>CAKJTW010000007.1:37975000-47975000 GCA_917880005.1 Nanger dama
TTCTATTATTTAGTGGTTGTATAGTCTTAGGTAACTTACTAAACTGTTTTGATCTTCCATTTTTTCTTTGATAAAGAAGATATATTAATAACACCCTCAACAGTTGTTGCAAGGATTAAAAGGGTGCAACGAATGTGAAAGTACTTTACAAACCATAGACAGTGATAAAATCCAAGATAAGATGCAGTCTTCTGTTTAATATTGTCTAGCAAAAATACAGTGAATAATGAGAAAAGCAAGAAAACTTTTTTTCTTGTATAATAACTGATTGCTATCATAAAATGAAAAAAACTATAAAATATTATACTTGTTGCTTTATAAGACAGACATCCCGTGTGCATTTTTGAGCTATGATATCTGCCAGTAAAATTCCCAGGCTAGGCCATTCCTTTCCTATGAAAGCAAGTCACACCACTCCCAAGCTTCACGCAAACTGTCAGTACCATCTAAAAATACTCCTGCACATTATGAATTAATGCTTTCCACTTTGACATTACAATATCGTTTTTATATAGTCTCTCAGCACTTCCTTCCAAGCATGATTTAATTAATGCTCATTTTCGGTACAAGACAAAAATCTTTGCAAATATTTTTTCTTGTTTTTCTTTGGAACTGTGAGAGGAGACTGCTGGCTGTTGAAGGAGGGACAGGATGTCTTTTCTGGGCTGTAGTTGTGCTTGGCTTGATCCACAGAAAGAGAGACGGTGTTCTTAGGTGCCAATATTTGGTTAAGAGCTAACAGCAGAAAAATAGCTACTTTGGTAATTCAAGTGATGCTTTTTGTAGGCAAGTGAGAGAATAAATAAAAATAGTCCTATGAGTTATATGACCTTTCTATTTTTTTTTTCTTTTTACTTTCTTGTTCTTAATATTTTAATGTAAATTTACCTCAGTTTACTTCATGATGGGCTTCCAAGGTGACTCAGTGGTAAAAAATCTGTCAGTGCAGGAGGCACTGGAGACTCAGAGGCTCAGGTTTGGTCTCTGGGTCAGGAAGATCCCCTGGAGAAGGAATGGCAAACCACTCCACTATTCTTCCCTGGGAAATCCCATGAGCAGAGGAGTCTGGTGGGCTACAGTCCATAGGGTTGTAAAGAGTTGGACATGACTGAAACGACTTGCCACGCGTGTACACAGATAGTAGTTTAAAGTACAAAATCATGGATAATGCTTCCACTTAAACGCGGTTGATTGACTACTTACATTCATCTCTGCTCCTTTGAAAAACTTCATGAAAATTACAGTAAGAGAGTGACAAAGAAAGGTATAAACCTCAAGAATATCAAGCAACAAGCGGAGTGCACTGCAACAAAATCTTGAAAGCTGAGTTGATGGACAAGGTTAAACTAGGTAATGCAATCAAAAAGGCTGAAACCCAAACTTCCTGATTATAAAGCTAAGAATAAAGATGATCTGGATGAGAAAATCCTAGAAAGTCTCAAAAAGTGGAACACTAGGTATATCTGAAGAGGATATATAGTTGGAGTTGAAAACTAGAGGATAAGTTGATTTTCATTGTCAACATTAGTGATCCCCAGGTCCCCAGAATAGCTGGACAAACTTTATTTTTATTTAGGAAAAGATGTGGAACTTACTTTTCGATTGGAGTGAAATAGAAGGTCCTTGCACTTGGGAATAGCAGACAGAGCTGAAGGTACAATAACTAAACTGAACACAGGAAAACTGAGGAAATCTTTCCCTACTGGCTTCAAAAATATCTGGAAAATTCTTCATGTCCACAATAGGGGAATTTCTCCCTGACTCGTGGATATTTAGTGTCAGAGAAATATAAATAAACAACAAAACAACAGCAATAGCTACAAAGAAAATTGAGAGAAATAAAGACAGTACAAGGAGCAAAAGCAATAGTTTTTAAATCCTATTATAACTAAATTATAATTATGTCTTTTCAGTTCAGTTCAGTTCAGTCGCTCAGTCGTGTCTGACTCTTTGCAACCCCATGAACTGCAGCATGCCAGGCCTTCCTGTTCATCACCAACTCCTGGAGTTCACTCAGACTCACGTCCATCGAGTCCATGATGCCATCCAGCCATCTCATCCTCTGTTGTCCCCTTCTCCTCCTGCCCCCAATCCCTCCCAGCATCAGAGTCTTTTCCAATGAGTCAGCTATTCACATGAGGTGGCCAAAGTACTGGAGTTTCAGCTTTAGCATCATTCCTTCCAAAGAAATCCCAGGGTTGATCTCCTTCAGAAAGGACCGGTTGGATCTCCTTGCAGTCCAAGGGACTCTCAAGAGTCTTCATCAACACCACAGTTCAAAAGCATCAATTCTTAGGCACTCAGTCTTCTTCACAGTCCAACTCTCACATCCAAACATGAAAAACCATAGCCTTAACTAGACGTACCTTTGTTGGCAAAGTAATGTCTCTGCTTTTGAATATGCTATCTAGGTTGGTCATAACTTTTCTTCCAAGGAGCAAGCGTCTTTTAATTTCATGGCTGCAGTCACCATCTGCAGTGATTTTGGAGCCCAGAAAAATAAAGTCTGACACTGTTTCCACTGTCTTTAGAGAAGACTAAACACTGTATTAGTGAAATAAGAATAGAATGCTAAATAAAAGGATATGCAAGAACAAAAGTGAATTCTTGCAAATTAGCTATATGAGAACAGAGATAAAATACTCAAAACAAGGACTGAGACTTGAGAAATTTGAGAAAGTTCTCTGGAGAGAAAACAAACAAACAAACAAACAAACAAAAATCACTAGAATTAATTTTTTTTTTAAATAGAGGATTAGTACAGGAGGTATAAGTATGTGTAACAAATCCACTTTTGAAATCTAAGACTTTATAGAGCTGTTTTAAGTTCATAGAAAAATTGAGAGAAAGGTTCATACAGAAATTTTCAATATACTCACCCCCACACATGGCAGCTGCTCCATTATCAATATCGCCACAACATGGTACATTTGTTACAATTGCTGAACCCACACTGATGCATCATATTGAACCAAAGTCCATAGTTAACATTCTAGTTTACTTTAGTGCATTTACTTTAGTGTTTACTCTAGTGTATTCTATGGATTTGGACAGATGTATAATGACATGTACTTATCATTATGGTAATGTAGTATGTTTTCATTGTCTTAATAATCTTCTGAGCTCTACCTATTCATCCCTCTCGCCACTCCAACCATTGGCACCACTGATCTTTTTAATTTTTTTAATCTCTCCATAGTTTTCCTTTTCCAGAAAGTCATATAAATGGAATCATATATTTTGTGGCTTTTGGATTGGCTTATTTCACTTACTAATATGCATGTTTAAAGTTCCTACAAATGTTTTTGTGGCTTTCTAGATCATTTCTTTTTACAATTGCATAATATTCTGTTTGTTTGGATGCACTACTGTTTATCCATTCACCTACTGAAAGACATTTTGGTTGTACCAAATTTTCACAAGTATGAATGAAGCTGCCAAGGTTTTGGTGTATATATGTTTTCAACTCCTCTGAGTAAATACCAGGTTGTGCAGTTGCTGGATTATATGGTAAGTGTATGTTCTGTAAGAAACCACCTAACTATCTTCTAAAGTGGTGATACCATTTTGCATTCCTAATAGCGATAATGAAAGTTCTTATTGTTCCACATGCTTATCAAGAGTTACATGTTGGCAGTGTTCCAAATTATGACTATTCTGATAGGTGTATAGTGATATCTCATCATTTGAATTTGCACTGCAGAGACATTACTTTGCTGACTAAGGTCCGTCTAGTCAAGGCTATGGTTTTACCAGTAGTCATGTATGGATGTGAGAGTTGGACTGTGAAGAAGACTGAGCGCTGAAGAATTGATGCTTTTGAACTGTGGTGTTGGAGAAGACTCTTGAGAGTTCCTTGGACTGCAAGGAGATCCAACCAATTCATTCTGGAGATCAACCTTGGGGTTTCTTTGGAAGGAATGATGCTAAAGCTGAAACTCCAGTACTTTGGCCACCTCATGCCAAGAGTTGACTCATTGGAAAAGACTTTGATGCTGGAAGGGATTGGGGACAAGAGGAGAAGGGGACAACAGAGGATGAGATGGCTGGATGGCATCACTGACTCAATGGACGTGAGTCTGAGTGAACTCTGGGAGTTGGTGATGGACAGGGAGGCCTGTGTGCTGCAATTCATGGGGTTGCAGAGAGTCGGACATGACTGAGTGACTGAACTGAACTGAAGGAAATATAAAATGAAGAATCTTTTCATATCCTAGTTGTCATCTATATTTCTTCTTTGGTTAGGAGTCTGTTCAGGCCTTTGGTCAATTTTTTAATCAAAGTGTTCGTTTCTTATTATGGAGTTTTAAAAGTTCTTTCTAAATTTTGGATAAGATTGCCTTATCAGTTGTGTCTTTTGGAAGTATTTCCTCTCACTCTGGCTTGCCTTCTTATCCTCTCAACATCTTTCAAAGATCAGTTTTTAATTTTAATGAAGCCTGTCTCATCAGTTCTTAGAAGTTATTGTTAATACCAAAGGGCATCTAGATTTTCTACTATGTTATCTTCTAGGAGTTTTAGAGTTTTGTATTTTACATGTAGATCTGTGATGTGTTTTGAGTTAATGTTTGTGAAGGACTGTAGATTCTTGTTTTCTTTTTTTTTTTTTGGTATATTCAGTTCAGTTCAGTTCACTTCAGTCACTCGGTCGTGTCTGACTCTTTGCAACCCCATGGACTGCAGCATGCGGGGCCTCCCTATCCATCACCAACTCCGGGAGTCCACCCAAACCCATGTCCATTGATTTGGTGATGCCATCCAACCATCTTATCCTCTGTTATCCCCTTCTCCTCCTGCCTTCAATCTTTCCCAACATCAGGGTCTTTTCCAATGAGTCAGCTCTTTGCATCAGGTGGCCAAAGTATTGGAATTTCAGCTTCAACATCAGTTCTTCCAGTGTACACTCAGGACTGATCTCCTTTAGGATGGACTGGTTGGATCTCCTTGCAGTCCAGGGGACTCTCAAGAGTCTTCTCCAACACCACAGTTCAAAAGCATCAATTCTTTGGTGCTCAGCTTTCTTTATAATCCAACTCTCACATCCATACATGACTACTGGAAAAACCATACCCTTGACTAGCCGGACCTTTGTTGGCAAAGTAATGTCTCTGCTTTGTAATATGCTGTCTGGGTTGCTTATAACTTTCCTTCCAAGGAATAAGCATCTTTTAATTTCATGGCTGCATTCACCACCTGCAGTGATTTTAGAGCCCCCAAAGTAAAGTCTGTCACTGTTTCCACTGTTTTTGGTATATAGATGTCCAGTATTCTAGCACTATTTGTTGAAAACATCATCTTTCTTTCATTGTATTTCCTCTGCTCCTTTGTCAGAGATTAATTGGCTATATTTATGTGAGTTTTTTTCTGGGTTCTCTATTCTGCTCGATTCATTGACCTTTCTATTCTTTCACCATGGCATGCTGCCTTTAATACTATAGTTTATAGTAAGTCTTGAAATCAGATAGTGTCATTATTCGAAACTTTAATAATGTGTTGGCTATTCTGGGTCCTTTGCTTCTCTGCAAAACTTTAGAATCAGTGTGTCAATATCCACAGTATAACTTGCTAAAAGTTCTATGGGGATTGCATTTGAATCTATAAATCAATTTGAAAAGGACTGACATCTTGACCATAGTGAGTCTTTCTATTCATGAACATGGAATGCCCCTCCATTTATTGAGTTCTTGAATTTTATTCAGTAAAGTTATTTAGTGTTCCTGTGTGCTGTGATTCATGGGGTTTGCAAAGGGTCAGACTCGACTGAGTGCCTGAACTGAACTGAACTGAATATATGTCTTACACATGATTTATGAGATTTATACATAAGTATTTCATTTCTGAGGGTGCTAATGGAAATGATATCATGTCTTTATTTTTTGTTTTGTTTTTGTTTTAAGCCATCAAGTTTACTTTAATTTTTATTGGAATATAGTTGATTTAAAATGTTGTGGTAGTTTCTGCTGTGAACTAAATCAGTTGTACATATACATATATCCACACTTCTAGAAATTCTTTTCTTATGTTGGTCATTACAGGTATTGAGAAGAGTAACCTGTGCTATTCAGTACATCAATATTAGTTATTTACTTTGAATATAGTAGTGTATATACATCAATCTCAGTCTCCCAGTTTATCCCTCTCCCCCACTTCTCCCCATCTGATAGTCATAGGTTTGTTTTCTACATCTGTGTGTATCTTTAATTTCAACTTCCACTTGTTTATTGTTGACATATTTAAAAACAATTGACTTTTGTATGTTAACCTTGTTTCTTGTAATTTGCTGTGATCTCTTATTATTTCCAGGAACTGTTCATCAATTATTTGGGGTTTTTCACCCATACAATCACATCTGGTCTGAACAAATTTTTAAATATCTTTCTTCCCAATCTGTGTACCATTTATGTCCATTTATTACCGTGAATGGGTGTTGGATTCTAACAAATGCTTTTTCTGCATCTGTTGATATGATTATGTGATTTTTTCTCTTTTAGCCTATTGATATGATAGGTTACAGTATTTTTGAATATTTAATCACAGTTGCATACCTAGGATAAATCCCACTTGATGGTAACATATTATGTTTTATATGTTGTTGGATTCAATTTGCTAGTATTTTGAGGATTTTGCACCTTTGTTAATGACAGTCTATAGTTTTCTTTTCCTGTATTGACTTTGTATAGTTTTGGTTAACCAACTTTTTTTTCCTCCAAAAAGAAAGAATAGAGAAAACGGACAGAAACTTATTATCAAAGAAATAAAATATTTTTGAGGCCTAAGGGATGACAGTTATGAAATTTAGCATGTATCAATTAAGCAAATGAAAATAACAGTCATGCTTAAATACTTCATCATGAAATTTCAAAAAATTAGGGACAAGAATATACACTGACATCTTCCAGAAAGGTGAACAAATCCAGTAAGATATCTAATGGTGATGGATAAAAGCAGCCTATTTCTCACCAGCATCTAGATGCTCAGTTCAGTTCAGTTCAGTAGCTCAGTCATGTCTGACTCCTTGCGACCCCATGAATCGCAGCACGCCAGGCCTCCCTGTCCATCACCAACTCCTGGAGTTCACCCAAACTCATGTCCATCGAGTCAGTGATGCCATCCAGCCATCTCATCCTCTGTTGTCCTCTTCTCCTCCTGCCCCCAATCCCTCCCAGCATCAGGGTCTTTTCCAATGAGTCAACTCTTCACATGAGGTGGCCAAAGTACTAGAGTTTCAGCTTTAGCATCATTCCTTCCAAAGAACACCCAGGACTGATCTCCTTCAGAATGGACTGGTTGGACCTCTCTGCAGTCCAAGGGACTCTCAAGAGTCTTCTCCAACACCACAGTTCAAAAGCATCAATTCTTTGGCACTCAGCTTTCTTCACAGTCCAACTTTCACATCCATACATGACCACTGGAGAAACCATAGCCTTAACTTGATGGACCTTTGTTGGCAAAGTAATGTCTCTGCTTTTTAATGCACTATCTAGGTTGGTCATAACTTTTCTTCCAAGAAGTAAGTGTCTTTTAATTTCATGGTTGCAATCACCATCTGCAGTGATTTTGGAACCCCAAAAAATAAAGTCTGACACTGTTTCCACTGTTTCCCCATCTATTTGCCATGAAGTAATGGGACCAGATGCCATGATCTTTGTTTTCTGAATGTTGATCTTTAAACCAACTTTTTTCACTCTCCTCTTTCACTTTCATCAAGAGGCTTTTAGTTCCTCTTCACTTTCTGCCATAAGGGTGGTGTCATCTGCATATCTGAGGTTATTGTTATTTATCCTGGCTTGATTCCAGCTTGTGCTTCTTCCAGCCCAGCGTTTCTCATGATGTACTCACATATAAGTTACATAAGCAGGATGACAATATACAGCCTAGAAGTACCCCTTTTCCTATTTGGAACCAGTCTGTTGTTTCATGTCCAAATGCTAGGGGCCAGTATATTAAAGTGTTCAAAATTATGAAGGAAAATCATTCCCAACCTGAAATCATATACCTAAGCAAATGGTCAGTCATGTATGTGACTAGACTAAAAGTATATTCAGATGTGCCTGATATAAAAAATCTTACCTCTTGTGTATTAGAAGAGGTATTTATCAAGAGAAGAGAATAATTAAAGAAGAAAAAGAAGTGGCATTTAGGAAATAGGAAATCAAATGCTTTCATTTGATTTAATGTCTCTTTGGACATTAAAGAAAACTCTTAATTTATTGTCTTCAGACAAAAACTCTGAAGCCAACCTAAGAACAGTCAATCTGGATTGAGAAGTTGATTACACAAAGTCTCCACAAACTATATACAAAAAGAAAAAGAACAGAGAACTTTCATAATCTGCCAGATACATTGCTATTTGAATATATTATCAGATCTAATCCCTTGAATCTATTTGTCACTTCCACTGTATAATTCTATGGGTTTGATTTAGATCATACATGAATGGTCTAGAGCAAACCCATACGATTCTACAGTGAGAATGACAAATGTATTCAAGGGATTAGATCTGATAGAGTGTCTGAAGAACCATGGATGGGGATTTGTAACACTGTACAAGAGGCAGTGATCAAACCATCCCCAAGAGGAAGAAATGCAAAAAGGGGAAATGGATGTCTGAGGAGGCCTTACAAATAGCTGAGAAAAAAAAAGAGAAGCAAAGGAGCAAAGAAGAAATACATGCATCTGAGTGTAGAGATCCAAAACTAGCAAGGAGAGATAAGAAAGCTTTCCTAAGTGATCAATGCAAAGAAATAGAGGAAAACAATAGAATGGGAAAGAATGTTCAAACTACCACACAATTGCACTCATTCATGTGCTAGTAACGTTATGCTCATAATCTTTCAAGTTAGGCTTCAGTAGTACATGAACTGAGAACATCCAAATGTACAAGCTGGGTAGCAGTGGTGAGGCGCAGGAGTGCCCACCAGGAAATACGTCACATCTAAGGTCAGGAGGGAAGCTTTGAGGTGATACCCCACATCCAAGGAAAGAGAAACCCAAGTAAGACGGTAGGTGCTAAGAGAGGGCATCAGAGGGCACACAGACTGAAACCACAATCACAGAAAACTAGCCAGTCTGATCACATGGACCACAGCCTTGTCTAACTCAATGAAACTAAGCCATGCCATGTGGAGCCACCTAAGACAGACGAGTCATGGTGGAGAGGTCTGACAGAATGTGGTCCACTGGATAAGGGAATAACAAACTAATTCAGTATTTTTGCCTTGAGAACCCCATGAACAGTGTGAAAAGGCAAAAGATAGGACACTGAAAGATGAACTCCCCAGGTTGGTCAGTGCCCAATATGCTACTGGAGATCAGTGGAGAAATAACTCCAGAAAGAATGAAGAGATGGAGCCAAAGCAAAAACAACAATCAGTTGTAGATGTGACTGGTGATAGAAGCAAGGTCTGATGCTGTAAAGAGCAATATTGCATAGGAACCTGGCATGTCAGGTCCATGAATCAAGGCAAATTGGAAGTGGTCAAACAAGAGATGGCAAGAGTGAACGTCCACATTCTAGGAATCAGTGAACTAAAATGGACTGGAATGGGTGAATTTAACTCAGATGACCATTATATCTACTACTGTGGGCAGGAATCCCTTAGAAGAAATGGAGTAGCCATCATGGTCAATAAAAGAATCGAAAATGCAGTACCTGGATGCAGTCTTGGAAATGACAGAATGATCTCTGTTCGTTTTCAAGACATATCCTTCAATATCACGGTAATCCAAGTCTATGCCCTGACCCGTAATACTATAAAAGCTGAAGTTGAACGGTTTCATAAAGACTTACAATACCCTTTAGAACTAACACCCAAAAAAGATGTCTTTTTCATTATAGGGGACAGGAGACAAAAGTAGGAAGTCGAGAAAAACCTGGAGTAACAGGCAAATTTGGCCTTATGAAGCAGGACAAAGGCTAATAGCGTTTTGCCAAGAGAATGCATTGGTCATAGCAAACACTCACTTCCAATGACACAAGAGAAGACTCTACACATGGACATCACCAGATGACCACAACCAAAATCAGATTGATTATATTCTTTGCAGCCAAAGATGGAGAAGCTCTATACTGTCAACAAAAACAAGACCAGGAACTGACTGTGGCTCCGATCATGAACTTATTGCCAAATTCAGACTTAAATTGAAGAAAGTGGGGAAAAACACTAGACCATTCAGGTATGCTCTAAATCAAATCCCTTATGATTATACAGTCAAAGCTAGAAATAGATTTAAGGGACTAGATCTGATAGACACAGTGCCTGAGGAACTATGGATGGAGGTTCATGACATTGTACATGAAACAAGGATCAAGATCATTCCCAAGAAAAAGAAATGCAAAAACCAAATGGCTGTCTGAGGAGGCCTTACAAATAGCTGTGAAAAGAAGAGAAGTGAAAACAAAGGAGAAAAGGAAAAATATACCCATTTGAATGAAGAGTTCCAAAGAATAGCAAGGAGAGACAAGAAAGCCTTCCTCAGTGTTCAATGCAAAGAAATAGAGGAAAACAATAGAATGGGAAAGACTAGAGATCTCTTCAAGAAAATTAGAGATACTAAGGGAACATTTCATTCAAAAATGGGCTCAGTAAAGGACAGAAATTGTATGGACCTAACAAAGGAGAAGGTATTAAGAAGAGATGACAAGAACACACAGAAGAACTGTACAAAAAGATCTTCACAGCCCAGATAATCATGATGGTGTGATCACTTACCAGGAGCCAGATATCCTGGAAAGTGAAGTCAAGTGGACCTTAGGAAGCATCACTTACAAACAAAGCTAGTGAAGGTGATGGAATTTCAGTTGAGCTACTTCAAATGCTGAAAGATGATGCTGTGAAAGTGCTTCACTCAATATGCCAGCAAATTTGGAAAACTCAGCAGTGGCCACAGGACTGGAAAAGGTCAGTTTTCATCCCAATCCCAAAGAAAGACAATGCCAAAGAGTGCTCATACTACTGCACAATTGCACTCATCTCAGACGCTAATAAAGTAATGCTCAAAATTCTCCTAGCCAGGCTTCAGCAATAATGAACTGTGAACTTCCAGATGTTCAAGCTGGTTTCAGAAAAGGCAGAAGAACCAGAGATCAAATTGCCAACATCTGCTGGATCATCTAAAAAGCAAGAGAGTTCCAGAAAAGCATCTATTTCTGCTTTATTGACTATGCCAAAAACTTTGACTGTGTGGATCACAATAAACTGGAAAATTCTGAAAGAGATGGGAATACCAGACCACCTGACCTGCCTCTTGAGAAGTCTATATGCAGGTCAGGAATCAGCATTTAGAACTGGACATGGAACAACAGACTGGTTCCAAATAGGAAAAGGAGTACGTCAAGGCTGTATATTGTCACTCTGCTTATTTAACTTATATGTAGAGCACATCATGAGAAATGCTGGGCTGGATTTGATTGCCAGGAGAAATATCAATAATCTCAGATATGCAGATGATACCACTCTTATAGCAGAACTTGAAGAGGAACTAAAGAGCCCCTTGATGAAAGGAGAGTGAAAAAGTTGGCTTAAAGCTCAAGGAGAGTGAAAAAGTTGGCTTAAAGCTCAACATTCAGTCCTGGCATCCAGTCCTATCATTTCATGGGAAATAGATGGGGAAACAGTGGAAACAGTGGCTGACTTTATATTTTTGAGCTCCAAAATCACTGCAGATGGTGATTGCAGCCATGAAATTAAAATACACTTACTCCTTGGCAGGAAAGTTATGACCAACCTGGACAGCGTATTGGAGAAGGCAATGGCACCTCACTCCAGTACTCTTGCCTGGAAAACCCCATGGACTGAGGAGCCTGGTTAGGCTGCAGTCTATGGGTTCGCTGAGTGTCGGACATGACTAAGCAACTTCACCATCACTTTTCACTTTCATGCATTGGAGAAGGAAATGGCAACCCACTCCAGTATTCTTGCCTGGAAAATCCCATGGATGGAGGCGCATGGTGGGCTGCCATCTATGGGGTCTCACAGAGTTAGACACGACTGAAGCGACTTAGCAGCAGCAGACAGCATATTAAAAAGCAGAGACATTAGTTTGTCCATAAAGGTCCATCTAGGCAAGGCTATGGTTTTTCCTGTGGTCATGTATGGATGTGAGAGTTGGACTATAAAGAAAACTGAGCACCAAAGAATTGATGCTTTTGAACTGTGGTGTTGGAGAAGACTCTTGAGAGCTCCTTGGACCGCGTAAAAGAATCAACCAGTCCATCCTAGAGTGTTCATTGGAAGGACTGATGCTGAGGCTGAAACTCCAGTATTTTGACTGCCTGATGTGAAGAGCTGACTCATTTGAAATAACCCTGATGCTGAGAAAGATTGAGGGCAGGAGGAGAAGGGCATACAGAGGATGAGATGGTTGGATGGCATCACCGACTCAATGGACATGAGTTTTGGTAAATTCTCAGAGGTGGTGTTGGGCTGGGAGCCCTGGCATGCTGTGGTTCATTGAGTCACAGGAGTCGGACACTACTGAGCGACTGAACTGAACTGAACTGAATGGTCTAGTGGTTTTCACTACTTTCTTCATCTTACTTCAGAATTTTGCAATAAGGAGTTCATGATCTGAGCCAGTCAGCTCTAGGTCTTATTTTTGCTGACTGAGTAGAGCTTCTCCATCGTCAGCTGAAAGAATATAATCTCATTTTGGCATTGACCATCTGGTGATGTTCATGTGTAGATTTGTTCTCTTGTGTTGTTGGAAGAGGGTTTTTGCTATGATCAATATGTTCTCTTGGCAAAACTCAGTTAGCTTTTACCCTACTTCATTTTGTCCTCCAAGCCAGACTTGCCTGTTACTCCAGGTATCTCTTGACTTCCTACTTTTGCATTCTAGTCCACTATGATGAAAAGGACATTGTTTAGTGGTTTTAGTTCTAAGAGGTCTCGTAGGTATTAATAAAACCATGTAACCTCAGCTTCTTTGGCATTAGTGCTATGGACATAGACTTGGATTACTCTGAGAATGCAAAGAAATAGAGGAAAACAATAGAATGGGAAAGACTAGAGATCTCTTCAAGAAAATTAGAGATACCAAGAGAACATTTCATGTAAATATGGGCACAGTAAAGGACTAAAACAGTATAGAACTAATAGAAGCAGAAGATATTAAGAAGAGGTGGCAAGAATACATAGAAGAGCTATACAAAAGATCTTCATGACCCAGAAAACCATGAAGGTGTGATCACTCACCTAGAGGCAGACATCCTGGAGTGCAAAGTCAAGTGGGCCACAGGAAACTTCAGTATGAACAAAGTTAGCAAAGGTGATGGAATTCCAGCTGAGTTACTGCAAATCCTAAAAGATGATGCTGTGAAAGTGCTGCACTCAATATGCTAACAAATTTGGAAAACTCGGTAGAAGCTGCTGCTGCTACTGCTAAGTCGCTTCAGTTGTGTCCGACTCTGTGCAGCCCCATAGATGGCAGCCCACCAGGCTCCCCATCCTTTTGATTCTCCAGGCAAGAACACTGGAGTGGGTTGCCATTTCCTTCTCCAATGCATGAAAGCAAAACATGAAAGTGAAGTCTACAGGGCTGGAAAAGGTAAGTTTTCCTTTCAGTTCAAAAAGGCAATGCCAGAGAATGTTCAAACTACCACACAGTTGCACTCATCTCACAGGCTAGCAAAGTAACGCTCAAATTACCCAAGTTAAGCTTCAGCAGTACATGAACCATGATGTTCAAGCTGTATTTGGAAAAGGCAGAGGAACCAGAGATCAAATTGCCAACATCCTCTGAATCATAGAAAAAGCAAGTGAATTCCAGAAAAACATCAGCTTCTGCTTCATTGACTACTCTGCAGCCTTTGTGCGGATCACAGCAAACTATGGAAAATTCTTCAAGAGATGGGAAAACCAGATCACTTTACCTAGCTCCAGAGGAACCTCAATGCAGGTCAAGAAGCCCCAGTTAGAACCAAACATGAACAACGGACTGGTTCCAAATTGGGAAACTAGTACATCAAGGCTGTATATTGTACCCTGGTTATTTAATGTAAATGCAGAGTACATCATGAGAAATGCTGGATTGGATTAAGACCAAACTGGAATCAAGATTGATGGGAAAAATATCAATAACCTCCGATATGCAGATGATACCACCCTTATTGCAGAAAGTGAAGAGGAACTAAAGAATCTCTTGATGAAAGTGGAAAAGAAGAGTGAAAAAAAACTGGCTTAAAACTCAACATTCAAAAAACTAAGATCATGGCTTCCAGTCCGATAACTTCATGGCAAATACATGAGGAAACAGTGGAAACAGTGACAGACTTTATTTTCTTGGGCTGCAAAATCACTGCAGATAGTGACTGCAGCCATGAAACTAAAAGATGCTTGCTCCTTGGAAGAAAAGCTATGACCAATCTAGATAGCATATTAAAAAGCAGAGACATTGCTTTACCAACAAAGGTCCATCTAGTCAAAGCTATTGTTTTCTAGTAGTCATGTATGGATGTGTGAGGTGGACCATAAAGAAAGCTGAGTGCTGAAGAATTGATGCTTTTGAACTGTGGTGTTGGAGAAGACTCTCAAGAGTCCTTTGGACAGCAAGGAGATTTAAACAGTCCATCCTGAAGGAAATCAGTCCTGAATATTCATTGGAAGGACTGATGTTGAAGCTGAAACTCCAATACTTTGGCCACCTGGTGAGAAGAACCTACTCATGTGAAAGGACCCTGATGCTGGGAAAGATTGAAGGTGATAGCAGAAGGGGACAACAGGTGGATGTCATCACTGACTCGATGGACATAAGTTTGTAAAAGCTTCAGGAGCTGGTGATGGACAGGGAGTCTGGCATGCTTCAGTCCATGGGGTCACAAAGTGTCAGACACCACTGTGCAACTGAACTGAACTTGAACATTCTTTGGCATTGCCTTTCTTTGGGATTGAAATGAAAATTTAACATTTCCAGTGTGTGGCCGCTGCTGAGTTTTCTAAACTTGCTGGCATAATGAGTGCGGTACTTTAACAGCATCATCTTTTAGGATTTGAAGCAGCTCATCTGAAATTCCATCACCTTCACTAGCTTTGTTCATAGTAAAGGTTTCTAATGCTTTCTAATGACTTCACGGTCCAGGATATCTGTTTCTAGATGAGTGACCTCACCATCATGGTTATATGGGTCATTAAGAGCTTTTTTGTTTAGTTCTGTTTATTCTTGCCTCCCTTTTCTTAATCTCTTCTTTTGTTGTTAGTTTCTTGCCGTTTTTGGCCTTTATTGTGCCTATGTTTGCATAAAATGTTCCCTTGGTATCTGCAATTTTCTTAAAGAGATCTCTGATCTTTCCTATTCTGCTGTTTTCCTCTATTTCTTTGCATTGATCACTTAGGATGGCTTTCTGATCTCTCCTTGCTATTCTCTGGAACTCTTCATTCAGTTGGGAATGTCTTTCCCTTTCTCCTTTGCCTTTCACTTCTCTTCTTTTCTCAGCTATTTGTAAGGCCTCCTCAGACAACCACTTTGTCTTGCATTTCTTTTCTTGGGGCTGGTTTTAGTCACCACCTCCTATACAGTGTTATGAACTCTGTGTCTACCAGATCTAGTCCATTGAATCTATTCATCACCTCAACTGTGTAATCATAAGGGATTTGATTTAGGTCGTCTCTGAATGGCCCAGTGGTTTTCCCTACTTTCCTCAACTTGAACTTGTATTTTGCAATAAGGAACTGATGATTTTAGTCACAGTCAGCTCCAGGTCTTTTGTTTACATAATAATAAGTAATCTTTTGAACACTTTTTTATTTTAGTTCAAATTTTATTTTTGCCTCTTCCAAAGTATTGCATAAAACAATTGAATTTTCTTGTCAGTATTTCATGTTTTGATTCCTAAATCTATTTCTCCAAGATAAGTTAAAAATATTTCAGAGGCATGCATTGTTTTAAAGAAGAGTGCGTTGGCTAGCAGCAGGCCTTTTAGTAAAACCAAAGAGAGTAGCATATGCTCATGTGCATTTAATTGCTAGGATCACATTTTATTGCTAAAAAGGTATAGAATCCAATAACTTGATGCGTTGGTAATAATATCAGGCACTTTGCATTTGCGTGTGTGTGCATGTATATAATTGTGAATATACTACCGAAGAAGAGTAAGCTCATTTGTGTAAATCTGTCATTGTTTTGTTGCTTAGCTGTGTCTGACTCTTGGTGACCCCATGGACTGTGGCCCACCAGGCTCTTCTGTCCTTGGAGATTTCCACTCAACGATACTGGAATAGGTTGCCATTTCCTTCTCCTGAGGATCTTCTCATCCAGGGATCAAACCGTGAATCCTGCAGGTCCCCTGTGCTGCAGGCAGATTCTTTCACTGAGCCACTGAGCAAGCCCTATTTATGTAAATATTCATTCTGAAATCTGTCAGTGGACTTGTTCCTTTCTTTCTTTTGACAAGTAAATACACTTACATATTTTTGTTGATGTTTGAAAATATTAGCCCCAAAATTCTGAGGAAAAAAATCTATTTTCAGTAAATTTAGTGAACTGAAATAGAAATTTAAAGTATTTAGCCGCTCCAACAGAAATCATTTATGATATTTTGCTAAAACTTCACTGAGGCTTTTAAAGAAAATTTAAGCTTCATGATTATGTAAATTAAATTGGAAACAAAGTTGAGCAGAAATTCCTCTATGTGTCTGTGTCTTAAAACTTTTATTGTAAAATTTGAGAAAAGGGGCTTTTAAGATGGACATGGAACAACAGACTGGTTCCAAATAGGAAAAGGAGTACGTCAAGGCTGTACATTGTCACCTTGCTTATTTAACTTCTCTGCAGACTACATCATGAGAAACGCTGGACTGGAAGAAGCACAAGCTGGAATCAAGACTGCTGGGAGAAATATCAATAACCTCAGATATGCAGATGACACCACCCTTATGGCAGAAAGAGAAGAGGAGCTAAAGGGCCTCTTGATGAAGGTGAAAGAGGAGAGTGAAAAAGTTGGCTTAAAGCTCAACATTCAGAAAATGAAGCTCATGGCATCTGGTCCCATCACTTCATGGGAAATAGGTGGGGAAACAGTGTCAGACTTTATTTTTTTGAGCTCCAAAATCACTGCAGATGGTGACTGCAGCCATGAAATTAAAAGACTCTTACTCCTTAGAAGAAAAGTTATGACCAACCTAGATAGTATATTTAAAAGCAGAGATATTAGTTTGCCGACTAATGTCTGTCTAGTCAAGGCTATGGTCCTTCTTGTGGTCATGTATGGATGTGAGAGTTGGACTGTGAGGAAGGCTGAGCGCTGAAGAATTGATGCTTTTGAACTGTGGTGTTGGAGAAGACTCTTGAGAGTCCCTTGGACTGCAAGGAGATCCAACCAGTCTATTCTGAAGGAGATCAACCCTGGGATTTCTTTGGAAGGAATGATGCTAAAGCTGAAACTCCAGTACTTTGTCCACCTCATGCGAAGAGTTGACTCACTGGAAAAGACTCTGATGCTGGGAGGGATTGAGGGCAGAAGGAGAAGGGGACGACTGAGGATGAGATGGCTGGATGGCATCACGGACTCGATGGACGTGAGTCTGAGTGAACTCCTGGGAGTTGGTGATGGACAGGGAGGCCTGGCCTGCTGCGATTCCTGGGGTCGCAAAGAATCGGACACGACTAAGCGACTGAACTGAACTGAAGATGTGATGAAGTGTTAAGTGGTCCTTCTTTATTTAAAACAAGAGATGTTTGAATTCCGTTTTTCCTTTCCCTAAATGAAACATTATTAAATTGTTTATGTTTTGTATTCTTCACTTTGAACATTAGTAACAGTTCCTAAAAATACACAGTACTAAACCAAGTAGTACTTTACCTTTGTTAAAACGAGTAACACTTTATGAAAGTAAAAATAAATTAATTAATTAATAGAGTTAATCTCAATGTCAGTGTTTTGAGTTTGTTTTAAGGGAAAGCATACTGTGACAAAAGAACTTCACACATGGATCAGGGGGTAAAGAATCTGCTTGCAATGCAGGAGATAGAGGACATGTGGTTTTCATCCCTGGGTTCAGAAGAACCCCTGGAGAACAAAATGGCAAACCACTCCAGTATTTCTTGCCTCAAAAATCCCATGAACAGAAGAGCCTGATGGGCTATAGTCCATGGGGTCACAAAGAGTTGGACAAGACTGAGTGACTAATTGCATACTATAACAATTATTTTGCATTCTGTATATTTTAAATGAAAATTACTCTCTTAATATGCTAAACCTCAGTCTTCTAGAAATGATTAACATTCAGGCTGAGCTTTGACTCCAACCTTTTCTGAGGCTATAACCTAAGTAATCAAGTCTCAGCTATATCGTCCTTCCCTGACCTCCATGATGTGTAGTGCTTACACAACTAATCTGGCACCAGCGGTTTTCAGTTTACACTTCTATAACATTTACTTTTTCATACGAAAGTCTTTATCTTCTCTTTCTGTCTAAACAACAAACGTTTAAAAGTAGACACCATGCATCACTCACTGTATGTTTTATCTCCTGCGGAGCTGTGGGCAGGTACCTACGTTAGAACTCAGGAAAAGTGTGGCCCCTGGGGCCAGATAGGCTTGGATTCAGACTCTGGCCCTGCATCTTTCCAGCTGTGACCTTGAAAAGTTGTTTCCTCAATTTCCTCTTCTTTAAAACAGCAAGAAAATAAGAGTTAACTCACTGTTAAGTATCTGCCTAGAACTCTACATTTTCACTCTTCAGTGTATGCTTCATTTCTCTTTCAAACCGCCTTCACCTTGCCTCACAATTGCTTTTAAGAATCATGTTTAAATCTTTACAACCCCCCCTTTTATGATTGCTTTTTGGTGTCTCTAATTCAAAAGCAATATTAAAATTTTATTAATATTTATATTTGATATAGTTTTGGCAGTGACCTAGGCAAAAACTAAAACAAACAAAAGCCAATCTAAACTATTAGAGAAATTACTCATGGCTGTTAAGGTCAAGTTGAGTTTTCCTTCTTAATAATATTGCTTCTGAACAACTGGATGTCAATTTCATTGGATGGTTCAAAGAACTAGGTAATTTGATTAAATCATGGAAATAGACCAACATGCCCATGTAGGTAGCTGTTTTCACTGGATTTGGTAATTTTGACTGAGGCAATCAAGTGAATAACTCATTTCTATCAATCAGAATCCAACTCATCTATTCGAAAGAAAAGTTCCTATTCTATTTAAGCTGGTATTGTAAAGGTAGGCATATTGTTCTTCATGAAAAACAATACCTTCACTCACTCATTGAGATGAGAACATTGCAGACTTTAAATTAAATGACTTTGCCACCATCACACAGCTTTTCAACATACTGCTTCCAGAATAGCACTTTTTCCCCCCACTAAGGAGCTCAATGTGTCTCAAACACCTGCTTCATGTCATCTTATATAAATTCTTTTCATTTTACTTATAGTGCACAGGGCTCCCTCCTATTGCTTGACTCTCCATAGGGGTGGAGGTATAACTGGAACATGTTATACTGTGGAAATTACTTTTAAAAAGCACTCTGACAATTGCTATTATTAACACAAAACCCTTATGTCTGGAAGAAAAGGGTCAAGGCATCCTTAAATAGATCCAGATTCTCCCAGGTTACCCTGAGGATGATATTTTGGTGAAAAATTTAATGACGGAGGAAATTTTGAATCCCTTTTAGCATTGGTTAGATAAACAGCATTGGTCCCTTTCAGCTAACATGGTCATTTATTCCCTTCAGTTCCGCTATTTGGTTCCTTCGGCTCCAATCACTGAGTTTTGAGCACCGGGGTAAAGGTTTCACTGGCATCACTTATTACCATTAAAACACTTCCCTTCTGAACACTGGCTGCCAAAGTATGTGGTATCCTGTGGAGCAAGAGGGTGAGGACCTAGGTTGCAGTGAGGCTGAACAGTTTGCACTTCCTAGCAGTGACACCAGACATCAATCTTTCCAAAAGACAACCAAGAACCTATGAAAATAACTCTTTAAAAAGAACAAACGAGGCATTATCCAACCAAAAAAAAAAAAAAGCAACCAAAGCATTTTCCTAATAAGTTTATAAGTTTCCCCAAGGTGAAAATGCACTGAAATGACTTAGGTCCTCATGATGGATATTTAAAGAAACAAATAAAAAACAATTGCTACTTTATAAGGTAGATATGTATGAGGTTTAAATTATTTATGGCATAGTGTTTGAGAGTCATTTAATTGCCTCTCAATGTATGAGTATGTTTCATGTTTTACATGCGCATATCAGCTGGCCTTAAAACACTAATTCAGTCACAGTTAATCTGTTTTGCATGGTTTGGGGCATCAAATGTGACATAATTATAGGAAATCACATTATGCAACACCAGGGTTTTTGGTCATTGGACAAGGTTTCAGACAGGTCGATCACAAGGAAAGAGGGAATTACTAGGTGAAATGTGTTCAAATCATTATTTTGACCTACACAAATTTGTTGCATGACTGTTAATAGATTTGTGGCTGCTAAGTTCACACTGTACTGCAAAGCTCAGGGATCAAAAGGCAAGTTATTGTGGACTCCTGGGTGTTAGATTGTGCTGAGAAATGTTCAAGGTATGCCTTAAGTCTGGATAATATTTTGCTTTGTGACTTTTTTTGTTGATAGTTAGTCAGTAAGTTGTGTCTCACTCCTTGTGACCTCCTGGACTGTAGCCCATGAGGCTCCTGTGCACAAGGGATTTCTCAGGCAAGAACACTGGAGTAAGCTGCCATTTCCTTCTCCAGGTGATCTTCTGGACCCAGGGATAGAGTCTGCCTCTCCTGCATTGGCAGGCAGATTCTTTACTGCTGAGCCACCACTGGCAGCCTATTTAATTGATCTTCATTGCTTGCAAAATAACTTTAAAAATAACAATTCTGGATACTGATGACATTATAAAACATTTCCAACAACTCATTTTCAAAATTATAGTGAAATATCAATATGATGGTCCTCCTAGGGAAGAGTATTTTTCAGTAAAAAATCTGGTACTCTGTCTTTGAAGGGGTTATTTTAAGTTCAGTTCACAGAATAGCCACCCATATTTGGAATAGCAGAAGAGAGGGATAAGGGGGTGCAGCAAATCCCTAACTTTCTTTGGATGTAATGAGTAAGTGGGAGTTACATTGCAATAGAACTATGGGGATACCCTTTTGTGTGTTGACAATTTCTTTGTTTTCCATTTGGGAATTTAATAATTTTTAGGGAACTTTGTGTAGCCTTACTTTTTTATTTGTTTTTAATGCTCGAGGCTTGTAAAAATACTACTAAAGTACTATATCACGTGCATATCCTTCCAACCTAAGCATATCAAAATATATATGTTCAGGTAAAGGTAAGGTAAGCTTGTTAGCAGGCAAGATAACTGTAGTCATGACTCCTTGCAAATTGTTAAGAAATTGATAAACATCATCAGGGGCACAGGCTCCAAGTTTGATGTTTTAACTTGAGGACGAGAGGGAAAGTAACACACAATTTAATAATATTTAAAATACCTTGAGGAATTAGAGGAAGTTTTTCTTTGGTGTAAAAGCTATCTCATTATTCAGTGTGCGTGGGGGTGTGCTCAGTCTGACTCTTTGCAACACTATGGACCGTAGCCCACCAGGCTCCTCTGTCCATGGGATGCTCCAGGCAAGAATACTGGAGCGGGTTGTGCTGTCCTCCAGGGGATCTTCCTGACCCAGGGATCAAACATGCATCTCATGTCTACTACCTTGGCAGTGGGGGTTCTTTACCACTAGTGCCACCTGGGAAGCTCATTATTTTAGTTTGTGTCAAATAGCTCTTGAGTTTCTGCACATATCCTTCCTTATTGATATTTCCTAAAATGTCAATTCTTTGAGAAAAAAAACTCATAATTTATTACTGACTTTCACAAATAATGATGTTTTTCCATGTTGCCTTTGCCACTCTACTTTTCTCTTTATATTTTCTCTTATATATTGTTGCTCCTATTAGTAATAAAACCAACTTCTGGGCCTGTTTGTACAGTGTATTAGAAGACAACATCACAAGCTAATATAAAGTCATTTATTAAAAAAAAAAATTCATTTAGCAATTCTGGGTTTTTTTTCCTGATTATATACTAAGAAGTGCATAAATATCAAAAGAGGGGTCAGAAGGGTACAAAAAGCACTGAGATCTAGTTCTGCCTTGAAACCTTCCCTGGCTGTCATCTCCCTTGTATGGGTGGCCAAGATGATAGTAATCCCACTGAGAAAGAAGGATGGCAGGGGACAGAAAATAAGACCATAACACAAGGTCAGGGCACAATATGTGTTCAGTTCAGTTCAGTCACTCAGTCATGTCCGACTCTTTGTGACCCCATGAACTGCAGCATGCCAGGCCTCCCTGTT
The DNA here is from genome assembly GCA_917880005.1 of Nanger dama. NCBI lineage: Eukaryota > Metazoa > Chordata > Mammalia > Artiodactyla > Bovidae > Nanger > Nanger dama. Next base: position 37,997,319 of record CAKJTW010000007.1, read on the forward strand.
CATCACCAACTCCCAGAGTCCACCTAAACCCATGTCCGTTGAGTCAGTAATGCCATCCAATCATCTCATCCTCTGTCGTCCCCTTCTCCTCCTGTCCTCAATCTTTCCCAGCATCAGGGTCTTTTCAAATGAGTCAGCTCTTCACATCAGGTGGCCAAAGTATTGGAATTTCAGCTTCAACATCCATCCCTCCAGTGAACACCCAGGACTGATATCCCTTAGAATGAACTGGTTGGGTCTCCTTGTAGTCCAAAGGACTCTCAAGAATCTTCTCCAACACCACAGTTCAAAAGCATCAATTCTTCTGTTCTGAGCTTTCTTTATAGTCCAACTCTCACATCCATGTGTAGAATTTCCTAAAAGGAATTCAGACCCAGAGCCAATGGAAACCTGTAGACTGAAGTATTTGGGAGCTGTCAACTTTTGATTAAGTGATTATTGAAGTCATTTCACACCATGAAAAACAGTGAGAAGGAGGAGCAAAGAGAACAAGAGTTGGTCCCAAGTGAATCAGGGAAGAAGTCAGGGAGTTACACCTGAATGAATAAAGAGAAAACTGGGAGCAAGGGGGGTTACTGAAGCCAAAGGAAAAGATTTTCAAGACAGAAGCAGTGTTTCAGAAAGTTCAAATAAGATGACATCTAGAATGAGATCTTTAGTTTTGCCAAGAAAAAAAGGACCAATTATGATTTTGGTGAGAACTAAGTGATATTGACAATGAGTTTAAGAATGAATTTGAGGTAAATAAGTGAATAAATTACTCTTTTAAGACATTTGAGATAAAAACAAGGAAAGCAAGGTTAATGGTTCATGTTTTACAAAATGGAATGTTTAGATATGACTGAAATTAGGGAGATGAAATCAGTGTGAAGGACAAATAAAAACTGTAAAAGCATTGATTTCACTAGTGAAAATGCATGTATTTCACAGATAAAATCAGTAGTTATTTATTTGGGCATTGATTATTCAAATGAAACAATTATATTTGGTAAGCAAAAGTTTAATCAAGACAATATATTAGTGATCTACTATGCAAAGTTAAGAGTAGGTGCTGTAAAAGTACAAAATGGATAAATTAGTCCCTCTAATTAAGAAGCTTATGGGACTTCCTTCATAATCCAGTGGCTAAGACTTGAACTCCTAATTCAGGGGACCCAGGTTTGATCCCTGGTCACAGAACTAGATCCCATATGCTACAACTAAGAGTTCACATGCCTCACTAAAAATCCCACATGCCACAACTAGACCCAGCATGGCCAAATAAATAAATATTTTTAAAAGAAATTCATAAAATAGGGGAGGAAAACAACTTAGTATTTGTGGTATTAGAGGCCAGGAAAAATAAGGATTGTGTAATAATTGTAGCTGGGAAGACCAAGTATGATTGCTTAGAGAAAATGACATTCTTTGAAAGATGGAAACTATTTTGACAGGTCACACAGATACAGGTGACCAGGAAAGTGTTCAAGGTGTTCAAGATGCCCAGAAAATGGAGAGCACATGAGAAAAAAAAATATGAAGATACGTATTTTTTTTCTTTCTTTTTTTAAAGTATACTATTCATGTGTCACAAACTGTTACTCTTCTGATTCTGCTTCAGTCATTAAAAATGTGAAAGCTAGTTTAGCTTGTTGGCTGTTTGGAACAGTTGATGGGCTGGACTTTGGCCTGTGATGTCAGTTTGCTAAACTTCACTAGACTGTGAGTGATATAAGGGCAGTCTCTTACACATAGATAGCGCACAGTGTCACGCGCTGACTGACTGTACTCTACCGAGGCAATGAGGCCTTCATCTAGGACAGCAGGCCTTCATCTAAGCCCTTATTATTGGCAAAGAGATCCCGTAGGTTTTTGTTGCCGTTGACAAGGATAAACTCCATCCATTCATAAGACTAAGAATGCGATAAGAAAGGAAAGAATCAGGTAACTCAAAGGATTGATTGAAGCCAGTTGTGAAATCTTAGTGGAGGCTGAGGAATGGAAAAGGAAGTGATCAAAGGCTTAATTGTCGTATTACAAGATCAGATACAGATAAAGGAAGCATGGGCAGAAAATGATGAATTCATTTAACAAGTAGCATTTGGGTTTGAAGGTCCTATAGCAATGGAGTTATGCTTAGAGATTTAGGGGTAGAATATGAGGTTATTTCTATTAGAGTAATAGAAGCTATGTTCCTGCATAACCACTTCCATCTTTCAACGGTCAAGGAATATTCCACGAGACCTCTTCCTCTGGTAGTAGTGAGACTTATAGTCATTGATAGCCTCCTTTTAAAATCAGATATATATTCTGATGTCAGACATACATTTACTATGCAGGTAACAGATGAAAGGGCAAAGTAACTCAACAGAGTAACAAAGAACATTCAGTTCTATGAGGCGTCAACAAGCAATAATAACATAGTGAGGAACAACAGTTCCCAAACATGTAGAACAAAAATCTATCAGATGCAGATTGGTTTCTCAAAGACTAATGACCATGCTAATCTATGTCAAAATGAAACCAAAGGATACACTGACCTGTTCCAACTGGGACATCCAATACTGATTCACTCTGGCACCTTCCGTGGACACCATCACATTTCTTGCAAATTCAGTAATCTTACAGGCTTCTTTCTCATTTGCAATGAAGCAGTAAAAATTAGTTTCAGAACACAAAGGCAAATGGTAAGACTAATAGAAAGCCCTTATTATTGGCAAAGAGATCCCAGTAGGTTTTTGTTGCCATTGACAAGGATAATCTCCATCCACTCATAAGGCTAAGAGAGGGAGAATAAAGACACTTTGAAGCCACTTTCTAGCCTGTGGTTTTAGTGCCTTTTTTTTTCCTGCTTTCCTGTCTTTTCCTGACAATCCCTGGTTGTTTTGCATTCCCGTTCACTTCCTTAACATTGCTCTCTTTTCAAACTTTGGAGGTTAATGTGTTCTTGGATTCTGTGGCTTGTGGAGATAAATTATAGAAGTCATTATTCCAAACATAATAGAGCAGAAGTTCATTGTGTCTCACCACAGGCAAGCATGCTGCACAGAAGGAGTGTTGTAGGAGTGCTTGCCAATCGTAGTGAAATCTATCGACATAAAGAGTTCTTCTCCCATGGTTTCTGCCTTCGGACTGTGCTAGTTTAGGTCCTTATAAATGCCAAATGGATGTCATTAAATCCTCTGAACGAATTCTTGATTTTTATTCTATGCAAAACATGTGGATTCCTTTTTGATCTGGATATATGGTAAGTCCCATGATGAAATTACTAACAGTCCCCAAACCTAAAGCCAGGATGCTACTGTTGCTGCTGCTAATCAGCACCCACATGCACTAGAATTTGGTTTCATTCAATAGATAAGTGGCCTTTGTGAGATATAATGACTGTCAGCTTCATAATTCTTTTAAAATGTAACTTTGGTTTCAAAGGATTTTTATCTAATTCTATCAACTTTTGGAGAGAGGGGATAGATTTTCTGTATGTGTGTGTGTGTGTGTGTGTGTGTGTGTGTGTGTGTGTGTGTGTGTATTAATTGCTTAGTTGTGTCCAACTCTTGCAACCCCATGAACTGTAGCCCACCAGGCTCCTCTATCCATGGGTTTCTCCAGGCAAGAATACTGGAGTGAGTTGTCATGCCCTCCTCCAGGGGATCTTCCTGACCCAGGGATCAAACCCAGGTCTCCCACATGGCAGGCAGTTTCTTCAGCAGCTGAGCCATAAGGGGAGCCCTCGCTTTTCTATAAACACAGCTATTTTTCAACAGTTGAAAGATATGGGAATCTCCTTTAACCAAAAATCTCTCTTTGCTCATCTACTATAATCCTAGAGATACCAGTTTTCAAGTTTTTAATACTTTAGTACAATAATACTTTTTCCTAGGAGTGGGGAAGAGCTCCTTCCATGTATCACCAGAGATGGAATCAGGATCTTCTAGCAGATCACTTGGCCGATGACCTAGAGCTGAGGTAATATCAACAGAAAGAAGAGAAATCTAGGTTAATATTTAGACTTGGCAGATCTCAGCACACAAAATGACTGGGAGCAGAGGGATGTACGTGGAGAATAATGAAGCTTACAGAAGCTTTTTTTTTTTTTTAAGCACAAACATTTATTTACTAACCAAAGAGATGACCCTAATTATACCAACACTTTGAAATAGTTTAATTGTTTATGATAAAGGTAATTGAAAGCAATAATTGAAAAAAAAAAAACAAACCCTAGCAGTATGGAGATGTGCTCACTGAACTTAGCTTGTTCATCCTTGCAACAAATTTCTATGCAAAATGATGATGGAATTTTTACTCTACTTTTTCATAGACCTGAATACAGGTAACATTGTTCATGACACATATCACTACTAATTTCCCATCTTTCAGTTTTCTTGTTATTGTGCTTTCCTTTCCATTTCATTCCGGGTGTTGAACCAATGCACCATCTGTAAAGTTGCAGACAGTCTGAGTCTTTCTGCCATCAGCTGTGGTCTCTGCAAACTTCTCTCTCAGTTTACAGGAAAGCTGTGTTGCTTTCAAATTGCTCTCAATTTTTAATCTGAGGAAGTGTGTGCACAGCAGGAGATGGCAAGAATGAAGATTGGCGTTTTAGGAATCAGTGAACTAAAATGGACTGGAATGGGTGAATTTAACTCAGATAATCATTATATCTACTACTGTGGGCACGAATTCCTTAGAAGAAATGGAATAGCCCTAATAATCAATGAAAGAATCTGAAATACAGTTCTTAGGTACAGTCTCAAAAAGGACAGAATAATCTCTGTTTCCAAGGCAAACCATTCAACAACACAGTAATCCAAGTCTATGCCACAACCAGTAATGCTGAAGAAGCTGAAGTTGAACGGTTCTCTAAAGACCTACAAGACCTTCTAGAACTAACACCTAAAAAAGATGCCCTTTTCGTTGTAGGGGACTGGAATGCAAAAGTAGGAAGCTAAGAGATACCTGGTTAACAGGTAAATTTGGCCTTGGAGTACAAAATGAAGCGGTCAAAGGCAAACAGAGTTTTGCCAAGAGAACACACCAGTCATAGCAAATACCCTCTTCCAACAACACAAGAGAAGACTCTACACATGGACATCACCAGATGGTTAATACCAAAATCAGATTGATTATATTCTTTGCAGCCAAAGATGGAGAAGCTCTACACAGTCGGCAAAAACAAGACTGGGAGCTGACTGTTGTTCAGATCATGAACTCCTTATTGTCAAATTCAGACTTAAATTGAAGAAAGTAGGGAAAACCACTAGACCATCCAGGTATGACCTAAATCAAATCCTTTACGATTATACAGTGGAAGTGACAAATAGATTCAAGGGATCAGATCTGATAGACAGAATGCCTGAAGAACTATGGATGGAGGTTTTTCACACTGTACAGGAGTCTGTGGTCAAGATTATCGCCAAGAAAAAGAAATGAAAAAGGCAAAATGGTTGTCTGAGGAGGCTTTACAAATCACTGAGAAAAGACGAGCAGTGGAAGGCAAAAGAGGAAAGAAAAGATATATCCATTTGAATGCAGAGTTCCAAAGAATAGCAAAGAGAGATAAGAAAGCCTTCCTCAGTGATCAAAGTAAAGAAATAGGGGAAAACAATAGAATGAGAAAGACAAGAAACTTCTTCAAGAAAATTAGCGATAACAAGGGAGCATTTAATGCAAAGATGGCACAGTAAAGGACAGAAAATGTATGGACGTAACAGAAGAAGACAATATTAAGAAGAGGTGGCAAGAATACACAGAACTATACAAAAAGATCTTCATGACCCAAATAATCATAAGGGTGTGACACTCACCTAGAGCCAGACATCCCAGAATATGAAGTCAAGTTGGCCTTAGGAAGCGTCACAAAGAACAAAGCTAGTGGAGATGATGGAATTCCAGTTGAGCTACTTCAAATCCTAAAAGATGATGCTGTGAAAGTGCTACACTCAATATGTCAGCAAATTTGGAAAACACAGCAGTGGCTACAGGACTGGAAAAGGTCAGTTTTTATTCCAATTCCAAAGAAAGGCAATGCCAAAGAATGTTCAAACCACCACACAACTGTACTCATCTCACATGCCAGCAAAACAGTGCTGAAAATTCTCCCAGCCAGGCTTCAACAGTACATGAACTTCCAGATGTTCAAGCTGGTTTTAGAAAAGGCAGAAGAACCAGAGATCAAATTGCCAACATCTGTTGGTCATCAGAAAAGCAAGAGAGTTTCCAGAGAAATATCTACTTCTTCTTTATTGATTACGTCAAAGACTTTGTATATGTGGATCACAAAAATACTGTGGAAAATTCTTAAAGAGATGGGGATACCAGACCACGTTACCTGCCTCCTGAGAAATCTGTATGCAGGTCAGGAAGCAACAGTTAGAACTGGACATGGAACAACAGACTGGTTCCAAACAGGAAAAGGAGTACGTCAAGGCTGTATATTGTCACCCTGCTTATTTAAATTATATGCAGAATACATCATGTGAAATGCCAGGCTGTATGAAGCACAAGTTGGAATCAAGATTGCTGGGAGAAATATCAATAACCTCAGATACGCAGATGACAGCATCCTTATGGCAGAAAGTGAAGAAGAACTAAAGAGCCTCTTGATGAAAGTGAAAGAGGAAAATTCAGCTTAAAACTCAACATTCAGAAAACTAAGATCATGGCATCTGGTCCCATCACTTCATGGCAAATAGATGGGGAAACAATGGAAACAATGACAGACTTTCTTTTCTTGGGCTCCAAAATCACTGTAGATGGTGAGTGCAGCCATAGAATTAAAATACACTTGTTCCTTGGAAGAAAAGCTATGAACAACCTAGATAGCATATTATAAAACAGAGACATTACTTTTCCAACAAATGTCCATCTAGTTAAAGCTGTGGTTTTTCTAGTAGTCATGTATGGATGTGAGAGTTGGACTATAAAGAAAGCTTGAGCACCAAAGAATTGATGCTTTGAACTGTTGTGTTGGGAAGACTCTTGAGAGGGAGATCCAACCAGTCCATCCTAAAGGAAATCAGTCCTAAATATTCATTGGAAGAACTGATGCTGAAGTTGAAACTCCAATACTTTGGCCACCTGATGTGAAGAACTGACTCACTGGAAAAGACCCTGACGCTGGGCAACTTTGAAGGCAGGAGGAAAAGGGCATGACAGAGGACGAGGTGGTGGATGGCATCACTGACTCAATGGACATGAGTTTGAGCAAGCTCCAAGAGTTACTTGTGAACCGGGAAGCCTGCATGCTGCAATCCATAGGATTGCAAAGAGTTGGACACTATTGAGCAACTGAACTGAATATCAATCTCTATTCACTGAATGAATTTGCAATATCATCAATTTTCTCATCAATTTGATTTGCTGCCATAAGAAGTGAAAAGTGTGATGAAACTTTTCATCATGCCATGAAAGTGTGATGGTAAAATTGATGACATTACCATCAGTTCCTTGAGTAAAGAATAGAAAAATAAATGAGGATCTATTCATTGTTACGCATCTCCTTACATTTCCCATTTTGACTTCAGTTTGATAGTTTGAGTCTCTTACTATTATATTGATTACTTAGTTATCTTTTATTTTTTGAAATCACTTGTCAATCATGTTTATCTGTTGGGAAGAGAGAGCAAAATTTGAAGGGTTCACTTATACTCAGTATTTTCAAATTCAAAGTGACAATTGTTATCATTCAAAAATTGATAAGTTCAGTGTTTTATAGTGTTAGATTTACTGTAAAAAAGCAATAGGCAGTTGTGCTAATTCAAGAAGCTTAGCACCATCATTCAGTAATGTGTTTTGAGCTCTGTTTGTCCTTTATTTCCTGGACATCACCAAATATATGTCAGGTGGGGCCCACAGAACACTTGGTCCCATTCACCTCCATTTCTGAAGGAGAACGAAAAATCCAAGATGAGAGTGAATGCCGCAGATAAATCACTGCTGAGAGAGAGAAAAATTTAAAAAGCTTTCTTTTCCTCTAATGTAAGTTTTTCCCTTTTTCTTTTCAATTTCATTTTTGTTAGTTATAAAATAAAGAAATTGAACTAAGTAGCTTCATAAGGCTCCTTGTAGCTCAGTTCTCATGTTCCAGGTTCTGCTACACAATATGCTAAATGTTCCATAAAGTGTTACTAACGTGACTTTCTTGGTGCTGAATATCACTAACATATTATAAACAGGCCTAACATTTTTTCCTTTATAACTTGAAGGTTTTTCACATTATAAGTGAAGGCAACATCATCACCTCCAGGTTGCCCCGAGACTTCTGGCCTGTCACTCCTGAAGATTAAATAGTTATCATATAGCTGTGAACATTCCTTGTAGACCTGTGTTTATGGCTCAGATTAACCTAGAGAATTATTTCTGTCCACTTTATAGGTGACAAGATATGAGATAGGAGACTTATTTAGATATACTTTAGATGTGTAATGCATATAGAATCTGTTAGCCTCTAGAGTACAAATTCATTCTGTTTGCAAATTTCTCATCATTCTAATAAGTTTCTTCAAAGTAATCTCTGTTCTTACATATACTAAAAGTATCTTTTAATAAAACTCTCAAGTATATAAATTGAGTTTCATCAAAATTAAAACACAGTGTTCTTCATAAGACACTTCATAAGGAGAAAATGTTTATGTACAGTATATATAAAGAAATCTCAAAACTCAATAATAAAAAGCAACTCAATTAAACTGAAGGCACTAATATTGAATAGACCAAAAGACATATCAATGGAAAAAATGCACATGGAGAAGTAACTATTGTCATTTGCCACTGCAGCAGTGTAGATTAAAATTTCAATGTGATAACAATATACACTTATTAGAATGTTATTAAATAAAAATAAAAATAAAACTAATAGTGCCAGTTCAGTTCAGTCGCTCAGTCATGTCCAACTTTTTGTGACCCCATGAATCACAGCACACCAGGCCTCCCTGTCGATCACCAACTCCCAGACTTCACTCAGACTCATGTGGATCGAGTCGATGATGCCATCCAGCCATCTCATTTTCTGTTATCCCCTTCTTCCTCCTGCCCCCAATCCCTCTCAGCATTAGGGGCTTTTCCAGTGAGTCAACACTTCGCATGAGGTGGCCAAAGTATTGGAGTTTCAGCTTCAGCATCAGTCCTTCCAATGAACACTCAGGACTGATTTCCTTTAGAATGGACTGGTTGGATCTCCTAGCAGTCCAACGGAGTCTCGAGAGTCTTCTCCAACACCACAGTTCAAAACCATCAATTCTTTGGCACTCAGCTTCCTTCACAGTCCAACTCTCACATCCATACATGACCACTGGAAAAACCATAGCCTTGAATAGACAGACCTTTGTTGGTAAAGTAATATCTCTGCTTTTGAATATGCTGTCTATGTTGGTCATAAATTTCCTTCCAAGGAGTAAGCATCTTTTAATTTCATGGCTGCAGTCACCATCTGCAGTGATTTTGGAGCCCCCAAAATAAAGTCTGACACTGTTTCCCCATCTAGTGTCAGGTGCCATCAAAAATGTGGAGGACCTTTAACTCTCATTTACTGCTGGTGATACTACAAAAAGGCACAGTCACTTTGGAAAATGATTTTAATTTTGTTGACAACCTAATGTAAACGTCCCATACAGTTCAGTAATCTCACTCTTGAGTATGTACCAAAATAAAATGAGACTATATCCATCTGAAAAATATTCTGGAAAATTTATAGATGATTCATTTGTATTTGCCAAATACTAGGAACATTTGAAATGTTCAACTACTAAGTGGATCAAAACAAAACAAAAACTGTGGTATATTGTACAAATAGAATCTACTCACCAAAAAAAAGGGAACACACTACTCATAAACACAGCAAAATGGAGGAATCTGTGATACATTATGCTAAGTGCAAGAAACCAAACTCAAAGGCCTGATACACAGTAATTCACTGATATGACATCCCTAAAAAAGCAAAACTAGGGGAAAGAAGGGCTTTCCTGGTGGCTCAGTGATAAAGTATCTTCCTGCCAATACAGGTGTCACAGGTTCAATCCCTGGGTTGGGAAGATCCCCTGGAGCAGGAAATGGCAAACCACTCCAGTATCCTTGCCTGGAGAATCCCATGGACAGAGGAGCCTGGAAGGCTACAGCCAACGGGGTTGCAAAAGAGTTCAACACGACTTAGCTAAACACCAACAACAAGTGAAGAAAAAACTTGATGCTATCAGAGGATGCTAGGGACAGAGCAAAAGATCAGGGAGGACTGACCGCTGTATTAATGGTCCGTTGCTTTGTAATATACCCATGGCTTCTCTTGCAGCTTCTGTTGGTCAGAAATCAGCAGGCAGCTTAGATGAGTGCTTCTGGTCCCCAGTCTTTCATGAGGTTGCAGTTAAGTAATAGGCTAGTTCCTGGCTGCAGTGTTATCTGAAGACTCAAATTGGAGATCTGCTTCCAAACTAACATACATGGTTTTGGCAAGATTCAATTTCTGATGGAATTTGGATTAAGGAGTTTAGTTCCTCACTAGCTGGTTAACCCGAGGCCTTTCCTAGTTCCCTGTCGTAGGTGCTTCTCCAAAAGGCAGCTTGCAACATGGCAGCCGACTTTCCTCGGACAGAGCATGTGATGTAAGAGAAAGCACCCAAGATGTCAGCCTCAGTCTTTTTATCACCTGATATCAGAAATGACATCCCGTCACCTTTGCCAAAAGTATATTTAGCAGAAGAGCATTAGTCACTTGTGTCTGACAGTGACATTAGTCAGTTGTGTCTGACACTTTTGGATCTCTCAGTTGTGTCCAGCTCTTTGCAACCCCATGAACCCACCAGGGTCCTCTGTCCATGGAATTTTCCAGGCAAGAGTGCTGGAGTGGGTAGCCATTCTGTTCTCCAGGGGATTTCCCTGACCCAGGGATTGAATCTGGGTCTCCTGCACTGCAGGCAGATTCTTTGTCACTGAGCCACCAGGAAAGCCCTACATTTACTGGAATGAAGTCAAATCCAACCACATTCAAGGGAAGAGTTTATACAGGGGGTTCAGTGCCAATAGACTAGCATCACTGGGGACCGCCTTAGACACTGCCTCCCATAGGAAGCCCTTTGGATCCCATGGATTCTTATTTCACACCCAGAACACATTAAACTCTCCCAAGTTCCCCAGGAATCTCATCATCTGAATCTGGGAGCCATGTTAGAGTTAGCCTGTCATACACAAAATGGAAGAGAGAACTTTGGGGTGATCATAACTATTCTGTGTCTTTTGGGATAATAAAAACTATTCCATATCTTGATATTGACAGTGACTGCACAGTTGTATTTGTTTGGTAAAAGCTCATAGAACTAAATATCAAACGGATATATTTCATTGTAAGTAAGTTGGACTTTAATAAAAAAGAAACAAGATAGCAAACTCAAGAATATAGCATACACACGCACACATATTACATTAAATTTTGACCAAATTGAATGAATAGTTAATGTTATAAATAAAATACATGTAAATAAATCTATATTTTGGCAGTGGAAAGTATAAATAGCATTATTATTTCTAGTATCATTGAGAAGCCATAATAATGTACCATAAGTTTTACAATCAATAATTTTCTTATAGAAAAAGAAAATTATTATTGACGAAAACTTATATGAATTTTTCACTGAAAGGTTTATTGTGATCATACCAGTTTTTCTCTTTAACATTTGTTTTTTTTCCTTAGAACCAACAACTCATCAATTCAAATATTAGGAAAGATGAACATATTTGTAAATGTACTATTAAATGTATCTTATTTACCAAAGTACTGTTGGAACAATTTTCTAAAAATGTATTTTTAAAGCCACCCTTGAAAATAATTTACTTCCTGTATCTCTTGTTTTCCCCAGTTCTGAAAAGTAACAGAGGTAAGACAGTGGGATCCAGTTACTGTAACCTGTTTATACAGCTGTACTTCACTGAATGAAGGCTTGTGTTACACATAGTTTTTGATAGGAAGTCAGTGCTTTTAAAACAACTATAGAGACAGGTCTTTAACCTCCACCCTGTTGGATTCTTTGTTCCACCATTTAGCTTCTGTGGAGGTTATAAGAAGGTAGTTCCAATACATATTATTGCCATCTAGTCAAATCATCTACTTAGCTCATCCACTTATGAACCTGAAGCATAGATACATTATGATGAATTTTTATACAAATTCTGAAAGGTCCAATGAAATAGTTTTGATTTGTAGTGAAGTTTCTTTGTGATACTTTCTGAAATGTTCAATAATGAGTATGTTCTAAAGAGAAAATGGTGTTTAGATGTCTTCAAATGTTCAATCTATAAGAAGCTTTAAAAGATTTAGTATGTTCATTAGATTTATTATCTCTTAATAGTACTCCATACAACATCTGAAGATTTTGAGTGTCATGGGATTCTTTGTACCTCTCTTATTCATAGTTATACAGGTTAATCAATAAATCACAAATTTAGGTTCTAGGTTATTTCAAGGATTATGCCTGGGAAGTTTGAGGTCATTATGATGAAATACTTCTTATTTGTGTAGGAATAGTTTCCTTCATTACTTGAGTAGAAATATAGGGTCATTACTAGGAATGATTTTAAAAGTGTGGACTGATTAGAATCTACATTAGATATAAACTGATGTCTTGTGAAAATACTTGCCTCACTTGAAAATATATGAGTTGAATAGAAATGACTTCTGATAAGCCTATCTATTCATAATCCTGTTCATAACTTCATTCTCAAAGAATTAAATCTTTCTTATATTTCATTTGTTTACCAAAACTCTTCTTGCACATTTTGTTTGGTAACTCCCTATATAGACTGTGTGGATCACAATAAACTGTGGAAAATCCTTTAAGAGATGGGAATACCAGACCACCTGACCTACCTCTTGAGAAACCTATATGCGAGTCAGGAAGCAACAGTTAGAACTGGACGTGGAACAACAGACTGGTTCCAAATAGGAAAAGGAGTCCTTCAAGGCTGTATATTGTCACCCTGCTTATTTAACTTATATGCATAGTATATCATGAGAAACGCTGGGCTGGATGAAGCAGAAGCTGGAATCAAGATTGCTGGGAGAAATATCAATAACCTCAGATATGCAGATGACACCATCCTTATGGCAGAAAGTGAAAAAGAACTAAAGAACTAAAAGAACTAAAGAACTTTCTTGATGAAAGTAAAAGAGGAGAGTGAAAAAGTTGGCTTAAAGCTCAACATTCAGAAAACTAAGATCATGGCACCCAGTCCTATCACTTCATGGCAAATAGATGGGGAAACAGTGGAAATAGTGGCTGACTTTATTTTGGGGGTTCCAAAGTCACTGCAGATGGTGATTGCAGTCATGGGTAGACTACAGGCCATGGGGTCACAAAGAGTCAGACATGACTGAGTGACTTCACTTTCACTTTACTCTTTGGAAGGAAAGTTATGACCAACCTAGACAGTATATCAAAAGCAGAGACATTACTTTGTGAACAAAGATCTGTCTAGTCAAGGCTATGGTTTTTCCAGTAGTCATGTATGGATATGAGAGTTGGACTATAAAGAAAGCTGAGTGCTGAAGAATTGATGCTTTTGAACTGTGGTGTTGGAGAAGACTCTTGAGAGTCCCTTGGACTGCAAGGAGATCCAACCAGTCCATCCTAAATGAAGTAAGTCCTGATTATTCATTGAAAGACTGATGCTGAAGCTGAAACTCCAATACTTCAGCCACTTGATATGAAGAATTGACTCATTTGAAAAGACCCTGATGCTGGGAAAGATTGAGGGCAGGAGAAGAAGGGATGACAGAGGATGAGATGGTTGGATGGCATCACTGACTCAATGGGCATGAGTCTGTGTAAACTCTGGGAGTTGGTGATATACAGGGAGGCCTGGCATGCTGCAGTTTATGGTGTTGCAAAGAGCTGGATACGACTGAGTGACTGAATTGAACTATATAGAGTGTGACTTCCCTGATAGCTCAGTTGGTAAAGAATCCGCCTGCAATGCAGGAGACCCCAGTTCTATCCCTGGGTTGGGAAGATCCCCTGAGAAGGGAAAGTCTACCCACTCCAGTATTCTGGCCTGGAGAATTCCATGGACTGTATAGTCCATGGGGTTACAAAGAGACAACTGAGCCACTTTCACTTTGTATAGATTGCTCACAGAGCTTTCATTTGCTAAGTGAAAGCTTTTTCTTGGCTAAGAAAAGCCCACCAGGATTGACTATATTTATGTCTATCTCTCCATATGTCTATGTTTTTCATTAAAACTCTAACAAATTATTCTGTCATGTGCTATGTATTTTAATGTGTGTGTGTGTCCATGCTATGTTGCTTCAGTCTTATCCAACTCTTTGTGACCCTATGGACCATAGCCCACCAGGCTCCTCTGTCCATGGGATGCTCCAGGCAAGAATACTCAAGTGGGTTGCCATGCCCTATCCCAGGGGATATTCCTGACTTAGGGATCTAACCCTAGGCTGTAGAGGTTATAAGAAGGTTGTCCCAATACATATTATGATGCATCTCCATGTCTCCTGCATTAGCAGATGGGTTCTTTATAACTCTGATTATGTGGCAATTGCAAAGACTAATAACTCAGCATTTCCACTCTTCAGTTCAGTCGCTCAATTGTGTCCGACTCTTTGCCACCCCATGAATCGCAGCACGCCAGGCCTCCCTGTCCATCACCAACTCCTGGAGTCCACCCAAACCCATGTCCATTGAGTTGGTGATGCCATCCAACCGTTTCATCTTCTGTTCCTTTCTCCTGCCCTCAATCTTTCCCAGCATCAGGGTCTTTTCAAATGAGTCAGTTCTTCGCATCAGGTGGCCAAAGTATTGGAGTTTCAGCTTCAGCACCAGTCCTTCCAGTGAATATTCAGGACTGCTTTTCTTCAGGATGGATTGGTTGGATCTCCTTGCAGTCCAAGGGACTCTCAAGGAGTTGGTCTTCTCCAAAACCACAGTTCAAAAGAATCAATTCTTCGGCACTCAGCTTTCTTCACAGTCCAACTCTCACATCCATACATGACCACTGGAAAAACCATAGTCTTGACTAGATGGACCTTTGTTGGCAAAGTAATATCTCTGCTTTTAATATGCTGTCTAGGTTGGTCATAACTTTCCACTCTTAGGTTCACTGTTAAATTCCCATGCATCCAAACCTATTTTTTTAACTTTCAATGTATACTGGCAGGGATAACTGTTATATCGTATTCTATCTTCTATATTTGTAGCAAAGGACAAAATTTAAATTATTTAGCTAAGAACATACTTTCTTCTAATAATATAAAATATATGGAATTTTGATATGTAATTCTGGTAGAAAATGAAATAATGAGGACACAATGAAAAGTATGGGCTTGTTTTTAAAATTCTATACATTTAGATGGTCTTTAAAGAGGCATATTGCTGCAGAAAAAACAAACAACTATCGAATTTATATGAATTTCAAGACAGTATGAGGGCAATTTGAATAATACTTAATGAAAATTAGATGTTTGCATTTTCTTTTTTGAGGATAAACAGCAGCTATGTGGGACAGTTTTAGAAATGGTAGTGTTTGGTGAGATATGGGAAGAAATATATGTAACTATTAGTTACTAATATATATATCTATAAATGAAACTGAAACATTAAATCTTAGGGCCAAATATTATTCTCCATTGCCTCTTACTCCAATAGACAGATTTTGAAATTTATTAAAAAGCCATTAGGGAAGAATATGGTATAATATTTCATTTTAAATTTATACACCATTTCTCCCATCAGAGTATTTTTCTTTAATTAGAAATGTGTTATCACATGATGAAAAATCATCACAGTGCATTGACTGTTTCATTCAAACATTACAAGTTAGCTTTTATGATCTGTTATATTGTAATATGTTAGCAAAGTGTAAATTTTGGAAGTCATTTCAGTTTGCTGGAGGCATTTAATTATATCATATACACTATACATATTTATTGGCTATGTTTCAGTTTTGTTTATAATTTATTTCCTCTTTGCTTCTAAAAATGATTCAAGGCAGCTTATTTTAATTATATTGGCCTGCTTTTCCAGAGATATTCCAGACTTTTCTTTCTCATTCAATAGAGCAGCATACATGACTGAAAATGGAAGTTGCTTTGCTCTTACTCTCATGGCTCATTTCAAATTATGTGTTTTGCAGAGGTTAACATTATGTGGGCTGGTCACCAAACACACCACAGTTCTGAAGGCTATAACTTATCCACAGCACTGAGACAATCCGTCCTCCAAATTTACACTTCCTGGGTAAGTTTACCAAACTGAATTCATGTGATAATATAATTTCATTCAGTCACAGCTGTTCCTATTTCTTATTCTGAGTAAATGAATGGAAGATGTTTTGCTAAAACACTTCTTTTTCCTCTATAAGGCCAGAGACTGAAGTGTTTCTTTCTCCTCTGTGAAGCCAGACACATAAGAAGCAAGTGGTATTGTCCAAAGGTACTCTTTTTTTTGACAGCCCAAAACTCTCTCTGAGGTGTTTGGAAAGGTGAGAAAGTGTCTGGCTAATCCTTATTTACTGACAACAAAGAAGCTAATAGCAATAGCACTAATTAGTAACAATTAGTAATAGAGCACTCTTGCCTGGAGAATCCCATGGAAGGACGAGCCTGGTGGGCTGCAGTCTGTGGGGTCGCAAAGAGTCGGACATGACTGAGCGACTTCACTTTCACTTTTCACTTTCATGCATTGGAGAAGGAAATGGCAACCCACTGCAGTGTTCTTGCCTGGAGAATCCCAGGGACGGGGCAGCCAGGTGGGTGCTGTCTATGGGGTCGCAGAGAGTCAGACACGACTGAAGCGACTTAGCAGCAGCAGCAGCAGTAGTAATAGAGTACTAGTATCTCCAGAGAGTACTAGTATCTTCAGAAAAGAATGAAGCAACTGGTCCAAAGTGGAAACAACACTCAGTTGTGGATGTGTCTGGTGGTGAACATAAAATCTGATACTGTAAAGAACAATAATGCATAGGAACCTGGAATGTTAGGTCCATGAATCAAGGGAAATTTGTAGTGGTCAAGAAGGAGATGAAAAGAGTGAACATTGACATCTTAGGAATTACTGAACTAAAATGAATGGGAATGGGCAAATTTAATTCAAATGACCATTATATCTACTAATGTGGGCAAGAATCCCCTAGAAGAAATGGAGTAACCCTAATAGTAGACAAAAGAGTCCAAAATGCAGTACTTGGGTGCAATCTTGAAAACAGCAGAATGATCTTGGTTCATTTCCAAGGCAAACCATTCAACAACACAATAATCTATCTATGCCCCAACCGCTGATGGTAAAAAAGCTGAAGTTAACTAGTTCTATGAACACCTATAAGACCTTCTAGATCTAACACCAAAAAGATGTCCTTTTCATCATAGGGGATTGGTATGCAAAAGTAGGAAGACAAGATACTTCGAGTAACAGGCAAGTTTGGCCTGGGAGTACAAAATGAAGCAGAGAAAATGCTAACAGAGTTTTGCCAAGAGAACCCACTGGTCATAGCAAACACCCTTGTCCAACAACAAAAGAGACAACTCTATACATGGACATCATCAGATGGTCAATACTGAAATCAAACTGATTATATTCTTTGCAGCTGAAGCTGGAGAAGCTCTATACAGTCAGGAAAAACAAGACTTGGAGCTGACTATGGCTCAGATCATGAGCTCCTTATTGCAAAATTCAGAATTAAATTGAATAAAGTGGGGAAAACCAGTAGACCATTCAGGTATGACCTAAATCAAATCCCTCTTGATTATACAGTGGAGGTGATGAATAGATTCAAGGGGTTTAGATCTGGTAGACAGAATGCCTGAAAAACTATGGAAGAGGTTCGTGATGTTGTATATGAGTCAGTGACCAAAACTATTCCACAGAAAAAGAAATGCAGGAAAACAAAGTGGTTGTTTGAGGAGGCTTTACATATAGCTGAGAAAAGAAGAAAAGCAAAAAGTAAAGGAGAAAAGGAGAGATATATCCAACAGAATGCAGAGTTACAGAGAACAGCAAGGGGAGATAAGAAGGCCTTTTAAATGAACAATGCAAAGAAATAGAGGAAAACAATAGAATGGGAAAGGCTAGAGATTTCTACAAGAAAAATAGAGATATCAAGGGGACATTTCATGCAAGGATGGGCGCAATAAGGGACAGAAATGGTAAGGAACTAACAGAAGCAGAAGAGATTAAGAACAGGTGACAAGAATACACAGAAGAACTATACCAAAAAGTCTTAATGAGCAGGATAACCATGATGGTGTGGTCAGTTATCTAGAGCCAGATACCCTGGAGTGTGAAGTCAAGTGGACTTTAGAAAGCATCATTATGAACAAAGTTAGTGGAGGTGATGGAATTCCAGTGGAGCTATTTATTTCAAATCCTCAAGGATGATGTTGTTAGAGTGCTGCACTCAATATGCCAACATGCCAGCAAATTTGGAAAACTCAGCAGTGGCCACAGGATTGGAATAGGTCAGTTTTCATTCCC
This sequence comes from Nanger dama, assembly GCA_917880005.1. Classification (NCBI taxonomy): domain Eukaryota; kingdom Metazoa; phylum Chordata; class Mammalia; order Artiodactyla; family Bovidae; genus Nanger; species Nanger dama. The sequence continues at coordinate 38,015,759 of CAKJTW010000007.1, forward strand.
ATCCCAAAGAAGGGCAATGCCAAAGAATGTTCAAACTATGGTACAGTTGTGCTCATTTCACATGCTAGTAAAGTTATGCTCAAAATCCTTCAAGCTAGGCTTTCAGCTGTATGTGAACCAAAACTTCCAGATGTTCAAGCTCAATTTAGAAAAGGCAGACGAGCCAGAGATCAAATTGCCAGCAATCGCTGAATCATAGAGAAAGCAAGGGGATTCCAGAAAAACATCTGCTTTTCCTTAACTGATTACATGAAAACCTTTGACTTAATGGGTCACAACAATTAGTGGGAAATTCTTAAGGAGAAGGAAATACCAGACCACTCTCCCTGTCTCCTGAGAAACCTGCATGCAGGTCAAGAAGGAACAGTTAGACCCTTGCATGAAACACCTGACTGGTTTAAACTTTGGAAAGGAATGTGACAAGGTTGTATATTGTCTTCCTGTTTATTTAACTTGTATGCAGAGTACATCTGGCAAAAGGCAGGGCTGGATGAATTACAAGCTGGAGTCAAGAATGCTGGGAGAAATATCATCAGCCTCAGATATACAGATGATATCACTCTAATAGCAGAAAATGAAGAGGAACTAAAAAGCCTCTTGATGAGGGTAAAAGACAAGAGTGAAATAGCTGGCCTAAAACTCAACATTCAAAAAACTAAGATCATAGCATCCTGTCCCATCACTTCATGAGAAATAGATGGGGCAAAAGTGGAAGTAATGAGAGATTTTCTTTTCTTGGGCTCCAAAACCACTGTGGACAATGACTGAAGCCGTGAAATTAAAAGATGCTTGCTCCTTATAAGGGAAGCTATGACAAACCTAGCCAGCAGATTAAAAAGAGAGACATCACTTTACCAACAAAGGTCCATAGTTTTTCCAGCATGGGAAAATGGATGTTGGAGTTGGATCATAAAGAAGACTGAGCACCACAGAACTGACTCTTTTGAATTGTGATGCTGGAGAAGACTCTTGAGAGTCCCTTAAACTGCAAGAAGATCAAACCAGTTAATCCTAAAAATGAAGTCGCTCAGTCATGTCTGACTCTTTGCGACCCCATGGACTGTAGCGTACCAGGCTCCTCCATCCATGGGATTTTCCAAGCAAGAATACTGGAGTGGGTTGCCATTTTCTTCTCCAGGAGATCTTCCCAACCCAGGGACTGAACCTCTGTCTCCCACATTGTAGGAAGATGCTTTACCGTCTGAGTCACCAGGGAAGTCTAGTTAATCCTAAAGGAAATCAATATTGGAAGGACTGATGCTGAAGCTGAAACTCCAATATTTTGGCCACCTAATGTAAATAGCCAGCTCATTGGAAAAGACCCTGATGCTGGGAAAGATTGAAAGTAGGAGAAGAGGGCAACAAAGGATGACATAGTTGGATGGAATCACCAACTCAATGGATGTGAATTTGAGCAAGCTCCAGGAGTTCGTGATGGATAGGGAAGCCTGATGTGCTTTAGTCCACGGGGTCACAGGGAGTCTTATATGATTTAGCAACTGAACAACAACAAGAGCAAGGAGCATGATATACTGACAGTGTATCTCAATTCAACTATATGCAAAGATTTCATTAGAAATTTTAAAAAACAGTTGTTAAAAAAACCAATTCCCAATTCTGCATGCTGAAATAAAATCCAAGTAAATCTTTTGCTTTTCATTTACATATTAGAGCAGTTAATATAATGCTCAACAGAAAATTTGGCTCCAAAATATTTTAAAACAAGGAAGTGACAAGACTAAAGAATATCATAAATTGCCTCTAGTTCTAAGGTTCTTTTGAGTCATTGAACAAGCCTGAACTACCTGCTATCAGACATCTGTGATTCTCTCTTTAATTCTTGCATTAATAGCTGTTTAAAATACTGCTACTATTTTCTCCCATTCAAAAGGCTGTCTTTTCACCTTGCTTATAGTTTCCTTTGTTGTGCAGAAGCTTTTAATTTTAATTAGATCCCATTTGTTTATCTTTGCTTTTATTTCCAGTATACTGGGAGATGGATCATAGAGAATCCTGCTGTGATTTATGTCGGAGAGTGTTTTGCCTATGTTCTCCTCTAGGAGTTTTATAGTTTCTGGTCTTACATTTAGATCTTTAATCCATTTTGAGTTTATTTTTGTGTATGGTGTTAGAGAGGGGTCTAATTTCATTCTTTTACAAGTGGTTGACCAGTTTTCCCAGCACCACCTGTTAAAGAGACTGTCTTTACTCCATTGTATATTCTTGCCTCCTTTGTCGAAGATAAGGTGTCCATAGGTATGTGGGTTAATCTCAGGGCTTTCGATTTTGTTCCATTGATCTATATTTCTGTCTTGGTGCCAGTACCATACTGTCTTAATGACTGTGGCTTTGTAGTAGAGCCTGAAGTCAGGCAAGTTGATTCCTCCAGTTCCATTTTTCTTTCTCAAGATTGCTTTGGCTATTCGAGGTTTTTTGTATTTCCATACAAATCTTGAGATTATTTGATCTAGTTCTGAGAAAAATACTGCTGGTAGCTTGATGGGAATTGCATTGAATCTGTAGATTTCTTTGGGTAGTATACTCATTTTCACTATATTGATTCTTCCAACCCATGAGCATGGTATATTCCTCCATCTATTAGTGTCTTCTTTGATTTCTTTCATCAGTGTTTTATAGTTTTCAATATATAGGTCTTTAGTTTCTTTAGGTAGGAATATTCCTAAGTATTTTATTCTTTTTCGTTGCAATGGTGAATGGAATTGTTTCCTTAACTTCTTTTTCTACTTTCTCATTATTAGTGTATAGGAATGCAAGGGATTTCTGAGTGTTGATTTTATATCCTGCAACTTTACTATATTCACTGAATAGCAAATGAAACAACTGACAAACAACTAATCTCAAAGATATATAAGCAACTTATGCAGCTCAACTCCAGAAAAATAAATGATCCAATAAAAAAATGGGCCAAAGAACTAAATAGGCATTTCTCCAAAGAAGACATACAGATGGCTAACAAACACATGAAAAGATGCTCAACATCACTCATTATCAGAGAAATGCAAATCAAGACCACAATGAGGTATCATTTCACACCAGTCAGAATGGCTGCGATCCAAAAGTCTACAAGCAATAAATGCTGGAGAGGGTGTGGAGAAAAGGGAACCCTCTTACACTGCTGGTGGGAATGCAAACTAGTACAGCCATTATGGAAAACAGTGTGGAGATTCCTTAAAAAATTGCAAATAGAACTGCCTTATGACCCAGCAATCCCACTGCTGGGCATACACACTGAGGAAACCAGAACTGAAAGAGACACATGTACCCCAATGTTCATTGCAGCGCTATTTATAATAGCCAGGACATGGAAGCAACCTAGATGTCCATCAGCAGATGAATGGATAAGAAAGCTGTGGTTCATATACACTATGGAATACTACTCAGCCCTTAAAAAGAATAAATTTGACTCAGTTCTAATGAGATGGATGAAATTGGAACCGATTATACAGAGTGAAGTAAGCCAGAAAGAAAAACACCAATACAGTATACTGACACATATATATGGAATTTAGAAGACAGTAATGATGACCCTCTATGTGAGACAACAAGAGACACAGAGGTATAGAGTGGACTTTTGGACTCTGAGGGAGAGGGAAAGGGTGGGATGGTTTGGGAGAATGGCAGTGAAGCATGTGTATTTTCCTGTAAGAAACGAAGCGCTAATCTAAAAAAAAAAAAAAAAAAAAAAATTAAAAATAAAATACTGCTACTAAAATGCACCTTGAGCTGGAATGTCAAAATTATCAATGTACAAGGGTATTCATTAATAGCTTTTACTAACTATATATTATAATGATCTAATATTTGTATGGTTCTCGATAGCTTGCATGATAGACACCATTTATTGAATATTTTCCATGTGCCAGGCAATCTTCTAAGACCTCTTTATATATTAATTTGTTTGATCTTTCTGGCACATTTACTGTTATAGCTCTCATTTCAAAATTATAGCTGACTCCACAGTTCAGTCACAAAACTAGTAAAGGGTGGAGTAGAATTTGAACTCATTCACCCTGGCTGCAACGATCTTAACCTCTATGCTGAATCCTCTTCTGTGTGCCTGTGTATTGCCTTTCACTTTTGTCATCTCCTTTGATCCTCACAAATAAGCCCCATGCTATACTAGATCAAGTGTTGCTGTTATCAATACCTTTAGATCAATGAGGTTAATTACACAGCTGCTTCTGCTGCTGCTGCTGCTAAGTCACTTCAGTCGTGTCCGACTCTGTGTGACCCCACAGACGGCAGCCCACCAGGCTCCCCCGTCCCTGGGATTCTCCAGGCAAGAACACTGGAGTGGGCTGCCATTTCCTTCTCCAATGCATGAAAGTGAAAAGTGAAAGTGAAGTAGCTCAATCGTGTCCAACCCTCAATGACCCCATGGACTGTAGTCTTCCAGGCTCCTCTGTCCATGGGATTTTCCCGGCAGGAATACTGGAGTGGGGTGCCATCGCCTTCTCTGAATAGCTAGTGAGTGACAAAGCCCCATATTTGTAATCAGATGCCTCACATTGTCCGTAGAAAGATAAACTGGCTTGTGTTCTGACCCAGACAGATGCATAGGCCATACAAATGGATAAGCCAATGATGGTACTAATACGTGTGCTGAAATGGATATTGAAAGAAATCAACCCCCTCCTCCTCACAGCAGTGCACCTATGTTATAGCCTGTAATTTCTTAAGCCTGTTGTAACTAAGTACCACAGACAGGGTGATTTAGAACAGCAGAATTGCATTGTCCCACCATTCTGGAGGCCAGAAGTTTGAAACCAGTGTTGGCAGTCAGCTCCTAGGGGAGAGGCTGTTCCAGTCCTTTCTCCTAGGTTCCCCAATCTTGGGGATGGGGTCCAATTTCACATGGGAGTCTCCCTGCATCTGGGTTCAAATTTCTCTTTTTAAATAAAGACACTAGTCATACTTGCAATGGTACCCCACTCCAGTACTCTTGCCTGGAAAATCCCATGGGTGGAGGAGCCTGGTAGGCTGCAGACCATGGGGTCATGAAGAGTCAGACACGACTGAGCAACTTCACTTTCACTTTTCACTTTCATGCACTGGAGAAGGAAATGGCCACCCACTCCACTGTTCTTGCCTGAAGAATACCAGGGACGGGGGAGCCTGGTGGGCTGCCGTCTATGGGGTCGCACAGAGTCGGACACAACTGAAGTGACTTAGCAGCAGCAGCCTTCATACTCTATTAGGAGCTCACCCTACTCCATTATGAGGACCTCTTAACTAATCACATCTGCAGTGATCCTATTTCCAAATAAGGTCACATACTGAGGTATTTAGGGAATAGGATTTCAACACATGGATTTTAGAGAGAAATGATTCCATCTATAACACAGCTCTAAGCAATATAGATGAAAAAGATAGATAGGTAATTCCCCTCTCGTATCATCTATATCTTGTTCTGGAACTGTAGATGGTTAAATGTAGAAGAAAATACTCTCTCTTACACAGCTGTATATAGCTCGAGTTGTTCAGGGCCTCAATGAATGGAGGGAAGGTCGGGCCTTTGACTAGGGAGGGAAATAATGTCCACCCTCCCTTCTTAGGGAATAGCTGTATTAATGCAAACTTCTATTAACCTGTACAAAATAGGCTGAAAATATGACCAATTAAAATAATAACCTCAAAGATGTTTATTCTCTCCTGATGTATATCTTACTCTTTACATAACGATAACTCAAACCTCCAGTATTTGCATTTTGGAGGAGAAAATCTCCAAGAAATGTAGCTGTGCTGGAAGTTGCTCCAGGGAAATATGTTGTTAGTGAGTTAATTTTTGAGCAATTGTCAGAGGAAAATTTTTATCTGAGCATCATAGATTTCAGAAGTAGAAAAAAACCTGGGAGATTTATATTTAAACCATCTATTTAAATATATTACATTTAAACATATTACATATATTTAAATAATCTATTTTTTATAGCCTCAAAATGAATCTCAGGGGAGCCCACTGTATCATACAATATTGAACACTGTCATTTGGAATTTGAATTCAGGCATCTGACTCCTATCTTTAACCTGGCTTAGGGTGTGTCCTTTCCCCTATTAAGGTAAAACATCCCAAAATACAGATTATTGAATATCTAAGTGAAATGTAGGTTCACATTTATTTATTGCCAGACTATATTCCCTTTATAACCTCATATCACTTTGCCACAGACACAGAAAATATGCTGAATAAATAAACTAGCATTGGGAATGCATCACAAGTTGCTAATCTGGAGTGGAGATAGGGAGGAAGAAAGGATATGCAGTATGAGACATGAAAGGCAGGGATTGTAAGTCAGCCTGGATTCTTGGTTAATATTTGTAGGTGTGTCTGAAGATGACTTAGATGGTCTGAGCTGGTTGTCAGTCTACAATAGGTCTTTCTACACAGTAAAATCAAAAAGAGCTATCAGATCTGTTCATTTTCTTTGAGTCTTGTATAGGATTGTCTTCATTGACACAGCTACATAAGGCATATAATTTGGTAGTTACTAAGGTAACAAGGTATTTTAGAACACACAATAAACTGATTTGTGAAGTGAAAGGCAAGATTAAGCTCAGAGTATTTTCTTTCATATTACTATGAAAATTAGGGTGGTAGGCCTGTCATTTAAAGTAGTTTAAGATGAGGATTGAAAATTCAAGAATTTATAACGTACTTTTTGCATTTTTAAAACCTAGTTTTGGCTAATTTAACATTACTCATCCCCAAAGAGCTACAATTAGTGGAGTACCATTCCCTCCCTCAAATTATTGATTCATTTTTTATTGAAGTATAAAACAATATAATATATTACAAGTATACAAAATAGTGATTTACAATTGTAAAAGTTATAATCAATTTATAGTTGTAAAATATCGGCTATATTTCCTGTATTGTAGAATATATCTGTGTAATTTATTTTGCACATTATAGTTTATATCTGTTAATCCCCTGTCCCTATGTTGCTGCTTTTGCAGTTTAAGTGAGACTTATTTATTATGTAGTTAAATATATGGTTTTACTTGCTGTTCAGTCTTTTATTATATGTCTTAATATAATGCATTTAATATGATAGTCTCTCCACTTTGCAAATAGTAAAATGTGTCTAGACTCATGAATATTGTGTAATATATACTAGGGTCAGGATTAACATCTCATTTTATTCCCACTTTATAAATAAAATAATCTGAAAGCTACAGCTTTATATTGAAAACTTAGCTTTAGAAGTGCTCAAAAATAAAAGAATGGCATCAGTCAGGGGGATACAGGAGCCAACTGGAAGGAGCTCCCAATGGCCATAATGCAAAACAATTTAATATGTAACATAGTGTTAAATCATAATCCAAAGTATAAAATAAATACATTTGAAATCAGTCTGCACTGACATGTGAAAGTGAAGGTGACTGTTGCTCAGTTGTATCTGACTTTTTGTGACCCCCCATGGACTGTAGCCCACCAGGCTCCTCTGTTCATGGGATTTTCCAAGCAAGAGTACTGGAGTGGGTTGCCATGCTCTCCTCCAGGGGATCGTCCCAACTCGGAATCAAACCTGTGTCTCCTGCATTGTAGGCAGATTCTTTACCATCTGTGCCACCAGGGAAACCCCTATATTTCAAAGACATTTGAAGTCAGTCCACAATGACATAGGTCAGTGATTGAATACATAAAGAAATATGAGTAAACAAACAGAAAATGAAATACCGTAAAGAATTTGAAATGATATCTGTAGATAATGCCCCCTTCCAGGAAACTGAGATCAATGCCCGATTTACTCCTTTTACCCTTGGACTTCACTCTATTTATGCATTTATTTTTATGCTGTGGCGTCCAGCCTGTGGGAACTTAGTTCCACAACCAGGGATGGAAACTGTCCCCGCTGCAGTGGGAGTACAAAGTCTTACTCACTGGGTCACTCAGGAAGTCCCTGGGCTCTACTGTCAAAACACCTTTACAAAGAATAGAGTATGGAAAGGGGACAAAATCTGGGTTGGGAATTTAACTTTACAGTGGAGAAACTTAGCAATCAATCACTCCAAGATCAAAGTTAACATCAGCAGTGACATCTTAGTAGCAGGTACCATTTGATAAGATGTGATAAAAAATATACGCTGGTGTTAGTATGTACCCTATGACAAGATATATGGGAATAAGTATTTATCCCCATGGTCTGTCACCAAAACCCATAGCCCCAGTCTAACCATAAGAAAAGACACGTTTCAGTCTCAGATTGAGTGACATTCTACAAAAATACCTAGCCAATATTTGAAAGTGTAAAGGGTATGAAGGACGACGAATGTCTGAGAAACAATCACAGATCAGAGGAGGCTATAAGATAAAAATTAAGTGTAATGTTTTATCTTAGATGGATCCTAAAGTAGAAAAAGCATGTTAGCGGGGAGAAACGGAACTAGTGATGCTTAAATAAGGTGTGGAGTCTGGTTAGAAGTAATGAATGGCTGTCAATTCCTTAATTGTTTTAATGCAGTTCAGTAATACACTAACAATAGAGAGACTGGGGTGAGAATATGTGGCAACTTCCTAACTTTGCAACCCTTGTGCAAGTATAAAACTATTATAAAACAAACAGTTTATAAAAAGATAGAACGACACTTCCATACCTACATTTTCAAACTCAGGGCATGGTAAATCACATACTGACTCAAGAAAAAAACAACTTACATCTAGTCATTTCCAACAGACATTGATTCCTAGGACCCTCTAGAATATCATGAAGAGCACTGATTCAGTCATGCTATTTTATTTTAGTTTATTGTAATTGGAAGTTAACTATTTTACAATATTGTGGTGGTTTTGCTATACATTCACATGAATCAGCCATGGGTGTATATGCGTTCCCCATCCTGACCCTCCCTCCCATTTTCCTCCCAATCCCATCCCTCAAGGCCATCTCAGTACACTAGCCCTGAGCACCCTGCCTCATGCATCAAACCTGGACTGGCGACCTATTTCACATATGATAATATTCATGTGTCAATGCTATTCTCTCAAATCATCCCACCATTGCCTTCTCCCAGAGTCCAACAGTCTGTTCTTTACATCTGTGTCTCTTTTGCTATCTTGCATATAGGGCCATCACATTGCCATCTTTCTAAATTCCATATATATATGTATATATACACATTAATATACCATATTGGTGTTTTTCTTTCTGACTTGCTTTGCTCTGTATAATAGGCTCCAGCTTCATCCACCTCATTAGAACTGCTTCAAGTGCATTCTTTTTCATGGCTGAGTAATACACCATTGTGTATATGTACCACAGCTTTCTTATCCATTCATCTGCCGACGGACATCTAGGTTGCTTCCATGTCCTGGCTATTGTAAACAGTGCTGCAATGAACATTGGGGTACACGTGTCTCTTTCAATTCTGGTTTTCTCGGTGTGTATGCCCAGCAGTGGGATTGATGGGTCGTATGGCAGTTCTATTTCCAGTTTTTAAGGAATCTCCATATTCTTCTTTATAGTGGCTAAACTACTTTGCATTCCCACCAACAGTGTAAGAGGGTTCCCTTTTCTCTGCGCCCTCTCCAGCTTTTATTGTTTGTAGATTTTTTGATAGCAGCCATTCTGACCAGTGTGAGATGGTACCTCATTGTGGTTTTGATTTGCATTTCTCTGATAATGAGTGATGTTGAGCATCTTTTCATGTGTTTGTTAGCCATCTGTATGTCTTCTTTGAAGAAATGTCTGTCTAGTTCTTTGGCCTATTTTTTGATTGGGTCACATATTTTGCGGAATTGAGCTGCAGAAGTTGCTTGTATATTTTTGAGCTTAATTCTTTATCCTTTGCCTCATTTGCTATTGTTTTCTCCCATTCAGAAGGCTGTCTTTTCACCTTGCTTATAGTTTCCTTTGTTGTGCAAAGGCTTTTAAGTTTAATTAGGTCCCAACTTGTTTATTTTTGCTTTTATTTCCATTACTCTGGGAGGTGGATCATAGAGAATCCTGCTATGATTTATGTCAGAGAGTGTTTTGCCTATGTTTTCCTCTAGGAGTTTTATTGTTTCTGGTCTTACATTTAAATCTTTTATCCATTTTGAGTTTATTTTTGTGTATGCTGTTAGGAAGTGTTCTAGTTTCTTCCTTTTACAAGTGGTTGACCAGTTTTCCCAGCACCACTTGTTAAAGAGATTGTGTTTTCTCCATTGTATATTTTTGCCTCCTTTGTCGAAGATAAAGTGTCCATAGATGTGTGGCTTTATCTCTCGGCTTTCTATTTTGTTCCATTGATTTACATTTCTGTCTTTTTGCCAGTACCATACTGTCTTGATGACCATTACTTGATGTTGTATAGCCTGAACTCAGGCAGTTTGATTCCTCCAGTTCCATTCTTCTTCCTCCAGATTGCTTTGGCTATTCGAGGTTTTTTTGTAATTCCATAAAATTATGAAATTATTTGTTCTAATTCTCTGAAAAATACCATTGGTAGCTTGATAGGGATTGCATTAAATCTATAGATTGCTTTGGGTAGTATACTCATTTTCACTATATTGATTCTTCCGATCCATGAACACACTATCTTTCTTCATCTATTTGTGTCGTCTTTTATTTCTTTCATCAGTGTTTCATAGTTTTCTATATATAGGTCTTTTGTTTATTTAGGTAGATTTATTCCTAAGTATTTTATTCTTTTCATTGCTATGTGAATGGAATTGTTTCCTTAATTTCTCTTTCTGTTTTCTCATTGTTAGTATATAGGAATGCAAGGGATTTCTGTGTTACTTTTATATCCTGCAACTTTACTGTATTCATTGATTAGCTTTAGTAATTTTCTGGTGAAGTCTTTAGGGTTTTCTATGTAGAGGATCATGTCGTCTGCAAACAGTGAGATTTTTACTTCTTCTTTTCCAATCTGGATGCCTTTTATTTCTTTTTCTGCTCTGATTGATGTGGCCAGAACTTTCAAAAGTATGTTAAATAGTAGTGGTGAGAGTGGGACCTTTGTCTTTAGAGGAAATGCTTTCAATCTTTCACCACTGAGGATAATGTTTGCTGTGGGTTTATCATATATGGCTTTTATTATGTTGAGGTATGTTCCTTCTATGCCTGCTTTCTGGAGGGTTTTTATCATAAATGGATGTTGAATTTTGTCAAAGGCTTTCTCTGCATCTATTGAGATAATCATATGGTCTTTGTCTTTCAATTTCCTAACTTGGTGTATTACATTGATTGATTTGCAGATATTGAAGAATCCTTGCATCCCTGGGATAAAGCCCATTTGGTCATGAAGCATGATCTTTTTAATATGTTGTTGGATTCTGTTTGCTAGAATTTTGTTGAGGATTTTTGCATCTATGTTTATCAGTGATATTGGCCTGTAGTTTTCTTTTTTGTCACATCTTTGTCTGGTTTTGGTATTGGTGTGATGGTGGCCTCATAGAATGAGTTTGGAAGTTTACATTCCTCTGCAATTTTCTGGAAGAGTTTGAGTAGGAGAGGTATTCAGTTCAGTTCAGTTCAGTTACTCAGTCGTGTCCAACTCTTTGCAACCCCATGAATTGCAGCATGCCAGGCCTCCCTGTCCATCACCAACTCCCAGAGTTCACTCAGACTCATGTTCATTGAGTCAGTGATGCCATCCAACCATCTCATCCTCTGTCGTCCCCTTCTCCTCCTGCCCTCAATCCCTCCTAGCATCAGAGTCTTTTCCAATGAGTCAACTCTTGGCATGAGGTGGCCAAAGTACTGGAGTTTCAGCTTTAGCATCATCCCTTCCAAAGAAACCCCAGGGCTGATCTCCTTCAGAATGGACTGGTTGGATCTCCTTGCAGTCCAAGGGACTCTCAAGAGTCTTCTCCAACACCACAGTTCAAAAGCATCAATTCTTTGGCACTCAGCCTTCTTCACAGTCCAACTCTCACATCCATACATGACCACAGGAAAAACCATACCCTTGACTAGACGGATTTTGGTCACTGCTTTTGAATATACTATCTAGGTTAGTCATAACTTTTCTTCCAAGGAGTAAGTGTCTTTTAATTTCATGCAGTCACCATCTGCAGTGATTTTGGAGCCCCCAAAATAAAGTCTGACACTGTTTCCACTGTTTCCCCATCTATTTCCCATGAAGTGATGGGACCGGATGCCATGATCTTCATTTTCTGAATGTTGAGCTTTAAGCTGATTTTTTCACTCTCCTCTTTCACTTTCATCAAGAGGCTTTTTAGTTCCTCTTCACTTTCTGCCATAAGGGTGGTGTCATCTGCATATCTGAGGTTATTGATATTTCTCCTGGAAATCTTGATTCCAGCTTGTGTTTCTTCCAGTCCAGCGTTTCTCATGATGTACTCTGCATATAAGTTAAATAAGTGGGGTGATAATAAACAGCCTTGACATGCTCCTTTTCCTATTTGGAACCAGTCTGTTGTTCCATGTCCAGTTCTAGCTGTTGCTTCCTGACCTGCATACAGATTTCTCAAGAAGCAGATTAGGTGGTGTGGTATTCCCATCTCTTTCAGAATTTTCCACAGTTTATTGTGATCTTTTGTCTAAATTTTTGGTAGAATTCACCTGTCAAGCCATCTGGTCCTGGGCTTTTTTTTTTGTTGGAAGATTTGTGATTATGGTTTCAATTTCTGTGCTTGTGATGGGTCTGTTAAGATTTTCTATTTCTTCTTGGTTCAGTTTTGGAAAGTTGTACTTTTCTAAGAATTTGTCCATCTCTTCCAAGTTGTCCATTTTATTGGCATATAGTTGCTGATAGTAGTCTCTTATGATCCTTTGCATTTCTGTGTTGTCTGTTGTGATTTTTCCATTGTCATTTCTAATCTTGTTGATTTGATTCTTCTCCCATGTTTTCTTGATGAGTTTAGCTAATGGTTTGTCTAGTTTATTTATCTTCTCAAAGATCCAGCTTTTCATTTTGTTGATTTTTGCTGTGGTCTCTTTTGTTTCCTTTGTATTTATTTCTGTCCTAATTTTTGTTATTTCTTTTCTTCTTCTAACCCTGGGGTTCTTTGTTTTTTCCTTTTCTAGTTGCTTTAGGTATAGAGTTAGGTTATTTATTTGATTTCTCTCTTATTTCTTGAGGTCGGCTTGTATTGCTATGAATCTTCCCCTCAGTGCTGCTTTTACTGAATCTCATAGGTTTTGGATTGTTGTGTTTTCATTTTCATTCATTTATATACATATTTTGATTTCTTTTGTGATTTATTGGTTATTCAGAAGTGTGTTGTTTAGCTTCCATATGTTTGTATTTTAATAGTTTTTTTTTCCTGTAGTTGACATCTAATCTTACCATACGTGATCAGAAAAGATGCTTCAGATAATTCCAGTTGTTTTTTTTTAATTTACCAAGGATAGATTTATGGCCCAAGATGTGACCTATCCTAGGGAATGTTCAATGTGCACATGAGAAAGAGATGAAATTTATTGTTTTAGGGTGAAATATCCTATAGATATCAATTATGTCTAACTGGTCCGTTGTATCATTTAAAGTTTGTGTTTCTTGCTAATTTTCTGTTTAGCTGATCTATCCAAAGGTGTGAGTGGGGTATTAACATCTTCTGCTATTATTGTGTTACTGTTAATTTCCCCTTTCATATTTGTTTGCATTTGCCTTACATATTGCAGTGCTCCTATGTTGGGTGCATATATGTTTATAATTGTGATATTTTCTTCTTGGATTGATCCTTTGATCATTATGTAGTGTCCTTCTTTTTCTCTTTTCACAGCCTTTATTTCAAAGTCTGTTTTATCTGATATGAGTATTGCTGCTCCTGGTTTCTTTTGGTCTCCATTTGTGTGAAATATCTTTTTCCAACCTTTCACTTTCAGTCTGTATGTGTCCCTAGGTTTGAGGTGCATCTCCTAGACAACATATATAGGGGTCTTGTTTTTGTATCCATTCAGCCAGTCTTCGTCTTTTGGTTGAGTCATTCAACCCATTTACATTTAAGGTAATTATTGATAAATATGATCCCATTGCTATTTACTTTCTTGTTTTGGGTTTGAGTTTATACACCCTTTTTGTGTTTCCTGTCTAGAGATGATCCTTTAGCATTTGTTGAAGAGCTGGTTTGGTGGTACTGAATTCTCTGAGCTTTTGCTTATCTGTAAAGCTTTTGATTTCTTTTTCATATTTGAATGAGATCCTTGCTGGGTACAGTAATCTGTGTTGTAGGGTTTTCTCTTTCATTACTTTAAGCATGTCCTGCCATTCCCTTCTGGCTTGAAGAATTTCTGTTGAAAGATCAGCTGTTATCCCTATGGGGATGCCCTTGTATGTTATTTGTTGTTTTTCCCTCGCTGCTTTTAATATTTATTCTTCGTGTTTGATCTTGTTAATTTGATTAATATGTGTCTCAGGGTATTTTTTGCCTTGGGTTTATCCTGTTTGGGACTCTGGGTTTCTTGGACTTGGGTGACTATTTCCTTCCCTATTTTAGAGAAGTTTTCAACCATTATCTCCTCAAGTATTTTCTCATGGCCTTTCTTTTTATCCTCTTCTTCTGGGACTCCTATGATTTGAATGTTGAGGCATTTAACATTGTCCCAGAGGTCTCTGAGGTTGTCCTCCATGCTATTTTAAATCAGCTGTTATTCTATAGTAACCAGGCTTCCCAGGTGGCTCAGTGGTAAAGAACCTGAAAGCCAATGCAGGAAAAATGGGTTTGATTCCTGGGTCAAAAGATCCCCTAGAAGAAGGCATGGCAACTCACACTCTGGTATTCCTGTCTAGAGAATCCCATGGACAGAGGAACCTGGCAGGCTACAGTCCACAGGGTCACTAAGAGTCAGATACCAATGATGTGACTTCATGTGTGACTTCGCATGTGCTGGTGCTAAAGTAACCACGTTTCCATTTTTAATCCCTCAATCCATCATTCACTGTTACCTTTCCAATATGCCTGCTCAGAACAAACTAAACTCCTTTATAGTTGTTAAAAAGGAACATCATAGAGTCCTTATCACAGGCAGAGCTTCTCTAAACCTGTTCCAACTTGTCTTTCTGAGTTCATCTTCATCCCTCTCCCATTGTCACTGCATGTCCAGCTGAACAATTAGTTTTCAATTCTCTAAATCCTGGTATTTTGTTGAACATGCATGTATCTCTGCCTATAAAGTTATTTGTGCTTTACCTTTGATTATTATCTCCTTCAAGATTCAGTTCCCTTCTACACAGCTTTCCCCAGGTCGCTTTTGTTTTTGTCCTATATGCTTATGCTTAGTCGTTCAGTTGTGTCTGACTCTTTGCAATCCCATGGACTTCAGCTCACCAGGCTCCTCTACCCATGAGATTCTCCAGGCAAGAATGCTGGAGTGGGTTAGCCATGCTCACCCCCAGGGGATCTTCCCAACCCAGGGATCGAACCCAGTTCTCCTGCATTGCAGGCAGATGCTTTACCGTCTCTTTACTACTGGAGTGGGTAGCCTGTCCCTTCTCCAAGGAAGCTTTCTGGCCCAGGAATCTAACCAAGATATCCTGCATTGCAGGCAGATTCTTTAGCAACTGAGCTGTCGGCCTTGTATATCTCTATTGTAAATACTTATCATTTGCATTGTTGACTTTCATGCCAGCACATATACTTGAAAGGAAATGAATCTTCTTCTATTTTTCACTTCTTTTATACCAGCATATATAAAGTGCCCAGTGCAGTCAGTGCTTAATAAATGCATATAACATGAATGAAGGAAATGAAAATTTTAAGTTGTTGAAATGAAAAGGCCATTGTGTGAAATAATTTAAGCCTGTCATTCATTTAAATGTTTGTGTTCTAATATATAGATTCTCAAAAACTTAGTACAGAGTAAATAAGTTATTTATTTTTGGAATAAAATATATTTTAACATATTTACATAACATATGAAGGTATTGAATGGGAAGTAGTAAGCTATCCACATTTCAATAAGCTCAGTATTTCTTTTAAAAGCTTAGTAAAAATGATAAACACTTAATTTGAATGACTGAGTTACATAATTTTTTGGGGGTTCTGTAATATCTCTCAGAGGTACTTGTTTTTAGATTAATAGTAACAGTATTATAAAAATTAGTTAAATATGTTTAGAGCACATTGAAAAACTCTAAAAAGAAGTAAATTTAAACTAGCATCAAAGGAAAGACATACAGTTATAACATCAATTTGTGAAAACCATTGTAAGTTAGAGAATATGCTAATGCCAACAAAGATCCATCTAGTCAAGCCGATGGTTTTTCCTGTGGTCATGTATGGATGTGACAGTTGGAGTGTGAGAGCTGAGTGCCAAAGAATTGATGCTTTTGAACTGCGGTGTTGGAGAAGACTCTTGAGAGTCCCTTGGACTGCAAGGAGATCCAACCAGTCCATTCTGAAGGAGATCAGCCCTGGGGTTTCTTTGGAAGGGATGATGCTAAAGCTGAAACTCCAGTACTTTTGCCACCTCGTGGGAAGAGTTGACTCATTGGAAAAGACTCTGATGCTGGGAGGGATTGGGGGCAGGAGGAGAAGGGGACGACAGAGGATGAGATGGCTGGATGGCATCACCAACTCGATGGACATGAGTTTCAGTAAACTCCAGGAGTTAGTGATGGACAGGGAGGGCTGGTGTGCTGCAATTCATGGGGTCTCAAAGAGTTGGACACAACTGAGTGACTGAACCGAACTGAACTGAGCTGATGATATTATTTTTGAGCATAGTAATTTCACAATAAATGTTAATTTCATTTAGAAAACAGAAGAGAACCCTTCACTAGGAAGAAAGAGGTCTGTCCCAGCCTTAGATAAATTACTAGCTAGATTTGCCACCCTCAACCAATTAAGTAATATTTGAATCCCAGTGATTTTGTCCATGAAATTAGGCAATTAGTATTTGCTCTGCCTTCTCATATTGTTATTTGAGGATCACCTTAAATAATGAATATGTAAATTCTTTGAACTATATCAAGTATGATTCACATGTTTAATATTGTTTTTATATTACACATAAAGCTGCAGAGAAACTTTTGACAAAATCTCAGATCTTTTTATTACAATGTACTCCCTGCCAAACTACATAAGCAAAGATTATTTTCAATATGGGAGGAGTTGGAATTCTATAAAGATAAATGTGAACAAATAGACACAAGAAACTAACACCTTTGATGTAATGCAGTCAGATTCACTGGGGATAAAATTCTCATAACTCTTATGTCATGGAAGGAAAGCATGCCTTGAGCCCCCATGAAGTGAGAAAACAAAACCTCTCTCAAGACCTTGCCTCAGAACTCCATGGTCTTCCTTCACTACATTCAACCTCCACTCAGAGACAGCTATTAAAGCAAAGTTTGTGTCCAGACATTAAATAAATGAAGCCCTCTGCCAGTTTGTATCATGACCTGTTTCAGATCCTTGAGTATAGTATACAACAGCAAAATGGAACTATTTTGCTGTTTACTGACTTGCTTTGAAATTGGTTAAGAATAAAATTTTCCCTTGATGTTTGACACTTTTATTTACAATAGTCATTTGTAGTCCTTATAATGAAGGATAAATAAGAGGGTCAAAGTGAAGCGTACATGTGTGCTCAGTGGCTCAGTTATGTCTGACTCTTTTTAATGCCATGGAGGGTAGCCTTCCAGGCTCCTCTGTTCATAGGATTTCCCAGGCAAGAATACTGGAGTGGAGTGTCAGTTCTCCAGGGGAACTTCCTGGCCAGGTCTCCTGCATTGCAGGTGGATTCTTTATAGTCTGAGCTGCCAAGGAAGCCTCTGTCATAGTGAGGTACTCTACATAAAATAGCATCAACTTACTGGCACTTTAGAAAAACAGGTACAAGTGGCTAAAATACTCAGTTCCCTTTACACATTGTTGTTCTGAGAAGTGCATCCACTCGTGGGTTTTTTTGCATATACACTTTTGACTGGTAGTCTTCATGGTGGCAGAGGCTGGGGATATGAAGAGGAGTAAGATATGAACTTCTATTCTTAAGGTGATTTTTTTTCCTTTGAAGGACTGAAGCAACCCTGCAACCATGGTAATACAAGTTGTTGAGACTGTAGAAAGTTATATCTGCTCTGAAAACCATGGAGGGTCAAGAGAAGCATGGCAAAACTGTAGAAGCTTGAGCCTAATCTGTAAGAAGAATAAAAATGTTGCCATGAATATGGTTTTAAGTAGACCATTACATGGAAGGAGAATGTCCATGAAAGTACAAAATTATTGGGGCCTCCCAGGTGGCACTAATGGTAAAGAACTTGCCTGCCAATGCAGGAGACATAAGAGACTGGGGTTCAATCCCTGGGTTGGGAAAATCCCCTGGAGGAGGGCATGGCCACCAGCTCCAGTATTCTTACCTAGAGAATCCCCATGGACAGAGGAGCCTGGTGGGCTACAGTCTGTGGGATTGCAGAGAGTCAAACACACTGAAGTGATTTAGCACATAAATGATAAATTTAGGGGATGGCAAATTTAGGGGATATGCATACAATATATGGTACACATATTATTTTCTTAGAACTGCCCTAACAAAGCAGCCAAAGCTCTGTGACTTGGAACAACTGAAAAGCATTGTCTCAGTTCTGGAGGCTAGAAATGGAAAATCAAACTATCAGCAAGATTGTTTTCTTCTGGTGGTTTGCTGGCAGCTTTTGGTATTCTTTGGATGGTAGATGTTATCACTCTGATCTCTGCCTTCCTCTTCACATGGAATTCTTCCTCTGTTTATGCCCATGTCCAAATCTCCCTTTGTAAGAGACATAACTCAACCCTTCACAGCATGACTATGGTGAGAATATAGGATGTATAAAAAGTGGAATGAGGAAAGGGGGAAATGGCTAAGAGCACAGAAATGAGAAAAGAAAGGTGGGCCTAGATTTCTTAAAGATAAAGATTTTTTTCCTGTTTTATTTTTTATTAATTAATTTTAATTGGAGGATCATTACTTTACACTATTGTGATGGGTTTTGCCATACATCAGTATGAATTGGCCATAGGAATGCATATGTCACCTCCATCCTGAACTTTCCCCACCACCGCCCTCCCCACCCCATCCCTCCAGGTTGTCACAGAGCTCCGGCTTTGGGTGCCCTGCTTCAGACATCAAACTTGCACTAGTTATCTGTTTCACGTATGGTAATGTGTGTGTTTCAGTGCTCTTCTCTCAAAGCATCCCTCTGTTTCTCCCGCTGAATCCAAAAGTCTCTTCTTTATATCTGTGTCTGCTTTGCTGCCCTGCATATGGGATCATCAGCACCATATTTCTAGATTCTATATATACATATTAATATATGGTATTTGTCTTTCTATCTGACTTACTTCACTTGACTCAGTTCTAATGAGGCAGATAAATCTAGAGCCTATTATACAGAATTAAGTAAGTCAGAAAGATAAAGACTTTCTAAGTAGAAACACTTGGAAAATTATTAAAGAGACTGGAAAAATCTTAAAGAGATGGGAATACCAGACCACCTGACCTGCCTCTTGAGAAATCTGTAAGCAGATCAGGCAGCAACAGTTAAAACTGGACAGGGAACAACATACTGGTTCCAAATAGGGAAAGGAGTATGTCAAGGCTGTATACTGTCACCCTGCTTATTTAACTTATAGGCAGAGTACATCATGAGAAATGCTGGGCTGGGTGAAGCACAAGCTGGAATCAAGATTGCCGGGAGAAATATCAGTAACCTCAGGTATGCAGATGACACCATCCTTATGGCAGAAAGTGAAGAAGAACTAAAGAGCCTGTTGATGAAAGTGAAGGAGGACAGTGAAAAAGTTGGCTTAAAGCTCAATATTCAGAAAATGAAGATCATGTCATCATGATCAGCTTTCTTCACAGTCCAACTCTCACATCATACATGACCACTGGATCTGGTCCCATGACTTCATGGCAAGTAGATGGAAAATAGTGGAAACAGTGACAGAATTTATTTGGGGGGCTCCAAAATCACTGCAGATGGTGATTGCAGCCTTGAAATTCAAAGACATTTACTCCTTGGGAGGAAAGTTATGACCAATTTAGATAGCATATTAAAAAGCAGAGACATTACTTTACCAACAAAGGTCCGTTTAGTCAAAGCTATGATTTTTCCAGTAAATATGTATGGATATGAGAGTTGGACTATAAAGAAAGCTGAGCACCAAAGAATTGATGCTTTTGGACTGTGATGTTGGAAAAGACTCTTAATAGTCCCTTAGACTGCAAGGATATCCAACCAGTGCATCTTAAAGGAAATAAATCCTGAATATTCATTGGAAGGACTGATGCTGAAACTCAAACTCCAGTACTTTGGCCCCCTGATTCAAAGAAATGACTCATTTGAAAAGACCCTGATGCTAGGAAAGACTGAAGGCGGGAAGAGAAAGGGATGGCAGAGAATAAGATGGTTGGATGGCATCACCAACTCAATGGACATGAGTTTGAGTACACTCTGGGAGTTGGTGATGGAAAGAATCAAACATGACTGAGTGAATGAACTGAACTGAAGTAGAAACACAAGCACATACTCTCAGCATATGCTTCCTCTTACATCTAGTCTAAGATGCTTAATTCCAAGGATTCTGGCAAGGACTCAAAGGCTTCCCTGGTGGCTCAGATGGTGAAGAACCTGCCTGCAATGCAGGAGACTTAGGTTCAATCCCTGTGTCAAGAAGATCCCATGGAGAAGGGAATGGCAACCCACTACAGTATTCTTACCTAGAGAATACCATGCACTGAGGAACCTGGTGGACTATAGTCCATGGAGTCACAAAGAGTTGGACATGATTGAGTGACTAACATCTACACTCTGGAAAGCACAGGCTACCTTGTTCTGTTACATCGCCTGTAGGTCCCCTAGCCTTGCTTGAATGTGGTCACTCTTCATCACCCTTATTCTCAGCTTGTCAAGTGCCATGAAGTCCCCCAGTCCCAGCTGGGAGCTTGGTGTCCCTTCATGAATGGCTTCCAGATGCAGATGAGCTGTCAGTGATGTTTGCCAAGATATAAGCATGAGCCTTCCCCTACCTGGGAGAAACCTTTCTAGAATTCTGCACCCTTCTGAAGATCTTGTTTCTACTGTTGCCTCTTTTTTTTTTTAAATCAGCCAATATATGAATTTAAAACTTCACAGAGAATTGAGAGTTTTTCTGGTTTTCCCTCTTTTTCCTCTGCTCAGATACAGTACAAGTACATATACATTTTAACCTCCAGTATTGTAGAAAATGTTCACCCTCTTCAAGAGATCTAACCCTTAGATATAGCTTCACTGGTGGTTCAGTGGTAATGAATCCACCTACCAATGCAGGAGATGTGGGTTCTATCCCTGGGTCAGAAAAATCCCCTGGTGAAGGAAATGGCAACCCACTTCAGGTATTCTTGCCTGGGAAATCCCATAGACAGAGAATCCTGGTAGGTTATAGTCCATGGGATCACAAAAAAGTCAGACACAACTTAGCCACTAAAAAACAATGAGAACAATCCTTAGGTTGGTGACATTGCTTCAACTTTGTTCCTCTCTTGAATTTTGTCTTATCAACAACTCTTGGCATTTATTCTTCTTTGTCTCAACTGACTCTTTCTGAATACACCATAAATATACTCATGTTTCTCCTATTAAAACATACACACACTCATACACACACACTTCTGCATACACACACACACAAACCTATGCATATGTGCATACCTACACATACACACTTACCTATACACACACATACGCACTTACCTATACACACACATACCTCTATACATACACACACCTATACACACACACACACACACACACACACACACACACACCTATACGCACACACTATACATACATCTACACAATCTCCCTCCCTCATCCATATCTTCTATTCAAGAAATACTTCCAGTTCTTTTCTTCCTTGTTCTCACAGGGAAAGAGAAATAAATCAAACCTACCTCTATTTCATCACTCTCTTTGAACAATTCTTAAACCTACTGAGGTTTGGATTGTAGGCTTACTGCTCCACTGATCCATGGCTGCAAATCCAAGGTAATTTTTTAGTTTAATTGATACTTATAGGACATATTTGCTTACTTAGCAGCTTTCTTTGAATATTCCTCCAGCTCTTCAACACAGTATCCCCTAGGCTGAGATTTATAAATCTAGTCTTCCTCCTGTATACCATCTTGATGAAATATCATTCTTCACACAAGCCAGAAATCTGGGTGTCTTCAGATTCTCCTCTGTTTCTCTCATCTCATATGTTTAAATAGTTACCAAACCCATAGATCCCTTGCATGTATTCTGCTTCTCCATCCCTACAGCTACTGCTGTGGTTGAATGTATATGATTTTTCACTGGGTTATAGAAATAGGATTTCATGCCATTTTAAAATTTCTTACAAGCTTAAAAAACCATGTACATTACCTACTCTCTCCTGGTCTAGGATAAATTCAGTCTCCTTGTAATCACATTAAAAGACTCCCTCTCTGGTCTAACCAGTGTCTGTTGCTGTTGCTGGTTGTTCATTCACTAAGTTGAGTCTGACTGTTTGGACCCCATGAACTCCCCTGTCCTTCACTATCTCCCAGAGTTTGGTCAGCTTCATGTCCATTCAGTCAGTGGTGCTTTGTAACCATCTCCTTGTCTGCTTACCCTTTCTCCTCTTGATCTCAATCTTTGCCAGCATCAGGTTCTTTTCCAATGAGTTGGCTCTTCACATCTGGTGGCCAGAATATTGGAGCTTCAACTTCAGCATCAGTCCTTCCAGTGAATATTCAGCATTGATATCCTTGCGATTCATCCAGCTTGGCATTCCACACGGTGTACTCTTCATAGAAGTTCATAAGCAGGATGACAATATACAGCCTTATACTACTGCTTTCCCAATTTTGAACCAGTGTGTGGTTCCATGTCTGATTCTAACTGTTGCTTGTAGACCTGCATACAGGTTTCTCAGAAAACAGGTCAGGTGGCCTGGTATTCTTATGTCTTTAAGAATTTTCCACAGTTTGTTGTGATGCACAGAGTCAAAGGTTTTAGCATGGTCAGTGAAGCAAAGTCGATGTTTTTCTGGTATCTCCTTGCCTTTTCTATGATCCAGCTAATGTTGGTAATTTGATCTCTGGTTCCTCTGCCTTTTCTAAACCCACCTTGTGCATCTAGAATTTTTCAGTTCACACACCACTGAAGCCTAGCTTGAAGCATTTTGAGCATAACCTTGCTAGCATGTGAAATGAGTGGAACCGTATGGTACTTGGAACATTCTTTGACATTGCCTTTCTTTGGATTGGAATGAAAACTGACCTTTTACAGCCCTGTGCCCACTGCTGAGTTTTCCAAATTTACTGGTATGCTGAGTGCAGTACTATAACAGCATCGTCTTTTAGGATTTGAAATAGCACAGCTGGATTTCCATTATCTCCACTAGCTTTGTTGGTAGTAATTCTTTGTAAGACCCACTTTACCTCACTCTCCAAGATGTCTGGTTCTAGTTGAGTAATCACACCATTGTGGTTATCCCAATTAAGACCTTTCTTGTATAGTATCTGTATCCATTCTTGCCACCTCTTATTAACATCTTCTGATTCTTTTAAGTCCTTTCTTTTTTTATCCTTTATCATGCCCATCCTTGCTTGAAATACTCCCTTGAACTTGGCAATTTTCTTGAAGAGATCTCTAGTCATTTTCATTCTATTGTTTTCCTCTATTTCTTTGCATTGTTCATTTAAGAAGGCCTTCTTATCTCTCCTTGCTCTTCTGTGGAACTCTGCATGCAATTGGGTATATATTTCCCTTTCTCTCTTTTCTTTTTCTTCTTTCCTCAGCCATTTGAAAATCCTCCTCAGACAATCCCACTGCCTTCTTTCATTTCCTTCTCTTTGGGATGATTTTGGTCACTGCCTCCTGTATTATGAAACTTCATCCATATTTCTTCAGGCACTCTGTGTACCAGACCTAATCCCTTGAATATATTCATCACCTCCATTGAACAGTCATAAGGGGATTTGATTTATGTCATACCTGAATGGTCTAGTGGTCTTCCATAATTTCTCTAACTTAAGCTTCAATTTTGCAATAAGGAGCTGATGGTCTGAATCACAGTCAGCTCCAGGTCATTTTTTTTCCTGACTGTATAGAGTTTCCTCTTCAATTGCAAAGAATATAATCCATCTGATTTTGGTATTGGCTATCTGGTAATATCCATGTGTAGAGTCATCTCCTGTGTTGCTGGAAAAGGATGTTTGCTACGATCAGTGTGTTCTCTTCTCAAAACTCTGTTAGCCTTTCAGTTCACTTCTGTTGCTCAGTCGTGTCCAGTTTTTGCAACCCTATGGACTGCAGCACACCAGTCTTCCCTGTACACCACCAATTCACGGAGCTTGCTCAAACTCATGTCCATTGAATAAGTGATGCCATCCAACCATCTCATCTCATATTGATTGTTTCTTTAGAAATCACACATTTCCCCATGCACACAAGCTCACACTTTATTGTAGTCCTATCAAGGGAATTCACAGAATCCTTGAGACTCCATGGTTCCATCCAATCTCTTGCTGCATTCTCCCAACAACTTCAGCAATGCCAGAATACTTACGGTCCCCCTCAGGGCCTTGTTGTTTCTTCCTCATGATGTTCCTCACATCCCCCCTGCCTGCCCCATTTACTTGATGAACAAAATAAAACCCACTCATCTCACCACTGCTGTAAGGTCACCCCAAGACTTATTCTCTCCTCACATTTACAGATTTGTATCATTTCTTTCCTTTATAACTCCATTATATATGGCATTTTTAGAAGGATAAGAAAAATAACCTAGGCTAGGCTTCCCTGGTGGTTCAGATGGAACAGAATCTGCCTGAAGTGCAGGAGACCTGTGTTTGATACCTGGATGGGAAGATGCCCTGGAGAAGGGAATGGCTACTCACTACTCACTCCAGTATTGTTGCCTGGAGAATTCATGGATAGAGGAGCCTGGTGGGCTACAGGCCATAGGGATTGCAAAGAGTTGGACATAACTGAGCAACTTTCATTTTCACTTTCAATAGTGTAATTTAAAGCTAAAGAGTCTTGGAGTCTGAGTAACATGGGTTTGAATGAATGGCTGAAATGGATATATTTGGAAAACAGTATCATATAATCTGGCCTAGGTACTGAGAGTTTAAGTTTGAGGAAGAATAAATTTCTTCCGACAAATTAGTACCATCAGAACCATTATGATGAAAGTGGCATTTAAACTGATTTTAAAAACTCTATAGGATTTGGAAATAGAATAGATAAGAAGAATTCTCAGAACGGGATGTCATTTACTAAGTTGTTTTCAGTTTTAGAAATTGGAACTTAGATGTATCATTAGTCTCTTTTACAGTATTATATTAATTACAAAAAATTAATTTTAATATGATTCATGTGATTTATTCCCTGACATATATTTTTATTTCTTATTAGAAATTTAATTTTTGGAATTCAGTTTGAGTTCATTTCTCTAATTGTCAGTTCATCATTATATTTACTGATTTGTAAGATTTGAGACATTGTTTTGCCAGTTTTTTAATTGAATATAGTTGATTTATAATGTGTCTGGTGTACAGCATAGTGATTCAGCTAAAAATATGTTCAGTCATGTATATTGTTGTTGTTTTTCAGTTGCTCAGTCGTATCCGATTCATTGTGACCCAATAGACTGCAGCATGCCAGGAGGCTTTCCTGTCCTTCACCATCTCCTGGAGCTTGCTCAAACTCATGTCCATAGAGTCCAGCCATCCAACCATCTCGTCCCTTGTCATCCCCTTCTTCTCCTGCCTTCAGTCTTTCGCAGCATCAGGGACTTTTCAAATGAGTCAGCTGTTTGCATCAGGTGACCAAAGTATTGGATCTGCTGCTGCTGCTGCTAAGTTGCTTCAGTCATGTCTGACTCTGTGCGACCCCATAGACAGCAGCTCACCAGGCTCCCCTGTCCCTGGGATTCTCCAGGCAAGAACACTGGAGTGGGTTGCCATTTCCTTCTCCAATGCGTGAAAATGAGAAGAGTGAAAGTGAAGTCACTCAGTCCTGTCCAGACTCTTAGTGACCCCATGGACTGTAGCCTACCAGGCTCCTCTGCCCATGGGATTTTCCAGGCAACAGTACTGGAGTGGGGTGCCATTGCCTTCTCCAAGTATTGGATCTACTGCTTCAAATCAGTCCTTCCAATGAATATTCAGGATTGATTTCCTTTAGGATGGACTGGTTTGAGCTCCTTGCAGTCCAAGAGACTCTCAAGAGTCTTCTCCAACACCACAGTTCAAATGCATCACTTCTTCAGCACTCAGCCTTCTTTATGGTCCAACTCTCACATCTATACATGACTACTTGAAAAATCATAGCTTTGACTATATGGAATTCTGTTGGCAAAGTAATATCACTGCTTTTTAATATGCTGTCTAAGTTTGTCATAACTTTTCTTCCAAGGAGCAAACGTCTTTTAATTTTGATAAAATGATTCAGTTACATATATATATGTATAAATATATGAATATATTTTATATTAATGTTTATAAAGTACATTTATAAATATATGAAAAATTTATTCATTTTCTTCCCCATTATAGGTTATTATAAGATATAACCTGTCTTATAGGGAACTAAACTATAAGTTCCTATGCTATAGTAGATCCTTATCTAGTTTTCACTTCCCTGTGCTTTAGTAGATCCTTGTTGTTTATCTAGTTTATGTATGGTAATATGTATCTGTTAATTGCAAATTTCTAATTTATCCCAACCCCCTCCTTTTTTCCCCTTGTGTGCCTGTGTTAAGTCCCTTCAGTCGTCTCTGACTCTATGCATATGGACCCTACCAGACTCCTCTGTCCGTGGGACTCTCTAGGCAAGAGTATTGGAGTGGGTTGACATGCTCTCCTCCAGGTGAAATTCCTGACCCAGGGATCGAACTCACCTCTCTTATATCTCCTGCATTGACAGGCAGATTCTTAACCTCTAGCACCACCTGGAAAACCCTCTTTCCCCATGGATATCCATAAATTTGCTTTCTATGCCTGGGAATCTATTTTTGTTTTATAAATACATTTATTTTTATCATAGTTTAATTTCACATATAAGTGATATCATATGATATTTGTCTTCCTCTGACTTACTTCCCTTAGCATTATAATGTCTAGATCCATGCATGTTGAAGCCACTGGCATTATTTCCTTATTTTTGAATGGCTGAGTAATATTCCATTGTATGTATGTACCATATCTTCTTTTTCCATTCATCTGTCATTGGACATTTAGGTTGCTTCTGTATCCTTACTCTTGAAAAGAGTGCTGCTATGAACATTGAGGTGCATGTATTTTTTCAAATTAGAGTTTTCCTCATATATATTGCCAGAAGTAGGATTGCAGAATTGCATAGTAACTCTATTTTTAATTTTTTAAGGAACCCCCATACTGTTCTTCATAGTGACTGTACCAATTTAATACCCACCAAGAGTAATTCTCCACATTCTTTCTAGCATTTATTTTTGGTGTTGTTTATGATGGCCATTCTGACTGGTGTAAGGTAGTATCTCACTGTATTTTTCATTTGTGTTTCTGTAATGATTAGCAATGTTGAGCATCTTTTCATGTGCCTATTTACCATCTGTGCATCTTCTTTGGAGAAATCTCTGTTTCTGCTCTTTTTAAATTGGATTATTTGCTTTTTATATTAAGATATATTAGTTGTTTGTATATTTTTGAAATTCAGTCCTTGTCAGTTGCATTCTTTGCAAATATTTTCTCCCATTCCATATGCTGTGTTTTTGTTATGGTTTCCTTTGCTCTGTGAAAGCTTTTTATATTTAATTAGGTCCCATTTGTTTATTTTTACTTTTGTTTCCATTGCTGTAGGAGATGGATTCCAAAAACATGATTGCTACAATTTATGTCAAAGAGTGTTCTATCTGTGTTTTACTCTAGGTATTTTATCATATCCCATCATACATTTAGGTTATTAATCCATTTTGAGATTACTTTTGTATATGGTATTGGAAAATGTTCTGATTTTATTCCTTTACATATAGCTGTCCAATTTTCCCAGAATCACTTATTGAAGAGACAGTTTTTTCTCCATTATATATTCTGTCTTCCTTTGTCATAGATTAACTGACCATGAATGTGTGGGTTTATTTCTGAACTTTCTATCCATTTCCATTGATCTATGTGTCTGGCTTTGTGTCAGTACCATACTGTTTTGAGTATTGTAGTTTTGTAGTGTAGTCTGAAGTAAAGGAAAGTTATCCCTCCAGTTTCATTCTTCTTTCTCGAGCTTGCTTTGGCTATTTTGGGTCTTTTGTGTTTCCATGAAAATTTAATTTTTTTTCTCTTGGTTCCAGTTCTGAGAAAAATACCATTGGTAATTTGATAGAGATTGTAATGAATCTGCATTTTGCCTTGAATAATATGTTTATTTTAGAATATTGATTATTCCAATTCAAGAACATGGTTCAACAAATACAGGTTTAGGAAATCTAATCTTATGGAAAATTCCTGTGTTCTTTGAGTTTACAGACTTGTGGTTTGTACTAGCACAATAAAGACTCTGAGAAGTCCTGTGGTAAAGAACTTCACTTGCCTAACTCATCTCCTCACAATTTTTCTTATGACAAAACACTCTTTGCCATAATAACTGTTGTTATCTCAAAGGACTATTTTTTCACACTTTAATGAATTATAATGAACTTTAAATGTACATCTTGAATGCACTGTCTTTCCAAATAGAACTATTTAGTAAGCATGTTCTACATTTTTATTTACACCTCAAACTTTCTAAAATATTCCTTAACCTATTAAACAAAATAGTTAAATTATAGATCATGCATGTTTTTTAAATATTTTTATTAACCTATTGTAAGAGAACCATTATAATATATTACTATAATCAAACCAAATCAAAATACTAGAGATCTTTTGGAACTAAAACGATGGCTAGATTTCAAATGATCTTTACCATTCATTTGAACTGGAAACTGGAGCCTAGAGAAGTTTAAGAAATTTGTAAATATTACAAAGTGATTCTGTAGTGGAATGAAGGCTTAAAAGGGAATGTCTTGAATAAGAGCCCAGTGTTCTTTTGTTGCTCACTAATCTAATCCAGTGCTTAATAGTGAATTTATAAATAATGAAACTGATCCTGTTGTGATGACAGTTAAGATTTTTCATGACTTAAAGTCTGAAACAAAAACTAGAAGAGTTTACATGAATGTCTGATTTCAAATATATCATCATTACTAAACATTGTTGAAATAATATTTGGTCTAATTGAGAACAAAAGTTTTAAAATGATTCAGAAATAAAATTATAATATTCTGAAAACATATTTTAAAAAATCTCATGTTTTGGAAATATTAACTTTATGAATCCCAAAATATAAGTGAAAGTCAGCTTCTTTTTCTTCCTATTTGGCTGTTTAGTTTTTCATTTAGCAAAATGTTTTCTCACAACATGAATCCTCTCTTGGGGATCAAAGTCATTGGGAGAACACAGCAGATTGTGCTTGTTAGTTGATTCTAACCAGTTCTGTGGTTTAAGCACAAGTTGTTTTTCCAAGGCGGAGACATTTCCGTCTGTTAGGAAATAGGGACCTTCAAAACTTTTTCCACGATGGCACAATATCATAGCCCTTTCCTTAATAACTTTGAAAACATCAAGAGATATTGTAAACCACACAAAAAGAAAAAAAATTAATTAAAGGGAAAACATATTCTATCCTCTTCTCATATGAAGTTACTTTCTTTTATTATAATTCCATTTTATTACTCAGAATGTCATAATAATACAGTGTTTAGGAGCTGTCAAGATATAAAGGAACATGCTCCTACCTTTTTTTACTTTAAAAAGTATTTTTGTGTATATTAAAAAGCCTCTTTACTTCTAGGAAATACATCCAACCTTTTCAAAATTAAGGAAATAATCTACTGTGTATGCTATTTTAGCCAGACATTATTAAATGTGAAGCATTTTTAAAAATTTTATTTTTACTTTATAATTTAAGTCCAGTGGACTCAGCTTCAGCATGTCTATAACTTTATCATCATGTGGAAAATTAATGTTGCAAAGTCAAACATGACAATAAAATGTACAGAATAAGATGTATTTGTTAAAGAATAAGGCATATTCCCTGAAGTATAGACTCAGAATGTTGAACCATTAGTAATAGTATATGTTATGTTGAGAAAGCCTATGTGCAAATGTACAATGTTTTAATGTTTCAGATATTCTACTCTCCCCTGGCCCTCTTCATACCACCTTCAGTATATGCTGTTCATCTTCAGTTCAATCTCCTCTACCAGTTTTGGATCCATACAGAGGTAATTTTTTTCTTTAAGTTTTCTACCTAAATAGCCTAAAGCAATGTCCTGGAAATCCACTAGCAACTGATTTATTGTGTAAGAAAAATCTTTGTCTGCCTTCTTTAAGGAGAAACATCTGTTCATTTTTATTCCTTTTTACTGAATATATATTGCAAAGTTTATAAGAACCAATGAGGCCAGTTGGTCTCAATTAAATAAAACAATTTTTTGAACTATTAAGTACCAAAACATTTTAATACTGTATTCAGTGCAATATCTTCCTGTGTTACACTTTATTAAACATTGTTCACCAAAGATGTTGAAATTCATTTCAATTTAGAGATATAAACTCATCTCTAAATAAATATATATATATATAAAGTATATATTTGTGAATACTTTGTTTATATGTTAAATATGGTAGTATAATAATTTATATTTGTAATATAACTTATTATATAATCAATATTTAATTATATAAAATAGGTAATAGTTATACATCTTTATATATATGTATTTATCAGTTGGGAGGCACTGCTTGAAAACTCCTTGTGAAGGTCAATGTTAAAGAAATTTATCAAAATATGTTTTGATTGGAAATCTTGCTCTAATTTTAGAGTTTAGGTTTTGCTTAAAGAGTATTCAGTATATTAAGTTTTTTTCCTGCAAAGTGGACAAGTATAATTTCTTGGGTCCTCTGTGGTATTTCAGATTGTCAGACTTGAATGTTTGCAGATAGATCATTAAAAAACTGATTGTTTTATGAACTATCATACTGATCTGGTTGTTAAATACCCAAAATCACAGACCCAGAAAAATTCTTACTTATACACATGAGAACCCTTTCAAGCATTTGGTATTTATCGGAAGCCTTTTGAAGTCCTAGAGGAAGCATGTTGACAGGTGTTGCAACTGGTTGAACAATACCACAAATCACAGCTGCAGTAGATGCCAAAGCTTGATACAACAAAGTGCATTATTTCATTAATCTGCAGTATTTCATGCTACTGATTTACTTGGAATAAAGAGACTGTTACCATAACTTTGGACATATGTGGCATTATTTGAAGATCTGTCATGAAATAGTATTGCATTTTATGGTAGTTGACATACATCAAACAGTCAATAGTACAACCGTCTGAAAGAGGGGTTGAGACCAACTCTGACTCCAGAGGTCAAAGACCAAATTTGTTTAAATCAGTGGAGGGAAACTTTCCAATGATTTACACAGAGGGGTTAAAGGAGAATTACATTTTTATAGCAGCTCTGCTCCAGGTCATGCCATGTGTTGGGTCTAGTATTAGTCTGGATACAGAACAATGGTGCCTAAGCAACTTCCGTCTTTTCTTATAGCCATCCAAAAGTCCATGAGCCAGGGCTTGAGTTCCATCCTAGGAAGAAGGTGGAGAGTGGAGGAAAGTCAATAGTCAGACATTTAGGCTCAGAAGCTCCATGTGGCTTCACTTCTAACTTGAAAGCAGTGCGTTAGAGCCTCTCACTTGGGTTGCACTTTGTACAAGTACTATATCATGTACAATCACTACAGTTGAGCTGCACAGAAGTAAGAATGTACCTTCCGAAATTAAAGTTCCTGGAATTTTAAATTATACATTAGCTGTGAGTACATTTCTAAGATTTTTTTGCACCTGTGTACTTAATTACATTGATTATTATAGACATCATACTGTAAGTTTTACTAATAACAGGACCGCTCAGGAAGTAGAGCCAAGAGATTCATAGCAGTGGCTGCTTCTAGAGAGTGATATAGAGAATTGATGCAGAAACTGTATCAAGTGATACAGAGAACTGGAAAGAGAAGACCCTGCTTTTAAAGGTGAATACGTATTAGATTAAGAAGCAAAAGCTGAAAACAATGGGCTTTAGCCTAGAGAAATATACCCACTTTGTGACTTTAAAATATATTAGCCCCTTTAGGCCACTTTGGCGCTGTTTAACTTCCGACATAATCCTTGGGGCTCCATTCACAGAAGCAGTATATGAGCCACAGGTACGGCCATTTTGAACAAAGAGCTCTGTCCATACCTGGATGGAGGTTGATATCTTACAGTTATTTTACTTCTACTGACAACCATAAAATCACTTCTTAAACGGAGAGGAATCTGGCCTTAAGGAAGGACTGATTTTCTAAAAGTGAAGAGAAGTATACTCCTTTTAATAAGATAGGATAAGAGGAAGGAAAAAGGCAAACGAACATGTTTTTGAAAAACTGTAAATGAGAGATAAAGTAGGTCATATAGAGTTTATAATGAGTTTAAAGAGTTTATAATGACATTTTTGCTTAGTTTCTAGTTACTTCAGTGAAAGCAATAGCATCTACCTCCCTCCTTTTTGGGGGAAAAGTTACAAAATATTATACTTCAAAGTATACACTGCTGCTTAATTTTTATGACTACATTTTTGTTTAATGTTCATTCATCTAGTGTCTGCAATATACAGTTTTATACTTTTTCTTGTGAGTTTTCTACATGTAATAGGAAAAACAATATTTAACACTTGTTTTAAATGTAGTAACTCTGGAATATTGGAATTATTTTTTTAAGATATTAGACTCCCTATTGGCTCAAACAGTAAAGAATCTGCTTGTAATATGGGAGACCTGGGTTTGATCCCTAGGTTGGATATCCCCTGGACAAAGAAATAGCAATCCACTCCAGTATTCTTGCTTGGAGAATTCCAAGGACAGAGGAGCCTGGTAGGCTACAGTCCATGGAGTCACAAAAAGTCAGACACTGAGCAACTAACTCTCATATGATAAGTATTAACTGATTTAGACAATACAGTAATAGTAGTAACTTTATCATGCATTTGATTTCACTTAAATTTGGATTAGAATATTGGTTATATACATATCAGATGATGGTTGAGCAAAGAAATAGAGAAAATAATTATTTGATATTGAAGATTTGAACTGTATGATTTGATGATTTTAATAGTGCTGAACTGAAGCTTCCATATGGAACATTATTTTCAGTTATAAATATGGTTAATCTCTTTATGTACTAATATGGATAGATCTCCAAATACACCAAGTTACACAACAGAGTTTAGTATATACTAATATTTGTATGCTAAAAAACAACTCTGTTTTACATGTTCACATGTACCTAAAATTCCTCTAGAAATATACTTGGGTACCGACTGTTTTCCCAGAAGAGGGATATTTGGGATGGCTGGGAGATAGGATAAAAATGAAATGTTAACCTTAGTTCTACCCATTCTAATGTGGATTAAGAGTTATCATTTTGTGATAACACTCTCATAGTAACTAGTGGTCTTTAGCAGTTTTATATGTGTTTATTGGGCATTGTTACATTAAAGCAGTGTGCACTAAATACATGTATGACTGTTTAGACTTTTTGTTTGCCTAATTGATTTGTTGAAATTTGTTACAGATTCTAGATAGAAATCATTGTTAAGTATATGTATTTTATATTTGTATTTTAAATATATTCCTTTTATTCCCTCAAAATACCTTTTAATTTTCTTCTTGATGAAAGAAGATATGAAAATAAATATTAAATTTTAAAGATTGATTTGTCATTAAAACTTTAGTTATTTAGTTTAGTCATATTTTCTCTAAGAAATATTTGCTTTCATAAACTCTGAGAGAAATTACACTAGGATTACTTTCAGAAATTTTTGAGTTTGAATTTTACCTTTGGGTATGTAACACTGGAATAAATTTTTGTGAATAGTATTTGGTAAGGGTCAAAATTTGTTATTTCTATGCACACATCCACTTACTCCAGCATCATTTATTGTGGATACTTTATTTTATCCATTGGATTATCTGAGTCCTTTTTGAAAAGAAATTGACCATATATGTGGTTAGATCCAATTTTAATCTTCTTCATTAGTTTATTTGTCTCCTCTTATACGAATCCCTTACTTTACTGATTACTATATCTTCATAGGAAGAATTTTTTGTACTAGTTTAAACTAATTTGTTTAAGATTCTCTGGTATGTTTTGGGGGCTTCCCAGGTGGCCCAGGGAAAGAATCTGCCTGCCAATGCAGTAGACATAGGTTCAATCCCTGGGTTGGGAAGATCCCTTGGAGCAGGAAATGGCAACCTACTCCAGTATTCTTGCCTGGGAAATCTCATGGACAATGGATCCTGGCAGGTTACATTCCATGGGGCTGCCAGAGTTAGACATGACTTAGCAAATAAACAACAACAAGGAATATTTTCTGTGTATGACTTATGGCCTTTTATTTCTTTCTTTCCTATGTTTATGTTATTTATTTTCCTTGCCTTATTGGTTAGAGTTCACAGACAGTATATTTTAAATCAAATTTGGGAGAAAAAATCTGCATGTTATTTCCTTAAATATTATATCTATACCATTTTCACTGTCCTCTGTTGGGACTCCAAATACATGCTTATTAGACTATTTGATATTGACTCATAAATTAGTTCCAGTTCAGTTTCTCAGTCGCATCTGACTGTTTGTGACCCCATGAATCACGGCACACCAGGCCTCCCTGTCCATCACCAACTCCTGGAGTTTACTCAAACTCATGTCCATTGAGTCGGTGATGCCATCCAGCTATCTCAATCTCTGTTGTCCCCTTCTACTCCTGCCCTTAATCCCTCCCAGCATCAGGGTCTTTTCCAATGAGTCAGTTCTTCCCATGAGGTGGCCAAAGTACTGGAGTTTCAGCTTTAGCATCAGTCCTTCCAAAGAACACCTAGGACTGATTCCCTTTAGAATGGACTGTTTGAATCTCCTTGGAACCCAAGGGACTCTCAAGAGTCTTCTCCAACACCACAGTTCAAAAGCATCAATTCTTTGGTGCTCAGCCTTCTTCACAGCCTAACTTTCACATCCATACATGACCACTGGAAAAACCGTAGCCTTAACTAGACAGACCTTCGTCGGCAAAGTAACGTCTCTGCTTTTGAATATGCTCTCTAGGTTGGTCATAACTTTACTTCCAAGGAGTAAGCGTCTTTTAATTTCATGGCTGCAGTCACCATCTGCAGTGATTTTGGAGCCCCCAAAATAAAGTCTGACACTGTTTCCACTGTTTCCCCATCTATTTCCCATGAAGTGATGGGACCGGATGTCATGATCTTCATTTTCTGAATGTTGAGCTTTAAGCCAACTTTTTCACTCTCCTCTTTCACTTTCATCAAGAGGCTCTTTAGCTCCTCTTCACTTTCTGCCATAAGGGTGGTGTCATCTGCATATCTGAGGTTATTGATATTTCTCCCAGCAATCTTGATTCCAGCTTGTGCTTCTTCCAGCCCAGCGTTTCTCATGATGTACTCTGCATATAATTTAAATAAGCAGGGTACAGTATACAGCCTTGAAGGACTCCATTTCCTATTTGGAACCAGTCTGTTGTTCCATGTCCAGTTCTAACTGTTGCTTCCTGACTTGCATACAGATTTCTCAAAAGCCAGGTCAGGTGGTCTGGTATTTCCATCTCTTTCAGATTTTTCCAGAGTTTCTTGTAATCCACACAGTCAAATTAGTAGTTCTCTATAATTTTTAACATTTCACTTTTCAAAATCTAGACTTTATAATTTTGATCAGTTTGCTTTCAAGTTCACTTACCATTTTATTTGCTCTGACCAATCCATTTTTTTAAGCCCACTCAGTGGATTTCTCACATCAGATATTATGCTTTAAGCTTTAGAATTATTTCTTTGCTGAAATCGTCACCTATTATGACTATTTTTGTCTAAGTCTTAGTTATACTAATTACATTTAAATTCTGTTTCTGCAAATGAAATTATTATTATTTTTTTATGGATAAGTAGCAGTCCATTATATATATATATATATATATATATATATATATATCGCATCTTCTTTATCCATTCAAGTGTCCATGGACATTTGGGTTGTTTCCATGTTTTGTTTATTGTGAATCATCCCTGCAACTTTGAACTGTTTACTTTTCTGTGCTTCAGTTTCTTCATATGTAAAAGAAAAATAATAAAAATACATAGCATTGTTGTGAGGATTATGAAAGATAGCTTCTGTTGCTGCTACTGCGTCACTTCAGTCATGTCTGACTCTGTGCGACCCCAGAGATGGCAGCCCACCAGGCTCCCCAATCCCTGGGATTCTCCAGGCAAGAACACTGGAGTGGGTTGCCATTTCCTTCTCCAAGGCATGAAAGTGAAAAGTGAAAGTGAAGTCGCTCAGTTGTGTCCAACTCTTAGCGACCCCATGGACTGCAGCCCACCAGGCTCCTTCGTCCATGGGATTTTCCAGGCAAGAGTATTGGAGTGGGTCACCAGTGCCTTCTCCAATAGTTTATGTTACAATCAGTTTATTAGAACAGGTGGCATAAAAGTACTAAAATTTTCTTCAGTGCATTTATTATTTTTATTTCTATTTTTACACTCTAGATATCTATTTTATTGTATCTCATTTGCTGTTCATACCTAGCCATCAATATAGTCATTTGTCTATATTTTAGGACATAATTTTGATATAATATATACTTCATTTAATATGATTACTAATAAGAACAAATGCAGTTGGATTTTAGACTTGAATAATTAATTAATTAATGCACAAATTTACTTTACAAAAAAATTCATTCTTAACTATAAGAGTTTGAGATCATTATTATGAGTGCATTGTTCAGGTTTACTGAATTAACTTTTTGTGTGACTAGAAACTAATCAATATACAAAATTATTAAATTTTCCCTATTTATTGTATCTTTTTAAATATCTTAATTTTTGTATACCACAGACATTCACTGAGTGATTACTACATTCAGTTGAGTTGCTCAGTAGTGTCCAACTCTTTGCAACCCCATGAATCACAGCACGCCAGGCCTTCCTATCCATCACCATCTCCCGGAGTTCACTCAGACTCATGTCCATTGAGTCTGTGATGCCATCCAACCATCTTATCATCTGTCGTCCCCTTCTCCTCCTGCCCCCAATCCCTCCCAGCATCAGTCTTTTCCAGTGAGTCAACTCTTCGAATGAGGTGACCAAAGTATTGGCGTTTCAGCTTTAGCATCATTCCTTCCAAAGAAATCCCAGTGTTGATCTCCTTTAGAATGGACTGGTTGGATCTCCTTGCAGTCCAAGGGACTCTCAAGAGTCTTCTCCAACACCCCAGTTCAAAAGCATCAATTCTTCGGCACTCAGCCTTCTTCATAGTCCAACTGTCACATCCATACATGACCACAGGAAAAACCATAGCCTTAACTAAATGGACCTTAGTCCATTTAGAGCAAAGTAATGTCTCTGCTTTTGAATATGCTATCTAGGTTGGTCATAACTTTCCTTCCAAGGAGTAAGCGTCTTTTAATTTCATGGCTGCAGTCACCATCTGCAGTGATTTTGGAGCCCCCAAAAATAAAGTCTGACACTATTTCCACTGTTTCCCCATCTATTTCCCATGAAGTGATGGGACCGGATGCCATGATCTTCGTTTTCTGAATGTTGAGCTTTAAGCTAACTTTTTGCTCTCCTCTTTCACTTTCATCAAGAGGCTTTTTAGTTCCTCTTCACTTTCTGCCATAAGGGTGGTGTTATCTGCATATCTGAGGTTATTGATATTTTTCCCAGCTATCTTGATTCCAGCTTGTTCTTCTTCCAGCCCAGCGTTTCTCATGATGTACTCTGCATAGAAGTTAAGTAAGCGGGGTGACAATATACAGCTTTGACGTATTCCTTTTCCTATTTGGAACCAGTCTGTTGTTCCATGTCCAGTTCTAACTGTTGCTTCCTGACCTGCATACAGATTTCTTAAGAGGCAGGTTAGGTGGTGTGGTATTCCCATCTCTTTCAGAATTTTCCACAGATGATTGTGATCCACACAGTCAAAGACTTTGGCGTAGTCAATAAAGCAGAAGTAGATGTTTTTCTGGAACTCTCTTGCTTTTTCCATGATCCAGCAGATGTTGGCAATTTGATCTCTGGTTCCTCTGCCTTTTCTAAAACCAGCTTGAACATCAGGGAGTTCACGGTTCACATGTTGCTGAAGGCTGGCTTGGAGAATTTTGAGCATTACTTTACTAGCACGTGATATGAGTGCAATTGTGCGGTAGTCTGAGCATTCTTCGGCATTGCCTTTCTTTGGGATTGGAATGAACACTGACCTTTTCCAGTCCTGTGGCCACTGTTGAGTTTTCCAAATTTGGCAAATTTGCTGGCATATTGAGTGCAGCACTTTCACAGCATCATCTTTCAGGATTTGAAACAGCTCTACTGAAATTCCATCATGCCCCAACCAGTAATGCAGAAGAAGCTGAAGTTGAACTGTTTTATGAAGACCTACAAGACCTTTTAGAACTAACACCCAAAAAAGATATCCTTTTCATTATAGGGGACAGGAATGCAAAAGTAGGAAGTCAAGGAACACCTGGAGTAACAGGCAAATTTGGCCTTGGAATGCAGAATGAAGCAGGGCAAAGACTAATAGAGTTTTTCCAAGAAAATGCACTTGTCATAGCAAACACCCTCTTCCAACAACACAAGAGAAGACTCTGCACATGGACATCACCAGATGGTCAACACCAAAATCAGATTGATTATATTCTTTGCAGCCAAAGATGGAGAAGCTCTATACAGTCAACAAAAACAAGACCAGGAGCTGACTGTGGCTCATATCATGAACTCCCTTATTACCAAATTCAGACAAATTTAAGAAAGTAGGGAAAACCACTAGACTATTCAGGTATGACCTAAATCAAATCCCTTATGATTACACAGTGGAAGTGAAAAATAGATTTAAGGGCCTAGATCTGATAGATAGAGTGACTGATGAACTATGGAATGAGGTTTGTGACATTGTACAGGAGACAGGGATCAAGACCATTCCCATGGAAAAGAAGTGCAAAAAGCATAATGGCTGTCTGGAGAGGCCTTACAAATAGCTGTGAAAAGAAGAGAGGCAAAAGCAAAGGAGAAAAGGAAAGATATAAGCCTCTGAATGCAGAGTTCCAAAGAATAGCAAGAAGAGATAAGAAAGCCTTCTTCAGCAAGCAATGCAAAGAATAGAGGAAAACAACAGAATGGGAAAGACTAGAGATCTCTTCAAGAAAATCAGAGATACCAAGGGAACATTCCATGCAAAGATGGGCTCTATAAAGGACAGAAATGTTCTGGACCTAACAGAAGCAGAAGATATTAAGAGGTGGCAGGAATACACAGAAGAACTGTACAAAAAGATCTTCAAGACCCAGATAATCATGATGATGTCATCACTAATCTAGATCCAGACATCTTAGAATCTGAAGTCAAGTGGACCTTAGAAAGCATCACTACATTCGTAGCCTTTCATATAATAACAAAACACCAACATAGGGTTAAAGACTAGAATAATGTAGTGCAATATTCTGGAAGAAGGAAAATTATCTGAGCTTGAAAATTCTGGGGAAAAAAAAAAAAAGTAAGACAAGTTTAGAAGGATAAACAGTTACAATCATCCCAGACCAATAATTTTCCATTACTGATAGCTGTTATTGCTGAGATACCACAAGGAAAATATGAGTAGATGATGTTTCTGTTTCTTTACTTATTTCATTTTAAGTATCATATACATATATGGCACTTCCTTTTTAGCATTTTATTAAATTATTAGATAATACAACATAGTACTCATTTTAAAATTAATTTTATTTTATTAAATTATAAAAATATTAAAAATATTAAACTTTAAGCATCTTAACAAATATTATCTCATTAAATCTTCATAACAACTCTATGAATTAGGTAATACTATTTCCTCCAATTAAATATACTAAGTAACTTACTCTGGGTCACATAATTAGTAAATGTCAAAGCTCAGCATTTACCAAGTAGTCAGGATGCAGATTCCTTGTTGTCATTCAACACACTATACTGCTTCTCTATAGATGGTTCATTTTTCATCTTAATATTGTAATGAAATAGCCACTTTGCATTAAGCATCCACTATGTGCCAAGCAAAAATTTTTCATTTAGTTTCCATAAAATAATTTGAGTCACCAAAGGCATA
This sequence comes from Nanger dama, assembly GCA_917880005.1. Taxonomy (NCBI): domain Eukaryota; kingdom Metazoa; phylum Chordata; class Mammalia; order Artiodactyla; family Bovidae; genus Nanger; species Nanger dama. The sequence goes on from CAKJTW010000007.1 coordinate 38,055,926, forward strand.
TTAAACTTTTACAGTTTGTGAAGAATGGATATTCATTCAAGTAACTTGAGTTAAAGGGAAAGGGAAGCCGCTCAGTCGTGTCCGACTCTGTGCGACCCCCTTGGACTGCAGCCCACCAGGCTCCTCCGTCCATGGGATTCTCCAGGCAAGAACTTCAGTTAAGGGGGCTTATTTTAAGGGGACATGGAGAAGTACATGCAGCAGGAAACCATACCAGCAATGTAAGAGATAATTTTAGAAAGCTGGAATTTTTATATTCATCAGCTCTGGGCAAACAGCATCGCTTTAAAGCTAGTAATGTGAGACTCTATGGTTTATATAAGGTTATGTGGCTGGTTCAGAACTAATGTTATGCCAGTACTCACATATCACACTTCTTTTGCGTTCAGTTATGTCTCAGCATACCATGGCTGATAACAACAGAGTTCATGAAGAGCCAGTATGATACACTGGAAAGATCAAGGCTCATTGATTACTTATGGGCTTCCCTGGTGAGTCAGTGGCAAATAATCTGCCTGCAGTGCAGGAGACACAGGTTCAATCCCTGGGTTAGGAAGATCCCCTAGAGTAGGGAACAGCAACCCACTCCAGTATTGCCTGGAGAATCCCCTTGGACAGGGGAGCCTGGTGGGCTGTAGTCTATGGAGTTAGAGTCAGACATAACTTAGCGACTGAACAACAACAGCAATTGGTTAAGACAGAACTCAGTTGTAATCTTGCCTGTAACAAACTGCTGTGTGACCTTTACACATATCTACTTGTCCGTCCTGAAATTTAATCTATTCTCAGAGGCTACGTCTGCTGGAAGTTCTCTGGTGATCTGTTGCTTGCTGTGTCTGCATGCCAAGTCAGTTGTGTCTGACTCTTTGCAACCCCATGGACCATAGCCTGCCAGGTTTCACTGTTGATGGGCTTCTCCAGGCAAGGATATTGGAGTGGGTTGCCATGCCCTCCCTCCAAAGAATCTTCCTGACCCAGTGATCGAACCATGTCTCCTGCATTCACAAGCGGGTTCTTGACCAGTAGCGCCAACCTGGGAAGCCCCACTGCTTGCTGAGTAAAGTCTAAATTTCTTGCATTTCCTGTTCTCACGCACTGCTACACCTATGTAGCTCACACCATGTGTCAGTCACTCTGCGAAGTATTTCACAAGGTGTATTTATTTGATTATACAATGTATTTATTAATGCAACCCTATTGTCTCTATTCAGGATGAGGAAACTGAGCTATATCGAGATGAAGAAACTAGTGTTGTTGCAGCTGTTAGTAATTGATGTTTGGTTCAAATCCTAGTAAACAATGATGTGTTTTTCCGCCTTTGAAATCTTGTATCATCGAGTTCACATCTCTCAGTGATGTCCCAGTTTGTCTGGTCCATCCTCAATATATATCTTTGTTTCTGGCATAGTTGTAACTAGCACACCCTTTCACTCTCTTGAAGTGTTCATGGTATACTTGTTGAGTTTTCCTCCTAAACAGCTCTTTTCTCTCTCTTTTCCTTTACATTTCTAACTGCCTCACCTTAGTTTATACCCTTATCATCTGTTACATAGATGGTTACAACAAAATTCTGTTTTTTTTTCCTTTATTCATACAGATTCCTTTCTCTCCTATGTACTTGCGTACAACTGTGATGATCCTTTTAGAACCCAAATAATATTAGGACACAGCCAACATTAACAACAGACATTTTCATAATAAATGGCTCTCGACTGCCTCCAAGATAGAATCAAACACCTTAAATACATCTACAGGTTTCAGCAACCATGTAATATGACCCTACTTACCTCTCCAATCTCATCCTATTAGTCAGCTGGATCAGCTGAATACACAGCATTTTTGCTCCCTAACCACATCGAACACATTTTTTCCCTCTCTACTTGAACAGGCTCTTTGCCTTTTGCCAAACATTCTCCATGATGCAGCTCAATTACACATTACTCTGAAATGTCTCTTTTTCACTTCATAATGTTAAGTGCATTTTTCTTAACAATGCCCCTATGTATTTTTTTAATCATTTCCATATTGACAGTTAATGATTAAGAGCATGGGCTCTGTTGGGTGGCATAAATGAGATGACTTATCAGTTCCTGCACATAGGAAGCATTCAATTAATAATGGTGGTTTAATTCTTATACCACTGTATTGTATTTATTGCTTAGCTCTGTTTCTCCAATTATTGTCTGAGTTCTTTGATGGCACCAAATGTCCCTAATCTCTTGTGTGAACATCTGTTTACATGTATATGTTCATATATTATATAAATATATATATATATATAACTGAATAAAATTAAGTAACAGTACTTAAAGAGTGTAACATTGATAATAATTATTAGTGCTAGATATTAGTAAATATATGGTGTGTACATATTTATATTATAGGTAGAATATACTTATTCTATATCTCCCCTGATAGAATGTGAATTTTTGAGGGTAGTGATTCCTTATCTTTTGGAATTTTAAGGAATTTTGGAGAAGAAGTAAGTTGTATTTCAAAATGTATGCTTTTGAACAATGCTTACTTTAAGAAAAATCATGCTATTTTTCTACCTAATGTTTATTCCAATAGTACCTAATATAATAAACCTTTTGTTCTTGAAATAAGTTGGGACATTTCTCAGTACTTGTACTCTCCTTACTACTTTACTCTGTTTAACTTCTTGCTAAACTTCTGGTTCCAAATCTCTTTTCTTCTCTCAGTGGTCTTTCTTCTTAGAATTTAATTCACTTCACCATTTTTAGGTTCTCTGTAAGTAATTGCATATATAACCTATAGCTCTAGCACAAATTTTCTTGTGGGTTTCAGATCAGTGCTTCTAATGTTTGATATAACATTGATAGAAATATTTAATACCATTCTGAGTCAACAGGTCTGAAACATGTTTCATTACAGCTCCTCCCAGCTCAGGTCATCTGTGCTTCTTTGCTTCCATTGCTCCTTGAAGACAATGTCAAGATGAAATCTTGGTGTCACCTTTGACTCCTTGATCTCTCTTGTAGCCAGTCTTCAAGTTCTATGCATGTTCTCTTTAGAAAGAATCTTTTGTTCTGTTCTAGTTACCTTTTAAGATAACTCACCCCCATCCTGCTTATTCATGTATGTATTCATAGTGTCTTTCTACATGTATTGAATATATAAATCTCTTTGAAGTTCATATATTTAAAAACATTTCTTAATTACCTATTCTTGGGCCAAAGAGTGATTCCAATTTTCTGACCTGATTTGGTACCCCTTATTATTAACATTTTGAGAATCACAGCCTCCTTCCAGAAACTGTTGGATTCTGGTGAGTCTTTCCCAAAGGAAAACCTTGGTGAAATTTTAAGACTTTTATTGAATTTCCTGAAGATTATCAATAGACTATTTAAAAATTCATAGATCATCATTTAAAAAATGTCTGTTTAGGGCTGGAATTGGAGGCCTTCAGCCACAAGAAATAAGATAGGATTCTGTAACCAGAACTGAAGAGGAAGACATTTCAGGTGAAAGGGAGTAATAAAACTTAATGGCTAAGAATATAGGTTTTATAGTCAAAGAGAAGTCTATCCTCTATTAGAGGTTTAAACAACTTCTTTACTAGTGTGATCCCAGAATCTAAAAGTACCTACTTAATAGTAGTTCTATACCCTTTGTTGAAGGGGTGGGTATAGATGTTTAGTAAAGTTATTTAAAATCTCTGACCTTGTTTCCAAATCTGTTAAGTGAAAATAGGCTTATCTATCCTATAGGAATGTTATTAGGATTAATGAAATAGCATGTCTTAAGTACAAAGTCTGGAAAATAATATGTTCTCAATGAATGGCAATTATGAAAGAGCAAAAAAAAATACTAAACTACCTATTGGAATTGGTGAGACAGAGACAGAGCAGTAGAATCTAGTGTAACTGTTGTGCATCACCCACATGCATCAGAATTATCTGTGCTTATTTAAGATGTGGAATCATGGTCCTCTTCTAAGAACTCCAGAGTCTAAGTCTTTGGAGAGTTAGTGTAGGAAAACTTCATTTTGAACAAGACCTTTAGAGATTAGATTGAACATTGATGTGATGAAGTTTGAGCACAAGGACTGTAGGAACTGACAGTAAACTTCCTGAAGACAAGGACAATATTTTATGCCCCTTTGTTTTCCCATTGTCTCACGAAAGCACTTGACCCTTGGGGCCAGGTACAAGGTTGGTAATCACTGATTTTTATTGATTAATGAATGTCAAAGTGACACTGAAATTGGGAATATGATCATGTACTGAGTCTTAGAATGAGTGAAACATTTATCTAAACTCTCAGTTTATCAGTTATTTTCTTTGACATAGGGTTACTACTACTACTAATTACATGATTTCTTTTCTCACTGAGTGCCCAAATTGTAAATATAAAATGATGTTACAGAGAATGAAGTTTTATATAGTTGTGCTTACGAATATTTTCATTTTCCCCATGTCAGTTTAATTGATGTTGTTAAAAAAAAGGTCACCTGGAACCCACGTCCCTTTGAAGGAACACTTTCAGCAGCTGCTTACATTCTTTTTTTTTTAAGGAAAAGTTAAAAGTCATAATCAAAATGTAAACTGAGATGAATTAAAATAGAATGCTAACTTATCCATCTCTTGTCCTTTTGTTTGAGAAATAATACAATCGTAAGCAGTAAGAATCAGCCTTCAAGCTAATTTATTATAAATGTGGTCCTTTAAAACCTTTGTTTATTGTATAAACATAGCCTAGTCTCATTCTTCTTAAAACTAAGCTTTTAACTCTTTAACCCTACAGTATGGATTCATCAAAAAATTTACTCCCTATGAAGCTCTTTATGATCCCAACAGTCCTGATTCCTACAGATTGTTTTATTTCCAAACTATAAATATTTTTTTTTCACTCCTTAGTGTGGAAATTCGGCTACCTCCATATTACATGCTTACTGAAGTAGAAAACTGCCTAATCAGATAGGAAAACATTTGGCTGTGAATAAATCAGCATTTGTCGAGGATTTCAAAGTGTGAAGTTAGGCAGACAAGCATAGATCCTAAGAGCTCTGCTTTCTCTTGCTTCCCTGTAGAGAAATCAGAGGCTAATATGACCTCCACTGCCATCTGTCTAAATACTTGAATGTGTTGTCTTGAATTAACACAACAGATCTAGTTGAGGGTGTAATTAAGATTTTATTTTTACATTTCACCACCAGGTGCTCTACAATATAAATTTATCCATTAATATTCAAATTGATTAAGTTTTCCTAAGGAAAACAATGGGTGTTTAAAGATCAACTAATTCAGAACAAGAATTAAAATTATTTTAATATGTTGACTTGTAGTGTTTATGTATTTTATCCTTTGTTCTATGAGAAGTTGCTACAGATTTTCTTGAGAGTGAAAAACATATTACTGTATATATATATATTTACGCAATAATAAAATCTAACATTGTCACTTATACTTCCTCTACATCAATAGTTAATTTACCTGCTACTAAATTGTATTAATTTCTGTTGTTTTTTTGTGACCTTTTAAAAGATCTTAACATGGTACTTTCCATAAAATATACCCTCAGTAAATGTCTATTTAATAAATGAAACTCACATAGGTTATTTTAATTTCCATATACTCAGATGAAGTTCATGAACAAGGGAGGATTCTCTACAGTGTTTTACAGCAATAAGCAATGCGGCTATTTGCAAAGCTGAAATAAGGGAAACTAAATAAATGCATAAATCCTTTATAAAGGTGTTTTTCAGCTTGAGACCTGGAAAAGGAATTCATTCTATTTTTTGTTAAATAATTTTTGTTCCAATTATACATTCAAATTGATTATAAGTTCAAATGTAATATCTGTATCGGGCATTGCAATTGAAGACAAAAAGACTGATTTTTCTCATCCTTTCCCCCAAACTCAAAATTTTATGAGAAAGATAACTTTTGGGAAAAGTTTTATTTCTGAAATAACTGTACATTTCCATTGAAGAAATGGACTGTAAATAAGCTTCCTATGGGAAGTACCTGTAATATGCTTCCTGTGGGAGGTACTTTATTTCTTTTTACTTCTAAAACATGGCATGCTTCATAGAAATGCAATAACAATTTACAGAATGAATGGAAGACAAGAGACTTCTTGCTCTGATTATTTGTAAGTAGCTTTTGATAGTAGACTTCGATAATGACCTGTAAATGCAGGGTTTAATCTGCTGAAACAGATTATTTCCAACACTAATATAAAACCCTTATCAGTAGTTTGTTAACTAAAATTGTTGATTGACATTTGACTTTGGATTTAATGTTTAGTGTATATAATAAATATCCTTAATAGGGATAAATCTATGTATATGCATTAATAATTTTGCCCTTCACATGTGTAATCTGTAAGTGAGATTAATATACTGGAATATATTATTGAAATGTCATCAGTTCAATTCAGTTCAGTCACTCAGTCGTGTCCGACTCTTTGCAACCCCATGAATCACAGCACGCCAGGCCTCCCTGTTCATCACCATCTCTCGGAGTTCACTCAGACTCTCCTCCATCGAGTCCGTGATGCCATCCAGCTATCTTGTCCTCTGTCATCCCCTTCTCCTCCTGCCCCCAATCCCTCCCAGCATCAGAGTCTTTTCCAATGAGTCAACTCTTCGCATGAGGTGGCCAAAGTACTGGAATTTCAGCTTTAGCATCATTCCTTCCAAAGAAATCCCAGGGTTGATCTCCTTCAGAATGGGCTGGTTGGATCTCCTTGCAGTCCAAAGGATTCTCAAGTCTTCTCCAACACCACAGTTTAAAAGCATCAATTCTTCTGCGTTCAGCCTTCTTCACAGTCCAACTCTCACATCCATACATGACCACAGGAAAAACCATAGCCTTGATTAGATGAACCTTAGTCGGCAAAGTAATGTCTCTGCTTTTGAATATACTATCTAGGTTGGTCATAACTTTTCTTCCAAGGAGTAAGCGTCTTCTAATTTCATGGCTGCAGCCACCATCTGCAGTGATTTTGGAGCCCCCAAAAATAAAGTCTGACACTGTTTCCCCATCTATTTCCCGTGAAGTGATGGGACTGGATGCCATGATCTTTGTTTTTTTTTGAAATGTCATAGAAATATTTATAACCAATTGCTTTTCAGAAAGATATGGGTAAGCCTATAGTTATTTGTAAAGATCTTTCCAAATAAGAGAGTCATCACATTCTTTTATACAAAAACACCCATGGATAGATAACTGAAGGAAAAAGGATAAATTGAAAAATAGAGAGGAGAAGAAAGGATGAAAGAAAATTGGATTAAAAAAGGGCAAATAATCATAGTATAGCTATTAGTCTCTTTAATTTAATTTGGATTTGCACTGAACCTTGCCACTAAATAACCTGAAAGTTTTGCCATTTTTAGACTGCACTTCACACATGTATTTCTCAGTTAAATACAATATGATTTTAATTTTTATATCAGATGATAAATGTATTAGAAGCTGGCTTAGTTTTTTCCTTAAATACTGATGCAGTAAAACCTAGAGGCCCTCAGTGGTATGGGTCCCTCTGGACATCAGTCATGTATGATGCTGTAAGGAGAAGTCTTGACGAGTTGGACTCAACGTTGTCACTGTAACCTATGCTCATCTGAATGCAGGTATTTTTCTACTGTGGGGATTTTATTTCACTTCGCCCTCAACCCAGTCGCTCCTCAGCATTTATCATATTGTTAACACATTCATTTTTATAATGAGAATTCTGTAAAACACATGCTTTTTAGGACACATTTTCTCTATTATAACTTTTTCCTCTCAGACAGGAAGCATGGATATTTGTGCATCTCTTATTTGGAAAGAACTTAACAAATAACTATAAACTCATGCCTTCTTCCTAAAAAGTAAGTTGTTAAAAGTATATCTATTACCTTTTAATAATATGTTTCAGCATTTTAGTGCCAGTTTGCAGACAGAAAAACTGCAGGATAGAAATGTAATATGATATTCTCATATTCTAAAATTGGCAAAAAATAGAATTAAGAGTTTTAAAAATTAGATTTGGAAAGTTATCTTCCCTAACCTCAAAAGTCAGAGTGAGCTGAGAGGAGGCAATTTTCTAAGCAATATGGACAAATGAAATACTTTTCTCTTGAATTAATTACTTTTGTTGAAAGGAAGTCTTGTCATCCAACTTGAGCAACCGTTAATTATTTCTGTGTGCTTAATTATAAAAATCTAACCAATATTTCAGAATCAGAAGAGTCAGAGAAATTAATTAAGAAATGTATAAAATGGACTGTTATTTTTATAAGAAATAATTTTAGACAAGACACTAATTTTGAACATTTATTGTAATGCTTTCAGAGTTCAAGTCTAAGTGATTTTTCTATTTCAGCTAGAGATGCATGGCAATAAGAGAAACTTCAGAGAAGCATATCATGGAAAGGATTAATTGCAGCCAGTTCATAGTAGACAGTTAAATATTTAATTTACCACATGTACTGAGTTTGCTTAGCTTATCAATTTCCAAAGCAAAATTATTTCAGTTTGGTAATCCACATACTATGGAAATTTCATCACTCTTTTAGGCCTCTAAGTTATTCAGCTTACTCGGAGTGCAACTGGAGGGGGGTGGGACAGTGTGGGAGGTACTATGAGAATTCTCAAAAAAATTCAAAGGACTTGATGACAGGAAACTATATTTTCTGTTTTCCAATTCTTTTCATTAAACCTTAAATCCAAACAAACCTGTTCTAAGAGAGCATAAAGATAATTCAAGAAAGTCACCTGCCAATGGTTACCATAATTCAACCATCCCATCGTCTAGCCTGTGATTTTGTATTCTTTTTGCTGTTCTTTTTAGCCCCTTTGGTTTAGTTATTTATCTTAATTTTTGACCTCACTAGAATGAATATTATGTTTGGACTCACTTCCCTGGCTTTAATCTCTGAGGACACTTTAGAATCATTTTTGCCTCCACCCTTGAGAGTGACTACTAGGCTCATTCCTTAATGTACCTCTTCCCCTCTGATCTCCCAATTAGAAGGCAGAAATTAGATAGAGCTTTCCTTCTGAACTACACAAGACTGGAGCTCAGCAAGACACACCTGTGATATAGAGGTTCTCAGCCTTAAACTATTGACATTTTGGACCAGATAACTTTTATTTTGGGGGACTGTGCCCTCTGGGATGTTTAGCAGCACTAAAACCTATTGTGTGTGTGTGTGTGTGTGTGTGTGTGTGTGTGTGTGTGCGCGCGTGCGCTCAGTCATATCTGATTCTTTGGGACCTCATGGACTGTAGCCTACCAGGCTCCTGTGTCTATCGGATTCTCCAGGCAAGAATCCTGGAGTGTGTTGCCATTTCTTCCTGAGTTTCTTGTGTCTCCTGCATTGGCAGATGGGTTCTTTACCATTGCACCACCTGCAAAGCTCATAAAGTGCACTAGTCGTTAGATACAATACTTTCCCCAGTTGAGACAGCCAAATGTATCTCCAGACATTGCCACACATCCCTTGGGAGCATAATCACCCCTTTTAAGAAAAATCACCCCCACCTAAAAGAAACAGTGTGGAGGCAGATTTATCTCCCCAGTACAATCTTGCTGAGCAATCACGATGTGCAAGGCACTACTGTTATGTACTGTGAAAAACTTCGAGAAGGGAGAGGTCCAGTTTCTGGCATCACAGAACTTCTGGAATATATAGGAAATGAATACAAATAACTAGAACATAGGACAACCTGACATAAAAAGTAGTGATCTCTTGATGTGTATTCAGAAAGAGGAAAATGAAATTCCCTTTGGAAAAAATAAAAAGAGTGCTTGGAAAATGTAGGTAGGTCTTGGAGGTACAGGTTTTCCTGGTGGCTCAGACAGTAAAGAACATACCTGCAATGTAAGAGACCTGGATTTGATCCCTGGGTCTCACAGAGTCGGACATGACTGAGCGACTAACACACTGGAGGTAGAACATGATTGCAGTGGATCAGAATGGAACATGAAGGTGTTGAGGAAGAACTGTGAACAGCTTTGAATTCCAGATGTTTGGACTTTTGTTCATTATGAAGTTACTTTCATTTAAGTTTGTTTCATTTTAGATGAAGGGAAATGACATGATGAAACTCATGGCTCCTGTTCTCTTACTTTTACATTTAACTCTTTTCTACATCCACCATAAATTGTGGGTAGAAAAATAAGAAGTTTGTGACCAGTTCAGCAAATCCAGTCCAGAGTACTTCTGCTGGGTAAATGTTAATTGATAGAATGGATGGAGTTTATACTTACAAAATCATTACTTTTATTATTTATTCATTTTTAATAGTTTATTATTAAACAAGTAAAATAGGTTAAGAAATAATCTTGTTGGAAAACAATGATTTCAAGAAATAGGCAGAAAAGTATTAAAGTTACTGTCTTTGAAGATTGGATGGGAAATTAGCACCCAAGTTTTAATAATATTGAAACTAAAAACACAATATAAATAAGGTAAAAGATATAATCTACAGCTGTCTGTTTAAGACATTGATTCTTAACCTCTGGGGACTAAAGGATCCCTTTGAGTATACTATGAAAGTGATAGTTTCCCCAAGAAAAATACCAATAGTCACATACTCATAAAATTTGGTAAGACACTTCAGGGTGTTTTGGCCTTCTGAAGCCCATACATGGCCTTTCTAGGCATCCATGGCCCTTGGGTTATAAAAATCCTGACAGAAAACTACAACTACAAAACTTAGACCATTGTTTCAGAGATCTAAGAAACTCTAAAAGTGCCTAAAATAACCATAAGCACAATTTAGAAGCTGAAATTCCTGGGCTCTTTATAAATACCTGGATTTCATTTTGAAGTGTAGTCAGAAAGCATTTAGTTAGCATTTCCCATTAAAGTTCTAAAAATGTAGATTACTTTTATTTGATGGAAAAAGTCCTGTATCTTTTAAAAGCAACATGAGAGAGCAATAGAAGGATTACAGTTGAAACTGAGAAGACTTTAGGGCTCCTTCCAAGACATTTAAACTTGGACTAATAATTTAGCTTTCCTGAGCTTCAGTTTTATATCATACAGTCTTGTACTATCTTATTTTAAGTCCTCTATATGGTCTAAAATTCCATAATTTAAATGAACTCATCTAAATCTAAAAAAACAAGATAACTTCTAAAAATGAGAATAGCTCCAGTTATTTTCACAGTAACATATTATCAGGAAGTGATTCAAAGCTGGCCGTAGTTGAATTTGCAAAAGTGGGTGATAATTAAGTTGTTACACTAGTCCTAATTAATTATTAATGACTTCTCCATGACTTTGAATCAGAAGGGTTTTTTTCCGAAGTTCTGACTGGGCTGTCTGAATGATGAATCATCTCCCACACCAAGGTGGTCTTCCCCAGCTCCAAGGTACTCATAAGAACTACTAGGAAATTTGACTGTGGTTGCCTCTGTTGTACTTGGCATTTTACTTAAAAAAAAAAAAAACAAAAAAACCCACCTCACTTTCAGTATTGATATCACCATGCCTTAGCCTGCAGAAGCGAAAGATTTTCTTTGAGGAAAAGTGCTTGACATTAAAAAAACAATGCCCTCAGCCAAGCTCTCATCATCTGAATTCACTCACCATTTGTGTGACTTTAAATGTGGCTGCACACACACCAGTACTAGGGATCAGAAATGCATCTGGGTAGCAGAAGCCGGATAGTGTGGCCTCCTCCACCCGCTTTTGTTGTCTGTTTTTGTAACATATGTTAGCCACCAAAGAGACAAACAAGGATAAATGCTTTTCTCCTTTCCCATCTGGTTCTCTGCCAGAGATACAGGGCCTGTGCAAAGCATCAGATTTCAATGTCCCGACTGCTGAGAAACCCCACTTTTTTGTTCTCTATCCATCACCATTCTTCTTCTCAACAAATATTTTTCCATCAAGTACAAAGCAATGGAGTCCAATAAAATCCAGGGTTGTTTCCACTAACTCCCCTCCCAATTCCTGGTCATTAATAATGCATTTGTAGGATAATATTTTTGCACCTTATTTCATAGATCTGTGGCCTGATATAAGGGCTATATATCCACAATATTTTGAACTTCTGAAATGAAAAATTACAGAGTTTTTCATACATAAATGAGTTCTGGTATATGAATCAACCAAAAAGTCTGTTGTTTGGACCTCATAATACATTTCTTATGGAAATAACTTTGAAAATAACACTAGAACTATAGATTAGAAAAGAGAGACAAGAAGAGAGAGAGGAGCCTAAACCAACATACACTACATAACATTACACATCTTTTGCATTGCAAACATTTGTATCCTTTGCATGTCTGTTCCGTAATGGAAACCAAGAAGCCCTTAGAAGCTGGTCAGCAGGGTATGGGGCAAGGACTGTTTCTTTCAGGTGTGTAAACAGTGAGTCTCATAAGGAGATGCCAGTTGCACCTGCCACATGGTGAGTTGCGGGCGTTGTTATGAGGCAATGCTGCTGTTTCTTCTACGTTAGGAACCTTCAGAACCCCACAAGCTGAGGACTGTATGGCTGCTGCAACTGTCCACATTTGCAATTGTAAATTGGATGTTTCAATATCAGAGGTTGCCAAAATGTGATTAAACTCTGCTAAATAAAGAGTTATAATCTAGAAGTTTGTTTGGAACTGTAGGGATCTATTAATATGTTCAGCTGGCTAAATGAGCATGACTGTATAATACCAAAGTAGTAATTTCTTTTATTAAAAACTTTCAAGCATTCAGAAAACTAGAGGGAATAATACAGTGAATGTTCATAGCTCTATCACTTCAATTTAAAAATCATTATGATATCTTATAATAAACTATAGTGGAAAAAAATCTGAAAAAGAACAGATGTGTCTACCTGAATCACTTTGCTGTACATCTGAAACTAACACAACATTGTGAATCAACTATATTTCAGTAAAAACATAATGATTTTGATTCATTTTCATTCGTTATTTTTTTCCTTCTAATTGCCAAATATAATGCAGCAAAACCTAGACTTCATGTCATGTATACTTTAGTTATGCAACTCAAAATCAACTACATGTTCTTATGGAGTGACAAGGACATCATAACTCCTAATAAAAGTATTTTTATTATGTCATGCCATGTTTATAATCAATTTTCTCTCATTGCCTATAAAATATACTTTATATTTAGTTTGTTATCTAAGCAGGATTTCCCACAATACATTTGAGCTTTATGTATCTTAAGTATCTTTGTGTTTGGAGCAGTCCTATTTCCCTATTTTTCTCTTGTACCATTGACTTGCCAAATCTATGTCAGTGTCATGATTGGCAATGATGTTTTTTCCCCTTAAGCAGTATTTAACATGTTACTTTATTCCTTATATTAACATATCCTTTAAATGGACATTAACTTTGGAGGTGAGCAACCTCTTAAAATATCATTACAGTGTACTGATTTTGTAATACGTAGATTCCAACAGATCATTTAGATTATGATTAAAGAAAAGTAAAAGATTGTTATCTTCCATCATTGATGGAAGAAAGAATAATGTGATCGAGATTAAAAGATTTCCTACATTGTTTAATATTAATCATATATCGTAACAAATGTTTGATATATGGGCTGCTCTTTTTAATTCTACTTTTCTGGTTTCTACATTTCTTGAAGACTCTGGCACAAGGGATTCTACTTGAGAAATGTTGGGAGATAACATTAGAGAATTCTAGACCAAATTTTAAAGGGTCTTTAATTCCAAAAAAAGGCCCCTTTACATATTTGACTTTGAAATATGCCTCAAAAATGGACTGCAAAATGGGTCATCTACAGTCAGAGAACATTTAGGCATCTACTTGAATAAGCAAGGACTACCCTTGCTACTGCAATAGTAAGTTGCTACATGACTGATTACTCTGTGAAACCAACTCCAGAAAATGAATCTAATACTTGGTTTTCTTTCCCCTAGTTGTGCTTTGTTATTATTAATCAACAAAGAATAGTTGATAGGTGAATAGCATAAAATGACATAAAACCTGAAAGCATGCCTTGGCCATAGTAACATCTAAACAGCAACACTTGTAATCCTCAGAACACTATTGTGTGGTTACTAAAGTGAAAGTGTTAGTCCTCAGTTGTGTCCCACTCTTTGTGACCCCACGGACTGTAGCCTGCTAGACTCCTCTGCCCATGGAATTCAGGCAAGAATATCAGGGTGGGTTGCCATTTCGTTCTCCTGAAGATCTTCCCAACCCAGGGATCAAACCTGGCTCTCCTGCAGTGCAGACAGATTCTTTACTGTCTGAGTCACCAAGGAAGCTAGATTCTATTATTATTCCCATTTTAAAGGTAAGGAAACTGACTTACAAAAACTTTAAGTAATTTCCTCACTACCACATAATAATAAATAGATGATTCAGGAACTGAACTGAGGCAATCAAGCTCTAAACCTCACTGCTGCTGCTGCTAAGTCACTTCAGTCGTGTCCAACTCTGTGCGACCCCAGAGACAGCAGCCCACCAGGCTCCCCCGTCCCTGGGATTCTCCAGGCAAGAACACTGGAGTGGGTTGCTGTTTCCTTCTCTAATGCATCAAAGTGAAAAGTGAAAGTGAAGTTGCTCGGTCGTGTCCGACCCTCAGCGACCCCATGGACTGCAGCCCTCCAGGCTCCTCCGCCCATGGGATTTTCCAGGCAAGAGTGCTGGAGTGGGGGGCCATTCACTACTATGCTGTATTGTCTCTTTGAATATATGATGAGCTTATTGCTATCTTTGAATAAACAACAGAAGATAGAGAAATTTCTTCTGACTCTGAAAATTGCAACATTTTATAACCCATGTAGAATTTTAATGTGAGTACTTATAATTATATTGCATATAATTTAATAATAACTATATTCCTTTTATTTTAAAAAGGTCATCGATAACCTTGGTCCTTTGGAACTGATTCTTAATACTCCTAGCCATCATAGAGTTCATCACGGTGAGGAAATTTGATCTTTTCTTCTTCATTTCTTAAAAAAAAAAAGGTATTATTTTGTATCATTTCATCACAATTACCCAACCTAGTCACCACACATTTTATAAGTAGGCATTTGCTTCTTCTTTTATAGCTGGACAAACCTCATCCTCAAAGCAAGGATTAGAGGGAAAAGGCAAAAACAAAAAACAAAAAACCTTTACATGAGGGGCTTTTAGATTTTCCTTTTCCTCAGATCTCCTCAGATGTAGTGGGAAAAGAGTTAACCAGACGATGAGGTACACACTTCATAGACTCTAGTGTTGTCAGCGAAAAGATATTTTTAGGAATATCATTGTTTCAAAAGTATAACTTCCTTTCAAAAAACAACAACAATATTTTGTCTCATAGGCAGAAACCGTTATTGTATAGACAAAAATTTTGCTGGAACTCTTATTATATGGGATAGAATTTTTGGTAAGTAAAAAGTACAAACATTTAAAAAATTAAATTAACTCCTTAATTCACAGAAAGTCAAAGATCATATCATTGTTGTTTCTCTTCCAGGGACATTTGAGGCAGAAAATGAAAAAGTTGTATATGGTCTAACACATCCCATTAATACATTTGAACCTTTCAAGGTGCAGGTAATGTTACTGATTTTATTCTTTCTGCATTGATTACATCTTCTTATAAATTTTATATTTGAAAGAAAGCTGAAAGGTAAAAGTACATTACATTGACCTGAAAAAAAATTACTTTAGCTGTAGAAGAATTTGAAAATAACTCTGGCACTCCAAAATTTGAATCAAATTGGGCCAAATAAATTTGCAAACAATTCATTGCCACAATTTTTAAAGATGTCTGTTACCTAGAACTAAAAGAAATAGTTCTTTAGCAACGTACCTCTCAGAATAGACCTGAAATATATTTGTGTATTCAGAAGGAGTGGTAGTAAAATGTATAATTAAGGCTGATCCCAGAGTAAGAAAAATATTTGCTTCAAGGCTACATGACTCTGGTTAGAAATTCAAGGTGAGGCCTTTGCCCTCCTCTTCTTGGAGTGAGGTGTCAAGAGCTATTATGGGTGGGTTAGGTCTGCACATTACCTCACCTGCTAAGACTCTTTGCCCTGGACCAGTTTTCTATCAGACATGTGGTATTGGTTGTTCGCTGGTCTCAGTGGTTGGCACTAGAGAGATGAGGAATGTCTGTGAAGCTCTGATCCGTCAGCAGCAGACCACCGCAAACACTCCCTGGGGTCAGGACTAGTAAATGAGAAAAAGATAAGAATACTTGAAAACCTGAAGAGGTCAGTCAATGACAGCTCTGTCCAGGGGACTGGATATAGAGCACTCAGAAAGGGAGAAAGTGCAGGTCCATGTTGGGTCTGCTTTACAAACCTACTTCCTCAAAGCTTTTAAAGAAATTTAAGGTAAGAAAATTGGCATTTATTGGGCTTTGACTATATGCAAGGCATTATTAACAGCACAAATATTTAACCATTGTTAAGACTTACTAAGGTTTATCTTCTGTTCAGATCAGTTCAGTTGCTCAGTCATATCTGACTCTTTGTGACCCCATGGACTGCAGTTTGCCAGGCCTCTCTGTCCACCACCAACTCCCAGAGTTTACACAGACTCATGTCCATTGAGTCGTTGGTGCCATCCAACCATTTCATCTTCTGTCATCTCCTTCTCCTCCCACATTCAATCTTTCCCAGAATCAGGGTCCTTTCAAATGAGTCAGCTTTTCGCATCAGGAGGCCAAAGTATTGCAGTTTGAGCTTCAGCATCAGTCCTTTCAATGAATATTCAGGACTGATTTCTTTTAGGATGGACTGGTTGGATCTCCTTGCAGTCCAAGGGACTCTCAAGAGTCTTCTCCAACACCACAGTTCAATACTTCAGCACTCAGCTTTCTTTATAGTTGAACTCTCATATCCATACATGACTACTTGAAAAACCATAGCCTTGACTAGATGGATCTTTGTTGGCGCAGTGATGTCTCTGCTTTTAATATGCTATCTAGGTTGGTCATAACCTTTCTTCTAAGGAGTAAGCATCGTTTCATGGCTGCAGTCACCATCTGCAGTGATTTTGGAGCCCTCCCAAAATAAAATCTGTCACTATTTCCTTTGTTACCCCATCTATTTCCCATGAAATGATGGGACCAGATGCCATGATCTTCATTTTCTGAATGTTGAGCTTATGCCAACTTTTTCACTCTCCTCTTTCACTTTCATCAAGAGGCTCTTTAGTTCTTCTTCACTTTCTGCCATAAGGCTGGTATCATCTGCATATCTGAGGTGATTATTTCTCCCAGCAATCTTGATTCCCGCTTGTGTTTCATCCAGCCCAGCATTTCTTATGATGTACTCTGCATATAAGTTAAATATGCAGGGTGACAATCTACAGCCTTGACGTACTCCTTTTCCTATTTGGAACCAGTCTGTTGTTCCATGTCCAGTTCTAACTGTTGCTTACTGATCTGCATATAGATTTCTCAAAAGGGAGGTTGGGTATTCCCATCTCTTTCATATCTTCTGTTATCCCTCATATCTACTGTTAGCCTCAGGTTTTTTTGTTGTTGCTGGTTGGTTATTTATTTATTTATTTTTTTGGTGGATCAAACTGAGATTTCCAGGATTTAAATAATTCCTCCAACTATTCAGTTTATCAGATTCAAACCTAAAAGTAGAGTGGGTTGACGGCCCAGTTCCAAACTTGATCAACTCAATTTTATGGAAAAGGCTGTCATAAACTGACTTCACTTTTCAAATGAAAGGCATTTTTATGTCACCATTCAGAAGAGAAAAGTTGATTATTTCTCTTTTTTCTTCTCAACTAATTGTATTTTTTCTCTCTCACTTTCTCACTCTTAGATGCTACTAAGAATGTGATGGATTTTTTTTTTTCCAGGAAGATATTAGCAAATATTTCCAGGTACTTTAAAGAAATATTTCTAGGTACTTTTTTATAGAACTGAAGACAAGTTTCAAGATAATACACTTATTAGGAGTCCCAATGAAGAGGATGTGGTCTTCTCTTCATAATGTAGAGATTAAAAAGGAAATACAGCTTAATCTCTGTCCTCTTAGAGAGAGCCTTTCAAACCTAATGTGCATATGAATCATGGGAGGATCTGATTAAAGGATGGGTTCAGTAGGTCTGAATTCCATCCAAGACTGTGTTTCTAACAAGCTCCCAGGAGATGCAGACACTGCTGGTTGATGGTGATCCTTTAACTAGCAAGACTTGGGGAGTGTACACACGGAGGAAAAGGGGCTCTTATTCGAGATACAATAAGAGGTTGAAAACTGCATGGCATGAGCTGCACAAGGAATTGGATGATTGGGTTTTGAAGACACAATATTCAGACAATCACAGGTCTTTATGAGCTGCTGCTGAATCTGTGTTCAATAATCCAGGCTTCTGCCCTCAAATAAAATTTCCTTTAACATAATAATTGTCAGAACTGTGTTTAAGGTTTAGTCTTCTCATACTCCCTTATATTGTCAGAAATATCAAATCAGGAAATTGTAACTTTAGGAGTCCCTCAACTTACAAAATTGCATATCTACTTTCCCTTGTATTGCCCTCTATATTCAAAAGCAACTTAGAATAGCCCCTGTTAGATAGAGAGGGCTTTTTTCCCCCTCCTTTATTTTTAAGCATAGATCATTCATTTTGCTTTCCTTTGGGGTCCAGGTATTCCAGGCCATTGGCAAAGAAATAAGTGAGAAAACGCTCCTTATTTTAAAACATTACCATGTATTTCTCATGGCTTGTGTCTAGAATGATAGCAATACAATTGCAGTCAGTTTTTAAAATAGCAAAACAGGTAAGTGTATTAATGTGTGTCATACCATTACTTTTCTGTATTATTATTATTATTACAAAGCCTCAACTAAATCCTGCCTTGTTCCTTGATTGCTTTAGATTCCTTATTGTAATATTTCAAGTAATTTTAAAAGCCATTTTTATAATGTTAGCAGTTTAAATTCTGTAAGAGATCATGAAAATGCACATGAGACCACAAAGCCTAATAGAACTAAAACTTCTTTGCGCATTAATTTATTACTACACTTATAATGGAACTCATTTTTAGAGTTTATAGCTGATGCCCAATATCTAGGACTATTTTTAATTCTATGATGCATTATTATAACATGTGGGGTATATATAGCTAATTATCCTAATAGCCAATATTTAATGAGTACTTGTCATGCATGTGCATACTTTAACTTTATACCTATCAAATGTGTTTTATTAAAGAATGTGAATTGCTGCTATAAGCCTCAAGGTAAACTTTTGACTCAGTAAACTTTTTTCTTATTACAGAATATGAAAAATACTTATAAATCTACCCTCAGAAATGGCACTGAAATATTTTTCTTAATGTGATATGTTTACCTATAATTCAATATAGTAAATAAAATTATTTTAAAAATATATAGCGGGTAGGCCTATTTATATGATTCTAGTTCTACTTTAACAACTGTTTAGCAAGTCTAGAAAAGATGTCATTCGACATGGCTTGTTGAGTGCGCAGGCTGCTAGTTAATACATTGGAAGTAAAGTCTCTGAACTCATTTTTTTATTCTTTGTTGATTTTCTAAGCCTTTGCCATATTTTAAAATTTCAAATTTTGTGGAGTTTCAGAAATATTGATAAGAATACATTTAAGCATAAAGGTATACAGAATGCATAGAATAAATTTCAATTTATAACACAGTTGCATATTAATCATCATTAGCAAATTATATATAACTATATATTAAAGAATAATTTATAAATTACATTATATAATAAAATAAAACACATGACTTAACATATGTAACCTTTTTGTTATAGGTTTTCCTTATTTCAAATGAGTTCTATTTTTATTCTTCTAGTTCCATCATTTAGTTAACATATGGACTACATTCTGGGCCACGCCTGGGTTCTTCAATAAGCTTTCTGTCATATTTAAAGGACCAGGATGGAGTCCAGGTAAACCAAGACTTGGACTGATTGAAGAAATCCCGGAGGTAAATAGTGTTCATGAATTTGATGATGGCAAAGATTAATTTCCTATTGTCAGGTCTGCAGCCAGCCTGTAATTCATGCTGACTTCATGCAAATCTGAAAAAGATGTTTCCAGAGGCAGATGCAGTCACGCAATGTGTAACTTAATGAGTGGACACTACCTAGGGGCCAATAAGAGGGGTGCCCTCTCCCAGACTGATGCTGCCTCTTCTTAGGGAACGTGGTTTGGGGCGGAGCACCAGAGACTGGTTTTCTTGGCTCAAACCCACAGTTGAGAGCCTTTGTGTAGTGCAGAAACCACACAGACACTTGTGGGTCCATCACAGAACCTAGAATGCGAGAGATGGAGGGAGCCTTTTGGATGATTCTGTCTAGTCTTCATTTGTCTATGAAAAATTGAGATCTCCAGAATTGAAGGTCTAAAGCCACACCAAAATGATGTGGTTATTGGGTTAGACCACAACTTTATTCATTCCATAGTGGAATAGTAGCATTAAATGCAGAAATCCATTAAAACTAAAACATTAAGCAAAGTGGAGATGTAAAACGTAGAAATACAAATGAAAATTCAGTTTCAATATGGAATTCCTCTGATGAAAAAGGAATTTCTTTCCATCATTCAGCATATATATTGCGATTTCTTATCAAGATAACTGCCATTAATAGTAATACAAAAACAATAAGCTACTCTTGATTTCAGAGATAATTATGAGTATAAAAGTTAGCCAGTATTTCAAGGAAATGAAAATCATATGTTTTATTTGAATATGTTATTTTTCAAAAATCTTGATTTAAATAAGGATGTTTTCTCTTGCAGTTACAAAAGCTGCTGTGTTGGAATTTCCCAGACACCTGGTTATGTTCATAGCTAGTTATAGAACAACCTTTTAAATTGATATAGGTGAAAATAGTTTGCTTATTTCAGCTCCAGAGAGTCTAGTCAGCTATGGTTCATTTATTATTATCCTTTTTTCAATAGATAATTCTAAGTGAATATTTTAAAGTCATATTGATGCCTAAATCTGCATTATAAGGATAGGATTATAGTGTTTCTGGGAAACTATAGTCTGGGAAAGCTGTTTTCAATAAGACAGTGTTTCTCTTTGAAGCAAGATTATTTCCACTACCCCAAATCACCTTCCATTTTCTCTTTTGCTATACTTCAATGTATAATCATGGACATATTTTAATATTTCATATAACATGTTCATTTTTTTATGTTAATCATCAGTATCAATTCTTACATTGCTCTATATAAAGCAGACAAGATTAGACTCATGTTTCTGAAATGAGAAACAAGTCTCCTAATTTTTACATTTTTTCCTATCTGAAGTAATAAACATGAGTAGTTTCAAGGGTCTTAAAAAAAAGCAAAATCTTTCATTTCTTTTTCATATCTCTTCTTCACTTATTGTGAATTTCAGTGAGAGAGATAATGGAGCAATATCATGGAAAAGTTTTTTTCTGTCTTCCTAGGTCGAGGGGAAAGAAGTTCCTTTTTCATCATTGGCCTCTCAGCTGTTGAAGATATATGTAGTGGTCCAGTTTGCTCTGATGCTGGCATTTTATGAAGAGACCTTTGCAGATAAAGCTGTAAGTAGTTCTAATTTTAAATAGAGTGTGAAAAAATTATCTGTCACTCTGAAAATGAAAATTAGCTCTCTTTTTTCCCTGTGCTGTATTCTTTTCTGTAGTTTTTTTGAATTTTTGCAGTATCTCACATTTAAACAGATAAATGAATTCATCTACAATCAATTTATTGAGCCAATTATAAGTTAATTATATCCAAAATATTTCTGTATAAAGTGTCCATCAAGTAGTAAATTATTAATCTAAATGGCAAGTAGGAAATGATTTGCCAGAAATAAATTCTTCAACAATTATAAGGAAAGTATTTCAGAAGTTAGAATTAAATGTTTTGGGGAAAGTGGACTTTATATCAATTTCCACATGCTTATCTTTAGTTAGAGAATACCCTGATAACTTGAATTTAGGGGATTTGCAATGTATGATGAAGTTTATTTATTGTGTCCTTTCTAAATATTCAAAATATTCAGTTTGTCTTCCTCAAGCATAAGAGCACTGGACCAGGATTTCGAATCTGGATTCTGATTTAGGCATTACCACCTGGGGAATCATTTTTTGGCTACATAAGAACACCCTCACTGCCTACATCTTGAAGAAAACAAAAGTAGCATAATGTACGTAACAATGCCCTATACACTATAAAAAGATAAAAACAGAAGTATTTTTAAATATTTGTTCTGTATCATAGATGTATTCATATTATATTTTTTTCAAAAATACTTAAAATATTTCAAAGAAGTACATAAATTATACTGGAGTAACTAGGTTGGAGATTTCCCCCTTGACTCAGAGGTAATTTGCCTTTAATGTAGAAGACACAGGAGACACAGGTTCGATCCCTGGGTGGGGACGATCCCCTGGAGGATGGCATGGCAACCCACTCCAATATTCTTGCCGGGAGAGACCCATGGACAGAGGATCCTGGTGGCTACAGTCCTCGGGGTCACAAAGAGTCGGATAGGACTGAAGCGACTGAGCACGCATGCACAGCTAGTTTGGAAATAGGTGAAACTGAAAGTAGAATGACAGAAGAATGGAAAATCGGTGTCTTTGACTTTGTTACCAAGTAAATACATAACTCATAAAAGAACCTCACTGAATTAAGAATGTTGAGGGCTCAGTGAGGACTCATTCATAGCTCTGTATGAATAACAGTTGCTGCTGCTAAGTCGCTTCAGTCGTGTCCGACTCTGTGCGACCCCGTAGACGGCAGCCCACCAGGCTCCCATGTCCCTGTGATTCTCCAGGCAAGAACACTGGAGTGGGTTGCCATTTCTTTCTCCAGTGCATGAAAGTGAAAAGTGAAAGTGAAGCCGCTCAGTCATTTCTGACTCTTTACGACCCCATGGACTGCAGCCTACCAGGCTCCTTCACCCATGGGATTTTCCAGGCAAGAGTACTGGAGTGGGGTGCCATTGCCTTCTCCAATAAATAACAGTTACTTAGGCTCTAAAGAAACAAGGAAAAGGGGGTTTCCATTTTCAGCAAAGTGGGTTAGATACACCGACATCTTTTAAGGTGTTTCAGACACCTAAAATTGCTGACAAAATGTAATTTTTAAGAAAACTCTTTACACTACATAGATGAGTTGGCAAAAAAAAAAAAAAAAAAGAGGTACTCCTTAGAGGCTGAAAATGTTGAGAAAATGCAGATTCAGTGGGGTGCCATTTCTGACTTGCAGCCGTCCCAGGCACTGAATAGTCACTGTTGGTCAGTTCCTTAAAGGGACCCGAAGCAAAGCTGAGAGTCTGCATGGGCAGAAGATCAGTTATAGAATTTCAAGTAAAACAACTGAAAGCAAAAGAAATACTCTTAGTGAAGGGATGGAGAGGAGGATGAGGAAAAGAAACATAGAACAGAAACTCACCCTTACTGGACTTGGCTTTGAGGAGGCAAAAAAAAGTCTTCCCTGTGATTTTTAGCTACAAACCATCTCTCACTCAAATATGCATTCAGGATTTACACTAATTATTATTTTATACAGCTAAACTAAATACATAGTTAGGTGTCAGATGAGGACTCATGTTTAAAAGATTCGTGTTCAAATCAAGCTTAGAGCATTCCTCTCAAACACAAGTCTCAGCATAGTCCCCAGGTATTATCTCAGTGATGATGAACATAGAGATAAAAAGCACAGAAACACACTAAGAGAAAGCCATCATGACAAAGCACTTAGCAGAAATAACAAAAGAGTTAATAGATTTTGAAAATAAAATCAATTAAACATGAATTAAGTAAATTTAATATGTTTGAAGATGCAAAGTTGAAATTAATAAATTAGAAATTATGGAAAATCAAGATACAATGATGAAGCACATTTAGAAATAATCGAATTAAACTTCTAGAACACAAAAATACAGTGGGCATGAGGAGGTCAACGACTTCATTGACAGTTTGCTGCTGCTGCTGCTCCTAAATTGCTTTAGTTGTATCTGACCCTTTGCGACCTGTGGATGGTAGCCCACCAGGCTCCTCTGTTCGTGGGATCCTCCAGGCAAAAATACTGGATTGCCATGCCTTCCTCCAAGGAATCTTCCCAAGCCAGGGATCAAAGCCAGGTCTCCCGCACTGTAGGTGGATTTTTACCTTCTGAGCCACCACGGAAGTCCACAAATACTGAAGTGAGTAGCCTTCTCCAGGGGGATCTTCCTGACCCAGGAATCAAACCAGGGTCTCCTGCATTGCAGGTGGATTCTTTACCAGCTGAGCTACTAGGGAAACCCCACTTTACCATAACGCCACTAAAGAGAGAATTAGTGCATTAAAAGTGCAATATATATATATATATATATATATATATGCTATATATAGCATATATATATGCAATATATATATATACACACATACATACATTATACAGTGCTAACAGACAATGATATAAAAATAACTAATAGAAATTACCTTTAGACATAAAAAAATGGTGTGAAATAGTCTAAGAAAATGTAAAAATCAAGAAAATGCATATGAATACAAATGAGATTAGTGGGTAGTGAATTCAGGCAAGATTAATCACTTTTTTCAAAGATTATTGACAGATATCAGTCTATCCATGAAAGCTCCATAGTAGAAGTTGATAAATAAGATATGCAGAAAAATTAGTCTAGTATAAGGTTATGTTAAAATAACTTTAATATATAAAGGCTTCCTTGGTGGCTCAGATGGTAAAGAATCTGCCTGCAAGGCAGGAGACCTGGGTTCGATCCCTGAATTGGAAAGATCCCCTGGAGGATGGTATGGAAACCCACTCCAGTATTCTTGCCTGGAGAATTCCATAGACAGAGGAGCCTGGCAAGCTACAGTCCACAGGGTCACAAAAAGTGTATTCTAAGGAACAGAATATCCAATTAAATGCAGCTTAAATAAAACTGAAAATTCAGAGTTGAGTATTTCAAACATACAGAGTTTCCAAAAGGCTTGCTTCTCTATGGTTCTCTGTACTTTCATCATCACAATTATAGCAATTCTGGGCATCCTGTCCTGACACTGACACCAAAGGCAGCAAGTAGTTTCTTAGAAATTTCTTTTAAGAAAGAGAGGGGAAAAATTCCAGAGTATTTCTCAGCAAATGTCCTTTCATTTTTCTTTGTTCAGGATGAATTCATATGCCCACACTGAAACAATAACTAACACCAGGTCATGAATTAACCATGAACGTATCATATGAATAAATCATATTAAGTTATATCATAATTCAAGCCCTGGGGGATAAAGCATTCACTTTCTTGCTGAGCATATCCCTTCCTTATACCTGGATAAAATCAGCATAGTATTAATACAGAAGAAATGGGAGATATTTTCTGGTTGGACAAATAACTGTATGTCCAGTGTATCTTGCTAAATAAAATAGATTTACAGAAAGTTATTACAGAGACTATTGGATAGCCTTGAAGAAAGCCATTTTAATTTTAAACATTATTTAAAGACTTTAATGATCTATGTATGTTTGTGTATTTTTTGCATTTAAAGTTAATAACCCGATATTGCTATACACAGTGACTCCAATTTTGGACAACAGACAAGTTCATTTGTGCTCTCATTCCGTGTATAACTTAAAAAAAAACTACAGAAAAGACTTCCCTGATTTTAGCAGAAAACAGTGATTTCATTTCTAGTTTCCATTCTATGAACTTAAAAGGAGAAATAGGATACAGTGTGACCAGAAATGCTTTGGAAATACCATGATGGGAAATATACTGGTTTACTTTTTGCTGGTTCATATATGTGCTACACTAATGAAACCAGTTCCATATTGTAGCAAGTTCATTTGTCTTTAGCTTCAAAAGAAGCAAAATTTGAAACCAATAATTTCTTTCAGGAGCAAAGGTTTCTTAAAAGCAGCATGAATTACATTACTCTGAGCAATGCGTGTGTTGATGTCAAACTACCATAAGGTTAGACTTATTAATTTCTTCACCTAGGGCCTCATAATCATGTCTTCAAGTATTATATAATTATCCCATCACTGATTACTTTGTTATTTTAACTTGTTCACCTACATTTTGATTAAAATACATATGCATTAATGGAGGTCAGATAATTGAGTAACACCAGAAAAAAGCTTCATCATCTATATCTAAATATCTATCTAACTTTTGATAGACTGATCAATACTGAGTACAGTTGGCATTATTGAATTTTTAGACTATAGTCTCAAAATAAATTAATTCACAGAAATAAAATGAAGATTTATCCATTTTGACTTTGCAAGAGAGGCCTTAATATTAAGTTCACCAAGAGAATTGGAATGTCTAGGCATGCATGAGTGCTACTTGGGTTAAAATGTAGCCAGACAGGGTGTATATTACAATATGTAACTCATAGCATGGTTTTCGCAAGATTTTTCCACTGTCGTAAAAAACTATATGAGAAACTGATGTAGATATGTCGACAAATAGAAATATCAAGTGATGAAATCCTTTTCAGATTGAAATTAGAGTTGGAGACAGCTTCATCCTTGACACAAATTAATTTTGAAAAGTGCATTTGCTTATGTCCCACACATGTTTTCCTTTGCTAAAAACATGCTGTGCAAGTGAGGGAGGGGGAAGTTTGCTTATTTGCAAAATTCTGTAGTGCCTTTGTAGTCTCAGGGATGTTTAAAAGCATCTGAAGATGTTAAAATCCAACAGAAATATTTTTTTTCCAGATTGACTGTAGCCAATAATCACACAGAAAAAGTTGTGGCTGACTTGTAATTGCGGACCCTGCTGTAGTCTGACAGCCCTTTCTGTTTACACATATACCAGAGTAGATAAATACTTACTTGTTTAATGTACGCAAGTTCTGCATAAATAACTCAGAGTCAAAAAAGCAATTTAATGGCCGCCAGAAAGATGTAAAAAGTCACATTCCTTTCTCACTGAAATTTGCAGTGCATACATTTAAAGATATATTGTTTAGTTTAATGATATGACCCACGGTCTTTCATGTTGATTTTTCTTTAGTAATGCTTAGGAAATCAATTCCTAAGCTGCCAGGGTTCACTGCATAGGGTGATGTCATGAATATGGGTTTGAAATGGAAATATAGATACACTAGCGTGTTTGCAAAGTAAAACTTTAAAGGCAATGCTATCTTTTTCAATAATAGACTCAAAACAGTTTGACTATTTAATAAGGTTTTATAATAGAATATGGGTTTCCCTGGTGGCTCAGATGGTAAAGAATCTGCCTGTAGTGCAGGAGACCCAGGTTCATCCCCTGGATTGGGAAAATCCCTTGGAGAAGGAAATGGCTACTCACTCCACTATTGCCTGAAGAATCCCATGGACAGAGGAGCCTAGTGGGTGACAGTTCATGAGTTGCAAAGAGCTGGACAGGACTGAGCAACTAACACTTTCACATAATAGAATGTATAGTAAAGTTAGTGTAGATATGTCTAACACAGATTATTTAGTGATACATTTCAAGTTAATGAGGCATTTGGGATTATTCATATAAGTTTGGAAACAGGTTTTTATAGTCTTCAATTCCCCTGAATGCTGTACTCTGTAAAACATTATGGGCACTAAAATTTTGCAACCAGTGCTTTCATATTGACAGGTTTTAACAGATCCTTAGGAAAAAAAATCAATATATCTAGTTGTACTGTCATAACAAAGAGTGTCACTTGATTAGATTAGATCTAATTCAGGACCTACGTGAAACCTCTCAAGTCAGTATTGAACGCATACTGTTTTCCTCTAGTGAAGCCTACTGGGATTTAATTTAATTTCCTAAGGTTTTCAGGTGGTAACTGAAGTAATATGAAAAAAGAAATGTGAGCTAAGTTGAGTATCAATTATAATTTAAAGCCATGAAATGAATGTAATAAATGTGTATTAGTAAAGGGAGGATATTAACCAAAGCTACTTGTCTAATAAACATAGATTTCAGGAACTTAGAAAAGTGATTCCTGTGAATGCCAACGGAAAATATAGTTTTGTCCACTGTATTGAAATATGATAAAGTGGAAAATTGAAAGTTTAAAATGTCTTCTGCATCAAATAATGGAATATTAACTGAAATTACATACATCTTCATACAATTAGTACTGTCTTAAAGTTTGGTCAGTATCAGGCACCTCCTTTAAAAGCTTTCATATAATAAACACAACCAATGATAAACTGCTTATAATTTGAATTAGTATCTCATTTTGATTTATTAAAACTATGTAAAAATTAGACATTCAGTGTTGGAAACTCAAAATCTCAGTGCACAGATTTTGAGGGTCTTATTTAATAAAAGTCATCCTCAGAAAAGGCGGGCTTCCCAGGTGGTGCAATGGTAAAGAATTTGCCTGGGATGCAAGAGACATGGGTTGATCCCTGGGTCAGGGAGATCCCCTGGAGGATGGTATGGAAATCTACTCCAGTGTTCTTGCCTGGGAAATCCCATGAACTCTGAAGCCTGGCAGGCTACAGTCTATGGGGTTGCAAACAGTTGGACACAGTTGAGTGACTGAGCATCCTGAAAGGAAGTTTGCCTCTCTGAGACTGTCTTTGTTATCTTTTGTATTTTGAGAAAGAACTAAACGGTGTATAACTGATATTTCTATTTATTTCTTAGTGAAGAAATAAAAGTATCCTATCAAGAGTATAGAAAAAGTTGACATACTGAGTTTAGTGCAATCTTAAAACAAATACTGATAACTTAGAAAGATGAAAGTGACTCCTAGAATAGTTCTAGTGAACATCCAAAAAGGATAATATCAATGTGAATGTTTTCCTAAGCAAATGTCATAGGACCTTTCATTGCTACGTTTGCTCAGCCGTGGGCTAATTGCTATTCGATGCTGAGGCAAGATCCTTCCATGTTCTCTCCCCACTTCCCAGTGAAAAATGAGGTGTTTCATTCTGCTGGTGGCAACTTGTACTACAGCTGGCCCTGCTGTGAGCCCTGGGCATTGTGGACTCCAGTTCTCTTTTAGCCTTTTAGCCTTTGATAGTCTCCTCATGTATGTATGAGCTGATATACGAGACCTGATGGGCACCCTCTGCAGATGAAGAGAGTTCTGACTATGCAGCTGTCTCCTCTTTGGTCCCATCTACCAAACAATCCCTCCTGGCTCAGACGGTAAAGAATCTGCCTGCAGTGCAGGTGACAGTCTCAGTAGGGATTGGGAAGATTTCCTGGGGAAGAGAATGGCTACCCATTCAAGTTCTCTTGCCTGTAAAGTCCTATAGGTAGAGGAGCCTGCAGGGCTGCAGTCCATGGGGTCGCAAAGAGTCAGACACGACTGAGAGACTAACTTTTTCTTCCAAACAATAGCCTCCTGGGGCTTCTCCAAAACCCCAGCTCTCTCTCCTCAAATCAGGAACTCAGGTCCCTCTGAGTTCCCTGTGGGCTGCAGCCTAGAAGCTCTCTCAAGGTAGTACCTGGGGTAACAGTAGGGGTTCATGTCTTTTTATCCCATTTCCTGGAATCACTGATCTTTGTTGCCTAATATCCAGAGTCTTGAAAACGATTGCTTTGTTGATATATTGTTGGTTTTGTTTTCAAGTGGAAGGGAAAATCCATCCTTGTTTCTCTGTTTAGTTCAGTGAACATTCTTTTCTTAACAGAGTAGAATCATAGCTCAATATATAATTGAAAATAATTATTCAAGTTATGTTACATTAATTTTTTTAAATAAAATTTTTGCTTTTACTTCTTACATGTTTTTGTAGAAAGTCACTAACTCCATATAAATTAATTGCTTTTTAAGTGTGCATTTGTTATACATTTTAGGCAATATATTTTCACCTTTGATATATGTTTATTTTGCTTGCTTCTAGTTTGAAATTATAGAAAATGTTCATTCTAACCGAATATCTTTATGTATACTTCAGTAGTAACCAAAAGTTCTAAAAATGTAGAAGAAAACAATATGGTCAGTATTGATTTTTTAAAAATAAAACAGGATTTTATTTTGATATAGATTATTTACATTCATGTAGAATTTCAAATTGCTTTATGGCATCACCTTGAGGTCTGCTCCTGTGTCTATGCTGCAATTCTGGGAAGAGTCTTCAAGCCTTCAGGTTTCAGCTCAGGATGAGAGTGAGATGGTTGAATGGCATCATCAACTCAATGGACATGTGTCTGAGCAAACTACGGGAGATAGTGAAGGACGGGGAGGGAAGCCAGGCATGTTGCAGCCCATTGGATTGCAAAGGGTCAGACATGACTTAGTGACGGAACAACAACTTCAATCTAAAAGAAGCCATTCGATCACGGGGATGATGAGTAGTGGAGCAGGTATGCCTCCAGCCAAATTTTCTGCCTTCACATCAGAGGTTACAGACATTTAAATATTAGGGAATTTTTCACCTTATTTTTACAGATGTTTGGGAAGATGAGCACTCTGAATCAAAATAATGATTTTAGTAGACTTTTTCAGACATTTTACAGTGAAACTCCTAAAAATATACCACCGTGATATAATAAAATGACATTTTCATCTCTAAATCCTTAGGATTATGGAAAATATTATCAAATTATCTTTGACAATAAACTTCCAAAAAAATTTATATAGAAGATTACTATTATTTGAGGATGTAGTGTGTGGGTCTGATATCGCCCTTTGTGAGGTTTGTTGTGTGGGAAAATATAAAAGGTCATTGTGCTGATCACCAGAATTTTTCCATGAACGAATAAGACAGTGATATCTCCATTCAAGAAGAAAACGGCTTTCTTCCTTATATACCTCTGGGCAAGGAAGGACTCTCACACTTTCATTAATTGTTAAAGCAACAAACATGTAATTTTTGCATTCCTGTGTAGTTAATGTTGCCTTATGAGTATTTTTTTTTTCTCATCTACTTAAAATAGAAGGGAAGTAATGTTCTTCAGGCACAAATCATGAATGGTGATTCCTATACCAGGAAACTTAAGGAAATAAGAACTACCAAACTGCTTGGGATTTGAAAGATAATTCTAAAGGAGAAAAATTAATTCCTTGCTTCATAAGCTTTTTATAGTTATGGACTTCCTCATTTTTGTGATAAAGACATATTCAGAGCTTAATTTACAATAATTCCATTTTAGCACTTGAGAGTGATATTCTACATGAAAGATATACTAGCAGTAAATGGTGTGAAATGGTGGTAAGCTCAGTGAAAAATGAAATTGTACTTTTATAAAAAAATTAACAAGCTTCATGTCGTTTCACCTCTTGTTTAAAACACAGGAGGCTAAGTATTTACAGTGATCAAAGTCTATAAAGTCTGTTCTGTTTTTTTGCTTTAGTGTAGCTGGATTATTGTCCAACCAGCAGGCATTAAAGCTGTATGGTTTCTGGGGCTGGAATTCTGACTTTCCTGCTCACTCGTAAACTCCTGTTTACCACAGTGTCTCGCAAAGGCTCAATACATATTCATACGATGAATTTGTAGAAATCAGAGAAGGTCTCCTGCATTGGCAGGTGGGTTCTCTCCACTCGTGCCACCTGGGAAGCCCCAACAAAGGATACTATATGGAAAAATGTAAACGTTCCATAGAAAAATGGACTCTTTAAGGAAACATGTGCTCTGCATTAAATTCCTTTTCTGAGTAATCTATTTCCTTTAAATTGAGTTTCAGGATGGTTTTGTTCTTTACGAAATTAAATATAGAAATATTAAAGCAGTCTATGTTTTAAATATTTAACATAAGTATTTAGTATATTAATATTAATATTAAATTGTTAATTAAAAACTGAATTTTTAATTTTAAGGAACTAGTATATTAAGTTAAATATTTAATGTTTTCATATTAAACTACTTATTAAGCCAGTTAGAATTATATTAAAGGTATGAGTAATAAACACATATTAAAATATCCAATCATTTGGTCAGTCACTCAGCAAACACATTATTGATGTTATATGGAAAATACAACAGAATAAAGTTATAGATCAATATGGAGAATTACTATTTTACATAGGGTGAACAAGGATATGTGATAGTTACCTGAATGAAATAAAGGAATAAACCTTAAGGATCACTGGAGGAAGTCATTTTAAGCCTAAGAAACTATAGAAGAAATAGATTTGAGTGGAAAGTCTGTCATATTCAAGGAAGAGCAGAATTTCTGATATACTTAAGAGTGAAAGAAATTATTCAGAGGTGATATGATAATAGTGTGTATGTGTACAGAGGCCAGAGTAAAGACTGAACTTTATTCAAAGTGAGACTTGAAGCTCGTGGGGGATTTAGAATATAAGAATGATATAACATGACATGTTTTTGAAGAGATAACTCTGGCTACATACTCAAGGTGGGGAGCCAGGATAGGTGGACATGCAACTTAGAGAGGCTAGTCAGGAGGGTGTTTTAATTGTGTGTATGAGCAAATGAAAAACTGGAGGTGCCAGCCCTCAAACGAAGAGAAGCAGGGAGAGTGTGGTATGGAAGAGGAACTCAAATACAGGGTTGTAATCAGGCTAAATTTCAGCTACTTAGAAGCCAATAGAGGCTTGACAAGGCAGGCAGATAGTCATATTAAGTTGGTTTTCACACCAGCACCATTAGCCAGGGTGCAATTTACAGAAAGAGGAGTTCTTTATCATTTTTTTGTCTCAGGGATCATAAATTCCTTACCAAAACAAAAATATATATTTTGCCCTGTCTCTTAATTTCCTATGATATTTGGAAGAGCTGATTAACGTTTTATTTGTGCTTCCTTATCATACTGTACTTAATTAAGATTAGCTTGAGTGCTATTTGGAAAATTAGTAAAGCCTAAATATAATAGCATTGATGCTTATCATGACCATTAGTTGACTTCTTACTTTATGCCAAGCACTCTTCCAAACTCATATTTTATTTGAAGTGTACTGAACACTTAACACAGCTTAGAAATGCTGAAAAATCTGGCCATATTTACATGGCTAATAGGTTCAAATAATTTCAAACCCTGCATTCTTTTAGAGCCTTTAAAACCATGTTACAGGTGTGAGGCACAAATCATTTCTCCCTTCCATATGATTTTTTTTCCTAAAAGATCAAAAAGAAGCAGTAATGATATGCTAAATCACTTCAGTCGTGTCCTACTCTTTGCAACCCTATGGACGGTAGCCTGCCAGGCTCCTCTGTCCATGGGATTTTCCTAGCAAGAATACTGGAGTGGGTTGCCATTTTATTCTCCTAGATAGATAGATAGATAGATAGATAAGAGAAGAATATATATGTTGTGTCCATATGTGTGTGTGTATTATTGTTTAGTCACTAAGTTGTATCCAACTCTTAAGACCCAATGGACTGTAGCCTGCTAGGCTCTTCTATCCATGGGATTTCCCAGCAAGAATACTGGAGTGGGTTGCCACTTCCTTCTTCAATAATGGTAATAAGAAGCATGTTTTTAGAAACAAAATATTCCCCTTAAGCCAACATTCCCTGGTTGCTCACTGGTAAAGAATCTACCTGCAATCCAGGAGACTCAGGAGACATGGGTTTGATTCCTGGGTCAGGAAGATCCCCTAGAGGAGGAAATGGCAACCCACTCTAGTATTCTTGTCTGGAAAATCCCATGGACAGAGGAGCCTGGTGGGCTACAGTCCATGGGGTCAAAAAGAATCAGACATGACTGAGTATATACATATAATCTGTTCTCTGCTCAAGCACACCTCATTACTTCTACCATGGGGAAAATATTTTGTTTTGCTTTACTGTCCCAAAGAAGCCACTGCTGAATGTCACACACCTAAATTGCATTTTCCTGCTCTCCAACTCTCCACTCAAACATTATGGAATTCACCAAATTCTCCATCCTATATCTGATATCCAGCACTGTCTCCACTTTTCTAAGCATCCTGACACTTCTTATTCAGATCCTTGACAACTCAATAATAGTCTTGTACTGAATTATGGCTCTGGAGAGTTAAATTCCCTTGGCAATTCTGGATGCCGTCCTAGGCATATGGAGAGTGACTTGGGAAGTGTTAGAAATTGTCAGTGAGAGACGGGGCTGATCCAGAAGATGATATGGAACAGAGATACTGGGTGTGACCGCAGTGGCAATTGGTACCTTTTGTTTATAACTTTGGATAGATCCTGCTGGTTGTAAGTGTATATTAATTAATAATGACTTGACATTACCTCTAGTTAGGAAAAAGAAAAAGGAGTGTTTGATCACTCTATTAGCCAATGTAATATAACCTTTGGTGTTCTTATGAAACCCCAATACCATCAGTGAGTAGGGAAGCCATCCGTGGCTGGCTGTGTATCCAACTCCTTGGTTTTATTCATCTGCTCTCAATCTGAAGCAGTAACCACCTGGCCCTTACACGAGTAACTTTAGTACAGACCTCTGCTTCCAATCCCTTTAAGTGCGTTGCTTATATGGATTCCACCACCATCACACTTTGGGGTCAGTTAGGTCTATTTTGAATTTCAGAGGTATCATTTATTTCTGTGTGATGGCAAAGTAACTTAATCTTTTAAATCTCATTTCATTTGCTTTTTCATATTCAAAGCTTATATAATACCTACTCTGCAAGTTTGCTGGGCATATAAAAAGAATTAATCTGTATAAAACACATAGCATGGAAGCTGTAAAACAGTAGATGTTCAATAAACATAATGATTAAATTTTTACATGTAAACAAAACATATAATTAATTTGAAATTATGACAGAGAGATATATTGTTTTTGTTACCGACTCAAAAAAGGACTTTTGACTTATAGGGAGGAATATATAGGTTTCATCAAAGTGTGAGTGGATATGTGTAATCTCTTTCATGTATGTGTTCACACTCATAAACACATTCTTCTTTAAATATTTTCTTTATTAAAGGCAGCTTAGGGTTTGAAACTACAAAGAGTTGGCTGATATTTAAAATAACAATTGAAAGCTGGTATTTATTCACGAAAGGTAAGGGATTTCTCCATACATGGGGATACAGGTGTTTCAAAGAATTATGAAAGTCAAAACCTTAAAGAATTATTAGCAAGAACACCTTAAGCAAAATCATCATTCAGTTCACTTCAGTTCAGTCGCTCAGTCGTGTCCGACTCTTTGTGACCCCATGCATTGCAGCACGCCAGGCCTCCCTGTCCATCACCAACTCCCAGAGTCCACCCAAACTCATGTCTATCAAGTCGGTGATGCCATCCAGCCATCTCATCCTCTGTCATCCCCTTCTTCTCCTGCCCCCAATCCCTCCCAGCATCAGAGTCTTTCCAATGAGTCAACTCTTTGCATGAGGTAGCCGAAGTACTGGAGTTTCAGCTTTAGCATCAGTCCTTCCAAAGAACACCCAGGACTGATCTCCTTTAGGATAGACTGGTTGGATCTCCTTACAGTCCAAGGGACTCTAAAGAGTCTTCTCCAACACCACAGTTCAAAAGCATCAATTCTTCAGCACTCAGCCTTCTTCACAGTCCAACTCTCACATCCATACATGACCACAGGAAAAACCATAGCCTTGACTAGATGGATCTTTGTTGGCAAAGTAATGTCTCTGCTTTTTAATATGCTAAGTTGGTCATAACTTTCCTTCCAAGGAGTAAGTGTCTTAATTTCATGGCTGCAATCATTAGAATTGTCTAATTCATTCTCCAAGTGACCTACAAGATAACTAAATGATATTAGGAAAACCAAAATATTCCTTGTATATTCAACCTTCTTGAAAAATGTCAGTAACAAATGATGCAGCAAAATAAAATTGGGGCTGTTATTCCTGTCAGCTTTAAATTCTAATGCTCAGTTGGCTGACCTACCTAAAGAATCCACTGGTCTCTTGTGTTTGTTTGACAGGTACTATCTCAGGTCACTCTCCTTCTGAGGGTTTGCTTCATTATCCTGACCTTGACCTCCATTGGATTTCTTTTGGATCAAAGGTAAAAAGTGAAATTCTTTCATCTTATGTAACTTTGTAATGTGATATTTGTGAAATTTTAAAATTCAGCAAACATTTGTTATTAAAAGAGTAAAGCTGAAACTGCAAATTCACACTTTCATTTTAAATGTAACAGAGTAGTGGTTTGTCTGATTTTATATCAAGGGTTGTTCATTATAAATCTAAGCCTTTTAGATGAAATTTAGGTTTTTCAAATATATTAAGAAAACCCATAAAATAAAATGATTAATTTGGCAAAACATAGAGTATAACTCTGAGTACTTAATAAAATATAAAAAGATTTAAGTATTTTCCTTTGCTATTGACTAGTTCACAATATATGCCTAAATGTATGTTTAGTTGTTTCTCGGTATCCATTGGAGATTGGTTCCAGAACCTAGCCCCTCATACTAAAATTTGCAGGTACTCAAGTCCCTTATATAAAATGATGTATATATGCACAGAACCTATGCATAGGCTCGCATAAATTTAAATCATCTCTAGGTCACTTATAATACCTAATACAATGTATACTGTATTATGAATGCAGTATAAATGCTACATAAATAGGCAGTGGCAAATCCAAGTTTTGTGTTTTGAAACTTTCTGAAAATTTTAAAAATATGTTTTCATTTTAGATTGGTTGAATCTGAGATGCAAAACCCATGATTATGGAGGGCCACCAGTATATTTAAAGTTTATTTCTTACCCTCATACAGTACAGTATAAAAAATTTATTTATTTTTATCATTGATTTTGTTTGGCTTTTCATCCCTACTTTTCTATACTGGAAATAAAATACATACTGAGTCACAGAAAATAGAAAACTGAGTCAGAAGACAATCTGAAATAATAACCCAGATCCAAAGCATTAGGATCACATTTTAAGGATCACAATTCTATTGTTTGCATATACTTACTAAAATGATCAATCAGCAATAGCAACAGTATACTGCTTTTTAATGAAGACTTTTTATTTCCATGGATACAAATAAATAAGCTGAATAGCAGGCTATCGATTTTATTGCAATATATCCTAAGGTATAGTAAGTTATGGTATTCATTTCAGTTCAGTTCAGTTCAGTCACACAGTCGTGTCCGACTCTTTGTGACCCCATGAATTGTGGCACGCCAGGTCTCCCTGTCCATCACCAACTCCTGGAGTTCACTCAGACTTAAGTCCATCGAGCCGGTGATGCCATCCAGCCGCCTCATCCTCTGTCATTCCCTTTTCCTCCTGCCCCCAATCCTTGCCTTTGGCCTTTATTTATGAACTTATACGGGGTATAAGTATGTCATGGTGGAAAGGAAGTGAAATGTCGAAAATTCTCCTTTGAAACTGAGAACCAGTTAGATATGCTTGTTATTTAATGCTGGGCTGGAAAATGTCAGTGGGGAAATGAAAGAGAAAGAAAGAAAAGGCATAGAGATTTGAAAGGAATTAATAAACTAATTAGAAAATTAATTTATATTAATTAATCTAGAAATCTGAGTAGTGAATTAATTAGAAAATCCAAGGAATCAATAGGGAATGTATTCAAATTAATGGATGAATTTAGGAAAGCTTTTAAATAATCAACTATATTTTTATATACTAGAAAATATAAAAGTTTATGCAAAGATCAAATATATCAAATACCAAGAAAGAAAACAATCCTAAAAAATGAGTAGTATATCTCTAAACCATACTGTAAACCTACTGAATATTATGAAAAAGAACTTAAAAATGGAGAGATACTATATTCATAGACTGGAGTACTCAATTTTGTGAAGGTTACAGTCACAGCAGTTGGTTGACATACTCAGTGCAATTTGAATTAAAATTATAAAAGGTTTCTTTCCTGTAGAATTTGACAGACTCTTTCTAAAATATATGTATATGGAAATGCAAAGGCCTAACAATAGCCAACACAGTCTTGAGATTTTTTTTTAATGGCAGGAGCTGTGCTACTGGCTGTCAAGATATATTATAAATCTATAATAATTAAACATGTTTTATTGGCATAAAGGTTAGAACAGAGAATCTAGAAACAGATCTATGCATATATAAAGACTTGATTTCTGACAAAATCATCCCTGAAGAGCTATGGGAAAAGGAAACACTGTCTTTTCAGCACATGGTCTTAGAAAAATTGGATTTCCACATAGGAATAAGAAAAATAAACTTGACAAATAATTCACTCCATAAAAATTAATTCTGGTTTCAGTAGATTGTAGACTTTAAAGTGAGAGGAAATGTCAGTACAGATTCCAGCAGATAGCATAGTAATGTAAGTCTGTTACCTTGGAGGAGGTAAAAATATTGAATGGTCCATACAATCTATAATATAGATAAAATTGGTGAATTAGGTTATAATAATATTATGAAAGTCAGTTCTTCAAAAATTAACCCTTAATAAGGCAGTAAAAAAATAAATTTTTGAGGTAGGAAAAGTTGTTTGCAATTTTTTTTATAAACTTCAAAGATCTTATGTCAAAAATGTCTAAAAGTAAAAGATTGACAATAAAAGCTGTGAAATGCTTATACTCTGCAGAAGGTGGTTTATATTGGGATACCTAATTTGAAGAATGTTTGAGTATTTCATTAAATTTGGCTGTTCAATCCCAAGTGTATACTAACCAATACACCCAAAGGCATATAAAAGAATGTTCAGAAAGCATTGTTCTTAATAAAAAAATGTGGCCAGCAATCTAAATGTCCTCCCCGAGGTGAATGGATGTGTGAATATTGGTCTATTCACACAACAGAATACTATGCACAAGTGAAGAATGAGCTGCTGCTATATGCAGAAATGTAGATGTATCTCACTAACAATACAGATTAAAAGATACTAATACCAAAAAAGCGCACATGATATAATTCCATTTATAAAAATAGAAAAAAAAACATAAAAGTTAAAAAATAGTTTTTAGGAATTTATGCTAAATCAATAAAAATGTAAATAAAAAGGTAGGAGATGGTATGAGTACCATAAACAGTAAACAACAGGTAGTGATTCTGCAACAGAGGGAGGCTGGAGCACTGAAGAGCTGAGATGTGCCTTGGGGTGCTGATATTGAGTGGTGTTCATATGGCTGTTTATTTGTTGAAAGTCACTGAGCTGTATATTTTTGTTTTGTGTGCTTCTTCCTATGTATGTTTTAATTCACAGTATAAAGGCCATAGAACACAATTAATAAAAATAAATTGTTTTAAAATAGAAATTTTATTTTCTGTCTTATCATTGAAAATTACCCAAATATCAATTAGAAAATAGTTTAGAGTGATGATACAAAATTATTTTACAAAGGGAAAAATTTCTTACCTTTTGCACATACACAAGAATCATACTGCTGCTACTGCTGCTAAGTCACTTCAGTCGTGCCCCGACTCTGTGGGACCCCATAGACGGCAGCCCACCAGGCTCCCCCATCCCTGGAATTCTCCAGGCAAGAACACTGAGTGGGCTGCCATTTCCTTTTCCAATGCATGAAAGGGAAAAGTGAAAGTGAAGTTGTTCAGTCATGTCCAAATTTTCGCGACCCCATGGACTGCAGCCTACCGGGCTCCTCTATCCATGGGATTTTCCAGGCAAGAATACTGGAATGGGTTGCCAGGGCCTTTTCCGAAAAATCATACTACTATATTCTAAATTCCTAAATAAAATATAGCTATATTATAATGATATTAGTTCAATAATATTTTATTAGAAAGTGTACCTGTCATAAAAATACCATTTGCCTTTTATGAAAATATTTAATTATATATAAGTGTTGGTTGAATTCATTGTGAAGCCTATTTGAATCTGATAAAGCATCTGTTTACTACTGCTATTATAAGGCAATTTATAAATGCTTATATATGACCCTCAACTTTGTTTTAAATACACATACCTATTTTATGTATGTCAGAATTTGAGTTTCAAGAATTCTGTATTATAAAGAAAACATTCATCACAAAATTATTGACAAAGATTTATATTCATGCTACCTATAATATCAGAATTAACGACATATTATCATGTCCCCAATATTTCACTATTCAAGCATTCATTATTTTAGACTAGTAAACTGTATCAGCCCTCCTAAGAAGTCATTTATTAAATGAATGAAATATTAAGATATTGGGTGAGTGAGGGAGTCTAGTCTCTAAACCCTAGAAATTTAGTTGTCTAATATTTTATTTATTAGTTGAAAATGTTTCACCCCAATTCGTCAATGCTCAAACTAAATAATACATTGATCAATAATAGATTTTCTTTAAAAAGATGCATTTTGTGTCTTAATTAAATGCCTGTTTACAAACAGCTTCAGAGGTACATACTCCTCAAATATATTAAAATACTAGGTGTTTCTTGAAAAGGAAAACAAGTTATTAAGTATTAAAATAATCAGTTAATTATTAACAATTTATAATTATGAAAATAAATATATTAATAAACCAATAACATATTATTATATAACAGGAAAATAAAGAACATTCAAAGGTAATGCATGTAAATGACATTTTATTTCAGACCTAAGGCAGCTGTTCTGGAAACTTTTCGTTGCTTGGTGTTCCTAATGCTCTGTAGATCAGGTCATCTGAAACCTTGCATCTCTTCTTTGTCATTTGCTTTTGAGGTAAGATATTGGCTTTAGATAGCTGTAGCAAGATTAAAAATTGGTTGCATATTTAACTCATCCATTCAACAATGTTTTTGTCTATTTATTCTGTGACTATTACATATGGGAGATTTTTACCCATTCACTTACAGTACTTACTTGTTGTGTTCCCTTGAGCTAGTTAATATTTTGTTCTCTGAATTTGGATTGATATCATTAACCTTCATAAAACAGTTGGGCCAATTGCATTGCATGATATTTATAAAGAAATTAGGCCATATAATTTTTTCTCAACAAGTAGTAAAAGTGATTTTTACAAAAAGTTCTTGGCAGAGACTGTGCCATTTGAGACTTTTCCTTTTTAGGCTCTTAAGTGAAAATTGTGATTAAGATATTTTGTCCAAAAAAAAAAAGAGAGACATTTTGTCAAGTACCTGCAAATTAATATTTCTTTAGAAATTAAATCACTAATGTCATTGAGATCTTTCTACAACTGAAAATATGTTTAATTTGACCTTGTGTTGTTAGGAATAAAACTTGTCTTCTAAGAACTACATAGAAACTTTAAATACATATTTATGACTTCAGATCTTAGATGTCTGTTTAAAATATTATTTTTATCACTAATGCTTTAATGGACAAGGTTTTAGTCTTTTAAATTTAAGGTTATATCATTTAACTTTGGTGCTAAGAAACCTGCCAGCATCCCTGGAATGTGCATTGTGTAACCTTATTTAAACATGAAACATAAATGCTAACATTTTCTCCAATGTTAATGGGGAAATTGAAGTAGACACTTTCATAACTGAGTAAAAGTTATAAGTTGGGACTGACTGTTTGGAAGAGAATTCAGTTATATGTGTCAAATTGCAAATAATCTTACCCTTTGATCCAACTTCACTCTGACAAATTTATGCTACACAAATGATATACGTGTGTGAATTAATGTATATGGGATACTAGTCATTTGTAATGGAATGCTGAAAACAGTCATTAACAATCATTAATGTCCTATTAAGCCATTAAAAATTATGGTTAACATAATGAAGAAGAATATGCATTTAGCAGTGGAAACAGGGAAGTCTTTAATACCAGTATGGAGCATTTATTAAAAATACATATATATTTGAGCTTGCTCCATGATATGTATGGCCTTCCCTACTGGCTCAGCAGTAAAGAATCTGTCTGCAGAGCAAGAGATGGAGGTTTGATCCCTGAGTCAGGTAGATACCATGGAGAAGAAAATGGCAACCCACTCCAGTATTCTTGTCTGGGAAATCCCATGGACAGAGGAGCCTGGAGGGCTACTGTCCATGGGGTCGCAGAGTCAGACATGACTTAGCAACTAAACAACAATAAAAAAAGGTGTGTGTGTGTGTAAATATATATATATATATATAAAATGGAGAGAGAGAAAAGAAAGAGAGAATAAAACATGATACAGAAGAGTCTGTGAAATATGTGAAGTGTGCTGCCATACAAAGCACATTGTGTAAAAATGAGGAAGGGGAGTAATATGCATATAAATATTTTTGTGTTTGCAAATATTTCCAGAAATATAATCAAGATTCTAATAAATGGTTGCCTGTAGGAAAGTGAACTGTGTGGCTCGAAGAAAGGACTAGAGGAAAGATTATTCATTAAGTTAATATTTTGGGTACCTTAAACTTTATGAACCATGTAAATGTAATTCTATTTCTAAAAGTATCTGAATTAAAAATGATGAAGCATTAAATCTTAGAATTGGTATATTGTATATCATCTAATCTATGTATTTAAGTAGGCATTAAATAAAATTTATACATCTACATATATTTTGTTTCTTGAGGTTACAACCCAAAATTGAAATGAAAAAGCATAAACTGTACATGTTAATGAAGTTTAAAAATATAAATGCCAAAAAACCTTAAAATCTAAAATCATAGTGTTTTCACATCCTGTAGAAGGGAGAAGGCAATGGCACCCCACTCCAGCACTCTTGCCTGGAAAATCCCATGGACAGAGGAGGCTGGTGGGTTGCAGTCCATGGGGTCGCTAAGAGTTGGACATGACTGAGTGACTTTCCTTTCACTTTTCACTTTCATGCATTGGAGAAGGAAATGGCAACCCACTCCAGTGTTCTTGCCTGGAGAATCCCAGGGACGTGGGAGCCTGGTGGCCTGTCGTTTATGGGGTCGCACAGAGTCGGACACGACTGAAGCGACTCAGCCGCAGAAGGGAAGATATTCTAACTGCAGGGATGAAACAGAGTAATCCCACTTAATAAACCCACTCTTGGGTATATTGTGAGAGTTCATCTTAAATGCTCCAAAACAGTGAGAGAATGTAGGTCCTTAAGTCATCCATGTTGTAAATGTGAAAATATATGATTACAAAGTCACTGGGGTTTTTGATGGCGGGATGGTGACAGACCCAGCTTTTGACTGGGATGAAATCTAGGGTTGAAATGCTATCTCTTTACTTAAGTTAGTCAGGAGGTGAAAGTGAATGTTAAGACTTGAGCCACATTGTCTAAATTTGATTCCTGGCTCAGGAATTTACTGGCTGTGTGTCCCCGCACAGTTACTTGATCACTTAAAGATTCTTAGCCGTAACTTCCTCATCGATAAAGGGAAAAACTAATAATGTCTATCAAATAAGGTTTTGAGAATTAAATCTGACAATCTATGTAAGAAATTTAGTACAGTGCTTA
Organism: Nanger dama; assembly: GCA_917880005.1. Taxonomy (NCBI): domain Eukaryota; kingdom Metazoa; phylum Chordata; class Mammalia; order Artiodactyla; family Bovidae; genus Nanger; species Nanger dama. The sequence continues at coordinate 38,098,957 of CAKJTW010000007.1, forward strand.
ACACACAGTACGTGCTTAACACATAGTACAAGCTTAATAAATGTTCAGCTCCGTTCAGTTCAGTCACTCAGTCATGTCTGACTCTGCAATGCCATGGACTGCAGTACACCAGGCCTTCCTGTCCATCACCAACTCCTGGAGGTTACTCAAATTCCATGTCCATTGTGTCGGTGATGGCATCCAACCATCTCATCCTCTGTTGTCCCCTTCTCCTCCTGCCCTCAATCTTTCGCAGCACCAGGGTCTTTCCAGTGAGCCAGTTTTTCACATCAGATGGCCAAAGTATTGGAGTTTCAGCTTCAGCATCAGTCCTTCCAATGAATATTCAGGACTGATTTCCTTTAGGGACTAGTTGGATCTCCTTGCAGTCCAAGGGACTCTCAAGAGTCTTCTCCAACACCACAGTTCAAAAGCATCAATTCTTCAGCACTCAGCTTTCTTTATAGTCCAACTCTCACATCCATACATGACTATTGGAAAAAACGTAGCTTTGACTAGACAGACCTTTGCTACTAAAGTAATGTCTCTGCTTTTTAACATGCTAAAGTTGGGCGCTATTATTATTATTTTATATGAACTTAAGGACCCCTTGAAATAATTCTTTGGCTTGTCACAAGATCCAAAATCAAGTTTGGGAACAACTGACAACAGTGTTGACCATAGAATTATAGTTATGAGTTCTTAGCTTGATACTCACTTTGTTGGACATTGGATTTTGTGCCTCAGATCATTTACCTGTAAGATAGGTTTAATGAGAACTAATGTGCATGCTATGTTCTAAATGGCATATTTGTATTATTTCATTTAGTCTTCATATCAAACTCATGATGTGGTAACTATTATTTATTTGTATAATGGCAAATGGAGTAACAGGTTGACTCACTGTTTGAATTCACATAGGTAGTATGCAAAGAAGTCAGGATACAACACAGGCAAGTCTGACACCACAGCTCTTGACCACTGAGCAATACTTTATTCTGTGTATTGACAGCAGTTCTCAGATACCTGAAGGGATTTAGATGAAATTTCAGATGCAATGTAGCAAAAGTACCTTGAAAAATGTGGAGAGCTAAAAAGTCATTGATTTAACTGCAAAGTTTTGAAAAGACTCATAGTGTGAAAAAGTTGCCTCTGAATTATCTTTGGTTTATGATTCAAGGAAGGGAGGACCATGCAAAATATTTCCAGAAAGGCACACACCTGGCCACTTCTTCAAGAGCAGGTATTGCCCATGATTTGCCACTAAAACATGTCCTTAAAGTGGTATAATAATGATGTCTACACCATGTGGCTCAGTGAAACAATTGAATGACACAAAGAACATAGGAAGTACTTGACATATTTTAGTTATCATTATTCATATTGCTATTATTATTGTTATAAAAATATTTGCACTACTGATATCATCATTAAAATACATATTTAACCACTGAATTTCCAAGATTAAACCTGAATACGTCTTCTGTGACTAGAGGTCAATAACTAGATGGTAAAGACTAGACAAGTATTTTATTATCAACATTTTGTAACTGGGGAGACTTTTTAAAGTTCAAAAGATTAGAAACAGTTAGCAATTCTTATTTCTTAACTGTGAATTTCAAATTTGTGTTTTCCTCACACTTTTATATCTTAGAAATTTATGTACCTCTTTGCCGTTTATCAGAGTTTTACTAAACCAGTTCTTTGCACCCACAAGCTGTACAAAAACCTAATGCATGGCCTTAGTAACTCTATTCAGTATGAATTAGGAATGAGTGACAGAAGTGATTATCCTACAAGGACACAGTGTTCTCGTCAATTGTCCTTGAATCTATCACTAGAATAACTGACACTGAAGTAATTAATCCTCTCTTTCTTTTACAAATCAATGTTGTATATGTTGGCAACATCAGCTAGTAGCCCTGTGACTTCTATATTTGTCTCAAGGACTGGTGGCAGGTTGTTACACTGCTTTATTATCTAAGCCAAATTTCATAGGTGTGCATGACAACATAAGCAGGCATACTGCTGGCCACACTTACAGCTAAAAACTCATGTACACAAGCGTACACAGACTGGAGAATTGGCCTTAAATTATTTTTCACTTAGATTGTAAAAGAGCTCTTAGGTAATTGCAAATCAGAAATACAGAGTAAAATTTGAATCTGATCCTGTGAGTTCCTATGGAGGTTTTTGTCCCCTTTAGCTTGGATCCACAGAACGTTAAGTAAAGGTGTGGTTCTCTTGGTATTTATAAATAAAATTTACTGCTATACCAGTACACAGTTGTCTATCTAGTTTGTGCAACAATGAGTCCATGCCCTTGTACATTTCTCTTTGGATAGATCAGTAATTATATTGACCAACTCACATAATTTTTCTTCAAAACTTGCTGTATCATGGTTACAAAATTTGACACAAAAGCTATCCCTCATTCTTTTCATCCCTCATTTCTCACTCACATAAGCACATACATTTTTCTTTTCTGTTGACTCAGGTATAATTTGTTCTAAAATCACCTGCAGATTTGTGATAAATTTTATCGGTATGCTTAAAGATGTCTAACCTTATAGACACTTAAGGAGAAGATAGCAAAGTGAAAGATGAGTAGATATTTTGATAAGTATATAGGTATATAAGATAATGAGAAATGCTTGTTTGCATATATTTTGATACTACGTATGTTTTGTTTCCTGTAACTTTTTATTTAATTAAGGAGATAGTTTCACTTCAGTTCAGTTCAGGAGCTTAGTCGTGTCCGAATCTTTGTGATCCCATGAATCACAGCACGCCAGGCCACCCTGTCCATGACCAACTCCCGGACTTCACTCAAACTCAAGACCATCGAGTCAGTGATGCCATCCAGCTATCTCATCCTCTGTCGTTTCCTTCTCCTCCTGCCCCCAATCCCTCACAGCATCAGAGTCTTCTCCAATGAGTCAACTCTTCACATGAGGTGGCCAAAGTACTGGAGTTTCAGCTTTAGCATCATTCCTTCCAAAGAAATCCCAGGGCTGATCTCCTTCAGAATGGACTGGTTGGATCTCCTTGCAGTCCAAGGGACTCTCAAGAGTCTTCTCCAACTCCACAGTTCAAAAGCATCAATTCTTCGGCACTCAGCCTTCTTCACAGTCCAACTTTCACAACCATACACGGCTACTGGAAAAACCATAGCCTTGACTAGATGGACCTTTGTTGGCAAAGTAATGTCTCTGCTTTTGAATATGCTCTCTAGATTGGTCATAACTTTTCTTCCAAGGAGTAAGCATCTCTTAATTTCATGGCTGCAATCACCATCTGAAGTGATTTCGCAGCCCCCCAAAACAAAGTCTGACACTGTTTCCACTGTTTCCGGATGCCAGGATCTTAGTTTTCTGAATGTTGAGCTTTAAGCCAACTTTTTTCACCCTCCTCTTTCACTTTCATCAAGAAGCTTTTTAGTTCCTCTTCACTTTCTGCCATAAGGGTAGTGTCATCTGCATATCTGAGGTTATTGATATTTCTCCTTGCAATCTTGATTCCAGCTTGTGCTTATTCCAGTCCAGCGTTTCTCATGATGTACTCTGCATAGAAGTTAAATAAGCAGGGTGACAATATACAGCTTTGATGTACTCCTTTTCCTATTTGGAACCAGTCTGTTGTTCTATGTCCAGTTCTAACTGTTGCTTCCTGACCTGCATATAGGTTTCTCAAAAGGCAGGTCAGGTGGTCTGGTATTCCCATCTCTTTCAGAATTTTCCACAGTTTATTCTGATCCACACACTCAAAGGCTTTGGCATATTCAATAAAGCAGAAATAGATGATTTTCTGGAACTCTCTTGCTTTTTCCATGATCCAGCGGATGCTTGCAATTTGATCTCTGGTTCCTCTGCCTTTTCTAAAACCAGCTTGAACATCAGGAAGTTCATGGTTCACATATGGCTGAAGCCTTGCTTGGGGAATTTTGAGCATTACTTTACTAGAGTGTGAGATGAGTGCAACTGTGCGGTACTTTGAGCACTGGAGATAGTTTAGAATACTGGAAAAAAAAATTGACTTTGAAGTCACACAAATCTAAGTGCCATCTCCAGCTCTGCCAATTGGTTTTATGACCTTGAGTGATTATCTAAAAATAACCACACCTTAGTTCTCTCCATGAGAAAGGAGAATAAAAACATACGAAAAGTTATTTTTATATTCAAAGGAGTAAGAAGATTGTCTGTAAAACCTACCATAATATCTGACGTGTAAGTAATAATTGTAACATGTAAGTAATAATCAACTTATCTATGTAATATACCCATACAAACTATATATATACATTTAAAATAATATTTTGAGGACTAGGTCATTTAAAGCAATGAAAACATGAACCTGAGAATATCTGCTTATTAGTTGATTCCAAAAGAACATGCCATGTCTATAAATTTAGACCTCAAATTTTTTTAAAATCTGATTTACACTTTTTGTTGAAATCATTAAGATGGAAGCATATCACTGTAAAAATGTTACTGGCTCAGTCATGTCTGACTCTTTGCAACCCCATGGACTGTAGCCTTGTTCATGGAATTCTCCAGGCAAGAATATTGGACGGGGTAGCCATTCTCTTCTCCAGAGGATATTTATGACACAGGGACAGACCTGGAGCAGATTTCTTTACCATCTGAGCCACCAGGGAAGCCCCATCATTTTTAAATGGTAAACAAACTTGTATCTGCTGAAGATGCACACAAGAGGTGGGTAGGATTTGAACAAGCAGAGAGGAAGGTGAAGAGCACTTGACTGTCTGAAGGGAGATTACAGGGAAAGGTTTGGGAGCAAGGTTGACCATGAATGGTCTAAGCGGTGAGATGAACCTAGTAACGAAAGCCCAGATAAATAAATCCTTGCAGAAGACAGTACCAGCTTGCCTAATGCTCTAAGTGACAAAAAGAAACGTTTATTCAGTACTCACTGATTGCCTGGGCTGGGCAAAAGCACAGCAAAAGCCTTGTCTATGTGGAGCTTGATTTTAATAAGTGTAGTGTTAATTTTTGATTTCTGGAAAAACTTACCACAAATTTAATTGCTTAATACTAAACACATTCACTGTCTAACAGTTTCCAGATATTGGGGAGGTCAGGCACTGTTTAAACTTCATACTCATCTCTCTGCTCTGGGTCTCAAAAGCCTGCATTGCAGGTGTCGGCTAGATAGCATTTTCACCTTGGGATTTAACTATGGAAAAATCCACTTCAGCTCTTTCAGGTTGTTGACAGAATTCATTGCTTTGCACTCATATGGCTTAGGGCTTCACTTTCTGGGGCTTTTGACTGGAGGCTGCCCTTGAGGTCCCGAGGCCGCCTGTGGGTCCTGGCCATGTGGGCTTCTTCCACGTGATGGTCTACTTCATCAGGCTCCAGGGAGAAATGCTCCCTTCGGGGAAGGCTCAGACCCCCTTTAAAAGCTTTCACCTGTTGCAGCCGGGCTCATCCAGGATCAGTTCCGTTCAGTCGCTCAGTCATGTCCGACTCTTTGAGACCAATGGACTGCAGCGCGCCAGCCTTCTCTGTCCATCAGCAACTCCCGGAGCTTACTCAAACTCACGTCCATTGTGTTAGTGATGCCATCCAACCATCTCATCCTCTGTTCTACCCTTCTCCTCCTGCCTTCAGTAGTTCCCAGCATCAGGGTCTTTTCCAACATGAGTTGGTTCTTCGCATCAGGTGGCCAAAGGATTGGAGTTTCAGCTTCAGCATCAGTCCTTCAAATGAATATTCAGGACTGATTTCCTTTAGGATGGACTGGTTGGATCTCTTGGCAGTTCAAGGGACTCTCAAGAGTCTTCTCCAACACCACAGTGCAAAAGCATCAATTTCTTAGGTGCTCAGCTTTCTTTATGGTCCAACTCTCACATCCGTACTTGACAACTGGAAAAACCATAGCTTTGACTAGATGGACCTTTGTTGGTAAAGTAATGTCTCTGCTTTTAATATGCTGTCTAGGTTGGTCATAGTTTTTCTTTTAAGGAGGAAATGTCTTTTAATTTTATGGCTGTGGTCACCATCACCAGTGATTTTGGAGCCTCCACTACTTCCCTTCTTGCTTGCTGAATTACAGGCATGTGCAGTGCTCCGGGAATGTGCTCACTCTGCCTTGTCTTGAACCTTTGCTCTTGATTTTTCCTTTACCTGTTCTTTCCCAGGAATCCACCTGTCCTTCCCTTCATATCAGGTATGAACTGAAATTGCACCAGCCGTCCTTGGGCACCATTTTTGTTGTTATTTTCTAATTCTGCCTCCTCTGCTCCTGACTTGTATTTATCATTATCATTATCTAATATATATATATATGTTTTATAAATATATATATTTATATATATATATTTATAAAATTCAGCAAACAAGAAGGAAAATAGTGGAAATATATATATTTAAATATAAAAATGTGTATAATATTAACACGCACACACACACACACACACACACACACACACACACACACACACATATATATATATATATTTGTCTGAGTTATTGTCTGTACCTTCTCTGTGACACTCAGGACCTTGAGTGGCCCCACGATTGCTGCCACTGCTGTTTATGACCTGTCAGCCTGTGTACTCCCCTCCCCAGAATGTGGGTGAGACTTATGGATGCTTCTGGCCAATAGAATATGGTCAAGACAATATAGTCAAGACTCTTTAACACCTATTTATTGATTCAGTAACTATTGAGTGGACACTGACATCCCCTACTTGATAGCTGTTACTCACCAAAATGGGGAGAGCAAGTTGCTGGAATTTTCACCTGATGTAGAATTCTGAATTTTGAGTGACTTCAAATGACAAGTCATCGATAGTCAGAAGTTCCTTGTTATGCAAATGGTTGATTAAAATACATGCATCAGAAAGTGAAGAGAGGCTTAGCAATTCTTGGTGTCACATTTCATAGGTCTTCCTTTCTTCTTTTTTAAAAATAACATTCAACCTTCTTTGGTGTTTAAGTTATCCATTTCTATATAAAAAGATCCCAAAACTTAATGGCTTAAAATGATGAAGATTTATTATTTCTCACAGTTCTGTGGTATTTCCATTGCTGCTTTAATGTAAACTCATTCACCAGATTATATTCAGCTTAGAGGGTAGCTGTGCTGGACATACAAAGGGTCACATGAGGGGGCTCCATTTTGGCTGTTAGTGGGAACACCTTTATTTTCACTCCATGAGACCTCTCACTCTCTAGTAAACCAGACCAGGTTTTTAACATGGCAGTTGCAGGTTCATGACAGTGGAATCTGCCACACTTCTTGGAGCCAAGGCTCTGAAACTCAAAAAGTGTCAGTCCTGCCATATTCCATTGGTCAAAGAACATCACCAGGCCAGTCACTGTTCAAGGAGTGGAAAAATAGACTCCATCTTGTGATTAGAATAGTCAATTATAAAAGAGTATGCCAGTCTACCACACATGGATTTTATATTATTTAGGTTTATCTCACAGTGATGATTAGTTTATCACAGGATATAGACATGTTTGTCTGGAGACATCTTAGTTGATTTTTTCAGTTATACACCTGGCCTCATAATGAATATAAAGAATAGACTGCACCCAGCGTTTAATCATGAAATACATGCTAGTCTACCATAAACTTAACTTATGGATTTAAGGGGAAAATAACACACATGCACACACACACACATTGACTTAAGAACATTCATAGTATACAGTTTTGACTAATCTATTTTAATATTATTCAAGCCTCAAATATTTTATCAACTATACAGACTGTGCATTTGTGAATTATAGCTCTGTTTTAAATAATACTTTCTTCATATCAACTCATAACTTTTTCCATTATATAGTATTTATTATACACTAAATCATATAAAGTAGCTTTTAAAAGACAATAAAATTAAAGCCACCCACCTTAAAACTAAATATTACAATACCAGTGAGGTATTATTAACACCATGACCTGCTACCTGGGTGATCCTGCTCTATTTCACACTCCCACACATACTGCCATTGTTCTGTACAGTGCGTTTACATGGCCATGCTTTTTCTAAACAAACCCCAATTTTTCCATATATTCTTGAATTTATCACCAAACAATATTTAATTTATTTTAAAGCTTTTTGAGTATAATACAATGATACCATATTATACATAGTTTCCTGCAATTTCCTTTAATTTACTGAATATCTTCTTTCTAAAATGTATCCTTTTAGTTGCATGTGGTTGTAGATTATATACATGTTATATGACTATATCCAGTATCCATTCTCCAGTGTTTGCTTCCAGATTTTACAATGCTACAGTGAAAATCCATGCACACATCTAGTGAACATGAAATATATATAGTTTCTCTAGGGTTATACAACTGGATATGGAATTGCTGGATTATAGGAAATGTAGCCTAATCACATTCTTAAGAGAATGCAAATTTGTTTTCCAAAGTGATTTTAAAATTTACCACTGAAAGAGTATACACTCCCTCTCCAAAATTGAAATTCTCAGATATCTTAACTTTTGTTTCTTTTCTCTAAAAAGAAAAAAAAATTAAATGATTGCTCAATATATTCCTAATAACTATTCTTTTGCTTATTACTGAGGATGGCCATTATTCCATCTTTATTGGTTAGTTATGTTTTCTTTTCCAGTGATATGCACTTGTATGTCATTGCCCATTTTCCTATTCAGTTGTTATTTAGTTCTTCTTTAAGAAATTCTATGTAGGATACCATTCCTTCATCAGATTTGTTAAAAAGCTTTTCCTAGCTTGTAGTTTGTCTCACTGTCCCTGTATTGAACTCAGATGGATTTTATTTCCATAGAGTGAAAGTGAAGTCACTCAAGGTGTGTCCAACTCATTGCAACCCCAGGGACTGTAGTCTGCCAGGTTCCTCCATCCATGGGATTTCCCAGGAAAGAATACGGAAGTTGTTTGCCCATATAATTGTATACTACCTCCACACATAAAGATGATACTACTAAATCATTCATTATTACTAATTCAGATAAATACATACTTTTTCCCCCATACATAGTGCTAAATATATCCAGCTACAGTTCTTCTTGTAACTACTAGCATAAGTCTATATGAATCTTATCTATAATTATGAAAAAATATAAAACATACAATGTGAAGTTTAATTCCACAAGCATGACTTATTTATCATTTATTGACTATTTAAGTTTTAAATACATCTACCAGAATTTCTTGTATCCTATTTTAGGAGAGAGTACTCAAACTTAATTAATTCAGAATCTTTATATCATAGCAAAACTGCTAAAATGTACTGGAAAGCTTCTGTATCTATGATGCTATGTTACAGAGAATTTGCGGCTTCTATTAACTAATGCAATTATTGGCCATTACTTTCTGTTCAGTAGCTATTTATCTTTGAGCTTCTCTGGTAGCTCAGTCAGTAAAGAATCTGCCCGCAGTACAGGAGACCCGAGTTCTATCCCTGAGTCAGCAATATCCCCTGGGGGAAGAAAATGACAATGCGCTCCAGTATACTTGCCTGGAAAATCCTATGGACAGAGCAGCCTGGAGGGTTCCCAGGGTTGGACACAAGTTAGTGACTAAACCACCACTAGCTATTTATCCAGAAGGTGAATGTAAGCTGCTTAACCAACCAGTTCCAGAAAGTAAAACCTTGTGTACTCTGTGAATTAAGAAATTTGAAAACTGCTTATATGTGACATATAAGAGAATACGTTTTATAGGACATACGAGAGTTTTATTTTGAGGAAAATATGCTACAGCCACAGAATAGAATAAACACACATTGATATTATTAGCAAATTTCCTTTAGATTTTTTTATGTGTTCATATAATAAATTTTGACTGTGTGGCTCCAAAACAAACTGTGGAAAATTCTTAAAGAGATGGGAATACCAGACCATCTGACCTGCCTCCTGAGAAATCTCTATGCAGGCCAGGAAGCAACAGTTAGAACTAGACATGGAACAACACACTGGTTCCAAATCAGGAAAGGAATACTTCAAGGCTATATATTGTCACCCTGCTTATTTAACTTCTATGCAGAGTACATCATGAGAAACACTAGGCTGGATGAAACACAAGCTGGAATCAAGATTGCCAGGAGAAATATCAATAACTTTAGACATGCAGTTGGATTACACTACCCTTATGGCAGAAAGCAAAGAACTAAAGAGCCTCTTGATGAAAGTGAAGGAGGAGAGTCAAAAAGTTGGCTTAAAACTCAACATTCAAAAAACTAAGATCATGGCATCCAGTCCCATCACTTCATGGCAAATAGGTGGGGAAGCAATGGAAACAGTGACAGACTTTATTTTGGGGGGCTCCAAAATCACTACAGATGGGGACTGCTGCCATGAAATTAAAAGATGCATGCTCCTTGGAAAAAAGCTATGACCAACCTAGACAGCATATTAAAAGCAGAGACATTACTTTGCCAACAAAGGTCTGTTTAGTCAAAGCTATGGTTTTTCCAGTAGTCATGTATGGATGTGAGAGTTGGACCATAAAGAAAGCTGAATGCTGAAGAATTGATGATTTGAACTCTGGTGTTGGAGAAGACTCTTGAGAGTCCCTTGGATTGCAAGGAGATCCAACCAGTCCATCCTAAAGGAAATCAGTCCTGAATATTCATTGGAAGGACTGATGCTGAAGCTGAAACTCCAATACTTTGGCCACCTCATGTGAAGAGCTGACTCATTTGAAAAGACCCTGATACTGGGAAAGATTGAAGGTGGGAGGAAAAAGAGACAACAGAGGATGAGATGGTTGGATGGCATCACCGACTCAATGGACATGAGTTTGAGTAAGCTCCTGGAGTTGGTGATGGACAGGGAGGCCTGGCGTGCTGCAGTCCATGAGGTCGCAAAGAGTCAGACACAACTGACCGACTGAACTGAACTGATGATAAACTTTTCCATTCTTTTGTCTTCACCTCTAATTAAGACTAAGTATTACTGCCACTTTCTTTTGACATGTTTTTATTCTTTCACTTTCCCTTATATTCCTGGTATATTTAGAATCTAAAGATATGTTTATTTCAAGGTATATTATCACACACAAATAGCAAATACTCTGCTCTAGGTCCTGTGCAGAGAGCTTATGTGTGTAAACTCATTCATAGTGTATATGCATCGCTCATGTCTATTCATTTACAGTTTTATAAGAGTACTTAAAAATATTTAATGCATTGAATTCAGAGCAGGCTAAGTAGCAAGTGAAAATAAACTGATTAGGATGATTTATATGATGCCCCTTTAAAAGAACTTCTGACTGTGTTTTTCTAGAAATAATCTCTTTTTCTTTCTATAAAATACTTAGTAAATAAAATAATATTAAAATATGCTGCTGCTCTTTTGTCTTATGATAGAAGGAAGAAACATTTGACACTGGATTGTAGATGAGCACATTAAAATTCCTGAAATTTACTGACCCTTGTGTGGGATTTCAAAATAAATTTTGAATCTACATATGAGAAAATGTTAATCTATAATAGTTTTCTACTTATCATCTTAGTCTATAAAGATGGTTAAAAATTAAGAGGTATAAATATCTTATATTTTACCTACCCATCCCCTTTCCTTTAGGCTTTTATTTTAGAAGTGTAAGAATGGACATCTAACAAGTATGGTTGCTTTTTGCAAATACTATGGCTTCAAGGACATTTTCACCATCAAGCACTTTTTATCCACTTTTTATTATGTATATTATGAAGAATGCAATTAATAATTTTATAAATTTCTGTTAACTTATACTCAACTCATCAGAGCATAGGTGTTTTAAGGAGAAATTTATCTATGAATATATTGAGTTTTTTAGAAAATATATTTTACAATGCATTTCTCTCTGTATAGCTTTTGTTTGTTTACTTGGGCTTGATTTTCTGCCTTCCAAACTTGTTTGAAAATAGGAGTGCCAAGAATAGATTAACCACAGAGCAAATATGTTGAATTTTTTTCGGTATCACAAACTTTGAAATTCTGAGTGACTTCTAAAATTGATACCATCTCTCTTAATTATATTGCTTAGATAAAAACAGAAGTATAGGAATGTTAGAAGTCTAGCATTCTGCATCGCCCCTTCCTGGTTCAGTGGAACCAGTTTCTGTCCTGGTGAGTCACATAACTCTACATTTTTCATGGCTATCCTTTTACCTGCCTTATTTGTGGGCGTAATCTACCAATGTCAGCATAGTGAATTATGAGCAGCAGCTTAAGGTAAACATCATTTACTCATAAGAAATTATTTCCACATCACCTTGGTTTTTGACTTGGCATTAAGAAAAAGAAAAAAAAAAGAAATCCTGTCCCTTTTTATAATCATCTGTCATACATTTGAAATAACAAAGAGCCTCAAATTCTGCCTTCTAGCCTGGAGTGTGCCATGCACTGTGCTATGATTTATGACCTGAGCATCCGACACCCTCCATGCACTAACAAGATTGCCCACTGCGTTTGAAATATACCCCTCCTCCAATGAAAGCAAATACAGCCTTGTGTTATAAAGCCTTGTCTGCATTCAAGGAATTAAACACACACGAGTTTTAATTTTTAGTCTTCTTTTGGCATTGCCTTTAAAAATGGCTAAAATAAGATCCATGGGTGAACAGGATTTCATATACTAGGTGAGGGCTCTAAGGGGAATCCTGACCCCAAGAAAAAGGTGCAGGGATATTTGGCAGAATGTCAACATGGTTTCCACTAGAACATGACAGAGACTCATTATGGGCTTGCTGTTGCCTGTGAGCTGGTTTCACTACCATCAACTATGAGGCCAGAATGCCTGGTTCCAGATGCTCTTGCCAATTGACCGTAAAATTGCTATGCATTTCTGGCCAAACCTGAGATTTTAAAACTCCCCTCCCCCTCCCCTCAACACCCTAACCCCCAATTCCCTCTAAAAAGCTGCTCATTATTCTTCCTTTGCCCCCTGATCTCAGCAAAAGAAATACTTCTGGAATCAATTAGAAATGTCTGCCCTTGATGAGGTTTGCACGTGAGTTTGGAGTTGTGAGGCTTTGATAGCGGCAGCCAACAGCTGCAGTTTCAGGTGGTAAAATCTAAGAAGGAATTTTCCAGGGTTTATTTACCATCATAAAAATTTTAAAAATAGGCAAGACACGTTAGGAGACCGACTCCTATGCCTTTGAAAGTGAGTTAAATTTGGATCTTATATTTGTTTTATCCACAGTGAGCAAGCTGGAGCTCCGATAGGGGTATCTTTTCATTCCTTTAATAGATTGTGCCAAATGATTATAAACTCTGGAGATGAAAATCTCCTTTCTGAAGGTAATAGCTAAAAACATCTGTTATTTCTTCTGTCATATAAATTGTTTGAAAAGTAAAGATAGTCGAGGTTAAAGGAAATAGGAACACACCTTATAAATATAAGGTGAGTTAGTATAATATATTTGCCTGTTCTTTTTCTCTCTAGCTATATGTGTATATAAGTTAATTAAAAAAAGCTGCAATAGGAAGTTTTTCCTTTATATAGTTATTTGGTAAGTCTTTGTTAGTTCTTACTTGATATGATTCTATCAGCTTTTTTTAAATTTATGTGTTCAACTAAAACACATCAGCTATTCAAGCATGAAAATGAAATGATTTTTCTAAAGCCAAACTAAAAGGCATAGTAACACAGGTATCCAAATTATCACCTGGCACAAGTCCTTTTCCTTCCTTGAGTACATGATATGATTCCTAGAAGCCTGCTTTTTATTTCTCCCACTGGCTAAAAAGAAGAAAAATTTTAAGCACTAAAATTTTCAATCATGCCTTTAAGAAATGCTATCAGACTTTTCTTTTCCTCTATGGTGGTGATGGTGGTGGTGGTGGTAGTGAGTTACTAGGTTAAGTCTAACTATTTGTGACCCCATGGACTATAGCCCTCCAGGCTCCTCTGTTCATGGGATTTCCCAGGCAAGAATAGTGGTATGAGTTGCCATTTCATTTTTCTCAGAGAATCAGCATTAAATATAGAAGTTCAGTTCCCAGAACAACCTAGTCTATAGTTAAATGGAACTGTAAGCACCTGTTCAGTTCAGTTCAGTTCAGTGCAGTGACTCAGTCGTGTCCAACTCTTTGCGAACACCATGAATCGCAGCACACCAGGCCTCCCTGTCCATCACCAACTCCCGGAGTTCACTCAGATTCACATCCATCAAGTCGATGATGCCATCCAGCCATCTCATCCTCAGTCGTCCCCTTCTCCTCCTGTCCCCAATCCCTCCCAGCATCAGGGACTTTTCCAATGAGTCAACTCTTCGCATGAGGTGGCCAAAGTACTGAAGTTTCAGCTTTAGCATCAGTCCTTCCAAAGAAATCCCAGGGGTGATCTCCTTCAGAATGGACTGGTTGGATCTCCTTGCAGTCCAAGGGACTCTCAAGAGTCTTCTCCAACACCACAGTTCAAAAGCATCAATTCTTCAGTGCTCGGCCTTCTTCACAGTCCAACTCTCACATCCATACATGACCACAGGAAAAACCATAGCCTTGACTAGACGGACCTTAGTTGGCAAAGTAATATCTCTGCTTTTGAATATACTATCTAGGTTGGTCATAACTTTTCTTCCAAGGAGTAAGTGTCTTTTAATTTCATGACTGAAGTCACCATCTGCAGTGATTTTGGAGCCCAGAAAAATAAAGTCTGACACTGTTTCCACTATTACCCCATCTATTTCCCATGAAGTGATGGGACCGGATGCCATGATCTTAGTTTTCTGAATGTTGAGCTTTAAGCCAACTTTTTCACTCTCCTCTTTTACTTTCATCAAGAGGCTTTTAGCTCCTCTTCACTTTCTGCCATAAGGGTGGAATTATCTGCATATCTGAGGTTATTGATATTTCTCCCGGCAATCTTGATTCCAGCTTGTGTTTTTTCCATTCTAGCATTTCTCATGATGTATTCTGCATAGAAGTTAAATAAGCAGGGTGACATTATACAGCCTTGATGTACTCCTTTTCCTATTTGAAACCCATCTGTTGTTCCATGTCCAGTTCTAACTGTTGCTTCCTGACCTGCATATAGTTTTCTAGAAGCAGGTCAAGTGGTCTGGTATTCCCATCTCTTGAAGAATTTTCCAGTTTGTTGTGAATCCACACAGCCCAAGGCTTTGGCAGTCAATAAAGCAGAAATAGATGATTTTCTGGAACTCTCTTGCTTTTTCCATGATCCAGCGAATGTTGCCATAGGAAGGTGCTCTGTTTTAATTTGTGTTTGGTTATGACAGTGTCTGATAGTGACTCAGTCTAGCTTTCCACAGGCATTTAAAATATTGTTATGAGATGGAGAAAAAATGGCATCAGATTCTGCACTCATGGCTGTTATGAATGAACAAGGTGAAGAGAGTCCGTTGGTTCTCAGTTTCACCATCTGTAAAGTCAAGGAGATGAAGTCCATTTCTATAGTTACTTCATTATTAAAGGTTTCCAACCTGTGTACTTTAAAGAGAAAAACAGATAAAATAGATGCTATTGTTTTACATTCATATGATTCATTCACTAATAAGAATGGGATTCTGTGGAATCTTTGGGAAATGAAGAATTGAGTCTGTGAGACTTTTCTGTACATGATATGTGAAAACATAAAGAGACAGCACAGGGACAATAATAATCCGAATTGTGCTTTGTGAGAATTTAACTGCACCTTCATATAATCACCACTGTGCCCTTCTCAACCTACACAATCACTCCGAACGAATGCCTAATCAAAATACATTTCAAAAGTTTGCTTGTTGTAAACCCACTTCTCAGACAAGATTCTTTCCTGGTGAAGATGGAGCTCAGAAGGATTCCAAACCACTAGAAATGGATTCAAGACATTGGATTGTAACCTGAAACACATTTGTGAATGGGAGAACACTGGTTATTGAAATACTGAAACCAGGACCAACGATGTAAACTTACAGCAAGTCTTTACCAAGGCTCTCTGAGAAAGTCTGTGTCAAAAAACTGATAACTGTACATAGAGAGTGCTACCAACATTCAGCAAGATCGTTATGGTCATTGTTCCTAGAGCAAAAGCAACCAGAGTAATATATTCCCTCCATTTTGTTCTCCTAAAATGTTAATTATAATTCACTGAGGTGTCACTCACAGAAAACGTCTCAATGTGAGACACATGAGTGATTTACAATAAGCACATGGAAGCATTTAATCAAAATGCATTAGGCAGATAATTTAGAAAAACTTTGATTTTCCATTATTTTGTTAGTGATATATGGAAATCAGAGTGCAAAAATATTTTCCTCAGTTTGCTAAATACCCTTCAGATGATTGCTGAAAGCTATGGATAATTTTCCATTAGATTTATATTACTTTAAAACCAACAAGAAAACTAAGATCATGGCATCTGTTCCCATCAGCTACCTAGAGGATAAGATATTTGAAATTATGCAGTCAGAGGGTCAAAAAAAGAAAAAGTGAAGAAAGCCTACTATGAGAATGGGAATTATAGGGTGTAATGCAAATATATAATATTTACATTATGGGCATTCCAGAAGGAGAAGACAAAGAGACAGAAAGAATAGTTAAAGCAATCCTGGCCTAAAACTACCCAAACATAGTGAGAGAAATGGACATACACATCCATGGGGTCCAAAGGCTTCAAATAGGTTGAACCCATATGAAGAACAGAGAAGGCAATGCACCCCACTCCAGTACTCTTGCCTGGAAAATCCCATGGATGGAGGGAGCCTGATGGGCTGCAGTCCATGGGGTCGCGAAGAGTCGGACATGACTGAGTGACTTCACTTTGACTTTTCACTTTCATGCACTGGAGAAGGAGATGGCAACCCACTCCAGTGTTCTTGCTTGGAGAATCCCAGGGACGGGGGAGCCTGGTGGACTGCCATCTATGGGGTCACACAGAGTCAGGCACGACTGAAGCGACTTAGCAGCAGCAGCAGCAGCATATGAAGAAGAGAAGTGAAGTGTTGGTCGCTCAGTCATGTCTAACTCTTTGCAGCCCCATGGACTGTAGGCCACCAGGTTCCTCTGTTCGTGGAATTATCTAGGCAAGAATACTGAAGTGGGTTACCATTCCCTTTTTCAGAAGATCTTCCCTATCTAAGGATCAAAGCTTGGTCTGACCACCAGGGCATTCCCATATAGGGCTGGTTAAATTGTCAAAAGTCAAGATAAAAAAAAAATAACTTTAAGAGCAGCAAGAGAAGAGGAAAGTTATATACAAGTTAACCCCCTGAGAGTATCAGGGAGTTTCTCAATAGAAACAGTTCTAGTCAGGTGAGAATGGTATGATCTATTCAAAGTATTAAAAGAAAGTGACTGTCAACTGAGAATTCTGTAAGAATAGTAAAGCTATTCTTCCAAAACAAAGAAGGGATAAAGGCTTTCAAACAAAAAAAGCTAAACTAACAAAATCATAAGACCTGCCTTACAAGGAATGCTAAAGGGAATTCTTTAAGTGGAATTAAAATAATGGTAATTAACAACATAAAAGCTTAATAGGGTAGCACAAATCTCACTGCTAATGGTAAATATGTAGTCAGAGTTAGATTTTATAATATAATAATACTGATGCATAACTCACAATTTCAGTTTAAAAGTTAAAAAAAAACATGTAAAAATAACCATGACTACAATAATCTGTCTTAGTTATACAACATGAAAATATGTAAGTTTTAACAACAATATCCTAAAACATGAGGGGAAGAGATGTGAACATGTAAAGTTTAGAAATTTTATTGAATTGTTATCAATTCAATACAGGCTGTTAAAATTGTAGATATTTTATCTAAGCCTTATAGTAACCAGAAAGGAAAATCCGATAGCAGTTATACAAAAGAAGTACAGACTATAAAGAAGCTAAACACACTGATAGCAAAAATATCAAAATACAAAACAGATAGCAGGATATGAAACAAGGGAAAGTAGGTCTATAAAATAATCAGAAAACAGTTAACAAAATAGCAATAGTAAGTCCTTATCTATCAATAATTACATATATGTGTAAATGGATCAAATTCCCTGAACAAAAGTTATATAGCTCAATGAATAAAAGAACAAATTCAATGACATGCCTACAAGAGAATTACTGTAGCCTTAAACACATTTCAATAAATGGTTACCAAAATAAAAGCAGATATAGCCGTACTTACATTGGACAAAATATACTTTAAAAATGATAAAAAGAGACAAAGAATGTCACTATGTAATGATAAGGAGGATAATCCTTCAAGAAGATATAGCATTGATAAATATATATGTGCCCAATGGTAGAACACCTAAATATGTAAAGCAAAATCTAACATAATTAAAGGGAGAAGTAAGCAGTAATACAATAATAGTTGAGAACTTTAATCCCCTCTGTCAACAATGAATAGATTATGTAGACAGAGAATTAACAAGGAGACAGTGATCTGAACAACACTATAGATTAAAAGAACCTAAGAAAACATACATTCCACAGGACTGGAAAAGGTCAGTTTTCATTCCAATTCCAAAGAAAGGCAATGCCAAACAATGCTCGAACTACCACACAATTGCACTCATCTCACATGCTAGTAAAGTAATGCTCAAAATTCTCCAAGCCAGGCTTCAGCAATACGTGAACTGTGAACTCCCTGATGTTCAAGCTGGTTTTAGAAAAGGCAGAGGAACCAGAGATCAAATTGCCAACATCCACTGGATCATGGAAAAAGCAAGAGCGTTCCAGAAAAACATCTATTTCTGCTTGATTGAATATGCCAAAGCCTTTGACTATGTGGATCACAATCAACTGTGGAAAATTCTGAAAGAGATAGGAATACCAGACCACCTAACCTGCCTCTTGAGAAACCTGTATGCAGGTCAGGAAGCAACAGTTAGAAGTGGACATGGAACAACAGACTGGTTCCAAATAGGAAAGGAGTACGTCAAGGCTGTATATTGTCACCTTGCTTATTTAACTTCTACGCAGAGTACATCATGAGAAACGCTGGACTGGAAGAAACACAAGCTGGAATCAAGATTGCTGGGAGAAATATCAATAACCTCAGATATGCAGACCCAGCTTTGATCCCTGGGTTGGGAAGATCCCCTGGAGAAGGAAATGGCAACCCACTCCAGTATTCTTGCCTGGAAAATCCCATGGACTGAGGAGCCTAGTGGGCTGCAGTCCACGGGGTCACAAAGAGTCGGACACGACTGAATGACTTTACTTACTTACTTACTTACAGATATGCAGATGACACCACTCTTATAGCAGAAAGTGAAGAGGAACTAAAAAGGCTCTTGATGAAAGTGAAAGTGGAGAGTGAAAAAGTTGGCTTAAATCTCAACATTCAGAAAACTATGATCATGGCATCCAGTCCCATCACTTCGTGGGAAATAGATGGAGGAACAGTGGAAACAGTGTCAGACTTAATTTTGGGGGCTCCAAAATCACTGCAGATGGTGACTGCAGCCATGAAATTAAAAGACGCTTACTCCTTGGAAGGAAAGTTATGACCAACTTAGATAGCATATTCAAAAGCCAAGACATTACTTTGCTGACTAAGGTCCGTCTAGTCAAGGCTATGGTTTTTCCTGTGGTCCTATAAGGATGTGAGAGTTGGACTGTGAAGAAGGCTGAGCGCCTAAGAATTGATGCTTTTGAACTGTGGTGTTGGAGAAGACTCTTGAGAGTCCCTTGGACTGCAAGGACATCCAACCAGTCCATTCTGAAGGAGATCAGCCCTGGGATTTCTTTGGAAGGAATAATGCTAAAGCTGAAACTCCAGTACTTTGGCCACCTCATGCAAAGAGTTGACTCATTGGAGAAGACTCTGAGGCTGGGAGGGATTGAGGGCAGGAGAAGGGGATGACAGAGGATGAGATGGCTGGACGGCATCACTGCCTCGATGGACATCAGTCTGGGTGAACTCCAGGAGTTGGTGATGAACAGGGAGGCCTGGTGTGCTGCGATTCATGGGGTCGCAAAGAGTCGGACTTGACTAAGCAACTGAACTGAACTGAACTGAACTGGAAGAAAACATATACAAAACAGACGGTAAAGAATTCAGGAAAATTCCTGGGTACAAAATTAACATACAAAAATCAGTAGTATTCCTATACACTAAGAACAAAATTTCTGAAGAAGAAATAAAAAATTGATCTCATTTAGAAAATGATCAAAAACAAAATGATTAGGAATAAATTTAACTGAAGAGGTGAAATTTTATGCTGAAAACCAAAGAATACTAAAAGGAATTGAAGAAAAGATAAATGGAAAGGTATCCATGTTCATGGATTGAAATTATTAATATTATTGACTTTGCAATAATACCATAAGTCTTCTACAGATACAATGCAATCCCTATCAAAATTCCAATGGCATATTTTGAAGAAGTAGAAAAAATAGACTTAAAATTTATATCTAACCACAAAACAAAAACCCAAATAGCCAAAGAAATTCCAGGAAAGTAGAAAGCAGGTGATACCATACTTCCTGATATGCTATACAGCTATAGTCATCAAAACTATATGGTATGGTATGACAAATAGACCATATGAACAGTATTAAGAGCCCAGAAATAAACTCCAGTATATACAGTCAGTTAATATTTGATAAGGGAGATAAGAATACTCAATGGAGAGAGAACAATCTCTTCAATGAATGGTGCTGAAATAATTGGATATTCACATATAAAAGAATGAAACCAGATTCATATCTTATGCTGCTTACCAAAATTAATTTGAAATAGATTAAAAACTTAAATGTATGACATCATAAAACTCCTAGAAGAAAACAGGAATAAAGCTCCTTGATATGGGTTTTCATAATGATTTTTTGGATATGATAGAAGCAACAAAATCAAAATTAAATAAGTGGGACTACATCAAACCAAAACGTTTCTCCACAGCAAAGGAAATCATCAAAAAATTAAAAAGACAACCTATGGAATGGTAAAGGTATTTCCAAACTGTATATCTGATAAGGGACTAATAGCTAAAATACATGAACTCATACAACTCATTAGAAACCCTTCCAAATATCCCTATAATAGACAAAAAGACGTGAATAGTTATAAGTTAAATAAGTACTAGGGATTTAATGTACAGGATGATGACTATAGCAACACTGCTGTATGACATATAGAAAACTTGTTAAGAAAATAAAGCCTAAGAGTTCTTGTTATAAGAAGTTATTTTCCTTTTTCTTTCTTTTCTTTTTATTGTATCTATATGAAACATATGGGCTTCCCAGGTGACTCAGTGGTAAGATTTCTTGCCAATGCAAGAAACATGAGTTTGATCCCTAGGTCAGGATAATCCCATGAAAAGAAAATGTCAACCCACTCCAGTATCATTGCTGGGGATATCCCATGGACAGAGCGCTACAGTTCATGGGGAGACAAAAGAGTCTAATGCAACTTAGTGGCTAAATAACAAAAACGATATGAAAAGATGGATGTTAGCTAAATCTAATGTGGTAATTGTTGTTCAGTTGCTAAGCCATGTCTGACTGTGACCCCTTGGACTGCAGCATGCCAGGCTTCCCTGTCCTTCACTCTCTCATGGAGTTTGTTCAAAATCATGTCTATTGAGTTGATGATGACATCCAACCATCTCATCCTCTATTGCCTCCTTTCCTCCTGCCCTTAATCTTTCCCAGCATTGGATCTTTTCCAAGAAGTCAGCTCTTCACTTCAGGTGATGAAAGTATTGGAGCTTCAGCTTCAGCATCAGTCCTTCCAATGAAAGTTCACAGTTTATTTCCTTTAGAATTGTCTGGTTTGATACCCTTGCTGTCCAAGGGACTCTCAAGAGTCTTCTCCAGCACCACAACTCAAGAGCATCATTCTTTGACACTCAGCTTTCTTTACTATAAGTCTCACATCCATACATGACTACTGGGAAAACCATAGCTTTGACTATATGGACATCTGTGGGCAAAGTGATGTTTCTGCTTTTTAGTATGCTATCTAGGTTTGTCTTGGATTTGTTTCAAAGGAACAAGCGTCTTTTAATTTCATGACTGCAGTAAACATAAGCAGTTACTTGGGGAGACCAAGAAAATAAAATTAGTCAGTCAGTGTTTCCGCTTTTTCCTCTGCTATTTGCCATAAGTTGATGGGAATGGATGCCTTGATCTTTGTTTTCTGAATGTTGATTTTAGCTGCTTTTTCACTGTCTACTTTCACCCTCATCAAGAGGCTGTTTAGTTCCTCTTTGCTTTCTGCCATTAGAGTGGTATCATCTGCATATCTGAGGTTATTGATATTTCTCCAAGCATTATTGATTCCACCTTGTGATTCATCCAGTCCAGTATTTTACATGATGTTCTCTGCATAGACGTTAAATGAGCAGGATGACAATATATAGCCTTGATGTACTCCTTCCTCAATTTTAAACCAGTCCATTGCTCCATGCCTGGTTCTAACCGTTGCTTCTTGACCGCATACAGGTTTCTCAGGAGACAGGTAAGGTGGTCTTATATTCCCATCTCTTTAAGAATTTTCCACAGTTTCTTATTGTCCATGTAGTCAAAGGCTTTGGTGAACTCAATGAAGCAGAAGAAGAGGTTTTTCTGGAATTCTCTTGATTTTTCTTTTTCTTCTTCTTCTTTTTTTTTTTAAATCTGGAATTTTCATGCTTTTTCAGCATCCAATAGATGTTGGCAACTTGACCTCTGGTTCCTCTGCCTTTCCTAAATCTAGCTTGTATATCTGGACCTTCTTGGTTCATGTACTGCTGAAGCCTATCCTGAAGGATTTTGAGCATTACCTTGGGGCTTCCCTGGTGGCTCAGAGGTTAAAGCCTCTGCCTACAATGTGGGAAACCTGGGTTCAATCCCTGGGTCAGGAAGATCCCCTGGAGAAGGAAATGGCAACCCACTCCAGTATTCTTGCCTGGAGAATACCATGGATGGAGGAGCCTGGTGGGCTACAGTCCACGGGGTCACAAAATGTCGGACTCGACTGAGTGACTTCACTTCACTTGCTAGCATGCGTTTGTATAGTAGTTTGAATGTTTTTGGCATTGCCCATCTTTGGGATTGGAGGAAAAAAAAAACCTGATCTTCCCCAGTCTTATAGCCACTGCTGAGTTTTCCAAATTTGCTGGCATATTGAGTGCAGCACTTCAACAGAGCCATCTTTAGGATTTTTAATAGTGAAAGTGAAGTTGCTCAGTCGTGTCCAACTCTTTGCGACCCCGTGGATTGTAGCCTAACAGGCTTCTTCATCCATGGGATTCTCTAGGCAAGAATGCTGGAGTGGGTTACCATTTCCTTCTCCAGGGGGATCTTCCCGACCCAGGGATCGAACCCGGGTCTCCCGCATCGGAGGCAGACGCTTTAACCTCTGAGCTACCAGGGAAGCCATTCTGCCATCTCCATTAGCATTGTCTTGGTAATGCTTCCTAATGCCCACTTGACTTCATACTCTAGGATGTCTGGTTCTAGTTGAGTAACAAAACCATCATGGTTATCTGTATCATTAAGATTTTTTGTATCATTAAGATTTTATAGTATTCTTGCCACCTCTTCTTAATCTCTTGTTGCTTCTGTTAGATCTTTGCCATTTCTTTCCTTTATTGTGCCCATCTTTCAATGAAATATTCCCTTGATATCTTCAATTTTCTTGAAGAGATCTCTAGTCTTTCCCATTCTATTGTTTTCTTCTATTTCTTTGTGTTGTTCACTTAAGAAGGCTTTCTTATCTCTCCTTGCTATTCTCTGGAGCTCTGCATTCAGTTGAGTTTATCTTTCCCTTCTTTGCCTTTTGCTTCTCTTCTTTTCTTGGCTATTTGTAAGGCCTCCTCAGCCAATCATTTTGCCTTCTTGCATTTTGCATTTTTTTTTTCTTGGGAAGGTTTTGGTTACTGCCTCCTGTACAATGTTATGAACCTCCATTCATAGTTCTTCTGGCACTATATCAGATCTAATCCCTTAAATCTATTTGTCATTTCCACTGTATAATCATAGGAGATTTGATTTAGGTCATACTAAATGGCCTAATGGTTTTCCCTGCTTTCTTCAATTTAAGTCTGAATTGGGCAATAAGGAGCACATGATCTGAGCCACAGTCAGCTCCCAGTCTTGTTTTTGCTGACTGTATAGAGCTTTTCCATTTTCAGCTGCAAAGAATATAATCAATCAGATTTTAGTATTGATCATCTGGCAAAGACCATGGGTAATTACTTTATAATACATGTAAATTAAATTATTGTGCTGTATGCCTTAAATCTACTCAGTGATATGTGTCACTTATTTTTCAATAAAACTGTAAAGGTTTTTGATATTTTCCAACATTTAAAATCAGGACACTTTTAAGAACCCAGATTAATAATATCTCTTGAAAAATTTAACAGTCTGGCAACACTGAACTGGCACAACATTTGAACATCAATGAGTTAAAGCCAAAGAATGGCTATGAGTCCATGAATGCTCCTCTAGGCAAGGTTTTGATTCTTTCAGGTCATAGATGTCAGGAAGGACAGGCAACTCAAAGTTACAGACAGCATGTGAGTACTTGTAATTTGTGCCATGGGAGAAAATGAGTAGATTACCTTTTATAGATTAAAGGAAAATATTTCAACTTTGAGGCAAAAATAAATGAAGAGATAAACCACTATTGTCAGCTTTCATCATCTGAGCTATTTTAGAATTGGAAGAAACCGAATCATCCTTTTTGGCACTTTAGAGATATGCCCTACATCTAAGAGATTCAGTGTCTTGTCCAGAGTTACGTGGTTAGTGTGGAGCCCAGACAAAGATCTAAGTCTTTCTGTGTTTGTATTATTTATGGTTTGTATGTGCATAAAATTTGTCAGGAGGTACACACAAACACACACACACACACACACACACACACGCGTAACAACATTAGAATGCTCTGGGGAGAGGAATTGCATCGCAAAAGAACAGATGTGGAAGGGAACTTTTCAAAGAATCTTTAAAGTTTGATTCATGTGAATGTACTACCAATGTTTATGAGTTTATTGATACACCAAAGAGTAACTTTTTCCATGAATGTATAGGAAATAAATATAATATACTAAAGCATATAAATTTAGATATATAAAATGGTTACTTATAAATTCAAACAGATCTAATTTAAAAAATAACAAGGTGTTCTTCAACTTAGACAGCTTTGCTTTTTCCTGTAATCAATACAGAAATCACATGTTTTCTGTCATGTGTTGAATATACTCATTGTCTGATTTTAACCCTTGAATAATTTTTAAAGTTTAACATCTTGACTAAAATCATATTGTTGAATTTTTTAGTATAACTTTAAAAATTGCCTTATGTTTTACTTCTGTATCTGTGATTTAGAAAAATGAGGGAGCTTGAAATATAAGGAAGGTAAAACAAAACAGTATTCCTCTTATTATTTAGGTGTTATGCAAGAAAGCACAGTTAAAGTAAATTATCCCCATAACTGTCAAATAAAAATTGCTTGATGAGGTAATATTAACAAATGTCATGCTTTACCATTGAATCCTAAGCCCAGAACTCTTGAAACACTTTGTAATGTTTAAATGTGGGAAATAGGTGTTATGAAGAAATGAATATACAAAGCCCAAGTTATTTACTAAATAAAGTACTTGAGACCTAAACCAAATAATGCTGTTACTTCTTTCCCAATGGGATTTGAGTGATTACATCTGTCTTGGCAAAAGTGGATTGGTTTATGTTAATGTAAAGTCCATGTAATGCTTATATTACATTGTTTACATTGCTGATTGAAAGCTAATATACAATATATGCAGTCTGAGATTCCTGTTTCCAGTTTAAAGGTTATAGTTTTTATAGGACAAAGAATACTATCAATGGGCTTTGAAATATATCTGAATATAATACATCTTTTTTTTTTATTATACCTACCAAGAAAGAATAGTATTTTTCTTATTGCTACTGCTACTGCTAAGTCACTTCAGTTGTGTTCGACTCTGTCCGACCCCATAGATGGCAGCCCACCAGGCTCCCCTGTCCCTGGTATTAACAAAAAAATCTATTTAAATGATCCTGTCTTTGATTTATAAGGAAAATGGTAAGTTATATTGAATTATAATGTTAGCACTTGTATTAAAGAATTAGTATGTTATTATTAAAACATTGATGTTTCATTCAACTTACTTGGATTTTAATATATCCAAGAATCACATATGCATGAAATATGAAGTACCAGCTTTGCATTGGGATTTTTATCATAGAGGTTAGGAGCTGAGAGTAGGAATGCACAAAGTTTGATTCGGGTTCTGGCTTTGATATTAATATTTACAAACTATATGAATGTTAGGAAGTTTTCAAGCTTCCTGGAAATAACGATAGAATTTTTGCAAGAATTAAGTGCAATATTGTATGTAAAGCCTTTAAAGTAGTTTCACTGCATGGTACGTATTTACCAAGTCCTAACTTGTCTTGTTATTGATGATGAAAACAACAATGACGTCACCAGAATCAGGTACTGAGACTGATACTAAGAGACAAGGCAAATGAGACGTTATCCCAGTCTTAAGAATGTGGAGGAGATGATCGAATGAACTAGTACTTCGAGTAGGGTTTGGTAAATGCTCTATTAAAGTTATACACAGTGTACTCTGAGAGAAATAAAGAGGAAAAACAAATAATCCAGAGATGGTGTGTGATAAGATTTCCCTAGGTGGTGATATGTATCTTGGGCATGAGTAGAAACTTTCCAGCTGAAGAGTTATTATGAGGGGGACATGTCAAGCAGACCAAAAGCTGGGGCCAAGGCCAGTAGGTGAGAAAATGCCTGTCATGTTAGAGAGTTGACGGTAGTTCTTTATGGCTATCCTGGAGTGCAAGTGGAAGAACCCAAGGAATAGTATTAGCAAAATGAAGAGAACAATAGTGGAAAAAGAAGCAGAGAGTACACAATAGGAGCTAGGGCTTTTGTCCCCAGGGCACTATTGCCTATACCACTGAAGAATTTGCTTAGATTCATATTTTAATATGATCACTGAAAAGATTCTGTAAAGAAGGAATTGGTAGGGAACAAGTAAGAGACAAGAAGTATATCTGGGACTAATTGCAGTAATTCTGGTGAGATATGACAGTGACTTAAACCAGCATTGGGATTCCCTGATAGCTCAGTTGGTAAAGAATCCTCCTGTGATGCAGGGGACCCCTGTTCAATTCCTGGGTGAGAAAGATCCCTTGGAGAAAGGATAGGCCACCCACTCCAGGATTCTTGGGCTTCCCTGTGGCTCAGCTGGCAAAGAATCCACCTGCAATGTGGGAGACCTGAGTTTGATCCTTGCAGGGGAGGATCCCCTGGAGAAGGAAATGACTACCGACTCCAGTAATGTTGCCTGGAGAATTCCATGGCAAATATGCCTGGCAGGCTGTAGTATGGAGTCAAAAAGAGTTGAACACAACTGAGCACCTAAACTTTCACAGTTCAGATATATCAGTAATGAAAAATATGTGCCATTTTAAAAATGAGTAACCAAGAAATTCATGATTAACTCTTAAGCCTAGAATTGTATCTTTTATTCTTATCAGCCCTAGTGATTACCAAAATTTTTCTTTTTTTTAATTCCCTAATCTATAAGAAGAGAATGATAGCCAGCATCTTCAGTGATTTTATGGATAAAGGAGAAATGTTATTTTATAAATCTTGATTCACATTTTTGCAGGAGTGAGTACAAATTTCATGTTTTAAGCCATGTTTAAAGACATTCATGCAAAGATGGGCTCGATAAAGGACAGAAATGGTCTGGACCTAACAGAAGCAGAAGATATTAAGAAGAGGTGGCAAGAATACATGGAAGAACTGTACAAAAAAGATCTTCATGACCCAGATAATCATGATACTGGGATCACTCATCTAGAGCCAGACATCTTGGAATGTGAAGTCAAGTGGGCCTTAAAAAGCATCACTATGAACAAAGCTAGGGGAGGTGATGGAGTTCCAGTGGAGCTGTTTCAAATCCTGAAAGATGATGCTGTGAAAGTGCTGCACTCAATATGCCAGCAAGTTTGGAAAACACAGCAATGGCCACAGGACTGGAAAAGGTCAGTTTTCATTCCAATCCCAAAGAAAGGCAGTGCCAAAGAATGCTCAAACTACTGTACAATTGCACTCATCTCACACTCTAGTAAAGTAATGCTCAAAATTCTCCAAGCCAGGCTTCAACAATACGTGAACTGTGAACTTCCTGATGTTCAAGCTGGTTTTAGAAAAGGCAGAGGAACCAGAGATCAAATTGCAAACATCCACTGGATCATGGAAAAAGCAAGAGAGTTCCAGAAAAACATCTATTTCTGCTTTATTGAATTGGATCACAGTAAACTGTGGAAAACTCTGAAAGTGATGGGAATACCAGACCACCTAACCTGCCTCTTGAGAAATCTGTATGCAGGTCAGGAAGCAACAGTTAGAACTGGACATGGAACCACAGACTGGTTCCAAATAGGAAAAGGAGTACGTCAAGGCTGTATATTGTCACCCTGCTTATTTAACTTCTGTGCAGAGTACATCATGAGAAATGCTGGACTGGAAGAAACACAAGCTGGAATCAAGATTGCAGGGGAGAAATATCAATAACCTCAGATATGCAGATGAAACCATCCTTATGGCAGAAAGTGAAGAGGAGCTAAAGGGCCTCTTGATGAAAGTGAAAGTGGAGAGTGAAAAAGTTGGCTTAAAGCTCAACATTCAGAAAACGAAGATCATGGCATCCGGTCCCATCACTTCATGGGAAATAGATGGAGAAACAGTGGAAACAGTGTCAGACTTAATTTTGGGGGCTCCAAAATCACTGCAGATGGTGACTGCAGCCATGAAATTAAAAGACGCTTACTCCTTGGAAGGAAAGCTATGACTAACCTAGATAGCATATTCAAAAGCAGAGACATTACTTTGCTGACTAAGGTCCATCTAGTCAAGGCTATGGTTTTTCCTGTGGATGTGAGAGTTGGACTTTGAAGAAGGCTGAGCAACAAAGAAGTGATGCTTTTGAACTGTGGTGCTGGAGAAGACTCTTGAGAGTCCCTTGGACTGCAAGGACATCCAACTAGTCCATTCTGAAAGAGATCAGCCCTGAGATTTCTTTGGAAGGAATGATGCTGAAGCTGAAACTCCAGTACTTTGGCCACCTCATGTGAAGAGTTGACTCATTGGAAAAGTCTCTGATGCTGGAAGGGATTACGGGCAGAAGGAGAAGGGGACAACTGAGAATGAGATGGCTGGATGGCATAACAGACTCGATGAACGTGAGTCTGAGTGAACTCTGGGAGATGGTGATGGACAGGGAGGCCTGGTGTTCTGCGATTCATGGGGTCGCAAAGAGTCGGACACTACTGAGCAACTGAACTGAACTGACCAGAGGGAAAATTTTGTCTACTATTTCAATACTAAGTGATAAATGGATCTCTCTCCTCACCTTTCCATGATTCAGAATTATTTTTGGAAGGCCAACACTAATATCATAGAAAGGGTTACAGAGATTTTGTGTTCAATATTACAGCAAAATGTAAGTGGAAACTATAAAGTTCATATCATTTTCGAACATCTACAGATACAAAAACAACAGTAGTGAGGTGACGTAAGGAGATTGGTAAGGCATTGTGTATATGGTAGTTTTTTGTGTGTGTTACTTTCATAATTTGATCCTTTGAGTTATATTTTTTTCCTTGATAGTAACCAGTCCTGAAAGATTATAAGATATCTTAAATGCCAAAAAGTGAACTTGGACCTGCTAAAAATTCTGTTAGTGCTTTCCGTAACTCCATTTATTCAAAAACCTTATAAACCAAATATTCAGGACTCTTTGCCTTACTTTTCATATCACTGAGAACAGTTCCCCAACCTCCAAGATCTAATGCCTAATAATCTCAGGTGGAGCTAATGTAATAACGATAGAAATAAAGTGCACAATAAGGTAATGGGTTTGAATCATCCCAAAATCATTCCCCAACCCAGTCCGTAGGGCTTCCCTGGTGGCTTAGCTGGTAAAGAATCCACCTTCACTGCTGGAGACCCGGGTTCGATTCCTGGGTTGGGAAGATCCCCTGGAGAAGGGAATGGCAGCCCACTCCTGTATTCTGGCCTGGAAAATTTCATAGACTGTATATCCATGGGGTCTTAAAGAGTTGGACACTACTGAGCATCTTTCACCTCAGTTCATGGAAAAACTGTTCCATGAAACCCATGCCTGGTGCTGAAAAGATTCGGGACCACTGACTTAGAGGTACGTAACTTAGGAAATGAGTTAAATATTTGATACAACGTTGTGTATAGTTATTGTAATTTGATATTTAAAGTTTATATATGAAATAAAGGTGAATCAACCAGTAGAATCTTGACAAATTCTAAAATTAACAGGCAATTTTATATTGAATATATTAAGAGGAAAAGGTATAAAAGATACATAGTAATAAATAGAATTGATCATTTTACAGTGGAGAGTTGTGAAATACACCCTATACTATTATGTTAATACACTATTGTAAGGGGTTCCTTAGAATGTAACAATATCAAATATAATTTAGGTTTTAATGAATTTCTATGAAGTGAAGTGAAGTAGCTCAGTTGTGTCCGACTCTTTGCGACCCCGTGGACTACAGCCAGCCAGACTCCCCTGTCCATGGGATTCTCCAGGCAAGAATACTGGAGTGGGTTGCCATTTCCTTCTCCAGGGGATCTTCCCAACCCAGGGATTGAACTCGGGTCTCCTGCATTGCAGGCAGATGCTTTATCCTCTGAGCCACCAGGGAAGCTTACAAGGTCATACTTATATACAAATAAACACTAAGGAGAAAAATAGACAATGAAAGTTAATAAGAAACAATTATAAATAAGGCCTCCCCAGTGGCTCAGCATAAAATTTCTGAAAGATTTTCATGTGTATAATTATTATTAGGTACCATCTCAGATTCCAGAAAAGGAAAACATGCATTCAGAGCATGCAAAGACATACGTGAAAGCCATTGATGTTTCCCAAGTGTCTTTCCATTCTAAGTATGCAGTTTCATTTACCCACAGCATCTTTTGGGCTTTCTTGGTGACTCAGATGGTGAAGAATCTGCCTGTAGTGCAGGAAACCGGAGTTCGATCCTTGCATTGGGAAGATCCCCTGGAGAAGGGAATGGGTACCCACCCTAGTATTTTTGCCTGGAGAATTCCAAGGACAGAGGAGACTGGCGGGTTACAGTCCTTGGGGTTGCAAAGAATCTGACACGCCTGAGTGACTAACAGTTTCAACACTTGAACAGCATCATTTAGTATATATTATTATCCACACTTTTCAGATGGGGAATTTGAGACCCAGAAAGTTAGTTAATTTTGTCCAAGGCCATATGATTATAAGTTATAATGGTAGAAATCAAACCTTTTTGCTATCTGTGTGTTTGCTATTATAGTGTATTCCCACATAATAATATTATATTATTCTGTCTCCCAAAGAAGAATAATGACTGTGTTGATGAGACTTTACACATATATGATAATTCCTTTGTAAATATATACATTAATTAAATAAGATATTTTTTAAAAGCCTGATCAGGACAGTAAGCTCAAATCCCTTGACCTCCTAAAAATATTCCTATTCTGAGAACTTTTATTGATGAATCTGCTGAAACCTTTGGAGGTCATGATATGAACTCTGGTCTAACTAATGGCAGAAGTGGTGGGGAATGATGGAAGTTGGTAGTGGCAGGTTATCAGTAAAGTCATTAACACTGGATTTTAAAAACAAGTTAAGTCTCCTTAGGTGGGAAAGGCTTTGGAAGACATTCATGAATTTACTTCAATTTAATTTTGGGAAACAACTTTGACCTTTCCTCTTTCCTTTTGCTCAGGTTCCCACAGCAATGCCCCCTGTGAATTTTATCCCTGCCCTACTAGCCCTTCCTTTTCAGCTGCAAAAACTGACTTTTTCTGACCATCTTTTTCATAGAGTCTCAGGCTCAGCTTGCTAAGTTTTACTCTGTGTTATCCACTTGCAACCCAGGGAATTTTACCCTAGTTTCATGGATTTCAAGGCCTTCTAAAAGTTATTGATGTTAAATTTTATGTACTGCTTCCTGGTTTCTCCATTGAATTTCATATATATATTTAATTGCCTAATCTGTATCTAACTGGAGAAGCATAAGTTTGGAAATAATAGGAGTTGTCTAAGCTGGAGATGCAAATTTAGGAGATAGCTATTTAAAGATCCATGGGAACTGATGAGTTAGAGAGGCAAATTAGGTTTCTTATATTATTCTAACTACAAAAAAGCAGACATAAAACAATCTCATATTACTTTATTTGAATACATGTAAATCTAATTAAGCTATATAATGATTATTCCCAACTGAAACAAATGTTTGGTTTGCTTTAGAACCACCAGTTAGCATTCTAACCAATTTGTACATGAGAGAAGAGATAAAATTACAAGTTGGTATTATTGCCAGTGCTTCATTTCTGTATGCAGAGAAGGCAATGGCAACCCCCTCCAGTACTCTTGCCTAGAAAATCCCATGGACGGATGAGCCTGGTAGGCTGCAGTCCATGGGGTTGCTAAGAGTCAGACACGACTGAGCGACTTCACTTTCACTTTTCACTTTCATGCACTGGAGAAGGCAATGGCAACCCACTCCAGTGTTCTTGCCTGGAGAATCCCAGGGACGGGGAGCCTGGTGGGCTGCATGCAGTCCATGGGGTCACACGGGGTTGGACACGACTGAAGCGACTTGGCAACAGCAGCAGCAGCATTTCTGTATGAAGCTCAAATTCAGCCTCTTATGCCAAACATTGATCTGTGTTAAGATCTAACAAATGCAAATACTTGCAGGCAATGTAATTTGATGAAGGTGATTCGTTTTGTATACTACATTTTTATTTTATTTATGAATTTTTCCATCTTTTAAACTATTTGTTTGAGTGTGCCAGGTTTTAGTTGCAGCATGCAAGATCTGTGATCTCCATTACAGCATGTGGGATCTTTAGTTGTAGCATGCAGTCTCTTTCTTTAGTTGTAGGATTGGAACTCTAAGTTGTGGCATGTGGGAGCTAGTCCCCAGATTGGGGATTGAACCTGGGTCCTCTGTATTGGGAACTCAGAGTCTTAGCCACTGGCCTACCAGGGAAGTCCCTATACTACATTTTAAATGAAAGATTCAGAGTAGGTGCTCATGAAATCGACCTTTTTTGAAATATACTTTCATTCATCCCTTTATATGTTCACTCATTTATAATCCACAAAATACATTTATGTTAGTTTATTTTTAGGGTGCATAAAAAGTATGGATTTTGAGTAGAGACTGCAGGGAGGAGGGGAGGAGGCTTGTGGAGGTACACCCATGGAAGTTTAAAGGTGCACCTTCAACTGCCTCTTTAGTGCAGTAGGCAGTGGATCCAGTCTCATGAAAGTGAAAGTCTCTCAGTTGTGTCCAATTCTTTGTGACTCCATGGACTATAAAGTCCATGGAATTCTCTAGGCCAGAATACTGGAGTGGGTAGCCTTTCCCTTCTCCAGGGGATCTTCCCAATCCAGGGATCAAACCCAGATCTCCTGCATTGCAGGTGGATTCTTTACCAACTGAGCTATCTGTCAGGTGCTGACCTTCAAAGGAGATAAAGCTAATCAGAGGTCAGAGCTTTACAGAGTTGTACAGCCAGCAAGTATGAAAGCAGAGATACAGCAGCAAAATATTTGGGTGATAATTTGAATGATTAAGGTGAAATTATATTGTTTTTATGTACAGTTACCAATAAATTAACTTTTAAATATTGCCTATCAAGTAAATATGTGAAATTTTACCTTTTTTAGGGGGTGATGAAAATATTTTGAAACTTGACAGGGGTGGTGGTTACCTGAATAAAGTTCTCTGAATTGTACACCATCAAAGTGATTCATTTTACATTATGTGAATTTGTCTGCAACAGCAACAACAAAAAATGAAAAATAGCGTCATGAAGAGGAAAAAAGATGAAATCAATGTTTCAAAATGTCTCTAGATCATAGAAAAAGCAAAAATAAAATCCCTCCGATTACGTACAGAAAAGTTTCTAAAGTACTTGCGAAATGGTCCTCTTCACCAGAGATAAAATTTTCAGAACATACTTCCCCTAGCATCCTAAGGCTGAAGGCTAAAAGTATTAATTGCTTCCGTCATGTATACTCTTTGTGACCCCATGGCCTGTAGCCCACCAAGCTCTTCTGTCCATGGGATTTTCCAG
This sequence comes from Nanger dama, assembly GCA_917880005.1. Classification (NCBI taxonomy): domain Eukaryota; kingdom Metazoa; phylum Chordata; class Mammalia; order Artiodactyla; family Bovidae; genus Nanger; species Nanger dama. The sequence goes on from CAKJTW010000007.1 coordinate 38,133,020, forward strand.
GCAAGAATACTGGAGTGGGTAGCCATTCCCTTTTCCAGGGAATCTTCTTAATTAAAACCCCAGATCCTCTATTATGTCTGCCTGGGAGCCTTTAATCGCTTTCTTCAGTTAATTGCTGGAGCTAAGAATTCACTGGAGAGCGGCTCCCTTGTGCTGCTCAAAGTTGGGAAGGTAGAGCCCAGGTGCCTTAATTTATCTGCCCGTGGTCAAAAGGGCCAGCAATCTGGTAAATGTCAAAAACAGCTGACACAACACAGCCAGGCACTGCACTCAGAGACAGGTGGACGAAAGACTGCTAAAGAGATTTCACCCCTGAGTGCTACGGGGCCGGCGGCTGCAGTGACTGCATCTTTGAACATGTTGCTAGCGAGCTTTGAGATGTGCAGGGTGAGCAGGTGGGTTGCACCTGACCCTCCATATCCCCTGCAGAATTACAGAGAGCTCTTCTCTGGGGAGAGGCTGCCTGTCTTGCAGGTAAGGGTGGATTTAATCAGTCCTTCCATCTGTCCCCTTTTCCAAAATCCTTTGCTCAGTTTGGAAGATCTCTGACATGTAGAGGTGAGCAGTGGGGAGGATGTTATTGTGTCCCCTTTAGCTTGGTAAGTGAGGGGATACATTCTTGTTTTATGGGTAATGGCTCCTCTCATGGCCTGTCTCCTCCACCTTATATTTATTTTTCTTTAAAGATTCGCCTATAGTTTATTTTGGTTTTTCTAAATAGACAATCACATCTGTAAACAGCAAGATTTTTGTTTTAGCCTCAACTCCCAATTCCTCACAACTTTTGCTCTCACTTATTGGTTAGAACTGCCATTGTTATTGTTTAGTCCCTCAGTCACGTCTGACTCTATGGGACCCCATCATCCATAGCCTACCAGGAAGCCCCTGGGATTTCCCAGGCAAGAATACTGGAGTGGGTTGCCATTTCCTTCTCCACTGTCTCCCCTTTGTAATTTGTCCTACCCTCCTGCCAGAATGACTGAGAATGTAAATTCTATCTAATTAGTAAATATGTTCTGTTGCTGGAATGTGACTTTTGGCTTAAGGTCTTCCCTCTTGTATACTTCTACCTTTAATTTTCAATACTGTGTATGGGTTTCGAATGAAAGAAAACACAGAGACAGTGGGTATACTCGACTCCAACTTTAGAAAGCCCATGTTTGTCCTTTGCTCCTCTCTCCTGAAGAGCGTTTGCTGCTTATCTCACAGGCTCAGAGCTGGGACATTTTGCTGCCACGATAAAAGGGTCCAGTTACTTTCTCTGAAGGAAACTTGATGGCGTATGACATTGTGATATACACGGATACATATGTTTGGTTGCCCCCAGGGAGGGCACTGGAATGTTTGACAATCCTGCACATGTTTTCAGATGTTGAAGTTCATGAACTCCAAAGGACCAGGTGTCAAAATGGTTTTGTTTATGTGGTCTCGGAAAATTAAGTCTAAATGCAAATACAGTCTAGGCCATCCTGATTTGCCAAAGTATGTTTAGGGCTTACTAAGAAATTACTTAATAAATGCCTTTCTAATCATGTAAATACTACATCCTAGAACTTGGTAGATATGTCTAAATTGGAAGTAAGTCATGGTTTATTTTCTCTGTGACTTTCTCAATGTGTATCAAAACACACAAAGTAGTCAAAATCCAAATACTTGAATATAACAGCCCAGATCCTAGAATCTAAAGAATGTGATTAGTATGGCATGCACTGAAATGACAAATTTCCCCCAAATCATTAACTCAGAGCAGATAGCTTCATAAAATATCTTTTATTCAACAGCAATCCTTAAACATGAATCAGTAAGATTAATTCTGGGATTCAAGATGAAGAATAACAAGAGGGGATGCTGAAAATTAATGGTGGATATTTTTTCCATATTGAGTCAACCAATTTTATAGTAAAGAACAGCGTCTGCCAAATTTAAGGAAAACAAAAAAAAACCCAGAATAGTATGGTTGCTTTGATTCAATTGGCACTGAGGTTTTCTAAAAAGGAGAGAACTGGGTGGACATATATTTGTGGTGAGAGTGTAGTTTTGTGGGGTTTTTGGTTGTTCTTTTGGTAGGTGTGATGGATTTCTTTTGCTGTCATAATTTGTGGTGTGAATTGAATGTGGTAGAAGTGATGGCCCATACAAGTTTTTGATGTGTATGTATTTGTGTTTATGTGTGAGTAGAGGTTATTTACTTTTCACATGAATGCAAGGATTTAAATAGGAAGGAGTACAGAAGGAGTTCATTTTGCCTGACAAAGCACTTAGCTTTGAGATGAGTATATATTTATCCAGGGCCCCAGTTCTCTCATGTATTTTAGAGCAGATCTGCTTATGATAATATATAAATATTTTCTCGTGATAGTGCTTTAAGATGCTAAAGTCTTTAAGAATTAGTCATATAAGTATATATGAAATTCCTACACTGGGTTTAATGTGACCTATTTAAAGTAACATGAAGACTACTGTTAAGTTTTGGTGAGAAATCTGAATATTCTGGTGGCTACTGTAGTAAAACTGAAGACAGGTAACGTGCAGAGTGTAGACTGCTACTGTATTATCTAAGTTATGGATATGAAAGTTAAAGTATATTTATCTACACATGCTACAATAAATCTTAACAGTAACTGGTATGCAGAGAACATTTGAAAGGTAGTCCTGGCCAGACACAAGTCATTTGGCAGTGGCCTTGCCTAGTATATATTTTCAGGCCTGTCTGCACAAAGATGCTGGCACGTTAACCATGATTTCTATTCCAGGTGATGGATTTCTATCCAAGTAAGTGAGTGACTAAATATTTTCCGGTGGAATCTAGGCACCATAAAATCGCTGAAGCCAAATAAAAAAGTTGTCGACCTTTCTAAAAAGTAATTATAATAGCTTTGAGTACCACTATGACAGAAGAAATATTTCCACTTAGATCACCAAATGATGGTATGAGTTGAACCTAATTAGAAAAAAAAAAAAAAGGTTATACAAGTATGTGGCTAATTATTTCGTTTTACCAACACTAATGAATGTCTTACTGAATCTTTATGAATTTACAAAAAACCCCTACTCATTAGCAACAACTGAATACATTGATTCCACATCCAACTCTATCAAACAAAAGAAATCCAATCAGAACCCACTGAAAACCCATGCCATCATCACTTCATTTGATTTATTCTACACAGCACCCGTTGAGAACGTGAACACTTTACATTAGTTTATTTGTGTTACCCTAAGCAATTAGAGATGAATATGCCTTCCCACGTCCAAGCGATATAAATGTGAGGGTCCCTTTGTGGCAGGTTGTTTAAATTTACAACATAAAGCTAGCATTTCCATCTCCAATAAAATCCAAACAGACATTTAATTTTGGTGCATGACATTTCTGACTAAAATAGAGCCAGAAAAGGCTAGGACAGCTCTTATTGTTCATGAATCTGAACAAATTGGGGATCTGTGAATTTATAGCCAGGTTTTTCTCTACTATTGTTTAAAATAGCACACATGGAAAACACGCCATGGGTGTGTTGTAATTCAGCTTTAATGATGTAACACTTGGTTTCAGTCAATTGTTAGAGGGCTGCAAGTGACATTGGTTTTGTGCTTCAGACGTTGCATGTAACTTAGCAATTATAGTAAGGCTTTCAATAATGGCTGTTGGCGGGATATCTGCAAGTGAAGTCATAGCAATTTTGAAAGAGAAAGCTAATAAAAATACACCTGCTCGTAGTGGAAAGTGAGCTTTTAATATCTCTGCTTTGAAGTTGGGTGAAGCCTTTGGTATTAGCTAACAGATATTATGATGTAGGAATAATCCACTGCCCCAAGGGAAAGCAAAGTTGAAGTTACAACAGATTGCTATTTTCTAATCACCTACTTTTAAATCAGTCTCATATCACCAAAGGAGGATAGAGTGCAGAGATTTTTTTTTTTTTCTGAAAAACCCAAAGAGACTACTGTTTGAAAGAAAATAACCATATTTGTCAATATACAAGCTAGCACATACACATTCCTTGAACTAGTAAATAAGAGTGTAAACACATTTTACTGTGTGTGTTTTTGTTGTCAGAAACTTAACTGCAAATTTTACATTCCCATATATTGCTTCAAGATGATGTTCCAAGTTTGAGATTTGCTTTGTGAGATTTTCTTTCTTCTTCTTTTCCTTGGCCACTTTTAAAATAGTTTATTTATTCATAGCTCTTTACATGAAAAAAAAAGAGAAAATAAAGGTGCTTATGAAACTTCCCTTTATATTACTTGGAGCATTACTGTTCCCAAGAATCTTCTTTGTGCTGTGGGAAATTAATTCCCTCTGTTGTTCACTTGCTTACTTCCATTGCACTTACTTGGTCTTACTTATCATTGATAGCAAAAAAAACTTTATGAGACATTTAAAATATTGAGTCCATAGTATATGCTGATTTATTGCGATCGCTGGAAGAAGAGATATTTAAGGAATAAATAGAGTTGTAATTTGGAATTTCTGCCCCCAAAATAACTATTAAATGACATACTAGAATTACTTTAACCACTTTTCCTAATACTTAACTGCTATAATATTTTTAACTATTGATTGTGATTAGTGTAAAATCATTTGCCCAATCAGTATGCTTTAAATATGGATGGTTTTCTGTAGTTATTATCTTTACAAGTGAATGTTTGAACCATGGCAGTAACTTTGTTTTTTCTTCTCTTTTTTTTCAATTCGTAGTGCATCTCAACAGAGAGTATCAAGTAACGCAAAGGGTATACATTAGCACTTGTCAGGGCCACATCAACATGCTAAACACACGGAAACTTACTACCAAGTTCAAAGAGAGAATATGTGCTCTAAACCCTTTGTTAATATGGTAAAGGAATCATCATCAAGGTGTTTTGTTGAAAGGAAGTTACATTTTATTTCTCATTTATGAAATGGACTTTGATGTTCCTTTAAGCCAGAGGGATCTTTTCCCCAATTCATTCACTGTAATCAGCTAAATGCTCTTTCATTAGAGAATACTGCAGAAAAGGTGTTTTTTGAGAGGAAGGAGTAAAGTTGTTTTCTCTATAGAATTTCAGTGTGTAATTTGCATTTAACTTTGAAAGTGGATTGTTGTTGAGTCTTGACACCTGCTGGGCTAAGTATCCATTTCAGGCTACAAAGTGGTGCTCTGAAATAAATATCAGCAAGCTTGTTAAATTTTGTCAGCTGTGTCATCACATTAGTACAAGATATTATGGTAAAATATAAATTCAATTTTCTGGTTGTATGTTTGGGCTATAAGTTTTTCCTTCTAGTATGCATCAAGAATTTCTATTGATTCCAGAGATATTGCCAAAGAGATTCCAAGGGAAAAAGAATACAGAACTAATCTTTCATATGCCCAGAAAGCATCATGTAATTTAGACCATAATGTGAGACATTGGTATTATTCTGTAATATTTGCCAGAGAATCAAGATGTGAAAATATAGTTCTAACTATCATTATATTTCAAAAAACTAAAATATTTTCATTTTGGTAATGAATATAAATATGTCATTTTGATAAGCTCTTTTATTTTGAATAATAATAATTATTTGTTAAGCCTCTCCTAAGTACTAGGCACTCTCTTGGGACCTTGGCTACATTTTGTTCATCTAATTTTGTATTAATTATTCTTGGAGTTATATAGAATGGCTTTGTTTCATATTTTTACTTGCCCAGAGTCATACAACTAGTGAGTGGAAAAATCAAGATACCAGGTTAAAATGAGTCAGAAGCTGGACCTAAAGCAGGCAAGAAAAAATAAGTTGAAATTTCAGAAAGAGGATATAATGAGAGAATACATTAGAGAAGAATGTAAGTGAGGTACACCAAATCCAGTCCCTAAAGATGTGACTTATTGAGAGTTCCTGGTGAACTAGATCTTGACCTCAGCAGTGCTTTTGACAGTCTAAATCCATTCACGTCCTCATATATTGTTGACTTTCTATGATTAAACCACAGCCAGCACAGAGTAAACTGTTAGTAACAGACAGAGGAGTCCTTATGAGGAGGAAGATACCAGTGTCCTGTGAAGGTATGTATTAATATCACATTACCTACTGCAACAGATAAGCTCTGAGAATCAGCAGATTACCCCAACAGAAGGCCATTTTTTGCTTGTGAAGAGACTGATGTCAGTTTGTTTGGTGCATAGTCTTCTGTGTGGTCTTTTAGGACTCCAGCCTCCTTACATCCTATGGTTTCACTTCCCTCTATTCTGAAGAAAGAATGGAAGGAAAGGAAAAGATTGTCCACAGAGGGTTTGGGCCATGGTGGAGGCAGCTCATATGACCTGTGCTCCCATTTCATTGGTAAGACTTAATCACATGACCATTCTTAGCAGGAGGCTGAAAACACAAGCTTGCCTAACAAGAGACAATATGTTTTAGTAAGCGCTTAGTCTCAACTGTAAGTTGCAGAAATCCGTGTGGTAGCACAGCCTGTCCTGAGACATGACCTCTCTATCTTTTTTCTTTTTCTGTTTTTAAGCACCATCCCCTCAAAACAAAAAATTATAATAGCACCTATCACAATCTTTCAAAGTGCCTACTGTGTGCTGGTCACTATATTAACCTCCTGGTTTATGTTTCATTTTATCCTCATAAATTCCATATGATATATCACTTATAGTTATTTTGGTCACATAACAATTTATCCTAAACCTCATTGACTTAACAATAATAATCATATGTATTCTCACCACTCCTGTTGGTCAGGAATTCAGGAAAGGAATAGCTGAGCGGTGCTTACTTGGACTCTGTCTCTCTGCAGTAGCAGTCGTATGTTGAGTGAAGCTGAAGCCATCTAAAGGCTTGATTAGGACCAGAGATCTCACTTCAAGGCTCAATAGATAAAACTGGTCATGGACTTTGTAATTCAGTTTCTCCTTGTCAAACTCATCTTGTTTGTCTAAAGATTTTTAAAATGTGACTTCTGGGTTACCCAAAGTGAACAATCTAAGAGTTTAAAGGAGACGCTGTAATACATTTTATGACCTAATTTAGAAGTTAACACAATATAGAAATTACAACATAAATGAGTGTCAAAATTATTTGTCTTACATACAGATTGTATTACAGAGTCACCAGTTTCTTTTGAGTATTGACATTATCAGAAGAGGAGGTGTTCAGTAAGGCTTATTTTTAGGGTTGAAATTCAACGGGTACCAAAAGTGCCTTTGTGAAACCAGCACCATTGCTCCTATTTTTTTCTTCTTCCTTAAAAGAAAGTTAACTTTTACCAGTGGTTCTAAGCGAAGCACAATTAAGCTGTGAGCCTAAGGTTCTGTTTTCTTAGTATTTGTAAGTAGGTTGGCAGATGGATGTTTTAGTTTTATAACACTGTAAAATAATAGTTTATCATTGTGATTACAGTAAAAAGAATACGATGTTTAAATTTAATAGACTCAAAAACAGTTAAGAAGTTCCATAATTTGTCATTAAATTTAATGTAGCAAAAATAAATGGTGCTATGTAATTCCATATATTGTGATGTTCCCTCTCCACCAGTTCGTAAACCACTTAAGCACAAGATATACATCCTGTTTTATTTTCAGTCTCTGACATTAACTACAAAGTTCATACTCCATTAACTTTAGTAAGCTGCATCTTCACTCTCTACCCAACTCAACTACGAGAATACATTCATGGAAATGAATCCCCCTTATGCTTCTGCAACAGATAACATCCTAACTGCCAGAGGTGGATTTGAATCCAAAGCTGCCACTTCCTATCCATAATCACTCTTCCCTTTTCTGTAAAATGGAGAGGTGGGGACACTGGAGCTAAGTCGCTTCAGTCATGTGCAACTTTTGTGACCCTATGGACTGTAGCCCACCAGGCTCCTCTGTCCATGGGGTTCTCCAGGCAAGAGTCCTGGAGCTGGGTTGCCATGCCCTCCTCCAGGGGAGCTTCTTGACCCAGAGGTCAATCCTGCATCTCCTGCAACTCCTGCATTGTAGGCGGATCTTTACCACTGAGTCACCTGGGAAGACCCCAAAACAGATAATAGTCATGACTATACTGTCAATAAATGGTAACTATATAAAAGGGTATCAGCTAGCTGCTAGATTTTTCTTCTCTGAAAGTAAATGTGTATTTCTTTTGTCATATTCATTTCAGAAACAAATATTTTTCCATTAAGCAAGTATCCATTGTTTACCTGACCCCAAGCTGGTTGATTATAGTCAATGTCTCATCGTACCTTTTAGAAACTTCTGGTTAGCTGTGGAAATTTTCTACCTGTGCACTATCAGACTTAAACTGGAAATCCTCATCACTGCTCTTCTTATATTTCTGAGATTTTAAATAACTAGTTATTATTAGCAGTAATTTAATTCATTGGAAAAAATCTTACTGGGAATACTATGTGCCAGGAATTTCCTTAGGTTCTAAAGATATGTAAAAAAAAAAATACAAAAATCAATGCCCTCAAGGGGCTTCCATTTTAGTAGGTAAAGAAAGACTATAGAAATAGGATAATAAAATATATAGTGTGTTACACAGTGATATGCTGCTGCTGCTGAGTCGCTTCAGTCATGTCCGACTCTGTGCGACCCCATAGATGGTAGCCCACCAGGCTCCCCTGTCCCTGGAATTCTCCAGGCAAGAACACTGGAGTGGGTTTCCATTTCCTTCTCCAATGCAGGAAAGTGAGAAGTGGATGTGAAGTCGCTCAGTTGTGTCCAACTCTTAGCGACCCCATGGACTGCAGCCCACCAGGCTCCTCCGCCCATGGGATTTTCCAGGCAAGAGTACTGGAGTGGGGTGCCATTGCCTTCTCCGATAGTGATATGAGGAATAGCAAAACAAGAGAAGTGAAGAGGGAACTGGGGGAAAAAGGATAGCAAGAGATGAAGTGTTCCAGAAAACTCTCAGCAAATACCTGAAGGGGGTACAGGTACAAACATACAGTTATTTTAGGAAACAGGAATCCAGGCAGAGAGAAAAGGGTGATTCTAAGCCCTGTTGTAGGAGAATGATTGGTGTAATCAAAGAAGAGCTAGAAGAGCAATGTGGTGGAAAGGACTGGTGGAAGAAGAGAGGAGTAGAAGACGCATCAAAGAAGTAACACGGGGACAGAGTTCGTCAGGACTTGTTTTTTAGCGTAAGGATACATGGCAAGCTATTGGACATTTTTGAGCAGAAGAGCAGTGAGATATATGGCTTAACCTCTCAAAGGGAGGATCTGTGTGTGCTCAGTTATGCCCAGCTCTCTGTGACCCCATGGACTGTAGCCCACCAGGCTCCTCTGTCCGTGGGATTCTCCAGGCAAGAGTACTGGAGTGGGTTGCCATTTTTTCCTTCAGGGGATCTTCCCAAGCCAGGGATCAAACTCATATCTCTACTGCCTCCTGGGAAACAAATCACTCTAAAACTTAGCTTGAAAAGGAGTATTGATTGTCGAGTTTGAAATAAAAACATAGTAAATTTCCTTTGCCTCTCTAAAATCCTCAGAGATTGTAGACATCAGGTGTAGTGTAGTAAGATCCTTTTTGATTAGTTTCTCCTACACCAGATTTGTCTTTCAATTGCTCTCCTGGTGTATTCCTCTTGGAAGGAAAGCAGTTTTCATAGTTTACTCTAGCCTGAGTACCGGCTACTTATGAGGGAAATAGGAAATGTTCCCTTCCCTTGCTCTTCAATGACAATTCTCTCTTCTTAATTTGCCTAAATTTTTAATAGCTTAAGAAATACACTTCTCATTGTTCTGTGGAAGCCTCTCCTCTCTCACTTTTACTTTCAAACTATTCTCTATACATGCCCCACAGGTAGCTATCCTTCCTGCAGTCTCCCACGGTAATTTATATCTCCTCTATCACTATACTCTAGTTGTCTCTCTTCTAATCTTTTCTTTTTCCCATTGAACTCCTAAGTTTCATAACTGAGATGAGTTAATATGCAGCCTCCTTAACTCAGTGGTTGACAGGTTGTGGGTGCTGAACAAATGATCTTTCCTTGTGAGCAAGTGAGGCTCCAGGAAGAAGCCTGGGGGCTCAGTCTACTCATCCCCACACTTGCTCCTTTTCTTCCTGGAATCCAGGCTTAGGTCCTCTTCTTAGTGGCTGATATAGTCTCCGTTTCCCATGGTGCTATCTCCTCCAACACTGGTTTTCCCTTCATCTCTGAACCCTTGCCTCGGGCATCTTTCATTTTTAGTGTCCTTTCTTATAATTACAGATATAAAACAGAAAACATCATTTAGGTGACCTTTGTCAGGAAAGTAAAAAAACATTTTTCCGTACATAGTAAGTTGAGAACAGAGCTCAGTTGCTATGTGTGTTCTAGGCTGTTAACCTACTCTTAAACTGAGAGATGCATTCCTGTACAGGGGATTCATAACACAACAGGAGGTTCAATACATTGTCTCAGCAAAATTACAAATACTAGATATAAACATTGTGAACTTTCTGGACTGATCAAAAAGAATAGAAATAATTTGCATGGAGACAACAAAAGCCAATTTTATTCTCTGGAAAGTTGCAAACTTTCTGGCAGTCTCACAAAATCTTTCCTATGTTAGTCCTGGGACTACAGTTTTTAAGTCTGTTCCAAAGTAATACCTGCCATTCTGACAAGCTTAATTATTGAAGGCAGGATGCACCCAAATTCTGTTTTTTTTTTTTTCTTCTTCACCATACCTTTTGCACATAGAAACCCTTCTATGATTATCTTACTTCCTAGAGGCCTTAAACACAATCTACAACAAATGGACGATGTCCCTTTGTCTCAAGTAGGCTATTTGCATTTTTGAAGTTGATATCTATTCTAAAGAGGTGATCCTAGAATTTTGTCATCTCCTCACAAGAAAGAAAGATACTTCTTTAAGTGAAATCATTGTAACCACATGTAAGAGATATTATATGACCAAGATCAAGAACAGATGTTTCATGTGATTAACAGGTTCAGAGAAAAAAGAGGAAAAATGGAGTTAGAATAACATTTAAAGTATTGATAGCTCTAGAGACGCCTTTGCAGAATAAATAGAATGTTGAGAGGCAGGCACACAAGAGGTCTGTGAATTTTGTGTGTTGGAGAATCTATATTCAGGAATAGGGACTCTAAAGAGACAAAGTAATGTCAAATTAGACTTAATTTACATTTTGTCTAGATACTACAGTCTAAAAACACCCATTTCCTCTTCCCCTCATTCATATTAAACTGCTCTGTTGTCAGGTTCTAAGTGATCAAATACAGCCAAGTGCAAACTTGGGGAGAATTTTGCCATATAGATGCCCGGGCTCCATCTAGTGGCAGAAGGTACCTAAGTTTTTACCATTTTCCCAAAGAGCCTTAAAAAAATTATTTAATAGAATTTGCATTTTGAGAACACTATGAATTAAGTTTTACATTTTATTCCTAAGAAAAGTAATATCAAAGTTAAACACTTGTTTTCAACATTTTAATTTGTGCAGCTTCTCATGAGCCTATTTTATTTCTTCTGCTTTATAAAATTTAACCTACAGTGAATATTCATTCTTTTAAGTTTCTATTCTTTTGGTTTATTTTTTATCATTAAAGAGGACAGACACAAATTGTCATTCAATTATCTTATGGTTCAGAAATGATAAAGCTTATGAACAAAAAATGATAACAAACTAGTGAAACAAAGAGAATCAAAGAAAGAATTGGATGAAAATCTAAGTTGTCTAGTTGAAAGTGAGATGGGAACTGAAGTAAACTGAATTGAACTCTATTTTCAATTTAAGCATTTTGCTTTTTACATGATATTTGTTTTAGTGTCTTGAGTTGTTGTTTTTTCTATTTTAACAATTTTTCCTAAATATATTTTAAAGTCCTGATGAATTAAAGTGCTGTCATTTGCTATGTGTCCATACATATGAGTATGTGTATGTTTGTGGGATGGTTTACTCTCTATTGTATCAGTTCAGCTATGAACTTTGTGGAGGAAGTTAAGCTATTTTATAAGCTTTTTATAGTAAATTGTAATCTGAGATGCCTTTATACCTCACTTATTAAGCTATTACAGATAAAATTACTTATTACATTTTATATATAAATATCAACTGTATACTTGTTAATATTTATAATTATGTATATCTGAAAGTATACTGATAGATAAAATTGATATAATTTATTTACTTCTAACCTTCACAATGTAAGTGTTATTTCTAATTTAAAATGCATTTTGGTTCAGATGTAAAATTCAAATATCTCTGCACAAGACCAACTATATCAACTATATCCATATTTCTCAAGAGTGGTTTTTAAAAAATTAAGGAACTTCATCTTTTAAGAGCAGTTTTGTGTTCACAGCAAAATTAAAAAGTATAGAGATTTCCCATATGCCTTCTGCCTTCACACACGCATAAGCCTCCCCATCATCAGCATTCCCAGCAGAGTGGCCCATCCGTTACAGTTGATGAGCCCATGCTGACACGTCAAAATCACCTCAAGTTCATAGTTTACTTTAGGGCACAGTCTTCATGTCGGCTTCCCTGGTGGCTCAGATGGTAAAGATCTGCCTGCAATGCAAGAGACCCAGGTTAGATCCTTGGGTCAGGAAAATCCCCTGGAGGAAGAAATGGCAACCCACTCCAGTATTCTTGACTGGAGAATGCCATGGACAGAGAAGCCTGGCAGTCTACAGTCCATGGGATCACAAAAAGTCAGACACAACTGAGCAACTAATTCTTCTTTCACTTTTCACTTGATGTTGTACATTCTATAAGTTTGGACACATGTCATGTATCCTACCATCCAGAGTATTTTCACTGCTCGAAATATTCTCTGTGCTAGATTTATCCATCCTTTCCTCCCCTAATCCCGGGCTACCACTGTACTTTTTACTGTCTCTGTTATTTTTCCTTTTCAAGATATTTCTTTTGGAAATATTACTGCCCAGGCTGTGGCTTTACTTCTATTCTATTCCCTTGATATTGACTTTCCCAGAGCAGAGGGCTGGCAGTGGTAGCTTAGTGGCAAGTTACTGCTGCAAGGTGATAAGCATAATTATTTGATAGAAGCATTGGCCTAAATTAGTCTTTCCCCCTAAAAAAAAAGAAAATCCTATACTTTCTCTATGAATTTGGGACATGGGGAGAAAGATGAAAGTAAATATAATTTGAAGTTTTCCCATCAAACTACTATAAAGGCTTGTGCCTAGCACTCAATGTCTTGGTGATATTTTCTTTTATGTAAATAGCCACTTTTCCCATTGTTTTTTTCCAAAGATCAACTCCATTTTAATCAGGTCTTCTCAAAGTCTAAAAACAATCCATGTTCATTCTTTATGCCTTTATCAATAAATATTCACTTTTAGGCTGTTGTCTGTGGTTAAATGAACTTAAATATAGTAAAAAAAAGTTTTTGAAAATGTCTCATATCTGTTTTGAAAATAATTACCATTTTAAAATAAATATAACATCATGAAGCGGCTGTTAAAATAACATCCCTAGCGGCTCACTCAGCAGTAAAGAATCTGCCTGCAGTGCAGGAGACGCAGGTTTGATCCCTGGGTCAGGAAGATCCCCTGGAGAAAAGAAATGGCAACCCACTCCAGTATTCTTGCCTGGAAAATTCCAAATCCATGGGGTTACAGAAAAGTCATACGTGACTGGATGACTGAACAAAAGCAATAGCAACAAATAGCATCATAATAGTACACTATCACAGAACATCGTAACAGTTCAGTAGCATAGGCCTATCCTGAATGATCTGTGAATATCTAAGTTATTTTTTATCTAAATATTATAAAAGGTTGGAAATGTTTCAGTATCCTGCCAAATATTTCAGTATGTTTCTGTAGCATGAAATCAGAGATATATTGATTGTTTAAAGAAAGAAACCATGAAAAAAAACATTTTAAAATAAAACTGGAAAGATCAGTATAACTTGACAACATCCCTCCTACCATCTCCATATTAAATATTTATATTGTATACACTGTATATTTCCTTTCAGTTTTCTCTTAGCCCCTTAAAAGGAAGATAATGGGATTTTTCTTATGATGGTTATTTTTTCCCAGTCTTCTTTCCTCTAATTCTTTTATGCTGTTTGTTTAGTCACTCATTCATGTCTGACTCTTGTGACCCCATGGACTGTAGCTCTCCAGGCTCCTCTGTCCATCGGATTTCCCAGGCAAGAATACTGGAGTAGGTAGTCATTTCCTCCTCCAGGGGATCTTCCTGACCCAGGTCTCCTGCATTGCGGGGGAATTCTTTACTGCTGAGCCACCAGGGAAGCCCCAATTATTTCATATCAAATAATTTTTAAAAAGACAATACAAATATATAAACAAAAACTTGGTCAGAATTAACTTGCTTCTTTTTTGAGCCAAAGATTTTTTTCCAACTTTATTGTGATATAGTTTACACATAACATTGGGCAATTTTAAGATGTACAGCATATATATGAAATGATTGCCATAATCATTAGGTTAGCTAGCACACCCATGCCTTCACAGAGTTATCAGTTTTACAGTAAGAAATTTTAAGGTCCATTCTCTTAATAATGTTCAAGTATAGAGTACAGCACTGTTAACTGTAGTCATCATTACTGGACACTAGATCCCCAGAATTTATTTATCTTTTGTCTGAAAGTGTATATCTTTAACCTCCTTCACTTCTTCTCCTCCACCCCGACTCATGTGGCAACCACCAATCTGCTCTGTTTTTATGAGTTCATTTTTTTAGATTCCACATATAAGTGCAGTCATACAATACTGGTCTTTCTCTGTCTGACTTCTTTCACTTACCTTACTGCTCCCAATATCTATTCAGAAGTAATTTATTTATGACTTGGAACATTTTCTCAAGGTAAATTGCATGTATCTCTTTGTGGAGATAATTTAATAACTTCATCCTGCTCTTAACTATACTGTCAAAAGCAAGTTTATTCATTACTAACACATTTGCTTATTGTCTTTTTATATTGGAAATTTAAAAGAATTATTATTCTAAAGATTTCACTGTTCTTAAAGTATGAATTATTTATTTAAGCACTAGATATGCTCAATTGCTATCTGTTGTTGTTTTTTAGTGACACAAGTTGATTTTCAAAGTTGTGTATATATAACCTACTATTTTCTTTATACAGAAAAAAGTTAATATATTTAACTCAGAACTTACCAGTCTTGATAACTTGTGCTTTTATTCTATTCATCCTTTATTGGTCTATCTTCATTGATATGACAAGTATCTGCCAATTTTCCATTAAGATTCATAAAGTGTGTTTGATATTTCAATTGATATTTGATAATGCGTAATTTGGTATCTCACATTCCTTCCTAATCCTATATTTCTATGTAACAAGGAAATAAACCTTCCTGTAGTAATTAGATTTTTTTAAAAAAGGTCTAAGTTATTTTATTTAGTTTATTTCCATTTTAAATAACTTTTTTACTCTAGAAAACACTGTAGGAAAAAGATACATAGTAGTTTTCCATTGTCATAGCCCAAGAGTCTCAGTTCTAAAGAGAGGGTCTGGTATAAAAGTTTAAAGTAGAGAAAAATAGCCAGCTTAGCACCCTATGGAGAATAATAACCAATCTACCCATATTTTTGGAATCTCCCTGAGTTCAAGTTAAAAAAAAGTACTGAAACAAAATCTCAGGTCTTATTTGTCTTTTTTCTACCAAAGATGGTTTTTATTGAGTAGATATCCTCTAAATATAGCAGTATTTATCTTGCACTGTTAAATGTAAAATTTTAAGCAAGTTGTCTTATGACAAATGCAAACTGTAGAGACAAAAGTCCTTTCTTTATATCATGCCATTGTCTTCTGCCTCTGCACTCTCCCGAGCTCTATTCTTAGTTAATTTGGACATTTCTGTTCTTGCTTGGAGATGATGATGTTTGCAAAAACATTTGTCAACAATGGATCCTCTCTATTGCCAGATACCCCTCTTGGAAACTTAATGCCTTATGTTTTTGGAATCTGGTATATTTTAGAGCTTTTAAAATGTACAGTTCAGTTCAGTCCCTCAGTCGTGTCCGACTCTTTGCAACCCCATGAATTGCAGCATGCCAGGCCTCCCTGTCCATCACCAACTCCCGGAGTTTACCCAAACTCTTGTCCATAGAGTCGGTGATGCCATCCAGCCATCTCATCCTCTGTTGTCCCCTTCTCCTCATGCCTCCAATCCTTCCCAGCATCAGAGACTTTTCCAATGAGTCAATTCTTCGCATGAGGTGGCCAAAGTACTGGAGTTTCAGCTTTAGAAACATTCCTTCCAAAGAAATCCCAGGGTTGATCTCTTTCAGAATGGACTGGTTGGATCTCCTTGCAGTCCAAGGGACTCTCAAGAGTCTTCTCCAACACCACAGTTCAAAAGCATCAATTCTTCGGCACTCAGCTTTCTTCACAGTCCAACTTTCACACATATATCATCTATTATGAAACACCCCAAGGGGGTCTGTGGCAGCACCCTTTAGTCCAGCAATCAATATTTTTGTAGCAAATTTTTGTCTAAATGAAAAATACAAAGTCTTCTGTCGATTCTAGTTAAATTCTATGGCAAAAGTAAACAGATGAATAAGAAATACACACATACACCAGATACAACAGTTGGATTTCAGAGCTTTTGAATTTCAGAAAAAGAACAGTATATTGTACAAAGAATCTTCCCTAGAGGAATCTCCATCTTTCTGCCAGAATAGGGGCTTGAATGAAATGGAATGAGTGGATCTGGAGTGAGAATTTCCTAGCAGAGCTATTTCGGAAAATTTGCCATAACCTTTAGCTTCATGTTAAAAAATGTAAGTAATTCAACATTTAAACTTTGTGTTTTTAAAGACTAACAAAATTTGCTCTACAACCAAAATGTAACATATATTTGACAATGATGTTAAACACAGTCATTTTTTAAAAATTTGATTTCTTTGATCAGAAAGGGAAAGTTTGTGCTTTTCTTGCTGTTCTAGTTTGGAGATTGTTTTTTCAAGTTAATTTATATCAATTCACTTAATAGGACACATATAACACTGTGTGACATCTATCATCTCATTTAATAATGGTTGTTAGTTCATTTCCCAGTAAAGACAAGGAAAACAAGAATGTTGAACTACCTAGAAAATCTAATCATTTAGGAAATAACTTCTAAGTTTATAGTTAATTAATGTTCCTCTTTATTATTTTCAACGTATGAAAATGCAATGTGAACATTTTAATATGTAAATAGAGGGTTGAGTGATTTAAAATCCTTTTTACAAACAGCTATAATTCACTTTCAATATTTAAAAGCAAAATCTCTATCCAATTATAGTCAAATTCTCTAGTTTGAGAAGGCTTGGGAAAGAATCAAGATGTTAGTATTTTCTCCTAGAGAGGTGACAATGTTACAGCTTCTATGACTACTTTGAAGGTTTTGTCTTTGGTTTTCTGCAGTTTCATAAAGGTACATCTGGTTTTAGATTTCTTTTTATTTATTTGCTTAGGATTCTTGGGGTTTCTTAAAGTTATGTATTGATGTCTTTCATCAATTAGGAAATGTTTACCTTTAATCCCTTTAAATTCTGCTTCTGATACATTCTGTCTGCCTCCTCATCCTGAAACTCTAGTTAAACATATTTTAAATGTCATTATTGTATCCTTTTACACTCCTTACTGTCTCTTCATCTCACCCCACTCCTGTCCTCTACCTCCTGAATTTTACTCTGGATTGACTTTTTAGGTTTATACTCTATTTCATTTGATTTTGCTTCGCATGTGTCTAACTTGCTCCAAAACAAAAACCACTGAATTACTGTATTTTTCAGTTCTATATCTAGCTAGTTCTTTTTCAATTTTTTAATGTGACTTAACCATTTTTGAGCGTAAAACTGAAGCTTGGCATGTGTCTTTTCATATGTGCTCAGCTGCTAAGCTGTGTCCAATTCTTTGCGACCACATGGCCTGTAGCCATCCAGGCCCTCTGTAGATGGAATTTCCTGGGCAAGAATACTGGGGTGGGATGCCTTTTCCTTCTCCAGGGGATTTTCCCTACCCGGGATCGAACCCACATTTCCTGTGTCTACTGCATTAACAGGCCAATTCTTTACCACTGAGCCACGTGGGAAGCCCAAGCTTGGCATATGTCTCCTTAAAAACCTTAAAGATATGTATCTATAATCTATGTCAAATGATACCAATATCATTGAGCACCCAAGATTCTATTCTGTTGCCTTTCATTCTCTTGCTTCTCACTCATGGAGTCTTCTCTCTCGTATTTCTGGTGATCTTTAAATGTGTGATAGATATTAAATTTTAGAGTTTAACCTATAGAGATTAATTTGAGTCCTAGGAAAATCCACCAAAGAGGATCTTAAATTACCGTTATCAGTCTCTCAAAATTCAGATAACCTTAATTCAACCTTGAGGCATGGTATTTTCCGTATACCCGTCTCAAAACCAAGCTTCAGAGTATGCAAAGCATGGCTTACTTGGTTTACACTGTCAATCTTAGGATGTATCCTTTTCATCTTCAGTCCAGTTTCAGAGTTGATTTAGCAGGGTCACTCCTTTGGGAGACTTTAGACTTCGATTTTCTTCCTCCATCCTCTTCCAGTTGGTAACTTCTATAGGAGCAAGAGAATCCTGAACGTTGGACTCACTTCCCTGGATTTCCATTTACTCCCATTTATTGCTCTAATAATGCTACAAAGCATTCTTTAATTTCCCCCAACATATTTTTAAAAACAATTTTGTCTCACTTTTTAAATTTATTCAATGGAAAAGTGATTACCAGGACTGCCATTCTTCAAAGAGGAAATTCCATGAAAAGACTTTAACAATCAATTTTGAATAGAATAGAAATGATTAGTAGGAGTTTAGATCAGGGCAAGGCTAGTAGAGGAAAAGGGGAATTAAGAAAAAGACCCACTGAAAGATTTTGGTAACAAGTGGTGGAAGTAGGAATAACAGATCATGGAAGACAAAAAGATAAAGAGTTTCAAGAAGAGACAATGATTAACACTATAAGATAACCAAATAGGATAATTGAGAAAAGGGTAATTGAATTTGATAATTAGGAAAGCATTAGAGAATTTAATGTGAACATCTTTAGGAAGACTAATTTTATAGTTTTCTGAATTACTAGTTAGGTAAAAGCATATTTATCAATTTCTTTAAGAACCTGGGTAAAGGCAAGAAAAGAAAAAGTGTTTTGAGGCAATGTAGAACATAATTCTAGTCTATTTAAAAACACTTTATGTTAAATTCAATCAATACCGTGATTAGATTGGAATTAAATTTCTTCATGATCAGATTCTATGGATGATGCTTATCAAACCAATCCTAAAATTAACCTGACAAGGCATATAAGAGAAATTTCTGTTAAGACTGGAACAATGATAGTTTTGGATTTTCTATATTTTTCTTAATTTCATAATATTCAATTTCTTTGAACTAAGGCAAACATCTCTACCTGTCTGAAAATATAGATTAGGAACTCAAGAGCAGCAGGTATTTTTTATCTTTAAATGGATCCATTTTAAAATAATACCATTTTGAGAGATTCAGTATATCCAAAGCTCTGTCGTTAACAGCAAAAACCTGAACTTGATTGCCGTGTGTTAGAATAAAACTCACATTGTGGACAATTCTGAGACTTTTAAATCTTTTAATTTGTATATAACAAAAAGGGAAGCCTTGCTGAATCCCTTCCCATGGAAATTATTAAATGGTGCTATCCATTGAATAATATCTTTGTCCTATCAGGTAGCATATTCTCTTCTCCTGCTTGCTCTACCAGATACTTGTATCAAATCCTTCTGACCTTTGTATTTGGAAATTCATAAATGAATGAAAGTCCTCTCAGATATTTTGCTTTGCTATTTGTTGTTGTGATTTAGTTGCTCAGTTGTGTCTGACACTTTTGCAACCCCGTGGACGGCAGACCCCCAGGCTCCTCTATTCATGGGATCTCTCAGGCAAGAATACTGGAGTGGGTTACTGTGCCCTCCTCCAGGAATTCTTACCAACTCTGGGATGGAACCCACATCTCCTGCAAGTTCCTTACCACTGAGCCACCAGGGAAGCCCTTGATTTACTTTTAGTGGCTTTAGTAATAATGTGTTTATGTTCACTCCAATCAAGTTCATCTTTAAGAGGATTTATCAGATTTTTTAAATGGTGAGGAAGTTTGACCAACCAGTAGGTTGGAAAATTTCTTTTATTAGAAGATGATATTGAACCTAATAATTTGAGTGGAATTTGAACCTTCTGCCTAGTCCCACTGCTGATTTAATAAGGAAAACTGGCTTGCTCATATTGATTTATTCTAGTCTGCATTTATTTTATGTCCCAACCCTAAATACAAGCTTCTAGTTTCATCTAGACATCTGCCGGTGGTTGGGTTGCAGTTGGTTAAATAAGCTTTTACAATGTCCTAGGATTACGGAATTGACTGCTTTTCAGGGTCATAAATTTACATCTTACATATGTTAGGTATAGTGTATATCTACAGTTCCAGTCAAAAATAATCTTAAAGTACAAACATTAAGTTCATATTGATCCTCAATATAATGGAATATTTCTCTGATTTATGTTAAATAATGACAGAATTTACTAAAATGAAATCAGTGTTACTCCTCTGAGGGTTAGTCACAAGGAAGATTCACTTGACTGATTGGGGGAAAAACAGAGCTGTAAATTGAAAGTCTTTTTAAAGTACTTATAGCTTAATAACAATACCACATGTGAATTTATTTGATGTATTTCTTTTTTCCTATGTCCATCCTGCCAGTTATAGAGAGTAAAAACCTAAATGTTCCCTTTATGTGAAGGCAATTTGGTTTTACTGCCGTGAAATTGGAATGACATTGGCAGACTGTGAATTATGCTATCTACATACTGCCTACATTTAAAAAAATAATTTAAGTGACAGTTAATAAGCCACTAAAGTAGACTGATTTATTAAGTTACACAGAAATTTACTTTGAAATTTTTTTCTTGTATTTTTTTTGTTGCTGAAAATTATATTGCTAACAAAGTTAAAGAGTAAATATTTAGCCTATTAAGGACTTTAATTTGTCTTACAGCAAAAAATATGTTTACTAAATTGAGATAGCCTTTGCCTAGGGATCTGACTAATGAAGAAGGTTTCTGGATATTTTTGGGGAAAGGTAGCATTCTCATGGGCAGTCTTTTTATCCCTGCCCTCCCCGCTCTGCCACCAGGCTGCCACAAAAGAATAGATCTTGGGCCTGAAACAGTTCTGTACCTAGAGATAAAGTGCCCACACAGTCTATGCAGACTTTATCACCTGAAATAGTACTGTCTTGCTCTATTTCAGGCTCGACTAGCACTCCTTTGTTATGCCTAAGTGTATGTGTCAGTGTTTGACAGGCTTCAGTATTTTAGACTCCATGGAGGAGGAGATGAGGTCTTTCTATTGCATCAAAAGAGGGGTGCTAGGTTAATTCCTCTGTTTCCACTTCCAAGAGGACCCACCAGCCGTGTAGGAATCGATGCCTCTATTGGCACAGATCTCGCTCTGACTCTTCCTTGTTAAAGCATTATTTGACTGTGTTGCGCTCTCCTTGGCAACGCCTATACGAAGATGCAATGGGCAGAAGTGTTTGGACCTCTTTTCTGGTAGCTGGCATTGTGATATCTCTGTTATCCTCCATCGTGTTGGAGTCTTCCCTGGCATCTGTAACTGGTACATGGTATTCTAATCAACAGTATTGCTTTTAATAATATCTCTCAAAATTAGTGCTTCTTGGAACCTGATTTAGAAATTATTTCTCAAAGATAATTGAAATTTCAGATATTAGAGAAGTCTTGTGTTTATTGGCATTGTAGCACAGCAGTAAAGAATCTGCCTGCAATGCAGGAGACACAGGTTTGATCCCTGGGTCCGAAAGATCCCCTGGAGAAGAAAATGACAACCAGCTTCTCTTCTTGCCTTCAATCTTGACAAGCATCAGGGTCTTTTCAAATGAGTCAGTTCTTTGCATCAGGTGGTCAAAGTATTGATGTTTCAGCTACAGCACCAGTCCTTCAGTGAATATTCAGGGATGATTTCCTTTAGGATTGACTGGTTTGACCTCCTTGCAGTCCAACAGACTCTCTCTCTAGAGTCATCTCCAACACCACAGTTCAAAAGCATCAGTTCTTTGGCACTCAGCTCTCTTTATAGTCCAGTGTTCTTGCTTGGGAAATCTCATGGATAGAGAAGCCTATCAGGCTACAGTCCACAGGGGTCACAAGAATTGGAAACAACTTAGCAACTAAACCAGCATCACCCACCACAATCTGCTAAGGTATTGTGAAGTTGCCCTACAATTAAGAAAATTATGAAAAATGCTATGATGGTCTTTTATTCTCTATTTATGAATATAGAAAGGACATTGTTTCTTATGGTCCTCTTTAGGAAGTTAACTGGTTTGGTTCAGTTCAGTAGCTCAGTCGTGTCTGACTCTTTGGGACCCCATAAACTGCAACACGCCAGATTTCCCTGTCCATCACCAACTCCTGAAGCATGCTCAAACTCATGTCTGTCGAATTGCTGATGCCATCCAACCATATCATCCTCTGTCGTCCCTGCCTTCAATCTTGCCCAGCATCAGGTTCTTTTCCAATGAGTCAGTTCTTCACATCAGGTGGCCAGAGTATTGGAGTTTCAGCTTTAGCATCACTCCTTCAGTGAATATTCAGGACTGATTTCCTTTAGGATGGACTGGTTGGATTTCCTTGCAGTCCAAGGGACTCTCACGAGTCTTCTCCAACACCACAGTTCAAAAGAATCAATTCTTCAGAGCTCAGCTTTCTTTATAGTCTAACTTTCACATCCATAAATGATTACTGGAAAAACCATAGCTTTGACTAGATGGACCTTTGTTGGGAAAATAATGTCTCTGCTTTTTAATATGCTGTCTAGGTTGGTCATAGCTTTTCTTCCAAGGAGCAAGTGTCTTTTAACTTCATGGTTGCACTCACCATCTGCAGTGATTTTGGAGCCCTCCAAAATAAAGTCTGTCACTGTTTCCATCATTTTCCCATCTTTTGCCATGAAGTGATGGGACCGGATGCCATGATCTTAGTTTTATGAATATTGAGTTTTAAGCCAACTTTTTCACTCTCCTCTTTAACTTTCATCACTTTCATCAAGAGGCTCTTTAGTTCTTCACTTTCTGGCATAAAGGTGGTATCATCTGCATATCTGAGGTTATTGATATTTCTCCTGGCAGTCTTGTTTCCAACTTAGGATTCATCCAGCCCAACATTTCAATAAGCAGGGTTAAATAAGCAGCCTTGACGTACTCCTTTCCTGACTTGGAACCAGTCTGTTGTTCCATGTCCAGTTCTATCTGTTGCTTCCTGACCTCCATACAGATTTCTCAGGAGGCAGGTAAGGTGGTCTGGTATTACCATCTCTTTCACAACTTTCCAGTTTGTTGTGGTTAACATAGTCAAAGGCTTTGGCATAATCAATAGAGCAGAAGTAGATGTTTTCATGGAACGCTCTTGCTTTTTTGATGATCCAATGGATATTGCCAATTTGATCTCTGATTCCTCTGCCTTTTCTAAATCCAGCTTGAACATCTGAAAGTTCACAGTTCATGTACCGTTGAAGCTTGGCTTGGAGTATTTTGAGCATTACTTTACTAGCATGTGATATGAGTGCAGTTGTGTGGTAGTTTGAACATTTTTGGCATTGCCTTTCTTTGAAATTGAAATGAAAACTGACCTTTTTCAGTCCTGGGGCCACTGCTGAGGTTTCCAAATTTGCTGGCATATTGAGAGCAGCTCTTTCACAGCATCATCTTTCCAGTTGAAATAGCTCAACTGGAATTCCATCACCTCCACTAGCTTTGTTCATCTTGATGAACAAAGACACACTAAGACCCACTTGACTTTGCATTCCAGGATGTCTGGCTCTATATGGGTGATCACACCATCGTGGTTATCTGGGTCATAAAGATCTTGTTTGTTTAGTTCTTCTGTGTATTCTTGCCACCTCTTCTTAATATCTTCTGCTTCTGTTAGGTCCATACCATTTCTGTCCTTTATTGAGCCCATCTTTGCATGAACTATTCCCTTGGTATCTCTAATTTTGTTGAAGAGCTCTCTAGTCTTTTCTATTCTATTGTTTTCCTCTATTTCTTTGCACTTATCACTTAAGAAGGCTTTGTTATCTCTCCTTGCTATTCTTTGGAACTCTGCATTCAAATGGGAATATCTTTCCTTTTCTCCTTTGCCTTTAGCTTCTCTTCTTTTCTCAGCTATTTGTAAGGTATCCTCAGACAACCATTTTGCCCTTTGACTTTCTTTTTCTTGAGAATGGTCTTGATCACTGCCTCCTGTACAATGTCACGAACCTCGGTCCAAAGTTCTTAATGGGCTCTATCAGATCTAATCCCTTAAATCTATTTATCACTCCCACTGTATAATCATAAGGGATTTGATTTAGGTCATACCTGAATGGTCTAGTGGTTTTCAGTACTTTGTTCAATGTAAGTCTGAATTTGGCAATAAGGAGTTCATGACCTGAGCCACAGTTAGCTCCCAGTCTTGTTTTTGCTGACTGAATAAATCTTCTCCATCTGTGGCTGCACAGAATGTAATCAGTCTGATTTCAGTACTGACCATCTGGTGATGTCCATGTGTGGAGTCTTCTTCTGTGTTGTTGGAAGGTGATGTTTGCTATGACCGGTGCATTCTGTTGTCAAAACTCTGTTTGCCTTTGACCCACTTCATTTTGTACTCCAAGGCCAAATTTGCTTGTTACTCCAGGGAGGGCTTGACTTCCTGCTTTTGCATCCAGTCACTTATAATGAAAAGGACATCTTTTGGGGGTGTTAGTTCTAGAAGGTCTTACAGATCTTCATAGAACTGTTCAGCTTCTTCAGCATTACTATTCAGGGCATAGACTTAGATAACAATAATATTGAATGGGTTGCCTTGGAAGTGAACAGAGATCATTCTGTCATTTTTGAGAAAGCACCCAAGTTTACTGGTATAGTTATATAATCTTGACAAACTCACTTATATCTATCTTATGTATTGATGTCTGTGAATTTTGTAACTAGGTTTTATTTTCTACTTGTGTTGATTGCTGAATAGCTCAGAGTCAAATATGGATTAAATATCTACATAAGTTTTGCTTTTCTCTTCAGTTGTTCTTCATTTATAGTTTAAGTGTTTTGCTTCTTGTATGTCATCTTTTGTTGCAGTAACAAATGACCACAATTTAATGGCATAATGTAACTATGATGTATTATTTCAGAGGTCTGTGTGTCAGAAGTTTGGGCTGGCTCAACTCTTTCCTCTTGGAACTCCAGGTTTCAAACAGCAAAATCAAGGTATCAGTCAGCTGGGTTCATATCAGGAAGCTTGAGGAAAATTTTACTCAAAGTTCATGTAGGTTGTTGGTGGAACCCAGAGTCTAGCAGTTGTAGGACTGACATTCCCATCTTTTTCATATCTATCCACTAGGTTATTTGCTATCTATCCCCTGTTGTTATTGCCTAGAGACCTCCCTCCAACCTCTACTTAAAGACCACTGCATCTCAGAGATGGCAGTTCAGTTCAGTTCAGTCCAGTTGCTCAGTCGTGTCCGACTCTTTGTGACCCCGTGAATTGCAGCGTGCCAGGCCTCCCTGTCCATCACCAACTCCTGGAGTTCATTTAGACTCACTTCCATTGAGTCAGTGATGCCATCCAGCCATCTCATCCTCTGTTGTCCCCTTCTTCTCCTGCCCCCAATCCCTCCCAGCATCAGAGTCTTTTCCAGCCATCTCATCCTCTGTTGTCCCCTTCTCCTCCTGCCCCCCAATCCCTCCCAGCATCAGAGTCTTTTCCAATGAGTCAGCTCTTCACATGAGGTGGCCAAAGTACTGGAGTTTCAGCTTCAGCATCATTCCTTCCAAAGAACACCCAGGGCTGATCTCCTTCAGAATGGACTGGTTGAATATCCTTGCAGTCCAAGGGACTCTCAAGAGTCTTCTCCAACACCACAGTTCAAAAGCATCAATTCTTTGGTGCTCAGCCTCCTTCACAGTCCAACTCTCACATCCATACATGACCACAGGAAAAACCATAGTCTTGACTAGATGGACCTTAGTCAGCAAAGTAATGTCTCTGCTTTTGAAAATGCTATCTAGGTTGGTCATAACTTTTCTTCCAAGGAGTAAGTGTCTTTTAGTTTCATGGCTGCAATCACTATCTGCAGTGATTTTGGAGCCCCCAAAATAAAGTCTGACACTGTTTCTACTGTTTCCTCATCTATTTCCCATGAAGTGATGGGACCAGATGCCATGATCTTCGTTTTCTGAATGTTGAGCTTTAAACCAACTTTTTCACTCTCCTCTTTCACTTTCATCAGGAGGCTTTTTAGCTCCTCTTCACTTTCTACCATAAGGGTGGTGTCATTTGTATATCTGAAGTTATTGATATTTCTCCCAGCAATCTTGATTCCAGCCTGTGTTTCCTCCAGTCCAGCGTTTCTCATGATGTACTCTGCATATAAGTTAGATAAACAGGATGACAATATACAGCCTTGACGTACTCCTTTTCCTATTTGGAACCCATCTGTTGTTCCATGTCCAGTTCTAACTGTTGCTTCCTGACCTGCATACAGATTTCTCAAGAGGCAGGTTAGGTGGTCTGGTATTCCCATCTCTTTCAGAATTTTCCACAGTTGATTGTGATCCACACAGTCAAAGGCTTTGGCATAGTCAAGAAAGCAGAAATAGATGTTTTTCTGGAACTCTCTTGCTTTTTCCATGATCGAGCGGATGTTGGCAATTTGATCTTGGTTCCTCTGCCTTTTCTAAAACCAGCTTGAACATTAGGAACTTCACGGTTCACATACTGCTGAAGCCTGGCTTGGAGAATTTTGAGCATTAGTTGACTAGCATGTGAGATGAGTGCAATTGTGCGGTAGTTTGAGCATTGTTTGGCATTGCCTTTCTTTGGGATTGGAATGAAAACTGACCTTTTCCAGTCCTATGGCCACTGCTGAGTTTTCCAAATTTGCTGGTATATTGAGTGCAGCACTTTCAGTGACATACTAAATCCTTCTCTAGCTTGAAATCTCTGATTTCCTCTTCTGCTACATATTTTTTCTCCTCTTTTGCCTCTAACCAGAGAAATTTTACTGCTTTTAAGGACTCAGGTGATTAGATTGGGTCTTTCTGGATAATTCAGGATGATTTTCCTATCTTAAGCTTTATAATTATATAGTATCTGCAGAGTCCCTTTTGTCCTGACAGGCAATGCACTCACAGTCCCAGAGATTAGGGTATGAACATTTTTTTCCCCCAACATACTGCAGTATATTTTTTGAATATTGGAATGCTGTCTTGATATCATAAATAATATCTTAAGAATAAACCAAGGCAAGATAGATAAATGTACATGTAGAGCTGAGCCCCTTTGCAGTCCACCAGAAATTATCACAACATTATTAATCAGCTATACTTCAATATAAAAATAAAAGATTAAAAAAAGTATAAACCAATAAAAATAATTAAATTATATTCCAATGAACTGGGTGAAAAACCCTCAGATTAATCTAAATATGAAATAAATTTCATTAAATATTTGAAGGATAAAATTTGACTTATAGTACAATGTAGCTATTTTAATTTTAGATTTAGGTATATAAAATCAACATTTACAAACTTTAAACATGCATATTTTACCAGGTTTACTTTTTGCCTATTTTCCTAAGTTACTGAACAAAATAAATTATTTTGTCTGGGAATTATATCACTATATTACTATGATATTACTGTTTTTTATTATTTTTCTTTTTTATATTTGAGTTCAGAAAACAATTGCTTTATTGAAAAACTTTTGTGTTTATCACAACCTTAAATCCTTTCACTCTCCAAAATATAGGCATCTGTTTAGTAAAAATTTCCGATTCTTTTCAGGAAACCTAACTGTTAGGATATGGGTTTTTTGAAACTTACTGACAAAACTAAGATAAATGTGGACACAGTTGCTTAGTAGTTTTGGATATTTAAATATTATGTAAACTCCTATTTTGTTTCCTTATTTATAAATTTGTTTAATAGTAGTTACCTCATAGGACTGAGGTGGTAACTTTAGCAATATGTGTGCAATACAATGAATAGAAAGTCAGTGAGAGAGGATTTATTTTTATTAAAACTATTATTACGTGGGATCAGTGAGAAACATGCCTTTATTGCCAAGAAAAAAGACAGATTCATAAACGGGCTTTCTCTGTTCACCTAAGACTTGTTTTCTTTTTAACCCCTTCAGACATCAATCATAATTTTGTTATATAGTGAATGTTCATGTTGACATTCCCACACATTAACTATCTCCTTCTCTGTGTTTTTTCTGCATCTCTGACTTACCTCTATTGCTTTTCTTCTGATAAATTTCAAAAGAATTTCCTACAGGGACTGTTGGCTAGCAGTGGACTCTCCAAGTTTTTATTTGTCTGAAAATATTTTAATTCAACAGCTCCATTCTTGAAATATCTTTCCTACCCTTCCCCCAAGTACAGAATTCTAGGTTGGCAGTTATTTACTTCCAGTACACTAAAGGTATCTTTGGATGTCTTATTTTCATTTAAACTGTCAATTATTTGAAGGCAATGTGCGTTTATTCTTACTTGTCCTAGAAACTTTAAACAGTTTGTGTTTTACAGTTTTAATATGATATATCATAAAAATATTAAAATACATCTATCTGGGTTTCCCAGGTAGTGCAGTGGTAAAGAATTTGCCTGCCAAGGCAAGAGATTTAGGAGACTCGGGTTCAACACCTGGGTCAGGAAGATCCCCTGGAGGAGGAAATGGGAACCCACTCCAGTATTCTTGCCAGGAAAATCCCATGGACAGAGTAGCTTGGGGGTTACAGTCTATGGGGGAGCAAAGAGACGGACATGACTGAGTATGTGTGCATGATATGTGTAAGCTTGGCTTTCTTTTTATTTATTGTGCTTTGTATTCATCGACTTCATGAAACTAAGAAATTGTGTTTTATATCAGTGCTAGAAAAGGTGGTGCTAGTGATAAAGAATCCTCCTGTCAATGCAAGAGATGCCAGAGATGAGGGTTCAATCTCTGGGTCGGGAAGATCCCCTGGGTCAGTATTCTTACCTAAAAATCCCATGGACAGAAGGCCTAGCAGGCTAGATCCATGAGGAGTCAAAGAGTTGAATACAACTGAGCAACTGAGCACATAGAAAATCTCCAGCCTTCATCCCTTCAATTCAAATACTGCTTCTACTCAACTCTCCCTTCCTTTCTTTTTCGAATTCTGATTAAACATATGTTAAACTTTCTCACAGTTTTCCACGTCTTTTAAATCTCTCTCTCTCTCAAAAAATTATTTTTTCTCCCAGTACTACATTTAGATAAAATGTTCTTAACAGTTTACAAACCCTTTCTCCATGTGTATCTCATTTGATTTTATAATCTGATATTAAACCCATCTGCTGAGCTTAAAAATTCTAGTTATTATATTTTTAATCAGGAATTCTGTTTTCTTAAAATGTATTACTGTATAGTTTATTTCTTGCAAATGTTTCCAAATGTATCTTTTATTTTTTTCAATGTGGCAAAAGGAAATATTCTTTTAGAATATCTGTCTGGTAATTTCAGCAGGTCTGTTTCAACTTTCTACTGTTTGTGTTTATTTCTACTTATGATGCTTTGTTTTCTTGCAAACTTAATTGCTTTTCATATATGTTGGTCACCACCTTTAAATATAAATATGTATGTATGTGTATATATATATATAGAGAGAGAGAGAGAGAGAGAAAGACAGAGTGATACTTAAGGCCTAAAATGAATGATTTCCTCCAGATAGAATTTGTGTCTGCTTTGACTATACAGTGGTTAGTTTGTCTAGGTCTGGAGTTTCAACCAGACAAGTTTTTTGGTCCCCTGTTATATACGTACTTTGCTGCCTATCTGAGCACAGGTTGGCTTGTGATTGCACCTTCTTGAAAGAGAAGGAGAAAAAAAAACTTTTCCTCTCACCTCTGCTCAGGGCCTAAGCAATTTTCTTTCTGGTGTCTTGGTATAGAAAGGTAGATGTGGTCACTTGGTTTTTCGTTAAATTCCTCACCTTGCGTGGTTCTTGGATTTTCATTTATTTCCCTTTCACCCAAATGAGGATGTCAGAAAACAGTCATGTTTCATACATGACAGGTGTTTCAGCCCCACTTGAATTTGAGGTCCTCTACTTCTTTCATTCGCTCTTCAATACTTAAAAAAATTATTGAGCAAGAATACTGGAGTGGGTAGCCATTCATTTCTCCAGGGGATCTTCCCCACACAGGGATTGAACCCAGGTCTCCTATATTGTGGGCAGATTCTTTACTATCTGAACCACCAAGGAATTAAAAAAAATGTGA
The DNA here is from genome assembly GCA_917880005.1 of Nanger dama. Taxonomy (NCBI): domain Eukaryota; kingdom Metazoa; phylum Chordata; class Mammalia; order Artiodactyla; family Bovidae; genus Nanger; species Nanger dama. The sequence continues at coordinate 38,163,301 of CAKJTW010000007.1, forward strand.
ATATATATATATAATAGAGAGAAAGAGAGAGAGAGGGAGCACATAATTGCTTTTAGTGACAGGGTTGTTGAACTTTGTGTTGTAGGCAGGATAATAGCTCCCTAAATATGACCATGTCCTAATTCCCAGAACTTATGAATTGTTGTTTGGTTGCTAAGTTGTGTCTGACTCTTTGCTACCCCATGGACCTCAGCATGCCAGGCTCCTCTGTCCTCCATTATCTCCCAGAGTTTGCTCACATTCATGTCCACTGAGTCAGTAATGCTATCTAATCGTCTCATCCTCTGCTACCCTCTTCTTCTATTGCCTTCAATCTTTCCCAGCGTCAGGGTCTTTTCCAATGAGTTGGGTCTTTTCCAATAAGTTGGCTCTTTGCCTCAGATGACTGAAGTATTGGTGCTTCAGCTTCAGGATCAGTCTTTCCAATGACATTCAGGGTTGATTTCCTTTAGGATTGACTGATTTGATCTCCAAGCTGTCCAAGGGACTCTCAAGAGTCTTCTCCAGCACCACGATTTGAAAGCATCAATTCTTTGGCACTCAGCTTTCTTTATGGTCCAACTCTCACATCCATACTTAACTACTGGAAAAACTATAGCTTTGACTATATGGACCTTAGTTGGAAAAGTGATGTCTCTGCTTTTTAATATACCGTGTAGGTATATTAATAGCTTTCCTTCCAAGGTAGCAAGTCCTTCAATTTCATAAACCTATGAACCTATGAATAAGATATATGCTATGGCAAGGAGAAATTGAAGTTGCATATGGAATTAATGTTATTAATCATTTGACATTGCAATGGGGACATTAGCCTGAGTTCTCTGGGTGGGCCCAGTGTAATCACAGGGGCTTTATAAAGTGAAAGGAGGCAGGGGAGTCTGAGTGAGGTGATGTGAGAAGCACTCAGCTGGTTGTTACTGGCTTTGAAGATGGAAGAGGGCCTTGAGCCAAAGAATGTGGGCAGCCTCTAGAAGCTGGAAAAAGCAAGGAAACGGATTCTCCCTTAGAGCCTCCAGAGAGGAAAGCAGCCCGGCCAAGATATTTGATTTTAGAACAGCAAGACCCAGTTCAGACCTCTGACCTCCATAACTATAAGATCATTAATCTGTGTTATTTTAAACAACTAGATTTGTGCTAATTTATAGCAACAGTAAATAGAAAAATAATATCCTCTATCTATCAGAAATAGAAGCTCTCAATTTTTTTTTATAAATGGTGTAAATATTAAAAAAACAAAAAAACAAGGGTACTATCTCCATATTCCTGATTACTTTACACATGAATTAATTAAAGCAATATTATAGTGAAATAGCATGATACTATACTAAGGAAAATAAGGGCATTTTGTCTATACCAATTTGTTATAATATTAGTGACTGATGCTCCCTACCTTAAATCCCTATTGGTTTGAGGCTAAAAGACAAAAATATTTCAAATGGTTACCAAATATGCTTATTTCTGGCAAAGTGATAGAAACTGAAATTTTAACTGGTCCCTTCCTCCAAAATTATAGCTAAGAAAGGAATGGAAATTTTGTTAAAAATATTATCTTGATTTTTTAGCAAATAAAAACCTAAATAACCACAGCTTTGACCACTTACTTCCTATGTATTTTTGTGAGAGGTTTTACATTTGTTTAAATAACATTGCTGAATCAAATTATTCTTTAAATTAAAACCAAACTCGATCTATTTAAAATGTGCCAAGTTACTCAGTGTTCCTGCTATGTGTCTGCTCACAGCAGCTGCTAATCCTAAAAGGACTGGCACCGACCATGTGAGGACCTTGAGGGCAGGATCCTATGACAAGTCATGATGAGCAAAGATTTCCTTCCAGACAGCATATGATATATATGTTTCATCATAAAATTTATATGAAGTTGAAGGAATGTAGATTTATTTAGCATTAATTTGGAAACCTGCAAAAGTGGGATTGGGAGAATTAAACCTCATTACTGATCCTGGAGTCAGGTATAGTTTTCAATGTGTGACAATGACTATTAAATATAGGGAAGGCTGTTTATTAAATAGAATGATGATCATTTACTGAGGGGCCTCAGGCAAGTCAGTGAGCCCTTCTTGGTCTTCTTCATATTATCTCTCAAATGGTAAAGAATAAATATAATAACTAAGGTCCTTCTCTCTTTAACATTCTATTTTAGAGAGGCGATACACACACAAACCTATATACCCATGCATATGCTAACAGAGTATTATCATAACTTATAGTAATGAAAAGACCCTCCTCTAGCATTTTGAATATGATTTTTTTAATTCAGTAGAAACAATACCTGATTTAAACTGGCTAGATGAGATCTTATGCTGGGGAAGAGGAGCTGTAAAAAGGTACTTCTCATTGTGGCTGGGACAATGCCTTTTAAAGTTGTCTTTGTTCCCTGTAATCCACAAACTTTATTTTATAGCTCTTTGATATTGTTGAAGATCATCACTATCACAGAGATGTTAAGAGAGTATCAAGTATTTCCCCTCTGCTGATCATCTTTTGCTAGTACCTACTCCAAAATTTGGAGATGTTCTCCTATGGAAAAAATGTTGGCTCTTCTCATCTTGCTGAGCTGTAAAACAGCTCAGGGAGGGTAATGATAATTCTTTATAATGTGTGCCTGCAGTTGCAATTAACGTGTTCCCCCTAAGGATTTTTAGCAAGGCTTGCCTTTCTAGAATAGACTGTGTCTCTTCTATCCTGAGTCCTTGACAAATAGCTGCCTGAAGGGAATGCTGCTGATGGACTATTTTGCTGGATGTGGCTGTTTCAGCCCGTGACTCCAGTCCAGTATCTGGGATAATGGAATGCATAGTAAAGCTGCTTAATATTAAGAAATGGTAAGCTTTTAACTTGTGAATTTAAGCCAGTCACTCTCTGTGACCAACTACAAGACAGTGATTTTTGAAACTGGATGGAAATTGGGTTAAATACAGATTTTACAATACACTGGCTGAAGGACTTTGGGTAAATTACTTAAATAATGTGAAACTTTGTTTCTTTATCTGCAAAATGTGTATAGAAAGAATCTCCTGCTTCCAAGAGTTATGTGAAATCCTCTATAAATGATAAAGCATATCATTTATTATATTCTCATATGTGATGCAATAATATGATTATCAACAGATACAGGAATATCAAGAGCTTTGCTTACCCAAGAAGTATTTTTGTGATTTTGTTTAGCATTTTGAGTTATGATTTATAATATATTGAGTTATAAAAAGCTCTGGTGAAAATGCATTTAAAGATATCAACTTTACCCTTAAGAAGCTTATGGTACATTGATACATATAAATGAAGAAACAATTATTATGCAGGGTGAAGAACTCTAGGATTTAGGGAGATATTAAGAGAATGCTGCAGGATTGGAATAGAAGGTATGTCCAGTCTTGACTGGAGAAGGAAATGGCAACCCACTCCAGTGTTCTTGCCTGGAAAATCCTGTGGACAGAGGAGCCTGGAAGGCTACAGTCCATGGGGTCGCAAAGAACTGGACATGACTGAGCGACTTTACTTCCTTCCTTCCTTCCTTCCTTCCAATCTTGACTGGTAGTTCAGAAAAAAACTTCTCAAATGAGGTAAACTTGGTCAAAGGCTTATAGAAGAAAAATGAGAATAAATTGAGCAGAAAAAGTGAAAGAGAACACATTTTTAAATAGGAAGAAAGCATGTGCAAAGTTATACAATTTTTGTATATTCAGGGAGTAATGCATTTTTAGATTAATTAAGTTTAATTGGGAGATAATTGCTTTACAGTATTGTGATGGTTTTTGTCATACATTAGTATGACTCTCCCATCGGCATACATGTGTCTCCCCTCCATCCTGAATCCTCCTCCTACCTCTCTCCCCACTCCATCCCTCCAAGTTGTCACAGAGCACCAGCTTTGGATGCCCTGTGTCATATATCACAGTCACACTGTTTATCTGTTTTACATATGGTAATGTATGAGTTTCAATGCTACTCTCTCAAATCATCCCACCCTCTGCCTCTCCCACTGAGCCTGAAAGTCTGCTCTTTCTGTCTGTGTCTACTTTGCTGCCTTGTATGTAGTTTTCTTGGTACCACGTTTCTAGATCCCATGTATGTGTGTTAATATACAATATTTGTCTTTCTGACTTACTTCCCTCTGTATAATAGGCTCTCAGTTCATCCACCTCATTAGAACTGACTCAGATGTGTTCGTTTTTGTAGCTGAGTAATACTCCATTGTGTATATGTACCACAATTTCCTTCTCCATTCATCTGCTGATGGATATCTAGGTTGCTTCCATGCCCTAGCTGTTGAAGTGGTGGGTGCATGTGTGAGGAGTGAATGGGATATGATGAGTTGAGGACATACATAACACGATGAGCAGAATTTATCCTATTCTGTAGTTAACAAGAAGAAATTAAATTTAACTGGAGCAGTGACATGAGTGGACTTGCTCTTTTGGAAGATTCTTCTGGTATCTTGCGGGTGATGGATGGAGAGCAGGAAGGAAGCAACGAGAAAAGCAGCAAGCAAGGCTGGAGGCATGGAGTCTTGTGGTGAAATTCTAGATATTTAGAAGGTAGGAATTAATGTAGGCTGAAGCATTAGGCATTGGGAATAAATAGTATTGGCTAGAGACAGCTTTAAAAGAGAGTCTCTCTGGCTTTTTTACTAACTAGTCAGAAGTGGGGGATATATGAGGAGTCTTGCATAGCCTCTTGAATTTTAGAAGTGGTAAATTCTTGCTGTCACTGAGCTAGGGACCTGGGAAAAGGCAAAGATTTGAAGGAAAAATCCTGAGTTTACTTGTTGGCATGTTTATACTGAGGTACCTATGACATACCTGAATCGCAGTGTCTGAAACTCAAGAAAATAGGTCAGGCCTGGAGGTATAGATTTAGGTGTCAGTTTGAAGGTGGTAATTGCAACCAGCTGCATAGAAGCGATCACCTTGGGAAATGTTTTATTGTCCCTCAGTTTGATGCAATTACATGATTAGATAATTACAATGTCTCCTTCTTATAGGCATCATAAGAAAAAAAAGTCTAATATAAATTAATGATTTTAAGACATCCACATTAGTTTTCAAAACAAGTAAAGTCATATCACATCAGATTTTAAATTGTTTTGTCCAACTAAGAAAATAGTCTTATATCAGAAACTGTCACTATCACTTTTAGATTTTCAAGTATATCTATAAGCAAAAGTGTATAACTGTTTTAGTTTTTAACCATATGATGAAATGGGTGATTCAGTTTTATCCAAATAAATGGGTTCAGTTTGAAGACAAGTCATGTCAGAGAAGAATTCCTAAATTTTAGGATCCCAAAGCAATCCATTGTGATGGAGTATAAATTCTGTCTTTATTCTTCATAAGATTACTAGAGTTAGGGTACAAGACTAGACATTTAGATAGTGTAATATATGTATCTCGTCATCATTACTGGTTGGTTTGTCTTATTAGTAATGAATGAAAGAAGTGTGTAATTACAAACTAAAAATTATTATATTTTTCCTTTGAAGTTACCTTATCATTGTTTCATGTTTGAATAAGTTTCAATGTGGACATTTATATAGCTTTTAATGTCAAAACTCCCCCAAATTTGACGTGCTTTAGTGCCTTTTATTTCTCATAATTGTAACTTATACATTTAGAAATGGTGAACTATTTTATATAAAGGATGTTCATTATCTTTGTTGTGGTGATTATAACTTATCTTAATAATATTTTACACATCAAATGTATGACATATATTTTCATTAGACCTTTTCTAATGTGATGCTGTTGTAGTTTGGGAACATACTTTTCTGCCTACAAGAATTAATACGATCTAAAATAGTAGGTGAAAAATTAAATTGTGCTAATTCTAAACATTAAGATCTAACCATTTGAAGCATTAACAATCCTTAACAGTGTCATAAATCATTTTAACTTTTTAGCAAGGTAACAAAAATTGCTATATTTTGTAATTTTTTTTACACAGTCATATTCTGTTATAAGTAAATTTGGGCTCTTGGCCAAGGAGAATTTTGGAGAACTTGTAAGTTTGAGAGACTGTCTCACAGCTGGAAAGCACCCCAAAGTGGACTGATCGGAACAGAATATGTTTTCCATTATCCAGCTCTCTACCAAACTATTTCTTGTAGCTTGAAAATAATAAAGATTTTGTAAGCCCCAAGAGGTCTTTTTTGATCCATGAATGAAGTTACGCTGGATTCGTATAACTAAAATTTGACTTCCTTTCTGCCATTGAAATTCAAAACCCTCCATTTATTAGTATGGAATAAGAAAATCCTTCCCTGTCAAAACTTTGTATTTTAATGAAGTCAATGTCAGTGCATATCAAAAGATTTTTGTTCCATTTAAGATGAGTATAATATGATGTAAAAGAAAATGTAGAATGAGTAATGGAAGTAAGTTAATTAAAGCAATATTAAGGGATGAATTTAAGTAGCTTTCTGATTATTTTTAACAACTTGGTTTTATCAAAAGTTACAGTTTTTTCTACTTTTCACAATGATTATTTTATTATGAATTTCTAAAAATATAAGATATATACAGATTTTTGATTGTTGCTGCTTTAAAATTTTTGTCACTCAGAATTTTAAGGTGAAAAAAATCTTAAAAAAAAAATGACTTGTCTTACAGCCCATCCATGTACCCATAGTACCATGGTTGGGTATTATACACGTATTAGACATTTTTAGTATTTTTTTATAGAGGAAATAAAGTGTAATTCATATAATCTTTATATGATTTCTCTAGAACTACAATCACTGTTTTACAATAGCACAGTGGAAAAATTAAGTTATTATATATAACTAAGGTATGCCAGTAAATTAATATATCTAAAGTAAAATCCAGATAACCATTTCAAATTCTAAATCATATATAATCCAGATCATGTATATGAGAATGTAGTTTTGAAACAACTTTCCTGAGAATAAAATTGGGAATTATTTTTAAGAATTATTTACTGTAACAGTCTGAGTCAAAGGAAATAACTATAAAGTCACAAGATTTAAAAAGTGGCATAATCACCCATCTTGCCAGGTGAAATGAAATTGATGCAACATGTTGAACTTTGATCATTCATGTTTCACTAGTGAACCCAAACACACAGAAAATACTTCAATTTACTTCAATAAATGTCCGTCCCCATTGGGGGAGATATAAAAGAGAGTTAGGGCTATGGAAGAATAGGAAAAAAATCTGCAGATAATCCTCAAATCTGGATTTAGACAATAATTTTTACTTCCTGTCCTATCAAATTGCTTTTTCTAAACAGAGTTGCTAACAGAATTGCCTTCTCCTTGCCCCTGGCTGCCCTCTCGTGGAGAACAGCAGGAGCATAAGGAGAAAAAGGAAAGAGAAAGAAAGAATGTGGCGGAACATCCATGATGAGATGATGAATAACTACTTAAGATAGGTGTAACCACGTATCACTAGACTGTCACATCTTAGTAAAAACATGTATGTTTCAAAACAATTCTCTACTTTTAATAGTGCATTTCTTTTACACTACTGAATGTCAGCTGGCTCACTCTGCCTCAAGATTTCAAGAGGGAATCCCAGAGGAAAAGGGAAAGAGAGAGGAAATTGTTATCCAGTGTGCTTCCCAGGGTTTAGCTAAATCATTGGCCAGAGTTGACTTTCTTATTAAATGTTGGTGCTTTGTGTAAGTGGAAAGAGAAACAGTGCCTCATATTTCCATAAGAATATTTGGGGGATGGGAGAAGATATCACACTTCTCAGTTCTGTTTGAATAACTTGATAAAAAGTTTCATCTCAGTTCCTGCAGGCAGCATCCTAAAAATGAAAACTTCTGTTTCTTTGGATTCACTGGACTATTAAAAATCATGGCCCAGTAAAGTTTCAGTCATGGGCTTTTGAAATAGATAAACAGAATCTCTGACTCATAAGAGGTATCTGAATAAGTAAGATTTTTATTATAAAATAATTGGAAAAAAACCCCAATCCTTCTGTTGTAAAAATCTCCCCTGTATTTACAAACACTGAATCACCACTGTTTAATTGAGAAGTCAAAATTGTTTGGCTGTCCTTATACCAGTAGATTGAATATTGTACCCAGTGTTTCTGTCCTGGTTTGGCCGTGTGCCTCAGTCCAGCACTTCCCTTCCACAGCTGCTTGCTGGGTGCATTCTTACTTAAATAAATGGGACTCAGTGGGAAAGTCCTCAAGGGGATTGAGGCAGTAGAGAGGGCTGAAGAGGAGAAAGGGATGAAAGAAACTTTAAAAGATGAAACAACTGTTACGAGTTTACCTAAGTCAAGCCATTTAAGTTTCCTTTAGTATATATTGTGGGGATTTTTAGCTACTTTGAGCAAAGAGCCCACTTGTTTTACAGAATAAAAATATTCTGAGGATAGTATTGTTAGGCCTTGGATATGGATGTTGGTTTGGTATTGTTATTTGTGAAAGGACTGAAAGTTGAACGAACCTATTTATGTTTTAGACTTGGGACTCTGGGAGTTCATAGAAAATAGTGTTAGATATTTTGAACTATTGGGGACATGCCCATGACCTCGATCCCTTCCAGATAAAAGATCATTATTTTCATGTTAAGCAGGAGACATTATCAGAAAAAGAATAGATTCCCACAATTAAACAAAGAACAAAAAGAAGCTCTGTGTGTCTGTGTGCATATTTCTTTGAGTATTGGGAAGTGCCATATACACATATTTCTTTTATCTTTTTTACCTCATATTTTTAAAAGATGGATCTGACTTAGTATTCCATTTTTTCCATAGCTTGCATCAAGTTCCCCGTGCTCCACTTCTTTCTTCTGCTTTTCAGCACCTTCCTACCCCTCACATTCTTTTATGGCAGAGCAGAACTCTCGTGCTTTTTTTTTTCTAACAAGAAACACACATTGAAGTGAGGCAGCGAGGTCATCCTCTTGCTCGCGTCACAGGTCAGGCAAGATCACTTACATTTTTGAGGGGGTCACTTCTTCTCACTGGGTGGGATATGACCTTTTTCCTTTTCACAGAAAAGAAACCACCCCAGATGTTCACCACTCCTTCCTTTTTAATTCTTTTCCCCAGCCTCTTCCTCGTTTGCTGCCAAACACACACTTAGGCATCATTCATCTTGCTACTAATCTAGCGCAATGTTGAGAAAAGACTGATCTTTATTTCTATCTAATGTATTTTAAATACAAAAAGAAAATATAAAACAAACAAAAACCCCAAGTGATATTTAGAATATACTGTAAGTCACAGATACTCATTTTTCTTTTTTTTTTTTTTAAACTGGAATGTCCAGTTCTGAAAGCGCCTATGTTATCCAGCCGTTTCTCTGCATTGGTGTTGTGGCCTTAATACCCTCTGTGGACTGCACTTTTCGCATAACCATCTGCATCGTGAGCTGTCTTCTGAGAAGTAGCTCTAAGAATGTACTTACGTCTGTTCTTCCCGTGAGGTTTGTTGTTCCAGTTTCTTCACTGAATATCACTGATGTCTGTCTTTTAAGGTCCCTCAAATGTTCACTTCTAATACAGTCAAGGTTGCCAGATGTTTTGCGCTGATTAGAAACATATAGATAATTCTCCTGTTTTAATATTTCATAAGAATAGTCAAGAAGGAGTCTATGGGCAAAAAAATTATTCTTGTCAATAACAATTTCATGGCTTGAACCCTATCTTCTTTATGAAGCTCAATCCTAGTTGATTGAGTCATTTGACATATATCAATTGAAAACATAGTATTTACACCACAGATACTGCTTCAGATTCTGAACGCACAGCAGTGATCAAAACAAAACAAAAAAGGCTTCTTTCCATGGAGCTTACAGTCTATGAAAAATAGACTCTAATTCAAACAAGCCAATATATTGGAAAATAAATATCTGTTCTGTTACTACTGCTGAACTGAAAGCCCTGTACCAGTCAACTTGATTTATGTATTTTTTATTCTTATTTCCAGTGATTTTAATTTTAAAATAGCTTTTACATTTTCCATCTCTTTTACATTCCCAAGTTTGTTTTTATTAAATTCTGGAGTTGGAACAAAATAATACACTTTAAAATGAGGAAATCTTGCAAAAATACCCCATACCTTTTGTCACCATACTGATTTTATTAGGGAATATTAATACTCTATAAAAATCCATAACCAACATGATTTTCAAAAAATTCATTGTTTCATTTTTGGGGGGTTAGAAGAACAATTCTATAATTTAAAATCACGTTTCTCTTGAGATGAAATATTTCTTTTCCAAAGAAAGTTTTTTCATTTGAGAGATGAAAAATATTTACGGAGACAAAACTAACATTTTGTTTAAAGGGACATTCTAAAACTTTACCCTTAAAACAATCTAATGATAAGTAGCAAATAATTCATCCAATCAAGAGAATCATTTATTAACATTTTAATTATGAGTTATTTTTAAAAAAACTGATGGTGAAGACAGAGTGAGTGTTTAAGTACCCAAAGAGTTTTATCAAATCTCACTTTGTCTCATCTGCTTAAAATTTTTAGGCAAATAAAATACTACATGAAATGTTGAGAAGCTCTCTCTGTATCCTCTTCTTTACTATCATCTTCCTCCTTTCAGTACTAGAATTCAGGGAGTACTACATTCTGACTTTGATGCGTTCTTTTGTCTTCTTGCACCAGTTTTTCCATAATAAAATTCTTAAAAAGTTATATTTTACAATTGTGTTCATAGTAAAATGAATATAATCCAGGGTGGATTCATTGTTATATATTAAATGTTGTTACATTCATTTTTACTGACTTAAAAACATTAAAATTAAAACATTTGTTTGAGCCCCTAAAAGTAGCCTAGGCCCTTGGCACTGTGGCTCTTATACCTAGTGGATAAGTCAGTCTTGATTTCATTTCTGTATTTTGCTTATATATCTGTAAAGATGAATTCCTTTCCCAAAAATTGAAGTTTAGTTCATCTACAATCTTATGTTAGTTTTTTTGCTGTACAGCAAAGTGAATCAGTTATATGCACACATATATTCCCTGTTTGTCACCACAGAGCCTGGAGTAGAGTTCCCTGTGCTGTATAAGAGGTTCTCATCTATTTTATACATAGAAGTGTATATATGTGGAGAAGGCAACGGCATGCCACTATAGCACTCTTGCCTGGAGAATCCCAGGGACATGAGTCAGCGACTTCACTTTCACTTTTCACTTTCATGCATTGGAGAAGGAAATGGCAACCCACTCCAGTGTTCTTGCCTGGAGAATCCCAGGGACGGGGGAGCCTGGTGGGCTGCCATCTAAGGGGCGCACAGAGTCGGACATGACTGAAGCGACTCAGCAGCAGCAGCAGCAGCAGCAGCAGTGTATATATGTCAATCCCAACCTCCCAGTTCACCCCACCTCCTCTTTTCCCCCTTGGTGTCCATACACTTGTTCTCTACATTTGTGTCTCTATTTCTGCTTTGCAAATAGGCTCATTGGTACGATTTTTCTAGATTCCACACATATGCATTAATATATGATATTTGTTTTCCTCTTTCTGATTTACTTCACTCTATATGTGGGCTAGTCGATAAGTTATGTCCAACTCTTGTGACCCCATGGATTGTAGCCTGCCAGTCTCCTCTGTCCATGATATTCTCCAGGAAAGAATTCTGGAGTGGGTTGCTATTTCCTTCTCCGAGGGATCTTCCTGACCCAGGTATTGAACCTGGGTCCCCTGCATTGCAGACAGATTCTTTACCCACTGAATGATGAGGGAAGTCACTCTGTATAGAAGAGTCTATCAAAATCTATCCACATCTCTGTAAATGACACAATTTTGTTCCTTTTTATGACTGAGTCATATTATTCCATTATTATATCCACTATATCCTCTTTATCCATTTCTTTGTTGATGGACATTTAGGTTGCATCAATGTCCTGGCTATTGTAAATAGTGCTGCTATGCATCAAAAAAGCAAGACAGTACCAGAAAAACATCTATTTCTGCTTTATTGACTATGCCAAAGCCTTTGACTGTGTGGATCACAATAAACTGGAAAATTCTGAAAGAGATGGGAATACCAGACCATGCGGGTCAGGAAGAAAGTTAGAACTGGACATGGAACAACAGACTGGTTCCAAATAGGAAAAGGAGTACGTCAAGGCTGTATATTGTCACCCTGCTTATTTAACTTCTACGCAGAGCACATCATGAGAAATACTGGGCTGGCAGAAGAACAAGCTGGAATCAAGATTGCTGGGAGAAATATCAATAACCTCAGGTATGCAAATGACACCACCCTTGCGGCAGAAAGTGAAGAGGAACTAAAAGGCCTCTTGATGAAAGTGAAAGAGGAGAGTGAAAAAGTTGGCTTAAAGCTCAACATTCAGAAAATGAAAATCATGGCATCTGGTCCCATCACTTTATGGCAAATAGATGGGGAAACAGTGGAAACAGCAGTAGACTTTACCTTTTTGGGCTCCAAAATCACTGCAGATAGTGATTGCAGCCATGAAATTAAAAGGCGCTTACTCCTTGGAAGAAAAGTTATGACCAACCTAGACAGTACATTCAAAAGCAGAGACATTACTTTGTCAACTAAGGTCCATCTAGTCAAGGCTATGGTTTTTCCTGTGGACATGTATGGAAGCAAGAGTTGGACTGTGAAGAAAGCTGAGCACCAAAGAATTGATGCTTTTGAACTGTAGTGTTGGAGAAGACTCTTGAAAGTCCCTTGGACTGCAAAGAGATCCAACCCATCCATTCTGGAGATCAGCCCTGGGATTTCTTTGGAAGGACTGATGCTAAAGCTGAAACTCCAGTACTTTGGCCACCTCATGCGAAGAGTTGACTCATTGGAAAAGACTCTGATGCTGGGAGGGATTGGGGGCAGGAGAAGAAGGGGACGGCTGAGGATGAGATGGCTGGATGGCATCACTGATTTGATGGATGTGAGTTTCAGTGAACTCTGGGAGATGGTGATGGACAAGGAGGCCTGGCATGCTGCGATTTGTGGGGTCGCAAAGAGTCAGACACAAGTGAGCAACTGAACTGAACATTGTGGTACATGTGTTTTTTTTTTTTTTTTTTTTACTTTATTTTACTTTGCAATACTGTATTGGTTTTGCCATACATTGACATGAATCCGCCATGGGTGTACATGTGTTCCCAATCCTGAACCCCCTCCCACATCCCTCCCCATATCATCTCTCTGGATCATCCCCATGCACCAGCCCCAAGCATCCTGTATCCTGTATCAAACATAGACTGGTGATTCATTTCTTACATGATAGTATACTTGTTTCAATGCCATTCTCCCAAATCATCCCACCCTCTCCCTCTCCCTCAGAGTCCAAAAGTCTGTTCTATACATCTGTGTCTCTTTTGCTGTCTCGCATACCGGGTTATCATTACCATCTTTCTAAATTCCATATATATGTGTTAGTATACTGTATTGGTGTTTTTCTTTCTGGCTTACTTCACTCTGTATAATAGGCTCCAGTTTCATCCACCTCATTAGAACTGATTCAAATGTATTCTTTGTAATGGCTGAGTAATACTCCATTGTGTATATGTACCACAGCTTTCTTATCCATTCATCTGCTGATGGACATCTAGGTTGCTTCCATGTCCTGGCTATTGTAAACAGTGCTGCGATGAACATCGGAGTACATGTGTCTCTTTCAATTCTGGTTTCCTTGGTGTATATGCCCAGCAGTGAGATTACTGGGTCATAAGGCAGTTCTATTTGCAATTTTTAAGGAATCTCCACACTGTTCTCCATAGTGGCTATAGTGTAAGAGGTTTCCCTTTTCTCCACATCCTCTCCAGCATTTATTGCTTGTAGAATTTTGGATCACAGCCATTCTGACTGGTGTGAAATGGTACCTCATTGTGGTTTTGATTTGCATTTCTCTGATAATAAGTGATGTTGAGCATCTTTTTATGTGTTTGTCAGCCATCCGTATGTCTTCTTTGGAGAAATGTCTGTTTAGGTCATTGGCCCATTTTTTGATTGGGTCGTTTATTTTTCTGGAATTGAGCTGCAGGAGTTGCTTGTATATTTTTGAGATTAGTTGTTTGTCAGTTGTTTCATTTGCTATTGTTTTCTCCCATTCAGAAGGCTGTCTTTTCACCTTGCTTATAGTTTCCTTCCACCTCCCAGAATACTGGAAATAAAAGCAAAATTTAACAAATTGGATCTAATTAAAATTAAAAGCTTCTGCACAACAAAGGAAACATGTGTCTTTTTGAATTATGGTTTTCTCTGGGTGTATGCCCAATAATGGGATTACTGGGTCATATAGTAGTTGTATTTTAGGTTTCTAAGGAACCTCCATACTTTTCTCCACAGTGGTTCTGTTAGCTTACCTTCCTACCAACAGTGTAAAAGTCTTTCCTTTCCCCCACACCCTCTCCAGCAATTATTGTTTGAAGACTTTTTGATGATGGCCATTCTGACTGTTGTGAAGTGATACCTCATTGTACTTTTGATTTGCATTTCTCTAATAATTAGTGATGTTGAGAGAAAGATAAATTCTTCAATTGCCAGTTATTAGATTGTTTTAGATCATGTTATGAGAATTACTTGATTTTGGTTGTCCTACTCTGGCGTTAAAAAAAAATGATCTGCCATTTTTTTGTGGTTATATTCACTGTCTGCATTCAAATTACCATCAATGACACTTTTAATGTCACCCACAAATACATACAATCACTAAAATAATGTAAATATGGGAAAGACATTAAATATACAATAGTAGGAACATAAGAATTTGTTTTCCTAAGTTCTCCAGTGGGAAATTTCTCTTTGTGTGTGTTAAATCAGAGGAGAGATTCAACTGACTCCTTAGTGTAACTTGGAATATACTACAAACTTAGACTTAAACATTGGCATGTTTAGAAATTAATCTCTGGGAAAAAATGTGCATTTTGCCATGGAGAGAGTAGAGTGTCTGCCGCTGTTTGGCTTTACAGTTCAGTGCCATAATTTGTGTCATTTTTTTGGACAAACACTACTACAGAATGTCATCCACACCTTTAAGATTTGCTAATTTCCTCCAGGAGTTTTGCTCTTTCTCATGCCAGTTAGTGGTAGAAAAATAGCTTCTTCCATTCATCAGATGAGGTCATGTTCTGTTCCTCTTCAATCTGAAGGCACTGTGAGTGTTATATTTAAATGATACCAGCAAGAAAAAATAAGTTCTTTCTTATGAAGATGATTTCTGTGCCTTTACTCCCTAAGGATTTTAGGATAACTGTACCAAACTATTTTCTTGACAATTAAAAAATTTTCCTCGCCTCCATTAGTAATGAACAATGGCTGTGTCAGCCACTGTTTTATGTCATTAGAAATGTCAATACCACTGTGATAAATTAATCCTGTCCTATAGCTGCTATGCCTGGGAATACTCCATGCGTTCAGCATATCCAAATATGGTTAAGCTATTGAACTGTCAGTCTAGGTGCCAACCCAGTGTCCATGAAAGACACTCACCAGTTTTACTATCATGAACTCTCAACAGGTGTACCTATTTGCTAGCAACTAAAAGTGCCCAGAATTTCCTCACTGTGCTTTTATTTTTTTCTTTCTATTTGACATTGCATCTGCCATTACCTCTTGGATATCTCTGTGTTCAAATCCTACTTCTCCAAACATAAATTCAAATGCTACAAATTTCTTAAAATCTTCTTAGTTACCTCCACCTTTGTTTCCCCCATTCCTCTCTATGAGGATGAAGCATTTGCCAGTGTTTATTTAATAATATTCACAGCTTTCTTCCTCATGGCATGGTTTATCCATATTTTCTGGACATGTCCTTATCTGTAAGCAAGCAAAGGCTATCTTGGATTTATGCTTCTAATCCATAACATTCTGAGTGTACCATTAGCCCTTAGTAGATGCTTACATTAGAAATAGGTGTCAGGAACTATTAGTCCTAAATTAGGTGTTGAGATACATAATTGAGAAACACACATTTCTTCTCTCAAAAAGTTCCATCTATTTGAAGACACCAAGAAAAATAAATTATGGACAAGTACTTTTTAAAGTAATATGAACAGGGAGCATAGAACAAAGAGAAAAAGAAGTGATATTCTCCAAACCATGTACTTTTCTTTCATCGAAACAATACTACACATATCATATGGTCTGATTATATATAAATCCGATAACTAAAGCGTAGTGAGATTAACTTGCTCAACATAAATAACTCATAAGTAAAAGGAACAGGTTTTGAATTTCAGGTCTGGTTAATCTTAAAAAGAAACATGGGAAGAAGAACCTAACAGTTTGGGGAGATGATGAGAAAATAGCTAGAGATCAATTACAAGAGGAGGAGGTCACACTTGACTTGAGCCTTGGCAGATGAACAGAAATAGCAGTGTAGGGAGGCCTGGAGGGCAACGACGAAAGCAGACGGGAGGAGTGAAACATCATGGGAAGCCCAGGGAAATGAAAATAGTTCAGTCTGAGTGAGACAAAAGTGATGAAGTATGAGTAGACAAGAATAAAGTCACAGTGGATGTGAACCCTGAGACATTTGCATTTCAGCTCAATAGTCATGAAGGGTTTCAAGCCCCAAATTAAAATGTTAGTGTTGCTCTACTAGATGGCTGGCAACTATAACATTTAAGAGGCTATAGAGGATAAACTAGTGGTGGGATGGGGAGGGGCAGGACAAGGGTAGGGAATTGAGGCCAAAAATCTACTATGTGTGAAATAAGCAGAAAGGATATATTTTACAGCACAGAGAAATATAAACATTGTTTTGTAATAAATTTAAATGAAGTACATTTTATAAAATATTGAATCACTGTTATATATCTGAAATTAATATAATATTGTAAATCAACACTACTTCAATTTAAAAAGTAGTAACGCACTTTAATTCTCATTAGAAAAAGAGGCTCTAGCTTGAAATAAGTGGCAATGATAACAGAAAAATGTGAAAGAGACAGGAGATAACGATAAGATAGAATTTATCGGATGTTAAATAACTAGAGTAGTGTGAAGGAAAATCATTACCGGGGAAAATTAAAGCCAGTGGGCTAGCTTGTTTAAAAAGCCAGAGACATTACTTTGCCAACAAAGATCCATCTAGTCAAAGCTATGGTTTTTCCAGGAGTCATGCGTAGATGTGAGTCAGACTATAAAGAAAGCTGAGCGCCGAAGAATTGATGCTTTTGAACTGTGGTGTTAGAGAAGACTCTTGAGAGTCCCTTGGACTGCAAAGAGATCCAACCAGTCCCTCCTAAAGGAAATCAGTCCTGAATATTCATTGGAAGGACTGATGCTGAAGGTGAAACTCTAATACTTTGACTACCTGATGTGAAGAACTGACTCATTTGAAAAGACCCTGATGCTGGGAAAGATTGAAGGTGGGAGAAGGGGGCAACAGAGGATGAGATGGCTGGATGGCTTCACTGACTCAATGGACATGAGGTTGAGTAAACTCAGAGAGTTGGTGATGGACAGGGAGGCCTGGTGTGCTGTAGTCCATGGGGTCACAGAGTCAGACACAACTGAGCTACTGAACTGAACTGGGTGAGCTTGTTAAAAAGTGTTTGTTGAACTTACTAAATATCCTTAATGTATTTTATTGGAGAAGGAAATGGCAACTCACTTCATTATTCTTACCTGTGAACTCCCACGGACAGAGGAGCCTGGTGGGCTATGTCCATAGGGTCGCAGAGTCAGACAAAACTTAGCAACTAAACAAAAAAATAGCAATGCATATTACATTAATCGTATCATATATGGAATGTTGATTAGCTTATTGTTTGCCAAAATAATTCTTATATGTAGCAGGTCTCTGTTTCTTAGCTTTAAACAGATATTCTTCAGAAGCTCACAGGATATGAATCTTTATGCTCTTTTTATGGATTTACCCAAATATTCCATATTAAATTACTTGGATGTTTTCTTGACTTGTCTTGAGTTAAGCTAGGTCCTTTGGAAAAAGTCATATTTAAAAATGGACTAAAATATTTACTTTCAACATTGAATTTAGCACCTCCCCTAAGAATAAATATTTAACCAATGGGAAAAGCCTTCCTTGTCATTTGAATTTCATGTTAATTCAATGTCTAGCATTTATTCTTGGTGGAAAATTTATTCTCTGTGGAAAATTCTTAAAGAGATAGGAATAGCAGACCACACTACCTGCCTCCTGAAGAATCTATTTGCAGGTCAAGAAGCAATGTTTAGAACCAGACATGGAGCAATGGACTGGTTCCAAATTGGGAAAGCAGTACATCAAGGCTGTATATTGTCACCCTGCTTGTCACTCTACTTTTATGCAGAGTACATCATGAGAAATGCTGGGCTGGATGAAGCACAAGCTCAAATCAAGATTGCCAGGAGAAATATCAGTAACCTCAGATACAGAGATGACACCACCCTTATGGTTGAAAGCAAAGAGGAACTAAAAAGTCTCTTGAGGAAGGTGAAAGAGGAGAGTGAAAAAGCTGGCTTAAAACTCAACATTCAAAAAGCTAAAATCATGATATCTGGTCCCATCACACCATGGCAAATAGATGAGAAAACAATGGCAACAGTGACAGACTGTATTTTCTTGGTCTTTCAAATCACTGTGGATGGTGACTGCAGCCATAAAATTAAAAGACACTTACTCCTTGGAAAAAAAGCTATGACAAACCTAGACAGCATATTAAAAAGCAGAGACATTACTCTGCAGACAAAGGTCCATATAGTCAAAGGTATGTTTTCCCAGTAGTTGTGTGTGGATGTGAGAGTTGGACTATAAAGAAGGCTGAGTGTAGAAGAATTGATGCTTTTGAACTGTGGTGTTGGAGAAGACTCTTGAGAGTCCCTTGGACTGTAAGGAGGTCAAACGAGTCAATCCTAAAGGAAATCAGTCCTGAATATTCTTTGGAAGGACTGATGCTGAGACTGAAACTCCAGTACTTAGGCCACCTGATGTGAAGAACTGACTCACTGGAAAAGACCCTGAAGCTGGGAAAGATTGCAGGCAGGAGGAGAAGGGGACAACAGAGGACGAGATGGTTGGATGGCATCATAGACTCAATGGACATGAGTCTGAGCAACCTCTGGGAGATGGTGAAGGACAGGGAGACCTGGCTTGCTGCAATCCACAGGGTCACAGAGAGTTGGACATGACTGAGCGACTGAACAACAACAATCATTTATTCTTTACACAAAGCTCACACACTCATGTTTTCCTACTTTCCTGTCAACTCATTAAATGTATATAATTCTCTTTTCATACTTGAAAGGATTTCATGGAAATATTCCTGCAGTAAATACTTTCATAATTGTCTGAAAATCTTGTACATTCTCACATGATAAGATCAGTGTTGCCCAGGGAGGAGAATATGCTGGTTAGATATTTCTCTTTTGCACATTTATATGTCTTAGCCTCAAGTCCTTGGCCAAAAGCAACACTGGCTTGCCTGTGATTCACTCTGTAGTAAATCAGGAAAGAGGTGAACCTTTTCTTTCAAAATCTGCATGTTTTGGCAAGCTTTCATGAGTCATTAGATGCTGAAAATTTACCACACTGTACAATTATAGCTCCATGTCTATTAAGATATTTGACTTGAAAATAGTCCATTTAAAACTGTATTCCATAATGCCAATAACTACAATAGTAAAATGTAGCACTGCCTAGGATTTATATACTCTATTCCTTTAGAAGTATTAAAAGTATTTTCCGTTTTCACGGCTCCACATTCTTCACAGCCCTGCGTCAGTGCGGTTGGTTTTGATGGTATATTCCAGGGATTTCATGCCCATGTTACCTTGAACACTGGAATTAGAAATGCTAACAAGAAAACCTGTCACACACCCTGGACAGTATATTAAAAAGCAGAGATCATTTTGCCTTAAAAGTCCGTATAGTCAAAGCTATGGTTTTTCCGGTAGTCATGTATGTATGTGAGACTTGGGCCATAAAGAAGGCTGAATCCAGAAGAACTGATGTTTTTCAACTGTGAGGCTGGAGAATATTCTTGAGAGTCTCTTGGATTGCAAGGAGATCAAACCAGTCAATCCTAAAGAAAATCAACACTGAATATTTATTGGAAGAGCTGATGCTGAAGCTGAAGCTCCAGTACTTTGGCCACCTAATACAAAGAGCCAACTCATTTAAAAAGACCCTGATGCTGGAAAGATTAAGGGCAGGAGGAGAAGGGGGCAACAGAGCATGAGAAGGTTAGGTAGCATCACCAACTCAATGGGCATGAGCTTGAGCAAGCTCCAGGAGATACTGAAGGACAGGTGTGCTACAGTTCTTGGGGTTGCAAACAGTTAGACCTGACTTAGCAACTGAACAATAGCAACAACAGCAAAAGCTGACTAGTGTTAGGTTAGAACGAGACTTGCTTTACGTTAGTTTAGTAAGTATCTAATGAGCAAGTCCTTTCCTCTGTAATACATTGTGTATGTGTGTCCGAGAGATAGAGATAGAGAGGCATGGCTTGGCAGTATGAGACCATAGGACATAGGGATCTAAAGTATAAGATTGCCTGTAAATTCAATGCTGTATGCAGGAACAAAATATAGTTGAGAAACAGTGAAGGGAGAGGTTTTTTCCATCTAAGAGCTCTTAGGAAGTCTATGGTAATGTGGAAAAATGGAGAAAAAACCACAAAACCCTAGTTTTGGCTTCTTTTAGGCCCAAGGACAAATCTCAGTTCAGCTAATTTTGTAGTCATGTTGCTGTGGCAAGTTTATTTGGCCTTCCTGACTCTGGTTTCCTAATTTTGAAAAGAGAAATAAAACTACCCTGTGGTTTGGGGTAGAGAAGGACTAATACAGAATTAATATTGTTAAAATACTTTTACTAGTAATCTCTCACTTACAGTCCTTTTATGATGTGTTTTCACTGCTGTTGTTACTATGCTTATTACTACTAATTGCTAATAGTTAATAGTTAATTTTACTATTGAACAAGGGGAATTTAAGACATGACTTGAGACATGAGGAACAGTTTAAAAAGAAGGTGAAAATGGGATAGCTGT
Source organism: Nanger dama (assembly GCA_917880005.1). Lineage (NCBI taxonomy): Eukaryota > Metazoa > Chordata > Mammalia > Artiodactyla > Bovidae > Nanger > Nanger dama. The sequence continues at coordinate 38,184,229 of CAKJTW010000007.1, forward strand.
TTCACTCGGATATGATCGGTACTGTGAGCAGGGTCAAGAGGCTGGGACAGTGTGAGCTATACAAAAGTGTGTATTAGTAGGGAGTGATCCTCTGATATTAACTAAATTATCTGGGCACAATATAGAATATTTTCTCTGTTAGTTGAGAGGTTAAATTTGATCATTGTATGGTCTCATTCACTATAAAATTTTTTAATTCTGGGTAAAAATATTGTCATCTTAAATCAGTTTATTTCTGTGTATTTTTTTCATGAAATATTTTTATTCCATTCATAAATGTTTGTATATAAGAAAGACAAATTTAAGAACATTTTATATACAGTATAATACTCTGATATTCTTCAATTAACTCTGTATTGTTTATATTTTCAGTATATTTTCAGAACTCAACACCATACTATTTAATGATCACAAAAATATGCATATAAGGATGCCATAAAGTTATGAGTAAATAGCCCCTATTTATGGAATGTGGACTTCCAAAATTTCTTCCAAATTTTGATTGTTAAACATTAAACTGTGCCGAGTATACAGTTCCTAAGAGCTCTTTTTATAGGTTTTACTCTTTCTTCCAAATAATTTTCCAGAATTGGAATTTCTATATGAAATCTTATGAACATTTTTAAGAATTATGATAAATATAGCACTGTACTTTATAATATAAAAGCATTATAAGATTATACATTTCTATGAGAGATGGACACTCGCTGACCTCTGTGTTTTCACATCTGTGCATTATTATTGACATACAATATTAGTTTTAGGTGTACAAAATAAAGATGCAATACTTTTTATGCTTTGCAAAATGATTACCATAGTAAGTCTAGTTACCATCTGTCACCATACAGTTATTACAATGTTATTGACAACATACCCTGTGTTGTACATAATATCCCCTTGATATTTTACACTTGAAAGTTTGTACTTCTTAATCTTCTTCACCTATTTTTCGTGTTTCCCCCCTCTCCTCCCTTCTAATAACCACCAGTTTGTTTTCTGAATCTATGAGTCTGTTTTCTTTTTTGTTTTGTCTGTTCATTTGTTTTGTGGATCCCACTTAGAAGTTAAATTACACGGCATTTTTCTTTCTCTGACATGCTTTACTTGGCAAAATAAAGGTTCATTCATGTTGTCATAAATGGCAACATTTGATTCATTTTTGTGTTTTAGAGTTGAGAATATATATACACACACACACACCTATATACACGCCACACCATTCTTATTCATCTGTCTGTCAAAGGAAACACGTTGCTTCTGTATCTTAGTTATTGTAAGTAATGCTTCAGTGAACATGGGGTGCATATATATTTTGTAAATAGTGTTTTGGGTTCTTCTGGAAAAATCCCAGATGTAGAACTGCTAGATCATATGGAGTTTTATTTTTAATTTTTGGAGGAATCTCTGCCTGCTTTCCATACTGACAGCACCATTCCCACCAAGAGTGCAAGCTTCCCTTTTCTCCGTATTCTCATCAACATATGTCATTTCTGGTCTTTTTGATAATAGCCATTCTGACAAATGTGAGGTGGTATATCTTATTGTAATTTTGATTCACATTTTCCTGATGGTTAATGTTGTTAAGCATCTTGCATGTGCCTCTTTGCCATCTGTATGTCTTTCAAAAAATGTCTATTCAGTCCTCTGCTCATTTTTAAATTGGGTTGCTTGGTTGTTTTATTTTATATTGAGTCATATGAGTAACTTTATATATTTTGGATATCAACCATTTTCAGATAAATCTCTACAAATATCTTCTCCCATTCAGTAAGTTGCCTTTTGTTTTGTTGATGATTTCCTTTTCATGCAAAACCATTTTAGCTAACTTAGTCCCGTTTGTTTATTTTTGCTTTTGTTGCCTTTGTTTGAAGAGATAGATTCCCCCAAATATTTCTAGGACGGTGTCAAAGAGCAGAGCATACTGCTTGTGTTTTCTTCTGGAACTTTACAGTTTCAGGTCTGACATTTAAATCTTTAATCACCTTGAGGGTCTTTTATATTGATGTATTTAGTCCAGTTTTATCCTTTTGCATGTAGTTGTCCTATTTTCCCAGCATCTTTTATTGAAAAGATTCTTTTCCTCATTGTATATTTTTGCCTCCTTTATCATACATTACTCGATAGTAGAAATATTGGTTTATTTATGTATTATTTTAATTCAAAGTTATTATGTTAAAAGTGAGGATTAAATTTTACACCATCTTGTCATTCTCTAACCCTATTTTTGTGAGTTGGAGGCTGTAGTCTCCTTCCCATTCCCACATCTCCTATCAGTCCTCCCTAAATTGTTCTCCATAGTAATTACTGCCGATAATGTCACACCTACTCATCTTTTTAGTGTCTCTCCTTCCTGAATAAGGGCAACACTTTTTGCCTATTTGTATGGCACTGTTTCTTCAGATTTAAAACAGCGCTTGTCATAAAGCATGTACTTTGTTGTTATTGTTCAATCACTCAGTTTTGTCTGACTCTGTGACCCTCTTGGACTATTCTAGAATACTAGAGTAGGTCACCACGTTCTTCTCCATGGGATCTTCCCAACCAAGGGATGGAATCCACCTCTCCTATATTGCAGGCACATTCTTTACTGCTGAGCCCCCAGGGAAGCCCTATAGCAGTGCTTAGTAAATATTTAAGTGAATAAGTGGACATTTATACTACTTTTATTTTGGTCAATTTTTTAGTCCATTTATCTTTTATGTGATGTATGTTTTCTAACTATTAATGAGGATTGTATACAAGTCTTTTATCTTTTGTATACAAGATTGTATACAAGTCTTTTATTAACATATTGTGCTCTGAAAATATTTTCCTAGTTTGTAGTTTGACATATATACTGGAAAAATATGTCTAATTAATAAATACATAAATTTATTTATGACAGTATAGACATAAGTATTACCAATATTTCTATCAGTATATATGTTTCAGGAATATAAAAGAAATGAAGACTGGAATGGTAGTTACCAGAGGTTGGAGAGTAGAGGAAATAGGGAAATAATGGTCAAAGTTCTCACCCTTACAGTTTTAAGATAAGTAAGTTCTGGGGATCTAATGTACAGCATGATGATTTTAGGTTAATAATAGTGTACTCTATACTTGAAGATTGCTGTATGCTTATTCATTCAGTCATGTCCAACTCTTTGCAACCCCATGGACTGTAGCCCTCCTGGCTCCTCTGTCCTTGGGATTTTTCAGACAAGAATACTGGAGTGGGTTGTCATTTCCTTCTCCAGGGGATCTTCCTGACCCTGGGATCGAATATGCTTCTCTTAAGTCTCCTCCTTGTTAGGCACGTTCTTTACCCCTAGCACCACCTGGGAAGCCCCTGAAAGTTACTAAGAAAACGGATCTTATATGTTCTTACACATGCACGCACACACCACACACACACACACACACACACACACAAGGACACTAGATATGTGATGTGATAGAGGTGTTAGCTAACACTGTAGATGTAATCATTTTACAATATATAAATGTGTCAAATCAACAACTTGTATACCTTAAACTGACACAATGTGCACGCATGCTAAGTGACTTCAGTCATGTCCAACTCTTTGCCACCCTATGGACTGTATATAGCCCACCAGACTCCTCTGTCTATGGGATTCTCCAAGCAAGAAAACTGGAGTGGATTCCATTTCCTTCTCCAGGGGATCTTCCTGATTCAGGGATTGAAACCACATCTCTATGCCTCCTGCACTGTTAGGCAGGTTCTTTACCACTAGGGCCGCCTGGGAAGACACGATGTTGTACATCAATTATATCTTAATAAAGATGGGAAAATAGATATTTTAAACTTGTGAGCATCTGCTCATCTTTTCTCTTGCAGTTATAATTATGTCTATAGCTTTCAAGATCAGATAATTTTCTATCATTTTTGAGGTTGTGAAAACTAATTCAGTTCTATTAGATTTTAATTTATGATGGTTTATTATTTTATTTAGATATTAAATTTATGATATGGGCTTAAAATTATGGTTTCGTGATCATTGTTGTACTAGTTTTTGAACGAATAGCTTGACTTTCTCTTTTTATGTTTTTTTTATCATATATTGAATTATTACATGCAGCCTATAAATTATTTTCCATTTGTCATTTTTTGTTGATCACAATGAAACTTTAGATACACTTTAGTTTAATTTGGTAAAAGTTCAAACAACTTCTAGTGATGTTTGGTGGTATTTTAAGCCTCTAAACAAATATAAAACTATTCAACACCTTTAAAATAATCAGCTTTTCCATCCCCCATTATCTGTTTTTAAATTATACACATTTTTAAGGGAATATTTTTAATATTGCTTTATGTATAAAGCAGATTATCTTCAGATATATAGCACTTTTTTATTAGGATTATCCCCATGTAGTTTATACTTTTGTTATTGAAAATGAAATTTTGTTATATTTTGATATTATTGATGTATTAAAATATTAGTTCACATTTATATTGCAACTGAATATTTATTTTGCAATATTATTAATTCTAATTGTTTAATGTATTACTTTGGGATTATGAGACTTGATAATTTACTTTTTGCTTTTCTGTTTTTATTTTTGTTTCATTGTAATTAAAATATTACAGGTGTATCTGCATTACAGCATGATGTAATATGCTAGCATGTTATGACCAAGCTGTTGTGACTTTATACTATATGCTCTAATAATATAAGAAAAAATAACTCTTAAATGTTATGTCTGTTCCTCTATGATTAAATGCCAGCTTGGTTACACTGTTAATCTCAGTAGAATGTGCTGGTGATTTGCTACATAGTTTGAAAAATATGCTTTATTTTCTTGAATCTGTTCAAGATTTTAGACTTGAACTATTTGCTTGTTATTAAATATAAATGCTTGAAACTAAGATACCTATTAACTAATACATTTTAACCAATATTAAGCAACTAACTCTCCTTTTTAAAACATTTCTTCTTAGATTTATGCTATTTTCTTGCCTGATGTATACCTCAGCTACACCATTTCTCCTGTGTACTCATAACTGCTTATCTTTGCAGTACTTGAAAGTTTATGTGATTTTAGTTAATACCACTATTCCTTAAGAGATACTGCATTTTCATGCATTCTGAATGTTTTAGTTATTACACAACAGTTTACCACGTATAAGTTCTAAGAGTCTGGAAATATTTGAAATTGAAGGTAATGAGGGAGACATTAATGGCTAGAATATTAATTTAATGCTCACTGGAATAAAAGGCTGAGCATGGCTTAAACACGCATACAATGCAGGAAATCAGGCAACTTTCACCAGTTAATACTGGTCTTTCTGTGAAGAGCTAAGCATAGGTTTTAATCATTGGCTTGAGGAGCCAGACTTCAAGCTGTGATGTACCACTCCTTTGTAACAAGTACCTTGGGTGTGTGTTTTTGTGTTTTTTTAATTTTATATAGCTTGGAGAAATCATGGGATAATCCATACTTTATTAGGATTATATAGAAATCATTCAGGGACAACTGTGTCTTTCTCTTACTCTAATTCCTCTACCAACTTTTTAAACTTTACCTAAGCTGCCCTGGTTAGCTAGGTATACTCTGAAATCTTTCAGTTTTTGTCAGAAAAATGACCTATAGCTGTAGGTCTCTCCTTTTCCTTACTTAGCTTTTCATTGTAAAAATCATCAGGCTTTGAAGTGGGTAAAACTTGTCCAGCCTAAGTGGCATTAACTAAGTCAAGGCCAGGTATACCAGTGGTCCGAGACTGAAAGGAAGATGGGTCTTAAATGAAGATGACAATATGTCTCACTTCTCTTTGAGGAGCCTTTACTATGAACCTAGTCATAGAATAAATGTCATTATCTGTTAAGTAGGAAGTAAATAGGCTTCCCTCGTGGCTCAGACAGCAAAGAATCTGCTTGCAACGCAGGAGACCCAGGTTCAGTCCTTGTGTTGAGAAGATTCCCTGGAGAAGGGAATGGCAACCCACCCCAGTATTATTGCCTGGAGAATCCCATGAACAGAGGAGCCTTGCAGGCTACAGTCCATGGGGTCACAACAAGTCAGACACAACTGAGCAGCTAAAACACAATGTCACCAAGGAGCACCAAGCAGAGTTCCCTGTGCTATATGGTAGCTTCTCATTAGTTACCTATTAATCCCTCTCTCCCAATTTCTCTTTGGTATTGATACTTTTGTTCTTTCCATCTGTGTCTCTAATTCTGCTTTGTAAATATGATCATTTATATCATTTTTTTCAGATTCCACATATATACATTAATAAATGGTATTTGTTTTTCTCTTTCTGACTTACTTCAGTCTGTATGACAGTATCTAGGTCCATCCACGTCTCTACAAATGACCCAGTTTCAGCCTTATTATGGCTGAATAATACTCCATTATATATTTATATCACAACTTCTTTATCCATTCCCCCTGTTGATGGACATTTAGGTTGCTTCTGTGTCTTGGCTATTGTAAACAGTGCTGCAGTGACCACTGGGGTGCAAGTGTCTTTTTGAATTATGGTTTTTTTCTGGGCATATGCCTAGTAGTGGGATTACTGGGTCACATGAGAGATATTCCATATTCCTGCGTAGGAAGAATCAATACTGTGAAAATGACTACTACCAAATGCAATCTACAGATTCAATGTGATCCCTATCAAATTACCAGTGGTATTTTTCACAGAATTAAAACCAAAAACTTCACAATTCGTGTAGAAACACAAAAGACCCCAAATAGCCACGGTAGTCTTAAGAAGAATGGAGCTGGAAGAATCAACTTTCCTGACTTCAGATTATACTACAAAGCCATAGTTATCAAGACAGTATGATACTGGCACAAAAACAGAAATATATACCAGTGGAACAAGACAGAAAGCCCAGAAATAAACCCACTCACCTGTGAGTACCTTATTTTTGACAACAGGAGACAAGAATATACAATGGGGCAGAGAAAGCCTCTTCAATAAGCAGTGCTGGAAAACTGGACAGCTACATGTAAAAGAATTAAATTATAACACTTCCTAACACCATACAAAAAGATAAATTCAAAATGGATTAAAGATCTAAATGTAAGACTAGAAACTATAAAACTCTTAGAGGAAAATATAAGCAGAACATTCGATGACATAAATCAAAGCAAGATCCTCTATGACCCACCTCTTAGAGTAATGGATATAAAAACAAAAGTAAACAAGTGGGACCTGATTAAACGTAAAAGCTTTTGCACAGCAAATGAAACTGTAAACAAGGTGAAAAGACAATCCTTAGAATAGGAGAAAGTAATAGTAAATGAAACAACTGACAAATGATTAATTTCCAAATTGAGCTCATACAACTCAATACCAGAAAAACAAACAACCCAACCAAAAAGTGGGAAAAAGACCTAAACAAACATTTCTCCAAAGAAGACATACAGATGGCTAACAGACACATGAAAAGATGCTCAACATCGCTCATTATTAGAGAAATGCAAATCAAAACTGCAAATGAGATATCACCTCACACTGGCATAATGGCCATCATCCAAAAGTCTACAAACAATAAATGCTGGAGAGGGTGTGGAGTAAAGGGAACGCTTTTGCACTGTTGGTGGGAATGTAAATTGATACAACCACTATGGAAGATGGTATGGAGAGTCTTTAAAAAACTAGGAATAAACCATCATATGACCTAGCAATCCCAGTCCTAGGCATATGCCCTGAAGAAACCAAAAGTGAAAAAGTCACTTGAACCGCATTGTTCATTGCAGCACTATTTACAATATTTAGAACATGGAAGCACCTAGATGTCAATCAAGAGATGAATGGATAAAGAAGTTGTGGTACATAAACATAATGGAATATTGCTGCTAAGTCACTTCAGTCGTGTCTGACTCTGTGTGAGCCCATAGATGGCAGCCCCCAGGCTCCCCTGTCCCTGGGATTCTCCAGGCAAGAACTCTGGAGTGGGTTGCCATTTCCTTCTCCAATGCATGAAAGTGAAAAGTGAAAGTGAAGTCATTCAGTCATGTCCAGCTCCTAGTGATCCCATGAACTACAGCCCACCAGGCTCCTCCATCCGTGGGATTTTCCAGACAAGAGTACTGGAGTGGGGTGCCATTGCCCTCTCTGTAATGGAATATTACTCAGCTTTAAAAAAGGAATGCATTTGAGTCAGTTCTAATGAGGTGGATGAACCTAGAGCATATTATACAGAGTGAAATAAGTCAAAAGAGAAAGATAAATGTTGTATACTAATGAATATATATGGAATCTAGAAAGATGGTACAAAAGAATTTATTTGCAGGGGAGCAGTGAAGAAACAGACATAGAGAACAGAATGGTGGACATGGACAGAGGGGAGGAGAGGCTAAGATGTATGGAGAGAGTAACATGGAAACTTACATTACCATATGTAAAATAGATGGCCAACAGAAATTTGCTGTATGTCTTGGAACTCAAACAGGGGCTCTGTATCAACCTAGAATGGTGGGATGGAGAGGAGTGGGAGGGAGGTTCAAAAGCGAGGGGACATATGTACACCTAGGGCTGATTCATGTTCATGTTTAACAGAAAATAACAAAATTATGTAAAGCAATTATCCTTCAATTAAAAAATAAATTTTTAAAAAGAAAAAAAAATCCTTGACTCTTCATTGTCTATGGGAGATGATCCAAATACATCTGAAAAGCATTTAATCAATTATTTACATCTACCTTTATTTATTTACATAAATAAATTTATTTACATCTACCTTAAAATCTCAACATGTGGCCATGTTCATGCTTCTCACACTGTTGCTGCACTCTACATCCCAAGTCCTTCTTCCCTATTTACAATCCCCATGCTTCCTCTGCTGCTTTTGTATAATTTTTTTTTCTTCATTCAATGAACTCCTGCCTTCCATCTGTTGCTCCTCTTTAGGGTAGCATCCATTCTGAAGTTTTCTTAGGTGCTCATAGGCCTGCATCTTCTCTGATACTTTCACATAATGTCTTTATTATGTGTTTATATGGCTGTCTTCTGCTAGACTTTGTCCTTTGAAGGGAGGCACTTTGTATTAAAATTATTTATATCTACTTCACTGTGTAGCCCTACTATGGTTCTTATTACTTAAGAGCTGTTCAATGTATTCTTTTTAAAGTGAAAAAGTGAACTTTAAAGATTATAATATTTGTCATGGTTTATAAAGAGCTTCTTTTTCATTATTATATAGTCAAACAATAAGAATATTTTATATATTTTTGAAAAAATTCCATGTTACAGAGATTGAGTCATATTTAAGAAATCTCTAAATGTGCAAAATTTGAAAAGGAATAGATCAAACAAAAGCATCTGTATTGTACTGATTTCCATGATTCTGAAATATATAATTGGTGATGAAAGTATTAAAGGTTTCCTTTTGGGTGTAATAAATAATAATTGTCAAAGAAAGTTTTTGTTCACATTTTTATATACTTATATATAAGCTTCTTCTATACTTATATATAAGCTTCTATACTTGTATAGAGGCTTATTTGAAGTTATATTAAACTCCAAATATTTTAATTTTAAACAAGATAAACTAAAAATTCAAATACCTTAAGAAATATAACATGCACCATCTAAAGACCTGACAAATTTGTATATATCATCTGACTTGCATATCTTGTGGTATTCTAAGTACTAGAGGAACTTCTGGGATCCAGAAAATTCATAAAGCTTGCTTTTGTTGTGGGTGAAAGTGAATGAAATTCATCTCAGTATAAAGAGCTAAATTAGGTTAAACAGCCTCCATTGTCTGTCCTAATAGATGATTTCCTAGCTCCTCTTTCTTAATAAAAAATTGGGGGAAAGTTAAAATTATAGATTTCTACCCAGTCATCTAGAAATTATGAATTGAATATCTAGTATGGGGCATCAAAAATCTCTGACTTATCCATCATTCAACCAATTATTTAAATCATCACAGAAGTTTTGGAAATACTGGCATAAGTAAAATTTAAATGGTTTTTGTTTGGTTTTCTTTAAATTGATTTGGTAACAGAATGTGAGTATGCTGACTTTCCTTGGTTCTAGGCACTTTCACAGTCAGCATCTTTGCTGTAGAGATCTTTGCCTCAGCATTTTTGTCCCAAACATTTACTCATAACTAATTGGCCATCAGGCAGTTTTTCCATAAAGATTAAACAGTGAAAATGTAAGATGAGACATTAAAGAAGACATAAAGAAACATGAGAAATAAATAACAAAATTAATAAGACTTTATTGTGAAACACAAAATATTTGAATACATTTAAAATATGTAGACTCATGACAATACCATAAAAACAACAGATTTTATTTAGAGGCTGTGCTAAGCCTTTGTATTCCAAGTCTTTTGTTCATGGTATTTACACATTCTTTTTGGCATTTTGTTTTTCTGGCTTCTTGTTTCAACCCTTCTTTTAGCACCACACTTTCACTAAAATTTCTTTCTTCATTATAAGATGTATCAGTTTCCAAACATTCAGTTCAGTTCAGTTCAGATAAGTCGCTCAGTCATGTCCGACTCTTTGTGACCCCATGAGTCGCAGCACTCCAGGCCTCCCTGTCCATCACCAACTCCTGGAGTTCACTCAAACTCATGTCCATTGAGTCGGTGATGCCATCCAGCCATCTCATCCTCAGTCGTCCCCTTCTCCTCCTGCCCCCAATCCCTCCCAACATCAGGGACTTTTCCAATAAGTCAACTCTTCGCATGAGGTGGCCAAAGTATTGGAGTTTCAGCTTCAGCATCAGTCCTTCCAAAGAACTCCCAGGACTGATCTCCTTTAGGATGGACTGGTTGGATCTCCTTGCAGTCCAAGGGACTGTCAAGAGTCTTCTCCAACACCACAGTTCAAAAACATCAATTCTTCAGTTGCTGAGCTTTCTTCACAGCCCAACTCTTACATCCATACATGACCACAGGAAAAACCATAGTCGTGACTAGATGGACCTTAGTCGGCACGGTAATATATCTGCTTTTGAATATGCTCTCTTGGTTGGTCATAACTTTATTTCCAAGGAGTAAGCATCTTCTAATTTCATGGCTGCAGTCACCATCTGCAGTGATTTTGGAGCCCCCAAAATAAAGTCTGACACTGTTTCCACTATTACCCCATCTATTTCCCATGAAGTGATGGGACCAGATGCCATGATCATCATTTTCTGAATGTTGAGCTTTAAGCCAACTTTTTCACTCTCCTCTTTCACCTTCATCAAGAGGCTTTTTAGTTCCTCTTCACTTTTCGCCATAAGGGTGGTGTCATCTGCATACCTGATGTTATTGACATTTATCCTGTCAGTCTTGATTCCAGCTTGTGCTTCTTCCAGCCCAGCATTTCTCATGATGTACTCTGCATATAAGTTAAATAGGCAGGGTGACAATATACAGCCTTGATGGACTCCTTTTCCTATTTGGAACCAGTCTGTTGTTCCATGTCCAGTTCCAACTGTTGCTTCCTGACCTGCATGTAGGTCTCTCAAGAGGCAGGTCAGGTGGTCTGGGATCCCGTCTCTTTCACGTCAGGAGGCATATTTGTAACTGAGCTTCATGTTGCACTGTAAAGACCTGTGTGCAGTTGTTTGCTCCTGGCATACTGTCTCATATCCTGTGATTAATGTTTCATAGTTCTATGGAAAATGTGGGTTCAACTCTGTGCCTTCAGCATCTTTGACCTCTTTCTCCTCAAATGTAGCATTTCAAAAAAAATTAAAAAACAAACTTCATTGGGCAAATCATTATCATCTGTCCACTCAAAAAGCCATCAATAATGTCACTAACTGAAAGCAATGCTCACACATTTCAACTAGTTGATACCCTACTGTCAACCAATTATTTTACCTTTCACTGACAAAATTGCCTTATGGGCAGTGAGTTAGTTTTTGCTCTTGATCTCTTTCTCCTCCAGTATAGTGTGCTTGAAAACAAGGAACCAACTCTTGAAGCAAGAGTTGTCATTGTCATCTGTCAGCTTGATAATTCATCAATGCTGTCACTAACTGGAGAAAGGGCTAATATATTTCGGCCAGTTAAAACCAAAACCTGTCAACCAGTTATTTTATGTTCATGAGCAAAATTGCATTATGGCCAATTAGTTATGGGTTGAAAATATTTGTAGCAAAAATGTTTGCAGCAAAGATGCTTATTCTGAAAACACTGAAAATAATAACCTAATAGAGAGATAAAGAGAATTCACCTTATTTACATGTAAATTCATGATATGAACCAGTTTTCTAGTGGCTTGATTCTTCCATATAACCACATGTAAGCCCAACTTCTTCTCCTTATATTCAGGTTGCTGCTATTAAGTTGCCTCATGTCCGACTCTGTGTGACCCCAGAGACGGCAGCCCACCAGGCTCTGCCGCCCCTGGGATTCCCCAGGCAAGAACACTGGAGTGGGTTGCCATTTCTTTCTCCAATGCATGAAAGTGAAAAGTGAAAGGGAAGTCACTCAGTCGTGTCTGACTCCTAGTGACCCCATGGACTGCAGCCTACCAGGCTCCTCCATCCATGGGATTCTCCAGGCAAGAGCACTGGAGTGGGATGCCATTGCCTTCTCTGTATATTCAGATTAGGCAACACCTAGAATAATGAAAAACACATGAGGGACATTGAATTTAGTCTTGTCAGAAGATAATAATGAATGCAGTTTATTATTGTCTCTTAGGTTTTGAACAGTCCAACAGAAAGAAAACTTCATGGATTTTATTTAACCAAAGAGTTCCCTACGTTAATTCATTTCAGAAACTTTTTCTGAGCTCCGTCATCCTTAACAACTATTAATGTTCTATGCAAACAGTGCTTTAGAAAACAAATTTTGAAAAATGCTTGAATAAATAATACTGTTGTATGTGATGGCATAACAGACACTTAAAAGTAAAAATGTCAAAAAGAATAGTTGCGTAGATTTCTAATGAAGGAGTACCCATTTATTCATCTTTTACTTTAGTAAAGTTTAGCATAGATCATTTTTTCTTATTTTAACAGATCAGTAAATTGAGGCATAATACTTACTTTCCTTTCTTTGAATTACTTTTAAGCACACATATTTCCCAAGGAAGTCAGTAAAAGCTAGTAACAAATTTTTCATAGATATACTCATGAAGCAATATATATTCTTGAAGAAATATTATAGGGTCTCAGTGGAGTCTATATATCAAATGCTTTTGTAAATTTCTTTTTCAGATACTATGTACTCTTGGTGAACCACAAAGCATATATTACCCAAATAATGACTAAACCAAAGTTATTATAGTAAAACTCTATACTTATTAGATATATTTTGGATTTTTTGTCTATAACTATATATGATTAATTGTTATTCTTAAAATGTGACTACTATGTTTGAAAAACATAAGAATCCTAATGGTAGAGACAACTGGAAGTTTTTAAACTGGATAACAAATGATAATTCATCATTTATTCCTATAAAAGAATACAGCCAACATTCTTAAAAAATCTGCTATATGCAACTGGTTGGAAGTTTAAAAAAAAAAAAAAAACCTGCAATTTCTTTTTTGATATAATGCAAAGCAAGGAACCAGAAAGTTTTTAATGATTTGAATTCTGAATTAAAGTACAGTAAATTAGTTTGTGTATGGACATACAAGTTTAAAAGACAGTTTTGGTTTTTTGGTAAATAAGAAGGAAGAAGCAGCTCTTCCATTACTCTTAACATTCAACAATAGGAAAAGAAAATATAAAGAATGAATAAAAAATGTTTCAAATTTAGCCAGAAGTGTCAGGTAACAGAGCATCAACACACTTAGCAGACCTCTAACTACCAGAGTTTTGGATAAGCTCCCAGCTTTAGAAGTTGGATGCAGCTGGTATGATATTTGCCAAAATTGATGGAAGCTCCAAGAATGTTTTTTTAAAAAAGTCTTTTGTTTATAAAGATGGAAATGTTCCTTCTTCTCCATACATAGTTCTCCTTTTTCTCCAGGGTGATTTAATTCCTAAAATCTGTTACTGTAGCACATTTAATAACTTATTTTGCAGTATTATAAACACAGTGATAAAATTAAACTAGAAAAAGTGTGCATCAGAATCTTTATAAAAGCATAAGAAAATTTCAGATAAAGTTTAAAGTAGAATTTCTATTCCCCCACGTGTGTCTACTCCAGTATCCTTGCCTGGAGAAGCCTATGGATAGAGGAGCCTGGCTGGCTACAGTCCAGAGGGTCACACAGAGTTGGACATGACTGAAGCAACTTAGCATGCATGCACACATGTCTGTCTAAATTTCTAGGAAGTAAATGCATGTACAGATTTGGGTGCAAAACTGCTTCCTTTCCTAATGTATATCACTGTTCTTTATCCCTTCTTAAGGGAAATTTTAAAAAAGAAAATAAGATATAATTTATAGTTTTCATTCAGATTTATCATATTAAAAGCTACTGTTGGGGAAAAATGCCTCATGGTAAGATGAATCTGTAAACCTAACTCCAATTTACCATATAAGCTTGACTGAGCAGAATTCTAGCTTAAATTTCTATATTTTACATGTTTAAATTAGGGAAACATAGTTCAAAGTTTAGAAAGGATTATATTTAAAGACTAGTACAATATTTCTGGGCCTCAAATCATAATAATTTAATCGAAATTGATTTTTTTCAAAATTATTATTTGAAATGGCAATAAGCATTCTACTTGAATTAAATGCCACTCAAGATTCTCCTAGCATCAACAAAATATTGTGTATATAACTGTTGATTAGAAATGTGAAATACTTAAAAGCATAGAAATTATGAGAAATGCCTTTTTAAAAATGAAAACTCATCTGGTAATACATTCCAAAGAATCAGATTTAACATAGATAAAATTATTTTACCTGTGTTCAAAGGCACCTAAAGTATTCATTGATGCCAATATGTTTTATGAAATATTTGGAAAAGTTTTGATACCTACATATAAGTATGTTTACTTCACTCTGTATAATAGGCTCCAGTTTCATCCACCTCATTAGAACTGATTCAAATGCATTCTTTTTAATGGCTGAGTAATAGTCCATTGTGTATATGAACCACAGCTATCTTATCCATTCTTCTGCTGATGGACATCTAGGTTGCTTCCATGTCCTGGCTATTATAAACAGTGCTGCGATGAACATTGGTGAAGTAAGCCAGAAAGAAATACACCAATACAGTATTCAGTTCAGCTCAGCCACTCTGTACTGTCCAATTCTTTGTGACCCCATGAATCGCAGCACGCCAGACCTCTCTGTCCATCATCAACTCCCAGAGTTCACTCAAACTCATGTCCATGGAGTCAGTGATGCCATCCAGCCATCTCATCCTCTGTCGTCCCCTTCTCCTCCTGCCCCCAATCCCTCCCAGCATCAGGGTCTTTTCCAATGAGTAAACTCTTTGCATGAGGTGGCCAAAGTATTGGAGTATCAGCTTTAGCATCATTCCTTCCAAAGAACACCCAGGGCTGATCTCCTTCAGAATGGACTGGTTGGATCTCCTTGCAGTCCAAAGGACTCTCAAGAGTCTTCTCCAACACCCCAGTTCAAAAGCATCAATTCTTTGGCACTCAGCCTTCTTCACAGTCCAACTCTCACATCCATACATGACCACAGGAAAAACCATAGCCTTGACTAGACAGACCTTAGTTGGCAATGTCTCTGCTTTTGAATATGCTATCTAGGTTGGTCATAAGTTTCCTTCCAAGGAGTAAGCGTCTTTTAATTTCATGGCTGCAGTCACCATCTGCAGTGAGTTTGGAGGCCCCCAAAATAAAGTCTGACACTGTTTCCACCGTTTCCTCATCTATTTGCCATGAAGTGATGGACCAGATGCCATGATCTTTGTTTTCTGAATGTTGAGCTTTAAGCCAACTTTTTCACTCTCCTCTTTCACTTTCATCAAGAGGCTTTTTAGTTCCTCTTCACTTTTTGCCATAAGGGTGGTGTCATCTGCATACCTGAGGTTATTGATATTTCTCCTGGCAATCTTGATTCCAGATTGTGCTTCTTCCAGCCCAGCATTTCTCATGATGTACTCTGCATATAAGTTAAATAGGCAGGGTGACAATATACAGCCTTGATGGACTCCTTTTCCTATTTGGAACCAGTCTGTTGTTCCATGTCCAGTTCTAACTGTTGCTTCCTGACCTGCATATAGGTTTCTCAAGAGGCAGGTCAGGTGATCTGGTATTCCCATCTCTTTCAGAATTTTCCACAGTTTATTGTGATCCACACAGTCAAAGGCTTTGGCATAGTCAAGAAAGCAGAAATAGATGTTTTTCTGGAACTCTCTCTTTTTTCCCATGATCCAGCGGATGTTAGCAATTTGATCTCTGGTTCCTCTGCTTTTCTAAAACCAGCTTGAACATCTGAAAGTTCACGGTTCACACATTGCTAAAGCCTGGCTTGGAGAATTTTGAGCATTACTTTATTAGTGTGTGAAATGAGTGCAGTTGTGCGTTAGTTTGAGCATTCTTTGACATTGCCTTTCTTTGGGATTGGAATGATGCATATATATCGAATTTAGAAAGATGGTAACAATAACCCTATATGCGAGACAGCAAATGAGACACAGATATATAGAACAATCTTGGACTCTGTGGGAGAAGGCAAGGGTGGGATGATTTGAGAGAATAGCATTGAAACATGTATATTATCATATGTGAAACAGATCTCCCGTCAAGGTTCAATACATGAGACAGGGTGCTGAGGGCTGGTAC
The DNA here is from genome assembly GCA_917880005.1 of Nanger dama. Taxonomy (NCBI): domain Eukaryota; kingdom Metazoa; phylum Chordata; class Mammalia; order Artiodactyla; family Bovidae; genus Nanger; species Nanger dama. Next base: position 38,200,865 of record CAKJTW010000007.1, read on the forward strand.
ACTGGGATGACCCAGAGTAATGGGATGGGGAAGGAGGTGGGTGGGGCTTTCAGGATGGGGAACACGTGTACACCTGTGGCAGATTCATGACAATGTATGGCAAAACCCCTACAATATTGTAAAGTAATTAGCCTCCAATTAAATATATATTTTTTTAATTTTTAAAAAAGTATGTTTAGGTATATGCATATTGATAAATTCTCAGAGTATTTTAGATCAAATTGATATAATTCAATTTAAAAAATAGTCTATATGACCTCAGCATTGTACTTATAAATGTTCTCACCTATTCAAAAATTGACTACAATCTGTCATGACACAGGATAGGGTTAATAATCTATCTTGTGTCAGGTATTGGACCAAATCATGAGTTGTCTTGAGAGCCAAGTAGAAGACTTCAGAGTTAACATTGTTTATACCTGAACATGGCAAATGACTTGATGAAAATACAACTCTGTCTGATGAAATATGGGTGGCAGAAAATATAGCAGAAATATAAAATATGGGACAAATAGTAATAGAAATCCTAAGATATAGTTGCCTGAGTTACATTGTTACCAAAGTTTTGATACTTATCATCAATTATTGCCCATGGTTCTATAATTTGAAAAGCTTAAACAACTATATTTATCAAGTAATCCATTTATATTTTTTAATCATTTGATAATTACACCCTGAGTTAGTATAATTCCAGGCCCCTTTAAAACCAAACAAATGAATAAACAAAAATGACACCTGATAGCTATCATTTTATGGAAAAGACACGTAAATTTTCCATTAAGCTTTTGGAAACATTGATAATTGCCAGTGGATACTCATTCAAAGACCCTAAAAATGAATTTTGACTTCATGTTGGTAATCACATGTATAGAGGGAGGGCAAAAATGACAGTGAGAGATTAAGTAAAGTTTGATTTTGAAACAATTGATCTCGAGAAATAGTGACAAAAAAGATAAAAAATAGAATGTTACTTTTCTTAAAAAAATTTAAAGATAATCTGGAAGCAAATGTATGTATAAGGACTATATGTATAAGGCAACTGAGACTTTCTGTGATTATAATGATTTTGTTTTCTCAACATTATATTAATAATGTCTAATAAAAATAGACAACTTAAAAAGGAAATGAATGGGGCTCTGTTGTCAAACAGTGATACAGAGATAAGTATTTCTCTATGTATGTTCATATCAATGCTTCTATTAAGAAAAAGACCCTTCTTTATTCTCGTGTACCTATGTGTGGTACCCATAATAAATGTGCAACAAATATTTGATTATGGTTTTGTGATGAATAATATAGACATTTAATTTAGGGTGAATTTTAACATATTGATTATCTGTAGTACATATTATTGCCTCTGGCATTATCTCAGAGTTGTTCATTATATTTCTTAGGACCAGAAATATTTATAGTATCTTGGAATACAATGTTACCATTTTTTGTCTGAGGTATGATGAAATTATGACCTCCATTGTGATATAAATTTTTGCCTTCAGTTTGTTAATCATTGCTCTTGGATACTGTCAATTTATGTTTCTTAGCATGTGTGCACCCATTTTTATCCTGCCACCCTACCAATTGAGATAGATAAATAGGAAGCTGTATGGTCTCCTCGGTGAGCCTATAGTACAATAATGAGTCACTAACAAAGGGTGGATGTGGAAAAATGTGAACTGTGGTACTGAACTGTATAACCCAATTCATCCCTGAATAACTGTCTTGACCATAAGTAAAATATTGAATGAAAACAAATATGGATTGGTTTACATGAAATCACTGTTGGGACATCCCAAAATAACAATCTTGATGTCTTTTTAGCTTTAAAAATTATTATGATTTAAGAAATTCACTTTCTTTCATGAAATGTTTAAAAATAGCTTGAGTTTATTTTCTAAGTCTTTTTCAGTGAACAAGTCTAACTATCTTTAGCTTAATGTATAAAACACATTTTGGTGTAGTCAATGTATCTCACTCTAATTATCTGTAGTGTATTTTTCCATGAAACAAAAAAGAAATTAGTTTTATAATAATGGTTTTTTCTAAGTAAAATAATGAGGACTGGCTACACAAGAAACACTTGCCAATTTTTTGCAAATGTTTTTAACTAAATCTCAAGAGATTTCTCTTTAATGAGAAACAAACTCCCACCTACTAAAATTCTCCGAAACAAAATAAGCACCTCTAATGGAATGATTTTATCCAAGAGGTCAAAGAAAGAACATTTTCCATTTTCTCTAAATTTTCTCTTCCATAAATAATAGTTTTAGAAAAGTGAAAATATTTACTGTCTAGTTATGTCAATGTTTTAGACCTCAGATTGTGCCTTCCTTGAACTTTTTAAATGGTTACAATTGCAACCCGTCTCAAATCTTATCTGATTGAGATTATCGATGGTAATGAGCCCTGTATTTTTGTTTCTCTAGATATTTTAATGCCATTTGTATATATTTTGTTATACTCTTAAAGTGCATATATTTTCCAAATTTTTAAGACTGTTTATCACAGGTGAGAAAACATGAAAGAAGAATATAGAAAGCATTTTATTTGTAGTATTTATGTTAGGGAGAAGAATAATTTCATAAAAGCTCATGAAGTAAAGGCTCCCCAGATTTAAAATGGGTCTCTCTCTTAGATGTCTCTAAGACATTTTTTTTTATGAAGCTGTGAGCTACTGGGAAAGAATCTGAAAGCAACAGTGAGCAGAGGACAAATAGAATTAGCAATAAGCCACATGGGTAGAGAAATGAATCACAGTCCAAAAGGAAAAGATGTTATAGAATAAAAATTTTATATGAGAGAGTATAAGCAAAGAGGCTTCCACAATAATAGTCCCTTTGAAGTTAATTAAAATTACTTTTTAAGTGAAGGTCGAAAAAATAATCATTAAAGTATCTATTTGAAGATCTGCTTTATTGCATTAGATACCAATTATTCCTACAGAAAAGCCTCGATGATGAATTAATCTAAGATAACTTTTTCTCTCAAATAACATTTAAGTATTTTTTGGCTGGGGCTATCCATTTTGTTTGTTTGTTTGTTTTCTTACAGAGTATTTAAGATAGAGTGTATGCCAATTATTTTACTTTGAAGAAATTCTTTTTTTGCCAGTTCTGACTGAGTTGTGATGTGTGATGAAAGGAGTTAAATATCTATTGAGCTTTTCTAGAATTATCATTTGAAAATATATTAAGAAAAAGAAAATGGATAATTATCTATCTTTTAAAAAGGTTGTGTTTAACTATTATTATTTAAAGATGCATACATATAGTTAACCAATACAACTCGAAAATATGTGTTGCTTTCTTCTCTTTTCTGATATTTCAAACCTTCATTTAGTTTATTTTTAGCCATTGATATTCTGTTTCATGTTCATTCTTTTCTGCTTAGAAATAACCTGCATGGCAATATATCATTATTTCATTCACAACCTCTGCATTTTCTTGGTGCTTATCAGTGAAGAACTACAGGAATTTCCAGAAAGTATTCCTGTTAAATCCATCGTGATCTCACTTTTGTTAAAAAAAAAAAAAAAGTAAGTAAAGATTGCAGAAGATATACCAGCCGTACATAGGAATTTTGCAACATACCTAAAACATCAGTAAAAATCAATATTTTTAACTGCAGATGATGAATCAGTAGACAGTGCTAGTTAGGTCATTTGATCCTTTAAAAAAGAGAGACGAAAAAGTTTAAAGAAAAGTATTGGGTTGGTAAAAAAAAAAAAAAAAAAAAAATTTGTGACATCTTATGAAAAAACCCAAATGAACTTTTGGCCAACCCAATAGTATTCACACCCTCTAACTGGAAAAATTACCTTTGCTCTCACATAATCTATTCCCTACTTCAAAAATTCATTTCAGATTGTATGCCTCAAAATTAGAAGCCATAAGAAAGTAGAAACACACCAGTTATTAACTGAAGATAATACGTTAACTTTTGTAAAATTGTAACCTAAAATAACACCTTGCTACTAACATTGACATGGATAGTGTACATCACACTGTTATAGGATGGCACTGTGATCAGGAATGTTATATGTTTAATGAGGAATGGAGACTCATGTGCTTTTAGTTTATTATTCTGAGTTTTCATATAATGCTAAACAGATTACTTAAAATACAACTTTGGTTAACTTTTGGTTAACTACAAAGAAAAGCTCTATAAAATTGTTGTAGGATATGTGATTGGGTGTGGTGCCGAACAGCAACTTTATGTTTTAGCATAAACTGTTAAATGGCTGGTAATCTCCACTGTGCATACCGGTTTTACACAGAAATTTTAAAAAGTAGGGTGAAAGCATATGATTTCACTTTAGGTTGAGCAGCCATTGAAACTTTTCTCCACTGTCTTTCCTTCTTTCCACCCCTGCTTCAGCCAGGAAGGCTTTTCATTGCCAAACTGCAATTCATATTTCTATAATGTCTCAAATGCACAGTGTTTCAAGTGAATTAAAGATATTTCAAAAATAATAAAGAGAGAAATATCAGAAAAAGAAAAGCCATTCTTCAAATTTCCAACTTATTTACAAACACATATTTTGGGCTCCAAAATCACTGCAGATGGTGATTGCAGCCATGAAGTTAAAAGACACTTACTCCTCAGAATAATTTTATAAGTAAAATTTCACATACTTTGGATCAGCTCTTGTTGTTACTTTACATTTTCTAAGAAGTTCTGTGCCATAAAAGATTGTACTTATGTTTAATCAGAAGGAAAATTGTTAAAAAGCATTTTGTGACTTAGGTAGAAAGAGATGTTCTTTATATTTTACAATCAAGAGAATTGAAGTTCAGTTAAACTTCTTTTCTGTGGCTTAAATGTACATGCAATCACAATAACAAATATTGCTTTGTTATAAGATGAGGATAAAGGAATAGCTATTTCAATAAAATAATCCCAAATTTTGTTTTATAATGATGGCATTAAACAATGATAATATTTCCATAACAAGTACCCAGCTCATACTTTAATACTTGAATTATATAGAAATCTGCCTGAGATAGGAGTCCTGCGCATTGTATGACACACATTCCATATTTGTTCATCTGGTTTCTGTAAATAGCGTATTGGAAACATTTTCACTTCTTTTGAGTTCATGGATTATCATGCATGTTGTGCTTTAAAGAATTTTTTTTAAGTACGATTCATACTAAAACCAAACCAAAAAACTGTGTTAAAAGTTGAGGTAATTGCTTTTATCATTCTTATCTAAAATTTATAGAATCTTGTAGAAATACAAATATAAAATCCTCATGGAGAATTGTCCCTCTTTATTTAAAGACTTACTAGAAGAACATATGGAGCATCTCTCTGCTGTTTCTTTTGTATCTTGATGATAATTTCTTGGGTAATCAGATTTACTTTTCCAGTATAATCTAAGAATGTATTGAATTACTTGACTGAATTTTCTGTGAATATAGGCATACTTTTGTAACAAACTGAGACCTGTACTCCTCTATATTTCTCCATATTACTTCAGTTCAGTTCAGTTCAGTTGCTCAGTCATGTCTGACTCTGTGAACCCATGAATCGCAGCACGCCAGGCCTCCCTGTCCATCACCAACTCCCAGAGTTCACTCAGACTCACATCCATCGAGTCCATGATGCCATCCAGCCATCTCATCCTCAGTCGTCCCCTTCTTCTCCTGCCCCCAATCCCTCCCAGCATCAGGGTCTTTTCCAGTGAGTCAACTCTATGCGTGAGGTGGCCAAAGTACTGGAGTTTCAGCTTTAGCATCAGTCCTTCCAAAGAAATCCCAGGGCTGATCTCCTTCAGAATGGACTGGTTGGATCTCCTTGCAGTCCAAGGGACTCTCAAGAGTCTTCTCCAACACCACAGTTCAAAAGCATCAGTTCTTCGGCACTCAGCCTTCTTCACAGTCCAACTCTCACATCCATACATGACTACAGGAAAAACCATAGCCTTGACTAGACAGACCTTTGTTGGCAAAGTAATGTCTCTGCTCTTGAATATGCTATCTAGGCTGGTCATAACTTTTCTTCCAAGGAGTAAGCGTCTTTTAACTTCATGGCTGCAATCACCATCTGCAGTGATTTTGGAGCCCAAAATATGTGTTTGTAAATAAGTTGGAAATTTGAAGAATGGCTTTTCTTTTTCTGATATTTCTCTCTTTATTATTTTTTGAAATGTCTTTAATTCCAGGGAATTCCATTTCTTTTTAAGTTAATACTCACATGTCCTTCACCACTCTTTCATGCACTCAACTATCGGTTATTGAGCATCTGTCACTTATTAGGCATGGTACTCAAGACTGAATTTAGAAGAATAAACTTTATAGACATGGCCCCTGCCCATGAAATTGAGAGTTTGCTGTGAGTGGTAATGTGAATGAAGATGTAAATATTGTTCTGGAAGGGCCTAGGAGGGACACTAGCATAGACTGGATTGATTATTGGGAAAACTTGCTAGAGGAAATTGTATTAAAAACCAAGAAATGAAGGGGGTCTTAGCTAATGATATGGATGATAAGGACTATGGAAGCAGAGAGGTTTGGAGAATATTTTGGGAGAAAGAATGAACCTGGTATTTGTGAAGATTCTAAGGCAAAATAAACATGGCTAGAGTTTTCAGAGATATAAGGTACAAGGTAAGCAAGTTTCAGATTATGCTGGGCTGTTTACACTGTAGGGTTTGGACTTTATCCAGAGGAATCTAAACTTAATGTTAAAAAAAGTTTCCCACAATCATAGTTCCTGTATGAAAATATTGCTGTTTTGTGCCTTAGAAAACGGGCTGGTGGGTTCAAGTGACATTCTTTTCCATCCATTCTCTTTCCTGTTTTTCCAGATGATTATTATGTATCATAGAGTTTCTACTTGAACTGTTAGTAGCTATTCTCTGTCATCATTCCTAGCTGATCATCTTACTTCCTGCTTAACTGACAAAATTGAAGCAATAATGAAAGAATGTTTGTAAACTTCTACCTACCAGCATTGATATCTCCATTTTATACCACCTCTCCTCTTTCAACACACGTACTTTCTTTATTCCTACCCATGATTTTGCTTTTTAGCCAATCTCATCCTTTCTCATCTTCATAAATGATCATTCCAGCAGTTCTTTCTGTTACACATTGTCCATTACCCTGTGCTATTTCTCTTATCTCAAAACAACTGTAGTAACAAACTCATCTTTGTTCTTATACCATTAGCTCTTACCTATTTATCAAATTTAATCTCGCTGCTTCTCTGAGCCTGGGTTTGTGAAGTTTATAAATAACTTCTCCTGAATCCAATGGTTCTCAATTTGTTTGATCTCTCAGCATCATGTGACAGAGTCAGCTCTGTCTTCTTCCTGGAAACATTCTCTCCACTTGGCTCTCCAAATGCTACTGTCCCTTGGTTGATTCTGACTTATTCGTCCCCCTTTTCTCAGTCTCTGTGGCTGGTTCCATCTTTTCCGAAACCCACTTGGAGTGCTCCTGCATGCAATCTGTGACTCTCTCCTCTCTCTACATTCAGCCCCCTAATAAGCTGATTCAGCCTCTCAGTTTTAACTATCTGAATCCACCCACAAGGATGAGGCTTCCCTTTGAATTAATGATACAACAATACTGCTACAACACTTCCAGACGGATGTTTAATAGACCTTAACATGTCATGTTCCTTAAGCTTACATGTCCTGAGCTTCTAATATTCACCATGCTCTTACTGAAAAAGAAAACAAAGGAAAAACAAAAATACAAAATGCCTGCTCACTCTTAGTTTTCTCTCTTATATATTTCTGCCTAAACCTTTGTAGTCATCCTTGAGTCTTCTTTTTCTTACACTCTACATTCAGTTCATCTGGAATTCCTGTTGACTGAAGCTTCAGAACATAACCAGAATCAACCACTTCTCACCACTTATACTATCACTCACCCTGATCCAAGTCGCCATCATCTCTCACCTATATTATTGTAATACCCTCCTAACTAGTCTCCTTTATTGCTATTTTGATCTCCTACAGCCTATTCTCAGCACACCAGTCAGTATGAAGCTATTAAAATGTTAACTCATCACATGCTACTTTGTTCAGACACTCTAATTAATGTGTCTGTATTTCACTCAAAATCTCAGTCTCAGAGGCCTTACTATGGCTTATAAATTCTGACATAAATTTCTCCTTTTACTCTCTCCTTTGCTCATTAAATTTCAGATGTACTCACTTTTAAACATTCTGCCACTTGAGGATTTTTTGCTTTCTATTCCCTCTGCTTCCCAGGTGGCTCACGGGTAAAGAATTTGCCTGCCAGTGCAGGAGACACAGGAGACTCAGGAGACGCGGTTTGATCCGAGTCAGGAAGACCCCCTGGAAGAGGGCATGGCAGCATACTCCAGTATCCTTGCCTGGAGAATTCCATGGACAGAGGAGGCTGGCGGGCTACAGTCCATAGGGGTCAAAGCGTCAGACACAGCTGAGGCACTTAGCAGTGCCAAATGCTCTTCCCCTTGAGAAATACATGACTGTTGGAGCACCTTGTTGATATTAAGCCCATTACGGTATTAGTTATTGATTGATAACATAGTACCCCAAATTCAGCAGCTTCAAATAGCAGTCATTTATTTTCTCACAGTTTCTCACAGTCTAGTCCGAAGATCATGACATCCATTCCTATCACGTCATGGCAAATAGATGGGGAAACAGTGGAAACAGTGTCAGACTTTATTTTTGGGGGCTCCAAAATCACTGCAGATGGTGACTGCAGCCATGAAATTAGAAGACACTTAGTTCTTGGAAGATAAGTTATGACCAACCTAGATAGTATATTCAAAAGCAGAGACATTACTTTGCTGACTAAGGTCCATCTAGTCAAAGCTCTGATTTTTCCAGTGGTCATGTATGGATGTGAGAGTTGGACTGTGAAGAAGGCTGAGCGCCGAAGAATTGATGCTTTTGAACTGTGGTGTTGGAGAAGACTCTTGAGAGTGCCTTGGACTGCAAGGAGATCCAACCAGTCCATTCTGAAGGAGATCGACCCTGGGATTTCTTTGAGGAATGATGCTAAAGCTGAAACTCCAGTACTTTGGCCACCTCATGCTAAGAGTTGACTCATTGGAAAAGACTCTGATGCTGGGAGGGATTGGGGGCAGGAAGAGAAGGGGACGACCGAGGATGGAATGGCTGGATGGCATCACTGACTCAATGGACGCGAGTATGAGTGAATTCCGGGAGTTGGTGATGGACAGGGATGCCTGGCGTGCTGCGATTCATGGGGTCGCAAAGAGTTGAACACGACTGAGGGACTAAACTGAACTGAAAAAGTTCCCTGATAGGCTTCATAATTATTCTCTCCCTTCCTTTCTATTGTATTATCTCCATAGGGCAAAGGCTTTTGACTGTTTTGTTTTCCAGGCACTCTAGTGATACCACTCTCTCTCTCTTAGGTCCCCTTGACCTCAGGTTGCTATAACTCCCTTTGTGCATTGATCAGTCTACCCTCCATTTGGTTTCACAGCTCTTTCATCACAGATATAACACATTCCTTGCATGAAATATCCTCTGTTTTAATTACCTCAGTTCAATTCAGTTCAATCGCTCAGTCATGTCCAACTCTTTGCAACCCCATGAATTGCGGCATGCCAGGCCTCCCTGTCCATCACCAACACCCAGAGTTTACTCAGATTCATGTCCATTGAGTCAGTGATCCCATCCACCATCTCATCCTCTGTCATCCCCTTATCCTCCAGGCCCCAATCCCTCCCAGCATCAGAGTCTTTTCCAATGAGTCAACACTTCCCATGAGGTGGTGAAAGTATTGGAGTTTCAGCTTTAACACCAGTACTTCCAATGAGCAACCAGGACCAATCTCCTTTAGGATGGAGTTGGATCTCCTTGCAATCCAAGACTCTCAAGTCTTTTCCAACACTACAGTTCAAAAGCATCAGTTCTTTAGCGCTCAGCTTTCTTCACAGTCCAACTCTCGCTTCCATACATGACCACTGGAAAAACCATAGCCTTGACTAGACGGACCTTTCTTGCAAAGTAATGTCTCTGCTTTTGAATATGCTATCTAGGTTGGTCATAAGTTTCCTTCCAAGGAGTAAGCATCTTTTAATTTCATGGCTGCAGTCACCATCTGCAATGATTTTGGAGCCCCCAAAATAGTCTGACACTGTTTCCACTGTTTCCCCATCTATTTCCCATGAAGTGATGGTACCAGATGCCATGATCTTTGTTTTCTGAATGTTGAGCTTTAAGCCAACTCTTTCATTTTCCTCTTTCATTTTCATCAAGAGGCTTTTTAGTTCCTCTTCACTTTTTGCCATAAAGGTGGTATCATCTGCATACCTGAGGTTATTGATATTTCTCCCAGCAATCTTGATTCCAGCTTGTACTTCTTCTAGCCCAGCATTTCTCATGATGTACTCTGCATATAAGTTAAATAGGCAGGGTGACAATATACAGCTTTGATGTACTCCTTTTCCTATTTGGAACCAGTCTGTGTTTGCTTCCTTACCTGCATATAGGTTTCTCAAGAGGCAGGTTATGTGGTCTGGTATTCCCATCACTTTCAGAATATTCCACAGTTTATTGTGATCCACACAGTCAAAGGCTTTGGCCTAGTCAATAAAGCAAAAGTAGATGTTTTTCTGGAACTCTCTTGTTTTTTGATGATCGAGCAGATGTTGGCAATTTGATTTCTGGTTCCTCTGCCTTTTAAAAAACAGCTTGAACATCTGGAAGTTCATGGTTCATGTGAAGCCTGGCTGGATCCTCATTTGGAGAATTTTGAGCATTACTTTACTAGCGTGTGAGATGAGTGCAATTTTGCGGTAGTTTGAGCATTCTTTGGCATTACCTTTCTTTGGGATTGGAATGAAAACTGACCTTCTCCAGTCCTGTGGCCACTGTTGAGTTTTCCAAATTTGCTGGCATATTGAGTGCAACACTTTCACAGCATCTACTTTCAGGATGCAATGGCTCAACTGGAATTCCATCACCTCCACTAGCTTTTTTGGTAGTGATGCTTCCTAAGGCCTACTTGACTTCACATCACAGGATGTCTGGCTCTAGTTGAATGATCACACCATCGTGATTATCGGGGTTGTGGAAAATCTTTCTTGTACAGTTCTTCTGTGTATTCTTGCCACTTCTTCTTATATCTTCTGCTTCTGTTATGTCCTTACCATTTCTGTCCTTTATTGAGCCCATCTTTGTATGAAATGTTCCCTTGATATCTCTAATTTTCTTGAAGAGATCTCTAGTCTTTCCCATTCTGTTGTTTTCCTCTATTTCTTTGCACTGATCACGGAGGAAGGCTTTCATATCTCTCCTTGCTATTCTTTGGAACTCTGCATTCAGATGCTTATATCTTTCCTTTTCTCCTTTGCTTTTCCCTTCTCTTCTCTTCACAGCTATTTGTAAGGCCTCCCCAGACAGCCATTTTGCTTTTTTGCATTTTTCCATGGGGATGGTCTTGATCCCTGTCTCCTGTACAATGTCAGGAACCTCTGTCCATAGTTTGTCAGGCACTCTGTCTATCAGATCTAGTCCCTTAAATCTATTTCTCACTTCCACTGTATAATCATAAGGGATTTTATTTAGGTCATACCTGAATAGTCTAGTGGTTTTCCCTACTTTCTTCAATTTAAGTCTGAATTTGGCAATAAGGAGTTCATGATCGAAGCCACAGTCAGCTCCCAGTCTTGTTTTTGCTGACTATATAGAGCTTCTCCGTCTTTGGCTGCAAAGAATATAATCAATCTGATTTTGGTGTTAACCATCTGGTGATGTCCATGTGTAGAGTCTTCTCTTGTGTTGTTGGAGGAGGGTGTTTGCTATGACTGGTGTATTCTCTTGGCAAAACTCTGTTTGCCTTTGACCCACTTCATTTTGTACTCCAAGGCCAAATTTACCTGTTAACCCGGTATCTCTTAACTTTCTACTTTTGCATTCCAGTCCCCTACAATGAAAAGGACATCTTTTTAGGTGTTAGTTCTAGAAGGTCTTGTAGGTCTTTAGAGAACCGTTCAACTTCAGCTTCTTCAGCATTACTGGTTGTGGCATAGACTTGCATTACTGTGTTGTTGAATGGTTTGCCTTGGAAACAGAGATTATTCTGTCCTTTTTGAGACTGTACCTAAGAATTGTATTTCAGACTCTTTCATTGATTATTAGGGCTATTCCATTTCTTCTAAGGATTTCATGCCCACAGTAGTAGATATAATGGTCATCTGAGTTAAATTCACCCATTCCAGTCCATTTTAGTTTGCTGATTTCTAGAATGTCGTCATTCACTCTTGCCATCTCCTGTTTGACTATTTCCAATTTGCCTTGATTCATGGATCTGACATTCCAGGTTCCTATGCAATATTGCTCTTTACAGCATCGGACCTTGCTTCTATCACCAGTCACATCCATAGCTGGGTATTGCTTTTGCTTTGGCTCCATCCCTTCATTCTTTCTGGAGTTATTTCTCCACTGATCTCCAGTAGCATACTGGGCACCTACCAACCTGGGGAGTTCCTTTCAGTATCCTACCATTTTGCCTTTTCATAATGTTCATGGGGTTCTCAAGGCAAGAATACTGTAGTGGTTTGCCATCCCCTTCTCCAGTGGACCACATTCTGTCAGACCTCTCCCCCATGACCCATCCTTCTTGGGTGGCCCCACACTGGCATGGCTTAGTTTCACTGAGTTAGACAAGGCTGTGGTCTGTGGGATCAGATTGGCCAGTTTTCTGTGATTATGGTTTTGGTGTGTCTGCCGCCTGATGCCCTCTCACTACACCTACCATCTTAGTTGGGTTTCTCTTACCTTGGACATGGGATATCTCTTCACAGCTGCTCCAGCGAAGCGCAGCTGCTGCTCCTTACCTTGGATGAGAGGTATCTCCTCAGCCGCCCCTCCTGACTTTGAACATGGAGTAGCTCCTCTCCGCCCTCTTGCTCCCACACAGCCACTGCTCCTTGGACGTGGGGTTGCTCCTCTTGGCCACTGCCCCTGATGTCATGCGTGGGAAGCTTGTCTCGGCTGCCACCCCATGTATAGAAAACCCATTTTTGCCATGAATGAGGTCATCTACCAAGGAATTAGCCACAACATCAAAGAGCTCCTTTTGGGTGGTATGAGTGCCAAAAACTTGTTTAAATGAGTACCGAGTCTCCTGATAGTGTCCATTTCTGTTGAGTCTGTAACCCTCAGGAGTATGAAGCTGAACTGTTGTGTTGATTACCTCTTTGCAACACTCTTGGTCAGGAAGGCTCAGTGGGCGTACCCTAAAGTACACCCCAAATGAGTCTTTAAGACTCACGAGGGATCCTTTTTTCACTGGTGGTTTCCTGGGTGTTTAGTCCTCGCTGGCTTCATGGTAGTAAGCTCCGAACTTCCCAGACGTGAGGGCGGGATGCTGGACTCGGTCGGGGGTTGAGGAGAACGGCAGGACCCACACAGGGACCCACCACAGGGACCGCAACTCAGCGGCTCAAGTACCGCACTTGAGGAATCTGGGAAATGCCCTGAGGGCCCAGGTGAGCTCGCGCACAGTGCATTTCAAATGCATTTAATTACCTAGAATAGTTTGTATTTTCCTTGATGGTACCTGATTGGCACAAACCCAAAGTCTCCGATTAAACTCAAAATTCCAACATTGTTTGAGAGAAGATCTAATTGGCTTATATTTGGTCAGGTGCCCACCCTTGAATATGTCATCTATGGACAAAGAAACAGGGCCATGTAGTATGGGACTGACCGATGGGGACATCAAAGGACTGTCTCAAAGAAAGAGACAGGCATATTGAGCGGCACTGGGATGCATAATGCTCTTACTGAGCTGTCAAATAGCATATTCAAACAAAACATGCTTGGATCAGAAGCACATAGATGTATGTATGAGCAAACTTTGGTTCAGAAACAATTCTTGCTGGCTTAGACATTCACACATAAATTCTTCATTTCCTCATTGGACTGTACTTTGTCTGTTTGACCCTTCAACACAATTCAGAGGTGAAGCTTTTCAAACATTTTCAAGTGATACCTCAGGAGTTTCTTCAACATCAGATTTATATACTCAGATCAGTTCAGGCATGTAAGACTGTAGGTGTGGGATTCAATTTCCTTTTAGATTCATTTCCAGCTGAGACTTCCCTTACTGGAATATATTATCAAAGCATCAGACTGTCTGAATGATGCTTGAGCACTACCAGATTATGGTTCTACCCTTTACAGAATAAAAAGATCATTTTTATATCTAGTAAATGCTTCACACATGCAGAATAACTTTTCTTTAATATTGTGAGCCTTCATTTTCAAGCGACACCTTGAGAAGAAAATATAGCCATTCCTTGAGTGTCTGAGGATTATTTCTATAATACTGGGAATATCCTACTAAATACTTTTGACAACTAACTTGGTCATTAATAAAAATTAGTGGATTTTGATGGTTTACAATAAATATTCACAGGCATTGTTTCCCAGATCTAGAAAAACCTAGTTCAGCCATAGAATATGAATATTGGATTTTAGTTAATAATCATTTTTTTAAATGTGATAACTTACATTTTTGAAGACTTGAACCACAGTTACTAAAAGACAGCATAAAAATCTGTGAGTAGAATGCAGCCATCTCTCTCTTAGCCTGCAATAAATACCTAAAGATACAAACTTGTGAAAAGGTTGTTTATCAAAAGACATTATAGTTCAGAATTTAAAACACTTTTTGGACATTTCCTTAAGAGAAAATGTTATGTAAGTCTAAAATTTTCAAGCTAAATTTTAGAAATCATTAAACTTATAGTAGTAGGTCATGATTCTTTCCTAATTTCACATCTAGGGAAAGAGTTTTGATTGAGGACATTTCTAACCCATTACCCAGGTGTGAGTGTGACTCTAGGAAATTTTGTGAGGTAGACATACCTTAGTTTTTGCATCTTATTACCTGCTCTCTGTTTTCCTCTTCACATCTCTATAAATAACTCTTCTAAATCTCCCATGGCCTTCCTAGTAACCTAACCCTGGCTTTATCATATTATCTGGGGTCCACCTTTATCTGACAATGGCTTTTCATGGAAAACTGTGTCATGCTTCAAAAGAAATTTTTTTTTTAATTAACTTTTATCCTGATTAAAACTATCATTTCTTCAGCACAACCAACAAGGGGTTGGTAGGAAAACCATGACAAATTAGAATGTTGCACACTTGAAATAACTGAATATTTTTGCATCTTTCTCTAGGTAGTCTAATCGTAAGGAGATCTTTATTCACATATTTCCCAACTTTATACATGCTTTACCTACTGTTATTCCTCTTCTATACCCTCCCCCTAGAAGAGAACAAGCCCTCTGTTCTTACTTCTTTACTCCTAAACCCACTGTACTTTGAATTTGTACTTATACTTCTTTTCTGATGTCTATTAAAATCATCAATTGATGAATTCTGTTGCCATTAATTCAGCTCTCTACATGACTATTCTGACTTTTTCTCACAATGAAATAATAACTCTTTTTTGAAAAAAAAAAAAACACCCCTTTTCTCTTGGTTTCTGTGACACGTAATGCTCTTAATTCTCTGGGCAATCCTTCATAGTCTTGAAAGGTTCTCAGTGTCTTGAATGTGAGTTAAATGCTGAAAGAAAAAAAAATGCCTCATCGATACTCACTTGCTTAGAGTTTTTCACTGCAAGTGCAGAAATTTGTATTCCCTTGTTATCAAAGGGCTTACAGTCTAGTGAGGAAATCAGATGATAAAATAAGATACTGTAACAAAACCTGGTGATTGTCATTATAGAAATGGGATTATCAAGTTTTCTCCTTGGATATAATTCTGTAAAGCCTCTTTCCTACACTCAAGACTCCTGAGATAGAACAACAGTCCCACAACAGTTAAGCTACTCAGTTCAGCATCACTCCTTGCTACTGCCCCAAATGCAGTCTGTTTTGTGGACCAGCAATAGCCACAAGATAGTATGTGTCGTTAGTTGCTTACAGCACTTATCACCACTGAACCCGCATCAGGAGAAGCTACAAAATCTCTGCATTTAGAGGGAGGAACTAAGGACTCACAAGGCACCCCTTGTCTGCTCCAGCAGTCTAGTGGGAATGGAAACTTTTCTTAGCACAGCTATTTCCAATTAATAGAAGTTCACTCTCAAGATAAAACTCTCTGCATTCCCCATTCTATCTGCTGCTGCTGCTAAGTCACTTCAGTCATGTCCGACTCTGTGCAACCCCATAGAAGGCAGCCCACCAAGCTCTGCTGCCCCTGGGATTCTCCAGGCAAGACCACTGGAGTGGGTTGCCATTTCCTTGTCCAATGCGTGAAAGTGAAGTCGCTCAGTCGTGTCTGACTCTTCGCGACCCCATGGACAACAGCCTACCAGGCTCCTCCGTCCATGGGGTTTTCCAGGCAAGAGTACTGGAGTGGGGTGCCACTGCCTTCTCCACCCCATTCTAGCTAGCCTATTCTAAAATACTCCCTTGTTGTGCTTTTCCACTTTCCTTGGGACTGTCATTCTCTAAATGCCTTTTCTGTGTTCTGTGTGATTCTCATTCTATCCCAGCTTTTGAAGGCAAGAGAAATTTCATCTATATAATCCTCGGAAGAAAAGATTCCTTTCTCGACTAGAACCTGAACTGAGAAGGGGAAAAAAAAATGACACGTTGTGCTAGATCGTGAACTTTATGACTCAAGTTTTGACATGTTTAAGCTCCCCGGAGCAGCTAATGATTTTCCTGTCTACTCTTCCATGGGCTACATTTATACACAGGATTTCTTCTGTTTGGAACATTCTTTTTACTCCCAGCCTTTGTTAATCCCTTCCAAGAGTTTGGACTTCTACTTTCACTAGGAAGCTTTCTTGAGCTTCCTGTTCTCTCAAACCATTTTCTGGTGAAGATGGGAATCCATCCTCTAACTACTTCATGCAGTCTTCTATGAAAACACTTTTTGGATTGTCATTTACACTTTGACTTCTACCACTGACCTCAATTTTGTATTTCTTGTTGCTCGTGTCTAGAGGAACTAAAGACCCTCTTGATGAAAGTGAAAGGAGAGTGAAAAAGTTGGCTTAAAGCTCAACATTCAGAAAATGAAGATCATGGCATCTGGTCCCATCACTTCATGGGAAATAGATGGGGAAACAGTGGAAACAGTGTCAGACTTTATTTTTGCGGGCTGCAAAATCACTGCAGATGGTGATTGCAGCCATGAAATTAAAAGACGCTTACTCCTTGGAAGGAAACTTATGACCAACCTAGAGAGCATATTCAAAAGCAGAGATGTTACTTTGCCGACTAAGGTCTGTGTAGTCAAGGCTATGGTTTTTCCAGTGGTCATGTATGGAAGCAAGAGTTGGACTGTGAAGAAATCTGAGTGCCGAAGAATTGATGCTTTTAAACTGTGGTGTTGGAGAAGACTCTTGAAAGTCCTTTGGACTGCAAGGAGATCCAACCAGTCCATTATAAAGAGATCAGTCCTGGGTGTTCATTGAAAGGACTGATGCTAAAGCTGAAACTCCAATACTTTGGAGTTTGGCCACCTCATGCGAAGAGTTAACTCACTGGAAAAGACTCTGATGCTGGGAGGAATTGAGGGCAGGAGGAGAAGGGGACAAGAGAGGATAAGGTGGCTAGATGGCATCACTGACTCAATGCACATGAGTTTGGGTCAACTCCAGGAGTTGGTGATGGACAAGGAGGCCTGGCGTGCTGCTATTCATGGGGTCACAAAGAGCTGGACATGACTGAGTGACTGAACTGAACTGAGCATGATTTGGCATGCTTAATTTTTATAAAATAAAATAATGAATAATTAAATATTTAACTGATAGTATATAACATAATAAAAACATTTGTTCATGTTGGGGTAAATATTTTATTAGTTTTCATTACACACAATTTTCTTTTACTTATGTATACAGTATATTCTATTATCATTAGAACTCTGAAAATGTGAGGTGTCTGTGTATGTTGAGGGTAATTAGAAAATGGCTTTGATGGTGAATGGTAATAGTAGAGTAGCTATTCATATGTATAAAAAGTTTTATATATCTATATATATGTACTCAAGTGTGTATGTACATATATGTATGTGTGTTTCTCCAAGTTATTATCCTTTAATTAATTAAAGGATATGGATAGGAAAATATTCTATCCAAACTTTATGATGCTATTTATAAAACTGGATCATATATGTATGAGAAATTTTGGTAATGGTAATTTCTCTTTTGATATGATAAATATGAGGGCATATCACAAAGTAATGGGACACTCAAACTCTGGAATTAGATTAGGTTCAAGCCCCAACACTCACCCTCATGACCAAAAATAAATTCATTTATCTCCTTTTTATCATCTTTAAAATAGAATCATAATGGTTCCTGCCTAATCATTTTGCTGTAGTGACCAACTCAGTTCAGTTCAGTCACTCAGTTGTGTGCCATTCTTTGCGACCCCATGGAATGTAGCACACCAGGCCTCCCTGTCCATCACCAACTGCCAGAGCTTACTCAAACTCATGTCCATCAAGTGGCTGATGCCATACAACCATCTCGTCCTCTGTTGTCCCTTTCTCTTCCTGCCTTCAATCTTTCCAAGCATCAGGGTCTTTTCAAATGAGTCAGTTCTTCACATCAGTTTGCCAAAGTATTTGAGTTTCAGCTTCAGCATTAGTCCTTCCAATGAATATTCAGGACTGATTTCCCTTAGGATGGACTGATTGGATCTCCTTGCAGTGCAAAGGACTCTCAAGAGTCTTCTCCATCACCACAGTTCAAAATCATCAATTCTTTGGCACTTAACTTTCTTCACAGTCCAACTCTCATATCCATACATGACTACTGGAAAAACCATAGCTTTGACTAGACAGACTTTTGTTGGCAAAGTAATGTCTCTGCTTTTGAATATGCTATCTAAGTTGGTCATAGCTTTTCTTTGAAGGAACAAGCGTCTTTTAATTTCATGGCTGCAGTCACCATCTGCAGTGATTTTGGAGCCCTCCCAAAATAAAGTCTGTCACTGTTTATACTGTTTAACCATCTATTTGCCACGAAATGAATGGACCGGATGCCATGATCTTAGTTTTCTGAATGTTGAGTTTTAAGCCAACTTTTTCACTGTCCTCTTTTACCAAGAGGCCTTTTAGTTCCTCTTCACTTTTTGCCTTAAGGGTGGTGTCATCTGCATATCTGAGGTTATTGATATTTCTCCTGGAAATCTTGATTCCAGCTTGTGCTTCATCCAGCTCGGCATTTCACATGATGTAGTGACCAACTAGATGATTCAAATTAAGGCTTCAGCACATGGTGCTTGGACATATTGCTCAATAAACGTTAGTGGTCGGTGTTGGTAGAATAAAAATGTAATTCAGAGTGCTCTCCCACATTGTGGGCAGACTGTTTACTATCTGAGCCTCCAGGGAAGCCCGTATATACTTAGTGCCTTCTCTGATAGCTCAGAAATCATAATACATTGATTTCTTTCCCCTCACATCTCTTAGACACTACTGTTTTGCAGTGTAAAATTTTCCAAGTTTTTCATGACAAATCTTTTATTTTTCAAGTCTATTCAATATGCAAAATAAGAATAAGGGAACATTTTGAAACAACCTTTACTTATTTTATTAACTCTGAATATCTGTCTTTAGAGAAAGAAAAACAAATTCATCCAAGTTATAAGCTCAAAATTCCATACTAAAAATTCAGTACTGTGTTTAATTTATTCAAACCCAAACACTTTTGAAAATATTTTCATTTTTATTCCACTCTGGCAAAAATAATACTTGTTTATTGTAAGAATTTTTAAAAATTGAAAGTTAAAAAAAAATCACCTGTATTTCCACCATTCATGTGAAACAGCAGCAGACAGTTGTATCCAAAACCTTTCACTATTTTATGTATTTGCATGTACACATTTGTAAACATACTCTTTTCATAAATAAATACATTTTTATAACCTGTCTTTTCAACTGGAAAATGTAGTGAGAACATAGGTACATATAATTGTTTGCATTATTTTAAAAAGGTGCCTAGCATTTATTTGTATTGATAAGCTATAATTTATCTGTTTCTCCATTATTGAGCATTTTTAGTCATTTATCGATTTCCTTAGTATAACCAGTGCTGTGAGATAGATGTCCTGACAAACAAAATTCTTCATATAGTCACAAGTATTTCCTTAAGCCATATTCATAATAATAGAATGATTTTAGGTCAAGGTATATATGCCTTTTTAGGCTCTTAAAACATTTAGCTAAATGCCTTCTGAAATGGTTATTTCCATTTGTATTTGTAGCTAGCAAATGAATTCCTTTCCTTGTAAATTTCATCAGAAACACATTATAAATCATATATTAATTTGCATCTCTTTAATTACCAGTGAGCTTTCCTTTTTTTTTTTTTTTAAATGTATATTTTCTCATGATGAAGAGTGAGGTTGAGTCAGGACCAAAGAATCTTGAGCAAAACTGAGAATTGTATCACAGAAACCGAAGAGATAGAGTTTCAAGAAAGATGTTGCTAGAAATTGCATAAGATAAGGACTGCAAGATGCCCAGGTGGCATTGGTGGCATGTCCAGGAGAGGGTGAGAGGAGAGGTAGGAAAAAGATTCCTATTTTGGGGTTAAGGCAGGGAATGAGAAGCCAGAAAGGACAACAGTGACTATGGAATACATATTTCAGAAGCTCAGGTTTAGAAGGAGGGCAAAAGTGGGGGAAAGGACCAAAGGGAAAGAGGGCAAGAACAGAAACTTAGAGTCTTAAACCTGTTTAAAGGTGGAATAGAAGATGAAAAACTCTAGATTAAAAAGAAAAACAATGACGTGTTTGATATGCAAATAGGTATACAATGAAGGAGTTTGAATGTTGAGTTCAGAGCTTTGGGAACAACCCACCAGCTGGAGATCTCTTTATCATGGAAAGTAAGAAGAGATAAGATAATAAAAATATATAATATGTAAAAATATATTATTGGTGGAGGAGGATGATTACAAAAATTTGAGAAATCTTTGCTTGATAGCTTCTGTTGGAAAAGAATGCAGCAATAATTTGCAGAGAGTGAATAAACTTCGAAGTCAGCATCTATTAACTGACACTTTTTTTAATCTGCTAAGGAATATAAGAAACAAGTTTCTATTAGTGAGCTTTCCCCCAAAAGTCACCATGTAAAACATATTTTAGGCCATTTTAATTAACAGCAGGTGGCGTTTACTACCACAGGAGCAAATTTATTCATTTGTTCAACAAATTTCTACTGAGTACAAAATGCAGCATATTTGGTTTGGAAATGCTTATCTATTTTAACCACTGGAAGCTATTTTGTAAAACCAGCATCCTTAGAGAGCTATTGCTGGAATATGTAATCATTTTGGCATAAAACTTAATCTC
This sequence comes from Nanger dama, assembly GCA_917880005.1. Classification (NCBI taxonomy): domain Eukaryota; kingdom Metazoa; phylum Chordata; class Mammalia; order Artiodactyla; family Bovidae; genus Nanger; species Nanger dama. The sequence continues at coordinate 38,222,186 of CAKJTW010000007.1, forward strand.
TAAAAATACAGTTTGAATTACTGCATGATTTCTTTATCGTTAGTAAGTGAGGGTTTGTGATGAAACAGATGAGACATTTAATCAGCTTTTAAAAAATGCTTTCAATGATGTATTCTAGGAAAAGGCCTCTATTTTTTATGGTAAGACATCTCTTAATCACTCTGGACAGTTTCATTGTATCTGCAATAAAGGAAATGAACAATGGAAACATTTATGTAGTGTCTGATTGTCTAGGGATGATGAGCTATAAGATGCAGACCTATTATTTAATGCTTTGGGGATTCCCTTCTCTTCCTCTATCATTCCTTTGAGCTCTGGTTTCTGTACTAATCCTAGGGAGAAAACACAAGAAATTATGTTATTTCTGGATTGGAAAATTAGACTTGTACTTAACAGTTAAAAGATATTCTTAATTAACTAAAAATAGAGGTGGTTAAATTGTCATGAGTAATCATTGTGGCATTTTCCTCCTTTTCAGTAGAGAAAATGGTCCATAACTCTGGGCACTCTGGACATATCTATGAAACCCTTCCAATTTGTAAGTTTGTGATTCTAGTTTTGAATATTTATGGTGCACCATACCTCTGTGATGGTGATTTATTTTTACTGAGCCTCATGGGCTGCAAACTGTCTTGCCAAGTTGCGGTAGGATCAGGAGAGAAAAGAAAGGCTGAATGCTATTTTGTTCCCTGTTGAGCTAATTAGGAATCTAGGGCTTATGTAGAAACCTGCAAATCTCAGAGTCACTCTCAGTCAATTAGTCTAGCTCAGACTCTAATTTAGACTGTATTTGGTTTTTCCTCAGGTCAAAGGGAAAAGTCCTAGATATTAAAGAGAAAAGGGAAAAAAAAGTTAGGCAGTGATGACATTGGGAATCTGGTAAAATGGGAGATCAGCTGAGAGGGGAGACATCTTTTATTGCAGTCAAGTAAAAGGAAATGAAGGATTTGTAATGGAATGTGTCATATTACATATGATAACCTGATCAATTAAAGCATTAGGATATTCTGATCTGAACTTTAGGATATTCTGGGATATTCTGATCATCTGTTATTGATATTGTTTCCCTTATAATCCACAGACTAACCTTTATTTTACGTTATCTAGATACTCAGATTTCTTTCTTATAGTCTAATAGTGTTATGTATTATTATTTTCAAGATCAGTTCAGTTCAGCCACTCAGTTGTATCCAACTCTTTTCAACCCCACGGACTGCAGCATGTCAGGCTTCTCTCTCTGTCCATCACCAAACTCCCAGTGCTTGCTCAAACTCATGTCTATCGAGTTGGTGATGCCATTCAACCATCTCATTCTCTGTCAGCCCCTTCTCCTTCTGCCTTCAATCTTCCCCAGCATCAGGGTCTTTTCCAGTGAGTCAGTTCTTCACACCAGGTGGCCAAAGTACTGGACCTTCAGCTTCAGCATCAGTCCCTCCAATGAATATTCAGGACTAATTTTCTTTAGGATGGACTGGTTGGATCTCTTTGCAGTCCAAGGGACTCTCAAGAGTCTTCTCCAACACCACAGTTCAAAAGCATCAATTCTTCAGAGCTCAGCTATTTTCAGGATAGTGAAAAGTCATTGTATTTTTATCTCTTAAAGAATTAGTCACTATGTTATTGTCTTTGCTTAAGATGGGAAAGAAGTTCTGGTCTCATCATCAACACATTAATGATGTAAACTAGCACTTTTATAGATTGGGAAGATTTACTCTCTTTGCATTGATTTTCATTAGTTTTATTTCAGAATATGCCCTCAGGGGGCAGATTGAGGGGCATGCATTATATAATATATGCAATGCATACACTACACAATCAGGTAAGTGATATAAAAGATGAACAATGTATGGCCCCTGTTCTAGGAGAACTTAACAAAAACATAAGGGAGAGAATGTTCATAAATAGTGATGCAAGATGTTCTTTCTTATATTTGAATACATCTTTGAAGAAATAATCCAAAAATCAAGTTGTTAGATAGAGGTCCATGTTGAGAATATTTATTCCCTCTCAGTATGGATATCACTTGAATATCTATATTTCTTTATGCAAACATGTTTCTATGCATATGTTTCTTTCTTATACACATAATATACACATCATTTTACCTCTTGTGCAAGGTTAAGTAAGCAAGACACATAAGGAAGGACAAAAGATGAAAATAACCTATAGCTAAGAAGAATTAAGGGATGTTTCAAGATTGACTCCCTAGTGGCTCAGACAATAAAGAATCTGCCTGCAATGCAGGAGATCTGGGTTTGATCCCTGAGTCAGGAAGATCCCCCGGAGAAGGGAATGGCAACCCATTCCAATATTCTTGCCTGGAGAATTCCATGGACAGAGGAGCCTGGCAGGCTACAGTCCATGGGGTCACAAAGAGTTGGACATGACTGAGCGACTAAGGCTTCACTTCAAGGATGAGATTTTTTGTTTGATTTACATCTTTAAATATGGTAATTCAGGGAAAGCACATTCTATAAGGAAGAATACCAAAAGCCCAGAGGCAGGAAGTAGAAGTTCAGGGAATGATTAGAAAATATGAAATTGAGCTATAAATAGAATAATGTGAGAAACTGGGTAAATGGTTTGGGAGGAATTATGTACATTTTTGTCTATTGTAGCCTCAAATTTTTCCATCCTTTGGGAAAAATATACTGATTTTGCATTCCTGGAGTTGGTGGATTTCTGGATTTAGATGACTGCTAAAATTGCCTTTGACCAAACAACTCAATGGTTTTTATGTTACTACTTAAAATATTTAAAAATCCAATTGAAGGTTTAATTGGGATATGTTTTGATCACTTTGTAGCTTCTCTCTTTGAAACTCTCTAGCATGATCACTACAAACTCTTCTCAGCTTAGTGTCAACTGATGTTAACACTATCCATAACTATGGGTCATGGGCCAATAGTAAAAAAACAGATTCTTCCAAGTCCCAACAGAGAATAAAATGGATCTGGATTGATTTAACTTTTGCTCTATCTTCTGGGTAAAACTCTAGTTCATAGGATTTCTGTGTAACAAGGGTTCATCAGTTTTCACCAGATGCACTTTTGGGTCTCCAGATGACATCACAATAATAGGGTAGTCTAGAAAATAATGATGCTGTAGCTTCTTGGGAGAACAAAGAATGTTTACCACCCAACTCTAAAGAAGATACTTTGCTTACATTTAATTTGAAGATTACTTTCCTGATGGTTTGGATTTAGTGAGTAGGATGTAAAAGCAGTCCCTTGAGAGCTGACCATTCTGTGTATATTAACACTAAGGAGTTCCTTTTCCATTTAAATTGTTAAAGTATTATAAAATTATAGATATCATGACAGAGTGGGCCTTAGAGTAACATAAGAAATTCCTTTGAGCTATTCCCATATTCTGTCCCAAACTCTCTGTCCAAACAACAATGCTTGTTTTCTGACTTAAAATTTTTCTCCATCTCAGGTTAGTGAATCTCGTAAAATCTGTAGTAGCATCTATTATCTACATTTAATGTTACTTACCTTATTTCTATAATTCAATAAATTAAAGCATTTTATTTTTAAATGTAATTAAGATGCTATAATTGTCAGGTAATATAGCTTCTATTCATTTATTTCACTTAGTTATTTTATATTGTACATAATTTAGCTTATGTTTCTTTTCCTAGAGTGTTTTTTTTTTTTTTAAACCATACACTGGGGATAGTGGTAATTATGTAACTACTTAGGTCCTTCTTTAATATAATTTCAGTTTTATTGATTAATCATATAAATTCTTTACCCCTTTCATATGACACAGTTTTTAAATCAGTTGTTCATTGATCAATTTAATTCTCTGTCCTGGTTTCTGGAACTAGCGTGTGTCCATACGAGGGACTGGATTTTCATAATGACAAGTCAGCAACCCAGCTTCACTGGTCTTTGACATCTTTCCTCCAGCATTCAGTCTTAAGACTGTTGATATTATTTATTACTAAATGATCATTTATTCCAAACATTGTGATTTAAAAATGTCTTTGACTTGATATCTGACTTCATTCCTATAAACTTCCTATCATGTAAACTACTGGTCTATCAACAGAAAGAGAATTTGAATCTAGTTGTCTCTACCTAAAGAAAAAGGAAATCCAGAATCCCACCTGGTGATGAGATTGTGAATCAACTAAGATAACTTATTTGTCAACTTGTTCACAAAGTCTCACTTCTAATCCAAAGCTGAGTTTTCCAACCCAAAACTGTAATTTCACATGACCTTTGTCCAATTCCATATAGTTGTCTGCCTTTACAGACTTACTTTAAAATCACCTCACCCAGGCCAAACAATATCAAACCTATTCATAACCTCCTAAGGTGACACTTCTAAGATTTTTTTGTTACTCTTAGGTGGTGCTACCCTTCCCTAAAAGAAAAAGATTATTACAAGGGAAAATGTTAGTTGCAAAATGCACAGATAAGAAAATATACATTTGAAAAACAGCCTGTACTAACATGTCCTAAACTAAGCTCTAAGATTTGCTTTTAAGGCTAAAAGCCACTGAGGTCCATAAACAGTTGTATTAAATTCAAGAAGTTGTTCAAAATACGTTACTTTGCAGACACATCTACATAGAATCAAATCACAGCAACTTAAGTTATTTATAAAACATATTGATTAAGTAATCATTTATCCTGATTGGTTTATTAACATAAATGGTGCTTTAAAAACATATTAAAGCATCAACCTAAAAAAGTTAATTTATTCAACAGGCATACTGCTTTCAAAAAAACCACAAATTGCCATAGTAGTCTTTTAAGAGATATTAAGAACCCAAAGTATATACTCCCACACCCAGCTTAGACAGCAAGACCAAATTGCCAGGCCTCCACACAGCCTAGCATGTACACTCAGGTGGCTTTACTATTCCACTGTCTTCTTTAGCATGACTTTAGCCCATGAAAATGGCTTGATATTTCACAGAGGTCCAGAATGATCTGTCTTTAATGGAAAACATCAACAGACAGTTTGTGCCCTCAATTCTTTAAATCTTTTGCCTCAAACTGCCTCAAATTTTTAGTTTGTGGTTTCCAGCAATCCTAGACTATTGTATCTGGCTCTTCGGCCAATCCTAATCAAGTCACTCTTTAACCCTAGCCTTAACCCTAGCCTTCATTTGATGCTCTGACCTTTGATTCTGTCTGAAGCTCTGGAAGTGTTTTACCCTGCAAGGCAATGAGCAGCCCACTCTACTGTGTCTTAATGACAGGTGCTATTGGGGATATCTGGGGGAGTTGGTCTTCCACAGGCTAAGAGCAAAGACGTAGAACCAGATTTCCCAAACTCAAATCTCACTTCTCCTACTCACTATCTGTGTGACCTTGGGCAAGTTAGTTAACCTCTCTGTGCCCCAGTTTCTTTGTCTGTAAAATGGGATATAATAAGACCTATTTCATAAAGTCCTTGTATTGATTAGTACATATGAAAACAACTTTAAATAGTACCTGACATGTAGTAATAGAGGTATGTGTCATTAAATTATTAATATTAAGATTTTGTTCTACCTAACTTAGTATACTTAAAATTATTAATACTATTAAATACCTTAGGACATTTAAAATATTTTTATTTTCAAAATAATTATACCTATAATTTTCTATGACCACGAATTATATTTTGTGATATATTTTATTTATGATAATAGAATGAAAAATTGGAAATTTTTAAAAACAATTTGTGTAATTTTCATTTTCTCAAATTCTGTGAAATGCATACATTTGAATTTCCTTTATTTTTCAGACATTAATTTTAATGTGTAATCTTTTTATATTATGTTTTATTTATTTTTTATTATTATTAAATTTATTTTTTTTTTAATTACAATACTGTATTTGTTTTGCCATACATTGACACGAATCAGCCGTAGGTGAACACAATCTCCCAATGCCGAAGCCCCCTCCCACCTCCCACCCCACATCCTCTACTTGAATCATCCTGTGCATCAGCCCCATGCATCCTGCATCCTACATTGAACATAGATTGGCGCTTCGTTTCTTACAAGAAAATATACATGTTTCATTGCCATTCTCCCAAACCATCCCACCCTTTCCCTCTCCCTCAGAGTCCAAAAGCCCACTCTAAACTTTAGAATAATTTAACATTAAAAATTATGAATCATTTAAAATATAATTTGCTTTAAAAATATATGTGTGTGCCTGCATACATGTGTGTGCCTGCATATATGTGTGTATATGGGTGTGTGTATTGTAGAAGAGGAATAACTTAATATTTGTTAAAAATGGCAAGAAAGTCTTTATTTAAGAATATTGCAATAGAGCTCGAGACTACTGAGATACTGGAGCAAAAGTGAACTCACTTCCCCTAAAACCAAACATGAGAGGGTTTGTAAATGCTGGGGTGAGTTTAAGGAAAAGTACCTGAGGATGTTTGTGGGGAAGTTGGGCAGTGTAATAAGGCCATCTGTGTTTGATAATTGTCACTTACTGAAGTTAGGCTGCTACCTTCCCACAGACACTGGAGACAGGCTCTCGTCTTGTTGATTACATTTCAGAACAGTGGCTTCCAGGTCTCTGAGAAAGACATGTCTGTGTAGTAAGACTGGTGAGAGGCTGTGAGACTATCATCTCAAAGGCACAGAGAAATAATTTACAACTCCAAGTTTTCTAAACTAATACTTTGAAAAGAAGGAGATCAGAGGCCTGGAGTCTGGATGAATACTGTCAGAAGTCTGATGGGCCTGAGGGAATCTTTAGTGGCTCCGCTGGTAAAGAATCCACCTGCAGTGCGGGAGACCTGGGTTGGGAAGATTCCCTGCAGAAGGGAATGGCTACCAACTCCAGTATTCTGGCCTGGAGAATTCCATGGATTGCATAGTCCATTGGATCACAAAGAGTCAAATGCAACTGAATGACTTTCACTTTAGGTTCTCTTGGTCAATCTATATGTATATAACTATTATTTAAAGGACGATGTTGGATATTTTACACCCGCAAGAGGAACTCTTAACTTCACCGAACTCTTACAGAAGGATATCTTTTAGTTTCCTTGACATTTTATATCCCACATCCTAAAACAGACTTGAAATTCCATAGTTTTGTGTGGTCAGATTTTAAATGTAAATTGTTCTATAGGCAAGGGAAAAAAAAAAATCTCTGTATCTAACTCAAGTATGCTGTGTAGCCATTGTCACAGAACTGTAGACAAGATCTTAAATACCAAGTAGACATATTACTTCTCACAGGTGAAAAGAACATAAGGGACACAAAGGATAAGGCTGTCTGCATTAGCTTCTTTTTTCCTAAATGTTTCTTTCATCTTTTCTGGTGAAAATGTCTGAAAACTCTGACATAAGCGTGACCTTCCCAAGAAGAAAAGAACAGACGACACTGGTAGACTTTCTCCACCCACAGGTTCTGGAGCTCAGCTGCTGCTTCTGGAAGCTACTTCCCCTTGCTGTCTCTCCACTGTCTGGTGTGAATATGTGCAGAGACAGAGCTTCATAGCAAAATAATCTTTCAGGAAGTTCCAAGAGTTATAAGGCAAATTAGAAGTTGGTTACACAATGGTTATAGAAGAAAAGCATTCAGTGGCTCTTTCTTTGCCTTCATCATGAAGAGCTCTTCACTTTTTGTACTGGGGTTTGAATATTTTCTGTTTCTTAGATAGCTGTTTCTTGTTTCTTAGTTGTTTAGGTTTTAGATGATGGTTGCACTTGTCATGACCTTCAGTCTGTTTTCGTGTAATTACAGTGTTTGGAAAGTTTTTAAGAGAATTTTGATTTTGGAAGTACTGTGAAAATCTAGGGTGTATAAAAAGACCCAGACCAACTTTTTGCCACTAACCAGTAATTAGACACTAACTTTTAAATTAGGACAACTTCTAATAGGTAAAAGGAGGGCAGCATGCCCAAATCTCTTGGTATTGAAATTATGTATTTATAATTCACATCTTAGTTGACTGTCTTTCACTTTATTGCACTGGGCAATAATATCATCTGTGACTTTAAGCTTTTGAGTTACACACTTTAATTCTAGAAAGTTATTGTTCCTATGCATAACCTCTAATGTCTAAGTCAAAGCAGTGATCTTAACACATATTTTCACATCTAATATCTAATATAAATATGTCAAGACAGAGATCCTTATCTTCTTTTGCCATAGTTACCTATCAAAAGTTGTCTCTTGATGTTCTATATTTTGTTAATAAATATGGCTGCCCTCTAAATTTATGAAAAATGCAATAACATCTTGTACAATAACAGCCTACCTCACATAGATAGATTTTTCCTTAAAATCCTTCAGAAAAAAATTGCCTTCAAATAAGGAATCCTTTCTGAATCTCTGCTGGTCATACACTGGTAATGTTTTAAAACAGTGTAACTTATTTTCCTTATAACTTACTTCCTTTTACTTGCTCCTCTTACTCAAGACATAGAAAAGAATATCTCATTTCCTTTATTTAGTATTTCTTTAGATGTTTGAAACACTGTTTTAACGTTGTTCCTCAGATTGCCCACCCACTGATGTTTCTAGGAATCCTCTCCTACAAGATACCGAAGTGCAGAGAAGAAAAAAATTACTTTTGGTGTGTAATTTCTTCTCCAGTCTCCAGTCTCCCAATTTTTCCTTGAAAAATCATGTCAATTTTGTGGTCTGGAACACAATATTGCCTTGTTTACCAGCTTGTTTTTAAAAAGCAATGTTTTAAATTACTCCCCCAAATGAATTATTTCCTTCTTCTATCCAAAGAGAATAAAATTGACTCAACATCACCAGTATGGTTTCTGGGCATTTAATCTGCATGTTCCCAAGATTCTGTGGCTCTTGGAGGCAATAGTGACCTCAATCTCTATTTTTCTTCTTTAGGATCTGTTTTCCAAAACAATAATTAATTAATGCCTGAGAAAAGCAAAGACAAAATAAAGCCAAAACATGACAACTTATTTCTCCATTAACAGGAAGCAGCATGCTGGAAGGATCGTGGTAGTTGTCTGTGAGCCGAGTCAGATTTGAAGGAACTCTTTACTCATGAATGTTGATCTTCAGTCACTAAATTATGGCCCCGTGAACTGAGCACAGGCTTCCCTGTCCTGCACTATCCCCTGGAGTTTCCTCAGACACATGTCTGTTGAGTTGGTGCCATCCAATCATCTCATCCTCTGTCACCCTCTTCTTTTCCTGCCCTCAGTCTTTCCCAGCATCAGAATCTTTTAATTTAATCCCGGTGCTTAGATGAGGAAATACTGCTAAGCTCAACCTTCACGGTGGTTACTTTACTTGTTATGATGAAGAGTGAAATTTCATTTTAGTTAATTGGCACTCCGTTCAGAGCACAATTAATCACTGGAGTATTTGCATACTCTAGGTATTTTACAAAATTCTAGGGATGAAAATGCAAACAAAACAAGGAAACTCTTTGTATATATGAAGCTAAAGGGCAATAGAAATGAAAATGCACAGATAGCTTCAGTACAGTAAGAACTTTGGGCACAGACAATATTATAGGCAGTGAGATGTTATGAGAAATATTGGATAAAGGACTCAATGGCCTGAGGAAGTCTCAGAGGAGGATCTCTTTGAGCAGCAATTTGCAGAATGGGTAGAAAAAAAGAAGAGTCATTCCAGGCAGAGGAAACTTGTAGCAAATAGGATGATATACAGTATGCTCAGAGTGGTATGTAGCTCAGCATAACTAAACTACAGGGTAAGAATAGGGTATGGGAAGACAGATGACTAAAAAGAGGGCAGCGGTCAGACCTTAGGAAATGTTACATTGTAAACAGGGGTCTGTAATCGGCCTTTTATTTTAGTGGTGCCCACAAGCTATGGCCTTTGTGTGGATCACAATAAACTGTGGAAAATTCTGAAAGAGGTGGGAATACCAGACCACCTGACCTGCCTCTTGAGAAATCTGTATGCAGGTCAGGAAGCAACAGTTAGAACTGGACATGGAACAACAGACTGGTTCCAAATAGGAAAAGGAATATGTCAAGTCTGTATATTGTCACCCTGCTTATTTAACTTCTATGCAGAGTATATCATGAGAAATGCTGGGCTGGAGGAAGCACAAAGTGGAATCAAGATTGCCAGGAGAAATATCAGTAACCTCAGATACGCAGATGACACCACCCTTATGGCAGAAAGTGAAGACGAACTAAAAGCCTCTTGGTGAAAGTGAAAGAGGAGAGTGAAAAAGTTGGCTTAAAGCTCAACATTCAGAAAACAAAGATCCTGGCATCCGGTCCCATCACTTCATGGGAAATAGATGGGGAAACAGTGGAAACAGTGTCAGACTTTATTTTGAGGGGCTCCCAAATCACTGCAGATGGTGATTACAGCCATGAAATTAAAAGATGCTTACTCCTTAGAAGGAAACTTATGACCAACCTAGAGAGCATTTTCAAAAGCAGAGACATTACTTTGCCAGCAAAGGTCTGTCTAGTCAAGGCTATGGTTTTTCCTGTGGTCATGTATGGATGTGAGAGTTGAACTGTGAAGAAAGCTGAGCCCTGAAGAATTGAGGCTTTTGACCTGTGGTGTTGGAGAAGACTCTTGAGAGTGCCTTGGACTGCAAGGAGATCCAACCAGTCCATTCTGGAAGGAGATCAGCCCTGGGTGTTCTTTGGAAGGACTGATGCTAAAGCTGAAACTCCAGTACTTTGGCCACCTCATGCGAAGAGCTGACCCATTGGAAAAGACTCTGATGTTGGGAGGGATTGGGGGCAGGAAGAGAAGGGGACGACCAAGGATGAGATGGCTGGATGGCATCACTGACTCGATGGATGCAAGTCTGAGTGAACTCCAGGAGTTGGTGATGGACAGGGAGGTCAGGCATGCTGTGATTCATGGAGTTGCAAAGAGTTGGACACGACTGAGGGACTGAACTGAACAAGCTATGAATGGTTCCTATATGTTTAAATAGTAGAATAAAAGTCAAAAGAAGACTATTTCATGACACATAAAGTATATGGAATTCACGTGTCAGTGTACATAAGTAAAGCTTCATTGGAATATTGCCTCTCCTGTTTACAAATTGTCTGAGTCTGCTTTAGCACTTCAGTGGTTGAAGTGAATGGCTGTGACAGAGACCCCATGGCCTGCAAAACCTAAAATATTTACTGTGTGTTCCCTTCCAGAAAAATTTTGCTGACCCTTACTGTAGACCAAAGATTTTAAGAGTTTATGCTATTAAAAAAAAAGCCATGAGTGGGTTTTTAAGGCAGTGTCTCACCAAGAGATGTTTTGTAAACTCTTTCTTGGGGGCATATTTTGAAAATAGTTAGAGTGCAAGCAAGATCAGTGTCCAAGTGAATGAAGGCATCATAAACAGATAAGTGAGTCGAGACATATTTGTTCCTGCTGTGATGGGCAGCTGAAACAGATATTAGTATATGACAGTAACCTTGGGCGAGATAGACATTCACAGAGAATGAGGCCTCATCTTGCAGAGAAGGCAAGATAACAACTAAGTCTCCTTTGAGATAGGAAACTATGAGCCTCACGTTGTAAGAGTCCACATTATAATCTGTTTGGTAAATATAAATTCATTTGTGGTCCCAAAAGTAAATGGATGGAAAGAACTATTTTTAATCCCTTTCCAAAGTTGTTACTCATTGAATTTCAGGATGTTCCTTGTTTTTGATGTTCCTTTCTTTAATGCATTTTATAATTTGGTCAAAATCCTTATTTTTGATGAGATGTTTTTAGGACATGCCAAACCTCACCCCACCTGCTTTGAAGATTGGTGTGAGACTTACTTGCTGGTTTCTCCCAGATCCATTTCTTGCCTTTTCCTTGCTCTGCTTTAGATTGAGGGGCCTGAACCCCACCGAGTCCATTGCTGGGCACCTTAGCCTCTGTTCCACCTAGTTCTGCCTGTTGCCAAAACTTGGCCTGTATTCACCTATGCTGACTAGAAACAGAGAGAGAGTTTTGGGTGAAGTGAAAAGGAGTAGCTTTTATTGCTTTGCCAAGCAAAGGGGGCCACAGTGGGCTATTGCCGGGAAGACCATGCGATCCGCACTGGAGGGGGGTAGTGAGGAGTTTTATAGTGTTCAAGGATCAGGGTGTGATCAGCTCACGGACAACTCTTGGATTGGTTTGCCTCAAGGTGAAGTTCCAAGCATCACCAACCAGCCTTATGGGTTATTCTTGTGGTCAGCAGTTTTCATCTGGCAGGGGGGTGAAGGGCGCTGCTTCCCGTAAAAACAACTTAGGAATGTGTATCAGGCCTTTATCTGTGCAGAAAAAGTTCAGTGATTCTGCTATATGGCAGAATTATGGTCTAACTTGTTGCCAGTTCTGTAGCCCAACAGCTATTCTTTGTTTCTGTACCTTCACATTTCCCAGTCATTAACTCTAGAGTCAGCATTTTACTTCAAAAGACAAGGACACAGGGGCTTGTACACAGTTTCATGGCCGCTGTAGGGCAGAAGTGGGAAACGGATAGTTGGGAAGAGGGCAGAATTCAGAATTCTGACTGCTCTGGACACTGTCTTCAGCAGTGGTAGTGTCTCTTTGGCGGTTACAGCTTTTCCAGTCGTTGCAGTCTTATGACCTTGTCTCCCAGACTCTGGTAACTCCCTTGGTCCCTCCAGCCTAGGTAGCTAAGTCTTCTTGCTGTGGTTAATCCATTGCTGTTATTAATCTTTAAATTGCCACACAGTTTCCTTTGGCTTTTGTTCCCTGTGTCACTTATTCTCTGCTTCTTTCATTCTTTTAGTTTCAACTGTAGTAAAATTTTCACAAAGAAAGTTGATTAATTTGATCACTTCTAATTCTACAATTCAGTGTATTTTAAGTCAGCATTTCAGTTGTGTGGTTCAGTGGTATTGGGTATACTCACAATGTTATATATCTATTCCCACTATTTCCAAACTTTTCCATCATCCAAAACAAAAATGCTGTAACTCTGAAGCAGTGATTGCCTAATCCCCTCTCCCCAACCCCTGGTGCTCTGTTCTCTGCCATCACTTTTGTCACTGGTTTTCCATATTTGATCTCCATTTCTCCTTTCCTCATAGCTCAGTCGGTAAAGAATCTGCCTGCAATACAGGAGACCCAGGTTCAATCCCTAGGTCAGGAAGATCCCCTGGAGAAGGAAATGGCAACACACTCCAGTATTCTTGCCTGGAGAATCTCATGGACAGAGGAGCCTGGCAAGCTAGAGTCCATGGGGTCGCAATCGTCAGACATGACTGAGAGACTAAATCACCACCACCATCACGCTTCCTGGAGTGAGCTGTAGTTTCTTGTCTGGACTTTGCCTGCTATGAATTGTGAGTCCTAGGGTTTCCTACATCCAGATAGAGGAGTACACAGGAGTGGCTAGCATTTTTGATGGACTTGTATTTCCCCACACCTTTCAACACACTTGTCATAAAACGTTTTCATGGAGTTTTAAAACAAAAATAATAATAATATGCTTATGTAAAAATTTATAGATTTGGAGTTTTTGAATCCCTTTTCTCTTTTTCTGATGTCCTCAATTTTTCTCTTTGTATTCTTGGGATTTCTTTTGAGAGTTGATAATGAATCAAAAACAGTCAGTGATTATTATTTTAGAACAACAGTGTGACTTTAGGAGAGAAAGCATGATATAAAGTTCCACCTATGCCACCATTTGTTATTTTATAATCTCTATTTCCTCTTTGAAATGGCTTGTTCATTTCTCTTGGAGCTCTTCTATCCTTTTTTTTTTTTCTTTGTTTTTAAATATGAAGATTTTTTTGATGTGCACTGTTTTTTTAAAGCCTTTATTGCATTTGTTACAATTTTATATAACAAATGTTACATTCAGTTCAGTTCAGTTCAGTCACTCAGTTGTGTCCAACACTGTGACCCCATGAATCGCAGCACGCCAGGCCTCCCTGTTCATCACCATCTCTCGGAGTTCACTCAGACTCACGTCCATCGAGTCCATGATGCCATCCAGCCATCTCATCCTCGGTCATCCCCTTCTCCTCCTGCCCCCAATCCCTCCCCAGCAGCAGAATCTTTGCCAGTGAGTCAACTCTTTGCATGAGGTGGCCAAAGTACTGGAGTTTCAGCTTTAGCATCATTCCTTCCAAAGAAATCCCAGGGTCGATCTCCTTCAGAATGGACTGGTTGGATCTCCTTGCAGTCCAAGGCACTCTCAAGAGTCGACTCCAACACCACAGTTCAAAAGCATCAATTCTTTGGCGCTCAGCCTTCTTCACAGTCCAACTCTCACATCCATACATGACCACAGGAAAAACCATAGCCTTGACTAGATGGACTTTAGTCGGCAAAGTAATGTCTCTGCTTTTGAATATACTATCTAGGTTAGTCATAACTTTTCTTCCAAAGAGTAAGCGTCTTTAAATTTCACGGCTGCAATCACCATCTGCAGTGATTTTGGAGCCCCCAAAATAAAGTCTGACTGTTTCCCCATCTATTTCCCATAAAGTGATGGGACCAGATGCCATGATCTTCATTTTCTGAATGTTGAGCTTTAAGCCAACTTTTTCACTCTCCTCTTTCACCTTCATCAAGAGGCCCCTTTAGCTCCTCTTCACTTTCTGCCATAAGGGTGATGTCATCTGCATATCTGAGGTTATTGATATTTCTCCTGACAATCTTGATTCCAGCTTGTGTTTCTTCCAGTCCAGCGTTTCTCATGATGTACTCTGCATATAAGTTAAATAGGCAGGGTGACAATATATATACAGCCTTGACAGACTCCTTTTCCTGTTTGGAACCAGTCTGTTGTTCCATGTCTAGTTCTAACTGTTGCTTCCTGACCTGCATACAGATTTCTCAAGAGGCAGGTGAGGTGGTCTGGTATTCCCATCTCTTTCAGAATTTTCCACAGTGTATTGTGATCCACACAGACAAAGGCTTTGGCATAGTCAAGAAAGCAGAAATAGATGTTTTTCTGGAACTCTCTTGCTTTTTCCATGATACAGCGGATATTGGCAATTTGATCTCTGTTTCCTCTGCCTTTTCTAAAACCGGCTTGAACATCAGGAAGTTCACGGTTCATGTATTGCTGAAGCCTGGCTTGGAGAATTTTGAGCATTACTTTAACTAGCATGTGAGATGAGTGCAACTGTGCGTTAGTTTGAGCATTCTCTGGCATTGCCTTTCTTTGGAATTGGAATGAATTAAAATGTAACAGTTTTATGCTTTGATTTTTTTGCTTCCTGTTTTATGTTTTGATCTTTATAGTTTATTTTTTATGTTTTGATTTTTTTGGCAGTGAGGCATGTGGGATCTTAGTTCCCTGACCAGGGATGGAACCTGCACCCCGTGTGTTGGAAGGAAAGTCTTAACCACTGGACTACCAGGGAAGGCCCTCCTTCTCCTTAAAAGACAGACTTCAACTGAGTAAATTGGAAGATCTTATAGGTTTAATTTAATTATTCACGAATTGGATAGTATCCCATCTAACAAATGGAGAAGGAAATGGCAACCCACTCCATTACTCTTGCCTGGAGAATCCCAGGTACAGAGGAGCCTGGTGGGTTGCTGTCTATGGGGTCGCACAGAGTCAGACACAACCGAAGGAATGCCGACGCAGCAGCCATCTAACAAACAGGAGTTCCCTCGGTGGAGCTGTACAAAATGGAAGGTTGTTTTAGGCAGAAAGTGGCAGGAACAAGGAAGGGGTGGACTTCTTCTTTCTTAGGTGTTGGAAGGGATCTATCAGGCAAATTCCTCACTGGTGCTGGGCATGAAATTCCAGACTGACTTATTAACATTATGTTTCAGGGGCCATTGGCGGGGGGGTTAAAACTGTTATTGATTACTTATTAAGTCTTAGGTTTTTTTGGTGATGTGGACTTAGTGTAAGTGATGCCATTTTGAGCCTCTTGTCTCCTTTTGAATGCATCCTAAGTTTTTTCCTCCTAGTCACTTATCACTAGTACTACCTACTTAAAATGATAGGTTGAACCAGATGGGATTTTTTTGTTTCTTTTGTGTGTGTGTGGTTTATACATTTAAAGTTAAATCTTGATGTAATTATTGTGTTTTTATAGAGTACTGAAGTGTTGGACTTTAATTAGGGCAATTTTGTTAGTTTAAACTTCCTTTGAGTCAGGTTCTACCAATTGGCCGATTTTCTTTTTCTTTTTTTTTTTAAATTTCTGCTGTGTAGTACAGATTCTTCAAACTGTATAGCACAGACATTTTAAGTTCTTAAGGCAGAAATCCTTTCTTCGTAAACTATTTTGATGTTAATTAACTAAATACTTTGAGCTCTTCCTCAATGCTCTTGTCAGTCAAGTTAGCAAGAGTGCAAGACTCACATTTTTATGCCTCATATATTCTGACATGCTGATACGTGATTAAGGCTGTTTGGGTTATGAAAAGAAAGGACTGGAGCTAGGACAGCCAAAGGGAGAAGGAGGGAAGGACGAGGAGACAGTGGGGAAATAGAGGGTGGGATAAAAGGAGAGAGTAGCCCTGACCTATGTACACCACCATGTGTAAAATAGTTGGGTAGTGGGAAGCTGCTGCATGGCACAGGGAGCTCAGTGGTGCTCTCTGATGACCTAGAAGGGTCAGTGAGGATGGGTGGGAGGGATCTCAAGAGGGCAGGGACATATAGATACATATGTCTGATTCATGTTGTATAGCAGAAACCAAAACAACATTGGAAAGCAATTATTCTCCTTTAAAAATAAAATTTTAAAAAGTGAATGTTAAATCTTGCATTTACCAAATTTGTGACTTTGTGCAAGTCACTTAGCTTCACAAATCCTGTTCCCCCTGTGCATGTGGATATTCCACATCTCCACGTTCCATGCCTGGTAAGGAGCAGATGTTAGCAGCCAGATTCTTGGACTAGCATCGGACAAAGTCAGCAAAGGAGTAATGGTAAGAGGCGAATGCTTTGCACTGAAGAGGTCAGCTTGATAGTTTAGGAAAAGAGAATAAAACATTCAGCAGATGTGAGGATGAAAAAAATTTTAAAAATCACTTTGGAGATTTTTGTGAGAGAGATAGAGAACAGATACACTTATATGACAAACATGCCTTTGGAAGAAAAGATGGTGAAAATGACTTTGAGCTTTTTATTTTCTGTGCATAATCCCTTTTGATATTTTTTGAAGAGTTTGCAATGAATTATAAACTACCTCTCTGTTACTTTTGATTGTCAGATTGGTGTTACATTGGCTGTGACACCATGCTATGTCTGGGCCACAAAGTTGAGCAGCTTTGTAACCAGTTACATATGAAAAGAGGTGCAGAAGAAAGAGAAGAAATAGGTGTTGAATATCACATTATTTCATTTTACCCTCATACAACCCAGCAAGATGATAATATTATGCCCATAGATAATTCACAAATGCCTAGAAGAGCTAGGAGCCTAACCCAGGTCTGACTGGCTCCACTAGGTTTTGCTTTGCAAAATGAAATATGTATATCAGTTGATTAAGGTCACATTATGTAGGGCTATTGAATAAACACAAACATGTAATTTATTAAAGGGCATGATGTTGAACATGTGAGTTTTCTCTTAAAACATAATCACATCATAAAATACAAGGCACATTTTGCATTATGTTAAATATAAAGCAGAACTTCAAGGAAAGCTCATGAAGGGTGAGAGACGACAACGTGATCTATGCTTTATGATGAGATGGAGAATGTGGAAGACCAAGCAGGTACAGATTGGCTCAGATTGCTGGGGAAGTGAGAGATGATTGCAGAAGCATCCATCATTGTGTCTTACTGATAGCTTTTGACTGTGAAACAAAAATCATAAAAGTGTCTTAGAAGCTGAGCAAGTTTTTCAGTGTAACAGAAGGTGCATACCTGCTAAGTTGCTTCAGTCATGTCCAACTCTTTGTGACCCAGTGGACTGTAGCCTGCCAGGCTCCATCTGTCCATGGGATTCTCCAGGCAGGAATACTGGAGTGGGTTGCCATGCCCTCCTCTAGGGGATCTTCCCGACTCAGGGATCAAACCAGTGTCTCTTACATCTCCTGCATTGGCAGGGGGATTCTTTACCACTAGCGCCATGTGGGAAGCCCAAACAGAAGACAGCAATGATCTATTCCTGTTCTCTTGTAACCTCTGTTTGCCCTACTGTAACCATCAAACTAATATTTTCAGGAACTGAGAAATTAATTTGTATTTTGTGATGCTCTGAAAAGCCTCTTCTGATGATGCTTTACATTATAAATGAGTGAATTGTGTGCATTCTGTCTGGGGCTCAGCCGACCTGCAAGAGAGAGTGCTGAGCTGCCAGGTGTCAGAATTGCTGATTAAGCCTCTAAAACCACAGTGCTAGGAGCAGTCGTCCACAACCAGAGGAGGCACAGACACCCTGTGCTGAAGTCTCCTTGAACAGGTGGAAGGTGAAGTGGATCAGCACAGACATGGAGGTTGGGGGTGGATCATGGCTCAGTGCTAACGGAGCTCCCAATAAAATGCTCTCGCAGTTTATGACACCCTGGGTTGGAGAGAGAGCTAGGGGAAAGGGCTCGGAGTGAAAAAAAAAATCCAGGGTTCTGAGACAGTATGGAATCTTATAAATTGCCCTGACATTTCCCCACCAGGAGGTCTCAGCAGAGGCATCTAAAAAGACCTTTGCCCAAGACCTGGGGTCAAGAAAGCTGGGAATGAAGTTGCCTGGGCTCTGAAAGTCAGTATGTGAAAGAGCTTTTCCCACCTGGGCTGGGGTTGGGGAGGGGAGGAGAGGGGAGGGGAAAGGCTGTCCTGGACTGCAACTCCCCAACACCTGCACCAAGGCTGGTTGCGGAGGGCAGCTTTCCCACTGGAGGGGTGCCAGGTAAAGTCTTTGGAAAGGCCTGCAGTAAGCCCGAGAAAATTACATGGTGATTCTTAGGTAGAAGCTGGACTCCCAGTTGTCTTCATTGGTGAAAAATTTTCAGAATAGTAAAGCAACTTGTAACTAACTAACTATAAGGGGGAAGTGTAAGAAACTTGGTATATTTTTTGCAAGAAAAACAAAACAAAAACCCTCTTCTTTAACTGCTACTGCTCCTCCCCTCCCCGCCCCGCTCCTTTCCTGAAACAAAAATTCTGTTTCTGCAGTCAGCCCCAGTCAGCCACTGGTTCTACTGCTGTTCCTTTTCTTCCCTTCTCTTCCTCCCTCCTCCTCCTCTCCCTGCTTCTCTACCTCCGTTTTGTTGACTTTTAATGGGGAAAGTAATAGTCTTAGAAAATTTAATTTAAATTTTTTATGTGCCTACGAGTAGACACTTGCTGTATTAAATGAGAAATTCATGCAAATAGTATACGTTATATTATTTGTTTCATGAACTAAAAATGGACATAGGGTTTGTTTTTAGTGATTGTTACAGCTTGCAGGCCAGTTATTAGGGCATGATCTTAATGTATCAAGTGACTTTCAAATCCCCTTTTCAGGCTAACATCTACCTTGTTTTGGATGTTACAGTAGTGAATATCTTCACAGAAATGTGGGCTTCAGGGTTTGCTTTGCAAAAGGCTTCCCTGGTGGCTCAGACAGTAAAGAATCTGCCCACAATGTGGGAGACCTCAGTTTGATTCCTGGGTTGGGAAGACCCCCTGGAGGAGAGCCTGGCAACCCTCTCCAATATTCTTACCTGGAGAATCCCCATAGACAGAGGAGCCTGGCTGGCTACAGTCCATGGGGTCACAAAGAGTTGGACACAACTGAGCAACTAACACTTTCACTTTGCAAGACACAAAATGTCCTGGTTCAAATCATGAATATTTTATATATTACATTTTTCATTTGTCCATAGCCATTGTCATTTCTGTCATTTTTGTTCTTAGTTTAGGATAAAGTCCTTTTGATTTGACCTTGACCTGAGTGAAGCATTTGTGAAATTGGAAAAATTCTCATCTTCCTTTTGTGCTACACCCACCTTTCAGAAGAATGTATGTCTTTTTTTCTTCCTCTCCCTTTATTTTTTGGAAGGAGAGGGGGAATGTGTAGATGAAGAGAAGTTTCTAGTACAAAGGGAGTAGGTCAGTAGCAAGACTACTGGACTACTCTGTTGGGGCTAGCCTTTCTTTGTTTTTCTAATTCCAACTACTAAAGTTCACCTCTCATTTTATATATACCATCTACACTAGTATGAACACCTACCATGTGAAGGAATTTTCTGGATGGAATGTGTGCCGTGTTTGCATGCAGTATCTCTGGTTGTAAACATGATACAATTATCAATGAAACGCCCTAATTTGATCCTCAAGTGGAGAGATGTTATCCAGTGAATCATATGTGTTTGTAGGAGGCAGCATTGCAGCTAACAGAGCAGGAATGGGACCCAGATGTTTTCTGAGAAGTTTGTCGCACTGAAGGCAAGGAGCATTACCTAAGTGCAGGCGGCCATATGGAAGTGAAGGTTGGAAACATCCCATTACAAGTCATATATCACTGAGTTGACAGCAAAGGTTTCAGCTTGTTTTTATTTAAATCATGAAAGCAGCTGCTCAGCTGTCTAGCTGTATTAAATTTAACCCCCTTTCCTGGCAATTGAATTCAGTAATTTATGCAATTTTGATTGGCCCACTGCATAAATATCATTTGGAGAGGTTTCACTTAGTTTTGTCCCTAAAATTCACATCCAGATTCATGATTGGCTAATTTTTCTCCTGAATGAAAATGCTTGCAGATAATGCACCTGGCTGAGTCTATTAAGGCGAATCACAGAGGAATACTGTAATTTCAGCTTTGGCAGATAATTGCTATGGCAAAACAATAAAGGAATGCCAGATAGTTTTTTTTTGTTGTTGTTAATGATCATTTGTATCTCTTGGTATCTTTTACTTATTTTCCTTTAGTTATTGTCTTTCCTTCTTTTTCGTCTCTTAATAACAAGCTCTTTCACTTGTCTGTCTTACATGCATTTCCAATATGTCATTCTGCCTAACTCTTCATATTTTGAGTTGGGTCTCTTGGCTCCTTTAGTTGACCCTTTCACAACCCCCTTCCAGCCTTTTTTCCTGTCTTTCTTCCCTCTTCTACAATGTGCCTTTCTTTCCTCAACTTCCTTTTAAACCCCTTTCCAGGTTTATAAACTGCAGAGTTGGTTTTAAATACCATTCCTTGAGCTCTATGGAGCTTTTGACATATTCCCTGCCTGTTGTGAAGTATTCTTTGTCAACATCTGGAGCACCTTCAACTCATGTTTTGGCCACATGTGCCTCAAGCTACCTGCTAATTTAAGATATATTTTATCACTTGCCCACCAAAGTAGAGACTTGTAGTATCGCCTGTTGGAAAAGTATAGACTTTAATTTCCTGTGGGAAGAAACACAGGTTTTATTTTAAACAATAGGAAAAATGGGTAAAAATAGAAGTAAGAATGTTCTTAGGTAATAGATGAAGATAAGGCAGTGTTTTCACATTTCTTTGGATTTTTACTCAGGTAACAATTCAACGTGCGTGCATGCTAAGTCACTTAAGTCGTGTCAAACTCTTTGCTACCCTATGGACTGTAGCCTGCCAGTCTCCTCTGTCATGAGATTCTCCAGGCAAGAATACCAAAGTGGGTTGCTATGCCCTCCTCCAGGGGATTTTCCCAACCCAGAAATCGAACTGGCTTTTAACATCTTCCACATTGGCAGGTGGGTTCTTTACTCCTAGCACCACCTGTAAAGTTTTGTAATTAAATATCCTTACCTCTCTTCTGCTAGATAATTTGTTGGAGATAATATGAAAAAGGTATTTCTTGTTTTATTCTTTTTTATTTTATAATGATGTATTCTGCTGCGTTATTTTTCATGGATATGAAACTCTTCAGAAGGTGACTCTGATAATGAGTTATATCTGTGAGATGAAGATCCAATGTTTTTGCCCTAAAAATAGTTTGAGAGTAATTTGATGTGCAGTTAAGTGCCAAAATGATTTGCTGTGGGTCAATGAGCAAGCTGACATTATACTGGGATGTTTTCTCCAGGGCTAATAATAGAGTGAATGGCCTATGCAGAGAGAATTTTTCATTTCTCAAAATCCATCTCTACCTAAACAGAAATTTTGGTCCTATATTTCCATTCTTTAAAAGTGTAGCATGTACATAGTGCTATATTTAAAATAAAGAACCAACAAGGACCTACTGTTAATAGCACATAAAATTCTACTAATACCTTGTAATAAACTAGGGTTTCCTTGATAGCTCAGTTGGTAAAGAAACCACCTGCAATGTAGGAGACCCCTGTTTGATTCCTGGGTTGGGAAGATCCACTGGAGAAGGGATAGGCTATCCACTCCAGTATTCTTGGGCTTCCCGGGTGGCTCAGTTGGTACAGGATCCACCTGCAATGCAGGCGACCTGGGTTCAATCCCTGGGCTGCAAAGATTCCCTGGAGAAGGGAAAGGTGACCTGCTCCAGTATTCGGGCCTGGAGAATTCCATGGACTGTACAGTCGATAGGGTCACAAAGAGTCGGACATGATTGAGCAACTTTCACTTTCTAATAACAAAAAGAATTTGAAAAGAATTTGAAACAGGATAGCTGTGTTTGTGTAACTGAATCACTTTGCTCTGCACCTGAAACTAACAACATTGTTAATCAATTACACTCTAATGTAAAATAAAATGCCGCTGCTGCTGCTAAGTGGCTCAACTGTGTCTGGTTCTTTGCAACCACATGGACTGTAGCCTGCCAGGTTCTATCCATGGGATTTCTCAGGCAAGAATACTAGGGTGGGTTGCTATTTCCTTCTCCAGGGGATCTTCCTGACCCAGGGATCGAATCTGGGTCTCCTGTGTCTCCTGCACTGGCAGTTGAATTGTTTACCCCTGAGCCACCTGGGGAGTCCCATAAAATAATATATACTGTGTGTGTGTGTGTGTGTGTGTGTGTGTGTGTGTGTGTGTGTAAAAGGGAAAAAAATGTAGTATGGTTCAATGAGCTATGTAAAATGGACTGGAACATCAAGGATTATTTGTTAAGAAACTCGTAGAAGACTTACAGAAGATTGTTGTGATTAACTGTTTACTGTTTTCTCATTAGAAATCAACTCAGAATATCCTTTTCAGAACTGATGTGAGAAGATAATTGACATCTCACAGCATAATTGACTTTTCTTAGGTCATATCTGACAATGGGCAAATAATATATTATAGAATTCCTATACACAAAGAGTAGACTGTTCTGGGTATTTTTAGTGCAGGTCACCTTGACTGCTAGTGTGACTTTAAATCTGGATCTAGGCCAGTGATACTTGAAGTTAGAGTGCATTATCAGATGTTATGAACAGGTAACATTGAGATCAAAGTTCTGCTTTTGGATATTGTCCAGACCCAGATTTGATAAGATTTTAGTGCATAAAACCTGATTTGAAAAGAGCTGGTTTTTATTAGGGCAGAGGATGAACAAGACGGGGGCAAATAAAGCTGCGAAAAACTTGGGTCACATTTACACGTGTGAAATATGCAATAAGAAAAGGTATATCACAATAGGAACTGACTTTTCATTCATTCATCAAATATTTATTGAGAAAGTACTATGAGTTCAGACAGAGGGCTAGGTGCCTAGCTACCCATGCAGGAAGAGAACTGTAGAAAAAAACTATCAAGAAAAAGGCAAATTATTCAGAATGAATATTGTAATCGATATCAATCAGTTTAATCAGAACTCAAATATTTGAGAAGATGCATTAAAATATTTACAATGTCTGTGCTAGTCTTTCCTTAACATTTCATAAACCAAGACATATTTATTTACTCATATGAATAATAAATGACCTTAGGAATGAGTATGTTGATTTTTTATTGGGAGCTAGTATGAGTAGCAATTCTAATAGAAGCTGGAGGGATTAGGAGCAGGAGGAGAAGGGGGACGACAGAGGATGAGGTGGCTGGATGGCATCACCGACTTGATGGACGTGAGTTTGAGTGAACTCCAGGATTTGGTGATGGACAGGGAGGCCTGGTGTGCTGCGATTCATAGGGTCGCAAAGAGTCAGACACGACTGAGCGACTGACTGAACTGAACTGAACCTCAGCAACTATCCTTAAAAAAAAGGCTCAACAAAAAACATTAGGTTGCCTTTTCCATCATTCAGCTTCAGTTCAGTTCAGTCACTCAGTTGTGTCTGACTGTTTGCGACCCCATGAATTGCAGCACATCAGGCCTCCCTGTCCATCACCAACTCGTGGAGTTCACTCAAACTCACGTCCATCAAGTCAGTGATGCCATCCAGCCACCTCATCCTCTGTCGTCCCCTTCTCCTCCTGCCCCCAATCCTCCCCAGCATCAGGGTCTTTTCCAATGAGTCAACTCTTCCATGAGGTGGTCAAAGTACTGGAGTTTCAGCTTTAGCATCAGTCCTTCCAAAGAACACCCAGGACTGATCTCCTTCAGAATGGACTGGTTGGATCTCCTTGCAGTCCAAGGGACTCTCAAGAGTCTTCTCCAACACCACAGTTCAAAAGCATCAGTTCTTCGGTGCTCAGCCTTCTTCACAGTCCAACTCCCACACCCATACATGACCACTGGAAAAACCATAGCCTTGACTAGATGGACCTTAGTCGGCAAAGTAATGCTCTGCTTTTGAATATGCTCTCTAGGTTGGTCATAAGTTTCCTTCCAAGGAGTAAGCATCTTTTAATTTCATGGCTGCAATCACCATCTGCAGTGATTTGGGGAGCCCCCAAAAATAAAGTCTGACACTGTTTCCACTGTTTCCCCATCTATTTCCCATGAAGTGATGGGACCAGATGCCATGATCTTCATTTTCTGAATGTTGAGCTTTAAGCCAACTTTTTCACTCTCCTCTTTCACTTTCATCAAGAGGCTTTTAGTTCCTCCTCACTTTCTGCCATGTCATCTGTATATTTGAGGTTATTGATATTTCTCCCAGCAATCTTGATTCCAGCTTGTGCTTCTTCCAGCCCAACATTTCTCATGATGTACTTGGCATAGAAGTTAAATAAGCAGGGTGACAATATACAGCCTTGACGCACTCCTTTTCCTATTTGGAACCAGTCTGTTGTTCCATGTCCAGTTCTAACTGTTGCTTCCTGACCTGCATATAGGTTTCTCAAGAGGCAGGTCAGGTGGTCTGGTATTCCCATCTCTTTCAGAATTTTCCACAGTTTAGTTAGGAATATTTTTTAAAATATATTTGCTAATCATTCAGATTAGCATATATATTTTTATAATATTCCTAGTTTTAATATTTCCACATGTGTATATTTTTATTAAAATTAAATGTTTGCATACCCCAATATTTCTAGATATGTACTATGAAGCAAAATAATGTTTAGGACTTTTGAAGATATAATTGAACCCTGCTTCTAATACTGCCAAATTTGCTGACTACTTTGAGCCTATTCATGACCCAACCACTGTGTCATATTGCCTAGGAACAGTGCTATCTAATCACTTAAAGTTAGACTAGGAAAGCATTGCTCAGACAAACAGTAGAAGAGAAATTTGAAGTATAGATTTCTAGGGGAATTGGGTGATGAGGAAGAGATGTAAGATAGAGGGCCAAGATCTGGTGTATAGTTCAAACAGTGTGGCTCTGTGAAATCCTTTTCTCTTTTACTATACTCCTATTCCACAATTCCTTGGAAGCCTGGAGATCAGAAGGAACACCATACCTCCTTAAAAACAGTGGCTCTCTGACTTAGATCCCTTTCATTCTTATTAACCATATGTAATAATCCTGACACGTGTCTGAAAATAAATGTTATATTTCAAAGGTTCATCAAAAGAATACTTCAAGTAGTAGTTATTTTTCAATGAAGGTATGATTTCTTCAGCCAGGGTTGCTTAGAGTAGGGGTCCCCGAACACTGAGCCATGGACTTGTACCATGGAAAAATTGTCTTCTGTGAAACTAATTCTTGGAGCCAAAATGGTTGGGAACTGCTAACTTAGAGCATGTATTTTTAGCACATTTCCCTATAAAGCTGCTGATAAAAAGTTTGTTTACTTGCATATTCATAATTTATTTGTCAGGATTCAGTTAATAGTACATTCCTCAATAATTCAATTGCCATAACATTGCTGTTCCTTTGCAGGTAATTGTAGTCATAATTATAATAAGTTTTAAGTAGGGAAGGGCAAGTATTTGAAAAGATATAGAGAAAAACTAAATAAAAACTACACATTGTCTAGACTCTTGGAAAAAACGATTTTTAGGTATCAGATTCTTATTCTAGGAAGCTATTTTACAACCCTATAAATTATAGATAACTCATAGCAAGGTAAAATAGCTCTTTTTGTAGACATGTAAATTCTGTCCTGTCTAGCTCCCTCTTTCACATGACAAAAATCAATTTTAGATCCTACTGCACATTCATTTTAATATTTTGTAAATGTGCCTGCTTTTAATTTTCTCTTTTGATCCAGTTATAAGATCTGCCTGGTTTCCTCATTGAGTTCAACCCCTAACAAGTGCTCATTCATATATCTAGATGACATTCACTTTTTTTTTCCTGAAAATTATCTTTTTAAAAGAAAACAGTCATTTCTATTTGAAAATATGATGGAGAATTTCTGTATAATGATATCACTGCAATAACTTCATCAAAATTTTTATCTGCTAATTTTGTCTTGGATATCAGACAATAACATTTCTAGTAATATTTAATATCAGTACTAAATTGAACAGGGATAATGATCAGATTCCCACTCCAGTATTCTTGCCTGGAAAATCCCACGGACAGAGGAGCCTGGTGAGTTACAGTCTGTGGCATTTCAACTAAACAAACAACAATGATCAAATTAGAAATACCAATTGCTGTGCCACTTTGAATTTTCTTCACATATTTTAGGCTTTAGCAGAAAATTGAATTTCAATGATTTCTTTAAAATTTGGTCATTCATTTAAAGTTTGCAAAGTTATTAGATGCCAACTGCTATGCTTCTTCTATGCCCATAAGATCTTAAAGTGGTGTTGGTGATTAAATGAAGTATAAAATTTAAATACAATGCTTGATTTTTTTGAGTATGTCTGGGATTTACATGAATCCATGTACATGCATACATACACACATGCATATTTGGAGACATTTGAAGAACTATGAATGCATATTGTAATTATTTTATCAGTTTAAATTCTTTGCATGTGGTGATAGTCTTGTAATTATGTACAATAAAGTCCTTGTTTCTAGGAAACACATACTAAAGTATATAGGTGTAAGATTTCTTGCTTTTGCAATTTCAAATGGTAAAAAGTGTTTAGAAAGAGGGAGGAGGATAGACAGGAGAGAAAGCATATATGGCCAAGTGTAAGTAGAGGTAAAGATATAGAGATGCTTGTGGTATATTGTTTCCATTTTTGTAGGTTTAACTTTTCATTATTAAGAAGATGTGGAAGTTTTATTATTTATTTAAACAAATTAAAGGATAAGTTGGTAGATGTAGCAATTTGCTCTGTAACCGAATATCCAAGTAGGGTTGTTAGTAATTGCTGAACACTTCTAATCATTAGTCAAATAAGTTGCAGAAGGGGGCTTACACAGAAAAAGGCTGTGGCTTTAAGGGAGTATTTGGGTGAATGTTAAAAATCACCAAATCTCCATTCATTCATACACTATCTCTCTGTTTCTCTCTTTTTCTCTCATACACACACACATTTTCTTTCTTCTCCTCTGTTTTATTTTTAAAATAATTTTAGCCTTTGTCTAAGTTCGCTGTCTGGTTTCCAGAATCAAAATTGAGGCTACATTTCAGAGATCTGTAAACTAATTAATTAAATTGATCACCAAATTGTGAGTAACCTCACCAAAACTACTGTTATCAGATACTGCCCAGAATAATTGTATTCAAAACAGAAACACTATTCATTCCAAAATGCTTTAATAGAGTGAATGAAGCATAGCAAAGTAGACCAATTTGAAACTTATATCTTGCCTTCTCCTCCAAAGATAGCATTTCAGACCAAACTATTTCAAAGAACAATGATGGGGAAGATTAGAGATTTTATTCTCCAAATGGGATATCTAATCAGAAAATCATTATTTAAGTTTTCTATATCTTCTTTGTAAATTTTGAGATAATTTGAAGGTAAAGAATGTCATGCTATATGAACATTAAGAATTTTTGACTTTTAAATTGGTAGAAATTATTATGAAATTGATAAACTGCATAACATGTGTCTAGCAATAACTGGGTGATTGATGGATATTGGAAGAGAGATAATACTGCGTTCCTTATGTTGAGTTTTTCTCCAGGAGAGTAAGTGGGTGTTCCTTCAAGGAAGCAAATTTTAAAGTTAATTTTATGAGTGGCATGTTTAGCATTCAACCGCACAATAGTTTTTTTTCAAAAGAGCTCCCATGTGTTTATTCTCTTTAAAAGGAATTCTACAGTTTATTTCCATTATGTCTGCAAACAAAAGCAAAGTAGTATATCTAGCTCATCAGAAAGATGAAAAAATATCAGACTTGACTGCTGAGAAATCAAGACTCTGTATTTGATTTTTAGGGGGAAAGAATTATGCATACGGTTGCCACTATTTGCCCTTTGTCTCAGTGAGGGAAATAAAAATTCAAAAAAAAAAAAAAGCCAGGAGCAATTTTTTAAAAAATCATGTCATTTTTTCCCCTCTCTTTCTGTGATTATGATGTAGGTAGAGTTAGTTCATGAAAGTCACCTCTGCAGAAGTCAGCATTATCAGCCAGTTTTCAGAGTTTTGATAGATGACTTTAAAAAGCTGAGCTCTGGCTCAAGGAACTGACAGATGGACTTTAATTCCAAAAGAGTTGGAATAGATTCATGGAAATCACCCTGCAACTCTGATCCGACACACATGTCCTCAATATCCAGAAGCCAGATAGGGGCCAAATGATTCTTCTACATTTTCTATTGGCCCAGTACCAAGGAGGCACACTGATTCAGAAAAATTTAAAATAAGTTTATCCAATTTGCCTCTCTCTCTTTCTGATCTTTGGGGGATGTAAAAGGAAACCGAATTGTGAAAAATTCTAATACCTTGATTTTATTTTTCCTCTATCAAATTTATTGAATACTTTTATGGTTTTCATTGTTTTATAAAATTTATGACTATAATTAACAAAAATAGCATCATTATAAGCCTACCAATCACTTTGGAAACCTACTTTATTGAAAATTAGATTAATTGTATTTATTTTAAGGGACATGTGTTAAGAACCATATATGATGAAGTTAATAATAATAAAAAGCATGCATTGAAATCAATTAATAATGAGTTCTAGACTTGGTTTTTGCAATCAGTTCTAAAACTTAAATAGTTTTTAAATGAGGTTAATTTTCTACAGAAATAAGTTGCAAATCCACACTTAATATAACATTTCTAGACTGATGTGCTTAGTCACTCAGTCATGTCCAACTCTTTGCAACCCCATAGACTATAGCCGCCAGGCTCCTCTGTTCATGGGGATTCTCCAGGCAAGAAAACTAGAGTGGGTTGTCATGCCCTCCTCCAGGGGATCTTCCCAACCCAGGGATGGAACCCCAGGTCTCCTGCATTGCAGGCAGATTGTTTACTGACTGAGCCACCACGGGAGCCCTTCCAGATGGATACAATGTATTATTTATTACATAAATTGTATTGTATTACATGTAAAAACTAACTTTGGTATGCTTAAAACAGTACATCAAGTGCTTTAGAAGGAAACAGATTGAGTTGGATATTTTTTCTGGGTAGCTGCATAAGATATTCCATAGCCATCTCTGCAGGCAATATGTAGTAAAAACAATAGAAGAAACAAAAGTGGAAAATCTAGAGGTTTAGAGGAGGTACACATTCTGTATTTTTAAAAACTGAGGTTATGGAAGATTCCATGCAGGAAGTAACATTGAAGCACACCTTGAAGAATGGGTGAAATTTAGAGAAATGGGATTGGAGGAGAAGAGAATTAGAAGTGAGTACGAGGAGAGCAGCACAACAGGAAAGATCTGGGGTGTGTTTAGGGAACAAGTAATAAACTGTCTGGTCTTTCTGAAAGTATGCCAAGGGATTATCAAGAGAGTATAAAAATATTTTCTTATGTATAGATTCCTTGGGGAACTCATTCACTCTCATAGTTAAACCCCCTATAATCCTTTAAATCCGTATTTTATCTCTCTATCCCCACAGCCAAAACTATTCTAGTTCCGGCCACTGTCATCATCGGCTTGTGGAGACAACATCCTAACAGGTCTTTCCCACAATGTGCCAGGCACTACCCTCCACACCACAGCCGGATGCTGCAAAACAAAGATAATCATATCACTTCATGATGAAAATCCCTCAGTTGCCCTCCCTGTTTTAGGCAAACCTTACCTCTCTCTACACTTTTCCTGTGCTTTGGGGGTTAGACCTCCCTGAATGTCTCTTAATTCTTCCAGGGAGTGGTCTTTTTTCCTCCTTGGATTCATGTCTCTGGACCCCCAGTTTTCCCTTCTTTTTCCACTGGCAAACTCCCTGTATCTCTGATGTTTAAAGAACATTTTGTTTAATCGTGCCATCACTCCTTCATAAAGAGTTAGTTGAGGATGTAATATGTTCCAGGCACTTCCTTCTTTAAAGACACACCTTGATCTCCCAGACTGTGTTTTGTGGCCCCAATACACACAGCATCCTCTATTGTCATTGTCTGTGCAGAGATCTGTATTAACCAGTCCAATACAAATCTCATATGAGTAGAAATACCCTGATGAAGGTTGATTAATCTTGCATTGATAACCCATACATGAATGTAATCAAACTTGAGCAAAAGTTAATAAACCTATATCAGTCTTTCTCGTACTACACATGATTCTGCTAGATTTTCCTGACTTGAATGATCTCCTACTCAATTTATCTCGTGTACCTCATGGTTCTGTAAAGGTATTCCCCTAAAAAGTCATCCAATGAGTTATCTATTCTTCAGTCTGGTTTTGAAAAGCCCCTATAGAAGGACTTCTTTTTCAAATTTTCTCTTACTCTCAAATAAGTTCAAAGAGAGTCAGGCTAGCTCCCGCTACAGCAAGGGTGACCCTGGACCCCTCGTTTCAGTGGTGTTACTTCTTTCTCTCCACCCCAAGTCCAGTCCACTGCTCAGGCCCAGGGGAACATCATTTCTACTGTGAACTTATCCTAACATTCATGGGTCTCATTAGCTCCCTCTTTTTAATTAAAAAATATTGTAAGCTATAATTTTTCAGAAATATGAAAAAAATCCATGATTTAACACTAACCAAACTTAGAATGAAAATTTTTATTTTTTCAGTTATATTGAGGTATATTGACAACACTGTAAGCTGTTTAAAGTGTACACACACAGAGTTGCTGTATGCATGCATGTTGAGAGAACTCCCCTATCAAATTCATTACCACAACCATCACCATGGATAGTTGAGTTCTACTCTGTATTAACCAATTTCGTTTATACAGTACAGTATTATTTGGTATATATAGTTACATAGTTATCAACTATAGTCACCATGTTACACATTAGATCCTCAGATCTTATTCATCTTATACCTGTAAGTTTGTGCCCTTTCACTAACATCTCCGTGTTCATTCATTCTCTAACCCACCTACTACCAGCAACCTCATTTCTCTGCTATTTTTCTTTTTCAACTTCCTTTCTTTTTCTTAGGTTCCACATGTAAGTGATATCATGCAATATTGATCTTTCTGTGTCTGACATTTCAGTTAGCATAATACCTTTAGGATGTATCCATATATGTTGTCATAAGTAGTAGGAGTCTCTCAAATTTTTGGCTGAATAATTTATCATATTTTCTTTATCCATTCTTCTGTCAATGAGCATTTAGATTATGTCCATATCTTGGCTATTGTGAGGCTACAGTGAACAGGGGAGGGCAGATGTTTTTCTGAGATAATTATTTCATTTCCTTTGATATGATATATGACTGGAAGTGGGATTGTTGGGCCATGTTGTTTTATCTTATTTCAATATCACTTTAGTTCTAGTACCTATAGACATGCATTACATTCCTAGACATGCTCTGTCAATGTGTGTTAGTGTGTTGATCCTGGAACTTCCAATTCTGCCATGCAATAAGTAACTCTTATTTTTGTGTTTTATATAAAAAGAACATAAACAATATTATGGGCTTCTTTGGTGGCTCAGTCGTAAAGTATCTGCCTGCAGTGTAGGAGCTGCAGGAGACATGGGTTCGATCCCTAGGTCAGAAAGATCTCCTGGAGAAGGAAATGGCAACCCACTCCAGTATTCTTGCCTGGAGAATCCCATGGACAGGGGAGTCTGGTGGACTACAGTCCATGGGATCCCAAAGAGTCGGACACAACAAGTGAGGGAGAGCAGCAAACAATAGTATACTTGATTTCATCTGACGTATTCTTAATCCAAGGTACAATTTGACCAAATTTATATTGTTAGAATAACTTTTACAATTATAAAATTTTATATTTTATTTCATCTTATTCCTATTTATATGTAATACATATAGAATTTCACTCAGAAGGTTTGGCTTATTCCTTTACCACAAAAAATATAATTGTTATGAAAATCAAGACTGCTGGAATTTAGTATTACTCACAAGTCGATCTGTACATTTGTGGCTACAGTTGAAAACAAGAAATGAGAAGGAAAGGAAAAGAATAAGAGAAAAAGAAATCCATTAAAATTATAGCCATGGAGAAAGTTTAGTTTCTAACTCCCCTTTAAAATTTCCCTATGAGAACAGGCAACCCCTTCATGGACTTGAACAGAGATGAGGTTTGAGTACAAAGCCATGAATTCTCTGATTGCTATTTGGCCTGAAGGTTTGCTGGAAGCATCACTGGCCTAGTTAGACTGTTTTCCAGCTTCTAAATGTACTAGAGCATGATTGTATTATGTGTTGACCCTGATTTATGTTGAAAACCCAGAAACATTTTTTCCAGAAGAACTGCTTTGTGTATGTGTGAGTCTTTGAGGCCTGGCCCCATCTGAGAGTTGACTGGCTCACCTCCGTGTACTGTTCATTTATTCAGATGGTTGGACTCGAAAGGAGGAATCTTTAAATATCCAGTGGTATTTTAGTGAAATAAATACTGTGAAGCAGATATGGGTTGTTTAAAATGTATCACTATGATGTAATATGTCAATGCTCAATTATACGTTTGCATGCACCTTAAAAAAATCCCGTCTCCAGAGAAAAACTGATTGTCATAAGACTGTGTTTCAATTAAACCCACATCCCAAGCATTCTGTGTTCCAAATTCCTGAAACCCTCAAGTTAATGTGTTCCATGTTGTGGGGTTAATTTACATAAAGTTCTGGAGCTCCTGCTGCACTGTTTCAAATCTTGGTAGCTTTGATATTCTCCACAGTTCTATACACAAATATTATAAGCTAGTTTTCACTGAGACAAGTTATGATTATCAGCAGGAATTAGTTTCATACAGTGATCTCTTACCATATTGAACCAGAACATTACCCAGGCCCCCTTATTTCTGAGCTTCATTTTGCAGTCCCTATAAAACACATCTGTTCCACTGTGTGTGTTTTGAAAATTAAATGTACTAATATCATTCTGACTGACCCGGCCACCAAATGCATGTGGGAGAAATACAGTCCATAACCCAAGCTGTGTTGAGACTTCAGGTCCTGTGGGAGCTTGTAGCTCAACTTCACCACAGCAAAGAAAAAAATAAAGAGAAAAAGGAAAAAGAAAGAAAAGCAACATTTCTGAATATACGTGTTTTCTACTGATAACAACATAGAAAAATTGAGTCAATTATAATGCACTTGTGTCCATATTCATCCTGGTGCAGTTTTCAAGGATCATGATAAGTCATCTCATTATGAGCTTCTGTAAAGTTTCTCTGTATAATTTCAGCTTTATAACAAGGGAAATCCCTATGCTAAATACTCTGTGATAGACTGGTTCAATGTAGAAGATCATAATTAGGTAAAGAAAAAGATAATATTCCATCCTAAAATTAGTTAACTCATAACAGAGAGTGGATACAGGTCATGCTGTGACAGAATTTGAATTGGATTTATTCATGTGAATGTTTGAAATAAAACTTCTGCCTGGTTAGGTCTTAAATGATCACTGCTGTCAAAGTTGCAGGTAGAAATAGCAGTGAATACTAAAATTTGAGGGCAGTTAAAGTGTTAGTTGCTCAGTCATGTACAAATCCTTGTAGCCCACCAGGCTCCTCTGTCCATGGGATACTCCAGGCAAGAATACCGGTGTGGGTTTCCATTCCCTTCTCCAGAGGAGCTTCCTGACCCAGGGATCACACCCAGGTCTCTTGCAGTGCAGGCAGATTCTTTACTATCTGAGCCACCAGTTAAAACATCATTTTGAAACAATTTTTTTTATGGCAAAGAAGTCAAGCTAAATATTCCCCTGCATATTAAGGTAAAGATGAGTAACATCATATGTGCACGTGTGCAGCTCTCAGAATTTGGAATTTAGTTCTAAATCCTAGATGAACTCCAATATATTTGTTTGACCCTCACAAAAGTAAACACATTCATGTATGTAACATGTATTACTAGAACAGCAGAGATTCAATGTTAAAAAGGAATAAGCTTTACACATAACCAGAAACAATTTAGGGCTTATTATCCATTTCCTTTGGAGAAGGCAATGGCACTCCACTGTAGTACTCTTGCCTGGAAAATCCCACGGATGGAGGAGCCTGGTGGGCTGTAGTCCATGGGGTCGCTAAGAGTCAGACACGACTGAGCGACTTCCCTTTCACTTTTCACCTTCATGCACTGGAGAAGGAAATGGCAACCCACTCCAGTGTTCTTGCCTGGAGAATCCCAGGGACGGGGGAGCCTGGTGGGCTGCCGGCTATGGGGTCGCACAGAGTCGGATATGACTGAAGCGACTTAGCAGCAGTAGCAGCGGCATCCATTTCCTTCCGTCCCTCTTGTCCTTTCTTTTGTTTTCTTTTTTTCTGGCTAAGTTTTCCACTTAATCAAAAGTCAAGATTGGTTTAAATTATCAACCTCTACATACTTTCCTTTGATTACTCTTTTCAGTAGCACAAGGGTTCTCAAACTTGAGTGTGTGAAGGAATTACCATAAAGGGTTTGTGTACCTAAAACCATGTGTATGATACTCTACAGGTTATTTAAGGGAATTTCTAGGGTAATTTTAAACTCTGTACAGCTTCTGTTGCATGTGCTAACTTCAGAAGCTAACCAAAGAGGTTCTATTTGCCTTTACTTATTTATGAAAATTATTAACACATTTCCCCAGAATCCAGAAAGTATACCTTTTGGCATAATTATAAACACATTTATAGCTACAAAGATGCTTTCTGAAAATTCATCCTCTACTAGAGTATATTTATTCCTTTATTCAATATCTTATATTGGTTATAAATTTCCCCCCGATTTTTATAATATTGGTGTTTTTTTCTTTTCTTTTTTATTGGAGGATCATTGCTTTATAATACTGTGTTGATCTCTGCCATACATCAACATGAATTAGGCACAGGTACACATATGTCCCCTCCCTCCTGAACCTTTCCACCCCATCCCTCCCCTATAGGTTGTCAGAGCACTGGGTTCAGTTCCCTGTGTCACCCAGCAAATTTCCACTTGCTATCTATTTCACATATGATAATGTATATGTTTCCATGCTGCTCTCTCAGTTTGTCCCACTCTCTGCTTCCCCTTCCACAAATCTGTTCTCTTATGTCTTTTTCTCCATTGCTGCCCTGAAGATATGTTCAACAGTACCATCCTTCTCAATTCCATATGCATGTGTTAATATACAACATTTGTCTTTCTGACTTACTTCACTCTTTATAATAAATTCTAGGTTCATCTACCTCATTAGAACTGATTTAAATGTGTTCTTTCTTATAGCTGAGTAATATTCCTTTGTACATATGTACCACAATTTCTGTATCCATTCATCTGTTTTAACGAATTCAAGTAATAATTTCTCTTCCCCTATCCCTTCTCATCTTTCTTTCTCACTGGAGAAACAATTGACCCTGAATTATGGACTAGGTAAAAACTAAAAGTTTTGAAACTTCATTTAGTAACTTCACCATTCAAGGTGAAACTTTATTTCTTCTCCCACCTTAGCTTTCCTGAAATATGATTGTTATTTCTGGGACTACACACAAACAGGCAAAGTATTTTACCTCTGAAATTACTGTTGTCCTTAAAACTCATCATTTACCAACAGCTTTCAAAGTTATCCATTACTTGTTTTTATTTCAGTGTGTGCCTCTGCAAATTTTTCTGAGAATCACTGCTGCGGCCACTTCTCTGTACCTTTTTGATGATATCCGCTGTTATTTTTTCAAAGATGAATATAGCAGGTCTTAACTTTCTAAATTTCAGGCATCTGAGTGCCAGAAAGTCAGCTTATATCCAGGAAGAAGCTTAGGGATCTTGATATTTAGAAATGCACGATTTGGGAATCATGTTTCCAATCCTTTGCCAGTTGCTTCACATATTCCACATGTGTAAAGAATGATTTTTTTAAGTTTTTTTTTTTCCCCTGTCATTTCTGCTGTTATTTCAATTACCTTACTGTGGCAGTAAATTAGGGCAAGATGAAGAAATATTTTGTTCTTTTTATTACAAATTTAATTATTTGGGGGAACTATTCTGGACACTTTCTACCATTATAATATTGTCTTATCCAATTCTATTATTTTTCAGATAATAGAACTAAAAATAGACTTTAGAGATTTTCTATTTTTATTCTGTCATTGAACAGAAAAAGAAACTAAAGAAACAGATATCCTGAGAAAATAAAATGACTCAACCATTTTATGACAGAAAGGACAAGAACCCAAGTTTCAAGGCTCTCAAAAACCTGTGTTTTTCCCAGGGCATCAAACTTGGCTACTTTGAAGACTCTTTATATCTTTGTGATAGAGTTTTCTAAGATGAATGGATAAGAAGATCCGTTGGAATAAAAGAAGTAAAAATTATTTCTATTTATAGTTTTATCCTTTCTTTGAAAAGAAATTTTGTCTTTATATGTCTTAGTATGCACAGATAATGATTTAAGTAAAAATTATGAAGGTAAATATGATGAGGGAGAATAACTGTTATGCTGTATTTTCAAACAAAGTTTGGAAAACACTAATCCACCTGCAATGTAGGAGATGCAGGTCAGTCCCTGGGTCAGGAAGACCCCCTGGAGGAGGAACAGTAACCCACTCTAGTAGTCTTGCCTGGAATGTTCCATGGACTGAGGAGCCTTGCCTGGGTGTCGCAAAGAGTCAGACATGGCTGAGCAGCAGCAGAAACAGCAATAGTGGCAATAACAAATCAATAACGTCAACTAAACTATTGACATTTGTTGAAGCATTTGCACATATGAAACACTGTAATAATGTTATATTAGCATTAATTTAATGACTCCAGTAACCCTGAAAGATTATCTGCGCTCTTCAGGTGAAGCTACTTAGGCATACCAGCATTAAATAACTTGTCCAATGAGTGAGTTAACATAACTCCGTGATTGACCTTGCTTTAGTAAATCATTTTATTTTATTTTTTTAATTATTATTAAATTTATTTATTTTTTTAATTACAATACTGTATTTGTTTTGCCATACATTGACGTTGAATCAACCATAGATGAACACAACCTCCCAATGCCGAAGCCCCCTCCCACCTCCCACCCCACATCATCTACCTGAATCATCCTGTGCATCAGCCCCATGCATCCTGCATCCTACATTGAACATAGATTGGCGCTTCGTTTCTTACAAGAAAATATACATGTTTCATTGCCATTCTCCCAAACCATCTCACCCTTTCCCTCTCCCTCAGAGTCCCAAAGTCCACTCTATACCTCTGTGTCTCTTTGTTGTCTCACATATAGGGTCATCATTACTGTCTTCTAAATTCCATATCTATGTGTCAGTATACTGTATTGGTGTTTTTCTTTCTGGCTTACTTCACTCTGTATAATCGGTTCCAATTTCATCCATCTCATTAGAACTGAGTCAAATTTATTCTTTTTAAGGGCTGAGTAGTATTCCATTGTATAGTAAATCATTTTAATTTTATATTTAACTTCAATATTGTGAAGAAAATTTGACCTGAAGATTTATAAATAACATACAAATATATACATATACACACACACACACACACATCATATATATATATATATATATGCTCAGTTAGTCAGTTGTGTCCAACTCTTTGTGACCCTACAGACTGTAGTCTACCAGGCTCCTCTGTCCATGGGATTTTCCATGCAAGAACACTGGAGTGGGTTAACATTTTCTCCTCCAGGGATATGGATATATATAAATACAATATACACCAGTCTTTGATAAGTATGTTCATGAAAAACTATGAAGTTCTAAGTTCTGTGAATTCAGGGACTATACTGCTCACCAGTGAGTTCTGTCAGCAGTGACATGCCTGGCATAAAATAAGAGTGTAATAAATATTCATCAACTGTATAGTACCCAATGGGGATAGATTCAATGTAATTTTTTATAGGTACATTCACTTTTCAACTATGACTCATGCTATTATTTCTTATGGATGCCATACCTAGCACTAAATAAATAATCTTTTAACATTTCTCAAAAATATGTATTTTAAGAAATACCACCATTATGGGATTACTTATTTATTGTATAATTTTCAGAAAAACAGTTTATATTATATTACCCAGGATCCCTCTGGGTAGCATCTGTATAAAAAGCCAACTATTTTAACACAGTTTTAGCTATGCAAAGGAAATTTAATGTAACATGAGAGATCAAAACAGTAGTTTGGCAGTAGGTATGGGATGGAGGATCATTAAAAATTATTCTTTTCCATACTTTTGTTTTAAATAAATAATTAAGGACACTTTAAGACATTAAAAGATATAGTTCAGAAGGTTGGCGTTATGAAAATTCATCAGGAACATAGAATTTCCATGCTCTTACAGGATGAGAAACATAATGGAAATACTCTAGACAATGATCAGTCTATAATTGTACTTACCTACTGAAATCCTACTCTACTTGCAGTTATTATATATAAGTTTTGAAAGCATCATTTTAACTATGACCATCAATGACACAGAGCTGGCATTTATAAAATCTTTATATGTTCCAAATTCTGCCTATTATTTATATCTCATCTTTCCCTCTGTTTTCACTTTTATTGAATCTTTTTAGAACAAAAGTTAACATACTTTAGTTGTCTTGTATCTTTATATAGCTTTAAAATTTAGAGAAAATGAGTCAGTATTCACCATAATCTTATGAAAAGTAGGGACACTATTCTTCCCATTTTATAGAGACAGAAACTGAAATTCTTAGTAATCTCTGGAGTAAAATAATTTGTGTTGTGTTGAGACAACCCAATCTTCTTATTCTTTT
The DNA here is from genome assembly GCA_917880005.1 of Nanger dama. NCBI lineage: Eukaryota > Metazoa > Chordata > Mammalia > Artiodactyla > Bovidae > Nanger > Nanger dama. The sequence goes on from CAKJTW010000007.1 coordinate 38,261,352, forward strand.
TCCAGAGTTCTGGTTTGACTAAGGTCACTTATGTCCCAAGCTAATTCCAATGTGTATATGGATTATTACTCTTAGCCTCCACTCATTCATCCCTGATATTCAGATTTCCTGTCAGTAGCTTTGTTTGGGGGTTTACAATTCATCACTTTGTCCAAAACTTTTTTTAGAACAATTTGAAAAACATTCCCTCTGTTGTTTTTATTTTGTAGCATTTGTTATTTGAAAGAGTCCAATTTAAAATCCATATCAACGAATATGTAGTGCATCTTGGAGGTAAGAAAATTATGGCTAGAACAATAGATATATTGAAGAAAACTGGCCTAGCCAAACATTCATTTTTGTGAGTTAATGAGGTAAGAATAAATGAGTAATGTGTAAGGTAAAAATAATTAATGCAATTCTGTTCTTTGGAACAGGGGTATCACTTTTGTTGTACAGGAAACTGAGCAGACATGTAGAAATATAGATTACCGAAACTCCAATTCACTTCTTACATTGTTCATATCGATTCTTGATCTAATATTTCAAATATAGAAAACATTAAAAAATAATAAACCCGTGTATGTGAACTACAGGCATGAGTGAGTTATTTAAAACTTTCAGTTTTCAACTGTCAAATCCAAGAAGTAGATTTATATTTATACTTTTTAAGCCAGAAAAATTCATCTTAATTAAAATGTAAATCAACATCTCTTGGTCTTTGGACCTGATATTAAAATAAAGAGAACCCTATGTGATAATGCAACATCTGATTGTTTTTTTGCCCAGGGTTGTGGGAAAAAATAAGAAATCAAGTGAATTGAGTGCACATTTTGACCTTGCTGTTTCATAAAGAAACATTGACCAACCCCGTAATGTGGAAATTTCACATCTTTCCAATTCTGTCTGTATAATTTGAACTGTTTCCCAGCAGCTCGTGTTATCATGTTTCCTTTAATAATCCTGGCTTTCATAATTAAGCCATTATTAGTATTATCCTCATCATCAGCATTGCTGTTGTCATTATCACTGTTTGGGGCAGAGAAGATGTCGGGTTTTTGTACAGGCGCACACCATTTTTATTATAGCTTAAAAGCTAGAAAATATGCTCTCTGAATGTTTGTGGTGTTTATGTAATCAGTTCCTACATTGCCAAGGCTTATTGAAAACAGCTGGGTGCCTGCTTGCCTGCCTCACCCTTTGTTGGAACTGTTGCCAGAACAGGTAGTCAGAAATGGAAAGTAAGGAAAATTCAGGCATCTGGGTGTCTCTCAGGAAAGCAGCTGTGGCTTCCTTAGGAAGCAGTCATTGTTTCCCATCAGCCAAGACTCTGTATCCCCTTGGGTCCAGTTTTGGCATGGCTGGACTAGGAGGATGCGGTTTATGACTTAGGACTTACGCGAGAAAGCATTTGGGCAGTCTCATCTCTGGCAGAACATTGAGAGAAACTCCCCCAAGCTGCAAGCCATATGTGAGCTGTTGGCCTTCTATTTAGCCTACTCTGGGAAGTTCCCATTTACTGGGGCTCTAATCGTTCCTTTGACACAAGCAAAAACAATACAAAAGGATCTTTGCAAAACATATCCTTCCAAGATACACTGTCCTGTTTTTAAAACCAGACATCACTATTATTTCTGTAAACATGGCATTTCCCACCAACTCCCCACCCCCTCCACAAATGAACTCATTTCTGAGACTTGTTTGGTTTCCTAGATAGAAAGCAAGTACAAAGAATTTTTTTTTTTTTTTAACAGTAGGGTCAAAGTCCTGGATGAACAGTGTTGAATGATATTCTGCAGGCGTAAATATATTCTCTTCCAGATATAAATTTTTGTACATCAAGTTTTAAAAGTTATTTATGTGTTGATTTATGTCAGAGAGAGGCCAAGAGCACTGCTGTGTAGGATACACTGAGAATCAATGTGCTATTGTGGCAGGGTTATATGGCAGGGAATTCTCATTTACTGGGAAAATGGCATTTTGATGGATTAGGACTGTATGATTTTCTTGATAATTTTTGTTGAAGCAAAGCTCTGATTTTAACATGTAAGTGCTTTTTCATTTTAGTAGTCAGAAAAGGCACTAGAAAGGTGTGGTACTTTGAATTTTAGATTAAATATCATGTTTTTTAGCATTACAGAGAGTCCTGTTAGGACACTTAAGGACCATGATTAATCCAGTAACACTTTATTCAAGAATCTTCAGTTTCAAAACATACTGAGTATGAGGCAAACAAGTTTATGCCAATGTGAGGGATGTTTGGGAAAACTAAATAGAATTTTATTTCTAGTTATAAGTAGACTTATTTGCAGAAATATAAAAGTAAAAATTATAATAGTAAGTAATTTTAAAATTCATTGTATTATACTTTTATAAAAGTGAAGTCATAGTGCACAGTATAAGGAGTCAGGTTATTTTTAATGGTTAACCCATGGCTAATTTGAATACATAAAAATGTCTCAGCACAGAGTTAAACTAGGTAATGTTCATTGAGTTCCTTTATTTTTCCTACTCTTGTTTTATTCTCAACTTTATAGAAACCAAAACAGACTATCCTTAACATTTTTCATTGTCCTGATTTTTTCCCTTCTCACATTCATAAAAAAATTTTTTTAATGTATAGCTCCAAATAAGTGTAAGAGGAAGGCTATGAGTGTAAAAAGACTGTATCCACAAAATATATCTTTCCTAAGATGTTTTCCCAAAAGAATGGTCATCATTCATCTGAATAATCATTCTCACATGTGATAGATCTTCTGTTATTAATTTGACCTTATTAGAACTCTGTCTTCATGTCTCCATATTGTTTACTATAGTTCAAGAAAAGTTTCTAAAATTTCATCATTAAGAATTTGGACACTTAGAAAAATATAAAGTGAGGCTTCTGTTTTGACAAGGCAAGCATTCTGATCATACTTTGAGTATAAGTCATGTCTTTCAACTTTGGTTGTCTAATTTTCCTCTATGTGTTACTTGTGGTAAGTTGGGTATTTCTTTCTACCTGTCCTTTTGAAAAACTTTAACAACAAAACTAATCAGGAAAAAACTGAGAAGGAGGAAGCCTGGATGTTGAGAGTATATGTATTAAAATATTTAGAAAATTTAGAGAAAATATTTAGGAAATCAGTGTAAATTGAAGATATATCATTGCCTATAAGGAAAGATAAGAATGTATAAATAATCAAAGAAAGTGAAAGTGTTAGTCACTCAGTCATGTCCAACTCTTTGTGACCCCATGGACAGGCAGCTGGCCAGGCTCCTCTGTCCATGGAATTCTCCAAGCTAGAATACTGGAGTGGATATCTATTCACTTCTCCAGGGGATCTTCCTGACCCAGGGATCAAACCTGTATCTCCTGCATTGGAGGCAGATTCTGTAGCATCTGAGCCACCAGGGACTCAAAAATTCATGTTACCAGCTGGCTGGACTCATACAGTAATGGTTGGTAATACTGGAAATATTTAAAATAATATATCTATAAAGACACTTTATTCATAACTTTGGATTCAGAGAGGAAAACGTCTACAGATGTTTTTAAGAACTGTAGCATCTATTTTCACTTTATGCTAATTGTGGTTTATTCAGCTTCCACCAGATAGTTTTATATACACAGTAGCTAGTTCATGCCAACTGTCTTCCAGTATATTCTCTGAATTGTACGTAGGTTTTGGAGACCTCTTGATGAAAGTGAAAGAGGAGAGTGGAAAAGTTGGCTTAAAACTCAACATTCAGAAAACGAAGATCATGGCATCTGGTCCCATCACTTCATGGGAAGTAGATGGGGAAACAGTAGAAACAGTGGCTGATTTTATTTTTCTGGGCTCCAAAATCACTGCACATGGTGACTGCAGCCATGAAATTAAAAGACACTTACTCCTTTGGAAGGAAAATTATGACCAACCTAGATAGAATATTAAAAAGCAGAGATATTACTTTGAGAACAAAGGTCCGTCTAGTCAAGGCTATGGTTTTTCCTGTGGTCATGTATGGATGCAAGAGTTGGACTATGAAGAAAGCTGAGCACTGAAGAATTGATGCTTTTGAACTGTGGTGTTGGAGAAGACTCTTGAGAGTCCCTTGGACTGCAAGGAGATCCAACCAGTCCATCCTAAAAGAGACCAGTCCTGGATGTTCATTGGAAGGACTGATGCTGAGGCTGAAACTCGAATACTTTCACCACCTCAGGAGAAGAATTGACTCATTGGAAAAGACCCTGATGCTGGGAGGGGTTGGGGGCAGGAGGAGAAGGGGACGACAGAGGATGAGATGGCTGGATGGCATCACCGACTAGATGGACATGAGTTTGGGTGAGCTCTGGGAGTTGGTGATGGACAGGGAGGCCCGGCATGCAGCAATTCATGGGGTCACAAAGAGTCGAACACGACTGAGCGACTGAACTGAACTGAACTGAAGTGATCGCTAATCTTACTAATATTATGGCTTTCAAACGTCACTGTGTTATCTACAAGGTGGTCTGGGTAAACAATAGGATATTCTATAGGAGTACTGCTGAAAAGGAAAAACAAGCTCTTGAGCAATTTAGATTTAAGAAGTGAATAAATTATTGTATGCAATAGGAGTTAGTTATCTCTGGGGAACTGAAGAAATGTTTGTAATAAAGATTCTGCATTTGTTGTCTAAATTAACTTAATGCTTTTTAGTCATGGATCTTTGCCCCCACTGAGTAGAAACATAATAAAATACCTGATTTTTCTGGTTTTGGAGTTCAGCTGAATTATTTTAAAACTTTGTGTTTGTTTTCTTTTTTAAAAGCATGATTGTGGTATGTTTAGTGTATTTTCTTGTTTAAACGTTAATTTCAGAAAATATTTAATGATTGAGGAAAACATATATTCTTTTCAAATAAGCCACTGTTAGTACATGGGCATTCACAAGAACTTTCTTTTCATATTGTTCTTCCTTAATTAATAACATTAATATATGCTTTTAAGCAAATATAAAATTATACTGTTTGATTTAGTGTCTAAATAGTAATGAATCTTTATAAGACTTTATATTAAACATAGCTGTGATTTTATTTTCCCTTAGATAGAGTACAGAAATAAAAACAGAGAACACAAGACTTCTAAGTAAAAGGTGCAGTGTCTAGAAATATTTCTCTTAAGCCTTTTGTTTGTCGATGTATGACTCAGTATTTTGTTCATACATAGGATATACTAGAAGTGAAATCAATAGTTCTCAACTTCTTTTGAGTTGGAATTTGTCAAATTGTGTTCTTGCAAAATTCTAGGAAAAAAAAAAATTATTGTTATCTAATATATTTTAGGGCTTCACAGGCAGCTCAGTAGTAAAGAATATACCTGCTAAACAGGAGGCCACAGTTCGATCCCTAGGTCAGGAAGATCCCAAGGAGAAGGAAATGGAAACCTACTCCAGTATTCTTGCCTGGGAAATCCCATGGACAGAGGAGCCTGGCAGTCTACAGTCCTTGGGGTCACAAAGAGTCATATATAACGTAGCAACTAATCAACAGCAATATATTCAAATGTTTTCATTTCAGAAGGACCTTCAATACATGTGGCTTCACTTTCTATTCTAGTTCTGTTTCTGTTTATTTATTCTCTTGCATTAATAGGAAATAGAGATATTTTTTATCCATTCAGGTCTGATTTTAAACTCCTATCTATATAGTAGACAGCAGTCATCTTTAAAAATATCAAAAAATTAGTTTTATTTTTCTTCAAATAATTAAGTAAAACTTCTGTATATTAATGTGTCTCCCTTAAAAGAAATTGCTGCTGTTGTGGTCGTTACCTTTGTGCTAAATAGCCAGTTAACTTGTATCTTATGGACTTCATAAAAGAATTTTTTTAAATTAAAATTAAAAAATAAAAATTAAAAGAATTTTTAAATAAAAATATACTCTTCACTCTGTAGGTAGGGTGTGATTTGTTAGTGATACTAAATAGGCACATTCATTCCAGAAGAATTTTAGGAAAGCAACATGAAGGTCTAAATTTGGCTGAAAATGTACACAGTGAAGTACAATCAGTACTTTGGAGATATTACAGATTTGGGTCCAGAACACCATAGTAAAGGAATACTGCACTAAATGAGTTACAAGACTTTTTTGGTTTCCCACTGCATATAAGTTATGTTTACACTATATTCTCTTAAGTGTATAATTCAATCATGTCTGTAACAATTGTACATACCTTAATAAAAAATGCTTTATTGCTAAAAATGCTAACCATAACCTAAACCTTTAGTGAGTTATAGTAGTACCATCAAAGACCACAGATCATTGTAACAAATATAATAATAATGAGTGTGAAATTTGTGAGAATTACCAAAATGTGATACAGAGATAGGAAGTGACCAATTGTTGTTTGAAAAAAATAACACCTATAAACTTGCTCCATGGAGATTTGACACAGATTATACTATACTGATTTCAGATCGTACTACAAAGCTACAGTCATCAAAGCAGTATGGTACTAGCACAAAAACAGACATATAGATTAATGTGTTAATCTAGACCCATTAATTATATATGGCCAAACATATATGACCCAAACAGACATACAGATTAATGGAACAAGATAGAAAACCCAGAAATAAACCCAGGCATTTCTGGTCAATTATATTATCTGACAAATGAAGCAAGAATATACAATGGAGAAAAGACTGTCTCTTCAAATAGTGGTGCTGGGAAAACTAGGCAGTTACATGTAAGATAACAAAATTAGAACATTCTTTTACATCCTATCTAAAAATAAACTCAAAATGGATTAAAGACATAAACGTAAGACTGGATACTATAAAACTCCTAGAGAAAAACATAGACAGTACAGTCTTTGACATAATTTTCAGGAGTATTTTTGGGAGGATCCATCCCCTAAAGTATAAAAACAAAAGTAAACAAATGGGACCTAATTAAACTTGAAGCTTTTGCACAGCAGATGTAGTCTATAAACAAAATGAAGAGATGGCATATGGAATGGGAGAAAATATTTATGAACAATGCTACTGATAAGGGATTAATTTAAAAAATATACAAACAGCTTATATAGCTTAATACCACACACAAAAAAAAACAACCAAACAAAAATGGACAGAAGGCCTAAACAGATATTTTTCCAAAGAAGGCAAACTGATAGACAACAAGTGCATGAAAAGATGTTCAACATCTCTAATTATCAGAAAAATACAAATCAAAACGAAAATGAGGTATCACTTCACACCAGTGAGAATGGCCATCATTAAAATATCTACAAATAAAAGATGCTGGAAGAGGGTGTGGATAAAAAGGAACCCTTCTTCACTGTTGGGTTTCCCTGGTGGCTCAGACAGTAAAGAATCTGCCTGGGTTTGATTCCTGGATTGGGAAGATTTCCTGGAAAAGGGAATGGCAACCCACTGCAGTATTCTTACCTAGAGAATTACATGGACAGAGACTGATAGGCTATTGTCCATGGGATTGCAAAGCACTGGAAGTGACTGAACAACTAACAATTTCCTTTTATACACGGTTGGTTAGAATGTAAATGGGTACAGCCATATGAAGAATAGTATGTAGTTTCCTTTAAAAAACTAAAAATAGTATTACCATATGATCCTGCAGTCCCACTCTTTGCGTATATCTAGAGAAAACCATAATTCAAAAAGATACATACATGCCAATTTTCAGGAGCACTCTTTACAATAGCCAAGATACAGAAGCAACCTAAATTTCCACTGACAGATTAATGGATAAGGAAGATGAGGTACATATATACAATAGAATATTGTTGTTCAGTCACCCAGTTGTGTCCAACTCTTTGCAACTCCATGGACTGCGGCTAGCCAGGCCTCCCTGTCCCTCACCATCCCCAAAAGTTTGCCCAAGTTCATGTCCATTGCATCGGTGATGCCGTCCAGCCATCCCATCCTCTGACACCTCTTCTTCTGCATTCAATCTTTCCCAGCATCAGGGACCTTTTCAGTGAGTCAGCTGTTCGTATCAGATGACCAAAGTACTGGAGCTTCAGCTTCATCATCAGTCCTTCCAATGAATATTCAGGGTTGATTTCCCTTAAGATTGAGTAGTTTGATCTCCTTGCTGTCCAAGGGGCTTTGAAGTCTTCTCTAGTACCACAGTTTGAAGGCAATAGAATATAACTCTGCCATAAAAAGTAAAATCATACTATTTGCAGCAACATGGATGAACCTGAAGATTACCTTATTAAGTGAAGTAAAACAAATATTATTATTATATGATATCATTTATATGTGTAATCTAAAAATAAAACACAAATGAACTTGTTTATGAAACAGAAATAGACTCACAGACATAGAAAACAAATGTATGGTTACCAAAGAGGACAGAGGGGGAGAGATGAGAGATAAATTAGGAGTTTAAGATGAACATACACACACTACTAAATTAAACAGATAACCAACAATGACCAACTATATAGCACAGGGAACTATACTCAGTATCTTGTAATAACCTATAATGGAAAAGAATCTGAAAAGAAGATATATATATATATATATATATATATATATATGTGTGTGTGTGTATAACTGAATCACTTTGCTGTATACCTGAAATTAGCACAACGTTGTAAGTTAACCATATTTCAATTTTTTAAAGTTTAAAAAGATTAGATGCCAGATTTGCTCCATTTTTAATAAGGTCTGTATCTAACAGGGGGGAGGAGCAGCACAATACCATGTCAGTTCCCACTGATATTTTATTATAGATTAATGGCTCAGATTAGCCACCTGCCAGATGATGAACTTTTGGGAAAGAGGTGGAGAAAACGTGGAGAGCATCTGTACAGGCCAAAGTTCAAGCATCAGAGTCCAGGGCTCTGGGAAGTCAAGGAAATAGCCTGAAGACAAGGGCCACTGATGATGTGTTACATGGGGAGGGCCTGACACCAAGAGTGAACTTCCTCTGTTTCATATTTTGAATCCAGCTGTTAAAATCATGGGACTTGCCCAGACCTAGAGTAAAATAAGTGTTCATTGAGTTTGTTTATGTATCCGGAAACATCATATCTGGAGATTAGGGAAGAATATTGTAAAAAAAAAAAAAATGCTATGGTTGCCATTTACTCTTACACTAGCCTACAACCAGTGGTTCTCCTGCCTTCGTTGTACAAATAGTTGATTGAGAAATATTTTAATGAATATTTTATCTTGAATGACACATTTAACCTGATCAAATATGGAGAACTAAAAGGAACAGCCTGATACAAAAATTGAGAGAAAGGTTGGATGAGGGAAAATTTTAAATGAAATGACTGTAGTAATCAAGTGATCATACTGAGTCCATGTTAAGTAATTTTCCATGTTAAAATTATATATGAAATACATGTTTATATCTATTATATATAAACACACTGAAAAATATGAAAACAAATCAGTGTTTTCTTATCTTCTAATAAAACTGTCTAGTTCAGTCATGAATATTTTGAGAAGGACCTATTCATTGTGTTTACTTTCTATGATCCTGTGCCAATTTGGATTTCATTATATATAAAAAAATCCACTTTCTGCTTAAAACATTGATTGTGAAAAAGTCTCAGCAATCTAATAGTTACTGGCAAAAAATATAGGTGGTCACTAAAAGAGAAAATGAATTCATTATTGATGTACATATTCATTTTCCAGGATGTGTAGTTTAATTTTCTGGAGATCATTAAGTAAACAAAAACATCACAGCAGTTCTGATATTTAATATTTCATGATTAATATTCTGATATTTACTATTTACTCCTTGGTAAAACACATAAATTATGAGTTCCTGTTGCTCACCAACAAACTGTTTGCTAATTCTCCAAGTTTGCCATGAAAATAAAACATAATCTAGTAAAGGCACCTAAGACAGTGCCTAGCTAAGCAAGGGTCTCATTGCACATTAATCTTGAATGTGAATCGGATCCCTTTTCTTCATTAGCTTTTCTTCTCCATCTATTTGGAGGGGTAACACATAGGGGCCTGAAAAAAAAAAACAAAGGAAACCAAAAATAGAAAACAAAACCACACACTGTGCAACACTGCATTTTTGGTAAGAAGTTCAGTTGTGTCCAACTCTTTGTGACCCCTTGGACTGTAGCCTGCCAAGCTCCTCTGTCCATGGGATTCTCCAGGCAAGAATACTAGAGTGGATTGGCATTCCCTTCTCCAGGAGATCTTCCCAACCCAGGGAACGAACCCAGGTCTCCCTCATTCCAAGCAGATTCTTTACCATCTGAGTCACCAGGAAGGCCCTAAAAGCGCTTTGGTTAATTGGAAAAGACAAGATCCCTGTGTTTCAGTTAGGAACAGCTCCTTAAGAAAGTAGGACTGGAATTATGGTTTCAAAAGTAGAAAGACACAGTTCAGAAGTAGTGAATTAACAGCAAAGGCATTTATAAGTTATAATCTTTTTCATTCTCTTGTTAGATCAGAAGTTCTTAATATTTCAGAGACCCAAGATGAAAGTACAGATCATCTAGTGGGTAGGAGTAGGCACAAGAAGAATTATGACAGACTCAAAAATTGTACATACAGTTTTACAGATTTCACTGAAATCATACTCCCTAGACTTCAACCAATGAAATAATCCATGTGACCTTAGGCACTAGATTCAAAACCAGTAAAAACTTTTACTGCCAAATATATTTCAGATCCCAGTGTCTTGCACAGCACAAGTTGCTCAATTAATATTATGGACCTAAATTAAACTATTTCCACTGATATCATAGATTTATCACCTCTATTCCATTTGAAAAACTGTCTTCTCAGCTATCCCTCTGTCAGCACTAACCCATATTCACATATAAATGTAATTCACTGTGCAGTCTACTACCTTTCACAAATACTTCCTTTTCTTGATATTACTTTGCTTGGTACTACCATGAGAAATCCCATGAGGTCATTTTACTTGAATCACTGTCAAAAGAAACAAATTAAAACCAGCCTTTAAATAAACTGCATTTGATGTCTGAGGCAACTCCAGAATGTTAATGTTATTCTTAACACCTGCCTCAAAAATAGTTGTATTGAGGCAGGCTACATTTTTTTATACTGTCGATGTTATAGGCTGGAAGTAATACATGGATTTGAATAAAACTATCACATTAGTTAATATGAAGGATAATGGTTCTGGAGAAAAGAAAGTTCATATGAAACTGAACGACCTATAATCTAATTATCCATCTAATCTAAATATCCAGGTTTAAGAAGGTCTTGTTTTTATTTTCATATCCAGGCTTTAATAGCAAAATCACAGTAGTTCAAGGTATTTCCTGTGACTGCATGACTGGCCTCAGCCACTGGCTTTGGCTTCATTTTAGTCTGTTACCCCAAAACATTCTCCATGCCTTCATCTTTTTATTTAAACATGTTTCTTTGTATGCATTTTACTGGATCTTTCAGTAATAGTGATCTTTCAGGGAAGAGGCACATGGTCCTATTTTAATCTTTTGAAGAAGTGTGCACAATAAAAGAAAATATTGAGAAACTTTCACAGCCATCCACATGTCCCCAGCTGTTTGAGCATTTTTCATCATCACTCTAATAACACCTAAAATGGGGATTGTGAAGTAATCATATAGCTTAATTTAATGCATAGATAAAGGGAAAGGTTGACTTTATAAATCTCTTAGGTGTACGAGTATGACCAGTGCCTAGATGTTACCTCAGGAAGAGTCAGAGAGGTGTGCGTTTGGGTCATTATGGCCTTTAGATGACACACAGTGAGAAATTCTGCAACCTGTGAATTCTTACTGAGGATGGCTGAATTATTCTTATTAGGATTATAAGAACTCAACAATTTTATTTGGCTAAATTTTGATGATTTATTGGGAATATATGGTGTCACTTGAAAGCAAAAGGAATAAACTCGGTGAGCTGTTATGGCTGCTTATCATGATTCAGCAATTTCTTAAATTTTAAGAGAATTTTGCAGTTACAGTTTTATATCTGGTAAGATCAAGAGACCAAGAAGTTAAGTCAGCAGTCTTTAAAATTTAATTCATGTTGGGTGAAGTTCATGATATGCTAGGTCACATTGCCTCGGAGAGGAAAGATTCCTTAATAACATTTTTATTTCTCCTTTTCCAAAGGCTTCTTAAACTATATAAACAATGAGGTTGTTTAGTACAATACAACAACATGCAGTATGTTGCATGTTGCAAATGCCAGAGACATCTCCCAAGTGCCAGAAGACAGTTCTGTTTCATTCACTAATTTTATAGCCTCATCCCTAGAAATGACCCAGATCTGGGAGGGTATTTTTATTTTAAGCCGCAGAAACAAAACTTTTTAATCCTACTCTTCAGATAATATGTTTTAAGCTAGATTGGCTAAATTCTATTACTGAACAACTGCTAGGTTAAATTTGAATAATTTAATTGCTTAAAATATGTTTATTCAGTTTCCCTTAGAAAAGTATTTCTAACTCAGGTGAACTGAAGTGTTGAAATCATTTTAATTGTTCTTCCTCTCTGTGTTTTATTTCTTCAGATTTTTTTTTCCATCTGCATTGGTTTCTGGGGAGTAAGGAGTGTGAAGCAACTTGTCTCAGACCCTTGGAGATAACTTAACGTTTGTACACCATTCTCTTGTTTTAATCATTTGTCCACAATTGTAGTATGTTACTACTCTCTATGGAAATATAATTATCTTATATAATGATTGTATGAACAGTTTTTTCTAATGAAAGGTAGATAACATCTATATACTCTTGCTTCCTTTTCACATTTATTATTCTCTATTAAAATTAAAGTCAGCTGTAGTTACTATATTGCTAGGGTGGAAAGAAAATGATGTCAAATATAATGATATTATGTACACTGGTTAACATCTAAGCCAATGAGTATGAGAAGTAATAAAATTTCAAAACAGCTGAAAGAATGAATATTTTATTTTCATTGGTTTGACAATTTTTCACTTGCTGTCTGCTAAAATTGTGCTTGGAAACATATTTGTTGTCATAAAAATTTATTACATGAGTTGTCTGCCTAAGGCTAGGTTTACCTTTGAAAGCCATAGAACGTAAGGAGTAACGTTACAAAAAATGACATCACCAAAATGAAAATGAACAGGATTTGTCAGAATTCATTTATTCAACAGATTATTTGTGATGCATATGTCTAATATGTTTGGTCAATTCATTCTTTCAAATTGAGGGGTGTGGAGTATTTCTGCATTAGACTGTCTCACAATCATGTTAATAATACTGTCTAAATAAAATTACCCCAGGTAGTCTGTGAACATTTTTCATGGAAATTGTAAAAATCTGCCATGTGTTTCTTTAGGAGGGAACTAACAAACAGGAAATGGTTCAAACTTTCCTTCTTCTAGTATTTCTTGGATTTTTTTGTTGTTGTTTTTTAATCTTTTTATATTGAAGGATAATTTCTTTACAAAATTGTATTGGTTCTGCTGTACAGCAATGCAGATCAGCTCTAAGTATGTGTATACCGCCTCCCTCTTGAAACTCCCTTCCGCATTCCTCACCCCCACCCCTTGAGGTCCTTACAGGTCACCAGGCTGGGCCCCCTGTGTTATGCAGCAGCCTCCCACCGGCTATCTGCTTTACACATGACAGTGTATATATGTCGATGCTACTCTTTCTATTTGTCCTACCCTCTCCTTCTCCTGCTGTGTCCACAAGTCCATTCTCTACATCTGAGTCTCTATTCCTGCCCTGCAAACATGTTCATCAGTACTATTTTTCTGATTCCATGTATATGCATTAATATATGATGTTCCTTTTTCTCTTTATGACTTCTTTCACTCTGTATAACAGGCTCTAGGTTCATCCAACTCAGCTCAACTGCCTCACATTCATTCCTTTTTATGGCTGAGTAATATGTCACTGTATAAACGTACCACAACTTCTTTAGTCATCCATCTGTCAATGGACATCTACTTTGCTTCCATGCCCTGACTATTGTGAATAGTGCTTCTGTGAATATTGGGGTACATGTGTCTTTTGAATTATGGTTTTTTCAGGGTTCATGCACAGTAGTGGAATTGCTGGGTCATATGGCAATTTTATTCCTTGTTTTTAAAGGAATTTCATAGCACTCTCCATAGTGGCTGTAACACTTTAAATTCCCACCTACAGTGTAAGAGAGTTCCCTTTTCTCCACATCCACTCCAGCATTTATTTTTATAGATCTTCTTGAGGATGATCATTTTGACTGATGTGAGGTGATACCTCATTATAGTTTGGGCTTGCATTTCTCTGATAATAAGCACTGTTGAGAATCTTTTCTTGTGTTCCTTGGCCATCTGTATGTCTTCTCTGGGCTTCCCTGGTGGCTCAGTGGTAAAGAATCTGCCTGCCAATGCAGGAGATGCGGGTTCAATCCCTTGGTCATGAAGATCCCCTGAAGAAGAAAATGGCAACCCACTCCAGTATTCTTGCCTGGGAAATCCCATGTGCAGAGAAGCCTGGCACCTACAGTCCATGAGGTCAGAAAACAGTCAGACATGACTTAGAGACCAAATAACAACAATGTCTTCTTTGGAGAAATGTCTATTCAGGTCTTCTGCCCATGTATTTCTTAGATTGAAAGCCACAGTTTAAGTTACCAAAGTTATAAGCACTAAAACAGTTAATACTATCCTTCTCTGAGCTTTGCCTCTGTTCATTTCTGGTTTAAAGAGACTGATCAGTTGGCTGGCTTATTTTTAATATATGGTTTTTAAGTTTTGAATAGAGAAAAGTTGTGGAAGTAGTAAAACGAGTTGAACTGCAGGTGTCTGTATGTATTCATGAAGCACATTTTTTTTTTTTTTAAACTGGACAAACAGAAGAAGGTTAAATTTTGCTTGATGGAAAAATTAACAAATTATATCTCAAGTGTCAGAAGTAGGGACTTGGCTTTGCTTCATTCATGGTTTTTTTACTTCTTAATTTAACACAGAATTAGAGTAAATACTTGAACCCATAAAAATATTAGGCCCTATCCTTGTCCCTTACCAACAGTTCTTACTGGGGTTTGTGTATTTAAAATCCAGTTAAAGCAAGGAGTCATCTGCTGGCTTGAAACTGCTAATTTCATAGCATAAAAACTCTGAATACCCATATTCTACATCCTAAATACCCTTCGGTCTATAGGTTACAGCCTTCAAGAATAGCAAAGAAAAGAGACCTTTCACAAATCATTAAGTAGGTTTTTAATGTGGTAGGACAGTTTACTGGTTTCCCCATGAATCTATATATATATATATATATATATATATATATATATATACCTGAATATATATGAATTTATAGGAGTGGCCTAGGATATATATATAAAGAGTAGTTAATGGAAATAAAGAATTCAAAATTGATAAGAGTTATTTTTATGGTGAAGTTTAGTTTTCTTTGAGTAAACTCAAGTTTATCCATTTTCTTTTCTTAGTTATTCTCACTATGATTAAAATGACTTTTCTTAAAGATTCAAACATTTTCAAGCTAGGAGTTTTCAAGCCTTTGAATGTGGAAGTCATTCCCAGACAGGTAGTGTTCCCAAGGCCTGTGTGTTAACCAGGACACTTTTTTCTTCATCTTCCACCTTGTTCATTTTCCAGTCTAGTTTTCTTTTGTTGAGCACTAGTGCATGATGACAGATCATATAACTATTATTAATATTATAAAGTAAACTTGAGTGATGCCATGTAATTTATGCTTACTCTTGACTAGAAGCACTTTACCTCTCTCTCTTCTTTCTTTTGAGAGAAAAGCACTAAAAATAGGACTCACCAATTACTCAGCACTTGTATTGGAGAAATGCCAACTTACTTTGAAATAATTATGAGTATTCTCAGGTTTGCTTATCTACTGAAAGGAAGAGGTAGAGAGAGGAAAGATACATTGGTTTATTGAGTAATACTCAATTTTTTTTTTTATACTCTCTATTATCCTGGTAATTAAGCGCTGTTGACACTGTTTTAAAGAAGAGAATTCTGAGGCTGAGGAAGATTAAAATATGTGCTCAGACCTATCATGCTTAATCAATGGTGAGAACAAAATTTAAAACCTCTGAATTCTGACATAGAAGGCCATGTTTCATCATTATATGATGTCATATCCCCAAGGCAAGCCTTTGGAATACAGTATCAGGAGTTTAAGTTCAGAAAATTTCTCATTCAATTTGATGTTTCAAGATATAAAACAAAGTTCAGAGAATAAGCCCTTTAGTTACAGAACAAATTAGTTGACGAGATGAGTGAGTACAGAACATATAATCTGAGAGCAATAAGGCCCCAGGGTTTTTTTTTAATAGGATTGCCATATGTCTAAAAGAAATTCATTCCTATACTTGATTTGATAAAACTGCCCATTACTCTACCTCTATTTGTTGTGTCACTTACTTTCCCTTCATCTTGTCCTTTCTAATTATTTTGGTTAAACTTAAGCTGATCAACTCATGACCATGAGATTCAGCAATATGTGGATCTGTCATTGAGTATCCAAAGTTCAATTAATCATAAGATATGCGAACTTTGTTATATTTAACATGATCAGCTTGTATGAAGGTTTATTGGAGATTCTCATACTTCTCTTTACTGGTTATGTATAATTCAATCTTCTTTGGTGGCTCACATGGCAAGGAATCTGCCTGCAAGGCGGGGAGACCTAGGTTTGATCCTTGGGTTGGGAAGATCCCCTGGAGAAGAGAATGGCAGCACACTCTAGTACTCTTCCCTGGAGAATCCCAAGAACAGAGGAGCCTGGCAGATTATACTCCATGGGGTCACAAAGAGTCGAACACAGCTGAGCAACTCACACACACACACGAAATTCAGTAATTCAGTGTACACTCTTCAGCAGAAGCATTGAGTGGGATTTCTTCAAGTATGGTGTACATTATGATGCATAGTAATGTGATTTATTAGGGAGAGCGACAGTAGCTAGAAAATGAGGTCCCTTTTTATGTTTCTTTTTATATTTACATTTGGACCATCCAGAATCCCAAGGAATGAAAGAAAACACAGAGCTAGTTTGGCTTTCAGAATTTTAAAATACTTTTCACGTCATGATTTTCAGCAGCACTGTGGAAGGAGTCAGGCCCCGTCTTAAATATACCTCAAGAAAACTAGATTAACAATGTTCTATCTGTTACTGGGATATTTTTCAGATCTTGCTCCAGACTGCTGCCTTTTCTTCTCAACAACATAACAGATAACTCCTCCTTCACCAAAGGCTCAATTAGAAAAAGTTATTAGCCAAAAGAAAGAAAGCAAATAAGCAAGCATTGATGGTTTTCTTTTGTGGGTTGTGTTTCCTTTTGGAATTCTGCAAATGTAATATCTCTTTAGTCAGATTTTCCAATCATTCCGGTCTCGCCAGCATCCATCAATCATAAGTTCATTCCTTGGGTGTGTTCTCCTTTTGTTTTAACAACAATATATCCAAAATTCTAACTTGCATAGATTTACATTACAGGAAACAGGAAGAAGCAGCCTTGGTCTTTATGTATCAGGATTATCCATGGATCTTTTTAAAAATTAAAACTCTTGGTAAGAGCATTGGAATTCTGGTTTAGTAAGATTCAGGTGGTGCCAGAGAATCTGTATTCTTCAAAATTCTTTTTTTTTTTAATTTTATTTTTACTTTATTCTACGTTACAGTACTGTATTGGTTTTGCCGTACATTGACATGAATCAGCCACAGGTGTACACGATCTCCCAGTGCCAAAGCCCCCACCCACCTCCCATCCCATATCATCTCTCTGGATCATTCCGAGCACCAGCCCCAAGCATCCTGTATCCTGTATTGAACATAGACTGGCACTTCGTTTCTTACATGATAGTATACATGTTTCAATGCCATTCTCCCATATCATCCCACCCTCTCCCTCTCCCTCTCCCTCAGAGGCCAAAAGTCCGTTCTATACCTCTGTGTCTCTTTTGTTGTCTCACATACAGGGTCATCATTACTAAAGTTACAGAGGAGAAGAAGGGGGCAGCAGAGAATGAGATGGTTGGATGGCATGACTGACTCAATGGACATGAGTTTGAGCAAACTCAGGAGATCGTAAAGATAGGGAAACCTGCCTTGCTGCAATTCATGGGGTCACAAAGAGTCAGACACAGCTGAGAGACTGAACAACAGCTACAACAGAGGCTATAAGCAATCTAGAGTAAAAGAAAACTTCTCTAGATTCTAGCCTTGAGTTTCAGAAATATGCAGGAGAGATGCAGTGTAAGGGAATATTGTTTATATAGAAAATTAAAAGAATGGAATGATTATGACTAAGTAAGTGTGTATATTTCAATATGTCACCCTGAGAAAAATATCACCTTAGTATAAGGTTATTTTGCATATACTTACAAGCCTGTGGGGGGTGGTGGGGAAACAAACTGAAATCTTAAAACCTAGGTAAGCATCCCTGTGATTGGGGAGAAGAGGGAAATCTAGTAGGCAAAGAGATGTGGTCAAACAAATATTGGTGCCATAGCTCTGTTTATGTTTGCTCCTGATATTTCATTTAATAAGATATTATTAATAGCAGAATTTAAATGTGCTGGGTTAGGTTTAGTAGACATCAATTTTGTATTTTTGGCTTTTGCCAGGGCTTCTTGCAATAATGTGAAAGATAGATGTGCTGTGAAGAGAATTCTCACTTTAGCACAAAGTTACATATGAAAGATGTCCACATATCATGGTTCCTGTACCTCCTGCTCTGCCCCATCCAGACAAAATGCAGCTTCACTGGTAAAGTGATGTGTGCCAAGTCAATCAGTGTCTAAGTATGGCTATTCCTTCTAGGCAGGATATGTGGGGAATCTGTGTAACAATGGCATCCTGCGGCCATGTGACATCCTATGAAGCTGTGCCTTATCCTATACAGTATCCTACAGGAACAAAATCATCTGGCTGCTAATTTGCATCAGTAAGTCAAAGAATACTTAATGAATGCATGTTTAATGATGTGTTGAATTTTTCCAGAAAATTTATCCTAAGTATATAGCTTGTATAAAAATGTTTATCAGTCTGTACTATTCACAGGGTGGAGAGAGCCTTAGTGATATCACTAACTGTATGAAAACTAGAAGAAATCAATTTGCTGATGAAGCAGTAGCATTTATTTCAAAGTACAGTCCTCATTTTAAGAAAACTCTATCTAGAATCTAGATAATCAGTATGGAAGGTTTTTTAAAAATTTGTTTTGATCATATGGTTAGTTTTTATTTTATTGTAAGAATTTTATTTGGGAAAATAGTTTTAAATATACTCTTCTATAAGTCTGCAATGTAATAGAATGGATTTTTGTTTAACAAGTGTGTGTGCGTGTATTTACATACATTTGTGTGTGTGTAAATGAATGAAAGAGAGAGATAAGTCTTGTTTGGCGCAGTTTTGACAGTTACTCTACCTGTTCATAATATTTTGAAGACAGGGAATACTTCCATGTTCTTAAACACTAACATGATATATCCTGTGGTGAAGTGCTGCAAATAAAGTTAAATTCTAAATATATTAACTTAGTAAATAAAAAGAATTAAAGCAGTTGTGCCTTACAAACCCTTACTAAGTAATACAAATTTGGTCTAATGTATTGAAATCCTTGAAGAGTAGTTTTTACCAGTTTCAAGAGTCCACTCAATCTGATGAAGAGTTATTTAGCAACTCTTAAATTTAATTATTCATTCATGAAGAGTTATCTTACAGGGACTCAAGTTGAGTAGTTTGTTGTTCAGTCTCATCTGTGATGTCTGATAGGGGGTAATATTTTTTAATTTTTGTGAGGTTTATCTGCATCAAAACACCTGCTGCTCTCAGGAGATGAATTCTAGCATCTACAAAAATAAATAGGTCCTCAGAGATAGGGGGTGGTTCTTTGCACCCTAAAATGTAAGCATTTCTTTTCTATGGGAAAAATAAGGTTAATACATCCTCTGATATTTAGCAAGAGATTTTGTGCCCCAGCAGTATTTCTTATGTTTCAAAAGCTTCCTTTTGAGCTTATGATTACTGGTTCCCACTGTCCATAAAGAAATTATTCTTTTTCTGTCCCTGTAAAATATGAATGCTGTGTAATATTTTCAGCAAAATACCCAGGACAACTTTTAAGTTTAAAAATAAACTTTCCCCCAAAGAAATGCCTTAATTTAAAATTTTTTAAGTTTATTATAATATTGATTTACAATAGTTTAATTTCTGCATATAGCAAAGTGACTAAATGTATGTGTGTGTGTATATATATATATATATATAAATCATGGGGTCACAAAGAGTTGGACACGACTGAGCAACTGAACTGAACTGAACTGAACTGAACTGATGGACTTCCCTGATGGCTCAGTGGATAAAGAAGCTTCCTGCAATGCAAGAGATACAGGAGACATGAGATTGATCCCTGAGTCAGGAAGATTCCCTGGAGGAAAAAAAATGGCAAAGCACTCCAGTATTCTTGCCTGGAAAATTCCATGGACAGAGTTGCCTGGCAGGTTAAAGTCGGTCCTTGAGGTTGCAAAGAGTCAGACACAACTGAGCACACGGCATACACAGACACACACACATATATTTATATATACATGCATATATACATTCTTTTTATATTCTTTTCCATTATGGTTTATCCCAGGGGATTTGATATAGTTCCCTGTGCTATACAGTAGGACCTTGTTATGTTTCCATTCTAAATGTAAGTGTTTGCATCCACTAACCCCAAAATCCCAGTCAATCCCCCACCTTCTCCTCTCGCACTTGGCAAAAAAATCTATTCTCTATGTCCATTAGTCTGTTTTGGTTTTGTATATAGGTTCATTTGAGCCATATTTTAGATTATATATATTAAGTATATCATATGGCATTTGTCTTTTTATAAAGTTATAACATGAAAAATAAAGCCTCCTTAATCAATTAAAGAATCCTAGAACAATTTACAAATTGTCATTTTTATTTTTCAGACATGCTTCCTTTCTAATTCCTATTGTCTTGTCTTTGCTTTGTGTTTTCTTTTCTGTTCCTTCCATTTCTTCTTCTATTCTCCTCTTTCCTACTAGTTATGTTAAGGCAGTTTTATATGAAGTATGGTCTACTTTACCTTCTGTAGACTTATGGTCACATGTTGACTTACTAGTTGATAAATTACTTCTTTGCCCTTCTTTTCATTCTTATGGAGAGAAAAATCTCAGGTAGTCCCTCACTGAATACTTCCTCTGAAATTAAAAATAATCGCCCACTGCATAATAGCACTAGGAAAACTTGAGTACAGGCACTACACAAACAACTCAGGAAATTCAGGTCATATGATACTGATGAGTCTAGTCAGACTCATGGAACAGTAGGGAAAGTCCCAGAACACAGGAGGAAATTCCTTCCTGCCTACCAGGAAAACGTGCACGTTTTAAATTTATTATTAAATGTAAATAGTAAACAATATTCATTTAAGGAATTGTTATACTTTTTCAGAAATATAACCTATCAGCTTAAAAATGCAACAAGAAATTGTTTCTCGACTTACCTCTCTACTGAACTATTTGAGGCAAAGGCCATATAAAATTTGGCTTTATTTGGACATCTTGATAATTCAAAATCACTGTCACAATCTCATGAGACCCCAGAGAGTATGGGAGGAAAGTGATATACGTGTTGTATATATGTGATATACATGTTGTATATATGTATATATTCATACATATACAAGTGATTGACTTCCCTGGTGGCTCAGACGGTAAAGTGTCTGTCTACAATATGGGAGACATAGGTTCGATCCCTGGGTCGGGAAGATCCCTGGAGAAGGAAATGGCAATCCACTCCAGTACTATTGCCTGGAAAATCCATGGACAGAGGAGCCTGGTAGGCTACAGTCCTAGGGTCACAAAGAGTCGGACACAACTGAGCTACTTCACCCACTTCACTCATTTAAGTGATACATGATACATGTTGCTGATACAAAGAAAAGTTTGCTCCTTAAAATTCTGTTGTTTGACAAATTCAGCAACAGTGATTGCAGCACAAAGACCTTGCTGGTGGCTCACCGACTGTTCCTCCAGTACTCCTCCTGCTGTGATTCTCAGTAATTCAATCACATAAATGATCTATTATACTAGCATCTCAATTCCTTGGTCTCCTTGCCCCAGTGATCTTGTTGTCCACTTTCTATCAGGCCTGTTGTCATTACAATAACTGTAATTCACACATAGTTTCAAACATATCTCTGACTGCTGCTCTCTCTTTTCAGCTCACTGCCTCAGGTACCCCAAGGCAACCTTTGCCCCACCAGGCATCTCTACTGCCTGTCCACCTCCTCTCCCTTTCTCATGTGCTTACTTACTTTCTTGTGTGTGTGCATGAAGTCCCTCCAGTCGTGTCCAACTGTTTGTGACTCTGTGGGTCACAGAATTAAATAGGATAATGAAGAGAACACATCTAAAAAACATCTAAAAAATGTGTGTATGCTAAGTCACTTCAGTTGTGAGGACTCTTTGCAACCCTATGGACTGTAGCCCCCAGCCTCTTCCTCTTCTGTTTATGGAATACTCCAGGCAAGCATACTGGAGTGAGCTGCCAGTATTTCTTTTCTAGATAGCTGAATTTCATGGTCGATCCTTGTAACTGCTCTTTTGGTCTTAGTATTGATACATCACCAAAATTGTTAAATCCAACTATAGGTCTTCTGTATGTCTGTCCTCTTGTAGCTGAAAATGGATAAATACACAACCATGAAAATGGCTGTACCTATTCATGGCTGCACACCTCAAGTGAGTTTTTAATTCTGTTGAGCTATCATGCTCTCCTCCCCCAGCTCTGTTCACTCCTCCATAATCCGTGATGACTGGTTCCTACTCCTCAAATTTTCAAAATGTCCTCAGTATTGGTTAATGACCTTGTTCATTTTTCACTGAAAACAAAATGAACAAAGAGAACTTCACCTATCCAACCTACCACCCAAACCTGTGTCTATTAATGAGCTACTCCTGCTCTTAAATAAAGCTAATCTCTGTGCTCAAGTCACAGTTTCCATCTGCTTTAGCAATTCTCAGTTTTTCTTCTATCTGTATTATTTCTGTCAGTGTACAAAAATGCTATTATTTGTCCCAACTTTAAAAGAGATATTAGTTCATTCCTCCTTTGCTTTTAGCTATCCCTATGCCGACTAAGGTCCGTCTAGTCAAGGCTATGGTTTTTCCTGTGGTCACGTATGGATGTGAGAGTTGGACTGTGAAGAAGGCTGAGTGCCGAAGAATTGATGCTTTTGCACTGTGGTGTTGGAGAAGACTCTTGAGAGTCCCTTGGGCTGCAAGGAGATTCAACCAGTCGATTCTGAAGGAGATCAACCCTGGGATTTCTTTGGAAGGAATGATGCTAAAGCTGAAACTCCAGTACTCTGGCCACCTCACGCGAAGAGTTGACTCATTGGAAAAGACTCTGATGCTGGCAGGGATTGGGGGCAGGAGGAGAAGGGGATGACCGAGGATGAGATGGCTGGATGGCATCACTGACTCGATGGACATGAGTCTAGTGAACTCTGGGAGTTGGTGATGGACAGGGAGGCCTGGCATGCTGCGATTCATGGGGTCGCAAAAAGAGTCAGACACGACTAAGCAACTGAACTGAACTGAACTGATTTATCTCCATGACCTTACTCAAGTTGCCTTCCAGGAGTTATCTAGAATCCTTGTTTCTCATTTCTCTCTTCCTGTTCTCCCATGGACACACCCTAGTTGGGAATTTCTACCCTTACTGCCTCTCTTAATTTGCTCTTTCCAAAATAACACAATGCTCAGTTGTTAAGTCCAATCACCAGTTCAAGGCCATTCCATTGCTGGACTTCTCAGCAGCACTGAAAGTTACCATACTGTCCACCTTCAAATACTTTCTTCCCTCAGTTTCCAGAATAACTCACTCACCTTGTTTTTCTCTGAACTCATGGACCCCTCTTGCTGGGTTTTCTCGTCTCTCTTTTCTCTAATCCTTTCAGTGTTGAGGGCTTAGAACTCAGTCTTTGAGTTTTCTTGATGTCTGCACTCACTGTCTAGGTGTCATCACCCAATCATAGTACTAACATCATCTGTAGACTGAAACCCCTAAATGTGTATCTTTAGCCCATAATTACCCTTCTTGTTAATAGGTTCTTATCCATTGTCTTTGCCTCTTCAAACATAGTAAGAGAAAAAAAGAAATCTTGTATAGCACTTACTATGTACCAGACACTATTGTTAGTTTTTACATGTTTTAACTCCTTTGATTCTCACAGCAGCCTTTTGAGGTTTATGGTATCATCCTCACTTTCACCTAAGAAAACTGAATGAGATTAAGCACTTTACACGAGTTCGAAGTAATAGCACTGCTAGGATTCATGGGAAACAGATGGAGAAACAGTGGAAACAGTGTCAGACTTTATTTTGGGGGTTCCAAAATCACTGCAGATGGTGACTGCAGCCATGAAATTAGAAGACGCTTACTCCTTGGAAGAAAGGTTATGACCAACCTGGATAGCATATTCAAAAGCAGAGACATTACTTTGCCGACTAAGGTCCGTCTAGTCGAGGCTATGGTTTTTCCTGTGGTCATGTATGGATGTGAGAGTTGGACTGTGAAGAAGGCTGAGCGCCGAAGAACTGATACTTTTGAACTGTGGTGTTGGAGAAGACTCTTGAGAGTCCCTTGGACTGCAAGGAGATCCAGCCAGTCCATTCTGAAGGAGATCAGCCCTGGGATTTCTTTGGAAGGAATGATGCTAAAACTGAAATTCCAATACTTTGGCTACCTCATGCAAAGAGCTGAGTCATTGGAAAAGACTCTGATGCTGGGAGGGATTGGGGGCAGGAGGAGAAGGGGACGACAGAGGATGAGGAGTTGGTGATGGACAGGGAGGCCTGGCATGCTGTGATTCATGGGGTCGCAAACTGTTGGACACGACTGAGCGACTGGACTGAACTTAACTGAACTGATTCTGATTCTAGAATGTGTGTGTGTGTGTGTATGTGTGTTTTACTGAATTATATTTGATTTATAATGCTGTGCTAATTTCTACTGTATAGCAGTGATTTAAGTTATACACATATACATTCTTTTTCATATTTTTTCATTATGATTTATCACAAGACATTGAATAAAGTTGTCTGTGCTATACAGTAGGTCCTTATTTTTTATCCATAGAATCTATGCTGTTATCCCCTGTAACTATGCCAGTGCACCTCTTAAATTAGATAGTTAAAGGTGTCCTTCAGGTATTGAAAACTGTGTTGCTCTTATGCCTTTTTTCCAGTCCTTTACATCTTGGTTGTAAGCACTGCTCTCTGCTCAGGTCAGAAACCCTAGAATTGTCATAAAAGTGAAAATGTTAGTTGCTCAGTCATGTCCAGCTCTTTGCAACCCCATGGACTGTAGCCCACCAAACTCCTCAATCCATGGAATTCTCCAGGCAAGAATACTGGAATGGCTATTCCCTTCTCCAGGGGATCTTGCCAACCTTGAACCTGGGTCTCCTGCATTGCAGGTGGATTCTTTACCATCTGAGCCACCTTCTTTCTTCTCAGACCCCACCCACAATCCTCTTGCAAAATGTGTTCAACAAACCTCAAAATATATTCAGAGCACCACTCTTCTCACATTCTTTCCACCTGCCACCACTTTGGTTCAAGCCATCACCCTTTCTTCTTAGTGTTACAGTATTGTTCTAATTTGTCTCCATGTTTCTAACTTTCTTCTCTTTAGTCTCACTAGGCAACCAGAATGATTCTGTTAAAATATGTCAGACAATGTCATCCTTCTTAAAACCCTCCAACAGCTACTTATCTACTCAGAGTAAAAAGCACCAGCAAACTATGACTTATGAGATCCTACATAATCCTGCCAGTTCATACTACTTCTCTGAACCCATCTTCTCTGGCACCCACCCCTGCTTCACTGCTCTCTAGTGATACTGGTCTCCTCATCTTTCAGGTTTCCCTGAACTTGCATTACAATTTTTACTCTATCTTTCATCTGCCTGTGTTCCTCCACTTGTAGGCATTATTGGTTGAAGTGTGTCCATTCAAAATTCACATGTTTGAGTCTTCACCCCTACTGCAAACCTGAGAATGTGCCCTTATTTGGAAATATCATAGTTAACAGAAGTAATTAGGTTGAGATGAGGTTATACCTCAGTAGCATGGACCCTAACCCAGTATAACTGGTCTCCTTATAATGTGGAAATTTTGACAAACTTACATAGAGGGAGAATGCCAAGTAAACATGAAGGCAGAGAGCAGAGTGATATACCTACTGGTCAAGAATACAAGGATTGCCAGCAAGCTACCAGAAGCTAGGAGAGGGGCATGCAGCATATATTCCTTCCCAACCCTAGCAAGGAACCAACCCTAGTGACACTTTAATTTTGGACTTCTAGCCTCCAGAACTATGAGATCACAAATTTCTGTTGTTTCAGCCATTCATTTTGAGGCACATTGCTATGGAAATCCTAGCAAAGTGATATTATTTGTATCATTTGACCTCTTAATTTAATAGGTCTTTAATCAAGTGCCTTCTGATTGAGGTTTTCACACACTAATATCTCATACACATCCCAAAGAGTTTTTCTCTTTAGTTTTCTCCATATTACTTGCAAGCCTTAGTTTCCCTAATTTTTCTGGTTTATTTTCTTTAAATCAAGAGAGAATACTTAGTACTCTCCACTGTGTCCTCAAAAGCAGGGATTTCTGGTTATTTCATAGTGCTGCTTCCCCAGATACTGAAATAATGACTGACACACAGGAGGTACATGATAAATATGTGTCCTGAGTGAATTAGTGAACTCCTAGTTATTGAAGACCATGTATTAACCCAAATTAAAAGTGCTATTCCTTCAACCTCCATTTTGGCTGAATCCCAAGATAATAGTTGGCTTCCCAGGTGACACAGTGGTAAAGAATCCACCTGCCAGTGCAAGAGATGCAGGAGACATGGATTTCATCCCTGGGTCAGGAAGATCCCGTGGAGGAGAAAATGGCAACCCACTCCAGTATTCTTGCCTGGAGAATCCGATGGACAGATGAGCCTAACAGGCTGCAGTTCATGGGATCACAAAGAGTAGGACATCACTAAGCAACTGAGCCACACACACACACAAGATCATATTAATAGTTACCAGCTAATCCCAAATTCCAAAGTGAGATTATTGAAAATTGCAAAAGATCTCCATCATCTAAAATTAGTGCCAAGTTTCTTGATTCCTCACACAAAAGATTTATGAGTTTAGCAAGTGAGGATACGAGAATTTCTGGAGGAGCTTGATGGGGTGGAGATTCCGCCTGTGCCTCCTTTCATGTGGGGAAAGGTGGTGGTGCTTCCTTCCCCTTCTCTCAACTTTGGCACGTGAAGCTTAGAAACTCAAGTGAAGTGCATACGGTTCAGTCCCTGAAGTGTGTGGCATGTTGCTGTGGACTCCTGTCTGACCCACTCCTGTCTGGCCAAGCAGCCAGTGACTGCATTTGGGAAGTAACCACACCCATGGCGCTGAATCTCATTCGCAAGTTTTCCCATGAACTAGGAACCACAGTGAGTATGAGACCTGGCATAGGACAGTGGGGGGTAGGGTGCTGGCTGAGAGATGCTGGGAATGTACAGCCAGATGCTGGCGTGAGGGTGGAGCCAGGAGCAGCAGCTGGGGAGTCATCACTATTGTCAGGAATTGACCTGAGAGATCCTAGTGGCCGCAGTTAGCCTTAAAAGTCCCAGGGTGTGGGGAAATGGCAGGACATCAGTGGTGGCCAGAAATGCTTTTTCCTGAGTCTTCTGCTTCAACCATGACTAAACTCTGGGCTTTAGGAGAAAAGATGTGACAGACTAAAAAGAAGCCAAGATTTAACCCCTGGTATCGCCCCTACACAACACACACACACACTGAGTCACACACTCATCACACACTTCTCACCTGCAGCAAGCCAAATTGGAATGGAAGAGGTCACAAGAGAGGAAGAACCTCTGATAAAGTTCAGAACTGGACACTGACATATTAATTTTTGGACTGGGAATATTTATATGACTAAAATGATTAAAGAAATTATAGATTCAAAGAGGACTTGGGCCATTTATGGATGCTGCTCAAGATTCATTCAAGGGCAAAGAAATGGCTGGCTTTACAGAGAGAAAGCAGGGGAAATAGAGAAAATTAAACCAATTATTTTCTTTTGTTTTCTGGAAATATGCTACATTTTCAACATACTGGTCTCATACTCTGCTGCACAAACAAGGAATAGCATCTCTTTATGAAAATTATTTGAAAATTACAAGCAGGATGCAATCTATATGCTTTAGGTAGAGTCAACCCCAGACACTCTCATTTTCCAAATCTGCAGCATTTATAACTCTGATTTTAGAAACAATACAATTTAAACAAAATTATTAACTTTTTTAAAAATGTAGACTAGCTCTCTTGAGACTTCTAAAAGATGGTGTGATCAGATTATTTATCTACTTTTTAAAACTGAAAAAAAAATGACTTTATAAACCGATTTCTGTTGCTAGCAAGCGTGGGAAAGGTGAATAGGTCTAAAGTAATTTTTTTTCTGTTTCAGCACTTTTGAAAGGCACAAAAGGAAATAAGACCAATCCAGAAAATTCATTATTTCTCTCCAATTTTTCCTTTTCCCATATGAGCAAAGCCTGGAAGTGTGCAGACACAAGAGGGAATGTTTCCACTGTGTGGGAGTAACATCTGCAGACTAGGCCTTGGACCACCAGAAGTGGAGAGAAAGAAGCATGTGGGTGTAGAGGCGGCAGACACTGAAGAGAAAAACTGGGAGCTGCTTTGGCCCTACCTCCCCTGACTTGCCTAACCTTCACTTTACCTTTTCTGTTACATAAGACATCTAAGAGCAGTCACATTTATGTGAAAAACAGCCTTTAAGTAATGGTGGTGAAATAGAGATCAGAGCATGCCCTTCAATTTCTTTTTTCCCCCTATGAGTATGGGAAAGGATATAGGGCTTTCGTGATGGCTCAGTGGTAAAGAATCTGCCTGTCTATGCAAGAGACATGGGTTCAGTCCCTGGGCTGGGACCCACCCCTCCCACCCCCTCCCACCCTCTCTCCCCCGCCCTCAGCAGAAGGAAATAGCAACCCACTCCAGTCTTCTTGCCTGGAAATCCCATGGACAGAGGATTCTGGCAGGCTAAGGTCTATAGGGTCACGAAGAGTTGGACACGCCTAGTGACTGAACGCACAAGCACTCTCTAGAAGCTAAGCTGGGTGGTCTCCATGGGCTTCTTCCTGTTGGTCCTTTGCAGCCGTTTATGAAGATGGCAGTGGCGCTAGTGTAAAGAGCCCACCTGCCTGTGCAACAGAGGTGAGAGACAGGTTCAGGCCCTGGGCTGGGAAGACCCCCTGGAGGAGGACATGGCACCCCACTCCAGTATTCTTGCCTGGAGAATCCCATGGACAGAGGAGCCTGCCAGGCTACAGTCCATGGGGTCACAAAGAGCTGGACACAACTGAAGTAACTTAGCACACTCGCAATTGAAGATGGCTAGGCGGAAGCCCAGAAGCTTTTAGCAGAGGCAGGCACAGTGAAGAGAGGAAGCTAAACTCTGAGTAAATTCCTCATAAAATACTACGGACAAAAAAGGGCCTTGAAATGCAAATGATTATAATGATCATTATAATGAAAGAAATATGCGGCTACTGCAGGAACATTTGAAAGCATAATGTGGTCTAGGAAAACAACCCTGCAATCTGCATTCAATCACCACTGACCAAAAATGCTTGCAGTGGTCCTTTGTTTTGTTGGGAGCCAAGCGTTTCTGGAACTCATGAAGCCAGTTTCACCAAGTGGCAAATTACCAACAGAATATAAGTGAAGAGACAACAAGCCTTAGACTGAACTTTTCCGATAAAGGGAGACTCTTCAGCTGTAAAGACCAAAAGAGCTAAAAGAATATTGATAGACATACCTGTAAATGCCCACAGATGAGTTTTAGGGGTTGGTTTGGTTATGTCTACAGCATGTGGGGCTTGATAGCTTGCCCACTGAATAGCTTATGCATGAGGACAATTAAAATTCAGTATATAAAATTTTGAAAGTTATGTGAGACAGAGCTGTATTTAGAAAACTGGATAGGAAAAATACATACCATGAACTTTTGGACCTATTTAATTAATTTTGATTCTAGGCCAATTTAAGAAGCATCTGTTGCAGTGGTATTGAAATTCTATTAACCTTTTTCTCACAGAAAACAAGATATACATTCTTTAGAGATCATGGCATGGTTTTCACTGTTCACCTTTGGTTCAGAGCCTTAGTGAGCAAAGCTCCTGGATTCCAATCTTTCAAAAGTTCTAGCCCTGGCGATGATTACGTTTCAGAAAACCATCTACCTTCACCCCTCACCATTCACACCTGGCATCCACGAGAAGGGGAGCCTTCCTGGGATGTGGACTGGACGTCAGAAGGCAGAAGCCCTGTTGTCTTTCATGAAAGAACTACTTATTCTAGAGCCATATATCATATATGGCCAAAATGTGTGGTTTAGGAGATGGCAAACATACTCAGACATCCTAGGCCTCATTCACTTAGCTACCAAAACCAGAAATGTATTCATAAGAAGCCTTTTCAACAAAATACCATAAAATTAGAAGGAAGTTGAGACCCAACGTGTTTACTGCCAAAAAAACAGGCAGGCAAACTAAAAGAGCTTAGATTTTCTGACTTACATGTATCGTGTCTTTTATTTTATTTTCCTGAAAAAAAAGGTCAAAATCAATATTCAAACAAAACGTGCATTAATGACTAAAGGTAAGTGAGGTAATGACCACTTTGAAGGTATTTTTAAAGATGTTACAGTAAATTATAATATGGATATGAAAGAAATACTGTCATGAATTTTAATCTTACAGAATTTTTGTTTTACTTTATATTCTGGGGAACATTTAGAAGAATAGATTCTTCAAATGTTATTATTAATGCCAGTGTCAGATAATAAAATAATTTATTAGTAGCTCTCCATCACTCTTCTTATAAAAATAGCCTTCATTTTCTCTCCATCCTTCCTTCCTTGTTTCTTTCCTTCATTCCTTCTCTCCTTACTCCCTCCCTCCTGCTCTCTGTTCCTCCCTCTCTCCCTCCTTTCCTTCCATCTTTCACCTCTCTCCAAACAGAAATGCCATTTTATTGCTTTTAAAGCTTCAGAAATTCAAATTCAAGCGAGCATTCTGGTATTTGAGATGTAGATTAAATATAGGAAAATTGTCAAAATATTCAGATTGGTGGAGATAGAGGAGGTTAAATTAAAAGCCGTTTCTCCAGGAGGTATTCCTTTTAAGAATGTTTTTAAAGAAATGATTAGAACATCTGTTTTTGGTCTAATTAATATGGACTTGACTAAGACAATCACATTTTAGAAAACTCTACTTTCAAAGGAAACATGTATCTAATTTTATGAGTTTAATAAACTGAAAAATCCTTGTGTTGTGTTTGTTGTGCCCCTTTGTGGCATCAAAGAGGATTGGTTTTATACATGTTTTTACTTGAATATAATTCCTTGGTGCTAAAAGGCCTAATTCACTCAAACTTCAGTTTGGCCCCCAAATATTCACAGATGCTGACAGGTTCTCAATTTCTTGACTTTTGTGCTAACTCCTTGAATCTTCACACTGACAGTATTAAGTAGTCATTTTTATCTATTTGGTAGCTGAGAACACTGAGCCTTTGAGAGAGAGTTAACAATTTGCTAAAAGTCATATGCACATGCATACTAAGTCACTTCAGTTGTGTCTGACTCTTTGTGACTCCATAGACTGTAGTCCACCAAGCTCCTCCTCTCCCTAGAATTTTCCAGGCAAGAATACTGGCGTGGGTTGTCATTTCCTACTCCTGGGAAGCCCATGGTAGTGGTTAAATAGAATGATCTGAAAGAGAACCAGGAGTATTTGAATCTATAATCTGATATATTACCTCATCGCTCACTGAAGTGAAAGTCAAGAACAAAACCTAGACAAGTAAAGGTGTTTAAGCCTATTTTTTTTTCCAGGAAAATGAATAAAAACATGAAATTGACATTTTATATGTTGCAAATTGAAACATCAGAATATCATGAGAGGTAAAAAAAAAATGAACATTTGCAAAATTCAAACACCTGGTCTATTGTTCTCTTTCACCCTGCAGGATGGATGGGGACCCTGAGATCCATTTACTTGGATCTTCTTCCAAATGTGTGGGTTTAGGATATGAGCAATTTTATTTTCTCTGAAGTCAGGAAGGAGAAAGGAAAATATATAAAGAGGATAAAGTAGACATATAAATACAGAATTCTTTTCAACTGGTAATACATGCCATCATGATCAATAATGAAAAGCATATGTGAACCAAAGAAATACATTCTCTAATATGTTTTACTAGTGTTTATTGTAAAATACACATAACATAAAACTGACCATTTTAACCATTTTAACCATTTTTAAGTGTACAGTTCACTGGCATTAAGTATATTCATGTTGTTGTGTAACTCTTCCCACTATCCATCTCCAGAGCTATTCATCTTCCAAAACTGAAAGTCTGTGGCCATTAAACACTAACTCTCCTTCTTCCTCCATCTGTGGAAACCACCATGCTACATTCTGTTTCTATGATTTTGAGTATTCTAGGCACCTCATAAAAATGGACATATACCATATTTGTCCTTATGTGACATATTTATTTCACTTAGCATTATGCTTTCAAGATTCATCCATGTTGTACTGTGTGTCAGAGTCTTCTTCCTTTTGAATGGTGAATATTCCATTATATATATATACCACATTTTGTTCATCCTTTCATCCATTGATGAGCATTTGGGTTGCTTCCACTTTGGGGCTATTGTGACAAAGCTGGTATGAACATGGTTGTATGATGCATGTTTTTATCTATAATTATGTGTGGGTGCTTTCTCAGTTGCTAAGTCATATACGACTCTTTTGCCTCATAAACTGTAACCCGCCAAGCTTCTCTATCTATGGGATTTCCCAGGCAAGACTACTGGAGTGGTTGCTATTTCCTTCTCCTGGTATCTGTCTGACCCAATGCATCTCCTGCATTGCAGGCAGATTCTTTACCACGGAGCCACCTGTGAAGTCCATCTATAACTAAAAGATCGACCTACAACACCCTCAGAAGCTTTGGAATTCACTGAGTTCTACTAATTCACTATTAGCAGAGTAACAGAATTTCCTCTTAAATAAAATCAACAGAATCAGAACACAGATATCCAAAACTCCAGTAATTTTACATTATAATGAATATTCAAATTAAAGACAAAAGGAAGGATTCCAATTTCAGATGATATGTTGAACCAACAAGTCTACCTTCTCCCCTCTAAAAATCTATTCCTTTAGGTGTAATGGAATAAAAAGTATGTATCTACAAATAAAGAAGAGAATAGTAAGGGAGGAATCAGAAAGCTAGAAGCTTTGGGGAGGCAAAAGCTGATTCATGGATGAGTAGTGACTGGAAAAGTAGTCAGGCATAGGATCCAGTGAAGAATACGGGGCTCTTGCTCAGAAAAAAAGGAGATCTGTCCCTGAGGAATTTCAATAGATAGAAATGGATAGGGAAGAAATGTGAGAATTAAAATAAGAATCCGTTAAAATTTTATATGGAAGATACTCTGCATTTAGCACAAAAGCCAAACGCCAGGTGATTCTCCCCCAAAAAAAAGAAAATAAGCATTTTTCTCTAATGAACTTTGAGTAAATTAGCCATTGGTACTCCAGAAAAAGTCCGCTTCATTTGGGGCCTTCAGTTCAGTTCAGTTTAGTTCAGTCGCTCAGTTGTGTCCAACTCTTTGCGACCCCATGAACTGCAGCACACCAGGCCTCTCTGTCCATCACCAACTCCCCACCCAAACCCGTGTCCATCGAGTTGGTGATGCCATCCAACCATCTCATCCTCTGTCATCCCCTTCTCCTCCTGCCCTCAATCTTTCCCAGCATCAGGGTCTTTTCCAATGAGTTAGCTCCTTGCATCAGGAGGCCAAAGTATTGGAATTTCAGCTTCAACATTAGTCCCTCCAATGAACACCCAGGACTGATCTCCTTTAGGATGGACTGGTTGGATCTCCTTGCAGTCCGAGGGACTCTTCAAGAATCTTCTCCAACACCACAGTTCAAAAGCATCAATTCTTCTGCACTCAGCTTTTTTATAGTCCAGCTCTCACATCCATACATGACCACTGGAAAAACCATAGCCCTGACTAGGCGGACCTTTGTTAATGGTTTCAAAACTTAACACGGCTCCTTGATCATTCACCTACAGCCTAAGTAGGAGAGACAAAAATCCCTACTTGTGGATGAAGTACATACAGTCATTTTAATTAGAGCCTCATTCTCATTAGCAAACACTAGACAGAAGGGAAAGCCAGCAAAACAACAACAACAACAAAACACATAAACAAAAAGCCAACCAACTTATATGTGCAGGAACAACAAAACAACAGAAAAAGATTAATAATCAGATACATCACCATGAAATTTCTGTGAGTTAAGGATCAATCTTAAGTGTTTCCAGAGTGAAAGACCAGGTTATGGGCCAAATGTTTTTCAAATTTCCTTCTCAATAGCAATAGTCTGGGGAAAGATGAGGTAACAATGCCTTCAAAGAGCTGAGGGAAAATGAGGTTTAACTTAGAATTCCAAATCAAGTAATATATCAGTGAAGTAGGTAGATAGATAGAGTAAAGACTTTTAAGTCATTCAGAGAAATTTTCCCTGGAAAATTCCTTTCTTTGTGAGTTCTTCAACAAAACGCTCTGGCAAAACAAGGAATAAACCAAGAAACAGAAAAATATGATATAGGAAACAATAGATTCAACATTGCCAAGAAAGTAGTAAGAGGATTTTTAAGATGAAGCTAAGGACCAAGAGATTGGAACAGAAAGGAAGTGTGCAGAATCAGGAGGGCTGGAAGGAGTGGGATATGTAGATAATATGATCTTGGGCATAATTGGGGATTTCTTGGGATATAAAAATAAAATAAATTCTATCCTGAATTTTTGCTATGGAGAGACATAGGAAAGGATATGTGCACAAATAGGAGAAAGAAATAATATTTATTCTTAAAATGCTTCTTGGAAATAGTACACAATATAACTGGCTATTCAAGAGACTCTATACATCTTTAAATTCAAAATTAGAGAATCATACAGAAAGTAAAGAGTGGGGAAGAGAGAGAAAAATGGAAGTATCGGTGGAAGCGCTAATGTCTTCCATTTTACAGAGAAAGGGATCAAAAGATGCTGTTGATGATGGAAAATGGATGAAAAATGGAGGTTTAGGACAGTTTTCTGATGTAGAGAAGGGAGAGAGATGTAGCAGATGACATATGTGAGCTAATTAATTTCTATTAATATCCATTGTATGTATACACGCTAAATCACTTCAGTCATGTCCGAATCAATGCAGCCCTATGGACTGTAGCCCACCAGGCTCCTCTGATCCTCCAGAGAAGAATACTGGAGTGGATTGCCATGCCCTCGTCCAGGGCATCTTCCCAACCCATGGATCGAACCTGCATCTCTTAAGTTTCCTGCATTGGCAGGTGGGTTCTTTACCACTAGCACCACCTGGGAAGCCCAGACATTGTGTATCTTCAATGATTTCCAAAAAAAGTGTTAAGAAAGAAAAAAAGATCAAAATAAATACTAGTGGAACTGAAACCAAAAAATAGTAGGGGGTTTGCTTCTGAAGAGATAGAACTTGTAGCTGACTGGGAGGACACTATTCATGTTCATGATCTTGTATTAGTCTTTTCATTATAATACTTCTTACGCTGTTTGGGTTTATTTGTTTTGTTTTACAGCATTGTGTTAATTTCAGGTGTGTTATTATTACAAATATACTTAAATACTCTGGTGTATAGCAAAGTGAATTAGTTATACATATATATATATATGTCCACTCTTTTGGATTCTTTTCCCATATAGGTCTTTACAGAGTACAGAATAGAGTTCCCTGCGCTATATAGTAGGTCCTTATTCAGTTCAGTTCAGTTGCTGAGTCATAGCTGACTCTTTGCAACTGCATGAAGTGCAGCACGCCTGGCCTCCCTGTCCATCACCAAGTCCTGGAGTTTACTCATGTCCATTGAGTCGGTGATGCCATTCAACCATCTCATCCTCTGTCATCCCCTTCTCCTCCTGCCTTCAATCTTTCTCAGCATCAGGGTCTTTTCCAATGAGTCAGTTCTTCACATCAAGTGGTCAAAGTATTGGAGTTTTAGCTTCAGCATCAGTCTTTCCAATGAATATTCAGGACAGATCTCCTTTAGGATGGACTGGTTGGATCTCCCTGCAGTCCAAGGGACTTTTAAGAGCCATAACACCACCACAGTTCAAGAGAATCAATTCTTTGAAATGCTCACCTTTCTTTATAGTCCGACTCTCACATCCATACATGACTACTGGAAAAACCATAGCTTTGACTAGATGGACCTTTGTTGGCAAAGTAATGTCTCTGCTTTTCAATATGCTATCTAGGTTGGTCATAACTTTCCTTCCAAGGAGTAAGCGTCTTTTAATTTCATGACTGCAGTCACCATCTGCAGTGATTTTGGAGCCCAAAAATAAAGTCTGCCATTGTTTCCCCATCTATTTGCTGTGAAGTGATGGGACTGGATGCCATGATCTTAGCTTTCTGAATGTTGAGCTTTAAGTAAACTTTTTCTCTCTCACTTTCATCAAAAGGCCCTTTAGTTCTTCACTTTCTGCCATAAGGGTGGTGTAATCTGCATACTTGAGGTTATTGATACTTCTGGCAATCTTGATGCCACAATTTGTAAAGCAATTATCCTTCAATTTAAAAAATAAATTTAAAAAGTCTGTTGGGACCTAATTTATACTGATAACATATGATTAAATACAAATTTCAGAGTAAATTCCTTCCCATTTTTGACAAAATTCTAAATCCTTGATTTTCTTCAGCCTTGAATTCTCTATGTTGCTGATGAATTAATTAGAAAAGTCTGCAACTAATATTTATTCTTGATATAATGTTTCCTTTACAGTAAATTAAAATTCCATGATAGTAAAAACAGAATGGAGATAAGGACTAGTGGTGTTGTTTTTTTTTAAAAAAACACTGTGCATTTCAAAGGCCATGTAAAAATATGTCAACTCCTTTTTGGACAGAAAACCATTTGTGAATTAACATTTGGAAATGGAAACTAACAAGGAGGAATTATATCTTTATACAGAGAAGAGGCACAAGGAAAGAACTTATTTAGAAAACACAGATGTTTTCTTCATATTTTCTTTCACTGGAAGTACCATAATTCCTACCTACACCAACTATATGAATTACTACCACCCCCAAAAAATAATAACCATGTGTGTTTTAAAACTACTGCCCCTTGTTGAATCATTTAGGCCAACTCTAGCAAATAAAATGGCAACCCACTCCAGTGTTCTTGCCTGGAGAATCCCAGGGACAGTGGAGCCTGGTGGGCTGCCGTCTATGGGGTTGCACAGAGTCGGACACGACTGAAGTGACTTAGCAGCAGCAGCAGTGGCAATCCTGAGTACATGAAACCATAAAGAAGGGAAAAGAATATTCTCCTTTGTACTGCAAGACAGTTATATTAAATGACTAGAGTAGCTCTTTTCTTTTTGATACTGACATCTATTGGAAAACAGGAGAATATGTGTATGTTTGTTTCTTGAAGGCAAATAAAAACTGATTCATTAAATTTAAAATCCCAATTAAGTTAAAAATTAAGAACATAAAATAGATTAATCATTTTAATGACAGTATTTTCTAGTTGCCTAAAATCACATTTACATGAGTTTTCAATGTTACAGACCATTTTTAAAAGTCAGTAGTTGTTACTGCAAATATAATTACATACTCTTTAAATTCCTGTACGCTAGGTAATATGCTCATGATTCAAACTAAATATTGAACATTACCCAGAGAAAGAAAAGAGGAAAGTTTGACTCAGAATGTACTCTATCAGGCTCTAAAGAAAATATTTTTTTTCTATCGTGAATCTATAACATAAAAAAGGAAGTGTTTTGAAATAATTTCATTGACTCAACATGTGAATATCCTTTTAAAAAGTTTGGGAAATAGTTTAGCTAGGTTTTTCCAATCTATTCATCACTTGAGCAAAAATATGTTTGCCCAATAAAGCATGGGCTTCCTGGTGGCTCAGACAGTATAGGATCCTTCTGCAATGCAAGAAACTCAGGTTTGATCCCTGGGTCAGGAAGATCCCCTGGAGGAAGGCATGGCAATCCACTCCAGTATTCTTGCCTTGAGAATTCCGTGGACAGAGGTGACTGGCAGGCTACAGTTCATGGGGTTGCAAAGAATCAGACATGACTGAGCAACTAATACTTTCAATAAAGTATGCATGTTATTCTATAACTACTACTCAACTTCTCTTCAATTAAGTAGGTCTGGGTATACCAGTTCTACAAAGGGCATTTTGTATCTAAAGGAACTATAATTCTCAAGACATTTCCATGGAAATACAGAACACAAAACTCTGAGGTTTGACCTCAGAGTTTTGTTTTGTAAAACAACCTATAAGATACACATCTTCTCCACACTGAACTGGGTTGCAGACCTTACCAAATAACTCATCATTTTTCTTTGAGCTTTAATCAATATAAGAAAATCATGCATGTGATGGAGAAAAGTGCTCTTCTTAAAATTTAACTTCTCTCTTTTCTTGACTAAAACTTTGACATTTAGAATTATAAAAGTAGTATGCAGATAGTATATAGAGAGTAAAAAGTGATCACTCATTTTTTCCCTTCCCTAATTCTACTCCTCTCCTGCCCAGAAAAACTGTCCTTTATTTTTCTAGACTACATGAATTTACATATATATGGATGTGTATATACAAAAAGGATGGCATATGTATCTATTTATTTTATACACACATGCATCTATGTACTTGGGGGCAAATATCAAGTCTAGCTTGATTCCTGGATTGGGAAGATCCACTGGAGAAGGGATAGGCTACCCACTTCAGTATTCTTGGGCTTCCCTCACAGCTCAGCTGGTAAAGAATCCACCAGCAATGCAGGAGACCTGAGTTTGATCCCTGTGTTGGGAAGATCCGCTAGAGAAGGGAAGGCTACCATTCCAGTATTCTGGCTGGATAATTCATCAACTGTATAGTGCATGGGGTCACAAAGAGTCAGACATGACTGAGTGACTTCCACTTTCACTTTTTTTTCATCAAGTCTAGCGATTCAAAAATACATAGAAGTATTGTAAAAATTTTAAAAAAGAAGTAAGAATCTCCCAAAAGCTACTGTCAAGAAATATTGGCCCTTGGTTTTTACAAACAGCAATTCAGACCTGTGCATCAACAACAAAGATATAAATAAGAAAGATACAATGTGATCATATTCTTCACATTATTTTTAGTTAATATGACATTTACAGAACTAAAAGAAATTTAAATAAAGCCAAAGGAAACACTAAGCTTTAAATCAATGTTTCTTTACAGTAAAAGATATTAATTCCTAAAGATAAATCCTTCTAAACATGAGAAAATATGATGGTAATATTAAAGAAA
Organism: Nanger dama; assembly: GCA_917880005.1. Taxonomy (NCBI): domain Eukaryota; kingdom Metazoa; phylum Chordata; class Mammalia; order Artiodactyla; family Bovidae; genus Nanger; species Nanger dama. The sequence continues at coordinate 38,300,762 of CAKJTW010000007.1, forward strand.
TATAAATAAAAACATATTTTTTTCCGTAAGCTACATTTCCAGATTCCTACATTATTTATTGACTTTTTGTTAAATGAAATAAGAAACTTCACAAATGTAAGCTCTCAGCTTCTTTTTTCATTCCTCATTCCTTTTTCTTATAGCCATATTGATTTCACATGATCACAGTTCTATAATCATAAATACTACAATTTAGTAATTTTATTTTTCTCTGTTTTATGTTTCATTTATAAAATTTCATTATATTAAACTCATTCCTTTACCCATTCCAGTCATAGTTTCATGTTGAATCTTGGGGTGATCATCAATGGGCTATATATATAGCTTAATTTCAACCTGGTTTTCAGAGGACTGATATTATGCATGTTGCTAAAGAAATCAATGTGGATTTTAAAATGTTTGGAACAATATACTACATAAAAGTCCAAGAGCTGGAAAATTCATTTCATAAAAATAGATATTTTCTCTCTTTCAATGAAATGTGCCATGATGTTTCTTGGTTTTAACTTTTGTTTTTAAAAATCTATACATTGGTATCCTTTGAGTGAATTCCTTTGCATGCATTTGGCCTTTCTGCTGTGATATAAGGAATTTTATTTAACAGAACTCAATGGAAAATCAAATTCAGTTTAAAAATACATATAATAAGAGAAGATATAAAGACATATTTTACCTCTTAAATAGATGTAATGGGATATAATTTTGATATTTCAGAAGTAGTTATCTTTAAGAGTTTCTCACTTATGCTTTTGTGTCTATCAATAGTGTTGGTCAGAAGTTTCAGACATAAAACCTTTACTGGGTGGAGTTTGTATTTGGATGCAAAGGACAGAAAGGCAAAGACCACTCCCCACTTTTCCAGTACCTGCCTGTTTGTTCTTTTCCACCTATTTTGGATTCTGGAGAAGTATCATTCTTGTCTGCAGCCTGTGGAGGCACTAACATGCTTGGCTTGCTGAGCCCTCAAGTCCTACTACAGTACTAGGACTGGAGTTCAAGGAACTCTCTTGGGTCTCTCCCACTCTAACTTTCAAAAGAGAATGTGTTCAACCACCAGTGAAAGTCTTAGGATTGCAGTCTGTCAACAAATGCTGCTCTTCACCACAACCAAGTCAAAGATCAGGTCTTCTTTAGGTCATGATGCTTTCATCAACCCAGACATATCAATGAATCTCCTCCAACTTTGCTGAGGCTTACAGAATGACTACTGCAATCCCACTCATGGCCATCTCTGTGGACTAGAAGTAACTAAATAAGTCCTATCTTCAACCTGAGTCCTGAGATGGCTGTGGGAGAAAGATGAATTGGAATGCCTTAACCCATTCCATCCTACCCATTGACACTCCCTTGTCAGAGTCACTTATTAGTGTTTGGGGGATATCCACTATAGACAGCTTCTTATCTCTATTTGAGATCTTGGCCATTCTGTGCTCAGAAGAGGTATTCATGCCTATTATGAATACCTCTTTCCTCCTCATTCCTGAGTCTAAGAGTATGATATCCTTGAAAGAAATCTGGAACAGAAAAAGGACATTAGGTAAAAACTAATGGAATATGAATTTAGTATGGACTTTGCTGCTACTGCTGCTGCTGCTAAGTCGCTTCAGTCGTGTCCGACTGTGCGACCCCATAGACAGCAGCCCACCAGGCTCCCCCATCCCTGGGATTCTCCAGGCAAGAACACTGGAGTGTGTTGCCACTTCCTTCTCCAATGCATGAAAGTGAAAAGTGCAAGTGAAGTCACAGAGTCTTGTCCAACTCTCGGTGACCCCATGGACTGCAGCCCACCAGTCTCCTCCATACATGGGATTTTCCAGGCAAGAGTACTGGAGTGAGTGCCATTGTCTTCTCTAGTATGGACTTTAGGTAACAACAATACATCAGTATTGGTTTATTAGTTGTGATAGATATTCCACACTAATAAATAAACTGGGTACAAGTTATGAGGAAAGTCTGTTGTTGTTTAGTCACTAAGTCCTGTCCAACTCTTTTGCAATCCCATGGACTGCAGCCGGCCAGGCTCCTCTCTCTATGGGATTTTCCAGACAAGAATATTGGAGTGAGCTGCCATTTACTTCTCCAAGAGATCTTCTCAACCCAGGGATCAAAGCCATGTCTCCTGCACTGGCAGGCAGGTTCTTTACCATTGAGCCACTTGGGAAGGCCTCTGGAAGACTGTACTTTTCTGTTTATCTAAACCTATTTAAAATTTTTAAGTTGCTGAAAAACAAAAGTAAACATTATGCATGTATTTTATCTTATATCCTTGTTAACATAAAATACATGCATGTCTGACTCTTTGCGACACCATGGACTGCTGCACGCCAGGGCTCCCTGTCCATCAGCAACTCCTAAAATTTACTCAAACCCATGTCCATTGAGTTGGTGATATCATCCAACCATGTATATATACCTAGGGCAACATCTGGAGTGACATGTAATATATAAACCTTGGTTGTCTTTTGAAAGTGGACTTCTTTTCTTTTTATCATTTTTTATTCACTAATAATTTATTATTTATTCAGTGTAAAAAAAAGCAAATATAAAATCACCATGTCCTCTTTTCACTCACTTCAGTTCAGTCGCTCAGTCATGTCTGACTCTTTGTGACACCATGGACTGCAGCACGTCAGGCCTCCCTGTCCATCACCAACTCCTAGAATTTACTCAAACTCATGTCCATTGTGTCGGTGATGCCATTCAACCATCTCATCCTCTGTCATCTCCTTCTCCTCCCACCTTCAATATTTCTCAGCATCAGGATCTTTTCAAATGAGTCAATTCTTCACATCAGGTGGCCAAAGTACTGGAGTTTCAGCTTCAGCATCAGTCCTTCCAATGAATATTTAGGGCTGATTTCCTTTAGGATTGACTGGTTGGATCTCCTTGCAGTCCAAGGGACTTTCAAGAGTCTTCTTCAAGAGCACAGTTCAAAAGCATCAATTCTTTGGTGCTCAGCTTTCTTTATAGTCCAACTCTCACATCCATACACGACAACTGAAAAATCTATAGCTTTGGCTAGCTGGACCTTTGTTGGAAAAGTAATGTCTCTGCTTTTAAATATGCTGTCTAGGTTGGTCATAGCTTTCCTTCAAAGAAGCAAGAGTCTTTTAATTTCATGGCTGCAGTCACCATCTGCTGTGATTTAGAACCCCCTCAAAATAAAGTCTGCCATTGTTTCGTTTCCCCATCTGTTTGCCATGAAGTGATGGGACAGGCTGCCATGATCTTAGTTTTCTGAATGTAGAGTTTTAAGCCAGCTTTTTCACTCTCCTCTGTCATTTTCATCAAGAGGCTCTTTAGTTCTTCTTAGCTCATTATATACATAAGCTACAGGAGTCTTACACAATACATAAATGCGTTTGCTTACAAAACAAGACATCCAAGGGTAAGATGGGTTCCCCTCATGAATGAGTCAGAGCTGTAGAAGCTTTCTCTGTCTCTCAGCTCTGTGTCCTCAGCCTGCCAGCTTTGTCCTTGGGTTTGCTTCCTTTATGGTCACAAGATAAATGCCAGCATTAATTACATGGCAACACATTTCCCTTGTTCATATCCAGTGACAGAGAAGAAAACTAGCTCTTCCAACTTTGAAAAAGATTTGAGTCAACTCAGGTCGCTGTGCCCATTCCTAAATAGTAACATTTACCATTACTTGTTTACAGTGCTAAATGGCCTTCAGCCAAGTTTCTTGAACCAGCTACCATTGGAGGAGTTGGAAATGAAGGCTTAGGTCTAATCAGGATCCAGTCAATTTCCCCTGATATATGAGAGGCCTGAAACAAAGTGCGTTAGATAACTCCTTGGGACAAAGTCTGCAAATGGGACAAACTTGCCTCTGCACTGACTCTCAGAGAAGTAGTGAGAATATACACCAATGATTCACTGTCTACCTGCATTTAGGACCTTCAATAGTTTTAGTCAGTCAGTCAGTTCAGTTGCTCAGTCATATCCGACTCTTTGTGACCCCATGAATTGCAGCACGCCAGGCCTCCCTGTTCATTACCATCTCTCGGAGTTCACTCAGACTCACGTCCAACGAGTCAGTGATGCCATCCAGCCATCTCATCCTCGGTCATCCCCTTCTCCTCCTGCCCCCAATCTCTCCCAGCATCAGAGTCTTTTCTATGAGTCAACTCTTCGCATGAGGTGGCCAAAGTACTGGAGTTTCAGCTTTAGCATCACTCCTTCCAAAGAAATCCCAGGGCTGATCTCCTTCAGAATGGATTGGTTGGATCTCCTTGCAGTCCAAGGGACTCTCAAGAGTCTTCTCCAACACCACAGTTCAAAAGCATCAATTCTTCAGCACTCAGCTTTCTTCACAGTCCAACTCTCATATCCATACATGACTATTGGAAAAACTATAGCCTTGACTAGACGGACCTTTGTTGGCAAAGTAATGTCTCTGCATTTGAATATGCTATCTAGGTTGGTCATAACTTTTCTTCCAAGGAGTAAGCGTCTTTAAATTTCATGGCTGCAATCACCATCTGCAGTGATTTTGGAGCCCAAAAGAAAGTCTGACACTGTTTCCACGGTTTCCCCATCTGTTTCCCATGAGGTGATGGGATCAAGTGCTGTAATCTTCATTTTCTGAATGTTGAGCTTTAAGCCAACTTTTTCACTCTCCACTTTCACTTTCATCAATAGTTTACTCCTGTACAATTGAGAAATATGAACTAATGCTATGATCCATCAATCTGGTAAATCTATATCCACAAGAAGGAGTAAAAGGTAGAACAAGAGATCAGAAGTATAGCTTTGACAGATGGCTCAAATCAAAAAAGGAGACATCATGGTGGTTAAAAAGAGCTCCACTTTAACACAGTAGTTAAAAGTTACCTGCCAACTTAGTAAAAGGATCAGCAGACACTAACAGCCTATGGGCCATTCCAGCCTACTGCCTGTCTTTGTATAGCCTAGGAGATAATAATAGGCTTCAGGGACTTCCCTGGAAGTCTAGTGGTTAACAATCCGCCTGCAAATGCAGGGAACACAAGTTTGATCCCTGGTCTGAGAGGGCCCCACATGCTGCGGAGTAACTCAGCTCATGCACTGTTGAGACTATGCTCCAGAGCCTGGGAGCCACAACTACTGAGCCCATAGGTTGCAACTACTGAAGCCCTTACCCTAAAGTTTGTGCTCTGCAACGAGAGAAGTCACCGCAATGAGAAGCCTGTGCACCTCAACAAAGTGTAGTCTCTGCCCACTGCAACTAACTAGAGAAAGCCCGAGCACAGCAGCAAAGACCCAGCACAGCCGAAAATAAATACATAAATAAAATCTAATAAAACGAATGGGCTTCAGTGTTTTAATAGTTGCTATGTGTGCTAAGTCACTTCAGTCAGGTCTGGCTCTTTGCAGTCCCATGGACTGTAGCCCGCCAGTCTCCTCTGTCCATGAGATTCTCCAGGCAAGAATGCTGGAGTGGGTTGCCATGCCTTTCTCCAGGGGATCTCCCAACCCAAGAATCAAACCCAAGTCACTTATGTCTCCTGCATTGGTAGGCATGTTCTTTGCCACTAGTGCCTAGGCAGCCCTTTAAATGGTTTTTAAAAATCAAAAAGGAATAATTTTTGTAACACATGAAAATTAAGTGGAATGCAAACATCAGTGTCCATAAGTAAAGTTTCAATGGCCATAGGCACACTTGCTTGTTTACATATTTCCTTTGGCTACATTTGCACTACATGTTGGAACAGCTGAGTAGTTGTGACAAAGGCCATCTGGCCTGCAAAGCCAAAAATACTGTCTGGCCTTCACAGGAAAGGTTTGCTGGCCCCTGACCTGGAGTCAATCAGGGGCTTCTCTTCCTCTCTCAACAGCATACATCAGCAGTCTCTCTGGCCAAAATGCATCTACCTTCATGAGGGTTCCTCCAATACCAACCCCTGCTTTTTGGTTATCCTCCTGAGGGTAATAAGCAGATGGATTTTGCCCCTAGAATGATACTCTCAGAAGGTTCTGCACTAGGTCAGAGCAGCGTATTCATCAATCCAATTCTAAGGCTAAAAATTATCTTTTCCATGGTCTAGTCCAAATTATTTTCAACTGTGCTATTGCAAATAGCCCAACAGGAATTTCTAAAGTACCCTCTTGCAAAATTTCAACAGATGTATAATGCCATCCTCAGTCACCGGGTTTAAGTATCTTTCTTTCCCATCTAATATATTTCATATTTGTGCATCTTCTTGCATGCTCAGTCATTTGTGACTCTTTGTGACCTCATGGAATGTAGCCCACCCAGGCTCCTCTGTCCATGGGATTTGCAAGGCACATCTTGTCCAAGGATAGGCAAGAATACTGCAGTGGCTGGCCATATCCTCCTCCAGGGGGTCTTCCCAACCCAGGGATTGAACCTGCATCTCCTGAGTCTCCTTCATTGGCAGGAGGATTCTAAAGGATTCTAATTCTCCTGTTGGTTTGAGTCCTGTTTCTAACACCCCAAAGCTGAATTTAGTGTGGGCTCCATCTAGTGACTGAGCATAGATACTCTCCTGTGACTATTTTCAGTTCTGTCTTTTAGGAACTGTTTCTACTGCTTCTTTCTATGCAAATGCCTAGGGTTAAAAATAGCCAACTTCCTTGAAAAGAGTCGTGTCTGTGTGTGCTCAGTCCTGTTTGACTCTTTGTGACCTGCCTGAGAAACGCCCAGAAAGAGTCCTCCTCTCATATAATTAATCACTGAAGAATCAAATGGAGACCACGTGGTGGGGGCAATAGTCAATGCTATGGACAAGCCCTTAAATCCAAAGCTCATCCTCCACTATCCCTTCTTAGCTCTGTGTGAATATTAACATCTCCAACTGCAGATGCTGGCTAACCAGGTAATGTCCTACCAGTTTTTTTAAGTTCTTACTGCAAGATATTTGCTTTACAGTATTGTGTGGGTTTCTGTCATACATCAACATGAATCAGCCATAGGTATATAAATGTCTCCTCCCTCCCGTCTCCCACCCCATCCCACCCCTCTAGGTTATCAGAGCACTTGGTTGAGCTCCCTATGTCATCCAGCAAATTCCCACTGGCTATCTATTTCATGTATCTTAATGTATACGTTTCCATACCACTCTCTTCTTTCGCCCCACCCTGTCCTTCCCACACTGTGTCCACAAGTCTCTTCTCGATGTCTGCATTTCCATTGGTGCCCTGCAAATAGGTTCATCGGTACCATTTTTCCAGATTCCATATATATGTTAATATACAATATTTGTCTTTCTGACTTACTTCACTCTGCACAGTAGGCTCTAGGTTCATCCACCTCATTAGGACTGACTCAAATGCATTCTTTTTGTAAAGAACATTCCATTGTATATATGTACCACAATTTCTTACACCTAGGATCTTTTAATGCTTTACAGTTCAAAAAAGGACACAATGCTCTAACAATCAATATATAAAAGGACTATAAAGACTCCCTTTGTTTTTACTTTGCTTTTTTTTTGGAATCCTTTCTTCTGTTGCACCTGCTTAGTAAAGCCCCTGAGACTTGCGAGGGTATGCTATCTCCTCTCCCTGCAGTAGCCATAGGAGGCAAAGTGAGAGCTATCATCAAATGGAGCATATGTACCCTGAGGCTACCAATGCTCACTAATGACCTGTGACTTTACTGAGGTCAGTGCAATTGGCATTGCTTGCTAGATCCTGTGCAACCAGAATCTGCCTTGGATATCTGCATGCCTAACAGGTGTGTATTTGCTGAGATATGTTTGGCCTCTGGACCATTTCTGAGACCTGCTTTGACCCAGTATGCTCACTGAATTTCGATAGAGATAACAAGTTATCTCTGGTCACTTTGTGTGCGTGCATGCCAAGTCACTTGAGTTGTGTCTGACTCTTCATGACCCTGTGGACTGTAGTCTGTCAGGCTCCTCTGTTCCTGGGATTCTCCAAGTAATCCCACTGGAATGGGTTGTCATTTTCTCTCCCAGGGGATCTTCCCAACCCAGGGACTGAAGCCATGTCTCCTGTGTGGCAGTGTGGCAGGTGGATTCTTTACCCACTGAGCCACCTGGGAAGCCCCAAGGTCACTTTAAGCAGCAATAAATCATTATATCTACATCTTATATTTATTAAGGTTTAGACACAGCATTTAATAGTCAATTACACTTCCATTTCTAAAACATTTTGCAAAACTCTAGGAGTGGGAATTTTACATTCCTGTTGTTACACAGTTACAAGGTACACAGGTTCATGATGCCATAACACAGATATTGATGGTAGATGTAAATTTCTTGTTTAATTGGCTTTGAAGAAGCTTCTGAAGTGATTGTCAAGCTCTCAAAACAGTGATCTTAGTCAAGTAACTTCAGGTAGATGTGAACTTCAGTTTTCAGTCAGATCTGAGAACCCAGTGAGCGGTTGAAATGTGTTAAAATCGCTTTGCTTTTAAAATGTTCTTTGGTTTTTTTCTTTCCTTTTTAATGTTTCTTTCCTTTTTAATGTTTCCTTTAATGTTTGGAGATTCTAATGGCTTTCTAAATACAATATTATAAAACCCATAGTATGCTTTTAATTATGCTATTCAAGAATGGGGGTTTCCCAGGTGGCTCAGTGGTAAAGAATCTGCCTGCCAAGCAGGAGATGTGAGTTCAGTCTCTGAGAATGGAAGGTCCCCTGGGGAAAGAAATGACAGCCCACTCTAGTATTTTTGCCCAAGGAAATCCCATGGACAGAGGAGCCTGGCAGGCTGCAGTCTCTGGGGTCACAAGAGTCAGAGATGAATTAGCAACTAAACAGCAGCAGTAGAATTCAAGAATGGGGACTGTCTGTTAGGGTAGTATAAGACAGATTGTTGATGTTGCTGTTTCTCAGGCACTCAGTTCATGCTTGATTCTGTGACCACATGAACTGCAACAAACCAGGCTTTCCTATCCTTCACTATCCCAGACTTTGCTCAAACTCACGTCCATTGAATTGGTGATTCCATTCAAACATCTCATCTTCTGTTGGTCCCCTTTTCCTCCTGCCTTCAACCTTTCCCCAAATCAGGGTCTTTTCCAAGGAGTCGGTTCTTTGCATCAGGTGGCCAAAGTATTAGAGTTTTAGCTTTAGCTTCAGTCCTTCCAATGAATATTCAGGACTGATTTCCTTTAGGATGGATTGGTTGGATCTCCTTGCAGTCCAAGGGACTCTCAAGAGTCTTCTCCAGCACCACGATTCAAAAGCATCAATTCTTTGGCACTCAGCCTTCTTTATGGTACAACTCTCACATCCATACATGATACTGGAAAAACCATAACTTTAACTATTCGGACCTTTGTTGGTAAAGTGATGTTTCTGCTTTTAATGTGCTATCTAGATATGTCATAGCTTTCGTTCTAAGGAGAAAGTATCTTTCAATTTCACGGCTGCAGTCACTGTGTACAGTGATTATAGAGCCCAAGAAAACAAAATTTGTCACTGTTTTCACTTTTTCCTTATGCATTTCTTGTGAAGTGATAGGACTGGATGTCATGATCTTTGTTTTTTGAATACTGAGTTTCAAGACATTTTCACTCTTCTCTTTCACTTTCATCGAGAGGCTCTTTAGTTCCTCTTCACTTTCTGCCATAAGGGTGGTATCATCTGCATATCTGAGGTTATTGATATTTCTCCTGGCAATCTTGATTCCAGCTTGTGCTTCTTCCAGCCCAGCGTTTCTCATGATGTACTCTGCATAGAAGTTAAACGAGCAGGGTGACAATATACAGGCTTGACATACTCCTTTTCCTATTTGGAACCAGTCTGCTGTTCCATGTCCAGTCAAGACCATCCCCATGGAAAATAAATGCAAAAAAGCAAAATGGTTGTCTGGGGAGGCCTTACATATAGCTGTGAAAAGAAGAAAAGGGAAAAGGAAAGATATAAGCATCTGAATGCAGAGTTCCAAAGAATAGCAAGGAGAGATAAAAAGCTTTCCTCAGCGATCACTGCAAAGAAATAGAGGAAAACAACAGAATGGGAAAGACTAGAGATCTCTTCAAGAAAATTAGAGATACCAAGGGAACATTTCATGCAAAGATGGGTTTGATAAAGGACAGAAATGGTACAGACTTAACAGAAGCAGAAGATATTAAGAAGAGGTGGCAAGAGTCCACAGAAGAACTGTACAAAAAAAGATCTTCACTACCAAGATAATCACAATGATGTGATCACTCACCTAGAGCCAGACATCCTGGAATGTGAAGTCAAGTGGGCCTGAGGAAGCATCACTACGAACAAAGCTAGTAGAGGTGATGGAATTCCAGTTGAGCTATTTCAAATCCTGAAAGATGATATTGTGAAAGTGCTGCACTCAATATGCCAGCAAATTTGGAAAACTCAGCAGTGGCCACAGGACTGGTAAAGGTCAGTTTTCATTCCAATCCCAAAGAAAGGCAGTGCCAAAGAATGCTCAAACTACCGCACAATTGCACTCATCTCACATGCTAGTAATGTTCAAAATCTTCCAAGCCAGGCTTCAGCAATACATGAACCGTGAACTCCTGATGTTCAAGCTGGTTTTAGAAAAGGCAGAGGAGCCAGAGATCAAATTGCCCACATCCACTGGATCATGGAAAAAGCAAGAGAGTTCCAGAAAAACATCTATTTCTGCTTTCTTGACTATGGCAAAGCCTTTGACTGTGTGGATCACAATAAACTGTGGAAAATTCTGAAAGAGATGGGAATACCAGGTCACCTGACCTGTCTTTTGAGAAACCTATATGCAGATCAGGAAGCAAATCAAAGACTTTCAGTTCAGTTCAGTACAGTCGCTCAGTCGTGTCCGACTCTTTGTGACCCCATTAATCGCAGCATGCCAGGCCTCCCTGTTCATTTCCATTTCTCGCAGTTCACTCAGACTCACGTCCATCGAGTCCATGATGCCATCCAGCCATCTCATCCTCGGTCGTCCCTTCTCCTCCTGCCCCCAATCCCTCCCAGCATCAGAGTCTTTTGCAATGAGTCAACTCTTCGCATGAGGTGGCCAAAGTACTGGAGTTTCAGCTTCAGCATCATTCCTTCCAAAGAACACCCAGGGCTGATCTCCTTCAGAATGGACTGGTTGGATCTCCTTGCAGTCCAAGGGACTCTCAAGAGTCTTCTCCAACACCACAGTTCAAAAGCATCAATTCGTCAGCACTCAGCCTTCTTCACAGTCCAACTCTCACATCCATACATGACCTCAGAAAAAACCATAGCCTTGATTAGATGGACCTTAGTCAGCAAAGTAATGTCTCTGCTTTTGAATAGGTTGGTCATAACTTTTCTTCCAAGGAGTAAGCGTCTTCTAATTTCATGGCTGCAGTCACCATCTGCAGTGATTTTGGAGCCCCCCAAAATAAAGTCTGACACTGTTTCCACTGTTTCCCCATCTATTTCCCATGAAGTGATGGGACCGGATGTCATGATCTTCGTTCTCTGAAGGTTGAGCTTTAAGCCAACTTTTTTCACTCTCCTCTTTCACTTTCATCAAGAGGCTTTTTAGGTCCTCTTCACGTTCTGCCACAAGGGTGGTGTCATCTGCATATCTGAGGTTATTGATATTTCTCCCGGCAATCTTGATTCCAGCTTGTGTTTCTTCCAGTCCAGCGTTTCTCATGATGGACTCTGCATAGAAGTTAAATAAGCAGGGTGACAATATATAGCCTTGATGTACTCCTTTTCCTATTTGGAACCAGTCTGTTGTTCCATGTCCATTTCTAACTGTTGCTTCCTTACCTGCATACAGGTTTCTCAAGAGGCAGGTCAGGTGGTCTGGTATTCTCATCTCTTTCAGAATTTTCCACAGTTTATTGTGATCCACACAATCAAAGGCTTTGGCATTAGCTTAGTCAATAAAGCAGAAAGCTGTCCTTGATGTCAAAAAATAAAATAAATGACTCATAAAAGGGAAAGCTCTGTTTTCAGAGCTTCTCCTTTGTTTGCCATTTCTTAAACATCATCCTTTTACCAAAGAGATATATTTTGTGGTGGCAAATTTTCCCCCTACCTTTGCAGGAAAACATCATTCTTTTTCTAGAATGAAGCAGAAAAGCTGAGGTATTTTAGGTACTTGTTTCACATAGTGCATCATAAGCTGAGACATAATCAAGATTAAATCCTTAGTTTCTAGATTTTTTAATCACCTAGTATAATAAGTTACACTGCCTTGCAATATATTTCCTGAGATTTTTGGTTATTTTATATTTTTGTATAAGAAAAAAAAATGTCCATAGGAATTAGAAGTAAACCATTTCATAAACCAGTAAATAAATCATAATTCATACTCATGGCATCTATATCTTCATGGCTCTTCTTTTGCTTTAAAGGGCTCTGTCCACTTGGTGTGAACATCTCTGGGAAGGGCTGGAAGAGACAGGTGAATGGAAAGTAGCAAATGCTGATTTCATGACTGCACTTCACTTGGCTTGAAACTCTTTCTATCACTAGAGAAAGTGCAACTCCTAGAAAAGAGTCAAGTCCATTGGCCCAGAGTTGATATGGAATTTAGGAGGAGTACTAATGAAAATAATCAAATTTACCATAATCATGAGTAAGGAATGAGGGAATCCTTTTGTCTGAACAGCAAGGCTCTCTAGGGTAGCTTATGGGGCCATATATTCCTTCACTTCTCCAAAGGACCTATTGTTTAATCCTCTCATATGATTATATCCACTTCTGTGTGATTGTACTGATGTCCCCAGGTCCTGGGAGTAATTTTTATCTTTCCTTCTTAATGACAAATTATAGTCACCATTTCACATTTCAGGTGTATGTCAGATGCGATAGTTATTTCCCATAAAGTCTTCAAATGTGTATATTTGTATGTGCTTAAGATGCTCAGTCCTGTCTGACTCTTTAAGACCCCATAGACTGTGGCCCATCAGGCTTCTCTGTCCACGGGATTTTTCCAGGCAGGAACTGGAGTGGGGTGCCATTTCCTCCTCCAGGGGATCTTCCCGACTCAGGCACTGAACCTGCATCTTATTTCTCCTGGATTGGCTTGTGGGTTCCTTACCACTAGTGCCACCTGGGAAGCCCCTATTGAGGAATATTTTTTCCAGTTTTCTGCTTTTTTGTTTCCTTAGACATTAAGGAAACCAGAAAATCAGTGCACACATTTTTCATCTCTTAGAAAGTAGAAGTGGCCTATCCAAAGCTCAAACATTGGCCAAAGAGATTCTGAAAATCCTCACAGTCACTGTGAATTACACATGTGATCACTTTGAAAAAATGACTTCAGTTACACCTCAGTATTGCCCCTATATACATTTTATTTTATCAACTCATATTTTTGTTGTGCTGAAAACCAGTAAAACCTATAAAACAAAAATATTTTCGACCTGTGACCTTTTATTTGGGACGAGAATTCCTCTGGCTACATTTGCCCTAAATCACTGTCATAGAAAGCAACTTGAGACAAGAAAAATCACTAAGAACAACACTGAAAAAGGAGCAACACTCACATCAATTGTACTAGCCATTGGTACAGCAGACAATTCTCACACTTCCTGACTAATCAGGATAGTGACACCTTTCTATGTTCAGGGAATCCTCTACTCCTTGGACCTTTGAGTGAGTAGCGCCTACCTATCCCTGTGAAGTTGAAAATGGCATGCTCATTATTTCCCAGAATCCTTTGCATCCTCTGCTCTGCTAGACTCTGAAATGTGTCCTAATGATGCAAAGAAGCATGACCTACAGAATTCTCTCCAAAAGAGTGTCAGGTACAGGGAAACCGAGTTCCTGAGGTAAAGTGCTAACTCTGTGAAGAGCCCTATAAAATATCTGTGGCAGCCAGTTTTGGGTTGTGGGAGCGCCAGTTAATAGTGCCTGGGGGCAGACATGGTGCCCTGGCTAGATCAGTTTTCCAGGACAGCTTTAAGCATTATTCACTGTACATCACCTACGATCTTAGTTCTTCAGCCTTTCTCATTAGGCTGAGTATTATTCAGTATTGGATAAATTCATTTTCTACTTAGTTCAGTCAGAACTTATTTATTTTACTTAGAAGTAAAACTACTGAGTGCCATACCAAGCAATTATTTCTGCCTTATATGAAGAGAAATAATTTTGCAAAGTTCAATCAAACCACTGACTGTAAATTACTTTCAAATCCAAATACTGTAAAATGAACTATCCAAAGGATGATTAAATTATTGTATGATGCGACTCCTTCAGAAAATTAGAGGGAATGAATTTTGTGTGTTTAAACCACCCCTACTCTGAACATTTTCTACACATTTACTGAATAGATCACTCCTTTTCATATAGTCAAGACAGTCTGTTATTGAGAAACTATGTTTTCTCATGTGAATTGCATTATTTTCTCTTTGCATTCTCCACAGCTCCAATATTTTAAAATAATTATATTCAATTAATGTTTGGTTATTAGGTTACTGTTTGTTTTGGAAATGTGAACAGGCAGCAGAATCACAAAACCATCATAATACCTCTGAACATATGGGTTGTTATTCATACCTGTGAATGCAGGTCAATTTGGTGCCTTGGATAAATTGCATAGAGAGAACAAAAACATGTGCAATTGATTGGGTATTAAAATGTTGGAAGAAATTAAAATACTTTTCTGGCCAATATTTGCAAGTGATAATTATAGGATGATGCCTTAGAGATAGTTGGGCTTCATATTATGGAAACATGCTTAGAACAAGCTTGTGCAAAAAGGAGGAATTTATTTTGCAAGGAAGGAACTATGAAGGAACTCTTATGAAAACTAAGAGTAAAAGTACACTGGGAATTCATAATGGATGTGACGGAACTAGAGAATCCAGGGAGTCATTCTCTGATTTATTTATTTTTTTTTTGGTCTTTGAGCCAATATATCTCATTCTGTCTGCTTTATTACATCTCTGACATTGTTCTTTCTCTAGTTCAACTTTTTTGTTTCTCAACAGACAGGTTCTTCACCTCAATACTGTCCTGACTACCTTCAGTAACCTAACCTGGTGCAAAATACCTGCTGACCTCAACTTCCATTTTATTGGAGGGAATTTGGTTAAAACTGAATAAAATGTTTACCCCGGCATAACCAGTACAACACAGACGGTAAGTCTCATGTATAAAGAAGGCTCCTAAGGGTCCTTCCTAATGAGGTCTTTGGTATAGGAGATGAAGATCTCAGGAAACCATTATTTGTGAGGTTGGAACTACATCAAAACTTGCCTTCTACTGATTTTAATAAAAGCATCTTCCTAAAGAAAAGTTAAAAGTCATTCCATTTTATCACTTTGAGATTTAAAATAATTTCAAAGTCAAAATAACTCTTGTAATTCATAATATTTACAAAATAAATGTTTAAGTTACACATAAAGTTGTCAAGTTGTGCTCTACCCTGTATATTATTTTAATGAAGTTGCTTGTATTCTGATGTTTCATTACAGGAACATCTTGGGAAGCAGATGTAAGGAAGAAGTAAAATATGCCTGCGTGTGTGTGTATGTGTGTGTGCATACACGCACACGCTCAGTCACTCAGTGGTGTTGATCTCTTTGTCACCCCATGGACAACAGCCCACCAGGCTCCTCTGTCCATTGGATATCCTAGGCAAGAATACTGGGGTGGATTGCTATTTCCTCCTCCAGGGGATCTTCCTGACCCAGGGATCAAACATGTATCTCCTGTGTCTACAGCATTGGCAAGTGGATTCTATACCACTGTGCCACCAGGGAAGCCCAAAGTATGCCTAGTTCAAATATTTGGAAAACTTAACTGCCATTTCCCTGAGGAATCAGAAAAATGTCCAGTAACCTCTGTCTCTTTTCAGGTTTCTATGAAAAATGATATCTGAATATACATAATAGTATTTTTAGTATTTCTACCACCCTTATAAAGAAGCGTGCTGTGGTTCATGGGGTCCAACGAGTAGGAC
Source organism: Nanger dama (assembly GCA_917880005.1). NCBI lineage: Eukaryota > Metazoa > Chordata > Mammalia > Artiodactyla > Bovidae > Nanger > Nanger dama. Next base: position 38,316,591 of record CAKJTW010000007.1, read on the forward strand.
ACGACTGAGCAACTGAACTGAACTGAACTGAAGATAATCTTTATGCCAAAAAGACAATTTGGGGGCAGCAAATTTTGCTACCTCATATGTGCAAACTTTGCATGCATGCAAAATCACTTTAGTCGTGTCTGACTCTTTGCCACCCTATGGACCGTAGCCTCACAGGATGTCCATGGGATTCTCCAGGCATGTGTAATGGAGTGGGTTGGCATGCCCTCCTCCAGGGGATCTTCCTGACATAGAGACTGAACCCACATCTCTTAGTCTCCTGCTGTTGCTAAGTCGCTTCAGTTGTGTCCGACTCTGTGTGACCCCATAGACGGCAGCCTACCAGGCTCTCCCGTCCCTGGGATTTTCCAGGCAAGAACACTGGAGTGGGTTGCCATTTCCTTCTCCAATGCATGAAAGTGAAAAGTGAAAGTGAAGTCGCTCAGTCATGTCCAACTCCTAGCGACCCCATGAACGAGCACCACCTGAAAACTGATACATCCTAGTTTATCACATTTCCCAGCCCTCACAACGAATGACCAGAAATATGTTTTTGTAACCTGTCTCATATTGTTTCTTCTTTCATTAAGTACAAAAAGTTATCTTTTGGGGATCTCAATTTTTATGGTAATGTAGAAGTGATAAGTCACTTCAGTCATGTCTGACTCTATGTGCCCCCATAGACGGCAGCTCCAGGCTCCTCTGTCCCTGGGATTCTCCAGGCAAGAATACTGGAGTGGGTTGCCGTTTCCTTCTCCAATGCATGCATGCATGCATGCTAAGTTGTTTCAGCCATGTCTGACTCTGTGCGACCCTATGGACACAGGGCTCCTCTGTCCATGGGATTCTCTAGGCAAGAATACTGGAGTGGGTTGCCCTTTCCTTCTCTAGCAGAGGTGCTATTGGGAATCAAATGCAAAAAAAATTTATAATCAGGAAAGCATCTAATAATAGAGATTAGATGTATACACATATAAGTGGCTTAAGAAAATATATTGAATAGCTTCACAAAAGCAACAACATGTAGTACTGAGTACTATATTTGGTTATGCTCAGCACTTTTGTATTTATTTTCATGGTTGAATAAAATATTAAATTTACTTGTTTTCTTGGTTTTCATCATTAGTGTTTCTTAAGGAGTCCCCATTGATTAAAGAACTGTCCTAAATCCTGGAATATATTACACAGTTTATTTCCCTGCAGGAAGGAGATTAAAATTTAATTCAGAGACAGGAAACGAATAAAAACAAATCAATTTTATGCTGGAGCTTTATAAGCACAGCAGTCTGGGAAATTCTTCTTTATGAATAGACCTAGTTTATCATAACTTTCTTTTGCTTTTGGACTTTAATTCTCAGAGGGAACTTGTAAGATGAATTCATTGGTCTAGAACTATTTCCTTACAGCAGTAACACTATTGTGAGTCTATTGCAAGATCAATCCATGGGAAAGAAACAAAACTTGAAAATCAGATGTGTTATAAGCGTAAGACATAGGGTGGGTGTCTGCTATTTTTCAGAGCTAAATTTTGCTGTCAATATACTTTTTAAATAGAGAAGGAAATGGCAAACCACTCCAGAATTCTTGCCTGGAAAATCCCATGGACAGAGGAGCCTGGCAAGCTATAGTCATGGGGTCACAAAAGAGTTGAACACGACTAAGTGATGAAATAACAAATACTTTTAAAAAAGTGAAGAAGCTGAGTGAGGAGAGTTGTGTTTGTTTCACTGGGCCCTTTCCTGAGCCATGTCTACTGCTGCTGTTCAGTTCACACAGATTCCCCTTGTGTTTACTCCAGTTTGTGTTGATTCCATGTCAGCTGTAATAACTGCACAGTTTATTCGTGACAATCCTGACACCAGCTTTTTGACTTAAATCTAAGGCTCTTTCTACCCTACCATGTTGCCTCTTTGTTTAGGATTCAAAAACACACACCTTTTAAGCTGTCTTTATATCTTTTGCCTTCCTTCATAGTCTAGTACACATTCTTAGAAATGCAAATCCATCACGTGGAATTCATTCATGAGTCATTATGCATACATGTTTGGGCATGACATTCCCTATATACTTGGAACAATCATATGGAGCAGAAAAAGCTAATTCCAAAACTTTTTGTTAAATAAAGTTACTTTTATCTTAAAAAGTGTTTCCCCACAAATACGTCGCCTTCCATATGAAGGTTGGTTTTGTTGTTTATCCTCTAACATGATCACAGTTTCCTTCAGGTCCTGAGGCACTCAGATCCTCTAGTAGCACTACTGGAACTTGTCTAATGAGTTACAATCACCAAGGGAGAGTTACTAAAATGCATATTCCTGGTCTCTAGCCAAACCTAGTAACAGGACTAGCTTCTCCATTAGCCATGTAGATACAATTCCTAGGGTCCATGGTGTGTTGGTATATGTGTGTGCTCAGTTGTGTCTGCCTGCGACCCTTCTTTGGACTGTATCCAGCCAGGCTCCTCTGTCCATGGGATTTCCCAGGCAAGAGTACTGGAGTGGGTTGCCATTTCCTCCTCCAGGGGATTTTCCCCACTCAGGAATCAAACTCCCATCTCCTGTGTCTCCTGCATTGCAGGAGAATTCTTTACCTGCTGAGCCACTGGGGGAGGTAGGGTACTTTTAGAATCTTAAGAGTATTCTAGTATCTTTCAAAACTGGCAGTTAAAAGAAAAAAAACAACTTAGATTATACTTGTCTTTATATCAACGGTTGTAAAATATAATGTTTAATATATTTTTATGGATGAAGAGGAACTCCAAAGACAAAAGTGTCTAGGGCCCATAAAAGTCACAGCGTGGCCTTACTTAGCAACCAGAATATCTGCACTTACGGGGCACACAGAAGAAGGTTTTGGAAACAGTACTTGAGCAGTATTTCAATACTATATTCCCTCTGGGTTCAGTCGGGGTTCCGTTAGGGATATGCGATTACTTACCGCATAATAGAATAAGGGGTATATCGGAGGCGTAGGGCCACACACGGTCGCGGGAGGCCTGGAGAAAGCAGGTGGGGAAAGCGGGTTTGGAGGCCAGCTCCCCTCCGGACGCGCATGCATGGCGAGGCGGACGCTGGCCGGGGGCTACGGGAAGCAGCCTTTTGCAGCCGGGGAAGCAGGACACGCGAGCCCAGAGAAGCCTCTGCGGGGCTGTGACCTCTGCAGCTTATGGGGCAGGAGGCTGGGGACGGGGTTGCCCTTTGCCACCACAGCTGGCTGCTTGGCGGAAGAGTAGGACATGGAGCAAGGAACAGCGAGGCCATCTTGAATTCACCGGTAGGCACTGGACTTGGGACACTGACCACAGCCGACTGGATGCCCTGTGATGGCTAACGACCGCTCCCCCTCACGCCTTCCAAACCTCAGGCAAAACGCGCCTGTGGCCACCCACCAGGCCTCTGAGAAGGGGGATTCTGGGAATGCGGTTCTGGCTCAGCCCCGCGGGCTGCTAACCGCTGCACCTCCTGACCTTAAGATGAAGCAGTTTCACGTGTGGAATTAATTTCACCGGGGCGGGGCTGTGTTGTGCCGGTGAATCCAGTCTTTTCCCTGCTCCTGTCTCACTCACTGAGGGATATGGCAGAGATTCTCCAAACTTCGTGAGCCTCGCATTTCGAACATGGAACAGAGAGAAGAGCGCGTGCAGCAAAAGGTTCATTGGGAGAATTGAATTAGACAAATAAGATGAGAAGTTTCCCCTGCAGCGTTAGGGCACGTGGTAAGTGCTAAATAAACGTAGCTATTATCTGTCTTCATAAAGTAGGCCACAATTCAAATGTGTGCCTCTAATATAATTGTGAAAACAGTTCTAAATCTACGTCCATTAACAGTGTTACTTCTTGTTCCAAGAATTAAATCTCAGAGAGAGGCTTCGGACTAAAACAGCAACTTTGAAAGCCAATAGAAATCAAGGGAATATTGTCGTAATGTGCTGAGAGAAAGTAACTGTTAACATAATACTATCATGAATATAGCAAAATTTCACACAAGAAATTTGCTAGTAGAGAAACTTTTTTGAATTTGAAAACTCTTTTTAATGAGGCATTAGAGAACCTTTTCATAATGGAAATTCCAAAATATGTACTTTCAATGAAAGGAAACAATTCTGGAAAGAAAACCTGAAATGTAAAATGAATGGTAAGCATAGATGTAAAATGTAACTGAAGTTAAATTAGAAACACTACTAAAAACAGTATTACTATAATAGCTTTAGTAACTGATTCCTTCTGGTAGCCTTTACAAGACTCACCTGGGTTTCTGTGACTTGTTTTGAATCTTTGCTGTAGCAAAACACCCTGCATATTTAGCTGTCTTGGTTTCTGTTGGGGCATCACTCTTACAGAGTTGGGAAAGATTCCAAAACTGACACTTGAATTTGATCCTATGACAGACATATTATTGAATAAAAGTCAAAATAATGATCTTCGATCTAAGACAAGTGTAATATCTAATTCAAGGAAAGACTCTATGTGTCAGTGTTCTTTTAACCATTATAATTGTTCAGGGACTAGACTCATGTCCACTAGATCCCCGCACTCCTCTGGCAGCCTCCAAGCTGATCAGTGAATCTTCTATAAGCCTGTTGTTTTTCCTTTCTTCTTTTTCATTCTTTTTTAATGACTGTGTAATATTCTGGTTTTATGTATTCATTATTCATTCTTAAAGCAATGGACACTCAAGTTATTCCCGTATCCTGGCTACTGTGAATTTTAATGCAGTGAACATGGGGTTGCATATGTGTTTTTGAGTTAGTGTTTTCGTTGTCTTCAGCTAAATACTCAAAAAGTGGGATTGCGGGGTCATATGATAGTTTTAACTTTTTGAGGACCCTCCATGCTGTTTTACACAGATGTGCATCAATTTTTATTTCCACCATTAGTGCACAGGGATTACCTTTTCTTCCACATCCTCACCAAAACTTGCTATTTCTTATCTTTTCAATAGTAACCAGGTGTAAGGTCATATCTCATTGTGGTTTTGAGGGACTATCAAAGTTTATGTAAATCTGACTATAGCAATTGCCACTTCTTTTCTCCTGGTATATATTCTTCCATTTGATAGAGACAGAGCTCTTTATTGTTAATTGATTACAAAGCTATCCAGAGTAGAGATTACAATTTCCAGTCTCCCTGGTAGCCTGCTGCAGCTTTGAGATTAAATGATGAGCAATGAGCTACCTTAAAAGATAATGAATGCAAGTTCCAAGGTGTAAACTTATAAGAGGAAGACTGTTCCATCGACTGCCTGCCACACAGTTTTTTAAATGACTAAATTGTGACTGTGGCAGTGAGCAGTTTTGGACCCTGAGGAGAGGAAGCCAATCCTAGAGATAGCAGAGGAAAAGAGAGGGAAGGAGCCTGGGTCTTTGGGACTGCAGAGTGCTCATTAGTCTGGACTTTCATGCTTTTAAAGCTTAAGTCATTGCTCTTTTATATCTGTGATACTTAATTGAACTATAGAATATGAGCTAAATAATAGAGTGACTATTAAAAAGCACATGTAAATTTACAAGCACACTGAAATTTTACTGCAAACCTAGCTTTTGTCTTTATATTTTATGAAGGCATTAACAATTATATGCAGTGAATACTTCAGTAATTTTGAAGTCTGTTTTCATGAGAGCACTAGAGATGATGAGCACTAGGGGATGACAGCACTAGAGGATGTTCTGTGGTAGTACTTTTATCTGTAAAGCATGCACCCTCCAGAAAAAGAGCTGTGCCTTTAAGACTGAATTTTTATGCCTTGTTCCAATAGGTCATTTTAAATAGCAATAATGTGATATGGTCTTTTTGGTTTAATTTTAATAAAATTGTAATGCATTCTCACAACCAAAGCAACTTGTATTTCTAATCACTTCATGTTAATGAAAAGAACTTTGATAAAAATTGCTGATTATTTCCTTCATCTAGACAAAATCACTTTGTAAACCATAAGGCTAACCTTTTTAAAAAAATTATTAAAAGGCACGGTATGTAAGCCTACCTTTCATGCAATATTAAATAATTATATCTTTCTTTTAGTAGTTCACTTGGGATTACAATGTTTGAGCCACATGTTAAGTTTTGTTTCATATATAAATTATTTAGATTCTACCTTCTCTTAAGAAACTAGTGACTTAAATTAGATTTACAATAAGAAAATACTGATCTTGCAGACTTAAAAGAATCAGTTACCAAAAATCTAAAATTTTTATAGCATTAACTTGACACAACTTAATGCTTATATTTCAAAGATTATAAAGTGTATCAGAATTAACTATATGATTGCATATCAGGATTTTATTAATGTTTTGAGCACAGGATTAGATCTATGCTTTACTTTAGTTTTCATAAGAAATATGTAATTGTAGATATTTTAATAAGAAAAGTACCTTCTCCTTATTTTCTAACATAAATTTTCCTTTAAATATTATTTATGAACAACAGTTTAGATCATACTATCCCTAAAATTTGAAGGTGAAATCAGAGCTTTCCAATTTCCTCTGGTTTGGAAGAAAGTGGGTATAGATAATAACATTTGCTCTATGTTGTTATCATGTAATAATCATTAAATTTCTCTGTTACAGAATATCCTAAAGAGACATCAGATAATAATCCTAGCATCTTCTAGTGTGAGAATAATGGAAATTGACATTGTGAAGTACATGGAGAAACATGAAAGGTGAGAATAGTTTAAGATATGGTAAAAAAGATAGCATTTCATTTTTCTTTTAAACACTACAGTCTGTTTTAAAAACATGGAAAATACAGAAAAGACACTTACCCATAATACTACTGTCTTGAGATAACCATCATTAATATCTTGATGTATTTCTATTCTGTTGTTTGTTCTGAATATATAAGTTTATATAGCTACAACAAACTCACAACTATTATAATAATAAATTTACATTGTATTCATGCTTTCCTTGACTTAATACTTTTACATTATATTTTTTATTGTGGTATAGTTACTTTACAATGTTGTATTAGTTTCTACCATAGATGAAGTGATTCAGCTACACACACACACACACACACACACACCTTTCTCTTTTGAGCAGGCTTTTTAATAACTTTATTTAATAAGGTTTTTGTAGTCATTTGCATTCAGAAAGCAATTATTTTTCAAATATTATTAATAGGAAGCAAATTGAAGATGGCAATTGAGACATTATTTATTCAATATCTTATTTCATCTTTAAAAATTTTAGTGCAGAAATCAAATCATGTGATATTTCGACCCTATTGCTGTAAATAAAGTTATTATGCCACCTGTCCTGTTCCCTTGCAAATAAGACATTAAAATTTCTCCAAACACTAATGACAAGACGTTCTCATCTTGGCACATAAATTCTAATGATACCTAAAACTTTGTAGCCTGCCTTAAAGGGGCAGGCATAGATAAGTATATAAATACATAATCATAATTGAAGAAGTGATATAGAGGTAAATATAATATGTTTTGGAAACATCTATTATTCCTTACTGAAAATATGTGTGAATCACTCTCTCCGACATACACACCACTTGAGAACGTTAGGGGAATTGTAAGAGTCATGTACTTGTTTATTTTTCTTGTTTGCATTTTTAATGCTTTCTTGGGTAAAAGATAAATAACCTTTTGAGCTTATTTAATTAAATTTTTAGTCTTTAATTTCTATTCTGTGAAACATTTGAATAAAGTACTGTACTCCAGTGCTATTTAAGTAACTAAAATGTAATTATTGCTTATAAATCAAAGATACAGTATAGAATGGTACTGAGAAAGTCAATCAGATGCTAGTTTCTTTGGATTGTCCTATAGAAAGTTTGACTGTATTTTGTGGCATACTCATCTGCCTAGTGATAGAAATTTTAGCCCAAGATTCCAGACCTTAAACAATCAGTGTTCTTTATAGGCCTGATAACAGTTTATGCATGTGAAAGAGAAATATTTGTAAATATGATATTCAAGTTTGACACAGATACTTGTCTTTTTATACTGGCCAAGTAATAAAAATGTGAGATTTTTCAGTTCATCAGTGGTATAGCAAATACACATTTTATCATAGTTTGATTAGACTATGAAATTTTCTATTATATAACTTACCATGTGCTATTTATCTGTTTTTAAATGTTCTTGCTTTCTAATTTCTGCCTAATTACCATATTTGAACATTTGCAAAATGAGCAGTACTGGGATAGTGTTCGCCAGGACACTTAAAGTCATTCTCAAAATCTGCCCATCACTCCTTCCATTCTAAGAAAACATGACATGTCAATGGGCAAGCTATTGTATAGTGGTGGAAAGTTTTATGGTATGTTTTTACATATTTTAACTAGAAGGTTTCCATGCTATTTTCCCCTGTAAGACTTTCTTGACTGAGTAGAAGTGTATTTTTAAGTTCCTTCTGATTATAAATATGACACCAAAGATCAAATGTTTATAGAGTGTAAATATTTTACTCATTGATCAAAATGACTTTTTAAGTACCTCTCAGTTGACTGGAGTCTACATGCTCCATTCATTGCACATTGGCATCCAGTGCGTCCTACCACATGTCTAGTAAAGGGAAAAAAATGAGAAAAAACAGGGGCACAAAACATAGTCCTATTGATGGGACAGACAAGGTGAGCAGCCTGTGCTACCACCTCAGTGTGTCACAGAAGGGCTTAGGGCAGTAGCAGCAGGTTGTTTCAGCAAATTTGCAAAGCATGACTTTTGGGGACTCTATGGAATGGCTGGCCATGAATGAAGTTGGCATTAGAGAAACCTGTCAACAGACAAGGAGATTTCTATTCATCAGTCTGAGATTCAATAATAAAAGGACTCCAAATCCTTGGAGAAAACTGTCAGAAGGCAGACAGACATCTAAGGCTAATTGAAACTCCTAGATGGGTAACTCTGTTGTAGTTTGGTTGCTAGGTCCTGTCTGATGGATAACTTAAGTAGTTACTGAAAGAAGAACTGGGGCTTCCCAGGCGGCTCACTGGTAAGGAATCTGCCTGCCAATGCAGTTCAATCCCTGGGTTGGGAAGATCCCTTGGAGAAGGAAATGACACCCTGCTCCAGTATTCTTGCCTGGGGAAATCCCATGGACAAACAAGCCTGGCAGACTCCAGTCCATGGGTTTGCAAAGAGTCAGACATGACTTACTGACCAAACAACAACAAAAGGAGAACTAGGGAACAAGCAAGATGGGAGGAGCTTGATCAATGACCAAAAGCAGTATAATTTATAGTCAGATGGCTGAGGTTTAAATCCTGGTTATTCAGTTTAGTAACTGTGAGATCAGGGCCTATGATTTAAACTCTTTTTAGCCTTTTATGAAATCAAGATAATACCTATTTTGTAAGATTATTTTGAGATGAAATGACAGTAAGTTTCTTGGCTCCATCTCTTACACATATCAGACATTCTAGAAATGTTAGCAGTAATTATTGTGACAAGATAATACTTTGGTCTTGTCTCTCTGCCATTCTCCCTCTGCCTCTCCCTCTCCTTCCTTGAGGTAGCCAGGATCTTTGATGTTGCACCAAAGCCTCAGGACAAATTGCCTTGCTGGGCCAAAAGTAAAAGTCATTTAAAAGATACATCTTTTCTTGCCATTTGATGCCTGAAAGCCTTGGGATGAAGGAATGGGAGAGTTGTTTATGAATGTAAGTAGAGGAGAAAAGGAAAACTTGAAACATCATGAGAAAAGACAAAAATATTTCCTCTTATCTGACACTAGGTGAAAAGACACCAAAACCAAGGTTGTAAGGAAGGACTGTGGATACTGAGCAATGGACATGAGAATGCCTAGTTTCTCAGGATAGCATGTGCACTGCAAGTAAACCATTAAAACAGTTTCTAGATTAGAACCTCTTCACACTTATCCAGTAACGGTTTTAGTTGTGACTACTACAGTTCAAATGTTAGTGTGTCTGGCTTCCTTTTCCAGGCCATATTTCACTAAGACTTTGAAAAAGAATGGGGCCTTAATAATGGCTTAATTAGAATTTCCCACCTGCCATATACCAAGACTTAGAATCCATTCTAATTTGATTATTTTAATACATATTTAGGACGGCTATTTGCTGAGTACTTGGGTTTGTGGATTGTGATTCATATGTTCTACATCACTGTCATTAGCATGCATACATGAGTAAGGACCAAAGGATTAGGAATGTTATGAGAGTTCTGAAACTTCATATTGAACCTCCTGGTGGCTCGGATGGTAAATGATCTGCCTGTAGTGCAGGAGATCAGGTTCAAATCCTAGTTTGGCAAGATCCCCTGGAGAAAGGAATGGCTACCCACTCCAGTATTCTTGCCTGGAGAATTCCATGGACAGAGGAGCCTGGCAGGCTACAGTCCGTGGGATTGCAAACAGTCAGACACAACTGAGCGACTATCACTTTCCTTTCCATTTTCACATTATATGCAGTTGGGACTCAATAAATACTTTGTAGACCAGATAATTTTTGACTTTGGAAATTAGCGTAAGGCAAAGGCACACTGATCAATCTTCTGAGAGGAGGAGAAATGCTGACTAAAGAAATGCCGACTTCCTAAGATTTTTAAAAAATTATTTGTTTTTTATTGCACTAGGTCTTGGGTGGTGTTCACTGGCTTTATCAAGCTGTGGAGAGCAGGGGCTACCTTCTAGTGCCCTGCGTGGACTTCTCATTATAGTGGCTTGTCTTGCTGTAGAGCACAGGCTCTGGGCGTGTGGGCTTCAGGAGTTGCAGCACACAGGCCCAGTAGTTGCAGCTTGAAGGCCTTAGAGTGAGGGCTCAGTAGTGGTGGCACATAATCTTTGTTGTTCCATAGCAGGTGAGATCTTCCTGGACCAGGAACCGAATCCATGTTCCCTGTATTGGCAGACAAATTCTTATCCACTGTACCACCAGGGAAGTCCAAGGTCTTTTAACACATACTTTAAGGGAACTCTGTTACTCGATGGAGTAAAAGTGCTAGTTTAGTTCTAAAAATTTACCCAAAAATTCAGTATTATTTGACACTAATACCAGTTTAATTTACAAAGGTGATTTTGTGCTATAGTTATCAATATGAAAATTAACCCAAATAATGTAGCCACCGTGTTTACTTGGAAGTATGTACTAGGTGTACTAACCTCTGAAAATGTCAAACTTGTAAAATTTCATTCCCAGTAATTGCTTTGAATGGCCTTTAGGAATATAAACTAAATCTTACCTAGCCCATGATTTTATTATATTATTGGATTAATCAAAAGTTGGGGATATCTCCAAGGAGACCAAACAAAAGCAACAAAGAGAGAGAAAAGATCAAAATTGGAATTGGAGCCTGTTAAATACCCAAAGGTGTGGTGCCTCTCAACATAAACACCATCAGTGCTGGAGTCAGGTCATTGGACAGCAAGCTGTTGCAAAGATAGGAGTTGTTAGGTTCTTTAATGAAGGTCAGGACACTGAAAGGTGAATAAATCAATTCCAGTTGGTAGCTCCCTGTTTGCTGAGAGGAGGAAATAAATATTGACTCTGAAAGATCACTAATTCAACTAAATACGAGCCTATATTCAGGGAACACCAAACACATATGAAAATGAAGGATCAGGAGTGAGAGTTAGTAGAAATAAGCATTATTTTAGGAACCCCAATTGCTTCAGCTATTAGAATTGTATGAGAGGCAAAACTTAACCTTTACTTTGTTCAGGTTTTCAGATGGGCCAGAGAATTTAATTGACATAAAGTGTATTACCAAGAGACAAACACACAAATATCAGTTTTATGCGACAGAATGAAAGGAAGATCCAAAGAAGTAATGAAACCTAAATATTTTTTTATTAGTTTGAACAAAAAGAGGCAATTATGAAAAAGCAAGATATATAGGAAAGCTAATCGAAGGTAAGAATTATTTTAGCAAGATCTGTTTGTACAGAATCCCCTAGGTTTTGGCACCCATCAAAGAATGTTTCTTTTCTCCTGGTACAGGGAAGACATTTTTATATGAGGGTTTTATCTCCTGTTCTGGGAAGAAAGGGCTTCCTCAATGGTTCCCTCGTAAAGAATCCACCTGTCAATGCAGGAGACACAAGAGACTCAGGTTCTGTCCCAGGGTTGGGACGAGCCCCTGGAAAAGGGCGTGGCAACCCACTCCAGTATTCTCACCTGGAGAATCCCATGGACAAAGGAGCCTGATAGGCTACAGTCTACAGGGTCACCAAGGGTTGGTCATGACTGAACACATACACACACACGCCATCAGGAAGAGAGAAGATTAGAATGCTCTTCTTCCATGTGCTGTTTTTCAAGTACCTTTCTCTGAGAATAATCCTTGTGCCAAAATGGCATATTTTGTTATGCATCCTTCAGAATCATCATATATAAAATATAAAATAATTATACATGAAATATTTAGAAAAAAACAAACCATAACATAATAGGAAGGAAGGGCTTTCCAGGTGGCTCAGTGGTAAAGAACACTCCTGCCAGTGCAGGAGATGCAAGAGACACAGATTCAATCCATATGCTGGGAAGATCCCCTAGAGAAGGAATTGCCAACCCACTCCAGTATTCTTGCCTGGAAAATTCCGTGGACAGAGGAGACTGGCAGGCTACAGTCCATGGGGTCGCATAGAGTTGGACATGACTGAGCATGCATGCAATAGAAAGGAAAAATCAGCAAACTTTTTGAAGTGATTGGGATATCTAGAAGAAACAAACTAAGCTTTAAGAAATAAAATGATAATTATTAAAATAACTTAAAAAAAAATCAGTGTATCGTTTGAACTGTAGAGTAGACAAAACTAATGAGAGACTGGTGAACTGAAAAACAGATCTGAAGAAATTACACTATGACACAAAGAAGCAAGGGGATTGAAAAAATAAAAGTGAGCTCTAGCTATTTAGAGAAGTCCTAGTATATATGTGATCTAAATCCCAGAAGGACAGAATAAATGAAAGAAAGGAAATATCTCAAAAAATGTCCACTGGACAGTTTCTATTACTGCTGAAAATAGTGTAGAAGTAAGTAATGTTTAAAACTATTGGAGGGAAACACAAAATGGAAAAAAAACAAAACAGATCTTTAAAGATATTAGAGGACAAATTTCAAAGGAGTGACAATTTGATGGACAGTGTTTGCCAACAGCAGTATGGATGTGACAGATCTTAGAATAGTATCTTCAAAATGCAGAGAAAATAAATGTAAAACTAATTTCTTATAGCTAACCAAATTAATTTTTATTCATTATTGCTGTAATCCCTTCTAGGTCAGTTTCAAGTATTTAATGAATTATTCTTTACATTTCATGGGCATATTTTTTTATTTCTGTACTACAGGTTTCTACTTTTATATATATACTTAAACATAATATATGTTATATTACATTTTTATTATTGTCAAGTGCAACCTCTCTTTTTCTTAGTTTATTCTTCCTGCTTTTTAGCCTGAATCTCTAATTTTAATCTGTTCCCTCCTGCTCTCTATCATGACCAGGATCTGATATATTTAATGCATAGCCCATATTTGAATATATTTTGGCAAAATGTGAACTAATAGCAAAGAAGTGAATCAATGCAACTTTTACATATTGTTGGTATACATTGGAAATCAATTTGGCACAGTCTTGTAAGATCAACTATTCACACACCAAATGATCTGGCAATTCTATTTCTAACCTCCACCAGAGATATCAAGGGAACATTTCATGCAAAGATAGGCTTGATAAAGGACCGAAAGGTATGGACCTAACAGAAGCAGAAAATATTAATAAGAGGTGGCAAGAATACACAGACAAACTGTACGAAAAGATCTTCACAACCAATGGTGTGATCACTCACCTAGAACTAGACGAACCAGACATCCTGGAATGTGAAGTCAAGTGGGCCTTAAAAAGCATCACTACAAATAAAGCTAGTGGAGATGATGGAATACCAGTAGAGCTATTTCAAATCCTGAAAGATGATGCTGTGAATGTGCTGCACTCAATATGCCAACAAATTTGGAAAACTCAGCAGCGGCCACAGGACTGGAAAAGGTCAGTTTTCATTCCAATCTCAAAGAAAGGCAGTGCCAAAGAATGCTCAAACTACTGCACAATTGCACTCATCTCACACACTAGTAAAATAATGCTCAAAATTCTCCAAGCTAGGGTTCAGCGATACGTGAACCATGAACTCCCTGATGTTCAAGCTGGTTTTAGAAAAGGCAGAGGAACCAGAGATCAAATTGCCAACATCTGCTGGATCATGGAAAAAGCAAGAGAGTTCCAGAAAAACATCTACTTCTGCTTTATTGACTATGCCGAAGCCTTTGACTGTGTGGATCACAATAAACAGTGGAAAATTCTGAAAGAGATGGGAATACCAGGCCACCTGACCTGCCCCTTGAGAAATCTGTATGCAGGTCAGGATGCAACAGTTAGAACTGGACATGGAACAACAAACTGGTTCCAAATAGGAAAAGGAGTATATCAAGGCTGTATATTGTCACCCTGCTTATTTAACTTCTATGCAGAGTACATCATGAGAAACACTGGACTGGAAGAAACACAAGCTGGAATCAAGATTGCCGGGAGAAATATCAATAACCTCAGATATGCAGATGACACCACCCTTATGGCAGAAAGTGAAGAGGAACTAAAAAGCCTCTTGATGAAAGTGAAAGAGGAGAGTGAAAAAGTTGACTTAAAGCTCAACATTCAGAAAATGAAGATCATGGCATCCGGTCCCATCACTTCATGGGAAATAGATGGGGAAACAGTGTCAGACTTTGTTTTTGGGGCTCCAAAATCACTGCAGATGGTGATTGCAGCCATGAAATTAAAAGATGCTTACTCCTTAGAAGGAAAGTTACTACCAAGCTAGATAGCATATTCAAAAGCAGAGACATTACTTTGCCGACTAAGGTCCATCTAGTCAAGGCTATGGTTTTTCCAGTGGTCATGTATGGATGTGAGAGTTGGATTGTGAAGAAGGCTGAGCACTGAAGAATTGATGCTTTTGAACTGTGGTGTTGGAGAAGACTCTTGAGAGTCCCTCGGACTGCAAGGAGATCCAACCAGTCCATTCTAAAGGAGATCAGTCCTGGGTTTTCTTTGGAAGGACTGATGCTAAAGCTGAAACTCCAGTACTTTGGCCACCTCGTGTGAAGAGTTGACTCATTGGAAAAGACCCTGATGCTGGGAGGGATTGGGGGCAGGAGGAGAAGGGGACGACAGAGGATGAGATGGCTGGGTGGCATCACTGACTCCATGGATATGAGTTTGAGTGAACTCTGGGAGTTGGTGATGGACGGAGAGGCTTGGCTTGCTGTGATTCATGGGTTCGCAAAGAGTCAGACACGACTGAATGAATGAACTGAATTGAACCCATTCCCTGCCCTCAAAGATTCTGATATCTCAACACCAGTCCACAAAATATTCATAGCGATACTATCAAGATTAAAAAGCTGGAAGCATTTAAAAAGCCCACTTATAGGTGAATGACTATCGTAAGCAGTGAAAAATGAATGAGCAGCAACAGTAACATTTACCGATTTGTGTGACATTTAGAAACAAGTGTGAAAAGCAAGTCAACGATAGTGACATACACCATAATATTTCAATGAGACTTCAAAAATAAAGTCAAAAGTACATATTCTAAAGTTTCATATTATATATAATAAAAATAATAAATATGAAAGGGGATGATATATATAAAATTGCATATAGTGGCTCCTCAGTTGGTAGTATGCAAAGGAGGGTGTGGGAAGACACAGATCAAAGCAAGAGATACTAGAAATGCTATAGATTTCTGAGAGGGAAGTTTGTTTTGTTATTAAGCTTCATAGTTTATACATGGATGATATTTGTAATTGCCAAATATTACCTAGTAACATTTTAATGAACTTGATATTAAAAGCTGTTTTATCATTTTTAAGTTTTATTTATGGAATCAACATGTGTACTGCATTTCGTTTATTAATTCTGCCTTCATGGATGTTTTATCTTTACTAGAAAGGTTTTCATTTTCTGTTGATAAGCTTCATTAAGGTTAATTGAGAATTTACTATTTCGAGCTGTACATTATTTGTGAATAGATAAGTATTGAAAAGTCAGTATTTGGGTAACAGGTTGTTCAGCTCCTCCTGCTTAACTAAGTCTTGGTTGTATGTGTGTAATGTATCATCCAGACAACCATGTTGTTTTAAATGCTTTTACATTAATTTATGTCTACAGTTTTGTATAGAATATACTTTTCACATAGAAAATTGGAATTTTGTTTTGTACACCTAAACTTGATGAATACTGATTCAGCAGCTCATTGCCTCAAAGTATTTTCAATATTTAGGATGTCATGATTATGATTTATCTCTTGCAGGTGGTACAGTGGAATCTAATTACATGCACTCTGTTACTCTTTGCTTAAATCATCCAGAAGTAAGGAAAATCATCAGACATAAAACGTGTACCTTGCCATTAATGTTTAACTCAAATTTCACAAGCAATTTTTCTGAGTATGTAAGTGACTAAAACAGTTTCTTGTCTTTAAGACAGTCTAGATGAACAGGTTCAGAACTAAGTAACAAGCTTAATGGTAAAGAATCCACTTGCCAGTACATGAGATATGGTTCAATTCCTGGTTTAAGAAGACTCCCTGGAGAAGGAAATGGCAGCCCACTCCAGTATTCTTGCCTGAGGAATCCCACGGACAGAGGAGCCTGGCGGGCTACAGTCTATGGGGGTCAAAAAGAATCAGACATGACTGAGAGACTAAACAACCACAACAATTCAAAATAAAGTAGCAATAATAGATGTATTTTTAAAAAGAAATGTGTTTAGAAGACAGTAATGATGACCCTATATGTGAGACAACAAGAGACACAGAGGTATAGAGTGGACTTTTGGACTCTGAGGGAGAGGGAAAGGGTGGGATGGTTTGGGAGAATGGCAGTGAAGCATGTGTATTTTCCTGTAAGAAACGAAGCGCTAATCTATGTTTGGTGTAGGATGCAGGATGCATGGGGCTGATGCACAGGATGATTCAGGTAGAGGATGTGGGGTGGGAGGTGGGAGGGGCTTCGGCATTGGGCGATTGTGTTCACCTATGGCTGATTCGTGTCAATGTATGGCAAAACAAATACAGTATTGTAATTAAAAAAATAAATAAATTTAATTAAAAAAAAATAAATAAAATAAAATAAAAAGAAATGTGATCAAAGGGGAGGGAGTGGGAGAAGGGAGGAGATGGGGCTCTGAGGAGCAAGTGGGCAAATTTAGAGTTGAGCTAGAATTGGAGAAGGAAATGACAACCCACTCCAGTATCCTTGCCTGGAAATCTCATGGACAGAGGAGCCTGGTGGGCTGCAGTCCCTGGGGTCCCAAAGAGTTGGGCATGACTGAGGCACTAACGGTTTGGAATGGGTGTCAAATTGCACTTGGTGAATACGGAGGGTAAAGAGCCTGACAGGGCCAGGCTACACATTGAACAAAGGGCAGAAGAGTTTTGGGGACTCAGAAAAGAGGAGACTGTCCTTCTCAGAAAGCAGTGAAGCAGAGCAACAGTTTTCAAGCAAAAGTCTTCGGTATCATTTTACTGCCTCTTACCTCATCTCTCTGCTATCTTTCCCCCTCAACACAATCAGATCATCTTTTAAAAATACTTTCGGTCATGTTACTTTCCAGCAAAAATATTCACTGACCTCCCCTTGACTGTGGTAAAATATTTTCTGGAGCTTGAGCTCAATGACCTCCTCAATGTGATCATAATAGTTCTTTTGAACTATTATTCCTATCAATCTCCTGCTGTAAAACTGTTTCATGAAAAGCAAATCTGTCCACTGTCTTCAATCTTTGATTTGTATGCTGATCTGCATTCGATTTTACCTGTCTGTCCCCACTACGTGTCTACAGGATTCTACCCCTAGTAAGACCTCATGCCTTTTACCATCTGTTTCAAGACATATAACCAGTCCTGTGTCCTACAAATCCCTGGAGAATGATTTCCTCTTCAAAATTAGAATACACTAAACACTTAGCAATTTAACTAATAAAAGACAGAATATGGACGGGGGGAGCAGAAATCATAATTGAAAAACTTAGGTTGTCATATCAAAAGTACTAACTGCTTTCCAAGTAAAATGAATCAAAAATAATTGCTCCAGTATATTCCCTGATGGCTCAGACAGTGAAGAATCTGCCCACATTGTGGGAGATCAGAGCTTGATCCCTGGGTCAGGAATATCCCCTGGAGAAGGAAATGGCAACTCCTTCCAGTATTCTTGCCTGGAGAATCCTATGGTCTGTGGAGACTGTAAAGCTACAGTACATGGGGTCACAGAGTCAGACATGACTGAATGACTAACACTTTCACTTTTCATACATTTTGGAATTCCTGAACAGTGTGGATGGAGTTGGCTTATGGGAAACACTCTAATGCTGGGAGGGATTGAGGGCAGGAGGAGAAGGGGATGACGGAGGATGAAATGGCTGGATGGCATCACTGACTCAATGGATGTAAGTCTGAGTGAACTCCGGGAGTTGGTGATGGACAGGGAGGCCTGGCGTGCTGCGATTCATGGGGTCGCAAAGAGTTGGACACGACTGAGCGACTGCACTGAACTGAACTGAAACTAGTTCTAGACCCCAGGGCTTGACTAATATCATATCCTTTTATCCAAAATATTGTAGAACTCTTTACTTCATTTTGCAAACAATTAAGCAATATTCTGCCCTTCCTGGAGCACTGTTTTGTTCACCAGTGATAGAAACTGTTCTATAGATAACCAGTTTTCCATTGGTTGATGGAGCCAATGTTTACACCAAGATTCTCAGGAAGCTATGGAAAGAACCTTCTTCTTCTGGTCTCTTTCTTCACTTACCTCCTCTTTAACAAAGTGGTTAAAAATTATAGGCAGAAAGATTTGAAACAGAATGATGTAACTATTGTCATTGAGAATTTTGAGCTTTTAAGCTCATTAAATAATTTTTATGTTTTAGAATTATTTTTTCATAAACAAATGCTCTGTGTTCAAGGAAGTTGATTCTTTTAACACCATGACAGATGTGATACTCAAGATGTGACTGGAAAGCATTGTCACTCATTATTCACTCCTGATAAATCTATATATTATATATATTCATAGCGCACACATAGGGCAGATGTTATATCATTGAAATTTAAGTGATAAGTCATTTTTAACACTATTTTTTTCATTTCTCTGGTCTTTTAATCAGGCATACACAGAATTTCCTTCAATATAAAACCAACAGCCAACAATTACATGGATTACATGACTGAAATATTAGCATCCTAACCTGTTCCCTTGTTTTCAAGTATTCCTTTCCTTGTTCAATCCTTGCACTATAATTTCCTTGATCACAAGTCACAGCAACTAGAGATTTTTTTTTTCCATATTGGAGCATTTTTTTTCTTTTTTTCATATTGGAGCATTTTTTAAAATGACTTTTAGGCTCAATCATTTTTGCAGAGTGAGAAGGAGTAGAGAAACAATGTTAAAAATATGATACCAACATTCATGAAAATGTTCCATTGTTCTAGAATATTATTTTCAATTATAAGAAAAAAACAAAAGGATAAAAGATTATATATAAAAGTAGGAAAATACTGGACCACATGCAGAAAAAAAGACTAAACTCTCATGTTAAACATGAGAAAAGTAAGAGAAAAAAATTTTCTACAGTATAATTATAATTATTTTGGGAGCTATTGCCCTAAACAAACCCAAATAGTCAGATATCAAAGTAAATATATTTTATGCTGTTTAAAATAAAAGCGTACTTCTAGTTTAATTCATACACCAATGAAATAACATAGAAAATTGCAAAAGGAGGGGAATTGTATGTAGCATTTTATAATTTCCTATCTCTAGAACATATGTCCTAGACCCTTAACTTTTATACAATGCAGGTTTTCCATTTCTCTCTTTAAATTAAACCATTGGGATTACTCAAGCAAAACTGATACACTTAGATATTATCAGGTATTCAATACACACTATGTGCCTTTGATTTCCTTGACAAGTGACAACAAGGCCATATTGAGTTAAGTGGAGACACTATCACTAAATGAATATTTGCAGTTCCCCCTGTGGTTATTATCCTACTAGAACAGAACTCTTACTCAATATCCTGTCTGTGAAGCAGCCTCTACAAGATGGTTACAAAGAAAGGCAAAACCACCCATAATGCAATTGGATGGATATGTAATTCTATACCCGTGAGAGAAAAACTCTACATGCTGGCCCCAGGTGGTAAGCTACTTACACTCTTCACATTCCTATGAGGACTGGTCTCTTAAAAGGATATGTTTTTACAGGACTTTTTTGATTCCAAAATTACTTTCAGTTCAGTCGTTCAGTTGTGTCTATTTGCGACCCCATGGACTGCAGCACGACAGGCTTCCCTGTCTGTCACCAACTACTCAAGCTTGCTCAGACCTATGTCCATCCAGTGGTGATGCCATCCAACCATCTCATGCTCTACTGTCCCCTTCTCCTCCTACCTTCTGTCTTTCCCCAAATCAGGGTCTTTTCAAATGAGTCTGTTTTTCACATTAGGTAGCCAAAGTATTGGAGTTTCAGTTTCAGCATCAGTCCTTCCCGTGAATATTCAGGACTGGTCTCCTTTAGAATTGACTGGTTGCATCTCCTTGCAGTCCAAGGGACTTTCAAGAGTCTTCTCCAACACCACAGTTCAAAAGCATCAATTCTTAATCCTGTGGTAGCTCAGACGGTAAATTGTCTGCCTGCAGTGCGGGAGACCCGGGTTCAATCCCTGGATTGGTAAGATCCCCTGGAGAAGGAAATGGCAACCCAGTCTAGGACTCTTGCCTGGAAAATTCCATGGACTGAGGAGCCTGGTAGGCTACAGTCCATGGGGTCACAAAGAGTCGGACACGACTGAGCGACTTCACTTTCACTTTCTTTCAGCTTTCTTTAAGTCCAACTCTCACATCCATACATGACTACTGGAACCAGAGCTCTGACTAGATGGACATTTGTCTGCAAAGTAATGTCTCTGCTTTTTAATATGCTGTCTAGGTTGGTCATAACTTTTCTTCCAAGGAGTAATCATCTTTTAATTTCATGGCTGCAGTCACCATTATCAGTGATTTTGGAACCCAAGAAAATAAAGTCTGTCACTGTTTCTCCATCTATTTGCCATGAGGTGATGGGACTAGATGCCATGATCTTCATTTTTTGAATGTTGAGTTTTAAGCCAGCTTTTTTACTCTCCTCTTTCACTTTCATCAAGAGGCTCTTTAAGTTCTTCACTTTCTGCCATAAGGGTGGTGTCATCTGCGTGTCTGTAGTTATTGATATTTCTCCCAGCGATCTTGATTCCAGCTGGTGCTTCATCCAGCCTTGCATTTCACATGATGTACTCTGCATGTAAGTTAAATAAGCAGGGTAACAATATACAGCCTTGACTTACTCCTTTCCCAATTTGGAACCAGTCTGTTGTTCCATGTCCAGTTTTAACTGTTGCTTCTTGACCTGCATACAGATTGCTCAGGAGGCAGGTCAGGTGGTCTGATATTCCCATCTTTTGAAGAATTTTCCAGAGTTTGTTGTGATCTAAACAGTCAAAGGCTTTGGCATAGTCAATAAAGTAGAAATAAATGTTTTTCTGGACTCTCTTCCAGAACTGCCAGAACTTACACAGAATTGGGGAAACAGACTCTTGGAGGGCATAAACAAAACCTTGTGTGCACCAGGATCCAGGAGAAAGGAGCAGTGATCCCACAAGAAACTGACCCAGACTTGCCCATGAATATCTAGGAGTCTCTGGCAGAGGGGTGGTTTGGCAGTGGCCTGCTGCAGTGTCAGGAGCACTGAGTGTGGCAGTGTGTGCACAGGACCTTTTGAAGGAGGTCCCCATTTTCTTCGTTACCTCTACCATAGTTTGGTCTCAGGTCAGACAACAGGGAGGGAACACAGCCATGCTGATTGATAGAAAATTGGATTAAAGATTAATGGAGCATGGCCCTACCCATCAAAACAAGACCCAGATTCCCCCAGTCAGTCTCTTCATCAGGAAGCTTCCATAAGCCTCTTATCCTTATCCCTCAGAGGGCAGACAGAATGATATCCACAATCACAGAAAACTAATCAAACTGATCACATGGACCACAGCCTTGTCTAACTCAGTGAAACTCTGAACTATGCTGTGTAGGGCCACCCCAAATGGAAGGGTCATGGTGGAGAGTTCTGACAAAATGTGGTTCACTAGAGAAGGCAATGGCAGAAAATTGGATTAAAGATGTACTGAGCATGGCCCCACCCATCAGAATAAGACCCAGTTTCCCCCACAGTCTGTCTCTCCCATCAGGAAGGAAGCTTCCATAAACCTCTTATCTGTCTGAGGGCAGACAGAATGAAAATCACAATCACGGAAAACTAATCAAACTGATCCCATGGACCATAGCTTTGTTTAAAATTACTTTAAATCATCAGAAATAAGTTTTTTTTTAATTAGAGGACTAAATTTTATTTTAAAAAGTAAGACAAATCATATGTTCAAAAGAAGTATCACAAAGTTCATAGTAGGCACATAGTTTAACCCAAGCTACTTATAACATTAGAAAATAAAAACTGTAACAAAAGGGGGGAGGGGTTATCTCAAATAATAGTCAAAGAATATTCTCTTTGAAAACTGAGTAATTTCTTCCGCTTCAATCAACCTAAGCTACTTTTTTTTTTCCTTTCCCTTAGAAAACTCCCCTCCACCCCGATAGCTACATGGAGATATATCCACAGCTGCTTTTCTTCTGTCTGCCCAGGGCACCAGGCACATCTATCACACGTGCTTGAGTGGCTGCCAGCCATCTTCTCCTTTGAAAAGGTCTGCATAGGGAAAAAAGGCCTACCAACCAGAGGCAAATTACTGTCTAGCCCTGTTGGGATTCAGGGCAAGCAAGACAGGAGTTGTGCTGTAAAACAGAGAGAAGAAAATAATCAAGAAATTCATTTTCAACCCTATGGTTGTGTCTCAAAACTGCAAGCAATGATTTAGAACAAGAGGACTTAGATAAGAATATGAATGCAAAAACTGAAGGCTGGGCACAGGAGTGTCAGTGGGGGAAGAGGGAGTGAAGAGGAAAATGCTCTAAATTTCTAAAGAAATCATTAGAAGGAAGAGAAATTAGATGAATTATGATTAACCACTTTAACTTAATTTCCAAGAATGAAAAATTAAAGTAACAATAGATTGACAGCCACAGAGTATCAGATTTAAAAGATTCTATAGGGAATAAAAGAAGGGTGATTTCATTAAAATATTGACTTTAAAATATAAATATTAAAGCAAGTTATGAATATTAAAATACACCATTGTTAGGAATAATTCTAGATTAAAGCTTTCAATTTTACTTTAGGTTTTATTTGGAAGCATTTAGATTACTGTCTCAAGACCAGCAAAATTGGATTATCATCACTCAGTCTTTGAAAGGAGAAGATTTTGTTTCCAATCATCAATTTGCAACATAATTCTCTCAGTTCTTCCATTAAGCTGATTTAAACTTCTTCTCAATGTGAAAAGATCCTGGAGACCCTGATGTTTTTACTAGAGAATAGATTTGTTGGGAATTTTTTTACATAGTAAGTTCCAAATTTTTTACTCATAGTAAGTTCCAAAGTTGAGAAAATGTTGGTTATTTCAGTACAAGGGACCATGACAGTACTACATTATGAATAGGGTATCTGGGGAAAGGAAAGTCTTTGAATCATATATTTACATGATGGTCTTTCATTTTTAGATCTGGTCACTTGAGTTTTATTTTTACATGGTACCTAGCAAAAGTACTCATCCTTTTATTTTCCATGCTTATAAGCAGCAACAGATTACAATAAGGGGCTGTTATAAATTTTCCATTAATTTAATATAATGACTATACCCCACCAGGCTCTACTGTCTATGGGATTTTATCAGGCAGGAATACTGGAGTAGGTTGCCCTTTCCTCCTCCAGGGGATCTTCCGCACCCAGAGATCACACCTGCCTCTCTGCATCTCTTTATATACTGCTGAGTCACCTGGGAAGCCCTTTATACTTCCATTTAGCTAAAAGACATGCTCTGTGATTGGTTAAATTTAGATATTATTACACTTCTTATTGCATTTCTTATATTGTTTAGATATTATTGCACTTCTCTGGTAGCTCGATGGTAAAACCGTCTGCCTACAATGCCAGAGACATGGGTTCAATTCCTGGGTTGGGAAGATGTCCTGGAGAAGGAAATGGCAACCCACTCCAGTGTTCTTGCCTAGAAAATCCCATGGATGGATGAGCCTGGTTACTTTCTACAGACTACAGTCCATGGGGTCGCAAAGAGTCAGACACAACTGAGTGACTTCACTTTCACACTTCTTACACTATACAGTGTACATTCTTTTTACAAACGTTTCTTTTTTTTGGAGTAACAGGCACATTTGGCCTTGGAATGTGGAATGAAGCAGGGCAAAGACTAAGAGATTTGCTAAGAAAATGCACTGAACACAAGAGAGGACTCTACACATGGACATCACCAGATGGTCAACACTGAAATCAGATTGATTATATTCATTGCAGATGGAGAAGCTTTATACAGTCAACAAAAACAAGACCAGGAGCTGACTGTGGCTCCGATCATGAACTCCTTATTACCAAATTCAGACTTAAATTGAAGAAAGTAGGGAAAACCGCTAGACCATTCAGGTATGACCTAAATCAAATCCCTTAGGATTATACAGTGAAAGTGAGAAATAGATTTAAGGGCCTAGATCTGATAGATAGAGTGCCTGATGAACTATGGAATGAGATTCATGACATTGTACAGGCGACAGGGATCGAGACCATCCCCATGGAAAAGAAATGCAAAAAAGCAAAATGGCTGTCTGGGGAGGCCTTACAAATAGCTGTGAAAAGAAGAGAAGCAAAACGCAAAGAAGAAAAGGAAAGATATAAGCATCTGAATGCAGAGTTCCAAAGAATAGCAAGAAGAGATAAGAAGGCCTTCTTTAGCGATCAGTGCAAAGAAATAGAGGAAAACAACAGAATGGGAAAGACTAGAGATATCTTCAAGAAAATTAGAGATACCAAGGGAACATTTCATGCAAAGACGGGCTCGATAAAGGACAGAAATGGTCTGGACCTAACAGAAGCAGAAGATATTAAGAAGAGATGGCAAGAATACACAAAAGAACTGTACAAAAAAGATCTTCACAACCCAGATAATCACAATGGTGTGATCACTCATCTAGAGCCAGACATCCTGGAATGTGAAGTCAAGTGGGCCTTAGAAAGCATCACTACGAACAAAGCTGGTGGAGGTGATAGAATACCAGTAGAGCTATTTCATATCCTGAAAGATGATGCTGTGAATGTGCTGCACTCAATATGCCAGCAAATTTGGAAACCTCAGCATTGGCCACAGAACTGGAAAAGGTCAGTTTTCATTCCAATTCCAAAGAAAGGCAATACAAAGAATGCTCAAACTACCGCACAATTGTACTCATCTCACACACTAGTTAAGTAATGCTCAAAATTCTCCAAGCAAGGCTTCAGCAATACGTGAACCGTGAACTCCCTCATGTTCAAGCTGGTTTTAGAAAAGGCAGAGGAACCAGAGATCAAATTGCCCACATCCACTGGATCATGGAAAAAGCAAGAGAGTTCCAGAAAAACATCTATTTCTGCTTTCTTGACTATGGCAAAGCCTTTGACTGTGTGGATCACAATAAACTGTGGAAAATTCTGAAAGAGATGGGAATACCAGACCACCTCACCTGCCTCTTGAGAAATCTGTATGCAGGTCAGGATGCAACAGTTAGAACTGGACATGGAACAACAGACTGGTTCCAAATAGGAAAAGGAGTACATCAAGGTGTATATTGTCACCCTGCTTATTTAACTTCTATGCAGAGTACATCATGAGAAACACTGGACTGGAAGAAACACAAGCTGGAATCAAGATTGCCGGGAGAAATATCAATAACCTCAGATATGCAGATGACACCACCCTGATGGCAGAAAGTGAAGAGGAACTAAAAAGCCTCTTAATGAAAGTGAAAGAGGAGAGTGAAAAAGTTGACTTAAAGCTCAACATTCAGAAAATGAAGATCATGGCATCTGGTCCCATCACTTCATGGGAAATAGATGGGGAAAGTGGAAACAGTGTCAGACTTTATTTTTTGGGCTCCAAAATCACTGCAGATTGTGATTGCAGCTGTGAAATTAGAAGATGCTTACTCCATGGAAGAAAAGTTATGCCGACCTAAATAGGGTATTCAAAAGCAGAGATATTACTTTGCCGACTAAGGTCCATCTAGTCAAGGCTGTTTTTCCAGTGGTCATATATGGATGTGAGAGTTGGACTGTGAAGACTGAGTGCTGAAGAATTGATGCTTTTGAACTGTGGTTTTGGAGAAGACTCTTGAGAGTCCCTTGGACTGCAGGAGATCCAACCACTCCATTCTGAAGATCTGCCCTGGGATTTCTTTGGAGGGAATGATGCTAAAGCTGAAGCTCCAGTACTTTGGCCACCTCATGTGAAGAGTTGACTCACTGGAAAAGACTCTGATGTTGGGAGGATTGGGAGCAGGAGGAGAAGGGGACGACAGAAGATGAGATGGCTGGGTGGCATCACTGACTCGATGGTGGTGAATCTGAGTGAACTCCGGGAGTTGGTGATGGACAGGGAGGCCTGGCGTGCTGCGATTCATGGGGTCACCAAGAGTCGGACACTACTGAGTGACTGAACTAAACTGAACTAAGGTATAGTGGGGCTTCCCTGGTGGCTCAGATGGTAGAGATTTTGCCCGTAATGTGGGAGACATGGGTTCAATCTCTGGATCAAAAAGATCCCCTGGAGAAGAGAATGGCAACCCACTCCAATATTCTTGTCTGGAGGATTCCATGGGCAGAGGAGCCTGGCAGGCTACACATTCCATGGGGTTGCAAAGAGTCAGACACGATTAATCGACTAATGCTTTCACTTTCAGTTACAGGTAGAATGTTACTGGTTTTATATGAAAGCACTTAGATTCAAAGAAATTACATGTTTTTATGGAAATATATAATCAGTAGGTGGTAATTTCTAATTCCAAGCCCAAGTGCTCTAATTTTCAACTGTGTAATTTCTGTTAGACTGTGTGTCTCACCAGAAGGAGGCTTAATTTGTGGCTGGATCCCAGCTTGCTCTTAGTAGAGAGTATACAACTTCACTGAATGCCTGAGCCTAGTTATCAATACAAGAAAACCTAGTATCCTAGCATTTACATAGCAAATTAATACATATACATATAGAATATCTCTGAACTACCAGGTACTGTATTTGATGACTTAGAGATATTGTCTTTAATGCTTACAAGAATTTTAAAAGATAGTTGATATTGTCTCTACTTTTAGATAGTTGAGAGTCACAGAGTAACTAGCATGTCTGAGGGTCACAGGTTGACAGAATTCATACTCCTGTCTATTTAGTTTTATGCTTCTTCCAGTATCTCCTGTATATTTTAAGACAGAACACCTCTTTATTTTTATGTGACTCTTTTGTAAAGTCTTTTTATTTGCACTCCTTCCCCCAAGGACCTACCAGTTGGTTTATTTATTTAACTTGCCTAGCCTTTGACTGTGTGGGTCACATCAAACTGTGGAAAATTCTTCAAAAGATGGGAATACCAGATTACCTGACCTACCTCCTGAGAAATCTGTATGCAGGTCAAGAAGCAACAGTTAGAACTGGACATGGAACAAAAGACTGGTTCCAAATTAAGAAAGGAATAGGTCAAGGTTATATATTGTCACCTGCTTATTTAACTTATATGCAGAGTACATCATGTGAAATGCAAGGCTGGATGAAGCACCAGCTGGAATCAGGGTCGCTGGGAGAAATATCAGTAACTACAGACATGCAGATGACATCACCCTTATGGCAGAAAGGGAAGAACTAAAGAGCCTCTTGATGAAAGTGAAAGAGGAGAGTGAAAAAGCTGGCTTAAAACTCAACATTCTAAAAACAAAAATCATGGCATCCAGTCCCATCACTTCATGGCAAATAGATGGAGAAACAGTGACAGACTTTATTTTCTTGGGTTCCAAAATCACTGATAATGGTGACTGCAGCCATGAAATTAAAAGACACTTGATTCTCAGAAGAAAAGCTATGACCAATCTAGACAGCATATTAAAAAGCAGAGACATTACTTTGCAGACAAATGCCCATCTAGTCAGAGCTCTGGTTTTTCCAGTAGTCATGTATGGATGTGAGAATCTGACTTTAAAGAAAGCTGAGTGCTGAAGAATTGATGCTTTTGAACTGTGGTGTTGGAGAAGACTCTTGAGAGTTCCTTGGACTTCAGGGAGACCCAGTCAGTCAATTCTAAAGGAAATCACTCCTGAATATTCATTGAAAGGACTGATGCTGGAGCTGAAACTCCAATACTTGTCCCCTGACACAAAGGACTGATTCCTTAGAAAAGACCCAGATGCTGGGAAAGACTGAAGGTGGGAGGAAAAGGGGACAGCAGAGGATGAGATGGTTGGATAGCATCTCTGACTTGATGGATATGAGTTTGGGTAAGCTCTGGGAGTTGGTGATTGACAGGGAAGCCAGGAGTGCCGCAGCAGTCCATGGGGTCTCAAAGAGTTGGACAGGACTGAATGCACTGAACTGAACTGATCTTGCTAATCTGTTGTTTGTATGTATATAGTTGCCCACTGTCTAGGAGACAAACATAAAACCTCCAGCAACCATTATTACAGGAGGGTTGTTTTTGTTTTTGTTTTTTTTGGTTTTGGTTTTTTTTTTTTAAAGCAGCATTGTGCAAAGAAGAGATTAATAATAGCTAAAGCATTCTAGAGTTGAGGCTGAGGCAAAAGATAAAGCATGGTTGGGAAAGATCTATTAACCTTTTATCTAAGGGCCCACCTTTATGTATAGTTTTTATTATCAAAATAAATTACTCCTTTGCAATAACATCTAGGTCTCTTGACAATAGTCTGATAATAGAAACCTACCTCTAGCATGTTTTTGACCCTAACCTGAAACCCCTCAGAGGTCCTTCCCTCACTGAACACTTTGTAAATAGGACATGGAAGCAGGATAGAGGGAAAACACAGTTCTAGCCCCTGTATTCTGAACACAAACATGTATTCTCACTGTATCCCCACCCTCCCTACTAGGGTAGATTCTTGCTTGGGAAATCCCATGGACTGAGGAGCCTGGTGGGCTACAGTCCATGAGGTCACCAAAGAGTTGGACATGACTCAGTGACTAAACAACAAATAGCAACAAAGTTATACATAAGGTAGAATGCTGTTCTTATGAACTAGAAAGCAAATTTGAGCTTGGGCATGAAGGTATATTGGTCTTGATCATAATAAAAATATTCCCACTGTGTGGTTCATAGTTCAGTGGTCATTTGTTTCCTGAGGGCATCATATGCCAAAAATAGTTTTCTTTCTACTTTCTAAATTTCTATAGCACTTCATAACTTTATTATAAAATATATCAAGCCCTACTCTCATGATTGATTTCTGTGTCCTTCTCTGTTCATTCTCAGCTATTACATTAATGTTCTCTTTGGCAGGAACTCCACTGGTACCCTGTATGGTTTAATTGGGACGATGACTTCAGGCTGTGTAGGATGCACCACTCTTAGGGACATTCATTTAATATCTGAATCCAGTTACAAACAATTTTAGCATTTTAACATCTTGGCAGGTGGTTAACTGCTATTACCCCTGAGTCTGCTATACTCCAACTGTTAACTGAGTCCAAGCTTACTCTGCTCGCTGCACAACAGGCCAATAAATCTGAGAGATGTTGAGACAAGGACTACCAAGAAGATGACAGATTAATGTCTTGAAATAACCATCTTATAGGGGTGTGGATGCCAGTTTCTTTACTGAACAAAGATGGAGGGAGGTGGGGAAACAAAGTAAAGTGCGCATTAATCTTGCAAATGTTTCCTAGAATGGCAAGCCTAGGGAAGGAGTGTGTTAATTTCTTCCTTCCAGTAGCGATCCACAGGTGGACAGGATCCTGAACAAAGGCACTGTGGTTTAATATTCAGGTAGAGGGGCAGGGTTCCCTGAGGCAGGTCAGTATGTATGATTATAATAACAAAAGCAACAAAAAGCAAGTCTAAGAAATGGATCCAACATGGACTCAGAACTGATTCTTTCTTGCAGCACAACATTGTTGAAAAAATTCTTTCTTTAGTTCTGTGTAAGAAATTATATGAAAAAGAGATGAAGAGGAATACAATACCATCTTTTGCTTCCTTCCTAAGATCAGATGAATATATCAGTGAATTAAACATTTTACAAACGGGAAAGGGCTTTATCTGGTTCAGGTTAAGTGACTAGACTCAAAACTAAATTCCTCCAGCTTTTGTCTAGGATTATATCCTGGATTATTTAGGCCAAAAGCAGCATAATATGGACTGATGAAAAGGCTATGGAGAAAGATCAGGGCTGTGCTTTTTGAGTCACACAAGAAGAGCGTTACCAAGGAGACTCCAAAGCTACCACAGAGATAAGTGGCTCAGGTAAAAAGGAAGGGAGGAAGCTGATCAGCCACCAGCAAGCAGAGGACAGTACTGTTCATGGACTTTTGGTTTGTTGGTTTTGATCTTGCTTTGCCTGCCACTTATCAGCCATAACTATATGTGTGAAACAATGGTTGTGCAGTTAGTGTTCTAATCAGTTATACTGTAGCCACTGAAGCTCTTCATCACAAATATCGTGAAACTCTGAGCTTTTTAGTTCAGACTGTTGTGCTATGAGTTACTGATTTGAGACATTTCACAAGAATATTTGAGGTTGAATCAGATGCAGATTTAATTGAAAAGCTACAGAAAGTTAGCTGAGTAAGGAAAGTATCTTATCAAAGAGTGTGTATGCATGCTCAGTCCATTAAGTCATGTCTGGCTCTTTCCAGCCCCATGGACTATAGCCCACCAGGTTCTTCTGTCCTTAGCATTTCCCAGTAAGAATACTGGAGTGGGTTTCCATTTCCTTCTCCAGAGGATCTTTCCGATCCAGGGATTGAACCCATGTCTTCTACATTGGCAGGCGGATTTTTACCACTATACTACCAAGGAGCCCCTAGCAAAGGGTACATCCACTTTATTATGATAAATTGTTTGATTTTACTACTTCTTACATCAGAGTTTTTATGTAATTAAATGAACTCATTAAAGGTTTTTAAAATCTAAGTTGATTAGCTTGTTTTTCCAGTTCAACATTACTAAAGTAATACCCATTTTTTAAAAAAGCAGAATGGCCTCGTTTAACCTGTCCATTATTATTCATCTACGGAAGAAGATATTAAAGCAGAGAACATAGGAGCAGATGCTGGGGTGTGGTGTTGGTAATGTGTGGAAATTGTTTTTCTGATTGTTTTCATTTTCTCTATTCAGTTCAGTTGCTCAGTCGTGTCCAACACTTTGCAACCCCATTGACTGCAGCATGCCAGGCCTCCCTGTCATCACCAACTCCTAGAATTTATTCAAACTCATGTCCATTGAGTCGGTGATACCATCCAACCATCTCATCTTCTGTCATCCCCTTCTCCTCCCGCCTTCAATCTTTCCCATCATCAGGGTCTTTTCAAATGAGTCAGCCCTTAGTATCAGGTAGCCAAAATATTGGAGTTTTAGCCTCAACATCAGTCCTTCCAATGAATATTCAGTACTGATTTCCTTTAGAGTTGACTGGTTGGATCTCCTTGCAGTCCAAGGGGCTCTCAAGAGTCTTCTCCAACACCACAGTTCAAAAGCATCAGTTCTTTGGTGCTCAGCTTGCTTTATAGGCTAACTCTCACATTCATACCTGACTACTAGAAAAACCATAGTTTTGACTATATGGACCTTTGTTGGCAAAGTAATGTCTCTGCTTTTTAATATGCTGTCTAGATTGGTCATAGCTTTTCTTCCTAGGAGCAAGTGTCTTAATTTCAGGGCTGCAGTCACCATCTGCAGTGATTTTGGAGCCCCCAAAATAAAGTCTGCCACTCTGCCACTGTTTCTGCATCTATTTGCCATGAAAAGATGGGACCAGATGCCATGATCTTCGTTTTCTGAATGTTGAGCTTTAAGCCAGCTTTTTCACTCTCCTCTTTCACTTTCATCAAGAGGCTCTTTAGTTCTTCACTGTCTGCCATAAGGGTGGGGTGGTGTCATCTGCATACCTGAGGTTATAATATTTTTCCCAGCAATCTTGATTCCAGCTTGTGCTTCTTCCAGTCCAGCGTTTCTCATGATGCACTCTGCATACAAGTTAAATAAGCAGGGTGACAATATATGGCCTTGACATACTCGTTTTCCTGTTTGGTTCCATGTCCAGTGGTAACTGTTGCTTTCTGACCTGCATACAGATTTCTCAAGAGGCAGGTCAGGTGGTCTGGTATTCCCATCTCTTTCAGAACTTTCCACATTTTGTGGTGATCCATACAGTCAAAGGCTTTGGCTTAGTCAATAAAGCAGAATGAGATGTTTTTCTGGAACGCTCTTGCTTCTTCCATGATCCAGTGGATGTTGGCAATTTGATCTCTGGTTCCTCTGCCTTTTCTAAAACCAGCTTGAACATCTGCAAGTTCACGGTTCATGTACTGTTGAAGCCTGGCTTGGAGAACTTTGAGCATTCCTTTACTAGCTTGTGAGATGAGTGCAATTGTGCAGTAGTTTGAGCATTCCCCAAAGAAAGGCAATGCTCCAGCATTGCTCCAGTACTGTGCAGCTGCTGCTAATTTTTCTCTGTAGGATACAAAATAATTAATATCTTAGATTGAGGCTGGTGGGGAAGTATTGGGAATTAAGAAATCATGAAATATTTGTCTTTGGAAGTATAGTATAATTGTATGAAAGCATGAAGGGCCAGTGTATTTGAGGTTAATAGTCTTCTATTATAGCTGGAATCATGAATAGGTCATGTGTCTCCCACCAGCCATGTTCAATTACAAGTGTTCAGGGGTTCATAAATTGGGTGTAATAAGCCAGGTAAATTTGACCATGTCAGAGAGGTGCAGAGAAACTCAGGGCATATGTAAGGGAGTGTTTGTATTGACTGTCCTTAGAAATTAAGATGGGTAAGGAAGGCAGATAGAAATTGAAAAAGCAGGGTAGTGAGATGATGGTGGGGTCAGTCTTAACATTATAGAAATTAGAACTATCAAGTTAGAGAAAATTATTTTGCTTTATGAATCAGAGTATTCATTCTTGATGTAATCATCAAAATTATACCTTACTTGATGTGATTATATTCTATAAGACAGGGTGAGAACATCTCATGCCAGGCATTATTTATTATAAGTCAATTTAAAATATGTGTATTTATTTATATATTATTAGGTAGCACTATTACTAATTTGTCTTAAGTTTAGTAACCATCACAAACCAATTTGCCAACTATATTCTTATATTTTAATCATTTGCCATCATGTTTTCCATTTTTAAACTTCATTTGTCACCATTTCTAAGGTTTTAAATATGGCCACATTAATATTATTATATATGTATGAAAGTGAAAGTGAAGTTGCTCAGTCATGTCTGACTCTTTGTGACCCCATGGACTGTAACTTACCAGGCTCATCTGTCCATGGGATTTTCCAGGCAATAGTACTGGAGTGGATTGCCGTTTCCTTCTCCAGAGGATCTTCCCAACCCAGGGATCCAACCCAGGTCTCCCACATTGTAGACAGATGCTTTACCATCTAAGCCACCAGGGAAGTCCATTATATATGTATATATACTATAATATATTAGGTAAAATTTTAAAATTATATACATATAGTGCCCATTATCTGTGTATAATCAAAACATCTCTGTAGTTGGATATAGCCATACAAGTCAGGGATACCAACTGTCTCGTCCACGGGACTGTATTCAAGTTGTAAGGTGTAATTATACCTAAATGTAAATCAACCTATTTATCCATCTATGTCTATATCCTAGATGCCCAAGATTTCTTTCATTTCTTATTCATTTATCATATAGCAGGTGGGAGGAATCACTCTAGTGACATTCATATCAGCCAATTTTCCCCTCTTATTCAGTTCTTATAAAGGTCAAAGGAAAAGAATCAATAGCTAACTTGGTGTTTTCCATTGTTGGATGTATGACAGAATCTCTTGGTAAGCTTTTATAAATGACTGACACCTGGGCTCTGTCTCAGACCAAATCAAAATATTTGCATTGGGGTGGGGTGAAGATCTTTACTAGAGTTTTCCACTTATACAAATCAAATCCAGTCTTAATAGGCTGCCCATCTATTTCACTTGTAGGGATACCATGATCCCCTAGTCAATACAAAGGTCTCTGTGGATCAGACTATTCTAATTAATGTCTTAACTCCATGTCAGCCAATTAACTATGTTCACCATGTCCTTGACAATTAAGTGCTACCACCTGGCTTCTGAAACCCTCCAGGATTTTAATGGTATTTAGAAATGACAGCCCACTCCAGTGTTCTTGCCTGGAGAATCCCAGGGACAGGCGAGCCTGCTGGGCTGCCGTCTTTGGGGTCGCAGAGTCAGACATGACTGAAGCGACTTAGCAGCAGCAGCAGCAGAAATTGATTGCAGCATTTTCCTCTATGAACAGCATACAAAGAAGAGGCACAACATAGCTCCTTCAAAATGGAAGTGAGGAGCTCCCTTCATATTTTTCTCACAAGCTTGGTTAAGACATTGTTTTTAGACTCTAGGGAGCATAGTTAAGGTTTGGGGTGAGTAAGAATGTCTTACATATTAAGTTCACTTTACCATTCCAGTCACACTAAGCCTTTGGTTAACTGCCTTTACAGTTTAATAAGGAAGATACAGAAGTTGAGTTTTATTTGATATAGACTGTCTTTTGTTCATATTTTAGTCAGCCAACCAAACAGATCATTCTGAACCATTGAAATTGATACATTCGATCTGGAATCAGCATGTCAATAAATTCACCCTAATCGAACATTATATTATATTCTACACATATATTCTATTCTCACACATATTCCTATGCTTCTATTAAATATAAATGGTAGAATCATGCAACTCTTCTTTTTTCATTGCACTATCTCATCAATCAAATTTTGTATCTCATCTTTTGGTGCCTAGTAAGATTTGTTGTTGTTGAGTCCCTAAGTTGTGTTGAACTCTTTGCAACCCCCATGGACTGCAGCATGCCAGGCTTCCCTGTCCTTCATCATCTCCCAGAGCTTGCTCAAACTCATGTCCATTGAGTCAGTGATGCCATCTAACCATCTCATCCTCTGTTGTCCCCTTCTCCTCCTGCCTTTAATCTTTCCCAGCATCAGGGTCTTTTTCAGTCAGTCAGCTCTTCACATCAGGTGGCCAGAGTATCAGAGCTTCAGTTTTACCATCAGCCCTTCCAATGAATATTCAGGGCTGATTTCCTTCTAGGATTGACTGGTTTAATCTTGGTGTCCAATGGACTCTCCAAGAGTCTTTTCCAGCACCACAACTGAAAAGCATCAGTGAATCTGGAGTTTGATTATACTGTCTAGAAGTAAGAAGTGAGAGCTAGAGGTAGCTGTAAGGAACATAAGCACCTCTGGCAAGACAACTACTTCTGGGATAGACCTTACATATTCTTCAGGTCAGGAAAACTAATCTCTTCTGCAGTGTTCAAGGGCCATTTCTTCTAGCCAAGTGGGTCACCATAGAATTTATGGTTTCAGGCTCCTTAGCTTCAGTGGAAAAGAAGGCAGTGGCACCCCACT
Organism: Nanger dama; assembly: GCA_917880005.1. Taxonomy (NCBI): domain Eukaryota; kingdom Metazoa; phylum Chordata; class Mammalia; order Artiodactyla; family Bovidae; genus Nanger; species Nanger dama. The sequence goes on from CAKJTW010000007.1 coordinate 38,352,219, forward strand.
CCAGTACTCTTGCCTGGAAAATCCCATGGATGGAGGATCCTGGTGGGCAACAGTCCATGGGGTCGCTAAGAGTCGAAAATGACTGAACGACTTCACTTTCACTTTTTACTTTCATGCATTGGAGAAGGAAATGGCAACCCACTCCGTGTTCTTGCCTTGAGAATCCCAGGGGTGGGGGAGCCTGGTGGGCTGCCGTGTATGAGGTTGCTTAGAGTCGGACTCGACTGAAGTGACTTAGCAGCAGCAGCAGCTTCACTGTAATGTGTACATAAGCCCTGGTCCCAATTTCCAGGGTCTTATTTCCCTAAGCCGTGATGATAACTTTAACAAAAGAAGCTTTGAGAGGTTGAGAATTGAATTTCTGTTGTAATTCATCCATCTATAAAGTGAGACTTTGGGTCTGGTTTTTGGAAATCTTGATGGTTACAGAAAATAAAAGGAGTCACAGAAAATTTGAATTCTCATATGTGGTCCGTATGCTAAAAACTTAAATCCTTCAGCTCCTTATTTTCTTTTATCCATGTTCTTCAGTACAGGTAGAAGGAAACAACCCCATTATTTTCATTTTCACTAACATGGTCTACAGCAGCAAATACTTGCTCACCTGCAGTCATGTCTTTAGATATTTGATTAAGGGTTCTATAGATGCAGTTTATTAATTTGCAACTGCAGCCATGGGTTGCTACTATCCCTCTTCCCTAGGAAGCAGAGTTATTATTGACCGTAATCGTATCAGAGAACCAAAGGCATAACCCCAAACCAATTCATTGAAGCCATCTTTAAAATTCTGTGCATTTGGAATCATACTTGGTCCATTCAATTAGAAAAGTAGACTGAATATAGATATAAGGATATCTATAGATATGATATAGATATATAGGATATAGGTATAGATATATAGATGAATATAGATATAGATAGGATAAGGAATGTGTTACAGATATTTAGCCGTATACAGAGACACGCTGTTAGGAAGAGAAGATGGATATAAAATATAAACATTGAAGGTATAAAATTTCTTACCAGAAAGCAGTAGAGATGCTTGGGTAACCCAAATAAAAGGGGAGCAAAATTTCATCCCCCAAGACTTGCCCTTCTACTCATTCAACAAAACATGAATCTAGTGAAGGACAGCAGAGTGTACAACCCCAAATACACTTCTTTGACATAAGAATTATCCTGAGCCTATTATTAAAAACAAAAAACAAAAAACAGGAGACATGAGGAAAGTTCTGAAAACTAGTAGTTTACTCTTTCATAAAAAAATATTTATAAGGGAAATCTCCATTTGCAAAGGTTTCTCCTCTGTTCCAGGAAGAGAAGGATGAGTGACTCTTTAGAAATGTATCATGGAAAACACTCGGACTTAGATTGCATGCCAAATATACCCTTGTTTTCTGTGCTTTGCTTGAAAACCTCCCATAGCTGCCTTCTCACAATGTTTTCTATTGTTTTCAGCAGCTAAAGATGGTATTTCAAGTGGTGGGCTTAGACCATTTCAGAGAGTTATTCAGTTTTCCTACGTCTCTCCCATGTATACAGGAGCTATACATGTTATGAAACTTCTGTTTATTTTTCTCCTGTTAATCTGTCTTTAATTACAGTGGTGTCTTAACCAAGAATTCAGAAGAGTGAAGGGAAATCTGTTTTTCCTCTCTAGCACTGGCTACTGCTGTGGGGAAATTTTGCAGATGTAATTGAAATTTTATAAAATTGACAAGGTTATTGAGGACCAGATAAATAGTCTGCAAACGAAGTGCTTTATAATCTGTAGAAGTCTACTGAAGTATTACTAGGTGTCTTCAGTTACTCGTGGTGGAGTGGGGCTGGGGAATAGAATAAGAGTTTTAAGATATGCATCAAAATATTTTATCACAGTTTCTAAGCATAATAAGACAATTATTGAGATTCCAAATATTTAATTAGCAAGTAATCAAAGCCTGAAGTAAATTTTTGTGCATCAAGTAGGATGAGGAATAAATTCCAAACAACTTGAAGATTATAAAATGATGATCCGGAATGTCATGTTTCTGAGGTCTGTTTTCAAAACATTATAAATTGAACAGATTTGAAGTTATATCTAAATGTATCTTGAATTTTATAGCTAGAATTTTTAAACACTCAAATATTATATTTTAAAATATTATTTTCCTTTAATAAAGCTGAATTACTAAATCCATAATTTTATATTACTCTAACGTAGCAAACTTTACAAGATCCAGTGCTCCCCAAACCAATCGCCATCTTTACACTTAAAGATAAACTACAAAAATTAGATCTGTTAGGCAGTTAGAATAGGAAACAGGAGTCCAGAATGGAAGAGGCTAAAAGACAAGGAAGGGAAAACCTTGCAAAAACAAAACAAAGGAAGGTCTGAGGACCATAGTGAAGACCTCAGGTAGAACAAACAGCACTCCTGGCTAGCAGTTTACACAGGGCAGGCCCAGGGGGAGGAGAAAACATGTAAAGAGAGAAGCCAAAGGGCCAGGCGCTCTCTCCTCTTCTCATCTTTGGGTCGGCATGCCCTCATGCCTAGGTATTTTCCTGCTATTTTCTAAATAAAACGGAGCTGTAACACTGGTCTGTCTGAGTTATAACACATCTGTCTGAGAGCTGTGACACACCGAGGACTTTAATATCGGTCACTTCAAATCTTTGTTGTGACGAGACAGAACTGAGGAGATTACACTCCCTGAGAGACCCATAAACAAAGCTAAAAAGTGATGGAAAGCCTACTAAAGACATTGAAAGTAGAACAAAAAGGAAAGAAAATAGAATATAAAGGAATTACATAGTGAATGTATAAACACATGGGAAAAATATTGAACTATCTTGTATGAAAGGAATAAAAAGTGAGGGAATCTAATTAAAAGTTGACTCCTGAATTGTTTTGCATTTATCCCCATAGCAATTTTCATGGATATGAAACAGACTGTTTCACTTCTGGCTTAAAGAGAAGTCCAAGTATGTGGATGACAGTTCCTATTTAAACATTTGGTATTTTTGTTAACTGTATTTGCCTTTGACTTGATGAATGTGTTTGAATGAAGGTACACATTTGTACATTATCCTTAGCCTTAAGGAAACAAAGCTCTTTTATAATGCCCTGCTCAGGAAAGTTAATTGGATTAATTTAGATAATGCAACTGTAAGAACATTTCTGAGATGTCTATATAAATAAGTTGTTATGCCAAGAACAGATCTAGATAAAATTATGATGTGTAAAGAATGTTCTCAGTTCCTCATTTCCCTACTCTGGTGATAATTCCTCACCAGAGCAGAAACTGTGTTCATCTATCAAAATTTGCCCTGAGGAAATTTCTGGGACATATTTTGTCTTATATGAAGATAGAATCATGTATAAAATGTGGCTAGTAATAAACACATGAGTAAAAAGTAACAGAACCAGCATGACTTTATATCTTAGAGCATCTCTTAAGAAATATGTTTTTAAATATTATCGTACTCTTCATTAAGCAAAATGAAAGATTCTTAATTATTGAAAATTCAAACATTACCCAATAGAACTGGGTAGTTCTGTTTATGTACTTCGTAGTTTTGGGTTTTAGAAAATCTGTACCAATATTCCCTGAAGTTTTATTATACAAATAAAGGATTGTTACACATATGGTTTGGCTGAGATTAGAGGCTGGTGTTTCCTAAATTTCTGTTGGAAAATTCACTTTAGGAAATATCCACATAAAAGAGTCCCTTTAGATAAAAGGCACAATAGAAGAGTGTACCCTTTAACCAGTGTCTTACTTGATAGTCTCAGCCATTTATTGAAATACCATTTAACATAGACCTAGTACATGGAAGGCATACAGTTAACATTATCTGAATAAATGAATGCATGCTGTCTTACAGTGGGTGTGAAAAAATTGCATTTACCCCAAAGTGTGAAAGTGTTAGTCACTCAGTCATAGCCAACTCTTTGTGACCCCATGGACTGCAGCCTGCCAAACTCCTCTGTCCATGGAATTCTGCAGGCAAGAATATTGGAGGGTGTTACCATTCCCAACACAGGGATTAAACCTGGATCTCCAGCATTGCAGGAAGATTTTTTTATCCTAAAGAAGAAAGTAAAAGGAGTTTTACTAAAAACATACTTAAGGCAGAGTCATGTTTGCAGGTATGGCTTCAATGTGATCAAGTAACCTCAGAATCCTTTTTGGAAAGAAATAGGTTATTTATATTTTTTAAAAAGCAGAATAATCATTTTTAGTGAGATTATATCTCTGAAAATGTATTTTTATACCTATAAAATACTGATGTTCATCCTTTATTTTAAGAGAAAATTTTATTCTTCTCCTCCCACCAAAATTCTCAAAACAAATTATTTAAATTCATGTGAATATTCAAGAGATATCTATGACACTGTTGTTGTTTAGTTGCTAATTTGTATTCAAGTCTTTTGTGATCCCTGGACTATAGCCTGCAAGGCTCCTCTGTCTGTGGAATTTCCTAGGCAAGAATACTAGAGTGGTAGCCATTTCCTCCTTCAGGAGATCTTTCCAACCTAGGGATCAAACTTGAGTCTCCTGCATTGCAGGCAGATTCTTCACTGATGATCCACCAGGGATAATAGAGGTAGATTTTTAAGTAAAAGGAATACCGCAGCTATCAAATGATTAGAAATCCTTAATAAAGTGAAGTAAATACCAAAAGTAATACGCTTTTCTGCTTCTATGTCCAGTATGTTTAAATTGATTAAGATGGTTGTAGACTCCTTTACAGCAATCTAAATCAAGAAAGTTTCCACCTTCGTGAGCCCATATTTACAAATGGCCTCAGGTTTTCAGCCTGTGTTCAAGTGAAACATGATCTGTTGCTTAACTAGATATTCATCAACTTTTTAAATGTGTACAGTTTGTTTGTTTTTGCTGTGAAAAGCAAATGTTTATTTTTAAATTAGTGTTTATTGACGTATAGTTGATTTACAGTTTTGTGTTAGTTTCTGCTATACAGCAAAGTGAATCAGTTATATATATATATGCAAATTTCCACTCTTTTTTAGATTCTTTTCCCATATAGGTCTTTACAGAGTATTGAGTAGAGTTCCCGGTGCTATATCAGTTCAGTTCAGTTCAGTCGCTCAGTCGTGTCCAACTCTGTGACTCTATGAATTGCAGCACGCCAGGCCTCCCTGTCCATCACCAACTCCTGGAGTTCATCCAAACTCATGTGCATCGAGTCAGTGATGCCATCCAGCCATCTCACGCTCTGTCGTCCCTTTCTCCTCCTGCCCCCAATCCCTCCCAGCATCAGGGTCTTTTCCACTGAGTCAACTCTTCACATGAGTTGAAACTCCAATATTTTGGAGTTTCAGCCTCACCATTAGTCCTTCCAGTGAACACCCAGGACTGGTCTCCTTTAGGATGGACTAGTTGGATCTCCTTGCAGTCCAAGGGACTCTCAAGTGTCTTCTCCAGCACCACAGTTCAAAAGCATCAATTCTTTGGCACTCAGCCTTCTTCACAGTCCAACTCTCACATCCATACATGACCACTGGAAAAACCATAGCCTTGACTAGATGGACCTTTGTTGGCAAAGTAATATCTCTGATTTTTAATATGCTATCTAGGTTGGTCATAACTTTCCTTCCAAGGAGTAAGCGTCTTTTAATTTCATGGCTGCAGTCACCATCTGCAGTGATTTTGGAGCCCCCAAAATAAAGTCTGACACTGTTTCCACTGTTTCCCCATCTATTTCCCATGAAGTGATGGGACCAGATGCCATGATCTTAGTTTTCTGATAATAGGTCCTTATTCATTATCAGTATTTGTATAGTAGTGACTCTATATCAATTCTAATCTCCCAATTTATCCTTCTCATCCTTTCCCTCTTGTTAACCATAAGTTTGTTTTCTACATCTGTTGACTCTGTTTCTGTTTTGTAAATAAATTCATTTGTACCAATGCACACTTTTATTTATTTTTATTTTATTTTATTTTTGTTATTTATTTATTTATTTTAAATTACAATACTGTATTTGTTTTGCCATACATTGACACGAATCAGCCTTAGGTGAACACAATCTCCCAATGCTGAAGCCCCCTCCCACCTCCCACCCCACATCCTCTACTTGAATCATCCTGTGCATCAGCCCCATGCATCCTGCATCCTACATTGAACATAGATTGGCGCTTCGTTTCTTACACGAAAATATACATGTTTCATTGCCATTCTCCCAAACCATCCCACCCTTTCCCTCTCCCTCAGAGTCCAAAAGTCCACTCTATACCTCTGTGTCTCTTGATTGTCTCACATACAGGGTCATCATTACTGTCTTCTAAATTCCATATATATGTGTCAGTATACTGTATTGGTGTTTAAAAAATATGGAACGCTTCACGAATTTGCGTGTTATCCTTGCGCAGGGGCCATGCTAATCTTCTCTGTATCGTTCCAATTTTAGTATATGTGCTGCCGAAGCGAGCACCAATGCACACTTTTAAATGAAATAAAAAATCTAACTTGGAAGAGACTGATAAGTTTATCATGATTTATGAGTAGTAAAATGACATCTTGACCACAAAGCAATTACATCCTCATACTGACACAATGAAAAATTACCACTAACAACAGAAAAGCAAGATTATAGTATTATTAGAAAAAAAAAAGTTGACCTCCAAAATGCCAAGAGAAAAGGCATGAAAATATTCTGTTACTCTGAATAGAACCCTGGTAATACCTGAAGTATTTACATCAGCTTTCCAATAACAAGCTAAGTTGCTTATCCATGACTTTCATTAAAATACAAATTTAAAAACATACAGGGTTTAATTTATTTGATCTAAAGGGCAATAACACTGTTGGCCTTCTTTTTAAGGTAGAGTTAGTTTAAGTAGATATAATTTAGGCTGAAAAGTTCATGTGAGAATTAGAACATATTAGGTATCTTAGGAGAATAACAAAGTTCTCTGAGGATCCTAAGGAACTTATATGACTGCAATTACATAACTGGAATAGAAATAGAAAAATTTTTGTTGTAGTTTATTTCAGGAGGGAGCATATAAGTTTAAAGGTTGTGCATCTTATTGGTAATAGTTTGACTAGTTAAGGTGGTGGAGTAAGACCATTGCAACTTAAAGCAACAGTGAAGAATGCCAAAGATTTAAGAGGGAACAAATCAGAGAAGAGGAAGTTTGTGTGTGTGTGTGTGTGTGCATGAGTCCATGCAGTGGAAATTCAAACAGAAATATGTTTTAAAAAAAAATAAGAGTGGACTGATAGGTAAGTCTGAGCTTGAGAGTAAATTAATTTCCCCCTCTCCCTTTGGAAGATCAATTCGAAAATAATGTAGAAGTGCACTAGACAAAGGAAAAAATCAGTTGGTTCAGTTCAGTTGCTTAGTCGTGTCTTACTCTGTGACCCCATGAACTGCAGCACGCCAGGCCTCCCTGTCCATTACCAACACCCGGAGTTCACTCAGACTCACATCCATCGAGTCCGTGATGCCATCCAGCCATCTCATCCTCGGTCATCCCCTTCTCCTCCTGCCCCCAATCCCTCCCAGCATCAGAGTCTTTTCCAATGGGTCAACTCTTTGCATGAGGTGGCCAAAGTACTGGAATTTGAGCTTTAGCATCATTCTTCCCAAAGAAATCCCAGGGCTGATCTCCTTCAGAATGGACTGATTGGATCTCCTTGCAGTCCAAGGGACTCTCAAGTGTCTTCTCCAGCACCACAGTTCAAAAGCATCAATTCTTCGGCACTCAGCTTTCTTCACAGTCCAACTCTCACATCCATACGTGAGCACTGGAAAAACCATAGCCTTGACTAGATGGACCTTAGTTGGCAAAGTAATGTCTCTGCTTTTGAATATGCTATCTAGCTTGGTCATAATTTTTCTTCCAAGAAGTAAGTGTCTTTAAATTTCATGGCTGCAGTCACCATCTGCAGTGATTTTGGAGCCCCCAAAATTAAAGTCTGACACTGTTTCCACTGTTTCCCCATCTATTTGCCGTGAAGTGATGGGACCAGATGCCATGATCTTCATTTTCTGAATGTTGAACTTTAAGCCAACCTTTTCACTCTCCACTTTCACTTTCATCAAGAGGCTTTTTAGTTCCTCTTCACTTTCTGCCATAAGGGTGGTGTCATCTGCATATCTGAGGTTATTGATATTTCTCCCAGCAATCTTGATTCCAGCTTGTGCTTCCTCCAGCCCAGTGTTTCTCATGATGTACTCTGCATAGAAGTTAAATAAGCAGGGTGACAATATACAGTCTTGATGTACTCCTTTTCCTATTTGGAACCAGTCTGTTGTTCCATGTTCGGTTCTAACTGTTGCTTCCTGACCTGCATACAGATTTCTCAAGAGGCAGGTCATATGGTCTGGTATTCCCATTTCTTTCAGAATTTTCCACAGTTTATTGTGATCCACACAGTCAAAGGCTTTGGCATAGTCAATAAAGCAGAAGTAGATGTTTTTCTGGAACTCTCTTGCTTTTTCAAAGATCCAGCAGATGTTGGCAATTTGATCTCTGGTTCCTCTGCCTTTTCTAAAACCAGCTTGAACATCTGGAAGTTCACAGTTCACGTATTGCTGAAGCCTGGCTTGGAGAATTTTGAGTATTATAAGGGAAAAATAGGGAACAACTAATTGGAAGCTAATGAATATTAGTTCGTGGCATCAGAAGGAATTGGGATTGGCTGTGTAAATTACTGAGAAATTTACTTCTTCAGGTTTTTTATTAATTGAATGTAGTTTCTTGGAGACAATATGATCAAGCACAACAAGTCTTTACAAAAAGGAAGGCTGAAAAAAATAGCATTCATTTCCCATCCATGTATATTTCAGCTATGCATGAGGCACTGTGCAAGGACTAAACATACAGAATGTATAGCCTCTACACTATGAAGCATAACATCTATGTGGAGAGATAGGTAACCCTAAGGCAGTAATGAATGAGAGAGGTATGAATGAGGTGCTCAGAAGCACAGAAGCACACATCTGTACTGGGGGACTTGGAGAGCTCTCCAGAGGAAAAGATGGCATGTTTTTTTCCAGGTGAATGTGGGATTGTGACTGGATGGAATTTTATGTTAAGAAGTGCTTGCACTTCTGAAACACCTGGAGAATAATTTCCTTAATAGATGGATTGTATGATATGAGTCAGATGGGACACATGATGATCAAATCATCAAAACTTATATATTCAGGAGTTGGATTTTGCTGTAGATATATTTTAAGTAGGGAACAGACATGATCAATTTTCATTCAAAATTTTTAAGAAAAAAACACTACTTTCAAAGACTGATAAATTTGAAAAGAGGTAGAGTAATAAGGAATGCATCATACCAACCCAGGTCAGGAGCTGGAAATCAGATTAAGCTAGAGGAAGTATGAGCAGAGAGGTAGGAATAGATTCAAATGATGATTATGATAATGATGATGGTGCTGATAATTGTTTCTGTGGTTCTTGCTGCTACTACTAATCACAGGTAACATTTCTGAGAACTTACTATTTGACATGTTCTGTGGAAAGTTTATTATATAAATTCTATCACGTAATCCTCTGTCATCCCTCAACCTATTTTTATCTTCATTTGAAATAAAAGGAGAGATTAGAACACATATATGAATAATGATTTTGTCAGTATGATGACAATAATGCCTACTCATCCTGCAATTCCACTTGAAATAAGATTCCTGCCCCTTGTCAGCTAATTTGCATACTCACCCATGCTCTTATATGACACATTGTAATAATGGTGCCATCTCTAATATTTACATCTTTACTGGCTTTTATGTGTGAGTAGCTAGACTGATAATTATAATTCTATTGCTTCTTTCATGGGCATCAATTCTCATATTAAAGAGAAAAAACTGAGAACACCCCTTGAAAATTACCTTGAGTACATGTAATTTTTATTTGTAACAAATTTATACATTAGGGTGATTTTTAGTATTGAAATTTATGATGATCAGTCTATAATATAAGAAAGCCAATGCTTTATCAGGTAATCTTTCCATTATGCTAAAAAGTTCGGCTGATAATGTTTCAGAACTTGTACAGGAAAGCCAGTAATTCTAAGGTTTTACTTGAATGGCTCCTTGCATTATCAGGAACACTTTTTTGACACTGTAGATGAAGACTGTGCATCCAGGCAAGCTTGATAATGACATTCTGTCACCATAGAGCACACAGAGTGAAGCCCCTGTGGGGAAAGAGAATGTCTTAAACTAAATGGACAGCTAATGAGATACTTGAAGGCACAGCCAGTGAAATGTGCTATGGGAACAAGGTCTATACAAATTTGTTTGAGGCCTCTGGTTCATTGATCTGTTTATGGAGATGTCATAGGTTGATATATCCTTTATTGCTGTTGCCAAGAATGGATTGAAGACATATTGAACACATCTTATTTGGTGAGAGTTCCCAGAGGGAATATGAGAATGAGCAACCTCTATCAATAACATTGGAGGGTACCCTCCTTGATTAAAAAAAAAAATTAATTGTATAGTAATTGCTTCTCCAGTGTTGTTTATATTGCAGCCAATTCTGAATGTCAGTAATTTACCCTGAAGAAGCAAGCAAAACCACATGTCCTGAACATTGCCATGACTGTCCATCTCATTTATGTGTAATTTAGCTGTGTCTAAACAAAGGAAGTAAATGAAGAATTAAGCAATTAAAGAAGGAATTTATTTCCACCAGCCACACTAGATCACCATTTTATCAGTTTTCTCAGTAGTGACATGGACTCTCCACTTCTGTTTCCTATGAATATAGGTGAAAACACAAGTTAAAACTGAAGCACATATTTATACAATTTGTAATCACGAGTTTGAGCAGAAAGCTGATGAAGATGGTGGCTCACTGGGAAAGAACCTACCTGCCAGTGCAGGAGACATAAATTTGATCCTGGGTGGGGAAGATCCCCCAGAGAAGGAAGTGGCAACCCACTCCAGTATTCTTGGCTGGGAAATCCCATGGACAAGAGGAGCCTGTTGGCCTACAGTTCATGGGGCTGCAAAGAGTCAGACACAACTTAGCAACTAAACAACAAGGCAATGATATTAACACTCCTAGAGGAGAATAAGAACAGTTCAATATAAATACATCTCTTTTAAATGAGAAGCTGGGAGAAAAGTGACATTTTCAATAGGATTTTCACATTTAAGTATTCGGATGTCTATTTACCAAAATCCCACAGAAACACAGAAAAATCAAGTTAATTACAAAACTCATAAAAGCAAGTCTAAAATGAAAAAACACGTCAGTAGGAAAGCTGAAAATACCTTTAAATATATTACAATAGTCATATCCTTGACTAGTTAGTAAAAGAGAATACTTACTATGTTTACCACATCATATGTATTTCAGTGTAGTCGAAATTATTAATGACACAACAGATGAAAATTTCAGTGATTCACATTTTCTTCAATATATCTCCTTATAATTTAACCATCACAATGGTACACCTTTGGCCAGGTGGCTAAAAATTGTAATGATGTGCAGTTTATAGCTGGAAATTACAGAAAATCATAACATAAAAATTTAGAATTATTTTAAAAATTATAATTTCTACTGCAGATTTCAGTAACATACATTGATGATGAAAATGAACTGCTTATAATTACTAAAAGTACAACAGTGTGTATACACCTGTCATTCTCTCTTATTTCACCTTTTGGATCTCTGTTCTCTTTACTGTTGGACAAATTAAACAAATTAAACTATTTGAAAAAGAGGCTTTAAAAAATATTTTATCCTTTGAACTGAAGTGTTAATCACTCAGTCATGTCTGACTCTTTGAAAACCCAGGAACTGTAGCCCGCCACGGTCCTCTGTCCACGGAATTATCCAGGCAAGAATACAGGAGTAGGTTGCCATTCCCTTCTCCAGCAGATCTTTTTGACCCAGGGATCAAACCCAGGTCTCTTGCATTGCAGGCAGTTTCTTTATTGTCTGAGCCACAAAGACTCCGCATTTTAACCTTTATCTTTACTATTTGAGCAGAATTGTGATGATTAATTTTCTGTGTCAGCCTAACTGTGCCATGGGGTACCCAGGTTGAATATTATTTCTCAGTGTGTCTGTGAGGGTGTTTCAGAAGGAAATTAGCTTTCGGATGAGTAGACTGAGTAAAGATATTGCTCTCCTCAGTATGGGTGGGCATCATCTGATCATGAGGGCCTGAATAATAGAACAAAAAGTTGGAGGGGAGAATGTATTCTGTCTGCCTGGCTGTAGAGCTGGTACATTGGTCTTTTGTCCTTCAACTAGGACTTATACCATGAGCGATCCTGAGAATTTGGACTAGATTTTACACCATCAGTTCTGATTATTTTGGTTTTCAGGACTTTGTACTTGGATCTATGCTAGAACTAGAACTGTACAGTTAGCTTTCCTGGGTTTTCAGTGTGCAGATGGCGGGTCATGGTATTTCTCAGCCTTAATAATTGCATTAGCCAATTTGTTACAATAAATCACACATATATATGAATTGTGCAATTATAGAGGATATATATATATATAGGAACATGGTGAGCTACAGTCCATGGGTTGTAAAGAGTTGGGTACACCTGAAGCAACTGAGCAGATGTGTGCGTGCACACACATACACACACACACACACATAATATACATATGTATTAGAGAGAGAGTAAGAGAGAACCATGACTAACGCCAGGATTTTTCAAAGATAGCTAGTCTTTCTTGCTCCTAGTAAAGAATTCTCATGTTGTAGGTTACCTGTATGGAGGCAAAGGAGGTTATTTACAGATTATCTGTTTCAGTTCAGTTCAGTTCAGTTCAGTTGCTCAGTCGTGTCTGACTCTGTGATTCCATGAATCGCAGCACGCCAGGCCTCCCTGTCCATCACCAACTCCAAGAGTTCGCTCAGATTCATGTCCATCGAGTCAGTGATGCCATCCAGCCATCTTATCCTCTGTCGTCCCCCTTCTCCTCCTGCCCCAGGTCCCTCCCAGCATCAGAGTTTTTCCAATGAGTCAACTCTTCTCATGAGGTGGCCAAAGCACTGGGGTTTCAGCTTCAGCATCATTCCTTCCAAAGAAATCTCAGGGCTGATCTCCTTCAGAATGGACTGGTTGGATCTCCTTGCAGTCCAAGGGACTCTCAAGAGTCTTCTCCAACACCACAGTTCAAAAGCACCAATTCTTCGGGCGCTCAGCTTTTTCACAGTCCAACTCTCACATCCATACATGACCACAGGAAAAACTATAGCCTTGACTAGACGGACCTTTGTTGGCAAAGTAATTATCTGTTTATAAGCATTTTAATCCTTTTTAGCATACTTCCCTGGTGGCTCAGATGATAAAGCGTCCGTCTGCAATGCAATGTGAGACCCGAGTTCACTTCCTGGGTCGGGAAGATCCCCTGGAGAAGGAAATGGCACCCTACTCCAATATTCTTGCCTGGAAAATCACATGGACAGAGGAGCCTGGTAGGCTACAGTCCATGGGGTCCCAAAGAGTTTGACACAACTGAGCGACTTCACTTTCACATTTTTAGCATATCATTGGATTTATTATCTCACAAATATGAGCTAGCTTAGTTATATTTGAGATTCAATTTAGTCTACTAAATGTTTACATCAATTTACACTGTCATTTTTGTTATGCAGAACATAGTAGGTCATGCTCACTTAACCAAAATACCAAAATCTCAGTTTAAAACCAGGTGGAGTATACTTATAGCTGAGTCACCTTGCTGCACAGCAGAAACTAATGCTGTAACACGATTATCCTACAATTCAAAAGAAAAAAGCATGTTTGTTTCTCTTCATGATATTTCTTTGGTGGGTTACTGTAGGTTTTCCTCTAGCTCACCTCACTGCAGGCCCGAGACTAATAGGGAAGTGACCATCTAAGCCACGCTTTGACAAATTACAGCCCACAGGCCAAATACAGCATGCTCCCTGTTTTTGTAAAAACATTTTTTTGGGCCATACCCATTGATTTGCATATTCATTTTTTCTACTTTTAACTAAGACAGCACAGGAAAACACCTGCATCAGCAACCCTAAAGGCTGCCAAGCCTAAAATATTTGCTATGTGGCCCTTTCTGAAAAGCTTATTGACCCCAGTCTGGTACATTTCTGTTGCTGAATGGGGAAAATGGAAAGAAATCGGGTCTGGTGAGCCATTCTCTGGCTCTTAAAGTTTAATTCCTAAATTGAATTTTATCACATTTTTCTTTTAAGTAAGGGATCATATATTCTATTTACCTTGACTTATTTCAGTTTAGCAATATCTGCCCATTAATTTTATACTGTAAGGACAGCTAAACTGCGGATAAAAAAAAAATTGAATCACATTTTTTCATGGAATATTTCAGTCTTTAATTATCTCATGACACTGGATATTGATGAGAAGTCTGAGATCAGTCCGATTTTTTTCTCCTCCAGTCTCAAACCACTCTCCCCTTACTTTTGTATTGATTGTCTGAAAAAATATTTTTTTTCTTGAAAATACAGCACTTTAAATACGGTGTGTCTCAGTGTGTCATTTCCCTGAATAATCCAAACAGTTTTTTTTTAATTAAGTAATACAACATGCCTTTTCAGTGTACTTATTTGATTCTTCTTTCAGTGGAAGAAAATATTATTTTGTTGTATTGGTTCTTTTTCTAGTATTTGATATTAACTGTGATTTTTAAGTCCTTTATGTCATTTTATTTTGGATATTTTTATTCACTTTCTCAAACTCATTACTTTTGTAATATTGTTGCTCGGTTCATGATTTTGTTCCCCTGAGTCTAAAATCCTCCTATTTGTTTAGTTTTTCACGTTAATCATCTGATGTTTAATATTTCATTCAAAGTATGCTGTGTTTAAATCCTTTTATGGAAACACCTATAATACTAGTGGAGTTATTTTGTGTGTCTGGGTTTTGTTTAATGTCAGAATTAAATACTTCATCACTCTGATTTTAATGTCTTTGGTGTATCTTCTTATAGTGTTATGGATAGATGTCATTTTGCCTCATTTCTCCTTTCACTCATGTCTGTAAAAACTTTTACTGTAGTAGAGTTGCTTTACATTGTTGTGTTAGTTTCTGCTGTAGAGCAAGGTGAAGCATTTATGTGTACATCAGTTCAGTTCAGTCACTCAGTCCTGTCCGACTCTGTGACCCCATGGACTGGAGCATGCCAGACATCCCTGTCCATCACCAACTCCTGGAGCTTGCTCAAACTCATGTCTGTTGAGTCAGTGATGCCATCCAACCATCTCATCCTCTGTAATCCCCTTCTCCTCCTGCCTTCAATCTTTCCCAAAACCAGGTCTTTTCCAAGGAGTCAGTTCTTCGTATCAGGTGGCCAAAGTATTGGAGTTTCAGTTGCAGCATCAGTCCTTCCAATGAATATTCAGGACTGGTTGGATCTCCTTGCAGTCCAAGGGACTTTCAAGAGTCTTCTCCAACAACACAGTTCAAAAGCATCAATCCTTTAGCACTCATCTTTCTTTATTGTCCAACTCTCACATCCGTACATGACTACTGGAAAAACCATAGCTTTGACTAGATAGACCTTTTTGGCAAAGTAATCTTCTGTTTTTTAATATGCTTTCTAGGTTGGTCATAGCTTTTCTTCCAAGGAGCAAGTGTCTTTTAATTTCGTGGCTGCAGTCACCATCTGCAGTGGTTTTGGAGCCCCCCAAATACAGTCTGTCACTGTTTCCATTGTTTCCCCATCCCTTTGCCTTGAAGTGATGGGACTGGATGCCATGATCTTAGTTTTCTGAATGTTGAGTTTTAAGCCAGCTTTTTCACTCTCCTCTTTCACTGTCATCAAGACGCTCTTTAGTTCCTCTTCGCTTTCTGCCATAAGGGTGGTGTCATCTGCATATGGGTTTCCCCGGTGGCTCAGAGGGTAAAGAAAGTGTCTGCAGTGCTGTCTCCCCGGCTGCAGTCCTCATTTTGCACCAAATAAAACTTACCTCGCAACTCTCAAGCTGTACATCATTTTTCAGTTGACAGTTACGGCGACCGATGAAGTGACCCAGAGTGGACTTCCTTCCTTCAACCTGACCCCGAGAGGAACTGGAGCTTTGGTACCAGCAGTGGCCCCTTGTACCCATTTGCCTCCTCGGGGCAGGGGGTGCAGATTAATTTGGGACACTCTAGGGTTGTTCTGACTCTTATCTCAGTAATCTTTGTTTGGATGAAGATCAGATGCCTCAAGCGTGACCAACAACCAAGACTGCAAGAAGACATAATTTAAGGAACTGTCTCCAACCTGGATGGAAGGATTTTTCTATCAGGTACTCTTAATTAGCTCATACGCAGTGAAACTGAAGGGAAATTGACTCCTGGGTTAATTCCCACTTCCAAAGGCCCCTAAGCTGGACTGGTCTATAGAGAAGGCTGCTGACTTCAAACTCACCTTAAAAGAATGCTCAAACAGAGGAAACTGCACTACACTAGGACAAGAAGATGACATCAGAAGCAGACAGCTTGCCCAAGATGCTGATCTGACATTTATGATCATTTATAATGTTTTTGTGATTCCTTGGACCTATGCCTATCAATCAAATATTTTCTATCATGGACATGATTCTATGCTAGTTTAAAACTTAATCTGATTGTTTGGTTGTGGCCAATTACCTGTGTCTAGTACTTCTGCATTACCTTGGGGGATTTCTGTTCTCTAGGGCTCTGTTGGAAACACCCTAGGGAATTTATTTCAGATGAATATTCAGTCCTGTTCTATCTATTCATAATATTACTAGATGGGATTCTCTCACCTGGCCAATTAACAATACCTGCTTTGATGCTGGCCATAGATTTAAGTTTTCTCTTAAGGTCATTCAAACTCAATCGGAATGATGAGCTAAGTCTGAATAAAAAATTAACCTCTTATCTGTTAATTGTGGGAAAATTCCCACAATTACGGGTTGAATCTACATGGTTAACACCAGGCTATGGTCATTTAAGTTTAAAAGCTCCTCTATGTTGCTGCTGCTGCTGCTAAGTCATTTCAGTCGTGTTCAACTCTGTGTGACCCTGTAGGCAGCAGCCCACCAGACTCCCCCGTCCCTGGGATTCTCCAGGCAAGAACACTGGAGTGAGTTGCCATTTCCTTCTCCAATCTATGAAAGTGAAAAGTGAAAGTGAAGTTGCTAAGTCGTGTCCGACTCTTAGCGATCCTATGGACTGCAGCCCACCAGGCTCCTCCACCCATGGGATTTTCCAGGCAAGAGTACTGGAGTGGGGGCCATTGCCTTCTCCCCCTCTATGTTCAGTTCAGTTCAGTTCAGTTCAGTCGCTCAGTCGTGTCCAACTCTTTGTGATTTCATGAATCGCAGTACACCAGGCCTCCCTGTCCATCACCAACTCCTGGAGTTCACTCAGATTCATGTCCATCGAGTCAGTGATGCTATCTAGCCATCTCATCCTCTGTCGTCCCCTTCTCCTCCTGCCCCCAATCCCTCCCAGCATCAAAAAGTTGGGAATGGTTAAATCATACTAAAAAGTGATCAACCTGATAATTACAAGACAAGGCTGGGTGCTTTATGACATATGCCTGTTATTACCCTTAGAGAGAGTGATTGGTATAGAACTCAATGGATTTGTGGCACTAATTTATGACCCTGACATCTACAGGGATGAATATGAAGGTGTAGGATGGGGTCCCATGAATTTAAGGTTATACACGTTAACAAATTAGAGATAACCCCAACCAATCTACCATTGGGATGATCCCAATGGGTCAAAGATCTGTATTTTACTGGTATGACCATCTAGCAGCTTTATGTGTGTGTGGGGGGAGGGGTAGTTAGAGGATGTAATTGGCCATATCAAAGCCTTAAATTTCATGAGCTTTAAATGATAGTAACTGGGCTATTAGCCTATTGAATTCTGAGATCTCTCTGTTGAGAAAGGCAGTGCTACACAACTGCAAGGCCCTTGACACCTTATAGCATCTCAGGGAGATATCTGTGCTACAATTCAAAGTGAATACTATTTTTTCATTCCTGAAAATCCTTTAATGTATGTAACACATTTGATGAACCATATGAAAAATCACATTTCTGCTTTAAGTGACCCATTCCCTAGTCTTGATTATCTTTTAAAAAACTGGTTTGATGTGGGAGGTTCATGGCTAAAATATTTACTTTTAATTTCACTAATAATATTAATTATACTATTTGTGTTTTGCCCATTTCACAAGATTATTGCATCTTGTATTACCAAATATATGACTGAGCCTCAAACAAACATAATGATGCCTAAACTTACAGCAGTTGATCAAACGTATAGCTCGATATATGATCAATGATTGTAATAGTGTAACTCTAGATACAGGAAGATGCAACAAAGGGAATACTTTCCTGGACCATAACTAGAGTACAGGCATCCAGAGAAGTTTGACTTTTAAGACCTAGTCCAGTAATAAATAACACATTGAGTGGCCTATCAACAAAAACCTTCTTCAGAACTGGGAACAAGCCTCCCAGCAACGTGGAACAAAATGGTCATGAAATGCCCCCCAAAGTATGGTCGGATTTATGACCACAAGGGGGCCATGTCACAAGGGGGCCGGAATTGACACCAAGAACATTGCCAACAACTGAACAACAAAGGCATTTGCCATCTGCTTCTACAGAAGATTGAGCCCCATGCTGCTATAGCTGTTGAGCTTCAACAACCCCTGAGGGAGTTCAGGGTGGAATGAGGTGTTCCAGGGAATCTGGTGGGACAGGTCTTTAGATAGCTGGATGCTTTTAGGAGAACTTTTCAGGAGACCAAAGAGATGCTGGCTTGATCCCTGGGTTGGAAAGATCCCCTGGAGGAAGAAATGGGAACCCACTCCAGTATTCCTGCCTGGAAAATCCCATGGAAAGAGAAACCTGGTGGGCCACAGTCCATGGGGTCACAAAGAGTCAAACACGACTAAAGTGACTAAGCACAGCACATCTGCGTATCTGAGGTTATTGATATTTCTCATGGCAATCTTGATTCCAGCTTGTGCTTCAACCAGCCTGGCATTTCCCATGATGTACTCTGCCATAGAAGTTAAATAAGCAGGGTGACAATATGCAGTCTTGACGTACTCCTTTCCTAATTTGGAACCATTCTGTTGTTCCATGTCCAGTTCTGTTGCTTCTTGACCTGCATAGAGGTTTCTCAGGAGGCAGGTAAGGTAATCTGGTATTCCCATCTCTTTCAGAATTTTCCACAGTTTGTTGTGATCTACACAGTCTAAGGCTTTGGAATAATCAATAACCCAGAAGTAAATGTTTTGCCGGAACTCTCTCACTTTTTCAGTGACCCAATGGATCTTTGCAATTTGATCTCTGATTCCTCTGCCTTTTCTAAAACCAGCTTGACCATCTGGAAGTTTACAGCCGTTCATGTACTTTAGAATCTTGGCTTAGAGAATTTTGAGCATTACTTTGCTAGTGTGTGAGATGAGTGCAATTGTGCGGTAGTTTGAGCATTCTTTGGCATTGCCTTTCTTTGTGACTGGAATGAAAACTGACCTATTCCAGTCCTGTGTCCACTGCTGAGTTTTCCACATTTGCTGGCATGTTAATTGCAGCACTTTCACAGCATCATCTTTTAGGATTTGAAAGAGCTCAGCTGGAATTCCATCACCTCCACTAGCTTTGTTCTTAGTGATGCTTCCTAAGGCCCACTTGACTTCACATTTAAGGATGCTGGGCTCTAGGTGAATGATCACACCATCTTCTCTTTTTTATTTATCTACAAATATTTTTATTGTGAAAAGTACAATAATAATAATCCATTTACAAGTCCCAAAGCACCGGAATTAAGGAGAACACATA
Organism: Nanger dama; assembly: GCA_917880005.1. Taxonomy (NCBI): domain Eukaryota; kingdom Metazoa; phylum Chordata; class Mammalia; order Artiodactyla; family Bovidae; genus Nanger; species Nanger dama. The sequence continues at coordinate 38,371,983 of CAKJTW010000007.1, forward strand.
ATTTTTATACACACATTTTTGGTACAAAATGTTGATCTTTATTGGCATTTAAAATAAATGATCTATACATCAGTAGCACTGATTGTGAAATAAGTATCTTGACCTCTGTCTCAAGATGACCAGCCTCCTATGTGGCTAAAAATTTCCTTCGTATCTGTATCACCACTGTCTTTCCAGGCATCTCAGATGGTAAAGAATCTGCCCACAGTGCAGGAGACCCCAGGTTGATCCCTGGGTCAAGAAGACCCCCTGGAGAAGGGTTTGGCAACCCACTTCAGTATTCTGGCCTGGAGAATTCCATGGACAGAAGAGCCTGGCGAGCTACAGTCCATGGGGTCACAAAGAGTCCTACATGACTGAGAGACTGACACCCCTACTAGGTCACCACAGAGCACTGAGTAGAGTTCCCTGTGCTATATAATAGGTTCTCATTAGTTATCTATTTTAGTTTCACTCATTTCTAATTTGAACAGTTGTATCAATATTTTGTTTTTCTCATGTGATTTAGTTAAATTTTCCTTAACTCTTCTTACTGTTTTGTCTAAGACTTGTTTGTCTCCACCTGTAACATTTTATCTGAGAGGGATAAATTGTATGTTCTCTTTGGTCTTCCAGGAGCCTGAACATATGCCAGTATTTGTGTAGGGGGAGGTGGGAGTGGGTTAGGGTCAAAAGTGCTGAGTTAGAACTATGTTTTCAGTTTGGGAACTGGCAGTTAGTCAGGAGTTCTGTCACAGGGCTTACACCACCTGGTTGGAATATGTTCTATTCTTTTTAGAGGTATTTTTGAGCTTTGAATTTTTCCCCAGTGCATTTGGATCCTTCTGCTTTTGGAAAACACACAACCCAGATATCCTCATCAATTACTTTTGTTAGTTTTTGAGTTAGGAAATTCCAGGATCAGCCAGTCTTTACTCTGCCACATTATTTAGGATGTTAAAAGCTATTATAAATTTTTGGTCAATTTTAGAAATGCCCCAGATCATTTTTGGAGGAAAGCAATGAATAAGTAATAAATGATAGATATGTTAGCCCTACATAGTTGGTTCTTCTGTATAAAAACCTTTTTTCAACAGTTCGAGAGTATGGCTTCAGGTTATGCAAACAAAGTATTTTGACTGAAATTTAAACCAACTCTATTAAACAAGTTTCTAGCCTAATTTTTTTCCCTTATAATCCATTTCACTGCTTGATATGCAAGTGACAAGAATATTAGCTGTCAAGGTGACATATAATGGCTATTAAGAGTTCAGTTGAGTCCTGTTGTGTCCGACTCTTTACGACCCATGAATTGCAGGACACCAGGCCTCCCTGTCCATCACCAACTCCCGGAGTTCACCCAAACTCATGTCTATTGAGTCGGTGATGCCATCCAGCCATCTCATCCCCTGTCGTCCCCGTCTCCTCCTGCCTCCAACCCCTCCCAGCATCAGGGTCTTTTCCAATGAGTCAACTGTTCCCATGAGGTGGCCAAAGTATTGGAGTTTCAGCTTTAGCATCAGTCCTTCCAAAGAACACCCAGGACTGATCTCCTTTAGAATGGACTGGTTGGATCTCCTTGCAGTCCAAGGGACTCTCAAGAGTTTTCTCCAAGCTACAGTTCAAAAGCATCAATTCTTCGGCGCTCAGCTCTCTTCACAGTCCAACTCTCACATACATACATGACTGCTGGAAAAACCATACCCTTGACTAGATGGACCTTTGTTGGCAAAGTAATGTCTCTGCTTTTGAATATGCTATCTGAGTTCAAAATGGAATCAACTAGGCATAGGTTCAATCTTGGTTGTTTCTGACCAACTGAGTGACTTTGTGTGAACCACTTCACCTCTCTGAGCTCTAGTTTCCTCTTATACTATCCGTATCTTTGGGTTATTGTGACTTCAACTGTGGGTGAAGTATCTGGTTTATTCTGTCATAGAATATCCTCAGTGAATAGTTGTTATTAATGTTAGTTAATAATTGAGGGGTTTATTCAATTTAATAAAAGCATAAGGTGATAACTATCCTGTGGTTTTGCCATAAATGTAAAAACACATAGATTGATGTAAATGTTGTGGCTACATATTGCCATAAAAAGATATGAAAAATAATTGTCAAAAATTTTGAAAACAAGTGTGTAAAAATTGTTTCACATACTGTCTTAGTATAATAGATCTGAAATTGTTCAAGTAAACCTCATTTACTCTAGGGAGTAAACAATATTTTAATTCTTTAATTTTTTAGTTATTTTAAAATAACTGCTGATTTTCATTTATTGTGTTGCTTTCCCACTTGGAATAGTAATTTCAGTTAAAAATTTCATAGCAAATTTATACCATCTAAATTATTTAGAAAACTGAAGATTTAACAAATGTCTTTATGAGTCACATACTTTCCAGCTTTTCTTCTTTGGTAATCAATTCTCTCATATTTTATTAAATGAGATAAACTTCCAATTGCAACTTATTGATGCAAAAGTGTAGTATATGACTTGATAAATATAAGTTAAATTAACTGAGTTTATTAACTGTTGAACTCTTCAAAACCCTCAACATCTACCAAAGAAAACAATTAAAAAAAAAACAAACCCACATGTTTGTTTGGATAGGCTGCTGCTGCTGCTAAGTTGCTTCAGTAGTGTCTGATTCTGTGCAGCTCCATAGACAGCAGCCCACCAGGCTCTCCCGTCCCTGGGATTCTCCAGGCAAGAACACTGGAGTGGGTTGCCGTTTCCTTCTCCAATGCATGAAAGTGAAAAGTGAAAGTGAAAGTGATAGGGCAGTCTTGTGCTAAAACAAAATGGTAATGATTAATGTTATGTTAATGTTACATTTTTCTGAGTGTACCTTTTAAGTTTCCTCCAGGATAATCAGAGAAAAGGCAGTTTTTTATATACTGGTTGTGGATGGTTCATGTTTTCTTCGTTATATCTATTTATTATGTCTGCATTTTATAAAAAATCAATAGAAAGCAATAAAAAATCTAAAGCAAAATTAATTTAAAACTTTCTATAGGTAAAGTACATGTAAAATCAGAAAATTTGATTTACAGGAACATTTATTTGACAGAGAATAAGTGTTCAATAAAGCAGACTCCACCTAATTACATTATTTCATTGTTTATAAGAATTATGTTTGTCCATTTATTCATTTGTTGCTCTATTTCAAAACAAAGCAAATTTTTTCTTTTTAAAAAGATCTTGACTTCACATTTATGTACATCAACAAATCCATTTGATTTTCTTATGGTATCTACCTGCTGCTGCTGCTGCTAAGTCGCTTCAGTCGTGTCCGACTCTGTGCGACCCCATAGACGGCAGCCCACCAGGCTCCCCTGTCCCTGGGATTCTCCAGGCAAGAACACTGGAGTGGGTTGCCATTTCCTTCTAGTGACCTGTTAAAGTCAGAAGGACAACTGCTATGAAATCTTCGGAGATTTTGTTGAACTTTAATTGCCTTTTTAGTATGGCTGTGGACCTCTGAACCTGTGATCTTTAATCTCTTATGGAAAACAGATATATTACTTTACCTCCATGTTAACAATTTTCTACAAATAATTTTCCTGAAAATAATTTATTTCTGCCTAATTATGCAATCATAAAAATTTGTTCATTATAAAGTCTTATTCACTGTTTTACTGAGGAACTTATTTTCAAGATTCTTAAATCCTTGTTTACATACAGAAAAGTTTTACAGGCAATTCTTAATCCATAAATGCAGATTTTTATAAGGTGCATAACTTAAATGCGTAAGCAGAGATGTCGCAAAGCAAGACTGCCTGACCTTAGTATTCTGAGAAATGCTTCCAAATGATAATAGTCCACCCTTCAGTATTATTCCACCAATGTGTACCACTTGTCTTTCAGCACTAGGTTCTCATAAGGATGCTGCTGTCTGTGGCAAGTTGACCTTTCACAGGGCAGTTGAGCTACTCAAAAAGTGTGATCACTGTATATTAAGCAGTATTAATAAAGGGATAGTGCATACCTTCTGACCTAGAGGGTCTTCAGACTTCTTCATTACCTCTGCCTTTGTCTTTTCCTCATTTTCAGAAACTATGACATATTAAATGCATTCTGTGGAGATATTAGAAGCAGCATTCTCATGGCAATTACCCACTGACTTTAGGCTTTGACACAAAGGATAGAGGCCAGCCCAATGCTTTATGGGACTAAATAAGACCTTTCATATTGCATATGTTCAAGAAAAGAAGCCCAAAATACATCATCAGAAGATTGATACATAATAATCTATTTTTTTAGATCCAAGAGCCATTGCTCTTTGAAGGATCAACTAATCACTATTTTCCCCATTCTTTGTCTCCCTCATAGGACAATTATGATGTCGTACTTGGAAAAACCAGAGCCCTGCTAAAATGGCATATGGCATTTAACAATATAAATCTCTATTTTCAGTGCTTGCATAAATCTAATGATTTTTTTCTCTTGAGCAAAAGTCTTTAATGCCTTCCTGGTGTGTTTTGCAGAGCACTGGATCAACATCACACATGGAATATATTTGTAAAGAGACAGGCAGGATTATGTCATACCCAGAAGGGATAATAATCAGGTAACAAGCCTGCATTTGCTGTATTAATCATGTTTTTGTGACTGAGAGAATTAAGAATAGAGTTGGTTAATATACTCAAGTTGACCTTGTTCTCAGTCTCTAGTTTTGGTGTTTGAAATCTGTTGACCTGTCAGCACATTGTGTCATTGATAAAGTAAGGCTAATCATGCTTAATACCTCCTCATTGGCTTAGGGCTTTGGAAAGTAAAATTTCGCATTTTGCATGTTAACTTGAAAACTTTTATACTGTTCAGGTGCTAATGGCTTTCTCTGGCAAAGAAAACTAAAGCATACCCTCTTCTGATGATTTAAAGATTTTTTTTTTTCTTTAGATTTTGTTTTGACATGTATACACTGCTTTATTTCTTTGTTTTTATTTTTGGCTGCTCTGGGTCTTCACTGCTGTTCTTGGGCTTTCTGTAGTTGCGGAGAGCAGGGGCTATTCTCTAGTTGCAGTGCAGGGACTTGTCATTTTGATGGTGTCTCTTGTTGTGGAGCTCAGGCTCTAGGTGCACAAGCTTCAGGAGTTGCAGCACACGTCTTCGGTAGTTGTGACTTGCCTGCTCCAGGAAGTGTAGGCTTCATAGTTGTGGCACTGGGGCTCGTTTGTTGTGGCTGATGGCCCCTAGAGCCTGGGCTCTGTAGTTTCGGTGCACAAGCTCAGTTGTTCCACAGCATGTGAAATCTTCCCAAACTAGGGATCGAACCTATGACCCCTGCGTTGGCAGGCAGATTCTTATCCACCATGCCACTAGGGAAGTCCTGATTTGAAGAAGATTTTAAGTGAATAATTACATTAATATTTTAAGTCAATTGCACATCATATTTATGTCATAATATTTAGAGTTGTTAGCATTAAGTAAAAATTAAAATGTAGATATTAAGGGTATTAAGATTGAGGGAAATGATAAATTGCATTTTTAAGGAGATGACTTGGTTTTAGGTCAGATAATGTTACATTACACCTGGTAAAATGTAATTTAGTAAAATTTTTTCGGTACAGTTTAACATCAAATTGGAAATGAGAATAACTGGAAATGGTCATGCTTTATTAATAAGCTTTTGGGATAAATTTTATGAAATAATTGTATGAAACAAAGTAGTTGTAATACTCATCAAAAACCTATTAGTTGAACTAGAGTTATAAGTGCTGTACTAATAAGATATTACTATTTGTCAATCTAAAAATCATATAATAGTGATGCTATAATTGATAAAAGTCAAGAGTTTGAAAAGTCATGGATGAAGTCTTTCTATTAAGAAATGGTCCATTTCCTAAATGATACCTCATTGCAAAGCAGTTGTACATGTCTGTCAATGTCAGCTTGCATATAGAGAAGAATACAGGATAAGGTAGAATGTGTGTTTCCTTTTAAATTAAACAATGTAGACTTTATAGCCATTTCTCATTTTTTCTTTTTAACAGAACGCCACTTTTGTTCAGGCACTGGAGAGCCAAATACTAAAGGTCATATATTTCAGAGTGTATGTACCTGGGGCTAATTTTGTTCCGCTAAGCCTATGATTATAATTCAGTTTTCATGCTGATGGCTGAAACATGTGGTTGACTTCTGGCTCAATAGAGATGAGGGAAAATCTGCAAGGAGGGTTCTGGAAAAGACTTATTCTCACTGATAGTGAGAAAAGTAGAGGCACAATAAGTCTTTTCTCTGATGGATTCTTTTGTGACACCTGAAACTTTGGCACTCATTTGGGAACATGACTTGAGCCAACATAAAAGACTTAGTCAACATACATGTAGGCAGAGAAAAATCATAGAAAGAATGACTCATTATGATGTAATGTATCCACTAAATTAGCCAGTCATTCTGACTCTGATCTTTTTAGCTGCAATATGAAATTTCTATACTGCCAGGTTAGCTTGTTTGGGTTCTTCTCTAACTTGCATATAGTTGATACTTGAAGTGTCAGTCGCTCAGTCATGTCTGACTCTTTGTGACCTCATGGACTGTAGCCCACCATGCTCCTCTGTCCGTGGGATTTCCCAGGCAAGAATACTGGAGTGGGTTGCCATTCCCTTCTCCAGGGAATCTTCCTGACCCAGGGATCAAACCCTGGTCTCTCTGCTTGGTATTTAATATATTGAAGCACTTATTTGTGACAGACATTCTTTTTGAGTGGATTTGAAAGCACTGAAAGTTTATATCAATGACATGGGTGTATCAATTAGGGTTGCATTCATCCAAATTTGTAGGACAAATTTTAGATAATATTGTTAAAATTTAGAATAGAGAGGACCTAAGATAACATTTTGTACATTTTCTTTCCACCTCGCCATTTTATAACAAATACAGTGAACTCCTGAAACATTCATTGGTCTACCAAAGAGAGTCTAATTTTCTGTATTAAAGCTATATTTAAATACTGGTCCTTATTCTTGATTCAATTCTCTTTGTGTTATACTATGCTTTTTCATGAAGCTTAGGAACTAAATCATATATCTGATTTTAATTATTACCTTAAAGCCTTGTTGTGTAGTTAAGTTGTCTTTAAAAAAAAATGGTGGTAGTTATGAATTTTCGATATTAACCAACAGACTTGCTTTAACTCTTGGTATTGGCTAGTCACTGTCCATGGTGCTATCATAGTGGAGAGAGGCAAAAAGCTTTCTAATGTTGACTTAGTTCTTCCTTTTTGATATTAGATAGTCATATACCTGTGGTATCATTTAAATTTTTTTAAAAATAAAAATTTATTTAAAAATAACTTTTAATGTTATTGCCCACTTAAAAAATAGCACATTCACTATATTTGTCTTGAAATTAAGGTTTTAAAATTGTCTTTATTTCTTTGTGGCTTCCTTGGTGGCTCAGATGGTAAGGAATCTGTCCACAGTGCTGGAGACCTGGTTTTGATCCCTGGGTCAGGAAGATCCCCTGGAGGAGGGTATAGCAACCCGCTCTAGTATTCTTGCCTGGACATAGGAGCCTTGTAGGCTATAGTCCAAGGGGCAGCAATGAGTCAGATAATGATTGAACAATTAACACTTATTTATTATACTGGTAAGAGTTTAGATGAATATCTTTTTAGACTCTATGTGGTCAATAATAGAACAGTTTAAAATTATAACAGAATAATAAAGTAGTTGCATGATTTGAGTTTTAGTTAGAAGTTTTGAGCACTGGTTTAGAAGTGGTAGTTTAATATGTTTAAATTTTTTTACATATATATCAGCATCTCAGACTGCCATGAATCAATTATTCATATTAAATATAAGGAAAGTTACATTCTTTCCTCAAAGTACTATCATTTCCTTACCAAGGCCAATGAGACTCTATATGATCTAACCTCCCTAGTCTCTTTCATGTCCTACCAAGCTCCTCTTCCACTTGTGCCAGCAACAGTTGCCTTTGTGCTATTCCTGAAATATGCCAGCATGCTCCAGTTTACACTTTTAACTCTTTATTGTCCCCCCTTCTAGATGGCTTTTTTTCTTCTCATTCATATGGACTCACTTATCTCCTTCCTTCTGGTGTTATTTAAAATGTCACTTTCTGTAAATAAATGACAAAAGACAACGTAAAATTGATTTAAAATGTTGACAACATGGTAACAAGTCACATGATAAAAGGCCCAGTGAACAGTTTTCATAAACCATCTAAATGGTTTTCGTGTCACTGATAATAGAGGTATCATCATGAGTGCTCCTTTGACCCTATTGGCACAGAACAGCTTTCTTTGTAGTATGTATTCAGCTCAACTATGAAGAATTTCACATTTAACTTTATTTCAACTGATATAAAGTCTTATCTTTTATACATTTAGAGATAAAGAAACAGTCAGATAACTTTCCCAAGGCCATCTGACTTGTAAGTAATACAACTGGGAGGGTACATGCTTTTAAGTAGTAATATTTTTTAATAATAGAGATCTTTAAATATCTAAAAAGCATAATATTTATTATAAACCTTATAAAAGTGTTAATTGAACTTCAGTAACTTTATGCTTTTTTGGGAAAAGCATTTTAGTATTTTTCAAATACAGGTTACGTTATTTTGCTTCAAAATGTTTTTTGGTTTTTTCTTAAATTATTTTCAGGATAGAAGAATCTTTATCCAGTCATGCGCAAAATTCAATAAACAATTTTCCATTAAAATGTAGAATTGTATGGCATTCCAGTCTATAAAACTGCCACGTTGTTAGGTTCCATAAACATTACAGTTCTCACCTTGACCCTGGACTCCAGCTCAGTTTCAGATGTGGCTCTGTTTTGTAAAGGACATGAGCAAAACAATGATTTAAAAGAGAATAGGCTGCTAGTTCAGTTGGTAAAGAATTTGCATGCAATAAAAAAGCCTTGCGTTTGATTCTTGGGTTGAGAAGATCCCCTGGAGAAGGAAATGGCAACCCACTCCAGTATTCTTGCCTGGAGACTCCCATGGACAGTGAAGCCTGGGAGTCTACAGTCCATGGGGTTGTAAGAATCAGACATAACTTAGTGACTAAACCACCACAGGCTGCAAGAATCTCTAATAGTCTTGAAAGAAGCATTAAATAAGCCATGAAGATCATATCTAAGTATGAATAATCTAAGTATGATCATATCTAAGTATGGATAATCCACTGGATCCAAGAAAAGAGTTGTGGTAATTTGGGAACTTTTGAGTGTCTATCACATGAGCAAAGTGATAATAGCCCAGATAATTTAGAAACAATGAATTGAATCAACTGAGTTCATTAAAACATGGCAAGTTTATACTGTGATAATTCATCTTTTCCATTAAAAGGACTTATTCAGTCCATGACCATATATTCTGTTTGCCCACAAATATACAGTTCTTTGAAGCATTGTTATTTACTAATCCTGAAATAAACATTTTTAAAAATCAAAATTAAGGAGAGAGCTTGAAAGGAAATTTCAAACAAAAACTTGAGAATTTTCATACTGGGACAATCAGTGAAATAAAAGGCGTTCAGTTCAGTTCAATTGCTCAGTTGTGTCCGACTCTTTGCGACCCCATAAACTGCAGCATGCCAGTCCCTGTCCATCACCAACTCCCAGAGTTTACTCAGACTCATGTCCTTTGAGTCAGTGATACCATCCAACCATCTCATTCTCTGTTGTCCACTTTTCCTCCTGCCTTCAATCTTTCCCAACATCAGGGTCTTTTCACATGAGTCAGCCCTTTGAATCAGGTGGCTAAAATATTGGAGTTTCAGCTTTAGCATCAGTCCTTCCAATGAACACCCAGGACTGCTTTCCTTTAGGATGGACTGGTTGGATCTCCTTGCAGTCCAAGGGACTCTCAAGAGTCTTCTCCAACACTACAATTTAAAAGCATCAATTCTTCTGCACTCAGCTTTCTTTATAGTCCAACTCTCACATCCATACATGACTACTGCAAAAACCATAGCTGGGGATTTTATAGAAAAGAATTATTGAGGAGCATATATGGAGATGAAAACAAATGTTGTTTCCCTAAATTCCATCATTATTTGCTGTCAGACACAGTTAACAGTAATTTTTCCACAAATCTACCTGCTTTAAAAAATTGCCTATTGAATAAGCAACCACATGCCAGATAAATGGTTTTCTGACCATGAATTTGTTGGCTTGGGTATAATTGCACTTCCACCATTTGTTTATATATGTCATCCTACACTTTACTTTTCCTGCTGCCTCCTAAGCTTTCTGCTTCAATTTTCAATAGTGGTTGATGTCTAAAATGTGTAGCCCTGCTGGAGACAATCCCAAAATGAAATTGAGCAGTCAGACCTTGATACCACCGGTAGATCAGACTCATAATAGTTAGGTTACGTCAGTCTAAATGTAATGGAGGCAGCAGTCTGTTCTAAAACAAAATTTTAAAAAAACCCAAACCTGTTTTAAAACCTGCATTAAATTAGATTTAAAAGGAAATGGCTTGATTATTCTTATATGATACTGGACAGAAAATGTTGCCCAGGACATGGTCTCTCTGTCCCTTGTCACTGATGATAAAATGACCTTCTCTTTGACTTAAAAGATTATGTATCTCAACTTGATATTTCAATAATTTCTCATCTACCAGTATTTAATGGTGTTCCCAGAGTCTACCAACATTACTGCAACAGTGCAAGTGAGCACTGCATATATATATATATATATATATATATATAAAATAGGAACTGCCATTTAAGTAAAATCTTAAATATCACTCAGCCCTAGCTAGCTGTAAAAATACCTTTTTCTTACCCTTCATCTCTTTTTCTTCTCTTTTTGCATTGTCATGAGAAAATCTGAAATCTATAATTTCAAATATCATTACTGATTTTAAAAAAGTTATAGAACTGAATGACAAGTTGGAATGACTTGAAACCCAAACTTCAGGAAACCAAGTTTGAGGCATAGGTTCATAATTCTTGTAGAAGGGTGCATTCTAAATAGCTGTACTCAATCTACTCTTTGTGATACAGGTTTGTTTTTTTTTTTTCTCATGCCACGTATAGTCTCCACAAAATGCTCTGCACACTCTGGATTACTAGAATTAGAACTCTGCTTTTTGTAGGAGCTAGGAGTGGGTTGCCATTTCCTTCTCCAATGCATGCATGCATGCATGCTAAGTTGCTTCAGTCGTGCCTGACTCTGTGCAACCCCATAGATGGCAGCCCACCAGGCTCCTCTGTCCCTGGGATTCTCTAGGCAAGAATACTGGAGTGGCTTGCTATTTCCTTCTCCAATAAAGAGAAAAGAAAAATATGACTAGCTCACCAAATAAAGTTTTGTGTCAGCTTTTTCTATGCAAGAAAACTATAGAGGTAGTTTAAATATCATTTCTAATTCAGGTCAAAAACCAAAATTTCTAAGAAAAATTTCAATATCACCTCCAAGATCACCCCTACTTTCCATCACTATAACATGACACATTGTATAATGCACACTTTAAGTCTATAAACTGAAAGACAATAACATTTTTTATATTTACATTTCAGATTCCCCCTTTCCTTCCTTCATTCCTTGCCCCACCCCCCCACCCCTTTCTTTCTTAATTTGGTATTATCTGCACCTTCTGCTGTCTCCAGTTATCCAAGATTTCTGGATTCTCACATTTTAAATCCACAGGTGACTGCTAACCATTTAGTACCACCGTTCTTCACCATCCCCAGTTTATGTAGGCCAAGACACTGGAGCTAACTGGATAATCTATTGGAGACAGAGAAGTTATCTTCGATAGATTTCTGTATGTTGCACTATATTTAGTGTTTCCGTCTCCTTATCCTCTCTTATGTCTTCTGTGCTATGTTTCCCAGAGTGGAGAAGTGAGTACCACCCTCCTCCATGGTGGCTCCATGAAGGTTAATGACTTTTATTAACAGCAACAGACAATCCAGTTGACTGCACCCTCTTTTTGGAACACTGGCTTCTGCAATTTACAAGACATCACACTTTTCTGATTTTCTTCTTACTTCTCTGACTTTCCCTTCTCAGATTTTTTCCTTTTTTAAGCTGATTTCTGTTCCTCATTGTACTCTTGAACTGGAATATATTGGGCTACATTTGAATCTTTCTTTTTCTACGATATATACATAATTATATGTACATGATATATTTTCCCCCCATATGCAATGTGTCATCTCTGTATAATACATCTTTTAATACACAGTATATCTTCTTTACATACATACAAATGTATGAGTCATTAAAATGCTATTGAAAAAAATGGAATATTAATAATTATAGCCAAACAGATTCATGACTTATTAGTTTCTAAAACTTGGAAAACAATTGTGATCAATTAGCATGTTATATAATGGAAAATATGCTTTCTAATATTAAAATTGTTTATCTTTTGAGAGGTAAGATAACTAATTTTTTTATCTTTATTGTTTAATGCCATTTCTTTCATGTGCTTATATACTATATTTGCACATATATAGTATATGTATATCATAATTAACATATATTTGTATATAGTAGAGTAACAGAAACATTATTCTTAAAAAAGTAATAGATCAATGAATAAAATAATTCTTAAATTTTACATATTACTCCATTAGTTATGACCAACCTAGATAGTATATTGAAAAGCAGAGACATTACTTTGCTGACTAAGGTCCATCTAGTCAAGGCTATGGTTTTTCCTGTGGTCATGTATGGATGTGAGAGTTGGACTGTGAAGAAGGCTGAGCGCCAAAGAATTGATGCTTTTGGACTGTGGTGTTGGAGAAGACTCTTGAGAGTCCCTTGGACTGCAAGGAGATCCAACCAGTCCATTCTGAAGGACATCAACCCTGTGATTTCTTTGGAAAGAATGATGCTAAAGCTGAAACTCCAGTACTTTGGCCACCTCATGCGAAGAGTTGACTCACTGGAAAAGACTCTGATGCTGGGAGGGATTGGGGGCAGGAGGAGAAGGGGACGACCGAGGATGAGATGGCTGGATGGCATCATGGAGTCGATGGACGTGAGTCTGAGTGAACTCCGGGAGTTGGTGATGAACAGGGGGCCTGGTGTGCTGCAATTCATGGGGTCGCAAAGAGTCACACATGACTGAGCAAGTGAACTGAACTGAACTGAATGTTTATTTAGCTTATTTTTAGATACAGATTTTATTAGACTCAATGGATATTATGTAGCACTTATAATGGAATAATAAGGGATTAAAATATTTGCATATATCATGTGGTCATCATATTTGGTGGGTCATATGACCGAAATCACTTAAAATATTTTTCGTGAAATATGCTCATTATCTAGTTCTATTTTCCGTAATTCTCCCATTCTACCTTAGACTTTTCCAAATAATTGAAATTGGAAATATAAATTGGAATATAGCTAAAATAATTTATTTCTTAACATGGTATACTGACTTTCTTTTGAGAGTCTGATGCTGAACTATGAAATACATGAACATTCAATGGCTTAAAATAATAAGCATTTATTAGCCCATGAACATACAGTTCATTGATTTAACCTGGTCTTAGCTGGTTAGTTCTGTTCATTTTGCCTGGACTTATTCTCAGATCTAGTAATCAGCCACCTATAAACTGATGTAGGTTAGCTATGGGAAAACTGACACAACTGACTCTCACCATTTGCCCTTAAATGTCTAGGTTGAGCATATTTTCTCAGTGAGGACAGAGATGCAGGGGCACAACTGAAAGCTTCCAAGTACTTTTCAAGGCTCTGCTTTTAAAATACTTGCCAATATTCCATTGACCAAAGCAAGTCTTATGCCCAAATCTGTAATAATAGTGGGAGAGTTCTGTTTGGTTTTAGGTCAAAAAACATGAACACTAGGTGGGGAGCAGAATAAGGTCAGCAATGGAAATAGTCTACCACATGTGATATGAACACATTGGAAACTACTGTAGGAGTTATAATCATCTGTGGAACATATTAAGATAAACATACCCCTCTCCCTCAGATTCTCACTCAAAGTGTATATGTGTTCAAAAGCCATACAGATGATTGGAATATATACACCTGATTGGGAATCACTAGCTTAATAAAATTAATACCAAGAGATATGGTGTGGCAATTTGATTGGTCTAAGAATGTACTTATATTTTTGGAACAGTCAAGCAGTTTATCTGGTTCAGGGCATCCACAGAAACTTTAAAAGTAAGCCATTTATTCAAAGGAAAATTTCTTTTTCCTTGTGATTTATCCCTTGTGCTTACTTTTTAAAATATAAAAATCAAGAATAATAAATATCTAACTTCAATAAAATGTTCCTCCTAGATTCCCTGTTTTCTTGTTTTCACTTGGTTTTTCTACTTATTTCATTTTATAATCCAGTTTTTTCCTTTATCCAGACTTCCCAAAGGATCTGTCTCCATTCTCATACTTGCTCTGATTCAGTGGACTTTTCTAATAATAGCTTAGTAGTAAACTCTGACTAAAGTCTATGCCACAAAATAACTCTGCCTTTAGTATTTTAGTGCCATTTGAATTACTAATACCAGAATGTTATTTTCCAGCTCCATCATAAAATGTTATTGTAGTAAAATATCAAAGGTCAGGTTAAAAATACTGAAATAAGAAAATATATATGAAAATTGACTCATGAATACACATAAATACGTACAAGAACTCTACTACATTTTAACATAGGAAAAACATAGACTATTTTCTCTCTTAATTTTTCCATTTTTTAATCTGCTTCATTGACTGACTTTAAAATAATCTCTCATCTAGAAACTTCAATTCTTATGAAAAAATAAGGTTATTTTTGGTGTTCAAGAATTTTGTTGGTACACCTATTTTTGTCTATTTTCATTTTGTTGTGCTTGCCTTCGTGTTTTATCTGTGAAACATTGCCAGACGAGTGTCATGAGCTTTTATGTCTGTGTACTCATCTAGAAGCTTTGGAGTCTGGGGAATTGTCTAAGTCTTCAATCAGTTTTAAGTTGAGTTTTGTTTATGATGTAAGATTAAGGCCCAATTCCACTTTTAAGTATGTGGATATCAATTTTTCTAAATGCCATTTATTAAGGACATGACTGAAGCGACTTAGCAGCAGCAGCAGCAGCAGCAACCTTTCCTCATTGTGCGTTTTAGCACCCTTGTCAAAGATCGATTGATCACATGATATATGGACTTATTTCTGGGTTTTCTATATGTTGTTCCATTGATGTAAATGCTTTTCCTTATGTCAATACCATACTTCTTTAATTACTGTATCTTTGAAGTAAATTTTGTAATAAGTAAATGTGATGCCTTCAACTTTGTTCTTCCTTCTCCAAATTTTTTGGTTATTTAGATATTTTGTGTTTCCAAATGTAGTTTAGATTGTTTTTCATACTATAAAAAATGCCATTGGGATTTTGATAGGGATTGTTTTGAATCTATAGATCACTTTGGATAATATGGACATTTTAACAATAGTATGTCTTTCAGTCAAACTAAAACTCTTCAAAGAAAAAGAAACAATGAATAGATTGAAACAACTACCAATAGCATTAAAAATGAACTGAGGACATGCATAAACATTTCTCCAAAGAAGCCATACAGATGGTCAACAGGTTTTTGAAAAGGTATTAAACATCATTAACCATTAGGGAAATACAAATTATAGCTACAATGAGGTATCACTTCATACCTGTTGCTGCTGCTGCTGCTAAGTTGCTTCAGTTGTGTCTGACTCTGTGCAATCCCACAGACGGCAGCCCACCAGGCTCCCCCATCCCCGGGCTTCTCCAGACAAGAACACTGGAGTGGGTTGCCATTTCCTTCTCCAATGCATGAAAGTGAAAAGTGAAAGTGAAGTCGCTCAGTCGTGTCCAACTCCTAGCGACCCCATGGACTGCAGCCCACCAGGCCCCTCCATCCATGGGATTTTCCAGGAAAGAATACTGGAGTGGGTTGCCATTGCCTTCTCCATCATACCTGTTAGGATGGGTATTAAAAGAAAAAGATGAGTATTGTCCAGGATGTGGAGAAATTGCAACCCTTGTAAACTGTTGGATGAAATGCAAAAATGGTGATGCCACTGTGGGAAATAGTATGGAGGATCCTCGATAGATGAAAAACAAAACTGCCTCATGATCCAGCAATCCCACTTCTGGGTATTTATTTAAATAATTGAAATTAGGGTCTCGAAGAGATAGTAGCATTTCCATATTGCAGTACTAGTCACAGTAGCCAGATGTGGAAACCAACCTGAATATCCATCAGTGGATATGTGGTATAAAAATACAATGGACTATTACTCAGCCTGAAAAAATATGAAAATTGTACAATATGCGAAAACATGGATGAATTGTAAAGCATTATACTAAGTGAAATAAGCCAGCCGCAGGAGGGTATATATGGCATGATTTCATTTATATGAGATATCCAGAATAGTCAAACTAATACAAGGAGGGGGCAGGATAGTGGTGGTTGCCAGGGCTAGGAGAGAAGGGGAAATGGGGAGCTTCTACCCAATGGGTGTGAAGTTTCAGTAATGCACGCTGAATACATTCTAGAGATCTGCTGTATGTTATCATGCCTAGAATTAACAGTTCTGCATTATACACTTAAAGATGTTAGGAGGGTAGAACTTATAGTAATTACTACACGAGTAAAGGGCTTCCCTGGTGGCTCAGATGGTAAAGAACCTGCCTGCAATACAGGAGACCGGGTTCTATTCCTGAGTGGGGAATATCCCCTGGAGGAGGGTATGGCAACCCAGACCAATATTCTTGCCTGGAGAATCCCACGGACAGAGGAGCCTAGAGGGCTGCAGTCCACAGGGTTGCACAAAGTCAAACATGACTGAAGCAACTTAGCACTCGTGCCACAGTAGAACACAAATAAAAACAATATTATTGGATGAATTAGATTAAATGTCATATTTGAAGAAGCTCCTTAAATGGATGATCTACCTATTGAAAAGCTGAGGCCTGGTTTCAGAAAACTGGACCAAAGAAAGTCTAAAGGCATGTTTCCTGGCACCATGTTGCATCACCTTTTCTGAGTCTGAAGCCAAAACTCATAGCTTAAAGAGTAGGATGTTGATTGTCAATGTGTTACTAATCAAAAGCTAAGCCCTAAGATTTCCAAACCAGACATATTTGCAAAACCATTGCAATTTCTTATTTTTTTCCCCAGTATCAGCTATTCATCTCACACTCCTGAAAAGCAATGCATGACTTCATTCATGATCTGTGCTTTGGTTTGAACAATTCAGGAATATTCATCAAGATTTACCATTAATCAGTTAAAGATGTTCATAAACAAAGCCAATGAATAATTCATATAAAATTGAGTACATGTGCTCTTATGATGAATAATCATGAGCTGATCTGGAATTTGTTAATGACTTATGAATATTTATCTCTCGATGGTACTCCTGTGCAATTCACAATACCATGAAAACAGCTTGCTTTCAGATTTCACTATGTACTTCTGCTGAAGATGCCATTGGGACCATTAAGTATCTTTCCTAAAGGATTATAAGACAATAAAAATTGTCAATGTGATGTCATCTGCAAGACTTACTAAACACACACAAAAATATTAATTTTTTCCATAGTCTCAATTCAGATTTTTCTCAGATAATATTGCCTTTCACCATATGATCTTCTTATATGACAAAAAGATTGCTGTGTGAGGCTCCCTTAACTAGGCAGATGTGAAAAATGTGAAAAAAATAAGTCAAATTGAAAACCAAATGCTGGAAATAACATTTCCTGAAGCAGCCACTAATCTTATGCCAGGTGCAGAATGCAGTGCTCTTCTGTGAATGTCTTCTTAGTGTGCCCTCTGGCCACTTGCAAATTGGAAATTTGACAACAACTTTGGATTCACTGTTTATATGACATGAGATACTTCAGCCTAGGATTGTTATCAGCTGGCCCTTCTCAGGATGAGGAGAGTTAACAAACAACGTTTTTGGAACACTTAAGGGGTTCCAAGTGCTTGGCAATCATTTACCAGTTAATCTTTGTTTGAGGGAGGTCAATTTTCACATGAATTTTCTGCCTTAATTTTCATGTGAAGTGTTTCACACAGATGTGAAATAATTCTAAAAAAGGCCGCAGGGCTGCAAATCTAGGGTAAAAGAAATAATCGGATATAGATCGGGAGCAACTTGAGGAACAAGAAAATTATACCTTTGGTTGACCACGTGGAATTCTTTCTACCA
The DNA here is from genome assembly GCA_917880005.1 of Nanger dama. Lineage (NCBI taxonomy): Eukaryota > Metazoa > Chordata > Mammalia > Artiodactyla > Bovidae > Nanger > Nanger dama. The sequence goes on from CAKJTW010000007.1 coordinate 38,390,104, forward strand.
ACTACTCTTACTCTAAACACAGTCAGTGAGTCAGTTCAGTCACTAGTTGTGTCCGACTCTGTGGCCCATGGGCTGCAGCACGCCAGGCCTCCCTGTCCATCACCAACTCCCAGAGTTTACTCAAACTCATGTCCATTGAGTCGATGATGCCATCCAGCCGTCTCATCCTCTGTCGTCTCCTTCCTCCTCCCACCTTCAATCTTTCCCAGCATCAGGGTCTTTTCAAATGCGTCAGTTCTTTGCATCAAGTGGCCAAAGTATTGGAGTTTCAGCTTCAGCATCAGTCGCTCCAATGAATATTCAGGACCAATTTCCTTTAGGATGGACTGGTTGGATCTCCTTGCAGTCCAAGGGACTCTCAAGAGTCTTCTCCAACACCATAGTTCAAAAGCATCAATTCTTCATCACTCAGCTTTCTTTAGAGTCCAACTCTCACATCCATACATGACTACTGGAAAAACCATAGCCTTGACTAGATGGACTTTTGTTGGCATTACTTTAAAGTGTCTGCTTTTTAATATGTTATCTAGCTTGGTCATAACTTTTCTTCCAAGGAGTAAATGTCTTTTAATTTTATGGCTGCAGTCACCATCTGCAGTGATTTTGGAGCCCCCCCCGCCGCCACCAAAATAAAGTCTGTCACTCTATCCACTGTTTCCCCATCTATTTCCCATGAAGTGATGGGATCAGATGCCATGATCTTAGTTTTCTGAATGTTGAGCTTTAAGCCAGCTTTTTCACTCTTCTCTTTCACTTTCATCAGGAGGCTCTTTAGTTCTTCTTCCCTTTCTGCCATAAGGGTAGTGTGGACTAAAAAATATGTACAACTTGAGAGTTACAAGTTAAGTTTTATTTCGGGCAAAATGAAAACTGCAGCCCTGGAGGCAGCATCTCAGATAGTTCTGAGAGACTACTCCAAAGCAGCAGTGGGGGAAAGTCAATATACAAGATTTTGGTGAAGGGGGAGTTCAATACCATGAAGCACTCAGTTTACAAAAGGTTTTTTGTTAGTCATGAGGGTCTGATGTCACCATGAAGGGATTTAGTGCTTCTCTAGACATGAGGAGATGCAAGGATTGAGATCATAAAATCTGTTCCTAAAAATATTTAACTATATACATCCTGTCCCACCGGATTCCCTGGAGCACAGTGTGGCTCCCTCCACTGTGAACTCCCTCAGGGATTGTTGAAAGTCAACAGCTATAGCAGCATGGGGTTCAGTCTCCATAGGGACAGATGTCAAATGCATTTGTTGTTCAGTCACTTGATTCCAGTCACTTGATTGCAGCTTGTGCTTCATCCAGCCCAATGTTTCTCATGATGTACTCTGCATAGAAGTTAAATAAGCAGGGTGACAATATACAGCCTTGACGTACTCCTTTTCCTATTTGGAACCAGTCTGTTGTTCCATGTCCAGTTCTAACTGTTGCTTCCTGACCTGCATATAGGTTTCTCAAGAGGCTGGTTAGGTGGTCTGGTATTCCCATCTCTTTCAGAATTTTCCACAGTTTATTGTGATCCACACAGTCAAAGGCTTTGGCATAGTCAAGAAAGCAGAAATAGATGTTTTTCTGGAACACTCTTGCTTTTTCCATGATCCAGTGGATGTGGGCAATTTGATCTCTAGTTCCTCTGCCTTTTCAAAAACCAGCTTGAACATCTGGAAGTTAACGGTTCACATATTGTTGGAGCCTGGCTTGGAGAATTTTGAGCATTACTTTACTAGCATGTGAGATGAGTGCAATTGTGCGGTAGTTTGAGCATTCTTTGCCATTGCCTTTCTTATCTCTCCTTGCTATTCTTTGGAACTCTGCATTCAAATGGGTATATCTTATCTTTTCTCTTTTGCTTTTTGCTTCCCTTCTTTTCACAGCTATGAGTAAGGCCTCCTTAGACAGCCATTGTGCTCTTTTACATTTCTTTTTCTTGAGGATGGTCTTGATCCCTGTCTCCTGTACAGTGTCACGAACCTCTGTCCATAGTTCCTCAGCCACTCTGTCTATCAGATCTAGTCCCTTAAATGTATTTCTCACTTCCACTGTATAATCATAAGGGGTTTGATTTAGGTCATACCTGAATGGTCTAGTGGTTTTCCTACTTTCTTCAATTTAAGTCTGAATTTGGAAATAAGGATTTCATGATCTGAGCCACAGCCAGCTCCCAGTCTTATTTTTGCTGACTGTATAGAGCTTCTCCACCTTTGGCTGCAAAGAATCTGATTTCAGTGTTGACCGTCTGGTGGTATCAATGTGCAGAGCCTTCTCTTGTGTTGTTGGAAGAGGATATTTACTATGATCTAAATACAGGCAGGAGTCTATTCTTTGCTGCAGTCCTAAGAAGCTGGTGTTAGTTTTGTGTCTGTTATATAGATGATTAAACTAAGGCACACAATGTATAAATCAGTTGTTCAGTAACATGGCTAATAAGTGGCAGAGCTGGAATTCAGATCCATTCAGCAGGGCTCCAGGCTGGTCTGGTGTGTGCTTAATTGCTCAGTCGTGTCTGACTCTTTGCGACCCTTTGGTCTATAGCCTGGCTTCTCTCTCCATGGGATTCTCCAGGCAAGAACACTGGAATGAATTGCCATTTCCTTCCCCAGGGGATCTTCTGGACATAGGGATCAAACCCACATCTCCTGTGTGTCTTACATTGCACGCGAATATTTTTACCCACTGAGCCATCAGGGCTGGTAATCATTCTCATATGCTATCTCCACCACCTGTGAGATGTCTGCTGCCCCATTTTGTGTCTTGCCAGTCAAGACTGTCCCACCGTATTTTGTCCATTCCAGCAATTAACTGTATGTACATTTCTGCTAAGTTTTACCCAAGAATCTTGTTTTATGTCCAGTTACTCTCTTGTCTCTGGTAGGGAGCTATTCAGTTATCCCTAGTATGCAACTCTTTTTGTTCTCTGAAAGTCTTTTGAAAGAAAAGGTTTTAGAAATGCTTTTAAAATGCCATATACATGGGTTGATACTATCCCTTTTAAAAGATTAGCTAGTCAGGAGGAAGTGTGGAATTTTATATCATTTTTTCTAGAAAATCCTAAAATGTGGCTTGGAAAAAGGGGATGCTTTTGCAGTTAAGCCAGGGAGGAGATCATAACTAACTGGATGTTCATATGTTAGTAATGAATGTAGGATTGAATCAGCAGAGGAGATCGCATGATCTTTGACTTTTTCCATGATGCCAAGACATTTTTCTTAAGTGCAGGTGTGGTATTTCTGGGTATATTTAGGCAAACTACTTTGAGACTAGAAATCCTGTTGATGTCACACAATGGGTGGTTAAATTCTTCAGTTTTTAATGAAAGTTAGTGGTTGCTATGAGGTCAGTTTCTATTCAAAATAAGTATTCTATTTGGAGAGAGGAAAAATCTTTGAACTATTTTACTTTCCTTTGAGTTCAGGACTATTTCATGCAGTTTTAAGTGTTTATCTCTGGACCAAGCTTTTAGATTATGTATATACATTTTTAAAGCAGTTCTCTTCATCTCATCAAAGGATAGTAATATTTGTTAATAACCAGGAATTATAGTTATTGGTTACTTTACAAATATTATTGGTATAATGGGAATTATATCCTGCAGCTTTAAAAGAGCTGTGAATATGCAATGGTAAATATAATAATATAATTATGAAATCTATTTAAGAGACCAAATTGAAAAAAACTAAATTCTTAGAAACATTTCTAAAATTACCTAAATTGTTGATGTTCATAGAATCTCTTTCTTTTAAGATTTTCTTCCTAGGAAAAAATTTCTAAGGGCCAGTAGTCTTCTAAATGTCTATAAAATTTTATAAAAATTTTTCTATTCACCTTTCTCATAAATGTTATATACAGTTGTCTTCAAATAAAATAGTCTGACTCAACAACAAGAAAATATAGCTTTATTATTAGAATTAACAGCCATTTTAAATAGACTGATTTCATATTCAGAGTTTTTCAAAATTTTTCTCTCTTTCAGTTTGCTGACACTTTGTATAAGTCTTAGATATTACTAATACAGATTACTCTTTTGTGGATCTACTGTAAAGATACTGTTTTCTCATTTATACTTATTACTTTAAAATCATAATGGCTATTTTAACAAAATAAAATCTGTTTTTAAAATAAAAGTCTTACCTGCATTAGCTCATATACTGTCTATTATGTCTCTCATGTGCTTTTATTATACCTGTATTAAAAAGGAAAAAAATTGAGACAGGTTTAGTCACTCAAAGTTGCAGTTAGTATCTGGCCAAGTTCAGTTTATACATAGGCCTTTTAAATATAGAACTTGCATTCTTAAGCAATAATTTGTTTGGGGTTTATTTATTTCAATTTATATTACTTTTCTCCGTCTTTACTGAATCATAATTAACAAATTCTGTTCTGTTTCAAAATCTCTAATAGTAGTACCCAGCTAATGATAACAACACCCCTCTTTTTTTCCATCACCCATTATCACTTTCCTTATGCCCTCCATCTTCCTTTTCAAAAACTGTCTCCACATTTCTAACTAATGTAGTTTACAGAACCATGTCTTTATTTTTCACTGTTAAACTTTACTTATGGACTTACATTATGGAAGAGGATTTACCTTGTAGAGTTCTTCCCTTTGGGAGTGTACCTCTATAGCCATTCTCCTAAAATACTAACATCTAACTTCCTGGTTAAGTCAGATTTCAGTGTTTACATTTTTATGGTTTTGCAAATATTGCTCTCAGTTGAGTCATTGTCAGAATTTTCACACTTCATTTCTATACTAAAGACACTAACACTTCATTTCTTGTATGAATTTTTCTTTATCTTGGAGTTACCGCATTCACTTCATTTGCTTTTTTCTATATACTTAACACTAACTCAGCACCCAAATGCTTTCAAAGAACTGTAAAATTATTTTCAATATGATCTAATACTTAATATACATCTGTAAATTTTACTATTTTTCCCTTGATATGTCCTTCCTGGATCTCTCTGTTTCCCTTGCTCCCATCTGACCTGTTTATTCACAAAACCCACTGCACATATGGCTTTGAATATTACCATTTTTTATCATCCTGAGAATTTTTTTCCTCTGACTTCTCTATTGGATCTCATGTGTTCCATTTTGGTATTTACTTCCTAAGTTAGGTGGAGTATTTTCTAAGAGATCAGGAGTAAAGCAGTTAAAGACCTCATACGTGTAATCATGACTTGACTTTAAATTGTAGGCTGAAATTATTTCATTCACTTCTAATTTTCTAGGTTGATCTTCTAGAAATGCCCTGAATACCTATAGGTTGAAATACCCTGCAAATTTTGTATGTAACCTTTTTCCTTCTCTGGAAAGAAGATCTGAATATAGGTTTGAAGTATCATTATGATCTTCCCTGGCTTACTGTGATGTTTTTCTTCCTATGGAGTAATCAGACAGTCCATATATATAATCTGAAAATCTATAGGATTCATCCAAGAAATCTCCCTCCCTGTATCTTTCTTTGTTATCTCTTTCTGGAACTATTAATTGCTCTTTAAATTTTTTGATGATCAAATATTTATCTTCATCAAGGTTAACAAATGTTTCTATAAAGGACTAAATATTAATATCTTGGACCTTTGGAAGGTCTAAGACACTTTAGAGTCTCTGGCACAAGTGCTCTAACTCTGCCTATAAAAGCAGTCATAGACGACACCTAAAGGAATGGGCGTGGTTATGTTCTAAGAAAACATTATTTACAAATACGTTCAGTAGGCTGATTTTGTCTACAGAGAATTGTTTGCCAACCCTGATCTTGATCCACTTTACTGAAATCATCAATTTTAATTTTTATAATTTTCCAAAACATTGTTTCGGATTTTCTAGATGAAATCATTCAGGTATAGATTTGCATAAACAAAACAGCACAAAAACATAGATTCTTTCTTTTCACTGCTACAACATTCTTTGAAAAAAATTTTTTGACAAGATGTTTCAAATGAAGGACTTAATACTATTGAGAGCAATATTCTAATGTTAATGTGAATGATTTTAGTATCATACTAGCTTTTAGTTTAAGAAGATTTCTTAATTTCAAAGTTATTTTTTAACTTTAGGTACAGTTTAATTGAATTGAATTGAATTGAATTGCCTATGCCCCAACCAGTAATGCTAAAGAAGCTTATGTTGAATGGCTCAATGAAGACCTACAAGACCTTTTAGAACTAACACCCCCAAAAGATGTCCTTTTCATTATAGGGGACTGGAATGCAAAAGTAGGAAGTCAAGAAACACCTGGGGTAACAGGCAAATTTGGCCTTGGAATAAGGAATGAAGCAGGGCAAAGGCTAATAGAGTTTTGCCAAGAGATCGCACTGGTCATAGCAAACACCTTCTTCCAACAACACAAGAGAAGACTCTACACATGGACATCACTAGATGGTCAACAGCGAAATTAGATTGATTATAATCTTTGCAGGCAAAGATGGAGAAGCTCTACACAGTCAGCAAAAACAAGACCAGTAACTGTGGCTCCAATCATGAACTTCTTATTGCCAAATTCAGACTTAAATTGAAGAAAGTAGGAAAGCCACTAGACCACTCAGGTATGACCTAAATCAAATCCCTTATGATTATACAGTGGAAGTGAGAAATAGATTTAAGGGACTAGATCTGATAGCAAGAGTGCCTGGTGAACTATGGACAGAGGTTCGTGACTGTACAAGAGACAGGGATCAAGACCATCCCCAAGAAAACAAATGCAAAAAAGCAAAATGTCTGTCTGAGAAGGTCTTACATATAGCTATGTAAAGAAGAGAAGTGAAAGCAAAGGAGAAAAGGAAAGATAAGCATCTGAATGCAGAGTTCCAAAGAATAGTGAGGAGAGATAAGAAAGCCTTCCTCAGTGATCAGTGCAAAGAAACAGAGGAAAACAACAGAATGGGAAAGACTAGAGATCTCTTCAAGAAAATTAGACATACCAAGGGAAAATTTCATGCAAAGATGAGCTCAATAAAGGACAGAAATAGTATGGACCTAACAGAAGCAGAAGATATTAAGAAGAGGTGGCAAGAAAACACAGAACTGTACAAAAAGCATCTTCATGACCCAGATAATCACATTGGTGTGATCACTCACCTAGAGCCAGACATCCTGGAATGTGAAGTCAAGTGGGCCTTAGAAAGCATCACTACAAACAAAGCTAGTGGAGGTGATGGAATTCCAGTTGAGCTATTTCAAATCCTGGAAGATGATGCTGTGAAAGTGCGGCACTCAATATGCCAGCAAATTTGGAAAACTCAGCAGTGGCCACAGGACTGGAGAATGTCAGTTTTCATTCCAATCCCAAAGAAAGGCAATGTCAAAGAATACTCAAACTACAGCACAATTGCACTCATCTCACACATTAGTTAAGTAATGCTCAAAATTCTCCAAGCCAGGCTTCAGCAATATGTGAACCGTGAACTCCCTGATGTTCAAGTTGTCTTAGAAAAGGCAGAGGAACCAGAGATCAAATTGCCCACATCCACTGGATCATGGAAAAAGCAAGAGAGTTCCAGAAAAACATCTATTTCTGCTTTCTTGACTATGCCAAACCTATGACTGTGTGGATCACAATAAACTGTGGAAAATTTTGAAAGAGATGGGAATACCAGACCACCTAACCAGCCTCTTGAGAAACCTGTATGCAGGTCAGGATGCAACAGTTAGAACTGGACATGGAACAACAGACTGGTTCCAAAGAGGAAAAGGAGTACATCAAGGCTGTATATTGTCACCCTACTTATTTAACTTCTATGCAGAGTGCATCATGAGAAACTCTTGGCTGGAAGAAGCACAAGCTGGAATCAAGATTGCCAGGAGAAATATCAATAACCTCAGATATGCAGATGACACCACCCTTATGGCAGAAAGTGAAGAGGAACTAAAAAGCCTCTTGATGAAAGTGAAAGTGGAGAGTGAAAACAGTGGCTTAAAGCTCAACATTCAGAAAACAAAGATCATGGAATCTGGTCCCATCACTTCATGGGAAATAGATGGAGAAACAGTGGAAACAGTGTCAGACTCTATTTTGGGGGCTCCAGAATCACTACAGATGGTGATTGCAGCCATGAAATTGAAACACACTTACTCCTTGGAAGGAAAGTTATGACCAACCTAGATATTCAACCTTGATATTCAAAAGCAGAGATATTATCTTGCCAACAAAGGTCCATCTAGTCAAGGCTGTGGTTTTTCCAGTGGTCATGTATGTGTGTGAGAGTTTCAATGTGAAGAAAGCTGAGCGCTGCAGAATTGATGCTTTTGAACTGTGGTGTTGGAGAAGACTCTTGAGAGTCCCTTGGACTGCAAGGAGATCCAATCAGTTGTTTCTAAAGGAAATCAGTCCTGGGTGTTCTTTGGAAGGACTGATGCTAAAGCTGAAACTCCAATAATTTTGCCACCTCATGGAGGTGTTGACTCACTGGAAAAGACTTTGATGCTGGGAGGGATTGAGGGCAGGAGGAGAAGGGGATGACAGAGGATGAGATGGCTGGTGTCATCACCAACTCTATGAACATGAGTTTGAGTGAACTCTGGGGGTTGGTGATGGACAGCAAGGCCTGGAGTGCTGCAATTCACAGGATCACAGAGTCGGACATGACTGAGCAACTGAACTGAACTGAATTGAATTCCATAGAATCAGACATCTATTAAGGTAGTCATGATTTCTTTTTCCCTAGCAACCTAGGATATAATGTAATTATAATATAATGGTATTATTTACTTGGTAGGGTAAATCTCAGTTAATCTTCGAGAAAGCAATGACACCTCACTCCAGTACTCTTTCCTCTAAAATCCCATTGACAGAGGAGCTTAGTGGGCTGCAGTCCATGTGGTCACTACAAGTTGAGCAGGACTGAGCGGACTTCACTTTCAGTTTTCACTTTCCTGCATTGGAGAAGGAAATGGCAACTCACTCCAGTATTCTTGCCTGGATAATCCCAGGGTTGAGGGAGCCTGGTGGACTGCCGTCTATAGGGTCACAAAGAATCGGACACAACTGAAGTGACTTATTAGCAGCAACAGCAGCAGCAGCAGTTAATCATGGTTTTTGATTTCAATTGCCAAGAATTTAAGTAGAATTTTAACGTATATTTATTTTAATGGTCTTACATAATCTTTTAAAAACACATATTCAATTAACCAATTAATTGAATCCACACTTCATACATATGGAGCCTATAAGAAAAAAAAAAGCCTATATGAAAAAAATTTTATTCAACCTATGCAACTTGATGAGGTAAAAGTGGAAATAGTGACATTTTATTTTCTTGAGCTTCAAACTCACTGCAGATGGTGACTGCAGCCATGAAATTAAAAGATGCTTGCTCCTTGAAGGAAAAGCTATGACAAACTTAGACAACATATTCAAAAGCAAAAACATCACTTTGCTGAAAAAAGACCATATAGTTAAAGCTATGGTTTTTCCAGTAGTCATGTACAGATGTGAGAGTTGGACCAGAAATAGCTGAGCACTAAAAGGCTGTGACCCTGAGGAGCCACCAGGAGCCTGAGGCCAAGGGTGGCATCTGGGAGGAGCCACCTCTTGCCAGAGGCCAGGGGCAGTGACCCTGAGGAGCTACCTCGAGTCCTTGCCCAAGGCCAGGGGCAGCAGCTGGGAGGAGCCACCCAAGGAGCGGTGGCTGCGGAGGCGCAGGAGGGACTAGAGGAGCTATCCCACATTGAAGGCCAGGAACTGCGGCAGTAAGGAACTACTCCTCGTCCAAGGTTAAGAGCAGTGGCTGTGCTTTGCTGGAGCATCCGTGAAGAGATACCCCACGCCCAAGGTAAGAGAAACACAAATAAGATGGTAGGTGTTTCAAGAGGGCATCAGAGGGCAGACACACTGAAACCATACTCACAGAAAACTAGTCAATCTAATCACACTAGGACCACAGCCTTGTCTAACTCAATGAAACCAAGCCATGCCTGCAGGGCAACCCAAGATGGGCGGGTCATGGTAGAGAGGGCTGACAGAACGTGGTCCACTGGAGAAGGGAATGGCAAGCCACTTCAGTATTCTTGCCTTGAGAACCCCATGAACAGTATAAAAGGCAAAATGATAGGATACCAAAAGAGGAACTCCCCAGGTTATTAGGTGCCCAATATACTACTGGAGATAGTGGAGACATAACTCCAGAAAGAATGAAGGGATGGAGCCAAAGCAAAAACAATACCGAGTTGGGCATGTGACTGGTGATAGAAGCAAAATCCGATGCTGTAAAGAGCAATATTGCATGGGAACTTGGAATGTCAGGTCCATGAATCAAGGCAAATTGGAAGTGGGCGAACAGGAGATGGCAAGAGTGAACGTTGACATTCTAGGAATCAGCAAACTAAAATGGACTTGAATGGGTGAATTTAACTCAGATGACCATTATATCTACTACTGCGGGCAGGAATCCCTTAGAAGAAATGGAGTAGCCATCATGGTCAACAAAAGAGTCCAAAATGCAGTACTTGGATGCAATCTCAAAAATGACAGAATGATCTCTGTTCGTGTCCAAGGCAAACCATTCAATATCAGTTATCCAAGTCTATGCCCCAACCAATAATGCTGAAGAAGCTGAAGGTGAACGGTTTTATGAAGACCTACAAGATCCTGTAGAACTAACACCCAAAAAGATGTCCTTTTCATTATAGCAGACTGGAATGCTAAAGTAGGAGGTCAAGAAACACCTGGAGTAACAGGCAAATTTGGCCTTGGAATGCAGAAAGAAGCAGGGCAAAGACTAATAGAGTTTTGCCAAGAAAAATGCACTAGTCATAGCAAACACCCTCTTCCAACAACACAAGAGAAGACTCTACACATGGACATCACTAGATGGTCAACAGCGAAATCAGATTGATTATATTCTATGCAGCCAAAGATGGAGAAGCTCTATCAGTCAACAAAAACAAGACCAGGAGCTGACTGTGGCTCCGATCATGAACTCCTTATTTCAAAATTCAGACTTAAATTGAAGAAAGTAGGGAAAAACTGTGAGACCATTCAGGTATGACCTAAATCAAATCCCTTATGATTATACAGTGGAAGTGAGAGATAGATTTAAGGGCCTAGATCTGATAGAGTGCCTGATGAACTATGGAATGAGGTTCGTGCCATTGTACGGGAGACAGGGATCAAGACCATCCCCATGGAAAAGAAATGCAAAAAATGCAAAATGGCTGTCTGGGGAGGTCTTACAAATAGCTGTCGAAAAGAAGAGAGTCAAAAAGCAAAGGAGAAAAGGAAAGATATAAGCATCTGAATACAGAGTTCCAAAGAATAGCGAGGAGAGATATGAAAGCCTTCTTCAGTGATCAATGCAAAGAAATAGAGGAAAAGAACAGAATGGGAAAGGCTAGAGATCTCTTCAAGAAAATCAGAGATACCAAGGGAACATTTCATGCAAAGATGGGCTTGATAAAGGATAGAAATGGTCTGGACCTAACAGAAGCAAAAGATATTAAGAAGAGTTGGCAAGAATACACAGAAGAACTGTACAAAAAGATCTTCATGACCCAGATAATCATGATGATGTGATCACTAATCTAAAACCAGACATCTTGGAATGTGAAGTCAAGTGGGCCTTAGAAAGCATCACTACAAACAAAGCTAGTGGAGGTGATGGAATTCCAGTTGAGCTATTTCAAATCCTGAAAGATGATGCTGTGAAAGTGCTGCACTCAATACGCCAGCAAATTTGGAAAACTCAGCAGTGGCCACAGGACTGGAAAAGATCAGTTTTCATTACAATCCCAAAGAAAGAAAATGCCAAAGATTGCTCAAACTACTGCACAGTTGCACTCATTTCATATGCTAGTAAGGTAATGCTCAAAATTCTCCAAGCCAGGCTTCAGTAATACGTGAACCATGAACTCCCTGATGTTCAAGCTGGTTTTCAAAAAGGCAGAGGAACCAGAGATCAAATTGCCCACATCCACTGGATCATGGAAAAAGCAAGAGAGTTCCAGAAAAACATCTATTTCTGCTTTCTTGACTATGCCAAAGCCTTTGACTGTGTGGATCACAATAAACTGTGGAAAATTCTGAAAGAGAAGGGAATACCAGACCACCTCACCTGCCTCTTGAGAAACCTGTATGCAGGTCAGGAAGCAACAGTTAGAACTGGACATGGAAAAACAGACTGGTTCCAAATAGGAAAAGGAGTACATCAAGGCTGTATATTGTCACCCTGCTTATTTAACTTATATGCTGATTCCATCATGAGAAACACTGGACTGGAAGAAACACAAGCTGGAATCAAGATTGCCAGGAGAAATATCAATAACCTCAGATATGCAGATGACATCACCCTTATGGCAGAAAGTGAAGAGGAACTAAAAAGCCTTTTGATGAAAGTGAAAAAGGAGAGTGAAAAAGTTGACTTAAAGCTCACCATTCAGAAAACGAAGATCATGGAATCTGGTCCCATCACTTCATGGGAAATAGATGGAGAAACCGTGGAAACAGTGTCAGACTTCATTTTTGGGGGTTCCAAAATCACTGCAGATGGTGACTGCAGCCATGAAATTAGACGACGCTTACTCCTTGGAAGAAAAGTTATGACCAACCTAGATAGTATATTCAAAAGCGGAGACATTACTTTGCCGACTAAGGTCCGTCTAGTCAAGGCTATGGTTTTTCCTGTGGTCATGTATGGATGTGAGAGTTGGACTGTGAAGAAAGCTGAGCGCTGAAGAATTGGTGCTTTTGAACTGTGGTGTTGGAGAAGACTCTTGAGAGTCCCTTGGCCTGCAAGGAGATCCAACCAGTCCATTCTGAAGGAGATCAGCCCTGGCATTTCTTTGCAAGGAATGATGCTGAAGCTGAAGCTCCAGTACTTTGGCCACCTCATGCGAAGAGTTGACTATTGGAAAAGACTCTGATGCTGGGAGGGATTGGGAGCAGGAGGAGAAGGGGACGACTGACGATGAGATGGCTGGATGGCATCACTGAGTCGATGGATGTGAGTCTGAGTGAACTCCAAAAGATGGTAATGAACAGGGAGGCCTGGTGTGCTGTGATTCATGGGGTTTCAAAGAGTCAGACACGACTTAGCAACTGAACTGAAAGAATTGATGCCTTCAAATTGTGGTGCTGAAGACTGTTGAGAGTCCTTTGGACAGCCAGAAGATCAAACCAGTCAATCCTGAAGGAAATCAACCCCGAGTTATATTTTGGAAGAACTGATGCTGAAGCTCCAATACTTTGGCTACCTGATGCAAAGAGCAGACTCGTTGAAAAAGACCCTGATGCTGAGAAAGCCTGAAGACAGGAGAAGGGGCCAACATAGGATGCAATGGTTGGATGGCATCTTTGACACAATGGACATGAGTTTGATCAAAGAAGGACGGGAAAGCCACAGTCTCTGTTCTGCAGTATGCTGCAGTCCATGGGGTCACAAAGAGTTGGAAGTGATGTAGTGGCTGAACAAAATAAGGGGATCACTAATGGATGCTGACTTAGCAAATGGCACATATTTTTGTCCTCTCTATCCATGAGACATTTGAATTCAAAGATTGACAAAAAGATAATAAGTCATTAAAACAAAAGTAGATTTAAAAAAACAAAAGTGATTGGTGTAAATAAGAGATGCTAGATTGGGCTTCTCTGATGGCTCAGATGATAAGCTAAATTATATAGAAAAAATAAACATCTGGCAAAGATAGGATAAGATATACTGGCCAATTTTATGCTGAGTAGTCTACCAGTTCTTATTTTGTGAAGTTTGATTATTCAGCTGTTTCAGTTTTTTACCTTCTTTATGTATACCTTTTATACCTTCTTTAAAACCCAAAATCCTTAAGTTCAGCATTCAGAAAACCAAGATATAGCATCCGGTCCCATCACTTCATGGCAAATAGATGGGGAAACAGTGGAAACAGTGGCAGGCTTTATTTTTCTGGGCTCCACAATCACTGCAGATGGTGACTCTAGCCATAAAATTAAAAGACACTTACTCCTTGGAAGAAAAGTTATGACAAAACTAGTTAGCATATTCAAAAGCAGAGACATTACTTTGCCAGCAAAGGCCCGTCTAGTCAAGGCTATGGTTTTTCCTGTGGTCATGTATGGATGTGAGAGTTGGACTGTGAAGAAAGCTGAGCGCCGAAGAATTGATGCTTTTGAACTGTGGTGTTGGAGAAGACTCTTGAGAGTCCCTTGGACTGAAAGGAGATCCAACCAGTCCATCCTAAAGGAGATCAATCCTGGGTGTTCATTGGAAGGACTATTGTTGAAGCTGAAACTCCAGTACTTTGGCCACCTCATGCGAAGAGTTGACTCATTGGAAAAGACTCTGATGCTGGGAGGGATTGGGGGCAGGAGGAGAAGGGGACGACCGAGGATGTGATGGCTGGATGGCATCACCGACTCGATGGACATGGGTTTGGGTGGACTCCGGGAGTTGGTGATGAACAGGGAGGCCTGGTGTGCTACAGTTCATGGGGTTGCAAAGAGTCAGAGATGACTGAGCGTCTGAACTGAATTGAACTTAAAACCTAAAATTAGGTTTTACATACTGTTAATCTAAAGAAATTTTAAAGTGTTTGAATAAAGTATTGAATGTGCAATTAGCTGTTCTTTTAAATCTTAACAAAAATCACTGGTGAGTTATTTTATCCCAGAGCTTTATTTGGATTTAGTTTGTTAATTTTTCATAATTTTCCAAGTTATTGATTTATTCACTTTTCGCTTTACCCAGTCAGTTTTGTCTTTACATATGTTTAGAAAAAACATTTAATTTAATGAGATTTCAAATTAATTGGCCTATGTGTGGGCATGGTATTTTCTTAAAATATCCTGAATCTCCTTTGAATATATTGGAAATGTTTAACCCTGTAAACTCTTGAAAGCTACGGCTGCTGCTGCTGTCACTTCAGTCGACTCCGATACTGTGCAGCCTCATAGACGGCGGCCTACCAGGCTCCCCCATCCCTACGATTCTTCAGGCAAGAACATGGGAATGGTTTGCCATTTCCTTCTCCAGTGCAGGAAAGTGAAGTCGCTCAGTCGTGTCTCACTCTTAGCGACCCCATGGACTGCAGCCTACCAGGCTTCTCCGCCCGTGGGATTTTCCAGGCAAGAGCACTGGAGTGGGTTGCCATTGCCTTCTCAGTCTTGAAAGCTAAAGAAGTGTTAAAGACATAGGGGATGTAGAATGACAATGGTTTTCATTGTCTCTGAAAGTTAAAATATTCAGTCACTTGGAAACACTGCAAAACTCTTGAAGGTTACCTACTCAGGTTACCTTAAACTGGAAGTTGGTTTTTCAGTTGTTTCTTTGTAGATGTAAATATAGTACTTTGCAAACTCAGAAAAATATCACTTAATTGGCATACGTACAAAAGGCAATTAAAGCATAAATTTGCCTTGAAGACTGTTTGAGAATTATGATGTTTCTTCAGTTCAGTTCAGTCACTCAGTCGTGTCCTACTCTTTTTGATCCCATGAATCGCAGCAAGCCAGGCCTCCCTGTACATCACCAGCTCTGGGAATTCATACAAACCCATTTCCATCAAGTCAGTGATGCCATCCAGTCATCTCATCCTCTCTGCTACTGTCGTCCCCTTCTCCTACAGCTCTCAATCCCTCCCAGCAACAGTCAGTCAGTAGGTTCAATCGCTCAGTTGTGTTCGAATCTTTGCGACCCCATGAATTGCCAGGCCTCCCTGTTCATCACCATCTCCCAGAGTTCACACAGACTCACGTCAATTGAGTCCGTGATGCCATCCAGCCATCTCATCCTCCCTCGGTCGTCCCCTTCTCCTCCTACCCCCAATCCCTCCCAGCATCAGAGTTTCTTCCAATGAATCAACTCTTCACATGAGGTGGCCAAAGTACTGGAGTTTCAGCTTTAGCATCATTCCTTCCAAAGAAATCCCAGGGTTGATCTCCTTCAGAACAGACCGGTTGGATCTCCTTGCAGTCCAAGGGACTCTCAAGAGTCTTCTCCAACACCACAGTTCAAAAGCATCAATTCTTCGGTGCTCAGCCTTCTTCACAGTCCAACTCTCACATCCATACATGACCACAGGAAAAACCATAGCCTTGACTAGATGGACCTTAGTTTGCAAATTCAAAGTATCATTTTGAATATGCTATCTAGTTTTGTCATAACTTTTCTTCCAAGGAGTAAGCGTCTTTTAATTTTATGGCTGCAGTCACAATCTGCAGTGATTCTGGAACCCCCAAAATAAAGTCTGACACTGTTTCCACTGTTTCTCCATCTATTTCCCATGAAGTGATGGGACCGGATGCCATGATCTTCATTTTCTGAATGTTGAGCGTTAGGCCAACTTTTTCGCTCTCCTCTTTCACTTTCATCAAGAGGCTTTTTAGTTCCTCTTCACTTTCTGCCATAAGGGTGATGTCATCTGCATATCTGAGGTTATTGATATTTCTCCTGGCAATCTTGATTCCAGCTTGTATTTCTTCCAGTCCAGCGTTTCTCATGATGGAATCTGCATATAAGTTAAATAAGCAGGGTGACAATATACAGCCTTGATGTACTCCTTTTCCTATTTGGAACCAGTCTGTTTTTCCATGTCCAGTTCTAACTGTTGCTTCCTGACCTGCATACAGGTTTCTCAAGAGGCAGGTGAGGTGGTCTGGTATTCCCTTCTCTTTCAGAATTTTCCACAGTTTATTGTGATCCACACAGTCAAAGGCTTTGGCATAGTCAAGAAAGCAGAAATAGATGTTTTTCTGGAACTCTCTTGCTTTTTCCATGATCCAGTGGATGTGGGCAATTTGATCTCTGGTTCCTCTGCCTTTTTGAAAACCAGCTTGAACATCAGGGAGTTCATGGTTCACGTATTACTGAAGCCTGGCTTGGAGAATTTTGAGCATTACCTTACTAGCATATGAAATGAGTGCAATTGTGCAGTAGTTTGAGCAATCTTTGGCATTTTCTTTCTTTGGGATTGTAATGAAAACTGATCTTTTCCAGTCCTGTGGCCACTGCTGAGTTTTCCAAATTTGCTGGCGTATTGAGTGCAGCACTTTCACAGCATCATCTTTCAGGATTTGAAATAGCTCAACTGGAATTCCATCACCTCCACTAGCTTTGTTTGTAGTGATGCTTTCTAAGGCCCACTTGACTTCACATTCCAGGATGTCTGGCTCTAGGTGAGTGACCACACCACTGTGATTATCTGGGTCGTGAAGGTCTTTTTTGTACAGTTTTTCAGTGTATTCTTGCCACCTCTTCTTAATATCTTCTGCTTCTGTTACGTGCGTACCATTTCTGTCCTTTATGGAGCCCATCTTTGCGTGACATGTTCCCTTGGTAACTCTAATTTTCTTGAAGAGATCTCTAGTCTTTACCATTCTGTTTTTTTCCTCTATCTGTTTGCACTGATTGTTGAGGAAGGCTTTCTTATCTCTCCTTGCTATTCTTTGGAACTCCACATTCACATGGATGTATCTTTCCTTTTCTCCTTTGCTTTTTGCTTCCCTTCTTTTCACAGCTATATTTTTTTTTCATTTTATTTTTTTAATTTTTTTCCTACGTTACAATACTGTATTTGTTTTGCCATACATTGACATGAATCAGCCACAGGTGTACACAATCTCCCAACGTCAAAGCCCCCTCCCACCTCCACCCCATATCATCTCCCTGGATCATCCCGTGCACCAGCCCCATGCATCCTGTATCCTGTATTGAACATAGACTGGCACTTCATTTCTTATATGATAGTATACCTATTTCAATGCCATTCTCCCAAATCATCCCACCCTCTCCCTCTCCCTCAGAGTCCAAAAGTCCAATCTATACCTCTGTGTCTCTTTTGTTGTCTCACATACAGGGTCATCACTACTATCTTTCTAAATTCCATATATATGTGTCAATATGCTGTATTAGTGTTTTTCTTTCTGGCTTACTTCACTCTGTATAATCGGCTCCAGTTTCATCCATCTCATTAGAACTGAGTCAAATTTATTCTTTTTAAGGGCTGAGTAATACTCCATTGTGTATATGTACCACAGCTTTCTTATCCATTCATCTGCTGATGGACATCTAGGTTGTTTCCATGTCGTGGCAATTATAAACAATGCTGCAATGAACAATGGGGTACATGTGTTTCTTTCAATTCTGGTTTCCTTGGTGTGTATGCCCAGCAGTGGGATTACTGGGTCATAAGGCAGTTCTATTTGCAATTTTTAAGAAATCTCCACACTGTTTTCCATAGTGGCTGTACTAGTTTGCATTCCCACCAACAGTGTAAGAGGGTTCCCTTTTCTTCACATCCTCTCAAGCATTTATTGCTTGTAGACTTTGGATCACAGCCATTCTGACTGGTGTGAAATGGTACCTCATTGTGGTCTTGATTTGCATTTCTCTGATAATGAGTGATGTTGAGCATCTTTTCATGTGTTTGTTAGCCATCTGTATGTCTTCTTTGGAGAAATGCCTATTTAGTTCTTTGGCCCATTTTTTGATTGCATTGTTTATTTTTCTGGAGTTGAGCTGCATAAGTTGCTTGTATATTTTTGAGATTAGCTGTTTGTCAGTTGTTTCATTTGCTATTGTTTTCTCCCATTCAGAAGGCTGTCTTTTCACCTTGCTTATAGTTTCCTTTGTTGTGCAGAAGCTTTTAATTTTAATTAGATCCCATTTGTTTATTTTTGCCTTTATTTCCATTATACTGGGAGGTGGATCATAGAGGATCCTGCTGTGATTTATGTCAGAGAGTGTTTTGCCTATGTTCTCTAGGAATTTTATAGTTTCTGGTCTTACATTTAGATCTTTAATCCATTTTGAGTTTATTTTTGTGTGTGGTATTAGAAAGAGAAGAATGGAACTGGAGGAATCAACTTGCCTGACTTCAGGCTCTACTACAAAGCCACAGTCATGAAGACAGTATGGTACTGTCACAAAGACAGAAATATAGATCAGTGGAACAAAATAGAAAGCCCTGAGATAAATCCACACACCTATGGACACCTTATCTTCGACAAAGGAGGCAAGAATATACAATGGAATAAAGACAGTCTCTTTAACAGGTGGTGATGGGAAAACTGGTCACAACTATTTTTAAGTCCTTCTCAGAGAGCCATTTTGCTTTTTTGCATTTCTTTTCCATGGGGATGATCTTGATCCCTGTCTCCTGTACAATGTCATGAACCTCTGTCCATAGTTCATCAGGCACTCTATCTATCAGATCTAGTCCCTTAAATCAGGCCTATTTGGCAAAGCGAACCTTAGTATTTTTTTCTTCCCACATATATTTGTGAGTTTGAATATTTAGCACATATGTCCATTAAAAATAAATAATCTGTTCAAATAGAAACAATTATGTGTGCATTGTTATTTTCAGTCTCTTCTGTATTTTCAAATATTTGTTTAAATTTCATTTTAGCATATTCATTTTAAAAATCACTTTTTACTGTAATTAAACTTTGTGTTCTTATGTCTTAGTTGCTCAGTTGTGTCTGACTCTTTATGACCCCATGGACTGTAGCTCACCAGGCTCCTCTGTCCATAGAATTCTCCAGGCAAAGAGTATTGGAGTGAATTGCCATTACTTTCTCCAGGGGTCTTTCCAATGCAGGCATCAAACCTGGGTCTCCCAAATTGCATGCAGTTCGTTCGTTATCGTCCAGCCACCAAGTAAGCCCATTTAAATTTTTCTTTTGCTTTATTGTATAGTTTGTATTAATTTCCTTTTTTTTCTGAAGTGGTAATCAAATTTTTGATTTAAAAAAGGAGAATATGTCTTCATAATATTGTCTATATATTATATGTAGATAATAACTGAATTTAACAGTATAAAATATGTTTCATGCAAAATTTTTTTAACTTTGACAATTATATGACATTTTTGCCCCAGGAAGGGAGACTGTTGCACAAAATATTTAGAATCATTGATTTGCTTTGTGAGACTTAAATAATTTCGCCACTGATTAAATATTTTAGCTCTTATTTTTCTCTAATCTATATTAGCTAAGGGTTTCCCTCATAGCTCAGTTGGTAAAGAATCTGCCTGCAATTCAGGAGACCCTAGTTCAATTCCTAGGTCTGGAAGATCCACTGGAGAAGGGAAAGGCTATCCACTCCAATATTCTGGCCTGGAGAATTTCATGGACTATACAGCAAAGAATCAGACATGACTGAACGACTTTCACTCACTTTTAATATTAGCTAACATTTTCAGGTAAATAAAAGCAATCCTGAAAATGAAAGTGTTAGTTTCTCAGTCATTTCCACCTCTTTGCAACAATCCCATGGACTCTTGTCCATGGAATTCTACAGGCAAGAAAACTGGAGTGGGTTGCCACTTCCTATTTCAGGGGATCTCCTCAACCCGGGAATTGAACCCACTTCTCCCACATTGGCAGGCAGATTCTTTATCATCTGAGCCACCGGAATATTAGCTAACATTTACAGATAAATGAAAATAGTTATATTGCCTAACAGTAGTTTTTATTACAATATTCTCCAGTTAATAGAAATATCTCTTCTATTGATATTTTACCAAGAATTTTGTCTTATAATCACAAATGGATAGTGATTTATTTTATAAAATTTGAGACTTCTTTAACTCATTTTTTTTCCTCCTTTGAAACATTAAGCAGTGAAGCATATTCATAGATTTCCTGATAGGTGTTCATGAATTTCTAGATTAAAGAAGCAAAAAATTATCATAAGTCAAATACAGTAAATTTTTCATTCATGATGAATATATGGTATTAAAACAAACCCACCATTAGGTGTTAAACTGATGAAGAAAAAAACAGAAAACATTAATATGCAAAATAAGAAATAATAAGGAGAGATGACTACTGAAACATAAGAAATTTAAATTTAAATAAGTCTGTATATTTTCAGTTCAAATAAATTTGAAGACCTCAATGAAATGGATAATTTCTTAGGGAAATACACATTAACAAAAGTAACCCTAGTTGAGTTAGACAGCTTCAACAGGGCAATTCCCTAATCAAGAAAATGATTAAGGAACTATCATGTAAGTGCCAGGCTCAAATGGTTTCACAAAAGAATTCTACCAGTCCTTCAAACTAGATAATCTCATTACTCTATAAACCATTTGAAAACACTAGCAGTAAGGAAAAATAAAAAATTTCTTTTAGAAAGCAATTATAACACGCATAGCTTAGGCTCCTCCTCTATCTTCAGTATGGCTTTTCATCATTTGCTTTCATTCCAATAAGCCTGTCCATGAGAAGGAAATGACATGATAGTGTGAAAGATCATATGGTGCTCTGTGGTGAATTACTTTTCTTCTTGTGTATTTAAGCCTTAGCATTCTCTGTCATCAGACTATATGTGGGTGCTATTTGTATTGAATATAATTTTTCATTTTGATTTGTTACTACTTGATTTTTACCATGTAGACATATATAGATTGAATTTGGGCTCATTTTCACTAGGTATATAATATTATTGCTCCATTGCTGGCATATGTTTTTAATCCTTACGCCTTTGCAATATACATACTTGCTTATATTATAGTATGACTTCTTTCCACATTTATTGTTTTCTGCTGTGCATGCTACTTTGCTTGAAAATTGTAATTCACCTCTATTTTTCAAGATTTTCTTATGTAGATTTTTTTTTCTTTTAATCTTCTAAGTCAATAGTGTCCATGACATAAGGTTTGATGCAGAGTAAATTACTTAACATATGTAAATCACTTAGAAAAGTACTTGATGTAAGTATGTGACAGTAGTATTTTGTTTCAAATAAGCAAAATTTAGCTATATATTAAAATTCTGTGTGAGACTCTCAGTTTTTGTAAATGTATGTACTTTGGGCATATCTCAGTCATGGTGGATGTCAGATTCCTTTATCTTTACCTGCCTCCTGGTCTGTTCCCTTGCTCCATCAGCTGCTAGCAGGACAACTAACCCATGTGCCCTTGGTCTTCCACCCATTTGAGACTGAAACCCAAAGTCTCATTATTCTCCCACTACTTACAGATGTACTCCAAAGTCAAACTTGCCTGTTACTCCAGGTATCTCTCGACTTCGTACTTTTGCATTCAAATCCCATATGATAAAATGGACATCTTTTTGGTGCTACTTCTAGAAGGTCTTGAAGGTCTTCATAGAACAGGTCAACTTCCGCTTCCTTGGCATCAGTGGTTGGGGCATAGATTTGGATTACTGTGATGTTGAATGGTTTATCTTGGAAATGAACCAAGATCATTCTGTCATTTTTGAGACTGTACTCAAGTACTGTATTTCAGACTCTTTTGTTGACTACATGGGCTACTGCACTTCATCTAAGGGATTCTTGCCCACAGTAGTAGATATAATGGTCATCTGAATTAAATTGGCCCATTTCCATTCATTTTAGTTCACTGATTTTCTAAGATGTTGATGTTTAATCCTGCCATCTCCTGCTTGACCATGTCCAATTTATCTTGATTCAGGGACCTAACATTCCAAGTTCCTGTGCGATATTGTTGTTTACAGCATTGGACTTTAGTTTCACCACCAGATACATCCACAACAGGGCGTTGTTTCCACGTTGGCTCAGCCAGCCTCTTCATTCTTTCTGGAGCTATTTCTCCGCTCTTCCTCAGTACCATATTGGACACCTTATGAACTGGGAGGCTCATCTTCCAATGTCAGATCTTTTGCCTTTCCATACTGTTCATGGGGTTCTCAAGGCAAGAATACTGGAGTGGTTTCCATTCCCTCTTCCAGAAATTGACTTCTGCAATTGCTGGAGAATGACCAGGTAATACACCTGAAATCAGGGATATTAGCTCCTCTTGTCATGAAATTTGACTTTGACCAGCATTGGAGGTGGGGGTAGGTGTGGGAGAGTGATATGATAGATATAGTAGTGTTAGTCTTTTAGTTGTGTCTGACTCTTTGCGACCCCATGGACTGTAGCCCACCAGGCTCCTCTCTCCATGGGGATTCTCCAGGCAAGAATACTGGAGTGGGTTGAAATTCCCTTCTTCAGAATAATAGATATGCAAACAAGTTAAATTACCCTTTCCATACTTTTCTGAAAGATAGTATCTGTATCCTGTTCGGCTGAGTTAATGGACGTGTTTGTTTGTGAAACTGTATGTTCATATAATTTTCTTGTGTTTTTAGAATGTCATTAGTTCTGTCCTGATTAGATGATCTCCACTGCATGATGATTTTCTGAAATAACCCATTTTTTTCATGACTTAGTAACACAGTAACGTAGATTATGGATGGCAGTTTTGAACTTGCTTCAGAATCCTTTTCCATTGGGATCCACTCACAGCTAGCAACTATTCACAACTTATAATAAATGAGTTGGGATATTATTCTTAAGTGTATTGTATGCTACTTCTGAAATCTCAAAAGACCTAAAGCTATTGTCTTAGTTGTTAGTGTCAAGAAGTACAATACAATGTAAAATTTTTCTTTTTATCTTAAATATCCAAGAACATCACAGACACTATCTCCAATAGTGTGTTGGTAAATGTTTAACAGTTAGAACTGGACATGGGACAACAGATTGGTTCCAAATAGGAAAAGGAGTACGTCAAGGCTGTATATTGTCACCCTGCTTATTTAACTTATATGCAGAGTACATCATGAGAAACGCTGAACTGAAAGAAGCACAAGCTAGAATCAAGATAGCCAGGAGAAATATCAATAACCTCAGGTATGCAGATGACACCACCCTTATGGCAGAAAGCAAAGAAGAACTAAAGAGTCTCTTGATGAAAGTGAAAGAGGAGAGTGAAAAAGTTGACTTAAAACTCAACATTCAGAAAAGTGTTGGAAGATCATGGAGTCTGATCCCATCACTTTATGGGAAATAGATGGGGGAACAGTGGAAACAGTGACAGGCTATTTTTGGGCTCCAAAATCACTGCAGATGTTGACTGCAGCCATGAAATTAAAAGACCCTTACTCCTTGGAAGAAAAGTTATGATCAACCTAGATAGCATATTCAAAAGCACAGACATTACCTTGCCAACAAAGGTCTGTCTAGTCAAAGCTATGGTTTTTTCAGTAGTCATGTATGTATGAGAGAGTTGGACTATAAAGAAAGCTGAGCACCGAAGAATTGATGCTTTTGAACTGTGGTGTTGGGGAAGACTCTTGAGAGTCCCTTGGACTGCAAGGAGATCTAACTAGTTCATCCTAAAGGAAATAAGTCCTGCATATTCACTGGGAGGACTGATGCTGAAGTTGAATCTCTAATATTTTGGCCACCTGATGTGAAGAACTGACTCATTGGAAAAGACCCTGATGGTGGGAAAGATTGAGGACAGGAGCAGAAAGAGACAACAGAGGATAGATGGCTGGATGACATCACTGACCCAACGGACATGAGTCTGAGTAAATTCCGGGAGTTGGTGATGAACAGGCAGGCCTGGAGTGCGGTAGTCCTTGGGGTAACAAAGAGTTGGGCATGACTGAGCGACTGAACTGAACTGAACTGAAATGTTTAACAATTAGCTCTCTAGCAAAGAAAAAAATAAAGTACTCTTTTTTAGTTATGTAAATTCCTTCATAGAACTACTTCCACTATTGCCAAAATTTGGCTCTCTGTGCACCAATGCCAAACTGAAATACAGAAAGTTATAGAGGAGAAGGAAAGATTGGTTTCATTAATTTGCAAGGCAAAGGGTGCTAGCACCTCATAAACTGTGCCCTCCTCCCTGGGGAATAGGGAGAGGTTATATAGTCAGCAAGAGAGTTGCAGGAAGAGGGACCCCTTCAGGGCCTGGAGAGTGGGCTTTTGTCTAACACTTGGAAATGAATTGTCCAAGGAACCCTACATGCTGACAGAGGAAGAGATTTTATTGGTAAGGAGCACCCTGGAGCAGTAGCATAAGGGAACCTGGGAGAATTGCTCTGCCACTAGGACCTCCTGTCATAAAATAACTCATGCAAATGGTTACTATGGTGCCTGACCAGGGGGCCGGTTTTGGTCAGTGTGCTTCCCCTAACTGGAGTATGTGATAAAGATCAAGGCAGTCATAATCTTCATTTCTTTTCTGCAAAATCTTGAAAGGGTGGGGTTGCTGACAAGCTTATGGTGTATTCAGGGTCTTAGGTTGTCTCCTAATCTTGATGTGTTTCTCTGGTCATTTTACCTTGCCTTAGATGGTTTCCTTGCTGCTTCTCCTTTGATTAGTGACTGTTCTGCCCTTTGGAACTCAGAGAAGGTCATGGAGGCTGGAGTGTTGCCTGCAAGGATGGGGAACAAAAAGGCCTCTACGCCCAGGAGTCCCACAGGGCCCTACTTAGCATCATCACCATGGCTTATTTCAAATTATCAAAGTGGCATTTCAGAATCCATACTTGGGAAGAGATACACACATTTGGATCTCAAAAGCTGTTGCAGGCCAGCTGCATGAAATCTCTTTATATTCTGAAAGTAAGAGTGAAAAAAGTTGGCTTAAATCTCAAAATTCAGAAAACGAAGATCATGGCATCTGGTCGCCATCACTTCATGAAAAATAGATGAGGAAACAGTGGAAACAGTGTCAGACTTTATTTTGGGGGCTCCAAAATCACTGCAGATGGTGATTGAAGCCATGAAATTAAAAGACACTTACTCCTTGGAAGAAAAGTTATGACCAACCTAGATAGTATATTCAAAAGCAGAGACATTACTTTTGCTGACTAAGGTCCGTTTAGTCAAGGCTATGGTTTTTCATATGGTCTTATATGGATGTGAGAGTTGGACTGTGAAGAAGGATGAGCAGTGAAGAATTGATGCTTTTGAACTGTGGTGCTGGAGAAGACTCTTGAGAGTCCCTTGGACTGCAAGGAGATCCAACCAGTCCATTCTCAAGGAGATCAACCCTGGGATTTTTGGGAAGGAATGATGCTGAAGCTGAAACTCCAGTACTTTGGCCACTTCATGAGAAGAGTTGACTCATTGAGAAGACCTTGATGCTGGGAGGGATTGAGGGGCAGGAAGAGAAGGGGACGACAGAGGATGAGATGGCTGGATGGCATCACGGAGTCGATGGACGTGAGTCTGAGTGAACTCTGGGAGATGGTGATGAACAGGGAGGCCCGGCATGCTGCAGTTCATGGGGTCGCAAAGAGCCGGACACAACTGAGAGACTGAATTGAACTGAATGAATTACTAGGTGATCTAAGATACATGTAGCATTCTGCTCATCAGGATCAATATGGTGTTACTTCTATTAGTATTAAGCTATGTGTTTTTTTTTTTTTCCCAGTAGTCATGAAGAAGGCTGAGCACCAAAGAAGTGATGCTTTCAGACTATGGTGTTGGAGAAGACTCTTGAGAATCCCTTGGACTGCAAGATCAAACCAGTCAATCCTAAAGGAAATCAATGCTGATTATTCATTAGAAAGACTGGTGCTGAAACTGAAGCTCCAGTATTTTGGCCACTTGATGTGAAGAACCAACTCATTGGAAAAGATCCTGATGCTGGGAAAGATTGAAGGCAGGAGAAGGGGACAACAGAGGATGAGATGGATGGATGGCATCACTGACTGAATGGATATGAGTTTGAGCAAGCTCTGGGAGATGGTAATGGACAAGGAAGCCTGGCGTGCTGCAGTCCATGGGGTCACAAGGAGTCAGACAACAACAACAACAACAAACGTTGAGCAGGGCTCAACTTTTGAAAAAACAGTATAGTCCAGTAACACAACATAAACTGATTAGAATCAAGTGAGTCCAAGATGGAAGGCAAGTCAATTTGTCTTGATCCTCAATCAGCAAGGTATACGACACACCCAGAAGCACCATGACAGTCTTAGTGAGTGAAAGCCAGTCAGTTGTGTCCAACTCTTTGTGATCCCATGGACTATACAATCCATGGAATTCTCCAGGCCAGAATAGTTGAATGGGTAGCCTTGCCCTTCTCCAGGGGATCTTCCTAGCCCAGGGATTGAACCCAAGTCTCTGGTATTACAGGTAGATTTTTTTTTTTTACCAGCTGAGTCATAATGGAAGCCCATGACAGTTCCAAGATACCATCAAAAGACCAAAAATTGGCAGCGGCCCAACTCTTGGAAATCTCCACCCCTTAGACAAAGTAATTGGAATAATCCTCCCACTCATTAGCCCAAAATTACCCAGCCCATAAAAGCTAACCATGCCACATTTCAAGGCTGCTGGACTGGCCCTCTGCAATGGTCCACACTCTGTCTGTGGGGTGTGCTTCTCTTTGAATCTGAATAAATCCACTTTATCTGTCAGTGAGTACCTTCTGTGATGAGACATCAAGTGTGGGGCCCTAAATGGGAAACCTTAAAAACAAAGGGGCTAGCTTTGCAGTCGAAAACCTAAGATGGCGCCTGGCGGAAGAGATGGGGGCAGGGTCTATGTTGTCTGTCAAAGTTTTTAATTGGCTCTCTTGATTTCTGTGCACATAGACAGTGTGTGATCTCTATAGACTCCTGTTATAATGAAGGTGACAATTTGACCTTTAATGTGATTGGTGCAACTATGGAAAGTCCCTCCTAAAACCCTCCTGTTTGTCTATATAAGTTGGGAGTTTGCAACAATAAACCGGAACTGCTTCGACGGAACCCCTGTCGCGTCTGATTGTCTCTCGCCGCCGAGGGGCTGGGTTGGCGGACAGCAGGCTCACCTCTCCTCGGGAACCCCGCAGCTTTGCTGAGGGAAGTTCCACTGCCTCCGCTCTTTCTGCGGAGCACCCCCGCAATCAAGAACCTCAAGTCCATTAGGTCCTGAAACCAAGTACTGTGGGCCTTGGCTAGGTTCAAGTCCTGGTCACATGGGTTTGAGTCCCAACCTGCATATTGGCTGGGTTTGAGTCCCAGCACATGGGTTCAAGTCTCAGTCTGAGGTCAACGGTTTTGTTAACACAAGTCGTGTGCCCGACAACACAGTGAGGCCAACCAAACATCGGAGTCTGGAGGGGAGAAAAGTTTATTTCAAGGCCATACAAGGAGCTGAGGTGGCTCCTGCGCTAAAAAGCCTTGAATTCTCCCAAGGGTTTTGGTAAAGCATTTTTAAAAAGCCAGGTGAGGGAGAAAGAGGTCACGGGGTGCATAATCAGATTGTGCACATTTTTCTGGTTGACTGATGAGGAGGGAACAGAGTGTCACAGGGGTTAAGATGGTCAGTCCTTAGGCTCTAGGAAGCCTGGGGCTGTGTGCTCACCCAGCAGGTAGTTAACTGGTAGGGAGTTTTCACATCTGCAAAATAGCTGAGGAAATTTGCAGCAAATACTGTTGTCTAAGTACTTCAGAGAGGAGCTAAAGCAGATTATGGGAAAAGGCCTGTCCCAGGACAGTCCCATAGGGTCCTGCTCCGATACAGTAGATTGTGTATGATGTTCTGTAGACCACAAGAACATTATGTGTAATTTTGTATGGCGTATCAAAGAAAATCAAAGCCTATGTGTGTATATTATAT
The DNA here is from genome assembly GCA_917880005.1 of Nanger dama. Lineage (NCBI taxonomy): Eukaryota > Metazoa > Chordata > Mammalia > Artiodactyla > Bovidae > Nanger > Nanger dama. The sequence continues at coordinate 38,418,417 of CAKJTW010000007.1, forward strand.
AGAAAAGAGAATTCATCTGAGTTCTACATTGAAGTTGCACTGTTGGCTTTAACATATGAAAGTAAGCAGCTTTTGGTCTCCCTATCATGGAGCTCAAGAAGAAAGTTCAGTTCAGTCACTCAGTCATGTCTGACTCTTTGCAGCCACATAGACTGCAGCACGCCAGTCTTCCCTGTCCATCACCATCTCCCAGAAATGGTTCAGACTCACGCACATTGAGTCAGTGACACCATCCAACCATCTCTTCTCTGTCATCCTGTTCTCCTCCTGCCTTCAGTCTTTCCCCAGATTCAGGGTCTTTTCCAGTGAGTCAGTTCTTAGCATCAGGTGGCCAAAGTATTAGAGCTTCGGCTTCAGCATCAGTCCTTCCAATGAGTATTCAGGACTGATTTCCTTTAGCATTGACTGGATAAATCTCCTTGCAATCCAATGGACTTTCAAGAGTCTCCTCCAACACCACAGTTCAAAACATCAAGTCTTGGCGCTCAGCTTTCGCTTTGGTACAAGTCTGACACCCATAAATGACTACAGGACAAACCATAGCTTTGACTTGACGGTTCTTTGTCAGCAAAGTAATGTCTCTATATGCTGTCTAGATTTGTCACTGTTTTTCTTCCAAGGAGCAAATGTCTTTTAGTTTCATGCCTGTAGTCACCATCTCCAGTGATTTTGGAGCCCAAGAAAGTAAAGTCTGTCACTCTTTCCATTGTTTCCCCATCTATTTGCCATGAAGTGATGGGGCAGGATGCCATGATCTTAGTTTTTTGAATGTTGAGTTTTAAGCCAACTTTTCACTCTCCTCTTTCACTTTCTTCAGGATGCTCTTTAGTTCCACTTTGCTTTCTTCCATAAGGGTGGTGTCATCTGTATATCTGAGGTTATTGATATTTCTCCTGGCAATCTTGATTCCAGCTTGTGTTTCTTCCAGTCTAGCATTTCTCGTGATATACTCTGCATCTAAGTTAAATAAGCAAGGTGACAATATATAGCCTTGTATTTTCCCAATTTGGAACCAGTCCATTGTTCCATATTCATTTCTAACTCTTGCTTCTTGACCTGCATACAGATTCTCAGGAGGTAGATAAGGTGGTCTGGTATTCCCATCTCTTTCAGAATTTTCCATAGTTTGTTGTGATCAACACAGTCAAAGGCTTTACCATAAGTCAATGAAGCAGAAGCAAATTTTTTCTGGAGTTCTTTGGCTTTTTTATATGATACAGAGGACCTTAGCAATTTGATCTCCAATTCCTCTGCCTTTTCTAAATATAGGTTGAAAATCTGGAAGTTCTCTGTTCATATACTGTTGAAGCCTAGCTTGGAGAATTTTGAATATTACTTTGCTAGTATGTGAGAAGAGTGCAATTGTTCTATAGTTTGAACATTCTTTGTCATTGCCTTTCTTTGGGATTGGACTGAAAACAGACCTTTTCTAGTTCTGTGGCCATTGCTGAATTTTCCAAATTTGCTGGCACATTTAGTACCTCAATTTCATAGCATCATCTTTTAGGAATACAAATAGCTCAGCTGGAATTCTATAGCCACCACTAACTTTGTTCATGGTGATGCTTCGTAAGGCCCACTTGACTTTGTACTCCATGTCTGGCTCTAGGTGAGTGATCACACCATTGTGGTTATCTGGGTCATTAAGATCTTTTTTGTATAGTTCTGTATATTTTGCCACCTCTTCTTAATATCTTCTTTTTCTCATAGGTCCATACAGTTTCTGTCCTTTATTGTACCCATCTTTACATGAAATGTTCCCTTGGTATCTCTAATTTTCTTGAAGAGATCTCTAGTCTTTCCCATCCTATTATTTTCCTCTATTTCTTTGCATTGATCACTTAGGAAGACTTTCTTATCTCTGCTCACCTTCTTTAGAACTCTGCATTCATATGGATATATCTTTTCTTTTCTCCTTTGCCTTTCGCGTCTCTTCTTTTCATTGCTTTTTGTAAGGCTTCCTCAGACAACCATTTTGCCTTTTGCACTTCTTCTTCTCGGTGATGGTTTTGATCACGGCCTCCTGTACAGTGTTATGAAGTTCCATCCATACATCTTCAGGCACTCTAATTATCAACTCTAATCCCTTGAATCTATTGGTCACTTCCACTGCATAATGTACAGGATTTGATTTAGGTCATGCCTGAATGGCCTAGTGGTTTTCCCTACTTTCTTCCATTTAAGTCTGAATTTTGCAGTAAGAGGTTCATGATCTGAACCACAGTCAGCTCCTGATCTTGTTTTTGCTGACTGTATAGAGCGTCTCCATTTTTGACTGCAATGAATATAATCAATCTGATTTTGTTATTGACCATCTGTTGATGACCATATGTAGAGTCATCTCTTGTGTTTTTAAACAAAGTTGTTTGCTATGACCATTGTGTTCTCTTGGCAAAACTCTATCAGCATTTTCCCTGCCTCATTTTGTACTACAAGGCCAAACTTTCCTTCTACTCTGGGTATCTCTTGACTTCCTACTTTTGCATTCCAGTTCCCTATGACAAAAAGGACATCTTTTATTGGTGTTAGGTCTAGAAGGTCTTGGGTAGGTCTTCATAGAACTGTTCAACTTCACCTTTTTCAGCATTAGTGGTTGAGTCATAGACTTGGATTACTATGATATTAAATAGTTTCCCTTGGAAGTGAACAGAGATCATTCTGTCATTTTTGAGATTTCATTTTGGACTCTTCTGTTGACTATGAAGGCTACTCCATTTCTTATAAGGGATTCTTGCCCAAAGTAGTAGATATAATGGTCATCTGAATTAAATTTGCCCATTCTGGTCTATTTTAGTTCACTTATTCCTAAAATGTCACTGTTCACTCTTATCATCTCCTATTTGACCATTTCCAACTTACCTTGATTTGTGGATACAACATTCCAGGTTCCTGTGCAATATTGTTCTTTATGGCATTGGACTTTACTTCCATCACCAGTCACATCCACAGCTGGGCTTCATTTTTGCTTTGGCTCAGCCTCTTCATTCTTTCTGGAGCTATTTATCTACTCTTCACCAGTAGCATATTGGGCACCAACTAACCTGGGTTCATCTTTCAGTGTCATATCTTTTTACCTTTTCATACTGTTCATGAGATTCTCAAGGCAAGAATACTGAAGTGGTTTGCCATTCCTTTCTCTAGTGGACCACATTTTGTCAGAATTCTCCACCATGTCTCATCTGTCTTGGATGGCCCTACATAGCATGGCTCATAGTTTCATTGAGTTGGACAAGGCTGTGATCCAAGTGATTAGTTTGATTAGTTTTCTGTAATTGTGGTTTTCATTCTGATGGGTAAGTTTAAGAGGCTTGTGGAAGCTTCAAAGATGAAAATTTTTGTCAAATCAGTTTCTACAGAATACGTGCCAAAGAATGTGTGAAAATGAGTCATTCCATGTGAGACACGGCAGTTTTAATTAAGATTACCATATTGATAACACTATAGCCCTTTACATCATCATCTACTGTGATCCATATGGTTCTAACCAGAGGACATATAAGTGAACTGAAGGGGATATGTCTGTGTCTGTCTGTGTTAGTTGCTCAGTCCTGTCCAGCTCTTTGCAACCCATGAGCTGTATAGCCCACCAGGCTCCTCTGTTTATGGAATTTTCCAGGCAGGAATACTGGAGCGGGTTGCTATTTCCTCCTCCCAGGATCTTCCTGACCCAGGGATTGGACACAGGTTTCCTGTATTGTAGGCAGATTCTTTAACATCTAAGCCTCCAGGGAAGCCCCGAAGGGGATATAATGGGGGCCAATCATAGTGAATACTTCACTTTTTAATGTAGTGAAGTGAAGTGAAGTGGCCAGTCGTGTCCGACTCTTTGCGACCCCATGGACGGTAGCCTACCAGGCTCCTCCCTCCATGGGATTCTCCAGGCAAGAGTACTGGAGTGGGTTGCCATAACTGCTATATTATATATTGATATATTTTTAAACTAAAATCAAATACAGGTATAATAAAACTCATTTTGTTTTAATTATGAATGGTAATTATTTGGAAAGAAACTTATGGTTCAAAGAAGCTTGTCATACACATGACAAGCTTTAAAACAGTAAGAGTTATAGGTGAATAGTTTCATATATTATTATATATATATTATTTTTCATAAATAAAATTTCCTCCACAATATTTTATCTGTCTGTCTTCTCATAGAAGTGTTCAGGAGATAAACTTTCATTTTTGAAATTTTGTCAAGCAAAGACTGTATCTTAAGGGTCAAACTCAATGAGTATTCACCAAGCTGAACACAGTAATGGAACTGCCCCCAGATTGAGAGGTAAGGCATTATTAAGATACCAAAAATCTTTCTTGAGTACCCCATTTCACTTAATAACCCTAATGATAAAGGCAACTGCTGTCCTGACTTCTAAGAGCTTAGATGAGTTGTGCTTATTTTGCTATTAATGTAAATAGAATCATACATTATGTGCACTTCTGTTTCTGAGTTCTTTGTCTCAACATTTTACTTGTGAAATTTATCCATGCTTTTGCCTTTAGTTGCAAATCATTCATTCTTGTTACTGTGTAGTATCTTTTTGTAAGGATATTCCATTTTAGTCAACCTAAAAATTTATAGGTAACAGTAAGGAATACCTTTTAAAATATTTATTGGCTTTTAAATATCTAGTATCTTTTGCAAATATCTGTTCAAGTCTTTTGTATACTCTTCTGTTAGATTTTTGTCTTGCTCTTATAATAAGTTTATTTTAAATATGTTTTTGTTATAGTATACACACTGCAAATATTTTTTCTACTCTGTGGATTGTGGTATCTTTTGCCAAATATTAAGATGGTAATAAAGTTCAGTTAGAAGAGTTCTAAATTTTTATTTGAATGTATTCTATCCTTCCCTATTTATTTTCTTTAAAAAGCTGATTTTCTCTCTTGATATATTTAAGAACAAACATACTCTTTTTACCTATATCTGAATAAACAGCTTTTTCAACATTGACTCTCCATTATCTGAATGAATTATCAGACTCTTTGCCTAAAGGGGGACCATTAGTATACTAAGTAGTCTTTTACCAAATAGTTTAAGGTTCAAATATATTCATTTTTAGTAAACCAACATATTGTTGGCAGTGGGATCAGTATAGCTACCAACTAATGCCTAAGTGTCAACATTTCAAGTAAATAATTTCTTATGTCAAATTCAGTTTACTCAAGGAATAATCAAGTTATTATAATTATCTCCTCTCACCTTGTTTTTAGTAGATTAATTGACAATTCTTTCTTCTTATGGATGAATGCATATATACATATGTGTATGTGTGTGATGAAATGACACACACACATACATAGAATTGAAAATAGTGACTTACTAGAGGATAAGATGCAAATAATATTCAGGCCTGAAGGACATTTAATTATAAGTTTGACAGCATTTATTACTGTGATTTGCAACAAGTCTACAAGATTCAAATATAAAGATGTTAAATTTCCTCTAAGCAAAAGCATTGATCTGAGGACTTTTATTTTCTTCCCCTTGACAAAATATATAAGAAAAGTGTGGGAAAGGCCTAATAGAGCTATTTGTTCTTAAATACTTCAGAGCACTGCGTTTTTTTCAAAGTATGCCTTAAGATTTCCTAAAGGAAATCAGTCCTGAATATTCATCGGAAGGACTGATGTTGAAGCTGAAACTCCAATACTTTGGCCACCTGATTCAAAGAGCTGACTCATTTGAAAAGACCCTGATGCTGGGAAAGATTGAGAGTGGGAGGAGAAGGGGACGACAGAGGATGAGATGGTTGGATGGCCTCACTGACTCAATGGACATGAGTTTGAGTAAACTGTGGGAGCTGGTGATGGACAGGGAGGCCTGGCGTGCTACAATCCATGGAGTTGCAAAGTCGCTCATGACTGAGCGACTGAACTGAACTGATGCCTTAAGAATAATCATTAATAAAAGAAATCATTAAATAGTATTGTTGTAGCCACACGTTTTGGGAAACAAACTCACTCAGAAGGACAATGCAGATAGTGGAGAGCAGTTTATTACACCGGCAGGCCCAGAGTCTCCTCTTAGCCAAGGACCCTGACAGACTTTTGTGAAAACCTTGTATATGTTAAATGTACTGCTCAAGCCCACATTCCCAAATTCCTTAAACCTAGCCTGGAAAGTGTTAAAGGGAGATACAATCAGGTTACAGCCATGATTCATAATAAGAAGGGTCAGCTGGTTATACATTGTAGCCTATACCAATGGGTGCCATAAAGATTACAAAGGCACCTGACTACAAGGGAATTATTACATTCTTTTTGGCAATGGAAAATCTTGGTATAGAATCTGGTGTTTATCAGTCCGGGAGGCCAGTTCGGCCATAGATATGTTATCCCCATGGTTACCAGGCGCATAGTCCAAAGCTCACTGAAAGTGCAAGATGGAGTTTTCTTCTTTCTCAAGATGGAGTCAGCTCGGCCTGTTCCTTTCCTCCCTCAGTATTAGTAGGAGAAAATAAAATAGAATAGGGAAGTAGTAATATCAGTATTACCTAGAGTTTGTAACTTTAAAATTTCTAGTTTTTGAAAATAGCCTAATATTTCCTGCAGATTGCATTAAAATAATTGTACAGCATTCTTTTCTTCTACAGTGACTTTTTGTGTGTGTGTGACTAAATGATTTAAGAACAAAACAAATACTCCTTTGAATTATTTTTTATTTTCAATCCATTCCTTAGGGGCCATTGCTTTTTCTTTCTCTACTGAAAATTTTAAATCTAAGCCCAAAATGTTCTCTGATGCGTTAGAAACATATGTCCCCCTATGCTTTTGACTTTGCCTAGATGGATAAGTCATAAAAGGATGGGGGCATAAGCTGTTTTTAGATTTGTCTAATGTACAACTACTTCTCTAAAGAAGAACTCCTTCCAAGTAACCTCCTCTTCATATACACACATATGCATATTCATGAGTAAAAATAAGCTAAATAAGTCACAAGAGACATTTTTTTCTTGGACTTTTATTTCAGGAAATGTAAAATCCAGCCGAAAGGAAATGGGTTGCAGAGAATACACGGCTTATTTATTGTCAAATTCATTCACGTTAAATGACTTAGTGGAGCCAGCAGTCATCAAGAGGAAGGGGAAGTGGAGTAATAGAAATATCCACAGTGTATTATTTAACCAACAGAGAGCTGTAATGAAAGAAAAGTGAGAGTTTTGATTAGGGTGTGGGGCTCTCTCTGGAGTGGGTACTTGTTGTACCTCTGTTTCATAGGTGAAAGCCACTGGGTCTCCAGTCACTTCATTTGTGTTTGATCTTTTAGGGGTGGAATGATTCCTGATCTCGGTGATGTAAAAATATCTGTGATGGTGTTCTGCTAAGAGCAAATATATAAAATATCCAAATGCCTATAATAATCTTCATGTTTTCACATCTTAAACATATTTTTTGGATGTTTCATTCTGGTCATTTTGTTGGACTGAATATAGATTTTTAAAAAACTTATTTACTTAATGAATCCGCACATTGAAGTTAACATTATAGTTTAATAGCATCCTTCACTAAAGTTCCAAACAAGAATTTCTTCATCTGAGAATTTATTTCAGAAACTTTTAGCCCTGTAGAAATAGCCTAAGCTTCTAGATAACAACAATATCTTTGAAACATCAGAACAAATTTACAATTCCAAGAATAGCATTAACATGTTACCATCTTACTATTCAATACAGCATGCTTTTCTTTTCTAGTCAAGCCTTTGAAGGTAGGGTATTGAATTTTTCTTCAAACTTTTAAATGATCCATAAATATCCTTCCATAAAAGACATAAAACTAGTGTTTTGGAAAGCCTTTAAATTTTTCAAATGGTTGATACAATTTGTGCAAACTGAAAATGTCAGCAGGGAAAAAAGGATCACTAGAAAGAATTACAAAGTCTTGAAAAACAAGGAGCAACCTAAGATACAGTTTCTTCTTCTAAAAATTGAACTCTAAGTGACAAATTTGGTTGCCACAGAGAAGTCATTAAAAATTTTTCTTCAGTCTTATACTTACAAACCTAACAGGAATGTAGCAAAAGATGAGGATTCTTTTTCCATTTAGTAAAATTTTTACTTGAAATAAAATTCTGATAAATCTATTTTTATTCAGTTTTATTTTCTTTCCTGCTTCAACCAAAGTAACATAAAAATAAACTCCAAAAAAAAATTTTAGGACAGTTTTTATTGCCTTTTGCAACTGGGCTCCATTTGTAATAGGATATTTTGTAGGACAATGGTATGTAGCCCTTTCCTTCAAGGGAGTATTTGTTCAGGGTGTGTGTAGGAAAAAGCGGGGAAAGTGGTGCTGAGTTTCTATTTTCAGTGAGTTTTGGATATAACATTGACCTGTCTATTCTTCTCCATCATTCACTTGCATACTGCCACTGTCTGACAGACCCAGTACACATAACTAAGTAAGAAGGCATAACCAGTAGTGTCAGGGAAGGTAAGAATACTTCTAATCAACACAGAACAGTAATGCCTGTGAGCGTATCTGAGAGATCACATACTACCACTGTATTTTGAGTCTCTGTCTTATATATTTCAGATGTGTTGAAGGTGAACTGGGTGCTCAACACCAAATAACTGTGGTATCTTTAGCTATGAAAGAACAGAAAGTTTGACTTTCTATGTATTAAAATATTACAAAAGATAATGTTTCCCCCTAGATCAGCTTTGCTATATCAGATACAAAATAACCTGTTTTATTTCTTTTTACTTTTTTCTGATAACAAAGTAATATAAAATCAATGCAAGCATTAAAAAAATACAGAAATTAGCATAGCAAATTTAACTTCTCAAAGCATATTTTTCATCACTTGACTCATAAATATATAGAATGAACATGTCAAAGAATTTTGAACTCATTAATGAAGGAACCAGTGGGTGTTAAAATGTACTTATCAATGGTGTAGATGTGAGATGCTCTAGAACTTGAGGGCTTGGGAGAAGACTTGTGGAAGAGAAGGGGCTCTCTGGGCTTGAAGCCTGGGTTGGATTTGGGCAGAGGACAGGTAATTCAGAATCACACCCTGGTGAAAAGGGAGAAGGAAGAAAGTGTTAGTCCCTCAGTCGTGTCCACATTTTGTGATCTCATAGACTATAGCCCTCCAGGCTCCTCTGTCCATGGGATCTCCTAGGCCTGAATACTAGAGTGGGTTGCCATTTCCTTCTCCAGGGGATCTTCCTGACCCAGAGCACAAACCTGGGTCTTCTACATTGCAGGCAGATTCTATACCATCTGAGCCACTAGGGAAGCCTAGTAGTTACCAGTGCAACTGAATATTTTTACACATTTTAAAAAGGGACTGTTAGAAGATTTCTAGTTCAGATACAAAACTTGAGGCAATAAAATCCCGTTGAGTGTGTCTTTTCTCCAGGCAGAAATCTGCAAATGACCATGTATAGTTCTCCACTTCTAGATTAAAAACAACAACAAAAACCTCGCTACCTGATTGAATCTCCTGGTACAGCCTGACCATTGTCTAAATGATGGTAGGTTTAAGCCCCAAAGCCTAACACTGTAAGTCTATTCCTATAGGTATCAGTAATTTAAAAAAACAAGCAAACAAAACAAAACCTTGTTTATCGGTTTCCAGGAAAGTGAGCATACGTTTCTTTGTTGAAGATGAACATTTGCCTATATCTTATACAGAACCAAGCAAAGATAATTGCAGAGAATATCTGTAGATGCTTGAGAAAATGCAAAGAATATATGTAGATGAGACTGAATAGCTGTGTTAATTTATTACAGAACCAGTGTCAGTGTGGAAAGGAGTAAAGTTCTTTATCGGAGTATCAGGAATAACTTTCATAAAATTGTATCAGCGTTGTCTCTGAGGACATGTTAAGGACAGCAAGAGCACTGACAAATCTTTAGGGCTTTCAAATCCATTTTGAAAATTGTAGAATCTCTGAAATATTTATGTAATTCACAATTTACTTGTATAAAATCATCATTTACTTTGAAATCTACTTCCATGCATCTCTTATAATAGTGTTAAACTAGGCCAAGACATATGGAGCATTTCAAATAAATCTAATTTTTCTATTTCTCTTTTGATTAAATGAGGAAAAACAAGCCTTTATTATTCCCCAAATGTCTCTAAGAACTCTAAACTTAGTTTTAGATAGAAAAGACATGCATTTTTTGGACTAAATTTAGGGTTTGATCTAAAGGAAAACAAAAAGATTAGCACAGAAAATTTGGTCATCTGATTAAAATAGGCTCCTAGGTGTCTAAGAACTATTAATCAGTATGGCAATATAATACTTTAAGTAAACAAGAGAGAAGAAATCTCAGCTGCTTCTGATATGAGCAATATATTTTTCATTGTTTAAATATCAAGGACATGATGAGGACAAAAGAAAATCATACATTTATTTGGATATTCTGATGAGGTATGAAAATGTAGCTGTTTGGGCATACCATTTCAATACTCCATGCATGCTGCAGTCCATGGGGTCACAAAGAGTTAGACACAACTGAGCGACTGAACTGACTGATGTTAAGAAATGACAACATACTTCAATTATGATATTAATTGATACCTAAATTCTGTCTTGCACTAATATGTGGCTGTAAAAATACATCAGTTCACTTTTTAAAAACTTGCTTGAGGACAAGACTATGCTCTTTCTTTCTCTTAAAACCAAGAACTTATTGCATACATGCAGTCATTTTTTTCCATGCCATTATAATTCTTAGTCTAATTTCAAACATCAAAATTGATTATAACTTTCAGTCGGGTAAGTTCTATTGCAACTGAAGGTAGTGAATGATAACTGTCAGTGTCAACCATGTTGCTAGACAACAAAGGATCTCGAGCAAAATAATGGGCTACCTACTGATACTCACACTACTTTTACCCATTCTTCATTGATTGAATGGACATGTGCATTAACTCGACTGCCAAGTATAGCCACTCTGTAGCATGCTAAAGTAACAAAAAATGTGTTCGTATATATATGTGTGTAAGCATCTTACTCCTTGAAAGGAAAGTTATGACCAACCTAGACAGCATATTAAAAAGCAGAGACATCACTTTGCCAACAAAAGTCCGTCTAGTTAAGGCTATGGTTTTTCCAGTAATCATGTATGGATATGAGAGTTGGACTATAAAGAAAGCTGAGCGCCAAAGAATTGATGCTTTCAAACTGTGGTGCTGGTGAAGACTCTTGAGAGTTCCATGGACAGCAGAGATCCAACCAGTAAATCTTTAAAGAAATCAACCCTGAATACTCATTGGAAGGACTGATGCAGTAGCTGAAGCTCCAATATTTTGGTCACCTGATGCAAACAGAAAACTCACTGGAAAAGATCTTCATGCTGGGAAAGAGTGAAGGCAGAAGAAGAGGTAATCAGAGGATGGGATGGTTGGATGGCATCACCAATGCAGTGGACATGAACTTCGGCAAACTCTGGGAGAAGGTGAGGGTCAAGGAAGCCTGGTGTGTTGAAGTCCATGGGAGTTGCAAAGAGTTGGACACTTTGGGCGACTAAACAACAACAACAATAATATTTGAAATAAATCCATACCTTTGGGCTAGCCTTGTCCTTAAATAGTGGGCTTCTCTGGTGGCTCAGAGGTTAAAGCACCTGCCTCCAATGTGGGAGACCCAGGTTCAATCCCTGGGTCGGGAAGATCCCTGGAGAAGGAAATGGCAATCCACTCCAGTGTTCTTGCCTGGAGAATCCCATGGACAGAGAAGCCTAGTAGGTTATAGTCCATGTGGTCGCAAAGAGTCAGACACGACTGAGTGACTTCACCACCTTCACCTTGTCCTTAAATAAGTAAAGATATTGAATATTTTGTTAAGCTTACAGACAAAAATGAAACTGAATACTTATTAATTCTTAACTAATACTCATATTAGCATAAAGTTTTAGGAGTTTTTTTCCCCGCAGGTTTCCTGAAACTTCGTTTAGTTGCTCAGTCATGTCCAGCTCTTAGTGGCCCCCTGGACTCTAGCCTGCCAGGATCCTCTGTCCATGGGATTTCCCAGGCAAGAATACTGGAGTGGGCTGCATGGTTTCCCTAATATTTGGCTTATGTGACCTTTATTAGTCTCTATAACCTAATTAAACAGTGCCCCTTAAGAGATTTTATAGTTCAATATATTGATATAACATGAAAGAAGGAACAATTTCAAAACTCACATCAAGGGGTACAGGTGTTTCCTAATTATAAATACACAGATATGTAGCACTTGCAGGTTTGTTTTTACAACATCAGTCACAAAAATAAGCACAAAACAATTACAATGAAAAAAATCAATGCTGGAAGTCTTAAAGGGTTATTCTTCTTTCTAGTGGGCAAGAAATATTTTCTTCATTAAGTTCACAAAGAATGCAAATGAACAAAATAAAAAACTAAATAGATTTATGTCATCTCTCACCTGACTGAAAAAGAGCTCCTTCACCTCAGAAAAGATTATCAAATGTTCAGATTATAGAACTAGAATCCTAATCGTTGCTGCAGCCCAGTAAGAAATAAGTTATTGGTCATACATAAAGTAGAATCAGTACCATAGTTGATCAATAACCTGAAACAAAATGAGGACAAGGGGGGTGGGGGGTAGGGTAGATTAAAGTACTGTCAGCATATTGGCACTTGGAAATAACTCTAAAGATCCATTCTAAACCTCAATAAAATGTCAAAGATTTAATACCCATTAATGAGGAAATCACTCAAATAAAAACAGCAAAGCTTGTTTCAAGAACATTCACGAAGTTGAGAATTTATTGAAGTATTCAAAGTTAAAGGAGAAATAGGAAGAGAAGAGAAGAGTGCTGTAAGGATAAGATTGTTAATTACATACAATCCTATTTATTGTCTTACAAGGCAATAAATCCATACCTTTGGGCTAGCTTTGTCCACCAGACAGAAAGTTACAAGTTAATAGCAACATCACATTTTGTGAACTACAATTAAATAATAAATAGAAAGTTTAAAAAAAAAAAAACAGATACACTCTCTTGGGTCCAAAAAATGAAAAGATTCTTATTTTAAAAAGTACATGATGACATTAAAAGGGCATGCTATATTCCATTTTGTTGTTTTCTTTTCCTGTTTGCAGATTTGTATATTATTTCTTGGTACTTTATAATTTCAAGTGCCAGAGATTACTATTTGGTCCATAGATTTTTTTTTCTCATATATATATAATTATACTTGGGAATTTTGTATGGGATCTTATATAGTTTAAAAGCTTCAAGCTTTTCATGGTAGGATACAACTGCCTATTTCATATTTAACTCATTAAAATGGCCAACTGGTGACTTTTCTAGTGGTTCAGTTGCTAAGACTCTGCGCTACTAGTGCAGGGAGCCTGGATTCAATCCATGGCTGGGGAACTAGATCTCACGTGCAGCAAGTAAAAGATGCTGCATGCTGCAAGGAAGATGGAAGACCAGGCACAGCCAAATAAATTAACTAATTAAAAAATATGGCCAAATGATTGTACATATTTTCCATTTTATCCTAATATGCCTCTCTTCATTATATTATTGCATCATATAAACAGTAAAAATTTAGATCCTCAATACTTTTAAAGAGAAATAATTTTAGGATGTAAGTATTTCTACATTTTTAATTAATAGTATAGTGATATATTTCTCCATTTTGTGTTATTTTTTAATTGACGTGTATGTCCCAATGGTCAGTGAGTAAATGATTTATGAATATGAATCTTTGAACCATGTTCATTGTGTTTAGCATTTTGTATGAAAACAAGAAATACTTCTGTTCAGCTGGTTTCTCAGTAATTGTGTATATTCACTAGCTTTTTCTTTAGTTTGCTTTCTCAACAAAGAGAAGACATGTCTAGAGAGACTGTGTTATCCTCTACAAAGGTTTTGTGCATTTTATTTAGTTTTCCCCTACAGGAAAGCCTGAAGGCTAGCAGTAAAGTTATGATTTAGCTAGAAGTTCTTGAGATGAATAAGCAAGTTGTGAGTGGCAGAAAGGGTCTGCAATAGAGGAGTAGGAGGAGAATAGAAAGGGAAAAGGAAAAAAATCACTTCATATTGTAAAACCTCAGCAGCAAGTAGAACTAAATATATATAGTCATTTTTAAGAAATTCATTATAGGTTTATTGCAGTTTTCTTCTTTTGTAATCTGTAGAAACAATTTTAATCTGTAGGAAAACAATATATTGAAAATAATACATTTTTCTGCCCTTTTAATCTATAAAAGAAAAGTATTTCTTAAATAGATTTAAATTTATTTACATTTATAGAGTTTATCGCCTAATATTCCTAAAATTTGTGAGCTGCCAAGTGACTGTAATTTTGTAAGCTCTCCTAAAATATTCATGCATTTTTTTCATGTTATAGAATTTATTAGGTTGATTCTTTCAATTCAAATGAATAATTTTTCTCAGACATCTTTATACTCACTAAATTGCTGAGTTAGTCTGATTCTGGTTCTTAGTACTGCCAATCCCAATCTGAAAGGTATATCCTGATGCTAAATTGGTCTTTCTAAACCAGACATTTTCCATTATGAGAAAATCTGTTATACATCTCATTGGTTCCCTACAGTTTCATTTCCATTTGTTCTTCCAAATCTACCAAATATATCTGTATATATCCTAATGTCAGTTATGGACTTGATTAGAAGTCATTTCCCTCAAGGAGGTCTCCAAAGTTTTCCATATAAGCTAATATGCACTATTCAGTGTTTTTAAGTTTACCTGCCAGATGTATTCCCTCTCTGCTCTCACCCCAAATGGGTACATTGCTACATCTAAATATAATGCCTAACTTGAGCTTTTTTGATATTTAGTATTATTAACTTTATATATTTTAGGATATTATGGCTTAATATTTTATTAGTAAAAATCAAACATATGAAAGTTTCTATATTTTCCCTTGAAATTAACAACCAACTGTCTCACAATGCATTGCATAGAGTAAAACAGATTTATAACGACACATTTCACAAAAAGGACCCTAATCATTTGTATCTGGGAGCCTAGAAGTTACTACTAAATATTTGATGAGTATCAGTATGCTCATTTACCACTAAACAAATTAACTGAGCATTTTCTCACTGACAAATATGTTAAAATAAAATAAAATATTTTTTATTTGAGCAGTGTATTTTGTTGAACTGAATCTTCATGTTTTCTTTCAATATTTTATTAATATTGCTTTCCATGTTGTCTGTTATGATCTAAATATTATTGTATTTTTATGTATTTTAGGTTCACAAATACCTTATTTTTAAAAGACAAAACACAACTCTTAAAGTATAGATATTTTGGATTCTATTATGTTATGTACAGATGAATACAAATATACTTTAATACCTTGGTGCCTACTTTGGCCACCTCATGCGAAGAGTTGACTCATTGGAAAAGACTCTGATGCTGGGAGGATTTGGGGGCAGGAGGAGAAGGGGACGACAGAGAATGAGATGGCTGGATGGCATCACGGACTTGATGGATGTGAGTCTGAGTGAACTCCAGGAGATGGTGATGGACAGGGAGGCCTGGCGTGGTGCAATTCATGGGGTCGCAGAGTTGGACACGACTGAGGGACTGAACTGAACTGAACTGATAGTTATTTAATATGGTATCTATAGTTATTTCCTTTAAGAGTCTAAAATGTGCTCTGTATATTTTTATTTCCTTCTTCATGCATTAATTGTTCCATTTTTCTGTTTAAGAGTGATTGTGTAAAATGAAACTAAAGGAGTATTCAACTCTATTTGTGTATGAATATATAATTAATATTTTACATAATATAAACAAAATATTTTAGTGAGCCTGCTATGTGCAAGTCCCTGTAAGAGGCTTTAAGGAGAGAAAATAAAATCATCTTTAATATATATATCATGTATGAATAAAATATCATTAATAAAATTTTTAATTTCTGCATATCTTACATATTGGAAATGGAGATAAATTGCTAGGCCTGCTTCTTGGCTCCACACTTGCCACATCAGCTGTAACCAGCTTTAAGAATGCTTCATACAATTCTTTAATGCCTTTACTTTTTAGCACTCTACGGATTTCAAGGACCTATCAAATTCAATGACTCATGAAAGAAAATGATTCACCCTTATGAAAGAAAGCAGGTGGAAACAGAAACAGATTCAGGGTTGTAAAGTGACTTGTTTGGGGCCAAAATAGTAACAAATGTCTGTGAATTTCCTTTTGACTTTGACTCCAAACTCAGATCTTTTTCATGATAACTTGAATTCTTTTTTCAGAAATACATTGATTATACTGGAAATGAAACTGTTGGTGGTTGCCTGGGGCCACTTTTCATTACTCTCTCTGGCATCTTTGTTCCCCGGTAGAGAGGACGTTGACATACTTGATGGGCCGTGTATAGACACATAGAAGTTCAAATTTCAGATCTGATGTTTTCTCACACTGATATGAAGAATTTGGATGAGTCGATTTCTCTGGTCCTGTTTCCCACACATTGAAATGAAGAACTGTGCAACTAAATGCTTGTTCAGATCCATTCCAGCCATATTATTCTGTTCTAGGAACTGGTTGTTTCTATTCTCTATTACAGAATTGAACTTAGGAACAAAATGATGGATCTTATTTGTCAACAAAGAGCTTCCCAGTCATGCTTAACTCTTTATTTCTGTATGTTCCATTATGCAAATAAATATCTAAAGTGTACTTGATAAAATGATAAACCTCACTTTAGAGAGGAGGCCTCAAAGGGAGAAAAACCATTTATATAATCACAGCACTTATATATACTGGAGGACATCTTTAAACACATGTAATTAGTATAAAAATCAATGCTGACCTTCTCTGCAAATACTACTTCCCAACATTAAGTAGGATAAGTCATTTATTTAGGAAAAGCTAATATGGCAGAGTTACTGACTTTTGTAAATTTGGGATTAAAAATTCCCCAGATCTTGCAAAGTATTTTCAGCATCTTGAATTGCTAGTCTTTTGAACAAGAATGTTTCTTTTCAAAATGTCCTCAGCCTGATATATTATTACTATGACATATCAAATTGAGTTATATCATGTAATAAAATATACTGAGAAAGATACATTATTTTGAAGTACAGCAGACTCCCCTTATCTGAAGTTTCATCCATGATTTGTTAACCCACAGTTAGCCGAGTCCCAAAAATATGAAATGAAAAATTCCAGAAATAATAATTCATATATTTAAAATTGCACATCATTCTTAGTAGCATGGGGCTTTCCAGGTGGTACTAGTGGAAAAGAATCTGCCTGCCAATGCAGGAGACTTGGGAAGATCCTCTGGGAGAGAAAATGGCACTTCACTCCAATATTCTAGCCTGGAAAATTCAGTGGGTAGGGGAATCTGGCAGGCTACAGTCCATGGGGCTGCAAAAGTCAGACATGACTGACTTAGCAGTGAATATCATGATGAAATCTCATGCTGGCCCACCAGATGTGAATCATCCTTCTGTCTAACATATCCTGCTCACTAGTCACTTAGCAGTATCTTCATTATCAGATCTACTGCTTGGCATCACAGTGCTTATGTTCAAGTCAACCTGGTTTTACTTAACGGCCATGGTATAAAAGTAGTAATGCTGGCAATTTATGCCAAAGAGAAGCCATCAAGTGTTTCCTTTAAGTGAAAATTCTGGACTTAATGAGATTAAAAAAAAAGTCACATGCTGAGATTGCTAAGATGTTCAATAAGAACAGATCTTCCATCTGTGGAATTGTGATGAAGGAAAAAGAAATCCATGCACATCAAATTGCAAAGTAATAGCCACAGTACATAAATGCTCAGTTGAGATGGAAAAGGCATTACACTTATGCAATAAGATATTTTGAGGGAGGGGAGACCACATTCACAGCATTTATTACAGTGTATTATTAGAATTGTTCTATTTTATTGGTAGTTTTTGTTGTCAGCCTCTTACTGTGCCTAATTTGTACACTAAACTTTACCATAGGTATGTACGTATAGGACAAAACATAATATATGTAGGATTTTGTGCTATTCTCACTTTCAGCATCCACTGTGGGTTCTGGAATGTATTTCTATCAGTAGTCTTCTATCAGAAGTCTACTATAGTAGTCTTCCAAAACTTAGAAGAAAGCATATTTTAAAAAAGATACAGATGTGCATATCTAAAATATCCTCACTTGCATTTTTTGGGTAGAAAATAATCAGTGTGCCCTAAGTATATAAGTAAATCATATGTAAATTTAGGCATTATATTAGCATGTCTTTATCAGGCTTTTTAAAACATTCCTTATTGAGAATTGCCGCACAAAACTTTGAAAAATATAAGATTTTGGTAGGGAACATTTGGAAAATTGAGTGTTTAGAAGAAAGTGTCATCACTTCTTCACAACAGATATACCTTGTCAACAAGGATTAGTTTTCATTCCTTGCTTGACAGCAAGTTAATCCTGTCTGCCTTTTCAGTGCAGAGCAGTTCCATCTGAAGCCAATGAGGAAATATATAAGCTTGCAATCACAGGAGATTTAGACATGATGACAATTTATTTGCCTTAATTTCTAATCTGTCTAACTAAGAAGCTTTGTCTCTGATTAGATTTTTGTTTTAAGTGAGGCCAGTATGTAGCAAAAATTATATACCCCCTGTATCAGTTTAAAATTCCTGTTGTTTGAATGTACATTTGCAGTGTACATTGCCAGACTTTAGGTTTCTTAGAGACTGTTACCAACACTAAGATTTAAGGACACAAGTGTAGAAATTTTGAAAATTATTTCAAGAAATATAAAGAAATATTGAAGTAGTTTTGAACTCTTGAGAATATGTTACAGAATAAAGCAAATATTTAAGTAGGTTTGTTATGCTGTTTAAAAATTCCAAAAATTGTACTATCTGAGGAGAAAGTAGAAAGGTTCTTACCACTTAAGTATTTCCTCAAATCCTTACTAGTCTTGATAACTCTCAGTTCAGTTCACTTCAGTTCAGTCACTCAGTTGTGTCCAACCCTTTGCAACCCCATGGGCTGTAGCACACCAGGCTTCCCTGTCCATCACCAACTCCTGGAGCTTGCTCAAACTATGTCCATTGAGTTTGTGATGCCATCCAACCGTCTCATCCTCTGTTGTCCCCTTCTCCTCCTGCCTTCAGTCTTTCCCAGCATCAGGGTCTTTTCAAATGAGTCAGACCTTTGCATCAGGTGGCCAAAGTATTGGAGTTTCAGCTTCAGCATCAGTCCTTCCAATGAATATTCAGGACTGATTTCCTTTAGGATGGACTGGTTGGATCTCTTTGCAGTCCAAGGGACTCTCAAGAGTCTTCTCCAACACCACAGTTCAAAAGCATTAATTCTTCGGTGCTCAACTTTCTTTATAGTCCACCTCTCACATCTATACATGACCACTAGAAAAACCATAGCTTTGACTAAATGGACCTTTGTTGGTAATGTCTCTGCTTTTTAATATGCTACCTGGGTTGTTCATAACTTTTTCTTCCAAGAAGCAAGTGTCTTTTAATTTCATGGCTGCAGTCACCATCTGCAGTGATTTTGGAGCCCCCAGAAATAATGTCTGTCATTGTTTCCACTGTTTCCCCATCTATTTCCCATGAAGTGATGGGATTGGATGCCATGATCTTCGTTTTCTGAATGTTGAGTTTTAAGCCAACTTTTTCACTCTCCTCTTTCACTTTCATCAAGAGGCTCTTTAGTTCTTTTTCACTTTCTGCCATAAGGGTGGTGTCATGTGCATATCTGAGGTTATTGATATTTCTCCCAGCAATTTTGATTCCAGGCTCTGCTTCCTCCAGCCCAGCATTTCTCATGATGTACCCTGCATTTAAGTTAAATAAGCAGGGTGACAATGTAGAGCCTTAACTTACTCCTTCCTGATTTGAACCAATCTGTTTTTCAATGTGAAGGAAAGTTACATGGCAAAACAGCCTGAAGTTAAACTCCCCTCCCTGTGGGTCCTCCCCACCATTCTATGCAAAACAAAGAACTCTCTCACCGGAACAAAAGAATGGACATTAAGGTTGATTTGCCCAGCTCCCAGCCGGTCCAGCCTCTGGCTCATCTCCAGAATTCCTTGCCCCAGCCATTTAAGAGATAACTACTGTGAACAACCTTGGAGAAGAACAGGCTACCTTAAGACAGTAGATTTCCACATTTATGCCTATATATATTTACTCTTTTCTTGAGTTAGTTGAGCAGCTCACTAATCTGATTGCTGCCCCTTCTCACCTCATTAGAGGTGATCTGTTCCTGTAAAGTGCCAGTCTCATTCTTTTTCTGAACCTCGCTTTCTCTAACTCCGTACCCTACAACATGTCCGGTTCTAACTGACTTCTTGAACTGCATACAGATTTCTCAAGATGCAGGTCAGGTGGTCTGGTATTTCTATCTCCTTCAGAGTTTTCTACAGTTTATTGTGATCCACGCTGTCAAAGGCTTTTGTATAGTCAATAAAGCAGAAGTAGATATTTTTCTGGAACTCTCTTGCTTTTTCCGTGATCCAGCAGATGTTGGCAATTTGATCTCTGGTGTCTCTGCCTTTTCTAAATCCAGCTTGAACATCTGGAAGTTCATGGTTCATGTACTGTTGAAGCCTGGCTTAAAGAATTTTGAGCATTACTTTGATAGTGTGTGAGATGTGTGCAATTGTTAGGTACATTGAGCATTCTTTGGCATTGCCTTTCTTTGGGATTGGAATGAAAACTGACCTTTTCCAGTCCTGTGGCCACTGCTGAGTTTTCCAAATTTGCCGGCATATTGAGTGCAGCACTTCCACAGCATCATCTTTTAGGATTCGAAATAGCTCAACTGGAATTCCATCACCTCCATTAGCTTTGTTCTTAATGATGCTTCCTCAGGCCCACGGCTTCACATTCCAGGATGTCTGGCTATAGGTGAGTGATCACACCTTTGTGATTATCTGGGTTGTGAAGATCTTTTTGTACAGTTCTTCTGTGTGTTCTTGCCACCTCTTCTTAATATCTTCTGCTTCTGTTAGGTCCATACCATTTCTGTCCGTTATTGAGCCCATCTTTGCATGAATGATTCCCTTGATATCTCTAATTTTCTTGAAGAGATCTCTAGTCTTTCCCATTGTATTGTTTTCCTCTATTTCTTTGCATTGATCACTGAGAAACACTTTCTTATCTTTCCTTGCTATTCTTTGGAACTCTGCATTCAGATGGGTATATCTTTTCTTTTCTCTTTTGCTTTTGCTTCTCTTCTTTTCATAGCTATTTGTAAGGCTTTCTCAGACAACCATTTTGCTTTTTGCACTTCTTCTTGGTGATGGTTTTGATCACTGCCTCCTGTACAATATTATGAAATTCCATCCATTGATCTTCAGGCACTCTGTCTAGTAGTTCTAATCCCTTGAATCTATTTGTCACTTCCACTGTATAATGTAAGGGATTTGATTTATGTCATACCTGAATGGCCTAGTGGTTTTCCCTACTTTCTTCAATTTAAGTCTGAATTTTGAAATAAGGAGTTCATGATCTGAGCCCCAGTCAGTTCCTGGTCTTATTTTTGCTGACTGTATAGAGCTTCTCCATTTTTGGCTGCAAACAATATAATCAATCTGATTTCGGTATTGACCATCTGGTGATGTCCATCTGTAGAATCTTCTCTTGTGTAGTTGGTAGAGGGTGTTTGCTATTACTGGTGCGTTCTGTTGGCAAAATGCTATTAGCCTTTGTCCTGCTTCATTTTGTCCTCCAAGGCCAAATTTGCCTGTTGATCCAGGTTATCTCTTGACTTCCCTACTTTTGTGCTCCAGTCCCCTATAATGAAAAGGACATCTCTTTTGGGTGTTAGTTCTAGAAGGTCTTGTAGGTCTTCATGGAACCATTCAGCTTCAGCTTCTTCAGCCTTACTGGTCGGGGCATAGACTTGGATTATTGTGATATTGAATGGTTTGCCTTGGAAACTTGGTGACTCTCTGATGCCTTTAAAAATAAGATTTTATTTCTCTTTTATCTGCTTTGTTAATTGTTCTTGACAAGAAAATTGGTTTGATATTAGTAAACTCCCCCACTTAGAATGCACATTTCTCTTTCTAAAATTGAAAGATAAACTGTTAATTATAGAATGACTTGAAAATTTCAGCTATAGCAATAAATATGCACAATCAAGACTTCTTGTATAATAAGAGGCAAAAGTGAAGAATTCATTGCAGATGGCCAAACTGTATTTCAAGCTGCACATGTGGAAAAAAAAATCTCCCTACTTAAAGCCACACCATATTTTCACTCAAGCCATTTGTAGGTTGTAAGGGGAACACTTTATAATGATAAAGTGAAATTGATGACAATTTTAGATGTGTATGCACATAGTAAAATAGCCTCAGAGTACATAAATATTTTCAAATGTTGAGTAAAACTTGAGTGCTTAGAATTAAATCCCACTTGGTCATTCTGTGTAATTCTTTGTAAATATTGTTTGTTTTGATTTGCTAATGTTTTGTTAAGAATTTTGGTATCTATAAATATAAGAAATATTGATCTGCAGTTTCCTTTCTTAAAATGTCTTTACCTGGTTTGGCTTCACAG
Source organism: Nanger dama (assembly GCA_917880005.1). Taxonomy (NCBI): domain Eukaryota; kingdom Metazoa; phylum Chordata; class Mammalia; order Artiodactyla; family Bovidae; genus Nanger; species Nanger dama. The sequence continues at coordinate 38,440,898 of CAKJTW010000007.1, forward strand.
AATGAATTAGGAAATATGTTCCTTTTGCTATTTTCTGAAACAGATGGTAGGAAAAGTATATCATTTCTTCTTAAATGTTCTATAGATTTACCAGTGAGCCCAACTATGCATAGTACTTTATCTTTGGAGAGTTATTAATTCATCATTCAATTTCTGTCATGCATTTGGGCCTATTGAGATTGTCTGTTTCTCCTTGTGGACTTTTGGTGGATTGCATCTTTCAAGAAATAGGTCTGTTTTCTTCTAAATTATCAAATTTGTGAACATAATGTTTTTTAAATAATAATCCTTATTATCCACTTAAAAAAACATGGTATTGGTAATGATGACTAATCTTTCATTTTTTGTCTGTAATTTGTATCTTCTTAACATTTGTTTTTAATTCTTAACATTTGAGATGCTTTTATTACCAATCTGGTCTTGCATATTGTCCACTTTTTAAATTATGTCCCTTAGCATATTAGTCATAGGTGCTTTAAATTTCCAGTCTTATAGTTCCAACATCTCTGCCATAACTGAATCTGGTTTTGATACTTGTTCTGTCTCTTTAGACTGTGTCTTTTGACCTTTAGCACATCTTGTTGATTTTTGTAAAAGTCAGACATACTGTATGAAGTTAAAGGAACTGGGGTAGAGAGGCTGTTAGTATGTAGCTTTATGTTTAGTTGGCTAGGAGTCAGACTTTATTCCACAGCTGTAGCTGTGGTATCAGAGGCTAAATTTTCTGAAATATCCTTGTTTTTATCTCCAGTGTTGTCTTTGGGTCTAGAGAGTCCTTCAATAGGATCTAAGCCTTGTATGTCTTTTAGTTGTAATCCCTTACTATTGTACAACAGCTCTAGTGGGGTATGGAAAAGGAGACGCATTCTACATGATTAGGTCTGTCTTCTAGTAAGCCTGAGTTGGGTATTCTCTTTTCCCACATCAAAGACTGGAGAAGGCTATATTTTCATATTTCCCTTTCTCCTGGTGAATTTGGCTTTGGTAAAACCCCAGGAAGTTAGGCTTTGATGAAACAGATTCTCTTGAGGCAGTTGTCTTGTTAAAAAGCACAGGGAGTGCTCAGTGTATTTCAAACATACTTTTTCAGTTTGATCACCTCTTTTTTTTTGGTGTGTGGACTGGAGTGATGATTTGCAAGTGCCTTACATATAGAATGGAAAATTTAAAGTCCTCCCCAGAACTTTGCAGTAACGTCCCTGTGATGGTATGCTCAGATGATACCCTGTCACTAGAGTTGTCAGGCCCAGTGCTTCAACTATAAAGCCATCTGTGGTTTTGAAAGTCACAGATTAATTTTTCTTTGCTCTCTTTATTGTACTGTTCCCTTTACTTTGAAAATTCTATTCTCTGTTCTCAACACTAAAGTTAACTAATTTCCACTTTTCTTTCAAAATTCACTTTATGTAATTCTTGTTGGTACTGAGCTTTCAGTGCATCTCACTTGGCTTGTACTAGCTTCTCTAATTTTTCTTTTCATAGTATATTGCAGCTGTCTTTTAACTTGCCTGTCTCCTTGGCCAGACTGTTTTGTAACACTAGAACTTGCCACATAGGGGTTGTTCCATTATTAGTGGTAGATTAGTCACTAAGTCTTGTCTAACTCTTATGACACCATGGACTGCAGCCTGCCAGGCTCCTCTGTCCATGGGATTCCCAGGCAAGAATATTGGAGTAGATTGTCGTTTCCTTCTCCAGGGGATCTTCCTGACCCAGAGATTGAACCCAGGTTTCCTGCATTACATGTGGGTTTTTACCAACTAAGCCACCAGAGAAGGCCAGTTGTTCCATTGAAAAGTGAAATCATCAAATAAATGGGAGATTGGTACGTGTCACAGACACTATTGTTGAAAGATGAAAAGATTGATGATGGGATTGGATAATTTTAGAGTTGCATGGCCTATAAACATTGTTTACCAATCTCTTTAACAGTGTAATGAAATGTTGACGCATGCTACAACATTTTTGTGTAATGTTGAAAATATTATACTATGTGTAAGATGCGAGTCACAAAATATCACATTTCTTATGATTTAATTTATGTGAAAAGTCTATATTAGGCAGGTCTATGTAGTTGGAAAGTAGACTAGTGGTTGCTTAGGTTTGTAGGGGTTGAAAATAAATGGAAAGTGGCGCTAAAGGATAGGGGATTTCTTTTTAGAATAAACTGTATGTTCCAAAATTGATTGTAGTGATTATTGTACCATCCTTTGAATATAAGAAAACTGTTTAGAGATGCAGACATAGACAACAGACTTGTGGACAAAGCAGGGAAATAAAATGTGGGACAAATTAAGAGAGTCTCATTGAAACACTAGCACTGCCATATGTAAAATAGATAGCTAATGGGAAGTTACTGCATAGCACAGGGTGCTCAGCTTGGTGCTCTGTGACAACCTAGAGGGGTGGGATGGTTTGGGAATTGGGAAGGAGGTTCAAGGGTCAGGAGGACATATATATATACTTTGGCTGATTCACATTGTTGTATGGCAGAAACCAACACAACAATGTAAAGCGATTAAAAATAAAAAAAGAAAAATGTTGAGTTGTAAACTTTATATGGGTGAATAGTAGAATGAGTTATGCTTTGGTGAAGCTACTTTATTTGTTTTGTAAAGGCATGATGCAAAGAAACAGCAGACTAGAGAACATTGGTGACTTTAAGAACTAATTTCTATAAAATTTACACAAGGCAGAAACGAAAGGAATACTTACCAGTTTATTTTATATGGCCAGCATAATTATATCAAAATCTGACAAAGACCTAAAGGAAATCTGCAGGCTAATCTTTTAGTGAACATAGATGTTAAAATATAAATAAATCAACAGCAACAAATAAATATAAAATATAAAAGACATAACACATTAAAACTGAGTTGAATTTATTTTAGATATACAAGGCTGGTTTAAAGGAAAATATTAATGTACTTTATATATTAGTAGTATAAAAGAGATTTATAAAGTTTTATTAATTGATGCAGAACAAACTCTTGATAAAATTACTTATGGCAGTACTCTACTTCCTCAACCCCAGTGCTCTTTTTAGTTTCCTACATCAAAACATCCACGTTTCCAGTTGATGAACTTGACTCCACTGGTGAAATCATGTCTAACACTGGAGGCAGCAGCATTTAGAGAAAGAAAATAAGAATAGTTGTTTTGCCACACTTTGGTAGACTACATAAAGCAGTCCTCAGTCCCCTTCTCATGCTGATTCCAAGATTCTGTTATGAAAACTCACCTTTAAAGCTGGTTTCTGTCTTTGGTGGGAGCTTACCAACTCTTCAGTTATCCTAAGTTTCACAATCACAGTGACCCCTTTTAAATTTCAGGCAATTCTGTTAACCCTTCAGTTTTCTTTTTGCTAAGTCCTTGCAGTCTTCTGAGGTCACTGGCATAGATATTATTTTATTAGTATTTATTTTTGGCATTTCAGTATGTTTTCCAAAAAGAATAGAAAAAATCTGAGCATTCAGTCACCCTTCTTGACCTAAATATATCATTATGCAGATATTTTCTTCATCTTTAACTATGGTTTAACTAGTCACTAAATTAGCTTTAAAATAATAAGCAAATTCCTGACTCCTAACTGTTGACTGAAAGTCAATGGAAAAACAAAAGACAGAACAAAGCAGCTTATATCCTTCAAAAACTTTACTGATGTTTTCTGATTATTGAGAATTTTTATAAGCTTCACTGTAATTTTTTTTCTTTGTTTAATGAAATTAAGCATCTCATACTTTACCAAAAGACTATAAAACAAAGTACTCAGTAAAATACCTCTAATTCATATACCTATTGATTTAAGCTCTGGAATTTATTATGAATACAGCTAAATATAAGTGAGCATACCCTGAACATTATGAAGTGCATTTATGCATTTTTATGAATTGGTTTCTTTCTTAGCTGGTTGCAGGGCCTCCATAAAATTGAATGCCTGAAGGATTTTAATAGCAGATCATTGACTTTCCATTCATTTATTACTGCTACTCCTCATTTCTATTTTCTTGGCACTAAATAACCTTAACCATAACAGCATATATTGAGTAGTCTTGACATAAGTGGAAAATTGACATATTATTTGCAAAGCGGAGAATTAGCTGGTTACAATGGAAGTATTGGACTGCTTTCAGTTCAGTTCAGTTCAGTCACTCAGTCGTGTCTGACTCTTTGCGACCCCATGAATCACAGCACGCCAGGCCTCCCTGTCCATCACCAACTCCTGGAGTTCACTCAGACTCACGTCCATTGGACTGTTTTACTATAGGTCAAATACAAACTATTGTATGTCCTCATTCAAGCACCTTTTAATATTCTTGGTTTCCCATCTCCATATCACCACCTCAGTTCAGTTTATCTCCTTTCTAGATTCTTCCCTCTGTTGACCTATATCCATCTTGATTTTGTCCAATTATTTCCCGCTTAGGAGTCAGAGAGATTCTAATAATGTGCAAAACAGAGCATGACATTTTCTTGCTTAAAATTCTTCAATATTTGCTCATTTCTCTTAGGAAAAAGACAAAATTCCCTCACAGGAAAAATAAGAACATGCAGAATCATATTCCTTCTAAGCTGTCTACTGTCTTCACCCTCTGTGTTTCACTCGATGTAGTTTTGTTTTTCAAAGCTCCTTCACTGAGATAAGGGCTTCCATGGTGTCTCAGACGGTAAAGAATCTGCCTGCAATGTGGGAGGCCCAGGTTCAATCCCTGAGTTAGAAAAATCCCCTGGAGAAGGGAATGGCAATCCACTCTAGTATTCTTGCCTAGAGAATTCCATTGACACAGGAGCCTGGCAAGCTATAGTTCATGGGGTCGCAAAGGGTCAAACATGATTGAAAGACTAACACTTCCACTTTTCAATAAGAGATGATCCTAATTATTTCAGAGTCTTTGCATAAGCTGTTACCTCTGCTTGGAAAATACTTGGTCTTTTATTTTATAACCAAATGACTTATATATTTATATTTTATCTTTTTGGTCAAGAAACTGCTCTTATTACTTACAACATACCAGGTGCTATGATAACATTGCAGATACATGGGTGACCCCATAAGACACAGTCTTTGGCCTCAAGGAAAGAAAAGTCAGACTAGGAAAACAAGTGCAGAGAGCAAATTCTTACACAAATAACCTGACAGTTATGAGAGTGCTGCAAAGAAAAGCATGGAGCAGTATGAGAACATAAAATAAGAGTGTGATAAAGATATTTCACCTAATCACGGAGGTCAGAGAAGGTTCCCATGAAGAAATGATGATTAGCTGAGCTGTGGATGAGTAACCATTAAAGGCCAGTTGGAGGAGACACAGCATAGAGGCACTGCTATGGGAGAGATCAAGCAAAAGTGAGGAAATGGCATTTCACTCCATGATTGCTATGGACCTACTTGTGTCCTTAGAGAATGCAAATGTTGAAGCTGTATAGCCCAGTGTGATGATATTTGGAGATGGGTCTTTTAGGAGGTAATTATGGTTAAATGAGATCATAAAGGTGTGGTTCTAATCAGATCGACTTGGGTACTTAGAAGAAGAGGAAGAGAAAGGCCAGGATAGGACATAGCAAGAAGGTGGCTGTCTACAAGCCAGGAAGAGAGCGCTCACCAGAAACTGGATCTGCCAGCACTTGACCTTGGGCTTCCAAACTTCTGCAACTATGAGAAATAAATACCTATAAATATTACTGATGGTATGTCATTATGATAGCCCAAGCAAACTAAGGGCTGCCCTGGTGGCTCAGATGGTAAAGAATCTGCCTGTGATCCAGGAGACCTGGGTTCAGTCCCTGGGTTGGGAAGATCTCCTGCAAGAGGGCAAGGCAGCCCATTGCAGTATTCTTGCCTGGAGGATCCATGGACAGAGGAGCATGATGGGCTATAGTCTACGGGGTCACGAAGAGTTGGACATGACTGAGCAACTAGACAACATCAAGCTAGTTCCATTGCAGCGCCCCTTCTCTTGATCCCAGTTCCGCTTTCCTCGGTGTGTTTCTTCCTTCTGTTGGCAAACTTTTTGTTTCATGGTTTGGGGAAAATGCTGCCCCAAATTCCAAGTTTATTTTATGTAGATCAACTTCTAGAGCAGGAATAACTCCCCACTGTTCCTATAGAAGGGGCTTCCCTGTTGGCTCAGACGGTAAAGAATCTGCCTGCAATGTGAGAGACCCAGGTTCAGTTCCTGGGTCAGGAAGATCCTCTGGAGAAGAGAGTGGTTACCCTCTCCAGTATTCTTGCCTCGAGAATTCCATGGACAGAAGAGGCCAGCGGGTTACAGTCCTTGGGATCACAAAAATCAGACACGGCTGAGCATACACACACATTCATATAAAATTCTAGAGGAGGATACTGATTGGTCCTGCTGGGTCGTGTGCCTGGACATTACTGTGAATATGCCAGGCTCACCTGTCACCAAGGTCAGAGTCATGACTAGAAGAAAGATCAGGCGAGAACCATGCCCGGCAACCAAAAGCAGCTACCATGACACCCCAGCACTGTGCTCAGGTTTATGCCCGCCACCACTTTTTGACTCTGTACTTTAGTCATTTCTCTGAGAGTACCTCACTTTGAAAGATGGTTCTATCATCTTTAAATATTTAGAAAAACAACATACTTAAAGAAACTCTAAGAATCCATTTACAATGCGGTGAGTGTAAACATTCTTTTACTTGATTTCAAGTATGTTACAGTAGAATACCTGAAATCATTAGAATTCAGAAGTAGTTTGTCGCTGCAGAAAAACAGAAAATTGGAAGCCAACTTTTCCAGCTTTTATAAGCACTAAACCTTTGTCTGCACTCACTCTTAGGACAAGAATTGGTTTGTACTAACTTTTCCATTTATATTGAAATTTACAATTTCACCCATGAAGTCTCTCAGCACCTGGTGAATTCCTCTCTAGAGAAAACAGTCTATCAAATATGGAAATAATTCATCACCCTTAACAAATTCTAATATGGACAAAAATACAAATGAAGAAAATAAATAGTTTAGAGTAAACTAGATAATTTTAGATAAGTTAATATGTTAACTGTTATTTTAAGAGCTGACAGTATATTGGGTTGGCCAAAAGGTTTTGGAAAAAACCTGAATGAATTTTTAGCCAACCCAATTAGTTGCTTATTGTAATAAATTCTAGAATAGGGAGTGGCATTTTGCTCTGTTCTTCATGAAATATTAATAAATCTATAATCCCCAATTACTTATAGAAATCTAAATTTATCTAAAACTTACACTAAAAGTACACATAGAAACAGTGTTATTTAATGAGAGTGAGTTGTTAACAACAGGTATTAATTGAGTGCTTACTCTATGCTTGGCATTGTTCTAGGCACTTGGGATACATCAGTGAATAAAGCAAAATTGCTTGCATTCATAGAGCTTAAGTTCTAAAAGATTCTAATAATTATTTATACTCATAGTTAGTTGAAAACTTCAAAGATATCTCACAGTAAGTGAAGGATCTGGGATCATGCGTCTCTTGAAAAGTGTTAGTCGCTCAGTCATGTCTGACTCTGCCACCCCATGGACGGTGGTCTGCCAGGCTCTTCTGTCCATGGATTTCCCAGGGAAGAATACTGGACTGGGTAGCCGTTCCCTTATCCAGGGAATCTTCCTGACCCAGGGATTGAACCTGGGTCTCTTGCATTGCAGGTGGATTCTTTACTGTCTAAGCTTCCATGGAAGCCTATTAGACAGGTCCCTGTATATTGGCTCTTATGTTAGTGAAATCAGTTCACTTCATAGGCCAACCTTCAACCATATAGCTAAAGAAACCCAATATTTTGTATACCAAATGGTGCTTCATAAATCTCTCACAGGTAGAATTCAGTTAAATTCACTGACACCAGGGTCTATGGTAAAATCACTGGTTTACATTAAAAATTGTAAAGGCTGGTGTATAGGGACTAAGCTCCTCTATGCATTCTTTAACTGTGGACAAAAGCTATAATCAGAAGATTGCTTGGAGAGCATAAAATTATAACATGGGAACTGAAGAGAGGTTTCAGATATTTGCAATATCAGATTTTTCAAAATCTGCTAATAGTAACTTTCTATGAAGTGTGTAGCTCCAAATTTTTGTGCAAATTATTTTGCCTTCCCTAAAGTATATGCATAAACACAAACGTGCTTTCTTGTGGCTGATTCTATAACGAGCTTTCCAATTATCTAGTTAAGAACATGATTTCTCAGTCTTTCCATTGTCCTTCCCTCAGATCCATGCCCCTGGGAAAAGAAAAAGCATTCAGAAAATGGGCTTGTCTCTCCTTTATAATTGCATGATCTTCATTACTTTGCAGTAGACCTACGGAGAAGGCAACGGCATCCCACTCCAGCACTCTTGCTTGGAAAATCCCATGGACACAGGAGCCTGGTGGGCTGCAGTCCATGGGGTCGCCAAGAGTTGGACTAGACTGGGTGACTTCACTTTCACTTTTCAGTTTCGTGTATTGGAGAAGGAAATGGCAACCCACTCCAGTGTTCTTGCCTGGAGAATCCCAGGGACAGAGGAGCCTGGTGGACTGCCGTCTATGGGGTCGCACAGAGTCAGACACGACTGAAGCAACTTAGCAGCAGCAGCCTTAGCAAATGCAATATAAGATTTCAATCAGAAACTCCTTCTTATTTCTCTAAATCTCCAATTAATACCTAATTAATATCCTCTAATACCTAATTGATGTGTTTTTCTAAATTTTTTTTCCCCCAATCTGACACTCTGTTTCTGGGTTTAGTATCTGAAAATGCATTTCATACACTCTGAATAATAGTTACCACTTTTTTCTCCCCCAATCCCAGTTTTAATATCTTAACAAACTCTCACTAGTCTTCTCACTGTCAGCTCTACTTTAAAACTGTTCTTCTTACATGTTTCTGATTCATCCTATCTCGATGAATTTATTCTGTTTATTTATATCCCCTGTTATAGTGTCCTATTACTTTGTGAAGAATTGAAGTGAATTTGGTTTATATACATATAACATAATAAATACTCCCCACAGAAGACAATGGCATTTCTGCAAAGGCTGGTATTTTGAATAAAGTGCAGCTGGAAAAAGCATTTGTGATATTGAATTACAAATGGGTTATTCGTGTCCAAAAAATTCAGTGGTGTTTGTCCTTAATGGATCACTCTGAGACTGGTTTCTGATTCACAGTACAACCCAGGTTCCACAAATTAACACTGGGAGATCCGCTACAGATCATTCTTCAAAGTCTTCATATCATGTCCTGGAAGATAAACCTGATTTGACCTTTGGTTATCGTATGTCATGGACTTACCCAGGACATCTTGCTTTACTAGTGAAATCACTGCTACCAGAATATTTATTTTATTTGTTCCTTCCTTCATTCAATTAGTTGGTTATTGAGCTACCTGGTGGCTCAGATAGTAAAGAATCTGCCTGCAAGGCAGGAGACCCAAGTTTGATCCCTGGGTCGGGATCCAGTATTCTTGCCTGGAGAATTCCATGGGCAGCTTGATGGGCTATATTCCATGGGGTAGCAAAGAGTTGGACGCAATTGAGCAACCTATGGTGGACATGGAAGTGCCTCGAGATCCCCCTTCAAGCAAGGACTCTGGAAAGCTTTACAGCTTAAACTCCATCAGTTCCACTTCAGCTTTGCAACTGAGGACATGCTTTGCACAGAAAGGCCCCAGCCAATGACTGAGTCAGGCTGTGGCATCAGAACACAGGCATCTCTGCTCAGAGTGGGACTTCTCAAATTCATTACAGGTTTTGCAGACTGACCTACACTGTGGTTTGATGACTATCCCTTTCCAATCTGGCTTTTTCCAATTTCCTTTCCCAGATATGTCTCCCAAATGTAACTTTTGTACTCCTAACTCCATATGTGTATCTGATTCTCAGAGGACTTGATGATGCCAGAACTGAAGTTTTAGAATGGGATCACTTCCTGCCTAGCTGGAAATGATAACCACATATGAAGAGGACTGTGGGGCCTGGATATTGCTTAGCTCAAGATGGCAGTCCAGTTACTAAAATTTCACCTTGTCACTGATAGCAAATGCAGAAAACTATGCATACAAGGTCAATAGAATCTGTTGACTGAAATTAAATTCCATTCATATCCTAAATGAAAGATGTTGAAAGCCTAAAAGCTTTTAACAAATAATTGAAAACTAAGTGTGAAAGCCAGAGGGGTTTATCTGCTGCAGGAGGAGAGAAGAAAATAATAAACTAAAGGATTTAATAGAGTTTTAAAATTTCAATGACATTTTTAATATTCAGCTGAGCAGATGGCAGAACTTGGGACCCTGACACATAGGACCTTGGTGAGCAAATCTGAACATTCCACTCCTCAGATTTATCTGAAGCCTCAGAGTGCACATAGGTGACCAGTTCTCTCTGTTAAGAGCTTATGGTCTCCCTGCGGAGAAGACACTGCAAAACCTCTCCCAACCAGAGCAACAGGGGGCCATCATGAGCATCTACCCTTACTTTCTCTCCTGTCTTCAAGCCATTAGCAAGGGAGAGGTACCAGCTTATCTTAGTCAGGTCACATATCTTAAGGGAGAAAGACTTTATGTCACAAGAGCTATAGCAATTATCTGCTGGATATTGGCAGGAATTGGGGTAGTACAGGTAGGACTCGATTTTAAGGGTGCTTGATCAAGAGGGTCAAATAAGACTGAATTTGTTTTTGTTTAGTCACTAAGTCGTGTTTGCCTCTTTGTGACCCCGTGGACATGACCTGTAGCCTGCCAGGCTCCTCTGCCTGTGGGATTTCCTAGCAAGAATACTGGAGTGGGTTGCTATTTCCTTCTTCAGGGGATCTACCCAACCCATAAGACTAGATGAAAAAGCTTTTATAGACTTGTAACTTCTTTTGAGATACAGGATTTAATACCACATAAAGAACCCTAAAATTTACTGTGGAGATGGTACTAGAAACCTGTAGAAAGTGATGACTTTGCTGGACATAAATGTGAAATGCCAGAAATCCTTTGGCAGACAGTTGAGAAATAAATTAAAAGGCTCAGGGAAGTGGGCATAAAAGAGTGGATATTCTGAGTAAAGCCTGATGTTCTAGCAGAAGATTACATTTCTGGGAAGACCTGAGAGATATAGCTGTGAAAAGGACTATATTTTATCCACATTAACATCCTCCTTCTAAATGTCCCCTCATTAAAGCAGGGACACTCAAATTCTGGATGTGGGCTCCCCAAAGGTATATGGGTAAGTGGACTCATGTGACACGTAGGGAGGATGGTGGCAGATTTGAAGATGTGCCATGCAGATCTTCTTCAAGAAAGGACTCACTGACCAGTTGCAAAGACTGTGGTTAGTCGATAGTCTCATTGCTAAGTCCTTCAGGCCAGCCTCCACTTGAGAGCTGAGATCAAGCTGACAAGTTTCTTTAAAATTTGTGATTATTTTCAGTAACTTAAAGGACTTCATACACAAACTCAAAAGTTCTTTTCACATATATAGTTCATTTATATAGTCAAATAATGGTGTTTTGAAGCTTGATGATTTATTCATACTATTTTCTACTCTTGGAGAGATCTTTAAAAATCTCCAGAATATTATCCTAGAAAATAGGAATATATAAATTTTCAAGAACACATATATTGGGAGTCATTTTCATGTTGTTAGATGACTTGCTTTACTATCCATTGGGTAGAAGGCACACACTTTTTCCTACTGCTGACCCACGTTCTACTTCTGTCCTCACAATATTATTTCATGGTTTCCTCAACTACACGCTTTGCTGTCTGCTCCCTCTTGTGGACTGTTCTTTAGTTGGTTTGTTTTTACAATCAAGTTTAGACAGCACCTATTGCTGTATTTCTAAAACTGCTTGCAGTAACATGAGCCTTATATTTTATCTTTTGAACAATGACTGGTCAGTACATACTGATGTATTTTACATTAAAAAACTTTTAAATTAATTTAAAAGTCAATGATTTTTAAAGTTTTTTATAAGTTTTTTTAATAAGTTTTGCACTTATTTTTAAACCAGTTTTTCCTTAGCTAACTGAACTGTCTCTAATGTGCTAAGATAAAATTTAGAATTTAATGCTTAAATTTAACATTCAATCAGACATTTAAAAAAATGATTGAGCAGTCTTTTGTAGTATATCTCTTTATTTTTATATGATTGTGAAAGATTACATTTACAGTTATTAAAAAACATTGGCTATATTCCCCATGTTGTACAACCCACCCTCGAGCCTATCTTACATCCAGTAGTTTGTACTTTCCAGTCCCCAACTCCTATACTGCCCCCATACCACTGGTAACCACTAGTTTATTCTTTGTATCTGTGACTCTGCTTCTTTGTTGTTACATTTGCTAGTCTCTCGTATCGTTTAGATTCCATTTAAGTAATATTATAGAGTATTTTTCCATCCCTATCTGACTCATTTCACTTAGCATTAATGCCCTCCAAGTCTATCCATGTTGCTGCAGGTAACAACGTTTCATCTCTTTAATGGCTGAGTAGTATTTCATTGTTTGTATGTTGTTGTTGAGTCATTAAGTCATGCCCAACTCTCTACAACCCCATGGATTGTAGTCTGCCACGCTCCTCTGTGCATGGGATTTCCCAGGCAAGAATACTGGAGTGGGTTGCCATCTTCTTCAGAAGAGCTTCGTGATCCAGGGATTGAACCACAACTCCTGCTTGGCAGGTGGGTTCTTTACCACTGAGCCACCTTGGCAGCCACCATGTATATGTCTTTGTGTGTATATGTGTGTACATTTTCTTTATCCATTCATCTGTTGATGGGCACTTAGATGATTTACATATCTTGATATCTTGGCAATTGTAAATAATTCTACATACATTGTGGGGTATTTATCTTTTTTAATTAGTGGCTTTTTTTTTTTTTCTGGATACATACCCAGATGTAGAATTGATGGATCATATGGTAATTCTATTTTTAGACTTTTTGTTTGTTTTTAAGGAAACTCCATATTGTTTTCCACAGTGACTATACCAGTTTACATCCCCATCAACAGTGTACAAGGATTCCATTTTCTCTATATCCTTGACAACTATATAAATATATATATATATATATATTAGCCAGTCTCGCAGGTATGAGGTGATATCTCATTACGGTTTTGGTTTGCATTCCCTTGATGATTAGCTATATTGAACATCTTTTCACATGCTTCCATATGAAAATTTCTCTTTGAAAAATGTCTATTCAGTTCTGTCCATTTTAAAAAAATTTTTGGATGTTGAATTGTGCAAACTGTTTGTATATGTTAGATGTTAATCCCTATGAATCATATAATTTGCAAATATTTTCTCCCATCTGGTAAGTTATCTTCTCATTTTGCTAATGGTTTCTTTTGCAGTACAAAACTTTTAAGGCAGCCTTTTAACTAAGTCACATTTGTTTATTTTTGCTTTATTTTCTTTTCTTTAGGAGATGGATCTAAAAAATATTACTGCAGTTTATGTCAAAGAGTGTTTTGTTCATGTTTCCTTCAAGCACTTTTATAGTATTTGGTCTTACATTTAGGACTTTACTCCATTTTGAGTTTAGTTTTGTATATGGTATTAGAGAATGTTCTAATTTTATTGTTTTACATGTAGCTATCCAGTTTTCTCAGCACCACTAATTGAAGTGATTTTCTTTTCTCCGTGATATATTCTTGCTTCTTTTGTCATATATTAATTGATCATAGTGCATGGTTTTATTTCTGGGCTCTCTATTCTGTTCTGTTTATCTGTCTGTTTTTGTGCCAGCACCATACTGTTTTAATTACTGTAGTTTTGTAGTATAGTCTGAAGCCAAGGAGCCTGATTCCACCAGTTCTGTTCTTCTTTCTCAAGATTATTTTGGCTATTTGGGGTCTTTTGTGTTTCCATAAAAATTTATAGATATTTTATTCTAGTTCGGTGAAAAATGCCATTAATATTTGATAGGGATTGAACCTGTAGATTGCTGTGCGTAGTGTGGTCATTCTAACAATGTTGATTCTTCCAATCCAAGAGTATACTATATCCTTCCATATGTTTGTGTCACCTTCAGTTTCTTTCATCAATGTCTTATAGTTTTCAAAGTATGGGTCTTTTGCTTCCTTGAGTGTTTATTCCTAAGAATTTTATTCTTTTTGATGTGATGGTAAATAGAATTGTTTCCTTTATTTATCTTTCCAATGGTTTGCTTTTAGTGTATAGTTTATAATTTAATACTTAAATTTAACATTCAATCATATATAGAAAAAATGATAAAGTAGTTTTTAAGTGCTAGCTGGGTAAATGGCAGGTTTATCATTTCTTGGTTACAACTACAGTGACTAAGTGGGGAGAATTTCAGAAACTGATGATTAAATTGTGAACGTATCATAAAATGTATGAGAAGATTGGAAAAGATGCTATAAAGGAAAGAAGTAAGGGAAGTTAAAATATTATATTATATGGTCTTGATTCTCTTAAAATTGGGAAGGGAAAGGGAAGTCTATTGTAATTTTCACATATATTTATCAGTTTTATCTTTCAGTTTTATTATAGAATATGCCAATGTAAGCTTTTATATCTCAAAACTGTCCCTGCATCCTTATATGAAACTCATTTCCTCTTTTAACTTCCTTTTGTTCTTCCTAATAAACCTTTCATGTTTTGTCTTTTGGCCACAAATTTTACACCCTCATCTTCATTTATTCTAGTCACTCTGGATTTTCCTCTAAGACTTAATTTAGTTCTCTCATTAACACTTGCAAAGCAGTCCACTACATTACAAAGAATTACTAAACTACATGGTTAGGTAAATCTTTCTTAACTTTCAGCTGTGGATATCTTATATTCTCTTAGCTTGTATTGTTGAAATTATATAATACTCTGTAAGACCTAAATTCTTTTGTCAGTATGCATTTGTTTGTTTTTATGTTTCCTTGGCTAAATCATTCATAAATCGAAATAATCAGGGAATAGATTCTTTCTGTGTTATATAGAAAATAGCTCTCTGGTATTCACTAGGATTTTTAATTATGAGGATGGCACATACATAGCCTAATTCAAGTTTCTTGGTGATACTTACATTCCAACATCATTAGGACTGTATGATGATTGAAATACGAATGGGCAGTAAATGGGACATTTCCAAACTCATCACTGAATAATTCATTTCAAAATTAATTGCTTTGGGAATATGCCATTTATACAAAAACTTGTTATAGAAATTTTAAAAAAAGAATACATTTTTTAAACAGAGTTAAAGAGACCTTTGAAAGTATCTTGAAATTCCATCTCTTTTTTTCTTTATTTGCCTGGAACAGTCAGCAATGTGAGATTTAATATAGATTTCAAAACTTTTTATAAAAATTCTGAGGCCTACTCATGGAAAAAAAAAGAGAATAATATTTATCTCCTAGTGACCCTTACAAATAGCTGTGAAAAGAAGAGAAGAGAAAGCAAAGAAGAAAAGGAAAGATATAAGCATCTGAATGCAGAGTTCCAAAGAATAGCAAGGAGAGATAAGGAAGCCTTCTTCAGCGATCATTGCAAAGAAATAGAGGAAAACAACAGAATGGGAAAGACTAGAGATCTCTTCAAGAAAATTAGAGATACCAAGGGAGCATTTCATGCAAAGATGGGCTTGATAAAGGACAGAAATGGTAAGGACCTAACAGAAGCAGAAGATATTAGGAAGAGGTGGCAAGAATACACAGAAAAACTGTGATCTTCACAACCCAGATAATCACGATGGTGTGATCACTCACCTATAGCCAGACATCCTGGAATGCAAAGTCAAGTGGGTCTGAGGAAGCATCACTAAGAACAAAGCTAGGGGAGGTGATGGAATTCCAGTTGAGCTGTTTCAAATCCTGGAAGATGATGCTGTGAAAGTGCTGCACTCAATATGCCAGCAAATTTGGAAAACTCAGCAGTGGCCACAGGACTGGAAAAGGTCAGTTTTCATTCCAACCCCAAAGAAAGGCAATGCCAAAGAATGCTCAGACTAACGCACAATTGCACTCATCTCACATGCTAGTAAAGTAATGCTCGAAATTCTCCAAGCCAGGCTTCAACAGTACATGAACCATGAACTTCCAGATGTTAAAGCTGGATTTAGAAAAGGGAGAGTGGCAGAAAGTAAAGAACTAAAAAGCCTCTTGAT
This sequence comes from Nanger dama, assembly GCA_917880005.1. NCBI lineage: Eukaryota > Metazoa > Chordata > Mammalia > Artiodactyla > Bovidae > Nanger > Nanger dama. Next base: position 38,456,989 of record CAKJTW010000007.1, read on the forward strand.
GAAAGTGAAAGAGGAGAATGAAAAAGTTGGCTTAAAGCTCAACATTCAGAAAACTAAGATCATGGCATCTGATCCCATCACTTCATGGCAAATAGATGGGGAAACAGTGGAAATAGTATCTGACTTTTTTTGGAGGGGAGGGGCTCCAAAATCACTGCAGATGGTGATTGCAGCCATGAAATTAAAAGATTATTATTCCTTGGAAGGAAAGTTATGACCAACCTAGATAGCATATGAAAAGACAGAGACATTACTTTGCCAACAAAGGTTGGTCTAGTTAAGGCTATGGTTTTTCCAGTGGTCATGTAAGGATATGAGAGTTGGACTGTGAAGAAAGCTGAGCGCCGAAGAATTGCTGCTTTTGAACTGTGGTGTTGGAGAAGACTCTTGAGAGTCCCTTGGACTGCAGGGAGGTCCAACCAGTCCATCCTAAAGGAGATCAGTCCTGGGTGTTCATTGGAAGGACTGATGCTGAACCTGAAACTCCAATACTTTGGCCACCTCCTGCAAAGATTTGACTTATTGGAAAAGACCCTGATGCTGGGAGGGATTGGAGGCAGGAGGAGAAGGGGACAACAGAGGATGAGATGGCTGGATGGCATCACCGACTCTATGGACATGAGTTTGGGAAAACTTCAGGAGTTGGTGATGGACAGGGAGGCCTGCTGTGCTGCGATTCATGGGGTTGCAATGTGTCGGACATGACTGAGCGACTGAACCGAACTGAACTGAGCACTGAAAATGAAAGTGAGGAATTATTTTGTAATCTACCCATTGAATGTTAAGGAAATTGACATTATTTGCATATAATTTATGAATAATTTCTTTTTATAATTTTTTAGTTTTTAATTGGAGGATAATTGCTTTACAATATTGTGTTAATTTCTGCCATACATCACCGTGAATCAGCCATAGATATACATTTGTCCCCTCCCTCTTCAACTTCCCTTCCACCTATGATTAATTTGTTATTTTAAGTAGATGGTTGTACAACTTACTTCGTTCAGGTTTAAAGCTCACCAAAGAAAAGTTGAGTTTAGTTGTCCCAAGAGTTAATCAATTTCCTGAGCATATAGTTTTTAGAATTATTATAACACAGTTACATTTTTACAAACTTTTATGTATTTCAATGGACAATATGAACATTAGCCTTCTTGGTTGTTATGTCATGATTTAGTGCTTCCAGATATGTTGGCATTAAAAACAAATTGAATAATAATGTGATGAGTATATTTTCTCTCTTCTGTGATTTTCTGTTTCATTTCAGCCAGCCAGCCACCTTTGCTAACAATTACCAAGGTATCTGTCTCCTCCTTGTTCTCCTCCTCTGTCCCTCTTTTCCCTCTCTCTTCTTTTTCACTATTTTCCCCAACTTCTACTGGTACTTAGATTCCCCACTCGTTTAAAAATTATCCAGAATTTTTACATTGGCAATCACATTGTGCTGGCTAATTATCCCAGTGTTTTTTGTCTATTCATTATTTACTTCAAGTCTTCTATTATCCGTGAAAGGTAAAGGTTCTCCTGGAAGTTCAACCTTTGAATTCTTCAACCTAGGACCTCAAGCACATTGAAAGTTTAAACCCTGGACTTCCCTGGTGGTCCAGTGGCTAAGACTCCAGGCTCCCGATTCAGGGGCCCCAAGTTCAACCCCTGATCAGGGAACTAGATCCCACATGCTGCAACTTAGACCTGGTGCAGTCAAATTAAGAAATAAATAAATATTAACAAAAAAAGAAAAAGAAAGTTTAAACCCTCACAATCCTAAGCATATAATACAGTGGCTCCACATCAGAAATGCCTACTAGGATTAGCTGTTCACATTTGCCATCACAAAAGTGAGCAGGCTCACTTTACCCTCCAGCTGTAGCTCCACATCTTCCTACCGTTGCCTCATGCATGCCTGTAATCCTTTGGTCCATCGCTGAGAACCTTACTAAGTCTCTCATGAAGAAATAGTTCTATTAATTTCAGGTCTTCCATCTTACAGAAACAAAGTTTAAGAACATATACCATATCATCTCTGTTTGTCAACTCTCCTACCACAAACAGTTCAAAACGGGACAGTGGTGGAAAAGGGACAGAGAGAGTTTCCCCTTAATGGGGGCAGAAGTTGAACTTCAATAAAACTAGATAGAGATTTTAGTTTAATCTGTTTCCCAATGGACTACAAACTCCTGTAACAGACCAAACTGGGAAACATGATATATCACAGTGACCCACAGAGCTCTGTGCCCTGTTAGCTTTTCAAAGTGGTTTTGAATATTATTGAAGCAAAAAATTAAATGGACAAGTACATATAAAGAAGTCTTTTGAAAAGTAAATCCAAGTTTTCCCTCTGGAGATTAAAGTTTTTGTTATTATAAATACTTCCAAAGAATAATTCAGGCATATAGTTAATTTTTGGAAATGCTTTCACCTGTATATAAAGTATAACAATCAATAGATTGTTCTTGTCCATCAAAGGAAAAAGAGCAGGGTGATTTATCTCAAAGATGAGATTGAGAAGAAAACAAATACAGATGATTTTGGTAAAACTAATTTTTTCCTTTTAGATTGGCCGGCAGCCAACAGAGAGGATGTTCAGAGTGTTCTGCCCTTGGGCAGCTCAGTGGGTCATGAAAGAAAACCATTTTAATTGTTTACGGTTCTCTTGACAATCTTTGGGACACATCTAACAGGCTGTCTCTATATAATATCTATCAGAGTGTCCTTTCTTAATACCTCCTGCTCAGAACTATACGTGCTTCTCTTATCATGTATTTCACAAACTGGATCTGAGAATCATGTGACATGGCTATACTTGTTAATGAAATCTATACCATCTTTAGAAATGACATAACTATAATTTACTTATTCTTGGAACAGTATTTTATAAAATCAGGATGAGATTTCCACATCTTTCATATACCAATATGGTGCTACTATGAATGATTAGGTATCCTAAACTTCTGATTGCAAAATCAGACTTCTAAATGAAACCCCCACCACTAATGATAACGTTCTCCCCTCTCTAAGTGCTAAGTGCTAAGTGAAGTCGCTCAGTCGTGTCTGACTCTTTGCAACCCCGTAAATTGCAAAACACCAGGCCTCCCTGTCCATCACCAACTCCCAGAGTTCACTCGGACTCACGTCCATCGAGTCGGTGATGCCATCCAGCCATCTCATCCTCTGTCATCCCCTTCTCCTCCTGCCTCCAATCCCTCCCAGCATCAGAGTCTTTTCCAATAAGTCAACTCTTAGCATGAGGTGCCCAAAGTACTGGAGTTTCAGCTTTAGCATCATTCCTTCCAAAGAAATCCCAGGGCTGATCTCCTTTAGAATGGACTGGCTGGATCTCCTTGCAGTCCAAGGGACTCTCAAGAGTTTTACTTGAGTTGATTTTATGTGGTTTACATTTTAGCAGAATCCCTCTCATGAGTGTTGAGAACAGAATGCAGATTTGAAAAGATGGAGTAGGTGGGATCTATTAATAGGATTATAATAACCCAGGGAGGAATTGATTATGGGACTAAAGTATAGCTATGAAGGTGATGAGAAGGGTTCAGATGCTGGAATAAAGATCTGTTGATGGAAAAAATGCAGGGTGTGAGAGAAAGAAGGAACTCAAGATTGACTTCATCTTGTCATTTTATGTGTCTTGAACACTCTGTTGAAGCAGCCTTAATAGGATTGTGTGTCTGAACCTGTTGTGGAAATAGCCTAAATAATTAGATCAACTGCATTCATTGGGATTATTTCAGCCATCTAGATATGGGAAATCTAGCCATCTAGATGGTATTCTGAACTATTGAAAAGACGTTCAATCCCAATCACAGTTAAATAAAGGCAGTTACAACAATGACATATTTGGCAAAATAACATTTACTTTGGCAAAATAACATTTTCTTTCTTTTTTTTTATTTTTGCAAAATCACATTTTGATAGTAGAGAGATAAGGGCTTGGGAAGGCAGAATTTTTCATACACTGTAGAAATGTGGGGAGTGTAGCTTGGTAGGACCACAAGAAAGGAGTGATATTTTCTATGCATAAAAATTAGAAATCACATCTGACTTTTAACTAGAAATTTTACTGTTCAAAATTTAACCCAGAGACAGATTTTTCAGGTATGTTTTATGCATATATATCATTGCTTTTTTTTTTTAACAACAGAACATTGAAACTAACAACTTCCTGTAGGTCATTGGTTGAATAAATCATTTTTCTTTGTTATCCATTTAATACATTACTATGCAATAGCTTTTTAAAAGTATACAATTTATCTCTAAGATATATTCTTAAGTGAAAAGTGAAAGGTGGAAAATTTTTATAATGTAGCCTTTTACTATTAAAAAGGTTTATACATGTATTGATATATAATATATATGCATCTATATGCATAGCAAATTTCTTGAAGAGTACACAGATGGTGAACTGACCTAGCCTTTGTGAGGAGAATTTATTACCTCAGAAGAGATCCTTATGTTTGACCTCTTTTTCAGTGGTGGATTTATTTTTTCATGTTCATGTATTATACATTTAATTAATTTAGTTAAAAATACAAAGGAACTGTAATGTAGAGGTGGTATGACCTAATATAGAACACAATACTCTGTAAATATCCATCTGTTAACTTCTGAATTATTTTAATTTTCGTTTATTCTGAAATATCTGCAATATCTAAGGTAATGGTCAAAATTATCTGGGTTATTGTTTTATTAAGTATCTCAAGTTCTATTTTGTGTTCAGTATAGGCACTGAGTTCTTCAGTGTCGGCATAGCTAATAGAGGCTGGAACATTGGAATGCCAATGACTTTTTATTTACTAACCTTGTTTGTTTCTCAGACTTGTTTTGACCTCCTTCAGACATTACATTGCATTGACCACCACCTATAGGTAGTTGCTGTATTCTACCTTGACTTCAAGTTGATCACTCTTTCTTGATTACCCCCCCTCCCCCAACTCCTTTTCCTTCTATTCTTTAACTGGCAGTTGCTTCTCCTTTGTGTCCCGTTTAAGGATCAGTTCTCCCCAGGGTTCTGTCCGTGTAAGACAGGTAGGTATTCTTAACTTGAAGTTCACACACCTCAAAGTTGTTGTTGTAACTCAGAGGGGGATCTATGAGCTTGGATAAGAAAAGAATTACAATTATATTCATTAACCTTTCATTTAAAATTTGAATGTAGATGAAACCCACAGTAGTAGTAACAGTACCTGTATCTTTGTGACTGCAATAGACATTGAATTGTTTTATATCACATGACAGTTATTATAGATACCCAATATATCACTTATATTCACCACTACTTTTAAATTATAGTAGTTCTGAGTTTTCCACAGGATCTTGTTATTGATGTTCTAGTGAAGAGGTGGATGTATGATCCTTCAAATGTGTTTTGCCAACATTTTAGGAGTTGTGTTTTAATAAATGGTTTTCTTTGTCACCCTGTGTATTTAATTCTACATATTTAAAAAGGTCGTTTAAGGCTTTCATAGATTTACCAGTCTCTCAAAGAAGTGAATAACACAGAAAAGGTGAAGAAAGTTGTCTTTCTATGGATGAGCACATCACTTCCAAGACTTCACTAGTCATCTAGAGTCTAGTAATCTTTGAATCTGTATCTGAAACAAAGACTTCTTTCATGAACTAGACCATCCAGAAGTCTCATGGCCATTTTAAATTCAAGTCATCCCAGTCTGGACTCTCTATCTACAATTCCTCCCCCTCCCCACCTTCAAACCTGAATCCTCCTGTTTACTCTCGGTTTAGTTATATTGCCCATATTCATCTAGCTTTGCAAACCAGATCATTCAGTCAGTCATTCTTTGTTTCAATGGCTTAACAAAGAGAGAAAAAAAATTATTCCATCTGGCAATTTTTGTGCCAAGAGCTATTTGGGATTTGCATCTCAATTTCATTTTATCTTCACACAATCCTACACAAAAAGAAGGTTACTGGCTGCTTGGTAGGCTGAGAAACATGAGCTTCTAACTCAGTAGTATTATTAAATGAGAAAATCAAGATTCAAGTCCAGGTTTGTCTGATTCAGAAATCATGCTCTCTCTATCACATAGGAGGTCAGTAGAGTCCATTTTGCTGTTCTTATCCTAGTAGAAATGCAAGAAAGCAGGAGTCATGCTTCTCCCATTCATTCTTCAGAGATTCATTGATCTCCCCCATGCTTTACAGGGTCTTAGCTCTCTGTTAGGAGAAAAGATAAAGTTGAATGAGACATGATACTCACTCTTAAGTACCTTGTAGTCCAGGGGACTTACAAGAGTCTTTCTCCAACCTCTTTAGGCAGAGTGAATTGCAGAAATTGGAAAAACAACAACAACATTGTTTTAGTAATTGGATAGTGTGATAATAATCGGAGAAGGCAATGGGACCCCACTTCAGTACTCTTGCCTGGAAAATCCCATGGACGGAGGAGCCTGGTAGGCGGCAGTCCATGGGGCAGTCCATGGGGTCGCGAAGAGTTGGACATGACTGAAGCGACACAGCAGCAGCAGCAGCAGTGTGATAATAATAACATTTTTTTCAATGCCAATTAAAGTAATGAAAAAAATAGGTATAGCTTCAAAGCAGCAGTTTCAGAATTTGTTCTACTATCTTGAATTTGTTACCCAGTACGTTCTTATTTGTGAGTATATTTCATTCAAAGTTTCCAGCACTATCACAGATAATAAATTTGCATACAAATGTGGAGAGGATCATGACAGAGACCATAAATCACTGTCAGTGATAAAATCTGACTTTTACATTTTTCTCACTGTGATTGAAACAAACAAATCTACCACACATTAGTAGATTCTTGAGAATTTCCCCTGTAACTGTTATGCCTATATTTAAATATTTGAATAATGTTTTAAGAAATGAATTTTTTATTTTCTAAAAGCAGTGCATGCTTGCTGTTTTTAAAAGTGCATTAAATCCAGAAGAAAAATGTAAAAGATCACCTCATATGTGCAAGCAAATACTATTAAAAGTTAGATTAAAACATTTCCACGTATCCCTCTCATATATTTTAAGAGAAAAACACATGAATAGATAGCTAGAAATACATAGATGGAAAAACTTTAATAAAAATTGGATTAAACATGCCACTTCATACAAAGTATGAATAGTTTTTAAGTAAACAATGTATTTTTCCTCTTAAAGAAGTTTAATTTCTTAGTGTTTTTCAAATTAAGCCTGCTGCTGCTGCTAAGTCTCTTCAGTCATGTCAGATTCTTAGTGACCCCTTGGACTGCAGCCTACCAGGCTCCTTCCACCCATGGGATTTTCCAGCAAGAGTACTGGAGTGGGGTGCCATTGCCTTCTCCGCAAACTAAGCCTAGTGTAGTCTAAAAATGTGGTTAGTTTCCCGAGTGAGGACAATCTGTTATATTTGCCTATGTGACTGCATCAAATATTGTTTACAAGCCTTCCAGTAACACTAAGAAGAAAACATTTGCTCAATTACTGGGAGGAAGGAAAACCTTGTTCTTGGGGAAAACCCTAAGAGCTGACCCATTTCAATAGCTACCCTCACGCTTTCTACAAAATCACTTTTGCTGGAGCCTGACGCTGTGGGTGGATCTTTCTGATTCTGTCCACCTCCATGTTTACCCTTGGACAATGAGGAGCTTCATCATCATTCCTTCATCTATTTTTCTCTTTGTGAAACTGGACACTACCACTTGACAAGCTTTTATATCCTCTCTTCCTCCTCCCTTCACAGCCATACATTTTGGTTAAGCATGTCTATCTATTCAGAGGTAAATAATTCACAGATGAAGGAATTAATGCATCATAGTATATTCAAAAGCAGAGACATTACTTTGCCAACTAAAGTCCGTCTAGTCAAGGCTATGGTTTTTCCATTGGTCATGTATGGATGTGAGAGTTGGACTGTGAAGAAGGCTGAGCACCAAAGAATTGATGCTTTTGAACTGTGGTGTTGGAGAAGACTCTTGAGAGTCCCTTGGACTGCCAGGAGATCCAACCAGTCCATTCTGAAGGAGATCAGCCCTGGGATTTCTTTGGAAGGAATGATGCTAAAGCTGAAACTCCAGTACTTTGGCCACCTCAGTTGACTCATTGGAAAAGACTCTGATGCTGGGAGGGATTAGGGCCAAGGGAAAAGAGGATGACAGAGGATGAGATGGCTGGATGGCATCACTGACTCGATGGACGTGAGTCCTGAGTGAACTCCAGGAGTTGGTGATGGACAGGGAGGCCTGGTGTGCTGCAATTCATGGGGTCGCAAAGAGTTGGACACGACTGAGTGACTGAACTGAACAGAACTGACCCATATAAGTTGCTTTCACAAACTGTATATCCATACTATACCAAAAGTTGCTCAACATAACATAGTTTTATACATATTTAAGATGTTTTGTGTTCTTTATCTTGTTGAAGTCTATTAGTCTCAGAGAAAGTCTTTGGAAGAAATAAGGTATATTGGTCCCTTTTAAGAGATGGAGAAATTTAAAGAGTAGTTGTTTTGTGATTTACTGGAAGTCATAGAATATATTAGAGTACAAGCAGAACCAGGATCCAAATGTCCTGGTTTCTAAAGCAGGACATTCTCCAGTACATCAAGACACATCCTTGGCTCACTGTTCCTAGTGAGAATACAAGTAGTAAGGAATTTGTAGCAAAGTACAGAGAGAAAACTGCTTATTGCATTTTAGTATATATGAACTATTCATGCTATCACAAATTTATTAAAACTCCAAAAGATTATGCTTAATTTGATTCAAGAAAAACATTTTACTTGATTTCTTTTAATTCAAAGCCATCATTTCCTTTGAGAAGGTTCATTTACTGAACCAAAATTAGAAGCATCAGTTGTTCCATGCCATTTAGAACATTTGTAACTATGACAAAATTGTTTTTTCACAATTGATTCTTAACGGAACCAAATATTATTATGCCTACTAGGAAAAGAATTTGAAATAGGCAAATTAAGTGTTTTACATTTGAGTGACTACATTTTTATATAAGGTTATATTTTTCTTTCTGAACTAAGACACTAATTTTAGACACATAATTAGGTCAAAACTTAACATTTAAAGTATCCATAACCTGACAAATCAGAGATCCTTAGTCCTACTTCAGAATGATTAATGATGTTTTCTTTCCAGAATATAAAAATAGGCTTAGAAAAAACTGTTAATGTAGGGAAATCATTGTAATGGAACCCCAGTATCTCTCTTCTGGGTTCCCTTGCCCAGCTCTTTACATATTCCAGGACCTGTATATTTGCAGTCTGGCTGTCCTTCAAAATCCATCAGGCCACGTCATGATACTCAACTATGATGATGATTTATCTGAAAGTACGATCTATTGATTGAGAGACTTTGTTTTCCACTTGAGTTCTGTTCATTGTGCTTACTCTTTTGAACCAATATTTGAGGTGAGAGCTGTTCCTCAGGGCTGCTTAACCTTTGACATCTTCATACCAGCTTGAAACAGACTGACAGCTGAAATGTAGATATGGGTTTCATTGCTTAAGAGTCTCAAAAGGACTGTCTTTGTGCCATGGTTTTGTTTCAAGTTCATAATCCCTACCAGACTAGAGAGCATTCGCTACAGCAGCTGTGGGACAAATCACCAGGTTTTATATATTGAATCCAGAGGCCTAGAATGTCAAAGCGTGTGGCCTTGGCAATAATCATGTTTGGGTTTTTTTTTCTCCCCTAATAATAGAATCATAATGCTACAGCAGATCTAGTCCTGGGAAGTTTTTTCACTATACTTAAAGTCAGATTTTGCCACCAGAGTTTCTGATTTAACTTATCTAGGGAGGGCCTCAGTTACCAGTAAATGTTAAAGGATCCTCAGGTGACTCAGCCAACATTAAAGGTGTCTGCTTCACCCTCAGTGATCACAGGTCTTTATTAGCCGAGGAGGAGACAAGTCACCAACTAATGGTCCAGGCTAGAACTCACTTGTTTTCTCTTTCAAAGGAGCTCCCAGAAAAGTACACACATGATAAAGTCAATCTCATAGCTATGCACATATTAGAAAAATAACTGACATTCATTATTTGACTTGGAATTACTTCCTTTTTGTTATGTTTAACTTGAAATACAATATACATTCACTTTAGTTATATAACTGGGATTTGGCTTGCTTTTCCGTAGGTAAGTAGTAGGTTGAGTTTAATGGCTTTGGCCCCTAGTATTCATTCCACTATGACAAAAAGAATAGGAATACAAAAATAATGATTTAAACTATCTTTGTCCTATTTTGTTTTAAAGGTAGTGTTGCTACCAGCTATTGTGAGCATGAGTACTTTGGGCATAAGAACCTTCAGTTCAGTTCAGTTCAGTCGCTCAGTCGTGTCCGACTCTTTGCAGCCCCATGAACTGCAGCATGCCAGGCCTCCCTGTCCGTCACTATCTCTCGGAGTTCACTCAGACTCACATTCATTGAGTCAGTGATGCCATCTTGCCATCTCATCCTCTGTCGTCCCCTTCTCCTCCTGCCCCCAATCCCTCCCAGCATCAGAGTCTTTGGGTCATATATATGTATAACCTACATATATATATGTATATAGGATAAGAACCAAAAGGATGCCTTTTTTTCCATATAGGTTATTTTTAAAGGGGCTACTAAAGAGCCTCTTGATTAAAGTGAAAGAGGAGAGTGAAAAAGCTGGCTTAAAATTCAACATTCAGAAAAGTAAGATCATGGCATCTGGTCCCATCACTTCATGGCAAATAGATGGCGTAACAGTGGACACAGTGACAGACTTTATTTTGGGGGCTCCAAAATCACTACAGATGGTGACCACAGCCATGAAATTTTTAAAAGATGCTTGCTCCTTGGAAGAAAAGTTATGACCAACCTAGACAGAATATTAAAAAGCAGAGACATCACTTTGTCAACAAAGGTCCATCTAGTCAAGGCTACGGTTTTTCCAGTAGTCATGTATGGATGTGAGAGTTGGACTATGAAGAAAGCTGAATGCTGAAGAATTGATGCTTTTGAACCATGGTGTTGGGGAAAACTCTTGAGAGTCCCTTGGACAGCAAGAAGATCCTACCAGTCCCTCCTAAAGGAAATCAGTCCTGAATATTCATTGGAAGGACTGATGTTGAAGCTGAAACTCCGATACTTTGGCCACCTGATGTGAAGAACTGATTCATTTAAAAAGACCCTGATGCTGGGAAAGATTGACAGCAGGAGGAGAAGGGGACGACAGAGGATGAGATGTTTGGATGGCATCACTGACTCAATGGATGTGAGTTTGAGTAAACTCCCGGAGTTGGTGACGGACAGGGAGGCCTGGCATGCTGCAGTCCATGGGCTCGCAGAGTTGGACACGACTGAGCCACTGAACTGAACTGATACCTGTGTAAGAATTATAGAAAATGGGCTCACAACTGAGCAAACAAATCTGAGGTTTTGAGATTTAAAGAATATTAGAAAGTAGAAGAATGGGGGAAAAACACCAAAGAAAGGATAGGGAAGCAATTGCAAAGGCAAGTGGTGGTAAATATCTCAGTTCCCATTTGGGATATGCATGTGTGTGGGCTGGAAAGTGGGGAGGAGGAAGGTGGATTTAAAAAAGAAAAGCTCTCCCAGAAAAGGAAAATATTTTGTTAAAAGGTAATATATTTTTTAAAAGTATTGGGTCAAATGTAATTATTTAGAGGGTGGCATATGAGTTGTATTAGCCCTATTTAATACAGTGAGGTTGTAAAATACATAATTTTGTTTGGTTAAATACAATGATCAAATAACTACAACTCATGTAGCCTTAGAACAGAGTATTGCAATCTTTTCAAACTGAGATTATTTTTAGAGAGCTCACTAATGCTTAATCACTCCTTCCTCTGTCTCTTTTCCCCTAATTGCATCATACTTCATGCCAGGGAGATGTGAAGTTTCCTTTTGACACTTGAAAGGAGTAATACCTACTGCTTTAGTCACATAAAGATGCCTTAAAAAAAAATTCATGATCCTTTATAATACCTGTCCTATTGTGAAATATAATTCAGGGGGAAATTTGGCTAGTAGGCATTCAGTTTTTAATGCATGAACTAGAAATCTTCTCATATATTTCATAAATGTGTGTATGATATATATGCTTCCCTGGTGGTTCAATGGTAAGGAATCTGCCTGCCAATGCGGGAGATGTAAGAGATGTGGGTTCGATCCCTGGGTCAGGAAGATCCCCTGGAGCGGGGCATGGCAACCCACTCCAGTATTCTTTCCTGGAGAATCCCTGTGGATGGAGGAGCCTGGCGGACTACAGTCAATAGGGTTGCAAAGAGCTGGACTCAACTGAGGCGACTTACTGCGCATGCGTGATCTTTGAATCTCAAATGATGACTAAGCACATTTTTCAAGAAGATTTAGAATCAAGCAGAAACTAAATAAACACATAATGAGAAAAAGCATAGTTTGTTCTTGAAAACTTTAAATGAATATAAATGTGTATGTGAATATATATATTTGTAACTCCATTTTATCTTACTATAATTTAGTCATGATTGTTCCTAATTAGAAACTTGACTTGGTTTAAATCATACCACAAAGTGCTTTATTGCACAGAAGAAAATGTCCTTGATTCACTTTCTATTTATTATGGAAATAAATGTTAGTTCAGGGCTTCATGGATTAATCATACAGATGATTCTCAGAAATCCTTTCCCTACAGTGGGAAATCAGATACTGTGCAAAAGGGAAGAGAGATGATTAACTTCTTTCCTCCTAGTGTAGATGGTCCCATAGTCTAATCAATGCCTTGAAGAGAAAATAATTTTTTTGAAGAAGACAGCTGTGGCTAGGCATCTGGCTTAGAATTAGAAGACCAGGTGTTATTTCTGGCACAGCTCTGTGATATCTTGGGGCCATGATTTATATTCTCTGATTCTAAACTCTCATTGATAAAACAAAACCGTCAGTTTTCCCTGAGAAATTTTAAGGATTAAATTTAAATATTTTACAAACTGTAATGAACTATGCAAATAATCGTTTTCTTCTATGGTTATGAAAATTTATTAAGAGCATGCACACATGCAAAGTCACTTCAGTCATGTCCAACTCTTTGCAATCCTGTGGACTGTAGCCTCCAGGCTCCTCTGTCCATTGGATTCTCCAGGCAAGAACACTGGAATAGGTTGATATTTCCTTCTCCAGGGGATCTTCCTGAGCCAGGGATTGAACCCACATCTCTTGTATCTCCTGCATTGGCAAGTAAGATTATCTACCACCAGTGCCACCTCTGTGCATGCTAAGTCGCTTCAGTCACATCCAACTCTCTGTGACCCCATGGACTGTAGTCCTACAGGTGCCTCTGTCCATGGGATTTCCCAAGAATACTGGAGTGGGTTGCCATTTCATTCTCCAGGGGATCTTCCTGCACTGCAGGCAGATTCTTTACCATCTGAGCCACCAGAGAAGCCCTATTAAGGGCATATGAGGTATCATATTTATAGCACTTGACTTAACTGTGTGCCTCAGGAATTTGGAAAGTCTCAGCTGAGAGGTGTGTCTCTGCCCCTCTTGGTGTCAGGTGGAGCAGCTGGGACCAGATGATCCACTTCCAGCATGACTTCTTCATTCACAGGGCTGCTCTCTGGGTGCCCTTTGGCTCCCCTGTCTCCATCTGGCATCACAGTGAGACGCTGGCATCTTGCACCATGGTGATCTCAGGGTACTCACTTTTCTTATGTGGTGGCTGACTTCCATGAAAGAGGAGCTGTCAACCCCAGCCCAGGGTTGTGCCCAGAAGGGACACAGAATCCTCCCCAGTGTGTGCTCCTGGTCAAAGCCATCCTAAGGACTGCACAGGTGCAAGGGGGAGGGGAAGCAGATTCTATCTCTTGATAGGGTGGTGGCCAGGTCTGCTGGGCTTTGAATCAGATCTGAGCCATTATCTTCTACTGCTTGATTGTATTTTTTTTTCTGATAGGCGTTTAATAAATGAACATTTCTAGCTTCTTACATAATACACAAAGCCTGCATGCTCACAAAACAGTATATGCAAAGACATCTATTGACTGCTATGTTACCATCTGGAAATATCCAATCACTGAACATTTGCACATACTTTTGTTACTATGACAATTGATAGTTGTATTGTATGATATTGAAAGTGTATGAAATATCAGTGTAGGATATTTACACTTTATTTTGGCTGGGGTACTTTAAGTCTAAGGAATAATAGACTTTTGATGCCTAAGACAGCCTGGTGATGAAAATATTTTAAGACATGGATATGATGGAGGCAGCCACCTCCTCTGCATAAGACTAGTCATCATTTTTATAACTTTGCAGTGCGGAAATACATCTGTGGTATATATATGATGTATCAATGTGAGTGAAATGCCCTCTTTATTCCTTAGGATAGTTGATTAACCAGAACACCACTTTCCTTCATTATGTCAGAAAGGAGAAGATTAATTTTTCTAAAACTGTCATAAATTTTATTACTACTCACAGCTATAATAGCACGAGCTCTACAATGATCTTAGTAACCATGACAAAGTCATACTGTGGCTCTCCTTCAGTAATCTCAGGTAGACATTGAGGGACCATTTACTGTGTGTGGTGTGTGTGTGAGAGAGAGAGAGAGAAAGAGAAAGAGAGAGACCTCATCCTTTTCCATTCATTCTGGGGAAATTCCAATACTGCTCTTCCTCTGCTATTTTTTCCCCTTGCCTTCTTGATGTCTGCTTTCTCTGGCATTCTCTTCTCATCTTCCACTGGTCCCCTTCCTGATAGGATTGAGAGGAAGAGTCACATTGTTTGCAAGTAGCAGGACCTTGAACTCTGTGATGGGGCCCTCTTCTTCCCTGTGTCTACATTCCCATTCTCTTGCATGCTGTGGAATCTGATCTAAGTGAGGGGATCACAGCCTTCAATACCAGTAAGTGGCTCAAAGGAAACATAGATGGATAAGATGAATCATGCAGGCTGGATACAAATAAAACAGGGTCTTCAGGATTACTGTTTTCTCCCTGGGTGGTTCAGACATGAGTAAATGGAAATACTTTTGCATAATATAAATACTTTTCTACTATAACAATTTTATCAGTGAAAACTGACACTCAGACTCATTGTGTAAGAGACAATGGGGAGTGGTGGGGAGTGTGGCAAATGGAAGGACAAAAGCCTTATAGGAGAGGCACAGGCATTACTTGGCTTCAGGTCACTGGAGTCTTGTGAGAATGCAGAGCTGTTATTACCAGATCCAATTTATGTGAATTCCCTTGATTTTTAAATGTTGATGACCATTTTCAAACAAAATAAAATTATGTATAGATCAATAAAACATATCTTTGGATCAAATTTTGCCCATAGACCATTCATCCATAAATTTATTGATTCTTGATGGTCATCTTCTTCTTGAGCTTTAGATTTATATCCAGTTACTCCTAAGACACCTTCATCAAATGCCTAAAAGTCATCCTGCTTAACATGTCCAATCAGAGCTCTTACTATGTCCCCCTAAATTTTCCTATCTCTGTAAATGGCATCATTATCAGTTTAGCCATCTATCTTCATCATCATCTTTCTATTCCTTCCTGTAACCCAACACATCAATACATTATGTCACTTCTAATCTCCAGAATTTAGCTAGAACACATGTGCTTCTCTCCATCTTCATCATCAGTCTTAATTTTTGCTGGATTTCACTTTCCTGGACCAATGTGATAGCCTTTATATTGACTCTCTGCTTCTGATCTTTTCGCTTTTCATCCTTACTCTATCAGCACTGGAGAAGTGCTACATGATCTCAACAAAAACAGCAGCAACATTATTCTTTCACTAGAACCTTTCGGTGACTTCCCACTCCAGTTGGAATAAAAGCCATAATCTTTTCCATGGCCTGCCTTCTAATAATCCCACTTGCTCACTCACTGTTTTTAAGCTCCACTAATCTTCCCAGTGTCATCGAAGAGGACAGGCTCTTGTCTGTCTCAGGATTGTGGTAGTTGCTTTTCTCCTGGAGCTTTGAATAGTTGGCTTCTTTTCAGTTTCAGGTCTTAGCCCAAGTGTCTTCTCAAAGAGGCATTTCAAGACCATCTTATCTAATGAAGCCCTTTCTACTCAGTTTCTATCACATCACCTGATTTATTGTCTCCATTAATAAACTATTAATTTGATCGCATATTTTTACTAGTTATAACTTCCCTCCTTAAATGTAAACTCTGGTTAAAGGAGAAATCTCATCTTGTTTGCTCAGAAAATTCTTGAAAATTCTCAAATCATAAATTATTCTATATTTGTCTTTTTTAAAAAATGAGATATAAATTGACATGTACCATTGTATTAGTTTTAATTAATTAGTTTACATTTAATTTTTTTAAGTTTTTTTAATTTTTAAAATTTTATTTTGAAGTATAATTGATTTACAGTGTGTTAGTTCGTATATTTTTACAATACTTTATTCTCATATTTTAAAAATAATGTGATTACATGGTAAACAGTGAGTCATTTTTTCCATGTAGGGTCTAGCCTGGATCTAGCCTGGCACATGGTATTTCAGAATAAATTTTTGAGGGAATAAACAGTTTGAATACTTATACATATTTAGTATGAAGACATCACTATTTTACAAAAAGCCTCTAATTTTTAACACGCCTGATGTTCTCTGGACCTGCCTACGTTAATGACTGCGGTCAGCACCAATTTTCCCATTCTCTATGAACTGCATAATGCCTTCCTTTGGCATCATCACAGGTGTCATTTCTTCTGCCCAGAGTGATCCTTCAGCTCAGACTCCACTCAGTTATCCGGACTTTTTTTCCGTTCTTCCTTCAAATCACAACTGAATATCGCTTCCCAATGAAGTTTCCCCTACCCACTTCACATCCCATCACCTGAGGCCTGCATTGTGTACGTCAGTCACTCGGTCCTGTTTGACTCTTTGCGACCCCTTGAACTGCAGCCCACCAGGCTCCTCTCTCCATGGAATGATCCAAGCAAGAGTACTGGAGTGGGTAGCTATTCCTTCTCCAGGGGATCTGCCTGACTCAGGAACTGAACCCAGGACTCCGGCATTGCAGGCAGATTCTTTACCATCTGAGCCACGAGGAGGCCCTTGAGACCGGCATTGGTTTCCCTCAAATATATTTTTATGTCCTTTTTATTTATATCCCTTATCCCACTTATAATTAACCTATTTTCTGTTAAAATTTGTTTACCATCTGTAAGGACCAAATCTGTCGTGTTTACTGCAACATTAAAAGCTTCCTAGAACAGACGTGAAACTAAATAAATGTTCATTAACAAACATTTGTTACTTTATATTTGAAAATAGGGAACTCACTTTTCTGCTATTCCGGTTCCCTGGGAAGTACAA
The DNA here is from genome assembly GCA_917880005.1 of Nanger dama. Taxonomy (NCBI): domain Eukaryota; kingdom Metazoa; phylum Chordata; class Mammalia; order Artiodactyla; family Bovidae; genus Nanger; species Nanger dama. The sequence goes on from CAKJTW010000007.1 coordinate 38,474,282, forward strand.
ATTAATTACCATTAATAGAAATTAGTTAACATTTCATCCTAAATTACTAATATAGGACCTTCATTCCCTAAGACAGTTTTCCTCCATTATTTTTGGGAGATCTTAAGGGATTTGCACGTGTGCTCATGCACCTCTCCTGTCAGTTACCATAAGTCTGCTGTTCCCTTTCCTCTCCGCTATGGATAATTTGCCACTAAAGGACCTACTGTGCTCCAAGCTCTCAGCAAGTCAAATTTTTTCCTTTCAGGCACCACTGCTTCCCAGGTGGTAGAGTACCTGGAAAGAACGTGCCTACCAGGGCAGGAGATGTAAGAGATACAGGTTCGATCCCTGCGTCAAGAGGATCTCCTGGAGGAGGGATGGCCAACCCACTCCAGCATTCTTGCCTGGGAAATCTCATGCACAGAGTAGCCTCGTGGGCGATAGTCCATGGGGTCATAAACAGTCAAGACATGACTAAAGTAACTTACCAGGCACCATTGCTGGTCTCTGCCACCAAATGTGCTGCTGCTGCTCTGGAAGTGCTGAGTGCTTTCAAACATTCTATGTGGACTCATTCCATTGAATAATATACAGAGAAAGAGAAAAGACTCCTCACTCTTTCCTGAATTGTGCCTTGTAACAACAATAACATCTTGTATTCCAGTCCTCTGCAGATTTTTTTAGAGAAGAAATTATTTATTTCCTGATACTTTTAAACTTTATACTCATCCCTCTTAGGAGTCAAGCACAATTCATGAAACCCTGAGTGAGATACAGATTTAGTGACTGTTTCTCACTTTTCTCAAAAGCACGTTACTTTTCTTTTAACTGAGGCTTTGATGTGGTTGGGAGAACATGTCTCATCCATTTCCCAAGCTTGGAATACCATTGAGGTGTTCCCCACCCACCAAATTTTGTGTCAGTAAGAAAATAGACAAACATCGCATCCAGGCAGATTCAGACCCTGTGTTAAAATCTCATGGAAAATGGCAATTAGTAGGGTAGGAAGAATAATTTTCCATCTATGCTTCTAAGTTCATGGTTGGAACACCCCCTCCATAATAAAAGTTCAACAGGAGAAAAACAAAAATTTATAGCATATATATCTCTTGTACACATGGGAAATAACTGGGAAAACTGAGTGTTCAGAATGGCTAAAACCAACACATTAAATACTTTCTCCAGCTAAACACAAAGGAAAGATAATGGGAGTGGGGACACCAGTTCTGGGAGGTAACCGGGAGAAACACAGCAAGCAAGGATATGAAAGGAATGGTAGTTAAGTAGGTTTAGGTCACTGCCTTTTTCATTGATAAGAATTGCTGCAGGTTTAGAGATTTCTCTTATAAATATAAAGTTCTCTTATGAAAGGGTAATTTCCACTCATTTTTCAGAGCTTTTCCTATGTCTGCTGTTTCTTAAAAATAATCAGGCTAGAATAACCTTTATTTCAAGAAGGCATAGTTTGGGGTGATAAATTCTGCTTCACTTAACAATTTCAGCATGACAAACCACCAGCTATTGTTATTTATTGTGACACTATACAAAGGCAAACTAATGAACGTGGTCTTAGGATCACACAGTCAGCTATGGGCCTAGGTTTCAGATATACGTATAGCAAATCCATCAAAATGATCAGGGATCCCAGCCAAAGTCCCCTTCTTTCTCCTTTTCCCTATATCATTGCTGATGACTGCAAGAAATTTCATAGGCTAATAAAAGGGAAAAACACTGGTGTGAGACCAAGGACTCAGAATGGCATGGCGTCTGCTCTTCAGCAGGCAGTGTTTTTTCAACATGTACAAGTGACTAAACTTTTCCATAGAAAAAATTTTCCACTCAGATAAATCTGCCATACTTTATGACCAAATGCAAAACAGGATGATAGACACCGAACAGCCTAGAGAAGGCCTGACCTGCCTTTTACATCCTTGCAAGAGCCAAATGAGCTCTGAGCAGTGAAGAACTTCAGTGCCTGAGAAGTACAGAAACACCAGGTGAGAATTCAGAGGAGGTCTACTGTTAAAATGCAGGAGTTGGAACAAAATAGCAAAATCATACTCTTAGAAAATTAGTGGAGATGGAATGACCTGGGAGGGCAAATGTTTAAATCAAGGGAGATAAAAATAATTAAGGGAAACAAAAATAGACTGAAGAATGACCTTGCCAATTCTTAGGCTCTGCTTGTAAATAAAGACCAAAAGGAAAAGTGAATATGTCTAGAAATGAAAAACAATGTACTTTAATCTAGATCTCATATGTGCATGCGTGCTAAAATGCATAGGTCGTATCCAACTCTGTGTAACCCTATGGACTCTAGCCTGCCAGGTTCCTCTGTCCATGGGATCCTCCAGGCAAGAATACTGGAGTGGGTTGCCACGCCTTCTTCCAGGGGATCTTTCCAACCTAGGGAACTGAAAACACATATGTTTCTGCACTGGCAGGCGGTTCTTTATCACTAGCACAATCTAGGTAGCCACGATCATATATGTATTACTTTTGAAATATTTAAATATATTGCATGACTTTGACTGTGTTCACATATCCATTGAAACTTCATGCTTTGTCATGTCTTGGTGATTTTTACCACCTGCATGAAGTGATAGAAGCTAATACTTCCATTCAGTGGCGAGGAGGCATAAGAAAGCATTATTCATTTTTCTGGAATTGAGCTGCATGAGTTGTTTGTATATTTTTGAGATTAGTTGTCAGTTGCTTCATTTGCTATTATTTTCTTCCATTCCAAAGGCTGTCTTTTCACCTTGCTTATAGTTTCCTTTGTTGTGCAGAAGCTTTTAATTTTAATTAGGTCCCATTTGTTTATTTTTGCTTTTATTTCCAATATTCTGGGAGGTGGGTCATAGAGGATCCTGCTGTGATTTATGTCAGAGAGTGTTTTGCCTATGTTCTCCTCTAGGAGTTTTATAGTTTCTGGTCTTATGTTTAGATCTTTAATCTATTTTGAGTTTATTTTTGTGTATGGTGTTAGAAAGTGTTCTAGTTTCATTCTTTTACAAGTGGTTGACCAGTTTTCCCAGCACCACTTGTTAAAGAGATTGTCTTTACTCCATTGTATATTCTTGCCTCCTTTGTTGAAGATAAGGTGTCCATAGGTGTGTGGATTTATCTCCGGGCTTTCTATTTTGTTCCACTGATCTATATTTCTGTCTTTGTGCCAGTACCATATTGTCTTGATGGCTGTGGCTTTGTAGTAGAGCCTGAAGTCAGGCAGGTTGATTCCTCCAGTTCCATTCTTCTTTCTCAAGATTGCTTTGGCTATTTGAGGCTTTTTGTATTTCCATACAAACTGTGGAATTATTTGTTCTAGCTCTGTGAAAAATACTGCTGGTAGCTTGATAGGGATTGCATTGAATCTGTAAATTGCTTTGGGTAGTATACTCATTTTCACTATATTGATTAATTGAAAGAGACACGTGTACCCCAATGTTCATTGCAGCACTGTTTATAAGAGCCAGGACATGGAAGCAACCTAGATGTCCATCAGCAGATGAATGGATAAGAAAGCTGTGGTACATATACACAATGGAGTATTACTCAGCCATCAAAAGAATACATTTGAATCAGTTCTAATGAGGTGGATGAAACTGGAGCCAATTATACAGAGTGAAGTAAGCCAGAAAGAAAAACACCAATACAGTATACTAACACATATATATGAAATTTAGAAAGATGGTAACGATAATCCTGTATGCGAGACAGCAAAAGAGATGCAGATGAACAGAACAGACTTTTGGACTGTGGGAGAGGGAGAGGGCGGGATGATTTGGGAGAATGGTATTGAAACATGTATAATATCATATAAGAAACGAATTGCCAGTCTAGATTCGATGCAGGATACGGGATGCTTGGGGCTGGTGCACTGGGATAACCCAGAGAGATGGTATGGGGAGGGAGGTGGGAGGGAGGTTCAGGAGTGGGAACTTATGTACACCGTGGCGGATTCATGTTGATGTATGGCAAAACCAATATAGTATTGTAAAATAAAAAAATTTAAAAATTTTTTAAAAGGAAGCATTATGCACAAGTAGCTACTGATGTATTCAGATGTGCTTAACTGCTCAGATTCTTGTTGTAATTAAATGGAACTCCCACAAGGGGGAGCAAGCGAACACGTCTCAAAGCCCTGTCCAGGCAACTTTCCAACTGAAGGTACACTGGATTCCAGAGGGAACTGCTCAGTTTTCCCCCAGGCCCCAACCCCGGAGAATCATTTGCAGCCTGCATTTTACTGTGGGAAGTTTCTTTCGGATTTATTTTCTCTCTCTCTCTCTTTTTTTTCAGCTGTTTTTTTTAGTTGTAAATCCATGCTTCGGTTGAGCAGCAAAGCAACTGCTTTGCTGGAGTTCCCAGCACACCCCAGCAGGGAAGTATTTTCCTGCAAGATTTCTAAAACCTTGCAGAGTCAACAGAACCTTCCCCAGCGCGTTGCCAAAGGTAGAACTCTGATTACCCAGCTTGGGGCCGGGGAGAGGGACGACATAGACAGGAAGGAGACACTGCTTAGGGAAGCTCTGGGAAAGAGGCTTCATGACTCAGAAAGAAGCACTGGGGAAGCAGGCAGGTCAGCACAATAGATGCAATTAGCAAAAGCAATTAGCATCGGCAGATAAATCCCTCCCTTTTGCCTTTCTTCTGTGTATTGCCAAGGCAACTCAGACAGCCTCCTTCTTTCCTACCCCTCTCCATCCCAACAACCCCGGTTGCCACCCACTCCCCCTACTTCTCACTTCTCACTTAACTGCCTCTGCCCTTGGAACTGACTTTAATCAGGTTGCACCTGGGTTAGCACGTGTCTGGGGGGTGGAGGAAGGGCAAAATGGATGCGGAAAGTGAGGACCTAGGGTTTGCAGATGAGATTTTCAGTGGTGGAGTCACAATCTGGCGTTATTTTACCCCTTTTGTGATCCTCCGCTGGCATGAAAAACACCTTTCTTTTCATCAGGACATGGGAGTTTGCAGCTGCAGAGCAGAGCGCCAGGCACTTCACTATCTGCTCCAAGTGGCATCTTTACACATTTAAATCTGCCACTAACTAGTTTGTTGTAAGAGGAGCAACGTTTGGAGTTCATTTTCATGGCCACTGATAGCTGGAAATTGTGAAGAGCAAAGTCACAACTCAGGAAAAGAAATGGGAATGACTTAAAAGGTGGTATATATTATGAAAGTGAAAGTGGAGTCGCTCAGTCGTGTCCGACTCTGTGACCCCCTGGACTGTAGCCTACCAGGCTTCTCGGTCCATGGGTTCTCCAGGTGAGAATACTGGAACGGGTTGTCATTTCCTTCTCCAGGGGATCTTCCCAACATAGGGATCGAACCTGAGTCTCCCGCACTGCAGGCAGAGGCTTTAACCTCTGAGCCACCAGAGTGGTCATTATATATGCATATAAACAGTAATATCTGAGTGAGAAGTGGTATCGCAGAAGAATGTAGGCACTTTAATTTTCTGATTTAAACAGTTTTGCCTTCTATTAAGCAAATATGTAATATTTTAAAAATACAAAACTACTCCCAAGCTAAAATTCATTTAAAACTAAAGACATTCTGATCAGTTGGGAAAAAAAAAAAAAAGATGTAGATTCAAAATGAAGCCAATAACTCCAATAATAGAAAAACCTTCCCTGAATGTTTTCTGCGTGCCAGCCAGTATTCTAAGCCCTCATTTGATTCTCACAACCACCCTGGAATGTAAGTATTTTTATCTCATTTTTGTCAGATGGGGGAACTGAGGAACAGAGACAACTTGCCCAAGATAGCGCTGTAAGCTACCAGGCCATACTGCCTTTCACTTTCACGATTATCTGCTGTGATTTGTTTATAACATTGTATTTGGACATTATTCTTATAGAAGAGAAAGAGCAAAGGACAGGGAGGCAGCTTGATAACATTAAACGTAATTAACCCTTTGGTCTAGCGAGTCATCGAGCAGTTCTAGAGTCAGGTGGCACAGTGATAAAGAATCCGCCTGCTAGTGCAGGAGACCCGGGTTTGATCCCTGGGTCAGAAGATCCCCTGGAGGGAGGGCATGGCAACCCACTCCAGTATTCTTGCCTAGAAAGTCCCATGGACAGAGGAGCCTGGCAGACTACAGTCATGGGGTCACGACTTAGCGACTAAACAGCAACAAATAGGTAGGTGCATGTCTAGACTTCACCACTTAGCCAACTGGCGGGATAGCTTCTCAGCCTTAGTATCCAGACGTGTACTGTAGGTCAGATAATAGCTACCTCCCTTCCAAACTGCCCACTCTCCTTTCACTTCTCATCCCACTCATCCTGTACCTCCCTACCCCCATGTTTTGGATACTTTCTTCTTTCTTGATGAAGAAGAAAGTTCTAGATAAAGACATTCAGATAACATTTTAGTTGTGCAGTGCTTTTCTGAGGGAGTATTGATACCAAAATAGAACTCAACTAGAAATAGAAACACTTAAACCAAAGACACGCATAATTCTTAAATACTGTGGGAATGAGCTCCTCACAGCAACTTTGCCCTGATTTGCACCTCTATTTATCATTTGCATTTTCTACTTTAAGGCTTCACTGTAGTTTTCTCCATGTTAGTCACATATATAGCACATACAGATATGTAGAAACGACAGGAAAGAAGTGAGAGACTTTATAGAATGCTTTGCACCCCTGCCCAGCCTCCCCATAAGTGTGCTAAGTCTTGGCTAACATCGGTGATACAACCCAAATCTGATCTCACATTTTTCAACTGGCTTTTCCCTGTGGAGGCTGTTTTATGGGAAAAAAAGAAAGACTGCTCATTTAACTTCCTCAGATTTATTGAGATATAATTGAGATAAAAATAATACACTGATGTATTACATAATGATCACCACCATCATGTCAGCTAACACCTGCATTATGTCATCTAATAGTCTTGCCTGGAGAATCCTATGGACAGAGTCTGGAGGGCTACAGCCCATAGGGTCACAAAGAGTCAGACATGAGTGAAGTGACTTAGCAAGCACACATGCATGATGAAAATATTAAAGATCTACTCTCAGCAACTTTGAAGTGCTTAATTCAGTATTATTAACTATAATCACAATATTGTACTTTAGATCCCCAGAGCCTCCTCATAGCTGGATGTTTATACTCTTTGACCAACATCTCTTCTTTCCCATGCCCAGTCCCTGTGAGTTCAGCTGTTTCATATTTCATATGTAAATGATATCATATAATATTTGTCTTTCTGGGTGACTTATTTTACTTAATGCCCTAAAGTTCTACTCATGTTGTCACAAATGTAAGGATGTCCTTTTCATGGCTGAATAATATTCCATTATATATATATATGTGTGTCACATCATCTTAATTCATCCATTGACAGACACTTAGCACTTAGATTGTTTTCATATCTTGGTTATTGTGAATAACGCTGCAATGAGCATAGGAATACAGGTAGCTCTTTAAGATTCTGATTACATTGCCTTAGGCTATATACCCGGAAGTGGGATTGCTGGATCATATGATAATTTTTTTTTAATTTTTGAGATGCTTCCATAATGTTTCCCATAATGACTGCACTAACTTACATTTCTACCTACAGTGCACAAGTGTTCCTTTTTTTCCACATCCTTGCCAGCACTTGTTATTTCTTGTCTTTTAGATGACAGTTATCCTAACAGTTGTAAAGTGGTATCTCACTGTGGTTTTAATTTGTATTTTCCTGATGATTAGTGATGTTGAGTAATACCTGTTGGCTATTTGTGTGTCTTCTTTGGAAAATGTTTATTCAGTTCTGCCCAGTTTTGAATCACTTTTGTTTGTTAGCTTTTTTTTTTTTTTTTTTTTGCTACCGAACTGTGTGAATTCTTTGTGTATTTTTGGGTATTAACCCCTATCAGGTATTTGATACCTGATAGGTATTCTACCATTTTGTAGGTTGCTTTCACCCTTAATTTTAGATAACATTCTTGAATGGGATATTAAATGATTAAATCTCACGGAAAAACCTGCTGCCCTCGTTGGAGTCACAGGATTGAGAGGTAAATAACAGTTAGTTCACAATAGACCCATATCAGTTCACTGGCTTGAATACCTATTCCTGGCCACTAAGGATCTGAAACTTTCCTTGATCTGAGAAGGAAATGGCAATCCACTCCAGCATTCTTGCCTGGAAAATCTCATGGACGGAGGAACCTGATAGGCTACAGCCCATGGGGTCGCAAAGAGTCTGACACGACTGAGCGACTTCACTTTCACTTTCACTTTCATAACTCTTAAACATGAGGAAAAAGTACTCCATGGTACTTCTTTTGCAAGTAGTGAATTTGGTTATATGCCCCAGCTGTTCTATTGAGACTGTAGAGCTTGGCAACTCTTGAGCATGTGTGTATGCATAAACACACACACACACACATACGCACACACAGAAAAGAGAGAAAAATGGATCTCTCTTTGACTTAAATTTTCAGGGAATATTAACATGGAGCCCAGAGGTTACAGTAGGGACTTTGGTTTAAATTCAGAGAAAGATGGAGAATCAGAGAAAGGTTTTAAGGCTTGTACAACCCTCTTGACTTCCCTTGTTTTAGATACTAGACATAGGGAGGTAGGATTAGAAGTGAGGAGACCAGCAAGAGGAGGACTAGTGCAGTAGACAGATTGGATGCCAACTGCTATTTGGATCAAGGTGGGTGAATCTTGAAAGAAAATGAATTCAGGGTAGACAAGAAAAGTAGCTCCAAAGGAGGCGGAGACAGGATGAATGTAGTACTTGAAAGAAAGAGGAGCCAGAGAAAACTGCAGAGTATATATTTGATTAGAGAAAATAGGGTTTCATGCTTTCATGATTATGGTGAGATGACACTTAGTGGCACAGTGCTTCCTGTAAATTGTCCAAAATGGGTTAAATCTAGAGAAAAAAACATTCCATGGCTTTTTAAGGACCACGTTTCTGTAGCAATGGAGTCCCCTGCAGAAAAATGGACTGGGTTTCTGCATGTCAACCGTGGTGCTGATAACATCTCACTTTGTTACCTCAGGAAGATCGCATCATCTTTCTGGATCTCCTTCTGTTTCATTTGCAAAAGCCAAATGACTGTACCAGGCTATCTGAGGTCCACCTCGGCTCAACATTCTGTAATTCTTTGTGCCTGTTACCTGATGAGGCAGACAACTCACTCTTTAGATCTAACTGAAGCTAGTGGTAAAAATGTCACACAGAAGATTCTCAAATGGCTTTCTGTCAAAATGAGTTTGGGAAATATCTCAGAAATGAAAGTAAAATTATTTTTAAAGCATTGCTAGTTTATTAATTGTAGACATTTCTAAAGGTCAGAATTTTAAGCCTCAGAAATTACTATTTACAAATAAGGTAACATCAATTTTTGTTTGAATGAACTGCAATGTTTGCTTCCCCCAAGAAGGACTTTCCTGGTGGCCTCTTTAGCCTAATTATAAACCATAAAGAAGAAATGTTGAGTTAAAGTCAGAGGCGTTAGTTTTGTACTGTTTCTGAGTAAGAGATGAAATCATTCCATATTCATTGATAGCTTCTCCAGTCTTCACAGTTTATTAACTTAGTTCTATAATATTTATTTATGAAACATCAATCAAAGAGTTAAACTTTCTGAACAAAAGGATGTATTTTATGATCAAATTCAGCCTTCAATGAGTAATCTCAAAATTGTAGAGTTGTTTTCTCCTCCTGCTCAAGGATCTAATCACATATTTGCTAAGGAACTGTTTTTTATAAATCATTCCATAGGTTGGCTGCTTACAAACTATTAATTCCTTCATTCGTTCAGTACACTATGTGCAAGCACTATTTTATGTATGAGGAATAGAACTGCAAACAAAGTCCTTAGGCCTATGAAACATTGCAATAGTCTATTTCATGTTCACTTTCTCCGTGTCAAGTAAACTATCTTTGAAGAAGCTAGAGTGTGAGATTGTCTGCAGTTGTTTAGAAAAGTAATTCTTAAACAAATCTTGCAGCTGCACGTGTTTAAATCCAATTATTGACTACTACTTACCATTTTTCCTTCTTTAGCTTTCAGCATTGCTATTTAAGCTGAAATTTTTAATTAATTTTTCATCAACAAGGATCTTTCATGTAGGCCAGTGGACTGTGTACATTTCAATAAATTGAGGTACAGTGGTTAAGAGTAAAGAAACTGGACTGGGAATCAAAAGTTTAAGCTCTGGCCCTGTCATGTATTATGGACTCAAGCAGTTTACTCACCTTGTCTGAGCTGAGGCCTCCTAAGTAAATTGGATGCCTCTTGTGGTTTTCTTAAGATTCTAGTGAAATGATATATCCTATTATTCTCACCTCTTAAACAGCATGCTGAGATACTAATATTTAAAACACTAATTTTTAGTTTTAATAATGACAGCCAAATTTGTTGTATGTTTGTAACACACTACATACACATTATAGAGAATGAGAAGATAAATAGCTTTTAATTAACTTGAAAGTTTTAATCATTACATCTTTTTATTCATCAAACATATCGAATCGGAGAAGTTCCCAAGACATCAATTTACTTCTATTATCTTTAACTTCTGACTGACAGATCTAAACAGCACACTCAAAACAGAGCGTGACAGAAAAGAAAATGTCTTTACCCCTGTTTATCTGAAAGAGGATGAGCAAGGGTAATTCATTTTACAATGAGAGTCTTATGCATTCCAAATAGTACAAACCACTGATGGGGACATTCTTCTCATTTCTTGTGTGATTTTACCCTTCAGAGGTTTACAAAGGGTGACAAAGGTGTTCCACAGCTACTACAGATTACTTATCAGGATGTCTTAGGCTCAGTGAGATCACAAAATAAAGTGCTCATTGAGAGATTTTGAGAGTCTCAATAGAGAATGGAAAATGAACAACACTATCCCTACCAATAAGTTAAAGTGGTCTCTGAAATTTCCACAGTAAATTTAAAGACTCTAAGGGACAGAATAAAATAATGGCAGTGCCCAGGGCAGAATGAAGCATAGGTTACATGCTAAGAGCATATCAGTCATCTCAAGCAGAACCAGCCATCATTCTTAGTTGACTGTTAGCCTCATATTTTAGTCTCTCTGTCTTCAAGTATGTCCCTGTTCTACTGTCTTACTAGGGAAAGTGTTTTATTTTAGAAAATTGACTTTAAATATTTGCAGGGAGGCATTTTATCTTTACGTATTTAGCATTCCTCATAAATATTTGTTGTTGTTCAGTCACCATGTCTGACTCTTTGTGATCTCATGAACTGCAGCACACCAGGCTTCCCTGTCCTTTACTTTCTCCCAGAGTTTGCTCAAATTCATGTCCGATTGGAGTTGGTGATGCTATGTGATTATCTCATCCTCTGCTGCCCCTTTCTCCTTTTGTGCTCAATCTTTCCCAGCATCAGGGTCTTTTCCAGTGAGTCAACTCTTCTCATTAGGTCTTCAATATACAGACACTAATGCCTGAAAGAAGGAAAAAAAAAATCGAAACGTGATGGACCACATTATTAACTCGTGTTTCTTATTTTAAAATAAGTTGATTCTTGGTCATGTGATCCACACTTGAAAATAATTTATTAACTGTTCTGTTTGCTCGATGAAGTACTAGACATATTATGGATCTGGGAACTGCCGTGGGAGATAGATTAGCATAGGTCAGCATTGAGTTGACATTCAGAAACTGAATGAAGGAGAAACAAAACCAGATACAAATATCACAAATGATTATATTACTTTACATCACTGTGTAAATAAACTAATCAAATGGAAACAGTCACATACAGAAAATAAGTAAATGTGTTTGGGGAAAGTTTCAGCTCATAAAGTGATATATGTTATATGTCTCACACCAACACTCTGAAGCCACTTCTTTCTCCCATGCACTAATGATTAAATGCTCAGTGGCTGCACTTGGCAAACCATTTTGTCTCATGCAGCTCTCCATCTATTTTGTGTAAGAGGAAAAGCAAAATTAGAACTCAAAATAATAAGTAGAGACCCACCAAAAATGTGATTAAAGAACAAAGGTGTGAGCAACCCAGTACTGAAGATTGTCATCTCCACCACACATAAGCCCAGTTTAATATTTCAAAGAGTAAATGCAGATGAGAGAATGAAGTGGGAGGTTTCCCTGGTGGTCCCGTGGTTAAGACTTCTCCTGCCAATGTAGGGGATGTGGGTTCAATCCCTTTTCGGGGAGTTAAAATTCCATATGCTTTGTGGCCAAAAAGGCAAAAAATAAAACAGAGACAATATTGAAATGTTCAATAAAGACTTTTAAAATGGTCCACATCAAACAAATCTTTTAAAAAAGAGAATAAAGTGAAAATAATTGCTAACTAGCAGTACAACAATCTCTGTGCTAAAAGGGTGAGGGGGTGGTTATTTAAAGAATGTCTCATTATTGGATTTGATACGATAGACTTAATCAAACTTGTTTCCTTAATAAATCTTAAATTAATAGTTATTTCTTCAAAGGACAAATAGAAGATAATCCGATAACGTGTCCTAAAACACAAAAGAAGATAAATTTGCAGCTTCGTCCTGACTCTACTGTAGTGGATGTTGAGGTATACCAGATAGACCACCTGTTTAGAGGTAACACACAAGTTTCTTCTGCAGATGGGGGGTTCCTGGCTTGCAACCCTCCCCAAGAATTGTCTTCTGCCAAAGGGAACTTTCTCTTCAGAACAGGTGGAAGAGTAAAAGGGAACAAAACCTGAGGTCCTTTGCCTCAATTTGGGAAGTTTCTTAGGTAGAATGCCAACCCCAGAACTCCCCAAGCAATCAGATCAGTCCTCTGTGGTCACCTTTTCATAGTCTGACTTTTCCTTCTGCCCAATCCTGCCTCCTTACCTCTCTTTCTGGTGTTTTTCTGAAGAGTGCTATTCAATATACCACATGCAAACAAATGTCAGTCCCAGAGTCTGCCTCCTAGGGCACTGACCTTGGCATTGGCCTCCTCTCTAATTAATTATAGTTTGAGAATGCATACACTCTAACAGGAAATTGGGGAAATCTCTGCCTTTTCTCATTACTTTACCATCATTTTATTAAATTACTTTGCTCATTGTCTCAAAAAGTCTTACACCACTTCCCACTTTCTCTTCTTTAGCAATCTTGATCAAATTTTGATCACATCAAGAGTACAGGACACCAACTTTTTCTTTTCTAGATGCGTGATTTAATAAGGACAGAAAATTTTGAAAGGTCATTGAATCCAGTTGCAGTTCTAGTTTTCAAAAGCCAATAGACTATGAACATTCTATTCAGTCTTCCAAATTAGCATTAGTCATCCCTGTTCAAAATGTCCCTGCCTGACAGTTCATGCAGATTTATATTTCCAGACATAGGCTACTATGGAAATTAAGTTTAAAAGAAATGAACCAGGAGTTCTATCAGGAGCACTGCCAATTCTATTAGGTGCAATTTGTATTTTTAAAAACAACTTAAATATACCAATAATTACCCAGTAAATACTAATGTTTACTATCTAGTATGGATAACACTAAATACTTTTCCCATATTGTCCCTAAACCTCACCATGTGTACACATGGTCTAAGTCACTTTAGTCATATCTGACTCTTTTGAGACTCCATGGACTGTAGCCCAGAGGCTCCTCTGTCCATGGGAATCTCCAGTGTGGATAATGAAGTGGGTTGACATGCCCTCCTCCCAGGGATCTTCCCAACCTAGGGATCAAACCTGTGTTTCTTACATCTTCCGCATTGGCAGGTGAGTTCCTCACCACTAGTGCCACCTGGGAAGCCCAAACCTCACTGCAAACTACAAGCTAAGTATTATTAGTATTATACAAAGAAAGAGATGTGAGTTTCATGACTTTTATGTAACTAGGCCATAATTCCATGTTTTGTTAGTGGTAATTCTGAAGCCCATTGGCCAAAGGCTACCAAGGACACATCTATAGTCATACAATGTCAAGTTTATTTGGCTTGGTGTAGCAAGGGAGACAGAGAAGGCGATGGCACCCCACTCCAGTACTCTTGCCTGGAAAATCCCATGGACGGAGGAGCCTGGTAGGCTGCAGTCCATGGGGTTGTGAAGAGTCAGACACGACTGAGTGACTTCACTTCCACTTTTCACTTTCATGCCTTGGAGAAAGAAATAGCAACCCACTCCAGTGCTCTTGCCTGGAGAATCTGAGGGCGGCGGAGCCTGGTGGGCTGCCATCTATGGGGTCACACAGAGTTGGACACGACTAAAGTGACTTAGCAGCAGCAGCAGCAGCAAGGGAGAACACTCCACAGGCCAGCCTTGGGACTTCCTCAGTCTGAGGAAATAGTGAGAAGCTTTTACAGGGTACTGGAGATTGGTTTGAGTGGTTTTAGAATGAGTTGTACAAAACAGATTATCAGTTAAGATTGGTAGAGTGAGAGAAGCAGGAGGTATTTACTGATTGGTTCTGGGCTCTTAGTGTATGTGTTTAGACTTGCAGTCATGTCCGACTCTGTGACCCCATGGTCTGTAGCCTGCCAGGCTCCTCTGTCCCTGGGATACTCCAGGCAAGAATACTGGAGTGGGTTGCCTTCTCCTCCTCCAGGGGATCTTCCCAACCTAGGGATTGACCAAGGTCTCTCACTTTGCAGGCAGATTCTTTAACATTAACCACAGGGAAACGTTACCTCTAGTTTTCTTTGATCTAATCTATTATTGTGACATATGAGTTAATACGCTTTAAAGGACCCATCAAGCAGTTTCTTGGTTGACCTAAATTCCATAGCTACCATCTGAAAGCCACCAGTGGACATGAGCCTATTTTATCTTCTTCAGCTCCATCATGCTGCCTTCAATCTGGGCAAAAATTCTAGAACATGAGTGAACTAAAGCATTTTCTTTAACATTTAAAACTTAATTTAAAATAGTGTATAATGTCTATTGATGTGAGCCTTACCTCAGCTTTCTCTTTAGCGAAGTAAGAATGTAACTTTTTCCTTCTCAGAATTGGATATTATTTTCTACAGTTAGATATACTGATCAGCAGAGTTTTTTTAAAGTAATTTTAGGATTAGACAGCAAAAAATACTCTAGAACTGTGGAAGGACAGGAAAACAAGAATGAGAGTTTGATTTTTAATATCACATATAGTTAAGAATTACTTTGCCAACAAAGGTCCATATAGTCAAAGCTATGGTTTTTCCAGTGGTCATGTATGGATATGAGAGCTGGACCATAAAGAATGCTGAGCGCTGAAAAATTGATGCTTTCAAACTGTACGGTTGGAAAAGACTCTTGAGAGTCCCTTGGACTGCAAGGAGATCAAACCAGTCCATCCTAAAGGAAATAAATCCTGAATATTGCTTCCCTGATAGCTCAGTTGGTAAAGAATCTGCCTGCAATGCAGAAGCCTCTGGTTCGATTCCTGGGTTGGGAAGATCCCCTGGAGAAGGGAATAGCTACATATTCCAGTATTCTGGCCTAGAGAGTTCCGTGGACTGTCTAGTCCATGGGATCTCAAAGAGTCAGACATGACTGAATGACTTTCACTTTCATTTCATTTTCATTCATTGGAAGGACTGATGCTGAAGCTGCAGTACTTTGGCCACCTGATGCCAAGAGCTGACTCATTGGAAAGAAACCCTGATGCTAGGAAAGACTGAAGACAGGAAGAGATGGTGACAACAGAGGATGAGATGGTTGGGTGTCATCACTGACTCAATGGACATGATTTTAAGCAAGCTACAGGAGGTGGTGAAGGATAGGAAGCCTGGCGTGCTGGAAGTCTATAGGGTCGCAAAGAGTTGGACATGACTGAGCAACTGAAAAACAGCAAAATAGTTAGGAATTACTGACAGTTTTTAAGGTAGAAAATGAAATCATAAAAATACTAGTGGTATGAATTTGGGAAACTATGAAAAGGAAAAGACCTCAAACTCATAAATGGGGCTAAGGCCTATATAATACAATACACTTTTAAAATGTTAAATGTTACAGAGCTCTGATATTAATTTTATTTGAGCAATACAGTAGTGGAAAATGGTTCTGATGCCTTGAATCTGACTGAACAATTAGTGTTTGCTCTTTTGCAAAGAGGAAAGTTGAACTGATCTGCTTTAGAGCCACTGATCTTAAAGGATGACATTTCTGCCCTTCTCACTTTCTCCTAGACCTTGTCAAGCAGAACATGAGTGATTTTGCATGCTTGTTATAACATTGCATAGTTTTGATTTACTGTGCAAGTGAGAGACAGTCCTCTCCTCTATTCATCACTGTGGCCACTGCAGAAGGATAGCATGGGTAATGTAAAGACAGTGTGTCCTGTTCTGGAGCTTAATCTGGTAACATAGCTTGACAAAGACTGTTTTCAAACATATAAGGTTAATTTTGCTAAAGTCGGGATGACTGACTTAGGAGCTGTTATGGTTACCTGTTGCCCTGATAAACTCCCCTACAGCTTAGTGAATTAAAATAATAACCACTTTAATATATCTCCTGCTTTGAGGGTTAAAAATTCAGGTAAGGCTCATCTAGACAGTCTTGCTCCTCATGGAAGTGGTTTGGATCACTGGTCAGTATCCAGTTGGCTGAGCCCAACTGGAGGGTCTGAGACTTACACTTATGTGCCTTATTTCTTGTTGGGGATTGCTGGGGTGCTGGGTGTAGCCGGGTTTCTCTTCCTTTCTTTTGCTGTGTAGTTTTAGGGCCTCACCATACGATATCTCTGTATCTCTACCAGGTATTTAGACTACTTACGTGGATGTATGGGGCTCCCAAAGACCACAGTGGAAGCTGCCCACAGTCTTAAAAGCTGAGCACAGAACTAGCATAATTTCACTTGTGCCAAATTCTATTTGTCAGTTGTCATCTCCAGCCCAAGTTAAGGGGCAGGGCCTGAGATCCTGATTCTTAATGGGGAGAGTGCCAAAGCATTTGTGGTCATATTTAGTCTGTGATGAGAGAGTGAGAAGTTGGGTGAAGCCTCCACTCATTGCTGTCTCAAACCTGGCAGGACCTCTTCCTGCACAAGTAGAATTTATTTGTTTACTACCTTCTGGCACATCAACCCTGAGGGAACCAAGGATGCTAGAAAGACTGTACACACTGAATGGTACCCATCAAGAAGCCGCTAGCATTTTTTTGCTGAAAATATGTTGTTTGAGCTTATCAAGAAATGTAGCTTGTAAGCAATTTTAGAGTGCTCATATTTGCAACTCTCAAAACAACTAAACAGACTATAATGTAGATGGTTGAAACTAGTGGGAATGTCTAGGATAGCAGTATATATTTAAATGGTACATGAACTCTGCTTTTAAATTTTGTAGATCAGATAACACATATATTTTAATTTTATGAAGATAAGCATTACCAATTTCAATTCTGCAAAGAAATTGGATTCTCAAATGAGATTTTTAAACAAGCAACATGTTTTCTTTTGAATATTTTTTTTTACTTAAAGATGTGTCCAAACCTAGAGTCTTATTATTGACAAATGTACTTATTTACACAAAATTATATTTATAATACATATATAATGATTAGTTGAAATAAGCAGTAAATACCATGTGTTCTTATTTTTAATCAATAATTCATTAATGAGGACATCAGTGTAAATGAGGAACATCTTTTTTCAAAACTTTTTTATTGTGGAAAATTTCAGACATACACAAAAGTGAAAGGAGTAGTGTAATAAATCCCCACAAGTCCATTAATTAGCTTCAAGAATTATCAACACATGAACAATCTCATCTCATCTATGTGTCACTTTTCCCTCTCCATTTTTTTTTAATGCAGTAGGTTTTATTGGTTATTTACTTTCAAATAAAGCAATGTGTATATGTCCATCCCAGACACTTAACTATCCCTCTTGGGTGAGTTCTCTAAATCTGTGAGTCTGTTTCTGTTTTATAAATAAGTTCATTTGTGTCAATTTTTTTAGATTTCACATATAAGCAATATCATACTACGTTTCTCTTTAAGATTTCATTTAGTATGATAGTCTCTAGGTCCATCCATGTTGATGTGAATGGCATTATTTTATTCTTTTTAATGACTGAATAACATTCCCTTGTATATATGTACTACAATTTCTTTATCTAGTCCCCTGTTGATAGACATTTAGGTTGCTTCCATGTCTTGGTTATTATAAACACTGTTACAATGAATATTGGGATTCATTTATCCTCTTGGACCATGTTTTTCTCCAGATATATGCCTGAGTAAGATTGCATGATCATAAAGTAACTCTTTTTATTTTTATAAGGAACCTCCATACTGTTTTCATTAGTGGTTATACGAATTTACATACCCAGTAGTATAGGAGAGTTTCCTTTCTCCAAATTCTTTCCAGCATTTATTGTTTGTGGTTTTTTGATGATGGCAATTCTGACTGGTATAAGATGATATCTCATTGTAGTTTTATTTACATTTCTTTAATAATAATAGAGGAATAGAGTGGGAAAGACTAGAGATCTCTTCAAGAAAATTAGAGATACCAAAGGAATATTTCATGCAAAGATAGGCACAATAAATGACAGAAATGATATGGAAACCTAACAAAAACAGAAGATATAAAGAAGAAGTGGCAAGAATATACAGAAGAACTGTACAAAAAAAGATCTTAATGACCTGGATAACCATGATGGTATTATTACTCACTTGTAGTCAGACATCCTAGAGTGTGAAGTCAAATGGACCTTAGGAAGCATCACTATGAGCAACGATAGTGGAGATGATGGAATTCCAGCTGAGCTATATCAAATCCTAAAAGATGATGCTGTGAAAGTGCTGCACTCAATATACTAGCAAACTTGGAAAACTCAGCAGTGGCCACAGGACTAGAAAAGGTCAGTTTCATTCCAATACAAAAGAAGGACAATACCAAAGAATGATCAAACTGCCAGACAATTACTAGCAAGGTCATGCTCAAAATCCTCCAAGCTATGCTTCAACAGTACACCAAACGAGAACTTCCAGATGTTCAAGCTAGATTTAGAAAAGGCAGAAGAACAAGAGATAAAATTGCAACACCCGTTGGATCATAGAGAGAGCAAGAGAATTGCAGGAAAACATCTACTTCTGCTTCATTGACTATGCCAAAGCCTTTGTGTGGATCACAACAAACTGGAAATTTTTAAAGAGATGGAAATACCAGACCACCTTACTTGCCTCCTGAGAAATCTATGTGCAAGTCAAGAAGTAATAGTTAGACCCTAGAATGGAACAACAGACTGGTTCCAAACTGGGAATGGAGTGTGTCAAGGCTGTATATTGTCACTCTGTTTATTTAACTTCTCTGCAGAGTAAGTACATCATATGAAATGCCAAGCTGGATGAACCACAAGCTGGAATCAAGATTGCCGGGAGAAATATCAATAACCTCAGATACACAGATGACACCACTGTTTTGGAAGAAAGCAAAGAGGAACTAAAGATCCTCTGATGAAGGTGAAAGAGGAGAGTGAAAAAGCTGGCTGAAAACTCAACATTCAAAAACTGATGATGATGGCATCCATTCCCATCACTTCATGGCAAATAGATGGGGAAACAATGGAAACAGTGACAGACTTTATTTTCTTGGGCTCCAAAATCACTAAGGACAGTGTCTACAAAAGCCATGAAATTAAAAGATGCTTGCTCCTTGAAAGAAAAGCTATGAGAAACCTAGACTGCATATTACAAAGCACAGACATTACTTTGCCAACAAATGTCTATATAGTCAAAGGTATGGTTTTTCCAGTAGTCATGTATGGATGTGAGTGTTGGACCATAAAGAAGGCTGAGTGCTGAAGAACTGATGCTTTTGAACTGTGGTGCTGGAGAAGACTCTTGACAGTCCCTTGGACTGGAAGGTCAAACTAGTCAATCCTAAAGGAAATCAAAGCTGAATATTCATTAGAAGGAATGATGCTGAAGCTGATGCTCCAATACTTTGCCACCTGATTAGAAAAGCAGACTCGTTAGAAAAGACCCTAATGGTGGGAAAGGAAGGCAGGGGGAGAAGCTGAATGACAGAAGATGAAATGGTCGGAGGTTGGATGACATCACTGACTCAATGGACAAGAGTTTGAGCAATCTCTGGGAGATGGTGAAGTACAAGGAAGCCTGTCATGCTGGAGTTCGTGGTTTTGCAAAGAGTTGGACACGACTGAGCGACTGAACAACAATAATTAGTGATGTTAAACACCTTTTCATGTGTTTCTTGGCCATCTCTATGTCTTCTTTGGAGAAATGTCTGTTTAAATCTTCTGCCCATTTTTTAATTGGATTGTTTGTTATGATGATATACAGCCACATGTGAATGTGTTAGTTGCTCAGTTGTGTCTGATGGCAACACCCTGGACTGTAGTATTTAATGAGATTTAAGCAGCCTCTCAATTCACTTGATAAACATTAACTGAGCTCCCACTCTTGTCAGACTCTTCTAAGAGTGTAATGATGAACAAAATGAATGAACCCCATTGTCCAGAAGCTCACACTGTACTAGAGGGAGAGGCATTAAATTAGTCAATAAAATAAAAGCATACAATTTGGAATAGTTATTAGTGCCCTAAAATTTAATTCAAGGAAAAGGAGAAAGATAGGTAGAGGGGCAGGGATACTTTTATACATCACATGGTCAATCAGGTCCTTTCTAAGGAGGTGAGGTTTAACAGGGCTAAATAAATACAAAGAGTAGACTCTGTGTGATCCTGCCCTTCCGCCATTATCTTTTCTCCCTGACTAAAGTCTTGTATGGCACTAATTAATGTCATATAACTATATATGTTATATCATATATAAGATGATTTTGTCTGCTCCCTTGAACAGAATGTGAATCTCAAAACTTAAGGATAGCAGATGCTGAGTCAGTCTTATCCATCATTACATTTCTAAAGGGTATATTATAAAATATATCTATCTATAAATATATCCAGTTCTCCAGATGAGGTAGCAAGGGCTCTTAAGTTATCAGGTGTCTTAACCCAAACCTTACAACCTAGTAAATAGAATGAGGAGATAGAAGGAAGGAAATGAGCATGTGCTGAGTGTTAATATGTGCCAGATAGTACAATAGGTACTTATCTAAGTCTATGATCTAATATAATCCATAAAGCAACTGTGATAGGCTGAATGTTAGCCTCCAAAGGATCCACTTCCTAATCCCCAGGACTTTTAAAGGACGCCTAATAATAGAAAGAGACCCTATAAATGTGCTTTAGCTAGGGACCTTGGGAAGAAGAGACCATGTTGCATCATCCAGATGGGCTGTAATCACAGGGGTCTGATAAGAAGAAGGCAGGAGATCCAAGAGAAAGCAAATGTCTAATTTGGAAACGAGGTTGAGGTGATATAAGGAAGAGCTATGAGCCAATGAATTCAGGTAGCCTTTAGAACCTAGAAAAGGTAAACAAATGGACAATTCCTTGGAGCCTCTAGAAAGAATGAGCCATGTCAACACCAAGACTTTAGCCCAATAAAATTGATTTGAAACTTCTAGTCTCCAAAACTTTTTAAAGATAATAACTTTGCATTGTTTTAAGCCATCAGGTTTGTGGTAGGTTGTTATAATGCTCATAGGACATTAATACAGCAGCCCAGCTGGGGAACTCAGGTAAAGGTTAGGTGCCTTGTATCACAACACCTTGGTCAAAGAGAGTTAAGTGTTCTGTGTCTGTGCTGTTAGTGCTCCAGAGTTTATCATCATAGGCAGAAATCACTCCCATGTTTCAGACTGTCAAGTAGTTACAAGTAATTCACAAAGCACTTACAAAAGATGGCATGGCAAGTGCCTGGTTTTGTTTTGCTGGGCTTTTTGATGGGAAAATATTTATTCATTTTAGGTTTCACAAGCTCAGCATCAAATACAGGTCTTCCATACCAGAGGCCACCTGCTCCAACAGAACAGCAGCCCTTTATGAATTAGATATTCAACCACGTTCTTCAGCACTAAAGTGCTCTGCTTCCATCTCTGCAAAATGAACCTAGCACTTTCAACAAGGTAATTCTACCATGATTGTGCATCAGTAACAATGTTTATTGGAGTGTAAGATCATTCCATAGTGCCTTCAGCTTAGAATGAGTATCAGTATCAGCGGGGTGAGATAGCTGAAAAGTCTGTGACCAAAATTCTTAAGAAGAAGGCCATCAAACTGATGTACAGCAACTGCTCTTCTATTCTGGAGGTAAGTGAGGACCGTGGTCCACGTGGCTTATATTTGGTGTGTCATCCTCCAGTCAGACTCCTTGTCTTCAATGGACTCGCCTTCTCTGAGCCATCATTATTGCTTTGATAAAATATAACAGGAGGAGGTGTACCATCTGCTTCTTCATATTCACTTAATGCAGTTCTCTTGACCCTCACACTCACACCTCGTTCAGTCTACATAAGATCTAGAAACAAATAATTCATCTAGGGTTGTTGAGCCGTGAGCTCAGAAGAGAATACTGGGGCATGGAGGCTCTTTCCCTCCAAGATAAGGTGACCCATGCAAAGCATATAGAGACTGGAAGTGCCTTAAAGAAAGGCAGACCGTGCCACACCATGGTTGAATGCTTAGGAATCCCAGAAACTCACAGGCTTATCTTGTGGGCTTCCTTGGAGTAGAACACAAGACACTGCTTAATTGAATCCCTGCAGGGCAGATGCCTGAGTGTAATGAAAGCTTTGGGCTTCCCTGGAGGCTCAGTGGTAGAGAATCCACTTGTGAAGCAAGAGACCAGGTTTGATCCCTGGGTTAGAAAGATCTCCTGGAGAAGGAAATGGCAACCCATTCCAGTATTCTTGCCTGGTGGAGGGAACCTGGTGGGCCGCAGTCCATGGGATCACAAAGAGTCGAACATGTCTGAGCCACTAAGCACAGCACAAGCAGATGAAAAAGGAAAGCTGCCAAGAAGAGATCCCCAGAGCCCAGCACCCACAATACAATCCTATGCATTGTGCAGATCCATACTCCGCTCCAAACCCTCTGAAAAAATCCACACAATGTGCCTGAAGACAGCAAACATGCAGGAATGCTGTCATGAAAGAAAACAAAGGCCAGACTACAGAAATAGGAGAAAAGACTTTGGCCCTTTTTCATTCAATTCCACTTTTTCTCACCTCAGTCCAAGAGGCAGCAGGAAAGGAAGGAGGAGAAGGATGAGGGAAAGTGAAAGATAAGTGAAAAATGCTCTTTCTCATAGGAAGACTTTGAGCCATGGGCCAGTCTTGAATTGTGGAGAAGAAAGAAGCTCTGAATGGAATTTGAGATTGGAGCTGTGATTTAGACTAGATTGAACTTTTGAAGAAAGTTGACTGAGAGTGAGTCATAATAACTGAAGAGGAAATAGAAGTCACTTGAAAGTTACGAGATTTGCATAATGTGTTCTCAGGGAGCAGGGAAGGTTGATCAAAAAGGAATGATAAGTGGAATACTTGGTTAAAAATAGACTTCCAGAACACATTTCTGTCAAATTTAGTTCACTCAATAAACCAGTTAACCTCAAATGATGTAGGGTGGGATAGTTAGGCCTTGAGAGCCGACCTCCCATCTTATTTTCAGGTTTTCTGCGTCATAGCATACATAACCTGATGTCTATAGCCTCAGAAATCACCCTAACCTGAGAATTTAGTCTCTCATCTCTTTCCATTGAATGTGCCTCTATAATGTATTATAAAATGCAGTGATTTGGGGCTTCCCAGGTGGTGTTTGTTAGTTGCTCAGTCATGTCTGACCCTTTGTGACCCCATGGACTGTAGCCTGCAAGGCTCCTCTGTCCATGGGGATTCTCCAGGCAAGAATACTGGAGTGGGTTGCCATTCCCTCCTCCAGGGGATTTTCCCAACCCAGAGATCGAACCCAAGTCTCCCACATTGCAGGTGGACTCTTTACCAGCTGAGCCACTGTTCAGTTCATGGACAGAAGGGCCAGGTGGACTGCACTCCATAAGGGCCACAAAGAGTCGGACATGGCTGAAGAGGCTTAACACACTGTGATATTAGGGATCATTGTTCAATTTTATTCCTGCCTTACAGAATCAGATTAACTTTAGATTTCCTTGGTAGGTGTTTTTTCATCTTATTGTTTTAGTTTCTGGTTTGTGGAAGTTGCCACACTTTGTTCTTGCTTGGAAACTTTTCCATTGTTTCACGTAATAGTAAAGTAGGAGAGAGACGTGGGATGATAAGAAATTATAAAATGTATTTCCAGGAGCAAAATTTGGAGTATCTTTGAAAACACAAAGACAATATTTCGTTTCTTTAGGGTTTATGCTTCTAATTGAAGGAGAGGGAATAAAGGAAACATTCTTTTCTAAATGGTTCTTGAAAAATTTGAGGTGTCTTGAATGTCAACCAGTAAAAGACTGTCAATTTAAATTAATCATGGTTATATTGGGAAAGGTAAAGCCTGTGTTTAGTCATTGAGTGGCCTAAGGACATTTAGAAGATAAATGAAAGCATCTCCTAAATCTGAGACAAATCTAAACACTAAATATTAGTAAAGCTATTATACCAACTGGCTTTTAAGAAGGAAAGCTCTCTTCCTTATCCTGTATTACCTGGAAATTTTAAGAGCCAGCATGTCTCAACTTTTCATTTCTTGCTTTAAATCTTATTCCCCCACCAAAATAGGAAAAAAAAAAAATCCAAGGCATTTAAATAGAAATATGTCAAATTTAAGGATGGAATTTTCTCTCTATTCTCGTTAAATGTCGAGAAAAGCATATTTGTCCATCAAAATGTTTTGAGCCTACTATATATGTGTCATTATAGAATGATAAAGGTCTATTCTTTTCCCTGTTATAAAATAAGCCATTCAGCAAGAGTCAGGTTGTCACATCTGGTTGGGATCTTAGGGCTCATCTAGATCACTCCCTTCGTGGTTGAATTCTATCATCCAAGATTTCTCATCTGATAAGTTACAGAATTTGAATCAGTGACGATTTCTGCTGACTCTTATCCAGTACCACCCATTCTTTCTGGAGAGCGTTTGTCCTTTTACATTTGGCTTGAAATAGCATACACATTCTTCCCCCTACTCCAGACCCCTCACCCCAAACTACAAAATAAACTTTGGCATAATTTCATCTTTCTATTTTTCAAAGTTCACAGTTGTTTTGCTTTGTGAAGTACGTTTCCCGTTTCATTTTCTTGTCTCTGCGTTTCTTCTGCTCTAAGCGTTAACTCAGTTGTTCACACATTGGGCATCTATGGATGATACTCTGGCCTAGAAGCTGGGGTCAGTTGTAGGAGAAACAGGACAATCTATAGAAAGATGGCAAGCTAGAGAACTTAGTTTGACCCATTTCCCAATCACGCAGTGTGCTTACAAGTTTGCGTTGTAGTTTGTGTCAGATTAACTATTTGTATCAGCATGAAAATATGATGATTTTGACCATGTTTCCATAATCACTTCTGAGTTAGATAGGGGAGGCTACAGTGCTTTAACAATAGACCCTGAATGTAATGGCTGAAAAAGAGATATAAAAATTAGTTTTTGTGCACAGTAGTCTAGGACAGCACTTCTCAAAGAATGAGAACTGTAAGGGAAGTGGATTCTTGAGCCCCTCTCTGCATGCTGTCGCTTCAGTTGTGTCCAACTGTTTGGACTCCATGGACTGTAGCCTGCCAGGCTCCTCTGTCCATGGAATTCTTCGAGCCAGAATGCTGGAGTTGGGTTTCCATTCCCTCCTCCAGGGGATCTTCCCAACCCAGGGATCAAACCTGTGTCTCATGCATCCTGCAATAGCAGTTGGGTTCCTTACCACTGGGAAGCCCCACTGTAGATGTACTGAATCAGAAACTCTCGTCTAGAGGGCCAGCAATATATGCAAAATTTCCAGATATTTCTGATGTACATTAAAATCTGTGGGACAGTTTTCCAACCCAGGGAGATATATGTTTATGATAGTGAAAGGGGATATCTCTGCCTTACTAAGTCATTCAGAGGCCCAAGTTGATTATATCTCTGCCATCTTCAACTTGCCCTCATGAAACGGGTAAGAACACAGAGCAGAGTATGTGGGAAGTTTTTTTATCTCTCTTTTTCTTTAGGTGTCATCTTTTTTCATTTTTATTGGAGTATAGTTACTTTGCCTTGCCAGGTGGCTCAGTGGTAAATCTTCCTGCCAGTGCAGGAGACACAAGAGATGTGGGTGGATCCCTCTGATGGGTAGATCCCTTGGAGTAGGAAATGGCAACTTGCTCCTGTGTTCTTGCCTGGAAAATTCCATGGACAGAGGAGCCTGGCAGGCAACAATCCATGGGGTCACAAGAGAGTTGGACATGACTGAGCAGCTGAACACACATAGTTACTTTACAGTGTTATGCTAGTTTCTACTATAAAGAAAAGTAAAGCAGCTACATGTATACAAATCCCGTCTTTGGATTTCTTTCTCCTTTAGATCACCACAGAGCACTGAGTAGAGATTCCTGTGCTCTACAGTATACTATCCTTAGTTATTTATTTTATATATTATATCAATAACATATATATGTCAATCCCAATCTCCCAATTTATCCCACCTCCTCCTTCCCCGCTTGGTAGCCATATGTTTCTTCTCTATTTCTTCACTGTAAATAAGATAGTCTATACTAATTTTTTCAGATTCCACATATATGTGCTGGTATATGGTATTTGTTTTTGTCTTTCTGACTTACTGCACTCTGTATGAGAGTCTCTAGATGCATCCACATCTCTACAAATGACCCAATTTCATTCCTTTTTAGGGCTGAGTAGTATTCTATTGTGTATATGTACCACATCTTCTTTCTCCATTCTTCTGTTGATGCACATGTGGGTTGTTTCCGTATCCTGGCTATTGTAAATAGTGCTGAAATGAACATTGGAGAGCATGTGTCTTTTTGAATTATGGTTTTCTCTGGTTATATGCCCAGTAGTAAGATTACTGGGTTTCATGGTAGCTCTATTTTTAGTTTTTCAAGGAACCTCTGCACTGTTCTCTGGGCTTCCTTAGAGGCTCGGTGGTAAAGAATCTGCTGCAATACAGGAGATGCAGGAGGCACCGGTTTGATCCCTGGCTCAGCAAGAGCCCCTGAAGGAAGTCCTGGAAACCCACTCTAGTATTTTTGCCTGGATAATCCCATGGACAGAGGAGCCTGGCAGGCTACAGTCCATAGGGTCCCAAAGAGTCAGACACAACTGAAGCAACTTAGCACCCATGCATGCACACTTCTCCATAGTGGCTTTATCAATCTATATTCCCACCATTGCAAGAGGGTTCCATTTTTTCCACACCCGCTCCAGTATTTATTGACTGTAAATTTTTGTGATGATGGCCATTCTGAACAGAGTGAGGTGATGTGTCACATTCATAGGACCGTTGTAGTGCTTCTTACTTACCTTTCGAGGAATTTCAGCAAGTAGTCACCGCCAATTTTAAGACAGGCTGAAAAATGTAATGTAACTAGGTATCTTATATCCAGTTGCTATTCAAGAAGGGAGAAGAGATTTTGGTGGATGGTCTTGGCAACAATCACATAATTATTTTTGGACAATTGGGTTTACTGGTGATGGTTTTATCTCTCTTTTTTCTTTAATCTTACATTCCTATTGATATTTCTTTCACTCAGGTACTTTAATTCTGGCATCGTACAGGAGCATTGCATCATGGGAGCACAAGTAAGAGGGCAATTAAAGAAAGAGTAAGCAGTCAACAGTGCCAGATGCTGCTGAGAAATCGATTAAATGAGCACTAAAAATATCCCCTAGATTTGGCAAAATAGAAGTCCTTGATGACATTAAGAAGGATTGTTCCATAAATAAATGGTACATAGCTATGTTGGCATAAAGTATGCCAGTAGATGCATCAGTCAGTCAGTTCAGTCACTCAGTCATGTCCGACTCTTTGTGACCCCATGAATTGCAGCATGCCAGGCCTCCCTGTTCATCACCAGCTCCCGGAGTTCACTCAGACTCATGTACATCGAGTCCGTGATGCCATCCAGCCATCTCATCCTCTGTTGTCCCTTCTCCTCCTGCCCCCAATCCCACCCAGCATCAGAGTCTTTTCCAATGAGTCAACTCTTCGCATGAGGTGGCCAGAGTACTGGAGTTTCAGCTTTAGCATCAGTCCTTCCAAAGAAATCCCAAGGCTGATCTCCTTTAGAATGGACTGGTTGGATCTCCTTGCGGTCCAAGGGACTCTCAAGAGTCTTCTCCAACACCACAGTTCAAAAGCATCAATTCTTCAGTGCTCAGCTTTCTTCACAGTCCAACTCTCACAGCCATACATGACCACAGGGAAAACCATAGCCTTGATTAGACGGACTTTAGTCGGCAAAGTAATGTCTCTGCTTTTGAATATACTATCTAGATTGGTCATAACTTTTCTTCCAAGGAGTAAGCGTCTTTTAATTTCATGGCTGCAGTCACCATCTGCAGTGATTTTGGAGCCCAAAAAATAAAGTCTGACCCTGCTTCCACTGTTTCCCCATCTATTTCCCATGAAGTGATGGGACCAGATGCCATGATCTTTGTTTTCTGAATGTTGAGCTTTAAGCCAACTTTTTTACTTTCCTCTTTCACTTTCATCAAGAGGCTCTTTAGCTGCTCTTCACTTTCTGCCATAAGGGTGGTGTCATCTGCATATCTGAGGTTATTGATATTTCTCCTGGCAATCTTGATTCCAGCTTGTGTTTCTTCCAGTCCAGTGTGTCTCATGATGTACTCTGCATAGAAGTTGAATAAGCAGGGTGACAATATACAGCCTTGACGTACTCCAGCAACCAGTCTGTTGTTCCATGAACAGTTCTAACTGTTGCTTTCTGACCTGCATACAGATTTCTCAAGAGGCAGGTGAGGTGGTCTGGTATCCCCATCTCTTTCAGAATTTTCCATAGTTTATTGTGATCTACACAGTCAAAGGCTTTGGCATAGTCGATAAAGCAGAAATAGATGTTTTTCTGGAACTCTCTTGCTTTTTCCATGATCCAGCAGATGCTGGCAATTTGATCTCTGGTTCCTCTGCCTTTTCTAAAACCAGCTTGAAAATCATGAGTTCACGGTTCATGTATTGCTGAAGCCTGGCTTGGAGAAATTTGAGCATTACTTTACTAGCATGTGAGATGAGTGCAGTCGTTCAGTAGATGCATAGGAGATAAGAAAATGAAGACAGCAAAACAAGTAATTTCTTTTTAAAGACCAACTGTGGAGTGGAAGAGAGATAGAAATGTAAGTAAGATTGATACATGATAGAAGTCTAGGATGACGCCATGTTGATGGAAAAGTTCTAGTTGAGAAGGTATGGTTAAATATTAAGGAAAGGGAAGTTAGATAATACTCCTGAGAAATTATAATGAGGTCTAAACACACAGATGGGAGGAGTTGCCTTAGATAGGAAAAGAAAAACTCCCTCTAATGTAATAGGAAAGATGGAGACATACTGGGAAAGAGAGAAAATTTGAATCAACCATTGGGGAAACTGAGAGAGGAAGTTTCTAGAGTAATGCAGATGGACTGCTGAGCCGTATGAAAGCTCATACTGATTGAAGCTACTTTGCACAAATCTATAAATCATTATAATAGCCTGTTAATGTTATATTGCATTGCCATATTAATTTGGATGCTATCAACCCTAAAACTTACATTTATTGAAGTGTCTGTTAATTTTTAAAAAGCAATAAAAAACTGACCAAGATTAGGAAAATCTTTTTTTTTTTCTTTTTGCCTAACTCTGCTTAATTAATCTGTGATAAGAACTCCTTAGTCAGCAGGCTTCTTACAAATATAACACTTTGTGAAATTCAGTAACTCAAGACTTCAAAATGAACACTCAGATGGAAGGTTTTTAAGAGTTGACGTCATTTATCTGTATTTTATTGGAATTTTAGAAAATTCTGAAAAGAATCTCATCAAATGAACCAATATTTCATGTTTATTAAAAAGTAACTAAGAAAATCGAGTGCCTCATTTAAACATCCCATTTATGTGCCAAGAAGTGGGGGGTGGTGGAGGGAAGGCCTTTGTCAATCATTAGACTTTTTTTTTTTTTTAATGGAATCTGCCTATAAACTGTGAAGGGATTTGGATAAAGGGACTTTGATATTTATCCAAGGTCAGGTTGTTTCAGCCTAGTAACCTGGCTTCTGTCAGCTTCTGGGTATAGAATTCATTTTGCTGGAGCCCACCATGTTGCCCTGGATAGTTAACTTCCCTTTCCAGGCTCTTACAGTCTGGGTCACATCGCATCACCCTAATAATGGCTAGTGCCAACTTGCTCCATGGGAGAAAAGCTATGACAAACCCAAACAGCATATTAAAAGGCAGAGGCATTACTTTTCCAACAAAGGTCCATATAGTCTAAGCTATGGTTTTTCCATTAGTCATGTGTGGATGTGAGATTTGGACCATAAAGAAAGCTGAGTGCCAAAGAACTGATGCTTTTGAACTGTGGTGTTGGAGAAGACTCTTGAGAGTCCCTTGGACTACAAGGAGATCCAACCAGTCCATCCTAAAGAAAGTCAACCCTGTATATTCACTAGAAGAACTGATGTTAAAGCTGAAGCTCCAATGCTTTGGCCACCTGATGCAAAGAGCCAACTCTTTTGAAAAGACCCCGATGCTGGGAAAGATTGAAGACAGGAGGAGAGGGTGATGATGGAAGATGAGATGGTTGGATGGCCTTACCAGCTCAATGGACATGAGTTTGAACAAGCTGTGGGAGATGGTAAAGGAGAGGAAAGCCTGGCGTGCTGCAGTCCATAGGATCGCAAAG
Source organism: Nanger dama (assembly GCA_917880005.1). Taxonomy (NCBI): domain Eukaryota; kingdom Metazoa; phylum Chordata; class Mammalia; order Artiodactyla; family Bovidae; genus Nanger; species Nanger dama. Next base: position 38,504,885 of record CAKJTW010000007.1, read on the forward strand.
AGTTGGACACAACTGACTGAACAGCAACAACGACCAGACATCTGGGCTTCCCTCATGGCTCAGGTGATAAAAAATCTGCCTGCCAATGCAGGAGATGTAAGTTCTATTCCTAGGTCGGGAAGATCCCCTGGAGAAGGAAATGGTAACCCACTCCAGTATTCTTGCCTGGGAAATCCCGTGGAAAGAGAAGCCTGGTTGGCTACAGTGTATGGGGTTGCAAAAGAGTCAGGCACAACTTAGCAACTAAACAACAACAACCAGACAACAAAGGATAACCCTTCTGCTCATGATTCAAATCAGCCCATCCTCACGAGCCTTATAAACCCGACTCTACCTTGCCTGCTAAAGCTACCTGTATGGCTGTTACTCCCTCCCTGGTTGCTGCTCCCTGAGTGGCCCTGCCCAGCAGCCAGCTCTCCTCAGTTGCATTAAGTAACAAAGTGTTCAGCCTTTCATCTGCATGAATCAGTGTGTTGTATGCCACCATCAAAAGAATTCTCCAAGTCTTATAAAACAATTGGCTCTGTGGTCAAAACCACTGACTTTGGAATAACTTCTTGGGAGACCACTCCTGGCCCACTAATTGGCTCCAGACCAAGGAGAGAACAGTTTGGGAATGGAATTAGAGCTTGAGCTTTAGTCCTGAAGCCCGAGGCCCCTTGAGCTATGCTTTCCAGACCAGAAGATTCTGCAGGTCTGCTTGTAGTCACAGTCTGTGTTTGCCAGAGACGTGTTGCAGGGGACTCTTCTTGTCGATGGTGGTAGTTTGTTTGTTATTGTTTGGGGCAGAATTCTGGTTGGTCTGTGTGTTTCATGGGGCCCCTGTGCAGGGAGATGTTGATTGGGCTCCCCCACAGGAGAGACCACCCCATAAAAGAGAAGGGGCAGCTGGGTCTTCTTTTGGTGCTGCTTGAGTAGGAGTTAGAAACTACTTGTCTTTGCTGCTGTGTATCTCATTGAAACTTTATGCTCTGTAGATTCTCAGGAATATCATAGGCTGCACCTTCAGGGACCTGCTGTGTGTGTGTTAGTTGCTCAGTTGTGTCCAGCTCTTTGCGACCTCATGGGCGGTAGCCTGCCAGGCTCCTCTGTTCATGGGATTCTCCAGGCAAAAATACTGGAGTGGTTTACCATTTCCTGCTCTAGGAGATCTTCCCGACCCAGGAATTGAATCAGTGTCTCTTATGTCTCCTGCATTGCTGGGTGGCTTATTTACCACTGATGCCACCTTGGAAGCCTGTACATACATATTTAATATATATATTAATAGAGAGGTGATATTAATATATATTAATTAGGTGATTATGTCCACCACCTCTCTATTAATAGTCAAATTTTACCTATACTTAAACCTCTTAGAATTGAAGGAAAAAAGAACAATGCCTCACAGTGGATCACTACATTAAGGTTACTTACGTCAGAAGGGATAGCCACTGTGGCAAAACAATGGGAGAGAAACCACAAAAATGAAACAACACAATGAAGTGTGCCAGGAAACATTCAAACGCAGAGGTGACAGAAAGCAACAAGTGAAAACTCACATCCCAGTGTGTGTCAGTGTCCGAGACAAAACTGTGGTAGAAGCCACACAACAGTGCTTGGTCTCAAGAGTCATATTTTCTCCCTGCTTGAGGAAAATCACTCGTTTATGTGCAAACATGCTAGCTGGTGCTAAAGGTTTGCAGTAAAACACAGTCTCACAGGGAACACCATTGTGCATGATACTGACGGGCAGAAAATGAAACCTGAAGTAATAGCATCTCATGAAAAACTGAGTTGGGCCTTTCATCTCAGTGGATATATCCCTTCTAAAAGGAAGCACCAGTGAGGCTTATCTCTGCCTTAATACAGAGTCACTAACTAGTGTTGATCTCAACAGTTGTCATAATTATTCTCAGCTAAATATCAGATGGTATCGTTGAAAGGACTGCAAACCAACATGCTTAGTTATTTTCTCTCAGAAACATATTACTCTTTACTAAAAACACTGATTTAGAAAAAAAAATAAAATTGACAGGCAGTCCTGTTAGTGTCTCCTTCACTACAAAGTTTTTATCAACCTCTTCTCACATCTGCAGGAATTTCAGGATGCTTATGGGACCCATAGGTTGCCCTTAGATTTTGATGTTAGTAACTGAACTTGGTTCAGTGCTATACACCACGAGACCAAAAATCACTTGCCACATACTGGCTTTTCCTAGAAATGGTGGCTCTCACAGATCCCTAAGCATGTGACCTTCTATACCCAGTTGGCAATTATGCCCTGGTTTATAAATGCAGCACCCCTCAAACTTAGCACCTCTACTTAGTCCTTCTTCTTAAGGGATGAAACCAAACCTGAGCCTTCTGGGATATTCCACCCGAGGAGCACTTGGGCTTTCCTATCCTCAGTCTCTTGCCAGATGACAGGCTTCTTGATAAGGCTGTCTTTCCCCCAGTTACCTTAGCTACCAACAGAGGCCCTTGGGATCAACTGATGGAAGAGAAGTGCAGTTTTGTAGACTATTAGGCGGCATCGCCACCATAAATGATGAGGCTCAGTGGTATAGCTATCAGGGAAGGTGCTCAGATGGTAAAGAATCTTCCTGCAGTGCAGGAGACCTGGGTTCAGTCCTCAGGTCAGGAAGAACCCCTGGAGAAGGGAATGACTATCCACTCCAGTATTCTTGCTTGGAGAATTCCATGGACAGGCCTGCACCCCACAGAGTCACAAAGAGTCCGACACAACTGAGCAACTAACATTTTGGTCTTCCCTTATGGCTCAGCTGGTAAAGAATCTGCCTGCAGTGCAGGGGACCTGGGTTCAGTCCCTGGGTTGGGAAGATCCCCTGGAGAAGGGAAAGGCTACCCACTCCAGTATTCTGGCCTGGAGAATTCCATGGACTATACAGTCCATGGAGTCGCAGAGTCGGACCCGACGGAGAGACTTTCACTTCACTTTGCTTCACCTCAGTGGCATAGCAGTGCTTCTCATCGCCCAAGTGGTAAGTCTGTTATAAAGGACAGGGCCCAGGAGTCAGAAAGTTTGCCATACTTCAGACAAGCATTTTAGTACTGGACGCCCTCATCAGTGAATTACTCTGTATACATGTTTCGTTTTTTTTTACGTATTCATATTCTTGAATCATTGCCTAAAAGTTGTTCCCTCTGTTCAGGATAAAGAACTCTGTGAACCTCTTTGCTCACAGCCCAGAATAGAAATCAAGGTCACACATATCTCTGCATGTATTAAGGTCACAATATAAGGCTCCAGCAGGTCACTCCTTATTCCTTTGGGCATTCCAGACATTGCTGACAGTGATCAAGGCACATATTTCACTTCTCAGAATACACGGTGCTGTGCTGCTGGACTGGCAGCCAATGAAACTCAATTCTCCAGTAGGTCCCAGACAGCTGGTCTAGCTGAGAGGCCTAATGGACCCCTCAAAGAACTCTCTGTTCAGTCAAAAGATGACAAACCACTGGACAGTGTCTATCTTGCCCCCAGGCATTAATCCCTCTTAAGTCAAGGCTTCTTAGCCAGCTCATACCACACACCAGCCTTCAGAAAATCCTTCCTTTAGACGTTTGCTTTATTTAAAGGGAAAGATGTCTGGCTACTTGTATATAAAGATCCATTATATATGAGGTCCTTTAATAATGTCTTTTCCTGCTGTCATAGATTTCAATTCTGTTCCTCTCCCATAGACCCATTCACTATAGACTGTCTCATGGGCCAGGTTCCTGCTCATCTGACATGGGACTCATTTGAGCCCAAACTGCTACCACTCCAAGAATCTTCATCAATATTCAGGATAATTAATATTGGCTCTCCAGCTGATTTCTTCCAGAAAATTAAAATTATTTCCCTGGGAACATTCTCTTAGACAATGTGGGCTACCAAAAGGGAGAAAACTGGAGTTAGTAAATAAAATGAAGATAACATGAGGAGATAATAATAAAACCAACATCATATCCCATAATGATGAAATCAGACAACCCCTTATTGGTAATTATACATGCCAGAGGAAAATCTACATCAAACAACAAGTCTTTCAAGTGCAGTCACATACTATTTTGTTGACCTGGAGAAGGAAATGACACCCCAGTCCAGTATTCTCACCTGGAAAAATCCCAAGGACAGAGAAGCCTGGCAAGCTACAGTCCATGGCGTGCAAAAGAGTCAGACATGACTGAGCGACTCCAGAACTTGATTTTATTGCTATTGGTCTGGATGCTTTCATTGGTTTGCAATTCAGAGGCTCCAGTCCTCCAGCTAAGTTACTGTTTCAACCAAATTTGGCAGTTTCTGGAACCCACATCCCTACAACCTGATGTCTTTACTGGCTTGCCCATTACTCACCAAACCAACAACTGAGGTAAAGGGTCCACGGTAATTGCCTAAATTGGAGGGCTTGCGTATGGGGTAATGCTGGAGCTCCACACTTAGGCACAGATATTTTAATTTACAAAGATGGCATCCCATTAACAAGATGTACCCCAAATAGGTCATGTGATTTATAACCTGTCTGCAATAGAATCCCATTCATCATCCATCTAGACAGTCTCTTGGACAGTGGGAGCTTTCAGATTTGGCCACCCTTCATTATGAATTTAATTATGTCAGTTGGGTTTTGGTGCTTTAGTTCAGTTATGGCAATTTCATTGAGGCAAACGTCATCTTTGTTAGCTGTTCATCCACAGAGCCTCGATTTTAAAAATGTTCTTAAGTCAAGCTCCCAGGATCAAAATTGTCTTCATAGTTTACAAGAGGCTCAGTCTTGTTATAATACTATAGAGCCACAAAATCAAGACCCTTATTAACTTGGGTGGGTATCCATATATAAAGATAATTCAGTCACATATCCCAAATTGCTTTGCCCTGGACTAGGAGTTTGTTCTTGGAAAAGATACCACGTTAGATAATACTTTCTGGACCTAAGACTTGGAAATGATTTTGCATCCTGTGACAGAGAAAGCTGCTCCCAAACACTGAGACCACCATCCCAGAAACACTCTCCGACTAACTCTCCTAAGATGCCAACCAATCGGATATGAACTCTTATTTTATTTATTTATTTTTTTGAGATTTGGGATTCTGTATGTTTCTTGACTTTTGCTGTTTACTTAGCCTGTGGTATGCTCCTTGCTCTATATCTACACTCACAGACCTAAAGGGACATCTTATAAAGGTTACTGCTCTCTGTGCCATTCTAAAAATTAATGGGCTTTATTTCTTCCCCAAGTAGGTAACTGCCTCACATTGGTCCGCTCTTTGGTTGGGCCTCCCGCTCTGCAGAGCTTTCCCCTGCTTCCTCTCTCCCTCTAGCTTGCCACAACCACCCACCCTATACAGCCACCATACCGCCCCTTCCCCTTGGCTATGAACAAATACCACTAACCTTTACATATACCTTACTGAACTAGCAATACTTGTGTGTGAATAAGTGTGTGCTCGGTCAAGTGTGATTCTTTTGTGACCCCACAGACTGTAGCCCACCAGGTTCCACTGCCCATGGGATTTTTCAGGAAAGAATACTGGAGTGAATTGCCATTTCTTTCTTCGGGGGATCTTCCCAACCCAGGGATGGAGCCTGCATCTCCAGAGTCTTCTGCATTGGCAAGTGACTCTTTCCCACTGTTCCCCCTGGGAAGCCTTAAGCAGTTCATACTCTCCATCTATAAAACTGCTGCGCCTACCACCTTGACTCAGGGAATACAAGATAATATTATCAAAAATATATAATTTGGACATTAACACACATTACAAGTCCGCCATGATATTGTTCAGTTCAGTTCAGTCACTCAGTAATGTCTGACTCTTTGCAACCCCATGAACTGCAGCACGCCAGGCCTCCCTGTCCATCATCATCTCCCAGAGTTCACTCAAACTCACGTGCATTGATTCAGTGATGTCATCCAGCCATCTCATCCTCTGTCATCTCCTTCTCCTCCTGCCCCCAATCCCTCCCAGCATCAGAATCTTTTCCAATGAGTCAGCTCTTCACAGGAGGTAGCCAAAGTACTGGAGTTTCAGCTTTAGCATTATTCCTTCCAAAGAACACACAGGACTGATCCCCTTTATAATGGACTGGTTGGACCTCCTTGCAGTCCATGGGACCCTCAAGAGTCTTCTCCAGCACCATAGTTCAAAAGCATCAATTCTTTGGCGCTCAGCTTTCTTCACAGTCCAACTCTCACATCCATACATGACTACTGGAAAAACCATAGCCTTAACTAGATGGACCTTTGTTGGCAAAGTAATGTCTCTGCTTTTGAATATACTATCTAGGTTAGTCATAACTTTCCTTCCAAGGAGTAAGCGTCTTTTAATTTCATGGCTGCAGTCACCATCTGCAGTGATTTTGGAGCCCCCAAAAATAAAGTCTGACCCTGCTTCCACTGTTTCCCCATCTATTTCCCATGAAGTGATGGGACCGGATGCCATGATCTTCGTTTTCTGAATGTTGAGCTTTAAGCCAACTTTTTCACTCTTTTCTTTCACTTTCATCAAGAGGCTTTTTAGTTCCTCTTCACTTTCTGCCATAAGGGTGGTGTCATCTGCATATCTGAGGTTATTGATATTTCTCCTGGCAATCTTGATTCCAGCTTGTGTTTCTTCCAGTCCAGCGTTTCTCATGATGTACTCTGCATATAAGTTAAATAAGCAGGGTGACAATATACAGCCTTGACGTTCTCCTTTTCCTATTTGGAACCAGTCTGTTTTTCCATGTCCAATTCTAACTTCCTATCCTGCATATAAGTTTTTCAAGAGGCAGATTAGGTTGTCTGGTATTCCCATCTCTTTCAGAATTTTCCAGTTTATTGTGATCTACACAGTCAAAGGCTTTGGCATAGTCAATAAAGCAGAAATAGATGTTTTTCTGGAACTCTCTTGCTTTTTGCATGATCCAGTGGATGTTGGCAATTTGATCTCTGGTTCCTCTGCCTTTTCTAAAACCAGCTTGAATATCAGGAAGTTCATGGTTCACATATTGCTGAAGCCTGGCTTGGAGAATCTTGAGCATTACTTTCCTAGCGTATGAGATGAGGGCAATTGTGTGGTAGTTTGAGCATTTTTGGCATTGCCTTTCTTTGGAATTGGAATGAAAACTGACCTTTTCCAGTCCTGTGGCCACTGCTGAGTTTTCCACATTTGCTGGCATATTGAGTGCAGCACTTTCATAGCATTATGATATTGTTAGAGACTCCTAAATTTCAGATCAGTTTTTGCCTTACAAATAGGAAACTTGGTTATAGGTTGACTTACTTCTACTTCTACTTGTTTTCCTCCTTCTGAATCTCATAATAAAATATTTTCCTAGGCAATTTAGGGGAACATATGTGCTGCTCTCTGATATTGCCTCTACTACCTAGGCTCATTTTATATATGCTGTGTGTGTGTGTGTGTTCACGTGTGGGGGTGTGTGTGTGGTGTGTGTGTTCACGTGGTGTGTGTGTGTGTGTGTTCACGTGTGGTGTGTGTGTGTGGTGTGTGTGTTCACGTGGTGTGTGTGTGTGTGTATTCACGTGTGGTGTGTGTGTGTTCACGTGTGGGGGTGTGTGTGTGTGTGTGCGCGCGCATGGCAGTGTTTGTAGACCGTAGCACTGTTGACATTTGAGCCGTGTGCGCCTGTGCCAGCCTCTGTTGTGAAGGCGGGCCTGTTCTGTGCACTGCAGAATGTTTAGCAGCATCTATGCTCTCTACCTAATAGATGCTGGCAGTGCCCCTCATACCCAGTTGTGACAAACAAAAATGCTTCCAACTGTTGGCATATATCTGCTGGGTGGCAAAATTGCCTGTATTTGGGAAGCTCTGTTCTATGATCATTTCTCAGAATCATGAATATGTTCATATGTATGTTTCTATAAATGTAAATATAGCACATGAATGTGCTACTGACAGCAAATATTCAATATTGCTTTTGGCCTCCAATCCCTCTACACTAAACCAGTCTGAGATGCTATGGTATCAGGTAAATACTCAAATCTGCAAATATCAAATCTGTGACTTGTGCAAATTGCATACATGGAAATAAAACCCTTGATTAATAATACCAAATCAAAATCACCTCTATGTAATCTATCTTTATTAATAGAGCCCTAAATAAACGCATCATTTTTTTGCTCAACTAAAAGATGTCCTTTTAGTGCAGAGAAATTATTATGTTTGGCCATGTCTAAGTCACTGTTTCTGAAGTGAAATTACAAGGCTGGTGAAGATGCAATGCAATGATTATAGTTTATAGTTTATCCTCCACAAAATGATAGACCTTACCCTGCTGGCACAGTCAGTGATGAGTCTGCCTGCAATATAGTAGACCTGGGTTCGATTCTTAGGTCGAGAAGATTCCCCTGGAGAAGGAAGTGGGGAACCCACTCCAGCATTGTTGCCTGGAGAACTCTATGGACAGAGGTGCCTTTCAAGATTTGGACATGACTTAGCGACTAAACCACCACACAAATCAGAAAATGTAAAATTAAAAACCCCCAACAACAAAACCTTTTGAGTTTGGAATCTGAGTATGGTGAGGTCTCCTTTGCCCTGAGAGCCTCTTAATCCCTTTATTTTAATTAGAATTGATTACTCAAAGATAAGGAATTATGACTGGCCATATTCACACATGCATGAAAGGCATTAAGATCTCAAAATGAGGCTGGACAATTAGTCACAGATACATGTTGCCTGGATTGAAAAAGAAGGCAATGTTCTTCCAAATTTAAGCCTGGGATCTTTTATTGGTTAATATCCATGGTTCATTAGGAATTACTATTTTAAAAAATAAATTCTATAATTTTGTGTGAAAGTTTGATTATTGTATCATAGTTAGATGTTAGTTTCTAAAAGGCATTTTAAATATAGAGAATTATAATTCTTTTTGTGTATATATATAAATATATATATTTGAATATATGTATATATTTAAATATATTTATATAAATGTGTGTGTATATATATATATGAAAACTATATATATATATAGTTTTCATTTTTAATATGCTGGTGACCTAAAAATGGGATTTCTCTCCATCTTTGAGAGATTCTGCCAGTGTTTTCCTTGCTTATCGTGACCTCCATCTGCAAAGTGTTGGAGTAAGAGGTAATTAAACTACTAAGTGCAACATCTGAAGTTTCAGTGACAACCCTTTGGCATGAAAGGTGAGGACTGAAAGTGTTTTGCCAAGATGTGAGGGACAGAATCCAGAATTCAGGACTATCATCACCATATCACTCTTGGAGTCCAAAAATATTAAAAAGGATTTAACAAAATAATTAAACCAGGCTCATGACTAGAGGAGCTTTTGCATTTGGCAAAGGCACTTGAGAGCAGGCTCTTCCTTAGCAACCACTTAATCATGATCTCATGGCTTGTTCACCCATATCCCCATCACCCATTCAGATGCTTGTTTTTATGTGTGTGTGCATTTCTTATATATATGGATATATTTATATATCCATCAGTTAGTCTAGAGTTTCCATCTGCTTTGCTTAAGGAAAACACATTTACCTGTAATATATTAGATAGCCTATTTTTCAGCATTTTAAAATATAAGACGCATCAGGAATCAGCACTAATATTTTCTCAGATAAATCTCTGCACTGATTACATGAAGTACATTGGTGTTACTGTCACTATGACAACATTATGACAAGAACTAGTCACTCTCAGCTACCTAGTAAAAGGACTTGTCATCTGTATTTGCGAATAAAATGTAACACACATTAGAATCTCTATTTTCCTGCATAAATTAGTACCTTAATGGCTAGGGAGTGCTGAATCACAATTGGATGAAGAACCCATTCCTGTTTATGTTTCCCTAAAGGTAAGGTTTGACTATCTGAGGACTCTCTAATTTTTCAGGAGGTTAGAAAGGAATCAGTTGTTTTCTCGCTATAAGGAACTATTGGAGGCAATAAGTACTCTTCCTCTGCTTTTTTGTTTTGTTTGTTTTTCATTTAAGGAAGCACAGAGCTGTGGTATCAACAAACGGTCTGAATAAATAAGTGAGCTTTGGGATCTTGACGTTTTCTATGTGAAGTAGTATTTGAATCAATCTTTATGATTTTAGGATTTTGCATAATTTTTAACTTTAGCTTCTCGTGACAGAAGTGAGTCACCCTCTTGTACTATTCCATTTTTAATTAAGCAAGGATTCAAACCCATGTTTTCATTGTTAGCTTTAAAAAGAAGTTGCCTCTCCTGTGTTCTCTGTTCCCCTCCCAATAGGGATGCCCTACAGAAAATAAACAAAGATATGCTGTACCCTTAGAGAGACAATATTAGTCCCCATAAACACACTCTGCTGCCTACATTTTTAGATTATTTATGCTCAATTTTGTACTTGTGTTGGTTTGTACAGTAGAGTGTCAGCATTCTGACATTTGTTGTTTAGAGAACTTTATCACCACACAACATGACGTGAAACAGTTGACAAATGTCACTCTTCCCAGGAATGTTTGCCTTTTATTTGATCTGAGACAAATAGAAACTCTTTAGAGGAATTCCTTCTTTATAAGACTTGGTTGACCTATAAAAAGGAAAGCAAAGGTATGACCTATCTTGATTTTGAAATTCTACCTTTCATTTTGAGAGTTAAGATAATATGACAGATAGAAACAGGAGCTGCAGTCATAGAGTCAGTCAATGTGTTCTCTTAATTACAGAATCTTAATGAACATGATTGAAAGACTTTTCTTAATGGTAAATGTATCTTGCATCATTTGGTGCTAGACACACTGAGGGAAAAATAAACATTTTTGACAAAAGATGTGCTATTCCAAGTATATTATTTGATGCAAAAACGCTATGTTTTTGTGTTACTCGAGTATCCATCTGAAACAGTTGGGGAGAAAAATTGCAAAAAATTGAACATGGATAATAGTTATCTGTAAACATCCTGAAGTTTCTCTGAGAAGTGATATGATTAACTCAACATTCAATATGTATGTATTTTGGTATAAGTCTCTGTCTTAGATCAAAAATGTACATATTCTGATATTATTTTTTCTCCCTCCCTGATTATGCTGTTTTTTAAATTAAACAACTTTTGTTTTCCAAATTCTACTTATGATAGCTGCATTAGATACCATCTAGTATACAAAGAAGAAAATAAATATTTCAGTAGAAGGTGTTTTGAAAATATTTCACTGGCATCTTGAGCAAAAATTAAACACAGATAAGCATAGATATGAAGAGAAGAAAAATAATCAAAAGTCTGTTGGCGATGCAGAAACTTAAGAGAAGAGAGAATTTCAGATTTGTATTTTTAGTGGGAAAAAAACAACAACTTCAAATTGATTGCTTTAAGAAATTTGTTTCTATGAGGCATAATTCCCCTGCAAATTATAGTTTCTATTTTAAAGTAAGCCTTTAGCAGAGCATATTGTATATAACTAAAAAAATCTGCTCAGTATCACTCATCTAACCTATTTTTATCATATAATAACACAAGCATTAGATTTCCTGTATCCTCTATAAAGTTAACCTAATTTCTACAGCCTTTTCCCATATACACAGACACAAACATACACTTATATGCTTTTATGTTTCTTCTTCTCTGTAACCCATCTGATATGGTTTACAATAATTTTATTTTTATGTCTGTCCTTTAAAATTCTTACAAAGGAAACCAACTTAAAATTCAGTTCCCTGAGTTCTCTGAGAACAATTTTTTATTTGAAGATTTAAGCAGCCATAGATTTTATGGTAATCTCTGAGAGAGCTAGGGCATCAGAATCATAAAGGAGTTCAAATCTTAAGGAATATGGTTTAGATCTAATAGGATATTAATCCTACTAAATCAATCATTTTAACATGATGACTACTCCCTCACCTAGTGTTTTAACTTTAAGTTCTGTGATTTTTTAGCACGTCAGAAGACAGTGAAGTACTCTTCTTTTTCTTTCTTTAGGATTTAAAAGCAAGTGTTTTATCTAATTGCTCTGGAAATAAATAAAATGTACTGCTTATAAATTTAAAGTGAAAGGACAGCATAATCTCTGTGTTATACACAGACTGATTTATTGCAGATTGCCTATTTAAGTTACATCAAATAGCTTTTACCGCACACAGGGAATCCTGACGTTTAAAAAGTATTCAATTTAAAATGGAAACTTATTTCTAGTATGTGTACGTTAGAGTATATATCAAGCCACAGTTTCTGTGCAATGTGTGGTAAAAATGGCATTTTGTGACTAGCACGATGACGATCCCAGACACTGATTTTTACCTTATCCAGATCCTGAGGCAAAGTAGTCTGTCATTACTTTCCTGAAACAGTATCATCTTGATTTAGTTTAAAGTTACATTCAGTGTTCTTTTATAAGCAGGTTTAGGTATGATCAGATACTTAAAAAAATAAAAGGCTTTCATGAATTGAGGAATTTTTCCACATTCAGTATTGTATTTCACAAGCTTAATGTTAATATACTTAATTATTTTTCCTTTCTTTTTCTCTTGTGTAAGCCTAATTGTTTTCACAAAGTTTGTTTTAAATTCAGTTGATTTTGTTTTGTAGTTAGGAAATGGAAAATCGGATAGATATTTTTACTCACCTGCAAACTTTAAATCAAATAACTGTTTAAAAATATTGTATTTAGTGTCCACAAATGAGATATCCTGGCATCAGACTTTTCTGCTATGAATATACCGTGAGTCTTTTGTTAATATTATGCAAAAGAAGGTAGGAAGCTTTATTTTCTGCAACGTAAATGAGATATTTTTTTTTCCTCTACCATCTCAGAGCTCAGTGTGCATAGGGATACCATAAAATATATTTATGATATTTATTTTGTGAGCCCAGACATATTTCAGGCTCTGAAATACATAGGCCCTATTTACTTGCTATATCACCATTTGTCAGAAAATATTTTGAGTTGAATAGAGGCAGCAAAAGAATGATCCAATGTGCAGATGTTGTTGAACTAAGAAATCAATTATTCCAACAATTGAAATTGTCCTTTAGGGAACAGAGGAATTTTTTTTTTTTCATTGTGATACAATAGTTTACTTGATCTGACTACTTGGGATGGAAAGAAAATGCTAATTATTTTTCATTCAGATTTGCATTTGAAATTTCACTTTAGGACTTAGCACAAAAATGGTTCAAGAGCCCTGTGACACCTCCACCCTCTAGCCCTGTGTTCTGTGCCAACCTAGTCTTTACTCAACAGAGAGATCTATAAATGGTTTCCACAGCAGGAGTTCAGGGCCATCTTCTGGAAGAGAGTCTAAGCACTATTGTACAGTATGTTCTCATTAAGATTTGTTTCCCTGTTAAAACAAGGATAGCTTTCCCAGAAGAAAAATCACCAAAAAGGCAACTTTGGGGAATGGGCAGGAAATTCTGAGGGGCAATATTATTTGCATTCTCTTTGATATTGATGAGGGAAGCATTTTGAGGTTGATTTCTATCCTCTTTGTCTTTTCCTCCTCCATGTCATTCATTCATTTATTTCCTTTCCCCCTTGTCATTCATTCTTTAACTTATTCATTCAACTAGTATGTACTAAGCATTTTTGCATCGTAAGCCACTCTGCCGAATTTGCTCCTTGTAAGGAGAGTTTGCAGTTTCCTATTACAATCTAGTATTTCTTCACTACTTGATACCATCCAAACAAATGTTTGCATCATTGTCTGTTTCCCTCTCACAATCTGTGCCTTGTGAGAAAAAGAAAGTCTCCACGTTGTTCAGTGCTGACTCTCCCAGATCTAGTGGGTGGCCTGGCGTCTAGTGAAAGTAGTGTTGATACTAAATAACAATAATAATTAACTAAGCAGCTACCTTTTGTTATTATTTTTAAATGTTTGTTCAAAAATGAAAGCATAAATGAAGGAAGTCTTACTAGAGGAATCACTGGCATTGATAACGCCCAGATTATGTTAATGTACTTAATGACCAATTGATTCCATACATTTTTAATTTCAGTTCAGTTCAGTTCAGTCTCTCAGTCATGTCTGATTCTTTGCGACCCCATGAATCGCTGCACGCCAGGCCTCCCTGTTCATCACCATCTCCCAGAGTTCACATCGAAGTAGTTTTTCATAGATTTCTTTAATTTCTTTAATTATAAAAGCCATCCACCTAAAGTGTCAATCACATTGTTTAAAGTTAGCAAGCTTTTCTTATTTCGGGTATGCTGTGTATCAAATAGTTTATTTCTATTTATTTGGGAGTTTAAAAATCCTCTTAAATTTTCCTTAGCATGTTTGGATTAAAGTTTTTATTTAAAATTGCTTTCATCTTTCATGTAAAAAAAATTTGTAGATAACCAGCTATGTTTCAATCTGAAACTTAGTATTAATTCAGTAGTTTAACTGAACCAATAACTGTTTTTGAGGCATGTCATTATATTTGTTCATTTCAAATAGCTGGCTCCTAGAGGACTTCCTTGGTCGACCAGTAGCTAAAATGCCAAGCTCCCAAGGTAAGGTGTCCAGGTTTGATCCCTGGTCAGGTAACTAGATCCCACGTGCCACAAGTAAGAGTTCTCATGCTTGAACTAGAGATCCTACATGTGCAATGAAGACCCAGTGAGCCCAAATAAATAAACAATAAATAAAATAAATATTAAAAAAGATAAACCTCAAATAACTGGCTCTTACAAAATTTCCATTACATGTAGAATGAGTAAAACATGTCAGAATCTGTTGTAAAAATGTAGTTTATTCATATTATGTCCTTAAGATGGAATTTTAAAGGGCTTTAGCTGTGAAGAATTTTCCATCATCTTATTTGTATATAATGATCTGTAATATGGATTTTATATGATATATTTTAACAAATTGTGTTAGCAACCCAATGGAAGTATTTCCTTTCTCTAATTCTGTGTTGTTTGTCTTTACAATATCCCTGTGCTTGAGTTAACCACAAAAGAAAATTAAAAATTAATTAGACCCCCTGAGGTTATTGTGGACTGGGACCAAGGGAAAAATCCAACTCAACCCCTCATCTGGCCAGTCAGTTTAATAGAGGCAGCACAAACTCCAGGATTATGCATCACTGATTGAACATCCTTTTGCAAACTTCTCCCATTGCTGTCTAATTAGGATTTTTCCCTTGAAGCAGGAAAATGGTGCCAATCCATTCTGATATCACCAGCATGATAATCACTAAAAAGTTATTTAGCAAAAATTTTACTATGCTTTTAATGCTGTACTATGTGAGATATAAAAAAACCTTTTAAGCCTTAGTCCTTCCATCAAGACACTGTGTCTTAACTAGGGAGACACATTGAAAAGCTAAATTGTATCTTATTCCTTCACTCCTAGGAAATGACAGAAGGAAATGATTAGCATGGGCCATTAGTATAAAATCACAACGGAAGAAAAAGACTTGAGTCAGGCCTTGAGAATTTGGGAGGTTATAGTTTTGTTGACAGAAAGAATGGAAGACAGGTTATGATGGGAAAAATATAATTAAATATATGAGTCAGGAAGAAAACAGCGTATTTAAGAGGGAGAAAGCAATGGCCATTTTGGAGTGTGCTTGCTATATATGAGTTGGGATTTTTAAAAATTGGAGTGTAATTGCTTTACAATGTTGTGTTACTTTCTGCTGTACAACCAAGTGAATCAGCTATATGCATACATACATCCCCTCCCTCATACTTCCCCCTGACCCTGCCCCATTTCCGCCTCTCTAGATCATCACTGAGCGGGGCTCCCTGTGTTATAGTGCAGCTTCCTGCTAGCTATCTATTTTTGTCAAGGTAATGTATATATGTTAATCTTACTCTCCCAATTCATCTCACCCTCCCCTTCCTGAAAATGATCATAAATATATGGGAGTGCTGCCAAATAATGAAGAGCATTGAAAAGTCAAATATATGATTGTAGAACTGATCAGAATTTTTTTCATAATATTTTATGTTCTTTTGACAGTAGGCCTATCGAGATTTAATAGGGTATGGATGGTGGTGTTAATATGTTATTATTACTCTGTTCTGTTTTCTTTTTCTATGTTTTGAATTAAATCTGTATTTCCTAATGATAACTAAGTGGTCTGTGTATGTAATGCATACAAATCATCACTAAACCACAATTAAGAGACAAGTGTTTTGGTTTTGTTTTATTTAATGTCTCTTCTAAAATGTAAACTTAAACTGCAATTTTTTTCTTATAGATCTTGCTATAAATGGTGCTCCATTTTCTATCATCATTCTGCCATCTTGAGCATCACTGATTTGGTTAAAGAAATTATACTTCTTGCCTCCTATCTCATTTAATGGCCAACAGTCAGTTATTCATCTGTCTTTTTCCTCACTATTCTCAGCAAGATCTCTTTAAAATGAAAATTTAAAAATAATTTTTCACTGCCCCCAGATTACTCAACTCCTGTTTAAAAAATTTGAATTATGTTAGAATAAATTCCAGTGTTCTTTTGATAATCTATAAGACTTTTTTTTTGACTATCCATCTAATTCTTTATCTACTAAACTAATTTACATTCTTTACTTGCCATTTATCTGAAATATTTACAATTATTCAGAGTGCTATGTTATTCTGCTACTCTATGCTGTAGCACTTTATATTTTTATTTATAAAATTCAACTACTACACACATCAGTTCTTCCAAATTTTTATCAGGCATCACCTCCAATGTAAAGTCTTTCCTTACTCCTAAATTTCAACCCTTTTCCCTAAAGATAATCAAATTTACTAATGTAAAGTTTTATATGTAAGCTCCTTAGGGTAAATATCATATATTTATATTTTAAATTTTATTTATACATTTTTCTTTTTTATTGCATTATATACTACCTCAGGAAAGGTCTATTCTATATTTATCTACATATTTCCATTGCTTAATGCAGTGTCTGCAGTATGGTAGATTTTTATTAATATTGGTTGAATTAGAGTAAATCTTCCACCTACTGAAAGGAAGAATAAAGAATTTTTGATACATGTTAGCTGTGGAGTCGGAGAAGGCGATGGCACCCGACTCCAGTACTCTTGCCTGGAAAATCCCATGGATGGAGGAGCCTGGTGGGCTGCAGTCCATGGGGTCATGAAGAGTCGGACACGACTGAGCAACTTCCCCTTTCACTTTTCACTGTCATGCATTGGAGAAGGAAATGGCAACCCTTGAGAATCCCAGGGACGGGGGAGCCTGGAGGGCTGCCGTTTATGGGGTCGCACAGGGTTGGACACGACTGAAGTGACTTAGCAGTAGCACAGTTGTGGAGTGGGTATATAGCTCATGTTTAACACCAGGAATTCTAGAACAAGCTTATTTGCCAATCAAACCTTGCTCTATCACTCCCTAGCATATCAAACAATTGTCTTTGGATTTTAGTAAGGTAATTGATTCTCAAGGGCAGATATCCCACTCACCCTTCATCCAATGTGAACTTATTTAAAACAAACAAACAAGCAAACAAGTAGGCCAAGAGAGACAAAGTTGAGCAGCGGAGAGAGAAAGAGATAGACAGACAGACAGAGGGGCAGAGAACACAAATGGTACCTTTTATAAACTCTCACTTCTGGTGGCCTTCCTTAGGACCTGTGATCCATATCTGGCCTAAGCTCGTTTTTCCTGCATTTCTGTCACTTGAAACCAGTGGAATCCTAAAAATAAAACTGAGCATATATACATATATATGTGTATTTTAATGAACAGCTTCAGGGTTTTGTATATTTGTTGAAAGTAAGATGGAAAATGAAAACTACCACTTAAAATAATCGTAGAAGCATTTATTAGCTTTGCTACTAGTACTATCTTGTTTTGTATGTACACACACACACACACACACACACACACACACTACACCTATATATATTTACAAAGAATTCCATAAAATTAATGTGTTCTAAAGAGGCAAAGGGAGACGTTTCATTATACTTTGAATGAATTGCGTCAAAAATCTTGATTTTCCAGGATTGTGATGAAAAGCTCGCTTTTTCTAATGTGAACATGTACCTTCTGAATAAATCCTTTTATTCAAAACATACAATGCTAAACTGATTCTGGTCTTTGAAAAGGCGATGCCGTGCTTTTGCTGTTGTTGCTGCTGTTCTTTTCAAGTAAAAATGTGATGCCCTCTGTACTTCTGCAGCTGAAGTGAAGAATGTCATTTAAAACAACTCTTTTCAAATTGGAAAGTACCTTATTCACTTCTGAAATTGGAGAAATAGGGGAGCTTTTAAATTTATATCTCAAGTTGGAGAGTCTGAAGTACCTCATAAAAACACGTAAACCATTATATGATCAGTAATAAGTCAAACTGATGAATATTGATGATTATAAACTTTCTCATACAGTGTTCATACTGACAAGTATTTTTTTCACAATTCTAGACAAATGATTGTGTGGTTGGTGAGACTATGCTTATAAAGGAGTCATAAATATATCATCTCATGTGATATCAAGCCTAAGAGGAGAAGTGTGTCTACCCAGTGGATAGATGTCATAATGAAGCAGCCTGCACTATGTGTCTTCATGTTATATTTTTTCTATTATATGCAATGTGGATCCTCTGAGAAGTAGTTGCTGATGATCTATCTACTCAGAAGGGCTGTGAAGGTTTATTGTGAAGTAAAATTTAAAAAGAAAGAAAGAAAGAAAAGTAGGCGAGGAGGAATCAGCAGGATTCTGCAGGAGAAACGTTCAGTCCAAGGTTTGAACTTATTAAATTCTGCCAATCCAACAGAGAAGTCTAAAAGAAAGGTTACTCATTAGAAGAGTCCTTTGTTGAGCAGACGTGACCCAACTTGTATACCACAGTTTACTCAGCTATCTGCTGCATCCAAAGAGTGGCCTTGGCTCAGAATTTGTGATGAATGAGAAAGACCTCGTAAATGGAAGCCATCATCTGAACCACACTCTGCAGAACTGGTCAAGGATGCTGTCCTCGCATCACCATGGCACCTCCCTGTGACGTGAAGTCACGCCTGACTCTGAGCGACTCTACAGACTGTAGCCCACTAGGCTTCTCTGTCCATGGAGATTTTCCAGGCAAGACTACTGAAGGAAATAGAGTGCCATTTCCTCCTCCAGGGGATCTTCCCAACCCAGGGATCAAACCTGAGTCTCCTGTGTCTGCTGCATTGCAGGAGGTTCCTTTACAAATGAGCTATCTGGGCACATTAGAGATACATAGACTAATAAGAAAGGTGTATGTTAATCAAGTTAGTAAGCACAGTTCTTAGAGAAATAGGACCGTTGGCCAAAATTCTAAATAGTGTGTTTTTAAATTAGAAAGGTTTTGCTTACTGAAGTATCTAGTGGTTACCAGCAGAAAGTGCTCGAGTGGCAAATGGAAGGAGAGATATGGAAATAAAATCAATATTCTGTTCAATAAAACAAAAATACGCAGTTAACCTGCATGCATACAAATCTTCAAAACAAATGAAACACAAAACCATTTTCAAAATAGAATAAAAATTCAAGGATAAAAGGAAATAGACGATGAGCATAAGTAGAGTCATGCCAAAGAAAATGGAATAAAGGAAGGACCTAAAAAACTCTTTTTCTAAACTGGAACACATATTAAATAAACCATACAACCCTTAAAATAACTATCACTTCCAAGAATGAGTTTGCCAGATGTGCAAGTGAGTATGTGGAATTAAAACGTAATAAATCTGTAAGTTCAGATGTGATGTTCTCTGGTGTCTCAGCCCTTCTGCCTGAGATCCTGAGTGATGAAAAGTTTACCAATGGCTTTTATTTTATTTGACAAAAAAGAAGTATTTGTTATTAAAACTTTCAAAATCTGGATAGAGAAGACAAGTGGATTCTCAGTACTGAGCATACAGTATTCACATCAGCTTTAGAATGAAGAAGAGGATCCGCTATGGGACATTGACAGCAGCATCACACTAGTCGGTGTCAATACAGGTTTTGGAGGAAAATCACAATTGTCACTGTCATTTTCACTCCTTGGCTAGATTTACTCTATTAAGTAAAGTGATATTTATAAATTAAATCTTCTCAAATTATAATATAAACAAGTTTGTATTTGCATTTTTCTTTTTCACTTTCAGTAATACAATCTAATGTTTAGAGTTTTTCATGTGTTGACAGCAAGGACTGGAAGAATAGAATGAAAATGTTTAAATTACTGAGATTTCCAGTGACCTCTTTCAGGTTGGCACGTTGGAGCAGTTACTTAGTGAGCTAGCACCACAATATGTAATTTAGTAACAAAAATGGTTACTGGTTACAAACGAGTTATGCTGTCCTTCGTGGACTGTAGGATTGTGAATATCTGATTTAGTTTCCTCCCTCAAATTTAAAAATATTTAATTCAAGAAACTGGATCATGATGGCAGATTGAGTAAATAAAGGCATGTAACTCTTGTTTACCTGAAATACTCTAAAAGATGAAAAATGTGTTTTTAAAAAGATCTTTCTCCTGTGCTGGCGAACAAGAGAGTCATGAGCCAGGTATTAAAATCATTCTGTCAGAATCAGCAGTTCTCACATAACCCAACTATAGGCAATTACACAGTGTAACTGAAAGAAACTAGAAATACCCAGAAATAGACCTATCAATAAAGGTGCAGTTATTTTATCAAGACATTTACAGCATTTTGCTAAAAATGTGTGAGAGATCTGAGCAAGTGGAAGCAAGTTCACTATTCCTAAATGTGAATACATATTTGTGAAGATGTCAGGTTTCTCCTAACGTCCCTTCCTATTGATTTATAACTCAGTCCAATCCCAAACAAAATGCCAAGCAAAGTAATCAGCATCAGTGATTTCTCTACAAAAAGAAATTAATTTCCAAAACAATGACCACCATGAAACTTTGGAATTACATAGCTAGGTTCTTTCTTGGCTTTTGATGTAAGAATAAAACTATTTATTTAGCTATGAACTGGGACATTTCCTTATGCCTAGAATTTTAAAGCACCTTAAACTTCCTTCTCAAGAGAAGTTCCCATGGACGACCAAGAGACCATGGTGTGGTCTCTTTCATAGGAATCACTGTGAAAAGATGAGATGTAAAGACATGCAGAAATGATTAAAAAATTGACTAAGGATCTGCACGGTACCTGTGTGGAGATGATTAACAAAGAGGGCGGAGCTGAAAACCCTGAAGTAATGAAACCATCAGTTACTTTAATAACTAGAAATGGTATCTTTGGGAAGTTTGGTCATAAAACCAATCATTAAAGGAAGAAAATCAGGTAGTTTGGGCTGAAAAGTATTGAACACATTTCCTGAAACTTTGACCTTCTTGCTCCCTCCCTCTTTTCCTCCCTCCTCTCTCTCTCTCTTTGCTATTTTAGTAATATCTTCTGGAAGGAGTGTGCATATGTAGAGAGATTGGTGGAGAGTGGTGTTAATGTAATTAAACAAGAAGGCCACTAGACCGAGATGGCTCTCAGGCTTCAGGAGCGCATGGAAGCAAACCAAAATCTAAGTCAGTCAATGCAGCCACTGTCTGAGGAGATAAAACCCAAGAACAACCTATTGCATAGCCAGCTAGGCTTTCCTGTTGAAGGCAACTGTCTAAACTATAGCCAGTCAATGTCCTTGCTTTGCTTCCTCATCTTCTCTGTAAAAGGTCTCCTGTAATTCCTGTCCGTATAGCCCTCCTCACTACATTGAGTTTCATCCTACCCAATTCAGATTGATGTATGCTCAAATCAACTCTTGAAAATTAAATGTGCCTCAGCTTATCTTTTAACAGGGTTGCTTAACAAGTTAAGAAACTACCCAATTCCTTTTTGCATGTTTACCATCTGCCATCTACTAAAATATCTTCTGTCATAAAAGGGTTCTTCTGCTGGAGATCCCATCCTCATGAGGTCACGAGAACCGCCTGGAGGCCTTCTTAACTACATTGTTGAAAATTTTGCAGATGGAAGGGAAACAAATGCTTATCAGCAGTTGGGGATGCTGAAAGATACAATTAATATGGGTGCCAGGTTGACTGGATGTTGATTTAAATCTTGTAAAAATTGTTTGAATAATCTAATGATTTAGAACTTGTATAAGGATTTCAAAACAGTGCATTTAAATTGTACATGTACAATATAATAGAGTCTGCAGAGTGTGAACTTAATTTTGAAATTTCACTGTATGTTATATTCACTCATTCATGCAAAACTCTATAAATGAGTCTATTTGCCTTATTGTCAAATTATATTATTTAGGCCTTTATGTACAATATTTTGGGACCGGTATAAAATCTGTAGTATATAGAAATAGGCAAGGTAAAAATCATCACAGACTCATGTAAAAATGAGGAGCTTACAAAACACATGTCAAGATGTAATGTGAGGAAAGGGTATCAGGGTTATTGTTAGGTGAATAATAGCTAGTAACAGAAAATGCATTCATAACTTCCATCCTTGTAGACACATCTGTAATCTTTCTCAGTCTTCCTTGGTTGGAATTAATATCTCTATTTCCCTCTCATGTTCTTTTGCTTCCCAATCCCTACTTTTAAAATATTCTATTTTATATTTCAATTTGCGATATAAGAAAATATCTCCAGTACTAGGCAGTATTCTTTATTTTATCCATCCCAAAGTTATCACAGGGTAAATAACTCTTTAAGTGGGTCAAAGCAGCTTTCACACAGTTCTTATTGGGTCATTTCCAGAAAGCTTCAGAAATAATATAGTAAGAAAAAAAAAAAAGAGGAGAAGCGATTTTCAAAGATTGCTGAGAACTAATTTTTGGAAGCACTGAAACATGCTTAGAGTTTTTTTTTTTTAATGGTTTTTATGCCATTTTGTTCTTAAAAATGAATAAAAATATTTAAGAAGATGATATATTTACAAATATGAAATTTGAACCATGAAACTAAAAACTAAGAGGCCCACAAATTCAGATTTGGTGTTAACATATGATTGGCCTGCTACATGTTAGAGAGACCATTCCTTTTGCAATGGAATTGTGAAGGGTGATTTAGAGAAGCCAGGGAGAGAGAAACAAGAAGGAAGGCTACATAAATGTTTTAACATTCTCTGTTCATTTGCCTGTTGTATTTTTTTTTTTTAATGAAATGCCTTTTCTCTCTCTCTCTCTCTTTTTTTTTTTTAACCAAAGCAAAGTCTCATGGTTCATATACAACCAAAACTTCATCTTAACATCTGCTGTGCTGCACACATGGGTATATTTATCTTTTTATTCTCTAAGAGCCCATATTTTTTATGCAATTAAGTTGGTTGGTGATGTTATGATAATATTTCTTGTAAAGACACTGGAATGTTGTTAGAAGCCAAGAGGTTCTAATTAAAAGCTGAGAAGCTGTCATACTCATTCATGTAGCCTCTCTGGTACAGATAGACTGCATATTAATTTTGGATAAATAGAATTAATTAGCAACACACTTTCACATCCTATAGAAATGTGGGCTCCTGTGTAGTATGTTACTGGGTTTCCCTGATGGCTCAATGGTGAATAATCTTCCTGTCAATGCAGGAGACCTGGGTTCGATCCATGGAATGGGAAGATCCCCTGGAGAGGGAAATGGCTACCCACTCCAGTATTCTTGCCTGGAAATGGATGGTGGGGTACAGTTCATGGGGTTGCAAAAGAGTCAGACACAACAGAGTGACTAAACAACAATGAATATGTTACTACTTGGCAGCAGATTTTGAATTTCAAAAATGGCTTCATGAAATCTTTACCAGATATTGAATGAAACTAATGAAATAACAGCACATACATGATAATCAACTTTACAGTAACAGTACTCAGCCTTTTAACAAATTTAGAACCCTTTATATGTGGGCATGAACAGTATGAAAAGGCAAAGTGATAGGACACTGAAAGAGGAATTCACCAGGTCAGTAGGTGCCCAATATGCTACTGGAGATCAGTGGAGAAATAACTCCAGACAGAATGAAGGAATGGAGCCAAAGAAAAACAATACCCAGCTGTGGATGGGACTGGTGACAGAAGCAAGGTCCGCTGCTGTAAAGAACAATATTGCATAGGAACCTGGAATGTCAGGTCCATGAATCAAGGCAAATTGGAAGTGGTCAAACAGGAGATGGCAAGAGTGAACCTCGACATTCTAGCAATCAGCAAACTAAAATGGACTGGAATGGGTGAATTTAACTCAGATGACCATTATATCTACTACTGTGGGCAGGAATCCCTTAGAAGAAATGGAGTAGCCATCATGATCAACAAAAGAATCCGAAATGCAGTACTTGGATACAATCTCAAAAACAACAGAATGGTCTCTGTTGTTTCCAAGGCAAACCATTCAATATCACAGTAATCCAAGTCTATGCCCCAACCAGTAATACTGAAGAAGCTGAAGCTGAATGGTTCTATGAAGACTACAAGACCTTTAGAACTAACACCCCCAAAAGATGTCCTTTTCATTAAGGGGACTGGAATGCAAAAGTAAGAAGTCAAGAAACACTTGGAGTAGCAGGCAAATTTGGCCTTGGAACACAGAATGAAACAGGGAAAAGACTAATAGAGTTTTGCCAAGAAAATGCACTGGTCATAGCAAACACCCTCTTCCAACAACATAAGAGAAGATTCTACACATGGACATCACCAGATGGTCAACACCAAAATCAGATTGATTAAATTCTTTGCAGCCAAAGATGGAGAAGCTGTATACAGTCAACAAAAACAAGACCAGGAGCTGACTATGGCTTAGATCATGAACTCTTTATTACCAAATTCAGATTGAAATTGAAGAAAGTAGGGAAAACCAATAGACCATTCAGGTATGACCTAAATCAAATCCCTTATGATTATACAGTAGAAGTGAGAAATAGATTTAAAGGACTAGATTTGATAGATAGAGTGCCTGATGAACTATGGAATGAGGTTCCTGACATTGTACAGGAGACAGGAATCAAGACCATTCCCATGAAAAACAAATGCAAAAAAGCAAAATGGCTGTCTGAGGAGGCCTTACAAATAGCTGTGAAAAGAAGAGAGGCGAAAAGCAAAGGAGAAAAGGAAAGATATAAGCATCTGAATGCAGAGCTCCAAAGAGTAGCAAGAAGGGATAAGAAAGCCTTCTTCAGTGATGAATGCAAAGAAATAGAGGAAAACAACAGAATGGGAGACTAGAGATCTCTTCAAGAAAATTAGAGATACCAAGGGAGCATTTCATGCAAAGATGGGCTCGATAAAGGACAAAAATGGTATGGACTTAACAGAAGCAGAAGATATTTAAGAAGAATACACAGAAGAACTATGTAAATAAGATCTTCACGACCAAGATAATCATGATGGTGTGATCATTCACCTAGAGTCAGACATCCTGGAATGTGAAGTCAAGTGGGCCTTAGAAAGCATCACTACAAACAAAGCTAGTGGAGGTGATAGAATTCCAGTGGAGCTATTTCAAATCCTGAAAGATGATGTTGTGAAAGTGCTACACTCAATATGCCAGCAAATGTGGAAAACTCAGCAGTGGCCACAGGACTGGAAAAGGTCAGTTTTCATTCCAATTCCAAAGAAAGGCAATACCAAAGAATGCTCAAACTACCGCACAATTGCACTCATCTCACAGGCTAGGAAAGTAATGCTCAAAATTCTCAAAGCCAGGCTTCAGTATTATGTGAACCATGAACTTCCAGATGTTCAAGCTGGTTTTGAAAAAGCAGAGGAAGCAGAGATCAAATTGCCAACATCCACTGGATCATGGAAAAAGCAAGAGAGTTCCAGAAAAACATCTATTTCTGCTTTCTTGACTATGCCAAAGCCTTTGACTAGGTGGATCACAATCAACTGTGGAAAATTCTGAAAGAAATGGGGATACCAGACCACCTACCTGCCTCTTGAGAAACCTATATACAGGTGAGGAAGCAACAGTTAGAACTGGACATGGAACAACAGAGTGGTTTCAAATAGGAAAAGGAGTACGTCAAGTCTGTATATTGTCACCCTGCTTATTTAACTTCTATGCAGAGTACATCATGAGAAATGCTGAACTGGAAGAATCACAGCTGGAATCAAGATTGCCGAGAGGAATATCAATAACCTCAGATATGCAGAGGGCACCACCCTTATAGCAGAAAGTGAATAGGAGCTAAAGAGCCTCTTGATGAAAGTGAAAGTGGAGAGTGAAAAAGCTGGCTTAAAACTCAACATTCAGAAACCTAAGATCATGGTGTCTGTTCCTATCACTTCATGGGAAATCAATGAGGAAACACTGCAAACAGTGTCAGACTTTATTTTTCTGGGCTCCAAAATCACTGCAGATGGTGACTGCATCCATGAAATTAAAAGATGCTTACTCCTTGGAAGAAAAGTTATGAGCAACCTAGATAGCAGAGACATTACTTTGCCAACAAAAGCAGAGACATTACTTTGCCAACAAAGGTCCATCTTGTCAAGGCTATGGTTTTTCCAGTGATAATGTATGGATGTGAGAGTTGGACTGTGAAGAAAGCTGAGCGCCAAAGAATTGATGTTTTTGAACTGTGGTGTTGGAGAAGATTCTTGAGAGTCCCTTGGACTGCAAGGAGATCCAGCCAGTCCATTCTGAAGGAGATCAACCCTGGGATTTCTTTAGAGGAAATGATGCTAAAGCTGAAACTCCAGTACTTTGGCCACCTCATGCTAAGAGTTGACTCACTGGAAAAGACTCTGATGCTGGGAGGGATTGGGGACAGGAGGAGAAGGGGATGACCAAGGATGAGATGGCTGGATGGCATCACTGTCTCAATGGACATGAGTCTGAGTGAACTCCGGGAGTTGGTGATGGACAGGGAGGCCTGGCGTGCTGTGATTCATGGGGTCACAAAGAGTCGGACACGACTGAGCAACTGAACCATACTGAACTGACTATGTGGGCATTAGAGTCATTGTTTGGAGGCGAAACTAGTTTTGATTTGGGGAAGATTTGTCTGCGTAAATCACTGTATTCAAAATTCTTTGAAAAGTGTCAAGTAGCCTCACTTGAGCTTTGCCAATGTTAGTTTAAATCTCTTTCTTAAAATGATCACTTTTGCCATGTTACAAGTATTACTGTCCCCAGAATATATATATCTCATATGGGCTTCATCAGTGGAACTTGTGATCATTCTTTGTAAAGAATTACATTCTGAAGGCTAAAGTCAAATGAACAGATGCCCACCTGCAGATATGCCTTCTGTTTATAGGTCTTGTACAATAAAAACTTACATGGTTATTACCTGTATATTCATGATCCTGTGTATCATCTGTGACTATCATCTTAGCTCAGTTTCAGTCAGACATTTTATCCTGTTCTGTTTATCACTGCCTTCCATTTTCATTGGTTGTTGAAGTTTTAAACCATATCTTTCTGTTCCAGCTCCTGAACTCTTTGTTTCCAGCTGGCATCTTCTTGGACAAGCAGGTCTAGGTTTTCCTGAAGCTACATGTTCACATGAATATCATTAAATGTCTCCCTCCTCCTTCTGCTGCTTTGCATTCTTCAGAGATGACTTTCAGGTGTTTTTTGAAGTCAGTCAGTTTGAACTGGAGCAATTTTTCTGGTTCTTTGAGCGAACTTGACTGTCCTTCCAGATAAGTCACCGTTAGTCCATGAAGTAAAATTTTATAGGACTGGCTTTTTATAGGATTGACTTTTCTGTTCTCAGCCCAGAAGGTTGACTCTATCCCACAGGGAAAAGTTGGACCTGTTTAATATTAGCATTAAATTTTGCCAAATAGAGGGTTTGTGGCATCAGAGGAGTGGCCTCCACTGCAGATGGCTCAAGGGCATTGAAGGTGCATGTAATGAGTTTTTGCCTCCTGTTGACTTTAAGATACTCTCCGTCAGGCAGCAGATCCTTTGGCTAGGTCATTACCCCTCAAAGTATGTCAACTTTTACTTGCAAGTAATCAAAGCAGCACAAAACAAAATTTTAAAGGGAAACTCAGAGATTTGACCCTTGTGTCCATGATTCAGACAGTATCAATGAAGTACCATGCAACTGATGCAGAAGTAGCTGGAAAGCCATTTTCATAGCCATAAACAGGCCCTCTTTGGTTCCAAAGGACATTGAAACTACCTCTAGCCAGTAGCATCAGAGTTACAGCTCCCTGTCCCAAATTCTGTTTGTGTTCTACTTTAAAACTACGTAGAGCCTGACAAGCAGGACAGACCATCAGTAAGTAAGGGGGAGGTGGGCTAGTTTTGTACGCTAGTGATATCTAAATTTGATGCAGTCACTACACAATTACAAAACATTACAATTTGTATAGTACATTGAGAAAATGGAAAAGACCAGTTACAGTGAGAGGGATGAATTGTGGCCTCTCTAGGTCTACATGGCCCCACTGAAAGGTTAGGAGATCCAAGCAGTGCTATGCTCAAACCAAACTTATTGAACTAAGAGTAAATAACCCTAGATTTTTGGTCCTTGTTCTGCCTCTTCAATAGCTTCATGAGCTAGGTCTTCAAAACTGTAGCCAATATTTGCTAAAAGCAATACAAAACAGAAATCATTTTCTTATGCAGTATCTTATTTTAAACCTGGCTATCCTATGATGTTGGTCATTGTCTTAATTCATTCAGGCTTCTATATCAGAATCTCAGAACCTGGGTAACTTAAACAATAAATATTTCTGACTATTCTAGAGGCTGAAATGTGCATGATCTCAGTGCAAACACCTAGGTTTCCTGGTGAAGACTCTCTTCCTGCCTTGAAGTCAGTCATCTTCTTATATCCTCAAATGGGGAAAAACAGACAGCAAGCTCTGGTCTCTTCCTCTTCTTATAAGTACACTGATCCCATCATGGGACAATACCCACATGACATCTTCTATGTCTAATTACCTCCCAAAGGTCTCACCTCCAGATATCACCACACTGGAGTTGAAGGCTTACAGCTTCATGATAGGAATTTGAGGAGGACACATTTAGTTGATAACACCATCCTATAGGGTCATTAAATGTCTTAAGTGACAAACTTAGGTTAAATGGTTCTCCTAGGACACTGACTATTACATTATAGTTGGATTTTAAATCAAAACCATCTGTCTCCAACTATCATTTTTGTTTTAAACCATTGTATATGGCTTAATAATTTCACCCTACTTTGAAAACAAATAATTTTCCAACAACATTCTTTTTGACTCTTAATACAATAGCAAAGTGACCATTTTTAATACATGTAGTATTTATCCATTTTCTTTTCAAGTATTAACAGAATTATTCCTATATGACAAGTACTAATGCCACAGAAAAAAGGAGCTCACAGTCTGGTCAAGGGGACAAGTTAAAGGTGCTATAATAGAAACAATATAAGCCTGGGAAAGAGACCCAACAGCAGAGGTTGGGAAGGGGAATGGGCTAAAAACTCAGTTAATGTGGGAAAATATACCTGCTTCCCTGGTGGCTCAGACCGTAAAGAATCTCCCTGCAATACAGAACACCCCGGTTCAATCACTGAGTCAGGAAGGGCCCCTGGAGAAGGAAACAGCAATCTGCTCTGGTATTCTTGCCTGGAGAATTCCGAGGACATAGGAACCTGGTGGACAACAAGCCATGGGGTTGCCAAGAATCAGACATGACTGAGTGACAAAGAGTTGAGAGCCGGATACCTAAATTGAGTTTTGAAAGATGAATAGGAAGTAATTTTTGATGGTGTGCCCAAAAGATAGAATTTTAAAGATAAAAGAAAGTGTTCATGTGAGAGCAAACAGAAATAATACAATGCTTTGGAAAACTAGATGCTTTATGGTTTAAGAATTGGGCATGACAGTGAAAGTGGTAGGATATGATTTCACTAGATTGTCAAAGAGTGATATTTTACAAATTGAACATTTTGCTAAAAACTATAGACTTTTGGTTACAAGGAGGAACCCTAAAATATTTCAAGGAAGGGAAATGGAAATAAGATGATCAATGGAATATATTTATATATATATATTTATAAATATATATATTATATAAATAATATATATTTATATTTGATTCATGGACTATATTTCATTTGGAGAAGAAATTGTGAGAGAAAGAGGACTGTAGATTGGAAAAACAAAATGCAGGTAAGTTGAAAAATATTTTTAAAAAGGATTGAAACAAAGGCTGACATATGAATAGAGTACTTGATAGAGTGGTAAGACAGTCAGAAATTAACAGGATGTATGAATGACTGTACTTAGTCATGGTAAAGACTAGAAAGTCAAAGATAACTCCCAAGTTTCTGATGACCAACTTTGTTGAAGTTCATGCAAATCACAGAAGAAAGGAAAACAGGAGGATGATCAAGAATGCATGTGTTTATTTGGGGTAAAGAGTTGGGGTTGAAGCACCACTGAAAATAAAAATCTATTTCTAAAAAGAACTTAGGCAAATACAAAGAAATATTTCTGAGGTCAAAGTTTTACTTAATGGAAAATTTATAGTTCTGATAGCTTGTGAAAAGTGTGTAGAATGAAAGTCAAAAACAGAATCCCAAGATTTAAGAAATTAAAAGAGAATTGAGCTTGCAAAAGAGATTGTGAAGCACTATTTTTTTTTTTTCTTTTGATCTAGGGTATAGCCAACAAGCAAACAGTATTGTGTGAGGCACTAACTTTGACAAGAATTGTTCACAGGGTTTCTCTCTTCTTCTCTTATTCACTCTGCAGTTGAAAAATCTTCTGCCTTAAAGTTTCCATTGGACTGGCACCTGCAAATTATCTTCATTGTTGAATCAAATGTGTGCTTCCAAGTCCTAATTTCATTTGACATCTCAACAACTTATCACAGTTGATCTCACATGATTCCAGACACTTCGTTTTCTTTATACCTGACAGTCTTCTGAGAAAGTGAAAGTGAAACTTCCTCAGTCGTGTCCAACTCTTTGAGACCCCATGGACTATACAGTCCATGGAATTCTCTAGGCCAGAATACTGGAGTGGGTAGCCTATCCCTTCTCTAGGGTATCTTCCTGACCCAGGTATCAAACCAGGGTCTCCTGCATTGCAGGCAGATTCTTTACCAACTGAGCCATGTGGGAAGCCCTGTTGAGACTTCTTCCTAAGTCTTTGGCTTAAGTCTCTTTTGTTGGCCACTGTTCCCTAGTGAACCTTTTAATTTTAGACTTTCTTCAGACTCAACTCTATACCAGCTCCTGTTTGTGTGTTCTCCCTGCAGCTTCTATGTATTTGGAAAAATATTTACACACCAGTGACATCTAAATTTGATCCTGTACCTAAACTTCTCTTCAGATGTCTAGACATATGTAGACAACTATTTACTCATAATCCCTACTTAGATATCTAGTAAGCATCTGCTTCACATATTTTATATATTCTATATTCAATATATTTTATTATATATTCTTATCTCCTTTGTCTTTACCTAATTGATGCTTTTGAACTGTGGTATTGGAGAAGACTCTTGAGAGTCCATTGGGCTGCAAGGAGGTCCATCCAGTCCATCCTAAAGGAAATCATTCCTGAATATTCATTGGAAGGACTGATGCCGAAGCTGAAACTCCAACACTTTGGACACCTGATGTGAAGAACTGACTCATTTGAAAGACCCTGATGCTGGGAAAGATTGAAGGTGGGAAGAAAAGAGGACAACAGAGGATGAGACAGTTGGATGGCATCACCAAATCAATGTCATGAGTTTGAGTAAACTCTGGGAGTTAGTGATGATGGACAGGGAGGCCTGGCATGCTGCAGCAGTCCATGGGGTCGCAAAGAGTTGGACATGACTGAGCAACTGAACTGAATTGAACTGAATATCTAATATATAAATAACTATTGGATTTGGTTCTTCCTCCAGAATGTCTCAACTAGGTCCACGTTTACTTATTTTGACACCAGCTCTGTATCCAAAAGAATCATCATGCTTACCAGAATGACTCTAAGAGCCTCCTGTTAAACTTCTAAGTTTCACTCTCTCTGTTCTTGCAGTTTATTCTCAATTCTGTGTCTGGAGTGATTATTTTAAATGCAAATCTCATCTTTACACTGCTTAAATCAATTATCGGCTTACTGTAATATGATAAAATTCAAAACCTTGGTGCTCCTTGCAAGGCTTTGCATAACTTTTTATTTTTCAGCCTCATCTCATAAATCTCTACTTAATATTTAATGTATTTCTCCTAACTCATCTCAGTGTTCATCCCTCTGAAGTGCTCTCTCAGTTCAATTCAGTCACTAAGTCATGTCTGACTCTTTGCAACCCCATGAATCGCAGCACACCAGGCCTCCCTGTTCATCACCATCTCCCGGAGTTCACTCAGACTCACGTCCATCGAGTCCGTGATGCCATCCAGCCATCTCATCCTCTGCCGTCCCCTTCTCCTCCTGCCCCCAATCTCTCCCAGCATCAGAGTCTTTTCCAATGAGTCAACTCTTTGCATGAGGTGGCCAAAGTATTGGAGTTTCAGCTTTAGCATCAGTCCTTCCAAAGAACACCCAGTGCTGATCTCCTTCAGAATGGACTGGTTGGATCTCCTTGCAGTCCAAGGGACTCTCAAGAATCTTCTCCAACACCACAGTTCAAAGTATCAATTTTTCAGCCTCAGCTTTCTTCACAGTCCAACTCTCACATCCATACATGACCACAGGAAAAACCATAGCCTTGACTAGACGGACCTTTGTTGGCAAAGTAATGTCTCTGCTTTTGAATATGCTATCTAGGTTGGTCATAACTTTTCTTCCAAGGAGTAAGCATCTTTTAATTTCATGGCTGCAGTCACCATCTGCAGTGATTTTGGAGCCCCCTCCCCAAAAGTCTGACACTGTTTCTGCTATTTCCCATGAAGTGAAGTGCTCTCTACCTATGACTAAAAGACTCTTTGTCATGGCCATCACCGTGGACATCAGTTGTCACTTTATTAGAAGTGCAGCATCTCGGCACATAGAGAGCAATTTAATGTGGAGGTCGAAGAGTCAGAGATGACATCCAGGTTTTTTACTTGAACAAGCAGATCTACATTATTGTCTCTCTTCACGCATACTTAAATCTGAGATTCCCTACATGGATGAAACTTCTTTAGAAAAGCCTTCTTTGATCCCCTGATAGAGTGCTTCTCACATTAGAACAGCATCTGAATCATCTAGAGGGCTTGCTGCTGCTGCTGCTAAGTCGCTTCAGTCGTGTCCAACTCTGTGCGACCCCATAGACGGCCTCCCTACCGGATTCCTCTGTCCCCGGGATTCTCCAGGCAAAAACACTGGAGTGGGTTGCCATTTCCTCCTCCAATGCATGAAAGTGAAAGGTGAAAGTGAAGTCGCTCAGTCGTGTCCGACTCCCAGCAACCCCATGGACTGCAGCCCACCAGGCTCCTCAATCTGGAGGACTTAGTAAATCACCAGTGTCTGGGTCCCAACCCTAGAGTCTCTTACTCAGTAAGGCTGGTATGAAAGGCTGAAATCCATGTTTCCAGCAAGTCCCCAGGTGCTGTTCATGCTGCAGGTCCAAGGACCACACTTTAAGAAGCCTTGCTCTGCTGAGAAGTTCGCAGTCTTAGTTGCATGGTAGGATTGATTACCTGGTGGAGTTTTTTTAAAAACACTGATTTCTGTACCACATCCTAAGTCAGTTAGATAAGCATTTCTGGGACCTTTCTATGGGTCCTGAACTTAAGATGGTAAGCGTTAGCTTCTTCAAATACTTGGGGGACCTATAATAACATCCTGATCTCTGATTACTAATATCTTAAGATAAAACACTTTAAGATTTTCTTGTCTGTTATTTCTGCTGAAAGTTAAACTCTATGTTTGTTGTAAATTTACAAATTGGAAATGTCCTCCACATTCTAATTAACCCAGTAAAGTGTTAAATTTTTGCATGTTGTAGTTAATACAGAGACTTAGTATATTTCAGCAGGATGGACAGTGGGTTTCTAGAGGATTTGTCTGCCAAGTCACTGTTTTAAATGCCATGCTGAAAAGTTTGAAGTTAAAAAGTAAAATTTCAGTAGAAACATAAGAGGAAAGAGTTATGAATTTTCATATGAGTAGATTTAAAGTAAAAATCTTTCAGTCCAGGAGATAGAAAAGGGTAACATTAGGACGTTTGTAATCTCAGAATTGTTCTATTTTGGATACTCTGATACAGTCTTCCTATTGAACCACATTTTCTAGACCTCAAGAATTATTTTTCTTCTATTGACAAGTTTCTCTTCAGATAGGAAAATACAATTGTCAATATTTTATACTTAGATTTGTAAACTACCTATTAATAGAGGGGATTGCTCCAGGTGTGTTGGTTGAACAAATGAGTTTTACCCTTTATTATTTTGACCTTGGGAGAAGTATAAGTGAAAGTGAAGTCACTCAGTATAAGTGAAAGTGAAGTCACTCAGTCGTGTCCGACTCTTTTGCGACCTGGTGGGCTGTAGCCCACCAGGCTCCTCTCTGTATATGGGATTCTCCAGGAAAGAATACTGGAGTGGGTTGGGTCTTCATAATATGCGGGTTTTATGTGGAAGCCAGTGACTGGGAAAGGTTAAGAATTAATGTGGAAAGTTGTGCAATGAAAGCAGTAGATGAATGGTAATGGACTGATTGGAGTTATCGAACCCTCTAAAATAAAGAAAAAATGAGAGACGCATGGATAGGGCTTGCTTCAGCAGCACATACTAAAACTGGAATGATGCAGTGAAGATCAGCATGGCCCCTGCTCAAGAATGACAAGCAAATTCGTGAAGTGTTCCATAAAAAAAAAAAAAAAAAGATTGGAGAAAAATACTGGAACTGAGTATATTCAGCTGTCTAATATATCTCTTTCAGCATTCGCTTTTCATGAACTTCTATTTGAAGATACATGATAAACTATTTATGATAAAAATTAAGATAATCACATATATTTTCAGATTTGTTTGATTTTAAAGTGCTTCATGTATATAAACCAAGAAGAGTGTTTTATTATGTGGATTATAGAGTACATACTATTATGCTGCTGCTGCTGCTAAGTCACTTCAGTTGTGTCCGACTCTGTGTGACCCCATAGATGCCAGACCATCAGGCTCCCCCATCCCTGGGATTCTCCAGGCATGGACACTGGAGTGGGTTGCCATTTCCTTCTCCAATGCATGAAAGTGAAAAGTGAAAAGGAAATTGCTCAGTTGTGTCCAACTCTTACCAACCCCATGGACTGCAGCCTACCGGGCTCCTCCGTCCATAGGATTTTCCAGGCAAGAGTACTGGAGTGGGGTGCCATTGCCTTCTCTGACACGCTATTATATGATCATATAATTACATTAACCTGACTCCAGTGTATTCAGAATAAATCTCATTAATATAAGAATAGTGGTTAAATATACGTATACATATTTTCTGTTTCAAAAAGTTAAGGATGCAAAAATAAATTATTAGGTAGAAATTTACATTTGAACAGTAATTCACCTAGAAACAAGTAGAATGACAGAAACATAAATTAAAAGACTCATAAGAGAACAGTTTTGTTTTTGCAAAAGAATTTGTTTTACAAGCAAAGTGACAAATGGCTTAGAACAATATTCTTGTTGCTAGGCTCTTAGATCCCTAAACAGACCTTATACTTTTTAGGTTTAAGCATAACAAACTGAAACATTATAAAGATGCTTAGTAAAAATAAGAAGATGACTCACTACAAAAATTAGAATTTTGCTTTTCTACTAGTTCTTGAAACTATATACAACAGTTAATTCTTCAGATTTTCTGCCTTTTTTTGTTAATCATTTGTCTTAACAGTCTCACTATGTGAATTTTTTATTTTTTAAAAATACAATATTATTTAAATATTCTCTTAGGTTGTAACTTGTTATTTCTTGCATGTTAGAAACAAACTATTTTATTAGGAAACATTTTTCCACTATTTCTGTTTGATGAACAATATAAAGTGGATAGTTTTGATGAATCAACCCAATATAATAATAATAGATGAAGAAACTTGATTCAAATGTTAGAAGAATCTTGCCAAGTGGTATAGGTCTAGTTTTAAGAAAGGAATTTCAAAAGACAGAGTAATTTTCTTTCTTTTTTTTTTTTTTTTTTAATTACTCATTGGCTATGTGACTGTGGGCAGGTCATGTCTCCTTCTGAAATTTTTCAACTGCCCCACTTTCATGATGACATAGATTCCTTGGGTGGAAGACAGTTAGAAACTCTGAGGTCTTGATATTTGTGTTTATGTGTATGCATATAGTTTTGAAATAGGAATTGAGGATGCTGTCATTGAGCTATGTCACATTAAAAGATACAGAATTGACTACAACTTATGAAGTGTAGATTTAAATTTATTTTAATTTATATATATTTAAAATTTTATTTATTTATTTAGGCTGTGCTGAGTATGTGCTGCTCCCAGGGCTTTTCTCTATTTGTGGTGGGTGGGGGGCTTCTCTCTGGTTGCAGTGCACAGGCTTCTCATTTCAGAGGCTTCTTTTGTAGCAGAACATGGGGCTCTAGGGTGTGTGGGCTTCAGTAGTTGTGTTTCTGGGCTCAATAGTTGTGGCACACGGGTCTAGCTGTTCCACGGCATGCAGGATCTTCCTGGACCAGTGATTGAAGCACTGCCAGGTAGGTTCCTTACCACTGAGCCACCGGGAAGCCCAAATTTTTGTTTTTATGCAGCATGTGTGTGAGTTTTAAGGGGGCGTGAAATTAGTTTAAAACAAAGATTACCATGATTAAAATAGAAATATATTAAGAAATGAGTGTAAAAGCAAGTGGAGTCTGGCGTAAAGAAAAATGTGATAGTTAAGAAAACAGACGGTGTATTGATTTTTCTCTGCAAGAATTGGTGCGTGATTTTTTTTTTTCTGAAAACTTTCTGTCAAAGGTCAAGCTTAAACTCTACTGGAAGTGATGAGCAGATCATGAAAATCCAAAAGCACACACAAAAGGACTTAATAAACAAATACTTTAAAAATATATTCAGTTCAGTTCAGTCACTCAGTCGTGTCCGACTCTTTGTGACCCTATGAATCGCAGCACGCCAGGCCTCCCTGTCCATCACCAACTCCTGGAGTTCACTCAGACTCATGTCCATCGAGTCAGTGATGTTTATTCTTTTGGCTGCATCAGGTCTAAACTGCAGCGTGTGGGATATTTTGTTGCAGCTCGCAGGCTCTTCTGCTAGGCTTCTCTGGTTATGGTGTGCAGGCTCCAGAGCCCATGTGCTCTGCAGCTGTGGAGCGTGGGCTCAGTTGTTGTTCAGGGCTCAGTCCTGTCCTGCTCTTTCTGACCCCATGGACTGCAGCATGCCAGGCTTCCCTGTCCATCACCATCTCTCGGAGCTTGCTCAAACTCATGTCCTTTGAATCAGTGGTGCCATCCAATGATTTCATCCTCTGTCACCCCCTTTTCCTCCTGCTTCAATCTTTCCCAGCATCAGGGTCTTTTCCAATGAGCTGGCTCTTCGCATCAGGTGGCCAAAGTATTGGAGCTTCAGCATCAATCCTTACCGTGAATATTCAGTATTGATTTCCTTTAGGATTGATTGGTTTGATCTCCTTGAAGTCCAAGGGCCTCTCAAGAGTCTTCTCCAGAACCACACTTCAAAAGCATCCATTCTTAGACACTCAGCCTTCTTTATGGTCCAGCTCTGACATGCGTACATGACTACTGAAAAACCACAGCTTTGACTAAATGGACCTTTGTCAGCAATGTAATGTCTCTGCTTTTTAATATATTGTTTAGTTTTGTCATAGCTTTTTCTTCCAAGCAGTAAGTATCTTTTAATTTCATGGCTAAAGTCACCATCTGCAGTGATTTTGGAGCCCCCAAAATAATGTCTGTCACTGTTTTCATTGTTTCCCCCATCTATTTGCCATGGAGCGATGGGACTGGATGCCATGATCTTAGTTTTCTGAATGTTGAGTTTTAAGCCAGGTTTTTCACTCTCCTCTTTCTCCTTCATCAAGAGGCTGTTTAGTCCCTATTTGCTTTCTGCCATAGGGTGATATCATCTGCATATCTGAGATTATTGATATTTCTCCCAGGAGTCTTGATTCCAGCTTGTGATTAATGCAGCCTGGCATTTCACATGATGTACTCTGCATGTAAGTTAAATATGCAGAGTGACAATATACAACTTTGATTTACTCTTTCCCAATTTGGAATCAGTTTGTTGTTCCGTGTCTGGCTCTAACTGTTGCTTCCTGACCTGCATATAGATTTCTCAGGAGGCAGGTCAGGTGGTCTGGTATTCCCATCGCTTGAAGAATTTTCCAGTTTGTTGTGACCCACACAGTCAAACGCCTTAGCATAGTCAATGAAACAGAAGTAGATATATTCTTGGAATTCTCTTGTTTTCTGTATGACCCAGTGGATATTGGCAATTTGACCTCTGATTCCTTTGCCTTTTCTAAGTCCAGCTTGAACATCTGGAAGTTCTGAGTTCATGTTCTGTTGAAGCCCTTGGAGAATTTTGAGCATTGCTTTGCTAGCATGTGAAATGGGTACAACTGTGCAGTAGTTTGAACATTCTTTAGCACTGGCTTTCTTCGAAATTGGAATGAAAACTGACCTTTTCCAGTCCTGTGGCCACTGCTGAATTTTCTAAATTTGCTGACATATTGAATACAGCACTTTAACAGCTTCATCTTTTAGGATTTGAAATAGCTCATCTGGAATTCCATCACCTCCACTAGCTCAGTAGTTGCCCCAAAGCATGTGGGATCCTAGTTCCCATACCAGGGATTAAACTGGTTTCCCTTGTATTGGAAGGCAGATTCTTAACCACTGGACCACCAGGGAAGTCCCTCCATAACAAATAATTTTAAAATTTTATTCTACATCAAATTGTAGCATGAATATCCCGTTTAAAACAAAATCCAACTTTTCGGCTTTCGGCTCGGAGGAGGCAAAGGTGCAACTTTCTTCGGTCGTTCGGAACCCGGGTTCATTGGAAACCCGGGTTCATCCGACACCAGCCGCCTCCACCATGCCAACTAAGTTCGACCCCAATAAGATCAAAGGTGTGTACCTGAGGTGCACCGGTGGGGAAGTCGGTGTCACTTCTGCCCTGGTCCCCAAGATCGGCCCTCTGGGTCTGTCTCCAAAAAAGGTCGGTGATGACATCGCCAAGGCAACCGGTGATTGGAAGGGTCTGAGGACTACGGTGAAACTGGCCATTCAGAACAGACAAGCCCAGATTGAAATGGTACCTTCTGCTTCTGCCCTGATCAAAGCCCTCGAGGAACCACCAAGGGACAGAAAGAAGCAGAACAACACTAAGCACAGTGGAAACATCACTTTTGATGAGATCGTCAACATTGCCCGGCAGATGCGGCATTGGTCTCTAGCTAGAGAACTTTCTGGAACCAGTAAAGAGATCCTGGGGACCGCCCAGTCTGTGGGCTGCAGTGTTGATGGCCGCCACCCTCATGACATCATAGATGATATCAACAGTGGCGCAGTGGAGTGCCCCGCTAGTTAAGAACTGCAAAGGAAAAAGAAAAATAAAGGATCATTTGATAACCAAAAAAAAAAAAAATCCAGAAGAATAACTTTAAACTCCTTATTATAAATTTCCCCCAAATTTTATCATCAGCAGTTATTGCTTAGTGCATCTCTTCACAAGTATCACAGATTTCTTCTTTAATTAGCTAATTCCAGCATCCAAAAAGTTCTAATGCAAGCTGTTGTGGTTAAGTGGGTCCAAATAATGCTGGGTTCCTGAATCTACCATTTACAAATCTTGTAATAGTAGATAAGCTAGAGTGAGTTTCTATTTTTCCCAATCCTCCCATGTACAGAATATTGGCATTAGTATGTAGAGTTATTCTGAGGTTTGAATGAAGTTCCTCATGT
This sequence comes from Nanger dama, assembly GCA_917880005.1. Classification (NCBI taxonomy): domain Eukaryota; kingdom Metazoa; phylum Chordata; class Mammalia; order Artiodactyla; family Bovidae; genus Nanger; species Nanger dama. The sequence continues at coordinate 38,544,467 of CAKJTW010000007.1, forward strand.
AAAATATGTGAAACGTTGGGATAATAAAGCACAACACTAATGAATTTATTAGGTTATTCAATGAAATCTAATTGTCTAGATGCTATTGACAATGAGACTGAATTTATTTAACAATGACCTCCAGAAAAACCCTGCTACAGTGATAAAGTGACCTTTGATGGGCACATTTCTTAGAGAAGGAGGGATAGTCTTTGTAGGGTAATAGCTTAAGAGTAATCCACAGCTAAAGAGAAATCAAATAACACTGTGAAGGAGAGAATTGTGGGGACCAAGAGAGGAGTGAAATGCACTTGATAATAGTAAAATGTAGTAATTAGAAGACATTTATTTGCATATTTATTTACTTTATTTTAATGTACCTTGTTTAACTGTAAGTTAATTTTAGCAATAGCTGTGTTTAACAATTGAATCAGCAGAGTTTTGAAAATTCAGTAGTACAGTTGACTCTCATGAATTGGTACAATTGCCTTTTACAAACCACTGAGGGACACGGATTGTGAAAATGCATGAGTGATACTTGCACATGTGCTTTGTTATCTCAAAACAGGCATTACAATCAAAGTTCCATTCACCAAATATCTGGCAAAAAATATCTGCATATTATCACACCATCTAGAAACCAGAGTCTAAGACTCATCTTCATCATTCCCTGACAATAAAAATAATGTGGATAATTTCTTCTGGATTATGGATTCGTATATTCCCTGAACAGAAAATATGCCTCTAAAATAAACATTTACTTGTAATCATTATCTATTGTAGGCTACTCTTGATTTCTTACAATAATCTGAATTTTTGTGGGGTATTATTTTCCTATGACATATTATGTATAGCATTAGAATTCAGAAAATAAATTCATTGATGTGTATAAACATGATTTTTTCCATTTTAAAACTAAGATTTCATTAACTTTAATAACATCTGTTTTCATCCTTCTAAAAACAATGCTACAATACAACAGAAAATGACCTTTCATTATATCTCAAGTGAAGGAATCTGTACATGTATTATTTTTAAACTTATCTATATTAAATACAAAAATAAAGAAAATAAACTTACACTTTTTTCAATAAGTCAGTTGGTTATTCAGTAAATATTTAATGAGCAGTTACAGTGTGCTTGTTAAGTTATTCCAGGTATGAATAAAATAGAGCACATCTTTGTATTCCTTTCAAGGCTTGTCCTTCATTTCATGTTGATTCATTTATGATTGTTCTTTGAAAAGAAGAGGATTGCAAGTGAAATGGAGAAGGTATTTTAAAGTGATGAAGGAAGGACCTTAGGAGAGATAACATTTGAGTTGATGCTGAAGTAAAATAAGAAACTGTGTCATGCACATATCTAGGGATGAGACTATCTGGAAGAGAATTCCAGGCAGAGATCGTGGAAAGTGCCAAAGCCCTGAGGCAGAAGCTTGTTTGGAGAATTCAAAGGACAGAGGGAAGTAGAGAAAGCTTCATGCGTGCCCAAGTCGCTTCAGTCATGTCTGACTTTTTGCAGCCCCACGGACTACAACTCACCAGGCTTCTGTGACCATGAGATTCTCTAGGCAAAAATACTGGATTGGGTTATCATGCCCTCCTCCAGGAGATCTTCATGACCCAGGGATCGAACCAGAGTCTCATGCAACTCCTTCATTGGCAGACAGACTCTTTACCACTAGCGCCACCTGGAAAGCAAGCTGGAGCAAAGTATATTGAGGAGAACAGTAAATGGAAGAGAAAACAGAATCACAGACTGAACCAATAATTGCCAAGCCCTGTTAGGATACATCACAAAATTAAAACTGAAACAGGGAAATCATGACCCCCAATTGTCCCTTTATAAAAAATACATATGAGAAATAACTTTCAAATAAAATTGTTATTACTAATAATATAATAATACAAGTGAACAGGAGTGAACATAGTGTTATTCCTGTTAATTTAACCTGCATTTCCATCTTCTGTGTACATTTTTGTTATAATAACCTTTCTCTGGGGAAATTTGCTTCATTAATTCATTTATTTACTGAGTATTTATATGTATTATTTTAGTGTCAGGCTCTTTTTAGGAGTAAGAAATAAGAAGTGTAATGAAAAATTTCCTTTTCTCAATGTTTTTTACCGTCTATATTCAATTTTATACTTGAAAATATTATAAAGACATTTTTATATTCAGTCACTATTCTAGCTCTCTAACACTTTTGATTCATCATTTTATATGCAATTCTTTTGAAATACTATATCTAAAACTTTAGAATTTTCATGATTATGATTATATGTTTCAACATATGTGGTTGAAATTATAATAGACTTATTTAAATATTGCTTATCTGTAGTTTAAAACATTATTATGAATAAAACTCGTTCAGCTGTAGGAATATTTCCATGTAAAACAACCTGAAGATAATATGCCATAGACTCATTTGGGATACTTTGAGCTGCAAGTAATAGAAACCTCTCCTCAAAGTGTCTTAAACAGTAGGAATATTCATTAATTTATTTTTATCCTGAACTAGAAGCTAGAGTTAGGCAATTCTAGGCAATTTAAAGGCTCAACAAGTCAGAATGCTACTGAAATTTATATTATACAATTTTTACTCTTTTTCTCTGATGGCCTAAGGTTTGTTTTTTTGCCTCTATGTATCATGTCTTTGACCAATCTAAGAGAGAGGCAATTCTCAAAGCATGTTTCACCTCCTCATGCCTCTTTCTCTTTGAATTGATATGAAAGCCTCCATCAGGTCTCAGTAGAAATTAGTCACTGGCAAAGGAGGACAGAGTTCCTCATTTTGGACACCCATGATTCAGGACTGGAAAAAGTCAGTTTTCATTCCAATTCCAAAGAAAGGCAATGCAAAAGAATGCTCAAACTACCACACAATTGCACTCGTCTCACATGCTAGTAAAGTAATGCTCAAAATTCTCCAAGCCAGGCTTCAGCAATACATAAACCATGAGCTCCCTGATGTTCAAGCTGGTTTTAGAAAAGGCAGAGGAACCAGAGATCAAATTGCCCACATCTGCTGGATCATGGAAAAAGCAAGAGAGTTCCAGAAAAAAATCTATTTCTGCTTTATTGACTATGCCAAAGCCTTTGACTGTGTGGATCACAACAAACTGTGGAAAATTCTGAAAGAGATGGAAATACCAGACCACCTCACCTGCCTCTTGAGAAATCTGTATGCAGGTCAGGAAGCAAGAGTTAGAACTGGACATGGCACAACAGACTGGTTCCAAATAGGAAAAGGAGTACATCAAAGCTGTATATTGTCACCCTGCCCATTTAACTTCTGTGCAGAGTACATCATGAGACACACTGGACTGGAAGAAACACAAGTTGGAATCAAGATTGCCAGGAGAAATATCAATAACCTCAGATGTGCAGATGACAACACCCTTATGGCAGAAAGTGAAGAGGAACTAAAGAGCCTCTTTATGAAAGTGAAAGAGGAGAGTGAAAAAGTTGGCTTAAAGCTCAACATTCAGAAAACTAAGATCATGGCATCCAGTCCCATCACTTCATGGCAAATAGATGGGGAAACTGGAAACAGTGTCAGACTTCATTTTGGGGGGCTCCAAAATCACTGCAGATGATGACTGTAGCCATTAAATTAAAAGACGCTTACTCCTTGGAAGGAAATTTATGACCAACCTGGATAGTATATTCAAAAACAGACACATTACTTTGCCAATTAAGATCCATCTAGTCAAGGCTATGGTTTTTCCTGTGGTCATGTATGGATGTGAGAGTTGGACTGTGAAGAAGGCTGAGTGCTGAAGAATTGATGTTTTTGAACTGTGGTGTTGGAGAAGACTCTTGAGAGTCCCTTGGACTGCAAGGAGATCCAGCCAGTCCATTCTGAAGGAGATCAGCCCTGGAATTTCTTTGGAAATACTGATGCTAAAGCTGAAACTCCAGTACTTTGGCCACCTCATGCTAAGAGTTGACTCATTGGAAAAGACTCTGATGCTGGGAGGGATTGGGGGCAGGAAGAGAAGGGGACGACAGAGGATGAGATGGCTGGATGGCATCATGGACTCGATGAATGTGAGTCTGAGTGAACTCCGAGAGATGATGATGAATAGAGAGGCCTGGCATGCTGAGATTCATGGGGTCGCAAAGAGTCAGACATGACTGAGTGACTGAACTGAACTGATGATTCAGAATCTAATGTGGGGACAAAGGCTCATTTTACCTAACAAATTTTTTGCCTACTGTAATTTTTTAAAATAAATTTATGATTCTGTTAAAAAGGAAGGTAAGATTGGGAAAAATTGCTATTGAGTGGGCAAACAATATCTGTCACTTTATGTTCCTCAGTTTATTTGAACTGATAAATCTTTCATGCAATAGCAAAGATAAATCTGTGAACTAGATTAATATAAATGAGTACAGCTCCAAAGAAACTATTACTAATTGGATTCTAAAATTGACTGTTACTTAAGTTGTGTTGGAAGTAATAATTTAGTAAATTGTGAAATTATATCTTGTTAAATCTATACTGCTTCTAAGCATTCACTTTGTTAATTTTTATCTAAACTGTTTAGTATAATTTTCGTATCTTTCCATTATAACCAGTTTCTAAATCTAGTATTATTTTTAAAATCTTATGTGACCATTGTTTTAAGTGATTAGGAATTGACCTTTCTAGTTGGTTAGTCACTTCCAGAGGATTTTTCAAAATGAGTGACAAGAAATTTAAGTTAGTACTGGATATTATTCACCAATATTTCAATCATTATTATTAATTACCTGAGAACCACCTCAAGAATTTTTGTAAACTATCTGCTATTTCCATGAACAGTGTATATGTGTATAAATTATGCACATGTTTTCTACAGTGAACACTCTCCATAAAGCACCCCTTAATTCTACCAGCCTCAGGGATTTCCCAGATGCTGCAGTAGTAAGGAATCTGCTTGCCAATGCAGGAGATGTGTGCTTGATCCCTGAGTCAGGAACATCCTCTGGAGGAGGAAATAGCAACCCACTCTAGTATTCTTACCTGGAAAATTGCAGAGACAGAGGAGCCTGACAGTCTACAGCCCATGGGGTTGCAAAGAAGTGGACATGACTGAGCAACTGAACACACACAAAAGATAGGAATTCTGATTTAAATTACTATTTTAAAAATCATCTGTTATTAAAAAAATCATCCATTAAAATTACACATTGAATTCTTTTATGGATGATAAGACAATCTCTTCATAAATCCTCCCCCATAAAATCGCCAATTAAGATTCCTATTCATTATATAAGACACTACTGATTTGATAATTTTTTATGTGTGCTTGAACAGATGCAATTCTTATGATAATATCAGTTCTTTTTGTAATCATTCCCACTGTCTATGCTCTGTTGAAGTTAGTTGACCTTTGCTCTGAGCAAGAATAAGTAATTCATCTCATAAATTTTCATGAAAAAATATAACTCTGCTTTCCTCACATCTAATATTTAAATCATGATCCTTACCATTATAAGAAGTATGATCTGTAAATCAACTATACTTCAGTGGAAGAAATGCTGAAGATAAAGGTATGATCTGTACACTTTGAGACTTCAAATAATAAATTTATATTCAATCAAAGTTTTATTTTGGACATGTGTTACTTGAAAGGAACAGTCTAAGGAATTATTAAAAACCTTTTAATTTCATGTTCCCACAACACAAAATACCTAGAATCATATCTTACTATGATAAAATATATATAATTGAATTGAAATAGGATTTATCAGTGTCCTTAGTCATTAAAAAAATGGTAACATAGGAAATGTTAAATTTTGAATAGTGATTTTTGATGCTTTTGGCAAAATATGGTTCCAAACAAATGTGCCTTACAGAAAAATGTTGTGTCTCCAGAATAAAATATTTAATTTTATACATTTGTTGATATGATCTGCTTTATTGGACAAGAAAAACAATGCAAGTGAAAGTTTTATGTATTTCTTCTGAAAAGTATTGTTGCTCAGTCGTGTCCAACTCTTTGCGATCCCATGGACTGTAACCCACCAGGTTCCTCTATCCAAGGAATTCTCCAGGCAAGACTGGAGTAGGTTGCCATTTCCTACCCTAGAGGATCTTTCCAACCCAGGGATCAAACCGAGGTCTCTTGCATTGCAGGCAGTTTTTTTTTTTTTTTTTTTTTAAACCATTTGAGCCACCAGGGAAGGCTATCTATGAGGGAGACTCAAGCCTTGCTATCTGCTTATCATTTCAGTCAGCCCAGCTCCAATGCCTAATAGTCTTTACTCTAGGGCTCTTCTTACTTGCTGTTTTCCTCTCTTGGATATCATTTCTAAAATTGTATTTAAAAATCCTTTCAGGAACTTTTGGACATGGACAACATATTCATATTTTTAACCAATTTGAAATTATGTGTGTGTGTTGAGGAGGTACAGATAACATGCAGAACCTCCACGGTTTCTGTGTCGCTAATTGCATCCATGAGCATTAACACGTTTGCCTACTCGGGTCCTTGTGTGTTGTGTACAGGTTTACATATGCTATAGCTGGGCACAGAGGCCATAAAAACAGTAGAGGAAAGAAAAGGCAAGGCACAGATGTTCCATTCGTGGATTGTTTGGGTTCTGTCTAGGTGTATCATATGTATTATTTCATTTAATTTTTGCAACAATGCTATGAAGCTGGTATTAATCATCATCATAGTTTACAAATGAGATAACACATGTTACATGTATCAGATGTTTTAGAGAACATACATATTATATATATTTTTAATGTCATGAAAGAAAGAACATGGCCACTCTTGCCAGTCTCTCTGCTTGGTTAAATTTTTCTTAGAATTTGAGTATTGCATAAAGAAGATTTTAAGTAGAGAAAAACATTTTTACCACCAAGGTTAAGAATAAAACACTTAAGGGAGTTTTGGACATTTCACAAATCACTAACTATGTTTCCAAAATAAGTACAAGTGATTATTTTAACGTTGAGGTTAACTCTTTGTAACATGCAGGAAAAAGATCTGATTTATTTCTATTTCTTTCATACTGTGGAAAATATATATTCATCACCTACTTGATTGGCACAGAATAAAATGCATGGAGCAGAAATATTAATGAAGAAATAGTCTAGCTTTGAAGAGTTAAAATTTGATGAGTAAGATGACTTTATATCATCACATATGATATAAAGTATGCACACAGAATGCTGAAAAAGCATGCAAGAAGAACATTTGAAGGTTTGAAGTCATCTGGGGCTTCTCTGGTGGTTCATGAAGTCATCTGGGGCTTCTCTGGTGGTTCAGACGGTAAAGAATATGCCTGCAGTGTAGGAGACCCAGGTTCGATCCCTGGATTAGGAAAATCCCCTGGAGCAGAGTGTGATAACCCACTCTAGTATTCTTACTTGGAGAATTCCATGGACAGTGGATCCTGGTGAGCTTCAGTCCATGGGGCTGCAAAGAGTTGGACCCAACTGAGCGACTGAGCATGCTTCTATAAAAGCTACAAATACAATAGTTTTACTTTAATCATTCTCTATCCTGGTGTAATACTACTAGGCTATTCCTGTAAGTTCAGTTCAGTTCAGCTCAGTGGCTCTGTCGTGTCCGACTCTTTGCGACCCCATGAATCGCAGCACACCAGGCCTCCCTGTCCATCACCATCTCCTGGAGTTCACTCAAACTCATGTCCATCAAGTCGGTGATGCCATCCAGCCATTTCATCCTCTGTTGTCCCCTTCTCCTCCTGCCCCCAATCCCTCCCAGCTTCAGAGTCTTTTCCAATGAGTCAACTCTTAGCATGAGGTGGCCAAAGTACTGGAGTTTCAGCTTTAGCATCTTCCAAAGAACACCCAGGGCTGATCTCCTTCGGAATGGATTGGTTGGATCTCCTTGCAGTCCAAGGGACTCTCAAGAGTCTTCTCCAACACCACAGTTCAAAAGCATCAATTCTTCGGCGCTCAGCCTTCTTCACAGTCCAACTCTCACATCCATACATGACTACTGGGAAAACCATAGCCTTGACTAGACGGACCTTTGTTGGCAAAGTAATGTCTCTGTTTTTGAATATGCTATCTAGGTTGGTCAAAAGTTTCCTTCCAAGAGGGTAAGCATCTTTTAATTTCATGGCTTCAATCACCATCTGCAGTGATTCTGGAGCCCCCAAAATGAAGTCTGACACTGTTTCCACTGTTTCTCATCTATTTCCCATGAAGTGATGGAACCAGATGCCATGGTCTTCGTTTTCTGAATGCTGAGCTTTAAGCCAACTTTTTCACTCTCCTCTTTCACTTTCATAAAGAGGCTTTTAAGTTCCTCTTCCCTTTCTGCCATAAGGGTGCATATCTGGGGTTATTGATATTTCTCCCAGCAGTCTTGATTCCAGCTTGTGTTTCTTCTAGTCCAGTGTTTCTCATGATGTATTCTCTATATAAGTTAAATAAGCAGGGTGACAATATACCGCTTTGACGTACTCCTTTTCTTATTTGGAACCAGTCTGTTGTTCCATGTCCAGTTCTAACTGTTGCTCCCTGACCTGCATACAGGTTTCTCAAGAAGCAGATCAGGTGGTCTGGTATTTCCATCTCTTTCAGAATTTTCCACAGTTTATTGTGATCCACACAGTCAAAGGCTTTGGCATAGTCAAGAAAGCAGAAATAGAAGTTTTTCTGGAACTCTCTTGCTTTTTCCATGATCCAGCAGATGTGGGCAATTTGATCTCTGGTTCCTCTGCCTTTTCTAAGACCAGCTTGAACATGTGGAAGTTCACAGTTCACGTATTGCTGAAGCCTGGCTTGGAGAATTTTGAGCATTACTTTACTAGCATGTGAGATGAGTGCAATTGTGTGGTAGTTTGAGCATTCTTTGGCATTGCCTTTTTGGGGATTGGAATGAAAACTGACCTTTTCCAGTCCTGTGGCCACTGCTGAATTTTCCACATTTGCTAGCATATTGAGTGCAGCACTTTCACAGCATCATCTTTCAGGATTTGAAATAGCTCAACTGGAATTCCATCACCTCCACTAGCTTTGTTCATGGTGATGCTTTCTAAGGCCCACTTGACTTCTCATTCCAGGATGTCTGGCTGTAGATGAGTGATCACAGCATTGTGATTATCTTGGTCATGCAGATCTTCTTTGTACAGTTCTTCTGTGTATTCTTGCCACCTCTTCTTAATAGCTTCTGCTTCTGTTAGATCCATACCATTTCTGTCCTTTATCGAGCCCATCTTTGCATGAAGTGTTCCCTTGGTATCTCCAATTTTCTTGAAGAGATCTCTAGTCTTTCACATTTTGTTGTTTTCCTCTATTTCTTTGCATTGATCACTGAGGAAGACTTTCTTATCTCTCCTTGCTATTGTTTGGAACTCTGCATTGCTGTAAAGGCAAGATTTCTTGGCCTAGAAACTTGGACCCCTGAGTAATGATTTGAACAGGATGGTACAGAATGATAGAAGGAGAGTTTCCCTTAGGGAAGTCTACATCCGCTCGCAAAAGAGGGTGGAAAGGATGCTGAGCGGGCAGATGAGCCTGCCCTTTGTTTACGTGAAACCCTAAATTATAATCTTTTCCTTCTCAGTTCCTCTTCTCCTTCCTTTCATGTTTTCTTTAGGGGACAGAAGAATGTTCTATATAGACAAGTCAAAGTTAAGCAGGACATTTAAGGACTGAGAAAAGGAATAGAAAGTGCCCTCTAGAGAGACTTGTCTGCCATTCCTCAAGTCCCCACTTCTATAACACAGAGAAGCTTCCCAAGATTTTATCTTCATCCTCCTCTCCATTCTACTCCTAAAATGTGTCCATATTCATTCAGGTGGAGTACTTTCACTTGTGATTTTGATCCAATTTAGCCAATTTTTACAGGAACCTTTCTACATTGGTTTCCTTCAATTTCGTTTGTACAATTCCTAGCTGGTGTACTCAGGCGTGCCCTTTGCAGAGAAAGCAAAACAAGTCTTTCCTTCACTCTTAATACTCTCTCAATCAGTCATTTTTTTTCTCCTCATTGCTTTTTCTCTCTCTTTTTACTCTGTACCTGCTAGGTTCATTTTCTTGTCCCTATTTTTCACCTACACTTTGGTGTCTGATACTAAATACTCCAAAGATTGTTTTTAAAAGATAACTAGCAAGTAAAATTGTTTCGTGTATGTCCTTACTCTTTTTACTCTTATGTTCTCTGCATTTTCAGAAAGCACCAGATGGAAGCTTTCTTCTCTTTGTTTTTCAAGTACTCCATGCGGGGCTACCCTCCTACCTCTTATAGCTACTTCTCTGTCTCTGCTATGATATTTCTTACCTTCCCCACCTCCAAAATATGTGTGTTTTCTAAGCTGTTTTTCAACCATTTTTTTTTCATTCCGCTAAACATTTCCTGTTTAGACCTCAGCTAAATGTATAGGTATAAGTGTGACTTCCCCACTAAAAACTTTATTTCTAACTTTTGCTTAGGTCCTTCACTTACTATCCTGCTGTTGCCTCAGCCATACCAAAATGGAACTTGCTTCCCAGCAAGTCAGATCCAAAATAGTGACACCTCTATTCTTGCTAAGAATATCACCTTTGTTTTCTTATCAATCCTCTTATTAATAATTCATGGAGATGCTCCTCGTCACTCAGCCTCTGGCTCTGAAAAATCCCTCTTCTCAGTTTTATAGACAACAGTTCCTGACTGCCTGCGCATATATCTTTTGCCTAGATTAGCATTTCTCAGGATGAAGCCTATAGTCTTGCTACGCAAAGTATGGTTGAGAGACCAGCTATATATGTCTCATCAGGTAATTTTTTGCTTGTTTTTCAAATTTATTTTTAACTTGGAGGATAATTGCTTTATAGTATTGTGTTGCTCTCTGCCATACCACAATGTGAATCGGCCGCAAGTATACATGTCTCCTCCCTCTTGAGGCTCTCTCCCTCCACCTCCATCCCACCCTCTAGTTTGTCACTGGGCACCAGGTGGAGTTCCCTGTGTTATGCAGTAACATCCTACAACTCTCTGTTTTACATATAATGAAGTATATGTTTCAATCTAGAATTGAAGAATCCTCAGACCCTACTGAATGAGAACCTACATTTTTAATAAGATCCTTTTTTTTTTGGTAGCTGAGATGGTAAAGAATCCTCCTGCAAAGCAGGAGACCCAGGTTCAATCCCTGGGTCAGGAAGATCTCTGGGAAAAAGGAATGGCAGCTCACTCCAGGGTTCTTACCTGGGAATCCCATGGACGGAGAAGCCTGGAGGGCTACACTCCACGGGGTTGCAAAGAGTCAGACACGACTGAATGACTAACGCTTCATTTTCTGTCAAATATGAGTTCCGTGAAATTTTTTGGAGAGAGACAGGTACTCAGGAACATGAAGGAGGGAGGGAAGGAAGAAAGTAAAGAGGGAAGGAGGAGGAAGGAAGGAAGGGATGAGTAGGGAAGGGCAGGGGAAGGAAAGGAAGCAGCAGACAGAAGAGTTTTTCCTCTTAAATATTCCTTTTGTGATGAGCTGCTTAAAGCCTTAAGTAAAGAAAGAATATTTTCATGTAATATACTTTAGAGGTCTTGTAAAGAGCATATTGGACACTGGTCTAAATCACCAACTCCCTCATTTTCTGTTTCATATGGCATTATTGCTCTTATTCATGATTATCAAACCTAACTATAAACATTTATGTGACTGTTTTATGTGAACACTTTTAGTCAAAAATGCGTGTAATAGCTTTATTATATTATTTTTACACAAAGAATTTTTTGGTCTGGATTTATATGGTAGGATATTTTTAGAAAAAAAATTTCTTGATAGACATTATCTTATTTGAGGTGTTACTGAGTCTTTGAGACTCTTTCGTGGTTCATTTAAAACCTACAGAGGTCATCATGCTATTGATATAAGAGAAATTTTATTTTTCTCCTTCTCCTTGGTTAAAAAAAAAATACCCTCAGTGACACATTCATCTGTCTTACACATTTGCACAGTAAAGCCTGTCTTCCTTTCTGGAGATTTCCTATAAAAACATCATGAATTCACAGACAGATAAGGCTGCCGAAGCCACTTTAAACTGGTAACTGGTATCCTATTTGCAAGCTCATTAAAGCCCGCAATGAGATAGGACCTAGTCACCACTGATCTGTCAGTTGATATGTCCAAAGTAAAGACGACACGTGAATGCTTTCTTGTCCAATGAAACTCAAAGCAGCTTAAGGCTGTCTCAACATTAGTAAAGTGCTTTTAGAACCATAAGACTCCAAATGTAACATTAGGCTGTAGAGAAAATGATGATGGAAAATAAGTACAGTTGTATGGGTTTTCTTTTGTTTGCCTCAGTCACTGATAAAAGTCATTGAATTAAAAAAATTGGGCAGATGTCAGGTACAAATCAATATACCACATGGCATTTTAATCAAGCTAAGGGGGCTGATTGAAACAGACATTTCTTATTGTAATTGTTTGGCTTTATTTTTCATTTGCTTAAGTGATTATTCATTCAGAAATATACCCATTTCTGCATATTATTTTTACATGATAAAATTTATTATATTAGACAGATTATATTGTAGAGATATAAATAGGAACAAATTGTGGTAGAATATATATAAAAACTCACTCTTGATTATTCTTAAAATTAGCATTTAATGATTTCTTATTGTTTATAAATTCTCTACTTTGGAGTCCTCAATCAGCACATTCAATATGGGGTGAGAGGTGGGAGAGGGTTTCAGGATTGGGAGCTCGTGTACACTTGTGGCTGATTCATGTCAATGTATGGCAAAACCAATACAATATTGTGAAGTAAAATAAAGTAAAAATAAAATTAAAAAGAACAATAGCTTAATCTCTCAACAATGACTGAAAATAAATAAATGAAATTGTAATTCAATGAGATCATATTGATAATTTATAGCATGCCAAGCACTCCTGCACCCAAAGAATTGATAATTTTCAGATTATCAGATAATTGCATTTATAAATAGCATACTTTTTATTCTTATTACAAATGTTTATTTATCATATTAAAATATACTTGTAGCATATTTGCATAATGATAAATAAGATTTACCATTAAAACTTTTTAGAGTACTATTCCTCTCCTGTGAGTGATTTATTAAATTAGTAATTTTGAATGTTAGAGATGTCAAAGGGAAAAATAATTGAAATTATTTTTCTGCTGATCAAACAGAAGTTGAAATTATTCATGAGGCTGAAACACTGAAAGCATACTTATTGAATCTAGAGCTGACAGGTACTTTAAATGTTCACTTTTTCCTGAGGACATTGATCATCTGCAGATGCAAAACAATGAAAGGGTGTCGTTTTTTGTGATGCCACAAAGAAAAATTACTACTGACAGGGCATCCTTTTTCTACAGAGTCAGGGGTTGATTCTGGAGAGGATATATTGAGATGTAATATTGTTAAGAAGACAGCCTTTCCCAGTTCTTCACTTCTAGGCCATAATTGATAACAGAGAAAATAACAAAACAGTGCCTTGTAATTTTCAAGCATCAATTGAATAGTGAAGCTTCTGGAACCATTGAAAGTGAGGTATGTTTATTGTTTTAAATATTTACTATAATTAATGAGCAGAAAAGCAGAAAGTAGAAAAACTGAAAAAAATTGAGTTCTGAAGCTAGTTGAAATTTTACCTTCCTAAAATTAATGTTTGTGTGTATGTGAACATTTTTCTTCTCTTTTGGAAATTCCATCAATTGATGGGCACTTAACATATGGGGACTGCAGTTATGAGTAAGACATCATTTCTACCCTGAAAGAACTTGTGAAGTGATAAAATTAGCACAATAATCACTTAAATAAAAGGGCAGAATGTAGTAACCTTGAGAGAGGTACAAATATAGCTGGAACTGGTTTATGCAGCACACAGTTCCCATAGATTATATGCCAACTCTGTGCGATGAATAAAAATTTAACTCTGGGGATAAGGAAAATCTTTATAAACAAATCAATTTAAGATAGGAACTAAGGGATTGATAGATACAATTCCCAGTGATAAAGAGAGAACAGGAAGACAACTGCAGGGATACAAACTTGTCATGATGTAATGTGCATAATGGCAAGTTTAAGTGTATTCAGGTGGCAGAGAATAATCTATTAGAGAGTAAGTGGTGACCCTTTGCTGTTGTTGATTAGTTGCTAAGTCAGGTCCTTCTCCAGGGTATCTTCCCAACCTGGGGATCTAACCCACGTCTCCTGCACTGACAGACGGATTCTTTACCACTGAGCCACCAGCGAAGCCTGGAGATGCGTAAGTAGATGCTTAATCTGGAAGTAAAAGCATATCCTAAGTGAAATATCCTGAGGAGGTTATTGTTTCTCACTGCCAGCTTCACCCCTTTTATTGTATTCTCTGTGATATTGGGAATGGGAGTCAACAAACTCCATTTCTGCAATTTCTTTACTATCTGGGAAGCGATGGTGTGTTATTGGAAGGTGAGAGAAGAGCAGAGATTGTCTTTCTCCCTAAAACTTCTGTCTGCATCTTTTTAGCATCAGCAGACGGTAGCAGCTCTAGTGCTATTTGGTACTTCTAGAGTCAACCACTTGGCATTTCCAAGGTGGCCCAAGAATTACCCATGAAGTTCCAGCCATATTCCCTCACCTCTTCTTCTTACACTGTAATCCCAGCCAGGTTCCCACATGCCACCTGGAAGCCCTTCGGTCTTCATTACAGTTGTTCGGTCGTTCACCCCTGTATGACTCTTTGCGACCCCATGAACTGCAGCACGCAAGGCTTCCCTGTGCTTCATCATCTCCTGGAGTTTGCTCAAACTCACGTCCATTGGGTCAGTGATGCCATCCAACCATCTCTTCTTCTGTCACGCCCTTCTCCTGCCTTCAGTCTTTCCCAGCATCAGGGTCTTTTTTAATGAATCAGCTCTTCACATTAGGTGGCCAAAGTATTGGAGCTGCAGCTTCAGCATTAGTCCTTCCAATGAATATTCAGAGTTTATTTCCTTTAGGATTGACTAGTTTGATGTCCTTGCAGTCCAAGGGGCTCTCAAGAGTCTTCTCCAACACCACAGTTCAAAGGCATCAGTTCTTAGATACTCAGCCTTCTTTATGGCCCAACTCTCATATCTGTACATAACTATTGGAAAAACCATAGATTTGACTATACTGACCTTTGTTGGCACAGTAATGTCTCTGCTTTTTAGTATGCTGTTTATGTCTCTCATAGCTTTTCTTCCAAAGAGCAAGCACCTTTTAATTTCATGGCAGCAGTCACCATCTGCAGTGATTTTGGAGCCCCCCAAAATAAAGTCTATCACTGTTTCTATTATTTCCCCATCTATTTGCCATGAAGTGATGGGAATGGATGCCATGATCTTAGTTTTTTGAATGTTGAGTTTTAAGCCAGCTTTTTTCACTCTCTTCTTTCTCCTTCATTAAGAGGCTCTTTACCTTCTGCCATAAGGGTGGTGTCATCTGCATATCTAAGGTTATTGATACTTTTCCTGAGAATCTTGATTCCACTTGTGCTTCATGCAGCCTGGCATTTCTCATGGTGTACTCTGCATATAAGTTACATAAGTAAGGTGACAATATACAGCCTTGAAGTACTCCTTTCCCAATTTGGAACCAGTCCATTGTTCCATGCCCTGTTCTAACCATTGATTCTTGACCTGCATACAGGCTTCCAGGATGCAGGTAAGGTGGTCTGGTATTCCCATCTCTTGAAAAATTTTCCACACTTTGTAGTGATCCACACAGTCAAAGCCTTTAGCATAGTCAATGAAGCAGAAATTGATGTTTTTTTTCCTGGAGTTGTCTTGCTTGACCTCTGGTTCCTCTGCCTTTCCTACATTTAGCTTGAACATCTGGAAGTTCTGGATTCACATACTGTTGAAGCCTAGCTTGGAGAATTTTGAGCATTACTTTACTAGCTTGTGAAATGAGTCCAATTCTGTGGTTGTTTGAACATTGAGATGGGAATGAAAAGTGACCTTTTCCAGTCCTGTGGCCACTGCTGAGTTTTCCAAATTTGCTGACATATTGAATACAGCACTATAAGGGCATACATCTTTTAGGATTTGAAATAGCTCAACTGGAATTCCATTACCTCCACTAGCTTTGTTCGTAGTGATGCTTCCTAAGGCCCACTTGACTTCACATTCCAAGATCTGACTCTAGGTGCGTGATCACACCATCATGGTTATCTGGGTCATTAAGACCTTTTTGTATAGTTCATCCATGAATTATTGCCACTACTTCTTAATATTTTCTGCTTCTGTTAGGTCCATACCTTTTCTGCCCTTTATTGTGCCCATCTTTGGATGAAATGTTCCCTCGGTATCTCTAATTTTTGTGAACATATCTCTAGCCTTTACCATTATATTGTTTTCCTCTATTTCTTTGTACTGATCACTTAGGAAGATTTTCTTATCTCTCTTTGCTTTTCTTTGGAACTCTGCATGCAGATAGGTATATCTTCCCTTTTTTCCTTGCCTTTGCTTCTCTTCTTTTCTCAGCTACTTGTAAGCCTCTTCAGACATCCATTTTGCCTTTTTGCATTTCTTTTTCTTGGGGACGGTTTTGATCACCACCTCCTGTACAATGTTATGAAACTCTGTCCATAGTTCTTTAAGCATTCTTTCTATCAGAGCTAATCCCTAGACTCTATTTCTCATTTTTACTGTATAATAGTAAGGAATTTGATTTAGGTCATACCTGAATGGCCTATTGATTTTCCCTACTTTTGTCAATTTAGGTTTGAATTTAGCAATAAGGAGTTTTTGATCTGAGCCACAGTCAGCTCCCAGTCTTGTTTTTGCTGACTGTACAGAGCTTCTCCCTCTTTGGTTGCAAAGAATATAATCAATCTGATTTCAGTATTGCCCATCTGGTGATGTCCATGTGTAGAGTTATCTCTTGTGTTGAAAGAAGGTGTTTGCTCTGAGCAGTGTGTTGTCTTGGCAAAACTCTGTTAGCTTTTGCTGTACTTCATCTTGTATTACAAGGCCAAACTTGCCTATTAGTCCAGGTGTTTCTTGACTTCCTTCTTTTGCATTCCAATCCCCCTTGATGAAAAGGATATCTTTTTTTTTTTTTTTTGGTGTTAGTTCCAGAAGGTCTTGTAGGTCGTCATAGAACTGTTCAACTTCAGCTCTTTCAGCATTAGTGGTAGGGGCATAGACTTGGATTACTGTGATACTGAATGGTTTGTCTTGGAATCAAACAGAGATCATTCTGTTGTTTTTTTTTTTAAGATTGTGCCCAAGTACTGCATTTCAGACTATTTCATTGGCTATGAGGGCTACTCTGTTTCTTCTAAGGGATTCTTGTCCACAGTATAATGGTTATCTGAATTAAATTTACCCATTGTTAAGTAGTTTTGTTCAACTCCCAGTTCTGATGATACTTCTGAATCTTTTTATTTTTTTCTTGCCTTGGGGACTGCAACTACTTCTTTTATATCCCATTTTCCTTTAGCCTTTTGATATCTGAATAACCAGTTATTTACAGTAAGCAATCATGTTTGAAAAACTTAGCTTGTTTCCTAATTCTTGAATGTCCCTTAATATATATGAACAGCATCAGTAAATTTGACAAATTAGTGAATGTAACAAAGAGAAACTGATTCAGAAATACAGAGAACAAATCAGTTGTTGCCAGTGGGGAGAGGAAAGGTTACGGGGAATATAAGGGTATGGGATTAAGAGGTACAATAAGCTGTAAGGGTATGTTGTATAACACAGGGAAGATAGCCAATATTTTATAACTATTAATTGAGTAAAAGTGAAGTCCCTCAGTCATGTCCGACTCTTTATGACCCCGTGGACTGTAGCCTACCAGACTCCTCCGTCCATGGGATTCTCCAGGCAAGAATACTGGAGTGGGTTGCCATTTCCTTTTCCAGGAGATCTTCCCGACCCAGGGATTGAACCCAGGTCTCCCGCATCGTAGGCAGATGCTTTACCTAAAACCTTTAAAAACTGTTAATCACAACATTGTACACCTATAATTTCCATTAGTATTGTGTAGCAACTATCAGTTCAGTTCAGTCGCTCAGTCGTGTCCAACTCTTTGCTATCCTATGGACTGCAGCATGCCAGGTTTCCCTGACCACCACCAACTCCTGGCACCTACTCAAACTCATGTCCATCATATCGGTGATGCCAAGCAACTATACTTCAATTAAAAAAGCACTGGGAGATCTTGCTGTGGATGTGGTATAACAAGTCATGTGTGTTACAAAGTTTGCCTGTATGATTAATAAAATGCATGATAATCTGGAAGTATGGTATGCATTTGGGGAAACTGCTAGTAATTCAGCTAAAGCCAAAAATGTGAGCTGGTTTTGATAGAAAGGAAGTCCTTGCTGACATCATTGTTGTTGAGTCACTAAGTTGTGTCCTACTCTTTTTCAACCTCATGGACTATATAGCCTCCCAGACTGCCCATGGGGTTTCCCAGGCAAGCATTCTGGAGTGAGTTGTTATTTCCTTCTCCAGGGGATCTTCCCCACCCGGGGATCAAACCCACCACTTCTACATTGGCAGGAGGATTCTTTACCAATGATCCACACTCAGTGGAGCAGGGAGGCCCTGCTGGCAGTGTTAAGAGTAGTTTAAATGACACATAGAACACAGAATACAGAGAAGAGTGTGTTGAAATGATGAAGATATTAATCCAGGCTGTGTATATTTCTACTGAAAAAAGGTTTGCTTTGAAAGAACAGAGAAATTCAGTAACAGACAAAGAAATATGTGTGATCAAAGAGATTTTTATAATCTGGCAGAGAAAAGAACATATTATTTTGAGATGCTAGTGGTTTCAATAAAATTCTAAGGAAAGCTTGATTATAATTAGCATATTGCTAGGATAACTAGGTATTTATATAGTTAGCATTTCTTATGTATATGATAAATCTTTATGTTGCCATAATTATGTTCATTTATGAATTACTAGTGCTTGACAAATAATATTTGCTCAGTGAATATTTGAAAGACATTCTATATTTTAGCATATCTATTTTCATTAACTTTTATTTATAGATCTAATTTTAAATATATTTTTGTTGCCAAGTTGAAAGGACTTCTGCAATAAAATTTTATTTAATTAGATATCAAAAATTCCAAGCAACTCCATTACTTGCTCTTGTCATCTCATCTAGATATAGTACTATGAGTGATGTGTTTGTAATGGCAATACAGGAGAGAGAAGAAAAGAGCCTAGGTTCCACTCATTGTGGATGAGACCACCATCTTCCCCATCTGCATAAAATCAGGATGTACAAAATTGAAATCATCTTGAAACAGTTAAGTAGATATATCCATCTCCCAACAACTCCAACAACAGGAAGGAGTTGCCTGTATTGAAAACTTGATGCTTGATAAAGAGAAAAGAATCACACACACACACACAAATTTAATGATATCATATTCACACATTCTAGAGAGACAGAGTCACCACATGCCACAGATGACCAGATGAGAGGAGGACTAAGAGAACGGGTTCAACCAAGCAGTGGCAAGCTGAGAAAGCAAGGACCTGTGGACAAATGCCTTTTGTGGGGTCAGGTGGAGTGTACAAAGAGAAGCTGCAAGGGATTACACTGGTTCTTTGAATGTCACTAGGTCTCAGTTATAGGAAAGTGAATGGGGTGATTTGTAGCAATAGCAAGCCTTATCATACTGGTGCTTATCACAGCCTCTTTGTGGGGATTTTGAAGCAGCCAGAAAGTAAAGTTTTAAAATTTGCAGTACAAGTTAACATTCCTCTCATCCAGTCTCAGAAGCAGAGAAGACAGAAGTGGGACTAGAATAGTATGCAAAGAAATGATGGCAGAAAACTTCATAAATTTGGTTAAAGCTATTAACCTAAAAGCTAAAGCTGAATTAAATTTTTACAGGATAAACTCAAGGGATCCAAGACACATTATCACTACACTTATGAAAACTAAAAACAAAGAAAAAATTGTCAAAAGTGACCAGAGAAGCAAGCCATTAATTGTAGAGGACCCACCAATTTGAATGATAGTAGACCTCTTATCTGAAATTTATGGAAGCCAGAAGGAAGGACATGAACTTTTTCAAGTTTTGAAAGAAAAATGTCAACTGCAAATTCTTGGTGAAAATAAGCATCAAGAATGAGAAAAAATAAAGAATTCTCAGACACAAAAAAAGTGAACATTAACTTAAAATTTCATTTTTAAAAGAAAGGTAAATCATTCTAAAGGGAAGTAAGATTTAAAGTTGTAATTTATTTATATTTATAAATATAAATATTTGTATATATTTATATATTTTGTTTATATTTATTTATATTGTAATACCTAGAACACCCACTGAAAAACATACAATGCAATGTATCAATATTCAAAAGCACTATGAATAAATCAAGATGAAGTCTTTAAAAAACAAACTTTTAAAGTCACCTATAGGAATCTCAGATGGTAAAGCGTCTGCCTGCAATGTGGGAGACCTGGGTTAGATTCCTGGGTCAGGAAGATCCCCTGGAGAAGGAAATGGCAATCCACTCCAGCACTCTTGCCTGGAAAATCCCATGGAGGGAGGAGCCTGGCAGCCTGTAGCCCATGGGGTCACAAAGAGTCAGACACGAACTGAGCGACTTCACTTCACTATAGGAATGTAAGAAAAGTGAAAAACAGTAAAGCAACAAAATGCAAAACATAAATTATCATCACATAGTTAAGATCTAAGATATGAATAATTACTAAAATATAAGTAGTCAAAACACAACAGTTAAAAGACAGGTTAAAATAAACCCAATCCAACTATTGCAATTTTATTTTAAACATAACATACACAGGTTGAAAGTAAAAAAAAAAAAGAAATAATATACTTTGTAGATATTACTAGAAAATTACAGGAATACTTATATTAATATCAAATAAAGTAGACTTCAGAACATAGAGAATTACTAGATACTAAGAGAGCCCATACATAAAGAGAAAAGGTTCCATCTGCCAAGAATACACAGTGGTCTTAACGATGCATGATTGTATACTTAACAAAGCCTCAAAATATATGGCTTCTGCCACTGCTCAGCTGGTTACCACTGTGATTCTCTATATTTGCTAGTCTCTCTAGTTTTGGATATTTTGCTTTGTGACCTCAGATCTCTAATAGTTATAAGAAAAGTCATTGATTTCCATTTTTCAGATATGTCTTGATGTGAGGATGGGAATGACAAGTTCTAAGCTCTTTATATATCAAGGGTAACATTTTGAGTCAAGAGACTATCTTTTTTCTTTCCATTTAGCACATCATCCTTAAAAATTCTCCTCAAATTTCAAGCACCGAATGAAAATTTCATGTCACTTTCTCCCCATGTTTATTTGAGTTGATTTGATCTACCGCACACCCTTCTTTCCTCTCCTTCTCCTACTTTTACTAATGCTATCGCCTTCATCTGGAATCTTTGAATTGCTTGGTGGGCTCTCTATGTTAGGAAAGTGTGTTTCATTCATCTCAGTGTTTATAATGCGCAGTGCCATATCTAGCATGTAGGGCTTAATTTTTCATATGCAAAAATACAGGAGACAGGGGTCAGCACCATCCCCATGCAAAAGAAATGCAAAAAGCAAAATGGCTGTCTGGGGAGGCCTTACAAATAGCTGTGAAAAG
The DNA here is from genome assembly GCA_917880005.1 of Nanger dama. Classification (NCBI taxonomy): domain Eukaryota; kingdom Metazoa; phylum Chordata; class Mammalia; order Artiodactyla; family Bovidae; genus Nanger; species Nanger dama. The sequence goes on from CAKJTW010000007.1 coordinate 38,565,999, forward strand.
AAGAGAGGCAAAAAGCAAAGGAGAAAAGGAAAGATATAAGCATCTGAATGCATAGTTCCAAAAAATAGCAAGAAGAGATAAGAAAGCCATCTTCAGCAAACAATGCAAAGAAAAAGAGGAAAACAACAGAATGGGAAAAACTAGAGATCTCTTCAAGAAAATTAGATACCAAGGAAATATTTCATGCAAAGATGGGCTCGATAAAGGACAGAAATGGTATGAACCTAACAGAAGCAGAGATATTAAGAAGAGGTGGCAAGAATACACGGAAGAACTATGCAAAAGATCTTCACAACCCAGATAATCATGATGATGTGATCACTAGTCTAGAGCCAGACATCTTGGAATGTGAAGTCAGGTGGGCCTTAGAAAGCATCACTACAAACAAAACTAGTGGACGTGATAGAATTCCAGTGGAGCTGTTTCAAATCCTGAAAGATGATGCTGGTGAATGTGCTGCACTGAATACGCCAGCAAATTTGGAAAACTCAGCAATGGCCACAGGACTGGAAAAGCTCCGTTTTCATTGCAATTCCAAAGAAAGGCAATGTCAAAGAATGCTCAAACTACCGCACAATTGCACTCATCTCACATGCTAGTAAAGTAATGCTCAAAATTCTCAAAGCCAGGCTTCAGCAATATGTGAACCGTGAACTCTCTGATGTTCAAGCTGGTTTTAGAAAAGGCAGAGGAACCAGAGATCAAATTGCCCACATCTGCTGGATCATGGAAAAAGCAAGAGAGTTCCAGAAAAACATCTATTTCTGCTTTATTGACTATGCCAAAGCCTTGACTGTGTGGATCACAAACAAACTGTGTAAAATTCTGAAAGAGATGGGAATACCAGACCACCTAACCTGCCTCTTGAGAAACCTATATGCAGGTCAGGAAGCAACAGTTAGAACTGGACATGGAAGAACAGACTGGTTGCAAATAGGAAAAGGAGTGCGTCAAGGCTGTATATGGTCACCCTGCTTATTTAACTTCTATGCAGAGTACATCATGAGAAATGCTGGACTGGAAGAAACACATGCTAGAATCAAGATTGCTGGGAGAAATATCAAAAACCTCAGATGTGCAGATGACACTACCCTTATGGCAGAAAGTGAAGAGGAGCTAAAAAGCCTCTTGATGAAAGTGAAAGAGGAGAGTGGAAAAGTTGGCTTAAAGCTCAACATTCAGAAAACAAAGATCATGGCATCTGGTCCCATCACTTTATGAGAAATAGATGGGGAAACAGTGGAAACAGTTTCAGACTTTATTTTTGGGGGCTCCAAAATCACTGTAGATGGTGACTGCAGCCATGAAATTAGACGACGCTTACTCCTTGGAAGAAAAGTTATGACCAACCTAGATTGTATATTCAAAAGCAGAGACATTACTTTGCCGACTAAAGTCCGTCTAGTCAAGGCTATGGTTTTTCCTGTGGTCATGTATGGATGTGAGATTTGGACTGTGAAGAAGGCTGAGCACCAAAGAATTGATGCTTTTGAACTGTGGTGTTGGAGAAGACTCTTGAGAGTCCCTTGGACTGCAAGGAGATCCAACCAGTCCATTCTGAAGGAGATCACCCCTGGGATTTCTTTGGAAGGAATGATGCTAAAGCTAAAACTCCAGTACTCTGGCCACCTCATGCGAAGAGTTGACTCACTGGAAAAGACTCTGATGCTGGGAGGGATTGGGGGCAGGAGGAGAAGGGGATGACCGAGGGAGGATGAGATGGCTGGATGGCATCACGGAGTTGATGGACGTGAGTCTGAGTGTACTCCGAGAGATGGTGATGAACAAGGAGGCCTTGCATGCTGCGATTCATGGGGTCGCAAAGAGTCGGAAACGACTGAGTGACTGAACTGAACTGATGATCAATATGATGCCTAACTTTAAGTTATATATTTTAGTTGGAATAACAGGGAAACTAATAGGTATTCTATATACAAGGTAAAAAGTACAAAAATTGCTGAGTGCACAGGTGCTATGTATGAGAGAGTAAGTTTCATGCATTCTAGAGAAGCAGAACCCTGAACTCGATATGAAAGAGTTGCTTGAATCAAACACAACAAAAAGGGTCCCAGGGGGACTAATCTTTAAAGAACAGAGATGACATCTTGAGTGAAAGTGTGAATGTGAGTGACCGCATGGTGGGGTGAAGACTCACTGGTCCACATGTTGCAATATTCTGTGTAAGACTGGCTGAAGCTGAGCACAGTGTGTGACAGCATCAGTTTTCTTGGTGAAGTGGAAGACAAGGTCATTTTGCTCTGAGTAAGAGGAGTGTGTCAAGTGGGAGTCTCAAGGAAAATCCTAATGTCTGAAATAGTGTATTATTAAGGAAATGTGACTAGTGATCGTTGGAAGTGGTTCAAAACAAGCAGGGGCAACTTAAAGGGAACAGAGAAGAGATTCTGAAATAAGACAACGTGGAGAGAGGTTTGAAGGTAGGGAAGACATAGAAAAGTGTGGGGCCATCATGTGTGCAGGACACAGCACTCTACGAAAGAAATAAGTTTGAAGCCACCATTGGAATCATGAGATTGAAAATGGTGAGGAAGTGGACAAGGCAATGTTCAGTCATGTTCAACTCGGCACAACCCCATGAACTGTAACCCACCAGGCTTCTCTCTCCAGGGGATTCTCCAGGCAAGAATACTGGAGTGGGTTGCCATTTCTTCTTCCAGAGGATCTTCTTGATACAGGGATCAAACCCGTATCTCCTACTGCTCCTTGCATCGTCAGGTAGATTCTTTACTGCTGAACCACTGAGGGAAGCCTCAGATAATAGGTTTCCACTAAAATACTTAGCTTTGACGTTGGCATCTATTTATCTCTACTTTTGTATCTAGGTAAAGCATCTGCCTACAATGTGGAAGACCTGGGTTTGATCTCTGAATCAGGATGATCCTCTGGAGAAGGAAATGGCAACCCACTCCAGTACTCTTGCCTGGAAAATCACATGGACGGAGGAATGTGGTAGGCTACAGTCTGTTGCTGCTACTGCTGCTAAGTTGCTTCAGTCGTGTGCGACTCTGTGTGACCCCATAGATGGCAGCCCACCAGCTTCCCCCGTCCCTGAGATTCTCTAGGCAAGAACACTGGAGTGGGTTGCCATTTCCTTCTCCAATGCATGAAAGTGAAAAGTGAAAGGGAAGTCGCTCAGTCGTGTCCGACGCTCAGCGACCTCATGGACTACAGCCTACCAGGCTCCTCTGTCCATGGGATTTTCCAGGCAAGAGTACTGGAGTGGGGGTGCCATTGCCTTCTCCGAGGCTACAGTCTACAGGGTCACAAAAAGTCAGACACGACTGAGTGACTTTACTTTCACTTTTGTATCTAGCGGGGAAATGATGAATTTTGTGTCTGAAACTTGTTGTTCAGTAGCTCAGTCATGTCTGACTCTTTATGACCCCATGGATTACAGCATACACGCTTTCCTCAATCTATATAACACTAAATATTTTTCATTTTAGCTTCATTAAAACAGTTCTGGCTTCTCATGTGAAGTTTTCAATAGTTTCCTGTATTATTCTCCTGCTGCTTGTCTCTTTTATTCTAGTCCATTCTACTCATTATCACCAAGTGAATCATCCTAAGTGTTCTCCCCAATGAACTCATTCTTCTGAAGCACATTCTGAGTGTTTCAACATTGCTTGATCAACTGCTAATGTTCCTGTTGCAGACCAGTGAAACAGATTCTGGCTACTTGATGCAAGATAGTATCATTCAACCAATAGAAAATGGTTCATAAATTAAATAAACCACAATAAGACCAGGCTTAAGAAAGTTTAGAAAACAGACTGACTTGATCTAGACAGAAACATTTGAGGATGTTTCTATGGAAGTTTATCAACTGCAATATTTTCATATAGTTTGGGAAACTTAAATTTCTAGTGAGAGAGTGCTAGGGGCTTAAGTTACTTCCCTTGACATTAGGAACAAGGTATCTTCATTAACCATCCAACAAAATTGTATCCAAAGGAAAATCAGAGTTTGTTACCAGAAGACAGGGAAGTAGAGCTAAATAGGAATAAACAGAAACTAAAACAAGTCCAAAAATCAAAACGCAGATATGTTTTGGACGTAGTCCAAAGATCTTAGCCTGATAGCCAACCTCTTCTTTTTTATGGCTTCCATATACTATTTTAGTGTCATACAACATTCCAACATATTGTTATATAAATAACATCACCGACTCAATGGACGTGAGTCTGAGCAAGCTCTGGGAGATGGTGGTGGACAGGGAAGCCTGGCATGCTGCAGTCCACGGGGTCACAGAAAGTAGGACATGACTGAGCAACTGAGCAACAACATTCCAACATATTGTTATATAAATAAAGTCAGAAAATAAATAACAGAAAAATGGTCCACCAGTTGAATCACTGAGTTGGACACGACTTAGCGACTAAACCACCACCGGTACTCTCACTTTTACTTCGACACCCTTGGTCTCTCATCTTAGATTAAATGAAATACATTGCTGCAGCTTGACTTCTCTGGCTTTTGGTACTCAGCTGCTTACAGTGTACTTTAAAGCACTCATGAAAGTCTCAGATAACCATACACATATTTATCAGATGATTGAGATTTGGAAAAGTCAGTGTGATTTTTGAAGGAAAACAAACAAAAAGACCACCTCTTCTTGAATTTATTGATTTTATTTAGATGTGAGTAATTAATAAATCATTAAACTTTAGTGACTATCTGACATTGAGCTACATGTTGAAGCTATAATAGTAAAAAAGAAAAGAAAAATTAGAATCCTCCCTCTCATAGAGCTTACAAGTGACATTGGCAAATATTAAGCAAATAAACAACAAATGCACTATTTAATTAATAATTATCCTAAGCCCTCAAAAGGAACACATACTTCTTTTTCAACACCTGACTGTAACATTTACATAATGTAAAATCAACTGCCTAAATGTTTTCAGCATTTGGACAGATCCTCACACAGACACATTTATTGATACTGTGATAATTATGGCGTTTCTAGTTTCAGGTTTTTTTCAAAGAACTAAAACCTCAAAGGCAAATGAATGTCTTTTCCTCATTGAGTGTACTGTGTAATGAGGGTGAGCCCACAGAGTAACTGTACTGTTGTGGCCTGTCCCCTTGCATGCATGCATTTAGTTAACAAGATTATGAAAACACATAAATTAGTGGTTCTGTTAATCTTTAATTTGGTATGATGTATATCAGATACAGATTATCAGTTACAATAAATATGCATGTGCCTGAAATAAATTATAAGATGAGAAACATAGCTTAATTAAGATTTTAAATTGTCAAGAAATCTGCTTCCAAGTAATTTAATGTTAATATAAATTATTGACGTTTCACATATTAGTTACCTCCTGTGCTGATTCAGTTCAGTTCAGTCGCTCACTCGTGTCCGACTCTTTGCGACCCCATGAATCACAGCACACCAGGCCTCCCTGTCCATCACCAACTCCCGAAGTTCACTCAGACTCACGTTCATCGAGTCAGTGATGCCATCTAGCCATCTCATCCTCAGTCATCCCCTTCTTCTCCTGCCCCCAATCCTTCCCAGCATCAAAATCTTTTTCAATGAATCAACTCTTCACATGAGATGGCCAAAGTACTGGAGTTTCAGCTTTAGCATCATTCCTTCCAAAGAAATCCCAGGGCTGAGCTCCTTCAGAATGGACTGGTTGGATCTCCTTGCAGTCCAAGGGACTCTCAAGAGTCTTCTCCAACACCACAGTTCAAAAGCATCAATTCTTCGGTGCTCAGCCTTCTTCACCGTCCAACTCTCACATCCATACATTACTACTGGAAAAACCATAGCCTTGACTAGACGGACTTCAGTCGGCAAAGTAATGTCTCTGCTTTTGAATATGCTATCTAGGTTGGTCATAACTTTTCTTCCAAGGAGTAAGTGTCTTTTAATTTCATGGCTGCAGTCACCATCCTCAGTGATTAAGCACAGATTAATCAGTTATCTGTGGTATTACCTTCAGTTCAGTTCAGTCGCTCAGTCGTGTCTGACTCTTTGCGACCCCATGAATTGCAGCACGCCAGGCCTCCCTGTTCATCACCATAATTTCATATCTTAAATGATACTTCCCTGTTATAAGTAGAGAAATGATAATGCAGAGCTGTTAAGAATATGGCATCTGGAGCCACATTATAAGGCTCTAAGCCCTTCACCATTCATCACTGAATTTGGCCCTTGGATAAATTACCTAAATACTCAGTGCTTTGTTTCTTCATCTGAAAACTTGAAATCACTTTTGAGATGGTTTTGATTGTTAAATGAGGTACCATTGTGTATTACATAACTTTTAGATTAGTGCTTAGAAGAAAATGATTTCTTATTGAACATGAATATATTTTGGTGGATGAAAAGGAAACAAAAGTTAACATAAAGCTTTTTAAAAAGCTGTCAAGCTTTTTTATTTTTGAATAAATCTCTCCAATAAAAAATTTGCTTACTATAGGTGTTTGTTTCTGTAGCTTTTAAAATAATGTCATAATTTTTTTTATAAAGTATCATGACATCACAGCTTCCCAGGATTATCATAATAGGTGTAAGCTTTCCTGTAAGCATTTGACGTCAATTCCCATTGATATAGAAGTGCTTATGCACCAGTACTTCATGGAACTATTCAACCTCGAAAACCATTTTTAGATAAATCATCCAGGACAAATACAGTGCCTGGAATTCAGGTCATGCCAACTGAGGAAAAGTGACTGACTTTTAAAAATATATTTAGTCATTGTCTGTTTTAATTATGCAATTTATTTGTAGGCTGACATGTAGTGAAGCCCATTTGCAAATTTAATTTTTCGTATTGGCCAAGAAATTTTAGTTTTAAACAGTGGGCTGGGTATATTTATTACTATTTAGTAAATCTGCAATGAAAAATGCTGTTGAGTTTCTCCTCATATTACTCTAAGAAGAACTACAAGGCTGAATCCCAATAATGCAGTGTATACCTGATATTGGTATACATAAGAAGAATGGCAAGATTATAGAAATTGTTAAGAATGATTAGAAAAAGATAACAAGACACCAAAACATCCCTCTTTTAGGAGATCTTTCTATATGCTGAGTGTTTTGAGAATCTGACATTTAAAAATAGCTACAATCTGAAGAGAAGAAATTATTCACTGTAGGGAGAAATGAATTTTCCTTAATAGGCATAGCTGCTTGGGGTGTACAGGTCACATATATGACTTTTCCCTCCTTCAAACTGGATGCAAAAAAAAAAAAAAAATCATGGAAAGCCATCACAAAGAAATGAGTTCAGTTTAAGAAAAAAAAATTACTTAAGGCTTAGAATGAGCTTCTCTATTTTGTGCATGTGCTTAATATTTTCTTATTTATATTTTCTTATTTATATTCTTGGTAAATATTTATCTCACTGAGACTGCGAAGTTTCATTGAAAAGATACATCCTAAGTTTCTCAGACTAACTTCAAATCTCATACAGATGGGTGATTTCATAGTAGTGAAGATAAAGATAATGAGTCTTGTTAAAATTTTCATGATTGTATAGCATTTGTCTTTTCAACAAAGTGCTTTGTTAAATTCACTTGAAACAAACTGTATGTATATACATTGTCAATGCATAGTGCAGATAGGCATAATTACTGCTACAGATTTTAATACAGGCTCATCCTTTCAGGTTACTTGCCACTCTAGAAGTTATAGAAATGTAAGTTTCAGTTTAATAGAAATTTAAGTTTAAATCACATAAAGGATACAATAGAAAGCTTTTCAACCTCTATCCCTAGTCAGAAATCCCTGCATTTCGTCTTATGGCAGTCTTTCCTAAACTTAAGTAATGGAAACCATATTTAACCAGTTAAATAGCTTAAAGCTAAAGTAACTATAAATTATCAAGCTAATAAGCTTGAAATTATCCATGGGATTTCCCAGGCAGGAATACTGAAGTGAGTTTCTATTTTCTTCTCCAGAGGAAATCTTCCCAACCCAGGAGTCAAAACAGGATCTCCTGCATCGCAGGCAGATTCTTTGCTAACAGAGCTGTGAGAGAATCCAGCTATTAAATGAAGACTTAGGTATTCTCTTTCAAAAATTGCATTTAATAGGATTATGTACTACAACTCCATATCAGTGCAATTGAAAAATCTTTGAGTGTTTTCTCTTTTTAAAATTTTTAACTGAAGGATAACTGTTTCACAGTATTGTGTTGTTTACTGTCATGCATTAACATGAATCAGCCATAAGTATACATGAGTGTTTTATGTTTGTAGGTAAAGGTGAAGGTGAAGTTGCTCAGTCGTGTCCGACTCTTTGCGACCCCGTGGACTGTAACCTACTAGGCTTCTCCATACATGGGATTCTCCAGGCAAGAATACTGGAGTGGATTGCCATTTCCTTCCCCAGGGGTCTTCCCAACCCAGGGATTGAACCCCAGTCTCCCGCATTGGAGGCAGACGCTTTAACCTCTGAGCCACCAGGGAAGCCCTTTATGTTTGTAAGCCATGTACAAATACAATGTACATACAATTTGACCTATAACTCTAGGAAAAGACAAACAAATAGCTCTAGAATGTTAGAGAGAATGACAAGGATGTTGTTCTAGGATTAGAGAATTATTTAAATCCACCTATCTGGTTTCTTAGTAACACAAAACCAGTCATTGCAGAATGGGTATGGTTTGTCTTCTTTTAAGTCACTGGCCCAATGAATAAATATACAATTAAAATATGACCATTTTCAGGAATTGTCTTGCAGTTCACTCTGTGGATGACCACTGCTAAATCAGTTACAGAGTAACCCACATCTATCATGGAGACAGTCAAATGAATGGCTAGACTGCTGATTTCCCATGTAAAACTTCAATTTCAATACTCCAACTTCTCTGTCATAGGCTTTCTATTTTGTGCTTTAAATCATGTTTTGCGGCATTTTTTGTAATGTTTAACCATGTGTGTAGCTCAGGACTTCACACAGTGTGGATGCTTTCAAAAATTTCATTGAGCTGTTTCTTCAGTAACTCATATTATCACTTGTTCTGTCAGACCTCTTTACAACACCATTTACCATCCTTGAAGTAGACGGGGAATTCTGTGTGATTTTAAAAGTGTCTTGTCATACCAGCAGTGTGCTCGCTGCCCATAAGTGAATCATGCAGATTCTACATTGTTACTCATTTAAAGTAAATTAAATGTAATGTGTGTGTGTGTGAATGAGTGTGCATGTGAGTGTGAGCATGTGTGTGTGTGTGTGAAAGTGTGTGCGTGTGTGAATGCATGTGTGGATGTGGAGGGAAACTTGCACAGGCATACATGTGCATAAGTGCACGTGGAACTCTACTAGGCGGTACCCGTGTGCTTTCCATGTGCCGAATTCTTTGATTCTCTAAATCACTGTATGGCACTGTTATTATCCTCATTTTGAGAGGGACCAAGATGGCAACACTGGCTCCTGAACATCTTGCAGGAGCAGCTCACGGCGGCACCACTTGCACAGCTAAATATACAGAGCTGAGAGAAACCCAGAAGCTAGCTGAGCGACTCCTGAACTTCAGGTGAATGAGAAAATACCCACATCAGAGTGGGTAGAAAAAGCTGAGACATCCTTTCCCCAGAAACCTCACTCCTGGCACAGGGCCATATACTTAGGAGGGAACCCCTAACTCTTAGCTTCTCTATGAGGAGTGAATGGTTTGAAACACAGCTCGATGGACCAACTTTTAACGCTTCCATGTGAGGGACGGTTCTGAAAGTCAAAGGGGCTTATGTCCACAAGACTATCTGGGCTATAGAAAACAAAGAAGCCGTTCTTAACAGGCACTCAGGAACTGACCAAACTATCACCCCGGGACTCAACACAGGAGGAGCAGGCAAAAATGCCCATGCTCTCAGTCTTTACTTGGAAGGGATTTTATTACATGCTTCCTTCCTCAGGTCTAATTTGCCTGTGTCTAGGAGCAAGCTGTGATTCTCCATGATGTCAGGAGGAGCGAGTCGGTACTTCCACTACTCCTTTCCTCCAGTACACTCTAACAATAAAACTAGATCACCAGCATCTTTCTGGAAAAAGCTTATTGAAGGAGCCTGGGTCCCAGTTTTTATGACAGCCACCTGAGGGGTGTGACCATCAGATCGCCTGGCTCTGACACCCAGTAGAGTTTGCATTCACAACTCCAACAGCACTACAGCAGAGTTGTTTTGTTCTTTTGCTTTAAGTTGAAATATAGTTACAATATTGGGTCAGTTTCAGGTATACAGTAAAGTGATTTGTGTGTATGTGCATTCTTTTTCAGATACTTTTTTCCATTTAAAGTTATTACAGAATTGAGTATAGTTCTTTGTGTTATACATTAAGCCCTTATTGTTTTTCGTTTATCTATCAGTTCGCTCAGTCGTGTCTGCCTCTTCGTGACCCCATGGACCACAGCACTCCAGGCCTCCCTGTCCGTCACCAACTCCTGGAGTTCACTCAAACTCATCTCCATTGAGTCAGTGATGCCATCCAACCATCTCATCCTCTGTCATCCCCTTCTCCTCCTGCTTTCAGTCTTTCCCAGCATCAGGGTCTTTTCAAATGAATCAGTTCTTCCCATCAGGTGGCCAAACTATTAAAGCTTCAGCATCAACATCAGTTCCTCCAATGAACACCCAGGACTGATCTTTAGGATGGACTGGTTGGATCTCCTTGCAGTCCAAGGGACTCTCAAGAGTCTTTTCCAACACCACAGTTCAAAAGCATCAATTCTTCATGCTCAACTTCCTTTATAATCCAACTCTCACATCTGTATATGATTACTGGAAAAACCATAGTCTTGATGAGACAGACCTTTGTTGGCAAAGTAATGTCTCTGCTTTTTAATATGCTGTCTAGGTCGGTCATAACTTCCCTTCCAAGGAACAGTGAAGTAAAGTCGCTCAGTCGTGTCCACCTCTTTGCCACCCCATGAGCTGTAGCCTACCAGGCTCCTCTGTCCATGGGATTTTCCAGGCAATAGTACTGGAGTGGATTGCCATTTCCTTCTCCAGGCGATCTTCCCAACCTAGGGATCGAACCCAGGTCTCCCGCATTGTAGACAGACACTTTACCATCTGAGCCACCAGGGAAGTTTTATTCCAAGGAATAAGCGTCTTTTAATTTCCTGGCTGCAGTCACCATCTACAGTGATTTTGGAGCCCCCAAAATATAATCATTCACTGTTTCCACTGTTTCCCCATCTATTTGCCATGAAATGATGGGACCAGATGCCATGATCTTAGTTTTCTGAATGTTGAGCTTTAAGCCAACTTTTCCACTCTCCTCTTTCACTTTCATCAAGAGGCTTTTTAGTACTTCACTTTCTGCCATAAGGCTGGTGTCATCTGCATATCTGAGGTTACTGATATTTCTCATGGCAGTCTTGATACCAGCTTGTGCTTCATCCAGCCCAGCGTTGCTCATGATGTACTCTGCATATAAGTTAAATAAGTCACAATACACAGCCTTGTACTCCTTTCCTACTTGGAAACAGTCTGTTGTTCCATGTCCAGTTCTAACTGTTGCTTCCTAATCTGCATACAGATTTCTCAAGAATCAGGTCAGGTGGTCTGGTATTCCTATCTCTTTCAGAATTTTCCACAGTTTATTGTGATCCACACAGTCAAAGGCTTTGGCATAGTCAATAAAGCAGAAATAGATGTTTTTCTGGAATTCTCTTGCTTTTTCCATGATCCTGGCTCCTCTGCCTTTTCTAAAATGAGCTTGAACATCTGGAAGTTCATGGTTCATGTATTGCTGAAGCCTGGCTTGGAGAATTTTGAGCATTACTTTACTAGTGTGTGCTGCTAAGTCACTTAAGTCGTGTCTGACTCTATGTGACCCCATAGACGGCAGCCCACCAGGCTCCTCCACCCCTGGGATTCTCCAGGCAAGAATACTGGAGTGGGGTGCCACTAGTGTGTGAAATGAGTGCAATTGTGCGGTAGTTTGAGCGTTCTTTGGCATTGCCTTTCTTAGGGATTGGAATGAAAACTGAACTTTTCCAGTCCTGTAGCCACTGCTGAGTTTTCCAAATTTGCTGGCATATTGAGTGCAGCACTTTCACAGCATCATCTTCCAGGATTTGAAATAGCTCAACTGGAATTCCATCACCTCCACTAGCTTTGTTCGTAGTGATGCTTTCTAAGGCCCACTTGACTTCACATTCCAGGATGTCTGGCTCTAGGAGAACCCCATGAACACTACGAAAAGGCAAAAAGATAGGACACTGAAAGATGAACTCCCCAGGTCGGTAGTGCCCAATTTGCTACTGGAGATCAATGGAGAAATAACTCCAGAAATAATGAAGACATGGAGCTAAAGCAAACACAACACCCGGTTGTGGATGTGACTGGTAATAGAAGCAAGGCCTGATGCTATAAAGAGCAATATTGCATAGGAACCTGGAATGTTAGGTCCATGAATCAAGACAATTGGAAGTGGTCAAACAGGAGATGGCAAGAGTTAACATCAACATTTTAGGAATCAGTGAACTAAAATGGACTGGAATGAGGGAATTTAACTCAGATGACCATTATGTCTACTACTGTGGGCAAGAATCCCTTAGAAGAAATGGAGTAGTCATCATAGTCAACAAAAGAGTCTAAAATGTTTATATATATATATATATATATAATTAGTGTGTATATGTTAAGTTCAAACTGCTTAATTATCAGTCCTCCCTACTCTCCCCTTTGGTAATCATAAGACTGATTTTGTGTCTGTGAGTCTCCTTCTGTTTTGTATATAAATTCATAGCTTTTATTTAAATTTTTAAAGCTTCAGCCTTATTGAGATGTAATCAACATGTAAAATTATAAGATATTTAAGGTGTATATTGTGATGATTTAATGCATGTATACAAATCAAAGGATTTCTATGTTGTTGAACATGGGAGTATTATCTGTCTCTTCACTGAATAAAATTCCACTGTGTGTATATATTATGTGTTTAATTCACCTTTAGCCATTCATTCTTTGGTGGGCATGAGGTTTCCATATTTTGCCTATTGTGAATAATGATCCATGAACATGGGGATGCAGATGTCTCTTTGAGATCCTCTTCTCAGTTTTTGGTTATATATCACATAATGCAAGTTCCGGGTCATATGCTAGTTCTATTTTTAATTTTTAGAAACTTCCATACTGTTCTCTGCACTGACTGCACTAATTATATTCCTACCGACAATGCACAGGGTACCCTTTTGTCTATATCCTCAGCAATACTTGCAATCTCTTGTCTTTTTGATGAGAGACATCCTATCAGGTGAGAGACAACACATCATTGTAGTTTTAATTTGCATGTTCCTAGTGACTGGAGCACTCTTTCACATATCTATTACCATTTGTATGTCTTCCTTGAAAAAAAGTCTATCACATCTTTGTCCTATTTTGTAATTATTATGTTTTTGGTTATTGAATAATGTAAATATCATTTATATTTTGGATGTTAACCCTTTTGGATATGTGGTTTGCAAATATACTCTCTCATTGCATAGGTTGCCCTTTTATTTTGTTGGTTTCCTTTGCTGTGCAGAAGTTTTTAGATTCTTGTAGTCCACTTTTTATTTTGGTTTCCTGTATTTTGATATTATATCTAAAAAAACCTTTGCCAGAAACAAATCAAGGAACTTGGACTTCTCAGGTGACACAAGGAGTAAAGAACCCTTAGGAGATATAAGAGACACAGGTTTGATCTCTGCGTTGGAAAGGTCCCCTGAAAGAGGGCAGGGCAACCCACTCCAGTGTTCTTGCCAGGAGAATCCCATGCACAGAGGAGCCCGGCGGGCTACAGTCCATAGGGTCGCAAAGAGTTGGACACGGCCGAGGCGACTTAGTGCAGCACAGTATGAAATGAGGAAGTGCGTCACCAGCTTTGTTCTTTCTCAAGATTGCTTAGGCTGTTTGAAGTGTTTTGTGATTTTACACCAAGTTTAGGACTTTTCTATTTCTGTAAAAAGTGTCATTGGATTTTTGATCGAGATTATATTTAATCAGTACATTGCTTTGGGCAGAATGGTCACTTTTAAACATTAATTCTTAGAATCCAGGAGCACAGAATATCTTTTCATGTATCTGTGTCTTCTAAAGAACCAGTTGGTAGCATGTTGATGTTTGGCAGAAACGAACACAATACTGTAAAACAATCATCCTTCAATTAAAAATAAATTTAATTTAAAAGAAGCAGTTTTTAAATGGGAACAGGAGTACCTCACCCCCGTACCATGATTATGCACCCATATTCAACCCAGAAGAAACAGGCAAAATTGCCCATCTCCCAGTTTTTCCTGGGTGGAGGCTTAACTGCATGCTTTTCCAGCTGATACCTGAGGATCTGGCGTCTAATTACCCTGCTGGATACCCTGCTAGGTGCCGACCGCAAGCCTTCCCTTTGGTGTACTGACAGGTCTTGGCACACCCTCAAATACTGGGAGCCACTGAGAATAAGACTGCAGCTTGGACAATCACGAAGGATCGAGAGAAAACCCAGAGCTTGAACTGGACTGACTGATAGACTTCGTCTCCTACAAGAGAGCAATGTGTCAAGATTAGGAGAGGTGGCTGTCTTACCTAATGTTCAGAAACCAACTTGGAAAGGCAAAGGAAAGGAAGAAATATAGGAATATGTTCCAAACAAAAGAACAAGATAAATCTTTAGAAAATGATCTTAGTGGAAAGGGGATAGGTGATTTACTGAATAGAGGGTTCATGCAGACAAGCCAAAGAAAGCAGAGGTAGCTATGTTTATATCAAAGAAAATAGACTTTAAGCCAAGATGGCAACAAGAGACAAAGAAGGCCATTGTATGATAATAAAGAGGTCAGTTCATCAAGATTATATAACAATTATAAATATTTATACACCCAATGTCAGAGTACATAATTGTATAAAGCAAATATTAACAGATCTGAAGAGAGATATAGACAACAGTACAGTACTAGGGGACTTCCTACCCCACTTTCAATAATGGTTGATTATCCAGAGAGAAAATCAATAAGGAAAGAGTGGACTTAGGCTACATGATAGATATAACAAGCATAACAGAACAGTCATTCTAACAGTAACAGAATACACATTCTTCACAATGCCCATTGAACATTTTCTGGGACAGATTAAATGTTAGGCCACAGAACAAGTCTTAATAAATTTAAAAAGACTGAAATCATATCAGGCATCTTTTTTCAAGAACAGCAGTATAAAACTGGAAGCCAACTGCAAGAGGAAAAAATGGAAATTCACAAATATGTAGAGATTAAGTAGCATGCTCCTTAACAACAAATGGATCCCCCCACCAAAAAAATCTTGAGACAAATGAAGTTGGAGATACAACATACCAAACTTATGAGATGCAGCAGAATCCGTTGGAAGACAGAAGTTGGTAGTGATAAATGCCTACATTTAGAAAAAGGAAAGATCTCAAATAAATGACCTAGCTTTAGACCTCAAGGATCTAGGAAAAAAAAAAAAAAAAGAACAAACTAAGCTCATTAGTAGAAGGAAGGAAATAACATAGATCAGAGCAGATCAAAACCACAGTGATATGTTAACCTTACACCTGTTAGGATGTCTGTTATCAAAAAGACAAGAGCTAAATTGTGGCAAGGATGTGAAAAATGGGGACTCATGAATTGTAGGTGGGAAAATAAATTAGTGTGACTTCTATATGAAGCAATATGCAGATTCCTCAGAAAATTAAGAATACTGTATGCTCCAACATTCCCACTTCTGTGTGCATATACATATATATCCAAAGGAAAGGAAATCATGATCTCGAGGAAGTATTTCTCCTCCCATGTTCATAACAGCATCATTCACAATAACCAAGGTATGGAAACAACCTACGTGCCCGTGAGCCAATGAATGAATAGAGAAAATGCTTCTCCTCTGTCCTTGGACTTCTCCAGGGAAGAACACCAGAGTGGGTGGCCATTCCCTTCTCCAGGGGATCTTCCCAACCCAGGGATCAAACTTCAGGTCTCCTGAATTGTGGCTAGATTCTCTACTGTCTGCCCCACCAGGGATGCCATTATACCCATACCCACATCCACACCCACATAACAAGATGCACCTCCACCTCAGCATGTAAACATTTTCTGGCCACTGCAGAGCATCTGCTTCTCCTTGCCCTTCACCCTAAGTTGCATTTTTCATTCTAGACATCCTATTCTGCGTCCTCTGGTGGGTATCCTCTGGGAACCAGGGAGTAGCTCTCATTCCAGGCAGCAGCATTAGCTACAAGAGTCAGCAGTGAGGTCACTGTGAGTCCCACCCATGACCTGCCAACAGTGTTGATCCAAAAGGAGCATTTTCCCTTTTGTGGCCTCCACCACTCTGCAATTACCTGGGACACCCACCCACCCACGCACAACCCCCCCACCCCCCCACACACACATATAACTCAGCCTTGAAAATAAGGAAATTCTGTGGTTTTTAATAATATAGGTGATCCTGGAGGGCATTAAACTCATAAAATAAGTAAGAGAAAAAAATACTACATGGTTTTATTTATATATGGAATTAAAAAAGTAGTTGAACTATCAACAGGACTTCCCTAGTGGCTCAGATGGTAAAGCGTCTCTCTGCAATGCGGGAGACCTGGATTCGATCCCTGGGTTGGGAAGATCCCCTGGAGAAGGAAATGGCAATCCACTTCAGGACTATTGCCTGGAAAATCCCATGGACAGAGGAGCTGGGTAGGCTACAGTCCATGGGGTCGCAAAGAGTCAGACACGACTAGTGACTTCACCTCACTTCACTTTACTTCATCAACAGTAGTGGGAGAATTAAGTAGAGGCTGGTAAAAGGATACACACTTTCAGTTTTAAGATGGATATATTGTGAGGGCCTAATACATAACATGATGACATAATGAGTAAAACTATATTTTATAGTATATTTGCTAAGAGAGTAGAAGCATTTGCTAAGAGAGTAGAAGCATTAAGTGTTTTCACGAAAATAAGAAAAAAATCAAATACATGAAGTAATGAGTATGTTAAGTTGGTAATGGGAATTCTTTCATAATGTATATGTACCTCAAATTATCACACTGTACACTTTAAATATATTCTAATTTTGTTGATTATAACTCAGTGAAGGGATATTTTCATCCATTATTGCATCAATTGCATTTTCTGCCCATTTCTCTCTTCTCCTTCTGTGATCCTGATAATGTGCATGTTGTTGTTGTTCAGTAGCTAAGTTGTATCTGACTCTTTGTGACCCCATAAACGCAACATGCCAGGCCTTCCTGTGCTTCACTGTCTCCCTGAGTTTACTTAAACTCATGTCCATCGAGACAGTGATGCCATGCAACCATCTGATCCTCTGTCGCCCCTTTCTCCTCTTGCCCTCAGTCTTTCCCAGCACCTGGGTCTTTTCCAGTGAGTTTGCTCTTTGCATCAAGTGGCACAGTATTGGAGTTTCAGCTTCAGTATCAGCCTTTCCAGTGAATATTCGGGACTGATTTCCTTAAGGATTGACAGGTTTCATCTCCTGCTGTCCAAGGGACTCTCAAACATTTTCTCCAGTTCAAAAGCATTAATTCTTCGGCGCTCAGCCTTCTTTATGGTCCAAATCTCACATCTTTACATGACTACTGGAAAAACCATAGCTTTGACTATACAGACCTTGGTCAGCAAAGTGATGTCTCTATTTTTTAATATGCCGCCTAGATTTGTCATAGCTTTTCTTCCAAGGAGCAGGCTTCTTTTAATATCATCATTGCAGTCACCATCCACAATAATTTTGGAGCCCAATCAAATAAAGTCTATCACTGTTTCCATTATTTCCCCATCTATTTGCCGTGAAGTGATGGGACCATATGCCATGATCTTCATTTTTTTAATGTTGTGTTTTAAGCCAGCTTTTGCACTCTCCTCTTTCACCTTTGTCAAGAGGCTCTTTAGTTTCTCTTCACTTTCTTGCCTCTAAGGTGGTGTCATCTGCATATCTGTGGGTACTGATATTTATCCCTGTAATCTTGATTTTAGCTTGTGCTTGATTCAGCCTGGTACTTTGCATGATGTACTCTGCATGAAAGTTAAATAAACAGGATGACAGTATACAGCCTTGACATACTCTTTTCCCACTTTGGAACCAGTCTGTTGTTCCACGTCCAGTTCTAACTATTGCTTCTTGTTCTGCATACAGGTTTCTCAGGAGGCAAGTAAGATGGTCTGTTACTCCTGTTTCTAACACTGTGCTGTTCTTTCACAGTGGAGAAACTGATAAATAACCTTCCCAGCAGTAAACCGTGATGAAATGTTAGTTTCTAGCCTATAAAATATGAAAATTGAACTAGATGAGGTCAAAGGGCCTGTCCATAGCCAGCATTATTACTTTTTAAAGTCAGTTCCATAAGATTGTATCTTTTCTGGATCTTCCCCAACCTCCGAGGCCACATCTACTGATTCACGGATTGGAAACCAGTGGAATATTTCCCATGTGACAGTCTGCTCAATTTAAGAGGTAGCTTTCCTTTCATCATCTAAGTCAAATTTGGCTAGGTTTTAAATCATGTTTGATGTAAGTTTGAACTATTTTATTTTTATAAATCATAATATACTTAAATCAAAAATTTTTAATTACAAAGTAGGAATACATTTTTATGGGGCCATATGTCCTGTAAATGCAATTGGATTGTGTTTATCTTTCCAATGCTTTGCAGTAAATGGATGTTCAGTAAATGTTTGTTGAATAAAATTAACATGACAAGGTGTTTTTAAATACCAGTTTACATAAAGGTCTGTGATTGAACATGGACTTATATTTACTGTAGGTAATCTATGGTATTACATTATTTAAGCTCTGCTTCTCATAATTTTTTTGTTTGTATAAGATTTATCTTATTTCTATTTGTAGAAGGTCAACAAAGGTCTTGCTTGTAATCACTGATTCAGGACTATTATTTTAGAAACACACGCTTAAGTGTGTACCATCCTATTTTCTTTAAGTATCTGGCCCAGTGCTCACTAGACCATTTGCAGATTTAAGAGTCAAAAGTGGGAGAAAACCATGTGTTTCTTACAGATTATATGGGTCCTGTTGTTACTGGTTTGTACAATGTTCAGGAAATGAGATTTTAGGGAATTTTATTGATTGAATTTGTATAGTGAAAAACCACTTTGGAGAAGTAGTGGGGACAGGCATTTATTACAGTTTTGTGGGGTCTGAGTGATACGCCTGAAAGGATGCTTGAAACCACAAGAAGTGAGTCACTTCCCTAAAGTGCCACAGTTATTTACCAGCAGAGTAAGGGCTGGGTGAATTTAAACATCTTTATTCCCTGTCCACTTATCTTTCCAATGCGGTGCATTCATAGGCTAATTCATTGACTCATTTTCTCATTTATTTAAAAAAAAAACAACAACTATCTACTGTGCGTACACGTATTTTAAGCACTTGGATGGATCCTAGAGATATATGAGTGAGCTAAACAAACAGGACTGCTGCCATTCTAGGCTTACTAACCTTTGGCTTTTCTTTGCAGTGAATGAGTATTATTAAATCACTGAATTTAGTTTGAGAATACATGTTTCTATGATAAAAGAGATTTAGTTGAAAGTTAAGAAATTATTTCTTTCTGTATGCCCATAAATTGTAGATTTTTTTGACTAATGGGTATTTATAGGACAAGTTCATTTTTTTATCACTATCTTTTTAGATTAAGTATACAATGATCCTTATGAAGTTTCTATAAATTTAGAGCTGGAGGCCAAGAGGCATCTTAGAGAAATGGGCATGAGCTTATGAAGCAGTTATTTTTAAGTTTTCCTCCAAAATGGAAAATACTGAGTTACAAGAGTCAGAGATAAGGATCAGCCATCAATCCCCAACCAAAACTTTTTTTCTTCCATTATCAAACCTTGGGGATTGTGTGGTAGTCTTCTTAAGAAAGTGGTTTCTTCTTTAAATCTCACTAATGTTGTAAGCAATTTTTTAAAAACCAGCCAAACTAAGTGCTCATGATCAATTATTTCAATTCTTCCTGGTTCTTCCTTTTCTATCTAGGCTGGATCTTTAGTTTCCTGTTTGTCTGTAATAAAGCTATCTAAAAAATCTCTCTCTCTCTCGAGAATGTTTACAATGTAACTACTCCTCCTAAATATATTTGAATTTTAAAATGAGAGTAAAAGTAAAGCTGACCCCTGCCCCCTACCCATATTGCTAAACTATAGGATTTGAAGGGCAGGATAACTTTCACATCACATCACCTAGGAATAAAGTTAGTCTCTGTATCAAATGTTTCTTTCAGTGATGTACATTACTTTTGGCTGGTTTCTTAGGTTCCATTGTATATAAATATGAAATGTGGAGTTACTCTTCACATTTTTTATTATGTTTTTGTTTATTTTTAATTGAAGGATAATTGCTTTACAATGTTGTGTTGGTTTTTGTCATCCATCAGCATGAATCAGTCACCAGTATGCATATGTCCCCTCCCTCCTGAACCTCCTCCCCACCTCTCACCCCACTGCACCCCTTAAGTTGTCACAGGGTCCTGATTTGAGTTCCCTGCGTCGTATAGCAAATTCCCATTGCCTATCTATTTTACATATGGTAGTGTATATGTTTTCATGCTATTCTACTTTTCAGATTTTTAATATCAGTTGCATGTTACATGACACTTATTTAATGAAAGTGAAAGTGAAGTTGCTCAGTTGTGTCCGACTCTTTGCAACCCCATGGACTGTAGCCTGCCAGTCTCCTCTGTCCATGGGATTTTCCATGCAATACTGGAGTGGGTTGCCATTGCCTTCTCCAGGGGATTTTCCCAACCCAGGGATCAAACCCTGGGTCTCCTGCACTGCAGGCAGACGCTTTGCCATCTGAGCCACCAGGGGAGAAATTGAGGCAAAAATATGTGGCTGTTTGGCATCAGTTTTCATTAGAATTTGGCATTTGAAAAGTTGTAGATACTCTGAATTTACAGTATTGCATGATTTTTAAAAGAAAACTTTTTTTTCTGTTACAATTGTAGTTGGGTTGGTTTAGTAAAATTGATATTTTTGGGATAATTGAGAAACGCTTTGAACATTAACTGGCCTTTGTTTTGCTAAAGGCAGTGATTTTTCTAATGTAAACAGATCAGGAAAAGATGTACTATCTGATCCTTTTGGATTTCTTCCCTCCTTCTGGGTTCCCTGTTGTATTTCCAGGGCTTTTTCTTTCTTTCTTTTTTTTTTTTTTTACATTAACATCTGTTCAATTTAATTCTGACTCTACAATCTCTAACAACTGGGAAAATGTATGGCAAATATGAAGATTGCTCAGAGCAAGGTAGAGATAATTAACGGTGTTCATTACTAATAAAATAAAAATAAGTTTATTTTTAGTTCAGAAAATTGAATGCTGAAAGGGGATTAAAAGTAATATTCAATTAAGGTGTGTGCGTGCACGCTTGTGCATGTGTGTGTTCATAGTCTCCCATCCTATTACAGAACAAGAACATGAAGACAGACTATAGCAGATAAATTTAGTCATTAAGAAGTATTCTAGACCTGGGGGTTTGGAGACCCTCTTCAATTTATAAATTCTGCTGTATATCACCTTATGTGAGAATAGTCTGGAGATATAACAGGGCAGGGAACGAGCAGCCAATAAGGAGAAAGGGCACATTCATAGACAGCGGTAACCAGTAGGTTTCACCAGAATTTGTAGCCAACAGTGTTATTAACACATTGAAATCACAGTAGATGTATCACAGGGGAGCTGAGAGACACCCAGGGGCATGTATATCAACATTGTCTGCATTTAAGCTGTTAAACACACTCCTTAATAGCTGTCTGTCTTTGCACACGTTTTGTAAAACAGACATTTTTTTTTACTGACATTTTTATTACCCCCCCAATTCATTATTTTATACACATAGCTCAAACTCATTTTTACCTATGCCCTAATTGGTTAGACATATGTACAACTCTTTTAATATTTGCCTACTATCTCCCATCCTTTCCTTCTTCATCCTCATCCATCCCCCAATCACCTGTTCCCAGGTTACCAAGCCCGAATATAGAAAGAGTGTGCAGCTGCTACAGTTTCTAGAAGTGGGTTAGGCAGGTCATTGATGAACAGTGACCCATCAAGGACTTAAGTTGGCTGAAGGGAGAGACAGGCAGGTATCAGATTTCCTGTTGGAGGGGAATTGTATTCTGAATGGTGGTAATTGCCGTGAATCAAGCTCAGTGCTTCAGCGACAGCCACTCACACCTGTCCAGTCTCCTCCCTTGTCTTATAACTGGCCCAGCAGTTAAATAGCTGTAGAGCACCGTCTCCTGTCTCATTTTCCCTGAGTTCCAACAGCAGTAGTAGCAACAGCAGCTGTAGAAGCGGCAGCCAGAGATAGGCAAGGCTGTTGCTTGCAGCCGCTGCGTGGATCGCCTCCTCCTCGCTACACACACACACACACACACACACACACACACACACACAGACGCACACACACTTCAATATCAACGCATCTTGCTATAAATCAAGGACTCAAAGACACGAGAGAAGAGCATTAGTCATGGACAACAGGTATTTCATCTCTGACAAATTCCTCCTGATGCTTATTGGTATGGGTAATAAAATAATCATTCGTGATACCTAGTGGGAGCCTGGAGGCGGCCGCGGTAGAGGAGGGGGGAAGTGGGAGGAGTGAGGGGGTGGGGAGGGGGGCTGCCAAGATGACTTTGAGGCTCCGGAAACCTCCAGCTTTCAGCCTCCGCGGTTTTTGAGTTGCAAATTGTCAGGAACCGGGAGGCTGCCGGCAGCCCGTGTTGTTGACTGGAAGTGGATTTCCATCTCTCAGACACTAGTTAGACTGGGCTGGGTGTTCTGGAAGGGGGGTGGAAGTCGAGAGGAGGAGATGCTGTGAGCAGAGTTCCTGAAGCTCCACTCCTCTGGGGAAGCCGAGCTGTGAGGGAGCCTTCTGACTGAGCGGAGCGTGTGAATTGGAAGGGATCCTGTTAGCTGGCGAGTCCCGGTTCCTCTCCGGAAAAGCGGTCGCTCTGGCTTCAGAGCTGTGCCCAGCCTTCGCCTGCATCACACTGCAGTAAGTTCAGCTCGACACGCTGGGAAATTTGAGTGGCTTCTGGGTATGTGGTGCGGGGGGAAGGGAAGCTGACCAGAAATGGCGAGGAAAGTTAGAAAAGCAGAGCTTTGGATTCTCCAGGAGATGTTGAATCGGGTTGCCTCTTTGACTTCTGTCCTAGTTATGCTGTAATCGAGTTACTCTCAGTTAGGTACCTACGGACACTGCTTGTCGGGTAGGTCTGCAGGAAGCACCCTGTTTATGGTGATTTTCGGCAACACTGGTAAATGCGTTTTCTAGATTTACTTACAAGAGTGGGCTTCTGAAAGTTACCAATGCATAACAGCTTGCATTTTCAACAGAAAATTTGTGAAGAGGCTGGCTTAGATTTTCAAATGCCCGGTTAATTAAGTTTCATTCCAGACTTACAGCTAACCTGTAAAGAAGCCATCAAACAAAACAAGAGTCTTCGATTTACTTTATTAAGACGTGAAGTAGGTCTTTAAATAATTGCTAGGCAACGACGTGAGGCGACACTGATGATATGAGAAACATTCAAGTACTCTTTAGTGGATACAGGATTCCCCCACTTTCTTACTCCTGCAATAATCTCTTCCACTTGCTAAACGGTGCCTTCTTTGAAATTTCTAAGTGTTGGTTTATTACATACATGGATTTATACTTAGATCAAGCAGCACTGTGTTCACTGGAAAAAAAAAATGAAGCTTAAAAACTTTTAAAAAATGACTTCTACTGGTTGCTCAAATTGCAGATAACCAACTTTTAAAAGGAGGTAGAAACAGGTCAACCCATTGTAAAGCAAATGACCAAATGAATGTGAATACAAGCAGAACATGAAAGGTCTTTTTCAAAAAGGAAACCAGGAATAATCTAAGAACACTGGGGTATTTCTAAGCAGGTCCTCTCTTACACTGACTAGATTTTTATAATAGAGGAAAAAAGAGGACTCTCAAGCAGAAAGAATATGTCACAAAAATACTAGATTTAGCTACAGGATAGTTGAAAACAATACTATGTTACTATAGTTTCTCCAAGAAATATTAATGGAAAAGCAGAGGTTATCCAAAACAGAATCCAGAATTTTGAGCTGAACACTTTCATGTACTGCCATAAATTCTATAGGTGGAAAGGACTGTCAAAACCTTATGAGGCAACTATTGTGAAATATAAAGTAATCTGAATTCTCTATTATTAGAAAAGAGGAAACCAAAGATCAGTCTTTTCCAATTTTTTTAATAATCTCCAAATATTATAGTTTTCAATTTTATCAATATTTGTCTAACCACCTAATTGTGTTTTATTATAAACATATTCTGAATATAATTTAATTACTTTGCCTATGCATCTTAGGGATCTCCAGGTATATTTGTGTTCTTATCGCAATACCCAGCTTGTTGGAGATAATCCATTCCACACATTCATAATTTCTCAGTGCAAAAAAACTTACATCACAAAGTCAAATATAATCCAGGGGATATATTTGTTATGATAGTGCATGCATGATGGTGGTTAAAGTTTTTAGCAAAAAGAAAAAAGACAAATCTATACAAAGACTAAAAGAATATGTTTGTGGTGAATTTATAAGTAGTTCCCAGATAACTCTAGAATAAATCATTACCCAAACCTCAATAATTTAGCTAAAGAGAATAAAAATCAGCCTGAGAACCTGGTTGAAATTGATAAAAATTTAGATTGAATAGGAGTCCTTCAGGATTTCTTTAAAGAAAAAAACTTAGGCAGGTGGTGTTGAGTTTGGGGAATACCTTTGCTTGGTATTTTGGTTGTCCTACTGGTAAACAAACCTCGTGTTATATCCGAGGAGAAGATATTCAAAGCCATTTTTGGAATAAAATAATTGTTTTGAAGTTTAAACCATTGGTGAGGTTTGCTGGAACCAAGTCTGAACTAGACAAGTATCCTGTGACTCATGCTTTTCCTTGCACACGTGAAAGAAGGAAGAGCTGTGGCCAGACAAGCCGGACGAAGATCATCTGGTCCCTCCATCTAACTCTGCCTACCAATCATGACTGTGACGTTGATATCCAGGCTTGAAATGATATTTTAAGAATATCCTTTCCTGGGTGCTTCTCTTCCTGGCTGGCCTCAGGAATAGAACTGTACTTACGTATGCTTGGTACTCTAGCATTATTCTCTTTACAAGAGAATTTATTCTCTTTAGCTTAGAAGCACCTGCCTGGAGGGGGTTCTAGACAAGATATTGGAGAAGCCTCTTCCTAGTGTTCCTCTTGCATCCATGGCATTTTCTTTCTCTTGCAAAACACCAACACAAAATATGACCTCTGGTAAGAATCCCACCCACCTGTTCATCCTTAAGGTATTGACTGTGAAGTAGGTTCAACTCCTTGATAGCTCCTTAAGTTATTTGCATGCATAGTTTTCTCACCGTGTAACCCATTAGAAGTTCCTGGTTATAGTGAGTGCAGTAATGGCAGGACTTAGGTTAAGCACTTTGTTTACTTTATAATTATAGTCAATTTACAGTATGAGTTTATGAGTTTCAAGTGTATAACATAGTGGTTCAGTATTGTTATGATTGCATTCCATTGAAAAATTATAAAATGTTGGCTGTATAACCCAAGCTGTATATTACATCTTTGTATTTTATTTATTTCAAACCAAGTAGTTTGTACCTTCCCCTGTCATGCCCTTCCCAAGGTTAAGCACTTTGAATATGTTTTCTCACTTATGGGATAAGAGCTACAGGAGAGAGATGGCATTCTCTCCCATTTATAAGAAATTCAGCCCCAGAGGGAATAAGCAAATTACCAAAGGAACATATTTAGTAAATGGTGGGCTTGGATTAGCCTTCAGGTGTGACTAGCTCCAACCCTTCATCACTTTGTCACTTTGTTTTATTGCAACAGTACTCTACCATGGATCAAGTGGAGCAAACTTGTTTTGCGGACGGTGTGGGCTCAGAGTGCTTGAAAAATTATATCAGTCAAGAGAGAACTCTCAGCTTTACTGATACCCAAGATTGAATCTGCTTAAAATTGGAACCTAAATTGACCCCCAAACCAAATGTGGCGTACTTTACAATTCCAATTTCAGTGTTCTGCTCTGGCTTCATGAATCATGAAAATGAAGCCAAGGGCATCTTTGCTGGGAAGAAAGATGATGGAGTTAATGTGGGAGTAAAAAGGAGATCACATGGTTGGAGGCTGGGCTGAGACCTTGTCTAGATTCTGTGCTCTGGGGAACTCTTAAAAAACAACCTCTTCGGGCTGTGTGTGGGGTAGAGATGTTTAAAGACACAGATAAAGCAGAGAATCAAAATATCTCCTTAAATAGGTCTGATTATAAAAATTAGATTAGCCTTGTGTTCACATAATCTCCTCTGTGTGTGTGCGTGTATATGTGTTCAAGACTAAAAATGATGATTCAAAGAAAAGTAGGGAGAAAAACTAGATGATGACTGAAGAGGTAAAACAGTGCTTGGAAATATCACTGGCTCTTGCATAATCACCTTCTGAAAATTTGCCAGGAAATGAAAGGCCATCTTGAACTGGTGAGGATAAAAACAAAATGGTTCATTTAGGTAAAATTTGAAGTGTTAAGGATAACATGATTACTGTCATTTGTCATCTCATCCCAGAAGACAAATACTAACAAGGAATAAAATGAAAATGTTATGGGCATAATGCCAAACAATATTTTAAGATTGGTCTTTCTCAGCATGCTAAATTTAAACAGCTGAAATTCTTTTTTTTAAGTATTATCTGAGTCAACAATTGGAAATGAAGAATTTGCCTTGTAACAGGGAGTCTATATTGCATTTTAAGTTTGAAACACAATGTCCTTGACTCAGTTATTTCTTATTGGCAATATGCCAGTCACTACAGATTAAGGAGCACAAAAGCTGTCATCTTCAAAATCAATGTATAAACGTACATGCTCCATAAGGAAAGGTGATGCTACTGAGCTGTCATAGATCTATATGGTGATAGGGCTTTGCATTTGAATGTATTTACATTCATGGTGTCAGCCCTGATTCTTTCTCTTTTCTTTGTCATTTGTGATACTGCCGGTGGAGGTTAGGATAGAGTTAGTTTCAAGGGTTGATTTTTGAATGTGGTGCCTTGGCTTTCTTGCCCTCATATTTAAAAAATAGTGACAGCAACTTTTTTGTGTGTGCTTCCTACATGCTAGTTGCTTGTTTAAGCATTTTGAGCATATAATCTTGAAAATATATGGGATAATCCTATTATCATCATTTCCATTTTATAAAGGAAACACTGATGCACGAGAGGGTTAAATGACTTACCATCCGCAGTTAGAGATTAGGATCCAGCTGGGATGGGAACCCAACAGTCTGGCTCTGGAGCCCGTGCTTTTAACCAAAAGCTCCAAGTCTACTCTTTTATCACTGGTTTGTTATGACCCTGCATGTTAACAAGCTATATGGGACTTCCCTGGTGGCTAGATGGTAAAGCGTCTCTCTGCAATGAGGGAGACCTGGGTTCGATCCCTGGGTCGGGAAGATCGCCTGGAGAAGGAAATGGCAATCCACTCCAGTACTATTGCCTGGAAAATCCCATGGACAGAGGAGCCTGGTAGGCTACAGTCCATGGGGTTGCAAAGAGTCGGACACGACTGAGCAACTTCACTTCACTTATGGCTCTTTTGGGGCTTCCCTGGTTGCTCAGATGGGAAGGAATCTGTGTGCAGTGTAGGAGACCCAGGTTTGATCCCTGGGTCAGGAAGATTCCCCTGGAGAAGGCTATCTCTGTCTATAACTTCTTTCTGGATACAGTCAGTCTGTTAGGTCTTACCTGATGATGCATCTGTATCTCTTAAGCTTCTGCTCTAGTGTCATGACCTTCTTGAATTCCGTTTGTATTCTACCACTGGCCCCGCTGTTCTTCTCAATGGTTCCACTGAAATGCGTGCTTGACTTTAAAACTGAATATGCCACAGAAGGTTGAAATAATCTTATCTAAGGAAACCAAGCCTTTTTTATCTCTGGGACTTCAGTGCTGCAGATAGTGTCTAATACATTATTGGAGTTCAATAATAATTTCAATAATAAGTTACACTTTTGGTACACTGAATTCAAAGCTCTAATTCAATTCTATGAAAAAAATAGTCCCTTTCACAGGCTTTGTTGTTGTTCAGTCACTAAGTCGTGTTGCCTCTTTGCTACCCTATGAACTATAGCCTGCCAGGCTCCTCTGTATTCTCCAGGCAAGAATACTGGAGTGGGTTGCCATTTCCTTCTCCAGGGGATCTTAGTGGCAGGCAGATTCTTTATCAGTGAGCCACAAGGGAGGTCCTTCACAGGCTTTACCTCTGCAAAAAAGGCTAGAGAATAGTCTTTCAGTTGTAAGTTGCAAGGTCTGAGCCACGTAGTGTATTTTAATACATTGAACTCATAATTATTATAAAATTACTCACAAGATATTTCTCACGTTGTCTGGAACTGCATATCTAGAACACAGGAGCTAATGTTTTATGATATGATAGATGTCATACTTATTTCCAAATCATAATATTGAAATTTTTAATGATAGCTAGTTTATGGTACTAATGTATTTTTAAGGGGGAAAACAAATATTGGAATAAATTATCCGTTAAAAATGTTTTGCCCTGTGGAACAATAAAGTTGCAAAATGGTGTTTTTATAAGTTGTTTGTTGAACTTTTTTTGAGGAATAGTCTTGAGGCTTTAATTCAGTCATTGCTCAAAAATATTGAATTATATCTGTGACCAGATGATAGAAACTTGACTACCACTAGAGAAAAATGAAGAAATGGATGAAAGTGAAAGTGAAAGTTGCTCTGTTGTGTCCAACTCTTTGTGACCCCATGAATTATACAGTCCATGGAATTCTCCAGGTGAGAATACTGAAGTGGGTAGCCTTTCCCTGCTCCAGGGAATGTTCCCAACCCAGGGATAGAACCCAGTTCTCCTGCATTGTGGGCAGATTCTTTACCAGCTGAGCCACAAGGGAAGCCTGGATAATGGTGGGAAAATCAAGCCCCATTTCTCCTCCTCCAAAAGAAGCATTTTCTGTTTATGGGATAATTTGGGTTTTACTTCTTAAATGATTTTTTAAATTTCTTTCAGTAAGTATGTAAATATTATAACAATGTGAACTAGATGGACATCACACAAGGCTTTCCAAAACACAATATTTTTATTAAAAATATCATCTTAGGTCAAATGATTCTATTTCAGTCTCTTTCTAATCCACATGAATCAGTTATGAAATATTAAATTATAACCAGGAAAAGGACAGACGGAATGAGAAGTGCGGTAGCTATTTAAAATCTCTTTGAAATTCTGTCAACAGACTAATCTCTGGATAAGCTTGCCCCACTGAGGTGGCTAGGCCTTCTTTTGTAATATAATTACAAATTAAGTTGAAAGAATCTTAGCTTATATCATAGTTTGATGATTCATCTTGAAGATGTGGAGAAGTTGACTCCATGTATAATTTCTGAACATGCAACAATGCTTATTTGAATTTCATTCTTCCCTTCTTAGACACTATGATATAGAGGTTAAAACTTACATTTTATATTCAAATTGCCTAGCTGCAAATCTTTACTACTTGGATGACCTTGAGCAAGTTAGTTAAATTCTATGCTTTAGATTTCTCTTTGAAAAGCAGGGATAAATGAAAATGATACCCACTTCATAGAATTAAATGATTTAATCATGTAAGGGTCTGAGAACAGAAGGCACATAATAAATATTTAAAAGTATTAGTTATTTATTATTTCCTATTAATTTTGGGTATATTGTCTTAGGTAAAGAGTGAAATATCAATAACAGAAAATATTTGAAATAAAATCTAAATCTAAAAGTAGTTTTTATCTGTTTTATATTAAAATATGACTCATAAAATCTATTAAATGTTATAATCAACATTCTCTATAGAGTCTTATTATTTTTCCCCAAAGGGTTTTATTGAATTATAAAAAATGGTAACATTTAACCCAGATCATTTAAATAATACATGTAAACACCACCCATAGAGTGGCTGGCAAAATTTTAATTCACCTCCTCTTAACTAGAATCATAGTAAGAAGTCTTTCATTTTCATTCTTCTTAAAAATATAGTCACAGATATCCCACTCCAGTATCATGCTTGGAGAATTCCATGGGCAGAGAGGCCTGACAGGCTACAGTCCATGGGGTTACAAAGAGTCAGACACAACTGAGCGACTAACAGACATGCATCATTCATTTAAGGTACAGAATGATATTCTGTTTTCGTTGATATTGACTACTCTGCTGTTTATACCCAAGCCTGCTGGGAAATGTGACCTCTTCTGTGAGGATACTGACTACTCCCTAGATCAGCTCCTTTTGAATTAGATGAACTGGAAAGAGGAAGGAACAGAGGTGCTGTGCAAAAGCATTATAGGATCCTTGACCTGAAAACAGACTTCAGGCACAAAAGATGAGTTTGTAGTTTATTCAGCAAGTTGTTTTGCTGAGACAGAGAATGTAAGGAAAAGTTCTTCCTGGGCTTTTGACCAAGGAATCCCTTTGCTGCTTCCTTAATCAAAAGACATAAGAGCTGTGGAATTCTCACTTGCTGCTCTTTGTAGTATATGTTGTAGAGATTGTCAGCAACACTCAGCTATTTCTGGGAAATGTAAGGTTCAGTAGACATAATTATTAAAACCATCTCCTTAAGAAACACAACTCGTAACACCATGACACTGGATTCTGTTTCATCTCTCAGTCATGGATGGGCTACTGTCTTTGTCAGGCACTGGGCCAGACTCAGGGAAGGCAGTGGAATAGCCAAGTTCCTACAGTACTGGACTCATTTCATTGAGAGACAAGCAGGAAGCAGATAGATTAAACAAAGACACCAGGGCATGATTTATTGTTGTGGTTGTTATTGTTGTAATACATGCTATGAAAAAAACAAAAACTAAATAAAGAACAAAGATCCCATTTACTGGAGGACAAACTGGTTTCAAGACCCGTAAGAACAACTCCCCCAACACCCCCTTTTTTTTATTTTTCATTATAGAACAAATTTCTGGTGTTCACAGTGAATAGATGGGGATTATACACCTGAGATAATCCTTTAAACCAAGACAGATGAACTCATGGTGAATCAGAATTTCAGAATTATTGAGCAAAACATTTTCATTCAGGCAAAAACATGACTCCCACATTGCTTTTCCCTTTACCTTTATATTACAGGATTATTCAGCTCGTGGCAGCTTTTAAAGATGAGAAAAATGCAAGTACTTAATGTTGCTTAGTAACTTCTCTTGCCTGTCATTTTGGGCTGCACATAAACAACTCGTAACTTCCCCACACTTGTCCCAAATTACTAGAATCGGGAAAGAGCACACAAGCTGATGAGTCACTTTGCGATCCTGTTGTTCCTAATAAGAGTTCTGATTACCAGGATGGGTGCTTTATTGTTATATAATGTTATTTGCCACGCCATATGTCAGAACTTTCTGTTTGGCAAGTAGAGGTTCCTTCCTTATAACACATGGAAGAAAGAAAAGCATAAAAGCCTTTCATGGGAGGGCTGTTGTTTTGTTTTGGGTCCTTGGTTTTAAATGTGCTCTATCCAAAGTGTACTAGACAGCATTTTGTGGGAGTAAAGCGGTAAGGCTTTTGAGCTTCAAATGGGGATTCTGTTTTGGAGCTACTAATGCTCCTATCATTCAAACTACCTGCATAGCTGTATGGTGGCACAGCTAGTGTTGAGGTCACTATATTATCTTTGTGTGCCAAGTCACTTCAGGTGTGTCTGACTCTCTGCAACCCTATGGACTGCAGCCTGCCAGGCTCCTCTGTCCATGGGATTCTCCAGGCAAGAATACTGGAGTGGGTTGCCATGCCCTCCTCCTGGGGATTTTCCCGACCCAGGGATTGGACCTGTATCTCTTATATCTCCTCCATTGTCAGCTGGGTTCCTTACCACTTAGTGCCACCTGGGAAGCCCATATTATCTTTATAAGCGCACTTCCAAAAAAACCCCAAAACAATGGTTTCCAATGTGGCTGTGATAGTTTTCCTATTCTATTGGTTGAATTCTTGAAATTAATAACTTTGCAAAAAAGGAAACACTAAGAATCTGTTAGACTTGATGTATATGTCAGTAGAATGGTAGTACTTTGTTGATCAAAATTTCTTTTCTGCTAAGAAGTGTCAGAGCTCTTTTGAAGGAGCAGGCAGTGGCACCCCACTCCAGTACTCTTGCCTGGAAACTCCCATGGACGGAGGAGCCTGGTAGGCTGCAGTCCATGGGGTCTCTGAGTCAGACACGACTGAGCGACTTCACTTTCACTTTTCACTTTCATGCATTGGAGAAGGAAATGGCAGCCGATTCCAGTGTTCTTGCCTGGAGAATCCCAGGGATGGCGGAGCCCAGTGGGCTGCCGTCTATGGGGTCGCACAGAGTCGGACACGACTGAAGCGACTTAGCAGCAGTAGCAGCATATGTTGATAAGTATCATGGGTGAAGAGGATGTGCCATACCCTCTGGGTCTTTGACATCTGTTTTGCTGATCCTAATAAGTTAAAATCCTAACTATCTCAAGAAATAAGGAAAAATTGTTTGAGAAATACCAATGTGTTTTAAGAGAAGAAAAGGGGAAGGAAGCTTTCCTTATCTAAACGTTGCTTAGTTGCTCAGTTGTGCCTGACTCTTTGCAGTCTCATGGACAGTGGCCCCCAGGCTTCTCTGTCCATGGGATTTTCCAGGCAAAAATACTGGAGTGCGTTGCCATTCCTTTTCCTGGGGATCTTCCTGACCCAGGGATTGAACCCGCATCTCCCACATTGGCAGGCAGATTCTTAACCAGTGTGCCACCTGGGAAACCCATCTCCACATTAAGCAAAATTAAATAGTTTTCTATATTACGGATGTCTTACAACTCTTCAGATGCAAGGGTATGTCAGATTCTCTTGGAGTGAGATTTAGTACAAACTTCTCTGACCTTATTTAATCACAGAATCCTCTTTATGGAAGTATGTATTAATATATACTTGAAAACCCCAGAACACAATGTCTTGTTCTAATTTCCAAGCATCTACCATACATCAGATTAGTAAGTTCTGGGAAGAAAATTATAAATAGGATCTGGCCCTAACATTAAGTAGCTTCTAAATTGGGTGTTGCAGGAAGACACATAGATGTAGAAATTATTAAAATATCATGGTCTATGTGCAGCAATAAAAGTAGATGAAGAGGATTACCTGATTGCTATAGGAGATGAAGAAATAAGACACTAAGAAATTAATCACAGATCATTTAGAGTTTGAGTTGGGTCTTGAGGGAAATTTGGAATTTATCAATAAAAAGGACAATAAAGGTATCCAAAAGGATATATTCACAAGAGATGATTATTCTTTTACCCTCAGGTGGAAACCAGTATTCCTTTCATTCATCCAGCACAACTCTTGAGTGAACAGTTGGCTACATGAATAAAGAGACGAGAGCAGCAAAGAAGGGAAAGAGATATATAAATTGTGTGGTACAGATGGTAATTCATTCCTTTGAAATAGATAACAATTCATGAGAAAATAATGTAGAATGAGAAAGCATATAATTTAGGGAACACATCTTGCTGAATTCTAATATTTTGAGTGTATTGGAGTAGATGGGATTGTGAAGAGGAAGATGAATCGTCACAGAGGAGGAAAACAGTGAGAGATTTGTGGTATTCCAAAGACCAGAGAAAAACCTCCCACAAGAAAGACAAAGTATTCATAGCTGCCAGATGTTGCTGAGAGGTTAAGATGAGGAGTGAAAAAAAAAAATCCTTGGATCTGAACACAGGGGCTCAATGCTGATCTTACTTAGCTAATGGTGTGATTGGGGTGAAGCCCACATAAAAAAATGTGTTAAGGATTGAGTAGGAGCTCAGGAAATGGAGACAGAGTGACTCATGCTACATGTCTGTCTACAAAGCTTTTGAGAAAAGATAAGCTGGTTCTGAAGAATCATAGAAATTTGAGGAAGCTTTTTCTTTTCTAATGTGGGAGATTCTTGAGCATGTTTACATAACTATGAGATGTTGAAATAATTAAAATGTAGAAGCTAAAGGGATGTTTGATGGGTACCACAGAATGTGGAATTGAATTGGTGACTTGGACCACAAGTAACATTCTCTATAAAGAAAGAGGAAAGGAAGGAGGAGAAGAGCAATCTGAGTAGGTGTGCATGTTTTGCAGTGCTAAATTGAGGCTATTTCTGGATTTTAAATTTATTTTGTAGAATTTGTACAAAGTGGAGAAAATTTAAAGTTTTTTGACAGTGCTGGAGACTTTATGATAAGAGAAATCTAGAATCTGGATTGTATTGGGGGCATTTAAGTAATCAATTTACAATGATAGTAGTAAATTACTGTTTATCACTCAATGTGTGACTCCTTTCAGCAGTTCAAGGTATGGCATAAAAAACAGTTCATCTGAGATACATTGTTTCATTTTGCTTTGCTTTTTATATTATCATCCCCTACTGCCTTTAGTATCATCTATCATCTTCTTTATTACTTTGAAATTTAGAAATCTGGATGGCAGTTTCTTATATCTCCTATTTTGATAATGATTAATGAAAGTATATAGGTAGATAAGTCAATCAATACCCTACAGAAATTCCTTAGCCACCTTACCTTCATTAACATACCACTCTGTTGCAGGTTAACCACTGGACAATGACTCCAGTCTGGATCTTGATACTACCTGAAATTTATCATGTGAGATAATGAATCATGAAGCAGTCATCACCTAATTCTCTCTACCTCCCACCAGTCTCTAGCACCTTGACATACCTTCTTTTCTTCCAATGCTTTTTTTTCTCATTCACCTTTTCTATACTATTCAGGCAAGGCCTAGTATAAAACTTAAATAACTCTTTGCTCAACCAGATCTTTATTCCTTTGTATTCTTTTCTTTCGTTTTATATCTGACAAAATCTACCATTTCTCTATTGAGCGCCCTGGCTTTGCTTTTTCACTTGGGGTACTGAATGCTAGTGAAAAACAAAAAACAAAAAAGACCCATGAAAACGAGTACCATAATAAATTTGTGATCTCCCATCTTAGTCTCATCTTTGTAATTCTTCAAGTGCCTATGTTTTATTTCCTTACCATTCTCCACAGCAGTCTTCTCATAACCCTGCCACACACGTACTGTGTATTTCTTTAAAAAAGAAACACTCGAATATCTGTAACCTTTCCTCTGTGTCATTTACTTTTTTGTACTGGCATTTAATTATTTTAATTAACTTTGGTTTTAATTTTAAAAATATGAATATCCACAATTACTTCAACCTTGTTCCCCGTTGCCACCCACCTTCTCTATACCCTTGCTCAGTGGAGAAGGAGATGGCAACCCACTCCAGTATTCTTGCCTGGAGAATCCCAGGGACAGAGGAGCCTGGTGGGCTATGGTCCTAGGGGTCGCCGAGAGTCAGATATGAGTGAGTGGCTAAGCATGCGTGGAGATAAAACTCCATGACACTGCTCCTCTTTATCTTCAAGAATGTCTGCTGCCACTCTGTTCTCTTCCAAGCCAGTATTCTTTTGACATGAAGCTGCTTAAAATACCCTTTCTGTCAGTGCTCCTTTCTCATCTTACTTGTTCTCCATTGTGTCTCAGGCTCTTGATTTCTCAGAGCTTAGAACAGTGGCTGGTATAAAGCAGGTACCTAAAGAAATCACTGAATATGTAAGTGAACTGTGAAAATGTCTCTTTCTAGACTAGGGTCGATCAGTTGTCTTGTAGAGCATCTCCCTGGCTCAGCAATGCTTTTACCCTCATTCTCTGAAGTGTATTGTTTCTTATGTCCTCCC
This sequence comes from Nanger dama, assembly GCA_917880005.1. NCBI lineage: Eukaryota > Metazoa > Chordata > Mammalia > Artiodactyla > Bovidae > Nanger > Nanger dama. Next base: position 38,601,816 of record CAKJTW010000007.1, read on the forward strand.
TGTGCATTTTTCAGTATGATTTTTCGCTGATTCTGAACAACTGTCTATGCTTTAGCGTATGTTTTCCCCTTGGAACATAATAGTAACAAGTATATGTGCTCAAGTGGATATAAGTCATGTGATTCTGTTTTGAGAGAATGAGATTAATCTTTTTTAATTTTTAAAAATTCGTAAATTTTTAATTGGAAGATAATTGCTTTACAGTGTTGTGTTGGTTTCTGCCATACAGGAAGAGATTACTTTTTTGTATGAGGGTAGGAGTTAGAGCTTTATTTCTCCAAGATTGGCAGCTTACATTAGATTTAGGCATTTATTTGTGACATTTCTCTGCAGATTGATGATTGGCATTCAGTTGTGAACCTGAATATAAGGAGGGAAAAGGATCAGGACTGTTTTCAGTATTTGACAAAAACAAGGAGGGAGACTTTGAGGGCTTATAGGAAGTAAACAGAAAGCTAAGAGGTCACCGATGTGCAGAGAATAGAAAATAACCTAGTTTGTTTTCCCCGGTGCTAGGACACTTTCTCAGAGCCTTATTTAAATGATGATGTGCCAATGACAGAAAAAAATTTTTTTCTCAGACATATTACAAAAAATGTGGAAAAATTCCTATAGAAAGCTTTCATTGTGATTTCCAGGCACAATTGGTGTGTGGGTGGTCACTTGTTCAGATTCTTCTTTCCCACAACCCCATCCTTCCTCCAGTCTGCCCATAGAAGCAGATCTCAACTAGGGAGATAACTGAGGGCATTTTCTGGAGGAAATACTATTCCTGTCAACTTTGGCTTCAAGTGAATTCATTCATAGCGATACACTAGTCTGCTTTGCAATTTGGAATTTCACTGACATGTAGTCTCAGAAATCATAGACTGAGGGTGTCCCTGAAAAAGCTTTTGAATTTCTAGTGTTTTTCTTTTTTCCCTATGTACTTTTACCTAAGCAATATAAATAAGTAAGGTTAACTGAGACCTATAAAAAACTTGTTGTTTAGTTGCTAAGTCATGTCTGACTCTTTTGTGACCCCATGGGCTGTAGCCCGCCAGGCTCCTCTGTCTATGGGATTCTCCAGGCAAGAATTCCAGAGTGTTATTTTGCCTAGAACACAGTATAGTATGTGCCCTGGTTAATTTTATTTCTGTGATTTGAAAAAGTATAACTTCACAAGGAAATTAAAACTGTGTGGAAAAAGCAGCCTTTCTTTCTCTTTTTTTTTTTTGAGAAGCCTTTCAAACTAGGAAGCTATTAGATTTTGCATTTGATGAATTCTGGTAAGCTGACACATGTAACTGCATATATGCTAGATGTTTTCCTTTTTATTGGTTTTTACATCACTGAAAGAGGTTCATGTATTTCTGTATAACGTTTATTGTAGGCAAAACAGGAATAGCTCAGTTGGTAAAGAGTCTGCCTGCAATGCAGGAGACTCTTGTTCGATTCCTGGGTTGGGAAGATCCCAGTATTCTGGCCTAGAGAATTCCGTGGACTGTACAGTCCATGGGGTTGCCAAGAGTCGGACACGACTGAGTGACTTTCGCTTTTTAAACAGGAAAAAAGTGAAAAACTAGTTTTTGGTTTTGAAAAATGACTTCCTTGATTGGTCTGAATTGAAGGTGGTAGAAGTCAAGGTTCCCCCTGTCTTACTTGTCCAGAGTCTGTTTATTCCACTTTTGTGTTTCTGTCAGTTGAGGGTGGAATTTTATTTTCTTATTTGACATCTTTCCTTTTCACTTTCCACTTTATATTGCCAAGGGATTAATTAAAAACTATTCGTTGAATCACCTGAAGACTTGTTCTTCCCTATACGGTGATGAGCACTTGGGCTCCCCAGGTGGTTCTGTGGTAGTGAATCCACCTACCAAGCAGGAAACAAGGGTTTTATCCCTGGGTTGGGAAGATCCCCTGGAGAAGGATGTGGCAACCCACTCCAGTATTCTTGCCTGAGAAATCCCATGGACAGAGGAGCCTGGCAGGCGACAGTCTGTGGGGTACAAGGAGAGGGACAAGGCTTAGCGAGCAAACAGCAGCAGTACCATACAATGAGCAGTGTGTTGGTGGCCTGTTACAAACCAGGGAATATTCATTGTCTCTTAGGTAATAGGCAGTTCTGTTTCTTAAACTGAGCACTGATTTATGAGATGACCTTCCTCTCCCATCTGTTTTGGAGTGGGAGGATTTTCCCAGTGGGCTTTATGGTAGGCTAGAGCTAGGCCCTCTGCAGTTTGTTGGGTTGGCCTAATAAAGGGCAGGAAAGAGAAGAAGTAGCTCTTTAGTGCAGCAAGAATGCCAGTTACATGAAGAGGGCTGGCCCTTTAGTACTGATGTGGTCCTCCTACCCAGATGGTGATTAAAAGAACCAAATCCCAGGTCCTACACTGTGTTGGCAGGGAGGATTCCGCCTTCTGCATGGTATTCTGGTACTTTGAACTTGGACTGTGCCCTTGTGTGGACTAAAACAAAGCCTCAGGGAGCATCTACTCACTCACATTTTTTAATCCTGTGTTTATTCTCTGCAAGGATTATTTGCTAGTGTAATTGTGAATCAAAGTGAAAGCCAAACAGAGCTGAGTCATGGTCCTAATTCTTGCCAATGCTAGAACCTGAAGCAGATTTTTTTCTTTTCACCATATTAGATTCAGTTATAGAAAAGATCTTTCCTGGGCTAGGCATAGATTCCTTGCCACGTCCTCTATAAAATCAGCACTACCTGGTTCCAACGTGTTCCTTTTATCCATATCATACCCCCTGGAGTGCAAGATGTACAGTTTTAATAAATATTACAGAAATCATTAAGTTTTTAAAAAATTCTGGCAGGCCAGTAGATATTACACTTACCAATGCTTGTTTACTTACACGTCCTAATTTCAGTATTTAAATAAGAGAGCTCAGACGCTACATACATGTTACGAACTTTGAAGCTTCATAGCAATGCTCTACATTCTGTGCTCTACAAACTAAGATTGTGGCATCCGGTCCCATCACTTCATGGCAAATAGATGGGGAAACAATGGAAACAGTAAGACTTTATTTTCTTGGGCTCCAAAATCACTGCAGATGGTAACTGCAGCCATGAAATTAAAAGACGCTTGCTCCTTGGAAGAAGAGTTATGACCAGCCTGCTGCTGCTGCTAAATTGCATCCGACTCTGTGCGACCCCATAGACGGCAGCCCACCAGGCTCTGTCATCCCCGAGATTCTCCAGGCAGGAACACTGGAGTGGGTTGCCATTTCCTTCTCCAATGCATGAAAGTAAAAAGTGAAAGTGAAATCGCTCAGTCGTGTCTGACTCTGCAACCCCATGGACTGCAGCCTACCAGGCTCCTCCGTCCATGAGATTTTCCAGGCAAGAGTACTGGAGTGGGGTGCCATTGCCTTCTCCGACCTAGACAACATATTAAAAAGCAGAGAAATTACTTTGCCAACAAAGGTCCATCTAGTTACAGCTATGGTTTTGCCAGTAGTCATGTATGGATGTGAGAGTTGGACTCTAATGAAAGCTGAGTGCTGAAGAATTGATGCTCTTGAACTGTGGTGTTAGAGAAGACTCTTGAGAGGCCCTTGGACAGCAGAGAGATCCAACCAGTCTATCATAAAGGAAATCAGTCCTGAATATGCACTGGAAGGACTGATGCTGAAGCTGAAACTCCAATACTTTGGCCACCTGATGTGAAGAACCGACTCATTTGAAAAGACCCTGATGCTGGGAAAGATTGAAGGTGGGAAGAGAAGGGGATGACAGAGGATGAGAAGGTTGGATGGCCTCACGGACTCAATGGATATGAGTCTGAGTAAAACTCCAGAAGTTGGTGATGGACAGGGAAGCCTGATGTGCTGCAGTCCGTGGGGTTTCAAAGAGTTGGACACTACTGAGTGACTGAACATTCTAAGCCATGACCTTGCTTTCTAATTTTCAGATATATGGCTCTCTTTTCACACAAAATATGAAAATGGAGAGGGTTGGTTCTTTCAGATTTAAGATAGTAATTGGAAAGAGGACTCATTAAACACAGGGAAGAGAGGTATTAGAGTCTTAGTTGATTAAATGATTCAAGAAATGCCAACACTGGCATGTACAATGAAGGAGATCCAGGTGTTAAGAATAATGTCTACTATAGAATTCTTACTCCAGTGGCCTGTGTGTGTGTTCAATTGCTCAGCTGTGTCTGCCACTTTGCGACTCCAGGGACTCTAGCCCACCAGGCTCTTCTGTCCATGAAATTTTCCAAGCAAGAATACTGGAGTGGTTGCCATTTCCTATTCCAAATGGATCTTCCCAATCCAGGGATTGAACCTGGCTCTCCTGCATTGGTTGACAGATTCTTTACCATTTCGCCACCCACTAATTCTGTAAACAATTACATTTGCCATCAACATGCACATAGATTATAACTGACCTTATAATTTATTAATAATTTCTGAATTATCAGGTGCATTTACCGTTTATCATTTCTTATCATCTTCAGCCTCTTCAGCATTAGCCATTTTTGATAGCTTCACTAACTGTTACATCTCTATCCTCTGTCATGTGTTAAGAATGCACTACTATAGCATCATTTCTATTTATTCAAGCAGTCAAAAGCATTTAATGACCATTTTTGCTAGGCACTCAGAAAACAATGCTATTCAAACACATAAATAGTTTCTGTCCCTGCTGACCTTATAGTTTAGGGAGCTGGATTGATATTAATCATTTATTATTTAATTTAATAAAAATACTTGGCCACCATTGTGGGAGATGTGGGCTCGATCCCTGGGTCAGGAAGATCCCCTGGAGAAGGAAATGGTAGCCCACTCCAGAACTGTTGCCTGGAAAATTACATGGACAGAGAAACCTGGTAAGCTGCAGTCCATGGGATCGCAAAGAGTCAGACACGACTGAGTAACTTCACTTCACTTCACTTCAGACTACCTATGTGGAGCAAAGTTCTATTCTAGGCATCAGAAATGGAGTGTAAAAAAATAGCACATTGAAAAACTTAAATTTTCTTAGAGGAGTTGTCAGTTATGTCGGGCTCTTTGTGACCCTATGGGCTGTAGGCTGCCAGGCTCCTCTGTCCATGTGATTTTCACTCTCACCTAGGAAGCTCAACAATTAAATATACAATTTTATATATGAGTGTCATGAAGAAAACTAAGTCAGGACAAGAAGAAAGTGATAGAGAACAGGTTTTAATTTAAATACTGTACTATTTTATATTTATTTAAAAAATTTGTCTCATTTTCTGTATACATATTACATTTGAAATTCTTGTATAGGTGATTTACAGTGCTGGTTGAGTTTTAGGTATACAGCAAAGTGATTCAGTTATGAAGTCCATATATATATATATATGTATATATAGATGTGTGTATGTCTTTTTCATAGTCTTTTCCATTATGATGTATTACAGGATATTGAATAAAGCTCCCTGCACTCGACAGTAGAACCTTGTTGTTTATCTACTTTGTATATGCTGCTAAGTCACTTCAGTCACTCTGTGCGATCCCATAGACAGCAGCCCACCAGGCTCCCCCGTCCCTGGGATTCTCCAGGCAAGAACACTGGAGTAGGTTGCCATTTCCTTCTCCAATGCATGAAAGTGAAAAGTGAAAGTATAGTTTAAAATGTTTTTGATGTATTCAAGAGGTGGTATTAAGTAGGCAGTTGGGTCAACAAAGTTGAAATTAAGGGAAGTTGTTGGAGACAAAAAAATGTGAGCACCAACAAGTCAAATGAACAAACCAAGCCAAACAAAAACAGAGATACAGGGAAGGGAGTAGTGGCTACCAGAAGAGGAGGGTTGGGGAGGAAGAAGTGGGTAAAGGGGATCAATTATGCAGTGATGGGTGCAAACTACACTGATGGTCACAGTCATTGTGCAGGGTATACAGAATAGAAATAGTGTTGTATACATGAAATTCCTATAATGTTATAAATCAGTGTTACCTCAATTTAAAAAGTGAGTGTGTGTACAGACCTGGAACCAAGAGAGGTCACCTAGAGGTTGAATGTAGGTAAAGAGAGTCCAGTGCTGAGCCTTGGGGTAAATCAACATTTCATGGGTTAGAGAAGAGGTGGGAGAATCTGCAAAAACAACTGAGAAGGAGCAGCGGGAGCTAGCCAGGAGAGCGTATCACTACTTCCCAGGATGCCACATAAGAAAGTGTTTCAGTAAGGTCTGCTGAAGTGCAATTGCCACTGAGAAGACCAGCAAGATAGCAACAGGTCAATCACAGGATTGGAAGGGAGAGTTCTTGGTTGACCTTGCAAAGGGCAGTTTCAGGGGAATGGTGGGGCAAAAGTCGGACTGAAGCAGACTGAAATGTGAGTGATTGGTATTGTAGAAAGAAGACGAATTAAATACCAGTGCAAGTAAGTTGGGAAATCACATACAAAATGAATGGTCCAAATATAACAGTATTACTTGACCCAGCCAAGAGGGCTTGCAATGTTTTATGAAGTGATAATAAACTGAGGTCTGAAAGTATTAGCTAGATAATAAAGCAGAAATAGAAAATGATATAAGAAGAGTTAATTGCATGGCATACTTGATGGGTGAAAGAGAAGTCTTTTCAGTTTGGAGTGAATATGTATGAGCTTAAAGAGGGGTCAGACGGTATAAAGCAGCTCCTTAAGGGAGCTGCTGTTAAGGGGCAATATTATCTATTTTGATTAGATCAGCTGTAGTGTGTATAGAATGAACAGCAGGTTGATGGCAGTTGAGTAACCCATTAGCAAGGCATTCTGGTGAAAAAGGTTAGTGATTTTCTAGTCTAGTTTAAAGCAGTAATATTGAAAGTCGTTGTTGTTCAGCTGCTAATTTGTGTCCGACTCTGTGACCTCGTGAACTGCAGCATGCCAGGCTTTCCTGTCCTTCACTCTATCCCAGAGTTTGCTCATACTTGCATCCTTTGAATCGGTGATGCCATCCAACCACTGCATCTTCTGTTGTCCCCTTCTCCTCCCGCCCTCTATATTTGTCCGGCATCAGGGTCCTTCCCAATGAGTCAGTTCTTTGCATCAGGTGGACAAAGGAGCTGCAGCATCAGTCCTTCCAGTGTATATTCAGGGTTGATTTTCTTTAGGATTGACTGATTTGATCTCCTTTGCTGTCCAAGGGAGATAAAGATAAATCTGAGTGATATTTATGAACTGTGAATAGTGCTTATGGCAATCTGGTTATGAGATGATGAGGAAATGAAAGTAGAGAAGTTGAAATGACCTCTAAACTTCTGTCATTTGGTGTAGAGAAGCAGTACCTTGGTACCAAATGGAGAGAAAATTGGAGCAGGATTCTAGGGGTTTGCTATTAGTTTTGTGGGCCTTAATGAATTCAGTTGCATTTGAGGGACTTTTGAGCCCTCTTCATCTGCCTACTACAATTTTCTATCATCCTGTTGACTTCTCAAGAGTATTATTAAAACTGAGTTTATTTTTATCCTCCCAACTTTCTCCTTTCCATGATCCCAGACTAAGTCACCTGAGATGTTTCCTTTTCCTGGTACCCTCTCAGCCTCCATATTAAGGTGACTCAAGATCAAGCCTCTGGATCTTTCCTATCTGTTCTCTGTCACATTTTTTTCCTTCTTTTCCATTTTTCACACAACCAGGTAATTTCAGACTCTTAATGCTTAGGTTTAAATCTTGACTTTAGCAATTATCAGATGTGTGATTTGGGTTGCATTGGTTAGCTACAATTTTCTGTTTTTCAACTGGAGTTAATAAAAACAACTCATTTACATGGTTGTTTTAATGTCAAAATACATGAAATTCTCTTTGCACAGCCCCTGGCACAAAGCTGACACACATTTAATACAAATTCTGGGATAATTCTGTGAGTCTTGCACTGTGTACCTGCTCTGTATGCAGACACAGATTTGACTACATCATGAGCACACCTTTCAGTTCCCTTTGGTGCCATATTAGACTCCTTCCCTGATGGCTCAGTGGGTAACAAATCCACCTTCTAATACAGGAGACAGAGGAGATGTAAATTGTAACTAAACAACGCAACCCAAATCACACAACTGGTTTAAGTGCTAAAGTCAAGATTTGAACCTAAGCATTGCGTTAGACAGGGTAGCAAGTTAAAGAAAGTCAACAGTTTTGATCCCTGTATCAGGAAGATTCCCTGGAGGGGGAAATGGCAACCCACTCCTGTATTCTTGCCTGGATAATCCCATGGACAGACGAGCCTGGTGGGCTACCATGGTAGACTGCCAAAGAATCAGACATGATTGACATATCACACATACTTCTGCCTAGAATGCTTTCTCCTTCTCTTGGCAGATTCTCCTCCCAACACAATTTCTTCCTATTTGAATTATTTCATATCTTGAAGGAACAGGTCCATTTTCTCTCTCTCACTCTCTCCTCTCCCTTCCCCTCCCTGCTTACTTCTCTCTCCCTCTTGTAAGCGTTCCTTATTCAGCCCTTCCCCTCCCCAGTCTCAGGTTCTGTTCCCCCACATTTTTATATACCTCAACATGTAACATCTTACAGAAAAACTCAAGTGAACATTTTGTCCAACCCAGTATCTTATCAGCTCCTTGTCTATAGCCTTGTCTGTTGCTTTCTTGCATTAACCACCCAGTGGTCCTTGAACATAGGAAATTTACTTGTGTAGCACCCATAGTGCCTCCAGTATTTGTAAAGAAACGACGATGGTGTAAGCGGGCAATTCCTTCAATCACCTGTACTTATTCTCTCTTTTCCTTCTCACACACTGATTTTGGCTGTACTCCACATCCAGAAACATCAAATTACCTGTCCCAGATCTTTTTCCTTAAGGATAGGAGCTTTTAAGTCAGCAGGCTTCTAAACCAATCATTGCTAATGTGTTTTCCTGTGCTCTCAGGAACTCTAAGTACATTTAACTAAGCCCTTCTGGCAACAATGGGCCTGCTTTTGTGTTCCAAGTCATTAGTTGGGGGATTTTTGGTGTCTTTTTCTCCCAGTTATTCATAATTTGGAGGAAGCAGTCTTAGCAGAGGTAGCCAAACAGCCGGCTTAATGCTGTTCCACTCAGAGATCTCCAATAATTGGCTTCTTAAAAAAAGTGTCATAAAAGAAGAATATTTAATATCTTTTCTGTTTCCTGCCTAATTTCCTGTGGTCGAAGTTTTGCCGAGTCCTGGCCTTTGGAGCATGAGCTGCTGGTTTTTAGGGTGTTCCAAAGGCATGAATCAGGATTGATTCTTATTTTATTCATGGCTATACTTGGTGGTAATTTACACAGCCTGAGATGAGGGTTTATTTTTCCCTTCTGAAGGTTTCAGGGATGTTTTTGTCAGGTTTTGGAAAATGTGCTCTAGGAGCAGTGATAAATTGAGTGCTGCCTTAGAGAAAGTCAGGCTGTCAGGGAACATATTTATCTCCACGTTTGGGAAGCAGGGGGCAGGATAAGCACAGACCTTTTAAAAACCTGTGTGAGAACTTTTAAGGTAAGGGAGAAGGTCAATCTGACATGGCTTTCCGTCCATTTTGTTTAGAATTTATGGGCTGCCCAGGCATAAAGAATAATCTGAAATCTATGACTATTCAGAGATGAATATTTCTTTTTCCTGCAGTAATGCAGAACTGAGGAAGACTGGCTAGTTAAGTTCTGTTTCAGGAATAGATATCCTGATATGAGAAATAAATAACTCTATTAAAAAGTACTGTCCCAGGTTTGCTTAAAGCAGATGTTGGCGTGTTTTTGTAAACAAAACATATGGGAATGTGGCTGAAGTCATTTGTTGATATTGTTTGTGGCAGCTTTTGCACAAAAACAGTAGAGTTGTGTAGTCACAACAGAGACCTTTAGTCCTGCAAAGCCTAAAGTACTTGCTTGGTGACCCTTTAAGAAAAAGATCATTAACTTTGGCCAAGAAGGACATTTTTTTCTGCTCTGTTTTTTAGAATGACATGAATAAGAAGCTTGCTCTAATTGTGATAAATGACAGCATTGTGATGGCAGCTCTGTTTATTGTGTACGTATGTGTTCAGTCACTCAGTTGTGTCTGACTCTTTGTGACCCCGTGAACTGTAGCCAGCCAACCTCCTCTGACCATGGAATTTCCAAGGCAAGAATACTGGAGCAGATTGCCATTTCCTCCTCTAGGGGATCTTCCTGACTCAGCGTATCTCCTGCATTGGCATGCAGATTCTTTACCCATTGGACCACCTGGGAAGCTCATCTATTAATTATCGGTATACTATTTTACTGATTGATTCATTTGTCAGATATAATTGGGTTTAAAATAGGGCTAACAGTGAAAAGACAATAAATTTATATCGACCTCATCCAACTAAAGCATTGATGAGGGGCTTAATTAGACATCACAGAGTTAGGTATTAGTTGTAGAGCTAGACAGTCTACTGGTGTGAGCAAATTGCCAATTAAACCTGTAGGTTCAAGATTATCCAATTTGTTCAAAAGTACTCATGGTCACAGTGGTTAATGTAAAACCAAAAAGCTTTAAGTATAAACTCCTAGCAAAAACCCTATAGACTGTGTCACACTCTACCTCTGTCTCTGTCTCTTTCCATCTCTAACATGTCAATGTGTGTGTGTGTATTCTTCCATCATACATATTCACTCAAAGAAACTAGAAAATTTGAATGTATTAATATTTTATATATATCTATATATTTTGTGTTCTAGTTATGTATTAAATGTTTACAAGCACTCATTGATGATCATCTAATCAAATATTAGCACTGTGATAGGTACTAAAAGGGAACAAAAAGGCACAACTCCCAAATTTGTCAAATCTTTGTAATTAGAGTGGATAAATATTTAATACTTTGTTGGGGTTCTTTAATGGACTGGAACCTAGTGATCTGGAGTTGATAAGAAAGTGAAAGAAAGAAAGAGGCTAATATTCCCTGGGTTATGCAGAAAACCAATAAAGCTCTAGGACAGAGCTTGTACCGCTAATGTAGGCGCAGGGTGCCCTCTCAAGAATTCTTGAGAGGTCTTGAAAGCCCAGGCAGGAAAATGAGCTTAGCCTCCACGCTCCATGGAATCAGCTAGAAAGAGAGAGAGAGAGAGAGAGAAAAGGACACGGGGATCCAAGTCTCTGGTGGAACACGGGTGCTTTATTGAGTTTATTGAGTTTATTATATGGTATATATATCCACCATATTACAAGGTAGCTTCTTCAGATAAAGGTCAAAAAAACAGACTTTACAAGTTACCAAGGAAACAAGAGTAATAGAGGCCATAAAGCCAAAAGACAATCCATATCAAAAGAGGGTCTTAGATAATCCCTTTGACCAGAAGGAAAAGCTAATGAAGGAGATCTCTTCAAGAAAATTAGACATACCAAGGGAACATGTTATGCAAAGTTGGGCTCAATAAAGGACAGAAATTGTATGGACCTAACAGAAGCAGAAGATATTAAGAAGAGGTGGCAAGAACACACAGAAGAACTGTATAAAAAAGAGCTTCACGACCAAGATAATCACGATGGTGTGATCACTCACTTAGAGCCAGACATCCTGGAATGTGAAGTCAAGTGGGCCTTAGAAAGCATCACTATGAACAAACCTAGTGGAGGTGATGGAATCCAGTTGAGCTATTTCAAATCCTGAAAGATGATGCTGTGAAAGTGCCACACTCAATATGCCAGCAAATGTGGAAAACTCAGCAGTGGCCACAGGACTGGAAAAGGTCAGTTTTCATTTCAATCCCAAAGAAAGGCAATGGCAAAGGATGCTCAAACTACCACACAATTGCACTCATCTCACATGCTAGTAAAGTAATGCTCAAAATTCTCCAAGCCAGGCTTCAGCAAGACATGAACTGTGAACTTCCAGATGTTCAAGCTGGTTTTAGAAAAAGCAGAGGAAGCAGAGATCAAATTGCCCACATCCACTGGATCATGGGAAAAGCAAGAGAGTTCCAGAAAAACATCTATTTCTGCTTTATTGACTATGCCAAAGCCTTTGACTGTGTGGATCACAATAAACTGTGGAAAATTCTGAAAGAGATGGGAATACCAGACCATCTGACCTGCCTCTTGAGAAACCTATATGCAGGTCAGGAAGCAAGAGTTAGAACTGGACATGGAACAATAGACTGGTTCCAAATAGGAAAAGGAGTACGTTAAGGCTGTGTATTGTCACCCTGCTTATTTAACTTCTATGCTGAGTCCATCATTAGAAATTTTGGGCTGGAGGAAGCACAAGCTGGAATCAAGACTGCTGGGAGACATAGGTTTGTTCGATAGGTTTGAACAATAGGTTCAATAGATTTGTTCAATAACCTCAGATATGCAGATGATACCACCCTTATTGCACAAAGTGAAGAGGAACTAAAAGTCTCTTGATAAAAGTGAAAGAGGAGAGTGAAAAAGTTGGCTTAAAGCTCAACATTCAGAAAACGAAGAGCATGGCATCTGGTCCCATCACTTCATGAGAAATAGATGGGGAAACAGTGGAAACAGTGTCAGACTTTATTTTGGGGGCTCCAAAATCACTGCAGATGGTGACTGTAGCCATGAAATTAAAAGACACTTACTCCTTGGAAGGAAAGTTATGACCAACCTAGATAGCATATTCAAAAGCAGAGATATTACTTTGCCAACAAAGGTCCATCTAGTCAAGGCTATGGTTTTTCCAGTAGTCACGTATGGATGTGAGAGTTGGACCGAGAAGAAAGCTGAGCATGGAAGAATTGATGCTTTTGAACTGTGGTGTTGGAGAAGACTCTTGAGAGTCCCTTGGACTGCAAGGAGATCCATCCAGTCCATCCTAAAGGAGATCAGTCCTGGGTGTTCATTGGAGGGACTGATGCTGAAGCTGAAACTCCAATACTTTGGCCACCTCATGAGAAGAGTTGACTCATTGGAAAAGACCCAGATGCTGGGAGGGAATGGGGGCAGGAGAAGGGGACGACAGAGGATGAGATGGCTGGATGGCATCACCGACTCGATGGATATGATTTTAAGTGAACTCCGGGAGTTGGTGATGGACAGGGAGGCCTGGTGTGCTGCTATTCATAGGGGGTCACAAAGAGTGGGACACAACTGAGTGACTGAACTGAACTGAATGAAGGCAGTCCTATGCAAGACTCCCATCTCTTTGATCTCAGTCCTGGGAGTGGCTTGCCACTCTGCTTGCTCCTGTCAGGAACTGATAAGAAACAGAGGGCTCAAGAGAGATAGGAAACAGCACACAGGAATCCTACTGCCAAACATTCCCTGACAATACATCACAAACAAATTCATACAGTCACGTGCATGTATATTTTCCCCTCCTATTTACCTTCTATCTGAGAGGAAAGGCACAAATCTTAAGCGTATGACTCCATGAAATACAAGCTGTACACACCCATGTAGCCAAGCCAGATCAAGAAACAGAAAATTCCCATTGTTCCCCTAGATGTCCCATCCTGGTCATCCCCATCCTTCAGGGAAAAGCACTGCCTGACTTCTAACCTCACAGATTCAGACCTGAAATTCCTAAAGCACTGAGCTTCTGATACATACAAATCCAGGACATGTGCATGTCTGCCGTCCTTTGAGAAACAGATCTTGGCTGTCCTGGGTGTGTGTACTCCCTTCTCCAGGCAACAGGAGCAGATTGACTTGCCTTGTTTGGCCACCTGCCTGGCCTGCAGATTGCAACACTGGTCTTTTTGCGTCTTTTGATGGCAGTTTCAAAGTCTTGGTACATTTGACCCCCTTGAGACTTTTGTCTTTTGTGTAACAAGGTAGTGTTAGAGATAAATAAGTACATCAAAAAGGAAAAAAAATATATGTAAAATGACAAATTTATCATGTGCCATATACAGAAGGTAAAAACAGAGTTTGTTACAGGGCATCATCATTTGAACAGAAGAATTACAGAACCTTTTTCTAATCAAGTAATTAGCTAAGGCAAAAAGTGAGAAGGAAAAAACAAGATGAGAGGGGAAAATATATCCCAGAGAAGTTTCTTATACATTCGTAATTATACTAAGTACTTCACTGTGGGACTTCCCTGACAGTGAAAAATCTGCCTCCATTGCAGGAGACCCCGGTTCAATCCCTGGGTTAGGAAGATCCCTTGGAGAAGGGAATGACAGCCCAATCCAGTAGTCTTGCCTGGAGAATCCCATGGACAGAGGAGCCCGGTAGGCTACCGGCCATGGGGTCCCAAAGAGTCGGGCATGACTGAGCAACTAACACTTTTACTTCACTTTTTTTTTTTTCACTTCACTCTACTAATCCCATTAATTTTTTCTATTTGACTCTTGGCAATCCCATGGACTGTACCTGCCAGGCTCCTCCATCCATGGGATTTTCCAGGCAAGATTATTGGACTGGGTTGCCATTTCCTTCTCTAGAGGACAGTCCCAACCCAGGGATTGAACCTGGGTCTCCTGCATTGCAGCTAGACTCTACTGTCTGAGCCACAAGGGGGTTTCTAAAAACTTGTTTTTATATGCTTAAAATGACACTTAACTTTTCCATTCTCCTTAAATTTTCAGCCATTACTTTTCATGCAATTCTTAGATCACTGTAGCTCGTATTTCATGTAGAAACATGTAGCAGAAATTCAAACATTTGAAACAGGAAATACAGCACTCCCTACCAAATTATGGAATGATTCCATCCCCACCCCTCCTTCTTTCTGCTAGGCTGAGAGGAAGATTTGGTCCTCCTGTGGAGTCTGATGGTCTCAGCATTTGTGGTTGTTTGGTTGTGACTGTCATGTCCAACTCTGGGACCCCATGGACTCTAGCATGCAAAGCTTCCCTGTCCTTCAGTATCTCCCAGAGTTTGCTCAAACTCATGTCCATGGATTCAGGGATGGCATCCAACCATCTCATCCTCTGTCGCCCCCTTCTCCTCCTGTCCTCTATGTTCCCCAGCATCAGGGTCTCAGTATATACTCTGCCAGACTCTCTCCCCTTCTGTGGACTGCCTTGTTTCCCTTAATAAGTCTCATTCGTTCTTTCTCTGTCTTATCCTTTACTCCTCTTTCTTCCTCATTCTCTCAAATATATTTACAGTTTCTGTCTTCTTCCAAACTCCCCTACTGTTTATTTTCATCATTCTATTTGAAACCACCAAATTCTCTTTCTTACAAAACTTCTGTTAAAGCTGAAGTATCTATTACTTCCAAATTCCCCCAAATTTCCTTGTGTTCTTTCACAGTATGTGTGTGTGTGTGTGTGTGTGTGTGTGTGTATGGTTTCTTTGATTGTATTTTTGGGAAGAACCCTTGACGTGAGATCTAACCTCTTAAGATTTTAAAATGCACAATAAAATTTCTATTATATAAGATAAATAAGTTCTAGAGATCTACTGTTTAAGATTAGTACCTATAGTTAACTTCTTAAAATTTAAGCCATGTATATGTAATAATTTAAATAATGTGTCCGTGTATGTGTATATATCCATATGTACAGTTAAATATATAAATCAAAAAGTGTGTATACATATATATGTGTATATAATAAATGCAGAATATTAATAGCAAAAATATGACTTTCATGGAAGTGACTCAATATGAGCTCATTCCAAAGATTTTATTCACTTCATCAGTTACTGAAGGACCTAGTAAAATGCCCAGAATGATTCAAAAGAGAATTAGACAATGTTGAGATTTACAGAGTTGGTCACTTAGGAATGAAAAATTAACTGAACGAAAGGTACAAAAGTGGTTATTATAGTCATACAAGGCAATAAATAATAGCAGTTGAGTTTTGTCATAGAAGTCATTTGTATTTCTCCTAGACAAAAATCATTTAAAATTTTCTCAAAGAAGGGTCATCAGCATTTCAATCAGTTCTACAAGTTAACCTTTACTTTTAAGTAGTTGCAGCATATCCTGATCAATAGTAAATAGGAAGCTGAACAAAAGTACCCAGCCCTGGAAAGTCAAAAATCTCCCCTTTGGGTGTGTCTGGTATATAGCACCCAACTACTATACTGAAATAACACCAGGTAATCCTTTGGCTGTTTGCAAGTAGAGACAGAAGTGCATGACTTGATTTTCTGTGTATACTCTTAGCTCCTATTATTTTCCCTAGGAAATTGTAAAATGTTACAAATATTTTCACAGTTTTATTAGATAGAAATTTAAATCACCTTTATGAAAAAGGTATCAATTAAAATTTTAAAAATGATTTGTTGGGAGGAAATACATTTTATTCAAATAATAGTCAAAGTGCTAAATTCTTTCATGTTCAATGATGTGTAAAAAAACAATTTTAGAAAAGGTGATAGAGCTATAGAAAGAACAAATTATAAAAGTGATTCTGATAGCTAAGCCTATGATATGATGCTGGTCTCAATTGTTGTCATAGCAACAAAATGATGACCATACCACCAGCACCACCAACAATAATATAATTCAGAATTCACCCATTAGATTGGAGAAATTTAAAAACATTTAAATGCATCCAGTATTGACAAGGATATAAAGAAATTGCTCTTAGGAACTGTCAGCAATTCTGTAAATGCTGTGGAAAATTTGAAAAGCATCTTGCCATAACTTATTAAAATTCAAATTTCCCATCATTTTTTGGCCCAACAGCTCCACTAATTTTTATTCAGTAAAGATATCTGAACATAAAATATGGCAGTTTTTTTTTTATTGTGGCATTATCTATTATAGCATAAAACTGGAAATAAGAGCAAATAAGCATCAATAGATATTATTGAGTAAATTATACTTCCATACATGTAACATTCTGTGGATACAGAGAATGTTAGAATCACCTGTATGTCTTTTTTGTTTTAAAAGTAATAATGGTAAACTATGGAATGTGTAGCTTATGATCAAATATTTTTTTCTTCCAGTTTTATTTATAATGGACATATGGTATTGTATAAGCTTGAGGTATACAGCATAGTGATTTGACTTACATGAAGATCATATCTTTAAAAAAAAAAAAACATCTAATAGAAGGGTGTTAAGTATTTCCTATTTATGATGAGATTGTATCAGCAGAGAAAAGTTACACACAAAGTTTTACCAGTGATCAGGTGGCAGTTATGAGACTGATATGAGGCTCCAAAATACATTTTTAAATTTGATAATTTAGCATTTTGTTTAAAAGAATATTAATTTTTGAGTTTACATGTAAATGTATCTTTCAAGGCACTTCTTATGGCGTTAAGAATGCAATCTAAACTTCTTTCCCCATCTGTAAGTCTTTTGTGATTCAGTTCTGCTCCAACTTGACCTTGAGCAACTCTAGCACTCCATAACAGCCTTGAGGAATAATATCTAATTTTTAATTTATTTTGAAAAAGAGTAATTCTTTCTTAACTTAAACATTTTCTATTCAGTACCATACACTCTCACTGGAACCATATTTCCCGAAAATTTTTTCGCTGATTGACTTTGTCACTTGCCTGTAATTGTCACTTTGATCCTTTAGTAGAAATTAGGTCCCCTAGTCATGAATCCTCATAAGGATTCTGGAGAATTTAGTTTTTTAATAGAAACCATATCGACCTCATATGAAGCTCAGAATTGCTAATATGAAGATTTTGAGCATGCTCTGCAAGATGAACTAGATAAATATTCATTAAATGTAATTTTTAAAAAGTAGAACCCTAATATGAGAAAAAACAAGGGTCAGGTGTACAATTCTGGACTATATCAGTTAGAAAGAATTTCGACTTGTTATGCAAAAGTCTCGCGTGGCAAGATTATTTCAACATAGTATTAATTTGCCTTGGATAAGAATGACTGTCCTTGCTTGATCTTTATTCCCAACTATAAGGTGGTTAATTGGAAACATTTTCATTGGATAAAAGAAGGGAGTTTTATAAGTTTATTTACTAGCCTAAATATTTAAGATCATAGGTCTACTTTTTGGACTTTATAGACAGGTTGTTTCAGCTTAAAAAAAAGTTTTGACTATTTGGTTTAGAACCATCTAAAGACAAATATTTAGATAGAATGAAGCATTATGTTGAATGTTCTGACAAGATGAAGTATAAACTATCCAACTAACTTGGAAGAAGAGTTAAGTGTTTTATATTTAGGGGGCAAACTCCCACTGAAGTAAGAGAAACAGTCTCTTTCAAATGATTTATCCGACCAGAGTCATGTACTGAATGCAGAGTGGAAGCTTATCATATTAAATTATCGCATTCGATAGGCCTTGCTAGCTAACCATAGACAAATCATATCTTAAGAGGATAACCTTTACCTCGGTTATGAATATTTTTAAAATAATGTTATTTTTATTTGCTTTCTGACTGTGCTGGGTCTCCGATGCTGCACAGGGTTTTCTCTTATTTGTGGCAAGCAGGGGCTACCCCCTGTTAGTGGTGTGTGGGCTTCTCATTGTGGTGGCTTCTCTTGCTGCCGGAGCGTGGGCTCTACGGTCTGCGGGCTTCAGTAGCTGCAGCACGCAGGCTGAGTAGTTCCGGCTCTCAGGCTCCAGAGCACAGGCTCAGTAGCAGTTGCTCCTTGGCATGTGGGATCTTCCCGGATCAGGGATCAAATCCATGTTTCCTGAACTGGCAGGTGGACTGATTCCTCACCACGGAGCCAACAGGGAAGCCCAGGTGATGAACATTTTGAAACACATCAGGATAGATCTTTTTATTTGTTTTGTTTGGAAAGAGTTACATTACCCTGAGCTGTGAGCCTTGATACACAATACATCCTTAATAAAACAGATGTATCAGAAATCTGTATTGTGCTCCAAGTCCAAGTCTCCGAATAGACTGAGAGAACAGGTCCACCACGGCAATGCAAAGGCAAGAAGGGAGTTTATTTATTGCTAACTCAAGTTAGAGCACTCTGCCACTTCCAACACAGTGGAGTAAGGCAAGAGAGCCCCAACCCCTGAATTACAGCAGTATTTATAGACTTAGAACAAAGACAGGGAGTTGGCAAGGGCAGATTGGTTGCAAGGGGTTCTTGGCATCTATTAATTGGCTAATTTTTGCACATGCGGGCTCACTTAGGGGACTTTTCGTGTTATCTGGGCTAGCTCTAACCAGGCTATGGGGAGTATGCTGACTGGCTGAGTCTCAAGGTCGGGGGATGGTGATCTCAGCTCCTTCTGGGCAGTGACCCAGCTTTTTCTGTGATAGTAGTTTTGGCTACTTTAGTCCTTGAAGCTTGTCATGGCTTCTGTCAGGTCTCAACATTCCTCCCTGTCCTTTGTTCATATAGAGGAATCTTCCTCTATTTTCTGGGGCACTGTCTGGTATTGTTGCCTGAGCACAAACAGCTGGACCATATTAATACATTCTTTTATGAAAGTTATAAGCTTATTAATAATACAGGGGCCAAAGGTAAGTATTAGTAGAAGCACCAGCAGGGGTCCCAGCAGCGTAGAAATTAAAGTCGTTAGCCAGGAGGATTGCTGGAACCAGGACTCAAACTACCCTTGCTGAGCCTCTTGCTCTCTTTTACGTTGGGCCAGTCCCTCTCTCACTTTGGCCATAGACTCTCTGACTACTCCAGTGTGGTCAGCGTAAAAACAACATTCTTCTCATAGGGCCATGCAGAGCCCTCCTTGCTGCAGGAAAAGCAAGTCTAACTTGCTTTGATTTTGCAAGACCTCTTTGGATAGGGAGGTCAACGATTTTTCTAAGTGACTAATTGATTCTTCTAGGCGGGTAATGTCTTCATCTATGGCTGCCTGTAGCGAGTTAAATCCCTGACTGTGGAGGGACAAGGCCGCTATTCCTGTCCCGGCTCCGGCGATTCCAAGGCCAAACATAGTTGCTATAGTAATGGTAGTGATAGGCTCTCTTTTAATTCTGCTCCGTATTTCGTGAGAGTCAGATTTTGGGCCCAGTAATCATATACTGTCCCTTCAGGGTGATACAGGATTTTTGGCACTACTGCCACCAGAATGCAAAATTCTTCTTTGGGGTTGAATACTGAGCTATGTAGACAAGGAGTCAGCCCAGTACGTGAGCAAATCCACCATCCCCCCATCTCTGGAATTAACCATTTGCCTAAAGGCAAATCTGTGGGCTCAATGGAGTGTGCACACAGTGGGGATTTCTCTGGTGACACCTTGCCCACACATAATCCATTTCCTCCAACTTTTCTCATCGTAATACCCACTTTTTGTTCTCCCCAGTGGCACTGAGGAGGATCCGTGTTGTTGTCCAGATTATAAGAGGCATTGAGGCCTATTGCCTCGTAATAAGGGGGGGTACAAGTTATAGCAGAGCCAGCAAGATCTAGTTGCCTCTGGGTTAGTCTGATTTAGAGTTGTATAGGCTGCTCTCACTAATTTCCATAGTGGGTCCGAATTTCCAAGATTATGAATGGGACCCAGGGGGCCCATAGGTCTAGGTGTAACTAAGGATGTGAGGAACTAAGGTTGTTGGATGGGGGTTGCATCGACTCTCTCAACTGGGGTTGGACCTATACTGTCTACCTGCATCGGTTCTAAAATTTGGCTTATAATTATAATTCCACTGTAAATGCTTGTAAATTGGTCCCTTCTGGTTTGAATTCCCCAAGACAAGCCTGAAACCCATGCTCTCTCTTCTTTAGCTCTTTCTTGGTTAAACCTCATCCTTATTTGTGCATAATTACATTTTTCCTCGCATCCCCAGTCCCTGTAGGGAGGTATGGGTTTGGCAAACGAAAAGTTAAGCAGGTCCCGATTCCCTACTTCCCAGCGCCTAGGCCCATCATTAGAAGTTACACAATCCCATGATTTACAATAATAGTCTTGTGCCCCCTCCCTCCAAGTCTTCCAATTGTGTCTTTGGTGTCCCGGACATACCCAGAATCCCTGGTTTCGAAGAAAACCCCTTGTCCAGGCTACATCTACTGCCGGCTTAAGGTCAAAGTACAAGTCTGGCCACCAAGTGTGTGGAGGATGTACTTCAGTGGTCGAGTCGAGCACCTCTCGCGTTATTCCATTCTGGAGTTTCCAGGTGATCCTAACCGGCCGGTGTGTGTTGGCGCTGGTGACTCCAGGGTTGAGAAAAGTGGTCATCAATAAGACGGTCAAGATGACTTGCCTGAATTTCGTCAGCCACTGAGCTTCAGCTTGAGAGGGTTTGATGGGTGCGGGGCTGCCTCCCATTCTTCTCGAGCTTCTTCTTGTTCTTCTGGGGTGGCCCAACGCACGTGGCTGCAATGCACCCAAGGTCCAACACCATCGACTTTTAGGGCAGTGGGGCTGGTAAGAAGGACAACATAAGGACCCTTCCATCTAGGTTCTAATGCCTTGGTCTGGTGCCGCTTAACCCACACCCAATCTCCAGGGCTGATATCATGTGAAGGAATGGCTCCCTTGTCTTGGCCCTCATGTATTTCTCGGACCAATCTCCAGACCTGAGTATGTACCTTGCCCAATGCCATCAGGGCCTCTTGGAATTGCCCTAAAGTAGGGGGAGGTCGTTTCTTTCCCTCGAAGATAGGACACACAGGAGGGGGTCCTCCATACATAACCTCAAAAGGGGTCAAGTTAAGCTTGTAGGGGGTATTACGCACACGAAAAGGGCAAAGGGAAGGAGGGTCACCCAGTCCCCGCCAGTCTCTATTGCCAACTTCGCCAAAGTTTCTTTTAGGGTCCGATTCATCCTCTCAACCCGTCCTGAGCTCTGGGGGCTGTACTCACAATGTAATTTCCATTTGGTCTCCAGGGCTAAGGCAAGTCCCTGAACAATTTGGCTCACAAAAGCAGGCCCATTATCAGAGCCAATGGTCACCGGCAGTCCAAACCTAGGTACTATGTCTTCTAGGATCTTCTTGGCCACTATCATAGCTGTTTCCCCCTTAGTAGGGAAGGCCTTTACCCACCCTGAGAAAGTATCCACCATGACTAGCAGATAATGGTATCCATACTTGCCTGGCCTTACCTCTGTAAAATCTATCTCTCAATGCTGCCCTGGTCTTTCTCCCCAGTACCTCATTCTTGCATGTTGTCCTTTTCCTGGCCTCATCAGCTGGCATGCTTTGCAGGCTTGGACTATGTCTCGTATAGTCATCTGTTGCCGAGGAAACCTCAGACGTGCTGTCTAGAGAAGCATTAGAGTCGTTTTTTCTCCTAGATGGGTGGTCAGGTGTAGATGTTCACACAGATGTCGACCCAAGTTTGCAGGAAGTACCAAGTAGTCATCGGGGTCTCGGTACCATCCATCTTTGCTCTCTCGAAGGTCGGCATTCTCTCGAATCCAGGCAAGATCAGATGATGAATACTCAGGGACCGAGGGCAAGGTTCCCATACCTGGGGGTGGTAGTCCTACTGTCAGTATGGGGGAAGTATAGTCTTTATTAGCTGCTTCTCGAGCTGCCGTGTCAGTGGCACAGTTGCCCCGTGCCCAGGGGTCCTCTCCTTTTGACGAGACATGCACTATTGACACCGCTCAAGGCAGCTGGACTGCCTCCAAGAGTTTGCAGATCTCAGGCAGATTCTTAACTTTCTTCCCTTCAGCTGTCAAAAACCCCTGCTCTCTATATATTGGGCCCTGAATGTGCACAGTACCAAATGCATACCAGCTGTCGGTGAAAATGGTAATTCTTTTTCCTTTGGCCCTTTCCAGGGCCTGTATCAAGGCAATCAACTCCACCTTTTGTGCGGAGGTATCTGGGGGAAGGGCTTCTGCCCCATATTATCTGCCCAGAGTCATCAACTATTGCGGCCTCTGCCCTTCTCTGTCCATCTTAATAAAACTGCTTCTGTCTGTAAACCATATCAGTTCACTGTTATTTAAAGGCACATCTGTTAGGTCTTTTTGTACCGCTGTAGCCTCGACCAATATCTCACCACAATCATGAAGGGGGCGATCTTCCTCTGGGTTGGGTAAAAGAGTAGCCGGGTTCAGGAAGCAGGGCGTCTGGAAGTGTATCCATAGGGTGTCAAGCAGCAAAGCCTGATAGTGTGTCAAGCGGGCGTTAGAAATCCATTTACCCGGCGGCTGCTTTAAAACTCCTTCGCTGGCATGGGGAGTGTAGACCAGGCGTCGCTGTCCATAAGTCAGTTTATCGGCGTCATGGACCAGGAGGGCAGCGGCGGCAATAATTGGAAGGCCAGGCAGCCGTCCGGCGGCCACTGGGTCTAGTTGCTTGGAGAGGTAGGCCACTGGTCGCCTCCACGGCCCCCACTTCTGTGTTAAAACCCTTTTCCTACTCCCCGTTTCTCATCTAGAAACAATTGAAAGGGTTTAGATGGGTCAGGGAGAGCAAGGGCTGGGGCTTCCAACAGGGCTCGCCTGAGTTCTCGAAGAGCCCTCTTCATTGGCTCAGTCCATTCCCAGCTCTTACTCTCCCTGCTCCCTTCGTATAGTGGTCAGGCTTTTTCAGGAAACCCCAGGATCCATAACCGGCAATACCCAACAGTCCCCAGAAACTCTCTCACTTGTCTGGGAGTTACAGGTTCAGGGATCTGCAATATAGTCTCTTTCATGGCTTGTGTTAGCCATCTTTGCCCTTGTTTTATCTTGTACCCTAGGTACACGACCTCCTGCTTAGCAATCTGGGCCTTTCTTGCACTGGCCCGGTACCCCAAAGTCCCCAAAGTTTGAAGGAGGTCCCCTGTTGCCTCTAGGCATGCTTCCTCCGTAGTTGCTGCTAGCATAAGATCATCAACATATTGCAATAGAACAATGGTGGGGTGATCAACTCGATACTCATGGAGGTCTTCACCTAGAGCCTCATTAAACAGCGTGGGCGAATTTTTGAAACCTTGTGGTAGTCGAGTCCAAGTCAGCTGTCCTGGGGTCTGATTGCCTTCTTCTATCCATTTGAATGCAAAGATCTCTTGGCTCCTGGGGGCCAGGGGCAAACTGAAAAAGGCATCTTTCAAGTCCAACACAGTATACCAAACATAATCTGGAGACAGGCTGCTTAGTAGAGTATAAGGGTTAGGAACAGTGGGATGAATGTCACTCACCCGTTTGTTGACTTCTCGTAGATCTTGGACTGGTCTAAAGTCAGTTCCCCTGGGCTTTTTCACAGGCAATAGGGGAGTATTCCATGGAGACCAGCACTTTTTGAGAATCCTTGCCTCCAGGAGGTGCTGTATGTGCGGTGTAATTCCTTGCCAGGCCTGTTGGCTCATGGGATACTGTCTTACCCTCACAGGAAAAGCACTGGCCTTCAGTTCAACAACAATGGGAGTCCCACTCCCACTATTTCTGCCCAGGCCAGGGGGTATCTTTGAATCCATTGTTGCACAGCAGGGTCTATAGCTGTAGGGGGCTCTGGTGAGTACAGTCTATATTCGTCCCTCAATGCTAGAGACAGAACTTGTATAGGATGTCCGGTCCCATCTAGAACCGATATCTGTCCGTGGTCGAAGTGAATTTGGGCATTGACCTTAGATAGCAAGTCTCTTCCCAACATGGGTGCTGGGCATTGGGGTGTCACAAGAAAGGAGTGGGTCACCTGCTGGGCCCCCAAGTTCACATGTCATTTCGTGGTCCATCCATATCGTTTAGTCCTGGTGGCTCCTTGTACCCAGCTGGTCTTTTTAGACATTGGTCCATCTTTCTGATTAAGAACTGAGTATTGGGCTCCTGTATCTACCATGAAGCCAACTGGTTTCCCCTCCACATTTATAGTTACCCAGGACTCGGGGAGGGTGCCAGGCCCTGACCCCCTAGTCGCTATCCTCTCCTGCATAGAGGATATGGGCCCCCATAGAGGATGTTGAGGACCTCTCCTGCTTGGTAGGTCTCTCTCTTAGATTTTTCTTGGGGGCACTTATCCTTCCAGTGCCCGAATTCCTTACAAAATGCACATTGATCCTTCCTAAGTCCTTGCTTTGCCGGCCTCCCTTCACCCTTCGAGTTAACTTTCTTTGCCTTCTGAGAATTACTTCCCTGTTCTATCCCTGCAAAAAATATCTGGGCCAACTCTTTTTGTTCTTTGACCCTAAATTCTCTCTCTTCCCGTCTAATATGTTTTTCTCTCTCTTCCGGAGTCTCTCCGTGATTAAAAACTCTTTCTGCTGCCCTCACTAGGTCTTGCAAGGACTGTTCACCCAACCTCTCTATCTTCTGTAACTTTCTCCTGATATCAGGGGCTGCCTGATTTACAAAATATAACATGACTGCTGTCCATGACTCATCAGCTTGAGGGTCCCTAGGGGTGTATTGCCTGAAAGCTTCCATTAATTTTTCAAGGAAAGCTGCCGGGCTCTCATCTGGCTCTTGTCTAACCAGTTATATTTTAGCCAAATTGGTTGGCTTCCTGGCAGCCGCTCTAAGGCCGGCCAAGAGAGTCTGGCGGTACACTCGGAGATGCTCCCTACCTTCAGCGCACTTGAAATCCCAACAAGGCCGCACCAAGGGAATTCCCTCATCAATTAGGTTAGGCTGCATAGTGGGTCTCCCATTCACCCCAGGCACATTTTTCCGAGCTTCTGATATTTCACATTCCTCGGTGGTGAATAGCACCTGCAATAACTGTTGACAGTCATCCCAAGTGGGGTTATGGGTGAAGAGGATAGAATCGAAAAGATCAATGAGACCCTGAGGTTTTTCAGAAAATGAGGGGGTCTGAGTTTTCCAGTTGTAAAGGTCACTGGTGGAGAAGGGCCAGTATTGATATGTCTGTTCTCCGTCCACTCGGGCAGGCCCCGCCCGGACCGGAAACACCCTGACAGTGGAGGAGGGGACCTCCGGGTCGTCCCCCTCCCGAGCAGGCCCTGCTCGAGCTGGTTTTGTTTGTGTAAGTCTTCTAGGGCCTTGATGAAGCCCCCGGCGAACTCCTGCTCCTCGCTGGCCACCACCTTGGGATAGAGAAACCCATTGGACTGGATGATGAGGCGCTCGAGCTCGGGCGAAGCAAGCTTGAGCAGCCCCAGGTCGGGCAAGGCAAGCAGACCGTCGGGGGGTGCCGTGCCCGAGGCGCCATCCATTTGCAAGGGGCTTGGGGGTGGCGCGGCCGCAGGCTTGAGTGCTGCCGCAACTGCTACTGCTGCCGCCGCCCAGGCCGCTCAGCACCTTATCATCGCTGTAGAAGGGTGTTTCCATCCTCCACCTCCCCCGCCACGCCGGCCTGGTAGGGGGAGCAGCCATGGCCGCCCGGCCCCCCTCCCCCCCGTCTGCTCGGCCCTGTACCCTCCCCTGCAGCGGCCACTGCACTGCGCCCGGCCCTCCGCTGGCGGCGGATCCTCTGGTTCTTCCCGAGTCCCCTGGGCGGGGCCCCGTTCTCGAGCAGAGGCCGAAGGCTCGACATCTCTCCTTGTTCCCCCAGACAAGACCTGAGGAACCTGCGGAAGCAAGGGCGCATGTGGGTCTGCATGGGGGCGGGGGAGAGCTTGGCCTCCAGGTCCAACAGATTAGGGTACAGCGTTGACTCCTGGAGCACCAGTTTCACCCGCCTCCTGCTCTCCTCATTTTCCTTTTCTTTGGTAGTTTCCGTGATTAACACCTGCTGGCATAAAAAGGCTCTCGATGGGGAAGGGGGACACAGGGGGTTAGAAGGTGAAAGGGTGAAAGGTTTAAGCCAAGGTTTAAGCCAACCTGGCGGATTTTCTTCCAGATCCTGCCAGACCAAATTGTATGGAGTTTGGTCCGGGTGTCCCAGTGGGTTGGGACTAAGCACCTTCTCTCTGACAGCTCCAACAGTAGGCAAGCACAAGGTGCCCCCTGGTGGCCAGGCGACACCAAAGGTGGGCCGTTCAACTGGACAGAGAGTTACCAGCTTGCTTCTCTTCACCAGGAGGGACAAATTCTGCGCCCTAGACTTAAAATCAGAGAAATGGTCAGTCACAGGAGTCAGAGGAGTAGAAACCCTTTGTCTCATGTTTGCAGACGTGAGGCGTTTGCCCTGGGAGCTTCTAGGAACAAACAAACAACACAGAGACGGTGCCGGCACTCACACACAGCGACCAGACGCAGACAGCAAACACAGGATGGCCACCCGCAGCCCAGCACTGGATCTTCCTGGGCTCTCTTTTCAGTCTTACCTGCAGGATGTTCACAGAGCCAGGCGCCTCCCCGGATATGATACTGGGGGGCCTGGTCTTACACTGGACTTATTCCAGTACTCACACCCAGCTGCCCCCCCCAGTATGCTACTGGGTCTAGGTCTCATGCTGGGCTTCTCCAGAGCTAACACTGGTGTTCAGAAATCTTACCCCCTAGCAAGGTCCCCTTTCTACCAGGAGAGTTGTTCTGCCCAGTTAAAGGGAGATCCCGGACGAGCCCCCAAATGTTGTGCTCCGAGCCCAAGTCTCTGAATAGACTGAGAGAACAGGTCACCATGGCAATGCAAAGGCAAGAAGGGAGTTTATTTATTGCTAACTCCAGTTAGGGCACTCTGCCACTTCCAACGCAGTGGAGTAAGGCAAGAGGGCCCCGACCCCTGAATTACAGCAGTATTTATAGACTTAGAACAAAGACAGGGAGTTAGCAAGGACGGATTGGTTGCAAGGGGTTCTTGGCATCTATTAATTGGCTAATTTTTGCACATGTGGGCTCACTTAAGGGACTTTTCGTGTTATCTGGGCTAGCTCTAACCAGGCTATGGGGAGTATGCTGACTGGCTGAGTCTCAAGGTCGGGGGATGATGATCTCAGCTCCTTTTGGGCAGTGACCCAGCTTTTTCTGTGATAGTAGTTTTGTCTACTTTAGTCCTTGAAGCTTGTCATGGCTTCTGTCAGGTCTCAACATGTATGATAGATTATTCTGTCTGGTTACATGAAGCTGTGAGTATACAATTCATTATCAAAGAAAGGCATGAATTTTTGTGTCCTAAAATAGAATGATTTATAGAACTATAGGTTTTATTTTGGTGGTGGTATTTAAATAGTTGTTGGGTTTTTGATACAAGTTGAATGGCCTGGGTAGATCTTATGAGCTATGCTCCTAAGCTAAAATTAATTCAATAGGAGGGAAGCAAAATTAGTATGTAAGATATTTAAATAGATCACATAATATAAAAATATTTGCATCTGAGTTTTTATACCCAATAAAAATATAGTTTATAAACTACAATTTTTCACCAGCTTACAAATTATGTATATATAGTTGTATAACTACTGTATTTGCTGACATCACTGAAAGCTTCAATGCAAGAACATTAGTCCAAGTTTTACTCTCCATTATTATTTATGGATGCAGATGAAATAAAGGGGAAGGTGGAACTGTTAAATTCTGGATTATTATTGGCATAAAGTTTTCTAGTTCACTTGATTTATAGATGCATATGTATAACAGTCAGACATAAAAAATTTGTTGACAGACTTTATTTGTATATGTACACAGTTCACTGATAAAATATTATCAGCTTCCCCATTAATTGGACAATTTAAAAGCCACTGTAATTTAAAATGAAAAGTCTATTTCTGCTCCTTCTGTAAAAATTGGCACAAATATGAATTCTTTTTCTGCACACATATAAATTAGGCACTAGAGTTACAAAAAATCATAAAATGACAATCAGTCCCTCAAAGCGAGGGCTTTGGTTTAATTCTCCTATATATAGTTTTTCCTCATGACAAATCAGCATATTTTCAAAAGCTTCAAGGGACTATTTTTTTGTAGAACTCTCTCTGTGGAGAGTTACTTCATTAGCCCCTAGGAAAAGTTTCTTTAGTAAATAAACAGTGAGCATCAATCTATAAGCTTGATATTCTGGAGAACATTCCAAAGCTAAAGAAGGTATATATATATATAAGTTATAAGCCACTGACCCATGCAAACTAGCACCAGCTGTGCACAAGGGGGATGGAAGTGCAGTGCCCAAGTGATTACCCAAAACAGGATTTTTCAAAAGAATATATAAGTAGGAATGAGACCAAAAATTTGGTCGAATTTCAGCAAGAATATGGTAGACCTTAAATTACATATGTGAATTCGCAGAGACAACAGTAATGATATACAGTAGCTACGAAACTTCCCTTAGCATCCCCAGGATTGTTTCACAAGGGGAAAAACTCTTAACTAAAACTGTGGTCGAGACTTCCCTGGTGGTACAGTGGATAGGAATCCGCCTGCCAATGCAGGGGACATGGACTCAGGCCCTGGTCCAGAAAGATTGCATGTGCTGTGGAGCAACTAAGCCTGTGTGCCCCAGCTGCTGAGCCCGTGCTCTAGAGCCCGCGAGCCACAACTACAGAGCCCACGTGCCACAGCTGCTGAAGCCTGTGTGCCTAGAGCCTGTGCTCTGCAGTGAGAGAAGCCACCCCACTGAGTAGCCCCTGCTTGCCACAACTAGAGAAAAGCCTGCACAGCACAAATACCAGCCCAGACAAAAATCAGTGAATGAATGAGTTTAAAAAACTGTGGTCATGTAAGTCCTCTTAATTTTTTCACATACATGTTTAAAACTATTAATGTCCTTTTATTATCTTCTCAGCATTAAGCACACTTCTTAGCACCATGTCCTTTTATTATCTTCTCAGCGTTAAGCACACTTCTTAGCACTGAAAAAGCTTCGAGATCTTGAAACGGCAAACATTGAGAAATTTTTATTTTCTAAAACAGAATTTGGTGGTTGTTACTAATCTTCATTAAAGGATACACAGGATATGAGGGCAGCAGTTTGAAATAAAAAGTTTTTTATGATTTGATTCTATTGATGACAATTATTTACATTGAATATATTATAGATAGTGCTAGGCACAGTAGATTTGGAGTACAGAACGTGTATGTAGCCTGTTAAGGAGACATGCCCATGTCATCAAATGACACAGCAGAGCATCATGCAGTTCAATTTGAGCACCAGCTGTACAGGAAAGACAAGTTCAGAAATGCAGGTGAGTTATGTTGAGTTGAATTTGTTGCAATTTACAATGTAAAAAAACAACAGTATAAAGCTGATATAGTAGCACTGATATAAACAAGCATGAAAACCTAACAAATATAAGAAAAACAGCTGAGGAAAATTATCTGGGTTCTAGCTTGACTCTTCTTAGTTTTCAAAGCAAAAATGAAGCCACAACAGTTATTTACTTGAATGATGCTTAATAGTGTATTAGGAAAGATAATTTCTTTCTATCTTAATATGAATGATTGTGAGTTAAGGATATAGTATGTGTGTACTAAATCTAACATTTAGCATGTATGTATATATTCATTCACATTAATTTCTAAATGATATTCATAAGACATTGTATCAGTAGTTACCAGAAGCATTTTTATTTTACAGAGGGGTGCAAACTGGTATAGTTCAAATATAGAACATTCACTTACCTCTGTGGCTTAATGAGAAAAGGCATGATGACTTCTAAAAAATGACTGTTAAAATATTCTTAGATTTTGAAGCTACAAGCAGATATAGGAAGCAGAATTTCCCTTCCAAAATAAAGGAAGTGGTTTTGGCATTTAGTGAGGATGCCTGAAAAAGAATAGAAAGTCCTAGATGGCAAATAACTTTAGAGGAACAGAACTTATTTTGTCTACAGCTTGTAAAGACAGCTTCATTTCTTCATCATCACTTCTGTTAATATGTTATTGATAGAACTGTGGTTAAATTCTTATTCTTTGAATGCTGTCCTGGATTTCAGGGAAATTCATTTTAACTCAGGGAA
This sequence comes from Nanger dama, assembly GCA_917880005.1. NCBI lineage: Eukaryota > Metazoa > Chordata > Mammalia > Artiodactyla > Bovidae > Nanger > Nanger dama. The sequence continues at coordinate 38,632,199 of CAKJTW010000007.1, forward strand.
ATTCATCACGCTGAAATTGTTAATGACACATCAAACTCCTCTGTAGATAATAAGCATTATTTTCTCACATAGAAGAAAAATTCCTTACCATGCAAAGATGGTTATGGAATTATGCAAAATATCTAGTCATTTAATTTTCTCCCCATAAGCTAGCAAGATGAAAAAAGAGTTTGGGAAGGGAAGATATTGCAAAACTATTTTTTCCTCCTTCTTATTTTAGAGGAACAACTTTAAAATTTACATTCAGGGGACTGTGTGGTCTAAGTTTTTGTTGTATCTAATAATAAATTCATGTAGGGGGACTGATTTCAAATAATGCCTCAAAGCTCAGGATATAATGAATTTTGTTGAAATTGTTACTTTTTTCCAGTTGTTACTGAAAAAAGAGCCTTATTTAAGATGACTTAACTCTTTTGTAGTGATACTCTCCTTTTTTATCATATATGTATATACAGTATTTTAACTGTATGTTAATGTTTAGTATTATCTATTAGTAATATCATATTGTGTACTGTATTTTAAAGTAATATAATATTTTTCTTAATTATAAACATATGGTGAAATTTTGTAGATAAGACAATTGAAATTCTCATACATTAATCCATCTGATATATTAGGACAAATGGAGATAAACAGTTTGTATTATTAACCTTAATGGATTGAATCTGAAATATGGAAAGTATATTCTATTTCCAGTGCTAAGCTGTATCAACTAACTTTTCTCCACAAAAATTGCATTATAGTGAATGTATGTCTACTGAAATGATCCATGAGCTCAATTATGATAAAATAAATCCTGATTAAAGAGAAGTAAATGGGGCAACTAAAGAGATAGAGCAGAGGAACTCAGGTCCTTATTTTATCATCATTTTCAAAACAGATTTCTCAAGGACAAGTGTGTGTGTACGTGCGTAGGTCTGTGTGAGTGTGAGTTTGCACGTGCACACAAACATGGGCATGCAGACTTACATAGGTAATACTGCAGGATAACAGGATACAGCCCTTCAACTAGAGAAATTCATCCTCTGATGCATTGACTGAACTAGTAGAATTTTATTCAGAGGACAAAAGCTATTACTAAAGATATTTAACAATCACAACTGTATATTTTTTATTCATGGTTAGTAACTCAGCATTCTAGTTTTTCACATTTTGACTAATAAAAATTATTTTTCCATATCTGTGTACTCACCACCGATGTAATATTTTATAATTTACTAATGGAATACATAAATACAGCCACTACTGAATCTGCCAGTTTTATTTCTTTGAGAAACTGAAACAATTTTAAATAATTTTCATTCAGTTCAGAGATCTTTAGTAATAATGAATTTGGTAACTTTCCCCAGGAATAGTGGAGCTCAAAAGTAACTACATCATGTACACCTATGTGTCATAAAAAACCATGCACAGGTGCAAATGTATGTATATATAAATGTGTGTTTGCATATATATATATATAAACATGTGAATGTGTATATATAAAAACATATAAAAAATTAATTGACAGAAAACAACAGAATTCTGGAAAGCAGTTATCCTTCAATTAAAAAGTAAAGTGATTTAAAAAGTTATTGGGATAGTTGATACTAGGTTGGTGATATTTTCATTGGTTTGTTATATTTGGAATGTTTCACACCAAAACCATAGGTATAGTCTTCAAAAAAATGTAATCTGTTTGAACTTTTACTATTTGCTATTCTTGAGTAACATTTACTTCAGTAAGTATCTAAATTTATATCTGTTTTATTATATTCTTCCCTTATGTTTTTATTTTGTCATTGTGATCAAAGAATCAGTTCAGTTCAGTTTAGTCGCTCAATAGTGTCAGACTCTTTGTGACCCCATGAATTGCAGCACGCCAGGCCTTCCTGTCCATCACCAACTCCTGGAGTTCACTCAAACGCATGGCCATCGAGTCCATGATGCCATCCAGCCATCTCATCTGTCATCCCCTTCTCCTGCCCCCAATCCCTCCCAACATCAGAGTCTTTTCCAATGTGTCAACTCTTCACATGAGGTGGCCAAAGTACTGGAGTTTCAGCTTTAGCATCATTCCTTCCAAAGAAATCCCAGGGTGATCTCCTTCAGAATGGACTGGTTGGATCTCCTTGCAGTCCAAGGGACTCTCAAGAGTCTTCTCCAACACCACAGTTCAAAAGCATCAATTCTTCGGTGCTCAGCCTTTTTCACAGTCCAACTCTCACATCCATACATGACCACTGGAAAAACCATAGCCTTGACTAGATGGACCTTAGTTGGCAAAGTAATGTCTCTGCTTTTGAATATACTATCTAGGTTGGTCATAACTTTCCTTCCAAGGAGTAAGCGTCTTTTAATTTCATGGCTGCAGTCACCATCTGCAGTGATTTTGGAGCCCCCCAAAATAAAGTCTGACACTGTTTCCACTGATTCCCCATCTATTTCCCATGAAGTGATGGGACCAGATGCCATGATCTTTGTTTTCTGAATGTTGAGCTTTAAGCCAACTTTTTCACTCTCCTCTTTCACTTTCATCAAGAGGCTTTTTAGTTCCTCTTCCCTTTCTGCCATAAAGATGGTGTCATGTGCATATCTGAGGTTATTGATATTTCTCCCAGCAATCTTGATTCTAGCTTGTGCTTCTTCCAGTCCAGCGTTTCTCATGATGTACCCTGCATAGAAGTTAAATAAGCTGGGTGAAAATATACAGCCTTGATGTACTCCTTTTCCTATTTTGACCAGTCTGTTGTTCCATGTCCAGTTCTAACTGTTGCTTCCTGACCTGCATATAGGTTTCTCAAGAGGCAGATCAGGTGGTCTGGTATTCTTATCTCTTTCAGATTTTTCCACAGTTTGTTGTGATCCACACAGTCAAAGGCTTTGGCATAGTCAATAAAGCAGAAATAGATGTTTTTCTGAAACTCTTTTGCTTTTTCTATGATCCAGTGGAAGTTGGAAATTTGATCTCTTCTTGCTCTGCCTTTTCTAAAACCAGCTGGAACACTGGAAGTTCACAGTTCATGTCTTGCTGAAGCCTGGCTTGGAGAATTTTGAGCATTACTTTATTAGCATGTGAGGTGAGTGCAATTGTGTGGTAGTCTGAGCACTCTTTGGCATTGCCTTTCTTTGGGATTGGAATGAAAACTGACCGTTTCCAGTCCTGTGGCCACTGCTGAGTTTTCCAAATTTGCTGGCACACTGAGTGCAGCACTTTCACAGCATCATCTTTCAGGATTTGAAATAGCTCAACTGGAATTCCATTGCCTCCACTAGCTTTGTTCATAGTGATGCTTTCTAAGGCCCACTTGACTTCACATTCCAAGATGTCTGGCTCTGATTAGTGATCACACCATCATGATCATCTGGGTTGTGAAGATCTTTTTGTACAGGTCTTCTGTGTATTCTGGCCACCTCTTCTTAATATTTTCTGCTCTTGTTAGGTCCAGACCATTTCTTTCCTTTATTGAGCCCATCTTTGCCTGAAATGTTCTGTTGGTATCTCTAATTTTCTTGAAGAGATCTCTAGTCTTTCCCATTCTGTTGTTTTCCTCTATTTCTTTGCATTGATCACTGAGGAAGGCTTTCTTATCTCTTCTTGCTATTCTCTGGAACTCTGCATTCAGATGCTTATATCTTTCCCTTTCTCCTTTGCTTTTCACTTCTCTTCTTTTCACAGCTATTTGTAAGGCCTCCCGATACAGCCATTTTGCTTTTTTGCATTTCTTTTCCATGGCGATGTTCTTATTCCTGTCTCCTGTACAATGTCATGAACCTCATTCCATAGTTCATCAGGCACTCTATCTATCAGATCTAGGCCCTGAAATCTACTTCTCACTTCCACTGTATAATCATAAGGGATTTGATTTAGGTCATACCTGAAGTCCAGTCGTTTTCCCTACTTTCTTCAATTTAAATCTGAATTTGGTAAGAAGGAGTTCATGATCTGAGCCACAGTCAGCTCCCGGTCTTGTTTTTCTGACTGTATAGAGTTTTTCCATCTTTGGCTTCAAAGAATATAATCAGTCTGATTAACCAGATCGTGTTGATCATCTGGTGATGTCCATGTGCAGAGTCTTCTTCTTGTAAGATGGTGTTTACTATGACCACTGCATTCTCTTGGCAAAACTGTTGTTAGACTTTGCCCTACTTCATTCCGTCTTCCAAGGCCAATTTTGCCTCTTGCTCCAGGTATTTCTTGACTTCCTACTTTTGCATTCCAGTCCCCTATAATGAAAAGGACATCTTTTTGGGTGTTAGTTCTAAAAGGTTTGTAGGTCTTCATAGACCTACAAACTTCAGCTTCTTCAGTGTTACTGGTTGGGGCATAGACTTGAATTACTGTGATATTGAATGGTTTGCCTTGGAAACAAACAGAGTTCATTCTGTCATTTATGAGATTGCATCCAAGTACTGCATTTTGAACTTTTTTGTTGACCATGATGGCTACTCTATTTCTTCTAAGGGATTCTTGCCCACAGTATTAGATATAATTGTCATCTCAGTTAAATTCACCCATTCCAGTCCATTTTAGTTTGCTGTATCCTAGAATGTCGACATTCTCTCTTGCCATCTCTCTTGCCAAATTGACCACTTCCAATTTGCCTTGATTCATGGACCTAACATTCCAGGTCCCTATGCAATATCGCTCTTTCAAGCATCAGACCTCATTTCTATCAACAGTCACATCCACAGCTGGGTATTATTTTTGCTATAGTTCCATCCCTTCATTCTTTCTGGAGTTATTTCTCCACTGATCTCCAGTAGGATATTGGGCAACCTCCTGACTTGGGGAGTTACTCTTTCAGTATCCTATCATTTTGCCTTTTCATACTGTCCATGGGGTTCTCAAGGCAAGAATACTAAAGTGGTTTGCCATTACCTTCTCCAGTGGACCACATTCTGTCAGACCTCTCCACCATGACCAGCCCATCCTGGGTGGTCCCACATGGCATGGCTTAGTTTCACTGAATTAGACAAGGCTGTGGTCCTAGTGTGATCAGATTGACTAGTTTTCTGTGATTATGGTTTCCGTGTGTCTACCCTCTGATGCCCTCTTGAAACACCTACCGTCTTACTTGGGTTTCTCTTACCTTGGTCATGGGGTATCTCTTCACGGCTGCTCCAGCAAAGAACAGCCACTGCTCCTTACCTTGGACGAGGGGTATCTCTTCACTGCTGCGCCTCCTGAACTTGAACATTGAGTAGCTCCTCTAGGCCCTCCTGTGCCTGCACAGCCACCGCTCCTTGGCTGTGGGGTAGCTCCTCTCGGCTGCTCCTGCATTGTTACAGCCTGGCACTCTCGGCTGTTGCCCCTGACCTTGGATGCGGGGTAGCTCCTCCTGGCCGCCACCCTTGACCTCGGACTTGGGGAAGCTCCTCTCAGCTGCTTCTGCGTTGTTTCAGCCTGGCACTCTGGGCTGCCGCCCTGACCTTGGACTTGGGGTAGCTCTTCTTGGCTGCCGCCCGACCTCGGACTTGGGGGTAGCTCCTCTCCAGCTGTTTCTGCGCTGTCGCAGCCTGGCACTCTCAGCTGTTGTCCCTGACCTCAGATATGGAGTAGCTTCTTTCGGCCGCGCTCATTTGCCTTCGCAGATGCCCGCATTTGTGCACCATTGCACAAGAGTATAGGGTATTAATAAATATGTTCAGGTGTTAATTATTGTACTCCTAAGCAGGCTGTTGTTTAGTCAGTAAGTTGTGACTAGCTCTGTGCGACCCCATGGACTCTATCCCTCTAGGTGCCTGTGTCCATGGGATTTCACAGGTGAGAATACTGGAGTGGGTTGACATTTCCTTCTCCTGGGGGGTCATCATGACCTCAGAGATCAATCCTACATCTCCTGCTTGTGCAGGAGGTTTTTCTACCACTGACCCACCTAGGAAGCCCACTAAACAGGCTACTTTCATGATTAAGAACAAAATGTGAAAATGTTTATTTGTCCTTCATACCAACACAAGTAAAGATGAAGTTGAGTGAGTTCATATTGAATGGAAGACTGCAGAGGGGTAGTAGAAAGGAATGCTGACTGTGTTGAATTTGTACTTTCTAACAAGAAATTAACTACAGCCATGACATTAAAAGATGCTTACTCCTTGGAAGGAAAGTTATGACCAACCTAGATAGCATATTCAAAAGCAGAGACATTACTTTGCCAATAAAGGTCCATCTAGTCAAGTCTATGGTTTTTCCAGCAGTCATGTATGGATGTGAGAGTGGATTATAAAGAAAGCTGAGCACTGAAGAATTGATGCTTTTGAACTGTGGTGTTGGAGAAGAGTCTTGAGAGTCCCTTGGACTGAAAGGAGATCCAACCAGTCCATTGTAAGGAAATCAGTCCTTAATATTCATTAGAAGGACTGATACTGAAACTGGAACTCCAGTACTTTGGCCACTTAATGTGAAGAAAAGACCCTGATGCTGGGAAAGATTGAAGGCGGGAGGAGAAGTGAATGACAGAGGATGAGATGGTTGGATGGCATCACTGACTCAATGGACATGAGTTAGGGTAGGCTCTGGGAGTTGGTGATGGACAGGGAAGCCTGGTGTGCTGTAGTCCATGGGGTCACAAATAGTTGCACACAACTGACTGACTGAACTGAAAGAAAATATATTATTCCTAAGAAGTTTAACAGAGCTTTTGGAAAATTCTATTTTTGATCCAGGATACTTTTCTTACTGTTGACAGTGATTAGAATTTTCCATTACACTAGTCAATTCTTTTAGATGACTTCACTCTTTGATGACTTTTTTGAACTTACATTTTGGAATGCCTTTGAGTATGTTATGATTATCACTAAATAGTTGTATTCCTACTCTGTTGTTTATCAAATAAAATGTTAAATTCCTTATGCCTTTCACATTGGCTATTTCAGAGTTGAAGAAGCTTCTCAGAGAAATATGTACTATTTACAGCATGCAAATATTTTAATAAGCACATTTCTTTGCTGGGAGCTAAGAATGAGGCTGGAAGAATGTCTTAGAGAAAAGGCACTTATAAAGGGCACAATTCTGAAAATAACTAAAGGCAGCAAACAAGCAGAGTTCATTTTCAGAAGTTTTGGAGCCACTTGAGTTCTTGAAACAATGCTGATGATGTCACTGCTATAGAAATATTCACTAATAATTATTTTATTCATTCAACAAACATTTATCTAGTACCTACCGTAAATCAGTTACTGTGATGGGCTTTTGGAATATAATAAAATATATGACAGATACTTTGTCTAGATACTTCCTGTAAATTCCATGATTTTAGAGCAGGCAAGAAATAGGTTTCATTACATATGCCAGCATTAATCAACTGGTAGTATTTGCCTCCAGTGCTTTGTACAGAGGAAATGTCTGAGCCTGCCTGTTGGTGCAGCAGTAAACTATTTAAATTGTTTATTTATTATCGTGGCTGTTTGAGTGTCTAGTGGTAGCAGGTATGTAATATATTTACTATTCCTGTTCTACAATTTTCTTTTCTAGAATTGGCATTTCACTGAAAAAAGTAGTTGTGCTTTCTAGGTAGCATATTTATATAAATATAAATATAATATGAGCAGATTAATAAATAATTTTTATATTAAACTGCAGAAATGACTTATGATGCTCAAGTCTTCCTCCTTTACAAACTCATATTTATTTTTAGATCTAATGAATCACCATTTGCCCCTTGCTTCACAATGAACTTAGAGAGGTGAATGTTGTTGAGAATTTTAGCCCTGTCTCAATGATAGCTTGTTTTTGGCCAAGTGCCATAACCATGATAGAAGGTTCAGCAAAAACATTAGAGAATGTTAACATTTCAAGCTTCTAGAGATCATTTAAGATAAAAGTACAGAAACAAAATGGGTAAACATTACAGTTCATTTTGATAATGATTGGCTATTGTCTGTACAGTACCATCTGTCTTTATATCTCCCCATATGTAGCAATTAACAGTAAACTTGTTTATGTTTTTACAAGATCTAAGCAGTGCAGGGTACTTAGTAAAGGCTCACTGAATGCTTGCTATTTGATAGATGGCAGGTCTACGTGTCCTGTCTTTTTTCAGCTCTATACTGTTCATATTTTATAAGAAATGAAAAACCTAATCTTTCTGAGTCTTAATTCTAGATAATATTAGCATACCAAATGTTGAGGTATATTAACATTATTAAAGGTGAAAAAGCAGTAACCATGTTATAAGTAAAAAATAAACTGTATAGGACTGACCTTAAGGATAGTAAATCAGAATAAAGTTAATCTCCGAACCTAGAGACAAATTTTCTCAAGAAGGTCAGGCTTAAGTTAGTCTTTGTCAGGATTTCCATAATTAGAGAAAAAGAATAAAGATTTTTTCCAAGGCATTAGAGAAAATAGCCTTAGTAGAAGGCCAAAGTATTTTCTAAAGAATTAACTCATTATTTCATGCATGTATTTATTTCATTTCACTCATTTATTCAATGACCAAAAAATTGCTTGTATACCTATATAGTGCAGATTATAAGAAGCTGCAAAATGGAATAAACAGGGATTGAAACAACCACTTAATTTAAAGTATTTGTGGAATATCTAGATGAAAAGCTCAATTTAATATATGACTCTGTGGGCTTGGATTTCACGTGAGATTTAGGGACTCAGATAAGTTTAGAAGGCTTTTTATATAGGTGTCAGTGTATCCATAGACATGGTGAGGCCACTCAGGCAAAAAGTATGTAAAATCAAGACCCACAAGATACAATCTGGGCCAAGGTGTTGCAGAAATTAAGAAAAGTTGATAAGAGAAATTAGAAAATAGAGAGGTGGAAGTATCATCAAAGAGAGCATAATATAAAAAGTAAGTGCCAGATTATAAAGAAATTTAATATTGTCTCCCAGATTATAAACTAGATCTGACAAAACATGAACATTAATGAGTAAAGTAATGCTCAAAATTCTCCAAGCCAGGCTTCAGCAATATGTGAACCATGAACTCCCTGATGTTCAAGCTGGTTTTAGAAAAGGCAGAGGAACCAGAGATCAAATTGCTAACATCCACTAGATCACGGAAAAAGCAAGAGAATACCAGAAAAACATCTATTTCTGCTTTCTTGACTATGCCAAAGCCTTTGACTGAGTGGATCACAATAAACTGTGGAAAATTCTGAAAGAGATGGGAATATCAGACCGCTTAACCTGCCTCTTGAGAAATCTGTATGCAGGTCAGGAAGCAACAGTTAGAACTGGACATGGAACAACAGACTGGTTCCAAATAGGAAAAGGAGTATGTCAAAGTTGTATATTGTCACCCTGCTTATTTAACTCCTATGCAGAGTACATCATGAGAAACGCTGGACTGGAAGAAATACAAGCTGGAATCAAGACTGCTGGGAGAAATATCAATAACCTCAGATATGCAGATGAGAGCACGCTGATGGCAGAAAGTGAAGAGGAACTCAAAAGCCTCTTGATGAAAGTGAAAGAGGAGAGTGAAAAAGCTGGCTTAAAGTTCAACATTCAGAAAACGAAGATCATGGCATCTGGTCCCATCACTTCATGGAAAATCGATGGGGAAACAGTGGAAACAGTGTCACACTTTGTTTTTTTGGGCTCCAAAATCACTGCAGATGGTGACTGCAGCCATGAAATTAAAGACGCTTACTCCTTGAAAGAAAAGTTATGACCAACCTAGAGAGTATATTCAAAAGCAGAGACATACGGATCTTAGTCGGCAAAGTAATGTCTCTGCTTTTGAACATACTCTCTAGGTTGGTCATAACTGTTCTTCCAAGGAGTAAGCATGGCTTCCCTGGTGGCTCAGAGGTTAAAGCATCTGCCTCCAATGAGGGAGACTCAGGTTCGATCCCTGGGTCAGGAAGATCTCCTGGAGAAGGAAATAGTAACCCACTCCAGTATTCTTGCCTGGAGAATCCCATGGACAGAGGAGCCTGGCAGGCTACAGTCCACGGGTCACAAAGAGTCAGACACGACTGAGTGACTTCTTCACAGCTCACAGTCAAGGCTATAGTTTTTCCTGTGGTCATGTATGGATGTGAGAGTTGGACTGTGAAGAAGGCTGAGTGCCGAAGAATTGATGCTTTTGAACTGTGGTGTTGGAGAAGACTCTTGAGAGTCCCTTGGACTGCAAGGAGATCCAACCAGTCCATTCTGAAGGAGATCAGTCCTGGGATTTCTTTGGAAGGAATGATGCTAAAGCTGAAACTCCAGTACTTTGGCCACCTCATGCGAAGAGTTGACTCATTGGAAAAGACTGATCCTGGGAAGGACTGGGGACAGGAGGAGAAAGGGATGACCAAGGACGAGACGGCTTGATGGCATCATGGACTCAATGAACGTGAGTCTGAGTGGACTCCAGGAGTTGGTGATGGACAGGAAGGCCTGGCGTGCTGCTATTCATGGGGTCGCAAAGAGTCAGACACGACTAAACTGAACTGAGTCAAGGCTATGGTTTTTCCAGTGGTCATGTATGGATGTGAGAGTTGGACTGTGAAGAAGGCTGAGCACAGAAGAATTGATGCTTTTGAACTGTGGTGTTGGAGGAGACTCTTGAGAGTCCCTTGGACTGCAAGAAGATCCAATCAGTCCATTCTGAAGGAGATCAACTCTGGGATTTTTTTGAAGGAATGATGCTAAAGTTGAAACTCTAGTACTTTGGCCACCTCATGTGAGAGTTGACTCATTGGAAAAGACTTTGATGCTGGGAGGAATTGGGGCCAAGAGGAGAAGGGGACGACTGAGGATGAGATGGCTGGATGGCATCATGGACTCGATGGGCCTGAGTCTGAGTGGACTCCGGGAGTTGGTGATGGACAGGGAGGCCTGGAGTGCTGCATTTCATGGGGTCGCAAAAGTCGGACACAACTGAGCGACTGAACTGAACTGAACTGAATGAGTTATCTCTTATTTGTCTACTGTTGTGACATTGATAGTGACTGCTGCTGCTGCTAAGTCACTTCAGTTGTGTCCGACTCTGTGTGACCCCATAGATGCAGACCAAGAGGCTCTTCCATCCCTGGGATCCTCTAGGCAATAAAATCTGAAGTGCATTGCCATTTCTTTCTCCTTGATAGTAACTAGATATCAGTAAATTATTAAAAGTGCACAGCATAATTAATTTAAAAATCTGAATATATTTTGTATATATAATTGTTTCAAAGAAAAATTGGTTATAGAACAGAGAAATGCCCATGTATAGTAAATGTATGTTTCCTTTCCTATTAGTGAACTACCTTTATAAAGTTTAATGAGAATAAACTTTCAGAAAGTTTTATTGAGATGATTAATTATATATTTTTCAAAGGAAAGTACTTATCTGCTATAAATTGATTGATTTATTTAAGAATGGGTATTGATAACCATATGATACAACAGAGCAGCATAAACTTTTTCCTACAAGTGGAATGAATATCTAATTTTGGAGGAATGTATGCTCAATTACAAAACTGTGATAAACTGCATTAGTGAAAAGAAAATGTACAGGAAATTATGGACTGAAGTAAGCCCTACGTATTTAATTGTTAAAGCATGATAAAGTCCCAAAGTCTCTAGAGTGGCCCATGATGTAAAATAAAAGCCTAGACTGAATCCTTAATTGCATTTTCCAAGAATTACATAGGATATTTTGGCTTATCGTTACTCATTTTGATGAGCAATATAATTCTTTTTCTTTGTGTGTAATACTCCCTTTGGCAAGATGTCATTGTTCATCTCTGTAGGTTTAAATTTTAGTGATTGCCATCACAAGAATTTATAACATTTAAAGAATTCTTTATAACATTTAAAGAATTCTTACGGTGTTTAGATTGTAAAATGTAGAAGGCATGTACTTGCAGTTTGATAAAAACGTTCTGTCTTGAAGATGCAGTGGCAGGGATTTCTTTTTCACTATTTTCTTGGAACTACTTAATGTCTTTATTTTCCTTTTGAGGTATCTGAAATTTGCCTTTGTGCCAGGAAGCAAGGAGTCCACAGCTTATTAATATTGACTGAGTGCTGAAATATGCAACAGAGACTATGATAGATATTTAGGGTTACACTTTAATTCCATCAGAACTCCTTGAGGTAGGTACTGTCTTCTCATTTCATAAATTAGGGAGGATTTACCCTCTTCTCCACTTCTAAAGAGGGAAACTGGAAAATGGAACATTAGAAAAGTTGAATGGAAGAGAAACTGTTCATGAAGGTAAGTGGAGAGTTAAAGCCAAGGTGGGAGGAAGGCATGAGATTGGGGGTAGAACCAGAGTCACCATGCATAGAACTTCTCTAAGTGAGAATGTGAGCATGGGAGCTATAGAGGAGCAGTGACCAGTGGTCATGTATGGATGTGAGAGTTGGACTGTGAAGAAGGCTGAGCGATGGGAATTGATGCTTTTGAACTGTGGTGTTGGAGAAGATTGGACTGTAAGGAGATCCAACCAGTCCATTCTGAAGGAGATCAGCCCTGGGATTTCTTTGGAAAGAATGATGCTAAAGCTGAAACTCCAGTACTTTGGCTACCTCATGCAAAGAGTTGACTCACTGGAAAAGACTTTGATGCTGGGAGGGATTGGGGGCAGGAGGAGAAGGGAACGACTGAGGATGAGATGGCTGGATGGCATCACCGACGCGATGGACGTGAGTCTGAGTTAACTCCGGGAGATGGTGTTGCACAGGGAGGCCTGGCGTGCTGCAATTCATGGGGTCGCAAAGAGTCACTGAACGACTGAACTGAACTGAGCGACTGAACTGAACTGACTAGGGAAGGTTAAAGGGAAAATGTTAATAGCTCCTTCTTATGTATTGAATTGTAAAACCTTCCATATAGTCCACATTGTCGTCAGTGAGAAACTGACCTCAGGAGGGTTCTTGGTCAGATTAGAGCCAGAACAAAGTTCACTTAGATGAAGATTACATGTTGATGATGAAACGGAGATGCAGAGATGTTACAGACAGCGCAGTCCAGATCTGTCTGATTCCCAGTCTCATATGTTTATACTCCATTAGCATGCCATTTGAGATCAGCTATCAATCCAAGAGGAAACACCTCAGAAACACTGCTGTATTCTTTGTTGATGATACCTTAGTAATTATTCTGTTAACGATGCCTGGATAGCTGATTTGATTGTTTTGACAGATATCTGAGAATTAGACATCAGTGACAGAATCAGTGCTAGTGGTTTTTGCATATAGTGATATGTCCTAAGGAAGTGTGCTTCTCAACTCTGCTGGTATTATTAAGGATGATTCTCAAAGGCGTGAATGGAAGCCTAAGTTACTTTCACATTCCATTAAAAGTAAAGGAGAAAATATGATTCATTTCAGATCTTTATATAGGTTAACTACATTTTCTTTTAATAATTTAAAAATAGAGCTTTATTACTGTTTTAATAAATACTGCTAATCAAATGAATTTGAAACATTAGTGTTCCAGTTTCAAAAACACAAAGTCAGGCTTTAACGAGTAATTTAGCAGTACTATCTCATAAAATCAAACACAGTTCAAGAATGTATATTTTTAAAAAATTAAGCAGAAAAATATTGGCTTTAATATATTTTGCCCCCTGCTGGAAATTAGTTTTGAAGTGCTTGAAACTCAAGAGAAATGATGTTTTAGAAGAACAGTGTAAGAGGAAAATGAGTATTTTCTGAAAGTGTGCCATAAATTTATGTGATTGGATTAGAACACGGTACCACTCACTTCAAATAATTAAGTGGCCCCTAAAGTAGTCACCAGCCTTAGAAATATAGTAATTTACCTAAGGCTATGCATATCAGTATCTTAAAAATACTAGTTTACATTACAGTGCTTTATAAGAGAATTTCTCCACTTTGCCACTATTAACATTTGGGGCCAGAGAATTCTTTGGGGCTTGTCATGGGCATCACTGGGTGTGTAGCCACATCCCTGACCTTTACCCTTTGGATGCTGATAGTGTCCTCAGCATCCACCCCACAGTCCTAACAATCAAAAGTCTCTCCAGACATTGCCAACTGTCTCCTGGGGAAAAATTGTTACAGCGTGAGAGCTTGTGTCCCATCAAAGTCATCTTTAACTCCTCTGAGATACCTTCATACATTATTCTAAGGCTTAATACTTGCTTATACTATTCATGGTGGCTCAGGAGATTAAGAATCTGCCTGTAGTGTAGGAGACATTGGTTCAATCCCTGTGTCAGGAAACTCCCTTAGAGAAGGGAATGGCAGCCCACTCCAGTATTCTTGCCTGGAGAATCCTATGTGCAGAGGAGCTTGGCAGTCTCCTCTGGGGTCACAAGAGTCAAACATGACTTAGTGACTAACACTTTCACATTATTCATAATTATTACAAAATAATTTAGATTTCCTATTTGTGCTTTTACAAGCTTTGTATAATACTGTAGCTCAAAAATTAATATTATGAGCCTCTCCATCTTGGCCAACCAAGATTATTTGTTACTAATGGATGAATTAATTAAAGTCATTTTATTTGAACATGCTCTTCAGAAGAGATAAAATGATATCTGTGGAACATTCTGCCTGTGACTAGACTTACTTTGATGAATGTCAATTTTTTTGACAACTACTCTCATTTTGCTTTTTAGAAAGGGACTTCTTATACCTAAGGAAAAGCCCAATAAATTCAAATACAACTAAAAAAAATAGGTGCCATCTGTAATTCTAAACTTAGTAGAAACTTTTAAAAACCAGATTAATTTTTCTGACTCTCCTGTGAACTGGTTTCTGTATGGGAGTTATGTCACAGTTGGCTAACCTCAGATAGCAAAGGAGGTGAGGTTATAGTAGGAATACCAGGAACTGTAAACAAGCAGACTGGAGTTCATATATCTCAAAGGTCATTTCATTAAAGTCCTTTTCCTTGATGATAACAAATCCATTCCTCTTCTGAAACTGAAAGTGAAGTTGCTCAGTTGTGTCCAACTCTGTGAAACCCTATGGATGGTAGACCACCAGGCTCCTCTGTCCATGGGATTTCCCAGGCAAGATTACTGGAGTGGGTTGCCATTTCCTTCTCCAGGGAATCTTCCTGACCTAGGGATCAAAAGCAAGTCTCTTATGTTTCCTGCATTGTAGGCAGATTCTTCTACATCTGAGCCAGCAGGGAAGCTCATTAGAGCTCTGTTTGCACCCTTACAGAGCTGCCTCCAAAATCACTGCAGATGGTGACTGCAGCTATGAAATTAAAAGACACTTGCTCCTTGGAAGAAAAGCTATGACAAACCTAGACAAACCTAAAAACATTACTTTGCCAATAAAGGTCTGTCTAGTGAAAGCTATAGTTTTTCCAGTAGTCATGTATGGATATGAGAGTTGGACCATAAAGAAAGCTGATCACTGAAGAACTGATGCTTTTGAACTGTGGTGCTGGAGAAGAATCTTGAGAGTCTCTTGGACAGCAAGCAGATCAAACCAGTCAATCCTAAAGGAAAACAACACTGAATATTCACTGGAAGGAATGATGCTGAAGCTGAAGCTCCAATATTTTGGCCACCTGATGTGAAGAACTGACTCATTTGAAAAGACCCTGATGCTTGGAAATATTGAAGGCACAGAGGAAGGGGATGACAGAGGATGAGATGGTTGGGTGGCATCATTGATTCGATGGACATGAGTTTGAGCAGGCTCCAGGAGTTGTTGATGGACGGTCGTGAAGCCTGGTGTGGGCAGTCCCTAGGGTGGCAAAGAGTCAGACATGGCTGAATGACTGAACTGAATTGAGAGCTGCCTCACAGGAGCCCTGCCTCTAGACTTCACTGCCAGCATATTTCTTGCTGAAATATGATTAGAACCACGAGATTCTCCTGCTTATATTTTTGCCATAATTACTGATTTTCCAAAGAATAGTCTGGAGGCCTCAGCCTGGTCTCTGATTCCATTTTTTTCCCTCCAGTTATCATCTATCATCCCTTTCTCCATAGCCTCTCTTCAGTGCTTTTAAATGATTTATAATACCCTTGAGCTGTTACCTGTTTATTTTTCTTTCTTTTTATGTATTGTTCCTTCAGCCTAGCTAGTTCCTAGTGCTTCTATAGGATTCTTCTCAAATGCCTCAATTTTCACAAAACCTTTTCTCTAATGCCCAGTCATATGTAACTCTATTTGTATTTATCTCCTTCTCCTTTGCTGTACTATGCTCAGTTGTGTATGACTTTCTGCGGCCCCATGGACTGTAGCCCACCAGGCTCCTCTTTTCTTTGGATTTCCCAAGCAAGAATACTGGAGTGGATTGCCATTTCCTTATTCAGCAGATCTTCCTGACCCAGGGATCAAACCCACATCTCTTGCATCTCCTGCACTGGCAGGCAGATTCTTTACCACCATGCAAGCCCATATTTATCTCCTTGTATTTAATAATTTAATACATACAGTCTGTCATTTGACTTAAGAACAAGTAGGGATACCTACAGAAGCATATCTATTATGTAAAATAAAGATGATTATAAAGTAGCTTCTATAGGAAA
This sequence comes from Nanger dama, assembly GCA_917880005.1. Taxonomy (NCBI): domain Eukaryota; kingdom Metazoa; phylum Chordata; class Mammalia; order Artiodactyla; family Bovidae; genus Nanger; species Nanger dama. The sequence goes on from CAKJTW010000007.1 coordinate 38,648,585, forward strand.
ATTAAGATCAAAGTTCATAATTTTAATTTTGCAAAGTCAGTATCCTACCTTTAATTTGGTATCTTTTAAATTTTAACACATGCTACCTAAAATTTTAAAATTATATTTTAATGTATCATAATATTCTTAAATCTTTACACAACTAGAGATATGTAGTAAACCATTCCTTTTAGGTTTGAAGTGGTTTTCCCATTTTTCTCATATTAAATGGTATATTTTAAAGTTTACTTTTCTATTTCATTCTAAAATATGTAACTTTAATCAAGATCTTTTCAGTTTTCATTTTGCCTTTTTGGTTTGGGCTCTGACTTTGAAGGAGTGGGTTTAGCAGATAACCTTAAAAACCTTCTCTGTGAGTCATCCTTCACCTTGACTCCTTTAGCATCCCTTTCAGCCTGGAAGGTGGTCCACTCAGGGTGGGCGTTGGAGGGGAAGACTACACACAGAGGTGCTGTTCCATGCAGTGGGGCAGGTAGGAGCTGCCCTTTCAGCACCCATTGCTCAGCTATCTGCCCCCAAACCAACAAAGACCCTGAAAACCTGTCAGGTGTCTCCCTTAGGTCTTTATGTTCCCACACCTTGAAACCCTACCACAGAATGGTCTGTGTGTGTTTTTTTTTTTTTCTTTTGCTATAACTGCAAATTATACCCAGTATTTTTTGAAATTTAAATGAGAGAAATATTAGTGACATATGAGACCCAAATGATTAATACCTAATATAAAAAAATAATTACATATACAAGAAAGCAGAGTCCCAGTGGAAAGTGGACAAAGTGAAAAAGAAGAGACAGAAAATTACAAATGTCTAATAAATATTAAAAGTTGCTCACAGCTTCACTACCACTTAAAGAAGTGTAATTTACAATAGTCTACCATTCCTGGACCATCAAATAAAATAGATTAAGAACAATTCAAAAGCATCCAGCATTTCCTCAGAGCTCAGTGTTATGGGCAAGTCTGCAATTCCTGACTCTGTACTAGTCCTCTTCTCATCACCTCTTGTCATGTCTAATAGAAAATGAGTTCTACTGAGAGTTATTTTAAATAATAATTCCTGAGGGAAAGCACAGAACACAAAGTAAATTTAAGGGTTTTTGTGACCTTTATAATACATTTAATGCAATAGAAGTAGAGTGGTTGAAATAAAACAGAAATATACAAAATGTTTTGTAAATACACAAATTAAAAAAAAAATTGTAAAGGTGAATAAGGAGATCCATCCAAGCCACTAGGGAAACCCAAGTTAATGATACAACTATACTATATGTTAAAAAGAAAAAAAGGAAAGAGAAGTAATGAGGGCCCTTTAAAATATTTAGTCTATAAATAAGGTAGCAGTAGAATTTAGTGGTTCCAATCCACTGAGAGGAGGTTCCTCCACTAGACCCCATGAGTTTGACTTCTGACTCCATCATTATTTAACTGTATAACTTGAGGCAAATAAATCTTCAGCTCGGTTTTCTTATATGAAATATGGAAATAATATTACGTCATTGGAAAGTTGTTATAACCATTAAATAAATATAAAGGGTTAAACATGTATCTAAGTTATAGAGAACACTTAATAAATGTTAGCTATCTTTTTATATTTTTCTATTTATTGATCACTTACTATTTTTAACCATTTCACAGTTTACTTAGATTATGCTGAAAGTTAAACATTTAAACACATTTTCTTCTGTTGTAAAATCTATTTAATATACTTATATGTGAAAGTATAACTGAGCAGAAATATTTTTTTATATTTTACTGGAGGTTTTAGAATCTGAAAGGGGTTTCCCCAGTGGCTCAGCAGTAAAGAATCCATCTATAATGCAGAGACTCAGAAGACTCAAGTTTGATCCCTGAGTTGGGAACATCCCCTGAGGGGAAAATGACAACCTACTCCAGTATTCTTGCCTGGGAAATCTCATGAACAGAGGAGGCTGGTGGGCTACAGTCTATAGGAGCACAAAGAGTCTGATATGACTGAACAGCTGAGGACACACTAGAATGAGAAAGATAAATAAAAATGCAAATAGCGAAAAAAACCAAACATTGATATGATTCATAAAGTAAATACAGTGGCCAAAGACTGTCAGGGGCCTTAAATTTTATATATATATATATGTCAGCTAGCTTGAAATAAAATGAGATTGTGGGAAAAACCATCCTGAGTTTGAATTTTCCCTACATGGTATCTTGTATCACTACTAAGAGTAATTTTCTTACCCCAATATAGTAATACAGGGATATAATATATCATTCACTGTTTATGAAGGAAGTATTTGGCATCATTCAAAATTCCCAGGGCAAGTCAGTATTTAAATTCTTAGAGCCTTTCTAGAATGTCTCAAAATCTGTGAATTTTCTCTCTTGTTTATACACATAGTCACACAGTTTTGCACATACTAATAGAGTGTTCAAAGATTCCCTGACACTGTCTGTGAATGATTAAATATCCTGAGGGGAGAAACTCAAGGAAGGAGATTGTTATACATGATCCTCTAAACATGAATAATATTTAACTATGCCATTTGAAACTATAAAATTAGTAAATAAATATAGACTTTTATCACTGTTTAGTTGCTAAGTCACGTCTGGCTTTTTTGCGACCCCATGACTGTAGCCCGTGAAGCTTATCTGGGGTTTTCTAAGCAAGAACACTGGAATGGGTTACCATTACTTTCTCCAGGGGATCTTCACCATCTAGGAATCAAACCTATGTCTCTTGCATTGCAGGAGAATTCTTTACCAATGAGCTACCAGGGAAACCCAGATTAACACTAGAGAAATGAAATACTTTTAGTATTTACATATCATCCAATTTTACAGTGTAATAAAGAGTATCTGTCTTTAGAAAATGATGCCAAAATGCCATTTTAAAATTATTTTCTTTTGCTTCCTGTCTTATTTCAGTTTTTGTCTGCCCTTCACAAAATCATTTCCCTGAGTTCCAGTTTATTAGGCATTATGTACACATATAAAATAAATCTATAATGGGAGATAAATATAGATGTACATGATTGTTGTCAGAACTCAAAATTTGTTCAAGAAGCACTTATATTATGAAAGAGGCCAATAATTTTCAAGAGTGGATGACTTTTGTCATTCAAAAGTGAATTTGTGTTTTGTAAGAAAATACTTAGCATCTTATAGATCTAAAATAGAAAGCATTTTAAAACAGGTGCTTGAAGTTAGAAAGTTTCAGTTTCTAAAATGACAGAAATGATAGATTATATTTAAAGTATTTATTATGCTGTCTTTTATAGTCAAAGAAGTTATTTAACAAAGGAAATACCTGACACATTGTTGTTAGACTGTATCATTGAAGTATGAAAATATAAAGCCACTGTTTTCCACGTATGTATAGTTAATGAAAATTTTTCTTGTTATTTTGTTTGTTATAGTGAAAATAAGTAAATACATGTCATCAAATTGTTTCTTATTTCTTACTACCCTTTTCTTACCATATGGCTGTTTATTGAAATCATCTAAATTTTTGCTACTAGGCCTTTTGTTACAACTTTGGCTGTATTTTCATCTCTTTGGGTGCCCTTAATGTATATTGAAAGTGACATTATTACATAAAAGAAGTCTTGGATGTACCATAACTATTGTGAGATATGCATTTAATCTAGTTTAGGTATTAATATTTGCATTTAGCCAAGAAAGGAAGTGAGAAAGGAAGGTATTTATTAAACAACATGAAGATTCCATAATTGAAGCAGCAGTAATCTTCAGTGGTTTGGTAGGAGGAGACTGGAGAAGGAAATATGTGAACTTTTGAAACAATAAAGAGAGAGAAAAAAAAGTTTTTCCAACATCCTACACTACTGGTTACCTCCTTCTCTACTCTTGTTTGTCTGAAGATAAAAGCCAGTGATCTTTGTACTTCAGTTCTCTTGGCTCATCTTTTTGGAGTCAAGCTTTCCTATCTTTTGTGGCGCTGACATATTCTGACTCTGAAAAAACACATATTTGATAATGACATACACTCTTGTCCCGGGTATGCACTGGGGATTGGTTCCAGAACTTATTTCTTCTTTACCCAATATTGTCACATGTGACTGAAGAATCAAATGTCACTACCAAGACTAGTAAGGAGACTCAAGTCTGATACCACATCCCTTTACTACCTTCTTTTCTTGATATTCGGGCTTCCCTGGTGACTTAGACGGTAAAGAATCTGCCAGCAATATAGGAGACACAGGAGATGCAGGTCTGAATCCTGGGTTGGGAAGATCCCCTGGAGAAAGGAATGGCACCCCACTGCAATACTCTTGCCTGGAGAATTCCATGGACAGAGGAGCCTGGTGGGCTACAGTCCTTGGGGTCACAAAGAGTCAGACACTATTGAGCAACTAACACTAAATTTTTGTTATATTCAGATCTCTTTCCAGGTGCCAAGCCCCTTTTTCTCAGATTTTGGTTTTCTTACCTGACGTACCCTACAATCCATACTATCTGCCTGGGTTATCTCTTGATTGCTGACCACAGTGTTTTTGCTGCCTGGAAAGCCCTCTGATCTGTTCTCTGTCTCCTGGTGAACATGTTATTCAAGGTCAGACTTGGATTGTACACTTCTTTTTGTAGCTCACCCTGATCTTTCCAGCCGGAATCACGTTCTCACCTCTGTGCTTCCAATAGTGTGCTTGTTCACCAAGCTGCCTCGTGTGAAGGTGAATGTGTTTATGTTTGTCTTTCCAGATAGACTGTGAGTTCACTGAGATGCAAAAACACTGCTTAATTATGTTTATTTTCTCCAGAACCCATGACAGTGACATGCACTTGTCACATGATGAATGTGTGATTTGAGTATCAGTGCCTTGCCCAGTCTGGCTAGTTTTTATCAGCTCCTTGATGATCTGCCTGGTGGCATTATTGGTCATTAACGGAGGCTCCTATTCATATCTTCCTGCTATTCTAGTGGTTCTTTCTCTTTCCTCTCCTTCCTTGATCTGTTGCCATGTGACACCGTGACAACTTAATATCCCTCCTGGTGCTCTGCCACCTAATTATAATACCCATTTTGCAGGCCAAGTAATTGTGCTCCCTTCAAAGCAAGTGCCACCTCACTAAACAAATTTTGTTTGCATTCCATGGGAGGATCTTAACCTCATGTAGAGCTGATTGTGTCCTTTTACATATGCCTTCCATTGCTTTTGCATGCATTTCTATCTCTGTATACACATACTTTCTGTTTTTACTTTCCTCAGGATATATACATTCATACCCTACAAAAACATGAGAAGAATGTAATCATGCTAGTTCTTTGATGTATGTTACTGTTGGTTTTCAACATCCTTTTAATTGTTATTTTTTAACCTAAAGATCTGCTGTGGACAATCTCTGAAGTATCATTTATGGAGGCAATTGGAAACAAATAACCTAAACTGTGGTTCTTGGGTTTTATTCTTTTAATAGTGCTATAGGCCAGTATTGGCTCCCCAGGTGGCTCAGTGGTAAAGAATCCACCTGCTAGTGTGGGAGACTCAGGTTCAGTCCTTGGGTTGGGAAGATCCCCTGGAAAAGGAAATGACAACCCACTTCAGCCTTCTTGCCTGGGAAATTCCATGGACAGAGTCTGATGGACTATAGTTCATGGGGTCGCAAAAGAGTCGGACAGAACTTAGTGTCTAAACAATAACAACAGGCCAATATTAGAAAACAGTTTCAGCTCACATTCCAAATTCTTAACACAATCTTGAGAATTTATTTGGATTCTGTTGAGAGAATACTCTTAGAGGTCTTACAGGACTTTTACTATCTATAAACCCTTTGGCATATAATGAAACTTCATACAAGGAGTGACCACTGCCATATTCTGTTGGTTAAAAGTAAATCACAGTTGTCGTCCACAATTAAGGGGAAGGGATTATTTAAGGGTGTAACTCACTGAGATTCAACCTCAAAGTGTCTCTCACACTCATCTTATGGGCAAAAAGTTAAGCTTGCTAAAATAAGTTCATTGTGAAGAGAAATTTGGCAGCATATAGTAAAGTGTGCTCTAAAAAGCCAGCAATCACATATATACTTATGAGCCTAATAGATATATGAAAAAATGTCCAATTGCATTATTGTTTTTAATAATGAAAAATAAGATGTAAAATATAAATTCTATAAATAGAAAAGTAGATGGATAAATTTGACTTATTCATAATTATTGAAATATAACTGATTTATGATGTGTTAGTTTCAGTTGTACCACAGTGATTCAGTTCTATGTAGAGAGATTGTTCTGCACATATTTTCTTTTTGAGGTTCTTTTCTACTTTTTCACTGTGCCATACAGTGTGTCCTTGTTGGTTATCTATTGTATATGTAGTAGTGGGTGATCATCCCTCCTGCTTTGTCACTCCCTACCCCACTCCAGTACTTTGGCCACCTCATGCAAAGAGTTGTCTCATTGGAAAAGACTCTGATGCTGGGAGGGATTGGGGGCAGGAGGAGAATGGGACGACCGAGGATGAGATGGCTGCATGGCATCACCAACTCTATGGACATGAGTTTGAGTGAGCTCTGGGAGTTGGTGATGGACAGGGAGGCCTGGCATGATGTGATTCATGGGATCGCAAAGAGTTGGACATGACTGAGTGACTGAACTGAACTGAACCCTGCTTTCTCCTTTGGTAACCATACATTACAAATAGCTGTGAAAAGAAGAGAGGCAAAAAGCAAAGGAGAAAAGGAAAGATATAGGCATCTGAATTCAGAGTTCCAAACAATAGCAAGAAGAGATAAGAAAGCCTTCTTCAGTGATCAATGCAAAGAAATAGAGGAAAACAACAGAATGGGAAAGACTAGAGATCTCTTTAAGAAAATTAGAGATACCAAAGGAACATTTCATGCAAAGATGGGCTCAATACAGGACAGAAATGGTATGGACCTAAGAGAAGTAGAAGATATTAAGAAGAGGTGGCAAGAATACATGGAAGAACTGTACAAAGAAGATCTTCACGACTCAGATAATCATGATGATGTGATCACTCATCTAGAGCCAGACATCTTGGAATGTGAAGTCAGGTGGGCCTTAGAAAGCATCACTACGAACAAGCTAGTGGAGGTGATGGAATTCCAGTGGGGCTGTTTCAAATCCTGAGAGAGGATGCTGTGAAAGTGCTGCACTCAATATGCCTACAAATCTGGAAAACTCAGCAGTGGCCACAGGACTGGAAAAGGTCCGTTTTCATTCCAATCCCAAAGAAAGGCAATGCCAGAGAATGCTCAAACTACCGCACAATTGCACTCATCTCACATGCTAGTAAAGTAATGCTCAAAATTCTCCAAGCCAGGCTTCAGCAATACATGAACCGTGAACTCCCTGATGTTCAAGCTGGTTTTAGAAAAGGCAGAGGAACCAGAGATCAAATTGCCAACAACCGCTGGATCATGGAAAAAGCAAGAGAGTTCCAGAAAAACATCTATTTCTGCTTTATTGACTATGCCAAAGCCTTTGACTGTGTGGACCACAATAAACTGTGGAAAATTCTGAAAGAGATGGGAATACCAGACCACCTGACCTGCCTCTTTAGAAATCTATATGCATGTCAGGAAGCAACAGTTAGAACTGGACATGGACAACAGACTGGTTCCAAATAGGAAAAGGAGTATGTCAAGGCTGTATATTGTCACCCTGCTTATTTAACTTATATGTAGAGTACATCATGAGAAATGCTGGACTGGAAGAAACACAAGCTGGAATCAAGATTGCAGGGAGAAATATCAATAACCTCAGATACGCAGATGACACCAGCCTTATGGCAGAAAGTGAAGAGGAACTAAAAAGCCTCTTGATGAAAGTGAAAGAGGAAAGCGGAAAAGTTGGCTTAAAGCTCAACATTCAGAAAACGAAGATCATGGCATCCGGTCCCATCACTTCATGGGAAATAGATGGGGAAACAGTGGAAACAGGGTCAGACTTTATTTTTGGGGGTTCCAAAATCACTGCAGATGGTAACTGCAGCCATGAAATTAGACGACACTTACTCCTTGGAAGAAAAGTTATGACCAACCTAGATAGTATATTCAAAGCAGAGACATTACTTTGCCAACTAAGGTCTGTCTAGTCAAGGCTATGGTTTTTCCTGAGGTCATGTATGGATGTGAGAGTTGGACTGTGAAGAAGGCTGAGCGCTGAAGAATTGATGTTTTTGAACTGTGGTGTTGGAGAAGACTCTTGAGAGTCCCTTGGACTGCAAGGAGATCCAACCGGTCCATTCTGAAGGAGATCAGTCCTGGGATTTCTTTGGAAGGAATGATGCTAAAGCTGAAACTCCAGTACTTTGGCCACCTCATGTGAAGAGTTGACTCACTGGAAATGACTCTGATGCTGGGAGGGATTGAGGGCAGGAGGAGAAGGGAACGACAGAGGATGAGATGGCAGGATGGCATCACGGACTTGATGAACGTGAGTCTGAGAGAACTCCAGGAGATGGTGATGGACAGGGAGGCCTGGCGTGCTGCGATTCATGTGGTCACAGAGTCGGACACGACTGAGAGACTGAACTGAACCATACATTAGTTTTTTAACGTCTATGAGTCTATTTCTGTTTTATAAACAAGTTCATTGTATCTTTTTTTTTTTAGATTCTACATAAAAGCAGTATTATATGGTATCTGTCTGACTTCACTTAGTACCATAATCTGTAGGTCTATGTATGTTGCTGCAAATGGCATATTTCATTTGTTATTATGACAGAATAACATTTCATTGTGTATATATACCACATCTTCTTTATCCATTCATCTGTCATTGGACACTTAGTTTTCTACCATGTCTTGGCTGTTGTTAATATTGCTGTATTAACATTGGGTACATATATGTTTTTGAATTATAATTTTTCTCTGGATATATGCCCAGGAGTGGAATTGCAGATAACTTAGTTGTGCAAGGAAACTCCATACTGCTCTCCACAGTGGCTGTACCAATTTACAGTTCCTCAATAGTAAAGGAGGGTTCTTTTTTCTGCACACTCTGTCCAGCATTTATTATTTGTAGATTTTTTGATGATTGGTACGGACCAGAGTGAGACAATACTTCATTGTACTTTTGACTTATGTTTCTCTACTAATTAGAGATATTGAGCATGTTTTCATGTACCTGTTAACGATCTGTATGTCTTCTTTGGAGAAAAGTTTTACTTCGATCTTCTGCCAATTTTTTTTTACTGGATTGTTGTTTTGATATTGAGCTATATGAGCTGTTTGTGTAATATATTTTAAAAATTAAACTGTTATTAATTGCATAGTTTGCAATCTGTAGGTTGTCTTTTTGATTTATCATTTCCTTTGCTGTGCAAAAGTTTGTAAGTTTGATTAGGTCTCATTTGTTTATTTTTATTTCCATTATTCTAGGATTCACATTCAAAAGGTATTGCTGCAATTTATGTCATAGAGTGTTCTGCCTGTATTTTTCTCTGAGTATCCAGCCATATAGTGTGGTCTTTAATTTTGCCTTTATTTTTGTGTATGGTGTTAGAGAGTGTTCTCATTTCATTCTTTTGCATGTTCTTGTTTACTCACTAAGTCATGTCCAGCTCTTTTGTGACCCCATGGACTGTAACCCATCAGGCTTCTCTGTCCATGGGATTTCTCAGGCAAGAATCCTGGAGGGGATGCCGTTTTTTCTTCTCCAGGGATCTTCCTGACCCAGAGGTTAAACTCACATCTCCTGCACTGGCAAGCAGATTCTTCGCTGCTGAGCCACCGGTGAAGCCCTCTCTTTACGTGTAGCTGTCCAGTTTTCCCAGGACCACTTGCTGAAGAGACTTTCTTTTCTCCGCTGTGTTTTCTTGCTTCCTTTGTCATAGGTTGATTTACTGTAAGTGCATGGGATTTGTTTCAGGGCTTTCTATCCTGTTATGTTGATCTATGTGCCCGTTTTTGTGCTTCTACCATACTCTTTTGGTGACTGTGGCTTTGTAGTATAGGCTAACATCAGAAACCCTAATTCCTCTAGGTCTGTAATTCTTTCTCAAGAATGCTTCTTTGGCTATTTAGTGTCTTTTGTGTTTCCACATACATTTAAACATTTTTTTCTAGTTCTATAAAAAATACCATTGGTAATTTGGGATTGCATTGAATCCATAGGTTGTCTTGGGTAATATTGTCATTTTAAGTATTAACTCTTTAATACAAGAACATTGTATATCTTTCTATCTGTTTGAGTTTGCTTCAACTTCTTTCATAGTTTTCAGAGTACTTGGCTTTTCCCTCCTTAGGTAGATTTATTCCAAGTTATTTTATTCTTTTTGATATAATGTATTGATACAAGGAATATTTTTGCTCCACAGAGCAGTAAAAATGAATGAGTCAGAGCTATACAGTCACACACATATATATAGATAAAATATATGTGTGAATGTATGTATGTAGATATTTATTTATAGAAGAATTGAGTGAAAAATGCAAGTTATAGAAAGTGTTATACAAAGTATATGAAGTGACGAACATAAAATGATACTATATAGTGTTTACTTTATACCTACACACATCCATCTATCTATCTATCTACATATATGTTATAGACACAATAAAAGAAAAAAAGAAGCTATAAATGATAAATAGTGGTGTTAACATCTGAACTTTAGAAGATGTGAGTTTGTATGCATGAAAAAAATGTATTCTTACCAGCTGAAAAATATCAGTTATAACTAAGAACTTTTATATTTATATTTCAATGAGAAACTTTTTCAGAGGACACCTGGGGATCTATTTGCTATATTCCACGCAGACAGTTTTGAAAATTTAATCTGGAATTTTTCTCTTCTGATAAATAAGCCTCAGGAGGCTAATAAGGTGAAGTTTATTCCTTGAAAGTTGTTCAGTTATAAGTTCCCTTATAAAAATATCTTGAATATTATGAGATTTCATATTTGACTATGGTATTATTTCTATCATTAAAATTGATGGAAATCCAGAAATTCAATTGTACTATAGGTATAGGAGAAATTTAATAACTAGTATTTATTGCATCATCTAATTTGAAACTAAATGCCATAGTATAACTATAAAATGATATTTTTATATATTGTCTTCTGCATGTTTTACATTATATTTTATTTTTATTACTTTTTCCCTATTCTCAGAGTAAACAAATATCTTTTAAAGTACACATGAGCTATTCTTCAAAAGAAGAGAATTTTATCAAAAGTCATTCGCAATCAAAATAGAGTGTTAATATTTAAAAATTAAAATGAGAACAATAAATTGAGTATAGAAAGAATCTGGTCTTTCCAAAAACATGTATTCAAAAGCGCTTTTGAAATATCTGAGACTAAAAGAGCTTAATCACTTTTAACTCAGGAAAGTAACACGCTCAATCAGTCTCTGACAAAATGGGTACATGTGTTTTGTGTGTGTGTGCTTGTGTGAGTGTATGAGAGTCAGCTATGTCTGTTGATTAATGGAAATACACATTTACAGAATCAAATGTTCAGATCTTCATCCTTGTCCAGTATGTCGTAGAAACAGTTGTAACAAACATTTCAAGATTAAAAATATATGCCTTAAGTGGAAGGGATATACAGCTTGTCTCTGAAAGAACTTTGAAGATAGAATCTGTTAGTTGGAAAGAGTTCTCATGGGTGATTTAGGCTCTCCTTGAATTTACAAGTACTGCTAAATTTAGGCCATTCTAACCAGGAGAGGCTGAGGTGTGCTATTTCTCTGCTGATCTCCAAACAGCTGCTGCTGTTCCTCAATCTTTTTGAGACAGACCTGATTTAAAATATTACAGCCTCGTTTCACACCTTGAATTCTTCTCAGAAAGAGTAATTTAATTTCAGTACCTTTTTAAAGAAACCTCTTGTACATTACAACCTTTGTCATATGGTTCAGTTCGTCACTGCTTCTGGTTTCTGAAGGACGTCCTACAGGCTGTCTGGAATGCATTCCCCTACAGCATGCGTCTCCTGAGGAATTACTCCAGAATTTTAGAATAATTCCATAATTAGGACAATCTTTTTGTGTATGTTTCTTTGGTTATAGGAATGTTCTTTTTTTCCTCCTTCATGACAACATATGCCTGATTTCATTAGTTGATTTGTAATTATGAGGACAAACTTCTGCAGGCTAAAAGTTTAACTTGTAAAAAAAAAAAATTCCTTCTTTCCATTCAGTTATTCAGTGTAGTAAATATAGTGCCTTCCACAACATATTTAATACCCCCTGAGATTATTTATATTATCATTTTGTCCAAGATAGGATATAAAGAAGTTAAATATTGTTCCAAGTAACAGTTTTAGGGCTAATACGGTTTTGAGGTTACCATGCTAAAATTGTGTTCTCTTAGTCAGTTTAGAGTTTATGGTTGACTTCTATATGCTTAATGATACAAATTGGACATTATTCTACAGGTAATAAAGAACCATTAAAGGATGTCAGAGGTCAGATCAGAGGTCAGATTCACAAATGCCGATGGATTCTTAGGAAGGGTACCTTGACTTCAGTGCTGATAATGGAATAAAGAGGGCTGAGGTCAAATGAATGAAGGAAGATGTCATATAGATATTTTGTAATGCAGTGACCAGAGGGATGGAGACAAAGTCTTTTTTCTTATAGAATGTCATGTGAAATTTAAACTAACCACCATTTTTTTTTAAACATAAATTTTAGGGAAAATAGTTACATTCAAAAAATGTCCAAGCTCACTTCTTAAAGTTTCTGTAGTTTAAGGTAAAAAAAAAAAAAAATCACTAATCTTGAACCCTTGGTAATTTTCAGTTCAGTTCAATTCAGTTGCTCAGTCATGTCTGACTCTTTGCGACCCCATGAATTGCAGCATGCCAGGCCTCCCTGTCCATCATCAACTCCTGGAGTTCACCTAAACTCATGTCCCTCGAGTCAGTGATGCCATCCAACCATCTCATCCTCTGTCGTCCCCTTCTCCTCCTGCCCCCAATCCCTCCCAGCATCAGAGTCTTTTCCAATGAGTCAACTCTTCCCATGAGGTGGCCAAAGTATTGGAGTTTTAGCTTTAGCATCATTCCTTCCAAAGAACACCCAGGACTGGTCTCCTTTAGAATGGACTAGCTGGTATTTAATATTCTATTGCTGATATCTACCTGTGTGTCCGTAAATTGAATACAGCTCTATGTTTTTATACTGTGGATTTGCTACAAGCATTACTTGTTCCTCAGAACAAACATCAAATTTCATTTGGTAAAAAGGTCCCTGGTGTACTTCAATAATGATTTTCCTTAGGCAGTTGTGTACTGTAACTTGAAGTTGAATAACATCTTTAGAGTTGATTATTTTCAAGGGATTAAAGGTTTGAAAGATACTAGTTCTTCCAGCAATCATCAATTTACAGGAAGTGCCTGTGACTGAATTTATTATTTTTTTAATTAATAGAAGATTATAAGCACCTTCATTCTTAATTCAATACAAAATCTGAATGTATTATATTGGAGGCTCTTCAGGAAAGGAGTTAATATTTGGAGAATTATTTTTAGTGAATTTCTGCTTTCTTAAGCTAGATGTCGAAAACAGTAAAGAAATGTTTATCGGCTTACCATAGTCAGCATTCTAGGTACTGTTTCTGTTGAAGAAGTCCCAGGTCAAATAGATTGAAAAAGCCTTTTAATGGAATTCTTCCTTAATCAGTGTTCCATCCTGGAGGTGGAAGGAAAGGGTTATCCTTTTTCCTTTTCATTTTCTCCTCTTTATTTGGGCTTAAATTTATACTTGGAAAATCTTTATAGAATACAAACAAGTCTTGTTTCCTGTCAAAATATAACACCAACAAAAAACTGGCATATGAAATGTATCTTTTCTTTTTCTGAGTTCATGATCTTTGCCTTTGAGTAATATGTCCTCCTAGGTTTTGATTTTTGTTTCCAAGATTCTCAGTCTTTGAGCAATCCATCACTGTAAAGTCCAAAGTTAGAAGAAAACCCGCTTTAAAAATTTATACTCCACTCCCAAAGGCTCTATTCTTCCCTTCAGAGGGAGATAGAAAATACTTGGCCATATGAACTTGACTGTATAATGTAAGAACAGTAAATTAACAGTTAAACACTCATATACTCACATACATTTTGCATATTTGAACATCTATGAAAATGTAATCACCATCACCATAGTAAAATGATACTTCTTGTGTACTTTGTGTGTGTGTCAAATATTGCTCCAAGTCACTTGTTCTTTTCACTGTCCCATAACAAAGCACAAAATACTCTGTGCTTTAAAACAACCATTTATTGCACTCTTGGACTCAGTGGGTCAGGCTGTTAGAATGGGCTTCATGGGTTCACTTGTTCTTTTTCTACTCTCTTTGGTGCCTCTTCTGGGGAAACTGCCAGCCTGGAGAAGGGGACCGCTTGATAACTTGGGATAGGATCATCTGAAGGCGTCTTCACTCACATACTTGAGAGTGATCCTGGATGTTGACCGAGACTTCCCTAGACTGTTGACTGGTACACCTACACATGGCATCTCCATGTGGTCCCTTCACATGACTACCTCAGGCTTTCTTCTAGAGCATCAGAAAGCATCACTTCCACTGTAATCTACTGGCTAAAAAATAGTTGTAAATGTACTCACACAAGGAGGAAACAGACAGCACCTGTTGGAAAGGTACTATATATACAGAGTTCTAGAAGGGCATTTATACTCAGTATTTTACATTGAGAAAGGTTGTACCCAGTGCATGATCATCATTTCCCCTTACCGTCTATTCTCTATCCTAAGAGGTATCCTCCTTGAAACTATGTGTGAAAAGAAAAAGAAAATTCACACAAAGTAATTTTCTTAAGAAGAATAAAATAGGTTAAAAACCAGGACTACAAAATGCAGACTATTAATACAAAGCTTGATTTATTTCCCTGTTTTACATCATCAAAGATTTCCCTTGAAAGTGTTGGCAGAGTTCAAAAATAACACAATTATGAGTCTTATATTAAGCCACCCACACAGTCTTCTAAAAGGTTTGTAGACTTCTAATCTGTTTCCCATATATGCATACTATATATATGTATGAATTAGATACTATAGATATATCTTAGATCTTTACTTACAAAAGCAAGGAAAAAGAAACTGCTATTGAGAATCTTTTATTTGTTATGCACGTGCACATGTTATTTCATTAATAATACCTGTGGGAGGTGTGTGGTATTATCTACTTTTCATGAAAAAGGAATTAAAGCTCAGATAGATTAATTAAATTGCTTTACCTCAGGAACACAACTCCAAACTTGAATGGGGATACATTTTTCAGAAGTGTTAGGTTAAGAATATATAAAGTATTAACCAATTAAAATCAGGCTGTTATAATTTTAAATTAATGAAAAGCAATATCACATTAGCTTTTAACTCTGCCTGTTGTTTATACTCCATGCCTTTAACGAGCTCAGTTTACCACACTGGTGTATAATTGTTTTCAGTTATACACTGTTACTTTCCTCTTCCCTTATCATTGCCTAACTAATCTCTCAGCTAATAATAGATATATAGAGATATAAAAATGAGAAAACCAAAATTGTCAGTCAGAAGTCTTTCATTTTATCAGCACCAAATCTATAAAACAACTTATATCTATACACATTGGTAAGATTAATTTTGATCCTTATGTAATGCATGGAACTTATCTTCTCCAGCTGTTAAGGACTTTTAAAATCCTTTATAAAAGGACTTTGAAACCCCAGTCAGTTGCTCTCTTTCCTGATGTCTGAATCACTCTTACTATACATTATTCTCTTCAATTTATAAGTTTTTTCCCAGGGAGTCTTGCAAACAAATGAAATCCATTGCCCATTCTTCTCTCCTCTCCATAGCTCCTTTTTGCTGTCCATTCACCCCCACAATCACAGTTCTCAAGGAGTTGATGATATTCACAGTCTTCCCAAATTCAGTTTTACTATGCAACCCATTTCAGTTTGGCATAGTCAGCTTCAGAGAAATTGCTTTGTTGAAGTCACCAGAGACCAGCATATTGCCATTGGATATTTCAATTCTCTTCTTATTTAACTGCTTAGCAACTTTTGAAAAGTGCCTTTCTTCCTTGTCCTTAAAGATTCTTTTCTTTCCCTTCTGTAGTCGGTTTAACACCACAGTCTTTTTCCCCCAGTGTTTTTCCACTTGTAATCACTTATTTGGAAATGCCCTAAAGCTTTGTCTGGGCCCACTTCCTCTTACCACACTCTTTGTGCTGATGTGCTTGATATTTCATATTTGTCCCTTCAGATTCCCTACTCCTCCTCCTCCCACGTGGGTTGGTGACTCATGGGGTGATTTCATATGAACCGCACCAGTGGCTGTCTTTGCACTATGGCTTTGCACTATTGGATTTGGTCAGTGTGAGGCGAGGGAGGATATTGGAGAGTTGGAAGATAACACAGTAGGGGAAGTTATTGCCCATCTCCTCCCCAGCTAAATCATTGAAAGGGAGATACATTCTAGTATCCTACTATGCAAGTCTATGGTTCCTATCAGATGATTTTGTATACTCTGAGGTTTCTTAGCTGCAACATCTCTAGTCCCTTTGGGCTTAGGGTCAGTAAGTTCCCAGCTTTTGCTAGAGCAGGATACAGCACCAACCTCTAATAGCTTTTCCAATCTCTGCCTACACTTCCTAAATAATCCTTTTATTAAACTCCTACTTATTCATTTTAATGGTATTTTCTGTTTCCTATTGGGATCCTGACAAATGGGATCCTTCACCAGGAAACAAAGACTGAGATGGAGTTACAGAAACAAAGGCTTATCTGGAAGTTATTCCTGTGAAAGATTAAAAAGAAGAAATGAAGATAAGGCAGGAAGAGCCTTCAGACAACAATGTACCTCAAATACCTGAGAAAAGAAGGAAGGCGGAAGATGCAGCCTTGGTTATGAATAACATCAGATTATAGTGCAGACAGGCCAGTCGCAGCCAGTCCACTGGGGAGTTTTGGAGCAAATACGGATCTTTAAAGGATTCCTCCATTGGACAAAAGTGGCACGACCTTCATACATCCATCATCTTTCATCATCAACCTCTACTTCTGAAGAATGTGACCTTGTTTCAAAAGCTACATGTATTCTGAAGGAAAAAGAACTCAAAACTGTCAGCTAACTGAACACTTTGCAGCTGAATGCAAGTTCTTTCTTGAAGGCAGAGCTTAGTAGCACAGCTTTATGGTCGCCGTATCAGGGAAACTGTATTTCCGTATCTTCACATACTGTCTGTATCAGAAAATTCACAATATCATGCCACTGTATATTTTTTTAATTAGTTCTAGGCTTATCTCACTTTCTACTAATCCTTTAAATCTAGCGTTCTCTTCACAAATTTACCACATCCCAAAACAAATATACTGATTTTTCTCTGCTTCTTACACTTGATACTGCTCTAGTATTTAGAAACTTTAAACTCCGCCCTTATGTTTTCTATGTTGTTGTTGTTTAGTTGCTAAGTCGTGTCTGACTCTTTGTGACCCCATGGACTGTAGCCTGCCAGGCTCCTCTGCCCACCGGATTTCTCAGGCAAGAATAACTGAATGGGTTGCTATTTCCTTCTCCATGTCATCTTCCTGACCCAGGGGTTGAACACTTGTCTCCTGCAGTGCTTGGTGGGTTCTTTACCACTGAGTCACCAGGGAAGCCCTCTATACACTGTGCTCAAGCCAAAACTATAGGAGTCATTCCTGACCCCCTCATCCTGCACACAGTGTATCCTATTGTGTGATATGACTCCAGAAATGTATCTTGAGTTTGGATTTTCACTGTCTATCCAGTTACTGGAATAGCCTTCTGTTTTGGCCTTACCACTTCCATTCCTGTTATCTTCCAATCCATTGAAGGAAAAAAAATAAAAATCTTTGTAAGATATCTGGGGAATATGTGTGTCCCCTGTCAAAAGATGTCGGTGGCTTCACAATTTACTTGAGCTAAATCCTCAGCATGGCCTCTAAGAAAGTTCATGTTGTGGCTTTTACCTGTTTCTGTGTCTAATCCCTTTCCCCTCTTCCTCGCCAGGCTCCAGTCACACTTGCCTTCTCCGGAGGTCTTCTAATATTTATATTCTTTTGTTTTGTGTTTGTTTCTTCACACCCAGGTTCTGCTCAAAATGTTTTTCTTCTCACTCGAGTTTACAACTCTTACTCAACTTTTATGATTTAATTTAAATAAAACTTCTCTGTGTGTTCTACTTTGGAACTCTTAATCTAAATCAGGGCTCTTTCATAGAGTTCCATTACCTGTATCTCATATAACTTACTTACACTTTGGGGTAGTGGTAAAGAATCCTCCTGCCAGTGCAGGAGACGCAGGAGATGTGGATTTGATCCCTGGGTTGGGAAGATCTCTTAGAGGAGGAAATGGCAATCCACTCCAGTATTCTTGCCTGGGAAATCCCATGGACAGAGGAGCCTGGCAGACTACAGTCAGTGGGGTGGTGAAGAGTCAGACATAACTTAGTGGCTGAGCACACACACTGCAGCTTATAATTATTTATTTGAGCAGTTGGTTTGTTGAATGTGGACCTTTCAACCAAACAAGATCTAGGAACTGTCTTATAACTGCATCACTAGCATTTGGCTTAGTGCCTATCACATTACTGGGTCTCAATTTACACTTCTTTTCATAGATAAGTGAACAAATAATTATAAACCAAGTGATAACTTTAGTGTTCCATTTAATATCCTATTTTTATTTCAGAAATTCTATGATTGTTATTTTGGCTTTCCTTTTTCATTCTTATGAGTTTTCCATGGGTTACCTTATTTGGGGGATTTATGACCCTTGAATCCCAGTCAATACTTTCAGTCATCAGAATTCATGTACATGGAGTCTTCAGTGTGCCTTAGCAAGTATTAACATTATTCAGTGATTGGAATCCATTACACACTGACTTTGAATAATTATTTAGAAATGTACATTTAATATAACATACATCCAGCCAATCAGATCCATTTATCTAGACATTGTTATTGTTGTTTAGAGCGACTTTACTTTCACTTTTCACTTTCATGCACTGGAGAAGGAAATGGCAACACACTCCAGTGTTCTTGCCTGGAGAATCCCAGGGACGGGGGAGCCTGGGGGATGCCATCTCTGGGGTCACACAGAGTTGGACACGACTGAAGTGACTTAGCAGCAGCAGCAGCAGCAGTCACTAAGCTGTGTCTTATTCTTTTTGTGACTTCATAGACTGTAGCCAGCTATGTTCCTCTGTCCATAGGATTTTCCAGGCAAGAATACTGGGATGGGTTGCCATTTCCTTCTCCAGGGAATCTTCCTGACACAAGAATTGAATCCGCATGGCTCAGTGGATTCTTTACCCCTGAGCCACCAGGGAAGCCCGTTATCTAGACATTGTTTTTGCCTTATTCGTGAAGAGATTGATTTCTTTTCCTAATTCTAGAGAAATGTTTTAATTCAGGTACAACAGGCGGAAGAGCCTTATTCAACTCTTCCACTATAAGTATTTCCTACCACCAGCTCAGCAAAGTGGCACATCCGTTGACTAGTTGAGAATGCACTCCAACAGCCAGCAGAGTGGATTCTTCCTGACTTTTCGTTTTACATGCTCAGAGAAATCCCCATGCAAGAAAACAGGAAGTCTGTTGAAAGTGTCATAAGAAATCTCAGCTGAATACTGTTATTATCTTTGTATACATTTATACAGAGGCAGAGACTATAAGAAAATGTTGCCATCGTTCCCACTTCCTTCTGAGGCATAGCTATGCCTGTTGATTTAATATTACACATGCAACATTTTTCTTTACAGACTTATGATACATTATTTCAGCTAGCTTAAAATATTTGTTTAGGAAATATGATATATTAGTTCATCTAGTTTAAAACATTTGATTAGGAAAACCATCTTCATTTTTACCTCACCCTTACATATTTTCTTATTTGGCTGCATGTCATTTGGTGAGAGTTGGAAATAACCAGAATTGTGAAAATCAAAGGCTTCCATTAGGAGGAGTCAGAAGGAGAAATTCTATTGAGAGCATACTGTTGTTGGAATTAACCAGATCAAAGAACCAGAGAACTTACTTTGAGTCCTTCAGGGATGTCATTACCCTCTAAATACCTCTTGCTGAAATGCAAATGGATTAGATCAATTCAGAAATCCTGTCCTTGATACAAAAAGTGCAAACCTAAGGTGATAAGGTAATGCTAAATAAAGAAAAGCTAAGTAGTGTTTTTGTTAAATATCTAGATGTAATTTATAGATTGTCCTGGTGCTCATGTGTAAGTGTTGTTATTATAAATTATATATTGCTTAACTGACAGCTCAGTTATGGCATCCTTTGGAAAGGCTCATTTATACAAAATCAGTTACATTTAACAACCAAACATAGAAGCTATGGGAAGTGAAGCTTTTTATTTTTAAATTGTAAAAGCTTTGTATCTCTAACCTCAACTTATTTTGTCTATGTCCAGTCAGTTGAAGGGAGGGGAGGTGGCTTTAGGGAAAGTGAAACCTTGGGTGACTTCTGTTCCTGACTCCTTTTTTGTGAGCCATTTTGTCTATATCAACTTCAGGACCTCCTTTTAACTGCTCTATCCTTGCTTTTCATTATGGAAAAAAGCATTTAAGTGAATTCATTCTATAAATATTTACATATCCCAAGCACTCTTTTAAGCCCTGTGAACCAGCAGTGAACAGATAAAAATCCATGCCTTCATGGAACTTCTATCTTACAGCACAGGAGAAGTTGGTGACTCAAAATCTAATAAATATGGTTCCGATGAAAAGCAAGTTCAATAAGTATTTTTAGTTACTTAATTCATAGCTCAGCTGGTAAAGACTCCACCTGCAATACAGGAGACCCTGGTTTGATTTCTGGATCGGAAAGATCCCCTGGAGAAGGAATAGGCTACCCACTCCAGTATTCTTCAGCTTCCCTGGTGGCTCAGCTGGTAAAGAATTACCTGCAGTGTGGGAGACCTGGGTTTGATCTCTGTGTAGGGAAGATCCCCTTTGAGAAAGGAACAGCTACCCACTCCAGTATTCTGGCCTGGAGAATTCCATAGACTCTGCACTCCATGGGTTTGCAAAGAGTCGGACATGTCTCTTTTGATAATAAACAAATTTGATATGAACATTTGATAATAAGATATTGTATTCCAAACAAAAGTGTAATGGAGGGATGGTGTGTATGAGTGTTCAAGTGTAAATTGAATGATCAGGTGAGACTTTACTGAGAAAACATAATTTGTGTAAAGATCTGAAGAATGTTAATCAGTCTTTTTAAAAATAAATATTTATTGGAGTATAGTTGCTCTGCAATTTGTGTTAGTAGTTTCTGCTGTTATAGCAAAGTGAATTGGCTCTGTGTGTACATATATTCCCCATTTTTGGAGTCCCTTCCTATTTAGGTCGCCACAGGCATTAAATAGAGTTCCCTGTGCTATACAGTAGGTTCTCATTAGTGATCTATTTTATATATGTAGGTGATTTATTATATGCATAGTATCAGTAATATGTATATATATGTCAATCCCAATCTCCCAATTCATCCCACGACCCTACTTCCCCCCTTGGTGTCCATACATTTATTTTCTACACCTGTGTCTGTATTTCTGCTTTGCTCATAGATCATCTGTACCATTTTTGTAGATTCCATATATATGTGTTAATACACAATAGTTGTATTTCTGTTTCTGACTTATTTCACTCTTAATGCGTCATTTTAAATTTGAGTTTCTTATACCAAATTAACTGAGGAATTTTAGGAAATTTCAGAGCAGATATCCAGGTGGAAACCTGTAGTTAATTAATAAATGACTATTGTAATTTTAATTAGCTTGTTGGTAATTTATCAGACAGACCTCTGGAATCATGTCACTTCATAAATACCAATGGACAGGCCATGTTAAGGAGAGTAGAGAGACCCGGGGAACAGGTTAAGAAGCTATCACAATCCGAGTGAATGAGAAACTAAATGAAGACATTGATGTTTTTCCAAAATGACATTTTCCCAATGTAATCAGGAATTTTGCCTTTACTGTATTTCTTTTTGTTCCTTGTTACCTTTGGAATAGTGCCTCAACCTCTCTACTTAGCATTGAAATTCTGTAAAAGTTGGCCTCTTATTGGTTTCTCTAATAGATTTGTCTGCATTCCAGTAAAACTTTATTTACGTAAATAGCTAGTGAGCCAATATTTTCTGAAATCAGTTGTTTGCCTAGCCTTGGTCTACTTTATGAGACTTCCATTCTTAGCTTATGGCTTCCATTCTATTTTATTTTTTTTAATTTTATTTTTACTTATTTTACTTTACAGTACTGTATTGGTTTTGCCATACATTGACATGAATCAGCCACAGGTGTACATGAGCTCCCATCTCACTAGTATAAGAAACTGCTGAATTTGTAGCCAGTGTGTCAACATTCCAGGTAGGAAGTTGGAGGCAGAGAAAAGAGGTTAAAAGAGTACTTTCCAGCTCTTTTTCAAATAGAACCTTTCTATATAATTCACCCGACATCTGCTACATCTCACTGAGC
This sequence comes from Nanger dama, assembly GCA_917880005.1. Lineage (NCBI taxonomy): Eukaryota > Metazoa > Chordata > Mammalia > Artiodactyla > Bovidae > Nanger > Nanger dama. Next base: position 38,671,005 of record CAKJTW010000007.1, read on the forward strand.
ACTTTTTCATGCAAAGAACCAAAGGAATCTGTTTCACTTCAGTTCAATCGCTCAGTCGTGTCCAGCTCTTTGCGACCCCATGAATTGCAGCACGTCAGGCCTCCCTGTCCATCACCATCTCCTGGAGTTCACTCCGACTCACTTCCATCGAGTCCGTGATGCCATCCAGCCATCTCATCCTCGGTCGTCCCCTTCTCCTCCTGCCTCCAGTCCCTCCCAGCATCAGAGTCATTTCTAGTGAGTCAACTCTTTGCATGAGGTGGCCAAAGTACTGGAGTTTCAGCTTTAGCATCATTCCTTCCAAAGAAATCCCAGGGTTGATCTCCTTCAGAATGTACTGGTTGGATCTCCTTGCAGTCCAAGGGACTCTCAAGAGTCTCCTCCAACACCACAGTTCAAAAGCATCAGTTCTTCGGCACTCAGCCTTCTTAACAGTCCAACTCTCACATCCATACATGACCACAGGAAAACCCATAGCCTTGACTAGACGGACCTTAGTTGGCAAAGTAATGTCTCTGCTTTGGAATATACTATCTAGGTTGGTCATAACTTTTCTTCGAAGGAGTAAGCGTCATCTAATTTCATGGCTGCAATCACCATCTGCAGTGATTTTGGAGCCCCCAAAATAAAGTCTGACACTGTTTCCACTGTTTCCTCATCTATTTCCCATGAAGTGATGGGACCGGATGCCATGATCTTAGTTTTCTGAATGTTGAGCTTTAAGCCAACTTTTCTGCTTTCCTCTTTCACTTTCATCAAGGGACTTTTAGCTCCTCTTCACTTTCTGCCATAAGGGTGGTATCATCTGTATGTCTGAGGTTATTGATATTTCTCCTGGCAATCTTGATTCCAGCTTGTGTTTCTTCCAGTCCAGTGTTTCTCATGATGTGCTCCGCATAGAAGTTAAATAAGCAGGATGACAATATACAGCCTTGACGTACTCCTTTTCCTATTTGGAACCAGTCTGTTGTCCATGTCCAATTCTAACTGTTGCTTCCTGACCTGTATACAGATTTCTCAAGAGGCAGGTTAGGTGGTTTGGTATTCCCATCTCTTTCAGAATTTTCCACAGTTTATTGTGATCCACACAATCAAAGGCTTTGGCATAGTCAAGAAAGCAGAAATACATGTTTTTCTGGAACTCTCTTGCTTTTTCCATGATAATTGGATGTTGGCAACTTGATTTCTGGTTCCTCGGCCTTTTCTAAATCCAGCTTGAACATCTGGAAGTTCGTGGTTCACGCATTGCTGAAGCCTTGCTTGGAGAACTTTGAACATTACTAACGTGTGAGATGAGTGCAATTGTGAAGTAGTTTGAGCGTGAAAGTGAAAGAGGAGAGTGAAAAAGTTGGCTTAAAGCTCAACGTTCAGAAAACTAAGATCATGGCATCCGGTCCCATCACTTCATGGGAAATAGATGGAGAAACAGTGGAAACAGTGTCAGACTCCTATTTTGGGGGCTCCAAAATCACTGCAGATGGTGACTGCAGCCATGAAATTAAAAGACGCTTACTCCTTGGAAGAAAAGTTTTGACCAACCTAGACAGCATATTAAAAGCAGAGACATTACTTTGTCCACAAAGGTCTATCTAGTCAAGGCTATGGTTTTTCCAGTGGTCATGTATGGATGTGAGAGTTGGACAATAAGGAAAGCTGAGTGCTGAAGAATTGATGCTTTTGAACTGTGGTGTTGGAGGAGACTCTTGAGAGTCCCTTGGACTGCAAGGAGATCCAACCATTCCATCCTAAAGGAGATCAGTCCTGGTTGTTCACTGGAAGGACTAATGTTGAAGCTGAAACTCCAGTACATTGGCCACCTGATGCAGAAAGCTGAGTCATTTGGAAAGATCCTGATCCTGGGAAAGACTGAGGGCAGGAGGAGAAGGGGACGACGGAGGATGAGAAGGTTTGATGGCATCACCGACTCAATGGACATGGGTTTGGGTGGACTCTGGGAGTTGGTGATGGACAGGGAGGCCTGGCATGCTCCGGTTCATGGGGTTGCAAAGAGTTGGCCATGACTAAGCAACTGAACTGAACTGAGTAATCCAACGCATAAATGCTGTCAGGAGAATGTTCTGTATACTGTAGGCTCTTAGTAAAACTGACACATTGCTGAAATTGCCTTATTTTCATCTTTTATGTGTTTCTTTGTTATATTTCTGGTGTCTGGAATGTTTTCAAGCACACAAGAGATTGGGAAACAATTTTTGGAATAAATTAATGAACTGCCATTGTCATCAGTTCAGGTTTTTAAGTTGTAGGTAACAGAAACTGATGCTGCCCTGCTTATTTGTTATTAGAATAATGATACCTTTAGAAGTGACAGGATACCTAGAATGCCAGGGTCAAACAGGGACAGGTATCCTCATTATTGCTATAATCATTAAGACCAGAGCTATTTTCATGCTGTTCTTCATAACTCCATTCAACAGTTAAAGCCCCATGAGATGGAGTCTGATGATCAAAATGTTACTGAATCATCTGTCTCCCTCTGGATACAACAGGGCACCTTGTTTTACAGTCCCACCAAAATGGCATCTAACTGGAGAGAAGCAAAGAGTCAGGATGAAATCAATGTGAAGGATGAAATCAGCAGAAAGAAACTGGGTGAAAGCACAAAATTTTCTATCATATGGTCTCATTCCTTTTAGTTTGTGTTGCTTCCACAATGTTATGGTTGTGATGTAAGAGCATATCCTGAGGAAAAAAAAAGATCTAGCAATTTGGCCTCTGTTAATGCATTGGTATCTTCATTTTTTTTTTTTCATTTAAAAGTAAACTATCACCTTGTAAAACTAATTGCCAGAACCCTAAACATATGAGACCAACACAAAGAGATTTGTTGTTGTTGTTTCTTTAGGGTAAGATGACAGAATATGAAGGTGAGGTTGTAGGGTTGTTAGTGGAGATAAAGAGATATTGAAAAAGATTAGGCACTAATGCCAAATACAGGTCCCATGCCTTTAGGTAATGACATCTATGTACTTAAGCCTCCCAGTGATTTAATTGCATAAATATCTAAGTAATTGTTTCTAAATATTTTAGTTTCAATAAGGATTACAGTGCAAGTCTGGTGGGTCACTGAGCGATTGATTACTGTCTCTGATAAAAGTTAAAGCCAGATGGTTTTTCATTTTGTTTGCTTTTATAGATGTTGCAGTGAATGTAGGGCCATGACAACCTAGGAGTTTATTTTTAAGCATGATTCACAGTAGTTCTATCTACCATCATTATGAAAGTCTGTCAGACATTTGAAATTGCTTTAGTTTGGTAAATTTTACTGGGAGTTTTACACATGGTAAAATTATTATTATTTTTTTTTTTTTACTGCTAAGAAAACAGTTTCTACGGCTCCCATACTGATATGCATAATTGTAGATATATAGGCTGTGGGCTTCCCCGGTGGCTCAGTGGTAAAGAATCTGCTTGTAGGGCAGGAGATGAAGGTTCTGTCTTCATCTCCTGTGTTGGGAAGATCCCCTGGAAGAGGAAATGGCAACCCACCCTAGTACTCTTGCCAGGAAAATCCCATGGACAGAGGAGCCTGGCAGGGTACAGTCTATGGGGTCACAAGGGATCAGACATAACAGAGTGACTGAACACACACACACACGCACAAATATCTGTGCTACCACTGGTTACCATTCCAAACCACTGTTAGGAAATTGACAGAGCATCAGATTGTTTGTATATGTAACTTAGATCTTACTCAGCTTCATTTAAAAATTTAGATATTTAAATACTGATAATTCAGACTGATAAAAATGGCACCTTTCTTTGCTCTTCGAATATGGAGTTTATAAAGCTGAACAACATAAAAAAACTACTTGTATGAAACTAGACCTTATAAAATTTTCTTCACACTTTGTATTTTTAATCATATTTCTTCTATGATTTGGTATTAGAAAATGCATATAAAATGCCATTAAAGAGTGAGCAATGAAATATTATTATGCAAAATAGAATAACTTTGAAATATGTTATTTAGGAATTAAAAATCTTTAGCATTCTGTAACTTGTCAGTTTTCTTCTTCATTTAATAATGCTAATCTTTCAATCTTTATGTTTTTCTTTCTACAGTGATTTAATACCTTATTGAAACTACAAACTCATATCCACAGTGGTCTCATGTTGACAGATTGCATAGTTTGAAAGCATGACATATTTTATGATGAAACATGCCATGTGAAAACTTTGAAGCCTAAATTCTGCCAAAATCTGAATAAAGAATTCCTCGCTTGGTATGTAAGAGATCTCCTGACTACCACCATGACAAACCAGGAAAAGTGGGCCCATCTCAGCCCCTCAGAATTTTCCCAGCTTCAGAAATATGCTGAGTGTAAGTATTCATATTGATATGATTTTACTTGGTATTTATTTTAAATGACATTGTATACCTTCAATAACAGATTATAGGTCCTGTTCAGCATTGGGATAAACGTCTCTTGAGTTTGCAAATAAGTGGACTTGAAGCTACTTGTTTGGCATGAGGAAAAGGAAAATCACTAAATCTAGAAGAAAAAGAACTAGATGTTAGATGCAAAACTAAACTTGGGAACCCTCCGGCTGTAATAGGTGCGATGCAAAGGATAAAGAAGTTTGGGAGAATAGAGACTGGTGAGTCTGTAACCAAGAAGAAGGATTAGCAGAAGTAAGAGGAAAAGTGAATTTTTTTTCCCTTGTTTGTTAGCATGACATTTCTGTAAGACTGGGAATAGGAGTCTTAGATACATTGTGGCCAATCCCACATGTATAATAAGAGGTTGTAAAATAAAAATAAAGAATAGAATAAGAGATTGTAAAAAGAAAGAGAAGGTATTAGGGTGTGTGTATTAATATGAAGATAAGCCATGTTGATTTGCTCTATAGTGTGCAATTTTTAAATATGGTTCTCTTTACACATAAACAGCAGGATTGTATTTATTGTTTCTACCATGGATTTTCAAAATTTATATATTTCACAAATTGAGTTTCAGCTGTAAATATGGTGGGCAGCTGTGTCAAGGTATTAGAGAAAATGAAGCAACTAAGAAATAGAAAGCAGCAAAAGGTTGCTGGGAGCATGATGAGTAGAGAAAAAATAAGCAGAGAATGTCATCAGACTGGTGATTATGAGTGACGAAAATGCAAGAAATGGACAGTGAGAAAGAACCAATAGCACACAGTGGTGAAGGGGGCAGAAGGTGGAGCAGCTGGCTGGAGATGCTCATGCCAAGAGCTGGGGTATGTAGGAGAGAAGTGACAAGAATGAATTGAATGATGTTTTGAAGGACAGGTGGAGAAAAGGATTAAACTCAAATGAGGGGTCTTGAATAATAATAAGTAGATAGGTGAGTGATAATAAGACTGGCACTTACGGGGTGCATATTATAAGACAGGAACTGTCTTAGAATGTCTGTTTATCTGAAAAGGCCAATAAATAGGTATTCCAGTCTTTCTAACTGGAGGGCTGAAGTGTTCTGGGTAAGGTTTTGAGAGTGCTGGTGTGTATTTGCAAGGAAGATGCAAATTCCTATAAGAACCTATGAGTTTTCTCCATCAATAATGATTAAAAATAAACAAAACAAACAGCAACTACCAAATTGGGGGAGGAGGGCAAATAATTGATATCAAAATGTGGTCCGAGCTTCAAAAACTGTTTGGAGCCCCTTAAAGCATGGTTCATCTACTTATCTCATGAGGACAGTCTAGTCCAGAATGGCTGAATTCTTGTCAGCATGTTTATTCTCAGTAGCTTTGAAGTTGGCTGGATGACATCACCCACTCAATGGACAAGAGTGTAAGTGAACTCTGGGAGTTGGTGATGGACAGGGAGGCCTGGCGTGCTGTGATTCCTGGGGTTGCAAAGAGTGGACACGACTGAGCGACTGAACTGGAACTGAAAAATTGGTTTACCTATGTTTTCTAATTTTTATATGCTCTTTACTGTAAATATTTCTGAACATCTTTGCGGAGAGTATTTTGCTTGGCATGGTGGGAAATGCAGGTTTGCATTTTTGGAATTTACAGTTTAATGAAGGCTAGGAACTGTTGGATAAATGAGTCTAGATCTAGATAAAATATAATCTAAGGGCTACAAGCAAAGTTTAGGTATCTGTAGGGTTACAGTGTGCCACTTGAGATAGGGAGAAAGTGAAATCTTCATGAAAGAGGAATTTGAAATGAATTTAAGAAAAGACAAGGTACATGCAGACAAATGATATATTTTAAAGGAAAAATTTAGCATAGATTTGAGAAAGTGAAATGAGCCACATTTAGCTACAACACAAATTAAAGAAATGAGTGAATTAAGGCTATAAAACTGAGATGGAATTAAAGTATACAATACTCAGCTTGAGTTAGACAGTGAAAAGTATTTGTAGGATGCTAAGAGTTGGTTGTTATAAATGGCACTATAGCCCAAGAATTTGAATTTGCAAATATGAAAATAGTATTTGAAACAGACTGAAATTATGGCAGAGAGCCACTGCAATAAACTAAGAATCTGAATGGAGAAAGATGATAATAAAAACATAGATTTTATATTATATCATTAAAACTAAAGGAAGAGAATTTAGGCAATAATAAAATATGAGAATTGAGAGAGAGAAGCAGATTTCAGCTCTAAAAATTTGATTGGAAAGACAGGGAATTTGGTGACATAATTCCCCAAGTAAAATAAACATAATGGTTTTGTTTAGGTTATATTGAACTTAGCTGGACTTTTAAAATATATTTTCCAGTGCTTAGATACCTACAGGAAACATACCTATGGAGGCACTAATATAAAATAGATAAATTATTGCCACAGCAGCTAAATTGTTATTTAGAATAACTTTTGCTCAAATATTCAAATTGCATTTGAACTGATAAGTAGAATTTAATGCTAAAGTATTAAATATATTATTGACCACTACTTTTATTTTATTGGCTAAGGAATATAGGAGTACATTTAATTGCATCATTAAAATACTTCATTTTGTAATAAATTTGCAGAAATACCTATGGCAGGTATAATAAAAATTGTCAAATGTTAAAGCTGTAACCTATTGAGACAAAGACTAATGGGCATTCAATAAAATAGTGAGCAGTGACACAGTGAGTATAAGAACATTATTAAAGCAGAATTTTTAAGAAGACAAGTTAACTGTAAAGAAATAAAGAGTGCTCATTCCATGATCATTAAACTTCTTCTCTTTTTTAAATAACCTCGACAGCAATGAAAAGTGCTAGATTTAATCCTTGAAGTTTCCTGTATAATTAAAAAGCAAAGACCATTACAATTAGGATGTATCTTTGTGTAATAAATTGCCATTGTCAAAATATAACTGGAAACAAATTTATTAGCCTGAAGATTATAAAAGGGATATATTTTCCATGCTATTCAGTATATGTCATCAGTTTATTTGCCGCCTTTATGGATCAGATTTTTCATGTTGCAATGCAATGTTGGCAAAGTGACTTTCTTTCATAGTCTATTAGAAAAATGCTATATTAGATTTTAATTGCTTTCTTGATTTTAATTGTTTTGTGACTTTCAATAAGAAATTGTTTGTATATATTAAATGACTCAATTTTTAAAAGTTATTTACTTAAGTCTATATTTGTAGCATGCCAAGGTTATGTGATATGAAGGTGTGGTTGTCAGTTTCTTGGTTGAGATGAATGAATTCATGGAACTCTTACCCCCACAAAACCAAATCACTCAGTGTTAGTCCTGTAATACCATATAGATCTTTTCCTCAAGTTATCTGATCTTGAGTTCTCTCCATAATTGCCATAATATATCGTGTCTTACTTTGTTTAGGCTGCTAAAATGAAATACCACAGACTGAGTAACTTATAAAGAATAGGAAGTTATATCTCATAGTTCTGGAGGTTGGAATTCTGAGATCAGGGTGCCTGGCATGGATTCTGATAAAGGTCTTCTTTTGAGCTGCAAACTGTCAGCTTCTTGTGTTCTCACATGGTCGAAAGAGCAAGAGGGGCAGCAAGTTCTCCTGGGATTCTTATAAAGGCTCTAATCAGAGTTCTAGCTTCAGGACCTCAGGAGAAATTGTCATTTCCTCCTCCAGGGGAACTTCCTGACTAAGGGACTGAACTGGGGTTTCTTGAATCTCCTGCAGAGCAGGCAGACTCTTTATGGCTGAGCCATCAGGGAAGCCCATTTACCTCCTAACCGCAGCCCCCCCACCGCCATATTGTGAAATAGGATTCCAACATATGCATTCGGGGAGACACAAATTTTAGTCCATTATACCCTGCAACTATACATGTTGTTTCAACTTCCAGGCCTTCCTCATAATTAATTGGGGAAAAATTAAATGATATTGGCATAGCATTCCTGGTTAGGCAGCTAGCACATCAAACAATTTGTGTTCAAGTCCTGGTCCCACCATAGTACAGCAAAGTGCATAGTACTTGGTCTGACTTTCAAAAGTTATATAACATCTCTGTGTCCCAATTTTCATACTTCTAAAATGGGAAAAATAATAAATATGTCAAATGTTGTGAGTATTAAATTGAATGAGTTAATATATGTCAAATAATGAGAACAGCGCTTTGTGAGTTGCAAGTAATGTAGCTGTTTACAGTCATTATTTTAATAGAGAAGGAGGGACTGTTTTGTTGGCTGTTTGAACATATTGTTGATGATCGAGTTAAAAAGTGCCACATTTTGGAGCATAAAGAACCAATGTCTTTTTTCTGCTACAGGACCAAATTTTTCCCACAAGGTAGAAGCTTCTGGTGCTGTTGGCAGCCTCAGATCTGTGTTGTCCCCACAAACGCTCAAGGCAGCTAATGCGGAGCCCGCTGTGGCCGCCTACAGCATGCTGAGCGCATGCTCCTGTTTAAGTTTTCAGACTGAGTCACTCCATGGGAAGCATTTCCACTGATATGTGGGAGAGGAGTATAATTTTCTTTCCCACTCTTTATAAAAAGTCATCCAAACTGTTGTAAGATGAAGAGCTCTCACTCCTGCCGTGTAGAGAAGTGAGCTTATCAGATTATTAGTTTGTCAGTGCTTCCTGCTGTGGTTTCAAGACACAGCAAAGGGTTAAGAAATTTCAAATCTTTTCATGGATGAAAATACTTTCTATGTAAAATCTACACAGTATTTCCAAGTGATTCATTATCTGCCCACATATTGTCACTTAGGATTATCTTTTTATTTGCTATTTATAAAGAGTGTTATAGAGCATGTAAATTATTTTTGAGAAATACTGTGTTATTACAGTGGGAATACTTCCGAACTTTTATAAATTTCATACTGTTGATAGCAGCTGGCATTGTAGAGGGTTGCAAAATTATATGATGGACTTGTTCTTTTCAATAAGACCAGTGTGCCTATATTTGGACCTAGTGTACAATTTTTTCCATTGGAGAGAGGCGTGCAGTATGACTTTGTGGAAAGAACACAGGCTTTGCAGGCAAACTAATATTTGACAGCATTGAACCCCTGTTCTATCTTCAACTTATTAGCCCTAGGGGCTCGAGGAGGTTATATATGCTTCCTATGGCTCAGCTTACTCACCTGGAAAAGTGGAATTCCACCTCACAGTGTTGTAGGATTTAATGAGACAGTAGCCATCATCATCAATAATAGATTTTTAGTACCCTGTTCTAAATACAAGAGTTGATTCATTTAATACAGTAAGGCTTAGAGGAGGCAGATGATCTCTTAGGAAGATTACTTGGCCCATTGCTGTGGCACCATAAGTGATGGCAAAAATCAAAACAGTAATAATTCATTTAATATTTCTTACAAAGATCACTTTGTTATTAAACAGGCTGTTAATCATGTTTCACAAGTAGGAGAAGCTGGAGTCCAGGATTCATCAGGTCCTCTTATCTCCAACAGCCACAGCCATCTCTCAAAGGGCTTTTGTATACAGGACAGAGCTTCTAACTGTGGCTGTGGCTTTTGCCCCCAAATATACCTTTCTGCTCTCTTATTCTGCTTCATTGCACTGGATCCTGGACCCTGTGTGGACTTCCATGATGCCCTGTCTTAAGTGGAGTCATTTTCCTTCATCCCGCCCACACGTCTTTCTCCTATTTCTGGAACCTCCCTTACTCTTCCTTATGAAAAACATGGGAGGGAAAAGAGAGGAGAATAAAATCAGCACACAATTGTAATAATAATAAAAAAGATTGGCAGAGTCCTTTTCCATTTAAGTAGCTTTCCTCTCGCAAGAAACCCCACCCTTCAGCATGATGATCTGTGTCTTTGAGATATCTTTTGTGCTTGACCCATACCTGAAGGTTTAAGGAAGTGGAGGGAGAGACTAGACCTCCCCTGTGCATATTCAGCTTATTGGGAAACAAATTTAGATCACATATTAGCCCTCTGATTCATCTCAGTGGGATTAGCTCTCTTACTTTTGTCCTAGACTCTTTGTTACATTGGCTCTATTTTGGGAGGCCAAGCCACTTGATGTTAATTACTCTCTTTGCCCAGACAGAAGAAGAAAGGGCTCAGAGTCAATTAGCATAGTGGCTAAAAACACAGAGCTCCTTGTTAGGTTAAACTGGGTTGGAGTTTAAGGGCTGTGATGCGCACCTTGTTTTCCTCACTATTGCAATAATGATTCAGTGTGAAGAGGCCTGTAAGGTGCTCAGTACTCAATAAATTACTCTTTTGTTGAGAATCCTAATGGTGGTGATGGAGGTGGTTTCCTATGAAAATGAGGACTTTGTTCTTCGATTTATGCCTACTCACTTCTACTACTCATGCAGACTGTCTTGACTTTGCCCTGACACTTGTCTGCAGTTGAAATCTGTGACTATTTTAGATAATCCATGTCTTTCATTTCCGACCCTGTTTCTTCTTATTCACATTGATTAACTCAGCAGTTCCTGGCTCTGACCCAGATTTTATTTCTGGAATGTATGTTGGCTACATAATCTCTTTCGCCTCATCTCTGGCTTTGGTTCCTATTTGTTGTACAGCTTCAGGCCGAATTTCCTGTGTGGGGTCTCTGGGTCCATGTAGCTTAAGTTTTTCAATACCTGAATCTTGTAGTAGTAAAAGAAAGTAATAACTATGAACGTCTAAGTTTCCATTATTTCAGTATCCTGAAAAACCATCATTTTCAATGACTTTTAACATTTATTTTTTTCAACTTTTCAAAATTGCCCCAAAGCCATAAATTAAGATTTATGGTCAAACAAACTTTAGTATTGAAGTTAGGGTTTCTGAGAAATATTTTGGTCAGAGTGAACCAAGTTGGGCTATGATTGGAAAAATTAACAAAATCTCAGTGGCTTAACAACACAGAAGCTTATTTCTTGCTATGTACATTTCCAAATCTGAATCAGCAAATGGTTTAATTTCACATTGTCCTTAATCAAGTCCCAGTCAGATGGAGTAGTCATCAGCTTTAAAAATTGGCACATGCTGTGACAGAGAGAAACAGACTTTGTACACTGGGGGCTGACTCTTAAGGCTTCGTCCTGATAATGTCATTGCCTACATTTCTTTGGCCCAAGCAATCCATGTGATCACATGTAACTTGAAGGGAGTACAGAAGTGCATTCCTTCTGTCTGTCTAGCATCGGGGAAGATAGAAATATTTGGTGAAAATTACAAATGTGAACAGTAACTCACAAGTATTTACTGTGGACCATTAAGAAAGTCATTGCAATCTCTGTAAGCTTGTTTCTTCACCTTATAAAATGAGGCTAGTACTCCCAACTTATAGATAATTATTCTTGTTGTTATTACTAATATTAGTGTGATGAATTGTAACAAAAGTTATCACAAAAATTCATATAGGTTAAATTATGCACTTCATCCTTAATTGAGTTGTAAATTAAAAGTTGCTATTTTCTAGAAATTTCCTTAGATGCTACCATCTACATTTTAGCAGGAAGTGTCCTGCACACACATATGTGCGCACACGCGCGCGCACACACACACACACACACACACACACATGCACTAATATGAGTATGTATACTTCAGTTCAGTTCAGTCACTCAGTCATGTCCGACTCTTTGCAACCCCACGAACCGCAGCATGCCAGGCCTCCTTGTCTATCACCAACTCCCGGACCCTACTCAAACTCATGTCCATCGAGTCGGTGATGCCATCCAACCAGCTCATCCTCTGTCATCCCTTTCTCCTCCTGCCCCCAATCCTTCCCAGCATCAGCACTGAGTAGCTCTTTGCATCAGGTGGCCAACATATTGGAGTTTCAGCTTCAACATCAGTCCTTCCAATAAACATCCAGGACTGATCTCCTTTAGGATGGACTGGTTGGATCTCCTTGCAGTCCAAGGGACTCTCAAGAGTCTTCTCCAACACCACAGTTCAAAATCATCAATTCTTTGGCGCTCAGCTTTCTTCACAGTCCAACTCTCACATCCATACATGACTACTGGAAAAACCATAACCTTGACTAAATGGACCTTTGTTGGCAAAGTAATGTCTCTGCTTTTTAATATGCTGTCTAGGTTGGTTATAACTTTCCTTCCACGGAGTAAGTGTCTTTTAATTTCATGGCTGCAATCACCATCTGCAGTGATTTTGTAGCCCCCAAAATAAAGTCTGACACTGTTTCCCCATCTATTTAGAGGAACTTAATTTTACTCACTGCTTGTTATTTAGCCAGAAGTATTTAGTACCTTTTACTCTTAGGCAGTATGCTTGGTTTCAGATAAATACAGAAATGAATATCATGGTTCTTTTAGTCAAAGTGCTTAGTCCATTCAGAGAGACTAAATACCATGGCAAATGATGATAAAGCAATAAAATACTTACTCCTGCTATTATATATATGCAAGGTTCTTTTTAAATGAGATATAGTTGACATATAACATTGTATTAGGTGTACAACACAATGATTTGATATGTATTGCAAAATGATTACCACAATAAATTTAGTTAAAATCTATCAACACAATTACGATTTTTTCCTTATGATGATAACTTTTAAGATGCACTCTCTTAGCAACTTACAAATATATACTACAGCATTGTTAACTATTGTGACTATGCTGTTCTTATAGGGGGAGTTTGTACCTTTTAAACACACTTACCCATTACACTCACCCCTTGCCCCTTGCCTTTGAAGAAGCACAATTTTGTTCCTATAAGTTTCTGAGATTATACAATATTTGTAAGTGAGATTATACAATATTTATCTTTTTCTCTTCTGACTTACTTCACTTAGTATAATGTCCTTAAGGACAACACAGGTTGTTGTCACAAATGTCTTTCTTTCTAATGGATAGATAACATATGTATAGCTGTATTATAAATTGTATATATATACACATAATTTTATTTACCATTTATTTGTCTATGGACAATTAGATTGTTTGTATATCTTGGCAATTGCAAATAATGCTGCAATGAAAATGAAAGTACAGAGATCTCTTCAGGATATTGATTTTATTTCTTTCAGATAAATACTCAGATGTGGAATTGCTGGAAAATATGGTACTTCTATTTATAAATTTTTGAAAAATCTCCACACTGTTTTCCATAGTGGCTGCACCGATTTATATTTCCATCAACAGTGTACAAGGTTCTCGTGTACATCCTTGCTGATACTTGTTACCTCTTTTTGATGATGGCCATTTTAAGAGGTGTGAAGTGTTATCTCATTGTGATTTCATGTGGTGTTTTCTTGATGATAAGTGATGGAGAGCATCCCTGTTTGTACCAGAAATAAGCATCTTTCTCTGAGCAAATGGGTGTTTCAGTCCATAGTTTCTGCACTGTGTCCTGTGGGCCAATGAAAAACTAATATTCAGTTATAGACTTGTGGGACTCTGGAACATAAACCCTGTTGGCCAGGAGAGCCAGATAATCAGGGGGTAAATCCTCTGGGCACAGCTACAAAAGCTGGGATACCAGACCTGTGTGCAAACTCCTTTCTGGAATATCAGGCCACCTGGAGCAAGGCAGGTAGAGAGAGAGAGAGAGAGCAAAGATGGTGCCTGCCAGCCTCCTGTCTTTGGAGAGTATTACAGTCAGCCCCTAGATAGGTATTAAATTAGATGCTTGCTCCTCAGACCACAGCGTTTAAGCTAAGAAAATAGCCCTTTTAATGAAAAGACTGGACATCTTTCCTACACAAAATGTTGCATATCTTCTTCCGGAAGAAATCATTTTACTCATTTAAAATTCTGCATCACTCCATGATCTCTCAGCGGTATTGACTACATTAATATGTCTACATCTCTCTATGTATGTACACATGTCTGATAAACAATACATAATATAGTTTCATTTTGAAATCTGAGCATTGCATATTTAATCTGCTGCCTTTGCACTGGACCTGGGGGCTTAGCCACAGTAAGTCTGCTTGGCTGTTATGAACATTTTCTCAGTTCCCAAAAGCCTTGTGGGCCTCCTAGACACAAGCACTACTGGCTTTCACAGATAGACGTTTTGGAGGCCCCTCTCTCAAGTGAAAGGATTCAAAGCTTGAGCACCATATGTGGTGTTCAGACCCCTAGCTCATCAGGGAAAAGCTGGTAGTTGTGAGTTCCCTCCTACTTGTGGATCACCACAGTTGGGCTGGGGCTCATGGCAGAATTGTACCTCAGCCTTTACTACCTATTTTGATGTGGATTTTTTTCTTGTTTGCCCTAAACGTAGGGGTCATTCACATCCTCCTCATTTACAGAGTTCTTACTTAGGGCATTATTCCATGTAACTGTAGAGGAGGTGAGTTCAGGAGCTTCCTATGTCACCATTTTGAACTAAAATCTAGCAAGACTCTTTGAGAGCTTTCAGCTCTTATTCACATGGATAGGTGTTGAAGGGGAGAGGAATTTTAATTGAAAGTATTGAATAGAGTTTTTCAAAGAGCAGAGAAACTCCAAATAGATATCAGAGCATGTGATGAGGCATGAAAGAAAGTTGGAAAGTAGAGAAGAGTTGGAAATGTGTGTTAGTATATGAATATATTTGTGTCTCAGCAGGTATGTGTGTACACGGACATGTGTATAAAGACAATACTAAAAAATTCAGCACCAGTCATATAATACAAATCTGTAAGTGGCATTAATAAAACTTTGCCTATCAACGTATAATCATTCAGTTCAGTTCAGTTCAGTTCAGTCGCTCAGTCATGTCTGACTCTTTGCGACCTCATGAATTGCAGCACGCCAGGCCTCCCTGTTCAGGACCATCTCCTGGAGTTCACTCAGACTAACATCCATCGAGTACGTGATGCCATCCAGCCATCTCATCCTCGGTCGTCCCCTTCTCCTCCTGCCCCCAGTCCTTCCCAGCATCAGAGTCATTTCCAGTGAGTCAACTCTTCACATGAGGTGGCCAAAGTACTGGAGTTTCAGCTTTAGCATCATTCCTTCCAAAGAAATCCCAGGGTTGATCTCCTTCAGAATGGACTGGTTGGATCTCCTTGCAGTCCAAGGGACTCTCAAAAGTCTTCTCCAACACCACAGTACAAAAGCATCAATTCTTCGGCGCTCAGCCTTCTTCACAGTCCAACTCTCACATCCATACATGACCACAGGAAAACCCATAGCCTTGACTAGACGGACCTTAGTCAGCAAAGTAATGTCTCTGCTTTTAAATATACTATCTAGGTTGGTCATAACTTTTCTTCCAAGGAGTAAGCGTCTTCTAATTTCATGGCTGCAGTCACCATCTGCAGTGATTTTGGAGCCCCACAAAATAAAGTCTGACACTGTTTCCACTGTTTCCCCATCTATTTCCCATGAAGTGATGAGACTGGATGCCATGATCTTTGTTTTCTGAATGTTGAGCTTTAAGCCAACTTTTTCACTCTCCTCTTTCAGTTTCATTTAGAGGCTTTTAGTTCCTCTTCCCTTTCTGCCATAAGGGTGGTGTCATCTGCACATCTGAGGTTATTGATATTTCTCCCAGATATCTTGATTCCAGCTTGTGTTTCTTCCAGCCCAGCGTTTCTCATGATGTACTCTGCATATAAGTTAAATAGGCAGGGTGACAATATACAGCCTTGATGTACTCCTTTTCCTATTTGGAACCAGTCTGTTGTTCCATGTCCAGTTCTAACTGTTGCTTCCTGACCTGCATACAGATTTCTCAAGAGGCAGGTCAGATGGTCTGGTATTCCCATCTCTTGAAGAATTTTCCACAGTTTGTTGTGATCCACACAGTCAAAGGCTTTGGCATAGTCAATAAAGCAGAAATAGATGTTTTTCTGGAACTCTCTTGCTTTTTCCATGATCCAGTGGATGTTGGCAATTTGATCTCTGGTTCCTCTGCCTTTTCTAAAACCAGCTCGAACATCAAGGAGTTCACGGTTCACGTATTGCTGAAGCCTGGCTTGAAGAATTTTGAGCATTACTTTACTAGCATGTGAAATGAGTGCAATTGTGTGGTAGTTTGAGCACTCTTTGGCATTGCCTTTCTTTGGAATTGGAATTAAAACTTTCCCAGTCCTGTGGCCACTGCTGAGTTTTCCAAATTTGCTGACATATTGAGTGTAGCACTTTCACAGCATCATCTTTCAGGATTTGAAACAGCTCAACTGGAATTCCATCACCTTCACTAGCTTTGTTCGTAGTGATGCTTTCTAAGGCCCACTTGACTTCACATTCCAAGATGTCTGGCTCTAGATTAGTGATCACATCATCATGATTATCTGGGTTGTGAAGATCTTTTTTGTACAGTTCTTCCATGTATTCTTGCCACCTCTTCTTTAATATCTTCTACTTATGTTAGGTCCATACCATTTCTGTCCTTTATCGAGCCCATCTTTGCATGAAATGTTCCCTTGGTATCTCTAATTTTCTTGAAGAGATCTCTAGTCTTTCCCATTCTGTTCTTTTCCTCTATTTCTTTGCATTGATTGCTGAAGAAGGCTTTCTTATCTCTTGTTGCTATTCTTTGGAATTCTCCATTTAGATGCTTATATCTTTCCTTTTCTCCCTTGCTTTTTGCCTCTCTTCTTTTCACAGCTATTTGTAAGGCCTCTCCAGACAGCCATTTTGCTTTTTTGCATTTCTTTTCCATGGGGATGGTCTTGATCCCTGTCTCCTGTACAATGTCATGAACCTCATTCCATAGTTCATCAGGCACTCTGTCTATCAGATCTAGACCCTTAAATCTATTTCTCACTTCCACTGTATAATCATAAGGGGTTTGATTTAGGTCATACCTGAATGGTCTAGCGGTTTTCCCTACTTTCTTCAATTTCATTCTGAATTTGATAATAAGGAGTTGATAATCTGAGCCACAGTCAGCTCCTGGTCTTGTTTTTGTTGACTGTATAGAGCTTCTCCATCTTTGGCTACATAGAATATAATCAGTCTGATTTTGGTGTTGACCATCTGGTGATGTCCACGTGTAGAGTCTTCTCTTGTGTTGTTGGAAGAGGGTGTTTGCTATTACCAGTGCATTTTCTTGGCAAAACTCTATTAGTCTTTGCCCTGCTTCATTCTACGTTAGAAGGCCAAATTTGCCTGTTACTCCAGGTGTTTCTTGACTTCCTACTTAGCATTCCAGTCCCCTATAATGAAAAGGACATCTTTTTTTGGTGTTAGTTCTAAAAGCTCTTGTATAATCATTGAGAGAAATTAAAGATACTGAGTGGAAGAGAGGCAGAATATATACAAGCTCTTTATAGAATCTTAGCCATGAGAAAAAGAGGAAGACTCAAAGTTAATCAAATAAAAAGAAGGATTTTGTTCTTTCAGAAAGGAAAGAAAGACATGTTTATAGGAAACAAGTTGGGCAGCATATAAAGAGAAACACTTGGTGATGAAAGATTTGGAGCTTATGGCCAAATCTAGAAGTATGTTTTGGTTTTATTCAGTTTTCTTAAGTCCTTCTCTACTGTTTATTTTCTTAATATATTAGTTTTGGTCATTATCAAGTTACATAACCTTTCTACAGTTTAATTTTCTCTACTGTGTAATTAAGAAAATGAAAAGCCCACTCACAGGAATGTTGTAAGTCTCAAATAAAATATGTGTGGAAATGCATTGTAAATGGCAGACTACCATATGTAAGTTAATTATTGTTTTTATTGTTACTATCATTAGAATGTTCTGAGTTATCATTCTGCTATTTCTTTTCTTTTTGTAGTTCAGTATCTCTGTTTCTCCCAAATACTCATTTATAATTTTATTATTTATTGAATTGTACAGTTTGTTTCTGTGAGATTATGTGAGAAATACCATCCTGTTTCTTGTGGCCTAATTTTCCACAATTTATCTTCAAATCCTGTTTCCTCTTTCAAAGCCTTGCCTAGGGAACATCAGGTACAAGGATTATTTTTGCATACTCTCAAAATGTATTTTATAAGGAAGAACATTGCCAAGACTATTAGTGGGTCTGAGATCTTACCGTACTTATAGTCTTAGAAGTTAGCTTGCTGTGGCTTCATGATGCTAGAAGAAGATGCAAGACTCCTGGGTCAGAGAAAGAGGAGTTTATTAATCATGTCACAGAAAACATGATGTTTCTTGTGTTTTTATTGGCTCCCCTACTTTAGTTTTCACAGGGAAATAGGAAAAGGGCCAGGTGACCTTTTTACAAAGAATGAGTTGAGTAAGGGGAACTCCCAAGTTTAGGGAACCTGAATATTTTATAACGGACAGTAGACAAATATGCCTTTTGCTCAAAACGGGGTCACAATCTGTGTGCCTCATGGTTTTCCACTCCAAAAATCCTTGAAATGATAGTTAAGGGAAAAAACTAGTGTGTGCCTATGCTTGCAAAACGGGCAGAAACATGAAAGAAACATTGAGAATTGTTTCCCAATGAATATAAACTTGTGATAGTCTTTACCACCATAATCAGTACCCCACAAATTGTTGAAAACTTTCGCATCAGATTGCCTTTCAGTTCATATAAAGACAGCTTCAGATTTGTGCCCAGATATATCCTTGTCTTGGTCTCTGATTCCTCTTCTTTTCCTGTGCCCTAACACTAGGTTTTCAGGTACATCCTATTTACACCTCACTTTTCAAGATAGGAGAGTCACCTACTTTTCTATATTCATCCAGAGAGGATGAAGGGAAATACAGTTAGTTAAAGCTATTTTAGAGTCTACTGTGAAAAAGAGGCATAATTCTTACATTTTATTTTTTAAAAGTCAGTCTTTTAAAATACAGTTACACACACACACACACACACACACACACACACACACAACTTTTTCTTACAAGTAGCAATCATTAATTTATTTTTCATTGCTTCATTATAGAATGAACACAGAAAGAAAGGATCTGGGAGAAAGAGACCAAAAGCTCCACTCCAGGCAAATTCTCCCCTTTCGTTGAATACGTTGCCCCTTCCCTGGTGGCTCAGCTGGTAAAGAATCCGCCTACAATGGGAGAGACGTGGTTTCGATCCCTGGGTTGGGAAGATCCTCTGGAAAAGGCAACGGCTACCCACTCTAGTATTCTGGCCTGAGTATTCCATGGACTGAATGGTCCATGGGGTCTCAAAGAGTCGGACTGAGCAACTTTCATTTTCAGAGGCTCAAATAGTAACACGTTCTGCTCCAAAGGACTTCCCTGATGGCTCAGATGGTAAAGCGTCTGTCTACGATGTGGGAGACCCAGGTTCGATCCCTGGGTGGGGAAGATCCCCTGGAGAAGGGAATGGCAATCCACTCCAGTACTATTGCCTGGAAAATCCCGTGGACAGAGAAGCCTGGTAAGCTACAGTCCATGGGGTCGCAAAGAGTCGGACACGACTGAGCGACTTCATTTTCTTTCTGCTGGCAGGACCCTCAACATTCATGCAATTGCAAGGAGTTCTCAAAGTGAAAGTGAAAGTTGCTCAGTTATGTCTGATTCTTTGCAACTCCATGGACTATATAGTCCATGGAATTCTCCAGGCCAGAATACTGGGAATACCCATTCCCTTCTCCAGGGGATCTTCCCAACTCAGGGATCAAACCCAGGTCTCTCCTATTGCAGGCAGGTTCTTTAAGAGCTGAGCCACCAGGGAAGCTCATTTGAGCTTCTACAGTTGCCAAATGATAAATGACTTCTATATCTTTTAACACTTAGGATAAATTAGGATATCCTAATTTATTGCTAAATTAGGATAATCCACTCTCCCTTGAAACATGCCCCCAAACTGAAGACAGTGGGAAATCAAAACTTTTACATTAAAAAAAAAAAAAAAGAATCAGGAAAAGAGTAAAATGGTGGTAGCCATAACTTTGACTTGGACATGAGCATCCCCAGATGTTTACAAAATTCTGCCAAATCTTTCTCATTTATAGTCTCCCTATGGATATCAGAGTTTGGTAGTGGTAATTTTTAAATTCTTTCAAATGAGGATCTTTACTTAGAAATTTACTCATGAAAGATATGCTTTAATTATGTATTCAAGGAGGTAGCCTGTAATGAAAGGAATCCCAAGGAAAGCATGGAACAGAGTTTATATTCTGATTATTGGTGGGATATGTTGATATGATTACTGATATATCTTGTTACCAATATCAAATAAACTGTTTATGATAGGAAAATATTGTAAACATTTTTAAGCTTATGAGCCAGAATTATTTTAAAATAATAAACCTTTCTGGGAGGGCATATTTTCCTTTCTACTCCTCTCATATATTCCCTTCACGAATGGCAGAATTTTAAAGAAAATTAGACATCTTAAATATTTTGGAGTCTTTGGGACCAGAAAACTTGCACCCTCATGATATCCAGCTTCTTTTCTCTTCTTGGGTGTCAAAGACATCAGGCATTTTTCTGTGTCTCTGGGAAGTATTTCTGAAGCAGCAATAAGTACTTCCACAGGCCTTTCATGAGGCACTGTTATATGGTACATTTAATGATGATTTCTGCCATTTCCCAAGCTGCTTTCTGGCCCAAGAACCTTGCAGAACTTTTCCTCCTTCTTCCACTATTGGCTGCCATCTACATTGAATTCTCTGCTCATTTTCCTTATATTAATTATCTCCCAGTCTAATCTAAAAAGCATAGAGTTGAAAAGTGAAAAACACCACCGTTAAGTTACTTATATGTTCGAGTTTTTCCATAATAAAAATTTTAAGATGCCTGTGGCACACCCAGGGAATTTTAGAAAGGTAGTGCTAAGTGGAGAAGGCAATGGCACCCCACTCTAGTACTCTTGCCTGGAAAATCCCATGGATGGGGGAGCCTGGAGGGCTGCAGTCCATGAGGTCGCTGAGGGTCGGACACAACTGAGCGACTTCACTTGCTCTTTTCACTTTCATGCAGAGAAGGAAATGGCAACCCACTCCAGTGTTCTTGCCTGGAGAATCCCAGGGATGGGTGAGACTGATGGGCTGCCATCTATGGGAGTCACACAGTCAGACACGACTGAAGCGACTTAGCAGCAGCAGCAATGTAATCTTTCAAAGGCTCCATCTTGGAGAAACAGACATTTGTAAATGGATCATGGATAAAATTCCATGTCTCCTATAATTATATGCTGCTTCAGTATTCCTGAGTCCATATTCCATATAAAGTGAAAGAACTCTTTCTCCTACTTTGTAGTTTCCCTTTCATCTACTTCTTGCAGGTTCTTTGGTATCTGAAAACTTCCAATATCAAAAAAGTTTCTACTTTCTGTTGGCTCCTTTCCACTGCAGTCTATAGACATGTGGATTTGTTCTGATGATATTTTGACCTCTAACTGACCATACAAATTGGCACAAAGGCACGTAAGGGGAACATGTTAAGATACCACTCAGTCTTTCCTGTGAGAGATAAAGAATAGGTCAGTACCTAAAAGAAGTTGAAATTGACCTTCGGTAGCAGCATTAGTCTGCTTACAGGTGCTTACAGGTGCTGAGTCCACATTTTTCTGAAACCCACATTTTTCTGAGTCTACCATTTTTCTGAAGCCCTTGTTCTCCTCTGGCAACTACAGAGCCTTCTTACTGTAGTCAACCCAGGTGCACAGATTTTTTTTACATTTAGACTGTAGAGATATGCCCATATTCTTTCTAGGGAAATGTGACCAGTAATGCCCAGAGGTGAACTAAATAATAATAGTCCCCTGAGACTCTGTCCAGAATTCTTCCTCTGTTAGTGCAGACACCTTGGAATCGTTACACTTCTCTCAGGGTCTTGCAAGTCAGTAGCTTCAGCAGGACACTTCTTCAGGAAGTGCAGTCAGATGCAACAGTATGGCATTTTTGTCCAGCTCTAGGATAAAGTCCACTTGAAACATATTTTCCAGCCTGTGCTATGCATTTCTCCAGAATGTCTTCCTCAGTAGTAGGTGGGATGATTTTTTTGAAGTGAATCCTGTAGCTTGCCCACTGTGTCGTTTCACTTCATGAGGTGAAGATTGGAAATTCTCATTGCAGCCACATAAAGTGTCTACTAACAACTCAGCTTTCAATTGTCTGGATCTTATAAGTTGATATGACCCTTGCTTTATCAACTTTTTTTTTTCTGGTTTACCATAATCTCTGACTTTTCTTGATTTGTTTGAATTAATAACAACCGCAGAGATACCCAGACATCTGTGAGAGATGGCTGGCTGGCAGAGCATGACACTGGGCCGTATAATTGCTCCTATGAGGTCTTGTTTGAATTGTACCTGGCTTTCATTTTCTTAGCCCTCCTTTCCAGCATATTTTATAAAAACTTTCTAGTGTATCATAGAATTGCATTTATTTTATCTGCCATTGCCCAGGTGATCAAGAACTTAGCATAGGTATCTGGACATTTCCTTCTCTAATAAAAATTTGCTTTTGAAACCACTAATAGCATAGAACTCAGTATACAGAGATACTGCCACTTTCTCCAATTTTTCTTCCACACGCGTGTGTGTGCATGCACACACACACACAGTATAGCTTGTTCCTAACTTCTGAGTGGAGACATTATTCTCAAAGCTTATGTTTCTCCTTCAGGTTCACTTCAGAGTCCAAGATATCTCCATATTGCCAGTGCCTTTTCTCTTAAAATGCTCTATGACTCTACTGTCAAGTAAAATACCACAATGGAAGTTTCTGAAACTGTCTATTGTATGCTTGAATGTAAGTGTAACCATTCTGAAGATCAAATATCCTGGGCAATGCCTTAAACAACTAGTCCCATGCTATTATTCCATACAAAGTTCAAAGGGTGTTCAGGAACTGTCCGTGTTTCACAAAAATGTAATACCATGAATATCTGATCAGAAACATAACCTAGAATACAAAAAAATGAGACAAAACATTTGTTCATCTGTTCTGCCCTTTATTCTCCTATTTTCCTTCTTCTGTCTCTCTCTCTCTCTCTCTTTTTTTTTTCCAAAGCTCTTTGCAATGTCTTGGCTCCCTCCTGCCTGAGTCCCACTGGATCAAAGCTGACAAGACCACTATTTTGGTGTCCTGGGTAGTTATGATCAGCTATTATCCATAGCTTCATCCCATGAGGGCAAAAGATAGCTCATTGCAGACCTTGGGTCTATTTTAGAGTATTCAGAGTGGTGCACTTTTAAAGCAAGCCAAATGTTTGCATGCTGACATTTATTATTACTCAGAACACATCTTGGATGGCAAATATAATCTACTCTCTAATACTTACAAAGAGTTTACCATGAGTTCATTTTGGTCACATTCTTCTAAGTACTTGTGCTTTAACTGTACTGACATATTTAATCCCCATAGCAACTGTATGAGGCCAGCAATTATTGTGATTATCTCCATTTTAAAGATGAGGAAATTAAAGTCTGGAGAAATTAAATAATTTGCCTATGGTCATAGAGATATTAAAGTATAGAGACATGGTTCAAATCAGGTGGACTGTGTCTTGGATCCATGCATTTAATCACCATGCTATACTGTTATCCTTTGGTTGATCATTAGTTTTAAACAAAGTATAAACAAACAAAATTGCTCTCCAGCAGAAATGAGAATAGGAAGGGGAAAAATGAATGAAGGTCCTAAGAAGTTCAAATGATTCATAAAGGATGTGCATGTTTGCTATGACCAAGAAGACAAAATATAAAGTATGGTATTTCTTGAAGGCTGCTGGGCTATGAAATGAATCATTTTCCAAGTGTTGGAAAAGGTGTAAAAATACACCTTTTAAGGCAGCCTGAAGATGGTTCCAATGGGCAGGGAGTTGGAGTCACTTGAAAACGGTAAGAGTCTCATGAAAAAAATTAGAGATTATGGACAGAAGTTTTGATGAAGAAGCTATATTTCCCCTGGGCAGTATCTATTTCCGGACTTTAGCAGGAAGAAGCATGATAGGGTCTGCCAAGTTATTTGAGGAAGCATTTAAAGGCTTGGCTCCTTTTTATTGCAAGTTTAACACTACTGCTCTGTGCAAGCCCCTGAGCAGTGTGGGCAAAATCAAATAGGCTGCCTCAGGCAGCAGCAGTGACAAGAAATGCTGAAGGTATAATCTAGTGAGTGGCAAAGGGAAGTTTGCAATTGGAGAGTTAATGCAATTGACAGAAATGAAATGAATCGGCCAGGAAGCCCAGGATAGCTCTGTGTTTGTGTTCCTTCTGCACTCCACCTCATACTCTATCCTTTGTTGCTAGGATGGAGAGGTAAGATTTCAGTTATGTTTTTGTTTTAAATGGGTAGAAATTCAGTTATCCTTTTCTTTTGAATAGAGAGTTGATTTTAGGGAAAGGAGAAATAGCCAGGATCGCTTGTTTAAATTGTGAACGTTTTGAATAGTATTTTTGTAGAGTTGGGGCAGTGCCTTGTTAGGCGGTAGCCAATGAACAGCCTAGTACATGGAAAAGATAGAAAGACAGATCTCCGGTTTAGAAAGGAGATCTTCACTTCAAGCCAATAGGGTGCCATGTATTTCCCCCTCCTAGAAAACTTGCAGAACAATAGCTGAATGAATGCTCTGTAATAGTTCTGCTCACCTGGTACATAATTTTCTTAGTTTGGCTCCAATTTATATGTCCATCAAGCAAGCTGTTTCTGTTGGGACTAATCCATATGAAATGGGTCCTTTATCATGAGAATTAAACATCTAAAGTTATTATTTTACAATCAATAAAAATAGACCCTTAAGTGTTGCTTTATATAACTTTGTAATGTGATCTTAAATAAAAAGACTAATCAAACCATCAATTCAGTGATTTAAATAAATGGTAGGTGCAAATAAACATAATGTGCCTCTGATCTCCAGAATAACCCAACTTGGTTGTGATACGTCAAACCGTACACACATACTTCTCCAAATTTAGACTAATGAAGAAACTTTCAAATATGTGAATATATATTTTTAGCTATATAACGTAGCATTCTGAATTGTAATCAGTAATGAAAATATTTTACTACTAATTTTGCTCTCCTAAGTAATTGAATTTGATCCATCTCTCATCCTTTTTCTTCTCAGACTGTATTCTATTGTAGTTCTATTTCATTCCTATTTTCTTCCCTCAAACACTATTTTTTAATCATAATTCTGAGAGAGAAAGTTATCATCCTAAGAAAAATTAGTATCCTCATTGGAAAAAAATTATTTTATTCTCTGACATGGTATTTTGTATCATTTATTACTTACTGTTTATTTAGGGAGAAAATAAATGAGGTGAAAAGATAACACATCTAAAAGAAAAGTTAATAGGGTTACAGGTTATAATATAAACTGGGGAGTGAGAACAATGAAATGAATTAAAATTATTTTTAAAAGCCATGTATTTCTTTTCAGGTAATCTATAAAATACAGAGAAAGAGGGAAAATATGTAAATACCTTTAGTTTCACTTCTTTCTTCATGGTTAATCTATTTTTCTAAGAGTTGTTTGTTTAGAGGTTGATTTTAAGGAGATCCTACAAGTTCATTCTAAAGGAGATCAGTCCTAGGTGTTCTTTGGAAGGAATGATGCTAAAGCTGAAACTCCAGTACTTTGGCCACCTCATGCAGAGTTGACTCATTGGAAAAGACTCTGATGCTGGGAGGGATTGGGGGCAAGAGGAGAAGGGGACGGCAGAGAATGAGATGGCTGGATGGCATCACGGACTCAATGGACATGAGTTTGAGTGAACTCCCGGAGTTGGTAATGGACAGGGAGGCCTGGCGTGCTGCAATTCATGGGGTCACAAAATGTAGGACATTACTGAGGGACTGAACTGAACTGAATTGACTGTAAATATTGCTTATTTTTCTCTCAGTTAAGAAAATAAATTAAAAAATTTATCTCTGATATTGTAAAGTACTATCAACTTTTGCATTCTCTCAGTTGAAATTAACTGAACTATAAAGTTTTCTATGTCCTTGTATTATTTTTACCTTTAGTAAGATGCTATAAAAGCTATGTGTTTTCCTCTAAAGACC
Source organism: Nanger dama (assembly GCA_917880005.1). Classification (NCBI taxonomy): domain Eukaryota; kingdom Metazoa; phylum Chordata; class Mammalia; order Artiodactyla; family Bovidae; genus Nanger; species Nanger dama. The sequence continues at coordinate 38,697,203 of CAKJTW010000007.1, forward strand.
AATTTCTTTTTTAAGGTAATTTTTATTGGAGTATCATTTGTGTTACATCCAAAAACTAATTTCTAATTTGACAAAAATATCCTATATTCAGTATATACAGACATAATGTTTTTATTGAAACCACTTTAAAAATCTGCTGGTTTAGGAATCAAAAGTTGTTATTGAGGATATAAGAAATGTAAATCAATTAAAAATTAAATGTTGCATCTTATCTACATATTTCAATAGTCTATTCATTAATTAATCATTTCTTTGTCCTTCCTAATTTAACTTTAGTTTGCATTGAGATCACACTGCTTCCTCAATTATAGTTTTTGAAAAATTTTTTTCCTTCTTAGTTTTCTTTTAATGTACAAAGAAATTTTAGGCTCATAACTTGTCTCAAATGACATAAGTAGATATAAATTTAATTATCAAATGAATTGTTCACAATTGTCCATGAAAAAAAAAATCAGTTGATCTAAGAAAGAAATGGAAAATTTTGTCTGGGCTAAACTGAGCATACAACCTGGGAGCAGCAACTCAGAAAGCTCTGAGAACTCTTCTACCCTTTAGAAGTCAAAGCACAGTTATATCAGTTTTTTGAAACAGAGGGCTGTCCATTCAGTGATGTATTACTGAGTTTACGCAAGGTAGATCTGCAAGTACAAAGTGTTGGGTCATCCTGACCCCTTATAGGATCAAGAAGGAATGTCTCTTTTAAGGAGATGTCTTGATTCCAGAAGAATATTGTACTTTATGGTGGAGCAGGTATTTCTGCCAATGGGGAGGTTTGTTTAATGCATAATGTAGATATACAATGCAAAATTGGAGGGAGAATGGAGGATAAAAGGCAGAGAAAAAAGTTTTTTTAATGTTTAAATTTTTCATGTTTCACCATAAAATATGAATTTCATTTCGCACAGTAAAAATATATAAATTAGTTTAAATCTTGGGTGAATTTAGCTGAGAATAGATTACATCATTCAACTATACTTAAAATATTGAGTTGAAAAATATTATAGTTGTAGATATACATGATTTCTGAGATGAAAGAAAAATATACAAATAAGCCATCATAATCAGAACTTCAAAGTCTTAAATTTGTGATTTTGTACTTGCAAGAACAGTTGTAGAACACTCTAGTAGTCTGATCTGTCTTTTAGTAGTTTGTGCTTATCCTTTCATAAGCTCCCTTGTCCCTTTATGTAGTCCCTCATTATTCTTTCACTACAAAGGGGAATAGAATTTGCCATCCCCCCAATATACCTCTTTGGCATAAGTATTTCATGGACAGAGGAGCCTGGTGGGCTGCAGTCCATGGGGTCATAAAGAGTTGGACACGACCGAGTGACTAACACTTTCACCCAGGTGGTGTGTACACCCTAGGTGAGACTTCAGAATTGCAGTTTTGAGGGCTCCCACTTATAGTCCCAGACCAAAAACTGATATAGTCGTCAGCTTGTGAGCAAATTTCAGGTCTAATGTCAGATTAATCTTTTTATAATGCTATTTGTTTATCTTACGAGTTATAGGCTTTTGTTAAGCCCTACGCACGGTTTGCTATACCACCTCCAGGCTCCCTATTTTATCTATAAAATAGGGAGCTCAAGACTTGCTCCCCATTTTATCTATATTGCTGCTCATCTTATTGGTAACAGTAAGTGCACCTACTGGCACCTACTAGGCAGATACCTAGTCAGCACAGTGTCCAGGCAGGTCAGAAGCAATGTCAGAGGCCTGCTCTGCTTTCTTGTCTCTAAAGCCTGAACAAGACTATTTCCACTTAATTTCCCTATCACTTCCCCTAAATGATCTTTCCTATGTCAACATCTTTCTTTTGTCTTTTGCTTGAAATGGTATTTAAGGTGGTGGCTATGGCTATTTTGGATGCTCAAAATGGGTATTTTGAGTTTTCCTGGGTTTCTGTCACGTATACAGGATATATGCTATGCTCAGTCACTCAGTTGTCTCCAACTCTTTGCAACGCCATGGACTGTAGCCCACCAGTCTCCTCTGTCCCTGGAATTTTCCAGGTAAGAATGCTGAAGTGGGCTGCCATTTCCTCTTCCAGGAAATCTTCTGGACCCAAGTATCAAAGCTGTGTCTCTTGCATCTTCTGAATGGGAGGGCAAATTTTTACCTTTGTGCCACATGGGAAGCCTATATAGGATGTATACATATTACTAAAATTTTGATTTCTTCGTTGGGAATTCAGTAAATTTCCAACATTTAAGTTAGCAAGACTGAGCTTTCAATTTATCAAAAGATTATGAAGTTATATATAAGTATATATACCGTAAAACATGGGGGGCTACCATGGTGGCTCAGAAAAGAATCTGCCTACAGTGCAAGAGACCTAGGTTTTGTCCCTCAGCTGAGAAGATTCCCTGGAGAAGGGAATGGCTACCCACTCCTGTATTCTTGCCCAGAGAACTCCATGAACAGAGGGGTGTGGCGGGCTACAGTCCATGGGGTCACAAAGAGTCGGACACGATTGAGAGATTAATGCTTTTGCACTTTCATCCTAAAACATGGGGTTTCCCAGGTGGTTCAGTGATAAAAAATGTACCTGCCAATGCAGGAGATGCAAGTATCCTGGGTTCAGTTCCCGAATCTGGAAGATTCACTGGAAGAGGAAATGGCAACCCATTCCAGTATTCTTGCCTGGAAAATTTTATGGAGAGAGGAGCCAGGCAGGTTACAGTCCATGGGGTAGCAAAGAGTCAGACATGACTGAGTGACTGAGCACACACACATACACACCCACACACACCCTAAAACATAATTATTGCAAAAGGTTTACTTAAAAACTCTTATCCTACTTATATCTATCTACAATAAGTCAATTGCTTCTAACAAACAATTTTGTTTGAATTATTCACGAAAACCCATGAGACATTGGACAAACTCAGCCATTATCTCAAGCTAATTTTCTTGCTGACAAATTTTGTAAAAGATATAATATGAATTTATATGACTAGTAAACTCAGGCAGAATTAAAGTTGTATGTCTGAATTATATGAAATACTTATAACTCTGAATTGTGCTGTGTCCAGTCATGTCTGACTCTTTGCAACCCTGTGGACTGTAGCCAACCAGGCTTGTTTGTCTGTGGGATTATCCTGGCAAGAATACTGGAGTGGGTTGCCATTTCCTCTCCCATGTATCTTCTGAGTCAAGGATGGAACCCATGACTTCTGCACTGGCAGGCAGATTCTTTACCACTGAGCCACCTGGGAAGTCCTTGTAGCTCTGAAGATATGCTATTTTAATTAAGCCAACAAATTTCAACTAGCTTTTATTTATGGAAGATTACCCCAGATTATATGAACTTGAAAAAAATTTGGGCTAAGTTTCTATATTTCTGAGAATTTTGGTATACCCCAACACCACCCTTATGGCAGAAAGTGAAGAAAAACTGAAGAGCCTCTGGATGAAAGTGAAAGAGGAGAGTGAAAAAGTTGGCCTAAAACTCAACATTCAGGAAACTAAGATCAGGGCATCTGGTCCCACCACTTCATGCAAATAGATGGGGAAACAATGGAAACAGTGAGAAATTTTTTTTGGGGGAGGGCTCCAGAATCACTGCAGATGGTGACTGCAGCCGTGAAATTAAAAGACACTTGTTCCTTGGAAGGAAAGCTATGACCAACTTAGACAGCATATTAAAAGTAGAGACATTACTTTGCCAACAAAGGTCTGTCTAGTCAAAGCTATGGTTTTTCCAGTGGTCATGTATGAATGTGAGAGTTGGACTATAAAGAAAGTTGAGCACTGAAGAATTGATGCTTTTGAACTGTGGTGTTGGAGAAGACTCTTGAGAGTTCCTTGGACTGCAGGGAGATCCAACCAGTCTATCGTAAAGGAAATCAGTCCTGAATATTCATTGGAAGGACTGATGCTGAAGTTGAAACTCCAATACTTTGGCCACCTGATGCGAAGAACTCACTCATTTGACAAGACCCTGATGCTGGGAAAGATCAAAGGCAGGAGGAGAAGGGGACAACAGAGGATGAGATGGTTGGATGGCGTCACTGACTCAATGGCCATGAGTTTGAGTAAACTACGGGAGTTGGTGGTGGACAGGGAAGCCAGGCATGCTGCAGTGTACGGGGTCAGAAGGAGTCGGACATGACTGAGCGACTGAACTGAAATGTTATATGAGGATTGCCTGCCTTATATACTTGCAATTCTTATATACTTGCCTTCCACCTGACTAATTAGCCCTCTTTTACTAATTAATGTTGGCAATATCATCCAATGGTAGAGAAATATTCTATCTAGAGTGTACCTATGTAGACACAAAGAAGCGTAAAAACAGACACAGAGAATTTATATAGTTTTAATATTTGTGGAGAGGACTTTTCTCTTGCCCAATTTCCAAATACCCTCCTTCTTATTTTTTTCTTCTTGTTGATTAGAAACATCTCTCTAAAATTTGCATTTCAAAGAATGGCTCTTAGGTCCTAGAAAACAGGAGTGGTAGGGAATCTAAATCACAAAAGCACAGAGGATGTATCCAAATTTTTTGGTTTTTTGTTTTAGTTTTTTTCCATGATGGAGTTTCAGGGCACATTTGCTTATTATCACAGGTCTAGAGTACTTAGTATTTAATATTTTTTCTTTTCTTAGGTGGAGAACAATTCTGTTTGTAATCTCCCAGTACCTACAGGCTTTTGGGGATGAATAGGGGTTTGGGTCTTGGTAGGGCTTAGACTTGGCTGTGGAACCACAGCACTGGCTTTGTGGAGATTTTCTGATGGGATGTGGTTCAGTCACTAAATCATGTCCTACTCTTTGCGACCCCATGAACTGCAGCATGCCAGGCTTCCCTGTCCTTCACTATCTCCTGGAGTTCATTCAGACTCATGTCCATTGAGTGGCTTATGCCATCCAACCATCCTATCTGCTGCTGCTCCTTCTCCTCCTGCCTCAGTCTTTTCTAACATCATGGTCTTTTCCAGTTAGCTCTTTGCATCAGGTGGTCAAAATATTGTAGCTTCAGCTTCAGCATCAGTCCTTCCAGTGAAAATTCAGTGTTAATTTCCTTTAGGATTGACTGTTTTGATCTCCTTGCTGTCCAAGTGACTCTTGAGAGTCTTCGAGGGAATTGTTACTTCTAAATTCTCAAAGAATTGGATTGCATATTGAATATCAAGCACTGACTCACTCATCAACTAAATTATCTTCTATTTCCTTTATTATATCATGTAGCAGATTTCCAGCTAAGATGGAAACCAAAAGATTTATACCTTTGTAAACTCTGGATAAAGCTTTCTAACAAAGGCATTTGGATATTCTTTTTCTAAGTTCATGATTCAATCTTAGGCCAATTCACTCTAAGAGGGAAAAACCTCTAATGTGGCTTCTATCAAGCCTTAAATATCAGCTTCTAGCTGATATTTAACCACACTGTGTGGTTTCTGGTAGTTTTGTTGGTCCCTTTAACATGTACAAATAAAACTGCTTAGCCCTATATGCCTTCTGTTTTTACAGTACTGGATAAAGTATACATTCACCACTGAGCTACAGTGTTCATCCTAAATTACAAGTAGAAGAGACACAGTCACTCTACATAAAGCTTGTTAAAGTATACCATTTTTCCTACTGTCCATGAAGAATTAATCAGTTAGTATAAGAAAAAAGTGGGAAATATTCTTAAAGCCCAATGGTGGATTATAACCCAGTATAGTTATAAGTCAGCATAGTTAGAATCCATCAGTTCGAATTCAGAGCACAGTTATATGTTTTTGAAATAGAAAGCTCTGCATTAAATGATGTATAACTGACAGTTTACACAGTGCAAATCTGCAGGTACAAAGTGGTAGGTCATCATAACCCCTTACAAGACCAAGAGGAAATGTTATCTTTTAAGGAGTTGTCTGATAGGTGCTAGGAGAACATTGCTTTTCATGGTTGAGCCAGTTGTACACGGGGAGGTCTTGTCCATGTATAATCCAGTAATGGGGGAGAGAGGAGGGGCAGAGAACATTTTTTTTAAGTTAAAATTTTTAATGTCTTGCCATAATACATGATTATTACCTCACACTATAAACTTTGTACTTAATTCTGTCAACTCTTACATCCTAACTATAAGAATATAGTTAAAACTTCATCAACAAGTTTTGTTTTTATGTAGTGAATAGAAGTGCTCCTGGCCAGACATAGTATCTTTTCCCATAAAGTATTCAGGTAAAACCGACACAAGTTCTTTACATAAAGCCTGTTTAAATATTATAGGCTTTAGAATCCTATAATCCCTTACATTCCGGTAGTCTTTCAGACTGTTAGGGCTTCATCAGCAGCTTTTGGGCCACAGTGCATGAGTCTCCTGCGTATTCCCAGAAACTTTCTTTCATTCACCTCGTGATGGTTCTGCTGACTCTTGTGTAAAACACTGTGGGTACTCAGCGAGCAACTGAGCCAAGGGACGTTGGCCCTTTTGTCAGCCTTTAACTTGACCTGTAAGACCTCGCGGCCTTTTCTCGGGAAGCGTCGCCACAAAGACCACAGTGACTCGAATTCGATGCAATCAGCAGGAGGATTTATTTAGCCAGCGCGCCGGGGTTCAAGCTCCCATTTCCAGGAGTGAACCCCGAACACTCACCGAAAGGGATTTTTATGCAGAAAGATCAAAGACAACTGGGAATGAGATCGGAATGTAGGGAACAATGCGATAAGGGGGTCTTAGGATGAAGTGGAGACATTTGATTGGTGGGGATGATTTACAGGTAATTTAGTAGAGACAGTTGACTGACCACCCGGCGGTGCCTGGTAAGGGGAAATGCATTTTTGAGGAAAGGTCAGTTACACAGTGGAAACTAAGTCACAAGTTATCAGTTAAGAATAGGGAGCAGTCAGGAGGCTCTGAGTCATCAAGATAAGGGGGAAAGCTATGCGGCGCATTCTGCCTTCCAGGTTTAACTCTTAACCTAGGAGTTTTCCAGTGCCCTTCTCAGAAAGCACTAAATGAAGTTACATTTTTACAGAAAGACGAATACAGTGATTTACAACAAAGAGAAATTCATTATCCCCAAAAGCCTTGTTTTGCTAACATCAAAACTACTATAATTCCTCAATCTAAAAGTTCTTCAGACCTACCTGCCTAAGTGCTAACCCAAATGGCTGCTGGTCAGATATTTCATTGTAATTTCTACCTTCCTGTTTTTAAATTTCTTCAAGCTAGGGTAACTAGAGTGGACTAATTTGGGTCCTTTAATTTTGGGGGACCAATAGAAGGTTCCTTTTGTCACCCGAACCTTTGATTGTGTTGTATCAAAACCTTTGCTTTAAGTCCATCTGTTTTATTTGTGTTGTTGGTGTTCAGGCACTAAGTCCTGTCCAGCTCTTTGCAGCTCCATGAACTGCAGTATACCGGGCTTCTCTGCCCTTCATTGTCTCCCACAGCGAGATAGTGCTCAAATCCATGTCTGCTGAGTCGGTAATGCTATTTAACCATCTTATTCTTTGCTTCTCCCTCCTCTTTTTGCCTTCAGTCTTTCCTGCATCAGGTTCTTTTTCAATGAGTTGGCTCTTTGCCTTAGATGACTCAAGTGTTGGAGCTTCAGCATCAGTCTTTCCACTGAATGTTCAAGATTGATTTCCTTTAGGATTAACTGGTTTGATCTCCTTATAGTCCAAGGGACTCTCAAGAGTCTTCTCCAATACCACAGTTCAAAAGCATCAATTCTTCGGTGCTCAGCCTTTCTTCTGGTCTAACTGTTACATCATACATGACTACTAGAGTAACTATAACTTTGAACCTTTACTTTGACTCCATCAGTGGTTGGTTTAACCAATTTTTAGTAAAAATCTAAAGATGTTTACAATGTAGGGATGAGTCCTCTTACTCTCCCCTTTATGTTTCCTCTTTGTTTTGACCCAGTGAGTATTCAGTTGTTCTTTAATTATCATTTAAAAATTTCCACCTTTTAAGGGAAGTTTCTCCTTACTGTCCCCTTGGCCTTGGCTCTTACTGTTGTTAATTAACTTAATGTTTTTATTAGCATCTGTAAGACCCTTAAGGGGAAGCTCAGACAACAAATCTAATAAGCTTACCCAAACTGCTTTTAGGTTTTGCAACAATAAGATTATATGAGGTGCTGCTGTGCAAAGGACCCCTTAATTATAGCATTTACCATGTGACCTGGGTAGTGAGCTCTTGGTTCTATATCAAAAGAAACATACTTTTCTACTCTGGGAGCCATGTCTTCAAAACTGAAGACACGACTTCCAAACTACTCACCCTTGTTCAGCAAGTTTGAACTTACTGGTTCCACTTACTGTAGGATTTTCTCAATAAATATATACTGTAGTTCTACAAGATTTGTAGCAGACTGAATCCGTGTGTGTAGAACAACGAATACTGAGGGATAACAGGAAAATTATACATGGATTTTCAATTGTGTGAGGGGTCGCTGCTGCTGCTAATTCGCTTCAGTCGAGTTTGACTCTGTGTGACCCCAGAGATGGCAGCCCACCAGGCTCCCCCGTCCCTGGGATTCTCCAGGCAAAAACACTGGAGTAGGTTGCTATTTCCTTCTCCAATGCAGGAAAGTGAAAGTGAAGTCGTTCAGTTGTGTCCGACTCTTCGAGACCCCATGGACTGCAGCCCACTAGGATCCTCTGTCCATGGGATTTCCCAGACAAGAGTACTGGAGTGGGGTGCCATTGCCTTCTCCATGTGAGGGGTTGGCGTCCCTAAATCCTGCACTGTTCAAGGATCAACAGCATTTCAGTAGTTTCCTTAGGAAGCTGATGACACTGATCTACAAAATGAAACAACTCCTTATATCCTCTGATTTCAGTAGTTTTTTGAAAATCTGCCACTGTCCAGGGGAACTGAATTATTTGCATTGGGGATCCAGGATACATCTGCAGAGGACATTGTATAAAAATGTCTAAAGTTGGCAGAGCCTGATTACAGAGGCCTGGGAAGTAACAGTGTTACTGAACTCAGGTTTGGCTGCTTGTAGCTTATAAGCCAATACGTTAGAGGCAAGTATTGGTTGAAAGGAAAGATGGCTTTATTTAGGGAGGCCAGCAGACTGGGGAGAAGGCATATTCATGTCTAAAACCAATGAAAACATTTAAAGGGAGAATCATTTGGGGAAGGGGTCACAATGCATGTTATCTACCACTTTCATCAGAATGGTTGATTTCGTGGTAACAGGGTGTTGCTCCAGGAATCTTGTGTTCAGCTTAAAGTTACCATCCTCCACCCAAATAGGGGCCTTAGTTCCTACTGAAGAAATCAAAGGTATTGTTCTGTATATTATGTATATTCCTTGAGGGAGAACCAGGACCCTGCCCCAAGGCTGCACTATTGTTTCTTGACTGATTCTCCATTTCACTCCATCCCCTTTCTTCCCTGATTCAGTCAGTTCAGTTGCTCAGTAGTGTGTGACTCTTTGTGACCCCATGGACTGTAGCACGCCAGGCCTCCCTGTCCATCACCAATTCCCAGAGTTTACTCAAACTCATGTCCATTGAGTCGGTGATGTCATCCAACCATCTCATCCTCTATTGTCCCCTTCTCCTACTGCCTTCGATCTTTCCCAGCATCAGGTTCTTTTCCAATGAGTGAATTCTTCACATCAGGTGGTCAAAGTATTGGAGTTTCAGCTTCAGCATCAGTCCTTCCAATGAATATTCAAGACTGATTTCCTTTATGATGGACTGGCTGGATATCCTTGTAGTCCAAGGGACTCGCAAGAGTCTTCTCCAACACGACAGTTCAAAAGCATCAATTCTTTGACTCTCAGCTTTCTTTATAGTCCAACTCTCACATCCATACATGACTACTGGAAAAACCATAGCTTTGACTAGACAGACCTTTGTTGGCAAAGTAATGTCTCTGCTTTTTAATTAGGCTGTCTACGTTGATCATAACTTTTCTTTGAAGAAGCAAGCGTCTTTTAATTTCATGGCTGTAGTCACCATCTGCAGTAATTTTGGAGCCCAAACAGATAAAGTTTGTCACTGTTTCCCTTCTATTTGCCATGAAGTGATGGGACCGAGTGCCATGTGATGGGGTCCTACCCTGGCTTGGATCCAGGGCATCCAAAGTGTGACAGCATCGGCAAATGATTTAGAGAGAGATAAAGAATGTTGCAGATAAGAAAATAGAGGAAAGAATGAGGCTGATATTCTTTCATCCTGAAAAAGAGTAAGAGAGAGAAAGAAAGAAAGAAAGACACAGGGTGACCAAGCTTCTTTGGTGAGCGAGGCCTGTAACTATTTTCAAAAGGGACTTTTATACCTTGAGTTGTACATAGAGGGAAATGAAAGATGCAAGGTCATGCAGAATCAGCCCAAACACTCCAGCAGTTTTGCCTTTATCAAAGCCAAGATTTTTTCTGCATACCTTTCCCACAAACAATGTTGTGTACATTATCTTCTAGTCGTGGAAGCCTGTGGACATTTATGACCCTCTTTTGATAAAGGCTACTCAACCAGAAAATGTATTTTCCCTCAAAGTGTTTTTTTTTCTTTATATTTCTAATCTATGTCAGCCTCAGAAAATGCTAAACAGGGTTACATTTCTCACAGAGCAAAGGTACAGTGAGTTATAAGAAAGAACCAATTAGCTCAAAGGTCTGATGTGGTTAATTTCAAGGCTACACTTGTTTTTCTTACATTCCAACTATGTTAACTAATGCACTCCCAGGTGCACAGTGGATAAAAGATATGGGAACTTAGCAGCAAGAATTGGCTGAACAGTGGACTCCTACACCAGCACTACTCTAATAGTTTTTAACTCTTCAAAAGGCTCTATAATGTTAGGCTTCCGGTGCCTCTCACAGTTGGGAGGCTGTGAATAATCATATGCATAGCTGCAAGAGTCTGAATAAACCTGTCAGGGAAGGTAGAATGCTAACAGAGGGGGTTTGAATTGAAATATTCCTTTCATGTCCAGGAGACTTATTAGCTAGAGCCCTATGTTGATTTTCTCCATAGAAAGGTGGTTGGGGATAGCCCCCTGTTAATGTCAGAAGAGTTGGTGAAAGGCATAAAATAGTAAGACAGACAGATTCTGGTTTTGGAGTAGATGCTCGAGCAGGTCTAGGGAGTCTCTCGAGTCCCGAAGCCTTGCTTATCAGGTCTCTTCCACATGACCTTGTCATTGGTAAGATCTCCTGTGCTGGCTCCCAGCAGCCATGATCTTAGTTTTCTGAATGTTGAGCGCTAAGCCAACTTTTTCACTCTCCTCTTTCACTTTCATCAAGAGGCTCTTTAGTTCTTCTTCCCTTTCTGCCATAAGGGTGTTGTCATCTGCATATCTGAGGTTATTGATATTTCTCCTGGCAATATTTTTTCCAACTTGTGCTTCTTCCAGCCTAGTGTTTCTCATGATGGACTCTGCATATAAGTTAAATAAGCAGGGTGGCAATATACAGCCTTGATGTACTCCTTTTCCTATTTGGAATGAGTCTGTTGTTCCACATCCAGTTCTAACTGTTGCTTCCTGACCTGCATACAGGTTTCTCAAGAGGCAGGTCAGGTGGTCTGGTATTCCCATCTCTTTCAGAATTTTCCACAGTTTGCTATGATCCATACAGTCAAAGGCTTTGGCAGAGTCAAGGCTTTGGCAGAAGTAGATGTTTCTCTGGAACCCTCTTGCTTTTTCAATGATCCAATGAAAAGCCACTAGAGTGGCAGCTGCGCAGTGTTGGAGCAGCTGTGAAGAGATACCCTATTTCCAAGGGCAGAGAAACCCCAGCAAGACGGTTGGTGCTGGAGCGGTGGCTGTGCGGTGCTGGAGCGACTTTGAGGAGATACCCCATGTATCTAAGGTGATAACCCTTGTCTAACTCAATGAAACTGTGAGCCTTCCCTGATTAGCAGCTGTTTGAATCTGCCTCTTGGAACTCAGGGAAAGTCAAGTTTATTTCCTACAAAGAAGAGACAGGGGATATGAGATAATTTGTACCTGGGAGAGTCCCACAGAATCCTGCTCCATTTCAGGATGAGTGTTGAGAGACAGCAAACTGAGCTCCACTGACTGTTTTCGGTCCTTTCGCTAAATTCACCTCCTGGCTTTCAGTATTTGCATGACTAACCTGTATACCAAAGTCCCGGAGATCAGGCTGTAGTGATCTTAAATCTTATAAGATAAGGGAAGCTAAAATAGACAGATAGGGAGAGATTTTGTGAAGAGAATTTACATTGGATGTGGGCCTTAATTTTATGCTAAGTCCAATTTTTGTTCTTTCATTCTATTAAGGAACTCATATGGCCAGGTATTATACTTCTTTCTGTGCTCTTTCTGTAGGTATCAATAATACAGTTGTTCAGGATGAGAGCAAAAGATCCATTATCTGTCTGTTGATGAGTAGGGTCTATTAATCTCAGTAGTAATTTAAACTAATATGCCATTTTGTGGCTTGACTAAGGGTGTAAGAGGCAAAACACAAGAAGATTCAGAAAGTTCACTCCCAAAGTTAGCCTAAGAAAGCAAGAACTTTCCTTGTCACAGAACATTTCAGGGTCTAAGAATGTGAGATGCTTCCAGCAATAGACCCACTAATCTCTGACATTGTTCAGGTGCTACCTGAATGGGACTTTCCTAGAACTAACAAAACAGTGAAGGTTGCGATGACAAAGACCCTGTACTGCAACAAATTTTTGACAAACTCCTCTGAGAGCTATCGAGGTTGAACAAAGAGAATGTTGCTTATTGAGTCAGTAGCCTGTTCAACTGTCCACCAAATGCATTCCAGTACATACATTCTCTGATTAGTGGAGACCAGAGGGAATATTCTCACTGGTAAAAAGTAAGTCTATCAGGATATAGAACAAGATGAAAGGAAAACCTCATCAGACTGATTTTCCTCCTTATACCAATGACACACAGAACAAAACAGTAACTATCTCTGAATCATAAAATGAGAGTACTTAAAAGAAATTATTACCGAAGTCGCTTTGAAACCCTTAACCTCAGATAGGGACTTGAATCCATGAAGGCAGAACTCAATCAAACACATCCAAAACCTAGTTTGCGACTTGAACCCACACGGCCAAGACTCGAACCCAGCCAAAATCCAGTCTTCCAACTGAGATTACACACCTGGTTTCAGGACCTAATGAAGCTTAGTTTCTTGATGTCTCATTGCAGAAAGAGATCAGTGTGAGACAAAGTGATACAAAGAAGTAGATTTATGCAGAGGGAAACACAATCCATAGACACAGTGTGGGCCATTGCAGAGGGTGAGTGCGGTTGTTCCAAAATGTGGTGTCATTAGTTTTTATGGGCTGGGTATTTCATAGGCTAATGAATGGGAGAATTATTCCAACTATTTTGGGGAAGGGGTGGAGGAATTGGGCCACTGCCCACTGGTTGGTCAATTGCTAGTGCTTTGGAACTGTCAAGGTGCCTCTGGGTGTGTCATTTAGATTGCTGATTGAGGATTAAGGGCCAGTGGAAGTTGACTTGTCTGCCATCTTGGACCCATTTGATTCTAATCAGTTTATGCTGTGTTCTCTGGCTATGTCATTCTTTCAAAAGTTGTGCCCTCCTGCATTCCCTCTGGTTTTAGCTATACCCACATAATTAATTTCACAAGTATTTTCTCCTGCTAAGCTAAATTTAGAAAAATGAAAGGATTCCCACTTCCTCAGATCCTATTGGCAGAGATTTGTGGAACTGACATCATAAGAATTCTTACCTTGGACTTCCTTTGTGGTTTGGTGGCTAAGAATCAGCCTGCCAGTGCAGGGGACATGGGTTTGATTCCTCGTCTGGAAAGATCCCACTTGCCTTAGGGCTGCTAAGCCCATGCAACTACTGAACCTGTGCTCTAGAGTCTGGGACCTGCAGTTACCTAATGTATTTTTGTTGTTGTTGTTACAAAAATGTAACTTGTACTTAGTTTTCAGAGCTTTACTTTGTGTTGACCGTTTCTTAAAACCGTTTCTTAAAACCGTTTCTTAAAAACAGCCAGCTCAAATAATCACTACGCCAAAGAAGCATGTATTTTATTCCTATTCACTTACCTTTTAAAACTCAGCTTTCATTTCCTCTAAGTGAAGTGTATAGGACAATGACTTCCAGATGTATATTTCTAACCCAATCCTTTCCCCTCAACTTCAGCTCTAAATATGCAGCTGTCTAGTAGACATCTTCAGTGGTATGTCTCCTTGACATTTCACATTTAACAGATCTAAAATGGAATCCTTAATTCCCTTCTGTTCCATCAAAATAAAACAAAAATTAAAATACAGTTCTGTTAATCTATTAGGTGCTGCATTTTGAATTTGTGCTATTGTTATTCCATAACTTTGGAATTCACAAGTGTATATCCAACTTGAAACATAGCATTTAACACACAACGGACATTGAATAAATATGAAACTACTGAATTAATGAAGCTTAAGGTAGAGAAAATTGCTCCGGTCTGTATACATAGAATGGGACATGATAGGATACTCAAAAATAAACTTTTGATACAAAGATAAGCTTTTCTAATTTCAAGATTCCCCTTCTTCTAGTCATGGGTATGTTATTGACTTAGTTGTGAAGAATATAAAATAGACCTTTATTTTTCTTCTTCTTTTTAATCTCCAAGTAATAACGTGTCTATAGGACACCCCTTTGGGATCTGGTTGAAGATGTTCACAGAACATACAGAGACTTAGCATATTTATTGCAGATATATGAAGTGTTTCTAAAAAGCTTCGTCTGAGATTATAACTATGAAATTTTGGTCAAAAAGTATTCAGTGGACTCACTAAGGTTTTCTGGGTCTGATTTAACAACAAAGCCACACTTTGTTCTATATTTTTCAGAGTTCTAGTTCTGAGATAAATCTCTTTGATAGTTTTAGATTAACTTTGTTAGAGTTTCTGGGCTTAAACCTGATTTAAAAAAAAAAAAGACATATCAATGTCTATCTCCCTCAAAGTATTTCATACACGGTCCACTTACGTTAAACATTTTCCAACTGTCTACCCAATGATTGACTCTAAGTTCATTGAGAGTATTTTGCTTTTTTGTATTTATCTTTGAATTGAAATACTTTGAATTTTTCAACAAGATTATTTTTTTTGAGCAAGCTAATTTAATACATGACTTTAGCTAATGGGAAACCATAAATAATAAACACTATTTCCTGCTTATATGTGCAGTTAAAATTTTTAAAAAATTTTTAAAAATGCTCAATACAAGGGCATTTCTCCAAGTGTTACATCATCATGCACTACAAAATGCCAGTGTCAAGTTTTTTGGTTTTTGGGTTTGTTTGTTTGAAGATTTTATTACTTAACAGAACTAGATTATGGAGATAGTCAACTCTATCTTGAAATAGAGTGTGGTCTAAGCAATTTGGAAAACAATGAGACACTACTATATACTAATGCTATATAATACAAGATTGCCTGCATATTATTATACTAAAACGGTAGGATTTTCTGGATGATGTTTAAAAAGAGGTTATTTAAACTGAGTTTAAAAGTTGTTTTTTTTTAATTTATCTAGAATCTCCCTGTTGTTTATATAGAAGGTGACCAAGCATGGTTTAAGGCACGGGGCGTCATTAGATGAATAATGATTGAAGGCAACTAGGTCTTTGTTCAATGAACTAGCATGAGGCAGTATATTGAAAGGGTGAAAAAAATGTGTAACTTCTCCCTTTCTTCTTCTCATCTTCTTTTTTTTTTTTTCTAGATATTTCTCTTACCCACAGGATCCCCAAATGTACGGGGTGAGGGAGGAGGGTTTTCTTTGTGAATATTTCAACCTATTCTAATCTCTGTCTTTTCAGAATTTGTTAGATTTATTATACCATTCATTTCACTTTTTCATTTAATGACTTAACCTAATGTTATGTACTTTTTAAAAACTCTAAGTCATATGATATAGTGGTTAAAAATGTAGTCTTAGAATTAAGCTGCTTAGGTTTGAATCTTGCTTTACAAGCTAAGCAACTATGGACAAACTGCTTCATTTCTGGTCTTTAGCTTCCTCAGTAAAATGTAGATGATTATAGGATATATGTCATGGGGACATACTGCCAGTAAGTATAATTTTTACTTCTTATCATTATTGGTCAATAAACCAATTAGTTTATCCAAATAGAATACATATAACCGGACATCAATGTCTCCATGACCATTTATTCCCCTTTTGTATCATATACACTCTGTATGTATTAGAAAAATGATAGATATTGGTCAAAAGAAAGCAAATTTGGAAAGTGAATGTATCCTTTGCATCTGGAAATGATGGAGAATGGAATAATGGAAGCAAAAATGAAAAGTGGGTAGCGTAAAGGCAAGAGCAAATGCTCTAATGATTAAGTGCAATCAGTTCTTTTAGTGAATAATTATTTGCTGTTTTATATTTATTTTTAAACTGCATAAAAACTAAACCTGTTTTCATAACAGGCATTCATGCCTGGCTTTGTATTTCTGCACATCCTTACAGTCCCATCATCTCTAGTTGTTCTCTCTGTCTCTCATTCAGATAGTACCATCCCTAATAGATGAAATTTGAGCATGCTGCTGCTGCTGCTAAGTCGCTTCAGTCGTGTCCGACTCTGTGCGACCCCATAGATGGCAGCCCACCAGGCTCCCCCATCCTTGGGATTCTCCAGGCAAGAACACTGGAGTGGGTTGCCGTTTCCTTCTCCAATGCATGAAAATGAAAAGTGAAAGTGAAGTTGCTCAGTCATGTCTGACTCCTAGTGACCCCATGGACTGCAGCCCACCAGGCTCCTCCATCCATGGGATTTGCCAGGCAAGAGTACCGGAGTGGGTTGCCATTGCCTTCTCCAAAATTTGAGCATACAGTGATCCAAATATAGTTTCAACAACATAAACATGCCATCATCTTTATCGTTATTCCCTTCTTGACTGCAAGGTAGAAACTTCACTTAACAGCCGGAAGTTGGATTTAGAATCCTGACTAATATAATAACTGGACTGGAGGCAATTGTGTGTTTTAGTTCTTTTTCTTTACCAAACAGCCATTGCCTCTGCTTCTGTTTCCCTTATGTTGCAGCTGTTTTATTGTTCCTTTGTTCAGATCCTCTACTGACAGCTTACGCAGTTTTCCGGTGGTGCTGTGGCAGGAGGGAGCAGGGAAAGGGGAGCCTGCAGGGGTTTAATGGACTGTTTCTCCTCACTGCTGGGGAGTGGAGGGGGCCACCCCACCTGGTTCTTTACTGCTCTCCTTTGATGTAGGCAGGTTGGCATTCTCATCTTAGCCTGCTGGTTCAAGATTCTAGAACTGCATGCATTAAAGGGGGCAGAGTTAAATGACTGAATTAAGAAAGAATAGAATTTGGACCACCCCTGATTTCAGTCACTTTATTTTTATTTCTGGAAAATAACTTTCAACCACTTTCAATAGCCACTTGTAGGAGGATTGCTACAATGTCTCAAATTCTGATATTTTTGAAACAAATGTGCTTAGTTGTTCAAAGCTGCCCTTCATTGAGCCTATAGCAATTTCTGGCTCTTAAGAATTCGTGTTCTAATCTTCTGGAACGTTGATATTATCAAAGTTTCCTAGCAGAAGTCACAATTTGTATACCCAAGAGAAAACCTGGAGTTTTTCCTAGTTGGTATCTGGGTTGCTTTCTCTTATATTGCACATAGTAGAGCAATTCAGAATTAAGCTTGGCAGATACATGGGACGCCTACTGGTACTTTATTGTTGTTGTTACAAGAATTGATTCTTGCTGTCAGCATCAGGCCGTGATCTCTGTGCTTCTGCAAGCACACGTACATTTGTATTATTATATTTCACAGGGAAGTGATTAAAAATAGACTTTACTTTGTACTGTATCATTATTGTCAATATCTGTGACAGGGATATGGGAACAGACACTAAGTAGACAATTGGTTCTGACAATATATTCTAGACATTATGTCAGTTGTGCTTGATTTAGATGAAAACGTGTATTTCCCTAGTTAGAAGCAAAAATGTATGTTAATTAACATATCTACTTCTGATTCAAATTCTAAAATCAGTATATTACTAAAGAAGCATACGTGTTGGTGCTGCTGCTGCTAAGTCGCTTCAGTCGTGTCCGACTCTGTGCGACCCCATAGACGGCAGCCCACCAGGCTCCCCCGTCCCTGGGATTCTCCAGGCAAGAACACTGGAGTGGGTTGCCATTTCCTTCTCCAATGTCTGAAAGTGAAAAGTGAAAGTGAAGTCACTCAGTCATGTCCGACCCTCAGCGACCCCATGGACTGCAACCTACCAGGCTCCTCCATCCATGGGATTTTCCAGGCAAGAGCACTGGAGTGGGTTGCCATTGCCTTCTCCAGCATACATGTAAGACAACTTAAAAAAGAATATTTTTAAAACTCTTCAGACTCTAATCTAATATTTACTCGGTTTTATTACTAATCTCTCCTTGATCATTTTTGTTGTAGTTAATCCCTAGAAGCTTTTAAGTTTTTACTTATATAGTTGGTTATTTGAGTTTTTAAAATTATAGTAATAATGTCTAACTAGATTTCATCTTTTTTGTAACTAAAGCTAAATATTATACCTGTTTTTTTTCTTTTTTGTAATTAAATTCTTATTCTAATGTAACTAGGCTTTAATATTATGGTTAACAAATTAAAACTTGCAGCATTTACTAGACTATGAGATGGATTCTTAGTGGGACAGATGACTTAAAGCATCTCAGTGGCATTTAGTTTTATGTATCTGTGTGTGGTAGTTGCAGTTATAAACCAATATCCTCAGCACAGAATGTCACAATCCCTGAGCAAGATTATGATCAAATTAAAGTGGGAGATGAACTTCATGATACTCTTAGCCCTTAGGTATTTCATGAAATCTCAAAAACTGGAACAAGGTCTGAACTTTAGAAGGGATTTGAAATAAGGAAAATCAAAAAACAAGTATTGATGCGTAATATGAAATGGAGCATATTACAGACAGAAAACTGGCAGTAGTCTGTGAGCTTCTCTTTAGTAAGTGTGTCCTGGGCTGCCGTCTGTGGGGTCACACAGAGTCGGACACGACTGAAGCGACTTAGCAGCAGCAGCAGCAGTGTAGAACATGAAGTCATACTTTGCATCAGGAGTTCATCCCTGAATGATATGTGCATAAATATGTCGGCTTTCCTACAGGGCATTTTTCATTCAGGTTTGTTTCTTTTTGTGAACATTATTATTATAAGCAATGCTGGTTCAGAAATCTGAGTGTTTGTTGTTGCAGTAAAAGCATTCACAGGGGATACAGGTATCATCCTATAATACCATGCGTCCATATGTAAAACAGTGTGCTATGTCTTTTGCTATTCTTTACTTTGAACTTAAGAGACAGTACTATTTATACTATTTTTAGACTAAAAAGTTTAAGCTTTTTTTTTATTTATTTTTATTGTTATTGAAGTTAGTAATTTTTTCTGTTTGTAATTATTCTTTCTCCCCCATTTTTTAATGCATTGATTATATATTATTGTATCTGATTCACGGCTACACACTTATTCTTCTCATACTTTTTATTAATCTCTTGACATCATTTTCATAACATTGGAGCATGAGTCAGACACAACTGAGCGACTGAACTGAACTGAACTGAGAGCATGAGTAGTTACATAATTTTTCTTAGAGAAATTCTTTCATCTGAGCTTATTTTCTTTTTGCTTTCATACTTGGAATTCCCTTTACCTTTCTTTTGAGTTTGTTTACCCACTTCATGGATTTTATGCCTTCTTCTTTCTTTTGTTTTACTCTCTTGTTCAAAAGGCTGGTTGAAAATGACAAAAGACATGGTGACTGCTGCCCAAATCCTGTCACCTGAATTGCACTGCTTCAATATGAATAAGTGCTTTGAGGGTCTTCTCTCTTCACCATGGCTCCCTTTCCTTTTTGTCTAGTTTTGGGGTTTTTCTCTCTCTGTTTTTTAATTTCTTGGTTTGTTCCCATATTTTGGTAACACACATTTTCCACTCTTATTAAGGTAGGCACACTGTTTTTTGCATCCTGGTTTTGTTTTTTGTTTGTTTTGCAACTTGAATATCTAAAAATATCCTTGTTGGTGGTTGATGGAATCCTTGGCTGAGTATAGCATTCTATGTTAGAAATAATTCTATTCCAGACTTTTGAAGGCATTACTCCATTGCCTCCAATGTGTATTTAGATCACTGTTCCTTTATATGTTCCCTGTATTTTTTTTTTAATACATATGGTTTAATAGTTAAGTCGTGTCTGACTCTTTGCAACCCTATGGACTATAGCCTACCAGGCTCTTCTCTCCATGGGATTCTCCAGGTGAGAATACTGGAGTGGGGTGCCATTTCCTTCTCCAGGGATTTTCCCAACCCAGGAATCAAACTCAGGTCTCCTATATTGCAGGCAATTTCTTTACCAACTGAGCTATGAGGTAAGCCCCTTAATGCATATATATATATAATCATCAAAGTATAGTTGACTAACAGTGGTTTAGGTGCACAGCAAGAAGATTGAGTCATGCAGATACACATATTATTTTTTGAAATTATTTTCCATCATATGTTATCACAAAACATTGACTCTAGTTCACTATGCTATACAGTAAAGCTTTGTTGCTTGTTGCATATCTATTTTTAATTAGATATCTAGCATTCTATTCATCTTTTTTTTTTGGATGTTAGTTCTAAAAGTTCTTGTAGGTCTTCATAGAATCATTCAAGTTTAGCTTTTTCAGCGTTACTGGTTGGGACATAGACTTGGATTACTGTGATATTGAATGGTTTGCCTTGGAAACAAACAGAAATTATTTTATTGTTTTTGAGATTGCATCCAAGAACTACATTTCGGACTCTTTAGTTGACTATGATGGCTACTCCATTTCTTCCAAGGGATTCCTGCCCATAGTAGTAGATATAATGGTCATCTGAGTTAAATTCACCCATTCCAGTCCATTTTATTTCACTGATTTCTAGAATGTCGACGTTCATTCTTGCCATCTCCTGTTTGATCACTTCCAATTTGCCTTGATTCATGGACCTGACATTCCAGGTTCCTATGCAATATCGCTGTTTACAGCATTGGACCTTGCTTCTATCACCAGTCACATCCACAGCTGGGTATTGGTTTTGCTTTGGCTCCATCCCTTCATTCTTCCTGGAATTATTTTTTCACTAATCTCCAGTAGCATATTGGGCACCTACTGACCTGGGGAGTTCCTCTTTCAGTATCATATCATTTTGCCTTTTCATACTGTTCATGTGGTTCTCAAGGCAAGAATACTGAAGTGGCTTGCATTCCCTTCTCCAGTGGACCACATTCTTTCAGACCTCTCCACCATGCCCGCCCGTCTTGGGTGGCCCCACATGGCATGGCTTAGTTTCACTAAGTTAGACAAGGCTGTGGTCCTAGTGTGATTAGATTGACTAGGTTTCAGTGTTTCAGTGTGTCTGCCCTCTTGCAACACCTACTGTCTTACTTGGGTTTCTCTTACCTTGGACAAGGGGTATCTCCTCACCGCTGACCCTCCCCACCTTGAACATGGAATAGCTTCTCTAGGCCCTCCACCTAGTCTCCGGCGCCCATGCAGCTACTGTTCCTTGGGGTTGCTCCTCCTGGCCACCCACCCCTGGCCTCTGGCATGGTGCAGCTCCTCCTGGTCGCCACCTCTGGCCTCTGGTGGGGGTAGCTCCTCTAGGCTGCCCTCTGACCTCGGATGGGGGACAACTCCTTTTGGCTGCTGACCCTGACCTCGGACTTGGGGTAGCTCCTCTTGGCCGCTGCCCCTCGGGCATGGGGTCCTTCTGACTTCTGTCCCTGACCTTGGATGTGGGGTAGTTCCTCGGCTGTGCACAGGACTGGAAAAGGTCAGTTTTCATTCCAATTCCAAAGAAAGGCAATGCAAAAGAATGCTCAAACTACCACACAATTGCACTCATTTTCTCACACCCTAGTAAAGTAATGCTCCAAATTCTCCAAGCCAGGCTTCAGCAATACATGAACTGTGAAATTCCAGATGTTCAAGCTGGTTTTAGAAAAGGCAGAGGAACCAGAGATCAAATTGCACACATCCGCTGGATCATGGAAAAAGCAAGAGAGTTCCAGAAAAACATCTATTTCTGCTTTATTGACTATGCCAAAGCCTTTGACTGTGTGGACCACAATAAACTGTGGAAAATACTGAAAGAGATGGAATACTAGACCACCTGACCTGCCTCTTGAGAAACCTATATACAGGTCAGGAAGCAACAGTTAGAACTGGGCATGGAACAACAGGCTGGTTCCAAATAAGAAAAGGAGTACATCAAGACTGTATATTGTCACCCTGCTTATTGCAGAGTACATCATGAGAAATGCTGGACTGGAAGAAAAACAAGCTGGAATCAAGATTGCCGGGAGAAATATCAATAACCTCAGATATGCAGATGACACCAGCCTTATGGCAGAAAGTGAAGAGGACCTAAAAAGCCTCTTGATGAAAGTGAAAGAGGAAAGTGAAAAAGTTGGCTTAAAGCTCAACATTCAGAAAACAAAGATATGGCATCCGGTCCCATCACTTCATGGGAAATAGATGGAGAAACAGTGGAAACAGTGTCAGACTTTATTTTGTGGGGCTCCAAAATCACTGCAGATGGTGACTGCAGCCATGAAATTAAAAGATGCTTACTCCTTGGAAGAAAAGTTATGACCAACCTAGGTAGCATATTGAAAAGCAGAGACATTACTTTGCTGACTGAGGTCTGTCTAATCAAGGCTATGGTTTTTCCTGTGGTCATGTATGAATGTGAGAGTTGGACTATGAAGAAAGCTGAGCGCCAAAGAATTGATGCTTTTGAACTGTGGTGTTGGAGAAGACTCCTGAGAGTCCTTTGAACTGCAAGGAGATCCAACCAGTCCATTCTGAAGGAGATCAGCCTTGGATTTCTTTGGAGGGAATGATGCTGAAGGTGAAACTCCAGTACTTTGGCCACCTCATGTGAAGAGTTGACTCACTGGAAAAGACTCTGATGCTGGGATGGATTGGGGGCAGGAGGAGAAAGGGACGACAGAGGATGAGATTGCTGGGCTGAATGGCATCACTGACTCGATGGATGCAAGTCTGAGTGAACTCCAGGAGATGGTGATGGACAGGGTGGCCTGGCGTGCTGTGATTCATTGAGTCGCAAAGAGTCGGACACGACTGAGTGACTGAACTGACTGATTCTATTCATACAAAGTCAAACAAGTGGAACCAAAATGTCATACATTTTTAGTAAAGCAAAAATTCATGTTTTCAAAAAAATATATATATATGTATGCACAAAAGCCTACTACACTTGATAAAGACTTGAGAAAGAACATTAAAAAATAAGAGATGGAGAAATTGGGGAACATAAACTAAATGAAATGGGAGCACTGGATATGAAATACAAAAAGTGAAAGAAACTTGATAAATGTAAAAATCATATCTTCCATTTGTTTTTAAATATGACTGCTCATTAGAGATGTATCTGGAGCTCTGGAGAAAAAAAAGGAATACCTGAGCATTTATATTTTTCAAAAAACTTCAAGATAATTCTGATATGCATCTGGATTTTAAAAAGTGATTACAGGTTTTTCTATTAGATCTTAGTTTTGGTGATACAGAGTTCTGTTATTTTTCTGTTGACCAATCATGATAACAATGGTATTAAATGAGTAATAGTTACATAATCATGATAGTAAAAGATATTTCTTAGCTTTAACAGTTAATAGCCAGACTAAAAAAATAAATAAAGATAATTTCAAGCCAAAATAACTGTATACAATTTGGGTGGGGATGGGCCATCAAGCAGAGTGATGTGTAAGTGGAAGTGCATACATCAGTCTGTTCTTTAGTTGGTGCATGTAGTCCATTTATATTTAAGGTCATTATTGATATGTATGATCCTATTACCGTTTTCTTAATTGTTTGATTTATTTTCTGTAGGTTTTTTCCTTTCTCTTGTGTTTCATGCCTAGAGAATTCCCTGGGTCATTTGGTGGTGCTGAATTCTCTGAACTTTTGCTTGTCTGGAAAGCTTTTGATTTCTCCGTCAAATCTGAATGAAAGTTTTGCTGGGTAGAGTATTCTTGGTTGTAGGTTCTTCCCTTCTGGCTTATAGAGTTTCTGTTGAGATAGCCTGATGGGATTCCCTTGTATGTTGTTTGTTGTTTATTCCTTGTTGCGTTTGCTATTTTATCTCTGTCTTTATTTTTTGTCCGTTTGATTACTATGTGTCTCAGTGTATTCCTCCTTGGGTTTATCCTGCCTGGGACTCTCTGTGCTTCCTGTACTTGGTGACTATTTCCTTTCCCATGTTAGGGAAGTTTTCAGCTATTATCTCTTCAAATATTTTCTCAGCTCCTTTCTCGCTCTGTTCTTCTGGGATCCCTATAATGCGAATGTTGGTGTGTTTAATATTGTCCTTGAGATCTCTTAGACTGTCTTTTTTTTTTTTTTTCCTTTTTCTATGTTCTATTTTATGGCAGTGATTTCCACCATTCTGTCTTTCAGGTCATGTATCCATTCTTCTGCCCCTGTTATTCTGCTTTAGATTCCTTCTAGTGTATTTTTCATCTCTGTTCATTTGTTCTTTAGTTCTTTGTTAAATATTTCTTGCATCTTCTCAGGCTTTGCCTCCATTCTTTTTCCAAGATCCTGAATCATCTTCACTATCATTATTCTGAATTCTTTTTCTGGAATGTTGCCTAGCTCTACTTCATTTAGTTGTCTTTCTGGGGTTTTATCTTGTCCTTTTTTCTGGGACATAACTTTCTGATTTTTCATTGTGATTAACTTTCTGTAATATGGTTTTTGTTTTAGCCACAAAACAAAATGTGAAATTTTGGTTCTTCTTGCTTCTACTGTCTGCCCTCTGATGGATGAGGCCAAGAGGCTTGTGTAAATTTCTTGATGGGAGGGACTGGCAATGTGAAAAACTGGATCTTGTTCTGGTGGGCAGTGCCTTGCTCAGTTCATTTCATTTCAGGCACTCAGTCATGTTTGACTCTTTGTGACCCCATGGACTGCACCACACCAGGCTTCCCCGTCCATCACCAACTCCCAGAGCTCACTCAAACTCGTGTCCATCAAGTTGGTGATGCCATCCATCCATCTCATTCTCTATTATACCCTTCTCCTCCTGCCTTCAATAAGTTTTAAACTAACTTTTCACTCCCCTCTTTCACTTTCATCATCAAGAGACCCTTTAGTTCTTCTTCACTTTCTGCCATAAGGGTGGTCTCATCTGCATATCTGAGGTTATTAATATTTCTCCTGGCAATCTTGATTCTAGCTTGTGCTTCATCCAGCCTGACATTTCTCATGATGTACTCTGCATAGAAGCTAAATAAGCAGGGTGACAAAATATACAGCCTTGACGTACTGCCCTCCTGATTTGGAACCAGTCTGTTGTTCCACCTACAGTTCTAACTGTTGCTTCTTGACCTGCATGCAGATTTCTCAGGAGGCAGGTCAGGTGGTCTGGTATTCCTCTCTCTTTAAGAATTTTCCACAGTTTGTTGTGATCCACACAGTCAAAGGCTTTGGCATAGTCAATAAAGCAGAAATAGATGTTTTTCTGGAACTCTCTTGCTTTTTTGACGATCCAATAAATGTTGGCAATTTGATCTCTGATTCCTCTGTCTTTTCTAAATCCAGCTTGAACATCTGGAAAGCTTTAATCCAATTATCTGCTGATGGGTGGGGTTGTGCTCCCTCTCAGTTGTTTGGCCTGAGGGGACCCAGCCCTGGGGTCTAGGAGCTCTTTGATAGGGTTAGTGGCAAACTCCAAGAGGGTTTATGTCAAAGAGGACCTTGCAGTGCTCCCAACCGTGTGGTGAGCCCCTGCCAACTTATGCCTCCACAGGAGACCCTCCAATACTAGCAGACAATTTTGGTTCAATCTCCTGTGAGGTAACTGCTTCTCTCCTCCAGGTCTTGATGCATGCAAAATTTTGTTTATGCCCTACAAGACTGGAGTCTCTGTTTACCCTAATCCTCTGGAAGACCTATAATCAAATCATGCTGGGCTTCAAGGCCAGATTCCCTGTCCCTTTGTCCAGTCCCCAGGCTAGGAAGTCTGACATAGCATTCCGAATCTTCACAACAGTGCAAGAACTTCTTTGGTATTACTGTTCTCCAGTCTGTGGGTCACTCACCTGGCAGGTATGAGATTTAATTTTATCGCGATTGATTCCCTCCTACCATCTTGCTGTGGCTTCTTTGTCTTTGGATGTGGGGTATCTTTTTTGGTGGGTTCCAGCATCCTCTTTCGATGGTTGTTCAACAATTAGTTGTAATTGTGATGCTCTCACAGGAGATGATGGATGCATGTCCTTCTATTACTTCAACTTGAACCAGGAGCCTCAGGTTAAGGTTTTAAGAGGTGGCACCGCTTTACTATGTAGTCAGAAATGGAATATGTGTGTGTCTGATTACATAGTCTATGTTCATTTTTCATTTGCTATTCTGTTGAATGGTCACCATTCCTTCTGCCCTTCAGCAAGTAGAAGCCCAAAACAATGATCAATGACAATTTTCAACCATCAGCATGGATAAGAGCTCAGAAAAACTTTGGATAAAATGGCAAGTTGGAAATAAGGAAGCACCAAAGAGACAAACAAACAAAACATAAAAGTAGCCCCTCCTTCCTAATCCCTTCATTTCCTGATTATAACCCTTTATCAGTTCAGTCGCTCAGTCCTGTCCAACTCTGTGTGACCCCATGAATCACAGCATGTCAGGCCTCCCTGTCCATCACCAACTCCCGGAGTTCACTCAGACTTGCATCCATTGAGTCCATGATGCCATCCAGCCATCTCATCCTCGGTCGTCCCCTTCTCCTCCTGCCCCCAATCCCTCCCAGCATCAAAGTCTTTTCCAATGAGTCAACTCTTCTCATGAGGTGGCCAAAGTACTGGAGTTTCAGCTTTAGCATCATTCCTTCCAAAGAAATCCCAGCATCGATCTCCTACAGAATGGACTGGTTGGATCTCGTTGCAGTCCAAGGGACTCTCAAGAGTCTTCTCCAACTCCACAGTTCAAAAGCATCAATTCTTCGGCGCTCAGCCTTCTTCTCAGTCCAACTCTCACATCCATACATGACCACAGGAAAAACCATAGCCTTGACTAGACGGACCTTAGTCGGCAAAGTAACGTCTCTGCTTTTCAATATGCTATCTAGGTTGGTCATAACTTTTCTTCCAAGGAGTAAGCGTCTTTTAATTTCATGGCTACAATCACCATCTGCAGTGATTTTGGAGCCCCCGAAAAATAAAGTCTGACACTGTTTCCACTGTATCTCCATCTATTTCCCATGGAGTGATGGGATCGGATGCCATGATCTTCATGTTCTGAATGTTATACTTATTCATAATTCATCACATTTCATGTATAATTCATATTGTTTCATTTTAAATAATGTAGATCACCAGGAAAACAGAAAATATGAAGACTAGAGAAATTATAAAATACTGTAATTGAAATGCCAGAATAAAAGAGCAGAAGAAATTGATCATAAACAGTAGTTAATTATATATTAGAATATGCCTTTCTGAGCTGAAGGACACAAGTCTACTGACCAAAAGGGTGAATAGAGCTAATAAAAAGAAACACATACCTAGAATACTCTCATAATACTTTTAACTTTGGAGGATAAAGAAAGCATTTATATGTACTTAAGCAGGTGATTTCTAAATAAGAACATTTGATCAGATTTCAGTCTTCCCTCTTCAGAGCCAGTTTGCAGAAGAAAATGAAATTATGCTAGTTAAAGTTGAGTGGAGAATAGGTTTAAGATTTGAAACCTAACCCATTCATAATTGAACACAATAGAGATGAATACCCAGATATTTATATGAGTTTTGTGATCTTGAAATCAGTTGGCTCTTTATTAATCAAAATAGTATTACTTGAAGAAATTCTTACTGTCAACAGTATTTTGGGCCACAGTAGTAGAAATCTTGGCTCATAGTGGCTCCAACATTTATATGTATGGCTGTATTTTTTCCATGTCATCTCTCTTTCTCTCTCACTGCTTTTCATTTCTGTGATAGCTTGATGTTCCCAAGAGCAATCTTGGCTGGGAAAGCTGGGGAAATATGCCTTAGGTATACTAAATATGAGAGTAGTTTTTCTGTTGCAATTGAAACAAAAATTGAATGCTGCATTATTACATCTGCTCATCTATATATCTCTTCCTCTCCTACTAAGGCTTGCTAAAGGAAATAGCTGCAAGTTAGGAGCACTGAATGTGTTAGAAATTCAGACAGTTAAGGTCCTTGGAATAGTGCTGGTTATTAACAAAACGATCTTCTGCTTCTCACAAGTCTTTGAACATTTTAAGTATGGCATTGCAAAAGTAAGAGAACAGGCTGCTTTTGCTTTGCGCATTAGTTCTCAAGATTTTATGAGCTTTGTTTTCATATTTTGAGATCATACTTAGTACATCATTGTGTTTATTTTTCTCCTTGTTTTGGATCTTGTGCCCTCAAAGCCGTATTTACTAGAGGGGAAGAAATTATAATTGAATCCAAGTTGTGGATTGAGGGTAAAAGGAACTGGAGATAGGAGAAACACTTACTGATGCTGCAAAATTGCTAAGGTGCAATTTCACAAGGCTAAATTTAACCTAACAAGCACACATGGTATTTTAGTTGTTGAAATCGTATTGCTTTAAAAATGAGTTTTTAATACCAAGAATAGTTCACATGTGGGAGCTGAGAGAACTAATAGAGTGAAGAGAGGGCTGAAAGATTGAAGCCTGAAGTCTGTGACAAGATAAATTCCAACCCAAATGTGAAACTGGGATAATTTATCTGGGACCCAGGGAGCTGTAGGTTAGAATATTCTACAGATATTTTTAATTTTCTGAATTCATTATGCAAATATTTCTGCATGGACAATGACTTAATATTAAAGAATGATAATCTTAGAAGAATATAATGAAATAAGAACTAGGGAGCAAGGGGCAGAAAAAATGGAGACGTTTCAAGAGAATAAATTTATCTATTCTATTAGGAAAATATATTGTATTGCCAGCACTAGGAGGGAAGATTTTATTTTAGAGTGAAAGAAAAATCTGCCACCATTTTAATGAAAGAAGAATAGGAAAGATAAGTGCTCTACAAACTTCGTCAGTTCAGTTCAGTTGCTGAGTCGTGTCCGACTCTTTGTGATCCCATGAATCACAGCACGCCAGGCCTCCCTGTCCATTGCCAACTCCCCGGAGTTCACTCAAACTCACGTCCATCGAGTCAGTGATGCCATCCAACCATCTCATCCTCTGTCGTCCCCTTCTCCTCCTGTCCCCAATCCCTCCCAGCATCAGAGCCTTTTCCAATGAGTCAACTCTTCACATGAGGTGGCCAAAGTACTGGAGTTTCAGCTTTAGCATCAGTCCTTCCAAAGAAATCTCAGGGTTGATCTCCTTTAGAATGGACTGGTTGGATCTCCTTGCAGTCCAAGGGACTCTCAAGAGTCTTCTACAACACAACAGTTCAAAAACATTAATTCTTCGGGTGCTCAGCCTTCTTCACAGTCCACCTGTGAAGAAGCTTATGTTGGTAATAAAAGCAAACGCCCAGAACTCAGTTATTTGTCTGCTGCCAAGTTCATAGTGGCATTTTTCACAAAGCTAAAACGTGGAAGCAACCCAAATGTCCATCAAATGATGCATATATGAGCAAAATGCAGTGGAAAGAAATATTACCCTTAAAAGAAGGAAGTTCTGATACATTCTCTTACTTAGATGAACCTTGAGGACATTATGCTAAGTGAGATGTTTCAGTCTCAAAAGACAACTATTCTATGATTCCACTTGTAAGAAGTACCTAGAGTAATCAAAGTCCTCGGAACAAAGAGCAGAGTGTTAATTTCCAGGGACTAGGGGAAGAGGGAAAGGGAGAGTTAATATTTGATATGGGTAGAACATGTCATGTCCTTGGGGGAGGAATAAAAAGTTCTGGCGATCGATGCTGGTGATAGTTGTAGAACAACCTAAATGTAAATATTGAAAGTACTTCATATCTGAATAATAAAAACTTAATGAAAACTATACATTTTGTTTTAGAAGAGCCAATGTTTAAAAGTATGTACTCTTTCTTCTTGTATAACTCCTAGATATAATTCTTTTTAAAAAAAATTTTTGTCCGTGCTGGGTCTTCACTGCTGTGCATGGGCTTTCACTAGCTGCACGAGTAGGGGTGGTCTTCTCACTGCCGTGACTTCCTTGCTGTGGAGCACAGGCTCTAGGCATGGGGGCTTCAGTAGTAGCATATGGCCTCAGTAGTTGTGGTGCATGGGCTTAGTTGCTCTGCAGCATGAGAAATATTCTCCGAATAGAGATTGAACCCGTGTCCCCTGCACTGGCAAGTGAATTCTTACTTACTGCAGTACCCGTGGTGGTGGTTTAGTCGCTAAGTCATGTCTGACTCTTGTGACCCTTTGGACTGTAGCCTGCCAGGCTCATCTGTCCATGGGATTCCCCAGGCAAGAATACTGCAGTGGGTTGCCATTTCCTTCTCCAATAATAATTGGAGACTGTTATTAATCTCTAATTAATTATTAATCTCCAGTTAATTATTAACACCAGGGAAGCCCATAATTCCTTATAATTAAACACAGAGAACAATTTAACATTGCCCTTCCTATTTTTTTATTGAAGCATAGTTGATTTGGAATATTGTATTAGTTTCAGAAGTATAGCAAAGTGATTCAGTTATACATACATATATATCTTTTTTCAGATTTTTTTCCCATATAGGTGAGACAAAATATTGAGTAGAGTTCCCTGTGCTATACAGTACGTTCTTGTTGGTTATATATATATTTAGTAGTGTGTATATGTTACTCTCAAACACCTGATTTATGCCTTACTATTTGGTTTTAAAGCAACACAACTTTACAAGTATTATATTAATAGAGATTGAGAAGTATAGAATATTTCAAATAGGTCTCTTCCAGTCCTCCAAAGCCCCAACTTTTAGTTATACCATGATAATCAAAGAGCATTTAAATAATCTTCCAGCTCATGGCACTCTACTTGGCACTGTTTAAAGCTTTTGAAAACTGAACATTGCAGAACTGAATGGTCTAATATGGTAGCTACTGCCATGAGTGGCTACTGAGTGTGTGACTTGGCATTACTCCAATTTTTGACAAACATGAAATGAACACATTTCAAAACTTAGTAAGATAAAGGTATTAATTCATAATTTAAAATATCAGTACATATATTCATTCATATTTTAAAATATCAATACATGTTGAAATGTTAATATTTTAGGTATTGTGAATTAAATTTTTTAAATGAATTTTGCCTATTTCTTTTTATCTTTGTTTAATGTGGCAACTACAAAATTTTAACCAACTTTTGTGGCACTTTTGTGGCAAACTACCTTTGTGGCTTGCATTCTATTTAAATGACAGCAAGTGCTGTCCTAAAATGTTATAACCTAAACATAGCTGAACCTCACAATGAGAAAACCACTTCAGGATGAGATACATTCACTTAGAATAGAGATTAATTGTCAGGAGTGACTACGTTTCAGCTAGATTACCAGAAGCAAGACCATAGCTTGAAAGTGAAAGTGTTAGTTGCTCAGTCATGTCCGACTCTTGTGACCCCATGGACTGAAGCCTGCCAGCCTCCTCTGTCCATGGAATTCTCCAAGAATACTGGAGTGGGTTGCCATTCCCTTCTCCAGGGGACCTTCCCAACCCAGGCATCGAGCCCTCGTCTCCTGCATTGCAGGAGTATTCTTTATCATCTGAGCCACCAGGGAAACCCCAAACCATAGTTTCCTTGATCCTAAATCTCTGCCATTTCTTGAGAGTTGCAACATGGATGTTTCTGCCACTGATCTCTGAGTAGAGCCTTTGAGAGTTATTTTTCCTAGTTTCAGGACAATTTCTAAGTTAATAAGTCATTCAAGTTTGCACTATAGTACATTCTTTCAAGTCTTTGGGAAAAACTTAAATAGGAGACTAAAAATGTGGAATTCAGTGAGCTGAAAGAGTTAACATAAGATCCTAACAGGCTTAACAGGAATTTGCTTGTGCACCAGAGTTAGTGGAAAAGAGGCAGGTAAGCACAATCCTAGAAGTATCATATTGGAAATCTACATAGATGCATTTTTCCTATTAATGCAGCAGACTGATATCATTAAAATGTGCCTCCCGAGTAAAGGATCTGTTGTTCACTTTCATTTATGTACTCTAAAGCAACAAGGTTAAAATTTTCTTGAGGAAAGAACTGCATTTACTGTTTTGAATGATGTTTTTCACTCTATATCCTTTTACTGCCTAAAACTCTGCTGCATTGTTGGCTCTAAATTATTATATGTTTTTATTTGCTATCTGTTGATCAGACATGCATTCAAACTGATTTTGTAAAACATTTCCTAAAACCTAAGAATCTTCATGGGAAAAAAATTGCCCACTGTTACACATTGTTTACTAATGAAAATGAACATTTACTAGAGAATCCCAAATGTTTTAGAATATTTGTTGTAAAAAAAAAAATTCCTGCTTTTCTTACTTGAGTGGAAGGTAAAATAAGACCTCCATGTTTCTGGGAATGATGACACCTTTCATATAATTCACACACTCCTTGACCCTAGCTTCAGTTGAACTTGAAATCTTAAACTTCATGTTTCACTCACTCCTTTTGATATGACCTTGAAAATATGACCTTGATTAGTAGTTGATCTGAAATATCAGCTATTAACCCTTGGCCTACAGCAAGAAACCTGGTGCTTATGGGCAAATAATTAATACTGTTGTAAATTAAGTCACAAATTTGACATGCAAATAAATATTTAAATATAAACACTTATGTTACTTAGAAATAATTTAGTGAGAATCCCTAAATTTATAAATAGACTTTCTTATGAGCTTGACTTACGAGTTTGAGCAAACTCAGAGAAATAGTGAAAAACATGGAAGCCTGGCATGCTGCAGTTCAGGAGGTTGCAGAGTCAGCTATGACTGAGCGACTGAAGAACGAGATACTGTGATTTATGTCTTCCTCTTAATTAGTTACACTTCCCACAAGAGCTAGAAAGAGGATGCTAGGCGAAAACTTGGCCTACATTTAAGTTATCACTTTCTCAAGTTTTGTTTCTAGAGTTCTCCTGTTAAAAAATAAGAGCTTTTATATCCACGTCATTTGAAAACTTTAAAGTTTAAGTGTGTATGAAGGGTGTCTGATATGGTCAAGCTACTCCTGAAGCAAGAGACACTTGGAACTGTTAAGTCATCTGTTTTGCCCCTCAGGTTTGAGGAGGCCTAGGTACGTGAGTTATACAGGGTCGCATAGCTAAGTAGTGACACATCTGGGGTGAAGACCTGGAATATCTGTGTCTTGGTATAGTTTTTTCCACTATTTCTGAAGAAGCTCTTGGCCTTTCCTGGCAAAATGAATCCCGTGAATTAAAGGCAACATTCTTCTCTTGTCTGTTTTCACTTGGGTTGCTATAACAGCCCAAGTCCATGCTTTATTTCCTTTTGTAATCTCTTGTGCTACATTCAGGCTTTGCGGTGCTTAGTTGCTCAGTAATGTCCGACTTTTTGCGACCCCATGGACTGCATCCTGTCAGGCTTCTTTGTCCGTGGGGATTCTCCAGGCCAGAATACTGGGGAATTCTTCTTTACTAAGGGGTCGAACCCAGGTCTCCCACATTGCAGGCAGATTCTTTACCGTCTGAGCCACCAGGGAAGGCCAAGAATACTGGAATGGGTAGCCTATCCTTTTCCATGGGATCTTCCAGATCCAGGAATCAAACCAGGGTCTTCTTCACTGCAGGCAGATTCTTTACCAGCTGAGCTGCCAGGGAAGTCCATATATGCCTGACTTGAATAGTTCAAAATCTTTTGTACAGCTACTCCACTTGTTAGCAAATGCGTCCTCTTATTTATTACTTTTGTATAAGACTCTTCCTTCTGAAGAACTTATTTGCTTCATAATAATATTTTATGTATTGTAAACATTAACATTTTTTAGCAGTAGTATTTTGGGGAGTGTTCAGGTAAGGAAAATCTGATTTATTTGTTCATAGAAACAGTACTCACAGAAATCCTGTTTAGAATAAAAAGACTGAATGACCACTTGCAATACATGAATCTAATTTAAAAAGGAGATTAATGTACTTTCTTACGACAGCTGGGGATATTTGAATATGCTTTAAAGACTAGATATGAATTTTTGTCAGTTATTATAGGCGTCATAATGGTGTTTTAACTTTGTCATGATCCTTATTCTTAGGAGTTACATGATGAAGAAAGTATAGGTGAGGTGTCATTATGTCTATAACTTACCATAAAGTAACACCAAAACATGTATCTACACAGATAAATGACAGATAAACAAATATGACACAATACTACAATTACTGAAACTGGTTTGAGGGCATGTTTTTCATACTATGAAACTTTTAATAAACAAAACTGAAACCAAACAAAGGACTATTATACTAAGAAGAGTCTCTAAAGCAGTAACACCCAAATGTTTCTCTCCTGTTTGTTGGATAATATAATTTTGGAATGTAGGAACTCTATGACAGAGATGAGAAGATGTCTGTTAGGAGGCATTTCTAGGACTTGCAACACTATCCCTTTCAATGCCACTAATATAATTTCTGATGCACATCAATATTAATCTTACCTCATCAGTGTGATTTGATGCCATGTTTTTCTAAACGAATGTTCCAGTTTTTCATAGTAATACCCCATGGGGCAGTGTAGAAGGAAAATAATATTTATTTGGTGCCAGTTCAAAATATTTAACCCAGACTTATGGAAAAAGGAACAATTATTTTAAATTATTAAGATCTAGCCTTATAGCTATGAAAAATGATGCTTATTCATTTGTTCTTTTTTTTATTAAGTTTTTGAGTTGGATACTATGATAGAAACTTAAAAGGATTAATAAGGCATCATTTCTGTTCTCAAGAGACACAATATAGTGGGTGATACAAAGGAGAGAATGGGAAATTATATGATCTGGGAGGTAAAGCTCCTGCAGTTACAGAGAAGCTAAACTTTAATTGTCTATGGAAAAATGAGAAAATGAAAGAGAGAGAGAATTTACCTAATTACCTGAAAAATTCCAGGACTGTTCTAGCTAGGCATAGCTTCCTGCTTTCAGGAATTTGTTTCCACTTCTCAACTCTGATTTTTCTCTCCCCGAAGCTTCCTTGTCTTTCCTTCTGGTAGCAGGTGACTCGAGCAGTGATCCATGAATACCTTACTGGTGTACAAACCTGGCAGAAAGAGCTGTGATTGTTCTGACTGTTCAGGGAAATCCTAGAGCTGGTGATGCTAAATAGCATCTCAACTCGCTCATTGCCACAAGCGCTGTGGCTTTGACGGTCTGGGTCTCTATTATAGTGCCATCCAGGGAGGCCCTCTGGAATAACACTGAGAGTACGACGGAAGTGGTTATAAAGGAGGTTGGTAAGTAGGCAAATATGACAGCTATTCATTACATAAAATAGATGTGACAAATAAGATGTTACATGGTACTTGGGGAAGCTTAGGAGGGATACTGTACATCAACCAAGGTGATTCCATGTGAATTAAGAATAACAGTATGATTTCATATGCAAAATTTTTCCTCTTACTAGCTATCGCACTATACATGCATTCACATGGCTTTTATAAAGCAGAGACTAAGTTCCCTATTTGTGTTTACTTTTTCCTTTATTTGGGATCATGTATTTACAGAACTAGTTATGAAGAACTAGGTATTGTATCATGATTTTCACTGTATTTTAATTTATACATGTGTAAGAGCCAGATACTCATTAGGAACTTTGTATAAGACCTATTGCCATATCATCAGTAAATACAGTACAGTGCTAGGCAGTAATCCCATATACATATGTGAAAGAATACTGCTGCTGCTGCTAAGTCACTTCAGTCGTGTCCGACTCTGTGCGACCCCAGAGACAGCAGCCCACCAGGCTCCCTCATCCCTGGGATTCTCCAGGCAAGAACACTGGAGTGGGTTGCCATTTCCTTCTCTAATGCATGAAAGTGGAAAGTGAAAGAGAAGTCACTCAGCCATGTTGGACTCTTCGCGACCCCATGGACTGCAGTCTACCAGGCTCCCCTCTGTCCATGGGATTTTCCAGGCAAGAATACTGGAGTGGGGTGCCATTGCCTTCTCCAAAGAATACTAGAATCATTCAACTATAAACTAGTTACAGAACATTTTTTTAATCTTTCTGAACTTCACCTTGAATTAAAGTTAGCTATTGAGGAAGATTGTAAATTAAGATAGAGTTATAAGAAAAATGGAAGCTAAACACTACTGTGTAAAATTATGGAAAAATCAGAGAATAACATGACATATGAATTTGCACAAAATATTCAAATATTTTTGGAATAAAATGTGAAGAACTATTAACATCCTAGTATATATGTAAAATAATAGTGGTTATTACCAGAGCATTGTAAACTGCAAATTCAAGTAAGCAGAAATGATTTGAATTGGTATAAAGATCTTTTTAAAACATGATTACAAATATAGGATATATTTTAATTAAAAATATATAAATACACTTGAAATTAAAATTCTGTGAACTCTTAGTAAAATTACTTTAGAAGGAAAAGTTATAGACTTAAAATTTTTGAGAACCAGAAAGAAGCATAGAGATCATTTCTGTGGAATACTTGCAAGATGGAATTATACGGTCACACCTTTTGTTTAAAAATATTACTAGTGTTGATCAATTAGGTATTTCAGTAGTTGAAAACAAAATCATAGTTTATCTTAAAAAAAAAAAAAAACTATACATTTCCATGGACTAGAGACTGGAGAGAAATGTGAAATAAGATGTGTAACTAAATGCATAGGTATGCTGGAATTTGCTTTTAGACTCATACATGAGGCTGAGATTTTGTTGCTTGTGTATCATTGAGAGCTAAAAGAACCCCACGAAAGATGAGATGCCAGAAATATGGTCAAAGTTAGGAAACAGGTTCTTTGGTGAATCTAATCAGTGAGAAGAAGCTTGAAACTAATGTCCTTGTTACTTAGAACGTCAGAAACAAGAAAGGGGAACAAAGCAGCTAGAATCTTAGAATGACTACCCACTGGCTTATAACTTCTGTGATAGTCCCATTTTCAGTTGAGTGGTATTCCACAGGGCAGCAACTTGCAGTGTTTAGATGGTATACTGCACAATTCTCAGGGTTATGATTTTCACTGTAGCCCAAATAAATGGATCCACTAGAGTTGCGTGGTCTTAGGATAACAACTCACCAACCTAAATCTTACAGTTAGGCAGTGGGCTTTAAGACTGAATGAAGGTAATTATATAATTTCTATAAAGAAAGAGATGAAAATAAAACAAGGAATAAATCTGCTCAAAATAGGCCTAAAAATGTAAATTTGATAACCAATAAGGAAAAAGAAAACAAGCAAACAAAATGCAGCCAATAAAAATTAGTTCTAACAGAATTTTAATAATTTTATGACTGAAAAATTTCACAAAGAACTAGAATTTATGAACAACTGCAGGAACAAGACATAATGAATTACAATAAATAGAAGTGAAATAATAATAGGCGCATCTGAAAAGAGGTGAAGAAATCTCTGGGAAAGAAAATATCATTACTGAGATGCAATAAACTGAATAGGTAGAAAAATGCCTAAGTTGGAAACAATTAGATGAGTAAATTGAAAGATAGTAGAGGATGATTCCCCAGATGTAGAACAGATGAAGTTAAAATAAGAAAGGAACCTTACAGAGACACGAAAAAGTAGATTGAAAATATGTGACATGAGACTGTTGGGGGTGCTAGAAAAAGAGAATGGAAGTTGTGAGTTGATGTTTGAAAAATGATTCCCATGAATAATCTAGAATTGAAAGAAGACACAAATCTTCTATTTGAAAGTGAATGCCCAGTGTTGACCAAGAAAGATAGAAAGGTTGAGGGATGGATAGATGGATGGATGGTTGAGTAGAAATAAAGAGATACATACATGTATATGTAGATAAGCACAGAAACACAAAAAATGTATTGAGACTATAATGTTGAAGCTGCAGAATATATAAGAAGTAAATATTAAAAGAAATTCGATGCAGAAGACAATACCTGCTCTATTTTTTAAATGCTTAGGGGCAGACATCTTCTTCAATAAGTGAAATCACCACACAATGAAAAAGTAATTCAAAATGCTCAAGGAAATTAACTGGAAAAAATATGCTTTTTCAAACTGATGTCAACTGATTTAAGAGTAGAGGCACATAAATACTCAGCCTCAAAGCTTAGTTCCAAAACCACCTGAATTAAAAAAAAACTACTGACAAAAACAGAAGGTAACTCAATGTAAGGAAACATACAGGAAGCAATGTGGTAAATGTAATGCACTGTTGAGTAGAATAACTAATAATAAGGAATTTTTTAAGTTTCAAAAGAACGTATTAAAATTCTAGACAGTAGTTACAAGGTAAATAAGGGCGGTGTTCACTTGTTATTGAAATATGCTAACACCCTTTTGAAACAGTAATAGAAACAGAACTATTTTAGATATTAGAAATATTGGGTTTTGGTATAATACATATAAGCATAATCAACTTAAAACATCGTGTCTAGTTTTCTAAAGATAAAACAAAGAAAAAATGGTACAAAAAGCACACATACCCAACTACACAAATACATAGACAGTCACATATACCATGTGATAGAAATAAATTCAATTAAAAAGCAATCATAATTAAGACAAACACATTAACTCAGTCATGAAGGGATGGTGCCTAATAAGTTTGAGGAAACAGATAGCCATTTGATATTTTTAAATCAACCAAAAATGAAGACATGAGAAACAAACAAGACAGGGTGAAACTAAAATAATGGCAGGAGATATTTAGGTGAGTTGTAATCACTCCTTGCACACAAACACACTCACACAATTAGCTGGTATAACAAACAATGCTAGATAAAAGAATTAAGAGCAAAAGCATTAATAAAAATAAGTAGGCTGTCTCCTGGTATTGAGAGATCCAAACCAATGTAATAATAGGGGAGGAAAATAAAACACTCTCTCCTCTTAAAATACTTGCTCAAATGACACCTTCTCCAAGAAACTTAAAATTCATTCCTCTATTTATATTGAAAACTACCCTCAGCTCAAACACTTCAAACCCTCCTTTCTTGCTTTATTTTTCAGCCTTGTCATTTCTGAGATTTTTCATTATGTTTATAGTTTGTTTTTTAGTTTATGAATAAAGATAAATTGCTAAAAATTTTATGAAAAAAATTTCTGCAAGTATTAAATATATACAGTCTCTCTGTTTATGAATTCATAAATATGCAGCAAATGTAAAAAGAAATCAGGATGGTGAAGATCCTCTTCAGTTTAATGATGTGGTTATTTGCAGGTAGTATTGATAGGAGTATGTATACAGGCTTAATGAATCTTTTTATTTTGAATGGATTTTATTTTGAATTGTTATAAGTGAACTGAAGAAAAAGATAGCACAGCATTTGTTGAATATGTGTGGTGGGTACAGTTATGACTATAATTTTATTCTCTAAGCTTCTCTGCACTTTTGAAATATTACTAATAGAATAATAATTTCATCAATCAGAATTTGATAACACTTCAACCTTGTTTCATAAATTAGTTACATTATAAGTGTTAACAAATAAGGATTTAAAAAATATTCAGAGACGATCACAGAAATTAAAAATAATATTTTGTGTGATCTTCACAAAATAGCCTGAGAGAAGCCAAATACATACTACTGGCTTTATTAATATCAGGCTGGCTAGATTTTAATAGATCTACCAACTTAAGTGCTATAACCCCCACATTCCTACTGGTTGTAATGAACATTTGCAGAAAAATAATTGCATTTGTAAAATTAATGACAGCAGAGAAATAAGAGAGGCAAAAGAATTGTAGAAAGGAGTACTCCTTTAAAATTCGATTGCAGTTACAGTGTGGCAGCGATTTTGTAAATTAAATCAAGTACAAAAATGATTAAAATCAACTTAATAGGCTTTAATTTATAATATAATAGTGAACTCTTGATTTAAAAGGACCATAAATTAGGGACAAAATCCTTGACGTTGACAATAGTTGTAACTTTTGATATAAGAATTTCTCAAGGAGATTGTTAATCTTATCACAAGTTTGCTTTTAAAGTCAACTTGTACATACATTTTTTTGTAAAACCTGAGATGTGTGTACATCTCTCTGCTTCTGGGAAACAGTATTGTTGCTGTTCAGTCGTTCAGTCGTGTCCAACTCTTTGCAACCCCATGGAGTACAGCACTCCTGATTTCCCTGTCATTCCATCTCCCAGAGCTTGCTCTGACTCATGTTCATTGAGTCAGTGATGCCATCTCATCCTCTGTCATCCCCTTCTCCTGCCTTCAATCTTTCCTACCATCGGGTTCTTTTTAATGAATCACCTCTTTGGATCAGGTGGCCAAAGTATACAAGCATTATTAACTGTCTTCTTTAAAATTCTGAGTACAAAGTATACAAAATATTTGAGTGATACTTTAAAATCATACAGTCTTCCCTGATTTCTAAAAACTGAGTACTGTGGTAAGATTCAGATACCCAGACAGAGAAGGCAGATGCAGGGTCAATGCATTATGGAAGCTAAAAGAGGAAATACAGTATTTGAGTATCACAAGTGAAGGATGGATGGAGAAGAGGCAGGAATGCTTTCTTGGGACATTAGTGGTGGACTGACACATCTTGATAAGTCAAGATGAAGAGAGGAATCCCATTCAAATAGTTTTGCTTTTCTGAATCTGAGAAGCTCCATGGACTATTTCTTATAATCCATGTGTCTTTTGCCAATAGTCTTTTGCCAGAATGACTGCTATTATTTTTCTTAAAATTCACCTCAATATTAATACAGAATAGCAAATGCATCTTTTTCCTTTAGGAATTCTAAGAAGCTTCTCTAGCTGTTGTCTCGGATGTTTTCATTTCCTCTT
The DNA here is from genome assembly GCA_917880005.1 of Nanger dama. NCBI lineage: Eukaryota > Metazoa > Chordata > Mammalia > Artiodactyla > Bovidae > Nanger > Nanger dama. The sequence continues at coordinate 38,738,070 of CAKJTW010000007.1, forward strand.
CCTCTAAGATGTATATTATAATGTACATTATACACAAGTATGGTTAATGCAGTGCAGTCCTTTTTAAGCATCTCAACTGGTAATTTTGCCTCATCTGATTTTTTTATATAGTGTATATATTTTCATAGACATGTGATTTCCTTTTCTCCTTAATGAGGATGTTAGTGTTCTGCTGAAAGAATGTATTTCTTTAAATTTGTCATATTCAAGAAATTTAGTTTAACATGGAGATAATTTCCTATAGAATTTCTTTTTATGAAACTAATATTATGTTTCTATGTGGGGAAATTTTCTAGTGGATTGACTTAAAGGTATTTGAATGGAAAAATTATGAAGGGCTTAATGATAATTCTGTAGATATGATGCATTTTCCTTAAAGACATTTTGCAAAAAGATGAAGTGTCATTATATTAAACAAACCCAAAATGCTCTAATATTACATTTACAAAGTAAGTTTCAAAGTAGACAGACAGTTTAGTTATATCATTGTGCAGCTACTTGAGACTGTTCTACTCCTTCTTTGAATGGCTTCTAAGAAGTATTGTCTATTTCCTTTCCACTTCTATGAAGAGAATGATGATTATAATGATGGCAGTTCTTCAAGGTGTATAAGTACCTTGCAATCATTATTTCATTTAATTTTCATTATATCCTATTGATATCGATACCATTATTACTATGAATACAACTGAAACTCAGAGATATTAAGTAACCTGCAAGTATCACATAGCTAGGAAACAAGAAAGCTAGAATTTAAAATCACAACTGTTCGTCCCAATGTCCAATCTTGTCCCAGCTGACATTACAACTAAGCTTCTTGATCCTTTACTTGAATGGAACAGTAAATGATTGTGATCCATTGCTGCTACTGTTAAGTCGCTTCAGTCGTGTCCGACTCTGTGCAACCCCATAGATGGTAGCCCACCAGGCTCCCCGGTCCCTGGGATTCTCCAGGCAAGAACACTGGAGTGGGTTGCCATTTCCTTCTCTCATGCATGAAAAGTGCAAAGTGAAAGTGAGGTCCCTCAGTTGTGTCTGACTCTTAGTGACCCCATGGACTGCAGCCTACCAGGCTCCTCCTCCCATGGGATTTTCCAGGCAAGAGTACTGGAGTGGGGTGCCATTGCCTTCTCCGAGATCCTGTGCTAGACAGCCCTTAAGGTTGTCTTTATCAAACTGCTGTCCTCACTCTTCTCACTGTCTGAAATGGGTCCTTAGTTTTCTCCTTAAATTATATTTGAATAGGTTGAATATGTATGTGGTTTAAAAGTTAGATAGTAAAAAGAGAATAAGAAGTCTCATTCCCATAACAGTGAAGGGCTGTCCCAATTCATTCCTTTCCTCATCTCTGGTTCCCTGTTGGTAACTCATTTTATTGGTTTCTTATTTATCTTCCCAGTGTCTCTTTTTGCAAATATAAGCAACATCTAATATACATCATTTTCTCTCTTACTTTTTAAGCAAAACTTTTCTGAGATATATATTTTTCTTGTACTCTGCTTTTTTACTTAACTGGTACTGTTTCCCTAGCTGTTTATAAAGATCTTTTTCATTATTTCTTAATAGCTACATTGTATTCTTCATTATCTAAGGAAATTTTCCCTGTAGCAGTCCTTTTTCAGTGATCCACAAAGCATATATATATATATATATATATGCATATATTTGTTTTCGAAATTGGGAAGGATCTTTTTTCACTCCTGGCAGTCATCTCATACTTATATGTAATTACAGAGATAAGGTCATTTCAAATTGGTATATCAGAGATGTGGTAGTGTGAATAAAAGACAGTGTAGTTATTGAGATGCCAGGAAGTTAATTGATGAATTAAAAAGTGGAATGATATAATGAGAGGTTTTGGAGACCAAACCCCCGACTAAAATATAGTCATTAGGATCAGAGAGACCTGAATTTGAAGTCTTCTTTCTACTTACTGAATCCATGAACACAAATTAGTTGTTTAACATCTCTGATCTTCATTTACCTCCTTTGTAAAATGAAAAAAATAATAGATACCTCAGAAGATCATGATGAAGATAAATGAGGTAATTAATATGAACATAGAGAATATGCAGCATATTGTAGCCATATAGTAGAAAATTATATCTTCTTTTCTGTATGTTATTGTTCAAGTTAATATTATAAAAATTATGAGTCTGCTTTTCCATCTTCCTTATCCAATCTTGTCAATGAATGAAAATGAAAATGTTTAAGATGAAAATGTCTTTCTTGGTGTAGAGCAATGTGGTTTTCTTTTGAACTGTTATATAGTCTCCATCTTTCTATTTGGTCTCTTTCTGTGCTAGGCTTCTGATGATTTTATAAGAAGCATCTTAAGTGATCAAGGCCACCCACTGTTTTTAATCAGCTGCAGAACTGCATGGAGCTGAAAAAGCATGAGAAGGGTAGCTACACGACAAGGTTGAATGCTAATTGGATTTGGGGATTAGAGTGGCATGAATAAGCTCTGTACTTCTTCATTCTCATATTTGGTGATGTTAGAACATTTTGCTCTGGGAAGGCAAAGCAGATTATAGCTCTGAAACAAGGCAAATGACCATACAACTCAGTCTGAATTCTGTCAAGGCTTCCTGCCACTTGTAAGCAAATCTATTCCTGGAACAGTAATAACCACCACACCCAGCTAGATGGCTATTTTAAGTAATACAGTACTGAAAATGTCAGAAAATTCTTCAGACAGTTTAAACTGGCCTTCTGATCTGTGATTCATCTCATTGTCTACTTTTTATTGCTTTTGAACATTTGACAGAGGACTAGCCAATAAGAAGACACATGTGTTCATATTTAATTCCTGATGGGGACTGTAAGATGTTTTATATTATAGCTGAAAATGGCCTCTATTAACTCTTTCAGAAAAGCAGATTAAAGACAGCTTTTAAGATGCACCAAATAATTTTCCTATTTATTTATAATATTTTTATGGATATTAGCAAAACAAAGCTGATTATTCCACCTTTCCTGTACTTCTGTTAGCTCTCTTCAAGGACTGGTTTGCATTTTCCTAGGTACTTCAATGTTATTCTTTTACCTCTTGCTTTCATAATCATGGGACGGATCATCACCTTATGAGACTGAACTTAATGAAAATGCAAATTTAACATATCAGTATTTGTGGGACGTGGTTAATGAAGACTGAGAGGGAAATCGACAGCACTAAATGCATATATTAGAAAGAGGAACAATTTAAATCAATATTCCAGTCTCTCACTTCAAGAACCTAGAAGAGTAAGACCAAACTAAATCCTACCAAGAATGGAGGATGAAAATTACAAAGAACGCAGAAGTCGATAAAATTGAAAACAAACAACAACAACAGAGAAATTACATAAAACAAAGAGCTGGTTCTTTGAAAAATATCAATAAAAATTGACAAATCTCTGGAAACAGTGACAGAGTAAAGAGAGAGAAGACACAAATTGCCGTTGTCAGGAATAAAGCAGGGAGCAGAGCCAATCTTAGCTCACATACTATGAAGTGGATAATCTGAATAGCCCTATAACGATCAAATAAATTGAATTTGTATTTTGATAAAATTCCCTAAAAAAATCTCTAGGCCCAGATGACTTCACTGAAGAATTCTATCAAGCATTTAAAGAAGGAACACCAGTTCTACACATACCGGTCTATTAAATAGAAAGGAAGGGAATACTGAGCAGTTTGTTTATGAAGCTAGCATTACCCTGATACCACAACCAGATGAAGATAGTAGAATATCAAAAAATGATAGCCTGACATCCCTCACAAAAATGGCACAAAAATTCTTAATTAAATTTTGGCAAATACAATGTGTAAAGCAATGCAGTATAATTAAGTTTGGCTATATTCCAGGGATATAAGAGTGATTCAGTATTAGAAAATCAAACAATTCCATATACCTTGTTAACAGGCCAAAGAATGAAAACCGCACAATTCTTTCAATCAATGCAGAGAAATCATTTGATAAAATTAAATATATGTCATAAAGAAAAACTGTCAAAAAAGAGACAGGGATATACTCAGCTTGATAAAGAGCATCTATAAAAAAGACACAGCCAACATTCTGCTTAATGGTGAAAGGCAAAATGTCTCTCCTGAAGACTGAAACAAGGGAAAGATGTTTATTTTTCCCTTCTAATTCAAAGAGTGTTTGAATTTCTAGCCAACCCAATAAAGAAGGACAGGAAATCTTGTTTAGTCACTATGTCATGTCTGACTCTTTGTGACCTTATACATTGCAGCACACTAGGCTCCTCTGTCCTCTGCTATCTGCTGGAATTTGCTCAAATTTATGTCCATTGAGTCAGAGATGCTAGCTAACCATCTCATTCTCTGCCACCCCCCTTTCCCTTTTGACTTCAGTTTTTCCCAGCTCCAGGGGCTTTTCCAGTGAGTGGTCTCTTTGCATCAGGTGGCCAAAGTATTGGAAAGGGAAATAAGAATTAAAAAATAAGAAACAAATCTATCACGATCTGCTGATAAAATAGTTGTCTTTGTTGAAAATCCTCAGAAATCAATTTTTTAAAACTTAGAATCATTAAGAGAGTTTCTGTTTTCAAGATAAAAGATAAAGATTCCAGTATGTGTTGTTTTTCTGTGAATTAGAAAAGAACATATGGACACTGAAGTTCAAAACAATATTATTTATAATTAATCAAAATATACTTAGATGTAATTCTAACAAAATATGCATGAGACTGGTGTGCTCAAACTTAAAAATTGAGATGAAGGAAATCTAATAAAATCTTAGTAAATGGACAGATATGTTCATGGTTTGGAAGCCTCCCCATAGCAAAGATGGAAATTATCCCTAATATAATGTACAGATTTAATGCTATTACTATCAAAACCTCAACAAGATTTTTTAGTAGATAGTAGACAGTATTTTTCTAAAATATATATGAAGCTGAAGAAACTAGAATAGCCAGAAAAAATTAGAAAAGAATAAAGTGAGAGGAATTAATTACTCACTTTCAAAATTTAATTGTATAACCACAATTATCAAGACTGTGTGTTTTTTTTCAGGTTAGAGACATGGTGAATGTAGACAGAGGACACTGAAATAAACCCACAAACAATGTGCCTAGCTAATTTTTGACAAAAGTGCTAAACTTAATGGAGAAAAGAACTTTTGAAACAAGAAGTGCTTAAGCGATTAGTTAGGCATGCTTTAGCTAAACAGTAAGCTACAAATAAATGAGCCTAAATCCTAAATTTTATTAAAAGATTAAATCAAAATGAATCACAACCTTATTTTTAATGATATAATACCTTTAGGGAAAAACCAAAAATCTTAGAGATTTAATGCTAGACTTGATACTATAAACAAGGTCCATAAAAGGAAAACCTAATAAAATGGACCTCATCAAAATAAAATATTGTGCAGTTGACTCTCTTACAAGGAAAAAGAACAGGCTACTCATTAGGGGAAAGTGTTTACAAAATGCGTGTGAAAAAGGATTACTATCCAAAATATTCCAAGTTTCTCTCAAAACTCAACAGTAAAAAACAGAACAAACATTCCAATTAGAGCATAGACAGAAGAGCTAAACAGTTATATCCCTGAAAAGGATGTGCAGATGGTAAATAAGCATGTGGAAAGCTGTCAATATCATTGATGAGACATCACTACTCACCTATTAGAATAGCTAAATAAAGAAACAGTGGCAACACCACATGCTGGAGAGAATATGGAGAAACTGCTCATTCTTTGCTGGCAGGAATTTAGAATGTTACAGCTACTCTAGAAAGTAATTTGGCAGTTTCTTAGTAAACTAGACATGCAACTACCATATAACCCAGCAATGCCACCTTGGGCATTTATCTGAGGGAACTGAAACTATGTTCACATGAAAATGTGTCCATAAATCTTTTAAAAAGCATTATGATTACCAAAGACTAGAAACAACCTAGTTGCTCTTCAGCTCGTGAATGGTTGAACAAACCTTGGGAGCTCCATACGGAAGGATGGTACCCAGAAAGACAAATGGACTGACTATTGACACATGCAAGAGCCTGGATAAATTAAGGGAGATTATTGGCCTTTTGGCTAAGATCATAGTGGTGGCTCAGACGGAAAGCGTCTGTCTACAATGTGGGAGACCTAGGTTCGATCCTTGGGTCGGGAAGTTCCCTGGAGAAGGAAACGGCAACCCACTCCAGTACTCTTGCCTAGAAAATCCCCTGGACGGAGGAGTCTGGTGTCCATGGGGTCGCAAAGAGTTGGACACAACTGAGCAACCTCACTTTCTTTTTTTTTTTCTTTATGCTGATAAAGAAGTCATCCAAAAAATATTATGTACTGTATGATGTCATATATATCATGGTTTCGAAAATACAAAATTATAAAAACAAAGAAGAGATGAGTGTTTGTCAGACTAAGAAGGAGGTGGCAGCTAGAGGAAACTGGGAAATGGCAAGATATTACTGTTGAGAAAAGCTAGGAAAAGAACACATGAGATCTCTGTTTTATTTCTTAGAACTACGTATAAGTCTACAGTTAGCTCAGATTTAAATGTTTGACTTACCCCTACCCCCACCCCCAGTGGTAAACTGCAGCTGCACATTGCTGAAGCTCAGGGTGGGCGTACTGAGGGGTTTATCTCTGTGACCTTGCTGCATCCATTGCCTCTTTCGGCAGACCCTCAGTGCCGCTGGCACCGATGGAGCTTCGTTGCTGCCTCCCATGGTACAGTAGTAGACTGCGGTCCCCTGTTGCTTGGTGTAATGTGTTTTAAAAATACATTATATTAGAGAGTTCGGGATGGATAGGTGCACACTGCTATATATAAAATGGATAACCAACAAGCACCTACTGTGTCTTATAGAGAACTCTGCTCAGTGTGATGTGGCCGCCTGGATGGGAGGGGAGTTTGGGGAAAATGGATACATGTATACATGTGGCAAGTCCCTGCTGTCTGCCTAAAGCTATCACAACATTGCTAATCAGCTACACTCCAATAGAAAATAGCATTTAAAAAATAGATTGTATTATTATTAGGTGTAGCAAGGCTAAAGAGCAAGAAATGCTGGCAATTGAGAAGATAGCTTGGTGCATTCACAGATCTTAAGAGAAGGGGCACATGCTGTGATGAGGGGCCATATGTGGAAGCACCAGGGTCAATCAGGAGGCAAGGAAGCGAGGAGAAAGCTTGAGTGAGAGCCTTTATTATGATTTCTGTGAGAAAGAAGAGTTGAGTCAGGGAAAGAATGAGTGAAGCAGGGTAAGTCAGTTTAGAATTGGTTAATTTGAATAATTAATTTCAGCAAGCTGTGGGTTGTTGGACCTGGCTCTGGTTGTGTGGTGCTTGACTCTGGGGTAAACAGAGCAAATAGATGGTCCACAGTAAAAATCTGATAAAGGAGAGGTTGGACTGTAAGTTCTGGATTGAGATGAAAAGGTCTGCTCACAGGCAAGAAGTGAAAGTGTTAGTCACTCAGTCATGTTCGACTCTGACTCCATGGACTATTCCCTGACAGGCTCTTCTGTCCATGCAATTCTCCAGGCAAGAGTACTGGAGTGGATTGCCATTCCCTTCTCCAAGGGATTTTCACAACCCAGGGATCGAACCTGGGTCTCCTGCATTGCAGGTAAATTCTTTACTACTGAGCCACCGGGGAAGCCCCACAGGCAAGACTGAAGTGAAAGTCACTCAGTCATGTCTGACTCTTTGTGAACCCATGGACTACAAGGCCCATGGAATTCTCCAGGCCAAAACACTGGAGTGGGTAGCTGTTCTCATCTCTTGGGGATCCTCCTAACTCAGGGATTGAACCCAGGTCTCCTGCACTGCAGGCAGATTCTTTTAACAGCTGAGCCACAAGGGAAGCCCAAGAATATTGGAGTGGGTAGCCTATCCCTTCTCCAGGGGATTTTCCTGATCCAGGAATTGAACTGAGATCTCCAGCATTGCAGATGGGCTCTTTACCAACTGAGCTATCAGGGAAGCCCACAGGCAAGACTGAGAGTCAGCTCACCCTGCAAGGAACCATCCTTTCAGGTTCAGCAAGGCCCCAAGACATCAAAGCGTGATAGTACCAAAACCAAAAGGCATGGGCAATATACATGCTTTTGGTGGAATAGGAATGACAGTGGAGAATTTCATATCATCTGTTGTGTTCTCAGACTTAGAAAGATTCTGTAGAACCTCTCCTCAGGGCTCCAGACGTTCCGAATTTTCCTAGCCTTCCCTCCAGAGGCAACATGCCTCTGCTCTGTATCAGGGCCATGTTCTGAAAGGCGTTAGAGCGTTTCTTGCTCCTCTTTCAATAGCAGCAAGCTTTTGCTTGGTATTGGTTCAGAGGGCTGTCTGTCCCTTCCCCAGCAGCGTCCTACTGCTGCTTGTTCCTCAGTCCAGTCCTCTGGGGTCCCATGGCATGTCTTTGTTCTTCTCTAGCCTAGTCTTAGCCATGATTTTTTTCCCCAGAATCTATAATACTGTAAATGTATATGTGTATTCCTGAAAATTTTTGAACTTTTGCTTCCTATAAAGTTTGTAACAGGAGATATCTGTTATTGCTTAGGAACATGAAAAGCAAAAAAAAAAAAGAGAGAGAGAGAGATAGGTGATGCTTCCTAATGACTTTCTGCTAAAGAGTTCAAACATTATTTGTAAATAATTATTTGAATTTATGGGACAGAAAGTTATAATATAGCTTTCTTTAATCCACATATCTTTCAGCTGTAGTGAAAAAGAAAAATTCTTCCTTTGATATCTGAATATTGCACTTTTCAATACTATTGAGATAAATTTGATTTACTCCAAATTTTGGTATATGAAATAAATATTTATGTTAATCTGGTATTTCAGAAATGATCTTACTTATGATTTTTTTGAATGTACAGTGTCTGTACAGTTTGCGATTATGATTCAATATTTGATTTTCTATTTTGGGTTTTCAGCTTGCAAAATCAGACTTGACTTTCTTTGTGTTACACTCATCCTATTACATGCTCTTTCTCACAGTTTTTTTTTAAATGCAGGAGGCCTTAGATTTCTAGTTCAGTTCTCTGTTACATATATGTATGATTTAGTTCTCTATTACATATATGTATGGTATATGATCACATATATGTATAATCATACATATGTGTATGATTTTAATGACCTAACAATATTAGAGCCAAAATATTTTACTTAAAAATAAATCAAATGACAAGGCAAGGTTAGAAAAGCACGACCAAAGGCATTTCTTCAGTTCAGTTCAATTCAGTCGCTCAGTCGTGTCTGACTCTTTGCGACCCCATGAATCGCAGCACGCCAGGCCTCCCTGTCCATCACCAACTCCCGGAGTTCACCCAAACTCACATCCATCGGTGATGGCATCCAGCCATCTCATCCTCTGTCATCGCTTTCTCCTCCTGCCCCCAATCCCTCCCAATGAGTTAACTCTTCACATGAGGTGGCCAAAGGCATTTCTTAGAGTCAGTAAATTTGCGAGTCATTTTCTATACTTTTCATGAGATACTGAGAATAAGATACCTGAAAATGATTTTCAAAAGCTGATTTGCTGATTCTAAGTCTTTGAAGTATCATATTTTTATATCATATTACTTTTTACCATGCATTTTCTGAGACTTTGATATGAGAAATCATCATATGGAAAATAAATGTAAACTGTCAAGGGAAAATGGAAAATAGAGATGAAAGTCGTTCAGAGTATTTAGATGACTCTTACTTGCTCTTTATCATAGAAAGCACATTAGTACCTTCATCTTATGGTCCATAGCGATGTAGGACATGTTAGTGTGACACAGCCAGCATCTTAGTTTATGACACCTGTGCTCTGGTAAAGGAAGGAGAGAGTCTTTCAGCAGTGTGGCAGTCTAGCCATGTTGAGAAGTTTTGCAAAAGTAAGCATGCATTAAAATACATTGTTGTTGAACTCACACACACACATACACACAAAAACCATGAAAAATTTCCAAGGAAAAAACAAATGGGTAAGAGAACAAAGAAGCCTGGTTACCCTGGGGAAAAGAATACTACCAATAATTCAATCACTGTTAAATATATAAATAATCATAATAATTTCTTATGAAGACTAAAAAATGCATAGTTACAACTCTAATCAACTTGCATATAATTTGGAAGGGAGGTGACTATGTTTAAAGTGTTCAATGGCTCTTTTGTTGTTCAGATTTTTATTAAAATTAGACTTTATTAATACAAGCATGTATAATCTTATCTCAAGTGTAACCATTCAAATAATGTTACAGGATAGGACGTACAAAGCGGAAGAGTACAAAAAGAACATGAGCTGAGGGCAGCAATTCAGTAGATAGTGATAGTTGAAAAATTATTAATACAGTATATTCTAATCTCACTATATTTACTCCTGAAATGAAAGAGTTTTTGACAGTAAAAGTGCAATTAAGGCAATTTACAATATCACATTACTTTTGAAAAAGGAGCATTAAAAACATTTAATAAAAGTCAAGAGATATTTTGATTAAAAATTATTTATAAACTAGAAAAACAGAAAAAGTCTTCAATTTGATTAAAAGCATTTAGCAGTAAAGTATAATAAGTATCATTTGTAATGGCAAGGCAGTATAGGTGTTTCCTCTAAAATCTAGAACAAGGATGCCCATTGTCACTAATTCTGTTGATTATAATGGAGGTTCTTATCAGTAAAATAAGAAACAAAAATACAGGGTTGGAATAAGAGGAGCAAATTAATATAGTCTATGGGTAATGTCTCCTGTACAATGTCACAAACATCCGTCCATAGTTCTTCAGGCACTCTATCAGATCTGATCCCTTGAACCTGTTTGTCACTTCCACTGTATAATCATAAGGGATTTGATTTAGGTCATACCTGAATGGTCTATGGTTTTCCCTACTTTCTTCAGTTTAAGTGAATTTGACAATAAGGAGTTCATGATTTGAGCCATAGAGCTCCTGGTCTTGTTTTTGCTGGTGGCATAGACCTTCTCCATCTTTAACTGCAAATAATATAATCAGTCTGATTTCAATATTGACCATCTGGTGATGTCCATGTGTAGAGTCTTCTCTTGTGTTGTTGAAAGAGGGTGTTTTCTATGACCAGCGCATTCTCTTGGAAAACTTCTATTAGCCTTTGCTCTGCTTCATTCTGTACTCCAAGGCTAAATTTGCCGGTTACTCCAGGTGTTTCTTGACTTCCTATTTTTGCATTGCAGTCCCTTAGAAGGAAAAAAACATCTTTTCAGGGTGTTAGTTCTAGAAGGTCTTGTAGGTCTCCATAGAACCATTCAACTTCAGCTTCTTCAGCATTACTGGTCGGGGCATATACTTGGATTACCATGATATTGAATGGTTTGCCTTAGAAATGAACAGAGATCATTCTGTCGTTTTTGAGACTGCACCCAAGTACTGCATTTTGGACTCTTTTGTTGACTATGACGGCTACTCCATTTCTTCTAAGGGATTCCTGTCCATGGTAGTAAATATAATGGTCATCTGAATTAAATTCACCCATTTCAGTCCATTTTAGATTGCTGGTTCCTAAAACGTCAGTGTTCACTCTTGCCATTTCCTGTTTGACCACTTCCAATTTGCCTTTATTCATGGACCTAACATAAGAGATTACTATGAAATATTGCTCTTTGCAGCATTGGATTTTACTTCCATCACCAGTTGAATCCACAACTGGGTATTGTTTTTGCTTTTGCTCTATCACTTCATTTTTTCTGGAGTTATTTCTCCATTGATCTCCAGTAGCATATTGGGCATCTACTGACGTGGGGAGGACATCTTTCACTGTCCTTTTCATATTGTTCATGAGATTCTCAAGGCAAGAATACTGAAGTGGTTTGCCATTCCCTTCTCCATTGGACCATGTTTTATCAGAACCCATCATGACCCATCTGTCTTGGGTGACCCTACAGGGCATGGCTCATAGTTTTATTGAGTTAGACAAGGCTGTGGTCCCTGTGATCAGATTGATTAGTTTTCTGTGATTGTGGTTTTCAGTCTGTCTGCCCTCTGATGGAGCAGGAGAAGAGGATTATGGAAGCTTCCTGATGGGAGAGACTGACTGAGGGGGAAACTGGGTCTTATTCTGATGGGTGGAGCCATGCTCAGTAAATCTTTCATCCAATTTTCTGTTGATGGGTGGGCTGTGCTCCTCCCTGTTGTTTGACCTGAGGCCAAACTATGGTGTAGGTAATGAGGATAATGGAGATCTCCTTCAGAAGGTCCCATGCATGCACTGCTGCACTCAGTGCCCCCAACCCTGCAGCAGGCCACCACCAACCCATGCCTCACCAGAGATTCCTGGACACTCATGGCATGTCTAGGTCAGTCTCTTGTGGGGTCACTACTCCTTTCTCCTGGTCCTGGTGCACACAAGGTTCTGTTTGTGCCCTCCAAGAGTCTGTTTCCCCAGTGCCGTGTAAGTTCTGTGGCTCTATGGTGGGGTTAATAGTGACCTCCTCCAAGAGGGATTATGCCACACCCAGGTCTACTGAATCTGGAGGCCCTGCCTCTGCAGCACTTCACTGCTGACCCATACCTCAGGAAACCCTCAAACACAGTTCTGTCTCAGTCTCTGTGGGGTTTCTGGGTCCTGGTGCACACAAGGTATTTTTGAGCCCTCTGAGAGTCTCTGGTGGATATGGGGTTTGATTCTAAACAAAATTTCACCCTCCTACCATTTTACTATGGCTTCTCCTTTGCCCTTGGACATGAGGTATCTCCTTAAAGTTGCTCCAGCACCACACAGCACTCAATATGCCAGAAAATTTGGAAAACTCAGCAGTGACCACAGGACTTGAAAAGGTCAGTGTTCATTCTAACCCCAAAGAACAGCAATGCCAAAGAATGCTAAAACTACCATACAATTGCACTCATCTCACATGTTAGCAAAGTGACGCTCAAAATTCTGCAAGCCAGGCTTCAACAGTACATGAAGCATGAACTTCCAGATGTTCAAGCTGGATTTAGAACAGGCAGAGGAACCAGAGATCAAATTGCCAACATTGATTGGATCATAGAAAAAGCAACAGAGTTCCAGAAAAACACCTACATCTGCTTTATTGATGATGGCAAAGCCTTTGACTGTGTGGATCACCACAGACCTTTTAAGAGATGAGAATACCAGACCACCTAACTTGCCTTCTAAGAAATCTATATGCAGATCAAGAAGAAACAGTTAGAACTGGACATGGAACAACAGACTGGCTCCAAATCGGGGAAAAAATATGTCAAGGCTGTATATTGTCACCTTGCTCATTTAACATACATGGAGAGTACATCATGCGCAAAATGCTGGGCTGGGTGAAGCACATGAAGCCCATTCTTAAGGAGATCAGCCCTGGGATTGCTTTGGAAGGAAGGATGCTAAAGCTGAAACTCCAGTACTTTGGCCACCTCATGCGAAGAGTTGACTCGGAAAAGACCTCGATGCTGGGAGGGATTGGGGGCAAGAGAAGAAGGGGATGACAGAGGATGAGATGGCTGGATGGCATCACTGACTCGATCGATGTTAGTTTGAGTGAACTCTGGGAGTTGGTGATGGACAGGGAGGCCTGGTGTGCTGAAATTCATGGAGTCACAAAGATTTGGACACGACTTAGTGACTGAACTGAACTGAACTGAACTGAAGATGTAAGACAAATACAGAAAACATGTCTACATTCCAAAAATGACAGCAAGAAAATGTAATTAAAAAGAAAAAAGATGTTATTCAAAATAGCAGTAAATATATACTGTACTTAAAAATAATTCTGACAAATATGTACAATCGCATAATGGAGAAAGTCATACAATTTTATGACAATTTATTGAAGCTGACATAAATATAAGATGTCATATTTCATATTCATGGCTAGGAAGCTGTATAAAAATCACCTATTTTTCCACTAACCAAGCCATAGATTTAATTAATATTTTACAAAAGCATTTGTAAATATTATTGTTACTGTTAATTAAGAAATTCTCACTAAATTGTTAGGGAGATTTAAGAAATTTTGCTATATAATAAAACAGCAATTTTATGATGAAGTAGGAAAAAAGATTAGCTAGACATCGCCAATATTAAAATTATGATGCCAATATTAAAAAAATGTTGAGTAATACAAAATAATATATAGGTGAAGAAGACCTTGATGCTGTTAGTGTAAATAATGGGTCCATTTTGCACAAAGGGCAAAATAACAGAGAGCTGTAAAGTCTAATATTCATTTTGTAAAAATCTTAGAAATAATAAAGATGTTAGGGAATTTGGAAAAAAACTCTACATAAAAATATCGTGTTCAAAATACTATGCAGACTAAAATGTGTGAAATGGTTTGAGCTGTTGACTGTAAGAAAATGGCATCTACTTGATGCATTTCTAATAACAAAAGATTAGCTTTACTGCTCCTTTCCTCAGGGAGAAATCACATTATTTGGTTAAGAAGTAAATGTTACTAGTAAGTGCTTATTTTTATAAATGCTGAGTGGTTTTGAAATTTTAGAATCAAAGAACAAGGAAAATATTGAAGTGTGTTTGTTACATTGAACTCAGAAGCTCAAACAGAGAGAACTAAACTTTCTTTGATTTATAGAAGGAACAAATTTATACGCTTCCTGCATAAAACGGGTAGTGAATGTTCCAGATCTGTGGGTGGTTCTACATCACAGAGTCATTTCCTTTTATCTTGTGGCCTTGCCAGAGCACACTCTAGGCTGCGAGTAGGTCCTGTTCATTTTCCAGCTGGCAAAACCAGGAAAGAGAAAGCCTAAAGAAGGTGCATCACTATCAAGTGTCCCAGTTTGGAATTAGCACAAATAACTTCCTGGTATTCCATGCCCTGTTTTTACATCTAAGCTGGCCATATGCCCAGCTACTACATTAGAGGAATCTCCATCACAGAATAAAAATGTAAACATAAAGACATGGCTAAGAAAAATTGGGAAAAGTAGTAGTGAAATAGTATAGACCAAACAATTTTCCCAGACTGCATAGAGAACAGACAACAGATATATTGGGATTGGAGGATCAAGAGACAGAGTTTTAGTGAATTGTTTGCAGTTATAAAATGCTAATCAAGGGAACTAAAACTAGTGATAGAACCAATAAAATTTTGAATAGATCTGTGTGTTTTTGGAAAGGTTTCTTTACAACATAGTTCTCTTCTAATAAAAGATATTGTGACAAGAAACAGATCGCTGAGCAGAACAGCAGAACAGAGATAGCAAAATGGTTAATTCTGGCATTCGGGTGAGCTTTTACTTTTATACCTTTTGGTACCTATTGAATATTTTAATCCAACGTAAAATAAATACTTTAACCATATTACTCTTAAATGATGATTACTATAATAGTATTTCTGTAATTAAAAATAGAATAATGTTAAACACGATAGCTATGTCTCTTAATTAAACCTTTCAACTTCCCTTTATTAATTTAGGCCTTTGACATAAAGATAAGAACAGATGTTTTCTTCTTTCTGCTAAGTAATTCATATTGTATTTAAAAGTTACAAAAATGAAGTAATACACATATTGAAACTGCAGTGCTATCTCTATAAGAATAAAAGGTAAAGGTCAATTCCTTCAGTTCTTTTAGCTGAAGGCAAGAGATAAGAAAATAATGCTTTCTTAGTTGACTGGAGAAAGCAGTGGCACCCCCACTCCAGTACTCTTGCCTGGAAAATTCCAAGGGCAGAGGAGCCTGGTGGGCTGCAGTCCACGGGTTCGCAAAGAGTTTGGACACAACTGAGCGATTTCACTTTCACTTTTCACTTTCACGCATTGGAGAAGGAAATGGCAACCCACTCCAGTGTTATCACCTGGAGAATCCCAGGGACGGGGGGAGCCTGGTGGGCTGCTGTCTCTGGGGTCCCACAGAGTTGGACACGACTGATGCGACTTAGCAGCAGCAGTTGACTGGATATTTTGTATCAGAAGTGTTATATGGGACCTCAACCTTTTTCTCTTCACTTTCTAGAAAAAAATCAAGCATTAGGAAAGATGATTCTATCTCCAAGAGGTTATAGGGTAATTAATACTAGAAAATCAATTCTTAGTTTATTTTGATACTATCCTATGAAATGAGATTTGGTTAATAAACAGCTAGTGTAATCATTTATGAAAAGATTTTAACATAATCAATGTACCAATTACGAGAAGACTTTTATGGAAGTACTTTATATATCAGATGCTGTAGAAAAAATAAGGAATAAGTCATAGTTCAGTTCAGTTCAGTCGCTCAGTTGTGTCCGACTCTCTGCGACCCGTGAATCTTAACACGCCAGGCCTCCCTGTCCATTACCATCTCCCGGAGTTCACTCAGACTCACGTCCATCAAGTCCGTGATGCCATCCAGCCATCTCATCCTTGGTTGTCCCCTTCTCCTCCTGCCCCCAATCCCTCCCAGCATCAGAGTCTTTTTCAATGAGTCAACTCTTCACATGAGGTGGCCAAAGTACTAGAGTTTCAGCTTTGGCATCATTCCTTCCAAAGAAATCCCAGCATTGATCTCTTTCCGAATGGACTGGTTGGATCTCCTCGCAGTCCAAGAGACTCTCAAGAGTCTTCTCCAACACCACAGTTCAAAAGCATCAAACTTCGGGGCTCAGCCTTCTTCACAGTCCAACTCTCACATCCATACATGACCTCAGGAAAAACCATAGCCTTGACTAGATGGATTTTAGTCGGCAAAGTAATGTCTCTGCTTTTAAATATGCTATCTAGGTTGGTCATAACTTTCTTTCCAAGGACTAAGCGTCTTCTAATTTCATGGCTGCAGTCACCATCTACAGTGATTTTGGAGCCAAAAATATAAAGTCTGCCACTGTTTCCACTGTTTCCCCATCTATTTCCCATGAAGTGAGGGGACCGGATGCCATAATCTTCGTTTTCTGAATGCTGAGCTTTAAGCCAACTTTTTCACTCTCTTCTTTTACTTTCATCAAGAGGCTTTTAGGTCCTCTTCACTTTCTGCCATAAGGGTGGTATCATCTGCATATCTGAGGTTATTGATATTTCTCCCGGCAATCTTGATTCCAGCTTGTGTTTCTTCCAGCCCAGCGTTTCTCATGATGGACTCTGCATAAAAGTTAAATAAGCAGGGTGACAATATACAGCCTTGACGTACTCCTTTTCCCATTTGGAACCAGTCTGTTGTTCCATGTCCAGTTCTAACTGTTGCTTCCTGACCTGCATACAGATTTCTCAAGAGGCAGGTTAGGTGGTCTGGTATTCCCATCTCTTTCAGAATTTCCCACAGTTTATTGTGATCCACACAGTCAAAGGCTTTGGCATAGTTAATAAAGCAGAAATAGATGTTTTTCTGGAACTCTCTAGCTTTTTCCATGATCCAGCGGATGTGTGCAATTTGATCTCTGGTTCCTCTGCCTTTTCTAAAACCAGCTTGAACATCTGGAAGATAACGGTTCACATATTGCTGAAGCCTGGCTTGGAGAATTCTGAGCATTACTTTACTAGCATGTGAGATAAGTGCAATTGTGTGGTAGTTTGAGCATTCTTTGGCATTGCCTTTCTTTGGAATTGGAATGAAAACTGACCTTTTCCAGTCCTGTGGCCACTGCTGAGTTTTCCAAATTTGCTGGCATACTGAGTGCAGCACTTTCGCAGCATCATCTTTCAGGATTTGAAATAGCTCAACTGGAATTCCATCACCTCCACTAGCTTTGTTCATAGTGATGCTTTCTAAGGCCCACTTGACTTCACATTCCAAGATGTCTGGCTCTAGATTAGTGATCACATCATTGTGATTGTCTGGTTCGTGAAGATCTTTTTGTACAGTTCTTCCATGTATTCTTGCCATCTCTTCTTAATATCTTCTGCTTCTGTTAGGTCCAGACCATTTCTGTCCTTTATCGAGCCCATCTTTGCATGAAATGTTCCCTTGGAATCTCTAATTTTCTTGAAGAAGTCATAGTCATTTACTTAATAGAGTTTGCAATATAGCATATACAGAGTGTTTTACAACTGGAAAAGGGTTAGAAATTGCCCAATTTATCATCTCTATTTGCAGATAACAAAAATTAGGTCCAAGGAGTATATTTGCCCTAGTGTTACTGCTCTCTTAACTTTGAATCTTGTGGTCAATCCCCTTGAGAGCGCTTTTATTCTTCAATCTGTTTATCCTGATATTCTTTAAGAGCATCATGTTCAGTAATCACACTGCTACAATGCAAGAAAAAATAATTTACTAGTATACCTATGTCTACCTAAGGCTTTCCAGGTGGTGCTAGTGGTAAAGAACCTGCCTGCCAATGCAGGAGATGAAAGAGATATGGGTTTCATTCCTGGGTTGGGAAGACCCCCTTAGAGGAGAGCGTGGCCACCCACTCCAATATTCTTGCCTGGGAAATCCCATGAATAGAGGAGCCTGGTGGACTACAGTCCATGGGGCTGTGAAGAGTCGGACATAACTAACGCAACTTAATTATTAGTATCCATAGCAGTATAGAATCTGAAATTAATGTGGCATTTTTGCTTGAGCACATGAGCACTGTAGTTAGAGTGCAAGTAGATCTGCACCACATTTGAATCATGTCCAGACTCTATACCCAGTACCACATATACACTGTGATGACAAATTAAATTGGTTCAAACCTGGTGAAGAGCAAATCAACATGATGTAAAAGAAAGCCTTAAAATACATTAAACCTTTGATGCATCC
Source organism: Nanger dama (assembly GCA_917880005.1). Lineage (NCBI taxonomy): Eukaryota > Metazoa > Chordata > Mammalia > Artiodactyla > Bovidae > Nanger > Nanger dama. The sequence continues at coordinate 38,756,688 of CAKJTW010000007.1, forward strand.
ATGTTTCCTTCAGGAATTTATCCAAAGACAGAAGTAAATACAGTGTAAAGATACATCCATATATATGTCATGTTCATTATGGGCTTCCCAGGTGGAGCAAGGGTAAAGAAACTGCCTGCCAATGCAGGAGACAAAAGAGATGTGGGTTCAGTTCCTGGGCCAGGATGATCCCCTGGAGGCGGAAATAGCAACCAACTCCAGTATTCTTGCCTGGGAAAGCCTATGGACATAGGAGCCTGGTGGGCTACAGTCCATGGGATCACAAAAGAGTTGGCCATGACTGAATGACTGAGCATGCACGCAGGCATGTCTATGATGCTTTTAATATTAACATATTAAAAATAGTTCTTAAATATAAGAGATTCATAAATGAAACACACCCACACAAGGACATAATTTTCATCCAGTTTTAATGATACTAATGGTGTGGATATATGTCTATCAACTTAAAAAAGATTTACAATACAGTAAATATAAAAGCAACTTGAAAATGCCATGTAATCCATAATCACATTTTTCATAAGTTCTGATGACAGTTTTCTAAATATATATTTATACATGCATATTGAAAGCATTCCAGAAGGGTATCACAGTGTTAATAGTAGTCATTTGCAGGTAGAGAGATTATAAATGGTTATATCTTTTTATATTTAAGTGCTTCTGTTTTTTTATGAGCATTATTATCTATATATTCATAAAAAATACAATGATCTTGCCTTTATATATGAAAATCTTAATGGCAAAGGAACACACACCACTTAACATGATGTCATTCTGGGCACTGAGAGCTGAGACATGGAAAGTAATGTGTGACAGAAGGGAGGAAAGGAATTGGAGAATACTAAGACAATAACAAATTATTGTTTATAATGTCATAAGTTTGGATAAATCGGCTGCCAGTTTCATGTAATTGGCCATCTGTCTTGGTTAACTCAGACTTTCTTAGAAAATTTAATAATTTGGAAAAGATTGTTGCATATGACACATAGTTTCTTAAACTTAAAAAAGAATGATTGATAGTCCATTGTAATCTGATTAAGCTTTAAATAGCATTGGCAAAGGGACAGTTGTTACAGACTTAATCTGATAACTACAGAGTAACATTCAAGCAAAACCAGTCAGTATGCCACAGCAATATGACAATGATGATAACAAATGAGTAAGAGAAAACCTAAACCCTTTCACCACTTTCCATTTCACACTATTCTCAACTTTTCCATAATTTCAGATTTCAACTGAAACAACTTTCAAAATTATTTAGAATTTCTTTATAGTTGTGTATGTACTTGAATTATGTGCCTGAGTTACATAAAGCTCTTGCTAGATAATAATTAGAGTTTATTTTAATTTCTTGGAATTCTCTTAAACTACGGAGGAGATACTTTCTCAGGTCTTTCTTATCACAAAAACAAGATGATTTCACCATAGCCTGTAAATCTCTTCTGCCCAGTCATTCAGGCTTGTAACTTGTCTGTATGTGTGTGTGTATTAGTCTCTCGGCCATGTCTGATTCTGTGAGACCCCATGAACTGTAGCCCGCCAGGCTCCTCTGTCAATGTGATTCTCCAGTCAAGAATACTGGAGTGGGTTGCCATGCCCTCCTGCAGGGAATCTTCATGACTGAGGGATCAAACCCGAGTTTCCCACACTGCAGACAGGCCGTTTATAGTCTGAGCCATCAGGGAAGCCTTAGACTCTTCTCAATTCTGTAAGTGAGAGCAAATGATTCTGATGCAAGTAAGGGCCCAAAATCCAACGAGGCAGCTGGCTGTTACACATTCTAGTAACTCAAGCCAATTTACAAAAGTCACACTGTCATGAAAATGAGCTTATTGTCATTTTTCCCCCTTTGCTGCAGGCACTGTGAAACATTTGTGAGGCAGTATGGGTTTACTGAGGATCTCTGTGGCGACTCAGTTGGTAAAGAATACGCTTGCAATGTGGGAGGCCTGGGTTCAGTCCCTTGGTTGGGAAGATCCCCTGGAGAAGGGAACAGCTACCCACTCTAGTATTCTGGCCTGGAGAATTCCATGGACTATAAGTCCATGGGGTCACAAAGAGTCAGACACGACTGAATGGCTTTCACTTTCATGGGTTTATGAAGACATCACTGTCTGATACAAAGGTGCTTTTATCATGATGTTTGACAGCTTACAACACAAAAGATTTTCCCAAAGATATTGCCCAATATAGTCATTTTTATTTATGGTTCATTTATGTCTCCTGATGATCTCATATTTTGTCCTTTGATACTCATTTCCTGACATTTTCTACAGTATAGTTTAATTATGTGTTCTCTGCTCCTCACTATTGATAACTTCACGCTTTTTAAAGTACACCTGAGAATATTACTCCTTATTTAGAACAACTGATGTTGGGATCATACTGTTCAGGTTTGCCTGGATCCTCTGATAGACTGCATTAAATTCCAGTGCCATTCGTTCTTGGCTTTTCTCACTTGTGGTCTCTTCCTCATTACCTTGGTTATTCTTCAGTTACTTTGAATTCGCTGGGTATATACATTCTATTTCTACATAGTAATTGGAATGTATGCATCCCTCATTATCTGTATCAAATCTATTATTGAAAATGTGTTGACTATTGATTTTTTAAATAGAAGTCTTATGCCATTATTTTTAATAGGAAAGTTAAAATGCATTTCCAGCCTATAAAAACACCCGAATTTTCCCAAGTTGTAATGAATACTGAAGCACCTATATATTGATAAAATTCCACAGACTTTTGCATAATGTAAAGCACTAAAGCAACAGTTACTTAATCATTTAACATTTAATTATTTAGCAGTTTGGTGTATTAGTGTATATGTGTGGAGTATATAATGGCACTGACATGTAAAGTATTAGAAATACAAATTACCTTTCCTGCTAAGCACAAATTTGAAGAATGATTAATGTGTTAAAGATGCAGTAAATAAAAATGACCTTTATAAAACAGGAACAATAAAGTGACAAGGTAGATTTTAAATTAAACTCAGACTTTTTGATTGAAGTTTAGTGGTGAGAAAAGAGGTGGAAGATATGGGCAAAGCTGCTGCTGCTTGCTGAAGTGGAAAGAGGAGCAGGAGGGGGCTGGTGAAAGTGTGAGAGAGGCAGGAATAAATGCCTGAAGTTTGACCATGTCTCAGTACAAAGCCACATCCAAGTACATGCAACCAGTAGACAGCTTTGTCCTTCTGGCCCTTTTGACTCTAGAAATGGATGTAAAACTATCACCTGATGCTATATATAGTAACGGGAGGCTAAAACTCTTAACTCCACATCCATTTCCATTCCCTTTGTTTGTGTCAATAAAACGTGATAATATGATAATCTGAGCTATTCATATTCCTGTCATGATAACATGCATTTATTTTAAAATTTATTTAGTTAACTAAGGGTGTCTTTGAATAAGCATTACAAATAATCAAGTTAATTCAATCTTTGCAGTTGAGTGTGTCTTTTTTATATTCGATGTATTAAAAGATTAATAAGAAATGTGCATTAGTAAGGGGGTTCCCAGTTGGCTCGGTGGCAAAGAATCTACCTGCCAATGCAGGAAAAGTATGTTCAAACCCTGGGTGGGTCAGGAAGATCTCCTGGAGAAGGAAATGGCACCCCGCTCCAATATTCTTGCCTGGAGAATTCCATGGATAGAGAGGCCTGGAGGGCTACAGTCCATGGAGTCTCAAGACTTAGCGACTAAAACAATACCAACATAGCATTATTAATTCTGATGGACAGAGAAATATGTTTTCCCAAGGAAAAGCACTTGCATAATTATTGGAGGTGCTAGGTGAATTAATCTCTTTTCTCATAGGATACCAGTTTTAGTTGAAAGAATAATTGACAGACTATGTTTCTTAACATGTTTTGCCAAATTGTTTTTATCTCTGTGGTCTAATATTTATTTAAAGATTTGCATCAAATATTTATAGCTTCTCTCAATTTATAACAATACTTTATTTTAATTAATTTCTTGCTGCAATTCCTTGCTGTTGCATACAAACTTATTCTGCAATATTTTCACTGCTCATAGTAGTAAATGTGACGTCTATACTAGACCCAAGATGTGTGTTTGGTTATTTCTTTTCATAAAAATTTTGAAAGTTTAGCAGCAAAGTATAAGACAAGGTCTTTTTTCATATTTTATTTATTGTTAGGCATGAGATCTGTTTTGTATCCCAGTTGATTGATTTGAGTATCTTTTTGATACCAGGACCATTATAATTAATCTTCCATCAGAGCAAAGTCATCTGCATCTGGATCCCACCACAGATACTGCATCACTCACATCAAATCATATATCTCCAATATTGTCAGTATCCCTGGCTGTAATAATAACAGTGGTAATGGGAGAGAGAAAGGTTGCTTGTATATTATCTCAGAATCAACAGTCCTAGAAGGATGTCCTTGAGCAGGACATGCCCTAGATATAGCAGAAAAGATGTTTGGAGAGGTTTCTTTCTTCTTGAAACTTCTTTTACATTAAATTTTATTGCAGTTTAGTTGCTTTGCAGTGTTTCATTAGTTTCCACTGCACAGCAAAGGGAATCAGCTCTATGCATACATACATCCCCTCTTCTTTTGATTTCCTTTTCGTTTAGGTCACCGTAGAGTAATGAGTAGAGTTACCTGAATTATACAGTAGGTTCTCCTTAGTTATCTATTTTATGCATAGTGTCAATAGTATATATGTATCAGTCCCAATTCACCAAACTCCCCCACCCCCATTTCCCCTTTGCTGTCCATATATTTGTTCTTTAAATCTTTGTCTCTGTTTCTGCTGTACAAACAAGATGATCTGTACCATTTTTTTTCTAGATTCAACATATATGGGTTAGTATACAATATTTGTTTTTCTGACATGCTTTCCCTATGTATGATGGTCTCTAGGCCCATCCTTGTCTCTACAAATGGTCCAATTTCATTCCTTTTTATGGCCAAGTAGTATTCCATCTGGGTCTTCCCAGGTGACTCAATAGTAAAGAATCCACCTGCCAATGCAGGAGGTATAAGAAAGGTGGATTCAGTCCCTGGGTTGGGAAGATCCCCTGGAGGAGGGCATGACAGCCTATTCCAGTTATTCTTTCCTGGAGAATCTCATGGACAGAGGAGCCTGGCAGGCTACAGTCCATGGGGGCCCAAAGAGTCGGACAGAGCTGAGCACACACACACACAGTATTCCATTTTATATATGTACCACATCTTCTGTATCTGTTCCTTTGTTAATGACATCTAGGTTGCTTCTATGTCCTAACTATTGTGGACAGTGCTGCAGTGAACACTGAAGCTTCTGGGGAGTTGCAGAAAGCTTGTCACTGCGCTGTGACTGCCTCTGCATCATGTACACGTTATGCTTTGGACTCACCACAGTCGTCTTCCTGGATTGCTCCTAGGCAGCGACCAAGCATGATAGTGCTAGCAATAAACTGAGTTTTCAGCAGGACAGGCTTCCAGTGGCTGGTGTTTGCTCAGGAGCGCCTTGCTGCCCTGGGGGAGATCTTCTCAGAGCCGCAGCACTTCACAGGCCTGGCTTCTCTTTTCTCTTCTTTCTCACCTCCTTCCTCAAGTGCTAGACCAGCTTTAGACTCTGAAGGTTCTCCCTGCCTGCTCCCTCTTCCTTTTATCTTGCACACATGTTCTCCATTTTTTTTTTTTTGCATGAACATCTCAGAGAAGCTAAGGTAACATACCATTTAATGAAAAATTAACCTCACAAGATTCCATTAAGATCCCTGAGTTTTTCAAAGCAATGCTGCCATAAAAGTTTTGGCTGAACAGACACATGTACCCCAATGTTCATTGCAGCACTGTTTATAATAGCCAGGACATGGAAACAACCTAGATGTCCATCAGCAGATGAATGGATAAGAAAGCTGTGGTACATATACACAATGGAGTACTACTCAGCCCTTAAAAAGAATAAATTCGACTCAGTTCTAATGAGATGGATGAAATTGGAGCCGATTATACAGAGTGAAGTAAGCCAGAAAGAAAAACACCAATACAGTATACTGACACATATATATGGAATTTAGAAGGATAGTAATGAAGACCCTCTATGTGAGACAACAAAAGAGACTCAGAGGTATAGAATGGACTTTTGGACTCTGAGGGAGAGGGAGAGGGTGGGATGATTTGGGAGAACGGCATTGAAACATGTATACTATCTTGTAAGAATGAAGCGCCAGTCTATGTTCAATGCAGGATGCAGGACGCATGGGGCTGGTGCACAGGATGATTCAGGGAGAAGATGTGGGGTGGGAGGTGGGAGGGGGCTTTGGCATTGGGAGATCGTGGACAGCTGTGGCTGATTCATGTCAATGTATGGCAAAACAAATACAGTATTGTAATGTAGAATAAAGTATTAAAAAAATTAATTAATTAACTAAAAAAAAAAATAAGGTTTTTGCCTGAGTCTAGTGTGCAGTAGGTAGAATAGTGCCCCTCAAAAGACATGGCCAAATTCTAACTCCTGGAAACTGTTGGAGGAAAATGGTCTTTGCCAATGTCATTAAAAATCTCCATATGATCTCATCCTAGATTTATAGAAAGCTCTAAGTCTAGAGGCCAGTGTCCTTTATAAAAGAAAGGAGAGGAGCAGATGCAGTGAAACAGAGAAGGCCGTGTTCTAATAAAGACAGAGATCACTGTGATGGGTCAACAAGGCCAAGACTGCCAAGGATTTCTGGCACCAGAAGCTAAGGAGCAGGCAGAAGACAGATTCTCCTTCAGAGTCTGCCGAAGGAACTGTGCTTGAGGCTACCTTAATATCAAACTACTGGCCTCCAGAACCACGAGAAAATAAATTTCTATTGTTTTAAACTTCCTGGTCTGTTTCTTTTTAATTATTATTATTATTTTTACAGCAGCCTAAGAAACACCTAAACTGAGTTAGCTTACCTTTGGCAGCTTTTGTATTGGTGGCAGGTTTTTGTTTTTGTTTTTCCCTTCTTAGACATGGCTGAGAATGTTCTCTGTAGTAGAACACGTTGATCAGTGGATTCCTGCAGTTCCCTGGGGAGGCTGCTACAGCCCCATTCAATTCTCTCATTTCTGATTCTTAACTGATACAGTGGTGCACAGTCCTTAAAGCATTTCTGGCTGCTTTGTAACTAAACTCTTTTACTAAATCATTACCCTTAATCATTCTCTTCTTTTCTATAGATCTTCAAAAATATTTAAGTATTGCGGGGCAAGTTTTTACTCTAATAGGTGAATGGCTGAAACACAGTTAAACTGCATCAGAAATAAATCCTTTCACTCAGAATAGCCACCACATTTATTAGCATTTTAGCAAGATTTTTTCTTATTTGATTGCAGATTATAGTAAAGTCAGTTTTAAGTTGTTATAGCAAATATTCCAATGTAAGTTGTAAAATGTGAGAGAAACCATTAAAAAACACCATAAATTTATCTTCTGAATACCAATAGTGATATTCAAAACACTGAGTGACAATATCCATACCCAGTGTTTTATCTCCAGTCTATTTTCTGATCAATAACTTGTAAAAATGTAAAAATTGATTGTCACATGGTAGGTAAAATTTTCGGTTTAATATTGTTAATTTAAGGGAATGTAATCAAAGCCAATCACTTTTCAGAGTAGTCAGTATAATTCTAAATACATTTCTCAAATATTGATACCTGTGCTAATGTTACTAGAGGTTCTGATGTCCCGAGGAATTTGACATGCCAGAAAAGCATATTCCTTTTAAAACTGGATTTCTTGTTCCTCTCTCCTTTTCTCACTTTATCTGGTAGTGGGATCAGAAATCTCCAAGTGCCTCAATCTGAACTTTCTATTTAAAAATTGGATAATATTTAAGAGAAGTTTGAAAAGTATTTAAGAGAGATGAGCATATTAGGAAGGGAATGTTTATGGCATGTGGGGCTGAGTGTCCTTCTAGCATATCTGGTAATGTTTTCAACTATGAGTCATTGACTGTTGTGGCTGGAAGAGTCCTTAAATATTGTTTCTTCTAATTTCATCAGTGTTAGAGGGAGAAAATGAAGGTCTGTTTTATGAGAGGGCTATACAGTAGATCAGGGGTCCCCAGTCTCTGGGCTGTAGACCAGTCTCTGGGCTGTCAAATCAGCAGCAGCATTAGATTAGAAATAAAGTGCACAATAATGTAATGTACATGAATCATCCTGAAACCATCCCCTCCACCTCCATCCATGGAAAAATTGTCTTCTATGAACTCAGTCCCTGGTGCCAAGAAGGTTGGGGACCACTGCTATAGATCACCTGAGATCCGGGGTCTAGAATAATTCCATGTATGGTGACAGCTTTCCTTTTCACATTAAAGCTTTTACTTTCTCCAGAGGCATGGTAAGGATGAGTGGGTGCAGAAAGCCACGAGATAAATATGGCCCATTTCCCTGAGTTCTGCTTTGAATTTAAAACATGGGGACAGTATTTTAGAGTTTTATGTTCTTTAAAATATGTATGTGAGCAAATTATGTTCTTTGAAATCTGTATACCAGCAAAATAAATAAGTTTCCATTTTTCCAGATTGCATAATACTGTGTATGTTACTAAATGTACAGAGTGCTGGAAATTTTTATAGTCAGAAACTATTCAGAAATTTTGATGATTTTTGTATTGTCTTAAAACAGGGCATTGTTAGCATTGCAACTACAGAATATAGTATTGTTTCCAGAATGTCTGGTTCCTCAGTACATGTTTTGCAACCCACAAAATAACTTAAACAGTAAAATAAAACTTACATATCTGAGCTTATATGAGTTTCAGAATTTTTAATGATGTATAGATTAAAATTATAATTCATAGCTGCATTTCATTAAATATTTTGATTGAAGCACATATATATGGCCATTTAATCCTATTGCCTATAAGAGTGAATTTCCCATAAGATTAAAATTAATAATTTAAATATAACTTTAAAACATTTTATATTATGTCCTGGTTATTGTAAATAAGAAGTTTAAAATATCTAGTGAAAATGCAAAGAGAATGAAAATGAATAATAATCTGAAATTAAGGTTATGACAAAAAAAAACCAAACAAACACTCCCAGAGCTCAGTATAAATCTGATGGCACAGATGATAAGGGCTCATATTTAAGATGGTACAGGGAGGGATGAGGGAGGAGGGAGGAGAGTTCAGGATGGGGAACACGTGTATACCTGTGGCGGATTCATGTTGATGTATGGCAAAACCAATACAATATTGTAAAGTAATCAACCTCCAATTAAAATAAATAAATTTATATTAAAAATAAATAAATAATAATATAATAATAGTTAAAGTCTCCCGGGTACTAATCTCAGCAGAAGCACAAGGAAGGTATTATCATTATCCAATTTACAAATAGCAGTGAATGGTAGTTATTTAACACTGTACTTAGTCACTCAGTCGTGTTCAGCTCGTTGTGACCCCTTGGACTGTAGCCCATCAGGCTCATCTGTCCATAGAGATTCTCGAGGGAAGAATACTAGAATGGGTTGCCATGTCCTCCTCCAGGGAATCTTCCCAACCCAGGGATCGAACCCAGGCCTCCCACCATGCAGGTGGATTCTTTACCATCTGAGTCACAAGGAAAGCCCAAGAATACTGGAATAGGTGGCCTATCCCTTCTCCAAGGTTCTTCCCAACCCAGGAATTGACCTGGGGTCTCCTGCATTGCAGACAGATTCTTTACCAGCTGAGCTACCAGGGAACCCCCTTAATTAGCACTGCTGCTGCTGCTGCTGCTGCTAAGTAGCTTCAGTCATGTTCGACTCTGTGCGACCCCCATAGACGGCAGCCCACCAGGCTCCCCTATCCCTGGGATTCTCCAGGCAAGAACACTGGAGTGGGTTGCTATTTCCTTCTCCAATGCATGCAAGTGAAAAGTGAAAGTGAAGTCGTTCAGTCGTGTTGGACTCTTTGCGAATCTAAAAATCAATATTTAGTTGAAAAGGAGCTCATTAATTTGAAGATGTTACATCATATGTGTGAAGGAGCTGCTTGAACAGTACTGCATGAACAATACTGCATGAAACGATTGTTTCTTGCCACTGAATATCTGTGTCTATCTACCTATATATCTGTCTGTATAGTCTTTTTCTGGAAAAAAATTAATACAATGTATTCAGTGTGTAAAGTCTACCTTCACTGAAGCTGATAAATGACTTAAGATGATATTTTAAAAGAAAGAAAAAATTATAGAGAATAAATGAGCTTGACTTTAAGTTCAGAGACTGGGGAAAGAATAAGTAACTTCAACCACACAAGACTTAGAAAGTGTCATCTAGGAATGGAGAGTATTAAGAATCATTTCACTCGTTATTTTTCACCCTCTCCGAAGTGAATTGAAAGAGTCTGTACTAGCGTGGGTGGAGAATCATCCAACAGGCAGGGAAGAGCAAGGGTGATAGAAAAGAGGACAAGAGTCTTATCCTGCCTCTCTAGAGAAATAATCCTTTTCATTATGAATAGTGATGACTCGACATAGAGCTGAGCTGCATGAGCTTTCTATTTTGTCATCCTCTGAACAAGGAAGAAGGCTGAAAAGGACCATTATTGAACAGAACATTGTGAATCTAAGTGTAATTAGACCCTTAACAGACTAGAGAGAAAATTGAAGGAACGGGAGCACAAAGAAAGATGAGGACCACTGAGGTGCTGTTGGCTCTGGGGAAGCACACAGAGAAAGCAACCCGAGGTGCCAGTTTCTCTCTTCCACTTCCCATTATAGCTGGCACAGAGGAGGCTGGTGTCTAAGTAGAAGGCAAAAAGCTCTGAAAAGCATAACAACTGCTCAAAATTGTTCTTTCAAACTCAAGAGGATGACCAGCAACATCACAGTGGAGTCTTCCCAAGTTGAAGTAATGATCTAAAACCCAAGGGCAGCCCCCATGAGAAGTCATTGAACTTGAACCCTTGTTTGCTCCTGCAGCTCTCTGGCCCTGTCTCACTCTGTAGCACTTGGATGGACAAACCATAACCCTAGGTAACTTGAACTCTTCCCCCGCAATATATCCCACTGGTTTAGTGAGATAGTCATGCCCTATTTCTCTTATCTGTTCACTTTTGCTGTCTTCTGCATGACTTTTCAACACCCCAGCATGTATGTGCCAAGTCTCTTCAGTTCAGTTCAGTTCAGTTCAGTCACTCAGTTGTGTCCGACTCTTTGCGACCTCATGAATCGCAGCACGCCAGGCCTCCCTGTCCATCACCAACTCCCAGACTTCATTCAGACTCACATTCATCGAGTCAGTGATGCCATCCAGCCATCTCATCCTCTGTCGTCCCCTTTTCCTCCTGCCCCCTATCCCTCCCAGCATCAGGGTCATTTCCAATGAGTCAACTCTTCGCATGAGGTGGCCAAAGTACTGGAGTTTCAGCTTCAGTGTCATCCCTTCCAAAGAAATCCCAGGGTTGATCTCCTTCAGAATGGACTGGTTGGATCTCCTTGCAGTCCAAGGGACTCTCAAGAGTCTTCTCCAACACCACAGTTCAAACTCTTAGCAACCCTGTGGACTGTAGCCCTCCAGGCTCCTCTGTCCATGGGATTCTCCAAGCAAAATACTGGAGTGGGTTGCCATGCCCTCCTCCAGGGGATCTTTACACCCAAGGATCAAAACCACATCTCTTGCATCTCCTGCATTGGTAGATGGGTTCTTTACCACTAGTGCCACCTGGGAAACCCTCAAAACCCCAGACCTTTCTTCAAATCTCCATGAATTCCTCTCTTTTCTTTTCTCAGCTGATGCCCTTTCTTTCTTCTTCATTGAGTAAAGTACAGTAAGTCATCTATGTACAAATATATTCTATCCCAAGAGCTCATTTGTAAGTCCAGTTTGCTCATAAGTCCAACAAAGTTCATGGGATTCTCAAGGCAAGAATGTTGAAGGGGTTTGCCATTCCCTTCTCCAGTGGACCACATTATGACAGACTTATTGGAAAAGACCCTGCTGCTCTGAAAGACTGAGGGCAGGAGGAGAAGAGGCAACAGAGAATAAGATGGGTGGTTGGCATCAATGACTTAGTGAACATGAGTTTGAGCAAACTCCAAGGCGATAGTGAAGGACAGGGAAGCCTGTTGTGCTGCAGTCCATGGGGTCGCAAAGAGCTGGGCATGATTGAGCAACTGAACATCAACCAACAGAGTTAGCCTAGGTACCTAACTAACACGATTGGCTATATAGTACTGTACTGTAATGGGTTTATAATTCCTTTCACACAAATGATATATAAAAAAGCAAAGAAAATATTTTTAATTTCACAGTTCAGTGCCTTATACAGTGGGACAGTACAACTGGCATACAGGGGCACATTGACATTTTTGAAAGTTCACAACTTGAAGGTTTGTATGTAGAGGACTTACTCTAATCGGAAGAGAGCTTTAAATATACCACCTGGACACCTAGTTATCCCAGCACATGAACTCATATATTCTCCCATCTCCCTTAGGTAAACTGTCCAAACTCCTACCTAACCCAGACCTTCTGACTTCCTGCTGTGAATGAGATTGCTTCATTTCTTTCCCACTATTTTAGTGGCTTTTCTCTTTATTTCCTCTTCATTTTCAACAATTTCCCATCAACTAGATCATTTCTGTTAGCATGCTGTTTTCTTTTTTTCTCCTCTTAAAAAATCATCTTGAGTCCACTTCCTGCAGTCTAGCTATTGCCCAAATTCTTTGCTTCCAGTTGGAGCAATCTTGTTAATGAGTTGCCTCTGTTTGCTGCACCCTTCCTCATCTTACTTTCTCTTAATTCACTCTGACTGGGCTTTTTCTCAGCCTCTCAACTGAAACCATTGAGAGAAGGCGATGGCACCACACTCCAGTACTCATGCCTGGAAAATCCCATGGGCAGAGGAGCCTGGTAGACTGCAATCCATGGGGTCGTGAAGAGTCAGACACGACTGAGCGACTTCCTTTTCACTTTTCACTTTCATGCATTGAAGAAGGAAATGGCAACCCACGCCAGTGTTCTTGCCTGGAGAATCCCAGGGATGGGGGAGCCTGGTGGGCTGCCGTCTATGGGATCACACAGAGTCAGACACGACTGAAGTGACTTAGCAGTAGCAGCAAACTGAAACCGTTATTGACAAAACATGAATGGCGTTCTTCTTGCTAAATTCAGTCTGCTCTTCATCTTACTTTACAGTATATAACACTTTGCTTTCATGCCTCTTTGCTTCTCCTGGTGTTCTTGTTATTTCACTCAGTTCAGTTCGGCTCAGTAGTGTCTGACTCTTTTCTACTGCGTGGACTGCAACATTCCAGCCTTTCCTGTCCATTACCAATTCCTGGAGCTTGCTCAAACTCATGTCCATTGAATCAGTGATGCCATCCAACCATCTCATCTTCTGTCGTCCCCTTCTCCTCCTGCCCTCAATCTTTCCCAGCATCAGGGTCTTTTTAAATGAGTCAGTTCTTTGCATCAGGTGGCCAAAGTATTGGAGTTTCAGCTTCAGCATCAGTCCTTCCAATGCAGTCAAGACTGATTTCCTTTAGGATGGACTGATTGGATGTCCTTGCAGTCCAAGGGATTCTCAAGAGTCTTCTCCAACACCACAGTTCAAAAGCATCAATTATTCGGTGCTCAGCTTTCTTTATGGTCCAGCTCTCACATCCCTATGTGACCAATGGAAAAATCATAGATTTGACTACATGGAGCTTTGTCAGCAAAGTAATGTCTCTGCTTTTTAATATATGCTGTCTGGGTTGGTCGTAGCTTTTTCTTTAAAGGAGCAAGTGTCTTTTAAATTTCATGGCTGCAATCACCATCTGCAGTGATTTTGTCCCCCCCAAATAAAGTCTCTCACTGTTTCCACTCTTTCCCCATCGATTTGCAATGAAGAGAGGGAACCAGATGCCATGATCTTAGTTTTCTAAATGTTGAGTTTTAAGCCAGCTTTTTCACTCTCCTCTTTCACTTTCATCGAGGCTCTTCAGTTCCTTCTCGCTCTCTTTCAAGGACAGTGCCATCTGCATATCTGAGGCATTTCACTCAGTACTCATTCTTAGTCTCCTTGCATGTTCCCCCTTTTTTCCTAACATCTGAACCTTGGACTGTTTCTGGTCTCAGTCCTTGGTATTCTTTTCTACATTCACTCTCCACGTAGTATCATCCAGTTCTGCATTTAAATGTCATTTATACAAATCACACTCAAAGTTAGTTCTTTAGCTCAGACCTTCTTCTAAAGTCCACACTGAGTAGCTATTGCCTCCTTGATGGACACATTTGGATGTCTAATAGATTTCTCAAATATGAACTGCCTTAAACTGAAGTTGAGAACTCTCCATCTCAGTGCCCCTTCTGTGGCGTTCCCCATTCCCCTTTAGGGCAGTGTCATCCTTCTTATTCTTCAAACGTATCAACAAAATTTGGGGATCCTTGTTGACTCTTCACTTTCACAGTCCATATCCAATCCAGCAGAAAATCCTTTTGACTCTGCTTTCAAAACAACTACTCCAAGACGAATGCTTTCATGCAAAGTCATCATATCTCTTGACTGAATTGATATAATACTTCCATAATTATTTCCCTGCTTTTATCCTCCTTTTCTACAGTCTGTTTTTAATACAATATAGTGCTCTTTAAAAAATATTTTTAAACAGTGATAGACTCACAGAAACTTACCAAAGTATACGTACAGGAGGCTCCATGTACCAGTTGCAGATGGTTACTTCTTATGTAACTACAGTTTATAAAATTCTCTCAAAACCAGAAAATAAATGTTGGTATTATCCACAAAACTTATTCATCAGTTTTACATGAACAGAGTGCTTCTTTTAAAATATGAATTAGATAGGGTTTTGCCCAAATCTTGCCTTTTCACAATAGTCTGCTTTAATCTTGTTATTTTAAACCATGAACTTTCTGCAAGCTGATAATCCTTCTTACCTTATAATATTTCTCCATAATAGTTGAAATCTCTTAACATACTATATTTGTGTATTATGTTTATCTTCTGTCTTCTTGTACTAGACTATAAACCCAATGAGCTGGAATATTTTTGGTTTTGTGCAATGATATATTCCAGGGACTTAGAATAATAACTGTCCTAGACAAAAATATTTGGAAGAATAATTGCACACTTAAAACTAGAGTTTTTGTTTTTATCTCCGTTAGTTATGAAAGACCTGTTCTTTCTCCCTGAAGTATATTTTATATAAATATTTTGTGTTTATTAGTTCATTAAATACTGCCTATATGAGTCAAGTGTTATCATCTCTTCCCAACTCCACATTCGTGATGTCTTGTCAAAGGCTTGAAGTGGCCATGATGGGAATATTTATAAGAGCTAAACCAGCAAACACATCAAGTCAGTACCCTGTATCCTCAGTAATTGTTAAACATTTGCAAGCACAACACTGAATCTGGCCAGTCAATTCAGCCACCAATTAATATTCTTAATTAAAATTGTTTTCCTTATCAGTTTTGTGATATTGAATAGATGAGTGGCTCAAATAAAAGTATATATTTTCCTAATGAATTTCCTATTCAATACAGTGTGTATACAGTATACATCATTTCACAGACTTTTAGGACAGTATCCAGATGCCTTCAGTTTGTCAACAAAATTCTCAGATATTTATTTATCCAAGATTCTCTCCTATGAATATCCTGTCCATGACATTGGGGCAGAGGCACACATCAAGAAGCTGAGTATAGGTAGATGAAGAGGGAAGAAATAAGAGCAAATGCATAGAAGTGTTTTTAGGATTAGTTGTTTAAGAACATTATCAGCAAATAATGAATATTAAAAGGAGAAAGGAAATTGTCTTCATAGTCTCAAACAAAAATGTTTGGAATTAAACATTTTTCTTTCTGGAAAAAATGGACATAACCACTGCAGTGCCTGTAACCCTTTTCTCTATGATATTATGGCCATCGCTTTATAAGTTAATAGTAATCCTGAGAAATTTGCAAGAATATGTGGAGAGGAAACATACACTGAGAACAGGTCAAGAGTTTATTTTATATCTCTTCTCTATGTACTTGTATCATTAGAATATTCTTCTCAGGATGTTCTTTTAAAATACAAGTGTATATGTTTCCAGTAGTGCTACACTCTGACTCTTTACTTTTAACAAGTTACCCCCCTTTTTTTTCAGTCTCTCGGTGCTTTTACTGTAATTTTCATAAAAAGAGATGTGAACTTCTGTCTTCTGATGACTAGCTCTCGAAATATCTTATTTTATGTTGCCGTAGGTGTTCCTTTTCTGCTACTGAATAGAGTGTAAGTACAGCATCTTCTATATCACCTGAGGAATTGCTTTAACAGCAATATCAATTTCTGGATTTTCAAAATGCCACTTTTGGCCATTGTAACTGGAGTGAGAGTTCATAAATTTTAAAATAAAATGTTCTAATACGATTTTATTTCATGGATTGAAGCTAATTGAGCAATAACCAGACCACACACACACACACACACCCCACACACGCGCACACACACACACACACACACAGATGCATAGGAAAATGCAGCAGGGACTAATTGCTGATTAATTCTCAATTTATTTGTATATCTTTTAGAGAATCAGATCTATGGTTAATTCAACCTTACCTGAATATCAGAATCATGTGAGAATCTTTTTAAAAATCCTGGTCTTTGAGATCCATCCCAGACCAATGTACTGTTTATCACAATGTTTTGGGCCCAGGCATCAGTATATTTTAAAAGTTACACAAGTTATTGTAAGATGGATCTAGGTTTGAGTACCACTGGATTAGACACAGAACTGTTTGTGTTGGACAAAGATAAAGCTTTTTGTTGATGTTCAGTCACTAAGTTGTGTCCTACTGTTTGAGACCCCATGGATTGCAGCATACCAGGATTCCCTGTCTTTCCCTGTCTCCCGAAGTTTGCTCAAACTCATATCCACTGAGTTGGTGGTTCCATCTAACCATCTCCTGCCCTCAATCTTTCCCAGCATCAGTCTTTTCCAGTGATCTGGCTCTTTACATCGGGTGGTCAAAGGACTGGAGCTTCAGCTTCAGCATCAGTCCTTTCAGTGAATATTCAGAGTTGATTTCCTTCAGGATTGACTGGTTTGATCTTGCTTTTCCAGCACCACAGCTCAAAAGCATCAATTCTTCCTCACTGAACCTTCTTTATGGTACAACTCTCAAATCTGTATATGACTACTGGAAAAACCATCGCTTTGACTATATGGACCTTTGTCAGCAAAGTGATGTCTCTGCTTTTTAATGATCTATCTAGGTTTGTCATAACTTGTCTTTCAAGGAGCAAGTGTCTTTTAATTTCATGGCTGTAGTCACTGTCTGCAGTGATTTCAGAGACCCCAAAAATAAAATCTGCCACTCTTTCCATTTTTTCTCC
The DNA here is from genome assembly GCA_917880005.1 of Nanger dama. NCBI lineage: Eukaryota > Metazoa > Chordata > Mammalia > Artiodactyla > Bovidae > Nanger > Nanger dama. The sequence goes on from CAKJTW010000007.1 coordinate 38,774,001, forward strand.
ATCTATTTGGCATGAAGTGATGGGACTGAATGCCATGATATTAGTTTTTGAATGTTGAATTTTAAGCCAGCTTTTTCACTCTCCTTTTTCACCTTCAACAAGAGGCTTTTTAGTTCCACTTAACTTTCTGCCATAAGAGTGGTGTCATCTGCACAGCTGAGGTTATTGGTATTTCTCCTGGCTATCTTGATTCCAGCTTGTGCTTCATCTAGCCTGGCATTTCGCATGATGTACTCTGCATATAAGTTAAATAAGCAGAAGGGCAATATACAACATTGATGTACTCCTTTCCCAGTTTTGAACAAGTCTGTTGTTCTTTGTTGGGTTGTAACTTTTACTTCCTGACCTGTATATATTTTTCTTAGGAGGCAGATAAAGTAGTCTGGTATTCTCATCTCTTTAAGAATTTTCCAGTTTGTCATGATCCGCACAATAAAAGGCTTAGCATAGCTAATGAAGTTGAAGTAGATGTTTCTGAAATTCTCCTGCTTTTACTCTGATCCAACAGATATTGGCAATTTGATTTCTGGTTTCTCTGCCTTTTCTAAATCCAGCTTGTACATCTGGAAGTTCTTGGTTCATGTACTGTTGAAGGCTAGTTTGAAGAATTTTGAGCATTACTTTGCTAGCATGTGGTAGTTTGAGCATTCTTTGGTATTGCATTTATTTGTGAGTGGAATGAAAACTGACCTTTTCCAGTCCTATGGCCATGGCTGAATTTTCTAAATTTGTTGTCATATTGAGTGCAGTACTTTAACAGCATCATCTTTGACAATTTGAAATAGTTCAGCTGGAATTCCATCACCTCCACTAGGTTTGTTCATAGTAATGCTTCATAGGGCCACTTGACTTCACACTCCATGATGTCTGACTCTTTTGCTAATTTTAAATACCATATGTTGCTAAGGGAAATGTTAATTATAATATATAATTTTGTACCATTTACAGATAGTCCTCAATTTATGGTGGATTAACTTATTGCTTTTTGATTTTATGGTGGTTCAAAAGAAATATATATTCAATAGAAATTCTACTTCGAATTTTGGATTTTGATCTTTTCCCAGGCTAGTCTGCAGTACATTACTCACTCATGATCCTGGACAGTAATAGTGAGCTGCAACTCCCAGTCAGTCGCAGGATTGCAAGGGTTAACAACCCACATACTTACCACCATTGCCTACCCATACAATCATTCAGTTTTTCACTTTCTGTACAGTATTCATTGGGAGGACTGATGCTGAAGGTAAAACTCTAATGCTTTGGCCACTTGACGTGAAGAGCCAGTTCGTTGGAAAAGACCCTGTTACTGGGAAAGATGGAGCGCAGGAGGAGAAAGGGGCAACAGAGGATGAGATAACTGGATGGCATCATTAACTCAATGTTTATGAGTTTGAGCAAACTCTGGGAGATGGTGAAGGACAGGGAAGCCTGGTATGCTGTAGTCCATGACACGACTGAGCAAGTGAACCACAACAACAGTATTCAACAAATTGCTTGAGATATTCCACATGAGATCCACCTAGCTTCCCAAGTTACACTATTGGTATTGGTAAAGAATCCGCCTGCCAATGCAGGAGACACATGGGACGCAGGTTTCATCCCCGGGTCATGAAGATTCCCTGGAGAAGGAAATGGCAACCCACTCCAGTATTCTTGTCTGGGAAATCCTATGGACAGAGGAGCCTGGCGGGCTGCAGTTCACGGGGCCTCAAAGAGTAGGACATGACTAGCATCTGAATGCACATTCCACACTTTACTGTAAAATTGTCTTTGTGTTGGATGATTTTGCTGAATCATTAAAAACATTAATGTACATGTTCTGAGCACATTTCCATTTGGCTAGGCTATGCTGTGGTGTTTACTGAGATATTAGATGTCTTAAATGTGTTTTCAGGTTATGGTATTTGTAGCTTATGTTGTGCTTATTAGAACATTACCCCATCAAAATTACAAATATCTGTGCTGGTATGTTATACACGTGAATGCTAACTCAGTACGTATATTAGAAAAGTATGTCTAAAGTGTGTGTCTCTTTACACAATTGCAGCGATGCAACCCTACTATTCGGGGAAGGCAGTGGCACCCCACCCCAGTATTCTTGCCTGGAAAATCCAATGGCTGGGGGAGCCTGGTGGGCTGCAGTCCATGGGGTCGCTAAGAGTCGGACACGACTGAGCGAAGCAACTTCGCTTTCACTTTTCACTTTTATGCATTGGAGAAGGAAACGGCACCCCCACTCCAGTGTTCTTGCCTGGAGAATCCCAAGGACGGGGGAGCCTCGTGGGCTGCCGTCTATGGGGTCGCACAGAGTCGGACACGACTGAAGCGACTTAGCAGCAGCAGCAGCAACCCTACTATTACAGGGTTAAAACAGCCACTGCCAAGATACTTCTGACTGGGCAGAGGAAAGATTTCTAAGTCACAAATCTTTGTGATTGAACTAAAAGATGGTTTTTCCATAGTCCCATCTAACATGAAGATTAAAGGCATTGTTAGACTCTTTCAGGTTATCAAACTTTTATTTTTCCCTGAAAACCCCATGTCCTCACTGAAGGAGGGACCCATGGCATTGTTTAGTTTGGCAAATAAAGGACAAGATTATTAATTTATTATGAGTTCTTTAAAATTTGTGTTTTTTTTTAATGGCAAATGAATTTGACAAGTCGAATTGTCACGTTGTTAACCCGTGGAATATGGTTATCTTCTCTCATTAGCTATGACTGTTATTTGGACGGTAAAACTATTGGCTGTCCTGTGTCCCCAGGTGAGACACTAGGGACTTGCCTTTCCAAAAGTCAAGTAGAGGTTGCCTTTGGGTTGTAGATCCAAGATCAGTAGATGGGTCCAACCCGGGTTCCTTCGAAATTACTCCTTTGCTCTGGGTCTCAGATCATGTGAAGACTTTGCGGGCACCCTTTAAGGGGAGAGTGTCTGTTTCCCACCATCCTTCCACTGTCTTGAAGACCAGCTCCACTCTTCTTCAGCACCAGATGTTCTGGGGACTTGTCTTTCTAGTGCAAGGCTTCCAGGTTGTGCCTTCCAGTTTGTGGGTCTTGACCATACCACATTTCTATCCCTTCTATAGTCTTGTGGCTTCTTTGTATCTATGGTTTTATAAGATCTTTTCTGCTAGTCTTTAGATTGTTCTCATTGCTCTTTGCTCTGTAAAGAGTTGTAATTTTGGTGTGCCGTGGAAGGAGATAAACTTCTACTCCACTATCTTGGCCCCTCCTGTTATGTTTGTTATATACATAGATGATATTTCTTCATCTGTTAATTTAAGCCAGTAAAAATACAGACTTATTTTCTTGTACTAGAAAAATAAGTAATATAATTTTCTGAACTCACAAAAGTCATGGATTCCAAAGGAGAAGACCTGGCTGTAATGGAAAATTCTATTACTTCTTTTTCTATCATAAAGACCAGATTTATGTTATATAAAAGAGTTTGGATCACTATGTTACTCTCTTTTATCTGTGAGACTTTGAATAATAATGGCTTCTTTAACCTTGATTTTGTATGTGTTAAGTGGGGAGAAAGTTTGATTAAGTAATAAGGTAATTTTGAGTTTTAAATAATTTAAGATAAAGCATTTGCAATCTCCAAAACACTCTACGCACACAAACTTTAATTCATAGTGTTCATAGTATTCAGAGCATAAAGCAGGTATAGATTTTAAGAGAATTATGATGAGGAGCTCCACACAGGGCAAATTGTTGTCTGCTGTAGTTCAAGGTGACCCTGAGAGTTTTGCAGACAAGGTGTCAGATAAATGTGGGATACACTATCCTTGAACTTGATATTGAAGGGGATGCTGGGTATAAAGAACATCATGAAGAAAGGAAGGACTCTGAAATCATGAGTTGCCTTGGGAATTAGATGTCTGTGTATTGTTGACAGGGAAGGCACAGAACAGAATTATTTACAGGTAATGTAGATCATATTTTGACACATCTGTGATGCCAATAGGAGGAGCTTGTACTTCAGTTCAAAGGCAAAAGGAAGCATTGAAATATGGTGATATATTTGAAGTCTGTTTAGGATGGAACACGAAGGGAAAAGGAATTTATTGGATACTTAACACGTTGCTGTACACAGTGTTTCCAGGTCTGTGTCTTTATTATAATTTTAAGTATTAGAAAACTGAGCCACAGAGAGATTAAATATATACCTAGGGACATTCAGACAAGAGTTCTGGAGCCAAGACTCAAATCCAAATTTATCTGCCTTTAAATCTTTCCAAGACCCTATGGGACCTTTGCAATTAATCTGACAAATGCACATTGAGTTTTTTTGGAATAAGGAAGCAAAGAGGCAGTGAAATCACAAAGGAAGCTCATTTGAGATGCAACAGACACCTAAAGAGAAATGAAACGTTCTATTTTTCAGCTGTGTTTTATAGGGCCTTTTAGTTTGATTCTTTTATTTTCTTAACATTGCCAAATACACTGATCACATTATTTTTATGTCAGAATTATGTAAAAGGACTTAAATTTTCTTTGAAAATCATGTACACATTCAGAATGTTACTAGCTATACATTTCTAAAATATAACTAGTTTAGCTCTCTTGGCATTAGATTTTCTGTGACTCAGCCAAACTTGAAAGGATTCAGAGACTGAGCCCTTTAAAAGACTTCTGGAACAACTCATGCAGTAGAGCAGGTGTTAGAAAGAGAAGCCAAAATCTCCTCTGTCAATTCCCAGGTTGATTTCTTCCATTCAAGCATACATCAGAGGTATTCGCTGAACAAAATTACCCCCGCTTTTAGACTCGGCACCACCTTGGTTTTTGGATCACGCTAAGAGTGATGGAAAAGACCAGCTAAAATGAACCCATTCTCTTTGTTGTGGTTATTAACATTAAACTACTTCCTCGTAGGATGGATATGCTAGTCAAAAGGCAGCAATTGGTATCCAGTATTCTTCTCCAAGTTTCCTTTCCTAGTAGCCAGGGCAAGCTTTGAGGACTTTGGATTTAGCCCTGTATTTCAGAGTTGCCTCAAGTCACAATCCTCCTTGGCTTTGTAGGAGACTTGGTATTTTGTGCTGAGCATCTATGCTGATTCCTTATTCCAAGGGTTAAACCAGCTGTTTGAATCTGGCTGCCCAGTATTTCAGTTGTCAGTCTTTTTGGAAGCTGGACCTTTGTCCCATTACAAATACGTATTAACTGTGAATTGATCTCCCAGTTCACAGCTGCCTGCCTGTTTGGCTTCCTGCCTGGATTTCTCAGCCCAGAATCTGTCACTGTGCTCTTATACTTGAAGCTCCAATATTAGCTGAACTATGACTGAAATTATATCTTTCACTCAGCTACTATCTGTTCACCTAGGCGTCACTTCCTTGGTATAGCTTCTGCTAGAGGGTAGGATGAATATAGCTATGCATCCTTTCTTCTCTTTGCTGCTCCATTTTGTTTGTTTTTTGTTTTTGTTTTCTGGAGGTGCCATGTGGCCTGTGGGATCTTAGTTCCCTGGCCAGGTATGGAACTCATGCCCCCTGCAGTTAAAGCTAGTGTTCAAACCACTGGACCACCAGGGAATTCCTGCCCAGTATTGTTTTAGACAGACATGATTTAGCGTTGATATAAGCAAAAAGTTGGCAATATTTATGATTATAGGTAATAGGGTGAAATCCAGAAAAGCAACTGATATACAAAATAAGTTAGTATGTAATTCTCCTATAAAGGCACTTAGCACACAGCATCACAGTCTAGCACAATTTGGGAATCCAAGCAGATGTGTAGACAATTTACATAAGGGGATTCTGTTTAAAAGTGTGAGGCTAAGACAAGATATGTGGAATGTTTTGATGTTCCATACCAAAATCTCTATTTATAGAAGGTTGGCTAGAAAAGTCAAGACTTCAGTCTTTGAAAGATTGGACCCAAGAGGAGTTCCTGGGACATGACTAGAAGAGCAAGATAAGGTTCCAGGTTCTAAACTAGATTATGGAATGGGGATTGGATTGTGGGTAAACTTCAGATGTCAAGATGTTAAAAATAGAACTTGAGAATTGGAAGAGGAGTACAAGTTGACTTGATGGTGATTCATCTGAATATGAATCAGAGCTTCTTAAATTGTCCCAGACCCTGATCATCACTGAGCCTCAGATCATGGAAAATGCAGTCAGCAAAATAAAGATTTTGGCTTTTAATTCATTAGTTTGTTCTTAGTGGTCTCCCTCTAAAACTTTTCCAGGGTGAACTATGACCAGAAAACTGTTAAAAAGTGACAAGAAAAAATCTGCAGGCTGTTGTCTTCTCTTGGGGCATTTATAAATGATTACTGAATGTGTTCTTCATTTCTGTGCATGCTTCAAATGAAAAGCCCATCTTCAGGTGGTATCTCCAAAGTTCTCTGTAAGGCCTCTGTATCAGAAGCCAACTTTTTCTTTTCTCCCTTCAGTTTTATTATGGAGCTAAGCTGTGGTTGAAATAGTCCACTGGGATATATTCTATTAGGATTGTTCTAGTTTTTATACATATCAATATATATATGTCTATATATGTGTATGTCTCTGTAGGTATGTACAGAAGGTTATACACCTAAATCTATAAGCAAGAGGAAGTAAAAGGTTTTGTCTTAATTTAGACTAGTGCCTCTATTATCTACAGAGAAGGATTTGAGAATAAAGAATCAGCTTTTTATTCTTTTTAATATAGCACCTGGTCTCTGAAATAGTATAAGTTTCTGCCAAGGTGCATGTCAAAGCAATTGCTGTAATTTGTTGTATTTTAGGAATAGCTCTGATCATTTCAATCCAAATATTTATTGCAATTGTATTGTTTCAGCTTTGTAATAAATTGAATGTTGTTCAAAAATAAAAATGTTCATTTTCTTCTCTAGGGTCACCTACAATCTAGCAAGGGACACAATAAAGCAATTTAACCTGGAGCACAGTATGGAAATTGCTAGCAAAATATACAATGAAAAAAATTATTTATAGAAAGCTGCACAGGCTTTAAGTGTGTTATAGTGCATGCACACACAAACACTCACACCAGAGAGTCTCAGCCAAAAGACAAAACAATCCATTTAAAAATGGTCAAAAGTCTTGAAGAGACATTTCTCCAAAGAAGATATTCAGATGGCCAATAAGCACATGAAAAGATGTTGAAGATCATTAGTCTTTAGTAAATGACTACTCCAGTGCAAATCGAAATCATTTTACCCATCAGTTCAGTTCAGTTCAGTCGCTCAGTCTTGTCTGACTCTTGGCGACCCCATGAGTTGCAGCACGCCAGGCCTCCCTGTCCATCACCAACTTCTGGAGTTCAGTCAAACTCATGTGCATCAAGTTTTGGTGATACCATCCAGTCACTCATCCTCTGTTGTCCCCCTCTCCTCCTGCCCCAATCCCTCCCAGCATCAGAGTCTTTTCCAATGAGTCAACTCGCACGAGGTGGCCAAAGTATTGGAGTTTCAGCTTTAGCATCAGTCCTTCCAATGAACACCCAGGACTGATCTCCTTTAGGAGGGACTGGTTGGATTACCTTGCAGTCCAAAAACTAAAAAATAGCAAGTATTGACAAAGATAAGAAAAACTGGAACCCTCATATATTGCTGGTAGGTGTGTAAAATTGTACAGCCATGTAAAAATCTGTTTGGCAATTCCTCCAAACTTTAAACATAGAATTACCATGTGACCCAGTAATTCTCCTCTTAGGCATATACCCAAATAACTGAAGCATATATTTGAATAAAAACATGTATACGTGAATGTTTGTAGCATTATTATTCATGGAAAAAACTCAATTGTGTATAAGCTGATAAATAAAAAATAAAATGTGGTATATTCATAAAATGTCATATTTTTAGCTGTAAAGAGGAATAAAGAGGAGTGAAGAACTGACATGTGCTACAACATACATTAACCTTGAAGACTTTATGCTAAATGAAAGAAGTCAAACACAAAGACAACGCCTTATATGATCCTTTTGTAAGAAATGTCTAAAATACGGGTTTCTTCACTCTTCACAAGAACGAAGAGTTCTTGTGAAGAAAATATTCTGGAAGTAGATGGTGGTGATGGCTACAGAGTGTTGTGAATATACTAATAAATCGGTGGCTTGTATACTTTAAAATGGTTAAAGTGGTAAGTTTATGTTCTGTGAATTTTATCGCATTAAAATGTACAGTCACATACACTTAAAACTGAACACAATTTGCAATATAAAGAAAATTATAAATTCCAAATAAAAGTATAATTTGTAAAATATAGGCATGATTCACTTAATGGGCATCTAAGAGTGAATTTTCTAAGAGCTTTTCAAAAACTCATTTGTAAATTAGTTGTTTGGGGCACTGGAAAATGTTTTATGGTGATTTAAATATAACTGAGTTTTGAGGGTAGGCAGGAAGGGTTATATTCAAGTGCTGGGAAATAGTATCCACTTCATATCCCCTAATAAAAAACTAAAAATCTGCTTATTTCCCACATTTCAGTTTCAAGCTCATTTTATCATTGTCATTTAAACTTGATTGAATATTTAAAAGACAATGATACTTGTGTAACTTTCTTCTTTAAAATATATTGTCATTCTTAGGTTTCTTGGTCAAAATTTTATTTTGACATGATAAAATCATCTTAGCAGATTGACTACATACATTTTTATTACATTTATATATAATTTTAAGCTCATAATTGTGATCTTTCATGACATAATTTCCTGTGTTAATTCAATTCTTTTTTTACCATCTTAATATGATGAAACTCCTGAAAAGTATAAAAATTTTGGAAAATCATAATTTAAAATACTTTTGGTAACATATCTAAACTTTTTTTCTTAATTGACATAAGGTAAATTGAGCCTTATGGATATTTAGAAAATTCTCTCCTGCAAATTACTAAGATGTATAGTTTGCCTCTGAATGGATCCTATTTTTCTTATTTATCCAGCAGGGCTATTTTTAGTTAATGGAGTGATATATGGAAAATGCACTGTGTATGGTAAAGTTCAACAAAGAATAGCTAGGTTTTCTGTTTTTTAAAACTATGTCATTCACTTAAATGTTATAAAGAAAAGAAAGGGGAAAAACATGCTACTGTTTCATTATTTGCATATTAATTCATATAGTAATAGACAGTGGCCCCATTCTTGGACAGAACATGTTTTCTTCTGTTTCTTTTCTTTTTCTTTCTTTCCTTTTATTTTTTTCTTTTTTGCCACAAACACAACTTATTGGATCTTAGTTCCCTGACTGGGGATTGAACCTGGGCCCAACAGTGAAAGCGCTGAGCCCAAACCCCTGGACCACCAGAAAATTCCCATTTCTTTCTTTGTGTGTGTGTGTGTGATTGCCTTTTCCAATTATATATCCCTTCAAAAATGATAAAGACTGTTTTGCATATTTATCTTAAAATTTAGTATCTGGTGTTATTTATTTATATTTTAAGAAGTCTTTGTTTCTGAACTGGGTTATGCAAGCGTACTAGCAGATATAAGCAATGTGTTTTCTATTTCTTATAGATTCTACAAAGAAATTAAAAGATGTGCTTGAAGAATTCCATGGTAATGGTGTGCTTGCAAAGTATAATCCTGAAGGGGTAAAGCCTTTTTTTTTCTTTATTTAAGTTTCATGTAGATGTTTGGAGGAGGGATTTCTTAACGAAGAGTTCTTGGAAATATATAGTCATATCCAAAATGAAATTCATAATGAGATGCTATTCTGGAAGACACATTAAATGTTGTACTGCTTATTTTCATCCAAAATTTTTTTGCTATTGAAAATTGCATTTCTATATTGTATGCTTGGTAGTATATAGATTATCTATGATATATGCTAGGTTCTTTTCCTAAAAGTCAGGAAAAATTTTTAGATAGAAAAAGAGAGAAAGTGTGTCTGACTCTCTCTAAGACCTACTTAATGTTAACTCAGCATCAGGGCAGGAAGTGGTGCCTTGACTGAAGAAAAATTCTGTGATGGATATAAGTAATCTATTACTTTAAAAAGCAAGCTTTGATACAAAGAGAGGAATTTATTCTTATCTTGTTTTTGTCTGGTAGCAGTAAGCTTTTGAGTCCCTGAAATTCTTTCCCTATAAAAACTTGATGTACTGTCCAATTAAACCCCTTTCTTAAAAGAATGCCTTTTTCTTCCTAATTATTTGTTAATAACTTTCTCTTTTATGTTAGCTGAGAAATGCTACATAGTAAATGTTTGATCACCATTGCTCTAAGTTCTTTTGCAACTTTACCAAGTGATAGTTGGGTTTTATGGGAGTTAAACTGCCCAGATACTTGGGTTGTACAGGAGTTAAAACAAACTGCCCAGAACTCTTTTACCTGGATATATTATCTAGTTATTTAGACAGATTTGTTTGCTGATTAAAATGTGATTTGGCTTTTGTTATCATTGTTATTGTGGTTTTGAATGTTTGCAAAATGACAGTTCTTGGCTATCCTTAATATTTTGCTTCTCTGGGAGTTATAGAACTAATGTTTTAGTCAAAACCCAATCTTTAAATTCTGACCTCCTTTTAGTATTTTCAAAACTTACTATTTTTATTACAATAATTACTCTTTTTCCTTTTATATTTTTATTCTGTCTGCATTCCAATACATAACTATACTTTTTAACCTGAGATTCATTTTGTTTTGTTTTTTTTTTTTAAATAAAGTTAATGTTTAGTGCCTACAAATGATACAGAAAGTAGACAACTTAAAGTCATTTCCATTTGCATATATCCTGGAGGAAAAATCACATATTTGCCCTCATTCTGCTCAGATTTTATTTTCCTGGATCTTTAGAGAGAGAGAGAGAAAAGTGTTGGCAGGTGAATTTGTAGAACTGAAAATCTCAAAGACCAAGAAAGCAGGGTTGAAAAGGTAAACATGATAGCTTTACTGAATTGTTACAAGACCTCCAAAATTCAGTAATTATTTACATTCTCAAACATAGTTGAAAACCTGCATGTACCTATTTATGTACAGACAGAAAACCAGTTTTTTCTCGCTAAAGATAGTTGTCATCTATAAATTCATTTGGAATGTGGTCTTGTTTGCAAATAGACTTTTTGCTTCAATTATTTATTATTTAAAGGACTTTCAGGACTTAATCTGACTGATAACTGGATTTATTGAGGTAATTACTAGATTTGTTATTAGATGCATATGATGTCAGCCTTCTCAATACTGTAATACCTCTCCATAATTGCACAGATTTGCTCTTGAAATGCATTATTAAAATAATGAATAGTTTAAAAACAAAAAGCTAAATCTTATTAAGACTCAAAATTATCTCTAATTTGAATAAAACCTCTCTCAAATTTTAAAGTTGATGGGTATTTTCCTTTCAGGAGAAAAATTTAAAGTTTTATGAATCTTTTAAATACTAGTATGTATTTTATAAAAATCAATAGGATATATTTAAATCTAAATATTTAAATATTTAGATTCAATGTTTAGAATTAAAACTTCAAGGTCTAAAGATTCTGTTCGGTGCATACCTTCATCAAGTTTATAAAAATTTGCTCTAATAGTAGAAAATAATTCATACTGTCAGTTCACATGTGTGAAAATATCACTCTCTATTGACTGGTCAAGTTGAGCTCAGAGTAGACATAGCTGAGTACCTAATTAGTGTTCAGCTATACAAGAAAAACTAGGAAAGTGATTAATCCAGTCATGCTTTATAGTAAATGACTAATACTTTGCTTTCTAAAATAGACATAATCTGTATCATCCATGGAAAATGTATTTTCAAAGAGACTACAACCTAAATCTCTCTCAAATCATTTTCTCCTTTACTAAGTAAAGCTCCTTAAAGGGTAGATGCATTATTTTTGTTATCACTTACTTGAGCTACTGAATTATAAAAGCTGTGCATACAAACTTAATCGAATGAAAATGTGACCTGTTTTAGTCTATGTGAACAGAGAATATTAGGTATAATATATGGATGAATCATTTATTTTTAGTTCCTATGCAGAAATAAATGACAGAATCATAAAATATACATTTAAATAATGGCTTTAAAGATGTTTTAAGCATAAAAGCTTGAGGAATGTCTTGAGAGAACCAAATATGATGGTAAATAAAGAAACTCACATTAAGAAAAGTAAAATGCCTTTCCCAAGATATACCATCTAGGTTTGTGACAATAACTACAATTGAAATCTAGATGTGTGTAATCCCAGTTTAAGATATTTCCTGTTTACTTAATTGATGAGGCCATTAGAATGAGAGGGAAAACCAGGAACTATGAGAAGGATGAGGGGAAGGAAAACGTATTTCATATGCATTGAATGGCATAACTTATGTATGAGCATGGTATGTTCCATTGCACCCAATTATTACTAACTCATACCCAGTAAGGTAAGAGATGCCTATTAGTTTCACCTAATCTTATGTGAACAAAATGGCCATCCATTCTTAGTGAGAAAGTTCATAGTAAACCAGTCAGAACATTGCAGATATAATAGATTCATAAGAGTAGTAGAATTTCATAATATGACCATCAGTTTGTCATTGAAAATGTAAATATTTTCTTCTGGATTTCAAAATCCAAATCAAACTGTTTTGTTGGCGTCTAAAACAATGGGAAGAAATTAAGTAGTGGCATATATAGAGAGAAATTAAATATTTACCTTTAAAGAGATGGAGAGAAGCTAGGCATGTTATTCTAACAGGAGGAATCATTAGAAGTGGGGAATAAGTATAATCAAATATACCTTTATATATTCTATTTTCATATTCTTCTCTGGAAGGTTTCCATTATACTGTATGTGTTGTTCATTATATTTTCCTATGTCAGTTATTACATTCTAATTGATCTATTCAATGAGTCTCAAGTTTTAGCTGGCATCAGAATCACCTGGGGTCTTCTTAAAATAGTTTGCTGACTCCCCACTTTAGTTTCTGGAATGGAGTTCAAAAATGTCTCTTTATCTGTTTCCCAGTTGATGCTGAAGCTATTTCGGAACCACATTTTGAGACCCATGCATCTAAAGTGTGTTTTCAAATCAATCTGTAAACTTGACTTTGTAGTTACATTATCAGCAATATGAGATGATGAGTATAAATTATCTTACATTAACACATGTATTCTTTCTTTCCTTGCATGCACAGAAACAAGACATTCTTAATCAAGTAAGACATTTTCTTTTCTATTAAAATCTGTCTTTTCTATCTTTATTTTGATGTGAGCTATGAATTTCTCATCCATATCACTGAGCTATACTTTTGTAGCAGTGAGATGCATATATAAGATTAACTGTAATACTTATAAAGATAAAAATGACTGATATTTGTTCAAGTTTCTCAAACAGAGAAACTATACCTCAATAGAATCAAACAGGGTCTAGAGTGCAGGTTTCAGTTTTGTAGACTCTTGAGCTTCATTTTTCTAATTTCACCAAAATATCATCAAGCTCTGGTAAAAAGCTTTATTTAATGAAATTCTTAAATTGTTAATTTATGATGAGAGATTTAACAATAGGATTTAAATGCAATTGATAAGAACTTTTGATTGGCCTACAGTGCTATTAGCATATGTGAGGAAAATATGAATGAAAAGCTCTGGATTTTCACCCTCCTGGGAAAAAGAGTAAACCCATCTGTGGTTTCAACCACTCTCTCTTAGTCATGTAGATTTCGTAAAGGAGGTTTTAGGTCCATAGTTCAGTTGGATGCACAGAATTACAATACATTGTCAAGTTCTCTGAATGGATGTTTATATCCCAGTAGGAATGTGTGCATGTGATTTTACTATTAATAAAATGCACAAGCTGTCTAAAACCATATTGTCTCCCTTGGACCATACTAGGTATGTATTAGCTGCTTATTTTTTTATTAATATATATATTTTATTGAAGTATAGTTGACTTATAATGTGTCAGGTACACAATTCAGTTATACATATGCACATATATTCCATTTCAGATGATTTCTAATATATTATTACAAGATATTGGCTATAGTTCCCTGTGCTATACATTTAACCTTTTTGCTTGTTGCGTATCTATTGTTTTAAATTAGAAATCTAGCATTCTATTCATATTAAGTCAAACAAATGGAATCAAAATGTAATAAAAATTTTAGCTAGGAAAAAATTCATGTTTTCTAAAATATATATATTATACATAATAAACAAAAGAAAAGGTTTTTTTTCTATGCTTGATAAAGGCTTAGAAAGAACATCAAAAAATAAAAGAAGAGGTAGAGAAATTGGAAAACATAAACTAAATGAAATGGGAGCATTGAGTATGTAGTAGAAAAAGTGAAATAAGCTGGATTAAAGGTCATCATGTAGTCCAGTTGCTTTTCAGCACGGCTACTCATTAGAAACTCTATCTAGAGTTTTGGAGAAAAATGCACTAGCTGCTTCTTATTTGCTAGTTTCCATGTTGTTTCAATGACAGCATGCACTGTAGTTTCGTCCCTGACATGTTCCAGTATGATTGGTTACATCAGAATGAACTTGACTGACTTAGATGCTGATCCTATGTATTACATTCTCCTAGGTTGCAACACAGCTGAAATGGAAATTCACTGGTGGTGATAATTGTCACCAGCCCCTTTCAGACCTGACCTCTCAGGAAACCTACTAGCTCCCACAAAGGCAGTTTCCATGAGGTTTATGTTATTAGGTGGCAACTCCCATGGACAGAGGAGCCTGGTGGGCAACATTTCATGGAGTTGCAAGAGTCTGACATGATTTAGTGACTAAACAACAACCACCACTTCAGAATAAGCAGTTGTTTTTATGAAGCAGGCTCTAGCTTCTGAAGGGCATTTGTTGTATACTTTGGTTCACAAACATCATCCCACACAACTTGCCTTCCCGCTCCAGGCTGTCTGAAAACTGGTGGCAGCTGAGCCTGTCTCTGTGTGGGGTCAGCTGAGTGAGCTGCCTCCTTCCTATTCCTTGTTCAGTCTTTGTTCTGGATGCAGTTTAGCAGGGAAGCCATTTCAGTTGCAGAGTATAAACAACGTGGAAAGCTGAGGGTAGCCCAAGGGAAAGTCGTATGAGGCATGCATGCTTATTGCTCTCCATGTGTTTCTTGTCTATCTTGTCCTGTGAGTGTAAGAGTTTCTTTTTACATTTCCTGTCAGTAGATGATTCTTGGCCCAAGGCTGAGTTAACTTTTATAGCTCCCTGGGTATACCTTATCTTTGTACTCAGTACTCTGTACCGGTTTATGCTAATGTGCATACCCTTTATATTCAGACAAGTGAGTTGCCTAAATCCCTTAAGAAGAAACCTGGGAATTCAGAACCTACATTTTGTAGTGTTGCTGCCTAATGTATATTTTAAATGTCTTTAAAAAGGATATTGATGCTATTATAATTAGTAGCAAAGATAAACACCCTTCTATTTTAAGCTATAATTGTCCTTCCAGAATCAAATTCAACCTTTGCCATTAAAGAAACGACCTTGAAGTGTAATAGAGAAAATACAGTCTTAGGAATCCAACTGAACTGAGTTCACATTCCACGTCTGCCACATAAAGCAGGTCTTAGACGAGTTACTTCATCTCTCCTGGCCTCAGTTTGTTCATCTATCAAATGAAGAGAGTATTGCCTCTGCTTAGTTGTTGAAAGGGTAACATTCTAAAGTAGATGTGAAATATTTAACCCTTGTGTCTGACAGGTGTTCCACTGATGTTTTGAGTTAGTGGTTGTTGGTCACATTGTAGGGATCAACAGGCTTTCAATGAACGTTCTGGAGAACATATAAACGATAAAACCAAGAATATCTGAGATATCTCAACCAATCCTAGAACCTCAATTTTCTCACAGCCTCAGTGTTTCTCATCCAAAAAGTTAGGAGGTATAACACGGTGACTCTGATGTCTTTTTCCATCGCTCAATTGATTTCCTTCTAAGGTATGAGTGGAGCACAAGTCTTGTGATCTGCTTCCTGATCAAGCCTTGTTGCGATCTAGAATGCTGTCCTGGTGGTAGAGTTTGGGTGTCTGTTGTTCCCTACCCACCACGACTGCATAAATGGGAGGACAATTAGTTAGCAAGGAATGAATGTAACATGTTTACCAATATTTCTGCTTCACTTCTACCCTATTGCTATCAACACACTTTCAGTCATCTCCTCCTCTTATCAGACATAGCCAGAACACAGTTTTGAAAACATGAAATGGAAGAATAAAATGCCTACTATCATCCTGTCATTAACCTGATTTTGATTATGTATTACTTACTGTTGAAATACTTTGTAACTTTTATTTCAACACTTGGCCTCAGTTTTTATGCCCTTGATACTCCAAGAATTGCTCTCACATGGAATGGACCATGTCCAAAAATTTGAGAAAATATTTGCATAGCTCCTTGTGAGATTAATTAGTTATGTCATAATTAAACAAATCAATTTGAATAACTCCTTGCAGGTTTCTAGTAATTGCACTGAGGAGCAAATCTCATCATTTCCCAAAAACACACTGTTTTATATCTGTGAAAATATTTAGAATTTGAGAATGGACCATCTGCCACATCTTATCCTAAATTGCAAGCTTAATGATTTAACTGCTTAAAGTGACTAGGTGATATCTGTCACAGTCAACATGTCACAAATGATCCATTTCTCCCTTAATGTTCTGTAATAAATATACAGAAATTTGAAAATAGGTAAATATTTAGAATATATAAAGTGTAATTATACTAATTGCTTCCAATTGCTTTTTCTACAGATGAGCTGCTAAAACAAGCTTAAATAATTTGAAAAATAGGCTAGTAACTCTCTTTAATTTAACAATAAACACTAACTTTGACATGTAGCAAACATTCTGTATAGGTTACTCTTTTATTTCTTTTTTTCCCCTAACACCATACACAAAGATAAACTCAAAATGGATGAAAAACCTAAATGGAAGACCAGAAACTATATTTTCTTAGAGGAAAATATAGGCAGAACACTCTATGACATAAATCACAGCAAGATCCTCTATGACCCACCTCCTAAGGTAATGGAAATAAAACCAAAAATAGACAAGTGAGACCTAATTAAACTGAAAAGCTTTTGCATAGCAAAGGAAACTACAAACAGGTTGAAAAGACAGAATAAGAGAAAATAATAGTAAATGGAACAACTAACAAAGGATTAATCTCCAAAATATACAAGCAGCTTATGCAACACAATACCAGAAAAACAAGCAAATCAAAATGTGAGCAGAAGACCTAAACAGACATTTCTCCAAAGAAGAGTTGCAGATGGTCTTTCATTTTTTTTTTTATAACATTTATTAAATAATTCATATAAACCTTAAAAATCAGAGAAAAAGTGATGTTGGGAACTTCAGGTGATCTTTTTACTTGTTTAAGGAAAAATAGGGGCTTCCCTGGTAGCTCAGCTGGTTAAGAATCCAGATGCAATGCGGGAGACCCCCGTTTGATTCCTGGGTTGGGAAGATCCACTGGAGAGGGATAGGCTACCCATTCTAGTATTCTTGGGCTCCTTGGTGGCTCAGACAGTAAAGAATCTACCTGCAATGTGGAAGACCTGGGCTTGAACCTTGGGTTGGGAAGATCCCCTGGAGGAGGGCATGGCAACCCACTCCAGTATTCTTGCCCGGAGAATCCCTGTGGACAGAGGAGCCTGGTAGGCTACAGTCATGGGTTTGCAAAGAGTCAGGTACAACTGAGTGACAGAGCACAAAGGCAAATAGAGAAAATTCTTTAGGTGCTTGCTATACCTAAAACTTATCTGAAGGTTTGTCTATCGTGTTTGTTTGTATGCTTGCATCAATAGGGATAGATTTTTTCAGCAGGAATACATTTAAGGATATTAGTGTAAAATCTGGATATTTGTGTATAAAGACTTAGAGTGTCTAAGGAGTTTAAGTTTTTTTTTTTTAATAGCTAGAGGAAATGATAAATGATATTCTTAAGATCAATAACCAGTAACACTGAAGAAGGTGAAGTTGAATGGTTCTATGAAGACCTACAGGACCTTCCAGAACTAACACCCAAAAAGATGTCCTTTTGTTATAGGGGAAAGGAATGCAAAAGTAGGAAGTCAAGAAACACCTGGAGCTACAGACAAACTTGGCCTTGGAGTACAAAATGAAGCAGGGCAAAGGCTAACAGAGTTTTGCCAAGAGAATGCATTGGTCATACCAGACACCCTCTTTCACCAGCACAAGAGAAGACTCTACACATGGACATCACCAGATGGCCAACACTGAAATCAGACTGATTATATTCTTTCAGCCAAAGATGAAGAAGCTCTATACAGTCAGCAAAAACAAGACTGGGAGGTGGCAAGAATACAAAAAGAACTGTACAAAAAGATCTTCTTGACCCAGATATGATGGTGTGATCACTCACCTAGAGCCAGACATCCTGGAATGTGAAGTCACGTGGGCATGAGGAAGCATCACTATGAACAAAGCTAGTGGAGGTGACGGAATTTCAGTTGAGCTATTTCAAATCCTAAAAGATGATTCTGTGAAAGTGCAGCACTCAATATGCCAGCAAATTTGGAAAACCCAGCAGTGGCCACAGGACTGGAAAAAAATCAGTTTTCATTCCAATCCCAAAGAAAGGCAATGCCAAAGAATGCTCAAACTACTGCACAATTGTACTCATCTCACATGCTAGTAAAGGAATGCTCAGAATTCTCTAAGACAGGCTTCAGCAATATGTGAATCGTGAACTTCCAGCTATTCAAGCTGATGTTAGAAAGGGCAGAGGAACCAGAAATCAAATTGCCAACATCCGTTGGGTCATTGAAAAAGCAAGAGAGTTCCAGAAAAACATCTATTTCTGCTTTATTAACTATGCCAAAGCCTTTGACTATGTGGATCACAATAAACTGTGGGAAAATTCTGAAAGAGATGGGAATACCAGACCACCTGACCTGCCTCCTTGAGAAACCTGTATGCAGGTCAGGAAGCAACAGTTAGAACTGGACATGGAACAACAGACTGGTTCCAAATAGGAAAAGGAGTCCTTCAAGGCTGTATATTATCACCCTGCTTATTTAACTCGTATGCAGAGTACGTCATGAGAAACGCTGGGCTGGAAGAAGCACAAGCTAGAATCAAGATTGCCTGGAGAAATATCAATAACCTCAGATAAGCAGATGACACCACCCTTATGGCAGAAAGTGAAGAACTAAAGAGCCTTTTGATGAAAGTGAAAGAAGAGAGTGAAAAGTTGGCTTAAAGCTCAACATTCAGAAAACGAAGATCATGGCATCTGGTCCCACCACTTCATGGGAAATAGATGAGGAAACAGTGGAAACAGCGTCAGACTTTATTTTTTGGCTCCAAAATCGCTGCAGATGTTGACTGCAGCCATGAAATTAAAAGACGCTTACTCATTGGAAGGAGAGTTATGATCAACCTAGATAGCATATTCAAAAGCAGAGACATGACTTTGCCAACAAATTTCCGGATGAGAGTTGGAGTATAAAGAAAGTTGAGCACCGAAGACTTGATGCTTTTGAACTGTGATGTTGGAGAATACTCTTGCGTGTCCCTTGGACTGCAAGGAGATCCAACTAGTCCATCCTAAAGGACACCACTCCTGGATGTTCATTGGAAGGACTGACGTTGAAGCTGAAACTCCAATACTTTGGCCACCTGATACAAAGAGCTAATTCATTTGAAAAGACCCTGATGCTGGGAAAGACTGAGGGCAGGATGAGAAGGGGACGACAAAGGTTGAATGGCATCACTGACTCAATCGACATGAATTTGGGTGAACTCCGTGAGTTGTTGATGGACAGGAAGGCCTGGTGTGCTGCGGTTCATGGGGTCACAAAGAGTCAGATGCAACTGAGCAGCTGAACTGAACTGAAGATCAATATGTCAAATTTTCTATTTATTAATTTATTTCTAAAGCCAATGGGAATAACAAGCTTGCACTCAAGAGAAGACCAGTTATATATTATTGAAGAAGTCCAATCAAATGATGAAAACTGGAATGGCAAGGAGGATTATAATAGACCCTGAGGGCAGATTTAGAATATCTTTCAGATATGTGGTCAAAAGTAATAGGTTACATTTAGAATATCAAAGAGAATTATAGTCAACTCAGAGTTTTCAAGATTGTGGAACTGAGATAATTATACCATCACTGTTTATTTTTATATTTGTTTCCTTTTTTTGTCTAATGTTTAGCTTATTGATAGACTAGTCAACAGAGTTGATGGTGACAAACCAGTTGTACTAGATAATGAGTTTGGAAAATCAAAATCTGCCTATAGAATTATTCTTAGCTGTATCATAGAAGCTTTTGAAATCATAAATATTTAGTTCCTTGGCAATAAATAGGAACCTTTGACTTTGGGCATTTTACTTGATTTTTCTGAGGCTCAGAAAATTCATTTTACAGCCTTTCTGGCTATAAAATAGGAGTGATAGTCACATTTGCTCATGGAGTTATTGTGATTATTGAAGAATAGCATACACATAGCATACTTAGTCCAGTTCCTAGAACACAGTAACATTTAGATAAGTTTCCATATATACAACAAACACTTTAAGGAAATTCTGATTTAATTTTTCCATTTATGGATAATAGAGCATATTACTGACTATAAAGATTGAAAGGAGAGGTTGAAGTCTTTAAGAAGTAGTTCGGGGGAAAAAAAAAAAAAAGATACCAGTGAGGATAAACATATAGAAAGTGAGAAAAGCACTTGGAAGAAAAATTATTGGGTTGCATACCAAATAATGCATGTATATTATGTATCAGATATTGCTCCCTAGTGGCTCAGACAATGAAGAATTGACCTGTACTGCAGAAGACCGGAGTTCAATCCCTGGGTTGGGAAAATCTCCTGGAGTAGGAAGTGGCAACACTTCCCAGTATTCTTGCCTGGAGAATCCCATGAACAGAGGAGCTTGGTGGGCTGCAGTCTATAGGGCTGCACAGAGTCGAACACTACTGAGCGACTAACACTTTCACTTTTACCTTCTTTGTTCTGGACATGTGGAAGAAATAGAAATGGTCAAGATGATCTTTGCAACCAAGAAGTATCAAACAATTAAATATATTTTACAAATTGCTGACAAAATACTTCAACTAGGGAATCTTTCCTGTAGCTCAGATGGTAAAGAATCTGCCTGCAATGCAGGGGGACCCAGGTTTGATCCCTAGGTCAGGAAGATCCTCTGGAGAAGGGAATGGCAATCCACTCCAGAAATCTTGCCTGGAGCATCCCATGAACAGAGGAACTTGGCGGGCCACAGTCCATAGGGTCACAGAGTCAGACTGACTGAGACTAATGCTAAACTACTAAGGAATTCTTAAGTCCTGAAAATAATCAGTGAGTTCCCTGACCCCCCTGTAGACTCTCTCAATCCCTCACTTTCACATGCTAGCTCAGCGTTTCCTGATCTGTCTTCTACACCTTGTCATCCTGATGTTTCTCCCAATAATAACCCAGACATATTTGGACCTTGATGGATTAGAAAGAAGATAATTTTTAGGATAATATGTATTTGAAATTATTCCAAATTTTTAGTTATATTGTTATCAATAGTTTTGTTGATTTAGTTTTATTTTAATTTGCTATAATATTACATATATATCCATATGCTATCATACTTTAAAATAATCTCATTTGCGATTTATTAAAACAATATATTCCTGGTGAAAAACTTTT
Organism: Nanger dama; assembly: GCA_917880005.1. Classification (NCBI taxonomy): domain Eukaryota; kingdom Metazoa; phylum Chordata; class Mammalia; order Artiodactyla; family Bovidae; genus Nanger; species Nanger dama. The sequence goes on from CAKJTW010000007.1 coordinate 38,795,574, forward strand.
GCATTTATTCTATTTCACAAATTCTTACCATCCTACCTGAATCAGTTTTCTTTCTTGCTAGATGTCATACAAAGAGGTATTAAGTGAAATTGTGCTTCTTTCTTTTTTTTTTGCTATTCCAGTGTCCATATTTCAAATATATCATGATAACCTGCAATGTAAAAGAATTATGTTAAGCACTTTGTGGTGCAGAGTTGTGTTTGATCTTATAGTCTAACAGAAAACAACACCTGCATTAAGAGAGTCATTTGGTAATTTTTAAAATTTATTTTTTTCATTGAAGGATAATTGCTTTACAAAATTTTGTTATTTTATCTCAGACATCAACATGAATCAGCTAGAGATGTACATATGTCTCTCCCCTCTTGAACCGCCTTCCCATCTCCCTCCTTGAAGATGCAAGTATGCAGTCCTTAAAAACTTATAGATGCATAGTTATTCACAAAATCTTTATTCTGTTTTATTTTTCGAGGAGAAATGACTTTTAGAGCATTTGGTGTGTGGTTCAGTAATAACTCACACCAGTTCTAGTGACAACACTGAGGCATAGGCAAGACAGCGTCCTACGAGATGAAGGTGGAATCTATTTTTAAAAATGTTACAAATGAACTTGTCTACAAAACAAATAGACTCACAGATGTAGAAAACAAATTCATGGTAAAGGGGGTTAGAAGAGGAGGAATAAATTGGAATGTTGGGACTGACATATATATATATATATATATATATATATACTATGTATAAAAGAGATAACTAATGAGAACCTACTGTATAGCATGGGGAACTCTGCTCAGTACTCTGCAATGGTCTATATGGGAAAAGAATCTAAAAAGAGTGTTTATATGTATATGGATAACTGATTCACTTTGCTATACACCTGAAACTAACACAACTTTGTAAATCAACTATACTCCAATAAAAATTTTTTAAAAGTAGATTTCAACTGAAGTACAAAATTTAGTTGGATACAGACTCTTGATCACAAGATATACTGAAAATCACAATAAAAGTAACCTGCTTAAAATTTTCCTAATCTTTTATGTGCGTTTCATAATTACTAAAATAACTTGGAGTATCATTGTTTGTTATTCTTGCCATTTGCCATCTCTTACTGAAAAACACATGTCTCTGTGAGACTTAATAAATGTTAGTTTTAAGTAAAGACTGGTACAATTAATAAATTATGCACTTCTGAGGTAGTGATGATAATTCCATTTGCCAAAACTAAGTTTTAAATATCCAATGTGAAATTCACACTTTCACTCTTTCTCTTTGACGGAAGTTTCTCCATGGCAGTGTAGGAGGCTATCAAGGAGTGCTCTGAAATCTGAAGTAATGTACAGTCTATTGCAGAATCAATTTCAGAGCTGCTGCTGCTGCTGCTACTAAGTCGCTTCAGTCGTGTCCGACTCTGTGCGACCCCATAGATGGCAGCTCACCAGGCTCCCTGTCCCTGGGATTCTCTAGTCAAGAACACTGGAGTGGGTTGCCATTTTCTTCTCCAATGCATGGAAGTGAAAAGTGAAAGTGAAGTTGCTCAGTCGTGTCCGACTCTAGTGACCCCATGGACTGCAGCCTACCAGGCTCCTCCGCCCATGGTATTTTCCAGGCAAGAGTACTGGAGTGGGGTGCCATTGCCTTCTGATAAGCATAAGCAATGACACATTTAAAATGTAGATTTTCTTTTCTGAAAATATTATCAAAATTATGTATTTAGAATCTCAGAAAGTTAGCCATACTGCATATTAATGTGTATGTTTTGGTTCAGTAACCTTTATATCAGTGTTTGATTTAACATAATCAGTTAATGATATAAATTAGTTATAAACTTACATATAATGATACAAACTAGGAAAATTGATATGAAAATGGTGAAAGAAAGCCTGTGACTAACAAATTACTGGCTACATCATTTGAGTTCTTTTGCTCGGTAGCCAGCGGTATTGTACACATAGTAGGCACTCAGTCAACACTTAATGATAAATGAATTGAAGTAATTTCTTTGTTAATGGTTTTAGCTATTTAATCTTTGATACTTCAGTGATTCATTTTTGTCTTTTAAAGATCACCTATTAATCAGCGGTATATGCAAGCTCATTAGCAATTGTGAAAACTGGACTTTTGTCTGATATAAATGTTGTAAGATCCTGTTATATAAAATGATCCTATTATTATTAGTCTTACTATATTATTGTGATCATGAAAGTGATAGTTGCTCAGTCATGTCCAACTCTTTGTGACCCCCTGGACTGTAACCCACCAAGCTCCTCTGTCCATAGAATTCTGCAGGCAAGAATACTGGAATGGGTAGCCATTACCTTCTCCAGAGGCTTTTCTGGACCCAGGGATGGAATCTAGGTCTCCTGCATTGCAGGTGGATTCTTTACCATCTGAACCACTAGGGAAGCCCTATGATGATGATGATATGATCCTGTTAAAATATGTTAGATCACATGATTTCCTGCTGCAACCCTCCAATAACTGTTTCTCTCACTTGACTTTAAAGCCATCATGGTTTATTTTTAAATTTTATTTATTTTTATTTACTTATTTATTTGGCTGTACCAAGCTTAGTTGTGGCTTGTGTAATCTTAGTTCCCTGACCAAGGTTTGAACATGGGCCCTCTCATTGGGAGTATAGAGCTCTAACCACTGGACAACCAGGAAAGTCTCACCACAGCACTGTATTGATGGTCTAAAATATTTTTTACAGAGTCTGCCCCTATATACACACCACCAAAGATCCTGTCTTTTACCTCCTCTCTATAATTCTAGTCCTTCCTCAGTCCTGCTCTAGTCTCTTGCTTTTCTTCTATACCTCTTATAGAAAATCCTCTAAAACAAGAACATCTTAATGCCTCAGGAAATTTGCACCACCTGTTTTTAATATTTCTGGAATATTCTTTCTCCAGAATATGTATGAAGCTTGCTCCCTCATCTCATTTCAGTCTTTATTCAAAGAACAGATTCTCATTTCCTAATCATCAGGTTTAAAACTACAAGTACCACCCCCAATATACAAGTATCTTCCTTCTTTATTTCTTATACAACATCTAATTGGGTTCCCTGGTGGTACTGCTATTGGTGAAGAATCCACCTGCAATGCAAGAAAATAGGGAGATGTGGGTTTGGTCCATGGATGGGAAGATCCCCTGGAGAGAGGGCAGTGGCAACCTACTCCAATATTCTTACCTAGAGAATCCCACAGACAGAGAAGCACGGTGAGCTACAGTCCATAAGGTCACAAAGAGTTAGATAGGACTTAGCACATATATACACACTACTTAATACCTTCAGACACTATACATTTAAGATATTTATTATTTTTTCTCTTATTCCCTTTATTAGAAGATAAGCCCCCTGATGGAAGGATTTTGCATGTATCATATGTAGCATCTTTACCCCATGACCTAGAACAGAACCCAGTACAAAGTGGATATATGCATAATGTACATTTGCTGAATATGAGAAAATCTTCATCCTGAAACTACCAAAATAAATTAATGATAGAGTGACGACATTTCTTTTCATTCACTTTGAATCTACTTGGATGAATACTAGAGTTATTTCTTTAGTATTAGTAGGAATTTAAACATCAAGAATCCAGATGGTCAGATAGAATAATGAAAGGCACATAGAAATGTGTTTTGAATTTGTGCCAACTTGGCAGCAAGATCTGAGCAGCTTCCCAAGTTTGTATTCTTTAGAAATTCTCTCTATCTCCCTAAATAGTCTGTGGCCGCTCCTTCAAGTAAAAAAAAAAAAAAAAAGAAGAAAAAGAAAAACAGTTTTCAAAATCTTAAATATAATTTGGATTGTGTGTCTCTGAACTTCCAGCCAATTTGATTTTTGAGAACTCATTTGGTTGTTTGATCCTACTTTTTGTGTTAGTGTTTCTATTGCTATGCATATAAATGATTTCATTCTATTTAAAGGTCACGATCTTCAGAAACCAATGCTAATGCTGCTACATGACAGCAGTAGAAAATAGGAGATGTAAATTTGGAAATATTCTGCTAAATCGTGAGATAAGGAAAATGTACAGATTGAGGATAGTATCAATGTATGGAAGTGTTAATATTCTGGAAAAGACAAAATTTTAGAGAAGATTGGAAAATCTTTTGCTAGGGAGAAGTAAATGACTTAACCAGGAAAGACATTGAAGATTAATTCCTCAATGAACATGAAACATTGAAGCAGCTGCCTTTTGGCTTTGAAGAAGTTTGGGTTTTACAACATTGTAAGCTGTGTGTACGGAGAAGGCAATGCCACCCCACTCCAGCACTCTTGCCTGGAGAATCCCATGGACGGAGGAGCCTGGTGGGCTGCAGTCCATGGGGTCGCTAAGAGTCAGACACGACTGAGCGAATTCCCTTTCACTTTTCAGTTTCATGCATTGGAGAAGGAAATGGCAACCCACTCCTTTGTTCTTGCCTGGAGAATCCCAGGGAGGGGGGAGCCTGGTGGGCTGCCGTCTATGGGGTTGCACAGAGTCGGACACGACTGAAGCAACTTAGCAGCAGCAGCAAGGTGTGTGTAATGACAGGAAATGTAAGAGAAAGGAAGTCTGCTCCTACCAACACTGCACAGAAGCTAGAGGAAGAAGTTGACATCATCACTAATACATCAGTCATAAATAGGATGACATCATCTTGTGGAAATCATTTAAGAACTAAGGAACTTTTATTCTATTCTTCTGTCTTTGAAAGGCTTTTAGTTATTTTAAAGTAAGTTAATCTATTTTTAAAGGCTTGTTTTCTGAAGGCAATTATTTGCCAATGTTGCCTGACCCAGAACAATTACAGCACAATATCTAAGACACAAAAACTCTGGGTTAAATTTGGAAAAATGCAATGAATTTTCTAATTTTATGAATCAATAGACTAGGGCAAATTAAGGTTATAAAAGTCTAACTTCAAATCAGTGCTTCTTTTTATTTATTCACATTTCTTTTTAAACTATTTTATTTCTTTTATATCCTTGATGTCCAAGGGTACATTAAGTGCTTTACATCAGTTTATTATTATGTTGAGGCAGCACTGCTGAATGGTTTATCTTATATGGAGGAAATTAAGGTATCAAGGTGTCAGATAATAAAAATAAGCTATTTTTTTGCTTGCTGAGCAAGGGAAAGCTACAACACTGGAGCAAGTTCAAAAACGTTTTCCTGAGACCTGGAAAAAAAAAAAGTATCAAGGGGGAAATATATTCCTTATTAAGAGAGATGTCATACATTAAGTTCACTTTTTTTTTTCCTTTGGATTGGCTATTTTCCTGGTTGTCATCATTAAATCACAGGCATTCTATGTGGGTGATGTAGGGCCTTGTAAAGGGCATAAACAGTAATCACAGTCCTTTGTTCACATTTAATTACCAGATTTCTCAAAAGCAAAAACAAAGGAAAAGCAAATAACAAACAAACAAAAATGCCCAACAACAAAGAAAAGTGGACTATGTAATGATCTATTAAATGCAAATGGAAACATTTATTGATTTGGTTTAAGGTTCTTTCTTCCAATATTGTTGGGAAGTTTTCCTAACAGACTAAGAGATTGTTAATATAGATGAAGAACTTGAGTCACAGAGAGATTAATAAATTGCCCACTGTCACACAGCTGGATAGTGGTTGGGTCAAGAGTTGATCCAAGGAGTCTGACTTCAAGACCATGCTTCTATCATCTGCTATGTTTCCAAAGATAATGCTGACTTACCAAAGGGTACAGAGAGAAGAGATACTATAAGTAACTTTAATATTAATCAGGATACTTGTGAATATGTTTATCACACAAATTTCCTAACTTTTTGAATTAACTCCTGGTTTCCTTCTTCACTTGTTGCAGCAAATGCTTTCTGAAAGTACTTCAGCTGATTGATGCTGTTCTTTAAATAGTCATGATATTCATAGATTTTAGTTTTGTGGTTCAGGCTGCTTGTAGACTGCAGTCCATGGGTCACAAAGAGTCGGACACAACTGAGAGACTGAACTGAACTACTAGTAGAATTTGTAATATTCTGTGGTGGTGATGGTTCATTGAACATGGAAAGAAATGAAGTCTTTTTACCACCACCAATATATAACCAAGTACACACACACACACACACACACACACACACACACACACACACACACACATAAGGCAAAAAGATTCTTATATATATATAAGAAACTGGCAACCCACTCCAGTGTTGTTGCTTGGAGAATTGCATGAGCAGAGGAGGCTGGTAGGCTACAGTCCGTGGGATTGTGCAAGTCAGAGACGATTTAGCAACTAAACCACCACTGCCACATATATATATATATTTGAAGTGCTCTACTGAGAATGAATAAGCAAAACAAGAATTAATTTAAAATGTCAGATTAAGTTGCAGACAGGATCTTAGAACCATTAATAAACAAAATAAGTGTTTTTATATTGGCCTGAGATAATATTTGGTACAAAAGCATACATAGTATATATAGTTAAATGTTATATGATCTAATCTGCAAAAATTTACTTTCTCATATTGATATCCTTATATGTCTTATTCCATTTTAGGTTTATTCGAAATAGTACAGTGATAAAATTGGTCATTCCCTACCACCATATCCCAGGAATTTTACATAAGAAAAAATAAGCTTTTTGTATCCAAAATTTGCAGTTTATGGAATTAAGTTTATTCTCATCTGCCAGGAGTTTTAAAAATTGGTAGTTTTTTTGCCTTATTTTTAGTTTCATCTCCATTATATTGAAGTAATTGGTAAGAAAAAGAAATCTTTTAAGGGCTTCCTTTGAGGCCTATAGCACTTGCAGTCCTTTAATCTGGACAGATGTGGCTTAATTTCAGTTTCTTCTCTGTAAGTCTCCTAGTCCTTTCAAATGGCCTAGTAGATAGTATTCAACACAACTCCAGGGGTCTTCTCTCCATAAAGTCTACATCTATTTCCCTGGCAACATTTATGCACAAGTGTCCCTGCAGTGACAAGGACAGTTGGTCAAGCCCAATGCAATACCATTGTCTGTTGCCCTAAAGTACCTGCACCCTTGTTCTCAGTTTCCCAGGAAGGAGTCAGATCTTGGCCCACTGTTCTCATCTGCTTGGAGAAAGCAAGCTCTCTCAGTAGCTCCTGTGAAATTCTCCCATGAACTTGAGAATAGAAGGTAGCGCCCATCACCATTTCCTCAAGTGGACATGGGGATTCTCAGTGTAGCAATGGTTCTTTGCATGCAAATGTCAGCTCTTTTATAGCTCTGCTCTGAGTACGAGTGGGTACAGATCTTGAAGTAGATTTCTTTGATAATTGCCTAGGAAGATTTAGAATTTCACTTTAGGATTTTATATCCATTGGTCTTGGTGTTAAGGTAAAACTTTCATGTTAACCACTTTCTCCAGTGGTTGAAAACAGTGTTTATTGTTAGAGACAAAGGAAGGAGACAAGAGGGATAACTTTCTGTGTTCATGCTGTGTTCTTGATTCTGCATCAGCACCTTCACATAGTTGTCTGATTTAATCATCATAACTCCATGGAATTGTGACTATTCTCCCCAATTTACAGAGGAGGAAATTAACTTTCAAAGAGTAAAGTTTTTAAGGCCACACAGACACTGTGGAAATAGGGATGCCTGACTGGAAAGCTCCTGTTTTTCTTGCTCCATTGCTGCAGGTAAGACATCTAAATCTAATCACCAGTGTCAGTGTAGGATTGCCTGGTTTATTTCTCAAAGAGTTACCTTCCTTTTGTAGACTTGGATGTAAGAATGTTTGAGATTATTTCTCCTGCTAATGCTCTTGAACGCTGCAAACAATCTTAACATTGGCTGAGTCTTAAAATACATATTTAAATTTTTTTTTCAGACAATAGATTTTGAAGGTTTCAAGCTATTTATGAAGACGTTCCTGGAAGCTGAGCTTCCTGATGATTTCACAACACACCTTTTCATGTCATTTAGCAACAAGTTTCCTCATTCTAGTCCAATGGTAAAAAGTAAGCCTGCTCTCCTCTCAAGTGGTAAGTCCAAGTATTTACTAAAAGTCTATATAATGCAAAAACCTCAAAGGGCAGTGTCAGTACAAGTTCTCTATAAGATGAGATTATTTGCTTAGAAATTACCTTTGTTGCAGGATTTATCTTTTCAAACTAAGATTGTGCAACTAAACGTTAGAGAAAATATACTTTATTGTTATACATCACTTGTCATAACAGTGTCTTAGAAGTCTATGTTTTAGGTAATAATTTTAAGAGGTACTTCCATAAAATTTAAGAAAGTGCTCTTTTAAATGACTGGAATATATATAATATCATATGTCATACACCATGTATCATATATCATATATCAGTAGTCACAAGGCAGTTATGTCTAGAAAACATAGGATTTAATATCACTTGTTCATATTACCAGTATTCTTTCACATATTTAGATTTGTAACCTCAGAGTACTAATTTTCCTCTTAGATACTTAATTCAATTTTGTCACCATAGAGATGTTTAGGTCTCTTATTAGGTGTAGGTTTTAATGCATTACTACCTGTCACTAAGTATGTCACTCTCCACACAGTCAGGAAAACAGAAACCTCACTATGTTACTTTAGGGAATGTGAAATAGGAAATGAGTAAAACAGTGTTGGAGAGTTTGAAATGCAAAGATGAACACTGAGGCATGTGGAGATACAATCACGAGAAGCATATATCTCCCCCAGGTTGGAGTCATCAAAACCCAGAAGCTAAGAAGGAGGACCTCTTGAGCAGAGTTTGAAGGTGGGGGATTTTGCCTGGCATATGGTGACCATCAGACTCCTGTGCAGAGGATCCTTTGTGACAGGCTCTGGTAGCTCAGGAACTCAGGGAGGAGGCCATAGCCCTGGAAGTCAGAACTCTTTCAACCTCTGCAGGACTGAATGGCGGGCTGTAAGCTGCAGACTAGAGGACAGTTGATGCTGGAACCAGGTTCTGTGAGAGTGAGATGTTGGAAAGATCTAAGAGGAAATGCAAGTAGAATGGCAGGAACCAAGCCCATCTCTCTTCTCCCTTCTCAGGTCTCTTTCATGCCCTCTCTGAACCCAGCCAGTTTCCATCAGTCAATGGAGAAATGTAATCTTCAGCAGTATGTCTCAAACTTTGATCTAGGGCTCTTTAAGGCATCTGAAAAATCCTTCAGTTCAGATCAATCACTCAGTCATGTCCGACTCTGTGACCCCATGGATCACAGCACGCCAGGCCTCCCTATCCATCACCAACTCCCAGAGTTCACTCAAACTCATGTGTAACGAGTCGGTGATGTCATCCAGCCATCTCATCCTCTGTCGTCCCCTTCTCCTCCTGCCCCCAAACCCTCCCAGCATCAGGTCTTTTCCAGTGAGTCAACTCTTCACATAATGTGGCCAAAGAATTGGAGTTTCAGCATCAGTCCTTCCAATGAACACCCAGGGCTGATCTCCTTCAGAATGGATTGATTGGATCTCCTTGCAGTCCAAGGGACTCTCAAGAGTCTTCTCCAACACCACAGTTCAAAAGCATCAATTCTTTGGTGCTCAGCTTTCTTCACAGTCCAACTCTCAAATCCATGCAAGACGACTGGAAAAAACATAGCCTTGACTAGACAGACATTTGTTGGCAAAGTAATGTCTCTGCTTTTGAATATGCTATCTAGGTTGGTCATAACTTTCCTTCCAAAGAGTAAGTGTCTTTTAGTTTCATGGCTGAAACCACTATCTACAGTGATTTTGGAGCATAGAAAAATAAAGTCTGACACTGTTTCCACTGTTTCCCCATCTATTTACCATGAAGTGATAGGACCAGATGCCATGATCTTCGTTTTCTGAATAGTGAGCTTTAAGCCAACTTTTTCACTCTCCTCTTTCACTTTCATCAACAGGCTCTTTAGTTCCTCTTCACTTTCTGCCATAAAGGTGGTGTCATCTGCATATCTGAGGTTATTGATATTTCTCCTGGCAATCTTGATTCCAGCTTGTGCTTCTTCCAGCCCAGCGTTTCTCATGATGGACTCTGCATAGAAGTTAAATAAGCAGGGTGATAATATACAGCCTTGACATATACCTTTTCCTATTTGAAACCAGTGTGTTGTTCCATGTCCAGTTCTAACTGTTGCTTCCTGACATGCATATAGGTTTCTCAAGAGGCAGATCAGGTGGTCTGGTATTCCCATCTCTTTCAGAATTTTCCAGAGTTTCTTGTGATCCACACAGTCAAAGGCTTTGGCATAGTCAATAAAGCAGAAATAGATGTTTTTCTGGAACTCTCTTGCTTTTTCCATGATCCAGTGGATGTTGGCAATTTGATCTCTGGTTCCTCTGCCTTTTCTAAAACCAGCTTGAACATCAGGAAATTTGCGGTTCACGTAATGAAGAAGCCTGCCTTGGAGAATTTTGAGCATTACTTTATTAGCATGTGAGATGAATGCGATTGTGCAGTAGTTTGGGTCTTTCTTTGGGATTGGAATGAAAACTGACCACTTCCAGTCCTGTGGCCACTGCTGAGTTTTCCAAATTTGTTGGCATTTTGAGTGCAGCACTTTCACAGCATCATTTTTCAGGATTTGAAATAGCTCCACTGGAATTCCATCACCTCCACTAGCTTTATTTGTAGTGATGCTTTCTAAGGCCCATTTGACTTCACATTCCAGAATGTCTGGCTCTAGGTGAGTGATCACACCATAAATCCTTAAAGATCTCCAAATGGTTTTGTTTATATGTGTGATATTTATTTCTATTAATCATATTAAAGATGACACATTCTATAAATGATAATGATCAACCTCCTGTTGTTCAGTCACTGAGTTGTGTTTGACTCTTTGTGACCCCATGGATTGCAGCATGCCAGGCTTCCCTGACCTTCACCGTCTCCTGGAGAGTGCTCAAACTCATATCCATTGCAACGATGATGCCATCCAACCATTTCATCATCTATTGTACCCTACTCTTCCTGCCTTCAATGTTTCCCAGCATCAGGGTTTTTTCCCAGTGAGTCAGTTCTTCACATCAGATGGCTAAAGTACTGGAGTTTCAGTTTCAGCATCAGTCCCTCCAATGAACATTCAGGAATGATTTCCTTTAGGACTGACTGGTTTGGTCTTCTTGCAGTCCAAGGGACTCTCAAGAGTCTTCTCCAATACCATAGTTCAAAAGCATCAATTCTTCAGTGCTCAACCTCCTTTATGGTCCACCTCTCACATCCCTACATGACTACTGGAAAAACTACAGCTTTGACTAGACGGACCTTTGTTGGCAAAGTAATGTCGCTGCTTTTAACATGCTATCTAGGTTTGTCATAGCTTTTCTTCCAAGGAGCAAGCGTGTTTTAATTTCATGGCTGCAGTCATCTTCTAAGTGATTCTGTAGCCCCAAAATAGAGTCTTTCACAGTTTTCTCTGTTTCCCCATAGACTTGTAGTGATGGGACCAGAGGCCATGATCTTAGTTTTTGGATGTTGAGTTTTAAGCCAGCTTTTTCACTCTTCTCTTTGATCTTCATAAGAGGCTCTTTATTCCTCTTTGCTTTATGCCATAAGGGTGGCGTCATCTGCATATCTGGGGTTATTGATATTTCTCCTGGCAATCTTGATTCCAGCTTGTGCTTCATCCAGCCAGGCATTTTTCATGATGTACTCTGCATATAAGTTAAATAAGCAGTATGACAATATATAGCCTTGATGTCCCCAATTTGGAACCTGTCTGTTGTTCCATGTTTGGTTCTAATTGTTGCTTCTTTACCTGCATACAGGTTTTTCAGAAGGGAGGTAAGGTCATCTGGTATTTCCATCTCTTCAAGAATTTTCCACAGTTTGTTGTGATCCACTCAGACAAAGGCTTTAGCATAGTCAACGATGCAGAAATAGGTGTTTTCTGGAATTCTCTTGCTTTCTCTGTGGTCTAAAGGATTTGGCAATTTGACCTCTGGTTCTTCTGCCTTTTCTAAATCCAGCTTGAACATCTGGGAGCTCTCAGTTAATGTACTGTTAAAGCCAGCGTGAAGAATTTTGAGTATTACTTTGCTGGTGTGAGAGATGAGTGCAATTGTGTAGTAGTTTGACATTTTTGGCATTGCCTTTCTTTGGAATTGGAATGAAAACCTACCTTTTCCAGTCCTGTGGCCACTGCTCATTTTCCAAATTTGTTGGCATATTGAGTGCTGCACTTTCACAGCATCATCTTTCAGGATTTGAAATAGCTCAGCTGGAATTCCATCACCTCTGCTTGCTTTGTTTGTAGTGATGCTTCCTAAGGCATACTTAACTCCAGGCTGTCTGGCTCTAGGTGAGTGATCACACCATCTTGGGCATCAGGGTCATTAAGATCTCTTCTGTATAGCTTCTGCTTCTGTTAAGTCCATATCATTTCTGTCCTATTTGTGTCCATTTTTGCATGAAATATTCCTTTGGATAAACCTCTTAGATGTTGACAACAATATTATCTTTATGAAAAATGATTATTTTCAAACTAAATAATGAAATGGAGTACATTATATTACACTGTTACAAATGACTAATGTCCAGCTACTTAGAAGACAGCTGAGTAACCACATTTGCTTCTGTGTCAACATATATGTCATGTAATCCCTTGAAAACTCCACTGTACCCTCATGAGAAAATGAGAGTGAAAGAAACAAATGACAGATCAGAATCCACACTTACACCATTTTGACCTTGCAAATCCCCTGAGAGAGACTCATCTATCCTATGGGAGCCACAGGTCTAGAGACTTCCTGCCCCAACATTGCAATGTAGAATATCAAAGTGTGGGTAAAGAAGTGATGAGAGTTTTACTAGTTAGCACTTGACCCAGAGAGATGGAATGGGGAGAGAGGTGGGAAGGGGGTTCAGGATTGGGAACAAGTGTACACCCATGGCAGATTCATGTTGATGTATGGCAAAACCAATACAGTATTGTAAAGTAAAATAAAATAAAATCTGAAAAAAATAAAATAAATAAAATAACAACAACAAAAAATAAAGCATGTAATTAAGAAATGGGTGATTGAGTCATAAACCAAAATTGAGCAATCTGATGAAGAGTCCTCACTGTTAAGTCTTACACTGTACCCCTTCCCTTTCTGTTAAAAAAGTCATATATTTTTCCTTGGGTAATTATGTTGTTCCCTGCTTTTTAAACAGAGAAGACAATGGCACCCCTCTCCAGTACTCTTGCCTGGGAAATCCTATGGATGGAGGAGCCTGGTGGGCTGCAGTCCATGAGTTTGCGAAGAGTCAGACTGAGTGACTTCCCTTTAACTTTTCACTTTCATGCATTGGAGAAGGAAATGGCAACCCACTCCAGTGTTCTTGCCTGGAGAATCCCAGGGACGGGGGAGCCTGGTTGGCTGCTGTCTAGGGGTCGCACAGAGTTGGACATGATTGAAGTGACTTAGCAGCTGCTTTTTAAAACAGATGTACATTACCTTTCATATGTGATATTTTGATCCCTTCGAAATATTAAACAATTACTATGCCTTTACCCATCAAATATTTTAGTTCCTTAAATAATTCCCCATATCTCATGAATTGAGAGGACTCCCCATACTTGCTGATTCTCTGAGTGGAATTCATTTAGTTTATTCTGATGTATGGTTTCAGCTTACCAGTGTTCTGTGCTGCATATTTTTAAATGGTACAGATTCTTACTTGGATTTAGAGATTAAAACTTCTGTATTCTCTGTTTCATTCTATAAATGGTTTGCACATTCAAACATAGCAAAGTTGTCCCTTATTTAAATTTACATGAGCAAGCAATACTGTCCTTGGGTTTTGAAAAAGAAGCGGGAACATTTTTTTGGTATGTTCTCTCTCTGAGTCAACAGATTCAGACTAATTGTGTCAGACTTGGAACAAAGAGACAAGCCGAATTATTTTAGTAGTTTCATAAGGAATTCAAGTCTCAAACCCTCTTTTCTTTAGATAGCATATAGTAAGTGCTACATGTAAGATGCCAAATTTACAAGGAATAGAGATCAAATGGGGTTTCAAAATGGGAAAACAAATAAGGACTAACAGCTTGTACTTCATTTGGGATAATCACACATTCTGCAAAGACCTACTTGAAAGGAATTATAAGGTAGGCTATGTAACTCTTATACCACAAGAATAAATTAAAAATAAATTTTCAAAGCATGGCCTCAAATTTTAAAACATAGGTGCATGGTGTCCTTGGTAGCACTCTTTCTCATCCTATGTACTTTTCAGGATTACCTTCGATAGTCTTTTTTTTTTTTTTCTTCTGGAAAATAAAGAACACTGGATAATAATAAAATTTTCAAGTTCTGGGGTAACCTTGACTCAGAAACCACACACACACACACACACACACACACACACATATATATATGTAATTCCTTGAGACTTAAAATAATCTAAGTTACCTACATAAGATGTATTCATGTTTGAAAACAAATCACAAATTATTATTGAATAATGAGGTGCTATAATCTGCTTTGTTGATCGCTCTGAGAATTCATCTATTTCATCACCACATTACCATCAGGAATATGATAGCCGTTCTTGATTATATAGACTGAATAATAAGGGCTTCTTAACAAGAAGACATACATTTTAAAAGGAAAAACTATTATTCTTGTTAATGAACAATGATCACGTATTTGGTAAAAGTAAAATACTTAGTTTTTATGAATAAAATATTTTAAGATAAACATAAATAGGTATGTGTTATGAACCTGTAGGTAGTTGTGTTTGTTGAACTTGTAAAGCCTCATGATCCACCTGGCATTTCATGCAGCAGGTGATATATTGTTTTGGAACGTTTTCTTGCCCTTAAGTGCCTCTTATCACCTATTTAAATATATGATGATTAATTCTATTGTTCCCATGTTGTACTCTTAGTTTTTGAAAGTATCTCGTATGTACCATCTTTCCACCTTTCCCATAACCTCTTCTGCTTTATTGTAAATGACAAATCCTTAATCCCAACTCTCTTTACTATTCCAATGACCCATTTCTCATTTTAGCCTCTCTAGAATCTATCACTTGAACTATTACCTTTACAAAATGGTTTTCTCATTTGGAATCCCTTTTTTTCTTCCTTTCAAAAGGCTTACAAACCCTTGGTCATGGATCACGATTTATGATCCCATATTTCAGTCCCTATGATTTGAACACAGCATAACCAGAGAGAAATCTCATAAATACACAGATTTTTGCCACTATAAATTCCTAACACCAGGCATCTTTTGCCTTTTATTTTCTGATTGGGGTATAATTGCTTTACAAGGTTGTGTTGGTTTCTGCTATACAACAGCATGAATCGGTCATTAGTATCCATGTACCCCTTCTCTTCTGAGCCTCCCTCCCCGTCTCTGTCCCTCCCTCCCTCCCTCCCTCCCTGTCTGTATCACAGCTTCCTGCTGCTGCTAAGTTGCTCAGTCGTGACCGACTCTGTGTGACCCCACAGGTGGCAGCGCACCAGGCTCCTCTGTCCATGGGATTCTCCAGGCAAGAGTACTGGAGTGGGTTGCCATTGCCTTCTCCACAGCTTCCTGCTAGCTATCTAATTTACTCATGGTGACTGAACACCCATGGGCTTCCCTGGTTGCTCAGTGGTAAAGAATCTGCCTGCCAGTGCAAGAGATGCTTGTTCGATCCCTGGTTGGGGACGATCCCTGGAGAAGGCAATGGCAACTCACTCCAGTGTTCTTGCCTGGGAAATGCCATGGACAGGGGAGCCTGGTGGCTATAGTCCATTGGGTCTCAAAGATAATGGATACAGCTTAGCAACTAAAGAACAACAGGCTAACACCCAGTATTAACAAGGTCTTAACACCTCTTCAGTTTTAAAAAAATATCTATTCTGAAAAGTATTTATTCTTGTTCCCATCTCCTAGATCAATTAAACTTTTGAAACCTCTTTTAGTTTATTGGTATCTTTCCCCTCACTCTCAACAGATGACATTCTTTATTAACATCACACACACACAGCAGGCATTGTCTAACATGAAATGCCTCAGTTATTTCTCACACAATCCAAAACTCTTTATTACCCTTTTGGAGAATGTATATTACTATATTCCAGATGGAGCCCTTTGTCTGAGTGTTCCATAAGGACTCAAACTAATTGTATCTGAAAATCAAATAATTATATTGTACCCAAATCTACTTTGCCTATCTTCTTTCTTGGTGAATGGAACCTGAGTATTTATCAATTTCCCTACCCGAAAATCTTGCACTTTCCCTACCCTTCACTGCTTTTCTCCTCATGTTTAATTAATCGGAAAGTGCTCTCTGTTACTCATTGTAACTTCTTCTCAAACGTTCTGCCGGTGTCATTTGATTCATCATTGTGTCATAGACTTTTAGTTAGCATGACTCCCAGCCAGGCCCTACCCTTCTGTGTGCAAAATGGTTTTTCTAACACAGCAGTGTGATAATATTATTTCGAGGTTCTGACTTTCACTGTCACCTGGTGGAATGTTTTTTAAACCTTTATTTTCCAAGTAAACGTAAATCCTAGTTATTTAAAGTCAATTAAAGCTGAGTTCCTTTGCTTTGGGGGATGGTACAGGAGAGGTCTAAGTACAGGGAAGTCCTAATCTTTCTGCCCCCCTCCTACCCCCCTCATCACCCCCTTCTTCCGCAGGCTAGATACACCCCTCCTGAAGTGCCCTTGCTGAGCCTCCAGGGCCTGGGCAGGACAGTTAAGAAGTTGACAAAGTCTGAGTTTCATAGCATTAAGTCCATGCCATGGGTTTCCCTTCTGGCTAAGCTGATAAAGCATCCACCTGCAATGCAGGAGACCTGGGTTCAGTCCCTGGAATCGGAACATCCCCTGTAGAAGGGAAAGGCTACCCACTCCAGTATTCTGGCCTAGAGAATTCCATGGACTGTATAGTCCATGGGGTCGCAAAGAGGACACAACTGAGTGACTTTCACTTCACTTCAAGCCCATGCCATGCAGCTTGCAGGAGGTTTCCCAGATGGGACTAGTGGTAAAGAACCCATCTGCCAATGCAGGAGACCTAAGAGATACATGTGCTGTCCCTGGGTGGGAAGATGCCCTAGAGGAGAGCATGGCAAGGCACTCCGGTATTCTTGCCTGGAGAACTGCATGGGCAGAAGAGCCTGGTGGGCTACAGTCCATGGAGTCGCAAAGAGGTGGGCATGACTGAGCAGACAGGCATGCATGCCCATGCAGCCTGCATAGTCTGCCTCCAGCCCTCATTCTCTGTCTCCTTGCTCCATGCACCCAGATCCTTTTCATGTCCAACTGTTAGCAGTGACTTAACATGTGCTTTGCTTACTCAGGACTCTGAACTTTTCTGCATGACGTTTCCTCTGCCCTTATTCCACAGCAACCACAGTTCCTTTATGTCTCAGAGAGTGCTTCATTCTAATTCAAGAGGGTATGCTGTGTTCCGTGTTGGGGATGCAGTGATGGGAGAGATGGGGTCCCTAGAGAATGCAGCTGGGAAGCACCCTGGGCACCCTTGTGAAAGTCCCACCATCTGCTGCTTGCAGGATAGTTGGCATATCCATGCCTATCTCTAGCTCCCACCTGTGACTGTTGTAGCACATGCATTCCTAGAAATAACACACTTCAGCTAAATATTACTTCTTTTTGTATACGATAGCAATTCAAAGTAGATATTTGTGACATTTGTAACCTTCCTTTCTCTAATAATAGGGCAATTAGAAGAAGAGGTTGTATGGTTTATTAGATGCTTCAAACACTCATTCTGTATATTCCTGTTGGGCTCTCAGGGTCCAAAATATTAACTTTTATAACAGTAAAGTGAAGTTGCTCAGTTGTCTCTGAATCTTTGCGACCCCATGGACTGTAGCCCACCAGGATTCTCCATCCGTGGAATTTTCCAGGCATGAGTACTGGAGTGGGTTGCCATTTCCTTCTCCAGGGGATCTGCCTGACCCAGGGATTGAACCCGGGTTTCCCATATTGCAGGCAGATGCTTTACCATTTGAGCCACCAGGGAATCTCCCTTATAACAGTAAACATTCTTATTAGCCATCAGTTCAGTTCAGTCACCCAGTTGTCTCCGACTCTTTGCGACCCTATGGACTGCAGCACGCCAGGCCTCCCTGTCCATCACCAACTCCTGGAGTTTACTCAAACTCATGCCCGTTAAGTTGGTGATACCATCCAACTATCTCATCCTCTGTCATCCCCTTCTGCTGCTGCTTTCAATCTTTCCCAGCATCAGGGTCTTTTCAAATGAGTCAGCTCTTCACATGAGGTGGCCAAAGTATTGGTTTCAGCTTCAGCATCAGTCCTTCCAGTGAACACCCAGGACGGATCTCCTTTAGAATGGACTAGTTGGATCACCTTGCAGTCCAAGGGACTCGCAAGAGTCTTCAACACCACAGTTCAAAGGCATCAATTCTTCAGCGCTCAGCTTTCTTCACAGTCCAACTCTCACATCCATACATGACCACTGGAAAAACCATGGCCTTGACTAGACGGACCTTAGTCGGCAAAGTAATGTCTCTGCTTTTCAATATGCTGTCTAGGTTGCTCATAACTTTCCTTCCAAGGAGTAAGCATCGTCTAATTTCATGGCTGCAGTCACCATCTGCAGTGATTTTGGAGCCTCCCCCAGAATTTCTGGCACTATTTCCATTGTTTCCCCATCTATTTGCCATGAT
Organism: Nanger dama; assembly: GCA_917880005.1. Taxonomy (NCBI): domain Eukaryota; kingdom Metazoa; phylum Chordata; class Mammalia; order Artiodactyla; family Bovidae; genus Nanger; species Nanger dama. Next base: position 38,814,169 of record CAKJTW010000007.1, read on the forward strand.
ATGATGGGACCTTGCTGCTGCTGCTGCTAAGTCGCTTCAGTCGTGTCCGACTCTGTGCAACCCCATAGACGGCAGCCCACCAGGCTCCCCATCCCTGGAATTCTCTAGGCAAGAACACTGGAGTGGATTGCTATTTCCTTCTCCAATGCATGAAAGTGAAAAGCGAAAATGAAGTCACTCAGTCATGTCCGACTTTTAGTGACCCCATGGACTTCAGCCTACCAGGTTCTTCTGTCCATGGGATTTTCCAGGCAAAAGTACTGGAGTGGGGTGCCATTGCCTTCTCTGATGGGACCTTCAGTTCAGTTCAGTTCAGTCGCTCAGTCATGTCCTACTGTTTGTGACCTCATGAATCGTGACACACCAGGCCTCCCTGTCCATCACCAACTCCCGGAGTTCACTCAGATTCATGTCCATTGAGTCAGTGATGCCATCCAGCCATCTCATCCTCTGTCATTCCCTTCTCCTCCTGCCCCCAACCCCTCCCAGCATCAGAGTCTTTTCCAATGAGTCAACTCTTCACATGAGGTGGCCAAAGTACTGGAGTTTCAGCTTTAGCATCATTCCTTCCAAAGAAATCCCAGGATTGTTCTCCTCAGAATGGACTGGTTGGATCTCCTTGCAGTCCAAGGGACTCTCAAGAGTCTTCTCCAACACTACAGTTCAAAAGCATCAATTCTTCAGTGCTCAGTCTTCTTCACAGTCCAACTCTCAGTGTAAAATTTAGGTGGTTATTTCTTATTAGTTGTTTTATAGGGTACAAAGAGACCATTTTCCTAGCATCCTTTAAATCAGATCATGCAGTGAATTGACCAGTTGTGCCATTTAATTATTAATTTTACTATTCATTAATTCATGTATACATTCCTTTTCCAAACATATTATGTGTAAGGAATTCCATAAGAAAACAGAGTATCCTTTAGAGTCAGGGAGAAAAACAGGCAGTTAGGTGATCAATTATCTAAGAATAAAATAAATGCTGCACTCTATTTATCAGGAGTGTCTGAGATTTGAACCGTAAATTTAAAATATCCAGGTTAGCTAGAGGTAGGGGTAGGTATGGGTGGGAGTAGATTGGGAGTTCCAGGAATAGAAAGCAACCCATACATTTCTCTTTAAATATTAAAATTGTGTCCAATCACAGTACAGAGCACAAACTTTAACATGGTCAATATTTATTTATTCAAAAATATTTATTGATCACTTACAATGTGCCAGATACTATTAAAATTACTGAGAGTACATCAGTGACCAAATAGAACTAACCCTCCCATAGTCACTTACATTCTAGTGGGGAAAGAAAGACTAATAAAAAGTAAAAAAAAATTATATCAGGTTGGATGGTAATGAGTGCTTTTGGCAATAATGAATCAGGAACTGTGGATAGAGGCTGAGGATGAATGATAGTCCTAGGTTTCTCATGGCTGATTAAAACTGGGATGAGGGTCAGAAGGAGGTAATTTTTGATGGTGCCAGAGTGGATAGTAGTCATGACTTTGGACGTATTGGGCTCAGCCTGGAGATGGGGTTGGGGGAGGGGTTCTGGCAGGATGAGAGTCCTGATGGCCTTTGGAATGGGCAAGAAGGTAGGCTTTGGGGGCACCCTGAGAGACCTAGGCTCGGCTTTGACTCATTTAGACTGGGGCAGGTGACATGACCAGAGCACAGATGAGTTGGGTAGCCAGGATTCCATGGTAGAGAGGGTTGTCCATCATGCTGCATTTTGAATTTTATCCAGAAGAAAGTGCAGAGCTGTGCAAAGGATGTAAGGCAGAAAATACCCACTGTCACGTGTGTGGAAGCTGTCATGAAGGCAGATGAGGTTGAAAGTATAAAAAAGATTGAGAATAATAAAAACCATTTCTGACAAACATTAAGGTACTTTTAAATAATGGTATTTCACTCTTGTCATATTGTCTGCATAACCAAACAGTCATACCACAAGGGCTTATTTTTGACAGGAAAGGTGAAGCAAATCCTTTTGGTTCATAAGGAGGTTAATCAACTTAAGAACAGAAAACTGTATAGTGAAAATGAGGTACTTAAACTTTGGGAAAATGTCCCGTTGCCAAATGACCTTGCTGAATGTTCTTGCCAGAAGACGCACTTCATTAATTGTGCTGAGAAGAAAGTATTACTCTTATCAGGACTGTCTTAAGGATATTCAGTGGATGTGTGTGTGTGTGTGTGTTTACTGTAAAGTATTTTTATAGGTCTTTTGTGTCTAATAAGCTATTCAGTTTCCACCATGCAAACAGAGGCAGGGCAGTTGCCCCCAAACACAAACTGAACACAGTACACGATGATGTAACTATGAGATGAGTAGATTCTTGGCATACGGTAGGCCATTTAAAATATCTTTGAGCATTTATTAATGTAGATATACTTTATTGATAATAATGATTAGAGTTTGTGCAGTTTATGTGTCTACATACAAAAGCTTTAGAATTAAAGATAAAAGAATTTTTATCCACTGGCCAACTAGCATTTATTTATCAACCATTACATTTTTTTTTACCTCTGTAGGGCCAAATTCAGGCTTCTAATTAGTATTACCATTAGTAGTAATGCTCATGTTATTTTACTCCAATAAATATTTCATCCTGAAACCCTATAAGGGCAGTATAATATTTGTTAGTTTCAGTGCAGTTCAGTTGCTCAGTTGTGTCCGACTCTTTGTGACCCCATAATTGCAGCACGCCAGTCCTCCTGGTCCATCACAAACTCCTGGAGTTCACTCAGATTCATGTCCATCAAGTCGGTGATGCTATCCAGCCATCTCATCCTCTGTCGTCCCCTTCTCCTCCTGCCCCTAATCCCTTCCAGCATCAGGGTCTTTTCCAGTGAGTCAACTCTTCGCATGAGGTGGCCAAAGTATTGGAGTTTCAGCTTTAACATCAGTCCTTCCAATGAACACTCAGGACTGATCTCTTATAAGATGGACTGGTTGGATCTTCTTGCAGTCCAAGGGACTCTCAAGGGTCTTCTCCAACACCACAGTTCAAAAGCATCAATTCTTCAGCGCTCAGCTTTCTTCATAGTCCAACTCTCACATCCATACATGACCACTGGAAAACCGTAGCTTTGACTAGACAGACCTTTGTTGGAAAAGTAATGTCTCTGCTCTTGAATATGCTATCTAGGTTGGTCATAACTTTCCTTCCAAGGAGTAAGCGTCTTTTAATTTCATGGCTGCAGTCACCATCTGCAGTGATTTTGGAGCCCCCAAAATAAAGTCAGCCACTGTTTCCACGGTTTCCCCATCTATTTCCCATGAAGTGATGGGACCAGATGCCATGATCTTCATTTTCTGAATGGTGAGCTTTAAACCAACTTTTCCACTCTCTTCTTTCACTTTCATCAAGAGGCTCTTTAGTTCTTCTTCACTTTCTGCCATAAGGGTGTTGTCATCTGCATGTCTGAGGATATTGATATTTCTCCCAGCAATCTTGATTCCAGCTTGTGCTTCTTCCAGCCCAGCGTTTCTCATGATGGACTCTGCATAGAAGTTAAATAAGCAGGGTGACAATAAAGAGCCTTGACATACTCCTTTTCCTATTTGGAACCAGTCTGTTGTTCCATATCCAATTCTAACTGTTGCTTCCTGACCTGCATATAGGTTTCTCAAGAGGCAGATCAGGTGGTCTGGTATTCCCATCTCTTTCAGAATTTTCCATAGTTTCTTGTGATCCACACAGTCAAAGGCTTTGGCATAGTCAATAAAGCAGAAATAGATGTTTTTCTGGAACTCTCTTGCTTTTTCCATGATCCAGCAGATGTTGACAATTTGATCTCTAGTTCCTCTGCCTTTTCTAAAACCAGCTTGATTAGTTTAGAGGGCCTCAAATCAATCATAGATTTCATTTACTTTGTGATGTGTTCTAAAAATATTTAGTAGCAAGCTACAAAATATGCTGTGATATTAGGTACTTGCTTTTATGTGCTAGAACGTAAGTCCTATGAAAATGGGATTTTCATCTGTGTTGTTCAATATTTGATCTCCAGTGCCTAGAACCTAGTTTTACATGAATAACACTAAAGGTCTTTAATATTTATTTAGGTTTGGGACTCCCTGGTGGCTCAGCAGTAAAGAATCCAATTACCAATGCAAGAGACAGTTGTTTTTTTTTTTGTTTGTTTGTTTGTTTTTATCCCTCTGTTGGGAAGATCCCCTGAAGAAGGAAATGGCAACCCACTCCTGTTCTTGCCTGGGAAATCCAGAGAGCTTGCTAGGCTATAGTCCATGGGCTTGTAAAAGAGTTAAACATGACTTAGTGACTAGATGACATCAACATGCTTATAAAGGATATGCTATTGTATACCTATTAAGCGAAAATAAAAATCATTCATAATTCATTTCCCTCTGAGAAAATGCAGGAAAAGATCTGGTAAATATGTATTTTTATGTGTGTATGCTCATACATGCAGGCCACTGTATACACAGTCTTCTCACAAACCTGTATTAAGTGGATGGCCCAAGGACTGATCTGAATGGAAGGTGAATGTTTAAGAGCTCTCAGCCATGGCTAGGATCTCTAATTTCTTTCCAGAAGTTTATGAAATAAACTTCAATGTAGGTACTCTCGAGAGTCTTGAAAACCAGAGTTATAAAAGGTCATTTATTGAGAGGCAGGAGACAGATTTCACTGATTTGGTTTTGCTCTCTAGCACCACAAAAGTATACTTAAAGCTTGAAATAATCCTGCATCAGGTTGCCTTTTAAATTGTGGGTACACAACTGGTCTTTGTTTTCTTGAATGCAAAATGGAAATAACATCTGTCTCACTGGGTCGCGAGAGACTCAAAATGTAATTTACATTAACAATGCCAGCTATTACTGTTTTTCACAAACAGGTCATTTTTCTGTATTTCAGTTTGCAAATACAGAATAAAGATCAAATTCAGTATAGCCTTTTTCCCCTTACAATATCATCCATCCAGAAAGAGTATAGTAAAATTTAGAGTATTATTAGGGACTTCCCTGGTGTTACAGTGGATGAGAATCTGCCTGGCAGTGCAGGGGACTTGGGTTCGATTCCTGGTCCAGGAGGATCCCGTATGCCATGGAGTGACTAAACCCATTGGCCCCAAATACTGAGTCAGTGCTCTAGAGCCTGAGAGCCACAACTGCTGAAGCCTTGTGGGCCTGAGAGCCCATGCTTAGCCAAAAAGAAGTGCCGCGTGAGAAGCCTACACACCACACCTAGAGAGTAGCCCCCACTCACCTCAGCTAGAGAAAAGCCTGCATGCAGCAATGAAGACCCAGCACAGCCAAATTAATTAATTCTTTAATTAAAAATAAAAAGTATTATGGAGATGTGGTGGTTTAATTCCCACACTTACTTAGAGTATATTTAGGGAACTGAGATTAATTCAACTGACTCTCAATACGCTGCCTGTGGACAGACAATGTGTCGCCTGCACCGTGGTTGCCACTAGCTCAAGGTAGCAGTGAAATCTAAATTCAATAATCAATTAAAAATTCAGTTCTTTACTCAAATACCAGCCACGTCTCAGGCTCTAAATAACTGTGTGTGGTTAATAGCACTGTATTAAACAGTGCAATGTATAGAACATTTTTATCATTGCAGAATACTATACTGGTCAGGACTGAGAGAAAAGTCTTGTTTTTACTGCTTTTTGAAAACAGCCTGAAGTTTGAAATAAGATGTGCTTGTATGCTCAGTTGCTGAGTCGTGTCTGACTCTTTGTGATCCCTGGGATTGTAGCCCGCCAGACTCCTCTGTCCGTGGGATTTTGCAGGCAGAAGTACCGGAGCGGATGGCCATTTCCTTCTCCAGGTGATCTTCTTGACTCAGGGGACTGAACTCACATCTCCTGTGTCTTCTGCATTGACTGGAAGATTCTTTACCACTGAGCCACCTGGGAAGCCTCGATATGTGATTATATTATGGGATAAACTGCTTGAGAAGCCCGACAAATTTCTGCAAATTGAACCAGTATAAAAACTGGAGAAACTAAATTACCAGAATGTTTTCTTGCGTGATAACTTTAGAATTTTAATTTGTGTTATTAGCTTTGAATGTTTCATTTTAATAGAGGACGGAAATAATGGAGATAACACTACCATTTTCATTATCTGGAATGCTAGTGTTTGACAATAAAATAAACTGGAGCAGAGACGGAAATTGAACATGTACCAAGACAGATTTGCTAAGAATTGAACCTTGAGACTGGAATTAAATGTATCTATTAGAACAGAACCTTTAAAATCATTGTTTCAAGAAATGGAGTATCCATATCAGAATACAATGAAAATAAGGTGTTTGAAGAATTTGTTAGTTATAAACAATATTCAATTTGACTAATGTTAATTATTTTTGTACTTAAAACTTTGCAGAGATGAATGTTTATATATATGTGTATATATACATATATATAAAATCATCATAAAAGCAGGAAAATGCCATCAGAGTACAATTTAATTATTCCCAGTAAAAATAATAGACTCTAATTGCCATGCTTATTTTTCACTTTATTTTGCACTTTGTTGTGCCTTGTAATATATATTATATAAGTATAGCTATATATGGGTCTGTGGACATAAATGGCGTGTGTGCAGGTGTATACTCTTCACTTTTGTGGGGAAATATTTAAAGAAGCATATCCTTGGGCAAGTCAGAGAATGTATGAATTTGGGTGTCAATCACATGATCTTCAGAACTAAATATTGACCACTTGAGGCAAAACAAACACACCTTGCTTTTATACCTAGCTTCACGTACAGTTCCAGTCGTGAAGAGAGAGTTTCGCCAGTGATTGGATGGGTTAAAATGGGCTTTGTTAAAGGGAAGTAGGCTTTTGAGCCTCGTCTTCAGAGGCTATTATTGCTAAAGAGAATTGTAGATTTCCATTTACCATCTCACTTAATGAAATGCTGTAGGCAGGAAACCAAGCTTGCTATGTTCATTTGCCATTTGCAGTCTCCTGTGTTTTCTGTATAACCGTTAGCACAAACTGCCTAAAAGGAAAAAGACTTTTCTTCAGGGAAGTGTACTTTCTGAGAGATGAGTAAGTACTGGGTAAGACCTACAGCCGAATTTAGGGACAGGAAAAACATTTTTACAGGGTAGAGTACAGATGTAAAAATAACCTCTGTGAAGACAGATTGAGGCCCTATGACCTGTTTTCAGAATATTAAATGAAAAAAATAAACATTTTCATCACATAAGAAAAAGTGGGCTGATCTAAGAGAAGAGGTTGGGGCAGGAACCATCCCAGGTCCAGCTCTCTCTATATATTTTTTGTTGTTGTAAAGTAATTGTGAAAAGGCCTTTGACATTTTATTTGTTTTCTATGATGCACCCTATAAATCTTTGCAAAAAGTATACATTTTATCTCTCAAATTTAGCTGAAATTGGGCTTAAGGAAAATTGGGTTAGTTCTTCCTTGTGTGTTGTCATATATGCCCATAATTTCTTTTTTTTAATAACTTTTCAATTCTTTTATATGTGAAATGATGATGCAATTCAAAGCATCATAAAACTTTTAGTTTACAACATATCATGAATTTCAAATGGCAAATGGTCATTTTGTCAAGCAGAAACAATTTTAGTAGAGTAACATGTTTCTTGACCAAAAGTACTATTAAATTTAAATTATACATTTGTGTTTATGTTCAGTATGTACATTACATACAAGAAAGGAAAGCAGAAAACTGTGATACTCATGTTCTCCAAATTTTCGTGTTCAGTATTATGAAAACTGATACGGAGATACCATAACCTTCATTTTATAAATACAGATGATCATAAATGAAAGATGTAAGTGAAAATTGATACTCTTTGTCTTTCTTCCAGATGAATGTGACAACACACGCTTTTTATTCTTTCTTATTTTGTGCTTAGTTGTGGTGTAAAAGAATTAAATGTAACTTATTAAAGCATTTCAGTGCCATAAAGGGGGAGCGTGGAAGAGAGGATTAGCTCATCAGGCAGGATGAGTTAGGTCATAGTTTATCCAATCATAATTCAAGTGCTGTGTTCTCCAAGTCTGGAAGTTATGGCCATGTGAAGGATCAGTGCCAAAATGTCTTTTATCATAGACTGAAACTGCTTATTCCTGCAGCTGGTGAGGCTTTAGATGGTTAGTTAGAAGTAGTCAGGTATTTTCTTTTTACAGCTCAGGATTGTCTTCTATTCTCTGCCCTTGGTTTATAAAAGTGACCATATTATTTTGCATTAGCTATACAGTGACACTTTTGTCAAGGGGGAAATCAGTTTATAATGTACGTATGTGTATATGTGTGTGTGTATCTTTTTCAATAATGGTAAACAAAAGTAGCATTAATGTGAAGCATAGAGTTATATTTGAAATAAGGCTTTGGTAAAAATGAAAGATGGAAAGCACTGTTTTGCAAACTGTCGGTTGTGGTCCATAATGAATTCAACTTAAGGGGTCTTTGAGTAAAGAATTTTAAGAATGAAATAGAGGGGAATAGGTTAACAGTGGAAGGAAATGTGTAGGAAACCTACTAGTATGTGTGTGTGTTTGTATTTGTGCTGGATTAAGTGGTAAATTGTTTTTCTTACTTTTTCTTCCTATTGGCCTTGAACAAAAATAGTCTGTAAGCTATTAGTGTAGACTAAAGAAGACAAATTTGCTAGTTATGAAACTCTGGCAATTAATTTCACTAAGGTTGTTTCTCATCTGTAAAATGGTAATAATGCAGTCTCCTTCACAGGGTTGATGGGAGAGTTAAGTAAGATGATGTTTCATGTTCAAGTGCCCAGCGTGGTTCCTGCCACATATCACACACTCAGTAAATGACACAATTTCTTAGTAGTAACCTTGTGACTATTAAACTAACTTCTTTTTTTTGTTTTGGTGAATCAATAAAGAAATCAAAAGGAAATTAAAAATGAAAATACAACATTATTTCATGTGCATATTTTCATTTTTATTTCCTTTTATTTGCTCTTTATTTTTATGTATGTATGTATTTATTTTTTTACTTTACAATGCTGTATTGGTTTGTACATTGACATGAATCCTCCACAAGTGTACATGAGTTCCCAACCCTGAATCCCCCTCCCACCACCCTCCCCATATCATCTCTCTGGGCTTTTCATAATGCATGAAATTGTATTCCTGGGTATCTTGAAATGGCTGAAGGAAATGACAGGTATTTTATCAAAGTTACACACGGAAGGAAATAAACTAGAGCAACAGATGTCATTAGGCTGAGGTGTGCCGGTGAATGACAGATGAATGACCGGCTTTTAGACTGTATTTGGTTAAGGTCATTCCTTCTGTTCCAGTAACTCCTGGTTGATTAGCAACCATGTAGCCATTCGCCCCATCAGCCATCTCACCCTCATACTTTTCATATGACCAAGCAGACCTCGAAGGATGATCGGGGTTTCCCTTGTCAGATGCATATGGTCTTGTTTCAGAGGCTTTTCTCGTAAGATGGAACTATTTATTGTGAAGAGGTTTCAGCATATTTATCATCATCCAGATAATCTGTAGTCATTAGTTCTTATGACGAGGCATTCAAGTTCACTACCCTTGTCTTGGAATAGGCACAATGAATAGGTGTCAGAAATAAAGTATGGACTGTATTTAAACTGCAGTTGTGTAGTCTTACTTCGCTAATTAAATCTGCCATGTTTATCCAGGTTTTTGTATGTTCTTTTTCTCTTACCCATGGGAAGATTTCTTGATGGCAAAAGGATGTCTTTTGCATGATTGGACATAAATGCCTGTTTTTATGTATGAATGATACCTGGTTGTCAGTATATAAATTGTATTGTGACAGATTCACATTTCCTCAGCTTCTTTTTTTTTTTTTAATGAAAGACCATTTTTCAGTCTTCCGAATGATTTACAGCTGTCGCTGCCTAAAGTGGAGAAAGGTGGAATAGGAAAGTAGCGCTTCATGCTTTGGATTCTGTCCACCAACCAACCCTGGGCAACAGAATTTCTGACCCACATACCTTCCAGTGGGTCTGCAGAGCAGCCCCTGTGTCCCTGAATGCCAAAGAACTCTCCATTACTTAGGAGAGTCATGAAGTGTCAATGTCTGTCTCCGTTGTACTAGTACCAGAGGTTTGGGTTGTTTGATGCCTAAGAAATATACAGTTCTTTATATGGTCTATGCAGTCATTATCTCTCCATATCCTTTTGTTTGTTTGCTTGTTTGTTTGAGAGCACTGTGAATTTCTTTAAGTATGTAAAGACAAATAATTTTTTTCCAGGTCTGAAAATGAATAAAGGTGCCATCACCCCTCCTCGTACTTCTCCAGCAAACACATGTTCCCCAGAAGTAATCCATCTGAAGGATATAGTCTGTTACCTGTCTCTCCTTGAAAGAGGAAGACCTGAGGATAAACTGGAGTGTACGTGCTTCTTCATTTAATTTACTTATCATGATTGGGGTGGGGGAAGGGGCTGGATATTGACAAACTTAAAATTGTTTCTACTATGGTTGCCTACATTCTTATTAAATGGAGTGACCTTGGTTATTAATAATAAAATATCCTCCAACTGAAAATCAGACAGTTAAAAGATATTAAGAATCTATCGATTTTAGGTTATTATTGATCAAAGTCCATTTATTACTGAGTATTTGAGTAGGTTTATCAATTTACCTATTTTTTAAATTTGCTCAGTTTGTTAACCAGGTTATGTTGAAAAGTATCTTTTGTGTTCTTTTGAAAAAATGCTCACTTCTAATATATAAAAGTCTTCTCATTAGTCAGAAAGAGGGTTCAGTTCATTATACACAGTCAACCTGAGCCTTTCTCTTTGGAAATCTTCATTGAAAGCTTCTGCACTAAGTTTCTTTGCTAGGAACAAATAATTTCTTAAATGCCAAATATGAGAGTTTCATTTCTATAAACTAACTCTGAATATTATAATTAAAGAATAGCTATTTCCCTTCTAGCATGTAGCAGGCATTTCTGATAGAGAATTTCAGTCTAGTTGAAAGGAAATATGATCTCTTTAATAAAATACAGTTACTAAGCTCTCTCTGGTGGCGGACTGTACTCATTGCAAGGCAGGAAAATACTTTTTTTTAAACCTTTACTGTAAGCCCAATCATTTAGTAATCTATTCTGTCTCTAAAGTCCTTGCTAAATAGACAGCTGGTGGTTTGTTTGGTAATCTGATTAGCTCGGCTATATATTGGATAGCATTAAAATGAATTAAATATTCTTGTTACTGAGATGATAGTAAAGACGATGAATCCTAAATTTGATATTTCTAAATCAAATATAGAATATTATGACAGCTCAGAACTATGGTTAGGTAGCATGCTTGGTTAAATTTAATGATAACTTTTAAAATAATATTTCTGTTACTAATAAAGAATTTAATATATGATTATTTAAGTCACACCTGCTTAGGTTATGAATAAACCATATTAACATCATTCTTTAAATACATATTTATTAGTTCTAAATGTTGAATATTTGCATTTCAAGATTTATTTGTATTCCTAAGAACCTGTAGAAATCTCTCTCATTCCAAAATAAATATTAATGTTTAGTGAATTTCTATTGAAGTAAAGGCCAGCGAGAAAGTTTTCTCAGGTGTTATCAGGGCCAGGTTTGGGATGATTTTAAAAATCCAAAGACAAATATTCTATTCCAGGTCTGAGAATGAATAAAGACAACATCACTTCTCCCAACACCGTCTTTGTGTTCCAGTTTAATTATTTTTAGGTCAACTGGAAGTATTTTGTTTTTAAGGTAGAATTCCTAAGAGGTATGTTTTGCTATGTTTTAAGTTCTCTGTTTGAATCTTTGAATCCGTAGTCTTTGTCTGCTATTGCAAGGCAGAATGTTAACCCAGGAATGATTCAAAAACATGTGATGAATCAAGTCAAACCTGACCTGCCGCTTACCTTTCTTCAGTGTTATCAGTCCCCTTCTCTCTGTTCTTTGAGTTTTCCAGCTCTTTTTGAGCTTATAACATTCAGTTGCATTTTCTTTTGTCTTAACCATATCTTTAGATTTTCCTCATAGACAGACCTGTTGCTCCTGACATTACTGCTGTGGTTTTCACCAGGTCTGCAAAGTAAATGCATCTCAATTTCAGAAGCACATGAAGGTACCAGCTATGTTGTGGTTTTCTTCTCTACCATCCTCAAGTTTGGAGGACCTTAACCTGGTTCTTACTTATCTGAAGCTTGTGTTTATGTCTTTTCTTTAAACGCCAGTGTTTGGCTCCTTGCTCTACCAATTAAATCAGAAACATTTCTTTCATGCACTTCCCTAGCCATGTACTTGTACATTTTCCCATTTACAACTGCACATTTACAAATTCCTATATGCAGATCAGGAAACAACAGTTAGAACTGGACATAGAACAAAAGACTGGTTCCAAATAGGAAAAGGAGTAAGTCAAGGCTCTATATTGTCACTCTGCTTATTTAACATGTAGGCAGAGTCCATCATGAGAAACGCACAGGCTGGAAGAAGCACAAGCTGGGATCTGGATTACCAGGGAAAATATCAATAACCTCAGACATGCAGATGACACCACCCTTATGGCAGAAAGTGAAGAGCTAAAAGCCTCTTGATGAAAGTGAAAGAGGAGAGTGAAAAAGTTGGCTTAAAGCTCAACATTCAGAAAACGAAGATCATGGCATCTGGTCCCATCACTTCATGGGAAATAGATGGGGAAACAGTGTCAGACTTTATTTTTGGGGGCTCCAAAATCACTGCAGATGGTGACTGCAGCCATGAAATTAAAAGATGCTTACTCCTTGGAGTAACGAAGGTTATGACCAACCTAGAGAGCATATTGAAAAACAGAGACATTACTTTGCCAACAAAGGTCCATCTAGTCAAGGCTATGGCTTTTCCAGTGGCCATGTATGGATGTGAGAGTTGCACTGTGAAGAAAGCTGAGTGCCAAAGAATTGATGCTTTTGAACTGTGGTGTTGGAGAAGACTCTTGAGAGTCCCTTGGATTGCAAGGAGGTCCAACCAGTCCATCCTAAAGGAGATCAGTCTTGCGTGTTGATTGGAAGGACTGATGTTAAAGCTGAAACTCCAATACTTTGGCCACTTCATGCAAAGAGTTAACTCATTGGAAAAGACTCTGATGCTAGGAGGGATTGGGGGCAGGAGGAGAAGGGGACGACAGAGGATGAAATGGCTGGATGGCATCACCAACTTGTTGGACATGAGTTTGAGTAAACTCCGGGAGTTGGTGATGGACAGGGGAGGCCTGGCGTGCTGCTATTCATGGGGTCACAAAGAGTCGGACACGACTGAGCGACTGAACTAAACTGAACTGAACTGAACATTCATATGTTGTGTTACAGATTCTGGAAAAGTTTTTCAGTAAGTTTCAATTGTTTTTTAAAAACAATTTAATGGTTGTTAATTGTTGTGCCTGTGTAGTCACTCAGTTGTGTCCAACTCTTTGCGACCCCATAGACTGTAGCCCCCAGGCTCCTCTGTCTATGGGACTTCCAGGCAAAAACACTGAAATGACTTGCCATTTCTTTCTCCAAGGAATCTTCCCAACCCAGGAATCGAAACAGCGTCTCCTGCAGCTCCTGCCCTGCAGGGAGATTCTTTATCATTGAGCCATCAAGGAAACCTCTGGTAGTTAATTTAACACATACTTATTTCCAAAATGGTTATGCCTTATTAAACACAATATATACTAGAGAGAAGAAACTAAGAAAATTAAAATTAACACAAAAGTGGATATGATGAAGCACCTGATATAATTAACTTTTGCAGCTGAGTGTTGTTTTGGAATCTCAATTTTCAAGTAGCTAAGTGATAAAGGAGTAGAGACACATTGCTGTAAGTCAGAGATTCTTGAACTTTATCACATGTAAGAAATCACCTACAGGACTTATGAACACACTTACTGGGCCCCAACTCCAGTCATATAGCAGCTTCGAATGGGATTTTAGAATTTTCAGGTCATGCTTATGTGGCAGGAACCACATTTTGAGAAGCATTGGTTTATGCAGTTCCTTTTGTCTAATGAAAATACATAACACACACACACATACACAGACACACAATTCACCTGAAACTACAATTGTTTCTTGGAATTGTCGGTGACAGTATTTGATATGCTTTTCCCTGGATTATTAGAGAAGGAAATGGTAAGCCAGTCCAGTATTCTTGCCTGGAGAATCCCATGGCCAAAGAGCTTGGCAGGCTACAGTCCATGGGGAGTCGGACACGACTGGGTGACTTTCACTTCACTTGCCTGGGTTATTACATAAATAAATGGCAGTGTTTTAAATTTCTTCCCCCACAAAACAATGTTTTATAGATCTATTCAGTGATTGCTGCCACTTCTAATCTCTCCACCTCTCTTCTCTGCCAGGCATTTACAAAATGTTTAGAAGAAAGCATTTTTTAAAAAATTCATTGAAAGGAAACTAACAAACCAAAGCTGTTGAACTTTCCCCTGATTACATCATCTTCAACTTGCTTTCCATCACTGGTCTTTAACTCAATGCTAATGCCCAAATGCAGGCTTTGCAGGTACTGAGACCACCCTCCCCGCCGGTCAGTACAAGGTATTTATTCAGCTGCTCCCACGCACCCTTGGAAAGTATGTGTGCGTGCATGTATGTGCATGTCCTGAAGTTGTGGAAGAATTCTATTTTTATGTCTCCTCGTTGGCACAAGTTACCAACCATCCAGACGTATAGATGAGAACATTGTGCCAGGGCCGAGTTGCCCTCTTTCCCTTAAGCCCACAACAGTGCTTTATGGAGAGTCATTTAGTACATCCCTCTTAGAGTCTCCTTACGTTCCTCAAATTCTGTGACCTCACCTCCATTTTATTTCAGCCACTCACTTTTGTTGCTATACCCGAAACTTGGGCTTCCCAGGTGGTGCTAGTGGTAAGGAACCTGCCTGCCAACACAGGAGACAGAAAAGACACAGGTTCGATCCCTGGAAGAGGGCCTGGGAACCCATTCCAGAATTCTTGCCTGGAGAATGACATGGAAAGAGGAAGCCTGGTGGTCTACAGTCATTGGGGTGAAAAGAGTCAGACATGACTGAGACGAATGAGCACACATGCGCAAGCCTTGCAATTTCCAAAGACTACTCTCATTCTAAAAATTTGAATTCTGGGATTTTACTTGTACTACAGACTGTGTTCACTTAACTTACTTTCCAACTTCTAATTTAAATATTTATAGCACAATTCTCGAGAACTTGGACCCTTCATTTCACTAATTGAATGAATCTTAGCGTTGCCCCTTACTATCTAAGTGATCTGGGCACATGTATAAAGCCTCTCAGGCCTTAGTTTCCTCAGCTGTAAAACTGATATAGTAATAATGTCTATCTGGTATGTTCCTTTAAGAATTAAATGAACCGTTATTTGCTAACATAAATTCCTTTACATTTCTGTGAATATTAAGTGAAATAAAACTGAGAATTCTCACCCCTTGACTACTTCCTCTTGAGCTTGCCTGCATTGTTTGCATCCCCCACCCCATCAGTAAAGACTGATCCATAATCTGTGAGGTCAACCATTCCTTTTCACTTATGTTCGGACAGTCCAGTTTATTTGCTAATATACTAAGCTGCCAGAGATATTGTGAAATACAATACAATTCAATGGATTATAACTCTACTCACAAACCTCAGCTGGCCTTCAGTGCCTTTAGTGTTTCTCTAATCATTGATTTTCCTCTAGTTAGAAGTTCATTTAGGTGTTTCGTTACCTCAAACACCTACTATGTAATCATCATTTCACTGAGCTGTGAATTCTTGTAACTTCCTCTCATATGACCTAAAACTTGTCAGCTTTTACACCTGTACTTTCCTCTTATTCTTCTGACTCAGAATGAATGTGTGCCTTTGATCATTCCCTACTGAGTAACACACAAAAGTGAGCCCTTAACTTAGCATCCATATACAAATCTAGCTCCACAATTTGACCCCAACCTACTTGGCCCATCTTGCATTTGGCTTTGATTTGCATAAAAAGTCCCGGGCTCATGATCTACTTTTTAATCACTGGACAAACCTGGAGTTTTTGCCTTTGCTTAAAATGTGCCTTTGCTAGATGTGTATATGTTTCCCACTGTATATTCGATCCAGTCTGTGTATACATGATAAGTCGCTTCAGTTGTGTCTGACTCTTTACAACTCCATGGACTGTAGCCCACCAGGCTTCTCTGTCCATGGGATTCTGCCACCAGGGAATCTTCCCAACCCAGGGGCTGAACTTGTATCTCTCATGCCGCCTGCATTGGCAGATGGGCTCTTTACCACTATCACCATCTGGTATAGTTGGCACTTAAAGCCCTGCTCATGTCATGAATTGTGTTGCCATCTCTAATTGAAGTATTTCACTCTCCTTCCTTGTACTCTTATGCTGGGTATAAATTCCCACTCTAGTACCTACCACTTGTGACTGTGTATTTTTCAAAAGATAGATGCTTGATTAAGGATAGTTATATGGAACTTTAGACTATGGGTGCTTGACAAGAGAAAAGTAATGGAAATTACTGAAGATATCTCAGATAACCATTATATCTACTATTGTGCACAAGAATCCCTTAGAAGAAATGGAATAGCCATCATAGTAAACAAAAGAGTCCTAAATGTGGTACTTGGATGCAATCTCAAAACTACAGAATGATCTCTATTCGTTTCCAAGGCAAACCATTCAATATCACAGTAATCCAAGTCTATGCCCCAACCAGTAATACTGAAGAAGTTGAAGTTGAATGGTTCTGTGAAGACCTACTAGACCTTCTAGAACTAATATCCAAAATAGATGTCCTTTCACTACAGGGAACAGGAATGCAAAAGTAGGAAATCAAGAAATGCCTGGAATAACAGGCAGATTTGGCCTTGGAGTGCAAAACAAAGCAGGGCAAAGGCTAATAGAGTTTTTCCAAGAGAATGCACTGGTCATAGCAAACACCCTCTTCCAACAACACAAGAGAAGACTCTGCACATGGACATCACCAGATGGTCAATACCAAAAATCAGATTGATTATATTCATTGCAGCTGAAGATGGAAAAGCTCTATACAGTCAGCAAATACAAGACCAGGAGCTGACTGTGGCTCAGATCATGAACTGCTTATTGCCAAATTTAGACTTAAATTGAAGAAAGTGGGGAAAACCACTAGACCATTCAAATATGACTAAATCAACTCCCTTACAATTATACAGTGGAAGTGACAGATAGATTCAAGGGATTAGATCTGATAGAGTGCCTGAAAAACTATGGATGGAGGTTTGTGACATTGTACAAGAGGCAGCGATCAAGACCATCCCTAAGAAAAAGAAATACAAAAGGCAAAATGGTTGTCTGAGGAGGCCTTACAAATAGCTGAGAAAGGGAGAGAATCTAAAGTCAAAGGAGTAAAGGAAAGATACACCCATTTGAATGCAGAGTTCCAAAGAATAGCAAGGAGAGATAAGAAAGCCTTTCTCAGAGATCAAGGCAAAGAAATAGAGGAAAACAATAGAATGGGAAAGACTAGAGACCTTTTCAAGAAAATTAGAGATACCAAGAGAATATTTCATGCAAAGATAGGCTCAATAAAGGACAGAAACTGTATGGACATGACAGAAGCAGAAGATATTAAGAAGAGGTGGCAAGAATACACAGAAGAACTGTACAAAAAGATCTTCATGACCCAGATAACCAAGATAGTGTGATCACTCACCTTGAGCCAGACATCCTGGAGTTAGAAGTCTTGTGGGCCTTAGGAAGCATCACCATGAACAAAGCTAGTGGAGGTGATAGAATTCCAGGTGAGCTATTTCAATTCCTAAAAGATGATGCTGTGAAAGTGCTGCACTCAATATGCCAGCAAATTTGGAAAACTCAACAGTGGCCACAGGACTGAAAAGGTCAGTTTTTATTCCAGTCCCAAAGAATGTTCAAACTACCACACAATTACACTCATCTCACATGCTAGTGAAGTAATACTCAAAATTCTCCAAGCCAGGCTTCAACAGTACATGAACTCTGAACTTCCAGATGTTCAAGTTGGATTTAGAAAAGGCAGAGGAACTAGAGATCAAACTGGAAACATCTGTTGGATCATTGAAAAAGCAAGAGAATTCCAGAAAAACATCTACTTCTACTTTACTGACTACTCTAAAGCCTCTGGCTTTGTGGATCACAACAAGCTGTGAAAAATTCTGAAAGAGATGGGAATACCGGACCATCTGATCTGCCTCTTGAGAAATCTGTATGCAGGTCAAGAAGCAATAGTTAGAACTGTACATGGAACAACATACTGGTTCCAATCAGGAAAGGAGTACATCAAGGCTGTATATTGTCACCCTGCTTATTTAACTTATATGCAGAGCACATCATGAGAAATGTCAGACTGGAGGAAGCACAATCTGGAATCAAGATTGCCGGGAGAAATATGAATAACCTAAGATACGCAGATGACACCAGCCTTATGGCAGAAAGCAAAGAAGAACTGAAGAGCTTCTTGATGAAAGTGAAAGAGGAGAGTGAAAAAGTTGGCTTAAAGCTCAACATTCAGAAAACTAAGATCATGGTATCTGGTCCCATCACTTCATGTCAAATTTATGGGGAAACAATGGAAACAGTGACACTTTATTTTGGGGGCTCCAAAATCACTGTAGATGGTGACTGCAGCCATAAAATTAAGAGATGCTTGCTCCTTCTCAGAAAAGCTATTACCAACCTAGACAGCATATTAAAAAGGAGAGACACTGTTTTGCCAACAAAAGTCTGTATAGTCAAAGCTATGGTTTTTCCAGTAGTTATATGGATGTGAGTGCTGGACCATAAAGTTGAGCACCGAAGAATTGATACTTTTGAACTGTGGTGTTGGAGAAGACTTTTGAGATGCCCTTGGACTGCAAGGAGGCTCAACCAATCCATCCTAAAGGGAATTAATCCTGAATATTCATTGGAAGGACCGATGCTGAAGTTGAAACCCCCATACTTTGGCCACCTGATGCAAACGACTGACTCATTGGAAAAGACCCTGATTCTAGGAAAGATTGAAGGTGGGGGAAAAGGAGAAAACAGAGGATGAGATGGTTGGATGGCATCACCAACTCAATGGACACGAGTTTTAGCAAGCTCCAGGAGTTGGTAATGGACAGGAAAGCCTGGTGTGCTGCAGTCCATAGGGTTGCAAAGAGTCAGACTCGACTTTGCGACTGAACTGAACTGTTTGAAGTTATTAAATAATATTAATTTTATACTTTTTATTTAAAATACTTGACATTCAGTTTTGAATTAGTGTTTATCAAATTATTGATGACTTAGCTAGAATAAGTTCTAAATGAGCTTACAGTTAGTGCAAAAGAAATCAATACAAAAATATACAAAAATAGATAATTGACATACAGATAATGAGAACTACCCTGTACGTTAAAGTTACTGCTATGTTTAGTATCAGTCTTAGAACTACTGAAAATTAACCTTGAAAAGACCTTAGACATCATCTAGTTAATCTTCCTGTATTGTTAGTGAAAAGTCTAAAGCCCAGAGAGGTTTTTTATTATTTATACTATGAGTTTAGCTGGCTCTGACTAAAATGCATGTTTTCTGACCTGCTGTGTGTCTGTTAGCCATTTTCATGTCCGACTCTGAAACCCCATGGACTGTAGTCCACTGGCTCCTCAGTCTATGGGATTTCCCAGTCAAGAATACTGGATTGGGTTGCCATTTCCTTCTCCAGAGGACCAACCCAAGTGTCCTGCATTGCAGGCACATTTTTACTGTCTGAGCCATCAAGGAAGCCCCTCTGACTTGATGCTCTTTTATTTTGCAAAGCTGCCTTTCCTTTTTAGATTACTGTTTCTATTGTAGAAAATAGGAAAAAGTATACCACCATTACCTTAGATGCCAGAACTCTAAGTATTATTTTTGCCACTGCCCTTATGGTTTATTAAGTAGGTCTTGAAATACATAAAACAGGAAAAAAATTATGAGTTAAAGAGATTCTGGCTTAAATGTCTTTTAAAATATAGACTGTAATCTTTAAAAACAATTTCCATAATCATATTTTCATATCAATAACATTATGCAAAAAGGAAAGACATATTCAATGCAAAGATAGATTAAAAACCTGAAAATCTTTTGGAAAACAAATTAATTCTAGATGAATTATCCTCATATTACATAATGTGCCTTTCCTTTGATCTTTTAACCAAATTCATGTGTGGGCACATAATTGTTTCTATATAAAGTGTAATTGCATGAGCATAAAAATAGAAAAAAAATAGTTTAAATGAGTTTGTGATTTCATAACAGGTACCCATCTTTGGAAGCTATCATGTTGACAGAATAATTTTAATATTGAGCTTAAATTATTTTTGCACCTAAAATTCTATGTTCTTATATATTGGCTTTAAAAATAAAACCTATTGGTTCAATAATTCACTTGACCTTGGAGACTAATTGTATTTTTAAATTCTAACAAAAATAGGCTTATTATACTATTTGAGGATAGGTATTAATTTTATCAATATTATTCAGACATGATTTTAGAACAGATACCTTATCTATAGGCTTACCAAGCCAAATAATTTTTATCTTCCATAATGTTAATAACTGCCTTATTTTCTTTATTTGATTAGTTTCTCTATTCCTATATAACTAATTAATTTTCAAATCTTCCACCTAAATTCTGGTTTAGAAACTTGTGCTCTTCATCCGTTCCCTCATCTTTCATTGTTAGTTACCTTCCACTTTTATCTTAATTGCTCAGTCTTTGAAATCACTATTTTTAGATGGTAGAGTTCCAAGACAGAACTTTGAATTATAATATTGTTAAATTTTACAACTTGATTTCTTGTGTCTTTTATTTGACATCTGAGACCTCTACTGCAGGCTTCCAAGGTGGCACGGCAGTAAAGAGTCAGCCTACCAATGCAGGAGATGAGACACAAGAGACCGGGGTTTGATCCCTGGGTTGGAAAAACCCGCCCTGGTGGAGGAAACAACAACCCACTGCACATTCTTATGTGGGAAATCCCGTGGACAGAGGAGCCTGGTGCTCTACAGTCCACTGGGTGCCAAGGAGGACATGACTGAGCACATCTTCCACATCTATGATGCCTTTTTTTTTTTACTCTTTCTAGCATAATTTGCACTTCACAGAGAATCCATTTTGTTCTCAACACCATCCTTTTTACCTTTATTATTATTTCATAGCTTGAAACTTTCCTCTTAGTTATAAGATTCCCCTTCCTCCTTTCCTGCTTTCTGGTTTCTTCCAAAATACTTTGCCTTGATTTGAAACAACTGCTTGGTGCTTGTGGGTAGGTGGGTGGGTGGGTGAGTTTTAAGCCTGACTCATGAGCGACTTCACTTTCACTTTTCACTTTTCACTTGCATGCACTGGAGAAGGAAATGGCAGCCCACTCCAGTGTTCTTGCCTGGAGAATCCCAGGGACGGGGGAGCCTGGTGGGCTGCTGTCTCTGGGGTCACACAGAGTCGGACACGACTGAAGCGACTTAGCAGCAGCAGCAGCAGCAGCAGCAGCAGCAGCATGAGAGATGAGGAAGGGGGGAGTTAACTTTTCTCAGTGTTCAGCACATACACCTTCGTGTGATTACAGTCTGTTTGGTGTGATACACCTACCATCAGAAGACCTGAATACTCTGAGCTCAGAGCCCCTGTGGTTTGACTGCTGTAAAGGTCCAAGATCCAGTATCCTATAAGTTAGGGGGTTGGCCTACCCTCAGGTCCAAGGGTGTGGGGGTTGCACTGAAAGGTCCAATTTCTCTTCATGAAAAATGTTAATTAGTTTCCCTTTCTGTGTGAATCCGTGCCTCCTCTTCACCGCCAGCTTAAGTTTATATTCCTTAGGTTTCTCAGTCAGTCCCCATGTCTTTTCCACCTTCTAAAATTTTATGATTCTTATTTCCTGTCACGTTTCCTTTGTATTTCTGGGTTTATGCCCATTTCATCCCTAATTGTTGCCAGTGGACTTTCAATAGAAAGATAACATAAATACTTGTTTAATATTTCATATTTTGCACAACCCCACTACAATTTTAAATTAGGAAAGTAGACTTACTTTTGAAAATAGAAGTTTTAGAATTCCTCTCTCTCATCCAGGATCAAAGAAAATGTTTGTCTTTAATTGATACTTGATGAGATTTGGACTACTGGGACTTATTGCTCAATATATGTATGCTATTTTTATTTTTGCTCTAATAACTAAATCTTGAATTTCTCCAGCTTTCTTCCCGGATGAATTTGAATTTGTAGACAGCTGTTAACTCCTGTTAATGTGTTTACAAATCAACACTAAAAATATACCAGGGCTTCTATTTCGTTCAGTAGTAAAATAGTTTCCGAGTCCAAGCTTGCCCTGCTCGCCGCATGATAGGCCAGTGGATCTGAGAGAGGAGGTGTTGAGGCAAGGAAAATGAGACTTTATTTGGAAAGCCAGGTGACTGAGAAGATGGCAGGCTACTACCTCAAAATAAACTATCTTATCACGGTCTGGATGCCAGGTTCTTTTATAGATCAGAAATGGGGGGAAGGTGAGGAAGCAAAGTAAAACAGCTATTAATTTTGCAAACATTTTCTAGAATGGCACGCCTCTGGCAGGGGATGTGTTAATTTCTCCCTTCTTGCCAGTTACAGGTGGACCTCTTTCTGAACAAAGGTGCTGTAACAGTCAGGTAGAGGGGCAGGATTCTCTGAGGCAGGCCATTCTATATGAAAATAATAACAAAAGCAGCTAAAAGCAAATCAAAGAAACAGTTCTAACATGGAGTCAGAATTGGCTTCTTTTCTGCAACAAAGTGTTTTCAGATCAACTTTCCTGCTCAAAACAACTGGAACATTTAAACTCTATATTAAAAAAAAAAAACAAAACAAAACTTTGTAAACTTATTAAGACAACGTCGTCGACCAAATTGTGGGTTAATTTCATGGGAGTGGGGAGCCAGGTTTTTGCCAATATTTTTAAACTGTAATTTCTTAGATAGCTGAGAGGCTGAAAGGTAAAGAGCTTTGGTAGACAGATCTTAGGGGAAAACTTATATTCTGGAATCTTTCTAGTAAGTGTATTATGCTTCCAAGTGTGATTTAAATTTCCAGTTTCTTTATAATGGATAACTTTGAGTACTTTGTTATGATCAACTACTCATACATCTTCCTTTTGAAGCATCTGCTTGACTTTTTTGCCTCTTTCTTAAATGCAGGTTTTTTTTTAATCACTGAGTTGTATGGTCTGTTCATAATATTCTAGAAAAAATCCTTTGTTATATATGTGTGTGTTCTGAAAATATTTTTTCAAATCTGCAGCTGACTTTTTTAATAGTCTTTTTTGGTTGATGAACAGAAGTTCTAATTTTGATGAATTTTAATTTAACTATTAAAAATACAATCTTTGATGGTTCATATTGGCTTATGTTGATTTGTGTGGATGTTGTCTTATATTTTCTTCTAGAATCTTTAAAGCTCTGCCTTAATGTAATTCAGTTTGAGCTAATGTTCATACTTGGTGTGAAGTAAGGGTCATGGTGATTTTTTTAGCATGAATATCCATCCAGCTGTCCCATCATCATTTTTTGTAGACATTTCTTATCTCATTGAGTTGTTTCGGCCCTTGTTGACCTTGTTGACATGTATGGATCTCTGTCCTCTGTAGCCCCGTTGTTTTATTTGCATAGTCAGTATGCCACTGTCCTGATTCCTCGGATTTTTATCAACTCTTGAAGTTAGGTCATGTAAATCTTTCAGATTTGTTTTTTTCTTTTCAAAGTTGTTTGTATATTCCAAGTTTATTTTTATTTATTAAAATACTTTATTCTACATTACAATACTGTATTTGTTTTGCCATACATTGACATGAATCAGCCACAGGTGTCCACGATCTCCCAATGCCAAAGCCCCCTCCCACCTCCCACCCCACATCCTCTCCCTGAATCATCCCGTGCACCCGCCCCATGCGTCCTGCATCCTGTATTGAACATAGACTGGCGCTTCATTCTTACAAGATAGTATACATGTTTCAATGCCGTTCTCCCAAATCATCCCACCCTCTCCCTCTCCCTCAGAGTCCAAAAGTCTGTTCTATACCTCTGAGTCTCTTTTGTTGTCTCACATAGAGGGTCTTCATTACTATCCTTCTAAATTCCATATATATGTGTCAGTATACTGTATTGGTGTTTTTCTTTCTGGCTTACTTCACTCTGTATAATCGGCTCCAGTTTCATCCATCTCATTAGAACTGATGCAAATTTATTCTTTTTAAGGGCTGAGTAATACTCCATTGTGTATATGTACCGCAGCTTTCTTATCCATTCATCTGCTGATGGACATCTAGGTTGTTTCCATGTCCTGGCTATTATAAACAGTGCTGCGATGAACATTGGGGTACATGTGTCTCTTTCAATTCTGGTTTCCTTGGTGTGTATGCCCAGCAGTGGGATTGCTGGATCATAAGGCAGTTCTATTTGCAATTTTTTAAGGAATCTCCACACTGTTTTCCATAGTGGCTGTACTAGTTTGCATTCCCACCAGCAGTGTAAGAGGGTTCCCTTTTCTCCACATCCTCTCCAGCATTTATTGCTTGTAGACTTTTGGATCGCAGCCATTCTGACTGGTGTGAAATGATACCTCATTGTGGTCTTGATTTGCATTTCTCTGATAATAAGTGATGTTGAGCATCTTTTCATGTGTTTGTCAGCCATCCGTATGTCTTCTTTGGAGAAATGCCTATTTAGTTCTTTGGCCCATTTTTTTATTGGTTTGTTTATTTTTCTGGAGTTGAGATGCATAAGTTGCTTGTATATCTTTGAGATTAGTTGTTTGTCAGTTGTTTCATTTACTATTGTTTTCTCCCATTCAGAAGGCTGTCTTTTCACCTTGCTTATAGTTTCCTTTGTTGTGCAGAAGATTTTAAGTTTATTTTAAAATTTTTATATTTCTGTGCTTAGTCGCTCAGTTGTGTCCAACTTTTTGAAACGCTTTGGACTGTAGCTCACCAGTCTCCTCTGTCCATGGGCTTTCCCAGGCAAGAATACTGGAGTATATTGCCCTTTCCTCCTTGATGGGATCTTCCAGACCCAGGGATTGAACCCAAGTCTTCTGTGTCTTCTGCATTGCCAGAAGATTCTTACCTGCTAAGTCATCAGTCATGTGAATATTTAAAACAAAGCTGCTGTTATTTTTGTTGAGATTGTCTCCATGAAACAATCTGTGAAGAATTTACATTTTAATGATATTAAATGTTTCAATTCATTAACATTATATATCTTCATTTCTATAGGTTTTATGTAGTTTTTCTTGGTGAAGTTTTATATGTTTTGCACAAAGGTCTTGTCCAACTCAATAAATTTTTCTTATGTATTTAGGTTTTTGAACATTATTGTAAAAGGTATATTTTGTTTCAGTTTCTAATTGTTTGTTGCAAGAAATAAAATTGCAGTTGCATTTTTATCTTACCATGTCATTGAATATGTATACATATATAGTTATATGTCAACATATATATCAGTATTTATACATTATAATTTCTAATATAATATATAACATATGTTATATAAGATGTACTACTTAACATAGTTATATAAGTTCTAATATAGATATAATAAATATGATATATATGTTTCAATGTAAGACATAGCTATATATATATGATGGGGCTTCCCTGGTAGCTCAGATGGTAAGAGCAGGAGGCCCAGGTTAGATCCCTGGGAAGATCCTCTGGAGAAGGGAATGGCAACCCAATCCAGTATTCTTGCCTGGAGAATTCCATGGACAGAGGAGCCTGGTGGGCTATAGTCCATGGGTTTGCAAAGAGTCAGACATGACTGAGCAACTAACACTTTCACTTTCATATATATGTATATAACATTTTTGTTATGTAAATTCTAATACATATGTAAGTTCTTATATATATGAAATATGTATTTTTATATATAAGTTCCAATTCTTTTTGATGATTCAATAGAATTCTGTAAACATACAAATGCATCATTTGTAATTAAAGATAGTTTTAATAATTATTTTCTTATATGTATGCCAACCCCTTGCTACTTCTCTGTGCACAGACAGCACCTTTCAGTGTTAGCCCCCGTCACACACCCTTCTCTTCAATTATTACTGCTGCTGCCTATCATCAACATGGATTATGAAAAGGTCCTTTTCTCTTGGGTCACTACTGTCTGATTAATCTTCTAGGCTCATGCTTCTGATCGGTAGAGGCTGCCTCTTGTGCAAACCCTATTTTCAAGTCAGGCTAGTGAAGAAAAGGTATCTAACTTTTCATCTGTTATGGTGCTTTAAAAAGTCTGGCTTTTAGAATCTAGGAAGAAGTTTCAAGATGCTGTCCAAAATGAATGGCAGATGCTCACACATTCATACCACTTGTGTGTGTGTCTTTGAGCTCATATTTCCATGAAAACTTGCCAGTAGGCATAGGTTTTCCACCTAGCAGAGCTGTATGAAATTGTTTGGCATTTACTTAATCCTTATTCCAATAAAGATTAACGGAGTCACAACTGTCCCTCATTCTATATTTTAGGCTTTTGGAAGTCCTTGCCTTGTTCCTGGCATTTAACCCCTTCTTTGAGTGGTGCAAGAATTCTTGCCACTTAAAAATATATTTTTATCATTTTATGCTATACCAGAAAATCTTTATTTTTTGTTTTTATAAAATTTATTTTAATTGGAGGCTAAATACTTTACAATATTGTGGTGGGTTTTGCCATACATTCACATGAATCAGCCATGGGTGTACATGTGTTCCCCATTCTGAACCCCTCTCCCACCTCCTTCCCCATCCCATCCCTCAGGATCATGCCAGTGCACCAACCCTGAGCACCCTGTCTCATGCATCAAACCTGGACTGGTTCACATATAATATATATATATTTCACATATAATATACATGTTTCAATGCTATTCTCTCAAATCATCCCACCCTCACCTTCTCCCACAGAGTCCAAAAGTCTGTTCTGTACATTTGTGTCTTTTGCTGTCTCGCGTACAGGGTTATCATTACTATCTTTCTAAATTCCATATATATGTGTCAGTATACTGTATTGGTGTTTTTCTTTCTGGCTTACTTCACTCTGTATAATAGGCTCCAGTTTCATCCACCTCATTAGAACTGATTACTGTATTGTTTTTAATGGCTGAGTAGTACTCCATTGTGTATATGTACCACAGCTTTCTTATCCATTCGTCTGCTGATGGACATCTAGGTTGCTTCCATGTCCTGGCTATTATAAACAGTGCTGCGATGAACACAGGGGTACACGTGTCTCTTTCAATTCTGGTTTCCTCGGGGTGTATGCCCAGCAGTGGGATTGCTGGGTTGTAAGGCAGTTCTATTTCCAGTTTCTTAAGGAATCTCTACACGGTTCTCCATAATGGCTGTACTAGTTTGCAATCCCAACAGTGTAAGAGGGTTCCCTTCCTCCACACCCTCTCCAGCATTTATTGCTTGCAGACTTTTGGATCGCAGCCATTCTGACCAGGGTGAGATAGTACCTCATTGTGGTTTTGATTTGCATTTCTCTGATAATGAGTGATGTTGAGTATCTTTTCATGTGTTTGTTAACCATTTGTATGTCTTCTTTGGAGAAATGTCTGCTTAGTTTTTTGCCCATTTTTTGATTGGGTCATTTATTTTTCTGGAATTGAACTGTAGGAGTTGCTTTTATATTTCTGAGATTATTTGTCAGTTGCTTCATTTACTATTATTTTCTCCCATTCTGAAGGCTGTCTTTTCATTTTGCTTACAGTTTCCTTCGTTGTGCAAAAGCTTTTAAATTTAATAAGGTCCCATTTGTTTATTTTTGCTTTTATTTCTATTACTCTGGGAGGTGGATCATAGAGGATCCTGCTATGATTTACATCAGAAAGTTTTTCGGCTATGTTTTTCCTCTAGGAGTATTATAGTTTCTGGTCTTACATTTAGATCTTTAATCCATTTTGAGTTTATTTTTGTGTATGGTGTTGGAAAGTGTTCTAGTTTCATTCTTTTACAAGTGGTTGACCAGTTTTCCCAGCACCACTTGTTAAAGAGACTGTCTTTTCTCCATTGTATATTCTTGCCTACTTTGTCAAAGATAAGGTGTCCATAGGTACATGGATTTATCTCTGGGCTTTCTATTTTGTTCCATTGATCTCTATTTCTGTCTTTGTGCCAGTACCATACTGTCTGGATGACTGTAGCTTTGTAGTATACCAGAAAATCTTGAAATGCATAGTATCTATGTTGTGACAAGTCCTTTTTTTCTTCCTGAATTTTATTATTTAGCATATAAGAACAATTATCATGGTTTGCAAGATATTTATGTCATTCAGCAAGCCTAACATTGTGTCCTTTAATTCAATAGGTATGCATTTTCCCCTTACTTTTCAACATCTTTAAAGTCTGTTTCCATTTTATAATAAATAGGATATCATAGCTAGGTTGGTAGCATTTTTTTTCCTTTTAGTGATATGCAGGCTAGTTTTCATCACTGACTCAATTGACATGAGTTTCAGTAAACTCCAGTAGATAGTGAAGGACAGGGAAGTCTGAAGTCCTGCAGTTCTTGAGGTCACAAAGAGTGGGACATTATTTAGCAACTGAACAACAGCACACTAGTTTTACATCTTATAAATATCTTAGAATTTTCTAAATATAATGCTTATTTTTAAACATGAAAAATAATGAGTTACAGATTAAAGTCATTTCATAACTATGTCTACTAGTTGTCACTGTCTTTAGTTCAGGTTATAAGCCTCAGACATCAAGACTCATCAGGAAATTATACAAACCCAGCACAAACCCTCATTTCCATTCCTCTATTTTTACAGCTGTGGCATTCTTCTCTGTTGATCTCAGCCCAGCACCTGCAGCCTTTTCTGTAGTCTCCTGGTGGTGTGTGAGCTCTTCAAGAGCTCTTCAAGCTCTTTAGGCCAGCCATGGACCTCTGCCATCCTGCTTTCCTGAGCTCTCTGTGGTGGAGCCAACAGCGTCTTTTTCATGTTTGATTAGTTCAAAATTGGTTACCCCATGAAACTACACCTCAGTTTTAAACAAATATTCATTATACCCATGACAATAACACAGTTATGTTTCTGCATCTTCTATCAGAAAAATTCCCTCATTTTACACTAAGTTTTCCTTTCACATACAGCCTAATGATCAGTCAGATCAATGGCTTATATGTGTGTCATGACCTGTAGCTTTTGATATATGTGTGTGTGTATCATCTTGCTTAACTTTTACAACAAATACGTGTCTTCGGACATGGTGAGGATTCTCACAGTATAGATAAGAAAGCAGTGTTTGACTGAGGTCACATAACAGTGGATGGCAGTTTTCAGATTATAATTGATCTCCAAACCTCTAAATCAGTCATTTCTTCTTATCCACACTGTTGTTTAATGTCCAAACTCTGAATGTCTAAACTCCTTCTCTTCTGTTATTTTTGAATTTCTATTTAATGATCTTGTAAAAAAATTTGAACAAACAATAGCAGTTTTTCATGATTTCTAGCTGAATAACAAAATCGGTAGAACTTATATCTGATATCCAGTACTTTTATTAATGATTAATGATTAATTCAAGTTGAAAGCTTAAGAAATGATCCCATAAATCAACTACTTGAAGGTGGGGAGGGATTTAGTAGTGTTTATTTCTGACAGAAAATAAATGTTCAAGAGTATGCCTTATTCTAGCATTGATCTTACTCACCTCTAATCTTTTTTTCAACATCTCTTTTCTTTCTAGTTATGTTTCGCCTCTATGACACAGATGGAAATGGCTTCCTGGACAGCTCGGTAATTTTTTTCTTCAAATTTTCTGTGAAAATTTCAGAGTAGTTTGTTCTGAAAAATGCAATGAATAAATTTATAGCTATTACCACAGAAGACACAATATAATTTCCATGTACTCATACAACATTTTTATCATCTAACTTTTTGAAAGCAAGTGATCTGAGGAAACGATTAGGATTATAGTTGTTCTAGTAAATAAGTTTACTACAAAAAAGTGACTTTTTATACAAAGAAAGATAAAAAGCCTCCAGCCCTGTTTGAATAAAGTGTAACAGAAAGATGAGGGCAATGCTCTAAAAGATATCTATATCTATATATGTATCAATGAGATTTGACACTTGGGAAAATGTCAAGAATACAGGTAGAATTTAAAAGAATTATGAAGTCAATTCAGTCATTTTATTATTTTCTCACTTTTTAAAGAGGCTTCCCAGGTGGTGCAGTGGTAATGAATCCTCCTGCCAATGAAGGAGGCACAGGTTTGATCCCTGGGTCGGGAAGATCCCCTGGGGAAAGCATGGCAACCCACTCCAGTACTCTTGCCTCGAGAATCCCATGAACATAGGAGCCTGGCGGGCTACAGTCCATGGGGTCACAAAGAGTTAGACATGACAGCACAGAGCACCCACACACATTTTTAAAGTACTCTTAGTCTCATATGTTGATAAAATTGGCAGTTATCTTTAAAACTGCTTTGGTGAACTTCCCTTTGAAAAACACCTTAGCCCATTTTACACTCTATCTATAGTTTTAGTTAGAAAAAGAAATAGAAGAAAATATAATCTCACAGAAAGCAATAAATAAATGTTTATTTTATTCATAATATAGGCGTATCATTCACAGCTTTCAGAGGAGTAGTTAGCTTCTTTGTTCTCAAATCAGAGCCTTATAAATATAACTGTTTAACAGATGAATGTATATATGTATCTCAGATATATTTTCTAACATTTTGTATATTATATCATGTTGTATTATATGAAGAAAATGTAAGAATATTACTAAAAGAATAAGTGTCAGATTATGGAAATTTTGAAGTACGTAGGTACCTATAAAAACACATATTTCGATATACTGAATACTGATTAAAATAAACACTTCTGACAATGAGTTTTTCTCATAATCTGATGTACTTCCCAGTGGCAGAACTCAAACAGATTTTTACAGGCAGAGCAATGAAGTTGGACACACATTAATGTAACGCTGAGTAGGATGATGGTACACTAGCTTCTCCACAGAGAGATAAAAATATGTAATTCCTCATTTAGAAAATGACCATCAATCTGAACCGATGCTGTGATTGTGGGATTTCTTATGTTAGGGTATTTCTAATTTTTCAATACTGCTGTCTTTAGTGCCTAGTAGTGTTCAGTTTTGCGTTTAGGAATAGTAAGCTGCATGATACATTTGCTCATTATTCTGGGGGCATTTCATGGCTAGGCATTTAGATTTCTTCTATTATGTCAATATGCTTATTGTAACACTTCTGACTATACTAATGTAAATTTATTTTCAAATCAGATTTATTTTAATTTTTCTTTTTTAATCATTCTATTACTTTATTTTTTAAAAATAGTTTATGTAAATAATTTTCTTTTTAATTAAAGAATGTGTCTTTACTAGACTTTTAGCCATGGGTTGGCAACTGATTTGAAAATCCAGTCAAATGCTTCTTTTGGTCTCTGGACATTTTTTGGTTAACATAGATTACTAACAATATTTATAATTATATTCTGAATATTACAAAACAAGCTGAGGGTAAATGTTTGCTTATGATTGAATTAGTCTTTTTTGTAAATAAAGCTCTATGGGTTTTGGCCACACAATTTTCTGCCCCAGGAGATTTCCATCACCACCAGGTTGGAACTGCAATTCCAACGTCATTTTCTTAGAAATTTAAAGGCTTAGCTGTTCGTGTATTGGAGATACAGCAGAAGAAAATTAATACTTTGAGACATGACCAGTATGTCTAATGACACTAGTTAATGTTTATTGATTACCTGTGTCAGATAAGATCAATGTATTTTTGTATAATGTATTTAATCTTTGTAGCAACTCTAAGAATTAGGTACTATTCGCATATCGATTTTTACTGTTGAAAGAACTGAATCTTTGAGAGGTTAAATGACTTATCTGATATCACATTCCCATACAATAGCGTACCCCAGATAGTTTCAATTTCTCAAAACGTAGCCAGAGACTTTAATGGTCCCAAATCATTGTTGTTTAGTCACTAAATCACATCCACTTCTTTTGCAGCCTCAAGGAGCATAGCCCACCAGGCTCCTTGGAGCAGGGGATTTCCCAGGCAAGAATACTAGAGTGGGTTGCCATTCCCTTTTCCAGGGGATCTTCCTGACCCAGGGATGGAGCCTGCATCTCCTGCATCTTTTTCATTAGCACGTGGATTCTTAACCACTGAGCCACCAGGGAAGCCCAATGAGGGGATTGTCAGAAGTAGGAAGGTGTATATATGCAAAGATAAAGTATCTGGAAGATTAGTTATACACACACACACACACACACACACACACACACACACACATAAATTCTAGCCTCTAATTCCAAAATAGTAGTGTTAATTGCCCAGTCATGTCCAACTCTTTGCCACCCCACCGACTGTAACCTACCAGAGTCCTCAGTCCATGGGATTATCCAGGCAAGCATACTAGAGTGGGTTGCCATTCCTTTCTCCAGAGGATCTTCCAAATCCAGGGATCGAACCCTGGTCTCCTGTGTTGCAAGCAGATTCTTTACCATCTGAGCTACAGCAAAGTCCTGATACTACACTTGATCCTGGCCAAATGTGTTTAAAATCGTTTCTTATCTGTAATAAATAAATAAATTTGTATTTGCATTGTTTCTGAGACAGCCTATGTTATAAAAATAATACTTTTATGATCAGAGTTATATTTTTCAGTTTCTCAGAAGGATCCACAAATCCATCAAGAGAACCTCTTTAATCATATTTTCTTCTTCATTTTATATTAACCATATATATTAGATTAGAGATTTGAGTAGAATATATTTTATTAATATGCTTTTCAGCTTTCTTCTTTTGTGCTTTTTATACTTTAAATTATCATACTATAAAACACTACTTCTAATTATATCATTTACTGAATATTAAAATTATTAACATTCACAAAGTACATTTAGCCTGTTCTAAAGATACAGAAGAATTAAAACATTAAATAAATTGGTATGAAAATATATTTTAAGTTATTTAGCCAAGGCATCTATATTAACTAGCAGTTCTTCACAAAGTTGTCGCTGAGCAGAAGAATGTGAAAATTCAAACCAAAATTCTGTCTCCTCATAAAATAAATTCTACATGCCTTAGCCTCCAAACCTTGACCTGAACACACCTCTAGCAGAGCAAATTATACCAATAAATGGCTAAAATAGTCAATATACATGCTCATTTTATCAGAATAAAAGTAAACCTCAGAGTTACCCTCAAACACTTCCTCCCACCCTTCCACACCTGTTTTTCAAGTTGTGGAGTAAGGATACTTGGGGGAAGTTTGGAACAGAGGGAACAAGAGTGTACCTGTGGCTGATTCTTATCGAAGTTTGACAGAAAACAACACAATTCTGTAAAGCAATTAACCTTCAATTAAAGAACAAATTTAAAAAATGACAGTTTGTGAAATTATGCTTGCTCCTACTTTCATCAGATACTGCTTTCCAAACAAAACTTTTCCTAAAAATCTTCTGCTGGAAGGAAGTCTTTCTTTGTATAATTGTGCCCTCTCCTGGTGAAGCTTTCTAGACAAAGTCCACAAGGAGCAGATATTCAGTACAGTCGACTTCACAGTTGGCACAGTGGTGAAGAATCCTGCTGCCAATGCACGAGACACAGGAGATGGTGGTTAGATTCCTGGGTCCGGAAGATGCCCTCAAGGAGGAAATTGCAGTCCATTCTAGTATTCTTGCCTGGGAAATCCCATGGACAGAGGAGCCTGGAGGACTGTAGCTCATGGGGTCTCAAAGAATTGGACATGACTGAGCATGCATGCATATGTTTACTTTTATATAAAAGTAATCATTGCACTCTTTTAGTGTTTGAGCTACATGTTGAACAAATGAATTCCTGCAAGTTAAAGTTGAAGAACCTACTAAGACCTTGTATTCATTCTCTCTCCCTCCCTCCCTCTCCTCCTCCAGGAACTAGAAAATATCATCAGTCAGATGATGCACGTGGCCGAGTACCTCGAATGGGATGTCACTGAACTGAATCCAGTAGGTATAGGGATGATTTAACTCTTGGCTACTTTCTAGAAGGCACTTGCCTCTTTCATCTTTTTTGCCATCCTAGTATGTAACTGGCACTTGATTTTATCTTTTCTTAACTCTTAAGTTACTATTTATAATTAGTAGTCAAAGTGGATTCTGAGTATAAAATAATGTATTTGGTTTTCTGAAGTTCTTGGCAGTGATATCTTGCTTTTCTTTCTCATGGAAATTAATCTGAATGATGGTCTTAAATAAGTGTAAGTAAACACGCTGTTGATGGCACTACCAGGGTCATACCATGCCATGAAAAAGTCAAATAGATACGTATTTTAGGATCTCCATGTTTTCCCTTAAATGGGAAAAGCTGGAGTAGTCAATCTGAAAGAGGAAGAAGGTGATTATGAAGATGATAATGAAGGCTGTCTGTGCACAGAGCACTGTTATCTTCCCATCTGTGTTACTTAAGGCTTGCAACCCTAAGAGGGAGATACTACTGTTTGACTCATTTTACACATGAGGAAATTGAGACCCCGAAAGGTTTTGTTTTAATTTATTTTATTGAAGTATAGTTGATTTACAATGTTGTGTTACATTCTACTGTATGGCAAAATGATTCAGTTATACTTATATACACATTCTTTTCCATATTCTTTTCCATTATGGTTTATCACAGGATTGAGTATAGTTCCCTGTGCTATACAGTAAGACCTTGTAGTTTATCCATCCTATGTATAATAGTTTGCATTTGGTAACCCCAAACTCCCAGTCCATCCTTCCCACCCACCTCCTTCCTGGCAAGCACAAGTCTGTTCTCTGTGGCTGTGAGTCTGCTTCTGTTTCATTGGTAAGTTCATTTGCATTATATGCTAGATTCCACATGTAAGTGGCATCATATGGTATTTGTCTTTGTCTGGCTTACTTTGCTTTAAATGATAATATTTAGGTCCATCCTTGATGCTGCAAATGGCATTATTTCATCTTGTTTTATGGTTGAGTAATAATCCTTTGTTTCTATGTAACAGGTCTTATTTATCCACTTTTCCATCAGTGGACATTTAGGTTGCTTCCATGTCTTGGCTGTTGTAAAAGTGCTGCGATAAATATTGGGGTGTGTGTGTCTTTCTGAATCGTAGTTTCCTTCAGATACATGCTCAGGGAGCATTGCAGGGAGACCCCAGAATGTTAGTGATTTCCCCAAACTCTCTAGCTACTTAAAGATCGAGCTAGGAAACATTAATCACATTGTTTAAAGAAACAGTATCAAACAGTGCCAATAAGAGCATAAAAACCTCTTGTTTTCCATAGATGTATATCCAAGTTACCAATATTATTCAAATGTGTATTAAAACATATGTGGTTTGAAATTTTTACTTCAGTCACAGGTAATATTTGGGGAAGAGTTAATGAATGTTATTGATTTTAGTTTCTGTTTGAAACCAACTCAATTTAGGAAATTGTACATTAATTAAGTAAATACAAATCAATTTAATTTAAATGGTTTACATTTTATATGA
Organism: Nanger dama; assembly: GCA_917880005.1. NCBI lineage: Eukaryota > Metazoa > Chordata > Mammalia > Artiodactyla > Bovidae > Nanger > Nanger dama. The sequence goes on from CAKJTW010000007.1 coordinate 38,849,653, forward strand.
ATTCAAAGAGCCCATTTAGCCACATAAATTCCCATTTATGCAGTCAGCTCCATGGTAATGGCATGATAATGTGATAGGAGAGCTCAAATCACATTTTCCTTGAATTGCAGACTAATGCAGTTAAAGTACAACCAAATCAGTGCAATGTTGTGTACGGGGCCAGCTGCATTCTTACTGGGATTAGGATTTTCCAAGTTTTAACTCAGCTCGTTTTTCTTTTCCCTTTTTATTTTTTTAACTTTTTGAATGTGGAAATGCATATGCTGTACACATAATGAGTGGCAGATATCATTAACAAAATTTCAGTTTGCATATGGAATAATAAAGTAGATGGTAATGTATTTAATTAGAAGAATCTCTCTTGATTCACTGTGATACTGTTTTCACTGAAATCAAAGGACTTCTTTTAAGTTCTGCTGCCTTTGTTGGTTGTGTTTTTGTAAAACAGCTTTGTCTATCGTACTTAATACCTGTGAATATAATTTATCTATTAATCAAGCCTCTTGTGCTCACTGGAGTAATAAAGGGAAGAGAGCCTTTTTGTAGTCAGCTTTCTAAGCAGACGGAAGTACCACTGCATCACAACAAAAGTATTTAGTGGTGGTGGGGTTTGAGAAAATGGGGATCTGGATGCTCTATGGAAGGGATAGTGGTGGCTGGGTGGTCTAATCAGAACAAATGCATACTGGAAAATGCAATTAATAAGCTAAATAGCAGTATTAGCCATTTGTGGCATATACTAATAAGTCTGTCCTTTCTGTGGGCAGTATAGAGTGTCAAGATAAAAGCCTTGCCTGCGTCTGTAGTTGCTGTCATCATAACTGCCTCATCCTGCCTGATGATTCAGCAGCTCTCCCCATTTTAAGCGTGTGTATACTTCTGTATACATTGTTTGACTCTTAAGTTGGCATGATAAATAACGAGAAGGATACATTTGATGTTGATGGCAGTCAGTAGGGGAGATGAGATGTCCTTGAACAGAGTTCTTAAAAACTAACCCAGGCTCTCCCATTAGATAACTAAGTACAAAATGAATGGATCAGTTCTCTGAAACAAATGCTCTGTGTTTTAGTTCTCTTCCCATTTGTTCATTTCTGCTAGTTCATGAGAGTACCTTCAAGAGGTAGGGCCTTTTAATCAGACCTTATGCCCAATGTTAAATGAATTCCTTTGTTCTTCATTTTGAGAGTAATGAAACTATTACAGCATCATTTTTCCCCAACAAGACTCTTTCCAGTACCTATAGATACGTTTGTTTCTATGAAGGAAAATAATCTGATTTTAAAATACTTTTCGAAGAAAAATACCAATCAACCAAGTTCAGCGATGCTGAGGCAAATGATCCTTCTGTCAACAAACATATCAAGTCTTCCATTTATTGCACCTTTTCAAATTTTTCTTCTAATGCACTCTGTGTTTCTTGTTTTTCTGAATGGATTAAAACTTCCGTATTAGATAAAGGAGGTGAGTTATTTCCTTCCCTGGATTCTTCCACATTTTCCTCTTTGGTGCCATTAGATAGGAGGTACTACGCCTTTCCAGCAGCTGAGGGTAATATAATTTCTGCTGATGTAACATGGGGCTTCCCAGGTGGCACTAGGGTAAAGAATCTGCCTGCCAATGCAGGAGACACAAGAGACGTAGGTTTGATCCCCGGGTTGGAAGATTCCCTGGAGAAAAACAGGGCAACCTGCTCTAATATTCTTACCTGGAGAATCCCATGGGCAGAAAAGCCTTGCAGGCTGCAGTCCATGGGGCCACAAAGTCGGACATGAACATACAATATAACGCTAACAACACCTATACTAAACTTACTATGTATGCTAGATTCTCTTCAGAGATACTTATACTGTATTAGCACATCTAACTCTCACACCAGCCCTTGGCGTTAACAACACACGTTAGCACTATGCAGCCAGGAAGTAAATGTCTCACACATACTGTGGCGAGCACTTTGAGACACTGTATGAAAGTCATCTTTAGAAAAGAAATCTGATCCAAATGGTCTGATTTGTTTAACTTCTTGGCTCTATTAAGTTCTGATAGGCAATTAAAAGCGACGTAATTCCCCTGCCCCATACCACTTAGCAAAGAATTATTTCAGCTCTTTGCCATGAAGTTAATTTGTTCAGTCATTATCTGGCATATATTTGAATTAAAAAAATAATCTAGAGACAGCAATTAAAGCTCACTTTCATCCATAAATTAAAGGTACCTTTTCGTTTGAGCTCTGCCATTCAGTGACAACATATTAAAAAGTTAAGTAATTATGTCTAAAAATTGATCAGTATAAGTAGTCATGATCTAGAAATCATAGCAAAACTACTAGTATTCTCAATGACAGGATTAACATTGTACCCAGTTATCTAGATAGTTACCTCAGCTTCCCAGTTAGCTGCTGCTGCTGTGTGTGTGTGTGTGTGTGTGTGTGTGTGCGCGCGCGTGTGTGTGTGTGTGTGCGCGCTCGTGCACATGTGGGTGTGCTGAATCATGTCCAACTCTTTGCAACCCCCTGGACTTTTAACCTTCCAGGCTTCTCTGTCCATGGAATTTTCCAGGCAAGAATACTGGAGTGGGTTGCCATTTCCTACTCCCAGGGATCTTCCCAACCCGAGATTGAACCTGTGTCTCCTGCTTTGGGAGGAGCCAATCGCCAGTCCAGGTTCAATGCAGGATACAGGACACTCAGGGCTGGCGCACTGGGATGACCCAGAGGGATGGTACGGGGAGGGAGCAGTTCGCTGCTAGTCACAGTTTACTGGGCTTCCAAGTGGGTCAGATGGTAAGGAATCTGAGTGCAAGGCAGGAGACCCAGGTTTGATCGCTACCCACTCCAGTATTGTTTCCTGGAGAATCCTATGGACAGAGGAGCCTGGAGAGCTATATACTCCATAGGGTCGCAAAGGGTAAGACACTCCTGAAGCAACTTACACACACGCACACACACGCACACACACACACGCACACACACACACACACACACGTTTATCATAATCAATTCATTGTAATACTTGGTTGTATCACATGAAACTTATTTTATTAATTCATTATCAAATTTTTCCTCATCTTCTCTATTCCAGATCCTCCATGAAATGATGGAAGAAATTGACTATGATCATGATGGAACAGTCTCTCTGGAGGAATGGATTCAAGGAGGCATGACAACAATTCCACTCCTTGTGCTCCTGGGCTTAGAAAATGTAAGTATTTACATAGATGGAGTAACCTGGTGGTAAGTCACTGGAGGTCTCTTTTATACATTTTGCTTATAAATTCATCTATTTTCTACAGTTAAGTATTCACTGAGTGCCTGATCCTTCTAATAGGTATGACACTGTGCAATTTAACAGTAGCTCCTTGTATAGTAATACTTGCCAGGAATATATTACCTTATTATTTAATACATGATTGCTCTCTTTTCCCCAGTATTTAAAGTGCAATCTAGTTTACAAATTATTGACCTCACTTTATCTAATGGAAGAAACAGTCCAGCATGATTTCAAGCTGTGGTTCTTAGCACACTCCATCCATTGCTATACTTCCTCTCCTCATGAAGATGATCTAGCTTATTGGTAAACAAACCCGTAAGTGGAGGAGCCAATTATAATCGAGGTGGTTGACTATATATACACTATATTTTGGACTTGGGCTTCCCTGGTGGCTCAGACATTAAAGAATCTGCCTGCAATGCAATAGACCAGGGTTTGATCCCCGGATAGGGAAGATTCTCTGTTGAAGGAAATGGCAATCCACTCCATTATTGTTGTCTGGAGAATCCCATGGACCGAGGATGGCTACAGTCCATGGGATTGCAAAGAGTCGGACACAGCTGAGTGACTAACACTCCACAGCCCTCCATATATATTGTTGTTCAGTAGCTCAGCTGTGTCCGACTCTTTGCAACCCCATGGACGGCAGCACACCAGGCTCCTGAGTCTGTGTTGCTGTGTGTGGCGTTTCTCTAGCTGCAGAGAGGGCTACTCTCTAGTTGTGGGCGTGGGCTTCTCACTGCAGTGGTTTCTCTTGTTGCGGCGTCCGTGCTCTATAGCACCGCTCCTGTAGTTGTGGCAGCTGAGCTTGGTGGCCCTGCAGCATTGGGGACTTTCTGGACCAGGAATTGAACTGGTACCCCTTGCATTGCAAGACACATTGTTATCCACCAAGCCACCAGGGACGCCCCTTTTTATACTTCTTGTTACCAGCAGTAACAGTTTTTCAAATTCAAGACTATGCTATAGTTAACTCAGTTCAGTTCAGTCGCTCAGTCGTGTCCGACTCTTTGCGACCCCCATGAATGGCAGCACGCCAGGCCTCCCTGTCCATCACCAACTCCCGGAGTTCACTCAGACTCACGTCCATCGAGTCCGTGATGCCATCCAGCCATCTCATCCTCGGTCGTCCCCTTCTCCTCCTGCCCCCAATCCCTCCCAGCATCTGAGTCTTTTCCAGTGAGTCAACTCTTCGCATGAGGTGGCCAAAGTACTGGAATTTCAGCTTCAGCATCATTCCTTCCGAAGAAATCCCAGGGCTGATCTCTTTCAGAATAGACTGGTTGGATCCTTTCAGTCCAAGAGACTCTCAAGAGTCTTCTCCAACACCACAGTTCAAAAGCATCAATTCTTCGGCGCTCAGCCTTCTTCACAGCCCAATTTTTAAGTCAGTTCCCAAGAGCTCTTGCAGTCTGTGTAAAATATGTGATAGTGTGTAAAAATATGTTGCACATTTTTACGTATTATTTTGGGAATATATAAATGGGCTTTGGGATGGTGGAATTCGTCTGTTTCATCTGGATCTTCAAATTCTTCTACATTCAGGTTAATCTTATGGGGCCCATGGGATTTTAGAAATGGTCAGAGGAGGGAAAAGTAGAATTACTAATAGATGATAAATAAGAAATTAATCTTAAGGTAAATAATTTATTCAAACAGATATAATATAGGCCTTATTAATAGATACGTAGTTCCACATTTTGAGAATTAATGAAGCAGTACTTGTGTCTGATGTTCTTATACTATACATAACCTAGTATCTTCTTGTAATAACTTACTATGTATCTCTACATCAAAAATATTTGTTTCATTTTTTTAATATACCTTCTGACAAAGGCATATGTAAATCAGAATATTGGGTGAAACAGAAAACAAACTGACAAAATCTTAACTTCAGAAAGTTTGGTATATGTTTTGTACTGAAAAACAGTTGGCAAATGACTATTCAAGATGTTCCAGTGATAGTGGTTCCTGAGAATGGAATTTAATATTTTTAAAACTAAAATTTTTTAAACGTTTATGGAAATTCTAGTATGAGAGAAGATTTAGGAATGAGCAAGTAAATTATTTGATAATAGCAGGTTTGACAGGAAACTGGAGAATTGGAAACATCTATATTTTTAATATCCCAGAAAAAATTTGAAATAATATTTTTTCTTTGGAAGACATTGCTTACAGTTTTTTACAGCTTTACTAATAAGTACAGATATCTGTGAAACTATGAACATTTCCTGGGTAAATATAGTCCACAAATCTGAACAAATGTTAATTAAAAATATTTTAAACTAATATGGTATACCCTAGATACTAGAGGGCTTCCCTGGTGGCTTAGAGGGTAAAGAGTCTGCCGCAATGCAGGAGACTCCGGTTCGATCCCTGGGACTGGAAGATCCCCTGTAGAAGGAAATGGCAACCCACTCCAGTTCTCTTGCCTGGAAAATCCCATGGACGGAGGAGCCTGAAAGCTACAGTCCATGTGGTCGCAAACAGTTGGATACGACTGATTGGCTTCTGTTTCCCTTTCCCTCTGGTTTCTAGCAGCAACTTCTTTAATTCAGAGGAATGAAAGTTCTATGCCATTAATGTCCATCATGTTAATGTTACGTAATTTACTTTATATTGGTATTCTTAGATTTATAGTGTATGTGTTTCGTTAAAAGATTGTTTTGGGGGGGTGCTTAAATGAGAGAAATTAATTCAGGGTTCAAAGAAACCTGAGCTGCGTTCCCAGTGATGGCCACTAGATGGCAGGGCTACATTGTTTAACATTTGTAGATGGACTATGAGAGTGCATGTTTTCTCTGGGGAGAGCAACTCTGAGAGTGTTTTCTTCCCTTTCTTAAAAAAAAAAAAAAAAAAGAAGAAGCTGATAATGTTTTTAATATTGTCTTTTATAAAATAGATAAGCCATTAATTATATTCACAAATCAGAGCATCTGTTTGTTAAAAAGAGCTTTTAATTCCCAGACATGGTATTTTACAAACCAGGAATGACACAATGACAACTGAGTGATGAGAGCCTTTTCTTTTTAGTAATTGAGATTTATTTCCTTTTCTATAGGCAGTTAATGTGCTATATTATTACCTGTGGAAAATTTAATTCATGGAGCCATTTCCCCCATACCCTGTCCCTTACTTTTACTTTTCAGATTAGAAATCTAAAAGTTTTAGGTTGAATTCAGCCACTTAATATGAGGCCTGTCTTATTATGTTGTCCTATATATTCTTGTCTATTGTCTATTATGAGCTCAGGGAGTAGATGCTAATTGATAGTGCATGTTAAATACCACAGTGTATTTGAAAATGACCGTGGTGTACTACCCCAATTACACAGATAGAAAATTGTCCTGGGAGAGCAGTCCTCACTTGTAATGTTAGGCAGAGCAGTTGTGATTTTGCTGTAGTTCAGTTTTCTCCACCAACAGGATCTTTAAAACTACGCTGTCTTACATTATACCTATTTTGGTGCCAAAATCAGAATCGTAGTTTATTAGCACCTTGTTCTTTATCAGATGCTAGAGGGTAAGGGTCATTTTCTTTCCCTTAGAAGAAGTCCTTCAAACTTCAAGAGACCCAGTATAAAATGATATAGTCTGTCATTTTGGGGGGTATTTGATTACAATAAAAATTTATGTATGACACTGAGTCATTCTTCCTTCAGCATTCATCTCAATTAAGAATATGTTTTTTTGTTAAATATTACTTTGAATGGGTAAAATTTATTAAAATAACTGTGTCTAGCAATAAACTCTAAATGATGACAAACTTTGCCTGTTAAAGGACAGATAGCAAATAGTTTAACCTTTGTGGGTCATAAAGTCTCTGTTGTAACTGCTAGATTCTAGCACCTAATTGATAGAGCAGGGCTGTGTTCTAATAAAACTTTATTTACAAAAATAGCTTGTTGGCTATGTTTGACCCAAGGGCCATAGTTTGCTGACACCTGATTTATTCTGTTGTTATTATGCCATATCACAAATTACATATTATATATTCTGTCATAAAATACAATGAGTTTTAACTGGTTGTAAATCATTTTGGAAAGAAAAGTCTGACTTTAAAAAAATAGATCAATTGGATCATTCCAGTAAGGACCAATGAAGAGATGATAGAATGGCAGTTAACATTATCAAACTGGCCTTCACCCTGACTTGGTTTGGAGAAGAAAATAGCAACCCACCTCCAGTATTCTTGCCTGGGAAATCCTGTGGACAGAGGAGCCTGGTGGGCTATAATTCTTGGGGTCACAAAGAGCTGGACATGACTTAGCGATTAAACAATAATACCTGGCTTGGTTATGAACTAACCACGTGATTTTGTGCTAGACAGTCATCTTCTCTGGACACGTTCAAAGAAGTTAGTCAGGAATATCCCTTTCCTTTTCTAATATTCTTTCAGTTCAAACGTTTGTTGTACTAGATGAACAAGAGAATTAATGATGCTGTGTCCTGAGTTGCTCAGTCATTTCTGATCCTTGTGACCCCATGGACTGTAGCCTGCCAGGCTCTTACATCCATGGGATTCTTCAGGCAAGAATATAACTGGATGGGTTGCCGTTTCCTCCTCTAGAGGATCTTCCCAACCCAGGGACTGAATCCACGTCTCTAGCGTCTCCTGCATTGGCAGGCATTTTCTTTACCACTCGTGCCCCCTGAGAAGCCCCAATTAATGATGCTCCAATTCCTGAAACCTTTGATCTGGGATCATTGTTAGATTTTTCAAAGTAAATTTCTAAATTCACACTATCATAAAAACTGGAATACAGATGTAAATAGAAGCCTGGCTTAAAATAAGGATACCTTAAATTCTTAGTTTTGGATTGTTGGTGCCAAATCTGGCCTGTGTGATTTTTGAATGGTTATTTTTTTGACTTCTTTATTTTTGTTCAGAGTTCTGGTTTTTAAACCCTATAGGCAGTTTACAGTTTAAACTTTGCCATTGTTTGAAATGTTTTGGTATATGTATTTTTGTGCCTGATTCAATAAAGTAAAAGTATTGTTTGGTTTGATTTCTGATGAAATTTGTCCCCTGGTGAATGTGAATGGAGAGCATGATGTATTCTTCTAAGCTGTATTTGGAAAAGTAATGTTTCACACTCTATTTTTTTAATTTGGTTGCAATGTTGTGCTGCTGTTTATACATTGCTCAATCAGGAAAGGAGTTATGAAGCTGGATAAATGTAATCATTCTTGAAATTCCACATCAGGTCATTCAAGGAAAATAACCATGTGATGTTACAGTCTTTTGAACTGGCATTTGAACCATAAGATTATCAGGGTCTGAGCCTGACTTCAGAAAGTGTGATCTGGAGAGGGATAGTTGGTTGTAGCTCTGCTCAGAATTTTAAAACTTCTCTCTACATTTTCTTGTTGTCTAAAAGGGCAGTTTCTTTTGTATTTGTTATATTTTTTGAGACGTTAAACAGAAAAGTGAGATAATTTAATGGTGCTTTTTGTTGATTGAGTTGGAATCCATTTGCAACCTTAGATCTCTGTTGTAATTGAAGGCAGTTGAAATGAGCCTAGCAAGGGAAAGGGAGCTTGCTGGCTCTGACATCAGTGACATTTCTCCATGACATTTTTAGAAAATGTTTGTGTGTGTGTTAGTTGCTTAGTTGTGTCCAACTCTTTGCAACCCCATAGACTGTAGCCCACCATGCCCCTCTGCCCATGGGATTCTCCGCAAGAACACTGGAGTGGGTTGCCATTTCCTTCTCCATCTTTAGAAAATAATGATATTTATAACATCCCTAGTTCACTTGAGTACTGTGTACAGTCCTGGAAGTATTTAGGGAAAAAGCTAAAACTTTACAAATCACTAGATAAAGAAATAGTTTTCAATATTTTCCAAAGAACATTCTTCTCTTTGAAACTTCCTTTTAACTCAAAAGGTCAAAAGGAATTAAAAGGTGAGGAAAACCCTGATGCTGCTCTGAATTTTCCTGAATTTCATTAAACATTTCTCTGACATCAGCACAGAACTGAACTACTTCATTATAATATACAGTGTTTACTAAATATCAAGAATACATTTTTATTAACAGTAATGTCTAGTGATGGAAAAAAATAGGAGAACACAATTTTTATGAAATAAACCATTTTAAATCTACAAACATCCTTCTCAAATCTTTTAGCTGAAATGCTGGGATGTTACACAACTCAACCCAATGATGGTAATAATATTTGCTGTTTATGTAACACCAATCTTCTGAGGAGCTAAATTGACTTCACAGGTATTGTATAATGAAACCTCACACCACCACGGTCTGGGTGAGGAAAGTGGTTACTGTCATTTTATTAGAGAGGAAAATAAAGGTGAAATGGCTTATCCACATTTTCATCAGAGGCCAGGAATCAAGCCTTCCAGATTTGCTCTTCATTGCTTTTTTAGAAAAATGAATTCCTTTCTATGACAATAAATATTTATTTGCAATAGAAGTACTAATAGGCATATGCTGTCCCCGCTGATGGAATATAGTAAGGGACCCATCCTCCCCCGCCCCCACCAAGTTTACCATCTAAATAAGACAAACAAGACAAGACATGAAAATACAGAGCGTTGGAGTGTAATTTGCACTGCTGAGAAGTAGTTGGCTCCTGGTTTCAATTTCTTCTCTTGAAGTCACATACATATTTCATCCTTTGCATAGTTTGGCGATGTATCCGGCTAAGAGCTATAAAGCTATTTAATTTGTTTTTTGGTAAAGCGTTTTATGTCTGGATAATGGATTTGTACATCAGTGGCAGCCTGTAACATGGCTAAGTGTTCTGATTGACAGAACACCCACGTTCAGACTTGTTTATTTTTTGATAAGGAAAATGCCAGCTAACTTAGTCCATATGTGTTCTTCCACGGGAGGAGGCTTATTCACAAGGAATGGACACTCATTTAAAAATAAAATGACAGGGATTATGAGAACAGTCATACATATGAGAATTAAATTTTCCTTTCTCTTTTTCACTTAAAAATGTTTTTAAGCATTGATCCTATTAAATAATATTTAAGGCTAAATTTATCAATATATTTTTTTAATTCACCTCTTAATCTTTTAGTATCAGGCTACCTTATTCTTATTTGAAGGAATAGAAAAATTTTAAATATAGACAGTTTATTATAAACTATGGCAGAATTAAGCAAATATATAAAGCTTTCCCACCTGGGCTTCCCAGGTGACTCAGTAAAGAATCCTCCTGTCAATGAAGAAGATGCAAGAGTAACAGGTTTGATCCCGGGGTGGGAAGATCCCCTGGAGAAGGAAATGGCAACCCATTCCAGTAGTCTTACCTGGGAAATGCCACAGAGAGAGGAGCCTGGCAGGCTACGTGGGGGTCACAAGGACTCCGACATGACTAAGCACACACTCGCGTAAAGCATTCCATTCATATAATGAAGATACTAGAAATCTTATGACTCAAGCAAACCAGAATTGGATTCAGAAATTACTATACAATCTACTTCTTAAGTTTTTGGGAAAAAAATGAAACCCCATTGTCTTGAGATGTCCTCTCCATGACACCCTCTGCGCAAGTGCTTTTGTGGAGAGCTTATGAGTCTTTTGTCGGGAAAATGAAGCTGAGTATTATCAAGAACTGTGAAGGTTCTAAGAGTTACCTACTTGTAAGTGGACAAATGAACTTGCCACAGGTCTGTGGGTGCCGGCAGAGGACATGAGTGTCTGGGTCAGAAACCAAGACTGCTCTCTCACAACAAAAAAGCAGAAAGAGTCTCAGAGCTGATCTAGTTCTCCAGGCCTGCAAAGTCCTTGGGGTGATGCAGAGAGGCCCAGGTAACATCAGAGCTGAGAACACTCTGACTTAGGGTAACTAAAGTGAAATGAAAAGTGTCAGTCACTCAGTCATGTCTGACTCCCTACAACCCCATGGATTGTAGCCCACCAGATTCGTCTGACCATGGGATTCTCCTGGCAAGAATACTGGAGTGAGTAGCCATTTCATTCTCTAAGGGATCTTCCTCATCCAGGGATCAAACCCAGGTCTCCCCATGTTGCAGGCAGATTCTTTACGGTCTGAGCCACTGGGGCTGAGCCATATTATCATATGCAGTACACAAGCTTGCTTAACTTTTGCCTATAAAAGACAGATTATTTTCATTATATCAGACTGTAAGTAAACCTGCCCTCTGCTCTGAAGGGAGATATGTCTCTACAGTGCAAGGCTGTACATTGTTGAAAGAGGACAGTTCTGCGTACAAAATGTGCAGATGATCAAGAGACCCATGGAGAACTATCTCCCAGGAAGCATTTTCATTAATGTTTCATATTATGATGCAAATTTGACATTTCTGGTTCTAATGTAAGAATCAGTTACTATGAATTTAACTGAGTGCTTCATATCTGGTGGTTTATGTCTTGACTAGGAATAGGAAAAAGTGGTTATGAAGCATTATTATTAATATTTTATTATTTAGAGAAACAAGATAATCGGGACATGTTTATATTATCTCACTCTCACAGAATTTGTATCAGTGACTCAGCACAGAACAGGTGCTCAAAAAATTATTACGTCTGTGTGCTCTAAGAAATATGGCAACTTGACTGACTGGAAGAACCAAGACCTGCAGTGGTTTCTATAGAATACCAATAAGTGATGTCTAAAATTAATCTGAGTTGGATACAATTTGGTGAATGATGTGCAAAGAGTACATGTTAATACAGAAAATGATGGTGAAAAAAGTAATAAATCTATAGTGATTTCATTTAATATCTTGACCTCCTTGTAAGTAATGCAAGAGATTTGTAAGCATCCTATTATTTTGTTCTACTTTAGTGTTGGACAATGCAGATGTAATTAAGTATCTGATAGAGGATAGCTGTTATGTGATTATATAGAATTTCAGAAGGATAAATGATAATTATAGTTTTGCCAAGATTTTGGATTAATTAAACTCAAGATTTTATTGTGGTGAAGAATGATAGAGATTGTTACAAATAAAGACAGTAACTGTTAATATTTTGCCATTTTTCATGAAATTAAATTCATTCATATTTTTTGTTCTTTTCTTATATCATTCATGTTTTGCAAAAGGGAAGTAAAGAAAAATTAATTAGAGCCTTACAAATACTTCTTGTTTAAAATTTAACTATTGGAGACATATAAAAATATATGAATATAAATTATAACATGTAAAGAATCCCCCAGCTGAAGCCTTAGAATACCATCAGTAACTTACTTTTAAGTCTTATGTTTTCATCCTATCCTACCCCTCTGCTTTCTTATAAGAAAGACCTAGTCACCACCATGAAATTTGTGTATTCCTACTATTAGGCAAGGCTTTGGAGCTACCCTGGTAGCTCAGTCAGTAAAGAATCTGCCTGCAGTGCCGGAGACCCAGGTTTGATCCTTTGATCTGGAAAATCCAATATTAATATATTCTGTCTAGGTTTTCACCTCTCAGAATCTTCCACTCAAGAATATTTTGTCTTTCTTTATTCACATATTTGTTTATGGAATTGTCCTAAAAATAAAATATCCAGGTGAGGCAGACATGCCTCTGTTCTCAGGAGTGCTCAATTGAGCTGACCCTGATGTTGGTTTGGGACCTCCTGTTGAACTGTTGACATTAGACGAGAATCTGTGGGTTGCTGCAGCATCTGAGATTTGTTAGCAGGATCTCATTCCACTAGAGCACATGTGTTTTTCTAGACTCTGTGGCGATCTTGCAGAAAGTCAGGGATGAAATAACAGATTGTCTTCAAATGCTGCCGTCCAGCTCTGAATTTTATTGGCATTTTCTTCTTCCACTGTTTATTTCATTAAGTGAAATCTGTTTCTCTTACGTCCCGTGCAGAATGTGAAGGATGACGGACAGCATGTGTGGCGACTCAAGCACTTTAACAAACCTGCCTACTGCAATCTTTGCCTGAACATGCTGATCGGCGTGGGGAAGCAGGGCCTCTGCTGCTCCTGTGAGTACGTTTCCTTTGCCTGGACAGTATCACCTCCGGTGAGGAAAGGTTGATTTCATGGCACAGTCTTGTTTGTAGACAGAGTCAAGAAATTAACCTGATCCTTCCTGTACGTATGATTTATGTCTCCCTGTAGTATGTTTCTGAAGACTGAGGCCATTCTAGTTTTAACTTCCTTCAATTTTGGAAAACCCTCTCCTTGGGAAAGGAATAAGGACGTTTACCAACTCACAAGCCATTGTCTTTCCACTGTAATTTAGTTTATTCATGATTCTCACTGCTTCTGCAAGTATTAGGAAAATTTTCACCAGCCTCTCATGCTTATATCTTACATGTATGCACATCTGGCCTTTTCTCCCCAAGTTAGATGCTTTATTCACAGTGTTTTCCTATAATGAGCTTATTCCTTTCAGTCTTTTAAAAATAATTACTTGATCAGTTTGCACTCAGATTAAGAAATCACAAGGAATTAAAAACTAATCTTGTACCTCAGACACATGAGTTTTAATTCTGTCATGGAAAAGTTCTTCATATATGGTTAATGGGTATTAGAATGCAAAGTTTTGCCCGTTCATAAATTGCAGCCATTATTTTTATTTCAACACACTTATCTTTGTAATATTTATTTTATTCTATGGAATACTGCCCACTAGAATTTTTGGATAATGCTTGCATCAGTTTATAAAAGGCACTTAAGAATTTTTAAACTGATAGCATGTACACCTGAGGAACTTTTGCATTCTGTGATACTTGTACTAAAACAGGGGGAATGCTGAGTCCTCCTCACTAAGGGTGACTTTGTCTTAGTCCAGCACGTTGCCCAACCATACCCTTTTCTGCAGTGTATGTTCACTGACCCTGCCAGGTTTATTGGATACATCTCATTTTTGTGCATTTATAATAAATCTAATTTCTTACCTGGCTTCCATATAATACATACTTTTCAGATATTAATTTTAGCTAATGGCTTCTTGGGTGGCATATTTGGGAGAAGACTTTCAGATGTTTTATTTGACATTAAAAACCATATTTTAGGACCACTTTTAAGTGTTTATGGATTTTAATAAAGTAACATAAAATTACCTCATACCACTTCAGAGGGCTGTTTCTGGTTGCCACATTTAAGAGGCTGGTTACCCCAGAACATTCTCCATATACAAAGGAAGTAATTTATTTTCAAGGATTTATTATTTTTAAGGAAAATAATTTTTCAGAGTATTTTCTATTGATGGGAGCTTATGAAACAAAGTGGTAATTCTCAAATAATGTGGGCAGTGTCATGTAAGAGTGAGAATCTTACTCACAAATTTTAACTGCTAAGTGTAGCAAACGTAATATACAACATTATTACCATGAGGGAAGAGAAGAGGAACTATTTTTTCTTCCTCACTGTTGCCAAAGGGAGTCACAGATATGGCTATTGGGGAAGAGTTTTACTATATAAGTATTATGTGAACTTAGTATTTTTTTTCATTCTAATTCCATGCAGTGGTTGATTTCTTTTTGTTTTGTTGAGAGAGCTACCTGGTTGCTTTTTTACTTAATTTTTATTCCCTGTATTTATGCATTTGTTACTCTTAAATAGAAACCAGTATTTTATTAAAGAATATCTTTATAAGACCCTGAGTTATACTCAAAATCAAGCCACGTAGTGATTTACAGATGCCAGTAAACTGTATATGTTGGCTTTATGTCACATTTTACATACACACACCCATATATATCTTTGTATGTATGAATATATGCATATTTGTGCTTAGTCTCTCAGTTATGTCTGACTCTTTGGAAATCCATGGACTATAGCCTGCCAGGCTTCTTTGTCCATGGGGATTCTTCAGTCAACAATATTGGAGTGCGTTGCCATGTCCTCCTCCAGGGAATCTTCCTAACCTAGGGATTGAACCCAGGTCTCCCACATTGCAGATGGATTCTTTACCATCGGAGCCACCAGGGAAACCCATACATATTTGCATATACATGTTAATTTTGTGTATCAGTTCAGTTCAGTCACTCAGTCGTGTTCGACTCTTTGCGACCCCATGAAATCGCAGCACGCCAGGCCTACCTGTCCATCACCATCTCCCAGAGTTCACTCAGACTCACGTCCATCGAGTCCGTGATGCCATCCAGCCATCTCATCCTTGGTCGTCCCCTTCTCCTCCTGCCCCCAATCCCTCCCAGCATCAGAGTCTTTTCCAGTGAGTCAACTCTTTGCATGAGGTGGCCAAAGTACTGGAGCTTCAGCTTCAGCATCATTCCTTCCAAAGAAATCCCAGGGTTGATCTCCTTCAGAATGGACTGGTTGGATCTCCTTTCAGTCCAAGGGACTCTCAAGAGTCTTCTCCAACACCACAGTTCAAAATCATCAATTCTTCAGTGCTCAGCCTTCTTCACAGTCCAACTCTCACATCCATACATGACCACAGGAAAAACCATAGCCTTGACTAGATGACCTTAGTCAGCAAAGTAATGTCTCTGCTTTTGAATATACTATCTAGGTTGGTCATAACTTTTCTTCCAAGGAGTAAGCGTCTTTTAATCTCTGACAGAACATGGTCCACCGGAGAAGGGAATGGCAAGCCACTTCAGTATTCTTGCCTTGAGAACCCCATGAACAGTATAAAAAGGCAAAATGATAGGATACCAAAGGAGGAACTCCCCAGGTCATTAGGTGCCCAATATACTACTGGAGATCAGTGGAGAAATAACTCCAGAAAGAATGAAGGGATGGAGCCAAAACAAAAACAGTACCGAGTTGTGCATGTGACTGGTGATAGAAGCAAGATCTGATGCTGTAAAGAGCAATATTGCATAGGAATCTGGAATGTCAGGTCCATGAATCAAGGCAAATTGGAAGTGGTCAAACAAGAGATGGCAAGGGTGAACGTCAACATTCTAGGAATCAGCTAACTAAAATGGACTGGAATGGGTGAATTTAACTCAGATGACATTATATCTACTACTGTGGGCAGGAATCCCTCAGAAGAAATGGAGTAGGCATCATGGTCAACAGAAGAATCCAAAACCCAGTACTTGGATGCAATCTCAAAAATGACAGAATGATCTCTGCTTGTTTCCAAGGCAAACCATTCAGTATCACAGTTATCCAAGTCTATGCCCCAACCAGTAATGCTGAAGAAGCTGAAGTTGAACGGTTTTATGAAGACCTACAAGATCCTGTAGAACTAACACCCAAAAAAGATGTCCTTTTCATTACAGGGGACTGGAATGCTAAAGTAAGAAGTCAAGAAACACCTGGAGTAACAGGCAAATTTGGCCTTGGAATGCAGAATGAAGCAGGGCAAAGACTAATAGAGTTTTGCCAAGAAAATGCACTGGTCATAGCAAAAACTCTCTTCCAGCAACAGAAGAGAAGACTCTACACATGGACATCACCAGATGGTCAACACGGAAATCAGACTGATTATATTCTGTGCAGCCAAAGATGGAGAAGCTCTATACAGTCAACAAAAACAAGACCAGGAGCTGACTGTGGCTCTGATCATGAACTCCTTATTACCAAAATAATACTGAAATTGAAGAAAGTAGGGAAAACAGCTAGACCATTCAGGTATGACCTAAATCAAATCCCTTATGATTATACAGTGGAAGTGAGAAATAGATTTAAGGGCCTAGATCTGATAGAGTGCCTGATGAACTATGGAATGAGGTTCCTGACATTGTACAGGAGACAGGGATCAAGACCATCCCCATGGAAAAGAAATGCAAAAAGCCAAATGGCTGTCTGGGGGAGGCCTTGCAAATAGCTGTGAAAAGAAGAGAGGTGAAAAGCCAAGGAGAAAAGGAAAGATATAAGCATCTGAATGCAGAGTTCCAGAGAATAGCAAGAAGAGATAAGAAAGCCTTCTTCAACGATCAATGCAAAGAAATAGAGGAAAACAACAGAATAGGAAAGACTAGAGGTCTCTTCAAGAAAATCAGAGATACCAAGGGAACGTTTCATGCAAAGATGGGCTTGATAAAGGACAGAAATGGTATGGACCTAACAGAAGCAGAAGATATTAAGAAGAGGTGGCAAGAATACACAGAAGAACTGTACAAAAAAGATCTTCACGACCCATATAATCATGATGATGTGATCACTAATCTAGAGCCAGACATCTTGGAATGTGAAGTCAAGTGGGCCTTAGAAAGCATCACTATGAACAAAGCTATTGGAGGTGATGGAATTCCAGTGGAGCTGTTTCAAATCCTGAAAGATGATGCTGTGAAAGTGCTGCATTCAATATGCCAGCAAATTTGGAAAAACTCAGCAGTGGCCTCAGGACTGGAAAAGGTCAGTTTTCATTCCAATTCCAAAGAAAGGCAATGCCAAAGAATGCTCAAACTACCGCACAATTGCACTCATCTCACATGCTAGTAAAGTAATGCTCAAAATTCTCCAAGCCAGGCTTCAGCAATACGTGAACCATGAACTTCCAGATGTTCAAGCTGGTTTTAGGAAAGGCAGAGGAACCAGAGATCAAATTGCCAACATCCGCTGGATCATGGAAAAAGCAAGAGAGTTCCAGAAAAACATCTATTTCTGCTTTATTGACTATGCCAAAGCCTTTGACTGTTGAGCTTTAAGCCAACGTTTTCACTCTCCTCTTTCACTTTCATCAAGAGGGTTTTTAGCTCCTCTTCACTTTCTGCCATAAGGGTAGTGTCATCTGCATATCTGAGGTTACTGATACTTCTCCCAGCAATCTTGATTCCAGCTTGTGCTTCTTCCAACCCAGCGTTTCTCATGATGTACTCTGCATAAAAGTTAAATAAGCAGGGTGACAATATACAGCCTTGACGTGTTCCTTTTCCTATTTGGAACCAGTCTGTTGTTCCATGTCCAGTTCTAACTGTTGCTTCCTGGCCTGCATACAGATTTCTCAAGAGGCAGGTTAGGTGGTCTGGTATTCCCATGTCTTTCAGAATTTTCCACAGTTTATTCCATAAAATAAAAATATACATACTCATTTATATCTTTGTATATGTGTATGTATACACATTTGTGTATATATATATTAATTTTTGCATCTATATATCATAAAATACACACACACACACACACACACACACACACACCATACACTGTCTAGCAAAGGTTTTTCCTTTTGGAGACAGATTGCCATGATGGCTATGAAGGATGAAGTTTAGCTGAAGGCCTGGCATGTATGAAGAAATCTATTCTCTGGAAATAGACTAACCAGCTATTTAAGATTTAGATAAATCAATAGACAAAACAGCAGAAACTCATGGGTTTTTACTCCCATGCCTGCCAGCTGCTCTCATGCCTATACTCTGTAAAATATAGATCTTTTCCTTCTAACAAATGACACCGAGCCATTTGGCAGTCATCAATTTGTCTTTAATATTTTTGTCATCTGGGAATCATTGTGAAAAATTTGAGTGAGGCCTGATTTAATTAAGCATTTCCTGCTATGCCATGATAGAAGAGTCTTGGTTTTTCACATGCATAATATTTCCTGTACTAATTGGCCTTTTGTGTTCCATGGTCAAAACAGTAGACTTGGACCTTTTCTTGATGTTGCTGATTGGATTGATTAGGGAGCAGTGGCTATGAAACAAGGTTCTGTTAATGTCATTCTTTCTCTGTAAAATTGCAGTCTGGGCCAGAATGAGCTCTGAATTTGTGTACACATTTTCTTTCAGTTTGCAAGTACACAGTCCATGAGCGCTGCGTGGCTAGAGCACCTCCTTCCTGTATCAAGACTTACGTGAAGTCCAAGAAGAACACTGATGTGAGTGCATGGCCATGCTGGCGGTTGGAGTGTGTTGTTTATGGATGCTTCTTCTCACTGCAGCGCTCTCGTTCTGTTCTAGGTGATGCATCATTACTGGGTTGAAGGCAACTGCCCAACCAAGTGTGATAAGTGCCACAAAACGGTCAAATGTTACCAGGGCTTGACGGGACTGCATTGTGTTTGGTGTCAGATCACAGTGAGTAGCATTGGAGAATATATCTCTTCCATTCACTCTTGATGAACACGCTGTATCCCACGCTCTCTGATGAGTCTTAGTAGGCCATCTTGAATTTTAGACTAAGTCCAAATTGCTGCTGCTAAGTTGCTTCAGTAGTGTCTGATTCTGTGCTACCAGTTAGCATAGCATAATGGGAACTTCTCATCTCATACGTGGCTCCCAAAGGGATGAAGGTCAGAGTCGAATTTGACCTCAGAGGGTCCAGAATTTTAGAGCTAACCTTACAGATAGTACTGTCATAAGGCTTTCAAACTGTGCTCTGTGGACTTCTAGAAAGGTAACAAGGCACCGTGGCTGTGGGTGGGCAGTGAGCTTGGAATATGGACTGGGTACAGCTCAGCTAGCTCTCTGCATGAAACTCTATTTTGGTAGAATTTATTATTCTACATATTCTATATTTATTTTGAGTGTAGGATCTATTAGGTTTAAAAAGGGTGGAACCATGAGTAATGTGATCCAAAGACTTAATTTTATAGTGAAGATACTGAGACCAAGAAAATTTAAGCAAATCATTAATGACCACACAGCTCAGCAGAGATGCAGGTGTGTCCATATTTTAGCTCTTGATGATTCTAAGAACTCACTTAATCCTTCTTTACAATGTATTGTTACCTTGCTCCTTTCATTAAGTCATAGATTGAGGGATACAGGTAAGGATGTAAATGCTAACCATTAATGGCATTGACAATGAAGAAAGAAGAGGTCACTTGGTCTTTTCTGGGAAATTTGTACACTCTCCCTGGGTTGCATAATTGAAAAAGCTGCTTCAAATAACTTCTGGGATAAACACATTTATTAGGTGGTACCTCTAGTATTTCATGTTGTATTTCTGGAAATTAATTACAATGCACATTTTTAAGAATAACCAATTTTTACGATTTAGTACAAAAATATTTATGGGGCTGAATTTTCCCCCTTTGACTTTGTTTTCTCTTTACACCTAGTGTAAGAGTCATCTTATTTATAGGACAAATTGTTCTTGCATTGTGGGAATTACACAATAGAGAGCGGTGTATCACTTAAGAAAATAAGTTTCTGTGTAGTGCCTCTGAGCAGTCCTCCCCAACATACACACCATTTAAAAATTTTCTTAAGTACACATACACACACACATACACACAGGATAATGAGAAAAACAAACTGTGACTTGTAATTCAAAAGTACAATTAAGTACTTTTTTTTAAATGAACACATTTTCTTCAATCATTTTCAGCTATTACTCAGTTAAATTATATTTACATTTGAAATTTCCTCAATTATGAAAGACAGTTTTATTTTTTGAAGGGATTGAGTATTATAATAACATGTCTAACAATGATTTAAACTATACATGAGAATGACTTAAACATATTGATTTCTCAGTTTTAAGAAGATCATAACTATTTTATTTCTTAAAAACCTTGTGCTCATTAAAATATTGGTTTTCTTCTCTAAACATCTATAAAGAATTTAATTTTTGTTTCAGATCCTATATAACTCTATTCCTCTTATTTCCCCCATGGAGTACATCTTTTGTTAGTTATATCTTTATTGTACTGTAAACTGAAGTTGGAGAATATCAGCATTTGTATTTCAAGTTATTTCCCATCATTGATACATTTTAAATGTGTTATTTTCTTTCCCATTTTCAATTTCTTTTTTAAATTGGAGTATAGTTGCGTTACAGTGTGTGTTAGTTTCTGCTGTACAGCAAAGTGAATCAGCTCTGTGTGTACATACGGTCCCTCTTTTTGGATTCCGTTTTCATTTAGGTCACCACAGAGCACTGAGTTCCCTGTTCTATATAGTTGGTTATCATTAGTTATCTATTTTATACATGGTAGTGCCTATATCGGAGAAGGCAATGGCAAAATCCCATGGATGGAGGAGCCTGGTGGGCTGCAGTCCATGAGGATGCTCAGTCGGACTCGGCTGAGCAACTTCACTTTCACTTTTCCCTTTCATGTGTTGGCGAAGGAAATGGCTACCCACTCCAGTGTTCTTGCCTGGAGAATCCCAGGGACAGGGGAGCCTGGTGGGCTGCCGTCTATGAGGCTGCACAGAGTTGGACACGACTGAAGTGACTTAGCAGCAGCAGCAGCAGCAGTGTATATATGTCGGTTCCCATCTTCCAATCCATTCCACCTACCCTTCCCTTCTTGGTATCCATACATTTGTTCTCTATGTCTGTGTCTCTATTTCTTCTTTGCACATAAGTCCATCCGTTCCACCGTGTATTTGTGTTAATATACAACATTCGGTTTTCTCTTTCTGACTCATTTTAGTCTGTATGACAGTCTCTAGGTCCATCCAGGTCTTGGCAAATGGCAGGATTTCACTTCTTTTTATGGCTGAGTAGTATTCCATTGTCTACCGGGAGCACATCTTCTTTATAGATTCCCCTGCTGATAGACACTTAGGTTGCTTCCATGTCCTGGCTATTGCAAACAGTGCCTCAGTGAACACTGCAGTATGTTTTAAATTGTGTATTTAAAATTTGAACACTATAAAACTATGCATTGCCTCTTTTCCTGATATAAAAGCTTTTAGAGATTTTAAGTTTCTTTATTTGACTCTTCTTCTCTTTCCTCGATTTAATATCTTCTGCCTTTTTCATTCTATGGGAATTACTCTCCTCAGAGTTACCATTGCTAATAGTGTCTTAGTGATAATCAAGGCATCTTGAAATGTGATTTCTTATTTTATATTCCATTTTGCTTTTCTTGCTTTCTTCCTTTTGTTTCAGTGGTTCTGACATTGAAAATTTACATTCCTAGCCCCAGAAATCTCCAGTGATACACTTATTTTTGGTCTTGATCCTGGTCCTAGTCTTATAAGATATTAGGCCTTTCCTTTTGTAGGAAAGAAGACACTGTGTCTGAATAAACTCTGCTTTTATAATCTGAGGATTTCAGGTCCAGTTCAGTTCAGACAACATGCCCCTAACATCTTACTCTTAAGGTGAATGTGTACCTGAAGATGACTCTTTTGTCACTACAACAAAGCACAATATAAGCTATAAATGTCTTCAAACCCCACCTTCTACTCAGAATATGGGCTGACAGGGAGCACGGAAGGGTTTAATGCAGAGTCAGAGAGAAATGGAGCCTCTCAGGATGCTTCTTAGCTTACTAAACTCTCCCAAGACCTGAGGCTTCTGGCTAACTTCAGCTTTATTTGCTATAGACCATGATATCCAGGGTTCTGTGAGTGTTTGGTTCATGAAACAAAACTCAAAATTAAAAAGAAAAAGTTCTCATGTTTCCAGAAGAAAGAATATATATATGTACATATATATATAAACTTCTTATACATAGCTTCAGCTTCTGTACTCTTTGGGTTTTTAACGTTAAGCAATTACATGAATATATTTATTAATTTATTGATTTTCTGCCTAGGTTAAATAGAAGATATCTACCTCTGACCATTTCTATATTTAGTATGATCTAAACTTTGTTCTTGAACTATTGTATGAAGATTTCAGTCTAAAGTTGATTTGGTCTTGACTAACACACTCCTGATTGACTTTATTTTTAAAAATATTTATTATGTATTTGGCTGTGCTGACTGTTAGTTGTGGCACATGAGTCCTTTAGTTGCAGCATGTGTGATACAGTTTTCTGACCAGGGGTTGAACTGGGGGCCTCCTGCCTTGGGAAGAGAGAGTCTTAGCCAGTGGACCACCAGGGAAGTCCCCTGCTTGCCTTTAAACAAACTGAATCTGCTTTCTTATATCTTTATGCTTCCCAGAAAGTGCTATAAATATCGTAAAGAGCTAGCAGAAGCTGTGGAAGTGATGGGATATGCACCATAAGAGCTGACTGTTAGGGAGGCCTGCTGAATGGAGTCTGTGTGGAATAGATTGCAGAGAGAAACAAAGAGAATGAAACCTGGTTTCATTTCAGTGGTTTTACAAATGCTATCACTTCCTTTAAACATAGGGCTTTTGGCAATTGCTTGAGTCTTAATTTAGTCATAAGTTAGACTGACCATATTCCTGTTCAACAACTAAGGCAGTAGTTGTACAATCTTGGACAAAGTATATACAAGCTTTGGCCAGTTTCTTAATTGTCAAAATGGATATAATGATACCTATCTTGAAAGATGTTTTTTATAAAAATTAAATGAATTAAAAAAATCTTTATAAATATGTTTAGTGCAGAATCTCATACACAATAATGCTTGTGTGTGTGCTAAGTTGATTCCATTGTCTGACTCTTTGCAACCCCATGGACAGTAGCCCACAAGGATCCTCTGTCCATGGCATTCTTCAGGCAACAATACCAGAGTGGGTTGCCGTTTCCTTCCCGAGGGGATATTCCTGACCCAGGGATCAAACCCGAGTCTCTTAAGTCTCCTACATTGGCAGGCATGTTCTTTACGTCTGACTCCACCTGGGAAGCCCATACTAGTGCTTAGTGGTCGACAATTACTTTCACAGTGAAGGCTAGATGAAATGTCGTGTGTATGTGTGTGTGCATGTGTATATGTGCGTGTTCAGTTGTGTCTGACTCTTTGTGGCCCCATGGACTGTAGCCCAACACACTCCTCTGTCCATGGAACTTTTCAGGCAAGCATACTAGAGTGGGTTGCCATGTCCTTTTCCAGGGGAATCTTCTCAACCCAGGGATTGAACCCTCATGCCTTATGTCTCTTGCATTGGCAGGCAGATTCTTTACCACTAGTACCACCAGGGAAGCCCAGGTAAATTGTCATGTAGGGGCACAAAACCCAACCTCTGGCTCACAGAGGGTACTCCATGAATGTTACTCAAACCATCTCTGTCCCTTCTGGAAGGATCTCTAATTTCCCAGTCTAAGAATAACACCTGCATGTTCTAAAAGCATCCAGATACATGTGGTCCTGAATATCGCTAAAGCCTAGACTAAGCTGATTTATTTATATTCACAAACTGTCTTCTATGAAACATAGTAACATCATGCTTGCAATGATCGGAAATAGAGCTGGAAGTCAATCTCTTATCCTTGTCTTTCACCTCTATCTCACTTATTCAACCTGTCACTGAGCCTCTAAGTTTCCTCCTTAAAATATCTCTCTCAGATTTGGTTTTTGTCTTCACCATTCACAGCCCGAGTGCAAGCTCTTAGCACCTCTTAACTAGATTAGAGTCAGAAATCTTGGCTTACTTCCCTAACAGAAGGTACTTTTCCTATAACACAGGCTGCAAACCACCTCCAGAATCAACTTCTGAAAATACTGTTTTGTTATCATATGCCACCTTTGGCAACCCATAATAGTTCTGTGAAAATAAGTGCAGCCCTCACCTCTTCCTACCTCAACCTGGTTTTCATTTCCCCAAATATGAGAGCCAAGCCTAAGTGCATGATGTATGTAATATTCCCCTCCATGCTCAGGCCCTGCTATCAGTTGAGTATGTCTATGGACAGTTCCCAGGGAAAGCCATGCTTCACCCCCATGTTATTTAGTTAACTTTGCTTTATTTTATTTTTTAGTATTGTTAAAAATTTTGTTTATTTTGCTGTGTTTGGGTCTCGATTGCCATTCGTGGGCTTTCTCTAGTTTGCGGCAAGCGAAGGCTTGCCTTCGCTTATTTGGGCTTCTCACTGCTGTGGCTTTTCTTGTTGCAGAGCACAAGCCCTAGGATGAGTGGGCTTCAGTAGTTATGGCACATGGGCTTGGTTGCCCCATGGCATGTGGGGTCTTCCTGAACCAGGGACTGAACCCATGTCCCCTACACTGGTGAGTTTTAATCACTGGACCACCAGGGAAGTCCCTTGCTCACTCTGATTGTCCTGAGTGTACCCACCTCAAATTCTAACTACACTTCAAGAACCAAATTAAGTTCCATCTTTCCCTTGAGATTTTCCTTGACACTATATGTTTACTTTTTCTGAATACTTTCCAAACTTTTATTCCACACCAAAAGGGGACTGACATGTTGTCTAGAACTGTCATGTGTGCATGCTAACATTGTCTGCACTGCTCAATCACAGTCTTACCCAGCTCCAGATCCAATATACACCTTTGGATCACCCTAATCACCCTAAATCTTGATTCAGTGCTGAATATAGAGGATATCCTCAACAATTTCACTTTCATGATAGGTATCCTTTTCTTCTTACACCTAAATAGTGAATTTTAAATGTACGACTTAAATTTTTTTTTTTAAACATCCTGTAATCCTCAAGTATACATCAGGTATACAAGTGTGTGTGTACAAATACTTAAAGATTAAAAAAAAGTATTAGTCGCTCAGTAGCATCCGACTCTTTGCAGCCCCAGGGACTGTAGACCACGAGGCCCTTCTGTCCATGGGATTCTCCAGGGATGAATATTGGAGTAGGTATTCATTTCCTTCTCCAGAGGATCTTCCCAATCCAAGGATAAAACTCAGGTCTTCCACACTGCTGGCAGATTTTTTACAGTCTGAGCCACTAGGGAAAACACCCTTTTTTATTCAGAACCTGTGGATTCCTGATGTTACAGAATTTTGCCATCATTTAGATAGAAAGTTAGGCTCTTAAAACTGAGTTTTATCTCCTTTTGTAAGTCTCACCACTTAAAAATGAAAACAAGAAAGAACAATATAAACTGCCTTCTAACATTTAGGCAGCCACTTTCCTGTGCTTTGTAATTCAATCATCTGGGCTGAATGTCTTCATTGCTTCTTTTTTCCTCCTCTTGCTGATATTCTCTGATCCTTAAGATATCACTGTTTAGTCACTATTATTAGAGAGATGCAAATTCAAACTACAGTGAGGTAGCCCCTCACATGGGTCAGAATGGCTATCATCAAAAATCTACAAACAATAAATCCAGGAAAGGGTACGGAGAAAAGGGAACCTTCTTGTATTGTTGATGGGAATGCAAATTGATGCAGCCACTATGGAGAACAGTATGGAAATTCCTTCAAAATCTGTAAATAAAACTCCTATATGACCCAGCAATCCTACTACTAGGCATATACCCTGAGGAAACCAGAATAGCTAAGACATGGAAGCCATCTAGATGTGAATCGACAGATGAATGGATAAAGAAGTCATGGTACTTATACACAATGGAATATTACTCAGCTATAAAAAGGAACGGTTGTAGTGAGGTGGACAGACCTAGAGCCTATTAAACAGGGTGGAGTAAATCAGAAAGAGAAAGAGAAATATCATTTATTAATGATATATATATGGAATCTAGAAAGATAGTACTGATGAACCTATCTACAGGGCAACAATGGAGAGGCAGACATAGAATAGACTTTTGGACACAGTAGGGGCGGGAGAAGGTGGGATGATTTAAGAGAGTAGCATTGGAATGTATACATTACTATATGTAAAATAGATAGCCAGTGGGAATTTTCTGTATGACACAGGGAACCCAAAGCTGGCACTCTGTGACAGCCTAGATGGGTGGGATGGGGAGGGAGCTAGAAGAGAGTTTAGGAGGGAGGGGGCATATATATAGCTATGACTGACTCTTACTGATATATGGCAGAAACCATCATAATATTGTAATCATTCTTCAATTAAAAATAATTTTTTAAAGAAGATCTCATTCTTTATACCTGTTGATTTCTACCATGAAAGCATTTTATTGACATTCTATTAAAACAGGTTGTCATTTTCTCCTGGTTGTGGTAAAATGTCCATGGTTGGTCAGGACTCACAGTATCAGTAGATGATACTTTTCATTTGACCTTGGCAAAAGCAAGCCTATATTGTGGCTATAGATTATTGACTTTTGGTGTCATGTCTGACTACTACTTCTTTTAAAATAGTCAACTCCTAACAATAATGTTTAAAGGTTTCCATTTTTTTAAATTTATTGATTTATTTATTTATTTTTTTAATTACAATACTGTATTTGTTTTGCCATACATTGACATGAATCAGCCACAGGTGAACACAATCTCCCAGTGGCGAAGCCCCCTCCCACCTCCCACCCCACACCATCTACCTGAATCATCCTGTGCACCAGCCCCATGCGTCCTGCATTCTGCATTGAACATAGACTGGCGCTTCGTTTCTTACAAGAAAGTATACATGTTTCAGTGCCATTCTCCCAAACCATCCCACCCTTTCCCTCTCCCCCAGAGTCCAAAAGTCCGTTCTATACCTCTGTGTCTCTTTGTTGTCTCACATAGAGGGTCATCATTACTATCTTCTAAATTCCATATATATGTGTCAGTATACTGTATTGGTGTTTTTCTTTCTGGCTTACTTCACTCTGTATAATTGGTTCCAATTTCATCCATCTCATTAGAACTGAGTCAAATTTATTCTTTTTAAGGGCTGAGTAGTACTCCATTGTCCAATAACTTTACAATAGAAAGATTCATGTATGCTTTAGCAAATGCCAGCGTTAACGCAGCACCTGAAATAGAAAAATGTTCAGTTCAGTCGCTCAGTTGTGTCTGACTCTTTGTGACCCCATGAATCGCAGCACGCCAGGCCTCCCTGTTCATCACCATCTCTTGGAGTTCACTCAGACTCACGTCCATCGAGCCCATGATGCCATCCAGCCATCTCATCCTCGGTCGTCCCCTTCTCCTCCTGCCCCCAATCCCTCCCATCATCAGAGTCTTTTCCAATGAGAAAAATGTTAGAGATAAAAATACATATAAATCAACAAATATTCCTCTAATCTGGTCAGTTCAATTTGCGGCAAAAAATCTATTTCTTTTTCTTCCAAATTCTTATAGAAATTTATTTTCTATTTTTATTCCTTTCAACTTTTTAGATTCTGTTTTCTTCTCAGTACAACACCTTCACTCTTTTCTCAACTCCATCCCATAAACACATATACATATACACACATACACACAAGCTTATTCACACATTTTCTTTTTCTTCCTAACTTGAGACAGCTTTTTTCAATAAACACAGATCTGGCTCTATATTAAGTGCTATTAGAAATGTTGTAAACTCTGAAATTATTTCCAAATGTTTAATTCACTTCCAGAAATAGCTGGTTTATATTTTATGAATTTTCTAGCTATGATACTGATTCCCTTATTCAGAAATGGAAGTTTCTGTACATAAAACAAAATATGACCTGATGATTTCTATGCCTTACTCTAAAAATGCAAAGGTAATTGTGAACAAAAATAAAAACACTGTTTAAAAGGTAACAATTTCTTTATTCTGGGGCTCCACTGGCCATTCTATTTAAGAGGCAGGACTCATCAGTGTTCTTGTTTATTGCTCTTCTTGATGAGTCTTTTTCTGTTTTGCTGATTTACAATCTGGGTTATCTTTAAGATAATTGTCAGACTTCAGTATCTTACTGTCACTGAGAAGGACTCAGCTTTGACTTTTTTTTTTTCCTGTAAAATGGCATGGTGATGAGTTTAAGCAACTTGTTATTATTAGTGATTATACTCTCTTTATTCCTTTTACATTTTTATTTAAAACATATCGTATATACAGAAAATTATAAATATCCCAGGGAGAGAGCTCAGTGAATTTTGCACAAATGAACACTATGTGTAGCTAACACCTGATGGGGAAGCAAAGCATTACCAGTAACCTAAGATACTTTTAGGGGCTAGTGGCTTTTAAATTATATTATATGGTTTCTATTTTGTTGATATTTTCTATGTTTTTAAAGAGACTTCATTTGTTGCAAAGTTTTAATTTAACAGCAAAAAATGATGTACACTTTTAATCTTGATAATCTGGGGAACCATAAGCATTTTCTCATTGTCCTTCATATTTTATAGTTTGTCTTCAAGTATGTTTATGAACAATATGGTCAGTGCAGTAGACCTGCTATACACACTGTGGAAAAATCAGTATTTTCCAATGTGGTGGCCTCAGCTTTGATGTGTCCAGCTACAAATAATGTCATGATGTTGATGGACACCCACACATATTTAGCAGCTGCCAGATTCCAGTCTTAAGAGAAGTGTAAGATACCTTATATGTTATTAGTTAATACAGACTTCTTGAGGAGGAGAATTTTCTTGCACTGTGTCTTCCTGTTTCACTGATGATGATATGGTTACTGACATCCTTGTAGATCCTGCTACATGCTCATGTTCCTGCAAGACTCTGTCTCATAGCCACCTGGACCACATGGCAATCAAACTGGGCAGTGCCATGCTGAGTTCATTTAGCTCTGCAGGGAAGCCAGGGCTTGCCAGGTGATGGTAGTGGTAAGGAACCCACTTGCCAATGCAGGAGATGGAAGAGATGTGGGTTTGACCTCTGGGTTGGGAAGGTCCCATGGAGGAGGGCATAGCAACCCACTGCAGTATTCTTGCCTGGACAGAATCCCCCGTGGACAAAAGAGCCTGGTGGGCTACAGTCCATGGGTTGCAAAGAGTCAGACATGACTGAAGTGACTGGGCATGCAGCACATACACAGGGAGCAGTGTTTCATAGGACCCGTTCCAGTACCTATGCTCTGAGCCCTCAAGCCTCAATATCACGCGGTACTCCATATATTCTATTTGGCTTATCAACTTCGTGATTCTTCCTGAGTGGTCAGTTCCTTGTTTGTTTTGCTGGAAAATTAGCTTAAATACCAAAAAAGCTGTCATTAAATTCATTTTATTTTTGTTGTCTTTTATTACATCTAGTAACCCTCAAATAACTGTATAGAGAGGTTAGTTATCCCTTCCCACATCGGTTGCAGATTGTTAGAAATGCATGGGATGGAGGCAGGGTGGAGGCTGAGCTGCTCAGCTTGAGTAGGTGGTCAGTGTGGGCAAGATCTTAGTATCCTGCCTCTCTCTCCTTCAGAGTTGAATGTAAAACTTCAGTCACTGCAAGCAAGTGTGAAAATTCAGTTTTTCCTCACTCTGTGCACACAGAAATTTTATCTTAGAGTCTTGCATTGTCAGTTTTAAATAGGTAGTGCAGGATCCAAAAGCAGAAGCTTTTTCTCTGTGACACCATGTTACAAAAGAGCCTTCAAGACACACAGCCTGACTTTGATTTTTGGTTCACTTTTCACAGCAATTGGTACATTCCTTTCCAAGGGCTACCATAACGAAACACTGAGAATGAGAGCAGAAAGTTATCCTTTCATAGTTCTAGAGGCTAGAAACCCAAGATCAAGATGTTAGCGGGCCATGCTCCCTGGGAAGAATCCACCCTCACCTCTTCCTGATTCTGAGAGTGGCTCCCAGTTATTGGTGGTCCTTGGCCTTTGGCTTCATCACCAAATCCCTGCTTCTGTTGTCACGTGACCTCTTTCCTCCATGTCTGTCTCTTTATATCCAGATGTCTCTTTTCTCATAAGAAAGCTGGTCGTTGGACTAAACTCCAAGCTATTTCAGTATAACTTCAACTAAACTTGAATATGCCTACAAAGATTTTAGTTCTCAATGAGTTCATATTGTACAGATACTAGAATTCAAGACATTAATTGGAGGAAAGACTCAATTTAACCTGCAACACTTGATAATCTGTTTGGTCTGAATCCCAAATTTCAGGGTCATGATTTATTCTGGAGAAACTTGACAAAGTCTAACATATTAATAATATATTTAAGCCAGTCACTAATTTTATTTTGTGGAAACTATGCCTTTCCATTTGCCAGATGATTGCCTATTAATTTAGTTCTATTTTGCATATGGCTTCAAGTGCTTCTTTATCTTGAATACCCTTTGCCTCTTGACGAAGCAATGCCTGGTAAGATGAAACCACTTTTTTAATAAGGAATTTACGTGTCTCTGAGAAGCAAAACTGCTAATTATGGATGAATGTGTAAAAGTATTTTTATTTCATGTAATGTGGCCTAGTGTGAGTTAATTACAGTACA
Organism: Nanger dama; assembly: GCA_917880005.1. Taxonomy (NCBI): domain Eukaryota; kingdom Metazoa; phylum Chordata; class Mammalia; order Artiodactyla; family Bovidae; genus Nanger; species Nanger dama. The sequence continues at coordinate 38,880,571 of CAKJTW010000007.1, forward strand.
AGTAGCCTTAATTCCAAGGCAGGGCGTTACCATGATAGATGTTTTAGATCCAAGGACAACAGAAATACCCCTTCAGTGTAGCTCACCCCTACTCAGGTGAGCTATTATCGCCAGCAGCACATCTCCTCTCATTAGACTCCTGTGCTTGGTTGTTAATGAACTGTTACAAAGGTAGGCTTGTGTTGAAAATTAATATAACCAAGATTTAAATGGGGTGGCTTTTGGTTCAGAACTGAAACATAAGTCAGCTCCTTTTTGGTTCTGAACAAAACCTGTTATTTTATTAACATCTGTAATTTTTAAAAAGCATGACTATTTCATATTACATTGATAGGGAGTAGGGGATAAAGGTGTCCATAGGTGCCTTTAAACAACTATTACCTTAACAATTCTATATGGCTCCGATAAGAATTATCACCTCAATTTTAAAAATCACTTATTTAATATACCATAATATAATACCTTAATTTCAACTTGTGGCCAGGTTTGATAAAAAATATCAGTTTAAATTCATACATGTTGAAAAGTAAATTACGCTTATGATTATACACTTGCTTAATGTAGAGCTGATAAATACAATATAAAGATAAATTTTTATAATCGTAATCATCTTCTTATATTTATATCCTGCTCCTACTGAGATGAATCTCTGGTTACATTTACATATTGAATTAGAAAGTTAAAACTAATGATGGGATCAATTATGCCCCATACTGAGCTGTGCACTTTGGAATGACTTTGAGAAAACAGGAGGGTCAAAAAAAAAAAAAAAAGCAGCCACAGTGCACAGTGGTTTCAAGATTATGCTAACAGATAAGCATAGGAAGGATTGTAATGGATGATAATGTGTGTTTGCCAAAGAAATCAGGCTTTTCAGGGGAAAAACCTAAAGTATATTTCTAATATAAACATTTCTGAGAATTAGAAAATATATAGGCTGGGTCACGGAAGTTGCTGCACAGTTTATTTAAGGCAGACTGTATAAGAACAGATGTCATAAGAGTCCCTTTACGATCCTGTTTGTTTGTTCTTGTAATTCTTTAAATGTATTTGCTGCATCTCAGGTGAAGTAGAATCTGCTTCATGTTTGCAGTTGTTATGCAAAATGATGGTTCCCTCTTTCTCTTTCCCTAGCTGCATAATAAATGTGCTTCTCATCTGAAACCTGAATGTGACTGCGGACCTTTGAAGGACCATATTTTACCACCCACCACAATCTGTCCAGTGGTACTGGTGAGTTTTTCCTTCTCATCATTCCTGCTATAACTTGGGATTTCTGTAACTAAGCGGTGCACCTTACCACTCGAAGCTTTCAGAGGTCATTTTCCATTGCTCAGTAGACCTAAAATACCTCCTTACTTCAAAGAAGACCTCTTTGCCCACTGTATTTCCTTTTGCCTTCATGGCACAATAAACTCTAACTGAAGCTGACTCAGGTTTTATCACTCAGTCATGTTGTACTTACCAGAAATTGTATAGGCAGAACGCTTCCACATTTTACATGCTTTATAGATCGAGCTTCCCAGAATAATGAAGTTATTCTTATGGGCAGTTTTGCTGGAGATGCACATTATGTATCTGCAATTGGGAAGTCTCTCACCTAAGTCAGAGTCTACCTAGAATGAGGACACACACCTGAATAGAGCTGTGCACTGCCACGAGGTGTATTTTATCTTTTATTATTGAACAATAAATCTAACTATCTGCAAAACAGTTACTTGATTCAATAAATATACAAGCAAAAAAAATGCCTAAGTAAAGTAACCTTGATAAGAGCAAATCCTGATAGAAAGAGAAGTAGCTATTCAAAGATAATATTCACATTACCTTTCAAAATCCAAATTGTTTCCAAAGTGAAGCAGCTATTTTACAAAACAAACCATTTTATATACATAATGCAGTTCTCATTTTTTTAAACAACATGGAAATTAACTAGCTGGAACTTCAGTTTGATGTAAAAAATACAACAACTAAGAAATGTTAGACAAATACTTTTCTAAAGGTCAACTTAGAAATTAATCAAATTACTCAATTTGCACCCACTTATGATTCATTTTGTAATTATCTGTAAAATACTGGATGTATTTAAATGCCTTTATTTAAAAAAATTAGAAACTCTTTATTTTCTCAAACTGCAAAGAAAAAGCAGAAGAAAATACCTCCATATTGCTGAGGATAGCAATAACCAATTCTAAATTTCCCTTTATCATGTAAGAATTACAAGACATCCTGTAGTAAATAGGATTAGTTAAAATTAATGAGAGCCATATTAACTTTTTTATTCTTTTGTAGTATTTTCTTAAAGAGAAAGAACTTGTAGAATTTTTTTATATATTTGCATTAAAAAAATTCATAGTAATTTGTACTGGTTTAGATACATTCTTAATCTCAGATTTTAACTCTAAGGAAAAAATCTATTATGTCATCCTATTATCCAGCTATCTGTGTAAAACCCTACTAAATTCAGTGAGCCAGGGGATTATTTCTTTGACCTACTTATGTCAGCCTCTAGTCTTATAAGCTCAAAAATGAGATAGATTCTTTTATTATCCCATCCTTCCCTTCTTTGAAAGAATCAAAGGTAAAGAACATGTGTTGAATGAATGGTTTTGTCTTGAACAATCTTGTAGACTCTTTCGTTGCTTTTGTAGACACTTTTGATTCTGAAGATTTATTTTCTCATTAAATCTTCCTAAGGTTTTTTATCATGATTTGTATCTCAGTATTTGCTGTATTATCATTTTCTTGGTACTAACTGAAGTATTAGGCACTGTTAACCAGCTACCTCTTCCTTCATGAATGTCTACCTTCCTTGATTCCCATCATCCCACCCTCTCCTGATTCTTCTTGTGTTTCTCTAGCTACTTGCTTTTTATATCTTTCCTGGTTTTCAAGAGTTCAGCCTGTCCCATGTTGGCTCCCATCCATATGCCCTACCCTCACTCACATGCCATGGCTTTCTGCTCTTAACATTCTTCCCAGTGAGATCTTGCTTATTCATTTATTTCATTATTGTATTAATTTATATTAAGTTCAACCTCCACTTATGAGTCTCAAGTGCTCAACCTGGAGGTTTCATGTTGTTTACATGCATAATATATTATTATAAGTAATAACAGCAACTTCTACTTATTCACCACATATATTATACCAGCTACTATGCTAAATATCTTAGTCATTTCAAAAAGTGTTTATTGTTTAGTAAGTGCCCAATAGTATTAACAGTGGAAAGAAGACCAAGTAAAATCTTTGCCTTAAATAAAGTTTTCATTCCAGTCGTGTGAAATAGGCAATAAGCAAAGCAATAAGTAAGTTATTTAGTACCTGTTTGTGCCTCAGACGATAAAGAATCTACCTGCCATGTGGGAGACCCAGGTTCAGTCCCTGGGTGGGAAAGATCCCCTGAAGAAGGGAGTGGCAACCTACTGCAGTATTCTTGCTTGGAAAATTCCATGGACAGAGGAGCCTGGAGAGCTACAGTCCATGGGGTCACAAAGAGTTGGGCATGACTGAGCAACAAACACTTTCAATTTTATATTAACTTACTGGTGGTATTTAAAGTTTAAAGGACAAAATTAAAGTGGTAAAAGAAAAGAAGAAATGTTGGAACTGCAGTTATAAGAGAGCAAGTTAAGAGTTCAAGGAAATAGTAGAGCGAAGAGTTGAGGAATATGAGAGAGTTGCTATCGTGGCTGTCTGGGGACAGAACTCTGTAGACAGAGGAGTCACCGAGGAGGAGAAGCACAGACTCAGGCAGGAGAAGCCTGACATATCTGAAGACATTAGTGTCTGGGTCTGTTTTGCAGGGTGAATAATAGTAGAGAATTTCAAATATGTCTTAAGATTTTCATATGCGTAGGACAAGTTAGGTTATTCTAAGGTCTTTAGCCTTTACTGTGAAAGAAACTGGAAGTCAGACCAGATGAGAGAATGATCTGACTTATATATTTAAAAGAACATCAGTCTAACTGGTGTGTTTAGGGGCTAACAGTGGAAAAAGGGAAATGGCACTTAGATTTTCTTTAGAAAAGTAGAAAGCTGGCTCATTGCTGAGAAAAAGGATAGTTTGAGAGTTTTGCAGATCAGGAAGAAATTATGCAACAGTCACTTGGAAAATGGGAGCTGTGTGGATCAAGGAAATACCAGATGATTGCCAGGGAATGAGGAACAGTCTGGGGTTAATAATAGTGAATTTAGAACAAGATCAGTAAACTTGTATGGGTACATTTCTCTGGTGATATTCAGTCTTATTTCTCCAGTTATATTCTAATTCCAGCAGTAGAATAGCCATGAGTCAGCTTTAATGAGACTATGTTTTACCCAATATGATCAAAGGAGAGGGAATCAAAGGAGTTGAGAGTGTGTGAAGCAAGTAATTGGGATTGGCTATGAAATTTAAGCTGGGAAACAAGGGAAGTTAAGGACATAGAGAGTAAAGTACAATAGGAATGTTAAGAAAATAAATACATTTATGGGTTACAGTGGGATCAAAGATTGTTGAAATCAACCTTATTAGTGTCAAGTTACAAGAATGAGTGAGATAATAATTGAGATTATAGAGGGGTTGCAGTTATTGATGATGATAGGTATGAATTAATTTAAATATCACAGTGATGCCAAAAAGTAAATACTGTAACTTTCTTGATTTTACCTATTAGAAAAGTGAGAAACAAAGAGATTAAGTAAATTTTTGGTGTCAGATGGCTATGAAGTAGCAATCCGAGATTGGAACCCAAGAACAATCAATCCAGAGCTTGTACACTGAGCTCATCATTTCTAGCCTTTCTCCAAGTCCCAAGATAGATCTTCTCTTATTGGCCTTTTCTAGAACCTTCATTCTCCAACCTTCTCAAGCCAGAAGCCTAAGAATTATCATTGGTGCTTCATCTTAAATACCAGTTTGATCATTAGGCAGCCTATACTGATGTTCTTACTTCTCTCTTTTGCCTTCAACCCAACTGTAACTGTCTCATATGTTACTTGCAAATTGTTTTCCAGAATTTTCCTAATATTAGTAGAATTATTATAGAATTGCCGCCTCTTTGCATTCTCCACACTGCTTCCAGGATCCACTTTCAAAAACACAGTAAAATATTTTCCTACTCAAATATTTTAAAATACTTAAAATATTTTTAGTGATTCCTATTTGAATTACAAACTATCTAGAAAGGTAAACAAGGCTCTTTAACTGAATCACTCCATGTAATCCCTTACACGCTAGAAATCAAGGATTTGAACTACTTGAAATTCTCTAATTATACCTGCTCTCTAAAGCCTTTGTGGTTTTGTACAAGTCAATAAATTGGCCTGAATCACTTTGCCTTGCTGCCTTGCTAAGGAGAAATCAAAGTTTGCTTTCTGATCATGGAATTAGTACTTGATTCTTAAACTCATTAGCTATTTAAATACTAAAACTTTAAACAAATTAATAAAGTTGTTCTGCACACAAAATTGCTTAATATGCTTCAACTGATAGACTCTGAGGCTTTTTAATTTGTGAACTTTCAATAACTTCCCAGGAATGATTTCACACTGTATTTGCTACTGGAATTTTTAAACTTTCATTGAAAGAAAATCCTTAGTCCTCACATATAATTACAATATTTTTTATTCTCTAATAACAACTTCCTTCTTAAAAAATATAAGTTCTCAGTTTCTCATAATCATGTGAGTTTCAAACTCAGTAGCAATGTGGTCATTAACATTATTTATAGCTCATTCTAGAAAATATGGAATGAAGAATTAAAACCTAACATTTTATTGAAGTTTTTAATCCCTTGACTCTGTTGTCAGAAATCAGTTATTGAATGAGCAATGTAAACTTAACTACAGATTAGATATCTTATCTCTGGTTGAAGCATTTTAATGGCATACTTCTAGGTCAAGGTCAGTAGCAACAGTCTTCTTATATTTTAGAGCATCCCTTCAGGTATTAATTTTATTCATTTATTCTTTAAAATTTCTATACCTCTCTTCTCAGACCCCAAACTCTCCCAGATACTTATTAGCTTTAATGATTCAGTAGATATGTGCTCACCTGTTATGAGATTAGCCAAGTCAGCATGTTCTTTGTGCTGATGACATGCTTTTTATAAGTGTACACTAAAAATTACTTCCACAGTTAATTTTTCTTGATAGTGTCTATTTCCATAAAATAAAGCCAACTATTCTGAAATTAAAAGAAATGTAATCAATAATTCCATATGTCAAATATAATCATGGATTTCTGGAATTGCAATTGATTTCTAGCATATTTTAAGTATGCGATCTAAAGAAGCTTCATTGTGTAAAAGTTATCTAGGTTCTTTGTGACTGTGTTTATGAACCTATAATGCTTTCTCTGCAGATTTTCTAGCAAAAAAATAAAAATAAAAATGATTAGAACTATTCTCTCTCTACTTTCATACTGAAGATAATTCAGAACTATTTACAAAGGTAGATTTCTTGAAGGTCTATCCTCATCTTACTTCCAAACAACTGGAAAGTGAATCCAATTCAATCCAATTCAGGACTCTTGATCAGCAGCTTAATTTCTAAAAAAGCCATTAACCCTTACCAAATGATAGTCAAAACAGATGTTCTTCCTTTAATGGACTCCATAAAAATGCATTCCTGATTCTTATTTTGGATCACTCTCAGAAATCTCAGATTCCCAATCCCAGTCAAATGTCAGTGTAAAAACTGTAATAATTTCATATGAATCATGAAATTATTGAGCATGAATACTGCCCACTCTTATGAGTTTTACTCCTAACCCAAGAAGATTTGGCCCATGTTGTTTAGTCCCTCAGAGCTTTGCTTTAATTATTTTATACCACTGTGTCATCAACCTACACTGAAAGGCTTTAAAAAATAATATGAAGCTGCTCCATTGTAACAAAAAAGGTATGTTTTTAGAGATTTCTTCATTTCTTAACAAAAGTCCCTTTCTACCCTATCTATCATTGTTCAATAACCTCTGAATGTTAGTATTATTATCATGTTCCATCTTCTGTCCTTAAGAAGAATAGAGTGAAACTTATACTGACGTTTGACCGTGATGCTCAGTTGTATGTTGTTTCCATGTGCTAATCTATAAGGCTGTTGTTATCCATTTCATAAATTCAGTTCACTATAATAGTCTCATTCAGTACTTCTCAAATTATTTTTGATAGTACAAAATTTTTTAGGTCCCAGAAATCAATGGAATAATATTATATTGAAGCTTTAAATTTGATACTTTCCTAGAACTATGGTCTAGTCTTACATTAATTATAAATTTTATGTATTTTTTCCTAATTATCAGGTTAACTGAGTGTCTATGATTACATGTGTTTATGTGTTTTTATAATAATTTTTTAGTTTGAGTTAAGGTTTTATTCAATTAATTCTGCTCCTGTCAACAAATGAATACTTGAGATGTCTCCTGAGGAAGTAGCTTTTTTAACTTTACATTTGAACAACAAAAGCTGATCATCATAAAAATCATTTCTATTATATTTAGCACTGTGATTTAATTTTCTCTTTATAAAACAGTTACTTTACATTAGAATTTAAAAGCAAGCTTCTATTCTCTAACTAACAAGGAGCTAATTATTTAGTAATTTTCTATATCAACAAATATTAGTAAAGTTGATAAAATATGGGGACTATGTAATGTTGATTACTTTAAATCTGGATTTATATTACATAGAAGTATCCATTCTTCATGTAACTGCTAAAACTATGCCTTTAAATTGTTTTCCAGATCATTGTTGATGAACAATGTATATTATTTTTATTTATAATAGCTGCAGTGCCAGATTCCTCCTGTTTTTCCTTCTCTCTCCTTCTTTCTTCCTTCCTTCCACTGACTTTTATAGAAGTCACCAAAGCTAAAAATTCAGATCAGAACAGTTCTCTTATTCACGTGATTTTGACTCTGTTGGGCAAGAGAGGCAAGGAGATTACATATTCCAGTGTGGTAAATCTTGGCTTACTGGGGCTTTTCAGTGAACAGAATCTTCATCTATTCTGAGAGTAATTCAAAGAGTAAATGAAAATTTTCTTGAATGTAAGATGCTTGAGCTGAATCTTGAATAAAACAAGGATTTGGCCAGCAAATGCAAAGTGAGCTTTATATGGATAGTCTCAGAAATAAGAGAGCACAGGGTGAGATCTTGAAACAGCAAAATGTTTATTAAATTTTATGAATAAATGTGAGGTGTGGAGAGACAGACAAGACCAAGTCTGAGATGCTGAAAATCTTGACCTTTCTTGTCAAGGAAGTGGGCTTTATCCAATATAAATAAAGTACTACATGATCAGATTTGTGTTTTAGAAAGATAATTCAAGTACAGTAATTTAAAGCAGAGAGCAGAGGAGATATGAGAGTACAATTACTAGGTTATAAGGAAAAAAAATCACAAAACACCAACAGAGGAAGAAAATGAGGGAAAGAGGATAGAAGATTGTAGCAGAAAAAAAGAATACTAGGGCTTTATTTTATTTCAAGATAAATTAATTTCAAAAGATGGTAAAGTCCATTATGTTGAACCAGAAAATGAGTGTTAACCCTTTATTATATGAGAACTATGCATTTATTGTATATAACTTATTAAAACAATATGAAATGACTAGAAAAACATTTAAAAGTCTCTAAAACAGTTATATAAGAACTATTATTAACATATCAATAGAACCACTACTTCGGAGAAGGCGATGGCACCCCACTCTAGTACTCTTGCCTGGAAAATCCCATGGACGGAGGAGCCTGGTAGGCTGTGGTCCATGGGGTCATGACACAACTGAGTGACTTCACTTTCACTTTTCACTTTCATGCATTGGAAAAGGAAATGGCAACCCACTCCAGTGTTTTTGCCTGGAGAATCCCAGGGATGGGGGAGTCTGGTGGGCTGCCATCACTGGGGCTGCACAGGGTCGGACAAGACTGAAGTGACTTAGCAGCAGCAGTAGCAAGCAGGACCCCTACTTAAGTTTACTTGTTGATGTTTAAATGTTTATTTTCGCATTTTTGTAATTAACCTTGACATATCATGTACCATCCTATTTTAACATATAAACTGACATCATTAAGTGTCTATATACTTCTACATATTGTGTAACATCACTATTAATGGTTGTATTATATCTCATTAATTCAAGACAGTTCAGTTGAAACAATATTTATATTTAGCATATTTGCAACTCTTACTTTGATCTTATAAGTAACACTTTAGTGAACATCTTTATGAAGAGTGTCTTTTCCAAGTTGCTCTCTAATCAGAACTACAAAGTATTACTTTTTCTTCAAACAAACTTATTGTGTCTGCAAATGAATCTGATTTCACAGTTGTTTTGTTTTTTCTGTACTATGAACACACCTCCAAATCAGGAATACAGAACAGAGATGCATCCTAAAGTCAAACACTAGTTTTACAGTCACAAAGAGTTGGACATGACTGAGTGACTGAACTGAACTGAACTGATTCCTTATTTAAACATTTAAAAGATTAATTTGGTGGAACTACTTTATCTTATTTTTAAACAAACATAATGTTATCAGAATATACTGTAAAGATAGTATTCATTGACAGGAAGCAATATAAAACAAGAATATGTTCGGCAACATGCTTCTTTGGACCAATTGTGATATGTTCTTCCTGGAACATTTTCTCTTATTGTAATATCCTATATTACCTTAAATTCACCTTTATGAATGTGAATAAAATAAATAATAAAACTTGTTAACCCGGAGAAAGGAAAGCAAAACTACTGAGAGAATATAGGTTTTAAACATAGTCTTAAACATAGTCTTTAGATTTGATTCATATGATTCTAATTCTACCTTTCTCTTCTTTACTGTGACTTTGCAATGTGTCCAAGTCATGGTATTGCTGAGGCAGCAATCTGTGTATCTCTAGGTATAACAGCCTCAGAGAACCATATGTCTCTATTAACTTTTCCTCTTATTCCAATCTTTCTTACTCTTCCACTATTATAAGAATTCTACTAAATTATGCATTGTAGATATGGTAAGTCTTAAATAGCAGAGAGTATGTTAAATCTTTCCTTCGAGCATGTGTTTACTCCCCAGTGATGTCAGCGGCCTGTTAGGGAGTGGAAGTATCACATACGCTTTCTTTGTCACAGTCCCAGGATTCTGAATTCTTCCTGTCCCATCTTTCACTTAACCCTAACCAGTAACTGTTAATAGCAACAACCTCAATACCAAACATCAGCTCATTAAAAGAAGGAGGGAGATATTTGAATTCTCTGTGATTCTGAATGTTAGATATTGAATTCTCATTAACCTTATTTCCTGAACTAGTCAGAGAGTGCACAGAAGTGTAGAGAGTCTGGGAGAGAGGTGTGAACAGTTGGCTAAGGATGTGACTTGCTGCACGTTTTATTTAACATCATTTCAGCTGCTTCATTTTCCATTTACCTCTTTAACCTTAACCACACTTACTAAAGTCATCCATTTCCTTGAAAATTCTTTATGTAAGGTACCGTAGGTTTGCACCTATGTAATTTTCACTTTTTGTCTAAAGAGTGGAACAAAGCACATTGTCAGTGCTCAATAAATGTTTCATCAGTGTCATTACTTAATATTCATTTAATTAATATTCATTATAGATCAATTCATAATTGTCATCAGAGTAATGATAGGCAAGAAGGAATCTCATTTTTCCCCATATTTTGAAAATCTAACTCAGACTGAATTTCATGGTATTATTCATAAAGGAGAGCTGCTTTTTTAAATTTATTTTTACATATATAAAATTAAATTCTGAATGTTCTTATATTTTTTGCCTCTGGTTTTGTGCTTCAAAATCTAATGAAGGATATATTATTGGAGAGCTATAATGTTTATAAAATATCTGTAGGTCCATTTTGTTTGGGCGTAGTCTTCATGTACTTTAAAGGGCCATAGTACAAGAAGGCTGAAAAGGACCCAGCATCATTTAATGATGATTCCATCATCTGTACTTGTGAGGTTAACCATTTATATATTACTTTGTCTTAGTCAGTTTTATTGTTTTCTGAAGAACCCTGCTAACCTAGGCTCTATTAGACAGAATATGTATACCCATAGGCAGGGTCTAATATAGAAGAAAAGTTAATATATCATAGTTATATTCTTACCTAGTGATTATGGTAGAATTCTATTTCTGAGACTAAATGTTTTTAGTTTATTTTTAATACAACTACAGAAATATTCCTACAAGTTTCTATGATATTTTATGTCTAAAATATTGCTGTATCCAGAGCAAGTTATAACATTTATTTAAAGAAACAAATATATACCTTCTTTGTTTTGTCAAAAATAAAATACTGGTACTTCTCTGGAGGCACAATGGATAAGAATCTGCCTGCCAGTGCAGGGGACATGGATTCAATCCCTGTTCTGGGAAGATTCCACATGCCTCGGAGTGACTAAGCTGTGCACCACAGCCATCGAGCCCATGCTCTAGAGGCCACGAACCACAAGTACTGAGCCTATGTGTTGCAACTGCTAAAGCTTGTGCACCCTACAGCCCACATCCTGCAACTGCTGAGCCCCCTGTGCTGCAACTACTGAAGTGTGCATGCCTAGAGCCTGTGCTCTGCAACAAGAGAAGCCACCACAATGAGAAACACACGCACTGCAGCTGGAGAGTTGCCCCCACTCGCTGCAACTAGAGAAAGCTTGTGCAAAGCAACAAAAATCCAGCACAGCCAAAACTAAGAACAAACAAGCAACCCCTCCCCCAAAAAAATGACTAATATGGCATAAACTGGAAGTTCAGTTACTTGAAAATCTGATTGAAATCTAAAACATGTAGACAAAAATGAAGCATTAAAATATTCGAAACCTAAAAATCTATGAAATAGACTCAAAATAAAGAATATCATGTATATGCCTGACTTTAATGTGAGGATATAAGATTATCTATTAGTGAATTGTTATTCTACAACTTATCACCAACAATATTCTAGGCAACTTATATGAATATACAGTGAGCTGTAACATAAAACGTAATGTTTGTGCCAAATTGTTAGACTTAGAAATTTATGTAAAGTACCCTAAAAAGTTGACAAAGATAATTCAAAAATTTGTACCTGAGTTACTTAGTAGCCTTCAGAAAAGGGGGAAAATATTGATTTGACCATTCACACCTTAAAAACAAATGATTCTCTTAGAGGAAACTCTTCTTTTGTTAGTGTTATTACTAAGACTCAAAATTAATTTCTTCCATGTGAGATCATATTGGTATGGGACTACACTTTAATAATATTACTGTAATTGGTCTGGTAGTGTTTGTTTCCTTTGGTTTCACTTTTTATAACAACTGTCAATGAAGACTGATGGCTTGTGGCCAAAGGGCATTTTAGTGTAAATTAGTCTGCCTATTGCCAAAATAAAATAGTAATAATTCTGCAATAAGTAAATAAACAAGCATAGCAGTTAAAAGTTTAGATGGATGTAATAAATAAAGATTGATTGGAGCGATCAGACAGATGAAAATGCTGATAAAATTACATGACCAAGAATACTAAATAAAACATCTCTTTCACAACATACTGATTTGAAATGGATGTATAGAAGGTTAAGAAAATACATGGAGAAAAAAAGTAATGCCTTAGCAGAAACTAAAATGTATTGGTATCCACATAGGGAAAATCAACTTTGAGAACAACTAGATCAGTAATTTGGAGGAAAAGGTTAAGAAACTCCTACAATGAAAAGGAGAATGAGACGATAGAGAGGACTTCAGTTCAGTTCAGTTCAGTCGCTCAGTCGTGTCTGACTCACTCGTCGCGACCCCATGAATCGCAGCACGCCAGGCCTCCCTGTCCATCACCAACTCCCGGAGTTCACTCAGGCTCACATCCATCGAGTCAGTGATGCCATCCAGCCATGTCATCCTCTGTTGTCCCCTTCTCCTCCTGCCCCCGATCCCTTCTACCCCCTAAACAAAAATTAAAACTATTATGTCTAAATATTGAAGAAAATCAAGTTGAACTAAAAAGTGAGTGCTCAGTCTTGTCCAACTCTTTGAGACCCTATGTACTGTAGCCCACCAGGCTCTTCTATCCATGGGATTTCCCAGGCAAGAATACCGGAGTGGATTGCCATTTCTTTCTCCAGAGGATCTTCCCAACCTAAGGAATGAATCTGTGTCTCTTACATTTCCTGCATTGGCAGGTGGATTCTTTACCACTGTGCCATCTTGAAAGAGCCTACATTTCTTTAAATTTACTCATCTACGTAATGCAATTTCCATGTAATAGTTTTTGCTTGACAAAATGATTCCAAAGTTTGCCTGAAAGAATAAATGTGCACAAACATATTATAAATTCTGAGGAAGGAAAGTAAGGAAAGACCTGTATTAACAAATCTTAAGAATATATTTACTAAAGCTACAGTGATCATAATGATGGAATAGTAGCTCTGGGAGTTACAAAGAACTGGAAGAAGATATAAAACATACTGAACTATATGTAACTGTGTGGTATATGATGAATGTTGCATATCCGATCTGGTAGGGGCTAGTGGAATTTATGCATGTTGAGCTTACTCTATAGCCATATAGTAAGCTAAATTAAGATAAATTCTACTTTCCACCTTTTCCAAAATCAAACGTGGATTGAGGATTTAATTTTTGCCTTTTGAAAGCCTTTTCTTTTTTTTTCCTAAAGAGAAAAATAAAAGTTGACAGCCTTGGCCAGTCAGAATTTTCTTTAGAAAATGGTAAAGGCTAAAACTTACAATTCAAGATAAACATAGCATTGTGACAAAAAGCCCTGTTGTGTAAAAATAATGCAAATAACTAAAAAACAGTTTTAAGACTTAAAGCTTATAAATAGGACTATCACACTGAAAAATGAAATAAACTTTTTTGAAATTTCATTCCTCATTTCTGAAAAGGATTATAAAATTGGCTATTCTCTTTAAACATTGGTAAGATCAAATTGGTAAAAGCTCCCAAATACATCTTAGTGTTGATATTTCTGCTGTTCCCCCAACCCCACTCCCCCGACCAAAGAAAGATTGAGGTTAGTACAGAACAAATATACAGATCTGATTTCATTACAGTAGAAATATATGCTTTATATCATTCCTTTCTTCTACATTTTAAATTGTGAGTTTAGTAAAAATGAGTCCCTTCACCCCTAGACATTTAAGAATAAATCCACCTTGCAAAGGTAACCTTTGTTGGTTAAGTTTTTGTGGCTTTAATGATTCTAGGTGAAATGGTGGCACTCATAAAGTATTTATATACATGCTTTCTTCTGTTTTACTGTTAAATATAACTTGTCTATTCTCAACTTTCACTTGAAACCTGAGCCAGAATTTATTTATATATAACTTTTTGTCCATATATCAATTTAACACATAGTGCAGTGATTTTTTTTTTTTAACTCAATCTTAGGTCAACCTATGTTTTCTCTAAATATGGAATAAGGATAGTTTAGTTCTGTGGGAGACCTCCATGCCCACTCTTTGCTTTTCAATCTAGATGATAAAATCTATCATTCTAAACTCTGTTCCTAACACTAATAGGAACTTTCACCAATTCTTTCTCATTTGCCCAAGGAAACCCAAATTCTGGAGGACTACAGCTCATCATCTCTTGTTTTATTCCTATGACATTACTCTTATTTCATCCCCACCACTAATATTCTCTCTAAATTATGTCATGTGGTTACCAGTTCTCCAACATCCTTGTTATCCAAGGCCTATATTCCTCCAGTTTCTTTCATTCAAGCATTGTCTGCCCTCTCTTTCCTGGAACTCCGTAATTTTTTCCTTTTATGATATTAGTCACAATCTAATAATATACTGATTTGCAAGCTTCCAATGGAAAAAAATCTCAAGGTATAATTTAACATGTTTATGATAGGTAGCATTTAATGGCACTATAATTCGAGCCCAGCACTTGAACTTTTCTGTTTATACACTTAGTTGTTTATTTGTCAAAGAGCCCAGGGCTGTTTTTTTCTCATGTGCAATGTTGTTTTCCATATTTATGTATGGATGTTGTCTTTTCCTGGAGGAGCCAATGGCACCCCACTCCAGTACTCTTGCCTGGAAAATCCCATGGATGGAGGAGCCTGATAGGCTGTAGTCCCTGGGGTTGCAAAGAGTTGGACACGACTAAGCGACTTCTTTTACTTTTCACTTTCATGCATTGGAGAAGGAAATGGTAACCCACTCCAGTGTTCTTGCCTGGAGAATCCCAGGGACGGGGGAGCCTGGTGGGCTGCCATCTCTGGGGTCGCACAGGGTCGGACACGACTGAAGCAGCTTAGCAGCAGCAGTTGTCTTTTCTTGCCTCTTAATGTAGCCATAGGTATATGCAGGTGTATATTCAGTGTATAGGTATCTGCAGGTGTAAAGATACATTCAGTGTATCAATTTTCCTCCTTCCTCCTCAACCTACATTATTCTAATTTCTGACTATAAAATGGGTCTAAAACTATCTGGCTTTCCTAAACCCAATGATACTCTTTTTCGTTGAATTCCCAAGGAGTAGAACATGAGCTCAGTTTAGTTGTGTGTGATAGAGAGGAATATTTCTTTATTAAAAATAATCTTTGAAGAATGAAATGGTAACCCACTCCATTATCCTTGCCTGAAAAATCCCATGGACAGAGGAGCCAAGGAGGCGACTGTCCATGGGGTTGCAAAGAGTCAGACATGACTGAATGACTCAGCAGAAATAATCTTTCAGGGAGGAGAAAGCAGAAGAGGAAAGAGGCAGGCTTTGAGCAAGGAAGTGGTCATAGGGAGAGTTTAAACCTTGGCCTAAATCTTGAAGGCTCTTGGACAAATTCATATCATAGGATTTTTCTTAAAACAGGGGGTGGCATTCTGTAACCCATGTGTACGTGCTAAATCATTTCAGTCGTGGCTGATTCTTTGCGACCCTATGGACTCTAGTCCACCAGGCTCCTCTGCCCATGGGATTTTCCAGGCAAGAATACTGGGGTGGATTGCCATTCCCTCCTCTAGGGGATCTTCCTAACGCAGGAATTGAGTTCATATCTCTATGTCTACCTGCACTGGCAGGCATGGTCTTTACCACCAGTGCCACCTGAGGAGCCCCTTTGTAACCTGTATCAGTCATTTATTACCTGTGGCCTCCTGCAGAATAGGAGTTGCTCCCTGGAGAGCCTGCTCCAATGAGCAAAGGATAATTCTGCCGAAAATGGGATAGCTGGAAGTTCTCAGCAGTCAATACTCAGAGCAGCTGGGGATCAATGCCCTGTTCAGGTAACTGTGGATCTGCTTTGGACTGCTAGCAGCATCTTCGAGACACCCTTTCCAAGGATAGTCTTTTTGAATCTTCGACAGTATTTGACAGCATTTGAAATGCTCTGTTGTCACATTCTGTCAAACTCAACTATGGCATTTCTACTAGCTTCTGCTTCTCTAGCCACACGTCCACATCGCTAAATTCCTAGTCCTTTTTCTATTCTTAAATATGTATAGATATCCATTTTAAGTTATATCCTCATGTCATTATGATCTGTATAAATTACCTCATCCAATTTCATGAGCACAACTACTGCACTTGAATATATCTGTTTCCCCTTACACCCTTTAGATCTGAATACTCAATGTCACATTTTAAATTTCCTTTGAGAGACCTCAAAGCCAATATACCAGGAATGGTATATCTCTTTATGTCTAGCACCTAATTCAATTTGACATATAATAGGTGCTCAACGAATATTTACTGAGTTAATGAATAACAGTCAGCTCTTTTATTCCAAACAGTCATCATTCTCTTTCCTGAGTCAGGAAGAAAATACATCACACAACGATAGAAATATTAAATACAAATTTAAATGAATATGCAATACAAAGCTTATATTTTAAAAAATCGTAGATAACTTGTGATAATTGAATTTTATTGTTATAAGCTAATAAAATTGAGTTTGAAGAGTGTCATGATAATATTAGTGAATTTCAAGTTAGCATGGTATTTCTGGAGTGGCATTTGAGGTATTTTAAAATTATTACCATACTTTGAAAAATTTGTGATTGTTATGTTGTTGTAGTTATATAAAGTATCCAATAGATGGTACTGTAAAATGCCTAATGTTTAAAGTGGTATTGCAGGTAGACAGTTTAAGCAAACAGTTAAAAATTCTTGGAGAATTAAGATGTTTTCCTGGGATATTAAATTATATTTAAAATTGGGTTTTAAGAATATAGCTTAAGTAGCACAGTAGTTCATGTGAAATATTATAAATATTTTCTTAATTCTCAAAATTCATGTATACTACAAGATGCAATTTTTAAATTATTTGTATTATATTAGATTTTTTTGTTCTTTTTGTGGTGATTACTCTTAGTACCTGTGCTATTTTAGTTAATGCTACTCAAATCGCAGCCTTGTCAGTAAGGAACTATAGTTGCATGTCTGTTAACTGAAGTTCTAAAAAACTTTTATGTTCAAAATAAAGCAAACTAGTATGTGATAATTTCCTTGCTTAGCAAGAATGAGTCCATTATTTCTTTCAGTTTTGGGTTTTCCTGAGACCAATCTAATATCTGAATGAAGCATTATATCATTTTATAAATATAACCAGCATTCAGAATATTTACAAATATGTAATTTATGAAGTTAAAATATCTTATAAAAAGTAATCTATAATTATCAATATTGACAGATTGATTGGAGTTTGCTTCTAAAGCATGTATGAAAAAGAGCAATTTGTAGATGGCTTAGTTTATCTTAGAACTCATTCAGAATTTCCATTACAAATTTCCTCTGTATATTTATAAGTATGAATACTGAATTTTGATTACCAGAATAAAGTTTTATTAAACCTACTTCTAAAGCTAAAAATGTCTGAGGAATTATGTAATATAGAAGGTTTAAATTTTTCTGTTTAAATATACAGAGATGCTACATAGGTTTAAAATTTTTTGCTGCTGTTTATGATATTGCTCTCGAATAATGCTGAGTATTCCTTTTGTGATGGTTATTTATCTTTTAATTTATTCAG
Organism: Nanger dama; assembly: GCA_917880005.1. Lineage (NCBI taxonomy): Eukaryota > Metazoa > Chordata > Mammalia > Artiodactyla > Bovidae > Nanger > Nanger dama. Next base: position 38,898,538 of record CAKJTW010000007.1, read on the forward strand.
TAAAATTTTATTGTATATGACATTATGCCAGGTATTAAACTAAGATAAATAGCTTTTAGGAAGAATGACTTTATGTGAATCAGCAGCTTCTTGTGGGATATGCATCTTATGTCCTGTGGCTTCTTTATGCATTTACTATTTTTTCCATATTTTGTATAATCAGAATATGTGATGTGATATTATATGTACCCTTACAAGGGATATATCCTTAGGTACACAGGAATCTTCTGCTTAAAGGAAATATACAATTGAAGGAGCTTGATCTAGCATGAGTAATTGAGGATATCTTCTCTATTAAAAGAAAATAGTGCTTTTCCAGCCATTATCTTCTAAGCCAGATTAGAATAAATAGATGAGACTTAAATAAAAAGCTATGAGATGAACACCTAATTGCCTGAATACTTCAAGTTAAAAATATTTTTTTCCACCCAATATGTTCCATGTGATGATAACAAATTTATGGATTCATCAGGGAATAATGGGGCCTCTGGCATTTTATCCAGATTCTTTAAGATGTGTATATGCATTTTGTATTATGCTCTTTTCAGAAATAATGGCACACACTGATTCATTTACTCAGATTTCCGAACATGCTGGATGTATGTAACATCATGGCAAAGTCCCTACATGAGCTAAATGGGATTAAATATAAAGTGCATGCAGAGCTCAAGTAACAGTCTCTTAATAGATATCAGATACTTTTTATCGCTGCCCTCTTTTATTTCAGTAACATTTTAATTAATTCACACTGATTGAATAAATGTACATTGAGACTTGTTTCCTAATGAGGGCGCATTTAGAGGAAAGGTTTTGCATCATTCTGATATCCTGTGGGTAATTATATTCTAATTATATGGTCGGGGGAAAAGAGTCTATAACTCAGTACTGATATTGTTCATTGGACCCAATTAATTACATGCACATAATGAAAGTTCATGATAAGGTTGACTGGCAGTCAGTGTAAAATTCTAGCTCTACTAATCTAAGCCAAATGTGAATACAGAATTGGACTTTAACCTGGTTAGATAATGCTTTGGTGTGAAATCAGTGGATATTTAGAGGGGCAAAGGATGAAAGCAAATTTCATTATAAGTTATTCATTTCTAAATTCAAGGTCTTTTCCAAGATTGATGAAAAGGAAAACTTAGCAGCCTAATGCTTTAATTCTAAATATTATTATCAATATTATTTCATTACCTTGAGAGATTTTTCTGTATTTTAGAAAGTGAGTCACTAAAGATACAATGAATGTTGCATTTCTAGAATAGGTTCATATATTTGTTGAGAGAAAAAATAGGCATAGCAGGAAGAATTACTCATTTAATGGATGTAAATTCAGTAGATATTAATCTACTATATTAGGGTGCTTTATTATTTCAAACTACTATATTTCATACAGACTCTTGTCCCCTACTTTCAAAGGATAATTATATACACATTCCCATAAATAAGTAACTTTTAATTATCTATTTATAAAGTAAATGTTGTAAAGAATAATCTGAAAAAATAACCAGTAAGTCATGTGTGTTTCATTTTGGAATGCATTTTGGTGATGTTTAAATCTGATATTTAGAATTTTGTAATATTTCAAGCCAAAGTCTGAGGACATGGTCTAAATATTGGTTCTCATCCTTTCTTTACTCAATTTCATTGTTTCCTTTGCTCAGATTTTAGAAGAGACATTCTCCAAGATTGAGGAGGCTAGCTTCTTCCAACCCTCTTGTCTTCTAAAACCATTGGCTTATCCTCTCCTTTTTGTTCATTGCTTTCTGCTTTGATCACTTCCCCCACCCACTTTCTTTCTCTCTTCTAATAATCCTCACATTGTTTCATTAAAAGATAAATCTGCCCGGTCCCATCTCCTTATTAGCAACAAAAGTGTTTTCTAATGAGGAAAATACAGTCAGTCCTTTCTTGCTGAGCCCTGAGCAGGCAGTAGAAACGTTTGGGTTCTACGGTTCATAAAACAGTTAACATTAATTGGGAACTTACTTGCCAGACATCCTTTTAATTCTGAAGGTGATAGAATGATGATATTCCCTCTACATTTGAGGAAAGTGATTCTTGGAGAGAAGAAGGAATATACTAAGTTAACACAACATGCAAGTGTTAGAAGCAATACCTGCTTTACCCTGAATCCTATGTTGTAAACTTATCTTTTATGTTTATGCTACCATCCTCCAAAATTGGTGAGGTGTGAAATACATTTGGAGCATCTAGACCTTCAAAAAGGAATGAGAAGAAAAATGCTGAAGAAAAGTACTGAAGTAAAGTAGAGGAGAATAGAAATGAGAAGAGAATAATAGATCAGAGAGTAGGCAAGCAGTGTAAGTAGTCTTTGTGAAGTTATATTTATTGTGAATCACAGCCAGAAAGAAATTGAAAACACTCCCTTCGCTGTACTGGCTTCTGATAATTTTATGAGACCTAACCAAATGGGATAATATTTCTAGTGGCTTTATTTCATTAGGTAATCAGGGAGGCAAACGATAACATTATTCTTGTTGATGGTTTTTATATATAGATGGTGATGTTTGAAATGATTTTGATATCACCATTAAACATTTTTAATGTCTATATTGAAAACATTTGGCACCACTTTTGTTTCCAGTTGTCCATTTTACCAGGTGTATGCATTCCCAGATGGTTCAGTGTGCTTTCTTTCTGGACACAGGCACGAATATTGAGTGAGCTTATTGAGATAAGGAGGGAGCCCTCATCTTCATTATCTCCTTAACATACTCTGCAAATACACAGAAACAATCACATCAACAAAAGTAAGAATAGAACATCTTTGTGAGTGATTATAAGAGGAGTGAAATGATCTCAGTTAAAAATATGTTTATCTTTAAAGTTATGTTGGTGCAAGCTTCAAAATTTTGCTCCAGTGAGAAGTGGTTAGGCTAAGAACAACAGTAGGTGTATTTTCTAAAAAAAAAAAAAATATTGAAGTATAGTCAATTTACAATGATATTTCAGTTTGTGGTATACAACAAGGTAGTTCAGTTTTATATATATATATATTCAATCATATATATACATATTATTTGTAATAAATATATATATTCAGTCATATATGATGAATATGCATATTCTTTTTCATATACTTTTTCATTTATTTTAGGATACAACAGGATCTTATTGTTTATCTGTTCTATATATAATAGTTTGCACCTGCTAATCCCAAACTCTGAATCCATCTCTCCTTCTCACATATTAATCAAATATGTCAAGGGCCAGGGGAAAGGAGAAACAATTCATGTTTCTTCTGATACACTTGCCATACATTGAAATAACCTTTGCTTAGAGATGTTAATAAACAGCAAAAGTATAAAAATCATTTTGATCCATTTCCTTTAAAAATTTGTATTGTGTTCAGATTTGTGAGTGTACATACTTAAGAATGTGCAAAAGCATAAAAAGTTAAATAAATTATGACACTTCAATGTAAAATATAAAATTCCTAGAAACATATTAGGTTTCTATACCTAGAGATATCCTTGAGCTATATAATTTATCATGTGTGAGGAAGGAATAATTTACCCTCTTAGGGATAAGCAGTGCAGAGAGAAGGCAATGGCACCCCACTCCAGTACTCTTGCCTGGAAATCCTATGGATGGAAGAGTCTGGTGGGTTGCAGTCCATGGGGTCCACTAGGAGTCGAGCACGACTGAACGACCTCACTTTCACTTTTCACTTTCATGCATTGGAGAAGGAAATGGCAACCCACTCCAGTGTTCTTGCCTGGAGAATCCCAGGGATGGGGGAGACTTATGGGCTGCCATCTCTGGGTCGCACAGAGTTGGACATGGCTGAAGTGACTTAGCAGCAGCAGCAGCTTTTACCAAGACTTTTTCTTTGCCCAAAACCGCTCTCCTTTTCTAATGCCAGAAATATCCATTATATATAAGGGAAACGAGCTTTTTAAACTAGTTCTATTTGGCCACTTTAGGTTTATCATGGCACTGAAAGTTTTTGTAACTAATCCATGCTGACATCCAAGCCTGCTCTCTCAGTCAGAACAGGGAAAGACTGTGGTTTCTAACTATTTGGCTGTGTTTGTCAACATTTAAACTAATTTTGTTTCCAAATCACTTAAAAATAGAGAGGTGGTTATAAAACAAAAGCTTTGAAAAATAGTTTTTGTTAAGTCTGCTTTTGTTTTAATAACTCCTGCACAGAGAAGCAATAGGTTTGAATTCTGTCACTAACTTTATTTTTTGGCTGGTTATCTAAACTTATTGATTCTATTTTCCAATATAGAAAATGGGATATCTTGTTTTACTGGGAGGATTAAATGATACCACAAACATTTTTTAAAATGTATGAATATTCTTATATATATATAGTAATTAAAAAATAAATAAATTTAATTAAAAATGTATGAATATTCTTATATCGGTATAAGGTATTAATATAATTAATAATGATTTATAACTGATTAGACATTTTTATGGAGAAGGCAATGGCAACCCACTCCAGTACTCTTGCCTGGCAAATCCCATGGACAGAGGAGCCTGGTGGGCTGCAGTCTATGGGGTCCCTAAGAGTCGGACATGACTGAGCGACTTCTCTTTCACTTTTTACTTTCATGCATTGGAGAAGGAAATGGCAACCCACTCCGGTGTTCTTGCCTGGAGAATCCCAGGGACAGGGGAGCCTGGTGGGCAGCTGTCTCTGGGGTTGCACAGAGTCAGACATCACTGAAGCGACTTAACAGCAGCAGACATTTTTAACAAGTAAATACATTTAATGATATAATTCTGTTAATTTGGCATTCTGTTGAAATAACTATGACCCTTTTAATGCTAGTACTATACTATGATTATATTTTAAAATTGTCAAACTTCTAATCTCTCCACCAAAATTGTTTTCTTTGTCTTATGACAATTTGAATTAAATTGTCAATTTAAAATGATTACATGTTAGAAAATATGAAGACAAGAGATATCTCAATGCTTAAGAATAATAGGATTTTTAAAAATTCTTATATTAAGTTAAACTTAATAAGTGCCCTGAAGGCAAATGTATCTTTTAAACTAATTATCTGTTCTTTGTATTCTGTTTAATATTAAAATGGTACCGATTCAATAAAATCAATCACAGTCCTCTGTAGTCACACCTCACGTTTGCTTAAATAAAACACACATCTCTTGTATTAATTCTGATTAAAAATACATTACATATAGAGTTACACATTCATGATAATTTTTAAAAAACTGAAACATTTACTCTGCTCACCCTTGATATTTAAAAACTATATGCAAAAATGAAAAAAAAAGTATGCAATTTCTGAATTTGTTTTCTGTCAAGTTTCTTCTCTTTATTTTTCCCCCGATGCCATGCTTTCTTATTGTAACTCAGGATTAGGCTGCTGCTAAGCGAGTTAATTCAATGCATGCTCTTTGCCTACATATCTTGATTGAAACTAAGATCATGTATATGTCGTTTTCATCACCTTTGTTCTTGGAGTGAATTTCTCGTGTTGCTGTCAGATGGCTGAGCATTGATGGTGAAATTCTGAGAGCTGGTTGCTTTCTCTCTTATGTATTTATTACTTCTAGTTCCCACTGAGCTCTTAATTTCTCTTGATCCTGTTATTCATCAGCTGCTTTTCCATTTTCTGGGAAATAGTGACAAAATTTGTACTATTTCCTTAATTTCTTCCTCTCTACTACCTCTCTGCCAAATTTACTCGCGCTCCGTAGATAACTCACATCCCACCTACTCTTGAGAAAGATGAAGCTTACAAACATGAGTATCTGTAAGTAACAGATTCTCTACGAAAGTGGTAGCAAAATGGCAGCCAGGCTTCAATTTCATCTCAGTGTTTTCATGGGCGATACCTTAAAATGGGATTTTTATTATCCAACTTGGCACAGTCTTTGCCTTTTGTGGCATTGGGCCCATATCTTCTTGGTCCCTATAGACTTTTGCATTCCAAACCCCTGTGAGTACAGTCTCAGAGCTCTTTTTTTCACCATTTGACACGCCCTCAAAATGAATAGTGGCTTAGAGAATTCTCCAGGCGAGAATACTGCAGTGGGTAGCTGTTCCCTTCTCCAGAGAATTTTCCCAACCCAGGGATCCAACCCAGGTCTCCCACGTGGCAGGCGGATTCTTTACCGGCTGAGCCACCAGGGAAGCCTGCGCCGTTCTCCCCTCCCCTTGCAAAGGCCCTTCCAAAAGTAATCTGGTAAAGAATCCGCCTGCAATGCAGGAGACCCCAGTTCAGTTCCTGGGTCTAGAAGATCCTCTGGAGAAGGGATAGGCTACCCACTCCAGTATTCTTAGCCTTCCCTGGTGGCTCAGTTGGTAAAGAATCTGCATGCAATGCGGGGGACCTGGGTTGGATCCATGGGTGGGGAAGATCCCCTGGAGAAGACAACAGCTACCCACTGCAGTATTCTTGCCTGGAAAATTCCATCGACTGTATGGTCCTTGAGGTTGCAAAGAGTTGGATGCAACTGAGAAACTTTCACTTTCTTACTTTTCACTTTCAAAATGAATAGATTTGGGAAAGACTAATAGCTTTTTTTTTTAATTAAATTTATTTATTTTTTTAATTACAATACTGTATTTGTTTTGCCATACATTGACACTGTGTTCACCTATGGCTGATTCGAGACTAATAGCTTTTAAATAAGCTTCTGCCTCATCTGAAAAAAGTTTTTGAAGTACCTCCTTTTATTTTTATTTTCAAATGGTCCCTCTCTGTGTCTCTCTGCTGCTTTCTCCCAGCAACCTGGATGAATACCTTTTTTTTTTTTTTAATTTTGAAAAGAGAACACTTGAGTCTCCATGAAAATAGTGCTCATTACTGCCTCCCATGCACATCATGCTGTCTCCATCTAAACTTTTAGGATTGCCATGTTTTCATGGAGAATGTATATATATATACATATATATATAATCATATGTATATTTTATTTCACTATAGATTTTTGCACTCTTTTAGGAATTAGAGGATGTAGTTAGAAGGTAAAAAGAGAGATCAATTTTTTCTGGAAATTTCATTACAAGTATTCTTAAACACAATACATATGAATCCAGTTTATCCCTAAGCTTGTATGAATTATCATTCTTATGATATATATACATATATATATATATAAAATGATTGAATTTTCAATCATTATTATATATGTATATATAGTTATATGTATGCATGCATGTGTATATATTTTATAAAAATACACACACTAATATATAATTTATTAAGTTGGACATTTTGAAAGTAAATTGCAACTAGTATGACACCATATCTCTAAATATTTCAGCAGGTAAGTTCTAAGATAAGAACAACATTTATAATATTATTATGAAAATATTAGCTATTCCATAAAATCAGTAATAATTCTTTCTATATTTCTATGCCGATAATTATCTAAAAATGACTTTTGAAGATTGCTTTATCTCTTTGTGGTAGTGCTGAGGTGGACAGGAGCTATTTGAAGTTCTTGCACTGTACTTGGCTATTATTCTGAACCATTTGATAACTATAGTTTTTTCACTTGGAATAGAAGGCATATGAGATCCATGCCCTTGTTGTTGTTCAATCTCTCAGTCATGTCTGACTCTTTGTGACCCCATGGACTGCAGCATGCCAGGCTTCCCTGTCCTTCACCATCTCCCAGAGTTTGCTCAAACTCATATCCTTTGAGTTGCTGATGCCATCCAACCATCTCATCCTCTCTTGTCTCCTCCTCCTGTCTTCAGGCTTTTCTAACATCAGGATCTTTTCCAGTGAGTCAGTTCTTCTCAGGTGACCAAAGTATTGGAGCTTCAGCTTCAGCATCAGTCCTTCCCATGAATATTCAGGGTTGATTTCCTTTGGGATTGACTGGTTTGTCCCTTGCTTTCCAAGGGACTCTCAGAAGTCTTCTCCAGCACCACAGTTTGAAGGCATCAGTTCTTCAGTGCTCAGCCTTTTTCCTGTCCAGCTCTCACATCAACACATGATTACTGGAAGAACCGTAGCTTTGACTATATGGACCTTTGCAGGCAAAGTAATGTCTGAGCTTTTTATACCCTGCCTAGGTTTGTCATTGCTTTTCTTCCAAGGAGCAAGATTTTTTTAATTTCATGGCTGCAGTTACCATCCACTGTGATTCTAGAACCCAAGAAAATAAAAGTCTCTCTCAGTTTCCATTGTCTCCCCATTTATTTGCCATGAAGTGATGGGACCATATGCCATGATCTTTGCTTTATGAATGTTGAATTTTAAGCCAGCTTTTTTTCACTCACCTATTTCACCTTCATTAAGAGGCTCTTTAGTTCTTCTTTGCTTTCTGCTGTAAAGGTGGTGTCATCTGCATATCTGAATTTATTGATATTCTCCCTGCTCTTGTTTCCAGCTTGTTCATCCTGCACGGCATTTCACATGATGTACTCTGCATATACGTTAAATAAGCAGGATGACAATACACAGCCTTGATGTGCTCCTTTCCCAATTTGGAACCAGTATGTTGTTCCATGTCTGGTTCTAACTCTTGATTTTGACCTGCATAGAGGTTTCTCAGGAGGCAGGTATGATGGTCTGGTATTCCCATCTCTTGAAGAATTTTCCAGTTTCTTTTAAGTCTACACAGTCAGAGGCTTTCACATGGTCAATGAAGCAGAAGAGACATTTTTTCTGGAATTCTCTAGCCGTTTTTATGATTCAATGGATGTTGGCAATTTGATCTCTGGTTCTTCTGCCTTTTCTAAATCCACATTGTACATCTGGAAGTTTTCAGTTCACATGCTATTGAAGCCTAGCTTAAGGATTTTGAGCATTAGTTTGCTAGCATGTGAAATGAGTACAGTTATGAAGTAGTTTGAATATTCTTTGGTATTGTCCTTTGGGATTGGGATGAAAACAATTTTTCTAATTCTGTGGCCACTGCTGAGTTTTCCATACTTGCTGGCATACTGATTGCTGCACTTTAACAGCATCATCTTTTAGGATTTGAAATAGTTCAGCTGGAATTCCATCTCCTCCACTAGCTTTGTTCATAGTGATGCTTCCTAAGGCCCACTTGACTTCACACTGTAGGATTTCTGGCCCTAGGTGAGTGATCACACCATTGTTGTTATCCGGGTCATTAAGATCTTTTTGTACAGTTCTTCTGTGTAACTTACCACCTCTTCTTAGTCGTTTCTGTTAGGCCCACACTGTTTCTGTCCTTTATTGTGCCCATCTTTGCATGAAATGTTCCCTTGGTATCTCTGATTTTCTTGAAGAGATCTCTAAGTCCTTCCCATTCTATTGTTTTCCTCTATTTCTTTGCATTGTTCACTTAGGAACACTTTCTTACCTCTCCTTGCTATTCTTTGGAACTCTGCATTCAGATGGGTATATCTTTCCTTTTCTCATTTGCCTTTCATTTCTCTTCTTTACTCAGCTATTTGCAAGGCCTCCTCAGACAACATTTACCTTTTGCATTTATTTTTCTTGAGGTGGTTTTGATTATCTCCTTTGCAGTGTTGCAAACCTCCATCCATACTTCTTCAGGCACCCTGTCTATCACATCTAATCCCTTGAATATATTTGTCACTTCTACTGTTTAATAGTAAGGGATTTGGTTTAGGTCGTAACTGAATGGCATAGTGATTTTCCCTAACTTCTTCAATTTAAGTCTGAATTTTGCAATAAGGAGTCATGATCTGAGCCACAGTCAGCTCCCAGTCTAGTTTTTGCTGACTGTACAGAGCTTGTCCATCTTGGCTGCAAAGAATATCATCAATCTGATTTTGGTATTGACCATCTGGTGATGTCCATGTGTAGTGACTGCTGGTTGAGCATCTTTATTTGATTTCTTGAGAGTCCCTTGAGACTCTCTCAGGTCAATGCCATAGAATAGGATAAGCCACTTACTCTGGATTTAAGGAGATCACACATTTGTATATTGTAATAAAGATAGAAGAGCTACATATGTGTTTTTAAATGTTTATTTAGATCTAAACTTCAACCAAGAAGTAAGAAAGGTAGAAGGCTGACAGAATGCTCTGAGCTGGCCCAAACAGAAGCTAACACACACAGTTTTCCTACCTCCAATTGCCTGGGTGTTATATGGTCTGATGTGGACTCAGAAGTCAAGCATATTACCAACACCAGAAACTTTCTATGAAAGTTCTATCAAACCTGTTGTCAATCCATGTGAGAAACAGCATCAGTGGCCCCCAGAGGCCTCTCCTGTTAATGGGATAGTTGTCCCAAGTTCATCTTCCCAGACTCCATAACTTTTTTGATGAAAATCTGTGGCTACAGTATTTTATACTTATTCTCTGGAAATATAGTCTAGTGTTGTTGTTGTTATTGTTGTTCAGTCGCTAAGTCATATCCAACTGCTTGCAACCCCATGGACTGCAGCACACCAGGCTTCCCTGTCCCTCCTGGAGTTCTCCCAAGTTCATGTCCATTGACTTGGTGACGCTATCCAAAAAAGCCCTCGTCTCCTTTTGCCTTCAATCTTTCCCAGGATCAGGGTCTTTTCCAGTGAGTCAGCTCTTGGCCATTAGGTGGCCAAATAATTGAAGCTCCAAATAATTGGAGCTTCAGCTTCAGCATCAGTCTTTCCAATGAATATTCAGGGTTGATTTCCCTTAGGATTGATTGGTTTAATCTCCTTGCTGTCCAAGGGACTCTTAAGGGTCTTCTCCAACACCACAATTTGAAAGCCTCCATTCATTGGTACTCAGCCTTCTTTATGGTCCAACTCTTACCTCCATACATGACTACTGGGAAGACCATAGCTTTGAATATACAGACATTTGTTGGCAAAATGGTCTTTGCTTTTTAATACACTGTGTAGGTTTATCATAGCCTTCCTTCCAAGAAGCAAGCATCTTCTAATTTCATGGATGCAGTCAGTGTCCACAGTGATTTTGGAGCCCAAGAAGAGAAAATCTGTCACTGCTTCCACCTTTTCCCCTTCTATTTGCCATGAAATGATGTCCCATGATCGTATTTTTTTTTTTAATGTTGAATTTATGCCAGCTTTTTCACTCTCCTCCTTCACGGTATAAAAAGGCAAAAAGAGTTTTATTCCTAAACACTAATTTCCTCTAGGGCTGACCTACACTTGTTTTGTTCTGCTCTTGGATGCATTGGATCCTTCTAGTCCATCCCTGTACAAGTAGCCACGAACCTCTGATGTAGGCATTTATTATTCTGGGTTTTGCTTTCTTTCTGGTGTTCTACTGGGTAAGGGAGTAAACTAATATCTGAGCTCTCAGCTCTTACATTCTCATTTTGGGAGTTCTCCTCACATGGCTTGGTACAGGAGAGGAAACTCAAATATTCTGAGTATTCTCTTCTTTCTAGAGACACACAGCGTCTAAGAACTACCTTCCTATCAACCTTTCCTACTCCCCCTTGAACCAAAGAAAATATTTATCTATTATGATGGGTGTAATTTATCACCTGTTTATCCATATTTGTGTTTTATGGTATAAAGTCCCATAGGCCACAGCCTCTTGAAATTTGGTAAATGAATCTCTGTTTCTTGCCAGAAAAACAACAACAACAACAACAACAACAACAACAAACAAACAAACAAACAAAACAACAAAATAACCATGCCCTATGTGACTCAGAAAAGGACAGGTAGTGGGTAATTGAAGATCTACTGTCACAAAGACTGGTTTCAGTGTCTTTAACTTAATCTTTTTAATAATTATTCTCAAGTAAAATTTTCTACTTATTTCATTATATTTTGAATTCTTACTGCTATTAATAGCATATATACTTTTTATTTCCAGAATATCACAAATTAATTCAACTCTATAAGCTGTATCTACATCAAAAAGATGAGTGTTTTTGAGATAGGATTGAGAGCTGGACTGGAAAGTGAAATAGTGGGCTGGGTAAATGGGCAAGTTAAAAGTTAGTAAGAATGGTTTATGAATGATAATGGAACTTGGAGATGAGGTCTCATTCCAAAATATGAGTGTAATATATCACTGTTATTATAGAGAGGTCTGTGAAATTGACCAAATATTAGTCTACTTTAAACATATGAAATTGTGTTTTGAATAAGTAACTCTATAACATGATCTCTTCTGCTTTAGAATGATCTTTATTTCATGAAGAGATCTTTGTTTATTAAAGAAAGTAAGAAAAAAATTATGACAAAGAAATGCATTTGTAATGTACTCAATTATATAACAAGTGTATAGTGATATAATAATTTTCATTGGTATTTGCTTTTAGTATGACTTTTTTCAGCTTTAATATGAACTTCTCTTTTTCAGCAGACTCTGCCCACTTCAGGAGTTTCAGTCCCTGAGGTGCGTAAGGAAAAAGGTTTTCACACTTACAATTATAGGTCATTATCTAACAGTATTGTTATAAAGACCATTTTGGGCTGTGAAAGTGACATACTAATGTTAATTTTTATGTTTTATTTTGTCTCATATTCTTATATTTGGAATTGGGATCCCTGCATTAATATTTTCATATTGGGATAGACTTGAAGCCTGTACCATCTACCTTCGTGATAAGCATTAGGGAAACAAGAAGTTCTGTGGCACAGAATAAGCAGGATAAAATAACAGTGACTTTGCAGAGTTTTGACCAGTGTGTAAGAATAGCATTATTCCTATTTGTCACATTTAAACTTCGCAGAAAACCCGAACAGTTCACTAGTGTAAGCCCTTAAAATGTAGCTTGTAGTGATAGTTGAGAAACTCTTGTTCACATTGAAGTGCTTATTACTTTTAAAAGAGTACATCTACATTAATCACTTAGCATATAACATTGCATAGGAAGTCATAGGAATACAATATAGTAATTAAATAAATGACTTTGGTTTTGAAAATAAATATAGGCATTGCAACAGCATTTATTTTCAGTAAAGTGTTAACTTTACCTTCAAATTAATGAAGTAAAGCCTCCACATTTTTCTCTGACGATCCCCTTTCAGTTGCTATTATCTCTAAAGCATATGCTCAGATGGTATTTTTTCCCTTAAAATTATAATTTGAATCTGCTTGCTTAGAATATTTTACTCATGATATCTAAATACTATATGAGCATGATTTATTTTCAGTTCAGTGCAGTTCAGTCGCTTAGTCGTGTCCTACTTTTTGCAACCCCACAGACAGCAGCACACCAGGCCTCCCTGTCCATCAACAACTCCCAGAGTCCACCCAAACTCCTGTCCATTGAGTTGGTGATGCCATCTAACCATTTCATCCTCTGTCGTCCCCTTCTCCTCCTGCCCTCAATCTTTCCAAGCATCAGGGTCTTTTCAAAGAGTCAGCTCTTCGCATCAGGTGGCCAAAGTACTGGAGTTTCAACTTCACCATTAGTCCTGCCAATGAACACTCAAGGACTGATCTCCTTTAGGGTGGACTAGTTGGATCTCCTTGTGGTCCAAGGGGCTCTCAACAGTCTTCTCCAACACCACTTAGAACATTACATAATTGCACAGAAAGTAATAACCTCTCTTCTGCTCTAAAACATTTCCTAATCAGTGTAGACTGCCTCATTACATTTTTAAAATTTCCTTTTATAACTACAGACATACTTAAAATATACTAGTAGCTATGATTGATATATAATGTTTCTAATCTGAGAGATATTAAACTATTCTAGTATTAAGTCAGCTGATAACATTATTATTATAATTACCCTAAAGTAGACATGTTAAATTACACACTCAGGTAACATAGGTATTAGGAAAGTTTATTATTTAAGCTAATTTTTTTAGTGTCAGAAAATTAACTTTATGGTTAAAATAATTGAGTTTATTTTTGCCCCATCATAGCTCATTAGATAATTAACTGTGAATTTAAATATTTTCTCTTTAGACTTATTAATCTCAAAAGCTCTCCCATATTTAGTTATTTATACACTATAAATAAAATTAATAGACCAAAATTTCTGTTTTCAAAACATGATTTTTTTTTTCGTCAATGTTTTCTGCTATGAAGTTTTAAAAGTCTTCCTATGCTGCTGCTGCTGCTAAAGTCACTTCAGTCGTGTCCGACTCTGTGCGACCCCAGAGACGGCAGCCCACCAGGCTCCCTCGTCCCTGAGATTCTCCAGGCAAGAACACTGGAGTGGGTTGCCTTTTCCTATACTGGTATATAAAGCTATATTGGTTTTGTGCGTGCATATATGTAAATGTATATTTATTGGCTAAACTTTTCACATGGGAGCAAGAGCTTTTCTTTGTGGATACATCTATTATTTAGAAGTGGCATAGACCCTTTCTTGCATACATCATAGCCTTATTGCCCACAATAAGTTTCAATTGTCAACTGTTTCAAAGTATAACATATAAGTATTTTGTGAAAAGATATTTGTTTATTAAGAAAATACTTTCAATTGTTTAAAAGTATAAGAAAAACTCACAAACATCTACAAATCAATTTCAGTGTAAAAATCCTCTCACTTTTTATTGCTAATTCTCAATTCTTTTATAGACATTGTGTCCAGGCCAACTTGACTGTTCTTCCTCACACACACACACACACACACACACACACACACACACACACTCATACACACACACACGTATCTTGTTTTATGTGCCTTTCCAAAGGGTGTAAGTAATTTTTCACGGTAACACTTTACTTTATAATCAAAACTTATTGGTTTTAGTGATAATTAAATTATACAGTTCCAATTATAAGATAAATGATACTTAGAACTTGCATAAACAAATAGGGGGCTACATAGAAATTACTAAGTTAAGCTTTTAACTCACCTGATAGAAAGAGATAATGACTATGAAAATACAAGAGAGCTACTTATAGATTTTTAATCTTCAGTTTTCCATGGCCATCAATTATTATGGTTTATCAAGGGAGTGGAGAGTGAGTGGTATTGAGGTCTATACACCGGGGCCTAATTTTCTAGTGGCCCAGCCATATCTAGTAAACAGCCCAAATGATTTTGGCATGGATTTTCCTATTCCTAAACTTCATTTCTTCCAATCAGAATTTCTTGAACAGAAATTTTCTAATCTTTCATACTTAACATTCAGTATGAAATTATGCTAGATGAGAATACACACTATCATGTGTGATATATGAAAACCAGGGATCAAGGTATAAACTTTACCTTCAGGCTGAGTTGGTGAATAGCAGCTCCAGGGTATGTTAAGACTAGGAATGAGTCTTTCTCATTAGTTTTCCTCTGCCTTCCTACAAAGGACTCAGATTATCACACCGAGTTATGGTGACATCCTGGAAAAACAAATAAAATACTGTAAAGTAAATTAAGTACTTCTTCACAATACCCATCTTTACTAAACAGCCTACCTGAGTTAATGATAAAAATAGCCTTTTTTTTTTTTACTATTTTAAAAATTACTGTCATTTACCGAGTACCTAATTTATGCAAGTACTTTATGCTACTTTATGCTTTTTCTCAGTTTATCAGCACATGAAACTTCCTATTTTATAGATGAATAAAGGGATGGCTTAGAAAGGTAAATAACTTACTTGCCCAAGTCTTTACAGAGACAAAGCTCAAATACAGCCTCCAAGCCCACATTTTTTTTGCCTTTGTACAAAATATTTTTGCTTTTTGAATAAGTATTTAACTAATTAAAAAGAAATGGAAATCTTTATATTTATGCTTAAAACTCTATAAAATATTTCTAAAAAAATCAAGATTACTTTGCTACTCAGCAGTGTTTCACTGGAACTTCTGAGTATTTCTAGGAGATTTTGAGCCTTCACCATGATTGTAATGATTTAATGTTTCTCAGCAGGAACATGTTTAAATCTCGTAATAAGGTTATGATAATTAAAGTTGCAGCTTTGCAGCTGTCATTAAGTTGCTTTCTTGGAGTTTGTAACTTGTCTAGATCCTGATGAACATGGTAACACTCCTACTTCAGGGAGATGTTTTACATTGTGTTCCTCGGGTTAAAACCTTAGAGTTTCAGGGAAATGCTTAGGGACTAGCTCCAGGGGCAGAATGGGCTCAGTCACCACTCGGGCAAGTGATGCAGTAGCAGAGAAAGCAGGTTAAGAGATTCCAGTAAAGGATACTGTTGGCAGGCAAGCAAAACTCGCCCCCACCCTTTGTGGCTGTTGTACCAATCAAGGCGCTTTGCCACTGCCTGTCTCTCATGCTGAGATTGGACAAAGAGAAGAAAATCCTGTGCTTGAGGTAATCATCACTTACTGCTTGTCATTTGTGAGTGATCAATAACAGCAGGCTTAAGTATTGTGGTAAACACTCTCTTTTGTGAAAGCACTTTTCAGCAACTTACAAATACTCTACTTCTGAGAACCAGCATGAGATAGAAAAAGACTTTTTTGGAGCACATATTTAAAGTGATGTCTTTTTATTTCATTTATCGCATCTTTCTGTTTTCTGTGGATCGTCTTTTCATCTTTTCTTCTCTGTTTACGATGATGGTGATTATTTTGGAATTCTAATAGAACATATTGCCCAGTTAAGATCTGTTGTGCTACTAGTGGAGTCTAAAGATCACACGACACTGAATTCTATGTTTTAAATGTCTGCATAGCAAACACAAATGGCTGATACTTGAAAATGCTGAAATATCGATAACTGTATTTTATATTTTGTAGTTATATGTTCTATGTTCTTTCATTTTCTTGGTTAAAGCAGCTCTTTTCAGTGTTTGAATAATTCCTATTGATTGAAGCAATAATTTTCTGACTCTTTATATCTAGGATAATTTATCTGGCAGAACAAAATTTACCTTAATTATAACAAAGTAATTTAGTTTGTGATTTAGAGCCCCAAAACATTAAAAAAAAAGAGAAAAAAGATCTGAAGGTGAAGTGATAAGTACTGCCCTGTGTTATCACAGAGCACTTTTATCCTAAATAAAGATGCAAAATAATGCCGGCAAGCTCTTCCTGAAATTTTTCTATAACTTTAGCATTAGAAGTAACATTCTTAGATATCATAATAGAACTTGGCCAGTCAGGGAGAATCAACCCCCAACACGGGCCAGTGACATTTTGGTGGACCTCAGATTTTTCAAAGACATAATTGTTGGACCTTCTTGTGGCTCATATAGAATCAAAAAGAAGTAAAGATTTTCTTAGTGGAAATAGGGAAAAGTATTCAACTACCCTCCTGTTATCCTATGCTGCTTAAGTAAAATATAGTGAATAGCTCAGAGAGACTTCCATACAATTTGGAAATAAACATGAAACAAATGAATATATACAAAGAAAGCCATGGAAAAATATTAAATGGTTTATGAGTCTTTCTTGGTTTTAAATTGTCAGTCTGATTAATTCTAGAAATTCCAACCACTAAGCGTATTTCCCATCAAACAAAGAAACCACTTTGTTCTCGGTGGGGTGTGTGTGGGGGTGTGTGTGTGTGTGTGTGTGTATTTGAATAAATATGTTTTGTTATCTAGATCATATAGTAAAATTCACCTCCTGAGGAGTTGACTGAAGTTTTTTCATAATCTGTGATATACCTCTTATGATTCTAGACTTTAAAAATAAAGTTTTAACAATTGAAAAGTCAATTTAAGGTTTTTAATTTTTTAATTTTACAATTGCTACTAGAAATAGCTTTAGTTTTGTCTAGTCTGCAGTTTTCTCAGAGGGATGACCCCCCCTCCAGAAAGAAATGAAATCACTTAAACAAGTGCTTTCTGCCAGCTAGAGATTCTCAACCGCACAGGATTTTCCCTAGCTATACACTTTTTATTGTTTTGTTGCTAAGTCATGCCCAACTCTTTTGGGACCCCATGGACTGTAGCCAACCAGGCTCTTCTCTCCATGGGATTTATCAGGCAAAAATACTGAAGTGGGTTGCCATTTCCTCTTCCAGGGGATCTTCCTATCCCATGGATCAAATGTGTCCAGCATTGCCAGGTGGATTCTTTACTGCTAAGCCAACAGGGAAGCCCAGCTCTATGGGCTAAGAATAAAATATTATTAATTGATAATTTGGTAATTCTTTACAGACATACACTCACCTGTTTTAAATGCCCAGAATTACGTTTATAAATAGTCTGGATGTAAATACTGAGTTCCATTGTGTCTAATCAACTTAAATTTTATTTAGATCTTATAACTCAAGCATTTGGGAATTTAATGCTAAATAACAGTGTTGGATTACAAGGCAGCATATACGATGTATAAATGATAACTTTCACAATGTAGATTTTTATAAAACACTGTTACCATGTTTTATTTACCTGAATGTTAGAATGCAGAAAAAAAAATCCCCTTACCCACCAAATATTACATGCTTGAACTCAGCACAACATGCTATGGATTTTCAAATGTAGGTTGCTGAGCTTTACTCATTTAAAAATATGCCTATTATAATTAGTTAAAATTTTCATATATATGTATTTGAAAATATAACAAACATTTTACATAATACTATTATAAAGAGCACCCTAATGGAAGAACCATACCTATTTTACATTATTCACAATAACTTTCATTTATTTAGCACATGCACTAATATAGGCACAATATTAGAACTTTATATATTTTCTTTTAAGTCATATACAACTTTGAGAAATAGGTATTGCTGACTCCATTTTGAGTAAGACTCAATTCTCTAAGGCTACATAGTATTTAAATAGCAGAGATGGATTCCACTTGGGATTTCTGACTTCAAATTTCATCCTATAATTCACTCATTTATTCATTATACCCTTAACTATCTGTGGACAAAATGTAAGTTGCAAGCTTAGAAGGAATGATCTGTTCCTTAAAATATCTATATCTTTGCCAGAAATTCTGCTTATATGAAAATATATCAGTTTCCAAAGAATTTGAATTTCAGGAATCCTATTGCACAAGCCATTTTTATCTACACAAAAATATATTCAGTGCACCATGAAATTGCAAGGACTATAAAAGGGCTCTGCTGATTAGCATTTATTTTGGTCCAAGAAGTTTTTGTTCCATTTGGCCTTTATATATATAAAAGAGCTTTACTTTTAATTCCACTTAAATATATTTTCCTAAATGACAGTAATTGAGAGGTAATTGACAAAATACATGCAAATATAGGAACAGAAACATATATATGTATCTGAATATATAACAGAGAATACATGGCACTCAAACCTTTAAGCACACATGGGAGACATTGGTAATTGATCAGGACCGTTTTTCACATCAAGCTTAGACATGCCTTAGGAGTTCTTCACAACACAATATTTCGGGCACTTTAAATTGCTTGAATGTTAAGATTGATTTATTTCTGCATTCATTTATAGTGATTTTATCAGGCACTGATCTAGGATTTAATGTGAAACAGTTAAGCAAAGTCATTTCTCCATGGAGCTTTGATTAAAGTGTAGGAAGACCAGTATTGAATAGATAACATTTTAAATTATTAAAAAATATGCATACACACAAACATATAAAGGAACAGAGTCTAATGTTTGACCAGAAGCAAGAAGAGCTGTCCAGCAGAGTGCAGAATGGATGTAAGAGCCCAGTATTAAAAGCACAATTATTGTGATCAAGAAACAAAGATGGGGTTGGTGTAGCTGGATTGCAATAATAAGGGATGAGTGTGGCTGTTACATAGAGAATCAACTGGAGGGAGACAAAATGGAAAGTGATTGACTCATTAAGGTGATGGCCACAATAATTAAGGCAAATAAGATAATGGGGCTTAAAACATGTAATGATAGATGTGACGAATAATCATCCAGTTTGGGATTTATTTTTAAGGTGGATAGGGAGAAACTTTTAATTAGTTTTTATTGTTTCAGGATTCATATGCATTCTAGATACTTACGTGGACAGAGAGAAAGGGCATTTATTTATAGGAATTAAGCTCCTGGGGAAAATCTGAACAGTGCTGACTTAAAAAATAGTTACAACCTAAAAGCTCAGGGTTATGTTTTATTTGGTGGGAATTTTTAGGACTTCAAGCCCGGGAGACAGCCTTTCAAGTAACCCTGGTAGTAGTCAGGATATATAGAAATTTGCAACAAAAGGCAGGTGGTATGAACATCAAAAATATTTTTATGAATTAAAACCAGATATCTCAGGTTAAGAAATTTGGAACTTTTTCTGTATGGGAAGATGCAAGAATCTGGACACTGAAATCATTCCTTTCATATGCATCTCAGCTATCTAAGACCACTATCCTGCATTTTTTTCACACCCTGAGTTCCTCCAAGCTCACCATAGGGAGTGGCTACAGCAAGGTGGTATTGTTCTTTCTGGTTGCCCGTAGGGGTCAGAAATCCATATTTAGAGGGATGCAATTGCTGATCTCTGTGATATCGTTGTTTACTGATATGGCAAGAATATTCCTTTTCTCAACAGGGAATATAAACTTAGTCTTCATTATCAAATTGAAGTCAAAAGCCTTGAGTGTAAATGAAGTTACCTAGGGAGTGTGTGTAGACAGTGAAGATGAGAGGCCCAAGGGAAAAGTCAAGGGTTAAACATTGAGATTATAAGGCTGGAGGAAGAATAACAGAAGAGACTTAGGGAGAAGTTAGTAAAGTAAGAGGAGAGCTAAGAAAAGTGTTCTGGAACCCAGTTGAACCAAATTTTCTAGAAGGAAAAGGTCAATTCTGTTAAATGCTGCTTAAAAATTAAGAAGTTGAAGACTGATCAAGTGTAGCAAATGAGCAGGTCACTGGTGATTTGAATAAAAGGTGATTTGGTGCATTAATGGTGATAAAAGGTTATTAGGTTGGGTTAGAAAGAGTGAGAGGAGAAGTAACAGAAACAGGAAGAAGACAACTACGAAAATGTTTTCTGTTGTGGTGAATATACGTGTTAGCTGGGAAGGAATGTGTGTTTTAAGTTTTATGTCACTCTTGATCAATAGTAGTTTAAGGGTACATTTTCAATATTGCATGTATTTATAAGCACTAAATCTAGTGCTCAGTACAAGTTTCTTTACAGTCCTGTAGTATTATCTGCACCATTGTTTATGAAAATGATTAGCTTTAGTAGTCCTTAAGAACTTTTAACAGAGTCATAACTGGGCACCTATGATAATATGTTTTGGTTTTCTTTCGCAACCTTTCTTTAATGATATTTTGGTCATGCATCTATCATATATTTTGAGCCAGTTCTAAGCATCTGGTATCATATTATTCACTAGAAACCCCAAATTAGGAAGCTGGGTCCAAGTTAGTAGCCATGAGATTCTTCTCTATGTTGCCTTTGTAGTAAAGCAATTAAATATTTTCAATATTTTGATAAAAGATTTTTTCCTAACAGGAAAGACAAGCAACAGTGAAAAGGGAAAAGGGTGGTTCCCATCAGTCAAACAAAGTGACCGACAAGAACAAAATGCAAAGAGCCAACTCCGTTACTGTGGATGGACAAGGCCTGCAGGTAGGATTATTTTAATCCAAATTTTAGTAGCTTTCATATTTGTGCTTTGGTGCTCTTAGAAGGGCATATGTCCAGCTATCAACACATTTATTTAATGTGCAAGTCTGTTCAGTAGATAATTTTAGAAACATTTTTATTAATTTATCAAGATGTCAGTTTTATAGTTGATTGACAGAGTGACATTCTGATTAGATTAATCATTTATGACATTGTCTTCATTTAAACTCAAATTGATAAGAAATCTTTTGTCAATCTGAAGCTTTTGCAAATTAGTATTAAATATACACATTTGTTATATATATATATGCATTATTTATTTCCAAGCATAGTTTCTCCCTATATACATTATTGTATCTATTTGGAAGTCATTTTGACTGAAAAATGTTTTCAGAAAATAATAAAATGAACTCTTCTGTGTAGAATTTTTTCAAATCAATGATAAAAACAAAGAATCCATTATAATTTATCTATATCTTCCAGTGTTTTAAGTTGACATTGAAACTGCATATATGTATCTATTTTAACACAGGTAACTCAAAATCATGGTTTTAGTACTTTAAAAATCTCTGAGTTACCCCTAGGGGTCCCTGACATCAAGAGAAACATTTCTTACCATCTATATTTTAAATGTTTAATATTAGTTAATTAATTAATAATTTACTGTGCTTTGTCTTCATCGCTGTGCACTAGCTTTCTCTAGTTATAGGGAATAGGGGCTACTCTTTCTTGTGGTGCTCAGGTTTCTCATTGTGGTGGCTTCTCTTGTTGCAGAGCACAGGCTCTAGGTACTCAGACTTCAGTCCTTGTAGCATGCGGGCTCAGTAGTTGTGGCCCCCCTGAGCTCAGTTGTTCCATGGCAAGTGGAATCTTCCTGGACCAAGAATTGGACCTTTGTCCCTTTCAAACATAAACACAATCAAAGAACTTGGCTTAATCTATGGATTAAGTTTTCGTTGTTTTGTTTTCTGAAGTCATTTTTGTTTTGTTTTCCTATCTGTATGTTACTCTTCCGATTTCTGATTCTTTTCCTTAAGAATATGCTGCAGTTTTCATGTTCTCCAAGAAAATTTACCAACCTCTTGTGGGGGGCGCCCGCAGAAAGAGTAGAGGCAGTGGAACTTCTCTCAGCAAAGCCAGGGGTTCCGGAGGAGAGGTGAGCCTGCTGTCCGCCAACCCAGCCCCTCGGCAAGCGAGAGACAATCAGAACACGATGGGTTCCCTCGAAGCAGTTCCGGTTTATTGTTGCAAACTCTCAGCTTATATAGACAAACAGGGGGGTTTTAGGAGGGACTTTCCATAGTTGCACCAATCACGTTAAAGGTCAAATTGTCATGTCCCTTCATTATAACAGGAGTCTATGGAGATCACACACTGTCTACATGCATGGAAATCAAGAGAGCCAATCAAGAAACTTTGACAAACAACACAGACCACGCCCCCATCTCTTCCGCCAGGTGCCATCTTAGGTTTTCGCGCGCAAAGCTAGCCCCTTTGTTTTTAAGGTTTCACATTTAGGGCCTCACAACCTCTTACCCGCACAAAGATATGAAGTATGTTACATACTTCAATTCAATATATATTATTTTATATCTTTTTCACTAACTATTTTATCTGTGGTTCTATGGGTTGTCTGTTATGTCCTTAGTTTGCAAGGACAGTTGAGAACACATGGTAGTTGCTTAAATGCTTTCTTTTTCATTGTTTTCATTCACTGAAAACAATAATTAATTATTGCTTACATGTCAATCAGATTACTGATTTTTTGACATAATAAAACATTGTGAATAGAAACTTGTTTATGAGTCATTAAATTCAAATGTAAAAAGAGGAAATTCTGAATGATAAAATTATTTACATTGGTTAGAGAGTATAGAAGTTAATTATCAAAAGAGGAAGTCAATGTCTACACATTTTGAAAGGCATACTTGTGTGTTAAGCAATCTCATTGAAAGTCCCAAATATAAAATTTATCCACAATTATGATAGTAAAAACTTTTAGGTTAGTGATCTTGTGAAATTTTTAGTGGAAAAATAATCAACATTTGTAGTTTTAATAGGTCAATTGATGATATTGGTTAGTTTAAATCTATAGTTAATCTGGGTTTCTGCAATAAAAATAACAAAAGGAAACCTAATTTTGAAATTTAAATATTTTCTACAGATTTTAAAATTCAAATATATTTCATAACATACTTCCAACATACATGGATGGGAAACATGCATCATTTGTTAAACAGTATATGATAGACACTGTGATAATATTTTATGAATATTAAGTGGTCTTTCTTAATGATATCTGAGATAATTATGAATTCTTGTCTCTAATATATAATAAATATTATTATTACCACTTTAAAAATTGATGTTCTAAAGTAAAATTACTCCTAGGGCCTCTCAGTCAGTGAGGTGAGAAAGAAGGCCATCAGACTCAGAGTTTGTGTTACACTCTTGAGATCCCTGTTCCCTTGGTTAACAAATTTTAACAGGTCTAGAAATGCTAAATTTCTGACCTCCTTGCTTTTCCATGTACTACTTTTGCAAATTTTGAAACAAAAATTTGAAAGTGCTAGAATTATAACTGCTTTAGTCTCTTTCTTAATATTTCTATAACATCAAAACCAAAACTAAACGGTGCATGCAGAGTGTTCTAAAGACTTTAAACTGACATAGCAATATAAAATGTATTTTCTTTTTATTCTAAAGGATACAAAATTTTCAATCTTATTATAACTAAATCATATCAAAAAAATAGATGATTAACTTTCTCTGTGTATGTGTTTCCTTTTTCTAAACAGATAATAACTTTATAGTTTTCTGTGACATATAAAATTGTCAGGTAAATTTGTTGGTTAGCAAAGGGAAGGCATCAGCCCTTATAACACATCAGTAAGTAAATACTATGATCATTATCACTTTAATTTTTATCTTAAAAATGTTTGTACATAATCACTTCACTTTCACATGCAGTCTCTTTCACCTCAGCAGAATGGACTAAAATATGATGCACATAGGTATTCACATAATTTGGGAGAAAATATTTAAAAAGTGGACAATAAATTATTGGATAGCTATTTTATACAAAATGGAAAAGTAATTGTTGTTGTGGTAATCAATTTTAAACTAATAAAATGCTTATTCTTTGTCACAAAATTTAAAAATATCTTCCAGAAAATTAATTTTCTGTGAGTTATAAAAATATATATCACCAAAAAGCATTGAGTTGCAGCCCAGTTTGCATATAACTCAGTGACAGAAGAGATCTACATGGCTTATAGACTATTAATCACAGTTAAGCACATTCATCTTACTTCTTTCCAGCTAACCAGCATAATGATCAGGATTATTATTTCTAATTAGAGGAAGTAATAGATCATGTATAACCTTAGGATGAGTCTCATTAATTAACCCGAGTCCTAGGGGACTTCAAATAGAGGTGGTTAGGCACTCAGTCTTTGTCATCGCTCACACCACAGGTTTACAGTTAATACATATGATCAAATGGAACTGAAACATGCAAACGATGTGAAAATACAGATGATTAGCTACATGAGAAAAACAATTAGAAAAACAAAACAGTTGTCTAAACTGTATTATGCCAATGTTACCTTGTCCCTAAATAATCTTTTGAGAAAAATTTCCGAAATGTGTCACTTACAAACCAAAGAGTCTATAGTGTGTAGTACGCTTAGCAAAACATAAAGAGGAACCTTTATAATGAAATATCTAAAAGTGAACTAGTATTGTGCCGACCACAGCTGCTTTTCTCTTTCCATACTGTTTTTATTATTTACAATTATCTCATTCTCATAATTCCCCAAACTGTTAACTACACATGCATATATACACTATACAGAAATGTATAGCATGGGTATCAAATTTATTCTTTTTCTTTGATTATATGTATGTGTATGTCCACTTTGGGATCCTCAAGCTTACTGATTCTTATAATCAGCTCTTCATTGTTATTTTAAGTCTCTTAACTCGAGAATTCCTATTCTATACTTTGGGTATTATAACAACCTCTAAAATGAGTTCTGGTCTCCATATATATAAAATGAGCTCAGTTATAAATGAAAATATGGAACTGAATAAGATGTGTCAGGGCTGAGAATCGGCCTTGTCTATAATTTATGTAAGATAGGGAGATAGGTCTCATTAAGAAGTGAAGAGTAGGGGCATTGCCAAGAGCTTTGGCCCATGGCACTGAAGTGATGGAGTTGCCATTGACTGAGATGGAGAGAGTTTGGATAAATAAAATTTGTAGTAAAATGTCTGATGCTGTTCAACATCCAAACAGAAGTACTGAGTGGGCAGACAGATTTGTGAATCTAGAATTCAGGGGTGAGAGTAGATATGAATTTGGGACAGAAAGGCATATTGATTGCACTTAATACCATCACATATGAATTCGCTAAGGGAGAGAGTATATGTCGAGAGTGTGGTTGAACTGGGATCTCAAACCAGTCTGACCCTAAAGCCATATTCTAAAGTGTTTACAATATATAAATGAAACTGCTCCTTTATATGAGTAAATGCAGTCTTGCGTGATTTCTTTTTATTGAGGAGAATCCAGTATGAGCTGTTTCCTACTGCATGCAGTGCCTTCACGCCTAATTTAGAAGCATTCTGCAGGATTTCAAGTATCACACATGCTGTAAGATATTCCTGAACACTTTCCCCCACCATCACTGTTTTCTTTGCTATACTGTATTACCCATTCCCAATGTTTTTTTGTTTGTTTGTTTGTTTTTTAAAGACTGCTCTGAGAAGGATTCCATAGACATACCTCCAGCACAGAGTGGTGTGATAGGAAGCTGAGAACAGGTTCAGGGTTCTTTTACACATCAGACAGAGTAATTTGCTTTTCATCTGTTTTATATATTGTCCCACTTGAAATTATTTGAAGTGCTATATAAATATTTAGCAAGGTCAAAGAGTTGGGAAGATCCCCTGGAGTACAAAATGGCTGACCACGCCAGTATTTTTTCCTGGAAAATTCCATGGACAGAGGAGCCTGGCAGGCTACAGTCCATGGCATCGCAAAGAGTCAGACATGACTGAGCACACACACCGGCACAACAGAATTTTAAAAATATTTATATTTTTGTCTTTTCTTTCCCATCCCACTAAAATCTATAACAAAATGCATATGAGATTTTAGGATGACAATAAATCAGTTTTCAAAGTAATTCTTTTATATTTTATTTCAGAGTTATTATATAAAAGTAAAAATTCAAAATTTGTCCTGTTAAAGACTATATTAGGTACAATTCAAAAGACAATTAGTGAACTTGAATGTAAAATTGATATATTAGTGCTATCTAATCTTCAGATTTCATTCTAGTTTCCTCAGTTGTCTCAATAATGCTTTTATAACAAAAGAAACTAGTTCAGAATCATGCTCAGTTCCGTACAGTTCAGTTGCTCAGTCATGTCTGACTCTTTGCAACCCCATGAATCACAGCACGCCAGGCCTCCCTGTCCATCACCAACTCCGGAGTTCACTCAGTTTCATCTAGTCAGTGATGCTATCCAGCCATCTCATCCTCTGTCCCCTTCTCCTCCTGCCCAGCATCAGAGTCTTTTCCAATGAGTCAGCTCTTCACATGAGGTGGCCAAAGTACTGGAGTTTCACCTTTAGCATCATTCCTTCCAAAGAAATCCCAGGGCTGATCTCCTTCAGAATGGACTGATTGGATCTCTTTGCAGTCCAAGGGACTCTCAAGAGTCTTCTCCAACACCACAGTTCAAAGCATCAATTCTTTGGCACTCAGCCTTCTTCACAGTGCAACTCTCACATCCATACATGACCACTGGAAAAACCATAGCCTTGACTAGACGTACCTTAGTCAGCAAAGTAATGTCTCTGCTTTTGAATATGCTATCTAGGTTGGTCATAACTTTTCTTCCAAGGAGTAAGCGTCTTTTAATTTCATGGCTGCAGTCACCATCTGCAGTGATTTTTGAGCCCCCCCAAAATAAAGTCTGACACTATTTCCACTGTTTCCCCGTCTATTTCCCATGAAGTGATGGGACCAAATGCCATGATCTTTGTTTCCTGAATGTTGAGCTTTAAGCCAACTTTTTCACTCTCCTCTTTCACTTTCATCAAGAGGCTTTTTAGTTCCTCTTCCCTTTCTGCCATAAGGGTGGTGTCATCTGCATATATGAGGTTATTGATATTTCTCCCGGCAATCTTGATTCTAGCTTGTGCTTCTTCCAGTCCAGTGTTTCTCATGATGTACTCTGCATATAAGTTAAATAATGCTAGTTTCTTGATTTTTATGGTTGTGTTATGTTTATATAAGAGAATGTTCTCATATGTAGGCAATCCTAAAAGCCCGGGTTTCCTTTAATGAGGATGAAGAGGAATATGAGACTTAATTTACAAATTACAGTCTCTGTCACTGAGATGCTGCCTCTTGTTGTTCAGTTGCTCAGTTATGTCTGACTGTTTTCGACCCCGTGGATTGCAGCACACCAGGCTTCCCTGTCCCTCACCATCTCCCAGAACTTGCTGCTTATTAATTCAGGACTATAAGTGAACACAGTAGTTGTTTATTTTTAACTCATCAGACTTAAAAATGGCTCTGTAGTACTGTAGGTCTTTGGCTCTCAAATCTAAAAACACAGTCTTTGGTCTCCTGGCACCCAAATTTAGTATGCTAGACTTTATAGTAACAAAGTTTAGCAGAATTCTGGGGCTTTTTGAATGGGCATTGAAAAAGATGCTGATTTGCCTGAAACCATCACATTTCTTACATAAATACCACCATTGTTAAATGATCCCATGATACCAGAATTTCTGTGGTTATGATATGGAATCACATATTGCTCCTTCAATGGAAGTTATGTTAGGTCAGGTGACTTATCTGTTAGAATAATTGTCTAATAGGCACTATTCTGTAGTCTCTGATAACTTACAAATAAATATTGAAGTGTTGAATGTTTTATTTTTATATAGTATTATTTTACAAGTCTAATTTATGGTAAGGGGCTGTGTGAGGAAAAGTTTGATAGCTTGGTTTTATTTCTGTTCCTCCATTTGTTCAGTACTTAACTTTTGTGACTTGTAGAGTATCATCGTTATCCTAAATTCTTTATTTAGATTCTCTCATATTTTTTAATCCACTTGACATAATTATCCATCTACTGACTCCTAAAAATGACCTCTGGGTTTTTGTGTCCTGACCTCTTCGGCAGACTATATTGGAGCTTCCCTAGTGACTCAGTAGTAAAGAACCTACCGGCCAGTGCAGGAGATGTGAGTTTGATCCCTGGGTTGGGAAGATACCCTGGATAAGAAAATGACAACCCACTTACCTGAGAAATCCCATAGACAGAAGAGCCAGGCAGGCTATAGTCAATGGGATTGACAAAAGTTTTGGATACAACTTAGTGACTAAACAACAGACTATACTATATTCTGGTAGGATCTTCGTAATAATGTTTCCTCAGAACACAATTTTCTGTTGCATGATACCAACCTTTTTGATAAATCATAATTATGTCTTTCAACATTTCCATTAATAAGCCTTTCTGAAAGACATTCCAGGATATATTTTCAAGTGAATTAGAAAATTTTCCCAAATAAATGTAATGTAATCTCATGTAATGGTAAGCTGAATGTTGAATTTTCAGATGATCACCCTAACTTAGTATTTGCATTCAGATGCTATGTTTTCCTAAAAATTTTTATTTACCTTGAGAACGCCACTTCCGTTTAAAAATAAGGACTAGCAATTTAAATTAAGTTAAAAATCAACTAAGATCCACATCTGTTACTTTTCTGCATGTGAATGTTAGGAGTTCCATCTGATTTGTAATAGAGTGAGAAGTAAAGAGGCTGAACACTAGTTGTCAGAGGTGTGTTTTGGTGTTCAGCTTTTAATGAGAGCAAGGGGAAGACACACTGCATGTTTGTAACACAATGGCTTAATCTCAGAGGCACCTTCTGTACAGTAATAACTGAGCTCATGGAGTTCAGGGGAGAAGAGCTGGAAAACTTACTCATCCATTTCATCTCCCAACTGAATGAGAGACTAATCAGAAACAAAATCCATGTGCCCTGTTTACAAAGGGAAGTAAAACTGAGTCAGAAAAAATAGCTTGTGAGGAGAACAAGTTAAATAAAAATAGAAGAAGTGTGAATGTTTTATTCAACCTCCTCATACAGTCTGAAGATATCACCAGTTTCTCAGTGCCTATAATCATTAGAAAAATGGCATTTCACAAGAATTAGAAGAAAGAAGATTGGTAGGATATTTTAACATATTGTTTAACAAGCAAAGAAGGAAAAAGATGATATGATGAAATGGTTGTTTTTAATCTCCTCATTGAATATTTCACGTACTTTCTAAGGGAAAAATACTAAAGCAATAAAGGATATTTTGAATCTACTTTCAAAAGTAGACTGATCTAAAACTTTTCAACTTAATATTTGCAGAATTATATTAGTTGCATGTTTTATTATTAAAATATTATCATCAAACTATGTTTAAATGGGAGTTACATAGTCATACATTGAATAGAAATACTTTTATTTAAAAGAGCTTATCTCTTAACATTGAACTTGAGTAAAATACAAGGGTTCTTTGCCAGTCTATCAAAAGATAATTTCTCTCCCTCATCAATGAAATGCTATTACCTTACCTGCTTTATTTCTGGTGATACTTTTCATTACTAAATATATATTTATTTGTTTCTCATGTTTCTCTCTCAGATTATAAGCTCCACTAGAACAGGCACTTTTTGGATTAAATCAAGAATATAATGATGAAAAGTGCATGGCATATAGGGACTCAATCAATTTAATGAATTCCTGTTTAGCAAGTAGCCTGGATTAACCGGCATTCTGCTTCTCAAGTAGGAAAAGAAAGCATTTAGGAGGTACTGTGCAGATGGGGACTCAGGCTGAAAATGGCCTCAAACGATCTTATTTAGAGTCTCATTCACAAGTCATTGGGAAGATGGATTCCAAATGTGCTACAAAGCTCTGGAGTAGGGATCATTTCTAAGATGGATCTAATTTGAGCTCTTTCTTTCCTAACTTTCTTCCCCATTATATTCTGCTTTATTCTGGGTGGTTTATTCAGTGTCTCACAGTTGGACCTATTGTTTTCATCTCATAGCTACTGAGAGGTTATTCTCTTTCCATATTATACCTGCCTTACCCTGTGCCCCTGTTCCCAGTGGAGTGGGTATTCCTTTTGATACATATGGAGACAAAGCACAGGATTTAACTAGGTTATTAAACAGATGTAGTATCTATTATCTATTTGTGGTGTTTATCTCATCACAGGACAAAAGAACCATATTCTTGAATTTGCTAATTCGCATGTCATAAAGTAGAAATAACAAGGATTTCTCTTTATATCTAATGTAAATAATTTTTCCACATATTCAACTTTTCTTCTAGATCACTCCAGTTCCTGGTACTCATCCACTTTTAGTTTTTGTGAACCCCAAAAGTGGTGGGAAGCAAGGAGAACGGTATGTTTTTAAAAATCAGCTTTATTTACTGATTTTAAAAAAAATCACCTTTATTACTATGTCATATATATGTGAAAAGAGAAACTAAATTTATGGTATAAAAACATTTAAAACTATTATCCTTCATGGTTCAGTAATTTTAATGTGAAATAAATGGTGCTGTCATCTCTGTGTAACAATGTATATTGGTATGATCTATCCCTGTTTTACAGTTAAAATTTTAATATAGTAATGGCCTTTTGTAGAGATTTTATTATCATATCTCAGATATCTGAATTCTCTCCACCCTGCCTATTACTTCCCTAGCCATTAACAAAGAGCTTTGCATATAGCACAGCTCCATAAATACAGTTGGATGAAAATTGGTTCTCTAGATGGTCAACAGGTGATTTCAGATAAATCATCATCTAGTAGTAAGGAATGAAATTCATCACCTGCCCAGTAGTGAGAAATGGAATTTACATCCAGCTTCTAGACAAAATATATTTTAATGATTATCTGTGTGTGTGTTTGGACAACATGATGACATATACACTGGAGAAGAATAGTATATTTACTCAGAATAATAATGGGCTGCATTACCTATTGTCTCAGTATTCTTGTGGACACTATTTTTTTTTCTTTTTGTAAAATTAATGATTAAATTCTAATAATTACTAAAGGTATGAAAGTTGCCCCACTGAAGAATAAATTACACGTCATCCTAAGGGGGTGTCATAAACAGAAATTTAGTTGTTACCTGTTACCTTAATAATTTCTAGAGATTTTTACTGATCCCAGCCAAAAAATGAGCAATCAGATAAAAGCACTCACAAAAACACTATGATAATAAAATAGAAATTTCTATTGTGGTTTTACCAAATAATGAAGTTGAAATGTTTCTTTGAATAATGGAATTTTGAAAAGTAATTTCCTTTTCTATCATTTAACTTTCCAACTTTATTTCAGTTAAATGAAGAATGGTCATTTTCTATTCAATAAAATATTATTTGTGCTTAAAAGTTTTCCCTTTTTATCACCATACATATATATTTTAAACTCTGCTAAATATGATAGAAATTATTTTAAATAACTAGTGGCTTATTGATATAAAGTATTTATAATGTTTTACTAAAGAGACTAGTTGCCTTACTTTTAGACACATGAAATAGTAAATGATGGTGATAAAATCATTTCCTCCTTTACTACTCATAGTTTGTTTCCTATGTTATAGATATCTTGAAAAGAAGCACACTCTTCACAAAGCAATAGATGAGACTAAAATTCATATTTGAAATTAGAAACAAATGGAGTATAAAGTGAGAAAATTTTTCAAATGGAAAAATCCCCCTCAGTTAAAATAACATGAATCATGCTGAATGACCCTTAAATGAAATATCTTTCTCCCTCTCCTCCCAGTACTTAAAAATAATTCTTTAAAAAATATAGATAGATACACTGAAATTATCAATAAATTAAATTTAATGGGGCAAGGAGGATATTTGAGTCCTCCTGTATGCACACTCACTTACATTTTGTCCTTCATACACTAACAAGGACCATTCAAAGTCAAAAGAACTGTAAATATGTTTAAAGGAGATCTATTATGTGTGTGATCATAAATTGTTCTTAATGCATAGGAACCATCTTTCACAAATACTGAGATTCTATTCAGGGTTTTCTTTTTAAAATATGTTTCTTCCCTGGTGGCTTAGATGCTAAAGAATCCACCTGCAATGCAGGAGACCTGGGTTCAATTTCTGGGTTTGGAAGATCTCCTGGAGGAGAGCATGGCAACCCATTCCAGTATTCTTGCCTGGAGAATCCCCGTGGACAGAGGAACCTGGGCCGGCTACAGTCCATGGGTTTACAAAGAGTCAGACATGACTGAGTGACTAAGCACACAGCACAGCATTCAGGGTTTTCCTTTCAAAATATGTAGATTTTCTTCTTTGATGTATTAGGTAAGCAGGAAAAGGTCACAGAAATAAATATTCACACATAGTTTCCCATACCCATCAGCAGTTGTGGAAGTGCTCACACATCATTTAGACAGCAACACTTGAGAGAATCTAGTCTCTGCTAGAAACTGGGGATGAGATAGAAGATATAGTCCTACAGAGAGGCAGACACATAAATAGATTTTCTACGGCAACCTCAGGGTAGAAGCTCAGTTAAGCGTGTTTAAAATAAAGTTGCCATGGAGGTTCAGAGGAAAACAGTCATTGTCTCTGAAGACTCAAAAGTCTAGCTTTTGAGTTGGTTCTAAGTACTCTTGCCTGGAAAATCCCATGGATGGAGGAGCCTGGTAGGCTGCGGTCCATGAGGTTGCTGCTGCTGCTGCTGCTAAGTCACATCAGTCGTGTCCCACTCTGTGCGACCCCATAGACAGCAGCCCAACAGGCTCCCCTGTCCCTGGGATTCTCCAGGCAAGAATACTGGAGTGTGTTGCCATTTCCTTCTCCAATGCAGTAAAGTGAAAGGTGAAAGTGAAGTTGCTCAGTCGTGTCCGACTCTTAGCGACCCCATGGACTGTAGCCTAACAGGCTCCTCCATCCATGGGATTCTCCAGGCAAGAGTACTGTAGTTTGTTGCCATTGCCTTCTCCATGAGGTCGCTAAGAGTTGGATAAGACTGAGCGACTTCACTTTCACTTTTCACTTTCATGCATTGGAGAAGGAAATGGCAACCCACTCCAGTGTTCTTGCCTGGAGAATCTCAGGGACGGGGAGCCTGGTGGGCTTCTGTCTGTGGGGTCGTGCAGAGTCGGACAGGACTGAAGTGACTTAGCAGCAGCAGCAGGTATTAGACAGGTAAAGGAAGAAAAAAGACATAATTGTGGATGGGTGTGCTGTTTTGGTAGGGAGCCAGAAGATATTCATTCATTGGGGTTGAAATTTAAGAGGAAGGAGGAGAAAGATGAGAAAATATAATAAAATATTGTATATGTTTCCTGACTGGAAGTAATTTTTCTTCTTGGAAACAGCATGACTGTACTTAAGTAACAGAACAGAAGAAGGCTGTATAGGCAAGACTTTCACAGATCTGGTGAGAGAACTTGAAAGCCTGAAGTAAGGCATGAGATAGAATAACCAGGTATGGTAGACATTACTCAGTTAGAAGGTACAGGATTGTCCCCTGTTTCGGGTGCTGGGGAGAAAGAGGTCCCGAGAATGACTAAAATCATTCTTAAGACACTAGGTGGTAATCATTATTCAAGATCTAGAATGCAAGGGTATTGCTCAAGGAAGTGGGACGATATAAACAGATATTTGGAGATTTCTATCAGTAAACGTGTGTGTGTATGTGAATGTTGTTCAGTCATGTCCAACTCTTTGTGACCCCATGGACTATACAGTTCATGGAATTCTCCTGGCCAGAATACTGGAATGGGTAACCTTTCCCTTCTACACGGGATCTTCCTAACCCAGGAATCAAACTGGGGTCTTCTGCATTGCCGGTGGATTCTTTACCAACTGAGCTATCAAAGAAGCCCTATCAGTAAACATGAGATGGATGCATTAAGATATATAGTAATATTTTCACATGTATGTAAAAACCAATTTTAAAAACTAAATATATTTCTTCACATGTGATATTTTGCCTCAGAATTCTGATATGGGATGTGTGTATACTTGGAAACATTTCTATTGTATTGGTTATACAATGATTAATTTTTTTCAGAAAATAATGAATTGTTTGATATGTTCCTGGTGAAATAGTTTAGTAATTTTGTGAGCTAGCTCATCAAGCTGATTGTTTATGTGAAGTAATTAAGCAGATAGGATCACAGTCTTCACTAACATATGTACATACATACAAAGTGTCCAAAACCATTATATATATGGGATAAATAACTTTCATCTCTGTTAGGGTGGTCCAGTTTGTAAATTACACAAGGATCTATTAAGAAAAGATATTTAACTAATTTTATCCTGGTATTTTAAAGTATTTATTTGAAATCTTATTAGATAAATAATATGCAAAAGCAGGATAGAAAATGTTCCAAATCAATGTGCATTTTAGAATAAAAACTTGGAGGTACCACTAAATTTAATTTTCTTCTTCTATGTTTTCACCTTTATAGAATTTACAGAAAATTCCAATACCTACTAAATCCTCGTCAGGTTTACAGTCTTGCTGGAAATGGACCTATGCCAGGGTAAGTCTAAATATATTATTGCCGTTAACTTATTTAATACTAATTAATTAAATAAGCAGCCTGACAAACCTCGAAGTAATGTTATTCAAATACAGCAGCCAGATTAGTATAGATAACAACATTGAATATCAACTACATAAGAGTAACTAATGCAGATGCTGTTTTTCAAAATGACCTGTTTCAATCAGATTTTCCTCCTTTTAAAAATATTGTGAAGTAATTCTCATTCTATGCTAATGTTAATAATAATAATTGTACCACAAACATACACGTGTATTAGCTGGATGCTGAAATAACTAAACCATCTTTTGGTTGGAAGTGCTGCTCTCTTTTCCTTTCTTTATTAAATGTAAGATATAGATCTACTACAGAAGAAAAAATGCTGGTTAACAAAGACTGGAAATCATAATGTGATTTTTTCATTTACTACCTACAAAATCCAATAACTATCACTCTCTTATAAGATACTTTGTAATGGGCAAGATGTAGTCAAGTACAATTATTTTTCAACAGATACCATATACTTTTGATGTCATCAGTATGCACTGAAATAAATCATTATTAGTTTGACCTGTTTAACTAATTAAAGGCATCTTTCACTGATCTGATTTCTGTCTATCAACATGATAGGAAACATTATACCAGATGAAGTAGAAAAAAAGGTCTATAAACAAAGCTCTTTTTGAAAAATATGTCAGTATGATCAAAGTAAGTCTTCTAGGTTATTCTCAGAAATGAGAAAGCAAATGTTAACATTGTCTTTTAAATGCATTGGGAGATTGTGTTCACCTATGGCTGATTCATGTCAATGTATGGCAAAACAAAGACAGTATTGTAATTTAAAAAAATAAAAAAATAAAAAATAATCAAATTTAAAAAAATAAAAATAAATTAAAATAAATTACTAGCAAAAAAAAATGCTCAGAATAAAATGTATGCCATCAAATCTTCTGTTAGATAAATGAAACTATATGGAATTAATTAGCACAGGCTCCCACACTTATACTCATCTTTTTCTTCCCTCCCTGCTACCTATTGTTCAGGGCCAGTTTCAAATGCTGAGCAGTGATGGGTGGAACCACCTTGCTGTAGAAGGCAGGCTCCCCATAGGAATTTAGTTCAGAACACAGCCTTTGTCAAACTCCAGTAGAGGATCATGATCTGATTTTTGACTAACTCAGCCACATGCAGTAAGTTCCAGCCTTGTCAAAGACAAGCAAAAGTAAAGCTTGATATTAACACAGATGCTCAACCAGGGTGCCTCTTTTTCTTGTTCTTCAATATTCTCTGCACTTCCAAAAAAATAGGTCTCTCTCTGCAGGGGCTTCCCAGGTGGCACTAGAGGTAAAGAACCTGTGTGCCAATGCAGGAGCCATAAGAGATGCCGGTTCCATCCCTGGGTTGGGAAGATCCCCTGGAGGAGGGCATGGCAACCCACTCCAGTATTCTTGCCTGGAGATTTTCATGATCAGAGAAGCCTGGCAGGCTACAGTTTGTAGTA
The DNA here is from genome assembly GCA_917880005.1 of Nanger dama. NCBI lineage: Eukaryota > Metazoa > Chordata > Mammalia > Artiodactyla > Bovidae > Nanger > Nanger dama. The sequence goes on from CAKJTW010000007.1 coordinate 38,934,952, forward strand.
TCACAGAAACTTGGACATGCCTGAAGCGACTTATTCAGCACTCACTGCAGGATTAAGGAACTGTGCTTTAAGAAGTTTAGCTACTACAAGACCTGTGTAGCTCCACTACACCAAGGAAATCTAGGATTTGCTCATATTTTATAGTTAAATTAAATGGCTGCTGACTCTGATAATTATAAACCTCATCATTTAACTGCCCTGTGTTGTCATCATCTTCTCCATGAAATGAAGAAATAGTACCAGCATCATAGGATAGTTATGAAGTAAATTTGGGATGAGTCCCATGAAGTACTTACTGCATAATATGTCCCTGATGAATTTTATTTGTTATCAGTATCATTTGAGGTAATGTTAGTTGATAACATAATTGCTGTGTAGCTCTATGTAAATATACTGTAGTAACATTGATTTTAGCCTTATTTTCACATTTCATTTTTTTTCTACTGCACTTTAAATATATATTACATGTTTCCTTTTACTCTCTGACTGTTAGGCATCCTATTACCTTATCTCTTTTAATATTTTGAAAAATAAAAATAAAATATGTACTTGTATAATTCCACACAACAATGAATATAATTTAGAGATTAAGTTAAGGGCCCCATTTTAAGGTCTAGCACCTTTCAGGGTATTATTATTGCAAATTGTTTGTGTATATCCTCTAAGACCTTCTATAAATACAGATATTAATATATGTATGTTAGGGCTTCACAGGTGGTGCAGTGGTAAAGAATCTGTCTGCCCATGTAGGAGATGCAAGACACATAGGTTCAATCCCTGGGTCAGGGAGAGCCTCTGGAGTAGGAAATGGTACCACTCTCCAGTATTCTTGCCTGGAAAATTCTATGGGCAGAGGAGCCTGGCAGGCTTCAGTCCCTGGGATCACAGAGTCAGACATGACTGAGTGAATGCATTTGCATATATAAAATGTATTCATATATAGACCTACATGTATGTTTTGTATAGAGAAATAGATCTTTTGTATAATTTAGAGTATAGTTTTTTTTTGCTCTGCAGCTTGCTTCTTTTTGCTCAAAAGCATATAGTAAATATTGTCTGAATTCAGTAGATAAGCTTAAATGTTTTTAAGAGCTGTATAGTATTCCATAGTTTTTTAAAGCTACTCTTACTGGGAAATATTTATATTGCCTTCACTTTAAAATTATTGGAATAATTTACCAATCAATCTGTTTTTAGAAGCATATTCAAATATCTTAAATTTTACTTCTCAGGTTCTGCTGAAATACTATACAGAAACTTTGTATTGAATTATAATCCCCAAAGCAATATATAATGTTTTATTTACCATAACATCTTTTAAATTGGCTATCTTCGGTAATTTTTATTTTTGTCAAAGGTAAAAATATATCCTTATTTTTATTTGCATGACTAATCAGTTTTAAAGTTGGAAATGAAATTAGTTAGATAGACTTTTCTATAAACAACAGAAATAAAAATTTCTTAGGTTACTCCTAAGAGAAATTGATTCCAAATGTTTTAGGTATCCTTATTCCTCTATTCAAGATTCAAATCCTTAGGAGAATCATATTTTTGGTTTTTCTTGTTTCCCATGTCACAGTGTTAGCACTTTAGAATAGGGCTTCTTGATTTACAAGATTACTATCAAATTATTTGTTTCCTCAAAGCCAGATGAGGATGTCATAACCTGAGCATGAAAGACAAATTCTTGGTGGGAGTAAATTGTATGTGTTCACCACCATCCAACCACCAAATTATCCAATATCTTTTCTTTTTGTAGATAAAAGTTGAAAAAAAATACCAATTATTACTAATGCTACTAAATATGTTAGCAAACCAAAAATATGATTCTTCCTAAAATGTAGATAACCCAGCATCTTGTATAGTTACTATATCCATCTTCAAGCCCTGGTTCTTGGAAACATTTCTGGGGATGATTATTTTCTCCTTTATTTTTATCCATTTGATCTCAATGTACATAAATACAATAAGAAAAAATGTATATTTAACTATAAGTGAATTTCATTAAATGACAGTATTAATAAAACAAAGAATGAAACACATGTAAAGTCTACAGGCCTATAGTCCTAGTTACTACTGGTTGAAAGCTGTAGCTGAAGCATAAAACATTTCTCAGCTTCTTGGAAATGTTTCCCTAGTGTAGGGACTCAAGTAGTTTTAGCGGGTAGGTCTGAGATTTTGGTTGTACTGCTTGTGTAGAGCAGAATTCATTTTTCACTTACTTTGAGTGACAGGTGTGGTAGTACATGGCATTATTAGTACTGTTTAGCAAATATTTCCAGATCTCTTTCAGGCACTTGATTTTGACTTTACTCCTTTCACCTTGGTATTAAGAGTGGTGTCTGACTTTCTCTTACAATAAAGTGTGACCAGAAAGCAGAGTTTCCACTTTTTCTCTTCCTTTACCACAGTGATCAGCAGTATTGGCATGAAAATATGATGAGAGAGGGGCCCCGTCCCCAGCTTTACCCAACCAAGATCTCCATAGAATGAATGATAAATAAGCCTCTGTAAGATTATGCCACTAATATTGGGGGTTGTTTGGTACTGTGTGTAACCTCACCCTTACAACTAAACCAGTGATTGGAGCAGAAATCTTGTTTAGTACTCCCTACTTCCATTGTAGATCAGCAAGTCTATTTCTCCTTGGAAATTAGAGTCAGTTTTATACCAATCAACATCATATTTGTCACTTTTGCCTATTTGTCTAGTGGTATGAGGCACCTCAAAATGTTCAAGTATTAGTTTTCAGCTTCAATTCAATGAAAATTGTATCTCAAATGGTAGCATTCCTCTTTGGTGCTAAAACATTTAAAACAAGAGTTAAACACCTAGAGAGTGTGAAGCAAAACGTTTGAAAGAGTTTATTAGCCAGTGTTCTTTACTGGAACAGAACCAATAGTATATTTTATGAAGAAAGATTTATTATACGAAATTGGCTCACATGTTAATTAAGGCTGACAAATCCAAATTTATAGAGTGGATATTTATTTTTGCTTTTACAGGCTGGTTAACTGCTATAGAACTAAGACGTGTCAATATCCTAGTTCAAAGGTGATCACACTGGAGAATTCTCTTTCTTGGGATAGGATCAGCGTTTTGTTCTATCAGACTTTCAATTGATTGGATGAGGCTCACCTGTTTTAGAGAGGACAGTTTGCTTTACACAGTCTACTGATTTAAATGTTAAATCTCATTGAAAAATACCCTCACAGAAACACCCAAAGTAATGTTTGATCAGCTCTCTGGACACCCATTGCCTAGCCAATTTGACACATAAAATTAAGATTCACAGTGAGTATTAAGTATAATAAATTGTAAGTTTCAATACCCAAACTCCAGAATCATTTAGGCTCTAGAACCATAATTTCTGAATTGGTTTAGACAGCATCATATAGTTCAAATATATATATATATATATGGTTCATATAGCATCATATAGTTCAGAATATATGACACAGCTGTTTCTTAAGTGCTCCTACTGATTCAGTGACTGAGTCTTTAGTAGGTCATTTCAATGTGCTATGGACAACTGTTTCTCCCTGATAAAACATATAAGACGACCTTTATGTTCCTAGGGCATCAACCCACTCTCTTTCTTCCTTATCAGTGAAAGGCATTTCTTGAAAGGAGACAGCAATATATGAGACAGCATGATCGTTTATTGGAGAAATAAATGGCAACCCACTCCAGTATTCTTGCCTGAATAATCCCATGGACAGAGGAGCCTGGTGGGCTACAGTCCATAGTCTCTCAAAGAGTCAGACCTGACTGAGTGACTGAGCATATGATAAAGTATTCAGTAAGCCGTTCAGTAAGCTGTGACCATTGACAAAGGCATAATGGGAAGGAAAAGTTAGTACAATTTCTAGAACCAGTGTCTAGTTAGTAAGGACAAATGGCTGCAGTTGTATTATGGAAAGGGACCAGTGACTTTAGGCTACCCTTAAGTAAATGGGTTAAATTCCCTTGAGTTATAGTAACATATTGGAATTCACTAATTGGTTCAGTTTCTAGAACCAATGTCTAGTTAGTAAGGACAAATGGCTGCAGTTGTATTATGGAAAGGGACCAGTGACTTTAGGCTACCCTTAAGTAAATGGGTTAAATTCCCTTGAGTTATAGTAACATATTGGAATTCACTAATTGGTTCATTCAATGGCAATTGAGTACTCCAGAGTCAGTAACTACTCTTCTTGTTAAAGTTAAATTCGTGTTGTTTATCCCTTCCAGAGCTTCTATCCCTACCAACATGAACAGGAGTGTTTTGAACACTCATGGAGTGACTATGAAAAATTGCCAGCTGGCATTTCTTTGGAGCAGTAACAGTCCCAATATTGGGTCCACTCTGAGAAATCCACTTACCTAAATTTTCCTCCCATCACTAATAGTCCATTCTTATCGTTTCCAATTCCTTAATAGTGTGGCACATATTTGTTATTAGTCAGTACTATTGAATTCGTGTGATTCCTCAACTCTGAACATCTCTCTATCCACTAAAGGTAAACAGGAAATTTCATTCTTTGAGCTTTTGCCCACTGGTCACATGTCATTTTTTCCCTTATACTCAAATTATCCCTGGTTTAGTTGCACTGCCACTGTAGCCTGCTGCCAGCTACTTCTGGTATATCATGGAGAGGCACTGGCAAGTGAGTGCCTCTTATTTTATCCTTAACAGTGAGAATGGAGAACTCCCTATGGGAGCATAGGTATGAGTTGAAAGAGGGTTTGGCAGTACAGCCTGATTTAGAATATCTGAGGTGTGGGCCTAGACAAAGCTCCCCAACTGGTTATATGGAGATGGCATGGATAACCACTGATTTAGGAGATTAATTGCTATATAATAGATATTACAGGCCACACTGATATGATGGAATTAGAGTAACTTCCCAATTAAATTAATAATAAATAATCACTTTAAATTATTTGACAACCATGAATCTTTTGTGTTACCATTTTTGCAGGTTGCCTCATATGGCTGAATCAGGAATCTATTTTGATCTTTATTCATATTTAGAAAAACAGTATCTCATAGACCTAGGTTTGGCTACATGCCTATCCTGTTGTTTGGGTCAATACAGCTGGCTTCTTTGTTTGATAGATGTTCCGATATTATATTTAGCAGCATGTTTCCTCTATAATCAAATAAGGCCAAAACAACAGATGATTCAAACAAACACTTTTTCTTACATGTATTAACTTTTTATTTCCTATGTAAAGCATATGCCCTTTTACTTGCCTATTTTCATTTTGATTTGTCTTTTCTCATGTTCATTTTAAAATCATATGACATAAGTATTTACATCATCATTTTATATATGTTGGAAGAGTTTTCTTTTACTTTGTTCTAGTTGCTTTCAATTTATATAGTTTGTTCTTTTTGTCCATATAAATACATAAAAATTTCATCTGTTAATTCTATGCTGAATGCTTTCTCAATTTTATGTTTCAGAAAATTTTCCTCAAGCCAAAATTACTGAAACATTCTTTATATATTTTAGTTTTTATATTTTGTTTTAAATTCTAACCTTTAATCTTTGAAGATTACAAGTTTTTAGAGATACATGAACAGAAAGGATGACATCAGAATGGAATGCTTTTTTCTTTCAGATCAAAATCTAGCTGTTCCAACAAAAGTTGTTCATTAGTTCACTGTTTTACCACTGATTTGCCATCCTTCATATAAGGTGAAAACATGTTTATGTTAGACTATCATCTCACTTTTCTTTGCTTCATTGATCTTCTTATTGATTCTCACTAGTAACTGTCTTTTTGTAAGTCTCTATTATGCCCTCAAAAGTTAATGACATTTACTCTCCTCAATATGTTGTTATTGTCTTAAATCTTAAAATATGAGTTTGAATAGAATTGGATTGAATTTCTAGTTTAATCTTGATTATTTCTTTTTATACTATTTAAAAGCTTTATTTCCCCCACGATTAGCAATTGGGTTTCATATTAGTTCAACTGGAAATTTTCTTCCTGTAGTTGCCTTTCTCATTGACCACACTGTTGGCAGGAAAATTACGTTCTCATTGGGGAAGGGTGTCCTGTTTTATCTCTGATATCAGTGCCCAGGCTGCATGGCTAGTGGTAGACCCACATTTCTAAGAGAGCTGCTCCTCAGATGTATTCCAGGAGGCAAATGCCTTAGGTAGCTGTTCAGAAGCAGGATTCTGGTCAGGCGATGCTGTAAGCCTTCACTAATCCCATAGCTGACCTGCTCACTTGTTACAACTCCTCCCACCTCTGCTTCTAGCTGTGCCATCCCTGATCCTGGGTCAGCTGCAGGAGGTATATTTACAGTGGTGCCCTTTCAATGTATTGCTTTTGAAACTGTTCTATTCTATAAGTTTCCTTACTAACCTAATAACCATTGTGATTTTATTTTTGGTTTATTACTTTTCCAATGCTACTTTTAAAAAGCAGATATATTAAAAAAATAAATATTTTATCTGCCACCTTGAACTTGCAGAAACTTCATTCTTTTAATTTCCTTTTCCCCAATTTTAAAAATCTTTTTGTGTGCATCTCTTCTCTCATCTTATCTTTATTTCTTTTCTCACATTTTGTTTAGAACCTTTTTTTTTTTTTTTTAATGTATTGAAGCCTTCCTGATACCTGGTATGAGTTAGCTAGAACTATCAAAACTCTCCGGTCACTTCCTTTTTATCTTTGTTTTTAAGACAGAAATAGGTGTTTGTTTGTTTTTATTATTTCTCTTTACATAAATACTTCACTCTGGTAATGACTATTTTAGTTAAAGATATCTGAAACTAGAATCTGTATCCTATAAGTTGTTTCATCCTAATGAATCATATTGTGATATAATTGAATAATTTGTTTGCTGGTACAAATTTGTTGCAAAAAGAAATATATATGTGTGTGTATATATATCACTGGTCTTCATAGAATGAGTTTTCTTTCCCTCACAACATGATAATAAATATGCACATCTCTAGCTGTTATACCAACTGCATATGCTAATATGACTTATGAAAAGTTAATACCAAGTTTTCTGTATATGTGTGATATTGGTTATTCACTCTGACTTTAAACTTCATGAAAGTACAGATGGCTTATTCTCATATCATCCCTAAAATATTTAAGTAAAAAATAACAAGTATTTATTGAATTGAAAATATATACAAGATCAATATTTTTAAATTATGTAAATTTTTTTCCAGATCTTTCAGCATAGTTAGGGATAAAGAATTGTTCTGGAATGAGTGCTTTATAAAAGTCTTTGCTTTTCTCTACCTGAACTAAATGTAAAACATATATAATTTTTAAAAAAGAAATGTAACAGTCAACATATAGATTTGCATATTCCAAGTATTACACATATTTCCATATTAAAGCCTTGGAATATATTCTCCTGTTAAAATAAATTTGTAATTTAGAAAACACATAACACATTCCACAGATTTCATGACTTTCTTAATTTAAAATGTTATTTTATGTAACAAATTTTCTGCCATATTTTACTTAAATAAAAACCCTCTTGAATCAGAATTTAAGACCTATTACTTATGTCTCTTGTTATGAAATCTTATTTTGTCAGAGAGCTGAACAAATCCTTAATATGCTAAGATACTGTTAATCAAAAGAAGAAATGAAGAACCCCAGGGTTAGTAGAAGGAAAGAAATCATAAAAAATTAGAGCAGAAATAATTGAAAAAAGAAACAAAAGAGACTATAGTAAAAATCAGCAAAACTAAAAGCTGGTTCTTTGAGAAGATAAATAAAATAGACAAACCAGTAGCTGTACTCATCAAGAAAAAAAGGGAGAAGAATCAAATCAACAAAATTAGAAATGAAAATTCAGAAATCACAACAAACAACAGAAAAATACAAAGGATCATAAGAGATTACTATCAGCAATATATGCAAAAAAATGGACAACTTGGAAGAAATGGACAAATTCTTAGAAAAGTATAACCTTTCAAAACTGAACCAGGAAAAAATAGAAAATCTTAACAGACCCATCATAAGTACAGAAATAGAAACTGTAATAAAAAATCTTCCAACAAACAAAATCCCAGGACCAGATAGCTTCACAGGTGAATTCTACCAAAAATTTAGAGAAGAGTTAACATCTATCCTACTCAAACTCTTCAGAAAATTGCAGAGGAAGGTAAACTCCCAAATTCATTCTTTGAAGCCACCATCACCCTAATACCAAAACCAGACAAAGATGCCACACAAAAAAGACAAATATAAGCCAATATCACTCATGAATATATATGCAAAAACCTCAACAAAATTCTAGCAAACAGAATCCAACAACATATTAAAAAGATCATACATCATGACCAAGTGGGCTTTATCCAAGGGATGCAAGGATTCTTCAATATTCACAAATAAGTCAATGTGATACACCACACTACCAAATTGAAAGATAAAAACCATATGATTATCTCAGTAAATGCAGGGAAAGCCTTTGACAAAATTAAACACCCATTTATGACAAAAACTCTCCAGAAAGCAAGCATAAAAGGAACATACCTCAACATAATAAAAGCCATATATGATAAACACACAGCAAACATTATCTTCAATGGTGGAAAACTGAAAACAATTCCCCTAAAGTCAGGAACAATACAAGGGTGCCCACTCTCACTCTTACTATTCAACATAGTTTTGGAAGTTTTAACCACAGCAATCAGAGAAGAAAAAGGAATAAAATGAATCCAGATTTGAAAAGGAGAAGAAAAGCTCTCACAGTTTGCAGATGACATAGAAAACCCTAAAGACACCATCAGAAAATTGCTAGAGCTAATCAATGAAGAGTAAATTTGCAGGATACAAAATTAATAAACCAAAATCCCTTACATTTCTATACACTAACAATGAAAAAATAGAAAGAGAAATCAAAGAAACAATCACATTCACCATTGCGATGAAAAGAATAAAATACTTATGAATAAATCTACCTAAAGAAACAAAAGACCTATATATAGAAAACTATAAAACACTGATGAAGGGAACCAAAGATGGCACAAATAGATGGAGAAATATCCCATGTTCATGGATCAGAAGAATCCATATAGTGAAAATGAGTATACTACCCAAAGCAATCTATAGATTCAATGCAATCCCTATCAAGCTACCAATGGTATTTTTCACAGAAGTAAAACAAATAGTCTCACAGTTTGCATAGAAATACAAAAAAACCTTGAATAGCCAAAGCAATCTTGAGAAAGAAGAATGGATCTACAGAAATCAACCTGCCTGACTTCAGACTATACTACAAAGTTACAATCATCAAGACAGTATGTTCGTGGCAGAAAGACAAAAATATAGATCAGTGGAACAAAACAGAAAGCCCAGAGATAAATCCACACAACTTATCTTTGATCAAGGAGGCAAGAATATACAATGGAGAATAGACACTCTCTTTAACAAGTAGTGCTGGGAAAACTGGTCTACCACATGTAAAAGAGTGAAACTAGAACACTTTCTAACACCATACACAAAAATAAACTCAAAATGGATTAAAGATCTAAATGGAAGACCAGAAACTATAAAACTGCTAGAGGAAAACATAAACAAAACACTCTCTGACATAAATCACAACAGGATCCTCTATGACCCACCTCCCTGAGTAATGGAAATAAAAGCAAAAATAAACAAATGGGACCTAATTAAACTTAAAAGCTTTGCACAACAAAGGAAACTATAAGCAAGGTAAAAAGACATCCTTCAGAATGGGAGAAAAAAAAGCAAATGAAGCAACTGACAAAGAATTAATATTGAAAATAAACAAGAAGTTCAATACCAGAGAAGTAAACAACCCAATTCAAAAAATGGGCCAAAGAATTAAACAGACATTTCTCCAAAGAAGACATACAGATGGCTAACACACATGAAAGATTCTCAACAGCACTCTTTATCAGAGAAATGCAAATCAAAACCACACTGAGGTACCATCTCACTCTGGTCAGAATGGCTGCTATCAAATAGTCTACAAACAATAAATGCTGGAGAGGGTATGGAGAAAAGGGAACCGTCTTACACTGTTGGTGGGAATGCAAGCTAGTACAGTCACTATGGAGAACAGTGTGGAGATTCCTTAAAGAACTGGATATAGAACTGCCATAGGACCCAGCAATCCCCCTGCTGGGCATACACACCGAGGAAACCAGAACTGAAAGAGACACGTGTACCCTAATGTTCATTGCAGCACTGTTTACAATAGTCAGGACGTGGAAGCAACCTAAATGTCCATTGGCAGACAAATGGATAAGAAAACTGTGGTATTTATACACAGTGGAATATCACTCAGCTATTAAAAAGAACACATTTGAATCATTTCTAATGAGGTGGATGAAACTGGAGCCTATTATACAGTGTGAAGTAAATCAGAAGAACACCAATACAGTATCAGTTCAATTAACGCATATATGTAGAATTTAGAAAGATGGTAACGATGACCCTATATACGAGATAGCAAAAGAGACACAGATATAAAGAACAGACTTTTGGACTCTGTGGGAGAAGATGAGGGTGGGATGATTTGAAAGAACAGCATTGAAACACGTATATTACCATTTGTGAAACAGATGACCAGTCCAAGTTTGGTGCATGAAATAGGGCACTCAAAGCCGGTGCACTGGGATGACCCATTGGGATGGGATTGGGAAGGAGGTAGGAGTGGTGTTCACAATGAGGGACACATGTATACTCATGGCTGATTCATGTCAATATATGGCAAAAACCACAACAATATTGTAAAGTAATTAGCCTCCAATTAAAATAAGTAAATTAATTTAAAGAAATTCAATCTGGCTCTACTGGAAATTTCCAGAGAAATAAGCATTGTTTTGCTAGTGTAAGAATAAAGCTCTCAACTTACCCTTTCAATCCTAATAAATCATAAAATATGCTGTAGATGATTTTGCAACCCCCAATTAAATGTGTGGGCATAATTCTGTCTCTGCCTTGATCATAATTCTATCTTAGCAACTGAGTCTGAGAATCAATCTATGCTTCCGTACTAAAGATCTGTAGGTTAGACAAGTAACAGAAATACAATATGCTCCTAGAGTTAACAAAATCATATAACTTCTAGTCTTGCAAAAGAATTTTGGGTATTACAACTCTATAGTCACTTTCCACAAACAGCAACAAATTGATTATGACTTTAAAGATGTTGAAAAATCTGAACTTTTATCATTCATTTCACAGAGAAAATAATAGCTGAACAACAGGTTATAGATCCTAAGCTATTGTTAGAGGTGATTACTTATCCAAATTTATTGAACATGGTAAAAAATGATATTTTCTCCTAAATTGGCTGTTGGAAATGAATGATTCATTTGTCTATATCCTTTTACCTGTTGCTTATTTTATTCTGCAAAAGTCAACTTTCTAATAAGTATCATAAGCTATTTTAGTTGACTGTCCTTAGTTTGCTGTTACTAAATCTGTTAAGCAAGCTCCCTGGCACAACTTTATTGTCAGCCCCAGGGAGTCAAATAGCAATGTCTTACTAATGAGTGAAAATAAGAAAACTCATAGCAGATGATTATCTCAGAATCCTTTATTAATGATAATTTAGTAAACTACTCCTGTATTAGAAATAATAACTGGACTATTAAATGTAGCCCACTCTAAATAGAATAATGATGCAACAACTAAATGTGAAATGGTAGTTTAATAATAACAACATATGTGGGTATATATATATATATATATATATATATTTAATATTAGTAATGTAAATTGATTCAGCATATATTAATTCAGTGGCTACCAGTTGCCAGGAAAAGTCTTAGCACTGCCAACCCAGTATGAACAAAAGAGACAACACTTTCTGCTCTCATAGTCTTATATTTTAGTAGAAAAAGGCACACATTAAAGTAATAAAATACATACGTGTCAGCAGGGAAGGCAAAGAGTATACATTGATAGTCAGTGTTCTGTGATGTTTCTTTTAAATAGGCTGAGCAGGGAAGGACTCAGAGTATAGACATGAAGGAGATGAGCGAACAAGTCATTTGGTTATTTATAGAATAACATCTGGGCTTCTAAGGTAGCACTAGTGGTAAAGAACCTGTCTGCCAGTGCAGGAGATCTAACATTTAAAGCAGAGGAAAGAGCAAGAGTAAAAGCATCATGATTGGAGAATATTTGACATAATTGGGAAACATTAGCAGGAAGGTCAGGGTGGCTGGAGCAGAAGGAATACAGATAGTATATTAGGATAGTACTGATGGGTCAAATCACATAGGATCTTACAGCTACTGTGCCATAATAATTAATTTTATCTGCGATTCTTCTGGTTTATTCCTGTTGTTCCAGCATCCAACCCAATTTAGTATTAGTATAAGAATTTGGTATTTTTAATTTAAGTATGATTATTAATGGGTACATTATAGAATGGGTACATTATAATAAACTTGGGGGTTTGTGATTTGTCTAATTTGTTCATCATGCTTCTACTGTTATCCTCTTAACAGGATGCAAGATGTCTAATGACCAGAGTTCATGAACACATCTAATGAACAGAGTTTTCATTTTGACTTATTATTTCATCTAAAAAAGCAGGGGAAAAAACCTCTTTTCCCAACCCTTCCCACATAAAAGCAACAATTTCTTCTGAAATATAATATACAGAGAATTCAAAGATAAAATTTGATGTTCACTGGAAAACCTTGTTGACTGACTGGTATACTTATTATGCTAGTCCATTATGCTGTGGCCTGTGCCTCTCATCTCCTTGTAAGATGAAAAGGGGAACAGATATAATAATCAGCATTGTCAGTGTAGAACTGAGAAATCATAGACTAGATGGACATGAAATATATGTGAGGAAGAGAAGTTGAACAGTCTGCTAAATACGTTTAATGAGGTTTGAATAGTCTTCCTAGGTGTCTTATTAAACAAATATATCATACATAAATATTGTGTGGAGCCTCTCTGATTAAAAAAATACTTTTATAGAATACATCTTTATTTTGCACTAAAACTTTTCATCAAATATTTCTCAAAATGGAAAATGCATATTAAGTGAAAAATTAAGTTCTGAATTTCTGTGTTTTGAAAAGTATTGATGAAGAATATGTAATTTGTATGAAATATTTATCAATCCATTCCATTTGTGATGGGAACTTTAGTGATATCACAGACCACATGGAAACCATAAACACAAATATGCTAAAGAAGCCTCAGTCTCTGTTTCAAATTAATAATGAGTTCTCTGCTTGAAGGCAATCTTTTAAACTGCAGAAAATCTGTTTGCATATCACTCTTTTAAATATGGGGCTTCCCACATGGTGCTCATGGTAAAGAACCCTCCTGCCAATTCAGGTAGATATAAGAGATGCAGGTTTGATCCCTGGGTAGGGAAGATGCCCCTTAAGAGGGCATGGCAACCCTTCTCAGTATTCATTCTTGCCTGGAGAATCCCATGGACAGAGGAGCCTGGCAGGCTGTAGTCCATAGGGTTGTACAGAATCAGACACAACTGAAGTGACTTAGCACATGTGCACATTTTTAAATATGATTTTTTCATTTAGATATAGTGTGACTTTTAAATTAATGTACATTTTTTATTTCAAGCTTTCTTCTTTGTGTTATAAGTAAGAATATTTATTAAAATTTTGGTTATACAAGTAAAACTTGTAAAACATAAAGTAGTGCCATTTTTACATCAGAGGCATCAGAATATTTTAAATAGGAAATTCATTTGTTGCAATAATTATTTTAGTGCATTCAATTTGTGAACTCACAATCAAGTTTTTGGAAGTTTGTTGCAATGATGGAAAACACTGGACATCATTGATAATGTTATCATAGACTCAGTTAAAAAGTACAGCCCTGAAGATTCAATTATTTGTTTTTGTGGTGACAATTTAAATAGACATCTTGGTAAACCACATCATTATGACCAAAATGTTTTTTACAAAAGTAAGAAACATAGTTAAAAATATATGCTTTGAATTGGTTGTGGCATGCACATAAATCATAATTGCTTTCAAAGACACTTTAACAGTCTTATGAATTATAATGAAAGCCTTAATTGTCAAGTTGTATGCATAAGCACATGCTCACACACATTCACAAATTATTCAATCATTCTCTTACTGATTCTACAGACACTAAGGGACCTTTGGGGGAAAAAAGTAAGACTCAAATCTTAGGTTACTGAGGTAATGAAGTCTTTAAAATCTCTATGGATAACACTATACTGGCTCAACTTTTTCAAATTATGCCCTCCTTTATCAATGTAACACTGTAAAACTCAAGTTTAAGATAATCTGATATGGAGGCAATCAGCTTATAGAAATATACAATTTGATCTTATCTTTTCATTTTTCATAAAATTATTGTTCAAAATTGTTCATATGAAAAGCCAATTAAATGAAAAAATTTAAGTGTATCAAGCTAATTGTGTTTTTATTCTAGATTTTATGATGATATCTATGAGCTACCTTAAATTTTCAGTGTTGTGATTTATTTTAATAAATTTTATGTGTATATATTGATTTATATATGTATATATAATCTATATACACCTAAATTTGTATATATTTTTGCATATTTTTTTAAAGAGGATTTCCAATTTTTCTAAACATCACATTCCAGAAAATCAGTATTCATCCTTAATCCTAATTTATCAATCAGAGGCCATGGGAAGTAAATTATCTCAATTTATTTTCATTACTCCTGCCCTGATGAACACGTTGATATTCATACCCATCTTGACTTCCTTCCCCGTTCTCTCACTAAAGAGGCATCTCTCCTCCTACATAGCGTATATTCAGCTTCTGTTCTGGGTGCCTGCTCCTCTTGCTTCTTTGATACTCTGTTTATATCCACCTCATCTCATTGCTACATATTGAGCTATTCCTGTACTACTGGCTTTGTAGTTCAAGTATGTAAGCTTTCTTAATATATGACTACTCTGCATGAAATAATATGGGTTACTGTATGGAAGCATGTGTGATGATTAAAGTGTTATAATCACAGATTAAACAGGAATGGTTAGAGGAGAGAGGTTCAAGAACAAGGGGGAAAGCAGAATAACATTTCCTAGGTCATTGCAGAGTTGCAAAAATGTGAGCAACAGGTTAACTTGAGGACACTCTCATTTTTAGTTAGAAAATCTCTGTACAAATGCATAGCTACTTACCTTCCCAACTCTGTATACATATATATAAATATATATATATATATATATATATACACACACACATACATACATATATATATACACACACCCCTAACCCTAATAATAATCATATATATATATATATATCATGTATATATAACCACATCTTCTTTATCCATTCATCTGTCAATGGACATTTAGGTTGCTTCCATTTCTTGGCTATTGTAAACAGTGATGCAATGAACAGAAGGTTGCACGTATGCTTTTGAGTTATAGTTTTCTTTGTATATATGCCCCAAAGTGGGATTGCTGGATATACAGTAGCTGTGTTTTAAGTTTTTAGGGAACCTATTCTCATTTCATGATTTTGATCATCAAGTGTACATGGATTCCTTATGAATATTTTCTTGCATCTCAGATTTATCTCCCCATGTAGACTTATTTTACTAATTAGCCTACAATTCCATGCTAATGTCCCATTAGTTAAATTCAGTTCAGTTGCTCAGTCATGTCCGACTCTTTGCAACCCCATGGACTGCAGCACACCAGGCTTCCCTGTCCTTCACCACTTCACCAACTCCTGGAGCTTCCTCAGACTCAAGTTCATCAAGTCGGTGATGCCATCGAATCATCTAATCCGCTGTCGTCCCCTTCTCCTCCTGACTTCATCTCAAATTTTACATTTTATACATTTCATTCTCTCATTCTTTTCCAAACTTGCTCACTGACTATAACTTGATGAATGGAAAAAATATCCTTTCCTATGCATTTATTCTTCTCTTGCCGCCGCTGCTGCTGCTGCTGCTGCTAAGTTGCTTCAGTCGTGTCCGACTCTGTGTGACCCCATAGATGGCAGCAGGCTCCTCTTGCTAATCTGCATTAAATGCATTAACTTTTTTCAGAAAACATCCTGTAGTGATATGAACTGGATATGTTCTTGTCTGCCTTCTCAATTAAGATACTTGATGGCAAGGACTCTACCTGCTTTTGAGTCTCTGGACTGTAACCCAGTTTCTAGTACACAGTTGTTGTTAAATGCATATTAAATAAGAAAATTGATGCAGGTCCTATTTCATTCATCAATTTTTTAGGTATATGGATTTTTGATTAAATGTATCCCTTTCTATTGATATAATTATTCTTTTGTATTTGATATTAGTCAAAGTAGAATTTTATCTTTATATATGTCTAGATTATTTCCTAATATAGAATAACTTATTACTTCACATTCTGAAGTCACTTGGTAGAATGATCTGATGCATATGAAATAAAATTCATCCTAATTATTAAAAACATTGGGATAACAGAGTGGATTTGAGTGGACTTGCCAAACAGCCCCAAACAAAGTAATCACTTTTACTGCTACATGTTAGGGGTTTAGACAGTTGTTTGTACCACAGATTATATCTCTGTGCTTTCCAGTTGAAAGTATTAAAAATTAGCATGAGTTTTTTCAAGTTAACTTTGAAAGATCAGGAAATATGTGTAATTTCTAGCTAAATTAAACCCCTTATCATATTTTTCACTTCATTCTAAAATTGTTAGTTTTACCTGTGTTGTAGTTGTGTGACTTACAAACTGAAAAAATATTTTAATTACATTTCAAAATATATATTTTTAATATATAAAAATGCATAGTTTTTTTTTCAAATTGGCTGCAACAGCAGTAATAATATCAATGATATCAAAGGATGTATAGACACAGTGTGGGTATCCTAAATCAAGGTGGAAGGTATTAAGAATTGGTTTTTTAGACCAAAAGAAAATGGTTTCAAACCATAAGAACATCACAGACCAAATATTTTTGCCTAATTTTAGTGAGACAGTTGTGAAGCCATCTAATCTTATAAGTGTAAGAATAATATGTATCTGTGTATATGTAGGTATGAGGGCTACCCTGATCATTCAGTTGGTAAAGAATCTGCCTGCAATGCAGGATACCCTGATTCGATTCCTGGGTTGGGAAGATCTGCTGGAGAAGGGAGGTAGGAATATGAATTGAGCTGAATAGTAAGAGTTAAATGTGCTTTTTTCTGGCTCAAAATGTTTAAATCAAAATGTAGACCTTTTTAAAGGCAAACTCTTGAAGTAAACTATTTCAAACAAAGAGAAGGGGAAAATGAAAGTGAAAGCAAAAGTCCAGCCCACGGCATCCTCCAGGCCAGAATACTGGAGTGGGCAGCCTTCCCCCTTCTCCAGGGGGTCTTCTCAACCCAGGGATTGAACCCAGGTCTCCTGCATTGTGAGTGGATTCTTTACCAGCTGAGCCACAAGGGGAGCACAAGAACACTGGAGTGGGTAGCCTATCCCTTCCCCAGCAGATCTTTCTGACCCAGGAACAGAACCAGGATCTCCTGCATCACAGGTGGATTCTTTACCAACTGAGCTATCAGGGAAGCCCTTATTTTGGATCCTTAATACAAAGTGAATATGTACAATGAAATGAGCATTCACTCTGGATCATTATGCTAACAATATTTACCAGTCTCACATTGATTTGCTATAAGTATCAAAGAATATAATTTTGCAATATCTAATGTACAATATGTACATTTTAATAACCATGTTTATATTTATATGCTCAATCTGATATATAAAAATTATATACAAATGGTAGTATGACTTATTTTCTATCAATAATAAAATGTGAAATTGGAATTAAAAGAAATTCCTACATATTGCCCTTTAAAAATCCAGTCATAAGACACTTTCCAAGATAATGGAATCAGTGCTGCAATTTTTCTTCTCTCTTAGCAAGTTTTTCTGGTGTGTTTTTAGATATTGTTATCAGACACAAATGAAAACTTCCCTAATTTTTCTATACCTGTTTTATCTTAATACTTACTTAAAATGGAAAGTAGACTTCTGAATCTTAGATGAAATAATTTTACTTGCTTTTAGTGGCATTAACCATCTTGTCTTACTACTCACTTTTTTTTTTTTTTTAAGTGTGAAGGCATTAGAGTTACTTAACCCATGCATTACATAGGATCTTGCTCGAGTTTAGCTATCAGGGATAAATAAAAAATACTCTAGGAGAGTCAGTGCTACAATGATGAACACTGAAAATGCAAGAATCATTGATTTGCTTTAAAAAGTGTCCCAATTAAAAAAATTTTTCCATTAAATGGCAAGAAAATAAATTCAGGACCCATACATGATTATCTCATTGCAAAATGAAAAAAAAAAAGAAAGAACCTATTGGTTCTTCAAGTGAAACGTTTACCTTCACAGATAAAACATATAATCTACAGTACCAAAGTGTCCACAAAGGGGAATCTTTTCAAACACTCCTCATTCTCTCATCCTCCGCATCCTTAGTATGACTTAAGAAGTATGGGCCTCACAGCTGCTGGTGTTTGCAGCTTAATGAATGAAAAGTCAATTGTCACACAAAGTCTTGCATTTTGACTCTGCCAAGTCTCTTGCCTTTGTTTTCAGGCAGAGCTGTTTTCCTATGCACTTTCTGTCCACATTGCCATAAGTAAGTCTCCCAGTAGTTTCTGCTGGGAGATAGGACTTTCATCACTGTCCAGCTTTGCTCCTAGAAAAGGCTATTTTGTCAGAACATGATGGGTGAAGATGGTGGTAAAATAGAGGAGGGACAATCTGATTTATAAAATATATTTACTACTTTTCATAAACAGAAAATTCTTAAATTAATAATACCTCTGGATTGTTGGTGCTGTTCAGTGCTCAGTAGTATCTGATTCTTCGTGACCTGTTGGACTGCAGTGCACCAGGCTTCCTGGTCCTCCACAGTCTCCTGGAATTTGCTGAAACTCATGTCTATTGAATTGGTGATGCCATCCAACCATCTCATCCTCTGTGTACCCTGTTCCACCTGCCTTCTATCTTTCCCATCATCAGGGTCTTTTCCAATGGGTTGGCTATTCGCATCAGGTGACCAAAGTTTTGGAGTTTCATCTTTAGCATCAGTCATGCCAATGAATATTAAGGGTGATTTCCTTTGGACTGATTGGTTTGATCTCATTGCTGTGCAAGGGACTCTCAAGAGTCTTCTCCAATACCATTGTTTGAAAGCATCAGTTTTCCAGTGCTCAGCCTTCTTTATGGTCCAACTCTCATATCCATACATGACTTATTGAAATAGCCAAGCTTTGACTATATGGACCTTTGTTGGCAAAGTAACATATCTGCTTTTTAATATGCTACCTAGGTTTATCATAGTTCTTCCAAGGATCGAGTTTCTTTTAATTTTATGGCTGCAGTCACCATCTGCAGTGATTTGGGATTCCAAGAATATAAAGTCTGTCACTGTTTTCATTGTATACCCATCTATTTGCCATGAAGTAATGGGACCAGATGCCTTGATCTTTGTTTTTTAAATGTTGAGATTTAAGCCAGCTTTTTTACTCTCCTCTTTTCCTTTCAGTAAGAGGATCTTTAGTTCCTCTTTGTTTTCTGCCATTAAGAACATGTCATCTGCATGTCTGAGGTTACTGATATTTCTCCCTGCAATCTTGATTCCACCTTAAGCTTCATCTAGCCCAGTATTTCACAAGATGCACTCTACATAGAAGTTAAATAAGCAGGTTGACAATATACAGCATATATTGACATACTCCTTTCCCAATTTTGAACCAGTCCATTCTTCCATGTCCAGTTCTAACTGTTGCTTCTTGACCTGCATATCGGTTTCTCAGGAGGTAGGTAAGGTAGTCTGGTATTTCCATCTCTTTAAGAATTTTCCACAGTTTGTTGTGATCTACATAGTCAAAGGCTTTCACATAGTCCATGAAACAGAAATACATGTTTTTCTGGAATTCTCTTCCTTTTTCTGTGATCCAATAGATGTTGGCAATTTGATCTCTGGTTCTTCTGCCTATTCTAAATGCAGCTTATACATTTGTAAGTTCTTGGTTCTTGAGACCCAGATTGAAGGATTTTGAGCATTACCTTGTTAGCGTGTGAAATAAGTGCAATTGTGTAGTAGTTTGATGTTCCTTCGTATTGACCTTCTTTGGGAGTGGAATGAAAACTGACCTTTTCCAGTTGCAACCACTGCTGAGTTTTCCAGAGTGGCTGCATATTGAGTGAAGCAGTTTAACAGTATCATATTTTAGGATTTGAAATAGCTCAACTGGAACAGCACCTCCACTAGCTTTGTTCTTAGTAATACTTCCTCAGGGCCCACTTCACTTCACACTCTAGGATGTCTGATTCTAGGTGAGTGAACACACCATCCTGGTTATCTGCATCATCAAAATCTTTTTGTACAATTCTCCTGTATATTCTTGCCACCTCTTGTTAATCTCTTTTGCTTCTGTTAAGTCCATACTCTTTTTATCCTTTATCATGCCCATCTTGCATGAAATATTCTCTTGGTATCTGTAATTTTCTTGAAGAGATCTCTAGTCTTTCCCATTCTGTTGTTTTCCTCTATTTCTCCTCATTTTCCACTTGAGAAGGCTTTCTTATCTCTTGCTATTCTTTGGAAGTCTGCATTCAGATGGGCATATTGTTCCTTTCTCCTTTGCCTTTCACTTTTCTTTTCTCTGCTATTTGTAAGGTCTCCTCAGAAAACCATTTTGCCTTTTTGGATTTCTTTTGGGGGCATGATTTGATCACCACCTCCTGTACCATGTTACAAGCCTCCATCCATAGTTTTTCAGGCACACTTTAAGATCTAATCATTTGAATCTATTAGTCACTTCCACTGTATAATCATAAGGGATTTGATTTAGGTCATACCTGAATGGGCTAGTGGTTTTCCCTACTTTCTTCAAATTTATCTGAATTTTGAAATAAAGAGTTCATGATCTGAACCACAGTCAGCTCCTGGTCTTGTTTTTGCTGACTGTATAGACCTTCTCCATCTTAGGCTGCAAAGAAGATAATCAGTCTGATAATGGCATTGACCATCTGGTGATGTCCATGTGTAGAGTTGTACCTTGTGTTGGAAGAAGGTATTTGCTATGAGCAGTGCTTTCTCTTGGTGAAATTCTGTTATCCTTTGCCCTGCTTCTTTTTGTACTCCAAGGCCAAACTTGCCTCTTACTCCAGGTATGTGTTGACTTCCTACTTTTGCATTCCAGTCCCCTATGATGAAAAGGACAACTTTTTTGGGTGTTAGTTCTAGAAGGTCTTGTAGGTCTTCATAGAACCGTTCAACTTATAGCTTCTTCGACATTAGTGTTTGGCACATAGACTTGAATTACTGTGATATTGAATGGTTTGTCTTGTAAATGAACTGAGATCATTCTTTTGAGGTTGCACCCAAGTACTGCATTTTATCCTCTTTTGTTGACTATGAGGGTTACTTCATTTCTTCTAAGGGATTCTTGTCCAAAGTAGTAGATATAATGGTCATCTGAATTAAATTCACGCATTCCCATCCATTTTAGTTCACTGATTTCTAAAATGTTGATGTTCACTCTTGCCATCTCCTGTCTGACCACTGTCAGTTTACTTTGATTCATGGACTTAACTTTCTAGGTTTCTATGCAATATTGTTCTTTACAGCATCAGACTTTACTTTCACCACCAGACACATCCACAATTAGGTGTCATTTCCACTTTGGCTCAGCCTCTTCATTCCTTCTGGAATTATTTCTCTGCTCTTCTCCAGAGGTGTACTGCACATCTGCCAAGCTGGAGGGTTCCTCTTTCACTGTCCTATCTTTTTGCCTTTTCATACTGTTCGTGAGATTCTCAAGGCAAAAATGCTCAGTGGTTTGCCACTCCATTCTCCAGTGCACCACGTTTTGTCAGAGCTCTCAATATGACCTGTCTTGGGTGTCTCTACAGAGCATGGCTTGTAATACAATTACATTTATATACATC
This sequence comes from Nanger dama, assembly GCA_917880005.1. NCBI lineage: Eukaryota > Metazoa > Chordata > Mammalia > Artiodactyla > Bovidae > Nanger > Nanger dama. The sequence goes on from CAKJTW010000007.1 coordinate 38,956,877, forward strand.
CTTTGTTTATTCCACAAAACAGGCAAATAAAGCAGGGGGCATTAATTCCATTTAAAAGATACAAAACTGAAGCTCACCTAAGGCCACTATTCAAGGTCCTGGAGAAGGGAATTAAACCCACTTGAGTATTCTTTTCCTGAAGAATCCCATGGACAGAGGAGACTGGCAGGCTACAGTCCCTGGGATCACAAAGAGTCAGATATGACTGAGAGACTAACACACACATAGTATTCAAGGAATGAATGAAGTAAGTAATGAATTAATCTCTAGGGAAAACTGCATGGATGGAGTAGAATAAAGTTAAGATAGAGACGTCAGTTTTTCAATCCATATAGCAATCAGTTTACAGAGAGTAAACTGATCTTACTCTCACATCAATGCAAAGAAATAGAGGAAAACAACAGAATGGGAAACACTAGAGATCTTTTCAAGAAAATTAGAGATACCAAGGGAATATTTCATGCAAAGATGGGCTCAATAAAGGACAGAAATGGTATGGACCTAACAGAAGCAGAAGATATTAAAAGAGGTGGCAAGAATACACAGAAGAACTGTACAAAAAGATCTTCATGACCCAGGTAATCACAATGGTGTGATCACTCATCTAGAGCCAGACATCCTCGAATGTGAAGTCAAGTGGGCCTGAGAAAGCATCATCACGAACAAAGCTAGTGGAGGTGATGGAATTTCAGTTGAGCTATTTTAAATCCTGATAGTTGATGGTGTGAAAGTGCTGCACTCAATATGCCAGCAAATTTGGAAAAACTCAGCAGTGGCCACAGGACTGGAAAAGGTCAGTTTTCATTCCAATCCCAAAGAAAGGCAATGCCAAACAATGCTCAAACTACCACACAATTGCACTCATCTCACCTACTAGTAAAATAATATTCAAAATTCTCCAAGCCAGGCTTCAGCAATACATGAACCATGAACTTCCTGATGTTCAAGCTGGTTTTAGAAAAGGCAGAGGAACCAGAGATCAAACTGCCAACATCCACTGGATCATGGAAAAAGCAAGAGAGTTCCAGAAAAACATCTATTTCTGCTTTATTGACTATGCCAAAGCCTTTGACTGTGTGGATCACAATCAACTGTGGAAAATTCTGAAAGAGATGGGAATACCAGACTACCTCACCTGCCTCTTGAGAAATCTGTATGCAAGTCAGGAAGCAACAGTTAGAACTGGACATGGAACAACAGACTGGTTCCAAATAGGAAAAGGAGTACATCAAGGCTGTATATTGTCACCCTACTTATTTAACTTATATGCAGAATATATCATGAGAAACACTGGACTGGAAGAAACACAAGCTGGAATCAAGATATCCGAGAGAATATCAATAACCTCAGATATGCAGATGATAACACCCTTAGGGCAGAAAGTGAAGAGGAACTAAAAAGCCTCTTGATGAAAGTGAAAGAGGAGAGTGAAAAAGTTGGCTTAAAGCTCAACATTCAGAAAATGAAGATCGTGGCATCCGGTCCCATCACTTCATGGGAAATAGATGGGGAAACAGTGGAAACAATTTCAGACTTTATTTTTGGGCTCCAAAATCACTGCAGATGGTGACTGCAGCCATGAAATTAAAAGATGCTTACTCCTTGGAAGGACAGTTATGACCAACCTAGATAGCATATTCAAAAGCAGAGATATTATTTTGCCGACTAAGGTCCGTCTAGTCAAGGCTATGGTTTTTCCTGTGGTCATGTATGGATGTGAGAGTTGGACTGTGAAGAAAGCTAAGTGCCAAAGAACTGATGCTTTTGAACTGTGGTGTTGGAGAAGACTCTTGAGAGTCCCCTGGACCACAAGGAGATCCAACCAGTCCATTCTGAAGATCAGCCCTGGGATTTCTTTGGAAGGACTGATGCTAAAGCTGAAACTCCAGTACTTTGGCCACCTCATGCGAAGAGTTGACTCATTGGAAAAGACTCTGATGCTGGGAGGGATTGGGGGCAGGAGGAGAAGGGGGTGACAGAGGATGAGATGGCTGGATGGCATCACTGACTGGATGGACATGAGTCTGAGTGAGCTCCACGAGTTGGTGATGGACAGGGAGGCCTGGTATGCTGCGGTTCATTAGGTCGCAAAGAGTCAGACATGACTGAGCTACTGAACTGAACTGAAGTGAACTGTCACATGCAGTTTATGTTTGAGGGTAGGATGTTGCAGAAGAACCAAAGATGACCATTTTAAAAGAAAACAAGAATGAATAACCGATGAAACATCATCACGGAATAGAAGAGCAATGGTGAGTCATATGGCTGATTAGGCTTTTACTAGAAACAGTTATGGTAAACATTTCAGAAACTGGCATATTTGAAAAGCTTTTAGAGACTTTAATGACAAGATCTTTGAAAATGAAGGAGACAGACAATACAGAAATATAGTTGGTATAAACTAATTTAGGAAGAATTAGAAAATATTACCTCTTTCAATAATTATTAAAGGATATGTAATATTTAATACCTCTTAATTAAAAAAATCAAAGACTCACCAGAAATTGGATAGTTGATTTGCAAGTGCTAACAATTTTAATATACAGATACTCCAAAATAAGGGCATATTCTGCAAGAGGTTTTAGGAGATGCAATAATTTGATAAAAAGTTAGAGCTGGTATGAAGAAAAATATATTAAATCTGTTGTGTCCATGAATATACATGAAAAGTTGTAAATAAAATATTAGTGAACCAAACCCAATTCTCTATAAAAATGTTAATAAATAGTGTCAATTTGAGCACATGAAAGTATAGTAAGAATGGTTTAGTGATACATAAATATGTAAATGTATACTCCCACGTTACCAGTTAAATGAACCATATCAGTGTTTCACAAGGTACAGAGAATATTAACATTGAATTATAATATAAATTCTTTCTTTCTATATAAAAGAATTGAAGAAAATTTTATTAACTTTATCTAAGATCTTACTCTAAAGAGAAAAGAAGAAGAAAATGCCTACAACAGACATCATCCTAAGTGGGGAAATTCTGAGAGTATTCCATTTAATTTCAGGAATAAGATATGTATGCTCTAATTGAGCAAATTATTGAATCCATCCATGGCCAGCACAATAAGACAGGGAGAGAAATAACAATTATAAGGATTGAAGATCAGTAACAGTACAATTGTCATTAGCACATGATACAGTTGTTAAATAATAATCTAAATAAGTCTACAAATAAAATATAGGCAATAGAAAAAATGAAGAATAATGTGGCTGTTTATAAGATCAATAAAGAAAAGTCAAATGTATTTTACATGCCAGTAAAAAAACATTAATAAACAATTTAAAAGTTTAAGATACTAACACAAACTACAAACCATCTAAGAATAAATGTAACAAAGACTTGCAGGCAAAAAATTTAAGAAATTTAAGGATGTTAAAGAGTAATCAAAACATCCTATATCCATGGATGAGGAAATAAATTACATCATACATAGACTTCATGTAACTCCAATTTTTTGAAAAAAAAAGATGATTTTTTGTGTCTTTACTTTTATGGAATATGAGAAATTAAATTCAATATGTATATAGAAAAGCAAAAGAGAAATAATAGCTAAAATTTTTCATGCTCAATGAAATATTGACTAACTATAAAGCTGTACTATTATAATAGTGTGGTACGGTGCAGAGATGGACACATTCATGAATAAAATAGAATAGAGTCTAAAGAAAAATACCCACATGTGGGAATTTGATTCATGATGGATCAGCATGATATAACATTGAGTTATGCAAAACATGAAAAGATGGATTTACAGATGGAAATTGTTGCACAATTCTTAAAGGAAGGAAGACAGGAAGTGAGAAAGGGAGAAATGGAGAAAGAGAGGGAGGTAGAGGAAGAAGAAAGGTAGCGAAGGGATCTCTTTTGACACAACCAGTGTAGAATGCTGTGAATATTTAATGTATAATATATATTCTCTTCTATGTTAATACTTCATACTATCCTCTGTCACATCACCACAGACAATTCCTTTGTCAAAAATAAAACTGAAATTTTAAGAGAGTAAATGTGTTCTCTTCTGACCACTGAGGAAATAACTATTTTGTTACACAAAACAAGTAAAGTGCTAGCCATTTATCATAAGATGGATAAACTTCAGTACATTAAAACTAAAATCTTGTTTGTTAAAATACTCATTTAGGAAAGTAAAAGAAGAAATTTTCATCCTGGAGGAAGTATTTGCAGAAAACCACAAACAAAAAAATCCTCAAGAGGATTAAAATTTTAATGAAGTAAATAATTTTTACAAATCGGCAAGAAATAAGGAGTAAAGATGGGGAAGACATTGCACGCATGAGGAAACACATGGAATTTTTTTAAAAAGTGACATTAAAATATTAGAGCAGATGGGCTCAGCATACTTTTTCTAATATTCCTGATAAGTACATGCATTGCTATAACTACTATTGGATGCCAATTGGTAATATCTTGTCAAATTGAGAGAGTAATCACCGTCCATGTGTATTAGAAAGTATTTCCAAAAATGGATTTTTATAAGAATATAAAATACTCCAAATATCCAATGGCATGGATTTTAAAAAGCATAATCACACAAATGGTATTGAACACAGCAGTAGGTATAAAATAACTTCAGCTACTCATGGATGGAAATTCAGCTACTACATGGAGGAATCTTAGTAACAATGCTGTGAAGAACAGGTAGAATACAAACAATGTGTTGTTTATGGCATGTACATGATAACCTGAAATTCAGAATAATGCCCACCTTTGTTAACAAAGGAGGAGGGTCCTATGGGGAAGGAATACAGAAGGATATGCAAGTTATTAGAAATGTTCTGCTCTCTGGGGTGGACAGCTGTTACACTGTATTGCTTATATAATCTAAGCAAACTAACCCAGTGATAATCTGGAAGAAAATTTTGCAACGTTTCTAACAAAAGGTAAATATCCACAGTATAATACACAACGAAGTACAGGACAATTTTGTGTTCTAAATATCTGTGCTTCCTGTTACTAGGTAGTGATGGTTCAGTTGATTTGTTTATTACTGTTATATTTACACATTTTGTATTACATTAACCAAAATTTTAATGATGCTAATTTGAATGAAAATATTACTAATAATATCTAGTGTTTATAAGAATAAAATACAACTCATGGGAAAGAGCTACAATGCTTTGATGATGCAGTTCACAAAGGAGGTAACAGGTTTGTGAGCCTACAAAAATATGTTCAACAACTAGTAAACAGGGGAATGTGATTTTACGATAATAGCACCATGGTATTTTTTTTTTTTTTACTTATTGAAGAAATATCATAAAGTTGTTTATAAGTAGTGTTTTGTAGTTTCAAGGAAATGGACATGTACATTTTCTATAGCGGGAACCATCCAGAGGGTAATATGTTGTTGAAATGGAATATTTCTCTTCTAGATTAGCTTTCAAAACTGATACACTTGCTCAAATAAATGTATTCAAACAATGTTAACTATAATACCTTTATTTTGTGGCAGTGAAACACTAAAAATACTTTAGAGTACATGAAATGATAGTATTTTAAATCATAGAATGTTATATTGTGTTAATCGCTCTATCATGTCCGACTCTTTGTGACCCCGTGGACTGTAACCCGCCAGGCTCCGCTGTCCATGGAAATCTCCAGACAAGAAAACTGGAGCTAGGTTGTCATTCCCTTCTCCAGGGGATCTTCCCTACACAGAGATTGATCCTGTGTCTCCTGCACTGCAGGCAGATTCTTTACTATCCGAGCCATCAGGGAAGCCCCAGTGTGATAAAATTGGTGTGTACATTTATATATGTAATCTTAAAGAAAATTTTCTTAGATGACTGCATACAGTCTTCCCTTGATATCTACAGGTGATTGGTTCCAGGACTCTCCAGATAGCAAATTCCACAGGAGCTTTAAGTCCCTTACATAAAGTGGCATTTGTTGGCATACACATAAATGAACTTTAGGTTACTAAAATGGAAATGCTATGTATATAGTTGTAAAATACGATATACCTGCTTTGTAATAAGCTGTGATTCACCAAATTCAAGTTTCACTTTTTGAAACTTCCTGGATTTATAAAGATTTTCAGTTCCTGATTGGTTGAATCTGCAAATGCAGAACCTACAGATAGGAAGAGCTAGTTGTATTATATTGTTACTACCAGGGCTAGAAAATTGAAGAGACACATTTCCAGATATTCTGTCCTGTTTCAAGTTATTTTTTTCAAGAAAATAGGCATGTATGATTATATAACTAGATGCATTATTTTGTCTTTGTAGTTTTCCCCAAGGTAGGTTGCATTAATAAGCATTTTGCATACAGTAGCAGCAGAAGTGATGAGCATTATCACAACCAACCCAGACATTTTTGTGTATTCCTGGGTGATAAACACTGCCAAGGGGCTTCCCTGGTGGCTCAGATGGTAAAGCGTCTGCCTACAGTGCGGGAGACCTGGGTTTGATCCCTGGGTCAGGAAGATCCTCTGGAGAAGAAAATGGCAATCCATTCCAGTACTCTTGCCTAGAAAATCCCTTGGACGGAGGAGCATAGTAGGCTACAGTCCATGGGGTTGCAAAGAGTCGGACACGACTGAGCAACTTCACTATTCACTATAAACACTGCCAAGAAGGTCAAAAGAGAGGAGGAAGCCTGGCTCCTATTCAGAGATTCAAAGTCAGAAGGAAATTCTGAAAACAGTTGGCTAAAACCTCAGATACAGCCTGACCAATTTCTCCCAGTAAGTGAGAAGGCAGAAAATTCTCAAAGACATTTTTTACTGAGCTATTAGTCATATTTATATAATTGTTCAAGAGAGAATTGTTGGTCAATAAAAATTAGTAAATAAAACAAGGTTGTATACATACGTCTAAGTAATCTGTATAGTCTAGGTAAACTGCATATCACATATGGGATTGTACCTTAATTAAAATTGTTATAATTTATTAATTTTATTTTCTCTCTTTAGAGTTGTTAAAAGAAAATATATTACGGAATATAGAATTTATAATGATAACATTTAACATGTTGATACTTCTATTTTAGAATTTCATTTTAGATAAGGGTTTACTATTTTTCAACAAAACCTAAATCTTTCATTAGATGAAATGCTAAATATACAAAAATAAAAATGTCCTAACTTTGAGATATCCATCATATGCTGTAACATGCTTATTTTTCAGGTTAAACTTTTTCCGTGATGTCCCTGATTTCAGAGTGCTAGCCTGCGGTGGAGATGGAACTGTAGGCTGGATTTTGGACTGCATAGGTAATGAAGACATGTATTTAATGTGGCTTGGGCGAGAGTGGAAACCTTAAGAATTCTGTGTATTTCATTTGTTTATTTAACACATCTATATCCTTGTTAAATAAAATACACAGTGATAACAATTAGACATCTGGAATGTTGATGGCTTAATTTTTTCTGTATTCCAGAATTTTAACTGTCAAAATAATTCACAAATAACTAGAAATGCTTGTTTTCTCATTCATTTTTTTTTCATGGAATTTAATAAACCCACTTCCTTGGTGGCCCAGCTGGTAAAGAATCCACCTGCAATGCAGGAGACCTGGGTTCAGTCCCTGAGTTGGGAAGATCCCCTGGACAAAGGAAGAGCTACCCACTCCAGAATTCTGGCCTGGAGAATTCCATGGACTGTATAGTTCATGGGGTTGCAAAGAGATGGACACAACTGAGTGACTTTCACAGATACTTCCAGATCTACACTGACCAATTCTTTGTTAAAAATAGATCCTTTCTTAAAAAGGAAAAACCTGATTCAAAAGAAGATTTACTATCTATATGTATATTGAAGCAAAGTTTTATTCAATCAATGCAGTTGAGAATATTTGAACTTTTCATACCCTCAAAAATATTCAGATTAAAAATGAATATATATTATCAACACCCTTTTGGTAAGCACCTAACAATTTTACTCTACTAACCTTTTTTTTTTTTTTTAATTTTGAAAAAAAAGGGAAAATTGTATTCTTTGGCTCTCCAATAAACAATGTCAGTAGTACTGATAGTTTAAGGACAAAACCAGAGTTCAAGAACTACCAAAATTAAGGAGTCCTTTGAACAGTGTCTGAGGACTTGTAAGAATTTTAGTGAAAACAGTAGGAATTATTGGTTTACATTAGTCCCTAAATCTAAGCCTTTGGTAGTATACTGTGGCACATCCCTGCATAATCTATTCCTTACCCATTTTTACCCACATATACTTACTCTGAGGGGTGGAGAAGGGAGAAAAATAAAGCAATATATGTATGTGAGATGTCTTCAGTGACTCAAACAAAAGCATGTGCAGTTTCAGTGATATGATCTTTTCTGAACCCAAACACTATGTTATATTAACTTGAATCTCAAACAAAACCTGGTAATGTCTTCTGTTGTTGACTCTGACACAGAGCAACACAACCATTGTTGCCATTTCACTAACTTTCAGAATTCAACTGTTTTCAAAATATTTTTCTTAAAGTATACCTAGACTTGATATTGCCAAAGGACTTTTCTAAGGAACCTACTTTTCCACTTTAGTGATATCCTTGTGTTGGATATACCTGTACCTTTGAGAATTTCAAATGAATTAAGTCAAACATGCTACAATTTTTAACTAAATTAACATATTTAAAAGTCTTTCCTCACATATAAGTCTTAAAATTCCTGTCACCCTGTGAATTATGGTATTTGCTTGTTTTATAAATTGCTACAAATGCATATAAGTTAATCATAATTTATAATTGTATATATCTATAAAATGTGACTTTTTCTAAGTACCCTGTAGAATGCCTTCTGTGCCAAGCTGTGGGTTTTTTTTAAATTGTGTTCAGTCAGTGATCTTTTTTTTCTTTTAATTTTTCAATTATACAGAAAAGGCTAATGTAGTCAAGCATCCTCCAGTGGCTATTCTGCCTCTCGGGACCGGCAATGATCTAGCAAGATGCCTGCGATGGGGAGGAGGTAAATAGATATGACAAACCAACAACAACAACAAAAATCTTAAAAAACAATAATATAGTGCAGAGCACCCTCTTTCAATAAACTAAATTTAGCATTTCTTCACTGCATGACAGCTTTCATGTGCTTTTAGCAAATGTAATTGCTGTCAGATATGTAATATAATTTTGAATAATAGTCTGGGGTAGAGAAACAAACGGTGGACCAAGAGTTAGACTGTGATTGCTAATTATACACTAGATGGGAGAGCAAGCATCTAACTTTCTCTGGTTTTTGGGTTTCCAACTTAAGAAATTAGGTAAGCAGGGGTTAAATTTAAAATAATATTCATATTTTTAATCTCTGACTTGTGTGAAAGAATCACAAACAAAGGAAAAATGTTGAAAGGTGAAAGGAAAACTTGTCCAGGAATGAGTACAAGATGTAACCAATTTTCTGAGACTCACTTTGCACTATGTGGTATGTTCTGCACTTGGAATAGACAGTTAAGAATAGAAAGAACACAAGATCTGCTTTATAAAGGGCCTTAAATTCTAGTGGAATAGGAGGTCATATGTAAATTGTGAGACTTCTTACTGACAAACAAGATAATAATCAGCATAATGAATGACCTTACTTAGGAACTGACAAGGTAAAATAGGGAGAACTTGAGGGGTGGTGGTGCTTTAGTCACTAAGTCATGTCCCACTCTTGTGACCCCATGGACTGTAGCTCACCAGGTTTCTCTGTCCATGGGATTCCCAGGCAAGAATACTGGAGTGGCTTGCCATTTCCTTCTCCAGGGGATCTTCTCAACCCAGGAATCAAACCCAGATCTCCTGTGTTGCAGGCAGATTCTTTATAGTCTGAGCTAAGAGAGAAGCCCCAAATAAGTTCCATCGCTCAGTCCTGTCTGACTCTTCGCGACCCCATGGACTGGGGTCCCCAAAGCACAGCCAGGCTTCCCTGTCCATCACCAACTCCTAGAGCCTACTCAAACTCATGTCCGTCGCGTCAGTGATGCCATCCAAACATCTCATTGTCTGTCATCCCCTTCTCCTGCCTTCAATCTTTCTCAGCATCAGGGTCTTTTCAAATGAGTCAGCTCTTCACATCAGGTGGCCAAAGTATTGGAGTTTCAGCTTCAGCATCAGTCCTTTCAATGAATATTCAGGACAGATTTCCTTTAGGATGGACTGGTTGGATCTCTTTGCAGTTCAAGGGACTCTCAAGAGTCTTCTCCAACACCATAGTTCAAAAGCATCAATACTTCGGTGCTCAGCTTGCTTTATAGTCCAACTCTTACATCCATACCTGACTAATGGAAAAACCATAGCTTTGACTAGATGGACCTTTGCTGGCAAAGTAATGTCTCTGCTTTTTAATATGCTGTCTAGATCGATCATGGCTTTTCTTCCAAGGCTTAAGCGTCTATTAATTTCATGGCTGCAGTAACTATCTGCAGTGATTTGGGGGCCCAAAAGATAAAGTCTCTCACTGTTTCCATTGTTTTCCCATACATTTGCCATGAAGTGATGGGACCAGATACCATGATCTTAGTTTTCTGAATGGTGAGTTTTAAGCCAACTTTTTCACTCTCCTCTTTCAGTTTAATCAAGAGACTCTTTAGTTCTTCTTTGCTTTCTGCCATAATGGTGGTGTCATCTGCATATGTGAGGTTATTGCTATTTCTCCCAGAAATCTTGATTCCAGTTTGTGCTTCATGCAGCCCTGCATTTTGCCTGATTTACTCTGCATATAAGTTAAAGAAGCAGCGTGACAATATATAGACTTGACGTACTCCTTTCCTGATTTGGAACCAGTCTGTTGTTTCATGTCGAACCCAGGTATCCTGCATTGCAGGCAGATTCCATCTGAGCTAAGAGAAAAGCCCCAAATAGGGAGTACTCTAATAGGTGGATAATGACAGAGCCACATAGTATTGAAGGTGGACTTGACAGGCAGAAGAAACATCAGGTTTAAAGCCCTAGAGATAGCAAGTCAGTTGACATACTGTAGGAACTCAAAAATGGAATACTGTAGACAGAGCAGATGAGAAAAGGAGAATATTTCAAGATGAAATCTTAACATAATTTGAAATATCATTAATAGGCTAAACTTACCTGAAGATATCAAAGAGAAGAAAACCATATTTGAAGCAAGAACTGAATCCTAAATATTTTTAGCATCTAAACCCAGTGAAGTTTGAAAAGAGTCTACTAAGACAGTGTGAATCAGAAACCCTTGGGGAGCTTGTTAAAGATACAGTGCACTGACCTCACCTCATAAATGTTGTATTGGAATCTCTCGGGATGAAACTGCACAGATGATTTCCTTTTAAGCAAACTCCCTAAGAAACTTGCTGCTGCTGCTGCTGCTAAGTCGCTTCAGTCGTGTCCGACTCTATGCGACCCCATAGATGGCCTCCTACCAGTTTCCCCTGTCCCTGGGGTTCTCCAGGCAAGAGTACTGGAGTAGGGTGCCATTGCCTTCTCCAGAGTAACTTGATTCACAGAAAAATTTGAGAACAATTGTTCCATTTGTACCTGGATAACTTATAGACTCTACGGCGTGTATTTGTGTAAATGACAAAATTTGAAACCAAGTTTAAAATATGGCATATATTTGTGATTTTCATTAAGGATATAGCAATAAAAGAATATTATAAAATGATGTGTTAAATTATATAGACTCTAAAGATAGAATGAACCATTGCTTATGAGATGCTCATATATTCCAGTGTTAATATTTGTATATTGATTAAAAAGAGGAGACTCATTCATGTGGCTTAAGTATTTTTGGTATTTGAAAATAAAGACCTTTATTCAGTTCTAAACTGGCAAATACCTTAAATCTCAAAATTGAGTATAGAAGTTCGAGAGTATCCTCTAATTTTTTCCTTATAAAACAGTTTTAAAGATATTATCAGTGGACAGAGACAGGTGGATTATAGGATTTGTTAGAGTGTATATTGATGATGCACTCTTTGTATCTAGTATATGTTGGCACTGTTCAAGGTGCTAAAAAGTGAATGAGAAATAAAGTGCTTTTACTATTTGATAATTACATTTTCATTGAGTATCCAGACAATAGATCAGTGAATAATGAAATATATAATTATAAAATAAGTCAAGATTATAAAAGAATCAGAATGTATTTTTAGAGAATAATAGAGGGAAACTCACCTGGAGGAGGGCATGGCAATTTACTTCAGTTTTCTTGCTTGGAGAATCCCTGGACAGAAGAGCCTGTTGGGCTACAGTCCATAGTGTTGCAAATAGTCAAACACGACTGAGGTGACTTAGCACAGCAAGATACAAGGGAAACTATTCAGCTATGTAGTCCAGAAGACGTACTTTAGGAAGTAACATTTAAGCTGGGTTTAAAATATGCAGAAAAAGAAAGAGATCTCTGTATTAAAAGGAATGAAGAGTGATGATGTAAGAGGCTGTTGGGTGACGGGTAGGTGTGGCCTCAGGAGGGAGATGGGAATAGTATGATGTTGGAGAGAGAAGTAGGAGCAGATCTTGTAGGTCTTGGTGCTCATGATAGAAACTTATGCTATTGAAGCACATAGCAAAACTTTGGAAGAGTTTCAAAAGCAGAGTGGCACAATGACATTTACGTTTTCAAAATAAGTTAATTTGGGGACATAAAAATGTTAAGAAAATGTGGAGATGTGGGGAAGCATAGTGTTAGAGACCAGAACTTGTATTACCGTTGATATTAGAGGATGAACAGACCAAGCTAAGGCAGTGGTCATGCTAATGAAACAAGTGGACACACTGACATTTTCAGGGATAGGCTGATACAGCTTGCCCATGGACTGGGTGGGGGCTTTGGTGAAAGTGGGGTCTTAAGGGGGCACTGCCAGATGCTCAAGATGAGCAGTTAGGAAAATAAGGGTGCCATTTGACAGAGTTTACTAATAGACACACACTCTGAAGTGGTATGAATTATTTCTTGCCAGGTGTCTAACTTTAAGCAAGTTGCTTAAAACTGTGTGCTTTAGATTCTTCATCAAAACTCCAGGTTTTTCATCAGAACTTGAAGAAAATAGTTGGAGGTGGCATTAGTGGTAAAGAATCCGCTTGCCAGTGCAGGAGACAAAGGAGACACGGGCTTGACCCCTGAGTTGGGAAGATCTGCTGGAGAAGGGTATGACAACTCATTCCATTATTCTTGCCTGGAGAACCCATGGACAGAGGAGCCTGGCGGGCTATGGTCCATAGGATCTCAAAGAGTCAGACATGACTGAGCGGCTGACACTTTGCACTAAGAACCCTACCTTGTGGGTTCTTACACCCCAGATATCAAGTTATTTGCCCAGTGTCTGAACCCTTCTTGTAATTATACTGATTATCATTATACTTATTATCTTCTAGCCTTCATATATATATATATATATTTGAGAAAGAAATTACTTTATTTGACTAATAATCATTTGGTTCACTTAATGTCACTGGAATCTATTGACTGGAAGTTTAATTTTTATGAATGTATTGCAAATTTTGGAAAATATAACATGCACAAATGTAGGACTTCTTAGGGCATTTGAAAAAATACTTTATTTTCATTTCCTTTGCAGTTTTTCTCTGGCAATACTTAATCCTTCAAACAAAATTCTGAAAATTATTGCCAAGAAAAAAATACTGTGAAGAGTAAGGAGAAAGAGACAGAGTTTTAGATGGAACACACTCTTACAAATGTTTTCTTCATGTGATTTTAAATTTGTAAAATGACTTTTTAGATAGATTCATTTATTATGATAACATCATATCATTAAATGGAAGATAAATACTAATTATGTTTTCATTTGATTTCTTAGCCTAGAGTGATTATAGGTTTTAAATCAAAATAATGGAAACAAAGTAGCATCATTCTTTTCTAGAGCAAGCTTTTGTTTGCTTATTAGTAACTTTATCTTTTAAAAAATATAATCGTACTATGTTCAGGAATGCTATTTATAGTTATGAATCATTACTTAAGCTTGAGCACAGATAAATACAAACATGTAGGGCATAGATATCTGTTAAGTGGAGAAGAACAATTTGGAATTCTTCACCTTTGTGAATTAATACTGAACTTTATGTATGATTCTCAAAATAGATTTATTGCCTCTCTCTTTCCATTTTTACTTGGCTAGAAGACTGATTAATACCGGCCTTTTTCATCCATATGTTAGTCGCTCAGTCTTGTCCAACTCTTTGCAACCCAGTTTACTGTAGCCTGCCAGGCTTCTCTGTCCATGTAATTCTTCAGGCAAGAATACTAGAATGTGTTGCTATTTCCTTATCCAGGGTATCTTCCAGATCTGGGGATCAAACCCAGGCCTCCTGCATTGCAGCAGATTCTTTCCATCTGATCTACCACGGAAGCCCAGCCTTTTTCATGCTTACCCATAAAAACTCTGAGAACATTTCCAGTGCTAAGAATTTAAGTTGATTGACCCTACTTAATCTTACTTTATTAATATTTTCATTAAATTAAATTCTGTTGTGTTCTTTTCTCATCAGTTCCATTCCGCCATTTTTCCAGTGTTATGTTGGCAATGCTTCTATTAACATAAGCTGTAGCTGAAAAGAAGCTCAATGTTTGTTTAAAGCATTATCATTTACTTATATCTATGCTTAGTGTGTGTATATTTCCATACTATATTATACAATATTAGTTTAATATATATAAATTATTTATATCTAAAACCATCAAACTTATTTTTAAATAAGAGTAGAATTTGGAAAATATGTGAATATAAACTCCTGTTATTCCATTCAATGTGGAATATATATATATATATATATAAAATTGGGAGCTTTAAAAGAAATTTTAAAAGGAAATAAATATTGAGAATGAGCGTGGAACTATTAAGAAGATCTGAAAAATAAGTACACTTAATTTTTGTAGCCTTGCAGTTGAAACAATTAAGCGTTTTATCACTGAGTACTATTCTATGCATTTCATATATGTTCATCAATTTTGAACTGTTATAAATATGATACGGCATCTATTATTTCCTTTAATGTTTATGTCAGTGTAATCACTGTTTATTGTACTCTTTGCTATGTGTATTGAATAGTGCATAATTATTTTTTTAGACCTGTGTATGATAAGAAGAGATGTAGGTTCCAGGATGAGTATTTCTGATTCTTGGTTAATAGTTAATCCTCTAATAGTTAATTCAACAAGTACACCATAATTTATTTGTCTTTAGAGAATACTGGCATATTATGGTACCTACTCTTTTTCTTTTAATCCAATTTATTTTTTTAAGTGTATGTATGTTAACACCTCTAATGAGGACTCATAGCCTCTGGCATATACTTATTCAACCGATAAATTATTAAAATATAAACCTGAGTTGGACACAGAAAAACATCTATGAAAATGCTCCAACTCAAAACATCATTTCAAGAATCTGTGCGTATAGAGTTAGAGGGAGATACATTAGTTACTTCATATCCTAATGGCATCATCAGTATTGTTGACAACTTTCTATTCTTTTGCCTCATAGACTAAGACCTTTTATGCATTTTCTCTTTTTCTCACTTCATTCTCACACCAAAGCTAAGTTTTTATGGAGAAATAAGCTATTTAGAATGTTAAAAGCAAACACTTCAGTAAATAACACAGCTAGGTTTAGGCCACAGCCCTAATTAACTATAATGTTAGATAACTAAAGGTACGTTTAAGAGAAAATATAACATTAAGCAATAACTCTCAGGCCATGGTTACTATCTATAGTACATTTATTTAAAATGGATTTGTTGAGCATTACTGGAGGGTACATCTGGGAAAAGGAACATCTAAGGAGAAAGCTGTAAATAATTAGAGTGCAGTATACTAGTTCTATGGTATGGCTGGTTTTGAGAACTGTATGTTATGGTCCTGTATAGAATCTATTATTTTGGGAGGGTGGCTTCTGGGAAAAAGTATTATCAAATGTAAAGCCTGCATAGAGAGTACAAGCAAAAGACAAGTTCAACATGGCAGCAAAAACTTTTATTTTAGCAAGTGGATGGAAGGTGTCATCTTTGGGAGGGAGAACTCACAGGAGGATGATACCCAAACAGATCATCAATTCCATTTTGAATATATTGATAAAAAGTTTTGTGAGGGGTATGCAGTGGCTATACTGAGAATTTGTACCAAAGGAGAGAAATATGAGTTGCAAATTAAAGCTACAGATAAAATATTGATATGAGTATAATAAGATTGGTCTTAATTCTTCAACTTGCATTAAATTTGCTTTGAAATGCATTATTTAGCTTTAGAATTATACACACATTCACACACTTAAATACATATAAATTATAGCTTTTATTGTTTGGTTATATTTTTTCTCAAGATAATTTTTTTTCATTAGGTTATGAAGGTGAGAATTTGATGAAAATCTTAAAAGACATTGAAAACAGCACAGAAATCATGTTGGACAGGTGGAAGTTTGAAGTCATACCTAATGACAAAGATGAGAAGGGAGACCCAGTGCCTTACAGTATCATCAATAATTATTTTTCCATTGGCGTGGTAAGATTTTCCACTAAATGTTCTCTTTTTTTAAACCAGTTCTGCATAATCACTGACATAAACTCTTATTTATAAAGATTTACTGCTTGTAAGTAATTTATTTAGCTTTGTGTTAGCAAAACACCTCTTCTAATGGGTAATAATAGTAAAACTTCTGAATTTATTTAAAATCAGATAATCAGTGATAGATTTTTATGTGCTAAACAAATGAAAGAAGCTATAAACAAAGGAAAGAAGCTCTATGTAATTGTTTGATCACTTTTTAGTAAAATTAAGCTTAGAATGGTTTATAAGGTTTGTAAAATGGTTTATAAGGTTATAAGTGTCACATTACTAAAATTGTGACGAATGCATCAAATGTTATCTTATTTTGCAATCTATATTATACTATCATAACGTATTAGTTTTCTACTTATAGACATTATTTTTTAAATTATGATTTAGTTTAAAGGCTAAGAAAATGCTGTTAGTATTCTCAAGTGGTTAATTAGTCAAAAAACTAATTTTTGTCTTAATTTCTTAAAATTTGAGACTGAAATTAAAATACCACTTGGCAATTTAAAGAGTTATTGAAATGTCAATCCCTAAGGAATTAATAATTTAACAGTGATTTTACATGTAATTATATATATTACCCAGACTTATGAAGTCTTAAAATATATATCTACAGCATTACATTTTATTGAACATATTCACCCAATATTAATGTACGTCATGTCTCATTTCTCTCTTATGGATGTGCATGTATACACACACACACTCACACACACACAAACACAAATGGCAAACTACAGAAAGTATTGGCTGAGTCCATTAACTTAGGAGTCAAGCTACCTTGGTAAGAGTTCTTTATCAGTTTTTTTCTCTTCTTAGTTTTCAACAATTTACACCTGTTTCATGATAGTTATTATTTTCTCCCTCGTAGTTATAAATAATGTGATTATGCACGTAAAGAGCCTCATATAATGATGCATAATGAAGGCTAAGTATACAATTGTTACTATAGTATGATAATTATTTATTTCAAGAAAAATATAATGCATTTGATCCATAAAAATCCCATTTATTTTTATATGAATGTGAATAGCAATATTTTAACACAGCTTTACTGACTTAATTCACTCATTTTAAGTAAACCTTTTAATGATTTTAATAAGTCTGTCTCATTTTAAAATGTTTTTATCACCAAGGCAAGAAACCTCATGCCCACATGTAGTCAAATCTGAGTCCTTACCCTAGCTCCAAACAACAACTAATCTTTCTAAAATAGAAAGTTTATGGACAGTTCATATGAAAAAAATAATACAATATATAGTCTTTTGCATTTGGTTTCTGTCACTTCACATAATGTTTTGAGGTTCACTTATATGAACTACATGAAATACTGCATTCCTTTTATTGCTGAGTAATAAGTATCCCATTGTATGGACATATAACATATTGTCTATCTCTTCACAAACTGATGTAGATTTAGATTGTTTCCAGTCTTTGGATATTATAAATAATGTTACTCTTTAAGTCCCTGTAATTAATTTTTTAAAAATTTTGGTTAGTATACTTTTTAACTCAAGGATTTCTATTATTACTTTTTTATATTTCTAGGCATTTAATTGGCATTTTCTATTTGAATAGTCGTTATATTTTCATTATTTAAGCATAGTTTACATTAGTTCGTCAATGAATTTATAATTCATCATAATTTGATATAATACATTAAAATACCTAGAATACTGTTTTGAAGTCTTTGTCTGCTAAGTCCAACATCTAGAATCCATCAGGGGCATTGTTTGCGTTTTTCTAAAGTCTGTGTTACACTTTCCCATTCCTCTGCGTGTTTATGAACATTTGGTTGGAAACTAGAGATTACAACATGCTGTAACAGCTGTGGATTTGCATTCTCCCACAAGGATTATGGTTGTTGCTGTTTGTTTAGAGAGTTTCCAGAACTAATTATATGGAGCCGTTCTCCTTTCTAGTGTATGGATATACTGATGCCTCTGAATTTTTGTTTTTCCTTTTGCTTTTATATTAACACTGGCTTCTGGGGATTCTTCCTATGTCAGTGTGATTGACTAAAGTTTGTGTTTAAACCCCTTGAGACAGTAGGTTTTCATCCCTTTGCTGCTGTATCTGTATGTTCATTGGGGAACACATACAAACTTCAGGCAGTGATTAATTCAGCTTTTAATAACTGTTGGCTCTTTTATGTCTTGTGCTCGTGTACAAGGCCTCTCACTTAGCCATAGATGTGTAGATAACTGGGGCCTGCGTTAGTCTGTCCTGAACACATATGCAACCCTCTTTAGTCTGTCCTGCACATGTATATAGCTATGCATATAGTGTTTCAGACAGCAAGGAATATGTGGCAACTTATCGAGGCCCGTGGGGCTTCCCTGGTGGCTTAGATGGTAAAGAATCCGCCTTCAATGCAGAAGACCTGGGTTCAATCCCTGGGTTGGGAAGATCCCCTGGAGAAGGGCATGGCAATCGCTCCAGTGTTCTTGCCTGGGGAATTCCACAGATGGAGGAATGGTAGGCTACAGCCATAGGTTTGCACAGAGTTGGACATGACTGAACCAACTAACCAGCAGGAGCATTGAGGCCCATTACGGCTGTGTCATTCCCAAGATCTCCTATTGAAAATATGGCTAGTTGCCTGGTGAGCTGCTTGCCTTCATCAGTTTTGCAAACTTAGGCAAGCTGCTACATTTGCCACTGAGATGATTATTATTTTAGATAACTCTCTGGGTAATAAAATTTCTTTAGCTTCCACTCCAAATCATGCTAGCTCTCCCGACAGTAAAGTTGCTTGCTTTCTTAGTGTGCCCAACCCTGCTAGAATTATAGCACTGATGCAACTGAAGTGTGAGGTAGCAGCTCAAGATTGAAACATCACAGATTGCCAGCATTCTTATCTTAGGTTCAGTAGTGGTTTTTCTTTTTTTTTTCTTTTTGTAAACAGTTGTCAATTTGTTATATGCCTCTGATGAATTTTCAGTGGTCTTCAACAGAAATTATTTCTGTTCCATCACAGGAGACATTTGGCAATACTTGGACACACATTTGCTTGTCACGGGTGAGAGAGTATTGCTCTTGCTAGCTAATGGGTAGAAGATAGGAATGCTGCTAAACATTCCCATTTTATAGAACAGCCCCCCACATGCACAAGAAAGAATCACATAGTTCAACATGTCAATACAACTGAGGCTGAGAAACTTTAATATTAAGAAAAAATATTGATTACAAAACTCAAGATGTTGGAAAATGGAAAATAGCTAAAACCTAAAGAAATGAGAAGGAAAAGCTGTAATAGAAATGACAGGACATATAGCAAAGAATAACAAGAGCAAAAAGAGTATGTTAATGAAATAAAACTTGATCATTGGAAATAATCAAATCTACTGCAAAACTGATGTTTTAAAAATATTATAAAGAGAATTGTAAATAATATAGAATGATAAAAACCAAAAATCCCTCCATAAAGACAAAAAGTAATATCCTAGCTGAAAATATATTAAGACTAAATAAGGGAGTATAGCAAAGTTACTAAATAGAAAATAAGTTCATTCAATAGTATTCCATTATATAAGCAATAATCAACACATTTACAAAAACAGCCAGCAAAAGTGGGAAGTATCTACAAATTGATAAATAATATACAAAACCTACAAATAGAAATGTTAAAACTCTCTACAAGACATAAAAGATGAGAATAAATAGAGATAGTTTCTATTCTTAGATGAGATAGCTTAATATAATATTGCATATTAATGTATACCTTTAACCTATAATCAAAATTAGAGCTGGATTTTTATGAAAAATTTGAAAGTTTTTCCAAAATATATGTAACAAAGTAGCTCATTACATCTTAATAAGAAGAAAGAATTTTACCAAATTAGATATGCTTCATGGAGAAGGCAATGGCACCCCACTCCAGTACTCTTGCCTGGAAAATCCCATGGATGCAGGAGCCTGGTAGGCTGCAGTCCATGGGGTTGCTAAGACTTGGACACGACCAAGCGACTTCACTTTCACTTTTCACTTTACTGCATTGGAGAAGGAAATGGCAACCCACTCCAGTGTTCTTGCCTGGAGAATCCCAGGGACGAGGGAGCCTGGTGGGCTTCCGTCTATGGGGTCGCACAGAGTCGGACACAGCTGAAGTGACTTAGCAGCAGCAGACATGCTTCAAATGAATTAGATAATTAAAATAGTGTAATGAATGAGTAGATGAAGAACTCAATGGAATAACAGAGAGACACATACAGAAACTTGACAGAATGGATGTAGCCTGAAATCTCACTGGAAAAATAATGGTGCTCAGTTGATATGTGTTCAAATGCTAGCTTCCTAGGGAGAGGAAATTTTGCTAGAACTCTGTCTCACATTACATAGGCAATTGCTAGAAATACTGAAGTACTAAAGTTGAAATGTAAGGTTTAGGGCCTAATAAAGTATAAAATAATATGCAATGGCAGTCATTCATGATTTTAAGGTAGCACAGAACTAAACAAGGCAGCTTTTGATTATTTTCTTTAGAAGAGTGCTGTTCTATTTACCCTGCAGCCTCTTTCACTGAATATGACATAGGAAGGAGAGGTGTGTTAAGAGGGAAGACTTTCTTGCCTGAAATATTTGCCTCTGTCCCAGCAAGAAGGAGGATCAACACTCAGTGTCAAATCAGACCAGCACACCTTACAGAGTTCAAGTTCTGGCTTTCACTCAGTGAGTCCTATTTATCAACTTAGGATCCTCTGCCCTGGTGAGTAAATCCAGCAGACAACAAGAAGAACTGAATCATGCACCTGAAGTTATTGTTGAGTATGTAATAAACAGCTGAATTGGAGCAATGAAAGTATAAGGGGCGCATTTCAATTTTTTTGCTATCACCAGCGTGAGAAAGCTTAAGATGGCACATAATTTGTACTTGAAATTATCTCTAGGAACCCTCCTACCTCCTAATTGTAAGATATTCTCAAAACTTTACTGTAGATGTTGTTTTCATTATTTTGATGGTTGCCTTTCATATGCTGACTATAAGTGCTTTACAATTTACATAAAGCCTTGCTTCTAATTTTTAGAAAATCTGAGTTAGAAATATACAAATATAATCTTCATATACAGCATGATATAACCTTTGTATTAGAGTGGGTTTTGGGACAACCTCAAAGATTAGTGGCCTGACAACTGAAGATTAGTTCTTCCTCCACATGTTAAGACAGAGGAGTTGGCTTTTTCGGAGAGGCTCTGTTCCAGTTGGTCATTGACCCAGGCTCCTTTCTGTCTTATGGCTCTACCCTCCTCTAGATACAGAGTCCTCTCTATTCAACAACTGGGTGGTAAAAGAGAGTGAAATATTGGCATTTGAGAGTGCTTTTCTTGTTAAATGGACCAGGCCTGGAAGATGATCAGCTTATAACCCATTGGCCGTATCCTAATCAATTAGTTACACCTAATTGTAAGGACAGGCTTCCCAGGTGGCAACAGTGGTAAAGAACTCACCTGCCTACAGTGGTAAAGAACTCACCTGCCTACGCTGGTTAGATGTAAGAAATGCATGTTTGATCTCTGGGTTGAAAAGATCCCCTGGAGGAGGGCACAGGAACCCACTCCAGAATTCTTGCCTGGAGAATCCCAGGGAGAAAGGAGCCTGGTGGGCTATAGTCCATTGGTTCACACAGAGCTGGACGTGAGTGAAGCAACTTAGCATGCCAACAACTGTTCAAAAAGGAATTCTGTTTGCCCAAGACGAAAAGGGGAAGTTGGTAAATAACTAGGCAGTTTTTCCTAATTTTTTTCTTTGTAATGCCTTTCACTTTTAGCCAGAACAGTATAAATAATTCTGAAGTCACAGTTATCTCTGTGACTTCATCTAGGTATTCATCTAGTGGTGATCCTTAAATAAAATCTTCTTTATTAATTATTTTGTTTGCTAGATACTGTTTGAGGATTGGCAGTGAAAAGGACAGAAGTCTATGTAATCGCTAAACTTACAATATTGTGAGGTGAGACAGAATTTTCATGAGACTTACCATCTGGGTATTAGAAATATAGATGATGGAAATTGATAAGAAAAACCGATAGTTGCTACTTTTTAGTCTGATTTTGTACTTTAATGACTATAGATAATCTCAGAACTTACAGTTAGAAAATTTTTCATCCACTGGATAACATAAAATTCATAAATGCCATTAGTTTCACTCTCATTGTTGATTCTTCATTCATTTGCTTATTAAAAAAAAATCTTCTTTTTTTTTTTGGTCAGGCCCTGGAGTTGTAAAAATGAATAAAAGAGACAGATCACCTCATTATTAAAATCTGGATGTTAATAGTAGAAGTATTAAAAAATGCACAAATACAACTTTTGGGGGAAAACTGTGATAGATACTGTGAAAGACAACAAAAGTTGCCAAGAGCTAGAATAAGGGACACACTTAGTTCTCGTAGTCAAAGAAGGTCAGTATAAACAAGATGCATTTAAGAGAGGATCTAAGGAATACATGTAAGTCAGGTGGACACCAAAGAGATGGAAAGTGCATACCAAGCAGGTATAACTATATGTGAAGAGCCTGAGGAGAGAAATGGCCTGGTGTGTTCTGACCTACAAGGTCAGTGTGCCTGGAACATAAAGAGAGAAGCTGGGAATGAATAACAAAAAAGACAATAGCAGAAATGGCTGCTCCTGTGTCTTCAAGATGCTTCAAGCAAAGATGTGGTCTTTGTTTTTTAAGAGAGGCCATTGAATGATTCAGTGAATACAATAAGAAAATGAAGTAGTCCAATTTATGTATAGCAGAAGGTCTTCTACTAGAGGTGAAGTAAGACATTAATAGAAAGGTAAAACAAGTGTCATAAAAATGATCCATATAGCTTTGGATATTTCATGTTAAACTAAAATCTATAAAAATAACTGAACTGACCAATTTTTTCTTAAAGGCCCAGCTACTGTCATTTCTTTGAATGTCGGTCATCAATGGGGGTTCTACAAAGTTTGCCTGTATAAATCACACTCCATAATAAACCATCTGTTATTTCCATTTTTAGATTCTTTTAAGTGGAACAAAAACTCAAAAGATACTTGTGAAGCAATCTCAGTATAAAATCCTTCTAGAATTTACAATAGTTTCAAAAATCTTTTATAATGCTCTCTCTTACATATAATTCTATGGCAAAGAACATATAATTCTATAGCAGTTTCACAACTGCATTTATATCCAATCTTCCCAAATCATCTGTGTTTTCATATATAAAACAAAGGCTCTTTTTGTAATTATGTTTTCCATTGCTATAATAGGTAATTAAATTATATAATTATAATAAAGACTAAAATTGGCATAAACAGTGTTGGAAACCACACAAATGACTCTTGGTAAGTATAAACCTCAGAATGTGGAAACACTGGCAGACAGAAATAGTTGAGAGGGACTGGATGTAAATAGGCCTCCTCTGGGGCAAGGATGAGCGTGTCTCCTTCTGGATCCCTGAGCAAGCAGGACCCTGTCACCATAGCTAAGAGGGACTGCAGCCAGGTTACAGGCAGCTCAAGAGCCATAGCCTTGGGACTTCTCTGGTGGTCCACTAAAGACTCCAAGCTCCCAGCGCAGTGGTCACGGGTTCGATCTCTGATCAGGGAGCTAGATCACACCTACTGCAGCTAAGAGTTCTCATACGACAAGTTAAAGATTTCACATGTCACAACTAATACCCAGGACAGCAAAATAAATAATAAATATATATTTTTAAATAGATCTGTAGTCTGCATTTTAAAAAGCAATTTTTCCAGTCTCAATTAACCAGGCTGGAGAAAGAAACACCTTGTCAGCCCAACTAGCGATCCCGAGGCTCTCTAGGCTCTTTTCTATAGATGCATGAACTCCCCACCTCTCCTTCCCTCTTGGAGAAGGTAGGGGAGAGGCAGTTTTAAGATTGCTTTCTCTCATTCCCCAAAGCCTGGCTGGGTGCTGAGCGCCACCTGTGTGTTTTCCTTAGGGCACAGTCCCCAAATGCTCACATTTAGAACCTTCCTCTAGTCACGTGAAGTTAGCTTGCCATCTGGAGGTGCTCACCTGCTCTCGGCTTGCTTGCCCACGTGAGACGCACGCACACACGCATGCGCACGCACAGGGCACGTGCACGTGCACGGAGCGCCAGCCAGGAAGTGGAGAGAGCGGAGGCCCACAAACCTGTGGGGGCACCAGGTGGGTCAGTTGCCTGCTGAAATCATCAGTGTAGGCTTCCAGAAGCAGCTGATGGGCCATGCTCCTGGAGGAATCTCTGCTTTGATCTGTAGGCTCCAACGCCCCCTCATTGAGGTCCAAATGCGCTAGTGCGTGTGGGGCCTTCTCTCTCCTACCTGCTCCCAGCCTCTGCTACCCACTCCCCAGCAAACTGGTGCTGAGACCCTCGGTGCTCCAAGTGAGACGAGAAAGAAATGGCCTCTGCAGCAGCATCCTGCGAGGCACGGGAAGCTGACAGTCCATCCCGATGCTGAGGGAAATCTGGGACTGAATGGAGCCTTTTTTGGCACTGAGCTGGGCCACGCTGGGGGAAGGGCCATGCCTGTAAAGGAAAGGTGTTCTCACCCCTTCAGTGGATCTGTTCTTGGATGTTTTGCTGTGCTGGAACTTTTCTGCTGGATTCCCTCACTCGGCGAAGGTACTATCTATTCCTTAGTGATTGTCGAAAGCTGTATTCCTTGAGGAGGGGATGGGGGAGGGTGACTGCAGAAAACGCTCCCTGCACTATCTTGCCCACTTTTCTTGCCAAGATTTTTTTTTTTTAAGCAAAAGGAAACAAACACAGAGCATAATAAATCTGAAAATACAGCCACAGTTATGGAAAATATTTCAATGGTTATAGGAGTAAATCATGTGCATCTGTGCCAGTAAACTTTACAATGTGAAAGAAATTGAGTATTGCCCATCTAAATGAAAAAGTGAAATACACTGAATGGCACCGGTGCCCAACATTTTTTTGGCACCAGGGACCGGTTTCGTGGAAGACACTTCCCGGGGTTGGGTGGGGGGTGGTAGTTTCAGAGTGATTGAAGCACCTTACATTTATTGTGTACTTTATTTCTGTTGTTATTATCTCAGCTCCACCTTAGATCTAAAGATTAGATTCAGGAAATTGGGAACCCCTGCTGAAGGGGTAGGAAATCTAAGGTAGTAGTTTTCAAACTTAAGTATGTATCAAAATCACCTGCAGGTCTTTTGAAAATGCAGATTGTGACCCTCAAGCCCAGGCTTTTGGTAGGTCTGAAATGGAGTCCAAGAATTGATGATTCTAACATCTCTCAGGTGATCCCAGTATCTCTTGTCCATGGTCACACTTTGAGAACCATTTCTCTAAGCATACAACCAAAGAGGAAGAAGTTAAAAACATAGTAAAAGAGCTATTAAAACTGATGTCATTTAAACAGTCTTTCATAGCACAGATTAATCTTATATTTTAAAAATGGAGCACAGGATGATTCAGGTAGAGGATGTGGGGTGGGAGGTGGGAGAGGGCCTCGGCATTGGGAGATTGTGTTCACCTGTGGCTGTTTCATGTCAATGTATGGCAAAACAAATACAGTATTGTAATTAAAAAAATAAATAAATTAAAAAAAAAAATTGTCCCAGAGTATAAAGATAGAATGTTTTCCCTTCCACTTTGTATAGCTAGCAAACCTCAATATAATAACCTCACTAACACAACCCCCCAAAATAACATGTATATAAATACAACAGTTGAAAACAACAAAATTAGCAAGTAAATTCAAGTATTGAAATTAACGAATACAACCTATTGACAGAGTAGGGTTTATTTCAACAAAGGCAAATATGTTATTAGCATAATTATTTAAATAAAAATCAGGTTTGTGAATTTTGTAATTGAAAACTACTGAAAATGTGTAAACCATTTTCTACAAATTAATATTTAATATCATATTAATAGTGGCATACTAGAGGCATCCCAAATAAAATAGAATGCAGGGATTATATTTGTCACCA
Organism: Nanger dama; assembly: GCA_917880005.1. Taxonomy (NCBI): domain Eukaryota; kingdom Metazoa; phylum Chordata; class Mammalia; order Artiodactyla; family Bovidae; genus Nanger; species Nanger dama. The sequence goes on from CAKJTW010000007.1 coordinate 38,983,317, forward strand.
TTGTAGTTAGCATTTCTAGGAAAATTAGCTAATTTAATAATAAAAATTTAAATGTATAAATATAGACAAAGAGACAAGCATAATGTTATTTGGAGATGATACGATGTCATACATAGTCAATATGCATCAGCTAAAAATGAAACTAGTAAATCACCTTCAGTTGCCAAATACTAGGTAAATATATAAGAAAATGACCCTAAATCCTTCCTTTATAAAATTACCTATTAATATGAATATAAAAGTACAGGAGACAGGGACCAAGACCATCTCCATGGAAAAGAAATGCAAAAAAGCAAAATGTCTGTCTGGGGAGAACTTACAAATAGCTGTGAAAAAAGAGAAGCGAAAAGCAAAGGAGATAAGGAAAGATATAAGCATCTGAATGCAGAGTTCCAAAGAATAGCAAGAAGAGATGAGAAAGCCTTCTTCAGCAATCAATGCAAAGAAACAGAGGAAAAGAACAGAATGGGAAAGACTAGAGATCTCTTCAAGAAAATTAGAGACACCAAGGAAACATTTCATGCAAAGATGGGCTTGATAAAGGACAGAAATGGTATGGACCTAACAGAAGCAGAAGAATTAAGAAGAGGTGGCAAGAATACACAGAAGAACTGTACAAAAAAGATCTTCATGACCAAGATAATCATGATGGTCTGATCACTCACTGAGAGCCAGACATCCCGGAGTGTGAAGTCAAATGGGCCTTAGAAAGCATCACTACGATAAAAGCTAGTGGAGGTGATGGAATTCCAGGTGAGCTGTTTCAAATCCTGAAAGATGATGGTGTGAAAGTGCTGCACTCAATATGCCAGCAAATTTGGAAAATTCAGCAGTGGCCACAGGACTGGAAAAAGTCAGTTTTCATTCTAATCCCAAAGAAAGGCAATGCCAAAGAATGCTCATAACTACCACACAATTGCATTCATCTCACACGCTAGTAAAGTAATGCTCAAAATTCTCCAAGCCAGGCTTCAGCAATATGTGAACCGTGGACTTCCTTATGTTCAAGCTGGTTTTAGAAAAGGCAGAGGAACCAGAGATCAAATTGCCAACATCACTGGATCACGGAAAAAGCAAAAGAGTTCCAGAAAAACATCTGTTTCTGCTTTATTTACTATGCCAAAGCCTTTGACTGTGTGGATCACAATAAACTGGAAAATTCTGAAAGAGATGGGAATATAAGACCACTTGACCTGCCTCTTGAGAAACCTATATGCAGGTCAGGAAACAAAAGTTAGAACTGGACATGGAACAACAGACTGGTTCTAAATAGGAAAAGGAGTACGTCAAGGCTGTATATTATCCCCTGCTTATTTAACTTATATGCAGTTAGTCCATCTCAGTCCACACAGTTAGTTTTTCTCAGTCCATCATGAGAAATGCCGGGCTGGAAGAAGCACAAGCTGGAATCAAGATTGCCGGGAGAAATATCAATAACCTCAGATATGCAGATGACACCACCCTTATGGCAGAACGTGAAGAGGAACTAATGAGCCTCTCGATGAAAGTGAAAGAAGACAGTGAAAAATTTGGATTAAAGCTCAACATTTAAAAATGAAGATCATGGCGTCTGGTCCCAACATTTCATGGGAAATAGATGGGGAAACAGTGGCTGGACTTAATCTTTCTGGGCTCCAAAATCACTGCAGATGTTGACTGCAGCCATGAAATTAAGATGGTTACTCGTTGGTAGCAAAGTTATGACCAACCTAGACAGCATATTAAAAAGCAGAGACATTACTTTGCCAACAAAGGTCTATCTAGTCAAGGCATTGTTTTTACAGTGGTCATGTATGGATGTGAGAGTTGGACTGTGAAGAAAGCTGAGCGCTGAAGAATTGATGCTTTTGAACTGTGGTGTTGGAGAAGACTCTGGAGAGTCCCTTGGACTGCAAGGAGATCCAAACAGTCCATCCTAAAGGAGATCAGTCCTGGGTGTTCATTGGAAGGACTGATGCTGAAGCTGAAATTCCAATACTTTGGGACCTGTTGTGAAGAGTTGAGTCATTTGAAAGGACCCCAATGCTGGGAAAGATTGAGGGCAGGAGGAGAAGGGAACGATGGAGAGGATGAGATGGTTGGATGGCATCACCGACTCAATGGACATGAGTTTGGGTGGACTCCAAGAGTTGGTGATGGACAGGGAGGTGTGGCATGCTGTGGTTCATGTGGTCGCAAAGAGTCAGACTTAACTGAGCGACTGAACTGAACAATACACAATTACAAGTGTTTTTTTTTTTTTTTTTTCCTCATGTTGAAAACTTTTGAGCCTTACTTTCTTGTATAGCGCCTTGGAAATATGCAATTCAGTATTACTGACTGTAGTTTCTATGCTGTATACTACATTCCAGTCACAGTTGCTTTATAGTTGACAAGTTACACCTTTTGACCCCTTCACCCATTCCTCCCCTCCTGGCATCCACTAGTCATTTTCTGTATCTATTAGCTTGATTTTGTGTATTTATTTATTTTGTTAGATTCCACATACAAGTGAGAACCTTATAGTATTTCACTTTATCTCACTTAGCATAGAGTTCTCAAGGTTCGTCCATGTTGTCACAAATGGCAGGATTTCTTTCTTTTTATGACTAGTATTCCATTGTGCACTATGCCTCATTTATCTGTTCATCCGTCAGTTCAACTTAGCTTGTTTCAAATCTTGACTTTTGTAAATAGTGCATGAATGAACTTGGGGGTGCATGTTTCTTTTCCAATTAGTGTTTTCTCCATTTGCTTCTTACAACTCCACTTTCTCTTGTCTGTCTTCCCTTTGGGGGTTTGGCCTTATGCATCCCAAGTGTATCAGGGTACTTGTTATTAGCCTTAAGACTCCTGGCTCATTAATTTTATTTTTCAGCTTTCTGGTTTTATCGATAGCTGTGGCTTTCCCCGTCCATAATGACACTGACCCTGCCTTGTCATGTTTTTTGATTTTGTGGCTTTGCGCTGGTGAGTCAATTCCTGTTGAGTCAATACTCATGGGAAGTGTGTACATCTGGAAACTGTAGAACCCATAGTCTGTGGAAGTTCTCTGTTGATTCACTTTTCTTACCAGTACAGAAAGCAAGAGAGATTATATATTTAAAATGCAAAGAGTATAGTTCAAATTAGTAATAGCTGCCTCAAATACACAAAAGTTCATTGAAAGTGAAAGTCACTCAGTCGTGTCCAACTCTTTGAGACCCCATGGACTATATATAGTCCATGGAATTCTTTAGACCAGAATATAGAAGTAGGTAGCTTTTGTCTTCTCCAAGGGATCTTCCCAACCCAGGTCTCCTGCATTCCAGGTGGATTCTTTACCAGCTGAGCCACAAGGGAAGACTTAAAATATCATTATAAGTCCCTGTAACTATTAAGTTTTCCCTGCCCTATTTGTAATCATCCACCTAAACAAAACATGCCATATTGCAGCAAGGAGAGTATTCATGTATAAGATCAGTGAAGGAAGGTTGTTAATACCAAAGGTACTCCTAGTGCAGGATCCAGTTTAAAAGAATAGCAGAATATTCTTATGGGCCATTTACTAGAATTTTTAAATGGCATATAGAATAAATATTTCATAACTTTTGATTGTACTTACATTAACATGTAAAATCTAAAATAGTGACTCATCATGGTCATATAGTACCCTAGTTCTGATTAGTATTTTAGTCACAAGGGAGTTTATTTATTAGTGTATTCTACAAATATTTATTCAGTGTCTGTTGTAGTTCCTGATAAGCATTATAGTGGGTACAAAGATGAACACTGAGCCAGAAAAATATGAATTCCACCATGTGGAACATAAATCATCACACACATGTATCTTTCCTTTAATGTGGCTAGAAGGTATACCAATAAGTAATGTTTCAGGGAATTAATTTTTATCCCTTTGAAGTGTCAGCATATTTATCTTATTGGTGGTTTACTCACTGAATCATGTCTGACTCTTGCAACCCCATGGACTGTAGCCCACCAGGCTCCACTGTCCATGGAATTTCCAGGCAAGATACTGGAGTGGGTTGCCATTCCCTTCTTCAGGTGATCTTCCCTACCCAGAGATCTTCCCTACCAGGTCTCCTGTGTTGCAGATAGATTCTCTACAGCTGAGCCATCAGGGAAGTCTTTTATCTTATTATTTTAAGGTTATGATATTAACTGAGAAATCTTTATGCAGCTCATGAAGCAACACTTAGAACTGGACATGGAAACACAGACTGGTTCCAAGTCGGGAAAGGAGTACGTCAAGGCTCTGTGTTATTCACCCTGCTTATTTAACTTATATGCAGAATACATCATGCAAAATGCCAGGCTGGATGAAGCACAAGCTGGAATCATGATTGCTGGGAGAAATTTCAATAACCTCACATATGAAGATGACACCAGCCTTATGGCAGAAAGCAAAGAAGAACTAAAGAGCCTCTTGATAAAAGTGAAATAGAAGAGTGAAAAAGATGGCTTAAAACTCAACATTCAGAAAACTAAGTTCATGGTGTCAGGTCCCATCACTTATAATGGCAAATATATGGGGAATCAATGGAACCATGAGAGACTTTATTTTGGGAGCTCCAAAATCACTGCAGATGGTGATTACAGCCATGAAATTAAAAGACGCTTACTCCTTGGAAGAAAAGTTATAACCAATCTAGACAGCATATTAAAAAGCAAAGACATTACTCCATCTAGTCAAAGCTATGATTTTTCCAGTAGTTATATATGGAAGTGAGAGTTGGACTGTAAAGAAAGCTGAGTACCGAGGAATTGATGCTTTTGAACTGTGGTGTTGGAGAAGACTCTTGAAAGCCCCTTGGACTGCAAGGAGATTCCACCAGTCAAAAATGAAGTCAGTCCTGAATTGGAAGGACTGATGCTGAAGCTGAACTCCAATACTTTGGCCACTTGATGCAAAGAACTAACTCATTTGAAAAGACCCTGATGCTAGGAAAGGTTGAAGGCAGGAAGAGAAGTGGACAACAGATGGTGAGATGGTTGAATGGCGTCACCAACTCCATGGACATGAGTTTGAGCAAGCTCTGGGAGTTGGTGATGGACAGGAAAGCCTGGTGTGCTGCAGTCCATCCATGGGGTCACAAAGAGTCAGACATGACTGACTGAATGGAACAATGATATTAAGTATAAAGAGAACAATACATAATTATAGAGAATACTTAGCTTTCCAAAATAGATAGGATTTTTAGGATGTATGTCAGCTATTACCTTAATTGGAGGATCAGTGTAAAATAAATACACAAACATCTGTATTACTTTTCAGTACCTGGGTTTGTTCCCTGGGTTGGGAAGATCCCCTGGAGATGGGAAAGGCTACCCACTCCAGTATTCTGGCCTGGATTATCTGTGAAGTGTATAGTCCATGGGGTCACAAAGAGTTGAACACTGCTGAGCGACTTTCACTGCAGTAGCAATAGTATGACTCAGTGTTTCAACCATAATAAATATTAAAATAATGGAAGATACAAGAAAACCCATTTCTCACTAGGTATATCAGTGATCATCTTTGCATATCTTTGAGAATATGCATAATTATGCATAATTAAAACCCATGAGTTATCTCCCCCCACCCTCTAGGTTTCTAAGGGCTATTCTGAAAAGACCATGGATTATATCCATGGAAACGCTTCCACTAACATAAATTATATCTGGCTTGTTGACATTGGTAGATATTCAGTCACAGACTAGTGCTCATGTAAGATCATCTTAGTCCAATTCTGTTTTCCCTACATAGAGTATTGATTTTGTAGCAGCTGTTAATCATCCCAGTAAGTTCCAATTTGGACACTCTTCAACACAGAAGTCAGCACTGTAAGCAGAAACAAGCAAGGCAGTAAGAATTTCAAAGGCTTCTGGAAAGGTCCTCCAGTTTTTGCAGAATGTATCCAGAAACAAGTTAGTATCACATGCTGTGTAAAAAGTGAAAGCCAACATGAAATTTAAAACCTTATTCATATTTGTACTTCTGAAATTGGAAGTGGGTCTGTGATCCTTTTAGAATTACTCTCTGAGTCTGGAAGAAATCTGAGAAAGACTAGGAGACTTTTAGTGCATCATATATATTACCACCAAGATGTCCTATCAAATAGATATTTGCATGCCTATGATTTAATAGCCTTCAACCCTAGTCAGTCACTAAGATCCTCTTACTTCTCCAGTATAGGAAAAATGTGACTACTTAATTCTCATAACCATAAATATCAAGTTAGTGGAATAGTTAGCAATCAGAATTCTTATAGTCATTAGCCTTGTCTTACATGTTTCCTTATGCCTTTACTGCAAATACAAAGGAAATATCTTAACCTTACCCATTTAGCTGGACTTCCCAGGTGGCAATAGTGGTAAAGATATCCACCTGCCAATGTAGGAGACCTAAGGGGCATGGGTTCAATCCCTGGGTCACCTGGAGGAGGGCATGGCAACTCTTGCCTGGAGAATCCCATGGACAGAGGAGCCCGGCAGGCTACAGTTCATATAGCTGCAAAAAAACATGACTGAAGCAACTTAGCACACATGCATACATTTAGTTATGATCACAGACTGGTTAACAACATAGAGTTTTTGGTCTGGTCCTGAAATCAGTTAAATTAGACTCAACAGATTTGAGGCTGTTTAAATTTAAACAGATTTAAACCAAATCTGTTTTGTTTTAAAATCTCATTTCCTTGCTTTGTCCACTTCATTTACCTTTTTATTATAAACATTATATAATTTTTAATAAAGATAATTCTGTTATTAAGCCAGTAATAATTTGTGTATTTTCTTAAATGAGAAATTTGGATTATACATTTTAGAAATTAGAAACATTAATCAAGTAATGTCTACAATTCTCATTATAAAATGACATTGTTTTGAAATGTGTTTTTCCACATTTTATGACAAGGAGAAATTTATAATGATATTAATGCTATATTGAATAATATGTTTTTCTGGATAGTCAACTTCATATTTTAATTGGAAGACTCCATTTCATTAGATATTTGTTTCTGAAATAGGCTATTTTTAAGATTTATAGTATTTGAGTAAATTGCCAAGCACCAAAAATTAGTGATCTCAAATACTTGATAAATTTACCTCACAGCAATTTATCTACAAAATTTCAATGCAAATTAAGTTCTAACCATTTTCTTAAATTTATATAGTGTTTCTCTTTTATTGGCTCAGCCACATTAAACTGTTTTAGTAAATTGCAGAGTAATCAACTTACTCTTTACTGAATGATAATTTATTCATTAAGGGTCATATAAAATATTGAGAATTTTTTTCAAAACAGTTCAGTTCAATCGCTCAGTTGTGTCCAACTCTTTGTGACCCCATGGACTGCAGCACGCCAGGCATCCCTGTCCATCAGCAACTCCTGGAGCTTGCTCAAACTCATGTCCATTGAGTCAGTGATGCCATCCAACCATCTCATCCTCTGCCGTCCCCTTCTCCTCTCTCTTTCAATCTTTCAGAGCATCAGAGTCTTTTCCAGTGAGTCAGCTGTTCACATCAGGTGGCCAAAGTATTGGAGTTTCAGCTTCAGCATCAGTCCTTCCAAAAATATTCAGGACTGACTTCATTTAGGATTGATTAGTGGGCTCTCCTTGCAGTCCAAGGGAGTCTCGAGAGTCTTCTCCAACACCATGGTTCAAAAGCATAAATTCTTTGGTGCTTTCTTTATAGTCCAACTCTCACATCCATACATGACTACTGGCAAAACCATAGCTTTGACTGTATGGAACTGTGTTGGCAGAGTAATGTCTCTGCTTTTTAATATGCTGTCTACGTTTCTCATAGCTTTTCTTCCAAGGAGCAAGCATCTTTTAATTTAATAACTGCAGTCACCATCTACAGTGATTTTGGAGCCCCAAAATATAAAGTCTCTCACAGTTTCCATTGTTTCCTCATCTATTTGCCATGAAGTGATGGGAACAGATGCCATGATCTTAGTTTTCAGAATGTTGAATTTTAAGCCTGCTTTTTCACTTTTCTCTTTCGTTTTTATCAAGAAGCTCTTTAGTTCTTTGCTTTCTGCCGTAAGGGTGGTGTTATCTGCATATGTGAGGTTCTTGGTATTTTTCCCGGCAATCTTGATTCCAGTTTGTACTTCATCCAACCTAACATTTTGCATGATGTACTCTGCATTTAAGTTAAATAAGCAGGGTGACAGTATACAGCCTTGTCGTACGCCTTTCCTGACTTGGAACCAGTCTGTTATTCCATATCCAGTCCTAATTGTAGCTTCTTGGCCTGCAAACAGATTTCTCAGGAGGCAGGTCAGGTAGTCTAGTATTCCCATCCTTTTAAGAATTTTTCACAGTCCGTTGTGATCCAAAGAATCAAAGACTTTGGTATAATAAATAAAGCAGATGTAAATGTTTTCTGTAACTCGCCTGCTCTTTCAATGATCCAGCGAACGTTGGCGATTTCATTTCTGGTTCCTCTGCCTTTTCAAAATTCAGCTTGACCATATGGAAGTTCATGGTTCACATTCAGTTGAAGCCTGACTTGGATGATTTTGAGCATTACTTTGCTAGCATGTGAGATGAGTGCAATTGTGCAGTAGTTTGAACATTCTTTGACATTGCCATTCTTTGGGATGGAATGAAAACTGACCTTTTTCAGTCCTGTGGCCACTGTTGAGTTTTCCACATTTGCTAGCATATTGAGTGCATCACTTTAACAGCATCATATTTTAGCATTTGAAATAGTTCAGCTGGAATTCCATCACCTCCACTAGCTTTGCTTGTAGTGTTGCTTCTTAAAGCCGACTTGACTTTGCATTCCAGGATTCCTGGCTCTAGGTGAGTGATCACACCATTGTGGTTATCTGGGTCATGAAGTTTTGCTGTTTTTTTTTAAAATTTCTTCTGTGTATTCTTGCCACCTCTTAGTATCTTCTGCTTCTGTTAGGTCTCTACCATTTTTGTCCTTTATTGTGCCCATCTTTGCATGAAATGTTCCCTTGGTATCTCTGATTTTCTTCAAGAGCTCTCTAGTCTTTCTCATTCTATTGTTTTCCTCTGTTTCTTTGCATTAATCATTGAGGAAAGCTTCCTTATCGCTCCTTGCTATTCTTTGGAACTCTGCATTCAAGTGAGTTTATCTTTTCTTTTCTTCTTTGCCTTTGTGTCTCTTCTTTTCTCAGCTATTTATAAGGCCTCCTCAGACAACCATTTTGTGTTTTTCATTTCTTTTTCTTGGGGATGGTCTTGATCACTGCCTCCTGTACAATGTCACAAACCTCTGTCCATAATTCTTCAGGCACTCTATCAGATGTAATATCTTGAGTCTATAGTCACATCCACTATAAACTCATAAGGGATTTGATTTAGGTCATACCTGAATGGTCTAGTGATTTTTCCCTACTTTCCTCAATTTAAGTCTGAATTTTGCAGAAAGTATTTCATGATTCTAGCCACAGTCAGCTCCCAGACTTGTTTTTGCTGACTCTATTGAGCTGTTTGAAAAACAGATCCATCAAATAAAAACTGACCATACTATAATTAGATTTTACCCCCAAACCAAAAACTCCAAACTAAAACATTGTATTTGAAGTTGGGACAAATTTGTTCATATATTAATGAATGTTCAAGTATTGCTCTTTCATTAAGCCTCTAACTGCTGTATTTTCTGTCTTTTTTCTCTCCAGGTATTCAATTTTTTTTAATGTGCAGTTTTAAATACTTTGAGTTAGTTATCCTGCACTTTCTTTATCACTCAAGAAAATTTATAGTGGCTTTGATTATTGACACAGATCTTTGTTCACCTATGGCTGATTCGTGTCAATGTATGGCAAAACCAATACAGTATGGTAATTTAAAAAAATAAAATAAAAAAATAAAATCCTTAATTAAAATATTAAATAATTTCAAATGAAATATAAAATTTTATTGTAAAATTTTAAATAGAATATAAAACTTGGGAAAAGAAGGAAGTGTAAAACACACAGTACATTTAAAAAAGAAATATTTATCCTTAGGTAAAATCTCCGTCTAAAGAATTTTAGTTGCCCCCACTTCCTCTCCCTTTTGCGGAACCAGTACCAGATGGCTTTATTATCTCTTCTTTCTCTCATACCACTTTCCCAGAATTTCTTTTTTCTTTTGTTATCCTTGACCTTCAGATTCAGCAATTCAGTGACCCTGGTTTCCCAATATTTTGCCACACTTAACTGTGAATCACTTTGTATTTTTTGGTGAGTCACTGGTAAATAATCCATCTGCTAATGCAGGAGGCACGTGTTTGATCCATGGGCTAGGAAGGTTCCCTGGAGAAGGAAATGGCAACGCACTCCAGTATTCTTTCCCAGGAAATCTCATGGTCAGAGGAGCCTGGTGGGCTACAGTTCATGGGGCTGCAGACTTGGATACAACTGAGCTACTAAACAACAACAAACTGTGAATCACTTTCTATTTATTGAATTTCTTTTTTCACTTCTTTGCACTTCCTTGGTCCCATACCCTCTCAAAACTGAGAATTCTTTTCTAACTGCCTTGCTGATTATGTGTCACCTTCATGTGCTTTTCCAACTTCGTCTCTCCTTTAATTGTAAATAATTACCAGCTCTGCTCTTTTTTCTCTATGTCTGGTAGGCTATTTCATTCCTCCTCATGGTTTTAGTCATTATCTGGAAATAGGGTAGCAATCTCTGTATCACACATGTAGATGTCTTCTGGAGTTTCACAAATCTCCACACCTAATCAAGGAATTGTGATGGTTCTGTATGTGAATATTCTGTAAGTGTTTCCTTTTCAATTTTCTTTTATTCTGCTTTGGTTTATTTATTTTCTATTTGTTTATTTTTATTTATTTATTTTGCCTCTAAGGAGCTCAGACTCTCATCACCTCTAATTTTCACTGTTCTGGTTTCTCCATGTGGCTCCTCTCTGCCTCCATCTTAATTCTTCAAATCCAGGCTCTGCCTAAGCAGCTATGCCTTCAGTGGCTCAATATGTCATATAGATGAACTCTAACCTCCTTATCATATCTGGTCCTGACATATCTTCAGCTTTATCTCTATTTTGGAAACTGCCTGTCCTTTCTGAAATGCTTTTCCCTAACCTGTAGTTTTTCTCATGCCAGCAATTCTGTCAGGGTGAAACAGATCACCTTTATCAATCCCCTAGCCCCCATCACTAATTTTCCCGAAATATATCTACCCTTTTTAATTTGCAAATTATAAGATTAGTAGCAGTACATTTGTGAATAATCAACTCATGCTATGTTTCAGTTAAAAATTCTTTCCTGAGCTGTCAGACTATGTTTGACACTCTTTTCTTTTTGTACCTCATGTCTCTCTTCACATACCTTTATTTAACATTAATCACATTTTATAGTCATCTGTTTGTCTTTCCCTAGAACCTGAGCACTGTGAGATTAGCAATGTAAGTTATTCAAGTGTGCCTATTCTTTGCACACACATTAGCATATAGCATTTGTTAATAGATATTAAGTGCTCATTTACTGTGAATGAATAAATATTCCAGTCTTCCAAGCTTCCAGATCTTTGTGGTTCTTTTTCTTGCTCACATTTAATTAAGAACATTCCCAATGTTAGAGAAAAGCAAGCATTAAAAAATTTCCATCATAACTTAAAACTTTTCTATATATGTAGAAAGTTCAACATGGTATTCTTTTGACTATTTTTACTAAGTTTGGAAAATAGGAATATTGTAAACCTGCTTAATGTGTTTAAATGAATTCATAGTGTGTTGCATATTTTTCATACATGTATTTCAAAGCATGGGGTTTTCTCAATCTGTAAATACAGAAGAGGCCTTTTCTGACTTAAATGGTTTTAACAGAATTTTATTTTCGTAAAGTCATTTAATTTCTGGGACATGGACTTTCCTAATGTTCCATAACTAATTTAATCTTACCTGGTTTTAGCTGCCATGTGCTTTTAATGACTAAACATGCAAAATGTATCACAGACAAGGAATTTTTTTAATATTAAAAAAGCCCTACACACTTGGTAAGAGCTATAATGCTGCAAATGACATTGATAAATGAGGCTGTATTCCTGAAGATGTAATTAATCTGCAACAGGGTGGGAACAGCTCCTTAGGTAAATGAAACTATATCAGCTGTGTAGTCTGTAATTAACTTACAGCCATATTAGTCCAAGTGTAATGTTATTCATTATATATGTAAGGTATTATTTTCTCCATATGAAAGTTGTAATTTGCTAAGTAATGATTAACAGTTCATCTTAATACTTCAGTCATATTATTGTAATATAATTGTCATCCATTTTCATTTTATTCCATTTACCCCTCTGTTTGAAAGGCAGGATTAGATGTCAGTTCTTCACATTGCATGTACAGAAATGAATAAATTGAAGATAAAGCCTGATTTATTGTGATTACCTCTGACTGACACTTCATGCAGCAGGTCTGTTTTGAATTATTTGAGAATGTGGAGATGTATACAATAAATTTTAAAGCAGAGGTGTGGCATTCAGCCTGTATTGAGTACATGTAAAGGAGAAAAGATTCAAAGAAAGTAAGTAAATACTAACTTTTAAAACCAGGTATTTATTCCATACATTCCATACTGAATATTGGATCTTCACAAGTTCAGGCATTCAGTGATTGTTATGGATATGAGTTAGCCAGGAGAGAGCTTACTTTGTTCAAAGTATGGTGCTTTTCTAGACACATTTAAAAACATTTTAGTGAATTAGGAAAACAAATGAGACTCAACACAGATATAAAACATGATTTGGTTCTAAGAACTGCTTGGGATTCACATGGTCAAAACCCAGTTCATGCTAGTTTAAGCTAAAATGGGAATAATTTGACTCACATAACTGATCAGTAGTGTTTCAGGCTTCAAGCTGGGTTTAGAAGCTCAACACAATCATCAGTACCATATTTCTTATTTTATCTCTCAATTCAGTTGATCTTTGATTTGTTTTCTAGCTTAGGTCCAGATAGTATTATCTGGATTAAGTATTATCTGGATAATTCTGAAATTATCTCAATTTTCTGGTCTACTTCAGACTCGCCTCAAATAGAGGAAGAACTCATTTCCTGAAACTTTACACCCATAGTAGAAAGATGCAGTCCTGCCTCATAGTTGCAGCCACAAACCCTAGGGAAGCATTTGATTGAAAAACTTCTGGAGCTACATTCAAGATGGGCTACATAATTTGTGAGGCCCAGTGCAAACTGAGAAGGAAGAGCCTTCTGTTCATTTCATTGGAGAAGGAAATGGCAACCCACTCCAGTACTCTTGCCTGGAGAATCCCAGGGATGGGGGAGCCTAGTGGGCTGCCATCTACGGGGTCGCACAGAGTTGGACACGACTGAAGTGACTTAGCAGTAGCAGCAGTGCAAATTGAGAAGGAAGAGCCTTCTGTTCAGCAGTTAAGAGTTTCTAGAATAAAACAGTAGAACCTACTGAAAGACCCTCGTGATGATGAGGCCCTTTTTGACTACACAAGTCCTATGCCCCTGAAGCTCAGCTCAGCATAGACTCTTGCCGGAAGCAATCCCCCTGTCCTGGGGAACTGTTGCACCAAAAAAGGGTGGTGCTGATGGCGATGAGCTTATTTCTTCTTGAGTCACAAGGAATAAGTTGTCCTTTTTAAAGTGAGATTTTATTATGAAAAAAAAAAAAGAGGGATATTTGGTAGGTAAAGCCAAAATCATGCTTACCAAAAGTCATTAAAAACTTGGGAAGTTACTAAAGAAGGAAACTGAGAGATTAATTCAAGTAAAAATTTATTGAAATCCTGGGTTTCCACTTGTGTGTGTGCACTATGATGCTTCAGACATGTCTGACTCTTTGCGACCCTTTGGACCATAGCCCACCAGGCTCCTCTGTCCCTGGGATTCTGCAGGGAATTTATCTGACTTAGAGATCGAAACTGTGTCTCCCATGTCTCCTGCATTGCCAGATGGGCTCTTTACCACTGATGCCACCTGGGAAGCCCTGGCTTCCACATGTATGGACATAATTCCTTGTTGGTAAGAATATTATTTAAGTGTTATTTCCTATTAAGTGTTATTTCCTCTAAAAATGATTGCAGACTAGCTGAGAAGATTTGAAGAATCATGAAAAAAACTGAGTTGTTATTTCTGACTTATTTTTACAGATGCAACTACTAGATAAAAGCAGAATAACAAGTAAAAAAAAAAAAAAGAGTGTATTTGCCAAAACAGACTAGGTTATACTGAGGAAATAAATCCTCAAAATCTAGGAGCTTAAAAAAATCAGAGGTTTATTTCTTGCTAATGTGTTACATATTTGTCACAGTCCAGAAGGCACAGTATTCTGAGTGTGTTAATTCAGGGGACTCGGGCTGATAGAGTCTTCCCCATCCGGAACATCTCATTTCATTATGACAGGGCAAAATGGTATTGGATTTGATGTTGGATTTAAAAGCTTTCGCCTAACGCTGACATAAAACAGTTTTACACTTCATTATCAAAGGAAATGTGAAGTCCCAGATAACTGTGAGAGAGCAGAGAAGTTTATTTTTGCCCCATGTACCCATTAGAAGAACAAGCTCAGTGGTAAAGAGTCTGCCTGCCAGTGCAGGAGACCTGGGTTTGATCTCTGGATTGGGAAGAGCCCTTAGAGAAAGAATTGACAAACTGCTTCAGTATTCTTGTCTTGGAAATCTCATGAAGAGAAGAGCCTGTCAGGCTACAGTCCATGATGTCACAAAAGTAGGATGTGACTTAGCAACTAAAAAACAACTAAAAAGCACACAACCCACTAGAATAATAAGAATATTGAGGAATATGTGTGGTGTTTAGCAGAATTAGATCTTTTGGTTAGGAAATAGTGTAACCTCTACACTATACCCAGTACACCTGTGCTCTGATCAAGGGTGCCAACCCTACACACTTAGCCAGTCACATCCAAACTGGTCACAGTCCACAATCTCTGACCTAATCACACTTGTTTCTTCTTCAGGAGCTGAGAAAGTAGTCTATCTCAGTTCTTTGACCTCTCTCGAGTTAGAAACGTAGAATTAAAAATAGCAATTTCCTGCCCTCTTTCTCACCGTATATATGAAGATTCAGAACAAGGTGACCCAAATGCATGCTCCCACAAAGGGAAAGAATGGAAAGCACCCAGCTGACCCTAATTTTTAGCATATCTTAAAGGTTCTTGAGCTTATATAACCATAAGGGTTCCAACAGTGGGAAAGTGTTCAGTTCAGTTGTTCAGTCGTGTCTGACACTTTGCACCTTCATGCACTGCAGCACTCCAGGCCTCCCTGCCCATCACCAGCTCCTGGAATTTACTGAAACTCATGTCCATCAAGTTGGTGATGCCATTCAATCATCTCATCCTCTGTATTCCCCCTTTCCTCCTGCCCTCAATCTTTCCCAGCATCAGGGTATTCTCAAATGAGTCAGGTCTTCGCATCAGCTGTTTCAGTTTCAGCATCTATCCTTCCAATAAATATTCAGGACTGATTTCCTCTAGAATGGACTGGTTGGAACTCCTTGCCATCTAAGGGACTCTCAAGAGTCTTCTCTAACACCACAGTTCAAAAGCATCAATTCTTCAGTGCTCAACTTTCTCTGTAGTCCAACTCTCACATCCATATATGACTACTAGAAAAACCATAGCTTTGATTAAACAGATGTGGTCCACTGGAGAAGGAAACTGCAAACCACTTCAGAATGCTTGCCTTCAGAACCCCATGAACAATATGAAAAGACAAAAAGATAGGACACTGGAAGATGAACTCTCCAATTTGGTAGGTGCCCAAGACACTACTGGGGAAGACTGGAAAAGTAACTCCAGAAAGAATAAAGAGATGAAGCAAAAGCATCACCCAGTTGTGGATGTGACTGGTGATGGAAGTAAAGTCCAAAGCTGTAAAAAGCAATATTGCATAGGAACCTGGAATGTTAGGGCCATGAATCAAGGCAGGTTGGAAGTGGTCAAACAAATGGCAAGAGTGAACGTCAACATTTTAGGAATCAGCAAACTAAAATGGACTAGAATGGGTGAGTGTAAGAATACCTTAGAAGAAATGGAGTAGCCATCATAGTCAACAAAAGAGTCCAAAATGAAGTGCTTGGATGCAGTCTTAAAAATGACAGAATGATCTGTTTGTTTCCAAGGCAAACCACTCAGTATCATAGTAATCCAAGTCTATGCCCCAACCAGTAAGGCTGAAGAAGCTGAAGTTGAATGGTTCTATAAAGACTTATAAGATCTTCTAGAACTAACACCCCCAAAAGATGTCCTTTTTATTACAGGAGATAGGAATGCAAAAGTAGGAAATCAAGAAATTCCTGGAGTACCAGGCAAATTTGGCCTTGGAGTACAGAAATGAGCAGGGCAAAGGCTAATAGAGTTTTGCCAAAAGAATGCACTACCAAAATCAGATTGATTATATTCTTTGCAGCCAAAGATGGAGAAGCTCTGTACAGTCAGGAAAAATAAGACCAGGAGCTGACTGTGGCTCAAATCATGAACTCCGTATTGCCAAATTCAGATTTAAATTGAAGAAAGTAAGGAAAACCACCAGCCCATTCAGGTATGACCTAAATCAAATCCCTTACAATTATACAGTGGAAATGAGAAATAGAGTCAAGAGATTAGATCTGATAGACAAGAGTGCCTGAAGAACTACGGACAAAAGTTCATGACATTGTACAGGAGGCAGGAACCAAGACCATCCCCAAGAAAAAGAAATGCAAAAAGGCTAAATGGGAAAATGTGATGGAACCTAATTAAACTTATTTTCTGCTTTCCAAAGACCCTGCTGTCCACTGTTCACAGTTCTTCACTTTAGTCTTTTTCATTGTCCTCTTTGGCTGCATCTAGGGTAGGTGTTTGGAAATTAGTCTCTCTTGAGAAGTGATATGTGTTCTACTCAAAGGTTGTTAAGGCCTTATGGGTTATTACAACCTTGTAGATTTAAGCTTTTTTAGTTCTTGCTTTTTAAAATATTTTGACTATTGGAACTTCCCAGCTGGCGATGCAGGAGTCAATCCCTGGTCAGGTAAGTAGATCCCATATGCTACAACTAAGAGTTTGCATACTGCAACTAAGGATCCCGCACATCACAACAAAAATCAAAGATCCAGTGTGCTGCAATGAAGAGCCAGCACAGCCAAATACAGGAATACAAGTGTGTCAAGACCTATGGTGAGAATGATGTCATAAAAGAGTAGGAAATAAATATACAGTATTTTGACCTGTAAGTTGACTTGCTGTTTGATTCCAGTCAGCAACATGGTCCAGTACATATACCCACAATCCCTTTTAATTGATACTTAATTTATATAAACTTCAACTATAGACGTTCAACCTTGTTTGATCTTATTTTTTTCCTTGAGCCATCTTTTGCAACTATAGGAATTTACTGGGTGCCACCCACATTAGCCTAGGTTTTTCTGTAGTGAATATTAATCTTTCAGAGATTCTAACACTGTGGAAAGAGAAAGTGAATGCTCATTCATGTCTGACTCTTTGCAACCCTATACACTTAGCCACCAGGCTCCTCTGTCCATGGAATTCTCCAGGCAAGAATACTAGAATGGGTTGCATTCCCTTCTCCAGAGAATCTTCTCAACCCAGGGAACAAACCCGTGTCTCCCACATTGCAGGCAGATTCTGTACCATCTGATCCAGCAGAGAAGCCCGTTAACAATGGGAGAAAGACTGCAACTTGAATCACATCCTTATCTTGAGCCAGTTTAATAAATTGAAAAAATTTAATAATAGGTATAAACCTCATACTCTTTCTTTATAAAAACTGAGTTTTAATCTGTTTTTTTTTCTTTCTCTAAAACTGTCAGTTTTATCTTGTACTGTATGAGATTGAGAAATTTCCTCTTCCAGCCCTAATGAAATGTCTTTATCTTCTTTTATTTTTAATTACAAATCTCCAGTTCTTTTCTGTGCTCATTTCTTTCTTGAAATACCTTGCCAAATGCTATCAGTGGCAACCAACACACAGTACTTACGTTAAAGTTTTCTCCTAGAGCTCTAGATATTTAGTGTATGATCCTGTTGATTTTCACCAAGGTGTAATAACCTTCTTTTCTACTATCTTTGATAATAGTTTCCTTACTACACAGCATCCTCAGCCTAACTGCTATGCCAATGTCGTAAGGGTTTCTTTCTCTTTTTTTCCTTTTTCTTCAAATCATGATAATTTCCTCTATAAGATAACAATTTCTGTTACAGTGTGGTAACAAAAAAACACTCCAAGTCTCAGTGGATTAAAAACAGTTTATTTTTCATTCAAGCTCTGTGTCCAGCATATGTTGCCAGGATTCTCTGATCCATATCATCCTCATTCATGGACCATAATTGGATGTTGTCTCTACAACTTGGAAAGTTGATGGTTGTCTTGGCAGCGGAAAAGAGATACAGTGAATTACACACAGGCTCTTTAAAGCATCTGACTGACAGTGATATGTATCACTTTGGTTCATTTTTTTTTTCTCCTTTAACAAGTCACATGCCCACTTCCTAATTTCTGTCAGTGCCTGGGAAAAGGAAACTGAAATATGGATAAACAGCCCTAATGATTATCCTAGCTTGAATGCATAAAGAGGAGTAGAAAAAGTAAATGCAACTTTAGGAGAACCCGTAAAAGGGATAAAACATTTAGCAATAGAGGGAGTTTAGAGGGATGGTGATAGAATGGGTAGAACAGCAGGTATAAAGGAAATGGTCAACTTTCAAAACCTGAGTTTATTAAAAAAAAAAAGCATATCTTGGCATCAACATGAAGAAGCATCTGACAGTAGGAATACAAGTGGGAGTGAATGAAAGGGAAAATTGACATTTGGGAGCAAGCCTAGAAAGCAAAGGAAGAACTGATTTATATAGAGAAAAAAAAGTGTGATAGGCCTGAAAAGCAAAAATGGATTTCTATAAAAGAGAAAACAACACTAAGAAATTTATTAACACTCTTGTTCTAGAATTTTCCTGTCAAATACAGCATGTGAAGTCTTATCATTACTGTTATTCATACCCCAACATATTTGACTATCCACGCAATCCTAATAATAAAGGTGCCAAATAATTTGAATATTCTTTGAAAACCAACCCCGAATTGTTTTCCACTAAAGACAAAAATTTGACTTGTGTATCAGCAGTGTTAGGGACCCATGAGAATCAAATATAACTGGACATTTTTATACCAAAAAAATGAGGGACTCTCCGAACGTATTGGTGAATTTTAAATTCCTTTAATGAAGATTTTCTATTATTTGAATGATTCTGTATGTTAGGTGTATTTCCTTTGTTTTATAAACCTATATTCCTTTACCAATATCTTCAAAGCTTATGAAAATCACTGCTCTTCTACTAAACATTTATAAATACAAAATTACGTAAGATTTTCTAAACTTATTGAGATGTAAATGACATATAAATGACATATAACATTGTCAAAGGTTAAGATGTATAGCATGTTGATTTGATACACTTATAAATTACAAAATGTTACCATCATTGTGTCAGCTCACACTTGCAGCATGTCACATAATTACTATTTCTTTTCAGTGGTGAGAACATTTAAGATCTATTCTCTTAGCAAGTTTCAAGTATATAAAAGTATTGACTATGATCACCATATTCTACTTTAGATCCCCAGGACTTAATTCATCTTATAGCTGGGAATTTGTACCCTTCGACAAGTGTCTCTCCACTCCCACTACCCCTCAGACCCTGGTAGCTACCATTCTCATTTGTTTCTATGAGTTCAGCTTTTTTAGATTCTAGGTTTAAGTGATATCATACAGTATTTATCTTTCTTCAATTTATTTCACTTGGTTTAATGCCGTCCATGTCCAACCATGTTACAAGCAGCAGAATGGCCTTCTTTCTCATAGCTGAATAGTATTCCATTATATTTATATAGGTGTCCTTGGTGTCTCAGTCAGTAAAGAATATGCCTGCAGTGCAGGAGACTACCTGCAGGAGACTCGGGTTCTATCCCTGAGTCAGGAAGATCCCCTGGAGAAGGAAATGGCAACCCACCCCAGTAATCTTGCTTGGGAAATCCCCTGGACAGAGGAGCCTGGTGGGCTGTATAGTCCATGTGCTTGCAGGAGTCATACATAACTCTGTACATATACCATTTTTTCTTTAGATAGGTGTTTTTGATTGTTTCTGTGTCTTGACTATTGTGGATAATGCGGCAGTAAATATGGCAATGTAGATATCTCTGCAATATCTTTTTACTTCCCTAGCATTTATACTCAGAAATGGAGTTTCTGGATCATATGATCAAGAATCTGCCTGCATTGCAGGAGACCCAGATTCAATTTCTGGATTGGGACAATCCCCTGGAGAAAGAAATGACTACCCACTCCCGTAATTTTGCCTGGAGAATCCCATGGACAGAGGAGCCTAGGAGGCTATATATAGTACATGGGGTTGCCAGGGTTGGACATGACTTAGTGACTACACCACCACCACCACTTTTAATCTCTTGAATAACCTCTATATTGTTTTCCATAATGACTGTATCAATTTATACTCCGACCAGCTAAATATTCATAAATATGACATTATAAAAAATTATATTGTGTAATTTTTATTTGATGAATTTAGTCATTTAATATTCAAAATTACTGCACCTAAAGAGGGGATTATTTTCTCTCATTATTATAACCTGAGCCAACACAAAGACTGTCTTGTGATGTTCTGCTGAAATGTCCTAAATATATGTGATTTTTACATATCTGATGGTTATCTTATAATTGTAACTTGAATATTTTTTAATTATCTCAAGGTGACTTGAAATTTCAGAATTAATGACTAGATCATAAAGAAGTAAACCTTCTATCCTGAAAACAAAGTAATATGCTTAATATATTAAAAAGGAATTTTAGTTAATATTCTTTTTATCAAAGTGTAATTTTTATAAAATGCATATGGTGTTCTACATCTACAGTGTTCTTTCTATCTCTTTTAAAATCCCTGATGTATATGAAGATGTCCAGAAATAATTTGTGGAACTCTCTTCCTAGCACTTATAACCAATCCATAGCTTTTGAGGTAGCAGTGTCTTGATTTTAAATTTATTACCATAATAATGAACTATTGTTTATTGAGCTGCTTCTATATGTGAAAGTTACTTGGTACTAGATGCTTTACAAATTTTAATTCATTTGATTATCTTCACATCACTGTGAGCTAGTGACTACAACTCCTCTCTCATTCTTGTTGGTGAGAAAACTGAGATTCAGGGAGGTCATTTTTACCATATTGGTGCAGCTGGTACAGGAGAGGGTGATATAAAAATTCATACTTTTTTCAGGTAGGTTTTATAACTGTTATTGTTATCTCCTTCTTTATAAATATATCCTTTTAAAATACTGTAGCCTTGATAATATGGAAATTTTTTCATCACTTTATATATAGAAATTAATTTCTCAGCTTTTTAAGAAAGAATAAAATATGATACGGACCTGTAATATATTATGGTCCATAGTATAAAACTGTGGAAATAACTCTTTATCGCAGAAGCCTTAAATGGTTCTAATGGAACCACTCTATTTTAAAAGCCATCACAGCAAAATCAGATAATCCTTTATTTGGGAGCAGTTTAGTTGTAGAGATAGGGCATTTTATTTGCACATCAGTATTTCCTGAAGTACTGTGGCCTCAATGGTAACCTGGCTGGCATCCTACTGGTAGAGAGGAGAGGAGGCATGACTGAAGACATCCCCAAGCAGGATCTTCCCCAACAGAAAATCTGCAAACTATGTGCATGGGCCACTGACAGGCAGAAGTGTTACATTTTTATCTGAATATCTGAATCTTTTGGCTCCACAAGAAAGAGGCAGCTACAGGTTGGCTCAGGTGACTAGGCAAATTAATGAAATGCAAAATTGGTAAACCTATACAGAAAATCTTTTTCTCCAGGATTATATAAGGAAGTGTAAGAGTTATCTAGGAAAATGAAGTATGCACAAGTGTCCTGGGCAAGAAGAATGATGTGAGCAGTTATGAAGTAGGGAATTAGGTAGCACCAACCATGTTCGGGGGAGAGGGAGAGCGGCCACTGTGGCTTAACAGCTATCTGCTGGTAGATGACCCTAGGAGGGCTCAAAAACAGCAATCTGGTTCACCATGAAAAAAACTGATAAGGAGTTCGGAGGTTAACATACAGTCTGTAAAGAACCATTGACGATTTTGGGAAAACAGTTGATCATTTGAAAGGAATGATACTTTAGGAAGAATAATTTGACTGCAGCCAATAAATACATTTAAAAGTGCTGGCAGGCAGACCAGTCAGGAGCTCAGAGGCTAGCAGTTTCCATGGTATTAAATGATGATGTAATGAAACAGAATAAGATTATTGGAATGGTGATATCAGAAATCAAGCTGTGCTAAAGACCTGAGGAACAATTGAGAAATTTTGGTAATGGATTTGAATTGAGGTCCATATGGCTATTACAAATGTTATGACTTCAGAACCTTCTGATTGAGTTGAAAATTCAGGTCTGTAACACAAAAGAGGATGTGGTAGTAAATTTGAGAGTAGATTATTATGGGATATCATTGGGAAAATCCTATAGAATGTGAAAAAATGTGGTATCTGAATGAGAGAATAAGTCAAACCATGAGGACTTTTAAAATGTTTAGTTTGCTTCTGTATAGTTCTCTAAGTAACCCACTCCACTGTTCTTGCCAGGAGAATCCCAGGGACCGGAGAGCCTGGTGGGCTGCCGTCTCTGGGGTCACACAGGGTTGGACATGACTGAAGTGACTTAGCAGCAGCAGAGGCAGTTCTCTAAGTGTCAGAAACAAAAATGTCTATTGTTTCTTAACATAGGAACTCGAAAGCACAAATAATTACTTTAAAATATGTTATTCTATATGTGTATTTGTGGGGAAATCTCAGTGATATTTTATCTTTTATTTATACTTGGGCTTAGTTCATTCTTGCTTCAATTTTCATGTATAGCAAGTAACAAGATATATTTCCTACAGTCCCATTTGGGCTATAAAGCACTGCCAAATCTTTAATTCAGTTAGGAAGCACTTCACTATGCCTTACAAGTGAAATGGTACTATAACTGACCCACATTTCTGAATAATTTTTATTTCAATGTTTATGAGCGTAGGATCATTATTTTTGTAATGCTGCAGTTGTCATTTACTTTGAGTCATTCTTTGTTCCCATGAGTGAAAGAATATCACAGATCTTTGGATAGGGCATCACTTGTCATATGAATGTGTCTGGAAAAAGCATTTTTAATGAACTATTTTCCAAGTGTAAACCATGAACCACTAGTGAATATTGATGACCTATCAAATGTCAGCAAGGTGTCTGGTGGCTTAGATGAAAGCACAGTGGAGTTTTGTCCACATATATCGTGCTAATTTGAAAATAAGATTAATTACTATTTTCATAAATACCCTATTATACTATAATAATAGTTGCATTTGAAAGGATATATCCATGCTAAAAGGACAGTGTTAATCACTTGTCTTAAAACATGTTCAAATAACAGGGTGAATTTCCTTTCACCTGATATGTTCATATTACTTGCATTTATTGCTTGCATGTTATAAATATGCATTTGTCATTTTTACTGTTACATTGAGTTTTATCCACAATTCATTGAAAGTTAACTAGAGCCTCAAAATGGGCCATTCAAATAGAAATATAATGAAATCAGTCATGAAGTTGTAACTCAAACTGTGAACCAGACTGTATTGTAAGTGTAGAAGATAAAACTGAATATTCTCAGGGAAGCACATTAACAAGTGTAATGACTTTGCACAAGCAGCCAAAACAGAAAATGATATGATAGGAATTATGAAGATAAAAATCTTTTACAATTAGATTTTATTGTATTAATGACTTTTTATACCTTACCCTAGAGCTTTTTAGGTTAGATATCTCTGACAATTGGGGGTATGAACTTATGCTTAATTTTCAAACAAAGAACAATAATGTCTATGGCAAACCAATTGAGTTATTTCAGAACAGTCATAATACAGTGTTTACAAAATTGATTACTATTACTTTTGCCAAAGGCAAGGAAAAGAGCAGCATTTCAAAGGCATCATTAAAGTCACATTTTCATAGTAAATATGTCACATGGTTGCTGAGAGTATTATAACAACATCTGCAAGGTTAATAAATCTCATACCCCCAAAAAATGATGTATGGGAAAATTCCTGTATCAAATGATACTATTGATTGTATAATAACATTATTGACCTATACCTTAGAAGAACAGAGGAGTTTTGCATTCTATCACATATTTTGCTTAAAGGATAACAATGATATGATGAGAGAAATGGGCTCAATGATGTTTTATCTGCTTATCATGTGAAAATTTGTACTGTGGAAGATTAGTCAAAATTTTTCAAATCACTACAGAGAATTAAAGGTATGTTGCAGTCAATAATTAAAAAGTCTAAGTATTACACTCTGAAGGGGTTACTCCTGAAAGACAGTCCCCATACTATGACTATTTAATGATCAACATCCACCTCTGGATCTTGATTAAGTATAGACACAAATCAGTAGTGTGAAGGTGACCAAAGGTGTGTCCTAAATATAAACTATTTTAGTATGCTACTTGAGTAATTGGATAGCAACTGTAGGACTGGGCTATTTTCTTTATTGATCATTTTATTGGAGGGTAGTTGCTTTTCAATGTTGTTAGTTTCTGCTGCACAGCAAAGTGAATCAGTTTTATGTATACATATGTACCCTCATTTTTAGTTTTCCTTCCCGTTTAGATCATCACAAAACACTGAGCAGAAGCAACTCTAGGGCTATATTTTTTTATCACAACCTGAATGCCTTTGGCTTTCAAGAAGAATTTTGATTTTGAAATGAAAAATGAAAAATTTAAAAATTCTTGTGAAATGTAAATGTAAGTAATTTACTCAGGTTTCATATCTCAGCAGTATTTTTAAAACATTTAGGAAATAAAATTTACACACCATACAATTAACTCATTTAAGAATAAAGTTCAGTGATTTTGGGAGGCTTCTCAGGTGGCTCAGTGGTAAAGAATCCAGTTGCCAATGCGGGAGACATGGGTTCTGTCACTAGGTCAGGAAGATCCCCTGGAGAAAAGAGATGGTAACCCACTCCTGTATTCTTGCCTGGAAAATCCCAGTCCATGGGGTTGTGAAAAAGTCAGACGTGCCAGGGTGACTGAAACAACAACAAATGACATTGTAACATCTAGTTCAGTATCATGGGGCTGTTTCCTGGTTACTCACTATATAGCTGCAATCTCATATATATAAATAATATATATAAATCTGTGTGTGTGTGTGTGTGTGTGTGTGTGTGTGTGTGTGTGTGTGTGTGTAATGTTTTTCACAGTAAGTAGGACTCAGGTTGGCTTCCCAGGTGGTGCTAGTCGTAAAGAATCCACCTGCCAATGCAGCAGATGTAGGAGGTGCAGTTGGATCCCTGGGTGGGGAAGAGCCCTTGGAGGAGTATATGGCAACCCACTTCAGTATTCTTGCCTGGGAAATCCCATTGACAGAGGAGCCTAGTGGGCTACAGTTCATGGGTTTGCAAAGAGTCAGACTTGACTGAGCGCACACACACAGTGATTTTTATTAAATTTGTATCACTGTGTAACCATCTAAAATAGTTCTAAAACATTTCTGTCATCCTCAGAGTGCCTCCTGATTTTGCAGTCAGTCCTTCATGCAGTCAGTTCTACAGTCAGTCACCTCCAACATCTAGCAATTTCCTTTCAGTCTCTTGTTTCTTACTTTATTGCACTGACTACAATCTGGTAAGTGGATATACTTTTCTTATTTACAATAGTACGGATAAATTTGAGATTAGCAGTGAAATTCAGGTGTCTTTTCTAAAGGTGAGAGACTTCCTTTTAATGCTGGATTGTTGATTGATTGTCATAGTGAGTTTTATTGTACTTTCCCAAATTATTTTTCAATACCTATAGAAATAACAGTGTTTTAAAGATACCAGTTTCCCTCTGTGCATCACTTTAGCTGCAACCCATACTTTTTCCTCTTTTTCATGTTTTGATGTGTGTTCAGTTCAGACATTTTCTAGCTTCCTTAATGATTTCCTCTTTGACCAATGTGCATCCAAAAGTGTGACATTTAACAAATATTTGGTAATTTCTCTGTATTTTTTATGTGATTGATTTCCAGTTTCATGTCATGATTGAAGCACATCCTTTGAAGTGATCCATTACAGTAAATTTACAGTTGCTGATTCTTTATATTAGCTTAAATTGTTTATCTTGGATGATACTTCCCATACACTAGAAGAGAATGTGTAGCTTCTATTCTTGGGTCTAGTGTTCAAGAAATGTCAGCTTAGTTGATATAGTTGGTAGTGTTGTTTTAGCCATCTATTTTTAAGTTGATTTACCTAATATTAAGAGTGAAGTATTTAAATCTCTAAATATAATTGTTAAATTGGCTGTTTTTCTTCCAGTTTTGTCACTTTTTATTTTATGTATCTTGGGATCTATTTTGATACTAGTATACTTTATGATTATCATACCTTCCTTATATTTGACAGTTTGTCATTGTGAAACTTGCTGCCTCTAGCGGTCTTTCATGCTTTAAAGTTTATTTTCTTATGTATTACTGTATTGACTCCAGGTCTCTTAGGATTACTGCTTATGTATTATCACTGTTTTCCACACCTGTGCTTCCAACCTAGTGGTGTCTTTGAACCTAAGCATGTTTCTTGTAGACAGATTATAGTTGAATCTTGTTTTGTATACAAGCTGATCATCTCTGCAAGTAATAACAAGTAATAAATCCTTTCAATTTCTATAATTACTGGTATGTTTTTCACATCTGTTGTTTTGTCTTTATTTTCTGCAGATCTCATGAAATTTTGTTCTTTTGTTTCCATTTACTGCTCATTTTTTGGATTTTAACAAATTTCCATTCTGTATCATTTTTATTCTTCTGATTTTTTTTACAGCAGTTGAAGTATAATTTACACAGTCTAAAATTAAATCATTTTAAGTATACATTTCATTGGCTTCTTAATGTACACTTGAAGCTACTACCAGTCCCATCTTCAAACTATTACCGATATACTATGTCTGAATATATTTGTCTTTTCTAGACATTTTAGTTAGTTATTTAGTTCACTTGTTCAGTTGTGTCCGACTCTTTGCGACCCCATGAATCGCAGCACGCCAGGCCTCCCTGTTCATCACCATCTCCGGGAGTTCACTCAGACTCACGTCCATCGAGTCCGTGATGCCATCCAGCCATCTCATCCTCGGTCGTCCTCTTCTCCTCCTGCCTCCAATCCCTCCCAGCATCAGAGTCTTTTCCAATGAGTCAACTCTTCTCATGAGGTGGCCAAAGTACTGGAGTTTCAGCTTTAGCATCACTAAAACTTATTTATCTTATAACTAGAAGCCTTGTACCTTTTGATTGCCTTCATCTAATTCTTCCTTTCCTCACCCCCTACCCCTGGTAACCACAATTCTGATCTCTTTTTCTATGACTCTGTTAGCTTGTTTAGTTATTGAAATTTAAGTGAACTGTAACACTACAGTAATTTCTGATAAACAGCGTAATGATTGTTATTTCTATACATTTCAAAATGATCACCGTGATATGTCTAGTTACTGCCACTGCACCGAAATATTTTTATTTATTTATTTTAATTGGAGGCTAATTACTTTACAATACTGTAGTAGTTTTTGCCATACATTCACATGAATCAGCCATGGGTGTACATGTGGCCCCTATCCTGAAACCCCCTCCCACCTCCTTCCCCATCCCATCCCTCAGGGTCATTCCAGTGCACCAGCCCTGAGCACCCTGCCTCATGCATCGAGCCTGGACTGGCAATCTGTTTCACATATAGTAATATACATGTTTCAATGCTATTCTCTCAAATCATCCCACCTCGCCTTCTCCCACAGAGTCCAAAAGTCTGTTCTTTATATCTATGTCTCTTTTGCTGTCTTGCATATAGGATTATCATTACCATCTTTATAAATTCCATATATATATGTTAATGTACTGTATTGGTGTTTTTCTTTCTGACTTATTTCATTCTGTATAATAGGCTCCAGTTTCATCCACCTCATTAGAACTGATTCAAATGCATTATTTTTTAATAGCTGAGTAATATTCCATTGTGCTGGGAATGATTGAGGGCAAGAGAAGAAGGGGACAACAAAGGATGAGATGGTTGGATGGCATCACGGACTCAATGGACATGGGTTTGGGTGGACTCTGGGAGTTGGTGATGGACAGGGAGGCCTGGCGTGCTGTGATTCATGGGGTTGCAAAGAGTCAGACACGACTTAGTGACTGAACTGAGCTGAAGATTCCATTGTGTATATGCAGCACAGCTTTCTTATCCATTCGTCTGCTGATAGACATCTTGGTTGCTTCCATGTCCTAGCTATTGTAAACAGTGCTGTGATGAACATTGGTGTACAGGTGGCTCTTTTAATTCTGGTTTCCTCGGTATGTATGCCCAACAGTGGAATTGCTGGGTCATATGGGAGTTCTATTTCCAGAAATATTATGTAACTGGTAACTGTATCCCCCACTGTATATTTTATAGCATGACTCACTTAATTTCTCACTGGAAGTCTGTTTCTCTTGATCTCCGTCACCGGTTTTTCTCCTCTCCCCAGCTCCTCCCCTCTGGTAACCACTTTCTTATTCTGTTTCTGACTGTTTCCATTTTGTTATATTTGGTCATTTGTCTTCTTTTATAGATTCCACATATAAGTGAAATCCTACAGTATTTGTCTTTCTCTAACTTTAGTTAGCACAGTACCCTCTAGGTCCATTCATGTTGTTGCAAAGGGCACAATTGCATCCTTTTATGGCTGAGTGATATTCTATTATATATGTATTCATATATTTCTGTGTGTATGTATATATATTAATATAATCATATATACACATATCACATCTTTTTGATCCATTTTTCTATGGATGGATTTGTCTTAGCTTGATCTTATATCTTTAGTATTGTAAATAATGCTGCAGGGAATATAGGGCTGCACTTTTCTTTTCTAATTAGTGTTTTCATTTTCTTTAGGTAAATACCCAGAAGTGGAAGTGCTAGATTAATGGTCATTCTACATTTAATTTTTTGAGGAATCTCTATACTGTTTCCATAGTGATTATACCAACTTACATTCCCATCAATAGAGCAAGAAGGCTCCCTTTTCTCCACATTCTTGCCAATACTTGTTATTTGTTATCTTTCTGACAGTAGACATTCTGACAGGTATGAGATGGTATCTCATTGTGATTTTGATTTGCATTCCCTTGATGATTAGTGAAGCTGAACATCTTTACATGTGCTTGTTGGCCGTGTATATGTCTACCTTGGATAAATGTCTATACATATTTATAAAACTAGAATCGTAGACTTTGGCACTTCTTTCACTTAGCACAATGTTTTAAGTTTTATAAGATAGCATATGTCACTAGTCTATTTTTTTAATTGAATGGTATTCTGCTATATAGTTATATCAAGTAGTGTGCATTCTTTCATTAATTAATACGTATTTGGATTACTCCCAGTTTGAGCTATTAGTAATATAAATAATGCTGCATTCATATGCATTTCTTCATGTGGATACACATGTTCATTTCTGTCAGATAGATTTCTGCTTAGTTGTTTGGCAAGTACCTGTTAAACATTTTAAGAAACTGTGAAACTGCTTTTCACAGGGGCTCTGTGTGCCATTTTATATTCCTACCTGCATTACACAAACAGTTCAGTTTCTCCACATCATCACTAACTATTGATATGGCCATTTTTAAGTCATCAAGAAAGGGGTGTAGCAGTGTCTCATGATTTTAGTTTGCATTCTCCTAATGACTAATGACAATGATCATTTATTCTTGTGTATATTAGAATATATTGGATGTATCTCTTTTTGTTAAATATCTACTTAAAACTTTGTCCATAAAGAAAAAAAAAAGGTCTCTACTGCACTTTACTTTAATTCTGGTTTCCTCAGTGTGTATGCCCAACAGTGGGATTGCTGGGTCATATGGGGAGTTCTATTTCCAGAAATATCATGTAACTGGTAACTGTCTCTCCCCACTGTATATTTTATAGCATGACTCTTGTGGGGTGATGCTATGAAATACATGTATGTATGGGCATTGTATTTATGTATTCTGGGCATTGTCCCATTATCAGATACATGTTTTCAGTGTTTTCTTCCAGTCTGTGACTTGTCTTCCATTTTTGAATTGTGTCTTTTGATGTTTAACAGTTTTAATTTTAATGATGTCCAGTTTAAAAACTTTTGTGGATCTTTGTTTTGTGGTGTCATGTCTACAAATTCTTTTGTCCAATACAAAGGTCATAAAGATTTTCTCCTATATTTTCTTCAGAAGTTTGGTAGTTTTAACTCATCTATTCAGATGTAGGATCCATTTTTAGTTAATTTTTGTATACAGTTTGAAAGAAAATCCTAGTTTTTTGTGTGTGTGTGTGTGTGTGTGTGTGTGTGTGTGTTTATTGATATCCAGTTATCCCACTGCCATTTGCAGATAGTCTGTCCTCTTCATCATTAAATTAAATTTATGTCCTTGTCAAAATTCAGTTGACTATGAATTTAAGGGTTTATTTTGGGACTTTTAAACATGTTCTGTTAGTCTACATGGCTATCATTATACCAATAACCATATGCCCCATTGCTACAGCTTTGTAGTAAGTTCTGAAATTAGATTGTGTATGTCTTTCAATTTTTTTCCTTTTTAAAAATTGTTTTTACTATTCTGGGTTCTTTTTATTTCCACATATGTCAGATGATCATCTTGTCAGTATCTCCAGAATATCCTACTGGCATTTGAGAAGTTAGTCCGTCAGTTCGGTTGCTCAGTTGTGTCTGACTCTTCGTGACACCATGGACTGCAGCACACTAGGCTTCCCTGTCCATCACCAACTCCCAGAGCCTACTCAAACTTATGTCCATCGAGTCAATAATGCCATTCAACCATCTCATCCTTTGTCATCCCCTTGTCTTTCTGCCTTCAATCTTTCCCAGCATCAGGGTCTTTTCAAATGAGTCCGTTCTTCGCACCAGGTGGCCAAAGTATTGGAGTTTCAGCTTCAGCATCAGTCATTCCAATGAATATTCAGGATTAATTTCCTTTAGGATTAACAAGTTGGATCTCTCCCCCATAGAACCATCAGATCTTACACAGCTGGGGAAAGAGACTCTTGGAGCGCACAAACAAAACCTTGTGCGTACCAGGGCCCAGGAGAAAGGGGCAGTGACCCCACAAGAGGCTGAGCCAGATGTGCCCATGAGTGTCCAGGAGTCCCTGGTAGAGGCATGGTTGGTGGTGGCCTGCTGCAGGGCTGGGGCACTGAGTACAGCAGTGGGGCACAGGACCTTTTGAAGGAGGTCACCATTATGTTCATTTGCTCCACTGTAGTGTGGCCTCTGGTTGAGCAACAGGGAGGAGACACAGCCCTGCCCACCAACACAAAATTAGATTAAAGATTTACTGAGCATGGCCCTGCCCATGAGAACAAGACCCAGTTTCCCCCTATCTCCCAGCAGGAACCTTCCATAAGCCTCTTATCTTTCTCCATCAGAGGGCAGACAGACTGAAAACCACAGTCACAGAAAAATAACCAAACTGATCACATGGACAGCTCATTGAAACTATGACCCATGCAGTGTAGGGCCACCCAAGACGGATGGATCATGGTGGAGAGTTCTGACAAAACGTGGTCCACTGGAGAAAGGAATGGCAAACCACTTCAGTATTCTTGTCTTGAGAATCCCATGAACAGTATGAAAAGGCATTTGATTAGGATTTCATTAAATCTGTAGTGCATTTCTGTAAAGTTGTGATATTGACAACACTGTTTTCCAACCCATGAAAATAAAATGTCTCTCACTTATTTAGATTTCCTTCAGTTCTCTTAGCAATGTGTTGTTCAGGTATTTTTAAAGAATATTAGTCTTAGGAACTATTATAAATAGTATTTTTTCAGTTTTAGATTGTTCATTACTAGTATATAGAGACAGAATCAATTTTCCTAGATTGACTTGTGTATCTTGTTTTAGTAATTTTTTAAAAAATGTGGATTTTTGACTGTGCTGGGTATTCACGGCTGCTTGGGCTTTCCTCTAGTTGCGGTGAGTGGTGGCTAGTCTCCAGTGCAGGCGTGTCGTTGCAGTGGCTTCTCTTGTTGCAGATCCCAGGCTATAGGGTGTGGGGGCTTCAGAAGCTGTGACACACTGGCTTGCAGTTGGTCCTGGGCTCTAGGCACTGCCTCTGTAGTTTTGGTGCACAGGCTGGGTTGCTCCATGGCATGTGGGGTCCATCTGGATCAGGGATCAAACCCATGTCGTCTGCATTGGCAGCTGAATTCTTTACCACTGAGCTACCAGCAAAGCCCTTGTTTTAGTAATTTTCTACTGGGCTTGTAGGAGTGGAGGAATCCTTTTTCTGCATAAAGGAGTATGTCAACTGCAAATAAGCTAAGCTTTCTTTTGTTTTGGACATACTTAATTCCTTTTCTTTTTTTTTTTCTCTAGCTGTAGCCTTTAGTGGAAGCTTTGATTATAAGTGATGAAAGGATATTCCATTTAGTGTAGCAATTTTTAAGGGCTATATTCAAGTGAATTTGAGGACACAAACTTTGCTTTTTATGTGTTTGCCAATATAAAAATGTGATGTAATTGTAGAATATTTTTGACAATATTTGATAATGTTATTAAACAGACTAAAATTACTTTTTATTCCATATTATATAGTAATTTTAAGTGTTTTCTTTTAGATTTAGAGTCTTTAGGTCTACTACATATTTTCTTTAATTATTTTATAGGGGGAAACAGCCTAGATAAAATGAACTGGAAAACCTAGTATCCATTCATGGCATTTATGCTACCTTCTTTATTTTATGAGAAATGTTATCCTTTACTAGAGCAACTAATTAGTAAGGGAAAGGAAGACAAAGGAGATGTTTAGTCTAATGGTAAATTACAGAAATGATTCATGGTGCGATTGTTAAGTTGGTTGATCCACCTTTGTTGTCTTTTGTATGACAACATGTTTCTTCTCAGGAACTTAAATATGACAAGCTTGATCTCTGGAGAAGGAAATGGCAACCCACTCCAGTGTTCTTGCCTGGAGAATCCCAGGGACAGAGGAGCCTGGTGGGCTGCCGTCTATGGAGCTGCACAGAGACGGACACGACGGAAGCGACTTAGCAGCAGCAACAGTAGCAGTTTGATCTCATGAATACGTGTTCATGAGACACCCAATATTGTATGGTGAACACACATAAGACATCTTTTCATACTTTATATATGCCATTCACTCTTCACCATCCCCTCTTTATAAAGGAGACAGGAATTTTAAATTGTAGGCTATTTCAGTTAAATAATCAAGGGAGGAGGCTGCTTGTGATGAGTTATTGTACATACAGACTGGCTAGCCATGTTAATTACTTACCAACTCCCTTCTTTAGGCTGACCAAAGGCATTACTCAATGCATGATCTTTATTACCTCCCAATTTTTATGCTTCATGAAGCAGTGTATAGTAATTTATTTTAAAAATTAATAGTGTAATGATTCACTTTGGGAAAGCATTTATAAATAATTTTTAGTTACAACATTAAAATATATAGCCTCAGTAAAGTGGCATTCCTATCTCTGAAGGATTATTGACATTTTTATGTAAGGCAGAAACCTTTAATGAGATCTCAATCAAAAAAATGCTTCATTAATGACATAAGAATTAATCGATGCTGATCAAATAAATCTACCATAGTACATTCTGGATTTCACTTGATGAGTAGCTGCCCAGGTCAGAAGACTAACAGATTCATAAGTGACTACTAATAGCATTTCACTTGACTATGCATTTGTATCTGGCTAACTGTACAGGACAATATTTGAAAGTATTTCAGGTTACAATTTATTGTAGTATAGAATTCTTGGAGAAGAAACATAGCAGGCAAAACAATATAAATTAAGGCTTAATCTAAAATAAACCATGCAAAAATACTTGAAGGTATATGTTGTATTTTATGGAACTGTGGGAAAAATAGACAATTGCTAAAAATAACAGCATTTGGATTATGTTGAAAAATTTTGCAAAGAATTTGAAAGTAAGCAAGCTCCAATATGATAGCATTATTATTTCTTTGGATGCTGTCAAATCATCTTTATCCTTTAGGTAAGAAAATTTTATCTTTTGCTCAAAACATTTTTTTTCATGGACAGTGTTGGTACTGACACATTCCAGAGCTCCATTTCAACATTACATACAAAATATCATCATGATTACTTTGTAATGGAATTGACATTATCTCTATTTCAGGGCTCATGTTACTGATGTTTTTAATTATAATGTTAAATAAGAAATAGTTGCTTAAATTGATTTTACAGATTTTTAATTCCTTCTTGAGTTACAAGGAATAAGTTGTCCATTGTAAAGAGACATTTTATTATGAAAAGAAGAAAGCGTTATTTGATAGGCAAAGCCAAAAATATGCTCACCAAAAGTTATTTAAAAAACCTGGGAAGTCACTAAAGAAGGAAACTGAAAGATTAATTCAAATCCTTGCTTTCTACCTACGTGAATGTAATTGTCTTTGTTGGTAAGAATACTATTTAAGTACCATAATAAGTGATATTTTCTTTAAAAATGATTGTAATCTAGCTGAGAAGATTGAAGAACTATGAAAAAATTGAGTTGTTATTTTTGACTTAGTATTTTTACAGATACAATTACTGGATAAAAGAGTAACAAGTTAAATAAAAGTAATAGGTGCATTTGCCAATATAGATTTGTTTATGCTGAGAAAACAAATCCTCAAAATGTCGGAACTTAAAAAACATTGAAAGTTTATTTCTTGCTAATGTGTTATATATTTGTCATAGTCCAGCAGGTACAATAATATTCCAGGTGTGCTAATTCAGGGGACTCAGGCTGATAGTCTTTCCCATCCAGAGCATCTTTCACTGTCACAGGGGAAATGGTATTGGATTCAGTATTGAGTTTTAAAGACTTTTACCCAGAGTTGACAGACAGTTTTACATTTTATTACCAAAGTAAGTATGCAATCCCAGATAAGTACAAGAGGGCAGGGGCATTCCTCAGCAAAATAGTTGAACTTCACCCTCAGCAAATACATAAGTAAATCATATTCCACGAAATCCTCCTGGTATTTATCATTGCCATGCTGCACTTTTAATATTTGTTTAGGTTTTTATATTCAGACAATATCAGATGAATTTTCAGGAGAGAATCCATAATTATCCATTTCCAAACTTAAAGTCGAAGCTTTGAAAATAATTTAAGTAAATATCTTTATTGTGCTTCGTCACTCAGTCATGTCCGATTCTTTGCAGCCCCATGGACTATAGCTTACCAGGCTCCTCTGTCCATGGAACTCTCCAGGCAAGAATACTGGAGTGGGTTTCCATGCCTTCCTCCAGGGAATCTTCGCAACCCAGGGACTGAGCCCAGGTCTCCTACATTTCTGGTGGATTTTTTTTTTTTACCGTCTGAGCCTCCAGGGAAGCCCTGAGCCACCAGCGAAGATTCCAACGTGGGTCCTACCAATTAGTAATACATTTTAAGTTTCACTCTTGGTTTGGATTCTGCCACTAAACACCAGTGCAAATGATCAGTCTCTGAACTTATTCTGCTTTGACCTTGTAATATCCTTCCACTTTTCTTTCTCTATCTTAGTTATTTGCTATTTGCCCTGTCATCTTTGTTGAAGCAGTGTGCAAAAATATTACACAATTGTTAAAAGATACAATCAGAGGTTTACTACCTATCTTGTAAAATGTATCTCCCCATTCACATGTTTTTCTAATGAACTGTGTGATATGTTTGGTTACCCATATGCATGCTCCATTAGTATAACATATTGATGACTTTTTCTGTTACACTTTAGAGAATGTATATTACAATATAGCTACTCGGCAATTACCTTTGAGGAGACCCACAATAAAAATACGATTTCTACAGATTACTTCATAATTATACTTCAGGTTAGCATGTAGTTCAATGACTAATCATCATGTTACTTGCAATTTTTATATCTTGTAAGCCTGCAGTTTAAAAGACAGAAATAATTAGATAATTAGTCTTTGATTACATAGTACTCACCCTGCTCTTAAATGTACTTAAATGGTCAATAATTACCATGTAATTACAGAGCAATTATTGTAGTGCATTCACACCAGCATATGTAAGGCATGTCAGTGATTTTGTCCCCTATGTTTAGGTATTCATGACTCAGGCGTGGAAAGGTCACTGCAGGCTGCATTGGGGAAGAACTGCCTGAGGGAGTGGGGCCATATTATAAAAGTGAGAGCAGGTGGCAGTAAGGTAGAAAGGCCTATTAAAGTGAAGTAGTGGTTTTTGAGATTTTTGACATTTTAAAAAGTAAATATAAATATGTACAGAAAGAAAAAACCTAGAATTTATATTAACTGTTTAAAATTTGTTCGTCCATCACTTTGTTCTTTTCAGCAAGTCATTTTTTCTACAGTATGTCTTTTCACTTTATCCAAAGATGCTTTTGGGGGCTACTAATAGACCATTTTAAATTATACAGTACAAGGTTCACACACTAAAAATTCCCATCTCACTTTCTTACAGCTAGAAGTTTTAAGTGCCAGCACCTGGCACTCAGCAAAAGATCATGGTTAGCACATTTTCTTTTTATTGAGTTGTTGCATGGCAAGAATTGATAATTTTTACTTTGAGAGTTAAATAAAAGTTGATGCTTTAAAAATAGCTTTACATGGTTGAATAGCATACTGAGCTATGTAATTCTTTTAATGCTTTATTTCCTACATGTTTATTTTAATTATAGTCAAGTTTCATTAAAAGGAATTGGCATTATTGGTGTTAAGAGGAAAAAGTAAATCTCAAACCCAACCAAATTTATAACATTTATGGTAATATTGTCCTACACTTTCTTTGAAACTCCCAAAAGTAGTTCAGACAGAAGCAGGCATGTCTAGAAATCCCAGGGAAACTCTGAGTTGAAATCCGTCTAACCTTAATTCTCTTAAGTAATTTATCTATGCCAAAATTGTCAAAGTTGGTAGTTCACCAGTGGTTTGGAACCAGTGGTTTGGATGTATACTTTTATTATTCTTTAATTTTGACTTTTCTTTGATGGAGGTGCTAAAAGTTAAGGTAACCACAAAACAGGGAAAATGTTTCTCAATTTAAGTCTTAAATACTTACTCAGATTTTATTGTCATCCTAGTACTTTTCTTTATACAGTGGACAATGCTAACCAAATGAGCTTCCTGTTTACTTGTAGACAGGAAATCAACCAGAGATCAATGCTAAGATATGCAAGCATATTCAAAGTAGTTCAAGGCTGTTTTTGAACTTAAGTGTTCATGCTATTTAGATTATATTTTCAAAAGCCAAATAAATGAATCACTTATACTCGCAGGCTTTGTAAATGTGTGTGCGTGCTACGTCACCTCGTATATGTCCGACCCTTTGTGACCCTATGGACTGTAGCCTGCCCAGCTCTTCTGTCTGTGGGGATTCTGTGGGGATTCTTCAGGCAAGAGTACTGGAGTGGGTTGCCATGCCTTCCTGCAGGGGATCTTCCCGACCCAGTGATTGCGGAATCCATGTAATGCCACCTGGGAAGCCCAGGCTTTGTAAATACCTAAGAGGAAATTCAGTTAGCTGTTCAACTATATTTAACATTATCACTTGATGTTTTAAAAAGAGAGGTGGGAGAATAGGTTAAATGTTAAGTGACTAAAAATTAAGTTTTCTCATATCAAAGTGTGTGTGTGTTTACTTACACATTTTGGCCAGTTTTGGTTTGGATGTGTTAAGGTTTAAAATTCATTCCTTTTCTATGATGAACTGGTCTAGATCAAAATATATCAAAGCAAATTGGTGAAAAATGCATTGCTTGTCTTCCTACTATTTCCTGGGGTTTGTAAGCAACTTAGATTTTAAAGCAACAGCTCATTGTGGTACTCTCTTTTAGATCCTCACATTTAGTAAACATTACTTGAAATTATTTAGTTTAAAAATGTTTTTAATTGAAAACTTCCAATTTCAATGCCTTTTTCAAAATTCTTCATGTCTTGTTCTTGTTTTACCCTTCCTGTTATTTGACTTATAATCCTTTGGGAGTAATTAGAATTTAGGTAGATGCAAAGCAAAGTGTACCTTAAAGCACTGGTTCTCAGCAGCAGGTAATTAGGTCTCCCTAGGCACATTTGACAATTTTTGGAAATGAGTTGGTTGTCACGACTTAGGAGGGATATTACTGACATCTATTAAATAGAAACCATGGATTTTCCTAAATAGTATATAGTACAGTCCTTAGTATAAATATTGTACACAGCAGTATACATTACAGCCCACCACAATAAAGAATTACTTAGTTCTAATTCTATAGACCTGGGATTGGAAAACCCTGCTTTAAAGGAATGAGCATACATTTGCCTTAAGAGTCTATAATTAACCTTATAGAATTTTAGCAGAATGTTTTCTGTTTTGCTCAAAATCTTTTAAAACATACACAAATGAAGAAAAATTACATGAGATTGAGTTTGAAAAGTATTATAAAGTGTAAAGTAAAAATTAGCCTGCCTAGCTTTTCGGAAGCAGGCAGATAATTTTCAGCATATGTAAAAAGCTACACTAAATCATTATTCTTAATGACATAAAAATCCTAAAATTTTCCCTTTTATGCTAATTTTCTTCAGATACTTCTTTCATAACCAAACTGTGGACACAGTTGTTATGATGCTATTAATAGAGATTAATAACTCATGGGGAATATGTTTAGATGGGTAGTTAGCTTGGTAAATAATAAAAAAGGCTAAAATATTTTTACTGTTGCACATGTAAAACTGTCTCAGTCTGCCTACTGGTTATTTCTTTTGAAATATCTGCATCCATTATAGCAATTGGATCATCATGTCTTGCCTTTTATGAACAGTGTATGGCTCTAATTTAAAGGTCATTAGACCAAGTCACTTAAGTGACCTGCCAAGGGCGTGTACCCAATGATTAGCCAAATGAGAGAGAATTCCTTATTGGGCAGAATGATTTTTTCCTGTGCTGCTTCATGGAGACAACTTGATAACACTCTTTTCGAGACATGGTAGAAATGTAGCAAAAGAGTATAATTTCCAGAACAGTCATTCTTGTTTCCAGCAAAGTCTAACTTTTAAACTACTCAGAATGTCTCTCTCTCTCTTTTTTTTCTTCAATCTCAATTTAACATCACAAATGAAACTTAGAGCTCCTCTGAAACAAATGAAGATGAAATTTTGAATCATGCATAAAGAAAATTTTAACTGAAGTTGGAGAAAGTTACCAAGATCAGAGTTACAGAGTGGACGAAACAGAAAATACTAACCCACTTGCCTTAAAAATGGTTTTTCTATCTGTATTCATGGCAGGGCCACCAAATCAGAGATAATGCTAAAAATAACTTATCAAGGGGATTTAAAGTAGTGATACTTTTCTAAAATAGGAAAAAAAAATAAGCAGGAATAGTTTTTAAAAAATAACTTTTTACCATGGAGTTGTTTAAACCAGAAACTGTAGAGAATGGTTATATATTTTTAAAGCCACTTCAATAATTAATAGAATCTTGCCAATTTTTATTTCAGCTGTAAGGATTATAGTATGTGTCTCTAACTGCTGAAGGCATTATTATACAGTTACTATTTATCACATTTAACAAAATTAGCAATAATTCCTTAATGTTTTCACAATCCTAATAGGAAAAAAATGGCACATTCAAATTGGGCTAATTGGGTATAGTTTAAAGGATGAACTATTTTGAAATATGTAGATAGGATCTGGGGGATTTCACGAGTAACAAGTAGCCTGGCTCCAGTTTGGGACGAGAGTGTTGCTTTTACAATTCTCTTGCCTGAAATTCAGCAAAGAGTGAGAATAGTTGCCTATACTCAGAGAAAGGAACCTATAACCAGTTCACTGGGAATGCTGTTTTCCAAAAACATTGGATTTTGTTTTTTTCAAGTTTAAATTTAAACTACTACTGTGTTTCCTAGGAAACGCTTTTGGAATGTATCTTATAATATTTTGAATATAACACAATAAATATACAAAGCAATTTAATAGACAGTCACTCTCAGGTCTTAATAAATCAATATTAGACATCTCCAAAGTGACTCTTTGAGGTGATATAAAGCAACTAATTTATTCAGTATGCCTATATGCCTCCATTCAGAGCTGGGGGTGCAAAGAAAAGGGCAGGTTTTACTTCTGGCATATATGTCAGATACTTTAATAATTGTCTTTATACAGTATAGTGCATCATTTAGTTATTAGAGATATACAGTATAGATGCTATTGCAATCCTTGTTATAAAGATGAGGAATCTGAAGCAGAGAAAGACTTAATCACATTAATTACCCAGCTAATAGGTAGTAGAATTAGCATTCAAAGGTTGATGTGTCTTAATCTGAAACTCACGTTCTTTTACTGCAGTATGCTGTGCTTCCTATGAAACATATTTAGCAACAGTGTTATATCTTGTGACTCATAATTATTTGTAGAGAACATTTGTATATAATAATTATATCCAAACAAGATGGCATATGACTGTTTTATTGACATCATCCGTTTTACACTGTATTCTAATATATAAACATTTATATTTTGTATGTAGCCTTGATTTGGAATATAGTTTTAACACAGATATTCTCAGGGATCTAGAGCTTACTGTAGGTGAGCCTGTCTTCTAGGCTGTTAACTGAACTGTGTGAAGGAAGCATTTCTTCGTATAGAGGAATAACCTATTTTTGTTAATCAAAAAGGCTGTGCCTGTGACAGAGTTGCTTGGGGAATGTCTTAGACGAGTTGTTTGAAAGACTGTAATCTCTTTAGTTTAAATAACTTTTATGAACAAGAGAAGTTGAAGTCTGTTTTTCAGTTTCCATGATATCTTCTGTCAAAGGAGATGTTATCAAAAATTAAATGACTTTTAGAGAACTTATGACTGATAATTTTTGCCTTCAAATATATTTTTAAAGAGAATTTTTAAGAAACAGAGGAAAGGATATTATCCATTTGATCTGAATTTGCAGCTTCCTATTATTGACATTTATCTTTTATCTTAGCACCAACAAATTCTGACTTTTTGGCTCAGAAAACACTAAATTATCGATTGTCCATTCCTGGGTTTGCTCAGACACTAAGTTGTGTCTGACTCTTTGTGACCCCATAGTCTGTAGCCCACCAGTCTCCTCTGTCCATGGGATTTTTCCAGGAGTGAATACTGTGGTTGCCATTCCTCCTTCAGGGGGTGTTCCCAACCCGAGGATTGAGCCTGTGTCTCCTGTGTCTCCTGGCTCAGGAAGCATAATGTGATAGTTGGTATGAGGCTGTTGATAACAGTTGGGTTTAGGTTCAACTTGGTCGAGTACATTCAGTTCAGATCTGGTTAGTTTTATACTTTTTCTTGTCTCAATGTTTTCTTCACAAAAAGAGTTAGGTTTCTTGATCTCAATAGCTTGTTTTATTTTTTTAGTAATCTTCTGTAAATCAAAAGTCAGTGCGTGGCATAACCAAGGGCAGAGTCAACAGATCCTTTCACCTCCCCGAAATAAGTCTAAAGCTGGACAAACAAAGCAAACAGTTATTTGCTCTAGAATTAAAGCAAAAATATAAAGTGAAGGGTGTTGATTCATGAAAAATGTGAACTTTAGGCGAGGACACTTCAAGTCTATCTGTCATTTTTGCCTGGGTGTGCTCCTACACTCCCTTCCCCTGTGTCAGTCTGGCAGTTAAATCAGGGAGGAGACTTTCTTGCTGTCCCTGCCAACTGTGGCTCAGTTAGTTTGAAGTATTGTCACTTAAAGTGGTCATCTCAGGAGCAAATTGATGAAGATGATGAATACTTTATTAAGACTTAGTGCACAGGCCCGTATGGCATATGCAGGTCCAGGAGACTGTCCACAAACGTAATAGCAGTTTAGGAGGTCAGGAAGACATAGAGGGCTTGGCAAACTTTCCATGTATTACAAGTTGACAAAAACTTAGATGCATTCTTTTTAATTTATTTATTTATTTATTTTAATTGGCAGCTAATTACTTTACAGTACTGTGGTGGTTTTGCCATGCATCGTCATGAATCAGCCATGAGTGTACATGTCCCACCATCCTGAACCCCCTCCTGCCTCCCTCCCCACCCCTTTGAGCACCAGCTCTGGGCGCCCTGCTTCACGCATCAAATTTGCACTGGTCATCTCTTTTACATAGTAATGGAGTTCGATGCTATTCCTTCATTTTGTCCCACCCTCACCTTCTCCCACATTGTCCAAAAGTCTGTTCTTTACATCTCTGTCTCTTCTGCTGTCTTGTTACAGGCTTTCTTGTAACAAAACAGTCCTAAGAAACCTGCAGTCTTTGGCTATAGAACCACTGGGTGGCACAGATGTCTGAGAGCCTTGTAAGAAGGCTCTCAGGATGAACTTGAAAACACAGTCTAAAGTTCAAGTGTACTATCTGGGTCACAAGTAGACCCATCAGAAAATAAAAGCCTTAATGGCTCAGATAGGTGAGCACAAACAGTGACCAAATTTTTCTTCGGACACTAAGCTATATAAAATAACAGAGGCTGCTCTTACAATGCCAAG
Organism: Nanger dama; assembly: GCA_917880005.1. Taxonomy (NCBI): domain Eukaryota; kingdom Metazoa; phylum Chordata; class Mammalia; order Artiodactyla; family Bovidae; genus Nanger; species Nanger dama. The sequence goes on from CAKJTW010000007.1 coordinate 39,025,879, forward strand.
CTTGAAAAAACAAACTGAACAGAGATATATATTGTAGATCATGCATTGCTGGAAAGAGAGATTTCATAGATTTAGTCTAGGGAAACTAAACAAACAAACTAACAGAACAACAGCAATAGCTTTAAGCAAAAAAGCAATACTCTGATTGTTTTATTATCTAAAAAGCCCAATATCCAACAAAATTAAGAGATGTTCAAAGAAACAGTATGACTCTACTTATGAAAAGAGAAATTTGTCTGAATTTTTCTAAATGTTGAAAATAGTAGGCCAAGTTTTTGAATTAGCTATTATAAATATGTTAAAAATAAAACAAACTTTATTAAAAGAAGTAAAGTATATATGAAGATAATGACTCAGTGAATAGATTATATACAAGGGCAAAAATATTTAAAAAGCAGTGGGAATTGTGAAAGTGATAGTATGATAACTAAAAAATGAAAAATTCACTAGAAGGGCTCAATAGCAGATTGATGAAAAAAGAGAAGGAAAGAGAACCAGTGGCCATGAACACAGAGCAATAGAAATTTTCTTATCTGCGCACACAAAAATACTCAAGATAAATGAACAGAGTGTGAGATTTGAGGGACAATATTACATATACCAAAAATACTGATAATGAGAGTCCTAGAATGAGAAAGGGGGTTTGAGACACAGTGGTTGAAAACTCAAAACTTGATGAAAAATACTAATTGAAACTCCTGGAAATCAAGAAGTAATCAAATAAGATAAATATTAAGTGAATCACACTGAGACATGCTGTATGTCACACTGTTCAACTATGAAATCACCATCTTGAAAGTAGCAAGAGAGAAACAGCTCATACAGTGGAATGACAGGACAGAAAATGGGCAACTTCTAATCAGAAACAGTGGAAGTGATAAGAAGGTGGAGTAATTTATTCAAAGTACTGCAAGAAAAAAAAGAAACCTGTCAATAAGAATAATTTATTAGGCAATATTATCCTTAGGAATAAATGTGAGTAAAGATCTTTTCAGACAAAGACGGAAGATTTCCTATGCAATTTCTTGCCATGCAAAAATTACTATAAGAAGTCGTTCACGATGAAAGTGACACCAGTGAATAACTCAGATTTACAGGAAGTAGTTAAGATTGCTGGAAATGGTAAATATGTGAGGAAATATAAAAAGATTCTGTGAGTCCCGTTTCATCTGTTAATTATTTTAAAATACACAATATGGTATCAAGTAGTCATTATGATGGGCTTCCCTGGTGGCTCAGACGGTAAAGCATCTGCCTGCAGTGTGGGAGACCCGGGTTTGATTCCTCAGTCCAGAATATCCCCTGGAGAAGGAAATGGCAATCTATTCCAGCACTCTTGCCTAGAAAATCCCATGGACTGAAGAGCCTGATAGGCTACAGTCCATGGGGTCGCAAAGAGTCGGACACGACTGACTTCACTTTCACTTTTCACTTTCATGCATTGGAGAAGGAAATGGAGTGGAGATATATTGGAGCAAGATTTCTAATTTTAGCAGAATTAAGTTAAATTAGATTTTGATAAGTATAGTTACGTATTGATATCACTAGCAAATCCACTAAGAAAATAACTGACATGTTTAAAATTAGCAAAGAAATTAAACAGATACACTGGAAACATTTATCACAAAATAAGGCAGTATATGAGAAACAAAAAGTAAAATGCCATTAAACAATAGGAAACAATAACAAAATAGCAAGCATAAATTCAGCCTTATTAATACTTTCATTAAATGAGAATGGACTAAATACCCAAATGAAAAATAGAGATTGTTAGACTGGATTTTTAAAAATCCAGTTACATATATGTTATTTGTAAGAGACTAACATTAAATTCAAATGCGAACATAGGCTAAATGTAAAAGGATAGTAAATACCATGCAAATAGCAACCATAAGAGAACTGGAGTGCTTAAAGATGACAAATGGCAGTACATCAGGATTATTTAAGATTTATAAATGTGTATGTACCCATGGGATTCAGGATATAAACGTACATGCATGTACTTCTAAATGCATGAAGCCCCTAAATACATACTACTGGTGCTGCTAAGTCGCTTCAGTCGTGTCCAACTCTGTGCGACCCCGTAGACGGCTGCCTACCAGGCTCTCCCGTCCCTGGGACTCTCCGGGCAAGAACACTGGAGTGGGTTGTCATTTCCTTCTCCGATGCATGAAAGTGAAAAGTGAAAGTGAATTCGCTCAGTCATGTCCGACTCTTTGCTACCCCATGGACTGTAGCCTATCAGGCTCCTCAGTCCATGGGATATTCCAGGCAAGAGTGCTGGAGTAGACTGCCGTTTCCTCTTAGCGACCCCATGGACTGCAGCCTTCCAGGCTCCTCCATCCATGGGATTTTCTAGGCAAGAGTACTGAAGTGGGGTGCCATTGCTTTCTCCACTAAATACAGAAGCAGGAACTAAAAGATTAAAAGTAAAAATGAAAACTTTAACATCATTGCCTTGTTTTTTTGATACTTCACTGTTTGTAATTTATAGGAAAACTGACAGAAAATAGCAATAATATAGGAATTTTTAACAACACAATCAACCAGCTAATTAAATTGGCATATAGGGAACACTCCACCAAATGACTGCAGAATACACATTCTGTTCACTCACTCACACTCATGGCACATTTTCCTGTAGAAATTGTTTGCTGTTCCACAAAACTAGTCTCAATGAATGTAAAAATATTGACATACAATATATATTTATGTAGTATATAATTTGACCACAGCCTAATTACATGAAAAAGCCACAACAGAAAGAAACCTGGGAAAACCCCAAATAGTGGAAATTAAACAAGACACTTCTAATCATACATGAACAAAGGAACAATCACAAATAAAATTAAAATATTTTAGCTAAATTAAAACCCCAGTGTATTTATGAGATGTAGTTAAAGCAGTATTTAGAGCAGAATTCATAGATTTAAATGCTATATCAGAGAAGAATACAGGTCTTATATCAGTTACCTAGTTTTTCATCATAAGAAACCAAACTAAATCCTAAGCAAACAAAAGGGATGAAATAGTAAATATTAGAGCAGAAATCAGTGAAATAGAAAATAGTAATAGGAAAAAAAATCACTGAAACAATTGAAGATTTATTTTTTGATAAAATGAACAAAATTGATGAAATATAGCTAACCAAGGAAATACAAGAAAAAAAAACAAGTTACCAAAATCCAGAATAATAACTAAAATTTATAGAGGAAAACTAGGCTTCCCAGCTGGCTCAGATGGTAAAGGATGTGCCTGCAATTCAGGAGACCCAGGTTCAATCCCTGGATTGGAAAGATCCCCTGGAGAAGGAAATGGCAACCCACTCCAGTATTCTTGCCTGAAGAATCCCATGTACAGAGGAGCCTGATGGGCTAGAGTCCATGGGGTTTACAAAGTCAGACATGACTGAGTGACTAACAGTTTCACAGCAGAAAACTGGTGAACATCTTTGTGACTTTGGATTAGGCAAAATGAGTTTAGGCATGCTAGTGAAACCATGACCCACAAACTAAAAATTGAAAATTGGGACTCCAATAAAATTAAACATTCTTGCCCTTTAAAAGACAGAAGTAAGAAAATTTTCAAAAAGTTATAGTGGGAAAAATACTTGCAAATCCTATGTCTGATAAATGACTTGTATCCGTATTATGTAAATAAGTATCCAAGAATAATAAAAACAACTTGATTAATAAAATGGACAAATGAATATACACTTCACCAAAAACTTTTATTTATTTTTTAAGGTGCAGAATAAATTATATTTGATTTAAAGCTTTTTAGTAACAAACATTAATTTGCTCAAAGGTATATGAGCCTCCAGGTTGAAAAAAGTCACTTTGATTCTCAACTATTCCTCCCCATTGTAGGCCCAAAAGTGACTGAGATTTCCAGGAAATTGTAATTTTGAGAAAATAATTCTGGGTTATTTCAGCATTGCATAGGATATTGACTTTAAAATTTTTCAGATACTTTTAAAAAAACAAGTGCATGAAGAGCATAGCATAATTACAATAATAAACTGCTGCGTCATTTCAGTTCAGTCTCTCAGTCGTGTCCCACTCTCCGCGATGCCCTGTACTGCAGCACACCAGCCCTCCCTGTCCATCACCAACTCCCGGAGTTCACTCAAACTCATGTCCATTAAGTTGCTGATTCCATCCAACCATCTCATCCTCTGTCATCCCCTTCTCCTCCCGCCTTTAATCTTTCCCAGCATCATCAGGGTATTTTCAAATGAGTCATTTATTTGCATCAGGTGGCCAAAGTATTGGAGTTTCAGCTTCAACATCAGTCCTTAAAATGAATATTCAGGACTGATTTCCTTTAGGATGAACTAGTTGGATCTCCTTGCAGTCCAAGGGACTCTCAAGAGTTTTCTCCAACACCATAGGTCAAAAGCATCAATTCTTTGGTGCTCAGCTTATAGTCCAACTCTCATATCCATACATGACTACTGGAAAAACCATAACTTTGACTAGACGGACCTTTGTTGACAAAGTAATGTCTCTGCTTTTCAATATGCTATCTAGTTTGGTCATAACTTTCCTTCCAAGGATTAAGTGTCTTTTAATTTCATGGCTACAATCACCATCTGCAGTGGTTTTGGAACCTCCCAAAATAAAGTCAGCCACTGTTTCCACTGTTTGCCCATCTATTTCCCATGAAGTGATGGGACCGGATGCCATGATCTTCATTTTCTGAATGTTGAGCTTTAAGCCAACTTTTTCACTCTCCTCTTTCACTTTCATCAAGAGGCTCTTTAGTTCTTCTTTGCTTTCTGCCATAAGGGTGATGTCATCTGCATTTTGAGATTATTGATATTTCTCCCGGTAGTCTTAATTCTAGTTTGTGCTTCATCCAGCCCAGGGTTTCTAATGATGTACTTTGCATATAAGTTAAAGAAGCAGGGTGACAGTATACTTGACATACTGCTTTTCCTATTTGGAACCAGTCTTTTGTTCCATGTTCATTTCTAACTTGCTTCCTGAGCTGTATACAGATTTCTCAAGAGGCATGTCAGGTGGTTTGGTATTCCCATCTCTCTTATTATTTTCCACAGTTTGTGGTGATCCACACAGTCAAAAGCTTTGGCATAGTCAATAAAGCAGAAACAGATGTTTTTCTGGAACTCTCTTGCTTTTTCCATGATCCAGTGATGTTGGCAATTTGATCTCTGGTTCCTCTGCCTTTTCTAAAACCAACTTGAACATCTGGAAGTTCATGAATTGTCAAAGCCTGGCTTGGAGAATTTTGATCATTACTTTATTAGTGTGTGAGATGAGTACAATTGTGTGGTAAGTTAAGCATTGTTTGGCATTGCCTTTCTTTTGAAAACGGATCTTTTCAAGTTCTGTGGCCACTAGTGAGTTTTCCAAATTTGTTGGCATATTGAGTGCCGTGCTATCTCAGCATCATCTTTTAGGAAATGAAATAGCTCAACTGGAATTCCGTCACCTCCACTAGCTTTGTTTGTAGTGATGCTTACTGAAGTGTACTGCTGCATTCCCAGTAGGAAATCTGTGATTAAAAGCCAGATAATACTACGTGATGGAGACGTGCAAAACATGAAACCCACATTAACTTCTGATGGGTTAGGTGGAACAACCAATTTCAATCCGTTAGGCAATTTCTTAAAAATTTAATTCATCCAAGGGAAACGAAAAGTTATGTCAGTGTAAATACATGTATCTCTATTCATAACATTTAAAAGTTTTAATGGAGGCTTATGATTTGTTACTTCTTACTCAAAAGAGAATAATGTACATCAGTGTCACAGTGTAGCAGAAGAAGTATCACTGGGAACTTGGAAATGCAAATTATCAAACATTACCCCAGACCTTCTGAATCAGAAACCTTGGGCAGGGGAGGCAGCAGTCTATTTCAGTAAGCCTTCACCTTGATTCTGTTGTATGCTCGAATTTCAGAGCCGCTTACCTTCGTATTCCTATAGTAGTGTGGTTCTCTTTCTCTGAGTGAAAATAAATACACAGCTCCTAAGTCTTCATAAGCCAAATGCTGTTTTTATTTATTTTTTAAAGTTGAATAGCCAAGTATTTTTTAAACATAAATATTATATACAAAAGCATAAATTCATGTTTCTCTTGAAAAAAACATAAGATGAGTCAGTACTCCACTGGTCTTTCCTCCATGGAAGTATTGAGCTGGAGCAGATCCTGTGTATCCCTTGAGACACAGAAGGCTCTTCATGTGTCTTCATCCCACACAGCTTTCTTCACACATCTTCATTATCTGCATGACCCTTTTGGATCTAATTTCCTTACCTTTAATTTTCAATTAAATCCCAGCTACTTCAGTACGAATTACAGATTTTGGAAACTACATTGAATGATTAAAGTGTGCAAGAAAATGTTTTTAATATAGTATTGCTGTAACAGTTCTGGAAGATAGTATGTAGAGTTTGATTTTGTAGCCATATTTTCCATTAGTTCAATGACTTTGTTCACATTGTGTACTAACTTGAGGGTTTACTTTTTCTTTTTAAGTCCCAGGAATCTCAGTTCAGTTCAGTCACTCAGTCGTGTCCGACTCTTTGTGACCCCGTGAATCGCAGCACACCAGGCCTCCCTGTCCATCACCAGCTCCCGGAGTTCACTCAGACTCACGTCCATTGAGTCCGTGATACCATCCAGCCATCTCATCCTCTGTTGGCCCCTTCTCCTGCCCCCAATACCTCCCAGTATCAGAGTCTTTTCCAATGAGTCAACTCTTCTCATGAGGTGGCCAAAGTACTGGAGTTTCAGCTTCAGCATCATTCCTTCCAAAGAAATCCCAGGGCCGATCTCCTTTAGAATGGCCAGGAATCTCGGTCACAGTTTATTTATTTCTAGAGTGGATAGATTTGCTTGTGTTGGTAAAACAGTTTTTGTCTTTTAAAATAATAGCACTTCTATGATAGCAATTTTGAATGAGAAATCTTACATTTCTGTAATAACCACACTTTATTTATAACCTATATAGCTTTAATTAAAAAAAGATAAGGTGATTATTTAGATAATTTAATGATGAAGTTCTTATTTCTAGGTGAAAAGCTAGAAGGTTGAGGTGGTGGCCAGATTGTAGCAAGCTGTGTGAATATTTTGTTATTAAACCCTTGAAATGTGAAATTTATTGATTTTTCCTTCTCCCTGATTCATACTTTTTGACTAGATGCCTAAGGCTTTTTGAAAACAGTGATATTCAACTTAATAATGTAATGAAAAGATAGTTTAATAAATTTAAATTATTGAACATGTTAGTTTGTTTGAATCAGTCTCTGATTTATTCATAATAGTGGAAGGAGAAGTGTTTGATTTGCCTGTCAGGAGCAACTATGAGATAATCCATCCCAGAGCAAACAACTCCTTTTCCTTATTTTGAGACCTTGAACATTGCCACTGCTGAATTCATTATTTTCCTGGCAAATAGTCACAGAATCTGCTATAATCAATTTTCTCAAAGATTTGGAATAATTTTCCTCAAATTAGTAATGGAATAGAAAAAAAGGAAACTAGACTTACATCATAATTAGTGTCCCCATTTTTTATTTTTGCTGATTTTAATATTTATTAACTGACTTTCTGATTCTCTAAACATGAGAATTGTTAAAGATTTATGTTGTTGAAGGAATATCTCAGCTCTGAGTGGGGGATCTCGAAGTTGCTAACTTTTTGTCTACTAATCTTTTAAACTGGGAATTTAATAGCACCTTTCTTATAAAGTTGTAGTAAAAAATGAATTCAGAATATTCATTTTATTACTATACTTGATACAAGGTAAAATTAAAAATAGATTAATTTGATACAAAATAATAGTTCAATATCTGTTGATATCTGTATGCTTCTTATTAGCACCTTTTGCTCATAACATATTTAATCACTTGCTTGTTTTATAATTAGATTACCAATCCATAGTATATCTCATATTCAGATATTTAAATAAAAGATTATCTGCAATTATAAGCAACTCTGTGGAGTATAAGTAATAGTATTCAAGTAATAAATTGATACTAATACAGTTCGACTTGAGTATAACTTCTAAGAAAGTCAAGTTAATGTCCTATTTTTAAAGTTTTTTTGAGGTAGGAATATGACCCTCATATATTTTCATTTGTCAGTTCTAAACTAAAGTTTTTGAAAACGAGTTACTTTTATAGTGGGCGAGGTACCTGCATGATTTAAAAAGAAGATTAAAGTTTGGTTTATTATTTACATCACAAAAAGTATTTCATTAGCTAGAACTATAAAAGCCTTGTGATTTAAATAGTATCCAAAATATAATCGGTTTTCAAGTTAATTAGTAGGGTTTTCATTGGCACTTTTATACAGTTAACATTTATCATTTATCTCCTGGGTTTAAAGATTTTAATTTGCCTTGCAAAGAAATGGAACTTTAAAATGAGAATCAGATTACTTTTTGGTAATTAACTGCCTAGAAATGTCGGTAACCCAAAAGCAGAACCAGCAAATTTAGGCACAAAATAGCAGGTAGAACATTTTAACCAGTAGTAATCAGTGGAACATAGTAACTACATAGAAGAGTTTTATATTTAGAAAATCATCCATATGTTCACAATTTTAATTTCATTCTAACACTCTTTCATTAAATGAAACATTATCCTGCGTCCTAGGGAATAAGCAAAGCTGAACAGCATATAGTTCTACCCATAAGAAGATTTACAGCCTAGTAAAAGAATGTATTTCAGTATAAAATTTTGGTAACACTCATGATAAAAAATTGACCTTCAGCTATAGTGTTCAAAATCTATAGGCATGTTGAAAAAATCTTGTTTTTGTAAAACCTTTTGTTGGTAGAATAGGAAAATGTAGGTAATAATTATTTAAGTCTTAATTGATTCCAGAATTAGAGTGAGTCTGTGTCTTAAAATTTAAATGAATAAACTCTCAAAAAACTTTCCACATCATGGTCACAGAGCTAATTCATTTAATTTATTTTTTTAGTGAGAAAGTAAAAGTTACACAGTTTTGCATGTAATAAAAGCAGAATAAGCATTTAACATAGATACAATTGTTCTAAACGAAGGTAAGCATCTACTGTGTTCTATAGACATTAATTTTCTTTTTTTTTACATTTATTCTTAATTATATGTAATACCCCCAAATGTGGTCAAACCTACTTAATACATAGAAGATAGAATAATAAAGTATGGATTCTGTCTTAATCACTCTGTTCTATTAAATATTAAAGGTCTGTTATTAATAGCGCTTTTATAATGGATGTCATTTTCTACCTTGGATGAAAATCTCATCTCCTTTCATGTATTCATTGCAGAAGTTATATAATCTTTTCAATTTGGAATCTTGTACCAGAGGAATTTTCTGTTGACCACATACCATATTTTCTTTGTAACTGCCTCAGTTCTTGGCATGTAATAAATGCTCACCAGTTGTTTGGTGAATGCATAAATGACCTCATGATTAAATGAAAAAAGAATAAAAAGAAAAGAAATGAATTGTCACAAAGCAAAAATCTCTCTCTTTAGTTCAGGTAGACTGTTTTCAGGTTTTGGTGTGTAAACTTCTACTGCCAGGTAGATTTTTGATTTGTCATCTTTTGAAACCTCTGTAATGGTGAACTTTTTGATAATTGAGTACTATGGTATATTAATGGACTGAGACTCTCAACTATATTTAGTAGGAAAAATGGATGACACAGTAAGTTTTTACAAGTTGTATACCTTAATTATAATTTGAGAGATGTGTATGATATTCTTTGTTTTGACAATGGCTATTAATCCATTTTCTAAAATCTGAGCTATTTATAGGAACATTTTAAGACAAATTAAAGTTACAGTTCTCCAGATGACATTTTAGAAGATTCAAGCTATCTAAGGGCATAATACTATCACATATGCAGGTACACTTTAAGAGAAAATCTATTTCTTAACATTTTACTATCTTTCAAGAAAAACAAAGGTATGATTGAAAAACTTTACTCTTTGAGTAGTCATTAAATATATATCCCTTATATAGATCCTCCTTGGTAATCAAATGAAGCCGAATAATTCCATCTTGTAGGAAAATAAGCATTATAGCAGACTTCTCATATACCATTTTCTGTGACTGTATTTAATGTTGTACAAATGTGAATATGTTATATTGGAGGTATGTATTCATCATTTGGTAAATAGGATACCTATAGATAATGGATGCAAATTGACTAGAATTAAGATTAAAATTTGATATCAGGTCAAAATCACTGCAGATGGTGACTGCAGCCATGAAATGAAAAGATGCTTGCTCCTTGGAAGAAAAGCTATGACAAACTTTGACAGCACATTAAAAAGCAGAGACCTTACTCTGCCAACAAAGGTCCATATAGTCAGAACTATGGTTTTTCTAGTAGTCATGTGTGGATGTGAGAGTTGGACTATATAGAAGGCTGAGTGCCAGAGAGTTGATGCTTTTGAACTGTGGTGTTGGAGAAGTCTCTTAGAGTCCCTTGGACTGCGAGGAAATCAAACCAGTCAATCCTAAAGAAAATCAGCCTTGAATATTCATTGAAAGGACTGATCCTGAAGCTGAGAGTCTAATACTTTGGCCACCTGATATAAAGAGCTGACTCATTGGAACAGACCCTGATCCTGGGAAAGTTGAAGGCTAGAGGCGAAGGGGATGACAGAGGATGAGATGGTTGGATGGCATCACCGACTTGATAGGCATGAGTTTGCTCAAGCTCCCAGAGATGGTGAAGGACAAGGAGTCCTGGCATGCTGCAGTCCATGAGGACACAGAGAGTCAGACACAACTGAACCACTGAACAACAGGAACATTAGAACAGTAGTGAACAGTGTAATTGTAGAAAAGACTAAATGTCTGTGTATACTATATGCAATGAAATTTAAGAAAATTATGGAAATATAGTTTACAAACCATTTAGAAAGGACAACTTGTTTCCTCCATTCCTGATTGAAATCTTATATGATAGTAGACATTTCATAAAAGGTCACTTAAAAACTGAATATAATATTCCTATTCACATTTTAAACTATAAACATTATGTAGATTAACTAATTCAACTCTTTAAGATGGAAGGATAATGGGATAATAAGAATAGCATTGGATTTGGGCTCAAGAAACCTGAGTTAAATATATGACTCACTCAGTCACTTTAAATATATTAATTAGGTTATCTAGGTCCTAAATTAATATTCTAAGTATTTTCAGCCTCAGAGAGTTCAGTATCAATTTATCTAATATATGTTATCGCTAAAACTGATTTAATAGGAATTATGCTTAGTATGGGTGTCCCTGGTAGCTCAGATGGTAAAGAATTTGCATGCAATGCAGGAGATCTAGGTTCGATCCTAGGGTTGGGAACATTCCCATATAGTTCATAAGTAAGGAGAAAGGATTCCGGGAGTCTTTCCCAACAGGTCCACAGGGCCTTTGCTGCAATAATTGCACATTATCTGTCCCCCAAATTGAAATCTTCTGTTGTTTCTTCCCTAAGAAAATGTTTTCCTTCGAATAGGCATCTTCAGGAGGTAAAAGAGCTTAACCTAAGTAGCAGTAATTTAAGAAATTTTAGGCAGCCTGTCAAGACAGTAGGGAAGGCATTCCTTAAGTCGATGATCCCTTTTCAGTTCAGTTCAGTTGCTCAGTCATGTCCGACTCTTTGCGACCCCATGAATCGCAGCACGCCATGCCTCCCTGTCCATCACCAACTCCCGGAGTTCACTTAGACTCACATCCATCGAGTTAGTGATGCCATCCAGCCATCTCATCCTCGGTCGTCCCCCTCTCCTCCTGCCCCCAATCCCTCCCAGCATCAGTCTTTTCCAATGAGTCAACTCTTGCATGAGGTGGCTAAAGTACTGGAGTTTCAGCTTCAGCATCATTCCTTCCAAAGAAATCCCAGGACTGATCTCCTTCAGAATGGACTGGTTGGATCTCCTTGCAGTCCAAGAGACTCTCAAGAGTCTTCTCCAACACCACAGTTCAAAAGCATCAATTCTTCAGTGCTCAGCCTTCTTCACAGTCCAACTCTCACATCCATACATGACCACTGGAAAAACCATAGCCTTGACTAGATGGACTTTTGTTGGCAAAGTAATGTCTCTGCTTTTGAATATGCTATCTAGGTTGGTCATAACTTTTCTTTCAAGGAGTAAGCGTCTTTTAATTTCATGGCTGCAGTCACCATCTGCAGTGATTTTGGAGCGCAAAAAAATAAAGTCTGACACTGTTTCCACTGTTTCCCCATCTATTTCCCATGAAGTGATGGGACCAGATGCCATGATCTTTGTTTTCTGAATCCTCAAATCATGTACTGTCCATATCAGGTGCTCACAGATCCAATCCTGATAATATTTTACTAGTTTTTACAACAATACATTTTTGAGCACTTCCCCAGTTGTCCAGTGGCTAAGACTCTGTGATGTCAATGCAGGGGCCCCAGGTTCCATACCTGATCACGGATTTAAATCCCACATGCTGCAGCTAGGAATTCACATGCTGCAACTAATGGTCCAACACACTGCTACAAAGATGGAATATCCTGCATCCCACAACTAAGACCTGGCACAGACAAATGAATAAATAAATATTCTTTTAAAATAATAAAATGAAGCAAAACATTTTTTGATCACACAGAGAGAAGGGTGAAAGGTGAATATTAACAAAGCCACAGTTTGAAGCCTGCTGTGTAATCGCTGGTCCTAGCAGATAGTTTCCTGATTTTATTGTACAGTATATATGAATAAAGCCAAGATACACCTTTTCCATTGTTTATAACTGATTTAGTTAGAAACAGTTTTTAAAGAGTCCTGCCCAGTTGTCTCTTGGAGAGTCCCCTGGGTGATAGAAGACTGTCACCAGCCTTTGCATCAGCATTGCCTTGTAGCTATTATCGTCAGCAACCAAAGGTGACTTTAAAAATATTTTATAATGTGAATCTATCAGTGCTAGATGACTGTTGACAAATCTGTGTATCTGTGAGCATGCACTATAAGCTTAGGATGGACGAGTGTTTGGACTTTCATGTCTGGGAATTGTGCCATCAGTATACACAGTTAAGTCACATGTTTTGTGGTGTTTTTTTTTTTTTGGCTCCCCCCGACACCATGCCATCTGTGTGTTTGGCATTATGCCCACTTGCAAGTTGGTCAGACCTGTGCCAACATAATGGAATGTAGATGGATGGTACATAGAATGCTGCAAAATGTAACAATTTAAAGGAGAAAACCTGCTTCAGGGGACACCACGTTGGTTCAACATATGGCCTTCCATGGATACCTGAGGAGAAAGGGTGAACAGAGACAAGAAATCCACAGATACTCCCAAATGGCAACAAAAGTAAGAATGCTGTGACGATGTCTATACAAGTACAAAATGAAAACATTCTCATACACCTTATGACTTGACATATTTAAAATTAAGTCATATGTGGAACCTCCATGAAAATGTTGATTAGTAATAGACCATTTAGATTTTTATAGGCACATTTACTATTTCTGGAGCATATCTGATAATATGCTCAGAGAGTTAAGTGTTTCATTAAAATCGCAGTATTCCTTGGAAAAAATAATCAGAGCTTAAATGATACTTTTGAGTTTTGTGGGTCAAAGAATAAGATGCTAGGTTTTAGAATTTTCATGGAAAGCACTGGTTGATCTTAATTTTTTATGTCAGTGAGTGAGACTTTTCAATATTATATAGTTGTTTGAATTAAACATATGTGGTCTTGGAGAAGACTCTTGGGAGTCTCTTGGACTTCAAGGAGATCCAACCAATACATTCTGAAGGAGATCAGTCCTGGGATTTCTTTGGAAAGAATGATGCTAACGCTGAAACTCCAGTACTTTGGTCACCTTATGCAAAGATTTGACTCACTGGAAAAGACTCTGATGCTGGGGGAGACTAGGGGCAGGAGGAGAAGGGGACAACCGAGGATGAGATGGCTGGATGGCATCACTGACTCGATGGATATGAGTGAACTCCAGGAGATGGTGATGGACAGGGAGGCCTGGCATGCTGCGATTTATAGGGTCGCAAAGAGTTGGACACGACTGAGTGACTGAACTGAACTGATGGTTGGATGATCAGCTTAATGATATGAGTTTGAGCGAACTCCGGGAGACAGTGAAGGACAGGGAAGCCTGATGTGCTACAGTCATGGAGTCGCAGAGTCGGACATAACTGAGCACCTGAACAAGAACAAATGCTAGCTGATGCTGCAACAACAAAGAAGCCTTTAAATCTCTGTGCTTTAACCCAGTAGACATTATATGTTGTCCATGGGTTAGGCAGTTGTCTTCTAAATACCCCAGGCTCTTGCAGCTACTACCTCTGCCATGTGGTAAGTACATTGTCACCTTGGAATCATCCACCTACAGAAGGAGTGGGGAATAGGTCAAAAGAAGGCGCCCTGGACAGGTAACTACACCTGGACACAAGTGTAGCTACCACTCCTACTTCCTCCACTTAAAATCTACTGGCCGGAACTAGTCAGTGGTTAACCTGCTAGGAAATTCAGAGGAAAAGAGAGTATCGGGGAGTGTCAGCAGCTACTGCTACAGCAGAAGATGTCAGCAGGAAATATTTATTTGTGTGGAGGATCCAAGGTGTCACAATGTTCCTACCCATTCACCTGCTGACAGAATCTTGAATTTTCATATACCCTGGGGATCCCAGGTGTCATCTCTTCACAGGTCTATTAATGGCTTTCTGTATTTCCAGTGCCTTGCACAGTCTGTGGCATGTTTTTGTTTTATGAATGAATGAAAACTGAACTCCCATTGTACTACTCAACTCAAAAGAGATTAAATGATTCTTATAGATTTCCAAAATAGCCAGATCTTCTGATTCTAGGTGAGGCTTTGTTCCAATACAGAGGATACTTTATTTGCAGATTTTCTACTTTTTTTTTTTTTTGCATAAACATATTGAAGCTGGACAACATCATTGTTCAATTTAAGAAATTTTAAAAATGATTAAAAAGTCATTTTTGATTGTAGGAGTTTGCCATTTTGCCTCCCCACAAATGTGCATTGTGTGACGGTCTGGACTTGCCATAAGCATGCTCTGTGCAGTCAGGGCAATGTCCTTCCTATGGGTGCATTTACAGTTATTAGTTTGTGGGAGGCCTGGAATTTTGTTCTTCCCTATTAAGACGATTCTGCCAAAATCTTTCTTCTGAGTGTCAGGAAGTATGGTTAATCATCGTGGTAGTACATTGTGAGTTAGAGAATATACATTCAGTAATGCCATAAGTTCTGCCTTGTGGTCCTTACCCTTGAAAATGTGATGCAGCCCTTACAGAAGAATCTGTGTGTAGCTAAAAATGAAAGCATTTTAAGTCACGTTGCTGACAGGGGAAGATGGTTGCTCTGTTTTTAGCATCACAGGTGAGGAGACCTCAGATATTAAACAAATGTGCTGCAGATCAGAGAGAGGATAGAGATTTACATGTGGACTTTGTAAAGAAGCAAATAAACTGGGGTTTTGAGCTTCATTCACCTGTGTAGTGCCCCAGCACTTTGCTGTTTCCATACTCTTTATGACTGCATGGACTATGGCCCACCAGGCACCTCTGTCCAAGGGCTTCTCCAGGCAAGAATACTGGAGCAGGTTGCCATTTTCTCCTCCAGAGGATCATTCCAACCCAGAAATCTCAAGTCTCCTTCATTGGCAGGCTGGTTCTTTGCCACTAGCGCCACCTGGGAAACCCATCTTCTTGAGGAACGGCAGTTAAAGATTTGTTTTCTGTTTCAAAAGTGGAAAGGTCTAAAGAATATTTAATCAAAGTCTAAGGCAAATAGGTATATACATATATGTTTAGGAGGAAATTTTAAAGTGATTTTTGAAGGTATAATTTGAATAACATGGACTAAGCATTTTTAAAGTCTTTGCAAAGGCAGTGAACTTGTGACAAGTAGAAGGTAGTCTACAAGATAATGGAGGATGAAGATGTGTGGGAAATAAGGTTAGGCAGTCTTGAAACAAGATGAAACAAAAATTAAGAACATGAAATAAATAGTTGACAAGTTCAGAAAAGGGGATATTATTTCTGAGCTCTATGCCTTGACTGCAGCAGGGGCTAAAAGAACAACATTAGAGAGCTTTGTTGTAATGTAAAATCTTATTTTCTGCTTCTGATCTTTAGAGTGTAACAGGTATTGAATGCAAATCCTTGTGAATTTGAGGATTTGAAAATATTTTAACACATTCAAGGAGTGATTACATATAGAAGTAACTAAGTTAAATGACATAATTTACCTGGTTTGTTAGGTTGAAAGAAATTTCATTTTCAGTGACACACAGACTAGTGCAGTTGGAGTCAAATTTTGGAGATTATCTTCTAAAATGCCTGCAAAGAAGAGTCTCTAAATAAAAATCAGTTCAACTATGATGTTTTTTTGTGAGAATCATGTCTGTATCTGTTTGGTTTAAAGAAAAACAGTACTTACTGGTGATGATTTTGTTTTCATATATTGGCAGCTTCTTAGTGATGCATGTGACTAGTCACTTTGGAGTATTTGTCGCTTTAAAAACAATAATGGAGAGTACTTAAAATTTTATAGTAATTACACATCTCGAATGGATGAATGGTACCCTGTGAATCACAAGGAGAAACCTATAGGGGAAAAAGTCAACAAGTTCATTCCTAGATGCCTCTTAGCTACAACCTTCTCACCACCCTTCATTTGTCAATACTGAACTTTAATGAGTCCGGATAAGAAGCAAGTCAATGGATATCCATTTAGCTAGAGATAATCTGAACTCCAGCTGATTGTCCTAGCAGCTGTGTGACTTCATTACCATTAGAAAGGCATGCAGCCAAGCCAGCTGGTACCCAAACCAGCTACTCAGTACACAGAGCATATCCATTTGTTGGTTTACACATCAAAATTACACAGGCTCCATGAAAAGTTTGGAGTAGGAAATAGAATCTGCATAAAGCTTTAATTTAAAGGGTTTATCATTACTATGCCAAGTACAGCTAGTTTGTTTTGTTTTTGTTATAATATGGTATATTGTGGTGGTTTTCGGTTCTTCCATAAATGCAGCCTCCATGCAGAATTTGCATTGACGTACCAAACATAACTGCACATCATAATTTCCCAGTTAAGAAAACATTTTTGGTTGTGTTTGTTTTAGTACTTAACAACAGTACATTTTCATTTTTGTTTCAAGGCAGCTTTTATAGAAAACAGTTGCACAAACTTATTAATAGCTAGTTTAGCTGCCATCTGTCCCCTCCTTTCCATCCATGATTCCGCTGTTTAGATCAGGCTTCTGGTGGCTCTTCATTACACTTTTACAAAGGTTTTCTAACTGAACCCGTTTGCTAGTCTGTCACTTCTTCATGTTACTAGTAGACAATTGTCTTGACTTTTAACCTCATTGTATAGAGCACTCTTTACACTGTAGTCTCTGGACCAGAAACCTCTGGAATGCAGATTTTAAGCTCTTTTCCAGATCCTCTGTATAAGTCTAGGAATTTATTTTATTTATACTAATCTTTGAAAAACGCTTCTGTAGTGAAAATTATTTATTGTTTAGCTGCTAAGTCGTGTTCAACTCTTTTGCAACCCCATGGACAGTGTAGCCCAATAGGTTCCTCTGTCATGGGATTCTTCAGGCAAGAATACTGGAGTGAGTTGTCATTTCCTTCTCCAGGGATTCTTCCCAACCCACGAATCAAATCCATGTCTCCTGCATTGTCAGGCAAATTCTTTAGCGCTGAGCCACCAGGGAGGCCCCACTTCGGGCAGAATACCAGTATGTAAAACATACTCCCAGTTTAATAAAATGATTAAATTTTACCTAAATAAAAGGAGTTGAATATAGATCATAATTTCAAAATATGTGAAAAATCAGTTCATGTAAGTAACCCCTGTAGTGTTATAGTAGAAAGAAAGAGGTTTGTCAGTCTCCTCCACAAGGATAACAAGGTAGACGAGGGTTGGTCAGTTCCTGAGAAAGATAGTCACAAATGCAGAGTTTGTACAAGAATGCAGATGTTTCTAAGGAAAGACTAACAACAGCATACAGTCACCTACTCCTGAAGAAACATAAAATCACAAGGGGAAAAAGACAAAAACTTAATTGCTGGAGTGAAAGCAAATATTCAGAAGGAGGACAGAGCAAGACCTTTGAAATCTTAAACTCTCTAGTGAAGTTTTCATGGATTCCAGTTTTTGTTTCTTTTTTTTTTTTTTTGAATAAGAAAACTGAGCCTTGAATGGAAGATTGGGGGACAACGTAGCCCACTATTGGAGGACAATGTAGCTGAGGGTAGTAGAAAGTTCTTAAGTGAAGGAAAAGGAAGTCTGAGAGTCAGAACACTAGGTAAGGTTTTTGAAAGCTGGTAGGAAATGTAAGGGGCTTTGGGTGATATGGACAAGCAGCAAGAGCAGTTTTGCAGTTGGGATGCACTGTGATGGGAGCAATGGTACAGATCTTACCATATTTTCAAGGACTATGTATTGGCATTTTAACAGCGACTATAAAACTCAAGACAATCTAAATCAACTTTGAATTAAGTTGTCAATCTAATGTCAAATTTTGTGATCTTTTTATTTCCATCAACTGCATTCAAGGCTCAACTTTTCTTAATAACATTTTAGTGCCAGAAAAAAACAATTGCCAAAGGATTTCCAAATCATAAATGAATAGTGAAATGACAGGATAGATGTGTTTGGCATACTTAAAAATTATTTTGTTGTTGTGTAACACACTAATTCAAACTGTGAGGACTTAAAACTATCATTTTATCTTTCTCACGGTTTTGAAGGGCAGAGATTTAGAAAGTGATCAGTGGGTGATTTATCTCTAATTCATGGACATTATCTCTGGCAGCTGAGGCTGTGGGATCTAAATCCAAAATAAGTTCTTCACCGACATATCTGGTCCAGTGGTGCTCTGCTTGACTTTCCTCTCTGCCTCGAGGATGGCAAGGCTCTTCTCTCTCTTACATCATGGAGGGCTCAGCTTAGTTGAACTTCTTACGTGGAGGCCTGATGGGTCCCCCACAAAGCAAATATTTCAGAAACAGCGCTCCAAGAGGCTGAAGAGGCAGCTGCAAGACCTGGAAAATCACTTCCACTCCATTCTGTCAATCAAGCCCAGGTGCAAAAAGAGGGCAATACCCTGTACATTTGACTGCACTACATTTCATGTGGGTATGATACAGGAACAGAAAACAACTGTTATTGAGACAGCTATAACATTCACCCCTCCTCAAATTTATGGCCATATTACATGCAGAATATGCCATCCCCTTCAAGAGCCTCAGCCCAGCATGACAGCAGCTCAAATTCCAGAAAGTCTTTATTGAAATCAGGTGCAAGCAAAGATGAGGTTCCTGAGTGCACTTCCTCTACCACAATTCCTTGAGTATGATTTATCCTGAAATAAAGATCTATTACTCTACCCTGTGTACACACCCAACATACAATGACATGGGAAAAGAACCCAAAGACACTCCCATTCAAAAGTAAGGAAATGCGAAGTATCAAGATATAGCGGTGACTGGTTCATAACAGTTCTGAAATTCACCAGAGCACATCTTGTCAGTTTTGTGTTTAGCGTCTAGTTCAGCTTCCTGGAGATGATTTTCTGAACGCGCAGTCCTGCTTTCTGAAATGCTGTTTTGTTTCCAGAAAAATGTAGTCCGTATTTTCTGTTAAACTTTTTCTCAGCTTGCTGCCTTCCCATAGTATGATGGGGCTACAGCAACTTCTTTCATTCTGTTCTGTCTCTGTCCCCATCGGTCCAACTGGAAGAGTTTCTTTAAAAACTTTTCATGCTGTCTACATGTCAAACGATAAATCCACCCCACTAGACAACAGGCATACCCCTATATATCTTCCCGATAGATTTTTCTCTAACCTGGCTTTCCTAAGAGTCTCCTGTGGGAGAATTCTCTTAAGATAGCTAAAACCTTATTAACTGAAAGTCTATAAAGCATACTGTTAAAGAGTCTTAGAAGACCCACTAAGCAAGACCTTAAAATTTTTTGATATCTTAATATGTTATTTGTGGTACCTGGGTTTTATCTTCCCTCTCAAGCCAATTCTTGAGAATATTTGATGAGAGGATTGAGAGTGAGAAACAATTTTTTCAAACCCATCAAATCCTGGCTCATTATTTTTTTCCTTTATATTTTACTTTAAAACTTCCTTTTTTATTTGGTTCATCTTTCCTTCCCTCACTGTCTTGCATTTTTATTACAGGCAACTAGAAGATGTGAAAGGATTGTTTTTTACCTTTTGCCTAGGAAGTTTTGTGACCATATTCATGAATTTATTAGATACCATTCCTTTCTTCCATGGAAGAAGGAGGAGAAATGTTACTCAGCGTTTCACCACTATATAACAAATGTCCTCTTTTCTCCAGTTCCCAGTACCATTTTTGCACTAACTCAATGAACATAAGTTTGAGCAAACTTTGGGAGATGGTGAAGGGCAGAGAAGCCTGGTATGCTGCAGTCCATGGAGTCACAAAGAGTTGGACATGACTCTGCGACTGAACAACAATTCAAATTTCACCAGTAGATGCTCTGATATCCTTTGAGTTTCTGCACATCAGCCACTCCCCAGACCAATACTTTCAGCAAAAATGCTTACAGTACCAGTAGATTGATTATGTTTAGGTATAGTATATATATCATTTGCTTGTCATTTTTATTATTGTTAATAGTAATCATAGAATCAGAAGGGTGGAGGTGAGGTTTTACAGAGTACATGGGAGTACTACTAGAGTTACTTATAGTACTTCTGATTATCCCACTTTAGGAAAGTTATGCTAGCAATAGAAGATCAAGGAACTTTTCAATCATGTCCTTTTGTTACTCAAGCCCTAATTCTGGTACCAAACATATATCAAAATTCAAGTAAATTATAGTAAAAATATGAGCAGTTTTTAAAAATTGTGTTTATTTTATTAAAATCTAATTGTATCAGGTGGTTTGGGTTCCTGTTTTACAACAGCGTGTATCAGCTATAAGTATAAATAGCAACCCCTCCTTCGTTAGGCTCCCTCCCACCTTCCCCATCCCACTCCTCTAGGTCATCACAGAGCAGCTTAGCTCTCTGCAGTATACAGCAGCTTCCCACCAGCAATCTGCTTTACACATAGTACTGTATTTACGTCAGTGCTCCTTTCTCAGATGGTCCCACCCTCTAAGTCCTTTCTGTACGTCTACATCTCTATTCCTGCCCTACCATTAAAAAAGAGCACCATAAAAGAGCATCATAAGTATCATCAGTACCATAAAAAAGAGCAATTTTTAAATGCAGAGAAAGGTAAGATAATTTTATTTGAAAGGTTGATCAATAAAACCATGAAACTCTTACAAACTTTTTATCCCAAAAGATGAAATTTTAGATGACTTATAATCTAGGTTGGTAAAGTTAAAAGGGCAAAAATATTAATGAAACTAAAAATACAAGAAAATTGGCCATTGTTTGATTCTTGAAAGTTAACATTGATTTATACCAAATAAAACTCAGTCAAGAATATTATTTGTAGACCATATAAAATTGAGAAATATATAAAATATTCAGAAAAGCTATAACAGATTCATGATAACATCACAAGGATAATTGTGCTTCAGCTTAATGTATTTTCTAATTTGGGGCTTGACCTGTGGGAGAAGAAATGTGTCCTCTTCTCATTGCCATGGCCAGAAAGAAAATACTAGAATAGCCGGGTGTCTGATCCATTTTGACAGGTCTTAGATTTTCTGTTTTCAGTATGTAGAAAAATATTAATTGTTCTATATTTTCTTTTATTGCACTTAGCCATGCTTTGAGCAACTTCTATCACTTTTCAGAAAGTATTTGATTTATTTGCTACTTGGCATTAAAGTTAGATTGTATAGTATAAGGGCATATGCTAGGACTCAAGAGACAGATATTGCTGCCACAGCTCGTTAACTGTTTGCAAATCATTCCATTCAGAGTGTTTCCCTCAGTTTTCTTGCTTGTATGAGAAATTTCAAACAAGATGATCTGTGAGATTACATATTTATGATTATGTTAATCTCGCCCTGATATGAAATATCTTAATTTCATTTTTGGTATTTAAGAATTCTTGCACCAGAAGACAGAGGAGTCAAACCAAAAGGAATCTTTCAAAAGTGGTATTGATAGCCAATACAGATCACGTCTTTGTAGACTGTTGTTGTTCAGTCACTAACTTGTGTCTGACTCTTTGCAGCCTCATGGACTGCAGCACGCCAGGCCTCCCTGTCACTCACCATCTCCCAGAGTTTGTCAAGCTTTGTATGGTAACAAAAAAACTCACTAATCTCTCTTGACTAGTTCCAAATAAACAAAGATACTGAAAAATGGAAACATTTATTATTTTAATCAAACAAAACCTTGCTTCCCATTAAAGCTGCTAATGCTGTGCCTCAAATAACTACTTGATGCCAGCTCAGAACAGAGTTATATTGCTGTGCAAAACCAGTGAATGGGACAGAAAATAAGTTTGAGCATAATTATATTTGGGACATTATTTGCTGCATTTTACCACTGAAGAAACACATGTAAAAAACTTTTATTAATGTTGTGATAAGGTAAGCTTTCCAAAACAGAATCACAGCTATCTTTTTAGACTGAATCTTTAAGATATACCCTTTACCCACTCTGTTCAAGAATATATGATGAGGGCTCAATTGTCAATCAAATCAAATTAAAACTCTTTGCCTTCACATTGTCACAGCCCTTTCATATTCATACAAATGTCTTTTTTTTTCCTTAAAAAATCCAGTTTTCTTCTAACTTCATCTCCAAGTGATTATTCTGCTTCCCTGTCAATTACAATTGTTCCCCATATGTGAGTAATTAATAAATGTAAGGCAAGTAAATATATATCACTATTTAAAGTAATTAGTAGTTTTGACATTTTCAGTCTGTTGAGATGAATGTTTTCTCATTGTACCATCCAAATTAGTTTGGTCCTATATGCCCTTGCTAGCAAAAAGCTGACAAGTGCTTATAGATAAATCTTGATACTCATTGATAGAATTCTATACTTTTTGAGGCAAAAAAATGGATAATTCCCTGAAATTACTTCAGGACCTTAATTAAAATGATTTAATGTACAATGCATTTTGATTTTGAGTAATTTGTTGTACAGATTATCCTCTGAATCTGAGTTTGACTTTCGAAACTCTCTCCAAGTTTTTAGAGTTCCATGACTTATGCTATTTTTCTTTTCAGTTTTTAGCTCTATAATTTTATAATACTGTGTGTTAATTAAGTTAGCGATATTAATGCATCCTTAATACAGCAGTTTTTTTTTAATGTAACAGTTATGTTTGTGGCTATATTTTAATGAGCTTTAAAGGCATTTAAGCAAAGTAAGCATCTTCAACAAATGCTATTAAATAGAATGTATAAGGCAGCAAATTTGCTTTTCCAAGACAATTTTTGTTGGAATAGGTAAAAATTACATAACTTTTGAAGTGGAAAATATCTCTGGACTGGACTTAAACCCTTCAGATAGAGTAAAATATGAGTATTTACTCATATATTTTAAAATTATAAGAATTCAATATAAGTGGGATATAGAAGTCTAAAATCAAAACACTTTAAATATATATTTTTATTAATAAAATTAAGTGTACAACCAAACTTTTGCTTTGAGGTTTAGTAATGCTAGGATGTCAGATGCTTGACATAGCATTTGCGTAGCATTTGGTGATAGCAGTTTTATCAGCACTGGTGACATGTAAATCAGATAAAAGACTGTCTCCTAGAACAGAGCCATTTGAATACCACTTAAAACCAGATATTGATTTTGAAACGTTGCATGATTATTGAGCATTGTTGAACGTCAGTTTGTTCAACAGTAATATCCAGATATACAGTAATATTCAACTCAGTGGATTATTTTTATTTTCAATTAATTTTTTTGAGTATAGCTGATTTGCAATATTGTATTAGTTTCAAGTGTACAGCAAAGTGAATCAATTATACATATACATATACCCACTATTTTTAGGTTCTTTTCCCATATAGGTCATTGCAGGCTGTTGAGTAGAGTTTGCTGTGTTATACAGTAAACACTTATTAATTATATCTATTTAAATACAGTAGGGTGTATGTGTCAATTCTAATCTTCAATTTATCCCTCCCTGCCTTACCCTGTTGGTAATCATAATTTTGTTTTCTATGTCCATGACTCTATTTCAGTTTCATAATATGTTCATTTGTACCAGTTTTCAAGATTCCACTTATAACTGATAACACATGACATTTGTCTTCATCTGACTCACTTCACTCAATATGACAGTTTCTGAGTTCATCCATGTTATTGCAGATGGCATTGTTTCATTCTTCTTTATGGCTGAGTAATATTCATTGTGCACACACACACACACAGCCCCCATGTCTTTATCCATTCCTCAGTGGGCATTTATGTTGCTCCCATGTTCTAGCTGTTGTAAATAGTGCAACAGTGAACATTGGGGTTTATATATCTTTTTGAATTATGATTTTCTCTGGTTATTATTCTTGGTGATCCTGCCAAGTTTCAGTTCTTGCTTACAAACTCCGGGTCATTTGGTATTCTCTTAAGTTATGTAGTACAGGCTGTTTAAGCTTACGTGTGCCTGTCTAGATGTGTGTTGGGAAACAGAGTGACACATTTTGTTAGATGTCTAGTTTGAAGAACGCAGAAGCTTGAAGTTAGCCACAGAAGACATTCTCTGTAACATGGGGGATGAAGTTCAGAGTTTGATGTACTATTCCCAAATAAATAATGTCAATGTGGAGAGCTAGTGTTTAAAGATTTTTCACTTTTTATACCACTTTCCTGCCTTGTACAACCTACATCTTGAAGCATTCTCACATATCTTTAGAAATACATTCCTATTAGGTATGTTGACTTTTTGATACTCTACCTGAAATTGGAATTGCATAATCATCAACGTAATTATAGAGCTGCTGCTGCTGGTGCTGCTAAGTCGCTTCAGTCGTGTCCGACTCTGTGCGACCCCATAGACGACAGCCCACCAGGCTTCCCCGTCCCTGGGATTCTCCAGGCAAGGACACTGGAGTGGGTTGCCATTTCCTTCTCCAATGCATGGGAGTGAAAAGTGAAAGGGAAGTCGCTCAGTTGTGCCCGACTCTTAGTGACCCCATGGACTGCAGCCTACCAGGCTCCTTCGTCCATGAGATTCTCCAGGCAAGAGTTACTGGAGTGGGTTGCCATAATTTCTGTAAATACCTGAAGCAACTCCACCTTCTGTTTTCAGTTTTATTGCAAAAAACATTGCTTCTTCTGTTTACAAGAATGTCAGAGTATTGTTCCTGCCTTTTTGTCACTGTTGCATCAAAGAAAGGTAAGACAAGTAGGAATTTACAACTGTTGTGATTTTCCCAAGCACCAGTCTAAGTATGTTTAATTTTGTCAGCTTGGAACCCATCATAATGTTTAGCCAATAGTAGATTCTGAATAAGTATTTATACAAAAAATGACTTTGAAAGTTAGTTTGATGAAAATGGTCATTTTCAATAAAGTATAATCATAATATACCCCTGTACCATTCTTTTTTTTTTTTATTTTTTTTTTTGCCGGAATCACTCTGATTTGAATAAAAGAACCTGAGGACGTTCTGTTTGTTAAGAAATAACAGCCATTTGTAAATTAAAAAAATACTCATACATTGTACTGTCTTATCACCTTTTATTTTTTAATATGCCACTAAGGTAAAACTCCAACCACAAAATGCTTCAGGCAGTTATTGTAAGTTTGACCATATGGGCATTACTTCTGCAAACTACATGTGAAATAGGAAAGCAAATCTTACACACATGTTTGATAAAACATGGACGATCTATTTGTTAAAGGTAAAGCAAGAAAATGCTACTTCAATAAATTTTTAAAACTGCAAGTCAGTAGGTTAAATATTAATTTCAATGTCTACAATAATGGGTACTTCTGCTATTTAAGGAAGTTGTTTTTCTACTTTGTAGTCAACAAGCATATTGATTAGAATTAATTCACTGCAAAAAGTCTCTCATCATTTTTAACATAAGTTTTTCCTCTTTAACAGTAGCCTGAAGCCTATCTCCTTTTTTTTTTTTTTTTTTGAGTGTGGTCAATTTAGCAACAAATTTGCAATTAATCATTCCTGATTGCAATGAATGATCTGTCAATAATATGCAACTCACATTGCTAAAAGGGTTATTCTGAGCTTTATTGTTTTCTTTTTGTCTCGGGAATGCTTTGACTAGCTATATTTCCTAGAATGGATTTGAATAGTTGTTTTGAGGTAATGCATGCCAGTTTTAAAGAGACACTTCAGACTGCTCTGAGGGTATTAATCAAGATATGCCCTAACTTTCTTTTGGCATTACAATATTTGGACATCTGTTCTGACTCCTTATATGTGAAACAAAACTCATACCAGATAGTAGAATAAATGAAGGGTTTCATTATCTTAAATGTCATAACATTTGTTTGAATTATCATGTGTAAATTTTAAATGCTGAAATTGTCATTTTGGTTTTGTTTCATCTATTTTGCTGTCCTTTCAACAGACTATATGCCTGAAAAAATTCTTTTCTCTATTGAATTAATAATTTAAAAAGAAATAATTTACTATTTTATGCAATAACAATGAAATTGTTGTGGATGAGATATATATTCTGGTAATTTATAAAGCATAAATATTTTACTGAGAGAAAGTTACCCTTTTAAAGCACAAAAGGTTTCTTGTTATAATGGGAGTGTGTTCAGTGACAAATAGTACATTTTTAAAAAGCCATTTGTTGACTATTATTATAGTTCTCTTTGTGTAATGGTATTATAGATTCTTAGGCATTCACTTATTAAAGTCTTTTCCATTGTGTGTATCAGGAAAGACTTATTTTTGAATTCCATGGTGCCACTAATTAGTGGCAACTGCATCTAGATGTTCACAGGTCAACCTGAAATATAATAAGAATGTATTTGGACTTTTCATTTAAACAACAAAAATAATTTGATTGTGATAGATACCAAAAATAATATTAAATTTGATTTTAACCACTTTAATACCTTTGCCTTTCTGAAGGATTGTTTTTAGTTTATTTGTTGAACCTTTATTGTTAGTCATGGAAAGATAACTGTTTATCATGAATCCATATCACATATATTCACTAGGCTTGCCAGTCGTACTAGATACTGGATTAGTGTCTATATATAATGTATATTTTTTTTCATTTCACATTAGGGTAAAAGAATAGTATATAATTTAACTTATGTAAAGTGATTTAACTAAATCATGGAAGCAAAGTAGTATTTTACAGACATTTAATTTTGAATATCTTTAGAAAGCCATAAGTGCTTTCAACCTTCTATTTCCATATTTCATGTCAGAGTCAGTGATGTTTTGCCTAGCAAACCATTTCAGTCCAAGGTGCCCCATAATATTTTGCATGTGAGACTAATTTTAAGTTGTTATAATTCTTAATTAAAGCTATTTTTATAAATGTTGGTAATTTGAAATGAGATAATGTTTAAATTTATCTTTTTATATTTGAAAAACTGAGAGATTTTGTACTTTTTTTAAATAATGGGATCCTGATTTAAGACCAGCACAAAAATGAAAAAAATTATCCCATTGGAAATATTAAATATGGTTTGTCTTAAGCTGTGCATACATTTTGAGTTAGACATCTAAAATCTTGTCATTTTATGAAGCACTAAATAAACTAAAATACCAGATTACCATATAGGATAAAATTATAAATACTAAATGAGATAAAAATACTAAAGGTACTAACGATTTACTCTTTAAAGGATAATTTTTATAAGACAACACATTTTAGTCATACACCTTCTCTAAGCAGGGAGAATTTATAGTTTGAGTTGGAAAGCACTTTTATATGTTTAAACATTCAAAGCCCATAAAAGATGGAAGCTAATATGTTGGTACCAAAATATGGAACTTTTTACCCATTCACATATTTATGGCATTTGATTAAGCTCATTTCTGGCTTTCTTGGTGGCTTAGACGGTAAAGCATCTGCCTGCAATGTGGGAGACGTGGGTTCAATCCCTGGGTTGGGAATATCTTCCTAGAGAAGGAAATGGCACCCCACTCTAGTACTTTTGCCTGGAAAATTCCATGGATGGAGGAGCCTGGTAGGCTACAGCCCATGCGGTTGCAAAGAGTTGGACACGACTGAGCAACTTCACTGGTTCATTTCTGTTTAGGTGCTCTGATGAGTAAATAACTACAATATATAACTCTGTGATGATTTTTGTGCTTAGAGTTAAAATGATAGTATTATATGTGGAATTTTTTCATGATGAACGAAAATTTTTGGAGTCTTAGAAATTTAATTTTCAAATAGCAATATGGAATGTGAAACTCCATTTTTAATTTATTCAGATAAACAGAATTGAACATCGTTGTCTGCCTAATCATAGCACCATTTTGCTAAAAACATTGATATAAAATTATTTTATCAGAAAACAGTAACAGTAGGCAAATACGTCTGTAAAAGTGTTTGCACAGATTAAGCATTCAAAGTAGATATATTGAAAATGCTTATATCTGAGTAAGTATGTGTGATAGTTTGACTTATGCAAAGTTTGCCTATGGTTATTACTATTCATTAAACCTACAAACAGTATAATTAACAGATTTTTCATCTTTTCAACTCCACTCAAATTTAAATATTTTATTTTCATGTACTGTAAATACATACTTTTATTGTTAGGATTTGTATTGCTATTGAATTAGAATATCAAAATGATTTAAATTTCTTGGCACCTGTTTCTTCTAGAGATGACCCATGTTTCTTCATTTTGAAGGTTCAGTAATTACATGAGGTACTCAAAGCAGTTTTCTGTTTGTGAAATTACTTTATAATGGCATAATAGATATATGTACTAGTTAATTGCATACAGACAAGTTGTGATAACAGAAGTATAAGGATTATATATAAATATTCATAAATATTGAATAGATTCCCAGAGCTACTAAGTTTTAAATGTTAGAGTGGCCAGGGAATAAAAGGGCTTGAAAGCTAAGCCTCAAATTTTGAACTAGCATAGCTTCAATTGAACTTTATAGCTTCAGTTAGATCTATAGGACTGATTATTGACTGGATATGAAAGAAAAGAGAAAGTAAGAAATAACTTTCACTCTGAATCCAAGTAGCTAGGACTTGAATGAAGGCATCAGTGATGGAAATAACAGTTTGAGAACTGCATCCATTTTGGGAGGAAAGATGATGTTGGATTTGAATTTTCAACGTAGGATCTGAATGGCAGAATAAAGTATGGATTTGGAAGCCTGGGTCGGAATAGCACAAGAGCAGCTGAGGTTGCAGATACTCAACTAGATTTTATCAGAATAGTTGAAAGCTGTAGGTAAGAGTGTAAGCAGAGATGTGGAGATTTTAAGAGCACTGGATTTTAAGACTGTTTCTTTTGGAAGAAATGGAGGACGGTGTTGCAGGGAACAGGAAAACAATTTTGAAAAACACTTTGGAGTTCAGTGACTTGGGATTATTTTCTCACACTGTGGACTACTAATAACTTTGATTTCTCATCAGAATTGTCAGTATCACTCAAAAAGATCTTGAAACAAATATATGGCACATTTTTAAATGTGTAAATTTTAAGAATTTCTGAAAAGATACAGAGACTAGGAATAAACCAATAATTATATCTATATTAAGTGTATGAAGTTACTTTTCTGAAGGAAACATTTTGTTAAAAAAATAGACCCATATATTGTATATAACATGAAAGTGAGGAGTATTTAATTGGTATCCATAAAAGATAATAATACATATAGTTATTTAAAAATCGTGTTAAATCATAAATGTTACACTTTTCTTATAATTTTTCAGCAACAAGTTTTACATTAATCATTGATCAGTGGTCAATGCAAAGAAATAGAGGAAAACAAAAAGTGGGAAAGACTAGAGATCTTTTCAAGAAAATTAGAGATAGCAAGGAACATTTCATGCAAAGACAGAAACAATAAAGGACAGAAATGGTATGGACCTAAGAGAAACAGAAGATATTAAGAAGAAGTGGCAAGTATACACAGAAGAACTATACAAAAAGATCTTTAAGAACCAGATAACCACTATAGTGTGATCATTCACTTTGAGCCAGACATCATGGAATGCAAAGTCAAGTGGGCCTTAGGAAGCATCACTATGAACAAAGCTAGTGGAGGCAATGGAATTCCAGTTGAGCTACTTCAAAGCATAAAAGATAATGCTGTGAAAGTGCTGCACTCAATATGCCAGCAAATTTGGAAAACTCAACAGTGGCCACAGGACTGGAAAAGGTCAGTTTTCATTCCAATCCCAAAGAAAGGCAATGCCAAGCAATGTTCAAACTACTGCACGATTGCCCTCATCTCACTTGCTAGCAAAGTAATGCTCAAAGTTCACCAAGATAGGCTTCAAAGTACATGAACCATGAACTTCCAGATGTTCAAGCTGGATTTAGTAAACACAGAGGAACCAGAGATCAAGTGCTAACATCTGTTGGATCATAGAAAAAGCATGAGAGTTGAAGAAAAACATCTACTCTGCTTTATTGACTATGTCAAAGCCTTTGACTATGTGGATCAAAAACGGTAGAAAATTCTTTAAGAGATAGGAATACCAGACCACCTGATCAGCCTCCTGATAAATCTGTATGCAGGTCAAGAATCAATAGTTAGAACTGGACATGGAAAACAGACTGGTTCCAAATCAGGAAATGAGTAAATCAAGACTATATATTATCACCCTGCTTGTTTAACTTCTATGCAGAGTACATCATGCGAAATGCAGGGCTGGATGAAGCACAAGCTGGAATCAAGATTACTGGGGAAAATAGCAATAACCTCAGATATGCAGATGACACCACCCTTATGACAGAAGGCAAAGAAGAATTAAAGAGCCTCTTGAAGAAAGTGAAAAAGGAGAGTGAAAAAGTTGGCTTAAAAACTTCACAAAACTAAGAACATGGCATCCAGTCCCATCACTTCATGGCAAATAGATAAACAATTGAAATAATGAGAGACTTTATTTTTGGGACCCCAATCACTGCAGATGGTGACCACATTGATAAAATTAAAACATGCTCTGCCCCTTGAAAGAAATACTATGACCAGCCTAGACAGCTATTAAAAAGCAGAAACATTACTTTGCCAACAAAGGTCCGTCTAGTGAAAGCTATGGTTTTTCCAGTAGTCACATATGGATGTGATAGTTGGACTATGAAGAGTGCTGAGCACGTAAGAATTGATTTTTGAACTGTGGTACTGGAGAAGTCCCTTGAGAGTCCCTTGGACTGCAAGGAGACCAAACCATTCCATCCTAAAGGAAATCAGTCCTGAATATTCATTGGAAGGACTGACGCTGAAGCTGAAACTCCAATACTTTGGCCACCTGATGTGAAGAACTGACTCACTGGAAAAGACCCTGATGCTGGGAGAGACTGATGGCAGGAGGAAAAGGGGACAACAGAGAATGAGATGGTTGGTTGGCATAACCAACTGATGGACAGGAGTTTAAGCAAGCTCCAGGAGTTGCTAATGGACAGAGAAGCCTGGCATGCTGCAGTCCATCGGGTTGCAAAGAGGTGGACACGACTGAGTAACTGAACTGAACTGAACATGTTTTACCATCAGTTCAGTTCAGTCACTCAGGCATGTCCGACTCTTTGTGACCCCATGAATCGCAACACGCCAGGACTCCCTGTCCGTCACCATCTCCTGGAGTTCACTCAAACTCCATTGAGTCTGTGATGCCATCCAGCCATCTCATCCTCTGTTGTCCCCTTTTCCTCCTTCCCCCAATCCCTCCCAGCATCAGAGTCTTTTCCAGTGACTCACCTCTTCGCATGAGGTAGACAAAGTACTGGAGTTTCAACTTTAGCATCATTCCTTCCAAAGAACACCCAGGACCGATATCCTTTAGAATGGACTGGTTGGATCTCCTTGCAGTCCAAGGGACTCTCAAGAGTCTTCTCCAACACCACAGTTCAAAAGCATCAATTCTTCAGCGCTCAGCTTTCTTCACAGTCCAACTCTCACATCCATACGTGACCACTGGAAAAACCATAGCCTTGACTAGACGGACCTTTGTTGGCAAAGTAATGTCTCTGCTTTTGAATATGCTATCTAGGTTGGTCATAAGTTTCCTTCCAAGGAGTAGGTGTCCTTTAATTTCATGGCTGCAGTCACCATCTGCAGTGATTTTGGAGCCCAAAAATAAATTCTGAACTGTTTCCACTGTTTCCCCATCTATTTGCCATGAAGTGATGGGACTGGATGCCATGATCTTAGTTTTCTGAATGTTGTGCTTTAAGCCAACTTTTCACTCTCCTCTTTCACTTTCATCAAGAGGCTCTTTAGTTCCTCTTCACTTTCTGCCGTAAGGGTGGTATCATCTGCTTATCTGAGGTTACTGATATTTCTCCCAGCAATCTTGATTCCAGCTTGTGCTTTTTCCAGCCCAGCGTTTCTCATGATGTACTCTGCATATAAGTTAAATAAGCAGAGTGTCAATATACACCTTTGATGTACTCTTTTTTCCCACTTGGAACCAGTGAGTTGTTCCATGTCCAGTTCTAACTGTTGCTTTCTGACTTGCATACAGGTTTCTCAAGAGGCAGGTCAGGTCGTCTGGTATTCCCAACTCTTTCAGAATTTTCCACAGTTTATTATGATCCACACAGTCAAAGTCTTTGGCATAGAAAATAAAGTAGAAATAAATGTTTTTGGAGAATTTTAAGGATCACTTTACTAGCATGTGAGATGAGTACAATTGTGTGGTAGTTTGACCATTCTTTCACATTGCCTTTCTTTGGGATTGGAATGAAAACTGACCTTTTCCAGTCCTGTAGTCACTGCTGAGTTTTCCAAATTTGCTGGCATATTGAGTGCAGCACTTTCACAGCATCATCTTTTAGGATTTGAAATAGCTCAATTGGAAGCCAGTTTTCAAAGAAAACATAAATTGTAGAAAAAATCACTTTGTTAATACTATAGCAACATATCACATAAGTTTAGATTTGATATTCTAATATTCTTAATATTTTCTAGTTAACACAGACTCTGTTAATAATAGTCTCATTAGTCATCAGTCTACTGTACTGTTTTGTTATTTAAAAGTCATTCTTGACACCATGACATAATTATAGTTTTGTATAAGTTCATGAATTCCAGAAATAACTTTAAGTAGGCTTTTAGCCATTGAGCCTTTCAAAGACATAGGCAATGACTCTAGTCAAATTGCATATTTTACTGTAATATTTAGGTGAAGCTTTGTGTGTGTAGGTGTTTGTGTAATTTTTATATATGACCTACACTTGAGTCAAGTCAGGAACTCACTACAAAATCTTATAGGAGTAAAATTCTGCTTTTCAGTGACCTCACAATTGTTCAGTTTTTGCTGTTGTTCTGAATGTTAGTTACACAGTTGTGTTCATTTATTCATTGTATACACTTTTATAAACTAGATGTTAAATTTCAATGCAAAGTTTAGCAAAAAGTTTCAGTATGATCACAGAGGATTTTGTTATCTCTGATGAACTTCCTAATCTTATTCTATCTCAGTTGGAGAGAGGTTTCTTATGAATCAAATTACCCAAACCCAAAACCAGTGAGCCATTTCTAATCCTTTCTTCCTGCTTAGCATAATCAATCAATCAATCATCAGGTATTGATTGAAGAATTGACCTTATAAATATTTTATGAGCAGGCACATTCCTTTCCACCCTTACTGTTACACATATTGCAGTTCTAACTCATCAGTTATTTTGTATCTCCCTAATACTGAGCCCACCAAATAAAGCATTCATACAGTGTCCAAGTGATAGTTCCAAAACACAAACCAGATGCCTGGTGTAAAACATTTCTGTAGTTTCATGGTTTTAGAATGAAGTCTCATCTTCCTAACATGAATAGTCTACTTTTAAGATACAGTCGTGTAGAGTTAATAAAAAGGAGTATGAGGACTGAATTCCAAGAAAGGTCATTATTGAAGTGATATGCAGGAAAGTAATGAAGTAATCCAAGATGAAGTAGCCTGGAAAATAGAGGGAAAACCAGGAGTTGAGTTGGTCTGATGCAAATCAAGAAAGGAGAGTATTAAAGGAATAAAACAAATTAGAATCCGATTTACCTTGAGATCAAGGCTATCAGTGATAATGGACTGATAAATTGCACTCTAGATGGCAATAGGGTAGGGAGTGAAAGTAGAGAAAGCAAAGAGGGAAGTCATGATTGAAAATTTTAAGCTGTAATATTGAAAGCCAGACTTCGGTATGGTCAGGGAGACTGACGAAGTGAAGTCAGAAAGTCTAAGTCAGTATTTTTCAGAAGTTTGAGTAAAAGTGAGAAGAAAAGTGTCAATGTTTTGTAGTACAGGAGCTTAAGGGATTATTGCTTACATTATGGAGACCTAAGTAATTTTAATGTTATTAAAAAAAAGAGCCAATAAAGAGGAAGAGGATGAGGTCCTGGAGAGAAAGAGTGTAAACTCCTGAGGTGGTGTGATTCTTAAGAGGTCCATAAGAGAGAGGATCTAAGCACAAGTTTGGGGGCTGATCTTGGAATGGATGAAGGGGACCTGTGTTAGAGCGGAAGAGAACTGGTACATTTGGAAAGTTCCTTTGGTTATCTGTGTGTGTCTGCTTGTGTGTGTGTCTCTGTGTGTGTCTGTGTATGTGTGATAGGCAGCAAGTCCACCTTCACAGGTGTGAAAAGAGTAAGGATGTCTAGTATGTCCAAAAGGTCAAAGTCATTCAGTTAAAAACTGTAGACCCACTAGCTTATTTTGGAGTAAATTCAGTTTAAAGGATGAGCCAAGCAGAATTATTTTCCTTGAACACAACTCATATGAACCCATCTCTGCTGCTGCTGCTGCTGCTAAGTTGCTTCAGTCGTGTTCGACTGTGCAGCCCCATAGACGGCACCTCTAAGCTCCCCAGTCCCAACTGCACTCAATGGTTTCCCTTGCATTATGTTGCCTTCTTCATCCTTGCATTCTTCTTGATCACACAGCCCCACAAGGTGTGCAGCAGATATATTATATTCCCATTCAGATATTATATCCTTCCTCTGGATATTGTAATTATTCTTATGTTGTCTTATTATGGTAAAAAAAAACAAACACTGAGATTCAGCCTCTTAAGAAAATTTTAAGTGTCTAATATATACTGACTCAGGTACAGTGTTGTTCAGCAAATATCTAAAGTTTATTCATATTATTTGACTGACAGTTTACGCCCTTGAATTAATAACTTTGTTTTTCCCTCTCCTCAGCCCCTGACAACCACCATTCCACTGTTGGATTCTATTAAGTTGACTCTTTTAGATATTTCATAAGAAATGGAATTATTTGTCTAATAGTGCTTTTCTCCAAAATTCAGTTTAAGGGGTATCTGAACTTTCCATTTGCAGTAGATAGAGAAAGAGAAAAAGAAGTGGGCAAACATCAGAGCAGGAAGCTGTGAGTCCTTGGGTGTTTACACTGTATCCTATCACAATTGGTGTTTTATACGTTACAACATGTAAGGGTTACATGTCTTTATTTGCCACTATGATAAATCTTTTGTAGGACAAACAATTTTGTTTTGGAGTTGTGTGACAGACAGAAAGGACAACTTTCCCTTATAATTTTAACTTTGTCTAGATACTAAGTAAACTTTTTTTTATGATTGTGTTAGAAGCAAAGTACTTTTATCTCTGAAATCTCTTGCAAATGTACTTACCAATATTACTAATCCATAAGAGTAATGTTAGAGCCCTTTATCCTCACTAGTTTACTTATGTGGGAGTTCTGTATTCACTTTGTATGATGTTCTTTGTAGCACTAAGGCAAAAGGTATCTTGGGTGAGAGATTTTGGTCAAGTTTTTCTACCTTAGATGAATCAGGTGTCTCTGATTATGGTCTCAAGCTACTGACTTACTGATTTTATTCTCTTCAAGGAAAGAATATGATTACAGGAAAGGACAGCTAATGTTACGTTTTTTTCTTGAGGACAAATAATAAGGGCAAATTTATTTATTTAATGACTACCAGTCAACTTCA
This sequence comes from Nanger dama, assembly GCA_917880005.1. Taxonomy (NCBI): domain Eukaryota; kingdom Metazoa; phylum Chordata; class Mammalia; order Artiodactyla; family Bovidae; genus Nanger; species Nanger dama. The sequence continues at coordinate 39,061,902 of CAKJTW010000007.1, forward strand.
TTTTGTTTCCCAGACTCACCTAGGAAATACATCATTAATTAAATGAAGCATACTGTTATATTGCAAATAGAATTATAGATGCAAGCAGTGTCTCCTGATTCTCTAAATAATAATAGCTGTTTTAGGAAATATGCTGATAGCATTAACAGCAGTTAATGGTGAAATACCTTTGACAAGAATGTGATCAAAAGGAACATTAAGTGACCTATCCATATTGCTGGATTAAATAAGGGGGTCACACCATAAGCGAGGGACTGGGGGATGAAAGACTGAAGTCATTTGTCCATCTGGTTAGGTGTGTCACCTCAGGAAGGCCCATTACACCCAGATAGATCTTTGCATTCTGAAATAAAGATATTAATATCTGTCTTTTCTGTCAAAAAAGCAAATACCTAATTTTGTAAAATGAATGGAGTCAAAATAGATAATTTTCCAGAAATCCTTTAGAAATCATATCTCTGTACAAATATAACATTTTGAATTTTACACATAAGGAAAAATAGTTGAGGGAAATATTTCCCAGAAATCACCATGACAGAATTTGTAGACTCCCTGTCATGTTTTCAGAGGAACAAGTTGCTCCCTGATGGCTCAGACTGTAAAGAATCTGACTGCAGTGCAGGAGACTCAGGTTTGATCCCTGGGCGGGAAAGATCCCTTGGAGTAGAAAATGGCAACGCACTCCAGGATTCTTGCTGGAAAATTCCATAGACAAAGGAGCTTGGTGGGCTACAGTCCATGGAGTTTCATGACTGAGTGGCTAACATTTTCACTTGAATTGTCATTATGTTTTCAGAGGAATGAGTTGCTTGGGAAGTTATCACCTGTGTTTTCTTCTATTGTATTGGACTTTATGAAGCAATTACAAAATGACAAATCAGGGAATCCCTTTTTTTTTTTTGGCGGGACATCTGGTGTTCAGGTGCTACTGCGACCATCAGGGTGTTTTTAAAGAATCAGGCTTCTTATTTTTTCCTCTGCAATTTTCAGCAGTGACTTTTATCCTTATGTTTTCAAGTTATCTGCTTATACCTCTTAGGAATTACACCCAATTTCCTGTGATTAAATTGGTGGTGGTAGTGGTGGTGGTGTTAAAGGATGGAAAGGAACTATATCTAGATCACAGTTTTTGCCATAAAGAGGAACCTTGAGGATTTAGGGCTTGCTTGCTTCTTGCTTGATCACGTGTTTGTTAGCTGGGTGGGTACACAGCTGTCCAGATGAGATGAGAGTTCCATTGGTTAAAAGGGAAATACACATTGGAAAGGCAGAAGGTGGCATCTGCCACTGGCCAGTTTAACCCTGTTAGAACCAAAATCCCATGGGTAGGTATACTGTTCTAGGAAAGGGGTATCTTGGAGAAAAAGAAAGATGAAATCTACCTAAGGAACTTTCAGTATGATCTACCTAAGGGACTTTCAGTATGTGTGTATTAAAAAGACAGAGGATGATGACCGATAGATAGGAAAGAGAAGGTGGAGGGACAGGAATGGGAAAGGGGACAGGAAATGAAATGTAGTGCAGTACTCCAGTGAGTTTGTCCTCTAAGATAGACCAAGGAAAAAGAGCATACACCGTCACTTCCAGGTACCTTATTGAAATCAACCATTTCTTAGTATCATTTTTCAGACATAAAGAATATAGTCATATTTGGAAATCATTTTTTAATAAAGCTAGAATTATTTCAGAAGCAATTGGCCTTTAGAGACAGTGTATTACTATTTTCCTGTTTGTATGTGTCTCTGTGTGTGACTACTCCAACTTGATAACCTATAATAGGTTATACAAACTGATGAAACTTCACTGTTTTCTTTACCGTTGTATTTACCTTATAGATTCACATGGCATTGTTGTTGCTGTTGTTCAGGCACCAAATAATGTCTTACTCTCTGTGACCCCATGAACTGCAGCATGCCATACTTCCCTGTCCTTCACTAGCTCTCTAAGTTTGCTCAACCTCATGTCCATTGAGTCAGTGATGCCATCTAACCATCTTATCCTCTGTCGCCCCCATCTCCTCTTGCCCTCAGTTTTTCAAGCATCAGAGCCTTTTTTCCAATGAATTGTCTCTTTGCATCAGGTGATCAAAGTATTGGACTTTCAGCTTCAGCATTAGTCCTTCCAATCAATATTCAGGGTTCATGTCCTTTAGGATTGACTGGTTTGATCTCCTTGCAGTCCAAGGGACTCTCAAGAGTCTTCTGTAACACCACAGTTCAAAAGCATCAATTCTTTGGTGCTCAGCCTTCTTTATGGTCCAACTCTCACATCCATACATGACTGCTGGAAAACCAGTTTTGACTATATGGACGTTTGTCAGCAGAGTGATGTCTCTGCTTTTTAATACGCTGCCTAGGTTTGTCATAGCTTTCTTCCAAGGAGCAAACGTCTTTTAATTTCATGGCTGCAGTCACTGTCCACAATGACTTTGGAGCTCAAGAGAATAACATCTGTCACTGTTTGCACTTTTCCCTCATCTGTTTGCCAAGAAATGATGGGGGACTAGATGCCATGATCTTTGTTTTTTGGAAATTGTGTTTTCAGCCAGATTTTTCACTCTCCTCTTTCACCTTCATCAAGAGGCTCTTTAGTTCACTCTCTGCCATTAAAATGGTATCATCTACATATCTGAGGTTGTTATTTCTCCCAGCCATCTTGATTCCCACTTGTGGTTCATCCAGCCTGGCGTTTCACATGATGTGCTCTATATAAAAGTTAAATAAGCAGGGTGACAATATACAACCTTGACCTACTCCTTTCATAAGACTGATTCAAAGGAACCAGTCCTTTGTTTCATGCACAGGACTAACTGTTGCTTCTTGACCTGCACACAAGTTTCTCAGGAGGCAGATCAGGTGGTCTGCTATTCCCATCTCTTGAAGAACTTTCCACAGTTTATTGTGATCCATACAGTCAAAGGCTTTATCTTAGTTAATAAAGCAAAAGTAGATCTTTTTTCTGAAACTGTCTTACTTTTTGGTGATTCAATGGATGTTGACCATTTGATCTCTGGTTTGGCCTTTTCTAAATCCAACTTGAGCACCTGGAAGTTCTGGGTTCATGTACTATTTAAGTGTGGCTTGGAGAGTTTTGAGCCTGGCTTGGAGAATCTTCAGACATACTTTATTATGTTATGACTGTTTTAATCACACCTCTAGTCAGAAGTCTCATGTAAATGTCATCACCTCACAGTACCAAATCCCATCTTCTAAATTATTAGAATCAGTTACAGATGAGACTCATAAAAAAATTATTTATTGTATAAAACTATAAACCAAGTTAACTGCTTTCTGTGGTGATGAAACAAACACAATATACCAGTTAAACATTCCTCCTTGAAAGAAAGGGCAAGATAGCACAAGGTTATCAACTTCAAGCAATATCAATACTTGAGTTGGAAACATCTGCAAGAAATTTACAAGATTGTAGGAATTAGGTTTTAATACCTTCTAGGAATTAGGTGGCCACCTTTCAGCCTACTACAGAAGACATCATGAAAAATACTGACTTACATGTAAAGAGAAAACCTAAGTAAATCACAGAAATTTTAAAAATTGTCATAATGTTGCTTCTTTCAAAAACTGCTAGGCCAGTAATTCATACATAGTCCTTTAAAACCTTCAAAGAACAAACTGTTTGCTTTATTAACTATTGTGAACCACAAAATGGAAACCTGACTCCCTTTATCAAGGCAACACAACAAATATCAATATGTGACAAAAATCTGCCTGTGAAATAATCTTGTCTCTAGCTATTGATGTAATGTCCTCAAATAAAATATTAACAGAAAATACGTTGTGTATTTCAGATATTTAGGTAAAGAGTGTCAGGAGAACATAGATTGTTAACTGCAGATGGGTAATATATTATGGACTGTAATCTCTTATTTAAAATTTCAAAACCTAACAAAGCTCAGAACTAATATTTTCATTATTTACTTTGCGAGATGTATAATCTGAACTGGCATATTCTTTGCAGTGTTGATTTATCTTTCTTTAAGTCAGTATCCATATGTCTTAGTACAGAAATATGTGAATTTTACAACATGTTGTTCCTGACCCTTTGGGTTTGTTATTTAATTTATCTTTGTGCATAGAGTAACTTTTCTGAAGTCCACAAAGTTTTAAATACCAAAGCCCAACTATCTCTTAAGTACTTCATCTAATGCATATAGGAATTTATTTAGTTTACTATACCAGTAAACCAAAAGAGAAAATCGTGTGACTCTCAAAGTGATAAAAGTATTTCTGTAATAATAAGAGCTAGCATTTATTTGTTTGCTTTATAATGTCAGGCATTATTTTATTAGAACATCCACGTCTTCATAGTAAAGCAGGTAGTACTAGTATCATTCCTATTTTAGAAATAGGAAATTAGAAACACTGATAGCCTAAGCAATTTTTAAGGTCAAAGATCCAGTTAAGTTTGCAGCAGGTCTCAAACCCAGGCAGTTTAACTCCAGAGTCCAAGTTCTTAACCTCTCTGCTATCGTCAGTCAGTGTCTGGTGATTATTTTAATAATTCGCTCATTCAGTCAATCACAATTTGAGTGCTTGGTCTTTCGTAGGCTAGTAAAATGATATGATATCCAATTCTGTGGTATGGAAGTGAATCAGGCAGGTAGAAAACATGTATACTCACTGAGCTTACATCACCTTGCACGGTGTGTAAGAGGAGAAGATGATAAAAAAAGCTGCAAAAGACAAATACATAGCCTGTCATATTGTGTTAGCATGCTGTGTGTAAGATGATAATTGGTATTATAGAAAAATAAAGCAAGAAAGGGAGACAAACTCTTAATAAAATATAACTGAATAAAACATCTATAAGTATGATAAAAACATAATTCTCAAAAGTGAAGCAAGCATTTTGAGTAATAACACATTACATATATTATTATTAAATTAAATATGCAAAATGTGTATCAGCATTTCCATTTGGTATTATTTTGGGTGTACTATGTAAAGCCATTAGTTAAGAAAAAGACTTAGAGGTGGAAATGTCTGAAAGGATCTGGAGCATGATTATAGATGGTAGGACTGTGTTCCAAGAAAAAAATGAATCAATTGAGGGGAACCATATAAAATAACAGAATTATAAGGTTTAAAAGATTAATAATAAATAATCAAAATGTTTCTATATAAAAGATAGCCAGTTAAAAAGACAAAATAATAAAGAATCATATTATGGTAAATATAAAAGTAAGATAAGTATGTATGAAATTAATAAAAATATATTGGACTTAATGTGAAGAAAATTTTGGACCCTACTAAAAATCATTTGAGAAAATAGAGTAAGCAGAGAAATATATCTTAAAAAATAGAACGTAATATTATAAAACATTCTAGTTCTTCCGAAATTTATCTATCAAATCAGATCTAATTGCAACACCCAAAAATTTTAGCTGAATATAAGGTAATGTGAATAAAAATGATGTCAAATTTTATCAAATCTTCTAAATAACCGTACATTTTAAAAAGAGTTAAATGAGGAATATGACCCTTGCCCAACAAATATGAAAATTGATTACAAAATTACAATAATTGAAATAATTCGGTATACTGGTTCAGAGTAACAGAGAAATGCAGATATGGACATTTATTACATGTAAGTTGTGTCTTTCAAACAAAGAGGGAAACATGAACTGTTGACAAACTCGTATTAACATAAATAATATGTCTTTTGGCAAAAATTCGGCAAGATTTCTGCTTAACTCTTATGCCAAAATAATATGAAATGATTCAGATATTACACTGCAAATTATGAAGTCATAATGGCCAAGACATACAAAAAGTAGTATTATTCCTAAATTGGAGAAAAGAAAGATTTCTAAGCATGACTCAAAACTCAGAAAATTTTGATATAACTGAAATATAAATAGTTTAAACTCTACAAGGTAAAAAGTCAGAAAACAGACTTGTGAAATATTTGCAATGCATGACTTTTTCTATACTAGAAAAAAAGGCATGAAATGCCTGCATTCTAAAGATGCTTCTTGTATTCAGCTGTTAATTCCACAGCCCTTTCTTATATGGTCTGGGATGATTAAAAATTCTGTGATCCTATTTCCTAATTTGTAATGCTGTATAACAATAGCTAGCTCATAAAATTTTTTATGGGGTTAAATGACATACTACATATAAAGCTTTTAAAACAGTGCTTCAGTAGTAGTAACTATATAAAGTACTATTTACTCACTATGGTTATTCACATAAATAGTTTCTTATTGTACACAGACAAAATGGATAATGTACTTAAGTATGTAGTCCACAAATGAATAAATATGAACAAAAGCATATGAAAAGATCATCAACTTCAATCAACAATGACAAAGCTTTATTTAAACAATTGTGTCATACTTTTTAGACCATCAAATTCAGAAGTTGATAAACTTAGTGATGACTAGTCACGTTAGACACTGTTAGTGGGGATGTGTGAACCTTTTGGAGAGTAATTTTTCACTACACAATAAAACTTAATACTTACCTACACTTTCAGCCAGGAATTCCACTTCTGAGTATTTGTTGTAAATATATATTCACAGAGATGCATGAAGGTTGTACAGAATTTGGTAACAAAATATTAAATGATATTAATTTTGGTAGCCAAATAGTAAACCCCAAACCACTACAAATAGATAGCTGCATAAATAATAGCACATCTATTAAGGACAATAGGCTACTGGCATTAAAAACATAAGGAAAATTCTTGTTTCCTGGATATGTATATGCTTTATTGATAAGTGAAAAAAAAAAACAGTTTCAGCACAGTGTGTATAAGTCTATTTTTGTAACTATACAGTTGTGCATATGTATTTTCATACATATATGTTTTTAGATAGGCTGTTTTCAAAATGATGCATGGGAAAGGACCTCGGTTATTATCTGTCAGAATTCAAATTGGGGAAAGGTGGGTCTTTGACATTTCACATACATTGAAATTTTTAATATTGCTTTTATTTAAAGTATATGGGCTTCGCTGGTGGCTCAGCTGGTAAAGAATCTGCCTGCCATGCAGGAGACCAGGTTCAATGCCTGGATCCAGAAGATCTCTTGGAGAAGAGAATGGCTATCTACTCCAATATTCTTGCCTGGATAATTCCATTGACAGAAGAGCCTGGCAGGCTACAGTACATGGGATTGCAAAGAGTTGGACATGACTGAGCAACTAACTAACTAACTAATGCTACGTATCAGTCCCTGGGTCTGAAAGATCCCCTAGAGGAGGGCATGGCAACCCATTGCAGTATTCTCGCCTGGAGAATCCCATGGACAGAGGAACCTCCAGGGCTACAGCCCATAGGGTCGCAAAGAGTTGGACAGACTGAAGCAACTAACAATTTTACTTCACTTTAACAAAAGAAAAAGATCATAATCAATTTGAGAGCTCAAGTTCTTTAAAAAGAGATACCCTAAGATATTCTCTGAATATCTTTTGAAGGAATTAAAAAATATCCTTTGAAATCCTTGAGGCTGTGCATGGGATGAGTGTTGAGTTGAATGCACAAATGGACTTTCAGAGTGCTCATTGCTATTTTATAATTGTTGAATGTAGCAAAGCTGAAAAGATATACTAAAAGCTGTGAGAATGAATGAATTGTGATAAAACAGGAAGCATTTATTAAATCTGTACCAGAACTTTGAAATCCTATAATTTTACCAGAATTGAAGGGTTAATACTTTAAAACAGAATATCATTTCTTAGGAAGGTAAAATTTAAAAAGACTATCAAGAGTGGCTGTAGATGTGGAGTGTTGGTGAAGATGTGGAGTAAGTGGAACTCACATACTTTACTAGTAGGAATGCAAAATGATTCAAGTACTTTGAAAAATAAGGTTTTTTTTTTAATTTTATAAAGTTAAATGTACTCATACCATCTAACACAGCAGTCTCATTCCTAAGTTTTTACATAAAGGCATAATCACACACGTATACAAAAAGAATTGTGCTCAAAAGTTCATAGTAACTTTATGCGTAAAAACCAAATGTCAGCAATTGAATAAACAAACAAACAGATTGTGGTACACTTATTTAATAGAATACTACTTAGCATTTAAAAGGGACAACCCCTGACATTGGAACAAATGACTGAATCTTAAAGACATTATAGTAAAATGAAAGAAGTCAGACATGAGAGTACTTTTAACTTCCATTTCTAGGAAATATTAGAAAAGACAGACTACAAAGACAGCAGATCAATGATTTGTATATGTATATGTATGAAAGTACATAAATGCAAAGGGCCTTATGGAACTTTTGAGGTGATGGAAATTTTGTATATTGTGATTAGGGAAAGTAGTTATTAAAACCTTCCTCAAGACATTTAATTGTACCCTTAAAATTGGTAATCTTTATTATATGTGAATAATACATCAAAATTTCATTTGGAAATCTTTGAAAAATATTCAAAAATAACAAATGGAACATCACACATTTCAGCTTTTGGGGCTGTTGAAGAAATCACAGTTATTACAGAAGAAAAAGCCCACACACCGGAAGCCATTTATTCATCAAAAACTAAGGAGGAACTGAACTATTTCAGGAAATCAATGAAACTTCATCTAGTATACAAAGTTTAATTTTAAATTCTGTGGTTGCATTTGGAATAGCTCTTGATAACATCCATTTGTCATTGGTTAGATTTATATTCTATCGTAAACTGTAATGGAATTGAGAAAATGTTTCATTTGCTATAATATTCAGAAATAAATTGTCAAGTTTTGTAAAAATAATTATGAGAAATATTTTTAAATGAATTAAAAATATAGTACCTATGATAATATTTGGGTAAGTATGTTTTATACCTCAAGTAAAAGATTAATATTGATAATGTCCTCTTCTTAGTAGAGTTTCCTTTTAAAAGACATCTCAACACTTTTGTTTGCTCTATTTAAAATGTTATAACCTACAGAAAATAATAAAGTCTTTCATAACTTAAAATGCAACTTTGGAGATTGAGGGTAACTTTATTTTTTAAAAAAATAATAAGATCTCATCAGTTCAGTTCAGTCGTTCAGTCGTGTCCGACTCTTTGCGACTCCATGAATCGCAGCATGCTAGGCCTCCCTGTTCATCACCATCTCGGAGTTCACTCAGACTCACGTCCATCGAGTCCATGATGCCATCCAGCCATCTCATCCTCAGTAGTCACCCTCTCCTCCTGCCCCCAATCCCTCCCAGCATCAGAGTCTTTTCCAATGAGCCAACTCTTCTCATGAGGTGGCCAGAGTACTGGAGTTTCAGCTTTAGCATCATTCCTTCCAAAGAAATCCCAAGGCTGATCTCCTTCAGAATGGACTGGTTGGATCTCCTTGCAGTCCAAGGGCTCTCAAGAGTCTTCTCCAACACCACAGTTCAAAAGCATCAATTCTTCGGCACTCAGCCTTCTTCATAGTCCAACTCTCACATCTATACATGACCACAGGAAAAACCATAGCCTTGACTAGACGGACCTTAGTTGGCAAAGTAATATCTCTGCTTTTGAATATGCTATCTTGGTTGGTCATAACCTTTCTTCCAAAAAGTAAGTCTTCTCATGGCTGCAGTCACCATCTGCAGTGATTTTGGAGCCCCCAAAATAAAGTCTGACACTGTTTCCCCATCCATTTGCCATGAAGTGATGGGACCAGATGCCATCATCTTAGTTTCTGAATGTTGAGCTTTAAGCCAACTTTTTCACTCTCTTCTTTCACTTTCATCAAGAGGCTTTTTAGGTCCCCTTCACATTCTGCCATAAGGGTGGTGTCATCTGCATATCTGAGGTTATTGACATTTCTCCCGGCAATCTTGATTCCAGCTTGTGTTTCTTCCAGTCCAGTGTGTCTCTTGATGTACTGTGCATATAAGTTAAATAAGGATGACAATATACAGCCTTGACGTACTCCTTTTCCTATTTGGAGCCAGTCTGTTGTTCCATGTCTAGTTCTAACTGTTGCTTCCTGACCTGCATACAGATTTCTCAAGAGGCAGGTTAGGTGGTCTGGTATTCCCATCTCTTTCAGAATTTTCCACAGTTGATTGTGATCCACACAGTCAAAGGCTTTGGCATAGTCAAGAAAGCAGAAATAGATGTTTTTCTGGAACTCTCCTGCTTTTTCCATGATGCAGCAGATGTTGGCAATTTGATCTCTGGTTCCTCTGCCTTTTCTAAAACCAGCTTGAACATCAGGGAGTTCACGGTTCATGTATTGCTGAAGCCTGGCTTGGAGAATTTGGAGCATTCCTTTACTAGCATGTGAGATGAGTGCAATTGTGCAGTAGTTTGAGCATTCTTTGGCATTGTCTTTCTTTGGAATTGGAATGAAAATGGACCTTTTCCAGTCCTGTGGCCACTGCTGAGTTTTCCAAATTTGCTGGCATATTGAGTGCAGCACTTTCACAGCATCATCTTTCAGGATTTGAAACAGCTCCACTGGAATTCCATCACCTCCCACTAGCTTCGTTCATAGTGATGCTTCCTAAGGCCCACTTGACTTCACATTCCAAGATGTCTGGCTCTAGATTAGTGATCACATCACCATGATTATCTTGGTCATGAAGATCTTTTTGTACAGTTCTTCTGTGTATTCTTGCCACCTCTTCTTAATATCTTCTGCTTCTGTTAGGTCCATACCATTTCTGTCCTTTATCGAGCCCATCTTTGCATGAAATGTTCCCTTGATATCTCTGATTTTCTTCAAGAGATCTCTAGTCTTTCCCATTCTGTTCTTTTCCTCTATTTCTTTGCAGTGATCGCTGAAGAAGGCTTTCTTATCTCTTCTTGCTATTCTTTGGAACTCTGCATTCAGATGATTATATCTTTCCTTTTCTCCTTTGATTTTCTCCTCTCTTCTTTTCACAGCTATTTGTAAGGCCTCCTCAGACAGCCATTTGGCTTTTTTGCATTTCTTTTCCATGAGGATGGTCTTGATCCCTGTCTCCTGTACAATGTCACGAACCTCGTTCCATAGTTCATCAGGCACTCTATCAGATCTAGGCCCTTAAATCTATTTCTCACTTCCACTGTATAATCATAAATCAGTCTTTAGAAAAATACCAGTACAGAGTATTAAATGTAGATATGACTAATAAGCTAATTCTTTGATATATTTGTATGCACGTGTGTGTGTATATATATATATGCACATATTTATATATGTATGCATATATATGCACACACATATGTACATATTTACATATATACAAATTATAAAGTACTACACAAAATACTCTGCTTTGAAAATCAACCTAATGAGATTTAATTTTTTGCTTTAAAAAGATCAGTAAGTTTTATTTCCTCTGATTTTATTTTTTAAATTAAGATGAAATTTTTTTTAATTCAGGAAATAATAAAACCAAATTGAAAGTCAGCAAATATATCGCACAGAGTTGGACACAACTGAGTGACTGAACTGCACTGAACTGAACTGAATTATATCTTTCAAAATTACCAATTCAACTATTTTTTTAGCATTTTCTTTAACTTTCAGTAACATTCTAATGTGGGTGTAAAATATATGAATACCCCAGTTATACAGGAAACTATTGCAATTGCTATACAGTATAATCTAAAAATACCTCACCAGAGAACTTTTTAAAGGAGTATTAGTATCTTCTAGTAAAGATAAGAAAACTGTGACTCATGGCAAATAAGTAATTTGCTCAAAGTAACAAGTCTTGAAAGTGAAAGTCTGTCTGAACTCAACATTTAACCATTCTAGGATATGAAAGAGATGCCAGTTTAGGTTTTGTTTCTAAAAACTGCAATATATAGAGACTGAAAGGGCAAAGTTCGTGTAAAAAACCAACACTGTGTGTGTGTGCACACTCAGTAGTGTTCAGCTCTTTTGTGAACACAGGGACTATAGCCCATCTGGCTCTTCTGTCCATGGAATTTTCCAAACAAGAATACTGGAGTGAGCTGCTATTTCCTCCTCCAGGGAATCTTCCTGACCCAGAGATGAGACCCATGTCTCTTACATCTCCTGCACTGGCAGGCAGGTTCCTTACCACTGTGCCACTTGGGAAGCCAGTGCTTTATTATTTGGTCTTCTTAGAGAACCTTTAGTGTCCCTGGAAATATGGCTGCTGGGTAAGTTTGCAGGGTTTGGCAGTTCTCTTTGAAGCCTCTTGGGGTTATGCCAAAGGGACAGGGTCCCATGGGAATTTAGTCTGAATTTTCATCCAAATGAACACCTGCTGTCATTGTTCCTTATCCATCCTTTAGTCAGCAATGCCAGCTCTCTCTTTGTGGTGGGACCCATTCAACACAAGGAAAAGGCATGCCAGTGTTCTTCACTAGCTTTTATTTCCCCCTCTCTTTCCTACATGATTCATTGCCTGAGTGTCTTGGAAATAGAGGAGCTAAGGCTAAGTTTATCTTTGGCTGTGTGTTGTTCTGTATTTCTAGGAATTTAGTCAGTTATAGTCCAGTCTACATAAATGGTCTTTTGATCTGATCCTCTCCTTTCTCTTCTCTTCTCCTCCCTCCCTCCCTCCATCTGTCCTATTTATGTTGTTTTGGAAAGGAAGAGATCTATTATTGCAAAAATATATGCTTATGAAACAGTCTACTTTTAAAAGTTTCACTTCTTTAACTTAGAAACAAATAATTCAAGCAGAGGTAAATTCACTGATCATATCCCTGTGGATAACTAATTTGACCATTCATTCTTAGTACTTGACTCATGTTTCTTTACTTTTGTTTAAATAGTCTATTGGATGAAGGCATTTAACTACATAATAAGGTATTCCAAATCGATTTTGAACCAGATTAGTGATAAAATCAAAATAAATGATTTTTAAAATTTAATTAATGATAATGCGTTATAATACACCATAAATAGCTCAACTCAGATTTTTCCTATAATTTCATACCATAGCAACAGAACTTTGCTTTATTTAAAATGTATTTTTATGAGTTATTAGTGAAACTTTTTTAAAAGGAAGAAACTTTAAGTTTTAAAGCTACTGGATTAATAAGAGTAAATACCTTGATATTCATACTTAGTAAACCAGGAAATTGACCATGTATGTATAACAAAATTATATCAGAATATAAAAACATAGAATTTTTCAATAACTTTTATTTTACAAGTGTTGTTTCAATACACATTTGTCTATACCTTTGTGTCCTTTACCCTTATGGATTAATTCAATTACTCAACAATTTTTAGAGGATAAAATATATACAAACATTTAGAGTTCTATCACATCTCTATCTTGGGGGAAAGCAGCGCTCTGTCTGCCATCTGCAGAGGGCATTGCTCCCTCTCTTGTGGCTAATGCTTTGTTATGCATGAGTAAGCACATTAGCCTTTTCATTTCATTCATTAGACTTTTAATCCTTGATTAGAGTTTTCAGGATTCTTTCAAATACACAGCTTCTTTATTTCCTTTGTGTTTGGTTTTTCTTTTTCTTTTATCCCTACTAGGAAACAAAATTAACAGTTATTCGCTAAAATTGCCCCATTTCTTCTGAGATGACTGGTAAATATATTAGTTTCTCATTGGAGTGGTTAATCATGTGTCGATGAAGAAAGGGAAAATATCTCCTTGCTTAGAATAACAGAGACAACTATTAAAAGTCAGAAAGAACAGCAAGTTGAGAAGCAAGAATCACAATATTCCACCAGTCTCACATATTGTGTCTGTGTCATAGAAACTCTGAATGCATTTCCTAAGTGGAAGAAACATCCATTAGGGTGCGGAACTGGTATATTTGGGATCTCAGAGTTTAGTTACACTTGTCACCAATTTTCCAAAAATAAACTTCTCCTTTGTTATTTTTCTCTGGTAAGCAAGATAAGTCAGAAAGTAGCTTGTGAAATGAGCAGCTAATAACTACATATGCAATACACTCTTAGCAAACTTTGAAGTCGTGTATTAAACTTACCTTTACTAAATAGAAACACTGTCATTATTTTTTACCCATAATTAATCTCAAAAGACGAGACTAGGAGCTTCTCCACTCGATCATTTCTCCACTTACACCATCTTTCTAGCTTTTGTATAATAAGAATTTTAAATACTTTTTGGCATTTATGTACATATGAACTATTTTAAACGTTCTTTAAGCATAGACCAAAGGCATGTGGAGGAGGTGTATGCATTATATAGAAATTAATTCCTTGAGGTAAATATGAAAAGTAACCAATAGTGACTAATTCATACTTGTACAGAATTTATGTGTATTACTCATTTCTGCCTAATTACACAATATCTTCTTGACAGTGGTATTTTTTAGGAAAGGTTAATTTAAAATATTATTTTTTAATTTTTCTCTTCTAATTGTTTCCACAAGATATTAGAATCATAAACTGTCCTGTCTTTTGTTTCTCTTTCTCTCCTTAGGATGCTTCCATTGCACACAGATTCCATATCATGAGAGAGAAACACCCAGAAAAATTCAATAGTAGGTAAGATGAAAAAATGATTCATTATAATTATGGTTGCTGTTGATGGACTGTGTCATAAAAAGGGTCACTGTATGATACAAAGCATTTAACATATAAATGACTGAATAGGGCTTGGCGTGTGTGTAAGTATTAAGACATAAATGGGAACATATTTAATTTTCCTTGCTAAATTTTAGGGAGGTTATAATAGGGAATACAATATGGTCATCTTTGGTGCATTTTCATATTGAGAAGAAACATACCAAGTATAAGGTGAAAGTCATCATTAGGATACATCGGAAGCCTTTACGTGGCCCAGTATGTGAGGGGTGATCATCCTAAATCTGAAGGAGAAAAACGAGGCTCTGGTTTGGTCATGCTGAGTAACTGAACATTTCATAGGTATCATATAAGACCTCTAATTTTTGTACTATCAGTCCTGTATTGACTTCAGCTAAATAGAAAATAAACCAGAGAAATATAAGTGCTGGCAAAAACTACTGTTAAAGACTTTCTCTTCAAAGCAAAACCCTTGAAAGCCAAAATTAGTTTTGCTGCTGTAACAATACACAGACATTATTTCCTCAGAAATGTAGATACTGACTTTTGCTGATATTCAGGGAAATTGAAAAAGATTGGCTTTGTTATCTCCCCCATTTCTAGAAGGAAATATGGCCATCTCCACCCCACTACCCAGGAAATTTGGGGCAGAAGGGTATTTTGTTTAATTATACCCATTTCTACCCTGTTCATTTCCCAGCTACAGAATAATAGTCAGCATTTATATATGCATATTTAAGTGATTTATGTATTAAGGTTCAAAGTCAAAGGCCCTGGGATCTCTCTATTTGGCTAGGTTGACATTATACCATGAGTGTTAAAGAATAATTAAAACTACTGGGAATTCTTCTGTTTATTTCAGTTTTGTTATATACTAGGAGATTGACATAATTTTCTTTCATGTGATTCCATAATAAATGAATGTATTTTAAATCTATTTTAGATGTTTTAACAATAGACTTTAGTGTACTACTTTATATAAGAATTATCATTTTAAATAGTTTCATGTAAGATCCTACCTAATTCTTCATTATATTGATCTATTTAAATGTTTTAGCAAGACATATGAAAATGTATTTCTAAAAGGTACCCCAGATATCACCTTGAGATCCTCCTACCCTACAGATGATAAATCATGATGCTATGGTTTACTTTTTCTTTCATAGTTCAAGCATCTATGATTTTGTCTTAAGGTAAATGGAAAAAGTATGTAATAAATATATGTATGTGCATATAATATCTTTAGGAAGATTTGTAAAAATCTTTTAACTTTGGTATCTTCTAGAAAAGGGAAAGAAATGGATGGGATGGATACTGAATTTTTATTGCAGTATTTTAATTTTATGCCATCTATATTACAAAATTAAGTCAAAAGTAATTTCTTAAAAACTTTACACCATTTTTCTTTATATCTAGAATATACATTTTCATTTTACAAGATTTAATTTTATTTCATGAAATTTATGTAAAAATGATGTAACAATAAAATTACATTTACTTTGTAAGTATTTTAGCACTTGATAATCCACCTTGAGTATACTGGAAATGAACACATTTGTTAATGCACATAAAGCCATATTATAGAATCAACTATCTTATGCTTACCCCAGTGCCATTCTATGAGTCTTCATGTGTTGATATTAATATATTAAAATAGGTTTCAAGCCAAAAAGATACTATTTGAGAAATGCTGCATGCAGTGCACACCTGTAGGAGATTTACAATTTAAAAGCCCATCAATGCATTAAAATATACTTACAGGAGGAAATTTTTGTTGCAAACTTATTCAACAGAGATAGGATGAGGGAGAGAGTGGAGAAAACAAGAGAAACAGAAAGAGAGACCTGTGTGACGGGGAGGCAGAAAGAAGAGTACAGAGCAGTGTCTCAATATATTTATGAGATGCTCAAGTTTGATGGCCTTTATTAGAATGCCAGTATTCATAATGCTCCTTCGAAGCTAATCAATCCTGTTCTCCAGAATAATTTTAATTATTTTAATAATGAAGACTTCTCTTATTCATATATGTCTATTTAAGTTTTTTATTAATTGCAGTACTAATCTATGACATCGCTCACTGCCTAACATGTGGTTAGATGTCACTGACTACAATGTGTTTATGTATCCCAATTTAGAAGATGTAAAATTGCATCTTACTGAAACGTTTAAGTGTAAATTTAAGTCAAAGGTAACTCTTGCTTATATAAAGGGAGTATTTCATTTGGAACGGTAATAACAGAAATCCCTTCTATACTGACACAGCTCACACGTTTCTAGTATGAATTCAAAGACTGCCAGCTATATCAGTAGTTGCTCAATGAATTATCACTATTTTTTTTAAGGTAACAGTCAGCCCTAAAATTATATATATTGCCAAGTTAACTATCCATATTTATTGAGTGTGTACTTTTGTAGATTGTCTTCACTCAGTGTTATGAGCATTTAGGTAATTCCCTGCACTACAATGCAGCATATTCAGAATATGAACATATTCTAATAAATTTTTATGAGGAAGAAGGCCAGATAGTGTGCACAAGCACTTTCATGCTCACAAGGACAACTTTCTAGATTTCAACATTGATACAGGTTCAGCTAGAGCACTTTCATATGTTCAGGAATTTGCAAATGGATTTTTTTAAGTACTCCTAATAATGGTGTTTCAGATCAGATCTCTTGTCACAATAAATCATACGCCATTAATATTATCCTCTAGCATGCTCACCTTGAAATTCATTTATATTTTAAAGAACATGATGTTTCTAACATTATCTTAAGGAAATTAATTACCAAAATATATAGTTCTGTTCTCTATGCTTCTTATGACAGAAATTGAAAGAACTGGGAAAGATAATGATTTTTCTGGTGGTGCTTAAGCAAGTGCTAGTTGAGAGGTTTATATCATTTTCTTCCAAAATTTCTACATAAATCTATGTTAACTGTTAAAAAGAAATGTGCTTTTCAACTTTCTAAACTTTAAGATAGTCTTTAATCAAACTGAATTTAAATAAATATTTCTGTTCTTTTAGGCAAAAGAAAAAATAATTAGGAAAAACTAATTCTTGAAGTGTCTGTGCTACTATGGTCTTATGCTGATAATTCAAATTCATTATACTTTTCCTAATTCTATTTAGAAGAAGAATTTTAAGTTTTCACTTTTCCTAAAAAAATTAACTAGACATAAACACACTAAAATATTAACATAATTATGAAGGGTTACAATAATTTGGAGGAAATGGTTGAATTCTATGTGTAAATCTGTGTAACCTTATAAGTAATATGCAAAATGCAGCTAACTATAGAAAAAGCCTTAGTGATTTGCAGAAATTTCTTAATAATGTAGTCATAACTTGTTTTTAGAGTACAAATTCTAATTCATAACATACAACACTTAATGAACCGCTATCAGACATCAAGGGCTAGCAGTACTCCACAAAGATGCTGTTTCATTATATCATGTTGATCACTTGAAAGCATCTCGTCTGTAACTCCCTGAATGAAACAAAGATCATTGTCTTAGTCCCCTGTTCAAGAAGTATGAGCCTTATTTCTGTCCTACTGTCTGCTGTTTTATGAAGAAATCTGTAAGTAGAAAACGTAAATTGGTATGTAAATTTTAACAATTCAATTTAACTAAGAATCTAGGTAGTAATATAAGATATGACAGAGGAGCCTTGCCTTCTAAGTGTATGAGAAGAAACAAAACTGAAAAATTAGTATTCCAGACTGATAATTTGATATTACCATATTAATAAGGGGCTTCCCTCACAGCTCAATTGGTAAAGAATCGGCCTGCAATGCAGAAGACCTGGGTTCAATTCCTGGGTCAGGAAGATCCCTGGAGAAGGAATTGGCAACCCACTTCAGTTTCTTTGCCTGGAGAATCCCTTGGACAGAGGGAGCCTGGTGGGCTACAGTCCCTGTGGTTGCAAGAGTCAGACATGACTTAGAGACTAAGCCACCACCACTACATTAATAAAACCTAATTTTGAAAAGAATTTGTGCTCTGCAGTTTGCTCAAAATAATAAATTAATAGTCAATATGAATTTAGAAGATTTGCCTCTGCTTTTAAAAACACATTCACGCTGTGGAATGATTCTTGACTTCTTTGCCTGACAATAGAGACTCTTTCTCTCTGGGACTTTAGTATCTATGTAGTGCATGGAATATAATGAGCACTCAATAGATAGTTACTAAATTTATTCATTAAATTATACATTATTAAGTGGTATATTTGTTTTTGAAATATCTTAACTACTTATTGCTGAGGAAGATAATGGAAAGAGAGTTGAGATATACCTACAATGAGTCTTGATTCTAAATAACTATTCTTTTAGGTACTAAAAGGTTTTTCTGTATTCATGTATTTAATATCCCAAGACCTCAGCCAGCAGTGTTAACAAATTTTTACTATATAAATTCCTGAGCACTGTGAATGCTTTGCTAATTAATAGCATATGCTTACTTATAGATTTGTTTTAACACTTGAATTATCAACTTTATATGTTAACAATATGTAATTCTCAGTTATTAATAGTACCTTGGGCTTCCCAGGTGGCGCTACCGGTCAAGAACCCGCTTGCCAGTGCAGGAGACATAGGAGACATGGGTTTGATCCCCGAGTGGGGAAGATTCCCTGGGGGAGGGCATGGCAACCCACTCCAATATTCTTGCCTGGAGAATCCCCGTAGATAGAGGAGCCTGGCAAACTAGAGTCCATAGTGTTGCAGAGAGTCAGATACGACTGACGTGACTGAGCCAGCATGTTCCCTGTGATAGTGTTTAACTAATGAGTAAATAGAAAAGATCTCTCTGTCTTACCTTCTCTGTATACAGGTATATACAATAATTATTTTGCAGTTGTATATCATGTGGTATTAAGTAAAAGATAATAAACTAAATCTTGCCTAAATTATAACTATCTGAAGAGATATTTTACTACACAAATATTTTGTATCAGTCAAAACCAGTCATGATATATGCTTGTGTGTGTGCTCAGTCGATTAGTCATGTCTAATTCTTTGCTACTGCACTGGCTGTAACGCACTAGAGTCCTCTGCCCATGGCATTTTCCAGGCAAGAATACTGGAATGGGCTGCTATTTCCTTCTCCAAGGGGTCATCCTGACCCAGGAATCGAACCCATGTCTCTTTTGTCTCCTGCATTGGCAGCCTGATTCATTAAACACTAGTGCCACCTGGGAAGCCTGATATATTCTTAGAATTCAGTAAAATAAATGTTCAAAGCTTCACAAGCAATGTTCAAATTCTGTGTGGCATTTTATTTTAGGCCTTTGACCCCACTTTTGCATCCACCAGTCAAAACAACTTCATTATTGCATAGTGAAACATTTTTTCCTATTTAAAAATACAGATTATGTTTCATTGTAAACTTCCACATTTATAAATGATACCATCTTTTGAAAACCAACTAGGGAAATGACACTATTGATATTAAAATTTTGTATATTTGTCATTTAGTATTTTGAATGAAGCTGTATTCATTAGAATTTTTAAATTGAACAGGGACGTTTTGGACAGAATTATATACTCATGAGATTCTCATGACCTAAAGCATTTTTATGTCTTTATTTTCTGTGTACCTAGCCAACTTTGGTCTATGTTTAAAAACAAAACTTGCTCATTTTTCATTGGCACTTAGAATGACTACTGAATTATATAATTTAAATAACATTTCTTTCATTTTTGTATAAGCATTATTAGGTCAGCTCTTACAGATGGCTGAACTATTATCCTCATATAAGACATATTGTGTAGATAAATAGATGGGTATATAAACTATAGATTTATACTTTTGTGTACACACATACATACCTTCCCTGGTGGCTCAGTTGGTAAAGTATCTGCCTGCAATGCAGGAGACCCAGATTCTATCTCTGGGTCAGGCAGATTCCCTGGAAAAGGGAATGGCTACCCACTCCAATATTGTTCCCTAGAGAATTCTATAGACAGAGGACCCAGGCAGGCTATACAGTCCATGGGGATGCAAATGTGCGTTTGTGTTGCATAGATTTATTTATTTGTGTATAGTTATGCTGTATATATTTTCTGAGAGTTTCAGCTTTTCATATCATACTTATATTGTTTTTCATAGTTATATGTCTTATTGCTGTATTTGCAATATAGAAGTTAAAATAATTTAGTTACTAAGCTATTCTATCCATATAGTTTCATATGTATGTTGAAACTCATTAAATATGTGTCTGATCTGAGCAGATGGAAATATAAATGGTTAAGCGAGTTAAAGCCTTGTGAACACTGACACAAGAGATTCAATTCCTCTGAATCTTTGTGCATTATTTCCTGGTACCATTAAACTGAAATGCTAACTTTTATATCAGAGTTGTTCAAAACCATGTTTGTAAGATAGCTCTTTGGAATAGAGTGAGTGAGAACTGGAGCATAAATCAGGAAAAGATTCAGTAACTTTTCTTCCATCTTTGCCTCTCACTCTGTCTTTTCTTCATATTCTCCAGCTTTCTTGTTCCCGCTCTCTTTTTTTTTTTCTTTTGTTTATTTTTGACACTGCAAGGGAGTAACAAAAGGAAGAGTGATGGTCTTGAAGTTGGATAAAATATCGCTATTGATTTGGTTGACTATTCTGTAGACATTTAATAAGTAGTTCTTTTCATGTGATGGGCAGTGCACCAGATGTTGAATTTTTAGTCTCTAAGGCAAATGAGGAAAATGAATTTGGGGTTATATAGAAACCATAAATGGTTCTAGGTCCTGCAGAAGAATGTAAACTTGGAGAAAAGTCTACATTGTAACAGTACAGAAGGATATTTTATGGGGCTCCCAAGATAAGGTGAACATTGAGCTTTAAGGAGTATTGTAAGGGTTGCTTATGTATTATCTGATTTAGCTGAAGAAGAAACATTCCTAGTTTTTGTTTGCAAGATACTTTTAGATATTTTATTGGTATCATCTCCATGCAAATATTCAAAATTTTTCCTCCATGATTTTGCCTCTCTATTCTCAGGATTTGTGTTTTTGCTTTACATGAATTTGCAAGTGTTTTATGCGACACTTTTGACTCACACACAAATACAATTCCTAGGATACCAAATTAAGAAACCAGATTTGTGAAGTAACTGTGGTTAATTCAGAGATGATGTCTGAAAAGTCACAACTGAATAATCCAAGAAATAATCAAAGATATAAAGTATTTTCTTACAGGGAAGAATTTAAACAGAAGGCAATTTAAAAAGAATTTCTGCTCATTATTGTAGATTCTATGTCTATATGGAATCTTTCAGAAAAGAATTATCAAATTGAAACACTAAATTATTTCTTATTTAAGCTGACAGCATATATATGTGTAATATATATAAATGTGTACATATATATACATATATATAATTTCAAGAAGTCCATGATAAATGATCAATTTTAAGAGAAAAGCCAAAGGTAAGCCTAGCCATAAGTTAAAGCTGCTGTTTTTTAAGCTCTGAATTGAGGATAGAGCCCTAAGAACCCTATCCTCAATTTACCAAGTGTTTTAGTGTTGGAAACACTGAAGCTTCCATTTTCTTTGTGTTCAGGCCTCTTCCCGGGTTAGGCATTAGTCTAACTGTAACAAGAACCAAGTGTGCTCTAGGGGCTGAGGGGATCCACTGCACTAATTAGACAGTAGACAAAAGATTTTGGGGAAAGAGCTTGTAACACTGACTAGTGTGAAGGACAGAAATTTTTTCCTTTAATGTTCATTGGTAATCTAAAGGCTTGCATTTGTAATTCATTGAGTTCAATTCCTACATTCTTTAGTATAGATAAAGTTAGTCCCAGATAAGTTAGTTAATTTGATATGAAGTTTAAATGCCTCATTTATAGATCCAGATGCTTTAGGATTTATTCCATCAGTAATACAATAGAAATATTTTGGGGCCTTCCAAAATAAAATCTATTGATTCCTGTTAAAAATTATCTCTGGCGTGGATCCTTGAGGACTCTTTTTATACCAGTTCTTTATGGGACATATTAAGTGTAAAGTAAGTCTATCTTGAACTCTTTCCAAAGAGGTTAATCACCTCATTATAAGGTAATTTTACCTGGAGAGTAATCCTCCTGCATGGCTAATTGGAACTAATTAGATGCTCTCCATTGCTTCTTGCTCCACCTAAGCATTAGTTACTAATGCTTTTCCTTTGGAATACATGTTCTTATATGGGTATGCTCAGCATTATTTTCTGACTAAATATAATTAATTCTGAAAGATTAACCTTGAATGACAGACTTACTTTTTTTTTTTTTTAAAGGTTTTCTCATATATATTTTTCTTTGGAGAGAAAGATGATATTCTCAAATATGCAGCATCTTGAAGTTTGTGTTTTCTGCTTTGTATTTCTACATGACCAGTATTTTTCACAAAGTGGGGAATCTTATTTAAGTCATCCTCATTATTCCATGTACCAGCCCCAAAATATGAAGAAAAAAATATTTCCTTAATGGATAAATTTCTGAGGAGACTTAGAAAGTAGAAGTACAAAAAAATCTTGATTTATTATGAATTTTTAATTTTAACTTCTTAGAAGTTATCTCCCTCTTCACCTCAGCTTCTGTCAAGGAAAATAGCAAACATAGGGTAACTTTATTGTATTTTTAAGATTTTGTTTGGCAAACACTTACAAGAGGCCAAGATAGGCTAAGAATCGCCAAGGTATTCTCTTTGCTATTGCTCCATAACAAGCTCTTTGCCCCCACAGGAGTTCAAGTTCTTCCCTTTTCCAATGACATTGCTCCTCTCTGGTGGAAGCCCTCACTAGCAGTAACTTAGGGCTTGTCGGTGTCCTCCTGTCTCGTCCAGATTCTTTTCAACCTTCAGTTCCAAGGCAGTTGTCACATGTTTTCTGATTTGCTGCCTTTCACTTCCACATATCAAAATCTCTTTCCTTTACTATTGCTAAATAATAAACCACTTGAGGGCTTGGCCATGTAAAACAACCGTTTTGTTATATGCACAGCTTCCATGGGTCAGCAGTACAAACAGGACGAAGCAAGGATGGCTTTTCTTTGCTTCACCACCTCTTGGTCTTCACCTGGGAAGACTCACTGGTTGGAAGTGATTTGATAGCTAGTAGATGGGATCGCGGCTTCCGTGGTGGCTCAGCAGTAGAGAATCCACCTGCCAATGCAGGAAACACAGGTTTGGTCCTTCACTTGGAAAGATCCCCTGGCAGAGGAAATGGCAACCCACTGCAGTATTCTTGCCTGCCTGGGAGATCCCACGGACAGAGGAGCCTGGTAGGCTGCAGTCCATGGGGTCACAGAGTCGGATGCGATTTAGGAACTAAACAGTGGAGGGTGTCTGGTGGGTGATGCTGGTTGTTGGCTGAGACCTTATCTTAAGCATTTACTAGTCAGTGTTCTCCATAGAAACAGAACCAGTATATGGTATCAGCCATGTGACTGTAGTGACTGAAAAGTCCCAGAATTTACCTTCTGCCGTCTGGAGACCCAGGAAAACAGTGGTGTAATTCAGTCTGAGCCAAAGGCTCAGAGGAGCAGATGGTGATAATCTCAGTTTGAAGGCCAGAGAAGATGAGATAAGATGTCCCAGTTCAGTCAGTGAGACAGGGGAAGGTGAAGTCGCTCAGTCGTGTCCGACTCTTTGCAACCCCGTGAACTGTAACCTTCTAGGCTTCTCCGTCCATGGGATTCTCCAGGCAAGAATACTGGAGTGGATTGCCATTTCCTTCTCCAGGGGATCTTCCCAACCCAGGGATCGAACCCTGGTCTCCTGCATTGGAGGCAGACGCTTTAAACTCTGAGCCACCAGGGAAGCCCCAAGGCAGGGGGAAAATGGCAAATTCCTCTTTCCTTTGCCTTTTATTCTATTCAGGTCCTTCACAGTGTGGATAATGCCCACCCACAATGGGGAGAATACCTGACTTTACTGAGTTCACCAATTCAAATGTTAGTCTCATCCTGAAACACTATCACAGACACACCCAGACATGATGTTTAATTGGAGCACCCTGTGACCAAATTATCACATAAAATTAACGATCACCAATACCTGCAAATGGCTTCTCCCTGTGGCCTGGGCATTTTCAGAGTCTACTGCTACCATGGCAGTTCAGGCCTCCAAAAGTTAGTGTCCTGAGAAGACAGGGAAAAGCTGTATCACGTAGTTTTGGAAGTCACAGAGTTTCACGTTCACTGTACTTTTTATTGACTGAAGTAATCAAAGGCTTAGTCAGATTCAAAGGGAGGGGACATTGGTATCTTTGCAGAGGAATACTGAAATATGTTCTGTAACCTTCACAGAAGGGATTTAGTGATGAAGAATACTAAGGTCTTATTTCAAAGCAGCTTAGAGTTTAATGGGAAAAATATCACAACATACCATTTAATAAAAGCTGCAGTTTATTTAGGAATAACACTCATATCATTTGTTGTTGCTGTTGTTCGGCCTCTCAGTCATGTCTGACTCTGCAGCTCCATGGACTGCACGCAGCTGGCCAGGCCTCCCTGCCCTTCACTATCTCCTGGAGTTTGCTCAAACTCCGGTCCAGTGATTTGGTGATGCCATCCAACCACCTCATTCTCTGTCACCCCTTTCTCCTCCTGCCCTCAATCTTTTCCAGCATCAGGGTCTTTTTCAGTGAGTCAGTCGGCTTTTCACATCAGGTGGCCAAAGTGTTGGAGCTTCAGCTTCAGCATTAGTCTTTCCAATAAATATTTATGGTTTATTTCCTTTGGGATTCACATCATTAAATTGAGTTTATCATATGATATCTTCTTTAATCCTTAAAGAAAGGCTGCTAGTAGTAGTAGATGTGTAGTAGACATGGTTACTGTCCACAGAACATTTCAAAGTAGGAGAACCAAAGCTCATGCCCTTCAGACATAAGCATAGTCAGGAGTACATGATGTCTCCACACTATCTTCACGCCTTGCCCTTATTCCTACGACACTTTCTTTTGGTTCTTGACTTAGATCTTCTGTTGGAATTCCCAATTGCTCCTTCATTTTCTGGATCCTCTAAATCTGGTAACGTTTCAGTAGTCTTAATGCTGATTGTGTTTCTCTAATACCAGTTACTGCTAAGCATGATTGCTGAGTTTGAAACCAGTCCCAGGTACTCAGATCTTCACTGTGCTTATTAGGTGCCTGTAATTTGCTAAGGATTGGTGAGGGTGACAAAGGGAATGCTAGATTTTACATTAATTTGCTTTAGACAGGCTATATAAATAACATGGACACTATTTCATGTCTATAGACAGAGATGACTTGGTTTGGAAAACAGGCTCTTGTAACTTAAAGGACAACTTAAATTTTAAGAGCATATTGTTATTTGGGGGAAATGCTGACACTTTATCCCAGACTCTATTGGGATAATGTCTTGTATCTCAGAACTTCTGAAGAAGGAACAACTACTTTAATGATTCTCTTGTTATCACTAAATAATGAATAAGTTCTGAGAGTCTTTCCAGAAACCTCTTTGAGAGTGATATCAAAGGAAGGTGAGAGTTAACCCACCTTCCTTTATCAAGTTCATTAATTTCACAAATCCCTACTAGTTTATAAGGCTCTCCATGGTTTGTTTCCTGGCCTGACTTTTGACGTTTTCTCTGTCCTTTGCTGTTTTTGCATCTTCCTGCCTTTTAGATTGGCTGTTGCTGTTCATCAGAATGATATTGATTGAGTTACTGTTTCCTAAGGATGGCTCTCTCTTGTTTCACTTGACTGGATTTTAGGCTCCTGAACAACCTTATACTTTTCTTTTTGTATATTTTTAAAAGGATCAGTCTTTGGTGTGTTTTTAATTCCTTGAAGAATTTTGATTTAACTTCCAGGCTCTTCCTTTTTCCAAACTGTATTTTAGTGCATCTTCTACTCTAGGAGATCGTGAACCACAGGCTAGCCTGGCATGCTGCAGTCTGTGGGGTCGCAAAGAGTTAGACACAACTTAGCGACTGAACAACAGCAACTACTTCATGATAAGGTTAGGGAAGAAGGGGTCACAAATCTCAGTAATTAAATTTCAAAATACTTGAAGTTCGTGTCAGAGATAAAAGTTTGAGAATAGATTTTAAAATTTCATAATCCTAGCTTGAAGGACTGACTCAGGGCATGATATTTATGTTGTAGTCATAATTCTGATATTACAGAATCTCTGAAGTGATCTGAAACAACAGAAAAGCTTTATTTTAAAGTATGTAGTTTTATGGCACTTCAAAGCAACTTGACAATGAAGAGCAATGTACTTAGGAAACTAATGTTGGAGTTGGTCATGCCTGGGAAACAATGACAATTGCATTAAGCCATAAAAATATTTTTTTTTTAAACGGAAGACCTTACTGATTGCTATTTCCAATGTGCTTTATAGTTGTTAAAATTTCCTAGTTTTACTTCTCAAATCTAGTTATGGTTGTTTCATAATTCCAAATTTTCAGTTTTCCGACTTCAGTTTTTTTAATGTAAGCCTGATCATATACAACACATAACAAATGTTTTATGCTGAATAAAGACTATTAATGTAGACACACTTGTATGACTTTTAATAAAGTCATTAGTTCAGCTCAGTTGCTCAGTCATGTCCTACTCTTTGCGACCCATGAAGCGCAGCACACCAGGCCTCCCTGTCTATCACCAACCCCCGAAGCCCACTCAAACCCATGTCCACTGAGTCAGTGATGCCATCCAGCCATCTCATCCTCTGTCGTCCCCTTCTCCTCCTGCCCTCATTCCCTCCCAGCATCACAGTCCTTTCAAATAAGTCAGCTCTTCACATCAGGTGGCCAAAGTATTGGAGTTTCAGCTTCAACATCTGTACTTCCACTGAACACCCAGGACTGATCTCCTTTAGGATGGACTGGTTGGATCTCCTTGCAGTCCAAGGGACTCTTAAGAGTCTTCTCCAACACCACAGTTCAAAAGCATCAATTCTTCGGTGCTCAGCTTTCTTTATAGTCCAACTCTCACATCCATACATGACCACTGGGAAAACCATAGCCTTGACTAGATGGACCTTTGTTGACAAAGTAATGTCTCTACTTTTTAATATGCTATCTAGGTTGGTCATAACTTTCCTTCCAAGGAGTAAGCATCTTTTAATTTCAGGGCCGCAAGCACCATCTGCAGTGATCTTGGAGCCAGAAAAATAAAGTCAGCCAGTGTTTCCACTGTTTCCCCATCTATTTGCCATGAAGTGATGGGACCAGATGCCATGATCTTAGTTTTCTGAATGTTGAGCATTAAGCCAACTTTTTACTCTCTTTGACTGTCATCAAGAGGCCCTTTAGTTCTTTTTCACCTTCTGCCATCAGGTCATAAATAAAGTCGTAGTCAGATGTTTATTTTTTTGATGGATGTTTTTTCAAAATTTGATTTATATTTTGTGTCTTTAACTAATATTTAAAATTGTAAAATACATATAGCAAAATTGTACTGCTTTAATTACTTTTATTTGTACAGCTGGTGGCTCAGATGGTAAAGCGTCTGCCAACAATGCTTGAGACTCAGGTTCAGTCCCTGGATTGGGAAGATCTCCTGGAGAAGGAAATGGCAACCCACTCCAGTATTCTTGCCTGGAAAATCCCATGGACGGAGGAGCCTGGTAGGCTACAGTCCATGGGGTCACAAAGAGTGAGACACAACTGAGCGACTTCACTTTCTTTTTTTTTTTTTTTTTTAATTTTTTTCTTAATTTTATTTTTTTTATTTTTTAATACTTTATTCTACATTACAATACTGTATTTGTTTTGCCATACATTGACATGAATCAGCCACAGGTGTCCATGATCTCCCAATGCCAAAGCCCCTCCCACCTCCCACCCCACATCCTCTCCCTGAATCATCCCGTGCACCAGCCCCATGCGTCCTGCATCCTGTATTGAACATAGACTGGCGCTTCCTTCTTACAAGATAGTATATGTGTTTCAGTGCCGTTCTCCCAAATCAACCCACCCTCTCCCTCTCCCTCAGAGTCCAAAAGTCCGTTCTATACCTCTGAGTCTCTTTTGTTGTCTCACATAGAGGGTCTATTTGATACATTTACATCGCTGTGCAGCCATTCCAATTACTCACCAGTCATGTCCAACTCTCTGCAGCCCCATGGACTGGGGCCCACCAGGCACCTCTGTCCATGAACTCTCAAGGTAAGTACACTGGAGTAGGTAGCCCTCCTTTCTTAAGGGGATCTTCCTGACCCAAGGATTGAATCTGTGTCTCCCACATTGTAGGAAGATTCTTTACTGTCTGAGCCACCAGGGAAGCCCTTACCACCGTCTATGTCCAGGACTTTCCTTTCTTCTCAGTAATGCTCTGTACCCTTTAAACAACAATCCCCTTTCCCCTTTCTCTCCAGTCCCTGGTAACCACCATTCTACTTTCTGTCTCTCTGATCTGACTCCTGCATATAAGGGGAGCCATACAATATCTGTCCTTTTGTGACTGGCTTCTTTTGCTTAGCATCATGTCTTCAAGGTTAATCCATATTGTAGCTTTTTGGTAGTGTATTATAGTCAGAATTTCTTTCTTTCTTAAGGCTGAATAATCTTCCATTGTGTATATATACTACAGTTTGTTTATTCATTCATTTGTTGATGGACATCTGGGTTCTTTTCACCTTTTGGCTATTGTGAATAGTGCTGCTGAATATTGGTATCTGAATATCTGTGTAAATCCTAAACTCATTTATAAAATTACTTTTAAGCTGCCTGAAAACTTTAAAGAAATTACAATCAGCATTAAAATAATTTTATTCTGTAAAAGATGATAGGGATGTGACTGAACTTCACTTTCATTTTTCACTTTCATGCATTGGAGAAGGAAATGGCAACCCACTCCAGTGTTCTTGCCTAGAGAATCCCAGGGATGGGGGAGCCTGGTGGGCTACTGTCTGTGGGGTCACACAGAGTTGGACATGACTGAAGCGACTTAGCAGCAGCAGCAGCATAGCTAGATCCTTAAATAATTAGGTAAATGTGGATCTTCAAATAATTAAGTAAATGTGAATTCTTTTGGTCTCATTTTTTCCAGCTCTCTCTTTGTCTCCTGTCTTTGGTGTGCAATGGCTTCTCTCTGAAAATTTTTCTAAGTGCTGAGAGAAAACTTGAGTCTAAGTTTCTAAGAAACTGTCTAACTAATCAACAAATAGATTTACCCTATAACGAAAATGTTAGAAGTGTACCATGTCTATACATCAAATATATATAATTCTCTTAGGTAACCATCAACTCTTGCAAAATTAATCACTTCTTAGTTTATGGCTGAATGTTTTAAATTTCCAAGAATACTCATATATCTTATTCAGTCTAGAATTAAAGATTTACACAGTTACAGTCTACTGATAAAAGTAAAAAAACTCTTACTACCAAATTTTTAAAAGTTCCACAATTTTAACACAAACACCCTTAACACAGTTCCATATTTTTCCATTACTTTTTAAATTTATCTTTAATTGAAGGATAATTGTTTTCCAGTATTGTGTTGGTTTCCTCCATACATCAGCATGAATCAGTCATAAGTATACATATGTCCCTGCCCTCTTTACATCCCTCCCACTCCACCCCATCCTACCCCTCTATGTTGTCACAGAGGGATTGAGCTCCCCTGTGTCATACAGCAAATTCCCACTAGCCACCTATTTCACATATGGTAATGTACATGATTCCATGTTACCTTCTCCATTCAATGTGTGTGTTAGTCACTCAGCCATGTAACATCAGAGAAATGTTTATTCCAGGTCTCTAATATAAAAGTGCTTGGAAAATAAGTGAGGTTAATAATGAAATATCCTCCCTGCCCTTGAAAAGCCTCTAGGGAAGTGGGGAAGACAAACCAAACATGTAATCAGAATAAAATATGGTAAAAACTATCGCTAAAGTTAACTGCAAAATTGAATGCAGTGTGCTACTAGGAGGAAGTGTCTGGTTCTGTTGGAGGTAAGAAGGAAAGAGGCTATTACCTTTAAAAATTAGTCTTCTCTATAGCCATGTCCACTGCTTACAGCATCGTCACCAAGTCCCTCCTCTGAAAGTCACACATGTCACTTCTGCTCACGGTGTGATTCTGAAATAGCCATCCTGAAGGGCAAGGGCTCAGGATAATGTGGTCTCCCACCATGGGGATAGGTGCCCACTTGAAGCCTGGGAAGCGCTACACATAGAAAGAAATGAACATGGAAGTTGATCAGCAGACTCTGCCAAAATCGAAATGTATTGTAAAAGTGAGTTGGGCTGTTCATGGACCTTAGGATACTTAGTTCACTTTCTCAGGTTTCAGAAGTCAGTTATGTCTAAATTTCTGTGGTCCTCATCTTCTATTATGTGTGCTTAATAATGTAACAAAAATACTTGATAGTGTGAAAAAAACCTTACGTAATGAAACCTGTTCATAACACAAGTGGTCAGTCCCACATTTATCAGCCTCATAACTTTAAATCTTTACTAGTTTGTTGGCACATGCCACTTATGTCACCCTTCTAGTTTGCTGAAAAGTTCATTATTTCCTGTGACAGCATAATTTGTTTTGGATTATTTTTACACATAGACATACTCAGTTCTTTACAAGTATTTTTACATATTTTCATCTTGCTGGCATTACATTTTTCCCTTATTTAGTACATTTTGCTTTAGTTTTTAAGGCATATTCAAATTACAAAGGTCATTTGGAAGTTTGATAGTAACTTCTGAAGTACAGAAACACTCATGTGCTTTAATTCATGTAATCTCTGAATTTATGAATATAACTATAGGTATAGTCATACTCAGTCACTTTACATTTATTGGCATTTTTACATTTCAAACTAGATGTTTTAGCCTGTTTTGTATTATCTAAACAGTATTCAGATACATACAAACTAGCTGAAACAATTATGTGACATGCATAAAAGAATACAAAGTCTAATAAATACTGTATTGTTTCTCTTTATTAATTTTCATTATTTATTAGAAAAATTATTTCATTAAGAAATACCATAAATTACCATGAACACTTAACATAATATCACATTTATTAATACCCATCTTATATTTCTTATAGCCTAGTAGTTAAAAATCTGATAGTTGTATTTTGTTCTAACCATGTACTATAATAAAACTCATCACAAATGTCTTAAAGGCTCCACTATGTTCTAGTTACACTACCAAATGGTTTTTCTATATTATTTTATTTAATCTACACACAAACCTATGACATTGGGGCTATCATTATGCCCACTCTTTGTTGGAAAATAGAGTTAGAATTATAACGAACTTGTTTAATTTACATATTCAGCAAGTTACAAGCCTTCTGTTTTGATGAACAGTCATTTAGTATATATCTGCTAACCAGAAAATATTTTTATTGCTCAGGGTAAGAGATGAGTTTGATACCATTCCAGTGACATGGAATCTCTTGCTTAATAGCAGCTTCCCAAGTGGCTCACTGGTAAAGAATCCCCCTGCCAATGCAGGAGATTGCAAATTTGATTCTGGGTCAGGAAGATCCCCTGGAGGAGGACATGGCAACCCGTTCTAATATTCTTGCCTTGAAAATCCCATGGACAGAGGAGCCTGGTGGGCTACAGTCCATGAGATCACAAAGAGTCAGACATGGCTTAGCAACTGTGTACACACATGGGAAAAATATTTACCATACTATGAAGTGAATGCAGTAATCACAGCATCATACCTAAGTATATGAAGGTGAAGATAATTTTCATGTGGTAGTGCAAGGGAAGGCTTTGTACAAAATGTGATTCCTGAACATGCTTCTGAAAGATGATTGTGGAGTTAACAGAAAAAATACCATATATTAAGGTAAGGAGTGAGTGAAGTTGCTCAGTCGTGTCCGACTCTTTGCAACCCCGTGGACTGTAGCCTACCATGCTCCCCTGTTCATGGGATTTTCCAGACAATAGTACCGGAGTGGATTGCCATTTCCTTCTCCAATGTTAAGGTAAAGAGGCATAAAACACACCCATATGTAGTGAGAACCATAAATAGTTTCAGATAGATGAATGGATGGATGGATGGACAGATAGATGAGTTTGAAATATAAAAAATGGAAAATTGAAGGATATTTGTTGATCATACTCTGATCACAAAGAACTTGGATAGTGCCACTGGAAACTGGGATTTTATATCCTTGAGGTAATATGAAACAATAATAGGGTTTACAACAAGGATATAAACTAAGGAAATGGATTTTTAGAAAAGGAGCTAATGTTATCAAACAGTAATTGATATGGCTGTGAATATGGACTTGAAGGAAATAGGGAATAAAAACATTTGAATGAAGGTAGAATGGTAGCAATACCAACCAAAAGGTGAATATAGGAAGAAGAAGTGGTATGTGGGAGGAAGATTATGAATTTGATTCTATGCTTGTTGAATGTGAGATATCTGTCTATGGAAAATCCATATCAGTTCCATAGACAGTAGATCCTTTGACTGACCTGGCATTATATGGAGTGTCTGGGATTGAGATGAAGAGCTATTAAAATAACCATTCTTGGCATATCATCTATAAACTAGAGCATTGGTAAAATCCAGATTAGTGATAACTCTGTCATTTGACTGGGTTTGGATACTTTGAACTATACTTGTTATAATAAATAGCTTTTTGAAGACACTGACTCAAAGTCATTCATGAATTATTAATGTATTTTCACATATTATAAGATAAAATTATATTACATATAACTCTAGTAATATATGTAGTTATATACATTATTAATAGCTAGTTTTAGAAGAGGCATTTATATAGATTGTTTTATTTATTTGCTTATTTAGGCTTTTTTTCAGAAGCTTTATTCATTATTTTGGAATATTAGCTTATTAAATTGTGTCTTTGTTTTTGAATAAGAAATTTAAGACTCTACCTTTATTGTAACCCTCACAGAAAACTTTTTTGTTAGAACTCCTGGAATTAAGTTTAAATTTCACATTCTTACATAGTGTCCTTTCCATAGAGTCTTAATTCCAGAAAGAAAGACAGGACATCCTTATCATAACAGGTCTTGAAATGATTCTTTAAAGAAGTTGAAAAATCAAACCAGCAGAGGGCGGTGGCCCACACACGCTCAGCCATTGCAGCAATCCTTGTCATCAAGACAAGGCAGGGCGTCCTTCCTTAGTAAGCTCACTGGCAAAGTAATTGTTTTGCAGAGAGTTTTGTTAGTGCCAGAGGGTAGATAGTTATACCACTAGTCCTTATCTTGTGTAAATATGCATCTGGTTTAGCAAAGTGCACTTTGAGTTGTATTTGAACACTTGAGAGTCTGTTATAAAAAGTCAAAATCTGAGCAATCTGTGTTGAGAGGTCAAAGGACATTTGTGTACCCTAGTCCTGCTAACCAACTGAGGAGGTTTTGATCACAATTGATAGACAGGATCAGATTTAATCTGATGTGGAAAGGATGTTACTTAAGGCAAACTAAATGTCAAAGTTTTGATACTTTCTTAATTGTAGCATTACTAATTTAAAAAGCCCAAATGTCTGTAGCAATTGTCTAATTGGAACTGAGGGCATTCTAAGAAAAAACATTACTTAAAAAAATTCTTAGATAATTAAAGACCAATAGCATTACTATGCTATAATACATAAATTATTTCTAAGATTTTTTTCAATATCCTTCCCCTCCTGGGCTTAGAATATTTAATGATCTTGCAAAAATATTATCTTCTAAATATTAGAAAATATAATATTTTTCTTTAAAAAGCATTTTAGCTAATTTCATATTTTACATATATTTATTATTATTTTCTTAAATTTTCCATTTAGATAAGAAAATAAAACATTTTTAAGCTCAGAGAAGCTTTTTAGCATATATACTTTATTGACAACTGTGTATTTTAGGTAATTGCTTAATAATATTAATTTGTTTTTAATAATGCTGGCCCTTTTAAATGCCCTCTTTATCAGCACACACTGATTTCTTGCTGTTGTAACATGAAGCATACTTTTAAACTGTGTTCGATTAAATACATGCTATAACTGTTGAGTTGCTGAAATCTGTTTACTTTTAAAAGCTGTTGTGAAATATGTTTGCTTCATATGTTATAAAGAGAAGTTAAAAATTCTCATTTCTACTTTATGATCCAACACAGTGAAAGTGTAGTAAACTGTTTAGAAACCTGCAGGAAGTTAATTTTAATGTTTAATAGTGTGAGGGGGTCCAGCCTCTTTTCTTCATTTGATGAAGCTTGTAACAATTTTGTTTGCCAAGTTTGCCAAGATGATGATTATTTAATAAAGTGACAAACTGTCCCACTGATAGGATACATTAATTTGCCTCTAAAGCTGTTCCCTGTCCTTCATAAGAAGGTGATAATTAGGTTTTCAGATTAGAATAAAATAATCATGTCTGTTATATAGATGCAAGTTAAAATATATTTAATCCTTTATACAAACTTGAAATAAGTAAAAGCTGTAAAATATTTTTCTGTGTGAACTTTTAGGTGAATACAGCCAATATACCAAGTTAATTTTAAACTAACATTACTCTTTGGAAGGTTAACAATTGGAAAAATAATGTAAGAGGTGATTAACTTTTAGGTAAAGCAATAGTATTAGGCTTTGCTGGAACATTTACCCTAATAAAACTACACTCATTCATATCCTGATTTAATTTCTTGCTCTGTCCACACAGATCTTGCAGTTTAATCTTTCAGAAATCACATAGAATCAGTTTGGGCATGTATATTAACATCCCCAATTTCTAATGTTGAGGGCTTAAATTGTTGTCAGATACTATAAATGATTATATTTCATTTTTAACTTTATATTACACAAAATTAACTCAGTCCCACTAATAGGCACCTGAAAAGTATTCCATGGTGTTTGAATTTCCAACAGGGTAAACAGCATTTATGAAAGTAAAACACTAAGTGATTTTTAAAAGAAAAACCCTTTCATTGCCTTGTGCTTGATGATAGCACGTTGTCTTAAATTTCTAAAGCCTCATTTTCTCTAGCTTTAAATAACCAAAGGTAATTTCCTCTTCTTAAAGTTTTCAGAGTATTAAAAACTTTCCTGAATCTATTTCCTGAACCAAGTTGGAGAGTGTTCAGTGCACATTCATTTAAAATACCTTTAAATGTTCTGATTCAATTATTTTTAATAGCGTGAAGAATGTTTGGTTAGCTTTGAGTGTACATCATGAAAGGTTGGGTTTTAGTTAGAAAACATACAGAATTAGCTCCTGTTCAAAGGTAACCTGTAGAGAAATGTAAGTAACCAGAAAACCTCGTTACACGTGCTGCAAATGCCATGTACTCCCTTTATGCATGTTATATATAGAATTATGACATAAATGAAGTTATGGTAAGACACTGGCAAGATAAAAGGAGATTTTATTGATAATATGCAAAAATGCCACATCTGTTTCTATTCATTCTGCAATTATTTTTTTGAGGGAGCTTTTATACAGCTGTGAAAACCTAGAGAATTTGCACAAAACAACTTGACAAATGTTCATGATTCCATACCAATGAAATGCATTTTAATTTCATTCTGAATGTTTCAAGCTCTGTAGCACATAAACAGTAATAAAACTCATATTGAAGTTATTTCTGTGATTTTTAACTTTATTGTTCAAATGATACAAGCAAGTTTTCCTGGTCCTCATTAAGAATTGTTGAGACTCTAAACAGGGCTTACATAAGAAAAAGTACACTGATGATGCGGAAATTTGAAACTGGCCTGTCATGTTGTCATTGCAAGTGCACACAGTGTGTGAATTCTGTTCCTGCTTTCTACCAGCTCTGAAACATTGGGCGAATTATTTCGAATCAGCACCATTTTATCACTTAAAACAACAGAAACAGTTAACAAAATAATAATAGAATTCCTAGTTCTCAGGGCTGTTAAAAGATTAAATTGAATAATGCAGAAGATATAGCTAAAGTAATACCATTTTCTTTGCTTTTTATTCCCATAAGAATATACTATCAATATTATCATTTGAAGTGCATAAGGAATACTGATGTCAGAATACAGGAGCCAGTAATTCTCTGGAATTTAGGAAGGCAGGTGAGAAATACTAAGTGATTTACAGAAAATGGAAAATGAAGTAAGAGGTTTTTGAAAAATTCTAGTATTTAACAGGTAAATAGCATGGGAGTTCCCTGGTGGTCCAGGGGTTAAGACTCTGCTTCCAATGCAAGGAGCACAAGTTCGATTCCTAGTTGAGAAACTAAGGTTCCCACATGTTGCATGGCCAGAAAAAAAAAAAAAAAGGTAGCATGTGTCTGATAATCACATATGATTTTTCTATGTAATGCAAAAATTATGTGATATAGTAAAAAGAGCACAGAATTTAGATTACAAAGCTATGTTATTATTCCTGGTCGTGAAAGTTGCCTCCTCTATAAACTGGAATGATTTTGATCAGACACATCATTGGTTCATTGTACCTCTCTAATGTGATAATGTTTATGAAAACACAGGCTAGCACAGGAATTTGGTTCAAGATGATTTTCCAATAAAAATCATGGTCAAAAAGAGAAGATAAATTTGATAGATCATACAGGTAGCACTAGTGATGAAGAACTCACCTGCCAATGCAGGAGATATAAGGAATGTGAGTTCAGTCCCTAGGTGGGAAGATTCCATGGAGGAGGGCATGGCAACCCACTCCAGTATTCTCCTATGGAGAATCCTGTGGACAGAGGAGCCTGGTGGGCTCTAGTCCATAGCCTCACAAAGAGTCGGACATGACTGGAAGCAACTTAACCCACATGTACATACAGAGAATGCTGTAGAATTCAGCGATATCTCTAGATAGAAGAGCATTTTCAGAATATCCTTCCCTTCTGAAGGCAACACAAGCTATAATCACTTTCTAGTATAGGCAAGCAAGATAGATCAGTAGTCAGAAAACTATAGTGTCCCATACCAGTTCCATTTCTCTGCTCACTTTGTGGGAAAAAAAATTTTTTTTTTTGGGAACACAGCCAAGTTTCTGGGTTTTCCTGCAGTCTGTGCCTGTGTTCAAACCACATGAGCAGAGTTGAATTGTGACAGACACCGTGTGATCCGCATAGCCTAAATAGTTACTATCAGGTCCTTTACAGAAGAATTTACTCCCTGGAAGAGAGAAAACTATAATTATGGAGAAAATGTTCAAAAGAGTGAGGGTAGATATCAGAGGATATGAAAGGAGGGGAGCAAATTCCAGTTCTGTACCATAGGGACATAAACAGTTGAGAAATACAGGTTTTCCTCACTATCTGAAAATGGGCCATTCTTATGATATCTTTTGTTAAGCCGAAATGGCGTAAAGGTAAGAAGCTTGCTTGTGGATACACAAATCATGATAAAGTAGAGATGCTCACAGATGCAGTTCCGAACTAGGATGACTTACTGCTGAAATGGCAAGTTTAGTTCTCAGGGAAGGAGCCTGGATGTGTTACTCTGTTGTTGGGGTGCCTGCTGTTACTATAAAATAAACCTGAATACTATTTTTGCTTTTCTCCTTTTTCCATGAAAGTGAAGACCCTGTCAGGATTTCTTTACATTAGGGAAAACAAATAGTCTTTCACAAAAGTGAAACGACGTAAAGTAAACTTGCCATAAATGGGGGGCTTACTTGTACTGTGGATGAGGAATTTAAATAGGCTTCTAGTCTTAAATCATGTGTGAGTTTTGAGCAATTGTGGAGAAAGGAGTTCTCTGCAAAAGGTAGTACATTCTAGTTCTGATCCATATGTGCTACACAAAATTGTGAACTAGGACAACATGTGAAATAGATACTCTGTATTTAGTCTGTATCTGGTTCAGCTTTTGCTTATTTGTTAGGAAAGGCAGCTCGTACCAGAAACATTTAATTTTATCTTAGAAATGGCTATAGTGATGGTGATGGCTATAGTGTCCTCGGTGACAAGTACACACTGGAATCGGACAGCCTAGGTCTCAATCCAGGCTCCTTTGTTTACCATTTGGGTGAGCAAGGCCCTCTCTGTGCCTTGGTTTCCTTCTCTTTAAAAAGGCATGACTGTATTTCCTGTCCTTGAGAGTAGGAAAGCAGTGTATGAGTTAATGTAAAGCTCAAAGAACTGTGACTGGCAGGTACTAGTCACAATATGCATAAACCATTGCTACTTGTGTTTCCATGCACATGCATATATTAGTTTATATTAACTGTACCATTTCTATTTACTATTTATGATTTACATTGTGCAATCTGAACTCAGTCTCATTTGACCTTTTCTTTGGCCTTCACAGGGCTCTGGTTTAATTTTTACCTTCATATAGATATATCTGTTTGGACAAATGGAATCTTATCTGAAAATTTCAGTCAAGAAAGTGTATTTTAAAGTGATTTGCAAACAATAGTTATCTAAATGTTAGTCGCTATATAAACATTTCTTTGGGGCCTCAATAGATGAAGTGAAACATAAATACTTTTGTACTAAAGGACAAAATTTGCTATTCTAGGGTTCCAAGTTTATCCTTAATTTCAAAATAAATATCTTAAAATACATAGTTGAATAGTTTTAAATTCATATGAGAATAAAGGTGTTAACATATCCTAGGTAATTATCAGCTTGTTTTTTGTATTCTAAAAAATTTTTGACCCTTGTCATTATTTTTTAAATAATAAAATACCTGTTCATACTGATGTATAGTTTTAAATTTACTTTTTATGCATTATTTTATGTGATCTTGAGATGTTCGAGCTCAGAGATGTATGTCACGTATGCTCTTTTCTATTTGGCAGGAAATATTGCAAGCATATTGATGGTGATAATTAATATTTTCTAAACAGTCAGAAAACAGGTGTACCTTTCCAAATAGATCTCAAAACAAACTTGTTGAGTGACTTCAAAAAGAACTTTAAAAAAGTAGAAATTGTCTTGAAAGTCTTCAAATTTTGAATGTTGTTACAAATGATTATGTTGAATTTTTAAAATAGAGATCATGCTTTATTCATCTTTGTATCTTCTTTCTCAAGTTCCTAGTACACAGTAGATATTCAAAGTGTATTGAAGGATATAAATTTTAAATGTCTCTTGTTACCTTTCAATGGAAGTTTTAATGATCTTTAAATATTTGTGGAATAGAGTTAATGGTAAGAGTAGCTAAGTTCACTCATATTATTATATAAAAATTACTAGCCTTGGCAATAAACTATATTAATACAAGCAGTAAATATAAAGCAACATAAATCTGTGCAAAAAGTGCCTTTCTTTAATTTCTATAATTGATCTCATCTTGTTTTTGAGTCCCTATTCTCACCGAAGGAGTAAACAATTGGTTTTGTCAATTAAAATGCTTGTCATTTCTATTAAAATTTTTCTCTTTATTGTATGACATCCCTTACATGCAAAATCTAAAGAGAAACCGTACAAATGAGCTTATTTACAAAACAGAAACAGACTTAGAGAGAATGAACTTTATGGTTACCTGGGGGGAAAACGGGGGAGAAGAGGTAGAGAGTTTGGGATCAACATGTACACACTCCTCACTGCTGTATTTAAAATGGGTAATCAACAAGATCCTACTGTATAGCACAGGGAACTCTGCTCAGTGTATGTGGCAGCCTAGATATAAGAAGAGTTTGAGGGAGAATGGGTACATGTATATGCCCAGTCCCTTTGCTATCCTTCTGAAATTACCATAACTGTGTTAATTGGCTATACCCCAATATAAAATAAAAAGTTAAAAAAAAAAAAAAAAGATTTTTCTCTTTCGTTTAGCTTCCCAGTTTTTCTAGGTATCAGTCTCTACTCACTGCCTTTGTCCTGCCCATTTTCCTTCCCAGAACAGTGTTTGGATACAAAAGGCATAAGACATTTCCTCTTAACACAGAAAAAACTCTGTGATCTCTATCAGGTGGCCTCTATCTCTAATGAAATGCAGCAAAAGTCACTGTCTGGTATCCTCTGTGGAGATGGCTGATAACCTGCTCCTCAGGACTGTAGACTGTGTAAGGGCTTTCTTTCTCAGCATTCTGCACTCACTACCAACTTGTCCTTAATCTGTGCCTCCTCCTGTTTCATCTTCTTAACACTTCTGAGTCCATGTTTTGGAAGGGCCTTAGCATTCCAAGATGCCTTTTCTTTGCTATAGGAAGGTCTCTGTCACCCTCAAGGTCTTTCTCCAGATGCATTTGACTGGACACCTCTTTCACCATTACTACTTCACTTAGCCTATGCCATTCCATGTAGGGCATGGAATTATACAAACATTGTTCTTTCTACACACAGATAGGATATCCCTAGGTTGCTCTTAGGTTCTTTGATTGCCTCATCCTATACAGGTATCTTCCTTTTCCAATCTGAGCGGTTGACCAGAAGAGTGAGGGAAGCAACACTTGGTTTTTCTCCCATCTTGTTACCCACCACTGCCACCCAGTAACAGTAGGGCTGTGCCCTTCTCGTTTAGCAGAAATCCCTACTGTCTCCTTATTTTGCATTTTCTGTGCATTGATTCATTTCAGTCTTCTGGTACCTGTCTCTTGAACTGGAAATCTCTGCTGTGGAAGTACAAAGGCCCTTTGTCTTTCAAGTAGGCCTGGTTTTTTAAAAAGTCAGAAACGTGTGTCTTTAGTTGATTACCTGGATGATGCCATCCCCACGATGATATGCATGTTTATGTAATTAGTAGGGGATTCATAGGCATTCATGATTTTGTTATTAACCAGCAAGACAAACATGAATGTAATATTTCAAAAATAAGCAAAACAACTTTGTTGTATCTGTGTGGCATAATCACAAAATGTGTTCTTATATTATTTTTTTCTATGAAACAATTTATCGGAAATATCATAAAATTACATTGCTATTTTTACCTTAAAAGTAAACCATATTGAGCTTTGAAAATCAAAGTCCACTAATTTAATTACACAATGCACTCCTTTGTTTACTTTCTATGCTATGTAGTATGTTTATAAAGTCTCCAATTAGATGGTTTCACTGAATGTTCTCCATGTAAGTCTGGCCAAAACTGGAACAGAATAACTAACTGGGTTGGCTAAACATTTTGACTCAAGAATCACACACAAATTAAATGTTAATTCTCTTATTCTTTTGAAGCTGATATTTCCTTAATCGGCCATGAAAGAAAAGCTTGCAAGAATATCTATTAAGGGAATGTAGATATTTGAGAGGAGGTTAAATACCATGATAAGATATTTTAAAAAATATCTCGTGGAATTTGTAATGGTAAAATATGTCAGCTGTGCTCAAGAAAGTGGATGTAGATATTATAGGCAATTGAAAGTAGTAGGTGGTTATTTTAGCTGGAATGCCTCCCAGAGCAGATGGTTTTTTAGGAGTTTTTGAAGGAGAAGAGCAAGGTGGCCTGCCTGCCTGGCATATATTAATTGAGTGCCTGTTCCAAGTGTAGGGGGTGGTTGGAAGAATGTGTGATATCTTGAGTGGGCGAATGATACAAACAGGCATAACTTCAAAATAACCTGAAATTTACATCCCAGAAAGCTTACAGACAATTCACAAAGACATAGTTAGACGGCTGTAAGGAATCAGAAAAATGCAAAATTACACAAACAGAAAGTTAACACCACGTGAAATAGAACTTAGCAAACCATGGTCAATATTTTCACATTTAATACTT
Organism: Nanger dama; assembly: GCA_917880005.1. NCBI lineage: Eukaryota > Metazoa > Chordata > Mammalia > Artiodactyla > Bovidae > Nanger > Nanger dama. The sequence continues at coordinate 39,103,867 of CAKJTW010000007.1, forward strand.
GGCTATTGCTTATCAACAAAAATTAATTTCCTAATTAGGAAAACTTTACTAATATGCCTTCTGAGTTTGAGTTTTAAAAGATCAGATTTCATCAAGCATTAAAAAATATGATTAACATCTAAGATTTCTGTTTATATTTATACACATAGATTGTTTGAGAATTGACATGGATTAACTTGTATAGTCATTATGTTTGTTTTCTGAGTTCACAATGACTCTCGAATTTATCCCATCCCGCCATTACGTACAACCTTCATTCTGGTTTAAATAACATTACCCCATGCAAGTACCACTGAAAAATCTAATTCTGTTCCCAGCCTTTCCAGTTAAAGGAACCAATATGTTACATTCAAATTGATTTTCTTAAAAACTGGTTTTACTCATTCACTTGATAGATTCATGGATAAGAATATAGAACTTGGGAACAGACTACCCAGGTTTGAGTCCCAGTCCTGCCTCTTCCTAGTTATGATCTTAGGCAACTTACTTAACTTTTCAGTTTACTAGCTCTGAAAGTATGTATCAAATACATGGATGATAAAATTACTTACCTTAGAAACTTGTTATAGATATGAAAACTCAACCTCTGTGCACCAGTGCCAAATCAAATATTGGAGACAGAGTTTGGATGAAGTCTAGCATTATTGCTTTGCCAGGCAAAGAGGGACAGAGGGGCTTGTGCCCTTAAAACTGTGACCCAACCTGTGATGGAGTGGATTTGACGAGGAGGTTTATGGCAATGGTTCAAGGGCAGGGTTGCTGATAAGAATCAGTGTGTGCAGGGCCTGCACCCCTTTAATCTGGCCTCTGGTAGTCTCCTGATGATCTGTGGTTTTCAATGTTATCACACTGTGACTTTCTCTATGGAGTGAAGAATGCTTCCACTGGATGGGGTGATAATTCTATAGAAGAGCTCAAAGATATTGTTATGAGTATCCCTTGAGGCGGAACCAAGACCTTGCCCCAAGACTGCACTGTTGTTTCCTGGCTGTTCCTCCCTTGTCTCAGCATTTCTTCCTTTTCCCGGTTAGCAACAGTTTGAACCTGCCCTTTAGAACTCAGGGAAGGTCATGGAGGCTGAAACTTATTTCCTACAAACAAGAAACTAGGGACACAACAGAGAAAGGCTTTGGTATCCAGGAGTCCCACATGGTCCTACGTGGCTTCATTAAGAAGAATAAATGTGTTAATATTTGCAAAAGATTTAAAGCGATGCTGGACACCTCTCAAGTGCACTGTGTTTAGCTAAATAAAGGTCATGATCATGCTCAGAAAACTTTAGGACTCTCTGCTGCACAACAGAAAATTAAAATTCTTAGGCATTCAAGGTCTTTTCAACCAGCCTTTGATTTTCCTGTCTTCACCAACCTTGTTTCCATAGGCAGGTATCTACTGTCAGTATTCCCTTCCTTTTGTATTTTCCTGCTTGCATCTTTTAACCTGTAGCTTTCCTCAAACTAGGATGCTAATCAGCATCCCAATACCATACTCATGTCCATCCATAAGCTATATATTAGATCAGGCACAACATTCAGATATCTCCTTTACCCTGTCTCCTGTGTCATGGTTTTTTTTGCACCCTCTCCTGATGTAATTTTCCCCTTCCAAATTCCTCAAACATACATATAATGATATTGTGATGGTAATAAATTGTTTTTGTAACCAGTAGTGTCTCTCTAGCTAAGTTGCTAAATTCTTAAAGAGTGTATGTAGCATCAGCACTCAGTGTGTATCCTTGCATGCAAAAGATGCTCCTAAGTACATGGTGAATGAGAAAATGAATATGCAGATAAGTAAATGCATGCATAAATTAGAGTATCCAACAAATGGATTTCTTGTGTCTTAAAGAGATTAGAAGGCCTCAGGTTCTCAGAATTTCAGTGTCATTCTGCCAGGTTTAAGAAAATGTCTCTAGTCAAGAGCCCACTAAAAATCAGATACTTAGTTTAAAATTTTCAATGAAAGCACAGAATTAGTGTTGCTTGAGATGACCAAAGTCAGAAAAATGTTCTGATACACACCGAAGCTTAGAAACAGCTCATGGGTTTTACCTTGGAGAATGCCAGTGGGTGTGCTGTGACGGAAGCAACAGTTGTAGCTGTCAACTAAAAAAAGATGCACTTGAGAGTTGTAAGTTAAGTTTTATTTGGGGCAAAATGAGGACTGTAGCCTGGGAGGTAGCATCTCAGATAGCTATGAGAGACTGCTCCAAAGAGACATTGGGAGGAAGGTCAATATGTAGATATGAGGAAATGCAAGGATTGAGATCATAAATCTGTTCCTAAAAATATCCACCTATGTAAAGACCTGTCCCACCAGATTCCGTGGAGCAAAGAGTGCTTCACTGCACCCTGAACTGCCTCGGTGGGTTTTGAAGGTCAACAGCTGCAAGAGCACAGTGTTCAGTCTCGGCAGAGGCAGATGGCAAATGCCCTTGTTGTTCAGTCATTGGAAGTGCACTTGGCAACTGTCAATTCGTAGTTGATGTGTAAACTACAAATTGGCACTTGATATGTCAGCTTCATAAAAATGACACTTGACCTCATGTCTAGAAAAGCACTAAATCCCTTCATGGTGACATAAGATCCTCCTGACTAGCAGAAAACCTCCTGAAAAGTACACACTTGATCGCACTGGACTCCCCCTTCTCCAAAACGTTATATATTGAACTTCCTCCCAATGCCTCTTTGGAGCAGTCTTGCTGAGCTTTCTAAGATATTGACTCCTGGCTGCAGTCCTCATTTTGCCCCAAATAAAATTTAACTCACAGCTCTCAAGTTGTGCATCTTTTCTTCAGTCAACATAGCCTCTGCATGATTGTTAGCATAGGCCTGTTCATATGAAGAGGATTTTCATTATTTCAAGCCTGAGAACTCGATGTGTTGGCAGTTTTACTTTTAGTACCCGGCGACTGAGAAAATAATTACAAAGTAGCATAAAAATACCAATGCTTTAAAATGAGTGTATCTTAGAACCTGATTGAGATAAGTATCTTTGAGAATTATTTGTGTATATAGGTGCAAAATATTTCTAACTTGTTTTCTGGACACGTGAATTTTTAGACCCATTATAATATACTGATGTACCCTACCCATGATCCACATTTTGAAAGCTACTAGAATAGAACCAGGCATTAATAAGGTCAAAAACCCTGAACTCACCTGTCATTTTGGGAGAGAAGCTTTTAAAGGCAAAATTTGGTGTGAGGAATACAAGGTATGTGACTTTCTTCTCTTTGACTGGTGGTGAGTAACAGGGCAGTGTTCCAGGAGTCTTTTGTTCATTGTGTACAGCTTGAAGTTACAGACCTCAACCTGGATGGGAGCCTTAGTTCCTATAGAAGAACTCAAAGATAATGTCATGTCTGTATATATATATAGTAATTCTTATTTTTGTATATCCATGAATCTTTTTCTCTTCTGTAAATAAGTTCATTTGTACTGTTGTTTTTTTTTTTTTTGGAATCCACATATAAGTGATATACTTGTCTTTGTCTGATTTCATTTAGTATGATATTCTCTAGGTCTATCCTTGTTGCAGCAAACAGCCTTATTTCATTCTTTTTATGACATTCTTTTCTGTTGTATAAACACACCATATCTTCTTTATCCATTTATCTGTCAATGAACACTTCAGTTCAGTTCAGTTCAGTCTCTCAGTCATGTCCAACTCTTTGCAACCCCACGAATCACAGCATGACAGGCCTCCCTGTTCATCACCATCTCCCGGAGTTCATTCAGACTCACGTCCATCGAGTCCATGATGCCATCCAGCCATCTCATCCTCGGTCGTCCCCCTTCTCCTCCTGCCCCCAATCCCTCCCAGCATCAGAGTCTTTTCCAATGAGTCAACTCTTCTCATGAGGAGACCAAAGTACTGGAGTTTCAGCTTTAGCATCATTCCTTCCAAAGAAATCCCAAGGTTGATCTCCTTCAGAATGGACTGGTTGGATCTCCTTGCAGTCCAAGGGCTCTCAAGAGTCTTCTCCAACACCACAGTTCAAAAGCATCAATTCTTCGGTGCTCAGCCTTCTAACTCTCATATCCATACATGACCACAGGAAAAACCATAGCCTTGACTAGATGGACCTTAGTCGGCAGAGCCATGTCTCTGCTTTTGAATATACAATCTAGGTTGGTTATAACTCTTCTTCCAAGAAGTAAGCATCTTTTAATTTCATGGCTGCAGTCACCATCTGCAGTGATTTTGGAGCCCAAAAAAATAAAGTCTGACACTGTTTTCACTGTTTCTCCATCTATTTCCCATGAAGTGATGGGACCGGATGCCATGATCTTCATTTTCTGAATGTTGAGCTTTAAGCCAACTTTTTCACTCTCCTCTTTCACTTTCATCAAGAGGCTTTTTAGTTCCTCTTCGCTTTCTGCCATAAGGATGGTGTCATCTGCATATCTGAGGTTATTGATATTTCTCCCGGCAATCTTGATTCCAGCTTGTGTTTCTTCCAGTCCAGCATTTCTCATGATGTACTCTGCATAGAAGTTAAATAAGCGGGGTTATAATATACAGCCTTGACAGACTCCTTTTCCTATTTGGAACCCATCTGTTGTTCCATGTCCAGTTCTAACTGTTGCTTCCTGACCTGCATACAGATTTCTCAAGAGGCAGGTTAGGTGGTCTGGTATTCCCATCTCTTTCAGGATTTTCTACAGTTTCTTGTGATCCACACAGTCAAAGGCTTTGGCATAGTCAATAAAGCAGAAATAGATGTTTTTCTGGAACTCCCTTGCTTTTTCCATGATCCAGCAGATGTTGGCCATTTGATCTCTGGTTCCTCTGCCTTTTCTAAAACCAGCTTGAACATCAGGGAGTTCACAGTTCATGTATTGCTGAAACCTGGCTTGGAGAATTTTGAGCATTCCTTTACTAGCATGTGCGATGAGTGCAATTGTGCAGTAGTTTGAGCATTCTTTGGCATTGCCTTTCTTTGGAATTGGAATGAAAACGGACCTTTTCCAGTCCTGTGGCCGCTGCTGAGTTTTCCAAATTTGCTGGCATATTGAGTGCAGCACTTTCACAGCATCATCTTTCAGGATTTGAAACAGCTCAACTGGAATTCCATCACCTTTAGGTTGTTTTCATGTCTTGGCTGTTTTAATAGTGCTGTTGTTGGGGTGCATGTATCTTTTTAAATTAGAATTTTATCCGAGTATTAGCTGAGGATTGGGATTACTGGATCATATGTTAGCTCTATTCTTAGCTTTTTAAGAAACCTCTGTACTCTTTTCCATAGTGGCTGTACCGATTTGCTTTCTCATCAGCAGTGTAAGAAGGTTTCCTTTATTGCATACTCTCTCCAGCATTTATTGTTTATAAACATTTGGTGATGGCCATTCTGACCTGTGTTAAATAACACCTATGAGCTTGTTTTTATTTGAGCCTCCATATGTCCTTGGACAAGTTCTTAGCCAGAACTCTGGAGGAGAGACTTTAAATGTGTCCTTAGATACAGATTGAGCAAGTGTTAAACTGATTAAGAGAGAAATACAGAAAGCTCTTAAAACACATGGAATACAAGTTGGTATTTTATCATAATATTTTGGAAATATTATTAATCAAAGATTTGATCATTGGTCAATGTTTAATTGAATTTTTAAATTGACATTTATGATAACATGCAGTTTCTGGCTGCATGTCATGTGTTAAAGTCATATATGCAGTGTGAAAAAGCTAACAAAGCAAGTTTCTATTAAAGAAAACTGTACCTCTTTCCCCCTTGTATCATTCTTAAGAAGTAAATAGAGCAATTGATAAAACAACTAAGTAAACCAATTTACCTAAGTTCTCAGGAAGGTTTGATGAGGCTCTTAGAAGTGGTTCTAAGGATGTGCAGATAACTTCCTAGAAAAGAACACATTTTGTTGGAGTGGAACATTAGTTAAGCAGCTGCCTTTCAAAACATACAGAGTTTGTATGATTCTTGGGTCCACTGTTGACAGGGTTTTCTCCATTCGTTTTAGAACACAAATTGACTTCAAAGGGAATTCATTTCATGATGTATGGGGAGGCCCTATACATTGACTGAACAGGAGATTGCTAGAAGTGTTGGAGACAATTTTGACTGTGATGTATATAAAAGAGAGGACAAACAGCCAAAGAAGTCAACGAAAAATGGATTTTCTTCATGTTACAAATTATGCTGATTAAAAATTTAACTTAAAATTTAAAAAGAAAAAGCCTCTAAAAATTCAGTGTAGACTTCCTCTTCTGATAGAACTGTGAACTCAAAGGAATTTCTGCAACAAAAAGTAGTTGAGTTTCATAGAAGGCATCATTTTAAGACTTGCATTTGTTTTGAAAATCATAATTCTAACAAAAAAATAGCATTTTGATAGATGTCTTGGTTTATAAGAAACATGAAACTTGTGGCTGTGTTTAATGAATATATGGCATTATGGACACTTTATCTTTGAAGAGGCAGGGTTTTCTTTATGATCCTTGGAAACAGTTTCCACCTCTTAAAATTAAACAAGATGATTTATCTAGTCTTATTATCATGATCAATTAAAGCCAAAGTTCATACTTGGGGCTCCATTATTATGACCTTCATTCCATTATTTCTTTTCTGCTGCTTCATCTTATTTAATTATATTTCTGAATATTATGTGTACTAGTAAATCATTATTAAATAATTTGGGAAAATAAAAATAAATATGATTAACAAATAAGAAAAAAGACATGCAAAATTGGGATATTTCTATTTGGATTTTTTTTTCAGTATAGATCAATTTTTGCTTCGATAATGAACACTAATTTCACCTTGAAGATAATAATGCAGTGGAATGTGGGCAGTCTTTGAGACAGCATATCCAAAATATATCATGAAAATATAGGAAATTAAGAGATAAGAGGCTTTACTTCTTCATTTTCTTCATAGTTTGTCATACTAGAAGCTATGCACATTTTAAAATATACATCATGACAAGGTGCCACAAAGAAAAGAAACAGCAAGAATTAAGAAATAAGCTTAGGAGATGATTAGTTCAAATTTTTAACAACTATACTTTTTTTCTGAAATGATTTTGCAGTATGTAATAAGTAGTTTTGATATTATACAGAGGTTTTGTTTTGTTTTGTTTTTTGTTTTTTTTTAACAGCTGGAGCATTAGGATTTGGACATTTCCCCACTTTTCTTTCCTATTAAATGTCTCTACAGAATGGTCATCTGCTAAAAGATGTTGCTAAAATTTGCTTGTACAAATTTTTCCTGGGAATGTTTGATCAGGTTTTTTTAAATTAAATTGGCCATAATAACCTTTAAGTGCTTATTTATTTTTGAACAATTCCTTGAGAATAGTCGTCTTGAAGATCTAGTGTAGTTTATATGGTTACATGAACTTAAAATAGGAAATCATTCAAGGATTAACATTAAGAGTGACTGTTGATAGTTGGTTTGTTGTCTGTTTTAAGTTTTTAATTTATTTAAATATGTGATTCTATGTATTAGTCTTTCAAATTAAAATTGTATTTTCTTTTGTCTTCCATGTTTTGTAACTTAAATGCCTTCATTTTACAGCTAATAAATATGTATCTCTTGATAGATTTTATAGTATTTTAAACTCATTCAGTGAAGGAAAAACAATAAATAGTCTTTTTTCATTTGTAACATGGAAAATAGACATTATAAAAATTTCATAATTAATAGATCCTATACCTGAGAAAAGATTAACATTTCTCCTTGATTTTTTGTTTGACCTTCAAAATATACTCTGCTATTTGTTTTCTATTAGTGTAAGAAACCTGGAAATTGGTATCAGGTAACCATAATGATCGGAGCAGGCAGTGGCACTCCACTCCAGTGTTCTTGCCTGGAGAATCCCAGGGACGGAGGAGCCTGGTGGGCTGCCGTCTATGGGGTCGCACAGAATCGGACACGACTGAAGCAACTTAGCAGCAGCAGCAGCAGCGGCAACCATAATGATCAGAAAAGAAATTAGTCCTGGATCTTATAGAAAGATAAAGGAACCATCAGGATGGCTATTAAAGGAAGATGTAGAAGTATACAAATGATAGAGATGTTGGAGACAATAGTAGATAATCTGAAATATATTAAAGGTTAATGTATATCTTTATTACTCATTCAGTTCAGTTCAGTCACTCAGTCATGTCCGACTCCTTAATTGGAAAATTAATTTTTTTAATTTAGTAAACAAATAGCTAATTATCATATTTCTCAAGTAAATTTGCTACAGGGCATAAATAGTTATATTCTGGGGTGGTTTAGGGTATTTCAGATATAAAATATATTTATTATTTATGCCATTTTAAATAACATTCCTAAGAACACGTTATTCATGAGTTTATCTTGAAATTGTACGTTTTAAACTTAGTAATACTAGCTATAACAATACATAAAGATAGCAAATATTAATTTGGTGGGTATTTATAATTTAGTAGGTATTAAGCCAAGGGCTTTATATACATCACATATATTTGTAAAGTGGAAATAATAATAGGACCTCATTTATCGTTTCCTGTGAAGATGTAAAGTCTGATCAATAACAAAGGTTTAGAGCAAATTTCAGGAAATTTTCAGCCTTATCTATTTTGTCATTGCTGTTATTTTTATTGTTACTTTAGCACTTAATGATACAGTATTCACTGTTCAATTTTCCAGATTTGGAATTGAAGGTAAGTAAGAGAGGTCACATAAATTGTAAAACTTAATTATTGGATACAATATTTGAATTCTTACCTATCCATCTTTCAGTTCTATCCATCCTTAAAATCTGTCCATCTTTGAAGTCTATGAATTTGTCAAACATGCTATAATATGTTAATAAATAAGTATACCATATCTTTTTTTTACATGATATTGCTGTGACATTAAACTTTATAAGAAAAAAATAGTATACAATTATTAATGAGAAAAACAGTGCTAATACATATCAACTGAATAATACTAAAAATTATAACAGCCATATATTAATATAATATCAAACTCTGACCCAGAAATTTAGAATTATTCAGTCAATTCAGTCACTCAGTCGTGTTGAACTCCTTGCGACCCCATGAATCACAGCACACCAGGCCTCCCTGTCCATCACCATATCCCGGAGTTCACTCAAACTTATGTCCATGGAGTCGGTGATGCCATCCAGCCATCTCATCCTCTGTCTTCCCCTTCTCCTCCTACCCTCAGTCCCTCCCAGCATCAGAGCCTTTTCTAATGAGTCAACTCTTCGCATGAGGTGGCCAAAGTATTGGAGTTTCAGCTTCAGCATCAGTCCTTCCAATGAATACCCAGAACTGATCTCCTTTAGGATGGACTGGTTGGATCCCTTTGCAGTCCAAGGAACTCTCAAGAATATTCTCCAACACTACAGTTCAAAAGCATCAATTCTTTGGTACTCAGCTTTCTTCACAGTCCAACTCTCACATCCATATATGACTACTGGAAAAACCATAGCCTTGACTAGACGGACATTTGTTGGCAAAGTAATATCTCTACTTTTCAATATGCTATCCAGCTGGTCATAACTTTCCTTCCAAGAAGTAAGCATCTTTTAATTTCATGGCTGCAGTCACCATCTGCAGTGATTTTGGAGCCCCCAAAATAAAGTATGACACTGTTTCCACTGTTTCCCCATCTATTTGCCATGAAGTGATGGCACCAGATGCCATGATCTTCGTTTTCTGAATGTTGAGCTTTAAGCCAACTTTTTCACTTTCCTCTTTCACTTTCGTCAACAGGCTTTCCCGTTCCTCTTCACTTTGTGCCATAAGGGTGGTGTCATCTGCATATCTGAGGTTATTGATATTTCTCCCGGCAATCTTGATTCCAGCTTGTGCGTCTTCCAGCCCAGCGTTTCTCATGATGTACTCTACATATAAGTTAAATAAGCAGGGTGACAATATACAGCCTTGACGTGCTCCTTTTCCTATTTGGAACCAGTCTGTTGTTTCATGTCTGGTTTTAACTATTGCTTCCTGACCTGCATATAGGTTTCTCAAGTGGCAGGTCAGGGGGTCTGGTATTCCCATCTCTTTCACAATTTTCCACAGTTTATTGAGATCCACACAGTCAAAGTCTTTAGCATAGAAAATAAAGCAGAAATAGATGTTTTTCTGGAACTGTCTTGCTTTTTGATGATCCAACGGATGTTGGCAATTATTAGGGATGTATAATTTAAAATCCCATGTGACTTAATTACAGCTTACAGATATAATAAATCATTATGAATATTGTTGAGAATCATCATTATCAAATTACTACAGTTGTAGATATAAAAAGATTTATAAAATTTGGCAGTATATAACTAAACTTGTTGACATTATAATCTAACATATAAGAATATTTGCAGCAACTATGATTTTTAATTATATTTATAAAGTATAATTGTTTCCATTTAATAGCCAACATTTATAAATTTTTTTCCAAAGTAAAAAATGCAGGTAATTAAATCGTCTTTTATTTCTTGGCATTATGGTTGATGGTCTTTCCTAGTTGCTCAATGGTAAAGAATCCACCTTCCAATGCAGAGATGTTGGTTCGATCCCTGGGTCAGGAAGATCCCATGCAAATGGCAAATGGCAACCCTCTTCACTATTATTGCCTGAAAAATCCTATGGACAGAGGAGCCTGGTGGGATATAGTCCATGCAGTCAATGAAGTCATGACTTAGCGACTAAACAACAGTTGTAGTGGATGGATATTGTGATGACCGTCAAGCCAAACACTGAAATATGCTGAGTAAAATATAAATTCCTGGCTGTGATAAAATGTAAAATATAAATCCATGGCTGTGTTGCAATTCACAGGGAGTTTCTCAGTGTTCAAAAACTGGGAGAGGAACATTGATCATCTAAATTTAACTGGAAGCAAAGCTGCTTTGGGTATGTCTACAGAATTTAGTATTCTCAAAAATTACATTCTATCTATTCCAATGATGTCATTAGCTAAGATTTTCAGTGTCTTTAATTTGGTGTTAGAAAGTTACCTTCCCACAAAGCTAAACACTTGAAATGCTTTAAACTGAATGAAAAGAGAGTTGAAAGAAAAATCCATCCTCAGCCAGGAAAAAAAAAAAACAAACCAAAAACCTATTTTGGCCTAGACACAAAGTTGATATAGTAAAAATAATAATCCAAAAAGTAAGAAAAAAATAAAACTTCCAGATTCATCTTAGTAAAACTACAGAGTACCAGAGAAGGAGAGAAACGGAATGAGAGAGGCTTTAAAAAGTGACAGAGCAAAAGGACAGGTTCTCTTCAGAAGAACACAACACAAGGGACAATTAATTATTTAACATTATCAATAAAAGAGTACTGCAGAGTATCTTCACATTTCTGAGAAAGTAACCAATAACGCATGATTTGAACATCAGCTAATTTATCATTCGGGGACTACAAAACAATGAAGCATGCTTCTACAATAAATAAGAGGGTTTATCTCCAATAAACTTTTACTTCAGGAAGTTCTCAATTTAACTTATGTTCAGAATAAAATTTAGCATGTGAGAAGATATTTGTGTAAACACGGACAACTCTAAGAATTGGCTGAATAAATCAATAATGTCTAACTGAGAGGTAGATAACAGAATAATTCAAATACATAGATTGAGAGAGAAATGAAGAGGTATAAAGATTTTAGGTTTACTGTATGCTTCAGAAGTAGAACCCTACTTCCAAACCAGTAAAGAAAAAAATAAGGAATCAAATGTCAATTATAACAAAGGAAGGTAAAAGAATTTGCAAAAGAGCTACAGAAAATGGAATAAAATAGAGAACATAAAAGCATACCCAACATATTATTTTGAATTAAACTTGACAGGTACAGAACAGTCATTGGCAATTTGTATTTATGAAATTGCCTCATATGTAAGTGATATTATCTATGTTTTCAAGGATCATGACAATGAAAATTATATTTTCATACAAAAAGTTAATCAGCCATATCAATTATAATCTATAACAGAAAGAAAATAGATAAAACCCTTGTTTAGAAATGCCAAATTATAGATCAAATAAAGTAATCATATGGACAGCAGAAAATATTTAGAAATGAAGTATAATGAAAATATATTAAAACTTTTATGATAGAGTTAGTGTGTAATTAAAGGAAAGTTATAGCTGTAAACACTTAGGGAAAAAAAAGTCAATTAATGAGTCAATCATTTAACTTAAAAAGTTAGCATACCCTCAGATAATTTACAGATACTTTAAAATATTTAGTATCTTTAAAATATTTATAAGAAAATGAAATGAAATGAAGTCGCTCATTTGTGTCCAACTCTTTGAGACCCTCATGGACTTTAGCCTATCAGGCTCCACTGTCCATGGGATTTTTCCAGGCAAGAGTACTGGAGTGGGTTGCTATTTCCTTCTCCAAATATTTATAAGAGGTGATATTAAAGAAATATATATAGAACAAAAACCCAAATTTGAAAAAAGTTCAATATTTGCTTATGGATAAGATAAAATTTTTAGCAAGTTAGGTTACAACAGAAATAATAAAGAATTTCAGGAATTTTGTAGGAGAATTGAAATGCAGACATCAAGATAATAAAAATAAATAATTTGAATACAGTGCATCTGGGAAGAGGGCAATTTGTAAGATTAATACAATTTATAAAACTGTTAACAAAAGTAAAACTTGTTAGGTATAAAACAAAAAAAAATTTAAATAGTTAAAAATTAAAACACTCCTTCATTAACAAATTTTTTTAAAACATGCTTGGACAAATAATCAAGGATGTGTGAATTTAAATAGTGAACATACCACTAGAGACTATAAAAAGGATACTCTAAACCATTCATTTTTTGAACATATTGATAAACATAGTCCAAAATAGAGTGATGAGAACTAAACCTGATTTCAGATATTAAAATAGCTGCAAAATTCTAAGCAAATGCTTGGAAATCAAATCCTAAACCAGATTTTAAAATATTAACTACACTATATCAAGTTAGATTATCCCAAGATTACAAGAGTTATTCAAAATTAGAATATTTTTATAGTAGACATATATCAAAAGCAAACATTTTAAAATAATTTTTATATATCACATTAAAATATTAAAAGAAAAACAGTAAATACAATTAAGAATCTGCTAATTAAAATCCTTAGCAACTGGGAATAAAAGATGAAGACTATTAGAAAATTTAACAAACTTGATAGATAATGGTGAAAATTGAAAGTATATACTTATGTTGAGGAAGAATACAAAGATGCTTACAATCTCATTATTTCTCTGGAACACTATACCAGAACATACCAGATTAGTAAGTCAAAAACATGAGGTAAAACAAAATTTACTATGACTGGGAAAGAAGAAACTAGATTGTCTGTGTTATTTGTTAGATACATGATTATATGGAGAACACTAAATAGTCTACATTCAAATTATAAGAAACAATATGAGCCATCTGATATTTTGTAGTTTTCAAATATAATCCAAAGGAAAGAGAATTAAGTTCTATTTACAAACATGTCAGAAAATTAAAAAAAAAAAACTGTATAAATCTAACAAAGTTGCATAAGACCCTCAAGAACAAAAAAATAAGATGCATGTATTGTGTTAGTTTTAGTCACTCAGTTGTGCCCTGATTATAAAACTTGTTTAGGAGGGCACAGCCAGTAAATGGTGAAGTTAGGATTAGACCCTATGCATGTCTGATTATTGCCTGGTGGTGTTTAGTCTTGCAACCCCATAGACTGTAGCTTGCCAAGTTCCTCTTTCTATGAAATTCTCCAGGCAAGAATACTGGACTGGGTTGTCACTCCCTTCTCCAAGGGATCTTCCTGGTCCAGGGATCAAACGTGGGTCTCCTGCATTGCAGGCAGATTCTTTAACATCTAAGACATTATGGAAGGGTATTAAAAACCTATTCATTAGTAAGAAGGCTATTATCAAAATGTCAGTTCACCTTAACTTTTAATTCATTTACAATCCTAAAAATGTGTTTTTTAAATGGAACTGGACAAGCTTATCTTAAAATGTATATGGAAGGCAAATGTTTACAAACAATCAAGATAGAGTATAAGAGTTTGTGTTACCAAATATTAATATGTATTATGAAGCTATGAAAATTAAGGCAATGTGAAATGTGGTTTGGGTGCAAAAATGGAAAAATACTGTTAGAAAGGAGTGCCTGAAAACAAGCCTCACCTGACCCCCAAAAAAAAAAAAACAGGAAAACGTAATATATGACAAATAGCATTGTAAATCAAAGAGGATATTATTTAAATTAATTATTAAGTGCTTAGAGAAAAATATTGCATAAGAATCTGGAATGTTTGCTCTTTGAAACAAGGTAAATTGAAAATGGTCAAACAGGAGATAGCAAGAGTGAACATTGACATTTCAGGAATGAGTGAACAAAAATGGAGGAGAAAGAGAAGGGGACGACAGAGGATGAGATGTCTGGGTGGCAATACCGACTTGATGAACATAAGTTTGAGCAAGCTCGTAGAGTTGGTGATGAACAAGGAAGCCTGGCGTGCTGCAGTCCATGGCGTCGCAAAGAGTCGGACCCAACTGATCAACTGAACTGATCCAGATTGGGAGAATTTAATTCAGATGACCATTATATCTACCAATGTATCTACCAATGTGGGTGAGAATCCCTTAGATGAAATGGAGTAGCCCTTATAGTCAATAAAAGAGTTCAAAACACGTACTTGAGTGCAATCTCAAAAACGACAGAATGATGTCTATTTGTATCCAGGGCAAACCATTCAGTATCACAGTAATCCAAGTCTATACCCCAACCACTAATGCGGAAGAAGCTAAAGATGAATGGTTTTATGAAGACCTACAAGACCTAGAATTGACACCAAAAAAGATGTCCTTTTCCTCATGGGGGAATGGAATGCAAGAATAGTCAAGAGATACCTGAGGTAACAGGCAAGTTGGCCTTGGAGTACAAAATGAAGTAGGGCAAAGGCTAAAACAGTTTTGCCAAGAGAATGAACTGGTCATAGAAAACACCTTCCAACAAGAACAAAAGTGATGATTCTATACGTGGACGTCACCAGATGGTCAATACCGAAATCATATTGATTATATTCTTTGCAGCCAAAGATGGAGAAGCTCTATATAGTCAATAAAAATAAGACCAGGAGCTGACTGTGGCTCAGATCATGAAATCGTTATTGCAAAATTCAGACTTACAGTGAAGAAGGTAGGGAAAATCACTAGACCATTCAGATATGACCTAAATAAAATTCCTTTTGATTATACAGTGGAAGTGACAAGTAGATTCAAGGGATTAGATCTCAGAGTACCTGAAGAAATATGGACAAAGGATCATTACATTGTAGACAAGGCAGTATTTAAAACCATCCCAAAGAAACAGAAATGCAAAAAAGGCAAAATGCTTGTTTGAGGAGGCCTTAC
The DNA here is from genome assembly GCA_917880005.1 of Nanger dama. Classification (NCBI taxonomy): domain Eukaryota; kingdom Metazoa; phylum Chordata; class Mammalia; order Artiodactyla; family Bovidae; genus Nanger; species Nanger dama. The sequence goes on from CAKJTW010000007.1 coordinate 39,119,226, forward strand.
AAATAGTTGAGAAAAGAAGAGAAATGAAAGGCAAAGGAGAAAGGAAAGATAAACCCATTTGAATGCAGAGTTCCAAAGAATAGCAAGGAGAGATAAGAAAGCCTTCCTCAGAGATCAATGCGAAGAAATAAAGGAAAACAATATAATGGGAAAGCCTAGAGTTCTCTTCAAGAAAAGTAGAGATACCAAAGGAACATTTCATGCAAAGATGGGCACAATAAAGGACAGAAACAATATGGACCTAACAGAACCAAAAGATATTAAGAAGAGGTGGTAAGAATACACAGAAGAACTATAGAAAAAAGATCTTCATGACCCAGATAACCATAAGGGTATGATTACCCACCGAGAGCCAGATATCTAGAGTGCAAAGTCAAGTGGGACTTAGGAAGCATCACTACGAACAAAACTAGTGGAGTGATAGAATTCCAGTTGAGCTATTTCAAATCCTAAAAGACGATGCTGTGACAGTGCTGCACTCAATATGCCAGCAAATTTGGGAAACTCAGTAGTGGCCACAGGACAGGAAGGAGGTCAGTTTTCATTTCACTCTCAAAGAAAGGCAGTGCCAAATAATGTTCAAACTAATGCACAGTTGCACTCATCTCACATACTACCAAAGAAATGCTCAACATTCTCCAAGCTAGGCTTTAACAGTACGTGAACTGAGAACTTCCAGATGTTCAAGCTGGATTTAGAAAAGGCAGAGGAACCAGAGATCAATTTGCCAACATCCATTGGTTTATTAAAAAAAAAAAAAGAATTCCAGAAAGACATCTACTTCTGTTTCATTGACTATGCTAAAGCCTTTGACTTTGTGTATCACAACAAACTGTAGAAAATTCTTAAAGAGATGCTAATACCAGAACACCTTAACTGACTCCTGAGAAACCTGTATGCAGGTCAAGAAGCAACAGTTAGAACCAGACTTGGAACAATGGACTAGTTCAAAAGTGGGAAAGCAATACATTAAGGCTGTATATTGTCACTCTGCTTACTTAAACTTTTATGCAGAGTACATCATGCAAAATGCCGGGCTGGATGAATTTCAAGCATTACTTTGGTAATGTGAGATGAGTGCACCGCCATTATGGAAGAAAGTAGGAATAACTAAAGAGTCTCTTGATAAAGGTGAAAGAGTTGGCTTAAAACACAACATTCAAAAAACTAAGATCATGGCATCCAGTCCCATCACTTCATGGAATATTGATGGGGAAACAATGGAAAGAGTGACAGAGTTTATTTTCTTTGTCTCTAAAATCACTGCAGATGGTGATGAAATTAAAAGATAGTTGCTGCTTGGAAGGAAAGCTTTGACAAACCTAGACAGCATATTAAAAAGAAGAGATAATGTATCGTCGACAAAGGTTCATCTAGTCAAAGCTATGGTTTTTCCAGTGGTCATGTATGGATGTGAGAGTTGGACTGTGAAGAAAGCTGAGTGCTGAAGAATTGATGCTTTTGAACTGTGGTGTTGGAGAAGACTCTTGAGAGTCCCTTGAACTGCAAGGAGATCCAACCAGTCAATCTTAAAGGAAATCAACCCTGAATATTCATAAGAAAAACTGATACTGAAGCTGAAGCTCCAATACTTTGGCCACCTGATGAGAAGAGCTGACGTATTAGAAAAGACCCTGAGTCTGGGAAAGGTTGAAGACAGGAGGAGAAGGGACGACAGGGAAGAAAGTTGTTGGATGGTGTCACCTACTCAATGTACATGAGTTTGAACAAGCTCTGAGAGATGGTGAAGGACATGGAAGCCTGCTGTGCTACAGTTCATGTGGTCACAGTTTTGGACATGACTGAGCAACTTAACAGCAACAGCAATTAGAAAGGAGTGCCTGGATACAAGTCCTACCACAGGAAAGCATAGCATATGTCAAATAGCATTGTAAATCAAAGAGATTGTTTAAATTGTCTTCAGGGATTATTTGTCTATTTCAGAAAGAGTAAATCATATCTCTATATCATATCACAAACTTAAAAAAAAGTTTAATGTTAATAAAATTAACTTCATATAAGTTGATAACATCTGTATCTCAAATAAAACTTCAATACAAAAGATAGGCTATATCTAGGCTATAATTGTAATGTCTGTAACTGTTAAAGGATTATTATTTAGAACATGAAGAAGCTTTCTGTGGTTATAAACAGAAAAGTGAGGGTTTTTTTTTTATTTAAATGGACAAAAGATATGAATAAAACAATTCTATAAGGCAAAATGTATACCCTGTGAATACAAATTATTTAATTGGTTTCAATTAAGAAAAAGCAAATTAAAAGTTACCATTTTATGGCTTTCAGAATAATTAAAATTAAAGGTCTGATAACACCAAGTGTTGGCATGCATGAGAAGCAAAGACAGCTCTTAAACACTGCCTCTCATGTTTATGTTGATAGAAACACTTTGAAGAACAGTGTATCAGTAGATGTAAAGAAGTACACATGCTAAGACCCAGCACTTCTATTTCTAGTTATGTATTCTAGAGAAATTCTAACGTATATATGCCATGAGACTTGTTTGGAAATGGTAAACATTCTTTGCATTGTTGGTACTTGAAAGATAAATTTGAGTCTTCCTACTGTGTCATCAACAGTGACGTGAAAGCCGGTCATTAATGTCCAACTCTTTGTGACCCCACTGACTATACAATCCATGGAATTCTCTAGGCCAGAATACTAGAGTGGGTAGCCTTTCCCTCTCCAGAGGATCTTCCCAATGCTGGGATCAAATCCAGGTCTCCCACATTGTAGGCTGACTCTTTACCAGCTGAGCCACAAGGGAAGCTCGTGCCATCAGCTGTAGGTCGATAAATAAACTGTGGTAGCAAATTCGAGCAGTGGAATAGTGTTCAGAAATGGTAATAAAAGAATCTGAGTCACACCTGTCAGCCTGAATATATATTATAGACCCCAGTGGTTGATCTAAAAAAGAAAAGTGCAGGAAAATGCATATCTCTAATAATATTTTCAGAAAGTTTTAAAACCTGCAAACATTTTTATGTTTTAGAAATTCATATATAGGGAAAGCATAATCAATCCATGGAGATGATAAGTGTCAAATTAAAAACAGTAGTTATCTATGTGAAAAAAGTAGTTATCTATGTGAAAAGAGGAGGGGAACTATCTGATGAGATCACCAGTATTTTTATAATACTTCTATTGATCATGTTATATAAAATGTTTCAATAGGAATAGAAAAGTATACGGCTTTTATATTGCAATACTTTAACAAATATTTGCAAATGCCATAAACTCTCATTTTCTTCTCTACTGAAGTAGGAGTAACACTGACATTACATCAGCTTATTTCAGGAATGAGTGTGATACACAGTAAGTATAAAGAGGAAGTTTAGATGTAAGTACATGTAATAAAAGCAATCCTGCCTTAGGAAAGCCACACCTGCTTTCATGTTTGTTTCCCTTAAACACACTTTAGTTGGTGATGTCTCATCTGACTATGTTTTCAATTAAATATTAGGCACTCTTGACTTGGAGAAAGCCTGAATTAAAAAATAGTAAGGCTGTCTCCCAGTAATATATGTTTTTCATCATTAAAGGATTTGAAATATTTAAAATGTTAGAAATTGTTAAAGGTTAGGGAATATATTCAGTTCAATATGTATTTTTTTTTTCTTATTACTTAGATTTTAAGACATGGAAGTGTTAACCTTTCAAAAGGCATAGAGAAGATAATTAGGTGATACTTAATTGAATGTTTCTTTAAGGAATATATTTCTAGATTGAAAACGATTCTTCTGCCAACACTTACTTAGATTGCTAGAAGGACATCTTGCTTCACAATGTCAGGTCTAATTTGAGATAAAATAATGCATCTAACAATGCTGTCATCTATAATTCATGCCCACTCCTAAGTGAAGTTCATTGAAATCTCACCCATGCTCCAACCTCTGTCTCTCCAGGAAGCAAGATTCACTGCACTTTCTGTTTTTATCTAAATTATTATGTTGACTGTATAGTGGGTTTGGGTAGTTAAATGGTTCTCAATAACACATAAGTCTGTTTGACAGTATTCCTTTAATAAGAGAGTCCACATTTACTATTTTTTTTCTTTTTAGAACATCAATACAAAAATAACACTGCTTTTGATGGTTTCTTTACTAAGTCCTCCTCCAAAATGTCACATGTTATGTTAGACTGTTAAAAAAAAATTACCTTTGCTTGCTCTTTTTTTTTCCTTTAGTAATTGATTTTATTTAAATTTTTTTAATTTAAATTTATTTATTTTAATTGGAGGCTAACTACTTTTCAATATTGTATTGGTTTTGCCACACATCAACATGAATCTGTGATGGGTGCACACGTGTTCCCAATCTTGAACTGCCTTCCCACCTCCCTCCCCATACCATCCCTCTGGGTCATCCCAGTGCACCAGCCCCAAGCATCTTGTATCCTGCATCAGACCTGGACTGGTGATTTGTTTCTTATATGAGGGAACATTTCATGCAAAGATGGGCTTGATAAAGGACAGAAATGGTCTGGACCTAACAGAAGCAGAAGATATTAAGAAGAGGTGGCAAGAATACATGGAAGAACTGTACAAAAAGGTCTTCATGACCCAGATGATCATGATGATGTGATCACTAATCTAGAGACAGACATCTTGGAATGTGAAGTCACATGCACCTTAGAAAGCAACACTATGAACAAAGTTAGTGGAGGTGATGGAATTCCAGTGGAGCTGTTTCAAATCCTGAAAGATGATGCTGTGAAAGTGCTGCACTCAATATGCCAGCAAATTTGGAAAACTCAGCAGTAGCCACAGGACTGGAAAAAGTCCGTTTTCATTCCAATCCCAAAGAAAGACAATGCCAAAGAATGTTCAAACTACCGTACAATTGCACTCATCTCACATGCTAGTAAAGGAATGCTCAAAATTCTCCAAGCCAGGCTTCAGCAATACATGAACCGTGAACTCCTGATGTTCAAGCTGGTTTTAGAAAAGGCAGAGGAACCAGAGAACAAATGGCCAACATCTGCTGGATCATGGAAAAAGCAAGAGAGTTCCAGAAACACATCTGTTTCTGCTTTATTGACTATGCCAAAGCCTTTGACTGTGTGGATCACAAGAAACTGTGGAAAATTCTGAAAGAGATGGGAATACCAGACCACCTAACCTGCCTCTTGAGAAATCTGTATGCAGGTCAGGAAGCAACAGTTAGAACTGGGCATGGAACCACAGACTGGTTCCAAATAGGAAAAGGAGTACGTCAAGGTTGTATATTGTCACCCTGCTTATTTAACTTCTATGCAGAGTACATCATAAGAAACGCTGGACTGGAAGAAACACAAGCTGGAATCAAGATTGCCGGGAGAAATATTAATAACTTCAGATATGCAGATGACACCACCCTTATGACAGAAAGTGAAGAAGAGCTAAAAATCTCTTGATGAAAGTGAAAGAGGAAAGTGAAAAAGTTGGCTTAAAGCTCAACATTCAGAAAATGAAGATCATGGCATCTGGTCCCATCACTTCATGGGAAATAGATGGGGAAACAGTGGAAACAGTGTCAGACTTTATTTTTTGGGCTCCAAAATCACTGCAGATGGTGACTGCAGCCATGAAATTAAAAGACGTCTACTCCTTGGAAGAAAAGTTATGACAAAACTAGATACTATATTCAAAAGCAGAGACATTACTTTGCGACTAAGTTCCGTCTAGTCAAGGCTATGGTTTTTCCTGTGGTAATGTATAGATGTGAGAGTTGGACTGTGAAGAAAGCTGAGCACTGAAGAATTGATGCTTTTGAACTGTGGTGTTGGAGAAGACTGTTGAGAGTCCCTTGGACTGCAAGGAGATCCAACCAGTCCATTCTGAAGGAGATCAACCCTGGGATTTCTTTGGAAGAAATGATGCTGAAGCTGAAACTCCAGGTACTTTGGCCACCTCATGCGAAGAGGTGACTCATTGGAAAAGACTCTGATGCTGGGAAGGATTGGGGGCAGGAGGAGAAGGGGACGACCGAGGATGAGATGGCTGGATGGCATCACGGACTCGATGGAGGTGAGTCTGAGTGAACTCTGGGATCTGGTGATGGACAGGGAGGCCTGGTGTGCTGCGATTCATGGGGTCGCAAAGAGTCGGACACGACTGGGTGACTGAACTGAACTGAATTGATGTTTCAATGCCATTCTCCCAAATCATCCCACCCTCTCCCTCTCCCACAGAGTGCAAAAAAGATTGTTCTATACACCTGTGTCTCTTTTGCTGTCTCACATACAGTGTTATCATTACCATCTTTCTAAATTCCATATATATGCATTAGTATACTGTATTGGTGTTTTTATTTCTCACCCACTTCAGTCTGTATAATTGGCTCCAGTTTCATCCACCTCATTAGAACTGAATCAAATGTATTCTTTTTAATGGCTGAGTAATACTCCATTGTGTATATATACCACAGCTTTTTTATCCATTCATCTGCTGGTGGACATCTAGGTTGCTTCCATGTCCTGGCTATTATAGACACTGCTGTGATCAACATTGGGGTACACGTGTCTCTTTCAATTATGGTTTCCTTGGTGTGTATGCCCAGCCGTGGGACTGCTGGGTCATAAGGCAGTTCTACTTGCAATTTTTAAGGAATCGCCACACTGTTTTCCATAGTGTCTGTACTAGTTTGCATTCCCACCAGCAGTGTAAGAGGGTTCCCTTTTCTCCACATCCTCTCCAGCATTTATTGCTTGTAGACTTTTGGATCACAGCCATTCTGATTGGCATGAAATGGTACCTCATTGCGGTTTTGATTTGCATTTCTCTGATAGTGAGTAATGTTGAGCATCTTTTCATGTGTTTGTTAGCCATCCGTATGTCTTCTTTGGAGAAATGCCTATTTAGTTCTTTGGCCCATTTTTTGATTGGGCCATTTATTTTTCTGGAATTGAGCTGCATAAGTTGCTTGTATATTTTTGAGAGTAGTTGTTTGTCAGTTGCTTCATTTGCTATTATTTTTTCCCTTTCTGAAGGCTGTCTTTTCACCTTGCTTATAGTTTCCTTTGTTGTGCAGAAGCTTTTGATTTTAATTAGGTCCCATTTGTTTATTTTTGCTTTTATTTCCAATATTCTGGGAGGTGGGTCATAGAGGATCCTGCTGTCATTTATGTCGGAGAGTGTTTTGCCTATGTTCTCCTCTAAGAGTGTTATAGTTTCCGGTGTTGTGTTTAGATCTTTAATCCATTTTGAGTTTATTTTTGTGTATGGTGTTAGAAAGTGTTCTAGTTTCATTATTTTACAAGTGGTTGACCTGTTTTCCCAGCACCACTTGTTAAAGAGATTGTCTTTTCTCCATTGTATATTCTTGCCTCTTTTCTCAAAGATAAGGTGTCCATAGGTGTGTGGGTTTATCTCTGGGCTTTCTATTTTGTTCCATTGATCTATATTTCTGTCTTTGTGCCAGTACCATACTGTCTTGATGACTGTGGCTTTGTAGTAGAGCCTGAAGTCAGGCAGGTTGATTCCTCCAGTTCCATTCCTCTTTCTCAAGATTGCTTTGAGGTTTTTTGTATTTCCATACAAATTGTGAAATTATTTATTCTAGCTCTGTGAAAAATACCTCTGGTAGCTTGATAGGGATTGCACTGAATCTATAGATTACTTTGGGTAGTATACTCATTTTCACTATATTGATTCTTCTGATCCATGAACATGGTATATTTCTCCATCTATTAGTGTCCTCTTTGACTTCTTTCACCAGTGTTTTATAGTTTTCTATATATAAGTCTTTAGTTTCTTTAGGTAGATATACTCCTAAGTATTTTATTCTTTTTCTTGTGATGGTGAATGGAATTGTTGCCTTAATTTCTCTTTTTTTTTTTTTCTCATTATTAGTGTATTAGGAATGCAAGGGATTTCTGTGTGTTGATTTTATATCCTGCAACTTTACTATATTCACTCATTAGCTCTAGTAATTTTCTGGTGAGTCTTTAGGATTTTCTATGTGGAGGATCATATCATCTTCAAACAGTGAGAGTTTTACTTCTTCTTTTCCAATTTGGATTCATTTTATTTCTTTTTCTGCTCTGATTGCTGTGGCCAAAACTTCCAGAAGTATGTTGAATAATAGAAGTGAGAGTGGGCACCCTTGTCTTGTTCCTGACTTTAGGAGGAATGCTTTCAATTTTTCACCATTGAGGATAATGTTTGTTGTGAGTTTGTCATATATAGCTTTTATTATGTTCAGGTATCTTTCTTCTATTCCTACTTTCTGGAGAGTTTTTTCATAAATGAATGTTGAATTTTGTCAAAGGCTTTCTCTGCATCTATTGAGATAATCATGTGGCTTTTATTTTCAATTTTTTAATATGGTGTATTACATTGAATAATTTGCAGATATTGAAGAATCCTTGTATCCCTGGGATAAAGCCCACTTGGTCATGATGTATGATCTTTTAATGTGTTGTTTGATTCTGATTGCTAGAATTTTGTTAAGGATTTTTACATATATGTTCATCGGTGATATTTGCCTGTTGTTTTCTTTTTTGTGGCATCTTGGTCAGGTTTTGGTATTAGGGTAATGGTGGCCTCATAGAATGAGTTTGGACGTTTACCTTCCTCTGCAATTTTCTGGAAGAGTTTGAGTAGGATAGGTGTTAGCTCTTCTCTAAATTTTTGGTAGAATTCAGCTGTGAAGCCATCTGGACCTGGGATTTTGTTTGCTGGAAGATTTCTGATTACAGTTTCAATTTCTATGCTTGTGATGGGTCTGTTAAGATTTTCTTTCTTCCTGGTTCAGTTTTGGAAAGTTGTACTTTTCTAAGAATTTGTCCATTTCTTCCAAGTTGTCCATTTTATTGGCATATAATTGCTGATAGTAGTCTCTTATGATCCTTTGTATTTCTGTGTTGTCTGTTGTGATCTCACCATTTTCATTTCTTATTTTATTGATTTGATTTTTCTCCCTTTGTTTCTTGATGAGTCTGGCTAATGGTTTGTCAATTTTATTTATCCTTTCAAAGAACCAGCTTTTGGCTTTGCTAATTGTTGTTATGATCTCTTTTGTTTCTTTTGCATTTATTTCTGTCCTAATTTTTTAAGATTTCTTTCCTTCCACTAACCCTGGGATTCTTCATTTCTTCCTTTTCTGGTTGCTTTAGGTGTAGAGTTAGGTTATTTATTTGACTTTTTCTTGTTTCTTGAGGTATGCCTGTATTGCTATGAACTTTCCTCTTAGCACTGCTTTTACAGTGTCCCACAGGTTTTGGGTTGTTGTGTTTTCATTTCCATTCGTTTCTATACATATTTTGATTTCTTTTTTGATTTCTTCTGTGATTTGTTGGTTATTCAGAACCGTCTTGTTCAGCCTCCATATGTTGGAATTTTTAATAGTTTTTCTCCTGTAATTGAGATCTAATCTTACTGCATTATGGTCAGAAAAGTTGCTTGGAATGATTTCAGTTTTTTTGAATTTACCAAGGCTAGATTTATGGCCTAGGATGTGATCTATCCTGGAGAAGATTCCGTGTGTGCTTGAGAGAAAAGGTGAAATTCATTGTTTTGGGGTGAATGTCCTATAAATATCAATTAGATCTTATTGGTCTATTGTATCATTTAAAGTTTGTGTTTCTTTGTTAATATTCTGTTTAGTTGATCTATCCATAGGTGTGAGTGGGCTATTGTGTTATTGTTAATTTCTCCTTTCATGCTTGCTAGCATTTGTCTTATATATTGTGGTGCTCCTATGTTGGGTGCATATATATTTATAATTATTATATCTTCTTCTTGGATTGATCCTTTGATTATTATGTAGTGTCCTTCTTTGTCTCTTTTCACAGTCTTTGTTTTAAAGTCTAATTTTATCTGATATGAGTATTTCTATTCCTGCTTTCTTTTGGTCTCTATTTGCATGGAATATCTTTTTCCAGCCCTTCACTTTCAGTCGTATGTGTCCCTTGTTTTGAGTTGGGTCTCTTGTAGACAACATATATAGGGGTCTTGTTTATGGATCCATTCAGCCAGTCTTTGTCTTTTGGTTAGGGCATTCAACCCATTTACATTTAAGGTAATTATTGATAAGTATGATCCCGTTGCCATTTACTTTATTGTTTTGGGTTCGAGTTTATACACCCTTTTTGTGTTTGCTGTCTAGAGAATATCCTTTAGCATTTGTTGGAGAGCTTGTGTGGTGGTGCTGAATTCTCTCAGCTTTTGCTTGTCTGTAAAGCTTTTCATTTCTCCTTCATATTTGAATGAGATCCTAGCTGGGTACAGTAATCTGGGCTGTAGATTATTTTCTTTCATCACTTTAAGTATGTCTTGCCTTTCCCTCCTGGCTTGAAGAGTTTCTATTGAAAAATCAGCTGTTATCCTTATGGTGATCCCCTTGTGTGTTATTTGTTGTTTTTCCCTTGCTGCTTTTAATATTTCTTCTTTGTATTTGATCTTTGTCAATTTGATTAATATGTGTCTTGGGTGATTTGCCTTGGGTTTATCCTGTTTGAGACTCTAGGTTTCTTGGACTTGGGTGATTATTTCCTTCCTCATTTTAGGAAATTTCAACTATTATCTCCTCAAGTATTTTATCATGCTCTTTCTTTTTGTCTTCTTCTTCTGGGACTGCTATGATTCAAATGTTGGAGCATTTAATATTGTTCTGGAGGTCTCCGAGATTGTCCTCATTTCTTTTAATTCATTTTCCTTTTTCCTCTCTGATATATTTATTTCTACCATTCTATCTTGTACTTCACTAATCCTATCTTCTGCCTCCGTTATTCTACTGTTTGTTTCCTCCAGAGTGTTTTTGATTTCATTTATTGTAATTTTCATAATATATTGACTCTTTTTAATTTTTCTAGGTCCTTGTTAAACCTTTCTTGCATCTTCTCAGTCCTTATCTCTAGGCTATTTATCTGTGATTCCATTTTGATTCCATTTCCATTTTGATCATTTTCACTGTCATTATTTGGACTTCTTTACAGGTAGATTCCCTATCTCTTCCTCTTTTGTTTGGTTTGGTGGGCATTTATCCTGTTCCTTTACCTGCTGGGTATTCCTCTGTCTCTTCATCTTGTTTATATTGCTGTGTTTGGGGTGGCCTTTCTGTATTCTGGCAGTTTGTGGAGTTCTCTTTACTGTGGAGTTTCTTTGCTCTGGGTGGAGTTGTATCAGTGGCTTGTCAAGGTTTCTTGGTTAGGGAAGCTTGTATTGGTGTTCTGTTGGGTGGAGCTGGATTTCTTCTCTCTGGAGTGCAATGAAGTATCCAGTAATGAGTTATGAGATGTAAATGGTTTTGGAGTAACTTTGGGCAGCCTGTATATTGAAGCTCAGGGCTGTGTTCCTGTGTTACTGGAGAATTTGTGTGGTATGTCTTGCTCTGGAACTCGTTGGCCCTTGAGTGGTGCTTGGTTTCAGTGTAGGTATGGAGGTGTTTGATGAGCTCCTATCGATTAATGTTCGCTGGAGTCAGTTGTTCTCTGATGTTCTCAGGATTTGGACTGAAGCCTCCTGCTTCTGGTTTTCAGTCTTATTTTTACAGTAGCCTCAAGACTTCTCCATCTATACAGCACCATTGATAAAACATCTAGGTTAAAGATGAAAAGTTTCTCCACAGTGAGGGACACCCAGAGAGGTTCACAGAGTTACATGGGGAAGAGAAGAGGGAAGAGGGAGTTAGAGGTGACCCGAATGAGATGAGGTGGAATCTAAAGAGGAGAGAGCAAGCTAGCCAGTAATCACTTCCTAATCACTTCCACAGTCTGGACCGCTCAGAGATGTTCACGGAGTTATACAGAGAACAGAAGAGGGAGGAAGGGGATAGAGGTGGTCAGGAGGATAAAAGAGGGGAATGAAAAGGAGAGAGACAGATCCAGCCAGTAATCAGTTCCCTAAGTGTTCTCCACCGTCTGGAACACATAGAAATTCACAGAGTTGGGTAGAGAAGAGAAGCGGGAGGGAGGAGACAGAGGCGACGTGGTGGAGAAAAAGGAGAGTCCAAAGGAGGAGAGAGCAGTCAAGCCAGTAATCTTGCTGCCAAGTAAAAATGGGTACTGAAGATTGGGTTCTTAAAGGTAGAAAATTGATAATAAATACCAAAAGCAAAGATTTAAAATCTAGAGTAAAGGTTGGATTTTCAAAAATACAATATTAAAGAAAATAAGAAGAAAAAAAACAAAGTCACAAAAATTATTTTTATATATATATGAACTTTGCTTTAAAAAATAGAGTCTTTTTGGAAAAGTAATAGTAGGCTATAAAAATGAAAATTAAAGAAGTAATAGAGGACTTAAAAATTTAAAAAGTAAAAAGAAAAAACATGATCATAAAAACAGTAAAAATATATCTAGCAGTTTCTCTGGTGTTCTTGTGGGCAGTGTGGGGTCAGTTTATTTTCAAATAGTTCCTTGGTCCGGCTTATATTTCTCAAGATCTTTAGGCCCCTTCCTCTGTAGTCAGTACTAACTACAGGGTTTTAATATATTGCACCTGTCATTTCCAGGTGGTTCCTTCTGTTTTAGCTTCTTCTGTTTGCTGGTCTGTTAAGTGTCTATTTCCGCCCTGACACAAGGGGGCTGGTGGTGGACACTTTTTAAGGCTCACTTGTTGAGTCATGCTGTGGGGAGGGAGGGACGCTGCAAACAAATAACACTGGCATGTGCTCACAGTGTCTCAGCCACACTGGGCCTGCCCCGCTCATGGCGTGTGTGCCCTCCTTACCCACACAGCTCAGGCTCTAGTTTGCTCCACCAGGAACCATTTGAGGCCGACCCTGGGCTGCATGTACCTCCCAGGTCTAAGCTGCTTAGGTTCAGGCACTCGGGTAGTCCTCAGAGGCACAGACTCCTTTGGGCCTGTGTTTTGTGCCCTTCCCAGGTCCCAGCAGCTCAGGTGATGTGTTTGGTGAGTGTGGTTGCTGTGACTTATTGCCTCTCTCATCCCTGCTGCTCAGTTTTCTGGGTGTTCAACCGGTGTACCTTCTCAGGCAGATGATGACTATCCAGAACCCCAAGAAGTCTTAGTTAGCAAAGAAGCCTGCTTGCAGTTATGTAGATAATGTCTCTCTGGGGCTGCGATTTCCCCCTTCCGGCTCTGGCTGCCTGTCACCGAAGGGGGATGGTCTGCAACCAGCTAATTCTGTTCAGTCCTTTGTTCTGTGTGTGGTCCTGGTGGTATCTTAGGTTAGAGCTTTTCGCGTGGTAGCTATCCCACAGTCTGGTTTGCTAGCCCAACTTAGTTCACTCTGATTACCCTCTTTGCATTCAGGCTCAACCCTTACTCTAAGCAATGCAGCCCTTGCCTCCCTGCCCAGCCCCCCACTTGCTAGTGGCAGATGCAGGCATCTGCGCTGCTTCTCCACTGGGGGAGTTACTGTTAGGCTTGTAATCTATGGGTTTTAATTATTTATTTATTTTTCCTCCCTGTTATGTTGCCCTCTGTGCTTCCAAGGCTCACCACAGACTCGGCAGTGAGAGTGTTTCCTGGTGTTTGGAAAGTTCTCTCTTTTTGTAAGACTCCCTTCCCAGGATGGAGCTCCGTCCCTACCTCTTTTGTCTCTTTTTGGTCTTTTATATTTTTTCCTACCTCTTTTGAAGACAATGGACTGCTTTTCTGGGCGCCTGATGTCCTCTGGCAGCATTCAGAATTTGTTTTGTGGAATTTACTCAGCATTTAAATGTTCTTTTGATGAATTTGTAGGGGAGAAAGTGGTCTCCCTGTCCTATTCCTCCACCATCTTAGGACCCCCTCCCTACCTTTGCTCTCTTGACCAACTAATGTAACTCCATCAGGCTCACTAAGTATTAGTGTCAGGTAAAACCCAATAACACAGTGGAGAGATTGAGCCCCATTTTCTTAATCCTGGCTATTCTAATGTTACACTGACAAGTTGGATCAGCAAACTCTCCAGTCTGAATTAATTTGTCCTAGTATCCTTGCATTTCTGTTTGATTTAGATAGATACACATGGAACACAATACTTAAAAACTTCAGAAACTGCAGGCTTGATAATAAGGCTTTGCCATCTAGGTACTGTCACATATGAATGATTTTTGTTATTTGTTATCTTGTAATATAATATTTAAATTTTGTAATTTCATCTTTCCCATACTGAGCAGAAAATGTTAACCTGTAAGCTTCCTTTTCTTTGTCTTATTTTTCAGTTACTTAAAGGCAATTAATTCTGCCTTGAAAATGCTTTCCTAGAATTCTCTAAGGCACAATCTTGCTGTTATTTTCTAAGAAAGAGTTAAAGGAGAATACTAGGGGAAATTTGAGGGGTTATAGAGTGTAAGTGACTCTATGGACGTGAGTCTGAGTGAACTCCGTGTGTTGGTGATGGACGGGGAGGCCTGGTGTGCTGCAATTCATGGGGTCGCAAAGAGTCGGACATGACTGAGCGACTGAACTGAACTGAGAGTGTAAGTGGGGAAACTGACTTTATCCTCAGAGATTAAAGACACTTCTCTGTTTTGGAGATTGCCTTTAAAGATTCCAATTAACACAGTTATCTTAGTTGAAAATATATTTAGGAGATAATGCAATTAAAATAATAAATCACTTAGAGAAAGCTGGCATGTACAGTCACATTTGGTAAGTAGATAATTTCTAATGAAAGTTTTAATGAATATGTTTAACACACTTTAAAGAGTGGAACATACTTTCTGTATTGCTCCTCAACTTAAACTAAATTTTACTTTTCTAAACCAGGAACCAATATATGTGGAGGAAATTCAAAATCAGTATAAAAATATGAATAGTTTTAAAAGTATCAAAGTCATTTTATGTTAAATCTGCAGTACTAAGTAATGTAAAAATTCAACTCTACTTCCATGGACTTGGTTACTGAATCAATCAACTCTAGCTTAGTTTTTATTTATTATCACTTTTTCTGAGCCTCAATATAAAGTTTTTTTTCTGTTATTATCATTTCATCTCCTTTATATATTTAAAAATGAAATGCATCTCCATAAATCATAAAGTCTTGGTTCCCAGAAAAGTGTTTTGTGTATAAAAATGAAATTTATGGTTTGCTGAGGTTGCAGTTCTTTACTGCAGAAACACACGAATAAGCAAAAAGAGAACCCCCAAAAAGCCATCATGCAAATTAAGTTCATTAAGGAACATGAAATTAGTTGTCTTAGTAAATTCTGTGAAAGCATTTTAACAATTATATAGTTTTAAATAGTTCACTTAGGTAATTTCAGTCTTGAGAATCATTAAATATTTTCAGATTATGCTTGCTTTTTTGTGTTCTAGTACTTTTAATAATATTATACTGAAAATTCTAATTAAAATGAAGGTTAGCCTCCTAAAGTTTGAGCTAAGGCAAGACTATCTTGAATGAACTTTATGAGTGAAATAGATATACTACTTGCTGATGAATCACTAAGAAGTCACTAAAAGTGAAATGAAAAACTCAGTTAAAAAACAATTTTTTTTTTAATAAGGGAGTCTTCCCAAGTGGTGCAGTGGTAAAGAATCCATCTGCCAATGCAGGGGATGTAGATGTGGCTTTGATCCCTGCTACAGCCCACACAGTTGCAGAATCAGACACAACTGAGCACACCCAAACATCTCTCTGAGCTAGAGAGTGGTCAGAGTTTTATAACACCCTTCCCCCAAGTGGACACTCTCCCAACACAACTATCCAAGGAGGCAGAAATGCCTGTGAAGACAGGGATCAAGAAATCTCAGTCCTTAGCCAAACAAGAGAAGGCAATGGCAACCCTCTCCAGTGTTCTTGCCTGGAGAATCCCAGGGATGGGGGAGCCTGGTGGGCTGCCGTCCATGGGGTCGCACAGAGTCAGACACGACTGAAACGACTTAGCAGCAGCAGCAGCAGCAGCCAAACAAGAGGTGCGATATCCACTCCATTGTTAAATGAATTCAACTCTAGTAACAACTATTAGTTTGATGAATTTAATGTTTAACTTTTATTTATTTCATAATTCTCTTTGCTCAAAGTTAAACATTCAGTACTGTTAAAATTAAATAGAAATTAATATTGGTATTGGAAATTAATTTTTAAAATTCTGAATTTTCTAAAGTGCTAATGCATGTAATCAGGATAGTTAGGCATTAAATTCCATTTGAAATACTCTTTGCCTGAAGAACACTGATAATTTCTATTGATCCTTTCTTTGGTATTTTTCTAAATCATAATCAATTATAATGCCCATTTGCCCTGTATTTCCAGAAAAGAAATGTTACTATGACATGTGTCACATTTAACAACTATATCTTCTTGTTTGGAGCTTGGAAACTATTTCTAGAGATTGCTTTTATAAATATATTCAGAAAACTTGTTTTCTGTCATGATTTACAGTAGAAAATTAAATATTATTTTCAAACATAAATATTAAAATTGATGAAAGCAATTAAGTGCTTTTTCTTGCATAAGAGAAATAACAGAAATTAGAAAAGTATGTGATATGAAGCAGATAAACCACTGAAGATAATATGACATTGATTATCATGTTGGGAGCATTGTCATGGCATTATTTATTACTTTCATTGATTCTTATAATAAAATAATAAATAATGTCATTTATTAATAAATTGTTTATTTTTTATTTAGTTGCCACAATACTTTAATTGCATTTACTGTACTCAAAATCACCCCGTTGAGTCAGTACAGCCTGCTTTTCAGAAGAGATAGCTATGATTTAGACATTGAAATAAATTTCTCAGTATCACATACTGTCCCAATGAGGGAGCAAAAACTGAGCTTAAGTCTATCTGACCACTTAGTCCTATGCATGAGTCATGAAGATTATATTAGTTTTCTTTTGCTGCTGTGCATATTACCTCAAACCTAGTTTCTCAGCAACAGTGGGTGATGGGGCATAGATGTGGTTTGGGAAGGGATATTCAACATTGTCTCTGATTTGTTACTTAAGATCTAAAAATTTCAAATAACAAATGTGCAAGGTTTTTGTTTATCAAGATCATGACATGTTACAAATATGTGGTAAACACTGTACAGCAGACACATTTTCTCATCCTGTACTACTGGTTATTTCCTTTTGAGAATCTGACCAAAATTGAATTCTCTTCAGACAAAGAAAGAAATTCATGTATATACATAAATAGTCCAAATGTAGCCTACATTAAATGTAGTCTCTAGGAAGTTACAAACTACTTAGAAAGAAAATAAAGAACCCCCAGAACTTATTATTTATTATTTTGCAGTTCGCTAGGTCAGAAATTTTTGCCACATGTTTGTGTTAAGGCTTAGGCATTGGCAGGGCTGCATTCCTCTAGAGGAGAATCCATTTTCATGACTTTTCCAGCACAATCCCTGTTCTCTATCTTCAAATCTAGGTTGAGTTCTTTTCACATCATATCTTCTAATCTCTTTTGTACTATCACATATCCCTTTGATTTTCTTCTGCCTTCTACTTTTAAGAACATTTGTGATCATAGTGAGCTCAACTAGGTACCCAGAATAATCTCCCCATGGAAAGTCCTAAATCTAATCGTATCTGGAAAGCTCTTTTGGCTATGTACTGTCACATTGTCATCACTTTGTGGGGTGAGGACATAAAAGATTAGACAACTTTGAAGGGGGTGGGGATTATTCTGCCTAATACAAAGAGTAAACTTTCCTGGTCAAAAACAAACAAACAAACAAACAAAAAACCAAACCAAAACAAAAAAACAAACAGTAGTGTGAAATTGCTTGTCTAGCTTAGATTTATTGATACAATTAAAGTAGCTTAAAGTCTTTTGATTCTGAGATGACTGTCTTATATTCCAAAAATGGTAATTATGTATATTTTCACTAACTGTGCTTGATTGCCCTCTCATTTTCATCAATCTCCCTAAAGTTAGGCAGGAATATATATACACATATATAATTACTGAGTCTTTTCTACAAAATAATGTGTTTTAAATATACTATTTAATTTTTCACTTAAGTCATTTTTTCAGATAATCAGGTTGGACAAATCCATGATGTCATTCTCATAAAATACAATGCTGTTGCCTTCATATTGCCATTTTTTGTTGACAGAGGCTGAGGATGCTTAAGAACCCAAGGTCACACAGCACATTAAAATGCTTGGTTTCAAAGCCAGATTTCTCTGACCCCAATGCCTATAGTTTAAAGTCAAGTTCCCTAGAAAATTACTCTGAAGTGGAGTTTTGTATACAGGAAATGCATTGGTATCAACAATGGTGAGGGAACACAGAAATTATGATTAGAAGTATAGAATTTTAATTAAATCTCAAAAAGTTTCAGTTGATCCCATGGAGAGTTCTAGAGCTAGAATGGTCCTTGAGAATAATTCTTAAAGCAAAGATGAAACTCCTCTGTCTTTGATTGACCTTCTTCCCTAGGAGAAGCTGTGATGTAACGCTAGAGGTTCTTCCTTGCCCAGCTGTCATCAGCTGTCAGTATTTCAGCAACTAGAAAAATGGGAACATTAGTCTTCAAAGGGAGGGAATAGGAAGATAACTAGAATATACACTGTCTTCATGTGTTCTTTCCATCTCTGCTTATTAGAGTTCCATCCATTTACTGTGTTTGATTTTCTTCCCTAGGACTGGTTTCTGGGCTGAAGCCAGAAACCGTATTCCTCCTAGGCACATCTGAAATGTGTCACTTGAGAAAGAAACATGGCTCTGGAGCAGAATGAAGAAAAGAAAACAGGAGGAGAGATAGAAAGTGAAGCATGGAATGAGGGAAATGGAGTCAATGAAATTAGAACTGGGACAGGCTAAAGAAGTCAGAATTTTGGTAGTGGGTAGACACACAGGGGAACCACTCCTCAAATATCCTTCTTTGAAGGATTATGGTTCATAGATTATGGTTCATAGTATCTCCCTGAATTTGCACAAACTAATTTCCATATGGATCTTACAGGTCAATTTCTGTGTATGACTTTTTAAAAGTAGTAGCAAGCCAGTAAACCCAGGGGATACAGATAAAGCCAAAGACCATGGAGGGGAATTGGAACTCTTTGAGAGATGAGGGCTGCAGTCCAAACCTGGAGAAGTAGAAGTAGCATCACGAGTAAGGAATGGAGAAGAGGTGGAAAGACTTTGGGGCTGAATAAATTTAGCAATATATCCTGAAAGAGCAAAAAGATTTGAAAGAGACTGCAATACACAATGATAGTGTTTGCAGCCCAGTTTTCACTGAAAGAGGTGGTAAAGTGAGTGAAAGTCATTCAGTTGTGTCCAACTCTTTGTAACCCCATGGATTGTAGCCTGCAGGCTCCTCTCTCCATGAGATTCTACAGGCCAGAATACAGGAGTGAGTAGCTATTCCCTTCTTCAGGGGATCTTCCCAACCCAGGGACTGAACTAGGTCTCCCGCATTGCAGGGTCTCTGGCATTACAGGAAGATTCTTTACCGTCTGAGCCACCAGGAAGTCCAAAAGAGGCTGGTGAGGATATATGAATATATGACTCTTATTGTTGCTGTTATTCAGTGGCAGAGTCATATCCGAGTCTTTGCAGCCACATGGACTGCGGCATGCCAGGCTTGCCTGTCCTTCACTATCTCCCTGAGTTTGCACAGACTCATATCCTTTGAGTCAGCAATGCCATACAACTATGTCATCTTCTGTTGTCCCCTTCTCTTGTCCTCCATCTTTGCCAGCATCAGGATCTTTTCCATTGAGTTGGCTCTTCACATCAGGTAACCAAAGTGTCGGAGCTTCAGTTTCAACATGAGTCTTTTCAATGAATAATCAGGGTTGATTTCCTATAGGACTGACTGATTTCATCTCCTTGCTGTCAAAGGGACTCTCAAGAGTCTTCTCCAGCACCAGAGTTCAAAAGCATCGATTCTTTGGCACTCAGCCTTTATGGTCCTACTCTCATATCCATACATGGAAAAACAATAGCTTTCACTATTTGGACCTCTGTCAGCAAAGTGATGTCTCTGCTTTCAATGTGTAGGTTTGTCATAGCTTTTCTTCCAAGAAGCAAACGTCTTTTTATGTTATGGCTGCAGTCACAGTCAGCAATGATTTGGGGGCCCAAGAAAATAAAATTTGGCACTATTTCCACTCTCCCCCATCTACTTGCCATGAAGTGATGGGACCAGATGTCATGATTTTAGTTTTTTGGATGTTGAGTTTTTAAGCCAGATTTTTCACTGTCTTTTACCCTCATCAAGAGGCACTTTTGTTCTTCTTTGCTTTCTACCATTAGAGTCGTATCATCTACATATTTGAGATTGTTGATATTTCTTTGGCAGTCTTGATTTCAGCTTGTGACTCATCCAGCCAGGCATTTAGCATGATATACTCTGCATGTAAGTAAAATACCATAATTATTGGAAGGGTTATAGTATGGACTTCTTACTACTTTCTTTTCTGAATATTACATAATTCATAACCAAAGTGACAAAGAGAACCCTTTATAGGTGTAACAATAAGGACAGAAAGTTACAAAGGGAAACATTTCTGATTTGATGGTAGCAATTTCTTTACTTACCAGTGAGAAACCAATAATTATAAGAGATTTTGTAAATTGGGGGTTTGCATATATATAAGCTACAGCAGCAGCAGCAAGAAAGCATATTGAAGTCTGTTTTTATCAACAGAAATGAAAACATGTAAATATTAGGAGAAGAGTCATCATTGTTTTTATATTTCTGGGCAAGCACTTTTATTTTCCACTGAAGCATATCTGGCATACCCTTTCACAGCTAGCAAATGTCAAGACATTGTAAAATGTACCTTATAAATAATCATATTAATGTGCAAGTGAAGCTCATAATAAAGACGTGATCTCTTTACCATATATTCATGTGGCTTTCCTGTAATTCAGTTCAGTTCAGTTCAGTCCCTCAGTTGTGTCCAACTCTTTGCGACACCATGAACTGCAGCACGCCAGGCATCCCTGTCCATCACCAACTCCCGGCGTCCACCCAAACTCATGTCCATTGAGTCAGTGATGCCATCCAACCATCTCATCCTCTGTCGTCCCCCTTCTCCTCCTGCCCTCAATCTTTCCCAGCATCAGAGTCTTTTCAGATGAGTCAGCACTTCACATCAGGTGGCCAAAGTATTGAAGTTTCAGCTTCAACATCAGTCCTTCCAATGAACACCCAGGACTGTTTTCCTTTAGGATAGACTGGTTTGATCTCCTTGCAGTCCAAGGGACTCTCAAGAGTCTTCTCCAACACCACAGTTCAAAAGCATCAGTTCTACAGCTCTCAGCTTTCCTTATAGTCCAACCGTCATATCCATATATGATCACTGGAAAAACCATAGCCTTGACTAGACGGACCTTTGTTGGCAAAGTAATGTCTCTGCTTTTGAATATGCTGTCTAGGTTGGTCATAACTTTCCTTCCAAGGAGTAAGCGTCTTTTAATTTCATTGCTGCAGTCACCATTTGCAGTGGTTTTGGAGCCCAGAAAAATAAAGTCCGTCAGCCACTGTTTCCACTGTTTCCCATTTTTTGCCATGAAGTGATGGGACCAGATGCCATGATCTTAGTTTTCTGAATGTTGAGCATTAAGCAAACTTCTTCACTCTCCTTTTACCTTCATCAAGAGGCTCTTCTTCACTTTCTGCCATAAGGGTTGTGTCATCTGCATATCTGAAGTAATTGATATTTCTCCCAGCCATCTTGATTCCAGCTTGTGCTTCTTCCAGCCCAGCATTTCTCCTGATGTACTCTATAAAGTTAAATAAGCAGAGTGACAATATACAGCCTTGACGTATTCCTTTTCCTATTTGGAACCAGTCTGTTGTTTCATGTCCAGTTCTAATTTTTGCTTCCTGACCTGCATATAGGTTTCTCTGTCTATCAGATGTAGTACCTTAAATCTATTTCTCACTTCCACTGTATAATCATAAGGGATTGATTTAGGTCATACCTGAATGGTCTAATGGTTTTCCCCACTTTCTTCAATTTAAGTCTGAATTTGGCAATAAGGAGTTCATGATCTGAGCCACAGTCAGCTCCCAGTCTTCTTTTTGCTGACTGAATAGAGCTTCTCCATCTTTGCCTGCAAGGAATGTAATCAATCTGATTTTAGTGTTGGCCATCTGGTGATGTCCATGTGTAGAGTCTTCTCTTGTGTTGTTGGAAGAGGGTGTTTGCTATGACCAATGTGTTCTCTTGGCAGAACCCTATTAGCCTTTACCCTGCTTCATCCTGTACTCCAAGGCCAAATTTGCCTGTTACTCCAGGTGTTTCTTGACTTCCTACTTTTGCATTCCAGTCCTCTATAATGAAAAGGACATCTTTTTTGGATGTTAGTTCTAAAAGGTCTTATAAGTCTTTGTAGAACCATTCATCTTCAGCTTCTTCAGTGTTACTGGTAAGGGCATAGACTTGGATTTCCATGATATTGAATGGTTTGCCTTGGAAATGAACAAAGATCATTCTGTCATTTTTGAGATTGCATCCAAGTACTGCATTCAGACTCCTTTGTTGACTACTGTGATGACTACTCCATTTCTTCTAAGGGATTCTTGCCCACAGTAGTAGATATAATCGTCATCTGAGTTAAATTCACCCTGTCCAGTCCGTTTTAGTTTGCTGATTCCTAGAATGTCGATGTTCACTCTTGCCATCTCCTGTTTGACCACTTCCAACTTGCCTTGATTTATGGACCTAACATTCCAGATTCCTATGCAGTATTGCTGTTTACAGTATGAGACCTTGCTTCTATCACTAGTCTCATCCACAACTGGGTGTTTTTATTTGCTTTGGCCCCATCCCTTCATTCTTTCTGGAGCTATTTCTCCACTGATCTCCCATAGCATAGTGGGCACCTACTGACCTGGAGAATTCATCTTTCAGTGACCTATCTTTTTGCCTTTTCATACTGTTCATTCCCTTCTCCAGTGGACCACATTCTGTCAGGCCTCTCCACCATGACTCGTACATCTTGAGTGGCCCCACATGGCATGGCTTAGTTTCATTGAGTTAGACAAGGCTGTGCTCCATGTGATCAGATTGGCTAGTTGTCTGTGATTGTGGTTTCAGTCTATCTGCCCTCTGATGCCCTCTCTTAGTGCCTATTATCTTACTTGGGCTTTTCTCTTACCTTGGACACGGGGTATCTCTTCACGGCTGCTCCAGCAAAGCATAGCCACCACTCCTTACGTGGATGTGGGGTATCTCCTCAAAGCTGCCCTTCCTGACCTTGGACGTGGGGTACCTCCTCTCAGCTGCCACTCCTGACCTCGGACATGGGGTATCTCCTCTTGACTGCTCCTGCACCGTGCAGCCACTGCTCCTGCGATTACATACATATAAATGGTTTTTGCTTCAGTATAATTTTTATGAGAAATCTCATATAAATCAATATATACCTCTTTCTCCTTAAGAATTTATCAATACTTTAGTAATATAAATGTAAATTATTGGATTAAGTATGAAACTAAAGTATTGTCAGAAAATATTTAATACTTGATTACCGATGAAGCTTAAGGCTGTTAGAGTATTGCCTTTAAGAAAGTAAGTACTTAATGTCATTTGAAGATAATTTTAAAATCTGCTATATAAGAGCTGTCAGATTGTTCCTTTAGTTCATGAAATGGTTTTAAAGTGTTGAAGTAGTTTTATTTTACAAACATTTTCAGCAACACAGTTTATGTCTACCCTTAAGATTAAGTTGATCCAATTACATTTCTGTCATTCAACTACTTTTTCACCTAGAAAAGCAGAAGGTTTGTGTTTCAAATGGATATTACAGTGCAACAGTTGAAAGTAGTATCTCACTAGAGGTAGATAAAAATGTAAAGTTTAAGGAAATTCAACTGGTAGTAAAAATGAAGCTGTAGAACAGATAGTGAGTCAGATGCCAGGTAAGTGGTCAGGAAAGCAGATACCAAATCAGATAAGTCAGGGGAGAAAATCACCCAGTCAAGAAAGGAAAAGTCTAATAAGGATATATAACAATGAAGTAGAAAACCAGCAATACAAGAGAGAAGTAACTATTTACACTGGGAGATGATCAGAGATTCAGAAAATCAGCCACGCTAGGAAAGAAAGCCATGTCAACTGATAGAGCAGAACAAGGAAGGCAAGAGACTGAGCACAAGGAAATGATGCTTTAGAAGAAATTTCTCTCTGATATAGGCAATTCCAGGTACAAACTTCTAGATTAGATATTTCTATATAGAATTAAAAACGAATCTAGAGCTAGTATTGTCTGGGATAGAGGGTGATGGTTAGAGTTAGAAAATCTATGTGATGTGGTATGAACATGCTGTACTTAGTTGCTCAGTCATGTCCAACTCCTTGTGGGCCCATGGACTGTAGCCTGCCAGGCTCCTCTGTCCATAGGATTCTCCAGGCAAGAGTATTGGAGTGCATGGGGTCACCAAGAGTTAGACATGACTGAGCGACTTCACCTTCTCTTTTCACCTTCATGCATTGGAGAAGGAAATGGCAACCCACTCCAGTGTTCTTGCCTGGAGAATCCCAGGGACGGGGGAGCCTGTGGGCTGCTGTCTATGGGATTGCACAGAGTCGGACACGACTGAAGTGACTTGGCGGCAGCAGCAGCCATTTCCTTCTCCAGGGGATCTTCCCAACCCAATGATCAAACCGGGGTCTCCTACATTGTAAACAGACTCTTTACTGGCTGAGCCACCAGGGAAATTAGATAAATGCTATTTTCATCTAAAACATAGGCTAATGATATCTAAGTGCTGGACATAACACATATTTACGGACTCAGTGTATTAGAGATTTGGTTTGGAATGTTTTGTTGCTTATTAATCATAGAAATATGAGATTTTAGATATTATAACTATGGACCTGGCTTTGAATTACTTATTCTGAATAAGAATAATGGAACTATAGCACATGGTAAACTGCCAGGGTCCAGCTGCGGTGGATGCAGGGTAATTCGTAGGTGGGGATGGAATCGGCATCCTGGGAAAAAACGTATTTAATTACAGATAGAGAGATTAGAAGCGGATAGTGTAGTAGGAAATATTAGTGGAGAAAAAGAGGCTGAATAACTTGGTTTACGTGGAATACCAATCACCACCTACGTAGGCCACGGGCATCTTTCCGTTCTCCCGAAGGAGAGGAGGCACTGAGGCCTCCTTGATCCAATCTTAGAAGCCCAGGCAAAATTAGCAGGCTTGGTGAGTACTCACATTCCAGATGAGAATTCAGCCAGGAAAACAGGGAGCAAGAAAGAAACGACATGGGAGAATCAGTCTTTCCAGAAACTGATCCCAATTTTTTATTTTTAGGTTTGCTTATATACCTTTTGTTACACATAGGGATGAATACAGAGTCATGCAGGGGTCAGCAGTCCTGACCTTTATCAAAATCAGGTACTTTACATAAATAGATACAAAAAGGTCTTTACATCATCTTATGGCCATGAGGCCTGCTGACATTTACGACCCTTTCTTTCTGATAACCAACAAACTTATTTTTTCCAAGGGTGTTTTTTCTTAAACCAGGCACCACCCGACAAATAAAGTTGCATTCCTATAGGGTGAGGGTGTAGTGAGTTACAATCAAGAAAGGAATTTATTTAACCCAAGGTTAACATGATTAATCTTAAAGGTTAATACTTATTTCTCCTATATGCTAGTTATATTCATTATAAGAGAGGAAATATTTATATTTAGCAGCAAAACATCAGCCCAACAAATAAAACCCTTCACCAATGTTCCCCTTAAGATCTATTTAGTCTTAAGATAGTGATAAAGTTACATTTTTACATAGCAAGGACACAGTGATTTATAACAGAGTGATCTATAAAAAGAGAAAATTCATTAACTCAAAAAATCTAGTATTGCTAATCTTAAAAGCTACTATATTTCCTTTTCTATATTCCAAATATATTGATTAATATATTCCCAGGTGCCTAAGAATATGGAGGCCTGGCAGCAACCATTGACTCAACAATGAGAAAAGCCCTATGCTAATTAAGACTCTCAAATACTCCAAACTTCTGTGCTGTTTATGGTTGAGAGGTTGTCACACACAAGCTAGTCTGTCAGCAGAGAGGTTTGACCTGAGACACCGTTGTCACACCCAGGGCAGGGAATTAGCAGCAATTATTGGCACAACAAATGAAAAACCCTTCACCAATATAATTCCTAACCAATCCACTATACTAATAATTTCTAACTTCCCAAAAGAATCTACCTTTAATAAGTCTAAAACATCTGATGCCTCTCACAGTTGGGAGGCTGTAAACAATCACATGTGGCCAGATGAATCTGTACAGGCAGGACAGATTACCTTCATAGGAGTTCGTAAGTTGAAACACTCTTGTCATGCCCAGGAATTTTTATTGACTTGGAGCTATAAGTTAACTCCTTCTCCGAGAGAGGTAATGGGGGTCAGCCCCCATAAAATCAAAGGTACAGGTGAGAGCATGAAACGGTAAAGTAGGTAGTTTCTGGTTTTGGGGGTAGATGCTCAGAAACGGGGTTTCCTGAGGCTTGATCACACCTTTGCATATGCCAAGCCTCCTTCCTCATGACCTTTGCCATGGATGGAGTTCCTCACACTGGCTCCTGGCAGTAAACAGTCATGGATTTTTTTTCTGGATGTAATTTAAAATAATGATAAATTGACAGATTACAATATCTTCCATGTCTAATATGCAACAATTTATTTTACTGATTCAAAATTATAGATGAAAGTCATATCAGTCTCAAAAGATCAGCCAAAATATAGCCAATATTATTAGGCATTAAAGAAAAAGCACCATAATTTGAAATATTTTACTTATTAATTTTTATTGAAGTTTAGTTGATATAAAATATATTCGTTTCAGATGTACAACATAATGACTTAGTACTTCTATAGATTATATTCCATTTAAAGTTATCATAAAATATTCTCTATATTCTCTCTAATGTACAATGTATCATTGTATCTCATTTTATACATGGTAGTTTGTATATCTTAGTCTCCTATCTCTATGTTACCCCTTCCCCTTCTCCTCTTACCACTGTTAACCACTAGTTCATTCTCTGTATCTGTGAGTCTGTTACTGTTTTTCTATATTCAATTGTTTATTTTTATAATCTACATATATGAAATAACATACAGCATTTGTCTTTCCTCTATGTGACTTACTTCACTAAGCATAATGCCACCTAGGATTATCCATGTTACCAATGGCAAATTTTCATTGTTTTCTATGACCAAATTGTATTTAATTGTGTGTATTTACCACATCATTATTACCAGTCATCTCCTGATGAACCCTTAGTTTGCATCCATATCTTAGCTATTGTAAATAATGCTTTATGAACATTGGGGTACATGCAGCTTTCAGAATTAGTTTTTTCTTTTCTTTTGGTGTATACCTAGGAGTAGAATTGCTGAATTATATGGTAGTTCTGTTTTTAATTTTTGAGGAATGGCCATGCAGTTTTCCCTTCTTCTTGAATCAGTTTACATCCTCACCCAAAGTGTACTATAAGGCTGCCCCTTTTCCATGTCCTCACCATCACTTATTTGTATTTTGATGATAGCCATTCTGACAGATGCCAAGTGATATCTCATTGTCATTTTGGCTTGCATTTCTCTGATGATTAAATGTATTCAGCATCTTTCTGTTTGCTTGTTGGCCATCTTATATCTTCGTTGGAAAATTGTCTATTCAGATTCATTGCCCATTTTTAATTGAATTGTTTGATATTGAGTTGTATGATCTGTTTATGTATTTTGACATTGGCCCCTTATTGCATATTCTGTGCAAATATTTTCTCCCACTCACGGGTCATCTTTTCGTTTTGTCAATGGTTTTGCTGTGTAGAAAGCATTTTATATTTAATTAAGTCCCATTTATTTATTTTACTTTTGTCTCCTTTGCCTTCAGTGACAGAGACAAAAAAATATTGTTGCAATTTATATCAGAGTGTTCTGCCTATGTTTTATTCTGTAGTTTTATGGTTTCCAGTCTTAAATTTAGGTGTTTAATCTATTTGGAGTTCATTTTTGTACATGGTATGAGAAAATGAACTAATTTCATTCTTTTACATAGAGCTGTCCAGTTTTCCCACCACCACTTATTGAAGAGACTGTCTTTTCTTCACTGCACATTTATGCTTCCATTGTTTTAGATTAGTTGACAAGTACATGTGTTTATTTCTGAGCTATCTATTCTGTTCCACTGATTTATGTATCTGTTTTTGTGCTAGTACTATAGCTTTGTAGTACAGTCTGAAGTAAGGAAGTATGATACCTTCAGCTTTCTTTTTTCTCAAGATTGCTTTGACTATTCAGGGTCTTTTGTGGTTCCATATAAATATCAGGATTATTTGTTCTAGTTCTGTGGAAAATGTCATGGGCATTTGTTAGGGATTGCATTAAATCTATATATTGCTTTGGGTAGTATGGACATTTAAAAAGTACTAAGTTTTCCGTCCTTAAAAATGGAGTCTGTTTTCATCTCTTTATATCTTCAGTTTCTTTCGTCAGTGTTTTGTAGTTTTTCATAGCATACCTTGGCTGTTATTCTTTTTTGTTCTTGTTGTTTTCTGGTGCAATTTAAAACCAGATTGTTTTTCTTTTGTGTTTCTCTCTCTGATAGCTTATTATTAGTAAGTAGAAAAACAAAAACCTTTCTGAATATTAATCCTATATCCTGCAACTTTACTGAATTCATTTATCGATTCTACTAGTTTTTTGGTGGAGACTTTAGAGTTTTCTACATATAGTATCATATCACGGGCAAATAGTGATGATTTACTTCTTCCCTTCCAATTTTAATTCCTTTTATATGCCTGATCATCATCTGGGACTCTTACTACTATGTTAAATAGAAGTGATGGGAATGTGAAATATTTTTAAAAGATAAGTGCATGGTGGGATATAAAAGCATAGATCTTATTCTGAATCTTACCACATTTTGCTCAGAAAGGTTCCGTTGATATGTGAAAGTGTAAGCTAATCATTATTTCCTGTTGGGGGCCAAAATGTACCAAAGAGGACTTTGTATACCTTAACAACAAATACAGTCTAGCCCAACCCAACAGCATTTCTATGAAAGAATGAAAGCAAGAAGTCTAGAAAAGGACAAAATCAGTAAAACCAAAGATTTTACTAAGGGAAGCCAGAACAATATGTGTTAAAACTAGTAGACTTGCCATTATTTCCCCATAATAGGTTTTCTTATGTATTCTAGAACCCATCAGAAAGTAGAAAAATACCAGGATGAAGTGTAGATTAGATTCTTTGAGATATACATTACATGTGACAAGGATTAAAGACATTCAAAGCATGGGACATGGCTGAGTGACTAATACTCTCATAGGCTTGCCTAATGGCTCAGATGGTAAAGAATCTGCCTGCAATGCAGGACAGCTGGATTTGATTCTTAGGTGAAGAAGATCCTCTGGAGAAGGAAATGGCAACCCACTCCACTGTTCTTGCCTGGAAAATCCCATAGACAGGGGAGCCTGGCAGGTAGTCCATGGGGTCACAAGAGTTGGACATGATTTAGTGACTAAACCAAACAAAGCATTACTATGATAGTAAATTACTATCACGAATAACACAAAAATTCCTCTTTTTCCTGACAGAATAAATTTTTTCCTTCCTAAAACGAGTAGCCTGTTTATTAATTACATGAAGGTTTCTAGCTACATATGATACAAAAGGCTCAATTTCCTTTGCTTTTAGGTCTTCCCTTAATCTGAACTAGTAACCATCAAGGTTAAAAGAGGAGAGAGTTTATAATGTAATACAGAAATGCATACATGCATATATTTTCACAAATATGTTTTTCTCCTAACAAGGTTTCTCTAAATAAAAAATGTCTCTGCTATCCTGCCTTAGAGTTCCCAACTTATCCCCATGGTCCAAATAAACTAAATACTTCATTTAAAAGCAGTAATCAAGAAAAGGTCCCAGTGGAGACTCGATACAGTGGTACAGCAATAGAGAAATACAGGCTGAAAAAACACACCAGAAAAGTATTGCCATGAGCAGAAAGAAATCACATCTGTCTTATTATTGTGAAATACATACTCCCTCAGTCCCATCAAAAGCCTCAGTGCAATAAGTCAAGAAGGCAAAACTTCAATACCTCAGGATTTACAAAGGTAAAACCTGAACTGGAAGAGAGAGATTAAGAAAGCTGTGGAAGATATATTTAAGAAAATGATTACAGAAAAGAAAATCCCAGGGAAAGTAATGCAGAATGCCACTGATGGAAGCAGTCAGGGATGCAGAGAACAGAATTGATGAAGCAGAGCAAACTGAAATTAAATGAAAGTGGAAGTGACTGTAGAAAAATTTTTTT
This sequence comes from Nanger dama, assembly GCA_917880005.1. Classification (NCBI taxonomy): domain Eukaryota; kingdom Metazoa; phylum Chordata; class Mammalia; order Artiodactyla; family Bovidae; genus Nanger; species Nanger dama. The sequence goes on from CAKJTW010000007.1 coordinate 39,149,392, forward strand.
CTGACACACACATATATATATGAATCAGAAAAAATTATAAGATAGAGCCTAGAACAGTGTCTAGTGCATAACAAGCCTTACTATTGCCAATTGCCAGATGAACAAATAATAAACCAACATAAAATAGGTGTTCTGAAAGAAAACTGCACACATAAAAATAACAAATATATACTTAAATGAAATAGACTTGAATTTACAGTTTTATAGAGCCAAATGTAAATGACCAACCCTAAAACATATTGTATTATTATACAGAAGAGCCAGTTTTGACTCTGTGATCATTTTGTTCCATTGACTTTAACCTTTGTTTTTCATTGCTTTTGCTTTTATAATCATACATAGTGCCCTGCCTCCAGGAGTCCTGTCCCTCTGCTTGAAGAGATTAATACTTCCCTGCCCTGAGGTTGGCCATTCTGGAAGATATTTGCAAGATAACAGTCTATACTTCCTCAACCCCTCCCTTTCTCTGACCTATAAAAGAATCTGGCATCCAGACCCCCATAATGATTATTTTGAAACATTAGTCTGCCATCTTCTTGGTCAGCTGGCTTTCTGAATAAAGTCCTATTCCTTGCCGCAACATCTTGTCTCTTGATTAATTGGTTTTTACTGTGGCTAGCAGACCAAACTTGGACTCAGCAACAATATTACATTAGGTTTGAAATACAGATAAAGATTCTCTGAAGTATCTAGGCAAAAATTTCAAGTTGTCCCTAAAGAAAAACATTTCTGATTGGTCTGAGACTTATCACAAAAAAACATTCAGTCAGTGCTAGAAGACAGTAGGAAAAATTTCCTATGAAATTCTTAAATTTGTAAAGAGTGAATCCAAGATTTTTAAACAGCTAAAATGTTATTTTGACATAAATATTTTTAAACATAAAAAACATTCCTAAAGATACATTGATGAAAGAACTATAAGTTGCATGTTGTTGTTCAGTGGCTAAGTCATATCCAAATCTTTGTGACCCCATGGACTGCAGCAAGCCAACATTCTCTGTCCCTCACAAACTATAAGTTTGCTCAGATTCATGTCCTTTAATTTGGTGATGCTATGTAACCATCTCATCCTCTGCTGCCCTTTTCTCCTTTTGCCTCAGTCTTATAGGTTGTATATATGTATAACTGAGACTGAGAATGCCATTCTGTAAATATTGTTAATAAAACAAATGAAAATATAAATAAAAAATAAACTGAAAAGTTAATTTTTACTTTTTAAATTAAATAATTTTAACTTATTTTTAAAAATTCAGCTGGGTTTATTTGAAGATCTAGTTGGTTTATTCAACATTTCATGAATCATGCAGCATCATATCTCATAAGTTGAAAGACACTGGGATATGCTGTACAAAAGGGAAGGCTTTCATAGACAGAAACACTGTGGGACAAGAAGGTTATTAGTGGAAGAAAAGAATACATTGTTATTGGTAAGATCATCTCTTCTTAGGGACCAGGAAGGACTAGGGTCTTATCAGGCAGATTATTTTGCTAGCCTTGATCAGAAAATTCGAGACAGACTGGTTTAAAATTCTACTGGGAGAGGCTAGAATTGCAGTTAGGTTAGGTATTAAGTTTTGATGGGGCTTAAAAGTGACTCCATTTTGAACTACTTATTTATTTTTAACAATTTAATTTAAATAATGAAGCAATACAGGTCTATATATTTAATAAATATGAAGTATATTTGTTATTATTTGTTACAGTATATAAATTAATTTATTATGAGCTTAACTGTTTTCATTTATCTTAAGTAAAATGTTAGTTGAAACCATAAGCAAAGTAAAAATGTCTTCATATAATGACGTCAAGAAAGTTGTTTAAGTGCTTTTACAAATGAAAGTATTTAGTTCCTTTGTCTTAGCTGCATTTAATCAATCCTGGTTTGAGATGAATTGGATCTAAGATGTCAAGTCATATAAATATGCATAATAAAATAATTCATGTGGACAACTTTATCATTAGAAACAGTAAAATGGTCACCTATTTATATTAACTATTGTTTTAGCATTGGTATGAACATTGTGGGGCTAAGGTTGCGCTAGTGGTAAAGAACCTGCCTGCCAGTGCTGTGCTGTGCTTAGTCATTCAGTTGTGTCTGACTTGTTGCAACTCCATGGACCATAGCCCAGGAAACGTAAAAGATTCTGGCTTGATCCCTGGGTTAGGAAGATCACCTGGAGGTGGGTATGGCAATCCACTCCAGTATTCTTATCTGGATAATCCCATGGACAGAGGAGCCATAGGGTCACAAAGAGTCAGACATGACTGAAGCGACTTAGTACATTTACATGAACGTTATGGTCAGTCCAGTTTTCACACTGGAGAAATGTGAGCCATTCAAACTGAACAAATAGATATAAAATATTTTAAAACTGAACTAAAGAAGAAACAAATGCAAGTTAATGGGAACTTGAATAGGTTGAATTAAAGTAAAGTAAATAAATAACAAGGAAATGGCTTAAGTACCTTAAGCTGGGAATACTCTGATATCTTTTAGTGATATAAGAAATATTTAATTATTTTAGGTCTTGAATCATTTTTTTCTGCAAACAGACTTATTTCAAATCAATTTTTTTAATTTAAAAAGGTCATAATTTTCACTCATTAAACAATAAAACAATGATGTAACAAATGAATTTAGAGATATGACTGTACCTAAGTAAAAATAAAGTTTCCATAGTAGTATTGCTTAATACAGATTTAGTAGAAGTAATTGTATTGGATTCAACAAGTTTTAAACACAAGGCTCAGTGATAGCTTTCATGACAATCGTAATCTGCTTAATAGTTTCTTTCTTCTACTTATAATTTGAGTAAGAAATGACTGGAATACTTTGTTATCAAAAAATTGCTTACATCTGAGACCAGGCAGAGGGGTACAGTAATGTTTAAAATCTTTTAGTCAAATTATTTTGCAAAGACTTTTATTTCCCACTCTGCCCTTCCTTACTGTGATGGATGGCTTTCTTATATAAGGAAATTTCTTATATTAGGCCATCTATCCATACTTCATTTAACAATCATTTATTGATCCCCTACTCTTCTCAAGGGGAGGTTTATTTTTATAGTAAAGAATCAGGTTTTGATTTCATATATCTCACAAGCAGATTGCATATCCTCAAATCACTTATCTTAGTGTACAGATTTCTAAGTCCAGCTTTACTCTTTAATGTACATATAGCAAATTTCCATTGAAATAAGCTTTTTTAAAAAAAAAGTAGACTGAACAGCTTCAATACCTGCAGATATTTTGGGTTAGGTAATTTGTGTAATGTGATACATAAGGTGTATGCTGTGCTAAGTTGCTTCAGTTGTGTCTAAATTTTGTGACCTTACAGACTGCAGCCTGCCAGGCTCCTCTGTCCATCAGATTTCCCAGGCAAGAACACTGGAGTAGGTTGCTGTTTCCCACTCCAAGAGGATCTTCTGGACCCAAAGACTGAACCCATATCTCCTGCATTGCAGGTGTATTCTTTACCAGCAAGCTATGAGGGAAGCCCCAAAGGCTGATTTATATATAAACAGATGTATGGCACATTCGATCTTTATCTTTCACTAAATATAAAAGCACATCAAGAGAATTTGTGTTATGGCCTTAATGCCAGTGGTCCATCACAAAGATTATAAAAGAATATGCTTTGTATTATGGTTAAAAGTATATTTAAAGGCATTTCTAGTTATCATTTTAGAGGAATTTTAATGCATACATTTGTCCAATGTGGACATTGAAAAGTGAGAAGTTTAACAGTTACATTATTAAGAGGATAGAATAAATTAGCCAATTAAAGGAGGAAAAGTCAGTGGGAATCATAAGTCTCAACTCTAAACAATTTCTGGGATAAAGTCAGTATTGGTGATGTTCTTTATGAGTACTTTTCTTATATTTCAACTCCAACCAAACCACAGAACTGAAGTAATGATTTACTTAAACGAAAGTTGGGTAAGTGAGTAAGCTAGGAAGACATGCAGGGTTAACACATATCTTAGTGTGATGCAGGGGAGTAACCGCCAGGTTTGATCAACCTGGGTTTGAATCCCTTTTCTTCCATCTACTTGCTATGGGATCCTGAACAATTTTCTTAAACTCTTCACTCTCATGTCCCTCTGTTAAAATGGAAGAATTTGGAAGAATACACAAGATGGGGTAGTTGACAAAGAGCAAGAACTAAAGACTCTGGAGACTCAGTTTGAATCTTAGTCATATGTCTAGAGAATTTGATAAATTTTAGTAAATTACTTAAGTTCTCCAGCCTTCTGGATGAAAGAGAAAGAATAAACCCCACATCTTAGAGTTGTCTTGAAGATTGTGAAATAGTGTATATAATACATTTAGCAGGGTGCCTGGAATATTAATATAATGAAACTTCCAGAAAGAAAGTGATGGAGCTTAACTCTTGTATATAAGAGAGGTCCAACAACAACAACAACAACAACAACAAAAGCGTTTTTGCTAAATGGCATTTGGGCAGAGACTTAGGAAAAGGAAAGGGATCTGGGGACTTCCCTGATAGTCCAGTGGTTAAGACTATGTGCTCCCAGTGCAAGGGGCATTCCTGGTCAGGGAACTAAGATCCTGCTTGTGAATGTGACGTACAGAAAATCTGGAGTGAAGAGTATTTTGAGCAACAAGGAGAACTGGCATGAAAAACCAGGAGCAAATCCAGGCTTGGCATATTCAAAGCAATGGGGCAATGTCATAGGAAGAGAATGAACAAAAGGAAAAAATGGGGGGTGGGGTGCAGAATGAGGACAGAAGAGCAGAGGTCCAGGCCACATTGGGCCTCTTAGAGTGATAAGGACTAAGTTTTGCTGATTGGTGGGGTTTGGCAAGTTGTATTGGGTCAACTCTGACTTCTGCCTGGAATAATGACTGAAAGGAAGTAAGGATTTAAGTGGCAAGACCAGTCTAGGCAGGGAGTTATACAAGTTGGAATAGAGTGAGATGAGGCTCAATTCTGGATATGCTTTGAAGGTGATTAATGGGATTCATTGGTTGATTATATGTAGGATGTGAAAGATAAATACATGGTAAACTTTACAATTTATGCCTGAACAACCAGAACAGTAGATGAACCATTTATTAAGGGGAGACAATTGTAGGAGAATCAGATTGATGAGGAATAGATCATGAGTTTTCTTTTCAGTTTATTTCCATGTACCAAATTCAAAAATTGAAATAGTTATAAATGTTAAATGTATGTCAGTGGTTTAGATATAATCACTGTGTGAAATGTCAACGATTTCAGTTAACTTTTTTCAGAAATTCTCCTTTCTGAATTTTAGTTAAACTTTATATGGAATAACATTCTTGAGTTAAAAGATGCAAAGCTACTGCTAACTCTTTCAAAATATTTCCAAACCAGTTTAATGAACTGCTAAGGAGTAATGACAGTTAAATAAAAAATTTATACATAACAAGATTCATTGGCTTTTATATACTAATTATAGACCAGATGATATTTGAGCACCTATTTGGTAAAGACTAAAAGTGTAAATTATGAAGCCATTTAAAACTTCTTAAATGTCAGATAATTTTATTAGTGTTCATGCAATTAATATTCCATTGCTGATTTCAAAAGACAAATAGCATTATTCTCTTTGACAGTTATTTTAAAGATGGGGCATTTTATTCATCTTACCTTTCAGACTAAAATACAAAGTATGTAATAAATTAAAGAATAATTTCTAGGATGGCAAAAATACATTATGTTATTGAGTCTCAATATCATATAGATATTGTATTATTTACTGTCGAGCCATCTGGCTATCTTGTCATATAGCTATCCATCTATTAATTAGATCAGCTGTAATGTTACTATTGTTAGGACTTTTAATTTACTAAATCATAATGGTGTTCTCTATAAGAGAGATAGAGCATGATCATGAAATACCAGCTATATTCTCAGAAAAAAAATTAAGTCCAAGCATTTCCACTGTTTACCTATAAAATAGTACATCAGTCACTTTGTACCCTAAAGCCTAGTTTTCTCATCAAAATATGCATTGTCTTCAAAGAGGTAATTTAATAATGTAATGTATGAAGAATTTAACACCATACCAAAGATATAGATAGTACCAATAGTTGCTTGCTGGCAGTATTTCTTATATTGTTATTAATCTTTATTATTTTGATGATTCTCCTGTACTTATGGAATTTTTAATAGCTCAAACTCGAGATGAATAACAGCATTAAGCATTAAAAATATGTTAATGTGGAGAACTTCTTAGCAGTTAAGATTAAAAATATCCTGTAAGAGAAATAAAATCTTAAAACAATACTATCAAATAAAATATATCAAAGGCATTTTCTTTTTAAGAGCATCCTTTGATATTTGAAATAAATAAAGCTTGGGACTTCTTTTTGTTCCATGTTGCTATATGTGAATAACCGTGGAAAAATTGGATGGTCTTTTACGTGAATAAAATGTTCATGAATTTAAGCTTTTCTGATTTAAAAGTAATCATTTAAAGGCAGTATTTGTTGTTATTGTTCAGTTGCTAAGCTGTGTCCTGCTATTTGCAACCCCAATGACTGCAGCACGTCAGGATTTCCTGTCCTTCACCATCTCCCGGAGTTTACTCAAACTCGTGTCCATTGAGTCGGTGATGCCATCCAACCATCTCGTCCTCTGTCATTCCCTTCTCCTCCTGCCTTCAATCTTTCCCAGCATCAGGGTTTTCCAATGAGTTGGTTTTTCACATAAGGTGGCCAAAGTATTGCAGCGTTAGCTTCAGCATCAGTCCTTCCAATGAATATTCAGGACTGATTTCCTTTAGGACTGAGTGATTTGATTTCCTTGCAATCTAAAGGACGGACTCTCAAGAGTCTTCTCCAGCACTACAGATCCTAAGCATCAATTCTTCAGTGCTTAGCCTTCTTTATAGTCCAACTCTCACATCTGCACATGACTACTGGAAAAACCAAATGTAACACGGATCCTGTTCGTGATGCCAGTTGTCTTGCTGTTCACACTGTCCACACTTTGCTGAACCCGGGAAAGGCAAGGGGCAAGCTAAGAGACTGGAAGAAGACTCGAGGAGCCATGGGAACTGCAGACCTGTTTATTCTTTCCTGGCTGACCCAACAGCTGTCGGAGCAGCCATAGCATAACCTAACACAGCACAGCCTCTCTCCTGGCTGACGAGCAGCTATAGCAGTAGACAGGCTATATTCACTCCTCTCGTAGTAGACCCAATGGACACAGCTGTAACATAGCCATAATGACGCGACTTTCTGGGTGAAGCTCATATATGCATACAGCACACAGCCTGTGTCCAAATGAGTACCTTGCAATGCACATGCACAGTGCTATAAATGACCTTAGCTGTTACATAGTCATTATCCACAAAAGGTGGAGCAAGAGAGTCTGAACACGCCATCTTGGTTAATTTACTCTCTCCCTACACCATGGCTTTGACTATATGGAACTTTGTCAGCAAAGTGATGTCTCTGCTTTTTAATACCTGGTTTAGGTTTGTCGTTGCTTTTCTTCCAAGGAGCAAACATTGTTTAATTTAATGGCTGCATTCATTGTCCACAGTGATTTTGGAGCCAGGAAAGTAAAATTATGTCACTGTTTCCATTGTGTCCCCATCTGTTTGCCATGAAGTGATAGGACCAGATGCCATGAATTAGTTTTTTGAATGTTGAGTTTTAACCCAGCTTTTTCACTCTCCTCTTTCACTTTCATCAAGAGACTCTTCAGTTCTTTGCTTTCTGCCATAAGGGTGGTGTCATCTGCATATCTGCGGTTATTGATACTTCTCCTAGCAATCTTGCTTCCAGCTTGTGGTTCATCCAGCTTGGCATTTCGCATGATGTATGTACTTTGCATATAAGTTAAATAAGCAAGGTGACAGTATGCAGCCTTGAGGTATTCCTTTCCCAAATTTGAACCAGTCCATCCTTCTATCTCCAATTCTAACTTGCTTCCTGACCTGAATACAGGTTTCTCAGGAGGCAGGTTAGGTGGTCTTATATTCTTATCTCTTTAAGAATTTTCCAGTTTGTTGTGATCCACATGGTCAAAGGCATTAGCAGAGTCAGTGAAACAGAAGTAGATATTTTCTGGAATTTCTTGTTTTTTTTTCTGTGATCCAACAGATGTTGGCAATTTCATCTCTGGTTCTGCTTCCTTTTCCAAATCCAGTTTGTACATCTGAAAGTTCTCAGTTCATATACTATTGAAGCCTTGCTTGAAGGATTTTAAGCAATACCTTGCTAGCATGCTATGGTCCATGGGGTCGCAAAGAGTCAGACACAACTGAGTGACTGAACTGAAATTGCTAGCATCTGAAATGAGCACAATTGTGCGGTAGTTTGAACATTGTTTGGCATTTCCTGTCTTTGTGATTGGGATGAAAACTGACCTTTTCCAGTCCTGTGCTCACTGCTGAGTTTTCCAAATTTGCTGGCTTATTGAGTGCAGCACTTTCACAGCATCATCTTTTAGGTTTTGAAATAGCTCAGCTGGAATTTCATCCCCTCCACTAGCTTTGTTCATAGTGATGCTTCCTAAGGCCCACTTGACTTCACACTCCAGGATGTCTGGCTCTAGGTAAGTGATCACATCATCATGATTATCTGGGTCACCAAGAATTTTTTATATAGTTCTTCTGTGTGGTCTTGCCACTTCTTCTTAATATCTTCTGCTTCTGTCAGGTCCATACTGTTTCTGTCCTTTATTGTGCTCATCTTTGCATGAAATGTTCCCTTTGTATCTCTGATTTTCTTGATGAGGTCTCCAGCCTTTCCCATTCTGTGGTTTTCCTCTGTTTCTTTGCATTATTCACTTAGGAAGCCTTTCTTATCTCTCTTGTTATGTTTCTTTCTTTCTTTAATAGAAAAACAGAGGTTTTATTTGCATACATTTATGCAATGGCAGTTCTCAACAATAACACAACAATAAACTTCAAAAAATAAATATGAAGTTATTCCCATTAAGGGAACTGACCGTTCTCTTGATATTTCTAGAGGCAAGCAAGCAAATTCTGAAGTACAGTGATACCTGGTTGCCACTAGATTAATCATATTTAGAAACAATTAAAGAGTACTAAATTTAATTGTATTTTTTCCTTTTAGATTACTGGAACTGAAGATGGTAACATGATTCAGCAATATGATAAAGGAGATTAGTTGTCACAAGCGCATTTTTAAAAATAGATAAACGTAATATATCAATATTTATATATATACATTCTATAAATATTCTTATTATTTACCCAGGAGGCTGTAATAGCTTTTTTGGATGCTAAGTATTGTCTGAAGTGAATTTTTATTGCCTGTTATAAACTCCTAAAAGAAGGGTTTATAATAGGAACATGGTGAGACATTTAATATCAGCACTGAAATAGGTACTTTTGAGTTCCATATTTGTTTGAGAACAGTAACAGCAGTCAGAGTTTCTCCCAGAGGTATAGTTTCTTTAGCTGTCTAAGTGTGTCTAATTACAGGAGTATGCTTTTGCCTATTCAGTGTTGATACTAAACATTGTTTTCCATTACAACAATATTCTTATTTTAGAGATTTTAAAATATACTCTACCCAGTAAAATATCTATGGAAATTATATTTTAAGATTGAGTGAAATGGTTTCCATTGATAAAGGTTGAAAGGCAAATTTCTTCTTTTCAAAATTTCTTCTTTTTAAATGATAATTGTAGATAATTTGAGTGACATTTTAGAACAAATATCCACTTTCTACTTTATTTGACTTGGGGGTGGGGCATATAAAACACGGGCAATGACTGATAAATTATGTAATAGTTTACAGTTTAAGAAGTACTTTTAAAATAAATTATTTTATTAAGCCTGAGCAAAACCTATGAAATGTGTTATCTTTATCATTCTGTCTATTTGCATGCATGTTTGCTAAGTTGTTTCAGTCACATCAACTCTCTGAGACCCTATGGACTGTAGTCTGCCAGGCTCCTCTGTAGAGGAGATTCTCCAGGTGAGAATACTGGAGTGGTTTGCCATGCCCTCTTCTTGGGCATGTTCCTGAACCAGGGATTTATCTGTCCATAAAAGTCATTTGTTTATGGCCTAACAGCGAGAAACTACCACATAAGGCTTTTCCAAAATACCTTGAGCCATTTTGATGAATGAATGAAGTAAATTCAGAGAAACAAATGAGCATATACATTTGTAATGTGTGAATGATAGCTTCTTTCTCATCACTTAGGTAAGGATTTAGTTAGCTCATATCTGAATTGAACTTATCCATCAGAGGGCAGACAGAACAAAAACCACAATCACAGAAAACTAACCAAACTGATCACATGGATCACAGCATTGTCTAGCTCAGTGAAACTATGAACCATGTTGTATAGGGCCATGCAAGATGGATGAGTTATGGTGGAGAGTTATGGATTAAACATGGTCAGCTGGAGAAGAGAATGGGAGCCTTGAGAACTCCATTAACAGTATGAAAATGTAAAAAGATATGACACTGAAAGATGAACTCCCCAGGTTGGTAGGTGCTACTGGAGAAGAATGGAGAAGTAACTCAAGAAAGAATGAAGAAATGGAGCCAAAGCAAAAACAACACCCAGTTATGGATGTGACTGGTGATGAAGTCCAATACTATAAAGAACAGCATTGCATAGGAACGTGGTATGTTAGGTCCATGAATCAAGGTAAATTGAAAGTGATCAAACAGGAGATGGCAAGAGTGAACAATGATATTTTAGGAATCAGTGAACTAAAATGGACTAGAATGGGAGAATTTAATTCAGATGACCAGTATATCTGCTACTCTGGGCAAGAATCCCTTAGAAGAAAAGGACAGCCCTCATAGTTAACAAAACAGTCCAAAATGCAGTACTTGGGTTTAATCTCAAAAATGACAGAATAATCTCTGTTCAATTCCAAGGCAAACCATTCAGTATGATAGTAATCCAAGTCTATGCCCTAGCCACTAATGTGGAAGAAGCTGAATGGTTCTATGGTAATGTACAAGACCTTTTAGAACTAACACCAAAAAAAAAAAAAAAAAGATATTCTTTTCATCATAGGGAACTAGAATGCAAAAGTAGGAAGTAAAGAGATAACTGGAGTGACAGGCAAGTTTGTCTCTGGAGTACAGAATGAAGCAGGGCAAAGTCTAACTGAGTTTTGCCAAGAGAACACACTGGTCATAACAAGTTCCCTCTTCCAAAACACAAGAGAAGACTACCCATGGACATCACCAGATGGTTGATATCAAAATCAGATTGATTGTATTCTTTGCAGCTGAAGATGGAGAAGCTCTATACAGTCAGCAAAAACAAGACTGGAAGCTGACTCTGGCTCAGATCATGAACTCCTTACTGCTAAATTCAGGCTTAAATTGAAGATAGTAGGGAAAACCACTAGACCATTCAGGTATGACCTGAAGCAAACCTCTGATGATTATACAGAGGAAGAGACAAACAGACTCAAGGTATTAGATTTGATAGACAGAGTGCCTAAAGAACTATGGACAGAGGTTTGTGACATTGTACAGGAGGCAGAGATCAAGACCATCCCCAAGAAAAAGAAATACAAAAAGTCAAAATGGTTGTTTGAGGTTGTTTGAGGAGGCCTTACAAATTGCTGAGAAAAAAGAGGAGCTAAAGGCAAAAGAGAAAGAGATATATACCAATCTGAATGCAGAGTTCCAAAGAATAGCAAGAGGAAATAAGAAAGTCTTTCTCTATGATCAATGCAAAGAAATAGAGGAAAACAGAATGGGATGGAGGTTGATGACATTGTACAGGAGACAGCAATCAAGACCATCCCCAAGAAAAAGAAATGCAAAATGGAAAATGGCTGTCTGAAGATAGCTGTGAAAAGAAGGGAAGTGAAAAGCAAAGGAGAAAAGGAAAGACAAACCCATTTGAATGCAGAGTTCCAAAGAATAGCAAGGAGAGATAAGAAAGCATTCCTCAGCAATTATTGCAAAAAATAGAGGAAAACAATAGAATGGGAAAGACTAGAGATCTCTTTAAGAAAATTAGAGATACCAAGGGAACATTTCATGCAAAGATGGGCTCAATAAAGGACAGAAATCGTATGGACCTTACAGAAGCAGAAGATACTAAGAAGGGGTGGCAAGAATACATAGAAGAACTGTACAAAAAGATCTTCATGACCTAGATAATCATGCTGGTGTGATCACTCACTTAGAGCCAGACATCCTGGAATGTGAAGTCAAGTGGGCCTTAGGAAGCATCACTATGAACAAAGCTAGTGAAGGTGATGGAATTCCAGTTGAGCTATTTCAAACCCTAAAAGATGATGCTGTGAAAGTGCTGCACTTAATAAGCCAGCATATTTGCAAAACTCAGCAGTGGCCACAGGACTCGAAAAGGTCCATTTTCATTACCATCCCAAAGAAAGGCAATGGCAAAGACTGCTCAAACTATGGCACAATTGCACTCATCTCACATGCTAGTAAAGTAATGCTCAAAATTCTCCAAAACAGATTTCAGCAATACCTGAACTGTGAACTTCCAGATGTTCAAGCTGGTTTTAGAAAAGGCAGAGGAACCAGAGATCAAATTGCTAACATCTGCTGAATCAAGGAAAAAAACAAGAGAGTTCCAGAAAAACATCTATTTCTGCTTTGTTGACTATGCCAAAGCCTTTGACTATGTGGATCACATTAAACTGTGGAAACTTTGAAAGAGATGTGAATACCAGACCACCTGACCTGCCTCTGAGAAAACTGTATGCAGGTCAGGAAGCAACAGTTAGAACTGGACATGGAACAACAGACTGGTTCTAAATAGGAAAAGGGGTACATCAAGGCTGTATATTGTCACCCTGCTTATTTAACTTCTATGCAGAGTACATTATGAGAAACACTGGGCTGGATGAAGCACAAGCTGGAATCAAGATTGCCAGGAGAAATATCAATAACGTCAGATATGCAGATGACACCACTCTTATGACAGAAAGTGAAGAGGAACTCAAAAGCCTCTTGATGAAAGTGAAAGAGGAGAGCAAAAAGTTGGCTTAAAGCTCAACATTCAGAAAACTAAGATCATGACCTCTGGTCCCAACACTTCATGGCAAATAGATGGGGAAACAGTGGAAACACTGGCTGACTTTTTTTTTTCCTGGGCTCCAAAATCACTACAGATGGTAATTGCAGCCATGAAATTTAAAGACACTTACTCCTTGGAAGGAAGGTTATGACCAACCTAGACAGCATATTAAAAAGCAGAGACATTACTTTGCCGACTAAGGTCTGTGAAGTCAAGGCTATGGTTTTTCCAGTGGTCATGTATGGCTATGGAGAGCTGGACTATGATGAAAGCTGAGTGCCGAAGAATTGATGCTTTTGAACTGTGGTGTTGGAGAAGATTCTTGAGAGTCCCTTGGACTGCAAAGAGATCCAAGCAGTCCATTCTAAAGGATTTCAGTCCTGGGTGTTCACTGGAAGGACTGATGTTGAAGCTGAAATTCCAATACTTTGGCCACCTGATGCAAAGAGCTGACTCATTTGAAAAGACCCTGATGCTGGGAAGGATTGAGGGCAGGAGAAGGGGATGGTGGAAGATGAGATGGTTGGATGGCATCACTGACTCCTTGGACATAGGTTTGAGTGGACTCCGGGAGTTGGTGATGGACAGGGATGCTGGGCGTGCTGCCATTTATGGGGTCGCAAAGAGTCGGGCATGACTGAGCGACTCAACTGAACTGACTGAATAGAATGGGAAAGACTAGAGATCTCTTCAAGAGAGAATCTTCTCCAACACCACAGTTCAAAAGCATCAGTTCTTCGGCGTTCAGCTTTCTTTATGGTCCAACTCTCACTTCCATACATGGCTACTGTAGAAACCATAGCTTTGACTAGATGGACCTTTGTTGGCAAAGCAGTGTCTCTGCTTTTTAATATGCTATCCATGTTGGTCATAGCTTTTCTGCCGAGGAGCAAGTGTCTTTTAATTTCATGGCTTCATCATCATCTGTAGTGATTCTGGAGCCCAAGAAAATAGTCTCTCACTGTTTCCACTGTATCCCCATCTATTTGCCATGAAGTGATGGGACTGGATGCCATGATCTTAGCTGTTTGAATGTTGAATTTTAAGCTGTCTTTTTCAATCTCCCCTTTCACTTTCATCAAGAGGCTCTTTAGTTCCTCTTCACTTTTTGCCATAAAGGTTGGTCATTTGAAATAGCTCAACTGGAATTCCATTGCCTCCACTAACTTTATTCATAGAGATGCTTCCTAAAGCCCACATGACTTCACACTCCAGGATGTCTTACTCTAGGTTAGCGATCACACCATCATGGTTATCTGGGTCATTAAGGTCTTTTTGTATAGTTCCTCTGTGTATTCTTTGCCACCTCTTATTGCAGAAGTGCCACCACTTCTGCAAGTTCTCACTAGTTATCTATTTTATATATAGCAGTGTGTATACTGTTTGGATGCATGCATGTTCAGCCACCCAGTTGTGTCCGACTCTTTGTGACTCCATGGACTGTACCATGCCAGACTCCTGTGTCCATGGCATATTCCAGGCAAGAATACTGGAGTGGGTTGCCATTTCTTTCTCCAGGAGATCTTCTTTACCAAGTGATTGAATCTGTATATTCTGCATTGGCAGGCAAATTATTTACCACTGAGCCACCAGGGAAGCCTGTTAATGTTTGTGTATGTCATCCCCAATCTCCCAGTTTATCCCTTTCCTTTTTCCCCTGGTAGCCGCAAGTATGCTTTCTATATCTGTGACTCTAGCTGTTTTGTAAATAAGTTAATTTGTATGGTGAATGATTTTTATCCATTTTAAATGTTACTTATCAAATCTTTCTGTTGAAGTTCAAGAATAATTTTTTTCTTGGGTAAAGTAAACAGGAAAAATTCAGAAACTATATGAAAATTTTCATATTCTGAAATCAAAGATGATTACTTATTCTAACAGCTTTTACCACTCAAAAATTTATAGCTTATCTCACTGAACCATAGTGAGTCTGTTTGTTGTGTTTCCCTGAAGTGTTTTATGTGAACACTGAAGTGAAGTGAAGTCGCTCAGTCATGTCCGACTCTTTGCAACCCCATGGACTGTAGCCTACCAGTTTCCTCCGTCCATGGAATTTTCCAGGCAAGAGTACTGGAGTGGGTTGCCATTTCCTTCTCCAGGGGATCTTCCTGACCCAGGGGATTGAACCCAGGTCTCCCACATTGCAGGCAGGCGCTTTACCATCTGAGCCACCAGGGAAGCCATGAACACTGAAGTTTCTAGTTATTTCGCAGTTTTTGTTTTATTCTAGTGTAATGTCTATATATAACAACAACAAAATAAGTGTAAACACTGAATTATTTGATATTATACAATTAATCATCATAAATATACTCAAAAATGTAGAATCCTATAACTTAGAGGGAATGAGATTTCAAAAACACTTTTGTTGTTGCTCTGTCCCTCAATCATGTCCAACTATTTGCTACCTTATGAACAGCAGCACACCTGACATCCCTGTCCTTCACTATCTCCTGAAGTTTGCCAAAAACTCATGCCCATTGAGTCGGTGATGCTATCCAACCATCTCATCATCTGTTGACCCCTTCTCCTCCTGCCTTCAATCTTTCCCAGCATTATGGTCTTTCCCAATGAGTCAGCCCTTTGTATCAGGTGGCCAAAGTATTGGAACTCCAGTATTAGTCCTTCCAATCAACATTTAGGATTGAGTTCTTTCAGGATTGATTGGCTTGATCTCCTTGCTGTCCAAGGAGTTCTCTAGCACCACAACTTGACAGCATCAGTTCTTTGGCACTCAGCCTTCTTTATGGTATAACTCTCACATCCATACATGAGCACTGGAAAAACCATAGCTGTGACTAAACAGACCTTTTTCAGCAAAGTGATGTCTCTACTTTTTAATACACTGTCTAGGTTTGTCATAGGTGTTCATCCAAGGAGCAAGCATCTTTTAATTTCATGGCTTCAGTCACCATCTGAAATGATTTTGGAGCCCAGGTAATAAAATTCTGTCAATATTTCCATTGTTTCCCCATCTATTTGCCATGAAGTGATGGGACTGGATGCGATGATCTTAGCTTTTTGAGTGTGAGTTTTAAGACAGCTTTTTAGTCTCCTGTTTGACCTGCATCAAGAGGCTCATTAGTTCCTCTTCACTTTCTGCCATAAAGGTGGTGTCATCTGCATTTCTGAGATTATTGATATTTCTCCTGGCAATCTTGATTCCAGCCTCTGCTTCATCCAACCCAGCATTTTGCATGATGTACAGTACATAGAAGTTAAATAAGCAGGGTGACAGTATACAGCCTTGAGGTACTCTTTTTCCAATTTTGAACTAATCTGTTTTTCCTTGATTGTTTCTGTTACTTCTTGACCTAAATGCAAGTTTCTCAGGAGGGAAGCAAATTGGTCTCATATGCCTGTCTCTTTAAGGATTTTCCACAGTTTGTTGTGATCCACACAGTCAAAGGCTTTAGCGTAGTGAATGAAGCAGAAGTAGATGTTTTTCTGGAATTCCCTTGCTTTCTCTATGATCCAAACAATGTTGGCAATTTGATCTCTGGTTTCTCTGCCTTTTCTAAATCCATCTTTAGTACTTCTGTAAGTTCTTAGTTCATGTACTGTTTAAGCCTAACTTGAAGGATTTGGGGCATTACCTTGCTAGCATGTGAAATGAGCACAATTGTACAATACTTTGAACAGAAAACAATCCTTAGTGAAAATAGTAAAGAAGCAGAGAACTTATATATCTTCCCCAATGTCATAGAATGCTTTATTGGAAAAGCAAAAATATTACATCTGTTCCTATGATTCTCACTCTTTCCATTATATATATAATATATATATATATCTTTAATATCAGTGATATGCATAGTAACTGTTAGCATGTGATTGCATCAGAAACTTAACATGAAGGAAAAAAGTCATCCCATGAGCGATGCCTGGTGAGAAGAGCACAGTCTTGACCATTGAAAGCATGAGCTGCAACTTAGAAAAGATTTCCGTGAGTCGCCCACCAAAGGAAATGTTGAGTAAGTTTGATTGGAGTTATAGAAATGAACTAATTTAAATTATTTATGAATAAATTTAAAGTTAAGTGCAAGATTTTGGTCCTGATACATAATCTAAGAAAATTTTAAATTTTGGTCTTGATAATTTAAAAATTGAAAGTGAAATCTTCCAAAATATCAGAAGTTCCCCAGTTTCATAAGACAGCTGAGAAGAAGCACCACAGAATTTTATTCATTTAGATAAAATGAAATCAAAGCAAAGCTGTATTTATAAATACGTGAATATAATATGACTCAAAGTTAGTCACTGATTTTATGCATAAAGCCAAACCAATTTAAATACTTACTAGAAAATAAAGCTTCCAAAAGAAATAGATGTATTTACTCATAATTACTTTATATGTCACTCATTCACTATTTTTGCACACTTTTTTTTTTTAACATGTTTACTTTAGGAAATATGTGTTAACTTTTAAATCCATTCTTTACTAATACTCTGTTGTAGTATTTTATTGATTTAAACATAAATCACATTAAAAAGTCTTGAAATGATTTGCTGTCTTATTTGGAGTATTATAATTATACATAGTTATCAAATTATGTGCACAAGAAATAAGATTTTAATGGATAAGTTACTAAGGGGATAAAATCAAATGACTCAGCTTGTCAGAAATGTGAAGTGCCCTTCACACATCCCTAAGGCTGGAGAATGTCATTTCACAACTCTGCCAACCTATTTAGTAGTAAGCCAAGGAATGTGTGGAGCTTTTATTCCCAGTTACAGGAATCTACAATTTTAAAAAAAGTTCTATCATGTTATTAAAAAATTCTATATCATGATATAGATACTTCAGATTATTTCAGAGTTTGTTTGTTTATTTTGTTTTTTTCTTGCAGCATACATATTCTCTTCTTTAGGTAGCAGAAATAAAGAATTTTAGTGCTGTAAGAGACAGATAATCTAGGCAAATTCTTGAATTACACTTGTAAAGAAACTAAAACTTGGATTAATTAAATATCTTAAACAGGTGCCCCTCTTTTTATTGGCGGAGATGAGAGCAAGCCCTTGCACCTGACTTCTGGAAAGGGACTTTTAGCTATACTGTACTGTTACCATCTCCAGGGCAATATGGAAACGGCCTTCTTGATATCATGCGATTCTTTTCAGCTGTTCAGATAAATTTAAAAATCATTCCAAAATTTGCTCTGTTCTGCTTTCAGAGCATAAACTTTGCTTAACCTCCTTCATATTCATTATACACACTTTTTCTCTGACCTGTCTAGTATCTTACAAACTTTCACTTTCTAAACTCTAGACATATGGAAGAGATATTCATTAGTCCTTAGTATTCATCTGCTTCATCTTTTTATTGTTATGTATTAAGGCATCTTTTACCAGTAATCATTTATTCTTTTTCTTGAACTGCCTGAGAAAGATTGTAAGCCTGTAAAGTTAAAATATGTCCAATCTATTTAAAATAATATAAATATTATTGATTCACTCTTCTGCTCATTTTTAATAGTTTTATTGGTGTTTTTTGATGCTGAGTTGTGTGAGCTGTTTATGTATGGTGAATATTAACACCACATCAGTCATATCATTTGCAAATATCTTCTTTTCTATAAATTATCTTTTGGTTTTTCACAATTTCCTATGCTGTGCAAAAGTTTTAAGCTTCATTAGGTCCCATTTGTTTATTTTTGCTTTTGTTTCCTTTGCTTTAGAAGGTGGATACAAAAATATATTGGAATTTATGTCAAAGATTGTTCTGTCAACGTTTTCCTCTAGGAATTTTATAGGTTCTGGTCTTACATTTGGATCTTTAAACCAGTTTGAGTTTATTTTTATATATGGTGTTAGAGAATGTTCTGATTTCATTGTTTTACAATTAGCTGCCCAATTTTCTAGCACCACTTGCTGTAGAGACTGTTTTCTACATTTATCTTTTGTTACTTTGTCATAGATTAACTGTAAGGGTGAGGGTTTATTTCTGGGCTGGATTATTGTAGATTTAGCCTCTAACTTCTAAGAGCAAACCTCTATTCTTAATATGCCTTAATCTCTCCCACTGGAAAACAGAGTCTTTTATTTGCATAGTTTATACCTTTCTGTGGTGGCTCAGGTGGTAAAGAATCCACCTGCAATGCAGGAGACCTGAGTTCAGTACCTGGGTCAAGAAATCCCCTGGAGAAGGGGATGGCTACCCACTCCAGAATTCTTGCCTGGGAAATCCCACGGACAGAGGATGTCCACGGGATCGCAAAGAGTTCTTATGCTTTCATGCCCTTCTAGCTAATCTGCTTTATAGCCCCTTTTCTTTATAGCCAAAATGCTGAAGGAGTTTTCTATATTTCCTGTTTCCACTACTCAAGTCTGATCCAATCTTACCTACGTGGATAACACATTTTTTTTGTGTGGGTGCCAGTGACTTTCATGTCGCTTTCTTCAATGAGATTCCTTTTAACCAATTCTTACATGAGCTTTCTGCAGGGTTCATTACAGTTCAGTTCAGTTGTGTCTGAGTCTTTGTGACCTCATGCATTGCAGCATGCCAGGCTTCCCTGTCCATCCCCAGCTCCCTGATCTTGCTCAAACTCATGTCCATTGAGTTGGTGATGCCATACAACCATGCCATTCTCTGTCCTCCTCTTCTGCTCCTGCCTTCAATCTTTCCCAGCATCAGGGTCTTTTCTATCTAGTGAGTCAGTTCTTAGCATCAGGTGGCCAAAGTTTTGGAGCTTCAGCTTCAGCCTCAGTGCTTCCAATGAATATTCAGGACTGATTGCCTTTATGATTGACATTACAGTTGGAAAAACATTTTTTTTTCACTTGAATACTATGATAACATATCTCTAGCAACTTCTACTCTATCTCCCCTTCAGGATTATTCCCCTTTCATTTGGAATAGCTAAAGACTCATTATTAACCCCTTTTACCTTTACTTTGTTGAGCCATATGTAATTCTTAAATGTACATGCAATGCAGATTTCTCCTCAGAACCAGGCTAGTTTCTCCAATTGCCTCTGCTCTTGCATGTTTTGAAGGTAAATTCAAGGTAAGGATATAGAAAATGGATTTAATAACTTTCCTCCTGAAACTTGATGCCATTCCAACATTTGCTGTCTCTTGGAATGGCAGCACTGTTCTTCTCATTTTGCAAGTTAGGGTCCTATAAACCACCTTCATCAGCTCCTTCTCACTCAGTATTAGCCCTTTCTGTGCCCTATCCCTGTACTGACTGTTTAAGTGACGTACTGTCTTTTGATTTTCATAACCCTAGAAGGAAGATACTGTCATTTTCTTTACACTGTACTCTCCATATCCAATCCACTGTTATATAATTTTAGTTTTGCCTCATAAGTAAATTTTAGATTTATCATTTCATTTCATTTCTGTTGACACCTTCCTCATTCAAGGTCCTGTAATCTCTCACTTCCATTTCTCAGATAACTTCAGAGTTCTTTTCCCTGTTACACACTTTTCTATACATTTTTCCTTTATAGCATTATTTCAATTACTATTTGAAATCTGTTCATGAGATTATTCTGACAATATCTGTCTCCCCAGATTGTATTATACAAACCTGTTCTTTGTGTTTATCTTTTATGAAAACTTTTACCATTAGATATTAGTGTCGTATCTGCTTTATAGCAGGAATTCATTATATATTTTTTAATAAATGAATGTTTAGATGTGCATTTTTCTCTGTGCTTACACATGTATGCACACTGTTATGCATACACATCATATCATGTCTACACATGACCTTCACATATAAATAGCTGCTCTTAAACCTATCCCATATATATATGTATACAAATTTTAATAATCAGACATATGTATACAGTCTTTTTTTCTTATATCAACATGGCCTAGTTTTATTAAATAATTTTATTTTTTTCTATAGTAATAATTAAATGGCTGTGTATTATCCCACCAGATGAGTGTGAAAAGATGTTTTAAATCACCATCATCTTATTTTACTGTTACAGATAATAACTTGGTTAGCATCTTTGATATTAAGCTCTGTTTATATCTTTAATTAGTTCCAGATTAAAATGAGATAAAGAAGCATAATGAAATACTAGCGGTTTCAATCCTTCAGATTAATTGCTCTTAAAAGCAATTATTATTTGTCAGATCTAATGTTTGTTATGCAAGCATCCTGTAAGATGGTTATTATGATCTCCATTGTACAGAAAGGTAAGTTAAGACTCATGGCATGAAGAAAACTACTGGGATTATGACAAGCAAATGGAGAGTCAACAATTTGAGTCATAGTCTGTCTGATTACATTAAGACTCATTAATAATAGGCTATACTCATTTTAAATTTCTTTCCCTCCAGAGAATTTATGCTAGTCTATACTTCTGTATTTCCATATCTGTGCCATCGATACTAATGCTCTTTCTAGTCTTACTGAGGAAATATATTTTTTCCATTTAAAGACATATGAATTTATTTTTAGTACATTGTTATATGTTTGAGTATAAATAAGTTTCAGTACATTTGTATCTTTCTCTGAGTTGCCTGGTCTTTTATCATTTGTAGTGGTATATTTTTTTAATATGATTGATTCTCCAGAGCTCTTTTTCTATATTAAAGGCATTAACTATGTGCCTTATATGTTAAAGGTGTTTTCCTATTTTGTTAATTTTCTTTTAACTTAGTTTATGAAGTATATGTGTGTATGTGTGTGTTTACTTTTAATGTTGCAATCTAAGTCTTGTTTAGTCAAATAATTTAAAGCTATATGCTTTTATAATATTCAAGATTTGACTTTTGACAACATTTTAATAATGTGTAAAGGTTAATTCTTGAAAGAAGTGTGCTTAGAAATATAAATTATAAATATGGTTGGTTATATAAGTAGATAAAATTTATTTCAGGGTGTGTCTTGCTGAGTAAAAATGTCTTAGGAATAGCAAAAGGTTTTAGAAATAGAATGAATGTACACATGAAATGAGTTTGGAACAAAATGAATAGAAAGTTACCCATAACCAGACTTCATAAAATATATGCTATTATAAATTTTAAAATATGTTAAAAGATTCTGCTAAAAGATTATTTTTGAAAAGTATGTATACATGTATGTATGTGTGTCTACACACATATATACATATATATACACATATGTATGCATATACATATATATGTGTGTGTATTTACATATATATATGTAAACAGGCTTGGTGTGATTAAACTATCAGAATAATTGATGGAAGAATAGCTAAGGGATTTACATATGGATAAGGTGTTGTAAATTGTAGTATCATAGTGTTATATTCATTGAAATTCCATGACTCTTGCTATAATGAAGAAAAAATGCAAAATGTTAAAAAATTTAAAATAAAAATGCAGTGAACTAGAGGATTAAGATTATAGAATATGTTAGAAATGGCAATAGTTGCATAAATTTGCAAAGTACCTCCCCAAATTACTTTGCGCTCACCTCAGTATAATAAAAGAAAGTGAAAGTGTTAGTCTCTCAGTCTTGTTGACTCTTTGCAACCTCATGGATGGTTGCAACCTCATAGTCTGCCTGACTTGTCTGTCCGTGTAATTCACCAGGCAAGAATATTGGAATGGGTAGCCATTCCCTTCTCCAGGGGATCTTCTTGACCTGGGACTGCATCAGTGTCTCCTGTGTCTCCTGCACTGGCAGATGGATTCTTTACCGACTGTGCCACCAGGAGCATCCCATGAACAGAGGAGCCTGGGCAGGCTACAGTCAGTGGGGTCTCAGAGTTGAACATGACTGAGCGACTAACACTTTCAGTGTAAACAATTGTCCAAACATTTCCTGTTTACCTAAAAGCCTGGTAACATTAATAATGTGGTTAACTTCACTTTCATATATGCTGTGTATATGAATGCTTTGTTCTATAATCCTTCCATATAGCCTAGTGTGTGTGTGTGTGTGTGTGTGTGTGTGTGTTAGTTGCTTAGTCGTGTCCAACTCTTGGCAACCCCATAGACTGCAGCCCACCAGGCTCCTCCATCCATGGAATTCTCCAGGCAAGACCACTGGAGTGGGTTGCCATTTCCTTCTCCAATTGCCTATTTTAACTGAATCATACTGGTCATATGGTTGTCACTAAATATATAGTTGTTTGCTTATTGATTTTAAAAATTTCTTTATTTCAGTGCTTACTCTCCCCAAGATAAAATTTGGAGTACTTTCATGATAATTGACGTGTCCCTGATTTCTTGACACCCAGAGCTTATTAATAATGCCTAGCTGATTGTTAAACCTTCAGAGACCAAAACTTCAAATGAGTAACTGATCGCTGCATGCTGGGTAAAGGATAAGTTTTACTTTGTCAAGAACCACCATATTTTTTCTTCACAACTTTATGTGCAAAATGTGTTCTACCTTCTTAGAGTATATATTATATAACCTTAGCCCCAAGTGAATAACAGTTATCCATATGGACCCCCAAGAATTGAAAAGTGATATCTTCCAGTGTTGTTGGATTTTGTATTTTGTACAAAACTGTTTTAGAGTTGACAATTCTCTCACCTCTAACATCTCCCTGTGTCAATATGCATAGTTTCCAACAAGTGTATTTTACTGATCATATGCTGTTTATGCAGAGAAAAATACAGAGAACATAGTTAACACAAAGTTACCCACACAGCCCCTCCATGTGTTTCCCAGAGGATGGGAGCTTCTATTCTTAATGCTGCATTATTGTTCTATCCAGGCTGTTACTCTTGTTTTCATCTAGAAGAGAGTGGCAGGGTTTAATCTTTGAAATTTAATTCCTAATTCTGTTTATTCTATCTGTCCTTATTGGTAGTTCTGTTGACCTCCCATTCACTTGTCAGTAGTCTCAAGGTACCTGATTTATAATACTTGTCTTCATTCTTATTGCATCATCATTTGAGTTCTTCACTTTCTATCTTTAATCACAGATTTTGTCATATTACTTTGTAATACAAAGTGGATTATTTTTCCCCACCTCATTAATCTCAATTTGAGTCATGTAACTTATTTTGGGCGGTGCAATGTTAGTATATATTAATTGAGTTAAGGCTCTCATTTGTTCGTATAGTTAGACTTGCCTCTTGTCCTCTTGTCACCCAAAATAAGAAGAACATGCCGAGGCAGTTTCTTTCCCATCAGCTTGGCCACTCAAATGAGAACAACATAGGGGAGATCGAAATACTGCAGCAAAGATCCCACACAAGCACCTTAGCACAAACTGGCCCAGGTGAGCCCAACCTTGACCAACTAAATACAGTCAAACTGAACACCCATGGGCTAAAGACTATAATGTTTGTTATTATATACTAGTGAGATTTTGAAACTGTTTATTAGTGACCAAAGCTAATTAGCAGATATTATAATTACTTAATACATTTGATGAAGCCAAATCCATTTTAGCAACTTTTTAGCTTTTAAGATTATAGTTTCTGAAATTCATGAACTGAAAGAACTATCATTTCCATTATGCTCCTCTATTCCTTGTCATATTCATATGTAAAATATATCATTGCCCTCACTCTCTGACTTCTGTTTTTTATCCTTTTGCTCTCTCACGCCTGCACTCCTTCTTAATTGCTTTTCGACCTAAAAAAACCCTCATGTATTGATGCCTCCATTTTTTCCCATAACTGTCAGCATCTCCTTGAGTTAAACTTTCTATTCAGTACAGAACCCATAGTCACTCACTTGAGTAAATCCTCACCCAGTCTTTCTCTTTCATTTGCTATATATCTTTCCTGCAAATCCCAAACATAGATCAAGCCACAATTTATATTTTTCTTCAGTCAGAGTAGTAGTATAATTGTGGGAAACTGTATAACTTAAATAACTCCACAAAATGAGATGCAAATATTTCCATAGCTCATGAATTATTCAAGATACTACTTAGCTTAAGAGCAGAAAGTGTAAGATCTTCTAGAGGTTTCTCTCACTCTATTTCCCAGAGTGAAAAGGTTTAGACAGTCGCAAAGTGGACCGGTTCTCTGCACCCTTAAGCTTGTTTTCCTTCTAAAGAAATCAAGGTCACTATCAAAATTTATTTCTAGTTTTCCATACAGAGCCATCTTTCTGGGAGTCAGCCAGATAGGGCCTGTAAGTGTGGTCCTGATCGGGAATATATAACTTTTGTCTGTTTCCCATCTTCTTATGTCAGGAATAGGCAGTATTTTTCTTTATATCCCTAAAAATATAGTATTTACAGGTTATCATCTTTCACTTCACAGTAGGGTCCTTTCCCCAAAGTATTGAATATAGTGAGCCTTAATGACCTGAAGAATCTTCTGCTACTTCTGGCCCACTGTGTTCTCAGATCAATTCGTTGACCTTTGCTTTTTCTGCTAGAAGGTTGAATTCTTAGGGTGAATTTGCCAGGTTATTGGGTCATCTGGCATTGGATTTGGCTTTCAGCCACTGAAAGCCGCTGATAATGGAGATTTTTATTAATAATGGTACAATGAGGGAAAAGGAAAGAGCAGCAAAGAGCACTTTGGATATATTAGAGAAGACTGCCGATTATCATATACTAATGCATATGGCACCCCCACTCCAGTACTCTTGCCTGGAGAATCCCATGGGCGTGGGAGCCTGGTGGGCTGCAGACCATGGGGTTGCTAAGAGTCGGACACGACAGAGCGACTTCACTTTCACTTTTCACTTTCATGCATTGGAGAAGGAAATGGCAACCCACTCCAGTATTCTTGCCTGGAGAATCCCAGGGACGGGGGAGCCTGGTGGGCTGCCGTCTATGGGGTTGCACAGAGTTGGACACGACTGAAGCGACTTAGCAGCAGCAGCAGCAGCAGTAGCAACGCAATATAGATGGAATCTAGAAAGATGGTACTAATGAACCTATTTGTAGGACAAAAATGAAAACACGGACATTGAGAACACACTTATGGACATGGTTAGTGGAGAGAAGGGAGAAGGTGAGATGTATGGAGAGAATAACATGGACACATACATTATCATATGTAAAATAGATAGCCAACGGGAATTTGCTGTGTGACTCAGGGAACTGAAACCAGCTCTGTAACAGCCTAGAGGGATGGGATGGGGAGGGAGAAGGGAGGGATGTTAGAGTGGGAGGGGACATGGGTTGAGGCAGAGTGGGAACATGTAGGATGAGGTAATCAAAAATACATATGTTCATTCTCTATGTCTGTTTCTCCATTGTTTCCCTGTAAATAGATTCTTCAGTACCATTTTTCTCGATTGTGTATATACGCATTAGAATATGGTTTTTATCTTTCTCTTTCTGACTCACTTCACTCTGTGTAATAGGTTCTAGGTTCATCCACCTCATCAGAACTGACTCAAATGGTTCCTTTTATGTTCATTTTAGTGGCTGAGTAATATTCCATTACTGTATGTACCACAGCTTCTTTATCCATTCATCTGTCAATGGACATCTAGGTTGCTTCCATATTCTAGCCATTGTAAATAGTGTTGCCGTGGAGAGGCGAGGGCGAGATGTTTGGAAAGAGTAACATGGAAACTTACATTATCATATGTAAAATAGATAGCCAGTGGGAATTTACTGTATGAGTCAGGAAACTCAAACAGGGGCCCCCTATCAACCTAGAGGGGTGGGATGGGGAGGGAAATGGGAGGAAATTTCAAAAGGGAGGGGATATATGTATACCAATGGCTGATTCATGTTGAGGTTTGACAGAAAACAGCAAAATTCTGTAAAACAATTACTCATCAATAAAAAATAAATTGATTTTTTTAAAAGTACATATAGACCACTGCATTAGGAAGTTCATTATGAAATGAGGTTGCATCTCTCTTTTCATCACTGGGCTCAGTTTCTGGCATATAGTGACTACCCAGTAAATGTTAATTTCATGCAACAGGATTACCTTGAATATTGAGTTATAATTTGATTTAAGGAATAATTTATAGCAGAGTAAATCAATTGAGTATATATGCTAGTTTGCTCCTAGGGAGAATGAATAATGAAATAACGTCCGTATGTGGTGGATTTTTCTCTTTTAAATGTTTAGTTGACCAGGTTGGAAAGGTTTGGATGACATAGCATAGCATTCAACAAAGAGAAGCCAACAATAGCATGTTTGTTTCAGATTTCTGAGGTGGAAAGCAGAGTGTGGCTTCTGAAGGAAAGAATAGGTTAAATGGAGAGATCTGAGAGTGTATGTAGATACATCTCGCAATATCAGCATTAAACAGTTTCTAGCCTACTTTACTCTGATATTTTTACCTAATACCTATGTTTGACTGTAGGAGGAAAGGATTTTCAACCTTTCTAAATTGACTTTGTATATTACAGTAAGCATGACTTTGGCCAGATGGATATATGCTTCTTTCTGACATGATAGAATGGATGAACTCTCTGAAAACGATCTTCCTCAAAGGAATTCTTTTACTTTTTTCTTAAAATAAGGTCTCGTGCTCATGGCTAAAAAATTATAACAATTAGATAAGTGGGGGTGCTGGTATAATGTAACCTTACTTTCACATTCAGTGAAGATGATAATCACTAAGCCAATTAACAAAGTGCACGCACACACACACACCGGTATCACAGGTCTTGATTTTAGGTGTCTATCCTCCCAGTTTCCATGATTCATGTAGAGTTTACTGGTTTCAAAAACAATCTTTGTCAAAGGCTATTTGAAAAGAGCAAGTCACTGTGGTGGTTAGGTAGATGGCAAAGTGGTCATATGTAAATAGTTTCTGAGGTCTTTATGTGAGAAGTTCACTTCCTTATTGAAAACTAATGGATACTTTGGGACACTAATTAGTGTTCCCTAAGAGTTCTCCAAGAGGAATTGCATTGGAATTGATGTAAATTGACAGAAAGCAGCATAAATTGATTTGATCACTAAAAGGCCTTGCATTTGAGGCTTTTTTTTTTTTTAAGTGGAAAATGGTCCCCCAATGAAAACATATATCATAGAAGAATGAGGGAAGAGAAATAAAGAAAATTGAATGTTTGTCATTGATCAATTATTCAGAATCAATTATGGTTTGTGAAGGAAAGCATGCTGTGCCAAAGCCAAACCAAACTCAAATAAGCATGAGAATTAATTACTTTCATGCTTGTATAAGGCTAGAAGAAGGAGGATGCAGTATCTGTTGGCAGAAATGTAGTAGGAGCAGAAAATTATGATGACACAATGAGATTCCTTACTCCAGAATGTCGGATATTTTGTTATCAAGGAAGGGATTCTGAAGTCAGTTTATAAGAGAAGTGTTGGAGTTCTCTAGAGAGATAGAACCGATAGAATTGATATATACTATAGTATATATATATAACATATGTAATAAAATATATAAAAGCATATATGCACATGGTATATATGTATGTATGTACATATATATGTATATATACACATATGTATGTAAGAGAAAGCATGCTAAGTCACTTCAGTTGTGTCTGACTCTGTGCAACCTGATAGACAGCAGCCCACCAGGTTCCTCTGTCCACGGAATTCTCCAGGCAAGAATACTGGAGTGGGTTGCCATTTCCTTCTCCAATGTAAGAGAGACTTATTTTATGAAACTGACTCATGTGGTTGGATTGTGGGACTGACGAAATTTACAAGGCAAACTAGCAAGCTGGAAATTTTGGCTAAAGCTAGTATTACAGTGATGAATCCAATGACTAAAAACTCAGGTAGGTTTTCTGTGTTGCAGTCTGGGGAGCAGAATCCCTTCCCCCAAAGGGACCCTTGTCTTTTCTCTTAATGCATTCAACTGATTGGATAAGGCCTACCCACATTTTGGAGGGTTGCCTACTTTATTAAAAGTCAGCTAGTTTAAATGTTAATCTGAAAGCCATCTTCACAACAGCACATAGACTGATGTTTGACCTAGTATCAGTGTTTGAGCATCATGAGCTGACCAAGTGGACATCTAAAATTAACTAACAGACTTAACTGTACCTACTTATAGCCAGGTCTGTGCTATAGACAATAAACTCTCACATTTTGATGACTAGTTTTACATACCATATAGTCATAAATTTCATATTCTCCCAACATTATTGCAAGTTAAGCAGGGAAGCAAATTTGAGTCCAATAAATAAGGAAACAGAATCATTCAAAACATTAAGGTCTTAAATTGTACACTGAAGTTCACATCCAGTGTCATAAAGAATATAATTACCAGCCAATAGAAAATTATTAATAAGAAAATATATTCCTGGAATTCAAATTAGGTGTTATTAGGGGTTTTTGGTATGAACATCTTTATCATTAAATTAAAATTATTCTATGCATTTGAATTTGTAGGCAGCTTCAGTTTAGCTTGAAATATTTTTAACAGAAATTGGTAAACTGTGACAAAATAATTTTGATGGTAAGAATGATTCTGTCTTCTTTTGAAAAATGTGAAAATCATTCAAAAAATGAAACATACTTACTTCTCTCAGATAACCTAGAGAGAAGGAGAGAGAATTAAAGAGAAATCTTTCAGTCCCTGCAAAGGAATCTAAAGTCCCCCTTCCTCCGAAGGAGACTGAAAAATCTTTTCACAGTTGAAAAGGGGCAGTGATTTGTATTTGTTGAACAGGATGTGTGTATGCATGTGTGTGCATATATAAATGATAGGGTTTTTCCCCTTTGAGATGGATTATCCCTCCTATGGAATTACTCATATTTGCAGATGTCATACATAAAGAAAGAAATTTGTCTACCAGTATTTAAAACGTCTCCCCCAGTGAGGCAGTGTTTCCCTTTCACTGCCCCTGAGTTGAATTTTTGAGCTGAGAAAGGTTGAAGAGTCTCTCTATTTTTAAAGAGTGAATTTGTTAACTATGAAGCTAGAAAGACATTATTATACTAATTATCTAAAACATTTTAAAACTAGCCTAATGTAAGCGATTATGTTTGGAGTTAATGAAGCACCGATTCCCCTAACATAGTCGAGTAAAGGGAAGCAAGATCTTTTGCCAATAAAAATCTCATCAGGTGATGGCCTTGACAGAACATCTCACTATTCCTGTCAGCCAGAGCTGTCATAAACAAACCACTGATGAGACAATGACAATAATTAACACTGTGTTAATGGGATATGGAACTTCACAGTTATTTTTTCAGCTACAGTGAACTGAATGAATGCCAAGCAGTGCACATGGCTTAACATCATAACATGTTTCTCCTTTATTTACTGTGGTTGTGTTGGCTCTCTTGTGTTACTAACCAGAGATATGCTTCCTTAGGCTCATGGGATGGTAGATAAGGATACTAACATGTTGGAAATACAACAGCTATGTTCACATCACCATTAAAGGTTAAGAGTAAATAAATTGACTTCATCTGCACTTTGTTTTGATTAAGACTATGGCAGTTTGACCCTGCACAATGGAAGATACTTTGGATTATGATTGTAATTCTAAGGGAGGACTTTTTAAAAAAAAATCAGAAGTTTGAACCCACAATTAATAAGAGGCAATGGATTGTATGAAAGATATGGTCACTGACAGAATTAGATTATTAAAGTCAGGAAAGGTGCTGGCTAGTGCTGCTATAAGAAAGAATTTTTGGTGGTATTTTTGTAGCAAGGTGTCACATTCTAATACAGGGTAGCAAATTAAGTTAAGAAGCAGTGAAGGGTAGCTTGGCCCATAGGTTCAATGGAACTTCCTTTATTGTACATTTCTAGACCCATCACTTCAGTCTAACATGTTTATACTCTACCGTAATTTTAAATGTGTATCTAAAAGATCTCTCCCTCTTGGCATTGCTTCTTTTCAATAAGATATTTATGGAGCACATGAATACTTCCTAAAGCCGCATTTTAGGCTTAATAAATTTCATCTTACATGAGGAACAAACATGGTAAGTCTAGACAGATTTTTTTCTTTCATTTTAGCTTCTCTGCTTGAACTCGAATCAAAGGAAGTAACTGTATTACATAAAATGCATTCACTTGTAGAAATGGAACTGTTTTGATCTCTATTAAATACTGGATTTTTTTTTTTTTTAAAGTTTGAATGTACTCTAAAAAGTGGGATTATTTTTACCCTCCTGAATGACAAATCTTTCTGAACAGGCTTTCCAGCAATTAGTCTTGCTCTAATGCTATTTCTACACTGGCAAGATGAAGCCTGTGACTTGCCAGATATCTGGAGAATATGGTGCTTTCTGTACAGGCACCAGCATTTGTTCAAAAGCCAGAGTATACGCTTGTACTTGGCCAGTGTAGAAACAGCAGAAGAGGCCTAAAGTACTAAGATTGTTATTGGATTAGTTGGGTGATTTCTCTCAGGAATCACTGTGTTACTTCTCTAAGAGTCACAAATTATTAAATATAATGCAAGGAAATCTGTAGGTTATTCTGTTTACTGCATATGCATTACATTTGGCATGACTGAGAATTGGAAGAAAGTAACATTATGATCCTAACTCTAAGGGAGACCATATAGGGTGTTTTCATCTTAGACTCACAACTTAATTGAAAAAAATTATATGGGATTTCAAAATGAACTTTTAGAAAACTATTGCTACACACACTCTAGTGTACAAATGGTTTTAATAGTCTCGTAAATACTTGTGTAAACCATTCCTTGAAGTACTTTGAAATGAAATTCTATTGTTCTTGTTAGAGTTAATGGTCATTTTCATAATATTTTTTTGTTGTTGATATTGTCATTATGTATCTTTTCTATCAAAATGGAAAAATCTTGGCAGTCTGAAGATTGTTAAATTTTCAATTTGTTAGATTCAAAGATTTCAAAATAAGCTGTTCCCTGTTCTGCCTCATTCTGAGAACTTCAGGAGAAATGGCTTTTTAAAAGGACACCATGTTGAAGTAGATTTTCTTTGTCATTCTAGAAACATACACTTTGAATGTCACTCCCTAGTCTGTCTCAAGTAAAGTGTGATCTCGTCCTTTGTTTTTTTCCCCCTTAAGCCGAAGGCAAAACTCTTTTTCATAGGAGCAAATGTATAAGATAATCACTGTATATGGTAATCAACTTACTTGTCTCAAACCTTAGTGCTTGGCTATAGAATTAGTTAAAGGTTATAATGTGAGTTAATATAGAGTCTAATATTTTCATCTTTGTTTCTATTAGAGAACTATCCTTGTTTTAGAATTGAGGTACTAAGTGATCTCATGTGTTAATGATACAATATAATGATTCTGGATTTGACTAATATCAAATAAATTTTTTCTGAATAATATTTCAGTTGATGGCATAAAATAGAGCTATCGATAATTATTGAAGAACTGAAGATTCAAGTGGTAAATTTCTTTTTATCCCCACAATTATATCCATATTCAAAACTTGGTTTTGTTGTTATTCGATTTCTCAGTCATATCTGACTCTTTGCAACCCCATGGACTAAAGCACACCAGGCTTCCTTGTCCTTCACCATCTCCCAGAGTTCACTCAAACTCATGTCCACTGAGTCGATGATACCATCCAACCACCTCATCCTCTGTCGTCCCCTTCTCCTCCTGCCTTCAATCTTTCCCAGTATCAGAGTCTTTTCTAATCTTTTCTAAGGCTCTTCACATCAGGTGGTCAAATTATGGAAGTTTCAGCATCAGTCCATCTAATGAATATTCAGGACAGACTTCC
Source organism: Nanger dama (assembly GCA_917880005.1). Lineage (NCBI taxonomy): Eukaryota > Metazoa > Chordata > Mammalia > Artiodactyla > Bovidae > Nanger > Nanger dama. Next base: position 39,181,894 of record CAKJTW010000007.1, read on the forward strand.
TTTAGGATTGAATGGTTTCGTCTCCTTTCAGTCCAAGGGACTCTCAAGAGTCTTCTTCAACACCACAGTTCAAAAGCACCAATTCTTCCATGTTCAGCCTTCTTTATGGTCCAACTCTCACATCTATACATGACTAATGGAAAAACAACAGCTTTGACTAGACAGACCTTTGTCAGCAAAGTAATATCTCTGCTTTTTAATACGTTGTCTAGGTTGGTCATAGTTTTTCTTCCAAGAAGGAAGCATCTTTTGATTTCATGGATGCAATTACCATTTGCAGTAACTTTGGAGCCCAAGAAAATAAAATCTGCTGCTGTTTCCCCATCTATTTGCCATCATGTGATGGAGCCAGATGCCGTGATTTTAGTTTTTGAATGTTGAGTTTTAAGCCAGGTTTTTCACTCTCTTCTTTTGCTCTCATCAAGAGACTCTTCAGTTCCTCTTCACTTTCTGCAGTAAGGCTGGTTTCATCTTCATATCTCAGGTTATTGATATTTCTCCTAGCAATCTTGATTCCAGCTTTTGCTTCATCCAGCATGGTGTTTTGGATGATGTTTTCTTTATATAAGTTAAATAAGCGAGGTGACAGTATACAGCCTTGACATACTCCTTTCCCAATTTGGAACCAGTCTGTTGTTCCATGTTCAGTTCTAACTGTTACTTCTTGACCTGATTACAGGTTTTGCAGGAAGCAGATAAAGTAGTCTGGTATTCCCATCTTTTGAAGAATTTTCCACAGTTTGTTGTGATCTACACGGTCAAAGACTTTAGCACAGTCAATGAAGCAGAAGTAGATGCTTCTCTGGAATTATCTTGCTTTTTGATGATCCAGTGGATGTTGGCAATTTGATCTCTGGTTCCTCTGCCTTTTCTACATTTAGCTAGAACATCTGGAAGTTCTCAGTTCATGTACTGTTAAAACCTGGCGTGGAGAATTTTGAGCATTACTTTGCTAGCATATGAAATTAGTGCAATTGTGCTGTAGTTTGAACATTCTTTGACATTGCCCTTCTTTGGCATTGGAAGACGACTGATCTTTTCCAGTCCTGTGGCCGTACTGAGTTTGCCATATTTGCTGGCTTACCGTGTGTAGCACTTTAACAGCATCATCTTTTTACTGAGCATGGCCCTTCCCACCAGAGCAAGACCCAGTTTTACCTCCAGCCAATCCCACCCACCAGGAAGCTTCCACAAGCCTCTTATCCTCATCCATCAGAGGACAGACAGAATGAAAACCACAGTCACAGAAAACTAACCAAACTAATCACCTAGATCAAAACCTTGTCTAACTCAATGAAACTACAAGCCATGCCATGTAGGGCCACTCAAGATAGGTCATGGTGGAGAGTTCTGACAAAATGTGGTTCACTGGAGAAGGGAATGGCAAACCACTTCAGTATTCTTACCTTGAGAACCCCATGAACAGTGTAAAAAGGCAAAAGATATGACACTGAAAGATGAACTTCCCAGGTCCGTAGGTTTCTAATAAGCTACTGGAGAAGAGTGGAAAAATAACTCCAGAAGGAATGAAGAGGCTGAGCCAAAGTAGAAACAACACGCAGTTGTGGATGTGTCCAGTGGTGAAAGTAAAGTCCGATGCTGTAAAGAACAACGTTGCATAGAAAACTGGACTGTTAAGTCCATGAATCAAAGTAAATTGCAAGTGGTCAAACAGGAGATGGGAAAGAGTGGACATCGACATTTTAGGAGTCAGTGAACTAAAATGGACCAGAGTGGGTGAATTTAATTCTCATGACCATTAAATCTACTATTGTGGCAAGAATCCCTTAGAAGAAATGGGGTAGCTCTCATCAGTTTAGTTCAGTTCAGTTCAGTCGGCTCAGTCGTGTCCGACTCTTTGCATCCCCATGAATTGCAGCACGCCAGGCCTCCCTGTCCATCACCATCTCCAGGAGTTCACTCAAACTCACATTCATCGAGTCCGTGATGCCACCCAGCCATCTCATCCTCTGTTGTCCCCTTCTCCTCCTGCCCCCAATCCTTCCCAGGATCAGAGTCTTTTCCAGTGAGTCAACACTTCACATGAGTTGGCCAGAGTACTGGAGTTTCAGCTTTAGCATCATTCCTTCCAAAGAAATCCCAGTGTTGATCTCCTTCAGAATGGACTGGTTGGATCTCCTTGCAGTCCAAGGGACTCTCAAGAGTCTTCTCTAACACCACAGTTCAAAAGCATCAATTCCTTGGCGCTCAGCCTTCTTCACAGTCCAACTCTCACATACATGACCACAGGAAAAACCATAGCCTTGACTAGACGGACCTTAGTTGGCAGAGTAATGTCTCTGCTTTTGAATATACTATTTATGTTGGTCATAACTTTTCTTCCAAGGAGTAAGTGTCTTTTAATTTCATGGCTGCAGTCACCATCTGCAGTGATTTTGGAGCCCCCAAAAATAGAGTCTGACACTGTTTCCACTGTTTCCCCATCTATTTCCCATGAAGTGATGGGACCGGATGCCATGATCTTCGTTTTCTGAATGTTGAGCTTTAAGGCAACTTCTTCGCTTTCCTCTTTCACTTTCATTAAGAGGCTTTCTAGTTCCTCTTCACTTTCTGCCATAAGGGTGGTGTCATCTGCATATCTGAGGTTATTGATATTTCTCCCGGCAATCTTGATTGCAGCTTGTGTTTCTTCCAGTCCAGCGTTTCTCATGATGTACTCTGCATGTAAGTTAAATAAGCAGGGTGACAATATACAGCCTTGACATACTCCTTTTCCTCTTTGGACCCAGTCTGTTGTTCCATGTCCAGTTCTAACTGTTGCTTCCTGACCTGCATACAGATTTCTCAAGAGGCAGATTAGGTGGTCTGGTATTCCCATCTCTTTCAGAATGCTCTCATAGTCAATAAGAATCTGAAATGCAATTCTTGGATGCAATCTCAAAGACAACAGAATGCTCTCTATTCATTTCCAAGGCAAACCATTCAGTATCACAGTACTCCAAATCTGTACCCTAATGCCAAAGAAGTTGAAGTCAAATGGTTCTATGAAGACCTACAAGACCTTCTAGAACTAACTCCAAAAAATGATGTCCTTTTCCTCATAGGGGACTGGAATGCAAAAGTAGGAAGTCAAGAAATACCTGGAGTAACAAGCAAGTCTGTCCTTGGAGTACAAAATGAGATAGGGCAAAGCCTAACAGAATTTTGATAAGAGAATGCTCTGGTCATAGCAAAAACCCTTTTCCAACAATACAAGAAATGACACTACATCTGGACATCACCAAATGGCCAATACCAAAATCAGATTGATTATATTCTTTGCAGTCAAAGATGCTGTGGATGGTGACTGCAGCCATGAAATCAGAAGACGACTGTTCTTGGCAGGAATGCCATGAGAAACCTAGACAGTGTGTTGAAAAGCAGAGATATTCTTCTGCCCCCAAAGGTCTGTATTGTTAAGCCTATGGTCTTCCAAATGGTCACATGTGGTTGTGAAAGCTGGACCAAAAAGCAAGCAGATTGACAAAGAATTGATGCCTTCAAACTGTGGTGCTGGAGAAGACTCTGAGAGTCCCTTCGACAGCAAGGAGATCAAACCAGTCAATGTAAAGGGAAATCAACCCTTAATATTCACTGGAAGGACTGATGCCGAAGCTGAATCTCCATTATTTTGGTCATCTGATGCAAACAGCCGACTCATTGCTAAAGTCCCTAATGCTGGGAAAGATTGAGGGCAAAAGGAGAAGAGGCCATCAGAGAATGAGATGCCTGGCTGGCATCACCAATACAATGGACGTGAACTTGGGCAAACTTTGGGAGGTGGTGAGAGACAGGAAGTCCTGGCATGCTTCAGTTCATTGTGTCACAGAGTCAGACCCACCTGGGTGACCTAACAACAAAAAATATATTGTTTACATACTAAAGTGCTTTCTTTAAGCATTTTTAATATATTTCTTTTGAGAAATATATTCTCAAAAGCTAGAGACTGCTTTTGTTTTAGGAGTAGTAATGGTGATGATGATAATAGTTATATTCCTGTTTTACCAGTAAGAAATTGACGCTTAGTGAATTTAAAACATGGGTTTATATTCATATGTTTTATCAATTGCAGGGTAAATTCAGGAGATTCATTTTTTATTCAAAATTTCTTACTAATTTCATACCTGTTTTTCTATTTGCACTAGGTATAAATGTGAGTAGGAATCGTTTATCTGTAGAGTTTGCAGGTGTATCTCAAGATGGCTTGCTAAAAGTTGTCTTTCAATAGTCCTTAATGTGTGTAGCCTTAGACTGGTCCCATACTGATTTAGCCAGCTTAGAAACCCAAATGACTTTCAAAATAAGACCTTAGGCAGGCGATTACCTTTTGTTTTGCATCCTTTTAGTCAAAGACTGTGGGTTAACATGTATGCTCACATTGCTTCACAGATGACTCCAGATAATAAATGCCAACCACTGTTCATTCTAATTCCATTCCCATGATGTGTTCGTAACCACTGTTCTGTCTGCATCCTCATTCTAGTTCATCAGAGATAAATTACTGAGTCCTTTATTCCAGTAGATCATTTTCTCTTTTGAGAAGAAAAAATGATCGTAAAAACAGAGTTCAAGGTTTTGCCTTCACACATGCCAGTTAGTTTTCTTTTTATGGAAGTAGCTGTAACTTTGCCTCCCTGTTCATTTTTGAAGTGATAACATGAATTTGTCAGAATCATTAATCTGAATTTGTGCTGAAAGCCCTAATTGTCAATTGTGAAGCCTTTGAATGAATTATACCTTTAGAACCGTTTACCAATCACACTGATATCCATTGTAAGTTATCTTTCTGTTTTTATAATTACTCATTTTGTATTCACAAGGACGTTTTCAAAACCTCAGCTCATAGGAAACATAGGAGACTATTTATTGGTAAATGTGGTTTTGCATAATGTTTTACAATGGATAGTATAAAACTTGGCATTTCTTGTTTTTTTGCCATCTTTAATCTTTCAGCTGGTCATTATCATTGATCAAAATCCTTCAAGACGATGAGATCAAAATAGATATTTAGGTAGTTGCATACAGTATGTGAGCATTTATGGTGGTTATGTCACATTTTCTGCAATGCATAAAGCATTCTTTGAAGTGAATCCAATTTTTCTGTCAATGCTAAGTGTTCAGAGATTTCAGTAAAATTTTGGTTATCTGAAACCAGACTTCTTGTTCCCGCATTCATCTTGAAAGAGCATGAGTAGAAGGAGGCTCCAATTCCTTGAAAACAGAGTCTAATTGTTAGGCAACTAGGAACAACTAAAGCTATCTGAAAGAAATAGAAGACTCAAAGATTATACTTGATATAAGAAAGCATCCAAATAGTATATACTCTCATCAGCTGATGAGAACCATCCACTTTTTTTTTTTTTTACATGAAAGCTAAGAAGCAAAAGAGTAGCAATATGGAACAAACCCACGTGAAAGTGGAATTGTGTAGTGAAAAGGGAAGACACAGTAAAGGTTTCGTTGGACCATGGTAGTAATGATAGTGATGCAAGTGGTGAATGAGACTATAATGCTAAAGAAAACGAACCGAACCATGAAGAGCCACAGTAGGAAAAGCGGCTTCGTTAGAACCACAGTGATTCTGGACTCCAGAACTCATGGAAAGTATATACTAGAGGTGAGCTACCTTAAAAGGAGGAGAAGAGAAGCTAAGGTCTAACTCACCACATTAGAACCTGAAGATATGCCCATAGATTCTTTCTAGTGACTGGGTAATAATGGAAAAGGAGAAAGAGGTAAATGAGAACCTTCAGGACTTCCCAAATAGTCTGCATGTTAAAAGTAGACCAGCCACTATGCTGAAACAGTCTGAGGATGGCAAACACCCACAGCTAATACACTGGCAATTCTTATCCCCTCTTCAGTTCTGTACTAGTAAAACTGACACCTCTAATTTCAGCTCTTCACAGAGTATAACACATAATCTCATCTGCCATCATTAATTAAGTTTGTCATGTTCTGATTGCCTAAACAACATTGAAAGAAAACAGGAGTTCTTTTGGAGATTCCTGTGCCCCAGTTTATATAAGTAAGTAAGTAAAGTCGCTCAGTGGTGTCCGACTCTTTGCGACCCCATGGACTGTAGCCTACCAAGCTCCTCCTTCCATGGGATTCTCCAGGCAAGAGTACTGGAGTGGGTTGCCATTTCCTTCTCCAGGGGATCTTCCCAACTCAGGGATCGAACCCAGGTCTCCCGCATTCCAGGCAGACGCTTTAGCCTCTGAGTCACCAGGGGAAGCATCAGTATAAAACTCTCTCATAAAACTTGAAAAGTTCCTTGGACAGAATATTATATCCCTCCAATATCTTCATATAGCATAATTTTTACAATAGAAAGCTTGGGAAGTGATTAGTAGACAACTTCTCAACCCAATTCAGAGTTGGGAATTCTCCTTGCTCTGAATTAATCAGATGTAGATAACAGGGCAGCATATTCTGCCTCTTTTATTCAGTAACAAACCTGTTTGGTTTTATTCTTTACTTGGTCTTTAGAGTTCTAGTACTCTATCAATTTAGTAGATATTTACATAGCATGGCAGCTTCTGCTGTGGGAGAGCTGGGTGTGGATTGAATCATATTATCACCCTGGTATGAAAGGCAGCAAGAAGCATTATAAAGCACAGTTTTTAGAGCATTTTAAAGATGAAATGCTGATTCTGTTTAAATGTGCAATCAGCTTTGTTCGTCTTGTAGTTATTTCATCACTAAGTCATGCCCTCCTCTTTTGCAACACTATGGACTATAGCCCGGCAGGCTCCTTTACCTGTGGTATCTCCCAGCAAGAATACTGGAATGAGTTGCCATTTCCCACTCCAGAGGATCTTCCTGACCCAGGAATCGAACCCACATCTCCGGCATTGGCAGGCAGTTTCTTTTCTGCTGAGCCACATGGGAAACCAGTTTGACGTACATATCATCAGTGTTGTTAAATATGCTGTTTGAAAAATCCCAATCAACAAACAAAAGCTCGTAACAGTCTTTTGGCCCATAGCAACAAAGACCTGGGCTGCTTCTTGCTTTGGGGTGAGCTTGATTATTGTCTTTGTGCTAGATCTTGGTATGTAAGGTTTAACTAATAATGGCTCTGAGTCCATAATTAATGAGATTCCTAATGGTAAGCCAACATACTTTATTTAGAAAAGATAATCTTTCAATAATTTAGACAAATACCCTAAGATATTTGTTCCTTATAAAGTTTTGATCACTTAATCATCATGCAGAGCTAAACTTCTCTGCTTCTTATTTTTGTAAGATTGTTATTGGATTTTTACCTCGATACTATTTTTTTTTCAAATAAATAAATCCTCAGTAAAATTTAGAATAATGTTTGGGATTTCTTTGGTAACATTTTGCAATCAAACTAAACTCTGGGAATTTACATTTACTTTCATTTAGTTATTATATTTAAAATATATTATTACCTAACTTACTCCACATATAAAGAAGAAAATAGAAAGCATCTTTATAGAGGTGCAAGGTTGACCTGCTCTGTCATTCTTTGGTGCCATGGTCACATAATTACAGTCTAGGAGAGCAAACTAATTCATATATTGATGACACACAATGGGGAAACTTATATTGAAGGCAGTTCTTCAAATGCATATTTTATAACCAAGAAATTTTATGTTATGAAAGTGATATATGGAGTAGCTTGTGTTGCTTCAGTGAAGTCATTTTTAGGGGGAATATTTACCATTTTCTTGGAGAAATTCAATAGGTAGGCCTAAATGTTCAAGGATTTTATTATCTTAAATGAACTGAATTTATTGTTTTATCAATTACATAATTTATACCTTGTTTTTTAATAAAACCTGAATAATACATTAATTAAACCTAAAATTGTTTGATCCAAGTATCTAAGTTATTGCATATTAGGAATTTGTACATATTTATATGTATGGTATGGTAATGTACATATTATCCATATGGTAAGATATCATTTAGACATGATGGCTCTCTAAAATGTTTTTATATGTATTTTAGAGTGCTGGAATTCTCATTTATATTTTAAATGGTAAATTCGAACATTAACATTTTAGAATTAGCTTCTTTAAATTTTTTACCTAGATCTTTAACTAAAAGATTTTTTTCTTTTTACATTTATTCCAGAAATAATATCAAACTGTTAACTGACAGATTTATCTATTATATATTTGAAAAGCATAGTAATAAAATTATAAAGAAATATTGTTAACCAAAATTTGCTTTGAATTACAAAGATTATTTTAAAGATTTTTCTAATGCATGAGCATGAAAAAGAGCAAATAGTGGGATGGAAGTAAGAGATAGTAGTGAAAATATTTTATCATTGTGTTCATTACCATAAATCAAAGGCACTGTAAGATTTGCCTTTATGTTTGGAAGAACAAGCTTTTTATTGACTGTCTTTCATAATTAATAGCATTTACTCTTTAAATCAAATTAGTCCACTTTTCCTGTTAAAGCCTCATTGTAGGATCATTTTTTAAAGCACAAAATGACCTTGACAAAAATAAAGGATCGATAATATGTTGATTAGAAGTCTATTTGGTCTAATAGCAACTGTTTCCTTGTCATTAGTTCCTGCTACAAAACTCTCAGAGGTCATAGTTCATTACTATCTCCTGGCAGCATTATTTTCTCCGTACAGAAAATGTTGACCCTACTGAACAAAACACTGATGGATTGACTTAGTCATATATATGGATTTTCTTAATACTTCTTTAATCAGCTAATTTTGTGATTCAAGGTTGTATTACAGGATATCCATCAACTGGGCAGGAAGAAGAGAACAATATGCCAGGGAACTGAGCATCCTCAGAATTTCTTGTTAGACATAATCAATGAAGGGTAGAGAGGCTGTGCTTTATTGCAGAAAAAGAAATGCATAAAGTGATTGAGGTTTCAGAAAATCAAAATGCAAGCTTTGATAGGGAAACTCATGGCAGGAAGAAACTGCGCATATAAGAGCAAGTTATATAGGTGTTCATGGTTTGACATGTTGAAAAATAAAGCTAGAAAATGTTCCACATAAGCCTTTGGAATCCTTGCTGAATTTAAGAATTTCTCCTATGAAATGTGGTAAATTTTAATATAAACACCTCCCTTTCACAGTAATTTGAGCAAAGGAATACAGATATTTATGAAACAACACACGTAATAAACAGAAATCATTACTTGTACATTCTTTATCCACAATATATGTGGACTTCACTGGTATAAAATGTATGTAGTCAAAGAAAAAAATAGTTTGCTTTGGTTAGCCAAGGGCAATAAAGGACAAATGAGATGCAATAAAGCACAGAACAATTTAGGATAATTCTAATAGCAAAGTCTTTAATGATGCTTTGATACAGATGAATTTGATTTAGAAATATTTCCTAAGTTGAGTTGTGGAAACCTATCTCTTCAGTCACTTAAATTTGGACAGGCAGAAGTTATTATGCTGAATGAGAAAATGGAAACCTTGGAAAGGAACTAAATGACCTAATTGATCTTCTTTTCCATCACTGGTTTCTAGATACTACTGTAAATTAAATGGGAAAAGATTACCTTCTTACTATTTAAAATAAAAAGAAATGAACTGGACTTGCAAGTGCTTATTATATATATATATATTTTTAAAAAGTTTAGGAAGGTGGCATTAGTGGTAAAGAATCCACCTGCCAATACAGGAGACATAATGAAACGTTGGTTTGATCCTTGGGTCAGGAAGATCCCCTGGAGGATTTCAGGGCAACCCATGCCAGTATTCTTGCCTGGAGAATCCCATGGACAGAGGAGCCTGGCAGGCTTAAGTCCATGGGGTAGCAAAGAGTCAGACACAACTGAGCAATTTAAACACACACACAGCATAAAGCCATGTCTCAGTTCAGTTCAGTCACTCAGTCATGTCCAACTCTTTGTGACTCCATGGATTGCAGCACACCAGGCTTCCTTGTCCACTCCCAGAGCTTGCTCAAACTCATGTCCATTGACTTGGTGACCCATTGAACCATCTCATCCTCTGTCGTCCCCTTCACCTCCAGCCTTCAATCTTTCCCAGCATCAGGCTATTTTCAAATGAGTCAGTTCTTCACATCAAGTAGCCTAATATTGGAGTTTCAGCTTCAACATCAGTCCTTCCAATGAATATTCAGGACTGATCTCCTTTAGGATGGACTGGTTTGATCTCCTTGCAGTCCAAGGGACTCTCAAGAGTCTTCTCCAACACCACAGTTCAAAAGCATCAATTCTTCAGTGCTCAGCTTTCTCTATAGTCTAACTCTTACATCCATACATGACTAGTGGAAAAACCATAGCTTTGACTAGACAGACCTTTGTCAGCAAAGTAATGTCTCTGCTTTTTAATGTGTTGTCTAGTTTGGTCATAACTTTTCTTCCAAGGAGCAAGTAATTTCATGGCTGCAGTCACCAACTACAATGATTTTGGAGCCTCCCAAAATAAAGTCTCTCATTGTTTCCATTGTTTCCTGGTATATTTGCCATGAAGTGATGGGACTGGGTGCCATGATCTTTGTTTTTTGAATGTTGAGTTTCAGATTTTTCACTCTCCCCTTTCATCAAAAGACTCTTAGTTCTCTTGATGACTAAGAACTAAGACTCTTAGTTCTTCTTTACTTTTTGCAATAAGGGTAATGTCATCTGCATACCTGAGGTTACTGATATTTTTCCCAGCAATCTTGATTCCAGCTTGTGCTTCATCATGCAAAATGCTGGGCTGGATGAAACACAAGCTGAAATCAAGCTGTGTCTATAGCCACCTTTTGCCTGTGTCCTTGCCTGATATTGTTCTTAGTGGCTCTGAGGTGATGTATGCAATATTTATGTTATATAAATCACTTCAGATAGCTAGATGATAGTTTTTCTAGAAGAGAGTAATAGTCACAGTTTCCTGTCCTGATTTAGAAACAAGTAAATCATTAGAAACTATAAAACCTTTATCCTCAGATTGCTCAATCAGCAACTGGAAGCCCAGTAAGACAAGACAGGTAAATAAATGGTAAGGGAATCACAAAAAGATGAAAGCCCAAAGATGTTGTATCAGGTAAATTAGCAGTGTAAACATTTTATGATCTTGAGGGAATAGAGCAGTAATACCCTATTCTTAAAGGGGTTCACAAACTTTTTCTGTAAAAGCAAATAATAAATGCTTAGGACTTTCAGGGTAAGGTGAAAAATTAACAGTATTGTATATGTTATACATAACAAGAAAGAAAATACATTTTCATACATTTTTATTGATAACATTAAAATATATTTGTTGAGTGCTATATTGGTAATACATGTTTATTAATGAGAGTGGATTTTCTATTTTAAGGGAGTAATACTTTGCTTAATTGTTTCAAATTTTGTGTTCCTTGTCATCAAATCAGTTGTAAACATACAAACTATATAGAAACAGATTTGTTTTGATCTGCAAGTCCTTGCCAAGTCCTTTCTTTATTTTGGACCTATAGTAGAGATTTTTCTGTACACGTTTTATCTCTTAGGGAAAATTAGGTGAAATCTTAGCCTAAAGTTACCTGAAATATCTGTATTCGGACCCCAAACTAGAGCTGTACCCAAAGTGTAGAATAAAGGTTTTCTAGTCAATTAAATGTGATCAAATATCACTGAATTCTTTCTTTTTCTTATGTATAAGCTTTGTTTTATAATTAAAATTGTATGTCTTTTTAACTAAGATAGAATCAACATAAAACATTATATCAGTTTTAGGTACACAGAGGTGATGATTTGACCTGCATGTATATTGCAAAATGATCACCACAACACAATTAACATGCATTATCACACGCAGTTAAAATTTTTTTTTCTTTCTTAAAAGAAGAATTTTCAGGGGAAAATCTCAAAAGATTTCAAATAGACAATAAAGTATCCTATTTTGTTGGTTGTAATTGTATATCAAAATTACTTTTTACCCATGGATTTTGGAATTTCCAATGGATTTTGACCAAAATCACATATAATCAACCATTCTTTGCTTCCTAAGTGCAGCCCAGAATACCAATCTGCTTCACTTGCTGAATTCACTCTGACAGTGATTTTGGTGCCCAAGTGAGACCCAAAAGATCGATGAATAAATGGCCTAAGCTTCTATTACAGAAACAAAATGATTATTTGTATTCATATATGTTAATTTTACTTATTAATTATGTATACTTTCTAAACAGTCCTATTGAATACATAGCATATTCCACTCATTGATAATGATGAGGACACAGAAATATTTTGTGAATATTTTAATGAATGTACTGTCATAAGTCGCTTCAGTCATGTCTGACTCTCTGTGACCCAGTGGACTGTAGCTCGCCAGGCTCCTCTGTCCATGGGATTCTCCAGGCAAGAATATTGGAGTCGGTTGCCATTCCCTTCACCAGGGGACTCTTCCTAATCCAGAGACTGAAGCCACATCTCCTGCAGCTCCTGCGCTGCAGGTGGATTCTTACCGCTGAGCCACCAGGGAAGCCCCATTTTCATGATTACATCATGATATTAACTACATAAAGAAATAAGCTAGACCTTTGTTAACCTGTTTTCTTGTACTCACAGTTCCCAGAAAAAGGTTACAATCATACAGTCTTAACAAGTTTTGCCTGACAAATTCAACAGTGTATTTTCTATGTAAATTAGTGTTTTTCAGAGATCAGAAGAAAGAAGAAAGTAAAAGTAGAAAATGTACATGCTTTAAAATTTCTAAAGCAGTTAATATCAAAAGAACATAAAACCTTCTTGACAAAGAAAATACGGTCAGGTACTTTTTGGTGTTATCATGCTATTCACATATTCTTTGAGGAAGCACATGAAGTTTATATAAAATATACCCTTGGAGGTATTGCTTTTATGTATATTTTCAAGCAGTTTTAATATAGCTCTTTTCACAGGGATATTCAAGTAAGTGTGTGTGTGCATGCTAAGTTACTTCAGTCATGTCTGACTCTTTGTGACCCTATGAACTGCAGCCAGCCAGGCTCCTCTGTCCATAGGATGCTCCAGGCAAGAATACTGAAGTGGGTACCCATTCCCTTCTCTAGAGGATCTTCTCCACCCAGGATTCAAACTCGGGTCTCTTGTGTCTCCAGCACTGGCAGGCAGATTCTTTACCACTAGAGCCACATGGGAAGCACAATCAAAGATAAAAATCAACTCAGTGTTCTAAATCAACTATTTGTCTAATTCTCATCCATAGGTTTAGTATAGTCTCTCAGTATTATATCTTTCCAATCCAGAGATACAATGAAAATAGAATTTTTCATTTTATCTTTAGCATATGTGTATTACCAAAGAATTAGAAGTATGAATTTTAAGTGTCTGTGCGTCAGGTCTGAAAGACACAAATGGCCATTTTCCAATATCTTTCAAGTTATCTCCTTCCATTTTCCTTAGAATCTCATGGCTCAATTAGGATGATAGAATATGAAAGGTTGTGGGGAAAGAAAGTTGACTCAACTTGTGTCAAAATTTCAGTCAGACTCTTACCACAGACTTAAATACAGCAAAAAAACAAAATAGATAAAATCATACATTTCCATACATAGTTGGTTTTATGTGGATACTTAAAAGTGAATTAATGTGATATTGTTACTAAATGTGTTCTTTTAATCACAAAAATGCCTCTGACTAGCAAGTGGAGATAATAAATATGTCAAACTGAATACATACTGGTTTCATGTTGATTTTTCTTGAATTTTATTAATTTTTGCTAAAAACAAATTTCCAAAGAATTAAATATTTTCTCTAATTTAAGTTATAACTTATTTGATGCTAAAACAAACATTCCAGAAACTGAAGAGATGAGTTCTTAAAGGAAACAGCAAAAATGTCTCCTCAAAACAAGTCATTTTATCTACTGTACATCAATACTGGTTAATTGGTACACCTTTCTCTTCTAAATGAGTATTTTATGCATACCTATTCCATCTTCTAAATTCTTTTGCAATATTTTATGTAAATAATTATATTTCCCCTTCTCAATTCTCTTGTGATAATTTAACTTAAGTAAAATCGTGGAAAAGATCTCCGAGTGAAATATAAACCAAGATAAAATGAAATACCTTTGGCTCTTGGTTATGTGAAAAATAACCCCAGTTTCTTCTGTTTTGTTGTTGTAGTGTCTTTTTGTTGAAGAAATGTCTTATGCACTATAAATATCTATGTTCAAAATTTCAGATGATTATAATTCATCTTTTTCTTTGTGGTTCTTGGCAAGAAATCGATGAAATGACATAAGAATTAAGTGTATAAAATAGTTCAAGGATAAATTGTTCCTTCATTATAACTTTCTCATGTTAAGCCATGGATGGCACTTAAAGGAGAATTTTAGTTTATCAAGCTGAAAAGGGCAAGTAAAAATTTATTTCTTCAAGAAAATCTCTCTTCTTCAAGAAAATCTCTCTTCCTAGGATTAGCCTCTTCTAGAATCCTCAAGACCTTTATTATCAATTTATTAAGACAAATAATTAAAGTGAAATTTTATGAGTATGAGAGATTTTCGTTTGCTGATGTAAGAAAAGGAAACATTTTGGCTTGCAGCATCAGAAGAGAAGTTAGTTCTGAGTAGCTCTTACCACTTGGAAATACACTAGTATTTAAATAGAAATATTGAAGAGGGATTAGTAGGCATAATGAAAGATTCTGTTAGCAGATAGTTTTATGTGTGGCTCACAGTTCACTCAGAAAATGTGAAGTAGTATTTTCTCTCTGGAAACAGCTGTGATATACTTCTGTCTCCTTACATTCAAATGACTGCCTGCACCCCCGCACAGGGTTTGGAGGTCATTTGCCAACCAGTTATGATGCCCCCACCCCGTACATGTTGGAAGTGTTTCACTCTAAAGGGGTTTAAATGGCATGCCCTCATCTTTTAACTTTAACAAGGGCTGTTGATGGATGTGGTCCATTTAAATGTACAACAGAGAGCTGAACTAGATAAACGAACTTATTATTCCTCTCGGAGGATTATAGGTTAGTCCCGACGGAGTGCAGTAAGCCAGAGCAAATCCATATCTACTGGCTAAACAATAGCCAGAAGGCTGACTAGAAATATTGATTTACTTTCTAGGCCATTTAGGCCTTAATGGCGGAGAAAAGCTGAAGTGCTGTTTACTTTTCGGCCAGAATCGACCAAACAACCAGTCCATTTTTTACAGGTTTTTGATTGATTTCGCTTAGAAGAATTAGAGGTGATTTATTTTTAAGCTGAAAGCAACTCGTAAATATCTTCAACTGCGCGGGTTCCCTGAGAGGAAATGTTAAGTGGAAAGACTTATTGAGAAAGACTTCGTTGCAAATCAATGGGAACAAGGTATCATGCCTCACTATGAACCGTCAGATGTCATACACCTTTCCAGAGCCCTGTCAGGACTATAATCTCATCACTTCAGTGTCTGTCCTTTTGAAAGCTCTCAAGTTCACCAAGCCTGAATAAATTTAATCGCCTGACTGAATTTCAGCCAAATGCACCCCGCTGACTTTCAAAGGGTCCTAGATGGGACAACATAATGGTGTGCAAGGCTCACATGGAGCATTTTCGATGTTGATGGGTGAAAACAGTAATTTATCACACAAGTGGCAATTTTCCATGATTCCTCAATCCCACACACAGAACATGTGTAACTCCAACAAAGGAATAAAGCCTACACACAAAGGAGGGCTCCTCCCAGATGGTACCTTGTTAGTCTGACTATTAAAAAAAGACGTCAACACTTAAATCAGTTATAATATTGAAAGATATGCTTCAACAATAACAGTGAAAAATTGTCTGTGACTTACTGTTCACTCGGGCAAGGGCATGACAAGACTGCAATGAAAGGGCAGTTAAGTGTTTTAAATGCCCTTCCCGAGAGTGCCTGCCTTCATGTATAGAATGAGTTAACAAAGGGGTGAAGGATGGCCCTTGAAATTCTATATGGAAGTTCTCTATTCTGCGTTGGCCACAGAGGGAGAAAGAAGTTCAGCAAGCTTCACATTTCATCTCTGTGCTCTTCTCAGTTGTCATCACCATAACTGTCTTTTAAATTTTTGATATTTTTCTGTTTGAAAAAGTTATCAGGGATTCGTCTTTCTTATCATACTGAAAAAATTTTAAAAATCATATTATCAGTAAAAACCAATTGAGAACTTTGCATGCATCAGTCTATTATTATAATTTTTAATAATATACAATTATCTTTATAATGTTTTCTTTCTTGACAATAAAATCATATTTGCATGTGGCAAAAAATTTAGGTAATAAATAAAATTTTAAGTATTAAAATGATCACCCATAAGTCCTTCAGTCTAAAATAAATACTGTTATCTTTTAGTATTTTTCCTTTCAGTCTTCTGGGGGAAGGGGTTAGGTTTATATGTATATTTGCTTAATATTAAAATCAAAACTTTGGAAAAATTGCATATTGTTTCATTAAAATTATTTCATGAGCATTTTTACATAATCTGTAAAAGAGAATTTTCCTTCAAATCACAGTTCCACTATGATGGGGAACTGTGGGGTTTGAAAAGGACACTTCTCCATCTGACAGTAATAACCTGTAAAATGGGAATAATAATAGAGCACGTACCACACGAGATATTTGAGAAGATGAAAGTATTTTATAAAGTAATAGCAGTGGTGATCAATCATATGAATTTATAGCTTAAAATTTGGTTTATTTGAGTCTTTCATTTATTTTGCTTTCATAGTACAAAATTTAGCTACCTGAGTTTTCTGTTATATCCATTAATTGTTATTAAAATGGCAAGTGCTGCTTAGTGAAACCACAACATAGAAAACTCCTATTTGAAAGACCTTCTAAATATAATAAATGCAAAAATCCAATTGATGTTAATAATCTTTTTGTTTCTCTCTCTTTCCCCTCCCTTTTGTCCTTCGTTTCTCCTATCAAAATATTTGATCATTTAGAGGAGGCGAGACCTCCTGGGAGAGGAGTGGTACATGTCAAGCTGATAAGCTTGAAAAAAACATGTTTGCTGGAGTTCACCAGAGGGACAGTTAGCCACCGCTTTGCTGTAATTACTGTAGACCAGGGACAGCAGTAATTCATGGGCTGACAATTCACACTTTCTTTCTCACTTATCTCTTTCTTTTTACTAAAATCTGTGCCTATGCCACTGTTTCAGCAACCGGCAGATAGTTGTGTTATGATCCCTGTGGCATAAAAGTCCTTCTCATCACAGATCTTTCTTGATGAATGAGGTTGTTGAATTAGAAAAGAATCATCCTTGACACATAGTCACATGTTAGGGCAGAAGGTCATACTCAGCCCTGAATCCCTAAGTGTAGAGTGATTTTATCCTTGGAATTTAAATGGAGATACTTGATAGGAACAAGTAGGAAGCTCAAAGAAAATTTTAAAAATTTATTTCTGAAAGTGAAAATGTATCATTAAAAAAAAACAACAGCTGTTATCAAGGAACTGAACTGGATTAGAAAATGCTAGCTTAAAACAATGATTATAAATGCAATACTGCATTATGACATTAGAAGCTTCCAGGCCGAAAACACTAGCTCAGAGCAGAATTTCCCACATGTCATGTGGAACTGTAGTTTTGAAATAAATTAATAGTTCTCATGTTTAAACAGGTTCAAATAAGTACTATAACCCTCACTCTTGAAATTCACAATCCACATAACATTTTAAAGGTTCTGTGATATTTTATATTTTAGTTTTCACTAGCTTCTCATTGAAATTCAGTATTTCCTTTGATTTGAATGAAGATACAAAGCTCTACTAGTTCCTGAGACTTTGTCTCCAGTTACAAATTACAGATGTTTTCATATCAAATTAGGGTTGTTACTAAGAGTCGGGCATGACTGAGCGACTTCACTTTCAGTTTTCACTTTCATGCATTGGAGAAGGAAATGGCAACCCACTCCAATGTTCTTGCCTGGAGAATCCCAGGGATGGGGGAGCTTGGTGGGCTGCCGTCTATGGGTTGCACAGAGTCGGACATGACTGAAGCAACTTAGCAGCAACAGCAGCAGGGTTGTTGCAACTGTTATGAAGAATTGTTTGTACTCAACCCTATTTTAAAATTTTTGCAGATATTTGACCTATTACTATATTTTGTTTAATATATCAATAAATACTTGCATTGACATTTGCCACAAACTTATTTTTATCTTTTGATAATGGTACTTCAGTACAATTCATTTCCTTTGAAACTCTATAGATTTTGTTTTGTGTACTTAATAACATTATCCTGAAAGGGGATGGATGACTGTCAAAAGGATCTGTTACATGAAAAGTAGTTAAAAACCTTTGCTAGGAATAAACTTATTCAACTATGCCTAACCTAGTAATTTCAAAATTATTTATTTTTGAATCCTTATTTTTCCCACTGACAATCAAGTTGGAATGAGTCTTCCAGGGGACACTTTTGAGAAAATTTTGGCATGATCTTTGCTCCATGGATCTACCACATTATTCTAGAGTTCTGTCTATACCTGGCTGCCTCAGTGGGATCAACATACCCGAGGTTCCTAGGTTTTTTTCACACCCAGACTTCTCAGAGTCTATGTAAATGTGACTCTCCAAGATGATGTTACTATGATATTCTAAGCATCCTTCCCCCAATTCTTTTTTGCCATGGAATCCTTTTCTCATTCAGAACAGAACTTAAGAGCTAGCATTTAACATGATAACCTGTGTGGGAAACATTGTGTTAGTACATTTTAAGTGATGAATGGAAAACATTGAGTTGATAAGTGCAGGTAAAAATGGTGTTTTGGTTCAGAGAGAAAAAAAAAATAGGTGAGGTATGAATATCACAAGACACTTTCTTTCAAGGGAAGTGATTGACCATTGGCAACCACCTGTTCATGTTCTCACTTGCCACTGGGTTTCTCAACACCCACAGCATTGGCATGTGGGGCCAGATAGTTACAGTAGACTGCTATGTCCTGTGGATTGCAGGAGGCTTATTATCACCCTTGGCCTCTGCTCACTAGATGCCAGTGGCAGCTTCTTGCACCCTTCCCTGCCCCAGTTGTGACAACTAAAAATGTCTCCAGATACTGCCAGATGTCTCCTGGCAGGCAAAATTGGACCCACTTGAGAACCAGTGGAGTAAATATCTATGAGAAAAGAATTTATCATTCTTTAGGAACATTTCAGAGTCAAGGTGAAAACTGATTGATCTGTTATATAATTAATGATACAGTTACACAGGCAGTTTTTCAAGAGTGTTCTGTGGCCCTTACTTCTAAATGTGAGGAAAATTCAGTATGCCCTCCTATTTATTTTGCTAGGCCTTATATCAAATATCAGCATACTTTTTCTGTATCGTCAGATAGTAAATATTTTAAGCTTTGTGGGTCAGACTGTCTGACACAGCTGCTCAGTTCTGCCATCAAATAGTGAAAGCAGACACCAACAATATGTAAATACTTGAGCCTCTGGGTTTCAATAAAACTTTATTTACACAAAAGGTATGGTAAGCTAAATTTGGCCAGCAATCTAGGTTTCTCACTCTTGCTTTAAATGCTGTTTATTAATTTTAGATCTAGAATAAGAAAAGATGATTTTTAAGAAACATATTCTATGGATTCAATATACATTCAGCTAATAATTTAATTATACTAATTTTCAAAATGGATACTGTATCATATCTAAAATTTTGTTTATATAAGTTATTGAATCAATTTGACATATTCCTCACAGATTTGTTAACATTTATGTATCTTGTGCCTGAAAGTAAGGTGGAAATGAGTAAGTGGATTGTTACAGAAATGTTAGACAATACATACCTCATCTTTAAAAGCCTTTCAGTACATGATTGATTATAACCAAAGACAGCCACACAGTATAGTCAATCTTGGTTCCTATAAACAAACTATATGCTTTATTAAAACCTCAGTATGAAAGCCAATTAACCTGTCCTCTATGGACAGGCTATGTTAAATGATCCTACTGCATAGCCATATTCCCCTTTCTCCTTAGAATTAGAACCCTGGGTTTACTGCAAGGTGATAATGCATTCAGCGAAAAGACTACATTTCTCAGGCTCTTCTCCAGTTCCATGTGACTGTATGACTCAAGCTGTGGCCTAAGACATAGCTCATAGATGTGTTGTGCAGGATATTCAGAAAGGATGTTTTTAAATAGTTTACTAGCAAGGAGCCTCTCTTTGTTTTCCTTGGTATCTTTGTTTTCTTGGCCTGGCATGTTGATATGAGGGCTTTAGCAGTAGAGGCCATGTTGAACAATGGGGATAGAAACCACACACTGAGGATGGTTGAGCAGAAAGATAGGAATCTGGGTCCCTTATGACACTAAGAAGCCAACACAAAAGACTGTGTACCTACTGATGTCTGCTACATGAAAAATGAATACACTCCTAACTTTTTAAACTAATGTGGTTTCTGATTTTTATGTTATGGGCTATAAAATATGATCACACTTGACTGAATTAGTCATAAGTTAGAAAATGGTTATAATGTTCATTGGATGATCATATGAAACCCTGACTTCCTAAGTACTTAAAGAACTGGTATACTTCAGACCAACTACCTGGGCGTGCATGCTAACTCGTCAGACTCTTTGTGATCCTATGGACTGTAGCCTGCAAGTCTCCTCTGTCCATGGAATTCTTCAAACAAGAATACGGAAGTGGGTTTCCATACCCTCTTCCAGGGGTATTACCTGGATACCAGTCCCAAAAGAAAAGAAGTGAGGAGATCTGAAATATTATTTGGAAACCCAGTGTTCTCCAAAGATGTTCTTCCCTGAGAACCATTATAAATAGGAACTATTTATTGCAAAAACAAAAAAAAAAAAAAATCTTTGCTGTTGAACTTTTATTTTTATCAGAAATCTTACCTTTCAGTCTACTCTAAAAGAAAAGGAGGAGGAAATTCTTCTTGCTCAGAACTATCAAAATTTTACTCCATGGGCATTCAGAATAGCAATGAGATTATTTAGTTTCTTGCCTGCCCTGCATACTGTTATATATTTTTTCATATTTTAAATTTCCTGAAGGATCCCCTCTTCGCTCTTCACTGTCATTTCCACATTCACCACCCAATGGCCTCTGTTGCTGATGCATAGTCCATCTCATTGAGGGTCGCCAGCATTGGCTATTCAGGTTCAGAAACATAGTCCCAGAACCCCCAAGCACCATCTTTGTCTTCTCTTCTCAATCCATAGCTACAGGGGAAAGCCCATGACATTAAAACCTCATAAACTTTATGATCCTTCCTATTTTAAACACTCTTCTTTTACAAAATACCTTTGCACGCTTGGGCTTCACAAGTGGCCCAGCAGTAAAGAACCTGCCTACCAGTGCAGGAGACATAAGAGGCATGGGTTCCATCCCTAGGTAGAGAAGATCCTCTGGAGGAGGGCATGATATCCCACTCTAGCATCCTATTGGAAACACTCTTATTTTACAAAGTATCTTTAGGTCCTCTGAAATGCTTAATTTTGTAAGATTTGTTACTTTGGTTTTAATACTACCTTAGTAATTGTTTTTAGGTAATCATACCTATCAGTAAGAAGTATAATTTCTTCTGTGAACAGAATCAAGGTCTTTCTTACGTAATGTTTCACCCATTTGGGGGCATGTGTGTTTATGTGTGCATCAATGTATGTGTGATATGCATGCAAATACTTAAAAAGGTCTTTGAGGATGGTTGATAAAAAAATGAAAGGAAATATGAAAGAGTACAAGGCATATTCCTCTCTACATGTTGTGTGCCTCTTTGAATAAAAATTTCTGTTCAGTTCAGTTGCTCAGTTGTTTCCGACTCTTTGCGACTCCATGGAACGTGAAGAAGAGGTGGCAAGAATACACAGAAGAACTGTACAAAAAGATCCTCACGACCCGAATAATCACTATGGTGTGGTCACTAATCTAGAGCCAGACATCCTGGAATGTTAAATCAAGTGGGCCTTAGAAAGCATCACTACAAACAAAGCTAGTGGAGGTGATGGAATTCCAGTGGAGCTGTTTCAAATCCTGAAAGATTATGCTCTGAAAGTGCTACACTCAATATGCCAGCAAATTTGGAAAAGTCAGCAGTGGCCACAGGACTGGAAAAGGTCCGTTTTCATTCCAATCCCAAAGAAAGGCAATGCCAAAGAATGCTCAAACTACCGCACAATTGCACTCATCTCACATGCTAGTAAAGGAATGCTCAAAATTCTCCAAGCCAAGATTCAGCAATATGTGAACCGTGAACTTCCAGATGTTCAAGCTGGTTTTAGAAAAGGCAGAGGAACCAGAGATCAAATTGCCAACATCTGCTGGATCATGGAAAAAGCAAGAGAGTTCCAGAAAAACATCTATTTCTGCCTTATTGACTATGCCAAAGCCTTTGACTGTGTGGATCACAATAAACTATGGAAAATTCTGAAAAAGATGGGAATACCAGACCACCTAACTTGCCTCTTGAGAAATCTGTATGCAGGTCAGGAAGCAACAGTTAGAACTGGACATGGCACAACAGACTGGTTCCAAATAGGAAAAGGAGTACACCAAGGCTGTATATTGTCACCCTGCTTATTTAACTTCTATGCGGAGTACATCATGAGAAATACTGGACTGGAAGAAACACAAGCTGGAATCAAGATTGCCGGGAGAAATATCAATCACCTCAGATATGCAGATGACACCACCCTTATGGCAGAAAGTGAGGAGGAACTAAAAAGCCTCTTGATGAAAGTGATAGAGGAGAGTGAAAAAGTTGGCTTAAAGCTCAGCATTCAGAAAACGAAGACCATGGCATCTGGTCCCATCACTTCATGGGAAATAGATGGGGAAACAGTGGAAACAGTGTCAGACTTTATTTTTTGGGCTCCAAAATCACTGCAGATGGTGACTACAGCCATGAAATTAAAAGATGCTTACTCCTTGGAAGAAAAGTTATGACCAACGTAGATAGTATATTCAAAAGCAGAGACATTACTTTGCCAACTAAGGTCCGCCTAGTCAAGGCTATGGTTTTTGTAGTCGTGTATGGATGTGAGAGTTGGACTGTGAAGAAGCCTGAGCGTGAAAGAATTGATGCTTTTTAACTGTGGTGTTGGAGAAGATTCTTGAGAGTCCCTTGGACTGCAAGGAGATCCAACCAGTCCATTCTGAAGGAGATCAGTCCTGGGATTTCTTTGGAAGGAATGATGCTAAAGCTGAAACTCCAGTACTTTGGCCACCTCATGAGAAGAGTTGACTCATTGTAAAAGACTCTGATGCTGGGAGGGATTGGGGGCAGGAGGAGAAGGGGGCGACAGAGGATGAGATGGCTGGATGGCATCACTGACATGACGGACGTGAGTTTGAGTGAACTCCTGGAGTTGGTGATGGACAGGGAGGACTGGCGTGATGCGATTCATGGGGTCGCAAACAGTCGGACACAACTGAGCGACTGAACTGAACTGAAAGTCTTTTTGTACAGTTCTTCTTTGTGTTCTTGCTGCCTCTTAATATCTTCTGCTTCTGTTAGTTCCGTTCCATTTCCATCCTTTATTGAGCTTATCTTTGAATGAAATTTTCCCATGGTATCTCTAATAACACTTTAGTGGAGAAAAATGCAACCTCTGTGCAAAAAGAACCCTGTTAATTGTGGGTAAGAACTTCACAGATGGCACACCCCAACTCTAGTCTTCTAAGTTGCTCTGCCCTACTATATCCACATGCAATCCCATTGTCCTCTGTAGGGCCATTCAGGCAACTGTTACCAGACTAGCAGGTGAAATATGATATGAAGTCTATGTGTAATCTAAGACTAAATTGTCTTGTAAAAATAAGTTGAAGAAATATGGCTGAATTTGAACCCATGTGAAATACATAATTCAGGATCCAGAAAGATATCACCCTGACAAAATGAAAAGATTGCATTATTACAAAGATTTGGTAGAATCAGTAACCAAAGCTAAAGGTTGCTGTTTGGGTGCTATTCCAAGGTTGCTAAGTCATGTCTGACTCTTTGCGACCCTAAGGACTGCAGCACACCAGGCTTTCCTGTCCTTCACCATCTTACAGAGTTTGCTGAAACTCATGTCCATTGAGTCAGTGATGCCAATCAATCATCTCATCTTCTGTTGTCCCCTTCTCTTGCCCTCAAACTTTCCCAGAATCAAAATCTTTTTCAGTGAGTTGGCTCCAATACAAATTACTGGAGCTTCTGCATCAGTCCTTGCAGTGAATATTCAAGGTTGATTTCCTTTAGGACTGTCATTTAGGTTTATGATTAGGCCATGGATAAGTACAGAGAGAAACTGAGGAGGACATCCACTACCTCAATGTCAAAAAATAAATAGTGCTACAAACTCTGTGACTAAAAGGAAAACCTGTTAGTAAGATACATTTCTACTCCTGTAACTTCCATTTTCTTATCTCTAAAATGTGTGTACAAAGTGATTTATCTCAATGAGTTGTTATCTGAATTCCATAAAGTAGTACATGTAGAACTTTTTACATGGTGTCTGACACATAGAACCCACTGAGTTAAATTTTAATCATTGGACTATTATTCTCAGGGTTGTACCTGCGAATTTTAGGACTTAGAAAAAAAGTAAAAATGGAAAGTCGATTTAACGGAGTAGGAGATGGCACCCACTCCAGTACTCTTGCCTGGAAAATCCCATGGACAGAGGAGCCTGTTAAGCTGCAGTCCATGGGGTCGTGAAGAGTCAGACACGACTGAGTGGCTTCACTTTTGCTTTTCATTTTCATGCATTGGAGAAGGAAATGGCAACCCATTCCAGTGTTCTTGCCTGGAGAATCCCAGGGACAGAGGAGCCTGGTGGGCTACCGTCTATTGGGTTGCACAGAGTCGGACACGACTGAAGTGACTTAGCAGCAGTAGCAGCAGCAGCAGCAGCAACCAACTTGTTTATTAATGCTGAATAAAATAAGTTGTATCTGATTAACTTGGCACAACAACATAGAGGGCCATGTTCCAACTTTGTGAAGTTTCTCACTTGGAGATGACAGCACAGAGAAAGTGAGGCCCTAGGCCACAGCCCTCAACCGGGCCTTTTCTCTTCTTTTCCCAACTGCAGCTCAGTAGAGCATTGTAAGGGGCTTAGCTTTCATCTACAGGGCACCTCAGTCTGCACATACCTCCTGAACACAGCATCTCCTTGGACAACCCTTGAGCCTAAGGGTCCCCACCAACATATTCTGTCATCAGGAGAGAGGACTGCCCAGTCCCTAGAGGTGGGCACAGGTCTATCTGGGAAGGGATTAAAAGAGGAATTATTGTATTAAAAGCAGTTGCTTAAAATCAGCTAAAGTCATCAACTATCCAAACACATGGCATCAGTCAGGATTCCCCCACCCCACTCTATTTCTTCTTTCCCTGAATCATCAAACTTCCACATATGGACTAGAAATGAAACTGGGGGAAAAATCAACTCCATAATTTCTCTGAGGCACCTAATGATGGATTTATCTTAGAATTTCTAGTAACTGTGGTGTGTGAAGTTGGTGCAAGGAAAAATGATTTTGTACATGGAGTGTAAGATATAGTTTCGGCCAAGGCAGAAAAGAAGGAGAGACGACCTCAGCGGAGGTAGGTTACCTTTATTCAGGCAAGGAGGGGTGACAGCCAGCCTGAAGATCAGGCTGAGGCGAGAGGGATCAGGGAGGCTTCATATTTAAAGGGAGGTTTATGGAAGTGATAAGGGAAACATTAGTTAGGCAGGACATTTTGGGTAATCTTTAGTTGAGATGGCATTTGTAGTTGAACAGGGGGTGGGAAGTTTCTGAACAGGGGGTGGGAAGTTTCTGAGCAGGGGGTGATAAGTCCCAGCTAGATGCAACAGGCCAGGGGTATCAGGGTGGGACTTGAAGTACAGTTTTGTTTTCCCCGAAATCAAATGATTCAGCACGGGCCTTTGAGACAGTTGTTTTCTTTTCTAGGCCCAAGGACTCCTTCATGGAGGACTTATAGATGAAAAAACCAAATAACGAGTTTTACTTAAAGAGGGTTCAAAACACTCACTAAATTTAGCTTAATAAGACAAAATGAAGTCAGTAAAATGAATTTGACTTAGCGATAACACTTTAGAAACTGAAGGTATCTATTGTAGTAGGGAAAATTCTTAAAATGTGTGTGTGTGACATAATTGTCTTCAGCACTCTTAAAAAATAATGTTGGCTAAAACTAAAAAATAAATTTAAAAATTCTTCCACAGATGACATTTTCCTCAATGTCATTATACTTTCTTTTAATCAACATTTCTTCCTACTCTTTCAAGCCAACTTTTCTAACAACTTCTTTTCTATTTCACCAAGTTGTGTAAGTATTTATAATAATAGACAGGAACAAAAACATTCATTTCCCCCTCCCCTTCTTAATCCTTTGCATAAGTACCTCATCAAAAAGAGATCTGAAGAAAATAAGTAGGTAGATGCTCGCAGGTAAACAGTTTATTAAAAACAAGGGTTGATTTTGCTCCTTTTGAGTTTTTCAGTGTTCAGTCTGTATCCCACTGCATGCATTCCCCCAAGTCTGTAAGTCTGTTACACAGAAACACTTCGCTGAAGCATTTGATGTTACAGGACTTCCATGGTGGCTTAGACAGTAAAGAATCTGCCTGCAATTAGGGAGACCTGAGTTCAATCCCTGGGTTGGGAAGATCCCCTGGAGAAGGGCATGGCAACCCACTCCAGTTTTCTTGCCAGAAGAATCCCTATGAACAGAGCCTGGCGGGCTACAATCCATGGGGTTGCAAAAAGTTGGACAGGACAACAACTAAGCACAGTACACACACAGCTGTAATGGATTGAAACTAGGTAATTTTCCATCTTTTATATAGACTTCCCTAGTGTGTACTTGACTTATTTTTTCTGTTTTCCCTTTTATTTAAAAAAAAATTTAAATTTATTTTAATTGGAGGCTAATTACTTTACAATATTGTGGTGGTTTTTGCCATATATTCACATGAATCAGCCAGGGGTGTTTCCAATCCTGGCCTCCCTCCCACCTCCTTCCCCATCCCATCCCTCAGGGTTATCCCAGTGTACCAGCCCTGAGCACCCTGTCTTGTGCATCGAACCTACACTGGCAATTGATTTCACATATGATAATATACATGTTTCAGTGCTATTCTCTCAAATCATCCCAGCTTCTCCTTCTCCCACAGAGCCCAAAATCTATTCTTTACATCTGTGTATCTTTTGCTGTCTTGCATATAGGGTCATCGTTACCATCTTTCAAAATTCCATATATATGTGTTAATGTATTGTATTGGTGTTTTTCTTTTGACTTACTTTGTGCTGCATAATAAGCTCCAGTTTCATCCACCTCATCAGAACTGCTTCAAATGCATTCTTTTTAATACCTGAGTAATACTCCATTGTGTATATGTACCACAGCTTTCTTATCCATTCGTCTGCCGATGGACGTCTAGGTTGCTTCCATGTACTGACTATTGTAAACAGTGCTGCAATGAACATTGGGGTACACGTGTCTCTTTCAGTTCTGGTTTCCATGGTATTTATGCTCAGCAGTGGGATTGCTAGGTCATATGCCAGTTCTGTTTCCAGTTTTTTAAGGAATCTCCACACTGTTCTCCACAGTGGCTGTACTAGTTTGCATTCCCACCAACAGTGTAAGAGGGTTCTCTTTTCTCTGCACCCTCTTCAGCATTTATTGTTTGTAGACTTTTTGATAGCAGCCATTCTGACCAGGGTGAGATGGTACCTCATTGTGGTTTTGATTTGCATTTCTCTGATAATGAGTGATGTTGAGGATCTTTTCATGTGTTTGTTAGCCATCTGTTTCTCTTCTTTGCAGAAATGTCTGTTTAGTTCATTGGCCCATTTTTTGATTGGATCACTTAGTTTTCTGGAATTGAGCTGAAGGAGTTGCTTGTATATTTTTGAGATTAATTCTTTGTCAGTTGCTTCATTTGCTATTATTTTCTCCCATTGCGAAGGCTGTATTTTCACCTTGCTCATAGTTTCCTTCCTTGTGCAAAAACTTTTAAGTTTAATTAGGTCCCATTTGTTTATTTTTGCTTTTATTTCCATTACTCTGGAAGGTGGGTCATAGAAAATCCTGCTATGGTTTATGTCAGAGTGTTTTGCCTATGTTTTCCTCAAGGAGTTTTATAGTTTCTGGTGTTACATTTAAATCTTTAATCCATTTTGAGTTTATTTTTGTGTATAGTGTTAGTGTTCTAGTTTCATTTTTACAAGTGGTTGACCAGTTTTCCCAGCATGACTTCTTAAAGAGATTGTCTTTTCTCCATTGTATATTTTTGCCTCCTTGAACAAAGATAAGGTATCCAAAGATGAGTGGATTTATCTCTGGGCTTTCTATTTTGTTCCATTGACCTATATTTCTGTCTTTGTGCCAGTACCATACTGTCTTGATGACTGTTGCTTTGTAGTATAGCCTGAAGTCAGGCAAGTTGATTCCTCCAGTTCCAGTCTTCTTACTCAAGATTGCTTTGGCTATTTGAGGTTTTTTGTATTTCCATACAAATTGTGATTTGGTTCTAATTCTCTGAAAAATACTGTTGGTAGCTTGATAGGAATTGCATCAAATCTGTAGATTGCTTTGGATGGTATACTCATTTTCACTATATTGATTCTTCCAATCCACGATCATGGTGTATTTCTCCATCTATTTGTGTCATCTTTGATTTTTTTCATCAGTGTTTTATAGTTTTCCATATATAGGTCTTTTGTTTCTTTAGAGATTTATTCCTAAGTATTTTATTCTTTTCATTGCAATGGTGAATGGAATTGTTTCCTTAATTTCTCTTTCTGTTTTCTCATTGATGATGTATAGGAATGAAAGGGATTTCTGTGTGCTAATTTTATATCCTGCAACTTTACTATATTCATTCATTAGCTCTAGTAATTTTCTGGTGGAATCTCTAGGGTTTTCTATGTAGAGGATCATGTCATCTGCAAAGAGTGAGAGTTTTACTTCTTCTTTTCCAACCTAGATTCCTTTTATTCCTTTTTCTTCTCTGATTGCTATGGTCAAAACTTCTAAAACTATGTTGAATAGTAGTAGTGAAAGTGGGCACCCTTGTCTTGTTCCTGACTTTAGGGGAAATGGTTTCAATTTTTCACCATTGAGGATAATGTTTGCTGTGGGTTTATCATATATGGCTTTTATTATGTTAAGGTATGAAATTAAAAGAGGCTTACTCCTTGGAAGGAAAATTATGACCAACCTCGATAGCATATTAAAAAGCAGAGACATTACTTTGCCAGCAAAGGTCCATCTAGTCAAGGCTATGGTTTTTCCAGTGGTCATGTATGGATATGAGAGTTGGACTGTGAAGAAGGCTGAACGCCAAAGAACTAATGCATTTGAACTGTGGTGTTGGAGAAGACTCTTGAGAGTCCCTTGGACTGCAAGGAGATCCAAATAGTCCATTTTAAAAGAGATCAGCCCTGGGATTTCTTTGGAAGGAATGATGCTAAAGCTGAAACTCCAATACTTTGGCCACCTCATGCAAAGAGTTGACTCATTGAAAAATTCTCTGATGCTGGGAGGGATTGGGGGCAGGAGGAGAAGAGGATGACAGAGGATGAGATGGCTGGATGACATCACTGACTCGATGGACATGAGTTTGAGTGAACTCCAGGAGTTGGTGATGGACAGGGAGGCCTGGTGTGCTGCGATTCATGAGGACTCAAAGAGTCGGAAACGACTGAGCAACTGAACTGAACTGATGCTCCTTCTACACCTGCTTTTGGAGGGCTTTTTATCATAAATGGATGTTGAATTTTGCCAAAGGCTTTCTCTGCATCTATTGAGATAATCACATGGTTTTTATCTTTCAGTTTGTTAATGTGGTGTATCACATTGATTGATTTCTGAATATTGAAGAATCCTTACATTCTTGGGATAAAGCCTGCTTGGTCATGATGTATGATGTTTTTATTATTTTGTTAGATTCTGTTTGCTAGAATTTTGTTAAGGATTTTTGCGTCTATGTTCGTCAGTGAGATTGGGCTTTATTTTTCTTTTCTTGTGTGTGTGTGGCATTTTTGTCTGTTTTTGGTATTAAGATGATGGGGGCCTCATAGAATTAGTTTGGCAGTTTGCCTTCCTCTGCAATTTTCTGGAAGAGTTTGAGTAGGATAGGTGTTAGCTCTTCTCTAAAATTTTTGCTAGAATTCAGCTGTGAAGCCATCTGGCCCTGGGCTTTTGTTTTTTGGAAGATTTCTGATTACAGTTTTGATTTCTGTACTTGTGATGGATCTGTTAACATTCACTATTTCTTCCTGATTCAGTTTTGGAAAGTTACAGTTTTCTAAGAATTCGTCCATTTCTTCCAAGTTGTCCATTTTATTGGCATATAGTGGCTGATAGTACTCTCTTATGGTCCTTTGTATTTCTGTGTTATCTGTTGTGATTTCTCCATTTTCATTGCTAATTTTGTTGATTTGATTCATCTCTTTTTCTTTTTTTTTCCTTGGTAAGTCTAATGATTTGTTTACTTTATTTATCTTCTCAAAGAACCAGCTTTTAGCTTTGTTGATTTTGGCTATGGTCTCCTTTGTTTCTGTTGCACTTATTTCTGCCCTAATTTTTATGCTTTTTTTCCTTCTACTCTCCCTGGGGTCCTTCATTTCTTCTTTATCTAGTTGCTTTAGCTGTAGAGTTAGGTTATTTATTTTATTTCTCTTCTGTTTCTTGAGGTAGACTTGTACTGATATGAACCTTCCCCTTAGCAGTGTTTTTACTGAATCCTGTAGGTTTTGGGTTTTATGTTTTCATTTTCATTCATTTCTGTGCGTATTTTGATTTCTTTTTTTAGTTCTTCTGTGATTTTTGGTTATTCAAAAGTGTGTTGCTTAGCCTCCATATGTTTATATTTTTAATGCTTTTTTCCCTGTAGTTGAAATCTAATCTTACTGAATTGTGATCAGAAAAGATGCTTGAGATGATTTCAATTTTTTTTTTTTTTTAATTTACCAAGGCTAGATTTATGGCCCAGGATATAATCTATCCTGGAGAATGTTCCATGTGCACTTGAGAAATAGGTGAAATTCATTGTTTTGGGGTGAAATGTCCTGTAGATATCAATTAGGTCTAACTGGTCCATTGTATCATTTAAAGTTTGTTTCCTTGCTAATTTTCTGTTTGGTTGATCTATCCATAGGTGTGAGTGGGGTATTAAAGTCTTCCACTCTTATTGTGTTACTGTTAATTTCCCCTTTCATATTTGTTAGCATTTGCCTTACATATTGCCGTGCTCCTATATTGGGTGCATATATATTTATAACTGTTATCTCTTCTTCTTGGATTGATCCATTGATCATTATGTAGTGTCCTTCTTTGTATCTTTTCATGGCTTTTATTTCAAAGCCTATTTTATGTGATACGAGTATTGCTACTCCTGCTTTCTTTTGGTCTCCATTTGCATGAAATATCTTTTTCCAGCCCTTCATTTTCAGTCTGTATGTGTCCCTAGATTTGAGGTGGGTCTCTTGAGAGAGCATATATATGGGGTCTGGTTTTTTTTTATCTATTCAGCCAGTCTCTGTCTTTTGGTTAAGGCATTGAACCCATTTACATCTAAGGTAATTATTGATAAATATGATCCTGTTGCCATTTACTTTGTTGTTTTGGGTTTGAGTTTATACACCCTTTCCGTGTTTCCTGTCTAGAGAAGATCCTTTACCATTTGTTGAAGAGCTGGTTTAGTTGTGCTGAATTCTCTCAGCTTTTGCTTGTCTGTAAAGGTTTTGCTTTCTCCTTCATATCTGAATTAGATCCTTGCTGGGTACAGTAATCTGTGTTGTAGGTTTTTCTCTTTCATCACTTTAAGTACATCCTACCATTCCCTTCTGGCTTGAAGAGTTTCTATTGAAAGATCAGCTATTATCTTTAAGGGGATTCCCTTGTGTGTTGTTGTTTTTCCCTTGCTGCTTTTAACATTTGTTGTTTGTGTTTGATCTTTGTTAATTTGATTAATATGTGTCTTGGGGTGTTTCACCTTGGGCTTTTCCAGTTTGGTACTCTCTGAGTTTCTTGGACTTGGGTCGCTATTTCCTTCCCCATTTTAGGGAAGTTTTCAACTATTCCTCAAGTGTTTTCTCATGGCCTTTCTTTTTGTCTTCTTCTAGGACTCCAATGATTCGAATGTTGGGACATTTAGTATTGTCCCAGAGGTCTCTGAAGTTGTCCTCATTTCTTTTAATTCTTTTTTCTTTTTCCTCTCTGCTTCGTTTGTTTCCACCATTCTATCTTCCACCTCGCTTATCCTATCTTCTGCCTCAGTTATTCTACTGTTGGTTCCCTCTAGAGTGCTTTTCATCTCAGTGATTTTTATTGTTCATTATTGATTGACTCTTTTTTGTTTCTTCTTGGTCCTTGTTAAACTTTTCTTGCATCTTCTCAGTTCTTGTCTCCAGACTATTTATCTGTAACTCCATTTTGTTTCCAAAATTTTAGATCACTTTTACTATCATTATTCTGAATTCTTTTTCAGTTAGACTCCTCCCTATATCCTCCTCTTTTGTTTGGTTTGGTGGGCTTTTATCATGTTCCTTACTTGCTGAATATTTCTATGCCTTTTCATCTTGTTTAGGTTGCTGTGTTTGGGATGGCTTTTCTGTATGCTGGAAGTTTGTGGTTCCTCTTTATTGTGGAGCTTATTTCCTGTGGGTGGAGTTGGATGAGAGGCTTATCAAAGTTTCCTGTTTAGGGAAGCTTGCATCAGTGTTCTGGTGGGTGGAGCTGGATCTCTTCTCTCTGTAGTACAATGAAGTGTCCAGTAGTGAGTTTTGAGGTATCTGTGGGTTTGGTGTGACTTTTGGCCACCTGTGTCTTAATTCTCAGGGTTATGTTCCTGCATTGCTGGAGAATTAGCTTGGTATGTCTTGCTCTGAAACTTGTTGGCTCTTGGATGGAGCTTGGTTTTGGTGTAGGTATAGAGGCTTTTGGATGAGCTCTTGTCGATTAATGTTCCCTGGAGTCAGGAGTTTTCTGGTGTTCTCAAGTGTTGGATTTAGGCCTCATGCATCTGGCTTTCACTCTTATTCTTATAGTAGCCTCAAGACTTCTCCATCCATGCAGCACAGATGATAAAACATCTAGGTTAATGGTGAAATGATTCTCCACAGTGGAGGACACCCAGAGAGGTTCACAGAGTTACATGGAGAAGAAAAGATGGAGGAGGTGACCAGGAAGAGAAGAGGGGGAATCAAAAGGAGAGAGAGCAGTCTAGCCAGTAATCAATTCTCTATTTGCTCTCCACAGTCTGGAACACTCAGAGAGGTTCACGGAGTTCGATAGAGAAGAGAAGAGGGAGGAAGGAGATAGAGGTGACCAGGAGGAGAGGAGGGGGAGTCAAAAAGAGAGAGACTAGTCTAGTCTGTGATCAGTTCCCTAAGTTTTCTCCACAGCCCAGAACTTCCAAGGAGACTCACAGAGTTAAGTAGAGAAAGCAGGGAAGGGGAAGAGATAGAGGTGACTCATTGGAAAGACTTTGATGCTGGAAGGGATTGAGGGCAGGAGGAGAAGGGGATGATGGAGGATGAGATGGCTGGATGGCATCACTGACTCAATGGATGTGAGTCTGAGTGAGCTCCGGGTGTTGGTGATGGACAGGGAGGCCTGGCATGCTGCAATTCATAGGGTCACAAAGAGTCGGACACGACTGAGTGACTGAACTGAACTGAACTGACCTGGGGAGAAAAAAAGGAGAGTCAAAAGTGGAGAGAGCAATCAAGCCAGTAGTCACACTCCTAAGAAGATAGATTCTTAAAGGTACAGAATTGATAACAAATACCAAAAAGCAAAGATTAAAAATCTAGAGTAGAGGTTAGACTCTCAAAAATACAATATTTAAAAAAATCACAAAAGTTATTAAAAAATATGAAATTTGCTTTAAAAATAGGGTCTTTTTTTTTCAAGTTAATGATAGATTTGAAAAAGAGTAATAAAGAACTTAAAAAAAAACAATTAAAAAGTGATAGTAGTAAAATATATCTAGGAATTTCTCTGGAGCTGTTGAGGGCAGCGTGGGATCAGTTCAGATTCAGATAGTTCCTTGTTCCAGCTAATACTTCATTTCAAGGTCTATAGGTTCCTTCCAGTGTAGCCAGTGCTAAGTACAGGGTTTTAATCTGTTGTACCTGTCACTTCCAAAGCCAGTCTCTCTTCTTTATTTTGGCTTCCTCTGTTTGCAAGTCTCTTCAGTATCTAACTTCTGCCCTGAGACAAGGGGGTGAAGGTGGTCATTTATTTAGGCTCACTTGTTCAGTTGTGCTGCAGGGAGGGAGGAACACTGCAAACAAATATCACTGGTGTGTGTGGGGAGTGCTCGCAGTGCCTGGGCCACAGTGGGTTTGCCCTGCTCACAGCGTGTGTATTTTCCCGGTCTACACTGCTCACGCTCCAGGTTGCTCTGCAGGGGAACTGTCTAAATTGGGCCCTGGGTTGTGTGTACTTCTCAAGTCTATGCCACTCAGGTTCAGGTTCTCAGGTACTCCACAAAGGTGCAGACTCAGTTGGGTCTGCGTTTTGTGCCCTTCACAGGTCTGAGCATCTCAGGTGACCAGATGCTTGGTGAGCACACTCTCCCCATCTGCAGTAAATCTTATCACCTCCCGGATCCCTGCCATTCAGTTTCCTGGGTACACAGCGGGAGTGCTGTCTCAGGTGTATTGTGTGTCTCCTCTGGGGAGCTGATCTCTGGCTACGACCCTCCTGGCAGATGTCAACCATCCAGGATCCCAGGAAGACTTGGTTAGCAACTGGGAGCCTGCTCGCAGATTGGCAGGGAATGACATATCTCTGGCCTAGTTTGCCCCTTGCCTTCGAGCTCTGGCTGTTGCCTGCCTGCCTCCCTGCCTCCAACAGGGGATGGGTGGGTCTGAAACCAGGTAACTCTCCTCTGGTATTCATTCAGTCCTTTGTTCTGTGAGTAGGCCTGGCAGTGCCTTAGGTTAGAGCTTTTCCAGGGAAAGTTCTGTCTCTCTCTTTCCTCTTTTTTTTTTCTCTCTGGCTATCCCATGGTTTGGGTTGCTTTCTCTGGTTAGCTCCCTCAGATTGCCCTCAGGGCATTCAGGCCTGGTCCTTACCCTAAGCAATGCAGCCCACGCCTCCCTGTTCAGCCCCTGCTTTCTGGTGGTGGACGCGAGCGTCTGGGCTACTTCTTCACTGGGAGTTGCAGTTAGGCGTGTAATCTGTGAGTTTTATTTTTATTTTTTCCTCCCAGTTATGTTGCCCTCTGAGCTTCCAAAACTCCCAACAAACCCACTGGTAAGACGGTTTGCTGATGTTTGGGAACTTCTCCTCTTTTACGACTCCCTCTCCGACATAGGTCTCCATCTCTAACTGTTTTGTCTCTTTTTTAATCTTTTATATTTTGTCCTACCTCTTTTCGAAGACAATGGGCTGCCTTTCGGGGTACCTGGTGTCCTCCGCCAGCGTTCAGAAGTTGTTTTCTGGTACTTGATCAGCGTTCAAATGACCTTTCAATGAATTTGTGGGAGAGAAAGTGGTCTCTTCGTCCTATTCCTCTGCCATCTTAGGACTCCCCCTGTACTTGACTTTTTAGTTCCTGGAGATGACTTTGATAGCTTATGGTGAAGGATGTAGGATTCATGTTGGATTCATGACCTCTGAAGAAGATTTAGCTTCAGGATCAGGGACCAGGCTTGATCACGCAGAGTTTTTGTGTGGCAGAAGTTTTATTACAGTAAAAAAACACAGAGAAAGCTTCTGACACAGACACCAGAAAAGGAAGGGAGAGGATCCTGTCACTAGTTTGGGCAAGGGAGCTATATACTTTTAAACTGGTTATTAACAGTAAATGGAAAGAAAGTCTCAAGGTTGTAAAGGTGTTACCAGACCCACTCCCATAATTTACATTTTAAGATAATAGAATTAGAATGGATAATAGAAAGATCTTCCCACTCCCATAATATATGTTTTAGATAACAGGATTAGTCAGAAGGTTCTTTAAGGAGAAACAAGTCCTCCAGCAGAATACATTGTTGTTATATAATGTTTAGCATTTAAGAAGAACATACCCTTGAGCAAGGTGAGTTATTTTGTTGTGTAATCACTAGATCTGGGCTTAAGGGGGAAAAATTGTGACTAATAGGAAGAAATGTAGGGGGAAAAAGAAAGTTTGTCTTTTCTCTTTCTCAAGAGCCCCAGACACTTTCTCCTCCTTAGGTATCCCAGACTTCTTATCAACCTACCTGAGAATTAACTCTCTCAACTTCTATCACTAAATAATATTTTGAGTCAGATATGTATTTTGAAAAAAGTTTTGATTTACAGAAAGGTTGCAAAGATGGTATAGAGACTTTCTATATACCCAGAGATGCACAGAGATGGGGAAATCCAGAATGATGAAATAATTTCATCTTCTACCTGCTTTCCACTAAAGTTAAGAACTTAGTCATAAAACATTTGCCAAGCTAAGAATTAAACATCCCAAACTGATAAACTAACATTACTTTTTTTTTTCTTTTACTGTTTGTATATGCAAATGGATTAGAATGTCATTCTCTTCCCCTAGAAATGACTAAATCTCCAAAGAGAACTAATGTTCATAAAGAGGTCAATTTCAAAAGTAGTAGGAAAGAAAAGGGCCTCTTGAGCCTCGAATTAAATTCGTTTGTTTTTCATTATTTTTGCTTTCAGTAGAAGACTTTCACCCCTGCAATCACACGATTTACACAGTTTCAGCTGTGTCATCCTGAGCACAGTCTAAACTATGTTGAGACTGTCTCTGACAGGGTATCTTTGATAGATTTCAGCTGCACTTCAGAATCACTGGGGCACTGAGTAGGCTGGCAGGCCCAGTGCATTTCCAGTCTAGGAAAGCCCTCTGTGGATTGAAAAGACAGTTGTTTTAGGTCACCATCCAAGGAGCACTGTGAAGACAGGATGGTATTGTACTGTCTACAAATACACTTCAGAGGGAAAACCACGAGCCCTGGCTATAAACAGTTGTGCACAAAGCTAAATAAAAAGTACATCCTCCCATAGGAGCTGGTGACTGCATTTGGCAAGAATCCCCAGAAAATCCAGGGATCCTGGACAGGGGCCCAATGTAAGGTGTATGATTATTGACATGGTACTTTGTTGTTATCATAGATAAATTGGGGTCCTGGTAAAGTGTTGTTTTGATATGCACTTTTTGTATATGCAGCTTTTGGGGCTGCATTTGTTACCAAGTTTTATGATGCTAATGGTAAAGAATCCATCTGCCAATGCAGTAGACACAAGAGATTTGGGTTCAGATCTTAGGTCAGGAAGATCCCATGGAGAAGGAAATGGAAACCCATTCCAGTATCCTTGCCTGAAAAAGTCTGTAGACAGAGGAGACTGGTGGGCTACAGCCCATTGGGTCACAAAGAGTCACGCACAACTGAGCACTGCATTTAAATACATATTACCATTTTTATTAAAATCAGTTCAGTGATTCCAAACCTGTCCTTAGAAAGATAAGAATGTACACTGAGGAGTTTTAAAATAGAATACAAAAAATACCCCTCAGGAAAAGCAAAGCCATACTTTAAATCATAAAGAGAATTTTAAAAGTTAACAAGACTACCATCATTGCAATTTTTCATCTTTCATTTTAAATTAAATCATGGGAATAAAACAATTTTCCTTTTTATTTCTCTCTTAAGAGTTTAGTACATTATAATAGATATGATGTTGAGTGATTGCTAAATTAATGAAACCATTGTTAGAATTCTCTACAAGTTTAGAGATAGATTTATAAAAGGTACACTTGGGGGCTGGCTGTTTGACCTCATTTTTGTCCCATTTAGCTTTGAAAGAGCTTGATTAGGAAACCATTCTGTACAGTGGGTCAAAGGATAAAGTCCCTTGAGCAAGGACTCAGAATCTCATGGCACAGGATTGTCTCAAATTTAGGGGTTCTCATGGTTCATAACCACCCCCCAACTTTAACCCACGTACTATAGCATCATCACTGGAATTGGTAAAATGCAGAGACAGTTGGGCACTTACATTTCCTAAATACTGGCTTGTTACAGAAGCCTTGGGCTGCCTTGTGCCCTGGCACTCCTGGAAATTTTCCGCATGGTTCTGGGGGCAAGGAAGAGGTCCCAGACTCTCACACCAACTACAAACTTCTCTTCCAAGTTCTGTTATTTATAGAAAGACTACTTGTGCTTTAAAAGACCAACTTCTCACCAGTCTGCCTGCATGGAAATATGTGGGTGATCCTTTATCACCTTAGAAAATTATTTAGCACATAAGTCTTCATAAGTTGGCTTTACATGAGTTTATATTTAAATAACACACATGCTGCTTAAGGGGCAGAGGTGGGGCAGTCATGGTTTTTCTGAGGCTTTTATCATTCTATTTACTAGAGTTTGGAGCACTGTAACAATGGATTCTAGAATTTGTGAACATTCAGTATTACCTCTGCTATAAAGTGCTCAACTTTTAATAGGTTTCTGGAGACAGGAATTTAAATTGGAAAATTGCATAATTAGTAACTTTGTTTTGGAGGCATACTGGTAGAATCTTCAACTGATGTAAGGTTATTTTTATGATGAAATATGGAGAAGGGAATGGCAAGCCACTTCAGTATTCTTGCCTTGAGAACCCCACGAACAGTATGAAAAGGCAAAATGATAGGATACCAAAGGAGGAACTCCCCAGGTCATTAGGTGCCCAATATGCTACTAGAGATCAGTGGAGAAATAACTCCAGAAAGAATGAAGGGATGGAGCCAAAGCAAAAACAATACCCAGCTGTGCATGTGACTGGTGATAGAAGCAAGATCCAATGCTGTAAAGAACAATATTGCATAGGAACCTGGAATGTCAGGTCCATGAATCAAGGCGAATTGGAAGTGGTCAAACTAGAGATGGCAAGGGTGAACGTTAACATTCTAGGAATCAGCGAACTAAAATGGACTGGAATGGGTGAATTTAACTCAGATGACCATTATATCTACTACTGTGGGCAGGAATCCCTCAGAAGAAATGGAGTAGCCATCATGGTCAACAAAAGAGTCGGAAATGCAGTACTTGGATGCAGTCTCAAAAATGACAGAATGATCTCTGTTGGTTTCCAAGGCAAACCATTCAGTATCACAGTTATCCAAGTCTATGCCCCAACCAGTAATGCTGAAGAAGCTGAAGTTGAATGGTTTTATGAAGACCTACAAGATCTTTTAGAACTAACACCCAAAAAAGATGTCTTTTTCATTATAAGGGACTGGATTGCTAAAGTAGGAAGTCAAGAATCACCTGGAGTGACAGGCAAATTTGGCCTTGGAATGCAGAATGAAGCAGGGCAAAGACTAATAGAGTTTTGCCAAGAAGATGCACTGGTCATAGCAAACACCCTCTTCCAACAACACGAGAGAAGACTCTACACATGGACATCACCAGATGGTCAACACTGAAATCAGATTGATTATATTCTATGCAGCCAAAGATGGAGAAGCTCTATACAGTCAACAAAAACAAGACCAGGAGCTGACTGTGGCTCAGATCATGAACTCCTTATTACCAAATTCAGACTCAAATTGAAGAAAGTAGGGAAAACTGCTAGACCATTCAGGTATGACCTAAATCAAATTGCTTATGATTATACAGTGGAAGTGAGAAATAGATTTGGGGCCTAGATCTGATAAATAAAGTGCCTGATGAACTAAGGAATGAGGTTCGTGACATTGTACAGGAGACAGGGATCAAGACCATTCCCATGGAAAAGAAATGCAAAATAGCAAAATGGCTGTCTGGGGAGGCCTTGTGAATAGCTGTGAAAAGAAGAGAGGTGAAAAGCAAAGGAGAAAAGGAAAGATATAAGCATCTGAATGCAGAGTTCCAAAGAATTGAAAGAAGAGATAAGAAAGCCTTCTTCAGTGATCAGTGCAAATAAATAGAGGGAAAGAACAGAATGGGAAGTACTAGAGATCTCTTCAAGCAAATTAGAGATACCAAGGGAACAATTCATGCAAAGATGGGCTCGATAAAGGACAGAAATGGTATGGACCTGACAGAAGCAGAAGATATTAAGAAGAGGTGGCAAGAATACACAGAGGAACTGTACAAAAAGATCTTCACAACCCAGATAATCATGATGATGTGATCACTAATCTAGAGCCAGACATCTTGGAATGTAAATTCATGTGGGCCTTAGAAAGCGTCACTACGAACAAAGCTAGTGGAGGTGATGGAATTCCAGTGGAGCTGTTTCAAATCCTGAAAGATGATCCTATGAAAGTGCTGCATTCAATATGCCAGCAAATTTGGAAAACTCAGCAGTGGCCACAGGACTGGAAAAGGTCCATTTTCATTCCAATCCCAAAGAAAGACAATGCCAAAGAATGCTCAAACTACCACACAATTGCACTCATCTCACATACTAGTAAAGGAATGCTCAAAATTCTCCAAGCCAGGCTTCAGCAATACGTGAACCATGAACTCCCTGATGTTCAAGTTGGTTTTAGAAAAGGCAGAGGAACCAGAGATCAAATTGCCAACATCTGCTGGATCATGGAAAAAGCAAGAGAGTTCCAAAAAAACATCTATTGCTGCTTTATTGACTATGCCAAAGCCTTTAATTGTGTGTATCACAATCAACTGTGGAAAATTCTGAAAGAGATGGGAATACCAGACCACCTAACCTGCCTCTTGAGAAATCTGTATGCAGGTCAGGAAGCAACAGTTAGAACTGGACATGGAACAACAGACTGGTTCCAAATAGGAAAAGGAGTATGTCAAGGCTGTATATTGTCACCCTGCTTATTTAACTTCTATGCGGAGTACATCATGAGAAACACTGGACTGGAAGAAACACAAGCTGGAATCAAGATTGCCGGGAGAAATATCAATCACCTCAGATATGCAGATGACACTACCCTTATGGCAGAAAGTGAAGACGAACTAAAAGCCTCTTGATGAAAGTGAAGGAGGAGAGTTAAAAGTTGGCTTAAAGCTCAGCATTCAGAAAACGAAGACCGTGGCATCTGGTCCCATCACTTCATGGGAAATAGATGGGGAAACAGTGGAAACAGTGTCAGACTTTTTTTTTTAGGCTCCAAAATTACTGCAGGTGGTGACTGCAGCCATGAAATTAAAAGACTCTTACTCCTTGGAAGAAAAGTTATGACCAACCTAGATAGTATATTCAAAAGCAGAGACATTACTTTGCTGACTAAGGTCCGTCTAGTCAAGGGTATGGTTTTTCCAGTGGTCATGTATGGATGTGAGAGTTGGACTGTGAAGAAGGCTGAGCACTGAAGAATTGATTCTTTTGAACTGTAGTGTTGGAGAAGTTGAGAGTCCTTTGGACTGCAAGGAGATCAACCCTGGGATTTCTTCGGAAGGAATGATGCTAAAGCTGAAGCTCCAGTACTTTGGCCACCTCATGAGAAATGTTTACCCATTGGAAAAGACTCTGATGTTGGGAGGGATTGGGGGCAGGAGGAGAAAGGGACGACCGAGGATGAGATGGCTGGATGGCATCACAGACTCGATGGACGTGAGTCTGAGTGAACTCTGAGAGATGATAATGAACAGGGAGGCCTGGTGTGCTGTGATTAATGGGGTCACAAAGAGTCTGACACGACTGAGCGACTGAACTGAAATTTCATAATTTTGTGACAAGAAAGATAGAAAATATATTTAAAATATTACTTGATGGATTAGGTAACAGATGAAGTTAAAGAGAGTGTTGAGAAATATAAACAGTTACCGTCCTTTGGCCAGCAAGGAGCTCGAACCAGTCAGTCCTAAAGGAAATCAACCCTCAATATTCAGTGGAAGCACTGATGCTGAGGCTAAAGCTCCAATACTTTGGCCACCTGATGCGAAGAGCTGACTCATGGGAAAAGCCCCTGAGATTAGGAAAGATTGAGGGCAGGAGGAGAAGAGGCTGACAGAGGATGTGATGATTGGATGACATCACTGACTCAATGGACATGAAGTTGAGCAAACTCTGGGATATAGTGAAGGACAGGGAAGCCAGGAATGCTTCAGTCCATGGGCTTGCCCCTATGGGATGCTTTCTGGTGAAAAGAGCTTATTTAGTTTGGATAAGCCAAGTCTAAGATAAGTAAGAATTTTCTAGGTGAAAAATGATAAAAAGGAACCTCAGCAAAGGAAGTATCCTTGATGAAGTTTCTAAGACAGAAGGTAGGCAGTTTGTCCATTCCTCAAGGCTACATTTGATAATGTCTGGGGGCCATTTCAGATGCTCACAACACATAAGTAGAGGCCAGTGTTAGTCACTCAGTCGTGTCCAATTATTTGCGACCCTGTGGTCTGTCCATGGAATTCTCCAGGCAAGAATACTGGAGTGAGTTGCTATTCCGTTCTCCAGAGGATCTTCTCAATGCCGGGACTGAGCTCAGGTCTCCTGCACTGAGGGCATGGCAACCCACTCTAGTATTCTTTCCTGGAGAATCCCCTGGACAGAGAAGCCTGGTGGGCTACCT
This sequence comes from Nanger dama, assembly GCA_917880005.1. Lineage (NCBI taxonomy): Eukaryota > Metazoa > Chordata > Mammalia > Artiodactyla > Bovidae > Nanger > Nanger dama. Next base: position 39,224,247 of record CAKJTW010000007.1, read on the forward strand.
CATGTAAAAAAAAAAAAGGAAGGCTCCTATGACTAGATCTTATCAGAGGATGATCAAACAATCACATAGGACTTCATAGACTTAATTAAATTGTATCCTAAATTCAAATGAATTCACTGTAGGATTTTAATCAGAATGTCTGTGGGGGACAGTGGTGTGATGTTTGTGGGGGAAAAATGGATTTGGCAAAACTTGACATATTTGGAGCAGATGATAATGGGAGTCTCCGCTGAGGCATGTACATTCCAAAGCTGGTGCTCATACAGAACCAACATGTGACTCGTTAAAATGTTCTACCACAGCAACCCTGGAGAAGGAGATGGCAACACACTCCAGTGTTCTTGCCTGGAAAATCCCATGGGCAGAGAAGCCTGACAGGCTACAGTCCACGGGGTTGCGAAGAGTCGGACAGGAGTGAACGACTGAGGACACACCATGCCAAAGTACCGAAGAGTCTAATGGGTATAAACTGGAAGATTTTTGAGGTGGATTTCTCTGGAGGAAGATGTACTGTTCGGTCCTCTTCACCCTCCTAGGGAGTCAGTCCCTGCAAATCCCACCTTACCTGTGTTGGGAAAGGAGATTTAAGGAGTTGACTTGGAGATCTTTCTCTGTCTCTGCCTCTCTGCGGGTTATTGCGTGGGATTTGTTTCTGAGCGAGGTAAACGGTAGGTGGCTGACTGAAGCAGCTGTTGATAGCAGAGTGGAGGACTGCAGTTTGAGAAAGGATTGTGCTCTCTGGGTTTTCCAGGGTAAATCGTTCAGCTTGGGGCAAGATGCCATGTGCAGGGGGAGGTGGGGTAGGAGAGGCGAGAACATGAGCTGCTCTGGGATTGTTTTAGATCCTTCGAAAAGGACAAAGTGGCTGCCACAGGAGATGGAAGTTAGATTGACTGTCTTCCAGAGGATGTGGAGAAGGGCAGAATGAGCTGGAGTGACAATGATCTTGACCGTGTCAGGGGACTGTGGTTGAAATAGCTCCAGTGTTGGGGAAACGGGTGGAGGACAGTGTTGGGAGAAATTTCTAAAGAATGAAAGCAAGGGCCCAAGGGAAAAGGGAATTTTAAGATATTATAAAACTAAAAGTACAGAAGTTTTCCCACTGTGATACAAAACAAATGAGAACTATCTTGCTCTCCTTGCCTCTTTTGCTCCATGCTGTAAATCAAAAGGGCCAGAGAATATAGATAGTAAGATGGAGCAGGAAAAGAATAAGGCCTAGGTGAGAAAGAGTGAAGAATTTGACCCCCTTTTCCTTACCATAGGCATTCTTCTGTCACCAACCATTAGCTATGGCAGGGAAGAAATTTCAACTTTAAATTAGATTAAGAGTTTTGATGAAACTAGCATTTTAATTAATGATGTAAAACTTTTATTTTGATCAAAGAACTAATTATAGAATAAATTTAAAGCAAATCTCAAAAGTTTTTGTGATAACCTCACTTTAATCAGTTTAATTCAATATAACTGTTACACAATTGAACAAATTTAAAAATGTCTACTTTTTGAGAATAGTTTGGGAGTGGAACAGCATGTTTGAAAGATATGTTAGAGCATGTTTTGAACATGTTAAGAAGTGTTATGCTAAGATAATAAACAATCCCAAACTAAAGGTGACTGAAAACCACCAAAGATTTGTCTCCATCGTGCCCTCAACTTCTTTGCAGGGACAAAGGAGCTTGGTTTACTCTCCCCAATCAAGAATCCAAGTTGATAGCACAGCCATGTACTTGTACTTTGTCATTCAATGTTCAAAAAGGAGAGAATTTCAGAGGAGCTCTCTAGGACAATTAAATATTCCAGTCCTGTAATGACCCACGTTGTGTTCATTAATATCCCATTAGTCAGAAGTAGCCACATGGCCCCATCCTACCATAGAGGGACCAGGAAATATAATTCATCTTGTTCCCCAAAGGGAAAATATTTATCCAGTTGTGTGATTAAATGATCAAGGCAATTGATGATGAGTGAGATTAAAGTAATAGAAATAAAACTTTAAATGGCTGGATTTGAAGGATATACTTGAATAAAGTCTTCTAGAGGTATAATTTTGAAAGCATATTTATGATTTATATGAGTTCTAAGAAAGTGTATGAGTGAATAAAGCAATGTGAATATGTAAAGTAATATGTAAAGTAATAGATTAATAAATATAAACTAACACCTTTGTTACCATCTAATGGCTCTAGGAATTGCCTCAGGAAATCGTGACTGTATTTAATTCTTTCTGTATGTACATTCCTCTAATGGTAAAGATATCATGAAACAAAGAGAAGCTGAGTCACAGGATGCAGATATTTCTATGGCAGTGCTTGGACATATTTTTAAAAACTCTGCTACTTGTTGCCACAAGTTATGATGTATTCAGTATTTTCATTATAGGCTATATCACCAACTATATTTTCTTTCATATTGTGATTAGCAGAATTTCTAATATGTTTAATACAGTCAGGGATATAATTATAAAAGTATATTCCTCTCTAGAGGAAATCCTTGAGACAAAATTTAAGTTCAAAGCTAATATTTAGCTTTTAATATCCTCTATCTTGAATACTAATTGATTATTTCAAAAATATGCCTAAGTGCAATGTTAGATTACAAAATATTATTTGTGAAATTAAGAATATAGATTTGGATTTGACTTCAGGTATAATAATTTGTAATATGATGCAAAAATTAGTTCTTTGCTATGTATTAAAATAAATGAGAGAAAAAGAAAAATTATTTGAAAATTATTATTTTCAAAGTGAAAATAATATGATACATGTGAAAATACTTCTCTCTCTACCAGCAAATTAGGGACTTTCCTGGTGGCTCAGATGGTATAAAATCTGCCTGCAAAGCAGGAGACCTAGGTTTGATCCCTGGGTTGAGAAGATCCCCTAGAGAAGGGAACGACAACTCACTCCAGTATTCCTGCCTGGAGAATCCCATGGACAGAGGAGCCTGGTGGGCTACAGTCCACAGGATCAAAAAGAGTTGGATACAACTGAGCAATTAACACAAGTAAAATGTCATTGTATTTAGGATACAGCGAGGTAAATTTGCAGGAGCTAGGATTATAGATTGAGAATTAAAACTTACCCATAAAATGTAATCAACTCTAATTTTGTGAATTCTTGTTAGAGTATCAAAACAATAATATAACTATAATATCATATCCTTAAAATATCTACCAAATAGTAAAATATGGCCTCTCAGTTTAAAATGATGCTTCCTAAGGCCCACTTGACTTCACATTCCAGGATGTCTGGTTCTAGGTGAGTAACACACCATCGTGATTATCTGGGTCATAAAGACCTTTTTGTATAGGTCTTCTGTGTATTCTTGCCAACTCTTCTTAATATCTTCTGCTTCTGTCAGGTCCACACCATTTCTGCCCTTTATCAAGCCCATCTTTGCAAGAAATGTTCCCTTGGTGTCTCTAATTTGCTTGAAGAGATCTCTAGGTTTTCCCATTCTATCATTTTCCTCTATTTCTTTGCACTGATCACTGAAGAAGGCTTTTACCCTTCCTTGCTATTCTTTGGAACTCTGCATTCAGATAGGTATATCTTTCCTTTTCTCCTTTGCTTTTCACCTCTCTTCTTTTCACAGCTATTTATAAGCCCTCCTCAGAAAGCCATTTTACTTTTTGGCATTTCTTTTTCTTGGGGATGGTCTTGATCCCTGTCTCCTTTACAATGTTTCGAACCTCCATCCATAGTTTATCAGGCACTCTGTCTATCAGATCTAGTTTGTTAAATCTATTTCTCACTTCCACTGTGTAATTGTAAGGGATTTGAAATAGATCATACCTGAGTGGTCTAGTGATTTCCCTTCACTTTCTTCAATTTAAGTCTGAATTTGGCAATAAGGAGTTCATGATCTGAGCCACAGTCAGCTCCTGGTCTTGTTTTTGCTGACTGTATAGAACTTCTCCATCTTTGGCTGCATAGAATATAATCAATCTGATTTCAGTGTTGACCATCTGGTGATGTCCATATGTAGAGTTTTCTCTTGTGTCGTTGGAAGAGGGTGTTTCCTATGATCAGTGTGTTTTCTTGGCAAAACTCTATTAGCCTTTTCCCTACTTCATTCTGTACTCCCAAGGCCAAATTTGTCTGTTACTCCAGGTGTTTCTTGACTTCCTATTTTTGCATTCCAGTCCCCTATCATGAAAAGTGAAGTCTCTCAGTCATGTCCCACTCTGTGGCTCCATGGATTGTTGCCTACCAAGCTCCTCCATCCATGGGATTTTCCAGGCAAGAGTACTGGAGTGGGTTGCCATTTCCTTCTCCAGGGGATCTGCCCAACCCAGGGATTGAACCTGAGTCTCCCACATTGTAGGTAGATGCTTTACCATCTGAGCTACCAGGGAAGTCGTATCATGAAAAAGACATCTTTTTTGGGTGTTAGTTCTAAAAGATCTTATAGCTCTTCATAGAACCGTTCAGAGTGACTGAACTGAACTGAATTTAAAATGAAATAAGTTATCTAATTATTTTATGTAGATAATGGGAAAATACAGTTTGAAAATGACATTTGTGCCCTAAGATGATAAATGCTGTGTCAAGTAACTTTGAGTAAGAAATTAAAGATACTTTAAGATCTATCATTTACAACACATATGACCTAAGATTTTTGTTAGTTCTCAAGGTTGCAAATATGACCGTAGTCAGGAATTTTAACTTGAATTTATGTAGTTCTGGACAGTATGAGTAGAATTCAGGAAGACTGTAAAACTCTATAGTTTTTAGGCATAACCTTTACATATGTGTCCTGTGTATTTCAGCACAGAAGGTTCATGACTCTTCGAGTTCTCAAGGTGTCCATGACCCATAGAAAGCTATGAACCATTGCTCTTTGTATTTACTTCACATAATTCATAAAGCTAAGTGAAGTGAAGTGAAGTTGCTCAGTCGTGTCCGACTCTTTGCGACCCCATGGACTGCATGGGACTCTCCAGGCAAGAATACTGGAGTGAGTTGCCATTTCCTTCTCCAGGGGATCTTCCCGACCCAGGGATCAAACCTGGGTCTCCTGGATTCCAGGCAGATGCTTTAACCTCTGAGCTAGTTACAGACTAATTGGCTGTTGCATCTAGATTTCTTTTATGTGCTTTCTAATTTATTTTTACAAAAGTGAGAGAAAAGACTTTTTAGCACTTCACTGGAATTCCTGCATACATGGTAACATGTGGAGAATGATGAAGCCACATTACACTGGGGATGGTAGGAAATTTAGGTTGACTCAAGTGTTAATATAAAACCCATGCCTCATCTTTACCTGTAATTCCAGGTCCTTGCTTTTGTAGTATCTGCAAAATGTTAAGAATATAATAGTTAAAAATCATGGGACTAGATACAGTCCATATTGAAAAGGTCAGTATTTTTTCAAGTGCTTAGTACTGAATCCTTTTTCTTATGCATGTGACCGAATTTGATTGATACTATAGATGCTGGGCTGTTTGTTGCCCCTCTATTTTTGTGTTGATTCACATTGGAGATATTACTTCAACAGTGGTGGAATGAGGCAAAAGTGGACAATTATGATGATGGAGACAGAAAATCTTAGAAGACATTATCGTATTGATCGATTCTCAGAAGACTTGAATCTAATCCATGTCTGGCCCCAATTCTACCCACTTTAGATCCTCATTCATGGTGGGGGTGGGGGAGTAAAAAGAAAAAGCTCTGCAGTACTTCTCTGCTCTAAAAGTGGGATTCCACAATTAATGTTTGTTTTCATCATTGATTTTCTAAGTATTGAGTACTTCTAAGCCTGTGGGACTATGAAGAAGATTAAAATGAGATTAGCATGGGGTCTCAGAGAAGGCAATGGCACCCCAATCCAGAACTCTTGCCTGGAAAATCTCATGGATGGAGGAGCCTGGTAGGCTGCTGTTCATGGGGTCACTAAGAGTCAGACGTGACTGAGCGACTTTGCTTTCACTTTTCACTTTCATGCATTGGAGAAGGAAATGGCAACCCACTCTAGTGTTCTTGCCTGGAGGAATTCCATGGACGGCAGGGCCTGGTGGGCTGCCGTCTATGGGGTCGCACAGGGTCAGACACGACTGAAGCGACTTAACAGCAGCAGCAGTAGCATGGAGTCTCAATCCTTAAAATGTTGACTCTCTAAGAGGAAACCATAAATGATCACAATACTTTAAAATGATGTTTCAAAAGAAAGGTATATGTTTGATGTTCACAGCCAGTGTCATAAAGTGGAATTAGGACTACCAAATATATTCATTTGTGTGACACATTTGCAGATGGTGACCTTCTATATGATAATCTTGGTGCATTTCCTTAGGAAATTCTGTTTTTCTGAAGTCTGTTGCTCCATGACTTTTGGTTCTTGAGATTTATGCTCCTGTGCAGTCTGGGCCTGAGCTTCATTAGCACCTGATTTACCATGAGTGCAGATGGTTATTGGAAATAAAAAGTCAGCCATTTCCTATGATTAAATCTCTCATGGGCTGCATCTCCCTCTTAGCTATTTCCTTACTATTGCATATGATTCATTCGCAAGCAGAACAGTGATTATTATATGATTGTTAAATCTAAAGTGGAAAGGAAAGTAGATTATTAGAAAAAGTCTAGTAGCTTATTAATATATATTATGTGCTACAATGAAATGATTTTACCAAAGTATTAGCAGGATGATAGATTTATGGATGATGAGAGAAAATTACTCTATTGTGACGATTGGGTGTAACAAAAAGAATTCAGATTCTTTTTTTTTTTCCTTTCTTTCTTTCTTCTTTCTGCTTGCCTTACTTTAAGGGGTTCTTTCTTAAACCAATAATCTCCCCAAATGCCTCCTCATCCTTTGAGCAATCATGTAACTGTGAGTCTAATAAGCAAATGAAGGGAAATCCAGGAACATTAATTCACTATGTCTATAGTTTTTGAGCTGAGAGGAAAGCAAGACTTTGTTCCCAACAGAAATATTTTAGTAGTTTTATCTGATTGGAAGTAATTGACTGTTACTTTTTCACTTGACGCTTTCCTTTTATGCGAACAGTGAGAGTCTGAGAAATTGTATCTCCCTTTCAGAATGTTGCATCCTCTTTATATGATGCTGAATTAATGAAATTTATGACCACATAGTACAGAGTCAACTTGTACAACAGAGACTTGTTGATTTTCTTGGTTATTACTGTGTTTAATTGCCCTATCATATTCCTCTTCATCTGTGTAAAAGTCTAAATCTTTCAATTGAAAGACAAATACAACCACAGTTACCAGAGCTCTCTTCTCTCTAATTCATTTCCATTATTAAATTTATTCAGGTTACTTAGTTTCAGTTCTGAGGCTTTGGTTATGCACAGGGTTTTAACAATGAAATTCAAGCATTTATCTGCTGATCTTTTAGGAACGTATTTTGCTGCCACTTCCTGAATGCTCATGCAGCAAATAATTGTATCAGAAGAAATAATATACATAGACAAAGAAATACAAATTCAGTATAAGTGCTACCCCTGACAGTATTCATCATAAGAAAAATATACTACACAGCAAAGTGTCTGGCCTCCTCTAGCAGCACTTAGACACAATGAGCTAACATTCTAGTCTGGGTTGTTTGGTCTCCTCTACTTGGCTTTGGGTATGTTTTCTGTCACAGGACCTTTGTGTTGTCACCTGTGCTAGAAATGTGTTTCCTTCTTAATAATTATAACCTCTCATGAAAACATTCTCACTTTTCCTCCTTCCCATGGTACCATAGCAATTTCACTTGTGTGTGCTTGAGGAATTACCATCTTTCCCACTATACTGTAGGGCAGAGTCTCTAAGGCAGAATTGATGGAAGCCTTTGCTGACTTCTTTGTATGTTATGCTTGCTGCTAAGTCGCTGCAGTCATGTCCAACTCTGTGCAACCCCATAGGGGGCAGCCCACCTTGTTTAGCACATTGCAAAGCTTATAATGTGTAATAATGTGTCATGTGTATTACACTTATGTGTAATAAGTCTCTACCTTTTATCCATTTTTACACAGCTCACCACACCAAAACTTGGTGCCTGAAAATAACAGCAATTTATTATTTTTCATACTTTTGGGGTTAGCAAGGCAACTGTTCAGCTGCAATAAGCTGGTGGATTTGCTGGGCTTGGGCTCAGCTAGGATATTAAATCTTTCTCATCACATCATTTTCCACCCTAGGCAAGAGGTTCTTAAGACAGTGTTCCATGAGAGGGAGGGTGGCCTTTACAAAGCTGTTGAGGCCTAAGCTCTTGAACTTGCACAGCATCATTTCTATTTTATTCTGTTGGTCAGTCACTAGGGCTAGTCCAGATGCAAAGGGGGTGAAGAAAAATATTTTCCTCTGGAAAGGAAATGTAGCATAGTCCTGTTGCATAATGGCATTTAAGCAGGATTGGGAAGAATTTGTGTCTGTTAAACAATCTACTGTTGCATTCAGTAGTATTTTAATTAATTATAAATGCAACTATAATTTAATTTTGAAGCTAGTCCAGGAATTGGCTGATATATATGTTTTATCATTTGTTGTATTTGCTTTGGATTTTTATTTTATATACACTGTGCTGTAAGAATGAGAAGAAACGGAGAGAGTGGTTCATCAATTCTAAGAGATAATAGGCGATCTAATTTCACATTTTGATAAATAAAGGCTGTGAGCTGTATAAGAGCAGGGACTTAATCACTAATGAACTTCCAGCAATTAGAACAATTTTTGGCGCTTAAGAGGTATTTAATAAATATTTGTTGAATAAATTAATGAATTAGAAAAATTAATAAACATCCCTTTCTTTGGTCTTCCTTTTTATGTTCTTAAGGAAGTCACTTTTTCTTGTCATCTGTCTCAAATGATTAGGTTCTAAATTTTTAGGGAAAAGGCTGAGGGACAAGTAGTGTTTCTGCTCATCCATGTATTGAGTTGTCCAAAAAGTTTATTTGAGTTTTTATGTAAGATATTATTTCCATGAATATATCCATGAATCCATAATAATGAACTCTGTCAAGATTTAGCAATAATAAAACATATTACATACATATGAATAATCTTATAATTATTTTACATTTGACGACTTACTAAAAAGAGCCTCCAATAGATTTTATTTTCATATTGATTGATAAAAATAACAAGATAGCCTCTGCAATCTCTATAGTCTGTTCATAATAGGAAACATCACTGAGTTACTAACCTAAATGAGTGACTACAAATATCCAATAATATTCAGTATGAAATGACTTTAGTACTATATCTGAATTCAGCAAAATTTTTGTGAATGAAGGTATCATTTTATTCTTCCTCAGCTGAAAAATTCAGATGACTTTTATTTAAATTTTGGGAAGTGATGCAACGTGTTGCTAAGTATATTACTATAGCAAAAAAATGTTACTTTATTGATTTGTTGATGGTAATGCAGATTGGAAAAAGTTTTATAAGTTTGATAAGTTTTATCTTATAAAATATCTTCAACTATAATTCGTCTCCACTTATTACCTGCTTATTTGAGCATACTTTCAAACAGTAGAACATAGAATATGGGCTTGGCATAATTTTTAAATAAAAAATAGATAATGCTAGAGAGAAAAGACTAGAAATCTTTCTTAGAATTGTCTAATGTGTACTTGAATGTACCAGCACAATGATTAATCCCCAAATAATAATGCCTACATCTGTCAATTAGTTCATATGCAAGTCAGCCTGAATATTTTATATAAATTTTAGTATCTTGACTGGAAACAAAAACAGATCATGATATTTCAGGGACTCATCTGGGTCCCTCAGTATATAAATCAGTGACAAAAATGCAATCTAGATAGTAATAGATTTGCTTATTCATGTATTAGACTACATAATTCTTCAATTTGATGGGAAATATCAGTATTTTCAATATAACTCAAGTAGTCTGATTCCTATCCTTATTGTTTTTTACAAATAATTAATGTGTTGGTAAAGCCATCATTCTACAGCACTGGGAAAAGGAGGACTGTCTCATTTTTAATTCCAGTGTGAGAGAAGTTTTAAGGTGAATAGCATTTTCAAAATGCGCAGCTGTGGTTCTTGCTACAGAATTAGAAAAGGACTACTGATATATGAGGAAAAACAAAAGTAAAACATTAACTAATATTCAGAGAGTAGAAACAAGTTGTATTAGAAGTAATTTTTTTTAAGTTGTGAAGCTGTGTTAGTTCTCAACAGAATATAGGCAAGGGAAAGAATGCTTGAAGGAGCTGCTGCTGCTGCTAAATCGCTTCAGTTGCGTTCGACTCTCTGCGACCCCATAGACAGCAGCCCACCAGGCTCCCCAGTCCCTGGGATTCTCCAGGCAAGAACACTGGAGTGGGCTGCCATTTCCTTCTCCAGTGCATGAAAGTGAAAAGTGAAAGTGAAGTCACTCGGTGTGTCCGACTCCCAGCGACCCTATGGACTGCAGGCTGCTTAGCTCCTCCATCCATGGGATTTTCCAGGCAAAGGTATTGGAGTGGGGTGCCATTGCCTTCTCCAGTGAAGGAACTAGATAGGTGTAACTTTTTTTATTTTTTGTAAGTTTTACAAAATACAGCATCTAAAAATTCTTTAATATAAACAGAATAAAAATATAGCAAGGTGTAATATGGTCTAATGATTCATCATTATTGATTGCAAGCTATTCTATGACACTGAGGATATTAATAGAAAAGAATTAATTGGCCTTTCAATAATGAAAAGTAGATGTATTTTGAAAAAATATTCATGTAATCTTTTTCACATGTTGAATTCCCTATGTTTGAAACAAGTTTAGTGATTTCAGATGTCATTAATATTTTAACATGCAAAGCAAATGCCATTAAACAGAGTTACTTAGTTTAATTATGTTGACTCCTCATAATTGTCAAATGCACAAAGTTATAAATTAATTCATATTCTAGCTTTAAAGACGGAGAAGGCAATGGCACCCCACTCCAGTACTCTTGCCTGGAAAATCCCATGGATGGAGGAGCCTGGTCGGCTGCAGTCTATGGGGTTGGAAAGAGTCAGACATGACTGAATGACTTCACTTTCACTTTTCACTTTCATGCATTGGAGAAGGACATGGCAGCCCACTCCAGTGTTCTTGCCTGGAGAATCCCAGGGACGGAGGAGCCTGATGGGCTGCCATCTATGGGGCTGCACAGAGTTGAACACGACTAAAGTGACTTAGCAGCAGCAGCAGCAGCTTTAAAGACTTGTCCATGAGTCAGGTCAGAAAACTGGAGCTGTTTTTACTGTAAGTCTACTGAAACTATTACATTTAGTTAAATTCCCTGAAACTAGGAAACTGCCTCAGTTGCTGTCTTGTTTGACTCTTTATGACCCCATGGACTGCAGCCTACCAGGATCCTCTGTCCTTGGGATTCTCCAGGCAGGAGTACTGGAGTGTGTTGCCATTTCCTTTTCCAGGGATCTTCCTGACTCAGGGTTTGGACCCGCATCTCTTGTGTCTCCTGCATTGGCAGGCAGGTTTTTTACAACTACTGCCACCTTGGAAGGCCTTATATTCTTGTATTTAGTGCTTAAATACTTGATTGGCTTAGTACATTCAGTAAAAGCAAATAAAACAGAGAAAAGAGAGAGACAGAGACGCAGACAAATATAACCAAGAAAGTCAACTGGCAAATAATAGAAAGAGAGAAGATACAGCAAGAAATTGTTTTACTATCTAGATCAACATACTCAATTTGTTATCAAGCTAGTTGTCTTGTACAGCTTAGCGGCCTTTAAAGCTGTCTTACAGACGTCTTCCCAGGGAGCAGTATGTTGACTATGTGATCCTAGCCCAGTTTCCTCCTCATTTTTAGAAAATGGAAAAACATCATAATATCATGACACCCAGAAGTGATCGAGCTCTTAATCACTTGCTGAACTTACCATATAATAAAATGTATGAAGAAGTGAAGTGAAGTCGCTCAGTCGTGTCCTACTCTTTGTGACTCCACGGACTGCAGCCTACCAGGCTCCTCCCTCCATGGGATTTTCCAGGCAAGAGTACTGGAGTGGGGTGCCATTGCCTTCTCCAGGGGGATCTTCCCGACCCAGGGATCAAACCCAGGTCTCCTCCATTCCAGGCAGACGCTTTAACCTCTGAGCCACTTAAAATAGGGGAGAAATAGTGGTGCTTCCTCCCCAGAGTAGAATGAACAGTTCCATAATTCAAGACATCATATTCATGATATCAGAATCCATGGAATTTCAGAATAGCTCCAGATTGCTTATTAACTATGGTATTAGAGCAAAAGAAAGGGATGAGTCTTAGACTCTGAAAAACCCAGCCCATTTCCTTCCTTAAAGAAATCTGCATTTCCTTTTTAATGTGTTCACTCTTATTACATCCTATGAACCTCCTTTTTAGAACTCATCACGTTTGATATTAAATCATTTCCTATACTTTTTTTCCTAGCTAGAAGTTAAGTGTAATGCGAGCAGAGACTTCTGTCCTGGGTGCAGATCTAATCTCATTGTCTGTCACAGTTTCACGTCTAGAGTAGGTGCTCAGAATATGGATAAATGAAGTTTTCCCTATAGAGAGCAGAAGTTTCTCTCCTTGCCCCTGACGCTCAGAGTTAGGCATGGAGACTTGCTAATTCCTGCATTTGTAAGGCTGTCCTCTCCATGGACAGAGGAGCCTGGCAGGCTGCAGTCTACAGGGTCACAAAGAGTTGGACATGACTGAAGAGCCTGACCGCGCACACACACCTCTTTTGGCGTTTATACATACTGAAGGGAATTTTTGTATTAGGGACATTTTCTGTGTATGAATTCAACAATCCACTGGAAAGCAGTAGACCTTTATTTTATATTGAGGCATGTAAACCCTCATTACCGTGTCACTGTCAGCTTCAGCTAGGCTGTGTGAAGGTGTTCCTATTTATGTTAGTGAGAGATACTCTCCCTTAAATATTTCTGTACATAATCTCAAACGCCATGGTCTATTTTATTAATTCAAATATCACTGACTCGATTTCTAAGTTTTTGATATGGGACAGAGGGAAGTGGGAAGTGTGAACTTACCAGCTGGTTTCTAGTCTATAACTATGATAACAGTATTAGTTGCAAATTAGGAACACTTCAAAAAGGGGTGGTTTGTGACTTTTTCCCTAAGGTTATTTCAAGTATATAAACATAGAAATCATTCCTTAAAATTTAAGGTGATAGCTTTTCAGTGATATTTGCATATCTAGTCACAGGATAAGCACAGGGAATTATGCTAAACTGAAATTCACTACCTTAACTCCCTTAATTCAGTTACCAGAAAATGTCACATCTAGAAAAATTGTATTGTATAACAAATATATATATCTTTTGGGTTTTCCAAATATCTCACTGCTAATAATATTGTGAAAATTCTCTTTTGAACTATAATGGACAGTACTGCCAGTGTGCTTTTGGCTACAAGTAACAGAATATATGAAGTAAATAATGAGCTTATTTACAAATCTCACATGAGTGGAGATCCAGTAGTAGACTGCAACCCCATGGACTGTAGCCCACCAGGCTCCTCTGTCCGTGGGATTCTCCAGGCAAGAATACTGGAGTGGCTTGCCATGCCCTCCTCCAAGGGATCTTCCTGATTCAGGGATCAAACCCAGGTCTCCCACACTGCAGGCAGACTTTTACCATCTCAGAAAGAACATGTCTCTTTTTAGAATGGAACATCTCTCAGGTCCAGCTGGTTTGCTCTAGAGATTATATTGTCATCTTTAATTGACTTATTTCAAGAAAGGGGAGTTAAAAATACTTTCAAAATAGAAATATGAACAAAAGAGCCATTTAGTGATGATCACCCATCTGACCTCTATCATTTCCCTAATGGCTTAGAAAAAGGTTTCATGTGATGCTGCATTCATTATTATATTTAATAGGCAGTATGGGAAAAAAGGTAGAATTTCTGAGTTAGATTTTGCTGCTTCCCATGTTAGGTTGGGTGAGTGACTTTAAACCTCTTTGGGTTCACCTGTGACAGTGCCATGCTGAATGACCATACAAATATTACTGTCACAGATCTCATTTAATCTTCCTAACAATTTTCTTTAAGAACATTTTATGATTATTAACTACTTATTTTAATAATAGAGATCTAGTTGCTATTGAAAGATACTAAGTTCTAAACATCTTGAACATCCATTTAAACACATTTCATTTAATTATTAATTCATCCTTGTTCTTTGATTTCTTACAATGTATGTGTGTGTGTATATATATATATATACACACACTAGATTTTTAGATTTTAGAATTTTAGATTCTGTAATATGATATTAGTACTGCTTTTATACTTTTCCATTCTAACACTCCTAATTCTTTCTAGTGCAGGTTGCTCAGTCCTGTCTGACTCTGCGTCCCTGTAGGCTGTAGCCTGCCAGGCTCCTCTGTCCATGGCATTCTCCAGACCAAAATACTGGAGTGGGTAGCTGTTCCTCACCCAGGAACTGAACTGGGGTCTCTGGCATTGCAGGTGGATTCTTTACCAACTGAGTTACCAGGGACTCAAAAAGCAGGAGAAAGAACATTTAGGAAAGAAATAATTGTTTTCTGTTAAGGAAGAAAGTATTCTTATATAAAAACAGTCTCATATAACCACATATTCTTTTTCTTTCTTCAAGAGAATTAAAACATAAAATATTCAATCTTTGAGAGTAGCTTTCATCTTACATATGAGCAACTTTGATCTTATACAAGTAATTCCAGTTAAAAATTGCATTTTTAGACTACCCATCTCTCTCTTTTTTTTTTTTTTTTTACATACTAAGGTAGAATGTTTTATGATTCTGTCTGGTTTCTGTAGGATGTTTCATTGAGGGCTTAACAAGTGTGCCTTAAGGATGCACATTAGATACAAGCATTTTTATATGTCATTAAAAAAATGTATCTTTACCTGTTGTTTGCAAATATGAGGAATGTTTGCTGTCTTCCCTATGAATATAAAGTGACTCCACTGTAGTCATTACAGCCGTGTTTCTTCCTTACGAACTAGTATAATCATCATTATTCTTTTGCTATGAGAGAATATAACTTCCTATTTTAAAAAAGCATAGATTTGAGGGTTTCAATAAAATGTAGTTCTTTTTATAAGATATAATCATATTAAGAGTAACACCTCACCTCATTTAGGAATAAATGAGTAACCCTGTTACTTGTGTTTGGTGTAACATTTCTTGGCAATGAAAAACAAAACTGAACTGAGTTTTACGACATAAATGTACCACTTTCAACACTTACCCTATTGCTATAAGTCAACAGTGCCACATCTCTCATCATCAACACTGTTAGCCAAATTCAAAATTTCGGTTTCTAGAGTATTCCATCAAATTGTGAGACTGAATTTTTATCATTAAAGTTATTGAAATGTCAGAAGCATTGTTCTCCATGGAAAATGATCTTAAAACAAGTTTTGAAATGACTTTGAAATGCTTACATAACAGGATAACAGGACAAAAATGAAAGCAAGCTAATATAAATGAGGTTTTTGAAACATGCTTAATGAGTAAAAAAAAATTATTTAAATTCCACTTTGACTAAGCTCCTGAGGGCTTCATGTTTTTGCTTTCATTTGAAAAGCAAAGGTCAGAATTTTATTTTATCTGATGAGCATGTTATTCAGATAGTATAGATATAATCCCTTAGCTAAGGATGATTGATAATGGATTCAGTTGTCTATTAGTAGACTTCAGTTTTACACATATATAAATGGTCTTCCAGTATCTCCTACATCACCACTCATTACATGAAAAAAAAAAAAGATGCACACCTGTGAAAGAAAAAAATGATATTTAAAAGTAATTTGACTGAATTAAAATTTTTTCTGTGTTTATGACTTTCAAGTTTGCTACATTAAGGTAAATGAGGCAATTTCACCCTTTTTATGTCGTATCTTTGTTAAAATGAACTTCATATCTAATTAGGTTCCTTGGTATTCTTTTTGGGAATTGCACTGGCAGTTCATGTTTTGCTTGTTTTGTTTTATGTTTGCTACATGATCATTACTTAGCAGACAAAAGTTTAAAAAAATTGTAAAACAGGAAGACAAGTTCTAAGGTTAAATTTATTGCTAGAAATTAAAATGCCTATTTGAACAAAACTTGTCGAACTAAATATTACCTAAATTTCACTGTAACAAGAATAATTGTTTTTCTGAGCAATATCTCTGATAGTTCACATTTTCCTGAGAATGTGTAAAAGAAGCAAAATTACTGGTAGTAAGAAAAAAAATACCTGGCAAATCAATGCTAATTTCATTTTTACCAGAACATCTGGTAGCCAAGCACTTTAAATATTAAACTGAAGGCTGTAGACTTACAATTAAATTCATTGAAATAGGATTTACTATATTAATAGCTTAATATTATAATAGGATGAATAACTTTTGTTTTATTTTAGTTTTTTGGAGGACTTATGTCATCATATCTGTAATCATGCAACTTGTTTAAGGATACAATAAATTTGACTGTGGTGTGAACATTTCATAGTGGGTTAAATGTCCTGTTACCTTGTTCTTCAAATCCAAAGCTATATGTTTCCTCTGACAAATTTGAGTTTGAATTATTTGGATCATTTTCTAATGTGAGCCATAAAAATAAACAGCATACATGCTTAAATGTGCTTTTTGCATTTCTACAACCTAAAAACCAGTTTGGTTGAAAAAAATAAAATTTAACAGCTTTTAATTTGTCATGTGAAATCTGATCCTATGTGCTTTTTATTGCCTCCATATATTTATCTAAGTGAAACATAAAATGGTTGTAATAATGGAGAATTTAAAGCAGCTTTTGCACATGAGCAGTAATGCTAACTAATATGGTGAATAAAGACTGAATGTAAATTCTCAGAATTTCTGTTTCTTGTGATGTGTTTGCTAAAGTAAGTATGTCTTAGTTTATAGAATCTCCTCATCATCCTGGTTAAGCTATGAAGAACTTTGGGAAAAAAAATTGGGAGTAATCATTTACATGCAATTTGAAGTCATATATATAATTTTCAAACTTCAGTACAGTGCAGTTTGAAAATATCACCAAACCTGTAAACTCATAAACTCATAGTCCCCTTTTTTCCCTTTGATATCACCACATATACCTCCAGAGATAACCCACGTATGGCAGAAATCAGTGTTGTCTAATACTACCAATTCGTATCAATGCACCCTAATTTGTCTCTTAAATTGAGCCTCTTCTTCCATTTTCCTTGCCCCTTGGTTTAGGCCTTTAATTATTTTTCACTTGTGCTCTTCCAGTTGTCAGATTTCTGCCCATAGCACTAACAGTTCGCCATTGCCACTCAGTTATTCATTTCAGTTATTTTATCCATATAACAAGACTGGCCACATCCCTCCAGTGCTAACAGACTTCTATAGAATCCTGTAAATATGTAATATCAAGTCTAAACCCCTTAACTTGGCACACCCCTAGTTAGCCCACACTTAGCAATCTCTTTAAGTCATTCTGCATGCCTTTTTTTTTTTTTTTAAATTTGGAGCATAATTGCTTTACAATGTTGTATTGGGTTTCTGCCATACAACACCAGGAATCAGTCATAAGTGTATATATATCCCCTTCTTCTTGAGCCTCCCTCTCTCCTCCCATCCCTATCCCCCAGGTCACACTGAACTCTTAAAAACCTGCCCCAGAACTTGTCTCACTTTCATCCTGTTAGTCTTCTGCTTATCCATTATGATGTCACCTTCTCTTCTAAAGCTTTCTGGACCCTTGAGGTAAAAGCAGGAGATTCACCAAACTGTTTTTTCACAGTATTTCAGTCATATTTAATTTAGAGAATTAGCTTCTTAATTATTTTATATGCCCATCAACTTTAACATTCTGAGCTCCTTAGAGACAAAGATAATCATGTTCATAGTTGTATCTTTAGGATAAACACAGAATATGGAAGTTAATGTTCTCACTGGAAGTTGATTACATGAGTGATGGATAAATGAAACCAGGAAGGTCTGGATAAAAGGTCAACAGAAAAGTATTATTAGAAAACTTGTTGAATGTAGTGAGACAATTCCAAACAGCAGCAGCATAAAACATATACTAAATATTACTCAAAGATTGTCTAGAGACTATTTGATACTGAACAGTGTCTTCTTATCAATTTATTGAATGATATCTTTTTATGATAATGATGCATTAATAGGAAAATATTTTTAATTTTCCTAAACTTCAACCAATGTATAAAATTGTAAAACTACATTTATTCTATAAAGTAGACTGTTTTCATTAACTTAACATAAACGTACATGTAGGCCTAGATCCATAGGTCTTACTGTTAAAAGTCTGTCATTGTTTTTTCTAACTAGTTACCATCTTTTCTATCTACTCAGACATATGAAATCAGGCCATATCCAAGGAAGACAGTCTTGAGTAAAAGAATGATAATTCATAGTGCTAGAATCCTCTGAAACTTAACTTGGTTTTCAGATTATCGGCCTTAATATGGTGATTAATGCAAGAAGGGGAAGTGAAAGTTTTGTAAGCAAATAAACCTTATATGAAACTAAATATTATTGGATGTCTAGGTAGATAAGATTATTTTTATAATTCATAATTTCATATCAGAGAGCTCTATACAAGACAGCATAACAATAAGCACGCCCGTCATTTTTTTTATAACAGGTATTTGCATTAAATAGTAAGGTCCTTGCCAAGTGTCTTTTTAATTGTTGAAATGTTTTACATTCTAATGTGAAAAGCACATGTCAGTGTTTATAAAGAAAAAAATAATTTGCTGATGTAGTGACATTTGAATATCATAAAAATTTTCTTCAGTTTTGCCTTCATGTGTGAAAACATATATCTCATTTTACCTGTATTTTCTTCTAATTGAGGGCATGACAGTATGTTAGACTATGTATAATTAAAAACTGCAGCTTTTTGTGAAAATTAATTTTTAGATCCAGTACTAGATTATATAAAAATCTAGTCATCCTTCGTGTCACTGATTTCTGGGAAAAAATAAATTTTGCATATCTTAATTCCAGATTAAATACTGTAATAATTTAAAACTATATTTTATTTGCAACTTTGTCATGCTGATAAAATGTTGTTATTACTTCTTTAATTCTATCAGGCTGTATCATAATATCCCACTGTCATTCATGTAACAGAGGACAGTATCTTTAAATGATAATTGATAGCTATCTAAAAATGCTAAATTTTATCCTGTGGATAACTATTTTTTTAATATGCTTTCCAATCATGGTAATTTATAGTCAATGCATAGCCATCTAGAAAAACTGAGCATATTTAAGTTCAGTTTCCTGAAAAGGAAAAGAAAAAAAGATCTTATGAGAAGTCTAGACTTTTTTTTCTCTTTCTTTTTATGATTACAGAGTGGCTGGTCTCAAATAAAGTTGTCTAAGAACTGGCTACAAATCATAAGGACTAAAACCATATTTTAAAACCTGAGCAACCACTATTATAGAAAAGGCAAAGATATACTTGAATCTGTCAGATCAACACATCCCTATAATCCCCTCCAGGACAAACACGTAATTTGACAATAGCACTTAAACTTTGAAAATTATGTGAGCATTTTTACATAACAGATGGTACATGTCCTCACACCTTTCCTATCACTCATAATATAAGACAGGTCTACCTCATTTTAAAAATCCCTTCTGTTATTAATAATTGCCTAAGCTGCTTCTTCCTTTCCTTTTTCAGAATGAAGAACAAATTTTGGTATTTTGAGTTTGGCACATCTGAAACTTTCTCAGCCACCTGCAAGAAGCTACATGAATCTGTAGAAATAGAAGTAAGAAAATGAATTCTCTTTATAATTCTATGAAATGGCTTGAGTTTATTAATTTGTTGTGAGAGCCCATGGAAGAAGTTAGAATTTTAGCAATCCACATAGCTTTACCCAGTATTCTAAAATGTCATTGCTGTCACTCATTGAAAATCTAGCACTATCTGAAATACTAATGAAAAGTTAAGTGTGAGTATGCATAGTTTAATACAGCATAAAAGAACTGAGAGGTGGAAACAACTGTAGATATCACTGGATATAGTATGGACAGAAAGCTGTAAGATAAAAGAAAGTACTTGAAGGGAAAGAAAAAAAGTCGCAGAATACATGAAAAAAATATATTATTTTTAGGTCTCAATATCATATAACCTTTAAAAATACAGTTCACTAAAATTGTACTTACTTTCATGAATAAAGGTTAAAAAATATACCTTTCCATTTCCTATGCCCATTCATTAGCTAGGTTTTCTCGGTTGCTGAGGTTGCCATTTCCCCATTACATTTGTAGAAAGTGACAAAGTCAAGAAAGAGAGCGAAGATAGCAAGAAAAGATAGACTTTAAAAAGGTTTGGAGCAAATATGTCTATCAATATTAGATATATTGTAGGACTAAAAATTTTGGAGACAAGTTATAATAGAAAATGACTTACTTTTATTTAGAGATTTTAGGGATTAAAGAAAAAGGAAAAGTTAAATTTTGGTAAGTAATAAAGACAAATGAACGGAATCATGAAACAAGGATGCTTAATGACTAGCTTATGTGAATTGAGAAATATTGGCTTTAACACTTTTTATTTTAAAAAGAAACAACTTGTCAGCTGAGACCTAAATCTTTAGTGGCAACTTTTCAGGTAATAAGTTTGGTAGACAAAAGTAGTTAGGGACCACAGAGAAATATGATCATCTGGCTAGGTTCTTCATTATCCCAGCCTTCTAATTTACTGTTAGTAACAGCAAAAGTGGTACTAATTCAGACTATATCTCTTCGGACTTTTTCCTCATCATGATTGATAAATAAATTATTACAGATAAAATTGATTGTCATGATACAGGAAAGGAGCTTCATGACTGAATCAGCTCATAATCCTGAAAAGGATTATTTTTACAAAAGGTGAAGGATTTGGGCTCAACATGGACTTTCTGTGATTGCTATTTGTGATGATAAATGTGTGTATATGTTATATATATATACACACACTTATATAGCTATATGTGCATATATATTTATACAATCTCATTATTTAAAACTCATTATTTAAAAACTTATTATATAGTGGATTTTAAATATTTCTGCCCTCAAAAACTGTTGCTTAAAGAAAATCTGTAGCAAAAGGCAAAAATGAAAAAGAAAAAATTGAAGTGTGGCTTTTGGTTGAATATAGGGTAAATGCTGTGAAACCTCTAGCACTTCTCTTTACCATCGTGTACCAATGAACATAGATTGAACATAGACTGAACATAGATTGAAAAAAATTATCTGAGAGAGATACTTCATGCTCATGGTTAGGTAAACTCATGGTGGTAGTGATGTTAGTTCTTCTCAACTTGAGCTAAAGATGTAATACAATCCCCAAATTCCAGCAAATTATTATGTGAATATCAGCAAACTGATTCTAAAATTTATCCAGAGAGTCAAAAGACCTGAATAGCCAAAACAATATTGAAGGAGAACAAAGTTGGAGCACTGACATTATCTGTCTTTAAGACTTACTATAAAGTAATCAAAACAATGTGATGTTGGTGAAAGAACAGACATAACAAGAAAACACTGTAGAACCCAGAAATACATTCCCATAAATAGAATCACCTGTTCTGTGACAAATGAGGAAAGCCAACAAAATGGTGAAGAGAAAGATTTTAAACAAATAGTGATGAGATGACTGGAAATCACAGGCAAAAAAACCACCCAAAAACCTCTTCACAGGCATTCACCTTTAATAAAAATCACTTAAAATGGATCACAGAGCTAAATGTAAAATGCAAAACTCTAAAGCTTCTAGAAGATAACATAGGAGGAAATCTAAATGGCCTTGGATATAATATGCCTTTTAGATACAACACGAAAGGCACAAAACATGAAAAAAAGAATTGATAAGCCAGACTTCACTGAGTTCCAAAGAATAGCAAAGAAGAGATAAGAAAGCCTTCTTCAATGATCAATGCAAAGAAATAGAGGAAAAAAACAGAATGGGAAAGACTAGAGATCTCGTCAAGAAAATTAGAGATACCAAGGGAACATTTCATGCAAAGATGGGCTTGAAAAGGACAGAAATGGTATGGACCTAACAGAAGCAGAAGATTAAGAAGAGGTGGCAAGAATCCACAGAACTATACAAAAAGATCTTCACGACCAAAATAATCATGATGATGTGATCACTAATCTAGAGCCAGACATCTTGGAATGTGAAGTCAAGTGGGCCTTACAAAGCATCACTACGAACAAAGCTAGTGGAGGTGATGGAATTCCAGTTGAGCTATTTCAAATCCTGAAAGATGATGCTGTGAAAGTGCTGCACTCAGTGTGCCAGCAAATTTGGAAAACTCAGCAGTGGCCACAGGACTGGAAAAGGTCCGTTTTCATTCCAATTCCAAAGAAAGGCAATGCCAAAGAATGTTCAAACTACTGCACAATTGCACTCATCTCATATGCTAGTAAAGGAATGCTCAAAATTCTCCAAGCCAGGCTTCAGCAGTACGTGAACCGTGAACTCCCTGATGTTCAAGCTGGTTTTAGAAAAGGCAGAGGAACCAGAGATCAAATTGCCAACATCTGCTGAATCATGGAAAAAGCAAGAGAGTTCCAGAAAAACATCTATTGCTGCTTTATTGACTGTGCCAAAGCCTTTGACTGTGTGGATCACGATAAACTGTGGAAAATTCTGAAAGAAATGGGAATACCAGACCACGTAACCTGCCTCTTCAGAAATCTGTATGCAGGTCAGCAAGCAACAGTTAGAACTGGACATGGCATAACAGACTGGTTCCAAATAGGAAAAGGAGTACGTCAAGGCTGTATATTGTCACCCTGCTTATTTAACTTCTATGAGGAGTACATCAGGAGAAATGCTGGACTGGAAGAAACACAAGCTGGAATCAAGATTGCCAGGAGAAATATCAATCACCTCAGATATGCAGATGACACCACCCTTAGGGCAGAAAGTGAAGAGGAGCTAAAAAGCCTCTTGATGAAAGTGATAGAGGAGAGTGAAAAAGTTGGCTTAAAGCTCAGCATTCGGAAAACGAAGATCATGGCATCCAGTCCCATCACTTCATGGGAAATAGATGGGGAAACAGTGGAAACAGTGTCAGACTTCATTTTTGGGCTCCAAAATCGCTTCAGATGGTGACTGCAGCCATGAAATTAGAAGACGCTTACTCCTTGGAAGAAAAGTAATGAAAAGCCTAGATAGTATACTGAAAAGCACAGACGTTACTTTGCCGTCTAAGGTCCGTCTAGTCAAGGCTATGGTTTTTCCTGTGTTCATGTATAGATGTGAGAGTTGGACTGTGAAGAAGGCTGAGCACTGAAGAATTGATGCTTTTGAACTGTGATGTTGGAGAAGATTCTTCAGAGTCCCTTGGACTGCAAGGAGATCCAACCAGTCCATTCTGAAGGAGATCACCCAGGGATTTCTTTGGAAGGAATGATGCTAAAGCTGAATCTTCAGTACTTTGGCCACCTCTAGCGAGGAGTTGACTCTTTGGAAAAGTCTCTGATGCTGAGAGGGATTGGGGGCAGAAGGAGAAGGGGACCACAAAGGATGATATGGCTCGATGGCATCGCCGACTCGATGGACATGACTTTGAGTGAACTCCAGGAGTTGGTGATGGATAGGGAAGCCTGGCGTGCTGCGATTCATGGGGCCGCAAAGAATCGGACACGACTGAGCGACTGAACTGAACTTAACTGAACTTCATTGAAATTAAAAACTTCTGGTTTTTAAAAGACAGTGTCAGGAGAATGAGAAAACAAGTCACAGACTAAGAAATAATATTTGAAAAAGATATATTTGATAAAGAACTATATATTCAAAACAGAGTTCAGTTCAGTCACTCAGTTGTGTCCGACTCTTTGTGACCCCATGAATCACAGCATGCCAGGCCTCCCTGTCCATCACCATCTCCCAGATTTCACATAGACTCACATCCATTGAGTCAGTGATGTCATCCAGCCATCTCATCCTCAGTCGTCCCCTTCTTCTCCTGCCCCCAATCCCTCCCAGACCAAAATCTTTTCCAAAGAGTCAATTCTTCTCATGAGGTGCCCAAAGTACTGGAGTTTCAGCTTTAGCATCATTCCTTCCAAAGAAATCCCAGAGTGATCTTCTTCAGAATGGACTGGTTGGATCTCCTTGCAGACCAAGGGACTCTCAAGAATCTTCTCCAACACTACAGATCAAAAGCATGAATTCTTCGGCGCTCAGCCTTCTTCACAGTCCAACTCTCACATCCATACGTGACCACAGGAAAAACCATAGCCTTGACTAGATGGACCTTAGTCGGCAAAGTAACGTCTGTGCTTTTCAGTATACTATCTAGGCTGTTCATTACTTTTCTTCCAAGGAGTAAGCGTCTTCTAATTTCATGGCTGCAGTCACCATCTGAAGCGATTTTGGAGCCCAAAAATGAAGTCTGACACTGTTTCCCCATCTATTTGCCATGAAGTGATGGAACCGGATGCCATGATCTTCTTTTCCAAATGTTGAGCTTTAAGCCAACTTTTTTCACTCTCCTCTTTCACTTTCATCAAGAGGCTTTTTAGCTCCTCTTCACTTTCTGCCCTAAGGGTGGTGTCATCTGCATATCTGAGGTGATTGATATTTCTCCTGGCAATCTTGATTCCAGCTTGTGTTTCTTCCAGTCCAACATTTCTCCTGATGTACTCCTCATAGAAGTTAAATAAGCAGGGTGACAATATACAGCCTTGACGTACTCCTTTTCCTATTTGGAACCAGTCTGTTATGCCATGTCCAGTTCTAACTGTTGCTTGCTGACCTGCATACAGATTTCTGAAGAGGCAGGTTACGTGGTCTGGTATTCCCATTTCTTTCAGAATTTTCCACAGTTTATCGTGATCCACACAGTCAAAGGCTTTGGCATAGTCAATAAAGAAGAAGTAGATGTTTTTTCTGGAACTCTCTTTCTTTTTCCATGATCCAGCAGATGTTGGCAATTTGATCTCTGGTTCCTCTGCCTTTTCTAAAACCAGCTTGAACATCAGGGATTTCATGCTTCACGTACTGCTGAAGCCTGGCTTGGAGAATTTTGAGCATTCCTTTACTAGCATATGAGATGAGTGCAATTGTGCAGTAGTTTGAACATTCTTTGGCATTGCCTTTCTTTGGAATTGGAAGGAAAATGGACCTTTTCCAGTCCTGTGGCCACTGCTGAGTTTTCCAAATTTGCTGGCATATTGAGTGCAGCACTTTCACAGCATCATCTTTCAGGATTTGAAATAGCTCAGCTGGAATTCCATCACGTCCACTAGCTTGTCTACCTCAATGAAACCAAGCCATGCCTGCGGGGGCAAACCAAGACAGGCAGGTCCTGGTGGAGAGGCCTGACAGAATGTGATCCCCTGGAGGAGGGAATGGCACACACTTCAGTATTCCTGCCTTGAGAGCCCCATGAACAGTACGAAAATGCAAAATGATAGGATACCAAAAGAGGAACTCCCCAGGTCATTAGGTGCCCAATATGGTACTGTAGATCAGTGGAGAAATAACTCCAGAAAGAATGAAGGGATGGAGCCAAAGCAAAAACAATGTCCAGTTGTGGATGGGACTGGTGATAGAAGCAAGGTCTGATGCTGTAAAGAGCAATATTGCATAAGAACCTGGAATGTCAGGCCCATAAATCAAGGCAAATTGGAAGTGGTCAAACTAGAGATGGCAAGAGTGAATGTTGACATTCTAGAAATCAGTGAACTAAAATGGACTGGAATGGGTGGATTTAACTCAGATGACCATTATATCTACTACTGTGGGCAGCAATCCCTCAGAAGAAATGGAGTAGCCATCATGGTCAACAAAAGAGTCTGAAGTGCAGTACTTAGATGCAGTCTCAAAAACGACAGAATGATCTCTGTTCATCTGCAAGGCAAACCATTTAATATCACAGTTATCCAAGTCTATGCCCCAGCCAGTAATGCTGAAGAAGCTGAAGCTGAATGGTTTTATGAAGACCTACAAGACCTTTTAGAACTAACACACAAAAAAGATGTCTGTTTCATTCTAGGGGACTGGAATGCAAAAGTAGGAAGTGAAGAAACACCTGGAGTAACAGGCAAATTTGGCCTTGGAATGTGGAATGAAACAGGGCAAAGACTAATAGAGTTTTGCCAAGAAAATGCGCTGGTTATAGCAAACACCCTCTTCCAACAACACAAGAGAAGACTCTACACATGGACATCACCAGATGGTCAACACCGAAATCAGATTGATTATATTCTATGCGGCCAAAGATGGGGAAGCTCTATACAGGCAACAAAAACAAGACCAGGAGCTGACTGTGGCTCAGATCATGAACTCCTTATTACCAAATTCAGACTCAAATTGAAGAAAGTAGGGAAAACCGCTAGACCATTCAGGTATGACCTAAACGAAATCCATTATGATTATACAGTGGAAGTGAGAAATAGATTTAAGGGCCTAGATCTGATAGATAGAGTGCCTGATGAACTATGAGATGAGGTTCCTGACATTGTATAGGAGACAGGGATGAAGACCATCCCCATGGAAAAGAAATGCAAAATGCAAAATGGCTGTCTGGGGAGGCCTTACAAATAGCTGTGAAAAGAAGAGAGTCAAAAAGCAAAGGAGAAAAGGAAAGATATAGCATCTGAATGCAGAGTTCCAAAGAATAGCAAGAAGAGATAAGAAAGCCTTCTTCAGCGATCAATGCAAAGAAATAGAGGAAAACAACAGAATGGGAAAGACTAGAGATCTCTTCAAGAAAATTAGAGATACCAGAACATTTCATGCAAAGATGGACTCGATAAAGGACAGAAATGGTCTGGACCTAACAGAAGCAGAAGATATTAAGAAGAGGTGGCAAAAATACATGGAAGAACTGTACATAAACGATCTTCATGACCCAGATAATCATGATGAAGTAATCACTAATCTAGAGCCCGACATCTTGGAATGTGAAGTCAAGTGGGCCTTAGAAAGCATCCCTACGAACAAAACATACAGAGAACCCCTACAATTCAACAATAAGAAAATAAACAACGCTATTGAAAACTGGGTCAAAGACTTTAACTGATACCTCACCCTAGGAGATACACAGATGACAAATGAGCATGTGAAATGATACTCCACATCATATTTCATAAGGAAAATGCAAATTAAAACAGTGATGCTGCTAGAAACCTATTAGGATACTGCTAAAACAAAAAACTGGTGAGGATATGGAGCAATAGGGAGTCCAAATGATTTCTAGTGGGAATTCAAAGTGGTATAGCCACTTTGGAAGAGAGTTTGAAAGTTTCTTACAAAGCTAAACATGCCCTTATCACATGATCCAGCAATCCTACTCTTTAGCACTTACCCAGAGAAGTTGAAAACATATGTACACACAAAAACATGCCCATGGATGTTAATAAAAACTTATTTAATAATTGTCAGAAGTTGGAGGCAAACAAGAGGTCCTTTAGCAGATGAACAGAAAAATAAGTTGTGGTATATCCAGACAATAGAATATTATTCAGTGCTGAAAACCTACCAAACTGAAAAGACATGAAGGAAACCTAAATGCATCTTCCTAAGTGAAAGAAGTCATGGTGCAAAAGCTCTGTGCTGTATAATGCATATGATATTCTGGAAAAGGTAAAACTATGTAGACAGTAAAAGATCAGTAATTGCCAATTAAGGAGGAGGGTGGGAGGAACAGGCAAAGCACACAAGTTTTAGGGCAATAAAAATACTCTATATGATACAATGATGGTGACTACATGTCATTATACATTATTTAAAAGCCATAGAATGTATACCAAGAGTGAACCCACATGGAAACTATAAACTTTGAGTGACTATGAAGTGTTGAGTAGGTTCATCAGTTGTAACAAATGTACCACTCAGACAGGGGATGATGATAGTGGGAGAGGCTATGCACTTGTAGGAACAGGAAGTATACAGGAAATATCTATACCTTCCCCTCAATTTTGCCATGAGCCTCAAACTGCTCTAAAAAGTAAAGTCTTAATTTCCAAAAAGAAAACACATCAATCTATCATACAGTAATATGTTTGTTACAAAGTGAAAAATGTTCAAGGAAAAGTTTATATCATATAGCAAAAGACATGGGATGAAAATAAGTATGGAAAACATTGATTTTAACATTACAAGTGGTAAGATTCAATGATTGTGTTCCACCGAGCTTTACATCTTGAGAAGAACTCTTTAGGGTCGTGTTTCTACATGTCCTCCAAGCCTGGCTTCCCAGCTCTACATTTACTGCCTTATTCTAGCCACCACTAGGGGAGCATTTATTAAGTCAGAGCCAGCGCTGTGCACTCTTCATTCTATTGTTGTATATCTTGAAATACTGTTATAATTTGTATGCATTTATCTTCTAAAACTTGGTTTGTGTGTGTGTTTGTGTGTATGGATGGTGATGTAAAATCTGCTTCTCTACTCACTTTTTAATGAATCCAGTCTATCATATTAGCAGAATATACGCCTTTGTACCCTCAAGGTTACTTCCTAATTAAATATAATAAAAACAGCAATTTGGAAATTTGATTCTGCTTCCTCTTGCTTCCTGTTTGGCCTAAAATTATACCAACTATGGTTTGAAAATATATAACTGAATAAAAGCACTTCAGTGCAAGAGTACCTCAAGTAATAGATATATATTTTAATGACAGCTTCTTCAAAACAAACCATTTGCTGTGTGACCCTTTATTTCACATCTCTCTTTTATTTAGGAAGCTCTTTTTTTCCCCAAAGAAGGTGAATATTTGGATAATGTTAATATAAAGGGGTAATAGGGTGTGCTGCAGTCCATGGGGCTGCAGAGTCGGACACGACTGACTGAACAATAATAGTTGATAATAAAAATAGTTAAGATTTATCAGTTATTAAGTATACCTCATGCTTGGTGCTAAGCAATGCACATCCGTTACCTGATTTAGTCTTCCCCCAAATCTTTTCATTTAAAGAGATTCTATTGTTTCTCTACTGCAGAGACACATATGAGCATTTTATTTCATAATTAAAAAAACAACAAGAATTGTATTGCTTGCTGCCAAAATATTTAAATCTAAGGAAACAAGTCAATTGGAGAATGAATACACACACACACACACACACACACACACGCACACATATTTTTTTTGTTCAGTCACTAAGTCATGTCCGACTCTGCAACCCAATGGACTGCAGCACACCAGGCTTCCCTATCCCTCACTGTCTCTTGGGGTTTGCTCAAATAGTGTGAAAGAGATTTAACAAAGGTGAAATTTTTAACTTGAAGAGTTTCTTATCTTCTAACTTCATAACAAAATATAAAGAAATTTAAAAATTAAATTAATAGTTTAAATTTACAAAATAATATATTAAAAGCAACATTTATATTAAACTATCTGGAGCATGGATATGTACCTAACACTCTCATGTCATCAACTGGGATTGAAGCTTATGAAGTTCATGAATTTTTAATTTATTCTTTGTACTGGCAAGGTTCATGAGAGAATAAAATGCCCCATTCTCCAAAGTATTTCAATCTTTTGGTATTTTGTGAGACTTGGGAGGATGGTATTTTAAGGCCAAAACTTCCATCGTCCAATCCTGAGCTCTGTTTTAATGGTTAAGACATAAAACTTAGACATTTCCATAAAACCTAAATGAGTTCAAGAATTAACAAATTGCAAGAAGTGCGTCAGGGACACAAAGTTAATTAGCAAAATTAAAAAGACAGATTTTGATTGACCAGTAACCCGGAAAGCACAATTATTAAAGATAGTAAGGCAGATTTTCACAGCTTTGTCTATGCCCCATATATCAAAATCATCCTGGATGGTATCTCAGCATGTACTTAGAGAACGTGAGCTCAGCCTCTCCCCTCCAAAAGATTATTTGGAATGGGAGAAATAAAACTTTGGATGAATATTCTTTCTTAAACCCTTTATGAGGCATAGTTGACATATATAAAGCTATACATATTTAACATAGACAACTTAATGAGTTTGGAGAAAAGAAATACCATGGAATTATCACAATCAAAGCCATTAACATCACCTCCAAAAGTATCTCCTTGCCCTCTTTCTACATGTATGCACATTGTGTGTGTATGTGTGTGTGTGTACACATATATGATAAGAACAGTCAAAAGATCTTCCCTCACTCACTTCTAAAATTATGCAGGTGTTTGGTTTTTTTAATTTTATTTCTTTTTTTTTTAATACTTTATTCTACATTACAATACTGTATTTATTTTGCCATACATTGACATGAATCAGCCACAGGTGTCCACGATCTCCCAATGCCAAAGCCCCCTCCCACCTCCCACCCCACATCCTCTCCCTGAATCATCCTGTGCACCAGCCCCATGCGTCCTGCATCCTGTATTGAACATAGACTGGCACTTCATTCTTACAAGATAGTATACATGTTTCAATGCTGTTCTCCCAAATCATCCCACCCTCTCCCTCTCCTTCAGAGTCCAAAAGTCCGTTCTATACCTCTGAGTCTCTTTCGTTGTCTCACATAGAGGGTCTTCATTACTATCCTTCTAAATTCCATATATATGTGTCAGTATACTGTATTGGTGTTTTTCTTTCTGGCTTACTTTACTCTGTATAATCGGCTCCAATTTCATCCATCTCATTAGAACTGAGTCGAATTTATTCTTTTTAAGGGCTGAGTAGTACTCCATTGTGTATATGTACCACTGCTTTCTTATCCATTCATCTGCTGATGGACATCTAGGTTGTTTCCATGTCCTGGCTATTATAAACAGTGCTGCAATGAACATTGGAGTATATGTGTCTCTTTCAATTCTGGTTTCCTCGGTGTGTATGCCCAGCAGTGGGATTGCTGGGTCATAAGGCAGTTCTATTTGCCATTTTTAAGGAATCTCCACACTGTTTTCCATAGTGGCTGTACTAGTTTGCATTCCCACCAACAGTGTAAGAGGGTTCCCTTTTCTCCACATCCTCTCCAGCATTTATTGCTTGTAGACTTTTGGATCACAGCCATTCTGACTGGTGTGAAATGATACCTCATTGTGGTCTTGATTTGCATTTCTCTGATAATAAGTGATGTTGAGCATCTTTTCATGTGTTTGTTAGCCATCTGTATGTCTTCTTTGGAGAAATGCCTATTTAGTTCTTTGGCCCATTTTTTTATTGGTTCGTTTATTTTTCTGGAGTTGAGCTGCATAAGTTGCTTGTATATCTTTGACAGGTTTTTTTAATTTTATTTCTTGGCAGTGCAATTCTAGAAGCAAAAATGAAGGTTAACAGTAAGATGTGGACCTCAACCAAGATAATCAGAGGAACAAAAATTGAATTCATTAAGTCCAAAACAAACAAACAAAAAAATACCTCCTTATTTCAGGAAAAAATAAGAAATATGGGGTGGGTTAGACAGTGTTACCATTTCATTATGTTAAATATATTTTATATTTTCTTACTGAGGTGGGTGAGGAAGAACTGAGACAAGTAAAAGGTAAGGTGAAATTTCTATATTTACCAGAAGTTATTTTTAATAGCTTTTAGTGAGAAATTTAATATCCCAACTATAATTTCTGGGAATCTCCTAAAAAGAGAAACATTTAAAATTAAAGTTGTTTTCTACTAATACTTATGGCTAGTGCTTGCCACTCCAGTACTCTTGCCTGGAAAATCCCATGGATGGAGGAGCCTGGTGGGCTGCAGTCCGTGGGGTCAAAGAGTCGGACACGACTTAGCAACTTCACTTTCACTTTTCACTTTCATGCATTGGAGAAGGAAATGGCAACCCATTCCAGTGTTCTTGCCTGGAGAATCCCAGGGACAGGGGACCCTGGTGGGCTGCCATCTATGGGGTCGCACAGAGTTGGACACGACTGACGCAACTTAGCAGCAGCAGCGGCAGTGCTTGATTCTTGAACCCAAAGAACTATTGCTATGCTCAACATGTTCAGCAGCCATGTATGTGCATACATGGCACCAGTTTCAAGTATTCCTGCTTTTCAGGTATGCAGGTGTGCTTCCATCTTCCTCTCCTTTGCCTGTCTCCCATTCCACTGTAAAAACAAACAAACAAACAAACAACCTATGCGATTATCTGTAATCAGTACTTTTATCACCATCACCAGATTACCGGCTATGCTATGCTATGCTATGCTAAGTCACTTCAGTCGTGTCCGACTCTGTGCGACCCCAGAGATGGCAGCCCACCAGGCTCCCCTGTCCCTGGGATTCTCTAGGCAAGAACACTGGAGTGGGTTGCCATTTCCTTCTCCAATGCATGGAAGTGAAAAGTGACAGTGAAGTCACTCAGTCGTGTCCGACTCCTAGCTACCCCATGGACTGCAGCCTACCAGGCTCCTCCATCCATGGGATTTTCCAGGCAAGAGTACTGGAGTGAGGTGCCATTGCCTTCTCCAACCGGCTAATACTAAAATTATCTAAAAGGCATTCTGAGTCCCTATATTACAGTGTGTTTTGTGGATAATACTTTTAAAATGCATTTCAAAGAACACAGAGCTTAATCACTGGTGAAATACAGAGTACCAGCCTTCAAATATCAGAAGTCCCGTTGAGCAACTTATGTGTACGTGTCTGTTGTAACTTGCAGGTTTGCTACTGTAGTTTTCTGTAAAATGTAATTCTGTGCTATGAATTACCTATAACTTTGCAGAAACTCTTTTAAAAACTAGGTTTATTTAAGTCATTGTACACCATGCCATTTTAAACAATGACAAAGCAATGTTTTATGTTTTATTAAGTAAAATTATGAATAATTTTATCTGACCTGGGCATACAATTAAACTCACTATGAAAATATTTACAGTTTATCATTAATCGTATCTCATCAGATTTATTATGCACACTTATTGCTCTTCAAAGTTCTTCACATGTTTTGAATGCTCGTTAACTGGATCTCAGACACTAAAATCACATATAAAAATTTTTCTTTAACACTTTTATGTAGTATGGTGCAATGTATGTTTATAATCTAGGATTAAAATATATTTGCAGAAAAATGTAAACCATTTTTTTTTCTTTTTGGTAAATATGTCTCTAGAATAAGATCTGTTTCAAAACTGAAATGAGTGGACAGTGGCCTGACAACCTTGCACTCTGCAAATGGCTCCCAGAGCACTATATGTTAATGAACTTTCTTCAACATAAAAAAAAATATTCAGGATTTATTGACTCACTGAGGCTGTTAGCTTTTAAATTCTTTTCCTCTATAGCTACCTTTTTAAAAATCGTAAATCTTCCAAGTGGATGAAAATATTATCTGACACAGTATTATAACTTGTTTATATTTCATAGCCTTCACTTTAGCTTTTATTTCCATGCACTCAACTGGTATGCCACAACTCCTGGTCTCCATCAGAACCAGCTCTGGAAATTTCCAGACTAATCAACATAGTGTTAAAGCCAACAGAAGAAGGTAGCCTGCAGTCAAGAACTAGTAGAAACAAATTATTAATAAATAGGCATTTATGTAAGAACATTGTCCACCTTTCATAGGAACCTCAGTGTTCTTCATCAGTCCTTCTTCTTTGGGATTTCTTAAGGATTTTTTTCGACTTTTCAGAGAGCTGCTTACTATTTCCTTAAACCTACACGTGACAGGACTATAGAGAGTGAAAACATGAATAATAGTATACACTGATGTTTTTAAGTTGTCACATGTGATTCTCTGAGTTCAATTAAAAGCAAACAAAAAAACAAAAAAACCTATTTGCAACATGCTCTTCTTTTCTGCAGATGAACAAAGGAATACTCCTTCACTAATTCTGAAAGTAACTTGTCACCGTGGGGTTCAGAGGCCTAGTCAAATAATTGTCTTAGTGTACTACCTGCTGTGTTCAATATTGAGTGAAAATGGAAGCCAGGCCCCAACTCCAGCTTATTTCACAATTCTTCTGTTATTTAAATGATTTTAGTCAGTTTGGGGAAGCCAGACCTTTATAAATTAACAGCAGGGAAATACCAAAGGTGTCAGATTGCATATTTATCATCTTTTTCGTGTAATACTTAAATATGTATTAAGAAGTGACTGACATAAATTAGGCAGATTTCAGAAGCCACAGGCCGTGGCTTGTAGAGGACCCCCTTCTGCTTGACATTTCATCCTTGTCAAAGATCAAATTATTTTAATTTAGGCTGCAAATTATAAGGAATGAAGACTTCTTTGTGGGAATTCCCTGTGGTAATCTGACTTTTGTTGTTACTGCTGCTTGTCAGTGTGCAAAAGATATAATATGCATGCAAATAAGGTTAAAAATATGTACTATCTAATTATCCAGCCAGTACATTCCACTTGAAGACAGTGGGAGGCCTGACACACAGTATGTGTTTGATTCATTGAGGCCTGCAGGGTATTTACACAAGATTACTTTTAATTATGAAATTAATATCTGTTTATCTAGAATATATAGCAGTAAGTGAATATACACATGAGCAGAATTCTTTAGTAAAAAGAAATCATCTTAATTTAATATATGAAAAGAAGGGGGAAAAATCAGTTGTTTCTAAGGTGGAAAAGAAAGGCATCACCCAGATCTTGGTTTCACCCTCGTTGAAACAAATTGAATGAAAACTTGGCACCTTCTCTAGAATTTGTTTCTAGCTCCTCCAAGTAGCTCAAGATGTGTTGCTTTATTTCACGGTTTTTATATCTTAGTGAACTAGATACAGTGTTAGATTCAGTATGATTAGGAAAATGTGGGACAAGAGAGATTTGTGGTTTTTTTCTTTTACAACTAATTTTTTTGTTTTTATAATTTTGGTGGCAGATTATCTCTTCTGAGTTCAAAAATCAATGATTATTATTTGAAAGAAAATGATGAAATTATGTCCACATATTTTTTCTGTAATAAAAACACAGCAAATAAACGATCCCACTGAAGCTATACTTTAATATGTGAAGTTCATATTCCAAACAATATTTACTTGTAAAGCATAGGGTTACTTACTGGTAAAGCAAGTTAATCTGCTCATATTAACTTCTAACTAAAAATGGCAGAGGAATATCTGGGATATGTTTATAAACTACTCTAATGATTGTTTTAGAAAACCCAAAGCAAATGAATAAATAATAATACTTTAAAAATACAGTACGGCCTTGTCATATTCCACCTATATCCATCAATGGAAATGTATGGAAAATTTGAAAAAGTAAACAGTGACCATTCTGAATAAGTGTTGTCTGGTAGAATGTTTCCTATTTTGCACAGTCAGAAAGGTGAAGGATGTCTTATTACCCAGCAAGCAAAAAATCTATCTGGACTAACTGATTTCATTTTTCAGTCTTTTGTTACAGCAGTATTTTTAGTAATGACAGGATGGGAATTACTTTTATTGCTGCTGATCTTGGCATTTCCTTTGCTCAGCCTCTCTGCTCCTCTATATTCATCTAAATAACTGTGCATCTCTCTGCCTTTGACACTGTGCTTGGAACTTAATCTAGTCCAGGAAAATATCCATGGCCACTTGAGTGTAATTCATATCTCTTTGAATTATCTTCTCCTTTCGAAAGTCTTTAAACCACTTCTTCCTCTTCTCCCCCAAAATGAGACTCTGAATTATGAATTCTGTTTCTTTATTTTCCCCCAATAATGCCTTGAAGTGTGTTCTAAATAAGAAGCAGTCATTACAATTTCAGTCTGAAATGTGACCAAACTTAACAGAGTCAACCTCTTTGTAACACAATGGAAATCTGCAGCTCATTATATATGCAGACACTAAAGTGTGCCTTCCAAAGGTATTCATTCTGTAAGCAAAGATACATCAATGACTTATTTTGATCATTTTTAAAGACTATTCATGATACCTGGTAAATGATACTGACTGCTTTATCTTTTATATTGACCTTTAGGGTAACCATTTAAGTGTTCTTAAAAGATTAATTTAGAAAGAATAAGATTATAGATTTAAAAATTCTTACCAAAAGATGAAAAAATGCAAAAGATGAGAAAATGCAAAAGATGAAATCATATTGTTTCTGTTTTTTTCATCTTTTTGATCAGTGTGATGGAGTACAGATTGATTTAATAAACATCTCTCTGGAAGGAATTGCTATTTTGAATATACCAAGCATGCATGGAGGGTCCAATCTTTGGGGAGAGTCTAAGAAAAGACGAAGCCATCGCCGAACAGAGAAAAAAAGGATCTGACAAAAGGACGACGCTCATAGATGCCAAAGAGTTGAAGTTTGCAAGTCAAGGTAAGTTTTCTAACATTTAATTGTTAAGTGGCTTAATAATCAGCTCTTGAAAGCTACTCTAAAATGAAAGAGTTTTCTATTTCCCTATAGCCTGTATATTTATGTGGTTATATTTTTAATGATATTAGATATACAAGTGAGATTGTTATATCATAATAGATTCTAAAAGTCATGTATAAACTGGCTATGTTTTCATGGACTTTTTCTCCTTTATTCTCCTTTTCTGAATGTAGTTCTTTACACAGGAAGTAAAATGTATGTGAGTTTTTAGTAGATTATAATATAGGATGTATTATACATTAAATTCTAGAATGTGATCATCTTGGTTAAGATGTTTGAGTTGCTACAAACAGGATGTAGATTAACACTTTTCCTGAGATGAGTTGCAAGTTTTATTCTTGCTTTCTTACGTGAAGCTGTTGTCATAAACTTCATATATAATGGCACGTTTAAATATCCCATGGTCAGTTTTGATTATCTGCTTCTATTTTTCCAGAAATTTAGTAAAACTTGGAATGCTTGGAAAACAAAAGGTAAAGGGCTAACAAAATAGGGTACCACAGTGATGGATTAATTTTCAGTTCCACTGAAATAGAGTTCACATTGGGACATGACAATTAATTCTTGCTGATAGATTTTACACAGACACCGAATTGGCGGTATTATAATAATTATAATAATTGATCATGTCCCAGTTTATGTGTAGTATCTGTACTGTTTTTTTAGCCTTCTAGAATCTACCTAAAACCACAGATGGCATTCAGATGGCCAAGAAAACATATTGGCCCAGCCGTGTGTAGCAAAGACAAAATGGGAAGTGGTTACAAACTTATTGGATAAACAAAGTAAATAAAAATTTGTTTTTTTAAAAAGAAATAAAATGTGAGCATGGTTGATTGCCGGGGTCTAGCCCCGGTGGATTCAGAGAATTCGAAGTGGGGACAGAGTTGGCATCTAGGAAAAGACTATTTAATTAGAAAAGAGATTAGAAAAGGAAATAGTGTAGTAGGAAAATTAGTGGAGAAAAGAGACTGATATTCCTTGGTTTACACGGAAAGCTAATAAAGTCTCAAGACAAGAAACTTGCACCATCTACGTTAGGCCACAGGTGCCCGCTTGAATAGCGGAGGGTGCCTTGCCTTGGGCTCCCTCTCACATGGGTCTTAGAAGCCCGGGCAAATAAGTACACACGGAAAGCCTCATTCCAAGGGATCAACCTGAAAAGGAGAGGGAGGGATAGGGGGAGAGAGAGAGAGAGAGTTGACAGGGGGCAGGCCAAGCTTGTGCAAAAACCCCATAACTTTATTTTTAAAAGGTGTTTATATACCCTAAGTTTTACATAATGAAAGATACAGAGTCATGCAGGGGCAGCAGTCCTGAGCCTTTCTGTTTATCTTTTGTATACAAAAGGTCTCAAGTGATTTACATTATCTTCTGGCCAAGGGGCCTGTTAACACTTTATGGCTCTCTTCCTTAATGAATGTTAATCTCATTTCCCCTGAAGTGTTTTTCTTTCATCTACATCACCCTCAAAGCACTAAAGTTACATCCCTGTAGAACAATGGTGAAGTGGGTTATAACAAAGAAGGTACTTAACTCAAAGATCTATGTTGCTACTTGTTTTTTCCCCCTATATACCAACTATATCGACAAATAAAAGATATGAAAATTTGACAGCAAGTATTGGCTCAACAAATGAAACCCTTAATCAGTCCTATTCTAATGATTTTGACTCCTTGGAAGCCCCTACATCCCTAGGATGTTTTGAGCTTCCTGTGCCTCTCGCAGGTCGGGAGGCTGCAAACAATCACACGTGCAGCTGTAAGTGTCCTGTAGGCAGGCTAGAAAGCCATCAGAGGGATTTTTGGATTGAAACACTCTTATTAAGCCCAGGAGACTTATTATCTAAAAGCTCTAAATTAACTTTTCCAGAAAAAGGTGGTGGGGGACAGCCTTGTTAATGTCAGAAGCGTAAGCGAAAAGCATCATGCAGTATGGCAGGCAGACTCTGGTTTGGGGGCTAGATGCTCGAGAAAATCCAGCAAGGCTCCCTTAAGGCCAGACTCGCCTTTGCCTGTCAGACCCCTTAACCCCATGACCCTTGCCACGGGCAGGACTCCTCGTGCTGGCTCCCAGCAGTTGATCAGCTTGATGCTGGTGGGAAAGAGCTTCATGTTTTGATGTCTTCAGGTATCTGATTCAAGTTTCAGTAGAGACTTCTGTATTGTGGAGTTTGGTGACAATGAAGGTGGAAAAAAACTGACAGATGAACCCATTAAGTATCCTCTTGAAAGTCTTTATTACAACCTGCCAATAACAGAAAGTTTTTATGCCCATTAAATGTATTGGTGATCCTAAAAAGACAAATCTTGTAGAGTTGTAGAATTTAATGCACGAGAGTGTGTACCAAATTAATTAAGAAGCTTTATATTCAGAATTAATATAACTGCATGAAAACATGGAGAAAAATGGTTTTGTGAGAGATACATAGAAAAAAATGAATCAATTTGTGCTACATGAATTTTAAAATGAGGGGAATTAGGTATAACTATTTATTTCTAGGAGTTGTTGACACTAATAATGTAGATTTCTAAAAAAATTCCTAAAAACTTTCAAAGCTAAAAATTAGTTCAAGAACCATACTAAGACCAAACCTAAAAATCTCTGCTTCTATCCCTAGGGAAGCAATGAGAACATATAATAATATAGTCCACAGAGTTTAAAAAGAAGTTTTATATATATGTGTGTGTGTGTATACAATATGTATGTAATAATTTCCACATTTATTTTTTTTCTGTTTTATCACTATATGTTAATACTTGGCATGTCCTTTGCATGTAGATATTTCAGGTGTGTATCTGAATTGATTCTCAATGCTCATCTGCTGACTATATTTATCCAATGAGATGTTAAAGTTTGTAAAATTCATAGCTGTGCTCCACCAGGATAAGTGTCTGTAGACTCACTATGGATCTAGCATCCCAGGTGGCGCTAGTGGTAATGAACCTGCCTACCAATGCAGGGGACGTAAGAGTCATGGATTGATCCCTGGATCAGGAAGATCCTCTGGAGTAGGAATGGCAACCGACTCCAGCATTCTTGCCTGAAAAATCCACGGGTAGAGGAACCTGGTGAGCTACAGTCCATGCATTCACAGAGTCAGACACAACTAAAGTGACTTAGCACACACTCATGACCTCACTCATCCCTTTTGGTATGTTGAGGAATACACATTTGGAGTGAAGAACAGACAGATCAGACAGAAGTATAAAATGTCAGTGCCTATAACTCTAGAAAAAGTTCTCTCTTCCCATCCTATCTTCTTGCTTTGTACTATGAAACTATTGGTTTCGCGTTTTCATAATCTTGGGAAAGAAAGAAGTGAGAACCTACAGAGTTTGTGACTTAAGGATATATTTTTTCAGTACAAGTGAGTGAAGTTGCTCAGTTGTGTCCGACTCTTTGCAACCCTGTGAACTGTAGCCTGCCAGGCTCCTCCATCGATGGGATTTTCCAGGCAAGAATACTGGAGTGGATTACCATTTCCTTCTCCAGGAGATCTTCCTGACCCAGGGATTGAACCCGGGTCTCCCACATTGTAGGCAGACGCTTCACCATCTGAGCCACCAGGGAGTACAAAGAGGAGGAAAAACATCAGAAATCAGAGTTTTCAAAAGTTGTATTATCTCCGGGCTTTCTATTTTGTTCCATTTACCTGTATTTCTGTCTTTGTGCCAGTACCATACTGTCTTAATGACTGAGGCTTTGTAGTAGAGCCTGAAGTCAAGCAAGTTGATTCCTCCAGTTCCATTCTTCTTTCTCAAGATTGCTTTGGCTATTTGAGATTTTTGTATTTCCATACAAATCTTGAAATTATTTGTCCTAGTTCTGTGAAAAATACCGCTGGTAGCTTGATAGGGATTGCATTGATTGAATCTGTAGATTGCTTTGGATAATATACTCATTTTCACTATATTGATTCTTCTGATCCATGAACATGGTATATTTCTGCATCTATTAGTGTCCTCTTTGATTTCTTTCATCAGTGTTTTATAGTTTTCAATAGGTTTAGTTTCTTTAGGTAGGTATATTCCTAAGTATTTTATTTTTTTCATTGCAATGGTGAATGGAATTGTTTCCTTAACTTCTTTTTCTACTTTCTCATTATTAGTGTATAGGAATGCAAGGGATTTCTGAGTGTTGATTTTATATCCTGCAACTTTACTATATCCATTGATTAGCTCTAGTAGTTTTCTGGTGGAGTCTTTAGGATTTTTATGTAGAAGTTCATGTCCTCTGCAAACAGTGAGAGTTTTACTTCTTTTTTTCCAATTTGGATTCCTTTTATTCCCTTTTCTTCTCTGATTGCTGTGGCCAAAACTTCCAGAACTGTGTTGAATAGTAGCAGTGAAAGTGGGCACCCTTGTCTTGTTCCTGACTTTAGGGGAAATGCTTTCAATTTTTCACCACTGAGGATAATGTTTGCTGTGAGTTTGTCATATATAGCGTTTATTATGTTGAGGTATGTTCCTTCTATTCCTGCTTTCTGGAGAGTTTTTATCATAAATCCACACACCTATGGACACCTTATCTTCAACAAAGGAGGCAAGAATATACAATGGAGTAAAGACAATCTCTTTAACAAGTGGTGCTGGGAAAACTGGTCAAGCACTTGTAAAAGAGTGAAACTAGATCACTTTCTAACACCACACACAAAAATAAACTCAAAATGGATTAAAGATCTAAATGTAAGACCAGAAACTATAAAACTCCTAGAGGAGAACATAGGCAAAACACTCTCCAACATAAAACACAGCAGGATCCTCTACAATCCACCTCCCAGAATACTGGAAATAAAAGCAAAAATAAACAAATGGGACCTAATTAAAATTAAAAGCTTCTGCACAACAAAGGAAACTATAAGTAAGGTGAAAATACAGCCTTCTGAATGGGAGAAAACAATAGCAAATGAAGCAACTGACAAACAACTACTCTCAAAAATATACAAGCAACTTATGCAGCTCAATTCCAGAAAAATAAATGACCCAATCAAAAAATGAGCCAAAGAACTAAATAGGCATTTCTCCAAAGAAGACATACAGATGGCTAACAAACACATGAAAAGATGCTCAACATCACTCATTATCAGAAAAATGCAAATCAAGACCACAATGAGGTACCATTTCACACCAGTCAGAGTTGCTGTGATCCAAAAGTCTACAAGCAATAAATGCTGGAGAGGATGTGGAGAAAAGGGAACCCTCTTACACTGTTGGTG
Organism: Nanger dama; assembly: GCA_917880005.1. Lineage (NCBI taxonomy): Eukaryota > Metazoa > Chordata > Mammalia > Artiodactyla > Bovidae > Nanger > Nanger dama. The sequence goes on from CAKJTW010000007.1 coordinate 39,265,634, forward strand.
GGAATGCAAACTAGTACAGCCACTATGGAAAAGAGTGTGGAGATCCCTTAAAAAATGGCAAATAGAACTGCCTTATGACCCAGCAATCCCACTGCTGGGCATACACACCAAGGAAACCAGAATTGAAAGAGACACATGTACCTCATGTTCATTGCAGCACTGTTTATAGTAGCCAGGACATGGAAACAACCTAGATGTCCATCAGCAGATGAATGGATAAGAAAGCAGTGGTACATATACACAATGGAGTATTACTCAGCCCTTAAAAAGAATAAATTTGCATCAGTTCTAATGAGATGGATGAAACTGGAGCCGATTATACAGAGTGAAGTAAGCCAGAAAGAAAAACACCAATACAATATACTGACACATATATATGGAATTTAGAAAGATAGTAATGATGACCCTGTATGTGAGACAACAAAAGAGACACAGACATATAGAACAGACTTTTGGCCTCAGATGGAGAGGGAGAGAGTGGGAAGATTTGGGAGAATGGCATTGAAACATGTATACTACTATGATGTAAGAAATGAAGCGCCAGTCTATGTTCGAGACAGGATACAGGATGCTTGGGGCTGGTGCACGGGGATGATCCAGAGAGATGATATGGGGTGGGAGGTGGAAGGGGGATTCGGGATTGGGAGCTTGTATACACCTGTGGTGGATTCATGTCTATGTATGCCAAAACCAATACAGTACTAAAAAGTAGAATAAAGTAAAAATAAAAATTAATTAATTTAAATAATAATAATTTTAGAGTGGGGCTGAAAAAAAAAGAAATAAAAATTACTTCTCAAAAAAAAGTCGTATTAGTACAAAAACATACTTTATAATAGATTTGGCTAAACTGTTTTTCTCCTCTCTGTACCAACTGTGCTTGTAAGTTTGGATTAGGTTTTACTTCAAGATCAGTATGCTTGCTCAGTCACTCAGTTGTGTGCAGCTGTTCATGACTCCATGGACTGTAGCCCATCAGGCTCCTCTGTCTGTGGAATTTTCCATGCAAGAATACTGGAGCAGGTTAATGTTTAAAATTACCTTATCAGCTGAATATTTTTTTAAAAGATTTTGATATTAACCAGTCTTTTCTTTTATTAATTTTACAGAGATTTTATCATTTTGATATGTTTCACAACAGAATAGTTAAGAATATCTCAAAATGTTTCTAACTTTGATTTCACATTTATTCTATCAATTCTTAAATGTTATAATTATCAGAAATGAAAGAAAATTACTACTTAAAATATCTGCATGTGTCTGTCTTTGAAATGGTGATTGTTTCCATCATTTGATCTTGTTTTCAATTTCTTGATGCCAAAATAATAGTATTAAAGGTCAATCAGTATTTCAAATCTAACTGTATTTTCACATTTACATAAAAGGACAAGTATTGTCTGTAGAATGAAATACAGAGAATATAATTCTAGTCCAACACGTTTTCTTATTTAATCTAGGTTCCAATTAATAATTTCAGTCTTAGAAAGATAGAATTAAATAAATTAAATAGGTTAATAATTTAAACTTCTTCTTTTTAAGATGCACTTCTTTAAATATTAACTATCAACTTTCTGATATGGCTCTGTAAAAGATCTGAGTTAAGTTCAGTCGCTCAATCATGTCCGACTCTTTGCAACCCCATGAATTGCAGCACGCCAGGTCTCCCTGTCCATCACCATCTCCCGGAGTTCACTCAGACTCACGTCCATAGAGTCCGTGATGCCATCCAGCCATCTCATCCTCTGTCATCCCCTTCTCCTCCTGCCCCCAATCCCTCCCAGCATCAGAGTCTTTTCCAATGAGTCAACTCTTCTCATGAGGTGGCCAAAGTACTGGAGTTTCAGTTTCAGCATCATTCTTTCCAAAGAAATCCCAGGGCTGATCTCCTTCAGAATGGACTGGTTGGATCTCCTTGCAGTCCAAGGGACTCTCAAGAGTCTTCTCCAACACCACAGTTCAAAAGCATCAATTCTTCACTCTCCTCTTTTACGTTCATCAAGAGGCTTTTGAGTTCCTCTTCACTTTCTGCCATAAGAGTGGTGTTATCTCCGTATCTGAGGTTATTGATATTTATCCCGGCAATCTTGATTCCAGCTTGTGCTTCTTCCAGTCCAGCGTTTCTCATGATGTACTCTGCATATAAGTTAAATAAGCAGGGTGACAGTATACAGCCTTGACATACTCCTTTTCCTATTTGGAACCAGTCTGTTGTTCCATGTCCAGTTCTAACAGTTGCTTCCTGACCTGCATACAGATTTCTCAAGAGGCAGGTTAGGTGGCCTGGTATTCCCATCTCTTTCAGAATTTACTTCTTTAGGAAATACAAATGTGTGTATCATATATTGACAGCATGGTCTTTAAGCAATTTGTTAAATCATCAAATTTGATGTTCAGTGCCCTTAGCCTTACTAGTCTTTCCCATTTCTTTCAGTTGCTAAGTAAATATTTTTCTCTACTTCTTCTACTTTAAATCCAAGCATCAGAAAGATAGCTAATATATTCCTTCACATTAATATATAAATGACTGATTGCCCATGAATGTAGAGGTATTTGCATTTTAGAAGAAGCAAAGGCCTTCAGCTAAACCATTATGTTTCACACTGTGTTCCATTGAGCTATAACTGCAGTTCTTGTTTATAATTCATTTCTGTCATATTTTGAAACAACAACAGAAAACCTATAACAAAACCCTATAAAGTGCATTCTGTAGAAACATTTTGTCATATTGATGATTCTTAAATCATCAAATTGTGTTACTAGACAAAACAGCTTCCTTTCCTCCTGCTGTTCCACTTCCTCTTCTTCCCAGTGGCTGGATTGATCTGTAGATAGATGGAGAACATGATGGTTATTTCTTTCCACACACATGTTTGTAAATAGATGTCTAAATGAATGAATAAATGTGACATTAATTGGAAAGTTCTAGCTGTGCAATGGTCATTTTAATGTATATCATTGTATATTTAATGAGGAAAAGTGTACAAATGGGTACATTACCACCACAGTGTATGTGAATCACAACTAAAGGCCAGCAAGCTCAGGTACTTTTGCTTGGCTCAAGCAATAAACAGAGCTTAACAATCAAAGGAAATGAAAACAAGGTGGTGATAATAATGCCAATTAATACTTTTAATCAAAATGGAAGTCACTTCTTAGAAAAGTTTCTGTTATAAGAAATTGCATTAGTTAACTGTCTCCACCAAATAATAAGTTTGTACTATTTTGTATATCAAATGGAGTTTTAACAGAGTTTTATGATACAAACATGCTCACAACTTCTGCTAAAGAGACAGCGATGAAGCAGAAATAGTTTCAGATAATATGAAGAAATAAGACAAATTTGACTAACTGAAACTTTGAGTTAACATCTGAAGCATGCAGCAAGTAAATTTTATTGACAAAGTTGAAAAACTACTAAAAGGATACTTGTAAAAAGTATTTTTAACAGCAAGGACCTCTCAAGTAATGTGAGCAGTTTTCACATACTCTAATAGCTTTCAGCTTTGAAGATACAAGTCTAACTATACCATTTTCCAGTAAGGAATGCAGAATGGTGCAAGACTGTCAAGTGAGAGGTACAAAGTTCATGTCATTTACAATTACATATCTGTCTTGATCAGGATAGTCCCAATATCATACAACAACAACAAAAGAACTCCAGAAATCAATGAAAAATAGGCTGCCTATAACACTGCAGCTTCCCTCCTCATAACAACTCCATTATTCCCATAGAGTGACTATATCACAGGTGTTAGCAATTTGAACCTCTAAAATATATTTGCAGACATAAAATTCTAATTTTCTCTTTAATTTACTGGTCTTAAAAATATTGCTTCATTTAAAAAAAAAAAGGTTGACTGCTATAAAAGTTTGAAAACCAGTGAGCAAAAGTAATTACATTCAAGCCATAGAATTTCAAACATTTGCCAAAAGCTAAGGGAGGTACTGTCAGGAGCAGCTGGACTTCCTGCTTGAAACCTCATTAACTAGGTGACTGTCTACCCCACATATGGATACAGATAGAAAAGTTTATTTTAAAAGCTAATTAACGTATGATATTGTCGATAAAATCTTCAATGTTTTCATTTCCATTTACCAATGCTAATTCTTTTCTTTGGACCAAATTTCTCAGGGTAGCATATACTCCACTGAAGGAAAACTGAGCTGTACCCAGATGAATATTTTAAAGTGTGATAGTTTTTATATGTACAGTGGCCGCTGTTTTCTTTTTGGTAAGGGGTGCTTTTTTCTTAATTTGTAATTTTAAATAATTTCATTTTTGAAATAAGTTCATTTAATTAAAATAGTGCTGTGCTAAGTTGCTTCAGTAACATCCAACTCTTTGTGACCCTCTGGACTATAACCTGCCAGGCTCCTCCATCCATAGGATTCTCCAGGCAAGAATACTGGAGTGGGTTGCCATGACTTCCTCCAGGGCACCTTCCTGGCCCAGGGATTGAACCCATGTCTTCTGCAGCTCCTGCATTAGAGACGGATTCTTTACCACTGAGCCAAACCTAAAAATAATAGAGGAAGTATATGGATTTGGAAAAAACTGATGGTGGGACCAGAAAGACTAAAGTGCGAAAAACTCCATGAAGGCTAATATTACAGATTCCAGCACTTTATTTACATAGCCCCGATTTTGTATACTTAGTGTAAACTTTTTTCTTTTTTAATTCTTCATTATTTTGTATGAAACTTACTCTGTATACTGCTACTGCTAAGTCACTTCAGTCGTGTCCGACTCTGTGTGACCCCATAGACGGCAGCCCACCAGGTTCCTCTGTCCCTGGGATTCTCCAGGCAAGAACACTGGAGTGGGTTGCCATTTCCTTCTCCAGTGCATGTAAGTGAAAAATGAAAGTGAAGTCGCTCAGTCATGTCCGACTCTTAGTGACCCCATGGACTGCAGCCCTCCAGGCTCCTCCATCCATGGGATTTTCCAGGCAAGAGTACTGGAGTGGGGTGCCATTGAAGTTCACCCCAGATAAGCTTACACTGCACATGCCCCTACCCCACCTTATTTGATGTCTGTACTCTTACTGGGGAGACTAAAACCCTCATTCCTTTTAGGAGCTAGAGGGTAGAACTGTGTTATCTGATTAACTGTCATGGACTCTGTATATCAAAAGACTTTATCTATTTTTTTGAAAACTCTGAAGAAGTAGAAAGGAAAAAAAGGTCAATCCAAGCCGAACTGGTTAAAGAAAACAAATGAGCTGATATCTGTGACAGCTTGGCTAAAGTTGAATTTTGTTTCTGTGAAATAAATAAGGTTATTGGCTTCAAGGTCTTTATCATTAAAATGGGGACTGTGAGTTCTCAAAGAGTTTGGATTAACCTATGTGTGCTGTTATTCTATTGCCTAGAAAACTGTACAAGGGATATTTAAATAATAAGAATCGAATACTTCCTTCTCCTTGTAAAAGTTACAATTACCTGAAATTTAGGAGAAGGGAATGACAACTCACTCCTGTATTTTTGCCTGGAGAATCCTATGGATAGAAGAGCCTGGCAGGCTACAGTCCATAGGGTTGCAAAGAGTAGGACACGACTGAGCAACTAACCCACACCTGAAAGTTGATAAAAATGGACATTTGTCATGTATTATCAATTTTTCTAGACATTTCTATGGGTTATGTAGGGTAATTTAGAAGGCAGTTTTTTTTTTTAAGTTGTCTAAATATAACTGCAACATTCATTTTAGAACTGTAGATGATGAATTTGGCATTCAAACGCCAGCAAGCAGAACAATTTCCAAGCATTTAAATTCAGTGATTAAATCAATTACATTTAGAAGCAAAAAAAGGATTTCATGTTGCATTATTATACCTCAATGTTAAAATTGCTGAAAAAGATCATGGCATTTGAGATGTTGCATTTTACAGAGATATATGAGTATACCAATACCATGACAATTTCATTAGTTTAAAATAGATAAATCCACACATTTGCTGTCTAGTAACCTTTAAGAAGATGTCTCAAGTTGAGCTTCTAATTGTATGTTTTTAAACTACCTCCTTTGAAAATTTCTAGCAATGGATAATGCAAGTAATAGCAAGTACTTAATAAAGCCATCTAAATATCAAAATTTCTGTTTGCCATTTGAAAATTACATCATCTACCTGGATATCTTAATGTGATAGGTCTCTCTCCTTTTTTTATTTTTATTTTTTACAAAAAGCATGAATTTAAAATTTATAAACAACTATAAAAAGAAATTACAAAATACAAAACATTTCTTATGTATAAAAATATATTTTCAAAATATAAGATCATGTGCTCCTATATTTGGCCTTTCAGTTCAGTTCAGTTGCTCAGTTGTGTCTGACTCTGTGACCCCATGGACTGCAGCATGCCTGGTCTCCCTGTCCATTATCAACTCCTGGAGTTTACTCAAACTCATGTCCATTGAGTTGGTGATGCCATCCAACCATCTCGTCCTCTACCATCTCCTACTGTATCCCTCTCCTCCCACCTTCAATCTTTCCTAGCATTAGGGGCTTTTCACATGAGTCAGGTCTTCGCATTGGGTGGCCAAAGTATTGGAGTTTCAGCTTCAACATCAGTCCTTCCAATGAATATTCAGGACTGATTTCCTTTAGGATGGACTGGTTGGATCTCCTTGCAGTCCCAGGGACTCTCAAGAGTCCTCTCCAACACCACAGTTCAAAAGCATCAATTCTTCAGTGCTCAGCCTTCTTTATAATCCAACTCTCATATTCATGCATGACTACTGGAAAGACCATAGCCTTGACTAGATGGACCTTTGTTGGCAAAGTGACATCTCTGTTTTTTGATATGCTGTCAAGGTTGGTCATAACTTTCCTAACTGGCCTATAAAATCATGCATATATTGAAGTATTTCTGAAATTACTGCTTGTCATGATACTATAAAAACTTAAAATATCCATCTTTAGGAAATTATTTTATTCATTATGGAGCTATATGAAATACCATTTCATGACTAGGATTATTTCCCTATACCCCATGTTCAACAGTCAAAGTTTCAAAATCTGACAGACAATATAATTATAGAAATAAAATCTGACATGCAGTACAACTCTTGAATTTCTTATAGTGAAATCAGTAAGGCTACAAAATTATTTTGGACAAGGCAATGGCCCCCTACTCCAGTACTCTTGCCTGGAAAATCCCATGGATGGAGGAGCCTGGTGGGCTGCAGTCCATGGGGTCATGAAGAGTCAGACACGACTGAGCGATTTCGCTGTCACTTTTCACCTTCATGCATTGGAGAAGGAAATGGCACCCCCACTCCAGTGTTCTTGCCTGGAGAATCCCAGGGACAGGGAGTCTCATGGGCTACCGTCTATGGGGTCGCAGAGAGTCAGACATGACTGAAGCAACTTAGCAGCAGCATGGTATAAGTTATCATTTAAACAGAAATGTGGTGTTTTCTTATACATATTAATGATATTATTGAAATTAAAGGTTTATTCCTGAAAACAAATTGAAATTAGGAAAATGAAGAAAATCCAAAGAACAGGTAGATAGGAGTTGTAGAACAAGGAACCATTTGCTTTCACCTAATAAATCTAGGAAATTTGGGAAAAAAATGAGGTTTTAATAATGATTGCATTTTGAAAAATATGTGTTTTGGCAATTGATTTAATAGATGCAAGGGAAAAAGGAAAGAGATTTGTTTACTTGAAGTTTTAAATGAAGTTTCAGCTGTTACCTTCTCTGTCTTCAAAGGCAAAGTATCTTCTTCACTTCAAATTGCTAATGCTATTCCCATACTCTTCTGTGTTTCTAACTATTATTTCTGTATTTCTAACTATTTCTAACTACAATTCAACTTCTGCATTTAATTTTAAATTCAGAGAAAGATGGAAAATATAAATGCTTTAACAGGTCATTTTCTCCACAATGCTGATGTCTAATATTAGGGATAAGATAACCATCTTACTTGTTTCTGTAACATAACATACAGTCATGAGTCTTTTTAAAATAATGGTAGATAATTTACCCAGGCTAAAAGTGCAGTATAAATTTTAATCTATTTAACCTGTGCATGGTAGAAATACAAAGCATATTTCCAAGTTAAATAAATATTGGCTGAGTATGTAAGCCTCGCCTCCTTAACACTGGTAGAGCATGCTTTCCAGTAGTAGTCACATAAAGTTTCCCAATATAAGGCCATTCATAGAAGTGTCCTAAATATACAGCAAATATATACAAATAACTTTGTCATTTGAGGGTGATGGTTTGACACTCAGCTAACAGGGAAGTTAAAATAGCTTTCCTATAATCAGTACGTGTAAAAATGATTTCATATGTCCTGATAATAGGGAATTTTTTAAACAGCAAAGACAAAAGAACTATCAAAAAGACATGAAATCAGCTACATAAATTATTAAATATAAGTCAAGCTTCCATTTTTTTTTCTATTTGTTTTAAACACCATATTTTCTTTTCCATCGAGAGAAAATAACCAAGAAAACATAATCTTATTGAGAACGAAGTTTTAATTGTACCATCTTTTGGAGTGATAGTATGTCTCATGATTTCATGTCATGATAGAGATACTGCACTTTTTATTTTACCCCTCTTTATTTATAAGTGTTTTATTTCTGATTACCTTAATGGATATAATGCAAATGCCACAGTCTGGCTCCTAGTGTTCCTTACACACAGTTGTCTTAACTACCAAAGTGTTCCAGGGTCAGGGTAGGGTCTAGCAGAGAGCAAAGAGACTTGTTCCTTGAAAGAATCAAATCTCACCATAAGTAATTATCTTTGACCTTTAACCAAAGCAACTAACCACTAGAGTTCTACTGCCGTGAATTTTAGTTTTTACAAATACAGTATAGAGCTAGTTAACGTAGAAATGGTAACTTCTTGGACAATATCCAGCCAACTCTGTTTTTGTGGAAATTGATAGAGATTCATATAGATCACGATTCCTTCCATACTGAATAATTATTCTCCTCGTTAAATAAAACCAGTCATATTGTTCTTCCTTAGATAAATTATATATTTATAACTTGGGTGCAGGCAATGCACCGCACTCCAGTACTCTTACCTGGAGAATCCCATGGATGGAGGAGCCTGCTAGGCTACAGCCCATGAGGTTGCTAAGAGTCGGGCAAGACTGAGCGACTTCACTTTCACTTTTCACTTACATACATTGGAAAAGTAAATGGCAACCCACTCCAGTGTTCTTGCCTGGAGAATCCCAGGGACGGGGGAGCCTGGTGGGCTGCCGTCTATGGGATTGCACAGAGTCAGACACGACTGATGGGACTTAGCAGCAGCAGCAGCAGCAGCAGCCGCAGGTGGTGTCTGTTTGAGGCATTGTCTATTGGCTGGTATGCAGTATAGCTATTAATCAGAGTAAATTAAAAATTGAGGCCTGAATGTTGTAAAGTGACAGTCATTTGAAAAAAGACTAGAAACCTCTGTGGATAAACATAACTAATTTAAATGAGCCCCCAAGCGGCTTTTTTGAGAAAGTCCAAATGCTACACTGTTACTCTAATTATCTCGTAATACAGTATAAAATAACAACCTCACTTTATCCTTATATTTATAAAGCTGTTCCCATTATCATTATATTTTACCTGTTCAAGTTCTGAAAGATTGCCACTCGTTGAGAGGTTCATTAAGAGGATAATTATATCACACAGATTGGCAGAAAGAAAATGTATCTTTGAACAATTCCATTTCCCTGAACAGTTCGTTTCAAGGTGGAAGACAAGTCTATTAAGTATCTTCTTCCCTTTTTAAACATGTCAAAGCTAACCATTAATACTGAAATTAGTAATTTGGTTCTGATTTAATGAAGGAATCAGCTGCTATTTGAAATGAACTCAATGTCTATGAATGAAACAAACATTTTTAATATTGAATAGCAAAAAGTATTTAAGAATCTTTTTATGTACAGTGATTTAACCTATATCTCTTCTGATAGTTAAAGCCCGTAGCATATAGTCTTCTTCACTACTGATGCTTGAGAATATTTACTTCATCCAAATATTATATCATACTATTTTCTTACTAAATAAATGTCATTCACATTTTAAGAGTATCTTTTTAGAAAAATAGTAAGTAGAAAGTCAACCAATATCAAAGAACTTTCTGTTTTTAAACTGACTGCAAGAAAGTTGCGTAGAATTTGTAACTAAATGCCTTTTCAAAATTAAGAGGAAATTCATGTGCACAAAAATGTGACTTCAATAGAAAATAGGTCTAAGACATTGCACCTCATATTTAAATATGTTGGTACTGTGAAATAAGCTACCCATGGTCACATGTAAGTAAATACTTTAGTTTTAGTTTTTAGTTTAGTGAAGTCGCTCAGTCGTGTCCGACTCTTTGTGACCCGTGGACTGCAGCCCACCAGGCTCCTCTTCTGTCCATGGGTTTCTCCAGGCAAGAATACTGGAGTAGGTTGCCATTTCCTTCTCCAGGGGATCTTCCTGACTCAGGGATCGAACCCATGTCTCCCACGTTGCAGGCAGACGCTTTAACCTCTGAGCCACCAGGGAAGCCCTAGTAAATACTTTAACTCATCATAAATCTATATGTAAGTAACTGGACAATAATAAAATATATCAATCACTGATGATTTTGCCCCGCCTTCTATACTTGATGATAAACGCTTTCTTCCTGCAGTTCTTATATTGTAGTCTTTTCTTACCATCATCCAGCCCAGGTTGCTAAAACTGTAGTACAGGATATCATATTCAGTGAGCTTAGTGGGAAACAGAGAGTCAGTGCACCTTTTATTCAGTATAAAAATACAAAAGATGCTATTTGATTTTTTTAAAGACAGTAATTGTATCAAATATAAACAGCAATTTTAAACGTGTAGGATCTGAAGAACTCTCAGAGCTGTGAAATGAAATAATCTATGTGTCTCATTTTATATGTATCCAACTGAAATATGCTGATATATTAACTATGTTATTTGGAGTCAAAGGTTGAATATGAGGTGTTGTACATTTTTGTAGTTAGGTGTTATTTTTATAATTCTTCATTATATATTTTCTGTCCTTTTTTATAATGAAACCTGTTTCTTCTGAAGGGATTATATAGGTCTTCATCTCTTTTGTTAAGATAGACTATTTTTAGATTTCTTTTTGTTTCATTTTTTGTGCTATTTAGCTTTTGAATATTTTATATATGTTACATTTGTAAACATTTCATCCAATATTCATACAAAAGTTAGGGATTAACAAGAGATTACGATAGGTATTTTGATTCTTGAATAAGGGAATGAATATCCTTTATGGTAGATACTGAAATTTAACTTCCATCGCAAGCCAAGAAATTATCAAGTTATTGAAAATAGCAAACAAAAAATGAAGTAAATGTGTTAGTTTAGGCTTAAAAATTGAATTAAAATTTTTATAAATCTGACACTTTAAATACCCTTGGTAGACTTTATAGATTATTAAGTGAGCACTCAAATAAAATGCCTTAATCATGTATATGCTGTGACAGAGTTTGTATGCGTGTGTGTCTTTGTAGGTAGACATATATGCTGACAGTTTACGGGGTAAGACATATGGACATGCAGATATCCCAATGACGCATGGAAGTGAATCACTTGAACACAATTTATTTTGGAAGTTCCAATCAGAAAGAAAAGCAGGGGAAACAAAGCATTGCTTTAAGAAAGGAAGGGAAAATTTTATTTTTGTTTTAATAGCAATAGAAGAGAGCATGATAGAATAAAGCATTCTCTAAAATATAAATCATGATCCCATTATTCCAAGGGAAAAAGAGATGAAATTAGGTAGAAAGGAATTCTTTATTCCCTTCTTACTTTTCTTTTTCCCCACTGTATGTTGTCCTTTGGGAATCATGCTGTCTTAAGATTCCCTTACTCTTCCATCTTCAGATGAGCAAGCCCATCCCAGAGTGACCCTGCCACAGTAGCCGAAAACTCTTCATCTAAACCCTCTTGATCAATCCTTGCAGTACCCTTACACCTACTTATGAATCAGAAGACAGTAGTTTCTGAAGGTCTGTAGGAAAGTTGTGTCAACTTAAAAAAAAACGCACAACATGAAAGTTGCATGTTAAAATTTATTGGGGGCAAAATGAATATTATAGCTGAGGAGGTAGCACTTAGATAGCACTGAGAAGCTGCTCCAAAGAGGTGGGGGAAAGACAGTATTTATGTGATCTGGTGAAGGGAGAGTATATGCAATCAAGCCCATGTTTTTCCAGAAAGACTCTACTAGTCTCCTGAAGCTTTCTGCTAGTCACCAGAAACAGTCATTACTGTGAAGGATTTTAATGCTTTTCTAGATGTGAGGAGATACAAAAATTGGGCTCACAAAATTGGCTCCCTCAAATGCCTAACTATCTGAAAAGCTGCTCTGACAGTCCTTCCAGAGCACAGAGTGCCTCATTGCTGCTCTCCACCCTGAACTCTCTTCAGGGGGTGTGAAAAATCAGCAGCTGCAGGAGCACATGACTTAATCCTTGTCGAGGTAGATGGCAAGTGCCAATTTATAGCTGACATTGTTTACCAATGCAGCATTGACATTTCTTTCTTTCATTTTTAAAGTTGAACTATAATTGAACATATAATGTTGTATAAGTTTAAGCTGTACAACTTTGTTGATCTGATGCATTTATATTTTTGCAGTGGGATCACCGCCATAGTGTTAGCCTAACCTCTATCATGTCACGTAATTATTATTTCTGTTTGTGTTGAAAATAACTAAGATCTAGTTTCTTAGCAACACTGAAGTTTATAGTACAGTGCTGTTGACTATACTGTGTTCACTTTTTATTTTTTGATTATATGTCTTCTCATGATGTGTGTGATAAAAAGACGTTATATTCCAGAGCAAGAAAAAAATGAGCAAAATAATATCATGCCAATTGTTTGTCTTAAACAAAAAACCCTCATGTCAATCCAGGCTGTCTTCTTCCTACTGTCTTTTCAAATCAACAGCCACTGAGGGGAAAGACTTTTGACATGGACATTGTAGGTCAGTGAATTTCTTAGAGATAGACTTTAGTTTTTGATTTTCTGAGCTATAAGAATATAGCAATAATAAGTTATTTATAGAAAGGAAAAAGAAATCTGTGACCTCAGACCAATTGTTAACTTGGCAAATCTGCTTTCTAACCTGTATATAAGTGAAAATAATCCTTTCTGATGTTTTCACCTTACAGAGTGATTTGTAAATATTAACACATTTCAAATAATTTACTATAGAAATGTAAGGTGCATATTTGATCAACTTAAGGATATGCACAAAGCTATCACCCTAGAGTGTATGAAGCACTTGTATGTTTGGCCTGCATTTATGAGAGAGGAGGCAAAGATTAAGCGGTCATTCTCCATCCATAGAAAATTTAGCCTTCTAAGAATTAATCCTCATACTTCAGAATTATAAAAATAACTAGGATTCTTACTTCACATTATGAAAAATATTTCTTTTCCTGAGAAACTGTTTTATGATTAAATAGTAGAATTCTCAATACTTGAAATCTTTAAATGAGATCTGACAGGGAAATAAGTATTGATCTGCCATTCAATTAAAACAACTATTAATCATCCTTTCCCAAGAAAGTGCAAATTCCTTTTAAAATATTTGTGCCAACCAAAGTTGATTAAAATTCAGTTCACTCTTTCTAGGTGTTGGGATGATTGAAATATTTTGTTTATGCTGGTTAGTTTCTTGGAGTCTCATCTGCTCATTCATTCCTCTCTTCTTCATGGTGAATTGTGGAAAATGTTTCCTTTCTGCACTTCCTTTGATTGCACACCTGCCATCTTTCTTTCTCACAAAAATCTTAAGATTGTGGTGGCCATAGTACTGATTCTTTAGGAGCCAGATAAGCAAATTGCCCACCAAGTCATTTTGCCCATCAGTTCAGATTGTACCTGCTGCTCTTAAATTTTGGTTTCCCTTCCTGGCAGCATTACTGGTGATTCACAGACATGTTTCTTTATAAGTGAAAGTGAAAATCGCTCAGTCGTGTCCAACTCTTTGTGGCCTCATGAACTGTACAGTCTGTGAAATTCTTGAGGCCAGAATAGTGGAGTGGGTAGCCTTTCCCTTCTTCAGGGGATCTTGCTAACCCAGGGATCAAACCCAGGTCTCCAGCATTGCAAGCAGATTCTTTACCAGCTGAGCCACAAGAGAAGCCCAAGAACACTGGAGAGAGTAGCCTATCCCTTCTCCAGCAGATCTTCCAGAGCCAGGAATTGACCCTGCAATGAATCCCTTATTTAAGTAAGCTGTACTGGAGAGCATAAGCTGTGTAACAAATTACTGACTTTGTGAGGTGCTGCCTGCTGGAGTGAAAATAAAATTTAGGAGAGGGCAAGGGGCAGGTAATGGGAGCTAGCTAAGGTGTAAAAGTCTTTTCAAACTGGTACTGACTGTGTGCCAGTTGATGTGGCAAAAATGGTCAGCAAGATTTATGGCCCTTTAACATAGACAGTAAGAAAAGGAAAGTCAGAGTTTTCTCATTTTGTTTAAAGCCTCTGCCTTAGAGCAGCTCCTTCTGGGCATCAGGCGTGCAGTGTCAGTACAGGTCATTCACAGTTCTCAGGGAACTCTTTGTATTGTCTCAAGACTTTGAATTTTTATTTTGTTGTTATTGTATGTGTTGTTTTACTATTGTTGGTGATGTTGACACTAGTATTTTTTAAATGATATGGAAAAAGTCTCACGGAGTTAGAGTGTGGTATAGTCAGTCAGTAAGTTCAGCTGCTCAGTCATGTCCAATTCTTTGTGACCCCATGGACTGCAACACGCCAAGCCTCCCTGTCCATCACCAACACCAGGAGCATGCTCAAACTCTTGTCCTTAGAGGTGGTGATGCCATCCAACCATCTCATCCTTTGTGGTCCCTTTCTGCTTCTGCCTTCAATCTTTCCCAGTATCACAGGGTCTTTTCCAATGAGTCAGTTCTTTGCATCTGGTGGCCAAAGTATTGAAGCTTCAGCTTCAGCATCAGCCCTTCCAATGAATATTCAGGACTGATTTCCTTTAGGATTGACTGGTGGGATGTCCTTGCAGTCCAAGGGACTCTCAGGAGTCCTCTCCAACACACAGTTCAAAAGCATCAATTCTTTGGTGCTCAGCTTTCTTTATGGTCCAACTCTCACATACATACATGACTACTGAAAAAAACCATAACTTTACTAGATAGACATTTGTCAGCATAGAAATGTCTCTGCTTTTTAATATGCTGTCTAGGTTGGTCATACCTTTTCTTCCAAGGAGCAAGCATCTTTTAATTTCATGGCTGCAGTCACCATCTGCAGTGATTTTGGAGCCCAAGAAAATAAAGTCTGTCACTGTTTCCATGATTTTCCCATCTATTTCCCATGAAGTAATGGGACCAGATGCCGTGATCTTCTTTTTTGAATGTTGAGGTTTAAGTCAGATTTTTCAATCTCCTCTTTCACTTTCATCAAGAGGCTCTTCAGTTTCTCTTTACTTTCTGCCTTAAAGGTGGTGCCATCTGCATATATGAGTTATTAATATTTCCTGGACAACCCTAGTAGAGATTGACTTTTAAGTGTGATATGTCCCTTTAAAGTATGATGTTCTGTTTTTCTGTTTCCATTGATATTTCTCCTGGCAGTCTTGATTCCAGCTTGTGCTAAATCTAGCCCAGAATTTTGCATGATGTACTCTGCATATAAGTTAAATAAGCAAGGTGAAAATATACAGCCTTGATGTATTCCTTTCCCACTTTGGAACCAGTCCATTGTTTCCATTATTGCTGCATTGCTGGTGCAAAGTCTTATATCTAGCATTATCTTTGTGTAAACCTTCATATATATATATATATATATATATATAGGCAGAGAGAGATTGCATGTAACTCTTTTTCATAAATGATCAGTGAATGAATAGATTATGCTTTTATTAACATTTTTTTCTCAACCTGTTTTCTTGATTAACTAATGGTTTTTGTCTTCATTAAAAATTGTGTAGGATGGACAGAACTTTAAAGATTGAGTGAAACAAGAATAAGCTCTTCAATTGAGCAAATTTATTTCCCTCATTTTAAATCTGTTTTCTGAGGTTAGTAGATAGTATTTTTAAAATCATTTTACAGTGTGCTATGTATACTTAGGGCTTCTCAAGTCGTTCAGTAGTAAAGAATCTCCCTGCCAGTGCAGGAGACACATGTTTGATCCCTGGCTCGAGAAGATCCCCTGGAGTAGAAAATGCCAACCCACTCCAATATTCTTGCCTGGAAAATTTCAATAGACAGAGGAACCTGGCATGCTATATATAGTCCATGGGGTCACAAAGAATTGGGACCTGATTAAGTGGCTGAACATACATGTATGCTTAATGAATAGCTATCAAAGAGCAATTATATTAAGACCAGAAGCAACAACATACACGCAAGATATTCATTCAGTTGTTTCATATATGCCCAGCCAATTGGACTTGTGATCATCTCCTTCTCACTTACTCCACTCAAGCCAAATTTATCTTTTGGATGCTCATCACAAACACCAAGCATGGCACCATCTCAGGGCCTTTACATTGATATTTCCTCTGCCTGGAATATTCTGACCTTAGCTCTTCACGTGGTTTCACTTTTTTAAGATTGCTGATAAAATATGCTCCCTTTGGAAAGGGCTTCCCTGATCACATACCTAAAATATCACACCATTCCTTCCCACTCCCTACTCCCTGTCTTACCCCTGTCTTACTATGTGTTATCCTTTTTAAAAAGTTGAATACGTTAATGAACTAAAACACTTGTACAGAAAATTGTACATGTCATAGTTGTACAACTGGTGAGTTTTGGCAAGTGAACACATCTATGTAGCAACTTTTCCAGATCAAAAACAGAATATCACCAACTTCACAGAACAGAACCAAACCCATTTCTTCCTCAATATCCTGGCTTCTATTACTGTGGATAAGTTTTGTCAGTTTTTAAACTTTACATAAGTACAGTCATATAGCATATATTCATTTATGTCAAGCTTCTTTAATTTCATAATTTCATTTTTCAATTTTATTCATTGTATTAGTATGCTATTTTTTTCATCATGGAGCTATTATAAGTTCTAATGCTATGAACATTCTTGTACAGGTCTTTTGATGTGTATATGCATTTATTCTGGATATAGACTAAGAAATGAAAATTACTGGATCAGAGGTTATGTGTATATGCAGCTTTAGGAGATACTGCCAGAAGTGGTTTTTACCAGTTTACATTCCATTCAGCAGATAAGTCTTCCAGTTGATTCCATATCCTCACCAACACTTTGTATGATGGATTTTTTAAATTTAGTCATTCTGTTTTGTTGTGTTTTAAAAACACATGTTACTGATTGACTGATGATGTGGAGCCCCATTTTATGTGAACAGGTTATTTGGATATCCTCTAGTTTCTTGCCTATTTTTTATCAGGTCAATCTAGCTATCTCACTGTGTATTTATATTTGAAAGAATTAAAGTCTTGTTGGTTCTGTGGATTGATAATTTATTCTCCCACTATGTGGCTTACTTCATTATTGATGTCTTTTGAAAATCAGAACCTCTTGATTTGATTTAAGTTTTAGTATACTTATTCCTTTTTGATTATTGCTTTTTATCAGTGGTTAGGTTTTTTAAATTATTTTTCTAAATATTTTAACATCTCCTGTGTTATTTTAGAGAAGCTTTATTTGTTTAACTTTTAAATGAAATTGATTTTTGTGCATGGTTTAAGATTGAGGTCAGGAATAATTGCTTTTTGCATATAATTATTCAATTTACAAAGCACACTTTGTTGAAAAGCCTCCTTAACTCCATTGTTTAGTGGTAACATAATGTTGATTCAGGTATCTGTTTATGTATTGACTTATTTCTGAACTCTATTCTATACTAAAAATAGGCAAACTTCTCTAATGTCAGAGAATAAATATTTAAAATTTGGGGGTCATGTGCTCTCTATCACACCTATTCAACTCTGTCACAGTAGCACAAAAGCAGTCAAAAACCCTGCATAGATGAATGGACATGGCTCTGTTCCAGTGAAAGTACTTCCAAAAACAAGTGGCAGGCCAGATTTGACTCATAGCTACAGTTTGCTGACACCTGTTCACCACCATCAGCCTATTTGTCAATGTTTATGTCAATACCGCGTCGTACTCATTAATGTCTTGTTTTTCAAGAAGAATATTACCTTTAAGTTTTTCCTTACACATCTTAGAATCAGCATGTTAATTCCTCCAATCAAGAAATAAGTAAATAAATAACTGAGGGGGTTGTAATTGGAATTATATTGGTGAATTTAGGCAAAATTAATATGTTTACAATCTATGTCTTCCAATTCGTGAGCTTTTAGCTTTTTAAAAACATTTCCCAAAATAATGATTCATAATTTTTGATGTGTAGTAGTCTTATGCCTAGATATTTGATGTTTGGGTATGCTATTCTAAATAGTACATTTTCTGATATTTACTTCCTAATTGTTGCTGTTATACAGATATAAAACTTTCTGAAGCTGGTTACCAGTTTTGACAGTGTATGCATCGATTCTGTTGGATTTTAAATATCTATTTTCATATCAGATACAAGTGATAGTGGCTGCATTTTTCTTATAATAACATTATAAGAAAGTAAATAGTGATAATTCTCATGAATGCTAAATTATGTATTTATGCTATTATGTATTTAGACCTTTCCATTTTACACTTCTTAGTTCCCTTCTTAAAGTTTGCAGTAGAGTGCTAAATGCAGGTGATGATAGCAACTTTGATTTTGGAGAGTGAAGAGGTGAATTTCAGTATTTCATTGTTTATCTGATGTTTGCTGCATGCTTTTATAGGTACATCTTAGACTAAAGATTTAGCCTTCAAGTTTATTAAGTTTCTACTATAAATGAGTGTTGAATTTTATCAAATTTTGGTTCCATATGTATTGAGAAAAGCATGCAAATTGACTTTTTCATTCCTTGAATTACTTTAATTTTCAAATTTTAAAGCAGCCATGCATTCCATAGCAAAATCTAACTTGGCATGATGTTTTGTCATCTCTGCGCAGCACTGGGTTGAATTTACTGCTAATAGATTTAGCATTCATGAGAATCATCACTACTTACTTTCTTATAACATTATTTTTAGGTTGAATTAACAAGATAAACCAGGTTAAGCTCATTAGTTAAGCTCATTAGCTAGTTTAAAGTTATTAATATTACGCCAGTCTTATAATACAAGTTAAGGAGTTTACTATCTTACTATATTCTCTGAAGCCATCTGCACCCCCAAATTTTTCTTATGTTTAAAAATGTAATTATCTTAAAAAATATATAGTATGACTCAGCTAATATTTCTGCTGAACTGGGCAGCTTATCTGATGGATCTGACCGGATCCTGATCTTTCCTAAACTATGGGTCCTTCTTTAGCCCCTTTTCATTAAGTCAGGTCACTGAAGCATCAGCATACTTTCCTATAGTCACCTAAACATCAGACCTACTGTTCCCTGCTCCCTCTGCATCCGTTTCCCCTGAATAGCAGGATCTGTGGCTCCAGAGAGCCTAAAGGTGCAGGCATCGGAGGCTCAGGTTCTCAAGCTGTGTTATTTTAAGAGTGATCATAAGTAGGACCGCTTGTGCTTGCTTTCTTTTGTTCTCAGACGCATGCATTCCACCTACTGGGAACAAAGCACCAAACAACCATTATTAATTTAGAATGTAGACTGTATCTAGAGGGTGACAGTCCATCCTTGCAGTACTTCTCCTGGTTGGTACTTCAGTTGAGTCTTTAAATAGCATTCCACTTTGCTGTCAGTTCAGCATTTTCTTGGTAGCTGAGGTAAATGAATCAGTGTATTCAATAATATTATGCTCTCTGCTCCACTTCTTTGCTGAAAGAGGGGTCCCTAGATGATATGATCCCCTGGAGAATGGAATGACAATCTGCTCCAGTGTTCTTGCCTGGGAAATTCCATGGACAGGGGAGCCTCCTGGGCTATAGGCCATGGGATGCCAAAGAGCTGGACACGACCAAGCAACTAATACTTCCACTGGCAACATGATCAGTTTCCCCTATTAGTGAGATGAGTAATTCTGTCTCTATGAATATATTGTGGAGGAAATGCTATGTCTATTCATCTATGAGTAGTATGTTCATCAGGTGTTCATCTATGATACAGAGATCTTCAAACTTTGTTCCCATTCCTCTGAATTCATGCACATGCATCTTTGGAACTCTTTATCAAGATATACATGAGTCCATATAAATTCTTACCTTACATGTCTTTTCTTTCCTCACAAAGGATGACTTCCCAGAATTCTGTTCACTGGGAGAACTTTCCTTTACCTCCATCTTTAAGAAGCATTTTAGAAGAACAGCAGCCTGTTTTTGATGTGCTCCAACATACCAAGGAGCTTCCCTGATGGCTCAGATGGTAAAGAATCTGCCTGTGATATAGGAGACCAGGGTTTGAGTCCTGGGTCAGGAAGATCCCCTAGAGAAGGAAATGACAACCCAGACAAATATTCTTGCCTGAAGAATTCCATAGAGAGAAGAACCTGGCAGGCTACAATCCATAACATGAGACAAACCATCTATTAAACTTGTGTAAACTTTTTCCTTCTCTGACATCTGGTCCTAAGAGATATAGGACGGAGCTGAAGGAGAGGTGCTCATCGAGTAGTGGAGAAGACCAGGGCCACCTTTTCTTGCAACTTTCCATACTTCCTGGCCCTACTCATGTCTGATCCAGGTGCCCACTTCCATCTTACGACTTGGTCAAGTTCATCCATCCATACACATTATGACAGGTCAAGAGACTTAACAGGGCCCCAAACTAAGACTCTGTAGTTTACTGTTGTCTATTTCAAATGGATATAAACTTATTTTGATTCTTTCTTTTGAAAGAGATAGAAATAAATACATTCTCCGTACCTCACACTGAAGGCTGTGTTACTCTGCTCCAGAAAAATACCATATCTTGCAGAGCAAATGCAATTGATGATACTGTTTTGTAAAGTTTAGTTTCCTACTGTTCTAAGCAATTATTCATCACTTATATTTAACAGATGTTAGGCTGGTGTCAAAATGAGAATAAGACAGAGACTACTACCTCTGCCTTCTTTAAATCTTTGTAAATGACATTAATTATACACAGAACAAGAATCCAATGGGAAGGATCTTCCAGTTAGCAAAGATGTGCAATCCAATAATATATTTAGAGGTCAACACCGAAATCAGATTGATTATCTTCTATGCAGCCAAAGATGGAGAAGCTCTACACAGTCAACAAAAACAAGACCAGGAGCTGACTGTGGCTCAGATCATGAACTCCTTATTACCAAATTCAGACTCAAATTGAAGAAAGTGGGGAAAACTGCTAGACCATTCAGGTATGACCTAAATCAAATCCCTTATGATTATACAGTGGAAGTGAGAAATAGATTTAAGGGCCTAGATCTGATAGAGTGCCTGATGAACTATGGAATGAGGTTCGTGACCTTGTACAGCAGACAGGGATCAAGACCATCCCCATGAAAAACAAATGCAAAAAGGCAAAATGGCTGTCTGGGGAGGCCTTACAAATAGCTGTGAAAAGAAGAGAGGAGAAAAGCAAAGGAGAAAAGGAAAGATATAGCATCTGAATGCAAAGTTCCAAAGAATTGAAAGAAGAGATAAGAAAGCCTTCTTCAGCGATCAATGCAAAGAAATAGAGGAAAACAACAGAATGGGAAAGACTAGAGATCTCTTGAAGAAAATTAGAGATACCAAGGAAACATTTCATGCAAAGATGGGCTTGATAAAGGACAGAAATGGTCTGGACCTAACAGAAGCAGAAGATATTAAGAAGAGGTGGCAAGAATTCATGGAAGAACTATACAAAAAAGATCTTCACGACCAAGATAATCACAATGATGTGATCACTAATATAGAGCCAGACAGCCAGACATGTTGGAATGTGAATTCAAGTGGGCCTTAGAAAGCATCACTATGAACAAAGCTAGTGGAGGTGATGAAATTCCAGTGGAGCTGTTTCAAATCCTGAAAGGTGATGCTGTGAAAGTGCTGCACTCAATATGCCAGCAAATTTGGAAAAGTCAGCAGTGGCCACAGGACTGGAAAAGGTCCGTTTTCATTCCAATCCCAAAGAAAGGCAATGCCAAAGAATGCTCAAACTACCACACAATTGCACTCATCTCACATACTAGTAAAGGAATGCTCAAAATTCTCCAAGCCAGGCTTCAGTAATACGTGAACCGTGAACTCTCTGATGTTCAAGCTGGTTTTAGAAAAGGCAGAGGAACCAGAGATCAAATTGCCAACATCTGCTGGATCATGGAAAAAGCAAGAGAGTTCCAGAAAAACACTGTTGCTGCTTTATTGACTGTGCCAAAGCCTTTGACTGTGTGGATCACAAGAAACTGTGGAAAATTCTGAAAGAGATGGGAATACCAAACCACCTCACCTGCCTCGTGAGAAATTTGTATGCAGGTCAGCAAGCAACAGTTAGAACTGGACATGGCACAACATACTGGTTCCAAATAGGAAAAGGAGTATGCCAAGGCTGTATATTGTCACCCTGCTTATTTAACATGTAGGCAGAGTACATCATGAGAAACGCTGGACTGGAAGAAACACAAGCTGGAATCAAGATTGCCAGGAGAAATATCAATCACCTCAGATATGCAAATGACACCACCCTTATGGCAGAAAGTGAAGAGGAACTCAAAATCCTCTTGATGAAAGTGAAGAGGAGAGTGAAAAAGATGGCTTAAAGCTCAACATTCAGAAAATGAAGATCATGGCATCCGGTCCCATCACTTCATGGGAAATAGATGGGGAAACAGTGGAAACAGTGTCAGACTTTATTTTTGGGAGCTCCAAAATTCCTGCAGATGTTGACTGCAGCCATGAAATTAAAAGACGCTTACTCCTTGGAAGAAAAGTTATGACCAACTTAGATAGCATATTCAAAAGCAGAGACATTACTTTGCCGACTAAGGTCCGTCTAGTCAAGGCTATGGTTTTTCCTGTGGTCATGTATGGATGTGAGAGTTGGACTGTGAAGAAGGCTGAGCACCGAAGGATTGTTGCTTTTGAACTTTAGTGTTGGATAAGACTCTTTAGAGTCCATTGGACTGCAAGGAGATCCAACAAGTCCATTCTGAAGGAGATCAACCCTGGGATTTCTTTGGAAGAAATAATGCTAAAGCTGAAACTCCAGTACTCTGGCCACCTCTAGCGAGTAGTTGACTCATTGGAAAAGCCTCTGATGCTGGGAGTGACTGGGGGCAGGAGGAGAAGGGGACAACTGAGGATGAGATGGCTGGATGGCATCACAGAGTGAACTCTGGGAGTTGGTGATGGACAGGGAGGCCTGGCGTGCTGCGATTTACGGGGTCGCAAAGAGTCAGACACGACTGAGTGACTGAACTGAACTGAACTAATTTAGAGGTCTCAGAAAAGACCTCCTGTGGGTCTGTGGAGTCCCATGTGCCAGATGAAGGCCGGAACTCCATATATTATCTGGTTCCCTCACATGTCTTTTCTCTTAGGAGGACTGTTGAATCATTTGGGCCTCAGGATATCAGTTTTAGTTTTGACTCTGAGTGAACAATCCTTTAAAGTTCTGAATATTTCTCTTTATCTAATGTGTAGTCCCTTGAGTAAAGAGCCTTAAGAATCTTTGGGAAAGGAGTATGGAAATTAAGACTTAATGCTATCGTAATACTGCTTGGTACCACCTCTTAGATAACTGTCCTGTGCTTCAGCAGATAGTCTTCAAACAAAAGTCTGAGACTCAACCCAGGCCTCCAAACTGTGCAAGAGATGGTGAGTGGGAAGCGGGAGTGATGTAGAGGAGGAACAGATCAAGGAGGGAAACCTGAGCTAGTCTTCTACTCATCCGTTCTTGATTTATTCTCATTGTGTAAACTGAGCTACACCTTGCCCATCTGTCTTGATGCAGAAGCTCCATATTCTATTTATTAACTCTATCTTCTTTTTTAAGTGTATACCCAGTTTTGCCACGCCTGTGTTCCTGCTCATTGCAATGATTGCACCTGCCTTTCTCCTGGTCATTAAGTGCCACTTCTTGGTATTTATTATTTACAGATTCTGTCACTCACATTTTTATCAAGAATCTCAGTTCTGTAATGTCATTTCCAACCTTGCCTACAGAAGACAGCTACCACTGAGTTTCTCAGTGATACTGACATACCTCTCCATAGCACATTCTTTAGTATTTGGTAAATGGAGCATCTAATGGGCTCGCCCCTAGATTATAATTAGCTGGTGGGGTTTCTGACCTTACATATTTATTTTTTCTCAGGCATGTCCAATTCACTGAGTCTTTGATCTCTTTATCCTTCATCTCCCATGGCAGTTCTGGAATTTCTACCCACTTAGCATAGGTCATAAATTTTCTCAAATTTCTAAGAACCATCCTGGCAGCTGCTAATTCCATCTCCTAGGATATGTGCCAGGGTTTTAAATTCTGTATCACAGGAAAGTGCTCTTGTATCAGTTAACTACTGTATCTCAATGTGTATTCTGTCACCTGTTGACAAGGACCCTCAGGACCCATACTGTGCATACTCTCCTAGCTCCTGCAGATCCTTCACCAACATCACTGATAGCCCCTCCGTCTCTTAGCATCCCATAGCATCTCTGGTCTGGTGGTGCTGATATGTGACCATTAACATTTGTCTGGTTGTCAGGGGGACTGATGTCAGCAAATCCGCAGGGAAGGCAGGATTACTTATCAGAAACCTGCCTCTTATCAGGTCTCTACCTGATCTGCAAGTTGGGCTGTGGAGAGTAGATCTTATAAAAGAGAGATAGAGCCACTTTTTATAAGCCCGGGGAGAATCTAGGAAATCTGATTTCTGAATTGCATCTATCCAGGTATTACAGTTGTAGTTCTCAAGATTCTTCTCTCTCTCTCTCTCTCTCTCTCTCTCTCTCTCTCTTTAATGTGGACCATTTTTAAAATCTTTGTTGAATTTGCTACAATACTGCTTCTGTCTTATGCTTTGGTTTTTTGACCCTGAGACATGTGGGATCTTAGCTCTTCTACCAGGAATCAAACTCACATCCCCTGTATTGGAAGACAAAGTGTCAACCACTGAACCACCAAAGAAATTCCACAATTCTGAAGGCTCTTCTGATCATGGATTAGGAGATCAAACTTCTCTGAAGTCCAGTGCTTTCATGACTAAGAGCCAGGCCTGGTCCTTCACTGTCCTTGCTCTCTGGCTATAGAAGATTAGATAACCTTCAATTTTGCATAAGAAGCCCTCTGGCTTTCCCTTTTGCCTGGAATTAGTGATTAATCAAGTATACTATTTGCTTTCACCTGAGCAATTTAAAAAAAATTGTATGGAAGATCTGTTTCACGCTAGGCCTTGAGTATACACAATGAACAAGAGAAAGTGTTCTACCTCTAGCAGATCCTTTCATTTAATCTTAGCAACAGTCCTGCAAAGAAAGCAGAGCTTTGCCAATTTTTAAAGGTGAAGAAACTCAGGTCATTTATCAGTAGTAGAACAGAAAGCACAGACACCGTTGGAGACCTACTTATAGAAGTGAGTAAAGTGTGTCCCCTATTTTTAGCTTATTCTAGAAGCAAGACCTCATTCTACCCTGGCACAGCCTCTAAGGGGCTTTGTCCCTTTAGGTTTCCCATCAGATTGAATATTCCCTGGTTCCTCCCTCATGTAGCCCATAGATTTCCCCTCTCTATATATTAATACTTATAGTTCTACACTCATTTCTAGATTTACCTAATAGTTCTAAACCATTGTTTAATGTTTGTCATCTTGTAACTCATTTGATAACCTCACCTTATTTGTGTTAAAAAAAGATGCTTATGCCTCCATATTATTCTTTTGTTATAAGATTTGACAGAGATGTTTGTAATTAAAAGAAAAAGACATTTTTATTTTGGCTATTCTCTGAACAGATATATTTATACCATTTAATAGCATGTCAATATTAGCAGTATAGTGTAAAAATTTAGGTCCTTTAATAAATATTATTAAAGAAATCTATTAGAAGTTAATAAGTAGAGAAATAACTTAATCTAAATATATTCATTTCATAAAGAAAAATTTAAGTGTCCAAATTTAGGGAAAATGTTATACTAGTTATGGCATAGCCATCAAAAATCATATGTTGAAGTACTGTTTTGTTTTACATTTATATTTTCACTTGGTCTTTTGTTGACATATAATATTGTGTAGATTTAAGGTATGTATGTGTTGATTTGATGCATTTATATATTGCAATATGCTCTCAGAATTTTAATAATATTTAAGGATATTTATGATGTTGAATTACACAAAAACCTGTTATACATATGCATATACATATACATGAAGTACATAAAGAATTATCTCCACAATGAGATAATAAATAGATTATTTTTACTTTATTTTTATTTTTTCAAGTTTTCTATAATTAGTTTATGTTTGTGTGTGAATCACTCAGTTGCACCCAACTCTTTGTGACCCCCTAAACTGTATAGCCTGTCAGGCTCATCTGTCCATGGAATTCTCCAGACAAGAATACTAGAGTGGGTACTTTTCAAAATAGGAAAATACAGTATTTCACAATATTTTATTTTTTAAAAATCATATTGATATTTACCCTAAGTCCCTAAGCCAGTGGGATTGTTAGTTAATTGCTACATCTGAGCTAAAGTGAAGCATGTTGTTGTTGATCAGTTACTAAGTAGTATTTGACTCTTTGTGACCCTATGAACTGCACCATGCCAGGCTCCTCTGTCCATGCGATTTCCCAGGCAAGAATACTGGATTGGGTTGCCATTTCCTTCTCCAAAAGTGAAGGATACTTGCACATAATTTCAGGATGTCAATATGGGAATATATCAGTGGCTTTGAACATATCTAAAGAGCTTATATAAAATTTTGAATAAGATACGATGATTTTAGAAGAAAAAGAAAAATTAAGTGAATGATGAATTACTATATTTAGGGAAAAGCACAATGGATGTAGTTAGCAACATATAAGTGAAACAAATTACTTGCTTTAAATCTGCTAGCATTACTGTTACTCATATTAACTACTGATACTGAGTTTACCATCACAGAGCAGTTTGTTTATGAGTTGGCATTCAGTACTGTACATGGTAAAATTTATATTTTATTTGTACACATATGGCCACATTCCTCTAATCCTAAGAAAGTTCCAGCTGTTCTTTTCCTATATGCATATATAGCAGCCAGCAGCTCATCTTTCATTTAGAAAATTCTCTAGTCTTTAACCTTTACTGTTATTTGACTATCTAATTAATATGCCCAGTCATACATTAGAAATATGTTAAAACTAGAATTAAATGTCTTAGATGAAAGCTTATAATACCACATCATTTTCTATGAAAGACTTTAATTAATTGAAGTCTAGAAACATTAAATGACTCTAAGCATTTTTTATACTGTTAAAAATTTTCCTGTTTTAGAAATTAGTGACAAGTACAGTTTGAGACAGTGATAATAGTTATTCGGTATTTGATCTCTACTATGCTCCAAAGATAGAATTAAGCATATTACTCAATTATTTAGCCATTTTTCTACTAGTATTATTGTGCTAGTTTATATGTTAAGCAATGTGATAGATTTGAATAGAAGGTAGAAAATAAAATTAAACCAGCAATTATAATAAAGTATGTGCTCAGTCATATCTGACTCTTTGCAACCCCATGAACTGTAGCCTACCAGCCTCCTCCTCCATGGGATTCTCCAGGCAAGAATGCTGGTGTGGGTAACCATTCCCTTCTCCAGGGAATCTTCCTGATCTAGGGATCCAATCCAGGTCTCCTTTACTGCAGGTGAATTATTTACAGTCTGAGTCCCATAATAATAAAGTATATGATCAGCTGTAATGGGAAGTACTAGTGATAGAAATATATACTAGGAGCGCCACAGCTTGTGGAAGAGATTAGGGAAGTTAGAAAACAAATGACATTAAGTGAAGACTTGAAGAAAGAGAATGAATTAAGTATCTAGAGATGGAGATAAATGTTTTTATTATTCTAGGTTTCTGATGGGGTTTCACTGGTGGCTCCATGGTAAAGAACTCAGATTTAATCCCTGGGTCAAGAAGATTCCCTGGAGGAGGAACTGGCAACCCTTTCCAATATTCTTGCCTGGAAAATTCCACTGACAGAGAAGCCCAGAAAACTACAGTCCATGGGATTGCAAAAGAGTCAGATATAACTTAATGATTAAATAATAACAACAGATTTCTGGTGGGACAGGAGGACACATTTGAAGAGCTGAAGACATTCAGCAAGAAGTCCCATTAGAACTGGGTAATGATTGGCCTGATTACTTGCATTGTGTCCCCTTCTCTCCTGCTAAACTGTGAGAATCAGGAGGGCAAGGAGCATTCTTTTCTGTTTCCTTTTATATTTCCCTGGACTGAGCTTGGTTCCTGGTACATAGTAGTAACCCAGGGATTATTTGTGAAAACAAAACAAAACTAGAGGAGAACTGGAAACCCTGAGGCTGAGGACAAACTTCATACACATCCCATAGATAATTTAATATTAACCCTACAAGTGATGCAACTGACCCAGCTTTTAAAACAGTGCTCAAACTCACTATGTGGGTATACAGTGAAATGAAGAACTCAGTTCTGCCCAAAGCCAGAAAGATTTCCAATATACATCATAACTCTTTAGAAAAAAAAAAAAAAAACCACAGGCCTAATTCTGAAGTATGGAGTCATAGGCGCTAGGGAACATTCCATTTAGTTCTTTTTTTTTTTTTTTTTTAACTTTTACTTTATTTTGCTTTACAGTACTGTATTTTAGTTCTTTATCAACCTTGCCAGCCAAAAATTCTGAGAAAAAAAATCACTTTACTTGATAAAAGCCACAATATAAGCATATAATAACCACTATCAGTACCTATTTCATTGTTATTAATAGTGGCCCCCAAAAAGGCACTTTCAAGTCCCAGCCATATTCTTGCTATATTAATTAACAGCCCTTTCTTAGAAGCTAATATCTTTTATTTTATTCCCTTCTTGCTTACTTTATTTTATACATTATTAAGCTTTTAAAAAACTTTTTATTGGCATATAGTTGATTTACAATATTGTGTTAATTTCATGTGTACAGCAAATAAATCAGCTATACATATATGTATATCCAATCTTTTTAGATTCTTTTCCCATACAGGCCATTACAGAGTATGGAGGAACAGTCCCTGTGCTTATACAGCTGGTCCTTATTAGTTATTTTATATATGTGCTATGTGCTTAGCCGCTCAGTTGTGTCCGACTCTTTGCAACCCTATGGACTGTAGCTAGCCAGGCTCCTCTGTCCATGGGGATTCTCCAGGCATGAATACTGGGGTGGGTGGCCATGTCCTTCTCCAGGGAATCTTCCCAACCCAGGGATCGAACCCAGGTCTCCTGCACTGCAGGCAGGCTCTTTACCGTCTGAGCCACCAGGGAAGCCCCATTTTGTATATAGTAGTGTGTATATGTCAATCTCCCATCGCCTTAACCCCTGGTAAACCATCTAGTTTGTATTTCTGTTTTGTAATTCACTCAGTATGACAATCTCTAGGTCCCTCTGTGTTGCTACAAATAGCATTATTTTGTCCTTCGTAGTGGCTAAGTAATATTGCACTGTATGTATGTACCACATCTTCAGAGATAGGAACCTATCTATTCCTCTGTTGATGGATATTTGTTTCCATGTCCTGGCTATTGTAAATAGTGCTCTACAGTGAACATGAGATGCATGTATCTTTTGGATTATTAATTGTTGTTGATTCTAGTCTAACTTCTTTATCTTGTTTTACTGTGATTTATCACAGAGTAATTACCTGTAAACATCACTAAAATATAGATGTGTATGTGTGTGTGGAGAGAGAGGGACAGAGACAGAGAGAGAGACTCTGACTGACTCAGTGCCACTGGATAAAACCAAATGATTCCAGATAAGTAAATAGTTTCTCAAAAATTTCAACTGTTTTGGAATGAATTTAAAAATCTTACTTGGACTATCAGCTCTAAGGGAAAAAGAAAGAAAAAAATATCACTCAGATCTCAGGCCAACTAGATGAATAAATCTAATCTTCAAATTTAAGTCCTAGAATTAAAATTGGTCTCATCCATTCTTTTAAACCCTTGAAAATTCACCTGCTTTTGCACTCTGCTGTTCTCATGCAAAGTGACGTTATTATTTAGATAAAAGTTTAAATACAAACATCTGAAAAAAATACTCAAGCTGCCAATCTAGTCATCTTGTCAAGCTCTGGCAATTACTACAGAGCCTTCTGCTTTCTAATATTTGTCTTTTAAAATAAGAAACCTGCTGCTCTATAACACAGGGAACCCAGCTTGGTTCTATATGATGACCTCAGTTCAGTTCAGTTCAGTCACTCAGCTGTGTCTGACTCTTTGCAACCCCATGAATCACAGCACGCCAGGCCTCCCTGTCCATCACCAACTCCCAGAGTTTACCCAAACTCATGTCCATCAAGTTGGTAATGCCATCCAGCCATCTCATCATCTGTCATCCCCTTCTCCTCCTGCCTCCAATCTCTCCTGGCATCAGAGTCTTTTCCAATGAGTCAACTCTTCGCATCAAGTGGCCAAAGTATTGGAATTTCAGCCTCAACATCAGTCCTTCCAATGAACACCCAGGACTAAACTCCTTTAGGATGGACTGGTTGGATCTTCTTGCTAGAGAGGTAGAATATGGGGAAGGGATCCTCAAGAGGAATAGAGATAAATAATTATGACTGGTTTGCATTGATGAGACCACCACAACATTGTAAAGCAATTATCTTCCCAATTTTTTTTTAAGTAAGAAACCTGAAAAGACTTTAGGGATCACTGCTATGATAAGTTCATTACCAATTCACAGTCTTAAAATTACACTGATGCAATGTATTGGAACAGTGCCAAGAAGACCTTCCTGTCTCTGAAATTAATGACAAGGGGACCATGTGATGGATCACAAACCACTGGATCTATAAATGAAAACTGCCATTAAACACGTTCAGAAAACCTTGAATTTCAGCATTTGAACAGTGATTGTGAGCATACATCCACATATATGAGAAAAGTCATTGTTTTTAAAATTGATTCTTTCTAATCATGATTGCCTTATTGTCGTGCATGTCAACCTCACACCTGACTACAAGAGATTAAGTGCCTACTTGATATCATTGGAAATGAGGCAAGAAAAAAACAAAACAAAAAATATTGTGCAAGTGGATTGAATTAACTGAGTAATAACTGTTAGTAACAACAAAAAAGAAATGAGGTACAAATCTCAAATAGTATTTTTGAGATATGTGTGTACTTTGAGTAAGAAGTCGCAAATAATACACTAATAAACTATGTAAACTTCAAAAATGGAGGTTGCTTTCCGTCACTGAAATAATTCTATAATATTGCCAGATGTAGTCAGTATCAATAATCTAAACTCATAATGGTTTTCAGTAGGCTTAAAATAGACCTACTGGGTCATAAATGGACAATTTTTTACTTTATTGAGAGGTTGAAAAATTCCACAAAATTTCTATTAAAATTCATAGTATATTAAAATAGACATTTTATTTCTCAGTTTAAAAATTGAAAGTCAAATGACATTTATGAACTCACTACTAGACACTAAACTGGCAATGATTGCTTACCAGGGGAAATGTCTGTGAATTGAGCTTTGGCTAATGTTTGAAGAGAAAACAATCTGCTTGGACTCTAATGTAAAAACTAAACCTGCAATTTCTTTTCTTGAAGCTCATCTCATTACCTGGCCTTCTGAGGTAGAAAACTGGATGTAAGTGAATGCTATGAGGCTTAGCACAAAGTGAGACTGTGGAATGTTATGACAAGAAAATCTGGAAATATTGCAGAAATCAAACTGCTCTTAATGGTGCAATAAAAAAAAAAATCTATAAAACACCACACTGCAAAAATAAGCTGTCTTACATTAACTGGGTGTAATGATGCCAAATGTAGAACCCTGACAGGCTAGGCAGATCTCAAAAAAATAAATAAAAACTAAAAATAAAAAGATAATTCATCTCAGGTCAGTCATTTTAACCTGAAGCACATAAACCTGAACATGAAGAATTACAGGTTGATTTGTTATTTTTGAGAAAATCTATTTGCAGCCTCCTCTTTTGCTTAAGGTTTGTGTATATATGAGGGTGTGTGTGTGTGTGTGTGATGCTAGTTCTACAAGAGGAAGCTATGTAGACTAACAGACATATAACATAAAAAATAAAACTAAATAAAAATGAAGAAGCAAATCCATCTTCCAGTTTAGGATTTCATTGAAACTTTGAATTGTTTGTGTGTATGATAGCATTTATCCTCTAATACGTGATAGATTTTGAAGTCCTTGCATGATTTTCATGATGACAAAAGAAGACTGAAAACAAACTGCATACAAACTCTGCAGCCTGCACTCAGAGGGCTCCTGGCCACTCATTATTCATAACTAAAGAAATGACTTCAGTGTTTACCTGGAGCTATTGTTTCAGTATAAGTGGCAGCTGACCTTTGAGATTTCTATCCCTGTTTAAACTGACTTTCTCTAATGCTTATAAGTTAATAGAGAGTACCATCATGATTCAGTGAATGTGTTTGAACTTGAACACAAGCACAGTGCAGCTGGATCAAGACCAGGCCTGGTCTGAACAAAGAAACATCAAACAGCAAAGGGAAAAAAAAAAAAATGGGAAAGTAAACCAGGGTTCAAAGGGTAAATCCAACAGGTAAGTTATTGTATTTAATGAAGTAGAAAGAAGCACAGTATCAAAAGGATCAATGATCAGTACGACATACTTTGTTTCTGAATTCAGGCTAAGTATCCATTTATTATCGTGGATGGGTGAATGTGGTTTTATGTGAAACATCCTTCCTAAAATGAAAGAAAGAAAAATAAATTCATCTTACTTTTCCATAAAGGGAAAAATAATCATAAACACCAAGAGAAATTTTCTTGAAGAACCTATGCAATTCCTTAAATAAAAATGAAATACAGTCATGTTTGTCATTATGTTGGGCTTCCCTGATGGCTCAAACGGTAAAGAATCTGCCTGCAATGCAGAAGACTCAAGTTCAATCCCTGGGTTGGAAATATCCCATGGAGAAAGAAATGGCAACCCACTCCAGTATTCTTGCCTGGAGAATTCCATGGACAGAGGAGCCTGATAGGCTACAGTTCATGGGGTTGCAATGAGTTGGACATAATTGAGACTAACACTTTCACTTTCACTACAGTTCAGTTCAGTTCAGTCGCTCAGTCGTGTCCGACTCTTTGCGACCCCATGAATCGCAGCATGCCAGGCCTTCCTGTCCATCACCAGCTCCCGGAGTTCACTCAGACGCGCGTCCATTGAGTCCGTGATGCCATCCAGCCATCTCATCCTTGGTTGTCCCCTTTTCCTCCTGCCTCCAATCCCTGCCAGCATCAGAGTCTTTTCCAGTGAGTCAACTCTTCGCATGAGGTGGCCAAAGTACTGGAGTTTCAGCTTTAGTATCATTCCTTCCAAAGAAATCCCAGGGCTGATCTCCTTCAGAATGGACTGGTTGGATCCCCTTGCAGTCCAAGGGACTCTCGAGTCTTCTTTCACTACACTTTGTTATATTACAATTAAACTTTGTTATTACCACCTATGGTTTTCCCTTTCCATGTTTCATAATGTCCCTGAGAGAAATACTTCACTTAGGTATGCCAGAAAGAAATCATTTTGAATACATATGAAAATTTGTCTTATTCTAGATATCTGGGATAAATAAATATTCTTTCTGCCTTGCAGCATATCTATGATAACCACATTATACAATGAGACCTTGGGCTTCTCCTAACTTCCATAATACAATAGACTGTTCTTGAGACTCTTAAAGATATATATATATATATATATATATATATATTTTTTTTGCCAAAGATTCATTCTGTGTTGAGAATAAAGACTAAAAGAATACCTGCTGTCATAGATCTTACATTATAGCAAAGATTTTACATAAAGTAAATATACACAAAAATTTATAAATTCAGTGTCATCAATATGGTGCTTTCTGATATGAGAGAAATAAGATGGTATAGAGTAATTGATGGGATGCCTTTATATTTAGAATGAGTGCTGAGGCATGCTTCTCTCAGAAAGCTTCCTTTACTTTGAAGCAGAAAAATGAGGAAACCATTAAGTGATAAGCCAGTGAAGGTATATGGCTGGTAAAGAAGGAAGTTGAATTGCAGAGATCTTGATGTGGGCAAAATATTTTTGTCTTTTTGAGCAAGAGCAAGGAACTCTGTGTGCCTAGAGTGAAATGAGCAGACAGAAGGCAGGCTATTTACAGATGAAAATAGAAGACAATGGCAGATTATTGGAAGGTTTTCAGTAGGGACCATGATCTAGTAAACATTTCATTAATCTTAGGACAAGATATAGCACTCATGTACACAAGTGTCAAAACAAAAATACGCTGCCATGACTTATCATGGAGTGATTACCTGTGTAACATCACCAAAAATATAGAACATTGGCAACACCCCAGAAAATTTCCTTATGTTTTCTCTTCCTCTTCTAGCCTTGAACCACGACATTAGAGACCCTTATCCTGACCTTGATGATAAATGCTTTCATGATTTTCCATCTAATTTTAACACCTAAGAATGTATCTCTAAACATTATAGTTTAACTTGTGTGCTGAAATAAATTCAGTTATTTATTCTTCTGTATCTGCATTTATTTATTCAGTATTATATTTGTGAAATCTGCTCATTTTGTTGTCTTTGACTTTGGTTTGTTCATATTTGTTGCTATACAATATTGCAGAGACTGAGAAAATCAAAGTAGAATGCAGTCCCTGTGAGAATCGCACAATTTCAGTTGGCTCTTATTGCTAGAGTTCTGCCCTTTGGAGTCCCAAACCAAGACAAACAGTTATTTCGCAAGCCACCTGCTTTGGTGGCCTGGAACTCAGCCCCATGACTGTGACAGAAACACTATTCACTCTCCTGGAATTCCTCCTGAAATGATGGAAAGCCCACAGGGTAAAAGTAGTCCACTATCCTGGATATCTCCATCCTTAGTCAAAGGGTGACCCAGTTTCTTTACTTCCTTATTAGCTTTCTAAGCCTTCAAGTAGGTGGACATATACATTTACACACCCATGCATATATATACACATTTGTTGTTTAGTTGCTGAGTCATGTCCAACTCTTTGCAACTCCATGACTGCAGCACACAAGACTTCCCTGTCCTTCACTGTCTCTCGGAGTTTGCTCAGACTCACATCCATTGAGTCAATGATG
This sequence comes from Nanger dama, assembly GCA_917880005.1. NCBI lineage: Eukaryota > Metazoa > Chordata > Mammalia > Artiodactyla > Bovidae > Nanger > Nanger dama. Next base: position 39,300,893 of record CAKJTW010000007.1, read on the forward strand.
CCATCCAACCATCTCAGCCTCTGTTGCTCCTTTCTCCTCCTGCCCTCAATATTAGCATCAGAGTCTTTTTCAGTGAGTTAGCTCTTGGCATCTGGTGGCCAGAGTATTGGAGCTTCATCTTCAGTATCAGTCCTTCCAATGAATATTCCGGCTTAATTTCCTTTAGGATTGACTAGTTTGATCTCCTTGCTGTCCAAGGGACTCTCAAGAGTATTCTTCCACATCACAGTTCTAAAGCATCATTTCTTTGTCACTCAGCCTTTTTGTGGTTCAATTCTCACATCCATACATGACTACTAGGAAAAAACATAGCTTTGACTATAAGGACCTTTGTTGGCATATACACATATACCTGGGCATGTACATGTATATGGATATGCTTATGCATATGCATATGTATGTATACAACAACACTACTTATTTTCTTTGTAGAACTGGCCCAAATTACCTAGTTCTTAGCACAATAAGTAAAGCCTTCCTAATTTATATTTTGAAAATACTGATTACATTAAGAAGAATGGAGTTTACTTAAGTGGTAAGAATTAAAGACAGAATATAAGCTAGAGCAATAATTCTGTTGTCTGCACAATAGATGAAGATGTCTTTGGCTGGATATGATATTTGTGGAGAGAGCTTATTTTTCTTTAGGTAGGAATCTCAGGACTTGCCAGTTGTCAGGTATGTAGGATATGGGAAATATAGATGTTAAATAACTTGACTTCCAAGGGAAAATTCTGTACAGGATAAACTATTCCTATTTCATTGCAACTTGATATGTTAGTCAAATGAGATTGTTTTCTTTGGTGTTATTTTTCCATTTTTAAAATATGTTCTCAGATTTTGCATTTTGGAAATATAATTATAGGATGATGCATTTATTAAATAAAATTTCAAATGCTACAGATAAACTAAAGGAAAAGTACAATAATTTATTTTGAAAACCTTGACTATTAAAATCATGTTAAGTGTATTGCAGGTAATATGTACCATATGAAACTCCAATGCCTAATAGTGTAGGAAAATTAAATCCAATCAAAGCTGCAACCAGTTGAAGGATTTCCTTAAGAAAACCCATCTGATTCAAAACAAGACATCTTTGACTGATAAACTAGTGTCTAATAACTTTCTCTGCTGAGTGAATCAGTGAATTCAACAACCATTTGTCTTAGTTGCAAGGAAGTCTCTTAAAGTTCCTTGTTGAAGCTAAAAGTAAAACTATTCAAAGCCAGGAAACAAACAAACAAAAAAAAGAGTAGAGCTTCAGAGGAGACATTTCTATGAATGATATATTTGCTAAAACTGGATTCTGGATGCCTAAGAAAGTTAGGATTAAAGGACAAGTATTAAAAAAAAAATGAAAGGCACATCTAATGTAGAAGTGAAATATAAAGTTGAGAAAGTGTTAAAATTGATTGAAAGTACCTAGACGGCATATTAAAAAGCAGAGACATCACTTTGTTGACAAAGGTCCACATAGTCAAAGCTACAGTTTTTCCACTAGTCATGTACAGTTATGAGAGTTGGACCATAAAGAAGGCTGCACGTGGAAGAATTGATGCCTTTGAACTGTGGTGTTGGAGAAGACTCTTGAGAGTCCCTTGGATGGCAAAGAGATCAAGCCAGTCAACTCTAAAGGAAATCAACCCTGAATATTCATTGGAAGGACTGATGCTGAAGCTGAAGCTCCAATACCTTGGCCACCGATGCAAACAGCCGACTCACTGGAAAAGACTGAAGGCAAAAGAAGAGAGTGGCAGAAGACAAGATGGCTAGATAGCATCGCTGACTCAATGAGCAAACTCCAGGAGATAGTGAAGGACAGGGAAGCCTGGTGTGCTGCAGTCCATGGGGTTGCAAAGAATCAGACATGACTTAGCAACTGAACAACAAATGGTTGTAAATACAGGGATTTTGGTGGGTGTGTTGTTTTTCTTTGGGCTCAGTAATATCAACAAGTATAACACAAACTATTAACAATAGCCTGATAGACAATATGTCTCAGGCATGAGGAATGTAGACTGTGCCCCATGAGGACCTGTAACACAATATAAGAGAGGTACCAAGTGTGAAAGCACCCCCAAGTGAGTTTTTAACTGTAGGCCTTTTTCTGCCTTTCCAGAAACTCTTCATATACTCTCCTGTCTATGTGGTCTAAACCATGTGACTCAGTGTTTGAGTCACAGAATTTTATCACAGTGGATATACATTGTGTGTGTGTGTCTGTGTGTGTGAGAGAGAAAGAGAGAGAAAGAAAGAGGGAAGGAGGGAGAAAGATAAAGAGGGATGAGCTGAAATGGGGATAATACTTTGTAGTAGTTGTTGGTCTAAATGAAGTACATTAGTCTTAATATCAATAGTTGTTTTTTTTTTTAATTTAGCTTTCTGTACTGAAGCAAATCTTTTCCCCCAAAACTTTAAAAATATATTCTGTCATTTATTCATTCACCCATTTAATAATGAGTCCTTAAAATGTATCAAAAACTATTCTAGAAGATTATGATATATTGATCAAATGATTCTTACTATAGAAATGTAATTTTACATTTATTTAGGCTTTTCCACATAGCCATTCTTTTCATTTGCTTTTTTCCCTGGAAACCCTACATTGTAGCTTGCCTGGAACTTTTATAAAATGTCCCTTCACTTTTTCTGCCTGCCACTACCTACCTTTCCTCTAATATCCACTTCTACAGCCAACATCTCCACTAACTTTGGATAAATATGAATTGAAATTACAAGGATTGGTTAGAAAAGAACCAATTATAGAAGGCCATAAAACAAGGTAGAGGGAGAGTTGAAGATTCAGATACTTATTTACTGGGAAGCAAGAGTATGTTCTATGTTTTTGAGAATGTATGTAAAAAGTAAACCACCCAGAAAACCATGTCCAAGAAAAAGATACATGAAGTTGCAGGCCCCATAACCCTGAACTCAGATAGAAAAAAGAGAGAAGATCTAAAGCACAAATGCTTTTTAACAGATACATGCAGGTTTGAAGCTTTGAAAACTTATAATTCAAACACATTTTTGGTCCCTGAAGCTCATTTAAGAAATAAAAGGAAATAATGTATTTTATTCTATAATTCTAAATAAATAAATCTAATATAAAGTGACCTATGAAACATTTATTTGAGGTTAAACTTTACCAAAATGAGATCAGGCAATGATGGTGACATATTTGCTAACTGAAAGTAAAATAGGTTACCAAATAATTCATCCAGTACAATGCCCTTTTCACAAAGAAAAAGTAAAAGTGTATATTTTCTATACGTGCAATCATACTGACTTTCATTAAATATTTATACAAAGCTTACTGTGTGCCAGGAACTGGACTACTGCTGAGGAAACAGTAATGATCAAGAGAAAGATCTTTTCTCTCATGAGGCTTTTGAGAGGAAAAAGGTAAGAAAGAAAGAAATGTAGTACCCAATGACACATCCCATCCCTCAGTAGCTGGTCTGCTCCATTTTGAAAAATTTCTGGAACTTTCCTAGTCTACAGTTCAGGTAACTCTGGTTAGTCTCTTTTTAGCCCCCCGTAAAGATCCTGTGAAACCTAAGCTAATTGTTCTTATTAGCCATCTGATTCTGTCATTGAACTGATGAGTCACTTAAAAGCCCAGTCCTAGGTCCTATTCACAACTATCTCCCCAAAGCCATCCCATAATAGATTTTCAGATAATCTCTTGAATGATTGAATAACAGACAGCCACCAAAATGCAAGTTGCAATAAAACACATGACACATTTCCAAAGAAATTATATAAAAAGAAAACAGTCTGTATTTGGTAAATCGCAATGAACAGATATCAGTAGAACAAAAAAAGTATTTTTATTATCTTTCATAAACTTGGAATAACTTTACCCTCATCCTCATGTCCTCCTCATCTTTTATACTTTCCATTGGCAATATTCCAGCATTTCCAACTTTTCAAATGATTCATTAGGCACAGCATGACACTCTTCACACCAGAGTGGCTGTCAATGGGCAACCACAAGCTCTGTGTGCCTGATGCTCTCGAGGATAGCCAGCTTTGACTTTCCAGAGAATGACTGAGAGTGCAGTCAACAGAGTAATGCTCCCTGCTCTGCAAGAGGATCACATCCTCATTTCTGGCATCTGTGAATTATGTTGTTATGTAGCAAAAGAGAAGAGGGTTGCAGAGGAATTAAGGCTGCTGATCCACTGACTTGAAGATAAAGAAATTATATTCGATTAACTGGTTAGGTCCAGTGTAATCTCAAGATTCCTTATAATTGGACAGGGGAATTAGGAGAGAGAAAACCAGAGAGAAGGTGGCATGAGAAAGACCCAGCCAAAAGTTACTGGCTTTGAAAGGGGCCCAGGAGCCAAGCAATGCAAACGGTGTCTGGAAGCTGCAAAAGACAAGGGAATGGATTCCCCTTCAGAACCCCAGAAAGGAGCATATCCACCAACATTTTGATATTAGCTTATTCAGACCCACTTTATACTCTTTCCCTCCAGAACCGAAAGATTAACAGTTTGTCTTCCCCACTGAGTTTGTGCTAATTTGTTTCAACAATGGAAAACTAATTAAAGGTGGGGAGAGTAAGAAAACCAGACTGTACACAATCAGAGAGGAAAGCTGTGCAAGATTCAGCAAGAACAGCATATACGGACTTAGAAATTTATTCAGAGCGAAGTAAGAAACCATGCAGGGGTTTTAAACTATAGAATTTTAGAAATTAAACTCGGTCCACTCTCTGGAAGATGGATTATTGGTAAGCCTGGAGGATAACACCTAGAAAAAGGATGCAGATAGAAAGAAGAAGGAAACCCAGGAAGAGATGAGGAGTAGAAAAAGAAAAAGTACCAGAAAGCCAAACCATGTTACCATTAGCTATTTTGAATTTTGACATGTCAGATAATTTATGTGTTTTCTTTTTTTTTTTTTTCTTTCTGTTTTACAAGTTTCTTTTTTTTTTTAATTAAATTTATTTATTTTTTTAATTACAATACTGTATTTGTTTTGCCATACATTGACACGAATCAGCCATAGGTGAACACAATCGCCCAATGCCGAAGCCCCCTCCCACCTCCCACCCCACATCCTCTACCTGAATCATCCTGTGCATCAGCCCCATGCATCCTGCATCCTACACCAAACATAGATTAGCGCTTCGTTTCTTACAGGAAAATACACATGCTTCACTGCCATTCTCCCAAACCATCCCACCCTTTCCCTCTCCCTCAGAGTCCAAAAGTCCACTCTATACTTCTGTGTCTCTTGTTGTCTCACATATAGGGTCATCATTACTGTCTTCTAAATTCCATATATATGTGTCAGTATACTGTATTGGTGTTTTTCTTTCTGGCTTACTTCACTCTGTATAATCGGTTCCAATTTCATCCATCTCATTAGAACTGAGTCAAATTTATTCTTTTTAAGGGCTGAGTAGTATTCCATAGTGTATATGAACCACAGCTTTCTTATCCATTCATCTGCTGATGGACATCTAGGTTGCTTCCATGTCCTGGCTATTATAAACAGCGCTGCAATGAACATTGGGGTACACGTGTCTCTTTCAATTCTGGTTTCCTCGGTGTGTATGCCCAGCAGTGGGATTGCTGGGTCATAAGGCAGTTCTATTTGCAATTTTTAAGGAATCTCCACACTGTTTTCCATAATGGCTGTACTAGTTTGCATTCCCACCAGCAGTGTAAGAGGGTTCCCTTTTCTCCACACCCTCTCCAGCATTTATTGCTTGTAGACTTTTGGATCGCAGCCATTCTGACTGGTGTGAAATGATACCTCATTGTGGTCTTGATTTGCATTTCTCTGATAATGAGTGATGTTGAACATCTTTTCATGTGTTTGTTAGCCATCCGTATGTCTTCTTTGGAGAAATGCCTATTTAGTTCTTTGGCCCATTTTTTTTATTGGATCATTTATTTTTCTGGAGTTGAGCTGCATAAGTTGCTTATATGTCTTTGAGATTAGTTGTTTGTCAGTTGTTTCATTTGCTATTGTTTTCTCCCATTCAGAAGGCTGTCTTTTCACCTTGCTTATAGTTTCCTTTGTTGTGCAGAAGCTTTTAATTTTAATTAGATCCCATTTGTTTATCTTTGCTTTTATTTCCAGTATACTGGGAGATGGATCATAGAGGATCCTGCTGTGATTTATGTCGGAGAGTGTTTTGCCTATGTTCTCCTCTAGGAGTTTTATTGTTTCTGGTCTTACATTTAGATCTTTAATCCATTTTGAGTTTATTTTTGTGTATGGTGTTAGAGAGGGGTCTAATTTCATTCTTTTACAAGTGGTTGACCAGTTTTCCCAGCACCACCTGTTAAAGAGACTGTCTTTACTCCATTGTATATTCTTGCCTCCTTTGTCGAAGATAAGGTGTCCATAGGTATGTGGGTTAATCTCAGGGCTTTCGATTTTGTTCCACTGATCTATATTTCTGTCTTTGTGCCAGTACCATACTGTCTTAATGACTGTGGCTTTGTAGTAGAGCCTGAAGTCAGGCAAGTTGATTCCTCCAGTTCCATTTTTCTTTCTCAAGATTGCTTTGGCTATTCGAGGTTTTTTATATTTCCATACAAATCTTGAGATTATTTGATCTAGTTCTGAGAAAAATACTGCTGGTAGCTTGATGGGAATTGCATTGAATCTGTAGATTGCTTTGGGTAGTATACTCATTTTCACTATATTGATTCTTCCAACCCATGAGCATGGTATATTCCTCCATCTATTAGTGTCTTCTTTGATTTCTTTCATCAGTGTTTTATAGTTTTCAATATACAGGTCTTTAGTTTCTTTAGGTAGGAATATTCCTAAGTATTTTATTCTTTTCGTTGCAATGGTGAATGGAATTGTTTCCTTAACTTCTTTTTCTACTTTCTCATTATTAGTGTATAGGAATGCAAGGGATTTCTGGGTGTTGATTTTATATCCTGCAACTTTACTATATTCACTGATTAGCTCTAGTAGTTTTCTGGTCGAGTCTTTAGGATTTTCTATGTAGAGGATCATGTCATCTGCAAACAGTGAGAGTTTTACTTCTTCTTTTCCAATTTGGATTCCTTGTATTTCTTTTTCTGCTCTGATTGCTGTGGCCAAAACTTCCAGTACGATGTTGAAGAGTAGTGGTGAAAGTGGACACCCTTGTCTTGTTCCTGACTTTAGGGGAAATGGTTTCAATTTTTCACCATTGAGGATAATGTTAGCTGTGGGTTTGTCATATATAGCTTTTATTATGTTGAGGTATGGTCCTTCTATTCCTGCTTTCTGGAGAGTTTTTATCATAAATGGATGCTGAATTTTGTCAAAGGCTTTTTCTGCATCTATTGAGATAATCATATGATTTTTATTTCTCAGTTTGTTAATGTGATGAATTACATTGATTGACTTGCGGATATTGAAGAATCCTTGCATCCCTGGGATAAAGCCCACTTGGTCATGGTGTATGATCTTTTTAATGTGTTGCTGGATTCTGATTGCTAGGATTTTGTTGAGGATTTTTGCATCTATGTTCATCAGTGATATTGGCCTGTAGTTTTCTTTTTTGTGGTGTCTTTGTCAGGTTTTGGTATTAGGGTGATGGTGGCCTCATAGAACGAGTTTGGCAGTTTACCTTCCTCTGCAATTTTCTGGAATAGTTTCAGTAAGATAGGTGTTAGCTCTTCTCGAAATTTTTGGTAGAATTCAGCTGTGAAGCCGTCTGGACCTGGGCTTTTATTTGCTGGAAGATTTCTGATTACAGTTTCAATTTCCATGCTTGTGATGGGTCTGTTAAGATTTTCTATTTCTTCCTGGTTCAGTTTTGGAAAATTGTACTTTTCTAAGAATTTGTCCATTTCTTCCAAGTTGTCCATTTTATTGGCATATAATTGCTGATAGTAGTCTCTTATGATTCTTTGTATTTCTGTGTTGTCTGTCGTGATCTCTCCATTTTCATTTCTAATTTTGTTGATTTGATTTTTTTCTCTTTGTTTCTTGATGAGTCTGGCTAATGGTTTGTCAATTTTATTTATCCTTTCAAAGAACCAGCTTTTTGTTTTGTTGATTTTTGCTATGGTCTCTTTTGTTTCTTTTGCATTTATTTCTGCCCTAATTTTTAGGATTTCTTTCCTTCTACTAACTCTGGGGTTCTCTATTTCTTCCTTCTCTAGTTGCTTTAGGTGTAGAGTTAGGTTATTTATTTGACTTTTTTCTTGTTTCTTGAGGTATGCCTGTATTGCTATGAACTTTCCTCTTAGGACTGCTTTTATAGTGTCCCAAAGGTTCTGTGTAGTTGTGTTTTCATTTTCATTTGTTTCGATGCATATTTTGATTTCTTTTTGATTTCTTCTGTGATTTGAGCACATTTTACATGGTATGCTAAAAAAATCAATAAGTGGCAAAAAACATAGAGAATAAATCAGCCACAGATATGAGATAATTAGGTCCTGTCCTGTGAAGAGAAGAGAAAATGACATTGGGTATCCCATGATGGAGTGAAATACAGAAACCATGGGGAGATTTCATGGTTTCCTCTGTTCCCCTTCATCCTGGCAGGTACAAATAGAAGCTGGGCACTGAAATATTTTTATCATACAGCTGCAAATTCAGGTAAACTGCCTTTCTTGACATAGTATCTGAAGTGGTTTTCTATTTTTAAGTGAGCAAATTTATAAAAGAATCTTTATTTCCAAACTATTCAGTGATTGGTGTTTCTAAGTATAATTATGCATTAAATGCACATGTTCAACAAATAGCAGTATTTCTAATTTAAATATTTAAAAATTATTTTTAAACAAAGAAGTTCAAAGGACATGTCAGTAGATGTCTTCTGAACTTTTCTTCCTTCTGTTTTCTCACCCTAAGAATGATTTAGAGACAATCATTCTAGCATTCTCAATCTGTGGTTTGACCATCCAAAAGACCTAGTGCACTAGATGATTAATTTTTGATCTGGTATTTTGCATCATGTAAAGATGGTCTCAAGTGAAACCAGTAGTAGCCAAAGCTCTGCATACTGTTTTTGATGAGGGCTTCCCTGGTGGCTCAGACTGTGAAGAATCTATCTGCAATACAGGAGACCTGGGTTCGATCCCTGCATGAGGAAAATCTGGAGAAGGGAATGACTGAAGTAGTAGCCATTGTCAAGACCAGCACCTCTGAGAAATCTGATTTCAAAACCAGAAACTGCTCATCTCATGGTTTGAAATCATATAGCAGGTATGCAGAGGCTCTCTCCATGTGCAGATAGGTTAAATAGTTTTTTAAGATGGTAGTATAATTCATTCAATAAGTAAGACCACCCAGGATTTAAATTAGAGTGAGCCATTTAAAAACATGTACTTTCACCTGCTGGTTTAAGGATTGATACTCCCCCAGAAAGAAAGGTAATAGATACGTCCAAAGATTGGTTCCCTATTTAAAAGTTCCAAAACACTGCTGAAATATACCTTTTACTTTGTACCAGTTTATTTAAAAAAGAACCAGGTGTGAATTGTAGTTAAGCCAAGATAAGAATACAGGCAAACAGAGTTCAGCTGACAGAGAATGGGAGTATTGCTGCAACACTTTTCACAGCTTGAATGCACTTAAAATACTGTGACAAAGACAACCTAGCCCTATTCTGCATTCTGACTCAGTGCTGATGGTGCAGCACCACTTTGCAGGGGAATACCCAGCAGGAGAAAGAGAAGACCACATAAGTGAGTCATGTCATAGCCACCGTAGATAAAAGTGCAGCGAAATTTCTCATAGAGAAGGACTCTTGTATTTCAGCATTATAGTTAACATGTTCCCAAAGACATTAACAATTACTTACTTTTTAAAACCAAAAATATATTAAACCAAAATGACTTTTCACAAACAAAATGAGTAAGTTGTCATAATTTCTACTGCTTTTCACAACATATGTTAAACATAACATTCAAACTTCAAAAGCAGGCATTTATCCCTCAGAGACTGTGCCTCTTTTATGAAGAAATTGAATAGGAGGTAAATAGTAAATGTTTCCATAGCTGTTATGTTTGTGAGTAGATGGCACCCCACTCCAGCACTCTTGCCTGGGAAGTACCATGGACGGAGGAGCCTGGTGAGCCGTAGTCCATGGGGTCGCTGGGAGTCAGACATACTGAGTGACTTCACTTCCACTTTTCGCTTTCATGCATTGGAGAAGGAGATGGCAACCCACTCCAGTGTTCTTGCCTGGAGAATCCTGGGGATGGGGGAGCCTGGTGAGCTGCCGTCTATGGGATCGCAGAGTTGGACACAACTGAAGCGACTTAGCAGCAGCAGCAGCAGCAGCAGCAGAAGATGTCACTAACAATTTCCAGAAGTTACTTTGTCTGAAACTCCCGAGATTAGCTCTTGGCTCTCTGGCCAGTGTTTGCTTTGTTGTCTAAAATAACCTTATGATCTGTTGCTTAGAGAAGCAAAATGTTTAGGGCAACAAGATCTTTGTTGCCTACTTATAGAGTTTGTGATTTTACTAGTAATAGCAGAATTTTCTGCTTACATTGAATCAATTACCTCGATGTATTCCTGCTCTTTACTATTAGAAATCTATAAAAATTTCTGAAAATAAAATTTTAAAACTGGAACTTTTGTCTGGGTCATGTAAAAGGGATGATACTGAAAGATTGTCTCATCAAAACAAAAATGGAAAGAGAATCTCAAACTTCTATTAGGCCAAAACTATTAAAGGAGACTAAGAAATATGACAGCTAAATGCAACAGTTGATCCTTGACTGAAAAGGAAAAAATTTAAAACTCTATTATTGGGACAACTGACAGAATTGGAATATGAATAGTATTGTATCAATGCTAAATTTCTTGAACTTGATACTGTATTAAAGATTATGTAAAGGTTATCCTTGTTCTTAGCAAATATACATTGAAGTATTAAGTGATAAGGCTGCAATATATATATAATCTACTTTCAAATAAAAAAATGTATACACATACGTATGTGTGTGTATAGAAAGAAAGAGAATAATAAAAACAAAAGTATATAGCAAAAAAAAGATCCTTCTTAGAGGATTTTCACTCTTAACTAAAGAATTTCCTCTAAGAAGGAGTTTATATACAAAAGTATATAGCCAAAAAAAAATCCTTCTTAGAGGATTTTCACTCTTAACTAAAAATTTCCTCTAAAAGAAGGATTTTTTTTGCTATATGCTTTTGTTTTTATTATTCTCTTTCTTTCTATACACACACATACATTTGTGTATACTTTTTTCATTTGAAAGTAGATTATATATATATTACAGCCTTATCACTTAATACTTCAATGTATATTTGCTAAGAACAAGGATAACCTTTACATAATCTTTAATACAGTATCAAATTCAAGAAATTTAACATTGATACAATACTATTCATATGCCAATTCTGTCAGTTGTCCCAATAACAGAGTTTTAAATTTTTTCCTTTTCAGTCAAGGATCACCTGTTGCATTTAGCTGTCATATTTCTTAGTCTCCTTTAATCTGAAACAGGATTTTTTTAAGTGACATTTTAAATTTATGATCTATTTTTGGCTGTGCTGGGTCTTTGCTGCTGCATGGACTTTTCTGTAGTTGTGGGGAACGGGGGCTACTCTAGCTGTGGCGTGCAGGCTTCTCATTGCAATGGCTTCTCTTGTTGCAGAGCATGAGCTCTAGGGCACTTTCTTTGCAGCACATAGGCTCAGTTGCTCTGCAGTATGTGGGATCTTCCTGGACCAGGGATCAAACCCATGACCTCTGTATTGGAAGGAGGATTCTTCATCACTGAGCCATGAGGGAACCCCCTGAGGAAGATTTAAGATTCTTGAATCAAAACAACTGGGGATTACCAAGGAAAGAGCCAAAATCTGAAGAGACATTTTAGGACCAATTTCACTTCAAACCTATGTCTCCTTGAGACATAAATGACATTCTTCCTTGTACCTAGGTCAATAATTTAAAAAAAATTCTTTATATTTACAAGTTAGGAAATGATTTAATGTTTCATCTCTTTGTAGTTAACGATGAGTAGCGTTTGTCTACTCTTCAGATAGTGTGGTATTTCGGCACTTCCTCCCTAGTAGTACTCTGGGGTTAGGGGCACAATGGGTCGGTTATTTGTGATCATTTTCCTTGACTATGCAATCCCAGTCCATCCAAGAGTCTGACATTCCCTGATTTAGCTCTACTTAACTCTGGAAATTAGGTTGCCTTATTATGCTGTCTGTGGTAAACTGAATTATTGTTCACAAATATTCCCCTGACAGAAGGATACATATGCTTCTATAACCTCTTGACTTCCTGTGTGACATGTGACCCTTTTTGCTAAATAGCATATGGGAAGAAGTAGTTGGTGTCTCCTCTGGGCAGAGCCTTCAAGAAGCAACGTATAGTTAGCATGTCTCCTTCCGACCCCAGCACAACAGCTAGCAGTGTCCCAGATAGTTGGAAGAAAATATGCATCCAACTTAGAATTCATCTTGAATGTGCAGCACAGATAAAAATAAAGCTTTTTGGTTATAAGTCACCAAGAACTAAGGTTTTTGTGCAAGAAGATAAACTAGCCTTTCTTGACAGATTGATCTCTCATCATTGATCTCTCAGAACCTATGTTTTCCAATGCCAAAAGTTAAACCTAAGAAGTCATTCTTTTCAAGATGTTCAGATTGTAGAAGATGAAATAATTAACCTTCAATCAGTCTCTGGAATTCAATTTAATGTCTTTCCCAAAGAGGGATAAAAGATCTAATGTTCACTCCTCTGTTTTCCAAATCTCTTTCTTGGAATGCAGTGCCATGAAAACCTGAGGTTGCTTAGAATAAGGAATACAGCTTTTCACCCTGTACTTCTGTTGGGCTTTGGGATCAAGCCAGTGCCTCTCTTTCCTTTACTGTGTCTATGTGCATCCTTCCATACATGTGTTGATTGTAATGTATGCCAAATCTGTAACAGTGTTACATGCACTTTGGATTGGGTTCTACCATTTAATTTTGCACATTTCCTGAATGTCAATTAATGAGTTTGTAGTTCAGATTGACCACTCCAGAGTACCAAACATAAAGGACGGAAAAATACAGCTATTTTTTTCTTGATATTAATCATACAGATTTGCAAGTTCAGTTCAGTTGCTCAGTTGTGTCTGACTTTGTGACCCCATGGACTGCAGCATGCCAGGCCTCCCTGTCCATTACCAACTCCTGGAGCTTACTCAAACTCATGGCCATTGAGTCCATAATGCCATCCAAACATCTCATCCTCTTTCATCTCCTTCTCCTCTGGCCTTTAATCCTTCCCAGCATCAGGATCTTTTCCAATGAATCAGTTCTTCACCTCAGGTGGCCAAAGTATTGGAGTTTCAGCTTCAGCATCAGTCCTTCCAATGAATGTTCATGACTGATATCCTTGAGGATGGACTGATTGGATCTTTTTGCAGTCCAAGGGACTCTCAAGAGTCTTCTCCAACACCACAGTTCAAAAGCAACAATTCTTTGGCGCTCAGCTTTCTTTATAGTCCAACTCTCACATCCATACTGACTATTGGAAAAACCATAGCTTTGACTAGACAGACCTTTATTGGCAAAGTAATGTCTCTGCTTTTTAATATGCTATCTAGGTTGGTCATAACTTTTCTTCCAAGGAGTAAGAGTCTTTTAATTTGATGGTTGCAATCACCATCTGCAGTGATTTTGGAGCCCCCCACCCCCAAAAAGTCTCTCACTGTTTCCATTGTTTCCCCATCTATTTGCCATGAAGTGATGGGACCAGATGCCATGATCTTCATTTTCTGAATGTTGAGTTTTAAGCCAACTTTTTCACTCTCCTCTTTCACTTTCATCAAGAGGCTCTTTAGTTCTTCTCTGCTTTCTGGGTGGTGTCATCTGCATATCTGAGCTTATTGATATTTCTCCTGACCATCTTGATTCCAGCTTGTGCTTCATCCAGCCCAGCATTTCTCATGATGTACTCTGCATATAAGTTAAATAAGCAGAGTGACAATATACAGCCTTGACGTACTCTTTTCCTGATTTGGAACCATGTCTGTTGTTCCACGTCCGGTTCTAACTGTTGCTTCCTGACCTGCATACAGATTTACAAAGCTACACTTATATTTTTTCAAGGCATTTGCTTAGAAGAGGCTAACAATATGTCTCTCTAACCCACTACTCTTATAGAATTGCTTTTGTTACAATTTTGTGGAATTTTTCTTTTTCTTTTTCTTTTTCAAGTATAGTGATAAAAAAAAGTATTTAAAAAAACCAAACTAAAATTCAGACAGTATTTAATGGTATTATCCTTTTTGTTATTGCATGTTATCAAGACTTAGAAATTTATGTGATTACTCTTTCAAATTACTTATAACAAAATATTTTCTGGTTAAATTTGTGTGATTATTCCATATCCTATAATATTCAAAATAGAACATATAAATTACCTGAAGCATTTATTTTTAATATAATTTAATTATGGTATCTAATATAAAGGTATACTTTTTCAAATATATTATTTATGTTCAGAAATTACCTGTATTCTAGAATGCCTTCAAATAGATTTACTTCAGTTTTAAATATTTTACATTTATTCATAAATCTTCACTGCATTTTCCTAATTAAAGTATTAGTGCATTTGTCTCATTCCTAATATTCTTCTTCTCTCACTCTGAAAAAAACACTAAAAACTAGGTGTTTTTTCAAGCATGAGTCTCTGTTGCAACATTTCAAATCAATTTCTAAGACATCTACAGTAAATGTTGACTTTAATATTAAATCTATCAATTGCTTCCAGATCTATAGACATTTTCAAAGACTGTTTCTATAATAAACCATGTGTCTTGGGAAATTAGGAGAAATCTGTTCTTAGATCCTGAAGAGCTATGCCAAAGAACAGCATGCTACAAACAGTGCTCCAAAACTCTGTTGTCGTCACATCTATCTGTATCACTGTATGTGCTAGGGGCTGAGTGTTGGCTGAGACCCAGCCTGCGTGGATGCTATCGCAAGCCTTGCATTCAGGAGCAACAGTGCATATGGGTGTGGGCTGTGCTTTCTGGTAGCAGAACCAGACTGACCCACCACAACACATCAAGGAAGCTCCTGTTTGGGTACGTCTGTCTGTGAGGAGGTTTCCAGCTGGTCTATTTGCTATACATTTGGATGCTTTCATGTAAACAACGAAAACATTGAGGGAATTGCCCATGGAGTCTGACTAACAAGCACAGGCTGACTTTGGCTACTCTACAAGGATAAAATGATGAAGGTAAAGAGAGTAGAAAGAGGGTGTCAATTAAATGGAGAGTTAAAAGGGAAACAGAAAAGCATGGAAAATGTTGCAAGGAAGAACACAGGAGAAGGAAATGGTTAAAAGTGCAAGGGGCACTTTACTCCTGGGAGTATATAATTGGTCAGAAGTAAATCATAGCAACCATGAGTGAGGCCTAACGACTAAAATGTGTTCTTACAGCCAGTTCCTGAGTGAGCTCTTCTCAAATTATGAATGTGTAAGTGAAAGTGTTAGTCACTCAGTCGTGTCTGATTCTTTGCAACTCCATGAACTTAGTGTATTAATTCAGTGTATGAAATATACCATAGACGTGGTGGTGCTAGAGAAAAGTCTTGAGAGTCTCTTGGACTGCAAGGAGATCAAACCAGTCAATCCTAAAGGAAATCAACCCAGAATATTCATTTTAAGGACTGATGCTGAAGCTCCAATTCTTTGGCCACCTGATATGAAGAGCCAACTTATTGATAAAGACTTTGATGTTGGGAAAGATTGAAGGCAGGAGGATAAGAAGGCTACAGAGAATGAGATGGTTGGATACCATCATCAACTCAATGGACATGAGTTTGAGCAAACTCAGGGAGATAGTGAAGGACAGGGAAGCCTGACATGCTGCAGTCCATGTGGTCACAAAGAGTGGACATGACTTAGCAACTAAACAACAACAACAATGGCACTAAAAATACTGAAAAATAATAAATATAATCTCTCCCAGGCCAAAGTCATCCAGGATTATTAATAGTAAAAACTCAGATAGACACCTCATTTCTAGAATGTCAGGAGTTCTAACACCTTCAAATTCTTGCCAACCAGTTCAGAAAGTTCAAGATACTTCTTATATACCCACAAAGATGATCTTCTTGGCTTAGATGTGGTATTTGTCATTCTGTCCATTTCTGATCCTGATGACATTAGGATCATAAGAATCTTAATAAAACTAGCAAAGAAAGCTTCTATTATCCCTGAAGTGTTATAGTCTCAGTTGCCTGTGCCATTTCCATTCCATTACACATTCCAGTGTACCCCCAAAGAACCAAGGTGAAAATGAGACAGTGCCATGGGATTAAGTTGCGCTTAAAATTCTGACCTTTCATATATATTTCACAGTAGGTTCTGTGAGGCTCAATCCATTGGAAATGGCCCTTCTATTAAACTAAAATTATTAAAATGCCTTAGATGTAAGCATACTAATGAAATCTGTTATTATTTCATGTTGTATAATAATACAACAATTTGGCACCAAGTTCTAGGACCCATGTACTGAAAAATTTCTGCACTCACTTTCTCTGCTGTTCTCTCATTACTCTACCACCTAATTTAAAAGAGTGCTTCACTTCAATGTTTTGTTTGAAGCCTACGGTTGTCAGTTATTCCTAGTGAAGATCTAGTATCACGTGAACCATGGACACTAATTGTGTGTTTACAGTGACATGGCTTCCATATCAGTCATGTGGTCCATGCAGTAGATGTAGGTGAAAACCAGCAATCAATAAATGAATATTAGTTCAACACACCTTTGTTGTGCATCTATCAATTGTTAACTATGGTAACACATTTAGAACAACTTAGAAGTTCCTAGAAAATTTCCATTAAAAATTCTGGAGATAAGAAAAAAATGGCATCACAAACCCTACTTGATTGAATTAACCTTAACCTAATTAGACAGGAAATACTGAAATGTAGAACTCAGGAACTCGTTGTTGTTGTTGTTTAGTCACTAAGTCATATCCAGCTCTTTTGTGACCCTATGAACTGTAGCCCACCAGGCTCCTCTGTCGATGGAATTTCACAGGCAAGGATACTGGAGTGGATTGGCATTCCCAATTTTATGTTTTTGGTGCCTTCTTCTCAATGGAAAGGAGCTTAGATGGTGGCTCAGAGGTTAAAGGTCCAATGTGGTGACCTGGGTTCAATCCCTGGAGAAGGAAATGGCAGCCCACTCTAGTATTCTTGCCTGGAGAATCCCATGGATAGAGGAGTCTGGTAGGCTATAGTCCATAGGGTCTCAAAGAGTCGGACACGACTGAGCAACTTCATTTCACTTCACTTCACTTCTCAATGGAAACATTTTTCTAACATTGTCTTAGATTTTGGCATGTATTTTATGATTCTAATAATATCTAAAATATGTTAAGTTGTAATATGCTTATGTATTTATAACTGCAGTTATTGAAAAACAGTCTGGAATCTCAGAATTTGTCCAGACATTTAATGATCAATGAACTTATGAAAAAGTTCTTATGAACTTACAAAAGTTTCCCATCCAAAAGATCTGAAAAATGTTATGCAACAGTTTCTGTTTCTCAGTCTCTCAGTCGTGTCCAACTCTTTGTTACCCCCATGGACTGCAGCACCCCAGGCTTCTCTGTCCTTCACTGTTTCCTGGAGCTTACTCAGACTCATGTCCATTGAGTCACTGATGCCATTCAACCATCTCATCCTCTGTTGCCCTCTTCTCCTCCTGCCTTCAATCTTTCCCAAAGGACTGCAAAAATGAGAGTTTAGGAGAGTGAACAGTATACATGAATGTCATTTTTAAGTCAACTTTTCCATGTATGAATGCTTACCCAATTCTCAATTCAGACTCCTCCTCTTTTGAACATCATTAGTTACCATAAGAGATTCTGAAATCCAAATCCAAATTTTGTCTCCTCTCATATTCTTTAGTACAAGATATTAGTGTTCAAGCAGTGCTCTCATTATTCATTTCACTTTTAAGAATCTAGATGCCATAAAGCCCATATTGTCAGTATGCTAATGTATGAAGTTATATTATTCCTTAAGTTTGTCCATTTATATGTACTCCACCCTTCCAAAGTATTATGCTCCAGTGCTCAGTGAAGTACATACTGTGGATAGATAAAAAGTGATACCACACAGACCTGGGCAAAGCTGGCTCACAGGTGTTGTCTGTTACATAAGATAGATTTCATGAAGGGCTTCCCACAGTGGTTGAAGAGAATGCTCAGCTGTATACTTGCACTAATTATAAATAATGATTTCTGACACTGAAAATTTTGTGGGTCAGTAGGCAAAGAGGTCTCTAACATCTAATTTCTGTCACTTTCTAAAGGGAATTTTTATAAAAGAAAAACCTATACCAGTCCATGGATGTATACAGAATAATTTCTAGTAATACAGAATAATTTCTAGTAATACAGAAAAGGCAGTTCCAAACATAGGTCTTTTAAAAATGTTTAAACACAATATAATGTGATGTTTAACTATTTGAAGTTAAGCCAGAAATGATGACTGTTATCAGGGTTATTAAGGTCAAGGATTTCTCAAACATGCTAAATTTGTGTTTCTCTAAATTACTTATGTAACATCTTCCCACATACATAAATGTACCTTCCCAAAGTATGTATCATAACTGATTTTAAAAGTAAAAAGCATTTAATGTCCATCTTTGGCACATAGTTAATTGGAGTCCAATTAATGTATATTGTGAGTCAAAAGATGCAGCTCAGTATGTATAACCATCAGTGAGTCCAACCCAGCTGATTCACCCTCCACAAAGTGGTCTATGAGACTTTTGTCTCAAATAACATTTCCTTACCTCTGCTAAACTGTTGTATACATAATTTTAGTTCTTTGTCAGTTCTCAGTCTGCTGCATTTGGAATTCCTTTGAGAAAGATGAATAGGATGAGCAGCTTAAACCCCTAGATTAGGGTATCTTCAACACCTATAACGGCATCTTCTCTGAGACATTTACTTACTGCATCCCTCTCACCACTTAGGTCCATTACCACTTCGTAGCCTCTCTATTATAGCAGTAACTGTGATGCAATCAATAACTTTCTGGACACACTAGTAAATTTCATGTCTTGTTCAATTTTGTAGCACCCATGCAATGGCAGTACATTTTATTAGTGTACTTAGGGCTTGGTGTACATAAATGATCAAATCAATAAAGTATACATATTAGGAATGAGTTATTTCTAATAAGTTATTTTAAATTTAACATTAAGCAATAATCTGGGCCGTCCTAACATAGCAGAGGAATAGGATGGGGAGACCACTTTTTCTACCACAAATTCATCAAAAGATCATTTGAATGTTGAGCAACTTCCTCAAAACAACTTCTGAATGCTGGTGGAGGACACCAGGCACCCAGAAAGGCACCCCATTCTCTTCGAAAGGAGGTAGGATAAAATATAAAAGACAAAAAGAGTGACAAAAGGGGATGAGACCCATCCTGGGGAGGGAGTCATCAAGGAGAAGTTTCCAAATACCAAGAAACACTCTCCAGTGGGTCTGTGGGTAATTTTGGAATTTCAGAGGGCAACATAACCAGGAGGAAAAAAAAAAAAACCCACAGAATACGTGCCTAACCACAACTCTCAGCAGAAAGGTAGCCCAGACGCTTCTGTCAGCCACCAGTGAGTAGGGACTGAACACCCGGAGTTGCAGGTTGCATGCTTGGGATAGGGACCCAGCCTGAATGCCCCAAGGAAAACTGAGGGAGCTAACGTGAGATAGCAACCAAAACTCTGGGATAGCCAGAGAGAGAGAGAAAAAGAAAGACAACTTTCCCATGGAAAAACTCTAACCTAAGGTGCAGCCTGACCCACTCATGGAACAAAGGACTGAGCAAATACCAAAGGAGAGCTAGACTGCTGTGGATTGGCCCATCCCCTCACCAGAGGCAGAGAGGCAGGCAGGTGACATCCAGAGCTGAAAGGCGAGGGGCTTCCCTAACCAGACCTTCACAAGCCACTAGTCCAACCCCACCCACAGGACGCAAGTTCCACAATAAAGAGGAGCCACAAACTTCCAGCATACAGAAAGGCCACCACAAGCACAGCAATCTAAACAAAATGAAAAGGCAGAGAAATATTCAGCAGGTAAAGGAACATGATAAATGCCCACCAAACCAAACAAAAGAGGAGGAGATAGGGAATCTACCTGATAAAGAATTCAGAATAATGATAGTAAAGAAAATCCAAAATCTTGAAAACAAAATGGAGTTACAGATAAATAGACTAGAGACAAGGATTGAGAAGATGCAAGAAATGTTTAACAAGGACCTAGAAGAAATAAAAAAAGAATCAATAATGAATAATGCAATAACTGAGATCAAAGGCACTCTGGAAGGAACCAACAGTAGAATAACTGAGGCAGAAAATAGGATAAGTGGAAGATAGAACAGTGGATATAAATGAAGCAGAGAGGAAAAAAGAAAAAGAAAAATAATTAAAAGAAATGAGGACAGCCTCAGAGACCTCTGGGACAATGTTAAATGCCCCAATATTTGAATAATAGGAGTCACAGGAGAAGAAGACATAAAGAAAGGCCATGAGAAAATACTTGAGGAGATAATAGTTGAAAACTTCCCTAAAATGGGGAAGATAGTAGCCACCCAAGTCCAAGAAACCCAGAGAGTCCTAAACAAGATAAACCCAAGGCAAAACACCCCAAGACATATATTAATCAAATTAATGAAGATCCAACACAAAGAACAAATATTAAAAGCAGCAAGGGAAAAGTAACAAATAACACACAAGGGGATCCCCTTAAGGATAACAGCTGACCTTTCAATAGAAACTCTTCAAGCCAGAAGGGAATAGCAAGACATACTTAAAGTGATGAAAGAAAAACCTAAAGCCAGATTACTATACCCAGCAAGGATCTCATTCAAATATGCAGGAGAAATCAAACGCTTTACAGATAAGCAAAAGCTGAGAGAATTCAGCAACACCAAACCAACTCTCCAACAAATGCTAAAGGATTATCTCTAGACAGGAAACACAGAAAAGGTTTATAAATTGAAACCCAAAACAACAAAGTAAATGGCAACAGGATCATACTTATCAATAATTTCCTTAAATGTAAATGGGTTGAATGCCCTAATCAAAAGACAAAGACTGGCTGAATGGATCCAAAAACAAGACTCCTATATATGCTATCTACAAGAGACACACCTCAAAACAAGGAGCACATACATACTGAAAGTGAAGGGCTGGAAAAAGATATTTCATGCAAATGGAGACCAAAAGAAAGCAGGAGTAGTGATACTCATATCAGATAAAATAGACTTTGAAATAAAAGCCATGAAAAGAGACAGAGAAGGACACTACATAATGATCAAAGGATCAAGCCAAGAAAAAGATATAATTATAAATATATATGCACCCAACAAAGGAGACCACAATATGTAAGGCAAATGCTAACAAGTATGAAAGGGGAAATTACAGTAACACAATAATAGCGGGAGACTTTAATACCCCACTCACACCTATGGATAGAACAACTAAACAGAAAATTAGCAAGGAAACACAAACTTTAAATAATACAAGGGACCAGTTAGACCTAATTGATTTCTATAGGATATTTCACCCCAAAACAATGAATTTCACCTTTTTCTCTCAAGTGCACACGGAACATACTCCAGTATAGATCACATCCTGGGGCATAAGTCCAGCCTTGAAAAATTCAGAAAAATTGAAATCATCTCAAGCATCTTTTCTGATCACAATGTGGTAAGATTAGATGTTAACTACGGGGGGGGACTATTAAAAATAGAAACATATGGAGGCCAAACAACATGCTGCTGAATAACAAAAATCATAGAGGAAGTCAAAAAATAAATCAAAATATGCATAGAAATGAATGAAAAGGAAAACACGATAACTCAAAACCTGTGGGTTTCAGTAAAAGCAGTGCTAAGGGGAAAGTTCATAGCAATACAAGTTTACCTCAATAAACAAGAGAAAAAATAAAATAAACTTTACACTTAAAGAAACTAGAAACAGAAGAAATGAAGAACCCCAGGGTTAGTAGAAGGAAAGAAATCACAAAAATTAGGGCATAAATAAATGAAAAGAAAGAGTGGAGACTATAGCAAAAATCAACTAAACCAAAAGCTGGTTCTTTGAGAAGATAAACAGACAAACCATTAGCCAGATTCATCAAGAAAAAAGGGAGAAGAATCAAATCAACAAAATTAGAAATGAAAATGGAGAAACCACAACAGAAAACACAGAAATACAAAGGACCATAAAAGACTACTATAAGCAACAATATGCCAATAAAATGGACAACTTGGAAGAAACGGACGAATTCTTTAAAAAGTATAACGTCCCAAAACTGACCCAGGAAGAAACAGAAAATCTTAAGAGACCCATCACAAGCATGGAAATTGAAACTGTAATCAAAAATCTTCCAACAAACAAAAGCCCAAGACCAGATAGCTTCACAGGTGAATTCTACCAAAAATTTAGAGAAGAGCTAACACCTGTCCTACTCAAACTGTTCTAGAAAATTGCAGAGAAAGGTAAACTGCCAAGCTCATTTTATGAGACCACCATCACCCTAATACCAAAACCAGACAAAGATGCCACAGAAAAAGAAAACTACAGGCCAATATCACTGATGAACATAGATGCAAAAATCCTCAAAAATTCTAGCAAATAGAATCCAACAACATATTAAATAGATCATACATCATGACCAAGTGGGCTTTATCCCAAGGATGAAAGGTTTCTTCAGTGTTCACAAATCAATCAATGTGATACACCACATTAACAAATTGAAAGATAAAAACCATGTGATTATCTCAATAAATGCAGAGAAAGCCTTTGACAAAATTCAACATCCATTTATGATTAAAAAAAAAAAAAAAAAACCCTCCAGAAAGCAGGCATCAGTTCAGTTCAGTTCATTTGCTCAGTCGTGTCCGACTCTTTGTGACCCCGTGAATCGCAGCACGCCAGGTCTCCCTGTCCGTCACCAACTCCTGGAGTTCACTCAGACTCACATCCATCGAGTCAGTGATGCCATCCAGCTATCTCATCCTTGGTTGTCCCCTTCTCCTCCTGCCCCCAATCCTTCCCAGCATCAGAGTCTTTTCCAGTGAGTCAACTCTTCACATGAGGTGTCCAAAGTACTGGAATTTCAGCTTTAGCATCATTCCTTCCAAAGAAATCCCAGGGCTGATCTCCTTCAGAATGGACTGGTTGGATCTCCTTGAAGTCCAAGGGACTCTCAACAGTCTTCTCCAACACCACAGTTCAAAAGCATCAATTCTTCTGTGCTCAGCTTTCTTCACAGTCCAACTCTCACATCCATACATGACTACTGGAAAAATCATAGCCTTGGCTAGATGGACCTTTGTTGGCAAAGTCATGTCTCTGCTTTTTAATATGTTATCTAGGTTGGTC
Source organism: Nanger dama (assembly GCA_917880005.1). Lineage (NCBI taxonomy): Eukaryota > Metazoa > Chordata > Mammalia > Artiodactyla > Bovidae > Nanger > Nanger dama. Next base: position 39,324,274 of record CAKJTW010000007.1, read on the forward strand.
ATAACTTTCCTTCCAAGGAGTAAGCATCTTTTAATTTCATGGCTGCAATCACCATCTGCAGTGATTTTGAAGGCATAGAAGGAACATATCTCAACATAATAAAATCCATATCTGATAAACCCATAGCAAACATTATCCTCAATGGTGAAAAATTGAAAGCATTTCCCTGAAGTAAGGAACAAGACAAGGGTGCCCATTTTCACCACTATTATTCAACATGGTTTTGGAAGTTTCTTCTCAATCAGAGAAGAAAAAGGAATAAAAGGAATCCAGATTGAAAAGAAGAAGTAAAACCCTCACTGTTTGCAGATGACATGATCTTCTACATAGAAAACCCTAAAGACTCTACCAGAAAATTACTAGAGGTAATCAATGAATATAGTAAAGTTGCAGGATATAAAATTAACACACAGAAATCCGTTTCATTCCTGTAAACTAACAATGAGAAAACAGAAAGAGAAATTAAGAAACAATTCTATTTGCCATTACAATGAAAAGAATAAAATACTTGGGAATAAATCTACCTAAAGAAACAAAAAGACCTATATACAGAAAACTATAAAACACTGATGAAAGAAATCAAAGATGACACAAATAGATGGAGAAATATACCATGTTCATGGGTTGGAAGAATCAATATAGTGAAAATGAGTATACTATGCAAAGCAATCTATAGATTTAATGCAATCCCTATCAAACTACCAATGGTATTTTTCACAGAACTGGATCAAATAATTTCACAATTTGCATGGAAATAGAAAAAAACCTCGAATAGCCAAAGCAATCTTGAGAAAGAAGAGTGGATGTGAAGAAATCAACTTGCTTGACTTCAGACTATACTACAAAGCTACAGTCATCGAGACAGTATGGTACTGGCACAAAGATAGAAATATAGATCAATGGAACAAAATAGAAAGCCCAGATAAATCCACACACCTATGGATACCTTATCTTTGACAAAGGAGGTAAGAATATACAATTCAGAAAAGACCATCTCTTTAAGAAGTCGTGCTGGGAAAACTGGTCAACCACTTGTAAAAGAATGAAACTAGAACACTTTCTAACACCATACACAAGCTCAAAATGGATTAAAGATAGAAATGTAAGACCAGAAACTATAAAATTCCTAGAAGAAAACATAGGCCAAACACTCTCTGACATAAATCACAGCTAGATCCTCTATGACCCACCTCCCAGAATAATGGAAATAAAAGCAAAAATAAACAAATGGGACCTAATAAAACTTAAAAGTTTTTGCACAATGATGGAAACTATAAGCAAGGTGAAAAGACAGCCTTCAGAATGGGAGAAAATAATAGCAAATGAAGCAACCGACAAACAATCTCAAAAATATACAAGCAGCTCATGCAGCTCAATTCCAAAAAAATAAACGACCCAATCAAAAAATGTGCCGAAAAACTAAACAAACATTTCTCCAAAAAGACATATAGATGGCTAATAAACACATGAAAAGATGCTCAACATCACTCATATTCAGAGAAAAGCCAATCAAAACCACAATGAGGCACCATCTCATCCAAGTCAGAATGGCTGCTATCAAAAAGTCTACAAACAGTAAATGCTGGAAAGGGTGCAGAGAAAAGGGAACCCTCTTACACTGTTGGTGAGGATGCAAACTAGTACAGCCATTGTGGAGAATAGCATGGAGATTCCTTAAAAAATTGAAAATAGAACTGCCATATGACCCAGCAATCCAACTGTTTGGCATACACACTGAGGAAACCAGAACTGAAAGAGACACGTGTACCCCAGTGTTCATCATGGCATTATTCATAATAACGAGGACATGGAAGCAACCTAGGTGTCCATCAGCAGATGAATGGATAAGAAAGCTGTGGTACATATACACAATGGAATATTACTCAGCTATTAAAAGGAATGCTTTTGAATCAGTTCTAATGAGGTGGATGAAACTGGAGCCTATTATACAGAGCGAAGTAAGTCAGAGAGAAAATACCAATACAGTACATTAACACATATTTATGGAATTTAGAAAGATGATTCAGGATGAGGGACACATGTATACCCATGGCTGATTAATGTCAGTGTATGACAAAAGCCACTACAATATTGTAAAGTAATTAGCCTCCAATTTAAATAAATATATTAATTTACAAAAAAAAATGAAAAAGCAATAATTCTCTCCACAGATGCTGACTGAGGAAGTCTGGTTAAGTAATATTATAGAAATAAAATTTTCCAGTTTATTTTTTTCAAAATAAACTTAAAAAAATTTAAATATTCTCTTTCATCTTTAAAATGGAAGTTATAATAGTACCTACACCATTTGGTTGTTGTATTAACTAACATAATCCCTAGGAAAGATCCTAACAAAGTGGTCACCATACAATATTTTCTAAATGCTAATATTATTTTTGTAATACTGAAATGCACCTTAGGAAAAATAATGCATAGTAGTATGATCTAGTAATAAGTATAATCCCTCTAATAATTTAGTGTATACTTCTGATTACTATTATATGTATATTACATACATACAATAGAAATTTGATATAGTATGGGTGTATAATATTACAAAACAAATTTTCAGTTAAAATGTACCCTGGGCATCTACTTTATACTGTAAATATATTTAATGCAATTTCAGTAGTGTTTAATATTCTATCTTGTATATCTACTGTAATTTAACTCGTTTTATATCTTTATTAAGTAAACAGTTGCTTTTTTTGTTTTTTTTTCCTGCCTTTATTTTTTTTTTTTTTTTATTTACAATACTGTATTTGTTTTGCCATACACTGACATGAATCAGCCACAGGTGAACACAATCTCCCAGTGCCGAAGCCCCCTCCCACCTCCCACCCCACATCCTCTCCCTGAATCATCCTGTGCTCCAGCCCCATGCATCCTGCATCCTGCATTGAACATAGATTGGTGCTTCGTTTCTTACAAGAAAGTATACATGTTTCATTGCCATTCTCCCAAACCATCCCACCCTATCCCTCTCCCTCAGAGTCCAAAAGTCCGTTCTATACCTCTGTGTCTCTTTTGTTGTCTCACATATAAGGTCATCATTACTATCTTCTAAATTCCATGTATATGTGTCAGTATACTGTATTGGTGTTTTTCTTTCTGGCTTACTTCACTCTGTATAATTGGTTCCAATTTCATCCATCTCATTAGAACTGAGTCAAATTTATTCTTTTTAAGGGCTGAGTAGTACTCCATTGTGTATATATACCACAGCTTTCTTATCCATTCATCTGCTGATGGACATCTAGGTTGCTTCCATGTCCTGGCTATTATAAACAGCGCTGCAATGAACATTGGGGTACATGTGTCTCTTTCAATTGCTTTTTTGAAAAGGTAGATTTTCAAGAAATGTTTACCTAATAAAAGAAGTTTGTTTGAGAGGAGGAGACAGGATGTACGGATATATGTAGTTCTACAACTCAACAGCAATGATAAGCAGGTTTACTTGACTTTATTATAAGGACTAGGGAGCTGTGTGGTATCACTGTTCAAAAATATTTCTGTCTCTAAATAGTAAGGCTGTAGTTCTTAGCAGGGCTGAGGTAACTGTGCTAATATGTTAAGAAACAGTTAAGCTTCAACTACTGCATCACAGCAACATGAATTTAATACTTTCTGATTTTTGAGTATTAAAAAGAACAGAATATTTTCTGTATACTAATAGATATTAGGCTGGCAACTAAAATTATGAATGAGATTTCATAACTTCTTGCATTTATATTCCTAAAGAATAAAGAAATATCTCTTTATGAACGAACAATAAGAAAAGCATTCACTTTAAAATATGCGATTAAATGACAGTTTAGTTTGTTACTTAGAATTTGAATTGTCCTAAAACTTGATTAGCTTCACCCTCATTATGAACTAGCTTTAGAGATGTGTTTCCAAACTTTTGGAATTCTAATCTTAACTGGGAAAACATCACTGACATTTTGGATTGGTTAAGGGCTATTAAGAATTGCTAGTTGATTTTCTCAAGAAATTTTGTATTTTCTTAGTTGTTTCTTATCTTCTGTCGGATGTCTGAGGCAGAGAAACTATGGCTGTTCTAACAAGCAGAGACCCTGTTTGAACTGAAGCTATTAAATTTCCACACGTGGACTTCATTTGACTCCTTCTAGGCCTGCTGCAATTATGTGCTTGCTAAATGTTGCTCTCCTCTTTCTGAATAAAAAACAATTAGAAGGAAAAGTGTGGAAAGATTTTAGTGTAAGCCTAGTTCAGCTGAAGAAATGACTTTTATGGAATTATGACCCAGTACCTTGTGTTCTGTAACTGGGAAAAGAGAGTTTATAAATAAATGTTAGTGCGACAAGTTTTCACACAAAGGCTTTTTATTGATTAACCACTCTTATGTCAGGGCGAGTGGTGGGAATTGGGATTATATAGAATTGCGAGTTGCGGTGTCTGCCTTAAGATTCAAAAAGCTATAGACACATTTAAAAATGGAATGAAAAAAAGCAAAACCATGGGAGTTAAGTATATTCAAAGCAATTGTAACATAAAAAGTGTCCATTACTTCTGCCCAAAGGTGGTAGAGGAACGTTTCAGAGGTAGTGATGCTTAATATGAATTTTAAACAAAGAAGAGAAATTTATCTAAGGCAAAGGGGAAAGCCTTTCAAAGTAGACAAAAATGCATTTGTGCATGCAAGGAGAAACAGCACAATGTGAGAAGCTATAAGTCTGATGTTAAAGAACAAGTATCAAGTGATCAAAGCAATTTAAAGCCAGGTAGGGAGGAGTCAGTTCATGAAGGGCGTTTTTGCTATACCAACACATTTGAATTTGGAATAACTAGAAATTACTGACGATTTTTCATAGATTTGAGGAGGCAGGCATCTTAATAAAACAGAACAAAACAAAAACAAAACTCTGAGGAGATATATGAAAGTAGGATTAAGTTGTTACAAGAGGAGAAAGCAAGGTTAAAAGTTGGAGACTATTGCCAAAAACGGGACAGATCATTGTATAATACTTGGAAAGAAACTTCTAAATAGAATGCCAAAATCCAGAGGAAGAAACTGAAGATCAGACTGTCACATTTTGGCGGTGGGGGTGTGAGGTGCTACCTGGAGCAAATAGGAAGTCAGTGACTACACAGGAAGTTACCTTTTACCTCGAATCCTGGGTTGTTTATGCACAAGAGCATGCAGGTTGTGACGCTATCTTACTAACCAAAGTCCCATCTAAGCGCATTGCTCAAGCCCATAAAAAAAAGGGACATAGATGGTTAAATCTAGGACAGTCTTTCACAATTAAAATATAAGTATGCTTCCAATAATTTAAATCCCTGTAAAAATCATTCTGCAAGTAAAATGTGAAATAACTCCATATATTATCATATTGCTTATCTGTGGGTACAAAATGAAATTACTAATATGCAGATATATCTTTGTAAAAATGCACACACACTCTCTTCAACATGAACAAAAGGGAGGGAGTGAAGGAAAGGAAAGAGAAGGGGAAGTAAAGACCATTTAGTAGTAACAACTGAGTAATATCATGTCTATGCAGTTTTAGAACATGCCTTTGCAGAACAAGAGATGAATTTTATCAGTGGAAATATGTAATACACAGCATTTGTAAGTAGAGTTGTCAGTCAATTATAATGTTCTCTGTACCATATTACATAAATACCAGCCATTATAATATACTATGCTAACCAGAACAGTAAAGAATCTGCCTGTAATGCAGAAGAGCCAGGTTGGATCCCTGGGTCAGGAAGATCCCCTGGAGAAAGTAATGGCCACTCACCTCAGTATTCTTGCTTGGGAAATCCCATGCACAGAGAAACCTGGCAGGCTACAGTCCATGAGGTCACAAAGAGTGGGGCATGACTGAGTGACTAACATTTTCACTTTCATGCTACTCAGAACAGTAAGATCCTTGTTGTTGTTCAGTCGCTCAGTCGTGTCAGACTCTTTGTGACCCCATGGACTGCAGCATGCCAGGCTTGCCTATCCTACACTGTCTCCCAGTTTGCCCAAGTTCATGTCCATTGAATTGGTGATGCCATCCAGCCATCTCATCCTCTGTCACTCCCTTCTCCTCCCACCCTCAATCAAGATCTTTTCCAGTGAGTCAGCTCTTCACATCAGATGGCCAACACATTGGCATTTCAGCTTCAGTATCAGTCCTTCCAAGGATTAGCACAATCCTGAAAGTGAGTGAAGTGAAGTCACTTAGTCGTGTCCGACTCTTAGCGACCCCATGGACTGCAGCCTACCAGGCTCCTCCATCCATGGGATTTTCCAGGCAAGAGTACTGGAGTGGGGTGCCATTGCCTTCTCCTTAGCACAATCCTAATCAACCCCAAATCCAGCCCTCCAGCCTTGCCATCGTTACTAGCACAATTTGATAAACCAGAGAGCTCACAGTGCTTCATAGAAACATACTGGCCATGAGTATTAAGTAGTCAACCTTAATCTATAAAATACACATGCACATCAGTTTCATGTTCTTATTCTGTTATAGAATCTCATCTGAAATGAGATTGCCAAACACATCATCACATCTCCTGTTGAGGAAAGTTGTGATCCTTGTTATGAATTTAGACTGATGATGGGACACACATTGGGTTACATTATCTTCACCTCTTGGTTCTGCTATTCTAAATATCCTATTATCAGAAACATCCATTCATCCAACTATTCTATCTACCACCAAAAATAGGCTCCCTAGTCTCAATACTACCATCTATAAAAGCTGCATTTTTATTTCCCGCTTAAATCTTTTATTATTCAGAATGGATTTGCAGTTGGAATCTTTCATTTAAGAATGCTGGGGCAACAGCCATTTCTAAAAGATAAAAATTCTTATGAACTATGAACATCTCTCGGTTCTTATGTGATTTATTTTGCTATATAGAGACAGTAACAGGTCAGGAAAAAAAGTGTTTTCAGTTGTGGATGTTTAAACATTAAAAGAGTGAAAATAAACATAGTGAAGAAGATTCTAACAATATGGCAGGAAAAGAAACTACAGTGTAATCTTCAGCTAAATGCATAGCTTCTTAAAAGACATAAATCCCAATCAAAAAAACGATTGGAAAATATGTTTTTCTTATTTAAAATTGTAAATGTTATTTCGTAGTTCATGGTCCTCTACATAGATTTAAAAACACATTCCTTTTTTATCACATGAGATTTTGCTTCCAACCATAATCTTACACACATGTATATGGTAGTAATGTTGTTGTTGTTCAGTCGCCCAGTCGTATCTGACTTTTACAACCCCAGCACTCCAGGCCTCCCTGTCCCTCACCATCTCCAGGACTGTGCCCAAGTTCATGTTCATTGCATCCATGATGCTGATCAGCCATCTCATCCTCTGATGCCCTCTTCTGCCCGGAACCTTTCCCAGCATCACGGACTTTTCCAATGAGTTGTGTGTTCTCATTAGATGACCAAAATACTGAAGCTTCAGCTTCAGCATCCATCCTTCCACTGAATATTCAGGGTTGATTTCCCTTCCCTTAAGACTGACTGGTTTGATCTCCTTGCTATCAAAGGGATATTCAGGAGTCTTCTCAAGCACCACAGTTCAAAGGTGTCAGTTCTTTGCTATCTGCCTTCTTTATGGTAATAATAATGTCTGCCATTTGTATAGAATTTTTTACAATTAAAGAACTTTAGTATTGAGAGTCTGTGACCAAGTGCCTTGCCAACCTGATCGGGCTATTAAAAGGTTACTTTCACATACATCTTTTACATTTCTTTAAATTAAAAGATGATTAATTCATCTAATTCTCCAAATAAATATAATATCATCCTGTGATATTGGTGAAGGATAATATATAAATGGCATCATCAGCAAGAGTTGTTTGCTTTTTAGTCTAACTGCTGCCCTTCAAAGCAAATTAAACTGTCACATCCACACATATAGTATTATATGCTTGTTTACTTGTTTTAAATCAAAATGTCAAGGAAAGAAGAGGGCTAGAGACATGGAACTGTAACTTGAACACACTGAAGGGATATGGCCGTATGCATGATCTTTCCATAACCAAACCAGGCAAGAACACAGAGATTTCTCTTCTGCTCTCTTTATCCTCATTAGCAAAATGTTAGGGTTTTGTTCTAAATAAGAAACATAGTATTGTTAGATTTTTGGCAAATCAAAGCTTGCCCTTACCCCCACCCCCTCCTCAGCAGCACACATGCAAAAGGATACTGGTGAAATCAAGTTCTTGGGAGTTATTTTCTTTTTTTTTTTCCCTTATAAATCCCAACTAGAAGCTTTTGTGTTAAGGGCATTTAAGTGGAGAATACCTTTTTGTAGTGCTCTCTTTTAGAGCACTCAGGCCATGTGCTCTGCCACTATTTTAGGATGGTGATGCTTTCCCTTTAAAGATGCTTATCCTGCCCCTCAAAGGCACCATTGTCTGCCTGGGATTCTCAGTTTGGTTGCTTCTAGCCCCTGATAAATTAGTAATGGAACAGAATAGGAGGCATTGTGGTTCCTGTGCCCTGTTATTAAATTGTGGTTTGGTGCTAAAATGTATACACCACAGCCTCTGTAATGATAGGTAACTCTCTGCCTAATTGGGCCAGACTCAATAGAATCACAGAGCTACACAGATTTTCAAATTCTTCGGTCTATGTCATTTCATGTTTTCAAGGAAGACTGAGGCCTTGGAAATTAAGACTTGTACAGCAACATAAAACAGCAAGCAACATAGCTTGGTCCATGACATATTCTCTTTTTCATACTATTTCCCTTTGAATGGAAGTTCTGATATTTTATTAAAGTATTGAGAAAATGAATTTAAATTTAGCTACAGACTTCTTCTGGAAAAGGTCTGAGAGTCTTATAAACCATTTTTACAAGTTCAAGGCAGTTCTTTAAATTTTTAGTCAGTCATTAATTCCTAAATCATTGTTTACTCATAAGAAAGCCTGTATTCCCACAGGACTCTATTCTTTTCAAAATGTGTTCTTATAGTCTTTTCCCTTCGAGCTTGATGCGTATTATATCAGGCAAAATACTGTATTTTCTATAAAGTTTTTAAGGAAGATATTATTTTCTGTGATTTATGGTGGCTCAAATGGTAAAGAATCTGCCTGCAATACTGGGGGCCCAGGTTCAATCCCTGGGTCAGGAAGATCCTCTGGAATAGGAAATGGCAACCCACTTCAGTATTCTTGCCTGGAGAATTCCATGGACAGAGGAGCCTCGTGAGCTACATTCCATGGGGTCACAAAGAGTCATACATGGCTGAGCAATATCAGAATAATAATAATAATGGTTTATCCAGTTTTAATCTAAATCCTAACAGCTACATATTTAAATTTTCTCTTTTAAAAAGTCATTTTTACTTTATTTGTTTTTATACTTTAAATATTTTAAGGTACAAAAACCTTAAATATTTTACCCATTTGTTTACATGCTTCATCCGTCCTGTTAATCACTAGAAGTTTTTGAAGGTAAACAAACTTCTTAAGCGTCTTTCAGAACTGCACAAGTTTTAGCTATGGCTTCACAGAAAGAAGCCTTCAATATGTCTATTTAGTTACCAAAATGAACTTATCTTTGCCAGATAAACCATATGCATAAAATTATTTTCTTGAGGTCTCATAGTAAATTAGTAGAAAGATAGGACTAAAATAGTGTATTCATAAACTCACTTATTTTCTTAAATATTGTACTGCTTGAACAAGGACACAGAATGCCTGTTCCACCAAAAACCTTTTTCTGAGAGGAGCCAATTTCCCAGGTCTCTTCCTGAAGAGGCAGTGTTTTGCAGCCCCCATGCCCACATCTACCCCAGTCAGAGCTGATGGAAAGGATAGGTGAGGTCCTGACCCAAATCACACAACACGGAACCTGGGCTGAGGAGTGACTTCACAGCTGAAATGCATGGTTTACAGAGGGGTGAGAACAGCTAGGATACCAAAGGCCGGCTCAAGTTGGGAGGGAATAGAAGTTGGGGGTGAGCATAGTAGCCTGGCTAGGAGGGAGGAAGAGAGGAAAATGCAGCATATGTGCAGTAAAAAAGTGAAAATGCCATGAGAGACAGAGTGTGCAGCCTGTGAGAGGCTCAGTGAGAGTGGCCCCATCCTGGAATTGCGTCACTTTTGATATCTGTTCTTTTCTGTTTTAGCTTGTATCCACATACGTCTTGAAAATTAAACCCCTTTCCAATTCTTCTTTTGAAATAGCAACAATAAAAGCCTTATTCCCTGGTGGCTTGGATGGTAAAGAATCTGTGTGCAATGCAGGAGACCAGGGTTTGATCCCTGGGTTGGGAAGATCCCTTGGAGAAGTAAATGGCAACCCACTCCAGTATTCTTGGAGAATTCCATGGACAGAGGAGGCTGGCAGACACAGTCCATGGGGTCGCAAAGAGTCTGACCCGACATGACTGAGCAAGTAACACACACACACACACACACACACAATAAACAGTACACTTAATTAAAGGCATAGAATTCCTTGACCTCTGATTTAGAAAAATCAGTTTATTTCCATCTTTTCACAATACCTACCAGTTAATTCTCGATCTTATGAAATGTTACAAGATTTTAAACACAGATAATTAAATATTTGTGACCTGTCTTAAGAAGTATCATAAAACCTTCTCCGTGTAGTTCATTCTAAGATGTATTTTAGATTCAAATCAGATCCCGATATTTCTCAGGAGTAAAATCAAATTTCCTTAACAAATAAAACAAAGAAGAAGAATGGCTTGCATCTAAACAAAAGTTTCTAAATCTATGAATGGCAATTCAGTGCTGGTTATTTTCCTCTGATCTAGCTAGTACCTTGACCTGAATTGCTCCCACACTGCCAGAATATGAAGTTACGTTTTGAGAGAATATACTTGATTTTTATGAGACTGAGTGGTGGCACTGGAGAAATGTGAATTCAGAAACAGTCCTTGAAAGAATATAGTCTTCAGAATGATATGATACCTGTGACTCAAAGCCATGCTGTGTGCACTAGACAGTCACCAAATAAACCGGTGGAGTTGATTCTTGGCGAGCCTTTGAGCCTGGCACTCAGTTGAGTTCAGTTTCTCAGTCATGTCTGACTCTTTGCAACCCCATGGAATGCAGCATGCCAGGTCTCCCTGTCCATCACCAATTCCCAGAGTTTACTCAAACTCATGTCCATTGAGTCAGTGATGCCATCCAATCATCTCACCCTCTGTCGTTCCCTTCTCTTCCTGCCTTCAACCTTTCCCAGCTCAGGGTCTTTTCAAATGAGTCAGTTCTTCACATCAGGTGGCCAAAATATTGGAGTTTCAGCTTCAGCATCAGTCCTTCCAATGAACACCCAGGACTGATTTCCTTTAGGATTGACTGGTTGGATCTCCTTGCTGTCCAAGGGACTCCCAAGAGTCTTGTCCAACGACACAGTTCAAAAGCATCAATTCTTCAGCACTCAGCTTCTTTATAGTCCAATCTCACAGCCATTTGTGACTAGTGGAAAAACCATAGCTTTGACTAGACAAATCTTGCAAAGTAATTTCTCTACTTTTTAAAATGCTGTCTAAGTTGGTCATAACTTTTCTTCCAAGGAGCAAACATCTTTTAATTTCATGACTGCAGTCACTATCTGCAGTGATTCTGGAGCCAAAACAATAAAGTCTGTCACTGTTTTCATTGTTTCCCCATCTATTTGTCATGAATTGATGGGACCAGATGCCATGATCTTAGTTTTCTGAATGTTGAGTTTTAAGCCAAATTTTTCACTCTTCCTCTTTCACTTTCATCAAGAGGCTCCTTAGATCCTCTTCACTTTCTGCCATAAGGGTGCTGTCATCTGCATATCTGAGGTTATTGATACTTCTCCTAGCAATCTTGATTCCAGCTTGTGCTTCATCCAATCCAGTAGTGGTGGTTTTGAAATACATTTAGAAATTCTTTGATATTGCTCACAGGTGGGGCCTAATTCTCCTCCTCTTGAGTCCAGGGTAGACTGGGTGGCTCACTGCTAAGGACTAGAATAATTGCACATTGCGGTATGTAATTGCAGAGTCTAGGTCAAAAGAGGCATTGCAACTCCCTCCTTTCTCTCTGATCCCTCCCTCTGCTATGTCAGGAGAGATCCACAGGCAAGGAACTAAGGCCATTGCCAGCAGCCAGTGAGGGACTGAGGCATCCTGCCGGTAGCCATGTGAGTGAGCCATTACCAGAAGCAGATAATCCGTGGTAAATCTTCAGATGCTTGGTGACTGCTTGGCTGCAACCTCATGAGAAACTAAGTTATAATCAGCCTGTTTGATTCCTGATCAACAGAAACTCTGCATTTATACATGCTTGAAGTTTTAAGCTGCTAAACCTTCTCCAGTGTTCTTGCCTAGAGAATCCCAGGGACATAGGAGCCTGTTGGGCTGCCATCTATGGGGTCGCACAGAGTCGGACATGACTGATGCAATTTAGCAGCAGCAGCAGCAGCAGTTTTAAGCTGCTAAACCTGAAGTTAGTGTGTCACCTAAAACAGATAAATAGTACACTACCCTTGGGGCTTCCCTTGGGGCTCAGACGGTAAATAATCAGCCTGCAACACGGGAAACCCGGGTTCGATCCCTGGTGGAAAGATTCCCTGGAAAAGAGCATGGCAACCCACTCCAGTATTCTGACATGGGAATCGTATGGACAGAGGAGCATGGTGGGCTACAGTCCATGGGGTCACAAAAGTCAGACATGAGTGAGCAACTCACAGACACACACAGAAGTACACATATACACCCTACCCTTACATTCTATAGAGGGACCATCAAATTCAGTGGTACTTAATGTGATATTCAAATTATTTGTCAATAACTGCTTCCCTATCAGAAATGATACATAATGTACCCTAGTTTCAAAATGTTTAGTGTGTGTTCTAAATATGTTATACTTTGTATACTTTGTAAATATGTTATACTTTTAATCAAATTGTTCAATCAACAGAAGATTTGCATGCTTTTCTTAAAGGAAAACAAGATTCACTTTCTCCAAAACCGATTAGTAATGCTAGGAGTTCCCAAAGAGTCTATATCCTCTAACATGTTTATTTCTTAAATCATGCTAGCTTCAGTTTTAAATTTTAAAATAAACCAAGAAGAAGAAGAATTTCTTATATGTTTTTACATTTATTCTGAGGATTCTTTGAGCACCTCTTCATTTTGAATTCTAAATCAATAATCTTGCATATGTTTAAAGAATCTTGTATTTATATACATATGTACACAAAATCGGAGAAGACAATGGCAACCCACACCAGTACTCTTGCCTGGAAAATCCCATGGACGGAGGAGCCTGGTAGGCTGCAGTCCATGGGGTCGCTAGGAGTCGGACAGGACTGAGCGACTTCACTTTCACTTTTCACTTTCATGCATTGGAGAAAGAAGGAAATGGCAACCCACTCCAGTGTTCTTGCCTGGAGAATCCCAGAGACGGGGGAGCCTAGTGGGCTTCCGTCTATGGGGTCGCACAGAGTCGAACACGACTGAAGTGACTTAGCAGCAGCAGCAGCATACACAATATATAAATACTAAAATGTATATGTTATTTTTCATTCCATTTTCGCTTTATTTATTTATTGCCATTGAAGATTAATTCCTCCCAAGAAACAGCTGCCTGTGGGTGGTAGGTGAATTCACTGCTTACTTAGCTCACAGAATCTTTATAAGATGACTTATAAAATTGGTGATGAGAAGTACATGGAGTATGTTTTTGTTGTTTTGATGTTTAAGATAGATGTTTAAAATCTGCAAGTCAGATTGTTCTGTTCAGTGATTAGATCAGTGGGCTAGAAACTAACAGACCTGACATCTCTAAAACAAACATAAACAACTTGGTTGCCATCCCTGAGATTTTTCTTTAGCCCTGGATTTGAGGACTTAATTATTTCATTATTTCTGTATATTCTTGTAATGAATTAGTTTCTGATATTTAGATGTTTGGCCCATTGTAGCCTAGTTATTAGAATGGTTCTGAAATAGTTTCATGAAAGAGAATCACAATGTGGAGTGTCAAGCCAGAGATTCATACCATTTACCCTTGTTGTTATTTAGTCACTAAGTTGTTTCTGACTCTTCCACGACCCCTTGTACTATAGCCCATCAGGCTCCTCTGTCCCTGGAATTCTTCAGGCAAGAATACTGGAGTGGGTAGCCATCATCTTCTCCAGGGGATCTTTCCAACCTAGGGATCAAATCTGGGTCTCTTGCATCTCTTCCATTGGCAAGTGGATTCTTTACCACTGAGCCACATGAGAAGCCCTATGTTCTGATTATTTCTTGTTTTATAACAAAACGCTCAAAGTTTAGTGGCTTAAAACAACAACAGTTTAGTAAAATTCAAGGTTCTTTGGGTCAGTAATTTGTTGAGTATTTCTTCTGTTCCCTGTGGTATGACTGGGATCACGTCACTTCCTGGATGCCAGCTCAGCCCTAGTGTAAAGCTGAAAGGCCAAGTCCATGTGCGTCCATCTAATGGTTCCAACAGACAGGAGGTGGAGGCTGCCAGTTTTCCTAAGGGCTTCCCCAGAAATTCGCACAGTATCACCTCTGCTGTTGTCTTCTGATTTAAACAATCCAGAGCTTTCTAGGACATGATAGGAAAAACATCAAATAATTATGGCAGCTTTAATCTGCCACATCCTGGAAGACTTGCAAAGATATGCACTTATGCACCAGTAAGTCTCATATACAACAGAAACTCTAGAGGGATCCAATGTGCTCATAATCTACATTTCAAGTGAAATTGGTTTTACAATAAAAGGTAATGTTGTTGTTGTTCAGTTGCTAAGTCATGTCCAACTCTTTGTGACCCCATGGACTGCAGCATGCCAGGCTTCCCTATCCATTACCACCTTTCAGAGTTTGCTCAAACTCATGTCCTTTGAGTCAGTGATGCCATCCAACCATCTCATCTTCTGACCTCCCCTTCTCCTCTTGCCCTCAGTCTTTCCTAGCATCAGAGTCTTTTCTAAGGAGTCAGCTCTTCCATCAGGTAGCCAAAGTATTGGAGCTTCAGCTTCAGCATCAGTCCTTCCAATGACTAATGACAGAGAAATTAAAGACAAAAGCTTCAGTTACACTGAAGCACATTTGCTTGCTTAAGTATTACTGCATTGTAATGCTGTTGGTGATCTAATATTAGTATCAAGGAAATGGCTTAGATGATCATTTTAAGTTATGAGATTGTATTAAAATGAACAACATTGTCCATTTAGTTAAAACAATATATATTTCTTTGTGTATTTAAAGGCAACTGAGCCATTAAAATAACCAGAGAGTAAAATTGTATAAAAATGTAAAATTATTCAGTGGAATATTATTTTATTTTGGACATGTTGGATAAATAATGGTGAATATATTTTGGTACATTGGTATTTAGAATCTCAATAGAAATACTTAAAAGGTCAAACACACAGAAGCCTCTACCTGTAGCAGCAAAATGACATCATCTCTAGCCTTTATAGCTGCAAACATTTTTCAAAGACAGCAATTATGAATGCTCTTCTAAGAACCAGTCAATATATTAGCTTTCTTTAAAATATACAGCTGCAGCTGTAAGCCACATATATTTTATTTGGCCTTGCTAATTTTCTCTGAGTTCTAGGAGCTATGGATTTTTGAGATATTTGGCTGAAACTCAAAATGAAAAATCATTTTAAAAAATAGAAAAGCGTTTCATTCTTTAAAAATGCTAAAAATATATGATGCAAAATGTCATAGTTTGGCTGTAATAGCAAAATTCTTAGAATCAATCAGTCAAAAATAACTGTGTTATTTAAGTGCAATTTGAAGACATACAAACTAAAAACAGTATTTTAAAACCATCTATAAGAGCTTGATAGCTTCTCTACACACTGATAGCTATTTGCTTTGTAAAATAACAATTGAATGAGCACAGAGAATAGACCACCATAGAAAAGGCTGCCTTTTATGTAGCACTAACATACACTCAGTGGCATTTACCTACTTAGTGTGGCCAAGGGCAAGAGGGTACTTCAACAGCAACCCGAACTACCCTGTTTTAACCACCATTTTCACTATATAATCCCCTTGTAATAAAAGCAAGTAGCACACTAAAACTCACATAAACACCCCAAATTGGAAGACATTTTATGTATGTTTACTTTGCCAGAAAGAATATTATATTATGAAAAAATGAACAACTGCTTGGCTCAATCATTTTTTCATTTTTAACTTATTCATTTATTCAGAATATATTTAAAGAACATACTGTGTGCCAGATACTATTATCAGTGCTTAGGCTAGAGAGAAATAGACATAGTTCTTCCTTTCAATAGAGTGAGAACCTAAAAGGAAAATACACATAAACAGATAGTTGGAAAATGCAGCTACTGGGACAAGGATGGGATAACGTAGCATCCTAACTCAGTTTTAGAAAACTGGGGAGAGATTTCCCAAAAGAAAGACCAAAAGGACATTTTGAGAATTAGCTCAGTCAAGGAAAAGATTTGGAATATGACTATCAGGAGATGAGAAAAGATGTGTTAGCTGGAGCAACTAACAATAAGGGTGGGTAGTAGAGGAGTGTGGAAGTTTATGTCATAAGTTGGATCACATATGAACTAAAACTTCTAAGGAAAAAACAAAAGAATGCAAGAGAAAGGGAGGCATTCCAAATACAGAGAAAAGTTCCTGAAGCCAAAAAGATGTGCTGATGGTTGGGGCCAGAGGTAAAAAGCATGATCATGAAGTACCAGGTACAAAAGTGAAATTTTTATCCAATTTCTAAAGAAGTTACTTTGAAAGTTATTGATTGTATCTTTCTTTTCAGACTAGTTTCATGGAATTTGGGGAGGTGGGTATATAAGGTTTTCACAAAAATGGATCAGGGTCCTTGGCTAAGAGGAGATTCTGCCTTGGGTCCACCAGTGTAATAAACTACACTCCACTAAAAAAAAAATCTGACATGACATATTTGTTTTTAGAATGAGCTCTGGCTTGGGGAAAAAAAAAGAAAACCTACCAGAGGCAGGAAGGTGAAGTTGCTGTTATGTAAATGTGAGTCAAGGATGGAAGGCTGAAAGAAGCCTTCCAGCTCTCATGACCATCCTCTCAAAGTCCTTCCCTTCCAGATTCTGCCCGATCCCTGTCAGAAAGACAGTGCTACATATCTTTGGTTTGTTGTTCCAGCACTAAGTCATGTTGTGACTCTTTGGTGACCCCATGTACTACACTACGCCAGACTTCCCTGTCCTTCACTATCTCCCGAAGTTTGTCCAGACTCATGTCCATTGAGTCAGTGATGCCATCCAACCATCTCATCCTCTGTCGCCCCCTTCACCTGCCCTCAATCTTTCCCAGCATCAGTCTTTTCCAGTGAGTTGGCTCTTTGCATCAGTTGGCCAAAGTATTGGAGCTTCAGTGTCAGTCCTTCCAATGAATATTCAGGGTTGATTTCTTTTAGAATTGACTGGTTTATGTTTTAGTAAAATCATACTTCTGGTAATGTTTCAGCTTTATTACTTATTGCCATGTAACACGTGTGTATGTGTGTTTTTGTCGCTAAACCAACCTAGATTTTAGTGACTTAAACAACCATTTTCTTTTCCCATGATTGTGTGTATTTACTGTACTCAGTGTGGCAGGTTTTCTGCTCCTGGTGATGTCGGCTGAGGCTGTGGTTCATCCAGGTGCACAAATGGGGAGGAAACATCCAAGACATCTCACTCACATGCTGCACCCACGCTGGGACACTTGGACAATTTGGCCTCTCTTTCTTTCCCTGTAGGCTTGAGACTCATTCTCCATGTGACCTCTCTAAAGTTCACTCCATGAGAGTAATCACAGTTCTTATATAATGAGTTAAAGTTCCCCAAAGTGCAAACACAGCAGCTCCTTAGCCTTTTTAAGGGGTAGGCCCTGTTCACTGATGATCTCTGGCACTCAAAAGAGTTGAGCCTACACCCTAACAGCATGCTCAGTTGCTCAGTCAGGTCCAACCCTCTGTGACCCCAGGGGCTGTAGCTTACAAAGCTCTTCTGTCCATGGATTTCTCTAGACAAGAATACTGGAGTGGGTTGCCATGCCCTCCTCCAGGGGATCTTCCTGACCCAGAGGTCGAACCCATATTCCTGAGTTTCTGACATTGGCAGATGGATTCTTCACCAGTGTACCACCTGGGAAGCCATACTCTTAAGTAAGAACCTTAATTATGATCAGGACTTATGATTGTTTTAGGATTCCTACCGGGAAAACAAAACAAGAGCATTCCTAGATGTCCTACTGAGGTATCCCTGGAAACAAATGTTTTCATTTATCTTTGGGTTTATTTAACATAGAAAAGCTAAACTCACAATGTTTGGTATAGCTTTTTCAGAGATTTCTATTAAAATATATGAATACTAAAAGTTGATCTTTTCATGATTTCCTCCTTCATCTAGTTGTAGGGTATGTCATCACAAAATAAAGAAATAACATATTAATACTGCCTGCTTTTAAAAGGTTGCAAACTTACAGTTTACTCAGGTATGTAGACAACATTTAGTTTATTTTACCAATAATTAGTCAGGTCTGATTTACTACCACCTGCTGAGTAGCAGGGAAAAATATATATATAGTCCTATCTGTTTTAAAATGCACTTAAGGCACCTAATGAATCTCTTTACGTAATGTTTAGTGATCTAAGATAAAATGTACACGCCCTTCTCAGATTTTCAGGATCTCATCTGGATGTGTGATAAGAGGGGTGTGACCTAACTCACCTCATGATAGGAAGGGAAAGTTTGACTTGTTAGATAAAGTGTCTTCTGTCTCCCTTGAGTCTGAGAGTGTTAAACCTTATCTTGCTCATCGCTGCTTGTCCAGTTGGTGTTCTGAGCTACAGTTTGATTTGAGCTTCAGTTTGGTGTTTTGAGCTACAGCTTAATGTGGTCTGACTAGTAGGAGCTGGTTTGGCCAGAACCCTGTGTGTGGCATCTCATATCCTCTTTCTGTCTGGGTGTTTCACAGCTCCATCTGCTTGAACTATGCTTTGCAGTTGCCCTGTGGCAGGTCCCTGGCTTTGAGCCCAGGAGGCACCCCAGCCATTCCTCCAGGTACAGTGTATCCATCTGGGTTTCAGCCTTGCTACAAGGTAAAAGAGATGGCTCTTTCCACTCAGCACCATTAGATATTGCGTTTATTTTGAGAAGCTGAAAATTCAAATTCTGTGTTATCATCTGGGGAGCTCTGACTCTCTAGAAAACTCTCTCTGCCCTCACTGTACCTCTCTTAACTTAAGGCCAGAGAAGATAAATCCGCATTCTTAATTATTCACCACAAAACCTCAGAATTTATTCAAAGTCTGTAACATATAAAGCACATTTTACTAAGCAGTCTTATTCTCACAGTTTGTTCTCAAGTTATTTCATTAGGAAGCTTTACAGGGAAGAATGTGTTTTTGTTTTGTGTTCATAAGGATATCTTTTGGAATGCTGCATGTCTAGTTGAAAAGAATCAGACCATAGGAATATCAAATCCTGGTACTTAAACATTTAAAAGATACCAATAATGAACCTTTTTTAAGTAGCAAAAATATTATTTTCTGTGTTAGAATAAAATATAGCTATATAGACCATGTTTTGGTTTCTTCCTACATTCATGTTAAGGAAGAGGACCTTGCTCAATCTTATTTTATATTTGATCATGTGTATGTGCTGTGCTGGGCTTAGTCACTCAGTTGTATCTGACTCTTTGTGACCCCATGGACTGTAGCCCACCAGCCTCCTCTGTCCATGGGATTCTCTAGACAAGAATACTGGAGTGGGTTGCCCTTCTCCAGAATATCTTCCCAACCCAGGGATCGAACCCAAGTCTCCTGCATTGCAGGCAGATTCTTTATCGGCTGAACTACCAGGGAAACCAGACCATGTGTATACTATATATCAAATTTATTATGGATTAATTGAATCTAAATATAATGTTTATTTTAATTTCTAAAGAGAATATCAAGTCAGTCCTAAAAAAGCAAAAATATCAACCTAATTCTAGGTGGTTTTGAATAGCTGTATCCAAAACTTCTGTCTCATCCTTCACCATCTGCAGTTTACAAAGGGAAACAATTTCATTTCTTCAAATAATTCATACCAGCACTTATTTCTGCATAGAAATATGAAGGAGCTAGCTATATATTTTGAAAATATTGCTTAAAAATAGAAAATCCAGTCTATGCATTAGTTGCTTTATTTCTGTGATATCCAAACATATATATTTGACTGAAATGACAGCTTTTTGCCACTGTAATATTTATCTGAATTATTTTGACACTAAGCAACGCAATATGTTGAAGAAGGGAATGAAAAAGCATACCTTGCATAATTTAAAGCAGTTAAAACATGGTTAAAATCAAGTAATTGCCCAGTTCATTTATTTAATCTTCTTACATTCTGCAAGTGTGAATGTAGTCATTCTAAAGAAGCTTTGATATTTATTTACCTAACTGCACTTAGTGAATAAAGTCCCAGAATTATTTTTTATAATGGTTTTCTTGACTTTTAATTGCAGTCAATGTATAGTTGACAATATTCCCTTTCTATTGGGTAGACAAAATCTTAATGAGCAATAGAGCATATCTTTTTGTGGGCTTAAAGCAAGTTTTAATCATAACCTTACCTGAGTTAAATGTTAACATTTTGGTTAGTAGTAAGGTTCACAGAAATGAAATGTTACTGTAATTCCATGGTATTAAGTGGTCACACATAGACCCCAAGAGTGGCTAAAATTAACTAAAAATGCCTAGTTGGCTGACCTTTAATAAGCTGAAATCTCACTCTTAATTATATTGGTTGGAAGTTCCTAACCTTACTGATGCAATAAGAATGGAAAGCCAGAGATGCTGCCTTATTTTATTATTTGTAATAATCCCTTTTATTTGAATGATGGATAATGTCTAGGAGTTCTTATGATATCTTGGATGTCATGAAAACAACAGTCTCATCTAGCTGTGAGCCCACTGGCTTATGTTGCTGGATGATCACCAGCAAGGTTTAATTTTAAACTTGCTAACACAAAATAGTAACTGGAAAGCAGTTTGTTTCACTTTTTCTTAGTAAAATTATGATGGAAAACTGTTCACCTGGGAAAATCCACATTCATATCATAAACATAATCCTGCTTATAAGGAGTACTAATGACATACTTTATGAATTTTAATTTCTGTTTGGAAGTCAGCAAGTGTGCATTCTATAAATGTAAACCATCTGTTGGCACCTCCTAAAAGACTAGATTTCAGTCCATCCCAACATGAATTATTTATTTTGATGGATTTCTTTCCTAAGCAAATTCAAGGTTGTGTGTGTATATGTGTGTGTTTTAATCTGTTTTTAATCGGCAATAAAGTTTCAAAGTCAGGACATGCATAATTACCAACCCAGAAGATAAAGTGCTCAACAAATTGTATTTATTTTATATAATATAATTCTTGTGAAATTAAGACACACCATTTAACATTTGATCAAAGGTGAAAAGAGGAATAGGAGGAAATGCAATTAAAATTTTCTATGATATTAATGTTTCAATGACATATCAGAAGTACCTATTGCTTATTTAAAAAGAGAAACCAATAGCTTTCCATTGACAGTATCATATACTGCATAGTTGTAAGGCAAATACAATGGAAATCAACATTTTAAATACGTTCACTTAACTGGATGAACATTTACTGTATTTTGAACAAATACAGAAAATCTCATTGAAGTTAACAAACCTTGTTATGTTGCCAGTGTTGCATTTTTAAAAAAATAATTCTTGTTGATAAATATTTGAAATAGCCCTTTTATGTCAAAGTTTATTGAGCATAGTTGTATACTTCTGAGTTTGCTTTTAACTTTTTTCTTTCAGTGAAAATTTTCGATAGGTAGGACAGAGACCATCAATGCCCATTAGTGAATCTGGAATCTAGGTAGGAAAGAGATGGATGTCCAAGGAATTTCTTAAATCATGTTAACAGGAAATGGTGTAGAGGTCAAGGGGGAAAAAAGCTGTGCTATTGAATAGTTGCTTCAAACCTGTTGAACAAATTTCATAGACAAATACATAAGATATCTGCATTATAAATTAGAGCAGTATTTGATTCATGCTTTAAGAATCAGAATTTTCTTGTTTTAAAATAAATGCCTTCCAATAATAATTTAAAAGCTACAGATTTTCCTAAGGTTAATCACTTTTTTTTTTTTTTAGAGAGAGAGGTGGACCCTAGTTGAACAAACACACTTACCCTAGAGCTCCAGATCCCTTTTTCATTCCTTATTGAGTCATTATTCCATCTTGTGACATGGGCAAATTAAATCAACTGTGAAAAGTCTGTTCCTCTTTGTACCAAAGACCAAGTTTCTGCTGTATATAGACTTGATTGTGCTTATGTGTATTTCCATAACACTTGTTGCCATTGGAGAGCTACAGCTGCAGTTGCCATCTCTGGGTTGTTCCCTCCCATCTCTTTCACCCTCTAGCAATTTTTGTTCTCTTCCATTCAGGCAAATTTGAACTGATTAAATGTTCTTGGATTATGCAAGGAAGCTATAAGACAAAGTGTCCTGTTGCATTTCACTCTAAATTCAGCAGTTTGTAAATTGCGTATTTTGGTCTTGAAAATGTATCTTTAGTTATTCCTCTGGGCTACAAATGCATTTAATTCAGAAAGTCTATTGATTCTTGACTATGAAAAAAAAATCTTAAGACACCAACAGAAAAGAATCTGTATTCCTCTTCCTATCCAAAGTTCCTGCCCCAAGCTCAAGTCTTCCTGTCTCTAACACAAACACATCATTTTATTCTGGGTGCCCATCAAAAACTAAAGATATCAGGGAAGTGATATCTAACACAAAAGCTTATCGGTTTTAAAAACAGTGAATGTTCAGCAGGATTTGTTAATATAAAGGCTTTTCACAGTCACAAGGAAGTCCTTGTATTGCTCTGCATGTCAGTTTATACTCATCATGGTCCTTTGGTTTATTTTATTTTTCCTAGTCAGGACACTTCCAAATAAAGAATACCATTGTTTTACATTGACATATGTTTACTAAGATAATAAACATGTATCATATCTGTGTTTTTGTTAAAAGTGCAGTTCATTAGTGCAGGCTCAGATAACTTAAAGCTTAGACCCAATATGAGTTACACTTATTATTTAATTAGAAAAGACTCATAGAAAAGTACTTACTCCTGGCCCTGGCTCGCTCTTTACTTACATTTCTTCTATGTTTCTCATGATGCTGCTATTTACTTTGTCTGTTGTAACTCAATATTTAGAGGGAAAAATATCTAGCTATAATGTGCTGCTACTGCTGCTAAGTCACTTCAGTCATGTCTGACTCTTAGCGACCCCATGGACTGCAGCCCACCAGGCTCTTCCATCCATGGGATTTTCCAGGCAAGAGTACTGGAGTGGGGTGCCATTTAGGAATGAAGAAAGATTGAAAATTAATGAGTTAATAAATTAACTTAGAATGTTAGGAAAATAGCATAAATGCAAAAATCATGTAAGGGGAAAATCATATAAAAGGTAATAGTAGAAATTGATTTACTAGAAAACAAAGACTCCATAGATAAGCCAATAAAAGGACTGGTTCTTTGAAAGTCTAGTTAGTTGCTTAGTTGTACCTGACTCTTTGTGACCCCATGGACTGTAGCCTGCCAGGCTCCTCTGTCCATGGAATTCTGCAGGCAAGAATACTGGACTCAATTGCCATTTCCTTCTCCAGGGGATCTTCCTGAACCCAGGGATTGAACCAACCCAGGGACTGAGCCCAGGTGTCCCACACTGCAGGCAGATTCTTTGTGTCTGAGCCACCAGGGAAGAGTTAATATAATGGGGGGAAAGGTACTGAGCTTTAAAAGGAATGGTAAATAAACAATGAGGAGAATTGTAAGAGGACGTTAGAATGAAGAGATTGAAACAAGAGAATTTCTGGAAAGAGTTGTTCACAAGCCCCCTAAGTTCAAGAGGAAAAGAAATGAAATATATGTGCATTATGTCTAATACTTAGCAGGACCTCAATGATTTTTTCTGGTACAGGTTCAGTGGGATCAGAGCACATGATCAAAGCTTGAATGCAGTTACAGAAGAGTGAATGGCAGGTGAGGAAGTGTAGAAAATAAAGCTCAATAATTTTGCTAAAAGCTGTGAAGGGAAGATGAGGAGAAAAAGCTGGGAGGATAATCCAATAAAGAAGTGGAGCTTTCTCACAAACCACAGTGAGAGAATTAGGTGAGAATTAGGAGAATTAGGAAGGTGAGTTTGGGAGCTGGAAGCTTGTATTCATAGTATTATTCTCTGTGTGAAAGTCTTGGGAAAGACATCATTTTAGCTTTTTTCTCCACTCTTACCTTTGAAACAGCAGAGAGGTCTCCAAGTAACCTCTGGCTATGGTTCCTGTTTACAGGTCTCTGAAAATATTTTAAGATACTTTTTATAGGTTGTTTTTTTCCCCACTTAATTAGGGGCCAAGGAACATGCTTCGAGTAGAGTGAAAAGTCTTTAATGGAATTCTGTATCCTGGCTTTTGTCATTATAAGAGTATACCCACATTGACTCTGCTGATTGCATTATGTGTAGTAGCAATAGGAGGGTGATTAATATTAAAATATTTTAATCATTAAAACACCTCTAATTAAATTATTTTATTTTTTCCAAGGCTTAATATGGGAATGTTTTCATCTTTGTTGCAACATTTATATCTGTCTTTCAACAAGACTTTTCAAGTTTGTTTTGATTTTCAATAATTTTTACTCCAACAATGGGGACAACTTTAAGAGAAGGCAAATTTCATTGGTTTGACAACCCACTTAGACTTCATCCCATTGTCCTCCACATCTGTATTTTATTTTATAGCCCTTTTTCTTGCTGTAATCATTTTTACTTGAAAGAAACTTGTGAATTTTTCTTTTGAAGTTAATTTAATGGATCAGATGTGGGACTTCCTTCAGTTTCCATTGACTGCTCTGCCAAGAAGAAAAGAAAAATCCTATTGTTTACACTTCTCAGTGCTAAGGAGCATTGTTCACTCTTGGGAAATCATCAGTATTTTTGAATATATACAGAAGAAAGAATTCTATGTGAAGTATTAAGGAACGGTTTGAGATGGGATTTTAAAAAGCAATTGGGTTCTAGTTTTTATTTCTTATTTTTAGGGTAAAATTAATAACACACTACTGTGTTTGCCCTCAAGGAAAAGCAGGAAACAAACACAGTTTTGGACATTTAGAAAAGATTTGTAAGTATCTCGAAGTAGCTTAAAATAATTGAAATATATGAAGTACTCTGTGTGTATGTGTGTATCTGTGTCTGTGTGTTAGAGAGAGAGCGAGCGAGAGAGCAAGAGAAAGATTGGGAAAACATATGATTAGCATAAGAGTGTACGGAAGAACTCTTAAAAAGAACATGGAGTCCATTCTGGGATTCAGGTGATAGCAGTACAGGTCAAGCATCTTGCATTCAATTCAAATTTTGATACTTGTCATATCCTCCCAAAAGTTTTTATTCCCTCTGTGTTTCAGATTTTTGCCTATATGAAATGTAGCTGTTTTTTTAATTTTTCTCCTCATTCTTCTTCTTCTATTCCTTCATCTCTTTCTTCTTCCTCTTCTTCATAAATGAAAGGAAAACCAAATGTTGTTGAGTTTAAATGCCTTGTTATTAGGAAAATGTTTCATATTTACGTTGGAGAGCCAAAAATAACTCAAAAAAAAATTTCCCCATAACCCTCATGAATTTAGCAACCATGTTTTGGCATCTAAGCATAAAATCATTTTTCAGATCCTATTAAATTGGTTATAACTGATACTAGATAACCATTAGTACTTAAACCATAGTCACATTTCTGTACAGTGTATTCTGGAGAACAGCGGACCGTTCTCCACACAAGGATGAACCAAACAGACATGTTCACTTCAGAAGATGACTGATGGAGCCAGGAAGATCTGTCCTCTTGTGGAGTATGACAGGGTGGAGGGGGAGAGGCCAACAGGGAAGAGTGGGAGGAGTGGAGTGGTGAGTGTGGTGGAGCACTCACCATGGTGGAGCACTCACCATTGTGGAGCAGACACATGCTTCTGAGAGGAAGACAGAGGAAGCGGAGAGGCCTTTTAATTTTCACCTCCAAGCAGAAAAAGATTTTATTGAAGGTGTTTTTAAAAATTGTCCTCATTACTGTATTCAAATCTCTAATCTGACAGGTGGGGGGGAAAAATTGGTTGCCAGAGACATTTCAGACATAAGAGCATTAAGGACAGAGAAATAGGGAGCGGTAGCTATTTCAGTGGTTAGTAATCAATTATTAAGACTAGGTAATACTGGCCTTTCAGGAGACATTAGATAATCCAGTGCTGATAGCCAGGGCCAGACAGCCGGGACCCAGGAAAGGGAACAGACCCAAACTCATAGGCCTTATCACCGTGCCTCACTTCTTAGTTACCCCTAGTTTTTTACCACCCTCCCCCAGGAAACCAAAGCAAAAACATAGAATTTTATTTCACAAGCTACTGAGTGCCTTCTTCAGAGTTATAACTTGTTACATAGTTGTACAGTGAGTTATATGCCATTCTTAGCACAGAAGATTTTCATTGTTGTGGTTTAGTTGCTCAGTCGTGTCTGACTCCTTGCAACCCTAGGGACTGTAACCCACCAGTCTCTTCTGTCTAAGGCATTCTCCAGGCAAGAATACTGGAGTGGGTTCCATTTCCTTCTCCAGGAGAATCTTCCCAACCCAGGGATCGAACCCGCGTCTCCTGTGTTGGCACAATTACTTTGCCACCGAGACACCTGGGAAGCCCGCTGACTGCTCGAATACCTCTCTTCAGATGCTTACTTGGCTCATTCACCTTCCTTCTTTTGTTTTGTGAGATATTTTCCCCAAAGGTCATGATATCATTAAACATGTCATTTTGTTGTTGTTTTTACTTAAGTGCTGTCAAATTTCAATCTTCTTTACCTGACCACATCCCTAAATAATAGCAATTAGAATTTGAGTTTTCATCAACGTTTTCAGGAGGATATTTATTTCACCAGATAGCCTTTTCTCTTATTATTACCAAAGTTTATCACAGTGGGTGTGAATGTTTGTGTTTATGTGCATTTCCCTCATATAAATGAATCTGATAGATTAGTTTCAAATTTTGGGAAGACTCTTCTATGACATTTACGTGATTATCATTCTTCTCTCCACTTAAAAACTGTTTCCTATACCTCTCTCTCTATAGATGAAATATAAAGAGTAAAGATAATGAAAGTTGTGGGAAAATTAGTTGTTGGCATTTCGTGACACTGCTCAAAGATTTTATGATAAAATGAATTTTGAGAAAATTGCCAAAAAGAACAGTGATGGGTAAATTCATTCTGACTTCCTTCTCTAGTTTTTAACATCATTCTCATTATTCAGGGCCTGGATCATGTCCTATTTCCTCTTTATGTCTTCCTCAGTCTTTCTCATTTTGCTAGAAGTCTCCTTATTCTCTTTATGAGTAATAAGCACCTGTAAAGTGGATCTCTGCCCCCACGCTCCCACAAAATCCCTCATAATATCTTATATAGAAGGAAAATATCAATGATAGGAATTTGCATTTAGCAATATTTGCCTCCTCCATGGAGTGGTTGGCATTTAGTGATACTGCTTGAAGATTTTATGAAAAAATAAATTGTGAGAAAATTATTAAAAAGAATGATGGTGGATAAATTCATGCTTACTTCCTTCTCTATCTTTTTAACATTATTCTCATTATTTAAGGCCTGGATCATGTTTATGATTAAAATGAGAAGTAAACTTAGAAGATTTGACCAGTATCAAATACCAAAGATGGGGCTAGAAATCAGTTATTGTGACTCTCAGTTTGAGGTTCAGATTATGGCATGGCTGTAGAAATAAGAGGATAAAGTGAAGTGAAAGTCGCTCAGTAGTTGTGTCCAGCTCTTAAAGTAAGCTCTTAAAGTAAGTACAGACTTTCTTCAGTGCACATTCTGTCTCCCACTCATTAGAAGGCACTGGGTGCAGCTTTGGCAACCTTTGTACAGCCTCGGACCAACATGTAAGTTTCTCTCCAAGCCCTTTTACATTTTGAAGGAAACGCTGACAATATTATAGGCTAATTTCAGAAAGAGGCTACAGTCCGAGGTAATTGTCATCTCAGTTTTATTGGGAGGATAGTAATACTATTAAGAGGGGAGATTTTATGTATCAGATATAGAATGCTAAAGAAATAATCCAACTTGAATATTTTTTGTCTACATGAAGTATTTGAATAGCTATGTGCTTTGGTGTGCTAATGCTTCAAAAGACATTCCAGAATCTGTTTGCTTTGGAAGCTGAAATGCCATATCAGGAGCTAAAATTGCACTTTCCCTATGTTGAGTATGTCTTAGGTGGATGAGACGTAGGTAATTTCAGCATACGACCTTGACTTTTAAAGATAAAAATCAGGATATCTGAGTTAGTTGCTGCTGCTGCTGCTGCTAAGTCGCTTCAGTCATGTCTGACTCTATGCAACCCCACAGACGGCCTCCTACCAGGCTTCTCTGTCCCTGGGATTCTCCAGGCAAGAACACTGGAGTGGGTTGCCATTTCCTTCTCCAATGCATGAAAGTGAAAATTGAAAGTGAAGTCGCTCAGTCCTGTCCGACTCTTAGCGACCTCATGGATTGCAGCCCACCAGGCTCCTCCATCCATAGGATTTTCCAGGCAAGAGTACTGGAGTGGGGTGCCATTGCCTTCTCCGTCTGAGTTAGTTACTTGATATTTAAAGCAAATAAAAAGCATCCATCTACATCTAGTTCTAGGAATTTTTAAATGTATTGCTTATGTATCATCACCAGTCCATCACTTATTCACTTCCTTTGACCTGTCTGCCCCTTGATAGAACTAAAAGTTCATTTCTGTCCATAGGAGTGTTAGGTTTCCAGACGCTGCAGTCACAGCACACACTTTCTTCAGTGCACATTCTGTCTCCCACTCATTAGAAGGCACTGGGTGCAGCTTTGGCAACCTTTGTACAGCCTCGGACCAACATGCAAGTTTCTCTCCAAGCCTCTCTCCTTTTACATTTTAGCTTTTTCTTATCCATCTCTTCTTTTCTTAGTCTAAGAAAAGTTAAATTGCCTAAAAATAGTCTTAATGCATTTGCTTATAGACTTTCTCATTTATTTGCATTTAACGTCAAACTACATTTTCAAAGAAAGATTATTCTATTACTGTAATTCTTTTTCCATCAGATCATATTCAAATTACCAATTTCGTATTGTCATCTTTATTAAGAAATATGTGTTTGCTTCCTATTTGCATGAAGTCCAAATTCTGAACTCTTGCAGTGTCTCAGAAACATGCAGAAAGTGTCACACACACACACACACACACACACACACACACACAAAGCCTTCATATATTTGGATGTGGTTCTTCTATATTTATGAGACTTCTATAGAATTTAGAAGCACTAATATCATCTTCAGTTATTATTATTGACTTGGAAGTTATGAAGGGTATAGTTGAATTTAAGAACTATGACCTTTCTCCAAGGTCACCAATTAAATTTTATAACTTACCTTATGAAAAGCCGGAGTCAAAAGAAGAGCAGAATAACTTTTTCTTCCTTCAGGTTGTAATATAATTTATGAACAACCATCAGGATACACTCAAAGTATTTCCACAATGTAAGATATTGCTTTGAAGGGCCTGGGTGGTGGTACTGGATGAATTCTGACCTAGATTCCTAAGAGAAGCAGTCCGCGTGGCTCTGTGCGCCTTCTCAGACAAACAGTAATCCGATTCTCAAGCACAGAAGGCTGTCAGGATTTGTGACCTTTACTGTGAGTGATATAAGCTGCACCAAAGTGGAGACAGAATTACCTCTTACCTTGCAGAAAGTCACTCTCAAGGTCATTTTCAGGACAATGCAAGGAGAGGTGCCCTACTGCTTCTTTGCCCTGTGAGGCCTTTCTCTTTGACTGATTTATCCATCCTGGGTACACCCCATTCCAGTAATTCAAAGAGAACTTGTTCTCCACTAGATGAGATCAAATCTGGTAACCACCAGAAACTGGTTTCTATGAAGCAAAATTATGTCAGCCTGCAGGCAGATCAGGGACTGGTGGAATCAAATGAAATCAGTGTAGGTTTTCTTGTCTGCCAGGCATCATATCCCTAATAAATATGGACCAGGGAATTTTGATTTGTTTCACGTTGGCCTTTTTATACTGATGTGTTGAAATATATAAATCACTGCAGGTCAGTAATATAATATAATTTGTTCTATTACCTCAGCTCGCTGATACCTGTTACTTCTAAAACTAAGATATTGCAAGGGAGATTCTTTATACTTTAATCACTAATTTGCAATCACTTTATAATATTTGTAAAATTGATTCTTTCTTAATATTTTCTCCAGGACTTCACGTGCTATATCTCTCACACGTGCCTTCTTTCTGTTCTTATATCTGCATAGATTTTCTCATGATATATATAAGTTCCCTGGAGTTCAGGCATATCAATATTATTCATTCATTTTACTTTACTTTCCTACTTTCAGGTAAAAGCCAACCAGCTAAAACAGAACATTTTTAATTCAATCAAAATTTTAAGAGCCTGATAATTTATACTGGTTCATGTTAAGTGCATATAAGCTGCCTAAAAGCCATTTTAGGACATACATAATAAGTGTTGTAGAATATTGTATGTCATTTTTCATAAGTTGTATGAGTTGGGTTTAGGAATATAACACTCACATATGTAATTTTAATATATTAAGATCTACGTAGGACTCCTCTTCACATGGGCTTCCCTGGTGGCTCAGAGGTTAAAGTGTCTGCCTGCAATGCGGGAGACCTGGGTTCGATGCCTGGGTCAGGAGGATCCCCTGGAGAAGGAAATGGCAACCCACTCCAGTATTCTTACCTGGGAAATCCCATGGACGCAGGAGCCTGCTGGCCTGCAGTCCACAGGGTTGCAAAGAGTCGGACACAACTGAGTGACTTCACTTTCCTCTTCACATGATCAAAGTTGTTCAGGGCTTTGATAGCCTTTATAAAGTTATGAATCACCATGGAAGAAAATGCTAAGATAAAGATCTTAGCTAGGAGAAATTGTATGTTTGAACTACTAAGAGAAAATCAGGCTTTTGTTACTGTTCACTTGCTAAGTCATGTCTGACTCTTTGCAACCCATGGACTGAAGCATGTCAGGCTTCCCTGTCCTTCACTATCTCCCAGAGTTTGGTCAAACTCATGTCAATTGAGTCAGTGATGCTCTCTAACCATCTCATCCTCTGATGCCCTCCTCTCCTCTTGCCAGAGTCTTTCCTAGCATCAGGGCCTTTACCCATGAGTCCGTGCTTTGCATATGGCAGCCAGAGTATTGGAGCGTCAGCATCAGTCCTTCTAACGAATATTCAAGATTACTAATTGTTTTTATATTTTGAGTTTTTATCTGATATACAATATGCATAGGAATTATTAATGTTATAGTTTATAACTAATGATAATGACCATTTACTTTAATTATATGCCTGTGGAATGAGCTTAGAAGAAAGCTCCATGCATTTAATTAATGATCTGACTAAATCTAAGTCAGTTAGCAGTTAAGTCACTTATGGACCATTTCTTAGTGGTGCTTGAGTTTCTAACGACTGGTAGGCATTTATTTATCAAGAGGCAAAAAGGAGGATAAAGGCCACATAGACTTTAAGAACATATCTGTGGTCATAGTTGCTTGAAAGAGACTTGAAGAGAACTTCCCCAAACGGTTTGTGAAATGATTAACTCACAGATTCTACAAATTCAATAAAAGAAAGAAAGTAAAAGTGAAGGTCACTCGGTCCTGTCTGACTCTTTGTGACCCCATGGACTATACAGTCCATGAAATTCTGTAGCCAGATTACTGGATTGGGTAGCCTATCCCTTTTCCAGCAGATCTTCCTGACCCAGGAATTGAACTGGGGTCTCCTGCATTGCAGGCAAATTCTTTCCCAACTGAGCTATGAGGGAAGCCCCTCAAATTCAGTAAGAGGTACTTTAAAATTTTACAGGGACTCCTTTGGCTTATTAGCTTTTTTTTTTAATAGCATAGCACCTCTATTCATCTTTATAAATAGCAACCATTTACTGAAGATGTCTTAGCTTATCAAGAGTTAATTACTGAGCAACTGAAAAACAATAAGAGCAAGATGTCAGAGCAAATGCAGCTTCTCGCCACTTGCTTTCTCTTTATTTTTTGATAAAAGTAAATAAGAGTCCCAAATGGCAGAAGCTAAGCCCTTCCTCCAAGGATCTTTCTTTTGGGGAAGGAACAAAAGGTAAGGGGCACTTTATGACATTTCTGGTTGAAGGGAGTGAAAGAGGGAAGTGGTTTATTTTTTTCTTATAAGGCATCTTGTGCTACAGTGACCGTAGCAGGGACATAGGTTTCTGAGGAGAATCCTGGATGTCACAGGCCAAAATAAAATCATTTTGCCACTTATCACTTAATGATAGCTTAACCGCTCCAAAGATAAGAGCTTTTTAAATAATTACACAGCTATTTAAACATTGACACTTCTTGGTTATTTTGGATGCAATACAAATGGCTTGTTAAAAAGCTATGATTTTTCACAAGTACTGCTAGTCACCAAAGAAAAATTCTTTTAAGCAGAACCTTGGCTTTGGAGGATCACCTTGTTATTCTGTTGCCGACCTGGGGTGTAGAAGGTTGAAATCATTTAACAGAGAGAGTTAATAATGAAATCTCTTAAGCATAAAAGTATTTTTCTGGATAATGGCAACATATTAGCAATGCATAATTGGTAAGGGGGACACAGAAGATATGTGGACCTCCACTGTGCTGTCTTCTTCCCTTCCTTACCTTTTCCTTTCCATTAATGTTTCAAAAACAATTTGTGTATCATGGCCAGTAAGGCAATTACGTTATTTTAAAATTATTAATATACTTCTCATCAACATTAAATGTGTTCCTATAGGGTCTATAAATTGTAATAAGGTTAAACACATATATCTCTATAGGTTTATCTTTAAGCTCTCATCTCATATTAATCCCTTGTACCAACTAAATGTCAGTCTCATAACAATCAGGACAGCTAGAGGCATGGTCTCATCACCAGTGACCTCACTCAGTGTTGTTTTGGAAATCCTAGCCTATCTTAACAGAGAAGGCAATGGCACCCCACTCTAGTACTCTTGCCTGGAAACTCCCATGGACGGAGGAGCCTGGTGGGCTGCCGTCCATGGGGTCGCTAAGGGTCGGACAGGACTTCACTTTCACTTTTCACTTTCATGTATTGGAGAAGGAAATGGCAACCCACTCCAGTGTTCTTGCCTAGAGAATCCCAGGGACAAAGGAACCTGGTAGGCTGCCGTCTACGGGGTCACACAGAGTTGGATGCGACTGAAGCGACTTAGCAGCAGCAGCAGCAGAGTCTTTCTGAATTTGAGAACACAATACTAATATAAAATCACACGTAGAACTATGCTTACATAAACTGAGTTCCAAATTATGTTTTACTCTCATTGGTCCACAAGAAGCCTGGGGCAACTATACTGTGGAGGTTTTCCTGGTTTACACGAGGCTGGATGGATGTCTGGTAAATGTAGATCTGGTCTAGGCTCAGAGATTCATTGACCTTTTGACCTAGCAGATAATTTAACAAATTCTTCTTCTTCTTCTTCTTCTTCTTCTTCTTTTTTTTTTTTTTGAGTTACTATGAAGATACTAATCATCTACCTAGAAAGTTCAGAGTACGTAATGGATGAGCAAGCACATGATGAAATGATGAAGTGCTATACAAATGTAAGAAATTACTGTGGCTGCATTGCTTGAGACTTTGGTATGAAAACGTACAGTCTACAGAAAATTACACAAAGCAGTCTGCCATGTAAAGATCAAAGTGAACTCTTTCAGAAAGCACTTTTTAAATTCCATGCTCTCTGATTTTCAAATTTATCATACCTATGAGCTTTAAACTTTGCTGAATGCATTTTAACATTTTTAAAAACTTTTTGAAATCAGCAATAACATTCCTAGAGCTGTAAAAACATGATGTTCCAACTGCCTTTTTTATAAGCTTTGTACCCTTTTCTTGGTTTTATTGCCAAAACAACCCATGGAAACAAAAGATGCAGAAAAGATATGAAAGGAAGTAACGACTGCTGAGCAGTTATCCTGTAGATGAATAATAGACAAGTACATAAACAGATGCAAGCCTAACACGGATGCAAAATGAATGAGAGGGAACTAACAGAACAAGCAGTTACAAAGTTAGGCTTTGGGAGTGGGCATTCATCTATCTCCCTTGGAAGATGTTCTATTGCTGACAGAACAAAATCTCTCTTTACTGTAATATAATCATTGCTTTATATGCCTCTATCTCCTTTTGACAAGTTAAAAAAAAAAAAAAAAACATTAAGACCTAAGACAAAGCATTCTAACTTTCTTAGGCAATATTCCTATAATACTTCAACAAGCATTACAAAGTTAATCATCATTTATACATAGATATAGTATGTAGTTAATCAACTAATATTTTCCTCAAATGTTAGTTTGAAGAACTATATGTCAAATCAGATACAGCTTTGACTTAAGTTTTTACTAGGAATTGTTGCTGTTTAGTCACTAAGTCGTGTCTTAACTCTTTTGCAACCCCATGGACTATAGCCCTCCAGGCTCCTCTGTCCATGGGATTTCCCAGGCTAGAATACTGAAGTGGGTTGCCATTTCCTGGATCTTCTCAACCCAGGGACTGAATCCACATCTCCTGCATTGCAGACAATTCTTTACTGCTGATTTACTAGGAAATACCCGTTTTGATGAACTGAATTCACCCTTTTTATGGTTGTTGTTCTACAGTTGCTCAGTTGTGTCCAACTCTTTGTGACCCCATGGACTGTAGCACACCAGGCTTCCTTGTCCTTCACTATCTCCCTGAGCTTGCTCAAACTCATGTCCATTGAGTTAGTGATGCCATCCAACCATCTCATCCTCTGTCGTCCCCTGCTCCTCCTGCCTTCACTCATTCCCATCATCAAGGTCTTTTCTAATGAGTCAGCTCTTTGCATCAGGTGGCCCAAGTATTGAAGCTTCAGCTTCGGCATCTGTTCTTTCAATGAATATTCAGGGTTGATTTACTTTAGGATTGACTTGTTTGATCTCCTTGCAGTCCAGGGGACTCTCAAGGGTCTTTTCTCTCCTCCATCATCACAGTTCAGAAGTGTCAGTTCTTCAGTGCTCAGCCTTCTTTATGGTCCAACTCTCACATCCATACACGGCTACTGGAAAAACCATAGCTTTGACTAGATGGACCTTTGTAGGCATAGTAATGTCTCTGCTTTTTAATATGCTATCTATGTTTGTCATAGCTTTTCTTTCAAAGAACAAGTATCTTTTAATTTCATGGCTGCAGTCACCATCTGCAGTGATTTTTGGAGCCCAAGAAAATAAAGTCTGTCACTGTTTGCATGGTTTTCCCACCTATTTGCCATGAATTGATGGGACTGGGTGCCATGATCTTAGGCTTTTTAATGTTGAGTTTTAGGCCAACTCTTTCACTCTCCTCTTTCACTTTTATCAAGAAGCGCTTTAGGTCCTCTTCACTTTCTGCCATAAGACTAGTGTCATCTGCATATCTGAGGTTATTGATATTTCTCCCAGAAATGTTGATTCCAGCTTGTGCTTCATCCAGCCCAGCATTTCAGATGATGCACTCTGCATATAGGTTAAACAAGCAGGGTAACAAAATACAGCCTTGACAGACTCCTTTCCCAGCTGCAACCAGTCCTTTGTTCCATGTCTGGTTCTGACTGTTGCTTCTTGACCTGCATATAGGTTTTTCAGGAGGCAGGTAAAGTGGTCTGGTATTTCCATCTCTTAAAGAATTTTCAAGTTTATTGTGATCTACAGAGTCAAAGGCTTTGGCATAGTCAATAAAACAGAAGTAGATTTTTTTTTCTGGAATTCTCTTTCTTTTTTGATTATCCAACAGATGTTGGCAATTTGATCTCTGGCTCCTCTGCCTTTTCTAAATCCAGCTTGAACATCTGAAGTTCTCAGTTCATGTACTGTTGAAGCCTAGTTTGG
The DNA here is from genome assembly GCA_917880005.1 of Nanger dama. Lineage (NCBI taxonomy): Eukaryota > Metazoa > Chordata > Mammalia > Artiodactyla > Bovidae > Nanger > Nanger dama. The sequence goes on from CAKJTW010000007.1 coordinate 39,360,282, forward strand.
AATGTTTTGAACATTGCTTTGCTATTTTGTGTGAAAGGAGTGCAATTGTGTGGTAGTTTGAATATTCTTTGGCACTGCTTTTCTTTGGGATTGGAATGAAACTTGACCTTTTCTAGTCCTGTGGCCACTGCTGAGTTTTCCAAATTTGCTGGCATATTGAATGCAACACTTTCCACAGCATCATCTTTTAGGATTTGAAATAGTTTAATTATAATTCCATCACCTCTACTAGCTTTGTTCATAGTGATGCTTCCTAAGGCCCACTTGACTTCAGACTCCAGAAAGTCTGTCTCTAGGTGATTGTTTACCAGACTGATTTATTGATCTTCTATGATGTTATGAAAAAATTAGAAAATGGAGGGTAAATATTACATTAAGACTTAAAGGGAAAAAAGTGTCCAGGAAGAAAAAATATATACCTAATATTCTGAAAATGTTAGTTGCCCACCACTTATTTTCATTAAAACTTTTTTCCAGTTAGTTTTAATTTTTGAAATATAGTCATCCTGTTAGTATTTCTAGTGGAAAAACTGAATTGCTTTAAGTCTGTTGACTTGATAAGTTAAGGTTGATAAATGTTTTGCTAGCAACTATGTCAGAAAAGAGAAATCTGGGATTAAATTATTTCTCATAAATAATTCAGAGTTCAGAAAAGTTTAATTGCTTTGATTTTTAGAAAATTCTATGAACATTGTATTTTTCAGATAAAGATTTCCCACTATTTCTAAAATTATTTAAATCAGAGAACTGTGTTACATTCATCAGCTGTGTGAAATTTGATTCTTAATTTGATGTTCATTGAAAACTCAAAATTGTCCTTTTATCAAATATATATTTTTATTTTTTACCTTTGTTCTTCAGTGACATTATGATAAATTATATATTCTGGAACAATAGTGATTTGTTCAAAGGGTCTCTGGTTCTTTAGCTTGGCAGAAATAATAATTTATCATTACTTTTCTTCCTTAATTGTACTGAATAAACTTCACTTTTCTAGGAAAACTGCTGTGCCATCCCTACTTATTTGGGAAATGATAAGCTGCCTTTTTTGTTGATAGTTACTTGTTCTGATGCTTGGTTAAATTGTAACAATTATAATTCATTTTAAATGATGATTATGAAGTATTATCAGTTCTTCAAATGGTATCTGTAATTTGAAAAGTCTGTAACTGCAAAACAGTTACATCATCTTTGAATTCTATTTTAAAATCAGGATTAAAATGCATATTTTGCAGTAACTTTTGATAAAAATTATCAAATAAGTACATGAGCTCATTTTTATTTATTTTATTTCAAAAGTTAGCCTGACTTAGTAGTATCATAAATTAACTGTACATGTGTGTTGTGTCCACATGCATGTGTTCATACATGTGTGTGTGTGTGCATGGGGGCAGAAGCACTGGAAAAATATGGTTGCTATTTATGCACATTATTGCCATAAAATTTTATAGATTTACATAACATCCAAATTAGCTTCAAGAAGCTAAACATTAATTCATTGTTTTTCAGTATGTAAGGATAGTTTAGCTCTTCAGAGAGGTTGAAGCAGAGTTAAAGAAAATTTGTTGGCATTTTGAAATACATTTAACTATCTATCGGTACCTTACTTCACATGTTGCCTGATTACACTTTTAGCAAGTACCATATACAATATGCTTCAATGATGTTTAATTATAAAATTTTATTTATGAAATTACAAGCCACTAATTTTCCAGAGAGTAATGATCAAATATTGGCATTGTGCTTCACTGATGGTGACAAACACCCCTGATAAAATTGATATTCACTCCCGCATCCTGAAATAGGGTCCCATTTCTGAAGCCCTTCTCTGCTGTACAGAATGACAGTTTAGTTTCTTAATATCAAATTCCTTTGCCTGTTCCAAGCAAAACAGATGGTTAAGATAATTATAATGGAAATGGCATGCTGAGAAAACTGTGGAGAAACCATTCCCTTCTTTTATCCTTCCTTTTTCCTCTTTCTGAATGCAGTGGATAAAGGTATGGAGCCGTAAACAGAATACGCAAGTCAAAAAAAAAAAAAAAAACTGAGTTCTAACTTTAACCCATGGAGGTGACCTGGGAGAGTCAGATGGAATCAGGCAACCTCTGCAGGTCTCAGTTTCCTTGTCTGTAAAATCCAGATGAGAGACTTATTTACCTCAGTGGAACCTCTGTATCCACCTGGCAAAGGCTCCCTGAAGGAAGAGGAGGAGGAGCCAGCTTGAGCAGAAGAGATGGTTCCTTCAAAATCAAACCCAAGTTACTTTTTTGTTGACCAAAAGAATTTTTATGCAAAAGGCATTTCAAATGCATTTAAAACAGAGAGCAGAAATGAATCCGAAATGCCTAACGTATGCTTTTTCAGCACTTTCTAGCAATTATGACAATTTAGGTGGTTATGTAAATTACACAATTCTTGTAAAACGACATAATTATGAAATGTTGGGGCAGAAACAGAAAAGGATTACATTGCTTTAAAGTGAATACTTCTATGATCTAAGACTAGATCCATCACCTTTTCTAATTCCTTTAGAATTTTACTGTTGCCAGTGGAAAAGTATTAGTAAGGAAGTAATGTTCCAAGAGTGTAAGTATTGATAAAATCTGAATAGGATGGTATACTATAATGAGGCTATTGTAAACTGAATTTTATTGTTTTGATTCAGATTTTTAAATCTGTCTGCATAAACAATTCATCCACATGAAACTGTTTTCAAAAATATTATCTTTATTTCTAGCAATTAATTTGGCATTTAGAGCATTTGTAAATATTTGTAAAAATATTTATAGCAAATGTTTCTCTTAGCATTGTATTTTTCATATTTTCAAGAAGAATATTTTACTGGGGAGATATTGCTAAGATAGTTCCAAATAGTCTAAGAACCATAAAAATACGTATGTGTGTTTGCATATTTGCAGAAACCACAGTTACTTTTGGAGAGTAGTATATGAAATGTATTTTCTTTTTAAATCTGTGGTTAATACCTTATCCTTGATTCCCCAGTTACTTAGCAATGACAAGTATATATGTAACTGTGTTTGTGAGAAGGAATAGAGGACTTTTTTTTCCCTTCAGGATTTTGTAGTGTGTTCAATTTCAAAGTCCATCACGAAGTTCCTTACTTTTCCTCCAGGCTGGAAAATTTCACCCCAAAGAAAGGTAAAAGAATGAGCATGCAGGCAGAGGTTTATAGCTCTCAAGAGCTGTTACTTGCCTGGCAAGGAGTACTTTGAAGAGACCAAGCCATCTAGGCAACTTGGTTTCCTTTTTTTGAACCAGACTAGGTGTACTTGCTCCTCTGAGCATCACAGTTAAAATCGCCCTTGCCAGACCTTTCCTCTGGCTAAGGCAGTTGTGATATTGTTTAGTCGCTCGGTCGTGTTTGACTGTGTGACCCCATATACTGTATCCTGCCAGACTCCTCTGTCTATGGGATTTCCCAGGCAAGAATACTGGAGTGGGGTGCCATTTCCTTCCCAAGAGGATATTCCTGACCCAGGGATCAAACCCGCATCTCCTGCATTGCAGGCAGATTCTTTACCATCTGAGCCACCAGGGAAGCCCCTTGTTATCTAAGATCATCATTATCTAAGAATATTAAGAATATTCATTATCTAAGAATATTAAGTTATATGGAGCTGGGAGGGGGGCAGGTAGTCCCAGAAGAACATTATCTATATTAAGAACATTCAGAAACAGGAAGCAGAGCAGAGGGAGTGGGTGAGGTGCATGTCTCCGTAGATGGAGAGAAGAGAGCCTCCTACCTCTGTCCCTGCGATCTCTACTCCTACCCCCAGAAAGGAAAAGAAGCAGGAAATAAAGCTTCCATTTGTCACTCCCCATGTCACAACTGAGCTTCCCCAGTGGCTCAGTGGTACAGAATCTGCCTGCCAGTGTAGGAGATGCACGAGATGCAGGATTAATCCCTGGGTCTGGAAGATCCCTTGGAGAAGGATATAGTGACCCACTCCAGTGTTCTTGTCTGGAGAATCCCATGGAAGGAGCTTGGCAGACTGTAGACTGTGGGGTCACCAATTGTCGGACACGACAGAGCAAGCACACACCACATTATTACCTTTACCTCAGGGAGTTATTTCCATCCCTCTGGCTAAGAATGGTTATTACTGAGCAGTACAGACTTCTGATGAGGAAGGACTTTTTCTCCCAATCACCCTCTCTCACACTTGCTAAAAAGACAAAGACAAAAGAACAAAAAGAACAAATGAGAATATTTACATTGTTAAGTTTGCAACTCAGAGGGGTAAAAAAAAAAAAAAATGAGTGCTGGGACTCAAAAGGACATCAAAAGAAAATTCTGGGACTCCATTTATGGGGAAGAAGAAAAGCCATTGGCATGAATTCTTTACAAAATAGCAAATACAAGTATCCTCCCTTGGCTAAGAGATAAAGTACAAGGAAAAGAAAGAGAGACATACTCATACACTGCTCTTCACTCAGTCTCTCCGTATAGTCCAGTCTGTTGTTGGCTCACCAGACTAGGGTGGTGTGTTGTCTGGAAAAATCATTTCCCACCACTTCCTGTCTGTGTTCCCTGTCCTCTTTCTTTGCCTCCTCATAGCTTAAGGCAAGCCTTTTTAATACATAGGCTTGTGTTGTCTTGAGTTCCCTTCATGTATCCCCCTCTGTCTTCCAGCTCTAGCCAAGACACCTCAAGAAGTCATTCTTCCTTTTTTAAACCATTAAAGCAAAATATCAGGCATGGATAATAAGCTTGAGTTGTCTCTGTGTGTCAAAGACAGAATGCTATTTTTAAATGGTCAGCGGATTCTTCCTGTTGGTCTGGATGTAGTTTGTATCTCACAATTGTATGAGCTTAGAAGCAGATGTCTTAGGGCTTGTGAAGAATTTTTGCTTCACAAGGAGCCTGAAATTTGTCCTCTGAGCAGGCATGCTTATCATTCTGGGAGCTGCACTTTGCAGAGCATGTTTTAGTCATACAGATACCTCTTCATGGCTCTGAGAGACACCTTGAGCTAGTAACTAGACAATACACAGTAAATATTAACTTTACATTCTTGGGTGCTTCCTAAGAGGTGCTTCTTTCCTATTTTGGATGTCCTTAAAAGGTTAGTTAATTCCAGTAGGAATCTGAGCTCACCCTGTGCTTAGTGCCTGCATATGCCAGGTAGAGTGAGACTGAATCACATAGATTTTGAGAACCAGTCATTCTACTTTAAAGATTCACTTGCCTTTGTCTCTATGGTCTGGATAACCCTGTATCAGTTCAGTTCAGCTCAGTCGCTCAGTTGTGTCCGACTCTTTGCAACCCCAAGAATCGCAGCACGCCAGGCATCCCTGTCCATCACCATCTCCCAGAGTTCACTCAGACTCACATCCATCAAGCCATCCAGCCATCTCATCCTCAGTCATCCCCTTCTCCTCCTGCCCCCAATCCCTCCCAGCATCAGAGTCTTTTCCAGTGAGTCAACTCTTCACATGAGGTGGCCAAAGTACTGGAGTTTCAGCTTTAGCATCCTTCCTTCCAAAGAAATCCCAGGGTTGATCTCCTTCAGAATGGATTGGTTGGACCTCCTTGCAGTCCAAGGGACTCTCAAGCGTCTTCTCCAACACCACACTTCAAAAGCATTAATTCTTCAGCTCTCAGCCTTCTTTACAGTCCAACTCTCACATCCATACATGACCACTGGAAAAACCATAGCCTTGACTAGGCGGACCTTAGTCAGCAAAGTAATGTCACTGCTTTTAAACATACTATCTAGGTTGGTCATAACTTTTCTTCCAAGGAGCAAGCGTCCTTTAATTTCATGGCTGCAATCACCATCTGCAGTGATTTTGGAGCCCCCAAAATAAGTCTGACACTGTTTCCACTGTTTCCCCATCTATTTCCCATGACGTGGTGGGACCAGATGCCATGATCTTCATTTTCTGAATGCTGAGCTTTAAGCCAACTTTTTCACTCTCTACTTTCACTTTCATCAAGAGGCTTTTTAGTTCCTCTTCACTTTCTGCCATAAGGGTGGTGTCATCTACATATCTGAGGTGATTGATATTTCTCCCAGCAATCTTGATTCCAGCTTATGTTTCTTCCAGTCCAGTGTTTCTCATGATGTACTCTGCATATAAGTTAAATAAGCAGGGTGACAACATACAGCCTTGATGTACTCCTTTTCCTATTTGGAGCCAGTCTGTTGTTCCATGTCTAGTTCTAACTGTTGCTTCCTGCCCTGCATACAGATTTCTCAAGAGGCAGGTCAGGTGGTCTGGTATGCCCATCTCTTTCAGAATTTTCCACAGTTTATTGTGATCCACACAGTCAAAGGCTTTGGCATAGTCAATAAAGCAGAAATAGATGTTTTTCTGGAACTCTCTTGCTTTTTCTATGATCCAGTGGATGTTGGCAATTTGATCTCTGGTTCCTCTGCCTTTTCTAAAACCAGCTTGAACATCAGGAAGTTCACGGTTCACGTATTGCTGAAGCCTGGCTTGGAGAATTTTGAGCATTCCTTTACTAGCATGTGAGATGAGTGCAATTGTGTGGTAGTTTGAGCATTCTTTGGCATTGCCTTTCTTTCGGATTGGAATGAAACGGACCTTTTCCAGTCCTGTGGCCACTGCTGAGTTTTCCAAATTTGCTGGCATATTGAGTGCAGCACTTTCAAAGCATCATCTTTCAGGATTTGAAACAGCTCAACTGGAATTCCACCCTGTATGGTAGATTGTAAATATTCTACTATAGCAGATACATTGTCATACTTTTAATCATACAAACACAAAGGCAACTTTGGGATCCTGAGGGAAAGAGCTCTTTTTTTTTTTTTCTCCTCCTAAATTTCCCTGAACTTTAAATGGAAGGGATTTTAAGCAGCCATTTTTCTACTGAAGACACATGGCTTCTGAAACTTCCAAGTAGTTAAGGACTAAGAATAAGGAGGGCCTATAGGTAGGACTTCTGGGGAGGTGAGACTTATACATTCTAGAAGCATGAGAGCTCAGTCGTGTCCAAGTCTTTGCAACCCCATAAACTGTAGCCCACCAGGTTGCTCTGACCATTGGATTCTCCAGGCAAGAATACTAGAATGAGCAGCCATTTCCTCCTCCAGGGGATCTTCCTGACTGAGCGATCAAACCTGGGTCTCTTGCATTGCCAGATGGCTTCTTTACCACTGAACCATTTTAGAAGCCTGCATTCTAGAAGAGGGGATATTTAATACTCACTGTAATCTGTTACTTTCTTTCATTTAATTCCCTCCTGTTAAATCTTTATTTAGTTGTATCATAGATGGTAGTGGAATTAAAGGAGAGGCAGAAGAATGCAGAAGGAATACAACAATCTGAACCAGTAGTTCATAGCTCACTGGAGTGGACCAGCAGAAGAATCTGGGCAGTGGTCCCTAGGAGATAAGTCCTTGGCAGGTTTGTGCATCATGAAAGCATTCCTGAGAACTCTTAAAAATATTAATAGGAAAATTCAGTAAAATCTAATCAACTTCTCCTCAACTCAAAGGAAGAGGCTTCCACTAAATTGAACATTGTAAGCCAGACTTGATAAATTTGGGACATTTGAATAATATTGTTGACAGTATGCACTTTTTTCCCTTATAAATACATATCAACTAATTTTTTCCCCTTCGGAAATTCAGTAACCATGATTTTCTTTCATCAGAATTACAATAAAACTTCAGGCATTGTCAAAGACATAACATAGTAACTAGTTTTAGGCAATATTTTTCCTGAATAACAAAAAATTATCTTTCATTCCATACCAAGAGGCTATGTATGTAAATATACAACACATACATATATGTAGAAATCCACCCATATATGTATATGCTTCTCTAGTGGCTCAGGTGGTAAAGAATTGGCCTGCAATGGAGGAGAGCCAGGTTTGATCGCTGGGTCAGGAAGATCCCTCGAAAACATGAATGGCAACCCACTCCAGTATTCTTGCCTGGAGAATTCTGGGGACAGAGGAGCCTGGCGGGCTATGCAGTCCATGAAGTTGCAAAGAATCGGACACGATTGAGTGGCTAAAACTTTTTAATATATATATATACCACAAATACAGCATACATGCACAAATATGCACATACATATATGCACATAAAACGTAATTTGACCATATGCCAAACTATTCTTTTGTAGAAGTTATGGCATTAATTTCTGATATAGTCAGTTCTTCAAAATGCTAATGAATTACTTTTTTACAGAATAGTTTTCTTTTGTAGAATAGTATTAGCAAATATGGCATCACCTGAGTAGTCCGTAAAGGTACACTCTTGCTTAATCCAATTTGTCAATCAAAAATGAGCAACAGAGACTTGAAACATATGTTCCAGGAGGACTACAGCATAATAATGAAGATACAGATATTTACATAATAATTATTCAATTATTTTAAAGATATTTATAATAGATCTACACCTTTGGGACATGTTTCACCTGGTAGGAGAGAAAGGATGACTACCCTAAAGTATTTAGACTTAGCAGGACATAGGGAAAAGGTCATTTTCCAGACAGATATATTAGCATGTGTGAGAGTACACTGAGTAAGAAGGCTAGGTCTTGACTGTTTTAATTGTTGTTCAGCTGTTAAGTTGTGTCTCTTTCCAACCCCGTGGACTGTAGCATGCCAGGCTTCCCTGTCCTTCACTATCTCCTGGAATTTGCTCGAACTCATGTCTTTTGAGCTGGTGATGCCATCCCCAACCATTTCACCTTCTGTAGATGCCTTCTTCTCTTGCCTTCAAGCTTTCCCAGCATCAGGGTCTTCTAAAGTGAGTTTACTTTCCCTATTTCAGCTAAGGAAAGTAAACATCAAAGAGAATGTAAAGGGACAAGATTAGTGAGAATGGTCTACTGATCTAGCAAGTTTATTCTGAAGTTTAACATTTTAAAATACTTTTGAATCTGTATTGCTATATGAAATGTAGCAAAGTTGTTAATGTTACAATAATCTTCTGGTTATACCAGTTTTTCAGTCAAATATCTTAGTTATTGCTCTGTCTTATCTTGATGTCCTTAATTTCTCCTTTTCCTTTATTTGTAGAAGATATTTAACATTACAGATTACCTCACAAAGATTTATGTAGTGAGGCCTGGTGTGCTAGGATTCATGGGGTCGCAAAGAGTCAGACACGACTGAGCGACTGAACTGAACTGAAATGATGGCTGATTCATGTGGAGGTTTGACAGAAAACAAAATTCTGCAAAGCAATTATCCTTCAATTAAAAATAAATTAATTTTAAAAATAATTCTTCAGTTAATGACTTTTCAGTACAAGAGTTTTTGAAAATATATAGACTAGGTTTCATATTTTCACAGTGAAATGACATTTTCCCCCAAGAATATACTAAATGACTTGACCATAAGAGGTTTTATGTTGACATTAGTGTTTTAGGCAAAAATTCACTCACCCATTTGTGTTAAGTCAGATGTTTTAATAAAATAATTCACATAAAATGAATTGCGTGGATTTGCCAAGTGAGGGACTGAAGAGAAAGCATCTTTTACCGTGTGTTAAGTTAACCTCTTCTTTTGAGGCCCATTGTGTTGAGCATTTTTGTCCTAATGTTTTCTTGGTCCTGGTCTATTAAAATATATATATTTTAGTGCAACTTTAGATTTACAACAAAATTGAGAAAAAATACAGAGATTGCCCATATCACTGCTGCTTCCCACACATGCAAAGGGTCTCCTAATTATCGATATCCCACACCAAAGTAATACACTTGTTGATTGTTGTTGTTTAGTTGTTAGTCTTATCCGACTCTTTGTGACCCGATGGGCTGCAGTACATAGGGCATCCCTGTCCTTCACTATTTCCCAGAGCTTGCTCAAACTCATGTCTACTGAGTCGGTGATGCCATCCAACCAGTCCGTCCTCTGCCATCGCCTACTGTCCCCTTCTCCTCATGCCTTCAGTCTTTCCCAGCATCAGGGCCTTTTCTAATCAGTTGGGTGTTTGCATCAGGTGGCCAAAGTATTGGAGCTTCAGCATCAGTCCCTCCAATGAATAGTCAGGATTGATTTCCTTTAGGATTGACCGGTTTGATCTTCTTGCTGTCCAAGGGACTCTCAAGAGTCTTCTCCAACACCACAGTTCAAAAGCATCAATTCTTCAGCGCTCAGCCTTCTTTATGGTCCAACTCTCACATATATACATGACCACTGGAAAAACCATAGCCTTGACTATACGGACCTTGTTACACTTGTTACAATCAGTGAATCTCCACTGAGACATAATAGTTATCCAAAGTTCATAATTTGCATTAGGGTTCAACTTGATATTGTACATTCTGTGCATTTAAACAAACATGTAATAACATGAAGCCAACATTATAGTCTCATGCAGAGTATTTTCATGACCCTAAGAAAAGAGTCAGACACAACTGAGTGACTGAACTGACTGACTGAAAAATCCTCCGCATTATGCCTGTTCATTTGTTCCTCCCTACTAATATATGGCAACCACTGATCTTTTCCCAGGTTGGCTTTTTCCATTAGTATGTCAGTTGTTCAGTCACGTCTGACTCTTTGCAGTCCCATGGACTATAGAAATCCAGCTCTTCTGTCCATGGAATTCTCCAGGCAAGAATACTGGAGTGGGTTGCCATTCCCTTTCCCACAGGACCTTCTGAACCCAGGGATTGAACCTGGTTCTCCTGCATTGCAGGCTGATTCTTTACCATCTGAGCCACCAAATTTCCTCCATGTCTTCTCTTGGCTAGATAGCTCATTTCTTTTAATGCTGAATGTTGTTGTTGTTCAATCACTCAGTCAATCACTTTGCAACCCCATGAACCACAACACACCAGGCTTCCCTTTCCTTCACTATCTCCTGGAGTTTGTCCAAACTTCTGTCTATAGACAAACTCATATCTATTGATACCATCCAGCCATCTCCTCCTCTATTGCCCCCTTCTCTTCCTGCTCTCAATTTTTCCCAGCATCAGGATCTTTTCCAATAAATTGGCTCTTTGCATCAGGTGGCCAAAGTATTGGAGCTCTAGCTTTAGCATCAGTCCTTCCAATAAGTATTCAGATTTGATTTCCTTTAGGATTGACTGGTTTGATTTCCTTGCTGTCCAAGGGACTCTCAAGTGTCTTCTCTAGCACCATACTTCAAAAGCATCAATTCTTCAGCACTCAGCTTTCTTTATGGTCCAACTCTCACATCGGTACATGACTACTAGGACAAACAGCTTTGATTAGAAGGACCTCTGTCAGCAAAATGATGTCTCTGCTTTTTAATATGCTACTTAGGTTTGTCATAACTCTTCTTCCAAGGAGCAGATGTCTTTCTTGGCTGCAGTCACTATCTGTGGTGATTTTGGAGCCTAAGAAAATAAAGTCTTTCATTGTTTCCTCCCATCCCCCCCAATTCTGTTTGTCATGAAGTGATGGGACCGGATGCCAAGATCTTTGTTTTTCGAATGCTGAGTGTTAAGCCAACTTTTTCACTCTCCTCTTTCACCTTCATCAGGAGGCTCTTTAATATTACACTCTTCCAAATTACTACAGTTAATATATCTGTTTACTTACCTAAGGATATCTTGGTTGCTTCCAAATTTTAGCAGTTCTGAATAAAGCTGCTATAAACATCCATGTTCATATTTTTGTGAAGACGTAGTTTTAAACTCCTTTGGATCAATACCAAAGAGCATGATTGCTGGATTGTTTGGTGAGAATATGTTTAGTTTTATAGAAACCTCCAAACAGTCTTTCAAAGTAGCTGTACCATTGTGTATTCCCAGCAGCAAAGTGTAGAGTTCTCATTGCTCCACATACTTGTCAACATTTGGTATTGTCAGTGTTCTGGATTTGGCCATTCTGATAGCTATGTTGTGGTACCTCATTTAATTTGCATTTGCCTGATGATATATAATGTGAATCATCTTTTCATATGTATACCTTCATCTATATATGATTTTGATGAGATGTCTGCTAAGATCTTTGGCCTAGTTTTTAATTGGGTTGTATGGTTTTTACTGTTGATTTTTAAGAGTTCTTTGTTTATTTTCAATAAGTCTAAACAGGTGTGACTTTTGCAAGCATTTTCCCCTTTGGCAAGTATTTTCCTCTAATTATCTTTATATGGTCTTTTTCAGAGGAAAAGCTTTTAATTTTAATGGAGTACAGCTTATCAATTATTTCTTTCATGGGTCAGTATTATGTCTGAAAAAGCATCACCATTTTCAAAGTCATCTTGGTCTTCTCATCTTATAGGAGTTTTATAGGCATATATTTTACATTTAAGCCTGTTATCCATTTTTAGTTAATTTTTGTGAAGAATATGAGGTCTCTGTCTGGATTCTTTCCTTTTTCCTTCTGGATGTCCAGGTTTTCCAGTACCATTTGCTTAAAAGACCACCTTTGCCTCACTGTATTGCCTATGCTCTCTTGTCAAAGATCAATTGACTATTTTTATGAGGAGTTTGTAGGCTCTCTGTTTTGTTCCACTGATTTATTTTTTATTCTTTAACTATTAACACGTTGTCTTGATTGCTATAAATTTATAGCAAGTCCTGAACTCAGGTGCCATCAGTCTTCTAACTTCAGTGGTTCTTCAATATTGTGTTGACTATTCTGACTCTTTGACTTCTCCACATAAACTTTAGAATCGATTTGTCAACATCCATAAAACAGCTTGCTAGGATTTGATTGCAGCTGCATTGAAGAGTCGGACACAACAGAGCAACTTCCCTTTCACTTTTCACTATCATGCATTGGAGAAGGAAATGGCAACCCACTCCAGTGTTCTTGCCTGGAGAATCCCAGGGACGGGGAGCCTGGTGGGCTGCCGTCTGTGGGGTCGCACAGAGTCGGACACGACTGAAGCGACTTAGCAGCAGCAGCAGCAGCAGCAGCATTGAATGTACAGATCAATTTGGGAAGAATTGACACTGACAACATTGAGTTTTCCTGTCCATGAACATGGAATACCTCTCCATTTACTTGTTTGACTTTATTTATTGGAATTTTGTGGTTTTCCTCTTATAGATCATGTATATGTTTTGTTAGATTTATTCCTAAGTGTTAAACTTAGGAGGTTGTCAGTGCAAATGGTATTTTGTTTTTAATTTCAAATTTCACTTGTTCATTATGTGTATGTAGAAAGCAAGTGATTTTTCTTCTGTAACTTTATTGTAATTGCTTATTAGCTCCTGGGGTTTGTGGAGTTTTTCCGTGGGTTTTTTTTTTTTTTTTCAAATTTTCTCTATAGATGAGCCTGTCAGCTGAAAACAAAGATAATTTTATATTTCTTTTATAATTCTTTTATAATATTTCTTTTATATTTCTTTCATAATATTTCTTTTATATTTCTTTTATAATATAATTTTATATTTCTTTTATAATTTTATATTTCTTTTTCCATATCTTGGCCCCATTCCTTCCCTGCTTTATCGCATTAGTAAAACTGCCAGTCTGATGTTGACCAGTGGTAATGAGAGAGGATACCTCTTTAAACCTGAAAGGAAAGTTGTGAATTTCTCACTGTTAAATGTGATAGCTGCAGGTTTCCTGTAGATAGTCTGTATCAACTTGAAAAAGTTCTCCTCTGTTCCTGGTTTAGTGAGAGCTTTTATCAAGAATGGGTGTTGGATTTTGCCAAATGCTTTTTCTGCACCTATTGGAAGAATCATGTGATTTTGCTGTTTTATCTATTGATGTGTTGAAAAAGACATAATTGTTTCTCCCATGTTAAGCCCATCTTGCATAACAGATAAATCCTACCTGGTCATGGTGTGTAATACTTTTTATACAATTTTGGACTCAGTTTGGTAATATCTTGTTGAGGATTTTTTCCTGTAAGTTTCTGAGAGATACTGGCCTATAGTTTTCTTATAATGTCCCTGTTCAGTTTTGGTGTTACAGTAACACTGGCCTTATAGAATGAGTTAGGAAGTATCCCCCTGCCTCAAAGCAATAATATAGAATTTGTACCGTTTCTTTAAAAAAAAAAAAAGTTTGATAAAACTCACTGTTGAGCCCATTTGGGCCTGGTGCTTTTTGTTTTGGAAGATTGTTAATTGTTGACTCAATATCATTGATAGATATAGTCCTCTTCAGAGCATCTACTTCTTGTGTGAGTTTTGGCAAATTGTATCTTTTGAGGAATTGGTCCATTTCATCATATTTTCAAATTTGTGAATATAAAGGTGTTCATAGTAGTCCTCTATTATTCTTTACGTTTCTCTGGCATCTGTAGTGATATCTGCTCTTTCATTTTCTGTTATTAGTAATTCATAACCTGTCTCTTTTTCATAGTTAGCCTGGGTAGAGGCTTATCAACTTTACTGATTTTTTTCAAAAAGATAGCTTTTGGTTTCATTGATTTTTCTCTATTGGGTTCCTGTTTTCAATTTCATTGATTTCTGCTCTAATTCTTTTTATTTTCTTCTGCTTTGCCTTGAATTTAATTTGTTCTTCTTTTTCTAGTTTCTTAAGATGAAAAGTTACGTTATTGATTTTAGATCTTTCTTCAGTAGTAATGTATGCATTCAGTGCTATAAATTTCCTTCTAAGCATAGCTTTTGCTGAATCCCACAAATAAGTTGTGTTTTCATTTTCATTCAGTTCTTTGATCCATGTATTATTTATAAATGTACTGTTCAGTCTCCATGTACGTTGTTTGGCATTTTCCAGTTATCTTTCTGTTACTAATTTTTTGTTTAATTCCATTGTGATCTGAGAGTAGACATTATTTGAGTAAGATTTTTTTAAATAAAAGTGTGCTTTCTTGAATAACATGTGGTCTGTTTTGGTGATGTGTCCTATGAGCTTGAGGAAAATGCATATTCTTCTATTGTTCAGTGATATATAGATATCAATTATATTCATTTGATTGATGATATTGTTGAATTCAGCTATGTCCTTACTGATTTTCTTCCTCCAAGATCTATCTGCTTCTGAGGAGATGTTGAAGTTTCCAACTATGACAGTAGATTTGTCTATTCTTTCTTGCAGTTCTGTCAGTTTTTGCCTCATTTTATTTGCTATTCTGTTATTAGGAACACGCACATTGAGAATTGTTATGTCTTCTTGGAGAATTTGTGCCTTTATGATTATATAATGCGCTTCTTTATTTCTGAAAATTTCCATGCTTTAAGGTCTGCTCTGTCAGATATTTAATATGGCTACTTTTGCTTTCTTTTGATTAGTGTTAGCGTGATATATTTTCTTCATCTATTTACTTTTAATCTATGAATACATTCCCTTCAAGTGGTTTTCTCATAGACAACATATAGTTGGGCTGTAGTTTTTGATCCTCTATAGCAAGCTCTGTCTTTTAACCTAGGGCATTTAGACCCTTGACACTCCAAGTGGTTATTGAGGACTTTCCTGGTGGCTCAGTGGTAAAGAATCTACCTGCCAATGCAGGAGACATGGGTTTGATCCCTGATCCTGGAAGATGACACATGCTGCGGAACAACTGAGCCCGTGCACCACAACTATTGAGCCTGTGCTCTGGAGCCTGGCGCTGCCACTGCTGAGCCCATGTGC
The DNA here is from genome assembly GCA_917880005.1 of Nanger dama. Lineage (NCBI taxonomy): Eukaryota > Metazoa > Chordata > Mammalia > Artiodactyla > Bovidae > Nanger > Nanger dama. The sequence continues at coordinate 39,375,772 of CAKJTW010000007.1, forward strand.
CACAGCTGTGGAAGCCCACGTGCCCTAAAGCCTGTGCTTTGCCGCAAGAGAAGCCACCACAATGAGACGCCTGTCCACCACAGCTAGCAAATACACCCCACTTGCCTCAATTAGACAAAATCTGCATGCAGCAATGAAGATCCATCAGAGCCAAAAAATAAAATGAGTAAATCTTTTTTTTAAAATGTGATTATTAATACAATTGGATTAGCAGCTACAATATTAATTCCTGTTTTCTATTTATTGCCCTTGTTCTTTGTTCCTTTCTTGTCTTCCCTCTTTTTCTGCTTTTTGTGATTTTAATTGAGCATTTCATATGATTCTGTTTCTGTCCTTAGCCTATCACTTATAGTTGTGATATTTTTACTTTCTTTAGTGGTTATTAAAAATTCACCTTCAAACGAAGCCATACTACTTCATGAGTACTGTAGGTACCTTATAATAGCAAAATAATTTTAATTCCTTCCCCTCTTCCCTTTTTTCATTGCTGTCATTTATTTCACATACATAAGCACATGTAAGCATATATATGAATGCATTGTTGTAATTATTCTTTTGAATAAACTGTTACCTGTTAGATTGATTAAGGATTAGAAATATAACATTTTTTCTTCACTTATTTCTTCTTTTTGTTCATCCTTTCTCCATGTACTTCTGAGTTTCTGACATGTATTATTATCCTCCTCACTAAAGAACTCCTTTTAATATTTCTTACAAGGCACGTGTACAGGCAACATATGTCTTCTATTTATGCTTGTCTAAGAAAGTCTTTATTTCCTTCTCATATTTGAAGAGTAATTTTACAGGGAGCAGAATTCTAGGTTGGTGATGGTTTTCTTCTCTTTTTTTTTTTTTGGATAACACTTTAGATATTTTATCCATGCTCTTTTACTTGTATGACTTCTCAGGAAAAGTTGCATGTAATTTTTATTTTTATTTTTCTGTAGGTAAAGTGATAATTCCTTTGCCTCTTTAAAAGTTTTTCTTTGCCCTTGATTTTCTCTAATTTGAAAATGATATGCCTAGATATAGTGTTTTGGGCATTTATCTTGCTTGATATTCTCTAAAATTGTTTGATCTGTGATTTTGTATCTAACATTAATTTGAGAAAATTCTAAGTCATTATTGTTTCAAATATTTCTTCTCTTCCTTTTCTCTTTCTTCTGATACTCCCATTACATGTATGTTACATCTTTTATAGTTGTCCTACAGTTCTTAGGTATTATATTCTGTATTTTTCTGTCTTCATTCAGATTCTTTCCTCAGTCATCTTCAGTTAAGCCCATAAAGTAAAAGTATTAGTCATTCAGTCATGTCCAACTCTCTGTGACCCCCATGGACTATAGCCCCATAGGCTCCTTTGTCCATGGAATTCTCTAGACAAGAATACTGGAGTGGGTTGCCATTCCCTTCTCCATTTTAAAGATTTCTATTAAAGTTTTTTTTTTTTTAATCTCTAGAATTTCCTTGGAATTCTTTATTAGGATCCCCATCTCTCTGCTTATATTCTCTATTCTTGCATACTGTCCTCATTAGAGTACTAGCATATCAATCATACTTGTTTTAAATTCCTGTCCTGAAAATTCCAGCATCCCTGCTGTATCTGGTTGTGATGCTTGCTCTTTCTTTTTAAATTTTCCTTTTTGCCTTATTCTGTGCCTTGTAAAATTTTCTTGATAGTGCAATATGATGTATCAAGTAAGAGGAACTACTGTAAGCTGACTTTTACTCATGTGGTAGTGAGGGTAGTGAGTTGTCAGAGAAAGGGAGCATTCTATAGTCCTACACTTAGGTCTCAGTCTTTCAGTTCTCTTGACTGTAAACTTCAGAAGTATTTTTGCTTTTTTTCTCCCTCTTTGTGTGGTTCCTTCCCTGAATGGACTGGAGTTGGGTATTTCCTTTATACTACTCAGTTAAACTCTGGTAATACTACAGCAGGTTAAGCTATGATTAATTAGTCCTTCCCACCTTCCCAAGACAAGCTTTGTTGAAAAGAAAAAATATTCTGGTATATATTTAATGGTTCCTTTTATTGTCCCCATGCACAAAGCCTGAGGGGATTTTTCTCTGATATTTAATGTGGGAATCTGGTTAAGATCTTGGAGGTAATTCTTACAGTACTTTGAGGGCTCCCTATGACTGAAGCCCCCTGGAATTTTTAACTCTGAATTGTTCTTACTGAGCCTCCAGCAATTTATCATTTACCATTTAGCTTTTCCTACCTTAGCAGTGACCCTCACAGCATTTTTTGCTTGTGAGTTGAGGTCTGTTGCAGTAAGCCTAGATTCCCTACGTTTGCCTGTCAGTTGGAGACCAATTTGATCTGTGTTCTCCTCTCACCTAAGGATCCAAGAAGAGTTAATTTTTCAGTCTATTTGTCTTTTTATTTGTTTTGACATTTAAGCTCCTAATATATAAAACCAAAAATCCACAACTTCAGTAGCTGTTTCTATCCTGTGCTCACTAGGCAAATAGCATCAGTTATAAAACAAATTTAAAATAAATTACAGAGAACCCTGTTTCTAGAGGAATTAGTGAGCCACAGAAGCTCATGACATAGCAACCTTAGTTTTCAAAGCCAGAAATTCTTTATGATACTGATTTTGAGTTATCTGAGCTCAAAGAATATGAGTAGTTAAACCACTCTGTACAGTAGCTAGTCAGCATAGACAATAGCTTGATAAATGCTGTTTTAATTGATGATACACTTGGCAGACACAACAAACAAAACTAATGAGCCTCACTAAACTATTTTATTTAATATTTTTCAGTAGCACACATATTTGTCCAGAATTCTGAAGACAGATGTGATCTTCTGTGCAAGAGATGAGAGTAGATCAAACTTTAACAGAACCTCAGGTTTTAAAGTGAAAATGAAAGTTGATCCGTTGTGTCTGACTCTTTGCAACCCCATGGACTATAGTCCATGGAATTCTCCAGGCCAGAATACTGGAATGGGTAGCCTTTCCCTTCTCCAGAGGATCTTCCCAACCCAGGGATCGAACCCAAATCTCCCACATTGCAGGCAAATTCTTTACCAGCTGAGTCACAAAAGAAGCCCAAGAATACTGGAATGATAGCCTACCTGTTCTCCAGCAGATCTTCCCCACCCAGGAATCCAATTGGGATCTCCAGCATTGCAAGCTGATTCTTTACCAACTGAGCTATCAGGGAAGCAGTTTTATTATACCTGCAGTTTTCTGTTTTAATGAAATCATAGATAAATATTACATATGTATATATGAAATGTATATGAATCATATATCTTTGTTCCATGCTTTTGGTATTTGTATATTTTTTCATTGAGTCCAACATGAAAGAGTGAAACAGTAAATGAGATTGCTAACTCTCTTTTTCCCTTCTTCCTCCTTCCTTTTCTCTTCTCCTTGTGTAATTTTATCAAGGTAGAACCCAGTGAAATTCCATACTTGAAACAGAAATTCAGTTTGACACTTATTCCTGGTGAATTGATCTTAGAAAGTAATTTTTGTTTATTTTTATTATATAGTATATTTTTAAATTTACACTGACTATTTTTGTTTGGCTGTTTACTCATAGATTTCTCTAGTAACTTGCACATTTGGGGAAAATATTTTGAAACTCAAGCAATTATTACGTTTGAGTAAAAATTAAGGGAACTTTTTAAAGTGTAAATCTAGTTTTAATTTCTGGTGTGTTGTAAGTGAGGATGAGGTAACCATATATCTCTCAAACTCTCCAGAGTGAGATTTTCTGGATAGGAGTTCATCAAGGTTATGAAAAAAGCAGAGTTCAAAGTAGACTAGACCAAGACTTTCATAACCTGTAGTATAATTTACCTAATGACTGAGTGGATATCTCACTCAGTCATTAGATAAATTATGTAAACTTTGTAGACTTCAGTTTCTTATCATTAAAATTAAATATTTTAACCATATGACCTGTTAGCCACTAGCTTTAAAAGTTTATGATTCTAAGTCAATGTTAAAGACAGCATAAGTGTCTCATCTAAAAAGTAATTATAGAAATTAATTCTAATGCCATAATTATTTTTACATGTGATTCATTTCACGTATTATAAGTAAGACCACTGGATACTGATAACTATTTGCTAATTATCTGAAAAAAATTGCCAACATAGATTTGGTGAACTATATGATTCAGTGGATATGTGTATATATCATAAAATAATTATAAAAATATTTGTTATCATTTGCTTTATGAGGTCTTGACTTAAAATCTTTCTTCAAGAAAAATAGTCATGAGGCTAAAATTTATAAGAGAAATACAAAAAGGAAATTACGGATTATCAGTTAAAATAGTTAAATGTGTAATTCCTTTAAAAAATTAATACTGAAAACCATCTTCTCTCTTTATCAGTTTGGTTGTAATTCACATTTCAAACTTAAAAATAATCTAATTTTAAAAGTCTTAGAATCAGAAAGAGAAAAAAATATCTATTTTGCTTACATATAATCCTCCTAACATTCACATGCCAGATGGTGTTTCATATCAGGTCAGAAATAATGAAGGAATCTGACTTTAAATGTAAGAATCTGGGAGAAAATGAGTAACTAGGATTACATATTTGTAATAACATTTTCCCTGAAATTCAACCTTTTATAATAATTTTTGATATGCTTCTGTCTCTCTGTGTGGATTTATTTTTACTTATTTCATTTCTATTTTACCTTGTTGGGATTCTGAAATGCTATTTATGATGTGATTAGACATTTTTTTAATCCTTGGATCTCTATAGCTAAGTAATAATTTGACCTTCAGATATTTCAAACTGAAAATCAGTGACTAGTGTAGAAACTAGAAAATCAATGCCGAATGGGGGAGAGAAAAATAAATAGAAATTCTACTAAGTATGGAGGAGAATAATATTTTTCTAATTCATTTTAGAGAAACTAATTATAATATTAAATGTCCTGAATTATTATGCTAAAATAATAAATTCCCTTCATACAGAAATAGCACATGTCATAGGCATAAATCTGGCTGACTTTACAGAGTAAATTATGCATTTTTTATTGCATGGAAATCGGAAAGTTGTATTCTTGGTTAATAAACTCATTTTTATTATTGTCTTGATTTCTGTCAATTCACCTTAATAGATCACATGATTGTCTTTTTCTTTAGCTAACCTAATTGAAATTAATTCATCACAATAGTCTACCAGTCACTGGCTTTTTAATGTCTGTATGTAATAATTATTTGCTTCTGTGGCTTGTGCACCAAGCTGTTAAAAAACAGGACAAACATTTCAAGTAAAAATGTGGCTGAATTATGTAAATCTGGTCCCAAATCTCAGCCAAAAAAACACCTCTAAAGTTTCACTTTTGATATGATAGTCCTTTTGGAATTTTTAGTTCTGTGGATTCGCTCTCTAGTGAAACTGATAAAAATTGTTTTAAAAATTGCCTCCAGAAATGGTCCTAAGGGAACATTTAAAGTCTCTTAAATGGTTCTAAGCAAGACAAACATAGACCATATAATGAACAAATAAGAAACACTCAAAATCTGCTAGAATTATTGTACCCAGCCTGATCAATTGAATATTCAGCTCATAAAGTAGAGGTATTATAAATTCAGAGTGAAGCATCCTACCATCCCCACTTCTGCTTCAGAGCTTGAGCTCAGAGCTCCACATCTTTCCACAAGAACTGACATCATCTGCAATAAAATGTAGAGAAGTTCAAAGTGAAGAATACTCTCAAATGTAGTTGTGGTTATGAAAAAAAGACAGTTGGAAGGAGACTGACATCAATGGAAATATAAGCTAAACTTTAAGTTGGCTACTTCAAAGGGAAGAATCAGTGACATCTATCTGGGAAGTGGCTTCCTTGGATTAGAACATATTTCAAACAAGAATCTCAGGAACAGTTCTTTCAGATGATCCCAAGTTTGATTGGATCAGTCTGTCAACAATTTATGCCTCAAGGCTTTGCTGAAAATAAGAGCACAGGTAATTACCAAGTATTAGGCCTGGTTGTGGTAGGGAAGGAGACAAAGAGAGCCCTACAAAAATTCTTGTTGTCCCAGAGTGACTGTAGCAATATCCAAAATTGTGTTTCCTGAGGAGCAACATCAGAGGCTTAATACTAAGGGGTGTGAGTGGAGAGTTGGTAGTAGTGGGAAAATTGACTGAAATAATCACTAAACAAATAAGCAAAAAATAACAAGCCTCTAGGGTAAGAGGGAAGTACCCTGAATTGCCAAAGCACATTATTTATGAAGTATCAAGTTTCCAAAAAAATAAAAAGGAGAGAGACAACTACAGAGAAACCCAAAAGTATGATCCATAAACAAGGGGAGTGGGGGTGGGGGAGGAAGACAAGAGAAACTTCCTATGATTAAACCAAATGTTAGATTCAACAGACAAAATCTTCAAAGTAATCATCTAAATGTATTCAAAGAAATTTAAAAAAATGATAAAAGAAGTAAAAGTATGATGACAATGTTATATCATAAAAATGTATATTAAAAAAATAAGCACAACCAGAAAACTGAATATTACGTTTTATTCAGCTGACTTACTGAGTACTTCGGTAAATCCTGAAAGTGAAAAATTCAGTAGATTTCAACTGAATTAGTGACTTGAAAATTGCTTGATAAAGATTATAGAGTTTGAAGAGTAAAAAGAATTAAGAAAAATGCAGTGCAGAGAAATATGAGACACTATCTAGTGTACCAAAATACGTATAATAGGAGTACCAGAAAGAAAGGAGAAAGAAGCATAAATACCATTTAAAAATAATAGCTAAAAAACTTGCCAAATTTATTGAAAACATTGCACATTCAGGAAGCTCAACAAATTTCAAGTCATATGAACACAAAGAGGTCCATAGTCAGAGACATCACAGTGTAAATACTGACTCCAAAGATATGGAGAAAATCTTCAAGTCAACAAGAAGAAAAAACACTCTAAGAGGAAGTTCCAATGAGATTAACAGAACAGTGGAAGCCAGACAAAAATGTGGGGGATGTATAACATTCTAAAAGTGCTCAATGAAAAAAAGTCACCAAAAATTCTATATTGAGCAAAACTATATTATAAAAGAAGGCAAAATAAACATATTCCCAAATGAAAGCATGAGAATTTATTTCTAAGAAACCCACATGGTTTGAAATACTAAAAGAAAATCTTTAGGCTGAAAGCAGTTGACCCCAGATAGTAACTGGAATTTACCAGATCATATGAAAAAAGTAATAAAGTTAACAATGTAATGATAAAATATAGCATATTTATATATTATTTTCTCCTTTCTTAAGTGACTTTAAAGGTGAAAAACTTTATGTATTATTTGGCCTGTAATATATACATGTGTAATACTTTTGGCAAAATAATATAATGGAAGTGAGTAGTCTAAGCTGTTTTGGCTAGGAAATTAATTCCAAATAATAACTTGATTTACAGGAACAAATGAAGAGATCAGAAATGATAAGGTTAATTAATAAAAGCTAGATGGTTATTGCAGCCATGAAATTAAAAGACGCTTACTCCTTGGAAGGAAAGTTATGACCAACCTAGACAGCATATTGAAAAGCAGAGACATTACTTTGCCAACAAAAGTCCTTCTAGTCAAGGCTATGGTTTTCTCAATGGTCATGTATGGATGTGAGAGTTGAACTGTGAAGAAAGCTGAGTACCAAAGAATTGATGCTTAAGAACTGTGGTGTTGGAGAAGACTCTTGAGAGTCCAACCAGTCCATCCTAAAGGAGATCAGTCCTGGGTGTTCATTGGAAGGACTGATGCTAAAGCTGAAACTCCAAAACTTTGACCACCTCATGCAAAAAGTTGACCCATTGGAAAAGACCCTGAAGCTGGGAGGGATTGGGGGCAGGAGGAGAAGAGAAGATGAGATGACTGGATGGCATCACCAACTTGATGGACATGAGTTTGAGTGAACTCCGGGAGTTGGTGATGGACAGGGAGGCCTGGCATGCTGCAGTTCATAGGGTTTCAAAGAGCTGGACACGACTGAGTGACTGAACTGAACTGAACTGATGCTTATTTGCTCTTATTTCTTTTCCCAACTTTTTTAAAAGACAGAAAATTATATAATGTGATAATTATGAATATAATATTAAATAGCATTTATAGATATAATTATAAAATAATATCACAAAAGGATAGAAAAAGGAATACAGTTATAGGAGTACAACTTTTATATGTAACTGCAACTGAGCTAGTATTAATTTGAAGCTAATTTTTATAAATAAAAATGTATTTGGTAGGCCGCAGGAAAATACTGACATGGATCGAGAAAATAATGATGAAAAAGTCTTTAAAGTAATTAAATCATTAAATTAATTGATATACTACATTAGAAAATATTTACTTGCAAAAAAACCAGTAAAAGATACAATAATGATATAATCCATACCAAAATAAACAAAAACATAAAAATAGAATGACAGACATAAATCCAATGATATAAAAGAGACATTAAATGTGACTAGTTTAAAAACCTGATCAAAAAGCAGAAGTTGTCAGAGGGAAAAACAAACAAAAAATCATAATCCTACTCTATTCTGTCTATAGAATACATTTTATATTCAAACATAACACTCAGTTCAGTTCAGTTCAGTCGCTCAGTCGTGTCCAACTCTTTGCAACTCCATGAATCACAGCATGCCAGGCCTCCCTGTCCATCACCATCTCCCGGAGTTCACTCAGACTCATGTCCATCAAGTCGGTGATGCCATTCAGCCATCTCATCCTCTGTCGTCCCCTTCTCCTCCTGCCCCCAATCCCTCCCAGCATCAGGGTCTTTTCCAATGAGTCAACTGTGTGCATGAGGTGGCCAAAGTACTGGAGTTTCAGCTTTAGCATCAGTCCTTCCACAGAACACCCAGGACTGATCTCCTTTAGGATGGACTAGTTGGATCTCCTTGCAGTCCAACGGACTCTCAAGAGTCTTCTCCAACACCACAGTTCAAAAGTATCAATTCTTTGGCGCTCAGCTTTCTTCATAGTCCAACTCTCACATCCATACATGACCACAGGAAAAACCATAGCCTTGACTAGACGGATCTTAGTCGGCAAAGTAATGTCTCTGCTTTTAAACATACTATCTAGGTTGGTCATAACTTTCCTTCCAAGGAGTAAGCATCTTTAATTTCATGACTGCAGTCACCATCTGCAGTGATTTTGGAGCCACAAAAAATAAAGTCTGACACTGTTTCCACTGTCTCCCCATCTATTTGCCATGAAGTGATGGGACCAGATGCCATGATCTTTGTTTTCTGAATTTTGAGCCTTAAGCCAACTTATCCACTCTCCTCTTTCACTTTCATCAAGAGGCTTTCTAGTTCCTCTTCACTTTCTGCCATAAGGGTGGTGTCATCTGCATATCTGAGGTGACTGATATTTCTCCCAGCAATCTTGATTCCAGCTTGTGTTTCTTCCAGCCCAGAGTTTCTCATGATGTACTCTGCATAGAAGTTAAATAAGCAGGGTGACAATATACAACCTTGACGTACTCCTTTTCCTATTTGGAACCAGTCTTTTATTCCATGTTCAGTTCTAACTGTTGCTTCCTGGCCTGCATATAGTTTTCTCAAGATGCAGATTGCTGCTACTGCTAAGTCGCTTCAGTCATGTCCGACTCTGTGCGACCCCAGAGACAGCAGCCCACCAGGCTCCCCCATCCCTGGGATTCTTCAAGCAAGAATACTGGAGTGGGGTGGTCTGGTATTCCCATCTTTTTCAGAATTTTCCACAGTTTATTGTCATCTACATGGTCAAAGTCTTTGGCATAGTCAATAAAGCAGAAATTGATTTGTCTGGAATCTCTTGCTTTTTCCATGGTCCAGCAGATGTTGACAATTTGATTTGTGGTTCCTAGGAGGTAGGAAAACTATCTCTATTCTTATAAAACATAATCTTGTATTTAGGAATTTTTAAAATCCATAAAATACTACTAGAACTGAAATTGAACATGCATATCAGATACTAGATCATTATATAAAAATCAGTTGTATTTCTAACATTTGCAATTAAGCAAAAATGAAATTTAAAAATGTCATTTATAATAGCATCATAAAATAATATACCTGGAATTAAACAAGATTCAAAACTCAACCAATACTGCAAACTAAAACAATTGTTGACAGATTTTAAAGAAACTCTAAACATTTCCTCTTTATGAATGGAAAATTTTAAATTGTTAAGATGTTCAGTTCAGTTCAGTTGCTCAGTCATGTCCAACTCTTTGCAATCCCATGGACTGCAGCATACCAGGCTTCTCTGTCCATCACCAGCTCCCAGAGCTTGCACTAACTCATGTCCATCCAGTTGGTGATGCCACCCAACCATCTCATCCTCTGTTGTCCCCTTCTCCTCCTGCCTTCAATCTTTCCCAGCATCGCGGTCTTTTCAAACGAGTTAGTTCTTCTCATCAGATGGCCAAAATATGGGAGTTTCAGCTTCAGCATCAGTCCTTCCAATGAATATTCAGGACTGATTTCCTTTAGGATGGATTGTTTTGATCTCCTTGCAGTCCAAGGGACTCTCAAGAGTCTTCTCCAGTACCACAATACAAAATCATCAATTCTTCGGCACTCAGCCTTTTTATGGTCTAACTCTCACATCCATACATGCTGCTGCTTGTGCTTAGTGCTGCTGCTAAGTCGCTTCAGTCGTGTCCGACTCTGTGCGACCCCACAGACGGCAGCCCACCAGGCTCCGCCGTCCCTGGAATTCTCCAGGCAAGAACACTGGAGTGGGTTGTCATTTCCTTCTCCAGTGCATGAAAGTGAAAAGTGAAAGTGAAGTCACTCATTCGTGTCTGACTCTTTGTGACCCCATGGACTGCAGCCTACCATGCTCCTTCGTCCATGGGATTTTCCAGGCAAGAGTACTAGAGAGGATTGCCGTTGACTTCCTGGTGGCTCAGGTGGTAAAGCGTCTGTCTACAATGCGGGAGACCTGGGTTCGATCCCTGGGTCAGGAAGATCCCCTGGAGAAGGAAAAGGCAACCCACTCCAGTACTCATGCCTAGAAAATCCCATGGATGGAGAAGCCTGGTGTCCATGGGGTTGCAAAGAGTTGGACACGACTGAACAACTTACTTTCACTTTCTCTGCACATCAGTACATGACTACTGGAAAAATACTTTGACTAGAAAATAGACCTTTGTCAGCAAAGTAATGTCTCTGCTTTTTAATATGCTGTCTAGGTTCGTCATACTGCCTAGGTTGGTTAAGGTGGTGAAGTTGCTCAGTCGTGTCTGCAACTCCTTGCAAACCCGTGGACTATAGCCCTCCAGGGTCCTCCATCCATGGGATTCTCCAGGCAAGAATACTGGAATGGGTTGCCATTTCCTTCTCCAAGGGATCTTCCTGACCCAGGGATCAAACCCAGGTCTCCCGCATTGTGGGCAGACGCTTTAACCTTTGAGCCACCAGGGAAGATTGTATGTTTTGGTTAAGATGCTAATACTCCCCAAATTGATCTACCAGACTCAGTGTGATCACTGTCAGAATCACAGCAGACTTTTTGTAGAAACTGAATAGCTGATTCTAAAACTCACATGGAATTGCGCAGGATCCAGGATGGCCAATAATCAGGAAAATGATGAACAAATTTGAAATATTCTCACTTCCCAATTTTAGAAAAGTAGTATAAAGCACTAAGTGATCAAGACAGTGCTGCACTCAGATAAGAACAGACATATAGGTCAATGGAATAGAAATGAGAAAGTCATGTGTCTATGGTCAGCTGATTTTGACAAAGGCACACTGACCATTAAATGGGGAAATAAGAGTCTTTTCCACAAACAGAACTGCAACACCTGGACAAGCCAGCCACTTGCAAAGAATGAAATTGGACTCTTACCTTATAACATTTACCAAGATTAACTTGAGTCAAAGACCTGAATTGAGGGTCTAGAACTATAATTTTTAGAGGAAAATGTGGGAGTATATCTTGATGCCTAAATTTAACAATGGATTCTTATGTAAGACACCAGTAGCATGAGCAACAAAAGAAAATATATATGTAAATTGAACTTCATCAAAATTAGAAGTATGTGCTTCAAGGACACTATCCAGAAAGTGAAGCCACAGCGCACATATAAGAGTAAGTAATTGTGAATCATGTATCTGACAAGAGACTTGTGTCTGCAATATATAAAGAGCTCTCACATCTCAATAACAAAAAGATGAATAATCCAGTTCAAAAATGGGGAAAGTTCTGAATAGATATTTCTTTGAAGAAAATATACAAATGCTCAGTAAGCATATGCAAAAGTACTTGACATCATTACTGATCAGAAAATTGCAAATCAAAACCACAATGAACTACCATTCCATATCCATTAGGATAGCTAGAGTTAAAAAGTCAGATTAATAATACGTGTTGAAGAAGAAGTAAAGAAATCACAGCCTTTACACCTTCTGTTTGGATTGTAAATGATTGCTACCACTCTGGAAAGCAGTCTGGCTTTTACTCAAATGGTTAAACATAGAGTTAGCATGAAAGTGAAAGTAGCACGGTTGTGTCCAACTCTTTGTGACCCCATGGACTATACAGTCCAAGAAATTCTGTAGGCCAGAATACTAGAGTGGGTAGCCTTTCCCTTCTCCAGAGGATCTTCCCCAACCCAGGAATCGAACCCAGGTCTCCCACATTGTAGGCAGATTCTTTACCAGTTGAGCCATAAGGAAGCCCAAGAATCCTATCCTTTCTCTAGCAGATCTTCCCAACCCAGGAATCAAAATGGAGTCTCCTGCACTGCAGGCAGATTCTTTACCAACTGAGAGTTAGCATATGACCTAGGTAAATTACCTTTAAACTCCTAGGTAAATTTACAAGAGAAATGAAAGCATGTGGTCACACAAAGAGTTTTACATTAATGTTTATAGCAACATTATTTATAGAAGTCAAAAGTTGGAAACAACCAAAATATCTACCAATGGATAAATAAACAAAATATATTCATACGATGAATTATTATTCAGCCATGAAATGGAATAAACTATTGATACATGCTACAACATAGATGAACCATAAAAGCATTATACCAAGTGAAAGAAGCAAGTCATAAAAGGCAACATATCATATGGTTGCATTTATATGCAATATCCAGAATAGGCAAATTTATAGGAATTGAAAGTAGGTTAGTAATTGCTGGGAGAGAAAGGGACTGAGAGATTTGGGGATTAGAGACTAAGGGGATAATATTAAAGGATACAAGGTGTCATTTAAAGGGTATACAAATGTTCTAAAGTTTACTTTGAATATATTGAAAAACATTGTATTGTATACTTTAAATGACTGAATTCTATAGAATGTGAATTCTGTTATTAAAGCTGTAAAAAAACAAATAAACAGAACAGGCTCTGCCCCAGGTGGTTTAGCTACTTCCCCAAAGTATGTAGTGTGAAAAGCCCATAAATGGACAAAAATATGATCAGCTTCTCCTTATCTTCCTTTAGGCCATATCTTATTCATTATGGGCAAGAGCCACTTCCAAAGTAGATCAGGTCTTCATTCCCATTAGCATTTGGCCTTTGGTCAATTCACAGCACAGAAAGAGCTTTCTCTGGCAGACGGTTTTAGACCACCAACAAATTCACCTATGAGGTCGAGCAAGTATCATTGTGGTTTTTACAAATTTTTTATTAGAGTGATATTTTTATATAACTATTGAGTGCTTTTGCAAAATGATCTCAATGTTGAGACATATAATCTTGATCAAGATTTATAACTTCTTAACACTACATTTTAAATCTGATTTCAAGTGTCATAACTAAGTTAGGTTAGAGCTCAAATTTAGTATCTATTTGAAAAAGATTTCAAATTCTATCTCCATTTTCTCTGAGTAAACCAGTGCATTCCTTCTTCTGTTCTCTATTTTGAACACATTAATATTAAATACCTCATATTGAAAATGATTATTCTTTTGCTCAAATTCTTTTTAAAGACTGCAGTCATAGGAACATAAAGCCATGTCTGGTAGTTATATCCATGTTTATATGAATCTACCCTACCAAATAAAACTTATCTTATTTCAAAGTTAAATGAAATTTAACATTTGCCCATTAGTGAGGACCCTAACAGGAAATTGATTAAACATTCAAGTAAGGCTAATTTGAGGAGGGTTTATTTACAAAGGACTTACTACAAAAGCATGGGTAGGACCAGGCTATCAGATGTGGTGAAGCTGTTACTACCTAGGCCTCAGAGAATGAAGGGAGGAAGAGGGGAAAGAGAATGAGCTGCCTTGAGAGGAGCATACCTTTCCCTCAAGGCTCAGTTCACCTGGCAAACCTGTGGTGACTTCACAGGGAGGGAAGGAAATTAAATAGCTTCAAGTCTGAATGGAAATTTTCATTCACCTATATGTGAAGGAATGATGCCGTTTTTTCAGATTTGTGTATAACTTTCCTTTAGCTTATTTTGAGGTCTGCTTTGCTGTTTTCCATTTATGTTCTAGCCAGATCTATTGTAATTACCTCTATGACCTCATCACAGCCTTTTTTCTTCCAGTTTTATTGAGATATAATTGATATAGAATACTGCACAGGTTCATGGTATACGTCAAAATGATGTGACATAGATCATGAAAAGATTGTCCCAATATGTTTAGTGAATGTATCTTATAAAGTTACAATATTAAATAAGAAAAAAAAATTTTTCCTTGGGTTGAGTGCTCAGGATTCAGTCTTAATAGCTTTCATATATATCACACAGCAGTGTTGATTACCTATATCATGTTATATATTACATTCCTAGTATTTATCTTATAACTTGGTTACTTAGTTCCCCCTCCCTGACCCACTACCTGTGGTAGCAATGAATCTGATCTCTTTGAACTGTTTTTAAAGTATAATTTTCTACAACACTTTGTTATTTCCTGTTACACAACAGTGATTTGGTATTTCAAGAAGACCACCAAGGTAAGTCTAGTTACCATTTGTCATCCTACAGGGATATTACATAAGTATTGCCTGTATTCCCCACATTGTGCATTGCATCCTCATGACATTTATGTTGCAACTAGAAATTTGTACCTGTTTATCTTGCTCCCCTATTTCTCCTCCCCCCTCATGCCTGGCCCCTCTGGCAGCCACCTCTTTGATTTTTGTAGCTGAAAGTTTCTGTTTTGTCACACTTGTTCATTTGTTTTGTTTCTTACATTCCATAGGTAAGTGAAATCATACAGTATTTGTCTTTGTCTGACTTATTTCACTTAGCACAGTTCTCTGTAGGTCTATCCATGTTGTTGCAAACAGCAAGATTTCATTCTTTTTTATGGCTAATAGTCTGCTGTGTGTATGTGTACATATGTAGATATGTATGTTTGTGTGTATTGATATATATATATATTTGTATATCACCTCTTCTTTATCCATTCTTGGGCATTTTGATTGCTTCCATATCTTTTGGCTATTATAAATAATGCTACAGTGAACATGCTGCTGCTGCTAAGTTGCTTCAGTCGTGTCCGACTCTGTGCAACCCCATAGATAGCAGCCCACGAGGCTCCCCTGTCCCTGGGATTTTCCAGGCAAGAACACTGGAGTGGGTTGCCATTTCCTTCTCCAGTGAACATAAGGATATATATATCTTTTCTAATTACTGTTCTCAATTTCTTTGAATAAATACCTGGGAGTGGAAATGCTGGAGCATATATTAGTTCTATTTTTAATTTTTTGAAGAAATTCAGTACTGTTTTTCTTCATGGCTACACAATTTACATTCCCACCAAGAGTGCATGTAGGTTCCCTTCTCTCCACATCCTGATCCACACTTGTGTTTTTTGATAGTAGCCAGTCTGATAGGTGTTGGGTGATATCACTTTCTGCTCTGATTTTCATTTACCTGGTAACTGGTGATGTTAAGCCTTTTCATATGTCTATAGACCATCTGTATGTCTTCACTGGGAAAACATCTGTTTAACTCCTCTACCCTTTTTAATCAGGTTGGATTTTTCAACAATGAGTTGTGAGAGTTCTTTGTATATTTTATACAAAGGGTATAACCTTTTATACAAAAGGCATTAACCCCTTATCTGATACATTGTTAGCAAATGTCTTCTCCCAGTCAGTAGGCAGCTTTTTCATTTTGTTGGAAACGTGCTTCATTGTGCAAAAGCTTTTTAGTTTGATGTGGCCCCACTTGTTTATGTTTGCTTTTGTTTCCCTTGCTGGAGGAGGCATATCCAAAAAAATGTATTTCTGAGATCAAAGTCAAAGAGCAAAATGTCTATGTTTTCTTCTAGAAGTTTTATTATTTCATGCCTTATATATATCTTTAATCTATTTTGAACATATTTTTATGCATGGTGTGCAAAAGTCCATTTTGATTCTGTTGCATATAGCTGTCAAGTTTTTCCAACACCATTTATTGAACAGAGTTTCATTTTCCTACTGCATACTCTTGCCTCCTCCTCATAGATTAATGGCTCATGTAAGTGTGGATTCACTTACGGGCTCTTTATTCTAGTCCATATACCTATGTGTCTGTTTTTGTGCCAGTACCATACTATTTTGCATACTGTAACTTTGTAGTATATAGTCTAAAATCAAGGAGGTGATAGCCCCACCTTTGTTCTTTGTCAAAGATTGTTTTAGATATATTCAGGTTATTTTGTGTTTCTGTATATATTTTAGAATTATTTGTTCTAGTTCATTGGTACTTTGATAAGAACTGCATTGAATCTGTGGGTTGCCTTGGGTAATGTGATTATTTTAGAAACATTAATTCTTCTGGCTCATGTGCACAGTATATCTTTCCATCTGTTTATGTTCCCTTTAATGTTTTTCATCAGTATCTTCTAGTTTTCCAAGTACAGTTGTTTTGCCTCCTTTAGTTAGATTTATTTCCAGGTATTTTATCCTTTTTGATGAGATTATAAATGGAATTGTTTCTGCTAAATTTTGTCTAAAGTTTTTCTCACATTTTCTGAAATGATCCAATAATTTTGATTTTTCAGTTTGTTAATATCCTCTATCACATTGACTGATTTGCAGATTAATCTGTTTCTTCAACTTTAGTGATTTCCATTGTTCTGCTTCCAGTTCGCTGATCCATTCCTCCATATCGTCTAATCTATTCTTGATTCCTTCTAGTGTGTTTAGCATTTCATTTATTGTGTTCTTCAGCTCTGTCAGTTTCTTTATATTTCCTGATACTTTGTTAAAAACTTCTAACTTCTTACTGTGTTCAAACAGTCTTCTCTCAAGCTCTTTGAACATCTTTATGATCTTTACCTTGACCTGTTTATCTCCACTTCTCGTAGTTATTCTGTATTTCTGTCCTCCTTAATTTGGGGTGTAATCCCTTATGACCTGATTTTGCTGGATACTGTTTTTATTTCTATACATTTGGTAATTTGGTTATGTTTCCTGATCTTGGAGAAGAAGACTGCTGTACATATCCTTTGCATCCCAGCAGTGCATTCTGCTCATATCACCGAAGCTGTATGCTCTAGGGATGTCCTCTCTGTGGGCCCTTCTGTTAGAGCAGGCTGTTTACTGTGGTCAGTCACATAGGTTTGTCTGGCCCCTGGTCTGGGTGGTTGCCATACCCTACTTAGTATGGAGGCTGCGTGGCTTCTGGTTGGTGAGGAGGAGTCACAAGGCTTATGTCTCTGGAACCCCATGGGCTCCTGCAGCTAGTCCTGGTGCACAAGTGTATGCAACTGGGTCCTGAGGGCATGTTGGCACAACTGGAGGTCCCAATCTAGTGTTGGCCTGCTGTTTAGCCGGCCAGTCCCTGACACGGCTGGTTGAGAGACCAGGGTGTCCCAAGTTGGTATTGGCTGTCGGTGAGTGGGGTAAGATCCCAGAGACAGGTCCAAGGTGTCTCAGAGCTGCTGTTGACCTGCTGGTGGGTGGGCTGGTGCTCTCATCCAGCTAGCTGCTTGACCTGAGTTGTCCCATACGAGTGTAGAAAAGCTGGGGGTTGGGGCCCAGTCCTACTATCAACAAGCTAGAACAGGATTTAAAAATGGCATTTGCTAGCTCCAGTGTCCAGGTGGTAAAACACGCTCCCCAAAATGGCTTTGTGCCCCCAAGATGAGCTTCACTTGCCTCCAGCCTTTCTGAAAGGCTCTCCAAGATCTGTAGGTAGATTTGACCCAGGCTCCTTTCCGATTATTGCTTTTGCCCTGGGTCTTGGAGAATGTAACATTTTGTATGCCTCCTCTTAAAAGGAGTTTCTACTTCCTACAGACCTCTGCCTCTCCCCAAAAGTAAACCCCACTAGCCTTTGAAGGCCAACATTCTGGGGTCTTGTTTTCCTGGTACAGAACTTGGGCTCGGGAGGTCAGTGTGGGGCTCAGACTCTTTTTCGTTTGGGAAGAACCTGTGCAGTTGCAATGATCCTTCCATTTGTGGGTTGCCCACCCTGGGTTTGGGACTTGACTTTACCAAGTCTCCTCCCTCCTGCTCACATTACTGGGGCTCCTCCTGTATAGATCTTTTCTGCTTTTCAGGTCTTTCTCATCAGTAGTTAGTCTGCTAACAGTTGTAATGTTGGTGTTGCCATGAGATGAGCTGAGGTCATGATATTCCCCTACTCCACCATCTTCACCACTCCTCTCATCTCAGCAGAGTACCTTGTGATGATAAATTTTTCAGTGCTGTCTGTAAAAATGGATCTTTCCTAGCTTCTTGAGGCACCTGAATTTCTTGACCTCTGGCACTCTTCTTTTCATTTTTATGCTCTTATCATAGACTTTTAGATAAACCTGGTATGTTTAATCATTTCAGAATTTGGCAATGATAATGAAAGACTATAAGTACTTTAGACTACTAGTTCAAATTAATGATAAAAAATATTTATGATACTGCTTTTCCTATAGGCTAATGAAAATAGGAAAATTAAAATTATAGAGATTACAACTGGAGTTCAAGCTTCAGAGATTTGGCATCTAGAAAAAAAATTCATATAACATGTGCAAACAAAAAATTAAATTTAATTAAGGCAGAAAAAAATCAGTGGACAGTTACTTACAATTATTAAAATTTTTATTGGAAACATTTTCAGTTCAGTTCACTTCAATTCAGTCGCTCAGTCGCGTCCGACTCTTTGCGACCCCATGAATCGCAGCACACCAGGCCTCCCTGTCCATCACCAACTCCCGGAGTTCACTCAGACTCACGTCCATCAAGTCCGTGATGCCATCCAGCCATCTCATCCTCGGTCGTCCCCTTCTCCTCCTGCCCCCAATTCCTCCCAGCATCAGAGTCTATCTGAGGTAAATTCACCCATTCCAGTCCATTTTAGTTCGCTGATTCCTAGAATTTCGACATTCACCCTTGCCATTTCTTGTTTGACCACTTCCAATTTGCCTTGATTCACGGACCTGACATTCCAGGTTCCTATGCAATATTGCTCTTTACAGCATCGGATCTTGCTTCTGTCACTAGTCATATGCACAGCTGGGTATTGTTTTTGCTTTGGCTCCATCCCTTCATTCTTTCTGGAGTTATTTCTCCACTGATCTCCAGTAGCATATTGGGCACCTACTGACTTGGGGAGTTCCTCTTTCAGTATCCTATCATTTTGCCTTTTCATACTGTTCATGGGGTTCTCAAGGCAAGAATACTGAAGTGGCTTGCCATTCCCTTCCATAAAACTGAATTATTTTCACTTTTTAGAATTTAATATCCTAATAATACTCGACTCCGCATGCATGTCCTTTAGAAATATAGTGCACTTGGGATCTATAAGTTGCCTCAGGGACCTTCCAGAGCTTTCTGTAGTTTTTTGAGGCATATGTTGGGATGTAAAGAGAAAAGTGACTTTCTCAACCCCTTCTCATTTTTCATTAAGTGGGCAAAATGAAATAGGAATCTAGATTAGCAATTCAGAATAAATTTTTTTCTATTATAGATTTATGTATTTTTAAAAATCAAATGTAATATGTAAAAATTGATAAAAATCAAAGTGCTAGTTGCTCAGTCATGTCTGACTCTTTGTGACCCTATGGACTGTAGCCCGCCAGTCTCCCCTGTCCATGAAATTCCCCAGGCAAGAATACTGGAGTGGGTTGCCATTCCCTTCTCCAGGTGATCTTCCCAACCCAGGGATCAAACTCAGATCTCCTGCATTGCAGACAGATTCTCTACCATCTGGGAAACCAGAGAAATGTATAGAAAATATGTACTTTTGAAAAGGGACAAATATCATTCATAGTTCTTTCAAAAATAACTATGAGCAACACATTGGTACAAATTCTTCAAACTATTTTCTGAACTCACAGTCCTTCATCCAGGCCCCTCCCACACATACTCACTGACAAAAGTGGTAACAGACCATTTCTATTTTCATAACAATCATTTTATTTCTATAATTTATAATAATATTTTAAACAAAATTTCTCATTCATAGCATAAATGCACTAGCATAACTTTAAGAAGTCCAGAATTATTGGGCATGGCTGAAATTGGAGTGATGCTCACCATATTTTACCCATGTCATTCTATTCTTTCTTAAATGTACTCCTTACCTTCAACTTCCAATCTGATTAAAAAGGTAAAGATCAAAATTGTGTTCCTTTCTTTTTCTTCCCCTCATAGTATATTGTTCATTTCCTTCATATTAACTTGCCAATCAGTCCATCATAAAGGAGATCAGTTCTGGGTGTTCATTGGAAGTTCTAATGTTGAAGCTGAAACTCTAATACTTTGGCCACCTGATGCGAAGAACTGACTCACTGGGAAAGAGACTGATGCTGGGAAAAATTGAAGGCAAGAAGAGAAGGGGACAACACAGGATGAGATGGTTGGTTGGCATCACTGACTCAATGGACATGGGTTTGGGTAGACTGCAGGAGTTGGTGATGGACTGGGAGGCCTGGCGTGCTGCAGTCCATGGTGTCTCAAAGAGTCAGGCATGACAGGGTGACTGAACTGAACTAAACTGACTCTTTATAATTTGTTAATCTTAGTTTTTTTGTTTTGTTTTGTTTTTAATCTGCTAATGTTATTAGACAGTAAACTCCCAGAAGGCAGAAATAGTATCTAATTGTTTTCAACCGTTTGAACTTCTAGCACAAACCTTGAGACATAGTAAGAGCTTGGTAACTATTTGTAAGTGAAACTACAAGTCAATCTGCTTAAGGAAATAATATCCGGGCCATGTGTACACAGTGGCACACTTATAGAGAAAATAAGCTTCAGTTCAGTTCATTCACTCAGTCGTGTCCGACTCTTTGCGACCCCATGAATCACAGCACTCCAGGACTCCCTGTCCATCCCCAACTCCTGGAGTCCACCCAAACCCATGTCCATCGAGTCGGTGATGCCATCCAGCCATCTCATCCTCGGTCGTCCCCTTCTCTTCCTGCCCCGATCCCTCCCAGCATCAGGGTCTTTTCCAATGAGTCAACTCTTCGCATGAGGTGGCCAAAGTACTGGAGTTTCAGCTTCAGCATCATTCCTTCCAAAGAAATCCCAGGGCTAATCTCCTTCAGACTTAGATGGTGCTTACTGAGTGTTGAGCAGGAGGAGGAACAGAAGAGTGTGAACAAGAGGGTAGCAAAAGCCGAGACAGCACTGTGTGGCTCTAAAACCTCTCAGACAGTCAGTGGAATTTTCCCTCAGCTTAATGCTGTTTTTCCTTAGTTCTGATTAATTTGGAGTTAGTTTAGGTGAGGATAAGCAAGTAATTCACACAATCTTCTCTTGCTATTTTCAAATTTGTGCTGCATTCTTGGAGAACCATGCACCACATTTAAAGTTTCATTGTTTTGTTTTAATAATGTGATGGAAGAGCACAAAATAATGGCAAAAAAAAAAAGATTTTGCGAAAATATATTCTAATTAAAGGAGATGGAGAAGGCAATGGCAACCCACTTCAGTACTCTTGCCTGGTAAAGTATTAAATATGTTTGTTTCAGAAAAGGGAAGAATATGGAATTAAAATAACTAAAATAAGAAATAAGTATTGATCCTACAACCCAGAAATAACTGCCATGTAAAATTTCTGTATGTTTTCTTCCTATACTTTTATTTATATTGAAATGTACAACCACAGCACACTTTTTAAAAATTTCTTATTTCCAAAATATGCAATCATAATAAATTTCTTTGGAAATATAAATTTGAAATAGCATATTGAATTTGACTTTATAAATGGAAAGAGGGAGAGCCACAAGGGAAGCCCGAGTTTTAGAAAAGTGGCAATTAAAATGTGTAAGTCAGTGACAAAACTGAACTGAAATCGTGTTGGAATGAGAATTTCTAAAGAATGAGTATTAACAGGACTCAAGAAAAAGAACCTTGCAGAATTCCATCTTTTAATTGTTAGAGAAAATGGGGAGTAAATATGTAACTAGGAATATGTAGCCAGAAATGCAGGAAACAAAACATGAAGGGATGTTACAAAGCAAAGGTTAAGAGACTGCCTGAGAAAGAGCAGTCACATATATCATATGCCACAGGCATCTCTAATAGCGTGATGAAGCCCTTTGATTTTAGCATCACGAAGGGGATGAACCCAGGTCTCCCGCATTGCAGGCAGACACTTTACCATCTGAGCCACCAGGAAGCCCCCAAGTGGGAGAGGAACAACATAAAGAAACTTGTAAAAATGTTTAGTTGTGAAAGAGGTGAGCAATGGTGAAAGGTTACCATTGCAGCGGAGCAAGCATCACTGGGGGTTTCTTTTAAGGAGGGAACCCTGAGTGGGTTTAATTCAGAGGGCAAAAATCCAGCAGAAAGAGAGACAGTATGAAAATTCAGGTAAAGGTGAGGATGTAATGTAGATGGAAATGGGTTTGCTCTATAAAGAGCCCACAAATCCACTGTAATGGGAAACAAAGGGGACCAGGTGGGTGCTGGGTTGTGTAGGCTCTAAAACAGTAAACTATTGAAGCAGTGCCCTTCTAGCGATTTCTAGTGTCTCAGCAGCAGGTGCTGTGGTCATTTCTTGAGGGTAGGGGAGATTTGAAGAGAGGGACATAATCTATGCGAGGCTCCGTGCTGCCGAGACTGCTGGATGGATGATCTCTACCGTCCTCACCCTATCGTGCTGATTGATTCTGAAGATGAGTTGTATGCAGAGACTGTGTGCCGAGGCAAGTCACATTAAAACTCTGTTTCAATTCTCCTATTAAAATCTGTCCTTTTCCTGCAATAATATATAGAGACAGAATTGTAAACTGAAGAACTAACCTCCATATTACGCTCATGGATACATCTCTAATTAAATGGAAAAGATGAAAGCTGCCATCTTTCTGGAGTGCTGTCTGCTAACCAGTCTCGGAGAATTGGCTGGCTGCCCTTGATCCTGAAAAGAATTCCTCTTTGCCTTTGTGTTGAGTGAAAGAGTCAGGCATTCAGCCCCCAGTGGTGGAGGCATCGCTCCTTCATGCTTGGCCATGGCACCACCAGATGTATCACATAAATGCTCTAATGGAGAATGGTGGACTAGGAACACAGGAGATAATCTCATGCAGGCAGATGCTAGCAGTCAAGATTACTCAAGCTGTATTGAAATTTCCTTTGCACCTGGCACTGGAGGTGTTAGCCATGCCAGTTCAATCCTTGCAACACAGATGTTCTTGTTGTACCACTTTGTATGTATAACATTTAGGTTTCTGTTCAGCTTTGCCATAGCACACATAAATACTGTAATCCAAAGACCACCCATTTGTTAGTGCACCTGCGTCTTCAACCAGATTTCTTTCATCCTTTTCAATGACTGCTCAACATTTTTTTAATGAGAGAGCTATAGAGTGAATAACCTTCTGTATCTGCCAGATAACTTGACAAAAATGATGATGATAATGATAAAAATAACAATGCCAGATCCCCCTCTAAGAAAAATAAATAAAATAAAAACAATGTTAAGACATTGAAGTAAACTGAATTATCCTTAAGCAAAGATAATTTTATGGACCTCCAGTTTAAGCTTTTATTTCTGATTAGTGAAGATAGGTTATATAAATGGATTATTTTGTTCAAAGCTAAATTCTCCTGTTCTCTTCAAATAGATTGGTAGAGCTTACCTCTTAAGGAGCAGATTTTCCTGTATGTGAATCTCTGAAGGCCCCATTTTAAATTAATAGCAGAGAGCTCTGTGCAGCTGGAGACTGGATGTGACCTCCTGAATATGGGATAAAAAACCTTTGGAGGGAGGCAAGATCATTACTCTAGAGAATACCCTTGTGCAGTTGCTATCTTACTGAAGTAGGGAAAGGGCATCAAAACATTTTGATCTTGTTTTCATAATTGTAAGCAGCGTCAGTAGCCTTCCAAATAGCTAATTTTGAAAGATCTCTCTATGAGAAGGAATTTCAGTGCTACTTAATTTTGGTCTGGGGGAAATGGAACTGCCTTTCATTATTCATTTGAAACAAATAAATGTTTAAACATGAGCTATATTTTAAAAATAGATAAGTGGTGATGGTTTTCAAAGTTTTTTCATCAGTAGAATAGTTTTCCAGGTTTATATTCATGTCCTGCTTGCTTCCCATTCTGCACATGGCCACAGTTATATTCTCCCTGAGACTTATACATGTGCCCACAGAGAAAAGGGAAACGACACATGCCATTATATCAATATTACTGTAGTAATTTAGTAATTCTTTGTGCCGAATATTGAGGCAATCAAGAAGCCAGCTAATTAAGGGATGGAGTAGAAAGAAGAGGAGAACCCAAGAGGAAGAATGAAGAAACGAAAGAAGTAAATGAAAAAAATTAAAACTACCTATACCCAGAGCCCAGAAGGCTCTGAATGTCTTTTATTTATTTCTGACAACTCTTGGAGCTCTAGGACAGGACTGAACGAACGCTGGCAGTGTGTTCAGTGGATAGTTATGGAACTGGGCTAGCTGTGGAGGTTACCTAGTAGTGCTGTATTCCAGAGTTAAAGACGTAAAGCTGGAATGCAGAAAAATCAAGAAGAAAGCAGTAAAAAGTAGTTTCTTAAATATTCTAAAGTTAATGCAATTATTTCCATTTAGAACTCTTTGATTCTGTGCAAAAAAAACCCGACATATGTGTACACATAGGTGCAAAGAATCATCAATCCATAACTTGGAAGAAAGAAAGAAGAAGAAGACATATAAAGAGGAAGAACTCAGGGCTGTCTGGCAATCCCTGCTGCTGCTGCTGCTGCTGCTGAGTCACTTCAGTCATGTCCAACTCTGTGTGACCCCATAGACAGCAGCCCACCAGGCTCCCCCATCCCTGAGATTCTCTAGGCAAGAATACTGGAGTGGGTTTCCATTTCCTTCTCCAGTGTGTGAAAGTGAAAAGTGAAAGTGAAGTTGCTCAGTCGTATCCAACTCAGCGACCCCATGGACTGCAACCTACCAGGCTCCTCCGTCCATGGGATTTTCCAGGCAAGAGTACTGGAGTGGGGTGCCATTGCCTTCTCCAATTAATTCACTAGTTTAGGATGCAATAAAATAACAGAGGCTTTGAATAAGTTAAACTGGCTAGTAACAACTAATCAGTTTTCTTCAGTGATCACTGTTCTTCTACATAGGCAGGATAATTAATTCACAGATGGTCTTTCAGGTCTATCTTCAACTATTCTTATACTACATAATCAATTAGGGACATCTTTTTACAGATATACGAAGAGAACACAGGTGACTTTACGTAAGTTGAGTCTGCTAAATCTATTTGTTATGACAGGGGATTTCTGACACAAAAATTGCTCACTGCACACTGAACCCCAGAGAAGTGATGAAACAAGACAGCTGATGTTAGGAGGTATATGGGAGTAGGGTCGTTAAGACTTTTACAAATTATAATAACAGGACAGGACACAAAGCTGGAATATTGGAGTTTGTGATACAAAACACTCCCCCATCAGTATTTAAATTGATCAGTCAGTTCAGTTCAGTTCAGTCGCTCAGTCGTGTCCGACTCTTTGCGACCCCATGAATCACAGTACGCCAGGCCTCCCTGTCCATCACCAACTCTCTGAGTTCACTCAGACTCGCATCCATCGAGTCCGTGATGCCATCCAGCCATCTCATCCTCTATCATCCCCTTCTGCTCTGCCCCTAATCCCTCCCAGCATCAGGGTCTTTTCCAGTGAGTCAACACTTCACATGAGGTGGCCAGAGTACTGGAGTTTCAGCTTCAGCATCCTTCCCTCCAAAGAAATCCCAGGGCTGATCTCCTTCAGAGTAGACTGGTTGGATCTCCTTGCAGTCCAAGGGACACTCAAGAGTCTTCTCCAACACCACAGTTCAAAAGCATCAATTCTTCAGCGCTCAGCCTTCTTCACAGTCCAACTCTCACATCCATACATGACTGCTGGAAAAACCATAGCCTTGACAAGACAGACCTTTGTTCACTCAGACCTAATTAAAAGAGTCTACGACCCTTATTTGTACACTGTTTATCAAGTCATTGATGCAGTATAAGTTATCTGTGAAATGAGTCTTTGATCTTTCATAGAGAGAATTCTTTTTTCATTTAAAACAAATTCACATTTTTTGTAAAAGTCACTGTTTGAGCAGATTTCTTTGAAAAATGTTGATGGTTTTGTAATTATTTATTTTCTTAGATTTCTTTTGTGCTACAGTTTTTAGGATCCTTTTGGAATTAGCGTGACTACTGCATTTTGCAGCATGAATGGTAGTAAATGGTCTTAAGTTCTTAACAACAAATGGATTTCTCTCGGGAGACCAAAATGGTGACTTATCAGTTTTTCTTATGCCCTCTAAAAAGTGGCTTTGCTTCAGCAAATACTTGCCGGTTTTTAATTTATCCATGACTTCTCACCCTACCTCACTTGCATATACCATGACTTCTCACCCTACCCACTCCCATATACCTCCTAACACCAGCTGTCTTGTTTCCTGGCAATCCCTAGCATCCAGTATAAACAAGAAATGCTTGAAATATACTTGGGCCTCCATTAATCCTCCCTGCCACCTACTTCAAAAATGAGGATAAAATAGAATATACTTCTTTATTCTGGACTAATCTTTGTGCTTTTTGATTTTTCTAAGGCCTTCTAATACTACACTGCCTCTCCAGTTCAAGAATCTGGGGCCCTGGGACTTCCCTGGTGGTCCAGCTATAAAGAATCCACCTGCCATTGCAGGGGGGACACAAATTTGATCCCTGGTCCAGGAAAATTCCACGTGCCTTGAGGCAACTAAGTCTGTGCACAACAACTACTGAAGTCTCTGTGCTCTAGAGTTTGTGCTCCACAACAACAGAAGTTACCACAATAATAAGCCCATGCACCATAACTAGAGAGTATCCCCCTCTCGCCACAATTGAAGTCTGACCACAGCAATGAAAACCCAGTACAGCCAAAAATAAATAAATACATAAATAAATAAATTCACAGATACATAAATTAATTTGTTAAAAAGAATCTGCAGTACTAGTACTCACTATTACTATTCAACCCTTGGAATGCTTTACTAGTTAAATGTAACACTTTTATTGTTAACAATATTGGCAACAGCTATTGAGAACCTGTCCTATACCAAGTATGGTGCCTTTTTTTTTTTTAACATATTCTCTTATAGATATTTTATTTTGCAATCAAAGAGGTACTTGCAAAGTTTAAATGTTTTTCAAGGTCACATAATTAGTAACAACAATGTGGGTTTAGATCTAATAAAGCAAACTTTACTGAGAAGATCATAGAGCAATTTTACAAACAAAATTTTGTAGATATGTTCAAGGATCATATGAGAAATGGTATTAAGTAATATTTAAATTTTGAGATTGCTAATTTGTAAGATTATATTTTACTTTGCCAAGAGGATATAGGATTGGGCTGCATTTTTTTCTCCTATTTTTTATTTAGTGGTATTAGTAGCCCCAGAGTTTCTCCAAAGGACAGAATCAGGCTTAAAAGCTGCACTGCCAGGAACCACAGGCAAAGTCCATCGCCTCACTTCTCCACAGGGAACGCTGCTGTCATGGCTTCTGTGGAGGAGCACAGTACCGTACAATAGAGGTGCAGCATGCTACCTTCTGACATTCTTCCCTCAGAAAACACTTTCTCCATGCCATCCTGGCCCGAGTCCTTTCCGCCTGGCACCTCCGTCAGGGCTCACATTCCACATGAAAGCCTCACGTGATGTGCCTATTGGCAATGCCCACGTCACATGCTGCTGGATCCCATGTGCCAGGTCACGTGCAGGCAGACCATGTGCTGGTGGGTCACAAGCTGATGGATCATATGCTGACTCCAAAGGAGGCAGAGCCAGGGAGCTGCTGCTCTCTGCTGAAGGCAGAATTTATATTCCTGAAACACAGGCAGATGACTTTAAAAGTGCTGGGCAGCAAGGGGGAAAAAGCAAATGTCTTCACCGCTGAATAAGAGAAAAGATGCAAAGTTATTTTCAACACCTTTATTCTCCATCTCATACTTTTTTTTTACCTTTATACTTAACATTTTCTCTATCATATATGTCTTTTAGTTGAATATTTTCTTAGCAACTGCTCTAAGTTGTCCTTTACCACTGTGGTCCAGTAATAAAATTTACTTCCCTATCAGACTTCTTGCTACAAAATAGTTGAAAGAAATTACTTTTATTCAATGTGATGTTTACTTGTATCTTAGAGTTGGCTGCACTCTAGCATTTATTATTTGACTACTGCAATAGTCCAATAAGACAAGCTTGTTATATGACATTATTTTCACTTTACAAATTGAAGAAACTAGATTTCTGAGGGGTCTTCATGCCCCAAACTTGATTTTGTTATCTGTCACATAAAGTGTTTCAGTGGAAGACCAGCAGCTCTTCAACATAAATTTAGACTCTTTAAGATAGTTTATAAAACCATGCCCAGCACTTGCTTATTTTCTGAATCTAATTTGCCTCTTCCTGCATAATCCCTGAACTTCAGTCAGGGATTGATCCCTGGGTCAAGAAGATTGATCCCTGGGTCAAGAAGATCCCCTAGAGGAGGGCAGTCATATTGAGCAATTTCTGAGTCATTTTAAGAATCAGGATTTTTCTCACTTTTCACTGTACCTTTATTCATGCTATTGCTCTGCTGAAAATCGCCATTGCCTACCTGTTCACCTAGCTGAGTCTCATATTCTCAGGTTGTTGCTGTTCCCAGGTTCCTCTGAGAAATCTTGCTTAAGGATTTCCCTTCTTCCATGCTACCCAGCATCTTGAACTTAGCCCCATCTTAATCTCTCTCACATTTTTTCAGTTAGTGTGTTAGTGAACTGTTTGCCTATGTGAATTCTGCACACCACCTCCTCTCTTTATCAGGCTGGAATCCCCGTGAGAATACATACCATGTCTTCCTAATTCTTCTCAGAAATGCTAGCTCTTTAAGGAAATTGACAGCTTTTATTTAGTACATACATTTCTTCTGAATATATGCATTAATAAATTATCACCTGTTTAGTATGAAATAGCAGATACTGTCTTATTCAAAGTCTAGTTTTTCTTGTTTACGTCTGCTTGTTCATCTTTTGGCTGCATCTCTATTTTGTTTATACACAATATATTATTATTTGACTTGTCTGCCTGTATTTTGCCATTCCCAGTTTTACAGATACAGTAAGACCCTTCCATGTTCCAGCTTGGGATTTTTTTGCAGTTAATATCATCAGCTCAGAAGACAAAGTCACAACTGCCAAATGGAACCAAAAGTGAAACGTTCTGGGTGGGAACATGGTTGAGTGCGACAAGGAGATTTACAAGGAGGGCAGGTTGGCCCAGTGTTGCCAGATCTTCCCGCCTTTCAAACATCTCAGAATTACCTACTTATGTGGGATCTACTTTTTCTAAATGTTAACCAAATGGGGAGAAAGTATTTGCAAACTATGTATCTGATAATCAGTAAATATCCAAAATATATAAGGAACTTCCCTCCAACTGATTAGCAAAAACAAAACAAAAACTAGATAGGCATTTCTCTGAAGAAGACATATAAATTAAGAATAGGTGTATAAAGGTACTCAGCAACAATAATCATCAGGGAAATACAAATCAAGGCCACAATGAGTTCTTACCTCAGACCTCTTAGGATAGCTATCTCCTATGAAAATTAAAGAAAAAAAAATTGTTGGTGAAGGTGCGGAGAAAAGGCAACTTGGTACACTGTTGATGGGAATGTAAAAATTGGTGCAGCCCCTCTGGAAAACAGTATGGAAGTTCCTCTGAAAGTTAGTAGAGTTACCATATTATCGGACAGTTCCTCTTTGAGTATATTTCCACAGGAACAAAAGTCAGAATATTTAATCAGTGTCTCTATTCTCATGTACACTGCAGTGCTATTCACAATAGGAAAGACGTGCAGGCAACCTAAATGTTCATGAATAGAGAATGGGTGAATGAATTAAGAAAACATGGTATATACGTATAATGAAATATTGTTTGACCTTAAAAAAGAAGGAAATCCTGCCTTTTGTGACAGTATGGGTGGATTGGAAGACATTATGCTAATGGAAATAAGCCAGACAGAGAACAAATACTACATGATCCCACTTATATGAGGAATCTAAGAGTCAAATTCATAGAAGGAGAGAATCTCCTAGAGTAGGAAATGTCAACCTACTCCAGTATTCTTGCCTGGGAAATCCCATGCATAGAGGAGCCTGGTGGGCTGCAGTCTATGGGTTGCAAGGTCTTGGACACAACTGAGCAAGCAAGCAGCAAAGAATAAAAAGCAGGGGTACCAGGGACTACAGGGACAGAAAAACAAGTAGGGCTTCTTCAAAGAATACAAAATTTCAGTTGTACTAGAAGAAAACTCCTAGAGATCTATTGTAGAGCATAGAGCCTATAGTTAACTACACTGTATTACATACTTTAAAAGTTTTCTAAGAGGATAGATCTTATGTTGTGATGTTATCACAAAAAAGGAGGGAAGGAAACTTTTGGAACTGGGATATTTATGGCATAGATTATGATGATGGTTCCACGGGTGTATTCTTATTTCCAAACTCATCAAATTGTATACATTAAATATATTCAGCTTCTCTATGTCAGTTATACCTTGATAATGTAGTTTTGTTTTAAAAAATTGAGAGATTAATAAAAGGTTTGACATTTATGTTTGTGGTTTAGTTGCTAAATTGTGTTCAGCTCTTTGCGACCCTATGGATTGTAGCCCACTAGGCTCCTCTGTCCTTGGAATTCTCCAGGCAAGAATGCTGGAGTGGGTTGCCTTTCCCTTCTTCAGGGGAATCTTCCTGACCCACGGATCAAACTCACATCTCTTGCATTGGCAGGTGGATTATTTACCACTGAGCCACCAGGAAAGCCCAATAAAAAGTTAGCAACAATTTAAAAGTTTAGAACATTTGATAGTAGGAGTCAAACAAGTGTGTGAAGCAGATGCATCCCTCTGGCCAACAATTTGTGACTTTTGCTCTCTGAAAAGATGATAGGAGATGTTCCAAAGAAAGAAGAACTTTAAGGGGAAAGGAAAGATTCTGCTAGACCAGCCAGAGAAAGGGTTGCTGTGGATGGGTCCTGAGAACAGCTGTACCACCACTGGCAGCACCCTGGAAGAGTCCTGAGAAGGTGATAAGATGTCCTCAGATGGAAGAGCTGAGAAAAAGCCCTGAGTCAAGTCTCAGGAATCTTCCTCAGTTCCACACGTTCATGGCATCAAAATGCAAGCTTGTGCCCCTTGAATAATCATGGTAATACGACACTAAACATGAGAGCCTATTTTCAAATTGTCCTGGATATTATACAACTTTCAGAGAGGAAAGGTTCTTTAAAATATCTGAGATGGAGTGTACAGAGAAGATGGATAATGGGAAAATGTTAAGCACAATTAAGTTGATTAACAGGAAGTAAAGGCTATAATATTTTTGTTGAATACCAAATGTGGGCTCCACACACACACACACACACACACACACACACACACAGAGTATGCTTTATTCAAATGATTATTTTTTTTCCAAATAAAAGCATATCCCCTGATTTCAAAGAGTTGCATGAAAATAACTACCAGAGATAAAGAACAGAAACAATTAATTTATTCCTTTTCTCCTTGAATTGATCCACTTGAGCATGTGTTCCTCTCCCATACCCATGACCCTTCTTTCAATAGCCTTTCTAAGTGTGGAAAATAATTGCTGCCCTTTTGTTATGACAGGGGTCTTGACTATTTCATAGTATTTGAAAGACACGGTCTCCTTTTAGCCAGTTCACTAAGAACTGAAACCTTTTTGTTCTTATGAGTAAAAAGCTAGTGAAGATTTTTATGAGATAATTTAGATCATGTTAACTCTTCAGCCAATCATAAACCCTATATTTTCTCAGCAGTTTTATATTTCCCAGTTTAAAATGTGTATGGCAAGTTGGTTTCATGTAATGGATTGGAGTATGGTCAATGACTTAACCAGAGACTTCAGGCTAAACGTTTCTTTGTTCATATTTATCTGGATAGACAAACACACTTAGACACATTTGAAAGGTTCAGTTTACCTACTGAGGCCACATGTGGATCTGTGTAGAAGAGCTGAACATTTAGGTCATGTCAGAACTGAACATGAATGTATATATTAAGCCTCAGTATACAAGTTCCCAGGGTTTCCCAGATGGCACAGTGGTAAAGAATCCTCCTGCCAATGCAGGAGATGAAAGAGACTCAGGTTTGATCCCTGGGTCAGGGAGATTCCCTGGAGTAGGAAAGGGCCACCCACTTCAGTATTCTGACCTGGAAAATCCCATAGACTGAGGAGCCTATCAGGCTACCGTCCATGGGGTCGCAAAGAGCGCAGGACTGAGCATACACAAAACAAGTTTCTGTGTGTCCAAATGTCATCTGCTGTAGCATAGCGTGTTGAAATTTGTGAACAAAAGAACGATCCTGTCCTCATTTTGCAGTGTGTGGTTTAATATAACGTATATCAGTGATTTACATAAAGGTTAATTAGCTGAAAAAACACTACGGGACAGCGTTTTTAAGTACAATTGGATCAACTCATTTTCCTCCTAGTCAGGAATATGCTCACCTGTGAGTACCATCTCTTATTTTATATTTTTCTCAAGTAGATGGCTCTGGGAAGCTCGGTTAAGATGACAAAAGGACAGCTACCTTGAAATTGCATGGGAAAGGAACAGGATAGGAATGATGCTGAAGCGCCTTTTATGGGTGCTGTTCAACTAGCAGCTCCAGCCTATCTAAGTATTACAGGTTGCCAGTTGGCATCAATATTTTCTTTGCCCCACACCTGCTGACATAGATGAAGACTGGACATCCTTCCAGAGGGCACCACGATATGTTTCATGAAGACAGAAGTAAAGCTTTGTGAAGAACTTAAATCTCATTTATCCCATCTAAATAAAGCTCTTCACATTTCCTACAGCTTCATGACATTTTCCAGGGCTCAGGGGTCTGTGATTATATAGGATGTGCTCTGTAAAACCTGAGGAGAGGCCATTCCCTTGACAAGGATGTGAATGGTGACCCAAAAGTGATGTGGTATGCAACCTGGACAGCTGCATGCACTGACCTCTAGGATCTGAAGCTTTTCTTTTTGTTACTGTATCCTGGCTGACTCACTCCAGCCTACATGCTTTAATGCTGAATATTCTGGTTTATACGTATGACATTTCTGCAAACATGGATGAATCATTGCTGTCCTTGGAATTCATTCATTATCAGAATAAAAATGCATGAGAACGAGATTAAATCAAAATATATATCCATCTCTGAGTGCTATTATAGATTTTGTAGTTTATTATTTGCTCCTCATTCCAACTTTTACTGGGTAATCCAGTTATGAGTATTAGGGAAAATCCTAAGAATGTGTGTGTGTCCTTTCATGTAGTGCAGAAAGTATAGAAAGTATAGAAAGAATAAAGCTCGAAACTTATTTTTGGGGGGCTACTGTTCTTTTTGATACCCCAAGCAGAGATTATTCGCACATCTGTTGATTTTTTTTTCACATTGCACACATTTGCACCTTTTTTTTTTAATGTTGACTGAATCACTTAATTGTAGAGGCACATTCATTTTAATGTAAATCTTACAGTATTACATGAGTGAATGTATGAAAATAGCTTGGAATAGTTTAAATTGGGCAGAATTCAGCTTTGATCATAATGTGCCTCTTCAGCATTAAAATAAACTTGCAACATATGCTGAAAAACATGTGTAATAAGTAAGTGCCTCTTGCATGGTGACTTCTTTGGAAAAAAATAAATCATCATTTAATAGAATTCAAAATTCATAGAATACTTCTAACACTTAACCACATGAAGATATGATTAGCATCTTATAATGACAATAAGTATCTAATTTAAAGAAAGAATTCTTAATTTTAAAAATCTTATCAAATTATAATCAGTTTTGGAAATATTTGAAAACAAAACATTTAGTTGGCAGTTATATAACACTTTCTTGTATTGTTATAGACATATTCCTAATTTATTTTTGTGGTTTAAAATATATAAAAGAATGTGGTAATCAATTTCAGTTTTTAAAAGTAAAAATAGTGATGTGGTCAGTAAAAATAATGAAGTTATCAATATTTTTGAGTCGTGATAAAGGTTAAGAAGAATTAGTAATGACAAACTAGTTTCCCAAAACAAAATGGCTAGATAACAAATAACTATTTTTGCATTAAAAAAATGACCTTGACATTATTAATTAATGACAGTTTTCCAAAGAGCCCAAAGAATCATTCTATCAGCATCCTTGGGATGCAAGGAGGAATTTTGATACCCTGAGAAGAACCCTGCAGCTGCTGCTGCTGCTGCTGCTAAGTTGCTTCAGTCGTGTCTGACTCTGAGAGACCCCATAGATGGCAGCCCACCAGGCTCCCCGTCCCTGAGTTCTCCAGGCAAGAATACTGGAGTGGGTTGCCATTTTCTTCTCCAACGCATGAAAGTGAAAAGTGAAAGTGAAGTCGAGTCCGACTCTTAGTGACCCCATGGACTGCAGCCCACCAGGCTCCTCTGTCCATGGGGTGGGGTGCCATTGCCTTCTCCGAGAAGAGCCCTAGACACCCTAATTTGTCTTCTGTGACTTCTCCATCTGTAAAATTTTATCAGTAAAAATCTTCCATTGCAAATTAAAAATTCCTTCTAACTATGGCTTAAGGCTTGTCCTTAAGTACTATAAGTGTATTAAATCATGAAAAAATGTGGGAAACCAAACAGAGCCAGATAAATGTAAGAAATTACTAGTACATAAAAGAGAATCTTGTAAAGGACAGGGAAGCCTGGTGTGCTGCACTTCATGGGGTCAGAGAGTCGGAAACGACTTAGCCACTAAACAACAACAAAAGCTAATCTATCAGTATTTATCTGTAATCAAAAAGAATATATTGTTTGTCCCTTGAAGAATGTTTGTCTAAAATCAGGAGCCTCTTTGTTCCCCAGCTAGCATTGGTTATAAAACAGATTCAAAAGTGAGCCTTTCTTTTGGAAACTCTTATAGAGAAGTATCAGAAAGCTTGAAGTGTACTTAATACAATACATTATTACTAATTCAGCATATGCTTATTGATTGTCTGCTCTGTGCCAAGTTGTGCATTTGAGGATCTAAAAACAAAACAACAAACTCCAAAGCCACACAGTGTACGATTCTCAGTCTTAAAGGTTTTAAGTTAATTTGGTGCTAGTGTTCATATCTACAGATTCGTTTTCTCCAGGCAGTCCTCTCTGGAGTTTTAGAGTGCTCTGCATGAATGCAGACAGTAAAGCGTCTGTCTACAATGCGGGAGACTTGGGTTCGATCCC
Organism: Nanger dama; assembly: GCA_917880005.1. Lineage (NCBI taxonomy): Eukaryota > Metazoa > Chordata > Mammalia > Artiodactyla > Bovidae > Nanger > Nanger dama. The sequence continues at coordinate 39,411,385 of CAKJTW010000007.1, forward strand.
TGGGTTGAAAAGATCCGCTGGAGAAGGAAATGGCAACCTACTCCAGTACTATTGCCTGGAAAATCCCATGGACAGAGGAGCCTGGTAGGCTAAAGTCAATGGGGTCGCAAAGAGTCGGACACGACTGAACAACTTCACTTTCACTTTCTGCATGAATGTCTTCACAGAGACTGGTGATATCAGCTTGAGTACGTCCGACTCTTTGTGACCCTATGAACTGTAGCCCACCAGGCTCCTCTGTCCATGGGATTCTCCAGGCAAGAATACCGGAGTGGGTTATCATGCCCTCCTCCAGGGATCGTCCCCACCCAAAGATTGAACCCTCATCTCTCATGTCTCCTGCATAGACAGGCAGGTTCTTTATAAGCAGCGCCACCAGGGAAGCCCATGATATCAGCATATCCTAAACCAAATTCACCATGTTTTCTGCTTTTCTGTTGGCTTTCCCCATCTTGGTTGTTGGCATTGCCATCGGCTGGCCTCCCAAGCATGAGCCTGGGCATCACTGTGCCTTCCAGCACACCCCCTCTCCCAGTTCATGGTATGTCAGTTCTACTTCTTGTGCAATTTCCCTTCCATGCTCGTGGCCGTGGCCTTTCTACAACTCCTTATCATCCTTAACCAGGATTCTGCAGCAGTGTTCCAATTGCCCACTCTGCTGCTTACCTTGTTTCTTTACAATATATCTTCCACATCACTCCCTAACTGTTACTTTAAAATTTAAGTGTATTCACTTCTCAGCTTAGAAATCTTAACTGGCCTCCAGTCAAATGCAGGGAAAAATCAAAGCTTCCAATCAAGGTTTGTAAGGCCCTTCATGAGTGAGTCCTCATTATCTCACTTCTCACAACTTTTCCCTGTGCTTCTTATAACCCAGGAAAAATGGAGACTTTTATAATTCACTGAACATACCATATCATTTTAAAGGTCCTTTGGTTTCTATACACTTTTCTTATCCTGGAAGAGCTTCACTTAACCCAACATCAGAAAACTAAAATTTATCATCATCATCATCAGTCCAGCAAGACTTTCCCTAAACTTCTCCTGTGCGACTTTCCCCACCCCGAGGTACCATCCATGGAATTAAACACTCAACACTGTTTTCAATGTATTCTTAGAATATGTGTCTGCGAGTGTGCTGAGTCATTTTTGTTGTGTCCAATTCTTTGTAACACCATGGACTATAGCCCTCCAGGCTCCTCTGCCCATGGGATTTTCCATGCAAGCATGCTGGAGAGGGTTGCCATGCCCTCCTCCAGGGACTCTTCCCAACCCAGGGATCAAACCCACATCTCTTAAATCTCCTGCATTGGCAGGTGGTATTTTTACCACTAGTGCTCCCTGGGAATCCTGAATATGTGTCTACTGTAGCATTATTTATGCTACATTACAATTTTTCTTTACTCTTTTTATCCGTTCTCATAAGAATACTGACCTGTTTGAAGTTAAGAACTAGCATCTTTCGCATCAGTCTCAGTCACTTTCCGCAGTGCCTCGCATATATTGACCTACTGAGCATCTGCTTGGTGCTGAGTGTCACTTTGTTGTATGAAATGAATGGATAAATGAACACATGGATGTTAATTATTCTGAAACAATATATATGATTTAACAAAATAGAGATGACATTTAAATCAGGGAAATAAAAATTCTTGCCAAAATTCCTAGTCAAGATGGAATAAAATTAGCTCATCAGAAATTCATAATAGCTATGTAAAAGTTGGGATTACTTTTATGAGTAGTGTGGGGGAATCAGAATTGGACTAAAATTTCAAAAACAATTACATTCAACAGTTAGAGCTTTCATGTAGTCCATTAGGCGATGAGATGACCAAAGTGAAAAGCGATTTGTGTCATTTTTTTAATTGCTAGGTCTGGCACTCCATGGTCCACACTATGTGAATCGTTGGTACTCTGTTTTCTGCTTCACAGTGTGGGTTGAGTGTCAAAAGGATCATAAAGATAGAGCATTTTTATAACATTTAGCAATGGGTTGGTGGCATAAAAGAAAGCAGTACAGAAAGAGGTGTTATTAAATTAAGCCTTAATGGATTAACAGAGTCTAAGTAAGTGAGGAAAAAGCTTTGCTTAATAGTGAGGAGCAGAGTAGTAGCAATGGGACAGATTTTAGGAAACAGAAAAATACTAGTTTGAACAAGGTGTGAAATTTTGCATAGAGGAATACTGGAAATAAAATTACAGACAGCTGAATGCCAAGGTTGTTGCACTTTAAGAAACACTAAATGCAAAGAAATAGAGGAAAACATTAGAATGGGAAAAATGAGGGATCGCTTCAAGAAAGTTAGAGATACCAAGGGAATATTTCATGCAAAGATAGGCACAATAAAGAACAGAAATGGTATGGACCTAACAGAAGCAGAAGATATTAAGAAGAGGTGGCAAGAATACACAGAAGAACTGTACAAAAAAGATCTGCACAATCCAGATAATCACAGTGGTATAATCACTCACCTAGAGCCAGACATCATGGAATACAATGTCAAGAGAGCCTTAGGAAGCATCACTACAAACAAAGCTAGTGGAGGTGATGGAATTACAGTTGAACTATTTCAGATCCTAAAAGATGATGCTGTGAAAGTGCTGCACTCAGTATGCCAACAAATTTGGAAAACTCAGCAGTGGCCAAAGGCCTGGAAAAGATCACTTTTCGTTCCAATCCCAAAGAAAGGCAATGCCAAATAATGTTCAAACTGCCGCACAATTGCACTCATCTCACACGCTAGCAAAGGAATCCTCAAAATTCTCCAAACTAGGCTTCAACAATATGTAAACTAAGAATTTCCAGATGCTCAAGCTGGATTTAGAAAAGATAGAGGAACGAGATATCAATTTGCCAACATCCTTTGGATCATTGAAAAAGCAAGAGAGTTCCAAAAGAATGTCTATTTCTGCTTTATTGACTATGCCAAAGCCTTTGTCTGTGTGTATCGCAACCAACTGTGGAAAATTCTTAAAGAGATGGGAATTCCAGACCACCTGACCTGCCTCTTGAGAAACCTGTATGCAAGTCAGAAAGCAACAGTTAGAACTGGTTATGGAACAACAGACTGGTTCCAAATAGGGAACGAGTATGTGAAGGGTGTATATTGTCACCCTGTTTGTGTAACTTATATGCAGAGTACATCATGAGAAACCCTGGGCTGGATGAAGCACAAGCTGGAATCAAGATTGCCAGGAGAAATATCAATAACCTCGGATATGCAGATGATACAACCCTTATGGCAGAAAGTGAAGAAGAACTAAAGAGCCTCTTGATGAAAGTGAAAGAGGAGAGTGAAAAAGTTGGTTTAAAAGTCAACATTCAGAAAATTAAAATCATGGCATCTGATCCCATCACTTCACCGCAAATAGAAACAGTGGAAACAGTGTCAGACTTTATTTTGGGGGCTCCAAAATCACTGCAGATGGTAACTGCAGCCATGAAATTAAAAGACACTTGCTCCTTGGAAGGAAAGTTGTGAACAACCTAGACAGCATATTAAAAAGCAGAGACATTACTTTGTCAACAACGGTCCATCTAGTCAAGACTATGGTTTTTCCAGTAGTCATGTACGGATGTGAGAGGTGGACTATAAAGAAAGCTAAACTCCACAAAGAATTTATGCTTTTCAACTGTGGTGTTGGAGAAGACTCTTGAGAGTCCCTTGGACTGCAAGGAGATCCAACCAGTCCATGCTAAAGGAAATCAGTCCTGAATATTCATTGGAAGGACTGAAGCTGAAACTCCAATACTTTGGCCACCTGAGGTGAAGAACTGACTCAATGAAAAAGACCCTGATGCTGGGGAAGATTGAAGGCAGGAGGAGAAGGGGACCACAGAGGATGAGGTGATTGGATAGCATCACAGACTCAATGGACATGAATTTGAGTCAACTCTGGGAGTTGGTGATGGACAGGAAAGCCTGGCGTGCTGCAGTCCATGTGGTTGCAAAGAGTTGGACACGACCAAGCAACTGAATTGAACTGAATCATTAAACATGTCAGAGAAAGAGAATGATTTGCCCCAAGTACACTGAGCAGGGTGAATTTGACAATGGTAAGAACTGTAAGTCATGACACTCAAGTGCCCTTCAGTTTGCAAGTGAGAGAAACCCAATTCAACTGACTAGATAAAACAAGGCCACTTATATTATAAATATCTAAAATGATTTTGAAAGATACAAAATGTCTACATTTGCTCATGTGGCTAAAAAAAGAAGTCAATGACAAATTTCAGGAAGAGTTGAGTCTAAGTGCACAGACAATTTATTAACCAGAATGGCTCCTCTCATGCAGTGGCGAGTTGCCCTCTAGAAGCTTCAGACATGTTCATTTTTGGACTTATACTACAATGTGAAATTCCACTTTCCAAAAATTGTATCTGGTCTTTGTTTACATCTTGCTCACCACTGTACCCTTAACACCTAGCTTAGAAACTGATACATATAATTTTAATCTTTCTTCGATTATTTTCTGTTTCAACATTTTTGTTTCTGTTATTCATGATATTATAATAAGCATGTGGTCAATAAGAAATGTCCTATTTGCCAGTAGTCTTCCCAGAGATCTAAGATATTGTATACTTGCATCACTAATATTTTTATTTCAAAAATCATAAAGAATAGCAGTACAATTACTGTATTAATTTAATGATCTAAGAAAGATCTTCATTACAGTGGGCTACCTATAGCCTACTTATGGTTCAGCTTTGTTCTACCTACCAGTTCAATCCCACTGAATGTTTGGTTCTGGTGTATCTTGCACCAGGAACTCCTGGGCATCATCTTTTCATCCCCATTCTTCATGGAAATAACGTGAAAACTGGGCTTTGTTTCTGCCCCTGGGTTTACAGTGAGCCCACTCCTATCCCAAGAAGCCTGCAAACTGCTGACGTAGTTTCTTTCCTGTCTTTGAGTCTAAGGTGGAAATACTCTGCCTCACCTTGTGGAAACTGGAGTTCAGGGCGCTGACATTAGTGTGTGGGTAATAAAGTCTTGGATCTCTGACTCCAGAAGTCCATATCTTCTGCCAGACTCCCTCAGATCATGGCAAGTTATCATGGTAGCTTTCAAGAAAGGTAAAATCTTGGATACTTCCTTTCTTGATCATGATGTACATTCTCTGATGTAAACTTCTCCTCTCACCTAGGTTCTTTCTAGACACCTGCTCTTTAATTCTTTCTTATTACTCTCATTCCTGGGCTTCAACAATTTCTTCTTATTGACGATACTTGCAGAACACTCTTTTCAGTTGCAATTTATAGTAACTTTCCATTCTGAACATGCTAGTTTTATTGAATCCTTTACTAAGATAAAAAAGGAAAGAACTGAATATCTGAGTACAGTTTTAAGATGCTACCAAATAATTCAGTTATTTGACCTCACACTTCCAGCCCAAAGGTATGGATTTATCAGTCCAAAATTAGTCGCTCGGCTCATTTCCCCCGCATGTGCTGTTTTATTTCATGCCTGATGACCTTAGTTTGGTGGCCGACATCAGGGAAAATTTGAAATTCCTTCCACAGTATTGGTTCGGTAATGTGCACCTTTGCCCTGGGTAGATGTATACCAGCCATACTCGTCCGCCAGAAACCACTAGTAGGTATCCTTTAAAATGCGCATCTCAGCTATACAAACACTATTTGAGGGGTAGACATTTCTAATAATATTTTCCCAGTTAAATTGATACTCATTCTGCATTTTTACCCAACTAAAGAGGAAAAAAAAAGAATAGGAACTTTCTGCACAGGAGCTTTAACCTTTCTGGTAGAAGTGGCGATCAGTCCAAACACATTAAAATTCTATTTTCCCTTCCAAGTGTTTGCTGCAGATGACCCCCACTGATCTTAAATATATTTCTGTATCTGTAACTGAATAGAGGTTTTCCGTACAGCATGTTCTAATGGCACTCTGGCCTTTAGCCAACAAGGCACTGAATAAGGCTATTTTTTAAAATACAGAAACTGGGAACAGCTGCAGCAATCAAATTTGATAAAAACAGAGAGGAACTTTGCTATTTTTTTTTACGGTTTGTCCAAGTTTAGACTTCTTTCATAGAACTGCTTTTGTTCAGCTGTATGAAGGGCTACAAGACCAATACAGTAAAGCCTTTTAAGTAAATAACTTTTCAAAGAATGATACTAAATAGAATAAATTTTCTCTGTATGGAGGGTATCAATGTGGTAGTACTTTAAACTATTTTTTTAAAGGGTATGTCTCTTATATGAGGGGGTAGGAGAAGAATGAGTTATGTTAGTAAAGTTTGTGCTACCAAAGAGGTTTTGGTTTCCCCCACACCCAAAGGTAGTCTTTGAAAGGGGAGATAAAGTCCTGAGTTTCTTAGCATTGGAGATCTGAAAGTTTGCATTTGAACTTCTATTGTGTTCTCAAGTGTTTTTAAGGCTGGACATACTTTGAATGTTCCATTTCTACTTTTCCCATTACTATTAGTCATGAATGTTGCTGTATTTCCTGAAAGATGAATTAATATCAGTGCGGTTCTTTTCTAAAGTTAAAATGACATGCTTTTTAATATGTAAAGAAAAACTTTTCACAGAGACCTTTTGTACTTATTTGAGTCCCTCAACATGTCTACATACAAGGGCTTATTCTTTAATGTTTTAAAAATTCAAGCTCTTTGGAAGCTTGTCAGTACATGATTAATAAGTGTCATGAGTTGAATAGACACTGCAAAGCTCCTACACAGTAGTAGGTTACAGGTTCTCGCTTCTAAGTGATCACATGTGTGTAATGGATTTCTCTGCTAACTTCCTAATTGACATGACAAAGGATATTGTATTTCTTATAAGTATTTACAAATGGGATTAATTTAAAAATCTCATCCAAATAAAACTACTTATGTCAACATTAATTCAATTTAGTAATCCAGAATGTAATTTAATTCTTCTTCTGTGGCCATAAAGCCATGAAACAAAATTATCTTACTGCATAAGGAAAAAAACAAGGAGGACAGATAGAAAACAGAAGAATTCAGGTGTATTTTAATCTATACTAACTTGTTAACAGGTAACATATTAGATACATTACTCCATCTGTCTGTAATTTATCATAAGCCAAATGAAACAGTGTCTTCTCTGACTTGAATGAATCAAGAAGTGCTCCTCTTTAAATGGTGAGGCAATGGTGACTTAAGTGTGTTGTTGGTCAGTGCTTGAGGCTGTCACAGTTCTTGTCTCAGTCCCGTTCCTATGTCCTGTCCTTGGTTGGTTGGGGCGAGTGGTGGTCCTCGCTCCTGCGTAACAGTAAAACTCCTTAAACGCACTCTGTGTGACCCCATGGACTGAAGCACAGCAGGCTTCCCTGTCTTTTCCTATCTCCTGGAGCTTGCTCAAATTCACATCCGTTGAGTCAGTGACACCACCCAACCAACTCGTCCTCTGTCACCCCCTTCTTCTCCTGCTCTCAATCTTTCCCAACATCAGGATCTTTTCCAATCAGTCCGTTCTTCACATCAGGTGACCAAAGTATTAGAGCTTCAGCTTCAGCAACAGTCCTTCCAATGAATATTTAGGGTTGATTTCCTTTAGGATTGACTGGCTTGATCTTCTTTCAGTCCAAGGGACTCTCAAGAGTCTTCTCCACCACCATAGTTCAAAAGCATCAATTCTTGAGTGCACTGGGCTTTATGGTCCAGCTCTCACATCTGTGCATGTCTACTGAAAAAACCATAACTTTGACTATACAGGCCTTTTTGGCAAAGTGATTTCAGGATATAATCCTATATCTTAACCACTACCAAAAAGTTCCAAAGAAGATTACTTGGATTTAATTCTGATTAGTCTTGTAGCCTCTCTTCAGAAAACAAACTGCCAGTAGAGTAAGATTTACTTCTGACCAGCAGTACTTTTATGCAAATAGCCTCAGAAAGCACAGTAACCCCAATGTATTACTCCTGCTAGGCATATAATATTTATATGTAACCAAGAATAATTGGATGTCAAAGCCAGCTCTGTTATACAGGACAATTTTTAGTGTAAATCACTATTCCTCACAATTATATTTGGTCTGTATTTTAATTTGCAGCCTTAATTTTATAAGTGAGTTCCAATGTATTACCATGTTTTAAAAATTCTATTAGTTCACAAGTGTGTTTCACATTTCATTAAAACTAAAATAAGGAGGCTGTTGGACTATATTATTATATTCTGTAATATATTATAGAAGAAAATAGCTCGTTTTCCTAGTGCTTCTGGAAGTTGAATATTAAGATCACATCGTGCTCATGCTCAGTTGCTTCAGCCTTGTCTGACTCTTTGCAACCCCATGGCCTGTAGACCACTAGGCTCCTCTGTCCAAGGGATTTCCCAGGAAAGAATACTAGAGTGGGCTGCCATTTCCTTCTCCAGGGCATCTTCTCAACCCAGGGATCAAACCTGTGTCTCCTGCATTGCAGACAGATTCTTTACCTCTGAGCCACCAGGGAAGGCCAAATATCACATCAGTCAGTTCAGTTCAGTCACTCAGTCATGTCCGACTCTTTGCGACCCCATGAATCGCAGCACGCCAGGCCTCCCTGTTCATCACCATCTCCCGGAGTTCATTCAGACTCACGTCCATCAAGTCCATGATGCCATCCAGCCATCTCATCCTCGGTCGTCCCCTTCTCCTCCTGCCCCTAATCCTTCCCAGCATCAGAGTCTTTTCCAATGAGTCAACTCTTCGCATGAGGTGGCCAGAGTACTGGAGTTTCAGCTTTAGCATCATTCCTTCCAAAGAAATCCCAGGGTTGATCTCCTTCAGAATGGACTGGTATAGTCATATATAAAATAAGATCACCACTGCCCTCTCTTAAGTTGGATTTTAAATTGTTTTTTAATTATTGGAACTACTTGTTTCTTAGAAGGTAAGGGTTGGTGATCTTCCTGGTCACTTTAGCCCCTTTGATAGATAGTTGCTCAGTTGTGTCCCATTCTTTGCAGCTTCATGGACTATAGCCTGCAATGCTCCTCTGTCCATGGAATTCTCCAGGCAAGAATACTGGAGTGTGTTGCCATTCCCTTCTTCAGGGGATCTTCCTGACCCAGGGATCTAACCTGGGTCTCCGACACTGCAGGCAGATTCTTTCCCATCTGAGCCACTAGGGAAGCCTTTAGCCCCTTAGCAGGCTTCAGTGTTGGAATTCAGGATGCCCCTCCAGAAGTTATTCAGAATTTGCTGACATCAACCCTCATTCATGTGCACTTGCTTTGTTTGGCTATGGCACTAATGCGAGGAGACATGTAAAGTAGTTTGGTTTATGAAAGAGGGCACGGGGAGCATGATGTTGTGAAAACAGCCCCTCACACCCTAATGGCTCATTCACACAGAAAGCAAGCATCAGCTTTCAGTCCCTCCTCAAAGCTTAACAAGAACAAACCAACTCAAGACCCCAGAAGCAGCAGTGTTCAGAACCACTGCTAGCTTGTACTTCTAAACTCTACACCTACATTTACTGATAATACTTGTTGCCAGTCATAGCAATAGCTTTCTGCAAGGAGTCTTTAAGCTGGCTCTCTACGGCCTTGTGTATGAAAAGTCCATGATTTCTGGGGTTGTGTGTACCCAGGTGAAAGTCCTCTTTCAAGTACGCCAAAATAAAGCGATTGCCCTGGACCACTTTGATCGCAGTAGGGCAGTTGTTGACAGTATGCCAGACTACTATAATTCTTGTGTGTGTGTGTGTGTGTGTGTGTGTGTGTGTGTGTGTGTGTGTGTGTGTGTGTTTGATCCATTTAGGGAAGTTCAGAATGTTAGAATGAAAATACATGAAGTTATAGTCAGCTCTAGCTGGTTGTTTTTAAAAAAAAAAACAGATGGCTTTAAAAGAGATGATCAAATCTATTCCTTAAAAATCATTTTTAAAGGCAGGCATGTGATTCTGCTGTGTGTGTGTGTGTGTATTTTGTTTCATACCTTAAATCCTTATTTTTCAGATTTAATCAAAGAATGGGATACTTCACACTGCTAGATTTTCCAAGTAACTCTCCTTAATCCTTTATGTACTACACTTTAACCTTTTTCATTTTTATTTTCTAACCACACTGGATAGAAATCCTTTCAAAAAGTGTTCTGCATGTCTTAGCCTTCTTATCAAAATTCTTCTAAGTATAATTCATTTGCATGACCTGGAGTAGTCACAGTGAATGAGAGTTTTATACTGTATTATAATTTGGTGACAGCATCTGACCTGATTCAGTGGTATGATTATTAATGGCACCGTTTAGGATATCATATATTTCTTTGTTGTATTTTTGTCTTTCAGTCACTGATAACATTTAATCAGTTAGTTCTTAACTATTTTCGATATGTCCAATTACATGGATTTTGGAGTGAAGAAACCTAGTTGGAAAACCATATTATCAACTGTGTGTAAAGACTTGAACAGATAACATAGTTTCCTCCAAAAAAAAAAAAAAAAAAAAGAATAATACTGGCCTTAAGGTATTGTTGGAAGTCTTAAATGGAAAAATGCCTATAAATCTCTTATCAGAAAGTCTTCTCATAGTAGGTGTACCATATACATATGTATATATAAAATCTCTATTTCCTTGACAGACTTATAATTGTATAGTATGTTCCATGAGATGCTAGAAGTTTGCTTTAAAGATACTTTAAAATGGTCAGTTTTCATTCCAATCCCAAAGAAAGGCAATGCCAAAGAATATTTAAACTACTGCACAATTACATTCATCTCACATGCTATCAAAGTAATGTCCAAAGTTCTCCAAGCTAGCCTTCAACAGTATGTGAACTGAGAACTTTCAGATGTTGAATCTGGATTTAGAAAAGGCAGAGGAACCAGAGATCAAATTACCAACATCCAGTGGACCATAGAAAAAGCAAGAGAGTTCCAGAAAAGCATCTGCTTCTGCTTTATTGACTATGCCAAAGCCTTTGACTGTGTAGATCACAAAAAGCTGTGGAAAATTCTAAAAGAGATGGGAATACCAGACCACCTTACCTGCCTTCTGAGAAATCTGTATGCAGGTCAAGAAGCAACAGTTAGAAGCGAACAACAACATTTAGAACATGGAACAAAGACTGGTTCCAAATTGGGAAAGGAGTATGTCAAGGCTATATATTGTCACCCTGCTTATTCAACTTACATGCAGAATCAGTTCAGTTCAGTCACTCAGTCGTGTCCAACTCTTTGCGACCCCATGAATCGCAACACGCCAGGCCTCCCTGTTCATCACCAGCTCCCAGAGTTCACTCAGACTCACGTCCATCGAGTCCGTGATGCCATCCAGCCATCTCATCCTCGGTCGTCCCCTTCTCCTCCTGCCCTCAATCCCTCCCAGCATCTGAGTCTTTTCCAGTGAGTCAACTCTTCTCATGAGGTGGCCAAAGTACTGCAGTTTCAGCTTTAGCATCATTCCTTCCAAAGAAATCCCAGGGTTGATCTCCTTCAGAATGGACTCGTTGGATCTCCTTGCAGTCCAAGGGATTCTCAAGAGTCTTCTCCAACACCACAGTTCAAAAGCATCAATTCTTCAGCGCTCAGCCTTCTTCACAGTCAACTCTCACATCCATACATGACCACTGGAAAAACCATAGCCTCGACAAGATGGACCTTAGTCGGCAAAGTAATGTCTCTGCTTTTGAATATACTATCTAAGTTGGTCATAATTTTCTTCCAAGGAGTAAGCATCTTTTAATTTCATGGCTGCAGTCACCATCTGCAGTGATTTTAGAGCCCCGCAAAATAAAGTCTGATACTGTTTCCACTGTTTCCCCATCTATTTCTCATGAAGTGATGGGACCGGATGCCATGATCTTTGTTTTCTGAATGTTGAGCTTTAAGCCAACTTTTCGCTCCCCTCTTTCACTTTCATCAAGAGGCTTTCTAGTTCCTCTTCACTTTCTGCCATAAGGGTGGTATCATCTGCATATCTGAGGTTATTGATATTTCTCCCTGAAATCTTGATTCAAGCTTGTGTTTCTTCCAGTCCAGTGTTTCTCATGATGTACTCTGCATATAAGTTAAATAAGCAAGGTGACAATGTACAGCCTTGACGTACTTTTTCCTATTTGGAACCAGTCTGTTGTTCTATGTCCAGTTCTAACTGTTGCTTCCTGACCTGCATACAGATTTCTCAAGAGGCAGGTCAGGTGGTCTAGTATTCCCATCTCTTTCAGAATTTTTTACAGTTGGTTGTGATACACACAGACAAAGGCTTTGGTATAGTCAATAAAGCAGAAATAGATATTTTTCTGGAACTCTCTTGCTTTTTCCATGATCCAGCGGTTGTCGGCAATTTGATCTCTGGTTCCTCTGCCTTTTCTAAAACCAGCTTGAACATCAGGGAGTTCATGGTTCATGTATTGCTAAAGCCTGGCTTGGAGAATTTTGAGCATTCCTTTACTAGCATGTGATGAGTGCAACTGTGCAGTAGTTTGAGCATTCTTTTGCATTGCCTACATCTTGTGAAATGCCAGGCTGGGTGAAGCACAAGCTGGAATCAAGATTGCCAAGAGAAATATCAATAACTTCAAATATACAGATGACACCACCCTTATGGAAGAAAGTGAAGAGGAACTAGAGAGTCTCTTGATGAAACTTGAAAAGGACAGTAAGAAAGCTGGCTTAAAACCCAACATTCAAAAATGAAGATCATGGCTTCCAGTCTCATCACTTAATAGCAATTAGATGGAGAAACAGTGGAACAGTGACAAACTTTATTTTCTTGGGCTCCAAAATCACTGTAGATGGTGACTACAGCCATGAAATTTTTAAAAAAATTGCCCCTTGGAAGAAAACCTATGACCAACCAAGACAGCATATTAAAAAGTATATAAATTACTTCGGCAACAAAGGTCTATTAATCAAAGCTATGGTTTTTCTAGGTTTTTCTAGAAAAACTGGATGTGAGAGTTGAACTATAAAGAAAGCTGAGCACCAAATAATTGATGCTTTTGAACTGTGGTGTTGGAGAAGACTCTTGAGATTTCCTTGGACTGCAAAGAGATCAAAAGCAGTCAGTCATAAAGGAAATCAGCCCTGAATGTTCATTGGAAGGACTGATGCTGAAGCTGAAGCTCCAGTATTTTATCTGCCTGATGCATAGAACTGACTCATTGGAAAAGACCCTGATACTGGGAAACATTGAAGGCAAGAGAGAAGGGGACAACAGAGGATGATGGTTGGATGGCATCACCGACTCAATGCACAAGAACTTGACCAAGGTCTGAGAGTTGGTAATGGACAGGGAAGCCTGGCATGCTGCAGTCCATGGGGTCGCAAAGAGTCAGATATGACTGAGTGACTGAACTGCACTGAACTGAACTTGAAACACAGAGTTCATGTTAATACCTTTTTGCTTCAGCTCTCTCCACTCAGCTGCTTTTCTAATTGCATTTTCTGTTTTATGGAGGTTGAAGAAGACAGCTTTATGTTCATGAGACGTACATATAAATTAAGAAATAGAGCTACCATGTGCCCCTGCAATCACACTCCTGGTTATATATCCAAAGAAAAACAGCATTGAAAGGATACATGGACTCATGTTCATTGCAGCACTGTTTAAAATAGCCAGCACATGGAAGCAACCTAAATGTCCACTGACAGAAGATGGATAAAGAAGATGTGGGGGGTAGATACATATATACAGAGATACATATATACAATGAAATATTATTAGTCAGCCATTAAAAGGAGTGAAATAATGACATTTGCACCAACATGGATGGACCTGGAGATTCTCATAGTGAGTGAAATAAGCCAGAGACAGAAAGACAAGTATTATATGATACCACTTTTGTGTGGAATCTAAAAAATGATATGAATGAACTTCAGAATGAGACTCACAGAGAATGAACTTATAATTGCTGGAGGGAAGAATAGGGAGGAGGAATAGATAGTTTGGGATGGGCATGTACATATTGCTATATTTAAAGTAGATAACCAACAAAGAGAATGAAGGCACAGTTGCTGGAGGGAAGAATGGGGAGAAGGAATAGATAGGGAGTTTGGGATGGGCATGTACTTGAAAATGAAAGTGAAGTTGCTCAGTCGTGTCCAGGTCTTTGCAACCCCATGGACTGCAGCCTATCAGGCTCCCCCGTGCATGGGATTTTCCAGGCAAGAGTGCTGGAGTGGATTGCCATTTCCTTCTCCAGGGGATCTTCCCGACCCAGGAATCAAACCCAGGTCTCCTCATTGCAGGCAGACGCTTTACTGTCTGAGCCACTTACTGCTGTGTCAACTAAAATGGATAACCAACAAGGACCTACTCTGCAGCACATGGAACTTTGCTCAGTGTTATGCGGCAGCCTGGAGAGAGAGGAGTTTTGGGGAGAATGGATACGTGTGTGTGTGTGTGTGTATGTAAATATATATATATATGTATATATATTTATGACTGAGTCCCTTTGGTGTTCACTTGAAACTGTCACAACATTGTTAATCACCTGTACCGCAGAACAAAAATAAACTGTTTAAAAATAAACAAATATTTAAAAATAAATAAATAAGTCAATTGGCAGGGACTTCCCTGGTGGTCCAGTGATTAAGAATCTGCCTTGCCATACAGGGGACAAGGTTAGATCCCTGGTGAGGGAACTAAGATCCCACATACCACATTCCATGGAGCAACTGAGCCTGCTCACCGCAAGTGAAGATCCCACGTGCCACAACTAAGACCCAAATACAGCCAAATAAATTAAAAGTAAAGAATCAATGGGTAATAGATGGACATGCTACAAAATCATCCTTGAAGCATTCACTTTAGTGGAGTAATTTCATATACCCCTAGGGGTTTTAAAGTTTATTCTGGATCCTCAAGCATGTTTCAAATGTTTGCTAGCTAAAACAAGCATTGCTAGAAGGCATACAGTCTTAGCACTTAGAAGGTACAACTCCATAGCTAGCCGGGTGTCACCTTGGCCAATAAGTTAAAAATTAAAAAAAAAAAAAAGAGTTAAAGTTGTGATATAATTAGCAATTTAGGTGATGACAGAACGTCCTTTCTGAGTCACTGCGTGTACCCGAGGACATAGCTGGCCCCTATGCTACAGCATGTTGCTGGACACCATGCACAAAGGAGTGTGCCCTGCCCTGTCCCCCATCCCTCTCCTTTCAGTACACACTCTATTCGACGAAATGCCAAATTGCTGCAACCCACATTCAGTCTGTGTTTGTCATGCATCCTCTTCTGGTCCCTACATATGGCAGTCTGAAACAATTACATAATGAGATGTATTATCAGGGTGTAACTGTCAAAACTGAAGAGATGAAGCATGAATAAGTATTATCCATTTATTAGCTGTGCTACTCCTGTGTTCTCAAATCTATACTGCACTACTGACCTTCAGATTTTACGTTTATACCCCTAGATTACCTGTATCTCAATATGCAGCACTAGCAATGTTCAGGAAAAGGTATGCAAAGTCAAAGGCAGATTAAAGTAGAGTTTCTTACCATATTTGTGCTATAGTCCTCTTTGCCATTCTGGTAAAATCTACTGATTCTTCCTTGGAGTAATGTTTTAAAATTTATTAAAAAGTATGTAGGCTTCAAAGGAAATCCATAATATTGAAATGTTAAGATTTCAATTCAGTAATATATGTGCTTCTTTTCTAAATTTTTATTTGAGTATAGTTGATAAACAGTGGTGTGTGGCTCAGACAGTAAAGAATGTGCCCACAAGGCAGGAGACCCAGATTTGATCCCTGCGTGGGGAAGATCCCCTGGAGAAAGTGAAAGTGTTAGTCAGTCAGTCCTGTCCAACTCTGCGACCCCGTGGACTATAGCCCGCCAGGCTCCTCTGTCCATGGGATTCTCCAGGCAAGAATACTGGAGTGGGTTGCCATGCCCTCCTCCAGGGGATCTTCCTGACTCAGGAATTGAACCCATATCTCCTATGTCTCCTGCATTCAAGCAGTTTCTTTACCTGCTCAACCATCAGGGAAGCCTTCCAGCATTCTTGAAATCCCATGGACAGAGGAGCCTGGCAGGCTATAGCCCATGGGGTCGCAAGGAGTCTGACATGATCAATTATACATATATATGTATGTGTGTGTGTATGTATATCCACTCTATTTTAGATTCTTTTCCCATATTAATAAATTACTTTTAGAAAACTAGCAGAGGCTTAATAATTATTAAGATGTCAAAGATTATAACAATAGAATTTCTAAATATAAATAGAATTCTTAAATATAAAGTATAAATAGAATTTTTAAATATTGCAGCAACTATAATGTGATATGGAAATATGTGTGATATCTATCAGTGACAAAGTCAGAGATATTTCCACTACAACTGTGGTTTCTTGCCTAAATTTATAATTGAAAGAATTTCTTAATTTTAATTAATGTTGGTAAAAAAAAGTCATATTTTTCTGCATTCAGAATCACTGCCCCTGTGTTAAGAATCTAGTTCTACTATTCCCAGTTTTTGTTTTTCATGACATCTGTTCCCTCTGAACACCTTTTCTAGACTTTCTATTTTAAAAATGGAAATACTAAATTTGGCAGATTTCCTTGCCTCTGTTATACCCATGGAAGCATTTGGAAAGATATATTAACTCTTTCAGAAATGTACTGTTTTTCCTCTTCAAAAGTAACATTAAATTGATCAAAAGCACCATTTTCCTTGGAATAGACACACTTCCTAGTATCAGGAGGTCAGGATTTCTCGGTACTCAGCTGGAGACTCTCACAGGTAGGCCTCTCACGTGTGTTTTCAGGCCTGGCTGCAACTTTCGCCTTCCTACCTAGGACTGTACTTTCACACACAAGAAGGCTCACCAGACGCAATGACTGAGCGTAATGTTGAACGTTAAGCTGCTCTACTTTCTTTTGTAACAGGGTTATTTAGAAACTCTGGTATTTCATGATCAACAAGAAACTGATTATAAGAAACCTCATGGTATATGAGTATGGTGAGATTCCATAGCTGAAGTTCTTTTATGAACCAGCACACACACTGAGGAATGGGTGCTCGGACATGATGTCTTTCAGGCAACTGTGATGTCATTAGGATTTATAGAGGCAGTACTAAAGTGAAACCCAGGCTTCCCAGGTGACTCAGTGGGTAAGGAACCTGCCTGCAGAGCAGGAGATGAAGGAGACACGGGTCTGATCCCTGGGTCAGGAAGATTCCCTGGAGGAGGGCATGGCAACCTACTCCAGTATTCTTGCCTGGAGAATCATTCCCATGGACACAGGAGCCCGCTGGGCTACGGTTCAGGGGGTCGCAAAGAGTCGGACATGACTGAAGCAACTTAGCCCGCAGCAGGCACTAAAGTTGAAAACGTCAGTGGCCAGAAATAGTTACTATTTCACTCAAGCGGTCAGGCAGAGCTTGGCACTTTGTTTCTGAAGGTCTGAATAATAAACATTGTAGGCTTTCTGGGTCCCGTGGTTCCTGCTGCAGCCACTCTCTTCTGCCATTATAGTGTGAAAACAGACATAGAGGAAACCTAAACTAACCAGGGTCTGCTTCTAATAAAAGGTAATTAATGAATGCTGAAGTTTGAGTTTAATGTATTTTCAGCTGTCACAATGTATCAATTTTTTTCCCATTTGTCAACATGTAAAAACTACTCTTGCAAGCCATACATAAACAGACAGTGGGCTTGATTCAGTTCATGAGCTCAAAGCAAATAGCCACATAGCAAACCAATTAAGGAGGTGAATCTGGTTGGTTATGCCATCTCAAGGGGACCTGTACTTAAAATAAATTTTAGCTAGAATGTGAAGTGAGGAAGTTTTGATGTTTCTAGATGATACCACAGGTAGAAATAGAATTCAAAATTGTGTAGAAATTATCTTTGTCTGAAATCAATGAGGCCCCTGCCCCCAAAGATAGTATGTAAGAGGCAGCAGTTGTACACAGACCTCACAGGCTTTTGTATATAAAATTGTTGAAGTGTTATGGGAGAAAATTTGTGCAGCACAAATTAGAATTTCTTTTTTTCTGAATGCTTAATTAGAAGGAATATGTTGTTAATTTTGCACTAGTAAATATACTACTATTCCTATACAGTTCTTTGTGTTAGCAAGAACATAAGAGATTGAATGCCTACATCTGCCTACATCTTCTAAATCTATAAGCAGAGCCTTCATTACCAGTGATTAATGGTAGAATTGATTTTCGGAGCATTTTTGCAGGGAGAAAAACAAAGACAAATTAAAAGAAAGAAAAAAAATCAGAGAGAGGGTGGTAGACAGTAGCAATATGGTGTAGATGTAGAGAGTCCCTGTGATTCATGGAAAAGTTAGGGCTCACAGATTAACTCTGTCGTGAGAAAGTATTTCATTTCTTGTAGAAACAGTTTCCATCCACCAGATCATTACAGAAATCAGTGTAAAATTTCACCTATTTAAGAACCAAGCAGTGGAAAATACAGAATACTGAACGCGAACTTCATTTTTGTGGTGGTTGTTGTTGTTGTTGTTTTATAAATATCACCAGACACACATCTGGGGGTTTAGTGCTTACCACAGTGCAGTTTTCTGGTTGACATATATCTAAGAAATGCGTATATTAACACCCAGGCTATAGAGCCAAGCACATTTTAGTGCCGGCTACAGCTGAAAGAATATGTTTCCATTCCTTGTCCATCTGTTCTTGGCAACATAAATTTTAACTAGAAACACAGAATAAGTTTGATGAGAAATCAGTCTAAATATGGTTTAGAACAGCAAGGTGAATGCTCTAAGATACTATGACTGGTTAGCATTTGATTCAGTAGCTGGATAGTCGTGTCCACATGTAAAGAAATCGCCTGCTGCTGCTGCTAGAGCTTAAAGTTCAAAAGACAATGGTTTTTAAAAGTCAGTTCAATTCAAAAAACATACAATGGATTGGTCACACATTGTGTTTTCAGAGCTTAGGTAAAATGTGCCAAAGATCATGGGCCTAACAAATTTTGAGGTTTCAAAGTGCTGTTTACCACACACATGAACAACACTGAAAATACATCATTCACTCTCTAAACTTTGTGCTAAAATGGATTCACTAGTGGGAAATGAGTACTTTCGGTACAAAATGGAGTACATAAAACACACATATGCTGGTTTTGCTTCAAGTCCACACTCAGCTATGACTAGTTATTACATAATTAACTTGTATAATCATATCTTGCCCTATACCACTCTATTCCACCCCTCCAGCTCTGTTTGCTACTGAAAACAATATTAAACGATTTATTTGCATTTGAAAACACATGAGATTACATGAAAATATCATGATAGAAAACAACCATATATGTGCACCTAAAATTTTTCCTTCAAATCAAGGGTTTGGGCATTCTGAGCCAGGTAAGTGAGTGGAGGGGCTGTGGGCCACAGTTGTGCTCTATAGGGTTTTACTGATAACGACTATATCCTCTGCTACTCTGGAGAGTGAAAGTTTGCAGGTTGGAAAGGGACCTTGCAGCTCACGCAGACACCACTGTCACTTCCTCAATAAGAAATACTTCTATCAGTTTTAAAAGTATCTCCCTTTGGTATGGCTGATTTACCAAATATAACATTGTGATTACACCTCAGATTCTGGCTCTGTCACTTCCTCTTTATGTTAATATAAATAAATTGAGTTAACTTCTCTAATTTTCAGCTTCTCTGTCTGTAAATTCTAATAATCATATTTGTCTTAAATTGGTTTTGCCAGGGGAGCAAGTGAGGTGATATGGAGCGACCGCTTAGTCAGTGACAGGTACTTTGGAAACACTCGACAAGCAATACCTAATACCATTAGCTTTTTTTTTTTTTTTTACTGTCCTCTGGTTTAAAAAAAAAAAAAACCACTGTATAAATATGGTGATAATTATCGAACCTACTCTAGAATTTGGTAGCATATTCTTTACCATCAGGAAAACATTTCTTTTTCAAGGTCAAGAAAAACTCTGCGCAAGTTTACCTGTGACTATGGCATAAAGAACATGCCTGCCAATCCAGGAGACATATAAGAGATGTGGGTTCAGTCCCTAAGTTGGAAATATCCCTTGAAGGAGGCCATGGCAACTCACTCCAATATTGTTGCCTGGAAAATCCCATGGACAGAGGAGTTTGGCAGGCTGTATAGTCCATAGGGTTGCAAAGAGTTGGACACAACTGAAGCAATATAACCCGCACGTGGACAAGTCACTCAGTGATTTAATGCCTCAAGTCTTCTTATCTTTAAGAAACTTTAATTCCGTGATCTCTAAGATCTTTTGTTGGAGTAATTCAACAAAATCATGTTTGACAGCATGTCCTCAAACTTTATTTATAATACTGAAATGTGTATTTGCTGCCAAATGTCTGATGTTGGGGGTATAAATGTTCCATATATACATGTGGAATAATGTTAAGTTTGTTGATGTTAAAGCTACTGGTATATTTTTTGGCATTATTTGGCTCAGAATCCTTTCTTCCCATTTTGTTGCAGAATAAGCTGACTGCACATCTTTCCCCACAGCGCCTCAGGATTTGCTTAAACTGAGAGTTTCAGAAGTAAGACGGACCATCTTTCTGTTACTTTTAGTATAGTATCTGAGATGGAGAAGCTTTCTTTCTCAAGAAGCTTTTATTTTTCATTTCCATAATGTCTAATGGCCCGGCATTGTATGCACATGCACTGTAATTTACAAGGCTTCTGTTTCTTTCAGATCTGAGTGATCAGCTGCTGGAGGTGGTTGGCTTGGAAGGAGCCATGGAGATGGGGCAAATATACACAGGACTGAAAAGTGCCGGGCGGCGGCTGGCTCAGTGCTCCTCTGTTGTCATCAGGTAGCCCTTTCTCTGTAATTCAGAAAGGAGGTTGACATGTGAAAAGTGAAGTGAAAGTATCAGTCACTCAGTCATGTCTCACTCTTTGTGACCCTGTGGTCTGTAGCCGGCAGGCTTCTCTGTGCATGGGAGTCTCCAGGCAAGAATATATAGTGGGTGTCCATTCCCTTCTCCAGAGGATCTTCCTGACCCAGGGATTCAATCCCCAGTCTCCTGCATTGCAGGCTGATTCTTTACTGTCAAGCCATCAGAGATAGCATAGCTATAAATTATTTAGATTAATGTTATACAAGATTTTGATAATGATTTTGTTTCATCTATATATTGTTATCAATGAATAATACTGATACATTTTAAAATAATGGAAATTGACAGATTTTATAAAGATTTGATTCACTGTTACTTACCATGTTCATTGGAATTTGATAACCTTTTGTTGAGACCATGGATACAATTCTAACATATAGATTCTACCTCCTCTAATCTGGTACACACACGGTTGAATTTATAGGAGCACTGAAGTATCTAACAGGCAAACTACCCAATGAAAATGCTGTTAAGGCATCATTAACATACATTCTTTCATGAAGTCCACCATTGCTTCTATAAATTAAATAATGAATTATTATGAAGTAAAATTTTATATGTATATTGCATTTAAGTCTTTTGAAAACCCTTTTTTCAAAATTATGCCAGTAAAACAAAAGTCTAATATTACCCTAACATGAAACTACAGATTATAGCACAGATATAACTGATGTTATATTAACATATATGAAAGAGTTAATACTGGAAAATGTGAGATATCAAACACCTTTCCTCCACGTTTGCAATGTGGGATTGCATGAAAACAAGGAGGCTCGTTTTGCTGTTGTTCTTGCTCAGTCACACAGTCATGTCTGACTCCTTGCCACCTCATGGACTACAGCACACCAGGCTTCCCTGTCCTTCACTATGTCCCTGAGTTTACTCAAACTCATATTCATTTAGTCAATGATGCCATTCAACCATCTCATCCTCTGAGGCCCCTTCTCCTTTTGCCTTCTATCTTTCCCAGAATTAGGATCTTTTCCACTGAGTGGCTCTTCATATCTGGTGGCCAAAGTATTATTGGAGCTTCACCTTTTACATCAGTCTTTCTAGTGAATATTCAGGGCTGATTTCATTTTGAATTGACTGGTTTGATCTCCTTGTAGTCCATGGGATTCTCAAGAGTCTTCTCCAATACCATATTTCAAAAGCATCAGTTCTTCAGTGCTCAACCTTCTTTATGGTCCAACTCTCATCCATGCATGACTAATGGAAAAAACAAACCTTTGACTATACAGACCTTTGCTGGCAGAATAATATCTCTGCTTTTCAATATGCTGTTTAGGTTTGTCATAGCTTTTCTTCCAAGGAGCAAGCATCTTAATTTCATGGCTGCAGTCATTGTCTGCAGTGATGTTGGAGCCCAAGAAAATAAAGTCTGTCACTGTTTCCATTTTTTCCCCATCTATTTGCCATGAAATAATGGGATTGGATGCCATGATCTTCATTATTTTAATGTTGAGTTTTAAGCCAGCTTTTTCACCATGCTCTTTAATCTTCATCAAGGAGTCCTTTAGTTCCTCTTTGCTTTCTGCCATTAGGGTGGTGTCATCTACATATCTGAGATTATTGATATTTCTTCTGGCAATCTTGATTCCAGCTTGTGCTTCATCTAGCCCAGCATTTCACATGATATACTCTGTATAGAAGTTGAAAAAGCAGGGTGACAATATACAACCTTGACATACTCCTTTCCCAGTTTGGAACCTGTCTGCTGTTCCATGTCCAAGTCTGACTGTTGCTTCTTGACCTGCATATAGATTTCTCGGAAGGCAGGTCAGGTGGTCTGGTATTCCCATCTCTTGAAGAATTTTTCACAGTTTGTTGTGATCCACACAGTCAAAGGCTTTAGTGTAGTCAATGAAGCAGATGTTTTTCTGGAACTCTCTTGCTTTTCCTATGATCAATGGATGTTGGCAATTTAATCTCTGGTTCTTCTGCCTTTTCTAAGTCCAGCTTGTATATCTGGAAGTTCTCGGTTCATATACTGCTGAAGCCTAGCTTGAAGGATTTTGAGCATTACGTTGCTAACGTGAAATGAGTGTAATTGTGCTGTAGTTTGAACATTCTTTAGCATTGCCCTTCTTTGAGATTTAAATGAAAACTGACTTTTTCCAGTCCTGTGGTCACTGCTGAGTTTTCCAAATTTGCTGACATATTGAGTGAAGCATTTTCACAGCATTATCTTTTAGGATTTGAAATAGCTCAGCTGGAATTCCATCACCTCCACTAATTTTGTTCGTAGTAATGCTTCCTCAGGCCCACTTGACATTACACTCTAGGATATCAGGCTCTAGGTGAGTGACTACATCACTGTGATTATCCGAGTCATTAAGACCTTTCTTATATAGTTCTTCTGTGTATTCGTACCACCTCTTCTTAATGTCTTCTGGTTCTATTAAGGCCATACTGTCTCTGTCCTTTATTACCCCCATCTTTGCGTGAAATGTTCCCTTGGTATCTCTAATTTTCTTGAGGAGATCTCTAGTCTTCTATTGTTTTCCTCTATTTTCGTTGTTCACTTAAGAAGGCTTTTTCACCTCTCCTTGCTATTCTTTGGAACTCTGCATTCAGAGGGGTATATCTTCCCCTTTCTCCTTTGCCTTTCGCTTCTTTTTCTAAGCTATTGGTAAAACCTTCTCAGACAACTGCTTTGCCTTCTTGCATTTTCCCCCTCTTTGGGATGATTTTGGTCACTGACTCCTATGCAATAGTACAAACTTTCAACCATAGTTCTTCAGGCACTCTATCAGATCTAATCCCTTGAATATATTTGTTACTTCCACTATGTAACCATAAAGGATTTTCTTTAGGTCATACCTGAAGGGCCTACTGGTTTCCCTAAACCCTGAATTTTGCAATGAGGAGTTCATGATCTGAGCCACAGTCAGTGTCCAGTCTTTTTTTGCTGACTGTATAGAGCCTCTCCATCTTCAACTGGAAAGAATATAATCAGTCTGATTTCGGTATTGACCATATGGTGATATACACATGTAGAATCATCTCTTGTGTTGTTGAAAGGGTTAGCTCTTGGCAAAACTCTGTTAGGCCTTACCCTACTTCATTGTGTACTCCAGGGACAAACTTGCCTGTTACTCTAGGTATCTCTTGACTTCCTACTTTTGCATTCCAGTCACCTGTGATGAAAAGGACATCTCTTTTGGTGTTAGTTCTAGAAGGTCTTATAGGTCTTCTTAGAACCACTTAGCTTCAGCTTCTTCAGCATTAGTGTTTGGGGCATAGACTTGGATTAGTGTAATGTTGAATGGTTTGCCTTGGAAACAAACCAATTAATTCGGATTGTGTCATTAACTATACACTCTACATTTGTCTTTTGTTATCCAGAATTTTTTGTGTATATCATCACATTTACCAGGAGGCATTTAACATTCCTGTAACTAAGATACAGGGTATTCATTGATAGTCAAGGTTGTACTCAGTCATATCCAGCTCTTTGCAATCCCATGGATTGTAGCCCACCAGGCTCCTCTGTCCATGTGATTCTCCATGCAGAATACTGGAGTGGGCCACCACCTTCTCCTCCAGGGAAATCTTCCCAGCCTAGGGATTGAACCTGCATCTCCTGAACTGGCAGGCAGATTCTTCACCATTGATCCTCCTGGGGACCCCAAGTCAAGAGCTGAAGTTCCTTTTATAAAAGATAACTTGAGAACAGAGCCCAACTTTTCCCATATTTGTATTCCCTGGTCTCACCATTTTATATGGGACATAAAGTCTGTTGTATAAAGTATTTCTGTGCTAGACTTGGATTTTTTTTTTTCCCCTCCAGGACCAGCAAGTCTCTGCCAATGCAGATTGATGGGGAACCATGGATGCAGACCCCATGCACTGTGAGTCCAGAGTAATTAAAATCTTATGTCACTTTCCTGTTTGCTTCCCAGATATTATATCCTGCCATAGCTAACTAATCATATACTCCTATACAATCACAATACCTAAGCTTTGGACCTGTCACCACGTGCCTTTGTTTTGTTTTTTATATGACAGAGCCATTGCGTTCAGGTATTAGGCAATATATGCCTTTGGCAATGATTTAAGAGTTGAATGCTTATGTTAGCCAAAGTGTAATCTTTAGATACCATAGTTATCTATATATAACCACATACAACCACAGTTATAAACTGTGAAACTAAACAAATTTGTTAAGGTTTCTCTTAACCTTTCTTGTAATTATTTCCAAACACCTTATAAGAAAAAAATATTTATGGGACCTTCAGACATGATTCTTCCTAAATGTATTACTCATCTCTTCTTTGCCTCCAATTGGAATTTGAGGGCTTCCTTATATAGAAAAACTCCATTATAGTTGTTCTCTCCATATGAGATATTTTTTAATTCAGACATTTAGACCTTGCTAAATTTCATTTTTATAGTGAATATTTTATTACATTTCAAAAATATGTTAGGTGCTACTCTTGGTACTAAAAATAGAAACTGATCACGTAATAAAACATTGGAGTAATAAGAACATGAAATAGAATGTATTCAATAATATAATTGTCCTCAAGGAACTTACATCCTGATAATAGGAGATTAAGTAAATTAATAAATCAATAAATATAGACAAACATGCATAATATAACTTTGGATTACAAGAGTTATGAAATATGATGAAGAGGAACTAAAGATGGAGTATGAAAAAGACTACTTCAGGTGAGTGTGTTTGGGAGGCCTTTTTCAAAGAAGGATCCAAAAGTAAGAGGGATAGTGTGAGCAAAGTTTTAGATGCAGGGTGAGCGTGTAAGAGGCAAAGCAGGAAAGATGGGCAGGAGACAGGTAGAAAAAAATAATGGCGAGCAATTGACATCTGATTCAGAGTGCACTACGAAGCTGTTGAAGGCTTCACACATCATCTGATTTACATTCTTGAAGTTCTCCTTAACTGCTATGTGGAGAATGGATTGCACTGAGTAGCAACTGGGACATAGGGTTCAGCAAAGTGCTCTATGCTTGGATAGCAATAGTGGCTAGGAAGTGGATGGATTTGAGGTACATTCTGGGGGTGAAAGAGGGAGAATTTGTTAATGAGTTTCCTTGGGATGAGGGATAGGAATGAGGCAAGGAGATGAATCATGGAGGTAGCTGCCATTTGAGAATGACAGTACCATTTACTCTGCAGTTAAGATTGGGAGGGAAGGGGTGGAAGGAGTGACAAGGTGGGTCTTATTGTTTAGTTGCCCAGCCTGTCGGACTTTTTACAACTCCATGGACTGCGGCCTGCCAGGCTCCTCTGTCCTTGGGATTTCACAGGCGAGAATACTGGAGGGAGTTGCCATTCCCTTCTCCAGGGGATCTTCTCGACCCAACAATCAAACCCGCATCTCCTGCACTGGCAGGCAATTCTTTACCTCTGAGCCACCAAGGAAGCCCCAGGTTAGGTCGTAATCTTTAATACATGCATTGTGCTAATGTGCTGGTGTTTCATGGTTATAGGTGAGTGTTGTGCTGGGTGTTTTTTAGAGAAATAATTGACATACAACATTACTTATTAAATATTCACACAAACTCTAAATAATGTATATCACCATTTTTCAGAGGGAGAAAACTGTGTCATTAGAAGGTCACGTAACTTACTCAAGGTCAGATATGTAGCACATATGGAACTCTAACCCAGGACTCTTTCATCATTCATTAATCACTAGTTTTTGGCTACCACTTCCAGAAGCACAGCTTAGCATATAATATGGGAGTTTGGGGTTTTACCTTTCCATTGGTTTTGACTCTGAAGCATTTGGCTCATCAGTCTTTGGTATAACACATAAATATGACTTTTTGTTTACTCCTGGCATATTTCTTGTAGGTGATTGGCTCCGAGTGTGTGAAATCTACTAATTCTCTAATAATGATGTAAGACGAACTTGTCAAAAAGTCTTTCGAGGATGGCAATTTCTTATGCCTTCTCGTATCTCTGCGCTTGATTCCAAGTATCTTTTAAAAATCTCCGGTTCCTCCTTTTACCAGCATGTGTGTATTTACATCTCGTTTCTTATTCTTCACTCTGCCAATGACCTTTGCACCTGCACACTCACATGTCTGTTAAACGTCTCGTTGCTGTTGCTGCCAGTGGTGGTGGTGAAACGCTGGTTGTAGAGACTGGGATGGTGGTGGCCATGGTGGAGGTCGTGGCGAAGCTTGTGGGGATGGTCGTTTTGATGATGCTGGTGCTGGTGGTGATGGCGGCCAGGGGTGGTCAAGATGAACTGGCCGAGGTGCCATCGGTGTTGGTGGTGCTCATGGTCAGGGTGGTGGTGGCGACCGTGGTCACGATGCAGGATGCCGGTGGCCGCGACAGCATTCTTGCTTTAATGAAGCGTCGCTGGTCTTCAGTCTGGGTCACAAAAGAATGAATCAAAGACAGCGAAACCAAACAGCTTCCGTGAGTACCCTGCGTTGTTCTGAACGCTTCTCGGAGAGAAGCAAGATTTAGTCCCCGTGCCATGTTTTAAATCAACAAACATTAGTGGCAGCAATAATATATATCACTTATTAAGCTTTTGCTTTGCACCACTTGACCTATATTGACACATTGAATTCTCACAGAAAGCATATAATAAGCTTTATTTTATGGGTGAAACAGCTGAGGCAGACAAAGGTTAGTTTGCCTGATTCCACACGTATAAGTGGCAGAGGAGAAGCTAGAATGCAGTTGGCCTGGCTCTACTGTCCAGCTCCTTCACGGCTGCTCCCCACCCTGGCTCTCCACCGAAGAAGGCCCCAGGCCATCCCTGTCGCCTGCCACGCTAGAGCGTGACCTTTGCTATTAATAAATCACCTTCTGCCTCTCCCAGCCAACAGATGAAGTCTGTTATCTATTAAAATCTAATTAATATTTTATAATACTTGTAGCATATTTCACACAAGCTTTTCTCATGACTCTTTTGTTAACTTTTCTCTCAAAGAATAACAAGATATTCATTTCAGCTATTAATTATCATGATCTAAACAATGGTTAAATTAGTAATTAGTAACAGGTTTTGTATAATATCTACTTCAGTTTTCACTCTGTGTAATCTCTCTTATTCATTTAAGACATTTATTGCAGTCTACACAGTGGGCCAAGAACTGTACTAGACTATGGCTCATTATTGTTATTTCACATTCTGGCATACCCTCTTTTTCCTAGAACCACATGGAAATCTGAACTTTAAATTTCATTTTAACTATAGAGAATATTTAGTATTCATAGCATTGGTATGGTTGGACTAAAGAGTGTTCTTTGCTTCACTTGAATAACACATTGTTCCTCTTACAGAACATAAAAATGATAGAATGTTCAAATTCTTTGCTGAATTTAAATATCCATAAGCTGATACTCAATTTATGAAGGGATTGCTTTAGATATAATTTTAGAGCATAGCAGAAGTTCTGCTTTTCTGTAAGTGAAATATTTAAAATAGAAAAGCAAGTGACAAATAGGTCTTGATTCTTAAATCAATGAACACTTTTTAAAAACCAGAGTAATACAAATTCTGGAGATGGATGTGGTGATGGTTGCCCAATAGCGTGAGTGTACTTAATACAATTGAACTATATATTTTAAAATGATTACAGTGGTGAACTCTACATTACATATGTTGTACCACAATTTAAAAAAAAAACAACAGCAATTGAAAAAAATTAAGGTGATATTCACTTACAGATTTTCCCAATTCTAAGTTCAACTATCAGGTCAGCGATGGGGGAAAGCAAGAGTTTAAAGCTATTTCTTCAAATGTATGCTTTGCAGTTATTTTTATGATTATCAGCTTATTATAAAGTAGTCAACAGAAACTTGTTAGTTATGCCTGTGTTCACAGTTTTGTAAGAGTCACTGAGTTAACAGAGAATAGATTTTAACCATTTAACAATTGTTGTTCAGTCGCCAAATCGTGTCAGACTCCTTGCGACCCCACGGACTGCAGCCTGCCAGGCTTCCCTGTCCCTTACCACCTCCCAGAGTTTGCCCAGGTTCATGTCTGTTGAATTGGTGGTGCCATCCAACCATCTAATCTTCTGTTGCATAAGCATGACCAATTAAAGACACAGGTGATTCTAGAAGACATTCTGTTGAAGCAGATCATGAAGAGCCCTTCTTCAGGTGGAGTCTAGAACTTAACTACGCTCCCCTTCCTATCTTCTTCCTCCCCAGTCCTTCTCCCTGAGGACTTGGTATATACGGACTTCATTGTCAATATGTTCCCACTGTGGGAAGAAAAAAAAAGAATAGTTTCAATAAGAGAAAAGGGAGAGTAGTAATATATGAGAGGTCATGCACTAGGTCAGATTTCGTATTGGATCTGCACACCCAGCCCTCCCACCCCAATTTATTACAAGAGATGGGTGCCTAATTTAAGTTTCACTAAGTGAGGAGCAACCATACTAAGCCTTAAATTCAATGTAACCAAGATGGACTCTTCATGCACCTTCTTCCATCTCCTCCCCAGCCACTAATAGTGACTTCTTAGGTTCCTTAATTCCTATCCTTCCTTTCACCATATTGAGCTAGTGGAGCTCAGTGTTCGTTTCCTAAGCTAGGAATGTGAGGTCATCCTATACTTCTCTTCACACCCTAAAATTCAATATCTGTGCACACTTGATCAAGTGTCATATTTCTGGGTCTTTTCTTTTAATCCCTACCACCATTGTCCTGGATTTGGCCCATTTCATTTCTCTCTCTCTCTCTCATCAGGTACCTCCTCAGTCTTTCCCTCCTCCCCTTTTTTTTTTTTCCTATTTAAATCCGTCCTTAGCTTTTGTACCAAAATGATCACTATAAAATACTAATCTCACCCTGGCACTCTTCTAATTAAAACAATTAATTACTTTCTATCTGATAAAGTATATTTGAATCAAGCTTCCTGTTTCATTGCAGTCATCATTTACTTTTTGCTGTTTTCATATACTTTGCTTTTGCCCAAATAAACTTTTCTTCGTCTTCAGTTGAATTACACAACTTGTCTTTTGAGACTCGTTTCATGCTTCCACTCTTCCTTTTTGAATATCACCCCTCCGTTCATTCCATCTCATCTCTGATCCCTACTAGTCTAAAAACTCAGCCCCAGTGCTTTATGGCTTTATCAAAGAGCTTCCCATGTTAAATTGAAATCATCGGGTTTTGACTAGCTTCTTGGTAAACATAAGCTTACTGAGATCAGGCACCATGATTTTGGTCACCTCTCTACCTCCAGAGAATAACACTGTACCTCACACATCGTTAGCGGCCAACACCACACACATTTTGTGTTTGTGTTCCTTAACTAATTCTTGGAGAAGTATAACAATTTTGAAAAATGCTTTCTACTAAATCTTTCACTAAACATAATATAGGTTGGCTAGCAATTCATTCTCATATTTTTCATGTATACATACATGTAAAAGTTATTTTAACTTTTTATTCATTACATTCTCAAAGCAAAGAATTTTGAATGTACCAGGAAGAAATACTTTCTTAACCTTAAAAGATTTAATCTCTGTTTCCTGATATAGGACAATTAAATTTCTTGGGCCACTTCCTTCTGTATTATCAATTATGTATTCATTTTACACATTGTATAGGCTGCATTCGGTTAAGATGTTGAAATATTAATAGTCATATGTGAATTATTACTTGTGTTACTTTTATGAAAAGTAATGCCAAAGAGGTTGTAATGCAATATCACTCTGGGTGCTTTGTGTATGATTAATTCAGAAATGATGCCTGAAACTTTCTTCCATGTGGTAGAGGATGGGAAGGAGGTCAAGAAAACATCATGAACTAAATGGTGAAATGACCACAGGTGAAATAAGAAGGTGACAGCTGAAGTCAAGGCAACTTCTAGTGAAGGCGTTTACAAGTGTTTTGGTCCTGCTTAGCCTATTTTAATTACCCTCTTTTGTATGATAATTCTCAGGACTCTGACCCACTTGGCCCAGTCTCAGCTTCTAATATTAAATGACTTCAACACTCAACTCAGCCCTGACTCGGCAGTCAGCCAATCCCTGCCAAGCCTGGTAGTCTTGCTGCGTGATCCCTAGTTTTTGTGGGACACATACTTGCTCACTGAGTGCCCATGGACCAACTCCCTCCTTCAGCTCCCATTTCCACTGTGTGGGCCATTCTGTGAAATGCTGTTTTCTGACTTGCATGCCAGTTTCCTTCTCTGGCTCTAGCATCTAATTGATTCAGACATTGGCTAGTTGCCTAGTCTCTGCCTGCCCCCTCTCTTAGGAAGGCTGGATCTTTTTCCTGCAGCCCTAAACACTGAAGTTACTTGGAGTGTCTTCATTTTGACACTTGTTTTTATAAAGAGAATATTTTCAGAACAGTTTTAAAATGCAAACTCTTTAAAAGAGAAACAGAGTTTTGGGGCCTAATAATTTTACCTATGTGCTTGTAATTATTTAAAATAATCATAAGTTTAAAGTGTTATTTTATCTGAAACCATTTGCTGAAATACAAATTAATCTCAGGACATTAAGACAGAAAGCACAAATTTTATAAATGTAAGATTTTCCAGTTCCAGGAATTTAATAATATGTAGATGAAGGCTAATTGAATTTCATTATATTTTAGATGTCATTAAGTTGGAAGGAATGATGCTAAAGCTGAAACTCCAGTACTTTGGCCACCTCATGCGAAGAGTTGACTCATTGGAAAAGACTCTGATGCTGGGAGGGATTGGGGGCAGGAGGAGAAGGGGACAACAGAGGATGAGATGGCTGGATGGCATCACGGACTCAATGGACATGAGTCTGAGTGAACTCTGAGAGATGGTGATGAACAGGGAGGCCTGGCGTGCTGTGATTCATGGGGTCGCAAAGAGTCGGACACGACTGAGCGACTGAACTGAACTGAACTGAACTGAAGATGTTTGGAAGAAACCATAGCAATACTGTTTAACATTATTTAGCATCATTTACCAGTTTCTGTTCTGTATATTCATATTTTTATTTGATCCTCAAAACAACCCTAAGAAGTCAGTAAGGTTATTGTAACTCCTATGTGTGTGCTCAATTGCTCAGTCATGTCCAACTCTTTGCAGCCCCGTGGACTGTAGCCCACCAGGCTTCTCTGCCCATGGAATTTTCCAGGCAAGAATACTGAAATAGGTTGCCATTTCCTACTCCAGGGGATCTTCTTGACCTAGGGATAAAACCCATGTCTCCTGCACCTCTTGTATTGGCAGGAGACTTCTTTACCGCTACACCACCTGGGAAACCATACCATATCATAAATTAAAAAATTAAAACCCTGAAACAGATGAGCCAACCACTTTGTTCAAGGCCACACAATTAGAGGTAGTCAGTGAGCTCTAATGCCTTTTCCCTTAATTATGAGGTTTTGCCACCTCACTCAGTTGCTTGTATTAGTAATCAATTACAACTTATCATTTATAACAGAATTCAGTTCTTTTCCACCTAGTTTACATTTTCCTCTTTATTTGATACACTATTTTTTGCTTCCCAGTGTAGCCGAAGCCATCCATCTGATTGCCAGAATTACTACTGAGCAACATAATTATGATCATCTAACTTCCTGATCTCCAAGTTCATTGCCTCTTCATTTCTTACAGCATAGAGTTCAGTGTCCTTGTCACGTCATTAAGTCATTCTCCCAAGGGTTCCATCTGCCAGCTACACTTCGTCGGGCCCACTCTCCAAAGGCTTTCTATTCATACTGCTTAATTATGTACCTAAAATCTCCGTCCCTTATTTTGTGGTTTAGAAATAGACACATTCTTCTTGCCTTCAAGCATGCTCACAGGGAATCTAGTTTCTTCTAGCAGTTCTCTGCTGCTGCTGCTGTTGCTGCTGCTGCTAAGTTGCTTCAGTCATGCGACCCCACAGATGGCAGCCCACCAGGCTCCCCCATCCCTGGGATTCTCTAGGCAAGAGAACACTGGAGTGGGTTGCCATTTCCTTCTCCAATGCATGAAAGCAAAAAGTCCAAGTGAAGTCACTCAGTCTTGACCGACTCTTAGCGACCCCATGGACTGCAGCCTACCAGGCTTCTCTGTCTATGGGATTTTTCCAGGCAAGAGTAGGACTCATTTAATCTTTCCTATGGTTTATTATTTTGCCTGAATTAATTATCCTGTGCTGTTGAGATATATATATTTTTATATGTTACTTTAAAATCTTTCTGGAAGGCAATAGAATATAAATGCACATATACCAAAAATAAAATAAGATCTCTTCCTTCAACGGCAAGCTTAGCATCAATTTCTTCATGAAACCTTTTAAATTCCCTATCTATCTGAAGTAAACTGTCTGATTCTTTGCACTCCTGTCACTCTCTATTGATATTTTCTGTTGATATTGTCCAGCTCTTCTGACTTAATTGTAAGCATTTTATGCTTTCACCTTTACTTCCTCCTCATACCTCACGTACATAATATGATTTCTGATGCAAAGTCCCTATTTGAATTATTGCTCTGTGATATGTAATGCATCATTTTTCCAAGGCTGCTTTCAAGAATTTTTTTTTTCTTTGTCTTGACTCTTCAGTGTTTTGATTTTGATGAGTCTGGTCACGGATTTCTTTGAACTTATTTTTGTTTTTGTTTCTCTGAACTTCATGAATCTGTAGGTTTATGTCTTTGGCCATGTTGGGAAGTTTTCAATCGTTATTTGTTCAGACTTTGACTTAAGCCCACAGTCTCTCTCCTTTCCTTCTAAACCCTGATGACATGTTTTAGATATTTATATAGTATCTCAATATCTGAGTCTTAGTTAATTTTTTTCCTTCCTCTTTGTTCTTTCTATTCTTCATACTAGATAATATCTATTCACCTATATTCAAGCTCACTGACTTTTTCTCCCTTATTTCCACGCTGTTCTTGAGCCCATGCAGTTAACTTTTATTTTGGTCATTGATTTTTTTTTACATTGTAAAATTCAGTTCTCTATGTTAGGCTTCATAAGGTCAAATCTATGCATATACTGCTCAGGGGAAAACTCAGGGGATCATATACAACTTCAAGAGAGAATCTTTTGAGGCCCTCGCCACTCCAGGATCTCCTTGATGGTTTTTGACTCCCAAGGCTCCTCTGATTATAAATGCAAGGCTTTCGTTTCTCTGCATTGCCATGTACTTCTCCATACAGCTCCTGCCTCCAGGGCCCTGTGGTAAGGGGACAAAGGAAAATCAGTAGGTGTCTGCCCATGATTTGGGGACCATAGTTTCATGGACCAGAGAGAGCGTCCCTGGAGCTGTAGGCACCTGCCACTGCTATGGAATTCCCAGGTGACTGGGGTAGGAGAGATTGAGGCAGCGAGGGGAGGGGCGAAATGAAGCAAGATACCTCTCTCACCCTCTCTGACCTCTGCCTACAGGTCATTCATTCCCTACCCCTTGACCCAGAAACACAGGGAGTTTTGATGGAGCTCTCCATCTGTTCCCCTTCCCCAGCCTACCTACTGTCACTTGCTTCTCAGCAGTCCACACTTAGCTGTGCCATGTGTTCTGTGTAGGGTTTGTAGTTGCCTTCAGTGGGAGACTCACGGAATGTGCTTACTTCTTTTTGACTAGAACGGAAAACACCACCACTCTCCTTAGCTTTTGTATTTGGCTGTATTGAGCTCTGCATGAAAAGTCCCCATAAGATTGGTATATTATTAGCCAGAAGTACCTATCTGCCAACTTCAGATTTCACAGTATAGTCCCCACTTACATGTATTTTATAAAAATTCTAAATGAATCTCAGAAGTGCTCTAAACCTTGAATCATAAATCTTATTCTTTATGAGAAAACGTCTTCAATTTTCTTCCATTCCTGTGTCCTGCATTTAAGCAGAGCCCACATGTACCTTATCACTTGAGTAAAAGTAATCGACCAAAAGACATAGATTTTCTACCCTCCTATACAAATAAAGGTAAGTTTTAGGTATTTGTCTAGACAGTAAGGATGTGGATGACCATATGAGGGTTTTTTTTTTTTTTAGATTACTTCGTGTGTAGGTAAACATGTTTTAAGATTATTGCAAGTAAGTTATGTGATATTATGGGAGGATTTTAGACTGTGGCAGTGAGGTTAGGTGAATGTTTGAAGTCATGAAGTAAAGAATTATGAAACTGGGACTATTTCTAACTTATTTTTTCTAGTCTCATCGTCAGTTCATTGAGCTTACTTGCCTAAGGATAAAAAGTTCAAAGAGGAGAAAATACAAGGCCTCTGAAATTTTTGTAATGCTCAGTAGTGGGAAAAGGAGCACAGGTGTAAAACAGATAGGCAGTGAGATTTTCTCTGGCAGCTTCTGACCACTGCAAACCAAGCAGAAGGCACCTATGTAGAGAAGCAAATTGAGTTGCTTTATGGAGAGAGATTGTTTTAATGGCCCTTTCAGCCCACTTGTAAAGTTGAATATCATGAAAATCCTTTCTGCTTGGAAATACCGTTTAAATGAGAATTTCATGTGATATTATATTAGAAAATACAATACTATCAGATGGATTGTTTTTGTTCAGTCACTAAGTCATGTCTGACTCTTTGTGACCCCATGGACTGCAGCCAGGCTCCTCTGTCCTCTGCTGTCTCCCGGAGTTTACTCAAACTCATGTCCTTTGAGTGGGTGATGCTATACAGCCATCTCTTCCTTTGCCACCTCCTTCTCCTTTTGCCGTCAGTTTTTTCCAGCATCAGGGTCTTTTCCAATGAGTTGGCTCTTCTCATCAACTGACCAAAGTATTGGAGCTCCAGTATCACTCCTTCCAATGAATATCCAGGGTTGATTTCCTTTTGAAATATCTGGTTTGACATCCTTACTGTCCAAGGGGCTCTCAAGAGTCTTCTGCAACACGACAGTTCAAAAGCATAGATTCTTTAGCACTTAGCCTTCTTTACAGTCCAACTCTTACATCCGTATATGACTACTGGAAAAACCATAGCTTTGAGTAAATGAACCTTTGCTGGCAAAGTGATGTCTCTACTTTTTAATACGCTACATTTGTCTACGTTTGTCATAGCTTTCCTTCCAAGGAGCAAGCGTCTTTTAATTTCATGGCTCTAGTTACCATCTGCAGTGATGTTGGAGCCAAAAAAATTCAAGTCTGTCACTGTTTCCACTGTTTCCCCATCTATTTGCCATGAAGTGATGAGATTGGATGCCATGATCTGCATTTTTTAAATGTTGAGTTTTAAGCTAGCTTTTTCACTCTCCTCTTTCACCTTCATCAAGAGGCTGTTTAGTTCCTCTTCGCTCTCTGCCATTAGAGTGGTGTCATCTGCATATGTGTGGTTGTTGATATTTCTCTTGGCAATCTTGACTCCAGCTTGTAAGTTGTCTAGCCCGACATTTCACATGCATACTATGTATAAAAGTTGAATAAGCAGGGTGACAATATACAGCTTTGAGATACTCCTTTCCCAGTTTGGAACCAGTTGCATGTTAGATTCTAACTGTTGCTTCTTGACCTGCATACAGGTTTCTCAGGAGGCAGGTAAGATGGTCTGTTATTCCTGTCTTTTAAAGAATTTTCCAGTTTGTTGTGGTCCACACAGTCAAAGGCTTTAGTATAGATGTCTTTCTGGAATCCCCTTGCTTTTTCCAAGATTCAGTGGATGTTGGCAATTTGATTTCTAATTCTTCTGCCTTTCCTAAACCCAACTTGTACATCTGGAAGTTCTCGGTTCATGTATTGCTAAGGCCTAGCTTGAAGGATTTTGAGTATAACCTTGCTAGCATGTGCAATGATTGCAATTGTATGGTAGTTTGAACATTCTTTGGTACTGCCTTTCTTTGATATTGGATAACTTGTTTCCATTGTTTATGTGTTTATACCTCTCACTTACCAAAGATACAATACCAAAGATACAATAAATATTTTTAAAGGCAAATCATGGCCAGAATAGTGTTTCCTGATAAGAAGCTGCTGCTGCTGCTAAGTCACTTCAGTCGTGTCCGACTCTGTGCGACCCCATAGATGGCAGCCCATCAGGCTCCGCCATTCCTGGGATTCTCCAGGCAAGAACACGAGTGGGTTGCCATTTCCTTCTCCAGTGCATGAAAGTGAAAAGTGAAAGGGAAGTCGCTCACTCGTATCTGACTCTTAGCAACCCCATGGACTGTAGCCCACCAGGCTCCTCCATGGGATTTTCCAGGCAAGAGTACTGGAGTGGGCTGCCATGGCCTTCTCCGGACAAGAAGCTACTAAAGTCTAAATATAGACAGCCCATGAAAAGATTTATGGGGAGAATGAGGCAAATTTGAGAAACTGGCATCTATAACTAAGTCCACTTCTCTAGCCCATTAGCAGAAATTCAAAGTAGTGTGAGGTTAAAAATATTTTTCATTCCTTGAAAATAGTGTTTTATGGTATTTTCATAAGGAGGGGAGGAAAAAGCTGCTTAGAGATAGTATAGCAAAATACCTGTATCCCAATGGGTAGAAAACAGAAATAAAAGCCAGAATCTGGGGTCTCATATTTGTTGTGTTGGTGACCTCTGGACTTCAGAGAATTACTGACTTGTGGAACTGTTTCTTTATTACTAAAGCCAGCTACCTACAAATTATGACAGTACTAGAGGGTTGTTGAAAATTAGTTTGTATCTCATTTGTCAACACTAAAAAAGGATTATTTTCTAGTGTTTATTAGTTTTGTTGTGACCAATAATATACATACATGTTCTTCTTTTTCAGTGTTTAGACTAACTTCCTTGTTATTCTGAGTCATGCAGGGAGAGAAAATAGTTAAACTCATGGTATTTTGTGTTGGGATAGTAGTTGACATCTTTTTGAGATTTAGCCAAGGAGTTAATAGAAAATATAGCAGTGTTTTTACTGTTTTCCTGTAATCATTTACAGATAAACTCATATTGGAAAGGATATCACTTCACCATAATATTTAGCATCTTTCAGTTCAGATCAGTTCAGTCGCTCAGTTGTGTCCGACTCTGCAACCCCATGAATCACAGTGTGCCAGGTCTCCCTGTCCATCACCATCTCCCAGAGTTCACTCAGACTCACATCCATCGAGTTGGTGATGCCATCCAGCCATCTCATCCTCTGTCATCCCCTTCTCTTCCTGACCCCAACCCCTTCCAGCATCAGAGTCTTTTCCAATGAGTCAACTCTTCACATGAGGTGGCCAAAGTACTGGAGTTTCACCTTCAGCATCATTCCTTCCAAAGAACACCCAGGGCTGATCTCCTTTAGGACACACTGGTTGGATCTCCTTGCAGTCCAAGGGACTCTCGAGAGTCTTCTCCAACACCACAGTTCAAAAGCATCAATTCTTTGGCGCTCAGCTTTCTTCACAGTCCAACTCTCACATCCATACATGACCACTGGAAAAACCATAGCCTTGACTAGACGGAGTGTAGTTGGCAAAGTAATGTCTCTGCTTTTCAATATGCTATCTAGGTTGGTCATAACTTTTCTTCCAAGGAGTAAGCATCTTTTAATTTCATGGCTGCAACCACCATCTGCAGTGATTTTAGAGCCCCCCAAAATAAAGTCTGACACTGTTTCCACTGTCTCGCCATCTATTTCCTATGAAGTGATGGAACCAGATGCCATGATCTTTGTTTTCTGAATGTTCAGCTTTAAGCCAACTTTTTCACTCTCCTCTTTCACTTTCATCAAGAGGCCCTTTAGCTCCTCTTCACTTTCTGCCACAAGGGTGGTGTTATCTGCATATCTGAGGTTATTGATATTTCTCCCGGCAATCTTGATTCCAGCTTGTGCTTCTTCTAGCCCAGCGTTTCTCATGATGTACTCTGCATATAATATTAAATAATAGTTTAATCAGGTTCACTTCCTGGGAAGTCTTATTTTGAAAATTTGATGAGAAACTTACTTTCTCATTAAAAGTTACACAGCTATTATGACATGACACTTGCCTCCTTCGCAGATACACCATTTTTAAGGAATCTTAAGGTTCTAATGGGCTTACTGTAGAAAAGGGAAAAAGTAGACAAGGTAACGTGTATTTTTGTTTCTAAAAGGAAAGAGGTAACCCATAAATTATCAGGAGGAAAATTGTTAATGGGTGGATGTACACCTGAAAATTACTATTTACTTAATATTTAAACACAAAGTAAGGATGAATCTTAAGATTCTTCATTTGTTGTGGGTATAAATCTTGGTATTTTGAGGAAAAAAATTAGCTATTAATAGTCTTCTGTCATCTTGAGACATAGTTGAATAATCAGATGGCTGTTCTTATGGATATACTTTTTAAGATATGAGTGGTAGTAAGACTCCAAAAGCAGTTCAATAAAACATAAACTAAAAGCATCCTTTACCTAAGACTTCACTGGTAAATGCTCTTGCATAGATTTACATTTCGAAGCGCTCTTTTCCGCCCCAAAGACTGGCATGTTAGTGTTTAGTGGCATTGTTTTGTGTGTTCCCTGTTACTTATGCATTAATTAGTTCTGTTTACCTGTGCATAATTTTTTCCTAATTTCCCTACGGTTGTTGTTTTTGTAATTGACAATACTATTTACTGCATGTATGCTTTCTGGCCTGCCAACAAAGATGTTAGGGGTGTAGAGCACCAACCTCTTCATCTTAGATTGGTTTAAAAAAAAAAAAAAGGGTTGGTTGTGACTAATTTCCAATTAATTTGCGGTGGTTACAGGGAACAAAACAATTGCACCTACTAATTAAAATTTAAAATATTCCAAAGTGTCATCTTTAGGTGTCTGTGGAATATATAATTTCCATTTTGGTTCATTGCTGGATCTGTAACATCCGTGAGCCTGACAGCTCGATTAATTTAAAGTCTCAGTAATACCTGTTAGTACAGAACATGAAAAAACGACCATTAATCATTTATTTTAATTTTGCAGCTCTGTCATTTTCTCAGTATGTTTTAAAATTATGATGACACCATAATGTGCACAAATCGACCTGGATGAAGGGAAAACAGATCGCTCTACTTAGGAGAGATACTGAAGTACATTGTTAGAGCTTAATTGATGCCAAACTGATTAGATTTGCTTGCATTTTGCACAAAATTATTTTAAACATATTTAAACATGTTTAAATATTTTAAACATATTTAAACATTAAAAATATTTTAAATATTTTCTTCCTGACTTGTATTTTAAAAATTATCCCAAATGAGTTAGGTTTACAATTAGACTTACACCTTTTTATAGTTCTTTAATACATTCTATTTAAATATTGTGAAATAAAACCATATTCTTTTATTTTTCATTTTGAAACCTGAATTAATCTACACTGTTTCAATTTAGAAAAGGTCATTTCTGCTTAGCTTGAAGATAGTATCTTTCATAGATATCTTCTTGGATAGGAACTCGAAACCCAATGTCCAAATACATGAAAGGGCAGAAATTGAGGTAAGAAATATATATGTATATAATACCTTATGCATTTTTATTGATGTGACCTGGGACTGCTGAACATGCTAAAAGTGATGAAATTATATGCATTCAACAGAATTTTGTCATTAGTTTTCTAAAGGACCAGTAGATATTTATATTTAAATCTGGTTCAAAATTAAATATATTTCTGTAGAATGGGTAAAGTTAGTAAGTCTCTTAATTGACGGGCATTGTTGTAACAATAGAAAAGTTTGATTTTTTTCTTTCCAGAGCAGTCAGAGGTCTCTTTTTTGGATACAAACTATAGATTCGTTAGGCCTGAATCTGATCTTTCTCCCTTGTGAAAGACTTTATCTAGTTTTTCATTTCTTCTGATTTTGTGCATTAAAAATTAGAAAATACAGCTAACATATTCTAAACTTTTCCTCAAAATGTAACATACAGTATTGCTAAAAGTTTTTAAGAGTAAACCTTCTTTATCCAAGAACAGAACACAGTGTTTCATAGAAATAGTCCCAAAAATGGTTACTAATTTCAAATTAAAATTTTAATTAAAAACAATAAAATACACTGAATAAAATTTAATTATTTATTATTTTTATTTCCTTGTACAGTCAGAACACAGTTGTACATGTCTTATTTGAGGAGATTTTTTTAAGAGAGGATTTTAACATATTACAGACATACCTAGGAGATATTGCAGGTTTAGTTCCCTACTACTGCAATAAAGCAACTACAATAAGTCACAGGAATTTTTTGTTTCCTAGTGCTTATATGTTATGTTTACCGTGCACTGTAGTATATTAAATGTATAATAGTACTTTTCTAAAATAGAAAGTGTAAACCTAAATTAAAAAAACAAAACTATTTACATTTGATCCTTCAATGAGTCATAATCTTTTTGCTAGAGGAGGGTCTTACCTGGGTGTTGACATCTGCTAACTGATCAGGGTGGTGGTTGCTGAAGATTGGGTGGGTGTAGCAGTTTCTTAAAATAAGACAATAATGAAGTTTGCTGCATCCATTCTTCCTTCCCCCAGTCAATTCCTCTGTAGCATCAGTGCTGTTTGATAGCATACAAACAGTTCTCTTACCTACAAGAGAACTTGTTTCAGAACTGGGGTCAGTCCTCTCAAACCCTGACACTGCTTTGGGAACTAAATGTATGTAATCTTCTGAGCTCTTTGTTGTCATTTCAACACTCTTTACACAATATCCACCAGGAGTATATTCCATCTCAAGAAACTACTTTTTTTGCCCATCCACAAGAAGCACCTCCTCATGTGTGGAATTTTTATCATGAGATTACTACAATTCAGTCATATCTTCAGGTTCCACTTCTAATTCTTGTTCTCTTGTTATTTTCACCATATCTATAGTTACTTCCTCCACTGATGTCTTGAACCCCTTAAAGTCATATATGAGGGTTGGATCAACTTCTTTCAGACTCCTGCAGTGCTGATATTTTGACCTCTTCCTGTGAATCAAGAGTGTTCTTAATGATGTCTAGAGTGGTAAATCCTTCCCAGAAGGTTTTCTGTTTACTTCCCCTAGATCCATCAGAGGAATCACTATGTGTGGCAGCTATAACCTAACAAAATGTGTTTCTTAAATAATAAGAATTGAAAGTCAAAATTAATTCTTGATCCATGGACTGTAGAGTGGATGTTGTGTTGGCAGGCATGAAAACATTAATTTCATTGTATATCTCCATCAGAGCTCTTCAGTGACCAGGTGCATTGGCAATGATATTTTGAAAGGAATCTTTTATTTCTGAGCAGTCCATCTCAACATTGGGGTTAAACTATCCATAAACCATGTTATAAACAGATGTGCTGTCGTTTAGGTTTTATTCTTTCATTTATATAACACAGGTGGAGTAGATTTAGCATAATTCTTAAGCATCCTAAGATTTTCAGAATGGTAAATGAGCACTGGCTTCAACTTAAAATCACCACCTGAATTAGCCCCTAACAAGAGAGTCAGCCTATCCTTTGAAGCCAAGCATTGACTTCTCCTCTCTAGCTATGAGTATTGACCCCTGGTGGCTCGGTGCTAATCTGCTTGTAATTCAGGAGACCTGGATTAGGAAGATCCCCTGGAGAAGGGAATGGCAACCCACTCCAGTATTCTTGCTGGGGAAATCCCAAGGAGCTTGGTGGACTATAGTCCATGGGGTTGCAAAGAGTTGGACACAACTGAGCTACTAACATTTTCACTTTCTCTAGCTGACATTTTCTTCCCATATAAGGCTGTTTTGTCTGCATTGAAAATCTATTGTTTAATGTTGCCACCTTAATTAATTGTCTTAGCTAGATCTTCTGGATAGTTTGCCGTAGCTTCTACATCAGCACTTGCTGCTTCACCTCGTACTGTTTTGTAATGGAGATGACTCCTTTCATTAAACCTCCTGAACTAAGCTCCGTTAGCTTCAGACTTTTCTCTTAAAGTTTCCACATCTCCCTCAACCTCTATAGA
The DNA here is from genome assembly GCA_917880005.1 of Nanger dama. Taxonomy (NCBI): domain Eukaryota; kingdom Metazoa; phylum Chordata; class Mammalia; order Artiodactyla; family Bovidae; genus Nanger; species Nanger dama. The sequence goes on from CAKJTW010000007.1 coordinate 39,453,940, forward strand.
ACTGTGGAGAGTTAGGGCCTTGCTCTGTATCAGACTTTGGCCTAAGGGAATGTTATGGCTGATTCAGCCTTCTGTCAAACCAGGGAACCTTCTCCATCTCAACAATAAAGCTGTTTTGCATTCTTATCATTCTTGTGTTGACTGGAGTAGCATTTTTGATTTTCTTCAAGAATTTTTTTTTTGAAATCACAACTTAACAGTTTGACACAAGAGGCCTAGCTTTTGGCTTGACTCAGCTTTTGACATGCCTTCCTCACTCACCTTAATAATTTCTAGATTTTGATTTAAAATGAGAGATGTATGACTCTTCCTTTCATCTGAACATTTTGAGGCCATTGTAGGGTTATTATTTGGCCAAATTTCAATATTGTAGTGCTCGAGGAATAGGGAGGCCTGAAAAGTGGGAAAGAGATGGAGGAATGGCCAGTCACTGGAGCAGTTAAAACACACAAAATTTATCTATTAAGGTTGCCATCTTATATGGGCACAGTTCATGGTGCCCTACAACAATTACAATAATAACATCAAAGATTACCTAGCACAGATCATCACAACAAATAGAATAATAATGAGAAAGTTGGAAACATTGTGATAGTTGCCAAAATGTGACACAGATACAGGAAATGAATGAAGACTGTTGGGAAAATTGTGTGAATTGTGTGCATTGACTTGCTTGATGTGGGTTGTCACAAGTTTTCAGTTTGTATTTAAAAATACCTAATATCTGCAAAGCACAATAAAATGAAGTGCAGGAAGTATGCCTGTACATTGCTTTATCCATGTGATAATTTGCTATGTGAAAAGACCACATAAAAGAGGATATATAAAATATTATTCATGAAAAGTAGAATCTCAAATTGTGAATGTTAATATTCTCCAGTTGCAGTCAAGGAGAAATATTTTATTGTTTTGTTCTTTTTAAATTTTTGCTTTTTTCCCATATGATTAAATACTTGGAGAGACCCTTGAAAAAGAAAAATAGTTTCTAGGTTAAGTTGTGATATCATTTTTCTGCAAAGACGTGAAAATTATAAAAACATTTTTTTACAATGTCATAGACCTTCCTGGCTACCAGCTTCTAATGATGAAATAAAATGAAAACCAAATTTATACCTTGAAAGAGATTTCAAACCCAGGTATGAATATTTCCTCTACTATGTAGACAAATAGCCCATCACTTTCAGGAGAAAGTTTCTCTTTTCTTATTGCCATACCTATTTAAAATTCATGTGAATTTAATCAGCAAGTAAACCTCTCAAACCCATTCTTTTAGAGATTTCATTGTAAATCTCCACAGTGATTTCTTTGAGTTTGATGTTAGATCAAAGACTGTGACATTAAACTTGGAAATTACTATCATTCCAGAAAATAATGGCTGGAATCATAAAGAAGCTGGCACAGGGATTTTAGAAAATTGTTATGTTTCATTGCTTTGCTTTTTGGCAGTTATGGACCTGAAAAATTTAGCATGCTCTTTATTCCCACTGTCATATGGCTCAGCTACACGCATGAATTCAAAATGGTTTCCATTATTGGAAAGAGACACTCTTATTCCAGAATCAAGCTAGGTAACTTTTAATGTTCCAGATAATTGCTAAATTAAGCTCTCTCTGCAGATATTTTATGGCATTTATTTTGCTCTGAAAACCCCATTCATTCTTAAGGTAGCTGAATAAATCCAGTGATAATAAAGTCTTAAAGAGATGAATCAGGAAAAGAAAATTTTGGCTAAATGCAGGGGGAATATTTAAAAAGGAAAATCCTACCTTCTGAGATACTTTCTAAGAAGCACAATATTATTAAGCCCACCCTGGTGCAAAGCAATAAAGAGATTAAACATTGAAGCCAAATTTGATCAGTTGATCTGTTACTAAAATTGGGAAAGCTAGTATATATTCTAATTCAGAATTTTCACAGAATAAATTCTGAATGGTGACACTCAGTATAGCAAAGAGATGCCATATGAGACTATTTCCACTTTTATTCATCTTTTAGCTTGTTGTTGTTTAGTTGCTAAGTCGTGTCTGACTGTGACCCCGTGGACTGTAGCCCGCCAGGTTTCTCTGTCCATAGAATTTCCCAGGTAAGAATACTGGAGTGAGTTACAATTTCTTTCTCCAGGGGATATTCCTGACCCAGGGATTGAACCCGTCTCTCTTGCATTGGCAACTGGATTCTTTGAGCCACCTGTTAAGCAGTCTTTTAGATATAGACCCATTAAGTCATAATTTTAAATTAATGTTCATTATTTGACTGTAATTGCATCAAGGGTCAGCAAGTTTAATCTTTGGGCCAGATCTACACAGTCACCTGTTTTTGCATAGTCTCAAAGAGTTAAGAATATTTTTTTATATTTTTAAATGGTTGAAAAATCCAAAAGAATAATAATAGTTCATAATGTTAAAAGTATATGAAATACAGATTTTAGTTTTCATACATAAAGTTTGACTAGAACATAGTCACATCCATTTGTTTACATTTAGTTTGTGGCTACTTTTGTGCACAATAGCAGGGCTGAGTTACAGGGACTTCATAGACCACAAAGCCTAAAGTGTTTACCATATAGCCCTTTACAGAAAATATTTGCCAGCCCCTAAATTGCATCAGCATCTTACAGTAATATAATTCTCAAGTATGATTTTTAGATTTAGAATTAGTATTAATTTAGTAGTTTGCATAACTTACATGCAAATCATGGTGAAAATGGAGGCATGCCTAGCCTCAGTTCAGTTCAGTTCAGTTCAGTCACTCAGTCGTGTCCAACTCTTTGTGACCCCATGAATCTCAGCACGCCAGGCCTCCCTGTCCATCACCAACTCCTGGAATTCACTCAAACTCACGTCCATCGAGTTGGTGATGTCATCCAGCCATATCATCCTTTGTCACCCCCCTTCTCCTCCTGCCCCCAATCCCTCCCAGCATCAGAGTCTTTTCCAATGAGTCAACTCTTTGCATGAGGTGGCCAAAGTACTGGAGTTTCAGCTTTAGCATCATTCTTTCCAAAGAACACCCAAGACTGATCTCCTTCAGAATGGACTGGTTGGATCTTCTTGCCAGTCCGAGGGACTCTCAAGAAGTATTCTCCAACACCACAGTTCAAAAGCATCAATTCTTCGGCCCTCAGCCTTCTTCACAGTCCAACTCTCACATCCATACATGACCACAGGAAAAACCATAGCCTTGACTAGACGGACCTTTGTTGGCAAAGTAATATCTCTGCTTTTCAATATGCTATCCTGTTTGGTCATAACTTTTCTTCCAAGGAGTCAGCATCTTTTAACATGTATCTGAATGTCTCACCTTCATTAATAGAAAGCGAGTAGGCCACATTGAAGACAGATTTGAAATGTCTGCATAATCATACTTCTTTCTAGCCTTTTCTCCTAACTCCCTGGTTACTTGTCCTCATATTCTTTCATAGTATATAATTTCCTGCTTCACTGTTATATGTCCATGTTCCCCCATTATGTAATATAATGTCTGATATTCGCATTTGAAACACACATCTTTCCTTTAGTCATCTCTTTCCAATGGATAATGTTATTTACAGCATCATTACATCCAAATCTGTCTTAAGACCCATTCTCCATTCTGAACACCAGACCTACATATCCCAAAGACACTGAGCATCTCCCCTAGAATATCACACTCTATAGGAGTTCACCAACTTACTGCCTTTCACTCATGCCAAAAAATACATCTCTTTCTGTTGAGAAAGCATCACCACACACACAACAGACAAAGCTAAAAGTATGAAATCCATACTAGAACCTTTCTCTTTTTGATTACTCCCTGCATCCATCATAACTTGCAACATGTGCCTCCTTGGTATCTCTCAGATCTGCCCTCTATTCTGTCCCCATTGCCAATGCTGCAACTAAAATCCAGTTTACTTCATTTCTGGATTATTTTATTCACCTCCCATCTGATCTCCCTGTTTCTGGTATGACATGCAGCCCCTAAGCCATGCTTCAGAGTGTCACTGCTGAGACTCAGTTTAATTATGTCCTGTCCTTCACCCATGATCTGAAGGACATTGTTTTGTGCCCCCTTGCACTCTGAGAATATCTCCATAGCACAAAGTGTGTCAATATCTCCATAGCACAAAGTGTGTCACATCCTACTGCTACATATGTTACCATCAGTTGACTCTGTGCACCACAATGATGTTTTAAAGAGTATCTATTCAACTTGGAATCCCCATCACTATACTGAAAAAAGCTAGACCTAGTAGATGAACAACCAAGCTAATTAAAACTGAGTTAAATTAGGTTATTTGGTCCCATTGATATTAGCTTTCAGCAATATGTTTGGAGGATGAGTGTAACAAGGTGCTGGTCATTCATTTATTCAGTCAGTCAACAGATTCTTACTGGTCTTACCCCCTAGAAAGAGAAGCAAGTGACAAACAGACCAAGGCTTCTCAAAGGTGAATGAGTGTGTGAATTACATGGGAATCTTATTATAAAGTGTAATCTGATTCAGGCTTGGGGTGGGACTAGGAGATTGCATTTCTCACAATGCTGTCAGTGTTCCTGGTTTGTGGACCACATTTGGAGAACCAAAACACTAGAGAGAAAAACTGTTTCTTGCTGAAGTGTTTTTATTGTTAAATACATGTACCAAAATTATATATATGCATTGAAAAGAACAAAATGTATGGAATTTCAAGGAAAATGATTAGCTTCTGTCCCATCATTTGGGTCGCCAGATCCATTCTTTGATTCTTTGGCTGTCTCTTCTGATTGAGGCTTCGCCAGTGGCTCAGACAGTAAATCTGCCTACAGTGCAGGAGACCAGGGTGTGATCCGTGTGTCGGGAAGATGCGCTAGAGAAGGGCATGGCAACCCACTCCAGTATTCTTGCCTGGGGAATCAAATGGACAGAGGAGCCTGGCAGGCTGCAGTTCATGGGGTGACAAAGAGTTAGACACAACTAAATGATTAACACTTTTTTCACTCAAACAATCTGCTTTGCTATAGTTTTTTTTGGGGGAGGGGGTTGTTTTTTTTTGCTTAATAGTTTTAGGTATATTCTGCTTAGTTTATGCTTTACAAAAGTGGTTTGTAACATTACTCCATTTAAATCTTACTAATAATTATATCTGCTGGGTGATTTTTATGTGCCAGATAACGTTCTAAGCATTTTGTATGCATTGATTCATTTAGTCCTTACAGGCAACCAATGAAATAGGCACTATCTCTATGGTATAGATAATGAAAATGAATTAGTCATCTGCCCAAAGTCTCCAGATAGGAAGTGAGGATCCTGTCAGTCTGATTTTTAACCAGTATTCTATTCTGCTTCTGAAAAAAGAATATTTAAATCCATATAAAACATAGAACGATTGAGATTATGAAAATGTCATCAACTATAGAACCAAGTTACTGACACACAATTACAGTTTCTTTCCTACAGAGCTTTTATCATCTCTTTTCCTTTCTTTGTAAAGCTATCATTATAATAATTCTCATTTCTTAAACACTGCACCATATCAATTAATCTATTATCCCCACTCCCTTCTTTATATGGCAGAAACCCTTCCCTGCAGGTTTCTTCCTGAGTTTCTTGCAGATCAGGGTCTCAGTTGGATCCTCTTTTTGTTGCCATTGTTGTTTTTAATAAACTTATATTTTAGAGCACTTTGAGGTTCACAGTAAAACTAAGCGGAAGATACAGATATTTCCTGTGTAGCTCTCACCCCACACACACGCATGGCCTCCCCACTGACAGAATTACCCCCACAAATGGTACTTTTGATAGAATCAGTAAACCTCCATAGACACATTGTGTTCACGCAAAGTCCATAGTTTGCACTGGGTCCATTCGATGTTGTTCATTTCATGGGCTTGGGCAAGAGTTTAAGGTCTTTATAATAATAATACACCTATTACTATAACATCACAAGGAATGTCACTGTCATGAAAATTCTCTGTGCTTCATTTATTCATCCCTCTCTCCCATAACCTCTGGCCCACTAATCTTTTCACTGTCTCCATAGTTTCGTCTTCTCCAGAGTGTCATATAATTGGAATCTTACTGGATAGAGCCTTCTCAGATTGATTTCATTCACTTAATAATCTGCATTTAAGTTTCCTCCATGTGCATTCATGGCTAGATAGCTCATTTCTCTTTCGCACTGAATAGTATTCCTTTGGGCTTCCCAGGTGGTGCTAGTGATAAAGAATGGGCCTGCCAATGCAAGAGTCATAGAGACATGGATTCAATCCCTGGGTCATGAAAATCTGCTGGAGGATGGCACAGCAACCCACTCCAGTAATCTTGCCTGGAGAATCCCATGGACAGAGGACCCCGGTGGGCTACAGTTCATAGGGTCGCACAAAGTCAAACACAACTGAAGCAACTTAGCACGTGCACACACACAGTATTCCTTTGTCTTGATTGATGCAGCACAATTTATTTATCCATTCACCTACTGAAAGACCTTTTGGTTGTTTCCAAGTTTTGGCAATTATAAAAAAGCTGCTATAAACATTTGTGTACAGGTTTTTATGTAGACGTAAGTTCCAACTTTTTTGTATAAATTCCATGAGTGCAAACACTGGATCATATGATGAGTATATTTAGTTTTATAAGAAAGCACCAAACTGTCTTCCAAAGTACCATTTTGCCCTCATATGGGAGTTCTTGTTGCTCCACATCCTCACCAGTGCTTGGTGTTGTCCATTTGATCCTCTGTTTTTGAATCTCTTTCTTAGCTCATACATCTGTTTTGCTGGAGAACACCTTCAAGTATGTTTTAAAGGGCATATAAAAGGCAAGCTCTATAGATCTTTCTATGACTGAAAATATATTCATTGTACCCTTGCATTTAATTGATACATCAACCAACATAGAGAAATCTAAGATAGAATTAACTTTTCCTCTGAGGTTTAAAGGCATTCCTCTGTTTTCTTCTACCATTAATGTTTTTGAGAAGCCTGATGCCATGCTGATTTTCATGTTTCTGTAAGTAACCCGTTTGTCCTCTCAGAGGGCATTTGTTGTTGTTGTTGTTGAGTCGCTAAGTCATGTCCAACTCTTTGTAACCCCATGGACTGCAGTGTGCCAGACTTCCCTGTCCTTCACTATCTCCCAGAGTTTGCTCAAAGTCATGTCCATTGAGTTGGTGATGCCATCCAACCATCTCATCCTCTGTCACCCTCTTCTCCTTCTGCCTCCAATCGTTCCTAGTATCAGAGTCTTTTCCAATGAATCAGCCCTTCACATCAAGTACATTCAGAGGACATTTAGAATCTTCTGTATGTCTTTGAAATTTCAAAATAATGTGATTTGAGCTGGGCAGGACAGGGATTCAAGTTTGCTGGAAGGTTCTAGAGAGCATTGCTTGGCACAAAGTTTCAGAAGCAGGAATCAGCAAGGAGTGCTTGGAAGATTTGAGAATCAGCTTTCAAACCCAGCCTTTGCATTAACCAGCTTGATTGGGGCATTTCAGCTTACAGAACCTAAGTTTTTGTCCTGTATTATAAAATAAGGGTGTTGACACCTACCTCCTTAGGGCTATTGGGAGGGTATATGTATGTACTATATAAGTAAAGTGATGAAAAACTATTCTTTTGTTATTAGGTATGATAATTCCTTGAAGATAGATCCATCCTCATTCTAAGCTTATTAGGATACTCTGATAAGTAGTTGGTTTGGTGGATGTGGCATACAGAGACTGGGTGTTAAGCAGGATGTTCCTATAACATGAGGAAGAAAAATAATACTCTTCACAACAAAGAGTAGGTAGGAATATCCAAAGGTGAAAAACGAGGAGCCAGGAAAGAAAATATCAATGAGCTGGGCCAAATAATGCCTGGAGGATGAATCCAGAAAGACCTTCCACTCTTCCTCAATTTTAGTTGAACTAAAGTCAGCTAAATTTGGAAAACTCAGCAGTGGCCACAGGACTGGAAGAGGTCAGTTTTCATTCCAATCCCAAAGAAGGGAAATGCCAAAGCATGTTCAAACTGCCACACAATGGCACTCATTTCATATGCTCAGTTTCACATTTCACATGATAATGCTCAAAATCCTTCAAGCTGGACTTCAGCAGTGTGTGAACTGAGAAATTCCAGATATACACGCTGGAATTAGAAAAGGCAAAGGAACCAGAGATCAAATTGCCAACATCCGTTGAATCATAGAAAAAGCAAAGGAATTCCAGAAAAACATCGACTTTTGCTTCATTGAATACACTAAAGCCTTTGACTGTGTGGACCATAACAAACTGTTGTAAATTCTTAAAGAGAAGGGAATGCCAGACTACCTTACCCGCCTCCTGAGAAATCTGTATGCAGATCAAGAAGCAACCATTAAAAGCAGACATGGAACAATGGACTGGTTCCAAATTGAGAAAGGAGTATGTCAAAGCTGTATATTGTCACACTGCTTATTTAACTTCCATGCAGAGTACATCATGTGAAATGCTGGGCTGTATGAAACATAAGCTGGTATCAAGATGGCCAGGAGAAATCTCAGTAACCTCAGATATGCAGATAAAACCACCCTAATGGCATAAAGTGATGAGGAACTAAAGAGCCTCTTGATGAAGATGAAAGGAGAGAGTGAAAAATGCTGGGTTAAAACTCAACATTCAAAAATCGAAGATGATGGCATTCAGTCCCATCACATCATGGCAAATAGATGGGGAAACAATGGAAATAGTGACAGACTTTATTTTCTTGGTCTCCAGCGTCACTGCAGATGGTGACTGCAACCATGACATTAAAAGACACTAGCTCCTTGGAAGAAAAGCTATGACTATCCTAGACAGGGTATTCAAAGATAGAGACATCACTTTGCTGACAAAGGTCTGTATAGTCAAAGCTATGGTTTTCCCAGTAGTCGTGGATGGATGTGAGAGTTGAACCAAAAAGAAGGCCGAGCACTGAAAAAGTGATGCTTTTGAACTGTGGTGTTGGAGAAGACTCTTGAGAATCCCTTGGACAGCAAAAAGATCAAACCAATCAATCCTAAAGGAAATCAATCCTGAATATTCATTGGAAAGACAGATGCAGAAGCTGAAGCTCCAGTATTTTGGTCACCTGATGGGAAGAGCCAACTCATTGGAAAAGACCCTGATGTTGGGAAAGATTGAGGGCAAAAGGAAAAGGGGGCAACAGAGGATGAGATGGTTAGATGGCATCACTGACTCAATGGCCATGAATTTTAGCAGACTCTGGGATTTAGTGAGGTATAGAGAAGCCTGGTGTACTGCAGTCCGTGGGGCTGGCGAAGAGTCAGACATGACTAAGAAACTGAACAACAAAACAAAGTGTTTGGAGAGAACACAAATAGCTAGTGAACTAGACACTGTTCATCATGTACTGTAAGCTATAAACCTCTCCTCTATCCCTTTTAGAACATACGTTTTCAATTCTATGTACTTTGATAATAATACGTTTATGAGAGCAGACTTTTTGTCGAGAGCAACTCAAAGAGAAGGATGAGACAGGTAGCATCTGAATATCTTGTGTAAAGCACTTAGTGTAACAGCCTGCACACGCTGAGTCAAATCTTATCATTATTATTGTTAATATTATAATTATAAGGTGGGGCCACCTATCATACTATATAACCCTGACAGTTCTATACAGACAAGAAAACTGTGCCTTATAATCCTTCATCTGGTTTCTATATGTGCATTTTATTTCATATTAAATACTTATAAAACTGAAACCAACTATTTTCATCTTTCTATTTTTAGAGTTAATTTGACATGGGAAGATGGAAGTAGAAAGAGTCATGAGATTTTCATGCTGTTGCTTTTTAAAGGAATAGCTAAGTAGACATGAAGAAATTATACAGAACATCATATTTATCTTAGCAATGCTCTTCTACTTCATCTAGAGAAGGGAATGTATACCCACTCTAGTATCCTTGCCTAGAGAACTCCATGGACAGAAACACCTGGTGGGCTACAGTCCATGGGGTCACAAATAGTCAGACATGACTGAGCGGCTAACATTTCACACTTCTACCTTTATATACCCATTCCAGCTCCTAGGAGCTTAGGATTGCCTCCAGTTCTCTCTAAGTTACAAGCTCAGATTCCCTCCAAACAAAACAGTCCAGTTGCAAACTTCCCTTGCTTATAGTTGGTGCTCAATAAATATTAATGTATTCAGAAACAACTAAGTAACCACCCAACTCTTAAAATAATGGAAGCACTCAAAGAGACCCTAATGTTTGGTTTATGTTTTCAGACTGCAGAGATTTAATCTATTCTAATGTCTTTGAGGGATATGTTACTCCTCTCTCAGTGTTGTTTTCCTCTTGGATAGCAAGTTTAAAAAAAATAGTAATAAAAATATAAGAGTGTGGAGTTGGAACAGGCATCTGAGTCATTATTGCATGCCTATTGAGACACCCTTAACCAGGATCCCCCAACACGAATCATCTGAACATAAGTAACACTTTAGTCCCTACAGCTTTCTGAAGACTACACCTGGACTTTCTGTGATTATAAAACCAGCAGTTCACCCTGGTACTGGACTGGTATTCTCATCCTTATTGGAGTAGAGTTTGCTTCTGCTGAAATATTCAAAGATCTATGATTATTCGATGAGGCAATGTATGCAAAGAGCCTGGATACATAATAGAAATCTCATGAGTGCAACTTTCTTCCATGGTATCTCCCTGAGAGGAAAACAGCCAGTTGTTTCTCATTTTTACAAAGAATGGACAAAAAGATAGATTTCAATTTTTACAGAAATAATGTGAAAGAGGTGTGTGTGACCATAGACGTGCATAAATAACTAAGAGGACAGAGGATAGATGATTTTAAAAATAAGACTGGCCATTATCCAGCTTAGAAACTAGAACTTCAAAGTAGTCAGTAGCGTGTTTTAAGGGTTCTACTGTGTCAAGAGCACTTAGTGAGATATTGTGCTATTTTCAAAGGAATAGTAACATGTGATTTCTTTTAAAAGATTATTTTTAATAAAAAGATAGCCATGATGAAGCAACATCTAAATAACCTAAAAATTTTAATACAGAAGGCAAACAAAATCTCATACAAAATAAGTTGTGGTATTTTGGTTCCACTTTGTTATAAATTGATGCTAATCTTTTTAAGTGACTAGCATGATATACTTCTTTTCCTACAACAACAATAGTTTGGTAGTAATGATATTGTTTTCCAAAAGACTCTAATAGTAACATACCCTCTAAAGGATTTAGTCCAATAACTATGAATCAGAAATCTTCACTTTCTTACCATGGCTTCTTATAGTCTGTTTGAATCTAAGATTATTATATAAGTAGCATGTGTTAACTGCATCCTCACATATTCATTTTTAAAGGACATTTTGTATGAAAAGATTCATTTTTATATTCAGCATTAAAAAATAGTACCTTTCTGCTTAGCCTCATACTTCAGCATCTATAACACCATTGAACATACTTGTTAAATTTCTGATTCTTGACTAGAATTTATTAAGGGTAGAGATTTGTGCTTTTTCTATTTGTTAAAGGCTCCTGGTACAGTGTCTGAAACATAGTAGGGGCTCAATACATTTGATAAAATGAATGAATGATGGTATATTAGATACCCTAGAGGAGTATAAAAATCAGTGGTAAGAGGTACAGTGTAATCTAAGTGTGAATTATTAGGAGAGAAAAATCTGGCTGAGATCTTTTTCAATCTACATAGATAGGTACATTCTGACATCTTAAGTATCTGGCTATTGATTCCTCAGTTAATAAGATAAAAAAGTAAAATCAAATGAAATCAGATATCCAGAGAGTCTGAGGCTGGTTTAACCTGGAGGCCTTTTACAGGTGTAATTTATTTTTACAGTACAAAGAACACTGAATCTTCCCAGAATAACCTGATTCCAACAGAGTTAAATCAAGTTGCTCATTTATCCTGATTTTTGACATACTTCTGTCTTTCTAGACTGTCTAGAAAGATCTCTATTTCTCAAAAGCCTCAGTGTGAATTTTAATGATCCAGTCCACGTGACACCCCCTTTTTTTTTTATTGCTATTAGTAAATGACAAGTGAAGGATATTCATTTTAACTTGAAAATGTCAGCTATGCACTTTAAGAGATATATTTTTGCAGCTTGTAATGAGGTGGTGTTTCTTTTTGAAAGAAATACTCATCTCTGATGCAAGTGCTGTGCAGGTGACAACTGATATTTAATAAGCGATGGTTCTTATATTAGTCGCAGTTCTCTAAAGAAAATGTCTCAGATTGCTTTTGAAAAACTCTTAGCGTCACTAGCCCAAAGGCATGATGTGACCTTTTTATTACATAATGAGAATCATTTATTATCTTACAATGTATCTTAAAGTCACAGACAAAATGCCACTTTGATAATTGCTTTCAATTAGCTTTGAGCATAGCATATATTCATAAAATGTCTTCTCTAATTTAGACTTGAATTAAAGAAAATTACAGACATAATCTACTTTAAGGTTGTCTCATTTAAGGTGATTCGTAGTTTTATTTCAAAGAAATCAAAAAGAAGAGCTTTAGAACAGTCTTTCAGAATGTTTTAAGCAGGCTTTTCAATATTTGATTCTATTCTATTACCAATTAATTAACAAATTAGAAAGCTAGTTCATCATTTCTGACCTTTTATGCACGTTAGCTTTTGACTTTCATTCTTAATGATTGTTTTGAAATTAAGGCTTGCAGTTCGTGTTGAAAGAGAGAAACAATCTGATTAACAGGGTAAATAAGGCTTGCCTTGGTACCAAGTACATCTTGATGTGGGGCTATAATTGAGATTCTGAGTACTATAATGGTGCATCCTTTCCTGTCTTAAATAAATAATACATAACTAATGGTCAATAAATTACACTAGATAACCATGTGGCATGAATGAAGAATTTGGGGGTTTAATACAAGCCAGGTTAGAAGTAGTATGATACTTAAAATGTAATTTCAGTTAAGTTTGGCTTCTTATTAGCACCCTGAGCATTGGTATACAGTTTAAATTCATTTCTTCCTTAAAAATATTTTTGCAATAATGGAAACTCTGAAACTACATTTTATGCTTGTGCTGTTTCAGTAACACAGGCAATGTGATTAACCTTAACAGAGATTCTCAGAAATTCGTATTGTACCCAAGGATTACTCCCTCCTCTTTCTCTCTTTTTTTCCCTAGATAAAAATTATACACAAGAACCAAGCCCCAATGCTGATGGGCCCTCCTCCCAAAACCGGGTTGTTCTGCTCCCTCGTCAAAAGAAGCAGAAACCGAAGCAAGGAATAATCCTGTATCATTCCATTGTTGGCACTGTGATTGTCATAATTGGGCCATGGAACACTTATGCTGGAAATCTTTGAACAAGTTCAAGTCTGCTCATGTAGAATCTTGGAATTGGTTTGACAGTTTTTGTGACTGAGTTAATGTACAATTCAGCTAATAGGAAATTTATTGTCTCAGTTTTTACAGGCATCTTTGCATGAAGAAAGCGGAAGTTTACATGAAGTGATACTGCATATTTTTGTTGCATGCATTCCCATAGATTTTTATGTCTCCCATCTATTCCTTCACCAATTTCCATGTACTAACCTGTAAGAAAAATGTGTACAATAACAACAAAAACAGGATATGTCACAGAAAATGTGATTCCAGTTATTAATAAGCGCTACTTAATAATGCTTCAGTGATCATAACTGCAGATTGCTATACTTTCCCCTTTAAGAATCAAACAGCATATCAATGATCTTTGGCCTATGACTTGAGGAGCAACTTTTAATTGAAAGGTTTTTTTAAATAGTTGTCTATTTGCTGTATCTAAATAGTTTTTCTTTGACTTCTTGATGCTTCGGAGTGGAATTTATTAATAAAATATCAGGTGTAAAGTTTTCTTGTGCTGAGAAGTAGGAAGTGGTTTTTTTTTGTTTAGTTTTGTTTTTAATTCTACACAAGTGAAATCATGTTACTTGGCAGTAAAGTGTGTTAACATGGCAAGCCTTATTCACTTCTGCATGTGAATCTAGAAGAAAATTCTTAATCACAACAGTAACCAAATAGATGTTTGAAACTATGTGCCTAACTGTATTTCCCACCAAAGATTCAGAAAAAGATGCTTGAGAGAAATGGGTTATGCATAATTAATTAAGCATCATGAAGAAAATTTATGGTTCTAATGATTAATTTTGTGATGGCTAAAACTCTGGAAGAGAAGGAATTACCCATTAATTATAATTAAAAATCTCCTTTCACAGACAATAAGCTATGCAACACAATCAAAGCTCAATAGCTAATTTCTTGCTTTTTTGATCATTTGTGAGTATAGGTGTCTATAATTTTGAATGGGTCAGCTAAGTACACTTGAGAAAGTAAATGATTGTATCATTTCCTTTCAAGTATAAATTGATTCCTGTAACAATATTGAGTTCTTTGAAGTCAATCATGCATGCAGATGGCACCCACCCTTTCAACTACTGCACTCCCATCTCCATGACTTTTCAAATATTTATTTGGAAATAATGCCCTAGATTGTTATTAAAGTTTTTCATGGCATGGCTGAATTATCTGGTTGTGTTAAGAAATTATGGAATAGTATTTTTAAGTGTTTCATTTAAACCTCTGATATAAAATTAAATGCTTGTTCTGAGCAGTTTGGGTATTATTCATTCATATTGAGCTGCATCTCCTCGTTGCATGTTTTATGTTTTTAAACATGCCATAAGGAAAACAAGTGCTTGAAATGCATGATTTATTAGTTTCTCTCTCCATTCTGCATTAAAGTACTAACGATCAGTTCTGTTTTTCTATTGATTCATTCATCTTTGAATTCCAGATAGCATTTAGTGATTCTTGAGCATAATCCTGTACATGGAGTTATGGATTTCAAATTAAATTGCTATAATTTTTGTTCTTTGATTGGAAGACCCAACTGAATGTTGTTATATCAAATAACTACTCTCAGGCAATGTGCTATCCTGGAAGATTATGTCCTAAGTGTTTTCTTTTAGTGTTTCAGGAACATTGGATGGTAAATATAAATCAACAAATGTTTAATTGCTTTAAAAATAAAAGCTTTTGAATAAATTAAGACATTATTTAGCATTCTCAGGAAAATTATCGTTATAGTTGCAGATGTGGCACAGCAATCATTTGCCCTAGTAGAATAAAAGGTATTCGGCGGAGCAGTCATCTAGACCAGAAGAAATCTCAAAGCAGTAACAAACACATTACTGACATAGTGTTACATAACACACACATTGATTTTTGTGTATCTGTGGATACAGGTAATAAATATTTTCACACAGACTGACAAAATTTTCTGTAATGGGCCGGCAGGCTTTGTGTCAGAAACATACCCTGAAGGCACAAATTATTTTCTGTTCAGGACAGCATACAATTATTTCCTGGCTACCTTTCATAGTTTGAAGGCAGCACCAGTTTGTGAATCAGTTTTAACAATCTGCACTGAGGAGCTGCTGAATAGACAGTGAGATGAGAAATATCAAGCAAACTGCTTAAGACCTAATAGTTGAAATAATGGGCTGTAGCTTTCCTTCAGTGTAGCTGAAGATGTAGTGACATCTTCAGTCAGTAGGATTCATTGGTACCAATAATAAATGTTCAAACAGGAATCAAACTTTCCTCTCCCCAACTCACTTTCTAAAGACACTGATGAGCTTACCCTTCAAGAACACTACTCAAGGGGTCTGGGAAGTGATTTTTAAAAACTAGTTTGATAGTTTTGAAATCAGAGAAGATATTCTTACCATTTTCTGACAGCTTCAAGTGAAGAATATGTATTTTAAGAAACATTCCAAACTTAAAGCTCTGTGGTATATAGAAATATTAAATACAGTTAGCTTTGTAAGGTGGAAACTTTTCTTATATGTGTGTGAGTGAACGTTCGCGTTGTTGAGTCAATCTCTTCTAAATACAGTAGATATAGCTGTATAATGTTTTAAATGGATGAAGCTCTTGAGTAAATATTATACTGGGATTTCTGGGTTCAGAGGAAAATGGGAAAAGAGATATGTACTTTGCTGAGTATTGCCATACACTGAGTAGATAAATAGAAATTCCAGAACAAAGCTGGATATCTATGCTGCTAACAGGAAAGGAAGTGTCTCTGTAGAATGGAGAATTTTAAAGGACATAAATGTATTCCTCTACTTACGTGTGTATACCATGTATATCTGATGCTGTTAAATTTATTGTGGAAAGAAAATATATCTGGTAGGAAGTAAAGAAAATAGAATTTTAAAAGAGTTTTTATTTTTAAACAGATGGTGTGATTATAGCCAGAATAAAGCAAAAGACTCAGACATGTACTGTATTCTATTGCAGGGGGAAATTTAACTCCAGTGAGAATTATTGAATGACATATATGTGTTTTCTTCACATTTTGTTCTTTTTCCTTATTTAGGAGGATGGGAAACAGTTGTGCTTTTCAAGGAAGACTCTGTTTTGAATCTCAGACTGTATTCTACTTGAATAAGACAAAACTTTCAAACAGCCCCATTCCTTTTTGTGTCAGAAGTTTGTTTCTCATTGGTTATGAGAAGGAAAATGTTCCTTTCTTGGCACATATTAGCCCAAAGAGCTATTCAAATACAGTACATATATTCTAAATGAAAATATTAAGCCCTTGTAATATATGTTGAGGATGTAAAATTTAAATAAATAAATAAACAAGCAAAAATTTGCAAAGGAGCTTTTATTTGGGGAAATGCAGAAATCACCCCTTAAGTCTCTCAATGAAAGTGCATTCTATTTAAATAAAGTTTGACTAAACTCACATTTAAAGGATTCTCTATATCCTTATTGTGTTTAAAAACATGGAATTTATTTCATCATACTATCTTATTTTCTCAGGAAGTGTTATTATATAGCATCCTGCTTTTTAAATAAAAATGTTAACACTCGGTTATGTCATTCTTTTCCACCATTTTGCCCAAATTTTGTCCATAAATCAGTTCTTCAAGCAGCTGACAATCTACCCCGGTGGATATCCACTGGGGGTACCAGGCAGGCCACCTAACTTGTCAGAGAAGAAGAGTCTGAGTATTGGGGGACTGAATTTGGTGTCATTAAAAACTGAACCATTTCTGCTTTGCTTGGCCCCAGGATTCTGCTAAGAACAATGTTCCACCAATTTTATAAATTCCAGGAAGGCCAGCAAACACACTGATAGCATCAAGGGAACTGAAAGACTAGACCGGGGGTTCTGTGAGGGCTTCTTACATTGAATTATCTGGATGAAACTGAAATTTGTAAATTCTCTAAGTGCCTTTCCATCTATTGGAAGAGTTAGCTAAATTGTTGACTAAGGTTAAGGACCAAGCTGGGCTTCCCTGGTGGCTCAGTGGTAAAGAACGCACTTGCTTTGCCGGAGACGCAGGTTCAGTCCCTGGGTCAGGAAGATCCCCTGGAGGAGGGCATGGCAACCCCTTCCAGTATTCTTTCCCCGAGAATCCCATGGACAGAGGAGCCTGGCAGGCCATGGTTCATGGGGTCACCAAGAGTCAACACAACTGAAGCAACTGAGCACACAGGCAAGAAAGGACCAAGTTAAGCAAAAGGTGATACATATGCAAATGAGAAAAGATTACTTGGTTGAAGAAATTTTAAAAATCCTCTATAGAAGATAAATCTGCAAATGGCTTCTCAGACTAACTTGTCTTTTACATGAAGAGACAAAGAGAAAGAAGGAGCTCTTGAATCAGAGAAGATGAGTGAGGGCATGGGGTTAGAAACCAGGTCCTCAGGCTTCATTGTCTCAATTCATCAAAAGATTAGGGAATTCATAAATTAGACATTTGAATCGTGGGTCTTTTAAAAAATTATTAGAAGCTAGAGAAGGGAAAAAAGGAGCATGGGAAAAATAAAGAAGGGAAGTAATTCGGGAGGGAGAGAGAATAAAGGCAAAACCCCAAATTAGGATTAAGTGACTATCAATTAATTTTGCATCCTGGAATCAAGGAAAATCAAGGAAAAATAAAAATACAATTACCAAGTCTGACTTGGAAAGCCTCCAAGCAATAGCTGGCCAGCCTACATTTTCAGAGTTTTAACTAAAAGTGTCTTAATAATATAATGTTATAAACTTTCTAAAATTTACAGAAAGCTAAAGTAATAGAGAATACTAATTGTAGAATGTATTGATGATAACAGTTTTGTAATATTTTTCTATGAGCAAATAGATAACTCAGTCTTTTCTCTACAATGGTTGAATAAGTGTTTTAATTGATAATTTCCAATTTCATTTTGCCTTTCTAATTCCTGTTGGTAATATCCCATGGTTATTCCTCTAAAATAACATTTTTGTGGTTAAACATTTCTGAATTTTTATTTTATATTGGCATATAGTTGACTAACACTGTTGTATTACTTTCAGTTATAAAGTGATTCAATTCTTTTCCATTCCAATTTTTAAAGAATGCTGAGCAGAGTTCCCTGTGCTATACAGTAGATCCTTATTCTTTATCCATTTTCAATATAGCAGTGTGCACATTGGAGAAGGAAATGGCAACCCACTCCAGTGTTCTTGCCTGGAGACGCCCAGGCACGGGGGAGCCTGGTGGGCTGCTGTCTATGGGGTCGCACGTAGTCGGACACGACTGAAGTGACTTAGCAGCAGCAGCAGCAGCAGCAGTGTGCACATGTCGATCCCGAACGCCCAATCTATGCCTTCCCTGACCCTTCCCTCCCGGGGAACCATGTTTGTTCTCTAAGTCAGTGACTGTTCCTGTTTCGTAAATAAGTTCATTTGTATCATTTTGGTGTTGTTTTTACATCCCTCATATGCCTGATATCAGCTGGTATTGCAGAGATTTGAACCCACTAGTCATGGTCTAGTTCATTCACATCCTTACAGGACCCAGAGGCCAGTATGCCAGGATGAAAACGGCCACTGAACTCGGAGTAGAGCTGCGTTTGTTGGGGTCCCTTTTACTAGAGGTCAAGATTAGTCATGGATGCTTACCTAGGCTGGACTTCTCCAGTGGCCCAGTGATAAAGAATCTGCCTGCCAACACAGGAACCTCTGGAGACCTGGGTTCAACCCCTGGGCTGGGACGATACCCTGGAAGAGACTGAAATGGAAACCTACTCCAATATTCTTGCCTGGAAAATCCCATGGGTAGAGGAGGCTGGCGGACTATACTCCATATGGTCGCAAAGAGTCAGACACGACTGAGCCACTGAGCATGCGTGCAAGCTCACTTAGGCTACGTGGGATGCTGCCTGATGTCCTGGTGGATGAGTTGATCCCCAGAGTGAAACAGTGCTCTAGGACTCAACTCTATGACTGAGCAGGCTGCTGCTCCATCCCTGTATTCATCAAGCTTTGGAGTGGGCCCATGCCGGTGAGATAAATGGAAGATCCGGCGTGGGAACTTCAAGATAACTCTGCCTTTGGGAGCCGTAAGAAGGTTCTTGACACAGAGGTGTAAACTTTAATCCCAGCTGCTTTTTTCACAGAATATACTTCAGGAGAAAATTAATCTCTCTAAACCTCAGTTTTCTCACCTGTAAAATACAGATAAACACAGCACCCATTTCAGGGTTATTGAGAGATTAAATCGAGGTAGCTTTCAAAATTACTTTCTATTGGCAAGCATTCAAATGACTTTTTCAGCTTTAATGGAAATGTAATAATACTAATTTTGGTTGTAGCAGCAGCAGGAAAATCCTCTTTGTCCCTGCTTCAGCCCTTCCTCTTCAATGCCAACTGTATTTTTCTGGAAATAGATGATTTTCCTTTTGGATCACTGTTTTTTACATGATAAAAGTTCAAAATTCTCATGCATAGAGGGCTTTCATAAGCTGAACCTTGTCAACCTTTCCTGTATCCTCTACCCTCTTATCCCCATGTGCAAACTTAGTTACAGCTATTTGCCTTCACCAAATATGCCATATTCTTTCAGGACCATGCAGTTTGTTTTTATATAAATTGTTTTTATGTAAGATTTTATAATCACTGCCACATTCCCTTCCTCAAGGGTTTGTTTACCTCCATTTAGAAGGATTTCTGGAGCCACCCTGGTCTTGAATGCATTAGAATGAGTTATTCTGTTGAGTATTTTGTGTGTGTGTGTTTGTGTGCTCCTTTAAAACTCTGACATCTAAAGTTCTTTCACTCTGTATTTTAAATAATTACATACCTGATTTTGTCATTAAACTTACGAGTCATTTGAAAGCTAGCCTTTGATCCTCATCATTAACTATTCCCCTGGACTATCCTGTATTAGATATCCAATAATTTTTGAATGAATAAATAACAGCCACTAAAATAAGACCCAGTCACTATAAAATGTATTCCTTGTTTCAGAAGAAAATATTAAAAAGGAAGGAAAAAGTCTATAATAAATCATAAAATTGATATTAATACCACAGAAGTATTTTATTATGCCTTGGGTGAGTAAACATATACTTTATCCTAATGTCCTTTTTATCCTGTCACTTTACCATATGCAATAGTACAGTATTTCCAACTTAGTGAATCTAGTGACCAACAGTGGTAAAGAATCTGGCTGCGATGCGGGAGACACAGGGGACTCAGTTTCAGTCCCTGGGTTGGGAAGATCCCCTGGAGGAGGAAATGGCAACAGGCTCCAGTATTCTTGCCTGGGAAATCCCAGGACAGAGGAGCCTCAAGGGCTACAGTCCACGGGAGCACGAAGAGTCTGACAGGACTGAGCACACACATGGCACACTTCAACTCACAAATGGATGTTAGTCAGTCTGCGCGGGATCTGCATGCCTGTGCCAGGAGCAAGAGCAGTGGACAGCTGCCTTCTCCAAAGAAAGCTGGGGAGATGATAAGCAGACTAACGGCCCCCTCATCTTTGGAACCTGTGAATATGTTACAACGAGGAATTAAGGTCTCAGGAAGAATCAAAATTGCTACTCAGCTGACATTAAAACAGAGTATTCTGTATTATCGAGATGAGCCCAAAGTAATCTCAAGGGCCCTTTAAAGTAGAAGCAGTCAGAGGTCAGAAGAAGAGACCAGAGTCGGAGAGGCTTTGAGGGTGCGTTGATATACTTTATCCTGGTTTTAGTTATGTGGAAGTTTGTAGTATGGTTTTTCCCCTTCTTGGGACACCAACAACACTTGCTTCCTCCTTGTAGGAGGAAGGAATGATAAAAGATGACTTTAAAGGGGAGGTTTAGAGTTACCTTCTCAAATTAAATTATTATGTCAGTCCCACAGTTTCCTGCACGTTCCTTCTAAGTTCAGCTTCAGCAGGAGCAATAGCTGAACAGAGTCAACTAATGAAGCCACCCATTCTTCCAGGTCAGAGCCCTACTTTTGCTTTTGGAATGCTATCCCAGTTTGAAGCCTTGAAAGAGTGTGCTTCAGTTCAGTTCAGTTCAGTTGCTCAGTCGCGTCCGACTCTTTACGACCCCATGAATCTCAGTACGCCAGGCCTCCCTGTCCATCACCAACTCCCGGAGTTCACTCAGACTCACGTCCATCGAGTCAGTGATGCCATCCAGCCGTCTCATCCTCTGTCGTCCCCTTCTCCTCCTGCCCCCAATCCCTCCCAGCATCAGAGTCTTTTCCAATGAGTCAACTCTTTGCACGAGGTGGCCAAGGTACTGGAGCTTCAGCTTTAGCATCATTCCTTCCAAAGAAATCCCAGGGTTGATCTCCTTCAGAATGGACTGGTTTGAGCTCCTTGCAGTCCAAGGGACTCTCAAGAGTCTTCTCCAACACCACACTTCAAAAGCATCAATTCTTTGGCCCTCAGCTTTCTTCACAGTCCAACTCTCACATCCATACATGACCACTGGAAAAACCATAGCCTTGACTACATGGACCGTATTGGCAAAGTAATGTCTCTGCTTTTCAGTATACTGTCTAGGTTGGTCATAACTTTTCTTCCAAGGAGTAAGAGTCTTTTAATTTTATGGCTGCAGTCACCATCTGCAGTGATTTTGGAGCCCCAGAAAATAAAGTCTGACACAGTTTCCACTGTTTCTCCACCTATTTCCCATGAAGTGGTGGGCCCGGATGCCATGATCTTCATTTTCTGAATGTTGAGCTTTAAACCAACTTTTTCACTCTCCTCTTTTACGTTTATCAAGAGGCTTTTTATTTCCTCTTCCCTTTCTGCCATAAGGGTGGTATCATCTGCATATCTGAGGTTATTGATATTTCTCCCAGCAATCTTGATTCCAGCTTGTGTTTCTTTCAGCCCAGCGTTTCTCATGATGTACTCTGCATAGAAGTTAAATAAGCAGGGTGACAATATACAGCCTTGACGTACTCCTTTTCCTATTTGGAACCAGTCTGTTGTTCTATGTCCAGTTCTAACTGTTACTTCCTGGCCTGCATACATATTTCTCAAGAGGCAGGTCAGGTGGTCTGGTATTCCCATCTCTTTCAGAATTTTCCACAGTTTATTGTGATCCACACAGTCAAAGGCTTTGGCATGGTCAATAAAGCAGAAATAGATGTTTTTCTGGAACTCTCTTGCTTTTTCCATGATCCAGTGGATGTTGGCAATTTGATCTCTGGTTCCTCTGCCTTTTCTAAAACCAGCTTGAACATCAGGGAGTTCACGGTTCACGTATTGCTGAAGCCTGTATTGCTGAAGCCTGGCTTGGAGAATTTTGAGCATTACATTATTAGTGTGTGAGATGAGTGCAACTGTGCTTGGTAAATGCTAATTATTTTAAACTGGTTTATGTGAAAAAATATCAGATAATTTGAGGGGGAAATTAAGATACCTTGCCAATATTTTACAATGTAAAAGACATACTGGATTCTATTTCTAAACAAGAATTTCCCAAGTCAAAGGAAGATTGCAGCCAGATGAAAACTTAAACTTAGCATATATTTAACCTGACTCCTTTTCCTATTCCAGAACCTTCACTATGGTGAGTTGCACACATTGAAATTGCCACCCACCCACCTGGGGAAATTAATCAATTCGGTGGTCTTGGTATAGTTTAGTGACAAAAATTCCCTCCTTGAACTTCGGGCTTGCTGAACTTTTCTCCAACTAAGCCTCAACTTTTGGATTTCTTGGTCTCTGCACTGTCCAGCTCCTGCAAGAATCCTGTTGAGGCAATTTAGCCAGACTCCCCAATCTCCACATCTGATCATGAGATAGCTAATCAGGTTTCTCATCCCCACCACTACCCATCAGATGACACTTGATTACTGTGCCTGCCTTTGGTGAGGATTCCCTCTTGCCCAGGATGGTGCTTCTGAGTAATTTTCCATCCAATTCTAAGTAATTTGCCCCTTAGCTATAAATCGCCACTTGCCCATATCCTATTTACAGTTGAGTCCAGCCTCTCTCCTCTATCGTAAAGTTCCGTTGCAGTGGTTCTATTACCAAACCAAACTTGGGTCTGCATAATTAACCCAATCTTCTAACACTGGTTTGTGGTGAAGGAAAATGCAGATTTTACTGCAGGGCACCATGCACTGAGTCAAGGTAACTAGTTTGCAAAGGCAGGAACTCCATGGCGGCTTTCAGGGAGAGGTTTTAGTGACAGGGTGAGGGAGAGTTGCCAGGTATGCCATCAGCTTGTGGAGAAAGTTCTGATTGGTTGCTGGTGAGATCACTGGGAGACAACATTATCAACCTTCAGGTTCCAAGGGGCCTGGGGTTTATGTGCTTTGGGGGCAGCATGAAGTTAACTTCTTCCACCTGGCGAGGGTTTCAGCATTTGCAAAGCAGCTCAAAGGATATGGCTCAGAATATTATTTAGTTCCCTTGAGGCGGAACTGAAGGTCCTTGACTTTATTTAATGGCTAAATTATTATTTTGTCTTGCTTGACTGTTTTCCTTCATTTCTGCATTTTCTCACTTCTCTGATTAAAATTCTTTGCAACCTGGTATAGCCTTAGGAGGCTAAGATTTTTCTACAAAGAAGCGATTGAAAGACATGGGGCTTAGCGGTGGAGAGTCAGGGTGGGGAGCCCCCTGGAGTCAGAAAGGCTCCATGGGGTCCTTCTGGAGTACTGTTCCTGTACCTCTCTCCATAGCCCCTGCCCCAACAATTATGTTCTTACCCTGCTTAAACAAGTGTCAGGGAACAGATGCCAATGTTTTCATTACCATCAATCTCTGGTATAATGAAAAATTCGTATAATGAAGGCATATTACCAGAGTCTAAGGACTGTCTCAGAGTTCCAGTCCTATAAAATAATATTCCCTTTCAGAAATTTATCTTCCGCATAATTTGATTAAGTGCAATCAAATAATTTAAAAAAAAATTAGCATGTAGGAATAACTGCTATTGCCCTCAGAAAGATTTAAGAAATTGATGGCTTGCAACTTGGTGATATAGGCACTTGTCAAAGGGCCATACACCCCAGATCCTGAGTTCACCTGCAGCTCTGGAAAGGTCCTTAAACTGACCCTTCTCTGCCAGGAACGAGATTGGGTGTAGGAGATCAGTCCTGAGTGTTCATTGGAAGGACTAATGCTAAAGCTGAAACTCCAATACTTTGACCACCTCATGTAAAGAGTTGACTCATTGGATAAGACCCTGATGCTGGGAGGGATTGGGGGCAGGAGGAGAAGGGGACGACAGAGGGTGAGATGGCTGGATGGCATCACCAACTCGATGGACATGAGTCTGAGTGAACTCTGGGAGACGGTGATGGACAAGGAGGCCTGGCGTGCTGCAATTCATGGGGTCACAAAGAGTCGGACACGACTGAGCGACTGAACTGAACTGAAACCTGTTAGGGCATGCCTAGGTTCCACTTGGAAGTGAAGCCTAATGTTAGCCCCCAGCTCAATTTTCAACCAGTTGGAGTGGAAGTCCACTGATAAATGTCCCAGCTTCTCTTGTCCTTTTAGTCCTGACAGTTCAGAGGTGCGGTTTCTCAGAGGGTTGCCAGTGAAACAGTCCCAGTTGCCTAGAGCAGTAGCCCCCTCACTGACATACACTTTTTTTTACCTTGTCTTAGGTCTCTTGCCTTCCTCTGTTTCTCATTTTTGCTTCCTGGTTTTACCTTCAACATGAACTCAGTTCAGTTCAGTTCAGCTGCTCAGTTGTGTCCAACTCTTTGTGA
This sequence comes from Nanger dama, assembly GCA_917880005.1. NCBI lineage: Eukaryota > Metazoa > Chordata > Mammalia > Artiodactyla > Bovidae > Nanger > Nanger dama. The sequence continues at coordinate 39,478,924 of CAKJTW010000007.1, forward strand.
CCCCATAAATCGCAGCATGCCAGGCCTCCCTGTACATCACCAACTCCCAGAGTTCACTCAGACTCAATGTTCATCGAGTCTGATGCCATCCAGCCATCTCATCCTCTGTCATCCCCTTCTCCTCCTGCCCCAAATCCCTTCCAGCATCAGGATCTTTTCCAATGAGTTGACTCTTTCCATGAGGTGGCCAAGGTACTGGAGTTTCAGCTTTAGCATCATTCCTTCCAAAGAAACACAATAGAATATTACTCAGCTATAAAAAGGAGCACATTTGAGTCCATTCTAATGAGGTGGATGAAACTGGAGCCTATTATACGAGTGAAGTGAGTCAGAAAGGGAAAGACATACTGGACGTTAACACATACATATGGAATTTTAGAAAGACAGTACCAATGATCACACATGCAGGGCAGCAAAGGAGACACAGATGTAAAGAACAGACTTTTGGACTCTATGGGAGAAGGTGAAGGTACCATGATTTGAGAGAATAGCATTGAAACATGTATATTATCATTTGTAAAAAGATGACCTTCATGACTATGCATGAAATAGGGCAACCAAAGTCAGAGCTTTGGGACAACCCAGAGGGACGGGGTGGGGATGGAGGTGGGAGGGGAGTTTATGATGGTGGAGACACATGTATGCCTGTGGCTGATTCATGTTAATGTGTGGCGAAAACCATTATAATGCTGTACAGTAATTATCCTCCAATTAAAATAATCAATTTTTTTAAAAAGCAAAAATCAATTAGAATCAGTCAGCATCTAATTTAGCAAAAGAAAGGAGCTCCAAGGACCTGTCCAAAATGAAAGCCTTTCATACACAGAAAGGAGCAGGAACAAAGAAGTAATATGAGGCAAAAAGTTGAGTGGTTATTGCAAGTTTACTTTGCTTGAGTGAGAGGCGGGAATCTTATCAGGCAGATACCTAACTACTGATTAGGAGATTCTGGACTGACTGGTTTAAGATTCCATTTCGCAAGAGCTTCAATTGTATTTAAGTCTGTTTCATGTGAAGCTTAACATAAGCAATTCTATTTTGAACCTGTCCGCCACCCCCGCCCCCCACCTCCCTTAACAGTGTTAACGTAAGGATTCTAGCCCTTTGGTTAAATCATAAGTGGGCATTGGATAAAGGTGAGAACTGTGTTGGAACTGCCACACTAAAACTTGGTTTATAGGTGGCTGGGGCCACACTGGGGCAAGTAGATTGCTACCAAATGAGAAAGGTATGCTGACGTCACCATTTCTTCCACTTTCCAAGAGGAATGGCAAATTAAGATTTTTGTGTAAAGTCTTTTAATTTTAACATGCTGTGTGGCTAACAAACAAGCAAAAACACTTGTATAAGTGTTCTTCAGCCCCAAATCTTTAAGTACTAAGAATTTTTTTTTCTTCTGTAAATTGCCACTTCTGTAGTTAGGAAAACTAGTGATATCTGTCTACCTGGTAATGATGAAACTCACACTGTCTTACCACATTCTGTCTCACCACATTCTGTCTCTCTGCTAAGAAGTCTGGATCATTGTTGATGTCAGTTGTTTCAACTGAGGTTAAATATGCTGAAACACTAAGATGAAAATGATGTGTATCTCTTAATTCCTTTAACAGATTTAGTATGTGTTTACTGCTGCTGCTGCTGCTAAGTTTGCTTCAGTCGTGTCCGACTCTGTGTGACCCCATAGACGGCAGCCCACCAGGCTCCTCTGTCCCTGGGATTCTCCAGGCAAGAACACTGGAGTGGGGTGCAATTTCCTTCTCCAATACATGAAAGTGAAAAGTGAAAGTAAAGTCGCTCAGTTGTGTCCTACTTGTAGCGACCTCATGGATTGCAGCCTACCAGACTCCTCTGCCCATGGGGTTTTCCAGGCAAGAGTACTGGAGTGGGTTGCCATTGCTTTCTCCAAATGTGTTTACTAAATGCCTGTAAATGTTTACCAAATGCCTCAGGAAGCGTGTGAATAAAGCAAATGTCATTGTCCTCATGTAGATTATTAATATATTCTAACTGATGGGACCATGAAGCCATTTAAAATGCCAGTACCTAAAAGTTTTAATTAAAAACTTTCATGAGGCCATATTAGGGAAGTTTATAAACAAGTAGTTTATAGCAGAAGTAATAACTTTCGTATTATCACTAAGTTGAGGACATTTTTCATTCTTTACTCAGTTTTCCTAATCAAATTTTATTAACTCTTAGTTTCACTCAGAACTTTTCTTGAAATGACTTTACATAATAAAACAAAAGGGACAAACAAATAAATACAGTAGATGTTTTATTTATATTACATGATGTTGCTGTTTTTAATTACTGGAGTTGAAGATAATTCAGTTTTTAGCTATAAGGAGACTGAATAGGGGCTTAAATCCTACAAAGTACTTCTCATTATTCAACATATACATGCCTTTTAAGGTAGGGTGTCAAAGAGCGAGTGTCTCTGGGATTCCCATATTTACCTAAAATGTGGAAAAAAATTTTATGTAAAAACCAACAGAAATCCATACATATGTTTAAAGTGGAACAAATATTAAAGTGAAACTTCAGGTTTGCAATAGGTCATTGAAAATAGTCCCTCAGGTTCTCTGGTTTATTACATCAGAACTTCAGACAATGGTTTGGGTAAAGCCCTGTTCTATACTCAGATCTTCACCAAGAGCCCAGTCTCATTTCCAAGCCACAGACCTAATCCAGCTGCCTCCTGGTAACTCTACTTGGTGGTTCCACAGGTATCACTGATTCACTGTGCTGGAAATTTGACTCTTCTACATTCTCACCTCACAAACCTCCCCGGGGTCTGTAGCTGCCTTTTCAATTTAATGGAAATGGTATGACCCACTATCTCATTGGAGTAGGAAATGGCAACCCACTCCAGTATTTTTGCCTGGGAAATTCCATGGACAGAGGAGCCTGGTGGGCTACAGTCCATGAAGTTGCAAAGCTTCAGACGCAGCTAAGCACGCAAGCATAGCACTGTTCAATATCTAATCAGTTACCCAAGGTTTACTATTCAGTTTATTTCACATCTTTTCATTTATCTTCTACTTCTATTCCCCGTACTGGTGGCTAGCTTTTCTTGTTTATCTCTCATCTGAACTCTTCTCAGTAATTATGTAACTCATCTACCCACTTTCACTTTGCTCTGCTTTCAGTGATCCTACCGCATGATTTGGGGAAACAGTGGAAACAGTGTCAGACTTTGTTTTTCTGGGCTCCAAAATCACTGCAGATGGTGACTGCAGCCATGAAATTAAAAGACACTTACTCCTTGGAAGAAAAGTTATGACCAACCTAGATAGCATATTCAAAAGCAGAGACATTACTTTGCTGACTAAGGTCCATCTAGTCAAGGCTATGGTTTTTCCTGTGGTCATGTATGGATGTGAGAGTTGGACTGTGAAGAAGGCTGAGCACTGAAGAATTGATGCTTTTGAAGTGTGGTGTTGGAGAAGACTCTTGAGAGTCCCTTGGAGTACAAGGAGCTCAAACCAGTCCATTCTGAAGAAGATCAACCCTGGGATTTCTTTGGAAGGAATGATGCTAAAGCTGAAACTCCAGTACTTTGGCCACCTCATGCGAAGAGTTGACTCTCGAGAGTCCCTTGAACTGCAAGGAGATACAACCAGTCCATCCTAAAGGAGATCAGTCCTGGGTGTTCTTTGGAAGGACTGATGTTGAAGCTGAAACTCCAATACTTTGGCCACCTGATGCGAAGAGCTGACTCATTAGAAAAGACCCTGATGCTGGGAAAAATTGAGGGCAGGAGGAGAAGGGGACGACAGAGGATGAGATGGCTGGATGTCATCACTGACTCGATGGACATGGGTTTGGGTGGATCCCGGGAGTTGGTGATGGACAGGGAGGACTGGCGTGCTGCGGTTTATGGGGTCGCAAAGAGTCAGACACGACTGAGCGACTGAACTGAACTGAAAGGAAATCAGTCCTGAATATTCTTTGGAAAGATTTATGCTGAAGCTGAAGCCCAATACTTTGGCCATCTGATGTGAAGAACTGACTCATTGGAAAAGACCCTGATGCTGGGAAAGATTGAGCTCAAAAGCAACAGTTCTTCGTTGCTCAGCTTTCTTCACAGTTCAACTCTCACATCCATAACTGACCACTGGAAAAACCATAGACTTGACTAGACAGATCTTTGCTGGCAAAGTAATGTCTCTGTTTTTTAATATGCTGTCTATGTTGGTCATAGCTTTTCTTCCAAGAAACAAGCATCATTTAGTTTCATGGCTGCAGTCACCAACTGCAGTGATTTTGGAGCCCCCAAATAAAGTCTGTAACTGTTTCCATGGTTTCCCCTATTTGCCATGAAGTGATGGGACTGGATACCATGATCTTCTTTTTCTGAATGTTGAGCTTTAAGCCAACTGTTTCACTCTCTTCTTTCACTTTCATCGAGAGGATCTTTAGTTCTTCTTCACTTTCTGCCATAAGGGTGGTGTCATCTGCATATCTGAGGTTATTGATATTTCTCCCAGCAACCTTGATTCCAACTTATGCTTCATCCAGACCAGCATTTCACATGATGAATTCTGCATATGAGTTAAATAAGCAGGGTTACCATATATAGCCTTGACATACTCCTTTCCTAATTTGGAACCACTCTGTTGTTCCCAGTCCGATTCTAATTGTTGCTTCTTGACCTGCATACAGATGTCTCAGGAGGAAAGTAAAGTGATCTGGTATTCCCATCTGTTGAATAATTTTCCACAGTTGTTGTGATCTACACAAAGGCTTTGGTGTATTCAGTAAAGCAGAAGTAGATGGCTTTCTGCAACTCTCTTGCTTGGCTATGCTTCAGTGGATGTTGGCCATTTGATTCTGGTCCCTCTGACTTTTCTAAATCCAGCTTGAACAATTCATGTACTGTTGAAGCCTGGCTTCGAGAATTTTAAGCATTATTTGGCTAGCATGTGAGATGAGTGCATTTGTGTGGTAGTTTGACCATTCTTTAACATTGTCTTTCTTTGAATGAAGACTGACTTTTACCCAGTCCCATGGCCACTGTTGAGTTTTCCACATTTGCTAGCATATTGAGTGCAGCACTTTAACAGCATCATCATTTAGGATTTGAAATAGCTCAATTGACATTCCATCACCTCCACTAGCTTTGTTCGTTGTGATGCTTCCTAAGGCCTACTTGACTTCACATTCCAGGATATCTGGCTCTAGGTGAGTGATCACACCATCATGGTTATCAGTGTCATGAAGATCTTTTTTTATAGTTCTTCTGTGTATGTTTGCCACCTATTCTTAATATCATCTGCTTCTGTTAGATCCATACCATTTCTGTCTTTTATTGTGCCCATCTTTGCATGAAACGTTCCCTTGGTATCGCTAATTTTCTTGAAGAGATCTTTAATCTTTCCCATTCTATTGTTTTCCTCTATTTCTTTGCACTGATTGCTGAGGAAGTCTTTCTTGTCTCTCTGTGCTATTCTTTGGAACTCTGCATTCAGATGGGTATCTTTCCTTTTTTCCTTCACTTTAGCCTCTCTTCTTTTCTTAGCTATTTGTAAGGCCTTCTGAGACAACCATTTTGCCTTTTTCATTTCTTTTTCTGGGGATGGCCTTGATCACTGCCTCCTGTACAATGTCATGAACCTCCATCCATAGTTCTTCAGGCATGCTGTTTATCAAATCTAATCCCTTGAATCTATGTGTCACTTCCATTGTATAATTGTAGGGATTTGATTTAGGTCATACCTGAATGGTCTAGTGGCTTTCCCTACTTTCTTCCATTAAAGTCTGAATTTTGCCATAAGGAGTTCATAATCTGAGCCACAGTCAGCTCCTGGTCTTGTTTTTGCTGACTGTATAGAGCTTCTCCATCTTTAGCTGCAAAAGAATATAATCAAATCTGATTTCAGTATTCACTGTCTGGTGGTATCCATGTGAAAAACTTTCTCTTGTGTCATTGAAAGATGGTGTTTGCTATGACCAGTGCATTCTCTTGGAAAAATTCTGTAGGTCTTTGCCCTGCTTCATTTTTTACTCCAAGGCCAAATTTGCCTGTTACTCCAGGTATCACTTGAACTATTTTTGTGTTGCAGTCCCCTATGATGGAAATGACATCATTTTGGGGTTTTAGTTCTAGAAGGTCTTCTAGGTCTTCATAGAACTGTTCAACTTCAGCTTCTTCAGCATTAACGGTGAAGAATTACTGTGGCTTGAATTACTGTGATATTGAATGGTTTGCCTTGGAAATGAAGAGAGATCATTCTGTCATTTTTGAAATTGTATCCAAGTCCTGCATTTTGGACTCTTTTGTTGACTATGACGGCTACTCCATTTCTTCTAATTGATTCTTGCCCACTGTAGATATGATGGTCATTTGAATTAAATTCGCCATTCCAGTCCATTTTAGTTCATTGATTCCTAAAATGTTGCTGTTCACTCTTGTCATCTCCTGTGTGACCACTTCCAACTTAGCTTGATTCATGTTTCTAACATTCCTGGTTCCTATGCAGTATTGTTTTTACAGCGTCAGACTTTACTTCCATCACCAGACACATCCACAACTGGGAGCTGTTTTCACTTTGGCTTCATCTCTTCATTCTTTCTGGAGTTATTTCTCCACTCTTTTCCAGTAGCATATTGGGCACTTATCAACCTGAGGAGTTCATCTTTCAGTGTCCTATCTTTTTGCCTTTTCATACACTTCATGGGGTTCTCAAGGCAAGAATACTGAAGTGGTTTTCCATACCCTTTTCCGATGGTATATTACTCATACACTACTAATAACATATGAAAACATGCTGAGTAAAATGAATTCTTTCTCATGTACATGCAAATAGCTTTAAAAATCATAATATCTTTACTCTGTTGTATATAGAATAAGCTATTTTGACTAGAGGAGGAAAGAACAAGAGTAATAAAAATAAACAGCAATCATCTCATCAAAATCACAGTCCAGAATCTAGTTGGGTATGTTACAGTGAAGAAGGGGCCTTAGCCACCAAAAATATAGGAAAGCACTGAGTAATAACTAACCTAGGAGACTTGAGCAGAACTCGGTGCTCTTCAAGGAATTCCAGGACCTCTACTCTCATATTTTTTTTTACCCTCTAACATCCTTGTAATCTTAGAAAATGCAGGGCTTTTAATATCCTATTATTTATTAGAGAACTCATTAAATTTGTTCCAAGCTTGTTTCACTGCCTCCTGTCATTAAATTGTGACTTACAATGTAATTGTGCAAGAAATAATGGATAAAATAGGAGTTTAAAACACTTAGCATCTATAAAGAGCTGCAGATGGGCTAAGGAATATTTTCAAAATGTTTGCACATATTTGTAACTTTTTCTGTGCTCTCTAGTAACAGCATGCTGGGAGCTCTATTTTTCACATCCATGAAGAATTACTTGGGTTTTGGCTTGTATATTTTAGATTACCTTAACATATGCAACTCTAAATATCTGGCATGTCTTTTAAAGTTTTTAGATCATAGATTATTTTTTTTTCTTGTTCTCACTGTGTGTTTTCTACCTTTTGGAGAGGTTCTTTGAAAAGACACAAGTTTTGTCTACCACTCACTTATTCACACACACATAATACATGCCACCTCACACACAATTTGGCAAAGTAAATCTCATTGAAGAATGGAGGAGTCAGTTATAACCTATATCAATTTCAAGGCATTAAACTTTATAGTGTTAAAGGAATTTTGAATGTTATTGGAAAATGCCTATTCAGTTGTTTACTTTTTATTTTTATGAAAGAAAACAAATAGGCCAAATAGAGGTTCCCTTTGGTCCGTATAGCTGGAAGATCAGTGGTGATTCTTTGGTTAATACTCTATTCCTTAATGAATGCTTAAATTAAGGTTTCTAAATGATCTTTTGGTTTTAAATAACTTTGCTGCTAAACACATAGTGTTGGCATTTAAGAACAATATTTAGAAGTTCAAGAATAAATTCTTAACTCCATTGCTCTTATAGTGATTTTATTCTCCTAATTTATAAATACTCCTACACTAGAAATGTCTGTTGATTTGAGAGAAGGGGTAATGGGCATTTGAAAATAGAAAACAATAGCCTCAAATCAGTATTCCATCCTAGAACTCAATCTTTCATTGGTTTTTAGTCCATATATTTTTTGACAAGTGTAATAGCATATAATTTTATAATGGTTAAATTACTGAAATATCCATTTCATTTTTGAGCTATTTTGGAATTTGACTTTTATAAATTAAAAAAAATTTTATAGTTCATTTTAGTTTTTAAATTGTTTTTTAAGACTTGGGATTTGTACTTCAGGTATGTGAACAGAATTCTCATTCTCTGGTGTCTTTATCTTATCAAAACTATCATTTACTTTCTACCATATTTTTAATTTATCTAAATCAGCCCCAGTAACACTTTGTACTTTTAGATCCAAATATTTAGGGCTGTAAGAACCCCTCATTAAACATACTTTGAAAAATTATGCTTGCATAGATTAAGTTCTTTGTCTACATTCTCATAGTTAACTAGGAATAAAGCACCCACCTATTTCAAGAGTACTTCTTTCTCCATAAATAGTTCAAATTGTTAAAAAATACACAATTCTAAGAGACTTTTCAAACAGAATTCTAGTCAAGTCTGAATTCTCCAATAAAAGTCTATAGTAGTATAGCTGTTTTCAAAACACTTGGTTTCAGAGAATAATTAATTGTAGAGGCATTTCAATAATTATATTTTATTAGGCAATATTAAAATTTGTTTCTTCTGAAAGAATGATACCTGATAATGGGGATAATTGAGGAGTGGGGTAGACATGAGTTGGCAAGGTTATTCAAAGTTTTAATATGTCTTGGTTAAAATGCAAAACCCCAAATAAGCTAGGTAATTGAAGGTTGTAATTGAAATAACTAAGGATAATGACAACAACAATATGGGAACCTAAGCATGAATATGCTTAAATCAACTATTGATTATTTATTATTTTAAAAGTTGAGGCTTCCATATTCTTTCAAGTATTTATTTCTGTTTTGTTTAGAAAACTTGATTCAGAAACACTACAGAGAAGAACAAGATGGTAGAGGAGTAGATGGTTGTGGAGTGCATCTCTCTCTACAGATACATCAGGAATACACCTTCAGACACAGAAGTGCATGCAGAACACCAGCTGAGAGCAGGCAGGAGGACCTGACCAGTGAAAAGAATATATAGAACCACACAAAACTCAGTAGGACGAAGGAACTAGGGGGAAAACAGAGGTGTTAGTAGGACTGGACCTGCCCTTGGCACGTGAGGGAACTGAAGCAGGGGTCCGATCCCCCACATTGAGGCAATTATCTAAGTCAGAGGAGAAATATTTAAGGCTGAGAGTGAAACAGCTGATCTGGGGCAGCCTAAATGGAATGAGAATCAAACAGTCCTTGCCACAGCCATACATACCCTGGACAGGGACTCAGGTCCCCTAGAAGGCACAGAGGCTGGGAGCCAGAGTTTAGGGATTGTGGAGCAATCCCAGGGAGAGGGCTGCTGTTGACTGCAGAGAGACAGATTGAGGGGATGTGAGGAGGAGACTGTGGTAGGAAATGCCTGTGGAGCAAACCCAGGCAGCCATGGAAGCAAAGTGATACTGCTGAGTCACACATATGGATTGAGCCATCATCATAGCCTCTCTCTCCCCACATGCCAGCACTGGCAGCTGAACAATGGAGAGGCTGACCCACCAAACTCCTGACACACTCAACTACAGAGTAGGACCCCACCCAGGATGTCTCTTTAAGTGCCTGATGCACCAATCTACAGAGTAGGACCCCTGCCAGGGTGGGCCTTTCTACGTGCCTGATGTGTGCTGAACAACAGGGAAGGACCCCAGGCAAGGGAGCCTTCTAAGTGCCTGAAAGGGCAGAGCTATGGAGAAAGACTGGCCAAAGAGGCCTTTTGATCATCAGCTACAAGAAGCTCAAAAAAAAAGACCCTGACAGGGCTATAACTCCTGCAGCAGAGGCAGTCATTGTCCTTAACACTTGATGCCACAAGGGTCCCCACAAGCCAAGCAGCTGTGCCACCTTCATGCTCAGCTCTCACTGGGACAGAGATGTCACAGGCGAAAAATTCTTGTGTGTATGCCTGCAGGGTCACACTGGTCGTGTCCAACTCTGTGACCTTGCGATCCAACTGTTTGTGACCCTGTGATCCAACTCTTTGTGACTCTTTGTCACCTGCCAGGCTTCTCTGTCAGGAGAGTTCTCCAGGCGAGAATACTGGAGTGTATTGGCCAATACTGTTTGCCATCTCTTTCTAGAATACTGTACTTCCTGCTGCCCTGGGTGCCATCTCCTCTGAGTACCTGGTGCTGCCAGAACCCCTGCAACCCAAGCAGCTGCACCACCTCCACCCCTGGCCCTCACAGGGGCAAACCCAAGTTCTTCAGGGCAGCCTCAGGAGCAAATCCCAGTAGACAACCCACATGAAGTGAAAATAAAACCCCAATTGAAACTCAGGGGCAGTGTGGCTAATGAAGAAGACCTAAACCTTCCCACCAGCTCTACAAGCTACAGATTAAATCCACACAATCAACTAGGCAGACTCTATCTATAGAATTTATAAAAGGACGCTGAGAGCTCCACAAAAGAAAATGCACTAGCTCTGATAGCCGTGGAAGTTGGAGGCAATAACACACAGGAGCAAGATTAACATCTGAGCTTCCCCACAGTAGGTCCAGAGACGAGCAGTGTTGGAGGGCATCCTGGGGAGGTGAGGTGGACTGTGACTCCCAGTGAGGGAAAGGACTCTGACAGCAGTGACTCAAGAAAAACATTTATTAATTTTATGTTTTGACTTGTTCAGTAGATTCTTTTGGGTTTGTTGTCTTTTTCCTTTTATACCCCCCTTTTGTATTTGTCAATTTTATTGGTAGGAAATCTAATTAAGCTTTTGAGCTTTTTTTTTTTCAGTCACATTTTTGTTGTTGTTGTTGTAAAGCTCTGCCTCTATATTGAGCTTTTGCAGTTCTGTGGAGTTTTCCTTTTTTTTTTCTTTATCTTTCTTTAATTTTAATTTTTAACTTTTAAAACCTATTATTGTTTTTTCTACATTTATTCCTTTGTTTTCTTATCCTACTGTTCCTTTCCTCTTGTAGTTAATCTTTAATGTCTATAAATCTTCTTTTGCTACCTCTGTTTAACTTTGCACACCTATTCTTTCTTTCATTTCTTTCTTTCCTTCCCTCTCAACATATTTGTTAGTTTTATTTTCATTGCGTTATTCTCCAACTGACACCTTGCTTTAGTTTTGTTTTCCAGGTTGTGCTTTAGTTACTTTTGTTCTTAACTGGTAGATAGACGTTTTGGTTTCCTTTATTCTCCAGGTCAGTCTACTGTACTTTATTGGACTGTTTTGGCTTTGCTCATGGGTGTATATGTATATGTGTATATTCCATTATTTTAATTACTATTTGCCCGATTCTGTAACTGTCATTTGTCTGGGATTCCTCTTTGGTTTATCGGTTTGAGATATTTGTTTTAATCTCACTTAATGCCATAACAAACCGCTTGTGGAATCTTTGTTCCTGACCAGATATCAAACCCTGAGCCTTTGGAGTGGGAGCACTGACTCCAAGACCCTAGACTACCAGAGAACTAACCCTAGGGAGAATCAAATTGTGAGAAATCACACAAAGGAAACTAGTTGAATACAAGACCCAGCATCACCTAACCACCAGTAAGACCCTGTGCAGGATGCCTCATCTAAACAACAAAAACAAAAATACAAACCCAAACATCAGCAGACAGGATTACCACTTCACTCAGCCTTGCCCATCAGATGAAAAACAAACAAACAAACAAACAAACAAAAAATCAAAAACAAAAAGCTCAGCATAAATCTCACCCTATATGAAGTTTACACAAACCACTGGACCATACATAGGAGAGGAGAACCCAAAAGAAAGAATCTAACCTTGAAGCCTGGGAAAAGGAGACCTCAAACCCAATAAATTAAAAAAATTAATGAAAAGGCAGAGAAATACTACTCAAATGAAGTAACAAACTAGAAATACAGAAGTCCAAATGAATGAAGAGGAAATAGGCAAATTACTTGAAAAGGAATTCAGAATAATGATAGTAAAGATGATCAAAAACCTTGAAAACAACATGGAGAACATACAAAAATCAATTAACAGAGACCTAGAAGAATTAAGGAATAACCATACAGGGACAAACAACAAAATTACTGAAATTAAAAATACTCTAGAAGGAATCAGTAGCAGAATATCTGAAGCAGAAGAATGAATCAGTGAGCTGGAAGATAAAATGGTGAAAATAACTTCTGAAGAGCAGAATAAAATAAAAAGAACAACAACAACAACAAAACAACAACTGAGGATAGTCTCAGAGACCTCTGGAACAATATCAAATGCACCAACATTTGAATTACAGGGGTCCCAGAAGAAGATGAGAAAAAGAACGTATGAGAAAATTTTTGAAGAGATTATAGTTGAACATGTCCCCAATGTGGAAAAAGAAATAGTCAATTCCAAGAGGCACAAAGAGTCCCATATTGGATAAGCCCAAGAAGAAACACATCAAGACACATACTAACCAAACTAACAAAGACTAAACACAAAGAAAAAATATTAAAAGCAGCAAGGGAAAGCAACATACAAAGGAAACCTCATACGCTTAAGAGCTGATCTTTCAGTAGAAACTCTGCAGGCCAGAAGGGAAAGGCAGGATACATTTAAAGTACTGAAAAGGAAAAATCTACAACCAAGGTTACTGTATCCAGCAAGGATATTATTCAAAACTGATGGAGAAATAAACATGTATACTATCTTGTAAGAATGAAGCGCCAGTCTATGTTCAATACAGAATGCAGGACGCATGGGGCTGGTGCACGGGATGATTCAGGGAGAGGATGTGGGGTGGGAGGTGGGAGGAGGCTTTGGCATTGGGAGATCGTGGACACCTGTGACTGATTCATGTCAATGTATGGCAAAACAAATACAGTATTGTAATTTAAAAAAATAAAAATAAAAAAATAAAAGCAGATTAAATCAAAAAAAAAAAAAGAAAAAGAAAAGTTAAGAGCATTCAGTACTGCCAAACCAGCTTTACAACAAATGTTAAAGGGACTTATATAGTGAAGAAATACAAGAGAAGAAAAAAGATCTACAAAATCAAACCCAAACGATTGAGAAAATGGCAATAGGAACATATATATCAATAATTACTTTAAATATAAATGGATTAAATGCTCCAACCAAAAGACACAGACTGGCTGAATGGACACAAAACAAGACCCACATATATGCTGTCTACAAGAAACCCACTTCAGATGTAAAGACACATATACACTGAAAGTGAGAGGATGGAAAAAATATATTCCATTCAAATGGGAAGCAAAAGAAAGCTGGAGTACCAATCCTCATATCAGACAAAATAGACCTTAAAATAAAGATTACAAGAGATAAGGAAGGACACTAGATAATGATCAAGGGATTAATGTAAGAGGCTGCTACTGCTGCTGCTAAGTCATTTCAGTCGTGTCCGACTCTGTGCGACCCCACAGACGGCAGCCCACCAGGCTCCCCTGTCCCTGGGATTCTCCAGGCAAGAACACTGGAGTGGGTTGCCATTTCCTTCTCCAATGCATGAAAGTGAAAAGTGAAAGTGAAGTCAGTCGCTCAGTCGTGTCCGACTCTTACATAACAATTGTAAATATCTATGCACCCAATGCAAAGAGTTGACTCTTTGGAAAAGACTCTGATGCTGGGAGGGATTGGGGGCAGGAGGAAAAGGGGACAACAGAGGATGAGATGTCTGGATGGCACTGGATGTGAGTTTGAGTGAACTCCAGGAGTTGGTGATGGACAGGGAGGCCTGGTGTGCTGCGATTCATGGGGTCGCAAAGAGTTGGACATGATTGAACTGAACTGAACTGAACTGATGCACCCAATGTAGGAGCACCTCAATACATAAGACAAACACTAGCAGATATAAAAGGTGAAATTGACAGTACCACAATAATAATAGGGGACTTTAACACCCCACTCACACCAATGGGCAGATCATCAAAACAGAAAATTAATAAATAAACACAAGTCTTAAATGATACATTGAATGAGATGGATCTCACTGATATCTTCAGGACATTCCATCCAAATGCAGAAGAATACACCTTCTCAAGTGCACATGGAACATTTTCCAAGATAGACAACATCTTGGGTCACAAATCAAACCTCAGTAAATTTAAGAAAATTGAAATCGTATCAAGCATCTTCTCTGACCACAACATCATGAGACTAGATATCAATCACAAGAAAAAACAACCACAACAACTGTAAGAAACAGAAACACATGTAGATTAAACACGTTTCCAAATAACCAACAGGTTACTGAAGAAATAAAAAGGGAAATAAAAAATTTCTAGAAACCAATGACAATGAAAACACTATAACCCAAAACCTATGGGATAGAGCAAAAGCAGTTCTAAGAGGGAAGTTTATAGTAATACAATCCTACCTCAAGGAACAAGAAAAACATCAAATAGACAACCTAGCTTTACACCTAAAACAACTGGATAAAGAACAACAACAACAACCACCAAAAAAACAAAATTAGTAGAAGGAAAAAAATCATAAAGAACAGAGCAAAATAAATGAAAAAAAAAGAAAGAAAGAGTAGTAAAGAAAAATAAAATTTTAATAAATTAATTTTTAATAGTTGGTTCTTTGAGAATATAAACAAAATTGACAAACTTTTAGCCAGACTCATCAAGAAAAGAGAGAAGAATCAAATCAACAAAATTAGAAATGAAAAATGAGAGACAGTATCAGTCAATGAAGAAATACATAGAATTATGAGACTATTATGAACAACAATATGGCAATAAAATGGATAACTTGGAAGAAATGACAGATTCTTAGAAAAGTTCAATCTTCTAAGACTGAACCAAGATGAAATAGAAATTATGAACAACCCAATTACAAGCACTGAAACTGAAGCTATAATCAAAAATATTCCAAAAACAAAAGGCCAGGACCAGACGGCTTCACAGGATAATTCTATCATACATTTAGAGAAGAGCTAATGCCTACTGTTTTAAAACTCTTTCAAAAATTACAGTGGAAGGAACACTTCCAAGCTCATTCTACGAGGCCACCATGACCCTGATACCAAAACCAGACAAAGACAACACAAAAAAAGAAAACTAGAGGCCAACATCACTGATGAACATAGATGCAAAATTCCTCAACAAAATTTTAGGAAACAGAATTCAGTAACACATCAAAAAGCTCATACACCATGATTAAGTTGGATTTATTTTAGGAATGCAAGGATTCTTCAATATATGGAAATCAATCAATGTGATGCATCATATTAACAAATTGAAAGATAAAAACCATATGATAATCTCAATATGCAGAAAAAGCATTTGACAAAATTCAGCACCCTTTTATGATTAAGCTCTTTAAAAATGGGCATAGAAGGAATCTACCTCAACAAAGTAAAGGCCATATATGATACACCTATAGCAAACATTATTCTCCATGGTGAAACACTGAAAGCATTTCCCCTAAGATCAGGAACAAGACAAGTGTGTCCATTTTCACCACCATTATTCAACATAGTTCTTGGAAGTCCTAGCTACAGAAATCAGAGAAGAGAAAGAAAGAAAAGGAATCAAAATCAGAAAAGAAGTAAAGCTCTGTTTGCAGATGACATGATATTGTACATAGAAAACCCTAAATATAGTATCAGAAAATTGCTAGAGCAAATCAGTGAATTTAGCAAAGTTGCAGGATACAAAATCAATACACAGAAATCACTTGCATTTCTGTATATTAACAATGAAAACTCAGAAAGAGAAATTAAGGAATCAAACACATTTACCACTGCAACAAAATGAAGTGAATCATTTCAGTTCAGTAGCTCAGTCATGTCTGACTCTTTGCAACCCCAAGAACCGCAGCACGCCAGGCCTCCCTGTCTATCAGCAACTCCCAGAGTTTACCCAAACTCATATCCATTGAGTCAGTGATGCGCCAGGCCTCCCTGTCTATCAGCAACTCCCAGAGTTTACCCAAACTCATATCCATTGAGTCAGTGATGCCATCCAGCCATCTCATCCTCTGTCATCACCTTTTCCTCCTGCCCTCAATCTTTCCTAGCATCAAGGTATTTTCAAATGAGTCAGCTCTTTGCATCAGGTGGCCAAAGAATTGGAGTTTCAGCTTCAACATCAGTCTTACCAATTAACACCCAGGACTGATCTCATTGAGGATGGACTGGTTGGATCTCCTTTGCAGTCCAAGAGACTCTCAAGAGTCTTCTCCAACACCACAGTTCAAAAGCATCAATTCTTTGGCACTCAGCCTTCTTTATGATCAAACTCTCACATCCATACATGACTACTAGAAAAAGCATAACCTTGACTAGATGGACCTAGTTGGCAAAGTGATGTTTTTGCTTTTTAATATGCTGTCTAGGTTGGTCATAACTATCCTCCCAAGAAGTAAGCGTCTTTTTATTTCATGGATGCAGTCACCATCTGCAGTGATTTTGGAGCCCCCAAAATAAAGTATGTCACTATTTACGTCGTTTTCCCATCTATTGCCATGAAGTGATGGGACCGGATGCCATGATCTTCGTTTTCTGAATGTTGAGCTTTAAGCCAACTTTTTGCACTCTCCTCTTTCACTTTCATCAAGAGGCTCTTTAGTTCTTCTTCACAGTCTGCCATAAGGGTGTCAGAGGTTATTGATATTTCTCCCAGCAACCTTGATTCCAGCTTGTGCTTCATCCAAACCAGCATTTCACATGATGAACTCTGCATATAAGTTAAATAAGCAGGGTGACAATATACAGCCTTGACAGACTCCTTTTCCTATTTGGAACCAGTCTGTTGTTCCATGTCCAGTTCTAACTGTTGCTTCCTGACCTGCATACAGATTTCTCAAGAGGCAGGTTAGGTGGTCTGGTATTCCCATCTCTTTCAGAATTTTCCACAGTTTATTATGATCCACACAGTCAAAGGCTTTGGCATAGTCAATAAAGCAGAAATAGATGTTTTTCTGGAACTCTCTTGCTTTTTCCATGATCCAGCAGATGTTGGCAATTTCATTTCTGGTTCCTCTGCCTTTTCTAAAACCAGCTTGAACATCTGGAAGTTTATGGTTCATGTATTGCTGAAGCCTGGCTTGGAGAACTTTGAGCATTACTCTACTAGCATGTGAGATAAGTGCAATTGTGTGGTAGTTTGAGCATTCTTCGGCATTGCCTTTCTTTAGCATTGGAATGAAAACTGACCTTTTCCAGTCCTATGGTCATTGCTGAGTTTTCCAAATTTGCTGACATATTGAGTGTGGCACTTTCACGGCATCATCTTTTAGGATTTGAAATAGCACAACGAGAATTCCATCATCTCCACTAGTTTTGTTCATAGTGATGCTTCCTAAGGCCTACTTGACTTCACATTCCAGGATGTCTGGCTCTAGATGAGTGATCGCACCATCATGATTATATGGGTCATGAAGATCTATTTTGTACAATTCTTCTGTGTATTCATGCCACTTCTTAATATCTTCTGCTTTTGTTAGGTCCATACCATTTCTGTCCTTTATCGAGCCCATCTTTGCATGAAATGTTGTCTTGGTATCTCTAATTTTCTTGAAGATATCTCTAGTCTTTCTCATTCTGTTGTTTTCCTCTATTTCTTTGCACTGATCACTGAGGAAGGCTCTCTTATCTCTCCTTGCTATTCTTTGGAACTCTGCATTCAAATGGCTATATCTTTCCTTTTCTCCTTTGCTTTTACTTCTCTTCTTTTCATGGGTATTTGTAAGGCCTCCTCAGACAGCCATTTTGCTTTTTTGTATTTCTTTTTCTTGGGGATGGTCTTGATCCCTGTCTCCTGTACAATGTGAGGAACCTCCGCCCATAGTTCATCAGGCACTCTATCTATCAGATCTAGTCCCTTAAATCTATTTCTCATATCTACTGTAAAATCATAAGGTATTTCATTTAGGTCATACCTGAATGGTCTAGTGGTTTTCCCTACTTTCTTCAATTTAAGTCTGAATTTGGCAATAAGGAGTTCATGATCTGAGCCACCGGTCAGATCCTGGTCTTGTTTTTGCTGACTGTATAGAGCTTCTCCATCTTTGGCTGCAAAGGATATAATCAATCTGATTTTGATGTTGACCATCTGGTGATGTCTATATGTAGAGTCTTCTCCTGTGTTGTTGGAAGAGGGTGTTTGCTATGACCAGTGTGTTCACTTGGCAAAAGTCTATTAGCCTTTTCCCTGCTTCATTCTGTACTCTGTGGCCAAATTTGCCTGTTACTCCAGGTGTTCCCTGACTTCCTACTTTTGCATTCCAGTCTCCTATAACGAGAAGGACATCTTTTTTTGTGTATTAGTTCTAAAAGGTCTTGTAGGTCTTTATAAAACCATTCAACTTCAGCTTCTTCAGCATTACTGGTTGCGGCATAGACTTGGATTACCGTGATATTGAATGGTTTGCCTTGGAAACAGATTATTCTGTCATTTTTGAGATTGCACACAAGTACTGCATTTTGGACTCATTTGTTGAATATGATGGCTACTCCATTTCTTCTAAGGGATTCCTGCCCACAGTAGTAGATATAATGGTCATCTGAGTTAAATTCACACATTCCAGTCCATCTTAGTTCCCTAATTCCTAGAATGTTGACGTTGAGTCTTGTCATCTCCTGTTTGACCACTTCTAATTTCCCTTGATTCATGGATCTAACATTCCAGGTTCCTATGCAATATTGCTCTTTATGGCATCAGACCTTGCTTCTATCACCAGTCACACCCACAACTGGGTGCTGTTTTTGCTTTGGCTCCATCCCTTCATTCTTTCTGGAGTTATTTCTACACTCATAAACAGTAACATTTTGGGTACCTACTGACCTTAGAAGTTCATCTTTCAGTGTCCTATCTTTTTCCTTTTTCATACTGTTGATGGGGTTCTCAAGGCAAGAATACTGACGTGGTTTGCCATTCCCTTCTCCAGTGGACCATATTCTGTCAGACCTCTCCACCATGACCCGTCTGTCCTGGGCGACCCCACCCAGCACGGCTTAGTTTCATTGAGTTAGACAAGGCTGTGGTCCATGTGATCAGATTGGTTAGTTGTCTGTGATTGTGGTTTCAGTCTGTCTGCCCTTGATGCCTTCTTTCAGTGCCTACCATTTTAACTGAGTTTCTCTTACCTTGGAAGTGAGGTATCTCTTTACAGCTGCTCCAACAAAGCACAGCCACTGCTCCTTATCTTGGACGTGTGGTAGCTCCTCTTGGCTGCTTCTGCACTGCACAGCCACTGCTTTTTCTAGGAATAAACTTACCTAAGGAGACAAAAGAACTGTACACAGAAAATTATAAGCCACTAAGGAAAGACATCAAAGACCACATAAACAGATGGAGAAATGTTCCATATTTCTAGATAGTAAGAATCAATATTGTGAAAATGACTATACTACCAAGTGCAATCTACAGATACAATGTGATCCCTATCAAATGACCAATGACATTTTTCACAGAACTAGAACAAAAAATTTCACAATTCATATGGAAACACAAAAGACCCCGAATAGCCAAAGCAGTCTTGAGAAAGAGGAATGGAGCTGGAGGAATCAACCTTTCTGACTTCAGATTATACTACAAAATTACAGTCATCAAGACAGTATGGTACTGGCAGAAAAACAGAAATATAGACCAATGGAACAAGATAGAAAGCCCCAAAATAAACCCATGTACCTATGGGTATTTTATTTTTAACAAAGGAGGCAAGAGTATACAATGGGGCAAAAATGCAGCCTCTTAAACAAATGGTACTGGGAAAACTGGACAGCTACATGTAAAAGAATGAAATTAGAACACTTAATGCCATATACAAAGATAAACTCAAAATGGATTAAAGACCTTAATGTAAGACCAGAAACTATAAAACTCAGAGGAAAACATAGGCAGAACATTCAATGACCTAAGTTAAAGCAAGATCCTCTATGACCCATGACCCACCTCCTAGGGTAACAGAAATAAAACCAAAAGTAAACAATGGGACCTGATTAATCTTAAAAGCTTTTGCACAGCAAAGGAAACTATAAGCAAGGTGAAAAGACAACTCTCAGAATGGGAGAAAATACTAGCAAATGAAACAACTGACAAAGGATTAATTACCAAAACATACAAGCAGCTCATACAACTCAATACCAGCAAACAACCCAACCAAAAAGTGGGAAAAAGACCTAAACAGGTATTTCTCCAAAGAAGACATACAGACGGCTAACAAACACATGAACAGATGCTCAACATTGCTCATTATTAGAGAAATGCAAATCAAAACTACAATGAGATAGTCACCTCACACAATGGCCTTCATCAAAATGTTACAAACAATAAATGCTAGAAAGGGTGTGGAGTTGGTGGGAATGTAAATTGATACAGCCATTATGGAAGACGGTATGGAGATTCCTTTAAAAACTAGGAATAAAACCACCATATTACCCAGTAATCCCACTCCTAGGCAAATACCAAAAGGAAATCAAAATTGAAAAAGACACATGTATCCCATTGTTCATTGAAGCACTATTTACAATAACTAGAACATGGAAGCAACCTAGATGTCCATCGATAGATGAATGGATAAAGAAGTTGTGGTACATATACATGATGGAATATTACTCAGCCATAAAAGGAATGCATTTGAGTCAGTTCTAATGACATGGATGAACCTAGAACCTATTTTACACAGTGAAGTAAGTTAGAAAGAGAAACATAAATATCACATTCTAACACATATATACAGAATCTAGAAAAATGGTACTGAAGAATTTATTTACAGGGCACCAGTGGAAAAACAGATATAGAGAACTGACTTATGGACATGGGAGAGGGGAGGAGAGGGTGAGATGTATAGAAAGAGTAACATGCAAACTTATATTACCATATGTGAAATAGATAGCCAATGGGAATTTGCAGTATGGCTCAGGAAACTCAAACAGGGGCTCTGTATCAACCTAGAAGGGTGGGATGGGGAAGGAGATAGGAGGGAGGCTCAAAAGGGAGGGGATGTATGTATCAATTCAGTTCAATTCAATCGCTCAGTTGTGTCCAACTCTTTGTGACCCCATGAATCACAGCACGCCAGGCCTCCCTGTTCATCACCATCTCTCGGAGTTCACTCAGACTCACGTCCATCCAGCTATCTCATCCTCGGTCATCCCCTTCTCCTCCTGCCCCGAATCCCTCCCAGCATATGTATAGGGGATATTTATATGCAGGAGAATGGGTTTGATCCCTGGATAGAGAAGATTCCCCTGAGGATGGTATGTCAATTTGCTTTTGTTTTCTTGCTGGGAAGCCCCATGAACAGAGGATCTGGTGGGCTACAGTCTGCATGTTGAGGTTTGACAGAAAACATCAAAATTCTGTAAAGCAATTTACCTTCAATCCAAAATTAATTAATTAAACAAACAACCATAAAAATAAACACTACAGCCAGGTATGTTTTCTAGCCATAACATTAAGTATAAAGTGATAACAATATTTGATTAAAGAAGAGTATACTATTAAAGATTAATAAATTAAAGAAGAGTATACTATTTTTCCTTTAGGTTCAAAAACATTTCTTTAAAAACTGATTTGTAGGAATTTTACCAATAAAATAAAGTTCTTAGTTAACTTTTTGAAGAATAAACACCTCATATATGTTTTGTACTGTGTGTACTCAGTCGCTTCGGTCGTGTCCAACTCTTTGCCACCACATGGACTGTAGCCCACCAGGTCCTCTGTTCATGAGATTTCCCAGCAAGAAAACAGAAGTGAATTGACATACCCTCCTCAAGGGGATCTACTCAATCTGGGGATCAAACTCGAATCTGCTGCACTGAGCCACTGGGGAAGCCACATTTTGTAGTATAGACACTCACTTTTAACTTACCTCTACCAGCTTGACATGGATTTTAAGCTAGGGTCAAAGTCACTCCCAAGGCTTGTTTTCAACCTTTGGTTTGCATGGAAGTGACAGAAGTGTCTCTTCCTTCCCGCCATTGCCCATGCTTACATGGACATTCCTTCTTCTACTCTCTTCTGGTGATGATGTCTGAATCACTTCCTTGTACCCTTTCAGTGGATTAATGGACTTTCTAGGTGGCTCAGTGGTAAGGAATTCCCTTGCAAGGCAGGAGATGCAGCTTCAATCCCTGGGTGGGGAAGATCCCCTGGAAATGGAAATGGTAACCCACTCCAGTATTCTTGCCTGGAGAATCCCAAGAACAGAGAAACCTGGTGGGCTACAGTCCACAGGGTCACAAAGAGTCAGATACAACTTAGTGACTAAGAACAGAAACAAGCAGATTAATAGAGTTTTCTTCTGGCAGAGAAGAAAAGGTATATGTGTTCAATCTTTGACCTTCTACATCAACTCAGGATTCTAAAATAGTCACATCGCATTTATTCTTACAATTGATTGCTCATGTTTTCACATACCCTGTTCTCACGAAACACAAGTCATACCTCTTTCTGGGGCAGGAATCACCAGGGCCCATAGTGTGAGCAGAGGAAAGGATGGGGGGAAGGTTCAGAGAGAGGCCAAGAGGAGTCTTGACCCCGGCGATTGTGCCATTGCTTGTTTCAGCCGCTAGGTGGCACCACTAAAGTTTATCAGCACACTTCCTGCTGGTGATGCTTCTGCTGGTGCCGATTCCTGCGCGCCGTAAGAGTGACTGCGCCCCAAGCATAGCTTCTAAAGTTGGCTTTCCTTTCCTTCATTCACAGTGTTTGGCCATTTACCCCCAATATAAAATATAGCACCATGCAGTGGCTGCTCTATCGGGATGGGCTTCCTCCTCCAAGGGAAAGCTTTATTCACACCAACCCTTCTTCAAAAGCATTGAGACCTTTGTCTTACTGTAAACATTACCTTCGACTTTACCTTTCCTCACAGCTGTTTTCTTTTAGGAGTGATGTTTACTTTCCCTGCCAGTAGGTCTTTTTGAAAACATCCTGTTCTACTTTGGTCTCTTTACCTTTCCATTTCAGGGGCCAAGGGTCAAGATTTCCAATCTCCCACACATATGCCTGTTGCTTGCTTTTTCCCCATCACCAGCGAGGAACCTCAGGAAATCAGTCATGATGAAGTCACAAGGTTCTATCCTACCATTCTGCAGGATTGCTGCTCCGCTAGCTCCTCCCTTTCACAATTCCATAAAACCTATACTTACCTGCAGCTCTTTTTGGAGAAGACACACACATACATACATACGCATATATAGATACAATCGTAAACATTGCCTGATCAAGTACCTTTTATTCTAGCATGTGTGTCTTGATCTGGCCTTGGTCCAAATCACTAATTCAGCAAACTTAACCTTCTTTCAGTGTTTCTTTTTCTTTTTTTCCTTCCAATTTTCTCATCTTCTTTAAGGGTCCCATTGTGAATCTCAACTATAAATTGTTGCATTCTACCTAGAATGCATAATGTTTCTCACTGAAACAGATCTCACTTGCCTCTTGGATCAAGAAATTGATAACATGATCCATGTCGATAAGAAATGTTTATAACCAGATCTAAGATATTCAAGGATTTTTAGTTTTTACAAAGTCCTTCCTTTAAGAAACAGCCTTGGGTAGCAGAAGGTACACTGGCTTTGCAGTCAGCATGACTCGACTTCAAATTCCTACGAAAAGAAATGAGAGAAGGAAAAGGAAGCACCGAATAAGAGCCCACAGCTGAGTGAAAAAGGAAAAGCTGCCCTCATGCTCTAGGTGTTACTCTCTTTGGACTCTGCCCCTTGGAAACTAAAATGGATGATGCGGTATTTATATTTAAAAGGAGTTTGCCATGAACTTGAGCAAGATAAATCATGAATACTGAATTTTTAAGAAGGTAGGCCTAGTGAAAGTTTAAGGGAAATTCCAAGAAAAAAGTATTATGACTTCAGCTTTAAAAAAGAAAAACACTTTGCTATGTAACAAATAAACCAGATGTCATCAGGAGCAGATGCCAATGAAAGTTTCCTCTACTGAATTTAATAGAAGGAAACATCATCTGTGATGTGACCATTTCCTTCCATGTAAAAGGAGGCTGACCAAATCCTTAGTATTCAAGTTCACGGTGTCGGAAATGAAATCCACAAGTAGAAGCCAGTTTAAATTAAAAAAAGTGTTGAAGTAGTAAAAGAAAATGCTTTAAAAGTAAGAATAATTACTTGCATACTATAGAGGAGATTGAAATGTATTGAATGAAAGAAGAGATGAATTTTTCTATAATTTTAACTTGGTTTGGAGTTGACACAAAGTATTTTTTTGATTTTGATTTTTTTTTCCTTTAGTTAGTAGCTTTCTCAAGTAAGCTCTCTCTCTCTCTCTCTCTATATATATATATATATATACATAAAATTTTCTAACCTCTATGTAACAATTTATGAATTGAAGTGAAAGTGTTAGTCATGTCTGACTTTTTGTGACTCCGTGGAATTCTCCAGGCAGGAATACTGGGGTGGGTAGCCATTCCCTTCTCCAGGGATCCTTGACCCAGGGATCGAACCAGGGTTTCCTGCGTTGCAGGCAGATTCTTTATCATCTGAGCAATCAGGGAAGCCCCTGACCATATCTATGTTTCTAACTTTCCTGTGAGGGTTTGTTTATTGCCCTGGAGGTGGTATATTGCATTTCATGGAACCATGCCATGTTAATTTATACTGAAATAGGATTGGCTGTTTTCAACCATTTGTAAGTTTTAAGAAAAAATATTTTCAGATTCCTAGAAGTTTTGTACAATTTGCTTTAACATAAAATCAAAAGAACAATTTTTCTTTTTCCCTGTGAAGTTTTTCTAGTCATTTGCTAATGGCCTATTTTTTCCCACCAGAAATGTAACTGTTTTGGGGAAGTAATTCAGAATAAATAAATTATCACTAGGCTGGGTTTTGGTAACCCAAGTGTTAATGTTAGCAGATACCACAATCTGCATTTGATTTCTAAGCTTTTCCTGATATTTACCAAGTGTCTCCTTCTGTGCTATAAATAATTTAGAATTAAAGTGAACTTTGCCACTAAGTCCTAGAAAGCTCCAAATCACGTTGATTTTGTTTGTTAATGTTTCCCTCATAGAACCAAGCTCTGAAACCTTTATAGTTGCTCTCTAATCTTAAACAAAATCTTCTTATGATGACAGCTGTAAGCTTCTGGCAAGGGGTAGAATAAATCTAATGTCCAAAATGAACTGATACAGAACCATTCTTATATGTATTAGTAATGACAATATAATATTCTTACGATGTGCATCTCATATAGGAAAATCTGCATTTAACATGACCAAAACAAAGGATTCAAAAACTCAATATGGATTGATTTGTAAAGGGTTGTATTGATACGTTATTCAACAGTGGAATCTAAAAGGAAAATTAAATTTACATGTATTTTGAGTGAATATGTACATAACCAGCCTGAAACCCTTGAAAGCATAACGATTGTAATTGAATATTTCTTGCAGCAATGTCTCATGAATAATTTTAAATGTTCACTTCAGCATGTTGTGAAAAATGGCACAGCAGATTCTTCACAGTCTTGGAAAAATGTTGCTGCTTCCCTGTTGTGGTTTCCTTATGCCAAAAAAGAAGTCAGTTCAAATGATTCAAATGATTTGCATTTGTTTTATTTATATGACCTTGGAACACTTTTTGAAGGAGACGAGATCTAACAAAATCAAGATCATACTTTCATTGCAATGATTATGTAAAGAGAGGTTCAAAAAGTTTTCACTTTGCCAAAGTTATAAATTGTGACAGGTTTGAAATGAAAGCCCCAAGATTATGATGGCCTACTCTGGCCATTTTCCTGCCTTGAAGAAGGTTTGTGATACTCTAAAACTCTTTTATAAATATGTCCCACAGACAAGTTTAAGAGACTAATAATAAAGTGTCATTACAAAAAAAAAAAATAGTACTTCAAAAGAATATCTAACTTTGTCACTAATTTTAATGTCTTGCTCGAAACCAAACTACAGAAAATTCTTTTTAATCTTCCATTTTAAGTCAGATTAGAAAATAATAGTTTTTAAAAAGGACTAGAGCTTACTTACTAATTTGTGTACATGGGGTTGTATCTGCATCTTCTTTATCTCCTACATTTAACAAGAACAATATTTAGCACTACTGCAGACTATCTCTAAGCTTGTATGCTTGCTTATGTTTCCTGATATCTGAGGGCTTTTGTGTGGACTGGCCTTAGGGATATATGTGAGAAACCAACCTCGTACCTGTTTTGGTTTCAGTAAGGAGAAGGCAACGGCAACCCACTCCAGTACTCGTGCCTGGAAAATCCCATGGACGGAGAAGCCTGGTAGACTGCAGTCCACGGGGTCTCGAGAAGAGTCCGACAGGACTGAGTGACTTCACTTTCACTTTCCACTTTCATGCACTGGAGAAGGAAATGGAAACCCACTCCAGTGTTCTTGCCTTGAGAATCCCAGGGACGGGGAGCCTGGTGGGCTGCCGTCTATGGGGTCACACAGAGTCGGACACGACTGAAGCAACTTAGCAGCAACGGCAGTATTACTAAGTGAATAGCTTTACAAGATCATCATCTCTTAAGATTATCTGGTTCAGTTACTCTTTTGCAAGAAAAATCTTTGGTTGTTTATGTCCATAAACTCTTTGCCACTACAACTGCTAGTTAACATTGAAAAATCCATTATGAAATGTAAAGAGACTAACATAGTCTCAGACACATGCAATGAGGCAAGCACTGTCCTAGGTGTTTCATAGATTATTCGCTTTGATTCTCTCAGAAATCCTATATGTTAGATATTAAAACCTTCATTGTCATATGAACACTCAGTTCAAAGTAACTGACTTGGCTAAGACTCCATAGCTAAGCCCACTTTGAAAGCCATCAATTTTCTAGTCTATCAGGTGACTATAAAACCTGAAACATCATGTAACTTTGAAGCTAGGAAAGAATTATTTACTCCTCTATTAGAAAAACAAAGGTTTATAAGCATGTAAAATCCCATCCCAACGTGTTGCCCACTATCAGTGAACAACAGGCTGAAAATCAGTTTCTGAATGTTGTTCCAACGCTGCTGGCTTTAAATGTTGAGGTCGAACTTTGATTTTTGGAATTTCTGTCTTCTATAATTTCAACATGCTTTTGAATTCCCTTTCTCCCAATCAAATGCCAAAAGCAAGCACTATACAGACACACACACCTATGGAGTCATCTGCCTCATTTCCTTCATGAGAGACTAAGCTTGCTTTCTTTGATGTGTATCTTGCCTCACTATGCAACGCTAACCTGCCCTCCTACCAGGTCCCTTTTCATGGTGCCAAAGTAGAGCCTTCAGGACACTTTCTCAGTTCCTTCCTAGCCCTTTACAAATAAGTCCTGGTTTGTAAACAAGCCTGGTTTGACAATCAATTCCCAAATAAATTTTTCGAGCTTTCACATGAGTAAGATCAATTGCCTTTCTTTAGCAATATATTCCAGGTAATATGCTAAGCATGTGACAAGTGTGATCTTATCTAGCAGTTATAATAACTGAACACAGTTGACACTGGTCCTCACCCTTATTTTTCAAGTGGGTACACTCAGAAAGACAAAACAAATTACACAAAGCAACAGAATAAGTAAGAGAAGATTCAGGAATGCAGGCTAAAACTAGCAAGGCTTCCATAGTCTACCTTTTCAGGCTTCCATCAGGTAAGCAAACTTCTGAGCTGCTCACATGTTCAGTTCAGTTCAGTTGCTCAGTCATGTCTGACTCTTTGCAACCCCTGGACTGTACCATGCCAGGCCTTTCTGTCCATCACCAACTCCCGGAGCTTGCTCAAATCCACGTCCATCGAATCAGAGATGCCATCAAACCATCTCATCCTCTGTCATCCCCTTATCCTTGGGCCTTCAGTCTTTCCCAGCATCAGGGTCTTTTCCAGTGAATCAGTTCTTCGTGTTAGGTGGCCAAATTATTGGAGCTTCAGCTTCAGCATCAGTCCTTCCAATGAATATTCAGGACTGATTTCCTTTAGGATGGACTGGTTGAATCTCTGTGCAGTCCAAGGGACTCTCAAGAGTCTTCTTTGACACCACAGTTAATAAGCATCAATTCTTCGGCACTCAGCTTTCTTTATAGTCCAACTTTCACATCCATACATGACTACTGGAAAAACCATAGCCTTGATTAGGCAGGCTTTTGTCAGCAAAGTAATGTCTCTGCTTTTTAATATGCTGTCTAAGTTGGTCATTACTTTTTTCCAAGGAGCAAGCTTCTTTTAATTTCATGGCTCACATGGAGTACCTTGGAGAATCTCCATGAGCAGCAACAAGTGTTTGTTCCTTTCCATGTTCCCAACTTTTCCCAACCAGAAAAACAAAAACAAACAAACAAAACCCAGGTATTCAAAACTGTGTTCATGGAGAATAGGAACCTGTTATATACAACCATTTTCTTGACATTTTTTGAAACAAAGGGGCTGCCCTGGTAGCTCAGAAAGTAAAAATCTTCCTGCAGTGGAAGAGATGTGCGTTCAGTCCCTGCACTGGGAAGATCCCCTGCAGAAGGAAATAGCGACCTACTCCACTATTCTTGCCTGGGAAATCCCACGGATGGAGGATGGATTGCAAAGAGTCAGATATGACTGAGCCACTGACACTTTCACTGTTACTACCTATATCTCTGTAACAATATCAGGTACTTTGCTTTCTGAAAGAGACTCTGTTGCCATTTTCACTCCCAAGTGTTAAATGTGCTCTCCTTTGAAACCATAATGTTTATGTAAAACAAAATGAATAAAAATCTCCACAAACTTTGTACTCTAAAATATATTATACATTCTGTTAAACTTTCCAACTGATGATAGAAAAACCATTTTCGAGTTTAGTTATGATGCATGTTGCTGAGGAAATTTTGGATTTTTCTATTAGTGCTCAGATGGCTGTAATGTAGACAGCTGCCGGGGAAATTTGGCAGGTGTCCAAATGAAGTTAGAAATGTACATGTTTATCACTTAGAAGCTGCATACACCTACTGTTCTTCTTCACCAAAAGATAACAATCCCACATTTTATAGGCAATTTTCTTTCCTTTTTTGTCCCAGAGGCTCACCAAAATTCAATAAGTTTATTTTAGTAAAAACCACCTTGCTGCACTCAGCATCTTGCCTAAGCAAAATTCCCTAAAATAAAGTGAACAGGAGCCATTTAGCAGAGTGAACAAAGCCAAAATGATCATGAGCCCATTGCTTTCCAAATGAGCCCATTACTATTAATTTCTCCTGTCCTTAGAGAATATTTGGAAAAAGCAAGTTCATCAGGAGAGTGAAATAAGTGTAAAAAAGTTGGTAAAAATATGTCTCCCCTTCAAAACTGCATCCTAAGTAAGGCGATCCCTCTAGGACACTAACTCTCAAAGGCACAAGCTCTGCTACGTGTTTTAGATGACAAGCTGTGCATGAGTGCAGGATGTTTTGACACTGGCATCAAACAGGAGCTAAATATTTGTAGAGCCACTTCAGTCAGTACACATAATGCAACAGATTCCATTCTCAAAGACTTAGAATTTTCCCTTCTTGGATATCTAGGGAGACTGTCATGGAAAGAATGTTAATAATAGACTCCATAAGTCAACAAAGAAATGGCATTGAAAGACTCACTTACTGTAAGTCAGATTCCCTGTCACTACCTGTCCTGCCCTAAGGAGGGCACACGGCTGTGTGTGCAAGATGGGGTATGTGGTTTGAGGGCACAGCTAGAGATGGAAAGTGGGAGATGAGCAAAGCAATGTCTTTCTTTGGTACTCTTCTGAACCCCAGAGCCTCCACTTACAAGCTGTTTCACACTGGACTTCTCAAATCACAGCACTCTTGGTTTTTAATCTATAAAATGAGAACAGTGATAGTTCTTACCTTATAAATATAAGATATTAAATGTAAATAGCCTAGGACAGTACTTGGCATGTGATAAGATTTTTTTTTAATGGCCATGAATTTTTATGGACTTGGACAGCAGTTTCCATCTCCTCTCTTTCTTCCCAAATGGAGAGTATGGAAAGGTAAGCATAAACCTGATTCTCTGCTGACAAAAAGTCAAGCAGGATGGGGTGGGATTGGGGGCCACAGAAAGAGTGAGGTGGCTGGCCAAACACACATTTTTAAGAGAGAGAGGTATTCTTTTCCTATGAGTTGAGTCTTCAGTGTTGTTGTTCAGTCACTTGGTTGTGTCTGACTCCCTGAGAACCCATGGACTGCAGCATACCAGGCTTCCCTTTCCTTCACCATCTCCTAGAGCTTGCTCTAACCCATGTCCATTGAGTCAGTGATGCCATCCAACCATCTCATCCTCTGTCGTCCCTTTCTCCTCCTGTCTTCAATCTTTCCCAGCATTGGTCTTTTCCAATGAGTCAGCTTTTCCCATCAGGTGACCAAAATACTGGAGCTTCAGCATCAGTCCTTCCAGTGAATATTCAGGGTTGATTTCCTTTAGAATTGACTGGTTTGATCTCCTTGCAGTCCAAGAGACTCTCAAGAGTCTTCTCCAACACCACAGTTCAAAAGCATCAATTCTTTGGCACTCAGCCTTCTTTATGGTCCAACTCTAACATCCATACATGACTACTGGAAAAACCATAGCTTTGACTAGATGAACCTTTGTTGGCAAAGTAATATTTTTTTTTTTTTTTTTAATATGGTGTCTAGGATTGCCATAGCTTTTCTTCCAAGGAGAAAGTGTTTTTTAATTTAATGGCTGCAGTCACTGTCCACACTGATTTGGGAGCCCCCAAAATAAAGTCTGTCACTGTTTCCATTGCTTCCCCATCTATTTGCCATGAAGTGATGGGACAAGATGCCTTTAAGCCAGCTTTTTCACTCTCCTCTTTCACTTTCATCAAAAGGCTGTTTAGTTCCTCTTCACTTTCTGCCATATATGGGTGGTATCATCTGCATATCCAAGTCTTCCATGCTTTCTTACTATATGAAGGTAGTCTTCAAATGTAAGCTTGGGAAGAAGATTAGGGTAGACTGAGTTTGACTTAATCTGAGCCTTAAAGAAGCAAAAATAATTTTCTTAGATCACATAAAGTCCAGCTTACTTTACCAAGATGAAAGACCAGCTAAGGATTTGGTGCTACTTGAAGTATTCTCTGCTATATCTATGTGCTCCTCCTGGAGCCCTGTAACAGCACAGGAGGTCATTAAAACTCAGATATCAGGGATTTTTCTTAATGACTTTAAAACAGCACTTTAATCTCCAACCACTACCACCTCTGGTTCCCTATCATGTGTTGTCTGTTTATCTGTGCATGCATGCTAAGTCACTTCAGTTGTGTCCACCTCTTTGCAACTCTATGGACTGTAGTCCACCAGGCTCTCTGTCAGTGGAATTCTCCAGGCAAGAATACTGGAGTGGGTTGCCATTTCCTTCTCCAGGGGATCTTCCTGACCCAGGGATTGAACCTGCATTGCAGGCAGATTCTTCACCACTGAGCCACTGAGGGGAAGCCCATCTGTTTTGAGTCTCCAAATGATTATTTCTTTCCCAGCAGAGAAAATGTGAACATTATCACAACTTCTGGCCCTTTTCCCTGGTTAGTTGACTTCATTGACTGAATGATAAACCAGATAAAATGTCCACATACCCAAAGCTGGAATGCCACTGGTTAGTTGTCTATGAGTAATGACATTAGTATTAAGAACAGAAACACACATTTAAAAGAAGTGGCTGCTCCTTTTTAACAGCATTCAAGCTGTTAGTATTATAGAAAATGGAAACTGAGAAAGTATTATTTCATTTAAAAGCTAGGGACAGCCAAGTATTAGTAAGAAAGCATAACACTAATGACACAGGCAGAAAATTCAATTTACCACTTGACTTCTAGTGTTTGAGATGGTGGTTTAAGTGTTTGTTAACCAAGACATCATTAGTAAGATTTTCAAAGCAAATTCTCTAAACCAAACAAAAATAAGATGATCCTTGACATGTATATACCTTTATTTTTATTCTAAAAGTTTGACAATACTTAAATAGTAAATGACCTTTTCTTAGCCTACTTCACAGACTGGATAACCAGTGGTATTTAACATGTTAAGCGTGAAATAGAAACTTCCATCCCAGTCTACACATTCCTTAACTTCTCCAACATATCCCTGAAGAAGGCCTTGACAAACACCTTACAGAAAAAAGGTTCTGCTCCTGATCATCCAAAACATAGAGGAGTTTTAAATAATTTATCCAAAGCTGTCAATTTACATACCTTAATATAGTCTTCCAACATGAATGCCATATAGGTGAAAGATCCAACTCACTGCTTTCCTTTGTGCTCAAATATTGTACTTCTGGAAAATATTCCAACAGCAGCCAAAAACCTTGCATGGAGGAGGAAATCAGGAAAGATCATCTAACAATCAAAACTCTGAATTTTTAAAAAACATTGTACCTTACTTGTAGGCCTCTAAATATTACTTAGTTTTTCTCTCTCCTTAGGTATCCACCAAGTGCATAAAATGAAATGCACTTTATAGAGATGAGTTTTATACTCCAGAAGTTTAATTATTTTAAAATTCAATGCATTGCTCCTATTTCATTTGATTGATTTTTCTTATAGTAGATTCCAAGGTGCAGTCATTGTTCCTTAGCTATAAACAAAGCACCGTATAGTTTTGCCTAACTTCCTGGGTAAACCACAGTCTAGTCCAAATGCTTTCTGTATGTGATTCAGATGCTTACACGATAAATTAATACTCAGTCATAAACAGTAGGAGAAAGATTGGAATGTTGCAGCTGCTCTGTATGGTCCTGTTTATTAGACACTATGATGGTTCAATATAAGATGATCACAGAAGTAAGAAAAAAAATCTGGGTTCTGGAGAGGAAACTCGGATATCAGTATGTGCAAGAGTAGAAGAGCACTCCTTAAGTGGCTTTCAAACTCTAATCACAGACCAAAGCTAAGAAATATATATTTTATGTTATTCAGTAACACACACACCTGGTAAAGCTTTAATGACACTTACCATTGTTACTTGTGACATTATTCTGACATTTTCTAACCCACTATATCCTATGTCATTTCATCCATCCTATTGTATTCTATTTCACTTGTGTTGGAGCTACATAATGTTCTCCAGGTATCTGCTGTGGGTCTTGCCATGCATCTCAATGCTAGTCTTTGCCTCGGCTGTGTCAACTATTTCTTGCTGTCTGCCCTGAAGCTTCTCAACCTCTGCTACCTTGGCCTAGATGAGAGTACCATCAATTATTTTGATACATATTACTAAAAGTGTCAGGTAATTAATTCATTTTGAAGTAATTTTTGTGAAGGGACAGGAGAATCATCCTCTATTTCATGCTTCTTCTGAGATGCATGATTCATGCTTTTCAGCGTCAAACCAGTGTGCCTGTAGTAACATCCTGGACAAAGCACCTGTGGATTGGTTTTCCATGTACTGGCTTCCTGGCTCTTAAATCCCCAATTACTATTTCTTGGAATGGGGTCAAATCCTAAATAAACCACTTATACATATATTCTAGGCACATAAATTCTCCTTTTGGGGGAGAGGAGCATGAAAGGGACTCAGGCTAAAATAACACTTGATTTAAAAAATGCTGGTTGTAAGTTGATTTCATGTCTCATTAACATTAGTTTGCAAAACAGTGATCCAGGGGTTGGGAAGAAAGAGAATTCAAGTGGAAGAGAGGATTTTCAGATGATGGGAGAACTGAAAATTTCTTATTTGTGTCAGAGAACTTTGCAAAATACCCATTGGTGAATAGTACTCATGAAGCAAGTTTAGCCCAGCCTGCTAGAAAGTCTCTCTCTATTCTGTGGTATATATCAACCTCGCTCACTGCTGTCCCCTTTATGACTTCATAGGAAGATAGAATGCACATCATGCATTTACATTCAATTTAGCAAGTATTTATCGAGTCTCAATAATTCTGAGGTTACTATGTTAGAATGTTTTTAGAAGCGAGTTGAAACATAACATACATATCTACGTAATAAGAAATTAGAAGTCTCCTGGGCACTGCTGGTTCTATCAAATTTTTGGTAGGAGAAATAAGGGGGTTTTAAAGGAAATAAAGAAATTAGACATGACTCTATGTGTGTGTGTGTATTTGATTAGAGACTGAAATAAAACTTGATGGCTTGAGTTAAAATTCATAGAAAAGAAGAGTAGCCAATACAGAAAACGCTGAGCAAGTGTGAATGTGTTAGTCACTCAGTCGTACCTGACTCTTTGTGATCCCGTAGACTGTAGCCCCCCAGGCTCCTCTGTCTGTGGAATTCTCCAGGCAAGAATACTGGAGTGGGTTGCCATGCCTTCCTCCAGGGGATCTTCCCAACCGAAGAATCAAACCCAGATCTCCCACATTGTAGGCAGATTTTTTTATCATCTGAGCCACTAAGGAAGTCAGGAACACAAATTTTAACATCAGATTCTTACTATACATGAACACTTAAGGAATGTAAATAAGATACACATGAAAAGTACTACATGTGTCCACATATGTGTTACAGGGCTTCCCTGATCATTGAGGAGGTTTACAGGCTGCCCAGATTTCCTTTTCTATGAATTTTACCCTGTTATCCTGGCCTGTCAATCAGATTGTTAGTTCCTTTCAATGAATCTGTAAAATTTTAATATATTCTGTCATGTGTGTCACAGATAAAGTCTTACATCATTACTATTTCAAAAGAGTCCCAGTAGCATCTAACAAACTCTTTACTTGCCACGCTGAATTTAACTAAAAATAAAGAGCCTACAAGAGGAGAGTGACTGTTCAAGTTTTATCTCTTGTTAGTCAAAGGGAACAGTTATGAGATGAATAAGTTTTGAGAATCTAATGTACAGCATGGTGATTATAGTTAATAATACTATATTGTATATTTGAAAATTGCTGAGTAGATCTCATATTCTCACCACAAAAAAAGGAATGGTAATCATGTGACTTGATGGAGGTAGTGGCTAACACAGTGGGGGTAAACATTTTTCAATATAAATGTACCAAATCGGCACATTGCACTCTTTAAGTTTGTACAATGTTACATGAATTATATCTCAGTTAAACTGCAAAGCAGAGTTTTATCTCTGGTCCAGAAACATAGTATCCAAAGGCTCTAATAAATCTCCTTGAGCCTCTATCATTCTATTGAAGGCAGTATAATGACCAGTGGAGAAGCCAAAGGGTGAAAAATGTATAGAAACAGTGCTGGTAGACCAAGGGGCTTATCTTCCATCTTGATCTAAATTTCAGAATTATTTAAAATAATCCGTGAACACTTGTAAGGTAAAGGG
This sequence comes from Nanger dama, assembly GCA_917880005.1. NCBI lineage: Eukaryota > Metazoa > Chordata > Mammalia > Artiodactyla > Bovidae > Nanger > Nanger dama. The sequence continues at coordinate 39,514,195 of CAKJTW010000007.1, forward strand.
AAAAAAAGAAAAAGCTGAAGCACCACCTGTACTTGCCCTGGTTAGGCACAGGGCTTACCAGTCCCTTGCCCTGTGCAGTGGCATGCAGTGAGTGCTAAAGAAAGACTTACTGCATAGTTGAGTGCCTCTGTGAGCAGAGCATCTTAAGAGGGATGCCAACAAGTGGAAGCACATCCAGTGATGGATGATGAAGGTCATGAAGGTCCAAGACCATGCACTGTGTTGAGTCATCAGAAGTTAGAAGTCATCAGAAGTAAGCCTGAGAGAACACACGACGGGATGGTGGTGGCCTCGTGGTGTCCACGTGTGACTTGGACTTGGAAGTGATATCAGTCTCCCAGTGACAGTAGAGGTCCATGGGAAGAAGCTCAAAAGAAGATGAACTTTCATATAAAGCCCTTTTTTATACACTGAACAATGGACCTGATGCTGAGGTTAAAAATACGTGAGACACAATCTCATGTCTCAAAATGTTCAGTTGGGCAGGAGAAACTAGTCTCTATACTATTAAAGTTAATAAATAGTGAAAGTAATGTAATATACTGAAGGAGAACTGAGGATATAGTGATTAATTTGCTTAAATACATTCAATAAGTTACCTTGAAAGATACTGAGATTCCAAACACAGAAGGCATTTGAGCCAAATGTGAGTTGGACTCAAATGCACTTGGACATGGACAATAAATACAATTGTTTAAAAGCTGACTGAGTTTGAAAAAAACAGAGTCTAAGATGGCTGTATTTCCAAGAACATGTTTGCTTAATGGATTTCATTCTAAAAATAAACATGAACTCAATGGTAATCAAAGAAAACTGCTATTGTTTTCATATTTGGCCTGGGTTGCCATTGTACGATCCATTGTCTAAATCAGGGATTGGAAAACTATGACTCATGGGTAAAATTCACATATCTGCCTGTTTTTTAAGTACAGTTGTATTGCAACATAGCCCCGCTCATCAATTCATGTATTGCCGAAGGCTCTTTGAGTACTTATGGAAGATTATCTAGTTCTCAGATCTAAAATACTTAGTATCAAATTCTACAGAAAAAGTTGGCTGAGAGTTGGTCTAGATAACCACTTGTTATTCTTGTTGAAGCTGGGGTGGTAGGTTGGGGGGCAGTGGTTATTGGGTTAAATGTTGGATTAGGTTATTTTCAACTTTATAGGATGTGTTAAAATCGTGATTATTCTATTTTTCTTGTTAGATCCCAAGTAAGTTGTTGTATTAATGTAGATAATCATGTTCTTATCAGTTAACTAGTAAAAACAACACTAACTTCCTAAGAGTTGGGAAATTCTCAGTGTAATCAATCCAATTCAATTGGATCATGTGTGTTTTCTCCTCCAACCTAAAAATTACATTATAAATCTACAGATTACTTGGGTTTCATCACTGTTTCCGCTCAAAAATACATTTAAATTGATTAGAAAACAGTTGATGTGGTACTGCTATAGCAACAGGACCTATATGATGAGGTAATGCTTGCTGGATATTTAATGTTAAATTAATGAGAATCACGCACTCATGACTACTCTTAGAGAGCCAGTAATAGATGTTTTATTATGATGTGAGCAGAGATTCCGTCTTCTCACTATTTCGCTCTTAAACTGATTGATCTTGCCAGGCTTCCTGGAGAATTGAGTGCTGAGGTGTATTGTAAATGCAGCCAGGGAAGTATGAAAACTATTTTTAAACATAAACTGCTAAGTTCAATATTTGTATAACTTTAGAAAAGTCCATTTATCCAGGCCTTCAGCATGCAGATCCATCCTCTCAAAAGTAGAACGTTTATGCTAGAAATGTGAGACCTGGTTCTCCCATGGGCAGCTGTGGGAGCCAGCCTCTAATATGGCCCCTCATGGTCTTCATCTCCTCCTATGGTCACTGTCTGTATTAAATGGGACTGACTTGTGCAATCATCAGGGTACTGCAAAAATGATGGAATGTGGTATCTAAAGCTAGGTAATAAAAGACATTAAGGGATTTCTCTGGTGGTTCCAGTTGTTAAGACTCCATGATTCCACACTGCAAGGGGCATGGGTTCAATCCCTGGTCAGGGAACTGGGATCTCTCATGCAGCACAGCATGGACCAAAAAAAAAGAAAGAAAGAAAATGGACAAATAAAAATAAAAGATACTGAGACTTCTACCTTGCTTTCTTGGGTCAACTCACAGAGTTATTAAAGAAGGATACCCAAGCAGCACTGTGGGAAGCAGACTGACAAGGAAAGGAGACAGTCTTACCAAGAGTCAAGAGCAACCTGAGAGCTTACATGGGATAACAGCTTTGGAAGGAGATCCTCCAGCCACAGTCAAGACTTCCGATGGTTGCAGAGATCTGGATTGTAATCTCATGAGAGACTTAAAGCCAGAATCGCTCAGTTATGATTATCTCAAATCCAGGCAATGCAGAAACTGAAAGATGATAAATGTTTGAAGCCATTAAATTTGGAGATGAATTGTCACGTGCAGTAGATGACTAATATAGCAGCAATACCATGTGTGGCCTTCCCTGGTGACTCAGATGGTAAAGAATCCGCCTACAATGTGGAAGACCTGGGTTTGACCCCTGCATCGGGAAGATCCCCTGAAAGAGGACATGGCAACCCATTTCAGTACTCTTGTCTAAGAGAATTCCATGGACAGAGGAGCCTGGAGGGCTACAGATCATGGGGTTGCTAAGAGTCAGGCACAACTGAGCGGTTTTCACTTTCAGTCTGTGTGGGACAGTTATGAAGCGCTGCTTCACTGAAAGATCAATCCATGCTATAGAGCCTTGGCAGCTGGGAAGAGAATGTCCTATCCTAGGGGCCACACAGCAACTTAGTGCCCCAGAGATGAAGGCCTGCCTCTCCAGGTAGTTTCAGCCTGCTTGGGATGCCTGGTTTAATGGATGGGAATGATGCAGAGAAGTGTTTTGAACTAAGAGGCTGGCAAAGATACCTGTTCTACTCACGTAAAGCCGTATCACATGAGTTCTAGACTTCCTTTTTGTAGTTGAAATGACTCTTTGCTTTTTCTAAGTCAAATAAGGGAACACATGTGAAAACATGTTTGAAAATAGTGTAGAGCTATTGCTGTGATTGCTGATCCTTGACACCTTCTTTGAAAGATGAATGCTAGCTCTTGCTTGTCTATAAACGTTGATGAAACTGTAAATTTTTCTTCATCAGAATTATGGGACACATGAGTATGTTATCTTCCATACCTTGATGTTCCCTCTGCGAGTACCTGAGTTTATTCACTCTCAATTTTAACTACAAAGTCAACGAAAAGATTATTTTCCTCAGCTAATTGCCATCATGTTTCCCCTTCTAATGGTTTTCAGCTTGGCCTGTCATATCTATCCAGTCTGAGAAGACCCTGAATCTCCATTTTTAATCATCTCTGCACTCTGTGTTATGAATCACCCAGTGCTAACCACCTCTAAAGGAATAAAAGGAACACACTTTTAGTATATATTGCTCATACCATCATGAATGTCAAAAAAATACATTTTACAACATTAACTCATTCATTTCATAACATTAATACTTTGTACTATAATTAACATACATATTATGAAAATTTATATTCTGTATCATGCTCTATTCTAGATGCTAGAAATACAGCTGTGAACAAAGCAGAATCCATACTTTCACAAAGCTTTTAGTTTATTAGTGAGTAAATGCAGATCATAAACAATCTACATGAAATACATAGCATATTACATAGTGCAATTGAAAAAAATGAAAGAATTACAGGAGTACACGGAGGGTGTAGTTTCAAACACAGTTGCCAAAAGTCTTCATGGGAAAGGTGCTGTTTGAGTGAAGATCTTGGAGATAAAAAGTGACATTGAGTCCCGAAGAACACTGCCGCCAGAGGAAACAGTGAGAAGAAAGGCCCTCATGTGCAAGCTTGTTTGGTTTGTCTCAGAGAGAAAGGAGGTGAACATGACTGAAGCAAAGTGAGAAAGGAGTGATTGTTACTTCCCAGGAGGCACAGTGGTAAAGAATCTGCCTGCCGGTGCTGGAGAAGCAAGGGACCTGGGTTTGATCCCGGGTCAGGAAGGTCCCCTGGAGGAGGAAATGGCACCCCACTGCAGTTTTCTTCCCTGGAAAATTTTGTGGATAGAGGAGCCTGGCGGGATACAGTCTGTGGGGTCGCAAAGAGTTGGGCACAGCTAAGCACCATGCACAAGGCCAGAGGGTATTTTTTTTCTCTTTCTTTCTTTCTTTTTTTTCTTTTCTTTTTTTTTTTTTTTTGAGGCTAGAGGATTTAACAGGAATTTAGATGTTTTCCAATGACTTGTACATGGAATGAGATGGGAAGCCTCTGAAGAGTTGAGCAGAATGTTGATCTGATCTGACTTGCGGTAGCTCCACTGGTAAAGAATCCACCTGCAAAGCAGGAGACCCTGTTTGGACTCCTGGGTGGGGAAGATCCTCTGGAGAAGAGATCGGCTGCCCACTCCAGTATTCTTGGGCTTCTGTGGTAGCTCAGAACATTAAGAATCTGCCTGCAATGTGGGAGATCTGGATTCAATCCCTGTGTTAGGAAGATTCCCTGGAGGAGGGCATGGCAACCCACTCCAGTTTTCTTGCCTGGAGAATCCCCATGGACAGAGGAGCCTGGTGGGCCACAGTCCATGGGGTCACAAAAAGTTGGACATGACTGAGCGACTATTCACAAGCACATATTTTATAAGAAGCACTCTAACAGTTGTGATAAGAACAGAATGAGGAGGCCTATAGCAGATACTGAGTAATTGTAAGAAGGTCTGAGCATTAATTTGAGTGAATAATAATAATGAAGTCTTTAACTAGAGAGACTTTTTTTAAAGGTGTGGAAAAGTGGGCAAAAATTCTGGATATATTTTGAAGGGAGCGCCAGAAGGAGTTACTGACAGATTGACTTAGGATGTTAGAATATTATTCCAAAGATTTTTGGCATCACACAAATGGAGGAATGGGCTTTTAAAAAGTGATGATAAAGACTGCAGGGAAATGCAATTTGGAAAGTTAGAACCTAAAGAGTTCATTTTGTAATATTTTAACCTGAGGACACCTAGGTGAAAATGTCAAGTAGGCAATTAGTTGTTCAAGTTGGGAGTTCAAGGATGAGGTATGGGCTGAAGATGTTCATTTATAATTCACCAAGATTTAAACGATCTCAAGGCTGAAAAAATGTGTTGGTTAAAAAGAAAAGTGGTTCAAATATTTAGTTCTGGAACACTCTAAGTTTAGAGAAGTGAGGAGAGGAGAGCACAGCATAAAAGAGCTTGAGGAGGAGCAATCTGTTACTCAGGAGAAAATCCATGGCAGTGAGCACTCTGGAAGCCAAGTTAAGATAGTGTTTTAAGGATGAGAGACCCATTCACTCTATCAAATGCTGTAGCTAGGACAATAGATGGGGACTACGAATAGAAGCAACACAGAGTTTACTGGTGATATTGACAAGCGTCATTTCAGTGCAGTTGGAAGCATGAACACCTGAATGAGGTGAGTTGAAGGTACAAGATAGGAAGAGAAATAATGGAGTGCCACTGAGGACAACTATTTTGAGAAGTTTTTCTTCAAAGTAATGAAAGAAAATCTGAAGTGGTATCCGAAGAAAAAGAGAGCTCCTAGGAAAATTATTCTGAGGAGAGAGATAATAAGAGATTATTTTGTGTTTATGGGAAAATCTCAGTAGAAAAGAAACAATGATGGAGCAGCAGGGGAGACTGGTGGAAGCAATGTGCTTGTGTGGTTGAGTGAAACCGGCATGTAAGTGGAGAGACTGATCATCGCTTGGAGTACAGTTTTTAGCAATAGACACAGTTCATAGGCACAGGTGCATGCAGTAGGCATATCTGTTTGGGGCTCTTTGAAATTTTCTTCTGTTGTTTCAGTATTCTCAGAAAACACAATCTGCTATGTCATGGACTAAGAATGTGCATAAAAGAGTAGGTGTTGGATATCTGAGGAGAGAGAAAACCATTTAAAATAGTTATCCAGGAAAATAGAAGAGACATTAGATTGGGCAACTAAAATGTGAATCCTAGGTGTCATTAAAAGCTCACTTGACATTTGTAGTCACATTTAAAGAACTGTGGTGTCTTTTCCCCCAGGATGTTCAGCTGTCTGGTTTGGGCAGGGAGTAGAAAATGACAGAAGTGAAATGTAAACAGGGACATATAGGCTTTGTCAAGAGAGGAGAGAAAATAAATGAAAGGCGGGGTAGCTAAAGATAGAGGTCAGGGAGTGGTTATAATGACTGAACATGGAATAAGCAGAAGAAGGAGGGATGTAGAAATGGAGGACAGGTGAGGGATAAACAAAGGTGGTCGGGTTAACAGTAGAGATCCATGAGTTAAAGAGATTGTTGGAGTTGGAATTTTAGACCAATACATTGAAAAGATAGGATGTGGTTGTTGGAGGGAAAAAAGAATGTTGTAAATCGAATTTGGAGGGACTCTAGTTACTGTCAACAGCAAGTTTTGGAGCTGGAGATATGGGCATTGGAAGAAAGGATGTCAAAGAGCTCTAGGCAAAGATATTGAGAGGACCATCTAAGTGATACTGCAATTCTTTAGAAATATGGTAGGGAGTAGTGGTGGAGAGAGTGACCACAAACCAGGAACTAAAATTTTCAAGGAGTGAAAAAGTGATGAGAGAGTCACACCAACTGCCAAGGAAAGATACTAGATAGAATGGTCTCATGACATGGAATCATGGGAGTAAAAACTGGATTTTTAAAGAAGAAGAAGCAGAAATGTGACTGAGTTCTCCTCCAAGAGAGGAATATGCAGTATGTGATGAAACAAACCTATGCCCCTTGAAACAATTTTAAGGAGACAGATTTTAATTTTGAAAAAAAAAAAAAAGAGTGAAGAACATGAGAGATTTCACTGATGACCTATCACTGTGGAAAGGTCAATGAAATATTTTCATATTCTATTCTTTAGTAACTTGGTTCAAGAAAATAGGTGTAGAGGAGAAATAGTCTGTATACATGCAGGTACTACTGAGCCAGAGCGCAGCTCAATTGTATTAATTATTCACCTATAACTGTACACTAGTGACCCAGGTGATGGGCTCAGGGGCACAAACTCAGAACAGCTTCTGGTCTTTCTGAACCATTTTTAGTTCTATAGTTTCATAGTGTTTTTGTGATATAGAAAAACAGTGTTCCCTTGGGTAGTCAGATGGAAAGTAAGAAAATGGTATAAGATTTCAGAATAAAACAGTAACTGATATCAAATATAAATTTGGCAAACTGATAAAAATATATCTCAAGCAGCAAGATGATAAAGAAGTGGGAAAAGCCTCTGCTAGATAAACTCTAGCATTATTTACCCGCTTTCTGCCCAGTCTCACTGGGCTTTGATTTTTCTATAGGAGAAAAATATACACTATAAGCTGAGAGGGTCTGACCAGATAAATCCTAAGATCTTGGCTCTAAAATTATAATGTCTTAACCTTCTGACGAGGAAAATAATTTTTAAGTGTTTTCATATAATAAATTTCCTTTATGCTACTCTGTTTTAAGCTATTTGAAAATTGTTTATATAATTTAAAATGAGAGCTCTCAATAAATAACATTAAATAAGCTTTGTTTTTGCTTTAGAAAGCAAGTGAATGAATGCCACAAAACACATGCCTATATATACAGAACAAAGGAATAAAATTTATTTTCTTTCCCTAACCCCAGGCAAAGAAAAGCATTTTCCTAGATATTTCATTTCCCTAACAAATTCTAAGATATATGCTAGTTGGCACTATATTAATAACTGATTTCCTATTAATATGTAGCCAATATAAATCTTCAAAAATGATTAAAAGGAATAATGGATGATAGGGAAAATGGTAAAGCTTAAAATTTAAAAAAAGAAACCATTTCTCTAAAACTTGTGGTTGTAAGATTTTACCCTTCATCCATTATATGCGACAGGTTTGAAATAAGCAAGTACTAGCCCCCAAAGTATACACTTCAGTGGGATTTCTTAGGACATTTTATACTAAGATTTAGCTCTTCCTTATCCATGTTCTCAAATTACAGCCTTTGTGAACTGAGGCTACAGTTGATCACTCTCAATAAGGCTGGAATATAGTCTAGAGCAGTGAACTCCAAAGTAAGATCAGAAGACTGACTGCCCCTCTGCAAATAGTTCTTGCTAGTCTGCAGCGAGATAAGGACCTTGGTGCAGTTCAGTTCAGTCACTCAGTCATGTCCAACTCTTTGCAACCTCATGAACCGCAGCAGCACGCCAGGCCTCCCTGTCCATCACCAACTCACAGAGTCCACCCAAACCCATGTGCATCGAGTCAATGATGCCATTCAACTATCTCATCCTCTGTTGTCCCCTTCTCCTCCTGCCCTCAATCTTTCCCAGCATCAGGGTCTTTTCCAGTGAGTCAGTTCTTCGCATCAGGTGGCCAAAATATTGAAGTTTCAGCTTCAACATCAGTACTTCAATGAACAGCCATGACTGATCTCCTTTAGGATGGACTGGTTGGATTTCCTTGCAGTCCAAGGGACTCTCAAGACTCTTCCCCAACACCACAGTTCAAAAGCATCAGTTCTTCGGTCTCAGCTTTCTTTATATCTTCATGACCCAGATAATCATGATGGTGTGATCACTCACCTAGAGCCAGACATCCTGGAATGTGAAGTCAAGTGGGTCTTAGAAAGCATCACTATGAACAAAGCTAGTGGAGGCAATGGAGTTCCAGTTGAGCTATTTCAAATCCTGAAAGATGATGCTGTGAAAGTGCTGCACTCAATATGCCAGCAAATTTGGAAAATTCAGCAATGGCCACAGGACTGGAAAAGGTCAGTTTTCATTCCAATCACAAAGAAAGGCAATGCCAAACAATGCTCAAACTACTGCACAATTGCACTCATCTCACATGCTAGTAAAGTAATCCTCAAAATTCTCTAAACCAGGCTTCAGCAATACATGAACCATGAACTCCCTGATGTTCAAGTTGGTTTAGAAAAGGCAGAGGAACCAGAGATCAAATTGCCAACATCCACTGGATCATGGAAAAAGCAAGAGAGTTCCAGAAAAACATCTGTTTCTGCTTTATTGACTATGCCAAAGCCTTTGACTGTGTGGATCACAAGAAACTCTGGAAAATTCTGAAAGAGATGGGAATACCAGACCACCTGACCTGCCTCTTGAGAAACCTATATGCAGGTCAGGAAGCAACAGTTAGAACTGGAAATGGAACAACAGACTGGTTCCAAATAGGAAAAGGAGAACGTCAAGGCTGTATATTGTCACCCTGCTTATTTAACTTCTATGCAGAGTACATCATGAGAAATGCTGGGCTGGACGAAACACAAGCTGGAATCAAGATTGCTGGGAGAAATACCAATAACCTCAGATATGCAGATGATGCTACCCTTATGGCAGAAAGTGAAGAAGAACTAAAGAGCCTCTTGATCTGAAAGTGAAAGAGGAGAATGAAAAGTTGGCTTAAAGCTCAACATTCAGAAAACTAAGATCATAGCATCCAGTCCCATCACTTCATGGCAGATAGATGGAAACTGTGGAAACAGTGGCTGACTTTATTTTTCTGGGCTCCAAAATCACTGCAGATAGTGATTGCAGCAATGAAATTAAAAGACTCTCACTCCTTGGAAGGAAAGTTATGACCAACCTAAACAGCGTATTGAAAAGCAGAGACATTACTTTGCCAACAAAGGTCTGTCTAGTGAAGGCTATGGTTTTTCCAGTGGTCATGTATGGATGTGAGAGTTGGACTATAAATAAAGGACCTTGGTAGAGTGTGCATAATGAGATAAGGAGCTTGTACCAGAACATAAATTACCTGCTCATGAAGTATACTCTAAACTTCAGTTGCTATTTTTTCCTAGTAAGACTTTTTCAATGAAGGCAACAATGTGTTGATTTTCCTTCAGGCACACTCATGGATCTCCTCATAGACAAGAACTTTGAGTAGCACAGGCAAAGTGATTAACTATGGAGGGCCTTTCTTCTCGCTACAATATGAGTATGCCTAATCACTTCAGGCTCTTCATGTTACAGCATAAATTAATTACAGTACAGATCAATTTCTCTGTAAACTGCTTAGTGTCTATAGTCTTCACTGCTAGATTCCCACTAGCAGGCACAGAGTTGGACTTCAATAAATGTCTGTTGAATGAAATAGCTGCAAAAAATAAAAGTAGAGAGAGAAATAAACACAATCCTTGAGACTATTTGCTACATCATATCCAAAAGCCATCTTTAATAGGAATTCATATTTGCTTCTGTTATGTTATTTTTGTTTGGGGATTTAAGCAAAGAAACAAAATCATAGTAGAATATATACAAGTATCAGTTGCTCACTTGTGTCCAACTCTTTGTGACCCTTGGACTGTACCCCACCAGGCTCCTCTGTCCATGAAATTTCCCAGGCAATAATGCTGGAATGGAGTGTCATTTCCTCCGCTAAAGGATCTTCCCCCACTTTGGATTAAACCCAAGTCTCCTGCATCTTCTGCACTGGCAGGCAGATTCTTTACCAATGAGCCATCGGGGGAGCCCTGAATATATACAAAAGAGACACTTGTCTCCATCATTAACTCAAAGAGTGAATGGTAAAGAATGAAAATCTATTATGACTCATTATTATCTATTGCCGTTACTAGGACTTCCAGTACTAAGCTAAATAAACATGGTGAGAGTGGGCGTCACCTTGTTCCTGATCTTAGAGGAAACCTTTCCAGATTTTCACCACTAAGTGAAAGCTGTGGGCTTGTTGTATACGGCCTTTATTATGTTGAGATATGTTGCCTCTATACCAATCTTGTTGAAGGTTTTTATCAATGTTGAATTTTATCAGATGTTTCCTCTGCATCTATTGAGAGGATCATAGGCTTTTATCCTTCATTTTGTTAATATGTTGCATGACATCAATTGATGTGCAGATGTTGAACCATCCTAGTATCCTTGGGGTAAATCCCACTTGAATGTAGTGTATGTGATATTTTTAATGTACTTTTGAATTCAGTTTGCCAATATTTGTAGAAGATTTTTGCATCTATGTTCATCAAAGATACTGACCTATAGTTTTCTTGTAGTGTCCTTATCTGATTCCCCAAAACTTTAGTTTCAAAACAGCAGTACACTTTTAATCCCTCATAGCTTGTATGGGTCATGAACTGAGGAGCAGCTTGGATGGGGAGTCCTGGCTTGATGCCTCTCACAATGCTGTAGTCAGATATTGGTCAAATATTATCTGATGTCTTAACTCTGCCAGAAGTACCCACCTCCAAGGTGGCTCAGTTACATGACTGGCAAACTGGTGCTGGCTGTCTTGAGAAACCTCAGATCTCCACATAAACCTTCCACAGGCCTGCCTGAGTATCTTCATGTTGTAGCAGTTGGCTTCCTCTAGAAGTGATACCAAAATAAAAAGTTTTCATTTTTGAGACCTGGCATTGCTTTTCATCACATTCTGTTTACCAAAAAGGATTCACAATTCCATTCCAGCCTAGCTTCAAGGGTAGGGAAATTAAGCTTCTCTCTTTGGGGCAAGGGATGTCAGTGAGCTTGCCAAAATATTTTGAAATCACTGAAGATTATCTGGAGGATTAAAATTTCCTGTTCTTTCTTCTTCTTTTTTTTTTTGGATTAAAAGACTGATTATTTTACTCTAATAGCTAGTAGCTTCACTAAAAGATAACTGGCTATTTCAATAAAATGGAAAATGAACTGGCTTTTCCAATAAATTGAATTTCTTTCTTCCTTTCTGTTTTCTCCTCCTCCTGTAGCTTTTCCTCTCTTCTCTGAGATTGGCTGTCATGCTCAACTGGCCACCACAGTTGTCTGTTTGGAAATCTAGTAGGCATAACATAAACGTTTCTTCCAAGGTCACCCAGCAAAATGCAACACTCACTCTAAGTTTTCTAGTGACAGATTCACTCATATTATTTTTAGTTATTTTGGAATAATCCATCAATAAAAGCAGCTTTACTTTTTTCCCAAGGCTCTATGATTTTGAATATAAGATTCAAGAAATGAATTTCTAATGACAAGGAGACAGATACTGGGGTCGGGGGGTGGGATTTAAAGTGACAAGGTCAGAGAGAGAATTTTGTCACCCACAGAGTTGATGTCTGGATGCATGATGTGGTAAAAAAGAAATTGAATTGATGATTAGATAATGGACTACAGACCTTTCAAGTAGCAGGAGCAAAAGTCATTTTTTTCTTTTATTTCTTATTTATTTTAATTAATAATGCATGATGGTGATCTCAGCAGTTTAGCACAGCAAGTTCCAGTTCTCTCATTTTCTGTCTGCAGTAGAGCGATGTGACTTTGCCGTCAGTACAGGCTGTGGCATTTGTTATATAATCAAAACCAGAATCCTATTTAGCGTGGCTAAATTCTTGAACCGCTCTGTAAGAAAAGGATACATTGTTGTCTTAGGCCAAGAGAAAATATCAGGTCAGTCTTGTTTGAGATAAGGGAGTGAAGTTTATACAATGATCAGAAGTGGGTATTGAGAGAGCCATTCCCTGAATATCACTTCAGAGTTTCATAGACTGTCATAACTAAGCCATAATAAAGCAGTATAAAATATAGCCATTCTTTTACAACTTCAGTAGGTACTGCTAACATATATTTCACGTTTAATTTCTAGTAAATTGTGTTTTAAAGGCTAAAAGGTTTAGCCAAGACCAGCAGAATTGTTCAAAACTATAAATACCTTTGCTCCTCTCAAGCTAGGTTTATGCTGTACTTTCCATCTGAATTTCAGTGCACATGGAGCAGACTGGTATCAAGAGAACTTTCGGTGACACTGAAGGTCATAAACATCAAAAATAGTGCTAACAGAATGAGAACTAATAGATAGGTGCCGTCCAAGACTGTCTGCATTTAGCGTACATTCGGACAGCTGAATGTTTTCCCCATAGTTTAGTTATAAAGTAGACATTCTCACCCCAACTTGCATTGGAAGAATTTTTAAGTGTTTCTTATGAAAAAGAAATTCAGTCCCAATTATTGAAAGGCAACATGATTGTCAGTGTTTATTCTATGCAATTTACAAGATTAGGAATGACTTGTGAGTATGAAAGCAGTGCTAACTTATATTATAGAATGTTGTTTAGTCACAAAGTCGTGTCTGACTCTTTGCCACCCTATGAACTATAGCCTGCCAGGCTCCTCTGTCTATGCAGTTTCTCAGGCAAGGATACTAAAGTGGGTTGCCATTTCCTTCTCCAGGGGATCTTCCTGACCCAGGGACCTAATCTGAGTCTCCTGCATTGGCAGGCAGATTCTTTACCACTGAGCCACCAGGGAAGCCTGCATTATAGAATAGTGACTTCTAATATAAGTTATTTAATATCATAGCCAGTTTTGTGAGTTATGAAAAAGAAATTGCCAACTGATCCTTAATTTTTAGACTCATCCTGTGTTTTAGAGCTCTAAATTTTAAGACAATTTTGGAGAGACTGAAAAGTTTCCTTCAAATGTTTCTAAGCGATGAAAGAAATAGTACCATTTTTGAGCAGAGGGCTGGAGCAAACTACTGTAGGAATACATCACTGAGTTTAAACATTTGCCCCAAGACACATTTTAGATTGTACAAAATTCTAAACAAACCAAAAAGTCTAACAATAAAATAATTTAGTCATTCAGAAAATTATTTTAGCACAAAAATTTCAAAGTCAGTTAATTCATGAAATCTGAACAGTAATTAACGTTGCTTTTTTTCCTTGTCAGTGTTTTTTCTAACCTTCAAGAAAGGAAAACCTAAGAATAGGGGAGCTAGGAAAGAGAAGCAACATCCTATCTGCATTTTATCAGATTAGGTAAGGGTGGAGTTAGTTGCTAACAAGAGACATTGCCACCATTTCTTTTGTCAGGAAGGGAAGAAAGTCAGCTAATAAAATGTGCGCTTTCTTTGATGAGCATAAGTTTCTAATTAAAACCTTTTTATAATTTGGCTGAATGTGGAAACACTAGAATCTCTTGACATAGCCTACAGGGAGGTGGGCAGGAAAGAGTTAGGCTGTGAATTTTTATACCATTTCAGGTGAAGTGGAGAAAGAAGGTGCTGTTTGATGCTACAATTCAAGATGTATCAAAGAAGGCTCGGGGTCAAAGGCGATCTGAAAGCTTCTTTCTTTCATCTAAAAGACAGGCAGGGCCATACCATTCCTCCCAGTTTTTCTGAGTAGAAGAAGAGTATGGAAGAGAGCAAAGAAAATATTCAAAGTGAAGATACTGTCAGACAAAGAAAAAGGACCTCATACTTTGCAAGGGTCAAAGACAGGATTTTAAGCAGACTAGACAATAAAGGTGTTGGAGTGGCCAGAGCAGCTAGAACCACAGAAATAGAGTTGACAAAGTCTAGCAATTGCAGAAATAAACGGTCATGGAACATGGGCACTGAGAGCCATAGAAGCGGGGCCACGAGTGGAAAATAAGGGGACAGGACAGTGTAAAAGGATTCAGGTAAGACTATCAGGTTGACACAGAAGTTCATCCTTAAGATGTGATTTCACCAGAGTTAGAGACTGAAAGAATGAAAGGTTACCTCTGTGCATGTGTGTGTGTTTTACCCTCTTTCCTTAGGATTCAGTAATTGTGCTTTGGATGCAGAGAGGTGGTCTTCAACCTCTAAAATAGCATTTTTCATCATCTGGAGTTTAAATGTATATAATTTATACACATTTGTGTGTGTGTGTGCATATAGGAAGGGAATGGAAGTGAACAGATGCTATTGAGCTTAGGTTGTGGACCTGAAAGCAATACTTTTCATCTTCCTTGACTAGGAAGGGAAGAGGTTGTTGTACAGTCTGTGTAGTTTTCTCAGTGATGGTTTGTTCTTGGCAAGCTGGAGAGGAGGTGGAGTTAGGATGCTTGTGAAGCCCAGATCACAAACATGAGCCCTAGAGAGGAGCAGCAAAGTTCTGCTATGAGCCCTAGAGAGGAGCAGTAAAGCCTGCTATGAGTGAGATTCACCCTTGAGCTTCTCGGAGGCATCACTGCTTGACAGAAATAGGAAGAGAAGGTGTTCATTGGTTGTGATTGAAAGGAGAAACAGTAACAACAGGATTGGCTGTGATTTCAGCAAACTCTCCCATGTTCCACGCTTTGTGTAAACCTCAGCTTCTGCTGTAGAGGAAGAGTGACAGAGAGATCCAAATTTCTCATATTAGAAGCTCAGTCAACCTTAATTTTCTTTTAAATAACCTTAATGATCTTCTTGTCCTTGAATATTGAGTAAATGGCCATTAAATATATAAATTATGCTCAGTACACTGTAAAAAGTTTGCTGTTTGAGTTTTATTTGTACATGAAAACGATTTTCAAATTTGAGTTTAATGGACAAACTGAGGTTTCCTTTCCGAAGGAAGGGGGGAAGAAAGATCCCAATGGGAATATAAGCAGGAGAGGATACTAGAAGTAAAAAATTTCTGTGATGTGCAGTAGAATGAAAAATGGAATGAAAAGAAGTAATAATAAATGACTATTTCTCAGATGTCCAAAAAGAAAGTAGAGACATGAAATACATAGTAGAATATGATATTCCGAAAGAAGTTGGGGAGCCCTCAAAACCCCACAATACACGATTCCTGTCTCCTTCTAACGCTGTTTACTTACTTTTTTTTTCTTCTCTTCTGTTAACTCTCAGCTGTGTTTCTTCAAAATGTTAAACTTTTATCTTTTGGCTATCAGATATATCTCAACTTCACCACTTTAAAAAAATCTTCCTAACTTTTATAGTCTTCTTTATTTTAAGTATTACTTTACTCGAACTTATACATTCTTAGTCTTATAATTTCCCCAATTTTGCTCTCTGGTCTTAATTTTTGGTTGTTTCTTTCACGTTTAAGTCAATTTTGTTACATTTGAAATTTTGCTTTAATATCGGGTTAAAGTTTTCTGTTCCTTTAAATAATCACATTTCCCTTCTTAAAGACTCCCTTGGTGTCTCAGATGGTAAAGAATCTGCCTGCAATGTGGGAGACCTGGGTTTGATCCCTGGGTTGGGAAGATACCCTGGAGGAGGGCATGGCAACCCACTCCAGTATTCTTGCCCAGAGACTCCCCATATACAGAGGAGCCTGGAAGGCTACAGTCCATGTGGTCATCAAGAGTTGGACGTGACTGAGCGACACAGCACACCACAGCATTTCCTTCTTAAAGTTATCCCTTCCTTATTTTTTATCTTCACCAAAGCTGAACAGTGGAGAGACCTGCTATTATGTGTAAGAGAATGGCATCTTTCTTTGATCTTCCTGTTCTGATGTGTGCCACCCCCTGTTTCCTAAGTCTTGTTGTATTTATGTGTTTATTTTAAATAAACAGGGATTTTGTATGAGCAGAGTGATATAGGAATTCAGTTTAGATTTTCCCATATGCATAATTGTTCCAGTACCATTTATTCCATAGTTTGGTAGCTCAGATGATAAAGAATCTGCTTGCAATGCAATATACACAGGTTTGATCCCAGGGTCAGGAAGATCCCCTGGAGAAGGGAATGACAACCCACTCCAGTAGTCTTGCCTGGGAAAGCCCATGGACAGAGGACCCTGGTGTCTGTGTACACACCACACACACACACACACATATATACACATATATATATACACACTTATATGTGTGTGTGTATATATATATATATATATATATATATATATATATGAGGGTATATGTATATGGGGCTTCCCAAGTGGCTCAGCAGTAAAGAATCCTCCTGTTAAAGCAGGTGACACAAGAGACAGGGATTCAATCCCCAGGTCTGAAAGATCTCCTGGAGTAGGAAATGGCAACCTACTCTAGTATTTGTGCCTGGAGAATCCCATAGACAGAAAAGTCTGGCAGGTTACAGTTTATAAAGTCAGAGAATTGGACATGACTGAGCATGTAGTCCATTGCCAACATCCACTGGATCATTGAAAAAGCAAGAGAGTTCAAGAAAAACATCTATTTCTGCTTTATTGATTATGCCAAAGCCTTTGACTGTGTGGATCACAATAAACTGTGGAACATTCTGAAAGAGATAGGCATACCAGACCATCTGACCTACCTCTTGAGAAACTTGTATACAGATCAGAAAGCAACAGTTAGAACTGGACATGGAACAACAGACTGGTTCTAAATAGGAAAAGGAGTACATCAAGGCTATATATTGTCACCCTGCTTATTTAACTTCTATGTAGAGTACATCATGTGAAATGCTGGTTTGGATGAAGCACAAGCTGGAATCAAGGTTGCTGGGAGAAATATCAATAATCTCATATGCAGACGACACCACTTTTATGGCTGAGAGTGAAGAAGAACTAAAGAGCTTCTTGATGAAAGTGAAAGAAAAAGTTGGCTTGAAATGCAACATTCAGAAAACTAACTTCATGGCCTCTGGTCCCATCAATTCATGACAAATAGATGGGGAAGCCATGGAAACAGTGAGAGACTTTATTTTGGGGGCTCCAAAATCACTGCAGATGGTGACTGCAGCCATGAAATTAAAAGATGCTTACTACTTGGATGGAAAGTTATGTCCAACCTAGACAGCATACTAAAAAGCAGAGACATTACTTTGCCAACAAAGGTCCATCTAGTCAAGGCTACGGTTTTTCCAGTAGTCATGTATGGATGTGAGAGTTGGACTGTGAAGAAAGCTAAGCACCAAAGAATTGATGCTTTTGAACTGTGGTGTTGGAGAAGACTCTTGAGAGTCCCTTGGACTGCAAGGAGATCCAACCAGTGTGTCCTAAAGGAGATCAGTCCTGGGTGTTCATTGGAAGGATTGATGTTGACGCTGAAACTCCAATACTTTGGCCACCTCATGTGAAGAGCTGACTCATTTGAAAACACCCTGAAGTCAGGCAGTTTGATTCCTCCAGTTCCATTCTTTTTCTCAAGACTGCTTTGACTATTTAAGGTTTTTGTATTTCCGTACAAATTGTGAAATTATTTGTTCTAGCTTTGTGAAAAATACCTCTGGTAGCTTGATAGGGATTGCATTGAATCTGTAGAGTGCTTTGAGTAGTATACTCATTTTCACTATATTGATACTTCCGATCCATGAACATGGTATATTTCTCCATCTATTAGTGTCCTCTTTGATTTCTTTCACCAGTGTTTTATAGTTTTCTATATATAGGTCTTCAGTTTCTTTCAGTAGATATATTCCTAAGCATTTTATTCTTTTTGTTGCAATGGTAAATGGAATTGTTTCCTTAATTTCTTTTTCTACTTTCTCATTATTAGTGTATAGGAATGCAAGGGATTTCTGTGTGTTGAGTTTATATCCTGCAACTTTACTATATTCACTCATTAGCTCTAGTAATTTTCTGGTGGAATCTTTAGGGTTTTCTATGTAGAAGATCATGTCATCTGCAAACAGTGAGAGTTTTACTTCTTCTTTTCCAGTTTGGATTCCCTTTATTTCTTTTTTGCTCTGATTGCTGTGGCCAAAACTTCCAGAACTATGTTGAATAGTAGTGATGAAAGTGGGCACCCTTGTCTTGTTCCTGACTTTAGGAGGAATGCTTTCAGTTTTTCACCATTGAGGATAATGTTTGCTGTGGGTTTGTCGTATATAGTTTTTATTATGTTGAGGTATATTCCTTCTATTCCTGCTTTCTGGAGAGTTTTTATCATAAATGGATGAAGCCCAGAGATAAATCCACACACCTATGGCCACCTTATCTTTGACAAAGGAGGCAAGAATATACAATGAATTAAAGACAATCTCTTTAACAAGTGGTGCTGTGAAAATTGGTCAACCACTTGTAAAAGAATGAAACTAGAACACGTTCTAACACCATACACAAAAATAAACTCAAAATGTATTAAAGATCTAAATGTAAGACCAGAAACTATAAAACTCCTAGAGGAGAACATAGGTAAAACACTCTCCGACATAAATCACAGCAGGATCCTCTATGATCCACCTCCCAGAATACTGGAAATAAAAGCAAAAATAAACTAATGGGATCTAATTAAAATTAAAAGCTTCTGCACAATGAAGGAAACTATAAGCAAGATGAAAAGACAGCCTTCGGAATGGGAGAAAATAATTGCAAATGAAGCAACTGACAAACAACTAATCTCAAAAACATACAAGCAACTCCTGCAGCTCAATTCCAGAAAAATAAATGACCCAATCAAAAAAAAATGGGCCAAAGAACTAAACAGACATTTCTCCAAAGAAGACATACAGATGACTAACAAACACATGAAAAGATGCTCAACATCACTCATTATCAGAGAAATGCAAATCAAGACCACAATGAGGTGCCATTTCACACGAGTCAGAATGGCTGTGATCCAAAAGTCTACAAGCAATAAATGCTGGAGAGGGTGTGGACAAAAGGGAACCCTCTTACACTGTTGGTGGGAATGCAAACTAGCACAGCCACTATGGAGAACAGTGTGGAGATTCCTTAAAAAACTAGAAATAGAACTGCCTTATGACCCAGCAATCCCACTGCTGGGCATACACACTGAGGAAACAAGAATTGAAAGAGACACATGTACTCCAATGTTCATTGCAGCACTGTTTATAATAGCCAGGACATGGAAACAACCTAGATGTCCATCAGCAGATGAATGGATAAGAAAGCTGTGGTACATATACACAATGGAATATTACTCAGCCATTAAAAAGAATACATTTGAATCCGTTCTAACGAGATGGATGAAACTGGAGCCGCTTATACAGAGTGAAGTAAGACAGAAAGAAAAACGCCAATACAGTATACTGACACATATGTATGGACTTTAGAAAGATGGTAATGATGACCCTGTATGTGAGACAGCAAAAGAGACACAGATGTATAGAACGGACTTTTGGACTCTGAGGGAGAGGGAGAAGGTGGAATGATTTGGGAGAATGGGCATTGAAATATGTATACTATCATGTAAGAAACGAAGCAACAGTCTATGTTTGATACAGGATACAGGATGCTTGGGGCTGGTGCACAAGGATGATCCAGAGAGATGATATGGGGTGGGAGGTGGGTGGGGGTTCAGGATTGGGAGCTTGTATACACCTGTGGTGGATTCATATTGATGTATGGCAAAACCAGTACAGTATTGTAAAGTAAAATAAAGTAAAAAATAAAATAAAATAATAAAAAAGAAAAACCCTGACGCTGGGAAAGATTGAAGGCAGGAGGAGAAGGGGACAACACAGGATGAGATGGTTGGATGGCATCACTGACTCAATGGAGATGAGTTTGAGTAAACTCCAGTAGTTGATAATGGACAGGGAGATCTGGCGTGCTGCAGTCCATGGGGTTGCAAAAGTCAGACACAACTGAGCAACTGAACTGAACTGAGCACACTTCCATGCCAAATCATATTTATATAAGCATATATGTATGTGTGCTCACATTGCTATAGTTGTGTCCAACCGTATATGACCCCAAGGACTGCAGCCCTTCAGGTTCCTCCATCCATGGGATCCCCAGACAAGAATACTAGAGTAGGTTGCCATTTCCTTCTCCAATAAACACACATATATATAGTTATATTCAGACACCAACATATATGCAGTCAGCATAAGAAACATCATGATTGTGATTACATGGGGGAGTTGGGTAGGAGATGCATCTGACAGAGGCATGCACAAGACTTCAAATTTACTAATATTAATCTGTTTTTAGGGTCACTAGCATGTCCATACGGAGAAGGCAATGGCACCCCACTCCAGTACTCTTGCCTGGCAAATCCCATGGACGGAGGAGCCTGGTGGGCTGCCGTCTATGGGGTCACGAAGAGTTGGACACGACTGAGTGACTTCACTTTCACGTTTCACTTTCATGCATTGGAGAAGGAAATGGCAACCCACTCCAGTGTTCTTGCCTGGAGAATCCCAGGGATGGGGGAGCCTGGTGGGCTGTCGTCTATGGGGTCACACAGAGTTGGACACGACAGAAGCGACTTAGCAGCAGCAGCAGCATGTCCATATGTGTTTATTTTCTTAATAGCCATTTAATAGTCATTAAATTGTATATTACATATACATGTATCTTTTGCATATCTGCTTTATTTTCAACAGTAAATATATGAGCAAGAATATGAATTGTCATTTTTAATAAAATGTACAATCATGTGGAATGCAAGGTAGAGATCTGAGATGAGAAAAGGTAAAATTCTGTCACGGTCACTTAAGTTACAGATAGCTGTGAAATATATAAGTGCAGAGAGATATTTGTTTCTCAATCTCAAAGTAGAAGTTCATGATACAGATATCAGTTTGGAACTCTTAGCTCTGCTAATAGGTATATAAGCCAGAGATGAACAGGTGTGGAGAAAATGAAGATGGCTCCAGACCATACCTTAAAGGTAACTTCTCTTCAGAAGTCAAGGAGAAGAATTCAGCCAAAAGACAGCAAAATCCTTGCCAGTGAATTAGGAGCAGTTTATTTCAGGAAACCTCAGAGGGGAAAAATATTTACATAATGTCAATAGATAATATCAGAAAATTATGTCAGGAGATCAAGAAAAACAGGTTCAAGGAGTTGTTTTTGTTTTTTTTTTTGCCTTAATAAGTATTTATTTTTTTTCCCTCAGTGACTGTCTACTGACTTTATTTATTAATTATTATTATTTTTTTTACTTTACAATACTGTATTGGTTTTGCCATACATTGACCTGAATCCACCACAGGTGAACATGAGTTCCCAACCCTGAACTCCCCTCCCACCACCCTCCCCATATCATCTCTCTGGGTCATCCCAGTGCACCAGCCCCAAGCATCCTGTATCCTGTATCGAACCTAGACTGGTGATTTGTTTCTTACATGATAGTATACATGTTTCAATGCCATTCTCCCAAATCGTTCCACCCTCTCCCTCTCCCACAAAGTCCAAAAGTCTGTTCTTTATATCTGTGTCTCTTTTGCTGTCTCACATACAGGGTTATCATTACCATTTTCTAAATTCCATATATATGTGTTAGTATACTGTACAAACAGACTGGTTCCAAATAGGAAAAGGAGTACATCAAGGCTGCATATTTTCACCCTCTTTGTTTAACTTATATGCAGAGCACATCATAAGAAACACTGGACTGGAAGAAACACAAGCTGGAATCAAGATTGCCAGGAGAAATATCAATAACCTCAGATACGCAGATGACACCACCCTTATGGCAGAAAGTGAAGAGGAGCTAAAAAGCCTCTTGTTGAAAGTGAAAGAGGAGAGTGAAAAAGTTGGCTTAAAGTTCAGCATTCAGAAAACGAAGATCATGGCATCCAGTCCCATCACTTCATGGGAAATAGATGGGGAAACGGAAACAGTGTCAGACTTTATTTTTTGGGCTCCAAAATCACTGCAGATGGTGACTGCAGCCATGAAATTAGAAGACGCTTAGTCCTTGGAAGAGAAGTTATGATCAACCTAGATAGCATATTCAAAAGCAGAGACATTACTTTGCCAACTAAGGTCCATCTAGTCAAGACTATGGTTTTTCCTGTGGTCATGTATGGATGTGAGAGTTGGACTGTGAAGAAGGCTGAGCACGAAAGAACTGATGCTTTTGAGCTGTGGTGTTGGAGAAGACACTTGAGAGTCCCTTGGACTGCAAGGAGATCCAACCAGTCCATTCTGAACGAGATCAGCCCTGGGATTTCTTTGGAAGGAATGATGCTAAAGCTGAAACTCCAGTACTTTGGCTACCTCATGTGAAGAGTTGACTCATTGGAAAGACTCTGATGCTGGGAGGGATTAGGGGCAGGAGAAGAAGGGGACGACCGAGGATGAGATGGCTGGATGGCATCACTGACTCAATGGACGCAAGTCTGAGTGAA
Source organism: Nanger dama (assembly GCA_917880005.1). NCBI lineage: Eukaryota > Metazoa > Chordata > Mammalia > Artiodactyla > Bovidae > Nanger > Nanger dama. The sequence goes on from CAKJTW010000007.1 coordinate 39,536,955, forward strand.
CTCTGGGAGTTGGTGATGGACAGGGAGGCCTGGCATGCTGCGATTCATGGGGTCGCTAAGAGTCGGACACGACTGAGCAACTGAACTGAACTGAACTGATACTGTATTGGTGGTTTTTTTTTCTGGCTTACTTCACTCTGTGTAATCGGCTCCAGATTCATCCACCTCATTAGAACTGATTCAAATGCATTCTTTTTAATGGCTGAGTAATACTCCATTCCAAATCTTGAGAACATCAGAGAACTCCTGACGCCAGGGAACATTAATTGATAGGAGCTCATCAAACGCCTCCATACCTACACTGAAACCAAGCACCACCCAAGGGCCAACAAGTTCCAGAGCAAGACATACCACACAAATTCTCCAGTAATTCAGGAACACACCCCTGAGCTTCAATATACAGGCAGCTCAAAGTTACTTCAAAACCATTGACATCTCATAACCCATTACTAGACAGTTCATTACACTGCAGAGAGAAGAAATCCAGCTCAACCCACCAGAACTCTGACACAAGCTTCCTAACCAAGAAACCTTGACAAGCCACTGATATAACCCCATCCACAGTGAGGAAAATTCATAATAAAGAGAACTCCACAAACTGCTAGAATACAGAAAGGCCACCCCAAACGCAGTGATATAACCAAGATGAAGAGACAGAGGAATACCCAGCAGGTAAAGGAACAGGATAAATGCCCACCAAGCCAAACAAAGGAGGAAGAGATAGGGAATCTACCTGTTAAAGTACATATACACAATGGAGTTTTTGTTGTTTTTAACCATCAAGGAGGCTACTGTACCCCCTGAAGGAGCAGAGGAGTGGTGGGAGCAGTTTGGAAGGATTAAGGAGTGAATGGAGAATTTTTCCCTAAGAAGTTTCTCACAAAATCTGTCTCTTCTTTCCTAGAGTAAGACCTGTGATAAAATTTATAAACAGTAAACAAACAATAATAACTTAAATTAGGAAACTGAGAAAGGGAAAGTGTATAGGACTCTCCAAAAGAGTAGATAGAACTTGGCCTGGATCCTGTCCCTCCCAGTGATGGTTAATTTTATGTGCCAACTTGATTGGGCTAAGGGTACCCAGGGAGCTAGTAAAACTATTTCTGGGTGTGTCTGTGAGGGTGTTTCTGGAAGAGATTAGCCTTTGAATCAGCAGATTGCACAGACAAGATGGCCTTCACCAGTGTGAGTGGACCTCACCCAATCCCTTGAGGGAACAACTGTCAAAGGAGGGGTAGATTGTCGTTCCAGTCTTGAGCTGGGCGTCCATCTTCTCATAACCTTAGACATGGGAGCTCCTGGTTCTCAGGCCTCCAGACTCTAGGTACACAAGTGGCTCACCATTTTTCAGGCCTCTGTACTCAGACTGAATTATTATTCTGGCTTTCCTTCTTCTCCAGCTTACAGACAGGAGATCTTAGGACTTTTTGTTTACCATGATGACGGGAGCCAGTTCCTAAAACATATCTCCTCATATGTATATCAATATATGTATTTTACTTGTTCTGTTTCTCTGGAGAATCCTGTTTCAAACACACTGTCATTTGCACAGACAATCCCAAGCAATATGGCAAAATATTGGTGGAGCCACCAGAGGCGGAACATTCTCTTATTCTTCTTCTGATCGTGAAACAAAGGAAACTGTATCTGGAAACTTCTGTAGAGTCCGTAAAGCAGGGAAAGAAAATGGAGAAGATGACTCTGATAGAAGGAAAGGTATCAGGACTATACATTGCAAAATAAGAATAACTTTGAGTGACATGGATAAAGGATTCAGACAGCACCCAGTTACCGCAGATTTACTGTAGGCTACTCAGGGATTTCCCTGGTGGCTCAGTTAGTAATGAAAATGCCTGGAATGCAGGAGACCCAAGTTCAATCTCTGGGTCAAGAAGAAGCCCTGGAGAAGGGAATGGCAACCCACTCCAGTATTATTGCCTGGAGAATTCCGTGGGTAGAAGCCTGGTAGGCTTTTTCCATGGGGTTTCTTTTTTTTTTTTTTGAATGTTTATTACATGCCCAGCCCTGTGCTAAATGCTCTGTGTAGAACATCCCATTTAATCCTCCTGAGGTCAGTATCACTAACCCATTCTTCATATGACAGTACCAATGCAGACACTAAGTGGCAGAGTGTGATTCAAACCCAAGTCCTTCTGACCCCAGAGTCTGTGCTCTGTTCTGTTTAATACTAGCTCCACATGACCCGGTTGCCTTTCATTAACGCTGATAATTGGCTAAGCTCATCAACTCTGGCCTTGACTGCATGCATGCTGCTGCTGCTAAGTCGCTTCAGTCGTGTCTGACTCTGTGCGACCCCATAGATGGCAGCCCACTAGGCTCCCTCATTCATGGGATTTTCCAGGCAAGAGTACTGAAGTGGGTTGCCATTGTCCATGGGGTTTCAAAGAGTCAGACACGACTGAGTAACTAGCACTTTCACGAACACAATAAAGCTTAAGCTTCAGGTTTCCCTCACTTATGTGAGTCCTTTTTAAGGCATTGGACCTAATTTTGTTTTCATAATTTCGCCATATGTTCCTTAATAAGGACCCTAAATTTTTGTAAGCTCACTCACTTACCCTTGCCTATAACTAATAAGAGTAAACCTTAATAGTGTACATAAAAAATTCATAAAGAAAAAGCAGAGATTCAGTTGGAAGTAACATCACCACCTCTACCCTTTTGACTGTTTCTTGTCCCACAGAAATTGGACAGAAACAATTATTCAGCCTTAACACCGCATCTCAGGGAGAAAATAAAGCAGTCCTGGCCTTGATACTGCAGGAAGATAGCCAAGTTACTTTCACAATTAGTCAAGCAAATGGAGTGTCTAGATCGGCGCAACCAAGAATAAAAAGAAAAAAATTAACTGTCATGGCAACCAAGCAAATATACTATGGCAAACAGCTTAAGAGAGAAAGCATGGGAAGAAAGAAAAAGGGCTTATCCAATAGGAAATTATTACTTGAATCACAAAAGGAAATTCTTCTCTATTGCTTCACATTGTAGAACAAATTGAGAAATGTTGTTTCTATAAAAAGCTCCAAGATGAAATGATAAGATAAAAAATAGTTTGAAAATAATTGCAAATGTAAGAGGAAATAAGAATTAAAGCCTTGTAATAAAATTAATAAATTAATTAGCAAGGAACAAAAATGACACAACTAAAAATAATCTTGCTGACACAGAGGAAGGATTTGAAATAATCACAGATTAAAAAAACTTAAAGAAGCAGAATGAAAAAATTGGGCATGGATGGTAGAAAAAGATAAGCTGACTTTAACTATAATTTTTGCTCTTAAACTAGAAACACTCAACAGAGAAATTCCCTGAGATCAAGAAATCATTAAATATACAATTTGAAAGAGAACCTTATACAAGGATAATTTGATACCGAAATTTCAAGACCAAAGTATTTTCTAAGTCAGAAATTTAAGTAGTATTTTAAAAGAAGTCTTTTTAGGGTATCTAGATTTAAAACTCAAATCACCTATAATTGGAGAAAATCAGGCTTGCATCAAAGTTCTATTTAGCAACCTTCAAAGCCAGAAGACAAGGAAGTAGTTTCCACAACAGTCTTAGAAAAGTGTGACCCAAAAACATTACCCCCAGTCAAAGTATTAGTAAGTATAAAGGCAACAGGGATATATTCTCAACTGTGAAAAATATCAGGGTGCTTTCCTTGTGCTGTTGTTGATCAGTTGCTCAGTCATGTCTGCCTCTTTGTGACCCCATGGACTGCAGCACATCAGGCTTCCCTGTCCTTCACCATCTCCCAGAGTTTGATCAAACTCATGTCCATTGAGTTGGTGATGCTATCTAACCATTCCATCCTTGGTCACTCCCTTCTTCTCCTACCCCCAGTCTTTTCCAGTAGCAGGTTCTTTTCCAACGAGTTGTCTCTTCCCACCAGGTGGCCAAAGTATTGGAAACTCAGTGGTAAAGAATCCGCCTGCCAATGCAGGAGACGTGAGTTTGATCCCTCGCCCAGGAAGACCCCACATGCTGCAGAGCACTAAGCCTGCGCACCACATCCCACTGAGGCTGCGCTCTGGAGCCTGGGAACTGCAGCCACTGACCCTGCCTGCTGCAGCGACTAAAAGCTCGTGTGCCCTGAAGACTGCTCCTCAATGACAGAAGCCACTGCAGTGAGAAGCCTGAGCTCTGCAAGCAGAGAGCAGCCCCCATTCCCCTCAACTAGAGAAAAGCCTGTGTAGCAACAAAGACCCAGCATAGCCAAAATAAATAAGTAAAATTATTAAAAAAAAAAAAAAAAACTCAGGGAATCCACAACCTAAACATGCTTCTTGGAGGGAAAAAATGTTTGACAAAGAAATTCAAAAAATTAAAAGAAAGATGTCAATGAAGAAGAGAAAAGCATAAAATGAATAGTGGTAAATGTTTGACCAAAAAGCTCAGAAAACTAATTGTAAATAACATTGAGAATAATTATTTTTATAGAAGAATTAAGTCATAGGTTTATAGAGTATAAAATATTAATAGCAAAATTCAAATGAAGTAAAATATTTCATTTAAAATACATGCAATATAATTGCATTTTTATAAAAATATGAATCATTCATTTTTACATGTATAAATGATATATGCACTTGCTTTGTGTCAATGAAGATAATTTCAGGGAAGTGGTATTTGGAGGTTTTTCCTCAAATCTTTTATCTTTATAATTTTTCTGAAAAATGTATAAACTTTATAATTTGTATTTATCACTTTGAAAAACAATAAAGTGATTTTTTAAAAAATGAAATACCTTCATAATGCTAATCACAGTTAATTAAGGGTAGTAGACATGTGAATGATTACTTTCTTTTTTTCTTTTTCTGCTGTGTTCTGATTCCCTCACCCCACTTTACTGTCCAAAAATTATAAAACATGAATGTAAGTAAAGTAGTAGAAGGAGTAAATGTAGGAGTGTGTTTGAAAAGATTTTGGTTAAGTCAGAGAAAATGCTGTAACTGCAAGAAAATGTGGACTTAAGATAGGGATTTTATTAGAGGAAACTATAACATGTTTCTTGTTGATGTGAGAGATGCTATATAGATGCAAACTGATGCTGAAGGTGAGGTGGAGATAACTAATAGAAGGACTATGGTTCCTTGAAGAGGTTATAAATAATGGAACCCAGAGCACTAACAGGGTGATTGTCCTTGGAAACAACGATGGCTAGTGATTCCATTGTGAAAAAGAGAAGAGGGAAAAATGGGTACAATGTAAGTCAATTGTTTAGGGATGGAAAATGGAGAGAATTTGATTCTGATGGTTTCAATTTTCTTAACAAAAATTGTATATTATCTGAAAATACAGTAGGAGGAAGGCATATTGTATTAGAATAAAAATACTAGTGAAAATAACAAAACAAATCTCAAATTCTTAGCAACTCAGAGCAAAATAAAACAAAAAAAAATCCCTTCTGTTTATTGTGTACACAAAGCCCACATGAATATTCATGATGGACCAGTTATCTTCCTCACAGTCACTCATGACATAGGTTCTTTCCAACCTGAGACTTCACCATCATCTAGGTCCCGCACTGTGCTCTCCCATTCAGCCTGCAGAAAGAGGATTGTGTGTAGAAGATTCTTATGGGCCAGGTCCCAAAGTGATGGCTACATCTTCTGCCTACAATCCATTGGCCAGAACTCAGAAACTTGACTGCTTTCAATTACAATGGAGGCAGAGGGATATAGTCAGCTTGTAAATCCAGGAGAAAAGAAAATGGCTTAGATAAAAGTTAACTAGTTTCTGCCCCAAGATAGTGGTATAAGATACTTTCAGATAGTGGGGCAATCAGTCTATTGGAGATAAAATTATTGGGTCACACTGAGTGCAAAAAAGAAAATCTTAAATTCAGCATGTTAAATTTGTAAATGTAAATGTCAAAAATGTGCAGAATAATCTCAGTGGGCTCAGGTGGGTGATTTCCTCAATAGCAATATTGCAGTTCAGTTCACATACAGAAAAGGAAATTGTTAGGCTCATCCAGACCTACTGTGTTCCTAGTTGAAAAAAATAGAGAAAGAGTCATACAACCAATTGAGAATATTCGTAAAAGATGAATGTTATTTATGGACCACAGAAACCAGGCTGATTCAGGAAGCAGATGGATATTGAAAAAGTGGTGGAGTTAACACATTGGGGGTCTCAATGAGGTCAGATACTTGTAGACATAGAAATATTTGCTTAAAAAGCTATGAGAATGAAATTGTTGATCTTATAGTGGATTGCTTTATTTATTTAAATTTTCTAGTGATAATATGGTTTGTTTGTATTATGATAAGAGGGAATGGCAGCAGCAGAATGAATGAAAGGTCACTGGGAAAGAGAAGAGCAGAAAACTGAAAGACCTAGGGAGAGGATCTAGACATTTGAAGTTTAAAGAAAAGTGACATCAATAGAGAGAAAAACTGTTAGCTAAGCTCTGGTGTTAAGTGAATGAGCTGGGTGAAAAACAAAAAGACTGTTTGATGACAGTGTGAATGAGAATGATGTGTGAATTTACCAAGAGGAATAAATCTGAAAGAAATGAAGTTGAAATAGTGGATTGTAAGGAATAACAGAAACTAAGAAATTCTGAGTAGTATGCCTCAAATTGGTGGGGAGTGAAAAATGAAACAACTTCTAGTTAAAAACAGAAGGAAGTTACTCCAGTAGACATCTGGTGTTCACAAAAGCAAGGAGGAGAGAAGAAAATGCCAAGAGAAGGTGAAAGGTACTGGGGAGCTTTCTGATCATAGTGGGTAATCCAGTAGTTGTAGGAGGTTTTCAAAAAGGTTGTGGGGGTGCTTAGGATGAGTGGATAGCAAGCATGGAGAAGAAATCAGAATGATAACATCTTACCTGGAAAGATCCAGCATCTGGTGGTGACCAGGATGAACAGAGATACAAAGTATCATGCAATTATAAGATTATAAGTATTAATATTATAAGCAATACTCAGTATTATTCTGGATTCTGCTACTAGCATGAGAGGAAAATATAGAGGAAATAAATGAGAGTGATATGGGAATATTTGAACGGTAAAATATTACAGCTATTGATGATTGATTGGAAGAGATAAAACAAATTAAAAAGAATTACTTCCTCATTTCTGGTTTAAGCAATGGAATGGCCATTGGTGTAACTGTTGAATGTAGGAAAGATTGACCCAGGAACATAGATATTATGGCCTACTTTTATTTTGGAAAGTGGAAAATGATAAATTAATCATTCAAATGGAGATGTTGAGTTAAATATATGTAAAAAAAAAAAAAACAGCTCAGGAGAGATATCTTGTCTGTGAATATAGAAGAACATCAACAATTATGGGTTGATTAGAAAGGGAAGGCAAAGAAGACTCAGAAGACACACCCAGAGAAATCAGAGAAAAACCCTAAGAAACTGTACTATAAATTCATTCAACAAGAGGGAGCAATAAATCAATAGGGTGAAAAATAATGCCAAAAGGTAAATAAGCAAGATGTTTCAAAAGTATCAGTTGACTTGTATGACATGGGACAAATATAGTTTCTACTTCTGCAGTAGTCCCAAATTTTCTGAAGTGAGACTCTACTAGGTTTTCAGATTTTCTGAAAATCATTCTACTATACTCAAATATATCTTAATTTCATCACTGTAAGCATAATCTATATTAAAAGATTGTTTCATACAGGGTTATCGTTACCATCTTTCTAAATTCCACATATATGTGTTGTATGCAAGACAGCAAAAGAGACACAGATGTATAGAACAGACTTTTGGACTCTGTGGGAGAGGGAGAGGGTGGGATGATTTGGGAGAATGGCATTGAAACATGTATAAGAAATGAATCGTCAGTCTAGGTTTGATGCAGGATACAGGATGCTTGGGGCTCGTGCACTGGGATGACCCAGAGAGATGGTATGGAGAGGGAAGTGGGAGGGGGATTCAGGATTGGGAACACGTGTACACCCGTGGCAGATTCATGTTGATATATGGCAAAACCAATACAGTATTGTAAAGTAAAATGAAAAAAAAAAGATAATATGTTTCAGTTTAGTAGTTTAAAAATACATCACCCTCTGTAAAAGCCATTTTCAGTACAGGTGCTAGTCCATTTTTTAAACTCCAAATACTCACCAATAGTGGAGAAATAATGTATAAAGTAAAATAATCCATCACAGTTGATTATTTTCCAGCACAGTTTCTGCATGAAATATAATATCTATGGGAATTTAATGTAAAACTTTCTGGATTAGTAATTCAAATTTCCATTTCCTAATAATTATTATACATATAGTAAATATACCTTAAGTGATTATTTTCTCAAAGACAAAAAAACACAAAAGTAGTGTAAATGTAACTCATTCAGGAAAAGGAATTTAATGTAAAACTTATAGAGATCCTGTTAGATCCTCAGATACTCATTTACAAAAATCAGTTTATCAAAGAGAAGCTGAATTTGAAGCAACAGGAAATCCTTTAACAATTTAGGGAATGCGTCCTTCAAGTCTGACAGATTTATTAACACTGATTATTTCCCCTCCTACAAATGCATATTTATTATTCACTTGGTACTGTAATGACTTATGAATGCAGCAGATTCAAAATGTGCTTTACAATACAGGGCCTGATGCCAAGCATGTGTCTATTTTTTAGCCTTTTTTCCCTTTCTTTTCTATTTCTTAACAGTAGTCTTACATTCATAATATATTTATTCCACTGCTGAAATGCAAGGCAGCAGTCTGTTTGTGTGGGTTATAGTCTTTAAGACTGCCTAGATTACTTTCAATCTTTGGATCACAGAAATCTACATAATCACAATTTCATTCTCATTTTCACAAGGATCCTCAGACAGCCAGCACAGTACTGGAAGGTCAGTAAAGGCACCATGGGAAACAATACTCACAAGTGGCCAGCCATATCAGAATCTGTAAAGGTTTCTTGAGTTTGCTCATTGGTTTAACAAACTTAGCTACAGTAGAACTATGGGCGAGATAAGACAGTCCACTTCCTCAGATTTGCAAGGCAAAGTGGATGGCAAAAGATTTTTGCAAAATCAGTTCTTTCTAAATGAGGCAATCCTTTACATTTATCCTACAGTTATTTCTTTTAAATAGTAGAAACAAGACTAAAGGGAATATTTTTAACCTGTATATCTGAGTAAGAATTCCTCTGAATGATATATTTCATTTCTAATGAACTAAATTAGTTTTATTAATTCAAAAATTATGGTTCCAGCCGACTATGGCATATAGCTCCCAAGAACCATAGCATAAATGTTGAAGAATGTGAGCACTGTAACAAGTCTATGTGACTTTGATTCCCAGCTCTGCCAATGTTTGTAAAACTTTGCTGAAGTTACTTCCCCTCTCTTTGCCTCAGTTTCTTCTTCCATAAATGGGAATAATAATGACATCTTTCAGAAGGTTGAGGAAGGACTAAGTTAATATACATAAAGAATTTAGGACATAGCTTGGCATGAATTAAGCTCTACCCGAATATTAGCCACCATAGATAGTAGCTAGAATCAAATTTTTCTCATTTTCAACAAAGCAACCTCAATTCATCTTGCCGCTATTGCTGCTGCTGCTGCTAAATTGCTTCAGTTGTGTCCAACTCTGTGCGACCCCATAGACGGCAGCCCACTAGGCTTCCCTGTCCCTGGGATTCTTTAGGCAAGAACACTGGAATGGATTGTCATTTCCTTCTCCAGTGCGTGAAAGTGAAAGGTGAAAGTGAAGTCACTCAGTCGTGTCTGACTCTTAGCGACCCCATGGACTGCAGCCCACGAGGCTCCTGTCAATGGGCTTTTCCAGGCAAGAGTGCTGGAGTAGGGTGCCATTGCCGTCTCTGCAATTCATCTTAAACTCGGGCAATTAATTTGTTGGACAAAGTTCTGCCATGTCTGTTGCAGGACTTCTAGCAAAGAAAATTCAGAGTATGTAACTAACATCTAGGGAACATAGTGAAGTCGCTGAGTCGTGTCCGACTCTTTGCGACCCCGTGGACTGTAGCCCACCAGGCCCCTCCATCCATGGGGTTCTCCAGGCAAGAATACTGGAGTGGGTTGCCATTTCCTTCTCCAGGGGATCTTCCCAACCCAGGGATCAAACCCAGGTCTCCTGCATTGCAGGCAGACGCTTTAACCTCTGAGCCACCAGGGAAGCCACTAGGGAACATTACTCACAGGTTAATCCAACAAGCATTTATTAAGTGCCTGCTAAGTGCCAGATGACTTCCAGTTTCTAAAGTATAAAAAACTGTACAAGTCTATGCTCTAGGACCTCTCCATCATGTTTGCAAACAAGTAAGTAGATAGATGGCATCAAAGACTGATGGGTGGTAAGACATATGGTTGCCACGTGGACTGGGAGTAGAGAGTGTGGAGTCTGCTCAGTAGAGGCAGGCAAGGCTCAGAGGCTGCCATCTGAACCGACCCTGAAGCCTGACTCCACGCTGCAGCCTATTTCAGTGATTAAATAGCTATCAAGGAACATTATAAAAATCTCTGCCCTATGAAACTAAATATATAATGGAACTTGACTTTCACATCACTCTTACAATTTTAAGTGAAGGTGAGGGGTTCACACCAATTCCAGATGCCTCATTCCTCTTTAATACTCTCTGGCAAAAGGCACAGATGAATACAGATCATCAGCGATTGGTACATTTCTTCACAGATATAATGCCACAAATGCTATTCTCAAGGATAAATTGCTGACAGAGAAGAGAGGACACTGCAGAAATATTTGAACATCACAATGGATTTAAATGACAGGATACTATCATTGACGCCATAACTGAAGCATAGATGGATCCACAGACAGTTGTCATAGCATTTAACTTTTTTTCATATTTTAGGCTAATGTTCAAATCCACATTTTCATCATGTTTGGCTTGGCAGGCGCATCCCACTCACTCTGAGGGAGTGTGGTAGGAAGAAGAGCCAGGAGTAGATGAATCCCAATCGCTTACTCATCTCATGGCAGAAACCTTTTTTTTTTAAAGTTGTAGTCCTGCCAGCATGGAAAGTGAGGACCAGCTGAAGTGACTTATAATCATTTGCAGATACTTTGAGACACTGGTATTTCTTTTTTGGATGAAGAACATCAGAGGAAGCTTGGTAGCTAAGAGTTAGAAGGGGCCCACTTGAGTTTACTACTCCACCCTTCACCTCTGCAGTTAAAAGAGAAAGGCTCTAACCTGGGAAAGGTCAAATGCCCTGAGCAAAATCACACATCTATTTGGTACCAATATCAAGGCTGAAATCCAGATTTCCTGGGTTCTAATCATGTTTTATTTCTACTCCACCATGAATTCTTCCTGATAATTATGAGTGAAATATAGCAGAGCTTTCATATTCTGGTAAAATGCTTTCTAAGACCTTTACAAATTCAGGAACAGCTCTAAGCATATATTTTGTTCTTTCAAATATAATCGAGTATAACTGAAAAATGCCAGTGATACCTTTGGGTTTTTAATGCATCCGTTATATGGGACTATGGTTATTTATACAGCTATTAAAATACCTGTCTCCAAAAGCACATTTCCTTCTAAAGTTAGGTAGGAGTTAATTGCTTTTTCAGATTTTACTGAAGTTTCATCTTTCACAATAAGAACAAATTTTGGACTATTTAGAAAATTTGCCAAATCAGATTCACAAATCACTTTTTCATGTCTCCACATAGAACTAACAATGGGGCTTGACAATTTCAGATTTCCAAGCCACCATATAATTCAACAATCTGCTTTGAATTTATCCAAAATGTTAATTTATGGATAAGAACATTAATACTTTTAATGAATCTCCCTGGTGGCTCAGATGGTAAAGAATCTGCCTGGAATGCAGGATAACTAGGTTCAGTCCCTGGGTTGCGAAGATCCCCTGGAGAAGGGAATGGCTACCCACTCCATTCTTGCTTGGAGAATCCCACGGACAGAGGAACCAGGTGGACTACATTTTATAAGGTTGCAAAGAGTCAGACACGACTGAGTGACAAACACTTTCTACCGCTGGCAGCTGGATTTCTTTCAGAGTCATTTTTTTCATATGAAACATAGTTTCATAGCACTTCAGTAGAATTTTAAAACTATAAATATTAGCCAAGAGCTCAAATCCACAATGAATGTGGATCATTCCACATATCAAGTGGTCATCTCACTCACTAGCTAAAGTTCCTTTCTATCCATCAGCCTTGTGCTGTAAGTCACTCACTCTCACAATTAGCAAAATGAAATATTGCTATATATTCTTAATAGAGGTGTGCTCAATCTCTCAGTAATCCAGAGAAGTCTGTTAAATGTGTCATATCAAAATATCTCCTACTCTTATTACATCCATCTTCTAGCCTGTACTTCAGAAAGTGCGATGTTGGCCCTATTTCACAGGTGGAAACTGAATTAGCATGAAGTTCAGTTACATAGAGTGTGTCCCTATGTACCTTTCTTAACCTGTATATACACAATAGATATTTCAAGACCTGTGAAGTTTTCCAAATCAAGCATAGCACATTACATAACAAAATCCTTTCTTCTCCCTGTTTCCACTAAAGAACTTTTCGCTGTTGAATAGATTGAGCCTCTGCAGAAACCCTTCAATGATGTGTCCAAAGTGTTTTGGGAATGATGCAACAAAATTTCAACAAGTTCATTCCAACAAGAGGGAACTTCTATTTTTTTCCCACTTTTTGTAAAACTTTAATTTCTGAGACATTTGGTGCCAAAATCTAGAGAGCTTATTTCTATGATCACATCCCAAAATTTTCCTTTGCAGTTTTTCTCTGTTGTTAGTGATTTGATCTTTTTCTGAAATAGGCTTTTTATCTCCAGGTTACATGCCTTCAATGCAATTGTCCCAGGTTCCTGCTGATCTTTATGATTCTTTATTCTACTTCTTACTGGTTGGTAGTGATATCTTTGTACTTAAGATATTTTGCTTTCCAATAGGCTAGTCCTTCTCTCCATACTAATATAATTTAACTTATAAGTATTAGTGTTTTGGATAATTCATAGATTTGGTAGTACAAGGAAGAGATTGTACAGAAAAACCTATCATTGAGGCAATACATTAACATGCAATCTTTTAAAATTTACAAGACTCAATCATAATTTGGGTCTGTGAAATAATCATAGTAAAAAAATAGTAGCTTCTTAAGACTTTGTATTCTATATTTGCACTAATATTCCATATATGTTCAGAAATGAACTTACAAATTAGAATATATTTTTTAAAAGTAACATTTTCACAGGGTCTTATCCTTTTCATTTGTGGTCCATCAAGACAGCTGTCCAATCTCTTGGTATTTATTCTAATAAAGTGACAGTCTTCCTTATGATTTCATAATATATCAGAAGCGAATTGTGAAGCCTTTAGTTAACATGAGAAAGAGCAATTTTTAAAATGAAGACTTTCCTTTCAAATATCATTGGAAAAAGTGATTGACTTCATATAACCCAAGGCTTTGGGAGGAAATATATATATATATGACTTTAAACTAAGAGTGAGGGGTCTATTTTTAAAAAATAATATTATGTTTAAGATTGAAATGTGTTATAAATAACATTTATTTCCTTGGTAATTCTTCAAAAATGGACTTAGAATATATGACCTAAGTCAGACTAAAAGAGTATTGCTAGGGGATTTGCTAAAGTTTTCAAAAGTAAAGCTAGTGTTATGGGGCTGAAGATGGTATTATTAACCTAGAGTAGTTGTAGCCATCTCTGTACTGGAAGACTGTTGCCTGGAAATAAAAAGAACCTGTAAGAAATGGAGATTAGAAATAGAAGAGATTATTTTTGTGTATGGTGTTAGAAAGAGATCTAGTTTCATTCTTTTACAAGTGGTTGACCAGTTTTCCCAGCACCACCTGTTAAAGAGACTGTCTTTACTCCATTGTATATTCTTGCCTCCTTTGTCGAAGATAAGGTGTCCATAGGTGTGTGGGTTTATCTCAGGGCTTTCTATTTTGTTCCATTGATCTATATTTCTGTCTTTGTGCCAGTACCATACTGTCTTAATGACTGTGGCTTTGTAGTAGAGCCTGAAGTCAGGCAAGTTGATTCCTCCAGTTCCATTCTTCTTTCTCAAGATTGCTTTGGCTACTCAAGGTTTTTTGTATTTCCATATAAATCTTGAGATTATTTGATCTAGTTCTGTGAAAAATACTGCTGGTAACTTGATAGGAATTGCATTGAACCTGTAGATTGCTTTGGGTAGTATACTCATTTTCACTATATTGATTCTTCCAACCCATGAGCATGGTATATTTCTCCATCTATTAGTGTCCTCTTTGATTTCTTTCATCAATGTTTTATAGTTTTCGATATATAGGTCTTTAGTTTCTTTAGGTAGGTATATTCTTAAGTATTTTATTCTTTTCGTTGCAATGGTGAATGGGATTGTTTCCTTGACTTCTTTTTCTACTTTCTCATTGTTAGTGTATAGGAATGCAAAGGATTTCTGAGTGTTGATTTTATATCCTGCAACTTTACTATATTCGTTGATTAGCTCTAGTAGTTTTCTGGTCGAGTCTTTAGGATTTTCTATATAGAGGATCATGTCGTCTGCAAACAGTGAGAGTTTTACTTCTTCTTTTCCAATTTGGATTCCTTTTATTTCTTTTTCTGCTCTGATTGCTGTGGCCAAAACTTCCAGTACGATATTGAATAGTAGTGGTGAGAGTGGACACCCTTGTCTTGTTCCTGACTTTAGGGGAAATGGTTTCAATTTTTCACCATTGAGGATAATGTTAGCTGTGGGTTTGTCATTTATAGCTTTTATTATGTTGAGGTACGTTCCTTCTATTCCTGCTTTCTGGAGCGTTTTTTATCATAAATGGATGTTGAATTTTGTCAAAGGCTTTTTCTGCATCTATTGAAATAATCATATGATTTTTATTTTTCAGTTTGTTAATGTGATGAATTACATTGATTGATTTGTGGATATTGAAGAATCCTTGCATCCCTGGGATAAAGCCCACTTGGTCATGGTGTATGATCTTTTTAATGTGTTGCTGGATTCTGATTGCTAGGATTTTGTTAAGGATTTTTGCATCTATGTTCATCAGTGATATTGGCCTGTAATTTTCTTTTTTTGTGGTGTCTTTGTCAGGTTTTGGTACTAGGGTGATGGTGGCCTCATAGAATGAGTTTGGAAGTTTACCTTCCTCTGCAATTTTCTGGAATAGCTTCAGTAAGATAGGTGTTAGCTCTTCTCAAAATTTTTGGTAGAATTCAGCTGTGAAGCCGTCTGGACCTGGGCTTTTGTTTGCTGGAAGATTTCTGATTACAGTTTCAATTTCCATGCTTGTGATGGGTCTGTTAAGATTTTCTATTTCTTCCTGGTTCAGTTTTGGAAAGTTGTACTTTTCTAAGAATTTGTCCATTTCTTCCAAGTTGTCCATTTTATTGGCATATAATTGCTGATAGTAGTCTCTTATGATTCTTTGTATTTCTGTGTTGTCTGTTGTGATCTCTCCATTTTCATTTCTAATTTTATTAATTTGATTTTTTTCTCTTTGTTTCTTGATGAGTCTGGCTAATGGTTTGTCAATTTTATTTATCCTTTCAAAGAACCAGCTTTTTGCTTTGTTGATTTTTGCTAGATCTCTTTCTAACACCATACACAAAAATAAACTCAAAATGGATTAAAGATCTAAATGTAAGACCAGAAACTATAAAACTCCTAGAGGAAAACATAGGCAAAACACTCTCCGACATAAATCACAGCAGGATCCTCTATGATCCACCTCCCAATATACTGGAAATAAAAGCAAAAATAAACAAATGGGATCTAATTAAAATTAAAAGCTTCTGCACAACAAAGGAAACTATAAGCAAGGTGAAAAGACAGCCTTCTGAATGGGGAGAAAACAATAGCAAATGAAACAACTGACAAACAACTAATCTCAAAGATATACAAGCAACTTATGCAGCTCAACTCCAGAAAAATAAACGAACCAATAAAAAAAATGGGCCAAAGAACTAAATAGGCATTTCTCCAAAGAAGACATACGGATGGCTAACAAACACATGAAAAGATGCTCAACATCACTCATTATCAGAGAAATGCAAATCAAGACCACAATGAGGTATCATTTCACACCAGTCAGAATGGCTGCGATCCAAAAGTCTACAAGCAATAAATGCTGGAGAGGATGTGGAGAAAAGGGAACCCTCTTACACTGCTGGTGGGAATGCAAACTAGTACAGCCACTATGGAAAACAGTGTGGAGATTCCTTAAAAAATTGCAAATAGAACTGCCTTATGATCCAGCAATCCCACTGCTGGGCATACACACCAAGGAAACCAGAATTGAAAGAGACACATGTACCCCAATGTTCATTGCAGCGCTGTTTATAATAGCCAGGACATGGAAACAACCTAGATGTCCATCAGCAGATGAATGGATAAGAAAGCAGTGGTACATATACACAATGGAGTACTACTCAGCCCTTAAAAGAATAAATTTGACTCAGTTCTAATGAGATGGATGAAACTGGAGCCGATTATACAGAGTGAAGTAAGCCAGAAAGAAAAACACCAATACAGTATACTGACACATATATATGGAATTTAGAAGGATAGTAATGAAGACCCTCTATGTGAGACAACAAAAGAGACTCAGAGGTATAGAATGGACTTTTGGACTCTGAGGGAGAGGGAGGGAGTGGGATGATTTGGGAGAACAGCATTGAAACATGTATACTATCTTGTAAGAATGAAGCGCCAGTCTATGTTCAATACAGGATGCAGGACGCATGGGGTGGGTGCATGGGATAATTCAGGGAGAGGATGTGGGGTGGGAGGGTGGGAGGGGGCTTCGGCATTGGGAGATTGTGTTCACCTATGGCTGATTCGTGTCAATGTATGGCAAAACAAGTACAGTATTGTAATTAAAAAAGTAAATAAATTTAATTTAAAAAAAAAGAAAAAAAGAAATAGAAGAGAGAGATCTTACTCACTCCTAGACATTTCATTTATGAAAGTTAAGATATTCCGTTTATTGCTTAAGCAAGAATAAACAGATGATTATCTGTCAGGAAGATTGGCAACAGAAAAGAAAAAGACCACAGTGAATAAACAGAACAGTTAAGTCCATAGAAAGGGATATAATACAAGAAGTAAAAGACTGTAAGATTTATAACACTTTCACAGTGTTTGGAAGTTACTGTAACTAGAAAAAGAAAAAAAAAGGATTATATGAAAGAGTCAGTGTATGAACAAGTAACAGTTAAAATGTCACTGCCAAAATAAAAATTTAATAAGGTGAAACTATAGAATAAATAGTACCATATAAGATAAAATAAAATTTCTGGACTATAGAGCAAACAACCCCCCTGCCCCCGCCAAAAAAAAAAAAAAAGGAATCGAGTCAAAAGACACTGTTTTCAGAAAACAGAGCATCTCATCCCCAGAGGGTTAGAAGAAAAAGAATGAAAAAGAAGAAATTTATAAAGAAGAAAGAAAATGAGAGAGAGAGAAACTAAAGAACATTTTCCCAAGCTGAAGAAAAGACTCAAGTCTTAAGATAGAAAGAAAATATCAAAGACAAAATTGAAATATGGGGGGAACTTAGTTATATATACCTACTACTCTAAGGTTCGGAATAAAAAGCATAGAATACCTTGTGTGTGCTCAGTCACTCCCGATTCTACTGTAGCCTACCAGGTTTCTCTGTCCATGGAATTTTCTAGGCTAGAATATTGGAGTCAGATGCCACTTCCTTTTCTAGAGAATCTTCCTCACTTAGGGATCGGATCAAACTGCATCTCTTTTCTCTCCTGGCAGGCGGATTCGTTTCGCACTGCACCACCTGGGAAGCCCATAAGGATTTACTCAAGTGCTTTATTCTTGAGCTGATCTGGATGATGAGATTCTGGATTCTGGAGCTTATATACTTTTAAAAATAGCCTGTATAGAATATATATAGAATATCTTAGAGGGTATATATTACAGTTCACCCTGTCATCCAAAATTCACAACATTTCCACAGCAAAATATTCTCGTTCCCTGCCAAGATTTCTTAAATTCTCATCCCCCAAAACAATGTAAGCTCCAGAATCCAGAATCTTATCATTTAGATCAGGTAAGGATAAAGCACCTCTGGTGTAGTTCATTTTTCAAGTTACTGAATTACTATAATCATCCTATTTTATGGGAGGGAACAGATCTTAACTATTTATTGTAGCCACACAACAGGTCCTGGGAAGGCACCAGAGAGCCATCTGTAGGAGGTGACACAAAGATCTAAGACCCCTTAACAGCTCCCTGGGTAGACTAATACATTCATGTAAACAAGCAGAGTTCTAAAATCGTTAAAAAAAAAAAAAGAAGAAGAAGAAGAAGAAGAAGAAGAGCTAACAGTGTATGATTGCTTCAGAAAAGAATAGAGAAGAAAAATAAGAAATCAATATCAACTTCTCATAATGAGGACCTCAAATGAAAATGAAAAAAATATTTCCCACACATGAAGTCTATATAATCACTATGTTTTTTTAAACATGTTTTTGGAGGTCCTGGCCAATGTAACACAGTAAGAAAAGGGGAAATTGTGTCTTAGCCTACGTTAAGAAGAAAACCTCAATGCAAAAGTCCTTGTGCTGCTATTTTTTATGGAGTACAATTACTAGGAAGCAGGCATGAGTTAGGAAAGAAAAAAAATGACGATACAAGGTTGTATTTCTGAGCTGGCCATTGCTTGGTGTCAAGATAGTTGATTGCTCTGTCTCGTAGAACTATCTTTAAAAAGTCTATTCTGGGAGGAAAATGAAGTTATAAGATTTATCCAATGACTTCCATGACATTTTGATCTCCCATAGGGAGTTGACACATGCAAATTTTTGTCTTTAAATACATGAGAATCAATAGTGTTTTATACCTTCAGTATTAAGAGTGAAGCCCTGAAGTCTAAGGCCAGGGGTCAACAGTGGGAGCATTAGCAAAACTACAGATATGTGAGCAAAGAGGATCTAAAGCTGAATGTAAGATGTGTCTAATAGAAGTGGTATAAGAAAAAAAAATGTTTGCAAAATACATGACGGCCTTCATTGAAATCTAAGGTGCATTAAAGTAGTTATTTGTGAGAAGATGGCAGTTTGTGGATGCCAAAAGAGGATTTTGATATTTTATTCCAAACATGTTGGTTTCAGCTCTATAATGGACAATTTCACTCTATAATCACTATTAAGTATAAAAAAATATATTTTTAAAGGATACAGTCTTAGAAGGATTGTTCAAATTTTTATGAGTTTAACCTTCAGGATCCTTTCCAGATTCTCATGATAAAGATCAGAGAAAAGCCTCCTTGTGCTCTGGAATGGCAGAAAGATGACAATGACCATTTCAAAAATACAACTATAGCATTCAGCTCAGCATTCAGGTCTTCTTATTGCAGTTGTATTCTCAGGGTAAACTACCTTGGCAGAGCCTTATCTAGCCTAAGACAAGGACTGTTAGACAACTCCAGCCAACCTAGCCTCCATGTCTACATAAGAGGAGGAAAATAAAAGTCTAAGAGACTCTCCAAAAAGTAACACACCAGAAATTAAATACTCTCTTATAAAATAAAACCTGAGATTTAAGCAAAGCATAGAATGGTTCGCCTCCCCAATAACTTCCAACACTTCAACATAGCCTAATAAAACAACAGTAGATTATAACAAATAGAAGTGAAAGACCTCAACCTTAAGAAAGAATTTCTATGGTAGCCCAAAGGTAACAACAAGCACATTAGAAGATGAACATAAAACTTCATAGTAAAGGCCAATTTATCTCAGTTCCTATTACCTGATATAGCTTGTCTGGCTTTAAACAAGGAAATTGCAAGGCATGCTTAAAGTTAGAGAAAATCCATTCTGGAGAGACAAAGCAAGCATTAGAACCTGATGCAGATGTGTCAGAGATTTTGGACCTATCAGGCTGGGAATTTAAAACAGCTAGGATTAATATGTGAAGGGTTCTAGTGGGAAAAACAATTGACAATATGCAAAAACAAACAGGTGACAACAGAGCAGAGAAATAGATACACTAAGGAAGAGTCAAAATGGACTGCTAGAAATCAAAATCACTTTAACAGAAATGAAGAATGCTTTTAGCTTGATTAGTAGACTGAACAGAGCAGAGGGATGCATCAGTGAGCTTGAAGATATATCAATAAAGCTTGTTTAACTGAAAAGCAAAGAGGCAAAAAGAACAATAACAACAACAAGTAGAAGATCCAAAAACCATGAGAAAATTACAATAGATATAACACAAGCATAATAAGCATAACAGAAAGAAAAAAACAGACAAAATATTTGAAATAATAGGGGCTAAAAACCTTTCAAACTTAATCACAGACACCAAACCACATATCCAAGAAGCTTAATAAGAAGCTTATCTTTTCTTTTTTTTTGTCTAAAATAATAGTCTTTATTTTTACACAAAACAGTACAAAATGAGGCAGTTCCTCAAAGGGTGACTTGGAGCCAGAAAAATCTATTGTGAACTTGAAAATGTTAGTGTTAGACGCTAAGTCATGTTTGACACTTTGCAACCCAATGGACTGAAGCCCACAAGACTCTGTCCACAAGACTCTGTCCATGGGAGTCTCCAGACAAGAAGAAGCTTATATTTTATCAAATAAGATAAAAACCAAATAATTCACATCTAGACATATCATATTCAAATTGCAGAAACCAAAGTCAAACAAAAAATTTTGATTTATACAGTTTAATTTTTGTTAAAATTTAATTTAATTTTTAAGTTAAAAATTAACATCATACACCTCTCTTCAGAAACCATGCAAGCAAGAAAGGAGTGAAGAAATTAACTAGTGTTGAAGGAAAAAGAAAGAGTGCGTCTAAATGAATCTGAGCTTTAGTCAGTCCTTCATGTGGGTTTTGATTGAGAGCCTGGCAGACCTCTTCTTTGGTTCTGAGACACTGGGGGGGATTAATTTCTACCATTATTAGGTTTTGAGATAAGCTTTATAAACATCTGCTTTACTGAGGTTCAAAATATGACATATATATAAAGACAGAGATAACTGTGAATATGAAGCAGTCCCTCTAGGAAAACTTTCTCGTAAGTACCACAGAGCTACAGAATATTTCACTCTGCTTTAGAATACTTCTAACTCAGCCTTCCACACAATCATAGAAGCCAGTAAATATCCCAGGGTGAAAGGTCACCAGGCATTTGAGAATCCTCAAATATCAATCCATAATTTGAGAATGTACAGTTGGTTCAAACTCTGCTGGTTTCCCTTTCCCTCTGCAGGGACTCTCTTCCTAAAGTAAGCTAATCTCAGCTCATATTTGGTAAATACTCCCAGAAAAGCAAACAACTAGAGATCTGGAGCTCTCCAGGAGGGCTTTCATTTCATTTGGGGAATCTGGTTTCACTTAGGTTTGTTAATCCAGAGTACTCCAATGTTCTCAAAATTAGTTTTATTTATGTTATCCTTTTTTAGTTTTAGTTGTTGTAGTAGAACCATTGGCCTACACAATATATTGCACATAACACAGAAGCCATTTAGTCCTTTAAAATATAAAAATATATTAAAATATTTTGCATATATTTGATAATGTAGTTTGAATGCTAGAACAAAAGTACAGGTTATTATTTATTATCAAAATTGATACCCATGTACTGGGTGTGGATATTTTAACTGTTTTGCAAATGTTGATATATGATCAACAGTGTGTGGAGTTCAACTGATGAAAATTACCCTGTTACACTGCTCCAGGGAATCCCTGGTGGCTCAGATGGAAAAGAATTGGACTGCAATGCAGGAGACCTGGGTTCAATCCCTGGGTGGGGAAGATCGTCTGGAGAAAGGAATGGCAACCCATTCCAATATTTTTGCCTGGAGAATTCCACGGACAGAGGAGCCTAGTGAGCTACAGTCATGGGGTCTCAGAGAGTCAGACACAACTCGGTGACTAACACTTTCACTTTTCACACTGCTCCAAAAGCCACTCATTTTAATATATTCCCAAATGTACACCAGAAGAAATTAAGGTTTTCAATGGTCTTTGCTGAAGAATATTGATACATATGTAGAATCTGATTTTATAGGACATATATATATCCACAGAAATTTGCAAATGTCCTTAAATAAAGATATAGCAGTGCTCTGCATTGAAGGAATTGTTTTTCTTGAAAAAATGATGAACTATATAGGAGCACTTTTTTAAAAGAAGAATCATGTCCATTTTGCTGAGAATCATTTTAGTTATTTAAACAAGTAACCAACATATTAGTTTTCTTCTGCTGAATTCTTGATGTTCAAAACTCATGGCCTAAAAAAGAAGTAGATTATATTCCTTACTATTCAAGGTAAATAAATTAGGATGAGCTTTATCTTTCATAAAGTGAGCCTAAACTGGTTGTTCTATTTTCTAGTGCATCTTCTGTATATCTTCCAGATGTTCCTCTCACCAAGATGTTTTGAATATCTACTCCTTTATGGTGGGTTCATATATCTCAAACTTCAGTAAGTTTTTTGTTTTTCTTGTTTTTAATCTCTTCTCTTACTTTACTTTTTGGAGCTATTCTGTCAAGCTTTTTGTGCTGTTTGAAAAGCACTCAGCTATCTGAACATCTGGAAATAAAACTTTGCAATTAACAGTCACATTCTCACCACTGGAAGTCTGTTAGTTTGTGAACATCTTGTTTTGCCTTTTTCCTGTGCTGTGTTGTTCTGTGCTAAGTCACTTCAGTCGTGTCCGACTCTTTGCAGCCCTAAGGACTATAGCCTGCCAGGCTCCTAAACCATACCACTTGGGTCTAATGAAGGAAATGAAAACTGAACCTCAGAATACTCATGATATGGTAACCCAATGCATGCCTGTATCTTATTTTACCTATACATTTGTTTTACTTTTCTTGGGCTAAGCGCTTCTTTTTCACTCCATGTTGCTAAATTGCCAATGACGCAAATAAGTACTAACATCCTTTCAACAATTACTTAAAATTTCTGTGTTTTGATGAAACTTGGGTTCTTAACATGAGTTCTGAATTTAATAAGAATACTTATTAAGAAGTATACATACTTCTTTTGAGTATCTAGTCTTGTTTGACTTGAATTAAATGTAATTTAGGAATCTCATACTTTTCTCTTGGCTGTCTCACAAAAAAAGTGAATCTAATTCATGAGGCTCTGCTGCTGCTGCTAACTCACTTCAGTCGTGTCCGACTCTGTGCGACCCCAGAGATGGCAGCCCACCAGGCTCCCCCGTCCCTGGGATTCTCCAGGCAAGAACACTAGAGTGGGTTGCCATTTCCTTCTCCAATGCAGGAAAGTGAAAGATGAAAGGGAAGTCGCTCAGTCGTGTCCGACTCTTCGTGACCCCATGGACTGCAGCCCACCAGGCTCCTCTGTCCATAGGGTTTTCCAGGCAAGAGTACTGGAGTGGGCTGCCATTGCCTTCTCCTTCATGAGGCTCTAGGACACTGTAACTCAAACTCTAAATCCTTGCTACAGAAATATAAAATACCACATTGCTGTATTTTCATGTTATTTTGTCCTGGAATCTTGTAGGGACAAATTATAAGTGACATCTTATTTAATTTCCTTAAATAATTAGAAATTTGCTAAAATATTAGGCTGATTTTATGTTAAACATTTACATGTAAATTAGGTTTTATACTTGAGATTTTAAGTCAATAAATGAAACTGAAAATAGTTGAATCCGCAGGTTTTCAAATTGAGCTAAGTGGATTTCTGGTCATTTCAAGGAGTCCCTTTGGGTGGGGATTCAGTGGAAACAAGGGTTGGTGAATGTGGATAATAGAAGTAAACAGTGTTCCTCTCAGAGAAGGCAATGGCACCCCACTCCAGTACTCTTGCCTGGAAAGTCCCATGGACGGAGGAGCCTGGTGGGCTGCAGTCCATGGGGTCGCTATGAGTTAGACACGACTGAGCGACTTCACTTTCATTTTTACTTTCCTGCATTGGAGAAGGAAATGGCAACCCACTCCAGTGTTCTTGCCTGGAGAATCCCAGGGACGGGGAGCCTGGTGGGCTGCCGTCTATGGGGTCACACAGAGTCGGACACGACTGAAGCGACTTAGCAGCAGCAGCTGCAGCAGGGTTCCTCCAGGCCTTCCCATTATGATCAGGGAAGGTTGACTCACCTGTTTTGCATTTTAAGTTTCCTTGTAAGATTTCATTTGAAAAACCTTTCCTAGAACCTTTAAAAAAAAAAAAAAGTCAATGGTATTATCAATGGTTCACTTTGGAGACTAAAAAGGAAACCTAAGATAGATGATGCCCTTTCCCAGGTGCCAACTGGCAGCTAATTCATGAGAATGATGGCTTCCCTGGTGGCTCAGGGGGTAAAGCGTCTGCCTGCAATGCAGGAGACCTGGGTTCGATCCCTGCATCAGGAAGATCCCCTGGAGAAGGAAATGGAAACCCACTCCAGCACTCTTGCCTGGAAAATCCCATAGACAGAGAAGCCTACAGTCCATGGGACCGCAAAGAGTCAAAGAGTCGGACATGACTAAGCAACTTCACTTTCACTTTCATGAGAATTAGGGAAATTTCTCCTGACTTTAAGTTTTGCAGTTATTCAAATAGACCAACTACAGAACTGAAGAAATTACACTAAAATAGAAATACAGGAAAGCCCTAAATTTATAACACCATTTAGATTAATAATTTGCAGAGACATTTATAAAATATGTCATTTTTGAGAAAAAAAGTTGTGAATGACTAGAGATAACTATCCATAATTTCAATTCTGGAAATCTATGGTGTATGTGTTTCCTTAAATTAGTTAAATAATTATGTATATGGTAGGATAACTGGTAGAAATATTTACAGCACTTTTTATTTAACAGTTCTTTTCTTCCTCAAAACTATTCTGAAAATCCCCAATGTGCTCAATAAGCATCTCACCAAAAAACATTAAAAAATGTTATCGTCAATATTTAGTATCCAATATAATACTAGTTATTCTAACTTAGGATATAGGTCTCAAAACCATTAAGATAAGTGAACAGACAAGTCCTTCTGTGAAACTGTAGAAGAGGCAATAATAATTGAATATTGTACTTCTACAGTTGATATCATAAAAATTATATAATAAGTGTAAGAAGTATCCGATTTTAAATAACCATCATACTAGTTTTAATCATTTTGCATGGATGAAGGAATTGACTTTCCCCCTATATTCCTTAAAATCTAACAAACTTGAAAAAAATCTACCAGCATATACTGTTCTTTAAAAGAAGAATAGAAATGAAATGTAGAAGTCTCTTTAGAATAGGAACACAAGCCAGGAATGACAAGTATTCTATGTGTATGTCATTTCACAAAACTCACTAGCATTAGGAAACAAAGGATACAATTTGGGCTCATATGTACACGTATTATGGTGAAATATCAATAATAGATTCAGAAGTGATAGTCATTCCATTAGTCAGTAACTGTTCACTTGTCTGACAACATTGCGTAATCAAAAAGACAATTAAGATGTCCAAAGATCACATTTTGTACTTTTGTAATAGCCAGTATGGGTTTAAACAGATTTGGATTTAATCATTCAAAAACATTAGCACAAATTCCTTGTATTTTTGTACTAATGTTACAATTCTTGCATCTGAAATTCAACTATTTGTACTTGGTACACATCTACTGAGTGATTAAAAACTATAGTAAGTCTAAAATGTCTATCAGTAGTCTCGTCTGAATCTTCTTCAGGGCAATTCTCCTCAATAGGTGTAGTCACCTGGCAAGGTTTTCATTCAATTTACCAGTACATTTGACATCAGTATGAGTGATTTTTAAGATTTTTAATTGTAGCAAAAAAAAAGTAAAATTCACCCTCTTAAAGTACACACAGTCCAGTAGAATTAACTGTATTTAATTGTTATATAATAGATCTCACAAAACTAAAATTCTATACCATTTCCTCTTCACTGCCCATCTCCTTCCCCCAGAAACCACCATTCTACTTTATGTTTTCATGATTTTGACTACTCTAGATATCTCATACATTGGAATCATGTGGTATTTGGTATTTGTCCTTTGGTTATTGGCTTATTTAACTCAGCATAATTTCTTCAAATTTCAGTGATACTGTAGCTTGTGACAGTAGTTCCTTATTCTTCAAGGCTGAATAATATTGCATTGTATGTATATATACCACATTTTCTTAATTCATTCATCTGTCCATGGATATTTGGGCTTCCTCTGCTGCTGCTGCTGCTGCTAAGTCACCTCAGTCGTGTCTGACTCTGTGCGACCCCCATAGACGGCAGCCCACCAGGCTCCTCTGTCCCTGGGATTCTCCAGGCAATATCTTTTTATATTCTTCTTTCAACTCTTGTGTGTGTGTGTGTGTATGTGAAGTAGAATTGCAGGATCTTGTGGTAGTTCTATTTTTAATATCTTCATACAATTTTTTTCACAGTACCTGCAACATTTTGCATTCCTGCCAATAGTGAGTGCACCACCATTACAGTTTATCCACATCTTCATGAACATTTCTTTTGGTGTTGGTTGTTGGTTGTAATGGTCATCCTACTGGGTGGGAAGTGATATCTCATTGTGGTTCTGATGTGCATTTCTCTAATGATTGAGATTTTAGCATCTTTTCATATACTTAATGACCATTTGTATATCTTTTTGGAGAAATATCTATTTTGGTCCTTTATTAATCTTATAATCAGGTTACTTATTTTTGTTTTTCAGTTGCATCAATATCAGTTTCATTGTATGTTTTATTAGCTTTTATAATATTTCTATCCATAAAAATGGTATTAGCTATTTTTATATGTAATATTAAAACTTATTTGAACAATTCTCAGCACCTTTTAACTTTTACCATCATAATTAATGGCCACACAGTGTTTATTCAGATTATTATGATTATTAAGAATTTGTGTTTTCCAGATTGCACTCAGTAAATCTTCCCTGTAAGTTGCTTCCTGTCATGGGTTCTTGGTAGTAGACACATCCCAGAAAATGAGAATCAAAACACATAACCATATTAATATTGCTTAACCTCAGTTTGATTCCTGGGTTGGGAAGATCCTCTGGAGAAGGGAAAGACTGCACACTCCAGTATTCTGGCCTGGAGAATTCCATAGACAGTATAGTCCATGGGGTCAAAAGAGTTGGACACAACTGACAGACTTTCACTTTCACTTCACTATGGTCATAGTCAGAGGGCATATCATTTTATTCATCTTGAGAACATAGACAACTCTTGAATATGTGTTAGAATTGCTATCATCCATCTCACCACTTAGTTCTTTATCCCAGGAAGAGGTTTCAACAGAGTGCTTCCCTCCAAGTGCATATGAGTCAAAGCTAAGGGAGCTATTATTCTTTTTCTCCAAGCTTCTCTCAAGGCACCAAAATTATATATATTAGCATTTCCCTTTTTTCACATGCATTCACTAACTCCTTCTCCCTCAGTTGCAATCTCCTTTCGTTCATTTATCATTAATTTTCATCTAAACCTTTCCTGGTGAGATAGGTTCTGACGCTGATTATTCATATTGCTGGCAGCAAGATGAAGCACCTCTTTATCCCATTCCACCTATGGAGGATCATATGGAACAAATATTCAGAAATAGAGGACTATCACATTCATTAGGCAATGAAACAATTACAACCATCAACCCCAACTTGGTAAGTTATGGAGAAGATATAATCCATCCCTTTAATCCTTCAAAATTTTTTAGTTAGGTTCAAATCAGTAGATATACTTTCTTATTTCTGGCCAGGAACTACTGAGATTGGTACTGAAAAAATTGAGCTGAAATGCAAGAGAAGACTTGTACATAAGCTCCTGTATCATCAGCCCTCATCCCCTCTTCCCCAATTTCACCACAAATGCATAACGACTTAGCTAATAAAGACCCATAATTAGACCTCTTGGCATTAAATTGCAAAAATAAGGCTGGAAGTTGATAGACTAGCCTTTAGTCTTTTGCCACTATCTATCATTTTAAACAAATATTTTAGTTGACTATGTCAGGTATTATGAACCTACCACCACGGGGATAATAAGGAATAAGAAGAATTGATTAAGAGTGATGTACTCTGTACCCATTGTTGCACTAGTTGGATAGAGAATTGAATGCCTTGATATGATTAAATGTAATTGTGAGAGTCAAACTGGTAAAATATTATTTTTCCTAGTCTCTTTATAGTATTAGCATTGAATCTATTGTTTCCCAGTCTTTTAATAGAATTAACAGCATTGACTTCAGTTTACACATATGGAAATCGCAACCAGGAATATGAATCAAGTCCTGCCAGTGCCCATTTAAGTCCTTTTCCCTACCCAGTGTGTGTGTGTATGTGCGTGTGTGTGTGTGTGTGTGTGTGTGTGTTCAGTCGCTCAGTCATGTCCAACTCTCTGTGACCCCACGGACTGTAGTCTGCCATGTTCCTCTGCCCATAGGGTTTTCCAGGTGGGAATGCTGGAGTGAGTTGCCCTCTCCTTCTCCAAGGGATCTTCCTGACCCAGGGATCAAACCATGTCTCTTGCATCTCCTGCACTGGCAGGTGAATTCTTGACCATTGTGCCTCCTGGGAAGTTCCTAGCCATAGAAAAAAAGCAAAAGTAATCTACTTGCAAACTATGTTCTGGAAAGGATGAATTATAGACTTTGCCCTTTCTGGTTGTTCAACATTTGAGTTTGTGGGGGTGCTACCAGTATATATCACCATTTGGCATATTATTACATGCTTTGAGTTCCTTTATGTTTTTCATGTTGTGAACTTCTAAGCTGCCACTTCAAGAGATCAAACTAGTGTGTCAACTTCATGATTCCAATTATCTCCCAACCCTGGAACAGGGCTGTTTTGGTTAAACATCAGCATATTGTACTTTGATTTTATCTCAGAATTTCTGTAGAGCTTTTCAAAGTATAGTATCCTTTATAAAGATCCTCTTCATGACCCATTTGTCCATTTTACAGGAAAAAATTACAATCCCAAGAGTCAGCATACCCAAATAGTAGAACTTTTGTTTCCAATTCTTTTATCATTGCAAGGAACAGAGCCTGTAATTCAGCTCTTCCAATGAGGATTTTGGAAGAGCTGAATACCCTTTCACACTGTTCATACCCATGAACAGTATGAAAAGGCAAAAAGATAGGACACTGAAAGATGAACTCCCCATGTCAGTAGGTGCCCAGTGTGCTACCGGAGATCAGTGGAGAAATAACTCCAGAAAGAATGAAAGGATGGAGCCAAAGCATAAACAACATCCTGTTGTGGATGGGACTGGTGATAGAAGCAAGGTTCAATGCTGTAAAGAGCAACATTGCATAGGAACCTGGAATGTTAGGTCCATGACACAAGCAAATTGGAAGTGGTCAAACAGGAGGCGGCAAGACTGAACAGGAATGTTAGGAATCAGTGAACTAAAATGGACTGGAATGGGTGAATTTAACTCAGATGATCATTATATCTATTACTGTGGGCAAAAATCCCTTAGAAGAAATGGAGTAGCCATTATGTTGTAGGAAGGGAGGGCCTGTATAGGGCCCCAAGAGTGGGCTCTTGTCTAACACTCGGAAAAGAATTGTCCGAGGAGACACGTGCTGACTCAGCAAGATATTTTATTGGGAAAGGGCACCCAGGTGGAGAGCAGTAGGGTAAGGGAACAAAGGAGCACTGCTCTGCCGCATGGCTCACAATGTTGGGTTTTATGGTGATGAGATTAGTTTCCAAGTGGTCTTTGACCAGTCATTCTAATTCAGAGTATTTCCTGGTGGTGCGTGCATCGCTCAGCCAAGATGGATGCTAGCGAGAGGGATTCTGGGAAGTGGTCAGACACATAGTGTCTCCTTTAGACCTTCCTGAACTCTTCCGGTTGGTGGTGGCTTATTAGTTCCATATTTCTTATCAGAATCTCCTGTCATAAACAACTCATGCAGATGATTACTATGGTGCCTGGCCAGGATTGGTGGTTTCAATCAGTGTGCTTCCCCTAACAACTCCCCCGAGAGACTTCATACTCAAGATACTTCTTGGGAACTGGGGTGGAGGTCTCTTTCTTCTGTAACTTCTTCCTGCTGTGGATGGGTGTAGGCCTGCCTAGCAGAGCAGAAGTCTCTCTCTCTACCTGATCTAAGTTGGGATGTTCCACATCTGAAACCAGCCTTCCAAGCTTGTAGTAAGAGCAATTTAGTTAGAAACTGCTGGAGTCTGCTGGAAATAAACTTTGTAAGGAGTTGGAGCATACAGGGGCCAAATAGGAGGCCTAATAAGATAGTTATCACTGGACCCATGAATGGTAGGAGCCAAGAAGGGAAAGAAAGAGAACTCCATACACTTGTTGAACTCAAATCCCAGATCTTTGCGCCCTGTTCCAAAAGCCCCTTGATATCTTCTTGGATCTGCCCAGATTGGTTGTACTAAAAATAGCATTCTTCCTTTAGATAGAGACAAGTACCCCCCGTCCTGCAGTTAGTAAATCTAACCCAACTATTTTGTAGGACCACTGCAGCTAGGGAGTCTAACTGGGATTGTAGGCGTTGGAGGGTCCTTGCCATTTTTTTCTATGGATACAGCAGTGTCAGTAGAAATCTGCTGAAATTTATGTAAAGAAGTTCCCCCATGGCAGCTCCTGTCAAACCAGTGGTCAGTCCTAATGCCAGGAAAAGAGAAGTAAGTATTACCACACGACGTATCCTCTGATTGGTATATACTGGTAGAGGCAAGGAGGTATTACTCCAGGCCAGATCTATGTGGGCTGTAACATACCCTAGGGAGCAAGTTCCTGACCAAAAAGGTGGTAGAGATCGATAAGCTTTATCCCCACATATGAAATAGACACCGTGACTAGGTTTAAACTGGGCAGCAAAATGGGTTTGCTATTTCCATCTGCCTTACAACTGGAACATGGCATAATGGAACAAGGGCAGTCTCTTAGTAGCTGGGAGGAGACTATCACTCTTGCTGCAAAACTGGCAGCAGTGAGGGGCTTTAGGAAGGGATTCAAGTGTTGTGAGGCATCCTGGGTTCTGTCCTCAAGGTAGAGAGTATTTCGTTTAGGCTCCCACCATAGGGTTAGGTTTTCAGGGGTGAGTACTCCTACAAAGGAATAACAGGGGTCAGAGTTGCCTGGCCAATTTAGAAACCAGGATGACTGGGTATGGTTCTTTGGTCATCCAGAACAGAACATGGATTTTCGAGACTGGTTAACAGCATTTGAGGAGAGTCTCATGTTTGGGGATAGGTATAGTGTGTCAGTTCTGCCAGATCCTCTAGGGCTAAATCATAATACCCTAGTGAAATTTTCTAGGTCCCGATTTGTCTCAGTGAAAGTCACCTCACATTGTGAGTTGCCTAGATTTCCCACTGACACCCCTGTCAGGGAGTCACTTTTAGACAGATAGGAAGGTCATTTGGGAAATGTTAGTCAAGAGAAAAAATAAGGGCTTCAGGATGGAGAGGAATGCCAAAGAAGGCATCTTTAAGATCCAAGACTGAGAAGTACTTAGCATTTCCTGGGACTTGGAATAGGAGGGTATATGGATTTGGGACTATGGGGTGGGTGGGAACCACAGCTTCATTAACAGCTCTTAGATCCTGGACAAATCGATAAGATCCATCTGGTTTTTTAACAGGCAAGATTGAAGTATTGCAGGGAGACTCACAGGTGATTAGAATTCCAGTATCTTGGTATTTGTTAACTAATGGTCTAAGACCTTCAAGAGCTTCTGGTTTTAAGGGATATTGTCTTTTCCAGGGATAGGGAGTATTTGGCTTCAGAAGAATTTTTACCGGTGGAACATTTATGGCTAGACCAGGGCTAGAGACATCCCACACCTGGGGATTGACCTTATCTAAGAAAAGGACAGAATCCTCCTTTTCTACATCTGACTGTAAATATTCAGACACTAGGCAAAGGAAATTATCAACTTCTAGCTTTCCCCAAGTCATTCTGGTCTGGAGGTGGCAAAGAAGGTCTCTCCCCAGC
Source organism: Nanger dama (assembly GCA_917880005.1). Classification (NCBI taxonomy): domain Eukaryota; kingdom Metazoa; phylum Chordata; class Mammalia; order Artiodactyla; family Bovidae; genus Nanger; species Nanger dama. The sequence continues at coordinate 39,568,869 of CAKJTW010000007.1, forward strand.
AGGGGAGCAGGGCAACCAGGGATGTATAAGAAGGGGTGGGTTGCTTGCCAATTGCCCACCTTACAATGGAAGGGCTTAGTAAAATTTTGGCTTTGGGGTTTTCCATCTACCCCTCAGTTCAGTTCAGTCACTTAGTCATGTCCGACTCTTCATGACCCCATGAATCACAGCACGCCAGGCCTCCCTGTTCATCACCATCTCTTGGAGTTCACTCAGACTCACGTCCATCAAGTCCGTGATGCCATCCAGCCATCTCATCCTCGGTCGTCCCCTCCTCCTCCTGCCCCCAATCCCTCCCAGCATCAGAGTCTTTTCCAATGAGTCAACTCTTCACATGAGGTGGCCAAAGTATTGGAGTTTCAGCTTTAGCATCATTCCTTCCAAAGAAATCCCAGGGCTGATCTCCTTCAGAATGGACTGGTTGGATCTCCTTGCAGTCCAAGGGACTCTCAAGAGTCTTCTCCAATACCACAGTTCAAAAGCATCAATTCTTTGGCCCTTAGCCTTCTTCACAGTCCAACTCTCACATGCATACATGACCACAGGAAAAACCATAGCCTTGACTAGACGGACCTTAGTCGGCAAAGTCATGTCTCTGCTTTTGAATATACTATATAGGTTGGTCATAACTTTTCCTCCAAGGAGTAAGCGTCTTCTAATTTCATGGCTGCAGTCACCATCTGCAGTGATTTTGGAGCCCCCCAAAATAAAATCTGACACTGTTTCCAGTGTTTCCCCATCTATTTCCCATGAAGTGATGGGACCAGATGCCATGACCTTAGTTTTCTGAATGTTGAGCTTTAAGCCAGCTTTTTCACTCTTCTCTTTCACTTTCATCAAGATGCTTTTTAGCTCCTCTTCACTTTCTGCCATAAGGGTGGCATCATCTGCATATCTGAGGTTATTCATATTTCTCCATAACCCCATGGGGGAGGGAGCATATGGAGGAGGAGCTGAGGTGATGGTGAGTGACTTCCCTTCAGATCCCATGACTTCTGGGCCCAGCCTCGTGCTTCCGGGTCTGAGCTCATGATTCCCGGGCCTACCTTCTTGACTTCCAGGTCCAAGCTCATGACTCCCAGGTGTGTCTTACCCTCCTTTCCCCGTGACTTCTCTGCTGAAGTGGAGGAGGTCAAGAGAAGGTCAAGGGGATCTTCTGTTTCAGACCTTGCTAAAAGGATTTTGGAAGAGCATTTATCAAAGTCCTCAAGCTTATATTTTCCCTTTTTCTCAGAGTCCTGGTAGTGGGCCATAAAGGCTTGGACATAGGGAACCTCCTTGTATTTTCCCTCACGTTTGCAGTATAGACTGAGCTGTAAAACGGTGTTGTATCCAAGTGATCCCAACTGGGGCCATTTTTCCCCTCCTTCCAGGGAGTAAGTAGGCCAGTATTGAGTACAGTATTTGATAAGTTTTTTTTTTTTCTTTTTGGCCCTTCCAGTTGGTATCCCTCCCAGTGGGCCAAAAGACAGCAGGGTGTCTAAAGGGAAGCTAGGCTTATTTCCCATTTTAGTGACAGTATAGTTTATATCTCGTTCCAAGGGGACAAATATTGGGATGGCTGCCCCTATATCTGACTCTAGAGAGATTGTAAGCTCTCTCCTGGTCCCAAATTGCCTGACTGTATATGCGCCAAAGGAAATATTCAGTAGTAAGCACAATCAATGGTGCTGTAGGACTGGTCCCGGAAGGTAAATTAATCCCTAAGGATGTGTCTAGGGTGTTAATTTTTACCCAAGACCAGGTGCGACTATACTGAACCCCGTCAATCACTTCCACGTGGAAGCACTCAGCCAAATGCTCAATTAAATGGCTGAATTTATAGAAACAGGGCACCCAATGGAGGGCTTCTAATGCCCGATTGTCTCCCCAAGAACAGAAAGCACAATGGATGGGGAGAAGAGAGTGTAGCCTCTCAGAAAATCTCTTGCAAAGACCCAGAACTTCAGGTCCAAGTATCTACAGACAGAGTGAATGGAAATAACTTGGGTCCTCACAGAGGAAAAGAGGCCAGGTTGAGAGAGAAGGAGTGGGAAGAGACAAAAGGTGTAAGAGTTGGGGGAGAGAAAAAGGAAAAAGAAAAAAAAAGGGGTGGCCTTACAGGCGTCTCCTGCCACCTACAGATAGCCAGACGTTACGGGACTTTTTCCTGGGTCTCCAGAGAAGAGAGGACTGGAACTCGGCCCTACCAGAAAGCAGAACCAGAATTCGAGTTCTCTGCCAAGATGAGGTGATCAATGTCCAATCCTCAGCTCAGGCTGAGGCCCTTCGACCAGACTCCTGCACCCAGGACTGGGGGACTGGAAAAATAGGATGGGATAGGTGGAAAGGAGGGGGGTGAGATAAAGGGGGTCAACAAAATCTCTTGTTCCTTACCCAGTCGGGGCACCCTGGCCAGTTGTCCGCGTCAGGAGGAGACCAGGGACAAACGAGTCCCAGTTGTGGCCACTGGGTCAGATCCGTTGGCAGGCGAGCTGGTCCTGGAGTACCCCAAGTGGTCTGGATGTCAGTCCCAGTAAAAATGGGGGTGTCCCTTCATGGTCGCCAGTTGTTGTAGGAAGGGAGGACCCCAAGAGTGGGCTCTTGTCTAACACTCGGAAAAGAATTGTCCGAGGAGACATGCGCTGACTAAGCAAGAGATTTTATTGGGAAAGGGCACCCAGGTGGAGAGCAGTAGGGTAAGGGAACAAAGGAGAACTGCTCTGCCGCATGGCTTGCAATGTCGGGTTTTATGGTGATGAGATTAGTTTCCGAGTGGTCTTTGACCAATCATTCTAATTCAGAGTCTTTCCTGGTGGTGCGTGCATCGCTCAGCCAAGATGGATGCTAGTGAGAGGGATTCTGGGAAGTGGTCAGACACGCAGTGTCTCCTTTAGACCTTTCCTGAACTCTTCCGGTTGGTGGTGGCTTATTAGTTCCATATTCCTTATCAGGATCTCCTGTCATAAAACAACTCATGCAAATGATTACTATGATGCCTGGCCAGGGTGAGCAGTTTCAATCAGTGTGTTTCCCCTAACAACTACAGTCAACAAGAGTCTGAAATGCAGTACTTGGATGCAATCTCAAAAACGACAGAATGATCTCTCTTTGTTTCCAAGGCAAACCATTTAATATCATGGTAATCCAAGTCTATGCCTCAGCTAATAATGCTGAAGAAGCTGAAGTTGAAGGGTTCTATGAAGACCTACAAGACTTTGTATAACTATTAACCCAAAAGATGTCCATTTCATTAGAGGAGACTGAAATGCAAAAGAAAGAAGTTAAGAAACATCTGGAGTAACAGGCAAATTTGCCCTTGGGTATGGAGTGAAACAGGGCAAAGGCTAATAGAGTTCTGCCAAAAGAATGCACTGGTCATAGTGAGATGGTAACAGGCAGGAAGGCCAGGGGTCTCCTGCAAGTGTCAGACATTTTTATCTCTCTTAAGTGGCAGGAGGAAGCAAACTAGCAATATTTTTTCCTTCTCTATACAAATTTAAAAAAAGGTTTCTCTTAAAAAAATGTGTTGCCATAATTACACCTGGTTTCACCTGAAGTTAACTATTCTCAAACCTAGAGATAATCAATGCCTTTTTCTTATGGATATGTTTGTCTTAAGCTATGCTAATGTACTATACATTTACCCCAAACTCTGTCTTCCAGTCCGTTCAGCCTCTTGGCTCAGAACCTACTTGACAAACCAGTATGTTATACTCAGATATTGTTCCTCTAATCTATGTAAATGAAACTATTTGTATGGTGATCTGCCCTTCTTCAAGATTCAAGTTAATCATTTTATGGCCCAGGATGAACAATTTGGTGCCAAGATTATCCCAAAATGCATCTTATGAGTGAGGGGCCTGGTACCATTCTGAGTTTTAAGACATTCTTTTCTTTCATTAACAGACTGCTAGTGACTATATAACATCCACCTGAAGACTAGCAGGGGGCACTCTTTCTGCCCCCTTCTGATGCCTATGTCAGAAGCTTTCTCTATCTCCTTTGTACTTTAATAAATGTTTATTACACAAAAGCTCTGAGTGATCAAGCCTCCTCTCTGGCTCTGGATTGAATTCTTCTCCTCCAGGGGCCAAGAATCCCAGCGTCTTTGCATGATTCAACAACAACCTTTCAATAGCAAACACCCTCTTCCAACAAAACAGGAGAAGACTCTACACATGGAGATCACCAGATGGCCAACATCGAAATCAGGTTGATTATATTCTTTCCAGCCAAAACTGGAGAAGCTCTATACAGTCAGCAAAAACAAGACTGGGAGCTGACTGTAGGTCAGATCATGAACTCCTAATTGCCAAATTCATACTTAAGTTGAAGAAAGTAGGGAAACCACTTGACCATTCAGGTTTGAACTGAATCAACTCCCTAATGATTATATAGTGGAAATGAGAAATAGATTTGAGGGACTAGATCTGATAGACAGAGTGCCTGGTATCTATGGATGGAGGTTCATGACACTGTACAGGAGTCAGGGAATAAGACCATCTCCAAGAAAAAGAAATGCAAAAAGGCAAAATGGCTGACTGAGGAGGCCTTACAAATAGCTGTGAAAAAAAGAGAAGAGAAAAGCAAAGGAGAAAAAGAAAGATATTCCCATTTGAATGCAGAGTTCCAAAGAATAGCAATGAGTGATAAGAAAGCCTTCTTCAGTGATCAGTGCAAAGAAATAGAGGAAATCAATAGAACGGGAATGATTAGAGATCTCTTCAAGAAAATTAAAGATACCAAGGGAACATTTCATGCAAAGATGGCCTCAATAAAGGACAGAAATGGTATGGATCTAACAGAAGCAGAAGATATTAAGAGGTGGCAAGAATACACAGAAGAACTGTACAAAAAGATCTCCACGACCCAGATAATCATGATGGTGTGATCACTCACCTAGAGCCAGAATGTGAAGTCAAGTGGGCCTTAGAAAGCATCACTACAAACAAAGCTAGTGGAGGTGATGGAATTTCAGTTGAATTATTTCAAATCCAAAATGATGATGATGTGGAAATGCTACATTCAATATGCCAGCAAATTTGGAAAACTCAGCAGTGGCCACAGGACTGGAAAAGGTCAGTTTTCATTCCAATCCCAAAGAAAAACAATGCCAAATAATGCTCAAACTACTGCACAATTGCACTCATCTCACATGCTAGTAAAGTGATTCTCAAAGTTCTCCAAGCCAGGCTTCAGCAGTATGTGAACCGTGAACTTCTTGATGTTCAAGCTGGTTTTAGAAAAGGCAGACGAACCAGAGATCAAATTGCCAACATCTGCTTGATCATGGAAAAAGCAAGAGAGTTCCAGAAAACATCTATTTCTGCTTTCTTGACTATGCCAAAGCCTTTGACTGTGTGGATCACAATAAACTGTGGAACATTCTGAGAGAGATGGGAAAACCAGACCACCTGACCTGCCTCTCAAGAAATCTGTATGCAAGTCAGGAAGCAACAATTAGAACTGGACATGGAACAACAGACTGGTTCCAAATAGGAAAAGGAATACATCAAGGCTGTATATTGTGGCCGTGCTTATTTAACTTTTAGGCAGAGTACATCATGGAAATGCCATGTTGAGGGAAGCACAAGCTGGAATCAAGATTGCCAGGAGAAATATCAATAACCTCAGATATGCAGATGACACCACTCTTCTGGCAGAAAGTGAAGAGGAACTAAAAGCCTCTTGATGAAAGTGAAAGAGGAGAGTGCAAAAGTTGGCTTAAAGCTCAACATTCAGAAAACTAAGGTCATGGCATCTGTTCCCATCACTTCATGGCAAATAGATGGTGCCTGGGTCTGGCCCTGGTGGATCCAGGGAATTTGAAGTGGAGACGGCATCAGTGAGGAGAGATTTATTTATTTAGAAATATAAAGAGGGATTAGGAAAGAATAGTGTAGTAGGAAAACTAGTGGAGAAAAGAAGCTAAATAACTTGGTTTACCTGGAGAACCAATAAAACTCTGAGACAAGGAGTTTGCACTAACTGGGTAGGCCACAGGCATCTTCCTGTTCTCTGAAGGAGAGGAGACACAAAGGCCTCCCCGGTCTGATCTTAGAAGCCCTGGCAAAATTAGTAGGCTTGGCTAGCTTCCATGATCTGGATGGGAATTCAGCCAGAAAAGAAGAGAATGAGAAAAGACCACACGGGGAAACTAGTCTTTCCATGAACTGGTCCCGTTTTTATTTTCCAGGTCCACTTTTATACTTTTAGTTGTACATAGGGGTAAATGTAAGAAGCAGAGTCACGCAGGGTCAGCTGCTCTGACCCGTATCTAAAGACAGTGTGTTCTTTGCATATCTTTGTTCTTACAAAGGGTCTTAAGTTTGTTCACAATATCTTCTGGTCTGGAGACCAATTAACATTTTATGACCCCACCTTTCCTTCTATTGATAAAAGTTAATCAGAAAACTTGTTTCCCCTTAAGATCTACTTAGTCTTAAGATAGTGATAAAGTTACATTCTTACATAGCAAGGACACAATGATCTATAACAAAGAAAGAGGAGTACAGTGATCTATAACAAAAGAGATAATTCATTAACTCAAAAAGTCTAGCATTGGTAACATCGAAACTACTATATTTCTTTTTCTACATTCCAATTACATTGATTAACATACTCCCAGGTGCCTAAGGATATGGAGGCCTGGAGGCAATCATTAACTCAGCAATGAAACGCTTCACCAACATAAATTCTAACTAACTCGCTAATACTAAACTAATAATTTTCTAACTTCTCAAAAGAATCTTTTTTAGAAAGTTTAAAGCATCTTGTGCATTTCACGGTTGGGAGGCTGTAAACAATCACACGTGGCCAGATAATCCTGTCAGGCAGGCTAGAGAGCCATCAGAGGTGTTTTTGGACTGAAATACCCTTGTCATGTCCAGGAGATTTATTAACTGGAGTCCTAAGCTAACTCCTTTACAGAGAGAGGTGATGGGGGATAGCCCCCATAATGTCAGAAGTATAGGTGAAAGGCATAATGCAGCAAGGCAGGCAGACTCTGGTTTTGGAGGCAGATGCATGAGCAGATTCTGCAAGGCTCCCTTAAGGCCTGACTTGCCCCTGCCTGTCAGGCCCCTTGACGTCATGACCTTTGCCACTTGCAGGACTCCTCATGCCAGCTCCCAGCAAGATGGAGAAACAATGTAAACCATGGCAGACTTTATTTTGGGGGGCTCCAAAATCACTGCAGATGTTGATTGCAGCCATGAAATAAAAGACACTTACTCCTTGGAAGGAAAGTTATGACCAATCTAGATAGCATATTCAAAAGCAGAAACATTACTTTGCCAACAAAGGTCTGTATAGTCAAGGCTATGGTTTTTCCAGTGGTCATGTATGGATGTGAGAGGTGGACTATAAAGAAAGCTGAGCATTGAAAAGTTCATGCTTTTGAACTGTGGTGTTGGACAAGACACTTGAGAGTCCCTTGGACTGCAATGAAATCCAACCAGTCCATTCTAAAGGAAATCAGTCCTGAGTGTTCATTCGAAGGACTGACGTTGAAGCTGAAATTCCAATACTTTGGCCATCTGATGCGAAGAACTGACTGATGTGAAAAGACCCTGATGCTGGGAAAGATTGAAGGTAAGAGAATAAGGGGACCACAGAAGACAAGATGGTTGGATGGCATCACCAACTCACTGGACATGAGTCTGAGTAAACTCTGGGAGATGGTGATGGACAGGGAGGCCTGGCGTGCTGCGATTCATGGGGTCGCAAAGAGTCGGACACGACTGAGCAACTGAACTGAACTGATCTTTTCATTTGTATCTGGTTAGGAGGAATTTCGGAGAAGGCAATGGCACCCCACTCCAGTACTCTTGGCTGGAAAATACCATGGACAGAGGAGCCTGGTAGGCTGCAATCCATGGGGTCGCTACTAGTCAGAAGCGACTGAGAGACTTCACTTTCACTTTTCACTTTCATGCATTGGAGAAGGAAATGGCAACCCACTCCAGTGTTCTTGCCTGGAGAATACCAGGGACGGGGGAGCCTGGGGGACTACCATCTATGGGGTCGCACAGAGTTGGATATGACTGAATCGACTTAGCAGCAGCAGGAGGAGGAATTTTTGTTCAATTATTATGTCTATACCAATTGTCTACTCAAGTAATACAGATGCAATCAAGACATATATATTTCTATCATACATTTCAAAATTTAACCAGAGATTAATTTTCCCTACTACTATAGCATCTCCATTTCCTATACATTAAATTTACACTATTAAGAGGATTATTATCAGGTCTAGGCAATACTATACACTGTATCTCTTATCTAATAGTCCTAAAAATGTTTCTATTCAGTCCTCAATCCACTTCACCAATATTGAAGCAGTTTATTGGAGACTGGGTCAAGTGACCTTGACCTTCATGTCAATTTTCTTCTTACATGGAACATTTTGACAACCAATACTGGAGGCCCATCTGAATTTTTCTGTTATTGTTCTAAGTTCAGATTGAGCATATCAGACTTGAGATTTTTATATCCTAGAAAGCTCAAGGCAAGAGTTGCAAGTGTCTAAGTTACCTATAAAATTCTACCAAGCTTTCTGTGAGCACACCATCAATCCTCTTTTACATACCATTTATAAATAATCATCTCAATATGTCCATATTATTATGTCCTGAATGGCTGCCTCCTTTCATTATGCTAAGGGAGCTTCCCTCATGGCTCAGATGGTAAATAATTCACCTGCAATGTGGGAGATCCAGGTTAATTCCTGGGTCGGGAAGATCCCTTGGAGGAGGAAATGGAAAACTACTCCAGTATTCTTGCCTGGAGAATCCCATGGACAAAGGAGCTTGGCAGGCTACAGAATATGGCATGGCAAATAATTTGGACACAACTGAGTGATTAATGTTAAAATTTCATATGAGGAAGCTGGGATACAAAATCTGGAATACAAGCTTCTTTTACATTTGTCTAGGGTTCAACAGCAAAATCACTTGCAGTACTTTGATAGTAGCATTTCTTTTATTACAGTATAATTATGCTAAGATAGGGGACAAGTGTCCATTAGGAATTTTGTTTCCTTTGGAGTGGAGGAACACAAGGAGGAACCTGTGGACCTGAGCTCCTCTACTACTGAGTGAGGCCAGGCAATACCAACAAGAAGCAGTGAGAGCCCTAGTGGCATAATAAGCCATGAAGACCAAAATGAAACCAAAAGGCTAAAATAAAAATAAAATCATCCTGCTTATTTAACTTATATGCAGAGTACATCATGAGAAATGCTGGGCTGGAAGAAACACAAGCTGGAATCAAGATTGCTGGGAGAAATATCAATAACCTCAGGTATGCAGATTACACCACCCTTATGGCAGAAAGTGAAGAGGAGCTAAAGGTCCTTATGATGAAGGTGAAAGAGGGGAGTGAAAAAGTTGGCTTAAAGCTCACCATTCAGAAAATGAAGATCATGGCATCCGATCCCATCACTTCATGGGAACTAGATGGGGAAACAGTGGAAACAGTGTCAGACTTTATTTTGGGGGGCTCTAAAATCACTGAAGATGGTGACTGCAGCCATGAAATTAAAAGACACTTAGCCCTTGGAAGAAAAGTTATGACCAACCTAGATAGCATATTCAAAAGCAGAGACATTACTTTGCCGACTAAGGTCCGTCTAGTCAAGGCTGTGGTTTTTCCAGTGGTCATGTATGGATGTGAGAGTTGGACTGTGAAGAAAGCTGAACACGAAAGAACTAATGCGTTTGAACTGTGGTGTTGGAGAAGACTCTTGAGAGTCCCTTGGACTGCAAGGTGATCCAACCAGTCCATTCTGAAGGACATCAGCCCTGGGATTTCTTTGGAAGGAAGGATACTAAAGCTGAAACTCCAATACTTTGGCCACCTCATGCGAAGAGCTGACTCATTGGAAAAGACTCTGCTGCTGGGGGGATTGAGGGCAGGAGGAGAAGGGGATGACAGAGGATGAGATGGTTGGATGGCATCACTGACTCAATGGACGCTGAGTCTAAGTGAACTCCTGGAGTTGGTGATGGGCAGGGAGGCCTGACGTGCTGCGATTCATGGGGTCGCAAAGAGTGGGACACACTGAGCAACTGAACTGAAATGAGCTGAATGATTATATAACACCAATGTATCTTGCTTGAGGACATGTTTTTTCTTCTTAACAGGAACCTTTTGACTAATCCTTTTAGCTTATATGGGAGTGGGTCTGGTAAGACCTGTCTTTTGTTAGCTTTAGTATGTATGTGAAAGTCCCTCTGTCCTGTTCAACTCTTTGTGACCCATGGACTATACAGTCGATGGAACTGAGCAGGCCAGAATACTGTAGTGGGTAGCTTTTCCCTTCTTCATGGGATCTTCCCAATCCAGGGATTGAACCCAGATCTCCCACACTGCAGGTGGATTCTTTATCAGCTGAGCCAGAAGGGAAGCCCTAGTTAGTTCTAATCTTGTTCATTTAAGATGCATGTTGTGGTAGTGGGTCTGATAAAAGTATATAAGGCCTTGATAAGACTAGCAAGTAGGGCATTGTCTATCCCCCTTCTGAAGTCTATGTCAGAAGTTTTTTCTGTCCCTTTTCACTGTAATAAAATTTCTGCCACACAAAACTTCTGAGTGATCAAGACTGGTCACTGATCCTGAAGCTAAATCTTTTTCCTCAGAGATCAGAAATCGGACATTGTTCACCATAAGCTATCACTACCTAAACTGAACTGAAATGAAAAGGATCATCCAAATAGTTGGATAACTCTTAAAGAAGTTGAATCCATATTTCAAAATCTCACAAAGTGGAAAGTGGAAATCGCCAACTCTGGTTTCACTGGAAATTTCTACCAATACTTAAAGAAGAATTAACACCAATTTTACAAATTTTACACTATCTATGTCAGATGTAGAAGAGGAAGGGACATTTCCCAACTCATTTTATGATGCAAGAATTTCTCTGATACCAAAGTCAGACAGTTAAATGACAGATCAATCTCTCTCAAGAATGTATACATAAATGCCTTTTATAAAAATATTAATGAAGCTTACACAACAAAATATTAAAAGAACTCTTTATCATGACCAAGTGGTAGTTATTCTGAATATACAAGTCTGGTTAAATATTTGACTATCAAATCAATGTAGTCCATCATATCCATAGGTTGAAAAGCAAACTGTGTGGATCATGTCAGCTGGCCCAGAAGAATAATTTAACAAAATCCAACACAAATTTGGGATTTAAAACATTTTAGCAAATTAGGAATAAAAAATGATTACCTCAAACTGCCAACAAGCATCTATGAAATAACTTGTAGCCAACAGCACAGTACTTAATGATAAAAGACTGGATCCTTTTCCCTTAAAATCAAGAAAAAGAATAAATATCCACTCTCATCACTCATATTCAACATATCACCAGAAGATTTAGTTACCATAGTAGGACGAGAAAAAGAAAATAGATGACATACAATTTGAAAAGGAAGAAGCAAAACTGCCCTATCTGCAGCCAAATGGCTGTAGCAATTCCAGACTTCATATGTGTACACTGCATTATTCAGAACAAAAGATAAATCTTCTCTTCTCTTCTCTTCCCTTTCCAAACATTGGACTCTGAGTTGTACATTTGTGGCTAGGAGGATGTCTTTCACTGAATAGTTTAGGTCTGGGGTACTGACCTTTTCTGAGCCCTTTATTCTGGCAAGAGTGGAGAAATTATTCTGGTGAATTTGTGCCAATTATGTCCCACTCTGATGCTGAGGAGTATCAGTACTAAAGAATGACATCATTATTGTTAACTGATAACTGGGGTTTTGAGTGGGGAGATAATGCAACTCTCTTCTTGACAAGAAAATCCATCTGTGGAAATGACATTTTAAGATAATATAAATGCTATAAAAACATTCAACAGGTAATGAGACAGATACCGACTGTACATAGGACAGGTACTGTTTTTAGATGGGATGGTCAAAAAACCCTAGGTGGCAACAGTGATAAAGAACCTGCTTGCCAATGCAGGATTCCTGTAAGTAAGAAGTACAGATTCAGTCCCTGGGTCGGGAAGATCCCCTGGAGGAGGAGAAGGCAACCCACCCCAGTAAAAACCATCTTATAGAGGGTACTGTTGGAGCTGAGCCCTAAAGGATAAGATGGAGGGGGTCTTGTGAAGAGCTTGGAAAAGGACAATGTAGGCAGACCAGTTTGAAGATGGAAATGGCAACCCACTCCAATATTTCTTGCCTGAAAAATGCTATGGACAGCAGAGACTGGCAGACTACAGTCCAAAGGGTCGCAGAGTCAGAAGGACTGAGTGACTAAGCATAAGCACAGAGGCATAGCAATTATAGTTTGGTTGCTTGTTTCACTGTAGGTCTCCTCTACAAATCTGTACAGTCATTAAGATTGGGGATCACGCTGGCTAACTCCCTACTGTATCTAGCAGGGCCTTGCAAAGTTTAGCTATTGAAGTATTCCTGATTAATGAATGGAGATGAATTCCAAGCACAAAGAAATGAAATGCTTTCGAATTGTCTCTGAAAGAATGGGAAAGGGATAGCAATTAAGGCCAATGAGACAGATCAACAAAGGTATGTCCCTTGTAGCAAAGAATGGGCCATCTCAAGTTCAACAAATGGAATATAATGTGGGGTAAAGAGGAAAGGAGCTTAAAGTAGTAAGACTAGCTTCAATTACAGAAGTTTTAGGATCCAAATAAAACTTACTTCTGCTGGTCTAGGCAGTAGGGAAACATTTTTAGTTTTTTAACAGTGGAATAGAATGACGAAAATTGAATAAGACTATTTTGGATGGAATGAGTAGGCTGAGCAAAGAGATAATTATCATCTTTAATTATTACTGTGTCATGTTTGTATAAAAACCAGTGCTGTTGAAAGGGTACTAAATAAACCAGACTATATTCTAATAATGTTCAGTGGTTATTATGCATTTTACAGTATCCTAACCATTTTATATGCACTTATTTGACACTCACATAATCTCATAAGATAGATATTCAGTTCAGTTCAGTTCAGTTGCTCAGTCATGTCCGACTCTTTGCGACCCCATGAATCGCAGCACGCCAGGCCTCCCTGTCCATCACCATCTTCCGGAGTTCACTCAGACTCACGTCCATCGAGTCAGTGATGTCATCCAACAATCTCACCCTCTGTCGTCCCCTTCTCCTCCTGCCCTCAATTCCTCCTAGCATCAGGGTCTTTTCCAATGAGTCAACTCTTCGCATGAGGTGGCCAAAGTACTGGAGTTTCAGCTTTAGCATCAGTCCTTCCAATGAACACTCAGGACTGATCTCCTTTAGAATGGACTGGTTGGATCTCCTTGCAGTCCAAGGGACTCTCAAGAGTCTTCTCCAACACCACAGTTCAATTCTTCCGCACTCAGCTTTCTTCACAGTACAACTCTCACATCCATACATGACCACTGGAAAAACCATAGCCTTGACTAGACAGACCTTTGTTGGCAAAGTAACGTCTCTGCTTTTGAATATGCTATCTAAGTTGGTCATAACTTTTCTTCCAAGGAGCAAGGGTCTTTTAATTTCATGGCTACAGTCACCAGCTGCAGTGATTTTGGAGCCCAGAAAGCCTGACACTGTTTTCACTGTTTCCCCATCTATTTCCCATGAAGTGACGAGACCAGATGCCATGACTTTCGTTTTCTGAATGTTGAGCTTTAAGCCAGATTTTTCACTCCTCTTTCACTTTCATCAAGAGGCTTTTGAGTTCCTCTTCACTTTCTGCCATAAGGGTGGTGTCATCTGCATATCTGAGGTTACTGATATTTCTCCCAGCAATCTTGATTCCAGCTTGTGTTTCTTCCAGCCCAGCATTTCTCATGATGTACTCTGCATATAAGTTAAATAAGCAGGGTGACAATATACAGCCTTGATGTACTCCTTTTCCTATTTGGAACCAGTCTGTTGTTCCTTGTCCAGTTCTAAGATAGATATTATTTTCCCATTTTACAGGTGTGGACTAAGGTACAGAGTGCTAAGAAAATCGTCCAAGTTCAGCAAGGTAACAAGGCATAGAGCTGAATGGGATTGTACACTTAAGCAGTATTTGATATTACCCTTCCATAGTCCTGTGGAAATAAAAGGCTTTTAGAATTTTCAAGAGAGGCAGAATGGACAACATTTGAACTCATATGTTGAATATGTCAAAAGTTGACTCAGTATCTCTAAGGAATAATTGAACCCCTTTTCCCCAACTGTTATCTATTATCTTTTGAACTATATTCTCCATGAATTCCATTACAAAAAAAAAAGCATAAGGGTTTCACTGTTCTACATATATTTTCATTTTATTTCTTCTACAAATTTATTTATTTATTTTTTATTTAGAACCTTAGGTGCACATTTAATGTTTTCCCCTAATATCATTTTTTTTTCTCTTGCATTCAAATATATTTCACTAACAATCTGTAATTCTTACTCTTCAGGGAGTTTTCCTTCAGTCTTTCTTATTTCAATTTTGTTGAACACTTAAAATTTCTGAATACCTTTGATTCATACCCTAAGTTGTGATTCTACATATAAGAAATATATTTAAGTTAAGAAATATCCCCACAAAATACTGTGTATTCTTTAGAGTAAGTATACTTGCATTAGAAATGTATGATTCCATATGTTCATAAAATATATTGTTAAATTATATCCATATGCTTAATTTGGACTCCCCTGGTGCCTCAGAGGACAAAGAATCTGCCTGCAATGCAGGAGACCTGGGTTCCACCCCCGGGTTAGGAGGATCCCCTGGAGAAGGGAATGGCAACCCACTCCACTATTCTTCGGTGGAGAATTTCATGGACAGAGAAGCCTGGTAGGCTACAGTCCATGGGGTTGCAAAGAGTCGAATATGACTGAGCAACTAACACACACACATGCACAAATTTGCTTAATTTAGGAGAAATAGTTTCTGTGATAACCCAGTTGGTACTCCACTTCTCACCCATAATTCTCATTCCTTCTTTATTTTTATTAATATGTCAAGATAGTGGAAGTGTTGCTCTCAGTTAAATGCTATTTCAAGAATATTTATTAAGACATTTCCCTTACATTTTATGTTGTACTATGAAAAAGCAAACTCTTCAGAAAGAAAGACATTTTTAGTGAGTTCTTTCAATGTCACTCTAATGTGGCATGACCTAGCCATCATTTCCTTGGAGGTAGTTAATATTTTGGTACTAATTTTTGATGTTCTGCAAACATCATATTGATTGTATACTATAATGTATAATCAGCTTTCCTAAGCAGAAATGCTCTTCATCTTTTCATATTCCATAAGATGTTTTATCTGTAATTAAAGGGTCAGCTATACTGAAAATCACTGTACTTTGCTCTTTCCAGTATTATTGCATAATTATTGATTGTCAAACTACTTTTAATTTTCCCTTGTTAGTATAGACTACATCACTGAAAAATATTTATTGTATTAAAAATCCCTCAAATATTGTTATATCCATTTTTCCTAGCTCTATTCAATATTTTTGTATCAATGCTAATCAAAAAGAACAAATTGTATAGCAGATTGTTAACCTGTTAGTTGATGTAATTAATGACTAAGCATATCTAAACATAGAATGCATTAATAGGTTATTGTTGTTCCAAATCTCCATCTTTCAGAGTTCTCTGTGCCAAAGTGGACCAACATCTGTGAATCTAATTTTGCAGAAATTTGTTTGCTATACACCTTAATGAAATCAATCATTGAATAACTATTGAAGATAATTTGTGATTTTTTTCTTAAATGAAAGAATTGACCTGCAGCCCAAGAACATATGGGCATATCAGGAAAATTACTTGCTTTCTCAGAGAATGAATTAGACTGCATTCTTAATAATCCACCTTGGGAAACTCAAGCAAATTCTGTTTGAATATTTAATTTGTCTAGTTATCTTTTGTCTAGCTCATTGATTTACAAACCTAAACAGAGTTACAACAGAAATAGGGAGACATTAAGCTTCTCTGAGCCAGTTATTCCATATACTCTTAACCTTAATTATATTTGTTTGCCCTTCTCCTGTGGCTGTTAAATATTCTCGTATGCAAAACTATCCTTGGTACTATTGACAAATATGTCAAACTCTGTGTTCATCAAAACTGATCTAAATGTTTTGTACTTTGGCATGTTCAGTCATATCTAGGTCTTGAGGTCAACTTAATGAAATTCTGTGGAAATAAAAGTAAAAAGCAGAAACATCTGAATCTCAGAGAATTAGTTGGTGCTGTCCTGGCTGTTTGAATACAGCTCTTGGGCTTTCCAGGTACCACCAGTGGTAAAGAACCCATCTACCAATGCAGGAGACTGGGGTTCCATCCCTGACTCAGGAAGATCCCCTGGAGGAAGGCGTGGCAACCCACTCCAGTATTCTTGCTTGGAGAATCCCCATGGACAGAGGAACCTGGTAGGCTACAGTCCATGGGGTCTCAAGTTGGACACAACTGAAGCGACTTAGCAAATGTGCATGGCAACTTGTGATCACAAAATATAGAAATTTATTGAAGTTAGCCCAAGAGAGATGGAATTTACTAAAGAGGGTGAATCTGTCTGAGGCCAATAAGGATAAGAGTCACAACAATTTGACTGTATGCAAATTATAGTGTAACGAATGATTAAATTAAGATAAAAGAGAAACTAATAAGGACATATGGAGAACTCTGTGGGTTAGTTAAGGGCTAGAAAAAGTGTGCAATGAAGGGCAAGTTTGCAAAGGTGTGGTGCAGGGGCAGGGCTTCAACAAACTGGATCTTGTTAGAAAAGGTGTAGTTGCAGCCCCCTGGAGAGTTTGCTAGGTGGCTTAGATCAGAGCCAGTTTACCACAACAGGATATAAGGTTGCATATAGTCAAGACCCTAAGTGAGGTATACAGAGATTGGGAGGTCTTTTGCTGTAGAATTACAGCCTGTAGTGTAAACAGGGTCCTGGGAAGCAGCCCTTCCAGGTGTGCAAACAAGCCAAGGCTTGGGACCAGTGCACAAAGGGATGTCAAAGAACTGCCATGAGTCCTGGAGTGCTTGTGTTCATAGGCAGAGCTGGTGGGGAAGCATACAGAATGGGGAATTTTAAGTACATGGTATTCCAGGTGAGAAGACCACCTAGATAGTAAACAGAGAGGCTGCAAAGTCACTGAGGAACTGCGGGTTCTAGGGTTATAACCAGGACCTTATCAACGGAGAGCCTACACATTCACAGACTGACAGAACACACAGTAGGAGCCAAAAATAAAATACAAAATGAGCATCTCAGAATCAGAAGTCTTCTTCCTCTCTCCATATCTCCTGTGCCCTCTGCCGTTGAACATGTGTTCATGTAAGGGAGAAATGCTTGAAGTCAAATCCATGATTGAAGAACATGTGCTGCAGGGTGGCTGCGGAGCTGAGAGGCAGTCAAGTGGTAGCTGGCACAGCTGTGACTGGGATGGCCTATGGAATGACACTGGAAAATCAGGAGCAATCAGGCCTGTGCTAGGGACCAGCTCCCTTTTTCTGTTTCTTTCCTTCCTAACCATAAGTCTTGTCTCAAGGTATCTCTCTTAAATCTACCCTTCTCTCATTCTTGACTTGCTTAGTTATCATTTAAACTTAAATGTTCATTGTAGTCACTCTGCTTTCTTTGTGACACATTTCAGCTTCAACATCCATTTCTAACGTGTATTCTATCAGGACCTAATGTCCCAAGTTCTTGAAAGAGGGAAACTGTTTAGGAAAGTTCATTATTTTACTCCAGACATCATTACATGTATAGATTAACTGTCTTTGACACCACTCCTAGTCTAACTGGTTCTGTACCTGGGAGTTGGGTCACATGGATAAAACATGGCTCCCAGAAAATTCTCTTCAGCAGGAGTCACAGAGAAATAGTTCCCTCCCTTAGTGCAAGAGGAGGAGCCACAGACTGAGAGACATGTTGATTGGTGATGTCTCTATTAAGTTTGGTATATAATTATATACATAGCAAAATTTTTCATAGAAATCAGTCAACTATACCTAAGCCCTTTTATATTTTATTCCCTCTAGATATGTTACAAACTGTAATCATAAAATTAATTTTTCTATTTCATAAAATATTTTCACTAGACCACTTTCAGGGTCTTCATAACATCTCCTTGTAGTATGCAAAAGTCAAAACGAATATAAGAAACTTTATAATGAAAGAATTATATCCTGATTTTTCTTAGACATACTTTTTGTATTGCTCAGGGTCTTTATAGTTGTAAAGGAAGGAAACAACTAAAATCAGTCTAAGTCAGAAAGGGAGATTTGTTATCTCATGTGTTTGAGAAATACCGGGTTCTAGACTCAAATGATGTTACCCATTTCTCAACTCAGCTTTACTCTGAGGTGGCTTAATCCCCTATGGTTTCTCTCTACTTGAAGGCCCTCACTATTCTAGATTGCTGTCAGTTTTAGAAGAGTGTCAGAGCAGTTTCAGGCAATGGTTACTGCTCACAGGAATGAAAGTGGTGTCACTGAGGACACATATCACATTGCCCATGGAGACATAACAGGAGTGTAAAATCTTGTTGTGCTCATGTTCTTTTCTTTCTGTGGATTTCTTTAGCTTATATGTAAACATGTGAATACATATGATTATCTTTTTAACTGAAACAGCAGCTAACTTACAAATAAATAAATATTCATTATGAATTATCTTTTGAGAAGTTGGATGCACACCCTATGTGATCTAAATTGGGTTAGAAAACATTTGGTTTACTTATTACTATTTTGCCTTCCTTTGCAAATATCTCTGTACTAGTGGTTCTCAATCAATGGCAGTTTTGCCCCCAGGAAATAGATAACAATGTTCGAGACATTTTTTATTGTCACAACTGAATGGGTAGATGCTCTTTTGCATCTAGTAGTAGACAAAGATTCTCCTAGACATCCTACAATGCACAGAATAGCAACCCACAGCCCGTAACAAAAAATTTTCATCTCTAAATGTCAGTCATGTGTGTTGAGAAGCCCTGTTCCGTATGAACATGCCCACTTCTCTGTCTCACTCTGCCTCCATATTTTTAATTTCTCTATTCTATTCCTCTCTCTCTCTCTCTCTCTCTCTATATATATATATATATATGCATATAAACACACACGTATAAACATATGAGTGTGTGTGTGTCTGTGTGCATGCACTTATGCCCGACTCCTTGCAAACCCATGGAATGCAGTCCACCAGGCTCCTCTGTCCATAGAATTTTCCAGACAAGAATACTGGAGTGGCTTTCCATTTCCTACACCAGGGGATATTCCTGACCCAGAGATCCAACTAGAGTCTACGGCATCTCCTGCATTGGTGAAGAGATTCTTTACCACTAGTGCCACCTGGGAATCACATATATATCTTAAATTCCATCTCAACCCAATATCACAGGTAGCTAGTTCTAGTAGGAACTATATTTGACATCAAAATAAAATTTTTTGACTACTAGCTAGGGCTTACTGGGGAACTACTAATTACCTTGGGTTGAACTCTTTGGTTGCATCTGACATAAACAATATTTCATCCCTCATAACCAACAAAAAGATCATTAATATGAGATACTATGCCTGATGAACTCAAGAACAAGAATGTACCTGGATGAGAGGAACCACCAGATACAGGAATGCAGATGTCACAGGATATTCTTTGCATCTCTCAACATTGCTCTTCTTCTTCTGCCAGCTTTTCTTCAGATTAGCTCCAAACAGCTCTACATTTTACATGTTACCACTGCCATTAGAAAGACACAAGCCTATTATTCTAAAGATCACAAGATGGCAGAGTAGAAGGACATGCACTCATCTTCTCCTGCAAGAACTTCAAAACTGCAACTAACCACTGAACAACCATTGACAAGAGAATGTTGGATCCTACCAGAAAAAGATACACCACATCCAGGGGCAAAGGAGAAGCCCCAATACAGCTATAGGATGGGCAAAGTGTTTAGAATTAAACTCCATACCCTCCAGAGATGCTCAGAGGGCTTAAACAAAACCTTGTGCACACCAGGATCCAGGCATCCCAAAAGAGACTGAGCCAGACTTGCCTTTGAGTCTTTGAGTGTCTACTGCAGAGGCATGGGTAAGCACTGGTTTGCCACTGGGACAGGGGCTCTGGTCACAGCACCTGGGAGGCACGGTATGTGGCATAAGCCCTCTTGGAGGAGGTCACCATTAACCCCACCATAGAGCCACCGAGCAGGTGACCTGCAAATCAGAGAACAACTATACCAAAGAAGTTCTCACACTGTTGCGAAAGTTCTATGCCCACAGCAGATTTCCTGAACTGGAGGTCTGGCAAAAGGACTGAGAACCCCAGGGAGTTTGACTTTGAATGTCAATGGGATTTAACTACAGACCTTTAACAGGTCTGAAGAAACACACTCTTGGAGGGCCCAAAGAAAACCGTGTACACACAGAACACAGGAGAAAGGAGCAGTGAACCCAGAAGAGACTGAGCCAGACTTACCCGGAATGTCAAGGAGTCTCAGACAGAGACTTGTGTTGACAGTGGCCTGTCATGGAGTCAGGAACACTGAATACAATGGTCCTGGACAATGCAGCATACTGGTATATTTCCTTTTGAAGGACGTACCCCAGCAATAGTTTTTCAGCCTCAGGCCAAACCACAGGGAGGGAACACTGTCCCACCCATCAAAAGAAAACTGGATTAAAGATTTACTAAGCATGGCCTCACCCACCAGAATAAGACACAGATTCCCCCAAGCCAGTCCACCCATCAGGAAGCTTCCAAAATCCTCTTATCCATCAGAGGGCAGAGAGAATGAAAATCAGAATCACAGAAAACTAACCAAAATGATCATAAAGATTACAGCCTTGTCTAACTCAATTACGCTATGAGCCATGTCATGTAGGGCCACCCAAGATGGGCAAGGACATGGTGGAGAGTTCTGACAAAACGTGGTCCACTAGAAAAGGGAATGGCAAACCACTTCAGTATTCTTGCCTTGAGAACACCATGAACAGAATAAAAAGGTGAAAAGATATGACACTGAAAGACTCTCCTCAGGTCAGTAGATACACTATCTGCTACTGGAGAAGAGTGGACAAGTAGCTCCCAAAAGACTGAAGTTCAGTTCAGTTCAGTTGCTCAGTCGTGTCCGACTCTTCACAACCCCATGAATCGCAGCACACCAGGCCTCCCTGCCCATCACCATCTCCCGGAGTTCACTCAGACTCATGTTCATCGAGTCAGTGATGCCATCCAGCCATCTCATCCTCTGTCATCCCCTTCTCCTCCTGCCCCCAATCCTTCCCAGCATCAGGGTCTTTTCCAATGAGTCAACTCTTCGCATGAGGTGGCCAAAGTACTGGAGTTTCAGCTTTAGCATTATCCCTTCCAAAGAGGCTGAGCCAAACCAAAAAACAACACCCAGTTGTGTATGTGACTGGAGATGGAAGTAAAGTTCAGTGCTGTAAAGACTGCATTCGATCCTGGAAAGTTAGGTCCATGGAAATTGGAAGTGGTAAAACAGGAGATGGCAAAATGTGAACATCAGCATTTCAGGAATCAGTGAACTAAAATGAATCACAATGGGTAAATTTAATTCAGATGACCATTATATCTAATACAATGGGCAAGATCCCTGAGAAAAATGGAGTAGCCCTCATGGTCAAATAACGAGTCCAAAATACAGAACTTTGGTGCAATCTGAAAAATGACAGAATGATCTCTGTCCATTTCCAAGGCAAAACATTCAATATCACTGTAATCCAAGTCTATGATCCAACTATTAATGCCGAACAAGCTGAAGCTGAATGTTCTAGGGAAACCTCCAGTACATTCTAGAATTAACACCAAAAAAAAAAAATGTCCTTTTCATCATAGGGGACTGGAACGCTAAAGTAGGAAGTCAAGAGATACCTGAAGTAAAAGGCAAGTTTGGCCTTGGAGTACAAAACGGAGCAGATCAACGCCTAACTGAGTTTTGACAGAAGAACGCACTGGCCATAGCAACACCCTCTTTCAACAACATAAGAGACAAATCTCACATGGTCATCAGCAGATGGTCATTACAGAAATCAGATTTATTATATTCTTTTGTAGCCAAAGATGGAGAAGCTCTATACAGTCAGCAAAAACAAGACTGGGAGCTGATTGTGGCTCAAATCATGAACTCCTTATTGCAAAATTAAGATTTAAATTGAAGAAAGTAGGGAAAACCACTAGATCATTCATGTATGACCTAAATCAAATCCATTACAATTGTACAGCAGAAGTGACAAGCACATTCAAGGAATTAGATCTGATAGACAGAGTGCCTAAAGAACTATGGATAGAGGTTTGTAACACTGTATGGGAGGCAGTGATCAAAATCATCCCAAGAAAAAGAAATGTACTGTTAAAGTGCTGCATTCAATATGCCAGCAAATTTGCAAAATGGTTGTCTGAAGAGGCCTTACAAGTAGCTGAGAAAAGAAGAGAATCCAAAGGCAAAGGAGAAAAGGAAAGATAAATTCATCTGAATACAGAGTTCCAAAGAATAGCACAGAGAGATAAGAAAGCCTTGCTCAGCTATCAGTGTAAAGAAATAGAAGAAAATAATAGAATGGGAAAGACTAGTATCTCTAAGAAAATTAGAGATACCAAGGGTTATTTCATCCAAAGATGTGCACAATAAAGGACAAAAACAGTATGAACCTAACAGAAGCAGAAGATATTAAGAAGAGATCGCAAGAATACACAGAAGAACTGTACAAAACAGTAGTGTGATCACTCACCTAGAGCCAGACATCCTGGAGTCTGCAGTCAAGCAGGCTTTAGGAAGCATCACTATAAACAAAGCTAGTGGAGGTGATGGAATTCCAGCTGAGCTATTTCATCATCCTAAAAGATGATGCCGTGAAAGTACTGCACTCAATATGCCAGCAAACTTGAGAAACTCAACAGTGGTCACAGGACTCGAAAAGGTCAGTTTTTATTCCAATCCCAAAGAAAGGCAATGCCAAAGGATGCTCAAACTACCACACAATTACACTCATCTCAGATGCTAACAAAGTGATGCTCACAATTCTCCAAGCTAGGATTCAACAGTATGTAAACCAAGAACTTCCAGATGTTCAAGATGGATTTAGAAAAGGCAGAGTAACCAGAGATCAAATTGTGGGCACCTGTTGGATCATAGAAAAAGCTAGAGAATTGCATAAAAAACATCTTCTGTTTCATCACTATGCTAAAGCTTTTTACTGTGGATCACAAAAACCTGTGGAAAATTCTTAAAGAGATGGGAATACCAAGCCATCCTATCTGCCTCATGAGAAATGTGTATGTGGTTCAAGAAGGAACAGTTAGAACCGGACATGGAACAACAGACTAGATAAAAATTGGGAAAGGAGTACATCAAGGCTATATATTGTCACCCTGCTTATTTAACTTATATGCAGAGTACATCATGCAAAATGCCAAGCTGGATGAAGCACAAGCTGGAATCAGTATTGCCAGGAAAAATACCAATAGCCTTAGATATGCAGATGACACCACCCCTATGGCAAAACATGAATAGGAACTAAAGAGTTTCTTGATGAAAGTGAAAGAGGAGAGTGAAAATCTTGGCTCAAAACTCAACATTCAAAAAAAGGAAGATCATGGCACCCAGTCCCATCACTTCATGGCAAATAGATGGGGAAACAATGAAAACAAATAGACTTTATATTCTTGGGCTCCAGAATCACTGCAGATGGTGACTGCAGCCATGAAATTAAAAGATGCTTGCTCCTTGGAAGAAAAGCTATGACAATCCTAGACAGTATATTAAAAAGCAGAGACATTACTTGGCTGACAAATGTCTACATAATCAAAGTTACGGTTTTTCCAGTAGTCATGTATGGATGTAAGAGTTGGACCATAAAAAGGCTGAGTGCCAAAGAATTGATGCTTGAGCTGTGGTGTTGGAGAAGACTCTTGAGAGTCCCTTGGACTGCAAGGAGATCCAACCAGTCCATCCTCAAGGAGATCAGTCCTAAATATTCATTGGAAAGATTGATGCTGAAGCTGAAACTCCAATATTTGGCTGCCTGATGCAAAGAACAGACTCATTTAGAAAGACCTCGATGCTGGGAAAGATTGAAGGCAGGAGAAGCAGGGAACAACAGAGGATGAGATGGTTGGATGGTATCACCAACTCAATGGATACGAGTCTGAGCAAGCTCCATAAGTTGGTGAAGGACAGGGAAGCCTAGCATGCTGCAATCTATGGGAACACAAAGAGTCAGACATGAGTTGGTGACTGAACTGAACTGACACCTACTATTCTAGATGACAATGCTAAAAATCCTAAAACAGGGTGCTAGAGAACCAGATTTAAGTCAGATGCACATTTTGTATTGATAAACTAATACAAGGGCTTCTCTGATGGCTCAGTGGTAAAGAACCTGCCTGCCAGTAAGCGGACATAGTTTTGATCCCCGGATTGGGAAGATCCCCTGGAGAAGGAAATGACAAGAAATATTTCTTGCCTGGAAAATCCCATGGATAGAGGATCCTGGTGGGCAAGAGTCGATAGGGTCAGAAAAAGTCAGGCACAATTTAGCGACTAAACAACAGCATACTATGACAAGAGACAGAGAGATAGTACGCCAAACAGCTCACCCACCCACCCACTCCCCCCATAGCCATATGTATAAGGATAGAAGGTAATTTTCAAAAGCAGGGAGTATTTGGCCATCAGGCTCATGGAGGGAAATCAGACACCTAGAAAACACCACCTATATATTCTCACCCCCTTACACTATCACTTGATCAAAAAATTCTGATTGTCTTGGATTAAAATATAAAAAAAAAAAAAACACTCCAGTAATTACTCTTCTAAATGTATCACTTCTTTTCTACCATATCTTCACACACCAAAAAGAACTAAGTTGTATAAAAATTCTGAGTTCCTTGTAATTGGAGAAAGCCTTTTTAACTTGAGGTTGAATACTAGACTTTTTAAGGGGGCTTTTGTGATGGTCATCAGTTGGTGAAGAATCTGCCTGCAATGCAGGAGACACAGAAGCCCTGGGTCAGGAAGGGAGAAGAAAATGGCAACCCTCTCCAATATTCTTGCCTGAAAAAGCCCATGGACAGAGGAGCCTGGAGGGCTAATTCAAGATAGTTGGAAAAAAATCCATTCAACTTATAGTTGAATACTTGACTTTTAAAAGATACATATATATATAATCCTTTCTTAACACACAGCAAGCTTAACCAAAGGATGTAGATGTTTTGCTCTAGTAAGTAGAAAATAATGTAAAATGAGGATCGCAAAAAACCAAGCTACATTGAACAACACCTGTTGAAGACTAAAATTATATGCTTTTACTGAAAGTATAATTCAAATTACTGAAAAATTCAGCAAGTGTTTAAAGCAACTAGTCCTCTTAAAAGAGAAGTATTTTCCTCTGTAGCATAATACTCTCTAGTTCAGCAAGTCCCTTTTATTCTTTGGAAAATAAAAATAAATTTCTGTCTAGTCATATTTGTTCAACTTACCTCAAATTCTAGAACAGAACTTCATTGCAACTGTAGAAGAACCTTTTCCATGACTGTTCAATATAGACTGTAATGTGATATAACCTTGGCTGTTACCTGAAAAATTTAAAAATGATGTGGCAAAAATTCCCCCAGATACTTCAATTTGACATAGAAAGAAGAAACATCTCAGGCAAGTATTGTGTTCCATATACATTGATTGAGAGGCATCTATTAAACAAACCAACATTCATGGTCTGATGGAACTACAAAGTGAGATATTTCAAAACTCATTATCATGATGATTATGTTAATAATAATGATTATCATATCATTTAACTAGGAAGGCAGAAGCCTCTAACCAAAATCTTATAGCTATTTCACAGAATGATAAAGTAACAGATGAACTCAGTGGAGGGCACATAGTAAGGGGTGTTTGGGCAGTTGAATAAGTTGATGTGGAGGGCAAGCAATCATCTAGTTTCAAGTTCAGTTTCCATTGCATGCAACAGCAGTCCTACTGAACACAACAGTTATCAGTTAAGATGATCAGAATGTAGACTTCAATGAAGTCTATTTAGTGTGACATATTCCGCAATTTAATGCACTGCTGCTGCTAAGTCACTTCAGTTGTGTCCCACTCTGTGCGACCTCATAGATGGCAGCCCACCAGGCACCTCCTCACCCCGGCCCCGGCCCTGGGATTCTCCAAAGTGAAAGGGAAGTCCTTTAGTCGTGTACGACTCTTCGCGACCCCATGGACCCCAGCCTACCAGACTCCTCCGTCCATGGGATTTGCCAGGCAAGAGTAGTGGAGTGGGGTGCCATCACCTTCTCTGATTTAATGCACAAGATACATAAAAAGCAACTTAGAGGGAATAGAAATGTTTTCTCCTTGGGTCTACTTCCTGTTATATTCATTCTCTTAACATTTATTGGATGACACTGTGTTTCTAACACACTGTTTATTGGAGATAGAACATAATTTTCTACGCCTATTGTGTAAACTCATTAAAGTTTTTATGGTCTTGTGTGCTGCTCAGATGC
The DNA here is from genome assembly GCA_917880005.1 of Nanger dama. NCBI lineage: Eukaryota > Metazoa > Chordata > Mammalia > Artiodactyla > Bovidae > Nanger > Nanger dama. The sequence continues at coordinate 39,595,331 of CAKJTW010000007.1, forward strand.
CCCTCAGGGTGATCTGATCATCCCCTCAAAGGTCAGGGATTTTAGGTCCTGTAGGCCAGACCTCAGTCCCACTCCAGAAACTGCCTTTGGTTTTAAGGAGACTGCCTTTTTAAAGTAACAGCCCCTCTAGCAGCTGCACTGGTGACTGCTTGGGGTGGGGGGGGGAAAGGGGGAACAGAGGCCAGGTCTTTAACTCAGCTGGGACCACTCTTCATGGCCTGGTATCCAGGACACATCCTTGGTGTCACTGAGACCTCTGTTGTGATTTCATCACAGTTCACCCTCTCCCTTTACCCAGTCCAGTTACTCTCACACCTCATGGTTGTTTTTCCCAAAATTAACCTCTTGTCAAAAGTCTCAGAGTCTATGCCAGGGAGACTAATCCACTGTACTTATACTTATTTTGTAAAGTTTTGTATAAAATACTTTAAGTGAAGATAGTTTTTATTGAGTCTAGAATTAGCCAAACAAAAGGTGGCTAAAATAAATATGTAAATGTGAAAAAACTGTACAACTTTATAAGAAAACAGTAATTTTATAAGCCTGAGGTAAGAAAAAAAGTGAAAATGTTAGTCACTCAGTTGTGTCTGGCTCTTTGCGACCCCATGGACTTAGCTCGCCAGGCTCCTCGGTCCACGGAATTCTCTAGGCAAGAATACTAGAATAGTGAAATAGGTTGTGATTCCCTTCTCCAGGGGATCTTCCCAACCCAGAGATCAAATCCAGGTTTTCTGCATTCCAGGCAGTTTCTTAACATCTGAGCCACTAGGGAAGAAAATTTTTCTTTATTAAGAGAGAGTTGTTATTAAGACTTCAAAATCACTAGCATTAAAATGATTCTAAAGTAAGAATATCTGTTCAACAAGCAATACCAGAAAGGAAGTGAAAATAGAAGCCACAGCCTAGAATAAAGTATTTCAAATCATGTTAATAGTAAAGGATTATAGATATCCAGATTAAAATTTTATATCATTAATAATTTGAAAAAGCAACCCATAAAAGGGACACAAATAGATGATCAGCTACTTCACAGGAAGACTTCATAGTAATAATATTAAAAAAAAAAAAGACTTCAACCTCACTAGTACTCAAGAAAACACATACTAAAATCAAGATGATATTGGTTTTACTAACTACACAGGCAAAATTTAAGAACTGGAAAATTTCTTGCTTTGGTAAGGATCTGCTGCAATGAGAATTCTAACAAATGGCTAGTGAGAATGTTAATTGGTATAATCACTTTGATTTCAAAAGCTGACATGTTTTTGAACAGTTGAATGTGACAGTTACCTGTGATCTAGTGATTCTATTCCTTGTTTCACGTTGTAGACTGTTTTCTACATCTGCAATAGGAGATACACTGCTCATAATAGAAAGACAACTAGACAAAATCAAAATGTTTATGATTAGGATAAAGGGTAAATACACTGATAGTCAACTTACAAAGGATTACACAGCGATGATAATAAATGAATTGCAGCCACACAAGACTACAGATAAAACTGAGAAACATGACATTATATGAAAAGAAAGCAAACTGCAGTACATGATACTTTTCTAAAGCTTAGAAACTAGTAAAACTAAGCAGCATACTGTTTCAGAACATATACATGTGTGATAAAACTGTTTTTTTTTTTTTTTGTAACTCCCAGTGGAGAATAATACTGTCTACTCATTGTTTACCTTCCAAATCACACACAAAAATCTCTCACTGGCAAGTGAAAACAGTACCTGCCTAAAAGTGAGTTGTAGTAATGTCAAATCTGTTTTCAGTAATTACAAAACAGAGGACAATATAAAAGGTAGATGTTATTGTGAAACAATAAATATTATTTCAGTTCAGTTCAGTTCAGTAGTAGCTCAGTCATGACCAACTCTTTGAGAACCCATGAACTGCAGTACTCCAGGCCTCCCTGTCCATCACCAGTTCCTAGAGTCCACCAAACCCATGCCCATTATGTCAGTGAAGCCATCCAACCATCTCATCCTCTGTTGTCCCCTTCTCCTCCTGCCCTCATCTTTCCCAGCAAGGGTATTTATAAATGAGTCAGCTCTCCATATCAGGTGGCCAAAGTATTGGAGTTTCAGCTTCAACATCAGTTCCTCCAGTGAACACTCAGGTCTGATCTCCTTGAGGACTGCCTGGTTTGACCTCCTTGCAGTCCAAGGGACTCTCAAGAGTCATTTCCAACACCACAGTTCAAAAGCATCAATTCTTCTGCACTCAGCTTTCTTTATAGGCCAACTCTCACATCCATACATGACTAATGCAAAAACCATAACCTTGGCGAGATGGACTTTTGTTGGTAAAGTAATGTCTCTGCTTTTCAGTATGCTGTCTAGGATGGTCACAACCTTCCTTCCAAGGAGCAAGTGTCTTTTAATTTCATGGCTGCAATCACCATCTGCAGTGGTTTTGGAGCCCAGAAAAATAAAGTCAGCCACTGTTTCCACAGTTTCCCCATTTGTTTGCCATGAAGTGATGGGACCAGATGCCATGATCTTCGTTTTCTGAATGGTGAGCTTTAAGCCAACTTTTTTGCTTTCTTCCTTCACTTTCATCAAGAGGCTCTTTAGTTCTTCTTCACTTTTTGCCATAAGGGTGGTGTCATCTGCATATCTGAGGTCATTGATATTTCTCCTGGCAATCTTGATTCCAGCTTGTGCTTCCTCCAGCCCAGCAATTCTCATAATGTACTCTGCCTAAAAGTTAAATAAGCAGGGTGAGAATATACAGCCTTGATGTATTCCTTTTCCTTTTGGGACCAGTCTGTTTTTCCATGTCCAGTTCTAACTGTTGCTTCCTGACTTGCATACAGGTTTCTCAAGAGGCAAGTCAGGTGGTCTGAGATTCCCATCTCTTTCAGAATTCTCCACAGTTTATTGTGATCCACACAGTCAAAGGCTTCGGCATAGTCAAGAAAGCAGAAATAGATGTTTTTCTGAAACTCTCTTGATTTTCCATGATCCAGCAGATGTTGGCAATTTGATCTCTGGCTCCTCTGCCTTTTCTAAAACCACCTTGAGAATCTGGAAGTTCACAGTTCTCATATTGCTGAAGCCTGGCTTGGAGAATTTTGAGCATTACTTTACTAGCATGTGAGATGAGAGCAATTGTGCAGTAGTTTGAGCATTCTTTGGCATTGCCTTTCTTTGTGATTGGAATGAAAACTGACCTTTTCCAGTCCTGTTGGCCACTGTTGAGTTTTCCAAATTTGCTGACATATTGAGTGCAGCACTTTCGCAGCATCATTTTTAGATTTTAAAATAGCTCAACTGGAATTCCATCACCTCCACTAGCTTTGTTCATAGTGACGCTTCCTAAGGCCCACCTGACTTCTAATTCCAGGGTGTCCAGCTCTAGATGAGTGTAAGTGATCACACCTTCATGATTATGTGGATGGTGAAGATTTTTTTTGTACAGTTCTTCTGTGTATTCTTGCCACCTCTTCTTAATGTCTTCTGCTTCTGTTAGGTCCAGACCATTTCTGTCCTTTATTGAGCCTATCTTTGCATGAAATGCTCCTTGGTATCTCTAATTTTCTTGACGTGATCTCTAGCCTTTCCCATTCCATTGTTTTCCTCTATTTTTTTGCACTGATCACTGAAGAAGGCTTTCTTATCTCTTCTTGCTATTCTTTGGAACTCTACATTCAGATGGGTATATCTTTCCTTTTCTCCTTTGCTTTTCACTTCTCTTCTTTTCACAGCTATTTGTAAGGTCTCCTCAGACAGCCATTTTGCTGTTTTGCATTTCTCTTTCTTGGGGATGGTCTTGCTCTCTGTCTCCTGTACAATGTCACAAACCTCCATCCATAGTTCTTCAGGCACTCTGTCTATGAGATCTAGTCCCTTAAATCTGTTTCTCACTTTCCACTGTATAGTCATAAGGGATTTGATTTAGGTCATACCTGAATGGTCTAGTGGTTTTCCCTGCTCTCTTCAATTTAAGTCTGAATTTGACAATCAGGAGTTCATGATATGAGCCACAATCAGCTCCCAGTCTTGTTTTTGCTGACTGTATAGAGCTTCTCCATCTCTGGCTGCAAAGGCTCTAACAATCTGATTTCGGTGTTGACCATCTAGTGATGTCCATGTGTAGAGTCTTCTAGACGTAACCAAACATCTATGGAACTTCCCAGGTTGCATGGTGGTAAAGAATCTGCCTGCCACAGCAGAAGACACAAGAGACGTGGGTTCAGTCACTAGGTTGGGAAGATCCCATGGAGAAGAAAAGGGCAACCCACTCCAGTATTCTTGCCTGGAGAATTCCATGGACAGAGGTGCCTGGCGGTCTATAGTTCATGGGGTTGCAAAAAGTCAGACATGACCAAACATACACACAACACACACACACACACACACACACACACACTCAAACTTCTTACTATCCAGTCTTTCTAATTTAGAAAATACAACTCATCAACAAGTTTCATCAACTTGATCCCTCTCTTAAGTCTCCTCTTTCTTGCTATGTCCATTACTTCTCCTTACTTGTCTAGGCCTCACCTTTTCACCTGGATGATAGCTGAATGTGATAGTCTAAAGATTTGTAGTCTATCTTCCTCTTGTGTCTACAACAAATACAACTTGACTGATTTTAGTAAATAAGATCATGCTACTCATCTTCTTGGAGAAGACAATGGCACCCCACTCCAGTACTCTTGCCTGGAAAATCCCATGGACAGAGGAGCCTGGTAGACTGCAGTCCACGGGGTTGCTAACATTCGGACATGACTGAGCAACTTCACTTTCACTTTTCAGTTTCTCTGACAAGGTTTAAGAGCACCACTTTGGTTACTGTGTTGGTGACAGACTGCAGGTGCCTAAGGGGAGAGAGAAAGATGAGTTAAGAGGCTGTTGCTTTATTCAAGGTAAGGGCTGAATGGTCATGTTAGGCCAGGCTGGTGGCCAAGGGGGTGTTGGGAAGCCAGCAGATTCTACATATATTGCAAAAATATTGCTGAAAGAATATGCTTTTATGTAGTCTTGAGGGTAATGAAAAAAAAAGGAATCAAGATTTGAGACCTGAAATGAAAAGCCTATAGAAAGAGCTGATGTAGCTTTAAGTTGTAGGCAAGTTTATCAGGAACTCCATCTTAAACTTAAGCGTGTTAAATTAAAGACATCAAATCTAAGTGGAAATGTCAAATAGGCCAGTGAAGGACAGAGATCTGGAGTTCTGAAGAGATTTCTGAAATGGGGATATATAAATCTGATAGTCAAGAAGGCAGATAAAGAGACAGAGGGACTATAAAGTCATGAGATGTGGTATTGTCCTTGTTCAGTCCCTAAGTCATGTCCAATTCTTTGCAACACCATGGACTGCAGCATGCCAGGCTTCCCTGTCTTTCACTAACTACTGGAGTTTGCTCAAACTCATGTCCATTGAGTCAGTGATGCCATCCAACCATCTCATCCTTTGTCATCCACTTCTCCTCTTGCCCTCAATCTTTCCCAGCATCATGATCTTTTCTGATAATCCCTATTCACAGCCCAATATTTGGAGGTCAGTGAGATGAGAAGGAAAGCAAGTGAGATGGTGCAGCCAGAAAGGTGAGGAGAAAAATTAGCGCACAGTGATATCCTAGAATACCAGAGAAGGAAGTGTCAGAGAAGAGTAGTCCTCACTATCAAATGATGCTAATAACATACCTAAGAGGATGGGCAGATGCAAGGATGCAAATGTGGTTGAAGGACCTTGAGTACATTCTCTTCTGACAGTTTCTGTGTTCTTGATGGTATGGAGAGCGAGTCATCAGCTGAGAGTAAGGATGAAGAGGGAGTTAGACTTTCACTCTAAATTTCCAGTGATAATGCTTTTCACTTATTGATTAGTGTTCAATATTTGTGGACTATGTAACTAACAAAAGAAAAAAGAACCCTTAAAATGAGAGTGAGAATATAAGGGTTAGAGGCCCCACTCTAATTCCTATTGTGTTAAGTCACTCACTTCCTCCACCCTTTTAGATTCAGTTTTCCCATTAATAAAGACAGGCTAATAATAACTACTTAGTGGAGGAGAAAAAAAAATCCCTGATTGATAGAATTTGTGGGTGAAGTAATTAGGAAATGATGTCTTGAGTACTTAGTACCTTTGTTTCAAATATAATTTATGTGATTATAAATTAGGTTAATATTTAATTTTATTGAACTTATTTCTGAAAATTTAGCAATCAGCTCTCAGAAGATGAGACAGGCTGGCTCCAGAACACCACAGCATCTATTTCTGAGTTTTAGTAAGAATTGAATAAAATCATGTGTGAGGGAGAGCTTACATTTGGTAAAAATCTATTCATACAAGAATCATTCATCAAGGATCATTATATTTTGAGATGTCTTAGTGCAAGTAAGAAAGGCAAAAGATACAGTCCCTGCCTTGTTTGTGTTGGAATTTATGACATATTTTCAGAGAGTAACTAACAAGTAAATGAACAATGAGCTAAGTTTCCACAGGTGAGTTAGACAAAAGGCTTCCTGATTATAAAAATAGAGGGATCCTGTATTGAACCTGGACTGGTGATTTGTTTCTTATATATTATACATGTTTCCATGCCATTCCCCCAAATCATCCCACCCTCTCCCTCTCCCACAGAGTCCATAAGACTGTTCTATACCTCTGTGTCTCTTGCTGGGATGACCCGGAGGGGATGGTGCGGGGGAGGGAAGTGGGGGGAGTTCAGGATGGGGAACACGTGTACGCCTGTGGCAGATTCATGTTGATGTGTGGCAGAACCAATACAATATTATAATTAGCCTCCAATTAAAATGAATAAATTTGAATTTTTAAAAATTTAAAAATAAAAATGAAGATTTTAACCTTTTTTATTCAATTTTTTAAAAGTTAATTTAGTCATTTTCTTTTTGTAATTTTAATGTTTTAACATGCTCCTCTGTATAGATAAAGGACCATCTATAAAATTTCTAATATATTCCTTTAAATTATGGGTCTTTTTTTCTGAAATACTGTTGTAGACTTCAGTTTCAAGACTCCTTTCTATTCAATAATAAGAGATATGATGAAAAAGAGTTAACCACTAACACTTCAAAAAATGACATCATTTATATGATGCATAGAAGGTACCGCTTGTTGTTGAACTCTCATTTTTTATCACTGTGGCTCATATGTTGTTTACCAAAGTGGAGAAATAAATATAAAATAGATTTATATTTAATACCTATTAATGACCTGTTAAATAGGTTATCTAATACCTATAGCTTTAGTTTCATAGTTTCTGAATTAATTACCTATTTTTATTAAAAAAGAATATTTCTGGTTTAACCTTATAAGGTATACATTTGAAAAATTCCTATGAAGAGATTAAGGATTATCATAATATCTTAAGGATTATCATAATATTTATTTTCATGTACAGATTATGATTAAAAAAATGGTATCCATTATACCATAAAATTTTCAAGCAATTATTAAAATATCTCATTATCATTCCTTGTCATTTCTCACTCTACTCAAGTTCAAGAAAGATAAACAGAGAAAAAAATTTAGAGGATATTAAAGGTCACATTCAAATATAAATCATAACTAATATGCAAATAACAGTCACACAGTATGGTTTTTCTAAAATAAATAATATTTATTAGCCCTGTTTTCAAGCCCAGTAGTTTTTAAATTTGGTCTGTTATTCTTTGACCTAACAATCAATTTGTTACTGATATTGGGGCTTATTTTTGTTTGTCAATATGCTTCATTTTCCTTTTCAGAACCAGTCTGGTGGTTTCTCACTGCCTATACAGTTCAATTGCAACAGTGACATGAAAGACATCTTTATGTCCACTTAAACAAAATGCAAGGAAAGAAAATCTCAATAACTCCTTAGAAATTATAGAAAGTGGAAAATTTTCTAGAAGCAGAGATGCCCTAAAAAGTGAAAATTGGTGAGAATCTTGTTGGTGGGGGTCCAAATTCACTGCTACATTTAAAGATTTTCTTTTCTTAGACTTACAAGAAGACACCTGTTTTTTAAAATTATATTTCCATCATGTGGACAATTTGCCCAGGAAAATTTCTTCACAAAAATGTGCAAACAATACAGAAGTTGATGTTCAATGTGTCAAAAATTCTGAGAGAATTTTCACACGTGTATCTTCAAAGGCATTGCTAAAGTAATGGAAAGACTTACTGTCTTTTCTCTGACAGACACATATCCATACTACAGAGAGAGTCTGCAAGAGGTAAGAAAGCTTTCCTTTCCTAACAGAGGATCAGCATTTAGGATTGTATTAGCATGCTTTATTAGAAGATAGTTACCTTCCCATCATTTGATAATATATACATATAACTTGCTATTCTTTGGAACTCTGCATTCAGATGCTTCTATCTTTCCTTTTCTCCTTTGCTTTTCACCTCTCTTCTTTTCACAGCTATTTGTAAGGCCTCCTCAGACAGCCATTTTGCTTTTTGCATTTCTTTTCCATGGATATGCTCTTGATTCCTGTCTCCTGTACAGTGTCACGAACCTCCATCCATAGTTCATCATGCACTCTATCAGATCTAGTCCCTTAAATCTATTTCTCACTTCCACTGTATAATCATAAGGGATTTGATTTAGGTCATACCTGAATGGTCTAGTGGTTTTCCCTACTTTCTTCAATTTAAGTTTGAATTTGGCAATAAGGAGTTCATGATCTGAGCCACAGTCAGCTCCTGTTCTTGTTTTTGTTGACTGTATAGAGCTTCTCCATCTTTGGCTGCAAAGAATATAATCAATCTGATTTCAGTGTTGACCATCTGGTGATGACCATGTGTAGAGTCTTCTCTTGTGTTCTTGCAAGAGGATATTTGCTATGACCTGTGCATTTTCTTGGGAAAACTCTATTAGTCTTTACCTTACTTCATTCCGTATTCCAAGGCCAAATTTTCCTGTTACTCCAGCTGTTTCTTGACTTCATACTTTTGCATTCCAGTCCCCTATAATGAAAAGGACATCTTTTTTGGGTGTTAGTTCTAAAAGGTCTTGTAGGTCTTCATAGAACTATTCAACTTCAGCCTCTTCAGTGTTATTGGTTGGGGCATAGACTTGGATTACTGTGATATTGAATGGTTTGCCTTGGAAACGAACAGAGATCATTCTGTCGTTTTGAGATTGCATCCAAGTACTGCATTTCGGACTTTTTGTTGACCATGATGGCTACTCCATTTCTTCTAGGGGATTCCAGCCCACAGTATTAGATATAATAGTCATCTGAGTTAAATTCACCCATTCCAGTCCATTTTAGTTCGCTGACTCCTAGAATATCGATGTTCACTCTTGCCATCTCTTGTTTGACCACTTCCAATTTGCCTTGATTCATGGACCTGACATTCCAGGTTCCTATGCAATATTGCTCTTTCCATCATCAGACCTTACTTCTTTCACCAGTTACATCCACAGCTGGGTATTGTTTTTGCTTTGGCTCCATCCCTTCATTCTTTCTGGAATTATTTGTCCACTGATCTCCAGTAGCATATTGTGCACCTACCGACCTGGCAAGTTCCTCTTTCAGTGTACTATCAGTTTGCCTTTTCAAACTGTTCATGGGGTTCTCAAGGCAAGAATATTGAAGTGGTTTGCCATTCCCTTCTCCAGTGGACCACATTGTGTCAGACATCTCCACCATGCCCGCCCATCTCGGTTCCAAAGAATAGCAAGAAGAGATAAAAAAGCCTTCCTCAGCGATCAATGCAAAGAAGTAGAGGAAAACAATAGAATGGGAAAGACTAAAGATCTCTTCAAGAAAATTAGAGCTACCAAGGGAACATTTCATGCAAAGATGGGCCAATAAAGGACAGAAATGGTATGGACCTAACATATTAAGAAGATATTAAGAAGTAGAAGATATTAAGAATCACAGAAGAACTATACAAAAAGATCTTCACGACCAAGATAATCACGATGGTGTGATCACTCATCTACAGCCAGACATCCTGGAATGTGAAGTCAAATGGGCCTTAGAAAGCATCACTACAAACAAAGCTAGTGGAGGTGATGGAATTCCAATTGAGCTATTTCAAATCTTGAAAGATGATGCTGTGAAAGTGCTGCACTCAATATGCCAGCAAATTTGGAAAACTCAGCAGTGGCCACAGGACTGGAAAAGGTCAGTTTTCATTCCAATCCCAAAGAAAGGCAATGCCAGAGAATGCTCAAACTACTGCACAGTTGCACTCATCTCACATGCTAGTAAAGTAATGCTCAAAATTCTCCAAGCCAGGCTTCAGTAATAAGTGAACCATGAACTCCCAGACGTTCAAGCTGGTTTTAGAAAAGGCAGAGGAACCAGAGATCAAATTGCCAACAACCACTGGATCATGGAAAAAGCAAGAGAGTTCTAGAAAAACATCTATTTCTGCTTTCTTGACTATGCCAAAGCCTTTGACTGTGTGGATCACAATAAACTGTGGAAAATTCTTCAAGAGATGGGAATACCAGACCACCTGACCTGCCTCTTGAGAAACCTATATGCAGGCAGGAAGCAACAGTTAGAACTGAACATGGAACAACAGACTGGTTCCAAAGAGGAAAAGGAGTACGTCAAGGCTGTATATTGTCACCCTGCTTATTTAACTTCTATGCAGAGTACATAATGAGAAACGCTGTTCTGGAAGAAACACAAGTTGGAATCAAGATTGCTGGGAGAAATATCAATAACCTCAGATATGCAGATGACACCACCCTTATGGCAGAAAGTGAACAGGAACTCAAAAGCCTCTTGATGAAAGTGAAAGAGGAGAGTGAAAAAGTTGGTTTAAAGCTCACCATTCAGAAAACGAAGATCATGGCATCCAGTCCCATCATTTCATGGGAAATAGATGGGGAAACAGTGTCAGACTTTATTTTGGGGGGCTCCAAAATCACTGCAGATGGTGATTGCAGCCATGAAATTAAAAGATGCTTACTCCTTGGAAGAAAAGTTATGACCAACCTAGATAGCATATTGCAAAGCAGAGACATTACTTTGCCAACAAAGGTCCGTCTAGTCAAGGCTATGGTTTTTCTAGTGGTCATGTATGGATGTGAGAGTTGGACTGTGAAGAAGGCTGAGAGCCAAAGAATTGATGCTTATGAACTTTAGTGTTGGAGAAGACTCTTAAGAGTCCCTTGGACTGCAAGGAGATCCAACCAGTCCATTCTGAAAGAGACCCAACCAGTCCATTCTGAAGGAGATCAGCCCTGGGTGTTCTTTGGAGGGAATGATGCTAAAGCTGAAACTCCAGTACTTTGGCCACCTCATGCAAAGAGTTGACTCATTAGGAAAGACTGTGATGCTGGGAGGGATTGGGGGCAGGAGGAGAAGGGGACGACCGAGGATGAGATGACTGGATGGCATCACTGACTTGATGGACATGAGTCTGAGTGAACTCTGGAAGATGGTGATAGACAGAGAGGCCTGGTATGCTGTGATTCATGGAGTCGGACATACTGAGTGACTGAAGTGAACTGAACTGAACTGACATGTAACTTGAACTGACCATATAATTTTATAAGTTTAATTTATATTCTTTTCAATACTGATTTTTAAAAATATTTATAATATTATGCCATTTTCTATTTTAGGAAAATTTCACCTAATCTTTTTACTCTGTTTTTGAAATTGGTTTAAAACACAAATCTTTGCAGATTATACTTATTTAATACAAGGTGTCAGCCTATAGGTGATTCTTAACCTACGGACCTTTTTGGTATTAGTCTATGGATTACAGACGAAGTTCTGAGAATGATGTTTTGAAATGAATAAAACAAAGCAATGGGGTTACAAACAAAAATGGGGTTACAAACAAAACCAATTATATGAAAATGCAACTATTTAATTTTTTTAATTGCATGACTCTATTAACACATTGAATAGTAAGACTTAACAACATGTAGAATCACTGTCGAAGAAGTGATGAGCATAAACTATAGTTGATGATATCACATCTGTAATGTGGTCTTAAGCATCTCTGATTTCTACTGATGCTTTAATTATAGGTAGTTCTTGCCTGGAGAATTCCAAGGACGGCGGAGCCTGGTGGACTGCCGTCTCTGGGGTCTCACAGAGTCGGACACGACTGAAGCGACTTAGCAGCGGCAGCTGAGCTACTACAGTTGTCGGTTTTATCATTGAAGGAAATGTGAATTTCAGTTGGATGATAAAAAAATAAAGTTGTGATCTTTCCCCATACAAGTTCACATAGCCCTTGAAATACATTTATGGATCCAGGGTTTAGTGGATGTGAGGTTATGAAGCCCGAATACAGAATTTCATCTTAAAATGTCTTCCTTGTATAGCTGCAATTTAGAGTATTTTCCACTAAATCATTTAGTCTTTTAGATTCCTTTTGTAGTGGATGCAGGTTTGATTCTTTCCTTTTCTTTGTTCTCATCCCGTTAGCACATGCTTTACTCAAATGCTAAACTTTCTGAATGCTAGGTAAATGAGCAGTTTGAAGGAAGGCAAAATGTCTCAGTTTTTCAATCTACATGGCACGACTAAGACATGATCTTAAGGGAGGAAACCATGGCCTGTCTTCCCTACTATGTACTAGTTACACTTACGCTTAGCTAATCATTTTAGGACTAGTTAGGCCATGAAATTTTGCTTTAAAAGAAAGGACTGTACACTTACATGCAAGTATAACCTTGGTAAGAGAAGAGAAAAATGAGGCATTCCATTTATTTACCTTGATGAGATGCTTTGAAGACAATAAATGAGAAAGGAAGCTGAAATGCTAAGAACTTAAGACATTTGGTTCTAAATCACAATTATTATGCAGTTAAACCTCAGTCTGACTTTCAGAAATTCAGTCCAGAGACTTTTATGTTCCCATTATGTAAAGATTTTCTGAAATATTTTCTAAAATGATAAATATTTCAGTGAAATTATGTATATTCTTTCTTCAGTGATAAGTTACTTGTCACTTGTCATCTATATGATATCAAAACCTAGAATATTATCATTTTCATGTGTCCATAAAGAGCAAAGTTATAATGATCAGCCAAGAGCATTCTTAAAGAGTGCATTCTTTAATTATATATAACTTATCTGCTATGACTCTTTCAAAGAGAATTATGGAAATGTTTTGCAATTTTTGTCAGTACAACAGTATTCACAGATATAAGAACCTGTTGTACTACAAACCTGAAATGTGCTCATTCCTTTGGATATTCCATTCAATTGATTTTATAGCATGTTGAAACTGAAAATATGATACAGAAAAATAGGAAAGTGAAATAAAATAATAGCTGAAAAAAAAAATAAAGACTAACTTCAGAACCAACAATTCAAGAGATACACTCTTCTGATACATAATGGCAGAGTGATCCAAGATTTGAAACAAGACATTCTGCTCATGGAATTGAACCCTCATATGAAAATACCTTCAATAAGTAGGTTTTGAAAATCTACTATATTGAAGATCATTGGTGTTATTAAAAATGTAAAATGATACCTACATTTTAAAACTGTTCTCCTGTGTCTCTGCTTCTTCATATGGTGATCTTCTTATAGACATATGTTATATTGGATTAGGGGCCTACCCTACTATAATATAAACTGATCTTAACTAATTATATCTACAAAACCTCTATTTGCAAATAAAGTCACATTTTGAGGTACTGGAAGTTAGGACTTGGACATATCTTATTTTGGGGACTGAGAAGATATAATTAAACCCATTACACATCAACTCTGTTGATGTAAGAATGCTTTTTCCCTTCAAGGAACTATATGTTCAATTTTATAACAACAAACAAAATAACAGTCAGTATTCATTTAGCTAAAAGCAACCCAACTTAAAATGAAAAAAGTTTTGGAAAGAAGCTCACAAAATTAAAGAGGATTGCTGAGTTGAAGGGGAGCTCTGGAACCGTATATCTCTCTGCCTCTCACCTTTGCTTCTCTCTGGGTATGTACTATATCCTCTCAAGCTTATTCCTGCATTGCTGCATATGATTACCAGGAAGTTCTAGGTCCATGTGCTGTGAGCTCTCTTGGTCCATAATCTTAAGTAAATAATTAGAGAACATGCTACCTGCTTCAGTAGAAAAAGCCTACAGAAGAACTTTGAATGATCCTGTGCATAGCCTGGACAGATGACTATTGCTGCTAGAAAGTGCTATGATCACAGCCTAGCCAAAAGCTCAACCCTTCTGTCCATTGCAGTAGGTCTAAAACAAAAGGAGAAATTTGTCAAGGTAGATGTTTTAGTTTTCTAGGGCTGCCATAATAAAATATCACAGGCTTAAGTAACAGACATTGAATTTCTCATAGATCTGCAAGCCTGTGAGATGTCTAAGATCAGGGTGCTATCATGGTTGATTTCTTCTGAGATAGCTTTCCTTGGTTTGTGGGTAGCTGATTTCTCTCTCTTTCCCCTGTGTGCTCATCTATCTGTGTAAAAATCTCTTCTTTTGAGGACATTAGTCCTATTGGATTAGAGCCCACCAAGATAACCTCTGGAGAAGGCAATGGCGCCCCCACTCCAGTACTCTTCCCTGGAAAATCCCACAGACGGAGGAGCCTGGTAGGCTGCAGTCCATGGGGTCGTTAAGAGTCAGACACAACTGAGTGACTTCACTTTCAATTTTCACTTTCATGCATTGGAGAAGGAAGTGGCAACCCACTCCAGTGTTCTTGCCTGGAGAATCCCAGAGACGGGGGAGCCTGATGGGCTGCCGTCTATGGGGTCGCACAGACTTGGACATGACTAAAGCGACTTAGCAGCAAGTTAACCTCATTTTTCTTTACTCAGCTCTTGAAAGGCCCTATCTCCAAAGACAGTCACATTCTGAGTGTTAGAACTTCAATGTAGGAGTTTTGGGTGGACTTACCTGAATCAGTTCATAACAATATAAAGTCTGATGAAAGCCAACAAGTGTTTGCCTGAAAACCACTGTCTCCTATAAGGCATCTCTTCTGTTAAACAAACATATCATGGACTCTTTCCAAGAATCTCACAAGATTGACACTGTCGTTGCCCAGAATTTTACACAGGAATTGAAATTTTTAAAAAGCTAATATTTTGTCCAAGGTAACAGAGAAAAGCTGAGATTCAAACCCAAGTTGCCATGGTTCCAAACTCTACAAGCCCAACCACTATATTGTAATTATAGAATTGATTTGGGACTTTTAGTTTTGGATTTTGGCTTGAATTTGTTTTATTTTTTATAAAGATGGGAGTGATCCTAGAACAAAGAACACATTTAAATCCTTTAGTATTTTTGCACCACAGACTTTTGGGGGCGTTAGATAAACTGTAAAGAATTTTCAAATCATCTCCTAATAATCTTAGTTCATAGCTGTAAATATGGTGGATCATTTCAGAGGAAAATTGAAGAAGTTATTTCTGAAGAAAATATGAAAAGTTTAAATGATGCTCTGGCCAAAGACAAATATTTTAAATGGAAGATTATTTTAGCCTACACATTTTTACTCAGGGAGCTGCATTAATTGGCAAAAGGTAAGTGTGATTTTGGGGGAGTAAATAAAGACCATTTCAATTCAGTTGTATGTATGAAATGATCTTACTTTCCAACAGCCAAAACTGAGTATATTGTACAAGTTGGAGCATTGGTTATTGTTTACACTTGTATTTGCCAAACATAGAACTATAGTCAACATTTCTTTTAAGTAGTTTTAGAGTCTCATCACAAAAATAAACTGCACATTAATAATATACAATAATAAAAACACGCTGTTTTTTGTGGGGCACCGATACTAATCTTTTGGGGAGCAGAGAGAATTCTGTGGCTGGCTATCATATCAGGCTGATTATTATGGAGAATAAAGGGTGGGGAATGAGGGCCACATTCACTTGTTTGCTTGTTGATGATGTATGGTCCAGATCAATATCTGAAACCTCACATAACGCAAGAAGACTAAGCAATTTTGTTTCATAATAGGTTGTGGAAAGCGACCACACTTTGCATTTCCTGACTTTGTGGTGGTTTGGGGCTTTCAGTGGCTCCATCAACAAAAAGAAAATGAGAGTCTAGTGATCTTCACCTTCATCGTTCTGCACAAGTACGTGGAAAAACTAACAATCAGGAGGAAGCAGACAGATCTATACGGTAGTTCAAGTTTCATTCCAAACTCCATCTGCATCTTCGCATTATTTCAAAGTGCTTAAAACTTGTAAATGTTATGTAGGCCAGACTATGAGCACTTGAAACTTAATCAGTTCTCTGAAAAGAGAGGGAATGTTCTCTCGAATTCAGTGTGTTGATTTAACTGCACTGAGTTCATCATTTAATTGATGATGGTTACTAGCAAGCTAGCTTTATTTATTAAGAAAAATTAAGTTCAGTATGGATACGACTAAGTGACTTCACTCACTAAGAATTTTGTGACTTTCACAGCACAATCTTTTGAAAAAAATGGGATTAACAAAGTCAAAATATGTCTGATCATTCCTTTTTTGTTGTTTGGAGTTTTGGGGAGGTTTAAGTGACCAGTGAAATAACATTGTACATTGTGATAGGATCCCCACTGAGTTAATTAATATATCCGTTAACTCACATATTTGTGTTTTGTGGAGTTTCTTTGAGACTTTTAAGTTCACCTCTTAGCAAATTTTAAATGCACAATACAACATTGTCAATTATAGTTGCCATGTTATACATTAGATCCTCAGACCCAGATTCATCTTATAGCTAAAGTTTATTCCTTTTTACAACCTATCCCTACTTCCCTTAATCCCAGACCCTAGCAACCACCATTCTAATCTCTATGAGTTTGACTTTTATTATTTTATGATTCCACATATAGTCAAACTATATTGTAACTGAATTTTTCTGTCTGGCTTATTTCACTTAGGATAGTGCTCTCCAGTTTTATTCATGTTATCACAAAAGGCAAGTTAATAATATTTATTACCCATATTAATATTCATAAATACATCACATTTCTTTAGCAATTCATGCATTGACTGAAATTTAGATTATTTCTATACCTTTGTGATTAATATTGCAGTGAATGTGGAAACAAAGATAACCTCTTTGAGACAGTGATTTCATTATATATATATATACATATATATATATATATATATACACACACATCAAATACATCACATTTCTTTAGCAATTCATGCATTCACTGAAATTTAGATTATTTCTATACCTTTGTGATTAATATTGCGGTGAATGTGGAAACACAGATAACCTCTTTGAGATAGTGATTTCATTATATATATATATATATATACACACACATCAAATACATCACATTTCTTTATCAGTTCATGCATTGACTGAAATTTAGATTATTTCTATACCTTTGTCATTAATATTGCAGTGAATGTGGAAACACAGATAACCTCTTTGAGATAGTGATTTTATTATATATATATATATATATATACACACACACATACATACACATATATATATATCCAAGATATAAATATATCTTATCTCCAAGATAATCTCCTGAGATAGTAATTTCAAGACGTATATATATATACACACACATATATATATGAAGTGGACTTGCTGGATCATGTGGTAGTTCTATTTTTAATTTCTTAAAAAATTAAAATAGGAACCTCCATAGTATTAATAGGAACCTCCATAGTATTTTCCACAAAGGTATACCAGTTAAATTCCCATCAACCATTTACCATGATTGCCTTTTCTCTACATCTTCACCAACATTTGTCATCTCTTGTCATTTTGGTAATAATTTTTGACGGTTTAAGGTTTATTCTGGTTTTGATTTGAGTTTCCCTAAAAGGCAGAGGAACCAGAGATCAAATTGCCAACATCCACTGGATCATGGAAAAAGCAAGAGAGTTCTAGAAAAACATCTATTTCTGCTTTCTTGACTATGCCAAAGCCTTTGACTGTGTGGATCACAATAAACTGTGGAAAATTCTGAAAGAGATGGGAATACCAGACCACCTGATCTGCCTCTTGAGAAATCTGTATGCAGGTCAAGAAGCAACAATTAAAACTGGACATGGAACAACAGACTGGTTCCAAATAGGAAAAGGAGTCCGTCAAGGCTGTATGTTGTCACCCTGCTTATTTAACTTCTATGCAGAGTATATCATGAGAAATGCTGGACTGGAAGAAACACAAACAGAAATCAAGATTGCTGGGAGAAATATCAATAACCTCAGATATGCAGATGACACCACCCTTATGGCAGAAAGTGAGGAGGAACTCAAAAGCCTCTTGATAAAGTGAAAGAGGAGAGTGAAAAAGTTGGCTTAAAGCTCAACATTCAGAAAACGAAGATCATGGCATCCGGTCCCATCACTTCATGGGAAACAGATTGGGAAACAGTGTCAGACTTTATTTTGGGGGCTCCAAAATCACTGCAGATGGTGATTGCAGCCATGAAATTAAAAGATGCTTACTCCTTGGAAGAAAAGTTATGACCAACTTTGATAACATATTGAAAAGCAGAGACATTACTTTGCCGATTAAGGTTCATCTAGTCAATTCAGTTCAGTTCAGTCTCTCAGTCCTATCCGACTCTCTGCAACCCCATGGATCGCAGCACGCCAGGCCTCCCTGTCCATCACCAACTTCCGGAGTTCACTCAGACTCACATCCATCGAGTTCGTGATGCCAACCAGCCATCTCATCCTCGGTTGTCTCCTTCTCCTCCTGCCCTGAATCCCTCCCAGCATCTGAGTCTTTTCCAGTGAGTCAGCTCTTCTCATGAGGTGGCCAAAGTACTGGAGTTTCAGCTTCAGCATCATTCCTTCCAAAGAAATCTCAGGGCTGATCTCCTTCAGAATGGACTGGTTGGATATCTTTGCAGTCCAAGGGACTCTCAAGAGTCTTCTCCAACACCACAGTACAAAAGCATCAATTCTTCGGTGCTCAGCCTTCTTCACAGTCCAACTCTCACATCCATACATGACCACAGGAAAAACCATAGCCTTGACTAGATGGACCTTAGTCGGCAAAGTAATGTCTCTGCTTTTGAATATGCTATCTAGGTTGGTCATAACTTTTCTTCCAAGGACTAAGCGTCTTCTAATTTCATGGCTGCAATTACCATCTGCAGTGATTTTGGAGTCCCCCAAAATAAAGTCTGATACTGTTTCCACTCTTTCTCCATCTATTTCCCATGAAGTGATGGGACCGGATGCCATGATCTTCGTTTTCTGAATGGTGAGCTTTAAGCCAACTTTTTCACTCTCTTCTTTCACTTTATCAAGAGGCTTTTGAGTTCCTCCTCACTTTCTGCCAAAGGGTGGTGTCATCTGCATATCTGAGGTTATTGATATTTCTCCCTGAAATCTTGATTCCAGCTTGTGTTTCTTCCAGAACAGCATTTCTCATGATGTACTCTGCATAGAAGTACATACTCCTTTTCCTCTTTGGAACCAGTCTGTTGTTCCATGTCCAGTTCTAACTGTTGCTTCCTGACCTGCATACAGATTTCTCAAGAGGCAGGTCAGGTGTCTGGTATTCCCATCTCTTGAAGAATTTTCCACAGTTTATTGTGATACACACAGTCAAAGGCTTTGACATAATTCCAGTGGTCATGTATGGATGTGAGAATTGGACTGTGATGAAGGCTGAGAGCCGAAGAATTGATGCTTTTGAACTGTGGTATTGGAGAGGACTCTTGAGGTTCCCTTGGACTGCAAGGATACCCAACCAATCCATTCTGAAAGAGATCTTTGGGATCTCCTGAACCCTGGGATTTCTTTGGAAGGAATGATGCTAAAGCTGAAACTCCAGTACTTTGGCCATCTCATGCAAAGTGTTGACTCATTGGAAAAGACTCTGATGCTGGGAAGGATTGGGGGCAGGAGGAGAAGGGAATGACAGAGGATGATATGGCTGGATGGCATCACAGACTCGATGGACATGAGTCTGAGTGAACTCTGGGAGTTGGTGATGGACAGGGAGGCCTGGCGTGCTGCGATTCATGGGATCGCAAAGAGTTGGACACAACTGAGTGACTGAACTGAACTGAATGATTAGTGATGCTATTTTCTTATGGACCTGTTGGCCATTTGTATGTCTTCCTTGAAAAAAAATTCTCTCCAGATTCTCTATTTTTAATTGGATTATTTGGTTTATTTGCTAATGAGTTGTATGCCTTCCTTATATATTTTAGATATCAACTTCTAACCAGACATGTGGTTTGCAAATGTTTTCTCCCATTCCATAAGTTGCCTTATTATTGATGGTTTCCTTTGCTGGGCAAAGCTTTTTAGTTTGATGTAGTCCTTTTTTTTTTTTTTTTTTTGCTTCTGTTGACTTCTAGTTTTGACATCAAATCCAAAAGAATTATTGCTAAGGTCGGTGTCAAAGAGCTTACCCTCTCTGTTTACTTCTAGGACTTTTAAGCTTTTTAGACCCTATGTCCAAATCTTTATCAAACACTTGAAATTGATTTTTCTATATAGCGTAAGATAGGGATCAGTTTCCTTCTTTTGCATGTGGATATCCAGTTTTCCTGGTAACCCAGATGGTAAAAAATCTGACTGCAATGCAGGAGACCTGGGTTCAGTCTGTGGGTAATTGGGAAGATCTCCTGGAGAAGGGCACGGCATCCCACTCTAGTATACCTGCCTGGAAAATCCCCATGGACAGAGGAGCCTGGAGGGCTACAGTAAATGGGGTCACAAAGAGTCAGACATGACTGATCAACTGAGCACAGAACATCCAGTTTTCCCAGTACCATTTATCAAAAAGATCCATTGTATATTCCTGGCCCCTTTGTTGACAATTAATCACATGCATTTGTTTCTGGTCTTTCTCTTCCGTTCAATGATCTTTGTATCTGTGTTTTATAGCAAAACTACCTTATTTTGATTACTTTAACTTTGTAATATACTTTGAAATCAGAAATTATGGTTCCTCCAGCTTTGTTCCTCTTTCTCAAGATTGCTTTGGCTATTGGGGATCATTTGTGGTTTCACTTGCTGTCTGATCATTCTTAATATTCCAATTAAACCAAGAAAGCTGCTAGGGTGGCATAATATATCGATAATATTATACAAACACATGTGTATCCGGATTTTATGTTAAAAGTTAGTAAGACATTAGCAAAGGTATAAGATACATGATGTTAATATTAAGATAAATTGTTAACATATTGACTTTTATTTCAAACCAATGTAAGATAACTAGTATTTGATGTTTGTTTTACTGATGCAATAACTAAGATGGCAAAAAAAAAAAATCTAGAACATCTCTGGCTGTACAGAAATAATAGAAGTGTATGAAATGTCAGCACACTAAACAAACTGCACAAAAGCACAATCATTTCAAGACCCTTGAAATAATTATATTTGATAATCCTTATGTCTGGAAGCTTACTAATCACTTAGACTTCTAGGCACAAAAGAAAGAAAACTCTCCTTTGGGGCTTTTAAATTTGGTCTCTGGCTAACACAGAGAGTTTCCAGGTCTAAACTGCCAAAACACAAAACAAAAACAAAAAAGTTATAGCTATAATATATTGTTATTCTGACCTAAGAGCAGCATATTAACACTGCTACTAATGAGAAAAATGGAACCAATTTGAATCATTTATTAATCTTGACTAATAGCAAGAATTTTGAGGCCTAGGCAAAAGATAGCTCTTTTATTTCCTAGTCCTACATGTTAATGTAGTGATACAACATTTAGATATATATTACATCATGTAACCCTTAGAATCTGCTGAAATTTATTTTGGCCCTAACTGAACGTTATATATGACCTTTGCTTTACACTGGGAATAGGCAATTAAGGACCTTGTTTCCATCTATTTTAATTTTATTCCACTATTCCACCTCAGAAAGGTTTAAAACATATTTAAGTGCCTGACGTACATAACCCTATACTCTTTTGATTAATATGTTGGCAGCTTTACAAAATGTTTGTTTTTAATTACTAAAAGGAACCAATCCAGATTAAAAATTAAATGGTTACATTTTTTAAAGCTCTGCTGCTTATTAAGCTAGAGTTAGCCATAAAAACGTTTTTGGCTTCCCTACAACAGAAGATTTATCTAAGCTACACTATTAAAAAATCCATTTAGGCTGTCAACAACTATGTCAAATATCAACCGGATATGATTTAAAGCTTCAAAGCCATAAAAGAGAAATATTCCTTGGACTATTGTAGAATCTGTATGGTTTCAAAGAATCAGAAGAGAGTGACAAGCTGGCACAAAGACAAGAAGATGATTAACAGTTACCTCGGGTGACAGAGCACTGGCCATACCCTCCTGCGTGCGCCTGTTGTCTGGCCCAGCCAGACTATGACCTCCACTTCCCCTGATTCTGTTTCCTCTGTGTGCGCATTCCTGTCGAGTTCCTATGCCAGTTCACCTTTGCAATTATGGCTTTATTAGTCTCATTTTAAGTATATTTTGTATTGTAATCCCATTTCTCTTTTCCCCTAGGATCACTTTTCTTCTGTCAAATACAGAAGCATTGATCATTGCCACAATTTCTAGGGAAAATAAGTGATAAGAATTTGATTCCAGTCCTTAGAGAGCTCACAAGCTAGCAATCACCAGGCAAAACTATGGAGGAAAAGCTAGGCCATGAATAAACCTTTACAATGTCACCTTTTCAACTTCCTTTATTCCTAAATTCCTCTAAATACATTATCTAACCTTCACAGTCTCTTATTTCCATAGGCCAAAATTATTAGTCTTTATTCATAGATAAGCAAAGTAACATGCCTTGATTTTCAAACTACTGTCATACCTACCCATTAAGTAAGTAGCTATATAATAACAAACATGAATGTATTATCTTAGAAATTATAGTCTTTGATTTAGTGAAATCAATACCACTTACTCCATTTTCTATTAGACTTCAACATCTTTTCAAGGAGTGAAACTTAACATTTTGGCAGTAATTTCATATATATACAAGAAAGTAAACTGAAAAGAAAATTCAATAATTTTTATGTATGTAGAAATAAAGTACTGCAAATTTAGTATTTACAGTTGAACTGCCCTTGTGAAATAGAAATATTTACTTAATGATGGTTTTCAGCACTTTCTCCCTAATGTATTATAAAAACTAAGATATGCCTACTATTAAAGAATTATACTTCAAGCACCTTCCATACTGGCTGAATAAACATCTGTTGATACAGATACCAAGGTCATAACAATGATGTCCTCTTTTTAGAAGAGCTTGAATTCACAGTGAAGTGCTCAAGCAATGAGAATTATTCTATATGTCTTGCTACCTCTAGCCTCTTGCTCCAGAGGTGACTGGAAACTCAAGTTGGGTTGAGTCAGTCCAGATAACTAAATCCTAAAGTGTTCTTGACTGGAGAATCCCAGAGACGGGGGGAGCCTGGTGGGCTGCCTTCTATGGGGTCCCACAGAGTCGGACACAACTGAAGTGACTTAGCAAAGTGAAAGAAAGTGAAGTCTCTCAGTCATGTCCAACTCTGCGACCCCATGGACTGTAGTCGACCAGGCTCCTCTGTCCATGGGATTCTCCAGGCAATGGTACTGGAGTGGATTGCTATTCCCTTCTCCAGGGGATCTTCCCGACCCGGGGGATCAAACCCCAGTCTCCAGCATTGTAGACAGGCGCTTTACCGTCTGAGCCACCAGGGAAGTCCTTAACTAACTCCTAAGAACTTACAATTTTGAACCCAGAGGCAGGGAAAGGGGAAGTTTAGAAGACTGAATCATATCAATGATAATATTTTGCAAAGCAGCCTGTGGCTGGCAATTGCTTAGACCACTGATACTGCTGTGATCACAAAACTTTTAAAATATCAGTCATTCACCTCTTCCAGAAGGGCACAGATTTATTATAGTACCCTTCCAATATTTTGTCTACTGTATTTGAGTTAACAGGAAAGAATTGCTTTGAGAATATAATAAAAATAGTAGACTTTTAGAGCTGAAAGTGATCTCGATTATTTCATTCGCATTCGCCATAAAAGGAAACTGGGGCATAGTGAGAATAGTACTTGGCCTCAATTTATGAAAAATATGAGTGTATTTATGTATGTGGGCTTCTCTGGTGGCTCAGTGGTAAAGAATCCATTGGCCAGTGCAGGAGACACAGATTTGATCCCTGGGTCTGGAAGATTTTCTGGAGAAGGAAATGGCAACCTACTCTGCCCATGGGTTTTCCTGCCTGGGAAATCCCATGGACAGAGGAACTTAGTGGGCTACAGTCCATGGGGTTACAAAAGAGTTGAACATGACTTAGTGACTAAACAACAGCAATATATACATACATACATGTATATATATACATTTATATTTAAAGTAACATTTCCTTCCTCAGTACATTATGACAAAACCCTAGCATATTTCACCTTCAAATAATATTATCCACAGATTGATATAATTTGTTGTTTTAATTGAAAAATGGACTTCATATGATGATAAAATATTACCTCCCTGGATTTAAATTGCTGGCAATAGCATTTGAAAAATGGCATTTATCATATGTTTGAGACAGCATATAGACTTGGTTGAAAATTTGTCAAACTGCTTCTGATGTTCATCAGATATAACCTTTACGTCCAATGTTGACAAAATTGACACCATTTTAAATTTAAGAAGGCAAAATACATGCTAATATTTTGTGAAAGTAAAAGGAAAACATATTTATGTTTGCTATTGCGTAGAACGTCTCTAATAGAGAAACTGTCTCCAATGAGAGGTTAGAGGGAAAGAAGCTGGTAAGGAGTTGTACAAAGAGGTTTTTCTCTATATTTCTTTTCATGAATGTTGTAATACATGTTCAGTTCAATTCAGTCACTCAGTTGTGTCCGACTCTTTGAACCCCATGAATCATAGCACGCCAGGGCTCCCTATCCATCACCATCTCCCCAAGTTCACTCAAACTCATGTCCATTGAGTCAGTGATGCCATCCAGCCATCTCATCCTTTGTTGTCCCCTTCTCTTTCTGTCTCCAATCCCTCCCAGCATCAGAGTCTGTTCCAGTGAGTCAACTCTTCGCACGAAGTGGCCAAAGTACTGGAATTTCAGCTTTAGCATCATTCCTTCCAAAGAACACCCAGGGCTGATCTCCTTTAGAATGGACTGGTTGTATCTCCTTGCAGTCCAAAGGACTCTCAAGAGTCTTCTCCAACACCACAGTTCAAAATCATCAATTCTTCAGTGCTCAGCTTTCTCCACAGTCCAACTCTCACATCCATATATGAGCACTGGAAAAACCATAGTCTTGACTAGACGGACCTTTGCTGGCAAAGTAATGTCTCTGCTTTTGAATATGCTATCTAGGTTGGTCATAACTTTCCTTCCAAGGAGTAAGCATCTTTTAATTTCATGGCTGCAATCACCATCTGCAGTGATTTTGGAGCCCTCCAAAATAAAGTCTGACACTGTTTCCCCCACCTATTTCCCGTGAAGTGATGGGACCAGATGCCATGATCTTCGTTTTCTGAATGGTGAGCTTTAAACCAACTTTTTCACTCTCCTCTTTCACTTTCATCAACAGACTCTTTAGTTCCTCTTCACTTTCTGCCATAAGAGTGGTGTCATCTGCATATCTGAGGTTATTGATATTTCTCCCGGCAATCTTGATTCCAACTTGTGTTTCTTCCAGAACAGCGTTTCTCATGGTGTACTCTGCATAGAAGTTAAATAAGCAGGGTGACAATATACAGCCTTGACGTACTCCTTTTCCTCTTTGGAACCAGTCTGTTGTTCCATGTCCAGTTTTAATTGTTGCTTCCTGACCTGCATACAGATTTCTCAAGAGGCAAGTCAGGTGGTCTGGTATTCCCATCTCTTTCAGAATTTTCACAGTGATCCACATTGTGATTCACACTGTGATCCACACAGTCAAAGGGTTTGGCATAGTCAAGAAAGCAGATATAGATGTTTTTCTGGAACTCTCTAGCTTTTTCAATTGCCTTTTCATAAAAGAATGCCCTAGTAGAATAATTTGGAAGGAAGAATATTAATTTCTTAGACATAGTCCAGTTTAAAGAATGTAGACAAATGTTAATGATGGAATGTTTAGGACACACAGCTACGTGGCTAGAAACACCTCAAGGGAATGATTGTCCGTTGTGCCTGCAGAGGGTTCCAGGTAGAAAAGCCTAGGCAGGCAGCACACGTGCGCATCCCTTCACTGACCAGTCTCCAGAAGGCTGGAGGAAGGTGCTAGATGAATCCATGAATTCTTCCAGCCAAGCCATTCCCTCCTTTTGCCTTAACCCCTTACTAAAGTGGCACACCCACATCACATATCATTGAGCATTAAATCTGAGGGTGGAACGAACCCAAATCTTATCTTGTCTGCACATAATGTCTTCCACTTATACATTTCTTTTACATTGACCCATTTTACCTGCAGACTTCATGATTCTATTTGAAAAGCTTTCTTATAATTAATCTTTTACTGACAGTTTTGTTTTTATTCTTTCTGTGGTCTTTCAAATACTAAATTTATAAAGGTCTTATGATTGTGTGAGTAGGGCAGGATTCATAAGAATGTGGAGTCTCAGTATCATTACTTTTCACCATTATCTTATCGAAGTTAGTACTACGTAAGAGGAAAATATATTAAAAAGCAGAGACATTACTTTGCCAACAAAGGTCCGTCTAGTCAAGGCTATGGTTTTTCCAGTGGTCATGTATGGATGTGAGAGTTGGACTGTGAAGAAAGCTGAGTGCGGAAGAATTGATACTTTTGAACTGTGGTGTTGGAAGACTCTTGAGAGTCCCTTGGACTGCAAGGAGATCCAACCAGTCCATTCTGAAAGAGATCAGTCCTGAGTGTTCTTTAGAAGGACTGATGCCAATACTTTGGCCACCTCATGCGAAGAGTTGACTCATTGGAAAAGATCCTGATGCTGGGAGGGATTGGGGGCAGGAGGAAAGGGGGACGACAGAGGATGAGATGGCTGGATGGCATCACTGACTCAATGGACATAAGTTTGAGTGAACTCCGGGAGATGGTGATGGACAGGGAGGCCTGGCATGCTGGGATTCATGGGGTTCAAAGAGTCGGACACAACTGAGTGACTGAACTGAACTGAACTGAAGAGGTAAATAGAAAAATAGGAAAGAGGAGAGTTTCCGGGAAACTGTCTACCGTGCTTATTGGAGCTATAGTTTGTTTTCATCCTGCCACTAATGTATCATTGGATTAGGTAATGCAACCTTCTCCTGGTTATTTAGTCATATTTCTCTCAGAAGAGCCTGAATATAAACTCAGTTAAAAATTCAGAAGGCTGGAAGGTAACCATAGATTTTTAAACCCACAGCTGTGGTAATTTATCCTCTCAGGAAAGATATACTAGTTAGGATGGTATTATAAATGGAAAACTGAGGGGAGGGAGCCATTTAAGTCTGAATAACTCTGAAACCAAGCAATAACTTCACAAATAGAAATTTCAGGTGAAAAAGATTTATGTATCAGAGAGGAATGAAGTGAAATAGATATTCTAAATACAGTACAAAATTTTCCATGCGAAGATAACGCTGAGGTCACATACTGTGTGAAATCAGTGATGCTGATCTGTTGTTTTTAAGTTTTCTCTGCTATTCCTCTCTGTGGCACTACTTCTTTTTCCTCTCCACCTAGAGTTTCAGGGTCTGCCTCTCTTTAGCTCTTCTTTCTGTCTGTTTATAAACTTAGGCTACGGATTGTGTTGTTGTTCAGTCACTCAGTCGTGTCCAACTCTTTGCAACCCCATAGACTGCAGCACGCCAAGCTTCCCTGTCCTTCACTATGTCCCGGAGTTTGCTCAAACTCATGTCCATTGAGTCAATGATGCCATCCAAATACTGAAGTGAGCTGCTTATTCACAGGCTACTCCCAAATACAATCTTTAGTCCTGATCATTCTATTATATTCTCTACAAATTGTAAAGACAGGTCAGAATCCAGAATTGAAAAACACACTAAAAGCCATATAACTGTCATCCTATAACAGATCCTTTCTGGCACATCCTAAAGAAACAGTGCTCCCAGTACCCCTGAATCCATCCTCTGACCGAGTGTTTCACAATTTTTAAAAAATTCTTTCTTATATTGTTCAGAAATTGACTCTCTGAAACTTCTGTACACCTATTTCATTTGATCTCTAGGGTCCATAAAAATAAGTGTTATGCCCTCTCCACAGGACAACACGTCAAATGTCAAAACTAATGACCACAGCTTATACACTGTACTGCCAGCTAACAGCCTAGTGTTTCAAGCATTCTTCATATGGCATCATTCAGAGTAAATACAGCAGATTGCAAAGTACCGGTCACATCTTCTTCCCATCTCTGTATGCACATGCCTTTGTAACTTGTCACAAGAAGAGAGGGACATAGTTGCTCCTCCACTTTGAATCCAGGTTGGCCTTGTAGCCTGCTTTGACCAATAAAATATGATAGAAGGAAAGTTATGAGACGGTTAAATATAATTCCAAAGAGGTCTCATTGCCTCTAGTCTCGCTTTCTTGGAATCTGAGACATCTATGTGAAGAAGTTTGGGGTGATCTCCCTGAGGGCGAGAGTGGCTCAGCTGTCAGTCACCAGCAATCTGAAGACACATGAAGGAGCTCTCCAGTGCCCGTCTAGAGACCAGATGACTGTAGCTGCATGAATGACCCCAGACAAGACCAGCAGAAGAACTGCCTGGCTGAGCCTAGCTCAAATTGCTAATTTCCAGAATCATGAACAAATGAGATGACTATTGTCTGAAATCACCGTTTGGTGTGGTTTGTTACCTACCAAGAAATATTTGTTGTTGTTGTTGTTCAGTCACTCATTCACGTCGGATCCTTTGTGAGCCCATGGGTTATAGCCTGCCAGACTCCTCGGTCCATGGGATTATCCCAGGAAGAATACTAGAGTGGAGGGCCATTTCCTCCTCCAGAGGGTCTTCCCAACCCAAGGTTGAACCCAAGCCTCCTGTGGCTCCTGCACTGCCAGGCACATTCTGGTGGCACAGCAGTAAACAATCTGCCTGCCAATGCAGCAGCCTCAAGAAATCTGGGTTCAATCCCTGGGTCAGAAACATCCCCTGGATTAGGAAATGGCAACCCACTCCAGTATTCTTTCCTGGGAGAGCCCATGGACAGAGAAGCCTGGCAGGATATAGTCCATGGAGTGGAAAAAGCCTCAAAAATGACTGAGTGACTGGGCACACACCACACACATCAGGAAAATAATTGATACAGTAAATTGCTTATTCCATTACTTCATCCTTGAAATATCTGTCCCTTGAAAGTATGATACAGAATATAGTATCCCATTTCCAATATGACTAAAGCAGAGTAGACTAAAGTTAGCCTCTTTGTTATCCATAATTCATTTGTCAACATATTAAAATTGCTCTAAATTTTAATAGTATCACATTTTCTGATCCCTATTGCAGCCATTCTTTATGTATAAAAGAACTACAGACTAGAAAATATTAAAATATGCTTGACACTTTATGAATTTCTTTAAAAATATTTATAATTGCCTTGAATTTTTCTTTTGTTGCTTCTTTGATAATTTAACTCCCTTCTCTTTTGTGTCTTTCTAAAAACTCTCTTTCTTGGATGTTGGTCATTTCAGATCAATCCTCTGATTTTTTTATTTTCACTTTTTTGCTTCTTTATTCTAATTTATGAGATTTTCTCTTTTATCTTTCTACCTTTGATTTATAGTCACTGTCAGACTTTTATAATAGCATTCTGTTCCCATTTTGGAGATGTAATAAATATTGTTATCTCTTTGATGCTATTAAATGTAAGTTTCCTCTATCTCCTGTGTGACGTCTGTTTCTTCTAGGTTACTGTTTTTGTGTTTTCTTTTTTGTTTGTAATGTTTTATTTGGTGTCTTCTTTTTGTGTCAGAGATTTTTCTTGCAATAATTGGTGATCTTCAGCTGACAAATCATATACAATAATAAAATGCTGGAAAGCTGAGAGGAGCTCTGGGGGCTGGGAGGGAGTCTGTAGAATAAAGATGGAGAAATATTTTTTGGTCTCAACTTACTAATTGATGAATAAAAGGTGTTTTTAATCATTCCACAAGGTTGTCATTGAGAGTAAAATAGTACATATATGTTTAAAAGGCTTGTCTTAGCACTTGATGCATTCTAAATGTTTAATTAATATTGAATAATTCTTCTTTTCCAATAATTCTAGTGATCTTTATCCTGAGCTCTAGGTTTTTATTGTTTGATGTTTTATTCTCACCATGTCATTCCAGTATGTCATAATCCATATGCCCTTAACTTGAGGTTTAAGAATTTGAGTGACTGAGACTCTCATATATTAAGATATAGTGGGGTGAGATTCTAACTTGTTTTCCAGGACTATTAGTTCCTCAGGAGAAGTCTCCTCGGGTTTATGGCTGGTGTTCTCAGAGCCAGATAAGCAAGGAAGCTTGGAAGATTTCAAATTCACTATTCTTGTAACTGACTTCCTTGTTTTCTGTCCCACTCCTCTCCAGCTCCCCATCAGAATGGAGAGCCTTGAGCCCTAAGCTTCTCAAGTTCATTACTTTCAAGTAAATGTCCATTTCCTACTAATTACGGAGACACTGACCCCGGTAGCTCAGAGGTTAAAGCGTCTTCCTGGGATGCGGGAGACCTGGGTTCGATCCCTGGGTCGGGAAGATCCCCTGGAGAAGGAAATGGCAACCCACTCCAGTACTCTTGCCTGGAGAATCCCATGAAGGGAGGAGCCTGGTAGGCTACAGTCCACGGGGTCACAAAGAGTCGGACACGACTGAGCGACTTCACTGCAAGGAGACACTGAAGGAACGTGAGTCTGTGAGAGAGTTGAGACCACAGTGGTAGGGAGAAGGCAACTACACATTTCATATGCAAACTTTGTCTTCGCTTCCATGCCTCACATCTTAACTTCCTTGTCTATTTGCCTCGATGCTGGCCTTCAAAGTGCTGAGTCTCCCTGATATTTTGCAGTTTGAGGTTGAGATCAGCCCATCTCTCTTCCAGGCCCCTCCTCCTCTAGTACTTAGCTTCCTCCACTAATCTAAGCCACCACCACTCCTTCTGCTTCCCATCTTAGAAACATACAATTAGAATCACGGCAGTTCTCTGTAACCTTGTGGGTTTATACCTTTTAAATTATTTTCTCTTTTAAATTGAAATGTAGTTGCTGTTCAATATTATTTGTTTCAAATGGACGGTACAGTGAATCACAGTTTTTAAAGGTTATAATCTATTTATAGTTACTATAAAACATTGGCTATATCCCCTGTGTTATATAATATATCTTTGTGGCATATTTTGTACCTAGTAATTTATGCCTCTTTGTCCCCTCCTCTGATACTGCCCCTCCTCCACCTCACTGCTGCTAAGGCACTTCAGTCGTGTCCGACTCTGTGCAACCCCACAGATGGCAGCCCACCAGGCTTCCCCATCCCTGGGATTCTCTAGGCAAGAACACTGGAATGGGTTGCCATTTCCTTCTCCAAGGCATGAAAGTGAAAAGTGAAAGTGAAGTTGCTCAGTTGTGTCCAACTCTGTGCAACCCCATGGACTGCAGCCCACCAGGCTCCTCCATTCATGGATTTTTCCAGGCACTAGTAACCACTAACTTGTCCTCTCCATCTGTGAGTCTCCATCTTTTTTGTTACATACACTAGTTTGGTTTGAATTCTTTTATTAGTGTTTCCCTGGGACTCTGAAGAGACAAAGATAAGTGATGAGACAGTTGGGTGTGAGTGTCAAAGGTTTGGAAAGCTTTAAATTAAGAAAGTAGACAATGTGTTGTTGCTTAAACCCTATAGGGAATTCTCTGTTGATCCAGTGCTTAGGACTTCGTGCTTTCACTGCCAAGGGTGTGGATTTGATCCCTGGTCACAGAACTGAGATCACACAAACTGCATGGCACAGCTTAAAAAAAAGTTTCAATTTTCTATATTGTCTAATTCTTCAGTTTTCTCTCCTAAAAATATGAAGCCAATGATAACACAAAGATAGCTTTTCTCAGATTTCTTTTCTAAAGTTAAGTGTTATGTTTTAAAAGTTTGTCAGCTCAGCAGGTCTCTAGGTATCACTTGGAAAACTAGAACTCTCAGCCTTAACTGAAATACTCCTGAATTGAAATGCCACAGCACATCATCACCTTGGTCTTTCATTCTGCAATCACCATGCTTTAGAATAGGGCCAACAAACTACTACAGCCCAAGGGCCAATGGCTTGTTTTTTGTGAATAAAGTTTTATTGAACCACAGTGAATTTCATTCATTTGCATATTGTTTATGGCTGCTTTCAGGCTACAAACCCTGGGAGTTATACCAGAATTGTGTGGTTACAAAAACATTTGCTCCTATGTCTTTACAGCCAAAGATTGCTGACATCTGCTTTAGATGGCTATCCTGCAGAAATATGAGATTTGGTGGCTATTTTGTTACAAAATAAATAAGTGGAGAATCAGATGTGAAGAGTAGCAGATATTTCTATTTCTGAATTAGGTAAAACTAATTATTAAACTTATGTTCCCTCTTAAGTATAAAAGATAGGTGAAAATAATGCTTCATGTGCAGATTATGTTTGAAACATACCAAAGCCAAAACCAAAACTCTGTTCACCATGAATCTTATTAACTAAAGGATCAAAGTATCTGGCAACGAGGCTTAATTTGTTCATTTTAATCATAGTGGATATAGCACTGTATGAGGGATGAGAGACACCTGAGCTTGATTCTTCTCTCTGCTACCTATACATGCTATGGCCTTGGGCAAGTCACAATGCCTCTAAACTTAAATATCCTTATACATAAAGACAGGGAATTAAATTGCATGGTTTTGCCTCAACTGTGATTCCTTAAGGTAGTGAAAACAATGCAGTTAACATCTTCCTTGCTTGCACAGGATGTTATTAGGCTGTTTTACTGATTTTAATATTTAAAACAAAAGCATCAAGCACTGAAAGGAGGAATCCTGTGGCTATATTATGATTCCTCTACCCTATACTTTATTTGGATTCCCTTCAAAAAATCATTTATGCAATTTCATGCTCCAGTTTCCTTTTACTAAAGCAGCAATAATAATGTTTGTTTCTTAATATATCAAGACACACTATTTTTTTTGAAAAGTTATTATATTTGGAAACTATAAAAAGAAAAGTTCATGTATATTAAATTTTGCTTTGAAACTAATTTAGGTTATTATTTCAAAAAATACTTACTCTTGCCCTTTAAAATATTGTGTATAGAATGTAAATTAAATGCTAAATTTTACATAGTCCTTACTAATGTGTGAAAAAATTAGATATTCTGCATCATAGACAACTCTTCTGAAATAATATCACCATGTAATACCACTGTTAGCTTTCCTAGCTGAGAAATGCTGTTTTCATGAATAGTGATAAGAGGTGAATTTGAATGGAATTTTACATTCTCATGCCTTGTTACATAAAATTGTCACTCAGGACTATAAATTTTATCCCTTTTATACCAAATATAAACTATCAATTTTGAACGTGTAGTATAGATTTAGATGCATTTCTTCCTATTTTTCTATGTCAGGTAAACAACATACCTTTATCTTAGGTAAAGAGAACTCTGTGTTAGAAACATTTAATCTAAACCACAATTCCTTTCATCAGCATATAATATTAAAAACCTTACTATTTCTGTGCTATTTAGCAATTGGGAATGTTTGAGTTAGTAATTTAACTTTCAGTAAACATTTTACAGAATAAGAATTTTTAAATGTCTGGACCTTTTCATACTATGGTAAAATTGTGTGCTAAGTCACTTCAGTCATGTCCGACACTTTGCGACCCTATGGATTGTAGCCTGCCTGGCTCCTCTGTCCATGGGATTCTCCAGGCAAGAATACCCAGAGTGGGTTGCCAGGCCCTCCTCCAGATGCTAATATTACTTCTTTTAAAAATATTCTTTGTTAGTGTTTGATACTTACATTGGTAATTAGGTTACACAAATTTTATCTGATATTTAAATAGAAAATATGAGTTTATATCCAATGCACTATAAATGTTTTATAAGAGATAGTAACTTAATAAGAAGATACTCTAATTAAAAATACTATTAAGTTTTCTTTAAAAATGTTTTTATCTGTGGATAATGTAGCAGTCCAGAGAATGTAGTGCTATTATTGAAGATCCTGTCATTGTTTGCTGAGTTGAAATTAATTATTTAATATTTATTAATCATCAATAAAATTATATGGAAACCCACAAAGCCTGATTGTTATCTGAAGGAGTATCTGCTAAAATAGTCAGCCTTTGTAAGAAGTTATTAATGAAAGAGCGGGTAGAAAAAGGCAAAATATTGTATAACAATGAATATAATATTTTTGTCCTATGGATTTTCTCACTTCCTCTTGCTGTTTCATCAAAACAGATAAATGGTGTGTACTATTTTACAGTCACAATATAGGTACACATCCCTGACCTTATTTCTATTATAATAATGGTGTATTTTACACCTATTCTATTATATTCACTTTTTAATTCATTAACTCATACCTTCTAAGTTGTCTGTAGTTTTCACTTCAAGTCTTGTGAAATTCAACCTGCTAAACTTCTGTAACAGTTTTGTTTTTCTCTTTATTATTTTTGTTGTTGTTGTTTAGCATTATGATTTTTGTTTTCCATCTGAATTTGTTTTGTGACTTTTTACAGAGGATTTCTCTTCTCATCATTCTAAATATTGCAGCCACCACAGCATGCTTTTCTTTATTGGAGTATAATTGTTTTACAATATTATGTTAATCTCTGTATTTTGATGAAGTGGATCAGCTATAAATATACATATATTCCCTCGATCTTGGACCTTCCTCTCAGTCCCCTCCATCCCACCCCCCTAGGTCATCACAGAGCACTGAGCTAAGCTCCCTATGCCTTATAGCAGGTTCCCACTAGCTATCTATCTTAACTAATAAACTAGCTCTGGATAATTGAGATTCATTTCCTACCTACTGATAAAATCAAAACTTGTCAAGAGAATTGTACAGGTCACAAGATCAGCTTCATATGATTTCTGAGATACTTTCCATCATGCACGATGCTGTGAATTCACAGTAATAGCTCACACTGCCTACTCTTAGCAGCAAGATTTTAAATACACTCCTGATTCAGGGACAACAGTGATGAGATTGCTACCATCCTTGTTGTTCCCAACAACTTCTTAGGATTTGGATGCAATGCTTTAAAAACCAAAAATGTCTTCACTGTGTCTAGATCAAATGGCCTGAGAAGGTATAGCTCACACAGGATATCCAAGGAGCCAATGTAATTGAAGCAGAGTGACCCAGAGGAAAATTGGAAGAGAAAAAGTTAAGTGTGTAATGGAAGAAGAGCAGTCATTTGTGGTGAGCAGCTTTAAGTTGCCTGCCAAGGGTGCTCACCTCCTGGTATCCATGCTCGTGTTTCACTCCCAATGATGTAGTGCACGTTGGACCTAGTGACTTGTTTCTGGTGAAGAAAATAAAACAGAAATCCTGGGATATCACTTCCAAGATTAAGTTTAAAAACACTTGGATTCCAAATTTACTTGACTTCTCTTATTTTCTTGCTGGCTTGATCTGATGGAAGTCAGGTACCATGTTGTGAACTGACCTGGAAGGAAAGGCCCATGGCAAGAACCAGGGGAGACCTCCAGCCAGTAATTAGCAAGGAATTGAAACCTGCCAAACAACCACATGAGTGAGACCAAAAGTGGGTCTTCCACAGTGGATCCTTTCAGGAGACAACAGCCCCCGATGTCACCTTGATTTTGGCATTTAAGAAACCCTGAGCCAGAGGGACAAACTAATTTGTACTCAATTCCTAACCTACACAAACTGTGATTTACAAGTGTTTCTTCTGTGAAGCCTCTAAATTTTGGGGTAAGTTGTTATACAGCCATAGATGATTAATGTATTGACAGCAAAGATGCTTGCTCCTTAGAAGAAAAGCTATGACAAACCTAGAGAGCATATTACAAAGCACATACATCACTTTGCCAACCAAGGTCCATCTAGTCAAAGCTATGGTTTTTCCAGTAGTCACGAATGGATGTGACAGTTGGACCATAACGAAGGCTGAGAGCCAAAGAATTGTTACTTTGGAACTGTGGTACTGGAGAAGATTCTTGAGAGTCCCTTGGACAGCAAGGATATCAAACCAGTCAATCCTAGAGGAAATCAGCACTGAATGTTCACTGGAAGGACTGAGGCTAAAACTGGAGTTCCAATCCTTTGGCCACCTGATGGGAAGAACCAACTCATTAAGACCCTGATGCTGGGAAAGATTGAGGGTAGAAGGAAAAGGGGATGACAGAGGATGAGACGGTTCGATGGCATCACTGACTCAATAGACATGAGTGTGAGCAGACCTGGAGAGATGGTGAAGGACAGGGAAGCCTGGCATGCTGCAGTCCATGGGGTTGTGAAGTGTTGGACATGATTTAGCCACTGAATAACAACAACAGAGATCCTATAGGCCATTGTGGCGACTTTTATCACTCTGGCTGAGATGAAAAGCCCTTGAAAAATTGTAAGCAGAGCAGTGATGTATTACATTTTGAAAGGATTACTCTTGCCTCTCCATTGGGAATAATTTTAGGAGAATAAGGACACAAGCAAGAAGAAGAGTATCTTAGTGCTTTCAACTGCTATGACAAAATATCATAAACTAGATGGCCTATAACAGTACCAATATATCGCTCACATATCTAGAGGCTGTAAGTCTATGATGAGGGTGCCAGCATTTTCAGATTCTGGTGAGAACCTCTTCTTCCAGGTTGTAGACTGTTGACTTCTTGCTGTACCTCCCCATGAGAGAAGGGTTTATGGAGTTCTGCAGGGCCTCTTTCGTAAGAGCACTCATACCTTTCATAAGGGCTCTAGTCTCATATCCTAAGCAACTTTTAAAGACCCCACCTCCTAATCTCATTATATTGGGCACTAGGTTTTTCCATTTGATTTGAGGAGACAAAAATATGCAGTCCATAGCAAAGTGTTAAGAGGCTTTTGCTCTAATTCAAGTGAAAAGATGGAGGATTAATCTTGGGAGGCAGCAGTAGAGGTGTTAAGAA
This sequence comes from Nanger dama, assembly GCA_917880005.1. Taxonomy (NCBI): domain Eukaryota; kingdom Metazoa; phylum Chordata; class Mammalia; order Artiodactyla; family Bovidae; genus Nanger; species Nanger dama. The sequence goes on from CAKJTW010000007.1 coordinate 39,632,236, forward strand.
GTTCTTAGAATCTGATACATTTGAAGAAAGAGCCAAAAGTCTTTGCTGATGGAATAGATGAAATGTGTGAAAAAGAAAGGAAAATGTCCAGAATGTCTTGAACATATCTGGCAAAATGGATCTGCCATCTACAAAGATGGGGAAAAGCTCTAAGAAAAGGAGGTTTGGAGATGTTGGATAAAGGAGCTGAGTTTGAAGCCTGTCCTGTGAATACATGTAATGCACTTCCAAGTGAAGCTTCAAGTCATCAATTGAATGTCTGGGTCAGTTAATCAAGAGAAAGGGCCCATTTGCAAACATGAAGTTGGGAATTTCAGAATATTTATAGGTGGTATTTAAATTCTTAAGTTTGGATAATACCACCCAGAACTTATGTGTCAACAGGAAAGAGAAAAGATCTAAGGACTAAAATGGGAGTTACCCCAAAATTTTGAGATTGCAGAGTTGAGGAGGGTTCATAAGAAGGAGCCTGAGAGGAAGAAAAGGAAGCCCAGGATGGTGCGGTGTTCTGGGGGTAAAGGAAAAAACATGCTTCAACTCGCTGTGTCCAAGTATGCTTGTCAAAGGCTACTGACAGGTCAAATACAATAGGCTTTCTTATTGTACGAAATGGGAATGGAAAATTAGTTTTAGCAACATGGATGCCATGTTGCCTGGTGACTTTGATAAAAGCATTCTGGCAGAGAGTTAGGGTAAGCTGAAGAAAGAATACATAGAAGGAAACTTTTAAAAATATAGACAAAGCTTTGGAGTATTATTGCTGTAAAGAGAACAAGAAGAAATAAATGGTAGCTTGAAGAATAAGTGAGGTTGAGAGAGATTTTTCTAAACTGAAAAAAATAATAGAAGCATTGCTGCTGCTGCTAAGTTGCTTCAGTCGTGTCCAACTCTGTGTGACCCCATAGATGGCAGCCCACCAGGCTCCCCTGTCCCTGGGATTCTCCAAGCAAGAACACTGGAGTGGGTTAATAGAAGCCTTGCCTCCTGATAATTCATTTAAGGGCTGCCCTGGTGGCTCAGCAGTAAAGAATCACCTGCTATTACAGGAAACTTGGGTTTGATCTCTGGATTGGAAAGATCCCCTGGAGGAGGAAATGTCAGCCCACTCCAGTATTTTAGCCTGGGAAATCCCATGGACAGAGGAGCCTGGTGGGCTACAGTCCATGGGGTTACAAAGAGCTGGACCAAGACTTAGTGACCAAACAACAGTTCATTTAAAGAACATAAACTGTTGCCAGAAAATGAAGCAAACATTGGAAATAGAAAGCCATTTCATGAAAAAGGAAATTCACTTGTTTATTTTTATAGGAAAAATCTAATTCAGATATTAAGTGGAACTGTGCTAAATTTCTAGGATTCACTTGGAATGGATCAACATCTTTGGAGGAGGTGGTGGTATAGTTGCTAAGTCATGTCCGGCTCTTGCGACCTCATGGACTGTAGCCTGCCAGGCTCCCTGTCCATAGGATTCTTCAAGCAAGAATACCAGAATGGGTTGCTAGTTCCTTCTCAGGGAATCTTTCCGACCCAGAAATTGAACATAGTTCTCCTGCTTTGCAGGCAGATTCTTTACCAGCTGAGCTACAAGGGAGGCTTGTATCAACATCTTTTCAATAGTGAATATTCACATCTGCTGTCTTTTCATTTCTACAAATGCTATATAAAAAAGGTATTCATTTTCTAGTTATTTTTCTGTCTTTTAGGCTTACTAACTGGTATTTTAGGATTTATGCTTGCTAATTGGTATTTTATTTTTTGGAAGAAGTGGGGTATACTTTTTAGTCTCAATGTATTTTTTAATTAAGGATATTTTTGATTTAGATGTGTTTATTTTGTAACTTTTGTATTGATACATTTACATTGGCTTTAAGTAGTTTCAGTTGATTCTCTTTGGTTTTCTAATAAATACTCATATCCTAAGTAAATAATTCGGCATCCTGCTGTCAGTCATCCATTTCTCACGCTCTCTCCACATTATCAAGCAACCCATAAGTTTATACTAAAGTATAGACTAGAGGACATATGCAAAATGGGATCTTGAAAGGCTATCTGATACATCTTCAGTTCAGTTCAGTCACTTAGTCATGTCTGACTCTTTGCGACCCCATGAATTGCAGCACACCAGGCCTCCCTGTCCATCACCAACTCCCAGAGTCCACCCAAACCCATGTCCATTGAGTTGGTGATGCCATCCAACCATCTCATCCTCCATCGCCCCCTTCTCCTCCTGCCTTCAACCTTTCCCAGAATCAGGGTCTTTTCAAATGAGTCCATTTTTTTTTCATCAGGTGGCCAAAGTATTGGAATTTCAGCTTCAGCATCAATCCTTCCAAAGAATATTCAGGACTGGTTTCTTTTAGGATTGACTGGTTTGATCTCCTTGCAGTCCAAGGAACTCTCAAGAGTCTTCTCCAACACCACAGTTCAAAAGCATCAGTTCTTTGGCATTCAGCTTTCTTTATAGTCCAACTCTCACATCCACATATGACTACTGGGAAAACTATAGCTTTGAGATGGACCTTTGTTGGAAAAGTTAATGTCTCTGCTTTTTAATATGCTGTCTAGGTTGATCTTAGCTTTTCTTTTAAGGAGCAAGCTTCTTTTAATTTCATGGCTGCAGTCACCTTCTGCAGTGATTCTGGGGCCCAAGAAAATAAAGCCTGTCACTTCCTCCATCGTTTCTCCATCTATTTGCTATGAAGTGATGGAACTGAATGCCATGATCTTAGTTTTTTGAATTGACTATACTCCTATGTAAAATAGAAGTTTAAAGACAAGGCCCAGAAAAAATGATGAAAACTTTATAAATGGGCCTTGATTACTTAAACTGAAATTAAAAGGATTTTTTTTTAACACTGTGCTCTACCCTTTCAGAGCAAAGGAACCACCAAAAAGAATATCACTGATAAGAAAAGCAAATAAAAATTCTGTTATCAGTTTAAAGTGACAACATATTACCACTACATTTTCTCAGTCACCATCTTCACAAACAAATAACAATGAGCAGTTTTGGGGTTTAAAACTGGAAAATTACAACTAATGACAGATAACAGTTGCTTCAACTCCGGAAATTTTTTATTTATTTCTCCTCAATTTTTAGGAGGAAAAATTTAGCAATTCCCCCTTTAGGCCTGTTTCTCAGAGTGGGTTTGCAATATCTGTTCTGGGTTGGTTAGATTTTGAATAGTGGTGCATAGCATATTTAACTTATTTCCTTTTCTTCATGCATTGTAAGTTACTACTGCTTTCGTAATCATAAGAAATGTGGATAAATGGCTGGCCCTTCAGTCTTAATAGAGGTTTGAGCCTACAGTGAAGAAGAATAAAGCTAAATCTGACATTCAGCATGTTTTATAGAGTACCATTCCTTTCAACAGTCAATGCATCAACTTCTAGATGATGAATTTATTTTGGGCTGTCAGTTTTAAGATAGTGAGAGAAAAATGTTCAAGGCAATGATAACGTCCCACTTTAAAGTTCTCGTGTGTCTGCTTAAATAGTTACAATAACACATGCTGTAGAAATTTCCTATATTTATTTTAAAATTACTGCTATGTGCATATGTATTATTCTTGGTAGGATGGGCATCTTCATATCTAGGGCATCCCACTATGATGACTGATTATGTTCCAGCTGGTCTTTCTCTACTTGGGAGTGAAAATTTTTACTGGAGTAAATTTAATCAGACAACCTTGTTAAATGTGGCACTCGTCCCAATCAGCTGAACGTGTCAAAAGAGAAAGTACAAGAAGAAAGACAAAAGCTACAGTGTTTAATAACATGAACTTACCCAATGTGAGTTCTAAATTTGACAGTCTTCGACTCACATTCTGAATTCCGTATAGCTCAGTTGGTAAAGAATCCACCTGCAATGTAGGATACCTTGGTTCGATTCCTGGGCAGGAAAGATCCCCTGGAGAAGAGATAGGTTACCCACTCCAGTCTTCTTGGGCTTCCCTTCTGGCTCAGCTGGTAAAGAATCGCCTGCAATGTGGGAGACCTGGCTTCAGTCCCTAGGTTGGGAAGATTCACTGGAGAAGGGAAAGGCTATCCACTCCAGTATTCTGGTGTGGAGAATTCCATGGACTGTGTAGTCCGTGGGGTTGCAAAGAGTTGGACATGACTGAGCAGTTTTCACTTTGCCTCACTTCTTCTTAATTTATGAGTTAGCTATATGACTTTCAAAGTGCTGTAAAATCCCTCTTATTCTCCATTTTCAGTAACTTGGAGAATTATTATTAATAGCTAATTTTAGGCTTACAAAACAGTAAAGTGAGATACTATATGCCTGTATCTAGCCAAGTTGGCAATAAGTGTTTTCCTTTTATTGTTACTATTATATTCTGAGGAGTGTCAAAGAATGATTTGCAATCACCTGCATGTTTATCAATTGAGATACTTATTAAACTGCAAATGTTCGGTTTCTCTCAGTACCAACTGTTTCAAGGTCTCTAGGACTGATGTTCAGAAATCTGTATTTTCCACAAGAACTTCAGGTGATTTTTATGTATATTAATTTTTCCCCATTGTTAATCAGTTAAAAAATTTTTTTTAATTGAAATATAGCTGATTTACAATGTCATGTTAGTTTTAGGTGTAGACCCTAGTGACTCAATTATACATGCATACATACATTTATGGGCTTCCCGAGTGGCTTAGTGGTAAAGAATCTGCCTGGAATTCAAGAGGTGTGAGTTCTATCCCTGAGCTTGGATGATCCCCTGGAGAAGGAAATGGCAACTCACTGCAGTATTCTTGCCTGGGAAATTCCATGGACAGAGGAGCCTGGCAGGCTGCAGTCCAAGGGGTGGCAAAAGAGTCAGACATGACTTAATGACTAAACAACGACACACACAGACACAGATATACATGCATATACATATATGTATTTATTTATTTATGCATCCCCCTTTTCCTTTTAGGTAATTATAACTATTTTTTCTATGTTGGTTAGTCTATTTCTATTTTGTAAATAAGTTGATTTGTTATCTAATGGAGTTTGCTCAAACTCATGTCCATTGAGTCGCTGATGTCATCCAGCCATCTCCTCCTCTGTTTTCCCCTTCTCCTCTTGCCCTCTGACTTTCCCAGATGAAGGTCTGTTCCAGTGAGTCAGCTGTTCATATCTGATGACCAAAGCACTGGAGCTTCAGTATCAACATCAGTCATTCCAGTGAATATTCAGAGCTGATTTCCCTTAGGATTGACTGATTTGATTTCCCTTGCTGTCCAAGGGACTCTAAAGAGTCTTCTCCATTACCACAATTTGAAACTCAGTTCTTCAGCACTCAGCCTTCTTTATGATCCAACAATCAATGTCAGAGATTTGTGATATTGTGCAGGAGACAGGGATCAAGACCATCCCCATAGAAAAGAAATGCAAAAAAGCAAAATGGCTGTCTGGGGAAGCCGCACAAATAGCTGTGAAAAGAAGAGAAGTGAAAAGCAAAGGAGAAAAGGAAAGACATAAGCATCTGAATGCAGAGTTCCAAAGAATAGCAAGAAGAGATAAGAAAGCCTTCCTTAGTGATCAATGCAAAGAAATAGAGGAAAACAACAGAATGGGAAAGACTAGAGATCCCTTCAAGAAAACTAGAGCTACCAAGGGAATATTTCATGCAAAAATGGGCTCAATAAAGGAGAGAAATTGTGTGAACCTAACAGAAACAGAGGATATTAAGGAGAGGTGGCAAGAATACACAGAAGAACCATACAAAAAGATCTTCATGACCAAGATAATCATGATGGCATGATCACTCACCTAGAGCCAGACATCCTGGAATGTTAACTCAAGTGGGCGTTAGAAAGCATCACTATGAACAAACCTAGTAGAGGTGATGGAATTCCAGTTGAGCTATTTCAAACCCTGAAAGATGATGCTGTGAAAGTGCTGCACTCAATATGCCAGCAAATTTGGAAAACTCAAAGTGGCCACAAGACTGGAAAAGGTCAGTTTTCATTCCGATCGCAAAGAAAGGCAATACCAAAGAATGCTCAAACTGCTGCACAGTTGCACTCATCTCACATGCTAGTAAAGTAATGCTCAAAATTCTCCAAGCCAGGCTTCAACAATATGTGAACCATCAACTTCCTGATGTTCAAGCTGGTTTTAGAAAAGGTAGACGAACCAGAGATCAAATTGCCAACATCCACTGGATCATCAAAAAAACAAGAGAGTTCCAGAAAAACATCTATTTCTGCTTTCTTGACTATGCCAAAGCTTTTGACTATGTGGATCACAATAAACTGTGGAAAATTCTGAAAGAGATGGGAATACCAGACCACCTGACCTGCCTCTTGAGAAACCTGTATGCAGGTCAGGAAACAACAGTTAGAACTGGACATGGAACAACAGACTGGTTCCAAAGAGGAAAAGGAGTACGTCAAGGCTGTATATTGTCACTCTGCTTATTTAACTTCTATGCAGAGTACATCATGAGAAACGCTGGACTAGAAGAAGCACACGCTGGAATCAAGATTGCTGGGAGAAATATCAGTAACCTCAGATATGCAGATGACATCACTCTTATGGCAGAAAGTGAAGAGGAACTAAAAAGCCTCTTGATGAAAGTGAAAGAGGAGAGTGAAAAGGTTGACTTAAAGCTCACCATTCAGAAAACGAAGATCATGGCATCTGGTCCCGTCACTCCATGGGAAATAGATGGGGAAACAATGGAAACAGTGTCAGACTTTATTTGGGGGCAGGGGCTCTAAAATCACTGCAGATGGTGACTGCAGCCATGAAATTAAAAGACGCTTACTCCTTGGAAGGAAAGTTATGACCAACCTAGATAGCATATTAAAAAGCAGAAATATTACTTTGCCAACAAAGATCCGTCTAGTCAAGGCTATGGTTTTTCCAGTGGTCATGTATGGATGTGAGAGTTGGACTGTGAAGAAAGCTGAGCACTGAAGAATTGATGCTTTTGAACTGTGGTGTTGGAGAAGACTCTTGAGAGTCCCTTGGACTGCAAGGAGATACAATCCGTCCATCCTAAATGAGATCAGCCCTGGGTGTTCTTTGGAAGGAATGATGCTAAAGCTGAAACTCCAGTACTTTTGCCACCTCATGCAGAGATGACTCATTGGAAAAGACTCTGATCCTGGGAGGGATAGGGGACAGGAGGAGAAGGGGACGACCGAGGATAAGATGGCTGGATGGCATCACCAATTCAATGAACATGAGTCTGAGTGGACTCCGGGTGTTGGTGACGGACAAGGAGACCTGGTGTGCTGCGATTCATGGAGTCGCGAAGAGTCGGACACGACTGAGCGACTGAAATGAACTGAACTGAACTGGAAAAACCATAGCTTTTACTATCTAGACATTTGTCATCAAGCGGTGTCTCTATTTTTTAATATGCTGCCTAGGTTTGTCTTAAGTTTTCTTCCAAAGAGCAAGTGTCTTCCTAATTGCATGGCTTGAGCTCATGTCTCTTATGTCTCTTGCACTGGTAGGTTGGTTCTTTACCACTATTGCCACCTGGGAAGCCCTCTCCATATCTTGGCTTTTGTAAATTGTGCTGTTTTGCTGCTATGAACATTGAAGCACATGTATCTTTTCTTCTTTTTCAGAGTTTTATTGTAGTGTAGTTGATTTACAAAGTTATGTTAGATTTAGGTACAAGGCAAACTGATTCAGTTACACATATTTTCATTCTTTATCAGATTCTTTTCCTTTATAGGCTGTTATAGAATATTGAGCAGAGTTCCCTGTGCTATACAGTAGGTCCTTTTTTTACATGTTATATATAAGAAAAGGGATATATATATATATATATATATATATATATATATATATATAAAGAGAGAGAGTAGTGTACATATGTTAATCTCAAACCCCTTTGGGAATCATTAGTTTGTTTTCAGAGTTTATGAGTCTATTTCTGTTTGTAAATAAGTTCAGTTCAGTTCAGTCACTCAGTTGTGTCTAACTCTTTCCAACACCATATACCACAGTACGCCAGGCCTCCCTGTCCATCACCAACTCCCAGAGTTTACTCAAACTCATGTCCATTGAGTCGGTGATGCCATCTAACCATGTCATCCTCTGTTGTCCCCTTCTCCTCCTGCCTGCAATCTTTCCAAACATCAAGGTCTTTTCAAATGAGTCAGCTCTTTGCATGAAATGGCCAAAATATTGGAGCTTCAGCTTTAACGTCAGTCCTTTTTATGAACACCTAGGAGTGAACTCCTTTAGAATGGACTGGTTGGATCTCTTTGCAGTCCAAGGGACTCTCAAGCATCTTCTCCAACACCACAATTCAAAATCATCAGTTCTTCTGCACTCTGCTTTCTTTATAGTCCAACTCTCACATCCATACATGACTCATGCAAAAACCATAGCCTTGACTAGACAGACCTTTGTTGACAAAGTAATGTCTCTGCTTTTGAATATGCTATCTAGGTTGGTCATAACTATCCTTCCAACAAGTAAGTGTCTTTTAATTTCATGGCTGCAGTCACCATCTGCAGTGATTTTAGAGCCCCCAAAAATAAAGTCAGCCACTGTTTCCACTGTTTCCCCATCTATTTGTCATGAAGTGATGTAAGTTCATTATTTTTAAAATTACATTCCACATATAAGCAATACATAGTATTTTTTCTTTCTCTGTCAGACTTGTTTCACTTAGTATGATAATCTGTAGGTCCTAGGTTCATCCACTTAACTACAACTGATTCAAATTAGGTTCTTTTTATGGTTCAGTAATAGTCCCTTGTATATATGTACCAGCTCTTTATCCAATGTTCTGTTGATGGACATTGAGCTTGCTTCCATGTCCTAGCTATTGTAAATAGTACTTCAATGAGCATTGGGGTGCATATATCTTTTTGAATTATGATTTCCTCTGGATATTGTCCATTAACAGGATTGCTGGATACTATGGTAGGTTTTTATTAATTTTTAAAGTAACCTTCATACTGTTCTCCATAGTGGTTGGAATTACATTCCCAGCAATAGTGTTGGAGGGTTTTCTTTGCTCCACACCATTTCCAGCAATTATTCTTTGTATACTTTTTTGATGCTGGTCATTCTGACTGGTATGAGGTAATACCTCATTTCAGTTTTGATTTGCATTCTTCTACTAGGCAGTAATGTGGGACATCTTTTTATGTGTTTTTGATTACCTGTATGTCCTCTTTGGAGAAATGTTTATTTTGATCTTTTGCCATTTTTTTGATTAGGTTGTTTGTTGTTTGTATATTTTGGAGATTAATACCTTGCATGGCTAATCAGTTCAGTTCAGTTCAGTTCAGTCACTCAGTCATGTCCAACTCTTTGTGATCCCATGAACCGCAGCATGCCAGATACCTCTTCCATCACCAACTCCCAGAGTCCACCCAAACCCATGTCCATTGAGTTGGTGATGCCATCTAACCATGTCATCCTCTGTCATCCCCTTCTCCTCCTGCCTTCAATCTTTCCCAGCATCATGGTCTTTTCCAGTGAGTCAGCTCTTCTCATCAGGTAGCCAAAGTACTGGAGTTTCAGCTTCAACATCAGCCCTTCCAATGAACACCCAGGACTGATCTCCTTTAGGATGGATTGGTTGGATCTCCTTGCAGTCTTCTTTGTGGTGGTCTTCTTTGACACCACAGTTCAAAAGCATCAATTTTTCAGCACTCAGCTTTCTTTATAGTCCAACTCTCACATCCATACATGCCTACTGGATAAACCATAGCCTTGACTAGATGGACCATTGTTGATAAAGTAATGTCTCTGCTTTTTAATATAGAGAACAAACAGGTAATTGCCAGGTGTGAGGGAGGCTGGGGAAGGAGCAAACATTTGAGCAAATTAACAGGTACAAACTTTCAGTTATAAAACATTTGAGCAAATTAACAGATACAAACTTTCAGTTATAAAACAAATGAGTGACAGGTATGAAATGTACAATGTTGGAAATATAGTCATTAATTTTGTAATATTATTGTATAGTAACATATGATTACTACATTTATCATGGAGATCATTTTGCAAGTATAGAAATATCAAATCAATATAGTATGCACTAGAAACTAACAGTGTTGTAGGTCATTTGCACTTTAAAAACACATAGAAAAAGTGATCAGATTTGTATTTACCACAGGCTAAGGTTGTGGGTAATGGAGAAGGAAATGGCAACCCACTCCAGTGTTCTTGCCTGGAGAATCCCAGGGACGGCGGAGCCTGGTGGGCTGCCGTCTATGGGGTTGCACAGAATCAGCCATAACTGAAGTGACTTAGCAGCAGCAGCAGGGTTGTGGGGAAGGGAAATTGGAGGAAGGAAGGTACCAACTCTCAGTGTTAAGATAAATAAGTACTGGAGATGCAATGTACAACATAACAAAGATAATTAACACTGCTGTATGCTACATATGAAAGTTTTCAAGAGAGTAAATCCTTGGAGTTCTTATGACAGGAACTTTTTAATATTTATTTTAATATTTTATCCACATAAAATGATGGATGTTTACTAAATTTACTGTGGAAACCATTTTGTGATGTATGTAAGTTAGACCACTATGCTGTACCCCTTAAACTTACACAGAGCTGTAGACAGTTATATCTCAATAAAACTGTAGGAAAAAGTAAAAATGAAATGTCTGCTGTCTCCCCAACTCACTTTAGCTCAGGGGCATTGAAAACTGCTTCAAGCTCCCCCTTGAGTCTTCCTCTGCTCTTTTCTTCCTACATGTAACCAGCTGGAACTTTCTAGCACTCACCATGCATCTTCAAAACTTTTGGTTGTTCACCATCTTCTATATTATAAAGTCTAAGCTTCTGAACATAGAAATCAAAATCCTCAAAATATGGCCCCTACCTCTTTTCAGCTATGTATCCACCCTATCCATGACCTATTATATTCTCCTGAAGGAAAAAAAAAAAAACTCAGCATTTCACATAACTAATTTTGCCCCATTTCAATGCCCTTCCATCAATCAACAATTGAATTTAAATTTCTTCCCATTGAAATCATCTCCTTCAGGATCCAGTTTGAATGCCACTTCCTCTCAAGAGCTTTTCCTAATCTTTTCAGCTGCAAGAGATTGCTGTCTTAAAGTCAGTAAAACTCTTAAAACACTTAGATTTTTCTTGTTTTCTATTATGTCCCCCTATTAGATTTTTCATTTCTTACAGACAAAAATAACACATCATCTTCTCTTTCTATTCATCTCATGTTGTAGTTGGCATAAGTTTTGGACTCAGGATGGTTGTTTCAGGAACCACTGAATGAATTAATGATAGCAACCTGTAAATTTAAAAAATAGTTTTCTAGAGATACTCAAATTATGACATATTTATCTTTGGTATTTTTAATTGTTCTTCGAATACAAAGGTGTTCTTGCTTTATTGACTATATGTGAACTTTAACCCATCCAACACTAGAACTACAGTGGGGATGCAAATAACACAATGACTTGCCCGAGTCATACTATTAAGGATGATACTGTGTCCAAAAGTGTATTGGACTAATTCTCTGTTCAAACATATTATATATTAATTTCATTTGAATATACGTACACTTATATTTTTGCCTTTTCATACTGTTCATGAGGTTCTCGAGGCAAGAATACTGAGGTGGTTTGCCATTCCTTTCCCCAGTGGACCATGTTTTGTCCACTGGAGAAAGAAAGCTTTCCTCAGAAATAGAGAAAACAATAGAATGAGAAATACTAGAGATCTGTTAAGAAAATTAGAGATACCAAGGGAACATTTCATGCAAAGTTGGGCACAAAGGACAGAAATGGTATGGACCTAACAGAAGCAGAAGATATTAAGAAGAGATGGCAAGCATACACAGAAGAACTATACAAAAAATATCTTCACAACCCAGATAATCACGATGGTGTGATCACTCACCTAGAGCCAGACATCCTGGACTGGAATGCAAAGTCAAGTGAGCCTTAAGAAGGAAGCATCACTATGAACAGAGCTAGTGGAAGTGATGGAATTCGAGTTGAGCTATTTCAAATCCTAAAATATGATGCTGTGAAAGTACTGCACTCAATATGCCAGCTAGGGATGGTACGGGGAGGGAGGTGGGAGCGGGGTTCAGGATGGGGAACACGTGTACACCCGTGGCAGATTCATGTTGATGTATGACAAAACCAATACAATATTGTAAAGTAAAATATAAAAATAAAAGATATAACCAAAAAAAAAAAAAAGCCAGCAAATTTGGAAAACTCAGCAATGGCCACGGGACTGGAAAAGGTCAGTTTTCTTTCCAATCCCAAAGAAGAGCAATGCCAAAGAATGTTCAAACTACTGCACAGCTGCACTCATCTCACACACTAGCAAAGTAATGCTCAAAATTCTCCAAGCCAGGCTTCAACAGTACGTGAACCATGAACTTCCAGATGTTTGATCTAGATTTAGAAAAAGCAGAGGAACCAGAGGTCAAATTGACAACATCCACTGGATCATAGAAAAAGCAAGAGAATTAAAAAAAAAAAAAACCCATCTATTTCTGCTTTATTTACACCAAAGCCTTTGACTGTGCAGATTACAACAAACTGTGGAAAATTCTTCAAGAGATGGGAATACTAGACTATCTTACCTGCCTCCTGAGAAATCTATATGCAGGTCAAGAAGCAACAGTTAGAATTGAACAGGGAACAACAGATTGGTTTCAAATCAGGAAAGGAGTATGTCAAGGCTGTATATTGTCACCCTGCCAATTTAACTTATATGCAGAGTACATCATGCAAAATGCCAAGTTGGATGAAACACAAGCTGGAATCAAGATTGTGGGAGAAATATCAAATAACCTCAGATATGCAGACGATTCCACCCTTATGGCAGAAAGTGAAGAGGAACTAAACAGCCTCTTAATGAAAGTGAAAGAGGAGAGTGAAAAAGCTGGCTTAAAACTCAACATTCAAAAAACAAAGATCATGGCATCCAGTCCTATGATTTCATGGGAAAATAACTGAACAACAATGGAAACAGTGACAGAGTTTATTTTCTTGGGCTACAGAATCACTGCAGTCAAGGAATGCAGCCAGGAAATTAAAAGCTTGTTCCTTGGAAGTAAAGCTATGACTAACCTGCTGCTAAGTCGCTTCCAGTCGTGTCCAAAACTCTGTGCGACACCATAGACGGCAGCCCACCAGGCTCCCCCATCCCTGGGATTCTCCAGACAAGAACACTGGAGTGGGTTGCCATTTCCTTCTCCAATACATGAAAGTGAAAAGTGAAAGTGAAGTCACCGAGTTGTGTCCACTCAGCGACCCCATGGACTGTAGCCTACCAGGCTCCTCTGTCCATGGGATTTTCCAGCCAAGAGTACTGGAGTGGGGTGCCATTGCCTTCTCTGATTTATAATCCTAGAGGGGATATAATAGGAATAAATAAAGAAATCTCAAACAGAAAAGCATTCCTGGAAACCTTTCATTCTATGCTCTCAGCAGCTCTTTCTTTCCTTTTATTTAGAAATTACTGCCAGTGTCAGTAAAAAAAAAAAGATATATATATATATATATATATATATATATATATATCTCAGCAGCTGCAGGCCTGCTTTTCTTTTCCTATAAATGACAGTGAGAGGAAATTCCCATTTGGGCTAGATTATTCAAACTAGCCATAACTCAAAATCCTTCACAGTGAGCTCCTAATGCAATGAACTGACTCGTTTGAAAAGACCCTGATGTTGGGAAAGACTGAAGGCAGGAGAAAAAGGGGATGACAGAGGATGAGATGGTTAGATGGCATCACCGATTCAATGGGCATGAGTTTGAGCAGGCTCTGGGAGTTGGTGATGGACAGGGAAACCGGGCATGCTACAGACCATGGGAGTCACAAAGAGTTGGACATGACTGAGTGACTGAACTGAACACATATATTAGTATATTTATATTTCACATTTGTAGAAGTTTCCTGTATAAACTTATTCTCTTGCTTCAACAATCCTGTATAATCATCAGAGTTCCATTGACAAGCAAGAAGCATTGATACTCATGTTAAGGAGACTGACATCCAGTTTTTCAGCTGAAGTACGCTGATTTCTGAAATAAGCTACAGTTCAGCTGGGCTTAGCTACAGACTGATGACTGGGTTCAGGTTTTATTCATGTGTTTTTTTTTTCTGATGTCCAAGCTAAAGGGGCAGCAGCTATCCAGGGCATACTGTTTTTTGCTTTTTCCTAAATTGTCACACTATCATTTCTGCCTACATTCCATTGGCCAAAGGAAGTAATTTTTATGTTCCATTTATATTTAATATCTGAAATATGAATGTATATCAAAATGGTTTATTTCTAAAGATACTATTATGTTCCTTGTAACAAGTTCAACTTGTAAGAAAATAAATGAAAATTAACCAATGTGAAAGTTTAATTTCTCTGTCTCCATTATTAAACTGGAAATATGTATATATGTATTAGATTTTGTCTCTATACTTGACAAAACATTTAATGACTGGTCCATATTTATTATTCTTTATTTGGTAATATTTCTACTATATGAAAAGTTATAGTAATTTCATTTAAATGTTAGCAATTTAAATGAGTAAAGCTATGTTTTAAAATATCACACCACTATATCTAAAATGGATAACCACCAAGGACCTACTGTATAGCACAGGGAACTCTGCTCAATGTTATGTGGAAGCCTGGATGAGAGAGGAGTTTGAGGCAGAATGGATACATGTATCTATATGGTTGTATCCCTTTGCTGTCCATCTGAAATGATCAAAACAGTAATTAAAAATAAAACATTATTAATCAGCCATACTCCAATACAAAATAAAGAGCTTAATAAGAAAACAAAATCACTCAAAAATATTGAGGGATTTGTGTTTTCTGTTTGCACCAAATAGAACAATTAAAAGGTACAATTTCTAGTGGACAAAAATGAAATTCATGAGAAAATTGGTTAAGATCGGAATTTTCAGGATTTACTCTGGTTGATTCTGATACATGTTACCCCAAATCAGTCAACACTTCTTTAAAAGGGAAACATCATGGATTATGTTGATATAGATACACTGCAGAATCTTTTTCACATTGAAATGGACTTCTTTTTTAAAAGTGATGTCATTAAACAAAATATTTAGCATTTATTACTTTTACTGAATCTTTGCCACCTTGAGTGATTACTAGTGATCCCCTATTGTCTAAATAATATATTATATATTAAGCAATTCTATTTTAAAAATCCCACTACTTTGCCATGGTACTTAGTATTATCTATCACTATGCATTTAGTTAAGTTTTTTATTAATAATACTGAGATGGTCAGTAATACTGAAATTCCTTTCAATTCCTTTATATATTGAATGAGACAATTTTAGACAGCTCAAAATAATGATAATTTAGGGATTCAGTTCAGTTCAGTTCAGTTCAGTTGCTCAGTCGTGTCCGACTCTGTAACCCCGTGAACTGCAGCACGCCAGGCCTCCCTGTCCATCACCAACTCCCCGGAGTTCACTCAAACTCATGTCCATCGAGTTGGTGATGCCATCCAGCCATTTCATCCTCTGTTGTCCCCTTCTCCTCCTTCCCCCAATCCCTCCCAGCATCAGAGTCTTTTCCAATGAGTCAACTCTTCGCATGAGGTGGCCAAGGTATTGGAGTTTCAGCTTTAGCATCAGTTCTTCCAATGAACACCCAGGACTGATCTTTAGAATGGTTGGATCTCCTTGCAGTCCAAGGGACTCTCAAGAGTCTTCTCCAACACTACAGTTCAAAAACATCAATTCTTCGGTGCTCAGCTTTCTTCGTAGTCCAACTCTCACATCCATACATGACTACTGGAAAAACCATAGCCTTGACTAGATGGACCTTTGTTGACAAAGTAACGTCTCTGTTTTTCAATATGCTATCTAGGTTGGTCATAACTTTTCTTTCAAAGAGTAAGCGTCTTTCAATTTCATGGTTGCAGTCACCATCTGCAGTGATTTTGGAGCCCCCCAAAATAAAATCTGACACTGTTTCCACTGTTTCCTCATCTATTTCCCATGAAGTGATGGGACCAGATGCCATGATCTTCGTTTTCTGAATGTTGAGCTTTAAGCCAACTTTTTCACTCTCCCCTTTCCCCTTCCGAAAGAGGCTTTTGAGTTCCTCTTCACTTTCTGCCATAAGGGTGGTGTCATCTGCATATCTGAGCTTATTGATGTTTCTCCCAGCAATCTTGATTCCAGCTTGTGCTTCTTCCAGCCCAGCATTTCTCATGATGTACTCTGCATATAAGTTAAATAAGCAGGGTGTCAATATACAGCCTTGATGTATTCCTTTTCCTCTTTGGAACCAGTCTGTTGTTCCATGTCCAGTTCTAACTGTTGCTTCCTGACCTGCATATAGGTTTCTCAAGAGGCAGGTCAGGTGGTCTGGTATTCCCATCTCTTTCAGAATTTTCCACAGTTTATTGTGATCCACACAGTCAAACGGTCTGGCATAGTCAAGAAAGCAGAAATAGATGTTTTTCTGGAACTCTCTTGTTTTTTTGATGATCCAGTGGATGCTGGCAATTGGATCTCTGGTTCCTCTGCCTTTTCTAAAACCAGCTTGAACATCAGGAAGTTCACAGTTCACATATCGCTATGTTACTGTAGCAAATTTAAAGATTCAATACTGAAATCTCTCTGCTGCTGCTACTGTTGATAAGTCACTTCAGTCATGTCCGACTCTGTGTGACCCCATAGATGGCAGCCCACCAGGCTCCCCATCCCTGGGATTCTCCAGGCAAGAACACTGGAGTGGGTTGCCATTTCCTTCTCCAATGCAGGAAAGTGAAAAGTGAAAGTGAAGTCACTCAGTCATGTCCGACTCATAGCGACTCCATGGACTGCAGCCCGCCAGGCTCCTCCATCTATGGGATTTTCCAGGCAAAAGTACTGGAGTGGGGAGCCATTGCCTTTTCTGAAATCTCTCTAACTCTCTTATTTTATATTTGTTTGGGTTGACTATCTAACCCACAACCCACTGGCCCAGTTTTATTAGAATTTCCATGTCAAAATAGGCCTAACAATTTTGAATTTTTCTCCCACAGACTGTTAAATAATTGCTATTCTCATTCTTTTTAGGAATTCTGAAGAGGGCAACCCCTCAGGTATGTTATTTGTCTCCAGTTGCCTTTAGAGATCAGGTAAGACAGATTTCATAAGCAAGTAGGTCCCTAAACTATCAATACATCATAAATAAAAAATCATTTATTCCTGCCTAAACATTTTGATTTTCTGCTGTCTTGTAAGGTGGAGAGGCAGGTAGAATGTTCTAATCTGAAACAATTTGTAATGAAAATGAATTGTCCATTTCTATGCATTTACTGTTTTATTGATTGATTTCAACTCAGAGGTTAAAGCGTCTGCCTCCAATGCAGGAGACCTGGGTTCAATCCCTGGGTCGGGAAGATACCCTGGAGAAGGAAATGGCAATCCACTCCAGTATTCTTGCCTGGAGAATCCCATGGACAGAGAAGCCTAGTGGGTTACGGTACACGGGGTCGCAAAGAGTTGGACATGACTGAGTGACTTCACCTCACCTTGTATCAGCCAAGACATATGTGCAAATTGCTCTGAAACTGTAGTCATGTTTGGTAATGTTGGTGATTTAAGAAATTATTTGGTTTTCACTGGAATCATTTATCCCTACTCATAAGGTAAAGTGTTAGAATTTCTCTAACACAAAGTTCCTGGATTGGGAGTTAACACTAACATTACCAAAGTACATGATGGTAAGAATGAGGATGTCTCACTCTGGATCTTAGTTTCATTCCTATAAAATAAGGAACTGGTACTGTCATGAGCTTCCGGGACCCTTCTGATGATAGGATACTGGAGTAATAGACAGCTGTGCTTAGCCATTATTTTTATTTATCAGTATTTGTAATGATCAAAATACAAAGTACAATGATGGCAGAACATGTGATAGGATAATTTATTGAAATATCAATTTGTGTGTTTTGTTTTCATTGCTATGGATAACAAATGTTGGCAAGGATGTAAGAAAAAGAGAACCATTGTGCGTTGTTGGTGGAAATGTAAATTGGCACAGCCACTATTGAAAAACAGTGTGGAGGCTTCTAAAAAAATTAGAAATAGAACTGCTGTATGATTCAGTTGCATTGCTGGCATTTATTTAAAGAAAACAAAACCCTACTTTAGAAAGATATATAGAGGCTCATGTTCATTGAAGTATTATCTACAATAGCTCAGATATGGAAAAAACTTACATGTCTATCAATGGATTGATGAATAAAGAAGACACACACATACAATGGAATATTACTAATCCATAAAATAAAATGAAGTCATGCTATTTGCAACAATATGGATGGAACTCAAGGGCTTTATGCTAACTGAAATAAGTCAGAGAAAGACAAATATTGTATAGGTAGGGGGTGTGTGTATACATTAAAAATATATCTATAAAACTAAGTTTATAGGTACAAAGAAGAGAAGTGATTACCAGGAATAAATGGAGGAACCATTTTGTTTTAGTTTAAATAAACTGAGTAAAAAATTAAATTAAAATATGATTTTTTTTGAAAAATGTGAGCCTGGATATCAAGCATATCATTAAAATCATGCTTGACTAAACAACTGAGGCCTTCTCCCATTATCCAGTTTTTCTATAAAACTTGTGGATTACTGTGTGGTCCTAGAAAGGCAGATAGATGTTGCCAAACTCATTGAATTTGGATCTCTTATCAACCAAACAAGAAGAGGCTTGGAGTCAGATTCAATTAGATTTAACGACAAGAAAGATAATGTGACATTTCTTGCTTGTGAGTTTTAGAAACTCAAAATTATGACAGCAAGTATTGAGAAATAAAAATTCCTTTGAAAATTAACACTAACATAATTTCAAATAATTAAATTAGAATTACTTTCCTCTGTTACAAGCATTGAAAGGCAAAGTTCAAACTATATATATCAAAGAGACATATATGTTCCAAGAGAGTAAAAGTAGTGTTATGGTTGTTAGACTGTATCATCATAGGTAAAACTTTCTAAGACCTTTTTAATGAAATAAAAGTGTATTATTTCAGCAATTCTACATATGACTTATGGAGAAGGCAGTGCTTTAATATTTGTACTTAAAGCATGTCTTCCACAATATAGAGAGGAATGATAAAATTAATGATAATAATTTAAAATGTTAATTTTTGTTTAGTTTTACCCTACTAATAGGGAACGTTTACTTAAAACAGCATTCTATAATATATGTACATATAAACACCATGGCAAATTGAGACAATAGATGAAATTTTAAAACTTTATATTTTAGTACCTTTAGTACTTTTTCCTGCTTTTTTAATTAAGATTTTTATTTTGTACTGGAATATAGCCTAGTAACAATATTGTGATAGTTTCAAGTGGAGAGCAAAGGGTCTCAGCCATACATAAACGCATATCCATTCTTCCCCAAACTTCCCTCCTATCCAGGCTACCACACAACATTGAGCAGAGTTCCCTGTGCTATACCGTAGGTCTTTGTTGGCTATCGGTTTTAAATACAGCAGTGTGTACCTATCCATCCCAAACTCCCTAATTATCCCCTACTCACATCCTTCACCCCCAACAACCATAACTTCATTTTCTACTCTGTGAGTCTATTTCTGTTTCTAGGAATTTTCAATGCACAGAAAAATTTAGAGCTTTCAAATTTGTTTTTACAAACCCAAGGGGTGAAGCCTAACATAAAAGATACAGCATTCTTTAGTCCTCATCTTTGTACATTACTATGCATTCAAGAGATTTGCCTCTACAAAGCTTAGCTATTTTGAGAGACAGCCCAGTGAACTTGTCACCATTCATGAAGCAGTGGTGGGAAAAAAAAAAACTCTACTGCGCGTCAAGTATCCTAATTCTAGTCCTAGTTTCTAATTTGACATCTGTGCACTTGGTTAAATTGCTTAACTCTTTTCTCAAAAGTATTGTCTCTAGGTTAAAAGATCATAATGAGATACTCCAAAGCTTCAGCCAGCTTGAATTTGCTATTACAATGATTATTTTTTCAAAATACTTTATTTCCCTGGCCTTTAACCAAATATGCTGAGAACTGCCATCTTGACTGCCATTCATGTATTAATGTTGACAGTTAAAGGAGTCACTACAAAGATTCTCTCATCAGCTAATACTTTTAGAATTTCGTTTTCTTATGTCTTCAGAGTCCATATGAGTTATACAACAAAGTGAATCTCATTACTGGTATGTTAAACTCACAGCCGTGTTAGAAGAAAAGCAACATTATCAACATTGTTTTAATTACAAGATGTCTTCCAAAAGATATAAGTTGTTTCAAAGAAAATCCATACTCTAAGACTCCCCTATATTAAAATTATTCAACAAGAATATATTCCAGGCATTGATGCCAGCTATAAAGGATGAGATCTAAAAGTGTTTTAGGTGATAGCAGTTATCTTTGAAATAAACAACATTCTTTAGTCTATATATTATATTTAATTCACTAAATATAAGGCCTGTATGTTTGCCTTATTTACTATTTTCTTCTAGAAATGCCCTTTTCTAGAGGCATCTGTTATGTCATGTGCCCACCGCTAATAGAGAGCCAAAATATCAGGCCTCCAGCATTCTTTTGAATGGAAAGATCTAGAATGTTGGTTGGAACTCAGTTTGATAATAATACGCTCAGAATGGGCATACTTTTTTTTTTTTGCACATTAGCCTTTATCAAAGGGCTATTTGTAATACTTCAATGAGACTAAAATCAAAGGCATTCATTTGAAACTCTGAATACTCAGGTACACAGGATTTGAGGGCAGGAAAGAAAAACTATTGGTTCCATTTTATAGCTAGATGAAGCAGAGACATAATTTGAAATCCAAAAGTTATGGAGGAGGCAATGTTAAATCTAGAGCATAATGAATTTTTTTTAAAGACGTAGAGTCAGCTACAAATTGGCACTTGCCGTCTACCTCTGCAAGGATTAAATGTGCTGCTGCAGCTGCTGACCTTTAACATTCCCTGAAGGAGTTCAGGGTGGAGAGGAGAAATGTGGCACTCTGTGCTCAGAGATGTAGGGGAGGGCAAGAAATAGCAGGACAGGTCTTCAGATAGTTAGCTATATTCAAGAGCCAAATTAATGAGCCCAATTTTTAGATTTCCCCATATCTAGAATGGCACTAAAATCTTTCATTGTAATGACTGTTCCTGGTGACTAACAGAAAGCTTCATGAGACTGGTAGAAACCTTCTGGAAAAATATGTGCTTGATTGTATATATTCCTCCTCCCGAAAATCACACATATACTGACCTTCAACCCTGGCACTTCAGAACAGTTTCTCAGAGCTATCTGAGGTGTTGTTTCCCAGGCTGCAGTCCTCATTTTGCCCCAAATAAAGTTTAACTTGCAATTCTCATGATGTACAGTTTTTTAAGTCAACATTAGTTTTTATTCAGAAGAACCCTGCGTGCATTTATCAGTTATACTACCTTAATAGGTAGCTAGCAAGTCTTTTTTTTGAAAAATTAATAACTATCAAAGACACTTAAATTAATATAATATTGACAATGGCCTTCCTTTTCTTGTCTTTCTATTTGACTTGAAGATTAATGTCCCAATTCACCCTAAATAAAATCCACATGAGAACATTATGCTTGTGAGGCAAAAGCACTACATGTTCCACTGCCCTTCCGCTCAGAAGAGATTGTTGACTGATTGTCATCTAAAGTCCTCCCATTAAGACATTCTGGAGCCCTATTCATGTGTTAGAACCGAGATAGAAGTCTCGAAGAAAAAAGAACAATCAATGCAGACTTCAGTTAACATGCAACCTCAATAGAATTGGTGAAAATTTCCATGGCAACACCCCTGAAAATGTTGTATAGCAAGGTGTCCCTGGTGGCTCAGAGGTTAAAGTGTTTGCCTCTGATGCTGAAGACCTGGGTTTGATCCCTGGGTCAGGAAGATACCCTGGAGAAGGAAATGGTAACTCACTCCAGTATTCTTGCCTAGAGAATCCCATGGACAGAGAAGCCTGGTAGGCTACAGTCCATGGGGTCACAAAGAGTTGGACACGACTGAGCGACATCACTTTCACTTTTTTAACTTAAACATTTATCTTCCATTGGATGAAAAGAAAGTCGGATGGGTTAATTCTGTCAGTGAAACATTCTGGTTGTCTTTTATACCTACCAAAGTACAAGAATATTTAGCAAATAAAGTTTGTGTCTACTTCTTAAAGAACAATAATAAGAATAAGAATAAAAGAATAAGAATAACTGACATGAAGTAGGTAATACAGGAGGTGTGAGGAATGCAGTCTGCCTTGTGAAGCGTCTGTGAAATTTTTACATCTAAACAGCAAATAAATCTTATCTTTAGTTTTTTTAACCCACAGAAGATAAGCTAAGCACTCAAACTGTAAAAATGTGTGTGATTAGACAAATATGACATAAATATTTTGCCCCGTATTTATTTTATTCTTTAATATTTACTTATTTATTTGGCTATGCCAGGTCTTAGTTGAGAGACATAGAATCTTAAGTTGAGTCATGTAAACTCTTAGTTGCAGAATGTGGGATCTAGTTACCTGGCCAGGGATCAAACCAGGCCCTCTGCATTAAAAGCTCAGAATCTTAGCCACCAAGGAAGTCCCTCATCCCATATATATATACGCGTGTGTGTATGTGTGTACACTCAGTTGTGTTTGACTCTTTGTGACTCCATGGACTGTATCCTGCAAGGCTCCTCTGTTCATGGGATTTCCCAGGTAGAACTAAAATGGGTTGCCTTTCTCTTCTCAAGGGATCTTCCTGACCCAGAAATCAAACTTGTGTCTCTTATGGTTCCTACATTGGCAGGAGGATTCTTTACCACTGAACCACATGGGAAGCTCCTATATACACATACTTACTGCAAATTACCCATATTTTGAAACCCTGATTTAAAATTCTCAACTTTTTCCTTTCTAGACTCAAGAATTATGTATGTATATATGACATCTTTTGCCTTTTCATACTGTTCATGGGGTTCTCGAGGCAAGAATACTGAAGTGGTTTGCCATTCCTTCTCCAGTAGACCACGTTTTATCAGAACTCTCCACCATGACCCATCTGTCTTGGGTGGCCCTACGTGGCATGGCTCATAGCTTCATTGAGTTAGACAAGGCTGTGATCCTTGTGATCAGTTTGGTTAGTTTTCTGTGATTCCAGTTTTCATTCTGTCTGCCCTCTGATGGATAAGAGGCTTGTGGAAGATTCCTGATGGGAAGGACTGGCTTGGGGGAATCTGGGCTTGTTCTAATGGGTGGGGGTGTACTCAGTAAACCTTTATTCCAATTTTCTGTTGATGAGCAGGGCTGTGTTCCCTCCCTGTTGTTTGGCCTGAGGCCAAACTATGTTAGGGATAATGGAGACCTCCTTCTCAAGGGCTTATGCCAGCACTACTCTACTCAGTACCCCGACCTTGCAGCAGGCCATTGTCAACCCCACACCTCTGCCCAGGGTTCCTGGACTCTCACAGGCAAGTCTAGCTCAGTCTCTTGTGGGGTCACTGATCCTTTCTCTTGGGTCCTGGTGTACCCAAGGTTTTATTTGTGCCCTCAAAGAGTCCTGTTTCCACAGTCCTGTGGAAGTTCTGTAATCAAATCCCACTGGCCTCCAAAGTCAAATTCCTTTGAGGTTCTCAGTCCCTTCGCTGGATCCCCAGGTTGGGAAATCTGTTGTGGGTCCTGTGATTTTTGTAACAGTGCAAGAACTTCTTTGGTATAATTGCTGTCTAGTTTGTGGGTCATCTGCTGGGTGGGCTCTAAGGTGGGGCTCACACACTGTGAATCCCAGCTCTGCTGCAGCCAGAGGTCCTGTCCCTGTGTCAGGCCACTGCTGACCAGTGCCTCCATAGGAGACACTCAAACACTCTACAGCAGGTCTTTGTGAGGTCTCTGTGTCCTGGTGTGCACATAGTTTTGTTTGAGCCTTCCAAGCGTCTCTGGTGCATATGGGGTTTGATTCTAGATGTGATTTCGCCTGTCCTACCATCTTGTTGGGACTTCTCCTTTGTTCTTTGATGTGAGGTATCTTTCTTTGGTGGGATCCAATATTCTCCTGTGGATGGTTGTTCAGGAGTGAGTTGCAATTTTGGAGTTCTTGCAGGAGAAGATGAGCACACATCCTTCTACTCTGCCATCTTATTCTCTCTCAAGTTGGGAAAGGTGTACATCAAGACTGTCTATTTTCACCCTGCTTATTTAACTTATACGCAGAGTACATCGTGCGAAATGCCAAGCTGGATGAAGCACACGCTAGAATCAATAATCTTAGATATGCAGATGACATCACCTTTATGGCAGAAAGTGAAGATGAACTAAAAAGCTTTTTGATGAAAGTGAAAGAGCTGGCTTAATATTCCACATTCAAAAAAGAAGATCATGGCATCCAGTCCCTTCACTTCATGGCAAATAGTTGGGGAAACAATGGAAACAGTGACAAACTTTATTTTCTTGGGCTCCACAGTAACTGCTGATGGTGATCATAGCCATGAAATTAAAAGACACTTGCTTCTTGGAAGAAAAGCTATGACAAACCTAGATAGCATATTAAAAGTGAAAGTGAAAGTTGTTCAGTCATGTATGACTCTTTGTGACCCCCTGAACCATACAGTCCATGGAATTCTCCAGGCCAAAATACTGGAGTGGGTAACCTTTCCCTTCTCCAGGGGATCTTCCCAACCTAGGGATCAAACTCAGGTCTCCCACATTGCAGGCGGATTCTTTACCAGTTGAGCCATAAGGGAAGCCCAGCATATTAAAAAGTAGAGACATTACTTCGCCTACAAAGGTCCGTCCAGTCAAAACTATGGTTTTTCCAGTAGCCATGTATGGATGTGAGAGTTGGACCATAGTCAAAGCTGAGCACTGGAGAATTGATGCTTTTGATCTGTGGTGTTGGAGAAGACTCTTGAGAGTCCCTTGGACTGCAAAGAGATCAAGCCAGTCAATCCTAAAGGAAATCATTCCTGAATATTCATTTTAAGGAGTGATGCTGAAGTTGAATCTCCAATACTTCAATATACTCCAATATTAATGTGAAGAACTGACTCATTAGAAAAGACCCTGATTCTTGGAAAGATTGAAGGTGGGAGGAGAAGGTGATAACAGGGAATGAGATGATTGGATGGTATCACATGAGTTTGAGCATGCTCTGGGAAAGGAAGCCTAGTGTGCTGCTGTCCATGGGGTCACAAGGAGTCAGACATGACTGAACAATTGAACTGAACTGAACTATGATATCAGTTGGAAAAAAATCTTTCATAATAGTTTATAACTAACTCCTGACAATTATAGCAGTCATTTCCTAAATTCTATATATGTTATTCACTTTAGCAAAAAGGAAATGCCATTATCCTTCTTTATTATTCTTGCATTAAAGATATGCCACTTCATTGAGTTATAGAATTATGTTGAACATAAGTCAACCATTAGAATGAGATTATGAATACCAAATATACATATGTATGTTACTGTTTTCATTCTTAAAAGTTTGGGAGAATATAAAGGAAATGTATGCATGTTTAGTTACTCAGTCATGTCTGACTCTTTGAGACCCCTTAGACTGCAGCCAGCCAGGCACCTCTGTCATTGGGGATTCTCCAGGAGAGAATACTGGAGTGGGTTGCCAAGCTCTTCTCCAGGGGGTCTTCCTGATCCAGGGATTGAACCCATGACTACCAGATTGCAGGTGGATTCTTTAACATCTGAACCGCCAGGGAAGCACAAATATACATATCTCTCCTACCCTTTTCATTCTTGAAAGTGTGGGAGAATAGAAGGTAATAGGAGAGACTTACAATGCCTCCAAGTAGTCCTGTCCTAGACAAGAGGGGACTCAGGATTTAACAAGGATCCATATACTTAAATAGACATTAACTTGTATTTTTTCCCTAAATTTTATTTTGCTCTGAATGATTGATTGATTTGCATTTACACATCATTTCAGTTGTTCTTAGTAATGATCTTTTATCAGAGATTCTTCTTTAGAACCAACAATATAGACAGAAAATGTTGTTAGAAGTTACCCTTAGTACTTACCTCTCATTGCCTACACCCCACCACTTTATTATTTTGCTGCTGCTAAGTAGCTTCAGTCGTGTCTGACTCTGTGCGACCCCATGGATGGCAGCCCCCAGGCTCCCTCGTCCCTGGGATTCTCCAGGCAAGAACACTGGAGTGGGCTGCCATTTCCTTCTCCAACGCATGAAAGTGAAAAGCGAAAGTGAATTGATAATACAGATTAAGAAGGGATTTGTGCTTGTGGAGGTTAATGAGAAAATGGAGAGAAAGAATGTTTTTAATGATAAAAATTATATTTATACTGTAGGATTTCCTTAGTTTCATAGTTCCTTATACAGTTTGGATCAGAGGATGAAGCAGAGGCCATTATGGTTTCCCCATCTATAGCTACAGCTGTTACTCCATTGGAGTTGAGGCCAACATTCTGGATTTCAAGGAAAGGTGGCAGTAATAAGGGAGAAATAAAGCACAAAACAGCTGGTAGAAAGTTAAATAAAAATAATCTTTGATAGTATATAGCTGCTATTATAAGTATTAAAAATTGGTCATTTTTAACTATAATACCAAAAATATAAAAAATATAAAATATTTAATAATAAATAAGTATTATTTATTTTTATATAAATATAAAAAACTATAATAACAAAAACCTTATAAACTGGGTGTTATATTTCAACAATGTAGTAACAGGGCTTAGAGAGATTAAGCAACCTGCCTGGGATCACACAGCTGTTAAATGGCAGAAGCAAGGTTGGAATCAACAGGCATAGCCCCAGGAATTTATCTTTCTCAGTGTCCACCTCTTCTCCCATCTTCTCTCTGCTGAATGCAACCTATTTCCTTTTTTGGCTAGTATCTATTCATTCGTCTGTCTGTACCAGGTCTCAGCTGTGGCATGTGAACTCCTGGCTGAAGCATGTGGGATCTACTAGTTCTCTGGCCAGGGATTGAACCCAGGTCCTCTACATTTGAGAGTGTGGAGTCTCAGCCACTGGGCCATCAAGGAAGTCCCAACATATGATTATTTGGCTTCCTAGGTAAGTAGAAGCCTATTTCTATTCAGAAGAACTTCAACTGTAATATCAGTTATTTTTAAGATGATAAAATAAATTGGTATAATCTGCTAGAAAATGAATGTGCCAAGCATTGATCTAGATAAGAGAGAATTCCTTTTATCCTTTTATCAACTCTGTGATGGAGGTATCTAATTATCCCAGTTTTTCCAAAGAACAGATAAAGGCACAGAAAAGTAAAATAACTTGCCCAAGGTCACACAGATGCTAATTAGAGAAGCTAGGATTTGCAACAAGTCAATCTGGCTTAAGACCTTATGTTCCTAAGTGAGGCTGATTTCTCTATTAGGCACGTAGACACAATGCCAAGGGTCTGCTGTATTTTAGAAATCATAAACATGCTTTAATCTTTATTTTAAAAGAAAATTAAAACTGGAAATAAAAATGAATTTAATAATATCAAGTATAGTAAGTATAATATCAAAATATAATACATAGAATTAATGGTTTTCCAGGTGACTCAGTATAAAGAATCTGCCTGTCAAGCAAGTTTGATCCCTGGGTCAGGAAGATCCCCTGGAAAAGGAAATGACAACCCACTATAGTATTCTTGCCTGGGAAATCCCATGGAAACAAGCCTGGTGGGCTATAGTCTATGAGGTTGAAAAGAGTCGGACATGGCTTAACAACTAAACAAAAACAACCCAACAATAATGCAGTAATTCTGAATATATAATAATGATTTCTTATGCCAACACAATCTTAAAATATAACAATACAATTATATATTTTATTAATAATATTTAAAGGAGGAAGGAGCCCATGAAAGCAAAGATGTTCAGGATCCACAGAAGTCAAATTTAGCCATGTTCTTAACCACTGTGCTATGATGCTTCTCATTATAAATAGAGTTCACAGTCAGACACTCTTAAGTTTATTTGTGGAAATAACTTTCCCCAATAGTTATCTGCCTATTATTTAGCATCCTTCATATTCATCAGGCAATGATATGTCATTATCTCTTCCCAACTAAAACAAATTAAGAAATAAAAATCATCCTTTTGTTCAAATTCAGTCTTTACTTCTAAACTACATACTGAAATCATTTTTAAAAAGCAGACACAGTAAAAGGTAGCTGAGGTCAATTTCACAAAGCCTAGGAGTAAAGTCAAACAAATTATTTTACTAGGTCTCATTAATTTAATGGAGATCCAGTTTTTGTTTTGTTTTGTTTTGTTTGTTTGAGGGTAGATAGGTGATATAGGCTTGAAAATGTTCTGAAAACTAAAAAGTAGTTTACTATTATTATTTTTAAACTTTTCTTAAAGTATAGTTGGTTTAAAAAGTTGTGTTAATTTATACTGTAAAGTAAAGTGATTCAGTTGTCCATATCTATATTGTGCTTGTATTCTGGCTCTACAGCTTAAAAAAGCTAAGAGGACTCAGTATCAGCCCAGTTCAGTTACTCAGTCGTGTCCAACCGTTTGAGACCCCATGGACTGCAGCACGCCAGGCCTCCCTGTCCTTCACCAACTCCTGGAGTTTACTCAGACTCATAGAGGATAGAAATCAGTGATCAGAGTGCTGAAAGGTCAGAACTTAAGTGAAAGCATAAATGAAGGAAGTAGAATTTTAGGCCTTGTTATGGACAATATGAGAGAAAATTTACAGAAAAGCATAATAGATCTCATCTTGCCTTGAGCATGCCTCTAGTTAACTATTCAGTGCGTATCTGGTGAATGCTCACTGTGGGCCAAGTCCATTTCCAGGCAGGCTTGTACATAAAATAATGAACAAGAACACCAGAACCCACCCTACTCCACGAAACAACTAAGCCCACTGACTACAACTAAGACCTGATGTAGCTAAATAAATAAATATTAAAAAAAAAAAAATCCATACTACTTTCCTGGAGCTTGCATCTTGGAGTGAGGAAGGAGGAATCAGGAAACAAATAAAAACTTGGGCATATATGTAAACAAGTGGGAACATTTTAGACAAGCTAAATGCTATGATGAGTAAAGCAGATGAATATGCTGGAGAGATGAGGTAGGGGAACACAGGGTGAGTCATGGAGGGCCCTTCTAAAAGGCTGTTTTACTGTGCTGTCTCTACTTCCAGCTTATGCTTTCTGTCTGGCGGGGGTGCTATGTTATTTGTGTCTTCCTCGTATAACACAGCGCCTGGCACACTGTGATGATGAGTGCTGAGACCTGCTGGTAGCAGCTGTACTTCTCCATTTGCTAAATAGAGAATTTAACAAGAGGAAATAAGTTTCCACTTCAGCATAAGGGCTTTAGTTTAGTTATTACTAAGCCTTTCCCAATCCTGAAGTGTTAAATCCCTAAACGGTGTTGTGATTTGCAGTTCTCGATTTCCTCTGGGTCTTAGTTTGCTCAGGCTGCCACAGCAAAATACCACAGACTGGCTTAACAATGGAGAGCATTGTCTCACCATTGCAAAGACTGGAAATACAAGATGTGGGTGCCAACTTGGCTTCTCACTGTGCGCTCGAGTGACATACCATAAGTCCCCTACCCACAAACAAGCTTCATCCCAAAGTGCATTTGTAAGTCCAATTTGTTCTTAAGTCCAACAAAGTTAGCCTACGTACCCAGCTAACACAGTCAGCTATATAGAACTGTACTATCATAAGTTTATAATACTTTTTACATACAAAATAAAACATTTTTAATCTTACAGTACCTTGAGAAGTACAGTAGTACAGTACAACAGTTGACATACAGGGACTGCCACTAACAGTCAAGAAGAGTTACTGATGAGCAGAGAGGAGGTGGGAAATGCCAAAGCTGAAGGATTGTCAGCAATAGGACACAGGGCTAACTACACTGTCACTTTTGCCTGACATTGATGGCGCAGGTTCTGGTTCCCTGGTGGAACCAGATGCACATTTCCATCTTTGAAATTTTGCAACTTGAATATTCGTATGTAGGGCTTCTTTACTTATTGTAAAGAAAGTGGGAAGGGGTAGGGGAGAGACAGAATGAGAGAGAATCCCTTTCTTGCCCTTCTTACTCTTTTTA
This sequence comes from Nanger dama, assembly GCA_917880005.1. NCBI lineage: Eukaryota > Metazoa > Chordata > Mammalia > Artiodactyla > Bovidae > Nanger > Nanger dama. Next base: position 39,662,258 of record CAKJTW010000007.1, read on the forward strand.
CCAGGCCACTAAACTCACCGTGAGGGCCCTACCCTCAGGAATCATCTAATCCTAATTACATCCCAATAACCATCAGATGGGGCTTCCCTACACTAGTGGTAAAGAATCTGCCTCCCAGTTCAGGAGACTCAAGAGACGAGGGTTTGATCGCTGGAGGGGAAGATCCCCTGGAGGAGGGTATGGCAACCCACTCCAGCATTCTTGCCTGGAGAATCACCATGGACAAAGGAACCTGACAGGCTTATCATTCATGAGGTCTCAAAGAGTTGGACACGACTGAGCAATTTAGCATGCACACATGCAGCATCAGATTAGGGGTTAGAGTTTCCAACACACAAATTTTTTTTCTTTTGGAAGGGACGAGCACAAATATTCAGTCCATATGCTTTGTTTCAGCACCTTTAACAATAGGATGTGTTTCGTAATTCCCGTAAGAGTCATTCCGCAGCTAGATGACAGGAAAACAACCATGAGTAAAAGGAATTCCTGTCTCCTGGAGCCTTGCGTCTAATTGTGGCATAAATTTGAATGGCAAATAAATGGATGGACTGGGCATTTGAAAAGAGAAGTTCTTCTAGTCGCTCTCTAAGATGGCCTCCAATGATCCCACCCTCCTGTTATTCTTCCACCTTCTGTATCATCCCTCTCTCACTAGTTATTAGTCTGTACGACCAGTAGCCTGTGGCAGAACTGCTGGTTAGTCAGTTTCAAGATTAGATCGTAAACGACGGATTTCCATCTTGAGCTACCTCTCTTGGTTTATTCGCACTGGGACGCCATGTCATCAGCAGCTCTGTGGAGAGGAACACATGGTGAAAATCTGAGCTATGTGGCCAATCGTCGCAAGGAACTGAGATGGCCAGCCACCATATGAGTGGACTTAGATGCAAATTTCCTAGCGCCACATGTCTGCAGCTCCAGTCTACAGCTTGAATCTCAAGAGGGACCCTGAGCCAGAAACACTCAGCAAGTTTCCTCCCAGATTCCTGACTCACAGAAACTGTGAGATAATAAATGTGGATTAACTTAAGCCACTAAATTTGGGCTAGTTTGTAACTGTGTGATAGATAACTAATGCAGATCTGTCAGTGCAGAGGATGCGAGAGACAATGATCTAGAGTGTTCTTGATCAATGGTCAGATATGGAAAGCTTAAGTGAGAACTGATAAGCTCTCAATAAGCTAGAAAAATAAGAAGAGTAGCAATGGCGTTGATACCAAAATTGATGCACTACTGAGGCCTGTTTGAGCTGTAAGGTTGAGTTACCCAGAATCCAAGCATTGATATCTCACATTTATGTCATGAATGAGTCAAGGAACAAGAGCTATTTATAATGAATGTCATGGCCTTTTCCTCTGTTTTAACTGATAACACTTATTATTTTAAGAATTCTGAGTTATCAGGAGTAGGTGTCAGAATGTGTATATGTAGAAGAAAGAATATCTTTGTCTCAACTCGAAATGCAAAATTATTTTAAATTCTCATTCATATACATACCTGCTTTCTGAATGTCTTTCTGATAATGCCTTCCTTTATGGACTCAAATGATATCTAGAGCAGCAGATACAAATCTTTCCTAACAAAGGTAAGGCTCTCATCATAAAAAAACTTATTTTTCTGGGTACACTATGTTGTTCCAAAATACATTTGATAAACCTATGAGCACTGATATTATTTGACACCAGAAAAACAGATAGTAATTTCAATTTAGAACATAAAAATGAACCAAGAATAAAAATCCAAGTTGTATTTAGAATGTGTCTTACAGATACAAAGAAGATTTGCAGCTTTCTTTGATGTGCTCACATGAAATGCCTGTAGTCAAAGGGCTATTTTTAAACTTGAGAAGAAATTCGGGACAAAAGGAACATTTTAAATATAAAAGAGAACTCTCGGGAAGATCACAGAGAAGTGAAATCACTATTACAAAGTTCAAAGACACATTGTTCTTCAAATACCAAGAAGCTGACTTTAGGATCATTGGTGACCCTCATTCTGGGACGATTTTTCTAGGTTTTAAGGAAGTGACGGCCACGAAGCTGTTCTTTTGCCCCTTTTCAGAAATTGCTCTGTTTTGGACCACTTTTCCGCTTTACTTTTTGAGACTAATCCCGCTGTTGTCAGGCAACATTTTCTGTCTCCTTTAACTACCAGGCTAGAGTTTTTGAACTCAGTGAGGAGATCCGAATTGCAGGTAATTAGCATGTGGTGTCAGGCATCAAATTGCCTGATCACAAGAGACTAGGGGAAAGAATCTGAGGTGTTAGTCCCTGGTTGGAGCAGGAAAAATATCAGAGACCAAGAGTTGCATGCAGATGGGAAGCTGGAAAATTATTTTAAAACATGGGCAGGAAGCCAGGTGGACCAGTCCCATGTATTAAGGGCCATTCTGAAAGTCAGCCGGAAGGTCATAGGGATTGATCTGTGACCTCAGGCCAAGGAGAACTGACCCAGAGAGGCGGGATCTATTGTTTGATGTCAGACAGAAGCTCTAATAAACAGGACGAGAAAGGCAACTTCTATAAGTACCAACTCTGAGAGGCAATTTAAATACATTAGCTCATTTCTTCCTCATAGCAATTTTGGAAGATAGGTTTTATATCCATTACACAGATGTGGCAACTGAGACTTGGAAAGATGAAGCAATTTGGCCTTTGTTGGAGCCACCATTCATGTCCATGACTGTCTGATGCCAAATCCTCTTTCACTACACCTATGTGATTTTATTTAACACAGTCATTGACTGAAAATAATAAACTTAGGGGACTTCTTTCATAAGGGATCTCAAGAGCATCAAGTACAAACCCTTCATTTAATGTGCTTAAAAATGAAAGAAAGGTCACAGTGGTACAGGTTATGATTCTGAATTATATAATTCAGATACTTTGCTGTTGGTCACATATCAGATCCTTGGAAATCACAAAGAATGTTTATCTGTGTCAAAAATGAAAGAAACCAATACATAGGAGAAATATATTTAGCTCAGTGCATCTTTTAGCTTTCTTTTTGATGATAATTTTAAGAATTTTTATCTAAAAGCCATTTGTACACAGGTAGTCAGTCCTTTTCAACCATCCAGTACACTTTGGTTTGTTTTCAAAACAGTCACTGCCTACAACATTGCTTAGGGAATATTTGAAATGCATTTATATTTGTAGAATAAGGTAATTTAGTAGCATGGTGTCCACTCACTGGTTCATTCATCCTAAAACACCTTCTATATGCCAGTAGCTGAGAACTCAATTGTAATCACAGTACTAAGGAGTCTATTGAATGAAGGATGGTAGTTAACATTTACACAGAATTTAGAGCTATCAAAAAATGCCAGCTCTGAGAGGCCACAGGAAAGAATGCTCCTAATTCTACCTCGGAGTAAAAAACAAGCTATACTTCCAGGAAGAGCTATAAACAAGCTATACTTCCAGGAAATACTTTGGAAAGCCCGTCTTGAAAGAGTCCTCCCAAGGTATAATACATTGATAATAAAATGATTAACTTGTTAGTCATTTAGTTCACTTCAGTCACTCAGTCATGTCCAACTCTTTGTGACCCCACGAATTGCAGCACGCCAGGCCTCCCTGTCCATCAACAACTCCTGGAGTTCACTCAAACTCATGTCCATTGAGTCGGTGATGCCATCCAGCCACCTCATCCTCTTTCGTCCCCTTCTCCTCCTGCTCCCAATCCCTCCCAGCATCAGGGTCTTTTCCAATGAGTCAACTCTTCTCATGAGGTGGCCAAAGTACTGGAGTTTCAGCTTTAGCATCATTCCTTCCAAAGAACACCCAGAACTGATCTCCTTCAGAATGGACTGGCTGGATCTCCTTGCAGTCCAAAGGACTCTCAAGAGTCTTCTCCAACACCACAGTTCAAAAGCATCAATTCTTCAGCACGCAGCTTTCTTCACAGTCCAACTCTCACATCCATACACGACCACTGGAAAAACCACAGCCTTGAGTAGATGGACCTTCGTTGGCATTGACAGTGAAAGTGAAAGTGAAGTTGTTCAGTCGTGTCCGACTCTCTGCAACCCGCGGACTGTAGCCTAGGAAGCTCCTCCGTCCATGGGATTCTCCAGGCAAGAATACTGGAGTGGATTGCCATTGCCTTCCCCAGCGGATCTTCCCGACCCAGGGATCATCCACCACACCTGTATCTCCCGCCACGGTACAGAAAACAGCTATGAGGATAGAGACTGGTGACCTCTGCTGACGTTTTACTGTTTAAAGTTATCAGTGCCATGCCTTCAAATCTAGAGGAAATGCCAGTGGTCCTCTTTCCAAAGAAAGGTCAAAGATTATGTTTTGCCCTTTGTTAATTTATTCCAAAGTTTATAAGTCACTCAAAGTTAAGATTCATGACTATCTAGATATATTGTTATTCTATATGAAAAGCTTTGTGGTTCTTACAAAACTAACTATAAATTGCTAATGTGTTCATCCCTTAAATGGACAAAAAATGACCATGATATGTGCATGTTGTATTAAACCATTCCACTTGCTGAAAGAAAAATGTAAGGATCTTTTATGACACAACTCTAATCAGATTTCCTGTACGTACATGTAACTAATAGTAAGAGATAGGGTGTGTATTCTTTTAGATGATAAAAATCAGTATTTCTGGGTAAATTCAATACTTATAGAAAGAGAAAAATATAGGTATATACACTATACATTATACATTCACAGTGGGGTTGATATTGCCCCAAGTGTTGAAAATTGGTTCTTGGAAGGATGGATGCTAGTATTACACTAATTTGTGAGCTTACAAAGGACTACAGGATATAAACAGATAAACAGCATATCCATAATATCAACATTTAATAGGAGGGAAATTAGGAATAAAAAATGTCCACAAAGGCTCTTTGTGAGGTAATAAAAATGTTGAGTAACACTGGTGTATAAGTATATAAACACATATGTCTCATATATGTATATATAGGCATCCTTATGCTATTTTTCCTTTAGAACAAAACAGAATATATGATATTCTGTATCTGTCCCTTGCTTTTATTTTTTAATATGCTAGATCACATATGACAAAGAATTGATGCTTTTGAACTGTGGTGTTGGAGAAGACTCTTGAGAGTCCTTTGGACTGCAAGGAGATCAAAGCAGTCAATCCTAAAGGAAATCAGTCCTGAATATTCATTGGAAGGACTGATGCTGAAGCTGAAGCTCCAATACTTTGGCCACCTGATACTAAGCACCGACTCCTTAGAAAAGACCCTTACTCTGGGAGAGGTTGAAGGCAAGAGGAGAAGGGGATAGCACAGGATGAGATAGTCGGGTGGCATCACCACCTCAATGAACGTGAGTTTGAGCAAGCTCCGGGAGATGGTGAAGGACAGGAAAGCCTGGCTTGCTGCAGTCCGTGGGGTTGTAGAGTTGGACACTGCTGAGCGACTAAACAACAGCATGTCACATGTGAAGCAGGATTTACACAGGCCAATACTTGCAGGGATCAGGTAGGTAACATAAATAAGAAAAACAAGAATTAGGGAAGAGGTGTGGACGACAGCAAAACTGATACCCATGCTCCTGTACACAAGGGCGAAGTGGGATTCAGCTCCAGTTGATGGTTCCTATGTGGGAATTTGGTCTCAGTGTTATCATATCCTCTGATTTGCCAAGCAATAGTGGAAATACAAACTTTAAATGTTGACAATGAATTTTCCAAGTGTGTCAACATTTTGTGGGTTAAGTGAAACATGTCCAAACTAGTAAACATCACAGGTCTCCCTTTGGACTTCTGGTAGAGGTCCAACCGGGGTTTCCCCAGAATGATTCAGAAGCTAACTACAACAAAATTTCTTGCACAGAATTTTCATGTGATGTGCTTGCTGGGCACAGTTCAGGTCTACTGAAGCAGAAAGTCTATGGCTCCATCCAGGGATATGAATTTTTAACAAGGTATTTCTTATGTGATCTCAAGTTTGAGAACCAAGAGCACAGCATACTTTTTAACAGCTATATTACCTCCATAATTGGATGCTAAAGTAAGAAATGATCATACTGTTTAAAAACTATGTCCTTATTGGTGGGTATTGAAGTTGCTTCTACAGTCCCCCCTCTATTACATAATACTTCAGTAAATGTCCTTTTGCTTTAGTTTTTATAGATTTCTTAACTCAGGATTACTGGATCTAATTAAGGTCTAATAGATATTGTACATTTTAGGGTCTAGTAGATACTGCAAATTTACTTTTAAAAGGGTTCAGAAAGTTACATTCCAACCAGACATATATATGAGTGTCCTTATCCCAATAGTAACATCACTGGACATTAGAATTGTTTTTCTTCTTGATAGAATAAAGATTAAAAAATTTCTTTTTGTAAATGAAAAATGCAGTTAAGAATTTTTTTAGAAATAATGTTTACATTTTCTCTATTTGAGGAGTTTGGAGATATTTCCTTGTTGAGAATGGCAGGTTAGAGTGGAAGCTAACACCTTGTATATAGTGTCAATTTTATTGACACCTTTACCTGTTTCTTGGAGTCTACCCTCCTCTCAAATCGCTGCTTCTCTTCCCACAGGGAGTCCACTATAGCCACTAATTGTCTTTCACCATTCTGGTATATGTTTCTGAGTTTTATGTTCACTTGTTCATTCCTATCTCCACTTGGAGACTAAAATAGATAGACTATTTTAATAGTCTATCTTTTCCTTATTTATTTGATGTAGCTCTGTGCAAACTAGGCCATTAGCAATTTACTATAAAAGTATTTAAGGAATTATATAGGTTACTGTTTTACTTAATAATCAACCCAATTTGAACAAAATTTTACTTAATTTCAATCATATTAACCCATTGAATCAATCAGTACCCTTACTTTCTCTTTTTGCTTTTAGAAATGTGCTCTATTTACCACCATGCATTTTCACTATAATGCTATAATAAATTAACTCCAGAATAATAGTGATTGTTATTTTATTAAATAACAGCAAAGGGACTATAAAGATTTAAATAGCTTTATATGCAAGTTAAAAACTTTTCAACTTCAGAAATGGATTTTTATGGGGGACGGGGGAGAGAAATGTGCTTTCTCTCAAGAGTTTTAATTTCAAAACCCAAATGGAATTTCAAAATAGAAATAAATAAATGTCAAAGCCTCTTGGCCTCTGCTCTGCCATTCTATGCCTGAAATCCTGCCAAAGTGAAATTTTCCATTCAAGAAGAACTGGTATTTACTAAGCTGATTTTTAAAGACTCACTTTTAAAAGTAGTGGAAACTTTGTGCAACCTTGGACGTTCCTCTGTGAAAAGAACAGTTGTCTCTGTAGACATTTTCCACAATGATAATGTTTTCTGAAAAACGAATTTTTAGCCCTTTCAATGTCTTCAGCCACTGGGTCTACTGGTTTTTCCCAGCGCCAAGCATAGAAGATAACAGCAACCAAACTACAAGCTCGTGTCTCACTGAGTGAGTGAGTGAGTGAAGTCGCTCAGTAGTGTCCGACTCTTTGCGAGCCCGTGGACTGTAGCCCACCAGGCTCCTCTGTCCATGGGATTCTCCAAGCAAGAATACTGGAGTGGGTTGCCATTTTCTTCTCCAGGGGAATTTTCCCAACCCACGGATCGAACCCGAGTCTCCAGCATTGCTAGCAGACGCTTTAACCTCTGAGCTACCAGGGAAAATACTACGGCACAAAAGGACAGAGAGAAAAAGGACAGAAGAGAAAGAGAGAGGAGGGAGAATAGTCTGATAGTCCATTTGCTATACAGAAAGACTGATCTCAAAACTGTGTGCTCTTCCAACAAAACTGAGCTGTAGCCTGGCTTGAATATGTATCATATTCAATTGCTATTAAGATCACACAGTTAAAAGCTGAGTTCGTTTAAAGAATCCAGAGGGGTAATATGGAGCTCCTGCACTACGTAATCAAATCCGAGGATTAAGTCTCCGATTCTGTTTGTCAATCCAGCCTAGGTGGGGAGAAGCGGCAGTGCTTTGGGGTGCCTATGAAAGAGTGAAGTTTTGGGAAATGGAAACTAAAACTGTCAGCCAGCGAAAACCTGCTATGTTCGTAAAGGAAGCTTTAAAAAAATTAATAAACTATGGGATGCGTCTAAGGTAGAAATGAACATTACAGAATGTTGTGAAAAAACTGAAATCCATTTTACTGTTTGTTAGTCTAAAAGCAGTGACTTGCAGCAGCAAGCAAAAGTTCCAAGTTTGTCTTTAACGCTTTCTCACACCTTTCCTTAAATTCTCTTCCTTTCCTCTTTTGCAGCTCTTCTCATATGCAGTGTACCCTGGAATTAACCCAGAGTCTTCCTTTGATTTCTAACTCCCGCCCCCCCCACCCCCGCGCTTTATGCGCCCAGACCCAAGTCTACTTTTCTTCATCTTCTAATATTTGTTGGTTGATGGGGCTTGGAGGAGGTAGCGAGGCAGAAAAAAGTTTTGTGGTTTGGAAAACTTGGGCCTTTGTTGTGTCATTTCCCCTACCGCTCCCCGCCCCCACCACGTGACTAAGACCGGCCGGAATTTTGTGAATGGAGCTGAAAGGTGGGTGCAAGGGAGGGAGAGGCTCCGCCTCCTTCCCTAAAGAGGCCAATCTCCTAGCGGAGCGCTGCGGGGTCAGCAATAAACAACAATGGGCTGGGAACAGACGGTACTTTATTGGCTGCGGAGAGAACCTCGCGGGGGCTGAGCCCGAAGCTCCGCCCCCTCCTGTTACCCTGGTTACCCGTCCGGCTCCAGCCACGGAGTAGGTCTTTGAAAACTGTTGCCCAGATTAGAGGGGATGGGCTATCCCGGGAGTGTTGGGCGGCGGGGCACGCTTGCCGCCTGATTGCACCCTTGGAAAGTACCCGAGAGCCTCACTGTGCCGGCCTTGAAGCCAGGCTGCGCCCAAACCTCTCCCCGGCCGGAGTAAATGTCCGGTTCCCGCTTAAAATACTCTTCGGTGCGCGCCTTAGGACCGGCTAACTCTGGTTTACTGCTTTTAAAGAACTCACGGTGTGTGCCGTTGCGGTCCAGTTATTGTGTGTTTCCCCAGTATTAAGATTTCCAATATTATTATTAATTAAAAAAAATTGACCCTTGACTTCCATGGGTCCGGAATTGAGTCTTGTTCGCTCATACTGCCGTTTAATATGACTCCATAATGTTCCATTTAAGGAAAAACTTTCGATTAGAAATTGAGAATTGCAGCACGTTTCCCAACGGGCTGAACAGCTGCCGAAAACTTCCTTTGGTCTTTAGCTCTGGTCGCCACCAGGATCACAAATGAATTTTAACACCGCTGAGTCCCCGGTGCCATTCCGAGGCCTCTCAGCCCCGATTGGGCCGAGGCTTTCTTAAGTGACTCTTTACAGCTCTAAGCTCAGTTGGAGGGTCAGGCAAGTGGTTTCAGAATTGCAGCCCTCCCTTTTTAACGTCCTAGTCATTGTCCTTGAAACCCGACTCCCCTTCTCTCGCCACCAACTCCTGGCTCTAGTAGTTTAAAAACTGGAGAGGAAGTGAAAGCGTCAAGTACAGTAAGTGACACCCTCCGCCTCCGTGTATACATAACAAAAGCTCAGGAAACGTGCGAGTCCTTAGGCTATCCGAGCCACCCCAACCCATCCCTGCCCCTCCCCACCTCCACCAGGGACTGGAAACACCTAGTTGCAGTGCACACGTGGGACACGTTTTATTTTATACTTTTCCTCACTTAGATAGCTCTGTAGTTCTCTTAGTTCCCTCTCCCAACGCAACCCCTTCTAAAAGCAATGCCTCTGCTTCTCCCAAGGGCTTTCCCCACAGATCTTACTGTCTCATGAAAGACTGACTTGAGGATGACGTTTTAAAAAAAATCTTTTTGATACACCATAACGGTGATGATGGGCGTTGAAAAACGGGAAGGGAACTTGGGCCAAAAGCTTAGTAGGAACGAGGCTGTATTGCGAGGCGGGTTCCTTATCAGGTTCAAAGTGGAGGGGCTGGAGGTCTCGAGGGAGGTGAGGTAGGAGACTAAGGACGCACGGTCTTGGAAGATCGCTCTTCATAATATATATCTGACGCGAACGAAAGTGCTTTAGGAAAGTGCTTGAGCCCGACAGAGGACCAAACACACCAGTTAGGAGAACTGCGACTCGACACACATGGCTTCAGTGTCCCCAGGCGCCTTAACAATAAGCAGCGGGTTAGGACGGCAGCCGATTTGCTCTGTGGAGTTTCTAGGCTGTGGTCACAGCGCCGGCAGGCACAGCACCAGCTTGGGCAGAGGGGGCGCGGGAGATTCACGAGAAGGGGCAGCGAGCCTCCTGATTGACAGCCCGAAATCTGATCTTGTGAAAGAGTCGTGGAGCCAATGGGAGGCAGCGATCCATCAGTTTGGATTGGAGGCCCCTGGAGGAGAAGTAGAGGAAAAACCACCGAATTGAGCTCTGTCAGAGGCGCTTTCGGCTTCCAAGGGGGAAGTGCTGGGCAATAATTAATGTTTTTATTAAAATTGGAGGGAATTTTTTGCAGCCGTTCGCCTAGCGTGGCTTTCAGGTGGGTCTTTCCTACAACTTTTTGTGTCTCTCCAGATAATTGCATGGTTGTGGGTTGCAAAAACTATCCTTACGAAAGAGGTGTCTCCGTCTCTTTAGTCCCGTTAGGTGCAAAGCAAGTCTCGCTGATCGCCATTGCTAGTTTTGCACACGTTTGCGAATCAGAGCTGCCCGGGGTACACCGACCGCGCAGGGAAACATCGAGAGTGAAAATAAATACATCGCCTCTTGTTCGAATTTTTGCTACTGAGGAAAATATGTAAATTGTGAACTCTCTTGGCTCTCTTTGGATCCAGGTGAAGGAGGCTGTGTAGGGAGGGTTATTTTTGTGAATGGGACTGTCGGAGGATAATTAGCTATGCAAATTCAAGAGCTTCATTCATGATTTTTTTTTTTTTAAGCCTAAAAGCCATCTTGTTCCCCTCTAGGTTGATAGAAGTCCAGATCCCGAGGAAATCTCCAGCTAAATGCTTAAAATATAAAACACTGAGCTGAGATTTGCGAAGAGCAGCAGAATGGATGGATTTTATGACCAGCAAGTGCCTTACATGGTCACCAATGTGAGTGATCAGTTCGAAAGTTGCTGTTTATAAACTTGACTCCGACGGAGGGGAGAGGGGGAGGAGGGCGAGTGAGAAGTGGGGTGGGGGGGGCAAGGGGGTTGGGACTGCAGATACTTTATCTGCTTTGTTGCCACTGTAGGGCGACTCTGCTTCTAGAAGCCCAGTCTTCAAAATGAGCTTACCTTTCAGTGATTTGGATAAGGCATAGTTTTGTTTTTAAGACCCCCCCCCCCCTTTTTTTTTCTGTTTAAAGTGCTCAAGATGAGTGGAAGAGGAGAAGGAGGGCAGCAGCAGCTGCTGCCCTCAAAGTTTTTGGCTGGGTTTGTCTGCCACATTGAAAAGAATGAAGTTGAGACAAATGCTGACACTTTTTTGTTTACATGGGTTTTGTTTCCTTTTTTTTTTTTCTTTTCTTCTTTCTCATTGTCTCATATTTTTCATTTCATCACTCTTTTTGTTCTTTTTTAGGGGATTATCTGAGAGAATAAACTTCAACTGTGTTTTAATCTAGCTTCGATCTAGTCTAAAAACGAATTTAAGTGTAATTGCTTAATGTTGTTTTGATACTGAGATACCATGACTCTATGACTGATACACAGTGTATTCAGATCCGCACAGGGAAGCAACTCTCCCTGGCTGTTGAATTCTCAGCATACGCTTTCACTGTCAAATGAACGCAGAAAATGGATATTGGGATTGATACCATGGACTTTTATTTTTCTGTTTAAGGAGAGGATCCAGTAGACTTACGTATGCCTGTGTGTGTGTGTGTGTGTGTGTGTGTGTGTGTGTGTGTGTGTGTGTCTGTATGTGTGTTTGACATCTGAGGTTTACATTCTTTTAAAAGAATTTTATCTTTCCCTTTGTAGAATCAGCGTGGGAGAAATTGTAACGAGAAACCAACAAATGTCAGGAAAAGAAAATTCATTAACAGAGATCTGGCTCATGATTCAGAAGGTGAGGTTTGATTTAGAGCTGAATTCCCCCTTTTTACCTGTACTTCCCACCCTCATAAAGAAGAGAAGCATTCAGTCTTACATTAAGAATAATAAACTTTCAAATGACTGCATTTAAGCAAGACTTGTATTTGGAGCAGTTAATGTGATGTGACAGTTTGCTGTTTTATGGCCCTGTCACAAACTAATGAAAGAAAGACATAATAAGAGTGACATCCTTCTTTTAACCATTTTGTGTTTAAATACCTTTGTCCATATGGCATATAGGTAATCCCATACACTAAGGTAACAATTTGAAAATATCCAACACAGAGGAACAAATTAGACAGCTTAATTACTCTTTTCTCCTGCATTAGAAGTTGAGCAATATAAGTGACTGTTTGGTTTCCCATCTCCTTGTACTAAACCATATACTGTTACCAAACTTTTCAGAGATGGTTTTGATGACCTTATGGTGTGGTCATAATATCTTGTTTATAGGCCTTTTAAGTGGTCAGTGAATCATAATTAAGGCCTAATTAATAATTGTAATACATATTTGGGAAATTAAGTTGCAGATTCTTTCTATGAACTGTTGATAGGAGGTCAATATGTTATCAATTATTCCAGCCGTATGGGGGCATTCATAATAAACTTAATAAACTTAGATTTAATTATCAAAGTTCAGTTTGCCATTTAGATTAGGTATATTGAATTCTCAAACTTCTTCAAATCTTCATATAAATAGGAATAAGTTATACATACATCTCCCTCCCCAGTGACAGAGTACACAATTTCGGACTTGATAATAAGCAGGTGCCAGGGAGTTATCTATTTACTTTTGTAAACCTATTAGTGTAGAAATTTTCTTCTAAAATCTTATATTTAATAGTTGTCCCTTTGAGTTTTGAAGCATTAAACCTCAAAACATATAGAACTTTGAGAATTATACCATGTACTGTTAAATCTTTGATAGAAGATTTAGAAGACAGAAATAAAGTGTTATTTAGTCTTTCTGATTTTTCCCCTACCACTATGTTACCAAGAATTGAATATGTTTAAAAGAAGTTTCTGAGGATAGACACACCTTTATCTCAACCTTTTTTGTATTCTACTGTAAGTGGGTTGTTTAAGGTCTCTAGGCTGATTTATTAAGCTATGTGTTAAAAGGGGGTAAAAAGATACTGAGAAACATCAAAATGGCCAGGATTATTGGTATAATTAAGTTATGAACCCTCATTTCTTTATTGATGCCCCTCCCCAAATTAAATTGATCTATAGGACTAATTTCATGACAAACATTTCTATTTAATGTCGCCTAAAAGGTTTTCAAATCTTTTTTTATGTCTTTGATTTGTTTTTTAGAACTCTTTCAAGATCTAAGTCAATTACAGGAAACATGGCTTGCAGAAGGTAAGGCAAAAAATTGCTTTCAAAGGAGGGGAAAAGCAACTCTAGAAGGGAAAGATTAAAAAAAAAAAAAAGTCCTGAACTTGCTGTCTTAATGTTCAGCCCAATTAATTGAGCTCTAAAAGAGCCACCTCATGTGTCATGCATACATTAGAGCCTCTGATGAGTTTGTCTTTGGGGAATCTGGGACTGCACTACCCAGTGTCATCACAAATTACCAGGAGAAATTGCTTCCAGCTCACAATCACATCTGCTTTTGGCAAGAACTAATGCACCAAGACTTCAAGTTCTAAGCCTCTGTTCAGATTTTAATTGCAATTGATCAGGTTTATATTATTGTACCTCGAGAGACCTCCTAGAGCCAGAACCCGGCTTGCTGTTTCCTTTAGAGCAGCGCATATCATTATTTGGTGTTCTGGTGGAGGACTTTTCTGATGGCAGAAATTAGTTTCACTGGGTTCATCGGGACGGGATGCTTCAAGATTTAAGTGCAAGTGTCTTCTTTCCACCTTGCTCACAACACAGAACGTTAGGTGTGTATCCAATGCTAAGGATATCTATGGCTTTAAATCTTAGGGGGATTGGAAGATTTTTAAAATGTTTTCTGTGTGTTACTATGATGTGATGTTTGTTGAAATTGACTTTTGCCATTTTATTGCTTGTATAAGGATTTATTTAATGTAGCAAGAAGACATTTAAAGGCATTGCTTTTAATTTTGATTGCTTTTTGATAACATTTTGTGTTGCCATCTATTGTATCTTTTATTGTGTGAAACTTTATTTTATAGGAACAAGGAGATACTGCTTCAGTACAGCTTTTTGCAACTTGAGATATGTCTAATGTTGAGGGACTTTTGTTGGTGTCTATAATTTGAAATTTTTCCTTTGGATTTGTTATGCTAAATGTGAAATAATAATTATATTATATTATATGCCTTGTGGGAAACAAAGAGAAAATTATAGATATTTAAGCATTGAGTACAGTTGTGTTATTTCTATCTTTACATTATATGGGAAACATGCAATTTTTGGAACAGATTTTTTAAAGATGGTTCGAAGAAGAGAGAGGGTCTTTGAAATGGAATTGAGCATTGCTGTTGCTACTTTGAGGCAGACTGCTGTGTTTTTCGGGTGGTCTTGCTTGTAGTTGATCAAATTGCTGTTAGCATGTAAAATAAGTTTCTTTGTGTTGCTGATATCCTAGTTTTTCCAAAGAGCTCCTACAATCTTTATGAAGCTTTCAAGTTAAATAACAGCTTTTCCAGGAGCCCTTTGAAAGAGTGATTGTACTTATATGTTAATGAAAGTTTTAGTTATATTTAAAGGTCATTTACTTGTCTCTGCAAATGAAACTTACTGCAATAGATTACTTATTATTGCAACATAAACCATATATTCAAACATAACTTTCTCAGCAAAAATCTGCACAGAGGCTCTTGCATGAACTTTTGTCTGTTAAGTTTTGCAGAGTTGAAGGTTGTAAGAACATTACATTTATGAGGGAATTTATTCGCTTTTCCAAAATACCTTCTAATATCTATTTTAATTGTTCTAAAAGGTTTGTTGGTTCTTAAGATGTTTAAGTCTCACTGATTCCAAATCAGCGCACTTGCTGGCAGATTTTGAATGTGCATAGCAACTCTGTTCCTGGAATTTAAAAATGTGGAACTGTGACAGACTCTTACCATTTTTAATCACTTTCATTGCAGTGTTTCACTTTTGACTTGTTTTGTTTCTTTGTTACTCAGATAAGTGATTTGGTAATTTATCTGAGTTTATTTTAAAATTCGGCACTGAATATTCTTACCTGTGATAATTAACCTATAAATTGGATCTGAAGATTTAGTTTTCTATAAAATAAACCTAGAAAGTGATTGATGTATTTGAAAGAACATGGACTTTTACTTGGAAAGGAATTTATAAGCTTAAATAAGTTCAGGGATTAATCCCTGGAGTGTTTTATTGAATAACCAGGTGGGCTCCTTTTACAAACCATGAATAAGACTGTATTTTAGAATAATTTAATTCTATGATGATATAAGCATTAACAGTAACTTGATTTTTAAAAAATCTAATAGAAGAAAGGTGAATTTTTCTTTTTATTATTTGTTAATGGGCTGCACATTTATTTTTATTTTTAGCAATTTTACATAATTATGATATTTGCATTAGCATTTTAACTTATTCTGCATCTTGATCAACATTAGCTGAGATCTCAAAGTTACATTAGTTTATTCGTTGCTAGCTAGATCTGTTCATTTATGTCCTTCTGGACATCCAGAAACTAAACATTGCCAAGCTGTGAGACTGTGAACCATTTACTTCTTTTCATAATGTTTTATCTCTAAGAAGAATACCATAGAATTTAAGGCATCTTGACCCTTAAATAAAAGATCATTAGTAATTAACCAAGTTTCTCCCCTGAGTAAGAATCCCATTGGAAAGTTAAACAGGTCTAAAAATTTATTAGACAGGAAAGTCAAGTTAGTTCTGATGTGTCATAGGAATTAAAAAAAAAATAATCAGAGTCCCTAAATACTTGGGAAACAATACATTATCTCAGGTTTATTTTTTTTTTTCCCTATAAGACTTTTTATAAAGTAGACCCAAAGTGCACCATGTAAATTAGTCATAAGTAAATTATTATATATAATGAAATGTGTTGTATGTCCGAAGAAAAATTTGGGGTTGATAAAGTAGGATTTGTATGAGGGTGAGGTTGGAACTATTCTTTTCGGTTCACTAAAGTGTTCTCCAAAAAATATACTTCCATTCCCCGCCACCCTCCCACTGCAATTTCTAAACAGGGATCAAAAATATGTTTTTGAAGAATATAACTTTATATTAGTATCACTTTTGAAGTACTAACATTGCAATTTCAAGGTTTGTGGTTTTTTTTTAACATATATGCCACACTTTAATTACATCTCATGCTGAAGAAAATTGAAAAGGTAGTGTCTTCAGTGGCCACAAGAGCAGTTAAAAAATGGAGAATGTGCTTATCTAAAATTTTGCCAAAGCCATTTACTTATGTCGTCATTTTCCATGTACAATTCTTTATTGATTCTTTGACTTTTGAATTAGATTGCCATTGACAGAAAGGCAATTCCAATTATTTGATCCATGAAATAATGAGTTCAAATGTCCATTCTAATAACATCTTGGTAACATGCTTTTTTAGTGGTGCTTTAAGGAAAGATACCCTAGTAATTCATCGTTAAAATGGAACCTTTTATATGTGGAGGACAGAAATAGAAGGATGTAGAAGTGAGTTAAAAGAGGCTCACGTCTTTAAAAGTTACTCATTAAAGCTTACCTGCTAATACAACTTAGAGAGAAATGATACATTTCATATGTAGCTAATATAAATAGCAACTTTTGAGTGTTATTTTTGATGTTGGTTTAGATGTCCATGAGGTTTCCTTTCGTCAGTAGTTTTAAGGATAAATGTCAACAATGATGATTCGCTCCTATCAGGGCAGAATGTTTTTCAGTTGTGATGTAAGTTAAATTTCATGCTACCATGACACTTGAGTCAAAGTTGTATCTCTAAAAATAACTTTTCTACACTAAAGGTTATTATTACCTCATGCCCTTGTGCAGATAAGCTTTTTCCTTTTGTTTTCTGTGACCTTCCATTAATAATCAGGTTTGCTGAAAAGCAGAGATATCATTGTATCTCCTCAACTTTAGTGGTTGATACTAAATTTATATTCAAAATCATTTATCATGAATTTCCTTAAATGATATGTTGTTACTCAATATATATAGTGTCACCCACAATACAAAGCTATTGCAATGCATTCATTTTTATTTTTCAAAAATTAAACTTTCTTTTTGAAATTGAACATACATTGAATATGTACTCATAGATTTTTTTTTCCTCCATGTGATGCAGTTAGGAGAAAAGGTTTAAAAACTTCATTATTTTGTGTGGTTTAAAAAAAAAAGAGGAATTGAGAATTAAACATTAAATTACAGAAGTCCATACTATTTCTTAGTGTTGAGCAAGAGTCATTGTGAGGAGGCAAGAGGGAGCTACTGCCCATCTTTTCCTCGTACCATGAAATAATCTAAACTATGAAACAAAGACTTCTTGTTCGGACCTGATTAAGGGATAGCAGTTGTAATAAACATATCCTATTTATCAGCATTTATTGACAATATATAAATGCATTTCCTCTAGAATCTATTTGCAAAATAGAAATATTTGTTAAAAATAAAATTTGTATTTCGTATAGCCTAAATATAGTTTTTCCAGAAGGTCTTAATATATGTTAATGAAATTACTAAGCTAATTCAGTTACAGAAAATGTGTACTTTCTTAAATTTCATAGGAAAACTTTATTCCCTTTGACTGGTATGCAACATTGTAATTAAAATAATAATAATAACAATAATAATAGAAGTCAGCTCTCAGTGCCTTACAGAAAATGATTTGCTAACAGCAACAGCTCTGAGCTACGCTTCAGTTTTCAAACCTCTATATAAGTTAAAGTTAGGAAACTGAAGTTGATTTGAGGCTAAAAACAACTGAAAGTTACTGTTTTCTTTCTCTTTGAGCATACAGAAAGCATGACTTTATCAGTATTAAAGATTTTTCTGCCATGGAGGAATAGCCCCTTTTTGGACTGTTTAAATATATTTATACTTCTGCATTAATTAATGCTTATGCATTGGTACAATCATTTTAATGTTAAGAGCGGATGTGGTGTAAAACCTGGCTTAGAGGTTTCATGATTATTTTGTTCCATGGCCTGAAGCTTCATTGTGGGATTAAACAAAATATGACCGTGTGAAGGTTGATTTTCTTGTTTTATTTAAAAGAAAATTTAAATTTCTTCAGAGAAACTTGTTTCTTACCCTGTGAGACGGAAATGCTATGAAGTTAAGCAATAGACTATTATAATCTTAAAATAAAAAGAGCATTTGAAGAATAAGCAAGAAAAAAAAGGCATTTTTTAATGCTTTGTCATTTTTTCCCCTTTCTCTTTCCTTCCATCCTTCCCTCATCCATCCATCCATCCATCCGTCAGTCTGTCCGTCTTTCCATCTTCTTAGTTTTTATACATTCAAGTTTCTGTGACAAGTTACCCTATAAAGCAGGATGGATTAAATATATGTAAATGTATATATGAATTTCATTTTGTCATTTATTTAAACATATACCTTAATGGATCTGAACTGTATTTGAGATAGAGCAGTAAAATTGGTGTGTTTATATTGCAAGTTCAAGTTGACTTGCCTTAACTCTCTGGAAGGGTGTGACATGAAAAGATTGCGGTTGAGCCACATGGCTCATGCTGGACTGTGTTTTTGTGAATGGAGGCAGAACTCCAGTTCTGCCTGCTTGTCTGGAGGAATTGCCGAGGAGATCAGCTGTCTCATTCACGGGCAGAAAGAATGACTCATACATCTTCCGCCTTGTTTTGGCTCCAGGTCATTGTTACAGTGGATAGAACTGGTTTTAATTAAATATTAACCCCTTTTCAACTTGACATTTGTTTCATTTGTAAGTTTTCCACGTTTTCCCTAGCTTTAAAAGAAAACCCAACAGGCGCCTAGTTTGTAAGAATAAGATGGTTTTTCCTTGTCTGCAGCCAAACTTGGAAAATATTTCAACATTCACCTTTTCTTAAGTAATGATTACTGCTTTATTTGAACGTTAAGAGCAAGCATAAAAGAGAGACAAACTGTTTAAAAATTGTCTGCTCTCCATCTCACCCCCCTGCCTAGGCAATGTTAGTTAAGAAAGTCAAAATAAGGATTAATAATTCTGTGACATCAAGATTGTTGTTAATATTTTCATGATTTTCTTTCTCATATATTGCAATGTAATAAAAAAGACAAGGAGAGCGGGGGAAAGAAAAAAACAACTTTCAATGATAATCTAGGTAAAGCAAATAGCTGAGAGTGCACATACTACGCTTTTAAAGCTGAAGTCCTGAGACTTGATGGCAGCTTGTCTATTAATGTGCAATGAACTGACAGAAGCGCTCCAGCTATTACCAATAAAATCCACATGCTTCATCTTCTTGAAAGCCTTTTATTGGTCTTTTGGTATATACTTTCTCTTTCCTTTTCTTATTCTTCCCCTTCCTCTTTAATTACAGAGTGTGGGAAAACATTTTCATTCCCCAAAGGTGATTATTCCAAGCATAGTTTATAATAGATAGTAGTAAAATAACTATATGTATATATACACACACACACACACACACACATTTAGTTTGGCCTCTATTGTTAATTTTCCTCTTTGGAGTGGGTATGGCTTGCCACAAATTTTCAGGCAGCTGTAGTTTGCTACTTCATAGCATTTTCGTGAATGGAGGCAAAAAGGAAATGTATAATATGAGTGTGGCAATACTTTGTCATATTTTCCTTGCCCAGATCCAACTTGTGTTTTTCGTTAACTGCTTTCCTTCAACTCTAACTTGAAATCAGAGATAGACTGAAGCCTTTGTCTATTTAAGTGGCATGCTGCTTCATTTGGTCTATTCGGTTTCTTAAGATTAGCTTCTGTGAAAATGTGAGTCATATGTTTTTTGTTAAAATTCTGTAATATGTTCAGGCATAAGTGTGAAGTATTTATTCAGTATGTTAAGGAGTTTGACTAGAAATAGCAATTCTTATTCTTTTTACGAAATTGTTAGTATGTAGCTATTTTCTATCTCTGTGAGGTGTAACTTCTGATTTCTTCTCTTCCCAAAGTTTTGCCTCTGGCCCCCTCCGCTGTCAACAACCTTCCCCTCACCCGCACCCCATACATATGCCAACATATACTACTTACCCATTAGTTATTTTTATACCTTTCTTGTAGTGATATATATCATGGAGTTGCAAATTTGTCTTATGATAGTAGAAAAAAAAAAGTCTGGCCTTTAGGACATTCATACCAGCATATTCTGTTACAAATATATTTGTTACTCACTTGCTATTTTTAACTATTCCTGTAACTGGGTATTATATTTTTATTAGATTCTTGTAAATGTTGGCTTTTTAAAAGCATAGTAATTGCTGTGGTTGATAACTTTGCATCTCAATGGTTATCTCTGTTTAGCTATTAATTTAGAGCAAAAACCAAAACGTGTAGATATGATAGAAAAAGTGTATAGGATTTGATTCTGTCTGCCCACTGTCATTTAGTAAATAAATATTTAAAACACTTTTGTACTTTTTTGGTGGAAACACTTTAAAGGACATTTGTCTACATAATTTGTGAGTCTTTGAGAAAAATGAGGCTTACTGCAATGTCAAAAAATGATTATAACTAAGAATACTAATGTACAAATTTTAGCTGTGATTTTTTTTTCCATCTCCAATCTAATTCATTAGAAGTGAAAATACTAAACTTGCATTGTAGTAATTTTAGTAGTACTTGTATATGAAAGGAAAAAAATGGTGGATGGTGGAGTTTTGGAAAGAAGAAAATATGGAACATTTTTTGAGTATATGATATTGTGACTGGCATTGTGTTTAGACTATTTCATTTAGTCTTCATGAAAAAATAAGTATTATCACTGTTAAACTGATGACTAAAATGGAGTTCAAACAATGTTGCACAGTTTACACAGTAGAGCACAGAAAAATGATTCAAAAGTTGTTTTATTTGGTTAACCGTGTTATCAGATGTTAGTGGAACCTGAAGCAAATATACCTTTTCCTCCAGTACAGGCTGGTGAAATAGGCATCAGTTCTAATTTGGAAAAAAGTTCTTAATTTGCCTCATTTCTTTAGTGGCAGGGAATGTAATTTATCTGTAATAAACTTGAGTATTGGAAAAAAGAAGAAAGTTGTTAGAAAATAGTTGAATGTCCTGCTGCATATATTTTGGCAATTTGCAAGATTATCATTTATTCTGCTCTTGATATATAACAAATTTTTTTCAACAAATATGTTTTTTAAAATCCTATTAAATAAGCTGACACACCAGACATTTGAATTGTGTATATGTTGTGTTTCTTTCTTATATAGAATTTTTTAAATATTGAATTTCTTTATATGGATTTTTTTCTTAACTCTATTACCGACCCAAAACTTTTTCAACAAAGACTGATAATTTTCATAAGAATTCCTCATACAGAATAGATACTTAAAAAAATTACATCTGTTTTAATATGACTTGATTAGATAAGTTTCAGGATTAGGTAATATTAGTGAAATAATACTAGCCAATCAGATTGTACCTAAATTTAATTAGGATGGTAACTCATTATATTTTTGCCAAATTAAAAATGACCCCACTTTTATGTAGTTTGTATGTGTGTAATTGTGCATATTTTTGTGTGTATATGGAAACTTGTTTTTGTAATATTATGTCAATTTGGAATAGGTTATTTTGATACCTGAGTTAACTGTGATAAAAATATTCTAGAAGTAAAAATACACTTCCATTTTGATTGCTGAATACATTAAGCTCTTGCTATTCATTGTTTTATAGCTTTACTAAAGACAGGGAAGTCATTTGACATTATGACTGATGAAAGAGTGATATTCTTTTTGTTAGTGTTGAATGGTCACCTGGAAAATACTGTGAATGAAAATATGAGGTTTATTTTTATTAATTGTTATTTTTATGATTGTGACCATAATCATTGAGATGTAATATTTTATTCCATATGACCAAAATCAGTGACTATCTTTCATGTAAAAACTTCATCACATATTTTGGCCAAATTTAGGGCAAATGTTAATTATGGTAGTCTAGCAGTAGGCCAAACACATCAAAAACAGACATTTCTAAAAGGCAGAGGGGTTTGTGTAATAACTACACATCGTTTGAAAAATTCTGTGATAAATTTAAATGGGCTGCTTAAATATCGGCAGTAGGAGAATTAAAATACTTCTCACTCCACTCTTGCAAAAAAGCACTGCAGCTAATAGAATTCCTATAGCTGCCTTTATTTTCATGTTTCTTTTATTTCCATGTGGCAAGTAAAATGCAGAGGAACAACAACTGCCACCATTTTATTTCTGATATATGTGTTTTCTGGTTGACATTGATGATTGCTTCTATTTCCCTTCTTGAATTTTGCTGTCAATACCATTTGAAATAGGAGCTCACTGGCAAATAATCATAGGTTTGGTCTCAACCTAAAAAAAAAAAAATCTCCCATGAGAGATTTTACTTGACATTCTTTACGGTTTGGCAGTTTCTCTCTTAATTTTTTTTTTTTTTTTTTTCCCTTCAGCTCAGGTACCTGACAATGATGAGCAGTTTGTACCAGACTACCAGGCTGAAAGTTGTAAGTACAGTATGACTCTGAATTTGTCTTTGTTTCCTCCTCTTATTCTTTCTCTGGGCTTGGTCTCCTCTTCCAGTGTCTGTTCTTGGTTCTGTGTCCATGCCTTTTCAGCTGACAATCATGAGGTAACTGTATTTGTCCGGTTGTGACAGCAGAATTCCTCTGTGATCTGAACAGAGCTTGGGAAAACTGGCTGGGCTTAAAGAGGATCCCGTTCCCTATTTGGTTAATATCCTTGGAGGAGAAGCAGGGTGCGAGCCATGAAGGCTCAGGTGCTTACTTTCAGCTTTTCAGTGGGTCCACCAGGAAAAGTCTGAATACTGATGGGAGACAGTCAGTAGTTAAAATCCTGACCAGATTTGTTGTATGACATAAAAATCTTGGAACAGGCATTCTTTGGCTTATTGTATTATTTTACATTAATGAACATTCACTTGCTTAGATTTCACTTTTATCTTAATTATTCGCTTCCCGGACACAGTGACACAAGGGAAAGTTGCCGTTGGGTTCCCTTCGAATCCCTTCAGTGTTTCTTTCCCTGAGCCTCACTCCAGGGCCTTTCAGAGGATGCAAGAGAAGTGATTCAGGGGTTCTACCCCTCTAATAGCCCAGTGAGCATTTTGCTTGTATAAACATGGTTGCCTCGGCGTTTACTTCTGATATTTATGGTTTGCCTCTATTAGCAAACTGCAGCTATTGGCCTAAGATATGAAGTGAAGTGAAGTGGCTCAGTCGTGTCCGACTCTCTGCGACCCCGTGGACTGTAGCCCACCAAGCTCCTCTGTCCATGGGATTCTCCAGGCAAGAGTACTGGAGTGGGTTGCCATTTCCTTCAGAAAAGGGTATAAATGCCATCTTGATTTTAAAACTGATCTAATACATTTTGTCCTCTTATTAATTTTTTATTAAAATTTTTTTTTAAATGAATATGGTGTACCCTGCCTTAGTTTTATTTATTTTACTTTTTATTTTTTATCGTTTTTGTCTGTGCTGTGCCTCATGTGGGATTTAGCTCCCTGACCAGGGATTGAACCCATATTGGCTGCATTGGAAACAGGAAGTCTTAACCACTGGACTGCCACAAAAGTGTCATTTTTGTTCTTTTAGCACCATTTAAAGCTCTAACTTGTTTCATTTTTCCAGACCATTGACAGTTTCACAGGAGGCAGTAGCAAGAGCAACAACAGATGCCTAATACCTTATAACTTATCAAACTCGTATTTTCACACCTAATATCATAAATCTAATACAAATACCTACGTTTCTTTGAGTAACAGATGTTTGTGTGCAATGTTTTAAACTTTTATGTTGGAAATCTTCTGTTTCCCAGGTGTCAAGGGTTGTAAGAGGTTTCTTCCAGATTCTCTCCCATTTTACATAGTTTAGTTCAGCATCATTAAAGTTCTTTTTCATTTGTGGTAAAATATATGTATTCCAGAAAATTTATCTTTTGAACCATTTTTAAGTGTGCAGTATGGAGCTTCCCTGGTGGCTCAGATGGTAAAGAATCTGCCTGCATTGTGGGAGATGCGGGTTCAGTCCCTGGGTCGGGAAGATCCCCTGGAGAAGGGCATGGCAACCCACTCCAGTACTCTTGCCTGGAGAATGCCATGGACAGAGGAGCCTGGTGGGCTGCAGTCCATGGGGTTGCAAAGAAGTGAACACAACTGAGTGAGTAACACTTGGGGGCAGTCACACTGCTGTGCAAACATGAACACTATTCATCTGAACGTTCTCATGGTCTCTACTGAAACTCTCTACTGTACTTACTAAAAATTAACTCCCTACTTATCCTGCCCCCAGCCCCTGATACCTGCTATTCTATCAGTTTAACTTTTAATCTGAGAAAATAATGTTATGTGCTGTTTGGTGTCTGAACATAGTTATTAGACATAGGATTTCCAGAAACCTATTCAGCTAAGATACAGACCTTCGTTAGAGACTCTCAGAAATTCCCAAAAAGATGATGGCTAAGGATAACAGCTTGGCAAGGCTTTCCCTTCTTTGATGAAGTGTAGGAAGAAAATAGTCACATTTCTGCATGTCCTTTCCTGTTAAGAACCAGAGTTCTTTCTAAATACTCTACCTGTCATCTGAGTGGGAGAGTTAGTCTCATGCAGTCACTTTACATCTTAAAAAATTGGTAATTTTGATACTCTGCTCCCTGGTGGCTCAAACTGTAAAGAATCTGCCTGCAATACAGGAGACCCGGGTTCAATCCCTGGGTCCGGAAGATCCCCTGGAGAAGGGGATGGCAACCCACTCCAGTATTCTTGCATGGAGAATTCCATGGACAGAGGAGTCTGGTGGGCTACAGTCCATGGGGGTTGCAAAGACTCAGATAGAACTGAGTGACTAACCCTTTCACCTTTCACAAATGCTTAAAGATAACTGTTTACACCTTATTTGCCTCTCTCTTAGGTTTTCATATTCTTGGTTAATTCATCTTCTTGAACTCAGTTCTCTTGGTTCACAGCATATGATTATTTTTCTTTCTCTTTTACTCCTCTGATTACTCCTCGGAGAAGGCAATGGCACCCCACTCCAGTACTCTTGCCTGGAAAATCCCATGGATGGAGGAGCCTGGTGGGCTGCAATCCATGGGTCGCTAAAAGTCGGACACGACTGAACGACTTCCCTTTTCACTCCTCACATCACTTGTCTACCTTCTCTCTCTTGCCCAGGGTTTTGTCTGCAAGCCTTTCCTGTTTTTTTCATATGCCCTGCCTGCACAGTTCCATAGACCAACAGTCTATATCTGTGCCATTCGGTATAGTAACCGCCCACCACATTTGTTACTGAGCACTTGAAATGTGGCTAATGGGTCTGAAGAAATTAATATTTAATTTATTTAATTTTTGTGATTTTTAAACTTATGTGAATACATGGCTATCGGCTACTCTAGCGGTCAGCACGGTTCTGTTGAGAAAGGTCTCCTACAATGCTTATTGTAGTGTTGGTCTCCAGTCTGCTCCTGTCTATGGAATATCTGCCCCTGATCCACCACTAGGGTCCTTGTGCAAATTAGAACTACGCAGCACCTCTGGACTCATCCCTTCCACCCTCAGCTGAGCATCAGCATGAAACACCGTTTATGCAACACCCCCTGTTTTCACTGTGAGGTTTCACTGTGAGTTGACATTCATTAAGGCCAACAGTGAAATCTTTCATTTTTTTCTGCCCAGCATCTCTCTTCAACTTCTGTTGCCTAAGTTGATGACATCACCAATCCAAGCTGAAAACCTTTAATTTGTCTTCAGTCCCTCCCAGTTCTTTATCATCACTCCCTTTGGTTACCAAGTTGTTAATTCTACCTCTCCTCTCAGGAGTATCTTAATTTCATGGTCTCATTTCCATTTCTCTTTCACTACCTTAATTCACACCCATATTCTGCCTCCACTGAACTTGTGAATCAGCCTTTCTATGGGGGTTCTTGCCTTCAGATTTCCTTCCATTCTGCTTGCTGCAGTGATACTGACGCACGGCCATCTGACTTTGTTAATTTTCTTTGAACTTCTTTCAGCACAAAATTCTAATTTAGCTGTACAGAACATTATTCTGTGTCTTGGGCCTTGGCTACCTTTTCAGTTTTAACTGTTGCTTTCCCAGTACCCTGTCCCTCCCCATTCTCTAAACTTGAAGCTTTCAAATTTTTCTGTTCCCTCAAAGAGTGAGCCCTTTTATGCCTCTTTACCTTTGCACATGTTCATTTTGTTTAAAATTTTTAAGATCTTACTTTGTAGTCTGTGGCATCTCCAGCTTCAGATCAGTGGAAACATCATCATACTGAGATCTTTCTTGACCTTTCTTTGCATCTTTAGCCTGCAGAGTTAAGACTCATGACATCTTGTATGTTTCATTTATTGTTATATCTTAGATACATGTCAGTAAGACTGTGAACTTCTTGGGGATTAGGAGCATGTCATATTCAGTATGCCTGGCCTGTTTTAGAAACACAGGAAGTAAAATTGTCATAACCATGATCAGCATCTTAGTGGTTATTTTCATTCAAGTATTTTCAAAGTCTCAGTTCCCTTCTTAAGGTGTAAACATATGATCATGCCTTAAAGAATATATATAGCTTTCATCTGGAAAACATGCCGAAACCATGAATGTGTAGCCAGGCATTTTCAGAATGCTGAAATTTTCCTTCAATTAGTGAATATTTACAGTTTAACAAATATGGCTCTGGGACTTCTGAATAAAGAAAGTCATTATAAAGGGAAACCTATAAACACGAGTAAAAATAAATCTGAAAAAGTCTACTAAAAAAGAAAGCAGGAGAGCAGTTTATTCAAGTTTCACTGAAATAAAGGACTATTGTTCTGATGATGGTGACCAGCTAATTTCAGTCTTTGCTGGGGATGGAATAAGAGGGATATAATTTTAAGAGAGGAATAAAGCATATGGATTAGATTCTAAAGAAGCTTTCTGGGTGGAGAAGTTGATCAGATATTGGAACTGAAAGGCTATATTGTCCTCTAAATGCCCTTTATAAATGTTTGATACTTGTCTGTCTGGAGAAGATTAGTGGGGCAGAGGGACCCTATCTCTAGGAGCAGAAAGAAGCTACATCCTCTCTGTGTGGCCCATCTATTAATTCTATGGGGCTATTTTTTTCCATTGTGAATAATCAGATTTCTTTACATACCTCAATCAAATAAAATGCTTCTGTTTTTGCTTTTATTGCTTTAGCTGTTTGGTAAATGTAGGCTAGATGAATGAATGGCAAATTTCTGCCCAGCTTTGTATTATAGAACATACGTTTGACTATAACACATATAAACATATGTAGAAGAGTAGTGACCAGAGCATTCAAAAACTCTGAAAAATGAAATTAAACTGTAACACTTGGATATTTTTCTAAAAAATTTCCTGAGCATTCCTTATTTTTGTTTATAAAGTATTTCACTCAGAAACCTGGAATTTTAATGATGTCATGCTATAGTCTGGTAACCTTTCAAGGATGCTGACTTTCGAATCATATATAGACATTAAAAACAAGTGAAAACAAACAAAAAACCGCCTACAAGCCCATCCTAGGAAATGAATGGATGCTAAGAAAAACAATTACGTGGCTTGAACAAATTGTTTCTTAGAAATGAGTCCAGAATTCAGACATTGCTGACAAAAACAGAATAACTATAGGATATACTTTCATCCAGATGAAGTAGAATTATACTCTTTAGAAAAGAGATTTGAGTGTGTAGAATATAGGTCAACCTTGTTTCCAAAGTAGATACAAGTTTGTGTACACCTTAAATTTCTGTAAATCATGTGTTTTAAATACATTGATAATCTTATATTTTAAATAAAATCTTTTTATATAGCTAATCCTTTAAAATCTACCACCCCTCATTTTCTTCCTTTGCAAAGTTGTGTTGTAATTTTTCTAACTAGCTTGTTTCCATTTGATGACAGTAGTTCTTTTTGTGCTTCCTCTACAGTGATTCACACAATAGATGATGTTCACATTTACATTTTATGTTCTTCCAGAACATTCCCACGGGTATAGCCAGGATTAGGCACAATTCCCAGTAGCACAATTCCTTGTAACTATACTTCTTTCCTTTATACCCATGAAAAAACACTGGAATGTAAGTCAATTAGAAGGATGTAAAAAGGAATAATATTGCCTAGATTCTTCTCTGGTTTATTTATGAAAGTAAATATAAAAAGGTTGCAATTTTCTTTACTTTAACTGAAATTTGTAACATAATAGTACTAGTGACCCATTCAGAAAATAAAGACAAACCAGAGTGTGGGGACTTAACTGTTTAAAGTGATTATTATATGGGTGATACTTTGTGTATGTAAATTAAATTCATAGTTGCACTTCATTTTCTCAGTTTTTTTTTTTTTAAATAGCACTTTGGATCCCTTTTGCAGTGAAGTAGAGATAAAAATACCTTAACAGATTCTTGTATAAATCTGCTTCTGAAAAAGCTGAAGTTAGGTCTATGCAGACCCTAACTGAATAATTCCTTTTATATTAACATGTATTTCCTGGATTGGAAAGTTCCATTTATGGTTTGTGTTTCTTAATTTTCTTTTCTACTAAGCTACCTTCCTGCATTCTGTTCCTTTCTACATAGACAGTGAGTACTTTATAAAGTTTACTTTTTGTGACTACTTTTGAAACCTTTCTTATCCAATTCATTTTTTGGATGTGACTTGACAGGACGGTTTTTGTCTTTCATTTCTCTTTTACCAGAGGTGTGTACACGTTCAGGCTTCCCTGGTGGCTCAGTGGTAAGAACCCGCCTGCCGTTGTAGGAGACAAGGGTTTTATACCCTGGGTTGGGAAGATCCCCTGGAGGAGGAAATGGCAGCCCACTCCAGTATTCTTGCCTGGAGAATGCCATGGACAGAGGAGGAGTCTGGCAGGCTACATCCATGGGGTCCCAAAGAGGTGAACATGCCTGAGCCGCTGAACAACAAGAACACGCACTCCCAGAGGAACTCTGTTTCTCGGATTGGAGTGCATGATTTTGCAACTGTGTCTTGTCTTCTTTTTAAACATTTTCTGAGGAAAATTTGAGTATGTTACTGCCATCAGACTCAAACTAGCCATTTGAAGGATGAAGTGTCTCCTGCTTTTTCATCTAAGATCATCTGTGTGCCTAAGATCTCGGCCGTCTCCAGCCCTTGAAGGCTGTTTGCTTTGTGTGTGCTTTTTGTTGTGGTTTTGGCTGTTCTTGGTCTGTTTGTTGCTTTGTTTTTTGTCTTTTGCTTTTTTTTTTTTTTTAACACTTTAAATATTTTATCAAAGCAGTATATTGATAGAGGAGGAGAAAAAGCTCAAGTCAGATCATTCCCCATTTTCACAGTCCTCTTCTGTAGAGGCAACCATTTTTTTTTCCCTTTGTAGTTAGCTCACATACCATACTAAGTGATGTAATTGTCCTGCAACTTATTGATTTATCAACTTTATATTTTTTTCTTTTGCCCTGTTCAGATAGACAATTGTTTTGGGTAAATTTTAAATTATTTTCCTGAAAGTCATGTTATATAGTTTTATATGAGTACAGTAATCTTATTCTCATTTGAGTATAAACATGAATTACTTGGGAAGCTTGTTCAAATACAGCATCATGGTCCCAATCCTGTGAGAGTCTGACCTTTTAAGTCTGGAACTGAGCCCTGGAATTTCTAATGAGCTGTTAGGTGATTCTGATACAGGCCTTCCATGGAAATAAGGTTAGACATTTTTTTATCCTGTCATTTACTTATTTGTAAAATAAAGGCAGCAACATCATTAAATTGTAAGGTGGACACAATTCATTATGTAATAGATACAGTTTCTGAAAATGTTAACAAGTAATATTTTACCGTATTATTACTGAAAATACTAAGGAATTAAGTCTATATAAAAATGATATTATTGAAGTGGTTTCTTCATTTTTGCTTGAGTTATTTGTGTTTTCTATTTCCAAAGACTATTTTCTACTTTTTTTCTCTTACCTTTAGCTGTAAGAAAGTCATTGCTGATTGTTCATCCCTGTCATCCTAGAATCAATTCTACTTTAGAAAGCTACCTAGTAAACTTGGAATCTTCCCAATCTGGTTAGAAAAAACCAAACACTGGGGCCCCTGTCCTGTTCCGAGTACCTCCATTAAGATTTCTCATCAGAGAGTTCACTCTGACATTGGTAGTGCACATCTACCCTATATATGTCATTTTGGCGTCCAGCAGCCACATTTTCAGCAAAAACAATTTTTAGTTTGTTGATTGTTTCATGCACTCAGTGTATTTAGTCACTCGGTCATTTCCAACTCTTTGCAACCCCATGGACTGTAGCCCATCAGACTCTTCTGTCCTTGGAATTCTCCAGGCAAGAATACTGGAGAAGGTTGCCATTTCCTTCTCTATGATTGTTTCATAAGGAACATATTTTTCAAATCAAAATAGAAACCCAATGGAAAATAAGCTGCATCTTGAAATAATTTTCATTTTAGATAACCCACCAGGAATCCACTGAATTCAAGAGAAGAAATAAAATCTAAATTATATCTAAATTATACACCTTGGCCCTATTTTTTTAAACCTTTATTTACTTAAACATAAAATGACAAAGAAATAATCTTTCAGACTCATGCCACATTATGATTCTGTGACCTTTTTTTCTACACTCCAGGGAGGAAAAGGAAAAGTAACATCTAAATATGGTAAATGGTTGCTTGCATTAAAAAATGAACTTTAGAAAAAGCATAATTAATGGGGAAATGTATAAATAGAAATTATAGTAGATGACTGTGGATTTACAAGTAAAAAGTTACATCAGTTTTATTAAAATATACTCTAGTAGATAGATATTTTTAATAGTTTTTGGTTTTACCAGTTTATTCTTCATAACATAGATAGTTGAGACTCAGTGCCAAAATGAAAGCCAAAATGAAAACCAAAATACAAAGCAAAACAACCCCCCCTCCAAAAAATTGGAGTTTTTATAGCTGACAGCTAAAATTATATATCACAACCCAAGATTTTTGCTTTTTGTTTCTGATTTTATTTATTCTTTAATTTGGCCTTTAGCATAACAAATTATCCTAGAAATTAACTTCAGAAACACGCTCAAAGGGACTATGTCAACAAATACTTTCCAGTCACCCTGCCTATAATTAGTAAAAAATTATTTTGAGAAAAGTGATCTGTGCCTTCTTTGGTTGAACTTTACTCAATATTAAATAAGTATACTGTTATGCAGTAACTGGACTTATTAGTCTAAGAGCCAAACCATATCTATTGGAAAATTAGGTAAGGGATGAAGGTGGAAAATTATTTGCAGAACTAAAATTATGTTCTTTTTTCTAGTATTTTTAATATATGCAAGACACTTATGTATAGTGATGAATAGAAAAGCAAAAACAACATTGATTAGTATTTACAAATAAAGCCAAAGCGATGATGAAAGTAAGTACGTTTTTGAGCCACCAAATTTTGTATGTAAATTTCATGTAATCAGATGTAAAGGAGACACGAAGAGAGAATCTGAGCTAAACTAGTCCTTGTGAATCTTTCTGTTATAATTGTATGTTTAGTGTTTTTATGGCGTTTTATTTATATCATTCTTTTTCCATTTTTTCCCCTTTATAATGTTAAATGTCTGCTTAATATGCATAGTGCATATTTGCTTCTGTCTGTTATTGAATTTTCTCCTAATGAGAGTTTGTGCTGTGTTTCACTAAGTAAAAGTGGTTGATTTAATGTAGTTGCTTTTTTAAATCTAATGAATTGTGCCTCAACAAGTATTACTGTGATTTGGCATTAGCTGAGGCTGTTGTTAACTCAAGAATGTATTTATTGAGAATTTGTCAGGAATGGCTAAGTTAAAAATTCTACTTATATAATGTCTGATTAAACTTTAAGAAAAACTACTTGTGGAATGGTTTTGTATGCCATCTTTAAAGCTTATTTAAATCTAAGTTTTAGCCAAAAGTTCATTTTACTATAGACGCTATGTTGTTAAACCATTTAGGTTTGTTTCTGCTGCTGCTGCTGCTGCTAAGTCGCTTCAGTTGTGTCCGACTCTGTGCAACCCCATAAATGGCAGCCCACCAGGCTCAGCAATCCCTGGGATATTCCAGTCAAGAACACTGGAGTGGGTTGCTATTTCCTTCTCCAGTGCATGAAAGTGAAAAGTGAAAGTGAAGTTGCTCAGTCATGTCTGACTCTTTGTGACCCCATGGGCTGCAGCCTACCAGGCTCCTCTGTCCATGGGATTTTCCAGGCAAGAGTACTGGAGTGGGTGGCCATTGCCTTCTCCAAGGTTTGTTTCAGTTACTCCTGTTTGTTGGATTTACAGTCATGTTAAGAGTAATTATTAGATCCTGTGGAATAGGTTTTGAACTGTGATTGTTTCCTTGATGTGTATAGAAAAATATTATATTCATATTTCTGTTTGCAAAGTTGGAGTGCTTGTATATGCTTACAAATGTGAGCCATATCCATTATATTCATTTTTATGATTTGAAATATGAATAATAGATCTTATTGGTAAACATTTTAATTTTTCTTTTGAGATTTTAACTTAGTTATTGGTACACATGTCTACATAGTTTTATGTTAAAACTAAGCTCGATAGGTTTCCTTCTTGTGCTCAGTTGTGTCCACACTCTTTGTGACCCCATGGACTGTAGCCCGCCAGGCTCCACCCACCAGGCTCCTCTATCCATGAGATTCTTCAGGCAAGAATATTGGAGTAGGTTGCCACTTCCTCCTCCAGGAGATCTTCCCAACCCAGGGACTGAATATGCGTCTCCTGCTTTGGCAGGTGGAATCTTTACCGCTGAGCCACCTGGGAAGCCCACGAAGTAAGTTTGTAAGGCACCAAAGATTTATTCATTCAACAAATGGTTTTAAGCCTATTATATACCATGCTTTGATCCAGACATTGGTGATAACAGTGGTGGGAAAACCAGGAAAAAATTACCTCTCCTCTCATGAAGCTTTTGTTCTTACCAAGTGTAACTAATATAAAGTCTCACTCATCTCATGTTGAGGGATGTGCAGTTGTATCAGGGGTCAGTGTGTATGCACAATCATTGTGTGTTCAGACTCTGATCTATTATGTTCTGAAGAAAATATACTTGGGTGTTTTTTCAAACTTTATTTCCACAAAAAGCACTCTGCTTAAAGTGGTAGCCACTGGATTTCCCAGGGGATGACTCTGTGTTCACACCTCTTTATTCCTAAATCTAAATTCCTGTGATGGTTGACTAAAAGAAGATATTTTTATGACTTTTTAAAGTTTATGTACCCTCATGTTAATAATATACATTGTATATTACCGTATACAATGTATTAACCTTTACTTTTTGAGATCGTACTCATCCTCTAAGATTCAGTTCATTTGTCCTTTTTTTCCTTAATTATCTTAGAATTGATGACTTCTGTGTGCCCATAGATGCTTTGTATACATCTCAATTTAAACACGATTTCAATTGACTTGTAGAGAATGGATCATGTCCTACTCATCCTTGTATAATTCACATGTTGTGGGTAGTCACTGAATATTTCACTGAATGACTAACTTCTTGGGTGCTTAGACTCTTTTTAAAAACATTCATTCAGAGGTAGCTTGCATTATTTAAAATCTTGTACAAATATCTGCTTTTTATTTTCCTGTGTTTTATTTTTCTTTGAGGGATAATGGAAAGCTGTTTCCACTTAAGTAACATTAGAACTAAGTCTCAGTTATCAGATAAGAGCTCTCTGATAAATATTACTTAAGACTCATATCTCACAATACATTTCTCAGTAATCTTTATTTAGCACAAATAATCTTAAGTAACTTGGTATTGTTCCCATTTTATACAGAGAGAAATCTAGGATGTGAAATAATCTGGTAACCAAGGCACATGATTGAGATTCGAGAGGTCAGACACCCTCATTCTGGCCCTCTCTGTGGAGATCTCCCTTCCCGAGAGCCCAAACTTAGCCCACTGGTAAAGATTTCAAAACTGTTATTAATCTTGAAAAAAACCATACATCGCAAACGATGAATGTTCTTCATAGGGAACATCAATATTGTTTGCAAATTCTCCTTATCAAGGTGTGATAAGCTGAGGGAGACAAAGAGAACCTTTTTTATAGGGATTTGCCCCAAGAAAGATATTCTGTGAGCTGATGTGAGGTAATAGCTGGAAAGCGTGGTGGGAGGGCTTGATATTTGGGAACTATACCAGTTCTTATCTAGGTTACAGTGATTATTTTTCCTCTTCCTCAAATATTTTATCTTACTGATCTAGCGTTTGAGAGATTTATGACAATATATTTTCATGTTTATGTGCAGGTTTTGACTTTAGAAATGTTTCAGACCTGGCATATTTTCCTTATTCGGGGAGGGTGGATGGGGAAGAATGGCTTGGGTAATTAAGACAGTAGTTGTAGTTAGCAGCTGCAGAGTTAGTAGAAGTAGTACTAGTCACAGTTGTAGTATTGATGGAATTGCCAAGATAGTAGTAATATTCATGAAGATCCAAAGCTGCAGCTTGTGGATTAGTGATATTAGCAGCCTTATTTTAAAGATGAAAAACTGAAAAAAATATTATTGGGCTGTCTCTGGTTTTAAAAAGAAAGTGTATGCTCATACTTGTGCCAAAGTGGAAAAATAGCAAGTAAAAATTATACGAACCCAGGCACTTTCACTTATTGGGGAATTTTTCTTTATCAAATTCTCTGTAACATTGGAGGAGAAAATATTTTTTCCTCAGCCGTTTTCTTATTAAAGAAGGTACTTTTAAGTTCTGCAGACTTGTTAGCACAAATATTTCTTTGTTGGATGAAAGAATGAATTTAATTACAATATCTTTATACCAGTCTTTTGTGTATCTGCACTACTAATTTTAGTGTGTCTGTGGTGGTGCTGGTTTAGTCGCTCAGTCGTGTCTGACTCTTTGTGACCCCATGGACTGCAGCCTATCAGGCTCCTCTGTCTATGGGATTCTCCAGGCAAGAATACTGGAGTGGGTTGCCATTTCCTTCTCCTTTTCATTTACTATTACTTAGGCTTTTCACATTAAATGAGTATAATCAAGACTCTATAAACCACTATAAAATTCTGAAAATGTTTTGATCAAAAGAAATATAGATCCCCTCCCCTTTGTCCACTTTTCCCTCTGAACTTTTTAACACTGACATTTAATCCTAAAGCATGATATACTCTTCTTTGATTGTCTTCCAGCAGAAGTTCTGTCAAATCCGCCAAAGGCCACTGGACTTGGTTAAAAGTGGCTTTTTCCTAACAAGATGTAAACATTGAAGCAAACCCTTCAGTAGTGTGAGCTTTTTCCTTTGAAATAGTGGTCATACAAAGAAGTTTGAGCTTTTTGAGCTTTTACTGCTGTTTGAGCTTGTTTTTCTCTGACTTTATGGACACAACAGCCTATTACGCTGATTTGATTTGATTTGATTCTCTAGTTCTCGGCACTGGGGCCATAGCAGCAGCTGATGACTCGGCTCTCTCTGCTCACGGGACTGCAGGGAACGCCAAGGAACTGGATGTTACTGCTCCATCTTTCAGGGTGTTTTTGCCTTCTTCAGTAGCCCCACATTCTTGTTTCCTTCTTGGGCAACCAAACCTTGTTTTCCTTTCTGAAAGCTCTACTTTCATTCACAGTTTTATGTCAGATTAAAGGCTGGTGCATTAGAAGGTTATCAGCTAATCAATAAACTTCAGTCATCCCATCTAGTGATAAAGCTGTTTCATTGATCAAAGTGGAAATTTAGGCCCTTAGCTTTTAAATGGCAATTTCAGAAGGTTTGAAGAATGTGCTTGTGGAAAGTATAGCCCTATCTTCTTACGTGTATTGAGAGGCAGTCATTAGAGTTTATGAAGTGTATCTGATGTACATATAAGCAGATCCACATATAAAAATGTCTATCTGGATTTTATCGATAATATTTTTCTGATTTTTCTTACTTTTTTTCCAAATTCTAATCAGTAACTCTTTCTCTCTTTCTCTCTAAATGTATAAAACCTGTATTTGTCAGAACTAGTATTATGATGTCTTCTAAACCTCTAAGGTGAATTTTCAATAAATGCACACATAGAAAAAAAAAAGGTTCAAATGCTGTAATTGTGATATCTGAAAAAAACCTCTTATTTTCCTATTAATTAAGTTATTAAATGGATAATAGCTTAAGAATCTTAAGATTTGGCATCTTTAGCCTTTTCTCTTGGTTGAGTTCCTACCATTGCTTTTTTTTCTCCATAATGAAAAATAAGTGTAGCCAACAAATATTCATACTGTCAGGCATTATACTAGATGCTAAAGAATGAAATTTAAAAGCAATATTAGTGATGATACTAATCTCTATTTGTTTAGCAATTTAGAATTCATAGATTATTTTCACACCCACATCTCATTTGTACCTCGCAAAAGCCCTGGGATTTAGGCAGAGAAGTTTCACGCAGGTTTAATGAAATTCCTAGTCTCTTAGATAGTGAATGGCAGAACCAAAACTTATCTTGTAGTGTTTTCTCTTATACCCATCAGACAAATTGCAATAACCCATCATTCATTGAAATGATACCACTGGGCAAGTGAATTAAAAACATATAAGTGTTTTGGTAATATGAATATATACATACATAAATTTGTTTATATAATAAGTTAAAGGAAATATGGAAAACACCCAAAAGTTTCTTATTGTATATGGATGTCTTCTAAATTATAACTTAATATCCAAAATAAATCATATATGGAAAACAAAGGTAGAATAGACAGCCCTTTAAGCTCCCTATTACCCTATGAAAATCACCCTCATACTTTGAATTGTAGAAGTGTGGTTAAGTCCTATGTCTACATAAGCCTGCAGCTTCCGGAATCCTGGATGTTTGATTAACAAAATAATGAAGCACTCCAAAGAGAATTTTTAAATTTTGATTTGGAACACTATATCTCTTTGGACATTGTGTAATTTGTCCAGAAAAATGTTCCAATATTGTCCTGAAATTAATTGAACACTACATTTGGCATTTTGTCTGGTACAACTTTTTTTTTTTTAATATTTATTCAGCTTTTATAGTATTAATGCTGAAGACACTAAATACAGATACATATACATGGTATATGTATTACACCGTGTAATGTAAATATAGAATCCTTTCAACGAACCAAGTGCAGTGTACTGTAGAAGAGCAAGGCGCTGGGCTTACGACGTTGGTTTCAGATCTCTGTTTACTTGGTGTGTGCTTTGTATAAGCAACGCAAAATAAAACCTAGGAAATAATGTTCTCATCCCCTAGGGTAACTTGAGTTTTAGGATAACTTGTGTATTTTTACATAAAATATGTAAGTAATAATCAGTGAGTGATAAACTACTCTGCCGTTTTATCTAAGGGACTTGGGTATCAGGATTTTGGTATTCACAAGTGGGAGGAGATCCTAGATCTAATACCCTGAGGATACCTACAGAATGATTCTAATATGACTGACACAGAGAAAGCCCTAGGTATGGTTTTATTCTATGTACACACAAATATATATGAAATATACGAAACACACAATTCATATTATTGTTTATTTGCTAAGTCGTGTCCGATTCTTTGCAAATCCACAGACTGCAGCACACTGGGCTTCCCTGTCCTTCACTATCTCCCAAAATTTGCTCAGAATCATTGCAATATTTCACAAATGTACTCATTTTGAATAACTTACTTTTATGTATCGTGTGTTTTGTCTTAAATGTTTATTTAAACATACTGTAAACTTGTATAAGAGCAATTTGGTCTTTTAGTTTGGGTTACACTAACAGTTCAGTGTATATCCACAGTGATGCTGTCAGGAGACACTTGGACTTGTTTGTACAAACCTATTGTCATTTTGACCTTAAGGATTCATAAACAGAAGGTTGAACTGGAAACATTTGATACCCTGGTTATAGGAGAAGTCCTGGTTATAGGATCAGTTAACATCTTATGTTTAAGATTATGGGTTCTGCGTTCTGGTTGATCAAGGACACCCTAATTTGTGGGTCTAGCAAAATTGCTTGCATTTCAATGTTTTTGTTGTTTTTGAAGTTGATGTATTCATTGAAAGGGAAAAAAGTGTTGATTTTTCAATTAAGATGCAACCTTTACAATGCAAAGCAATAATAATTATAGTGTTCACTCAGCCTGAAGAAAATATTTCACCAGTTAAATAGCAATAATCAAGAAGAGAACTATATTAGAAGGGTGCTAATTTTATGATCATCTCTTATTTAAATAATAAAAATTAACCCCCAGGACCTTTGCTGTAACACACTGCTTGCAGTGAAAGCCATATCGGATTTAGATAAGGCCTGGGGAAGCACATTTAAAAGTTAAATGGTTGCTGAAGTTGTGAATAACCTAAGGTCCTCCTTTATAAAATAGAATGAATGAATTAGCTAGGGAATGACTAAACTTCTACCAGTCCAGTAGTGTTTGACCCAGCAATTGGGCTCTGCGTGCTGAATTTAAGAAAAGTAGATTCTAGATGTATTAAAAAAAAAAAACCAAAACCTGAAATTATTAACATAAAATGATTGTCAAGCACTAAGTAAAGTAAACATCTTAAACAGTAGCTGTAATTTCACAAGGTGACACAATGACTTTGAAACCCAAATGTCTAGGTTCAAATCTTAAGTTGCAAAGTTCAGTTCTGTTGCTCAGTCATGTCCGACTTCTTGCAACCCCATGAATTGCAGCATGCCAGACCTCCCTGTCCATCACCAACTCCCGGAATTTACCCAGACTCAGTTCTATCAAGTCGGTGGTGCCACCCAGCCATCTCATCCTCAATCATCCCCTTCTCTGCTCCCAGTCCCTCCCAGCATCAGGGTTTTTATCAATGAGTCAACTCTTTGCATGAGGTGGTCAAAGTATTGGAGTTTCAGCTTCAGCATCAGTCCTTCCAATGAATACCAAGGACTGATCTCCTTTAGGATGGACTGGTTGGACCTCCTTGCAGTCCAAGGGACTCTCAAGAATCTACTTCAACATCACAGTTGAAAAGCATCAAGTCTTCTGCACTCAGCTTTATTCACAGTCCAACTCTCACATCCATACATGACTACTGGAAAAACCATAGCCTTGACTAGACAGATCTTTGTTGGCAAAGTAATGTCTCTGCTTTTCAATATGCTATCTAAGTTGGTCATAACTTTCCTTCCAAGGAGCAAGCATCTTTTAATTTCATGGCTGCATCAACATCTGCAGTGATTTTGGAGCCCCTCAAAATAAAGTCTGACACTGTTTCAACTGTTTCCCCATCTATTTTCCATGAAGTGGTGGGACCAGATGCCATGATCTTTGTTTTCTGAATGTTGAGCTTTAAGCCAACTTTTTCACTCTCCTCTTTCACTTTCATTAAGAGGCTTTTAGTTCCTCTTCACTTTCTGCCATAAGGGTGGTGTCATCTGCATATCTGAGGTTACTGATATTTCTCGTGGCAATCCTGATTTTGGCTTGTGCTTCTTCCAGCCCAGCGTTTCTCATGATGTACTCTGCATATAGGTTAAATAAGCAGGGTGACAGTATACAGCCTTGACGTATTCCTTTTCCTATTTGGAACAGTCTGTTGTTCCATGTCCAGTTCTAACTTGCTTCCTGACCTGCATATAGGTTTCTCAAGAGGCAGATCAGGTGGTCTGGTATTCCCCATCTCTTGAAGAATTTTCCACAGTTTATTGTGATCCACACAGTCAAAGGCTTTGGCATAGTCAATAAAGCAGAAATAACATGTTTTTCTGGAACTCTCTTGCTTTTACGATGATCCAGCGGATGTTGGCAATTTGATCTCTGGTTCCTCTGCCTTTTCTAAAACCAGCTTGAATATCTGAAAGTTCACGGTTCACGTATTGCTGAAGCCTGGCTTGGAGAATTTTGAGCATTACTTTACTAGCGTGTGAGATGAGTGCAATTGTGCAGTAGTTTGAGCATTCTTTGTCATTGCCTTTCTTTGGGATTGGAATGAAAACTGACCTTTTCCAGTCCTGTGGACGCGTTGAGTTTCCAAATTTGCTGGCACTTTGAGTCCTTCACTTTCACAGCATCATCTTTCAGGATTTGAAATAGCTCCACTGGAATTCCATCACCTCCACTAGCTTTGTTTGTAGTGATGCTTTCTAAGGCCCACTTGACTTCACATTCCAGGATGTCTGGCTCTAGGTGAGTGATCACACCATTGCGATTATCTTGGTCATGAAGATCTCTTTTGTACAGTTCTTCTGTGTATTCTTGCCACCTCTTCTTAATATCTTCTGCTTCCGTTAGATCTATACCATTCCTGTCCTTTATTGAGCCCATCTTTGCATGAAATGTTCCCTTGGTAGCTCTAATTTTCTTGAAGAGATCTCTAGTCTTTCCCATTCTGTTGTTTTCCTCTATTTATTTGCATTGATCACTGAGGAAGTTGCACGACTTACCATATTTAGGATCTTGGGCCTGTTACCTTTTTTAAGCCTTGTATATAAAGGGGAAAGTAAATGGATTGATGTAATAATTAAATGAGGTATCTTATATCAAGGTTTTGGTATATGGGTTAGTATTTGATAGCTCACTCTCTGTGTAGAAGGAAGACATTTTCAGTGTCTATATTCTTTTGAGGCCAGAGGATTTCTTAAGCTACCAGTGACAGTTTCAGGATCATAGGACTAATAATACAGTTAAAAAGAATTGAAAACGACTGCATTTGGTTGACCTAGTGCTGAAGAAAGTTGGTTTGTTTCATCATTCCTGCTGCCTACCACCTGCTGGTAATATACTTATCCTAGATAGAGATCATGAATAGATTGTTCTTTAAAAAGTAAAGATCTCACCCTTTTTCCATTACCAACCCAAAAGGAGGGAGCACTACAGATGTAGCAGTGTTATCTTACAAAATTGTGAAAGATCCCGTACTTTCTCTCGTTTATGTGGTAGGTTGTCTATGCCCAGTGCTTGAAGTATTTCCTCTAAGAAAGATAAACAGTGTATTTATAACTCATAATTGGAAAAAAGGTGGTGGGACAGATGAAACCATTTTTTAAAACAGATTATTTTACTGAGGTATAGTTGACTTATAATGTTTCAGGGACACAGCTAGGTGATTCAGGTATACATATACACATATATTATTTTTGAAATTATTTTCCATCATGGATTATTAAAGATATTGACTGTAGTTCCCTGTGCTATACGTAGATGGAACCATTTTTAAACCATGGTTAAGAGTCATCCTATTTTAGAAATTGTGTGAATTATTTGCACAGATATGGTGCCAAGATAAAAACAGATGAATATTTAAGTCTTTATTTATGTGGAATACAGTTTTTGTGCATAAAGGTATGTTAAAAACAAAACCGTGATCCTTGAATTCAAAAAAGCATACTAGGAAATTTGGAAGAAGAGGGTGAAATATGTCTGGGATGGTTAAGATACAGTAGAGTTAGAAGTTAACGTAGCAACTAAGAGTGTACTGTAGGTTCTGGGAGCCTAACTAGTTAGGCTCAGTATCTCAATCTACTACTTTTAGCTGAGTGACCTTGGCAAGTCACTTAATCTCCCAGTACTTCCATTCCAAAACTTCCTGGAGCTTACAGAAAGGCTCTCAGTGGTAAAGATGCTATAGATGTGGAACAAGAATAAAAACTAAACAGGGTATTCATAATTAATATCATTATTATTATAAAATTAAGAAAAGTCCTGTATGACTAACAATTAAAGGAATGCTGCATAAATTCTATAGCTTTTTTTAAAAGTAAGAGACTATTGTAAATTGGAATAATTAAGAATGCCTGCATGAAGAAAATGAAACATGACCTGGAACTAGAAATCAGATCCTTAGAATAAAATGACCCACGAAATGCAGTGAACCTGGAGATTATCCACCCTTCACGGGGAGTAGTGAATACTTGCTGGGTGCTCCTTGTGTGCTGGGTACTTTTCTAAGCACTTTATATTTATATTCATGTATTATTCTCTGTTTATAACAACCTTGTGTACTGTGAGGTGTTATCTCCTTTTATTCAGGTGGGAAAATTGAGGCACAGAGGTGTTAAGTGGCTTGTTTATCATCACAGAGTGACCAGGTTGCAGATCTGATTCTCCAGTTTACACCCATAAGCACCCTCCTACAGTGTTCCAGGTAGAGCTTTGTGCCTGGACTAAGGTTATTGAGGCAAGAGAATTTGCCAAGGTGACTAGAAGTTGATGCCCAAGTCATTAGGCACTTAATCCTCCTTAGTGCCTATTTTCAATATTTGTGTGCATCCAGCACCCCAGTTGGCTCTTCATGATGTGTATGATTTCCCCAGTCATTATGGGAGGATCCATTACGTTAGATGAAGGCCAGGTATTAATTTCTTTGCAGGAAATCTGAACATTTCTGTCCCTTGGGAAGAAAGGCAGTTGTATTTGGAGATTAGGTGTCATTGGATAGCAGAAGAGATGGAGTTTGAAGGTCAAAGTAAGTCAACATTTGTGAGGCAACAAAAATCAATCAGGCATATTTGAGGTTTATTCCTAAGGAAAAACAGGCCAACCTGGAAATTTCTAAGCATGCAATTAGATGTCACATTATTGAGGAAGAGAAAGTAGGAAGAAAAAGGCAAAAGGGCATACATAATATATATATTTTGTACATATGTTTCAGCAGATAGGTACACTGTCATTAACCATATTTTAAAAACATACATACTAAGTAATGCACTTCTATCAGAATTGTTTTAATTCTATCAGTGGAATCTGATGTGGTAAATCTAAGAAATGTGCAGTGGCTAAGAATTTAAATGCAAACATTGTAACAGGAGAGGGGAATGAAGCTTTTTCTGACTTAATATCTATCCTCTGCACACCCTCAGTTTTCAAAGCCCCTGTTCACTTCAAAGGGGTGAGGCGGAGAATGCAAACCAGGCCTGTTGTGTTTGTGATCATACAGTTGTTTTGCAGGTGGTGTCCATGTGTTTTTCCAAAGCTCATCTTTTCTATTTGCACACATGGAAGGAGTACCAAGTCCTCTTTGATCTTCATATTTTTGTAGTTTCTTGGAGCTATCCATTACAAAAAGGGCTAGATAAATTCTTTGTGTGTTTCGGTGTTAATATAAGCTGCCAAATGTGTTAGCTGGTGACAGTATTTGACACACCTTATCGTCACTTTACACCTGTAGTTATAACAGAGGCATTGACAGAGCTCTGTGTACTAAAGAATGAGGTTATATTTCAGAATACAACATAAAATGGAAATCTAAAAGAAGTTCATTCTGCTTGTGAGTTTCTTACATTGTGTTATTTTGGTAAATAGTTAAGGGGCTTGAAAAAAAGATGCTGTTTGTTGTCAATGTTTGTCATCCTCTTTGATCACTAAGTGGTAGAAAATGATCGTTCCTATATAATCTGTGATCAGCAGCAGGCATTATAATATTCATTTGTATTCACATGAGCTTGCTGTTAACATCTAAGCATCTCAAAAGGCAACTTTTAAAGAGATGGTTCAGGCTGACATAGCAGCAGACATAATTTTGACAGTTTTCAAAGAAAGCAGCTAAACATGAAAATATGTTGATTGTTTGGCTATACCACCTCATTTAAGCAAGGAGATCCATTTATATAGACCTTACATCTTTAATTTTCAAAATCTACAAGGACTAGTAGCTAATACTTAAGTGAAATTTATGGGAAAATTCAATCTAGTGGATAATTTATTAACTGGTTAGTGCATCTATATATTGTAACATAAAGACTTGCATTGTGCGAGGATTAGTATGATTTGATATGTATTTTAATGATGTGCTTCCCTGGTGCCTCTAATGGTACAGAATCTGCCTGCAGTGCAGAAGACCCAGGTTCAGTCCTTGAGTTGGAGAGATCCCCTGGAGAAGGGAATGCCTACCCACTCCAGTATTACTGCCTGGAGAATTCCATTGACAAAGGAACCTGGTGGGCTACAGTCCATGGGGTTGCAAAGAGTCAGACATGGACTGAGCAACTAACACTTTCATTTTTCTTTGATGTTACCACAGAATGCTTTGCCCAAAATAGATGTAAAAAGATTTTTAATATTGAAATATTATTGCTTCCATGCTATGATTTTCTATTTCCAATAATACCTGTATTATACTGCTGTCCAGTTATGCTCAACGTGTTATGTTTAAGATGATAATCTAATTTGCCCTTATTTGCAGTTAGCAAGACAAAGTAAAAAAA
Source organism: Nanger dama (assembly GCA_917880005.1). Lineage (NCBI taxonomy): Eukaryota > Metazoa > Chordata > Mammalia > Artiodactyla > Bovidae > Nanger > Nanger dama. Next base: position 39,706,552 of record CAKJTW010000007.1, read on the forward strand.
TATACATGGAAAGTTGCCATGACATTATTGGCTCTGGAGCCAAATTTAGTAACTGGTGAGAAATCTTGGTTCTGTCAGATGGGGTGGTTTCCTGAAGGACCAGAACAATATTATTTCATGGCGTTTTCCCCTGTAATGTGGCCTCCAGGATGCCCTTGTGGGATCCTGCAGTAGAAAGGCTCTAGAGTAGGAAATAAAGGTACAGACATTCTTCGAGCTAGCAGCTGGGAAGTTATATCAACAACTCTATGAAGTGTAATAAAAATTGGGGGATAATTTTCAACACATTTAAGAAGCTCTTCTGGAATACTGTGAAGAAGATAAAAATCAAGGAAATGTCTTAGATGTTCAGCGTGTGTAATTAATAAATAGTTGCATATTACTTGATTTCATAATTTTAGCTATTCTAACAATTATATATCCTTGTATGTGTTAGTTGCTCCATTGTGTCCAACTCTCTGTGACCCCATGGCCTCTGTCCATGGATTTCTTCAGGCAAGAATACTGGAGTGGGTTGCTATTTCCTTTTCCAGGGTATCTTTCCAACCAAGGTATCAAACCCAAGTCTCCTGCATCGCAAGCAGACTCTTTACTATCTGAGCCACCAGGGAAGCTTCTTATATATCTCTAGATCATATCAACTAAGTTATATTTAATTGTAAATTTATATAAATATGTCTTAAAATAAACTGGGTTGTGGGGTATAAAAATCAGATTTAAGAAATTATATATCCATGGATAAAGTCATTCTCAGTAACAGTTCATTGTGAAGACTGTGAAAGTGTACAAGAGTAACCTCTTAAACTCCTTATGTAATATTGTGTACTGACTTGGTTCATTTGTGATTCATAACTACCAACTGTTACACTGATTAAAAATTAAAGATGTGTTCCTGTAGAAAAAAAAATTATAATCTATCATGTAATACATTTTTGTAAGAAAAACATATTCAAAGGAAGTTATCTATAAAAATGGGTATGTTAAAAAATTACAGAAATCACGTATAAAATGCTAATATAATTCTGAAACTCTATTCCAATAACTATTTTCTTGGGATTATATTCTTTATTTGTGGAAATGAGATATGTGTGTATACTGATCCTTTACATTTGCTTCCTGCAACATTTGAAAGTAAAATCAGCTCCTTATATACAGTATTTTATGTGGTATCTCTTGATTATTTATTCGATTACCTTGAATAAGCCTATCCAAGGCTTTCTTGGTTGGTTTTCTTTACTAGCCTTTGACTGGTTTGTTTATTATATTGATGAAGGCCGGGCCTGTGTCAGTAGACTTTTATAGTTATTGTTTTGATATCACTCTTAAGCTACACACTTTTTAAAATTATTTATTGTTTATTTCTGCTTTGCTGAGTCTTCGCTGCTGAGTGGGCTTTCCCCTGGTGTGCCAGGTGGGGGCCACTCTTCATTGTGGCGTGCAGGCTTCTCAATGCAGTCGCCTCTCCTGTGGTGGAGCACAGGCTGTAGGCACGTGGGTTCAGTAGTTGTGGCCCATGGGCTTTAGTTGCTCCAAGGCATACGGAATTTTCCCACACCAGGGATCTGACCCATGTCCCCTGCATTGACAGGTGGCTTCTTATCTGCTGCACCCCCAGGGAAGTCTCTGTGCTATAGATTATTTTAAGTTGATATTTGTTGTTAAGAAATGGAAAAAAGGGCTTGATTGGCATCTGGAGATGCTGATGATCTTGTCACAGTTTTGAAAGCAGACACTGCTACTTAGCTATGCTTCTTATGTTTTAAGAAAATCTTGATGGATTTCCATAAGGAAATTTGATCAACAATATTATCAGCTGTATGAAAAATAATATGTAGTTTTCTAAAGGTTTCTACATAATAATTAAACAATGTTCTTTTCCTAAAGATTATTTTGAGGTTAAAAAATATGCCTCCCAAATTCTAGTATTTACTTTTATCTCTCATGCATCGCCCTATCTTGGGGAGCATTCTTAATCTGGTGCAGTTACATAAATATTTTTCATGGGAGGCAAGATAGTTTGAGTGCAAACTTTTCTGTAAAAATGGTCATTTCTTATGGAAAATGCTCTAGAATACATTGAATTAAATATTACAGAGCATGTTTAAAGAAAATCCCCAAATTTATTTTGGGGGATAAGTTATAAAAATTTTGAGCTACATACTGGTTGGTTTAAGTAAAATGTGTCTGTGGGATTTACCCTCATTAGTATTAACAGCTGTAACCATTGAGGCCAACTGACAGCTGATTTCTTCTTAAGAAGGTGTTTATTGTCAGGAAAATTGCAAAGTTGCCTTTGTAATTACTCTATCTTTGTTATTTTGGCAGCCTGTAAGTTTTATTGGCATTTACTGAAAGGTAATTTTTTTGGCTCTAGCCAGCTGCCTTTCTCTTTTTGGGCAAACTTTCCTAGCTCTGGTATTCAGACCATATTTTCAACTTTTTCTGCCGATAGGATCATTTTGAACAAGGAGCCAAGTGGCAAATAATGTCTGAATTGTTCTCAATCGTGTTTTCAGGAGAGTGACATCAGAATACTGCAGGTGTACTTCAGTCATTTGAGTCTTGCCTCCTGCTTATCTGGTGTATCATTTTGGTACTAAAGTGGTCAATTTAAGACCATGCAGATTACAGACTCTGACTATTTTCATGTACAGCCTGGAGGAAAAGTATGTTGAAATTATGAATCAAAAGTGAAGATTCTCTAACTTGAAACAAAATCGAATCTTTCAAGCAGTACGGGGTCATCAAATCAAAATGGAAATATTCTTTTCAGGAGGTTAGTATTAGAAGTAAGGCCCAAACATTTGAAGAAATAGAGCTATGATATAATTTTTTAGACTTGTGGGTGTGAAATTTAGGGTTTGGAATTTCAGTTGTCTTCTTGGGGATATTCACTTTATAGGTTGTGTACCACTTTTCATAACTCTGGGCTTATTTAAAGACTTTTCTAGTTCATACTATTAAATGTGAGATGAATTCTAAATTTAGAATTATACTGCTCTAGTTTTGAAGACCATGACAATAAATTCACTTAAACAAGTCTTTGCATCACTAATTATTTATTTTATTGCTTAAAAAGAATACTGGAGAAAAGTGGTTATATCAGTACTTAATTGCATAAAAGCTTATTTGTTTGACTACATGTTCTTAGTGAGTAAAACTTATAAATTATAGAAAACTGCTGGTCTTTTTAGTAATTATTATTCTAAATTGATGACAGGCATATTAGTAATTGGCAGTCTTCTTTGGCAATGAAATACCATCTTTTTTTTTTTTTTTAATGTTACTACGGTCTATAGAGTAATTAATGTAAGTTGCTCAGTTGTGTCTGACTCTTTGTGACCCCATGGACTGTAGCCCACCAGGCTCCTCCATCCATGGGATTTTCCAGGCAAGAATACTGGGGTGGGTTGCCATTTCCTTCATTCTTTTTATTGTCTATTATCTGCTTCCTTTTTTTAATCAGTAGATTTCAAAGAATATATTAACACCATTTTGAACCATTGGTTAGAGATCTAATCTGCAGGGGCTGGCACTCTGGGGGTTGTTCTGGAGAGATGGAGGAGGCAGCAGTGCAGGATGGAAAGAGCCCTCCCTTTTCTGTCCCTCCTATGAGAAGGACTTGTCTTCATGATCACACCGTAGTGGGGACAGAGCACCCTTGGCGTCTGGATATTCTGGCCATCTGTTATGGCCACCCTCAGGACTTCTTCATGCTAGACTGAGAAACACCAGGTAGTGTGGGCATCTTCCAACTTAGCTAGGAGTAATAATAGATCCTGCTCAGCTTTTTCCAAAAAAGTCTTGTCCATTATTTGAAAGAAATCACAGAATTACAAGGTAGGGAACTAATATTTATTTTTGTGATTTTATAGGGCTTAACGAGTAACCATATCAAAGCATAGTGGAACAATTTCTGCAGAAGAGGTGTCCTCCATATTTATAAAGGTTTTCATTTGGTAATTGATGAAGGAGGGTGGTTTTTGAAGGGTGCAGGTTTGGGTGGGTATCTTGATTCAGAATGCCATTTCAATTTATTAGATCTGTTTCTCAAATAGCTGCAGCTTGTTCAGGTTTGATTCCTGCCAGCTGGATATGAAGTACTCTCTGTTTGGGCTCACTATATGGAATCTGTTTCCAAAAAAATAGTGTCGTGCTGCTTTCTATCTACTGGACCAGTAGGGGTAGGAAGATCTGATTTGAAGCCAATGCAGAATGCAAAACTGATTAGATTTGGATTGTTCTAACAGGAGGCCTTCTTTTCCCTGTTCTTACCCTTTTCCAGATGGAAGAACCAGTTTCCTTCCAGGGCACTTTCTCCTGGCAATTAGACTGTGAAGATGAGGTTCATTTAGCACTACTACTGCTCAAGTACTATTATCGTAGGATTAGGCTTTAAAATTTAGAAGAATGAATCAACGCTGTTTGTCTGAGCATTGTTTGTCTTTAATTTTCAATTAATGGTGCTTGTAATGCTTTTAAATTAGGAATGTATCTTTTTATCTTTTGATCCTGCTTTTTGTTTTATCAGTATATTAATAATAGCATTACTTTCCATCATCAACTGGAAAGTAGGTGGTCCATGAAATGCCTTTCAAAGCATCAGGCTTTTTAAAATGTTAACCATATGTTCACCTTTCTAATGTGCATTATGTACCCTCCCTTGAATATAGTAGATTACACCCAATTTTGCTTTTTCATAGTGATTAAGGCCCATTATGAATTCCAGTGACCACCGTTTGCTAAATTGCAGTAATGCCCTCAGTTATTATTGAGGTACTTAGAGCTGTGTGGCCTCAGAATGTTATGCCCTCTGAATTCTTATATCAAATCTTTAGATTTTTCTTAGATATTAGTGAACAGTTACTTGTATCCAGAGTTACATTTTAGAACTACAAGGTTGCTTACTTTGATACTTTCATTTGAAGATTAGGAACTGAAGCTCAGAGAGGTTGCACAGTCTGCCTGGAGTCACATAGCTCGCTAGCAGTGGAGTGGGAACTAGGTCCAGATTACTTGATTCCTCATCCAGTGCTCATTCTACCAAGCCATGCTGTTTGCTTTTTCCTTCTCTCAAGGTACCTTCCTTACAGATTCTCCTCCATGTACACATTTTTGCTCTTAGTGAGTAGTTGACTTAATGTGAAATTGAAAACAAGATGAAACAGAAAAAGTAGTACAGTAACACTCTGATGGCTGAAGTCCTACTCCTGTCATCAGTCACTTTACTTCCTTGAGTTTCAGTTTATCCTCTGTGAAAGGAAGTGGTTGGAGTCATAATTGTAATAACTAACATTTCCTGAGTGCCTACCATTGCCAGGCACTATTTGAAATTCTCCTGTGCATTACCTCATTGAATTCTTACACAAATTCCACCTGGAAGGTCTGCGATAAGCCTCATATTACATAGGGAAAAACCAAATCCTGTAGTAGCTACCTGGTTGACCAGAAGTCGTTCAACTAGTAAGTAGCAAAGCCAAGGTTCCACTCCATGCTCTTAGCTACTGCTGCTGTTTCTGGACGATCTACACGCTCTCTTAGCTGTCGTGCCTAAATATTCTGGGTTTGAATAATAACTATACCAATAGCAGATATTACTGAGTACTTACACACATGGCACATAGAGTGTCCTATTTATTTAATCCTATCAGCAACTCCACGAGCCAGTTGCTGTTATCATGCCCATTTTTTATAGGAGAGTAAAGTGAAGCTCAGAGAAGCTTGCTCAGTTTTACTACTGGTAAGTCAAAGTGGTGGCAAACTTTGAAAGCTGACAGATTGAAGTACCTACTGCCTTTGCTGCCATGCCTTATTGCCTGAGAAGGGTACTTGAGTACCTAAGCCTGAACGTGAGATGAGTTTCATATTTATTTTTGCTGATTAGAGGTAAGGTGTATGTGTCTGAGCACATGCACATCCACATGTAGAGACACACTCACTAATGATTTCTTAGCTATGTGTTTGGTGAGGTGTAGAAAACACTCATGCCCAGTGTAGAAATGAGGGAAGTGAATTTAGTGCAAGAGATAATGGAGTGTGGAGTGGGAGCTGTAGTGAGGACTGTGGCAGGAAGGAAAACAGGTTCTGGCTGAAGAGGAAGCTGATAATGAGCTCAGTCAACTTTTGAGGCTGGAAAGTAGAATCAGTGTTGCTGGATATTGTGTATTTTTTTTTTTCCTAGAGAAGCCAGAGTTTCGGATTTTTAAACCAGAAAGAGATTTTGAAGTTGATTTTTAAATGATCTCAACTAACTGAAATTATTTGAAGCTCCTACATGAATCAAATAGAAACCTTCTGGTTTAGACCATTAGTACTGCTAGGTAGAGGAGTGATCTTCAGGTGAGAGAGAGATGACTGCATCATAGTATCACCACTGATTTTAGAAGAGCGGATGGGTCCCATATCCAGAATACTTGTCCACCCTCTTCTGTCTGTTAAAATGGCATGATGGTACACTGTGATGTAGAGAGAGTTGGATTATGAAGTGCACTTCTAAGAAATAACTGTCCTGTGAGGCTGTGGAACCTTGTCAGAAGGCTTTACTCTGCAGACCCCCAGGATTCCTGGCTTCTGATTTTGGCTCTGTCCTCAGCACTGGTTTTCACATCTGTAAACACCACACCTGATTCTGGATGGGGCCTTGAGGTGTGTGGAATAACTTCTGGGACTTTTAGACACTCTGTCCTCTCTTTTGTTCAGATACGTACATCCCCTGGCAGGACCATTTAGGAATCCCTGCAGTGGACTGTGTAATCCCTATAACTGCTTGCAGTTTGTATTTAGGAAAAAAAAAAAATTCTGATTGCCCCCTTCTAAGAAATGTGTGGCTTCTGTGAGATTCAGTTCTAGTTTCCAAACTGCCCAGGAAGTTCCTTGCAGGTACTGAGTATTTACTTTCGGTAGCAGTGTAGAGATAGGTTAATGACCGTTTGTCTTCCTCCAGTGTGCTCCTTTTAGCACAGCGAAGCGTCTAGGTGATTTGCTCACTTCTTGTCTCTGTTACATATTGTTAATTTTCATAATATTTCCAATGGTTTTTTTATTACTATATTTGTTATGGTGATCTGTGATCAGTGATCTTTGATGTTACTATTGTAATTGCTTTAGAATCCTTTTTTAGCAAAAAAAAAAAAAGTATTTTGTAATAAAAAAAAGTAGGCCCTCTTTTTACCCATTTTTGTTATTTAGTCACTAAGTTGTGTCCAGCTCTTTGTGACTCCATGGTCTGCAGCAAGCCAGGCTTCCCTGTCCTTTACTGTTTACCAGAGTTTGCTCAGATTCATATCCATTGAATCAATGATACTATCTAACCATCTCATCTTCTGCCACCCTCTTCTCCTTTTGCCTTCAATCTTTCCCAGCATCAGGGTCTTTTCCAATGAATCAGCTGTTTAGAAAAGAGTCATACCCATGGGGCATTCATTTATGATTCCTTTAGCACAGAGGTTTCTGGTAGAAATATCAGCTCAGTCCCTAAAACTTGATCACATATAATGTTTTCAATTGAAGAATTCTGGGATCCATAACAAGGGGTGAAAATCTCCCTTAGTTCACCTTTGTGATTGTTACTGCCCAGAGTTCTGTGTGCTGCCAATAACATCAAAGGACCGACTAGATATGGTGTCTAACCCCACTGATACTATTCCTTTTTAAAAACAGAAAAAATGCACGTCAACTTGCTGTGCTATGGTCTAAATTTTTGTCTCGGAAGTATTATAGGTGAATCTATTTCCAGATGCTGCAAATAACGGAAAATAATGGAAAACGGGAATCAGGGTCTCTGTCCTTAAAATGTGTTTCAGTTTGCATTTTGATAGCGGTTTAGAAATGTTATCGCTTGTTTTGTCACAGACATAATTCACATCTTTCTTCGGGTACTGTAAACAAGAGAAATGGTTTAATGGCCCCATAAAGGCACTCTGCTGATAGCTGAGATTAGGCCCTTTAGTAATGGATGTCAGTGTGTGTATGTGTGAGTGGTATGTGTCCGCAGTGGGGGTAGGGGCGAGCTTGAACGAGGTAAATGTACTGGAAAAGAATCTATGAGAGGCTTAGATGCAGCTGAAGTGCCTGCCGATTTTCTGTAAGTCTTGGGAAGATGGATTTATTAAGCATGTAACACTATTGTCTTTATTTGTACACAAATGTTCGCCTTTGCTTCTGGAATTTAACCCTGTACTAATTGAGGTCATTGCCACCCATTTATCACTTGGAATTGAAGTGATATTAACTTAAAGTGAATGCTTTTCATCTGGTGAGTGTATTCCCAACTACCTATATTTATATAAAGGCTACATGCATTTTTCATGCCATACTTGTACCTGGCCTTAAATAACCTAATTTATGTATACCATTTACTTTTTGCCCTTTTACAGAGACTTTTTTAAAATTCACTGCCATAACCAAGCGAAATTTTTTTACAAGTGCTTTAGTGTCCACAGAATAATTTGTTTTGACTTTCTCAGTTATATTTTGTAAACAAGGATAGAAAACTCTGCATTATACATAACCATGGTCTAAGTAAATGCTTTGAAATTCCTCAAAGCACATAAATTTCTAGTGTTTTAGAGCCTCAATAATATGTCATAGTTCTCACCATCATGTTTGTGTATATCCCTGTAAACTGGCCACGCAGGGCTGTTTATCTAATTTGGAGAGTCAGAGTAAACAGAGGGTTAATAAAGCAAACTCGAATGTCCCTTGTTAACTAACTTAGAGTACCCTAACACTAGGAGGTGTCACTGTGCCATCCATCCACTTTTATATTTTCTTTTTTCTTTCTCTTTGCAGACCATAATCCAATAGGAATCAGCAACTTTTTTTTTTTCCTGTAAAAGATCAGATGGTAAATCTTTTAGATTTGGTGGGTCACAGGGTTTCTGTCACATTGTTACTCAGTGTAGTTCCTAGACTCTACATAAATGAATGGGTGGAAAAGTGTTCCAATAAAACTTTATTTACCAGAAGAGGTGGAAAACTGGATTGGCCCATGGGCTGTGTGATTTGCCAACTCCTATTCTAGAATACTGTTTTTTTCTTTTTGTTCAGTCACCAAGTTGTATCCAATTCTGCCACTTAAGCACACTGGGCCTCCCTGTCCTTCACCATCTCCTGGAGTTTGCCCAAGTTCAAGTCCATTGAATTGGTAATGCCATCCAACCATCTCATCCTTTACCACCCTCTTTTCCTTCTGCCTTCACTCTTTCCTAGCATCAGTGTCTTTTCCAATGAGTTCGCTCTTTGCATCAGGTGCCCAAAGTATTGGAGCTTCAGGCTCAGTATCAGTCCTTCCAGTGAATACTCAGGGTTGACTTACTTTAAGATTGATTGGTTTGATCTCCTTGCTGTCTGAGGGACTCTCAAGAAATTTGTTCAGTAGATCATTCTAAAATAGATTTTTTTTTGAGCAGCCCAGAAATCTCACCATCAAAATCAAGAGATTCTCATCAAGGCTCTAAACTCCCAGCTGATATTGATTCAAAAACTACAGATGTGATTCAAAGATGTAGTCTTATTTATATAAGTAGTTAAAAATGCGATGTGTTTCTCTTCCCAGGGTAATTGTGTTGTACTCACAGAAATTACTGCTGTATTTCACTTACATATATGATAAGAATTGGGAGGAAAGCAAAGTGAAAGGTCACAGCTGAGACAACTTATCATTGTATTTATGCTCACTGTCCACATAGAGAAGGGGACCCATCATTTGTGACATTTTGGTTATCAGAGTCAAAGGGAAGCTTTAGTTGTTGGATAGCAATATTTTTCCTTCAGTGGAATATGAGTGGTGTGAATTTTTAAATGTCTTTGGTCCCAGCAATAAATTGAAAGAAGGCAGAATGCCTAAAAGCAAGCATGGATGCTCTGAGAATTGTTTTCATTTAGATGCAAGTGCCAAGAATATATTATTAAGGTTATGTATATAGAAATATTCATTGCATACACATGAATTAATCAAACTTGAAGACTGGCTAATATACTTATTAGAACTTTTCTTAAAAAAAAAAAGCAACGTTATGAAGCTCTAATTGGACTCCTGTGAGCTCTTGATGGTAGGACTTACTGTTCAACTTCTTCTGTAACTCCACATGTCCAGTCCCTTAGCAAATGGCATAATGTCTAGGCCAGTAAATGGGTGAATTAATGAAGAAATATATGGATAAAGAAACATCTGATATAATGTTACGGTGGTTCTCATGCATGATGGAAATCTTAAGTATGCCTACTCAAAGTAAATTTGAATTGTATGGTCAAGGGTTCAAGAGTTGCTGCCCAAAGCCCGAGGCTTTAATTCCTACCTGTAATAAATTAGTCCTAGGCTTTTAGTTAGGCATGAAGCTTAGCTTCTTTATGCCTCTTACAATTTTTTTTTTCAAAATTGGAATGCTACTGTCCTTCTTGTCTTGAATGATGAGAATCCAGAGTTGTTGAAGATTCTTTGAAAACTTTATAATACTGTGTAAATTTGAGTTTTTAAGGCTTTTTAAGAGTGTTTTCTCAGAGAAGGCAATGGCACCTCACTCCAGTACTCTTGCCTGGAAAATCCCATGGACGGAGGAGCCTGGTAGGCTGCAGTCCATGGGGTTGCTAAGGGTCAGACACGACTAAGCAACTTCACTTTCACTTTTCACTTTCATGCATTGGAGAAGGAAATGGCAACCCACTCCAGTGTTCTTGCCTGGAGAATCACAGGGACGGGGAAGGCAGCTGGGCTGCCATCTATGGGGTCGCACAGAGTCAGACACGACTGAAGTGACTGAGCAGCAGCAGCAGCAGGAGGAGTGTTTTCTATCACTATTCCAAACTCAATGAGAGTTCAATATATTAAGATTAACACCAAAGTTAAGCATATTATCTTTCCTAAATTTACTTCATGTTCACTATAGAAATGTAAATAAAAACTGAATTCATAGATTTCATTGTTTATTGTCTGAACTAACATGAACCAGTCGATCATAACATGTTCTGTTTTCAGTTTAGTAGTACCAAACAAAAAAATACTTCAGGGTCCTGATTGTTTAGGAAATTATTCTTCTATGAGCAAACTGTTAAATTCATTTTCTACATCAATATTGTAGGTGTTCACATATGACTTATCATATGTCTACCCTGAACCAAGGGACTCCATGATGGCTTAGTGGTAAAGAATCCGCCTGCCAGTTCAGGAGACTCAGGTTCAGTCCCGGAGTCAGGAAAATCCCCTGGAGAAGGAAATAGCAACTCACTCGAGTATTCTTGTCTGGGAAATCCTATGGACAGAGAAGCCTGGTGGGCTATACTGTCCACAGGGTCACAAAAGAGTCGGACACAACTTTGTGACTGAACAACACCCTGAACCAAAGACTTGGTTGTATGCCAGCGTTGTTGTGTTTGGAGAGTCAAGGGTCCCACATTCTGTGCTCCAGGAGAATGATGACACAGGAGTGTGCCTCTGGTCTAAAATGTGGGCAGGAAAAAAAATAGAAGCCAAGATGATGCCTCAGAGTACATTGTTCCAAAGTGAAGACAATCGCTAATCTAGCAAATACTTTACAATGAATACCATAACCCCAAGTAAACTTTGTGAATTAAGAAGTGGTTAAGTTTATTTTGGAAGTGCATTTTTTAATGTCTTGGTATTTTGGAGCTCTTAAATTTAACCATTAGAGGAACTCAGTCATTGTAAGTCAGCCTTAAGATGTGGTTTTAAAGGTCAAGCCTCCATCAAAGCAAAAATGCAAGATGCATCTCTTGAGAGTTCTCTTGGCTTCTCCTCCTAAAAATCTGATTGTCCGGAGGAGTTGCGGGTCATAAAAGTTTGCATGGAAATGTGGTTGAGGAAGTCGGCAGATGAATGATATGAATTGTCTGAAGTCAGGGATAGAAGTAGTATACATTGGGAGCCATCACTGGTTTGTAAATGAAGTGAGGGAGTTAACTCTGTTGATTTGATACACTTGAAGAAGGAAAGATTCACTGTAATTAAAACTACAAACAATGCTGATGCCAGTAGCCCTCTGTTGCCTACACAAGCAGGACAGTACAGTAAGCGAGATGAAATGTACCTAGCAGCCTCGGCAGCAGGCTGGAGCCATGTTCAGCGAAAGTAATTTAATTAGTGTTGATCATGACTCCAGATGATGGTGATTTGATAAGGAATAATTTAGTACTTAACAGCCTTTTACATGCACCAACTCCATGTGGGAAGGTAAAGCAAATTGCACAAAATGAATGTGCTGCTTCCACTTGTGCCCGTGCCAGTGAGCTGGAAAACTGCCTTTCGCAGACGCTCCGACTCTCAGCCCTGTGATGAAATACGCAAACCCCGTCTCCCCTCTGGAAGGAATCTCTGTACTACCCTTACCGAAGAATAAAGAAGTCATTTTTGAGATCTGAGATCTCCGGGAAGCAGAAGACTGAAAATGAGGAAAATAAAGTTCCTTTGGTTCTTGTGCAAAAGATTGAAGATCTCAGGTTGGCTTCTTTTTCCTCCTTAATGCAGCAATTAAAAAAAAAAAAAACCAAAAACCTAGCATTTGGCTTATGATTAGAAAGAAAAGTCATAGTTCCAAGAGCCCACAGTGATTTAAGAGGCCCACACACAGAGAGAGTACAGGAGCCCTAAACCTCTTGTAGAACCTGTGAGAATCCTTGAGTGTTGGCCTCTAACAAAAAAGGAAGACATTGTTCGACTTTATTTTTAAAAAATCTTTTCAAGTCTTGGACCTGTTTCAGGTCAGTGTACATTGGATCCAAGTGTTGCCAAGATCATTGTGGATCTGAAATTTGTCTGGTTATGAGAATCACCTAGAAAATTTTCAAAGATACTGCTGATCTATATACCAGCCATAGTGAAGCAGAGTTCCTGGGAACGGTATATGAGTTTGCTAGAGTCACCATTTTTTGTTGTTATTTAATCACTAAGTCATGTCTGATTCTTTTGTGACCTCATGGACTGTAGCCCACCAGGCTCCTCTGTCCATTGGATTTCCTGGGCGAGAATGCTGGAGTGGGTTGCCATTTCCTATTCCTGGGGATCTTCCCCACCCAGGAGTCCAACCTGCATCTCCTGCTGGGCAGGGAGATTCATTACCATTGAGCCCCTAGTGAAGCCCAGGGCTGCCATTACAAAGTATCAGAAACTAGCTGGCTTAAAAAGTGGAAATTTATTGTCTCACAACTCTGGAAGCTGGGAGTCTGAGATGAAAGTGTTGGCAGGGTTCTGATGGCTATAAGAGGGAGAGAGTGTTCTTTGCCTCTTCCCTAGATTGTGGCAGTTTGCAGGCAATTTTGGCAATTCTTGGCTTGAAGAAGTGAAGTGAAGTGAAGCCACTCAGTCGTGTCCGACTCTTTGCGACCCCATGGGCTGTAGCCTACCAGGCTCCTCTGTCTATGAGATTTTCCAGGCAATAGTCCTGGAGTGGATTGCCATTTCCTTCTCCAGGGGATCTTCCCAACCCAGGGATCGAACCCGGGTCTCCCGCATTGTAGACAGATGCTTTACCGTCTGAGCCACCAGACTTGAAGAACCATGACGCTAATCTCTGCCTTCATTTCACATGGTATTCTCACTGTGTTTCTCTGTCCTAATGCCCTGTTTGCATGAGGACCCCAGTAGTGCTAGATTAGATTCCACTCTAAGGACCCTATCTTAACTAGTTTTCCAAACAAGGTCATGTCTGAGGTAGGACTTAAAGTTAAAATTTGAAGGGGACACAGTTGAACTAACGACATATGGAATATTAGAGTCCCTGGTTTTTTTTTTTGTTGTTGTTTGTTTTTTTCAAAATTTCCCTAAGTACTTTGATGATTGGCCAGCTTTGGGGATCTTCTGTTTAGGGATCAGCTTCCCTCTGAGTACACGTTGGGTGTCCTTATGGTCTTTCTTCTGTGGTCACTCCAAGAAGTTCTTGGGGCCAGCCTGAGAGCTCCAGATGGTGTATCTATAAGGATGAGTTACGCTTTTTGCTTCTAGGTTGATATTAATGGACGTTTTGATAGAAGGCTACTGTCCTGCCAGGAATCTTTCCTGATGGTATCCCAGAGTTGTCATCCCTCCCCTGATTCATCTGGAATTATTTATCCTGTGACGTTGAAGCACATTATCAGATATCTCTACTGGAACAGGAGGCCAGGAATTTTCAAACATCTCAATTTGTAGAGGATTGCTTGATGTTTCTCATATTCTTAAACCTTTTTCTGGAGCAAAACATTTATCTCAATGTAAAAATCGTAAGTGAATAACTTGGTGAATTTTACATATGTATATACTCGTAATCACTGCATAGAGCAAATATAAAATATTTACAGCTCTGTAGAGAATCCACCTGCTAGTGTAGGAGATGCGGATTTGATTCCTAGGTGGGAGAGAACCCTGGAAAAGGGAATGACAACCCAACCAGTATTCTTTCCTGGAAAACTCCATGGACACAGGGGCCAGGCAGGATATATTCTGTGGGGCTGAGAATCAATCGGACATGACTTAGTGACTAAACATCAACATTAGATTACTAGATTCCTCTCCGTCATTAACACTCCCATCCACCAACGGAAGATTCTTTCATTATCAGGGTGGTCTGTTCTTCAAATTCCTTTACTACATACTCTTTGTGCTTACCTTCTTTTACTCAGCTTACTATCTGAGAGATGTTCTATGTGTCACCAGTGAGTTCCTTGTTATTCTTGTAGAGTATTTCATTGTATGAATAAGCCACACATTATTTATCCATTTTTCTGCTAATGAACATTGGAATTTTTCCAGTTTTGATAGTATGAATAAAGCTGCTATGAATATGTCCTTTCGGTGAACATATTCAGTCCTTTCTCTTTGATATCCGCCTAAGAGAGTCATTACTAGATCATAGGGGAGGTTTATATAAAGACTTGGTTGATACTGCCAAAAAGTTTTCCAGTGTTTATATGTGTGTACGTGTGAGTTGATACTCTCAGTAGCGTATATTTAAAAGCTCTTATTGCTTTAGGTCTTCTTCATGTCAATGTCAATGCCAATCTTTAGCCATCCTAGTCGGTATATAGTATAACCTGATGTGACTTTATTTGCAATTCCTTGATGAGTAAAGATGAATGAATACCTTTTCATATATGTTCATTTTGTTGCTCATTTATTTTGCTATTTGGATATCTTCTCTTACGAACTGCTTGTTTGAATCTTTCCCCCAATTTTAATTGAGTTGTTTCTTTTCTCTCTTTGTAACTATTTTTACTAGGTTGAGTATGATATCTTTGATCTTTCTATAGCAAGTAACTTCTTGGTGTGTGTAGCTTAGTGTCTTGAGGAAGAGAATTTCTTAATTTCAATGAAGCCTCACTCATAGATTATTTTCTTTTATGGTTAATGCCTTTGCATCCTGTTCTCTAATCCTTTCCTACTTTGTGGTCCCAAAGACTTTTAAAACATAGTAATGTTGAATATAGTAGTCTCTGATAATGTCTGATATTTTGATAAATATGATCAACTTTGCATTGTACTGCTAATTTATTAGCGTTTGAGATCTTATCCATTTTTATTCATACAAATTAGTTCTGATCTTTCAGGTATGATGGAGTTCCTTTGATATTCGTACTGTTTTTCTTAGGAAAATATAAAACCCAATACTTAATCTAAAGTGCTGAACTTAAGGTATGCACATTTTGTTGTATATGTTCAAGTAAGTCATAAAGAGTTGAAAACTATTTGTTAAGAAAGAGGCAAAAGCATGATTAATATATTACAAGATTTCATTATGCAATATGTATCATTCTAAGAAGTAGCATGTACACACACATACACATGCAGAGGAAAAAATTTTCTTAAAGGATGCCACTTTAAATCCTTTGTGTTTCTGTTTCATAATTTAAAAGCATTTTATCTTGTGAATTTAGAATTTAGATAAAAGTAAAGAGAATAATGTAATGAACTCTCACTGACCCATCAGTCTGCTTTTAACGTTTATCAACATTTTTCTATTTGATTCTTGCCCTACACATCTTTTCTAGATTATTTTAATGAAATTCCAGGACCTATTTTTTATCTGTAACTATTTTATGAAGCTTTAACTTTAAATCTTTTTTTTTTTGGAACAACTGCCATTTCATTATCACATTCAACAAAATTAACAATAATTTCTTACGTAGTCCACATTGAAATGTCTTACTCATTGGAAAATTGACTCTTTTAGTTGTTATGTTCAAATCAGAATCCAAGCAAGTCCTCATGTTATGAAGTGATTCCTGAGGCTGTTAAGACTCTTTCATCTTAGCATTTTATACATTATAACTTTCTGACTTGGAAAAGTTAATGAACATATGTACCATTTGCATATGAAAACATATATAATTTTCCCTTTGTTTCTGTTCCTCTGACTCTCTACTCTGAGTAGGTATATTAAACACACATTAAATTAGAAAAAAATACTTTGAAATAGATCACTGAGTGAAATAATTGTATTATTAAGTTTTCCTTAGACAACTAATTTAGGTGACAAATTTGTTTTCCACAGTGCTTCAGATGTTTCTTTAATATCACTGAACATTTCAGTCAAAATTATGGCTTATATTAACAAATTTATTTTCTTGGAGCTTGATAGTTCTTGATATCAATTTCTTATACTAAAATTATATGACATTCAAGCTAGCACCAGTTTATAGTGCTGTGATGTTATGATCAAGATTGAATGGCATCATAAACCACAAAGTTTCTCTTCTCTTCGTCTATAGTATATGTACTTAATATTTTGTATTTTAATCTCAGGTTTTACAGAGTTGGTATAACTATCCACAGTGTGTCCTTCTTGGGCTTATCCTTGATTATTCATACCTGTGCATATTGTATGAAACTAAAACTCATTGTCATATCTGTTTTTCCTCTTATCTTTTTATTTTTCCATTTTTACTAAAACTTCAGTTATTCTGAAGATCTCTAGCATATTTTTTAGCTTCATTTAAAATAACAAAAATATATATTTTTGTTTTTATTTTTATTTTATTTTTGGTTTGAGAGATATTATTCCAATCTAAATATACATATTTCTTCATATTTTATGATATTATCTCTATATTATATTGAACAGTAATGACATGACAATGTCATATGAAAAAGGAGAAGCTATCATTTCATATAGAATAATTGCTTTAAGGTCATCATATGCCAAAAATAACTTTAATGTATTTCTCACAATGTATCTTCACACTTATCTTAAGTACTTAGACAAGTACTTTTATCTGTAGTTTAATATATAAGCACTGGCCACAAAGATGTTGAGTTTTTATCCTTTTGTTCAAAGTATCTATCATCAGTTACCCTAAGAATGGCAGCTGGGGTTTCTTTGTCATAGTTCAATTTCTATTCCATTAAACCATTACTATTGATACACTTGAAATATTTTCCTTTCAGTTAATTCTTAAAATTATGCTCCTATTTTCAGTTAATTCTTGAATAATCAGTTTTTTTTTCTGCTTGACTTATTGGTAAACTTGCTGAAATATTTTCAAGCTTATTTTCTGAAAACTGAACTTCTCATTTTGTTTGTCAGCTAAGCCAGTTACAAGTAGTTCATTTCACTTTAAGTAACGAGAAAGTTTAAGCATGCATTTTGTTATACAATAAAAGCAAGCAATGAGTATATGGAGAGTATATAAGATTCTCCAGAATTTTTTCTTGCATGAAATTTGTCCAGTGTGATTTTTCTTATGTATGAGAGTTAATATGAAATGTTAGTGACATTTTAACCAAGAGGGATAGAACAGGTTAGTAGTGTACTTAATTCCTAACAGGATTTCATTTCTGTGGGTATTTTTGTTTTGTTTTTAGTGGCTTTTCATGGCCTCCCACTGAAAATCAAGAAAGAACCCCACAGTCCATGTTCAGAACTCGGCTCTGCCTGCAGTCAAGAACAGCCCTTTAAATTCAGCTATGGAGAAAAGTGCCTGTACAATGTCAGGTAAAGTAATTGAGTGTATAGCGAGCACCTGATGGTTCTTACTGAAACACAAATTTACCATAATATAAAATCTCAAGTCGTATTTTATGAGTTACATCTTCAGCATGTAACAAACTAATTAGGTCATGTGTTGTTCAGAACTCAAAAGGACCGTTTACTGTCTGATCATATACTTCTAGAATCATTTTAAAGCAGTAATTTTTATCTAGATCATGAGCTGCTTTTCCACGACTGTTAGGGGATGCATCCTGAGATTGTAAAAAGGGTCTTAGGTGGCATGAGCAGGTACCAAAAGTTCAGTTCTCATTAGAAAGAATGCATTATACACTTTAGAGTTTGTAGGGGGAAACAATGAAGCATTTGGCAGGTCTGAACGGTACATTAGTTATCTGACAGGCTTTGCAGATGATCTATAAGATGCATTCATGGACAGTTGCAGTAAAGTTAGAATTTTATAAAGGCTCAGCAGAGGCTATTTGTTTAAAACCCAGTTGTTCCTTCTGATGATAATAAAGGGTGGAGCAGTAGAAGTACATTGTTCCTCTGTTGGAAAATTTGATAACATGTATGTTCATTAAAAACCCTTCACAGTAAATTGCATTCTGCTACTTTTCATATTGGCCTCTAATTGCATAAGGAAAAAGTTGGCTCTGTATATTGTATGTTATTACTCTCAATTACAGTAGAAACTTAGTCTTTTAAAGGAGTTAGTTTAGAAACATATAAAAATGATTACAAATATTTGCAGTCTTATAAATTATGTTGATTCAAGTTCATAATGCATTATGATTCAGAGGAGTCTTCTGTTTCCTCAGATGACTTCTTTTTACCTATAATCTGTTTCTTTCTGCAGAATAATTTTATTTTTTTTCCATTCTTTAAATTGAAGGATAGCTGAAAGTTAGAGGTGTACAATATAGTGATTCACAATATTTAAAGTTATTCTCCATTTATAGTTATTATAAAATACCGGCTACCCTGCCAGTGTTGTACAGTATGTTCTTATAGATTATTTTACTCCTAGTAATCTGTACCTCTTAAATCTCCTACCCCTATATTGCTCTTCCTGCTTCCCTCTACCCACTGGAAAGCATTCACTTGTTCTTTGCATCTGTGAGTCTACTTCCTTTTTGCTACATTCGCTGGTTTGTTATTTAAGACATTTAAGATTAAAAAAACTTTGATTCGTACAGTTTCATGGTACCTGACCAGTGCTTGGATATTTCATTACTATTTGTTCTTGCAAACTTGTCTTCTACATCCTCTTTCCTAGACGGTTCACCAGAGTCTGAAATGATGATGGTGGTTCAATTGAACTGCAAGGCTTTTATAAAATACATCTCTTATAGAAGCTTACTATTAAAGCATACTGAGTTCAGATAAAACAGTATTGATCAATTTGAGTTTTATTTTATCACATTTTTAATTTTTGCATTTTCTCCTTATGGATACTATGTATTCACAGAATAATTATTTAACATATTGGAGAATTTTTAATTAATAAACCAAATAGGTATAGAATTGTCATTGCATTTTAGTATTGATCAGAAGTGTGATTATGGAAGAACTACTGCTTTATAGACATTAAAAAAAATGACATCTGACTTTTATAAATTAATGGTAGAATTACCTGTATATTTTGAGATTCTTCTCAAAGACCAATAATTCCTACAGTGATTTATTGGATTAATTCTGTTTTTTTCCATATGAACAGTGTAACGCAGTATAGCGTTTTATGAGAAAAAAGTAATATCCTAGGACAGAAGATGTATCATTATTTTTCACATGGGAATGAGACAGGTGAACCATTTTATAACAGAAGTACATTCTCGTTCGGAAATATTGGTAAAGGAAACAGGTGGAACCAAATAGTGTGAGTTTGTGGACTTTGCTGTAAAGGAAGAAAGACTTATGGAGCCCATACTCCTCTACTTCTGTAGTTTCATGCGTGGATGTAATTCTTTTGTATGGATGGAGCAACAGGATAAATTACATAAGTCAATTTTTTAAGTTTCCTTTTTTAAAGAAAAAAATACACTGGCGAATGCTTTTTATCTTAAAAGGAAACAGAGTATTTTAACCTAGATATTTTTTGTTCAGAAACTTAAATATAATTTGTTTTCAGTAAAGTATTTTTAGATTAGAATTAGTTAAATCATATCCCTGAGAACTATGCTAAAGACTGCAACTTAAATTCATAATGTGTATAAAAACAAGCTTACTCATTTTATTCTTTTGTAATTATGTTTAGAAGTTGACTGTGATAACAGGATTTTATTCTTAAGAACATTATCTTGTGCCTATTGTTATGCTCCAAGAAGGTTTAAATATATCAGAAACGTTTTAATTTGCCTCATAAATCTTTATTATCTCATGTGAGGAAGTTAATGCCAGGCATCATTTATTTTACACTAAAAGAATGAAAATAAGGCAAAAGCATCGGCTTCTTAGAATTCTGTAACAAATAAAGGTGAGTCGGGTATGATCTGCATCTTGTTAAACTATACAACTTCTTATTCTAAAGTCTTCTGTAATGTAGAAGAATTATAATATCAGAAATATTTAATGATCTAGAAAAGATCTATGAAAGTTGCTTAAGGAGACATGTCAAGAACAGATGGTAATAGGGACTTCCCTGGTAGTTCACTGGTTAAAACGCCACACTTCCAATGCAGGGAGCCTAAGTTCAGTCCCTCATAGGATCCTGCATGTCTCACAGTGTGGCCAAAAAAACAAAACAGCAGCGAAGAATAGATGGAAATAATGTCGCTGCTTTTGCTGACAGAGATTTTCCTTGTGTTATGTTGTTTGTATATGTATTAAAAATAGATGTTTTACATTTATGCTGTTTCCAAGTGATACATTATCCTATTTTCTGTTTAGTGTGTGGCTGTTTTGATGATTACATGTTTTGGAATTGCAAAAACCAAAAGCCATACCATTCTAAGCTTCCTTAGGACTTTAGCCTGACATATTTTTCTCTTTCCTTGAACTGTCTGGGATTGGGGGACGGAGTTTTAGTTTTTCTCAAGAAACACACATTCTCTTTTCTCTTGTCTCTTGGGTAGTGCCTATGATCAGAAGCCACAAGTGGGAATGAGGCCCTCCAACCCCCAACACCATCCAGCACCCCGGTGTCCCCTCTGCACCATGCATCTCCCAACTCAGCTCCTACTGCAAAGCCTGACCGCGCCTTCCCAGCGCACCTCCCTCCATCGCAGCCCATCCAGGACAGCAGCTACCCCATGGATCACAGGTAAAGTGCAAGTACCTTATGAAAAAGTTTATTGGAATATAGTTGATTTACAATGTGTGTGTTAGTTTCTGCTATACAGCAAAGTGAATCAGTTATATGTATATCTACTCTTTTTAGATTCTTTTCCCATATAGGTCACTACAGAGTATTGAGTAGAGTTTCCTGTGCTATGAAATATATCCTTATTAGTTATCTATTTTGTCAGTGGTAGTGTGGATATGTCAATCCCAATCTCCCAGTTTATTCCTCCCTACACCTTATCCCTTGGTAACTGCAAGTACCATTAAAAAAAAAGAAGCAAAACTGTTTTTAGCATTCTTGGAAGAAATTTCTTTTACCACTTCCTAGAGCCTATAGTAAATTCAAGGCGAGTGTATTAATTTTGCACATCTGTGCAAAATATTTTTAGAGTTTGCTCTGTCTTTAGCTATAAATAATTTGTGGAGAAGGTCATTTGTAAACATTCCTTTATAAACATTTAAATTGGTTGCTAAAATGGAAAATTAATCTATATACTGACATTTGAACATTTCCCTTTCTCTTTGCTTGAATTAAATTGCTTCACTTAAACTTTAAATCAGATCATCCCATTTTTATGAGCATATGTGTGTACTTGTAAAATAAAGTTAGGAGACTAATTTTAGTAGATGGCTTATGGAATTAGGTTCTTTACCTTAGACTGACTGGTTTAGCTGTACATAGTTTTGCAAAAGAGAACTTACACGATAGAACTCTCTTTCCTCCTTCCCAAGTGATAGATATTTAATGTCAGTAGACGAAAGACCCCAAACACTGAGAATATAACATTAAAGTGATACAGACTGAATTAGTATTACTTAGAAAGGAACAAGGCAAGACACACCATAGAGCTAGAGAATATGCTATGTCACGCAATTCTCAACTCTTAGAGATTTAAAAATTTGTGTTTAAATAAAATATTGAAGGACCCTTAGAGGCCTTAATAATACAACTTAAAAACACAGTGCAGTTGTATACAGCATTTATTTTTTCCCCTTCTACCCTGCACTTAATGTAGAACAAGTGGTGTGTTGGTAAACGGTTAACAATAGGATCTATGGAAGATAACAGAAAAGACTTTGATCTGTAGCATCTGATGAGTCTGTGATGTAAATATTGCCCCCATGGCAGATTCCAAGCTATCAATATGATGACCCTGAATGTGGAATTGGAAAGAGATGTATAGTAACATGCCGTGAAATAGTAGTATTTCTACCAAGCAGATTCAACAGGCATAATCTCGAGAGCGTGATTAGTATGATGTTGTTCAGTTGCTCAGTTCTGTCTGACTCTTTGCGACCCCATGGACTGCAGCACACCAGGCTCCTCTGTCCATGGAATTCTCCTGGCAAGAATACTGGAGTGGGTTGCCATTCCCTTTCCCAGGAGATCTTCCCAACCGAGGGGTTGAACCCAGGTCTCCTGCATTGCAGGCAGATTCTTTATCTTCTGAGCCACTAGAGAACCCCACATTTAACAATAAGCCTGTGCAAAGGGGTTCTGACACAGCATTATAAAAATAACTCAGCCAAAGGAATCCTCCAGATCAGCAAAGGAAACCCAAAGATGTGCCACTGGCAACTTTCTGAAAATAAGGGAATACTCAGATCTGCTTTTTATAGATTATTTAATGGGACTCAATCTCAAATTCAGTCACTCCTCTGATATGGAAGGATAAGAAGAAAGCATTCTTTCCAGCATGAAACCAAGTAATAATATTTCTACCTTGGTTTCCATCCCTGTGTCCTCCTGTGCTTTGCTTATGAAACGCTGTCCATTATCTTTTTCTTCTCACCCTGTGGACCTGAGGCGTTCTCAGAGTGTAATGGTATGAGCATCTGTGTAAACAGTTTTGTAAATACAGATGAAAGAAATCTCATTGCCGGGTGGGCCATTGAACAGATGCACATTGTGTAGGACTGATGGGGGGATAGAGAGGACGATGCAGAAAAAAGCAAGTTTTGTTTTGTCTACTTCTGGGGACTTCCCAGAGTTCTTGGTACCAAGCGTCTCCCCCTCAGACGAGGGTCAGAATTAGAGGTGGTACGGCTGGCGCTCTCTGAAGTTCTCTCTTACGGAAGGCGACTGCTGAACAAGCAGTGTGGCTGTTTTTAGGTGACCTAGCTAGAGATGCCATAGCCAAATCCATTTGAGTTTCTCTACTTGAAGTCAAATATTTGAGACTGTGAACAGCCGGCCCGGAACTAGGAGAGGGAAGCTCAGGTCTTTTCCCAGTGTCCCCCGCGGAGCGTGGAGGCCAGTACCAGCTGGCCCATCCCAGGAAAATCTCTGAAGCCGTATGTTTCTGAGGAGGATTTCTTGGAGAGCTCTCGCCAACAAATGACAGTCCCTCAGTTATAAATGGCAAATTTGCTCTGGGAACAGATCCTGTCCCCAAATAGCCCCCTCCAGCCCAGCACCCAACCTCTCTCAGGGAACACTTCATGGCCAGCTGGGCTGCACCCCACTTCCTCTCCTCAGCCTCTCTCTGCTCCTCAGGCCAGCCCTTTGGCACTTTTCCCTGAACCCACTGTGCAGGAGTCCTGTCTCTTTTTTTCTCTGTTTCCCACCACTTAGACACTGTTTTTCTATACCCAAGAGTTCATCAGCGTGTTCTCCTTACCCATGCACTCTCTTCTAGAAGCTTCTGAGCCCATTTCTCTTTGCCATCAGTCATAAGAATGTCGCCACAAACTTGTAGTTTCTTAGGAAGCATATGTATGTTGATATACGCATGGTCCTCAGTGAGTACCAACTGGAATCACGTTGACTCCTGCAAACAAATGGCTAACTTTAAAAAAAACAAAACACAAAGCTTTTAGCAGAAGTATTATTAACTTCCTTGTATGGCTTCCCAAGTGAGCAAGAGTTCTTATTTTAACTTCAAGTTACAATTTTCTGATTCACTCCTTGACAGTTCTTAATGATAATTTCTGTTTCTTTTTTGGCTAATGAAGTAAGCAAGAGAAGGGAATGAATGCAGTGCCAGTCAGCCTAACTGTTTGGCAACATCTGAGTTTCTAAGTTGGTTTTCCACAGGTGTAGTTGGAATTTCAGTGCTTTTCATGGCAGCTGGTGAGGGAAGAGTTAAATCACAGGGTGGAGTGTTCTGAGAAATGCTAAAGCAATTGCTGTGCCATTCTTTTGCTTTTCCCTTGTTTCATTTAACGTTACCAAAATTAAATGTTATCTCTCCAAATTAAAGTCACAGGAATGCTTTTAGAAGGGTGCAAGGGAATTAATAGGCATACATTTGCTCATGGAAATGTCGGATAGGTTGTTTTTAAGAACTCCTGGGCATTTTAGAGCACTTTTAAATCTTTAATTAATCCACATCTTTGTGGTGGGTCAGTGGTATTAGGATGAATCACGCAGAACTGAATGAAGATGTGATGAGCCAGTCAGTACAGTAAATATCCAAGAAGGAAGGAGTGTAGAAACTCACCATCAGCCTCTGCCAAGGCCTCAGAGCTTCCACGTGACCTAACATCCTGACGTGTTGCAATGCTACGTGATGCATGGATGTTCTTTCCCTCTTCAGAGGGCTGCTGTAATATTTTATGCTTATTTTTATCAACCTGATATTTTGTCTGAAGCTCTCGGAAGCCAGTGTGTTCTGTGTGTTGCTGTTTTGACAGTAAAGAAGTGGTCTAAAAACTAGCTTGGATTTCATTCTCTATAATATTGCCCAGTTCAATTTCTCATTAGAATACAGTGTTCTTTAGGACATTGTTGAAGATGTAAGAGTCCCACCCATTTGAAAAGAAAGCCATTCCTTTCTTCTTTCCTCAGTAATTGATGATAAGAAATGGAAAACCATTAAGAAGGTTTTTATTTGGTTGATTTTTTGTTTGTTGATTAGCTTGATAACAATTGAAAGATAGAAGATGCAGTTTGAGATCAGATTCTTTCCAGAGTCTCTGTTTTGCTTTTTTTTCCTTGTCTATAATTATTTGAACTCACTTCATAAGGAAATTTGGTGAGCTATCGAGTTGATTTCTCACTGGGCATTTTTTCTTGCAAATACTACATTGTTCTCCTTAGCCTTACTTGAGGCACACTTTTAACTTCTGGTAATATACTGAAATGGTGCTGAATGGAACTAATTAGAAGAGGAACACAAGGTTTATTATGATTGGAAAGTATATCGCTACTGACCCAGGAAGGAGAGACGTCATCTTCATTGAAGATTTACACTTTGGGTCAGTCAGCTGGTGTCACATTCACTAACTAAGCGGTTAAAAATTGTGCCAGTATTTTTAAAGGGTATTTCTTGTTACCTTTTTATTTGAAATATGCTCTCTTATTTCCCAGATTTCGCCGCCAACTTTCTGAACCCTGTAATTCCTTTCCTCCTTTGCCAACAATGCCAAGGGAAGGACGTCCCATGTACCAACGGCAGATGTCTGAGCCAAACATCCCCTTCCCACCTCAAGGCTTTAAGCAGGAGTACCACGACCCGGTGTATGAACACAGCACCATGGTTGGTGGTGCAGCCAGCCAAAGCTTCCCCCCTCCTCTGATGATTAAACAGGAGCCCAGAGATTTTGCATATGATTCAGGTAGGCCTGTGCTCTAAGTTACATTTATGATATCTTTTCACTTGCTTGTCACTTTCATTAGTGTTGGCTGCAGGTTAAGTGGCTCCTGACTATTTTTTGGTGGAAACTTTCTGATATATTCCTTCTTTGAATCTTTCTCTTTATGTGAAGGGTTGGACTAGCAAACCATTTTGGCATGAGTCGATGGTTGAAATAGTGTCTAGAAATGAAACTTGTTTGAAGAAAAGTACAATTTGTAAAATTAAGCTCTCGTATCTCAGGCCAGGAGAGTAACAGGGTTGTTCTTTTCTAAATTCTGGGCTTTTTCCCCATTTGCTCCTGTGGCATTATTTAATGACAATATTTACAGAAAGTAATATTCTGTACTAACTTATTGCTTATTAACTATTTTTTGTTCTTTATTGGTATGGCAAGATTCCAAGGATTCATAAATAAGAATTCTTCCATATTAGACAAAGAATAGCAAAAATAGCAATAATAGAGCTTAGCTGTTGTCTCACTGAGCCAGAAAGGCCCTGCTAAGTATGTCAAGGTAGAGAATTGGGTTACCTGAAAATAAAGAACATTTTTGTCTATTGTTAATGTTGCCAAAAACTTTGCCAATATTCAGCCTTGAGAACTCAGAGAAATTACTTAATCTGTGTTCATTTTATTTTACAAAATGAATTGAATACATTCAAAATGAATCACATTCAAAATACACTTGCGAAATGTCTTATATTCAAACAAAATGAATTTGTTTTACAAAATGAATACATCTTTAAAAATCAAGACATCTGCCTTTCAGAAATCTTGGGAACTTTGAAAAATAGTGTGAAATAAAAGCTATTGCTTCAGAAGGGCACCAGGCAAAAAAATTGCTAACATTATTGTAAGCATGATCAATAGATGGTTGTAGACTTAAAAATATTTGAAAGCAAAGTGACTTCCTTTCATGTGGATAAAAGATATGGATATTCTTTATGAAGGGACAATTGCTTCTCTAGGCATAACTCTGCTGAGTTTTTCTATCAGTTCCACTTGATGAAGGAAAACTGTCTCCTGGTCTTGCTTCCTTGTCTTAAGTTAGCTTGTATAAAGTTACCTGTTTTATTATAAACTGATCTTAAAGCTCAGCAAGAAGGAGCCCTACTGAGAGCCTCATTCCGGCTATCCTTTCTCATTGGACAACAAGTTCAAAGAACTAAGAGGAATTTCTGCTGAGAGACTCGGACTCTACTTCTAGACGGTGCACTGGCTACCCAGGACCCATGCCTTCCCTGCCCAGGAGCAAGTTCATCCCAGCCCTGGTTTTCCAGGCAGAGCGCATTGCTCCTATGTACACCTCTTAAGTCCAAGGAGGTGGCGAAGGGGCAGCTGTTTGTGAGAGGATGAGGATGGAGCTTGGTTGTACCCATAGGTTTGGTGTGTGAAGCTCCTGTGGTATGGAACAGTGAGGGCTTGAGGGATATAGGAAGTGAGGCAGGAAATGGGGTGGGCTGGGGTCTGAACACTAAAAACTGGCTCCATACCATTTTCTCTTTCAGTTCTCATCCTAGAAATTTCCCCAAAGTCTAGGTTTGACCTGGCCTTCCAAGTTAATATGTTATCACATTTTCAAATAGGAAGAGAGAACACATTTTTTTATAAGTTTGTTTGAGTCATAGTTTTAAACGTTTTTTTAAAGATGTTTTTGATATGGACCATTTAAAAATCTCTATTGAATTTGTTACAAGATTGCTTTTGTTTCATGTTTTGGTTTCTTGGCTGCTAGGGCATCTGGGATCTTTGGTTTCCCAGCCAAGGATCAAACCTGCACCCCTTGCACTGAAAGGCAAAGTCTTAACCATTGGATCACCAGGGAAATTCCCATATAGTTCTAAAAATTTAAACATATGGTGTGAGGGACTTTATTTGAATGCTTATCCCAGACCATGCAATTTCAAGACCATCTTAAAATGCACCTTAGTGGTTATAGTTTAGAACCTTTTATATTTGTCCATCATTTATATGCATGATTAACAACCCTGCACTACCATGAGTTTTATTATAGATAAGACTCGTTTTTCTCTGTAAATTTCTAATCCTGTTAACTGATGTTATCCTGATTCTCCAAACCTCATTTTAATTTGTTACACAGTTTCTTGAATTCATTGTGATTTCAAGAAACTTTACATGTAAACCATTTAAACTAGCCCAAATAATTGGTTCAGAAGGAACTGCAGGGCATAGCATTTTTATAAATTTCTTCATGTTTTCTAGAAATGATTTTATATCTCAGAAAGATTATAATTGGAATCATTTTCTTGATTCTTTTGGTTTTCCATCTATATTATTATATGTAAATATGCATATATTTATATTAATTCAACATTCTCCTTATATTTATATCATATATAAAATCATATATAATGGTATTGAGAATGTGTAACTTTTCTTAAGAAGATGTGAACCAAAGAAAAAGATTTAAGTAATCCAATGAGGAAAAAAAAAGAACTGATACTGTGAGGTTTAATTGCTTTAGTTTTGGGCCATATGTAATATAGAGTTCTAAGTCAGTTGCTGTCTGGCCCTCAGTGGCACAGATTCAGTTACTTATAACCAAAAAAGGATAGTCCATGCTTTAGCTCAGCCTGCTATAATCAGATACCATCAATTGGAAAGCTTAAACAGCAGACATTTAACTCTCACAGCTCTATAGGCTGGAAAGTCCAAGATCAAAACTGCCAGCAGATTCATTTCCTGATGAGTCTTCTCTTCCTGGCTTGCAGATTGCTATTTACTCACTGTGTCATCATGTAACAGAGAAAGACAGAGCTCTCCTCACTTTCTGTTATAATGATACTAATTCTACCATGAGGCCCCCCACCCTCATGGCCTGGTTTTATTCTAATTACCTCTCAAATCTCTCCTCTCCAAATACCATCATGTTAAGCATTAAGGCTTCACAATGAATTTTAGGGGACTTGATCATTCAGTCCATAAAGAGTGCAGTATCCTATTTTAAAGGTACATAGGGCATCTTTTTTGTAAGTTACCATATACCTTGCAAATGACTTGCGGAATATTTAAAAAGTTGTTAATGTATGTTACTTCTCCCCTCTAAATTATATTTCAAGTTGTTGAAGTTGGACAGTACCTTTGAATTCTAATTTCAATATTGCCAACAAGATACAGTTCAGTTTTGCTTGAATAAATAGTAAAGTTACATCTTCTGAATGGATGTGGTCTAAAGAACTGTAGTAACTGTGTAACCAGGGTTGATGAAAAATTAACCTGTGCCTTTCAAAATGTGTTATACTGACCACCCATTTGCTGCAATTAGGTTGGCACGTCTGCTTATGTCCTTCATGCCGTCACAAGTATGATCTCCAGATATTTTGTTCTATTGTCTTTAGTTCTTTCATCCTTGCTGCCAATTTATTAATATTTTTTTAGAAAATATAATGTATTTATCACTGTATCATTGAGTGCTTAGTTTACTTACTGATGTTGAACAAATAACACATTAGAAAATACTTTATATGATCTAAAGACAATGCGAGAAAAATTTCATAATCTTTCTATTCAACATCTATGATCCACAGATTGTCCTTTAAGAAGGCCTTAGAACTCTTCTTGCTTAATTCAATATAACATAAATGTTGTGAAAATAAAAGAAGCTTTGTAAGTGAAAAGGCAACATGATTATGCTCTAATAAAGCCTGACATTAATTATGACATGGGAAATGGAAGGTCTATTAGTCATAATTATAATTACAGGAATGCAATTTCAACTGCTGAGTATTTAAGCTAAAAATTACAAAATATTATGTTAGTCAAGTAGAAATTTTTATGAAGAGGTAGGGAAAAACTTAGATCAGAGGACTCTGAAAAGATAAAAAACAATTGATGTTTAGGGCCAATTTGATGAACCAGTACAATATGATCATGATTATAATATTAAGTTCTCAACAGTCCAGTACAATAATAGATGTAATTATCTATTATTATTGTTTTCCTTCTCTGTTTCTCTAGCCTAATATTGCTGCACAAAACAGAGACACAGGCTTTTTTGTTGGTTGGTTGGGTTTTACTGAATCCAATCTGATTTCTTCTTTTTTACCCTTGTGGCCAAGTTCAAAAGAATTGAATAAGCCCTGTTTGCTTCATATGGATACAGTGCTCTATTTAAATAAAACTGTGGCTGTTTTCCCGTTTTCATACTCACAAATGAGGTTTTGCAGATTCTGAATGCCCAGTGAGGTAAATATTTTAGATATTCGCAACAACATATTTTGTTAGAATTTATGTGCTCATTGATTGGTCTTTTGTTTTGGTTTGGATAGCTAAGGGTATTTTTAGGATAGTGGTGAACACATGAAACTAAAGTTTAACTCAAGAAAATATCAGCACAAAATGTTCACACACTTTGACCAAGTATTATCACTGTCAGAAAATTATCTTAGGGAAGGAGAGACCCATGATGAATATTTAGTGGTGGAATATCATAGAGTAATTGGTAATGTAAGTTATGGCTATCAATAGCAAATATTATGCAGTCATTAGAAGTCAGACTTTTAATAATATTTAATGAAATGAGACTGCTGAGTAAAAAAATTATACATGTCAAGTGTGGCTCAGGCAAAAATAAGACCCAGTATAGAAACACTGTAGCATTATATATGCTGCGATGTGATAGTCAGTACCTACTTTGTCTATAAAGTGCTTTGTCTTTTAATTGTGCTTAGTACAGCTTTTCTAATCAGACAGAGTAAGTATGAAATTGTCAAGTATCAACCAATGTAGAGTTGAAGAAGAAAAGTGTCCAAGTTAATCACATCAGTCCTTTAAATAAAAAGAACACTATATAAAGAAGGACACAGACTCATTTGTTGCAAACCTGGCTTTGTACTCCCTTGTTTCCAGGGCTGCCTTAGAGAGGGAGGAGAATGAATGTGACACTTGGTTGGTTTCAGCTTCATCCCTGCACTGTGCTTGCAGCCCCATTATTTAATGCTGTTATGTTACTTTGCATTTGGGGGTGGTTTAAAAAATCTTAACCCAGTAGTTGATTGAAGAGATGATACATTAATAAAGTGTTTTTAACACTCAGGGCCTATTCTGTTACTGTAATTAATTTGAAAGCTGCCTCCCCCACCATGTGGTGGAGCAGTTTTAGCCAGGAGCTGGGAATCAAGAAGGGCAAGAACTTTCAGAGACAGGAAGAAGTGTTTCTGAAATAATAAAATGGGGGAAGTGCATGCTTGTAGCTGTAGGAGAGAAGGAAGTAGTTCTAGAGGGTAGGGGAGAAAGCTGGGATCATTTTTTCTAAAGAAAGTGTTTCTGTATTTTGTCATTGTTTTTTTAGGGTCATTGTGTGCTTTAGGGTCATTCCTTCTGGTACCGAGGAGGCCTTCTTTCAGTTTGGAGGCCTGTCACATGTATATGTTGGCAAATGCAGCATTATTTTCAATTGGGAAATTGACACCAATCGCTGTTTCATAGAATCATAAGTCTGTAAGCTCATGAAAGCTCTTGGGATCACCTCATTGAACGTCCTTCTTTACACTCCACTGTAGAGAAAAAAATGTCCAAGGCTCATTCAAGTTAACTTACCATCAGTTGCACAGTTCTTCTGTGAAACAGCCAAAACTAAACCTATGGTTTTCTTATTCTTAGGGTACAGTTCACAGTCTTTCTATATAATTGTCCTAAGTAAAGTTCTCTAATTCATAATTTGTTAGATACATTATTTATTCTTTTCTTTAATTTTAGCCTGAATATTTGCATACGATTTTAAAAATCTACATGATTCAGGGCAATGAAAGCATTTGGATTAAAGCCTAAGGTATGCTTTTTCTAATTTGAAGGAATTCATTTCATGTTAGACAGTCCTCAAATTTTATTCTGATTGTTAGGTACTCACTGTTGTAAGACAGGAAAAACCTCAAATGATATTTTGGATTAAAATGTGTTCTGTCCTCTTTTTAAAAATACACCATAAACATTATCAAAATTTGAGATTGTCAGATAAGTGACTTTTCCTAATAGTTCTTCTGAAAAATAATTAGAAGGAAAAGTAACAAATCAGTGGCATAGCCAGCTCTAAAATTCTTTGATTATGTAAACTCTGAGTTTGTCTGAGCCTTCTTTCTTATTGCACTTCACTCTTTGTTAAAAACACTTGATCACTTGATGGCTTAAAATACAAGAGTCATTTTCAAATTGGTGTCAGCTCAATCTATTTTTAGTAGAAAACTTATGAAGAACTGCAATATGTAAAGAAAGCTTACATTTGGAAAAATAAGATGGACCTTTTCTCACTTTCATTTTAAATCCAAGCAACCCTTTCTACATTCCTCCATATACTTCTTCATCATCTAAGGACTTTAATGAAGGCCAGTAGACAAACCTTCAAATTTAGAGAATAATTATATGTTCTTAGTGTGTAGAAGAATTATATGTAGGCAGAGAAATGGTAAAATAAATGCAAAATATTTAGCTCATGTTAAATATGTTAAAAACTAGAAATATGTTTAACTTTCAACTGTCAGAACTGACAAATATATCTGGTACTCACATAGGCTCAGGCGGGCGCTGCAGTCTTCAGAGTTAAATAGTCCTGGGTTTCTGAAATGGTGAGAGAAAATTTTTATGTTGTAAATGTTATTCTATGTTTTGCTGTGCTGATGAGTACTCATGTTAAATAGCAAAGAAATTAGTAAAGTAATTCCTAACACTGCTCTTAGTGAGCATTCTTGGAATTTTTCTTGTAAAATTTAGAATATGATTTTAAATTTATGGGATGACATCAATAGCTAGTAGAGCAAGAAAAAGATAATTATTTTCTGCAGCCACATAGAAGTATGAGTAAATAGTGCTTTATTTGGGGTTGAAGATGATTTGTCAGGGCCTCCTCAACTGGTTCAACTTGCTCAAAATTAAAAACAGACAGTTCAGAAGGCTAAATTTACTCAGTCGTTTATTTCTAAATTATTACTATTATGGTTGTTACTAGTGCTACACTACTATGTAGTGATATCTCAGGAATTCTGTCATCAGGATATCTTTTTCTTTTTTAAATGATTCTTTATTATTTATAAGAGGAGATATGTATTTTAGGGAAATTGGCCTCATATATGTTTTATGATAAATATTCTTACATGCTTAATGAACAGTTGATCCATACGTAAACAACCAAAAATATTATTCAAGAAATAACAAGGAGTGAAGTGAAGGCAAAAGAAAACTGTTGAAAATGCTAACTAGATTTAGAGGGAGCAGTGAGAATAGAAGCCAGGGCTCCTGATACTTATTTTACACTTTCAGGTCTGCCATAAAGCTTTGTCATTTCCAAATTGGAAGGCCTCAAGACAGATAATTATAATTTTAATTTGAAATACGACATTTGTAAATATTCAGCTTTACTTCATCATTTTTACTTAGCTATCTTTGAACCACCATGAAAACTAGTTCTAGATACTGAAGTTTTTTTAAGCCTTGAAAAAGAATGCTATTCAAGAATTAGTAATTGAATATATATTGACTCTTCAGCAGTCTTGTTCTGTTCTGTATTTTTCTGTGGATGACATGCTGTAGGTTTCCTTATCATCTCTCCTCCTGGCTATGTCAAGTATTCTAATTTTAGTTCAAAGTTAAATATGCTGGTAACTTTATTTTCTATCATTTTATTTGGCAGATATTAGAAATTAGAAGATAAATATTAAATTATTATAACATCATATTAGCAAATCTTGTACACATTTAAAACCAAAGACCATGCATTTTTCATGTTTCTTCTCATTCCTTCTTCTGTAAGCATAGTGAAGATTCCTTGAGAAATCAGTTAAAGATCTATTCAGGGATTGTTGACTGCAACCATTTCACAAAATGGCTTCAGGTCACTGGAAGAAAGAAGTATTTTCTTCCCTTCAGGGTCAAGGACCAAGTTACAGATGACTGATAAAACCCATGATATGTTTTGACAGTATTTGGTAGTGGACTGAGTCTTTACAAATTGTTCCCATAATTGCTCATAAATAGCTTTTTTCCCTCCTAAAAACTCTAGATATTTTTAAGTATTACCATCTTTAGTAATTTCCAGTGTAGTGATGATTATGGTTCCATGAACTCTGGCTTTTTGTACCTGATATTTAACACTCCCAAAGGCCAAACCTTGGCCCTACTCCATGACAGAGCATCGTTTGCTTATGGTCACATTTTGTCCTGAAACAAAGCAACTGATTTTTTTTTCCCTTGTCACTTGAAGAATTGGAAAATCACTTGGGAATTTAAAGAAATGAGTTATTGGATCGTTCAGAAAATGGTAACATTTTTCTTATCTGTTTCTCTGATATCCAAAGATAATTTGTTTAGTAGGTCACATAATCTCTGATTTTAGGTGCTTCAGATGTGAAAAGTGATGGTGATGTCTTCCTAACTGATCTTGTTTTTGTAAGAGAGGTCATGGATTGCCCTCACAACTTGACATTGCCTTTTTTGCTTATCAGATCTCTATGAGTTTTCCTATTTCAGTTCTGAGTGAAAATAACAAATTTCTCCAAGATTTGGTCCATTCTGTCAGTTTTTCTAAGAAATACTTCAATATGCTCTGAATCTACAGTTACAGTAAGTGGCATTGGCTAGTGATTTGATTTGAGAATTGAGACCATGGTCTGGATTTACTCTTTATGCATTAACACAGGTCAAATGGACAGGGACTGCACTTTAAGTCAGTAATGGAAGCCTGAAGGCTGTTTTAAACCAATCATATCAGTTTTACCCATGACTGATTGATCCCTAGAGGCAGAGCCCTGTAAGCATTTCTCCTACATGAATGGACTCTATAGAGCCTGGAGTTTCATTCATAAAATGGAGACGAAAGGAAAAACATACAGACACACACACACACACACACACACACACACACTCTGACTCTCTGGAATGTCCATTTATACAGAGCTGAAGGGTGTAGTGTTCCATCAGCTGCTGCTTTTGCCAGTTGACTGGAAGTAATGATTAATGCTCATTGGTCCTGCCTGCATGTAACCTGACACTATTTATGGCCGCGCAGTGTTCATAATGTATAGTGAACGGAGAAGACGGCATTCTCAAATCAGAAACATAAACAGGAACTGGTGGGTCTGAATTCCATTCAAATATGTCATTTCAGCCACACAGTGTTTGTCTAACTTGGATTTTACAGGCAGGAAAGGGGAAGGGAGGGATAGTTGGCTTGTGAGCTGTACTAGCATGAAAAAGGGAATTAGAATGGGGCGGGGAGTGTACTTTTTTAGGGTGGGATTTTTAGTTTCTTTTTAAAGAAAATGACCACGATGCTTAGGCCCAGAAATGCTTATTCCAAGTGGATGAAATAACTTTTTTCATGTGTGCAACTTCAAGATTTGCAATTAAATGAGACAGTTTAAGGATGTACATTTGAATCTCTCCCTGTGTGTATGCTTCATAAAAGTGAATAAGAGAAGGAAGATAAATATTTTCTTTTACAAGTGTATATATCTGAGTATATATTTTTAGGTTTAGAATATTGTTATAGAATTTTTTTGTACTCTATCCTTTAGGGACTTAACTATTTAATAGTTTAGAGTAAAAGGAGACTTTATATTTCATAAAATATTTTTACCTAACGTGTATAACTTAATGGAAATCTTTTCAAGGGATTTTTGTCAAATTAAATAGCTGATTATTTTTGTTATTTTGTTTGTGCATTTTCTATTGAATGGCTTCTAATAATACAGTCTTGGAAATTTTACAAAGACAGCTATTCAAAGGCACATGTGAAAAACAGAGCAGGGCAAAACTAAAAGAATGACATGCATGTGTCATTGTGATGGATTTACTGTTCTCTGAAGTTTAGAAAAGTTTCCTTAAATGTTCCATTCTGCTAACCCTTCCACTCAGTGTGGGCGCCCACAGTTCCCTGTTTTCATTCACTTGTTTTTATTATTCTTAGTGTTAAAAAATAAAACCACCCACTTTGTATGACACTGGAAACATTATGCTAAACCCTGGACCTGTTAGCTATTTACTACTGGTGTCATTTTGAGCGGGTGTTGTTACCTCTTTGTCCTCAGTTGCATCATTCATACAAAGGGACAAATGATCCCTATACCTTTTGCGTTTTTGTGCAGCAGTCCATGGGGCCGCAAAGAGTTGGACATGACTGAGCGACTGAACTGAACTGACTGAAGGATTCAATATGACTGTGCTTGTAAAGTGTTAAACTATTAAGGGTCCAGGCAATTATAATAAGGATTTCTGTTGGTATGCTTTTTATCTTCTAGAGATTTTCTCAAAGATTGTTGCTAGTTCTTGAATGAAATGCCACCGTTATATCTAACACTTATAAATACACTTTGGTGCTAAAGGATAAGACAGAATAGAGGTGTTCTTATGTTAAAACAATCATGTTATGTATGGCCAATAAGATACTATAGTATTAGGATGTTTCTAATGTAGTGAAACAATCCTACTCGGCTTACTACTAGGACTACCTGTGTTCAAAGCAAGTAGACAGAATCATCTGAATATTGTGATGATCCAAGGAGAAATGAAAGTGAGAAGACAATTCATGGTGTATTTGTTTCAAATCACGTGGATTCCAGAAAGGGAACAATTCAGTATTGAAGCTCATCATAAAAAATTCCCCCACCTCAGAAATTTTTTGGTGGCTTGTTTGGGCAACTAATGGTATCTTTTCTTTTAAACTTCTACTAGTTGTCAGAGTACAGTAATATCTAATATTAATAAATAGTCAAAGTTAAAATTGCACTTATTTTATGTAAGTGTATTTCCTATCAATTCAGCTTTATTTTCAGCTCTTAACAACGAAACCTCTACAGGCTTATAAAACTTGTAAAACAGTAAGCCAACTAGATCACAATAAGTCAATCCTGTTTGAATGTGGTTGTTATTTGTGTAGGATATTGTCTTCACCCTAAAATCCGATGCTTCTAAGAGAAGGTTGTGGTAAATTCTATGCTGTTATTTTAGATTATGTTGTTATTGTTCAGTCACTCAGTCATGCCCTACTCTTTGCAACCCCATGAATTGCAGCACGCCAGGCTTCCCTGTCCTTTAGTTCTTTTAAATTATGTAGCCTTTAAGTTTTAAAAGCATCTGACTGCAGATAACTGCTTTATGTTGTTTTTTTTTTTTTTTAAAGCTTTGCACACCCTATTCTGGGCATACAAAGACTGATACAGTTCTCTTTCCATCCTCAAAGTATGTCATCAGTAGATTCAATACATCTGAACTGTGACAAAGAAATATCTCTGCAGATTTTACATTATTTATTTTTACAGTTTACTAAAAATCCTAATGACAAATTTCCCATCTAAGTGTGAATGAAGTAAAACTCCAGCTTTTCTGCCTTCTTCACATGAGTTTCAATGACTAAGTTCACATACAGATTTTGTGAGTGACAACGGATACCTCTTATAAAACTTGACTTTTTAGCCATCACACTTGATTTTGCCACACTTTAATTCAAACATACTGATACTGGACCTTATTTTGGGGACTAATTATTTTCAGGTTTGTTCCATAATAGAAAGATTGTATGGCTGTAAAAAAAAATTCTCACATTAGCATCTTTTTCAGGGAACTTGATAAAATATGTTTTCTTGATCACCTATACAAATCTATTCAAGTAGCAAGTGGATATGCAGTCAGAGGATGATACACTAGTATGTATGTGAATAGTTTTGCTTTTAAATACATCCTTACGAAGTTAATGTTATTTACGTACCCTGGAAAGCCTTTGGATTTTAAATGTTAAACTGTGAGTTTACCAGGAAATGAGTAGAAACTAAAAAATTAAATTTAAGACAGACAAAACTTAGGCAAGATCTGTCCTAATACTCATGTTTCTTGAATGAAATTGATGCCATTAGTTCTTGGTACAGCTCAATATTTTTCTTGGTAAAAGTTTTTGCAAAACTTATTTAAACTCCTATGTTTACATTGAAATACACACACACACTAACATATTTCTCACCAAGAACCTGTTAATTTCTGATGTATGTCAATACACCCATTTTGGCCGTTTGCTTTTAATGTGCCAAATTTTCCACCGCCATCATTATACATTAAACAAATTTAAGTGGACTTGATTTTCTCACATCACCTCCTCAAGGAGTTAGTTAAGTGGGTAATCACTCCATCCCTGCATTGCACACTGATATGAAAGTAAAAATAACATTAGAATACAACATCAAATGTATTCTTATTTTACTGGGATTTCTCATTTACTCTTTGAGATTTGTATGCTTAATTGTTATTACACCAATTATTTTTTTCAGAAATTTAACTACAAGCATCAAATGAAAGCGAGGTGCTTTCTCCTCTTAAATAGAATTTGCAATCTGGAGTGTTTTCAGGTTTGTACACTATTTCATAACAAACAGTTTCAACACATTGTAGGGATGTCTCATACCAATGTGGCAGATAGTTCCTCTCTGATCTGGCCTGTTCAGCTCCTAGAAATTTTAGGCAAACTGTGCCCTGAAGAGGAACCTTCATTCTGTACTACAAGGTAGCACTTAGGCAAACCAGAAAAGTGCCTGGCAAGTGCACAACTGCACTTTGTGAGCAGGTCTTTGGTAAAGCTTCCCAAATCAGTATTATATTTCCCAGTACAGCTGTAAAATCTAAGTCAAGAAACACAAACTGAGTTTTTAGTTTCATACCTTCACATCTTTATTTAACGGAAATTTTAACAGTATTACTAAAGGTGAAGATTAATCAAATCAGGTAGTTTAGGGTGTTAGTTTACCCTTAACTTCCCCCGACAGTGTTTAGGGCATTAAAATAACAACAGTGTTTTGCTGCTTTGAGTTTTTGCAGCGTATTAGATCAGCTTTCATCACCATGAACTCATCTGTGACAAATTTTAAGCAGTTTAGTTTCTGCAAGCTGAATTGGCTGTGTCTTTATGACATGCTCTTTGATCCATAAGTTTCAAAATTAAAAAAATTATTTATCCTAGATTAAATATACATGATTCAATTTACAGAGTGAATTTAAAATTTTTTAAATGAAAGTCCAAATATAGCAACAAATATTGGGGGATAATACTGTAACAAGGAAGCTTAAAAGAAGTACCTCCAAATATTTTGAAAATATAATGGAGCATCTCACTTAAACCTTATACATCATAAATTTATAATGAATTTAAAATCAATATTTTAAATATCACAGGTTAATATATTTATGAAGAATATTATGAGTAAGCATATGAATAAGCAATGTCAGCCATCTCAGTAGATACCTTATATAAGAATAGAAAATTAAGATACAAAAATAATTTTGATACATAATTACTTTTTGTTGTAAGTACTGTAGTTCACATACTTTAAATACTTATGAGATTCACATAAAAATAGATTCTGTTAATAATAAGTACCTTGTATTAAATTCTTCGTGTTCTCAGAAACTGGGCATAATGTTACCCATGGCTTGTTCCATATAGTCTTGGAAGGAAATCACTGTGATTCCCATTTTACAGATGTGGAGGTTGAGAGAGATGTTAAATAACTAACAAAATGTTTTGCTCCCACAAAATATCAGAACTGAGATTTCACAACCAGGTCTCTTAGATGACAAGGCATATGTTTGTAATCACTGCCGTACCAATAGCCCTAAGATTATAATTATAGATGCATATTAAGACAGTGTAAACATGCAGCCATCTTAACATTTGTGCATAAGCTAAACTGCAGTTTAGGATTGTCACTGAATTATAGAAGTTTTATTTCATGAATAAATATAAATGAATATGTATGAAATGCCTCCATTCCCTGCTACGAAACATTTGCCTTTGAAGTCGCCACTTGGCTGGTTTGGATCTGAGTTGAGCATTTAGCAAAAGTTAAAATGTAATGCCAAACTTCATTGGTTGGATTTTTTATTAGATAAGGTAGAAATGAAAGCAGCAGGCAATTTAATTAGCAGTAATTTTTCTGGGCAAGTCATTACTTTGATGAACTTCAGAGCAATGTTTATGGCTCCTAATTAACCATGTTAGTCATTTGATTGAATAATCACTTTGGAAATGTTTCTACAATTTGATTAGAGTCTGACCCACTCTGATGGTCATAAATTAACTGATATCACTTTAGGATAACATGACTTTAGTTACTTTAGGGAAATAAACTCCTCTTAACCATATTTTTCAGACTTCTCTTTTCTGTATAAAGGATGCTGAATTTAAAGACAGACCGAATTTAGACAATGCAGCCAAGTGTCTCAATTTCAAGAGCTAGATGTTAATTTTATTTACCTTGAGGTGTAATAAATAGTATAAGAACTGGCATAAACACAAATATATTCTTACAGGTACTTTTTTTTCTAAATTGCTGTTTGATGCTTTTTTTTTTTTTAGAATTTAGATTGTAAGTTGAGCCTTTGGAAATGTAATGTAAGCCTGGCATCAGGTGTACTTTATGTCATTAATTTATGGTGAATTTTACATTAGTATACTTTAGACATCATAGATTAATAAGGAGAATTTATGAAGAATATTAAAGCACAGCATAAAACAATAAATTGTCCAGTTCGGTAAATACCTGAGTGTTAGTGCAATTCCCCATCAAATCCTATCTTTGATGTCCAATGTCTAGTTTTCCAGAATATGCTTATTTTGTGTGATATTGGAGTACTTTTATAAATTGGCCTTTCAACTTTCTCAGAAATGCTTGAACTTCTTTCTCGCCCTCTGGGGAGGAAGGGCTACATTTAGTCCCTCTTATATATAATAGAGTTTAACCTGTATGTTTTCTAGCTGCCTCCAGAGCCAGCCAGCTGTTTTTGCAGCCACACTCCAGCTGTGCAGCAGTCAGTAAAAGTATTTTGTGGCAGGGTGTCAACATCAGTTCAACAAAATGCTTGCCTCTAAGCAGCTGCTGAGCTGATGGCAGAGTCATTAACACAGTCCCTTCCAGGCCCAGCTGCATGAGAGACCTTATGCCTTGGCAATAAATCAAAATAACATTAAACATTAATTTGAAGTACCATTGGTTAAGAAGTTGGGATAAAATGGATTGCTAATTATTTGGTGACCCAGAAGATCAGTTCCATTGCAACCCTATTATAAGCACTGATATCAGAAAACAAGCTTTAACCTTGCCTTTTATAGGGTTGGAACTATAAACTACATAATACTTTAAAGAAGGCACAGCACAATAAAATGTTTGAAAATGAGTTTGACACTATTTTCAGCTTGTAAACTATTGATTGCTAGATGCTTTTCAATGTTATTGCTATTAGGGATCACCATTAAGATGTTTTTGACTAAGATCTTATAATGTATGCTTTTTTTTCTGTGAAATGATATCTCATATTTTGGTTGACATTTATCACCAGGCAAATTTTTAGAAAATCAGATAGACTTTAAAAATGGAACATTCTGGACCTAAAAAGAATGACATCTGGGCTAAATAATAGTCATTTTCTATGAAAGCATGAAAGTTTATAGACTGATAAGAGCCTTTAGATTCCAATTCACTTAAATGCTATTACTTGTTCAGAATTACTACAAGGGGTGGAAGGTTGTATTCCTATATTAAATAGCAACCTTTCATATATTTTAAACATCTAATTTTGTATGTGCTTAGTTGCTCTGTCCTGTCTGACTCTTTGTGACCCCATGGACTGTAGCCCGCCAGGCTCCTCTGTCCATGGGGATTTTCCAAGTAAGAATCCTGGAGTGGGTTGCCATGCCCTCCTACAGGGGGTCTTCCCCAACCCAGGGATAGATCTCAGGTCTCCCATATTGCAGGCAGAGCCACCAGGGAAGCCCCCCCGCCGTTTTTTTGTATATGTTTATTTTTGTAGATGTTCCTTTAAAATCTTTAGTAATACATACAGAAGATAGAATCAATGTAATCATGTTTATGCATTTCTATGGAAACTGTGTATGTTATATTCAGATTTGGACCCAGGTTTTAGGTACCTAAAACTGATAAAATGTGGAACCTGAAAGAAAAAGTAAATGAAATGGCATATACAAAATTAGGCTTAAGGTCTCGGCAGCACTTTTGCAAATGGAGGGTCTTGAGGTTGAACCTTCAGTCTTCACCCTGAATTGACCTCTGTTTATGTGAGTGAACTTCCAAATTCAGAACCAAAGAAGAGCAGACTCAGATAACATGTGACCCAGTCCTCTATTTTATATAAACTTAGAAAATGGCTTATCTAAAGTCATATAGCTTTATTAGTAGTAAATGAAGGACCTGAATTTTTATCTTTTGTCTCTTAAATCTGTATTTCTTTCCTTTTCCCCATATCTAGGCTGCTAAACACATTAGATACACAGCCATCACTATGACTCAAGTTTAACCATTAACCAAATTTTATTTTCTCAGGAATGAATTAAGTTGGTCATACAAGTAAGGCCTCGCTCTTAGGGTAGCAATGGTGTTTGCTATTGGATTTCTGCTGTTGGATTTGTTGCTGTTGGTTGAATTTGTTGCTGTTGGATTTCTCTTTTATAGCCTCACTGGCTTTGAATATGGCCTCTGGGCTTAACAAAATGAAAAGTCAATCTTGTTTTTGTCTGAAGAAAAAAAAAATAGCAGTCATCTTACTAAGCTGAAGTAATTATAAGAGACATAACAATTTTGTCTTTTCATCATGATTTCTAGCCAATCTTCGTGAAATAAACTATGAACGAGTCTTTTATTGATCTTTGCTTTGGTTGCCACTGGGTAAGCAAATGTATCCCATACATGTCCTGAAATGTCTTTTAACTCATGATGCTATTTGTTTTGAGGACTCCATCACATTTACGTGCTGTTGCATAGCCGACCTTTAGTTTAGTCAGGTTGATGTGGGTAAAACTTCAAATTCACACACCTGTTCAGGAGAATCACTGTTCACCATGGTTCTCAACCTTACGTCTCTTATGCAGGCCTCACCTGCAGTGTTAACTGTGTGTTGACAAGTTCCCCCTCAGGAGACTCGTGTCTGTTTCTGTTACTTTCCTATCTGCACCCTGTCCACTGATAACAACATGTTTTCAGCTCCAGACTTCTCTTTGACCGATGTTGTTTCCTCTTTCAGAAGTGCCTAGCTGCCACTCCATTTATATGAGGCAAGAAGGCTTCCTGACTCATCCCAGCAGAACAGAAGTTAAGTTTTTCATTATTGAAATTCTTGTAAATGCTTGTCAACATAATCAGCCATCCTCAGGATGCTGTCACATTATCATGATATACAGGAAAAATCACTTAGGTCCACGAAACCATTGTTTTAAAACTTTTTGAAGTCAAAGGAAGATTTTTGGGGTCATGATCTTTTATATTTTGTTAACATGAGTCATATGCATGTAAACAGCTGATAAGTGAATTTCTCTGTTCTTTTTGCCAACAACCATATTCTTTTAAAACAGAACATGTTCTTTATAGATCACCCACCTTACTGCTATCTGTTGAAATGTATCTTCAAGGAATTTTCAGTTTTGCTTGGGAGAGCTAAGTCATTGAAATAAAA
Source organism: Nanger dama (assembly GCA_917880005.1). Lineage (NCBI taxonomy): Eukaryota > Metazoa > Chordata > Mammalia > Artiodactyla > Bovidae > Nanger > Nanger dama. The sequence continues at coordinate 39,749,778 of CAKJTW010000007.1, forward strand.
TGCAGTTGATTTAAATACATTCACATTTAAACATCCTGGTTTTACATTTGGGGACAAATAATTGTTAAGCCTCACATAAGAGGCTTAGAACAGGTGTTTTTCTCATGGATGTGTCATAGTAACTGCAGTGGGAAAGTTTTGTTCTAATGGTCATGATATTTTCAAGGTCACGTATGAAAGTTCTTTTATCGGGATAGACTAACCTTTAAAGTATTTCCTGAATTATGTGCCCAGTCCTTGATGTCAACAGTCTGTGTCTTCAGTGAAATGACTTGGATTTATCCTTCTAGGTTGAGTCTAACATTGTTTGTTTTGCATAAATGATATCAATAGAAGTTAGCCGCTGTGTTTAAAGGCTAGTGACATGAGATGGTAAATCCAGAATATACGAGACCAAAATTTTTCACAAATGCAATTTAAGTGTTGTTATTGTTAACATTATGTACCTACCACAGAGACCAATACTTATGAGAAATAAAACTGTGACTAAATTATGTGAAATTTCTTCCTAGTAATTAAAGATAATGGCAATTAAATGAAAGTCCCACAGTCAAGGATATTTGGGGGAGAAAATGATTGTAGAAAGCCGTCAATTTATTTTGCATTTTTCCTAAGGATTTAGCAATAAAGGAAAATTTTTTTTTTTTTTTAAAATCTGACTTGTCTATTGAAGATGAAATCATGAGAAGGTTAATGCAGCTAAATATTTCTGTAAAGGAGTGAAGGGGTAAATTGTATTTGTTTCAGTTCATCAGGGTCATAATGCAATATAAATGTAATTCTCATCTGAATAATGAAACTTGGAAGAAAACAAAAAAGAAGATAATCTGTTTTACATTGCAGGTTTGCCAGTGTTTACATGAGCATTATTGGGTTAGTAATATTATATATAGCTAACTTTCATATATTACTATGTGCCAGTCACTGTTCTAACGTTGCAGATATTGAACCATTCAGTCCTCACAACAGCCCTATAAGATAGGTGGTTTATTATCATTCCCATTTTATAGATGAGGAAACTGAGGCACAGAGGTTAATCTGTCCAAGGTCACAGAGGAGAAAAGCAGAGAAGTCCTTTTCTGCCTCCATTTTTACGTTCATGGTTATATTTTGAATTGTTTGTGAGTTTTATTTTTGTCATGAATAAATGTATCCCATTTCCCCTCCACAGGCTGCATGTTTGAAAAGGGCCCCAGGCAGTTTTATGATGATACCTGTGTCGTCCCAGAGAAATTCGATGGTAGGTTCTTCATTGTGCATCAAGTTTTGATTTCTGTAAGAGGCTGTGGAGAGATCACCCTCGGCTCTCCTGAAAGCAGGCAACATCATTGCTTAAAGATTTTCCTGCTCATCACTTACAGTGCACTCAAGTCTCGCTAAACTTTGCCTCTTATAAATTCCCTTTCCTTTTCCCATTAAGAAGCTTTTCTCTTTTGTCCTATGAGAGATCCCATTTTTAAAGACAGAGTATCATTCTTGCTGAGCTTTATGTAGAATAAGAGAGGGCCCTTTCCATTGCCCGATTGAGTACATGCAGCTTGTTGTTTGAGATGTATTGAAAGCTGATCCTGTAATTAACAAAGCGGAGCAGAAAGCTTGCTACTGTGGACGCACAGATGACTAATGTAGCCTCTTGCCTTTTATTGTTCATGAAAAGATGCATTATGGAACACAGGAACAACATAGCTGCCCATTTAGTTAGTGAATGTGCATCCTCTTTTTTTTCCTTTGGAAGATGTTCATTACTAATGCGACATTAGTTTGTAATTGCTCCAAATGGATTTAGGAAAGCATTACCTTTTTAATATCACTTGCTGTGGCAATGAAAGTGAAAACATCACCCCCACATGTTAGGAAGGGGTAAGGGTTGTCAAGTTAGAGAGACTCTTCTTCTCTTGACAAAGATCGCAACAGTCAGCATCTAGAAGGAAGCTTGGGTAAAAGCGAACAGTTGATTGACTTAGTGGTTCTTCAGAGTGGTCTCCATATTTCCTGCTTTGATTGTTTAACAGGAAATGAGCAGGGGCCTTCTGATTAGCTGATTGCACAAACTTTCAGGATCATGGCTGTAATGACTTGGTAGCTCTTGGGAGTTTTAATTGTCATTATTTAAACAGCAAAGGATATGTACAGATTGCTCCTCTGTCTCTAATTAGTTGCTTGAAGACTACTCTGTTCTTGATGCTTTTGCTCCTCTTAGACTTATCAGACAGGATGACCAGTCTTGGGAATATCTGTTTCCTTAGCCTCCCTTTAAACTGCTAAATTCATGCCAAGGTCATGGGTTAAATGGATCACCTTTTTAGTCTTATGCTATAATAAATGTTAGTTTTAACCTTTGAGTTTCAGAGGTGTGATGTGTGTTATTGTATTTAGCACCATTAGCAGAGTATCAAAATGTATAAGATCTAGTTTTTTATTTTTTCTCTTGAAATAAAGTAGAAAGTCTACTTTTGGAATGACATTCATCAGTTCCTTTCATAGTGAGTTAACTTTTTAAGAAATGACAATAATTAATTAGTATGGGCATGTAAGGAAGAAAAACAGTTCAAAATATAGACAAGATCAGGGTATAATCTGACAGGGCAAAGACAGAGTCACACTTGTGTCTGGGGAAGCTAATTGTCTTGATTATTTTTCCCTTTGATTTTTAAATACTTCTCAGCTTTATACTAAGAAAATATTTTGGGCAAAATAGTGTATTGGGCTTACATTTTATAAGGAACAGAGAACAAGAAGAAAGAAAATCAAAGAATTTTTTCTGTTGTGCAAGGCAAATATGATTAGTCAGTTTTATAGGCAGAAGCAATCTAAAGGTTAGAACATTTGACAGTGTTTCATTCCATCTACAAAATTATTCATTCGCCCCCATGAAAATTTCTAAATCTTAGAAGGAAAAACTAAGATAAATAAAATTATCACTGAACAATATGAAGAGACACTTCCATATTCTATAGCTTAGACCAAAACAGCATAATGATTTTTAGCAGCTATTGAGTGAAAAATTTTACTTTGATTTTTTTAAAGTATTTTTTCTATCATAATTTCAAGAGGTTTATTTCTGTGTTCTGACCAAAGGAAAGTTTTAAAAAGCTTGTGATTTGGGCTGTTTTATAATTCACTCTTCGGGTTAGTGTATCACCTTAAACATATTCTGTCTAAATTGTTTCTAAGCAACTTCCCTCTGCATGAAGGAGAGAAATTCATGCATTAATAGTGATATGCTTATAGGGCCTTATACATTCCATTCCCAATGTGACTGGCTCCACATATTTTTGAGACAGTTTGCTGGAGCTGGAAGTGTAGAATCAGTAGTCATGAAACTGAGTTGTGTGTGTGTTTTCTTTTGTTCGTTTGTTTGCTTTTGGTAAAACCAAAATATCTGACCAGATTGATACCAAAGAATTGGAAACTGACACCTTTATTGCTATAATCTATTTAATAGACTTACAGTTTGTATGTAGCACAAACAAACCTTTCTTGTTTAAAAATACAGATTTACAGAAAACTCTGGTGTGTTCATTTTCATGTGTATATGCATTTTTGAATTGGACTTTCGGAAAAAGAATAACAAGCTAAACTCAAATAAGTGCAATATAAACAAGAGATAAGGAAAAATGAGAGAATTTTCATTTGCTGCCAGCTGAGAAAAGCATGGTGGCAATATGAAGGTGTGGTAGAAAGGTGGCATGATGGTAATCCAGTATGCCTTGCATTACCCATGATATTTTCCGGATTTTTACTTAGCTAACAGAGTTTAAGCTGCTATTAAATTTGCTTTGAAACATTTGCATCTAAATTTTCAATAGTTTGTCACATGCAAATCAATTAGGTATTTATAAATTGTAGTTTGCATATTTTAATTTGTATAAATAAAATGCCTGGAGCTTAAAATTGATTACTCCCTCTCCACTGTTGCTGAGAGTAGTGTGTGTATGTGTGTGTGTATGTGTTGTGTTAGTCACTCAGTCATGTCCGATTCTGCGACTCCATGGACTATATAGCCTGCCAGGCTTCTCTGTCCACGGACTTCTCCAGGCAAGAATACTGGAATGGGTAGCCATTCTTTTCTCCAGGGAATCTTCCTGTCTCAGGAACTGAACCTGGATCTCTCACACTGCAGGCAGATTCTTTACCATTTGAGCCATCAGGGAAGCCCTGCTTAGAGCAGTAAGAGATGGCATTAGCAGTGAAGGAAAGAAGTAGGGTTAGATACTATCGTTTTTAAAATGTATCTGAAGAAAAAAAAAGATATAGCCTTTTTATAAGTCAATGACATCTGTGCATTTATTTTGCCCTGTGTGCAGTATTTATATTGACCTATGTGTAGTTAACTGTAAGTTTGCAGATTCCTGGTTTATATTCAACCATTTAACTGTGTTAAATCCCTGTTTCAGTTCAGTTCAGTTCAGTCACTCAGTTGTGTCCGACTCTTTGTGACCCCATGAATTGCAGCATACCAGGCCTCCCTGTCCATCACCAGCTCCTGGAGTTCACTCAAACTCAGGTCCATCGAGTCAGTGATGCCATCCAGCCATCTCACCCTCTGTCGTCCCCTTCTCCTCCTGCCCCCAATCCCTCCCAGCATCAGGATATTTTCCAATGAGTCAACTCTTCGCATGAGGTGGCCAAAGTACTGGAGTTTCAGCTTTAGCATCCTTCCTTCCAAAGAACACCCAGGGCTGATCTCCTTTAGAATGGACTGGTTGGATCTCCTTGCAGTCCAAAGGACTCTCAAGAATCTTCTCCAACAACACAGTTCAAAAGCGTCAATTCTTCGGCACTCAGCTTTCTTCACAGACCAACTCTCACATCCATACATGACCACTGGAAAAACCATAGCCTTGACTAGATGGACCTTTGTTGGCAAAGTAATGTCTCTGCTTTTCAATATGCTATCTAGGTAGGTCATAACTTTTCTTCCAAGGAATAAGTGTCTTTTAATTTCATGGCTGCATTTACCATCTGCAGTGATTTTGGAGCCCCTCAAAATAAAGCCTGACACTGTTTCCACTGTTTCCCCATCTATTTCCCATGAAGTGATGGGACCGGATGCCATGATCTTAGTTTTCTGAATGTTGAACTTTAAGCCAACTTTTTCACTCTCCACTTGCATTTTCATCAAGAGGCTCTTTAGTTCCTCTTCACTTTCTGCCATAAGGGTGGTGTCATCTGCATATCTGAGGTTGCTGATATTTCTCCCAGCAGTCTTGATTCCAGCTTGTGCTTCTTCCAGTCCAGCGTTTCTCATGATGTATTCTGCATATAAGTTAAACAAGCAGGGTGACAATATACAGCCTTGATGTACTCCTTTTCCTATTTGGTATTTCATAGAAACTCTTTTAGTTGTGGTTTAACCATTTTTAGTGATTATTTTAATATAAATTTTATATAAATGTCATAATAATGCTAATCATAGAAACTTAAAAACTTAAAATGTTTTTAATTTAGGAGACATAAAACAAGAGCCAGGGATGTATCGGGAAGGACCCACATACCAGCGGCGGGGATCACTTCAGCTCTGGCAGTTTTTGGTAGCTCTTCTAGACGACCCTTCAAATTCCCATTTTATTGCTTGGACTGGGAGAGGCATGGAATTTAAACTGATTGAGCCTGAAGAGGTGAGTTTCATAGATTCTATTTAGGGAAATCAGCTATGTCATAGTAGAAAGACACATACTTGATTAATATGCCAAAAATTCATTTTTAATTTTAAAACTTTAAGGGAACATTTTGAGTGAAAAGGTAGTCCAAAGGAAAAAAAAAAAAAAGGCAGGCATACATGTAAAATCAGAAATGAACAGGTTACAAGCTTGTTCCAGTTGAATACCATCCTATAGAACTGATGTTGAAGAAAATCACTAAGAACTTTACTGTGCGTGTGTGCTGAGTCACTTCAGTTGTATCTGACTCTGTAGGGCAGGGCCTGGGCCTTCTCTAAAGCTGCATCTGAGTTGGGAATGTTGGATGGTCTTTGAGAAAGAGAGGAATGTGCATCAAGTTCAACTCGTTTTAGGGAGAGAGGAATTGTTCTTGAGACTTAGAAGTTATTAATTGGACAATCTTGATTTTTGGTAGGAGGGTCAGAGGGAAACATTTAGAGAACTAAGTCATGTGTAAGAGGGCTGTAGGGAGACACAGCTGTGGGAATAAAGGCATTCAAAGGTCACAGTGGGAAATCCTCACTCCTTAGGTGTCTCCTAGGAGACACAGACCTATAGGAATATTGTTTCCCTTTGATTAATGGTGATACCTGTTTCAGATCAGCTGGGCAGTGTATACTCCATTGGAAGGTAAGAATAAAGTTTAAAATGTCACCATGATACCTAAGAAATTGCCCAAATGGGAGGATTCTGGATAGAGATACTATGGGTAAATGGAACTCCTTTCACCCTGTTCGGTTGTCTTACCCCCTTCCAACCTACCCTTGTGTACATACAAATGGAGTATTTTCCTATAAAACTTCTTAGTTCAATGTTTATTCTTCCCGAGAGTAGCTTTAGATTTAAGCCTACTATTATTGTTACAGTGTAACCTACCAAATAGCATTTGGACCGCAAGAGAAAGGCCACGTTTATATTTATTTACACTTTTTTTTCTCTCTTTTTTTTTTTAAGTTTTACTTTATTTTACTTTACAATACTGTATTGGTTTTGCCATACACTTTTAAAAGAATTTTGTCTGTGCTGGGTCTTGGTGGCAGTGCGCAGTCTTCTCATGTGGTAGCTTGTCTTGTTGTGGAGCAGGGTCTCTAAAGCACAGGATCAGTGGTTGTGACATGCCGGCTTTAGCTGTCCCTCAGCAGGTAGAATCTTCCCAGACCAGGAATCGAACTCAGGTGCCCCACATTGGCAGGCAGACTCTCAATCACTATGCCAGCAGGGAAGTTTGAAGGACAAACTTTCATGAAAAGTTTGTGTCTTTTCATGAAAGATGTTTTCTCTTTTACATTAGCTGAGAAATCATTGGGAGACTTTTAGCTAACATGGCTATGACTCATATTGGCTGTTGTATCTAAACACCCCAGAAAAGTAAAAAAAAAATTCAGAGATATCTGCTTTTTAAACTCAAATTAATTCATTTCATGTAGATTTGACATCTGTAACCTAGGCTAATGGACCTATATACATCTTACATTATCTGTTTGTCTGTGTATTCAGTTATAATCAGATAATATGTCCTAATTTGATATCCAGAAGATAAGATGATAGTACTTGTAAAGATTTAAGGGATTATCTGATTCAAATATGGAATGAATAAAGTATGAAATGAGAGGAACTGATGAGCACAATTAAGTCTACTCCAGGTTATATCAGTGAGAGGGTACGTTTCCATCTTCTTTAGCCCCACACCAAGTATACACAGATACATGCATACATACCTACCCACATACAGAGGGCTCAGGATCAAAACTGTAAGTATCCATTATCAAGTATGGGCTAAATGTTTGGGTAGTTGAATTTTGTATTGTGTCTAAAACTTAATTTGGCTGTCAAAGGAAATTCATTTTTATGTAGATGTACTTAAATAATGTAAGTGAAAGAACCACAAAAATGTGAAGCACTAAAGATTGAGGCTAGAATCACTTAACATAAAGTAATTTGAAAGCCTGTTAAGTAATGATGAGAATATGAGCTCTTCATCTCATGAAAGATGTTAATAGTCACTGTAAGAGTTGGTTCATACTAGACCTGAAGGACATCCAGCAGAGATTTATATCAGTTACTTCTGTCCATCTGTGATTAAAGTGAGCAGAAACAGAATTTTTTTATTGTTACCATGGGCTTCCCTGATAGCTCAATTGGTAAAGAATCTGCCTTAAATATAGGAGACCACAGTTCGATTCCTGGGTCAGGAAGATCCCCTGGAGAAGGGAAAGGCTACTCACTCCAATATTCTGGCCTGGAGAATTCCATGGACTGTATTGTCCATGAGGTCACAAGGAGTCAGATGACCTTCACATTCACTTTCATTTGTTAAGATGGGGTATGACTGAATTACATTAGTGATTATTGATCCACTTAGAAGTGTAAAAATTTTTAGGCAAGTGGTTAAGTTCTTTATGTGTAGATTTTTAAGCTGATGGTGTTGAAACAACAATAGGAGACTTGACCAGGGGATGATTAGGTTGATCAGCTTGTGAATCTCTGTGACTTTTTAATGTTTTTAGCCTAAAAGGAATACAATTATATCTGTTCTTATGACAAACTAACATTTAGATACCTTTTCTATAGCAGACTCTGAAAGTAAAAAAGAGCTGAGGAAGTCAGTGTCGGCAGACCATTTCCAGATAGTAACTAACTCCCTGGCAATAGCTAAGTAAGCGCCGAACGTCTCCGAAGGCCTTTTGTTCAAAATGAAACATTCCATTTCTGATTGCTGCATTGCTCACTGCTGCAGTTGCTTCCATCAGGCAATGACTCTGCAGTTTATGTTTAAATTTCTTCTTCGGGAAGTGTTTGTGAAATTCCTTTAGTCTCCGTGGCCCCCGTCACCCTCTTGTTTCAGTCACACAGCAGTTCTTTGAGGGTCTGTGACAGTGCAGCTCATGAAAGGTGGCTGTGAAACCATCCTTGCTGGAATTACTTTAAGTTCCATTTCTGTGTATTCCATCTTGCAGTTTAAAATGATACCGAGTAAGACTTCAGTCTTGCATTGATCATCTGCTCTGTGTGTTTAGGATAACTTCACCAAGCATATAATCTTTACCTTCTCTCTCTTTGAGATATTTGAAATTATGGGATGTTATTTTTGAATTAATCATGGGTTCAGGGAACAGTTATTGACATAGCAAAGCATCTATAGGACACAGCATGCTAAGTCATTTCAGTTGTGTCCGACTCTTTGCAACCCCATGGACTACAGCCTACCAGGCTACCTTGTCCATGGGGATTCTGCAGGCAAGAATACTGGAGTGCGTTGCCATTTCCTCCTCTGGGGGACCTTCCTGACCCAGAGATCAAACCCACGTCTCTCATATCTCCTTTATTCACAGGTGGGTTTTTACTACTAATGCCACCTAAGTAGAAGTCTTTGGGTAATCAAGATTGTTGAGCTGGAAGACTTATCGAGAAGTCTGATAGCCAGGCCCAGGTTGTGGTTTCTAGGCTTACTGTTGCATATTCAAGCATGATTTTTAAAAATAAATTGAATAATATTAATAATTGAACAATTACATTGTCCTATTTAATTCATTTGTCAATAACGGTAACTGCTGTAGTGCTACAGAGGTCTTTCCACTCTCCTCACTGACAGCCAACGTTTTCACTTGAGGGCTTCCCTGGTGGCTCAGACGGTAAAGCGTCTGCCTACAGTGCGGGAGACCTGGGTTCGATTCCTGGGTCGGGAAGATCCCCTGGAGTAGGAAATGGCACTCCACTCCAGCACTCTTGCCTGGAAAATCCCATGGACGGAGGAGCCTGGAAGGCTGCAATCCATGGGGTCACTGAGGAAAGAACGTTATAAAGAAGTTACTAAAAGTATTGCCACCGTTGTACACGTTCCATGTTGAAAATGGTCCTTTGGCCGGATGTAGTGGTGACTGTGCTTGGTCATTTGTAAGGGCTGGATGGACTTTCCTAGTTGTTGGATGGTCTAACCTGTCCTGGAAGTTTTTATGTTATCTGTTCATTTTAAGTTTCAGTCTTTTAAAACAATTTTATTATGATAGGAACACAACAGAGGATGTATCTTCTTATCCAGTTTTTAAGTGCTTGGTCCAATATTGTAAACTAGAGGCACAGTGTTAAAGCAGATTCCTAGATCTCATTCCTTTATCTTCCATAACATGTCTGCATCTCCTAGGCATATGGATGTGTCTCATTTTCCTCCACTTTATGCTAAATGTGATATTGAAATAGCTCTAAAAATAAATTTGATTGTTTTAATATGTCTACTGATACCCACAGTGCTGTGAATTACCTGGCATCATAAAAGTCAAACTCTGCTTATGATATTAAAAAAGGCATCTTTTTCTCCCTAAAGACTTCCTTTGGGGAGAGAGAAAGTTGTTGTTAAGTTTGTCGCAGGTTATTTTCCTTTCTAGGTATATCCTGGTGATCTTCTAGAAAAAAAATATTAACAAATGCCAAAGTATTCAGAAATTGTTGTTCAGTTTAAGGAGATACTGATAATTTATTTTCACATCCCCTTCAGGTTCACAGGCTCTTCAGTGGTCCTATCTGTTAAAATTCACTGATGTCCATTGTTAGCTGTTTAAAAGATGCTTTATTTAGAAAGTATTGCTTTCACTTATTATTGCCACTTGCCCATCACACTCTTGCTCCCAATATTTATATTAAAATTAAGTGTATCTTAGTTAATGAAATTAATTAATAGATTGATTAATATTAATGGAATCCATTAGTTAATCCAATAATTAATGGAATATTAATGTGTGCCTGTCACTGTGACTTTCTATTTGGGGATACATAATCACAGGGATGTGACATCACATATTTTGCTTTTAAAAAGTATACTGATGTATGTGACTAAATTACATTGTATCTTCATTCAGGAAATAGAAATTAGTGAGAGAGAAAATAGGAAAGATCAGTGTTTTTTAAAGGAAAAAAAAAACAGAAAAGTTACTGCTAATTAAATAGAGTATTTCTGCTAAGCATTCTGTAAGATCTTGGTATATGACACACAACAACAACTTGGAATTCTGTGAACTTAGGAGAATGCTAATCCTGTTAGAAAATGCTCTTTCCAGGTTGCCTAGGTATACACGGGAGCTGCAGTTTCTGCTCAGATGAAACGAAAGTGGAAATCAGTGAGGATGTGACTTTGACTGGGGTCACAAAAGCAGGCCACCCTGTCCTGGATCATCTACAGCTAGCCCAGGGTAGTGGGGAGGGAGGGGGTTACAGATTCGTTGAGGAAGGAGGCTTTACTAAAGCTCTATTGAAGAACTTTGTCTTTGCCAGAAAAGTTGCGCTTCCAAAGCCATATTATAAAAAGCTCAGAGATTGTTCACAAAACCACAAAGTGGATATTCTGCTTTAGAGATTTTTGTTTGTGGACTCATATACATGGTGACCTTTTTGCTTCCTTCTTATTTTTAGCATCCAATTACTGTTCTTTAAATGAATGCTTAATTCCACCAGTTTAGTACTGACTGCACTTTATTTTCTGATGCTGCTTCAGGCGATAAAAATTATGCACAGTTCAGCTTACTAATTTGTGCACACTATGCCGCTTGTCTTTTAGCCAGTGTCAAGCAGGGTATCTTTTTTTCTTTGATTTATCATAACCTCAAAAACACCTTTACCAAGAAATCTTTATTTATAGATGAAGTTGCTCTTGATCTTTAGTTTTTAAAATCTGAAAAAGAAATAAGGAAAAAGCAGAAAGGGGACCTCAGAATGGGAAATATGCCTCATTTTGGTGAATTGCAGCCTGTTCATTCCCGTTGTAAACACATTCCCTTATTTCCATTTAATTTTGTATCCAAAACAATAGTGACAATGAATCCTATTGTGTTGTTTCAGAATGATCACTTAGTGCCTGGTTGAAAAAGCAAACCAGGACCCAGGAAATACAGATCATGATAGCTTTTGCCTCTTATACGTATGCCATCGATTTGGATATGTTTTAGATGGTTTGGAAGTAATTAATGAATTAATTTTTAGGAAATATGTTGATAATACTTAACACAACAATGTGATTCTGTCTCAATGGCAGGTGGCCAGGCGTTGGGGCATTCAGAAAAACAGGCCAGCTATGAACTATGATAAACTTAGCCGTTCACTCCGCTATTATTATGAGAAAGGAATCATGCAAAGGTGAGCAGCTAACACAGCATTAAAATTTATTGAATTGTTTCACATTCATCCGCATGTCATACTCAAAGCCACATATCATTACATTGCTGAAGCAAGGTTTTTGCTCACTTTAACGTATGCTTAGCTGTTGGTTTTCCTGTTATAAGGCCTTCTGTTTATAAATTTATGAGTGTTATAGGCAAATGTGTAATACAAAATAGGAGATTTTCTGGAAGTCCCCACTTTGCTGTGTTTGGTAAAAAAAAATCCTGCCTTAATACTAATATGGCAATATATGTCCCCAAAAGTTGTTGACATTTTGCTCATTCTCCACAATTACACAATTTTGAATATTAGCTGAATGTTTCCTTTTCCCCTCTTTTTCTGATTCTTAAAACATTCAGAGCATTTCTTGTTCTTATTCTGAAAAACATCTTTTCTTGGCTGATTTCATTACTTGACAGTTTAACATCTTAAACAGTTGATTTGAAATAAGTATTTAATCTTATCTTGTTGGCAGAATGATATTAAATATGCTTTATTTCAAATGAGTGTGTCTTAATATTTCAAGGTAGCTTGTTTAAAAAGTGTGAGATAAAACAAATTACACTTGGGACAAAATCTAAAATTTTTGAAGAAGGTAATGAATAAGTAAAGCTAAAACATTTGGGTATTTGTTATTATTAACATCCTTCAGCCTTGCATGTGTATTCAATCTATTAGTCTTGACTGTGGACGAAGTTTTAGCCTTTATACATTGTGAACATTTCATTATAGTTTCATTATGTGTCCTTTGTTCATTTGTGGAACCATGAACATAGCTACATATTACAGATTATGGCATAGTTTTGTTATGCCAAGAAAGAAAGACTATACCAGTTGGTCCATGACAATGGTAAAAGAAGAGGGGGGAGATAGCTTCATTTGGGCTTTCTAGACCAAAGGCAATCTGCAGTCTGGTTAGCCAGCCAGTAAGTTAGAACTTCAAAGAACCTTAAAAGATAAGGCTGAATGGGATTCTTAATTGCTTCCTGTTTCCCTGAATCTCACTCTTGAATTGTAAAACCAGATACTATCTGCTCCTCTTCTCCATCTCAGTCCTGGAGTCTTTTTAAATTCTTCCCTTCCTTTCACCAACCACTCCCGTTTACAGCCAACCTTTTTCAGATACATACTATTCTTTCAGTTTTCATCACCGTCTTCATAGTCAGGCATAGCAAGTAAACTGGCACAGTAGGTCCTCTGCAGGTCCCCCGAGCAGTGTTACACAGCAGTAACAAATGCAGTCGACTTTGGTTTGCATGTTAGCGTCGTGCTACATTACTGTTTTTGAACAGATTCTTCTGCTAGAAAGCAGCAATATTCTTTCCTCATGAAGCTGCTGTGATTGTTAAATGAAATAATATACCTGAGACACTTGCCTTGTACCTGGTGCAGTGAAAGTCTTCAGCAGATGGTATATGTGAATAAATCTTGCACCTTGAAACCAAGACATATTTAGCTTGTATATCTTGACTAGTAAGCCCCTTACTAAAGGAAGCAGTCACAGAAAGCTAAAAAGTATCTCAAAATACTAATTATACCTCAACTTTTACAGTGTTTATAGGGGTATCTGCAGGATGTTATGTCTGGTCTTAGATATTCTCAAAGGTATTCAAACTTATGCTTATTACTGATATCATTACTGCCATAGTCCCATTTATTTATCCAGTTATCACACATCCCATTTGCATACCTCTTATTTTAAGAAAATAAGGCAAGATGCTTTCAAATGATCAAATGATAGCATAGATGTTGGAATACAGAGAAAAGTGTTGTGGCTCCTCAAATTTTCCCTATTAGGCTGTAATTGCCAAGGTAAACTGTTAGTGACTATTTATCAGCCAATAAAGGATAGCAAAATGTGTACTTAACAGGCCTTTTGGGGTATCACGTATGATATAAGGAAGGATAGGTTGTTTAAAGGTGAAAATGCAAAAGTTGAAGTATACCTATAACTAGCACGACAGTCAAGACTTTTGACAGTTTTTGCAGACGTACATATCTGCTCCTCGTTACACGTGTTGAGCCAGTCTGCCTGCTACCCTCTGATACACCTGTGGCTTTCTCATTGCTTCATTTTCTCCCTGACAACATAATGGATAAGTAAGTCCTAATATAGTCATTCAGAGGAAAACTGTGCAGTCCTTTAAAAAAATATACGAGGTAGAATTGCATATTTTAATGTGTAGGGGAAAATGTTTATCTGATGATGCTTGTATATGAACTTAAAACTGTGGCTATGTAGTGTATGTCAAAGAATATTAAGTGAAAAATTAAAAATACAACCAAAGTGTATCAAAACGTGAAAGAAACCCTGATTATTTCAGTAGCTATGAAAGAAGAAATGGTGAAGTAATGATTATTATATATTATAGACGATACATGTATATGCTTTTACTTCAAAATTTAGAAGTGCCTAAATAAAAGTATTTATAGACATTTAAGTATTGGTTATTTCTGAATGATATAATCAAATTATTATTTCTTTTGGCTTAATCTGTAATTTCAAGTTTTCCTCCAATATTACTGTACTATTTTTTGAAGTTTTAAGAGTTAACACATAATTTAAATAGCTAGCCTTTCAAAGCACAGTTCAAAAGATAACCTCCTTGTTTAATTCTGATTCATCTCTCTGCAAAATTAATGTTTTACCTAAGCATTACTATTTATATGTACTCAATGTATAACGTTGTCCATATTGTAATTGTATTACTAATAAGAGGATTCATTATGTCCCTTGGTTGTTTATCAGTCCTTGTTCTAAACTCTGTGGCATTTAACATAATCCAATAAATAGAGTAGTAGCTCTAAATATGTTTACTGAAAGAAAAAGTAAAACAGTGTATCAAGGCAGGGTCCTTAAGAGATTTTATAATGCTGATTGCACATCATACATTTTAATTCCCCACAATGATTTATTAAATGATTTCTAATTATAACCAATAGCAACAGGTTGTATAAAAGCATTCCAGTAGTCTAAAGCAAAGCAAATGCCTCCTTCTCAGTGGCCACAAACAAAACAAAGCCAGTTATTAAATGCTCTGAGATATCCTGGCCAATTACTTCATTTTTTTCTCAAAAGACTTTGAACAAAGGAATAACATGAAAACTGGGATTTAGTATTGTTGAGCTTTGTTTTTGATAGGGCCTATTTTTACTTTTATGGCAGTTTCACCATTTCACCTTTATGAACTTAATTTCCTTTTTATGAAGGGCTAAAGTGAATAAACTTATTCCAGACTCCTCTGTTTGCATGCCCTGTGCAAGAAACTTCCAGCTCAGTCTTGCAACAGGCTTTCCAAGAAGCCATGCCTGCCTCCATTTCATTAAAAAAAAAAAAAAAAAGGGAACTGAGGGCAGTTTAAGAAACTTGTTCAAAACCTAAGTGTTGGCTGTTTTCAAGCTTAAGGATATTCACAGTATTTGAATTCTCTAAATTGGTTTCTCTTACAGGGTTAAAAAAAAAAAAAAAAAATTCCAGGGCAAAAAACATTCTAAATCTGAGTCTAGAACAACAGTGCTTGCTCTTTGGTAGTTTTTTTCCTACAAACATGCACAGATAGTTTATAAACCATGAGTTCACCATTCCCCTGTGTTACAAAGCAACTAGTAGAGGTGCTGAGTAATTTTCACCTTTCTAAAATTACTGAACTCAACGTACACACAAAAAGTTAGTATCAACATACACACAAAAAGTTAGTATCAAACTTAATACAAAGAACTGTATTCATCCACTCCCACCCCCTACCCCAAACCCTCTGGGTTTTTGAGAAGCTCAGCATTGTCTATTAATGGCAGCGGAGGAGGGTATATTTTTTTCACTCAATTGTTTATAATTTCCTAGAGAAGCATTACTCTTCAAAATTTAAGTTTGGGATGTGTCATTTCCTACAAATTATGCTACTTCTCCTTTATTTCAGGCAGCTGTCACATTTCTTTTTCTCATTTCCTCCCTATGTATTGTATATTTTAAATTCCTTTCACTTTTTTTTACACCTCTTAATTCAATTTGACACTACATACACATCCTTAACGTCTGTCTAAGGCATCTTGCTTTCATTTTTAAAAGTGATGTACCCAGGATAATACTGCCCTCTTGATCCATCCTTCATTTAAATAAGGCTATGCATCTTTTTTCAGATGAGAATATTCGGTGCAAAAGAAAAAAATTAAAGGAAAGAAAAAGAATAGTTCACCCTGCGAATCAGTGAAGCACTAGTCTAGTCTTATTAGAAACACAGTGCATTTTTTTTTCTTTTAAGGTTTGAAAGTTTAGCTTTTCTACAATTTCAGAAATATAATGTTAAGAGGGAAACACTACACTTTAAAGGTCTTGTTATTTTATAAGTACAAAAGCTATTACCTTTTCAAACAGAGGGGAAGATAATTCAATATGAGATGCCTGCATGAAATCATTGATTTTTTTCCCCCAAATAACAATGTAAGTTTACATTTATATTAAAACAGCAAACTGCTAAGTTTCTAGTTTTATCTGAAATGAATGTAATTATCACTCAACGTCAGCATTTTGCCTTTCCCTCACTTGAACTGTAATTTATCCCACAAAGTGAGGATTTTTTTTTTTTCCTATCTGTATCTGTTAATACTTGATTGCCTTTTCTTTAGTTATCCATCCTTTCTGGAGCATTAAACCGTGTTTTGTTCATTTCTCTCCCTGCATTCCCCATTTGGGAATGGTGAAGATGAGATTGTGTTTTTTGTGTGTGTTTTCATTGAGGTGTAACTGACGTAACAACCTTGCATTAGCTTCCAGTGTAAAATATAATGATCGGGTATTTGTATCTCTTGCAAAACGCTCACTACTCTAAGTTTAGGTACCATCCCCACATACCACATAAAGATGGGCTTTTTCTTCCGTGTTTCCCTCAGGTGGCTGGAGAGAGATATGTCTACAAATTTGTGTGTGATCCAGAAGCCCTCTTCTCCATGGCCTTCCCAGATAATCAGCGCCCACTGCTGAAGACAGACATGGAGCGCCACATCAATGAAGAGGACACGGTGCCTCTGTCCCACTTTGACGAGAGCATGGCCTACATGCCGGAAGGGGGCTGCTGCAACCCCCACCCCTATAACGAAGGCTACGTGTATTGACACAGTGACAGTCGAGGGCCTCCTCGCGCTTCTGCTCTTTTGCAAGATGAAGAGAATTTCTGAATTCTCTCCAATATTTGATTTTCGTCATTTGTATTTTATTTTTAAATAATAATACACAAAAAGGGGCTTTCCTGTTGCATTATTCTATGGTCTGCAATGGACTGCGCACTTTATTTGAGGGTGGGTGGGGGTAATCTAAACATTTATTCTGTGTAACAGGAAGATGATGGGTGAGTGGGAGGGGGATTGGGGTATTACTTTTTACTTAGGCTTGGGATGGGGTCCTACAAGTTTTAAGTATGATGAAACTATATCATGTTGATTTGATTTCATAACAACCTAGAAAATGTTCATTTCCTCTGGGTATCTATGGTACAGTTAATTCACATTGTGTAAATATCCACTTGGAGACTATCTGCCTTGGGCATTTTTCCCTATCATTTCTATGTCTCCGCAAGGTGTATACAAAAAAAAAAAAAAAAAACTACTGTAAAAGGCAGTTTAATTGTTACAAATGACTGTTTTTGCACCTCTTGTAAAAGTTATTTAGAGATTGCATTTACTGTTCTTTTGTTTTGTTTTGCTTTATATATGACTCACAGAGGAAAACCATACAATGGGTATTCTCTCTGAAGCTGAGTAATCACCATGACTGTAAATGAGGGGCACAATTTTGGACTCTGGCTCCAAACTGAGTCACAGGCCAGTAGCAGTATACGTATCTGGTGCCACCTTGCTATTTAGATACAAATAATACTGTCCTTTAAGTATTTTGAAACCCATTTCAGTTACATGATATTTTTCATGGTCTTTTGAGATCTTCATTTAAATGTTAAATCTGGGATCACAATGAAGCAAAAAATATCTGTCTCCATTCACTTCCTTCAGTACATAAAAACATTATTTAATCAATAAGAATTAACTGTACTAAATCACATAATATGCTGTTCTAGATACAGCAAGCACTTCTTAAGAAAAATATCCAATACACTAAATAGGTACTATAGTAATTTTTAGACATGGTACCCATTGATATGCATTTAAACCTTTTACTGCTGTGTTATGTTGATAACATATATAAATATTAGATAATGCTAATGCTTCTGCTGCTGTCTTTTCTGTAATATTCTCTTTCATGCTGAATTTACTATGACCATTTATAAGTCGATACAGTTAACTACAGATAGCATTTCAGGACAAAAATAGATGACTCAAACCATTTATTGCTTAAAAATAGCTTCTGCCATGCTATGCTATAAGCAGCTTTTATGCACACTGACAAAATGAAGAGTAAGCTTCAGCTTGCTAAGGGAAATTGTGGAAACTTCTGGTGAAATGGAAAATTATTTACAAACTGTTAAAGAATATGAAGAAGTTGCTGTATGACATAGGGCTGGCACTGGTATTGTCCATGTCTTGTTTTGGACACGTGTATCAATGTGATTGGATTGTCTGAAAGAAGATTTAAAGATTTAAAGTTTCAAAGGTTTTTGTTTTGGTTTTGTTTTGCATTTGGAGGAAACAGTGAAAGCAGGGTATGTTCTGTTTACCTTGACAAAACCATAAGTAAGTGGTGTTATAGTATCTCTGATTAGGTTGCTAAAATGATTCAAGCAAAAAACATAAATTTTGTTCACTGTCTCAGAGGAAAAAAATTTAGAGTCAATAGCAAAATGTTTTTAAAAAAAAATCCTAAACACAAAGCCAAAATCAACTTACAAGAGATTTTCATGAACACAGGAAAAACTGTTGAAAGATGATCTCCTGGCTACCCATTTTCCAACATGACATTGATTACAGTTCACATTTCTAAACTCAACAGTTATTGGAAAACCCACATATAGTAACATAACCTATACTGCTCACATTTATTCCTACCAAAAAATTCTAATTTCAACATATCTATGTAACCTGTGATTTCAATGGTTGTTCTACATTTACATTATATATCATTAGGCCCATTATGGGTTAACAAATATGCCTTAAAAATCAGAATTTCCCCCCACCCACTATCCTCATGTGGCCATTTACAGTACTTAGAATAAACATGGATTTTAAAATATTCAGCTAAAATTTTATTGGAAAGAGAATTGACACATTTGGAGAAATTGAAAGTGGGTCTTTAAAATATGATCCAAGTGAAAATTATATTGAGAATACTTTTTCTTTTTTCTCTCATTTTCTTTTATTCTTTTAAAAATTCTAGTTTGATAGTGAAAAAGAATCAGACTATGAGCTATTTTAAAGAATCAAGGAAGAATTGGTATTGATTATATAGTATTTAAGGACAAATTATATATTTTGCTGTTATGGTAGTAACTCACTGAATAAGTAATTGGCCAACATTAAGTATATTTCCAACACAGAAGTATTCAAAACACTGCATTATAAACTCTTTTGGGAAATGTATCTAAAGGGTTTTTTTCTTTTTAAGTTCTGTTCTTATTCTACTTTTTGTTTGGTTGTATTTTTATTTTCAGATAGATTAATAAATCTGACAGCTGATTTCTGCAAGATTCTTGTGTTTTGAATTTCTAATTGAATTGGTTATTCAAACATAGAAATCAATAATGTAACATTTTCCTTCCACTTGGTAAAAGAAACTAAAGAAATATCTCCCCTCATGTTTGCTGCCTCTTGATGCCAATACTCAAGGGGCTAATTACAATAAAGAATGGTACCTCTCCAATAAGTAATGAAAAATGACTTCCCTTAAGTTATGCCTATAAAAATGCATAAAAATAAAAATTCACACAGCTGACAGTGCAGAGCAGTTTCCTCAAATTATAGAAAGATCTTGGAGGTCATATACTTGAAGCTCCTTTTTACAGATTTCAGTTTCATGTTGATGTCATAACAAATTGCCACAAATTTAATTACTCAAAGCAACCCAGATTTATCCTCTTATCGTTCTAGAGATCAGAAGTCCACAGTGAGTCTAAAGAGGCTATAGAAAGATTCAGGGGACAACCCCCACCCTGTTGTCATTTCTGTCTCCTGGCTTTGTCACTCCAGTTTCTGCTTTTGTGGTGACACTTTTTTCTCCTCTGCTGTAGTCAAATCTCCCTCAGCCTATCTCTTGTAAGGATACCTGTGATTACATTTAAGTTCCACCCAGATAACCCAGGGTAATCTCCCTATCTCAAGATCTTTAACTTGATCACATTTTTCAAATCCCTTTTGCCAGGTAAGTTATTCACAAGGATCAGGGGGCAGATAAGGGATATGAGGGGAAAAGGGTGGCTGTTATTCACTTTACTACACAAAAGAAGACATGGTGTATTAAAAATACTGATTGACAACATACGGACAAAAATGTTTTATTGATGGATCTAGGATTAGAAATTACTAAAGATCATTTTTTTTTTTTTAACCATTGAGATAGTCTCACTATTCTCTTCATAAAAGATAATGAGAACATCTTAGTTAAAGTTCACCTACTCCACTAACGTGTCTGGTAATCACATTGAGCTTTTAGATTATTTAATCCCCTCTTGTATAAACATTATGTAATGGGAAAGAAAAAAAGTGATAATTACAGAGTCATAGAAGAATGAATTAGATTGCCCAAGCCAGATCATAATTTTTAATATAAACTTCTTTTGGTGAGATTATGAGTTATTACTATACAATCTTAACATTTACAAGTAATTACTGTTTAAGAAAGAATAATATATAGAATATATCTATTCTCAAAAGGCCAATTCTAAAATATGAGTCAACTCATGTTTATTTGACAAGGAAGAAAATCTATTATTATCTGGTATATAGCCATTGGCCAGATGCTGCTGCTAAGTCACTTCAGTCGTGTCCAACTCTGTGCGACCCCATAGACGGCAGCCCACCAAGCTCCCCCGTCCCTGGGATTCTCCAGGCAAGAACACAGGAGTGGGTTGCCATTTCCTTCTCCAATGCGTGAAAGTGAAGTCGCTCAGTCATGTTTGACTCTTAGCGACCCCATGGACTGCAGCCTACCAGGCTCCTCTGTCCATGGATTTTCCAGGCAAAAGTACTGGAGTGGGGTGCCATTGCCTTCTCCCTGCTGCTGCTGCTAAGTCACTTGAGTCGTGTCCAATTCTGTGCAGCCCCATAGATGGCGGCCCACGAGGCTCCCCCATCCCTGGGATTCTCCAGGCAAGAACACTGGAGTGGGTTGACATTTCCTTCTCCAGACGATAGATGTTTCTAAAATGCATATCCTTATCAGGCAGTATTTTCAGAGCTTATAATGACAAAACATCACAGAAAGGAAGACCACTTGAATGTTTCTTGGTATCTAAAAAGAGAAAACTTGAATTTGAAAATAAGTAATAAGTGATATTTTCCAGTTGCAGTTTGATATGAGGAAGGGGAAAAACAGAATTGTAAGAAAAAGAAAAGGTTAAAAATAATAAAAGGAAGTTAAAAAGGCAAATGAACATATTCAGCAATTGTGATAAGTGCATAAAAACTTAAGTTTTCCTAAGACACCAGTGTTGGACATGATACTGAGAAATTGGGTTCAATTATTTCAGAACTTAACTAGTACTTGTAGGACTTAGCTGTTTTTTTTTCCCTTTAATGTGAGATTACTTTAGAAAAGTGTATTTATTTTAAAAACCCAGTTTATAGAAAAATATAGTTTAAGAAAAGGAGAATTTGATCAGGGTAGTGGATGCCTGTATAGGAAAAAAACAAATTGATGATTTTAGAATGTTCTATTAAAAGTACATATAAAATAGCTATGGTTTATAGACCATAGGATTGTTTTCTGTTTTTGCATATAGACTCCAATATTCTTATTTAGTTCTATTCTAAAATCATGTTTCTATGGAGAAGAAAATTTTAATTCACTTGGATGTATTAAAATTACACGTACAGTTTAAGAAAACATTCTATGAAATTTATGTGATTATAGCAAATATGCTCAAATTTTAAGTCTAAAATAAAAGCCCAGAAACTGAAAATATTGCACTATTGTGATCACTCTGGGAGGTGGCATATGTAAAACTGATAAATATCATCTAAATGTTTGACTTGCTTTTGAATCATTTTAATCATTTAATTTATGGCCCACGACACTTGAATTCTGTAACTTCAGTCCTGCCCAACTCTTTGCAACCCCATTGCCTATAGCCCGTCAGGCTCCTCAGTCAATGGAGTTTCCCAGGCAAGAGTACTGGAGTGGGTTGTTCTTTCTTCCTCCAGGGGATCTTCCCAACCCAGGGATTGAAACAGATTCTCCTGCATCTCTTGCATTGCAGATGGAGAAGACCAGAGAAGCCCTTAGGTCCTAGGACACCTGATAAATCTTTTTCTGGTACTGTGTTCTATCTCTTTAAATGCATTTTTTCTCTTAATCTGTTCAACTATATCAGGAAGAAATTCCCGAAAAGGAGCTATCAAAATTATTTCAGTGACTCTCATGTGCCAGCATACATGCATGACACATGGTACAGCTCTCATCACAGTGGCTTTGTCTGAGAAGCTGAGGCTAACGACAAAACCAGAGTCTTTGTGTTAAGATACCACAGGCAAGTGATCACAGGCAAGTTTATAAACCTTTCTTTTTCTGTAATCTTTTAACCTAGCTACTTTCTTGATTTAAACTTAAATGTAACAATGATTCATATTTTGCTGAAACAGGTTTATTTAAAATGTATTTCATTAAACATTTTTCATTAGTCTATAGAAAATCTGAAAAAGAAGTCAAGTACTACTTAAACAATAGCAATATCAAAACATGAATTTTTTTTCTGAATCTTTACACATTTATAAATCAAAATGATTGAATTATCACTTTGGTTTTTCTACTGGAGAAGGATACAGCTTAATGATTCCAAAAGAGACAGGCCAACTTGTTCAGAATGTTGTAAACACTGCCCCCATAACTAATGCTGTTAGACATAACTTCTGAAAGTAATAGATTTCCCAGAAAACTTTTAAAGCGTGGTAAAAGTCATATGATTTGGAGTCATGTGATTCAGAAGAAGCAACAAATGAGTGGAATGAATTGGGAGACTGAGACTGTAATATACACAATACTATGCATAAAATAGATAACTAATGAGAACCTACTGTATAGCACAGGGAACTCTACTCAGTGCTCTACGGTGGACTAAATGGAAGGGAAAGCCAAGAAGGAGGGCTATCTGTATAGGGATGGCTGACTCACTTTGCCGTACAATAGAAACTAGCATAACACTGTAAAGCAACTATGAGAAATGAAAGTGTGAATCGCTCAGTCATGTCTGACTTTTCGTGACCCCATGGACTATAGCCTGACAATTTCCTCTGTCCATGGAATTCTTCAGGCATGAATACTGGAATAAGTAGCCATTCCCTTCTCCAGGGGATCTTTCCAACCCAGGGATTAAACTCGGGTCTCCTGCACTGCAGGCTGATTCTTTACCATCTGAGGCACCAGAGAAGCCCTAGACTCCAATAAACACAAAATAAAGTAAATCAATACAACACAATTAAAAAATTAAATAGAAAGAACTGAAATCACAGCAACTATTTTTTCAAAGAAATCTGAATTTCAAAAAACTATCATATTGTTTGAGGGGACTATGATATCTTATGTGTGTTTAAATTTTATGACCAGCCCATAAAACTATTTGTCCTGTAGAAAATTTTAGGTGAATTTAACTGAAAGAAGAAAAATATGGCATCAAAAAATGTGGAGAAAATAAGGTAGTACATGTGGTATTACAGTTTAAACTGAAAAATGCTATCTAATTCTCAAGAAATATTTTACTTTATACTTGAAAATATTTTAAAATTTAAAAATGCTTTAAACTTTTCCCATTTAAAAAAGTTATAGTAAAATATATGTAACATAAAATTGACCATTTTGAGTGTCCACTTCAGTGATATTAATTGCATTCACAGTGTTGTGCAATCATCACCACTAGTATTTCCAATCCATTTAAATTATTTTATTCCTAAACATTCCTAAAACATTTTAAAAAACTATAGGAAATACTTTGTTATATATTAAAAATGTAAAAATGCAATCTTATGCTTTCTAATAATTCACCTGTTATAGTTCCTTTATTAATATGTTGCCCTTGATTTCATACTGTGGTTTAATTATTAAAGAAAAGAAAATTTTATGTATAAAGACTATTTCTAGTAGCCAGGACATGGAAGCAACCTAAATGTCCATCAACAGAGAAATTGATAAAGAAGATGGAATGAAGAGGGGATAAATGTATACATCTAGCTGATTCACTTTGCTGTAGAGCAGAAACTAACACAACATTGTAAATAAATATATTCCAATAAAAAAATACTGTGTCTACAAATTCTCTATTATTGCAGGGGAAAAAATTCACTTAGATACTGAGTTTATTAAATGTTTGAAAATAACTCAATAATTTATCTCTATATTAACAAGTAAAACGGCCCAGCATTTTAAAACAAACCACATCAAACAGAACTGTCAGGTTGCACTCAAGTTTCCTTAGTCTGAATGGACAGATCTGATTAATAGATCATAAAGACACAAAGATACAAAAGCTACACTTAAACTCTTTAATACAGTAATAGTTTCAGATAACAATTTTTAAGGAAAAAAATCCCAAACAGAAACATGATAGATTTAATAAAAATGTATTTTATTAATGTAAAATCAGACCAAAACAATACATTGGGTACCATGCCACCATCCTTCACAATATTTTTAGTTTAAACACTAAGAACTTGCTAAATTAAAATGGAAATTGAATATTTTTCTGTGATTTTTCAAATCTCATAGATTCTTTTCAAAACTTGTCCTCTGAAATATGGTACTTAATCACAAGATGACTTGTTTAGAATCATTCACTTATGGAGTAAATTCTGGTTTATTATTGAAAGGAAAGCATCTGAAGGGATAAGATTCTATTATTCATTTTTTCCTGGATATATAATATCGGCCCCAAATGTGATAACATTCCAAATTTGTTTATTGATTTTTGTTTCATGAAGAGCTTGCCTTGCAGGTATAACAAATAACCCATAAAATTGCCATTTAAATTATTTCACGAGCTAACTCTGAAATTCAGTATCAAGAAAATTCTATTTCAGCTGAAACAGAATCAACTGAAAAGGAATTCTTCCCTATAATTTACTGTTTAGTTATTTTCATAACAATTTGTGATTGAGTAGAAACTCTGAGGCAGTGTTTCTAAAACCAAAACAAGGAGAAATATGAAAATAAAATATTTGAATTATTTATATTTCAAAGGAGAAATACACCACACACTTATTTATTCATTGAATGAATATTAATTCACTCATTAGAACAGATTTTGAGTTATTCATTTCAATTTGTTCTTTGTTGGGAAATCTATTGATTTAATCCCTCAAAATTACCAACTATGAATCTTCTACAAATTGATATTAAACATTGCTATCAAGTCAGTTGGGCGTCCTCGGTGGCGCAGTGGTAAAGAATCCACCAGTTCAATCCCTGGAGGAGGAAATGGCAACCCACTCCAGTATTCTTGCTGGGAGAATCCCATGGATGGAGGAGCCTGGTGAGCTACAGTCATGGGGTCACAGAGTCAGACTCAGCTGAACACACATGCACACATAAAATCAGCTGGTCTCCTACTTTGATGTTACCATTACTCAGTGGTTAAGTCTTGTCCGACTCTTTGTGACTGCATGGACTGCAGCACGCTGGGCTTCCCTGCCCTTCACTGTTTCCTGGAGTTTGCTCAAACTCATGTCCATTGTGTCAGTGATGCCATTCAACCATCTCATTTTCTACCACATGCAATTTAGGTATACCTCCCCACAGGAAGACTCTACAGAAGATATAGTAGGTTTATAACAGTGATCCTTTACTTCAAACTAAATAAGACTAACCCATGTGAATCCAACCCATCCTTAGAGAACTGCATACAGTGTATCAATTAAGCTTAAATAATCCCTTATTTAATGCCTACACTCTATGGAAAAGGAGTATGATAAGAAAAAGTGGACTTAAGAATGCTAGTGACAGTAGAAGCAGGTTTACTTTCATTCAAATATAATGTGTGCATGCATGCATGCTAAGTCGCTTCAGTTGTATCCGACTCTGCGACTTTGTGGACTGTAACCCCACCAAGGTTCTCTGTCCACAGGAATCTCCAGGCAAGAACACTGGAGTGAGTAGCTACACCCTCCTCCGGAGGCTCTTCCTGACCCAGGAATCAAACCCATGTCTCCTGCAGCTCCTGCTTTGCAAGAGGATTCTTTACCACTGAGCCACTGGGGAAGCCCAAAATAAATGAGTGTTTCAGGTCAATAGTGCCTGCTACTATAAAAGGAAGCATTCAATTACTCATAGACTTGCATGCAGTCTGTGTGGCCCATCATGGAGACAAATACTGAACATTTAACCAAAAATCAAGGCAGACCAGACAACTGACTCCATTAACTTCTAGGCTTCCTTGACCCTGAACATCTTGATTAACAGCATTTATCAAATGCCCACTTGCTGTTTTATGTGTACATTCCTAGTAGCAAGAAATAATCATCAATCTTTTCAGTCACCATTGCTAAAATCCATGAATACCAACAGTCTTTCCATTCTTGCATTACTTTACCCAAGATTCAGAGTCTAGGAGAGCACAAGGGTTTGCCCTTGGATTGTGTCCTCACTCCTTGCCTATAAATGGGCATAGATCATACAGTCCCATCAAGCCCCTGGATGCTGGGTGAGAAGTAAGACCCTCAAGTAAATGGCAACTTAAGAAGTGAAATTGCCTGCTGGTGTCGTCTTTCTCAAAGTCCCCCAAATAATATTATCATCCATCTTCAGAATGAGAAAACTGCTGAATATAGATTGTCCTTTTTGTTCTTCCATTTCCTTCAGGAGTATTTTGATTCCTATGCGTCTTGTACTTTGGCCACCTCATGCAAAGAGTTGACTCATTGGAAAAGACTCTGATGCTGGGAGGGATTGGGGGCGGGAGGAGAAGGGGATGACAGAGGATGAGATGGCTGGATGGACGTGAGTCTGAGTGAACTCCGGGAGTTGGTGATGGATGGACAGGGAGGCCTGGTGTACTGGGATTCATGGGGTCGCAAAGAGTTGGACACGACAGAGCGACTGAACTGAACTCAACTGATGGGTCTTTAAAGCCTGCTGACATGGTAATGTGCATAAAGCAGTGAGTAACAGTTACTGGATGTCTTTACCAAGTTCCGTAAGAGTATACTCTAAGAGGAATAATGATGAGAGCAAAACAATATGAGTTTAGGATGGGTACTAGTTTACTGGGGCCACCCAAACAAAGTAGTATCAACAGGGTGGTTTAAAGTGCAGAAACCTATTGTCTCAAGTTCTGAGGCTAGACGTCCCAAATCAAGGGTTTTTGCAGGATTGATACCTAGGACTCAAATCTTTCCTTGGCTTGTAGCTGTTCTTCTTTTTCCCATTTTTCTTAATCTTTCCTTTGAATCTGCCTCTGTGTTCACTTTCTCCTTTTTCAGAAGGATACTGATCACACTGAGTTAGGGCTAACCCCGACGACCTTATTTATTACTTACCTCTGTAAAGACCCTGAAACCATGATTAAATCCATTTCCAGTCAAGGTTCATTTTTAAATTTGCATGTTCTCCAAGCTGCACGTGGCCTAAACAATAAGATGTGTTCCCGAGTTGTTATATAGGAACTTGGAGTCAGCTCTCCCTAGATCAAACTGCTTCTGTTAAAGCCTGATAAGGCCCACTGGCCCTACAACTAGGCATGCGTCAGCAGCAGACGCCTTAGCTTAGTTACACGTGCACAGAACCACACAGCTTTCCTCCAATCACCTCTCCTTGCTTTCCTATAGGGCCTCAAACTATCCTGCTTTCTTATTTGTTATCCTATCAGTACCCAGGACCCCTTGCGTTGGGGAAGGTGGCTTGGATATTTTTCTCCTGTCTCCTCGCTGGGCTGCCTTGTACGTAAGTCCTCTCTTACCTGCAATCCTGGGCGTCTTCCCTGCTTTGACTTGACAGGAAAGGCAAACCTGGGTCAGTAGCAACCTCATCCAAATAAGGTCACTTTCTGAGCTGTTGCTGTTAGGACTTCAGGTATCTTTTTCGGGGAAGACACAGTTAAACCCATAGCAGGTACTTAAGTTAGGCTCAAAGGAAAGAATCCATTAAAATGAAATGATTATTATCTATTACGTGTGAGATTTAAGCTTGAGAGAAATTACAACTGTATGTGTCATATTACATGACTAATGTAGACAAAGATATTGCATAAATATAACTGAGGCATTGCGCCCTTTATTCTTAATGATAATGTCTAAAATAAATTTTATTCTCATAGTCCTCTTCCTTCTACCAATGAACACTTTTCCTAAAAAGACGTTAGAGGAAAATAGAAATGAAGGGATTACTCACATAATATAATGAAAATCTAATAAGGGATTGTAGGGATAATAACGGGGAAGGCAATGGCACCCCCACCCCAGTACTCTTGCCTGGAAACAATGGACAGAGGGGCCTGGTGGGCTGCAGTCCATGGGGTCGCCAAGAGTCGGAGACGCCTGAGCGACTTCACTTTCACGTTTCACTTTCATGCACTGGAGAAGGAAATGGCAACCCACTCCAGTGTTCTTGCCTGGAGAATCCCAGGGATGGGGGAGCCCGGTGGGCTGCCATCTATGGGGTCGTACAGAGTCGGACACGACTGAAGCAACTTAGCAGCAGCAGCAGCAGCAGGGATAATAAATGGGAAAAAGAAATCATATAAAAACAAAAAGAAAATGTGGCAACCCAAATAATATCAGTACACTGCTTCTGGTCTCTTTTTTTAGGACCTATAAACTTCCTATGTGCTAGGAGAAAAATCCATGAACAAAAACACTATAGGCTTTTCTGAGCTAAAATGAGAAGTTAGATGAGGAAATTTGCATTGAGCACTACTTATCATTTAAGCACCATTGAGCAATAAGCAGCCTGGGTTTACAAAGAACAAATCATGCCAAACAAACCTGATTGCTTTTTTATTGAATTACAAGATTAGTGGATGAATGCAATGTGGGAGATGTAATACATTTGGGTTTTAGAAAAACATTTGATAGAGTATCTCATGAACTCTAAAATGAATTTAAAGAGTCAGGAATATTAACACCACGATAAGGGATGGAAATTAATGAAGGATTGCAAAGAAAAAGAAGTAATAATCAACCATGAAATAGCAGCCTGGGAACACATCATTATAAGGTGCTACAGTGATCACAGGATTTATTCAGTCCATATTAACATTCACACAGCTTTCTCAGGCTTGATAAAAAGAAATGGAATAAAGAATTCAGAATGCACCTTTTGGTTTCAGGCTGTATATAAAGTCAATGCAGATTTAGGGGAAGGAGAAAATAGACTAGAACTCACATATTTTTGATGGCTTTAAAAATATGTGTCACTGGATCATTGAATTCACTTAGTGCTCTGAGATTTTGTCATGATGCTGTTCTTTGATCTTTTTCTGTGTCTCAAGACTAGCCCATTTTTTATGTCATCCATCTTATATGGGGTAAATCACTATAATTTACTGTAAGTCTGCCTGGCCTTATACTAAAGATCACTTAAGACAACACAAGCTCTCAGTTGCCCAACTTTTTAGTGTTCAAGTGACTTGAATCCCACCACTCTGTCTGGATTTCATGGTAGATACTGCCCTTAAGGTGCAAGTTCAAAGGATACCTATTAAATAAGTAGAAAGTAGTAGAAGCATTCCCTCTTCCTGTGGGAAGCTGGCTGGTTGGTCTACAGGGTACGATTCTTGCCTGAGGCAACGAGAGGTCCCAGGTTCAGGTCCCAGATGAGCCCTTTTCTTTGGGGCTTCCCTGGTGGCTCAGACAGTGGAGAATCTGCCTGCAATGCAAGAGACCTAGGTTTGGTCCCTGGGTTGGGAAGATCCCCTGGCAGAGGGCATGGCAGCCCACTCCAGGATTCTTGCCTAGAAAATTCCAGAGAGAGATGACCCTGGAGGCTACTGACCATGGGGGTTGCAAAGAGTCCAGCACAACCAAGTGAGTAACATGGGGCCTCCCAGGTGGCTCTAGCTGTAAAGAATCAACTTGCCAATGCAGGAGACAGAAGAGACACATGTTGGATCCCTGGGTCAGGAAAATCCCCTGGAGTAGGAAATGCAACTCACTCTAGTATTCTTTCCTGAAAAATCCCATGGACAAAGGAGCCTGACAGGCTGCAATCCACAGTATTGCAAAGAATCGGACATGACTGAGTGACTTAGCACACACAGAAGCATTCCAATAAAATCCACAGTTGATACTAAATTGGGAGGTGCTGCTAAAAAGCAGTAAGACCAGTAAAATTATAACTGGTGCCCTGGCACAACTGAGAAATGTATATGTCAAATGCAAAGTGCAAGAGTCACCTGGAAAGGAGAAAGATATTCAGCAGTGAGCCAGAGGATGCCAGGAGGCAACAGGAAACAGCAACTTGCATGTGAGTTTACAATATCGGATACCCCCCCAAGAGACTTAACAGGATGTTTGATCTACTAGATGAGCTTATAAAAGATCCATCAGTTTCTAACACAATGCTCAAGTCCCTTCTGGAAGACTGAGTTTATTCCCTTTGGAAACATCCTTTCCAGAGTAAGAAAAAGGTACAGAGAGAAGTCAGAACACAGCAACAACAACAACAAAAATGATTATGAAGTGGAGGATAGCCTCACAATGAAAGGAAAAAATATATACAGCATTATTGAAAGGGAAAGGAATTATATATGTATATATATATATATTATATATGTATAACAGATGTATTTAAAGAGAGTATTTTCTAAAGAGAAAGAAGAGCACTCAAGTGAAAAACTTAGAATTAGTAAGTTTATAGCCACACTAATAAAAAATGAAATCCTGAGAAAGGGAGATACTATATGTCTGAGAAGGTCTTCAGATTTTTACCCTTTGATTAAATAATTGACTTGAGAATGTACCAAAATGCAATGTCTTTCTTTTCTGTTAATGATTTTTTAATTTGAAGTATAGTTGATTTACAGTGTTGTTAATTTCTGCTGTACAAAAAACTGATTCAGCAATACCTATATAATAAATGTATATACATTGTCTTTTTTTCTTATTCTTTTTCATTATGGTTTATCATAGGACACTGAACACAGTTCTCTGTGCTATATAGTAGGACCTTGTTGTTCAGCCATTCCACATATAATCATTTCCATCTGCTAAACCCACCTGCCTCCTCCATCCATCTCCTAGCCCCCTCCCCTTTGGCAGTCACAAGTCTGTTCTTTATATACTGGATTCTGTTTCATAGATAGGTTCATTTGTGTCGTATTTTAGGTTCCACATATAAGTGATATCATATGGTATTTGTCCCTTTCTGACTTCACTTAGTAGGATAATCTCTAGTTGCATTCATATTGCTGCAAATGGCATTATGTCTTTTTATGGCTGAGTAATATTCCATTGTATATGTGTATCACAGCACCTCTTCTTTAAGTATTCCTCTGTTGATGAGTATTTAGGTTGTTTCCATGTCTTGGCTATTGTGAATAGCACAGCTATGAATGTAGAACTGCATGTGTATTTTTGGATTAGAGCTTTGTATATATGCCTAGGAGTGGGATTTCTCGATCATCTGAAATTCTACGTTTGGTTTTCTAAGGAACCTCTGTACTGTTTTCTGTAGTGACTGCATCAACTTACATTCTCACCAACAGTATAAAAGAGTTCCCTTTTCTCCACATCCTCGCCAGCTTTTGTTATTTGTAGAGATTTTATTGATGACCATTCTGCCTTGTGTGAGGTGATACCTCATTGTAGTTTCGATTTGCATTTCTCTAATAATTAGTGATGTTGAGCATTTTGTATTTCTTCTTTGAAGAAACACCTATTTAGATCTGCCAATTTTTCCATTGAGTTGTTTGTTTCTGTTGTTGTTGAGCTGTATGAGCTATTTGTATATTTTGGAAATTAAGCCCTTGTTGGTCACAACATTTGCAAATTTTTTTCCATTCTGTAGGCTGTCTTTTCATTTTGTTTATGATCTCCCTTGCTGTGCAAAAACTTATAAGTTTGATTAGGTCTCATTTGTTTTTTAATTTTTATTTCTCTTGCCTTGGGAGACTGATCTAAGAAAACAGTGGTACGGTATGTGTCAGAGTATGTTTCACCTCTGTTGTCTTGGAAGAGTTTTGTGGTGTCACATTTAAGTCATTTGGGGTTAATTTTTGTGTATGGTGTGTTCTAAGTTCACTGATTTACATATGGCTGTCCAACTTTCCCCAAAACCACCTACTGAAGAGAGTGTCTTTTTCTATTGTGTATTCTTGTCTCCTTTGTCTAAGATTAATTGGTGGTAGGTGTGTGCATTTGTTTCTGACTTCTGTATTCTGTTCCATTGATCCATGTCTTTTGTGCCAATACCATGCTGTTTTGATTACTGTAGAGAAATGCAATGGCTTTCTGAGCAAAGGTTTGTTAAGAACTTAAAAATCTTCTTGACAGACTGATATATTCAATAATTTATTTGAATAGAAATTCAAATCCCAATACATATTTTTAATATATCCATTTGACCATAACTGTTGGAACTACATGCTCCTTCCTTCCTTCATTCCTTTTTTTTTTTTTTTTTGTATGGTTAACCTGCGTGTTTCTCAGTGGTTTGTGTGGTCCAGTGTTTTGCTAGCAGAACAGTTGGCATTTGGACCAGACAATTCTTGAGCAAGATTCTCGTGCTTTGTAAGATGTATGGCATCTGCAGGTCCCACACATTACATGCCAGTATGTCCTCTAGTAATTAAAACAGTCAAACCCTTACATACACATACACCAATTTCTAACTGCCCTTAACATCACTCTCTTCCCCAGAAAGTTAAAAAATAATTTTTAAACACACTCACCATAGAAATCTCAGTAACTAAGTTTTCCATATTTAAGGGTTTTGTCATACTTGCTTGGAGAATTCAAGAGTCTAGTGTCACAGCAATCTTGCATCAGTCAAAATAAATTAGCTGTGTTGAGTGACTTACAAAACAAAGTCCATTTTTCTGTTCAGCTGCAGTCTCATCCGAGACTTTTTTGATGGTGCTTTGGTGGTGCAGTCTTAAGGCAGAACATTGATGGTTCTTATAGGGAAGAAGAACGTGGCTCTTGGAGCTTCTGCTATGAAGTTACACTATCATTTCTGTTCATACTCAGCCAAAGAATGTCACTTCCCTAAGTTTGAGTTCCAAAGGATAAGAATGTACATTTCTGCTGGGGGAGGGAGGGCATTTAATATGAGTAACAAACTTTCTTTGACTCTTAATATTCGTTTTGAATTTTAAGGAAAATACCATTGAATTCATCATAAAATTTCCCAGTGGGAAAATGACATCTTTAAACAATGTGATAGTTGCTACACTGATACTCATAGTAAAAATTTAGGGAGTCATGGAATAGAACTGCTTCGCATCTGGCCACACAGAGTTTTCTAGAGATGAGAGGGTCAAAATTGCCACACTAGGACTGGTCTCACTGACTTCCTTACTAATGTTACCTGAGATATTTGGTTTGTTGTGTCTGTAAAACAAGAATTCTTAATTACTTCAACATATATTTATTGAATAAGCTCTGAAAATGACAAAAGAAAGAAGCTTCCTCTCTTGAGGAATTCAGTCTTGCAAGCAAGTAAGACACAGATCACTGACTATAATTCAGTGTGGGAAATTTTGTATATGAATATCTAATAAGTATCTGAGTACAGTTATGAGAGCAGTTAATCTTGCTTGGATGTGGATATGGAGACATCTTTATAGATGAAATGATATATAGCCCAAGCTTATAAATCTGGTGGAAAATTTCACGTAGATAACAGGGACTGGCAAGTGAGAAGAAAGAGACAATCTGGGAATATCAGAATCTTCTGGGAAACTTTCTTAAGCCATGTATCCCCATGCCCTAACTCCCACTGACACAACAGACAAAAAGCAGAAGACTTGCTTGTGCTGATAAAGTTTCAAAGATAATTCTAGTGAATGCACAACCCATACAAACACCACCACCACTCAATATTTTGCTCTACTCTCTAGTAGGACAATCACCTACACAAATGAGTTCTTTAACACTGGAGTCTCTTGGGACTTTGATTTTAAATAAAGATTCCTGAGTTTCAGATTCAGTAAGACTGGGATTCTTGTTGTTCAGTTACTAAGTTGTGTCTGACTCTTTGAGATCCCATGGACTGTAGCACACCAGACTTCCCTGTCCTTCACTATCTCCTGGAGTTTGCTCAGATTCATATCCACTGAGTCAATGATGCTATTGAACCATCTCATCCTTTGCCACACTCTTCTCCTTTTGCCTTCTATCTTTCCCAGCATCAGAGTTTTTTTCCAATGAATCTTAATCCCATGTGATTCTACTGTACAAGATCCATCAACCTCACTTATATGGGATGGAAAATACAAGGAAGTGTGCCTAGAGTTGAGGTTATTGGAAGAGACTGAAACTAGAGCTTGAAATTCTCCTATGGAAAGATAAGGGTTCACGCAGTCTGTAAGTATGGGGGTCCACTATTCTGCCTACCACAACATGTAGGCATTGAGCTACATAAAATTCATATAATTACAAACCAGTAGGAAAATTTTTAATTTTACTGTATGTTAATTTAATTCATTAAAATATCAGTCAAATTAAGAGGCTCAAGTGATTCTTTTTTAATGGATTAAAAAAACCACATTTATTTATTTGGCTGTGCTAAGTCTTTGTTGTGGCACACAGGATCTTTTTAGTTGTGGCATGTAGGACCTAGTTCCCCTACCAGGGATCAAACCCAGGCCCACTGTATTGGGAGTTCAGAGTCTTAGCCAATGGACCACCAAAGAAGGCCTCATATGATTGTTAAGATAAAGCAAATTTTAGAAACTCAGCTTTTGGCCAAAGTGAACCATAAGAGTCCCTAAACATAAGTATAAAGAGGTTACTTTTGTTTTAAAAAATGTTCTTTTATAGATATGAGCAGATATATTGGAGGATACAGCATGGAGACAAGCTCATCAATTAGAATGCAGCTAGCTGAGTCAAGAGATAGGTGAGGATCATAATTAGACCCTAGAAGCTCATTTTCTAGGGACTGTGAGCTCCTCTGGGAAGAACAAAAGAGAAGGGTGCTGGGTTTATCTTCTCCCTTTCCCCTACTCAACAGTTGTGTCTGTTCTACATGTTAAAAGCACAAGAAAATTGTGAAGAATACAAAGTTATCATCTTCACATCTGTTCACAAGAAGCTTAAAATCTGATAAAAAGAAATAAACCTAGAAGGAAAGAATGCAGTGGAATGGAGGTGAAAAAAGGGTTTGGAGAACATTGATATCCTGCTGTGGAGAGATTGCTTTTAAATATTCAGTACTTTACAGATAATCCTGTGGAGGTCAGCATCATGCTCACATCTGCACAAGTTGGTTGGAAGGTCTTTTAAATTCTGTCCCAAATTGCAGCTCAATAGTAGCATACTGCCTTATTTATAAATGACAGAAGAGACTAAAGGAATAGGTCTATTTGAATAATTTTTCAGTGTTGCCACTTGCTGCAGAATACTGTGTGAGCTTCAAGATTGGAAATTGAATGGGTGTCTTTCAGTTCAGTTCAGTTCAGTCGCTCAGTCGTGTCCGACTCTTTGCGACACCATGAATTGCAGCACACCAGGCCTCCCTGTCCATCACCATTTTCCAGAGTTCACTCAGACTCACGTCCATCGAGTCCGTGATGCCATCCAGCCATCTCATCCTCAGTCATCCCCTTTTCCTCCTGCCCCCAATCCCTCCCAGCATCTTTAACCCTTCAAAATTCCAGGGTGGGGTTTTGGGGCTTCCAACTTGAGAAAGATGGACTTTTATGCGTTACTGAATAGAGTGTCTTTGAATGTACTTGAATAAATATGTATTTAGGCTAGTGAATCAACCTGACTTCTATTACCAATGTTCCCAGTCATAGGTGATAAAAAGTAAAAGATTGAAAACAGTTAAAAGAGCAAAAATAGCTCTGTCTAGCTCAGGCCTCCATCACTTAGGGCCTGTTAGAATAATTGGCACTGAGAAACAGAGGGTAGTTGAAAACTTTTGATGCCAGTAGAAACCACAGAATAGGCAGACTCTGGTCTGGTAGCATCACAGCATGAACAGGAGTGGGTGGGGACTGGTCAAGGGCTGAAAGAAAGTGAAGGAAGTAATTGGTCAAGGCCCATCTTCATGGTGCATGCTAAGTTGCTCAGTTCTATCTACCTCTTTGAGACTCTGCATACAGTAGCCTGCCAAGCTCCTCTGTCCATGGGATTCTCCAGAAAGATTATTGGGATGGATTGCCATGCCCTCCTTCAGGGAGTCTTTCCAACCCAGAAATCAAACTAGTGTCTCTTATGTCTCCCACATAGGCAAGTGGGTTCTTTATCACTAGTACTGCCTGGGAAGGCCTGTCTTCAGGGTGCCCAGAAACCAATTCTATAGGAAGGATCTTAACAGGACCTAAAAGGCTGAATACAGCCAGAGTCAACATACATCTCAATAGGTAGCCTACACCAAGGAAAACTGGAAGGAACCTTCTTACTTGCACTAGATTCTTCTGATCAGAAGGGGTAGTTTCTCCTGTGCATGTTTATAGTGAAACTAATGCTAGTATTTATAGAAATTTGAGTTCTAGGTTGTCTTGTAGGGGATTTAGAGACAAATAAAGCCTTTTATTGACAAGTAACACTTGGCCACTTTCTCTATCTTTAAGACATTTCCAGGTATCGTTCTGTCTTGCCTTTGTGGTCACGCCTGTCAGTCCCTAGTGTGTTCTTCTTGCTCTGCTAGCAAGCTTTGCCATTTTCTTGTGTCATTTTGTGAATTCTCCCTGGATTCTCTCTTTGAAGCCTATAGTTCCTATCACCTCTTATTCTGATGCATTTTAGAAATCTAATTCACAACTCCAGCTCCAGATCTTAATTTCAAATTTACTACTGGACATCTCAGCCTGGATATTCCACAACACTCTTGAATGGAATGTGTCCCAAACCAGCCCAACAACTATCCTGTCACAGGCCCTTTGCTCTCCTGCTGTGGTCCCTCAGCTCACCCTACAAACATTTACTCTGGAAAATCTAAACTCACTCTCCAGCTGTATCTCCTTGCTTATTCTATGTATGTTTTGCCTTAATGTCTTATGGCTAATTGAAGTAATATGTTGTTTAAATTTGACCTTGTGTGACTTGTTCAGTTCAGTTCAGTCGCTCAGTCATGTCTGACTCTTTGCGACTCCATGGACTGCAGCACACCAGGCTTCCCTGTCCATCACCAACTTCCAGAGCATACTCAAAGTCATGTCCATCGAGTCTGTGATGCCATGCAAAACCATCCTATCCTCTGTCCCCTTATCCTTCTGCCTTCAATCTTTCCAAGCATCAGAATCTTTTCCAATGAGTCAGTTTTTTGCATCAGGTGGACAAAGTATTGGAGTTTCAGCTTCAGCATCAGTCCTTCCAATGAATATTCAGGACTGATTCCCTTTAGGATGGACTGGTTGGATCTCTTTGCAGTCCAAGGGACTCTCAAGAGTCTTCTCTAACAACATAGTTCAAAATCATCAATTCTTTGGTGCTCACCTTTCTTTATAGTCCAACTCTCACATCCATACATGACTACTGGGAAAACCATCGCTTTGAGTAGACGGAATTTTGTTAGCAAATGCTCTCTAGGTTGGTCATAACTTTTCTTTCAGGGAGCAAACATCTTTTGATATCATGGCTGCAGTCACCATCTTCAGTGATTTTGGAGCCCAATAATTAAACAAACACTGAATCAATGGGCCTAATTGCTGGTTTGATAAATACTGCAAGGACAATGGGGCAATGGAATTCCAAATATCTTATATCCACAGACGAAGATAACCATGGATATTAATGAGCTGGGTAGTCTGTTAATGCGTGGGCAAGAACCCGCTTGCCTACATGGAAGACATAAGAGACAGCAGTTTGATTTCTGGTTTGGAAAGACTCCCTGAAGGAGGGCATGGCAATCTATTCCAATAATCTTTTGGCTCTTCTAGAGCCAAGCTGGACCCCATGTGACCCAGCAGGGCACTGTCCTCTGTCTCTGTCCTCTAGAAACAGAAGGTAGAAGCCATAAAGGTCATGTGCAGAATCATACTGGACTGTGTTGACTGGGTGTGGCAGACCCAGAGTAAAAATCTATATAAAGTCAAGTTTTCCGTTCAAATCTGGGAATAATACTAGAATAATAAGTTTGTAACTTGATTCATTGAACTGGTTGACTTTCTGTTTCTTGGGTGTAGCTGTCTATTATAGCTTTTTAAAGTTATGTAATGCTTAATTGTAGGAGCAACCACACATCCAAGGAGTGGCGGCTGTGCAGGCACAGGAGGGCCGAGAGGAGCTACTCCACATTCAAGGTCAGGAGGGGCAGCCATGAGGAGATACCCCACGTCCAAGGTAAGAGAAATCCAAGTAAGACGGTAGGTGTTGTGAGAGGGTATCAGAGGGTAGACACCCTGAAACCATAATCACAGAAAACTAGCCAATATGATCACACAGACAACAGCCTTATCTAACTCAGTGAAACTAAGCCATGCCATGTGGGGCCACCCAGGATGGGCTGGTCAGGTGGAGAGGTCTGACAGAATGTGGTCCACTGGAGAAGGGAATGGCAAGCCACTTCAGTATTCTTGCCTTGAGAACCCCATGAACAGTATGAAAAGGCAAAAGATAGGACACTGAAAGATGAACTCCCCAGGTCGGTAGGTGCCCAATATGTTACTGGAGATCAGTGAAGAAATAACTCCAGAAATAATGAAGGGATGGAGCCAAAGCAAAAACAATACCCAGTTGTGGATATGACTGGTTATAGAAGTGAGGTCCCATGCTGTAAAGAGCAATACTGCATAGGAACCTGGAATGTCGGGTCCATGAATCAAGGCAAATTGGAAGTGGTCAAACAGGAGGTGGCAAGAGTAAACGTGGACATTCTAGGAACAGCAAACTAAAATGGACTGGAATGGGTGAATTTAACTCAAATGAAAATTATATCTACTACTGTGGGCAGGAATCCCTTAGAAGAAATGGAGTAGCCATCATGGTCAACAAAAGAGTCCAAAATGCTGTACTTGGATGCAATCTCAAAAACAACAGAATGATCTCTGTTCATTTCCAAGGCAAACCATTCAATATCATGGTAATCCAAGCCTATGCTCCAACCAATAATGCTGAAGAAGCTGAAGTTTAATGGTTCTATGAAGACCTACAAGACCTTTTAAAACTAACACCCCCAAAAGATATCCTTTTCACTATATGGGACTGGAATGCAAAAGTAGGAAGTCAAGAAACACCTGGAGTAATAGGCAAATTGGCCCTTGGAGTATGGAATGAAGCAGGGCAAAGGCTAATAGAGTTTTGCCAAGAAAATGCACTGGTCATAGCAAACATCCTCTTCCAACAACACAAGAGAAGACTCTACACAAGGACATCACCAGATGGTCAACACCAAAATCAGATTGATTACATTCTCTGTAGCCAAAGAAGGAGAAGCTCTTTACAGTCAGCAAAAACAACACGGGGAGCTGACTGTGGCACAGATCATGAACTCCTTATTACCAAATTCAGACTTAAATTGAAGAAAGTAGGGAAAACCACTAGACCATTCAGGTATGACCAATATCAAATCCTTTATGGTTATACAGTGGAAGTGAGAAATAGATTTAAAGGACTAGATCTGATAGAGTGCCTGATGAACTATGAGGTTCATGACATTGTACAAGAGACAGGGATCAAGACCATCCCCATGGAAAAGAAATGCAAAAAAGCAAAATGGCTATCTGAGGAGGCCTTACAAGTGCTGTGAATAGAAGAGAAACAAAAAGCAAAGGAGAAAAGGAAAGATATACCCATTTGAATTCAGAGTACCAAAGAAGAGCAGGAGAGTTAAGAAAGCCTTCCTCAGCAATCAATGCAATGAAATAGAGGAAAGCAACAGAATGGGAAAGACTAGAGATCTCTTCAAGAAAATTAGAGATATCAAGGGAATATTTCATGCAAAGATGGGCTCAATAAAGGACAGGAATGGTATGGACCTAACAGAAGCAGAAGATATTAAGAAGTGGTAAGAATACACAGAAGAACTGTACAAAAAAGATCTTCACAACCAAGATAATCATGATGGTGTGATCACTCACCTAGATCCAGATATCCTGGAATGTGAAGTCAAGTGGGCCTTAGAAAGCATCACTATGAACAAAGCTAGTGGAGGTGATGGCATTCCAGTGGAGCTATTTCAAATCCTGAAAGATGATGCTGTGAAAGTGCTGGACTCAAAGTGCCAGCAAATTTGGAAAACTCAACAGTGGGCACAGGACTGGAAAAGGTCAGTTTTCATCCAGTCCCAAAGAAAGACAATGCCAAAGAATGCTCAAACTACCACACAGTTGCACACATCTCACATGCTAGTAAAGTAATGCTCAAAATTCTCCAAGCCAGGCTTCAGCAATATGTGCACCGTGAACTCCGAGATGTTCAAGCTGGTTTTAGAAAAGGCAGAGGAACCAGAAATCAAATGGCCAACATCTGCTGGATCATGGAAAAAGCAAGAGAGTTCCAGAAAAACTTCTATTTCTGCTTTCTTGACTATGCCAAAGCCTTTGACTGTGTGGATCACAATAAACTGTGGAAAATTCTTCAAGAGATGGGAATACCAGACCACCTGACCTGCTTCTTGAGAAACCTGTATGCAGGTCAGGAAGCAACAGTAGAACTGAACATGGAACAACAGACTGGTTCCAAAGAGGAAAAGGAGTACATCAAGGCTGTATATTGTCACCCTGCTTATTTAACTTATATGCAGAATACATCATGAGAAATGCTGGGCTGGAGGAAGCACAAGCTGGAATCAAGATTGCTGGGAGAAATGTCAATAACCTCAGATATGCAGATGACACCACCCTTATGGCAGAAAGTGAAGAGGAACTAAAGAGCCTCTTGATGAAAGTGAAAGAAGAGAGTGAAAAAGTTGGTTTAAAGCTCAACATTCAGAAAACAAAGATCATGGCATCTGGTCCCATCACTTGATGGCAAATGGATGGAGAAACAGTGTCAGACTTTATTTTTGGGGGCTCCATAATCACTGCAGATGGTGAATGCAGCCATGAAATTAAAAGACGCTTACTCCTTGGAAGGAAAATTATGACCAACCTACATAGCATATTCAAAAGCAGAGACATTACTTTGCCAATAAATGTTGGTCTAGTTAAGGCTATGGTTTTTCCAGTAGTCATGTATTGATATTAAAGTTGGACTGTGAATAAAGCTGAGTGCCAAAGAATTGATGCTTTTGAACTGTGGTGTTGGAGAAGACTTTTGAGAGTCCCTTAGACTTCAAGGAGATCCAACCAGTCCATTCTAAAGATCAGTCCTGTGTGTTCATCGGAAGGACTGATGGTAAAGCTGAAACTCCAATACTTTGGCCACCTTATGAGAAGAGTTGACTCATTGGAAAATACCCTGATTCTGGGAGGGTTGGGAGCAGGAGGAGAAGGGGACGACAGAGGATGAGATGTCCATCACCGACTCAATGGACATGAGTTTGAGTGAACTCTGGGAGCTGGTGATGGACTGGGAGGCCTGGTGTGCTGTGATTCATGAGGTCACAAAGAGTTGAACATGACTAAGCGACTGAACTGAACTGAATGCTTAATTGTATAGGTATTCTATGATATATTTAGCCAGTTTTCAAATATGAATACTTAGTTGTTTCTAGGGAGATTTTTCCCCTTGTATTTATAAATATTAGGTAGATTTATCTTTGTATGTTTATCTTACAGTTTTTTGTTTAATCTTTAGGAGTGAAGCACTGGGTTACAGAATGTGTTGTTGTAGCATTATTTTAACTTTTGCTGAAGTTTAATCAACCCGTAGAAGTCCATGTCAAGGTCAGTTTTGAGAAAATAACAAAGCCATATTCCTGAATAAAAGGTAACCATGCAAAAAGAAATCAATGAAATTTTTTCAGTTAAGGTAAGTGACTGGAAGTTCAGGGTAGTTTATTGAATTTTTGAGTAGTTGACTAGCTACAGGGAGACGTAAATATACTTCGGGTTAGGAAAAACATTGGAAAAGACCTAGGAAAATATATCTCCTTTTTCTTTCTGAAGAAAAAAATTTTTTTCTTATAGTGAATAAATCTTATGGCCATTGTATCACAGAATCCTAATGTATATACATGTAAACCTAAGGCGTAACTGTTGACATCAAAAGGGGTAAACACAGTAGTGTAGCTACATAGAGCAGGAGAAAGGAGGAAACACCAACTGTATATTTAGATCTCAAAGATGCAACACAGGGAAGGAATAACAGGAGAAAACTAGTAGAAGGCAACAAGACAAAGGAGATACAGAAGATAGATAATCTACCATGGTACACAAAAGTTTAGAAAGTGTAGGATTAAAATGAATGTGGAAGTAAAGAAGATTGTAAATATCCAACATAATTTGTTAAACTGGTTAAAATATTGAAATAATTGATCAAAATTGAATATGGACTATATATTATATAATAGCATTTTATTGACATTAAATTTCTTGATCTTGATTATTAGGTTATAATGTATGAAATAATGTCCTTGTACTTAGAAAATGAGTGCTGAGTAGGGCAAAGGCAATGATGTTTACAACATACTTTGTGATGGCTTAGAAACATAAGTGCACACACACATAATGAACAGTATGGTAAATTTTTACATGTGACCAAATGTTGACAATTAGTAAATATGAGTGAAGGAAATAAAGGAGTTCCAATAATTTTTATGAAAATTTGAAGTTATTTCCAGATAAAAAGTTGAAAGAGAAAATAAGAATACTTTCTATTCCCTAAAGTTATTAAAGGATGGCTTTAGTTGTTCAAGGATGAATTTATAACCTCAAATGGACCAATCATAACTTTTTAATAGCTCTACTATTCTGGTCCAACATCAAAATCTGTCTTTGAGGGTCATGTACCTGGAAGATGGAAGTTTAGAATTTCTTATGTAGTCATATTGCACATTTATTGGCAAATTCCTCTGCCCATGTGATTTTAATGGGGCTGTTATCGAGTTAAATATTTCATCCATTTCCAGCCCTCAATGTTTAACTGAGAGATTAACATAAGACCGAATCCACGTTAGTCAGAATACTCCCCATGTTTTTTTATCAAGTACCACTGAACCTGCAGTAACAGGCAAATTTTGGCTGGAGTACAAAATGAAGCAGGGGAAAGGCTAATAGAGTTTTGCCAAGAGGATGCACTGGTCATAGTAAACACCCTCTTCCAACAACACAAGAAAAGACTCTACACATGGACATCACCAGATGGTCAACACCGAAATCAGATTGATTATATTCTTTGCAGCCAAAGATGGAGAAACTCTATACAGTCAGCAAAAAAAAAGACCGAGAGCTGATTGTGGCTCAGATCATGAACTCCTTATTGCCAAATTCAGACTTAAATTGAAGAAAGTAGGGAAAACCACTAGACCATTCATGTGTGACATAAATCAAATCCCTTATGATTATACAGTGGAAGTGAGACATAGATTTAAGGGACTAGATCTGATAGACTGGGTGCCTGATGAACTATGGATGGAGATTCATGATATTGTACAAGAGACAGGGATCAAGACCATTCCCAAGAAAAGAAATGCAAAAAGGCAAAATGGCTGTCTGAGGAGGTCTTACAAATAGCTATGAGTAGAAAAGAAGCAAAAATCAAAGGAGAAAAGGAAAGATATATCCATTTGAATGCAGAGTTCCAAAGAATAGCAAGGAGAGATAAGAAAATCTTCCTCAGTGATCAATGCAAAGAAATAGAGGAAAACAATAGAATAGGGAAGACT
This sequence comes from Nanger dama, assembly GCA_917880005.1. Classification (NCBI taxonomy): domain Eukaryota; kingdom Metazoa; phylum Chordata; class Mammalia; order Artiodactyla; family Bovidae; genus Nanger; species Nanger dama. Next base: position 39,793,542 of record CAKJTW010000007.1, read on the forward strand.
AGAGATCTCTTCAAGAAAATTAGAAATATGAAGGGAATATTTCATGCAAAGATGTGCTCAATAAACAACGGAAATGGTATGGACCTAAAAAAAACAGAAGTTATTAAGAAGAGGTGGCAAGAATACACAGAAGAACTATTTAAAAAGAGCTTCATAACCCAGATAACCACGATGGAGTAATCACCAGTCTAGAGCCAGACATCCAAAATGTGAAGTCAAGTGGGCCTTAGGAAAAATCTCTATGAACAAAGCTAGTGGAGGTGATGGAGTTTAAGTTGAGCTCTTTCAAATGCTAAAAGATGATGCTGTGAAAGTGCCGCACTCAATATGTCAGCAAATTTGGAAAACTCAGCAGTGGCCACAGGACTGGAAAATGTACATTTTCCTTCCAATCGCAAAGAAGTGAAGTCGTTCAGTCGTGTTGGACTCTTCGTGACCCCAGGGACTGTAGCCCATCAGGCATCTGTGGGATTCTCCAGGCAAGAGTACTGGAGTGGGTTGCTATTCCTTCTCCAGGGGATCTTCCAAACCCAGGGACCGAACCCAGGTCTCCCGCATTGTAGGCAGACGCTTTACAGTCTGAGCCACGAGGGAAGTCCTGGAAAGAATGCTCAAACTGCTGCAGAATTGCACTCATCTCACATGCTAGTAATGCTTAAAATTCTCCAAAGCACGCTTCAACAATACGTGAACCATGAACTTCCAGATGTTCAAGCTGGTTTTAGAAAGGCAAGGGAAACAGAGATCAAATTGTCAACATCCATTGGATCATCAAAAAAACAAGAGAGTTCCAGAAAAACATCTATTTCTGCTTTCTTGACCTTGCCAAAGCCTTTGATTGCGTGAGTCACAATAAACTGTGGAAAATGCTTCAAGAGATTTGCATACCAGACCAACCTACCTGCCTCTTGAGAAACCTTTATGCAGATCAGGAAGCAACAGTTAGAACTTGACATGGAACAATGGACTGGTTCCAAATAGGAAAAGCAGTACATCAAGCCTGTTTGTTGTCACCCTGCTTATTTAACTTATATGCAGAGTACATCATGAGAAATGCTGGGCTGGAGGAAGCACAAGCTGGAATCAAGATTGCTGGGAGAAATATCAATAACCTCACATATGCAGATGACACCACCCCTAAGACAGAAAGCAAAGAAGAACTAAAGAGCCTCTTGATGAAAGTGAAAGAGAAGAGTGAAAAAGCTGGTTTAAAGCTCAACATTCAGAAAACGAAGATCATGGCATGCGGTCCCATCACTTCATGGCAAATAGATGGGGAAACAGTGGAAACAGTGGCAGACTTTATTTTGGGGGCTCTAAAATCACTGCAGATGGTGACTGCAGCCGTGAAATTCAAAGACGCTTACTCCTTGGAAGGAAAGTTATGACCAACCTAGACTGCTTATTAAAAACCAGAGACATTACTTTGCCAACAAAGGTCCGTCTAGTCAAGGCTATGGTTTTTCCAGTGGTCATGTATGGATGTGAGAGTTGGACTGTGAGGAAAACTGAGTGCTGAAGAATTGATGCTTTTGAACTGTGGTGTTGGAGAAGACTCTTGAGAGTCCCTTGGACTGCAAGGAGATCCAACCAGTCTATCTAAAGGAGATCAGTCCTGAGTGTTCATTGGAAGGACTGATGCTAAAGCTGAAACTCCAATACTTTGGTCACCTGATGCAAAGACCTGACTCATTTGAAAAGATCGTGATGCTTGGAAAGAGTGCAGGAGGGAGGAGAAGGGGATGACAGAGGATGAGATGGTTGGATGGCATCACTGACCCAACGGATGTGAGTTTGAGTGAACTCCAGGAGTTGGTGATGGACAGGGAGGCCTGGTGTGCTGCAGTCCATGGGATTGCAACGATTATTTCTTGCCTTAGGAATTTTCAGTTCAGTTCAGTTGCTCAGTCGTGTCTGACTCTTTGCGACTCCATGAATCACAGCATGCCAGGCCTCCCTGTCCCTCACCAACTCCCGGAGTTACTCAAACTCATGTCCATTGAGTCGGTAATGGACATCTCATCTTCTGTCGTCCCCTTCTCCTCCTGCCCCTAATCCCTTCCAGCATCAGGGTCTTTTCCAATGAGTCAGCTCTTCGCATGAGGTGGCCAAAGTATTGAAGTTTCAGCTTTAACATCAGTCCTTCCAATGAATACCCAGGACTGATTTCCTGAATAATATACATTTAGAATTGCTTGAGTCGCTGTTACTGGGTCTGAAAAAGATTATTTACATCAGGAAATAATGGCATCAAACATGTAAAATTAAGCAAAACTGAGCTAAGAAAAATGCAAAACATCCATAATGTATTTTCAGCCCTTGGTCAGTGATGTCTGATTCCTGATGATCCAAGCATAGACTTCCTAGTTATAATAAATTATAGTAAATCAGTAGATTCCTTTTACCTTTAGCTTGTGCAGTGCTGTGTAGCTCAGTTCAGTTCAGTTCAGTCGCTCAGTCGTCTCTGACTCTTTGTGACCCCATGAATTGCAGCACGCCAGGCCTCCCTGTCCATCACCAACTCCCAGAGTTCACTCAGACTCACGTCCATCAAATCAGTGATGCCATCCAACAATCTCATCCTCTGTCATCTCCTTCTCTTCTTGCCCCCAACCCTCCCAGCATCAGAGTCTTTTCCAGTGAGTCAACTCTTCGCATGAGGTGGCCAAAGTATTGGAGTTTCAGCTTTAGCATCATTCCCTCCAAAGAAATCCCAGGGCTGATCTTCAGAATGGACTGGTTGAATCTTCTTGCAGCCCAAGGGACTCTCAAGAGTCTTTTCCAACACCACAGTTCAAAAGCATCAATTCTTTGGTTCTCAGCTTTCTTCACAGTCCAACTCTCACATCCATACATGACCACTGGAAAAACCATAGCCTTGACTAGACGGACCTTTGTTGGCAAAGTAATGTCTCTGCTTTTGAATATGCTATCTAGGTTCGTCATAACTTTTCTTCCAAGGAGTAAGCATTTTTAAATTTCGTGGCTGCAGTCACCATCTGCAGTGATTTGGGATCCCCCAAAAAATAAAGTCTGCTGCTGTTTCCACTGTTTCCCCATCTATTTTCCATGAAGTGATGGGACCAGATGCCATGATCTTCGTTTTCTGAATGTTGAGCTTTAAACCAACTTTTCACTCTCCTCTCTCACTTTCATCAAGAGGCTTTTTAGTTCCTCTTCACTTTCTGCCATAAGGGTGCTGTCATCTGCACATCTCAGGTTATTGATATTTCTCCCGGCAATCTTGATTCCAGCTTGTTCTTCTTCCAGCCCAGTGTTTCTCATGATGTACTCTGCATATAAGTTAAATAAGCAGGGTGACAATATACAGCCTTGACATACTCCTTTTCCTCTTTGGAACCAGTCTGTTGTTCCATGTCCAGTTCTAACTGTTGCTTCCTGACCTGCATACAGGTTTCTCAAGAGGCAGGTCAGGTGGTCTGGTATTCTCATCTCTATAAGAATTTTCCATAGTTTATTGTGATCCACACAGTCAAAGGCTTTGGCATAGTCAAGAAAGCAGAAATAGAAGTTTTCTGGAACTCTCTTGCTTTTTCCATGATCCAGTAGATGTTGGCCATTTGATTTCTGGTTCCTCTGCCTTTTCTAAAACCAGCTTGAACATCTGGGAGTTCCCAGTTCATGTATTGCTGAAGCCTGGCTTGGAGAATTTTGAGCATTACTTTACTAGTGTGTGAGATGAGTGCAATTGTATGGTAGTTTGAGCATTCTTTGGCATTTCCTTTCTTTGGGATTGGAATGAAAACTGACTTTTTCCAGTCCATGGCCACTGCTGAGTTTTCCAAACGTGCTGGCATATTGAGTGTGGCACTTTCACAGCATCATCTTTCAGGATTTGAAATAGCTCCACTGGAATGCCATCACCTCCACTAGCTTTGTTCATAGTGATGCTTTCTAAGGCCCGCTTGACTTCACACTCCAGGATGTCTGGCTCTAGGTGAGTAATCATACCATCGTGATTATCTTGGTGTACCTTGTAAATACCTTGTAAATTACAAAAATTTTTTTTGTTTTATGCTCATTAATATAATTAATTTTCCATGAAAATACTGAACTATGTATGTTGCTAATGTATAAAATCAAGACTGTTAAATATTTTTGACATTGAGATTCAAATCTGTTAATGTAGACATGTTCTAGCTAGGCATGAAAAGTTACTGATGATTATTCAATGGGTTTTGTATGAGCTATTCAAATACAACATTCCTTTGAGTAAAAAGCACTTCATGTTCTCAACATAATGTTGTTTGTTATGGAGAGTACATCTTTTACTCATCAGAACAGCATGAATTGAGTTTTATTTTGAATTTTGTGCCTGGTTTAAAGATTACTGGCACACAGGTAAAGCTTTATGAAAATACATGGAAGGTATAAATGCCATGAAAATACCATTTTCCAGTTTTGAAATGTATGTCTATAAATGAAAGATCTTTATTGATTTTTTTGTAGAAAAATGCACAAAAACTAAGACCTCACCCGAATCTGCACTCATATGCCTCTTACATTTAACAGAAAAATCACAAATATGATCTACTTTTCAACCAGAGCTCTTAACAGTTGATGGTGTCGTGGCTTCCATGTGTCTCTCTATTCTGATTCTTCCAACTAGTCTCATAAGTAGGTCCCTTATCAACTCTGGCTCTCTCCCCCAAGACTTTGAACTGGAAACAGGTGAAATGATACTCGAGAAAGATTATACTTGACAGAAAACAAAACAAAACAAAACTGTCCTTTAAAAAGTTGATCTGCTGAAGGGAAACCAAATGCAACTTGTAGCAAAATACATCTTTATCTCTCTCAGTCCATCAGAGAGAGGAGAAAACGGCTATTCTTTACACCTCTACCTAATCAAAAGCTTCAATCCATTCCCAGGCTTTACAGCCCAGCCTTGTGCTATGGTATATTGATTGTGCCTGACGGCACCTCCTTGTGAAGAACAATTGATTTTTTTTTTTTTTTTTGCTAGCAAAGCGATTTTAATAGTCTTGCTACAGGCTGTCATGTTTCAAGGCCCCAGAAGCAAAACGCACCTGTTACTAGAACTTAGTGATCAATCGCTCAACCCACGAAAAATGTGCCTGTCTGCTGAGCTCAAACACCTACACGGCAATTACTCAGAAGGTGACTTTAACTTGTTTTGATAAATACGCAGCCTGGGAGTCTCAGGGAAGGTATCTTAAGCAGTTTTACCCCAAAGCGCGAAGTTAGGTGTTTTGTTAAACTGCCATTGAGAGTAGGGAGTTGCAGGATCCGAGTTTTGCTGCTTAACGCTATTTTAGCAGCTTCACGCCAAATTTCCTTGCCAAATCAACTAGTCCAAAGTAAAGGTCACTGCTTTGAAGAGTGAGTGATGATAATAGCTCTATTTGTATTTTGCCCTTGATATTTGAAAACAGCTCTTCTGACTGATTGTATGGGGGCACTGAAAAGTCAAAGGTAGGCTCTGGAGCTTATTTCTGTACAATTGCTGTCTGTTCTCCTTGACCAGTAGTGACCACTGTTTCCTCAAAGTCCTACAAAGTATTCTTTTTTAATTTTTTAACCTTTTCCTTAATCTGGCTCACAAAGTTTTTCTAAGTACGAATAAAGGCCCCTCTGTGATCTATAGTCAGACTAAGTTTTTTTTAAATTGGAGGATAATTGCTTTACAATGTTGTGCTGGTTTCTGCATACAATCACATGACCCAGCCTCACATATACACATGTCCCCTCCCTCTTGAACCTCCCTCCTCTCCCCCATCTATCCCCCACAACCCCACCCCTCTATACTGTCACAGAGCACTGTGTTGAGCTCCTTGTAGTCATGATAAATTCTTTAAAAACTTCTTGCAAATCTTGCAGAATCATTTCAACACTTTAAGCTTGTAGCTTTCCTATATAATAGTATTATTAGCTACCGTTGTTTAGAAATTTGCCTGTAGTATCTGAATCAGTTTTCAGTCAAATTCTTCAAGGGATGGATTACAGGTTATGCTTCATAAATGAGGACATTTGAGATAAATTTGTGAAAGATTAAGAAATATCATAAGGTTACCTATAATACATACTTAAGTGACAGAAGTGGTATTGAGCCTAGTCCAACCTCTTAACCAGAGTATTATGCTGTCTCTCAGCATGATGGTGGAAATGTGACTGGGAGATGAAGAGCTCTTGCCTGGTTTCCAACCACAGAAAAACCCCTGCCTCCCTTAAGGGGGAGAAACAGACTATTCAATTCAGCAAATATTTGGGGAGGTCTACTACATGTTGCAGAGCATGGTAGACTTTGGGGATAAAATAGCAAACTAAGAAAACTATAATCCCTGATTTCCAGAAACTTGTTGTGAAGTGGGGAGAGGGCTCAGAAGAATATGATACTTCCTGATCCTGGAGTCAAGGGAATCTTTAATAAAAGATACTGCTTTCGTACAGCCTGGAAACACAGATGGAGCTTCCCTGATGGCTCAGCAGGTAAAGAATCTGCCTGCAATGCAGGAGACACAAGAAACTCGGGTTCAATCGCTGGATCGAGAAGAGGCCCTGAAGGGAATGACAACCGACTCCAGTATTCTTGCCTGGGAAATCCATGGACAGAGGAACCTGAGCTACAGTCCATGGAGTCACACAGTCTGACACAGCTGAGCAACTAAGCATATACACTTGGAAATGCAAATGGGATTGTAAGGAGTGTAATTTCCCACCCTGCTCCCTTCATATCTTGAAGTTCTAACTCCCAGTACTTGACAATCTGATGTTATTAGAAAACAAGGTTTTTGCAGATGTAGGCAAGTTCAGATGAAGTCATTAGGGTGGGTCCTAATCTGAAATGTGGCCTTTAAAAGGGAACATTTGGACACAGAAACACAGGGAGAATGCCATGTGAAGACTGGATTTACGTTGCCAAGGAAGGCTGAAGATTGTCAGCAAACCACCAGAATCTACGAGAGACTCGAAGATTCTCTCTCCCAGCCCTCAAAAATGAACCAGCTCTTTCAGATAGACTCCTAGAAATTTGCTGAGCTTGATTTTGGTCTCTTAACCTCCAGAACTGTGGGCCAATACCTTTCCAAGACTTAGGCCCCCATCTTATGGCACTTTGGTATAGCCACCCCGGCAAACTGATACAAGGATATGTATGGACCAGAATAACGGTAGACGGAAACAGAGAGCTGTTATGTTGTTTTGGTAGTAGACAAAGGTGGAAAATAGCAAAATTTGAGAGTGTCCAGAGACACAAATTCTATAAGTAAATGTGTTGCAGTCACAGCTGTTTAAGGGAAATAAATACAGTAAGTGGAAAAATGTCAGAGATTTAAAGGAAAAGAAAATGAGAAGTTTAGGAACCAAGTGAAATTACAGAAACATCAGTAAAAGGTAGCTTAGAAATAAAAGGGAAGAGGAGATGGGCTGGTTCAGGTGTAGAACGAGAGGAGTGTGAAGGCAAACATGCAGCGTCCAGGCGATGAACAGGTGCAGCCAAAGAGGTGCAAAGATTAATGATTTATTATGGAAAATTCTCATCGAGAGGCTGTTTCTAGCTCTGTTACCAACGGGGACTATTCTCACCAAGTGAAACTAATCAGTGCTGATTACTCCCGTCTAATAGTTCTAGGGGGTTTAGGGTAGAGGAAGAGAAAGAGGTGACATTCTCTTAAATGCTATTTTAATACAAATGCTGTTGTTATATGTGTGTTTTCATGACTGAACAAATCACTTGCCACAGCAGTTAAAAGGAGGCAAGGATCAGCAAACTGTGTCCTGTAGGCCAAATCTGGCTGACTTCTGTTTTTTGGATATAAGCATTTATTCAGATATAGCCATGGTCACTGTATGTATTGTCTTTGGCTGCTTTTTCACTACAATGGGAAAATTAAGTAGTTTCAACAGAGATCATTAAGCTCCCAAAGCTGAACACATATTTACTATCTAACCTTGTATGAAAAAGATCTCTGACCTCTGCATTAAAAGGGGTTTTTAACACGCATTTTTGCCTACATATTTTTATTTGAAATATAGTTGATTTACAAGGTTGTATTAATTTTGTTGTTAACAATCAAGTGATTCAGATATATGTATGTGTGTGGGTGTGTGTGTTCTTTTCTTCATATTCTTTTCCATTATGGTTTATCACAGAATATTGAATGTTTCCCTGTGCTATACACTAGGACTTACTGTTTATACATTCTATACACAATAGTTCACAAATCCTAAACTCCCAATTTAGCTCTTATCACTTCCCTCTAGCCTTGTCTGTTCTCTGTCTATGAGTCTGTTTCATTAAAGCTCATTTGTGTTATACTTCAGATTCCACATTTAGTGGACTTAGTGGACTTCCCTGGTAGCTCAGACGGTAAAGCGTCTGTCTACCATGCGGGAGACCCAGGTTCGATACCTGGGTCAGGAAGATCCCCTGGAGAAGGAAATGGCAATCCACTCCAGTACTATTGCCTGGAAAATCCCATGGGCAGAGGGAGCCTGGTAGGCTACAGTACGTGGGGTCGCAAAGAGTCGGACACGACTGAGCGACTTCACTTCAGATTCCACATTTAAGTGATATTGTATGGTATTTGTTTTTTCCTCACTGACTTCACTTGGTGTGATAATCTCTAGTTCCATTCATGTTGCTGAATGGCCTTATTTCATTCCTTTTATGACTGAGTAATACATTATATATATATGTACCATATCTTCTTTACCAGTTCATCTGCCGATGGACATTTAAGTTGTTACCATGTCTTATATTGTGAATTATGCTGCTCTGGGGAACATAAGGGTGCATGTATCTTTTTGAACTAGAGTTTTTTCCAGATTATATGCCCAGGAGTGGCATTACTGGATCATATTGCAACTCTATTTTTAGTTTTTTGAGAAATCTCCACATTTAACATGCATTTTAGAGAATTCTCAGCTCTGGACATTTGATTACTTAGGTTGGAATTCATTTTCTTCTGCCTACTAATTCTGTAGTCTTGGATTGGACATTGCCACTGCTCCACTCTCAGTTTTCCTTCTGTGTAAAATGGGTATAATAACAACCCTTCTGTACTAGGGTGATTGCTAGGACCAATTAAGTATATTCAGCATTGCGAGCACCGCTGCTCCTGACTTCGACTCCATCTATGCTCTTGTATTCCTTCCCTATTAATGTCTTTCAGGGACAATTTCAGTTTCTGTCACTCATGCTGACGCTTTCCTACATACATTTGTGACTACTAGTTGTTACAAAGGTCCTCAAAGTTTCACAGCTATTTGTAGCAGTTTAGAATAGAATGCCACCATTTTGCGTTACAGTTTTTTAGAGGCATGCCAAAATAATACATGCTGTGCTCCAAAGTTATAAAATTTCCAGTAAAATTGTCCTTTAGTTTTGATCTCGGGAGTCCTGTCTTTCTTTTAACACCCAGAGGGAAATCCATGCTGATAGGCCAATAACAGCCTGGCATGAGAATCACTTTTCTGTTCTGAAAAGAAACATCTTGTAGGGAATCCAATTGGTCCTTGAAAACTCTTCCTTTGGAATGAGTTCATGCCCGGAAGCCTTCCCTGTTCCCCCTGTGAATAGTCCTCTCCCTGGTTCCTCTTCATCCTTTTATAGACATTACGAGAATATCTGAACTTCAACAGATGACACGGTTTAGGCTAAAGTTGGTGATTACTTTGTCCTTCCTTACTATTTTACCCTCTATAGTATTCAAAGTAGGGATAGCTGTATATATTAAGAAATAGTTGATACACTTTAATATCAGGTGCTGATATTTACTATCACTCAGGTATGGATATAATCACCTCGATATTTTATTTAATCCTCAAAAACTTCCAAGATATTGTCATTATTTCTACTTTATACGTGAAAACCAAGTCTTTTTAGGAAGATTAAATACATTGACTCAGGTCACAGTTAGTGGTGGTGATTTAGTTACTAAGTCATGTCTGACTCTTGTGACCCCATGGACTATATCCCACCAGGCTCCTCTGTCCGTGGCAAGAGTACTGGAGTGGGTTTCCATTTCCTTCTACAGGGGATCTTCCCAACCCAGTGATCAAACCTGGGTCTCCTGCATTGCAGGCACATTCTTTACCAACTGAGCCACCAGGAAAACCCAGTTAGTAGTAAGATAGGTTTTAAACACAGAGCTCTTTCATTCCAAAGCCCATAATCTTGGGCATCACCTTGGGTCTCAATATTAGTAATTGTTATGCATTTGAATGTGTCTCAGGAAAACAGATGTGTTAAACTCTTTAACTACAGAGTGTGACTTTATTTGGATTTAGGGTTGTAGCAGATGTAATTTATTAAGTTGAGTTCATACTGGACTTGAGTGGACCCCTAATCTGAGGTGCCCAGTGTCCTTGTAAGAAGTAGGCTGTGGAAAGAGAAAGATGTAAGAAAACGCCGCGGGAAGAAAAAGCCACCTCTAGGGACCGTTAGTAAAAAGGCCTTTATTGGGCGGTCGCTCTCCGGCAGAACTCCCAAGGACAGGCAAGCGAGGAAGCGAGGGAGTCTGCGAGGAGGGGAGGGGTGCGGTAAGGTTTTATAGCAAGGGCTGGCGGACAGGCCAAGTTTTTCCCAACAAGCGCAGGCTACAGCGGTGATTGGTGTCCAAGGGCTCTGTGTCGGCACCTGATTGGGCCAGGATGCCGGGGGTTGGCCCCTGGAAGCCTGGTCCACTTCCGGTTCCTGTTTGGTCGTTGTCCCGCCTCCAAGGCTTGTCTGCGGCACTTTTCGGGCGTGCCTCAGCCAGCCTGGGCGTGTCCTAACCTTTCAAAAGCTACTCCATAGAACCCTATGTGACAAAGAGGGCAGATACTGGCATTCCCTGGCTTGCATTCTATAAATCCAAACATTACTAGCAAACCAAAAGAAGCTAGAAAAGGCAAGAAGTACCCTCCTATAGGTTTCAGGGAATATGTGAAACGCCATCCTGCCAACACCTGGATCTTGGACTTCTGGCCCTCGGAAGTATGAGACAATAGATTTATGTTGTTTTAAACCACCCAGTTTGTAATACTTTGTTATGACAGCCCTAATAGACTAATTGTGATACAGATAGAGAAACTCTCAGGAAAAAGGTGTTTGATGCCGTGAATAGAGAATCCAAAATATGATTAAAAAAAGAGGGATAACAGAGTCCAAATAAAACAACTTTGTAAGGAAGAAGAGACTGAAATAAAAGGCGTAAAGTGCGATCTCTGATGACATCTAATTTTAACAGGGCATCCATGAAGAATGAAAGCAGAGATGTAAAACCCGAGTCATCAATACAGATAATTGATGATTACTAGGTGGCTTAAACTTGGTGGCTTGATGATGGTGACCTGGGAGGCAGTAGTTACATGTAACTAAAGACCAAAGCTAAATGCAGATTGAATTTAATGTAAACTTCTCAAAATGGCATCCAAATGTAGCATTCTGTAAATGGCATACAAAGAATAAAACATATTAGAGCCATAGTGTAGATCTCCAACTATAAACTGTATAATAAAAAATAGCTAAAATTGCTCTCTATTGAAATAGTCTATTATTGTTGCCTTTCTTATCTCAGCTGAACTCTCACTTTTCCCAGTATTGGAATACAGCATGAGGGCACCTCTCTTCTGCAAGAGACTCAAACAAATTACTGTGTTTCCATGAGGTTGCAAATAATAGATACATCCTAATATGTAGATATTTTCAGCAATTCATAAAAATGTAAATCCACTGAAAAAACAGGCAGTATTTTTAACTGTACTTAGGAAACTTGAAAATGGTCAATCTGCTTACAAAAATTTGAGTGATGTATGTAAGAAGCATGTGAAATATCAGATGTGCAGATACTTTACATCCAAAGTCATGGTTCCTTTTTTCTCTTTACCTTGTAGCTGCTTGGATTTCCTTCCTCTGATCTTGTCTATCTGGCCAATCCTGCTCTTCTTTAAGGTAAAGTTAAAGTAAAATTTCCTTTTTAGCCTTTGCAAACTGCCTTGCCATGAGTGCATGTCACTAATCTCTTCTTTGTGCTAATGGTACACTTTAAAATTATTATTTATTATATTATCTGCCATACTTGTGTGCATGGCTATAGCACGGGGACTCTTTGTAAGCATGGCCACACTTTATTAATATTTATATATCTAACATCCAGTACAGAGTCTGGCAAATAGTAGCCACTCTCTAAGGAATGAGTAGATGAAAAAATGTAATTTGAGAAAAAATACTACGGGAGATGGAAAAGAGTTTATCAATCATATTCAGGTCTAGAGAGGATCAAGAATAGCCTCAGGACTTAGGTAGAGATAACATAGGTGAGAAGGCAAAAAGGCTAAATGCCTACTCTTTTTCCAGCTTGCATTTATAGATGAATCCTCTTAAAGTCAAGATCATAAAATTGATTTTTACTGGAATATAGTTGCCTTACAATGCTGTGTTAGTGTCTACTCTATAGAATGAGAGTGTGAATAAAGTGAATGTGTGTGTGTGTGCGTGCACATCTCCCCTCTTTTGGATTTCCTTTCCATTTAGGTCACCACCGAACACTGAGGTGAGTTCCTTGTGCTGTACAGCAGGCTCTCTTTAGTTATCTATTTTATATACAGTGGTGTGTATATGTCAATCCCAACCTCCAATTCATCCCACACCCCTAAACCCCTCAGTATCCATACCTTTGTTCTGTACATTTGTGTGTCTATTTCTACTTTTCAAATAAAAGGATTTAAAATCGAAGATCAAGAAGGTGGCTGTAAAAGGCACTGGACTGCCTTCAGTGAGTATCAGTCTCTAAAATTAGATGAAAGACATTCTCAAGGTTTTGAAAAAGATTCTTTCCAAGTCACTAAGTTACTCTGTTTCTTCACAATGTTGACCATAAATCCTCTTTTGTCCCTTTCAGGGCTATCACTGCTCTCGAATGTTGATTATCATCACTTTAAATAATACAATGGTCTGGTTTTTACCTTATTTCTGCCTCTTCAACTCATCTTGCAAACTGCCTTGGTCATGTCATTCCTCTGTTCAGGAGTCTTCACTTGTTTCCTGCATGCCTACAGACCAAAGTTCATCTTTCGTAGCCTCCAATGGTCTCTCTAAATACATCCAAACCATTGTTCCAACATCATTCCCCATCATCCACAGGAAAATCTATACTCCATTTCATTTTATTCTTTGGAAAATACAGTTCAGTAAGTGTATCGTTAAATATAACTTGATTGTTTTATTTTTTTTTTGACTTTTGATTTTACTTTATAAACCTCAATTTCATCTCTGATTAGTTTTAAAAACAAAAATATGGAACGCTTCACGAATTTGCGTGTCATCCTTGCGCAGGGGCCATGCTAATCTTCTCTGTATCGTTCCAATTTTAGTATATGTGCTGCCGAAGCGAGCACGATTGTTTTATTTTTGAATGAATATTTTGATGCTTGTTACCACCAGATAATGAAGGTTGTCCCACCTTTGTGTTTCCAACAGTCTCTATTTTTTTTTGCAATAAGCTATCTTCTGAAAAGTACCTAGTGAGTGGAGTCAATCATAGTTTGAACTGTGTCTGCTTCTCTAGGGCATCACAGCCTACCCCAGCTCTGAACTGAATCAGAAGTATGTTTATCTTCTATATTACTGTTCTTCTCTCTACTTAGTCATGTACAACTTTTTGCAATCCCCATGTAACCCACCAGGCTCCTCTGTCCATGGAATTTTCCAGGCAAGACTACTGGAGTGTATTGCCATTTCCTTCTCCAGCAGATCTTCCTGACCCAGACATAGAACCTGAGTCTCCTGCATCTCCTGCACTGCAGGTGGATTTTGTTGAGCCACCACAGATGCCCATCAAACTCATATTACTTATTTCTTAATATCCATATAGAACTTACATAATTATCTTGTTAGTTTAATAATCTAATTTGGATAAAATATTTCATATACACTTAGCATCATAACTACTCCCTTTATCACAGAGAGGGAGGTTGAACTATATTTACCATAATTTACTTCATTGCATGTCTCTGGGTTCAGTTCAGTTCAGTCGCTCAGTCATGTCTGTTTGTGACTCCATGAACCACAGCAGGCCAAGCCTCCCTGTTCATTACCAACTCCTGGAATTTATTCAAACTCATGTCCATTGAGTTGGTGATGGCATCCAACCATGCCATGCTCTGTTGTCCCCTTCTCCTCCTGCCCTCAATATTTCCCAGCATCAGGGTCTTTTCAAATGAGTCAGCTCTTCAAATCAGGTGGCCTAAGTATTGGAGTTTCAGCTTCAACATCAGTCCTTCAATGAACACCCAGGACTGATCTCCTTTAAGATAGACTGGTTGGATCTCCTTGCAATCCAAGGAACTCTCAAGAGTCTTCTCCAATGCCACAGTTCAAAGGCATTAATTCTTCTGTGCTCCGCTTTATTTATAGTCCAACTCTCACATCCATACATGACTCCTGGAGAAACCATAACCTTGACTACCCAGACCTTTGTTGACAAAGTAATGTCTCTGGTTTTAAGGCACTGTGTAGGTTGGTCATAACTTTTCTTCTAAGGAGTATGCATCTTTTAATTTCATGGCTGCAATCACCATCTTCAGTGATTTTGGAGCCCATAAAAATAAAGTCTGAACTGTTTCCCCATCTATTTGCCACGGAGTAATGGGAGCAGGTGCCATGATCTTGGTTTTCTGCATGTGGAGCTTTAAGCCAACTTTTTCACTCTCCTCTTTCAATTTAATCAAGAGGCTCTTTAGTTCTTCTTCACTTTCTGCCATAAGGGTGGTGTCGTCTGCATATTTGAGGTTATTAATATTTCTCCCAGCAATCTTGATTCCAGCTTGCAATTCATCCAGCCCAGCATATGCAGCCTTGGCATACTCCTTTCCTGATTTGGAACCAGTCTGTTGTTCCATGTCCAGTTCTAACTGTTGCTTCCTGACCTGCTTACAGGTTTCTCAAGAGGCAGGTGGTCTCATATTCCCATCTCTTTCAGAATTTTCCACAGTTTATTGTGATCCACACAGTCAAAGGCTTTGACATAGTCAATAAAGCAGAAATAGATTTTTTTCTGGAACTCTCTTGCTTTTTCCATGATCCAGCAGATGTTGGCAATTTGATCTCTGGTTCCTCTGCCTTTTCTAAAACCAGCTTGAACATCTGGAAGTTCATCGTTCATGTATTGCTGAAGCCTGACTTGGAGAATTTTGAGCATTACTTTACTAGCATGTGAGATGAGTGCAATAGTTCCCATAATTTACTTCATTGCATGTCTTGGGTTAGAGTTTCTCAACATGAAACCCTTGCATGAGATTTGACATGTGAATGGGATTAGCTATTCTTCCTAGGCAGAAACAGCCAGACCTATTATCGACAGACAAGACTCCCCTTTCACCTTGCAGCTATAAATTGATGTCTTAGATTGCCAAAAAACAAACAAAAAAATACCATAGGTGGCATGACTTAAACAACAGAAATTTATTTCTCACAGTTTTCAGAACTGGGAAGTCCAAGATTAGAGTTGCCAGCATGATGAGGTTTTGGTGAAAGATTTCTTCTGTCTTGCAGGCAGCAGCCTTCTTACTTTGTCCTCACACAGCTGTAGTTGTGGGATAGGAGTGGGTACTGGGGAGTGGGCATAAGAGGGAGAGTATGGTTGAGAGTAAGTGCTAATCTCTCTCCCTCTTATAGGGGCACTAATTCCATCATGAAGGACCCAGCTTTGTCTTCATCTATTCCTCATTGCTTCCCGAAGGCCCCACCTCCAAATACCACCCCATTGGATTGGTAAGTATTAAAATATGAATTTGAGGGGCACACAGTTTAGTTAATAGCCATTGAGATATTGACTGGAAGCTTTCAGGAGATTCTTGAGAACTGCATCACCTTCCTGCAGAGTTACCGAGAGGCATCTACTTTAGAACTTTAGGTTGAGATTGAGAATAGTAATTTCTCTCAACTTAACTCCCAGTCTTCCCAGTGATTTCCTATGCTGAAATCCTTCACATCTGGAATGCAGAAAGTAGCTTGTGTTGAAGGGAGAGAGATTAGACTCTTTCAACCAACACACAGCATTAACAGTATTGAACTCTGAATCTTGTCTGGTGTTGTGGGAAAGTCTGTGCACTCCTGCATGTCTTGCTGGTAGACCAAGAATGCAAGACCCTGATTGCTCTCTCTCAGGATTATGTTCACAGAGAGCAGCTTCAACAGATTAGGTAGAGTCTCCTTCCAAGATGAGCAGCGGGTTTGCTTACTGCTTACTATGAAAGTAATAGATTTCCTAGTTCAGTGTTCTTTTGCTATAAAACAGTCTACTGAGGATACAGATATGTATCTGCAGCCCTCTCCATCACTCCCTGGACTTGGGTGTGGGGCAGAAGGAATTGACATAACCATGTGGCTGAGAGGTTAAAGCGTCTGCCTGCAATGTGAGAGACCTGGGTTCGATCCCTGGGTCAGGAAGATCCCCTGGAGAAGGAAATGGCAACCCACTCCAGTATTCTTGCCTGGAGAATCCCATGGACGGAGGAGCCTGTTGGGCTACAGTCCACAGTGTTGCAAAGAGTCGGACACAACTGAGCGACTTCACTTCACATGCTGATGCTCATGGTGCTTACTGTGTCGTGCATGATTAACAAGGTCCTTAGTCTCTGAACCAGGAGTCTCTTGTCTTCTGCTGGTGTCTGTGAATCAGAACAGGCTAATGTACTAGTTTTAAATGAAACAGCATTAAATTACAAACTTGATATCTGGGATACAGTTGCATCCCAAATACTAACTAAAGGCACACAGCCCATGCCTTTCTTCTGCTAGGTTATGACTTTTTGAAGACAGAAATTTCAGTTGTATTCACATTTGTAGCCCCATAGCTCTATATTTTGCAATTATATTAGCATTCATAAATAGTTACTGAATTAATTAAAAGATACAACATATTGCTTTTAACTCTTCTCAGCACTTATTAGAATACCTTGGGATCATTGTAGAAGCACAGAATAACATGGCTTTATCTCTGGAATTCTGATTAGAAGAAACTGATTTTTTTTTAATTGTGAAAATTAAATATTTACATATTATAGATTCTCAAAATTAGTTATGTATTTCTCTACCTCATTTTTCTAAATCATTCATTTTTACCAGTTTTATTAAGATATAAGTGACATATGTGCATGCTCACTTCAGTTGTGTCTGATTCTCTGAATCCCTATGAACTCTAGTCCATGAGGTTCTTCTGCCCACGGGGATTCTCAAGGCAAGAATACTGGAATGGATTGCCATGACTTCCTTATGTAAATTTAAAGTATACAGCATAATCATTTGACTTACATGTATTGTGAAATGATTTCCCCAATAAGTTAACAGTCCTCATCTCATATACATATATATATATATATAATGGTTTTTTTCTTGTAATAAGAACTCTAAAATTTACTTTCTTAACAATTTTCAAGCTTATTACACATTAGTGTTAACTGCAGTCATCTTGTTGTGCATTATATGCTTAGTACTTACTTATCTTCTAACTGGAAACTTGTACTTTTAATCACCTTCATGCAACTTTTCTTCTTTCCCCCACTTCAACCTAGTTCTGGTAACCACAAACTGATTTCTTTTATGATAAGGCTTTAAAATCACTGCAGATGGTGACTGCAGTCATGAAATTAAAAGATGCTTACTCCTTGGAAGAAAAGTTATGACCAACCTAGAGAGCATATTCAAAAGCAGAAATATTACTTTGCCAACAAAGGTCTGTCTAATCAAGGCTATCGTTTTTCCAGTGGTCATGTATGGATGTGAGAGTTGGACGAGAAAGAAAGCTGAGTGCTAAAGTATTGATGCTTTTGAACTGTGGTGTTGGATAAGACTCTTGAGAGTCCCTTGGACTGCAAGGAGATCCAACCAGTCCATCTGAAAGAAGATCAGTCCTGAATGTTCATTGGAAGGACTGATGTTGAAGCTGAAGCTCCAATACTTTGGCTACTTGAAGCGAAGAGCTGATTCATTTGAAAAGACCCTGAGGCTGGGAAAGATTGAAGGTAGGAGGAGAAGGGGACGACAGAGGATGAGATGGTTGGATGAGATCACCGACTCAATGGACATGAGTTTGAGTAAATTCCGGGAGTTGGTGATGGACAGGGAGGCCTGGCATGCTGTAGTCTATGGGGTTGCAAAGAGTCAAACATGACCGAGTGACTGAACTGACTGACTGACTGTCATTGTCTTATTTTGGTTTTTTAAATACCACACATGGGTGAGATCATAAAAAATTTATTTTCCTTCATCTGACATTTTGTTTAACATGTGGTCTCAAGATCCTTCCGTTATTGTAAAAGGCAGAATTGTCTTCCCTCTATGTCTGACTAATATTCCTGTCTGTGTGTATCATGTCTATATCCATTCTTACTTCACTGGACACGGAGGTTGGTTCCGTATCTTGGCTGTTATAAATAATGGTGCTATGAACATTGGGGTGCCTATTGCTCTTCCATATATGGATTATAATTCTTTGGATATATGTGTACCCAAGAATGGGATTTCTGGGATCATATCTGAGTTCTGTTTTTAATTTTTGGGTAGCCACCAAACTGTTTACCATAGTAGCTGTAACAATTTGTAATCCCACCAACAGTGCACAGATATTCCCTTTTCTCCACATCCTCACCAGCATTTGTTGTGTGTTTGATAGTAGCCATCCTAATAGGTATAAAGTGAAATCTCATAGTGATTTTGATTTATAGTTCTCTACAATTAGTGAGATCAAATACCTTTTCATGTACCTGTTGACCATCTGTATAAATTTTTCTTTGGAAAAATGTTTATTCATGTCCTTTACCAATTTTTTAAATTGGATTGTCTGCTTTTTTGCTAAAACAAGACAGTCTCTTTAACAGGTGGTGATGGGAAAACTGGACAACCACTTGTAAAAGAATGAAACTAGACACCTTTCTAACACCATACACAAAAATAAACTCAAAATGGATTAAAGATCTAAATGTAAGACCAGAAACTATAAAACTCCTCGAGGAGAACATAGGCAAAACACTCTCCGACATAAATCACAGCAGGATCCTGTATGATCCAACTCCCAGTATACTGGAAATAAAAGCAAAGATAAACAAATGGGATCTAATTAAAATTAAAAGCTTCTGCACAACAAAGGAAACTACAAGCAAGGTGAAAAGACAGCCTTCTGAATGGGAGAAAACAATAGCAAATGAAACAACTGACAAACAACTAATCTCAAAGATATATAAGCAACTTATGCAGCTCAACTCCAGAAAAATAAATGATCCAATAAAAAAAATGGGCCAAAGAACTAAATAGGCATTTCTCCAAAGAAGACATACGGATGGCTAACAAACACATGAAAAGATGTTCAACATCACTCATTATCAGAGAAATGCAAATCAAGACCACAATGAGGTACCATTTCACACCAGTCAGAATAGCTGCGATCCAAAGTCTACAAGCAATAAATGCTGGAGAGGATGTGGAGAAAAGGGAACCCTCTTACACTGCTGGTGGGAATGCAAACTAGTACAGCCATTATGGAAAACAGTGTGGAGATTCCTTAAAAATTCCAAATAGAACTGCCTTATGACCCAGCAATCCCACTGCTGGGCATACACACCGAGGAAACCAGAATTGAAAGAGACACATGTACCCCAGTGTTCATTGCAGCGCTGTTTATAATAGCCAGGACATGGAAGCAACCTAGATGTCCATCAGCAGATGAATGGATAAGAAAGCTGTGGTACATATACACTATGGAATACTACTCAGCCCTTAAAAAGAATAAATTTGACTCAGTTCTAATGAGATGGATGAAATTGGAACCGATTATACAGAGTGAAGTAAGCCAGAAAGAAAAACACCAATACAGTATACTGACACATATATATGAAATTTAGAAGACAGTGGTGATGACCCTAAATGTGAGACAACAAAGAGACACAGAGTTATAGAGTGGACTTTTGTACTCTGAGGGAGAGGGAAAGGGTGGGATGGTTTGGGAGAATGGCAATGAAACATGTATATTTTCGTAAGAAACGAAGCGCCAATCTATGTTCAATGTAGGATGCAGGATGCATGGGGCTGATGCACAGGATGATTCAAGTAGAGGATGTGGGGTGGGAGGTGGGAGGGGGCTTTGGCATTGGGAGATTGTGTTCACCTATGGCTGATTCGTGTCAATGTATGGCAAAACAAATACAGTATTGTAATTTTTTAAAAAAATAAATAAATAAAAAAAAAAAAAAAAAAAAAAAATTCATATAAGTTCTTTGTATATGACTTCCTGGTGGCTCAGATAGTAAAGTGTCTGCCTATAATGTGAGAGACCTGGGTTCAATCCCTGGGTTGGGAAGATCTCCTGGAGAAGGAAATGGCAACCCACTCCAGTATTCTTGCCTGGAAAATCCCATGGACAGAAGAGCTTGGTAGGCTGCAGTCTATGGGATCGCAAAGAATCAGACATGACTTTGTATATAACCCCTTATGTTCTTTGTATATTACCTCTTACAAATATTTTTTCTGTTCCATAGATTGTCTTTTCATTGTGTGATCACTTCTTTTGCTGTGAAGGAGCTTTCTTGTTCGTTTGATGTAGTTGCACTTGTGTATTTTTTATTTTGTTGCTTGTATTTTAGATGTCATATCCAAAAAAATCTTTGCCAAGATCTGTGTCAAAGAGTTTCTTTCCTATCTTTTCTTCTAGAAGTTTTATGGTTTCAGATCTTACATCTGGGTCTTTAATTCATTTCAAGTTAGCTTTGCAGAGTGGTATAAAGTAAAGGTCTAGTTTCATTCTTTTAAAAATGAATATCCAATTTTCCCAGCATCATTTATTGAAGAGACTGTCTTTTCTCCAGTGAGTTTTCTTGGCTCCTTTATCAAACATAAGTTGACTCTACATGCTTATGTTTATTTCTGTGCTCTCACAAATGGTTCATTTTTTTAAATGAATCATAAACAACCGTTGTTCTCTGGATTTTTTTTCAAATTAACAATTTCAGCTTAACAATGCTCAGAAATTGTTGCATTTTTTTTTTTAAAATTCCTGTCTGTCCTGGTAAAATCTGTGCGGAGGTGGAGTGAATTTAGGCATTTATAAAAAGAAAATGGCAACCTACTCCAGTATTCTTGCCTGGAGAATCCCAGGGACAGAGGAGCCTAGTGGACTGCCATCTATGGGGTTGCACAGAGTCGGACACAACTGAAGCGACTTAGCAGCAGCAAGATAAATTCAAGTAACCGTTACTTTTTGCTCTCTTAAAGTAAATGTGCCATCACTATTAACTACTGTTTGCTGAGAACCTTGTATATTGAGTGATACAGAGAGCATTTCTTCTATACCTTTTTGGCATTACCACCTCTACTGAAATAAAACTACCTTTCACTTTATAATTAGTGCTTTTTACACCAAGTATGAAGGTTGTGAGTTTTGAAATTAATATATTTTCCCAGACAGCCCAAAGATATGCTGTGGTTATCACCAGAAATTCAGCAATTAAATATCCTTGGAAGTTTCTGGTATCTTCTTAAGCCTAATTACAGCCCAGTTTCTGGTTCCATAGCTGAGAGTCATAATTTCATAGCTTTGCCTTAGAGAGCTGGCAGGAGGCCATAAACATAAGCCAGTGGGGAAGAATCGAGTGAAATGGGCCAAGGTGGTGGGATTTACCAGCCTTTAAAGTAAGAGCTTAGCTCTTTGGTTTTGGAATGGCAGAATGCATTTTGGTTTTAATTTTCTAATTTGTGGTTCTAAATGCCTCAAGATTTAGTCAAGGATTAAGCCTGTGGTTTAACTTCCTTTTTCCTGGGGGTATGAACTGTTTGAGTCAAGCCACCAACCCATATCCCTGCAAATGAAACATATTTGCATTTCTTGTGTGTGTAAGCCTAGTATAAATGTTGATTGCTTCCAGCTCACTGACACAGCACCCTGTGCTTTCCATTTTGTTACCAAATAATAAAACCTCAAACAGAGGCACCATCTCTGGGCTTAACAGGAAGCATGACTCACACCTCTTAACCACCATAGAAGAGAAACAGCAGCGATGCACTCAGTTGGTTTAAAATGCACATTAGCACTAACTTTGTAACATACATTAGAAACAGTGTTCTTCCCAGCACAGTCTTTCCTCCTGAGCATGGTTAATGGCTGAAAGACAATCTTACTTCCATGAGAGAATGTGTGAAATAATATACATGTTCTACTTAACCCAGCAGAAGGAACCAGGACCAGCCAAACTTGGTATACACAGGGAGGAAATCCAGGGTCCACTACAGTGTGGAACCAAGTTTTGACCTGAGATTGATGCTGAAGACAACTATAGCCAATTATCTTGGTAATTTGTGCCAAGTCTTCTGGTCTGACTCCTCAATTGTATATTAATCCCATTTATTCCTTTTACAGAGGATTTTTTTTTTTTAAGAACAAAATGACTCTTAGGCTTTTGGTTGCGTTTTTGAGTTTTTTGTTTTTTTTTCCTCTTCTTTTTTTTTAGAAAATTCAAATCTAGTTCATGCAACCTCATTTCAAAACCAAAAATAATTCAGTCACTTTGCATGCCATATGGAATAAATAAATGTTTCAAAACAAATCAAACTTAATTCCCTGTAAAAATCATCAGCATTGGTAAGTCTGATTAAATATGTGAGGCCAGCAAAGGCCAAGGTTTTTGGCAGGCCTTTAAAGGAGAAATGAAAGGAATTAGAGGGCAGGAGACTAAAGTCACTTTGTGAATTAGAAAGTGATGGCAGAATTGTTATTTTTATAACTTCCCAGAAAAAAAAAAAAAATGTGGGCTTGCAGCTGAAAATTGGCTGGTGATCACAGCCTGGCAGACTGAGCAAGGGCACATGAACCGTATATCTGGATCATCCATTACATTAGCACACACTGAAAATAACCAAAACTGGAGGGAAATCGTACCACCAGTTCAATTCAAGGAACAAATATTGATTCAGCAAGCTTTCTGTCCCAGGCTTAGCACTGAAGAGATAATAAAGAGGAGAAAGACACAGAGTCTGTCATCAAGGAATTTACTATATGAAAGAAATAAGGCAATCAGCCAACACTAACAAATAATTTTAAAGTGCAAACTCCATTTTAGAAGGAGAGAATGGTCGTGTTTCATGGGTGTCAGTAGTGATACCGTGTAGAAAGAAACCCATTTATGCCAGGCAGTGTCTAAGATTTTGCATTCTATGTTTTAAAAGAAAGCAAGCCATAAGTTAAGCTTTATAATTTTAACTTACTGATAAAATGATGGACAAACACAACAGTTTACATACCTTGATCAAAGTCATCCTGCTCCCAAGTGGCAGAGCCAACACATGAACTGAGATTTTCTATGCCTCTAAAGTGAATCCCTTCCCCCACATCATGTGGCCTTCCTAAGAATCTTCCCCAGCTTAGCAATCTGACCGTATTGGTCAAACATCAGTGTCAGACAGAAGTGAAGGGGAACTAAATTCTTCACCTCCAAGGAGATGTATATTGTACGATCAACCTCTGACCAGATTTTAGCAATCTGAGAAAAAGAGATCTATGAGATATACACATACAGAGTTTTCTGGGCTCTGTGGGAGAGAGCGAGGGTGGGATGATTTGAGAGAATAGCATTGAAACATGTATATTATCATATATGAAACAGATCACCAGTCCAGGTTCGATCCATGAGACAGGGTGCTCAGGACTGCTGCACTGAGATGACCTAGAGGGATGGGATGGGGAGGAAGGAAGGAGGGGGGTTCAGGATGGGGAATACACATACACCCATGGCTGATTCATATCAATGTATGACAAAACCACTACAATCTTGTAAAGTAATTAGCCTCCAACTTAAAAAAAACAAAAAGAACCACACACACACAATGTAAGAAATATGTATACACGTAAATATTTTATATATAAAACATAAAATATAATATAAATACATTTCAATGTATGTAAATATTTACTCTTAGATTTTTCTGGTATGTTTTGTTTCTCCTGTACCACTCAAGGTGGAAAGAAAGTGACCCATCCCTACATCAAGAGAGAGAAGGAAACCATTCAGTATTCATTCCATAGGTAATTCTTGACTGTCAGGTTTGTGTTAGCCACCAGGGAGGTGAAATTCACTGACATTTTTCTTTTTACTCTCAAGGAATTTATAATCAAGTAGGAAAAACAAATTCATAATCAATTACAATACAAGATAGTGCCAGAAAACATACCTATGTATATAGTGAGAAGGAAATTCTCACTATAAGAGAGAGGCGGGAAGTGAGGGAAAAGAGGAATGGGAAAGTTCGCAGTGGTTAAGTTGAGATTTGAAGAATTTAAAAACTCACTAAGCTGGTAAGAGGAGGTGGAAGAGAATTTTAGGCAGGAAAAGTTCCTTTTGCTCTATACAGTCAGCAAAAACAAGACTGGGAGCTGACTGTGGCTCAGATCATGAATTCCT
This sequence comes from Nanger dama, assembly GCA_917880005.1. Taxonomy (NCBI): domain Eukaryota; kingdom Metazoa; phylum Chordata; class Mammalia; order Artiodactyla; family Bovidae; genus Nanger; species Nanger dama. The sequence continues at coordinate 39,817,950 of CAKJTW010000007.1, forward strand.
TATTGCCAAATTCAGGCTTAAATTGAAGAAAGTAGGGAAAACCACTAGACCATTCATGACTTAAATCAAATCCCTAACGATTATTCAGTGGAAGTGTGAAAAATATTCAAGGGAATAGATCTGATAGACAGAGTGCCTGAAGAAATGTGAACAGAGGATGATGACATTGTACAGGGAGGCAGGGAGCAAGACCATCCCCAAGAAAATGAAATGCAAAAAAGCAAAATGGCTGTCTGAGGAGGCCTTACAAATAGCTGTGAAAACAAATGAAGCAAAAGGCAAAGGAGAAAAGGAAAGATATACCCATTTGAGTGCAGAGTTCCAGAGAACGGCAAGGAGAGATAAGAAAGCTTTTCCCAGTGATCAATGCAAAGAAATAGAGGAAAACAATAGAAAGGGAAAGTCTAAAGATCTCTTCAAGGAAAGTAGAGATACCAAGGGAACATTTCATGCAAGGATGGGCACAAAAAGGACAGAAACTATATGGGTCTAACAAGCAGAAAATATTAAAAAGAGGTGGCAAGAATACACAGAAGAACTGTACCAAAAGATCTTCATGACACACATAATCATGATGGTGTGGTCCCAACCTAGAGCCAGACATCCTGGAATGTGAAGTCAAGAGAGCCTTAGGAAGCATCACTATAAAAAAGCTAGAGGAAGTGATGGAATTTCAGTTGAGCTATTTCAAGTCCTAAAAGATGATGCTGTGAAAATGCTGCACTCAGTGTGCCAGCACATTTGGAAAACTCAGCAGTGGCCACAGGACTGGAAAAGGTCAGTTTTCATTCCAATCCCAAAGAAAGACAATGCCAAAGAATGCTCAAACTACCACACAATTGCACTCATCTCACACACTAGCAAAGTAATGCTCAAAATTCTCCAAGCCAGACTTCAACAATACATGAACCATGAACTTTGAGATTTCAAGCAGGTTTTAGAAAAGGCGTGGAAACTAGAGATCAAATTGCCAACAGCCACTGAATCATCGAAAAAGCAGGAGAGCTCCAGAAAAATATCTACTTCTGCTTTATTGACTATGGCAAAGCCTTTGACTGTGTGGATCACAAGAAACTCTGGAAAATTCTGAAAGTGATGGGAATACCAGACCACCTGACCTTCCTCTTGAGAAACCTATATGCAGGCCAGGAAGCAACAGTTAGAACTGGACATGGAACAACAGACTGGTTCCAAATAGGAAAAGGAGTACGTCAAGGCTGTATACTGTCACCCTGCTTATTTAACTTATATGCAGAGTACATCATGACAAATACTGGGCTGGATGAAGCACAAGTTGGAATCAAGAGTGCCAGAAGAAATATCAATAACCTCAGATATGCAGATGACACTGCCCTTACAGCAGGAAGCAAAGAAGAACTAAAGAGCCTCTTGATGAAAGTGAAAGAGAAGAGTGAAAAAGTTGGCTTAAAGCTCAACATTCAGAAAATGAAGATCATGGCATCTGGCCCCATCACTTCATGGGAAATAGATGGGGAAACAGTGTCAGGCTTTATTTTTGGGGACTCCAAGAATCACTGCAGATGGTGACTGCAGCCATGAAATTAAAAGATGCTTGCTCCTTGGAAGAAAAATTACATCAACCTACACAGCATATTAAAAAGCAGAGTCATTACTTTGCCAACAAAGATCTGTCTAGTCAAGGCTATGGTTTTTCCAGTAGTCATGTATAGATGTGAGAGTTGGACTATAAAGAAAACTGAGTGCTGAAGAATTGATGCTTTTGAACTGTGATATTGGAGAAGACTCTTGAGTGTCCCTTGGACTGCAAGGAGACCCAACCAGTCCATCCTAAAGGAAATCAGTCCTGGGTGTTCATTGGAAGGACAATGCTGAAGCTGAAACTCCAATACTTTGGCCACCTTATGTGAAGAACTGACTCATTTGAAAAGACCCTGATGCTGGGCAAGATTTAAGGTGGGAGGAAAAGGGGATGACAGAGGACGAGATGGCTGGATGGCATCACTGACTCAATGGACATGAGTTTGAATAAACCCCGGGAGCTGGTGATGGGCAGGGAGGCCTGGCGTGTTACATTCTATGGGGTCGCAAAGAGTCAGACACGACTGAGTGACTGAATTGAACTGAACTGAACGCAATTATAGAAAGAGCATGCCTCCTTGCTGAATTTAGGCAATCTCTAGGTAGAAGTGTAATTTATTCTGGTCTTTTCTTCTGTGTGTCAATGATCTCCAAAGTTTTGGTTGCAAAACTCATTAGTATATATTTTTCTGAATATTAAAGTATTAGTATCTCAGTTGTGTCTTACTCTTTGTCACCCCATGAACTGTAGCCCACCAGGCTCCTCTGTCCATTGGAATTTCCAGACAAGAATACTGGAGTGGGTAGCCAGCCATTCCTTCCTCCAGAGGATCTTCCCGATCCAGACTGAACCTAAGTGTCTTGCAGTGCAAGCAGATTCTTTACTGTCTGAGCCACTAGAGAAGCTCCATGGACAGAGGAGCCTGGCAGGCTACAGTCCAAAGGGTCACAAAGAATCTGACATGGCTGAGCAACTAAGCACGCACCAAAGCATTCTCTATACAGAATGGGAGAGCAGTAATAACCACACATGTGGTTGTGTGTGTGTGTATGTGTGTGTGTGTGACCCTTTGGACTATAGCCCTCCTTGCTCTTCTGTCCCTGGGATTTTCCTAGCAAGAATAGTGGAGTGGGTTGCCGTTTTCTTCTCCAGGGGATCTTCCTGACCCAGGGATGGAAACTGCGTCTCCTATGTCTCCTGCATTGCAGGTAGATTCTTAACCCACTGAGCCCTCAGGGAATTAGAAAATCAGTGACAGTAACAATAATAGTTATAGCAGTAAGTGCTACCATTTATTGGTCAAGGAACTTTTCAAACTATTTTAAGTCATTTTAATGAATTAATTTGTATACTCTTTGCAGCAACCCTATACAGTAGGCAGTAGTAAGCCTTTCTCTTTATTAATGATGAAATCCAGGTATGAATAGGTTTTAACTTTTTCTACCCTCAGCTTCACAGATCATTTTGCAGTAAATATTAAGAGAGCAGATGTGGTTATGATATACAAGCCTTGATTGAATATCCCAAAGAATATTAGAAGTGCTTGAAAATGTGTGTGTGTGTGTGTGTGTGTGTAAGATTGGTAGGAGTCAATGTTAAAAGTCATTGAATGTTCCTCCCTGCTTTTGATTTTCCACAAAATAGTTTTTGCCATCCTGTGATTAAACGATAACTTTTCTGAACCAATATTTTCTCTTTTCTAAACTTATCTAAACTTCACTTTTATCTACTCTGATTGGGCAACACTGTATTGTTTTTTTCAGGTATTTTTCAAAATAACATTTTTTTTCAAATTATAAATTTGTCATCTTTCCAATGTAGAAACTTTGGGAAAAAGAAAACTTTGTGGACAAAATCGTGGATGAATAGTCCACTAACCAAAGAAAACACTGTTCACATGTTGGTGTATATCCCTTACCAGTTTCAAGATATCCATCACGGGTTCTTGACGAGCTTAATCCTTCAATGAAGGCCTCCTTCCATCTCCGCACTCCTTCTGTGTCAGCGCATTTTTCCTTTATACACGGTAATTTAGTTTAATCTTTGTCAGCTTTAAATACGGTAATTAAGCCAGATTTCATTTAAGACTACTTACTTACTGATCTCTAGATAAGAAATTTCCAGCCCATTGCAAGAAAATTTCTCATCATTTCCTTTGAAAGCCAACATATTTATGAGAGTGCTTTGCAATAAATCCCCTTCTTTTATATCTTCCAAATTAAACCTACATTGTGTTTTGAAGTCTTTGAAAGTTACAAAAACAATGATTATTTCACCCATTCCACTGTACAGAGATGCCTGCCCACAAGAAAGGGAAACCAGTTATGTAAACACTTAACTGGAGTAAAATGCACTAATATTCTTATAAAAGTGTATAAGGGCCTCAGCACTGGGATTAGCATTAGAGATGGAAAGACCACCAAGAGAGTATTCAAAGGTCAGTAGATGTGAAATACATCTTCTGATATGTTTGCAAATGTCAGGACTGCAAGCATTACCTTGCTGGGGCCCTGGGTTGGGGCTATCTGGGAGTAGAGCCAGACCAGAGGAAGGCAGGGAGGGACACTAGAGACCAAATCCGATTATGGCGAGTCCTGAATGGCATATCAGGAGTGTAGGATTTTTAATGTAGACACCAGCCAGCAACCTGGATTGAAATGCTAGTCTATCAACTTCCTTAACTGCAGTTTCTTTATCTGGAATCATAATTATAGGTAACATTTGTAGTTTAGAATAACACAACTAATACTACAGTCAGATTCAAATCTTAGCATTCTAACTCCAGAGACCATGTACTTGGAAAGTGCACTGTAATAAATCTCTAATGAGGGCGGAGAGTGAGTGTAAAATTAGGGCATGAGTGGTGGAGACAGGGCTCCCCTGGTGGCTCAGCTGGTAAAGAATCCGCCTGCAATGCGAGAGACGTGGGCTCAAGCCCGGGGTTGGGAAGATCCTCTGGAGAAGGGAAAGGCTACCCCCTCTAGAATTCTGGCCTGGAGAATTCCGCTGGACTGTATAGTCCACGGGGTTGCAAAGAGTCGGACAGGACTGAACGACTTTCACTTTCATTTGTGGAGACAGAATGCCTAGTAGAGCTGTTCTCAAACTATTGTCTGTGGAGTCCTTAGGGTGATTGGAACGATCCCCAAGATCCCTTTAAGGAGTTTGCAAAATCAGAGTCTTGTTGATCACTTATTTTCACTATTGGCATTTGTGTTCATGGTGCGGAAGTTCATGGTTTCGGGTGTTTAGTGCACTAGAGGCCTTGGCATTAAACGGCACTAACATCCATTATGTTCCTTACCGCTCTTCACTTACCTAGGAGGGAAAGCCGCAGAAATATTGATCTTACTAAATCTCAATCTACAAGTTCCTGTCTATTTGCTATTATTTTGTGTGAAGAAATGAGAAGTACTCAAGGAATATCTGCTAAATATTAAGGCGTGACAGTTATTTCAAAAGCACTTGAGTGATTGTTTCAGGTGCAAGCTGAATTGGCCATCTTTTTCAGGAGCACAAGTTTTACTTGAAAGAAAGGCATATAGACAAAACTGTGGCCCTCCCACTTCAGTGATAGACACATTTTATTGAAAATAAACAAGTATGAGCTTATCACTTGAAGAAATACAGCTGACAGAGTTTGATGTCAGTAAAAAAATTTAAGTGTTCAAGAGATAATTAAAAATTTGAGAAACATATCCACTACTTTGTAATACCAAGAGGTTTTTCTGATGAGATTAATGGTGATATTAATTAACTTGATTTATAAAATATTATATGATAAACTGGGTCATTATTTGGAAGATCAGCATAATTTAATAAATTATAATTTTTAACCAGTCTGTGTATGATGTTTTGTGATAACAGATACATTCAAAGTGCATGATAAACCAATGATTTTTAATGTAACACATTATAGAAACTTTATTGATATGACTTCAGATACCACATTACAACTATTTTTTGAGAAACTGCTACTTGCTGAGTTTACTATGATATCACATAAGAATATTCACAGTTATAAATAAAAATTATTAAAATACTTCTCCATCTTTACAATTATATAATAGTGTGAAGCAGGGTTTTCTTCATTCACTTCAATCAACACAACATATCAGGTTGGATGCAGAAGCAGATAAGAGAATTCAGTTATCTTTTATTAAGCCAGTCATTAAGGAGATTCACATACATTTAAAACAATGGCACTGTTCTCAGTAATTTTTTCTGTTTGGCTTAAAAAATATAGTTATGTTTCATAAAAATGTTACTTATAAAATAATGAAAAAAATTTTTAAGAGTAACATAAGAAAACCTCTGGTTCCAGGAATGGCAATAAAGATCCAGAGTGGGATTCTCATAAAAGAGAAAGAGACATAATCTGAAGAAAATCTTGATTGATTATATGAAAGTATGAAAAGAGGGTGTTCAGTAGGTTGAATGCCAGTTTTCTAAATGTAGTAACTCTAAAAGTGATGTTGCATTTTATTATGATAAAGAATATAGGAGGAACAGATTTAGAAATGGTGGGAGTGGAAATGCTAGTTTTAGTTTTGGACATGTTGTTTGAAACTTATGGTGGACATACATTTAATGATCTTGATTAGGATGTTGGAAGTATAAGTCTGTACCTGAGAGGTTTGACTGTGCAAGGGAAATGAGTTTGATATGTGTTAGCAGCTCCATGTATGAATTAATGGGGTAGAGAGAATTAATGAGGGAAGACATAATAATAAAAGAATAATAAAAGAAGGAAACGAAGAACTAGCACATTCTTCCAGGGACAGGTGGGGCAAGACAAGAGCAAAAGAGCACTAAGAATGAGTTATGCAAGGAAGAAAGAGAGATGTTTAGGAGAAGAGAATGTTTTGGCAAAAGACAAGACAATGTGTGAAGAAGAGAATGAATGAATATTGTGGTGAAATTTTCAAGGAGTCTTTTATTTTTTAAAATTTTAGATTTTTATTGGAGTATAGTTAATCGACAGTGTTGCGCTAGTTTCTTCTGTACAGCAAAGTGAATCACTTACACAAATACTTATATCCACTCTTTTTTAGATTCTGTTCCCACTTAGGCCACTGCAGAGTATTGAGCAGGGTTCTCTGTGCTATACAGGAGGTCCTTGTTACTCATCTATCTTATATATAGTAGTGTGTATATGTTCGTTTGTGCCAGTCTCCCAATTTATCCCTCACTCCTTTCCCCCTTGGTAGCCATCGTTTGTTTTCTTGCAGATGGTGACTGCAGCCATGAAATTTTTTAAAAGATGTTTACTCCTTGGAAGGAAAGTTATGACCAACCCAGACAGCATATTCAAAAGCAGAGACATTACTTTGCCAACAAAGGCCCGTCTAGTCAAGGCTACGGTTTTTCCAGTGGTCATGTATGGATGTGAGAGTTGGACAATAAAGAAATCTGAGCATTGAGGAAGCGATGCTTTTGAACTGTGGTGTTGAAGAAGACTCTTAAGAGTCCCTTGGACTACAAGGAGATCCACCCAGTTCATCCTAAAGGAGATCAGTCCTGGATGTTCATTGGAAGGACTGATGTTGAAGCTGAAACTCCAATACTTTGGCCACCTGATATGAAGAGCTGACTCATTGGAAAAGACCCTGATGCTGGGAAAAATTGAGGGCAGGAGGAGAAGGAGATGACAGAGGATGAGATGGTTGGATGGCATCACTGACTTGACGGACATGGGTTTGGGTGAACTCTGGGAGCTGGTGAACTGTGGAGTTCATGAGGTAGCAAAGAGTCGGACATGACTGAGTGACTGAACTGAACTGATTTGAAATATAAATGAATGAATAAAGTGGTAGTGACTTGAAATTGTCTATTACTGTTTGTTATTGAAGTAGGCAGCAGAGGGTATATTGAGGCAAGAACTTGTTGAAATGGAATCCAGAGTAGAAGTTTAGGAATTAACATTCAGCAAAAATGTTGGTAATAAAAGATGGGCCAGTAGGGCTACTGTATATCATAGGTACTTTAGAAGGTGTTAGATATTCATTATTATAGTTAACATTTTCAATAACCCTATGAGGTAGGTAGGAGAATGGATTTTTTTTTCTAAGATCTATGGGAAGAAGGAAAGTACGGATTACCTGTGGATAAATTAATTGGTATCAGGTCTGAATATAGAATAGATTATTGAAATGCAGAGTAGAGCAATGTCTTGGAATAAACCAATGAAGATGGGACTGATGTGGTTTAAGGAGCAATAGTAGGCAGTGATCTCCATTTCCTGATACTTACTCCCTTGTGTAATTTCTTTCCTTTGTGTGTGTGGACAGGAACCTTGTGACTTTGTTCTGATGAACATCTCAGAAGTGATGGGGTGTTATTTTCAAGGTATATGGTATAAAGACAGTGGCCCTCTGTCTTGTTCTCTCTCAATTTTCTTGCCTATCCAGAGGAAGAGACCAGTATTTACTGGCAGCCTGTGACCAACCCTTTGTTCTCGCTCACTACGTTCACTCTAGAGTGAATGTTTCACTACATTCACTCTAGAATGTAATGCTGTTTTTCTCAAAATAGAAAAAAATCAGTTATCAGATTGTGAAATTTCATTTTGAATACACAAATTAAGCTTTAAAATATATATGCAATTATATTCACTGCCCTAAGTATATCTGCCACTTGGCTACTTATATTTACAATTATGAGAAACTCTTGTAAAATTGACCTGCTTACCCCTTTTTATATCCTATTGATAAAGACAACTCTGAATGCAGTTACAATAAAAATATCTTTAGCATATTTCTCACCCCCAGGTTTAGAACTTTGAATCAGCTAATTTGATGGCTTAAAACTATATACTTGTTTTTTTCTTAGTTGCAAGCCCAGATAAGAAAAGATGGTTTTCTCAGTTTAAAGAGGACTGCTTTCCAGTACAGAGGCAGAATTTTACCCTGCTAGCTTTTAATTTAGCTTTAGATAGAACACAGTTAAATATATCTTTCTATCCATCCATCCACTCATCTTTCCATATATGTTCAGCATATACCTACTTCTTGAAATTCAGTTGCATTCAATGCACTTAAAAATGGACAAGTCCTCCTTTACAGTCATCTCTGCACCACTACTATCCTAAGAGAAGAAAACTATTTTTTATGACAAAGCATGCATCTTAATGTATCAAATACTATTTAAGCTCTGTGTTTATTGGAAATTTTCCCTGAAATATAAATATTAGTGAGCTTTTCCCCTCTCTTTCTCCTTTTTTTAATGGCTGTCAAATACAAGTAAATACTAAAAGTTACATTACAAATGTGTTCCTGAAACAAAGATTGATAGGAAAGTAAAGACAGATACTTTTAAGCAAGTGAAACAAATTGCTATTCAAATGTTGGTAGCATTGAAAATAACATTCACATAAATTGTTTGAACAGGGAAATATATTGAACAAACATACATTTTTATCCACTGACTAAACCAAAGGAACTAATTCGTTGAACTGATTTTTTTTTTTCTTTCATCAGTTCTTACTTGAGGCATTAAAACAGAGAAAAAGTCATAATGATCAATTTTATGGGAAGGAAAAAATGGACATTTCCCTTGTTTACATCTCTGAAAAACTGCACAGTTACCTATGCAAAGTGGTTTCTCAGTAAATGGATTTACAAGGAGCCTCAGTGAGTAACTGGTAACTGATAACTTTTGAGATAGCATGTGAAATATAAGGTAAATGATGCTAAAAATACGCTACAATAGTACCAAGTCTCTTTTCCTATAATAAAGTGATCATAGCAGTTCTTCCTTACCATCAAAGCAGATGGCTCTAATGATTTTTCAAGCCATTGTTAATTCATTTGCAAACAACAGGGGTCGGTTGGCAAATGTGTACTGAGAATAAGACGTTACTGTTCATAAATGCTCCTAAAGTTTGCTTTGTTCTGTCATTACTGGAAAATGGTGTTTACCTAAGTGAAATTATTTGTGTGAACCACCACTGTGACAGTGCTGCTCTGATAATAAATTACCTGTGATGTGAAATGAACATCACCTGGGCAAAGTAGTGGTGGTAGTGAAATTGACCTCCTGGAATAAGTGAGCGCATCTGTGTCCTTTAAATTAAAATTTCACGAAAGAAACATCAGATCTTTTCCTATTTTGAGAAGATGTTTACTGGGATATATTTAAGGTATCCTGCATAAAACATAGAAAATACTATATACAATGTTAATAAATTCTGAATTATACATTTTATAGTATTATCATACAAGTTATTTGAATAGTTTAAATATCAAATAAGAGATTATTGAAAACTTCCAGCACATGTTACACAGAGTAAAGCCAATAAGCAAATTTATTGAGGCTTTTGTGACATACCAAAACATTTGTATATGTTGATTGCCCATTTTTTTCCAAGTCATTTGTTAGCTCTGTTTTTAACCAGAGCATAAGTCATAAATAAAATCATATTGTTGCTTGTTAGCTAACAAAAACAATCTTTTGCACCTTAAATAGAGTTTTGAAACTTGTTGCAAACTTTGGGTTGTTTTTATCAATATCTGTATGGCCTCAGGTTAGAAGATGATTGGAGATTTTAATCTTGGCCATATTATACATTACAGACAGATCTGAGGGAAAAATCTTCTTTCCTAGAACAAGCATTTATCACTTATTGATGTGAGTAATGTTTCCAATTAGGGTACACAAGCTTTATTTTCTTCCTTAACTGATCTTATTTGGGTTAAAATATGTTTCATGATTTGTGATTGATGGTTTGCCAGATAAATCATTTAAAAGGTAGCAAGGATAGACAAAGGTGTTGGGATGCCTCTGACTATAATAAATAACATGATATACGTGTTAAGAAAACTGTGAAATTAGATATTGAAGAGCATTCATGCTTGGGGTAGAAGATGCTTTGATTCAAGCTGGAATTATAAGTGAAATAAAGTTGTATTCCGAATTGCTTAGACCAAAGAAAGTTGTAGGTGGTATTGGCTATGGGTTCTCATCTGTGTTTTCCTGTTGTTCTAACCTATTATTCACCAAACTTTCACCACCCAGAAAACGATTTACTGCTTTTAATAATAATTTTCAACTGAAGCTTGTCTATGATCCAAACTACTAAATGACCTGAACAAGACATAGCTAATAGTATGGGCCTTGATTTTAATTTAATTTTACTTAACACATGTAAAGTGTACTTTCCTGACATATTGCTACAGCTAAGGAAATCAGAATAACTGCACAAATAACCCTTGTAACACCTCACTGCCCACGTCTGGAGAAATATGTTTTACTTTCAATTCTGATCCTTCTTAAGAGTCTCTTTAGGATGTAAAATATCGTTTTAGTAGCTATATTTACAAAAAACCTGTTCCTAAAAAATGTGACCTCTTTAAAGAAAAGTATCTGATTTTATTTAAAACAAAGCATAGAAACAAGTGTTTCTACCTGTGACCTTTGAAAAATTATATTGGTAATAAATAGGATTTGGAAGTAATAGTTGAAATGGAGGAATCAATTGTTATTTCACTGTTTGGCTACTATCTGTATTTTCGCCTTGAGTGAGATTCTCTGTAAGAAATATCCTGGTAGTCTAAATAACTTAGAGAATAGATTTTCTTGGAGATTGCTTTCTAACTTCTGTGATTAATTAGTTTATTCAAAACTGTATATCAGACTCTTTATATGTGCCAGGCGTTGTTCTAGGTGTAGGAAGAAAATGCCCAAAAGGACAATGTCCTGAGGAAATATAGCTCCATCCTTTCTGGTCCACAGTTTTTATACCATCACATAATTTGAAAAGATGTGTAGGTTTTTTCAGTTTATTAAGTCCCTTTGTGTAGCCTCGCATGTGAGAGATGACCTACCAGGTTCAAATGCTGTCTGTACCCAACACTGATTGTTCAACACCAAGAATGTCAGACAGAATAGGATGTATGCAAATTCTGTGCTGTAAAAGTGTGTTATTATATTTGAATTGAAGAGAAGACATAACCCGGCAGAGAGAACTAGGAAGATGTTTAAAAGAGCAAAAAGAATTCGATATCAATTTAATGTCATGTTGTGACACTGGACCAATATTTTTAAATCTTGACTTTAACACCCACAGTGAAAATTGTAGTTAGTACCTAGGAGGTAGTGCTAGCAACTTGAGCTCTTAGAATTAAGATTTCCCTCTGAGAATGAAATTAGACAGTCATCACAAAACAACTGAGATCAGTCAGCCATATAAATAACTGAACAAAGTAATAATCTGTGACTAAGGAGTCTAGAAATAACTAACAACAAATTTCATAACCAGGTTGTTGGGTGACTACTTTACCATGGCTAAAGCTGTCACATACTCAATTTTGTTTGCCATTATCTGTAATATATATATATATATATATATATATATATATATATATAGTTATAAGACTGTAAAAAGCAAGCAAAATCTCTGGTAGTTTTGAGTGTCCTCATCTTGACCTACATGTGCCATCTTATTTATTTTTTTCTTGCTTACCAAGGAGTTGCCTGGTTATTAATTTAACTTTTATGCCTCTGGTAAGATAGGATGTGACAACATCTTGATCACATCTCTGATAGGTGTATCCTAATAGCTTTAGAGGCTGGATTGGAAGTTATACATTCGACCTGGTTTAAGACAGGAATTTGTACATGTAAATTATCCATCTATATACACAGATATATATGTGTGTATATATATATATATAAGCACAGACATGTTTTATATTCATATCTACATATACATCATACTGCATGTTTGTGTGGGTATGAGTTGTTGTTCAGTCATTAAGTTGTGTCTGAGTCTTTGCAACCCCATGGACTGTAGCACTCCAGGCTTCCCTGTCCTCCGCTATCTCCCAGAGTTTGCTCAAAGTAATGTCCACTGAGTTGATGATGCCATCCAACCATCTCATCCTCTTGTCCCCTTGTCGCCGCCTTTTCCTCTTGCCTTCAGTGTTTCCCAACATCAGAGTCCCTTCCAATGAGTCAGCTCTTCACATCAGTTGGCCAAAGTATATATATGTATATATGAATATATGTATGTGTGAGTACATATGTATATGTATATGAATGTGTATCTATATTTATCCTTATACATTCCTTTGATAACAACTTTGAAAGGATCATAGTTTACTCTTTTATCCTAGAGATAATATCAATACTATCTTTTATTTTCTGACTTTTCACCAAACCAGTTGTTCAAGATAGTTCTGTAAACAGGGTATGTTGTCCTTGTCAACTTGTTCGGGAGATCTTGTACTTTAAAGACTATAAAATATTTTAGGGCAGTTTGTGATTTCATTTCAGAAGTACCCTGAATGTGCAACAGGAGCTTAGCTTTGTCAGTTCTGAGGAAACTCATTGATAAGGGTTTGTGTCGTGGGCAAAGCTTTTTCAGAGCAAGGTAGAGCCTTTAGTAATTGCTGAGAATATGGATCTTGTGATTATCTTGCATTTCCCTCAGAATCTCCCTGTAGAGGAGCAAATAGTGAGGGGGTGTTGTGGTAGGCACCCTGACTCCACCCGACCTATGAATATGCCCGGAATGGCCCCGTCATGAAGGTCTCCCCCTTCAGCTATGTTGATTGTTTCAGAGAGCTCTAACTCCCCATGCTATCAGAGAAGTCTAGCTTTTCATGCTATTCCCGTGTCAATTGAGTTGGTTTAAGGCTTCCCTGGTGGCTCAGAGGGTAAAGAATCTGCAAGCAATGCAGGAGACCTGGATTCAATCCCTGGGTCAGGAAGATACCCTAGAAAAGGGAATGGCTACCAATGCCACTATTCTTGCCTGGAGAATTCCATGGACAGAGAACCTGGTGGGCTGTAATCCATGAGGTAACAGAGTTGGATATCCACCAGGAAACATGGGTGGATGGTGTGCTATTGGGAAAAGAGAGCTCCTCACCCTTCTATGAGAGCTGGCTAGGGTTTGCTGCTGCTGTGTTTTTACATGGTATGGCTTGTGGATATGATCTTAGAACTGTGGCAACAACTGAGATAATCTCAGAACAAAGCTGATGCTAGAAAGTCAATGCAGAATGGGGGAAGAGGAAGTGTCTTAATGATACCCTTGAGCTGCTGAGTCAATCCCAAATCTGAAGCCCTATCTACCTCTGTTTCTCCTACATATATATACCAATAGATCTTCTTTTTGCTGAAGTCAGTTTTATTTTTATTTTCTGTTTCTTAAACTAGAGAGTTCCTAGTGGGGTTAGGACTGGTTTCTAGACACAGTATAGGCCTTCCCCTCCCCTCCATTTTTTAGACTCAGATAAGTGCAGATTAGGGCTTCCCAGGTAGTGCTAGTGGTTAAGAACCCGTCTGTCAATGCAGGAGACGTGAGAGACGCAGGTCTGATCCCAGGGTTGGGAAGATCCTCTGGAGGAGGGCATGGCAAGCCACTCCAGTGTTCTTGCCTGGAGAATTCAACGGACAGAAGAGCCTGACGGTCTACAGTCAGTGGGGTCACAAAGAGTAGGACATGACTGAAGCTAGCACGCAAGTGCAGATTGCTTTGCAGTCATTGATCCTGTGCCCAGATACTCTTTCTTGTAGTCCAATTTTGGCAAAGGACAATGATCCTTGCTCTGTGGCATCAGCTTCCCATTATAGAACAGTGAAGGGGTTGTATATTTTTAGCTGTAAAAAGAAGTGAACATTATTTGTCAGTTATATGTCAATAAAAGGGAAATATAAAATAAAAAAGTGGACATTGTGAAATACTTTAACTTCTGGAAAAATGGTTATTAAATACACAAAGCTAGTAACCCCCATACACCCATAATTTACATCGAGAGCTGCTTGAAAATCGTTCACAGAACTCTGCTGTGGTAAAGAGACAGATTTCCAACAACACAATGAGTTTGGTGTCACCTTGAAGATAAACTATTAATTCTCATTTCTTTGTGATTCGTTGAAGTACATCATTCTTATTATAGGAAATGTCATGAAGAAAAGGGCAACATGCCTCGGCATGAAGAGCTGTGAAATTCATTCGTGAATAATAGCAATCAGCTCTTTTATCTGACACAGCGCCCACAAGAATGGCGCAGAGGTAAAAGATCCAGGGAAAACTAGAAAAAAAAATCTAAAATGGGCCCAGAGGAGATGAGCCTTCCAACATAGTCTGGTGAAAGAGGTCCGAGTGGTGCGTCTGGCACGATGATACCAGCGATGGTTGGAGCGAGGATAATTCGGCTTTAGTCTTCATGTCTGCTGCCAGAAAAGCAGCTGGCATCATGGAGTGTATCTTCTCCAATGAAGGAGAAAAGGAGATACAGCGGCATTTAGCATAGAAAGGTCTTGGTTAGCAGTTTTGCTATGGAATGAATGCAATGTGGCACTAGCTTGCTGTCTGGCACCCAAATGTTGGCTTCCTATTTAAAACAGCTCTTTGTGTTCCTGTAAACAGGGAATTTCAGTGAGAAAAGCCAGAGCAGAATAGAAGCTTAAGAGAGGCAATCTGATCATACAGCTGATGTTTCATTGACTAGTATGTGAAAAACCTTATATGAGATAAACATGTTGCATTGAAAATATATTATAAATCATGTTTTGCTGTTGGGAAAACCAGAACAGTTTTTTTTTTTTTTTTTTCAGATTGGGAAAACTACTAACTGTACACCATAGTAGAACTTTGGGAACCTTGGTCTCTGGCCAGCTTTCAGGTGATTGTTCTGTCTTTTTCTAAGCTGGGCTGTCCCTCCCTCTCCACACTGTTTCATAATGGCAACAGTTTCAATTATAGAGGAGAACTCTCTATATGTTTGCCAAAATGGAGTTTTAAAAGCTCATTGCAGAATGTTTGTAAATCTAGAATATACACTGAAACAATGAAGAAAAACAAAGGCCAGGAAAAAAAATAGGGCTTAGAAGTATAAGCTAAACCCTTCATGGATGTAGCCTACCTTTAAATAGAAAAGACATGTCTATTATCTGTTTAAAGATGAGACTTCTTTATATAATGTGTTTATACATTAATAAGTATATGTGTGTTCAGTTCAGTTCAGTCGCTTAGTCCTGTCTGACTCTTTGTGACCCCATGGACTGCAGCATGCCAAGCATCTCTGTCCATCTTTTTTGACCCCATGGACTGCAGCATGCCAAGCATCTCTGTCCACCACCAGTTCCCAGAGACAGATCAAACTCATGTCCATTGAGTTGGTGATGCCATCCAATCATCTCATTCTCTGTCATCCCCTTCTCCTACTGCCTTCAATCTTCCCCAGCATCAAGGTCTTTTCAAATGAGTCAGATCTTTTCATCAGGTGGCCAAAGTGTTGGAGCTTCAGCATCAGTCCTTCCAGTGAATATTTAGGACTGATCTCCTTTAGGATGAACTGGTTGGATCTCCTTGCACTCCAAGGGACTCTCAAGAGTCTTCTCCAACACAATTCAAGAGCATCAATTCTTTGGTGCTCTGCTTTCTTATAGTCCAACTCTCACATCCATACATGAACACTGGAAAAACCATAGCCTTGACTAGATGGACCTTTGTTGACAAAGATATGTCTCTGCTTTTAATATGCTGTCTAGTTTGGTCATAGCTTTTCTTACAAGAAGCAAGCGTCTTTTAATTTCATAGCTTCAGTTACAATCTACAGTGATTTTGGAGCCCAAGAAAATGAAGTCTGTCACTATTTCCATTGTTTCCCCATCTATTTGCCATGAAGATGGGACCAGAGGCCATGATCTTAGTATTTTAAATGTTGAGTTTTAAGCCAGCTTTTTACTCTCCTCTTTCACTTTCATCAAGAGGCTCTTTAGTTCTTCTTCACTTTCTTCCATAAAGGTGGTGTCATCTACATACCTGAGTATATATGTGTGTGTATGTATATATACATGCACCTGCGCATGCATGTGCATGGTGTGTGTGTGTTTGACACTCAGTCCTGTCTAACTCTTTGGGACCCCATGGACTGTAGCCCTATCAGGTTCCTCTGTCCATGGAATTTTCTAGACAAGAGTACTGGAGTGGGTTGCCATTTCCTTCTCCAGTACACACACACACACCCGCGCGCGTCTGTATTATACTTTCTATATTATTATTATTTTTTTTAATTTACTCTCTCTGGATGAATTCTTTTCTTAGATATATGTATTCTTTTCTCACTATTGTCTTCAACAGGCTTATTTTGGAATTTGGTTTTGATGATGAATATGGCTCAGATCATGAGATCCTTACTGCAAAATTCAGGTTTTATTGAAGAAAGTAGGGAGAACCATTAAGCCATTGAGGCGGGACCTAAATCAAATCCATTATGATTATACAGTGAAGGTAACAAATAAATTCAAAGGATTAACTCTGATAGACTGCCTGAAGAAATGTAGACTGAGACTCATATCGTGCAGGAGGCAGTGACCAAAACCATCCCAAAGAAAAAGAAATTCAAAAGGGCAAACTGGCTGCCTGAGGAGACCTCACAAATAGCTGAGAAAAGGAGATGTGAATGGCAAGGATGAAGGGAAAGATATACCCAACCGAATGCAGAGTTCCAGAGAAAAGCAAGGAGAAGAAAGACTTCCAAATGAACAACGCAAAGAAACAGAGGAAAACAAGAGAATGGGCAAGACTAGAGACCTCTTCAAAAAAACTGGGGTTACCAAGGAACACTTCATACAAATTAGGCACAATAAAGGACAGAAATGTTCTGGACCTAACAGAAGCAAAAGACATTAAGAAGAGGTGGCAAGAATACACAGAAGAACTATACAAAAAATGTCTTAATGACCCTGATAATCATGGTAGTGTCATGACTCACCTAGCTAGACTTCCTGGAGTGTGAAGTCAAGTGGGCCTTAAGAATCATTACTACAAAGCTAGTGGAGGTGATGGAATTCAAATCCTAAAAGATGATGCTGTTGAAGTATGGCACTCAATATGCCAGCAAATTTGGAAAACTCATCAGTGGCCACAGGACTGGAAAAGGTCAGTCTTCATTCCAGTCTCAAAGAAGGGAAATGCCAAAGAATGTTCAAACTTCCGTACAATTGAGCTCTTTTCACATACTAACAAGTTAATGCTCAAAATCCTTCAAACTAGGCATCAACAGTGCACGAACTGAGAAGGTCCAAATGTTCAAGCCGGATTTCCACTGGATCATAGGAAAAGCAAGAGAATTTCAGAAAAACATTATTCCTGGTTCATTGACTACACTAAAGCCTTTAACTATGTGGATTACAACAAACTGTACAAAGTTCTTAAAGTGACAGGAATACCAAATCACCTTACCTGCCTTCTGAGAAATCTGTATGCAAGTCAAGAAACAACAGAACTGGACATTTTAATAATGGTTAAAAATTGGGAAAGGAATACATCAAGATTGTATATTGTCACCCTGATTATTTAACTTTTATGTAGAGTATATCATGTGAAATGATAGGCTGGATGACTCACAAGCAGGAATCAAGATTGCCAGGAGAAATATCAACAACCTCAGATATGTAGATAATGTCACTCTAATGGCAGAAGGTGAAAAGGAACTAAAAAGAGCCTCTTGATGAAGGTGAAAGAGGAGAGTGAAAAAACTAACTTAAAACTCAACATTCAAAAAACTGAAATCATGTTATGCAGTCTCAACACTTCATGACAAATGCGGAAAAAGTGGAAATGGTGATAGACTTTATTTTGGGGGCTCCAAGTCACTGCAGATGGTGACTGTAGCCACAGAATTCAAAGACACTTGCTCCTTGGAAGTAAGGCCATTGCAGACCTAGACAGCGTGTATTGAAAACATCACTTTGTTGACAAAGGTCTGTATAGTCAAAGCTATGGTTTTTCTAATAGTCGTGTATGAATGTGAGGTGGACTATAAAGAAGGCTGAGTGTGAAAGAGTTTATGCTTTTGAATTGTGGTGCTGAAAAGGACTCTTGAAAACCCCTTGGACAGAAAGAAGATCAAACTAATCTTAAAGGAAATCAACCCTGAATATCCATTGGAAGGTTTGATGCTGAAGCTGAAGCTACAAGACTTTATATCCACCTATTTCAAATCCTGAAAGATGATGCTGTGAAAGTGCTGCACTCAGTATGCCAGCAAATTTGGAAAACTCAGCAGTGGTCACAAAACTGGAAAAGGTTAGTTTTCATTCCAATCCCAAAGAAAGGCAACACCAAAGAATGCTCAAACTACCGCACAAATGCACTCATCTCACACGCTAGTAAAGTAATGCTCAAAATTCGCCAAGCCAGGCTTCAGCAATATGTGAACAGTGAACTCCGAGATGTTCAAGCTGGTTTTAGAAAAGGCAGAGGAAACAGAGATCAAATTGCCAACCTCCACTGGATCTTGGAAAAAGCAAGAGAGTTCCAGAAAATCATCTATTTCTGCTTTATTGACTATGCCAAAGCCATCGACTGTGTGGATCACAATAAGCTGTGGAAAATTCTGAGAGAGATGGGAATACCAGACCACCTGACCTGCCTCTTGAGAAACCTATATGCAGGTCAGGAAGCAGCAGTTAGAACTAGACATGGAAAAACAGACTGGTTCCAAATAGGAAAAGGAGTACATCAAGGCTGTATATTGTCACCCTGCTTATTTAACTTCTATGCAGAGTACATCATGAGAAACGCTGGGCTGGAAGAAGCACAAGCTGGAGTCAAGATTGCCAGGAGAAATATCTATCACCTATCTCAGATATGCAGATGATACTAACGTTATGGCAGAGAGTGAAGAGGAACTAAAAAACCTCTTGATTAAAGTGAGAGAGGAGAGTGAAAAGCTTGGCTTAAAGCTCAACATTCAGAAAACGAAGATCATGGCATCCAGTCCCATCACTTCATGGCAAATAGATGGAGAAACAGTGAAAACAGTGTCAGACTTTATTTTTCTGGGCTCCAAAATCACAGCAGGTGGTGATTGCAGCCATGAAATTAAAAGATGCTTCCTCCTTGGAAGGAGAGTTATGGACAACCTAGATAGCATATTAAAGAGCAGAGACATTACTTTGCCAGCAAAGGTCTGTCAAGGCTATGGTTTTTCCAGTAGTCATGTATGGATGTGAGAATTGGACTGTGGAGAAACTGAGGCCGAAGAATTGATGCTTTTGAACTGTGGTGCTGGAGGACTCTTGAGAGTCCCTTGGACTGCAAGGAGATCCAACCAGTCCATTCTAAAGGAGATCAGTCCTGAGTATTCTTTGGAAGGAATGATGCTAAAGCTGAAACTCTGCTACTTTGGCCATCTCGTGCAAAGAGTTGACTCATTGGAAAAGACCCTGATGCTGGAAGGGATTAGGGGCAGGAAGAGAAGGGGACAACAGAGGATGAGATGGCAGGATGGCATCACCAACTCGATGGACGTGAGTCTGAGTGAACTCCGGGAGTTGGTGATGGACAGGGAGGCCTGGAGTACTGCAATTCATGGAGTCAAAAGAGTCAGACACAACTGAGTGACTGAACTGACTGACTGACTGATGCAAAGAGCCAAATCATTGGAAAATACCCTGATGCTGGGAAACACTGAGGGTAAGAGGAGAAGCGGGTGGCAGAGGAAGAGATGGTTAGATAGCAGCACTGACTCAATGAACATGAGTTTGAGCCAACTCTGGCAGATTGTGGAGGACAGGGAACTCTGCAGTCCATGGGGTCACAAAGAGTCGGACATGACTTACCAACTAAACAACAGTGCCGTCTATCAAGGATCTTGGAGCTATCTGGTTTCTGAGAAGATGCCAATTCAAATTTAGTGATTTATTTCTTTAAAAATAATACATTTTAATAACTCAAAGAAGACACTTTTTTCTAAAATGAACTGAAGAGAACATTTTATCAGTGACAGTATCATAGGGAAATAAAAATGAAAATAAAAACAACTGAATTGATGAAAGTAATCAGCTAATTGAGCTTCATAGTATATATTTGAATCAAATTATTAATGAATTAAAATTATTTCAACTTATACATGGGAAAAGCTGAGCAGTATTTGAATAAGATTAAATATTTGTGACCAGAATAAAGGAGACAGATATTTATGTATTTTTACTGTGGGTTGTGCACTATGAAAACTAAACATGTCGTGTTGTTTGATCCTTGTAGCAAACAAGTTTTGGAAGACAGTGGAGTAACTGAATAGACGGTACTTCTTATTTGCATTGCAAATTTGACTTGGGTCAATAGGGTTGCTTTACATCTATTCAGGGGCCCTTACTGATGAAGGAGATTTACAGGAGCTTTGACAATTATGGAAACAGAAAGAATTGTCTCCTGGCTCTTTTATTACCCCAGGTTTATTGATATATAACTGGCATATAACTCCTTTAAGTTTAATGTGTATAGTGTGATGATTTGATACATGTATACATTAAAGAATATTTATCAAAATAAGGTTAGCTGACATCTTCATTTCACATAATTTCATTTTTGTTATTCTTTTGTCATGGTGAGAACATTTAAGGTGTTGTTTCATAGCACTGTCAAGGATATGATATGGTATTGTCAACTATAGTCACCGTGCTATGCATTAGATAACTGGAACTTACTCATCTTTTAACTGATAGTTTATGCTCTTTGACCAGCCTCTCCCTATTTACCCAATACTCCAGTTCTTGGTAACCATTAATCCATTTTATTTCTTTGAGCTCAACTTTGTTAATTTCTACATATAAGTGAAATCATGTAGTATTTGTCTTTGTCTGACTTACTTCGCTTAGCATGTTGAAGGCTTTTTTTTTATTATAAAGGTTGTTGATTTCTGTCATATGATTTTTCTGCATCTCTTGAGATGATAATGACTTTTGTCTTTTATTTGTTTAGTGTGATGTATCACATTTATTTGCATACGTTGAACCATCCTTGCATCTCAGTGATTAATCTTGCTTGACAATTGTATATAATCCTTTACTACTTTTAATGTGCTGTTGATTTCATTTTTAGTGTTTTGTTGAGAAATTTTGCATATACTTTCATGAGGAATATTATCCTGTAGTTTTCTTGTAGTGCCCTTATGTGGCTTTGGTGTCAAAGTAATGCTGGTATTGTAAAATGATTTTGGGAGTGTTTCCTCCTCTTCAGATATTTGGAAAAGTCTGAGAAAAATTGGTGTTAATTCTTTTTATAATTTTGGTAGAATCACCTCTGAGGTCATCTGATCCAGAATTTTCTTTGTTGAAAGGTTTTTGATAACTGATTCAGTCTCCTTTCTGGTACCTGGTCTGTTCAGATCCTCTGTTTCCTCATACTTCAGTGTTCGCAGTTTGTGTGTTTTTAAGAATTTATCCATTTCTTCTAGGTTATCCATTTTGTTGGCGTATAATTATTTACAGAAGTTTCTTATGATTCTTTGCATTTCTGTTTTTTCTCCTCTTTCATTTATAATTTTATTTGAATCTTCTCTCTTTTTTTGTTTAGTAGTCTAGTTAAAGCTTTTGTTCATCTTTTCAAAAACTCAACTCTGAGTGTCTTTAATTTTTTCCCTATCACTTTTCTATTATTTATTTCATTTATTTCTTGTCAGATCTTTCTTATGTACTGCCTTTGCTAACTTTGGGTTTTGGGCTATTGAAGCTCTCTATTGAAATTGTATTGTATTTCTGTTTAGTCATTATACTTTTCAGTTTAATGTTTCCATTTGGTTCTTTTTACATTTTCTATCTCTTTGAACTCCTTACTTTGTTTTTATATTGTTTTCCTGATTTCGTTGATTGTTTATCCAGGTTCCCTTGTAACTCTCTGAGCATCTTTAGGACAGTTACTTTGAATTCTTTGTCAGGAAATTCACACATTCCCCTTTCTTTAGGGTCAGTTACTGGAAGTTTTTGTGTTCCTTTGATGGCGTCCTGTTTCCTTGATTCTGTACAATCCCAGTAGCCTGGCACAGGTGTTTGCACATCTGAAGAAGCAGTCATCTCTTCTCGGCTTTAGGAACTCACTGGCCAGGAAAGCCCTTCACCTACTGGTGGGGGCACGGTGGAGCATGCTGTGGCCACAGTGACGCAGGGTACCAGGTTCAAGAGTATATGGCATCTCCATAGCTCAGGTCATGGGAGTCAACAGCTGTTTGGTCCTTGGTGAGTTCTCTGAGGTTCCACTTGCATTCCTGCAAGGGCTGTGGATGTCCTCAGCAGTGCCCCTCAAGGCCAGCAGCTGGGGACCAGGGCAGGTAGCAGGAGTATCTGGGCTGGTGGTGTGATACTCTTGGTTGTGGAGGCCAGTTGTAGGTGTCTATGTAGTGATGGGGCTGAATGCAGATGTGCACATACTGGTGAGGGGGCCAGGGTCAGCAGCAAGGGCTGGGCTGGACTGACTGTACGCTAGCAGCTCTGGCGTGCCCTGGCTGTCAGTGCACACTCCTGTTGCACACTCACACCTGTTGCTGTAGTCTTGCCATAGGGACAAGCATAGCAGTGGATGCCAGCATTTCATAACATGAGAGCAAGACCCCTATGGCCAATGTTATGAAACGCTGGTGCCCAACTGCAAGGGCTGACTCAAGCAGCGTATGGTGGTTGAGTTCGGCCATAGGGGTCTCGTTGGTCAATGGCTAAGTTGTATCTGACTCTTTGCGACCCCTGAACTTCAGCACGCCTGTCCTTCACTATCTCCCTGAGTTTACTCAAACTCACTCCATTGAGTCATTGATGCCATCCAACCATCTCTTCCTCTGTCATCCTCTTCTCCTCCTGCCTTCAGTCTTTCCTGTCATTAGGGTCTACTGGCATATAACACTGGTGCAGCCAAGCAGCTACTGGGGGCCTTAGAACATGATGATGGGGGAAGAAGTGTGGAGGTAACTCGGGCAGCTGACATCTGCAAATGCGATAGCCCATAGGCTGAAATCTAGTGATATCTGTAGTGGGTCCATGGCAGCCATGCTGGCTATTGGTTTCGCCAGTGGCAGTAGTGGCTGAAATCTTCTGCAGAGCAGATCATTGGGAACTGTGGTCCCTCCTGTAGCTGATAGGGGTAGTCCCTGCATTTCATCCTGACTCCTAGCTTTCTCTGTATGTCTCAGCTTTGCAAATCTCCAGATATAGTTAAACTAAAATGGGTTCTGTTTTGAAAGGCTAGGGTAACAAGTTGCTTACCTTACTCTACTTTTCCAATCCAAGGGAACTCCTTCCAGCTGGGAATTCCTTCCAGCTGGGAATTCCCTCTTGGTGCTTAGCAGTGCCAGCAGGGAGAATGAGATGAAGCAGACAAAATGAAGCCAGGCTTACTTCCCTTATGTGATTATTCTCAGGATTTTTGTTCTACTGTGGTTTTAGAAAAGACAGAGGAACCAGAGATCAAATTGCCAGCATCTGCTGGATCATGGACAAAGCAAGAGAGTTCCAGAAAAACACCTATTTCTGCTTTATTGACTATGCTAAAGCCTTTGACTGTATGGATCACAATAAACTGTGGAAAATTCTGAAAGAGATGGGAATACCAGACCACCTGACCTGCCTCTTGAAAACTCTGTATGCAGGTCAGGAAGCAAGAGTTAGAACTGGACATGGAACAACAGACTGGCTCCAAATAGGAAATGAAGTACATCAAAGCTGTATATAGTCACCCTGCTTATTTAACTTATATGCAGAGTACATCATGAGTAACGCTGGACTGGAAGAAACACAAGCTGGAATCAAGATTGCCGGGAGAAATATCAATAACCTCAGCTATGCAGATGACACCACCCTTATGGCAGAAAGTGAAGAGGAACAAAAGAGTCTGTTGATGAAAGTAAAAGTGGAGAGTAAAAAAGTTTGCTTAAAGCTCAATATTCAGAAAATGAAGATCATGGCATCCGGTCCCATCACTTCATGGCAAATAGATGAGGAAACAGTGGAAACAGTGTCAGACGTTATTTTTTGGGGGCTCCAAAATCACTGCAGATGGTGACTGCGGCCATGAAATTAAAAGACTCTTCTTCCTTGGAAGAAAAGTTATGACCAACCTAGATAGCATATTCAAAAGCAGAGACATTACTTTGCCGACTAAGGTCCGTCTAGTCAAGGCTATGGTTTTTCCTGTGGTCATGTATAGATATGAGAGTTGGACTGTGAAGAAGGCTGAGTACCGAAGAATTGATGCTTTTGAACTGTGGTGTTGGAGAAGACTCTTGAGAGTCCCTTGGACTGCAAGGAGATCCAACCAGTCCATTCTGAAGGAGATCAGCCCTGGGATTTCTTTGTAAGGAATGATGCTAAAGCTGAAACTCCAGTAGTTTGGCCACGTCATGCAAAGAGTTGAATCACTGGAAAAGACCTGATGCTGGGAGGGAATGGGGGCAGGAGGAGAAGGGGACGACTGAGGATGAGATGGCTGGCTGGCATCACTGACTCGATGGATGCGAGTCTGAGTGAACTCTGGGAGATGGGGATGGACAGGGAGGCCTGGCGGCCTGGCGTACTGCAATTCATGGGGTTGCAGAGTCGGACATGACTGAGTGACTGAACTGACTGGTGTTGCTGAAGTTTTTAAGTGGACTCTTGAGCTCTCCCAGAGCTATTTTAGTTCATGGATAGCTGTTTGATTCAGTTCAATTCAGTTAAGTCGCTCATTCATGTCTGCTGTTTGATTATTGATCTTTCTTTGGGGGTGAGGGATGGGATCTCTCATACTACCATCTTGATGATGTCACTCTCCACTGACTCTTTAATCATCCATTTGTTTGTGATACATTTCATTGGCTACATGTAGCCACACTCAGGGAATTACAATCTTATTTTACTATGTGTTTAAAAGAAAGTCAGACTATATTTGTAGAGTCCTAAAGATGAGCACAATATTTCTAATGCTAAAAACAATGAGATACGGATGGCTAACAAACACATGAAAAGATGCTCAACATCACTCATTATCAGAGAAATGCAAATCAAGACCACAATGAGGTACCATTTCACACCAGTCAGAATGGCTGCGATCCAAAAGTCTACAAGCAATAAATGCTGGAGAGGATGTGGAGAAAAGGGAACCCTCTTACACTGCTGGTGGGAATGCAAACTAGTACAGCCACTATGGAAAACAGTGTGGAGATTCCTTAAAAATTGCAAATAGAACTGCCTTATGACCCAGCAATCCCACTGCTGGGCATACACACCGAGGAAACCAGAATTGAAAGAGACACATGTACCCCAATGTTCATTGCAGCGCTGTTTATAATAGCCAGGACATGGAAGCAACCTAGATGTCCATCAGCAGATGAATGGATAAGAAAGCTGTGGTACATATACACTATGGAATACTACTCAGCCCTTAAAAAGAATAAATTTGACTCAGTTCTAATGAGATGGATGAAATTGGAACCGATTATACAGAGTGAAGTAAGCCAGAAAGAAAAACACCAATACAGTATACTGACACATATATATGGAATTTAGAAGACAGTAATGATGACCCTGTAGGTGAGACAACCAAGAGACACAGAGGTATAGAGTGGACTTTTGGACTCTGAGGGAGAGGGAAAGGGTGGGATAGTTTGGGAGAATGGCAATGAAACATGTATATTTTCGTGTAAGAAACGAAGCGCCAATCTATGTTCAATGTAGGATGCAGGATGCATGGGGCTGATGCACAGGATGATTCAAGTAGAGGATGTGGGGTGGGAGGTGGGAGGGGGCTTCGGCATTGGGAGATTGTGTTCACCTATGGCTGATTCGTGTCAATGTATGGCAAAACAAATACAGTGTTGTAATTTAAAATAAATAAAAAAATAAAAAACAAAAACAAAAAAAAACAATGAGAGAGGGATTAGTGTGTGCATGTTTAGTCATGTCCGACTCTTTGCCACCCCAAGGACTCTAGCCTGCCAGGCTCCTCTGTCCATGGGATTTTCCCAGCCAGAATATTGGAGTGGGTTACCATTTCCTCTTCCAGGGGTTATTCCTGACCCAGGGATTAAACCCAGGTCTCCTACATTGGCAGGCAGGTTTTTCTCAATGAGCTACTGGGAAAGACCCTCAGAGAGGTTAGATAGTTTACCAAAGACTACTTACATATTCCCTGATATTTCTCTGCTGTTCGTATCACTACCTAGTCTCTTACCCCTAATGATAGATCTGAAGTATGGCTTGACATTTATGTCACCTATAGTTGAAAAGAATAAAATAAGCAAGTTAAAGACAGTCACTGATAAGCCCAAATAAATAGCACCTGTAAGAAATTTGAAAAATATGTAATTAAAGAATAAGAAAGTAATGGCAATATATTGAGGGAGAAATCCCCCAGCTGACAATCAAATCTCACTGTTTCTCTGCATTTAAAATGAAATTCATGATCCATTTCAACAGGACCTGGGCTGCTGAAGGACTTTCACCCCTTCTTCCATTGTCCAACTCATATTTCGTCAAGTAAAACAAAGGTCAAGGGAGATTTTATCAGAGCAAAGAATTTTGAGAAACAATAGTTCAGTTCAGTTCAGTCACTCAGTTCAGTTCAATCGCTCAGTCATGTCCAACTCTTTGCAACCCCATGAATCGAAGCACGTCAGGCCTCCCTGTCCATCACCAACTCCCGGAGTTCACCCAGACTCATGTCCATTGAGTCTGTGATGCCATCCAGCCATCTCGTCCTCGGTCGTCCCCTTCTCCTCCTGCCCCCAATCCATCCCAACATCAGAGACTTTTCCAGTGAGTCAACTCTTCACCTGAGGTGGCCAAAGTACTGGAGTTTCAGCTTTAGCATCATTCCTTCCAAAGAAATCCCAGGGCTGATCTCCTTCAGAATGGACTGGTTGGATCTCCTTGCAGTCCAAGGGACTCTCAAGAGTCTTCTCCAACACCACAGTTCAAAAGCATCAATCCTTCAGCGCTCAGCTTTCTTCACAGTCCAACTCTCACCATGACCACAGGAAAAACCATAGCCTTGACTAGACGGACCTTTGCCAGCAAAGTAATGTCTCTGCTTTTGAATATGCTGTCTAAGTTGATCATAACTTTTCTTCCAAGGAGTAAGCGTCTTCTAATTTCATGGCTGCAGTCACCATCTGCAATGATTTTGGAGCCCTCCAAAATAAAGTCTGACACTGTTTCCACTGTTTCCCCATCTATTTGCCATGAAGTGATGGGACTGGATGCCATGATCTTCATTTTCTGAATGTTGAGCTTTAAGCCAACTTTTTCACTCTCCTCTTTCACTTTCATCAGGAGGCTCTTTAGTTCCTCTTCACTTTGTTGGAATTTCAGCCTCAGCATCAGCCTTCCAATGAATATTCAAGAATGATTTCTTTCTGGATGGACTGGTTGAGTCTCTTTGCGGTCGAAGGGACTCTCAAGAGTCTTCTCCAACACTACAGTTTAAAAGTGTCAATTCTTCTGCGTTCAGCTTTCTTTACAGTCCAAGTCTCACATCTATACATGACTACTGGAAAAACCATACCCTGACTAGATGGACCTTTATTGGCAAAATAATGTCTCTGCTTTTTAATATACTGTTTATGTTGGTCATAATGTTTCTTCCAAGGAGTAAGCATCTTTTAATTTCATGACTGCAATCACCATCTGCAGTGATTTTGGAGCCCCCCGCCCAAAAAAAAATAAAGTCTGACACTGTTTCCCCATCTATTTCCCATGAAGTGATGGGACTGGATGCCATGATCTTCGTTTTCTGAATGTTGAGCTTAAAGCCAACTTTTTCACTCTCCTCTTTCATTTTCAACAAAAGGCTCTTTAGTTCCTCTTCACTTTCTCCCATAAGGACGGTGTCATCTGCATATCTGAGGTTATTGATATTTCCCCTGGCAATCTTGATTCCAGCTTGTGCTTCTTCCAGCCCAGTCTTTCTCATGATGTCCTCTTCATACAAGTTAAATAAGCAGGGTGACTAGATACAGCCTTGATGTACTCCTTTCCCTATTTGGAAGCAGGCTGTAGTTCCTTGTCCAGTTCTAATTGTTGATTCCTGACCTGTATACAGATTTCTGAAGAGGTAGGTCAGGTGGTCTGGTATTCCCATCCCTTTCAGAATTTTCCACAGTTTATTGTGATCCACACAGTCAAAGGCTTTGGCATAGTCAAGAAAGCAGAAATCGATATTTTTCTAGAACTCTCTTGTTTTTTTGATAATCCAGAGGATGTTGGCAGTTTGACCTCTGGTTCCTCTGCCTTTTCTAAAACCAGCTTGAACATCTGAAGGTCACGGTCACGTACTGTTGAAGCCTAACTTGGAGAATTTTGAGCTTTACTTTGCTAGCATGTGAGATGAGTACAATTGTGCAGTTGTCTAAGCATTCTTTGCAATTACCTTTCTTTGAGATTGGAATGAAAACTGACCTTTTCCAGTCCTGTGGCCACTGCTGAGTTTTCCCAATTTGCTGGCATATTGAGTTCAGCACTTTCACAGCATCATCTTTGAGGATTTGAAAAGCTCAACTGAAATTTCATAACCTCCACTAGCTTTGTTCATAGTGATGCTTCCTAAGGCCCACCTTCCTGAATGTCTGGCTCTGTGTGAGAGATCACACTATCATGATTACCTGGGTCATGAAGATGTTTTTGTATAGTTCTTCTGTGTATTCTTGCCACCTCTTCTTAATATCATCCTCTTCTATTACGTCCTAACAGTTTCTGTCCTTTTGAGCCCATCTTTGCATGAAATACTCCCTTGGTATCTCTAATAGAGATACCTCAATAGATCTCTAGTCTTTCCTATTCTATTGTTTTCCTCTATTGCTTTGCACTGATCACTAAGGAAGGCTTTCTTATCTCTCTTTGAAATTCTTTGGAACTCTGCATTTGAATAGGTATATCTTTCCTTTTCTTCTTTGCCTTTTGCTTCTTTTCTTTTCATAGCTGTTTGTAAGGCTCCTCAAACAGCCATTTTGCTTTTTTGTATTTTTTTCCTTGGGCATGGTCCTGATCCTTGTCTCCTGTACAATGTCATAAACCTCCGTCCATAGTTCATCAGGCAATCTTTCAGTTCTGATCCCTTGAATCTATTTCTCACTTCCACTGTATAATCATAAGGGATTTGATTTAGGTTGTTACTGAATGGTCTAGTGATTTTCCCTACTTTCTTCAATTTACCTCTGAATTTGGCAATAAGGAATTCATGAACTGAGCCACAGTCAGCTCCTGGTCTTGTTTTTGCTGACTGTATAGAGCTTCTCCGTCTTTGGCTGCAAAGAATCTAATCAATCTGATTTGGTATTGACTATCTGGTGATGTTCACGTGTAGAGTCTTCTCTTGTGTTGTTGCAAGAGGGTGTTTTCTGTGAACAGTGCGTCTCTTGACAAAACTCTATCTGCCTTTCCCTGCTTCATTCTGTACTCCAAGCTCAAGTTTGCCTGTTACTCTGGGTATTTCTTGACTTCCTTCTTTTGCATTCCAGTTCCCTATAATGAGCGGCGGCCTAGAGGAGCAACCCCACTTCCAAGGAGCGGCAGCTGCGCGGGCACAGGAGGGCCAAGAGGAGCTACTCTACGTTCAAGGTCAGGAAGGGTGACTATGAAGAGATACCCCATGTCCAAGGTAAGACACACCTAAGTAAGACAGTAGGTGTTGCAGAGAGGGCATCAGAGGGCAGACACACTGAAACCATAATCACAGACAACTCGTCAATCTGATCACACAGACCACAGCCTTGTCTAACTCAATGAAACTAAGCCATGCTGTGTGAGGCCACCCAAGATGGGCGGGTCATGGTGGAGAGGTCTGACAGAATGTGGTCCACTGGAGAAGAGAATGGCAAACCACTTCAGTATTCTTTCCTTGAAAACCCTATGAACAGTATGAAAAGGCAAAATCATAGGATACTGAAAGAGGAACTCCCCCAGGTAAGTAGGGCCCAATATGCTACTGGAGATCAGTGGAGAAATAACTCCAGAAAGAATGAAGGGATGGAGCCAAAGCAAAAACAACACCCAGTTGTGGATGTGACTGGTGAAAGAAGCAAGGTCTGATGCTGTAAAGACAAATATTGCATAGAAACCTGGAATGTTAGGTCCATGAATCAAGGCAAATTTGAAGTGGTCAAACAGGAGATGGCAAGAGTGAACATCGACATTCTAGGAATCAGCAAACTAAAATGGACTGGAATGGGTGAATTTAACTCAGATGACCATTATATCTACTACTGTGGGCAGGAATCCCTTAGAAGAAATGGAGTAGCCATCATGGTCAACAAAAGAGTCCGAAATGCAGTACTTGGATGTAATCTCAAAAACGACAGATGATCTCTGTTTGTTTCCAAGGGAAACCATTCAATATCACAGTTATCCAAGTCTATGCCCCAACCAGTAACACTGAAGAAGCTAAAGCTGAACGGTTCTATGAAGACCTACAAGACCTTTTAGAATTAACACCCCCAAAAGATGTCCTTTTCATTTTAGCAGACTGGAATGCAAAAGTAGGAAGTCAAGAAACACCTGGAGTAACAGGCAAATTTGACCTTGGAGTATGGGATAAAGCAGGGCAAGGTTAATAGAGTTTTGCCAAGAGAACGCACCGGTCATAGCAAGCAATCTCTTCCACCAACACAAGAGAAGACTCTACATGTGGACATCACCAGATGGTCAACACCGAAATCAGACTGATTATATTCTTTGCAGCCAAAGATGGAGAAGCTCTATTCAGTCAGCAAAAACAAGACCAGGAGCTGACTGTGGCTCAGTTCATGAGCTCCTTATTGCCAAATTCAGAACTTAAATTGAAAAAGTAGGAAAAACCACTAGACCATTTGGGTATGACCTAAATCAAATCCCTTATGACTATACAGTGGAAGTGAGACATAGATTTAAGGGACTAGATATGATAGATAGAGTGCCTGATGGACTATGGACAGAGGTTCATGACATTGTACAGGAGACAGGGATCAAGACCAGCCCATTTGCAAAAAAGCAAAGTGGCTCTCTGTGGAGGCCTTACAAATAGCTGTGAACAGAAGAGAAATGAAAAGCAAAGGAGAAAAGGAAAGATATAAGCATCTGAATGCAGAGTTCCAAAGAATAGCAAGGAGAGATAAGAAAGCCTTCCTCAGCGATCAATGCAAAGAAATAGAGAAAACAACAGAACGGGAATCTCTAGAGATCTCTTCAAGAAAATTAGAGATACCAAAGGAACATTTCATGCAAAGATGGGCTTGATAAAGGACAGAAATGGTATGGACCTAACAGAAGCAGAAGATATTAAGAAGAGGTGGCAAGAATATACAGAAGTGTACAAAAAGATCTTCATGACCAAGATAATCACAATGATGTGATCACTCACCTAGAGCCAGACATCCTGGAATGTGAAGTCAAGTGGGCCTTAGAAAGCATCACTATGAATAAAGCTAGTGGAGGTGATGGGATTCCAGTTGAGCTATTTCAAATCCTGAAAGGTGATGCTGTGAAAGTGCTGCACTCAATATGCCAGCACATTTGGAATATTTAACAGTGGCCCGAGGACTGGTAAGGTCAGTTTTCATTCCAATCCCAAAGAATGGCAATGCCAAGGAATGCTCAAACTACTGGACAATTTCACTCATTTCACATGTTAGTAAAGTAATGTTTAAAATTCTCCAAGCCACACTTCAGCAATATGTGAACCATGAAATTTCAGATATTCAAGCTACTTTTAGAAAAGGCAGTAGAACCAGAGATCAAATTGCCAACCTCCACTGGATCTTGGAAAAAGCAAGATAATTCCAGAAAAACATCTATTTCTGCTTTTTGACTATGCCAAAGCCTTTGACTGTGTAAACTGTGGAAAATTCTGAAGGGGATGGGAATACCAGACCACCTGACCTGCCTCTTGAGAAACCTATATGCAGGTCAGGAAGCAACAGTTAGAACTGGACATGGAGCAACAGACTAGTTCCAATTAAGAAAAGGAGTACGTCAAGGCTGTTTATTGTCATCCTGCTTATTTAACTTATATGCAGAATACATCATGAGAAATGCTGGGCTGGAGGAAGCACAAGCTGGAGTCAAGATTGCCAGGAGAAATATCAGTCACCTTAGATATGCAGATAACACCACCCTTATGGCAGAAAGTGAAGAGGAACTAAAGAGCCTCTTGATGAAAGTGAAAGAGGAGAATGAAAAAGTTGGCTTAAAGCTTAACATTCAGAAAATTATGATGATGGCATCTGGTCCCATCACTTCATGGGAAGTAGATGGGGAAACAGTGGAAGCATGGCTGATTTTATCTTTCTGCACTCCAAAATCACTGCAGATGGTGACTGTGGCCACAAAATCAAAAGATGCTTATGCCTTGGAAAGAAAGTTATGACCAACCTAGATAGCATATTGAAAAGCAGAGACATTGCTTTGCCAACAAATATCCGTCTAGTCAAGGCTATGGTTTTTCCTGTGGTCATGTATAGATGTGAGAGTTGGACTGTGAAGAAGGCTGAACACCAAAGAACTGATGTGTTTGAACTGTGGTGTTGGAGAAGACTCTTGAGAGTCCCTTGGACTGCAAGGAGATCCAACCAGTCCATTCTAAAGGAGATAAATCCTGAATATTCATTGGAAGGAGTGATGCTAAAGTTGAAACTCCAATATTTGGCCACCTCATGCGAAGAGTTGACTCTTTGGAAAAGACCCTGATGCTGAGAAGGATTTAGGGCAGAAGGAGAAGGGGATGACAGAGGATGAGATGGCTGGATGGGATCACCGACTCATTGGACGTGAGTTTTAGTGAACTCCGGGAGTTGGTGATGGACAGAGAGGCATGGAGTGCTGAGATTCGTGGAGTCGCAAAGAGTCAGACACGACTGAGTGACTGAACTGAACTGAACTCCCTATAATGCAAAGTACATCTTTTTTGGCTGTTAGTTCTAGAAGCTCTTGTAGGTCTTCATAG
Source organism: Nanger dama (assembly GCA_917880005.1). Taxonomy (NCBI): domain Eukaryota; kingdom Metazoa; phylum Chordata; class Mammalia; order Artiodactyla; family Bovidae; genus Nanger; species Nanger dama. The sequence continues at coordinate 39,851,186 of CAKJTW010000007.1, forward strand.
AACTGTTCAACTTCAGCTTCTTCAGCATTCCTGGTCGGTCCATAGACTTGGATTACCTTAATATTGAATGGTTTGTCTTGGAAATGAACAGAGATCATTCTTTTGTTTTTAGATCACATCCAAGTCCTGCATTTAGGACTCTTTTGTTGACTATGATGGCTACTCCATTTCTTCTAAGAGGTTCTTGCCCACAGTAGTAGATATAATATCATCTGAGTTAAATTCACCCATTCCAGTCCATTTTAGTTCGCTGATTCCTAAAATGTCGATGTTCACTCTTGTCATTTCCTCTTTGAAAACTTCCAAATTGTCTTGTTTCATGGACCTAACATTCCAGGTTCCTATGCAAGACTGCTCTTTACAGCTTGGACTTTTCTTCTATCACCAGTCACGTCCACAACCGGGTGGTGTTTTTGCTTTGGCTCCATGTCTTCATTCTCTCTGGAGTTATTTTTCCACTGATCTCCAGTAGCATAGTGGGCACCTACTGACCTGGGGAGTTCATCTTTCAATGTCCTATCTTTTTGCCTTTTCATGCTGTTCATGGGTTTCTCAAGGCATAAATACTGAAGTGGGTTGCCATTCCCTTCTCCAGTGGGCCACATTTTGTCAGAACTCTCCACCATGACCCATCTGTCTTGGGTGGCCCTACATGGCATGGATCATGTTTCATTGAGTTAAACAAGGCTCTGGTCCATGATATCAGATTGGTTAGTTTTCCCCAATTGGGGTTTTCAGTATGTCTGCCCTGTGATGGAGGAGGATAAGAGTCTTCTGGAAGCTTCCTGATGGGAGAGAGTGACTGAGGGGGAAAGTGGGTCTTATTCTTATGGGTGGGGCCATGCTCAGTAAATCTTTTATCCAGTTTTCTGTTAATGGGGGAGCTATGTTCCCTCCCTGCTATTTACCTGGGGCCAAACTATGGTGGAGGTAATGAAGATATTGACTACCTCCTTTAAAAGATCCCATGCATCCAATATTAATAGACTGAGCAACAACTCATGGTCAGGGGAGAGAGCCAAAGATCTTCTCATTCCTAGGATAAAGCCTGTACTTGAATTTTAATTATGAATTTCCTGTGTCCCCCTTCTGAAAGTGAAAGTGTTAATTATAAATAAAAGCATTTTAATTTTGGTCTTCAGTTCAAAATTTTTGTAGGAGAAACTCCTTTCCTCTCCTTCACATACATGCTCAGTTGTTCACTCATGTCCAGCACTTTAGCAACCCCATGGACTGTAGCCCACCAGGCTTCTCTCTCCATGGGATTTCCTGGCAAGAATACTTCAGTGGATTACCATTTTCTCCTCCAAGGAATATTCCTGACCCAGGGATTCAACCTGTGTCTCCTGCATCTCCTGCACTGGCAGGCAGAGTCTTTACCACTGTGTCACCTGGGAAGCCTTCCTTGCCTTAGTCTATGTGATTTATGTACACTGGCGATCCCCTCTCATACCTCCAGTCTAAGCATAAGCAAAGGACTGAGGCTTGGCCAAAGAGAATGTGCCATCCTCTGACAGAGCAGGTGGTTCAAAGAGGGGTATTAATACCAAATAAAGTGATTAGTGTCATCTCTGGAAAATGAGAGGGAGTGTTTCTTGAATAAAACTTGCTCATTTCACTGAAATTCCCTGCCATAAAGACAATATAGAGCTAAAAATTTAAGTGGCTTTTAAAAATTCTAAATATTAAAATTTCTGAAAATGTTATGGTTTCTACCCTGTAAGAGTATTATGAATATTAAGTGACATTTATATAAATATCAATCCATGACTTTGCCTAGTTTACAATAGATATACATTAAGGAGTTGGTGATGGACAGGGAGGCCTGGTGTGCTGCGGTTCATGGGGTTGCAAAGAGTCAGACATGACTGAGTGACTGAACTGAACTGAAATTTTAGATAAAGCTAAAGTATAAAGATGTAAAGAATGTAGGAATTTATTATCCAAAGAATTATATCTCTATAAAAATATTGCCTATATTGTAAGATTTGAAATACTCTCTATTATTTCCAAGTATAGTTATATTTGGATTACTCAGTATTGAACTAATCGAAAAGTCACTACAAAATACTCTCTTTGTAACAAAGGGTATGACAGATGCAATTAACTTTGTACATCTTTAGAGTGGTATTACATATGCTCATGAGATGACTTTGGACTTGCAAGTTTTAGAAATTGTTCAATACATTTTTAGTGTTAAATGCATTTTACTTCAGCCAGATACTTGGATATTACTTCATCATTAATGGAATCCATGCCCTTGTAAATTTGCAATTTGTATAACAAGAAAACCCTGTCTTCTTGTATAGTGTCAGGGTTTTTATACACCTTGAAATGTTGTTACTAAGAATAAGAATCATCAGAAGACTGCTTATATGTTCTATGAAGAGGCCCACTGTTAAAGAAAAATTCATCTCTATGCTGCCTGTCTTCCCTTGGGCTGCTATAATAATATACCATAGATTGGTTGGCTTAAAGAACAGGTATTTATTTCTCATAGCTCTGGCCACTGGGAAGTCCAAGATCAGGGTTCCTGTGTGGTTACGTTCTGATGAGAGCCCTCTTTCAACTTTGGCTGCATACTTTGCTTGGGCCCTCACATGGCTAAAGAGAGTCTGGTATCTTTCTCTTCTTATAATGCCACAAAGCCCATTTGGGCTCCCCGCAATGACCTTATCTCAACCTAATTACTTCTCAGTGATCCCATTTCCAAATACCATTACATTGGTTAGCAAGGCTTCAATATATAAACTTCGAGGTGTCCCGAAGTTTATACCTTCAGTTCTTTAAAACTACCTTGACTCTATTCCCAGCAGTTTCTTGAAGAATTATTCAATTATTTGAATTATTCAAGAATCATTCTAATTTCTAGTCAGTAAAAAGATAGGCAACAGATTAGATGCTAGTAATAATTACCAAATGCAAAATGCCTGCTATTAAGCCAAACCCACTGTCTCAACTACATGAGCAATATTTCTGAAATTGATTTGCTTTTCTTCTCTCTTCCCCAGGAAGGGCAAGTCTTCACTTAACCCCAAGAGTGGCAATTTTACATGACAGTCATGATTTAAACTGTGATCTCGTGGCATAAGGGCTGTCAGCACTGACAGCAGAAGGCCTGTCAGCACTGGCGGCATAATTTTGAATATTTTCATTTGAGTTTTTTCAGGAAGAGTAGGTGAGTGGTGTTGGAAGCCAGAAATTTTATCAAGTAAATATTCACAAGTATTCTATAATTTAAACAGAGTGACTGGAATCCAAAGAATGTATATACTACCCATGAGAATTCCCTGGTTTTAACTCTTCATGCACCACCACCATGAATTTATGCATGCATGCATGCTAAGTCACTTCAGTTGTGTCTGACTCTGCGATGCTATGGACTGTAACCCTCCAGGCTCCTCTGTCCATGGGATTTCCCAGGCAAGAATACTGAAGTGTCTTGCCATGCCTTCCTCCAGGCATGGATTCTAAACATTGAAATCAAGAACACTTTATATCTATATACAGATCATCTTCTATCTACTTCAGGCCCATTATGACTAAGCATTCAGACTATTTCTTTCGGTCTCTGTACATGAGAAGTTAGAAATGAAAGGAGAGATCAAGTGGACACCCTAAATACTAGGCACCAGGTTCTCAAATATCTCAAACAGAAATCCTTAACTTCAAAATGTGATCAAATAAGTTTTTATAGAATAATTGCAGATGACATTAAGGTTTTCATAATGGCTGATTTTGTGTTAGACTGGGTCCTACAGCCCAGAAGGAGGACAGGAGGAGAGAGGAGAAGTAAGTAAAAGAGATTAAAAAAATTTTTTTTCCATTATGGTTTACTATGGCTTCTCTGGTGGTTCAGACACTAAATAATTGACCTGCAATGCAGGAAATCCTGGTTCAACCCCTGGGTCATGAAGATCTCCTGGAGAAGGGAGTGGCTGCCCACTCCAGTATTCTTGCCCGGAGAATTCAAAGGACAGAGGAGCTTAGCGGGCTACGGTCTACAGGGTTGCAAAGAGATGGACCCAACTGAGCAACTAATGCTTTCATTTTTTCACTTTTGGCTTACTACAGGATATTGAATATAGTTTCTGGTGCTATACAATAGTGTCTTGCTGTTTATCCATTCTTTATCTAATAGTTTGCATCTGAATGAGTTTTTTTAATGAATGGTTCTTCTACAGCTTTTCTTTCCTTTCAGTTTTACCTTTGAGCTTGGCATTTATAGACCTAAACAACAATATTAAGATTCCCTTGAAAATGATCCACTTTGGATCATCAAAACCACTGAATTCATGAAAGCTTAACTATAAAGATCTGAATTTAAGCATTTTCAAGATCTAAAGTAAGCATTTTCCAAAGTACTTTTGACTTGGAAAAAGCTCTTCAGTGGGGTGTGTAATTCCATCTTGTCTGTAGGGCTTTCCTTTTTAAAATAATTTTTGAATGACATATAATAAATACATTTAAGCAAATATATATAGATATATGTAGATAGCTTTGGATTAACACATTATCCAAAATATAAAATATTTTAATGCTATCTTCAGAAGAGAAATAATACAAAAAATATATACTGTAATATTTTCCATTAAAAGTAAAAGCTTTTTATTTTAATTTCATTTAAAGGTTATAATTTATTGAAAAGTAAATTTAAGAACCTAAGGGTACATCATATTTGGTTTTGTGAGTAAATAAATATCTATAAAATATTTTTAATGCATGTTATGAGAAAAAGTGCCATTGTGACCAGATGTGTAGAGTTCTTGCCCTTAACAAAAATAAATGAGCTAATTTTTACATTTGTGCATAACTAAATAGATAAGAAATGAGATTTACAATGTTACTTGAAAAGTCTGTGAATAACATACTCTATGCAGTGTAATTATTTCCCATAATGCTAAGCCATCTTTAATGCTCATTAGCTTATGCTTTTCAAATTGATTTTTAAAGTACTAAACATACACAAGAATTTTGGTCTGATGAAGGGAAAATTGAACAAAATTTGCCAAATTATATCATTATGCTTCTAGTTTCCTTATTGCATTTCAACATCTCTGTGCCTTGTGCTTCCTGCCTTTAACGAATAGTTAATTATGGATATAAATTAAACAATATTTGACTGAGAATTTTTTTAAAAAGCAATGTGCTGTTTAAAACTAATGTACTAGACGAGATAACCTACTGAATCAGAAATTAAGAGGCTGAGTCATGAGCCAGCTCATCTGACCTCCTCCAAACATCGAAAACGCTCACTTGAGGACACATGAATTGTCTGAGACGATTTCTCTTTAAAGGGAGCATTTCTTAAATAATGACTCTATTTTTTATTCAAGGAATAGAGATTTCAGTAGAGATCAACAGTGTCTTGAATTTTAGGAACCGTTATACCTGTGAACCAGTGACTAGGAAAACCTATTCTAATCCAAACCCATTCATTTCTCCAAGAAAAAAAATGAAGCCCTAAGAATTTATGTCTTTGTCAAATGTTTAAATGCAGTTAGATAAATACCTGAAAACAACTCAGAGATGTTTGTTTTGTATACTTACTATTGGCCTTCATAATTTTAAATCATTTAACATGATTGATATTAATATTGAATTTTATGTCATATTATCTCTAGTATTGTTGTTAAGTAGGAAAAACAAAGAATATTCAGTTCCTCTCACTAGGATCATTAGACTATTATTAATATCAAAGTTATAACAAAATTTGAAATTAAAAGGAAAATTACTGGCATTTTCCATTTATGAAGATTAGAATATTGATTTTCTTCTGTGGAACTGTGCTAGGTTTTACATATAGCCTTTGAATCTTAATTATTTGACTAACTTGTGCCATTCCATGTTAAGAAAAAATTCAGAATTTCCAGCACTGATTTTTAATAATACATTAGTAATTTGGACTTCAGAATTGATCTTAAAGTATAAAAAAGTGAGATAAGAATAGAGAGAAATACTCATAAAGTATCTAACTACTTAATTCTTTGCACATAGAACGTCCTAGTTTTGGAGACAGTTCACATTTTCCATTCTTCCTTTGTTTTGTTTAGTATTATGTGTATCAGTGGCATCCGGTCCCATCACTTCATGGCAAATAGATGGGGAAACAGTGAAACAGTGTCAGACTTTATTTTGGGGGCTCCAGAATCACTGTAGATGGTGACTGCAGCCATGAAATTAAAAGACACTTATTCCTTGGAAGAAAAGTTATGACCAACCTAGATAGCATACTGAAAAGCAGAGACATTATTTTGCCAACAAAGGTCTGTCTAGTCAAGGCTATGGTTTTTCCAGTGATCATGTATGGATGTGAGAGTTGGACTGTGAAGAATGCTGAGTGCCGAAGAATTGATGCTTTTGAACTGTGGTGTTGGAGAAGACTCTTGAGAGTCCCTTGGACTGCAAGGAGATCCAACCAGTCCATTCTGAAGGAGATCAGTCCTGTGATTTCTTTGGAAGGAATGATGCTGAAGCTGAAACTCCAGTACTTTGGCCACCTCATAAGAAGAGTTGACTCACTGGAAAAGGCTCTGATGCTGGGAGGGATTGGGGGCAGGAGGAGAAGGGGACCACACAGGATGAGATGGCTGGATGGCATCACAGACTCGATGGACGTGGGTCTGAGTGAACTCTGGGAGTTGGTGATGGACGAGGAGGCCAGGCGTGCTGCAAAGAGTTGGACATGACTGAGTGACTGAACTGAACTGATGTATATCAAAGTCCAAAACAAAAGCAGAAATCACAAAGGATTTAAAACAGAGGGAATTCGATATGCAGAATGGGTTACACAGTTGATGGAAGAGCTATGAAGCCAAACAGGATGGTAGATAACACAGAGATCAGATAACACAGACGGCTACTGCCCTCCCTGAAATGGAGGATAAAGAACTATGAAATTCAGAAAACGTGGCAGGACTGACTGGCCTGTGTGGAGCTGTGCAGAGCACATAGCTACTCTTCAAGATGCTGCCGAAGGCAGTGAGGGAACAGCAGAGATAACTGGCCTCCTGTGGTTCCTTCTGCCCTCCGATTTCCCACTGGAAGCTCACCTTGAGCCAGCTCAGACAGAAGCACAGGGATTTCCTCTGTCCATCGCCCTCCAACCCTTCCCCTGCCCCACCTGCTGCTGCACTTTGGGAAATGTCGCCAGTGATACAGTGAAGAAATGAAGGCTCATGGAATTCTGATTTATTTTCCTTTTTTTTTTTATGGACAATTGAGACAATGTTAGTGATCTCTTCTTCTAAGATGCCAGTGTACTTTCCGCAAAACTTTTTGACACACATTTTGTCATAATTACTTACTTGAACAAGTGCCTCGCTCAATAGGTTGTGACCTTCTCAAGTAGAGAAGCCAGCTTTTCATCTCCATTGCCAGCAGCATCGTCTCATATATACCAGGCACCGTGTATACCCAGAGGCATGGAACATTAATCTGCCAACTCCCATCGTTAATTGATGCCCAAATGACAAAAGCTAGAAATAGAAGAATAAATGTCTGAGGTAGCAATGCCTCTGCCTCATAGCTACACACCTTCATGCATCGAATCTCTTGCAGAGTTTTTGCTAATGTCACCACTCCTTCATAGGTAAGAAAACCCTGAATAAAGGTAAACCTCCCCATCTGAAAATTGACACTAAAGAGAACAATCTCTGCGGCTGTGATCATGCTGTGTAGGGTAGCTACTTCACACACACACACACACACACACACACACAAACAAATAAAAACTTTTTCCTATATTGTTCATTTTAGATTTAATTTGATTTTATTCTTTAAGCCAAGAGTTTGACTGCCTGCTCAATTAACATGGTTTAAAAAGAAAGGGCAAATAGTGGCCCACATTTCTATATGAATTATTAGAATCATGGCCTTCACTAGGCAGGCATCATGAAATTATAAGCCAGGGTGTATTGAGGTTTCTTTCTTGCCTCAGTCTCAGGAAATATTTGAAAAGTACTAGGAACAAAGGGAGCTTCTCAGCTTCTCTGTCCTGGCTGGCCTGCCTGGGTTTGACAGGTGGAATAGTGACATAGAGGTTATTATTGAAGCGTGTATTCTGTTGATTCTGGCTGCTGATTTGGAAGAGCTACAAACACTTTCAAGGCATATATCCTGCAAAAAGTGTCCCAAGTAAGCTCTATAAATGTACACTGGTCCATATAGTTTTTCTCCCATGAATTTGTTTACTCCACAAATGTTTTTTTCAGTGCCTGCCCATGCCCCATATTATGTGCTGAGAATACAAAGATGAAAAAATGCTTTTGCATCTGGTCTTCAAGAAGCAGAGGGAGTTCAAAGTTTTGTGGAAAAGGAGCCACAAAACCAAGTGTTTAAATTGTTTAAATAGACACTCTCTAAGCTATTCTAATGTTTGTTGCATGGAAAAGATGGACTAGAGGGTGGGGGAAGACGTCACACAGGAGAATGTGCTTGAGTCAAAGCGATGAGAAACATAAAGAAGAGGCCAGGTGAAGATTTACCAAGACGTGTAGGCATGGGCGAGCATGAGAATTTTCAAGGAATTCCATTTACTGCTTTTACTAGATAAGAAGTAGGAGAGGATGTTGAGGCGATGAGACTGAAGGGGGTGAACTGAAACAAGGATGACGTTCTTCATGTGCCCGCTAAGGAGTTAAGAGTTTTATCCTGTAAGTGATAATAAGCCATTGAAAATTTCTGAGCATGGTAAAAATATTTCAAAGATTTTTCTGTTGTAGCGAAAGAACTATTTTGAAGTGGAGATTAGGTTTAAAACAGGAAGTCTAATTAGAAGCAAATTTTAATAATCAATGAGGAGGCTTTCACTTGAAACTCATTGAACAGATATTATCCTAAGAGCAAGGCAGCATGAGATGAGTCACTAGGCGTGTACTGCGGAACGAAGTGGTCATGGGCCCTGCTTTTGTAGAATCACAGCTCAACAATGATGAAGTATAACGCTGCAAGGGCAATAATGGAGCTGGAGAGAAAGGCGTAAACACAAGAGAGGATTGAAGATGGAAGAAACTGGACTTTGACACAGCAGTGTGGAAAGATAGAGACATCTGAGACGCTGAGTTGAATTGTGTCCCCTGCCCACCATCAAATTAGTATGTTGAAATCCTAACCTGTAGTACCTCGTGATCTTATTTACCAATAGGGTCATGGGTGAAGGATAGTTACATGGCTCAAAATAGCGTGGAGTTAAAACTCTCCTCCGGGTCCTCCCCACCATTCTATGCAAAACAAAGAACGCTCTCACCTGAAGGAAAAAAAAAAAAAAAGATATTAAGGTTGATTACTCCCAGCTCCCAGCTGGTCCAGCCTCTGGCCAATCTCCAGAATTCTTTGCCCCAGCCGTTTAAGAGATAACTACTCTTAACAAACTTGGAGAAGAAGAGGCCCCCTTAAGACAGTAGCTTTCCACATGTCTGCCTATATGTACTTCCTCTTGGGTTGGTGCAGCAGCTCCTGATCTCACTGCTGCCCCTTCTCGCCTCATTAAAGGTGATCTGTTCCTGTAAAATGCTGGTCTTGTTCTTTTTCCGAACCTCACCTTCTCTAATTCCCTTACCCTACAGTGGAAGGTAATTAGTTAGAATGAGGTCATACTGGAGTGGGGTGAGTATCTAATCTGATATGATTGGTGTCCAGGTCATTAAGATGTTTTTTTTGTATAGTTACTTCTATGTATTCTTGCCACGTCTTCTTAATATCTTCTGCTTTAAGGTCCATACCGTTTCTTTCCTTTATTGTGCCCATATTTACATGAAATATTCTCTTGATATCTCTAATTTTCTTGAAGAGATCTCTCATCTTTCCCATTCTATTGTTTTCCTCTATTTCTTTACATTGATCACTTAGGAAGGCTTTCTTATCTCTCTTTGCTATTCTTTGGAACTCTGCATTAAGGTGGGTATATCTTTCCTTTTCTCCTTTCCCTTTAGCTTCTCTTCTTTGCAAAATTCACACTTAAATTGAAGAAAGTAGAGAAGACCACTGGACCATTCAGGTATGGCCTAAATCAAATCCCTTATGATTGTACAGTGGGAGTGACAAATAGATTCAAGGGATTAGATTTGATAGACAGAATGCCTGAGGAACTATGGATGGAGGTTCATGACATTGTACAGGAGGCAGTGATGAAGACCATTCCCAAGAAAAAGAAATGCAAAAAAACCAAATGGCTGTCTAAGGAGGTCTTACAAATAGCTGAGAAAAGAAGAGACACTAAAGGCAAAGAATAAAGCAAAGGTATGCCCATCTGAATGCAGAGTTCCAAAGAAGAGCAAGGAGAAGTAAAAAAGCCTTCCTAAGTAATCAATGCAAAGAAACAGAGAAAAAAGAGAAAGGGAAAGACTCAACAACCCAGGTTGTGGTATTCTGTTCCAGAGTCCTCAGGAATCTAATATAGATGCTCCTTGGGGTCCCAGCTTGACCGATTTTATTTTATAGTGAGAAACATGGTATGAACTTGATTTTTTCCCCATTATGTGTCAGCACAAAGGAAGCTTCTTTATTATCCACATCCCTCATAAGCTCTAAGAATGCTGCTTTTATTATCGATGTGTACTATTCTTATGACTTGTATTTGCAGTTGGAAATGGATAGAACCATGGTTTCTCATGCCAATGTTGATTCCTTTTCCAGTTACTATAGGTTTAGTAGAGTCTAGCACTGAATCACTTGCAAAGCTAAGCTAAAAATGTGAAAAAGTTAAAAAAAATAATTCATTTTGATTGTCATTTTGGCTAGGACTTGTAGTTAGGGAATTAATGGAAATATAGTATATTCCCTGCTAATACAGTTATATGAACAAAGCTACGTGTATAACCTGTTTAGCAACTTGATGATTTATTGTTTTATGATACTTTAAACTCCACCTTTAAAAAAACCACCGCCAGAGTCTGTTAGCACTTTTGCTTGATCTTTGTGGAATACTATGAAAATAATAATAAACCTCTAGGTAGAATAAACAATCTGTTTGCGACAATTGCCCAAGTGCCTTCTGGCAAGTCTAGTCCTTTCTGCTCTCTTTAAAGTTGCAAAGTGCAAATTGCTTTGCAGCAGTAATACATTCTGGCCAAAATAGGAAGAAAGTACGTACAAGTTTCACTTTAAAGCTGAGACTGGTGAGTCAATCATCTGAACTTCATCAGTGGCTTTGTGAAACTGGCTCTTTTCAAAGGAAGCAGTTTTTGCCTACAAATCAGATTTTAAACTATTATTGTCTTGTATTACTGTTCAGTAAAAAATACATTGGGGAGAAAATATGGTGGTATATAACTTATGGTCACATTTTAAAGGACACATTTACTTAGAATGTAATGTGACTTAATCACTATTACCATTTCCATTCAAAACATTACCTGTCCCCAAAGCTGGCCTCCATTTAGTGTATAAACATGAAGCACTTCCTGCTAAAATGACGGGTGGATAGAAATTGGTCGTATGTGAGAATATAATATGGACATCAGCCACCCTCCAAGCTCCAATTTTACCTTGTTTATTTTTCCTTTTCACTGCCATTATTCCTAGGTGTCATTTCTATTAAGTGGCCATATGATCTGACTCCTAAAGTTGATATCTATTCATTTTCCCAAATTTATTTTCTTATAATCAAATGTGTAATAAGCACAGATTCAGAGGTTTGGAAAAATTATACCATATTGCCTGGTCTCAAAAAAAAAAAAAACAAAAACCTAGAAATGATGGTTTTTGTTTTCTTTTTACTAGTATTTGAGAATCTGCCCAATAATTTTGTCTGATTTATAATACTCCACAGTGTGTCATTTTTAGTCAGTCATGTCCAACTCTTTGTGACCCCATGGACTGTAACCCACCAGGCTCCTCTGTCCATGAAATTCTCCAGGCAAGAATACTGGAGTGGATAACCATTCCCTTCTCCAGAGGATCTTCCCAACCTGGGATGGAACTGGTATCTCTTGCTTTTCAGGAAGATTCTTTACTGTCTGAAGCACCAGGGAAGCCCTTCTCTCCTATTTAGTCTTTGATCCACTCCAGTATCACTTCTCGTTATTCCTAATTGCTAAATGAGGCCTTTCCTATTATGTAGTTTTTTACTTTATCTGCTGTATTTGCCACTGTTGGTCCTTGAGCTTTTGTGATCAGACACTTTCCTGGGTCTTCTATAGTGACACTGCTTCTTCACTGTCTTCTTATTCATTTCTTCCTCCACATCAGTTTCTCATGCTCATTGGAGTGTCTCATAGTTTCATATAACAAACAGTAATGTATCATTCAAGCCTCTTCTTTGACTCACACTTCTCACAGTCTACTTGGTATGATGAAATGATGCATAAGAAACTTACCTGTAATATGTCAAAAAGCAAATTTGCCTCCTCCATACCAAGTTTCTCTCCTTAGCCCATACTTTCTAGCTCTATGAATGGAATCATGGCCAGGAACTTGCATAATAATTTGTAATTAATTAACTCTTCCCCCTTATCCACTATCCATATATAATTAATTTTAGATTATTGTGGTTGTTTTTGTTGTTGTTGTTGTTGCTGGCTTTTGGGATATTAGTTCTCAGACAAGGTATTGGACTGGGACCCTTGACAGTGAAAGTACAGAGTCCTGACCCCTGGATTGCCAGGGAATTCCCTGGTTAGTGCTGATTTTTAAATCCCAACTCATCCCCATGGTCATTACTTTAGCTCAAGTCCTTATTATCTCTCTTCTGACTGCTTTCTCTTGATTAGTTTCTTAATTGGTCTCCTTTATCCATCCTTGTACCAGCTAAATCTATCTTCAATCTATTTGCCAGAATGACCCTTCAGAAAATCAGATTTAAACATTTAAGACTCTTTGATAAAAGCCTTTCAATTTCTTACTATTCAGAAGATGCATTCCAAGCATCATAATTCAGGGCAAAAGCTCTCTCATCTGGTCCTTGTCTAATTTCCAGTGTACCTCTGGTTACCCAATGTCTTACACTTTTTGCATCAGCAAAACCAAACTACTTGTGTTTTTGTCTGACACCATTCAGTTCCTCTGCCCTGTGTCTTTGCTGTCACTTTTAAGAAGTCTCTCTCCTTTTTCATCCTTGACCTAGCTAATTCCTAAGAAATCACTTAGGTGTCATTTTCTTCATAATGCTTTCCATGCAAACTATCTCCTGTTCCCTATAGGGTTGAGGAGGTATTCAGTAAATATTTGTTGAATGAATTACTCTCCTTCATTTTGTTGATTTAAGTAAACGATCATCTGAAAACATGTCAACATTATATTAGAACTACCAACATTAATTTTTAGGTCAATGTAAAATTAATATTCTTGGATTGACATCCCATGTGGGGCTGTGAAAGTGGGACTGAGCTCTTTTCTCCTCTTGGAATAATTGTTTTCCCAAATTTTGTGTAATTAGTTCCTTTTTATAGCATCAGAAGTTCGTTTCATATGCTATTTGAGTAAATAGAAAATATTTGTATAAAATTCCTATAAAACTACAAATTATATATATGAAAGTAAAAATGTTAGTCTTTCAATCTTGTCCAACTCTTTGCAACTCAATGGCCTGTAGGCTGCCAGGCTCCTCTGCGCATGGTATTTCCCAGGCAAGATTATAGGAGTAGCCATTCCCTTCTCCAGGGAATCTTCCCGACCCAGGAACTGAAGCCAGGTCTCCTGCATTATAGGCAGATTCTTTACCATCAGAATAGACCACTACAAATGTAAACAGGTAGGCAAATATGTCAAAGTAAAAGCTGGTCACTCAGTCCAACTCCTTGCGACTCCATGGACTGTAGCCCACAAGGCTCTTCTGTCCATGGAATTCTCCAGGCAAGAATACTTTGGTGGGTAGCTTCCCTTCTCTAGGGGAATCTTCCTGACCCAGGGATCGAACCCAGGTGTCCTGCATTGTAGGCAGATTCTCAGTCATTACATTTGTTTAAATTTGGAGAACCAAAGATTAAATTCTTGCTGCAAGCTATAATTTACATAGTTTTTACTTAGTTCCACAAGGCAAGTTAAAAGCATTTTTAGTATGCTCGATCTTGAGATGAAATTATAACCTGTAAACTGAGACAGTGACAGAAGTCACAGACACTGATAACTCTGGATTTATCCTCAATTACATTGACAGGTTCAGCAGTTTATTTTTTACCATAGAAGAAAATGCCGATGGGCATTTGTGTTGTGATTTGCCTTACCACAAAGTTTATTCTTTGGATTATACTCTTGAAAGTCTCGGTCATATAGACTGAAACGTTTACAGACTATCATTCTTCCAAAAGAAAAACAAAAATCTTTATAGTTTCTATGCCCACTTCAGCAAGAACCATGATCCTGACAAAATTCTCTCAGATTTGTTTTAATTAGGTAAGTGAGTTAAAAGATCCAAATCATTGTCTTTCAAAGTATATATATTTTTAAAATTTGCCTTTTCCCTATTCTTACTGTGAAATATTTGGAACACAAAAGAATACATGTAATGTATGTATGTGAGTCATGGTGCATATTATTAAAGCCACCATCCATAGCAAGGTGCTTCTAATTGGCAACCAAATCCCTTTAGTACTAGTCCTAATTCCATGGACTCGTACAGTAGCATACTTAGGTTTTGTGTGTGTGTGTGTGTCTGCTGTAAAGGTTCAAAGAGAGCAACAAAGAGGTTTTCCATTTCCCCAGTGAGTTATGATGTTCTTATTCCTTAACATGAGTGAAAGTAAATGCTGAACTGGCAGAGGAATATACATGTACAACTAATAAGTCCGCTAATTTTTTTCACTTTTTCTGTGTCCTACTGTGCAAACTTTTTTTTTCTGTAGAATGAAATTATCCTCAATATTTCCAACTAATTGCCATCTGTCTATTATGGTGTCATTCTTTAGGGAGAAAAGTATCTTTGGGTTTAGGTAGAGGAAGACTGGTTGCACAAAAGGAGGAATTCTCATTATCAATGTGATATTGGAGAAAGATGGGATAAAGTGGTGTCCCTGTGTCTCCTGGTTGTCCCCCTGGCTGATACTGACTTAAAACATAAAACAGGTGAAGTGCTGACTTGCTTCAGAATGATGCATGAAGTGGCAGATGGTGAGATTGTATTGGAACCAGATTTTTCATGCCCAATCTCATGCCCTTGTGCATTTCAGCTGCTATTTTTCATTTGTTATAAAAATGCCATTATCTTGACCAGTAATGCAGTTGCTCAGAGATTTTGAAATCCTTAAAGTCTTATTTTTTCGGAGAGCCTGTGCTGGAACACCACCGACTGTGTGTCGTGTGCATTGTATTAGGCTAATGTAGGGTGGAAATAGCAAATTGACTTTGATAACGGATTTTCAAGTGTGCTCTTTGTGGATGAAATGCTGTTTCACTTATTATGATTTTTTCAGGCAGTAATTTATTTGTAAATGTCTTGACTGCACTTTAATGCCACTCTGTCTCTTGGGGGTGAGTCTCTGTTACAAACAGTCACAGAGATAACGAAGTTAGGAATACATCCTCAATGTGATATTTGTCTAGGGCCTGAAACTTTTTGTGTCCTAACAGCCTGACAGGAACAAATGATTCAACAAGATTTAGCAGCCTAAGGGTAGGAAGGCTACAGATTAGCATACAGTTGCCCAAAGGCATTATACATAAAAGTCCTTTTTATAAGGAAGTTAGAAGCTGACAGTCAGGCATGAAGAGGCCATCTTAATAGATTTTCTCCTAATGCTTATTTGAAATACTGGTGGTGGTGGGTGGTACTGGGTGGTGGAGTCAGAGAAACATTGCTTCTGAGTGACCAGGGATTTATATTGAAGAGAACTGTTTTGTTTTTTTTCTAAAAGAGAAAGTCAAATATATGACTGTTATGCATAATCAGTCATGTCTGACTCTTTGTGACCCCATACACCATAGCCCACGAGGCTCCTCTGTCCTTGGAATTATCCAGGAAAGAATACTAAAGTGGGTTGCCATTTCTTTCTTCAGGGGATCTTTCCAACCCAGGGATCAAACCCGTGTCTCTTGCGTGTCCTGCACTGGCAGGCGGTTCTTTACCAGCTGAGGCACTGAGGAACCCTGTGCTGTGCTTGGTCGCTCAGTCGTGTCCGGCTCTTTCTGACACCATGGACTGCAGCTTGCCAAGCTCCTCTGTCCACGAGTATTCTCCATGGACAAGAACACTGGAGTGGGTAGCTCAGTGGATCTTCCCAACCCAGGGTCGAACCCAGGTCTCCTGCATTGCAGGCGGATTCTTTACCATCTGAGCCACAGGGAAGCCCAAGAACACTGGAGTGGGTAGCCTATCCCTTCTCTGGGGGAGCTTCCCAACCCAGGAACAGAGGGTCTCCTGCACTGCAGGTGCGTTCTTTACCAGCTGAGCTCCCCAGGAAGCCCACAGGCTACTCTTATTTCAAGGTTTTCATGGACTTGTTGGATTGGGTGAACGTTCATGTTCGTGTGTAGATTATTAGAGGCAAATAGGTTCTAGACCAGAGCTGGTGAATCTTCTTTGTACAGGATCAGAACAGTAAACATTTCAAGCTCTGTGAGCTGTATGTTCTCAGCCACAACTATTAATACTACCTTCTGCTAATGTGTGCAAGCAGCCATAGACAGAAAACAAGCGAATTGGTGCTGCAGTATTCCAACAAAACTTTATTTAAAAACACAGGCAGTGGCCAGATTTTCTGCACAAGCCATCATCTATTAACTTCATTTCTAGGTGAAGTGGCGGAAGACTCTGCAGATGCTCACACCATTGTATTACTGTCTTCTTAAAATAGCTAGGAGAACACCTTAGCTCACACAATCCAAGTTATTCTGTCCTAGGCCTCTTATCCATAGTTTCAAAATAGTTACAAATTTCTACTTGTCACTGTCATCCTCCACAGTTGTGCCTTAAAAGTTATTTAAATTTAAGACATATCTTGAAGGACATGATATTAGAATAATCTTTTAGTGTTAACCATGATCAGATAACTACACTGCTTTGGAGAGAGGATTATTACTGTTTTGGGCTAAACATTTGGGATGGAGTTTGATAGTGTTTTCAAATATATTTTGCTTGGTGGCTCAGATGGTAAAGAATCTGCCTGCAATGCAGGAGACCCAGATTCAATCCTGGGTTAGGAAGATCCCCTGGAGAAGGGGATGGCAACCCACTCCAGTCTTCTTGCCTGGAGAATTCCATGGACAGAGGAGCCTGATGAACTACAGTCCACGGGGTTCCCAAAGAGTCCAACATGACTGAATTGACTAACATGTTCACGTTGATAGTATTTTCAAATACTAGACTTCAAGAACTGAAGGTTTTATTTTGCAAGAAGGTTGACTGATTTTACACACACTCTCTGTCTCTCTCTGTCTTTTCCAGTTTTTGCTCTAAATCTCTAGCTGTCCCCCCTCTCCCATCACCCCTCCACTGCCTCATACTGGGTTCCTGGTTGCCTAGGTGCTGCGTCACCTTCTGTAATGTCGCTTGATCTTTGATTTCCCGTGAAGCACAATGAATCTTACATTAGACTATTCTGAGTCAGGTGGTGCACCATCTGTTCCCAGGCCTGGAAAACAGGAGTAACAGAGAGCAACAGCTACCCTAGCTTTCAGCAGAATATTCATATTCCCACAGTGAGAAAGAGGCAGACGATTCTGATTTTAGGCAGGGTGAACTTTTATTTTCCTCACAATCCCTAATAGATTTGATATGAAACCTTTCTTAAAATCATTTGACACATTAGTACACTCATGGAATGGAATAGATTTGGACCTATTTGCCTTTGCTGTTCTAAGGTAGTGTTAGATTTAAGTGGTTGGGAATGGTTGTGTAATTGTACATAATAGCTTCGTTGCGTGATGCTACCCAGAATACATGAGTGCAGCTGGCAAACCTGGATATTGAAGCTGATAGCAGGTAGCATCTAACAAATTGAAAGAATAGAGGCCAACCAGAGATCTCCTGGCTGCCAACTTGTGATAGCATTTAAAAGCCTGATCTAACCTTCTGTTAAGAAAATGAGAAACCCATTTACCACATAGCTTTAAATCTCTGAGCTAAATAATTAACTACAGATAGAACTCTTTTAACTATACATTGCTCTGGTAGTAATGTATTTAGATTAAAAGTCAATCACTTTTATAGTACACCCATCAGTTTAAAGGCGTGGCATACACTGAAGTTCCTAAGACATATGTCTGTAATGCATTAAAAGTCCACCCTTGTTAAGGTCACAGATGCTGTCAAAATACTCTAATGACTTCCCTAAACATCATATAGATTATAAAAGGGGGAAGGAAAAACAGGACATTTTTAGATACTATTTAAAGAGTTCATTGATCTTTCTGCTCTTTTTTATATTTTTCCCAGGTATTTTTGAGAAATAGCATTTACTAGGTATCTAAAACACTGCACCCCCCCCCAAAAAAAATCCTGCTAAATGAGAGACTGAATGCTACCCAGGTAAATTTTAGGAACTGCTGGCTCTCTCCCTCAAATCTTGGGGAACCACTTGTGGAGTAGAAAGTTCTGTTGTATTCAATTGTTGGAGGGTTGCCCTTTCAGTATTGACCAGGGCATATCTGATATCACAGTTCAATATAAAACTCAACAGCTTTTGAAAGGGTACTGGACAGTAGGGACTTATACTATGATAGGAGATAATGATCTGGTGGATTTTGTTTCAGGTATGGATAAATAGGTGTCTGGTTATCAGGAACACTTTTGCAGGTCTTCTAGGCTTCAGGAAGATATATACTGAGGCAAACGCTGGACTGAGGCAGTAAGGGAAGGAGATGTGATTCCATATTATGCAAAAGTGTGGTTTAGTCACTACATCGTGTGGACTCCTACAACTCCATGGACTGAAGCCTGCCAGGCTCCTCTGCCCATGGGATTTCTCAGGCAAGAATACTGGAGTGGGTTGCCATTCCCTTCTCCAGGGGATCTTCCTCCCCAGAGATCGAATGCACATGTCCTGCATTGCAGGTGGATTCTTTATCACTGAACCTCCAAGGAAACCCTAGGGAAAAGGGACATGTAATGGTTAATTCAGTCCTGCTAAAACTTAAAAAGCATATTTAATAGCACAGATTAGAGCCTTACCATATTTTTCTAGTAGAACAAAGAGAGTGGCAGTGTCAGTGAAGCCAGAGAAGTTTCTGATAATGAGATCAGCCTGCTTCTGGAGCCCCAAATATCATCTTGACACATTTATAATCACCTTCAAGAAACTCAGAACAACAGCTCACTGTTGCTATAAACAGCATGTTGTTTCTTTTCAGAGGTAGAAGTTTAGTATGGAAGTTTTTAGAATCCATTCTGCTTGCAATAAGGGTATTTTTAGACTTCCAAAATTCATGCTGCAATTTTACGTGATTAATTTTTAATCTGAGCCTTTTCATTTCCACTTATTCACTAATATGTGATCCTTCCAAGGAACTTCTGAACTGAAGGCCTTTGACTTCTCTCTATGCAGCCTTTATGTCAAAATCTATGTGGTTCTTGGACCAGGGAATTTTTCACAACATTAAAATAAAAATAGGCATTCTAACCTTTGATCTACACCCTGGTCTACACAGCTGTGTTTTTCATGGATCTAACATCCACACTGCCAGTTGGGGCAGTCTGTCAGGCAGTTCCAAACCATTCCAGAGAATACACTGCTGATTTCTCTTTCTGATTTCACTCCTGTTTCCATTTACTTTACAGTAATGAAATTCAAGGACTCCCAAATCTACCGAAAACTCACAAAATTGTGTATATAGATTCAAAAATGAAAAACTGAAGAAATTATCTAAGCAGATCAAACAGGAAGATCACTGTGACCTCAGAATTTATTCCCTGGCTCATTTTAAGATTATTTTTGCTTGCTTTTGTATGGTTCCACTGGTTTTCCAAATTTCTCTTAATCTGTTTTACTGTTGCAATGAAGAATTCACTGTACAGTCTTTATAAATAACGTGATGAATATATTGTCTATTAGTTACCAAACTTTTTTAACAGTCCACACTACTTTGAAGTCTATCTAATCAGTGATGGATTTGCTTCTGAGTACCATTGAATTACATTGTTGTAGCATCTCTACATTGGTAATGTATAAACAGAATTTTTTCTCTTGGTAAAATTTTTTTAAGTTCCTTTATGCATTCTTCCAGGGGTTATTGCTATTTAATATATTTAACTTGGGTCAGTTTGCAATTAGAACAATTGGAGTAACTCTACATAGTAGGCAGGACAAATCTCTATGCTCCTCAGTGCATTGCTTCAGTTTGTCCATGCCTCATCTCTCCATGCTTGTAAACCCATTGCTTTTTCACTATCTCTTGGTCCAATTTGAATTCTATGATCCATTGTTTCGGTAACCTATGACCTAGCCTCTCTTACCCTTTTGCATTTTCATTATATTCAGGCAAATAATCAAATCTGGTTAAACTTTACTGACCTCTTTATCTGTGGTAGTCACTGGGTAATACAGCATAGCTAAAGAAAATAATACAAGCTAGCGAAATGGTATCGGAGAAGGCAATGGCAACCCACTCCGTACTCTTGCCTGGAAAATCCCATGGATGGAGGAGCCTGGTAGGCTGCAGTCCACGACTGGGTGACTTCACTTTCACTTTTCAGTTTCATGCATTGGAGAAGGAAGTGGCAACCCACTCCAGTGTTCTTGCCTGGAGAATCCCAGGGATAGGGGAGCCTGGCGGGCTGCCGTCTATGGGGTCACACAGAGTCGGACACGACTGACGTGACTTAGCAGCAGCATAGAACTGGTATGGTATTGTTTTACCTCACTGCATTCTTGGTGGTACCCATTCATAAACATGTACTGTCAGTTTAACATGGTAATTGACTCTTTAATCCAATTATGCATATTCATATGCCCTATCATTATAGTTCAAACCATCATGACTTTCTCCTAGACTCCTACAGTTACCACCTGACTGATAATCCAGGATCTATGCTTCCAAAAATCTTTCAAAAACACATATCTGGTCAAGTGCCCCACCTTGGAAGTTGTTCATTGGTATTAGAATAAAAACCAACATTTTTAACACGTTCTATATGATTCTTCATAGTGTATTTCCTGTCTGCCTCTCTGCAATGTACTGTATCATCTTCTTGTGATACTTGGTTACTACTGACCTCTTTCACTACGAATTCTAGGTCCTTTTATTTTCTAAGGTAAACATTATTCAAGCTTTTGATCTCAACTCAGGTATCTTTACAAAAGAAATGTGCTCCTCCAACCACCCCTACTCTATCCTCACCCAGTGACTGATTAGAATTGAAAAAAGTATGCCTCCTTGGCTCAATGTGAGACCGACTTGGCGGTGCAGTTCATGCTCCAGAGATCCCTGTGGGGTCAAGCTCAAACTAACCTCCAGCTGAGTACCCATTCTTGCTTAAATTTCATCCCTGTTGATCCTGCTTCTCTTACTTCAGTCTTCATGAGAACACTCTCTGAATAAGTCACTTAAAACAAGAATCCTGATCTCAGGCTCTATTTCTAGGAAACCAACATAAGACAGAACTCTGTATTTTTCCTCTACTACACTATTCAAGTCTTCATTTGTATACTTGTGTCTTGATTATTATTGCCTGTTTTGCCACTAGATCATAAGCTCTTTAGGGCAGGGATCATGTATGTTTTGCCTTTCATTGTATACACAGCATACCCACAGAGTACCAGAAATATAGACAACAGACATTCAGTAAATAATTGTTGAATGAATGTTAAGTGAATCTAAGTGTCATTATCCTGCCTCATGGATGGGCAATCTTGATCTGTAGGCTTCTGGCCAATTTCTTTTGGGCACAAGAATGCCCACAGTGAAGGGGAAATAGAGGTCACAGGTTTAACTCTTTGATCTTTTGACTTCTGTACCCTTGCCTAACTATATCTTTGTGCTGTGCTTAGTCGTTCAGTCATGAACAGCTCTTGGTGACCCCATGGACTGTAACCTGTGAGGCTCCTCTGACCATGGGGATTCTCCAGGCAAGAATACTGGAGTGCATTGCCATGCCCTGTGCCCAGTTCCTGTGTCTTAGCTAAACTCAGTGCATTTGCTCATTCTCATTGTCAATCCATAACCCAACATCTTCTCCAGATTTGAAAGCACATGGGATGTTTTATATGCCTATAATTTATATCACCCCAAACATGTTTATTGCTGTAAAGGTTTATCTTGCCTTGGCTTTTCTAGATTTTTTTGTTTGTTTCTAACTTTTGCATTTCATTTGTTACTCAAATTTTTTAAAAATGTGAGCATATCATTTTATTAAACTTTTCATAAAAATACTAAATAATTGCTACTCAAGATTACTTTCTATAATGCCAATTATTATAGTTCCTAAGATTTGACACTCAGCATTTGAAAATAAAATTCTGTGTTTCCCTTAAATCGTATTCTTTGAATATCATTGTCTTTGATTTTTCTATATGTTCATTTATATGTAAAGGTGAGAACACCAAATTAGCCCTTGGTTAATATAAACAAATTCCTTTCAGTAAGTACTTTTTCTGAAGTAATAAGTGAAAAACTGTGAGAGGAGTATTACATAGTTTATTTTTGGAGGTGGTAGTAGAGTTCCTGTGTCATAATTTATACTTCCTCCAAAAATGTATCTTTTAACAGTATAATTACTGACTAGATGAATGATTGAACTTTGATCAGGGAATAGTTATCAGGGTCACAATCTGGTACATAGAAAAATTTATATGAGAAAATGTGTGTAAAGATTATGTGAGAAATATCATCTCTTAAATCTGTCTTCAAGTTTGATTGTGACTTTGATTATATGATAGAAAAGAAAAATAGAATTTCCAAAGGACTAGCGAACTTAGCAACAAAATGAAGCAGATTTTAGGTTCTGAAACAAATGTATTGAACTCAATGCCTCACGTCACTTAAATCATTTCTTAAGACTAATTAGACATGGTTTGAGAAGGAAGATTTTATTCTCAGTTATTGGAAAGAAAGAAGAAAAACACTGACTAAATCTGTTTTTTTTTTTTTTAAGGCTCATAATTGCAGTTATCTTTATGTTATGGGTACCACTGTGTGATAATTGATCTTCACTCTGCCCTCACTCATGTTGTGATCAATTATCAGCCAAAGGTAGAGGTTGTTGCTTAATTTCACACAAAAATGTTTAATAAATCCTTGGATTTTAATTATTAAAACGTGGTTAGGACTGACTTAAATTTCCAACTTCCTGGTATCCTTTAGAACTGTTTTTTCAAAATTACATATTGGTAAAAGAAGAAAGTAAAAATAAATTAAGGAAAATTAGAGACATTTATTGGGAGAAGGCAATGGATCTCACTCCAGTACTCTTGCCTGGAAAATCCCATTGGTGGAGGAGCCTGGTAGGCTGCAGTCCATGCGGTCTCTAAGAGTCGGACACGACTGAGCGACTTTACTTTCACTTTACACTTTCATGCATTGGAGAAGGAAACGGCAACCCACTCCAGTGTTTTTACCTGAGAATTCCAGGGACCGGGGAGCCTGGTGGGCTGCCGTCTATGGAGATGCACAATGTCGGACACGACTGAAGTGACAAAATCTAAAACTTCATTTGATTCAGCTTCATCTTTGGACAATTCTTAACTAAAGTGTGATTGCTGCTGCTAAGTCGCTTCAGTCGTGTCCGACGCTGTGTGACCCCATAGACGGCAGCCCACCAGGCTCCCCCATCCCTGTTATTCTCCAGGCAAGAACACTGGAGTGGGTTGCCATTTCCTTCTCCAGTGCATGAAACTGAAAAGTGAAAGTGAAGTTACTCAGTCATGTCCGACTCTTAGAGACTCCATGGACTGCAGCCCACCCGGCTCCTCCGTCCATGGGATTTTCCAGGCAAGAATACTGGAGCGGGTTGCCATTGCGGTCATTAAATGAACAAAATCGTAAAAATACATCTTAAGTAGTTGATGGCTATAATAGATAATTGTCTCATGTAAAGTGAGGAATAATCAACAAGACTGATTTCACTGACTGGAAGGAAAATATAATAAATACATAGCCATAGCATTTATATGTAAAACAAAAGCTCCAGAAGTTTTAAATGTAAGCTTTAATTAACGAAGTGCTAGGGAAGGAAGGAGGTAGTCTGCTATATGAAAAAAAAAAATAACAACAACCTTGTTTAATACAGGTGGTGTTGCTTGTGTGGTTATGTCGATTTATTAGGAAAATCTTTAATAAAATGCTGACTTGTGTTGGTAAATATGTAAACTCATTCCTGTGAGTCAGTGAAATTATTGACCTGTTCTACCTATATTTTGTAACTCACTGTGGGCTTTTTGAGTTGTATTAAAATTTTATTTGCATTACTTTTCTACATACATTTCCTACTTTTTGTATTGGTGTCATAAAATATTTTGATTTCACTATTTTTATAAACTAGTAGATTCAATATTCACCAGTTTTGAACTATTAAGACTGAATCAGGAAACATAATTCTAAAAATAACTCATTCATAGCTAGATTAGATGAGTTGTGGGAAATTAATGAAAACAAAATTTTAAATAAAGACCTAATTAATTTTTAATTAGTGCTACTCTAACAGATATTTTTAAAAACTGACTTTTTCCCTCTAAGAATTCAAAACAAAACAGATTGTCTTCAGGAAAAACATATTATCTAACTGATTTCTTAATCATACTGACTGTCCCATTTTATATTCCAAATGGAGATTTTTTTCATTGCTATAAAAATAAACATTATTTTTTACTCCAAACAGAACAGTATAGAAAATGACTTCACAGTATGGGAAATCTATAAATTGACCCAAACTTCAAATTCAGCTTTTCAATGTTGAAAGAAAAAAGAAATCTAGAAGAAGATACATCTGTTCTCAAAAACATGAATAAATCTGGAAGGTTTTTCAGAACTGTTATGTAACATGCATGTCACCGTGCTCTGATGTCAGTTCCCCAGGTTGTCGTGTTCACGAATGTCACTGAATAGCTAATTCCTCTTTTCTAGCATCCTAAGAATACCTAAAATATAAGAAATACTTCCAACAGAGTATCTAAATGGAAACTCTTTCTTGTTTCCTCTCCTTTAGGGCATTTTTCAGACTTGTGCATAATAATAAAATACTGTTTTATTTTAACTGGAACACAGTGACTGTTGGATGTCGTCAGGTACAATTTTTTGGGGGAAAAATTGGTTTTTAGACACTTTGAATTAATATCTCTGGGCAGAAAATGTTCCAATGTATAGTATTCCACTTTACATTGATATTGTCAAATACATTGAGTAGATAATGAACGGTCTGTGTGTCTTGACTTATAATTGGTTAGTGAAGGCTTTTGTGCCATTGTAACACATTACTGAATATTGAAAATGATCGGTAATTAAGTTTAGTTTTGGTCATAAATTTATCTCTACAGTGATTTGTCAAATAAGATGTTGATTAACAGATTCACACTGATGACTGAGTATTGGGTGTGTGATTCAGTTCAGTTCAGACACTCAGTTGTGTTTGACTCTTTGCGACCCCATAGACTGCAGCATGCCAGGCTTCCCTGTCCATTACCAGCTCCTGGAGCTTGCTCAAATTCATGTCCATTGAATCAGTGATGTCATCCAGCCATCTCATCCTCTGTCGTCCCCTTCTCCTCCTGGCTTCAGTCTTTCCCAGTATCAGGGTCTTTTCCAATGAGTCAGTTTTGCACCTCAGGTGGCCAAAGTATTGGGAGTTTCAGTATCAGCATCAGTCCTGGATTCAACGAATATTCAGGACTGATTTCCTTTTAGGATTGGCTGCTTTGATCTCCTTGCAGTCCATAGGACTCTCAAGAGTCTTCTCCAACACCATAGTTCAAAAGCATCAATTCTTCGGTGCTCAGCTTTCTTTATAGTCTAATTCTCACGTCCATACATGACTACTGGAAAAAACCATAGCTTTAGTAGATGGACTTTTGTTGACAAAGTAATGTTTCTGCTTTTTAATATGCTGTCTAGGTTGGTCATAGCTTTTCTTCCAAAGAGCAAGTGTCTTTTAATTTCATGGCTGCAGTCACCATCTGCAGTGACTTTGGAACCCAAGAAAATAAAGTCTGTCACTGATGTTTTTTGGGAATTCTCTTGCTTTTTCTATGATCGAATGCATGTTGGCAATTTGATCTCTGGTTCCTCTGCCTTTTCTAAATCCAGCTCGAACATCTGGAAGTTCATGGTTCATGTTGGTTCACGGTTCACGTTGGTTCATGGTTCACTGTTGAAGCCTGGCTTGGTGAGTTTTGAGCATTACTTTGCTAGCATGTGAGGTGACTGCAATTGTGCAGTATTCTGAACAATCTTTGGCATTGCCCTTCTTTGGGATTGGAATGAAAACTGACCTTTCCGAGTCCTGTGGCCACTGCTGAGTTTTCCAAATCTGCTGGCATATTGAGTGCAGCACTTTAACAGCATCACTTTTAAGGATCTGAAATAGCTCCACTAGAATTCCATCACCTCCACTAGCTTTGTTCCTAGTGATACTTCCTAAGGCCCACTTGACTTAGCATTCCAGGATGTCTGGCTCTAGGTGAGTGATCATACTATCATGGTTATTAGCTGTGTGATTAGAGAGACACTAGCTTTGTGATTAGAGAGACAGAAAAGAAGGAAAAGGTAGGATGCTTAGTCACTCATAACTTGCAATTACCTTCAGGAGACAAGACTAGCATAGTTGAGATAGTAACAGGACAACATTTGCCATAAGGGGGATAAATATATTCTGACTAATCAGAAAAGGCTTTAAGTAAGAGTGAAATTCTGGTTAGTCCTTGCGAGTACATTGCATTTTCACAGGTGGACAGAAATGAAGGAAGCATTTCATGTATGAAAGCAGAAGTATGGAATCAAAAGAATTGTGCATGAATGTAGACTGACTTGTAGACAGTCAGTCATTCTGGTACCTAATTACAAATGGAAAAAAACAATGAAGAGGAAAAACATCGTTGAAATATAACATGGTAGGGAAAATTATGTTTCCTAGAATTTCTTTCAGAGAGAATGAATACTCTATATTCTTAGAAGAATAGTTTGAAAAAGGCTAGAGTTAATATGGACAATTGTTAAATTTAATTCTGCAGTGGACAGATTTGGCAAGCATCAAGGCTTGTTTGTGAGAGGTGATACTGTAAATTTGATACAGCTAAGTTGCTTGCAACAACAGAGGAGTCTTTTTCCTGCCTTTCCTCAAACTGTACATGGCTCTGTTCTAAACGGAAGTCAAAATTTATTATTTTAAAAGATTACTTAATTGCTAGCATGATTGGGGCAACCATAATATTCCTGCTCAGATTTTGCTCTTGATATGTTTCTGGATGGAAGTGTAAGGCTGCTATTGCAAAGACCAAAACTAATATTAGTATTAAGGGCTTCCCGGGTAGCTCAGTGGTAAAGAATCTGCCTACCAATGCAAAAACACAGGAGAATCGGTTCATACCAGGAAGATCTCTTGGAGAGGGAAATGGCAACCTGATCCAGTTTTCTGGCCTGAAAAATCCCATGGACAGAGGAGCCTGGTGGGCTACATACAGTCCGAAGAGTCACAAAGAGTTGGGCATGGCTGAGCGACTAAGCAAGCATGCATGCAAGCCTAATAAGAGTAAGTATGTACAGTAGAACTCAAGCCAGACAGAATGAGCTGCTGGGATTTATTCTATTAAGTGGTGAGGGTAGGCACTTGAAAAGGACAGTAGATGTGTGGTTTGAAAAAGCGCTTGAGGAGAGGAGATGACAAGACAGACTAGCTGTCATGAGATTGGGTATAAAGTATGTAAGTAATTTCAGTGTAAAGTGATCAATATGTTGATAAGAGTAATGGCTATCAGTGGGAAATGTAAAAGAGAGGCAAGAAATTTTTCAAATGAAAAAGTAATGAAGCTTAAATGTTATACAGAGTGAAGTAAATCAGAGAAAAAACAAATATCATATATTAATGCATATATATGGAATCTAGAAAGATGGTACTGATAAACCTATTTGTAGAGGAGCAATAGAGATGTAGACATAGAAAACAAGACTTGTAGATACAGTAGGGAATGGAGAGGGTGGGACAAATTGAAAGAGTACTATTGAAACATATACATTACCATATGTAAAATAGATGATAGCTAGTGGGAATTTCCTGTGTAACACAGGGAGCTCAACCCAGTGCTCTGTTATAATCTAGAGGGGTAGGATGGGGTGGGAAGTGGGAGGGAAGTTCAAGAGGGAGGGGATGTATGTATGCTGCTGCTGCTGCTAAGTCGATTCAGTTGTGTCTGACTCTGTGTGACCCCACAGAGGGCAGCCCATTGGGCTCCGCCATCCCTGGGATTCTCCAGACAAGAACACTGGAGTGGGCTGCCATTTCCTTCTCCAATGCATGAAAGTGAAAAGTGAAAGTGAAGTCGCTCAGTTGTGTCTGACTCAGCGACCCCATGGACTGCAGCCCATCAGGCTCCTCCGTCCATGGGAGTTTCCAGGCAAGAGTACTGGAGTGGGGTGCCATTGCCTTCTCTGGGATGTATGTATACCTATGGCTGATTCATGTTGATGTATGAGAGAAACCAACATAGCATTGTAAAGGAATTATTCTCCAATTAAAAATATTTTTTTAAAAGAAAAAATATGTGGCTCAGATTTGGCTTGCATATAAATAAATTAGAGAACAACAGATGTTTTTCTGTTTTTTTTTTTTTTTTATTAAAAAGGTTCATAGAAGTGGAGTCATTAGAGTGAAGACATTTTAGTGAGCAGGTAATGCTAGACTTTGACTATATGGAATTTAAGATTTAAAAAGGAGTTATCTACATGTTGTTTTCTGTCAAACATCAGCTAATTTATCCCAAGACTTTCATAGTTTAGAAATTATGTAATTTAGGGAAGAATGACATTTGACTAGGTGAAAAAAATGCTAGAGATAATTGCCAGATAAGTTAATAATGAATAGCTTTATAAATGTGCACTACTTTTAATTTCTATTTTGGTGAAAACTGATAAACTTTATTACAGGAAGTGTTAAAATTGTGACATGTATTTTTTTTAAAAACTATATTATTTCTGGCAAGTTTTTTTCCTCTGGTAGGCTTAGTGTTTAGTTTGGCGTTGGAGGTTTCTCAAGCATTCATTCTCTTTATGATACAGTTGTTCTGTTAAAAGTCATTTTTCCACCTACTCCTTCACATTCACTATCCATAGCCCAACCTGTTTGGCTTGTCAGTTCGTCACAATTTCATTGTTTCTTTGTTTTAAATGCAGAGAAGTTTCCTGACTCTGGGTCTTCCATTCTCTTGTGAAGGCCCTATATACATACAAAATTTAATTATGTTTGTATGCTTTTTGTCCTATTAACCTGTCTTTCATTAGTTTAATAGGCCGTCAGGCACTCAAAGAATGTAGAGAAGAATTTCCCCTCTCCTATGATACAGCTTTCTGATATTCTATAGAATGCCTGTACCAGAATGTGGTCAACCATTCATTATTTGATGACCATCCTCTTTCTGTGTATTATCTTAAACTAAGGAAAATGGAATAAGTACTTTATTGTAAATGTATGATATTCAGTTTAATGCAGTCAGTCAGTCATGCCCAACTCATGCCCCCATGGACTGCAGCATGTCAGGCCTCCCTGTCTATAATAAACTCCCAGAGTTTACCCAAACTCATGTCCATTGAGTAGGTGATGCCATCCAACCATCTCATCCTGTGTCATCCCCTTCTCCTCCCGCCTTCAGTCTTTCCCAACATCAGGATGTTTTCAAATGAGTCAGTTCTTCGCATCAAGTGGCCAGAGTATTGGAGTTTCAGCTTTAGCATCAATCCTTCCAATGAAAATTCAGGACTGATTTCATTTAGGATGGACTGGTTGGATCTCCTTGCAGTCCAAGGGACTCTCAAGAGTCTTCTCCAACACCACCGTTCAGAAGCATTAATTCTTCAGTACTCAGCTTTCTTTATAGTCCAACACTCACATCCATACATGATTACTGAAAAAACCATAGCTTTGACTAGATGGACCTTTGTTGGCAAAGTAATGTCTCTGCTTTTAATATGCTATCTAGGTTGGTCATAACTTCCCTTCCAAGGAGTAAGTGTCTTTTAATTTCATGGCTGCAGTCACCATCTGCAGTGATTTTGGAGCCCCCCCAAATAAAGTCTGACACTGTTTCCACTGTTTCCCCCTCTATTTGTCATGAAGTGATGGGACCTGATATCATGATCTTAGTTTTCCGAATGTTGAGCTTTAAGCCAATTTTTTCACTCTCCTCTTTTACTTTTAGTTTTCCGAATGTTGAGCTTTAAGCCAATTTTTTCACTCTCCTCTTTTACTTTCATTAAGAGGCTCTTACATATATGAGGTTATTGATATTTTTCCCAGCAATCTTGATTCTAGATTGTGCTTCCTCCAGTCCAGCATTTCTCATGATGTACTCTGCATAAAAGCAGAGGAACCAGATATCAAATTGCCAACATCCACTGGATCATCGAAAAAGCAAGAGAGTTTCAGAAAAAACATCTATTTCTGCTTTCTTGACTATGCCAAAGACTTTGACTGTGTGGATCACAATCAACTATGGAAAATTCTGAAAGATATGGTAATACCAGATCATGTGACCTGCCTCTTGAGAAATCTGTATGCAGGTCAGGAAGCAACAGTTAGGACAGGACATGGAACAACACACTGGTTCCAAATAGGAAAAGGAGTACGTCAAGGCTGTATATTGTCACCCTGCTTACTTAACTTATATGCAGAGTTAAAAAGAGTACCTATATGCTACGTGCTCCTTTCCCAATTTGGAACCAGTCCATTGTTCCATGTCCATTTCTAACTGTTGCCTCTTGACCTGAATATAGATTTCTCAGGAGGCAGGTCAGGTGGTCTGGTGTTCCCATTGCTTGAAGAATTTTCCACAGTTTATTGTGATCCACATAGTCAAAGGCTTTGGAATAGTCAATAAAGCAGAAGTAGAAGTTTTCCTGGAACTCTTGCTTTTTCGATGATCCAAAAGATGTTGGCAATTTGGTTCATCTGCCTTTTCTAAATCCAGCTTGAACATGTGGAAGTTCACGGTTCATGTACTGTTGAAGCCTGGCTTGCAGAATTTTGAGCATTATTTTGCTAGCGTGTGAAATGACTGCAATTGTGTGGTAGTTTGAGCATTCTTTGGGATTGCCTTTCTTTGGGATTGGAATGAAACCATGAAAACTGACCTTTTCCAGTCCTGTGGCCACTGCTGAGTGTTCCAAATTTGTTGGTATATTGAGTGCAGCACTTTCACAGCATCATCTTTTTCTGGTTTGTTTGATGATATGATATTACTAAAATTCAAATAAAAATCATTTATGAACTAGTAAATACTAACTGTGTGATAAATACCCAAAAGGAGAGTTACTTGTTCAAAGTGCAGCTTTTTAACTTAGTAAACTTTCAAAAAGTTGTGAAGATTTTTAATCTTATACATAGAATATGAGATCCTATATCCACATGTAGCCTGTTGAGTGTTTTCTTTCTGTCCCTGTGAATTTAATGTGTTTGAAATGGTATCTCACTTTTCCTGACCACTAGTTACAGTAAGCATCCTTTCTTGTTTATTGGTCATTTGCCACTCTTGTGAAATGCCTGCTCAGGTCGTATGTTTATTTTCTGTTGAGTGGTTTGTCTTTTCTTCATCTTTTTATGAATATTAATCTTTTTGTTTTCATATGTTATAGAAATTTCTTCCAGTCTCTCTCTTGTCTTTTAATGTTAATAATTGTGTCTGTTAGATATATAAATAGTAAAATGTATAATTTTTTTCTCTTTTGGGTTTTTCTTTTCTGATAAAATTTTGTCACCTAAAAGTTACAGGAATATTTTCCAAATTTTTCTTTACTTTTGAATTAACTTTTTTCTTGAACAGTTGGAACTTTGGTTCATCTACATTATTAATGTATACTGTGAGAAAATGATCTATATGGTTTATTTTGGGGTGAATAGTGGAGAATGGTATGGCAACCTACTCTAGGATTCTTGCCTGGAGAATTCCATGGACAGAGATGCCTGGCAGTCTACAGTCATGGGGTTGCAAAGAGCTCGACACAACTGACTGACATGCACACATAGCTATTGTGTAGGAACAGTATACCACATTAAAGATCTTTTCCTTATTCAATTAAAATTCCAGTTTTATAATATATTATCCTCTCTAATACACTTAAATCTAATTCTAGACTCTCCCATTTGCTTACAATTTAGCTACTTATTCTTGGATCAGTTTCGTACAGTTTTGAATAGAGAGTTATAGTAAACTGTACCATACTCTTCATGTTTCTCCCCCAAACTTTTAAAGCAGCTTTTACAAGATACCTGTTTATAAGAAACTTAAAATTAATTTTGTGATCTTTTCTGCCCAGCACATTTTCTAAAAATTTGATTGGAAATTTATTAAATTTATGTAATAATTAGAAAAGAACACAGTTTAAATATTTTAAGCATTCCCACCTAAGTCTTTATTATACCATATTTTATAAATTTCTGTTTGTATTGCACCTATCTTATTGAATTTAGTCCTTTGCATTTTATAGTTTTGGCCATGAGATATAAAACCATTAATAGTAAGAAATTAATAGGATTAAGTGTAAAACTCTACATCAAGGTGACTATACTATTTATTATCTTCATTGACAGAATATTATTATCCCAGGGAATTTTTGTTCAGGATAATAACACTGAATTTTTGTTCAGGATATAATTATATTGTTTCAAGAATTCAGACTTTTTTTCGTTTATTCCAAGAAAACATGTTTAACTTGCTCTCATCAGGATAAACAGATTTCTCATAAATATTAATTTGGTCATTTGGGCTTTACTCTTTAAGATTTGCTTCAAAATTCTCATTTCCTTATGTCCATCAATCACAAACTCTTATAACATGAGCTATGTTGCATCCCAATCAAGACCTCCACTCTGTGTGGGAAGATCAACCTTAAATCAACCTCCCGAACTTTAAACATATCCCTCCTTTGTCTTTCTCCTGTTTCTACAGAGAGTGTATGGAGGTGGTCTTCTCCCTTAATACAGAATGATTAATTTGGCTTTGCTTGATAAAAAGATTACTTTGATGGTCTCTTCAGTGAGTTGATAGTCAACAGTTATAATGACTTTTTCTTTCTGTTTTAACTGCATGAACAAATTATAAAGAAATTCTACTGTGTTTGCAAATTTATCCAGCTACAGTGCAAACTCATGTGCACATGCTCAGTTGGTTCTGACTTTTGTAACAGCATGGACTGTAGCCCGCCAGGCTCTGTCCATGCGATTTTTCAAGTAAGAATACTGGAGTGGGTTGCCATTTTTTACTCCAAAGGATCGTCCCAACCCAGGGACTGAAACTGCTTCTCCTGTGTCTCTTGCATTCACAGGCAGATTCTTTATCACTGAACCATTTGGGAAGCCGACAGTGCAAATATCTCTTATTAAATACAAAATTTATCAGAAGAATTTTTTGGAGTTTCTAAAACCAATCATATAATCAGTAACAAAAAATACTGGTTTTTCTCAATTTCTAAACTACTTTAAAAAACTGTTTTCCCTTTATTATTAAAAGCAAGTTGAATAAATATAGTGATAGTGGTCATCTTCATGTATTTCTGATTTTATTTGAGCTGTATCATTTCATTGTTTAATAAATATTATATATTAATTTTTAATTTTTTGTAGCTTAGTGTCTTTTTTCCTAGTCCAGTTTTTCTTGGAAACTTTGCTAGAAAAGGTTAATGAACTTTTGTAAATGTTTTAGCAAATATGTTGGCATTATTAATATAATCTATGAGTTTTCTTTTTTAAAGAATGTTAAACATTTATCAGGAGAAGGCAATGGCACCCCACTCCAGTACTCTTGCCTGGAAAATCCCATGGATGGAGGAGCCTGGTGGGCTACATGCAGTCCATGGGGTCGCTAAGAGTCGGACATGACTGAGTGACTTCACTTTCACTTTTCACTTTCATGCTTTGGAGAAGGAAATGGCAACCCACTCCAATGTTCTTGCCTGGAGAATCCCAGGGACGGGGGAGCCTGGTGGGCTGCTGTCTCTGGGGTCACACAGAGTCGAACACGACTGAAGCGACTTAGCAGCAGCAGCAAACATTTCTCAGTGGTGAATAATCTTTGTTTTACTAGACTTACAATAAAGTTAAGTTTTGACTTATTTTAAAAATACTTTTAACAGGTATTATCTGACACTTTTGAAATTGCCAATATTTGACTACTTGTGACCTAAAAATGAGGGGTTTTTTGTCATTTACTCTAAATAGCAAGTATACAGTAACTATCAGATCCAATTAGTCTTTTTTCCTGCCTATGACCTTGAATTGCCCTCTATCTGATATTAATAAAGCCATGCTACTTTCCTTTTTGTTTGTAGTTCTATGATTTGCTCATTTCTTTGTTTTCAATTTGTCTTTGATATTTTGTTTTATATGTATCATTTGTAAATGGCATGTCACTAGAGTTTCTTATTTCATTTAATCTGATATTATTTGCCTTTGAATAAATAAATTCAGTCCTTCATATTTATTGTGATTAATGATATTTTAAAATATTTTCACCATACTTCATGTTAATTATTGAGTACATTTATTTCCTTTCCCCCTGTTTCTAACTTGTTTTTCCTATGATGGCTTGATTAAATGTCTTTCTGTTCTGCTTTTACTGTCTACTTTAAATTGGAAATACAATACCACTGCATTTCTTATTCTAGTACTGCTTACATTCTTGTTGTAACCATCTATGTAAAGATATATCTACATCAGAGTTAATTAAATAATTTCTGAACCTGCACAGGAAATTTCCCATGACTGGTTTTCCAAAATCTTTATTGAAGAAAATGTTTGGGATGCATTTACTTCCCCAACTCCTGGATTTAAATAGTTTGGAATTTTGGTATATGAACTATAGTAATATCTATGCTTTAAAAATCATTGATTAATATTTTAATTATAATACCTAGTCACATAACTGAATATTTGTATACATATATATATTTAACAATCATTCCTTGCCTCTCACTGAACTTTCTTTTCCTCTGTTTCATTGATGGTGTCCTTCAGTTCAGCTCAGTTCAGTCTGACTCTGTGATCCCATGGACTGCAGCACGCCAGGCTTCCCTGTCCATCACCAGCTCCCAGAGCTTACTAAAAACTCATGTCCATCGAGTCAGTAATGCTATCCAACCATCTTATCCTCCGTCATCCACTTCTCCTCCTACCTTCAATGTTTCCCAGCATCAGGGTCTTTTCAAGTAAGTCAGTTCTTCACATCAGGTGGCCAAAGTACTGGAGCTTCAGCTTCAGCATCAGTCCTTCCAGTGAATTGGATCAGTCCAAACGAGGACTGATTTCCTTTAGGATGGACTGGTTGGATCTCCTTGCAGTCCAAGGGACTCTCAAGAGTCTTCTCCAACACCACAGTTAAAAAGCATCAATTCTTCAGCACTCACTTTCTTTATAGTGTAACTCTCACTGCATACATGACCACTGGAAAAACCATAGCTTTGACTAGATGGACCTTTGTTGGCAAAGTAATGTCTCTTTTTAATATGCAATCTAGGTTGGTCATAGCTTTTCCTCCAAGGAGCAAGCGTCTTTTAATTTCATGGCTGCAATCACCATCTGCGGTAAATTTGGAGCCCAAGAAAATAAAGTCTCTCACTGTTTCCATTGTTTCCCCATCTATTTGCCATAGAGTAATGGGACCAGATGCCATGATCTTAGTTTTCTGAATGTTGGGTTTTAAGCCAACTTTTTCACTTTCATCAAGAGGCTCCTTAGTTTTTTGCTTTCTGCCATGAGAGTGGTGTCATCTGCATATCTGAGGTTATTGATATTTCTCCCGGATATCTTGATTCCAGCTTGTGCTTCATCCAGGATGGCGTCCTTATAAGTTGTCATTTGGTAGAAGCACGTGTCATATTTTCCTCAAAATTACATGGATGATTATAGAAAAGGTAAATATTACTTGCTGCATGTCAGAAAATCTTTGCTGCATGTCTTTCTTTTGCTTTCTGGATGGATGCACCTGATGTTTTGGATAAAAGGAGCTGCTGTAAAAGGTGTTAGTATTGTGCTGGTGGAGTGTGAGGAAGGGGAAAGTGTGCTCTAGTCCTATGATCAGGTGTCACTCTTTTAGTGAGTCTGTGCCTTTCACCAGTGCTTCTCAGTGCTTTTCTCTCTCTTTGAGTGGGACAGGTTGGCTCGAGTAGGTAGTTGGGTATTTCTCTCCCCATCCCCTGCCAGAAGGCTAAAGGGAGCTGGTGTTGTATATTCTCTTCCCCCAGGTCACTTAGGCTCTAATTAAACCCCAGCTTCCTGGGCTCTGGTTAACTAGTTTCCTGTGATTGCAGGCCTCTTTAAGAAGGGCATGTCCTGACCTATTTAAACGTGGTGCCTTTCCATAGCCCCCTTCCATATGGGTGAGCGGAGTGTTCTCCTCTAGTTACTGTGGGAAACTGGTAGAGCTCCTGGAGGTAAATCTCACAGTATTGTGGGGCCTCTTATACTTGGGTGTCCCTGAGATTTTCAGAGTTGTCCAGATTGCACCGTCAGCAATTGATCAATTCCAGTTTAGGTTTTCCCACCCAGCACTCATTCCTGGTGTGGTTTCCACCAATGAGTCTCTGCATGTGAGCCTGGACTCCCTCCATACCCGTTTCTCTGTGGTTTGTCTGTGATCTCTTCTCTGTTATGGGTCCAAGAAGAACTGTTGTTTTTAAATCTGTTCAGTTTTTCACTTGTTAGGATGGAATGGAATCTTACAAACTCCTTATTTGTGGATCAGGAAACTGGAAGTTCTGTTTTCATATAAAAACTATATCTTTGCTAAGGACAGTATTTTGAAATCATAGTTCTTTCCTCAAAACAGATTATGTATATGTATATATACATATTTTTCCACCTAGGGTTGAAGATTAGGAATCTGTTTCTAGTCTGACTCTTTCTTTGTTTTCGTTTATTCTTTGTCTGAAAGTTGGTAAAATTTTGTCTTTATTCTTAGAGTTTAGTTATTTCATCAGTTTTATTTATGTGTCTCTTTTTCTCTGGTGGCTCAGATGGTAAAGAATCTGCCTGCAAATCAGAAGCCCTGGGTTTAGTCCCGGGATTGGGAAGATCCCCTGGTGAAGGAAGTGGCAACTCACTCCCGTATTCTTGCCACGGATGGAGGAGCCTGGCGGGCTGCAGTCCATGTGGTCCCAAAGGGTCAGGCACGGCTGAGTGACTAACATTAACACTTCTATTGTCATAACAGGGATTCAGTGATTTTGTTTCCAATAGAAAAGTTGAGTTGTTACTCATCTAGGCTAAGATGTTTTATAGCCTTGCTTTAAGTAATGTATTTTCAGTATATAGAACAAGAGAAACAAATAGTAGAATCATCTGTGAACACATAACTTAAATCATAACTTTTGCCTTATTTTCTATTTTTTTGTTTATTTTACAGATGAAATATTAGAGATTTGAAAGCAGTATCTGAATTCACTAAGTTCTCTGGTCATATTTTCTTTTCTTCTTTTCTGAAGTAATCATAATCTCCATTTTGTTGATTTTCATTCCTGGGCAGATTTTTAAGTCTCTTTCTCCCCTCTTCCATATAATATATATATAATATGCACACATAATATTAATGTATTTTAATCCATGTGTTTTTTTCTCATTATTAGGTTTTCGAGATTTATCCATATTGATTCATGTGTTTATATTCAATTCACCTTAATTTAGTATTCAAATACATGAATAAACAATAATTTAAGATATGGGATGTTCCCACGTTCCTATAATTCTGAAATCTGTATATCTGTACGTGATTCCTTGTATATACGTGCAAGAGTTTTTCCAGGGTGAGTGTTTCTGTACTGTTTTTTCATATTCTTTGGCCATATTTTCTTTAGGGTCATTTAATTTTTCTGTAGGATTTGTTATAATTTGTATATATTTTAGATACTAGACTTTTGTTATTTATGGAATAAATATGATTTTATTTATTCATATAAATATTTATAGAATATTTATTACCCATGGAATATAAATATTTTGTCCCAGTTGACCTCTATATGGTGTCTACATTAAAGATGTGTTACTTTTTCTTCTCCGGCCCATAGGTATAAGTAACTCCAGTACAGCATAGACAGATTTTGGGAATTCAGTCTATAACAATCCTGGGGAACCTCTGAGAGAATCAGGCAGGAAAAGCTGTGAGTAATCTACTGGGGAATAAGGAGAAGGGCTTCTCAGTTTTAGAGTCTTAAGGATGAAGCAGAAGAGAAATGGCATCTCTTAACCAATGGACCACATGTGGTTCAGTTTATAAGTTCTTCTAGACTGCTCTTACTAGCTACACAGGCCATCTTCATAAGAAAAGAAAATAGCAGAAACACCATTCCCTACCCAAATCCAGTGTCTACCAGCGTCTGACACCAAAAGCCTAGGTCAGTAGCCTTAACCTTAAGCTCTCTTGGTCTATTGATTATGTCGCAGGCCCACCAACAAGGGCTGTGCTTTTCTCTGGAATTTTTATCATCGTTGTTAATTTATTGACTAAATCTTTGGACAGGAAGCTGAGGGGAAGACAGAGGGTCCAGAAATGTAAGCTCAGGCAGCCATTTTCCCGGAATCTTCTTTCTCTTCCAGATACTTATTTTAACTTAAGAAATAAATACTTATTATAGATGCTTAGAAAGGTATTATCTCATTGTCTTTAAGCTTATTGTTTGCCTTCCTCTGACTTCTTAGCTTTTCCAGTATTCAGTGAGATGGAAATTAATCCCAAATAGCCATATTTATTTTTTTCTTGTTCTCTCTCCATTAAAGGTTTGGATTTTGATATGGTTGCCACACTTGACACAACAGTCCTTCTTATTCACATGTGCATTCCTGTTCCCTATGGTGACCCTTGGCCCCACTGCCCCAGAGAGTAAAAATGATGCACTGTTTCTAAAAATTACCGAATGTGAGCATGAAAAGGCTGAACTCTATTTTAGTGGTTTTCCCAGGGAAGAATACTGGAGTGGGCTGCCATTTCCTTCTCCAGGAGATCTTCCCAACCCAGGGATTGAACCCAGGTCTCCCACATTGTAGGCAGATGCTTTGCCATCTGAGCCACCATAGATGACAGAAAAGAATCAGCAGCATTTAACTCTCCAACATGGAGTTTTCCTGTGTTTGCTTGAGTACTTCTGTGCATAGAAGTTTTGCTCCTTTGTCTTTTTCAACTAGAGAGAATAATCTTCATGTTATTGCATAATATAGTGAAAATTTCATTCAAAAATAGCTTCTATGATTGTTTATCATTGGGACTGTTTACCACTATTAACCACTGACAACCTGGTTGGTGCCAAACACCCCAGAACTCTTGCAAGTATAAAAGAGCAGGATAATTCTGAAGTATAGGTTTGATGTGAGAGCATGACATCAGCCCTGGTCAAGCTCTCAAATGGACTAATAAACAGCCATTTCATGAATAGCTTAGAAAAGAATGCAGTGATCATAGAATACATTTTTAGAAACTAATGCCAGATTAGAGTCATTTCCTTTTGAGGCAGTGTTTATTACAGGAGAAAATCTGGAGGAATGCCCTTATAGACATATTATAGCTTGATTTTTGGAAAGGAATTTGACAGTTTCTCAGCTTTATGTTTAAAGAAAATATGAAAGTAGAATTATGGGAAGAGTGGGACTTATTGGTAGTTTTGTGAAGATAAATCAGAAAGAACCTAAAATACAAAATTTCTAATATCTTTTCCATTCTAATGACCTCATGGTTACTATTTCTACAGTCAAACCTTAAACAAGCTCCTCCATCTCTGCCTCTTCCTTTTCCACCTTATTCTTCATCCCCTCATTTTGTTCCTTCTGATTTTTCTAGTTACCCTTCCATGTATATTTGGAGTTACTTCTCTTCAGATCTTCTCAATTTGCTCACATCTGTTAAATGTGGACTAGAAAGAATAAGATTCTCTCTTTGATACATTGGAAGTTAGAGCCTTTCAAAGGCATTATAAGACAAGGTCTGTACTTTTGAAAACAAGTTTAATCAAACAGCCCATTCAATTCCTGTTCAATTAGCCAAAAAAGTGAAATGTTTCTGAGGGTTATTCATGACCGTTAATCATGTAATAATTTAACCCAGAGTAAATACATTAAAATGTATCATCATATCAATTAAAAAAATATGTTTATACAGAGAATTCTATTCCCTGCCCTCTATGAGCAGAGTTAATTACACATATGTGAATTTTAGCTGAAGAAAGCCTAATTTCCCAGAAAGTTGGAAGTTGCTGATATGGGAGTTCTATTCTTATACTTAATACTAACACTTCTGAAATTCTATTTTTAATCTTTCATGGTTTAGGCACGTAAACTTTAAGCAAATTTAATTTTTTGCCCTTTTAGGAAATAAATTTGATATAATCCTTTAAAAAAGATAGCTCACAATCACTATAACTAAATTAAAAGTGTACACGGAATTCATTCTTGCCTTCTCAGTCATGCTTCAGGGATCATTTGACCTTGCCCTCTGACACCCTGGACTGAATGAGGTAGCTTCTGTTACAGCTTTTGTAAGTTCTGTTACACAACTTATACAACTTAAGTTGTGTTGACTTAAGAGTATTTGTTCCTACCACACTCAGCTAACCCACTTTTGGTTCTTAATCATTCTTATGTTCCTTGAAGCAGCATCAGTTCAGTTCAGTTCAGTCGCTCAGTCGTGTCCGACTCTTTGCAACCCCATGAATCGCAGGACGCCTTAAGCCTCCCTGTTCATCACCATCTCTTGGAGTTCACTCAGACTCACATCCATCGAGTCAGCGATGCCATCCAGCCATCTCATCCTCTGTCGTTCCCTTCTCCTCCTGCCACCAATCCCTCCAACATCAGAGTCTTTTCCAATGAGTCAACTCTTCTCATGAGGTGGCCAAAGTACTGGAGTTTCAGCTTCAGCATCATTCCTTCCAAAGAAATCCCAGGGCTGATCTCCTTCAGAATGGACTGGGTGGATCTCCTTGCAGTCCAAGGGACTCTCAGGAGTCTTCTCCAACACCACAGTTCAAAAGCATCAATTCTTCGGCACTCAGCCTTCTTCACAGTCCAACTCTCACAGCCATACATGACCACTGGAAAAACCATAGCCTTGACTAGACGGACCTTATTCAGTAATGTCTCTGCTGTTGGATATACTATCTAGGTTGGTTATAACTTTTCTTCCAAGGAGTAAGCGTCTTCTAATTTCATGGCTGCAGTCACCATCTGAAGTGATTTTGGAGCCCCCCAAAATAAAGTCTGACACTGTTTTCACTGTTTCCCCATCTATTTCCCATGAAGTGATGGGACCGGATGCCATGATCTTCGTTTTCTGAATGTTGAGCTTTAAGCCAACTTTTTCACTCTCCTCTTTCACTTTCATCAAGATGCTTTTTAGCTCCTCTTCACTTTCTGCCATAAGGGTGGTGTCATCTGCATATCTGAGGTTATTGATATTTCTCCTGGCAATCTTGATTCCAGCTTGTGTTTCTTCCAGTCCAGTGTTTCTCATGATGTACTCTGCATAGAAGTTAAATAAGCAGGGGGACAATATAGAGCCTTGACGGACTCCTCTTCCTATTTGAAGCAGCATAGCACACTGGTAAGGACTCGTCCTAAAGTGAGCAGAGCTGGAGTTTATGCCTCATCAATCTTGTTGCTGTTGTCACTTAGTCGTTGTGTCCAGCCCTTTTGGAACCCTGTGGACTATAGCCCACCAGGCTCCTCTGTCTGTGGGATTGCCCAGGCAAGAATATTGGAGTGGGTCACTATTTTTTTCTCTAGCGGATCTTCCTAACACAGGGACCAAATCTGCATTGGTAGGTGGATTCTTTACCACTGAGCCACCAGGGAAGCCAAGTCCAGCAGAGCTGGGATCATGCCTCATCTCTTGCTTTCTATTTATTTGTCTTGGGACATGTAGTTTATTCTCTGCTCCTCAGTGTTTTCACCTGTGAATATCTGGCACCCTGCTTAGCACCCCACCTATATTCCACAACTGAAGTGCTGATTTTCCAGCTGCTGAGAGTGTTGGAGCTGATAACTCACAGATGAGTACCCTCTGGAGCTTACCCTCTGCCCTCAAGAACTCAACATTTCCTGGGCAGCCCATATCCAGTGACTAGTCACAGAGCAGGCAAATACCTGACCCCTTATCCCAGTTTGTACATCTCTGCAGGGCCTGTCAGCTCCTGAGCTCCCCAGGGAATGGCTGAGAACTTTGTTGGGGCTTCACCACAGTCCAGCCTCTCCTCTGTGCAGTTTCCTTCCCCTCCCTTCCCCTTCAGGTGTCAGTGTTGAGGCACACTTGCCCATAAACCTCCTGCACTCTCATCTCTTGAGTCTGCTGCCTGGGGAACCTGCTTAGTCACAGTGAAAGTACCTCCATCATGGGCACGGTCGTGAGGTTTAAATGAAGTTCAGTTCAGTTCAGTCTCTCAGTCGTGTCGGACTCTTTGTGACTCCATGAACCGTAGCACACCAGGCCTCCCTGTCCATCACCAACTTCCGGAGTCTACCCAAACTCTTGTCCATTGAGTCGGTGATGCCATCCAACCATCTCCTCCTCTGTCGTTCCCTTCTCCTGTCCTCAATCTTTCCCAGCATCAGAGTCTTTTCCAATGAGTCAGCTCTTGGCATCAGGTGGCCAAAGTTTTGGAGTTTCAACTTCGACATCAGTCCTTCCAATGAACACCCAGGGCTGATCTCCTTTAGGATGGACTCGTTGGATCTCCTTGCAGTCCAAGGGACTCTCAAGAGTCTTCTCCAACACCAGTTCAAAAGCATCAATTCTTCAGTGCTCAGCTTTCTTTATAGTCCAACTCTCACATCCATACATGACCACTGGAAAAACCATAGCTTTGACTAGATGGACCTTTGTTGGCAAATAATGTCTCTGCTTTTAATATGCTGTCTAGGTTGGTAATAACCTTCCTTCCAAGGAGTAAGCATCTTTTAATTTCATGGCTGCAATCACCCTTATTAAGTGTTAGCTCTTAATATCATCATTTATATAGAGGATGTCCTACAGTGTTATACTTAAAATGGATAGCCAGCAAGACCTAGTGTATGGTACATGGAACTCTGCTCAGTGTTGCGTGGCAGCCTGAATGGGAGGGGAGTTTGGGGGAAGAAGGATATGTCTGTGTGTATATCTGAGTCCCTCTGCTCTTCATCTGAAACAGTCACAGTATTATATGTTAATCAGCTATATACCAATATGGAGTTAAAAAAATTTAAGATCAATGGAATTAATAATGATCCCAAAAGATCTAAAAAGGAAATGAGACTTCCATGTAAAATGGAGCTTTGAATTAATGTCTCATCCCTCTAAAAGTAATGAAATAAAATAACATAAAGATATACTGAACCATACTCTTAGCCCCAAATTTGTGCTGTTTGTTATAGTCAGATACTGAATTCTGGAATCAGACTGGTGAGGTTTGAAATCTGCCTCTACGTGTAACAAGTCACTTAACTGATCTTTGTCTCAGTTTCTTCATTTGGAAATGAGTAATGATAGTTCCACATCATAAGGTTTTGTGGGTTGAATGAGATAAACCCATTTAAAAGACTGATAACAGTGGCTGGATCATAGTAAGCTCAGTGAATGCTAAATATTCTTATGGTTGTAACTCATAAGATCATCATTTCCCACTTAATCTCAATGATGTGATAAGATGTCTTCATCACAGCACTTGCTTCAAGACATTCAGAGTTTGAAGCCAACGTCAGTAACAGAGCTACCCCAGATAGATTATTCCTTATTGAAAGTAAAATCTCACAAAAGAGTTGTAACTACACAGGAAAGAAATGGGCAACTGAGAAAAGTTAGTTGTAAGGA
Organism: Nanger dama; assembly: GCA_917880005.1. Taxonomy (NCBI): domain Eukaryota; kingdom Metazoa; phylum Chordata; class Mammalia; order Artiodactyla; family Bovidae; genus Nanger; species Nanger dama. The sequence continues at coordinate 39,895,003 of CAKJTW010000007.1, forward strand.
TGTTCCTTACCCACAAACTTCTAAGTTTTTTTTTTAACCTTTCACTTCCTAATTTTAAGCAAAGAACCTTGTTCTTTATTCTAGATAATTCTGACTTTAATTGAGTTAATGGTATAGATAGCTCAGGCAAGTTCACTCTGAGTGGATGATGAGACTGAAGAGCGAACAGGGTAGTGGGGAGGAAATGAAGAACTGGAACTTAGAAGACATGGATTCTGAAGTGGATTCTGTAAGGCCTGTGGCTTTTTGAATTAACATACGCATTGTTTGTAATATATGCTTTGCTCAGTCGCTCAGTGGTGTCTGACTCTTTGTGACCCTATGGACTGTATCCTACTACACTCCTGTGTCCATGGAATTCTCCAGGCAAGAATATTGGAGTGGATTGCCATTTCCTACTCCAAATATATGGTTTACATATAAATAATCATATACAAAGAATGTATATATACCTAAAATACATGCATGCATAAAATATAATTATATATATATATTTCTAATTATCTTTAGTTGGGAATAATTTTTGGTTTACAAAATTTTGCAAGGTAGAGTTACTTACCATCTCCCTTTCCCCTGTTTTCCTAATGATAACCTAACCATGGCAAATTGTTAAACTAAGAAATTAACAACACAGTTAGAGACTTTATTCACATTTCACTGTTTTCCACACATGTCCTTTCTCTGCTCCAAGACCCAGTAAAGGATGCACTGTTGCATTTAGTCATCTTATCTTCTGAGGCTCCTCAAGTCTGTGGTAGCTTTTAGTCTCTCTTGTTTTTCATGACCTTGAATGTTTTGAAGAGTATACCTTAAGTACTTTCTGAGAAGTCTCCATTTGGGTTTGAAGTCTTTTCATGATTTGACTAGGGTGATGAGTTTAGGGAAAAGATTTCACAGTGATGAGATGTCCTACTCATCACGTTGTGCTCAGAGCACATGACATTGCTGGTGATGTGAAACGTGTTGCTTGGTTATGGTGGTGTCTTAGTCGCCTATATTGGCTGTAACAAATTAGCACAAACTTAGTGGAAGAAGGCAATGGCACCCCACTCCAGTACTCTTGCCTGGAAAATCCCATGGACGCAGGAGCCTGGTAGGCTGCAGTCTATGGGGTCGCTAAGAGTCAGACATGACTGAGCAACTTCACTTTCACTTTTCACTTTCATGCATCAAGAAATGGCAAGCTACTCCAGTGTTCTTGCCTGGAGAATCCCAGGGATGGGGGAGCCTGGTGGGCTGCTGTCTATGGGGTCGCACACAGTTGGACACGACTGAAGCGACTTAGCAGCAGCAGCAGTGCCTTAAAACTTCGCTATTGGCTCTGTGATAAAGAACCTGCCTGCCAATGCAGGAGACACAAGAGATGAACATTTGATCCTTGGGTCGGGAAGATCTCCTGAGGAGGAAATGGCAACCCACTGCAGTATTGTTGCTTAGGAAATCCCATGGATCGAGGAGCCTGGTGGGCTACAGTCCAGGGGGTAACAGAAAAGTCAAAAATGACTTATCAACTAAACTAGTGTCCTAAAACAATACAAACTTATTTTTTGACAGTTCTGTAGGTTAGAAGTACAAATGAGTGCCAGCTAAAATTAAGCTCTTTGCAGGCTGCATTTCTTTCTGGAGGCTTTAGAAAAGAGCTTGCTTTCTGTTCCTTTTCTACTTTCTAGAGGCTGCTGCACTTCTTGGTTTGTCTTCTTCCATCTTCAAAGCTATCATCTCAGCATCTTTACCTTGGGGCAACATCTTCGACCTTCCTTTCCGTTTTTAAGGACTCTTATGATTACATCAAGTCTACTGGTAAATCTAAGATAATCTACTTATTTTAAGATCAGTTGATTAGCAACCTTAATTTGCCTTTGCTAGATAATATTGCATATTAACAGGTTCTAATGATTAGGATGTAGATACCATTTTGGTGAGTAGTGAGGATCCTTATTCTGCTAACCATATATTGTATCTGCAAATATCTTTGCTACTAAAAAGTTACTACTTTTTCATACATGCTTTTGACTCTGTTTCTTCTTCTGTGAAAAGGAAGTATGTTTGCATTGTCACACTACTCAGAGAATTAAATGATCAAAGGTAGTGAAAGTGTCCAGCACTTAGTTCTCATGATGTTAGTTGAAACTGAAGTAAAAGAATAACACCTTCTTTTTATAATTTCTTCCTCTAAGGCAGGGATGTGATTATTCTTCTTTGTGGTATAAACTTAGCTAATTTTACATCAATCATACTAAGTATGAAATGTGAGAAGTCCGCATTAGTACTAGAGAAGAGTGTACTGTACAAAATGTATCTGAAAAATAGCAAACTCTTCATTAATAAGTCTGTGTAGCTTAGAGACTTACTGTATGACACGTAAGTTGGCTCACTTCTGTGTATGATGGTTGCTGGTAACTTTTTATTATGCTTCTGGTGACTTGATAAATATGATAACTTGTTTGTAAATAGTTGCTATTCGTAAGCATCTTTATTTATTCTTCTTTGGGAAATGGGTATGGTAAGCTTTAGTAAAGAATGCTTGATAAAGATGTACCCGGGGTAAACCAGATGTGGGATTTACAATAAGACTAAAGCATCCTTATGCAAGAATAAGGTGGTTTTTTTTTTCAAATTTGTGTATATAGTTTTACTATATGCTAAAGAGTTATTTCCTTGGACATATTCCATCTGAGAGCTCATTACTTGGTGCAGAATGGAAGAAAGAAGGAATGCAGTGTACTCATTAGTCTTAACCTCGTAAGCAAACACTATTGACTTGTTCTTGATTTGCAAAATGAATGGAGCTTGTTTATAATATTTAAATTCAACCTTTATGGTTGGCAATCCAATATAATGATGGCTTATGTTGAGTTAAAGATTAGAGCTAAATTTCCTTATCTTTCTATTGGATTACATAAAAGCAAACATGCAATAGTAAAGCTGTGTATATATAGATTGTAAGACCAAAAGGATTGCATACTTTGGGACAAAAAGGGGGAAGGAGAATCAAGTTTTAGTTACCTTAATAAGCTTTCCCAGCAGCTAATGAGACTTAGAGCTTTGTAGAAATGCTACCCTAGTCCTCCTGCTATTTTATAACTCTAGGTTGACTTCCTTCAAAGGGAAACATGTCTAAGGTAGGACCTATATGTAGGTGATAGTGACTGTCGTTTAGTAAATATTTGACTGAATTAAAAAAAAATAAAATCACAGATTCTAAGTCATCTCTTGGCCTGTAGGTTGCTAGCCACCTGCAGTTGCCAAGACCTCATCCTCCAAATTGAAAAGATCAGGAAGTTGCGGGAGATGAAAACCCTAGTTAGGTGAATAGAGAAGAGTTTAGAGAAGAGTTTGGATTCTATTATGCCCATGTTCAGGTTCATGAACTTAAACCACCTTACTTCTCTGGGTCTTGGCTATATAATTCTAGTGCAGTTGGATGATTTTAGGGACTTTCACATCTTTATGAAAGTTTATTTTCAGGTGGACCTTTTCATGAAATGAAAACTTTTTCTAAAATGAAAGCCCTATATTTAACACCTGTGGTTCATTAGAATCAGAGTGAAATACTGGCCTTTCTTTCAAGACAGCCTCTGAAGCTTGTCCTGAAAACCAGGACATCCACAAAACAATTTTTAAACCATTGTAATTAAAATACACTGACAGTGTTTTCAGTTATAGGCTTTAATTGACTGTCACCTCGGCCATTAATTCTCAACCATGGACTGTGACATTCTGCTGTGTGACCAGTTGTGTTACTAGTCATATTTGTCAGCAAGAGCAAACCTAGTCATTGAATCAATTCACAATCTCAGATTAAGACCCTGTGTCAGTTCTCACCAGTTGTTTATCCAGCTAACCCAAACTCAATGGCTTATAATAGAGATTTGTTATTTCTCATGATTTTGTGGGTCTGCTAGGCAGTTAGTCTTGTTGGAACAGTGTGGCTGATTTCTGTCATGAGATGGGTGCCAAACTCAAAAACGAGGTCATCTACATGGAGGGAAAAGAGTCTAACCAGTAATAGCAGCATTGTATCCAAGTCATTGGTAGACAACTGGTGATCCATTCTCTGTTGTAATGCAGGTGTTCAGGGCTTAACTAGTGGCCCATCTCCTTTCTATACCTCTCAGCTTCTGCTCTCATCCATACCCACTTTTCTTTTCCTTTCATCATATTTTAAGGAGTTTTGGCAAGAAATGACCTAGCACTCCACTACTAGATGCCAGTTATTAATACATGATTTTGAATAATCACTGGGCTTTAGATTAAGATGTATGGAATTAATGTAAGAAAAACTGAAACAAGTTTTAAATTAGAGAAACAAAGTACAAAGCCAATTTGACCATGTGATCTAATCCTAGAGGTAAATGTGATTATCATTTTCTAATGACATTTGGAAAACTTCTATATAGCAATATAATTATTTTTGAAATGTAATTGACATACAGTATTGTACAAATGTAAGGAGTGCATTGTATACAATGCACATTTGGTACATTTGGTACATTGTATACAATGATTTGGTATATTTATCTGTTGTAATATGATTACCACTGTGAGGTAAGGTAAAGTCATTCAGTCGTGTCTGACTCTTTGCGACCCCGTAGACTGTAACCTACTAGGCTTCTCCGTCCATGGGATTCTCCAGGAAAGAATACTGGAGTGGATTGCCATTTCCTTCTCCAGGGGATCTTCCCAACCCAGGGATCGAACCCGGGTTTCCTGCATTGGAGGCAGACACTTTAACCTCTGAGCCACCAGGGAAGCTCTATCATGTCATGTAATTATCATTTTTTGTGATAAGAATAGTTTAGATCTAATCTCTTAACAACTTAGAAGTTTATAATACAATACTGTTGACTGTACTCACTGTTGTTGTTCAGTTGCTCAGTTGGGTCTGACTCTTTGCAACCCAAGGAGTGCAGCATGCCAGGTTCACCGTACTGTGCATTAGATCTCCAGAACTTATGCATCTTGAAGCTGCTGCTGCTGCTGCTAAGTCGCTTCAGTCATGTCCGACTCTGTGACCCCATAGACAGCAGCCCACCAGGCTCCCCCGTCCCTGGGACTCTCCAGGCAAGGACACTGGAGTGGGTTGCCATTGCCTTCTCCAATGCATGAAAGTAAAAAGTGAAAGTGAAGTCACTCAGTCGTGTCCAACTCTTCACGAATCCGTGGACTGTAGCCCATCAGGCTCCTGCGTCCATGGGATTTTCCAGGCAAGAGTACTGGAGTGAGGTGCCATCGCCTTCTCCACTGAAGCTGCAAGTTGTAACTTTAAACATCTCCCAGTTCTTCCATTCCCCAGCCTTTAGTAACCACTATTCTACCCTGCTTCTATGCATCTGATGTTCTAAAGTTCCGTATGTAAGTGATAGCACTACAGTATTTGTTTTTGCTAACTCATCCCTTAGCACAAAGGCCTCAGGATCCATCCATCCATGTTGCTCCAAATGATCGGTTGCTCTTTCTCATGGTTTGTTCATTCATCAGTTTATGGACACTTAAGTTGTCCCCATGTTTTGATTATTGTGAATAATGCTGCAATAAACAAGGATACAAAGATATGTGTTTTTTTAATTTACTTTTAATTGAAGGGCAATTACAATATTGTATTGGTTTCTGCCATATATCAACATGGATTAACCATTGGTCTGCATAATTTTCTGCTTTTAAGTATCCTTCCTTCCTCCCACTCCATCACACCCCTCTAGGTTGTTTCAGAGCCCCGGGTTGAATTTCATGAGTCATATAGCAAATTCCCACTGGCTATCTATTTTACATATGTTTTCATGCTATTGATGAACTTATTTGCTGGGGAGCAATGGAGATGCAGGCATAGAGAACAGACTTATGGACACAGTAAAAGGATAAGAAGGAGAGGGTGGGATGAGTGGAGAGAGTAGCAGATATCTTTTTAATATCCTGTCTTTATTATGTTTAGATATAGACCAGGAGTGGGACTGCTGGATCATATGGTGGTTCTATTTTTAATTTTTTGAGAAACCTCCATACTGGTTTCCATAGTGGTTGAACTAATTTGGATTTCCATCAAGAATTTACAAAGGTTCCCTTTTCTCCATTCTTACCAACACTTGTTATTTCTTGTTTTGTTGATGCAAGCCATTCTGTCAGATGTGAGGTGATAACTCATTGTGCTTTTGATTTGAATTTCCCTGATAATTAGTGATGCTGAGCATCTTTTTTGTACCTGTTGACAATTTATGTGTCTTTGGGAAATGTCAGTTCATATCCTTTGTCCATTTATTAATTACATTGTTTTTTTGGGGGATTGGTAATTGAGTTGAATGAGTTCTAAATTTTGTATATTAACTATTTATATAGGGTTCACAAATATTTTCTTACATTTCATATGTTGCCTTTTTTTTTCTTTTTGTTTTGCTCTGCAGAAGCTTTAACTTTTATGTAGTCTCACTTGTTGATTTTGCTTTTGTTGCTTGTGCTTTTGGAATTATATCTTAAAAGTCAGTTCTATATGAAAGAGCTTTCCCTGTGTTTCCTTCCTGTGTCATGGTAGCAGTTCTTATGTGTCGGTCCATTTTGAATTAATTTTTGTGAGTAGTACAAGATAATGTCAATTTTACTTTTATGCATGTGGTTATCCAGTTTTCCTAACACTGTATATTGAAGAGACTCTCCTTATTGTATACTATTTATTCCCTGTCAAAAACTTATTGAACATATATTCAGGTGCTTATCTCTGGGCTTTGTTTCATTGGTATATGTATCTTTTTTATGCTAATACTAAACTGCTTTATATCTTTCCTCTTCTCCTTTGCTGTTCGCCTCTCTTCTTTTCACAGCTATTTGTAAGGCCTCCCCAGACAGCCATTTTGCTTTTTTGCATTTCTTTTCCATGGGGATGGTCTTGATCCCTGTCTCCCGTAAAATGTCACGAACCTCATTCCATAGTTCATCAGGCACTCTATTTATCAGATCTAGGCCCTTAAATCTATTTCTAACTTCCACTGTATAATCATAAGGGATTTGATTTAGGTCATACCTGAATGGTCTAGTGGTTTTCCTACTTTCTTCAATTTAAGTTTGAATTTGGCAATAAGGAGTTCATGATCTGAGCCACAGTCAGCTCCTGGTCTTGTTTTTGTTGACTGTATAGAGCTTCTCCATCTTTGGCTGCATAGAATATAATCAATCTGATTTCAATGTTGACCATCTGGTGATGTCCATGTGTAGAGTCTTCTCTTGTGTTGTTGAAAGAGAGTGTTTGCTATGACCAGTGCATTTTCTTGGCAAAACTCTATTAGTCTTTGCCCTGCTTCATTCTGCATTCCAAGGCCAAATTTGCCTGTTACTCCAAGTGTTTCTTGACTTCCTACTTTAGCATTCCAGTCCCCTATAATGAAAAGGACATCTTTTTTGGGTGTTAGTTCTAAAAGGTCTTGTAGGTCTTCGTAAAACCATTCAGCTTCAGCTTCTTCAGCATTACTGGTTGGGGCATAGACTTGGATAACTGTGATATTGAATGGTTTGCCTTGGAAACGAACAGAGATCATTCTGTCGTTTTTGAGATTGCATCCAAGTACTAATCCATGAATATGAGACATCTTTCCATTTGTACCTTCCTTAATTTTTTTCATCAAAGAGTTGTAGTTCTCATTTAACTTTTTTGATTAAATTTATTCTTATGTATCTCACTGATTTTGTTACTATCATAGATGGAATATACCTTTTTTTTTTCCAGATATTTCACTGTCAGTGTATATAGGTACAACTGAGTTTTATATGTTGAATTTTACTTCTGTGACTTAACTGAATTTGTTGATGAGTTCCAACAATTTTTTGGTTACGTGTTTCTGGTTTTCTCTAAGTAATATCACATCATTTACAAATAATGACAGTTTTTCATCTACATGTTATTTCCTTCGCTTGCCTGATTTCTCTAGTTAGAACTTGTAGTACCAAGTTGAATAAGAATGCTGAGAATGAGTACCCTTCTCCCTGAGGTTAGAGGATAATAATTTTTTTCAACACTTCATCATTGATATTGAGTATATTAGTTGTGGGTTTGTTGTAATATATCACCTTTGTTATATATTCTTCCTGTACCCAATTTGTTGAGGGCTTTTTATTGTGAAAGGATGTTGTATTTCTGTCAAATTATTTTCCTGCATCTACTGAGATGATCATATGATTTTCATCTTTCATTCTATTAATGCATATATCACATTTGTTTATTTGCATATGATAACAGTTTTGCATTCCTGGGGTAAACTTCACTTGATTATGGTATATGATCCTTTTAATGTGCTGCTGAATTAGGTTTGTTAGCATTTTGTTGATATTTTGTGTCTATATCCATCAGGGATACTGGTCTGTCATTTTCTTGTAGTATTCATTATCTTGATTTTGTATCAGTGTATTATTGGCTTTGTAAAATGAGGTTGGGAGTATACCCTCCTCTTCAAATTTTGGGAAGAGTTTGGGAAGGATTGGCATTAATTATTCTTTAAAGTTTGGTGGAATTCACTAGTGAAAAACCCATTTGGAACTGGGCTTTTTGATGTTAGTAGGTTTGTATTGCTGATTACATCTCTTTATTCATTGATTTGCTCTAATTTTCTATTTCTTAATGAATCAGTCTTGGTAGTTTATATGTTTTTGGCATTTTCCCATATCTTATAAAGTTGTTTAATTTGTTGGCATATGATTATTTTTAGTAGTTTCTTATGGCCCTTTGTATTTCTGTGGTATCATTATAATGTCTCCTCTTTCATTTCTGATTTAACTCATTTTCTTTTTCTTAGTCTAGTAAAGGTTTGTCAATTTTGTTTATCTTTTCAAAAAAAATCAGTTTTTGGTCTTACTGTTTGTTTGGTCTCAGTATTATATATTTCCATTCTGATGTTTATCTCCTTCTTTCTCTCTACATTAGATTTGCCTTGTCATTTTTTCCTTAGTTCTTTGAGATGTAAAGTTAGATCATTTATTTGAGATTTTTCTTGTTTCTTTACATATTTATTGCTGTGAACTTCACTTTCAGAACTGCTTGTCAACCTCCCATAGATTTTTTGTGTTTGTTTCCATTTGTATTCATTTTGAGATTTTTAAATTTCCTTTCTGATTTCTTCTTTGACTCATGTGTTGCTCAGGAGTGTTGTTTAGTTTTTACATGGTTTAATAAATTTCCAACTTCCTCTTGTTGAAATCTAGTTTCATACTATTTTGTTCATAAATGATATTTGCCATGATTTAAATTTGAAAGTGACAAGACTTGTTTTGTGGCCTATCCTATGAACTTTCCTGGAGAATGTTTTATGTACACCTAAGAAGAATGTGTATTCTGCTGCTCTTGGAGAATTTTCTGTAAAAATCTGTAAAGTATATGTGGTCTAATGTGCAGCTTAAGCCCAAAGTTTTCTTACTAATTTTGGTCTGGATCATCTGTCCATTGTTGAAAGTTATAATGAGGTCTCCTACTATTGTTGTACTGTAATCTATTTCTCCTTTGAGACTGGTTAGAATTTGCTTAAGATATTCAGGGCTCTGATGTATATTTATGATTGTTTTATCTTCTTGATGAATTAACCCCTTAATCATTGTATAATAATTTTCTTTGTCTCTTTACTATTTAGGACTTAAACTTTATTTTCTCTTTGTACAGCTGGCCCTGCTTTTATGATTTACACATGCATGGACTATCTTTTCCATCCCTTCACTTTAAGTCTGTGTGTGCCCTTAAAGCTGAAGTGAGCCTCATGTAGGCAGCATGTAATTGGTGTTTTCTTGTGTAGATGTTCTGTGTCTTTTGATTGGTGAATTCAATCCATTTATACTGGGGATAATTATTGATGCATAAGAAACTACTTTCTGTTTTGCATTTTCATAGTTCTTTTTCCTCTCTTCCTTTGTAAGTGGGACATTTTTCATAGTGATATGCTCTAATGTTCCTGTTTTATATTTTGGGTATTCACTATAAGGTTTTGTTTTGTAGTTACCATAAAGTGAAACAAAGTGAAAGTATTAGTTGCTCAGTCATGTCTGACTCTTTGCAACCCCATGGACTGTAACTCACCATGTTCCTCTGTCCATGGAATTCTCCAGGCAAGAATACTGAAGTAGGGAGCCATTCCTTTCTCCAGGGGATCTTCCCAACCCAGAGTTTGAACCCAGGTCTCCTGCACTATGGGCAGATTCTTAACCATCTGAGCCACCAGGGAAGTCTAAAGGCTTACATCTTATGGATAAACCATCCATTTTATGCTGATAGCAACTTAAATTTGATTGTATATGAAAGTTCTACCCTTTTACTTTATCCTTTTAATGTATTTGTTATCACAGTTTACCTCTTTGCGTTGTGTATTCATTAAGAAATTATTATGGCTATAGTTATTTTTAATACTGTTTTCCATCAACCTTTCTTTATGTTACAGAATTAGAGTTTTCTAAATATGACTGTATTTACTTTTATAGTTTTGTATTTTTTTTCTTTTTCATGATGCTGCTTAGCATCTTTTCATTTCTGCTTGAGGAACACCTTTCAGGTTTTCTTGCAAAGCAGCTTTACTGGTGATAAACTCACTCAGTTTTTGTTTGTTTGGAAAGCCCTTCTTTCTTTTATATAAGTGAAGAATAACTTTATAGAGTATTCTTGTTGAGCAGGTTTTTTTCAACACTTTTAAATATGTCATTCTACTTTTTCCTGGCCCATAGTGTTTCTGCTGAGAAATTTGCTTATAAACTAATGAGGATTCCCTTTAGGTTACCACACTTTTTCTTTTGCTGCTTTTAGAATTACATATTTGTCTTTGATTTTTAATACATTCATTCTAAGTGTCTTGGAGAAGGTCTTTCCTTTGAGATAATGTGTCGATTTGCATTGTAAGCTTGGATGTCCTAGAGTCTCTTCAGATTTGGTACATTCTCAGCTATTAATTCTTTAAACTTTCTTTCTTCTCCCACAACCCTTCTCCTTTCGGAATCCCAGTTAATCTGATATTTGCACATTTGATGATGTCCCCTGGATCATATAGAATGCACTCTTTTTCATTCTTTTTAATTTATCTCTGATTGAGTTATTTCAAAGTATCCATTTATTCTCTGACCATTGATTCTATCTTCTATTTGGTCTAATCTGTCGTAGTTGCACTTTACTGCATTTTTCATTTTGTTTACTGAATTCTTCAGATTCAGAATTCTTGTTGGTTCTTTTTAAAGATTTTTATCTCTTTATTAAGTTTCTCATTTTGTTCAGTTGTCTTGATTTAACTGAACTGTGTTTCTGTGTTTACTTTGTGCTCATTGAGTTTCTTCAGAAGAGCTATTTTGAATTCTTTATTAGCTATACTACACTGTGTGCTTTTGAATTCAGTTATAGAGGATTATTATATTTTTGTGGATGTGTTTACTTGATGCTTTATGTTCCTTGAAGGTTTGCATTGCTATTTTCACATATGAACCAGCACCTGTCCAAATCTTTGTCATTTTCTGATAGGACATAATCTTCTTTGGTTCTACTTAAATCTGGGCTTTCTCCAACCTTGTATGGATGCACTTGCTCTATCTTTTTACTTCTTTTTGTATAATAATTCTTAATCTTCTGTATCTTCTCTGGTTCTTACAAATCACCTGTCTACTAGTGGAAACCTCTTCCTCCCTCCCCAGAAGATGGTGCTGCAGCAAATGGTTATAGTTGATCTCTTGCCCATAATTCCCAGCCATTTTGTTTGTTTGTTTGGTTGGTTTTTTTGAGGGGACTTCCTGTTTACTGGACCTTGCTGTTGCAGCTGTGCTCTGAATTAAACATCAGGAGCCAGATGCAAAGAATGGGGAAGTTTGAGTTTGGCCCTTGGAGCACTGGGGATACCTATGCGGCAGGTGAGGTTCTCCCAGTGGCTCATGGGTGAGATTTCTGCTGGAGTCATAAAAACAGTCAGCAGGAACTTCATGCATCAGATGCCCTCTGATATGTGCATCTGCCTCCATTTTGATCTCTCTTTCCCCAGTCCTAGAGGTCCTGCCTGGTGTGCTGACGTTACTCCCTAAATAAATTAAATAGGTGCTATGTGTGAGTGTGTATGCATCTTCATATTTTAACCTGTTCTAACTGTTACGATAGTGTTAACTGCTCAGTCGTCTCTGACTGAGTTCACCAATTGGACTCAGTCCACCAGTCTTTAGGCAAGAACACTGCCATTTCCTTCTCCAGGAGATTTTCCCAATGCAAGGATCGAACCCAGGTCTCCTACACTACAGGCAGATTCTTTACATCTGAGCCACCAGGGAAGCCCTAACATATAATTCAACAAGTAATAGTAAGCAAATTTTATATCCCTTTGGTTAAACCTGGAACAAACAGACACACACATGTAAAAACTAAATATATACAAAACCATATTCATGTATCTGCATTTATTTTTATTATATGTATTAAATAATACATTGTTGTTGTTTTTCAGTCTCTCAGTTGTATCTGATGTTTTGCAGCCCCATGGACTGAAGCACGCCAGGCTTCCCTGTCCATCATATTCTCCCCGGTGTTTGCTCAAATTCATGGCCATTGAATCGGTGATGCTATCCAACCATCTCATCCTCTGCCATCCCTTCTCCTCCTGCCTTCAGTCTTTCCCAGCATCAAGGTCTTTTCCAGTGAGTCAGATCTTCATATTAACTGGCCAAAGTATTGGAGCTTCAGCATCAGTCCTTCTGTGAATATTCAGGGTTTATTTTCTTTAGGATTGACTGGTTTGATTTCCTTGCAGTCCAAGGGACTCTCAAGAGTCTTCTCCAACACCACAATTTAAAACCTTCAGTGCCTTGGCACTTAGCATTCTTTACAGTCCAACTCTCACATCCATTCATGACTTCTTGGAAGAACCATAGCTTTGACTAAGATGCACCTTTTTGGCAAAGAAATGTCTCTGCTTTTTAACAGTTTGTCAACAGTTTGTCAACTGTTTGTCAACAGTTTCTCTAAGTTTGTCATTGCTTTACTTCCAAGGAGCAAGCGTCTTTTAATTTCATGGCTGCAGTCACCATCCACAGTGACTTTGGAGCCCAAGAAAATAGTCTGTCACTGTTTCCATTGTTTCTCCATATATTTGCCATGATATGATGGGTCCAGATGCCATGATCTTAGTTTTTTGAAAGTTGAACTTTAAGCCAGCTTTTTCACTTTCTTCTTCACCTTTATCAAGAGGCTCTTTAGTTCCTCTGCAGTTTCTGCCATTAGAGTGGTCACCTGTATATCTGAGGCTATTGATATTTCTCTCTGCAGTCTTGATTCCAGCTTGTACTTCATCCATCCTGGCAATTCACATGAGGTACCTTGCTTATAAGTTAAATAAACAGGGTGACAATATACACCCTTGACACACTCCTTTCCCAGTTTTGAATCAATGCATTGTTCCATGTCTAGTTCTAGATGTTGCTTCTTGAACTGCATATAGGCTTCTCAGGTGTCTCAGGACGGTCTGTTATTTCCGTCTCTTAAAGAATTTTCCACAGTTTGTTGTGATCCACACAGTTAAAGTCTTTAGCATCTTCAAAGAAGCAGAAGTAGAAGTTTTTCCGGAATTCTATTGCTTTTTCTATGGTCCAATGGATGTTGGCAATTTGATCTCTGGTTCTTCTTCCATTTCTAAATCCAGCTTGTACTTCTGGAAGTTCTCAGTTCATGTAATGTTGATGCCTAGATTGAAGGGTCTTGAGCATTACTTTGCAGTCATGTGAAATTAGTGCAATTCTGCAGTAGTTGGAGCATTCTTTGGCATTGTCCTTCTTTGGAATTGGAATGAAATCTGACCTTTTCCAGTCCCATGGCCACTGTTGAGTTTTCCAAGTTTGCTGACATATTGAGTGAAGCATTTTAGCAGCAGCATCTTTTAGTATTTGAAATAGCTCAGCTGAAATTCCATCACCTCCACTAGCTTTGCTTGTAGTAATGCTTCCTAAGGCCCACTGACTTCATACTCCAGGATATGTGGCTCTAGGTGAGTGATCATACCATTGTGGTTATCCAGGTCACTAAGATCATTTTTGTATAGTTCTGGGTATTCTTGCCACCTCTTCTTAGTATCTTCTGTTTCTGTTAGCTCCATACATTTTCTGTCCTTTATTGTGCCCATTGTTGCATGAAATATTCCCTTGGTTTTTCTGATTTTCTTGAAGAAGTCTCTAGCCTTCCCCATTCCATTGTTTTCCTCTGTTTCTTTGCATTGTTCTCTTAAGAAGGGTTTCATATCTCTCCTTGCTTTTCTTTGGAACTCTGTATTCTGATGGGTATATCTTTTGTTTTCTCCTTTATCTTTCACTTCTCTTTTTTTTCTCAGCTGTTTTTAAGGCCTCCTCAGACAACCATTTTGCCTTTTGCATTTCTTTTCCATGAGAGTGGTTCTATAATACATAATAAAATGATATATGATAAAATGAATTCAATATCATATATGTCTATATATACACACACTTCTAGGAATTTCATTGAAAGTATCAAAATATTCATTGGTTATCTTGTAAAATGAAAGCTGGATCTACTTCACATATGGAGAAATCTGAGTCAATGTGTTCATCTTATTTCTGAATAAAGTGATATTAGCTATGCTTTTTTTTTTTTTTTTAATTTGGCTGTGCTGGGTCTCATTGCTGCCCCAGTTTTCTCTAGTTTCGGTGAGCATGGGCTACTCTCTAGTTGCTATTCATGAGCTTCTCATTGTAGTGGCTAGTTTTCCAGAGCACAGGCTCTAGTTGCAGCACATGGGCTTAGTATTTGCAGCTCCTGGGCTCAAGAACACAGGCTTAGTAGTTGTGGCACATGGTCTCAGTTGCTCCAGGGTATGTGGGGTTTTCCCAGATCAAGGATCAAACCCATGTCTCCTGCATTGGCAGGCGAAGATTCTTTACCACTGAGCCACCAGGAAAGCCCCTAAATTATAGTTCTAACTGGCTAAATTCCTTTCCAAAAAGAAAATAATGAATCATATATTTTTAAGGCTCTCTTCATGACACATTCTTCATTTTCCCATGAAATGAAACTTTTTAAGATTCACCTATTGCTCAGTCTTAAGAGGAGAAACCCCAGACCTGACTTTTATTAACTGCTGTTGTTGAGTGCTGAGATTAGAAAAAAATGCCTATTGTTACTATTTTATTACATGTTATTATAGAATTGGACACAGCAAAATCACCATATTTTATGACATATCAAGTGATAAATCCTATTCTCTGAAAGTCAGAAAAAACTACTCTGAGAAGGTTTTTTTCCCCATTTACTGAAAGAAAATTCAAAGGATGAGATAAAATATCCTAGTGATGGGCACAAATTCATGGGTTTGTTTGATAGCCTTAATTAATGATCTTGTAATTGGGTATCATGTTAGTTGTCATGTAGCTGGCAGCATTCACTGAGAACACATCTAAATCCCTACTTTTTCACTCCTTCCCAAACATTGTCATTCATTTGGGTGACAATTCATGCATAATATAATAGCCCTAGGGTGCAATTAATTTTAGCAGTTGCACAACTTAGTAAGGGAAAGAAATATCCCTGGTATCATGTGTTCTTTGAAGGTCAGATGATGTCACAATTTGCACCTTTGTTGTGAGACATGAAAATTAGCAATTAACATAAATATATTGATTAACATATGTATAATTTAGTCTGATATTAATGAAACTAATCATATTTTATTTAACAGATGTAAGCATTTTCTTTCTTCTACTATGAAACATCATTATTTTTTTAAAAAAAGTTGAGAATTTGGGTTTAATCATACTTGTTTTTTTGAGGTATATGCTAGAGAAAATTTAGACGGATCCATGCTCTAGGAAGTTTAAACAAAAGAACTTGACAGTTTATTTTGTACCATATATATCAGCGATCTATATATGTAGTTTCCATATTTTTTGTATGTTACATGTCTCTTCCGTCCTTTATATAATAGCTATCACTGCCTATATTTAGGTCTTGAACACCTTTCCTTTTGACTCTTGGCATAATCCTGTGTTTGGGTTGATTTCATTTTGGTGTTCAAATATTGCCAGAGGGATCTTTCTGAGCCATACATTTGATCTTGACTCTCAGTCACACCTTTAGGGTGCAGACACAAACCCTGGCTCTTGGTTAGGTGAGACATATACATGCCATCACTCAGTTATGTTTATTCTTTGTAACCCTATTAACTGTAGCCCACCAGGCTCCCCTGTCCATGGGATTCTCAAGTCATTACTGGGAGGGGTTGCCATGCTCTCCTCCAGGGAATCTTCCCACCCCAGGGATTGAACCCAGGTCTCCTGTATTTCAGGGACATTCTTTACTGTCTGAGCCACCAGGGAAGCCCAGATACTAATAATTAAATTATTGATATACACCAGTGGTTTAATAAGTTACTCTTATCAGCTAGAGATATTTCTGTGATGAGTAGAGTGCATGAAGTTTTGTACAGTGCTATTATTATTATTAAAAGTGTTAATAACATTTCTAGAGTATTTAGTATATCCCAGCCATTCTTTAAAGAATGCTACATGAATTATCTTATTTAATCCTCTCAAAATTATCTTAATAATAAAAATTTTCCATTTTATAGATGAAGAATTTCAGGTTCAGAGAAATTAGCTGCTTATCCAAAGAGTAAGCAAGTGTTAAGTAATAGAGTGGGATTTGTGTTTATATGAATTGAATCAAAGTTTACACTTTTTCCACTCAGTGTGATGGAAGGGAATGCAAGTAATGGAAAAATTTACACGTTGCCATTTGATATTTTGTTCTCTATAGACTTATGAAGTGTTGGACATTTGTGGGCTAACTCTTGCTTTGGTGATTAGCTAATCTGGAAAATTTAAGTTTTCCTTATTTATGAGAATGTGCTTATTTTGGGGTATTAGTTGAAACTGAAGGGTGCTATTTGATATAAACTAACTAAGATCATGGCATCTGGTCCCATCATTTCATGGGAAATACATGGAGAAACAGTGGAAACAGTGGCAGACTTTATTTTTGGAGGGCTCCAAAATCACTGCAGATGGTGACTGCAGCCATGAAATTAAAAGACATTCCTTAAAAGGAAAGTTATGACCAACCTAGATAGTATATTCAAAAGCAGAGACATTACTTTGCCAACAAAGGTCCATCTAGTCAAGGCTACGGTATTTCCAGTGGCTATGTATGGATGTGAGAGTTGGACTGTGAAGAAGGCTGAGCACTGAAGAATTGATGCTTTTGAACTGTGGTGTTGGAGAAGACTCTTGAAAGTCCCTTGGACAGCAAGGAGATCCAACCAGTCCATTCTGAAAGAGATCAGCCCTGGGATTTCTTTGGAAGGAATGATGCTAAAGCTGAAACTCCAGTACTTTGGCTACCTCATACGAAGAGTTGACTCATTGGAAAAGACTCAGATGCTGGGAGGGATTGGGGAATAGGAGGAAAAGGGGATGACAGAGGATGAGATGGTTGAATGGCATCACCGACTTGATGGACATGAGTTTGGGTGACCTCCAGGAGTTGATGATGGACAAGGAGGCCTGGCGTGCTGCGATTCATGGGGTTGCAAAGAGTTGGACACGACTGAGTGACTGAACTGGACTGAACTGAACATAAATTAGTATAGGTTACTTGGCAGTCACAGTGAATGACAGCTGTAATTTAAGGGCTGATGTCAGTCACTGTTGGGTGCTGTGTAAAGAAAAATGCTCGTGCCCAGTTGTGTCTAGCTTTTTGCAATTGCATGGACTGTAGCCCACCAGGCTTCTCTGCCCATGGGATTCTCTAAGCAAGAATACTGGAGTGGGTTACCATTTTCTCCTCCAGGGGATCTTCCTGACCCAAGGATCGAACCTGCATTTCCTGTGTGTCCTACATTGGCAGGCAGACTCTTTAGCACTGAGCCACTGGGGAAGCCCAAAGAGATGTAACATGCACCATTTCACTTTTCTGAGCAATGAGTTAACATAGCTAGTTTTTATGTTTTTCAGGGTTATCAGTAAGAATATTATCTCCGACAATAAAGCCTGAAGCTAAAATGGGTAGATTTGGAAAGCATTTGTTTGAAGAAAATGGACTGTGAAATAATATTCAGTAATTAGCCATTTCTTTATAAGTTAGCACTACTTTCTTAATTGAGTCACATGATGTTCCCTAGGCCAAGAATTTGGATCAAATTTATTGTTTTCAGTTGATCTGCCCAGTGGTGATGCAAGATAAAACATCTGGCTATTTAGAGGAGAGCTCATTGGAGGAGATTAAAATTGCATAACTTCTGTTGACGAGGCACAACTGCCAGGGTTGATCTGTTTCAAGGGAAATAAGACAATGTCCCAGGTATTAGCCTATATATTTTTGTTACTCTTCTGGAAAGGAAGATCAGGGGAAGAATTGGGGAGATGACAGGGGAAAAGAGAATAGTAAGAGTGGAATAAAATTGTTGATCATGAGTAGAATGTGGAGAAGTCATGATGTTGTTGTCAACTGAGCATTTATTAAGTTCTAAATAGTCCTCAGGTCACACAGTTAGTTAAGACTGAAGCAAGAATTTAGTCTCAATAATGAAAGCCAAGGCTTGAGGTTTTCACTGCAGTGCCCCATCCACCAATTTCTAGGGTATGTGCTAGGTGTTTAACATGTTTAATTTCATTTAATACTTATACTTACTTGCCCTTCAGTTTTACTACCATTGTGTATATGAACATTTTTAAAAATCCCAAGGATTTAACAAATTAGATAAGTTGTCCAATTTGTCTGAACTGTATATTTTCAAAGTTAACAAAATATATATATATATAATTTCAAAGGTTTATCAAAGGCATGTTGTTAAAACTATTTTCAGCAATAATGCTCTTAGAGAATCTTTTCTGTAGAAATCCTAACTTCAGTGTGGGAATTCCTATTTCCAGTATGGGAATCAGCCCAAATCCTATATTCTGGGTAGTTCAGCTCTGGCAATTGTTTCTGTTAGTTGCTTAGTCATGTCTGACTCTTTGCGACCCCATGGACTGTAGCACGCCAGGCCTCCCTGTCACTCACCATCTCTCTTTGCCCAACTGGCTATTATCTTTCATAATAAATCTTTTAATGTCACCTATGTATTGCTTTGTCTCTCGATTACTAGGAAGTTCAGAAACAAAACACTGCAAAGAAAAAGGCCAATAACCAACACCTCTTACATAGATTGGAACTATTCAAAAATTTTAGTTTGGTCATGGAGTAAGTAGCCAACCCAAATACTGGTGACAAAAACATATTATCTTTGTACTTTATTTCAGAAATAGTGGTGAATTTTATTACCTGATTGCAAACAGAAATATTTGCTATCTTTGCTTTAAAAAAAAAATTCAAATGGCTTGATTGATTCTGTCAGGAAACACAATCAATCATATTCATTTAACCATGTTGTAATTAGTAAGCATATTTTATTTTAGCCTTATAGTATATGTCAACAACAAAAGACCACATATAGGACTTTGGTTACTTGAACATAATGAACTGTCATTAAATCCCAGTGTTTCTGGTGTTTTTCCCACCAGCATACACGGGCCTTTGATGCTTCTGAAACAATATGCACATTGGAAGGCATTTTAAGTTACATGGAATATATATTTTTTCTAACTATCATTAGAAGTACTCAAGCAATAAATGTGGCCCAATAAAGAACACTAAAGGTGAAATATTAACAGGGGAGGTTATAATTATGGAATCAAATACTTAAGTAAACACTGAGAACATTATGTGCCCACTAAAGCATTTGAATAACATCTTTCACAGTGGTACCTGTGGTAGTTGCTTTACAGTGATGCTGGATAAGCACAAACAGTGGCGTAATTAAAAATATTCATATATGTACATGAATCAAAACTAGTTTCACCATCTCTATTTTTAAAATTTGTTCTCCCTCACTTTGAATGGGGGCTTCCCTGATCGTTCAGTTGGTAAAGAATCCACCTGCAATGCAGGAGACCCTGGTTCAATTCCTGGGTTGGGAAGATGCCGTGGAGGAGGGCATGGCAACCCACCCCAGTATTCCTGCCTGAAGAATCCCCATGCCAGAGGAGCCTGGCAGACTACAGTCCATGGGGTCTCAAAGAGTCGGACATGACTGAGTGACTAAGCATAGCACACCCACTTTGTATGTGGGTATAAGTTTTTTGTTGTATATTTCTGTAAATTTCTTTAATAATATATTAGTTAGGGAACATGGAGTAAAATGATAATTAATGTGTTTAATTCTGGAGTGACAATGTCAGTGATGAATCTTGGTACCAGAGTAAATTCATAATAGATATGTACTCTTGGGCAGTTTATTTTGCTTTAGTGCCTCAGTTTGTGGCCCAGTCTGTAGAATGGAATAACAGCAGTTACCTAAAAGGGTTGTTGTAAGGATTGTGTTAGTGTTTGTAAAACATATATTGCCTTCTCTATGAATTTTAGTAATGACGATGATGACTACATAGCATAAAAAATGCTGTGTTCTACTTTTCTGAACAGTGTGGAGCCAAGAGAATAAAAACAGGGTCAACTTTGAACATTAAATATTATAAAAATATCTTGTATTCAACTTCTTAATCATACTTAGTAGAAAATACATTATAGTTTTTGTTGTTTAGTTGCTAAGTTATTTCTGACTCTTTGCAACCCACAGACTGCAGCCGACCAGCCTCCTCTGCCCATGAGGTTCTCCAGGCAAGAATACTGGAGTGGGTTGCCATTACTTTATTCAGAGGATCTTTCCTGACCCAGGCATTGAACCTGGGTCTCCTACATTTCTACCATCTGGGCCACCAGGAAACCACCTCGGAAGCCCAGAAAATACATTAAATATAATTTTAAATCATAAGAGCTTCCCCCATGGCACTAGTAGTAAAGAACCCGCTGGCAATGCAAGAGACCTAAGAGATGCAGGTTTGATCCCTGGGATCCCCTGGAGGAGGGCATGGCAACCCACTCCAGTATTCTTGCCTGGAGAATCCCATGGACAGAGGAGCCTGGCGGGCTATGGTCCATGGGTTGGAAAGAGCTGGACATAACTGAAGTGACTTAGCACACAGGCAAAATCATAGGAAGTTAGCATAAGGAGGGCAAAGATGAAAAGAGGAGGAGGAGGAACTGAGTGCCCTTATAACAGAGTCTTGTATTAATATTTCTCTCGTTTCTAGATCATGAAAGTATTCACTAACCTACTAATTGCTCTGGATAGGGGAAAATTATGCTGATCCTGGGCCAGTGATAAAATCATGCTTTTAACTACCTGCTTTGTGGATATATAGCATAATGTCTTACACTGTATTAGGCACAAAAAATGAAATGGTGAAACATGTCTCACAATGTGCGTGTGTTTTGGGTATGGCAGGTGAGGTGAAGTCGCTCAGTTGTGTCCGACTCTTTGCGACCCCGTGGATTGTAACCTACTAGGGCTTCTCTGTCCATGGGATTCTCCAGGCAAGAATACTGGAGTGGATTGCCATTTCCTTCTCCAGGGGATCTTCCCGACCCAGGGATCGAACCCAGGTCTCCCGTATTGGAGGCAGACGCTTTCACCTCTGAGCCACCAGGGAAGCCCAGGGGACAACTAATTTGATTATGACCAAATGGACACAGATTGAAATATATCTCGAGCACTTGTAGAGCTGTCTAGAAGACACAATGAAAGCAAAAGGAAATATTAACACTTGAAATTAGAAGACATAGGGTTAGTTAAATTAACATCTGTAGTTGCTATTATATTGTTTGAGTACTAGTGAAAATAGTGTATATCTTTTGTATGTTAATAAAAACACGCTAGATCCACAAAGATTTATGTGGACTGAGGGAATCTATGTAACTTTAAACCTAATGCTGTGTATTATCAGGTAGCATTCTTTTTCCTATTGGCTATGGTATTAGTGTGAAAATGAAAGAGTAATTTGGCATATTGCTGTTTTTCAAATCTAAATTTTTCTCCTTCCTAATATGCTTATTACTAAGGCATCTACTTCATTTCAGCCAGTTAATTTCTTAGTCTTTCCTTTCTCTGTATGGCTTCCCCACTAGAATCCCCTGGCCCCCAGTTTCTCCTCTCCTGTGGGCAGAATGCAGTCATGAGCTCCAGGCTTCATTATCAGGCAGCCTGGATTTGAATACACACTTCTCTACTTGCTATTTTAATAATCTTTCACAGGTTGTGTTGCTCCCCTGGTCTCACTCAATCAGTAAAGAATCTGCCAGCAATGCAAGAGACCCAGGTTCAATCCCTGGGTCAAGAAGTTCGCCTGGAGAAGGAAATGACAACCCATTCCAGGAGTCTTGCCTGGAAAATCCTATGGACAGAGGAGCCTGGTGGGCTATAGTCCACAGGCTTGCAAGTTGGACGTAACTTAGCAACTAAATCACCACCACCACCACAGGTTGTGTTAGTTTCTGGGATTCAGTTTCTTCAGCTTCATATGGACCTAACACTAGATCTTGCTTCACAGGTTGTCAAGGTTATGTGAGTAAATCCATGTACAGTACATAAAAGTATGCCTAAAACAGCCCAGTTAAGTGCTTAGTATGATAGTTATTATATTGTTTTGTCAAACACATGTTTCTGATGCCCAGCAAAAACAATGGTCCAGAGGTTTCTATTGAAACCTACAGTTCCTGAACTTAGAGAATCCGCATTGCCTGCTTTTGTAGAGCTATATGCTTCCATTTGTTTGGAGAATGAACGACTTGCCCAGAGGATCTTGGCACCTAATAAAGCCTCGATAGCACTGGTGATCACTAGTAACTGTTATTGTAACTCCAAAGAAAGTGCCAGAAACTCTGTAAAAATCTATTTTTCCTCCACTGCAAGACACTTTGCCTACATCTTTGTTAGTCTTTATTTTTCTTTTCAGTGCCTCTTAGATTTATGTGTCGGGAAAACGTCTGTGGTCATTTTTGTGCTTTCCATTGCCATGATCCTTCCATATGAAGCATGAATTTACAGTTAGTTACTTGACTTTGGGATTTTTAAGCTTTTGAAGGGAGAGGCAACTGTTTTAGGGATATATTACTTTTCTTTTGTAGCACTTGGGAGAGGGCTGAGTGCATACTTGGAGTTCAAGAAAGATTGGCTATCTGCACAAACGCAAACCAAAATGTATATACACATCCCTAAAATATGTTCTCCCTAATAGCATTTTAGATATTCTAATTTGAACAGGAGCATATATGTTTGTACTTTTAACATTTAATTGATATTGTCCACTTTCTCTTACTATTAGATTTTAAAGCAGAAATCCGCTGACTTTAAAAATTAATGGTGATAACTGATTTCATGTTGAACAACATAAAAATTAATAGATGAACCTGATAGACCATTTTTGGTCTCACAGCTTTATGTAAATATCATCTACTTGCTTATTCTTCAATATGAGCATGCAACAGCAATAAAACCTTTGGAGAAAAGCCTAGGGTTTAGTTGATAGTAGTGTCCCAATATTGCCAATGTAGGAGACTTGGGTTTGATCCCTGTGTCAGGAAGATCCCTGGAGAAGGAAATGGCAACACACTCTAATATTCTTGCCTGGGAAATCCCATGGAATGAGGAACCTGACAAGCTACAGTCAATGGGATCTCAAAGAGTTGAACACAACAGAATACTGTATTCTTAGTTTTGATGAATAAACTATGACGATGTAGAGTGATAACATTAAAAGAAATGGAAAGGTGTAATGAGTATATGGGAGCTTGCTGTACTATCTTTGTAACTTTTCTAAAAATCTGAAATTATTCCCAAATTTATAAAGTATTCCTAAACATATTTATAAAGTAATAAAAATAATTTTAAAAGAAATTTAAAAGTGAATAATTGGAAACAAGCTAAATGTTAAAAATGAGAAAATGATTATTATATTTCCAATGACATATTTATTCACTTAATGCATATAATACACTCATTAAAAAGCTTCATTGTAAAAAATGAACTAAATACAAAATACTTTTGGTATTAAGTAGAAAAAATGTCAAGAATACTATTTGTTCAGTCTGATTACAACAATAAAAATAAATTAATAAAAGTAGACATATAAAACTTATCATCCCAGGACTAGGAGATTCTGACTCTTTCTTTTTGCCAGTTCTCTAAATTTCTATAGCTTTGCAAACTTCTCTAGCTTTATTCCAAATAATCATTGAAGGTAATAGATCAGCTCTAAAGAACTGAATTTACTTATCAGGGATGTGAATTAAAGCATGTTAAAAAAGAAAAAAAAAACAAAACAGTATATTTGACCATGACTTCCCCAATTTTAATTAAAGAGTTTTTATCAAACCATTTTGAAAAATTTGATTTTGGGAAGTGGTCAAAATAGATGAAGACAGTCAGACAGCAGAAAATTCCAATTATAAAATAAATCCTGAAGATGTAATGCACAGCATGGTGACTATAATTAACAATACCATATTGCATATTTGAAACTTGCTAAGAGAGCATATCCTTAAAGTTCTCATTTCAAGAAAAACAATATATTACTGTGTAGTAATGAGTGTTAACTAGTCTTATTATGGTGGTCACTTTGCCATATATATATACACACACAAACACAAGCATATATACATATACTCCTTACTGTATATCTGAAACTAGTGTGATATACATTCCTTTGTATCTTAATAAAAATCTAGTTTTAGCGAGCATTTTATCTTAAGGCTATAACGTATTCTTTATTGTTGGATACTGAATTTGTTTCAATTGCAAACACTTTCAGCTTTCAAAGGTCAACTCTTACAGAAATGACCTGTCATTTTACCATTTTACCTGTACACAGCTGAATACTTTAAAATCCCTCTTCAAAATTTGTTACTTGGATATGTTCACATAGGATGAGGTGGAGCCAGGAGTAACTGGTGCGAATTCAAAATGCCACTGTAGCTCAAGAACCCAAAGTACATACTGCTACCAATAAAGCACAATCAAATCAAAAAGCGCTGTGGTTCTGGAAGTGACCTTGAGAGAGTATCCATAGTTTTGCTCTCTTCTTTAGCTTTCGCATTCTGGCATTATTAACAGTCACACTTTGGGGTCCATCTGGAGTCTGACTTCTGTCTCCACATTTGTAAATTTCCACTTAGCTCATCCAGAGATTCCATTCCATGTTGAACATTACTTTGGGAGCACAGGTATCCCCTACTTTTTGAAGTTTGTCTTATGCCACTTCACATTTACAAAATAGCTACCTACCTTAGTACCTGTTTGCATTAACTGAAAGAAATTCAAAGAGGATTTTCACTTTTACAAAAATATGCAAAAGAAAATAGTGGTCAGCATTTGTTTTGAAGCACAATGTGTTTCTTGAACAGGTAGAGTGGCGCCGCCAAGCTCCTTCCATGGGAACTACACTCAGCTTCTCAGCATCAAGCTACCATAGCTTTTACTGGCTCTGTGATCACCTGTACTTTATTGTGCATCCATTAACAAGATGTGTCCTAAGATAATTGCCGTTTTACTTACACCATTTTGGCTTAGGAAAGGTTTCATAGGAATGCTGTTTTTGGATATTGGGGAACCCTGTATATTATTTGATTAATTTCATTTAGAATAGGAAGACATATGTAAAACCTGTTAGAAGAAAACAAAAT
Source organism: Nanger dama (assembly GCA_917880005.1). NCBI lineage: Eukaryota > Metazoa > Chordata > Mammalia > Artiodactyla > Bovidae > Nanger > Nanger dama. Next base: position 39,920,534 of record CAKJTW010000007.1, read on the forward strand.
ATATTTCATGGATCGTTGCAAATGTTCTGCCATATATACTGAAATGCTATATAATTTTTACCCTGTATTTTAAAATGCTTGAGAGTATTAGAAACATAAATGGTATTTCAAAAGGAGAACTATAGGATTGGAATTACTTTTCAGTTAAAACTTTTTCACAACTTTAAGGCACTTAATTGAAAATATTTCAGTGGTAAAAAGGAGGTATGTCTGTAATATATGTGTATGGGAAGATTCTTGATTGAAAAAGACCTTGGAATACTTTCATTCCTTGGGGCTGAAGGAAGATATATATTTAGAAGCAAAGACAGAATCAACTGGAAAATTCCCACCCCCAAATGCTAGGCAGGGTGTGTCCTTAGAAATCATGGTGATAGGCTCCTTCTCCCCTTGGAGGTACTCCATCCTTAAAAATCGAATAGGGTATATTGAATCCTTTATCACTGCTTGGATAGAACTTGGACAAGGTTCAGAAATGGAAATCATTCCAAAATCCTCTCTCCACTCTTTGAATGGAGGAAATCTTTGATAGGAACTCACTACTTAAAAGGGTGTGTGTGAAGGGATCCTTGGAAGATGTTCAACTTTTGATGAGATGGCTCCTTGGATGGTTTTCAAGACCTGGAGGGGTCCATAATGAAGAATCATGCTGCTTCCATTAGTGTATTTTTCCTCTTCATGTTTGCAGACAAAGCTGAGAATCTGTCCAATTTCTTCCTTGGCTAAGGTAGTCTTTATTTTAATAGAAAGGCTAGTCAACTTGGCACATTTGCAGAGGAGAAGAGCAAATGAAAGCAAGTAACATTTAGATAATTCTCTTGGCCAATGGAAGATAACTTTGTGTTTGATTGAGCTGCACTTTTTTTTTCCTCTCCACAGTAGTTTACCAATTTGGGAAATGAAAAAAATCATCTCCTGTTTTATAACTGTTAACCCTCAGGTGATTTTTCTTGTTAGTGTTGTGAAAAAATTTAGTTGGGGTGTTTGCATTTAAAAGTAGAGTTATGCCTTTATATAGTTCATATAACTTAATATGACACTTTTCATAGTTGTGTAATTACTTTGAATTTGGTAATTACTTTGAATTACTTTATAATTTGGTATATGAGTGGGTATTATTAATAGTTTTGGGAGTTTCACCAATAATCATTGATTTGCTTTTAATTTAAAAACCAGAGATTCTCTTGTATCTTAATATATATTTCATTTTCTCTTGAACTCATAAATGTAGTAATACAACAAGCACTAAGTATGTTTGCTAATAACTATTTCATTAGTTAGGGCATTATAATACTTACTGCAGTTTGATGAGTGTTTTACCTAAACTCTGTTGTTTTATTTTTAATGAGAAATATTTTTATTCTTTAACAACAATAACAATTTAAAAATCTGTAGAAGTTGAATTAAAAAAAAAATCACAAATGCAAAATGTCACATTTAAGATTATGTGGTTTATGATGACTGATATAGATTACAATGTTCCCTGATATTCTGTGATCTCACGTGTGCAAAAGGCTTTAATTTAATTTTATTCTAAATGCTTAAATAAAGATATGTATCTTAATGACAGTGATAAGGAAATATTAGGTTGGTGAAAAGGTCATTTGGGTTTTTCCATAAGATGTTACAAAAACCCCGGAACAAACTTTATGCCCAACCCAGTATGTTAATTAATGACCTCTTAAAACAATTTATTGAAAATAGTTACTTTTCACACCTAGTCAAATTTAGTACGTTAGTATAGATAAATGACATAACTTGGCTAGTAGGAAAGCAGATCTAGATATGAGAAGTGCAAATTTTAAGATAAAATTGTTTTTAGGTCTAATTTTTAAAAAGTCTGTCTGCAATGGATATTGACTCCAATCTCCCATTATCACTTCAGCTTTAGCAATGTGATGAGAATTAAAACTCAGTACACATGAATAATGTACAGATTCTAGGGTTAGAATTTGTTAAATAGAACCCATCTATCTTTGATAGGTATTACAAAGTCATAAACTCAAGAGAGATTTGTTGTTATTGTTGTTTAGTTGCTCTGATTCTTTGTGACCCCATGGATTATAGCCCGCCAGGCTCCTCTGTCCATGGAATTCTCCAGGCAAGAAAAATGGAGTAATCTGCCTTTTCCTTCTCCAGGGGATCTTCCTGACCCAGGGATTGAACCTGCCTCTCCTGCATTGGGAGGTGGATTCTTTACCACTAGGAAAGCCCCAAGAGAGATAAAGAACATAAAATACAAAGACTCAAAATTTCCATTCTTTCAGGGAACATCTCTCTTACACTCTAGATAAAGCCAGACAATCTGTGAAGAGCCTCCTTAATACTACATTTGGTGAACATCCTTGAACTAGGGGTGAGTCTGTACAGCGTGTTCAGTTATGGCTGTGGCTAAGACTCTGCTCAGCAGGGCAGTTCTAGTGAAGCTTTTCATTCCTGATTTAAGATGGGTCTTTGTAGGTTCCAAGGAGGGGAAAAAGTACTTCTGAGTAATCAAGTCAGAAAGATCTGTGGGGTTCTATTTAGCAAAAAAATACATGTTGGCGTCTACAAAACGATCTTTGTGTTTAGGTGAGCCATTCACTTGAAAAGTGAAATGGGCCACAACAGCATTTTTGTTTGTTTGTTTGAAATTTTCATTGCAATGGCTCCTGTCCTACTTTTCCCAGTGGAATGTGAATTCCTACACTGCAAAGCCAAACAGAAAAGAAAACAAAACACACACACACAGTTTTGTGGCTTTAGAGGTTATTATTTTAAGTGATCTGGCTCTGAGGTGGGGCTGAAATGGAATATTCCTTTAGCCAGTGGCACAGACGGGCATTTCTGGATGAGATTCTGCCCCCTTGTAGTGGAACGTGATGTACATTTTGATTCCCTGGCATGCCTACACTATCACCCATCTGTTAAGATGGCATTGATCCTAACAACAACAAAAAAAAAACCCTGTGGTTTGCCAGGTTCCAGAAGTCCTAGGTGTCTGGCATATGTATACATTTCTAAAGGTATTTTCCAGAATTAAAAAAAAAAAAAGAAGAAGACTGTAGCTTAGGGTGTTTTCTTCTAGAGAACAGTTCATTGGTAGGCCATTACAGGCTATCTTGTCAGTAGTATACATTCATATAATTTTAGGCGTAAATTTATTTCATATTGGGGAATTTGCATGTGGAAAAATGTCACTGAGATGACAATTGATTCATCTTCTACATAAACAATTCTTATTCATTGCAGCTGCTCTCTTTCATGGATACCTATATCTGTGATTCATGTTATTTCTATCAGTTCCACCAAGTATTCCATAAGATGGTATATTAAAGAGTGAACCTCTGAGAGGACTGTTGTGACCAATTTTGTGATGGTAATCCATACCCCATAAATTTGACAAGATAGTATTGACTGCCTGAAGTTGAAAAAGTCCAGAAACGGCTTAACTTAAAGACAGGTGGTGGAAATCCTAGAGAGCTCTGCAGCCCTCAGGGGGCCATGGGATAATTTGGTTACCAAAGAGAAGACATCCTGTTGTTGCTTAGCTACAGGACTCTGGGTGGCAGCTCTTTTCCCTATCACATTTCCTGGTGTTTTGTTTTTTGTAAATGTAGCTCCTTGCAAATGAGGGACATTCATGCAGATGTCCACACTGCAGTTGTTTTGTTTTGTAAAATGAAACAGTATTGAGAAAAAAAAAAAAAAACACCCTGGGAGATATAATTTTGAGAAAAAGTTTCTCTTTGTGTTTCACTGTTTAAGAAGATTAAATCAAGTAATATAAAATATTATAGACAGTTTTGGTACATATTTTACAAGATTTAGCATTAAGTTATAGCACTAGAAAAAAATATTTTCTGTTTTTAAGAATAATGGCTATGTATTGAAAACATAAGTACCTGTTGCATATATATGTATTGAAAATCATTGTACTAAATGGATGGTTAAAAAAATTAATTCCATATACTTTATTTATATTCATGTACATATTTGTGAATTTCCATTTTTGATGAAATTTGAGTTAAAAGTCTTTATTATTTTTTAGCTTTGTGTACTGTTGTTGTCTTTTAGTTGCTAAGCCATGTCCAACTCTTTGACCCATGGACTGTAGCCCAGAAGTCTTCTCTGTCCATGGTAAGAATACTGGAGTGGGTTGCCATTTCCTTCTCCAGGAGATCTTCCCAACCCAGGGGTTGAACTTGAGTCTCCTGCATTGACAGGCAGATTCTTTTCCATTGAGCCACCAGAGAAGCCAGTGTGTATACTGCTGCTGCTGCTGCTAAGTTGCTTCAGCCTTGTTTGACTCTGTGCAGCCCACCAGGCTCACCCATCCCTGGGATTCTCTAGGCATGAACACTGGAGTGGCTTGCCATTTCCTTCTCCAATGCATGAAAGTGAAACGTGAAAGTGAAGTTGCTCAGTCGTGTCTGACTCTTAGTGACCCCATGGACTGCAGCTTACCAGGCTCCTCCATCCCTGGGATTCTCCAGGCAAGAACACTGGAGTGGGTTACCATTTCCTTCTCCAGTGCAGGAAAGTGAAACGTGAAAGTGAAGTTGCTCAGTCGTGTCTGACTCTTAGTGACCCCATGGACTGCAGCTTACCAGGCTCCCCCATCCATGGGATTTTCCAGGTAAGAGTACTGGAGTGAGGTGCCATTGCCTTTTCCTAATTCCTATATTAAATTCTGAAGTACTAAAGTATAATACAAGTTCCAAATAATATTTTATAATTATCAGATCCTATTCTATAAAAATCATGGCCATCATACCTACATTTGATAATGTATTTGTTTTACAGTGTTAAAAGTTTATTGAATTATTGGGATAAGCTAACAAGGGATTTCTGGTGTAGTTCCATGGAAAAGATAGTTATACTTAGAGACTCATTGAGAAGAAAAAGTCATTTTATCACAATTAAATTTATAAGAGTTAATAATAAAAGCAAACAAAGTAATGGTAGGCATGGGTCTATTTACATCCTGCTCTTTCACAAAACAAGTTAAGAAGGTTTAATCAATATGGAAAAGTTCTTTCCAAATCCAAGCAGCTTGTCTGAATAATTTATTCCCATTTTAATTTAAATAATATTTCATTTTTTCCCTCATGTATTGTTTCTATTCTAAAAACTACAATAACCCAACTCTAGATTGAGAAACATGAACCTGATTTCCCTGGAGCATCAGGTGAAATAAATATATATTTGTATGTTGTAAATGAGAAGATATTAAGTGTTATTAAACTGAAGAGTACAATTAAATGTCTATAGAGAATCCCAACTTTCCAGGTGGCTCAATGGTAAAGAATCTGACTTCAATACAGGAGATATGAGTTCCATCCCTGGATTGGGAAGATCCCCTGCAGAAGGAAATGGCAACCCACTGTAGTATTCTTGCCTGGAAAAATCCCATGGACAGAGGAACTTGGCAGGCTACTGTCCATGGGGTTACAAAAGAGTTGGATGCAACTTAGTGACTAAATGACAAGAGAATCCCAACAGGACTGGACTATGCAGAACACACACAGTCAAAGGACTGACTGCTGGTTTTGTGCATGTTTCAGCTCCAGGCTTTACATTTTTACTTTTCAATTTTTTTTTCAATAGGTCATGGTCAATGAGCAAAAAGTAGAAGACTCAGTGACATGAAGATACATGCTTTATGCTATTTGCTCAGAAAAAAAAGTATGTAGCTCTTTCCATGGCAATTTAGGAAAGCCTGGGATAACATGTTGAATGTAGCTCTCTGAGCATCTGTCGGCCTTCAATCTCTGTTCGAGGAGAGTAAGAGTCTAGTGCTATGATAGACAAGCTACTCAAATGAACCATTCTGCCTCCCTCATGATTACTTCAAGTGGATCATTCATTCTTTACTTTCCATTTAAAAACATTGATGTGGAGATAGACAGGCAAAGAATAGAACCAAGACTGCTTTCTGAAGAACTCAGGGCTCTTTCTGTATATACAACATGGGCAGAATGCAGTAAGATCCTTAAAAAAAAAAAAAAATTAAGGTGGATACACCAGTATAGAGTCATTTGCCCTTCCAGAGCATTAGCATCCTTGCAAGAATAAGTGTAGACTTTTCTGGTGCTGATTTTGAAGGCTGTCACTCATGAAATACTGATGAAAATATTCTCATATCTGATTTTTCTTCCCTCCCCCACTACTGCCCCAAGTTTTGTTAATGTTATAGCTAAAATGTATCAGGGTGTACAGTCTAGCCAAGAGATAACAGAGGATCATGGTGGTATCAAACATAGACTTTGAATAAAAAGATCTTGATTTGAATCTAGGATCTAACACTTATCAGCTATGGGCTCTTGGTTGTATTAGTTACCTTCTCTAGACCTCAGTTTCCTCTTCAATGAAATGGGATAACATCAGTACCTACTATAGTGTCAAACAAAATAACAAGTATGAATTGCTTAACCTTTTACCTGGCATAGAATAAACACTTAATACTTACTATTTTACTAAGATATTTTCTGCAGGAACGCAACTTCAACTCCCACAAGGACTTCTGATACATACCTTCATAAGTAGCTTTCCCTCAAGTTTAAGATGCAAACTTATGCTGTGCTGCTCTAGACTATAAAAAATGTAATATTTTTCTTTTTTTGTCTTTCTCCCACTGTATATTTAGACACATAGGCCATACACACTTGTACATATATTTAAGTATAGGCTGTGTCTATATTATGGATTTTTTTATCACTAGAGGAAATTCTATGACTTCATACAGCTTGAATTATGAGACTGTTAAAGGAAACATAGGAACAATCCTGGGATGACGAGGAAAAAAAAGAATTGCTCAAAAATCAACTCCTCAATGGAGTACACTAATGAAATTTGTATATGAAACTTGTTATTCTGTCTTCTTCCTGGAAAGCCTTACTTTTTCACCAAGGAAAGTATTCTTCCTTAGTCTCCCTTATTAATGTAGTCCCTTGTTGCACACGTAGAGGTACAATAGTTTAATAAAACAAAGAGAGACTTGATGTTGGCAGCACTCGGTTGTTTGTGTTCACCTGTGACATTTACAAGTGAAGACATACAGAGCCTTGTTTTGTTTCCTGGATAATCTCTCAGGTGTTAAATAAGAAGTTGATTCAATTTTAAATGGCATAATTTTCTCAAGCCTTGGAAAAGTAATTGATGGATTTTCTTCTTCTTTTTCCATAGCTCAAATATACACACTGCAAAGTCATGTCTAACTGTTTAATTTTACAAGACTGAAAATATTGGATTTAAAGCTTAGGTTTTAGTTGAGGTTTATTCTTGGTGTCCAGCCCTGTCTAAACTTTCACAGGCAAATCGGAAATGAAACACAATTGAAACTAAACCAACCTTTTCTGCCTGCAAAGGGGCCCTAATATTTCATTTTGTGTTTTTCAGGCAGAATCTAATGAAAACGTGATTTTATGTTTTTTCCTTGTGTCAATTATTCCCTGTACCCCTTCTAAACTGATCTGTGCATTCAACATGAAGCTTCATTAAGGATCAAGCCAAGTAGTCTTTAAAAAGTACAGGGTTTTGGTGATAGACAGATGGTGGCTTTCATGATGTCAGGAAGTGTCAGATATTATGGTTGGCTGCGGAATGGTGGCTACTATCCAAACAGATTGGGAAACAGACAGAAAGAGCAAGAACACCATTTGTTTTATTTAGATACATTGTGAACAGAAGGAAGCAAGACAGAGCATACTTTTACACATCTTTTTTCCACTCCTGTGAAAACAGTTTAAGATTTGTTATGTTATATTAGCCCTTTCATTATGCAAAAACATGTGAAAGCCAGAGATGCTGGTTAGAGAATTTGTCTCATTGTTATTTTCTATGAAGATTGTTTATTTTTATTTTTATGGAATGTGATTCTTTGACAAAAATTCCCTCTCTTTGGGAATATCAAGTGCTTGAAACAGAGAATTGAGATGAAGTCCTTTAAAAGTGCTCTACTGTCAGGAGAGTATGAGGAAAGAATTGACTTCATGACTCTGATAAAAGAACTCTCAGAAAATACTGTCAAAAATTTCTAGTTCCTAAACGGAAGCTGCTTCTTCATGAAAAACTGTGGATCTAGTTCTGTAAGGATTTAATTCAAATTGGCAGCCAGAGGGCAGTATTGGCTCCAAATATGTTGGGTCTAGTTACAAGGACTAATAAATCCAGGACAAGACATCATTCATGTATCTATCAGGGGGGTCATCTTGATCTTAATGTAAAAGAATATGCAAATTTTATAGCTTATTCAACAGAGCAAATCCTTTAAACTTTCTTTCTTGCTATTCACCTATATTCTTTACTAGTCTTGCTGCTGCTGCTGCTAAGTCGCTTCAGTCGTGTCCGACTCTGTGCGACCCCATAGATGGCAGCCCACCAGGCTCCCCCGTCCCCGGGATTCTCCAGGCAAGAACACTGGAGTGGGCTGCCATTGCCTTCTCCAATGCATGAAGGTGAAAAGAGAAAGTGAAGTCACTCAGTCGTGTCCGACTTTTAGGGACCCCATGGACTGCAGCCTACCAGGCTCTTCCATCCATGGGATTTTCCAGGCAAGAGTACTGGAGTGGGGGTGCCATTGCTAGTTTTAGGTGGTTAGAATAGGAAAAAGGAGTCCAAAATGGCAGTGGCTAAAAGAAAAAGAAAGGAAAAAGTCCATAAAAATGAAAAAAAAAAAAGAAAATCTGAGAACCAGAGTGAGAATCTCTGGTAAAACAAAACAAAACAACAACAACAACAAAAAAAAACAGCTCTTTTGGCTAGCCCAATTTACATAGGGCAGGCTAGAGGGGTAGAAGACAAATGTATAAAAGGAGGAAGCCAAGATGGATTGAGGCCTCTCCTTTGACGTCACCTGCCCTCACACCTCAGTTCAGTTCAGTCACTCAGTCCTGTCTGACTCTTTGTGACCCCATGGACTGCAGAATGTCAGGCTTCCCTGTCCATTGCCAACTCCTGGAGCTTGCTCAAACTCATGTCCAGTGAGTTGGTGATGCTATCCAACCATCTCATCCTCTGTTGTCCCTTTCTCTTCCTGCCTTCAATCTTTCCTAGCATCAGAGTCTTTTCCAGTGAGTCAGTTCTTCCCATCAGGTGGCCAAAGTATTGGAGTTTCAGCTTCAGCATCAGTCCTTCCAATGAATATTCAGGACTGATTTCCTTTAGGATGGACTGATTGGATCTCCTTGCAGTCCAAGGGACTGTCAAGAGTCTTTTCCAATACCACAGTTCAAAAGCATCAATTCATTGATGCTCAGCATTCTTTATAGTCCAACTCTCACATCCATACATGACTATTGGAAAAACCATAGCTTTAGTAGATGGACCTTTGTCAGCAAAGTAATGTCTCTGCTTTTTAATATGCTATCTAGATTGGTCATAGCTTTTCTTCCAAGGAGCAAGTGTCTTTTAATTTCATGGCTGCAGTCATCATCTGCAGTGATTTTGGAGCCCAAGAAAATAAAGTCTGTCACTGTTTCCCCATCTATTTGCCATGAAGTGATGGGACTTGTTGCCATGATCTTAGTTTTTGAATGTTGAGTTTCTTAAGCCAGCTTTTTCACTCTCCTCCTTCACTTTCATCAAGAGGCTCTTTAGTTCCTCTTCACTTCCTTTTTAAGGGTGGTGCCATCTGCATATCTGAGGTTATTAATATTTCTCCCAGCAATCTTGATTCCAGCTTATGCTTCATCCAGCCTGGAATTTTCCATGATGTATTCTGCACGTAAGTTAAATAAGCAGGATGACAATATACAGCCTTGATGTACTCCTTTCCCAAATTTGAACCAGTCCATTGTTCCATGTCTGGTTCTGTTGCTTCTTGACCTGCAAAAGGTCATCTGGTATTCCCATCTCTTGGGAATCTGGTATTCTCATTTGGTATTCCTATCACTTGAAGAATTTTCCACAGTTTGTTGTGATCCACACAGTCAAAGGCTTTGGCATAATCAATAAAGCAGAAATAGATGCTATCCTTCTACCTCTAGAAGTAGAAGCAAGTACTATCCGTTGCTTGCTGAATAAAACTGAACTGTAACAGAGCTGTAACACTGGTCTGCCATTTCAAATTTTTGCTGTGATGAGATAGAACTGAGGAAACTACACACTCCCCCAACATCTCTGGTGCCATTTCTCTGACTTAATCTGGCTGAAACAACCTCAGCTCAGCCCCCTGCGAGGCAGAGGCCAAGCACAGCAGAGGCCCAACTCAGCAAAAGCTCCTGCGGTGGAAGTTGGACGTGAAGAAAACACAGTGCAGTGGAAATTTCCAGCATGCTGGAAACTGGGACAGAAAAAAATAAACTTAGCAGAAAGCTCAGGTGGCTAAGTCCCAGATTCCAAAAGACCTCTAGTTGGGATAGGAAGTGCTCACCCCTATGGCTGGAAGGACATATGGCTAACGCAATCTTGAGTTCTTTACAATCTCTTGTTTCTTGTTTCCTGAAACCCCCTGCAAACAGGTGAGCAGCAGTGGGTGCAATTGAGGGCCTATGGTAGGGGCCACTCCTCAGTATGTCCTGAAGGCTCCCCTATCTATTGTGCCCTAGTAGCTATTGCCCAAGTGGGTGAGGGTTTTTCTGTCCTTAATTTCCTTTGTGCCAAGGATCAGGCCAATGAAAACTGTGAGCACAGGTCAGGTATTTAGCAGATTTTCTGGCAAGTTATGAAGGGGATTCCTTGGCATGTTTTTCCCACTGCTTTTTCCTCCTGTCCTTCAGCTCCTCTCTCCATCTATGCCACCACTTACAAAGTATTGGACAGACCATAATCTTTCCATTTCTAAAAGTTGTGTTTAAAATTGTTCACCTACTTGTAAAAGAATGAAACTAGACCTCTTTCTAACACCATACACAAAAATAAACTCAAAATGGATTAAAGATCTAAATGTAAGACCAGAAACTATAAAACTCCTAGAGGAAAACATAGGCAAAACACTCTCCGACATAAATCACAGCAGGATCCTCTATGATCCACCTCCCAGTATACTGGAAATAAAAGCAAAAATAAACAAATGGGATCTAATTAAAATTAAAAGCTTCTGCACAACAAAGGAAACTATAAGTAAGGTGAAAAGACAGCCTTCTTAATGGGAGAAAACAATAGCAAATGAAACAACTGACAAACAACTAATCTCAAAGATATACAAGCAACTTATGCAGCTCAACCCCAGAAAAATAAACGAACCAATCAAAAAAATGGGCCAAAGAACTAAATAGGCATTTCTCCAAAGAAGACATACGGATGGCTAACAAACACATGAAAAGATGCTCAACATCACTCATTATCAGAGAAATGCAAATCAAGACCACAATGAGATACCATTTCACACCAGTCAGAATGGCTGTGATCCAAAAGTCTACAAGCAATAAATGCTGGAGAGGATGTGGAGAAAAGGGAACCCTCTTACACTGCTGGTGGGAATGCAAACTAGTACAGCCACTATGGAAAACAGTGTGGAGATTCCTTAAAAATTCCAAATAGAACTGCCTTATGACCCAGCAATCCCCCTGCTGGGCATACACACTGAGGAAACCAGAATTGAAAGAGACACATGTACCCCAATGTTCATTGCAGCACTGTTTATAATAGCCAGGACATGGAAACAACCTAGATGTCCATCAACAGATGAATGGATAAGAAAGCTGTGGTACATATACACAATGGAGTATTACTCAGCCCTTAAAAAGAATAAATTTGATTCAGTTCTAATGAGATGGATGAAACTGGAGCCGATTATACAGAGTGAAGTAAGCCAGAAAGAAAAACACCAATACAGTATACTAACACATATATATGGAATTTAGAAAGATAGTAATGATGACCCTCTATGTGAGACAACAAAGAGACATCAGAGGTTTAGAACGGACTTTTGGACTCTGAGGGAGAGGGAGAGGGTGGGATGATTTTGGAGAATGGCATTGAAACATGTATACTATCATGTAAGAAATGAAGCACCAGTCTATGTTCAATACAGGATACAGGATGCTTGGGGCTGGTGCACGGGATGATCCAGGGTAATGATATGGGGAGGGAGGTGGGAGGGGGCTTCGGCATTGGGAGATCATGCACACCTGTGGCTGATTCATGTCAATGTATGGCAAAACAAATACAGTACTGTAATGTAGAATAAAGTATTAAAAAAATAAAAATAAAATAATCAGAAATAAAAATAAATAAATAAATTAAATATACCTTTAAAACAAAAAAAATAAATAAATAAAAATAAATAAAATAAAATTGTTCACCTAAAATGGGGTTTCAGGACTTAATGAAGCTCAGGTTTGTGATGTCTCTTTGCAAAAAATTCAGTGAGAGACACAGCAATAGTTAAGAGGTAGATGTATTTAGGTTCAGAAAGAAGCACACTTCAAGAGTGCAGGCCATCACAGAGGGTGAGTGCAGAGGCCATGGAAAGTGGTGTGGTTAGTTTTTGCGAGCTGGGTGATTTCATATGCTAATGAGTGGGAGGATCATTCCAACAATTGGGAAATCACCCCCTCCTTGGTCTTTTGGTAGTGTCTTGGAACTGTCATGGCACCTTTGACTGTGTCTTTAGCTTGCAGATTGAGGATCAAGATTTAGTTGAATTTGACTTGTCTGCCATCTTGGACCCATTTAATTTTAATTGGTTTATGTTATGCTGCCGCTGCTAAGTCTCGTCAGTTGTGTCTGACTGTGCGACCGCATAGATGGCAGCCCATCAGGCTCCGCCGTCCCTGGGATTCTCCAGGCAAGAACACTGGAGCGGGTTGCCATTTCCTTCTCCAAAGCATGCAAGTGAAAAGTGAAAATGAAGTCGCTCGGTCGTGTCTGACTCCTAGTGACTCCATGGACTGCAGCCCACCAGGCTCCTCCATCCATGGGATTTTCCAGGCAAGAGTGGTTTATGTTATGCACTTGGGCTATGTCATTCTTTTAAAAGCTGTGCCCTGCCCCCTCAGCTCCTGTTTCATGCTCTTTTCTTGAGCCTTGTCCGGGCCTGCAATGTTGCCTTTACAATCTTCTGATGGGACAACCAGAAAATAGCTGGTCCTCGGAGGGAAATACTGTATAATATTCAATCCCTCTAGATATTTAGGCCTTCATCTTCCATGTTTTCCACAACATGTGCAACAACAGCATCTCTCAGTGAACCAACCAGTGTGTGTGACAGGCACACAATGCCTGCTAGAAGTCCACCTGTTGGTGGCATCCCTTCAAGGGCAATTGGGTTTCCAGGGATAATGCTTGACACTTTAGGTGTTAGTCCTGCAGGCCATTTGGGCCCAAACCCTTACCGCCCTTCTCTTAAAGTTACAACCATACACCTGAATCAAATCTCCACTCCACTTTCATGAAACATCTGATCTGTTGCCTTTTATCAATTTGTTCTTAAGCTACTTACTAACTCCTACAACCAGGACCCTGTCCTCTTGTAGAGAACATCACTCCACCCCACTTATTATTAAAATACTCTTAATGCCCCTAACAGGACCAGATAACCCACTCCTTTGTCATTACTTCTGTTATTACCTAGAGTGGGTCTGTGACAATGAAATGTTTACCATTGGAAATACCCTAAACTGCTCTTATGGAAGACTAGAGGAGGAATGGGTGATTTACATTCCCTGAGAGCAATAAGAGGATAAGGCTTATGACTATTTCATGAGCCTTATGACATGTTTCCAGTCTCAGGGCACAGACTTGGATTGCTTTACATCATGATATCTATTCTATTTATCCATCTATATCTATATGTCCATCCATAGTGGACAAACTGGCAATGAGTTAAGATTACAACCCCTTAATCCTTCCCAGCACTAGTCACGCTGGAGAACTTGGGTTGCCCAACTCCAGCTTGGGGAGGGGCTTTTAGGAGGTCACCGTGCCTCGACCTGCCTAGGGATCCAGTCCCAAGCTAATTGTCATGCCTCAGCCTGCTCAGGGATCAACCAGCCTGGGGTCCACGGAGGTCAACCTGCCTCAACCTGCCTAGAGATCTGGTCCTCAGAAGGTTGTCATGCCTCAACCTGCCTGGGGATCTGCCAGTCCAGGGGTCCCAGGAGATCGACATGCATCAATCTTCCCAAGGACCCAATTCCTGGGAGGCTAACATGTCTCGACCTGCCCGGAGATTAGATCTCCAGGAGGTTGTCATGCCTCAACCTGCCAGGGATCTGCACCCTGACCTGGGGACACCTGGCTCTCAGGCTGCAACAGTACTGGGTAGGATAAGCTTCAGAAAGACTCACTTCTAAGGAAGTCCACCCATGGAAATAGAAGGAAGCCTATTTTGCACTGATTCCAAGTATACCTTTCTGGTGCTACATGCACATGCTGCTATTTGAAAAGAAAGAGGCCACTTGATCACCTGAGGGTCCCCAATCAAATATGATGATCAAATCCTTAGGCTCTTGGAGGCAGTCCATCTGTCCGCCAAGGTTTCAGTCTCCCACTGTCAAGGAAACCAAAAAGGGAGCATGAAAGTGGCATGAGGGAACCAAGCAGCTGATCAGGCAGCTATGAGAGCAGTATTACAGAACAGTGACCTAATAGGGGTTGCCACCTTAGTTCCACAGACTAATTTGCCAGAGACTCCTTCATATACTAAAGGTGAGACTCTTGAGACTGAAGGCTTTCAAGAGGATCATATGGGTTGATTCCAAAAGGAGGGACTCCTTTTTCTGCCTAAGAACCTCCAATGGAAGTTGGTTAACTCCTCACATGCCACCACTCATTTAGGGGAGAAAGCCCTCCAAAGATTACTAGAAAGGTCCTTCAGAGAAACAGGCTTACAAATGACTACAAGGCAAGTGGTTTCCTCTCATCCCTCTTGCCAGTTAATCAACCCTCAAGGAACTCAAAGACCTCAGCTGGCCCAGCTCATCCAATGACATGGGACCTACCCAGGAGAGGACTGGCAGATGAAGTTCATCTGGGTAAATACCTCCTGCTAAGTTAAAAAAAAAGTCTCACAGTCCTCAAGAAGAACATTCAGATCCTACCGGATTTCAAAGAATGAGCTGGAGAGTTCTCAGGGTGGCTACAGTCTCTCTTTGGGGTTCTTTCTCCTGGCGAGGGAGATTTGGAGTTGGCTTATGCCCCTACCAATCCCTGTTATCACCATATTGATGCTGCTTATGATTGCTCCATATATTATCAACTGCCTAAAGCATTTTGTCTCTGCCCAGGTCAACAAGCTACAACGTGCAGTGACAATTCAACAAAGATATATAAAACTTCACTAGACTATGAAAATTATCCATCACCCTTAGATAGACACCACTATAAGGACTCTGAGGCTTGAGACTAGCAAGAGGGGGAGGCCTAATACCCCCTCACCATCCCAATTCAGCAGGAAATAGCCAGAGAGACCTAGGCCACCCCTGTTCCCAAAGAATTGGGCCGCTGATCTCTTGAGGGGGAAATGTTAGGTAGTTAGAATAGGAAAAAGGAGCCCAAAATGGTGGTGGCTAAAAGACAAAGAAAAGAAAAAGCCCACAAAACTGGAACAAAAGAAAATCTGAGGACCAGAGTGAGAACCTCAGGTGAAACAAACAGCCCTCCTATCTAGCCCAATTTACATAAGGCAGGCTGGGGAGGGGGAGGCTGAGGGGGAGGAGACTAACATATAGAAGGAGGAAGCCAAGACGGATTGAGGCCTCTCCTTTGGGGTCAGCCCACCCTCCTGCCTTGAGGGTAGTACTATCCTTTTGCTTGCCAAATAAAACTGAGCTGTAACACCGAGATACAATACTGGCCCATCCGTCACTTCAAATAATTGCTATGGCCAGAGAGAACCAAGGGAATTACACACTCCCCCAACATTAGCATAGAAGTTTTACCTCCCATCCCTTGGGAGATAACCCAGATCTCAGTGTTCTTGACAGATGAGAGAACCAGTGTCACTGCTCCACAGCTGTGTCCCCAGATCATGGTAGATGTATTGGACACTTGGTCCCTACTGTAACCACTCACAGTTGAATATGAGGAGCTATACTGAAATCCTAAATAAGGAAGGATACATGTAACCCAAAGAAACTGACTATCTCAGGTTATGTCGAATCCAAGGATTTGGGACCTGGAAGGACTCTGAAAAACTATCCTACACTAATGGTTTTCACTCTGTGCTTCATGTAGCCCTGAAGTTTCACAGAGGTGCTTTAGGGACTCCTGTAGAAGGTAAATGAGAGGTCAGGCCTCCAGCCTCCTATCTCTGCTTAATCTAAACAGCTGGGTAAGTGAGGAGCCTTTCCAGCCTAGGGACAAACAGGCTGGAATCTTGGCTTAAGAGACAAACATTCCTTTAATACAAAAGTGTAAAGCATTTAACTCAGGCTGGGAGTTGGGCCTTTTAATTGATCCCTAAGTTCGAACAGGAGTCAAATTCTGGAAAGAGTTATGGGATAGCTATCATAAGGTTAAAGGAACTCATGGGCATCCCCCTTTCCTTTCACTTCCCCCACCCCCACCATGATTTGAGTCCTGATGTGACCAAAACACAGGATTTAAAGAGGTAAAAGGTCCTAAAAATAAGAAATCTTAGCCATTTCCTCCAGGATCCCTCATTCCTCTCTCCTCGCCACCCCCCCACCCCCCAAGAAAAAACAAATTGTACATGCACTTCAGCCAACAATGTCTAAGCAGTGGAGGCGTATCTTTATAAATGAACTAATCCACAGCAGTATAAGACATACTGTGACTTTTTTTTAAACTGGGAAGTTTTGAAGTCACAGTATACATGCTGAATAATATTAATAGTTAATGGTTGTAGGTCATCTTTCCATAAAAAGCAAAGCAAAACTCTCAAATGCTTTCTTTTATCTCTTGAAGCTAGCACAAATATCCCATTAAAGAGAGGAAATATTAAAATACCTAGTGAGTGGAAAGGCCATCCATAGGTTGTAGGTGAGGACTGGAGCAGACAGAGAAAGTAGTTTATATAGACCCTTATGATAAGGGCATCTCTGACTCTAGAGTAAGAGAGCGAATCTCATATAATTTCTAAGAAGTTTTGGTTGATGCCGTAAATTTTATTGCCTTAAATGAAATTAATCCTTGTTCTACCTTGGCAAGTATCTGAGCCACTTGACAGGTTTAAATTATGTTTCTCCAGAGTGTGATTTTAATATCAACCATGGTTAGGACTCATCCACTGTTGAAAGAACTCTTGTAAGGAGAAATGTAACATTAGAATATTTGCTGAAGCCATTAATTTATATCATGGAATTAAAATATCTGGGAGGCATCTTAAATCTCACTTGGACTTTCAGAGGTAGCACACATTGAATCTATATTAAAGTGTGACCTATCAGAAGAGAAAACATTTGATATATTATTTATTGCTCAAATGTTATTTTGTTATTAAGTTCAAGAGAACTATAGGAGAGTTGTGTGTAAATTAAGATGCCACTTCTTAGTGTATAACTTCTTACTTGTAAAGAAACTGGGGTTTTCTAAATGTAATTTTTAAATGAATTTTAAAATTATTTTTATAGAAGGTAATTTGCTAACTAATCCCCAACCACCACTACTATTCGCCCCCACCTGCACCCCCCCACCCCCCATAGAATACACTGAGTGCTTGAAACAGACTGAGCTCATTTTAAGTTGATTTTGACAAGAGGGAAAATTCATTACTTTACAAAAGTGGACAAAATTACTTGCCCATACTGGTTCGTGTTAGATTGCTGGTTAAACCCAGAGCTGCAAACTCCTGCCCCAGGATGATTTTGTCAAGATTATATGGTTAATTCTGTATGTTAACATTCAAACTTCAATAAATATAATCAAACTTACTAGTTTAAAACAACATTTTAAAACATATGCTCTGAAATTATATATAACCTCTGTCAGTTCAATTCAGTCACTCAGTCATGTCTGACCCTTTGCGACCCCACAGGGATTGCAACACACCAGGCTTCCCTGTCAATTACCAACTCCCAGAATTTACTCAAACTTATATCCATGGAATCAGTGATGCCATCCAACCATCTCATCCTCTGTCATCCATTTTTCCTTCCTCCTTCAAACTTTCTGAGCATCAAGGTCTTTTCAGATGAGTAAGTTTTTGTATGGTTGGCCAAAGTATTGGAGTTTCAGCTTCAGCATCAGTCCTTCCATTAAATATTCAGGCCTGATTTCCTTTAGGATGGATTGGTTGGATCTCCTTGCTGTCCAAGGGGCTCTCAAGAGTCTTCAACACCACAGTTCAAAAGCATCAATTCTTCGGCCCTCAGCTTTCTTTATAGCTTTCTCTCACATCCATACATGACTACTGGAAAAATCAGAGTTTGACTAGATGGATGTTTGTTGACAAAGTAATGTCTCTGCTTTTGAATATGCTATCTAGTTTGGTCATAACTTTTCTTCCAAGGAGCAAGTGTCGTTTAATTTCCTGACCACAGTCACCATCTGCAGTGATTTTGGAGCCCCCTCCAAAATAAAGCCTCTTACTGTTTCCACTCTTTCCCTGTCTATTTGCCATAAAATGATGGAACTGGATGCCATGATCTTAATCTTCTGCATGTGGAGTTTTAAGTCAGATTTTTCACTTTTCTCTTTCTTTCATCAAGAGGCTCTTTAACTCTTCTTTGCTTTCTGCCATAAGGATTGTGTCATCTGTGTATCTAAGATTATTGATATTTCTCTTTTTTATTTTTATTTTTACTTTATTTTGCTTTACAATACTGTATTGGTTTTGCCATACATTGACATGAATCAGCCATGGGTGTACATGAGTTCCAGGTTATTGACATTTCTCCCAGCAATCTTGATTCCAGCTTGTGCTTCATCCTGCCTGGTGTTTCACATGATCTACTCTGCATATAAGTTAAATAAGCAGGGTGACAATATACAGCTTTGACATACTTCTTTCCTGATTTGGAACCAGTCTGTTGTTCCATGTCCAGTTTTAACTATTGCTTCCTGACCTGCATATAGGTTTCTCAAGAGGCAGGTCAGGTGGTCTGATATTCTCATCTCTTTCAGAATTTTCCATAGTTTATTGTGATCCACACAGTCAAAGGTTTTAGCATAGTCAATAAAGAAGAAATAGATATTTTTCTGAAACTCTCTTGCTTTTTTGATGATCCAACAGATATTGGCAATTTGATCTCTGGTTCCTCTGCCTTTTCTAAATCCAGATTGAACATCTGGAAGTTCATGGTTCATGTACTGTTGAAGCCTGGCTTGGAGAATTTTGAGCATTACTTTGCTAGCATGTGAGATGATCACAATTGTGCAGTAGTTTGATTATTCTTTGGCATTGCCTTTCTTTGGAATTAGAATGACCCAAAGTGGGATTAGAATGACCCAAAATGTCACTGACCTTTTCCAGTCCTGTGGCCACTGCTGAGTTTTTCAAATTTGCTAGGATATTGGGTGCAGCACTTTCATAGCATCATCTTTTAGGATTTGAAATAGCTCAACTGGAATTCCATCACCTCCACTAACTTTGTTTGCAGTGATGCTTCATAAGGCCCACTTGACTTGACATTCCAGGATGTCTGGTTCTAGATGAGTGATCACACCATCGTGATTATCTGGCTCATAAAGATCTCTTTTTGTACAGTTCTTCTGTGTATTCTTGCCACCTCTTCTTAATATCTTCTGCTTCTGTTAGATCCATACTATTTCTCTCTTTTTTTGTGCCCATCTTTGCATGAAATGTGCCCCTTGGTATCTCTAATTTCTTGAAGAGATCTCCAGTCTTTCCCATTCTATTATTTTCCTCTATTTCTTTGCACTGATCACTGAGGAAAGCTTTCTTATCTCTCCTTGCTATTCTTTGGAACTCTGCATTCAAATGGGTATATCTTTCCTTTTCTCCTTAGCTTTTCACTTCTCTTCTTTTCATAGCATCTCATTCTCTGTCATCTCCTTCTCCTCCTGCTCCCAATCTGTCCCAGCATCAGAGTCTTTTCCAGTGAGTCAACCCTTCACATGAGGTGGCCAAATTACTGGAGTTTCAGCTTCAGCATCATTCCTTCCAAAGAGATCCCAGGGTTGATATCCTTCAGAATGGACTGGTTGGATCTCCTTGCAGTCCAAGGGACTCTCAAGAGTCTTCTCCAACACCACAGTTCAAAAGCATCAATTCTTTGGCCCTCAGCTTTCTTCACAGTCCAACTCTCACATCCATACATGACCACAGGAAAAACCATAGCCTTGACTAGACGGACCTTTGTTGGCAAAGTAATGTCTCCGCTTTTGAATATGCTATGTATGTTAGTCATAACTTTTCTTCCAAGGAGTAAGCATCTTTTAATTTCATGGGTGCAATCACCATCTGCAGTGTTTCTGCAGAAAAATAAAGTCTGACACTTTTTCCACTGTTGCCTCATCTATTTCCCATGAAGTGATGGGACCAGATACCATGATCTTCATTTTCTGAATGTTGAGCTTTAAGCCAACTTTTTCACTCTCCACTTTCACTTTTATCAAAAGGCATTTAGTTCCTCTTCACTTTCTGCCATAAGGGTAGTGTCATCTGCATATCTGAGGTTACTGATATTTCTCCTGGCAATCTTGATTACAGCTTATGCTTCATCCAGCCCAGTGTTTTTCATGAGGTACTCTGCATATAAGTTAAATAAGCAGGGTGACAATATACAGCCTTGATGTACTCCTTTTCCTATTTGGAACCAGTCTCCAGTTCTAACTGTTGCTTCCTGACCTGCATACAGATTTCTCAAGAGGCAGGTCAGGTGGTCTGGTATTCCGTCTCTTTCAGAACTGTCCACAGTTTATTGTGATCCACACAGTCAAAGGCTTTGGCATAGTCAATAAAGCAGAAATAGATGTTTTTCTGGAACTCTCTTGCTTTTTCAATGATCCAGTGTAGTTTAATGGTTCTCCCCAGTTTCTTCAATTTAAGTCTGAATTTGGCAATCAGGAGTTCATGATCTGAGCCACAGTCAGCTCCCAGTTTTGTTTTTGCTGACTGTACAGAGCTTCTCCATCTTTGGCTGCAAAGAGTATAATCAATTTGATTTTGGTATTGACCATCTGGTGATGTACCATGTGTAGAGTCTCCTCTTGTGTTGTTTGACGAGGGTGTTTGCTATGACCAGTGCATTCTCTTGGCAAAACTCTATTAACCTTTGCCCTGCTTCATTCTTTACTCCAAGACCAAATTTGCCTGTTACTCCAGGTGTTTCTTGACTTCCAACTTTTGCATTCCAGTCCCCTATAATGAAAAGGAAATCTTTTTTTGGTGTTAGTTCTAAAAGGTCTTGTAGGTATTCATAGAACTGTTCTTCTTCAGCTTCTTCAGCATTACTGGTTGGGGCATAGACTTGGATTACCATGATATTCAATGGTTTGCCTTGGAAGTGAATAAAGATCATACTGTCATTTTTGAGATTGTATCCAAGTCCTGCATTTTCGACTCTTTCGTTGACTATGATGACTACTCCATTTCTTCTAAGGGATCCCTACCCACAGTAGTAGATGTAATGGTCATCTGAGTTATATATAGTGTTATTTTATTTTTATGACGCCACCTTCTTGAAGTACTTATAATCAGTCACAGAATTTTTACCTATTCAGGGAGAAAGGGAGAATTATAAATGCTGACGGTCTCAATTCTGGAACCCCTAGTTCATGGTAGGGAGAGCTGAACCACTGTCAGTTGGGAAGAAGGGGGAAAAATCTGTGAAGGTCCTTTATATAAAGATAGCGTACAGAGATGCCATATTAATTCTTACAGGGAGAAGAAGAAATTCTTCATTCTTGCCTATTCAAAATAGCCTGAATTGATATTTTAACATGTTTCCTTATAGTCTATTTTTTGGACAGATTTTATTTAATTATATAATATATAATCTCTATGTTGAAATTTAAACAGTTGGTATCCTTGAGTAGTGTAATTAGTGCTAATTTTTATGATCTTCATTGTAACTTTTCCATTTCTCCATATGCACTTTTCTCATGACTTTAAATTTCTTTTATAATCCAGAAGAAACTGATTTAAAAAACAAAAATAAGAAAGTTAACATGGCAGAAGTTTCTAGGTAATTTTGAGTACCAAAAAAGGAGAAAACATGGGACTATTTGGGATATAGAGATTCTTGGTAGGAAGATGAACTTCAGACTGTAACCTGTTTCTGATTAAGAGCTCCTGTGATGTTAGTAGGATCTATCTTTCTTGCCTACCTTTGGGTTGGCTCCCTTTTCAGGCTCTATGGAGAAAAGTTATAGATTCAACTTCATAGACTCACAATACACATTCAACAGAAGAATCTTTTTCCCAAGTAACTCGGAATGCAATCATGGTATCTGTTGACACTGACTGACTTGATTAGAGGTGTGTGCCCTGCCCTTTCCATGAAACAATCATTGTAGACAAGAAAGGGTTAAATAGGCAAACTGGTTTTGTCTATTTCCTGTATTCACCTCCTGGATCCTAGGGATGAAGTCTTTCATCTGAGGAACATGGTTGAGACGGAATGAAAAGTTGACCCAAATTAAAATTAAGATAGCCTTCCCATGAGAAGAGGGAATGGATGCTGGAAATAAAAATACACAATTGCTACTAGAGCTTTTGTGATAACACACTCATATATGTTTTCCCATCTCATCTGCATACTTTGTTGTGCCTTCACATACCTCCTGTCACTTCTCATCACTCATAAGGTTTCGAATACTTAGCTGACTTCTTGGTTCATCTCTCTTATCTCTTCTCTTTCACTATACCCCTTAGGCAATTTGATCCCCTTTGAGTACATTAATCAGCATTTGTGTTCAGATATTTACTTTATTTCTATCCCAGCCTTTTCTCCTCAGCATGAGGCCTCTGCACACACATATCTAACAGACATTTCTACTTGGATGTCCCCTAAAACTTCACTCTCCCCAAAGGGAAAGGTTTATTTACTTCTTTGAAGTTTTCCTTTTCACCTTCTCTTAGAGAATGTCATCTCCTACTTCCATTATTTTGTAATAATCTTAATGCTTCCTTCCCCCTGTCATTGTCATCTCATGACTGCATTGGAAGACTGGTTTTCAGACAATAGTGCTGAGACTGAGCTCCACCATGATCCACCATTCCCTCTGGTCACGTTTAATTTTCTAAAATCTGACCATGTCAGCTCTTCACTTTAAGCTCAGATGACCCTGCTATTTCCTTTAGGGTAAGTCCTGTTAATATTTACATCGGATGATTAAGCTCTTTCTTTTTATTCACTCTTTGCAACCTCACGGACTGCTGCATGCCAGACTTTCCTGCGCTTCACTTCATTATCTCCTGGAGTTGATTTAAAGTCATGTCGATTAGATTGATAATGCCATACAGCCATCTCATCCTCTGTCATTCCCTTCTCCTCCTGCCCTGAATTTTTCCCAGCTTCAGGGTCTTTTTCAATGATTCAGCTCTTCACATCGGCGCCCAAAGTATTGGAGCTTCAGTATAAGTCCTTCCAATGAATATTCAAGGTTGATTTCCTTTAGGATTGACTGGTTCCTACTTGCTGTCCAAGGGATGTACAGAGTCTTCTCTAGCACCAGAGTTCAAAAACATCAATTTTGGGGGCTCAGCCTTCTTTATGGTCCAAATTTCACATCCATACATAACTACTGGAAAAGCCATAGATTTGACTATACAGACCTTTGTTGACAAAGTAATGTCTTTGCTTTTAACACGCTGTCTAGGTTTGTCATAGTTTTTCTTCCAAGGAGCAAGCATCTTTTAATTTAGTGGCTGGCGTCACCCTCTGCAGTGATTTTGGAGCCCAAGAAAATGAAATCTGTCACTGTTTCTACTTTTCCCCATCTCAGTTCAGTTCAGTTCAGTACAGTCACTCAGTCGTGTCTGACTTTTTGAGACCCCATGAACTGCAGCACGCCAGGCCTCCCTGTCCATCACCAACTCCTGGAGTTCACTCAAACTCATGTCCATTGAGTCAGTGATGCCATCCAGCCGTCTCATCCTCTGTCATCCCCTTCTCCTCCTGCCCCAATTCCCTCCCAGCATCAGAGTCTTTTCCAGTGAGTCAACTCTTCACATGAGGTGGCCAAAGTACTGGAGTTTCAGCTTTAGCATCAGTCCTTCCAAACAATACCCAGGACTGATCTCCTTCAGAACGGACTGGTTGGATCGCCTTGCAGTCCAAGGGACTCTCAAGAGTCTTCTCCAACACCACAGTTCAAAAGCATCAATTCTTCGGCGCTCAGCCTTCTTCACAGTCCAACTCTCACATCCATACATGACTACTGGAAAAACCATAGCCTTGACTAGATGGACCTTTGTTGGCAAAGTAATGTCTCTGCTTTTGAATATGCTATCTAGGTTGGTCATAACTTTCCTTCCAAGGAGTAAGCATCTTTTAATTTCATGGGTGCAATCACCATCTGCAGTGATTTTGGAGTCCCCCAAAATAAAGTCTGACACTGTTTCACCATCTATTTCCCACGAAGTGATGGGACCGGATGCCATGATCTTCGTTTTCTGAATGTTGAGCATTAAACCAAGTTTTTCACTCTCCTGTTTCACTTTCATCAAGAGGCATTTAGTTCCTCTTCACTTTCTGCCATAAGGTTGATGTTATCTGCATATCTGAGGTTATTGATATTTCTCCCGGCAATCTCGGTTCCAGCTTGTACTTGCCATGAAATGATGGGACCAGATGCCATAATCTTCATTTTTGAATGCTGAATTTTAAGTCAGGTTTTTTTCCTCTTTCACCTTCATCAACCGACTCTGCTTCACTTTCTCCCATCAAATTCATACCATTTGCCTATCTGAGGTTGCTGATATTTCTCTTGGCAATCTTAATTCTAGCTTGTGCTTCTTCTAGTCCTAGTCTGGCATTTTGTATGATGTACTCTGCATATGTTAAATAAGCAGGTGACAATATACAGACTTGAGGTACTTCTTTCCTGATTTTGAATCAGTTTGTTGTTCCATGTTCAGTTTTAACTGTTGCTTCTTGTCCTGCATACAGGTTTCTTAAGAGGCCAGTAAGGTAGTCTGGTATTCCCATCTCTTTAAGAATATTCCATAGTTTGTTGTGATCCACACAGTCAAAGGCTTCATTGTAGTCAATGAAACAGAAGTAGATTTTTTTTTTTAATTCCCTTGCTTTTTCTATGATGTGGTATATATTGGTAGTTTGATCTCTTATTTCTCTGCCTTTTCTAAATTCAGCTGTACATCTGGAAGTTCTCAGTTCACATACTGCTGAAGCCTAGCTTGAAGGATTTTGAGTATAATCTTGCTAGCATGTGAAATGAGTGCAATTGTACAGTAATTTGAACATTCTTTGGCATTGTATTTCTTTGGGATTGAAATGAAAACTGACCTTTTCCAGTCTTGTGGCCACTTCTGAGTTTTCAAACTTTGCTGACATATTGAGTGCAACACTTAACAGCATCTTCTGTTATGATTTGAAAGGGCTCAGCTGGAATTCCATCACCTCCACTAGCTTTGTTCTTAATGATGCTTCCTAAGGCCCACTTGACTTCACTTTCCAGGATGTCTGGCTCTAGGTGAGTGATGACACCATCATGATTTATCACCTCCTCCTGTGCAACGTTATGAACTTCCATGCACAGGTCTTCAGGCGCTCTTTCTATCAGATCTAATCCTTTGAATCTATTTGTCACTTCCACTGTATAATTATAAAGGATTTGATTAGGTCATACCCTACTTTCTTCAATTTAAGTCTGAATTTGGCAATAAGGAGCTGATGGTGTGAGCCACCGTCAGCTGCAGGTATTTGTTTTCACTGACTGTACAGAGCTTCTCCATCTTCACTTGCAAAGAATGTAATCAATCTGATTTTGGTATTGGCCATCTTGTGATGTCCATATATAGAGTTGTCACTTGTGTTTTTGGAAGAGGGTGTTTGCTATGACCAGTGTGTTCTCTTGGCAAAACACTGTTAGCCTTTGACCTGCTTCCAATTGGCCTCCAAGGCCAAACTTGCCTGTTACTCCAGGTATCTCTTGACTTCCTACTTTTGCATTCCAGTCCCCTATGATGAAAAGGGCATCTTGTTTTGGTGTTAGTTCTAGGAGGTCTTGTAGCTCTTCACAGAATCATTCAACTTCATCTTCTCTGTCATTAGCAATTGGAGCATAGTTGAGGATTATTTTGATATGGTTTGCCTTGGATACAGAGATCATTCTGTCATTTTTGAGACTGCAACCAAGTACTGCATTTTTGACCCTTTTGTTGGCTATGAGGGCTACTCCATTCCTTCTAAGTGATTCTTACCCACAATAGATATAATGGTGATCTGAATTAAATTTGCCCATTCCCGATCACTTTAGTTCACTGATTTCTAAAATGTCAATGTTCGCTCTTGCCATCTCCTGTTTGACCACTTCCAATTTACCTTGATTTATGGACCTAACATTCCAAGTTCCTATGCAATATTGTTCTTTATATCATCGGATTTTACTTTCACCACCAGATACAACCACACTTGGATGTTATTTCCACTTCAGCTCAGCCTCTTCATTCTTTCTGCAACTATTTCTCAACTTTTCCTCAGTAGTATATTGGACACCTACCACCATGGGGGCTCATCTTTCAGTGTCATATCTTTTTTGCTTCTTCATATTGTTCATGGGTTTCTCAAGACAAGAATGCTGAAGTGGTTTGCCATTCCCTTCTCCAGTGGACCACATTTTGTCAGGCCTTAACTAGCAGGGACATGCCCTTCCGCGGCTCCATGTGGCTGGATGACATTCTTGGAGCCCTAATGGTCCCACTGCTAGTCCTTGTGGAGTGTGTTAGCCATCACAGGCCGTAGGATGTCAGTCAATATGCGGCCTGGGGTTGAGGCAAAGGCCCTGCTGGAGTGGCTGGGAAGGGATCTGAGGAAGGCTGGAAGCAATGTTGTAGGATGCCCAGGAGTGAAAGGCACCCAACTCCCTGCTGGTTCTGGTCGCCTTGGGGCCATTCCACTGCCATTGCCAAACTTTGGCCCCAGCCTTTCCTCTCCTCTGACTCTGCACTGGGAATTGGGGGTGCTGGTCACCACACTGCTCCCGCCTCTATCTTCACTGTGATCTCTGCAAGGGTGCTTCCCAGGCCACCAATGCCTCTTCAGGTTGCTGCTGCCATATTATTTTCTTGGAGCCCAAGAAAATAAGCTGTTAGCTACTCTTAATTCTCTAGCCACATCTCTCATCACCTAGGCCCTGAATTATTGGGTCAAACTGTGACAGCTTACAGTGGCTTGAATGTGCTGCTTTTTTCTTTAATCGTCTCCAGGTATTTGCATATTTTATAACCACTACTTGCAGATCCACTTTTTAGCCTAATTATTTGCCGTTTGAAGGTCACTTTATATGGATAAACTTTTCTAATCCCCTCCTATTGTTGTTGTTGTTGTTATTGTTGTTGTTCAGTTGCTTGGTAGTGATCGACTGTTTGTGACCCCATGGGCTGCAGCACACCAGGCTTCCCTGTCCTTCACCATCTCCCAGAACTTGCTCAAACTCATGTCCATTGAGTCATTAATGCCATACAACCATCTCATCCTCTGTTATCCCCTTCTCCTCCTGCCTACAATCTTTCCCAGCATTGGGGTCTTTCTATGAGTTGGCTCTTCACACCAGGTGGCCAAAGTATTGCAGCTTCAGCCTCAGCATCAGTTCCTCCAATGAATATTCAGTGTTAATGTCCTTTAGAATTGACTGGTTTGATCTCCTTGCTGTCCAAGGAATTCTCAAGGGTCTTCTCCAACACCACAGTTCAAAAGTATGAATTTTTCAGTGCTCAGACTTCTTTATGGTCCAACTCTCACCTCTATACATACCTACTGGAGAAACCATAGCTTTGACTAGATGGACTTTTGTTGACAAAGTAATGTCTCTGTTGTTTAATACGCTGTCTATGTTGGTCATAGCTTTTCTTCCAAAGAGCAAGGATCTTTTAATTTCATGACTGCAGTCACAATCTGCAGTGATTTTGGAGTGCCCAAAATAAAGTCTGTCACTGTTTCAATTGTTTCCCCATCTATTTGCCATGAAGTGATGAGACTGAATGCCATGGTCTTTATTTTTTGCTTTTGATCCTCTTTCACATTCATTAAGAGGCTCCTCCTGTCAAATCTCCTCCTATGGAGAACTGCATTACATATTTCTACCCCTGGATACCAGCCATAGTAGAGTTTTGCAGTTTATTTTGAAATTCCTTTATCACTTGACTATTTTTCCCAGGGGTAAAATCCCTTAAGGGCAGGAGCTATATATGCCTTATTAGTCATATCGTTGTATTTCTAGCCCCTGTGACAGTGACTGCTACTTATTGTGTCCCTAAATAAAGTTTACTTAGTGAGTGAAAGCTCTTGTTACCCAGGTTACAAATGACTCTCATAGCTACAGAGAAGTTGTGGCTTCGAGTTCAATAAGTGACTTACTATGATTGTGGCTATAGGCAAGTATTATATTATATATTATTTATTTTGGTTTAACATCCTTTGTGTGGTAAGTTGCTTTAGTCAAGTCTGACTCTCTGTGACTCTATGAACCATGGCCCACCAGGGTCCACTGTCTATTGGATTCTCCAGGCGAGAATACTGGAGTGGGTTGCTATGCCCTCCTCAAGGGGATTTTCCCAACCCAGGGATTGAACTGCAGTCTCTTACATCTTCTGCATTGGCAGGTGGATTCTTTTCCACCAGCACCACCTGAGAAGCTCTAAAAGCCTTAAAGGCTTTGAACTGTACTTTGGATAACTCAGTTCTTTCTTTTAGGAGAAGCACTTGTTAACATTTAATGAATTTTCCACCATATGACTTCAGTCTACCAGGACTCAAGCCCTTCCCACACCCTTAATCTTCTCCTCAGCTCTTCTGCTAAAGAAGTTGGCCTTCAGGATAACAGGCTGCTTTGGAATCTTGAATACTGGAGTGGGTTGCCATTTCCTACTTCACTTTTCCCCAGAAATTTGTAGTAACCCAATCCACTACATCTTGGAGCCAGGGAAGGCATGTTTCTGACCTGGGCACTTCTGGAGGCTGATCCTCCTCGCCAGTGCAAGACCAGCAGATTCTTTGTGGGGACTCTAGCACACCAGGACAAGAGCTGTCAGGATGTGACTCTAGTGTCAGGTGTGTGCATGTGTGCTCTGTTGCTTCCTTCCGTCGTGTCTGACGTTTTGCAACCCTGTGAACTGCAGCCCAGCATGCTTCTCTGTCCATGGGATTCTCCAGGCAGGAATACTGGAGTGGGTTGCCATGCCCTCCTCCAGGGGATCTTCCTGCCCCAGGGATCAAATCCATGTCTCTTGCGTCTCCTGCATTGGCAGGCAGGCTCTTGATCACTAGCTTGGGAAGTCCTAGTCTTGGGTAGGAAAATATTTTAGCTTTCTAGTCAGACTATTAAATTTCTCTGCATATTTTGGAACAAAATCAATCAGAATGGTCCTGCTAAAAAGGGCTGTGTTCCTTTATCTTCAGGAGTTTATTGGCATCAAATGAGATAGGTTTTTAAAAAATTTTTTAAGTACCTATATAACATCAGCTCAATAATGACAGATTGATTAGGTTTCATCTCTGAAGGGAGTTGATGGCCTAACACGAGGGCAGGAATTACTACCTTCAGGTGGTCATTAATCCCCATGAAATATCCATCCCTACAGTAATTGCTCTTATAAATTGAAAAGTGGAAATATATTTATGCAAGGCTGAAGATTTCTGTTTTCTTCCATTTCAGTTGTATGTGTAAGACATTTCTAGAGACTTAATGTTCTGTACTTAGGCTTCTCAGATTGCTTAATATAGGTTTCCACACTCAGCTTATGTGGTGGATAAGATTTCCTACTTCATCATTTCTAACCCTATGATCAAAGCAACAATCAAAATCCATTTCATATGAATGCTATTCTAAAGGACATCTGTACATTTTCTGGGAACCAATCTTCCTTATTACAGCATGGTTCACTTTAAATTTCTGGTTGCCTGTTTGTAAATCATGGTTTGTTTGTTTGCTTGTTTTTTTAAGATTCTTTTTCTTCAGAAGACAAAGCTATATACTGAGAGCAAAAAATACTCATATTCCAAACTGAGCATCTACTTGCAAGTTTGAAGTGTGGTTTGTCTTAAAATTACTACTTTTATTTGCTGTGAAGGCTAAAGTGATTTATTTATATAAGTGTATATTTCTATATATGGAAATGAACAGGTACATGTTTGATGACTTAAATTATCAGAGTTTCTATAGAGTTGTTATCAGGTTTGCCTTCTCATGTAATGGGAGATAACCAAAGATTGTATGTTTTAACTTATTTTTTAGCCAATTAGATTCTTGTATCTGATGCCACTTGTGATCAGTAACAAACTTTGATGACATAGTTGTCCATGTCATGTAGTGTATAAGAGAAAACTCACTCTATGGCTGAGTGATTGGATAATTAGCTTGGTCACATTTAAGGTAAGTTCTAAGCAACTCAGCCAACATTCTTTGATCATGGAATGTGAGGAATGTGATGACCAGTGGAAAAGACAGTCTGTCTTTGGAAGTGGCCTCCATTTGACAGGAAAGCGCATTTCCTACAGGTATCTTTCTCAGCCTTTATACTGAGCAGAAGTGTGAATAGAGTTAGTGAATCTGGTATGCAGTTGATTATTGTCTCTTAGGAAATGAACATAAACCAAGTTGATCCACTTTTATTTCATATCTGATAGGCTTTTTAAAATTAGAGTATAGTTTTACAATGTTGGGTTATATATTATATATATTCCCTCCCTCTTGAACCTCCTTCTCACCCACCTACCACCATCACACCCATTTAGGTCACCACAGAGCACCAAACAGCTCCCTATATTATATAGCAGTTTCCCATTAGTTATCTTTTTTACACATGGAGGTATATATATGCCAATCTGAATCTCCCAATTCATCCCACCCTCCCCTTCCCCCATTATGTCCACATGTCCACTCTATGTCTGCACCTCTATTTCTGCTTTGCAAATAAGTTCACCTATAGCTTTTTTTTTATAGATTCCACATATATGTGTTGATATATGATATTTGTTTTTCTTTTTCTGACTTCACTCTGTATGTTCATCTCTAGGTCCATCCAAATCTCTGCAAATGGCACAATTCCATTCCCTTTTATGGCTGAATAATATTCTGTTGCATATGTGTACCACATCTTCATCCATTCATCTGTTGATGGACATTTAGGTTGTTTCCATGTCCTGACTGTTGTAAATTGTGCTGCAATGAACATTGGAGTACATGTGTCTTTCTGAAGTATGGTTTTCTCAGAATATGTGCCTGGTAGTGGATTCCTGGGTCATATGATAGTTCTATTTTTAGTTTTGTAAGGCACCTCCATACTGGTCTCCATAGTGATTATATCCATTTACATTCCAACCAACAGTGCAAGAAGGTTCCCTTGTCACCACACCCTCTCCAGCTTTCCAGTAATTATTGTTTGCAGATATTTTTGATGGACATTTTGACCGGTGTGAAGTGATGGATAATTGTTGTCTTGATTTTCCTTTCTGTAATAATTAGCCACATTGAACACCTTCTCATGTTCCTCTTGGCCATCTAAATGTCTTCTTTGGAGGAATGTATATTTAGGTCTTGAGAGGAATATGCAGATTTCTAGATTTTCCTGACTGCAGCCATGAAATTAAAAGATGCTTACTCTTTGGAAGAAAAGTTATGACCAACCTAGATAGCATATTCAAAAGCAGAGACATTACTCTGTCAACAAAGGTCTGTCTAGTCAAGGCTATGGTTTTTCCAGTGGTCATGTATGGATGTGAGAGTTGGACTGTGAAGAAAGCTGAGTGCCAAAGAATTGATGCTTTTGATCTGTGGTGTTGGAGAAGACTCTTGAGAGTCCCTTGGGCTGCAAGGAGATCCAACCAGTCCATCCTAAAGGAGATCAGCTCTGGGATTTCTTTGGAGGGAATGATGCTGAAGCTGAAACTCCAGTACTTTGGTCACCTCATGCGAAGGGTTGAATCATTGGAAAAGACTCTGATGCTGGGACGGATTGGGGGCAGGAGGAGAAGGGGACGACAGAGGATGATATGGCTGGATGGCATCACCGACTCGATGGATGTGAGTCTGAGTGAACTCCGGGAGTTGGTGATGGACAAGTAGGCCTGGCGTGCTGCGATTATAGGCTTGCAGAGTCTGACACGACTGAGCGACTGAACTGAACTGAACTGAAAATATGTATTTTAATTATATAGCCTTGCCTTTGCCCATGCTATTACCACTGAGGCAACTCAACTGACCTAAAAACAGGATGAATTATTGCCCCTTTGCCATCAAGCCAGCCATGATGACATGGGACACAATCATTCATTATTTCTTACTGTGCATCAAAATCACTTATGTGAAAACCATTCTCCTTTATATTTTGTTTTTATATAGGTTTCAATTTGTATAGTGAATGTACTGAAAGTGTTTTAGATTTCAGCTTTCAAAGTCTATTATATAGTTTTTAAAAAATATTCTTAAAAGGTACTAGAGAAACTATATACATGTTTTAAAATATCAGTGATGATGGTAAGAAGAAAATTTGGAAAAGTTCTAGGTATGGAGTAAGTCAGCTTGTGTTTGAATTTTGACTCTGCCAGAGTTCAGCTACTTGATTCCATATAGATCACATATTTTTCTAGGATTCAGGTTCTCAGAAATAACAATAGTCTCAGGGGTATCAATGAGTATGAACTCTTTGTAAAAGTCCTTAGCATAGTGTCTGGCTCCTGGTAGATGGACAAGAAACAAATATTTTAAAATTAATAAAATAAAAATAATAATTCACAAATTAAATAGATGCTGTTTGAAAAGACCAAAGCAAGAAAACACATATATTGAAGATTGATCTACAGATGAAGTTAATGTTAGTTAATCAGAAATAATGGAGTTCTGAAGAGTCTAATTTCAAATTAAGATCAGCTACACTGAATTCCAGAGATTTTTATCCCATCCTTCTTCCTAGGTTAGTGATTGCCTTAAAATATGTTTTTGTATCACAGTAAGGAAAGGATTAGAACTTTAAGTACCCTTGATGAATTGGAAAAATAAACTGCCCCGTGACAAAGATGAATTTTTTGACAACGGACTTCTTAGTACAGCAAATACTCTATAGGGAAGATACATATAATGGTAAGCTTTATAAATAGCAAAGAGTATAGTATTCTTTCTATTAGTTGACATAATGGTTTTGAAATGTTATGAAGGGCATTGCAGAATGATACAAAGTAAACAAAGAACTGATGAGAATTTGTAATTCTAAATCACCAGTTCTTGTGTCACTTCTATGTATTAATTCATTTAATAAATATTGAGAATATACAAAATGTCAGACAAATAGCTAGGTTCAGTTCAGTTCAGTCACTCAGTCATGTCTGACTCTGTGACCCCATGGACTGCAGCACACCAGGCCTCTCTGTCCAGCACCAACTCCCAGAGTTTACCCAAACTCATGTCCATTGAGTTGGTGATGCCATCCAACCATCTCCTCCTTTGTCGTTCCCTTCTCCTCCTGCCTTCAATCTTTCAAAGCATCAGGGTCTTTTCAAATGAGTCAGCTCTTTGCATCAGGTGGCCAAAGTATTGGAGTTTCAGCTTCAACATCAGTCCTTCCAATGAACACTCAGGACTGATCTTTAGGATGGACTGGTTGGATCTCCTTGCAGTTCAAGGGACTCTCAAGAGTCTTCTCCAACACCACAGTTCAATGGGAATGCAAAAGCCTAGACAGAAATCAGCCTTTACAGAGCCATTATCCAATGAAAAATATAGCTATTAAATAAATTTTACATATGTAGTCAGTTTTATGGAAGGAAAAGAGAAAGAACTAACGGAAAGAAGCCAAGGACTTAGGAGTATAGCATGACATCTAAAGAAAGAGGAATTAACAATGTTAGTGATGTGCATAGGTATACACAAATGTGCATATGTATTTGTGTGGGGGAGGGGATTTAGAGAGAGAGACAGAGGGTGAGAGAAGGATGACATAGAGAGGGTAAACATAACTGGAGATCTGGCAATGAGAGCATGTGTCTGTGGTCCGCTTGGAGGGGAAGAGAATGGGGACTAGAGAGGCGATGAAGCTAAGAAGTAATCATAGGCCAATCTTGGAGCATATTTTAAGCCTTCGAAAGCATTAAAAATATGTTTCATATTTTCAGAGAAGTCATTGAAGTATTTGAAGCAGGAAAGTAATGTGATCAGATTCTTGTTGTTAAACTCAGTTTTGACAACTCTGTGGTTTCTTAAAGTAGTATCTGCTTTCATCCACGTAAATAACAACTGGAATGTGGCACCCAGAGAAGATTAAACAATGAAGTAGTACAAGTTATTTAATAAGTTAAAATACTTGCTTTTGTTCTTTTAGCTTTCTAAGAAACTGCAAGGAGGAAAGATCATAATATTCTAGGAGAGTGCTTCTCAAGCTATCTGTGGTTTGAGAAGTTTCTAGTTCTCAAACTAACTAGCTTCTTTTCCCAATTTGATGAAATGCAATAAAGATGCATTACTTATAAAATAAACTTAATATGCACACAATGCAAGCCTCAATTTTATTTATTTGTTTTTATTTGAAGGGTAATTTGCTTTACAGAATTTTGTTGTTTTCTGCCAAGGATAACCAGAACAGACATAACAGAGAGAGACAACAGAGTCCACAGACTGCTATACATTGCTCTTTGAAAGTGTCTATAAGGGTGATTAAAATTTGTGTACTTATCTCACACAGATTAATTAAAAAGCAGGACAGAAACCATAGTTTGAGAGAATTCTGCTTCAGAAATACTCTATACACTGATACTGAGGTCAAAAATTTGTTCTCCAAATTTTTTAGGGGTAAGAAAAATGGAACAAAATTGAGCTCAGCAAGAAGGATATGGATTCCATATAGAGAAGTATGGAACTAAAAACGAAACAAAAAACTAAACTCTTTGTCTTTGTAGATTTCTTATTATCAAGGAATATTAAACTCCTTTCTATGGGTACAGAATGACTTTGGTGTCATTTTGCCTGTCACACAACCCACCCAACCCAGGAGCATTACACTGATATTTTTGCAGATGATAAGAACCAGTAAGTTTGACTTTTATAATTTTCAAAACAAATACAGTATTGTAATTAAAAAAATAAATAAATTTAATTAAAATATAAAAAAAATAAAAAAAAAAAAAACAAAATAAATTGAAGAAATAAAATAAAAAAAAACAAAAAAAACAACACTATATTATAGTGATCATGTTGGAAAGTCTAGTATTACTCAGTTTATGCCTGTGTTGAGCATACTGAGAAACACAGCATGAAAAATGTGTGATTGACTTGTTCAATTTATTAATATATTTTCTTTTAATGTTATATAATAGACAAAGTAGGGAGGAGCTTTTCAAACATGTAGCTAAATAGATATATGATGCCAATGAGAGTTTATAAAGTTAATTAAATGGACATATGGATACCAATGGATGCTGTGCTGTGCTTAGTTGCTCAGTTGTATCTGACTCTTTGCGACTCCATGGATTGTAGCCCCCTAGGCTCCTCTGTCCATGAGGTTTCCCAGGCGAGATTACTGGAGTGGGTTGCCTTGCCCTCCTCCAGGGGATCTTCCCAGCCCAGGGATCGAATTCAGGTCTCTTGCATTGCAGGCAGATTCTTTTCTGTCTGAGCCACCAGATGGTAGCCCAAGAATACTGGAGTGGGTAACCTATCCCTTCTCCAGGGGGATCTTCCTGACCCAGGAATCAAACTGGGGTCTCCTGAAGTGCAAGTAGATTCTTTACCAGCTGAGCTACCAGGGAAGCCCATAATAAAGGCTATTACAGCACTAGCTCAATATAGACCAGCAATGTTTCATTAATTGGAAAATTTTCTGTTTTTCTTTAGTCATTTGTTAAATTTCATGTTAGTTTAACCCATCTTTACTGAGCAGCTATTAAAAACTTACAATTATGTTGGGAGCCAATATCATAGAAAATATGCCCTACTGTTTGAAAACGGCTCATAATTTAGGGAAAAGTGGGCAAAAGCATAAGAAATTGTGTTGTGATGGGTTACCCAGTGAAGAAGCAATATTTATAATGAAAGTTCAGTTTCAGGGAAAGACTCAGACTCTTCTATTTACTTTCCCAGGACTGGGCAAATGGCATTGTATAATATAAAATGATCAGCATATGTATTTTAGAAATTAATACAGTTTCCCAAGTTCATATCAGTTCCATCAAGGCAGTATTCTTAAATTGGCCTTCCCAGGTTTGCTTTATTTCTTCTTTTGTTGAAACTGTTCTCTATCATTAGAGTCTAATGATAATCACTGATTGTGATCAACTAGTATTAATTATAATAATAACATTAATGAAAATATTTGTGATTTATTGTCTATTATGGGCTGGTCACTTTACAATTTTTATTTAATTAATTCAGCAACTGAGAGGTATGCCCATTTTTCAGATGATAAAATGAAGGTAACTTGCCTAAAATTATGTAGCGTTTATGTGTCAGTGTAAGAACTCAAGCCCAGACACTTCTGCTGCAGTATTCTCTCTCTAGTATTCTCTAATATTCTCTAGTATTAGTGTTAGGCAGAAAGACTTCTGCCTTTCTTAGACTTCTGCCTTGATGCCCAAATCTTATATTGGTGCCTACCTGTATTTCAACCCTTTATCTTCAAAGAACAGAAAAATGCATAACTTCTCCTCCAGGTCTTTATTTTTCTGTGTTGTGCTTTCCACAAAGAATCAGTCTGTTACATTATGTTATAGAACTGATGAACTAGGCTTTAAATCTGAGAGTGTATTTTTAAGGTTGTAGCCCAATTCAGATCTATTTTTGAGAGAAGGTGAGATAAATCTTAAGTATATCAATTTTATTTTATCATTGAAAGAACACATTATAAATAAAATTGATGTGTTCTGGTTTTTCTATAACAAAGTATTAGAGACAAGTACTTTAAAAAACTGTTGGTTAAATCCTATTTTCCTTAATATCATAAATTTGCATGAATACTTGCATTTTCTACCTTGTGTTTGGTGAGCTTTGGGCATTTTAAATTAATGAATTTCTCAACCACTTAGAGAGGAGATTTAAAACCAAGTTTACTCTCAAGATGTAACTTGAGACTGAGTTATACCACTGTTTTATTATTCTTAATGGCACTGAGTCAATCCACAGTTATTTCATCCTGCAATTTTCTAGTGTTATGAAAATGCATAATGTTAATCATTGTAGTACTTTATAATCTGACCATAAACCAATGTTTATAGTCAGTTAATCATTGTATTACTTTGCTTTAGGTAATTTAGTACATTACCATAATGTAACAGTCTACTTAATATAAATTTTAAAGTGAAGACAATAAAGTTGTATAGGATTAATATATTATGCATCCTAACCTGAAATTCTAAAATGCAGCTGAAGTTTGGACAGAGTTCAGATGTTCTGTGACTTTGGTTTCTTCCATCTTGGCTGGAAAAGGGTGAAAACTTAATGAACAGCACAGAAGTAAATGATTTTCTTCCTCCAATTATTTATGCATCCCTTTCACAGCCTTCTTCATTTGGCAAGAATAGGTTTGGATATACTCAGGCCAGGAATCAACTACTCATTTTGAAAAAGTGAACTCCGATTAGGGAAACCTATCCCAAGCTTAAAAAGAAAATCAGTAAGTTTGGGAGTAGTTGGTATTAATTTCATTGAAGTGAGACCATGCTTGTCTTATAAATGACTTTAAGGAATATTTTATGAACACTTTAAATTAACTAAATCATTTTGGAATTGGATATTACTCTTTGTTTTGGAAACAAACATTTATTGAGTGGCTTCTATATCCCAGGTACCATGTTAAGTGCTTTCTTTTACATCATCATTGGCCTGATGGAGAGACTGCATTCTTGGGACACAAATTTTATATTAATGCCAAATTGTTGTGTTAGATGGGATTTTGTTGTTGTTGTTATTAGAGTATAGATTAGAGTATAGTTGCTTTACAATGTTGTGTGAATTTCTGCTAAACAGCAAATTGAATCAGCAATATTTATACATAAATGCCTCCATTTTTGGATTTCCTTCTAACTTAGATCACCACAGAGCATTGAATAGAGTTCCCTGTGCTATACAGTAGGTTCTCATTAGTTCAATTTAGTTAGGTCGCTCAGTCATGTCTGACTCATTGTGACATCATCGGCTGCAGTACACCAGGCCTCCCTGTCCATCATCAACTCCCGTAGCTTGCTCAAACTCATGCTCATTGAGTCAATGAAGGCATCCAACTATCTCATCCTCTGTCATCCCCTTCTCTTCCTGCCTTCAACCTTTCCCAGAATCAGGGTCTTTTCCAGTGAATCATTTCTTTGCATCAGGGGGCAAAAATGTTGGAGTTTCTTCTTCAGCATCAGTCCTTCCAATGAATATTCAGGACTGATTTCCTTTAGGATTGACTGATTTCATCCCTTTGCTGTCCCAGGGACTCTCAAGTGTCTTCTCCAACAGTAGGGTCTCATTAGTTATCTATTTTATGCATAGCTGTGCCAATCACCCAATCCCTAATTCCCACATGCCCCATTGGTATCCATTTGTTCTATGTATCTGTGTCTCTATTTCTGCTTCACAAATAAGTTCATCTATAGCATTTTCCTAGATTCCATGTATGTATTTTAATATAAAAATCTGTTTTTCTCTTTCTGACTTCACTCTGTATATAGTCTCTAGGTCCATTCACATCTCTTTAAATGTCAGAATTTCATTTCTTTTTATGGCTGAGTAATATTCCACTGTGTCTATGTACCATATCTTCTTTATTCATTTCTCTACTGATATACATTTAGGTTGCTTCTATGTCCTGGAGCAATGAGCATAGTGCTGCAATGAACATTTTGAATTATGGTTTTCTCCAGTCAAATGCCCAGGAGTGGAATTACTGGATCAT
Source organism: Nanger dama (assembly GCA_917880005.1). Classification (NCBI taxonomy): domain Eukaryota; kingdom Metazoa; phylum Chordata; class Mammalia; order Artiodactyla; family Bovidae; genus Nanger; species Nanger dama. The sequence goes on from CAKJTW010000007.1 coordinate 39,959,367, forward strand.
ATGGTAGTTCTATTTTCAGTTTTTAAGGCACCTCCATACTATTCTACTTTTTCAATGGGTACCAGAAAACATCTATTTCTGTTTTATTGACTATGCCAAAGATTTTGATTGTGTGGATCACAATAAACTGTGGAAAATTCTGAAAGAGATGGGAATACCAGACCACCTGTCCTGCCTCTTGAGAAACCTGTATGAAGGCCAAGAAGTAACCGATAGAACTGGACATGGAACAACAGACTGGTTCCATTTAGGAAAAGGAGTATGTCAAGGCTGTATATTGTCACCCTGCTTATTTAACTTCTATACAGAGTACATCATGAGAAACGCTGGACTGGAGGAAGCACAAGCTGGAATCAAGATTGCCAGGAGAAATATCAATAACCTCAGATATGCAGATGACACCACTCTTATGGCAGAAAGTGAAGAGGAACTAAAGAGCCTCTTGATGAAAGTGAAAGAGGAGAGTGAAAAAGTTGGCTTAAAGCTCAACATTCAGAAAACTAAGACTATGGCATCTGGTCCCATCACTTCATGGGAAATATATGGGGAAACAGTAGAAACAGTGTCAGACTTTATTTTTGGGGCTCCAAAATCACTGCAGATGGTGATTGCAGCCATGAAATTACAAGATGCTTACTCCTTGGAAGGAAAGTTACGACCAACCTAGACTGCTTATTAAAAAGCAGAGACATTACTTTGTTAACAAGGGTCCGTCTAGTCAAAACTATGGTTTTTCCAGTAGTCATCTATGGATGTGAGAGTTGGACTATAAAGAAAGCTGAGCACCAAAATGCTTTTGAACTGTGGTGTTGGAGAAGACTCTTGAGAGTCCCTTGGACTGCAAGGAGATCCAACCAGTCTATCCTAAAGGAGATCAGCCCTGGGTGTTCATTGGAAGGACTCATGCTGAAGCAGAAACTCCAATACTTTGGCCACTTGATTTGAAGAGCTCTCTCATTTGAAAAGACCCTGATGCTGGGAAAGATTGAGGGCAGGAGGAGAAGGGGATGACAGAGGATGTGATGGTTGGATGGCATCACCAACTCAATGGACATGATTTTGGGTAAACTCTGGGTCTTAGTGGTGGGCAGGGAGGCCTGGCATGCTGTGGTTCATGAGTTGCAAAGATTCGGACATGACTGAGTGACTGAACTGAACTGAACTGAACTGATACTATTCTACTTAGTAGTTATATTAATTTACATTCCCACCAGCAGTTTAAGTGGAGAAGGAAATGGCAACCCACTCCAGTATTCTTGCCTGGAGAATCCCAGAGACAGAGGAGCCTAGTGGGCTGCCGTCTGTGGGGTCTCACAGAGTTGGACACGACTGAAGTGACTTAGCAGCAGCAGCAGCAGCAGTGTAAGAGAGTTCCCTTTTCCCCACGCCTGCTCCAGTGTTTATTGTTTGTAGATTTTGTGGTGATGGCCATTCTAATCAGTGTGAGATGATGACTAATTGTAATTTTGATTTCTCTAATAATTAGTGATGCTGAGTATCTTTTCATATGTTTGTTGACCATCTGTATGTCTTCTTTGGAGAAATGTCTCTTTAAGGCTACTGCCCATTTTATTTTTTTGATTTTTATTTTTACTTTATTTTGCTTTACAGTACTGTATTGGTTTTGCCATACATTTACGTGAATCAGCCACGAGTGTACATGAGTTCCCAATCCTGAACCCCCCTCCCACCTCCCACCCCATATCATCTCTCTGGATCATCCCGTGCACCAGCCTCAAGTATCCTGTATCCTGTATTGAACATAGACTGGCGATTCGTTTCCTACATGATAGTATACATGTTTCAATGCCATTCTCCCAGAGTCCAAAAGTCCATTTAATACATCTGTGTCTCTTTTACTGTCTCGCCTAGAGGGTTATCATTACCATCTTTCTAAATTCCATATATATGTGTTAGTATACTGTATTGGTGTTTTTCCTTCTGGCTTACTTCACTCTGTATAATAGGCTCCAGTTTCATCCATCTCATTAGAACTGAATCAAATGTATTCTTTTTAAGGGCTGAGTAATACTCCATTGTGTATATGTACCACTGCTTTCTTATCCATTCATCTGCTGATGGACATCTAGGTTGTTTCCATGTCCTGGCTATTATAAACAGTGCTGCGATGAACTATGGGTTACACGAGTCTCTTTCAGTTTTGGTTTCCTCAGTGTGTATGCCCAGCAGGGGATTGCTGGGTCATAAGGCGGTTCTATTTGCAATTTTTAAGGAATCTCCACACTGTTTTCCATAATGGCTGTACTAGTTTGCATTCCCACCAACAATGTAAGAGGGTTCCGTTTTCTCCACACCCTCTCCAGCATTTATTGCTTGTAGACTTTTGGATTGCTGCCATTCTGACTGGTGTGAAATGGTACCGCAGTGTGGTTTTGATTTGGATTTCTCTGATAATGAGTGATCTTGAGCATCTTTTCATGTGTTTGTTAGCCATCCATATGTCTTCTTTGGAGAAATGCCTATTTAGTTCTTTGGCCCATTTTTTTGATTGGTTCGTTTATTTTTCTGGAATTGAGCTGCATAAGTTGCTTGTATATTTTTGAGATTAGTTGTTTGTCAGTTGCTTTATTTGCTATTATTTTCTCCCATTCAGAAAGCTGTCTTTTCACCTTGCTTATAGTTTCCTTTGTTGTGCAGAAGTTTTAAATTTTAATTAGATCCCATGAAATCCCTTGCATTCCTATACACTAATAATGAGAAAGTAGAAAAAGAAATTAGGGAAACAATTCCATTCACCATTGCAACGAAAAGAATAAAATACTTAGGAATATATCTACCTAAAGACACTAAAGACCTATATATAGAAAGTTATAAAGCACTGATGAAAGAAATCAAAGAGGACACTAATAGACGAAGAAATATACCATGTTCATGGATTGGAAGAATCAATATAGTGAAAATGAGTATACTACCCAAAGCGATCTATAGATTCAATGCAATCCCTATCAAGCTACCAGTGGTATTTTCACAGAGCTAGAACAAATAATTTCACCATTTGTATGGAAATACAAAAAACCTTGAATAGCCAAAGCAATCTTGAGAAAGAAGAATGGAACTGGAGGAATCAACCTGCTTTACTTCAGGCTCTACTACAAAGCCACAGTCATCAAGACAGTATGGTCCTGGCACAAAGACAGAAATATAGATCAATGGAACAAAATAGAAAGCCCAGAGATAAATCCACACACCTATGGACACCTTATCTTCAACAAAGGAGGCAAGAATATAAATGGAGTAAAGACAATCTCTTTAACAAGTGGTGCTGGGAAAACTGGTCAACCACTTGTAAAAGAATGAAACTAGATCACTAACACCATACACAAAAATAAACTCAAAATGGATTAAAGTTCTAAATGTAAGATCAGAAACTATAAAAATCCTAGAGGAAAACATAGGCAAAACATTCTCTGACATAAATCACAGCAGGATCCTCTATGAGCCACCTCCCATTTTAATTTTTTAATTTTTATTTTTTAATATTGAGCTGTATGAGCTGTTTGTATACTTTGGAGATTAATCCTTTGTCAGTTGCTTTATTAGCAAATATTTCCTCCTATTCTGAGGTTTTTTGTTTTTTTTTTTTCATTTTGTCAGTGGTTTCCTTTATTGTGCAAAAGCTTTTTGAGGTTTAGTTAATTCCCATTCTCACTAATCTAGGAGGTGGGTCAAAAGTGATCTTGTGATTTATGTCAAAGAGTACGCTGCCTGTGTTTTCCTCTAAGAGTTTCACAGTGTCTAGCCTTACTTTTTGGTTTTTAATCCACTTTACATTTATTTTTGTGTATGGTGTTAGTGAGTGTTCTAATTTCATTCTTTTATATGTAGCTGTCTTGATTTCCCAGCACCACTTCCTGAAGAGACTGTCATTTATCCTCTTTTGTCATAGATTGGATGCCCATATGTGTATGGGTTTATCTCTGGGTTTTTAAAATCCTGTTCCCTCAATCTGTAGTTCTTTATTTGTGCCAGTACAATACTGTCTTGATTACTGTAGCCCTGTAGTATAGTCTGAAGTCAAGGAGCCCAATTTCTCCAGTTCTGAATTTTTTTTTTTTTTTGCTCAAAATTCCTTTGCTGTTTCAGGTCTTTTGTGTTTCCATACAAATGGTAAACGTTTTTGTTCTAGTTCTGTGAAAAATGCTATTTGTAATTTAATAGAAATTGCATTGAATCTGTAGATTGCTTTGGTTAGTATAGTCACTTTCATAATATTGATTTTTCAAATCCAAGTACATGGTATATCTCTCCATCTTTTTATGTTGTCTTTCATTTCTTTCATCAGTATATTATAGTTTTCCAACTACAGGTGTTTTGCCTCCTTAGGTAGATTTATTCCTAAGTATTTTATTCTTTTTGTTACAGTAGTAAATGGAATAGTTTCCTTAATTTCTCTTTTGATATTTCATTGTTAATATATAGAAATGCAAGAGGTTTCTGTGTGTTAATTTTGTATCCTGTTACTAAATTCATTGATTAGCTTTCTGGTGGTATTTTTAGGATTTTCTATGTATAGTATCATGTCATCTATAAACAGTGACAAAGTTATATTTCTTCTTTGCCAATTTGATTCCTTTTGTTTCTTTTTTCTTCCCTGATTGCTTTGGCTAGGACTTTCAAAACTATTTTGAGTAATAGTAGTGAGAGTGGGCACCTGTGTCTTAATCCTGATTTTAGAGTAAATGCTTTCAAATTTTCACCTTTGAGAATAATGTGTTGTAGGTTTTATATATATGGCCTTTATTATGTTGATGCAGGTTCCCTCTTTGCCCACTTTATAGACAGCTTTGGTGCTGAATTTTGTCAGAAGCTTTTTCTATATCTATTGAGATGATCATATGGTTTTTATTCTTCACTTTCTTAATAGAGTATATCACATCAATTGATTTCCATATATTGAAGAATCCTTGCATCCCTAGGATCAATCCCACTTGGTCAGGGTGTATGATTCCTCTACTGTGTTGTTGGTTTCAGTTTACTAGTATTATGTTGAGAATTTTTGCATCTGTTTTCATCAGTGATATTGGCCTGTCATTTTTTTATTCTGTGTATTATATCTCAGCTGCTTTTGGTATAAGGGCGGTGGTAGCCTCATAGTATGAACTTGTGAGTGCTCCTTCTGTGATTTTTCTGAGTTTGTAAAAGGTGGGTGCTAGCTTTTCTTTAAGGCAATGGCACCCCCTCCAGTACTCTTGCCTGGAAAATCCCATGGATGGAGGAGCCTGGTGGGCTGCAGTCCAAGGAGTCGCTGAGAGTCGGACACGACTGAGCGACTTTATTTTCACTTTTCACTTTCATGCATTGAAGAAGGAAAGGCAACCCACTCCAGTTCTTGCCTTGAGAACCCCAGGGACAGGGGAGCCTGGTGGGCTGCCATCTATGGGGTTGCACAGAGTCAAACACAACTGAAGCAACTTAGCAGCAGCAGCAGCGGCGGCAGCTCTTTAAATGTTTGATAGAATTCGCCTGTGAAGCCATTTGGTCCTGGACTTCTGTTCGTTGGAAGATTTTGAATCACAGTTTCAAGTTCATTACTTGTTATTTGTCTATTCATATTGTCTATTTCTTCCTGATTCAGTCTTGGAAGGTTGTATCTTTCTAAGTAGCTGTCCATTTCTTCCAGGTTGTTCATTTTATTGTCCTGTAGTTGCTTATAGAAGTCTACTTCCCTGGTGGCTCAGATGGTAAAGAATCTGCCTGCAGTGCAAGAGACTCAGGTTCAATCTCTGGGTTGGGAAGATCCCCGAGAGAAGGAAATGGCAACCCACTCCAGTATTCTTGCCTGGAGAATAGCGTGGACAGAAGAGCTGCATGGGCTGCAGTCCATGGGGTCACAGAGTTGGGCATGACTGACTGACACTTTCACTCTAATGATTCTTTGAATTTTTGTGCTGTCAATTATAAATTCTTTTTCAGTTCTAATTTTATTGATTTGAGTCCTGTTTTTTTTTTTTTTTCTTGAGTCTGGCTAATGATTTATCAGTTTGGTGTATCTTCTCATATAACCAAGAAGCTTCTAGATATCAGACTTAATTTAAACAAAAAAGGTGTATAAGGAAAATTAGGGCTTCCCTGGTGGCTCAGTGGTAAAGAATCTGCCTGCCAATGCAGAGGTCACAGATTCCACCCCTGGGTCGGGAAGATCTGCTGGAAAAGGAAATGACAACCCACTTCAGTATTCTTGCCTGGAAAATCCCACGGACAGAGAAGCCTGGTGGGCTGCAGTCCACAGGGTCACATAGACAACAACATGAAGAGGATTATCTGGGAATTCCTCTATGATGATTGGCATTAAGTATTTCACTTGGATTTTTTAAAAATGTTTTTCACTGTCTTTAAGTGATTGATTCCCTTTAGGATTATTATTCCTAAAGAGACATTTAAAATCTTAATATTTTATGTGTATTTATTTTATTATGTGAAGTATATTATAAACATTTTATGAAAGAATTTTTATCTTGTATCTTTTTCCTTACTTTTAGCCCCTACCAGAGTATATTGACTTTTTAGCCCCTACCAGAGTATATTGACTGTTGGAGATTGAAACATTAATTAAAAAATCTAGTTTTTAAGAGTTTTTTTTTCCTATGAACGTTCTTATAATGAATGGTTGGACTTAGAGGAAAATAAATGAAACAAAAACTTTTAAGCAATTATGGGAATAGCATGGAAGCTAATCCAGTGTTTCCTAAATTTACTGCATATCAGAATCACCATGATCTTTTACATATTGCAAAGCCAAGATCACACCCCAGACAATTAAATGATATGTCTAGCAGGTGGATGCAGAGTGAAACGCAGTGCTTCTTCAAATTTCCCAGGGATTGCAAAGAGCAAAAGGTTTGGGAACCAACTGAGCTCTTTTATAATATATAACGGATGTCACTTTAAAGCTCGGCTTTACTCTGCTTAAAATAAATCCTTCTCAGTTTAAATATTTTCATATAATAATTTTATCCAAGTATATACCTAACAACTATTGAGCAGAGGTTATACATGTACTTTGCCCCTTATGAGTGAATGTAATGGGGCTGGCTTATAAGACACAAATAGCTCTCACTGTACTTGAGAAAACAAAAGGCAAATAAAAGTATTAGGAAAAAGATGAAAAGAATCTCTGAAAAAGGAGCTTGTATACACCCGTGGTGGATTCATGTCAATGTATGGCAAAACCAATACAGTACTGTAAAGTAAAATAAAGTAAAAATAAAATTAAAAAAATAAAGTAAAAATAAAATTTAAAATATCACAATATTTAGTGTTTGCAGTAATGTCATATTTCACCATTAAATTATCAACTATTAGTTTTGATTGCTAGTGCCTTTAGAAGAAGCTTATTGTGAATATTCAGAAAAGTAAAATTAGTAAAGAAGTTTAGCTTTTTTTCTTTGTCATATGTTTGTTCTAGTGTTTTAGTTAACAGAAGTATATGCAGAGTTAATAACAGTTTTATTAATTAAAAGCTATAATGACAGCAACACTTGTCATATAACTGAGCAATTGTTTTAGTTTATTTTCTTAGATTATTTCCATTCTTGAAGTTGACTATGGTATTCCTATCTTGTATTGAAAAGGAAATGAGCATTCAGGGAGACTAAGCAATTTATATAAGTGATAAGTGCAAAGCTGGGACAACTAGAAAGCATATGTTATTGGACTTATTTCATTCTGTTTCTTATCACAATAACTAAGTTTGTGAGGACTTCCTCCAAATTTACACTATTTTTTCCAATATGTCTGCCACTTTAAGATGATGGAATTCAAAGAGGAATTATTTTCTGGCCTGAATGTGGTCATGTTAAAAGCAGGTAAGTGTGTGTGTATTTGTGTGCTTCCTTAAGTGTGCAAATTTTGTCCAGTTTTACACATATAAGGGTGAGATAAAAACAAAAATTGCTTGCTGGTGGGGATTAAAGCTGCTGAGCTTTTGTAAATTGGCTCATTCCTGTGTTTGCTGCAACCAGTCTGGTGCTTTGTGTCACACTTCCCTGCCATATGCAGGCACATTGGCTCTTTTCCTAGGGAAATTGTTTATTTTAAAACACACTCAGAAGACACTATTGGCTAAACAGTGGTTGTCCCTGGATTTTTTTTTTTTCCATAAGGAACTTAATATTTTGTAGTTGTTGTACAGGTCTAATGGCTTCTTGTGTTCAAGAGACAAAAATCCAACTCACACTAGCTTAAGCCAAAATAGCAACAGGAAAAACAAAGCTCAACAACCAGTACCGGTTTCTTAGGTAGCTCAGACAATGAAGGAAAGCCTGTAAGAATGGCCGGCTGCATCTACTCTTGGATGTCTGCTTTTTTTGTATGTTTCTGTGTGTGTTCACCTCATTCTCTTCTATTCCTTCAAGTCCAGAAGTATGTGTGTTCACCATTTTTTCCCCCAATCCAAACAGAAAAATATGCCAGGGAATGTCTCTGCTTGTCATAGGGAACCCAAGTTTCCTACTCTCTCCAGAATGTGTCACTGTGGCCAACCCTCAGTTACTTGTCTAATTTCCAGAGTTCTAGCATTGGTACCCTCCCCTCGATTCCACAGATGGAGCAGAAAGAGAGCTGAGCCTGAATGGAAAGGGAGGAGTTTGTTCTAGATCAGAAAGAAGGAAAAGTGCCTGGTGGACTAAAGCAACAGGTGACAATTACACAGGTGTTCTTTGAGTCCTTGGTTTTAACTTACTTTCTGCATTACTCAGTTGATAAGTAACAGATTTAAAGGTAGGTGCCTTACCTGCTAGTTAAAAGCTGATTGAATTCATAGTTATGTTATTAAAAACATAGTAAAACTGCAAGTAATTAGGGTGTCTACCTGTCATTTTGGTTTGAGTGATAGATAAAGTATAATATTTTGTATTAGAATTGAGGTTAAGACAAAGCCACCCACTCTTATTGAAACTAATTCTCTGAGTGTCATATGTCTCATTAGTTAAATGGGAGAATATAGTATCTACGAGGCAGTGTTTTACATGGATTCAATAAGATAGTTTATAAAAGCTTTTAGTCGAGAATTGCCACTCAGTAAATACTTAATGAATGTTAATAGAGAAGACAGCTAACCAAGTATAATGATAAAAACAAAAAGAACTCTGTAGTTAATTATAAGTTGACGACCAGAGTGAAATCATGTATTAACATATTCACATCAAGCCTCATTTTATAATATATATGTGTGCATATATATTTATATATGTGTATCTGTTTGTATGTATATTCAGTATACCAGTTTCAAAGATGAACAGATCGTTTTAATTCTGTATGAACAAGGCATGTAGAATTTCATTATTATTAATGTCAGCTCTGTTTTGATGTTTTCCATGTCACTGGCAAGATCTTGAACCTTTATAGTTTTTATGTTTTAATCTTGCCTTTAAATTCTGTTCCACATCTGTACATATTCACGGAAATCCCGACCCTATGTTCCTAAACTAGCCCTTCAAAAAGAATATTCTGTAAAAATATGTATGCAAAAACCCCTACAATATTGTAAAGTAATTAGCCTCCAATTAAAATATATAAATTAATTAAAAAATTAAAACTAGTTTTGTGTTAAAAAACTATGAAAACCTAAATATTATAAAATTTTTTAAAAATGTATTTATATTTTCTCAGATTTTTGCATAATGCACTTGTGTAAATGCATGAAATACATGGATAGTTTCACTGTTCAGAATCCATTTAACTAGGTGTATGGGAGTAAAGAATTAGTGCCTTTGTTAAAATGTTTCTACTTAAGAGAACAAAAGCTTACATATTTTAAAATAGAATGACAGTTTATTTTGTAATACACAAAATTGTTTTTATTTTTAAGAAAAATAATATAATTATTGACCACCAGATGGCTCCCATATTTTTAAAAATTCAGCAGAAAGAGTGGAAATTCTATTCAAAATATAGAAATATAGATTTAAAAGGAAAGAAGTTAGTGAGATAACCTGTGAACATCATAAGCATACAAAAATAATTGACGTTCCATAACTTTTGGAAATTTCTTTCTCCCTTAAAAAGTATGATGTATATGTGAACAGCATGATACAATGTATTCATACCTTTCAGGTATTTACTCCACTTTTGGAAAATAACCATGCTCTTAGTATTTCAAGATGGAAGGATAAATATTATGTAGGATAAAAATTTCTCAAAATGTCAATGCTAGAATGGCTTTAGTATTTTCCTATTATGTTTTAAGTAACACAAATGGTATGTCTCACAGTTAATATAGGGACAAATCCTAATGCTTTTGGCTCACAGATTTTTGTCCTGAGACTATATATTATTGACAGGGCATCTTTAATGACACCTCGTCTTTATAAAGTATCATTCTACAGGACATTTAACACTCATGTCACATTACAAATCACATTCTCCATAAAAGCAAAATTATTTTGACCCGTGTCAAAAATGGAGCCAATAGGTGATGAGAGATGTATTACGCATCACAGCTCAACTGAGGACATTGCTGTTCCCACAGTGTTTTATACTAGTCTTAATATGTAAGCTATTAAGATAAAAGACTGTGTACTTGTCACTCTGACAGCTTTTATAAAGGCTAAGCTGTCCAATCCGTCTTTCATTAAAAGCTTTGTGTAGTTTTGTGATCTGCAGTCACTGAGCCGTTGTGCTTTCAGAGCATACAATTCTATTTTGAGAATTTTTTTGTCAATAAAAAGGCATATGCTTCAGTGAGTCATCCTCACAGAGCAGACTCTCAAGGAGTTGACCTGCGCTTCTGCCGCACTCCTGAATTTGCCCTACCTTGTCTTGTTAACACAAAGCTTGGCCCCTGTGCCGCTCACCACAGAAAAACCAGAAATGTAGCTACAAGGTCTCCTTAGCCCATATGGTTTTATTTGTGTTCTGCTGGCACAGTTATAGTCATACAGTAACCAACATAAATTTTTAGTTTTATTATCACCTCTAAAAAGAGACAGAAATGTGAAAATTGAAGCCAGAAGGTTTGTATCACAGGATTAATTAGGCAGGGCCAACTGGAGTCTCACTCCTCCTGGCAGTGAGTGCCTCAAGAAGGTGCCTGCCTTCAATTACAGAGCGCACAAAGCAATTAAAAACCCTGTTTCTTTTTCCTGAGGTGTTACTTGTTACTTGATAAATCTCTTTTTAAAATTCTCTGGGGAGCTGAACTGGCTTGAGGTGCAATCTACCAGGGTAGATATTCATGAAAAATTGATTTAGCTCTAGCCTAACTGCAATAGGTTTAAAATAAACCTGAAAGGAATGAACAGTGTGCTTCTTGGCTGACATTTTATTGGCCATTTTTTAGAAATGCACAAAAGACTAGATAATTAAGAATTGAGACATTATGGATCTCTACCAGCAGATATGAATCGAATTGGTCAGCCATCCCAGGCATTTTCTCCTAAGTCACACTATACATTGGATGAACCTTTTTCACAGGGTGATTTGTACAGTTCTGTGGGCCAAAATGTGGTGTGCATAAGTCAGAATTAAGTGCCTGCCTCCCAGAACCCACATCCCCTTTCTAATAGAGAATCAGCTCTGTATGAAATTATATCTTTCTACCTGATTTATGTCCCAGTCCACTGGGACTGGAAACTTGAGTCTGCTGTTCTCTTTTTCCAAAAGGAACTTCTCTTGCATTTTCAATGTTAGGTGCAGAATTAGGATAATAATGTAATTCTCAAAAATAGCTATAAATATTCAGAAGTAAGCTTCAGTTGTCTTCTGTACAGCTCATTTTGTGGACTGCAATTTTACCACTGGTACATAAATCACCTAGCTAACCCTTTCGTCTGAAATATAAATAATTTAAAATATGCAATAAGTACAGGGTATAACTGGTTGAGAGAACATTGCTCTATCAAGACATATGGGCTTAAGCTTTATCAGTGATCTCATACTTCCTGTTGAAAGAGAAGCAAAATATTTTTTAAATCAATAGGCTAAAAATCATGATTGTAAATACAGGCATAAGACTCTACTTTCACTTAAAAGCATATTATGTATAATTTAATAAAACAACAAAGACAGACTTCAGTTTATGTTATTTTTATACTTTATGTTTCTAAATTAAAATGTGATTTATTTGAGAATGCTAATGATAAATATATTTTATCTTCTCACTTTTTCTGGTGTTTTCTTTCTTCCTCTTATGTTTGAATATAATGTAAAGTTTAGGTAGATTTTTAAAAGGCTTATTTAATATCAAGATAGTAAAAATATGTTATAAGTGATTATAATCAGAAGAAATTTTCATTCTTTTAGTGAAGATAAACTGACAAAATATGACTTTTGAAATCTAGATTCCAGTCACTAGAAATTAATTCTGACAAATTCTATTGAGCTTATATCATAGCTTATCTATCCATTGATCTGTCTTTCCATTTCTTATGAAAACCTTGGTAATTTTTTTCATTACCTGCCAGATTTCACACAGTATGTTTTTCCTACTTTGTCTTCTGACTTAATGGGTCTAAATATTTATTAGAGTTTCCCAGCTAATACATCTATAAAGAACTGCCTGCCAATGCAGGAGACACAGTAGATGTGGGTTCGATCCCTGGGTTGGGAAGATTCCCTGGAGTAGGAAATGGCAACCCACTCCAGTATTGTTGCCTGGGAACTCCCAAGGACAGAGTAGTGAGTGAGCTATAGTCCATGGGATCACAAACAGTCAGACACAATGGAGTGACTCAGTATGTACACAGGTAAATGTTTATTCAAAGAAAATGCCAGAAAATTTTAGAAAATTGAAAGCATTTGAAAAAAATCTAAAATTTCAAATTTTAAAAAGTTTGAAAAGGTGCTAGAAAACATTTGCTATTTCCTTGTATTTTTATTTTAGGACTGGCTTAAAACTTTCTGCAATAGATACCTGAATAGAAACATGATCTGTCTTCCTATTTGTCTTAGGAAAACGACTTTGTCTTTTAAGAGAGACAGTCTGAAGTGTTTTTGCCTGGAGAATCTCAGGGACGGGGGAGCCTGGTGGGCTGCCATCTATGCGGTCACACAGAGTCGGACACGACTGAAGTGACTTAGCAGCAGCAGCAGCAGTCTGAAGAATGCAGTCTGTGACATGGTAATAATGTTTCTTTTGGAACATTGGCCATGTGTATGCCTTTGGAAAATTGGCTAATCGTGGGTCTAAGATTCTTTTACAAACTTTTGTCTTCTCCTTTGGCTATCTACTATGCTTATTGCTTTTCTTAAAGTTTCCCAGTGTAGTAGGCTGGATTCTCAAATGGGTCCATGATTCCTGTCTTCGGGAATCCAAGTGCTTGTATAACCCACGCTTGAATGTACATGGACCTCTTAATGTGACGAACTTCACTTCCATCATTAGACAGACTATGTATTAAGGCAAAAATGAAGGGATTTTGTGATACAATTAAGGTTCACAAACAATTGATTTAAATTCATCAAAAGGGAGATGATCCTGGATGGGCCTGATCTAATTAGGTGAATACTTTAAAGGAGGGACTAGAGGCCAGAGACTTGAAGCACCACAGACTCTCCTCTCTTGCCACCCTGAAGATGCAAGGTACTATGAATACATTAACTACAAGGAAATGAATTATGTCAACTACCATTTAAACTTGAAAGGGGCTGTTGAGGTTCAGATATGAATCAGGCCATGTGAATGTTTTCACATTCACATGTGAAAATATGTCTACTCTTGTTTTCAGTCTTATGAAACCCTGAACAATAAACCCAGTTAAATTGTTCCTTGACTCATTCCCCCTTGACCCCTAGTGGAAACTAGGATAAAATATAATTTGTTACATAAAATTGATGGCTAATATACCCAACATCCAACATTTACAATTCATGTCTTAGATACCTATTTCCTAAATTTTACTCAGAAAGTTAACACCTTAATTGGTGTTAACACCACACTGAGTAACTGAACAAGAAAACTGATAATTTGTAACTGGCTAGAAACAGTTAACTAGGTTTCTCAAAGGCTCTTCTAATACCTATTTCTCAAAGGCTTCTTTAATCTCAAAGAAGAATTAATATGAGTATGTTCCAAACCTCCAAGATATCATAATTTTCCATGTGGCAACTTAAGAAAATAATGTTCTAAGGATTCCCCTTTAGAAAAGAAATGATTGCGTTAATTCATCATCCTAGTTTAAAAATCATTACCCTTTTCTAAATTAGGAATCTGTTACTAGCACCTACTGAATAAATTAATTCATTATGGTTTTAATGGATATTGGAAGTATACACCATTGCAAACAATAATGTTTTGACCAGAAGAAATGCCTTTCTCTCAATGGAGATTTTAATGTATTTCAAAACAATGAGTCCATCTACTTGAGTTGTTAAAATTTAAAAATATAAAGATAATTGAAATTTTGTATTCTGGTTACAGTCTTGCTAAAGCTAAATACAGATGAACCCTTGGCCTGCCATTTGAATTCATAAAGTAGGTGTCCACATATGGTGAAACATATAGGTTATAGACTTTCTTCCTCAAATTTTAATCATGGCATTTCTTTTAAATAAAATGTTTAGAAAGGAAAAGTAAATGTTGCCAGGGAAGATTTTTCTTCTTTTCAGCACAGGGCTATTTGTTAAGCCTGTCTGCCTCTTGCCTAATAAAGTTCCCAGAGAGTCAATTTGCTTCCCTCACCTCCTTAAATTTGCTGTTCCCACTGGGCCATTTGACATCACTGCCCCAGAATATATGTGAAGACTTTCTAGATCCTTTTCTTCATTTTTACTGCTTCTGAAAACTAGCATGTAAGCCTGACTGGTTGGAAAAATAAATGAGTGAAAGTGGGTACTGATTAATGATGTTTAACTGAATTAATTTAAATAGTATGCTTTTAATTAAATCTTGTTAATTTTCTTCATAACTTTAAGTAACCATTGTAATGTTAGAATCATTTATAGAAATCTAAGGCCACTTTGCTTCTCAGTACCTTCATTGTTGTATGGCATTTGTATGAGAAATGCTTAAAATCTTCTAGAAAATTTCTTGTAAACTCAAAATACTTGAGAGTTTATTCATCTTTTAAAGCATTGTGAACTTTATCTAAAGATAAAGTTGTACAACAATTCTAGTCTGCTGGATACTCTTTTCCCTTAAATTCTTAATGATCTGCTATTGTGTTCAGATATAGCAACAGTCATTTCCCTCTGCATTCTCTGAAAACCATAATGAATTGAAACCTATATTTCTTCTTACATGCCTGTGTTATGATTTTATTGTCATAAAGCAGAGGGGACTTCTTAAATAAAGAAAGTGAAATTGAACTTTATGATAACGCTAATGCAGGATGTCTCAAATCTGGCACCAACTTGCCAGTTGAGAATTATTGCTCTAATTATATACCTTCTACAATTTGGAAGTTGGACGGCTTCAGTTTAAAAATTTTTTTGTTCTATAGTTGACCTACAATACTGCATTAGTGTCAGATATACAGCAAAGTGAATCAGTTATACATACAGATATACACTTTTTTTGATTCTTTTTCCATATAGGCCATTACAGAGTATTGACCTATAAAGCAGATCCTTATTAGTTATTTATTTTATTTATAGTAGTGATACAGATGAATCCCAAACTCCCAAATATCCCCCAGTTCCCATACTGGAAACCATAGTTTTGTTTTCTACATATGTAACTCTGTTTCTGTTTTGTAAATAAGTTCATTTGTACCGTTTTTCTTAGATTCCACTTAGTATAAGTGGTATCTTGTGATACTTGGTTTCTCACTTGTCTGACTCACTTCACTGAGTATAACAATTTCTAGGTTCATCCATATTGCTACAAATGGTCTTATTTCATTCCTTTTATGGCTGAGTAATGTTCCATTGTATATATGTACCACATCTTCTTTTTCTGATCTAATGGACATTTAACGGTTGCATCCATGTCTTGGCTGTTGTAAATAATGCCACAGTGAACACTGGGTTGCAAGTATTTTTCCAAATTATGGTTTTCTCCAGATACATACCCAACAGTGGGATTGCTGGATCACATGGTAGTTCTATATTTGGGAATCTTTAAGGATATTCCTTTAAGGAACCTTCATATTGTTCTCCATAATGGTTGTACCAATTTACATTCCCACTGGCAGTGTAGGAGGGTTTCCTTTATAACACGACCTCTCTAGCAGTCATTGTTTGTAGCTTTTTGCTGATGACCATTCTGATCTGTATAAGGTGATACCTCATTGTAGTTTTGATTTGCATTTCTCTAATAATTAGTGATGTTTGAGCCTCTTTTCATGTTGTTGGTACCATTTTAGTTTGAAGGTGGATAATATTTTAAAATTTCTGCTTATTACTGGTGATTTGGTGCTAAGTAAACCAAATGGTGTTTTCAGTACTCCCGTTGTGTTATTTGCTTTTATTGCTTTTAATCGATCCATGTTAAAAATTAGGACATAAAACTAGAATCTTATAGCACTTAGTGAAAGGTGTTCAACTATTGTGATTCAGTTCAATTCAGTTCAGTCACTCAGTCGTGTCTGACACTTTGTGACTCCATGGACTATATATAGTGTGCCAGGCTTTCCTGTCCATCACCAACTCCCAGAGTTTACTCAAACTCATGCCCATTGAGTCAGTGATGCCATCAAACTATCTCACCCTCTGGCAAGAATACACAGAAGAACTGTACAAAAAAGTCTTCATGACTTAGATCATCACAATGGTGTGATCACTCATGTAGAACCAGACATCCTGGAATGTGAAGTCAAGTGGGCCTTAGGAAGCATCACTACAAACAAAGCTAGTGGAGGTGATAGAATTCCAGTTGAGCTATTTCAGCTTCTAAAAGATGATGCTGTGAAAGTGCTGCACTCAATATGCCAGCAAATTGGGAAAACTCAGCAGTGGCCACAGGACTGGAAAATGTCAGTTTCATTATAGCAATATGGCACATAATTTTTGATGCATGTAGTTTTATAACTTTAAAAACATCTACAATTATTATCAAAATATTGAGAATGCTTAGAAAGAGTGATAGTTGGCTGGACTTGAGCCAGCACAGAGGCATATTCTGGAAACTCATTGAGCTAATGGAAACTTCCTGATTAGGGAAACTAGAAATCAATGAAAGGATATTTGATTATTTGAAAGAGTTCCATTGCCCATGTTCCTTTTGCTTACTTTTCTTCACTGAAGCAGGTGGAATTGAATAGTTGATGCTTTGTTGTTGGTCAGTCACTAAGTCATGTCCAACTCTTTGCTACCCCATGGACTCTAGCATGCAAGGCTTCCCTGTCCATCACCATCTCCCAAAGTTTGCTTGAACACATACCCATTGAGTAAGTGATGCCATCCAACCGTCTCATCCCCTGTCATCCTCTTCTCCTGTCTTCAGTCTTTCTCAGCATCAGGGTCTTTTTCAGTGAGTTAGTTCTTCACATCAGGTGGTCAAAGTATTGGAGTTTCAGCTTCAGCATCAGTCCTTTCAGTAAATATATAAGTTTGATTTCCTTCAGGATTGACTGATTTGATCTCCATGCAGTCCAAGGGAATCTCAAGAGTCTTCTTCAACACCACAGTTCAATAGGATCAATTTTTTGGCACTCAGCCTTCATTATGGTCCAGCTTTCACATTCACACATGACTACTGGAAAAACCATAGCTTTGACTAGAGGGAAATTTGTTGGCAAAGTAACATTTTGCTTTTTAATATGCTATCTGGGTTTGTCATAGCTTTTCTTCCAAGGAGCAAGCATCTTTTAATTTCATGACTGCTGTCACCATCTGCAGTGATTTTAGAGCCCAAGAAAACAAAAGTCTGTCATTGTTTCCATTGTTTCCCCATCTATTTGCCATGAAGTGATGGGACTGGATGTGATGATCATTTTTTGAATGTTGAGTTTTTAAGCCAGCTTTTCTCATTCTTCTCTTTCACCTTCATCAAGAGACTCCTTGCTTTCTGCCATAAGAGTGGTGTTATCTGCTTATCTAAAGTTATTGATATGTCTCGTGGCAACCTTGATTCCATCTTGTGTTTCATCCTGCCCTGCATTTCACATGTGGTACTTTATATATACGTAAAATAAGCAGGGTGACAATATACAGCCTTGATGTATTCCTTTTCCAATTTGGAACCAGTCTCTTCTTCCATGTCCAGTTCTAACCGTTGCTTCTTACTTGCTATGGACTAAATACAGGTTTCTCAGGAGGCAGGTAAGGTGGTCTAGCACTTCCATCTCTTTAAGAATTTTCCAGTTTGTTGTGATATACACAGTCAAAGGCATTAGCGTAGCCAATGAAACAGAAGTAGACATTTTTCTGGAATTCTCTTGCTTGTTCTATGATCCAGTGTATGTTGGCAATTTGGTCTCTGTTTCCTCTGCCTTTTCTAAATCCACCTTGACATCTGGGAGTTCTCAGTTCATGTACTGTTAAAGCCTAGCTTGGAGGATTTTGAGCATAATCTTGCTAGCATGTGAAATAAGTGCAATTGTATAGTAGTTTGAATATGAGAACTGACCTTTTCCAGTCCTCTGGACACTGCTGAGTTTTCCAAATTTGCTAGCATATTGAGTGCAGCACTTTCACAGCATCATCTTCCAGGATCTGAAATAGCTCAACTGGAATTCCATCACCTCCACTAGCTTTGTTTGTAGTGATGCTTCCTAAGGCCTACTTGGCTTCACACTCCAGAATGTCTGTCTCTATGTAATTGATCACACCATTGTGGTTATCCAGGTCATTGAGATCTTTTTGTATAGTTCTTCTGTGTATTCCTGCCACCTCTTCTTAATATCTTCTTAAGATATTATCTTCTGCTTCTGTTAGGTCCATACCATTTCTGTCCATATTTGAGCCCATCTATACATGACATATCCCCTTGATAACTAATTTTCTTGAAGAGATTGCTAGTCTTTCCCATTCTATTATTTTCCTCTATTTCTTTGCATTGTTCACTTAGGAAGGCTTTCTTATCTCTCCTTGCTATTCTTTGGAACTCTGCATTTAGACAGGTATATCCTTCCTTTTCTCATTTTCCTTTCATTCTCTTTTTTTTTCTCAGCTATTTGTAAGGATTCCTCAGACAATTATTTTACCTTTCTGCATTTCTTTTTCTTGGGTAAGTTTTTGATCACTGTCTCTTGTACAATGTTACAAACCTCTGTCCACAGTTCTTTAGGCACTCTGAATAAGTAATGTGTAAGTTGTTGCTTTCGTATTATGAAAAATTCTGCTCTGGTTTATGCATTTGTCTCATAAGATTATCTTAGAAACAAATAACCCTATAGGTCTTGTTAACGGATCTTAGAGTTTTACTTATGCCATGCCATGCTTCATGGTGTCCTGAAAATGGCAAGTTCCAAGTTCTAGAAAAGGGAAGAGAACAGGAGGAAAATTCCCTGTTTGGCTAATTTCCTGTATGGCTAATTTCTGGAGAAAATGAGTCGGCAAAGAAAATTCAGTTTAAGGGAAGAAGTGTAAATTAGGCAGTCAGAAAAAGGGTGTATGTGCATGCTCAGCTCATTTGTGTCCGGCTCTTTTGCAACCCTACAGACAATAGCCTTCCTGTCCACGGGAAGTGGGTTGCCATTTCCTCCTCGAGGGGATCTTCCTGACCCAGGGATCAGACCTACATCTCCTACATTGCAGGCCTATTCTTTACCAACTTTCCAAGTTTAAGCATTCAGATTTTCTCAGACTACAAGGATTGGGGGACAATGGATGTTTAGCTCCAGGAAAATTTCTCCAGGAAAACTGCCTTCACCCTGAAGAATGACTTTCTGATTTTTAGTATAATATTATCTTTTACCTCACATCCTTAAAGTACTTTCCCCAAGATCCCTTCCCCTGGTAGGGAACCTGGATCAAGATAGCTTCTGGAATCAAGCCACATGCTCTTCTCAGGAAATTCTATTCCAGCATTGATCCCAGGTCACTGGTCTAGAATCTTTCCTTTCTTGTATCCTTTTTCAGTGTCATTGTTCTTTGCTATTCTTTAATATTGAGTATAGCAACTCACTCTATCAGACAGGTTTTTACATCTTTGAAACACCTAGAGAAAGAACCAAAATACAAGCCATTCTACTCTTAGGAGTCTCTTCTTCTATGTAAGTTTACAGATGGACAGACATACTCTGGGGAAGGGCATTATCTATCTCTAAGCACAATCTTATGTACCCACACTCTTACTATGAAGGCTGTTAAGCAACAAATTTTATATATTCTTTTTCATACCAGTAAGTAGACATTTTTCATATTTTGAATATTATTCCAGTAATTATTCCCCTCCAAAGGTATGGCCTACTCAAAAGGTAAGTTTCACTGCTCATCTTAGAGGAATGAACTTGCCTAAAATTTAAAAAGATAGTCTTTTGAGTTAATCAATCTTAAGGTTAAATCTCCACTCTGGATTTCATTACATGCTTTTTCACAAGGTCCTTTGGATATGTCAGTGAATAATGTTATTTGGATCTGTGATACAACTGAGTTATTACAAATTCTGCTTTGTAGCAAATGTACTTTTTAGGTTACTGTATGTTTGGACAGTGGACATAGATAGTGCCTAAATGGATGTTCTGTGATTTGAGGATCCTTTCTGGAAAGAGTAACATATTACTCACCTATGTTTTTCTTTTACCCTGACATGTATTCTCTTTTGTTTTCTCATCAGCATTTTAAAGGTAATTTAAATCTTTATATATGTTTTCTGTCTACACATTTGCTGTTCATTCCACACCTAACTCTACCTCTAATAATCTGGCTTCTTCTCAGTCAGGTTGCAAAGATAGATTTTTAAAAATTTAATTTCTTTATATTTTAATTGAAAGATAATTGCTTTACAGAATTTTGTTTTTTTTGTGTGTGTGTCAAACCTCAACATGAATCAGCCATAAGTATACATATATCCTCTCCCTTTTGAACCTCTCTCCCATTCCGTCCCCATCCCACCCCCTCTAGTTGATATAGAGCCCCTGTTTGAGTTTCCGGAGCCATATGGCAAATTCCCATTGGCTATCTATTTTACATATGGAATGTAAATTTCCATGTCACTCTTTCCATACATTCATTCTCTCCTCCCCTCTACCCATGTCCATAAGTCTATTCTCTCTGTCTGTTTCTCCACTGCTACCCTGTGAATAAATTTTTCAGTACCATTTTTCTAGATTCTGTATATATGTGTTAGAATACAGTGTTTACCTTTCTCTTTCTGATTTACCTCATGCTGTATAATCGGCTCTAGTTTCATCCACCTCACTAGAACTGACACAAATGTGTTCCTTTTTATTGCTGAGTAGTAGTCCATTGTGTATGTGTGCCACAACTTATTTACTCATTCATCTGTTGATGGACATCTAGGTTGCTTTCATGTTCTAGCTGTTGTAAATAGTGCTGCAGTGAACAATGGGATACATGTGTCTTTTTCAGTTTTGGTTTCCTTGGGGTATATTGCAAAGCTATTTTTGCTAAGGTCACCTTTGATTTCCATGTCATTAAATGTAACAAGCAATTAACAGTTCAGTTCAGCTCAGTCCCTCAGTCATGTCCGACTCTTTGCGACCCCATGAATCACAGCATGCCAGGCGTCCCTGTCCATCATCAACTCCCCGGAGTTCACTCAGACTCACGTCCATCGAGTCCATGATGCCACATACTTGTGTATTAAGTCACATCCACTGGCTACACATTCCAGTATTCTAGCCTGGAGAATTCCATGGACTGTAAAGTCCATGGGGTCGCAAAGAGTGGGACAGGATTGAGCAAATTTCACTTTCACTCTAATGGCTTCATTACTTCTCACACAGCAAAGACTCCTATTTCAGTTACCTATTGTTGTATAATAAACCACTCCAAAATTTAATGGCTTGCATCAACAATTTTGTTTTTTCTCACTAGCCTTGGCGTTGACTGAGCTAATCTGCAAGACTTTCTCACTTAATAGCATTGGCTTTGGCTATGTCATGTGTGGGCTCAATTGTGATCAAGAGCCAAGATGGCTGGTTTATGTGGTTGGCATATGATGTTGACTGGAGTTCATCTGAGACTTTCAGTTGAACATCAGTAGGCTTCCCATACAGGTAGCTTGGGCTTTTGCACAGCATGGTGGCTGAATTCCAATTCTAAGAGTCAAAAGTCCTAGAGGGAGGAAATAGATGCTGTAAATTCTCTTTATAAAGTATATCTGTGATTGGTACACTGTCATTTCCACTACAGTCTGTTTGTTAAGCTGTCACAGGACCAACTCAGATTCACGTAGGAAGGGAATAAACTTCACATATTCATGGGAAGAATAAGAAGAAGTGTTTGGCTGTCTTTATTTCAGACTCATATTACATAAATTCATTCTACCTGCAAAATACCCTCACCAATTCCAAGATCATCAAAGTCTCATCTCATCATGGCATCAGGCTCATAGTTCAGCATTTTATTATCTAAATCAGATCCTGGTATAGATGAGGCTCTTCAGGCTCCTCTGGATATGAAGATCTGTAAACATCTGAGAGATGTTACCTGATTCCCACAAACTCAATGTGCAATGCTGAGACAAAGACTGTAGAATGGACATTTGTTTCAAAAAGCAGGGAAGCAAATAGCAGTCATTGGTCCATAGAAATCTTGAAATTTAGCTGAGCATATGCTAGTTCCTTAAAGGGCTCCTCTGGCTTTCTTGAATTGATTCTCCATACCTCTTGGTTTTATCCTCTGGGCTCCCATCCTAAATGGGTCATCCTTGTCTGTAATAGTAGTCCTGTGTATAGCTGACTGGCTTTTTTTTCAGGCTGTGTCCTACTCGCAAAGGTTGGGGGTCTCAAAGGCCTGTTTTTAATTTTGAATGATCATTTTTCCATTTAGTACAAGCTGGTATAATCCCTTAGAAACTTTGTGGACTTCCTGAGTATAAAAATGGAGTCCATTCTACTAGCCAAAAGAGATGAAAATTTCTTTGACAAAGGCCCCTCTCTACCTTGGACTGATAATTAGAACACTTGGAGATCAGCCTTGGGTTTTCTTTGGAAGGAATGATGCTAAAGCTGATACCCCAGTACTTTGGCCACCTCATGTGAAGAGTTAACTCATTGGAAAAGACTCTGATGCTGGGAGGGATTGGGGGCAGGAGGAGAAGGGGACGACAGAGGATGAGATGGCTGGATGGCGTCACTGATGCGATGGATGTGAGTCTGAGTGAACTCCGGGAGTTGGTGATGGACAGGGAGGCCTGGCGTGCTGCGATTCATGGGGTGGCAAAGAGTCGGACACGACTGAGCAGCTGAATTGAACTGAACTGAAAAAGAAAGTTTCAATGAAGCACACTCTTAAATCTTTCTCAGTTTTTAACAAAGGATTTTATACCCACACACTTGAGATCTTAATTATGATTGCATTTTTATTGGGTATATCTTGTGGATCAGACTAATTTTGAAGATAATTTTAATAATAATTACTGCTCAATTATTTATAATTTTTATTTTTTTGGCAAACATGAAAAGGATTTGACATAGACAACCAGTCCTAGTCAACAGTGACCTAGTGGCAACAGTTCTCTTGCTTAGAAAAAAGCAAAATGAATTATAGGATTGCTGCTGCTGCTAAGTCGCTTCAGTCATGTCCAACTCTGTGGGACCCCATAGATGGCAGCCCACCAGGCTCTGCTGTCCCTGGGATTCTCAAGGCAAGAACACTGTAGTGGGTTGCCATTTCCTTCTCCAATGCCTGAAAGTGAAAAGTAAAAGTGAAGCTCAGTCGTTTCTGACTCTTCGCAACCCCATGGACTGAAGCCTACCACGCTCCTCCATCCATGGGATATTCCAGGCAAGAGTACTGGAGTGGGTTGCCACTGCCTGCTATTATAGAATTAGAATAGTATATTTCTATAGGTGGATTTCTCTAAGAATATAGTTAAGCATTTTATTTATTTAGAGGATATTATTTAGAGATACACTCCCTTAGTCCTTCAGTCTTTAGTAACAAATCAATGGGTGAAGTTTAAAGTATCTTATAATTGCCTAAAGTATGAAGCAGCATTTTTGAAATTTCTTCACATCTGCTGGTTTGGAAGGATATAATCAAATGAAATGATCTTGTATTTCTCCAACTGCTTGATCAATTATTAATTTAAGCTAGAGCTATATTTTTATGACAATCACCATGACTAACATTTGTAAACAAGATAATATTATCTATAACTTGATCAAAATTCAGTGTGCAAAGTGTTGACAAAATAACCTTAAGAAATATGACATTACTAATTATATTTGATAGCATTAGATTCTAAATGCTTTTAATCAACTTAGTAACATCAAAGTAAAAGTAAGCAGGTTAAATGGAAATTAGAATATATTTAATGTAAAGAACTTTTGAAGCTATAAATAAGATGAGCCTATGAGAAGGGGAAATAAGTATACTGAGAGCTACTGAGATACTTTAGTTTTAGAGATTGTCTTCTAGAGTCATCTATTTTCATTTCTGTTTAAGACAAGCTCTATAAAAAGTATTATATAATTGATTCAAGTGTCTAATATGTCTAATATGCTTTCTAATGCAATGAGTTGATCTCAAGATTTTATTCATTAAAAACTTTGTTTTTCTTCTTTGGGTTTAGAAAGTACTTTGCATTTTAAAATTTATTTTAATTTAAAAAGATTATTGTGTATTGGGATGTAGTTGATTTATAATGTTGTGTTAGTTTCAGGTATATAATGCTGCTGCTGCTGCTAAGTCAGTATGGTGATTTAATTACACATATATCTATTCCCTTTTAGATTTTTCCATATTATTTTTGGTAATTAAAAAAATATTTTAATTGGAAGATAATTGCTTTACAATGTTGTGTTGTCTTGCATTGTTTCCCCATCTATTTGTCATGAAGTGATGGGACCAGATGCCATGATCTTAGTTTTCTGAGTTTTAAGCCAGCTTTTTCACTCTCCTCTTTTACTTTTATCAAGAGGCTCTTTAGTTCTTCTTCGCTTTCTGCCATAAGGATGCTGTCATCTGCATATCTGAAGTTATTGATATTTCTCCTGGAAATCTTGATTCCAGCTTGTGCTTCATCCAGCCTGCCATTTTGCATGATATACTCTGCATATAGGTTAAATAAGCAAGGTGACAATAGCCTTGACATACTCCTTTCCCAATTGGAACCAGTCCTTGATCCTTGTCATTTCTAACTGTTGCTTCTGGACCTGCATACAGGTTACTCAGGAGGCAGATAAGGTGGTCTGGTGTTTCCATCTCTTGAAGAATTTTCCAGTTTGCTGTGATCCACACAGTCGAAGAACTTAGTGTAGTTAGTGAAGCACAAGTAGATATTTTTCTGGAATTCTTTTGCTTTTATTATGACCCAGTGTATGTTGGCAATTTGGTCTCTGATTCCTCTGCTTTTTCTAAATCCAGCTTGTACATCTGGAAATTCTCGGTTCATGTACTGTTGAAGCCTGGCTTGGGAAATTTTGAGCATTACTTTGCTAGAGTGTGAGATGAGTGCAATTGTGCAGTAGTTTGAGCATTCTTTGGCATTGCCTTTCTTTGGGACTGGAATGAAAAATGACCTTTTCCAGACCTGTGACCACTGCTGAGTTTTCCAAATTTTCTGGCTCATTGAGCACATCACTTTAACAGCATCATCTTTTTAGATCTGAGATAGCTCAGCTGGAATTGCATCACCTTTGCTAGCTTTGTTCGTAGCGATGCTTTCTAAGGCCCACTTGATTTCACATTCTAGGATGTCTGGCTCTAGGTGAGTGATCACACCACTGTGGTTATCTGCGTCATTAAGGTCTTTTTGTATTGTTCTTCTGTGTATTCTTGCCAGCTCTTCTTAATAGCTTCTGCTTCTGTTAGGTCCATACAATTTATCTACTTTTGTGCCCATCTTTGCATGAAATACTTCCTTAATATCTCTAATTTTCTTCAAGAGATCTCTAGTTTCCTCTATTTTTTGCATTGATCATTTAGGAAGGCTTTCTTATCTCTACTTGTAGGAGAGATAAGGTTATGTGGTTCTAGGAATTTATCTCTTTCTTCTAGGTCATCCAATATGTGCATGTGTGCTAAGTCGCTTCACTCGTGTCTGACTCTTTGTGATGCTATGGACTGAAGCCCGCCAGGCTCCTCTGTGATTCTCCAGGCAGGAATACTGGAATGACTTGCTATGCCCTCCTCCAGGACATCTTCCTGACCCAAGGGTCCAACCCACATCTCTTATATCCCCTGCACTGGCAGATGGGTTCTTTACCACTAACACCACCTGGGAAGCCCAGGTTATCCAGTATATTGGCATATAATTGTTAAAAGTAACCCCTTATGATCTTTCGTATTTTTACAGTATCAGTTGTAATGTCTCCTCTTTTCATTTTTGATGTTATATACTGAATCATTTTTTTTTTTCCTGGTTAGTTTTGCTAGAGTATTGTGAATTTTGTTTTACAGCTAGTTTTTCAAATACTTAGTTTTTTTTTTTCCTATTTTTTTCTCGTTTATTTTTTCCACTCTAATTTTGTTATTTCCTTGTCTTTGCTCACTTTGGACTGAGTTTGATCTTTATCTAGTTCCTTGAAGTATAACTTTAGGTGGCTTTTTGAGTTCTATTTTCTTAATATTTGCATTTATCACTGTAAACTTCCCTCTAAGAACCGAATTTTCAGCAGTGCAAAAATTTTGGTAAGTTATGCTTTCATATCATTAATTTTGAGATTTTTTGATGACTTCTGATTTCTCCTTTGACTCATTGGTTATTTAAGAGTGTATTATTTAATTTCTATATATTTTACATTTTCCCAACATTTTGCTTATTGTTCATATCTAGTTTCATACTGTTGTGGTTAGGAAATATCCTTGATATGCCTTGTGTTCTTAAATTTATGAAGGCATGGTTTCTGTCCAATCATATGGTCTGTCCTGGTGAATGCTCTGTGTGTACTTCAGAAGATTGCATATTCTCCTTCTTTTGGATGGAATTGTCTATAAATGTATGTTGTATTAGGTACATGGGACAACATTTCCTTGTTGATTTTTTCCTTGTTGATTTATTCATTGCTCAAAGTGGGATATCAAAGTCCTCTTCTAGTACTGCTGTTTATTTTTCCTTTCAAATCTGTTTACATTCCCTTAATATATTTATGACACCACCCTTATGGCAGAAAGTGAAGAAGAACTTAAGAGCCTGTTGATGAAAGTAAAAGAGGAAAGTGAAAAAGTTGGTTTAAAGCTCAACATTCAGAAAACAAAGATCATGGCATCCCGTCCCATCACTTCATGGGAAATAGATGGAGAAACAGTGTCAGACTTTATTTTTTTGGCCTCCAAAATCACTGCAGATGCTGACTGCAGCCATGAAATTAGAAGATTCTTAGTCCTTGGAGGAAGTTATGACCAACCTAGATAGTATATTCAAAAGCAGAGACATTACTTTGCCGACTAAGGTCCTTCTGGTCAAGGCTATGGTTTTTCCTGTGGTCATGTATGGATGTGAAAGTTGGACTGTGAAGAAGGCTGAGTGCCAAAAATTGATGCTTTTGAACTGTGGTGTTGGAGAAGACTCTTGAGAGTCCCTTGGACTGCAAGGAGATCCAACCAGTCTATTCTGAAGGAGATCAGCCCTGGGATTTCTTTGGAAGGAATGATGCTGAAGCTGAAACTCCAGTACTTTGGCCACCTCATGCAAAGAGTTGACTCATTGGAAAAGACTCTGATACTGGGAAGGACTGGGGGCAGGAGGAGAAGGGGACAACAGAGGATGAGATGGCTGGATGGCATCACGGACTCAATGGACGTGAATCTGAGTGAACTCCGGGAGTTGGTGATGGACAGGGAGGCCTGGCGTGCTGCGATTCATGGGGTCGCAAAGAGTCGGACACAACTGAGCAACTGAACTGAACTGAATATATTTGTGTACTCCAATGTTGATCCTTATATTTTTAGGATTATTATATCTTCTTGATGAATGGAGTTCCTTTATCATTTTCTATTGACCTATTTGTATGTTAAAGTCTACTTTGTCTGATAAGTGTAGCTGTTCCCCATTTGGTTTGCACTTTCATGAAATATCTTTTTCCATCACTCTTAAGTGTCCTGAAAGTTGAAATGAGCCTCTTGTAGACATGAGATAAGTGAGTCTTGATTTTTTATCCATTTAAACATTCTGTGCCTTTTGATATGAATTCATCTATTAATATTTACATTTAGTGTTGTTATTGCTATGTATGGACTTACTGTTTTCTGTTTGTTTTGTATTTCAATTGTTTTTCTCTGTTTCTACCTACATTTGTAAACTGGTGATTTTCCTTGCAGCTTTGCTTTCTTTCCCTTTCTTTCTTCTTCTTTTTTTTTTGTGTGTGTGCATCTACTATAGATTTTTGCTTTGCCGTTAACTTGAGGCTTACATAAGATACTGAATAGTAAAATGGTTCATTTTACGCTGATAACAACTGTAACCATCTACAAAATTTCACCATTTTATTTTCCATCTTTTATATTTTTATATTATTATTTACCTCTTTCCATATTTGTATACTTATTAAAAAAATACTATCTATTGCTGTTCAGTTGCTAAGTTGTGATTGACTTTTTCTGACCTCATGAACTGCACCATGCCAGGCTTCCCTATCCTTCACTATCTCCCAGAGTTTGCTCAAATTGATGTCCATTGAATCAGTGATACCATCCAACCATCTCATCCTCTACCCTCAATTTTGCCTAGCATCAGGGTCTTTTCCAATGATTCAGCTCTTTATATCAGGTGGCCAAAGTACTGGAGCTTCAGCTTCAGCATCAGTCCTTTCAATGAATATTCAGGGTTGATTTCTTTAGGACTGACTGCTTTGATCTCTTTGCTGCCCAAAGGGATTCACAAGAGTTTTCCCCAGCATCACAGCTCAAAAGCATCAAGTTTTGGTGCTCAGCTTTCATTATGGTCCAACTCTCAACCATATATGACTACTAGAAAAACTATAGCTTTGACTGTATGAACCTTTGTCAGCAAAGTGATGTCTCTACTTTTAATATGCTGTCTAGGTTTGTTACAGCTTTTATTCTAAGCAGAAAGAGTCTTTTTTAAAATATAAATTTATTTATTTTAATTGGAGGTTGATTACTTTACAATATTGTACTGGCTTTGCCATACATCATCATGAATCCACCACAGGTATACACGTGTTCCCCATCCTGAAGCCCCCTCCCTCTTCCCTCCCCATACCATCCCTCTGGGTCGTGTGGCTGCAGTCACTGTCTACAGTGATTTTGGAGCCTAAGAAAATAAAATCTGTCACCATTTCCACTTTTTCTCTATTTGCCATAAAGTGATGGGACCAGATGCCATGATCCTCATTATCATACTATAAATATAGTATCTATAATTGTTTTAATACTCTTTTTCATTGACTTTTATACTTACCATCATCTAACAGAATTAGCTTTCTAAGTCTTGTGCTAAGTCACTTTAGTCATGACCAATTCTTTGCAACCCTATGGACTGTAGCCCACAACGCTCCTCTGTTTATGGGCTTCTCCAGGGAAGAATACTTGAGTGGGTTGCCATCTCCTTCTCCAGGGATCTTCCTGATTCTTAAGCTAAGATTAAACACCACTAATCAGCGACATGAAATATGGAAAAATATCCAACACTGTGGTAAATTAAATATATAGTAGTAAGACTCAGAAGGGCTTTCCAAGTGGTGATAGTGCTAGAGAACCTGATTGCCAATGCAGGAGAAGTAAGTCACAGGTTTGTTTGATCCTTGGGTAACTTTTATGTTTGATGACAGGGTCATTACAATGTGTCTTAGAGAAGGTCTTTTTACTTTAAGATAATGGTGATCTTTTGTTGTTCAGTTGCTAGGTTGTGTCCAACTCTTGCAACCCCATGGACTGCAGCATGTCAGACTTCTCTGGGTGATCTATTAGCTTTGTAAACTTAGATGTCCAGCTTTAAGCCACACTGGGGATGTTCTCAGGTATTATTTATTTAGATAAACTTTCTGCTCCTTTCCCCCTCTCTTCTCTTTCTAGAACTTCAGTTATCCAAATATTTGTGCATTTGATGATATCTTACAGATCATGTAGGCTGTCTTAACTCCTTTTCACTCTTTTTTTTCTTTATTCTCCACTGACTGGCTCACTTCAAACTTTGTATCTTCTGGTCAGTGATTCTGTCTTCTGTTTATTCTCTTCTATCATAAAAGAAAGAAAGAGAAATCACTCAGTTGTGTCTGATTCTTTGTGACCTTATGGACTGTAGCCTACCAGGTTCCTCTGTCCATGTAATTTTTCCAGGCAAGAATGCTGGAGTGGGTTGCCATTTCCTTCTCTAGGAGATCTTCCTGACCCAGGGATTGAACCCAGGTCTCTTCTATCGTAGATGTTCCAGTACATTTTTCATTTTTTTAATGAATTCTTTGCCTACAGTTTTTTTTTTTTTTTGCCTTTTTTGGTAATTTTTGTCTCTGTTAAATTTCTCATTTTGTTCATGAATTCTTTTCCTGATTTTGTTTACTTTCTATGTTTTCCTGAAGCATGTTTTCTTAAAAGAAGCTCTTTTGAATTATCAGCTAAGTTGCCAAATTGCATGATTTTGAGTTTGGTTACTGGAGGGTTGTTATCATTTAGTGATACCAGATTTCCATGAGTTTTCATGTTCCTTGGAGCTTTGCATTGCTGTTTTCACATTTTAAGCTGTGGACTCCTCAAATCTTTAATTCTTGTCTTCTTGTGGGAGATAGTCTTCATTTGTCCTGTTTATACATGGTACTTGTATGGATACACCTCCATACATTTTGTGGCAGAATTTTAAGCTTGTATGTCCTCTCTGGTTCTCCCCAGTCTGGCTATTGTAAACCTTTCTTTTTGTTTCCTGGAAGGTGGTAATACAACTCAAGTTTATAATATAACTCCTTTGCCCAAAGACCCTGGCCTGTTTTCTAAGCTAACTCCCTGTCTACCAGAATTTGTTTTCACAGTGTCACTTGAAAGTATGCCCCAGGAGCTGGCCACAGAGTGGTGAGAGGTGTGGGTTTGGCACTTGTGGCACTGGGGTGTTTGCCATCCCCGTAAGGAGATCCCCAGTTATGGATCTGCCAGAATCTCATGGGTGTAGTTACTGCTTAATGCAGTAAACAGGAACTATGTCCCTTTAATGTCCTTTGAAACTCTTTCCTCCTTATTTCTAGCTTTAACCCCTCCATCCAATACTGAGTGTCCCACCTCAGTACTTCAGTGCTTCTGAAGAGAAACGGATTTCTCCAGATGCGTCTGGTACCACTGCATAGCCAGGCACTCATTCGTGGCTGTTCTTTTCCCTTAGGAGAGAGGCTATCACCCCCGCATAGACACTGCATGCCGTGTTGCTTTGGTGATGGCAGAGGAGGGAGGGTTGCTGGCAAAATTTTTATGATCTTCACTATGTCAAAATTTGTGGGGTTTTATCCTCCAATGGGGAGAAGGCAATGGCATCCCACTCCAGTACTCCTGGAAAATCCCATGGATGGAGGAGCCTGGTGGGCTGCAGTCCATGGGGTCGCAAAGAGTCTGACATGACTGAGTGACTTCACTTTCAGTTTTTTACTTTCATGCATTGGAGAAGGAAATGGCAACCCACTCCAGTGTTCTTGCCTGGAGAATCCCAGGGATGAGAGAACCTGGTGGGCTGCTGTCTATGGGGCTGCACAGAGTCAGACACGACTGAAGTGACTTAGAAGCAGTAGCAGCATCCTGCTCCAATGGTGTGCTTGAATTGCCCTTTGGGAAGCTGAACTTCTGTTTCTTTCTTGTTTAGTTTTCTGTTCAGGTCACGTGGGACTGAGCAGTGTGTTGTCTGCTTTTTCAACAGCAGATATCAAGATCTGTCTGCCTATTTGCCATTCTCACACCAGGGCAAGAGTCTTTCTGAGTCCCTTGGTTTGTGTTTCACACAGACATTTTAATTTGTGGATGGATGTCTAATTCTTTATTGAATAGGGGGACAAACGGACAACTGTCTTATGCTACCTGATGCTGATACTGTGTTCCAAATATTACTGATCTTAGTTACCAACAGTCACAAGTTTTCAGGCAAGGGATATGCATCATTCAGAATTCTAAATATAAAACCATTGATGGAAGTTCAAATGAGTGGATAATTATATATAAAACTCAAAATATATACATAATATTAAAGCTCTTTGTCTAGAACTATCAGAAATTCATATAATTTATGATAAAATAATTATTAAAACATTTTGGGAAAATTAAAGAAATGTAGGCCATCTAGGTCCTTGTTGATTATTTTATATACAGTACGTGTATATCTATTAATCAACCACAAGTTTGTTTTCTATATCAACATACCACTTTTTTAATTTTTAGAGGTAAAATGAGGATTTTTTTCCATTTGTATATTTGATGGCACTGTGTCTTAGCTGTGGAATGCTGCATCTTTAATTGCAGCATGCAGAATCTTCAGCTGCGGCATGTTGGATCTAGTTCCCTGAGGAGGGATTGAACCCGGGCCCCCTGCATTGGAAGTGCAGAGTCTTAGCCATTGGGCCACTTTTTCTTAATCTAACAGCAAGAGCACTTGGAGGAGAGTTTCAAAATACCAATCAGCAAGCCATGCTTTATCCCTTCCTAACCAGAAATATCAGCACGGGTTCTTTCACCCTCCTCACGCTTGTGCAAAAATTGACACAAATGCACCATACTTATGGGGCTAAGAATGGCCACTCATGGAGTAGAAAAGGGTTAGATACACATTAGACTCCTAACTCTATCAAGAATTATTTTAAAGCATTGCTTCCTATAGAATGTTTCCTATCATCAATGGTATGGGATATCAATCCCAGGCAAACCCATACTGTGTACACACCCATAAGTCTGTTGGAGTCAACAGACACAAGAATGCATGTGTATAAATCCCAAAGGATACACATACCCTTGACAATCAATCAATCAATCAATGTCCTTGCCAGTGATATATAAGTTATTCTGCATAAGACAATGTTTTCTTTTTCGACATGTAACTTTAGTGTTAGATATTTTTATTAGTTTTCTACACTGTACTCTCAACCCCATTCTTTATGCAATCTAACATTTTAAAGAAATTGGATGAAGCTGCTGCTGCTGCTAAGTCGCTTCAGTCGTGTCCGACTCTGTGAGACCTCATAGATGGCAGCCCACCAGGCTCCCCCTATCCCTGGGATTCTCCAGGCAAGAACACCAGAATGGGTTGGCATTTCCTTCTCCAAGGCATGAAAGTGAAAAGTCAAAATGAAGTCGCTCAGTCATGTCCAATTCTTAGCGACCCCATGGACTGCATGCCACCAGGCTCCCTCCGTCCATGGGATTTTCCAGGCAAGAATACTGGAGTGGGGTGCCATTGCCTTCTCCCTGTGGATGAAGCTAGAATTCCTCCAATAAGACAGATTAACATCAATAACATCAGTGGAAAGTAAAACATATTCAAAGATTTGAAGAAACTAAGTCTATATTCAGCAATTTAAGACTGTGAGTCAGGCTTAAATCACAGTTTTATCCCATGAAAGCTTCAAAAACACTCATCAGTGCACCAGAACAAAGGAAAATAGAAGTATGAAAATATTTTAAATCCAATTAATTTGGCCTCTGAACACTGTATACTGTTGTATGAGTGAGGTAAGGGACTCTGTCTTACTGCTTTTCTATTCCCAGCACCTAACGCAATGCCTGGCAGACAGATGCACTCAGAACATTTGCTGAATGGATGTATTAGGAGGCATAGGTCTTTCTTGCCCAAGCTT
The DNA here is from genome assembly GCA_917880005.1 of Nanger dama. Classification (NCBI taxonomy): domain Eukaryota; kingdom Metazoa; phylum Chordata; class Mammalia; order Artiodactyla; family Bovidae; genus Nanger; species Nanger dama. The sequence continues at coordinate 39,993,056 of CAKJTW010000007.1, forward strand.
CCTTTTTGGAGGTTATTTAAAGAGAAAGAAATTAGTTTTTTTCTAGACCTCAAAGTTTATTATGAGCAAATTAGTTAATGGCTTTCCAAAGCTACTTCAGAAATATAGTATAATATTTCATGGAAGATTAATGTTTAAACTCTTTGGGAATAAGAATTATAGACATGGATAGTAAAAAGAAAAAGAAAAAATATCTGACCTGCAATAACTGAATACTTTGAGGTTTGGCTGACACAGTAACATTATTCTATTCCTTCTCAACTGGTTCAACCCTCTCTGCTCCTCTAGGTTGCTGGAGCAAATGCATCCTTGACCCAAAATGAAATGTTTCATCTACTAGTTTAAAGGCTGTTTAAAAAATAACGACTTTGCTTTTAGCAGTCAATGCTCTCCTCTGAAATACTCTGCTGATTCACAAAGCTGTCTGAGAAATTCATGATGTCGCTGCAATATCAGCCTGAATGAGGATAAAGTACCCATTTGGAGATCAGAAAAATTTACTTTATTGGCTAAAGGGCTACTCCCCTTTGGTATAAAGAGAGGCATTAGAAAATCTATTAAGGCTGAGTTATATTCTGCAGCCGCCATCTTTTTTGTTGCAATTAGTATTTCATCTTAATTGTGCTGCTATATAATTTCTTATGAAAAGATACTCAGTGTGAACTCAGAACAAGTCCCCTCCCCCAACTCGAATAGACTATTAGTCCATGGAACATTTTCCTACAATTCTCTGGGTTAAAAAGAAAGGTACGGGGACTTTTACTTTACATGGCCAAGGAACTTAGGGAATATCTGAAGTGTTTTCCTCTTATACCCTCTTCTCTTGTTACTTGCTGCTCGAACAGGAAAATGGATATGTGTATCTTTTGGAATCAAGCTGTATTTTGGCATACCTAGTGAATTGCAATCTGGTTGTCTCATTTTTAGACCACTCTGTATAGATGATCACTGGAAGCATGTTTGCAGCTTATTTTATAAAATAAAGATATTTTCTTCTCTTAGAGAAAAAGCTCCAACTTTTTAAGGATATTTTCTATTTTTACCTTTCTTTACCTATCAGACACTTCAAAGGACTACTGTAGATAGCCTCTTCAATTTCTTCAACCACTGAGCAATTATTCAGTGCTTTCTATATGACAAAGTTTTGTTTTTTTGCTTTTGTTTTTAAAGCTATGCTGGCTAAGCTATAAGTAAAACATTCTTTGCCCTAAGAAACTCAGTAATCTGGGGAAGACAGACATGTAAATAATTAACTTATTTGTTAGATTTATTTTTTAATTGAAGTATAGTTAATTTACAATCTTGTGGCAATCTCTGCCATACGGCAGGGTGACTCAGTTATACACATTTATACATTTGTTTTTATACTCTTTTCCATTATGATTTATCCCAGGAAATTGGGTATAGTTCCCTATGCTATACAGTAGGACCTTGTTGATTTATCCTAAATGCAGCTGTTTGCATCTGCTAACTCCAACTTCCCCAGCCCATCCTTCTCCTTTCACTCACCTACTCCCCCTCAACCAACTTTGGCAACCAAAAGTCTGATCTCTATATCTGGGAGTCTAAGATCAAGGAAGGCTTCACTGAAGCCCTAGAACTTAGAAGTGGGCCTTGAGCCTTGAGGGAAAAGACATTCCAGGCTGAAGGAGCAGTGTTAGCATAGGGGTAATGTCATCAAAAGTCCAAGTAGCAATGTCTAGTCCTCTGTGGCTGAAGTGTAGAGTGACTGATGACACAAAATACATGTTGGAGCCAGGTTATTGAGGAATGAAAGTGTTAGTTACTCAGTCGACTCTTTGTGACTCTGAACTGTAGCCCTCCAGGTTCCTCTGTCAATGGAATTTTCCAGGCAAGAATACTGGCGGGTTGCCATTTCCTTCTCCACGACATCTTTCCAGCACAGGAATCATACCCAGGTCTGCTGGATTGCAGGTGCATTCTTTACTATCTGAGCCACCAGGGAAGTCCCATTGAGAAACGAATGAATAATTAAAATATTAAATGTTATTCATTTAGCAGTGAAGAATCACTGAAGATTTTTGGAGAGGAATAAAAGATCTGACTGAAAAGTTTAGGAATGTAACCCTACCTATGCAGAGGATAGGTTGGAAAGTCCAAGACAGAAAACATGGGAGAAATGCTAGTTAGACATTTTAGTGGGAGAAAAGTATTTATCTTATTTTGAGTTGTTTCTTTCACAGAGAAATAGTTTTGTTAATTCAATATTTTACAACCAACATTCTAAATATTGGATGAGAGCAAGTTTCATTAATCAGTGGTGATGTATACCCTTGATATATTCCTGGGTTTGATCCCTGGGTCAGGATTCCCCCTCCTCCAGGATATCTTCCTGACCCAGGGACTGAACCTGGGTCTCCTGCACTTCAGGCAGATTCTTTACCATCTGAGCCACCAGGGAAACCCTATGATATACTCAAGTCTTGTTATTGACTGAATTGCATCCCCCTCAAAATTCATATGTTGATCCCCTAAACCACATGTGTACTTAAGACAGGTAATTAGGGTTAAAACAAGATTTAAGAGTGGGGCCCTTATCCAGTAGGATTGGTGTCCTTGTAAGAAGAGAAGGAGACACCAGAGATCTTTCTCTTTCTGAGGAAATGATAGGAAGGTGACTGTCTACAAGGTAGGAAGATAGGTCTCACCAGAAACCAACACTGATGGCACCTTTATCTTGGATTCTGCCCTTCAGAACTGTGAGGAAACACATTTCTATTAAGATACCCAAGCTGTGGTATTTTTCACGGAAGCTAGAGCAGATTAATAACAGACCTAGAAGTAAAGTCATCTTGTCCTCAAGTTCCACACTGCCTTTTTCTCTTTCAAGTTGATTGAATTTAGAGATAAAGGAGGGCAACTTTTTAAAAACAACACATTTTATTCCATCTTAAGTTCTTAAACTTTTTTCATGATTATTCTGCTGAAAAACCACCTCTTGAATATAAAGGAGCACCAACAGATCTGTCAAGGAGGTGTGTGGTTTTCCATCATGACCTCAGTTAGGTCTGATGACTCTGGCTTCAACTACTGCACTATTCTGCTTTTCTTTTACATCTTGGATGCTCCTCACTTGTCATTGGATTTTTGTCTTTCTTCTACCATATAATTGTTGTTCATATATTCTAAGATTCTGTCTTTAGCTTCTGCCCTATTTCCCTACCTTTCAGCTAGGATAGTTCAATTGTTCTTAAGATGTCTATTAAAATTGTTTTTATTTTTACAACTGAAATTTTTAAAATCTACAGACCTGAGTATCTTCACATTCCATGTCCAGGAATGGTCTCTGGATATTTCTAGTTACGTGTTTTAATAGCAATGTGTTTCATTTATGTAACTCTGTGTAATTGACAAAGCACCTTGATGTGTATTATGTGTATACTTGTTTTCAATTGTATCAATACTTTTAAGGCATATGATATCAATTCTATTTTATGTTTAGGATGCTTACACTCAAAGTGGTAAATTTTACAGGTCATCAGATGAATCAAATAAGCAAAAATCACTCAGATATCAAGCATCAAGATATTTAAATATGTCTAAAACTTGTCTAAGCAAATCTAAAACTGCTCAAAAACACTTTTTACATCGAACTTCAAGTGTTAACCAACATTAGTTGCAAATGGTCTCCTCTTCTCAAATTTCTTAGTTATCAGTACTATCCTTTTCTTAATCAGCCTGTCATCAAGCCTAATACCTGAAACTCAGTATTTGTTGCAAGTATAGTGAAATGACTAAACAAATGGTTCTTAAAGTTGATTCTCAATTTAATGCCTCTGTGAAATCATATACAAAGTCATTTATCATTCTACATCCTTCATTCCTACTGCAATCACCCAGGATATTGGAAAGAATCCACAGGAGGATGAGCATAAAGAAACATGGATTTTGAATCCACATTTAACTGGGAATTTCTTATTTTTGTTAAAGCTAGTGTGAAATTATCAGGAATATTTAAAGATAAATGCATCTTCAAAATTATATAATAAAAATAAGTCCTTGATATTTAGTTTTATACTATTTTCTACTTACAAACCACATACTTATCATCCAGAATAGCAATAATACTGGAAATGTGGTCTCTCAATATTATTACTGGTCTTTCTACCAATTAAAGTTAGCTTTAAAACACAATGGCATAAAATATTATAAGTTAATACATTGCGTGATGTAGTTTTAGAAATTTAGGAAGTAATATTGGTGACTAGTGACAATATAAGAAAGATTAAACATTTCTTAATCAAAATAAATGTTTATTCTGGTCTGGAGACCATTTCTTATTTGATCATCCTTGGAAAATATAAAATGTCAGAGTCATTATTTTTATTAACTGGATCTGGCATGAGCATAAATAGTAAATTGAACTATCTTTTTTGGTGGTGAGCATTAAGAGAAAATTGGGCTGAAAAAAATTCAGACTTAAAATATATCCCATGTAGGTACTTGTAGATGGGTAAAATAAAATTTCAATAGAACTTCTATTTTATAAATTAATATATCATGTGATTTTGGTAAAATACAAATAACCTGTCTTGTCATACAAGGGGTAGTTTGTATGTCTGGCTCATCACAATTTTAATTGTAAATCTCAGGAAATGTAGAATATGACAATTAAGTTAGGAAGTGCTCAATGGATTGCAGAGTAGTAAATTTTATTAAATTTCTTCATAAAATAACATTGACAAATAATCTAATACAGAGCTGTTTGTGCATTACTAGATATTGCTGAAGGAACAAACGACCAGCTCCAAATTCACCCAGAAGATGAGCTCTACTAGGTTGTTCTCAGTAATTTACAAATTGTTCTAAGATAGAATTTTAAAAGTTATTTGGTTCTCTCTCCAAGCATGCACACTTTAAAATAAACAACATACCTAATAGTAAAAAACTACTATTTTAGTACATTGTAGGAAATCAAATATAAATCTATCTTTAGAGACCATTAGTTTAGTAGTTTAATATGAATTAGAGAAGAAATTTAAATGAAAGAAAATGAGAATGACTTGATATAAGACAAACACTAGAAGGTTTGGGGGAAAAGAAATAAATTTCTTGGGACTTATATTTATTTAGCTGGAATGATTTTTGATGCTGTCAAAAAGCCCCAACTATCTGTTTTATATGATTTTATATGCTCAGTGATAATGATAGGACATGTAGTTTTATTCTTGCAACAGTCAACAAAGTTCCAGGTGAGCAGTGTCCAACTGCATCCTCACTAATATGAAGTATGGTATGTTCCATTCTATAGTGCAGCGTCAATAATGAGTGTTCTATGCCATGCATTTCAACACTTACATCATTTACCACTGTACAAAAAGTGGACTAGACCAAAAGAGGTTTTGAGCACTCTGTTCAAAATCATCTCATATTAAATATCCATAAAGTAGAAAAAAATCATTTTTAGATGATACTCTAATACTATTGATACAGTCATAATAATGCATTGCTATTTTACAGGACTCACCTATGTAAAACTCTGGGGTATGGATTACAGCTTTTAGAATGCTGTTGTGCTTACTTGTTCAGTTCAGCTCAGTCGCTCAGTCGTGTCTGAATCATTGCGACCCAATGAATCGCAGCACTCCAGGCCTCCCTGTCCATCATCAATTCTCAGGGTTCACTCAGACTCATGTCCATCGAGTCAGTGATGTCATCCAGCCATCTCATCCTCTGTCGTCCCCTTCTCCTCCTGCCCCTAGTCCCTCCCAGCATCAGAGTCTTTTCCAGTGAGTCAACTCTTTGCATGAGGTGGCCAAAGTACTGGAGTTTCAACTTTAGCATCATTCCTTCCAAAGAAATCCCAGGGTTGATCTCCTTCAGAATGGACTGGTTCGATCTCCTTGCAGTCCAAGGGACTCTCAAGAGTCTTCTCCAACACCACAGTTCAAAAGCATCAATTCTTTGGTGCTCAGCCTTCTTCACAGTCCAACTCTCACATCCATACATGACCACAGGAAAACCCATAGCCTTGTTACATAAATCTAGAAGCTAGGCAGAGTAAGTGCAAGTTCAGAAAGCAAATGCACATCCACCATTCACATCAGACTCTTTTTTTTTTCTTATCATTTAAATGAGCACAGACATGATAATATGTGTTCTCACAAGAAGTATATAAGCTATGACTTAAAAATGTGGATCACTGTCCCAGTGGCCCTGACTAAACACACACTGAAATCTTTTCATTTTTCTTGAATTCACCTTAAAAGGATAAATGGTTAAAAGTCAGGAGAATTAAAAGTAACGTTGTCTCTTCAGGATTTCTGTAGTGGTTCCTGACTCTAGTAGTCACTTGGGGCACTCAATTACTAGAATCACTGTCGTTTATGTTTCAGTGTGCTATTTATCATCTCAAATAGATGATAAGAGTTATCATGGACTAAATATTTAATATTTGATTCTTTCCAAACTTAATGTTTTGAAGCTAACCCGCGTGTGATGATATTTAGAGCTGGGGCTCAAGGGCCGCACATATGCCATGTTGGTATATTGATGATTTCCATCTGTAGGCACTTGGAAAACAGCAGGCATAAGGAGAGGCTTTTCCTGAACTCCCCATAAACTCCCCAGATTATCCAAAAGGAATTGTGCTATGTGCTTGTGCTCAGTTGCTTCAGTCTTTTGACTCTTTGTGACCCAATAGACTGTAGCCCACCAGGTTCCTTTGTCCAGTGGGATTCTGCAGGCAAGAATAGCCTTGTGGGTTGCCATTTCCTCCTCCAGGGGATCTTCTCAACCCAAGGATCGAACTCACATCTCTTATGTCTCACACACTGGCAGGCAGATTCTTTACCACTGTTCCACCTGGCAAGTCCCATCTCTCCCCAGGCCATCTACCAGAAGGCTGAATGTCAACACCACATGCTGACAAATTTTGCAACAAACTATCACACCTCCATCCATTCTTGCAAGGGCCTAGTCGTCTTTCCTAATAACCATTCACACTCGCCTAAGAGGGCTATACCTCCACTTCCCCACTGTTGTTCAGTCAGTATGTTGTGTCTGACTTTATGTGACCCCATGGACTGCAGCATGCCAGGCTTCCCTGTCCTCCACTACCTCCTAGAGTTTGCTCAAACTCTGTCCAATTAATTCTGAATCCTAGGCCACCTTGGGGAGTAACTCATTTTTCTCCCATGTATACATGGGGCATACATGTTAATAAACTTCTGTTTTTCTCTTGTTAACCTGTGTTTTCTCACAAAGCCTTCATCTAACAACTCAGAAGGATAGGGGAAAGATGGTTTCCCTCCCTTTGGTAGATGGGAGCTGGGCCTTTGGTAGGTGATGAGGTTTAGAGGAGGTAACAAGGGTGGGGCTCATTGCCCTAATAGAAGAGATGTCAGAAGACGTCATTCCTCTCTCTCCACCCTCTGAGGGCACCATGAGAGGCTGGCTGCCTACAGGCAGGAAGAGGGCCTTCATCTGGGAACAGAACTGGCCAGCCCCTGACCTGGGACTTCTTGGCTTCCAGAAAGAACTGTGAGGAGTTCCTGTGCTTCTTGTTTTGGCAGCCGCAGGCTGACTTAGACAAACATGATGTTTACTAATAAGCTTCATTATGGGTTTTGTGCTTTCCTTTCACCTGGGTCAGTGGTCCACCCTGTGAAGCATACTTGTTGTTACCACAGTCTCCCCATGACAGGCCCTCCTACTAGCAGCAGGGGCTTTCCCCAGAGTGCCTCATGTTGTTTAAAACTTTCAATGGGGATACAAGGAGCAATCATTTTAGAAGAAATCTCAGTCACCCAGACAAAATCGACTTAAACTAATCCTTCTCAATATATTAAATAATATTTCCTGTTATTGTGTCATGCATTACAATCATGGAATGATGACTTGAAAAAGAGATGGAGGAGAATGAGTAGGGATGAATGGCAGTGACATCAGAACTGGTCCTGTATGTTTTCCGTTCCTTATAAGGTTAGTTTAAATTTTTCATTTGAATTCTCTATTTAAAATTTGGATACCATTACCCCCTGAAAGTTGGGGCTTCCCAGGTGGCGAAAGTGGTAAAGAACGTGCCTGCATTGCAGGAGACACAGGTTAGATCCCTGGGTCAGGAGGAGCCCTTGGAGGGGGAGGACATGGCAACCCACTCCAGTATTCTTGCCTGGAGAATCCCATGGACAGAGGAGCCTGGCGAGCCACAGTCCATGGGGTCACAAAGAGTCGGACACAACTGAAGCGACTTAACACACATGCACCCATGAAAGTACTGATAAGAGTCTGAGACAGAAGGTAAAAACCTTTTCAGGTTAGGGTGTGGCCTCCCTTGGCAGTGATGAAATAAGATTTGGTGGGAGCAAGAGCTCTGAAATGAATTCTTTCAGGATTCCAGGGAAGGGATGCAGGGAGGCAGGAGGGTTGTGCTCTGACTGGGTCGTGGGTAGGATGTCTGTTACAAGGTAGACATGGTGAATCAAAAGAAACCACATTGAAGAGCAGATCATTGTTGTCAAGTACAGGATTTATTAACTGGAGATTAGTCTCTGTTTACTGGAGAACTAGCATTTTCGCAGTGTAAATAAACAAAGGACTTTGGAGGCAGATGGATTTGGGTTTGAACTCTAAAATTGTCTTTTACTAACTTTCTGGTCACTAGCAAGCAAGTCCTTGAAACTCTTTAATAAAGTTTCAGCTGCCCTGTCACCCAATGTGGGTAAATACCACATTTGCCAAATCATTGCTATAGGTGGATCATGTTGTAAAGCACCTGATATCTGTCTGGTATCTATTAGGAAATCTTTACTGTATTATATTATATATTATGTATTTATATGCATGTTTCCAACATGGTGCTAGTGGTAAAGAACCCACCTGCCAATGCAGGAGATATATGAGATAGGATTCGATCCTAGAGTCGGGAAGATCCCCTGGAGGAGGACAGCATGGCAACTCACTCCAGTATTCTTGCCTGAAGAATCCCATGGACAGAGGAGCCTCAAAGAGGCTCCAGAGGGTCTCAAAGAGTCAGACACAACTGAATCGACTTAGCAAGCATGTGTATTTATATTACTATATTTATATTACTGCTCTCAAAACAATTTTTGAAAAATTGCACATATTTTTGTGCATTGAAATAAATTTAGTTTACTGGTTTCTTTATATAGATAGTAGTTTTAACACTAAAAAATAAATTTATTAAAAACTCTCTCTAGCTTCCCACTCATGTTCACGATGACCTGATGGCCCAGCAACGGCCTCAGATCCTGCTACTCGGGAAGAAGATGCAGGATGAACTGTGAAGGCCCCAGATATCCCAGGGAAGCCCAGTCCACCCTGATAACTTGAGGAAAACAGGAGGCACACTGGTAAGTGACTATAGGAATGGCGTGTGCACGAAATTTTGGTGAATACCTCTGAGAGAAGCCAGCATTGAATTCCATCTTAAATGGAAGAGGCTGCCACATCATTGCAGTGAGTCTCTGGACTTTCCCGGCCCAGAGTGCTGTGCTGACAGCCAGAGAGCTTCCGCAACCCAGAGGGAGAAAACCTGCAGGAGACTCACAAACGTTTTACTTTCTTAATGAGGCCACGTGGCTCAGAAGAAAACGTGGCATACCCTTGCATTTCTCCCTGACGACCAGTGGTAATCACGAACATGCCTACACCAGGCTGGATGACTGTAAATTGTTACTGAAGCAACTTGGAGGAATCTTTCCCCACACTAATCTCAGGGCAGAGTGAGGACAGAGATGAGTCTAATCATTCTCCACAGAAGCATTCCCTCTGGTGGATATCTCCACTGATGAATTGCTTTTGATCAGCTGGCTAGAACAGGAGAATCATCAGAAGCCATGTGGTCAACACCATGTGATCATATTACTGTCACATAGTTACAGGCTGTAACCCAGCCCCAGCCAACTATTTTAAAAATGAGAGTTCTCTGGGCATAAATTGAATGTGTAGAAGCCTATATCAAAACAGAAAAAAAAAAGCCACCAACTTTATGGTCAGTCAAAAGTGTGTGGTTTGAGCTCAGCTCTGTGTTCTGTGATGATCTGTAGAAGCTGGATGGGAGTGAGGTGGGATGGGGGTGAGGTGGGAGGAGGCTTAAGAAGGAGGGGATATATGTATAGTTATGGCTGATTCACTTTGTTGTATGGCAGAAATTGATGCAACATTGTATATCAATTATCCTCTGATTAAAAATACATTTTTAAAAAGACCTCTGTTTATAAAGGAAAGTGTTATACATTGTTTTTTCTAATAGTCAAAGATAGCCTCTTTCTTTCTTTCCTTCAATTCCAGACTAGCAGGATTCTTACCTAATCCTTATTCTGGTGGTAGATTTTTTTTTTTTTTTTTTTTTGGCATAAGCATGTGGACTCTGACCAGGAGTCAAACCTGAACCCCCTGCAGTGGGAGTGCACAGTCTTAGCCACTGGACCTCCAGGAAAGTCCCTCTAGTGGTAGATTTTGTTCCAGTGGTAGTGTTGGCTGGGAGGCAACAGAGACCATTTAGGACAGAGACCATCAAGATAGGAACGAAGCAGAGATGGCAGATGAGAGAGAACAGACACACCAGGGAGATACTTAGCATGTGAACTGTCAGACTCTGGCACCCAGGAGCTTCAGTGGAATCACCTGTTGCGTGGATATGAGCTTGGACTGACTATACCATAATCATGGATGTCAACACAGACTCCCTGATAACCAAAAGTCCTAATTTGTGTTGCTTGCTAATTTCAAAGGGCTTAACAGTCAGCTGACAAAATTCCTGATGTTTTTAATGTTGCTTTTGTGGCCTAGAACAAGAGAGCTCTAGAACATCACTGACCTGAATTCACTGTCAAGCAATCCAGTTTTCAGTTTAATTAATTTTGTTCCTTTTATCTCCCCTTATTTGAATCTATTAGCAATCTGGTTTTTGCCATTTCTTGTAAGAATGACTCTAAAAGCCATTCATAGGATTTTATGGACATGGAGAAGAGTCACAGAGACACTGGACGTACGCTGCACTGTACAGTGGACATGCACTGGACTGTGTACTGGACACAAAATGGAGTATATATTTCACTATGCATTGGATGTACACTGAACATACACTGCACTGTACACTATACACTGGACTGTGTACTGATCATACAATGGAATGTACAGTGTATAGAACACTATACAGTCTAATATACACCAGTGTACACCTAGATAGACTGCATACTAGGTGTACACTGGTGTATAGTAGACTGTACAGTGTTCTATACACTGTACATTGACCTCTGTACTGGACAAACCCTGAGATGTACACGGGACTGTGCTCTTGTACTGTACACTAGGTGTGTCCCAGATGTGCACTAGACCTGCATACCAGATTGTCCAGATTTCACTTGAATTGGACAGCAGACGTGCACTGGAGTGTATACTGGACTGTACACTATACATTGGACTGTACACTAGCATGTACACTAAACTGTGCACAATGTACACTGGATGTACACTACTGTAGACTGGACTGTGTATAATATACATATACATTGGATGTGCATTGGACTGTACCTGGACTGTACACAAAGTAAATTGGACTGTACACTGGATCTACATAGACTGTACACAAGGTACATTGGATGTACACTACTGTATACTGGACTGTATACAATGTACATGTGTTTCATATGTGCTCCAGATGTGTACTGGAGTACATGCTGTACTGTGCAAAAACTGAAACAAGCACCAGCATTTCTTCTGTTTTTCCTTGAGGTCTAGGTAGACACAGCTAGTCAATTTTCAATTTCAAGATGCCAAAAATTTAAAGATCAACTTGATTACATTTTATAACAAGCAAAGTGTCACTGATTCTAAATTATATAATGTATAGCTCAGAGATGTGTATACCAGAACATCTACCTGTCTCCTGAGAAATCTGTATATGGATCAAGAAGCAATAGGTAGAACCTTATACAGAACAACTGGTTCAAAACTGAGAAAAGAGTACAACAAGACTGTTTATTATCATCCTGTTTATTTAACTTATACGTAGAGCACATCATGGAAAATGCCAAGCTGGATAATTTACAAGCTGGACTCAAGATTGGTGGGAGAAATATCAACAACCTCAAAATGCAAATGATACCAATCTAATGGTAGAAAGCAAAGAAGAACTAAAGAGCCCCTTGATGAAAGTAAAAGAGGAGTGTAAAAAATGGCTTAAAACAATATTTAAAAAAAGATGAAGGTCACGTGTTCAGCCCCATCACTTCATGGCAAATAGAAGGGGAAAATGTGGTAGCAGTGACAGATTTCCTCTTCGTGGGCTCTAAAATCATTGCAGATGGTGACTACAGCCATGAAATTAAAAGATGCTTGCTCTTTGGAAGAAAAGCCTAAACAGCATAAACTTGGCATATAAAAAAATCAAAGAAATCACTGTGCCAACAAAGGTCCATATAGTCAAGGTCATGGTCTTTCCAGTAGTCATGTACAGATGTTGAGAGTTGGACCATAAGGAAGGAAGAGCACTAAAGAATTGATGCCTTGGACAGCAAGGAGATCAAACCAATCAATCCTAAAGGAAATCAACTCTGAATATTCATTGGAAGTACTGATGCTGAAGCTGGATCTCCAATACTTTGGCCACCTGATGTGAAGAGCTGACTCATTGGAAAAGACCAGCATGCTGGGAAAGATTGATGGCAGAAAGAGAAGAGGGTGACAGAGAAGGAGATGGTTGGGTGGCATCACTGATTCAATGGACACAAACTTGGGCAAACTCCAGAAGATGGTGAAGGACAGGGAGGCCTGGCATGCTGCAGTCTATGGGATCACAAAGAGTTAGACATGAATTGGCAAGTGAACAACAACAACTACAGCTCAAAACCCAAAGCCCCTCAACTGAACTTGGTATAAATATATGTATTTATTCTAATCATACGAATATTTTTTCAAGGTGAAAATTTGGGATTAAACATTTGTAAAGAAGTTCTCATAATAGAGTTCAGTTAAGTTCAGTCAGTTCAGTTGCTGAGTCATGTCTGACTCTTTGCGACCCCATGAATTGCAGCATGCCAGGCCTCCGTGTCCATCACCAACTCCCGGAGTTTACTCCAACTCATGTCCATCGCGTCGGTGATGCCATCCAGCTATTTCACCCTCTGTCGTCCCCTTCTCCTCCTGTCCACAATCCCTCCCAGCATCAGAGTCTTTTCCAATGAGTCAACTCTTTGCATGAGGTGGCCAAAGTATTGGAGTTTCAGCTTTAGAATCAATCCTTCCAAGAACACCCAGGACTGATCTCCTCTAGAATGGACAGGTTGGATCTCATTGCAGTCCAAGGGACTCTCAAGAGTCTTCTCCAACACCACAGTTCAAAAGCATCAATTCTTCTACATTCAGCTTTCTTCACAGTCCAACTCTCATATCCATACATGACCACTGGAAAAACCATAGCCTTGACTAGACGGACCTTTGGTGGCAAAGTAATGTCTCTGCTTTTCAATATGCTATCTAGGTTGGTCATAACTTTCCTTCCAAGGAGTAAGTCTTTTAATTTCATGGCTGCACTCACCATCTACAGTGATTTTGGAGCCCCAACAATAAAGTCTGACACTATTTCTACAGTTTCCCCATCTATTTCCCATGAAGTGATGGGATCAGATGCCACGAACTTAGTTTTCTGAATGTTGAGCTTTAAACCAACTTTTTCACTCTCCTCTTTCACTTTCATCAAGAGGCTTTTTAGTTCCTCTTCACTTTCTGCCATAACGTTGGTGTCATCTGCATGTCTGAGGTTATTGATATTTCTCCCGGCAATCTTGATTCCAGCTTGTGCTTCTTCCAGCCCAGCATTCCTCATGATGTACTCTGCATATAAATTAAATAAGCAGGATGACAATATACAGCCTTGACATACTCCTTTTTCCTATTTGGAGCCAGTCTATTGTTCCATGTCCACTTCTAACTGTTGCCTCCTGACCTGCATATAGGTTTCTCAAGAGGCAGGTCAGGTGGTCTGGTATTCCCATCTCTTTCAGAATTTTCCACAGTTTCTTGTGACCCACACAGTCAAAGGCTTTGGCATAGTCAATAAAGCAAAAATAGATTTTTTTTTCTGGAAATCGCTTGCTTTTTCAATGATCGGATGTTGGCAATTTCATCTCTGGTTCCTCTGCCTCTTCTAAAACCAGCTTCACCATCTGAAAGTTCATGGTTCACGTATTGCTGAAGCCTGTCTTGGAGAATTTTGAACATTACTAGTGTGCGAGATGAGTGCAATTATGCAGTAGTTTGAGCATTCTTTGGCATTGCCTTTCTTTGGGATTGGAATGAAAACTGACCTTTTCCAGTCCTGTGGCCACTGCTGAGTTTTCCAAATTTGCTGGCATATTGAGTGCAGCACTTTCACTATATCCTCTTTCAGGATTTGAAATAGCTCAACTGGAATTCCATCACCTCTGCTAGCTTTGTTCATAGTGATCCTTTCTAAGGCCCACTTAACTTCTCATTCAAGGATGTCTGGCTCTAGGTGAGTGATCACACCATCATGATTATCTTGGTCATGAATATCTTTTTTGTACAGTTCTTCTTTGTATTCTTGCCACGTCTTCTTAATACCTTCTGCAGGTCCATACCATTTCTGTCCTTTATCGAGCCCATCTTTGAATGAAATGTTCCCTTCCTTGGTATCTCTCATTTTCTTGAAGAGTTCTCTAGTCTTTCCCATTTGTTGTTTTCCTCTATTTCTTTGCATTGATCACTGAGGAAGGCTTTCTTATCTCTCCTTGCTACTCTTTGGAACTCTGCATTCAGATATCTTTCCTTTTCTCCTTTCCTTTTCACATTCTCTTCTTTTCACAGCTATTTTTAAGGCCTCCCCAGACAGCCATTTTACTTTTTTGCATACCCCATGTCCAAGAAAAGAGATACCCGAGTAAGATGGTAGATGTTGCAAGAGGGCATCAGAGGGCAGATACACTGAAACCATAATCACAGAAAACTCGTCAATCTAATCACACTAGGACCACAGCCTTGTCTAACTCAATGAAACTAAACCATGCCATGTGGGCCACCCATGAAAAGAGGGTCATGGTGAAGAGGTCTGACAGAATGTGGTCCACGAGAAAAGGGAATGGCAAACCACTTCAGTATCTTGCCTTGAGAACCCTGTGAACAGTATGAATAGGCAAAATGATAGGATACTGAAAGATGAACTCCCTCAGATCGGTAGGTGCCCAATATGCTACTGGAGATCTGTGGAGAAATAACTCCAGAAAGAATGAAGGGATGGAGCCAAAGCAAAAACAATACCCAGCTGTGAATGTGACTGGTGATAGAAGCAAGGTCCGATGGTGTAAAGAGCAATATTGCATAGGAACCTGGAATGTCAGGTACATGAATCAAGGCAAATTGGAAGTGGTCAAACAAGAGATGGCAAGAGTGAACGGTGAACGTCGACATTCTAGGAATCAGCAAACTAAAATGGACAGGAATGGGTGAATTTAAGTCAGATGACCATTATATCTACTACTGTGGGCAGGAATCCCTTAGAAGAAATGGAGTAGCCATCATGGTCAACAAAAGAGTCCGAAATACAGTACTTGGATGCAATCTCAAAAACAACAGATGATCTCTGTTTGTTTCCAAGGCAAACCATTCAATATCACAGTTATCCAAGTCTATGCCCCAACCAGTAACACTGAAGAAGCTGAAGTTGAACGGTTCCTAAGAAGACCTACAAGACCTTTTGGAACTAACACCCAAAAAGGATGTCCTCTTCATTATCGGAGACTGGAATGCAAAAGTAGGAAGTCAAGAAACACCTGGGGTACAGGCAAATTTGGCCTTGGAATGCGGAATGAAGCAGGGCAAAGACTAATAGAGTTTTGCCAAGAGAACGCACTGGTCATAGCAAACACCCTCTTCCAACAACACAAGAGAAGACTCTACACATGGACATCACCAGCTGGTCAACACTGAAATCAGATTGATTATATTCTTTGCAGCCAAAGATGGAGAAGCTCTATACAGTCAGCAAAAACAAGACTGGAAGCTGACTGTGGCTCAGATCATGAACTCCTTTTTCCAAATTCAGACTTAAATTGAAAAAGTAGGGAAAAACCACTAGACCATTCAGGTATGACCTAAATCAAATCCCTTTGATTATACAGTGGAAGTGAGAAATAGATTTAAGGGCCTATATCTGATAGACAGAGTGCCTGATGAACTATGGAATTAGGTCTGTGACATTGTACAGGAGACAGGGATCAAGACCATCCCTATAATAGAGTTCAGGGAACATTAAAAAAAAAAAAACAACCATTTTTCTATTCTCTTTACTCATTTATGATGTATTTTTAAAAAGTTTTTCTTGGGCTAATCAAAAGAGTAAATTTCATTAAAAAATCATTCTACTTACCTTTTATGGGGTTGAGGAATAGTCATCTAGATTTCAAAGTATGATCTTCCAGAACCAAAGTTTCATTACTTTTACCTCATAGAGATAAAAGAGCCCTAAACCCAGACTGTGGGATTTATCACATGATTTTCCTGATGGCCAATTCTTAACCACTCTGAACTCAGTTTCCCTAACTCTGAAAGGGTATTTACCATCCTTTTAGGCAGGACATAAAGATTAATTAGTTAAGATTGTGAAGTGCTTTAAGCATGAAATGTTGTATGAGATAATAGGATAAATATTAATAATATCCTGTTAGAAGCACACAGGCAGTCATGGTAAGGTAACCAGGAAAAATAAATTGCAGTGTTTGGTATTAGATTGGAAATCACTAATGGAATGAAAGTTGTTCATACTGGGAGCAGTGTTGAATCATGTATAATGTAATATCAGGTCATTTTCAACTGTTTTAATTGCCATGAGCAACTGATCTTTAGAGCTTTTTCCTGACAAGCTCTTGCATGAGCTTAATGATCATAAAATGGTGCCAAAGACCAGCATTATCCCCTATTGAACATTAAATGGTATCGACCCCCTTTACTGCGTCCGTCACTCAGCAGACTCCTTAAAGTAATTCACAGCACAATTAACATTAATTAACTTACAGAAACCCCTCCAAACTCTGCTATTTTCAGATTCCAGACACTGAAGAAAGTAAAGAGGCAACTAACAAAAAGTTATGAATCTTCTTGTGAAAGTCATCAATTAGTGTAAGTAAAAGATTCCTAAATTTTTATAACTCTCATTTATCACTTGCTACTCCTGATAAGTTGATCCTGTGTAAAGGTATCTTTAAAATCGTTCAGGACTGAAAGAACCATTCATCTCTCTAGTCACATTCACTTTATATCTGAGAGTAGCAGCTTCCAAATTTATGTCAGAGTAAATCAGAATCACAAGTGACTACTACTGCATGCGAGAGAAATGCAAAACAAGTACCTCTCAGGTGTGCAAGGAAAGAACTTGCCCTTTTCTTCTCATCTCCATTTCTAGAGAACTTTCCTGAAGGAACTGTGTTTCTGCTTTAAGTTTCATGGGACTAATACAGGGTTTCTCTAGAATGTCTGAATTAACAAGAAGCTATTGTTAATTAGCTACATGACTTTTACACATACAATCCATTTTTCTGTCCTTATTAATCTATAAAAATAAATATTTTGATAATCCTTAACTTGGTACCAATATATTTGCTTTTTCCAGGCACCTGAAAGTAAATACACAATAGTGTTAGAGCTGGTTCTCCAGTCCATCCAGTACTTTTAAACCTGAAACTAATATACCGTTGGTAGCTGTGCAGGTGCAGGAGGGCCAAGAGGAGCTACTCCACGTTCAATGTCGGGAGGGATGGCAGTGATGAGATACCCCTTGTCCAAGGTAAGAAGCAGCAGCTGCTCTTTGCTGGAGCAGCATGAAGAGCTACCCCAAGTCCAAGGTAAGAGAAACCCAAGTAAGACAGTAGGTGTTGCAAGAGAGTATGCAGACACACTGAAACCATAATCATAGAAAACTAGTAAATCTGATCACACAGACCACAGCCTGGTCTAACTCAATGAAACTAAGCCATGCCCTGTGGCACCACCCAAGAGGGCAGGTCATGGTGGAGAGGTCTGACAGAATGTGGTCTACTGGAAAAGGGAGTGGTAAACCATTTGAGTATTCTTGCCTTGAGAACCCCATGAACAGTATGAAAAGGCAAAATAATATGATACTGAAAGAGGCACTTCTCAGGTCGGTAGCTGCCCAATATGCTATTGGAGATCAGTGGAGAAATAAGTCCAGAAAGAATGAAGGAATGGAGCCAAAGAAAAACAATACCCAGTTGTGGATGTGACATTGATAGAAGCAAGGTCCAATGCTGTAAAGAGCAATATTGCATAGGAACCTGGAATGTCAGGTCCATGAATCAAGGCAAATTGAAAGTGGTCAAACAAGAGATGGCAAGAGTGAACATCGACATTCTAGCAATCAGCAAACTAAAATGGACTGGAATGAATGAATTTAACTCAGATGACCATTATATCTACTACTGTGGGCAGGAATCCCTTAGAAGAAATGGAGTAGCCATCATGGTCAACAAAAGAGTCCGAAATGCAGTACTTGGATGCAATCTCAAAAACGACAGATGATCTCTGTTTGTTTCCAAGGCAAACCATTCAATATCACAGTTATCCAAGTCTATGCCCCAACCAGTAACACTGAAGAAACTGAAGTTGAACAGTTCTATGAAGACCTACAAGACCTTTTAGAACTAACACCCAAAAAGATGTCCTCTTCATTATCAGAGACTGGAATGCAAAAGTAGGAAGTCAAGAAACACCTGGAGTAAGAAGCATTTTTGGCCTTGGAATATGAAATGAAGCAGGGTGAAGGCTAATAAAGTTTTGCCAAGAGAACACACTGGTCATAGCAAACACCCTCTTCCAACAACACAAGAGAAGACTCTACACATGGACATCACCAGTTGGTCAACACTGAAATCAGATTGATTATATTCTTTGCAGCCAAAGTTGGAAAAGCTCTATACAGTCAGCAAAAACATGACCAGGAGCTGACTGTGGCTCAGATCATGAACTCCTTATTGCCAAATTCAGACTTAAATTGAAGAAAGTAGGGAAAACCACTAGACCATTCAGGTATGACATAAATCAAATCCCTTTTGATTATACAGTAGAAGTGAGAAATAGATTTAAAGGACTAGATCTGATAGATAGAGTGCATGATGAACTATAGAATGAGGTTCATGACATTGTACAGGAGATAGGGATCAAGACCATGCCCATGGAAAAGAAATGCAAAAATCAAAATGGCGCCTGGGGAGGCCTTACAAATAGCTGTGAAAAGAAGAGAAGCAAAAAACAAAGGAGAAAAGGAAAGATATAAGCATCTGAAAGCAGAATTTCAAAGTATAGCAAGGAAAGATAAGAAAGCCTTCCCTTAGCAAACAATGCAAAGAAATAGAGGAAAAGAACAGAATGGGAAAGACTAGAGATCTCTTCAGTAAAATCAGAGATACCAAGGGAACATTTCATGCAAAGATGGCTTCAATAAAGGACAGAAATGGTCTGGACCTAACAGAAGCAGAAGATATTAAGAAGAGGTGGCAAGAATACACAGAAGAAGTGTACAAAAAGATCTTCACGACCAGATAATCATAATGGTGTGATCACTCACCTAGAGCCAGACATCCTGGAATGTTAACTCAAGTGGGCCTTAGAAAGCGTCACTACAAACAAAGCTAGTGGAGGTGATGGAATTCCAGTTGAGCTATTTCAAATCCTGAAAGATGATGCAGTGAAAGTGCTGCATTCAATATGCCAGCAAATTTGGAAAACTCAGCAGTGGCCACAGGACTGGAAAAGGTCAGCTTTCATTCCAATCCCAAAGAAAGGCAATGCCAAAGAATGCTCAAACTACCACACTATTGCATGCATCGCACACACTAGTAATGCTCACAATTCTCCAAGCTAGGCTTCAGCAGTACGTGAACTATGAACCCAGATGTTCAAGCTGGTTCTAGAAAAGGCAGAGGAACCAGACATCAAATTGCTAACATCTGATCATGGAAAAAGCAAGAGAGTTCTAGAAAACATCTACTTCTGCTTTATTGACTATGCCAAAGCCTTTGACTGTGTGGATCACAATAAACTGTGGAAGATTCTTCAAAAGATGGGCATACCAGACCCCCTGACCTGCCTCTTGAGAAACCTACATGCAGGTCAGGAAGCAACAGTTAGAAATGGACATGGAACAACACACTGGTCCCCAATAGGAAAAGGAGTATGTCAAGGCTGTGTATTGTCACCCTGCTCATTTAACTTACATGCAGAGTACATCATGAGAAATGCTGGGCTGGAAGAAGCACAAGCTGGAAAGATTGCCGGGAGAATATCAATTACCTCAGACATGCAGATGACACCACCTTTATGGTAGAAAGTGAAGAGGAACTAAAAGCTTCTAGGAAAGTGCAAGAGGAGAGTGAAAAAAGTTTGCTTAAAGCTCAACTTTCAGAAAACGAAGATCATGGCATCTCGTCCCATCACTTCATGGGAAATAGATGGGGAAACAGTGGCTGACTTTATTTTTGGGGGCTCCAAAATCACTGCAGATGGTGACTGCAGCCATGATATTAAAAAAACACTTACTCCTTGGAAGGAAAGTTATGACCAACCTAGATAGCATATTGAAAAGCAGAGACATTACTTTGCCACCAAAGGTCCGTCTAGTCAAGGCTATGGTTTTTCCTGTGGTCCTGTATGGATTGAGATTTGGACTGTGAAGAAAGCTGAATGCAGAAGAACTGATACTTTTGAACGGTGGTGTTGGAGAAGACTTTTGAGAGTCCCTTGGACTGCAAGGAGATCCAACCAGTCCATTCTAGAGGAGATCAGTCCTGGGTGTTCTTCGGAAGAACTGATGCTGAAGCCTGAAAATTCCTGTACTTTGGCCATCTGATGCCAAGAGTTGACTCTTTGGAAAAGACGGATGCTGGGAGGGGTTGGGGGGCAGAAGGAGAAGGGCTCGACAAAGGATGAGATGGCTGGATGGCATCACTGACTCGATGGACGTGAATTTGGGTGAACTCCGGGAGTTGGTGATGGACAGGGAGGCCTGCGTGCTGCAGTTCATGGGGTCGCAAAGAGTTTGAGTGACTAAACTGAACTGAACCTAATATACTCTTTTTTTTAATGAAGGGAGCAAAGCTGAACATTCACTGTACCCAAAGCATGAGATTAACTACATCTGGAAGGAGGATGCAAAATAGATCACAGTGCCCTAACTTTTAAAGGGAAAGCAAGCTTTTTTTTTTTTTTTTTACTTTTGCCAGGTAAGAGCCTGAGGGGAAAAGAACTGTAAAACAAAACAGAACAAAACAAGTATATCTAAGTTTACTGCCAACCTCATCAGCTGGCTACAAGTGTCCACTCAAAGGTCTTGTTGCTCTAAGATTTGAAAGTCTGAAAGAAAGTAGCTCCTTATTCTGTAGGAGAAGGGAAACAGAGGATGAGATGGTTAGAGAGCATCACTTGGGGGCTTCTCAGATGGCACTCGTAGTAAAGAACCTGCCTGCCAATAGGAGATGTGAGACTTGGATTTGATCCCCTGGGTTGGAGAGATCCCCTGTGGAGGGCATGGCAATCCAATATTCTTCCCTGAGAATCCCATAGACAGAGGAGCCTGGTGGGCTACAGTCCATAGGGTTACAAAGAGTCAGGTATGAGTGGTGACTGAACAACAACATTCTGTATATTACAGTCATAAGCTACCAGGAAATTTAGAATGATGCAATCTTCTTTTCATAGAACTCACAAAGCATTTCCATGGTATTTCTCTCACACCCCTTAGATCTGTAGTTTCTAAATACCTTTCAACAGGATCATATAAAAACAAACTTCCTTTATTATTTTATGGGATCTGCTTGAAAACTACAGTGTCAAATCCATGGTCATTTTCTTCTTTCAAAGATGCTTGAGATTTAAAAATAGATATTTCTAGTCTATCTCACTCACAGAAACTGCTTATTTATTTTAGGATACTTGTTCTCCCTCAAATAATTTAGAGCCCCCCCTCTTTTTAATTTCATAGACACAGAAATGTCTTTTAGAAAAAAATTTCCTTGAAAGACTGTGGATGCAGACTGGCAGGCCAGCATGAAGTCTGCTGCACTGGAAATTTTGTAATAGTAAAATCTACATTGTAAATTTCTAAGATGCATTAAGACTTCCACATTTCTAGTTCCACATGTAAGGAGTGGGGAGGTCAGTGCTTTGTCCTAACAGTAAGAAAAAGATAACCAGACTGAAAAAGTTCAACTCTTTTTTTTTTTTTTTGGTCCATAAGAGAGAGGAGGACACAGGGCAAACTGCTGCCATCAAGATTGAAGAGTCAGGTGAATACTGTATTTGAGGCTCACAGAACAGATCCTAACAAGTGGAAAACTCCCTGGGAACCAGTGCCAGTGAAGGAAAACCTGAACAGCAACTGATAACTTGCTGGAGGGACACCTAGTCATAGACGGCTCCTCAAAGTATTATGAGATTGACCTCTAGGAGTTTAACCTGATTTTCACAATACATATCAGAGATAAAACATTCATGCTTCCAGCAGGTGAAAGGAAACAAGAACTATTTGAAATTTTCCAGAACAAGGCCTACCCTACAGAAAAGTTAGTTAACCAGAGCTTGACCTCCTTGGTTATTTTCAGACTAATGGACCAGGGTGAAAGAGAATACCCAACTCTGTCCTTCCACCTAAGAGAAGACAGGTACCTAATTCCAGCCTATACTATCACATTGAAACAGGGGGAGGAAAAAAACCTGAGAAATTCTTGTGAGGTTTACAGTTCAGAGTACAGGGTCACTATAGGAATTCTCAGAAATCATAGGGCTATAGACTGCTTCCCCTCTCCTCACACTTTACCATTACTTTACTAAAGCTGTATTTGTACCATCAATTCCTTTAACCCAGTACATCATATGCAAACCAAACCACAAGGAGATTACACCTCATATCATTTAGAAAGCCTACAATTCTTTTTAAAGGAATTCTTGTAGCCCTTAAAGAAAACAGCTGGAAGTTTCTTAAAAAAATCAACAATTGAGTTACCATATAATCGAGCAATTCCATTTCAGGTTATTTATCCCAAGAAAACAAAAATTCTACTTTGATAAGATATATATATATATATCCCATATTCATCACAGTGTTATTTACAATAGTCAAGACATAGGACCAACCTAAATGTGTAGTGATAGATGAATGGATAAAGAAGCTGTGGTGTATATATGTTATAGTATTATTCAGCTATAAAAATAGAATGAAATATTGCCATTTCAGACAACATAGATGGACCTTGAGGGCATTAGCTAACTGAAATAAGTCAGAAAATGAAATACCCTATGATCTCACTTGTATATGAAATGTAGGAAACAAACAAACAAAACTCCCAACTTAGAGCTCATAGATATAAAGAGCAGAAGTGGTGGGTGGGAGAAATGGGTGAAATGAAGTCAAAGATACACATTTCTAGTTATAAAATAAGTTATAAGTTATAGGGGCTTAATGTACAGCACAGTGACTATGATTAATAATGCTGTATTGCATAATTGAAAGTACTTAGGAGAGTCAATTTTGGAAGTTCTCATCTTGAGAAAAAGCATTATGTATGATGATTTATATTAACTTGACTAATTGTGGTGATAATTTTGCCATACGTACAAATATTAAATTATTGTGTTTGTACACCTGAAATGAAGTTACTGTTATGTCAGATATCCCTTGATTAAGAAAAAAAGAGAAACTAAAGAACTACATTTTATTGAAATAGAGTATGTACTTTAGTTTTCCTATTTTCTATCACTTAATGATCTTTGACCACTGCTGTAAGCAATTATCGAAGTCATATTTCTCTTCTTAGAGAAGAATCCTGTGTTGGCTCATCAGTGTATATCTAACCAGAATAAATCATTGATTCCACTGATTTTCAAATGTACCCAACCTCAAGTTTTCAAATGTGAAAGAAAGAAAAATTTGCTGTTCTTGCTGTTATTGAAATGTGCTCCATTATAAATAATTTCTCATCCTAAATTCTAGCTATCATAAGACACTGACAGCATTTGTCTGGAAAATGCAGAGGACTAAATACCTAAGGCAGATGAGTTGAAATGAAAATAAACAACTCATAAAAAATGTGCATAAGCATTTTTCTGAATTCAGATAGAAAATGTTAATAAGGCAAAAAATTATATAATATGTAAATACTTTCTATGAGTAATATGTCTTCCATAGAGTTTAGTTTTATTAGTATCACTAATTCATATGAATTTCCTTTATGCAATTTCTTACATTCGCATCTTGGATTCTAGTCCAGCTTCCATATGAAGTTCAAATATTGCAACAGTCTCAATTCTCCTCTCTGATGTTTTGTGTATATCATTAAAATTTCATTGGGCATAGGGGTCTATTTATTAGTCTACATTCTTCCTAAATTTTTCTATCCTGACTGCAGGGTTTCCTTAAAAGCAGATACTGTATTTCTTTAATACAAATACTGAAATCATTGCTTTCTCCTGCTATGCCCTTTGATTTCTCATATATAAGTTCGCCTGTCTTTCCTCAAAATAGCTGAGCCTCATGAAAACAACAGTTATGGCAGTCATATTCATTATTCTGTCTCCAAGGCCACCAAAAAGGAAATCATTCAAAAATATTTTGAATCAAAAAAATAAATTAATAAAATATACTATGTGGACATTTATGAAAAGAAAACCAGAGTAGCTTTATTATTATAATTACAGACAGAGCAGACTTGAAAGCAAAGAGATTTATTATGGATAAACAAGAGCATCACATAATGATAAAGGGTCAGTTCTTCAAGATATAATAATCCTTAATGTATATGTTCCTAACAAGAGAGCATCAAAATATGTGAGGCCAAAAAAAAAAAAATTAGAAACAGATGTTTCTACTACCTAGTTTGAAGTTTCAGTATCTCTGTATCGGAAAGAACTGATCCAGCAGGCAGAAAACCAGTATGGACATAGTTGAACTCAACAAGAGTAATAATAACTTGGATATTAGCTACTTCTATAGGCTATCTCACAACAGAATATACACTCTCCTCAAGCACACATAAAATACCAAGACAAACCACAAAACATTTTAATAAATTTAAAATAGTAGAAATTATATGATGTTTTTGAGACCAGAATGGAATTAAACTAGAAGTCAGTAACAGAGGTAACTGGAAAATTCCCAAATATATGTTGTTCTCCATAACACAGCACTCAAACAGAAAATCTCAGGAAACCAAAAAATATTCTAAAGGAAAATACAACTTATAAAAATTCACAGAGTGATGTGAAAGCAGAGATTAGAGGGGAATTTATAGCATTAATTGCTTATACCATAGAAGAAGAAAGATCTGCAATCAAAAGTGTCTAACTTTGGAAACTAGAAAACAGCAAATTAAATACAAAATAAGTAGAAGAAAAGAAATAAGATTTAAAGCAGAAATCAACAAAATTGAAACCAGGAAATTAATAAAGAAAGTGAACAAAGCCAAAAGTTTGTTCTTTAAAAAGAATAGAGGACACAGATTACTCATACAGAATTGAGAAAAGACATCACGACAGATCCCAAAGACATTAAGTGGATAATATAGGAGTACAATGCACAACTCTTTGCCTACAAAGTTGACAGAAATGGAGCAGTTCCTTGAAAAACATGATCTGTCAAAATATCTAAAAGATGAAATAGACAACCTGAATAGGCCTACATCTATTAAAGAGACTGTATCAGTAATTAATAATTAATAACCTTCCACAGCATAGAGCACCAGATACATTCACTGGTGAACTCTACTAAATATTTAAGTAAGAAATTATATCAGTTCTCTTTTAGAGGACAGAAGCAGAAGACATACCTCAAAATTCATTCTATGAAGCCAGAATTACACTAATGCCAAAACCAGGATAAGACAATACAAGAAAACAATTACAGGTCAGTATCTCTCATTAACATAGATGTCAGTTCAATTCAGTTGCTCAGTCGTGTCCGACTCTTTGTGACCCCGTGAACTGCAGCACGCCAGGCCTCCCTGTCTATCACCAGTTCCTGGAGTTCACTCAGATTCACGTCCATCCAGTCAGTGATGCCATCCAGCCATCTCATCCTCGGTCATCCCCTTCTCCTCCTGCCCCCAATCCCTCCCAGCATCAGAGTCTTTTCCAGTGAGTCAACTCTTCGCATGAGGTGGCCAAAGTATTGGAGTTTCAGCTTCAGCATCATTCCCTCCAAAGAAACCCCAGGGCTGATCTCCTTCAGAATGGACTGGTTGGATCTCCTTGCAGTCCAAGGGACTCTCAAGAGTCTTCTCCAACACCACAGTTCAAAAGCATCAATTCTTTGGTGCTCAGCTTTCTTCACAGTCCAACTCTCTCATCCACAGGTGACTACTGGAAAATCCATAGCCTTCACCAAACAGACCTTAGCTCGGCAAAGTAATGTCTCTGCTTTTGAATATACTATCTAGGTTGGTCATAACTTTTCTTCCAAGGAGTAAGTGTCTTCTAATTTCATGGCTGCAGTCACGATCTGCAGTGATTTTGGAGCCCCCCAAATAAAGTCTGACACTGTTTCCACTGTTTCCCCATGTATTTCCCATGGAGTGATGGGATCAGATGCCATGATCTTCGTTCTCTGAATTTTGAGCTTTAAGCCAACTTTTTCTCTCTCCTCTTTCACTTTCATCAAGAGGCTTTTTAGTTCTTCTTCACTTTCTGCCATAAGGGTGGTGTCATCTGCATATCTGAGGTTATTGATATTTCTCCTGGCAATCTTGATTCCAGCTTGTGTTTCTTCTAGCCCAGCATTTCTCATGATGTTCTCTGCATATAAGTTAAATAAGCAGGGTGACAATATACAGCCTTGATGTACTCCTTTTCCTATTTGGAACCAGTGTATTGTTCCATGTCCAGTTCTAACTGTTGCTTCCTGGCCTGCATACAGGTTTCTCAAGAGGTAGATCAGGTAGTCTAGTATTCCCATCTCTTTCAGAATTTTCCACAGTTTATTGTGATCCATACAGTCAAAGGCTTAGCTAATCAAATCCAATAATATACAAAAAGAATGATATACCATGACCAAATAAGGTTTGTTCCAGGCCTGCAAGGCTGGGTTCAGCATTCAAAAATCTGTTAATGTAATCCATCAACATTAACAGACCAGACAGAAAAACCATATGAACGTCTGAATAAATGCAAGAAATGAATTTAACAAAATCCATCAGCTATTATGATAACAAAACAAAACAACCTCTCAACAAGATAAGGATAAAAGGGAACTTCCTCAACTTGGTAAGAAATCTACAAAAAATGTATAGCTAACTTTATATTTAATAGTGAGATACTCAATGCTTTCCCACTAAGATTATGTACAGAAAATGATGTCCCTCTTGTTCCTTTTCAGTATCATACTGGAAGTCCTAGCTAATGTAATAAAATAAGAAAGGAAGTAAAAGGTATACAGATTGGTAATAAAAAGTAAAACTTTGTTCACAGATGACATGATCATTCATGTAGAAAATCTAAAAGAATCAACAACACTGACAAAATCCTAGAACTAATAAGCAATTATAACAAAGTTGCAGGATAGATTAATGTGGAAAAGTCAATCCCTTTCTATGTACCAGCAATGGATAAGTGAAATTTGAAATTAAAAACAATACCATTTTCACTCGGATGCCCATGAAATTTTTAATTATAAATCTAACAAAATATAATCAAGATCAGTATGAAGAAAACTATAAAACTCGGATGAAAGAAAAATCACATCAATAAATATTCCATATTCATGAGTAGGAAGATGCAATATTGTCAACATGTCAGTACTTCCCAACTTGATCTATGGATTTGAGGAAATATCAATCAAAATACTAATAACAATGTGGTACTGGTGAAAAAATAGACAAATAGATCAATGGAACAACAGGGATCCATGAAATAGGCTCATATAAATATAAGCACCAACTCTTTGATACAGGGTAAGATAGTCTTTTTAACAAAAAAAATTGTTAGAACAACTTGACACCTGCATGAAAAAGGAATCTACACATGAACCTTACATCCTTCACAAAAATTAACTCAAAATATATCATAGGCCTAAATATAAAATACAAATTTAGACAACTCCTGGAAATGACGGAGAAAATCTAAATCACTGTGTTTGGCAATGACTTTTTCAGATACAGCACCAAGGATACAATACATGAAAGAAATAATCGATACACTGTGCTTTATCAAAATTTTAAAACTCCTTTTTAAAACAGACACTATCAAATGAATAAGAAAAGTGAAAGAGACAGTATTTGTAAAATGTAGATCTGATAAAGGACTTTATTGAAAATACTCATATAACTCAACAATAAAAAATTAAAAATGAGACAAAGACCTTAATGGCTGCCTTACTAAAGAAGATATATGAATGATGTGCATATGAAAAGATGTTCTGTATTATATGCCATCTAAAAAATGCAAATAAAAGCAGCAGTGAGATATCTCTTCACGTCTATGAGAATGACCAAAACCCAGAATACTGATAACACTGAATGGTAGCAAGGATGTAGAACAACTGAAACTCTTATTAACTGCTAGCCAGAATGCAAAATGGCATAGCACTTTAGAAGACAGTTTGATAGCTTTTATAGAACAAAACATATCAATGATTTTACCATATGATCTGTCAATCATGTTTCATGGTGTTGACACAAAGGAATTGAAAGCGTATGTTTGCACAAAACAGATGGATATTTTAAGTGACTTATCCATCATAGCCAAAACCTGGAAGCAACCAAAATATCTTTCAATAGGTGAATGGATAAAAAAATTGTGGAACAGGTTGATGACGAAATACTATTCAATGTTAAATAAAAATAGGCTATCAAATAAGTCATGTAACAGCATGGAGGAAATGTAGATACATATTACTAAGTGAAAGAAACCAATGTGAAAAGGCTACATACTATATGATTCCAAGTGTGTGATATTCTTGATATTCTCTCTACCTATGGAGAGAAAAGGATCAAGGGTTGCCAGGAATTGAATAGGTAGAGCACAAAGGAATTTTAGGGTAGTGAAAATCCTCTGTATGATACTAGAATAGTGGGAGCATGTTATTATCAGTTCAGTTGCTCAGTCGTGTCTGACTCTTTGCGACCCCATGAATTGCAGCATGCCAGGCCTCCTGTCCATCACCATCTCCTGGAGTTCACTCAGACTCACGTTCATCGAGTCTGTGATACCGTCCAGCCATCTCATCCTGTGTCATCCCCTTCTTCTCCTGCCACCAATCCTTCCCAGCATCAGAGTCTTTTCCAATGAGTCAACTCTTTGCATGAGGTGGCCAAAGTACTGGAGTTTCAGCTTCAGCATCATTCCTTCCAAAGAGATCCCAGGGTTGATCTCCTTCAGAATGGACTGGTTGGATCTCCTTGCAGTCCAAGGGACTCTCAAGAGTCTTCTCCAACACCACAGTTCAAAAGCATCAATTCTTCAGCGCTCAGCCTTCTTCACAGTCAACTCTCACATCCATACATGACCATAGGAAAAACCATAGCCTTGACTAGATGGACCTTAGTTGGCAAAGTAATGTCTCTGCTTTTGAATATACTATCTAGGTTGGTCATAACTTTTCTTCCAAGGAGTAAGTGTCTTTTAATTTCATTGCTGCAGTCACCATCTGCAGTGATTTTGGAGCAAAAAAATAAAGTCTGACACTGTTTCCACTGTTTATCCATCTATTTCCCATGAAGTGATGGGACCGGATGCCATGATCTTTGTTTTCTGAATGTTGAGCTTTAAACCAACTTTTTCGCTTTCCTCTTTCACTTTCATCAAGAGGCTCTTTAGTTCTTCTTCACTTTCTGCCTTAAGGGTGTTGTCATCTGCATAGTGTATAAAGCCAAAGAATGTATAAAACTGAGAATGAACCCAACTTAAACTATGGATTCGTGATTATGATGCCTCAGTGTACAGGTTGAAGATATATCTTTATTTAGCAAAGAACAATTAATATAATTGGGCAAATGCACCAAGTAAAATAGTAATATGCAGGTCAGGAAGCAACAGTTAGAACTGGACATGGAACAAACAAACTGGTTCCAAATAGGAAAAGGAGTACGTCAAGGCTGTATATTGTCACCCTGTTTATTTAATTTATATGCAGAGTACATCATGAGAAACGCTGGGCTGGAAGAAGCACAAGTTGGAATCAAGATTGTCGGGAGAAATATCAGTAACCTCAGATATGCAGATGACACCACCCTTATGGTAGAAAGTGAAGAGGAACTAAAAAGCCTGTTGATGAAAGTAAAGAGGAGAGATAAAAGTTGGCTTAAAGCTCAACATTCAGAAAATGAAGATCATGGTATCTAGTCCTATCACTTCATGGGAAATAGATGGGAAAACAGTGGAAACAGTGTCAGACTTTATTTTTGGGGGCTCCAAAATTACTGCAGATGGTGAATGCAGCCATGAAATTAAAAGATGCTTACTCCTTGGAAGGAAAGTTATGACCAACCTAGATAGCATATTCAAAAGCAGAGACATTACTCTGTCAACAAAGTTCTGTCTAGTCAAGGCTATGGTTTTTCCAGTGGTCAGGTATGGATGTGAGAGTTGGCCTGTGAAGAAAGCTGAGTGCCGAAGAATTGATGCTTTTCAACTGTGGTGTTGGAGAAGTCTCATGAGAGTCCCTTGGACTGCAAGGAGATCCAACCAGTTCATTCTGAAGGAGATCAGCCCTGGGGTTTCTTTGGAGGGAATGATGCTGAAGCTGAAACTCCAGTACTTTGGCCACCTCATGCAAAGAGTTGACTCACTGGAAAAGACTCTGATGCTGGGAGGGATTGGGGGGCAGGAGGAGAAGGGAATGACAGAGGATGAGATGGCTGGATGGCATCACCGACTTGACATACATGAGTTTGAGTAAACTCCGAGAGTTGATGATGGACAGAGAGGCCTGGCTGCTGCAATTCATGGAGCCACAAAGAGTTGGTCACTACTGAGTGACTGAACTGAACTGAACTGAAAATAGTAATAGTGCTAGGAAACGGGGAAAGTTAATGGAAATTACAGATTCATGTGGAGCAAACAAATTACAAGGTAAACTTAATAGAATACATTCCTGGATAGGGATACTCAGAATAGAAAGAATTTGACTTATGTATATTTTATTTTATAAACTAATACAAGTGGGTATTTTTGACATCACCTCACAGTCTGGGTAAATTTATTTAAAAGTTAAAATGTATACCAAACACCAACATATTTTTGAAAAAGATTAATTTATAAATTAATTTTTAGCCTTAAGACAATGGCAGCCCACTCCAGTACTCTTGCCTGAAAAATCCCATGGACGGAGGAGACTGGTGGGCTGCGGTCCACGGGGTTGCAAAGAGTCAGACATGACTGAGCGACTTCACTTTGGCTTTTCACTTTCCTGCATCAGAGAATGAAATGGCAACCCACTCCAGTATTCTTGCCTAGAGAATCCCAGGGATTGGGGAGCCTGGTGGGCTGCCATCTATGGGATCGCACAGAGTCAGACGTGACTGTAGTGACTTGGAAAACTTCATTAGATATAAAAACATTCTAAACATGTAGTAATTAAAGCAGTATGTTTTGGAAAATAAGCAAAAGATCAATAACCAAAAATGCATGACCCAGAAATATTCTCTTATAGGTGGGATTTCATTTATGCTGACGGTGCTATTTTAAGTCAGGGTAGATAGGATGGAGTATTCAGGTAATGCCTTGGGGACGACTAGAAATTTTATTCCCAAGCACAGGATAAAGTAGACAACACTGTGGTAGAAAATTAACCCAAATATCTTAGAGATTGTAATAAACTCTGTTGAGACTGAGCATAGCTCTGCTTTACTAATGATGCACTCATTCCCAGCTGTTGTTAGTATTGGCTTCTAACAGCTCTCTACTGAAGATGAAGTGCACCTTGAGTGGTAAAACCCTTTCGTGTCATTAATGGATCAGCTAACTGCACTTTGCTCTGTTTTCCCTTTTTCTCCTGCACTTCTCTTCCTTTATGTCCTTTCAGGCTTTATACCAGGGCATTCACTTAATAATCATTTGTCAAAGAATCCCCATTATAGGCTCTGAGTCTCAAGAACCTGACTTACCTAAGATGACCTAACAAAGCAAAAGATTATTTCTCATTTACATAAAGTACCATGCTATTTGTTAAAGGTTTGGTTCCACTTGTTGCCTCTGGGATTCAGGCTTCCACCAACTTGGATGATACTATTAAATATCTCAACATATGACTTAAAAGTTCCTGTAATACACAGGGGAATTATACCCAGTCTTCAGTAACAGGGGCCAGAAAAGACACATGTCACTTCTGATCATAGTCTCTTAGTCAAAACTAAATTTGTGGAGAATGGAAAGTAGAGGCGAGCACAGGAAATAGTTAATGACTATAGATTAGAAAATTGTATTTCATGAAACTGTTTATATAAAATATAATCAGAAATGAAAAAGTTATCCTATGTTCATGGATTGGAATAATTAAGATTGTTACAATATCCATACTATTTAAAGCTATAATATTTACAGACTCAAAGCAATCCCTATCAAGATTCAAATGGCACTTTTTATAGAAACATGAAAAACAATGCTCAAATTTCTATGTAATCACCAAATAACCTGAATAGGCAAATCAATCTTGAGAAAGAAGTATAAAGCTGACGCAATCACACTTCATGGTTTCAAGCTGTAGTATAAAGCTATAGCAGTCAGATAGTGTGGTGTTTGTTCCTAATATTCCTGCACTGCTTTTAACTGCTCACTGTTGAGAATGATATTAGCTATGGGCTTTGTCATATATGACCTTCATTATGTTAAGGTAAGTTCCCACTATTCCCACCTTCTGAAGAGTTCATAAAGTGAATTCTTTATCATAAATTGGAGCTGAATTTTGTCAAAATTTCTGTATCTTTTTATGATCATGTGATTTTATTCTTCAATTTATTAATGTGGTATATCACACTGATTCACTTAAACTATTCTTCAATCACTGGGATAAATCTACATGATCATAGTGTACAATCTTTTAATGTATTTTTACTTTGGTTTGCTAATCTTTTGTTGAAGGTTTTTGCATCTATGTTTATCATTGATATTGGCTTATAATTTCCCCTTTTTGGGTAATATTTTTGTCTGGTTTTGGTATCAGAGTGCCCAATGTCACCAATTTTATTCAAAATGGTATTACAAGCCTAGTAACAGCAGTTAGATAAGAAAAGGAATCAGAATTGGAAAAGAAGTAAAACTGTCACTGTTTGCAGATGCTGAGATACTATACATCAAAAATCCTAAAGATAGCACTGTAAACCAACTAGAGTGCTTCAGTGAATTCAGTGATATTGCAGAATACCAAATTAACATACAGAAGTATGTTACATTTCTATACATTAAAAATGAGCTATCAGAAAGAGAAATCAATATGGAAAGATCTCACATGTTCTTGGATAAAAAGGCAATATAGTTAAAATGGCCATATTACCCAAGACAATCTACATTTTAATGTTATCACTATCAAATTATACATATTTTCCATAGAACTAGTAGAAATAATCCTAAAATTTATACTAAATGACAAAAGACTCAGAATTGCCAAAGCAATTTGAAGGGAAAGGAAAAAACACAACCCTGCCAGACTTAAGACAATGCTACAAAACTAAAGATTTCAAAACAGTATGGTACTGGCACAAGAACAGACTTATAGATCAATGAATAGGGTAGAGAGCTCAGAAGTAAACCCACATATCTGTAGTCAATTAATCTTCAGCAAAGGAGGGAAGAATATACAATGGAGTAAGTCTCTTCAGCAAATGGTGGTGAGAAAGCTAAACAGTAACATGTAAATCAAAAAGTTAGAACACTCCCTCATACCGTAGACAAAACTAAACTCAAATAGCTTAAAGACTTAAATATAATACATGACACCATAAAATTTCTAGATGAGAACATAGGCAAAACACTTTATGACATAAATCATAGCAATATTTAGTTTCCCAAGGCAAAAGAAGTGCAAAAGGAACAAATAGGACCTACTCACACTTATCAGGGATGTGCAAATCAAAACCACAATGAAATATTGCACTTGACAGAACAACTAGTATCCAAAAGATCACCAGTAACAGGTGTTGACAAGAATATGGAGAGATGGGAACTCTGTGCATTGTTGGTGGGAATGTATGGATGAGTCTCATGGTGAAAGTAAAGTCTGATGCTGTAACAATATTGCATAGGAACTTGGATAATTAGATCCATGAACCAAAGTAAATTGGAAGTGGTCAAACAGGAGATGGCAAGAGTGAACATTGACATTCTGGGAATCAGGAAACTAAAACGGACCAGAATGGGCTAATTTAATTCAGATGACCAATTATCTACTACTTTGAGCAAGAATCCCTTAGAATAAATGGAGTAACCCTCACAGTCAACAAAAGAGTATGAAATGCAATACTTGAGGGCAGTCTCAAAAATGACAGAATGATCTCTGTTCGTTTCCAAGGCAAACTATTCAATATCACAGTAATCCAAGTCTATGCCTCAACCACTAATGCTAAAGAAACTGAAGTTGAATGGTTCTATGAAGACCTACAAGACCTTCTAGAACTAACACCAAAAGATGTCCTTCTCATCATAGGAGACTGGAATGCAAAAATAGGAATTCAAGAGATACCTGGAATAGCAGGCAAGTTTGTCCTTGGAGTACACAATGAAGCAGGGCAGAGGCTAACAGAGGTTTGCCAAGAGAACGCACTGGTCATAGGAAACACACTCTCTTCCAACAACACAAGAGATGACTCTACATGTGGACATCACCAGATGGTCAACACTGAAATCAGATTGATTATAGTCTTTGCAGCTGAAGATGGAGAATTTCTATACAGTCAGCAAAAACAACAGCAGAAGCTTACTGTGACTCAGATCATGAACTCCTTATTGCAAAATCCAGACTTAAAATGAAGAAAGTTGGGAAAACCTCTAGGCCATTCAAGTACGACATAAATCAAATCCCTTAAAATTGTACAGTGGAAGTGGCAAGTATGTTCAAGGAATTAGATCTGATAGAGTGCCTAAAGAACTCTGGACGGAGGTTTGTAACACTGTGTGGAAAGTCAGGATCCAAACTGTCCCCAAGAAAAAGAAATGCAAAAGGCAAAATGATTGCCGAGGAGGGCTTATAAATAGCTGAGATAAGAAGAGACGTGAAACACAAAGGAGAAAAGATAAGTTAATCTGAATGGAGAGTTCCAAAGAATAGCAAGGAGAGATAAGAAAGACTTCCTAAGTGATCAATGCAAAGAAATAGAGGAAAACAATAAAATAGGAAATGCTAGTGATCTCTTCAAGAAAATTAGAGATATCAAAGGAACATTTCATGCATAGATGGACACAATAAAGGAAATAAATGGTATGGACCTAACAGAAGTGAAAGATATTAAGAAGAGGTGGCAAGAATACATAGAACTATACCAAGAGATCTTAATGACCCAGATAACCATGATGGTGTGATCACTCACCCAGAGCCAGACATCTTGGAATATGAAGTCAAGTGGGACTTAGGAAGCATCACTATGAACAAAGGTAGTTCAGGTGATGCAGTTCCAGCTGAGCTATCTCAAATCCTGAAAGATGATGCTGTGAAAGTGTTGTACTCAATATGCTAGCAAATTTGGAAAGCTCAGCAGTGGTCATAGGACTGGAAAAGGTAGGTTTTCATTCCAATCCCAAAGAAAGGCAATGCCAAAGAATGTTCAAACTACTGCAAAATTTCACTCATCTCACATGCTAGCAAAGTAATGCTCAAAATTCTCCAAGCCAGGCTTCAGCAATACATGAACCGTGAACTTCCAGATACTCAAGTAGGATTTGGAAAAGGCAGAGGAACCAGAGATCATATTGCCAACAACCGGTGGATCCATTAGATCACAGAAAAGGCAAGAAAATTCCAGAAAAACGACTACTTCTGCTTCACTGGCTACGCTAAAGCCTTTGACTGTGTGGAGCACAACAAACTGGAAAATTCTTCAAAAGGTGGGGACACCAGACCACCTTACCTGCCTCCTGAGAAACCTGTATGCAGGTCAAGAAGCAGTAGTTAGAACCGGACGTGGAACAATGGACACTGATTCTAAATTGGGAAAGTAGTGCAACAGCACTGTATCTTGTCACCCTGCTTATTTAATTTATGTGCAGACTGCATCATGCAAAATGCCAGGCTGGATGAAGCACAAGCTGGAATCAAGATTGCCGGGAGAAATATCAATGACCTCAGATATGCAGATGACACCACCCTAGTGGCAGAAAGCAAAGAGGAACTAAAGAACCTGTTGATGAAGGTGAAAGAGGAGAGTGGGAAAAAAAAAAAAAAAAAAACTGGCTTAAAACTCAATATTCAAAAATGAAGATCATGGCATCCAGTCCCATCACTTCATGGCAAATAGATGGGCAAACAATGGAAACAGTGACAGCCTTTATTTTCTGGGCTTCAAAATCACTGCAGATGGTGACTGCAGTCATGATATTAAAAGACGTTTGCTTCTTGGAAGGAAAGCTATGACAAACCTAAACAGCATATTAAAAACAGAAACATTAGTTTGCCAACAAAGGTCTGATTAGTCAAAGCTACGGTTTTTCCACTCGCCATGTATGAATGTGAGAGTAGAACTATAAAGAAGGCTGAGCACCAAAGAACTGATGCTTTTGAAATGTGGTGTTGGAGAAGAATCATGCGAGTCTTGGACTGTAAGGAGATAAAACCAGTCAATCCTAAAGGAAATCAATCCTGAATATTCATTGGAAGGGTTGATGCTAAAGCTGAAACTCCAATTCTTTAGCCATCTGATGCGAAGAGCCAATCATTAGAAAAGACCTTGATGCTGGAAAAGATTGAAGGCAACAGGAAAAGGGGAAGGAGTTAGTTGGATGGCATCATCAACGTAATAAACGTGAATTTGAGCAAGCTCGAGGAGATGTTGAAGGACATGGAATCCTGTTGTGTTGCAGTCCATGGGATAGCACAGAGGTGGACATGACTGAGGGACTGAACAAGAACAATGAATTGTGCAGTATGGGGAATATAATCAGTAACTATATAGTATTGTTGTATGATGACATGTCTTAACTAGACTTATGGTGATCAGTTAGAAATATCTAGAAATATTGATTCCCTACAAAGTGTAATGGAAAGTAATAGCGTTGTAAGTAATTTATACATAAAAGCAAACAAACATACTCACAGACAAAGAAATCATATTTGTACTTACTAGAGGTGAGAAGGCTGTGAATAGGGGAGGGGGAAAACTGAATAAAAGTTGTCAACAGATATAAACTTTTAGTTACATTTAAGTACTAGGGATATAATGTACAATATCATAAGTATAATTATCACTGCTATATGGTCTATTTGAAAATTGCTTAGAGGGAAAATCCTAGAAGTTCCCATCATAAGTAAAATAGTCATATTTTGTAAGCATTAATATATAAGATGGTGAATGTTAACTAGACTTAGTGTGGTAATCACTTTATGATGTATGTAAATCAAATCATTATGTTTAAACTTATGAAGTGCTGTATGTCAATTATATCTCAATAAAACAGGAAGAAAAAGCCCAGTAGGACGGTGGCATGAAAACAAACACATAAACCAATGGAATAGAATCAAGAGCTGTGAAATAATTGCATGCAATATATTGTTGTTCAGTTGTGTCTGACTTTTTGTGCCCTCCCCCCAAAGGGCTGCAGCACACCTGGCTTCCCTGTTCTCCTCCATCTCCCAGAGCTTGCTCAAACTAATGTACACTGAGTCAGCAATGCCACCAAACACCTCTTCCATCATCCTCTTTTCCTACTGCCTTCAATCTTTCCCAGCATCAGGGTCTTTTCTAATGAGTTGGCTCTTTGCATCAGGTGGTCAGAATATTGGAGCTTCAGCTTCAGCATCAGTCCTTCCAATGAACATTCAGGACTGATTTCCTTTAGAACTGACTAGTTTGATCTCTTTAAAGTCCAAGGGACTCTCAAGAGTCTCCAACACCACAGTTCAAAAGCATCAGTTCTTTGGCACTCAGACTTTTTATTGCCCAGCTCTCACATTCATACATGACTACTGGAAAAACCTTAGCTTTGACTAGACAGACCTTCATTAGCAAAGTAATGTCTCTGCTTTTAATACGCTTTCTAGGTTTGTCATAGCTTTTCTTCCAAGGAGCAAGTGTCTTTACGATCATGGCTTCAGTCACCATTCACAGAGATTATGGAGCCCAAGAATATAAAGTCTGTCACTGTTTCCATTGTTTCCCCATCTATTTGCCATAAAGTGATGGAACTGGATGCCATGATCTTAGTTTTTTGAATGTTGAGTTTTAAGTCAGCTTTTTCATTCTCCTCTTTCATCTTCATCAAGAGGCTGTTTAATTCCTCTTTGCTTTCTGCCATTAGCATGGTGTAATCTGGTCAACTAATATTTGATCAGGGAGCCAAAATAAGTCAATGGCAATAAGACAATCTCTTTAATAAATGATGGTGGGAAAAACTGGATATTCACCTGAAAAATAATGCAGCTAGAACTCTATATTATACCACTAACAAAAGCTAACTCAAAATAGATTAAAGATATAAATATAAGATATGAACCCATAACAATTCTTGAAGAAAACCCCTGGGAATAATTCTTTGATGTGCACATTGGGAATGAGTTTTTGGATATGGCATCTAAACCACATTCAACAACAACAAAAAATTAACAAATGGGACCACATCAAACTAAACAGTCTTCTGTACAACAAAAGACATGATCAAAGTGAAAAGATGACCTATGCAATAGTAAAAATATTTTCAAATCACATCTGATAAGGGACTAATATCTGAAACATATAAATACCTAACAAACTCAATAGTAAAAACCAAACACTGCAAAAAATTTTTGGCAAAGGACTTGAATAGACATTTTACAAAGATGACATACAGATGGCCAATAGTTACATTCAAAGGTACTCAACCTCACTAATCATTCAGTTCAGTTTAGTTCAGTCACTCAGTCATGTCCGACTCTTTGCGATCCCATGAATCACAGCACGCCAGGCCTCCCTGTCCATCACCAACTCCCGGAGTTCACTCAGATTCACATCCATCGAGTCAGTGATGCCATCCAGCCATCTCATCCTCGGTTGCCCCCTTCTTCTCCTGCCCCCAATCCTTCCCAGCATCAGAGTATTTTCCAATGAGTCAACTCTTCTCATAAGGTGGCCAAAGTACTGGAGTTTCAGCTTTAGCATCATTCCTTCCAAAGAAATCCCAGGGCTGATCTCCTTCAGAATGGACTGGTTGGATCTCCTTGCAGTCCAAGGGACTCTCAAGAGTCTTCTCCAACACCACAGTTCAAAAGCATCAGTTCTTTGGCATTCAGCCTTCTTCACAGTCATCCATACATGACTACTGGAAAAACCATAGCCTTGACTAGACAGACCTTTGTTGGCAAAGTAATGTCTCTGCTTTTCAATATGCTATCTAGGTTGGTCATAATTTTTCTTCCAAGGAGTAAGCGTCTTTTAACTTCATGGCTGCAGTCACCATCTGCAGTGATTTTGGAGCCCCCAAAAATAACGTCTGACAGATGCAAATCAAAATGACAGGATACCACCATATGCCTGTTAGACTGGCTACCATCATAAAGACAGTTCATAAAATCTGGAGAGGATGTCTAAAGAAAAGAGATCTCTTGTGCATTATTGATGGGACCGTGAAATAGTAAAGCCACTGTGGAAAACAGTATGGCGGTTTCTCCAAAAATCAAAAGTATAACTACTATATGATCCAACAATTCCTCTTCTGAATACATATCCAAAAGAAAACCAGTATGTATCTGTGTCTGGAGGTTGCTAGCAATCCTTGGCATTCTTTGGTCTGTAGCTGCATCATTCTAATTGGTCTGTAATTTTTTTCACATGGACTTCTTCCCTTTGTGTGTATCTGAAAAGTATTTCTTTTTCAGGAGAAATTATAATCAGCCCATTTAAGGTTCACTCTAATACGGTACGACCTCATTTTAAATTGAGTACATCTACAAAGACCATATTTCCAAAGACAGTCACAGTCACAGGTGCCAAAACCTATTTTGGCAGGGGGACAGAATTCTGCTATGTAAAGGTGCATTTGGGTAGTCCTTGAGCCAAAATATTCAGTTTGAAGTCCTGGGTCTCCTGAGCACAGATCTGCCTTAGTGTCCCTATTGTAGGCACTAAGGTGCCCATGGTAAACCTGACCTCTGTGCCACCCTGATGACGAGTTTCAGATGACAGCAGTTGGGCTTTTGGTCACTTACATACCCAGCAAATGTAACATTTTCATGACCACCACATATACCTTTCTGTAAAATTGTTTGCTTTCAAATATCTACAAATTATTGTAAAAAATGTCAGAAACTTTATTTTCAACAAGTTTCTTTAAAGGTATCTGCAAACTTAATTGGTGCATCAATTGGCAGGTGCAAGTTAATTATATGGGTACTTAATTGCTAATTTCCTATGCAAATCAATATTTGAACTTTTAATTCTCAGTTGAGCATGCATCAAAATGGGATTTTAACTGTTCAAAGTAACTGCAAAATTTGTAAGTGTATTTTTGTGCCTCCATATAAGCTTGCTCTGATACTGTCAATATAGTCTCTGATTTCGAAGCATAACACTTGGAACACCATTTGATAGGTAAATATGTTAACAAAACATTCACTTATTTCTAGAAATATAAACATCTAGGCAGGATGCAAAAATACGTTTACGTCTTTAAAAATTATAATACTGTCCATTATGTTAAAATCCTCAAGCTGATAGCTAGAAGGTGAACATTAAAACCACATTTAAAAATACATTATATGTATGTATATATTATATGTATATGAAAATATATAAATTATATATGATATGAAATATTGATAATCTAGCTAATATATTTTTGCAGAAAGTATGCATATATGTGAAAATTTATATGTATTCTGTCATGTACAGATAAGTAAGAGTCATAATACATACTATTTTGTAACTGTGGTAGTTATCTAGGGTAGTGCTCAAGATTTTTGCCAGTG
Organism: Nanger dama; assembly: GCA_917880005.1. Classification (NCBI taxonomy): domain Eukaryota; kingdom Metazoa; phylum Chordata; class Mammalia; order Artiodactyla; family Bovidae; genus Nanger; species Nanger dama. The sequence goes on from CAKJTW010000007.1 coordinate 40,034,133, forward strand.
GTAGACACACATCTCAAGTGTTAAACACTAGTGTATCCACTGCTATGAAGGGATTTTGCAGATGTAATACATGTCCCAAATCAATTGAACTTAAGATAGGGAGTTTATCTTAATCCTTTGGGATTTAAATCTGAACCTAGAGATCAGAGGTAGGAGAAGTCAGAAATTCAAAGCATGAGAATGATTTGACACAATATTGTTGACTAGAAGTTGCAGGAGCTGATTTCTAGAAGCCAACAGTGTCCCCTACTCCTCAGCTGACAGACAAGGAAGCAAGGACTCAGTACTATTATTATAAGAATTGTAATCAACAAAAATGAGCCTTGGAAGTTATTTCCCCAACTCCTCCAATGAAGGCTATGATAGCTGACTTACAAAAACCTTAAGCAGAAAATCTAGTACTGATAAGACAGACTTTTGACCTACAGAACCATGAGCTAATAAATGGACATTGTTTTCAGCTGCTTACTTTGTGCCATTTGTTACATAGCAACAGAAAACTTAAATAGCATCTTTTTTTTAACACAATAATAAAGTATTTGTGTTTTTTACTTCAGGTCATATACTTTGTACATGTATTATGTTAGTAGTTTTATAACATCTTTTACAAGTTTCAATGAGGTTTTTTTCTTATTGGGTTTTTTAAGTGAAATTGCTGAATAGAGGTATATGTATAAAAATTTAGGTTTTTCTATAGAATTTCCAAAATTGATCCAAGAAATTTTTGACACTTTATCAGAAGAACTGAACATGCTCATTTCTGTTTTCCACTTGTCAACAGTTTGACACATACTATTTTCAGTCTGATAGCTGAAAATGGTGTTTCTTTTCCTTGGTTTATATTTCCTTGATTAAGATATAGTTTATGCATATGTAAGCTATGTAATTTCTTATTTTGTGTCTTATTAATTTATTTCAGCTGTTCATTTTCTACTCACCTGATTAATTTTTAAGATGTGTTTGTAAAGCTGTTTATTCCTTAGGAGTGATATTTTCTTTTCTCTGTCACACATGCTGGAAATATTTGAGTTTGTAATTTTTCTTTGACATTTATTCTGGTATTTTTGTTTTTATCATGAGAACATTTAAGCCAATTTCTAGTGAAAAAAACAATATCAGTCTTTCCCGTAAGACTTTAGCCTTTGCAACTCTTCCTTTTCATAATTTAGCTTAAAATTGTTTTATACCAGATTTCTTGCCAAAAAAAAAAAAACAACTTACAAGACTTCTACCTAGTTTTACCAACTGCAGATGAAAATACATGTATACCCAAGAGTTAAAATAACTGTTATGGTCTTAGTGAGAAGAGTATTTTTAAAAACTGATAAGAATTTTCATCTTTATAATCTATTATACTTGCAAGAGTAACTTTGGGTTGGTAAAAGTCATTTTTTTTTCTTTTAAGAGGTTTTTTTTTTTTTTTTTTTTTTGGTTTAATCACAGAAGCAAACCAGTTGATGGGTAGGGCTTTCTTACAGACAGAATATAGAAAACTTTTTTAAGTATGCATTTTGTGTTAAATCAGCTCATTATAAAAAAATCAGAGCTTGCCAATTACTCTCACGTTACCCTCCTCCAAAATAACTATTTGAATCTAGTAATACATAAAATGAATAATATATCACAGCAGTTCAGTTCAGTTCAGTCGCTCAGTCGTGTCCGACTCTTTGCGACCCCATGAATCGCAGCACGCCAGGCCTTCCTGTTCATCACCATATCTCGGAGTTCACTCAGACTCACGTTCATTGAGTCCGTGATGCCATCCAGCCATCTCATCCTCGGTCGTCAACTTCTCCTCCTGTGCCCAATCCCTCCCAGCATCAGAGTCTTTTCCAATGAGTCAACTCTTCTCATGAGGTGGCCAAAGTACTGGAGTTTCAGCCTCAGCATCAGTCCTTCCAATGTACACCCAGGACTGTTCTCCTTTAGAATGGATTGGTTGGATCTCCTTGCAATCCAAGGGACTCGCAAGAGTCTTCTCCAAAATCGCTTTGTGATAGAGGCATAAACTTGGTGGGCTGGGATGAACCACGCTCCTGGTGGAGGCACGGGAACCGAGCAGGTGCCATGGCCAGTACAGTGGTAGCAGTTGGACTGACCATTGCTGCTGCAGGATTTGCAGGTTGTTATGCTTTGCAAGCCATGAAGCATATGGAGCCTCAAGTAAAACAAGTTTTTCAAAGTCTACCAAAATCTAGTACATCATGAGAAATGCTGGGCTGGAAGAGGCACAAGCTGGAATCAGGATTGCTGGGAGAAATATCAATAACCTTAGATATGCAGATGACACCACCCTTATGGCAGAAAGTGAAGAGGAACTAAAAGCCTCTTGATGAAAGAAAGAGAAGAGAGTGAAAAAGTTGGCTTAAAGCTCAACATTCACAAAACTAAGATCATGGCATCCCGTCCCATCACTTAATAGGAAGTAGATGTGGAAACAGTGGCTGACTTTTATTTTTCTGGGCTCCAAAATCACTGCAGATGGTGACTGCAGCCATGAAATTAGAAGACGCTTACTCCTTGGAAGAAAAGTTATGACCAACCTAGACAGCATATTCAAAAGCAGAGACATTACTTTGCCAACAAAATTCCGTCTAGTCAAGGCTATGGTTTTTCCAGTAGTCAGTATGGATGTGAGGGTTGGACTATAATGAAAGCTGAGCTCTGAAGAACTGATGCTTTTGAACTGTGGTGTTGGAGAAGACTCTTGAGAGTCCCTTGGACTGCAAGGAGATCCAACCAGTCTATCCTAAAGATCAGTCCTGGGTGTTCATTGGAAGGACTGATTGTGAAGCTGAAACTCCAATACTTTGGCCACCTCATGTGAAGAGTTGACTCACTGGAAAAAACTATGCTGGGAGGGATTAGGGGAAGGAGAAGGGGACGACAGAGGATGAGGTGGCTGGATGGCATCACTGACTCGATGGACGTGAGTTTGAGTGAACTCCAGGAGTTGGTGATGGACAGGGAGGCCTGGCATGCTGCGATTCACGGGGTCACAGAGTCAGACACGACTGAGCAACTGAACTGAACTGAGCTTGGAATAATCCTCCCTTCACTCCCAGAAGAACTGGCTTTGCAGCACTGTTATTTTTCTTATCTTTGACAGTTTAGGTTGTCTGGTGGGGTGGGAGGTTGGAAATGGATATTTAATGATCATTAAAATCCCTGTTGCTACTTATAAGCTAAAATACCATAGGAATTACTCTTAAAGTTTTCTGCTGGTTCTGTGAACATTTATAGACATTTTTTTTTTAGCAACTTTCAGTTTGATAATTTTTCCTACAAATGCATTTCCTCTTTCAGGCCTTCAGTGGTGGCTATTACAGAGGTGGGTTTGAACCCAAAATGACAAAATGGAAAGCAGCATTAATACTAGGTGTAAGGTAAAATAATTTCTTACATTTTTAATATTTTTCTTTCAAATTTAGAGCTGTACACAAATGTGAGAGAGACCTCTCTTTTATTAGTAGTTATTTTTTATTTTTGGCTACACTGTGGCATGTGGGATCTTAAGTTTCCCAACTAGGGATCAAACCCATACCCGCTGCAGTGGAAGCAGGAGTCTTAAACACTGGACTGCCAAGGACTTCCATCTACTACATACATTTTTTTAAACCTTAACATTCCCCAAAATGAAACAAACAAACAAACAAAAAAAAACATTCCCTACGAAAGTCCAAAGAGAAGGCCCACTGACACACAACTACGTTTTAACTCACTGGAGGTAGGTTTTTCAACAGATCATCAGTAATCAATATTCTCTGAGTGACAAGTTTTCTGGTGAAAATTCTTTCATTTCCAGATACTTAAAGATGCTTTCCAATAACAGGATTGTTGTAATAAATAGTTTCAAGTTCAACTCAATTTCTGAGAATACCTTATTTTTCTAAGCTCTGTTTAGTTCCGTGATTCAGAATAGTCTTCTTCCTTGTGATAAAGAAGAGGCTCCTAAGTAGCTTTTCATAGTTTTATTGACTTAATCCAGTTTCACCATTTTCAACTTACCTTTATAGTTTTTTAATGTGATCGAGAACTAGTCTGAAGTAAACAATACCTTTTCCTTTTTAAAATTAGCCCTACTGCCAATAAAGCCAAAATAAGAGATGCTCGTCGATGAATTATGCTTTTAAATCACCCAGACAAGGGTATGTATCATTAGAGTTGTTAACACATTTTGTTGGGGTGACTAATTGTTATTAATGGGATAACTTTATAACTAAATCTTGGTTGTTGTAAGGAAAATGCTTCAATTTGTTTGTAAGCATTGTCTCCAGAGCTGGGTCTACTTGCTGTTTTGGTATCTTAAAAGAATAAATACTGACTGGAAAATTAAAAAAATAAATAAATAAATAAAAGAGTCTTCTCCAGCACCATAGTTCAAAAGCATCAGTTCTTCAGTGCTCAGCTTTCTTCACAGTCCAACTCTCACATCCATACTTGACCATAGCCTTGACTAGACGGACCTTAGTCGGCAAAGTAATGTCTCTGCTTTTCAGTATGCTATATAGGTTGGTCATAACTTTTCTTCCAAGGACTAAGCGTCTTTTAATTTCATGGCTGCAGTCACGATCTGCAGTGATTTTGGAGCCCCCAAAAATAAAGTCTGATGCTGTTTCCACTGTTTCCCCATCTATTTCACATGAAGTGATGGGACCGGATGCCATGATCTTTGTTTTCTGAATGTTGAGCTTTAAGCCAACTTTTTCACTGTCCTCTTTCACTTTCATCAAGAAGCTTTTCAGTTCTTCTTCACTTTCTGCCATAAGGGTGGTATCATCTGCATATCTGAGGTTATGGATATTTTCCCAGCAATCTTGATTCCAGCTTGTGTTTCTTCCTGTCCAGTGTTTCTCATGATGTATAGAAGTTAAATAAGATGCATAGAAGTTAAATGATGCATAGAAGTTAAATAAGCAGGGTGACAATATACAGCCTTGGCATACTTCTTTTCCTATTTGGAACCAGTCTGTTGTTCCATGTCCAGTTCAAACTGTTGCTTCCTGATCTGCATACAGATTTCTCAAGAGGCAGGTTAGGTGGTCCGGTATTTCCATCTCTTTCAGAATTTTCCACAGTTGATTGTGATCCACACAGTCGAAGGCTTTGGCATAGTCAAGAAAGCAGAAATAGATGTATTTCTGGAACTCTCTTGCTTTTTCCATGATCCAAAAGATGTTGGCAATTTGATCTCTGGTTCCTCTGCCATTTCTAAAACCAGCTTGAACATCTGGAAGTTCATGGTTCACGTATTGCTGAAGCCTGGCTTGGAGAATTTTGAGCATTACTTTACTAGCATGTGAGATGAGTGCAATTGTGTGGTAGTTTGAGCATTCTTTGGCATTGCCTTTCTTTGGGATTGGAATGAAAGCTGACCTTTTCCAGTCCTGTGGCCACTGCTGAGTTTTTCAAATTGCTGGCACTTTGAGTCCAGCACTTTCACTGCATCATCTTTCAGGATCTGAAACAGCTCAACTGGAATTCCATCACTTCCACTAGCTTTGTTCGTAGTGATGCTTTCTAAGGCCCACTTGACTTCACATTCCAAGATGTCTGGCCCTAGATTAGTGATCACATCATCATGATTATCTGGGTCATGAAGATCTTTTTGTACAGTTCTTCTGTGTATTCTTGCCACCTCTTCTTAATATCTTCTGCTTCTGTTAGGTCCAGACCATTTCTGTCCTTTATCGAGCCCATCTTTGCATGAAATGTTCCCTTGGTATCTCTGATTTTCTTGAAGAGATCTCTAGTCCTCCCCATTCTGTTCTTTTCCTCCATTTCTTTGCGTTGATCACTGAAGAAGGCTTTCTTATCTCCTATCTTTCTTATCTTATCTCTTCTTGCTATTCTTTGGAACTCTGCATTCAGATGTTTATATCTTTCCTTTTCTCCTTTGCTTTTTGCCTCTCTTCTTTTCACAGCTATTTCTAAGGCCTCCCCAGACAGCCATTTTGCTTTTTTGCATTTCTTTTCCATGGGTATGGTCTTGATCCCTGTCTCCTGTACAATGTCACGAACCTCCGTCCATAGTTCATCAGGCACTCTGTCTATCAAATCTAGGCCCTTAAATCTATTTCTCACTTCCACTGTATAATCATAACAGATTTGATTTAGGTCATAGCTGAATGGTCTAGCAGTTTTCCCTACTTTCTTCAATTTCAGTCTGAATTTGGTAATAAGGAGTTCATGGTCTGAGCCACAGTCAGCTCCTTGTTTTGGTTTTGTTGACTGCATAGAGCTTTTCCATCTTTGGCTCCATGGAATATAATCAATCTGATTTCAGTGTTGACCATCTGGTGATGTCCATGTGCAGAGTCTTCTCTTAAATGTAAGGTTGGTTTAATATTTGAAAATAAATCAATGTGATTCACTATACTTATAGAATAAAGGAGAAAACTCATAAACAGAAAATCACTTGATAAATTTTAACTGTCATTTAAGATAAAAATTCTTAAGCAAACCAGAAAAAGAAGGAGTACTTTTAATCCAAAAATGTAGCTACAAAATTCTATAAAAACATCATACTTAAAAGTAAATTTTGAAAAAAGTTTCCCCCGATTCTGGAAACAATAAAATGATACCCTTTCTTCACTTCTATTCAACATTGTACTAGTGTCATTGCTAATATTAGGAAAGAAAAATATTGAAAAAATGTAAGGGCTGAAAAGGAACAAAGCAATTCATCATTATTCAGAGATAAATTTGATTGTATAGTAGAAAGTACAAAAGAACCTATACACAAAATCTTAAAACTGATCAATATAAATCATTTTATATTTATATCCCAGCTACAAAAAGGTAGAAAATTTATAAAGTAAAGTAAGATCAGAGATATTAAACCTCCAAAAAATTTAGTAGGAGATTCACAAGAATGCTATAAAATATGTTGAGAAAATTTAAAGATTACACAAATCAATGTCAGAATATACAATTTTCATGGATTGTCAGCTCCGTATTGAAAAGATGTCAACATATAAACCAATCCTTAGCTTCAATGTGATCCTGATAAAAAATATAGAAGGCTTTATTTTGGGGATTAGCAAGGTGTTTTAAATTTTATATAGAGATGAAAAGCATAAATAAAATCATGAAGAATAAAAAGAAAGGTGGAGAATATATAATGTCAGCTATCAAAGTTCACTTTGAAGCTATAATGATAAAGGAAATGGAGGGGACAGCATAAGAGTAGACAAATAGATCAATGAAAATGATGTAGAGTCACACTGAAATCATCTGTTATTTGAGAAAAAGTGAGAGAAAAACTGGTCAGTTTAGTAATTGTTTCCCTATCAATAGGCATAAACAAAAAGAATTCCTAATTACTACCTCAAACCATGAACAAAAATCAATTTTAGATGGAAATGTAAAGTTGAAAGATAAAACAATGACAAGTTTAGAGGAAAACGTAAGATACTGAACATTGATTTTGGAAGCATCTTTTCAAAACAAAAACCGATAACTAGAACCATAAAGAAAAAACTGACAAGTTGGACTGTATTAAAATATAAACTTTTGTTTATCATGGCTTTACCAAAAGAGTAAAAAAATATGCTTCAGAGTTGAGGGGCAGTATTGCTAAACATGTAGTTGAAAACTCACATATGGAAAATATACAGAAATTTTATGAAACAATAAGGAAAGAAAATTCATTAGAGTTTGCCTGTTCAAATCCAAAATACTTGAGCTGGCATTCCATAAAAGGAAGTACTTAAAAAAACCAATAAACAAAAAAAAGTGTTCAACTTTGTCATAAAGATAATGCATACTAAAATCACAATTGGAGTATACTTAACTGAAAAATAAGTTTTTCCTTGTTTTTAAGCAGTTCTACTGCTGTTGATTCAATAGGCTAATTCAATAGAACTTCTGCTTCTAGAACTAACTGCAGTGCTTTCTAAGGAAATTTTGTAAATCTTCAAGGTTGGTTTATATAAGTTTCTAAATTCATAGTAATAACTGTTTTGTAAGGTGTTTTAAGAGATGATCTAATTTGGGAGTATGAGTAATAAATAATCTTGGTTTCTTGCCTATTTTCCCCGTTTGAATAACTTACATAGGTACCCTATTTAGAACACTTTTTCCCCAGCATTTGCGTGCAGTTTCATGTTCTTGTTTTTGTAGGATATACAAACATTTGCTTCAATGTGTTGTATTCCATTGTTTGGAATGAATAAAATGTAGTGCTCCCTGAAAACAACAAAAATAAACCTGCTTCTTCTATTCCAGTTTAGATTACTTTTCTTTCTTTTCCTAGTCTGATTATTGTGACTAGAACTTCCAGTACTGTGTTGAATAAAAGTGGCAAGAGTGGGCATCCTTGTCTTGTTTCTGATATTAGAAGAAATGTTTTCAGCTTTTCACTATTTAGTATAACGTTAGCTGTGTGTTTGTCATGTGTAATCTTCATTATATTGAGGCATAGTCTCTCTATGTCCACATTATGGACTGTTGTTGGTTTTTTTTTTTAAATCATAAATGGATGTTGTATTTGTCAAAAGATTATCTAGTGAGATAATCATGTAGTTTCTGTTCTTCAATTGTTGATGTGGTGTATCAGACTAACTGATTTGCAGATAAGATGTTCATACTACCTGAGGCAATCTACTGAATCAAGGAAATCTCTATCAAAATAACAATGGATTTTTCACAGAAGTAGAATAAATAATTTTAAAATGTGTCTGAAAGCACAAAAGACCCTAAATAGCTAAGACAATCTTCAGAAAGAAGACCAGAATTGGAAGAATCTCACTCCTTGACTTCATACTGTACTACAAAGCTATAGTTATCTAAACAGTATGATACCAGGACAAATGCAAACGCACAGAGCAATGTAACATAATAGAGAGTCCAGAAACAAATCCAAGTACTTGCAGTCAATTAATCTATGACAAAGGAGGCAAAGATATACAAGGGAGAAAATTAACCTCATCAATAAGTCATGCTGGATTAATTGGACAGCTACATGTATCAATGTAAGAATGAAAGTAGAACATTCTGTAGTCTCATATACAAAAATAAACCCAAAGTGAGTTAAAGACCTTAATATAAGACCAGAAACTACAAAATTCTTATTGGAAAACTTGGCAGAACATTCTTAGCAATATTTATTTGGATCTGTCTCCTAAAGCAAAGAAAATAAAAGCAAAATAAACTAATGGGACTTAATTAAACTGAAAAACATTTGCAAAACAAAGGAAACCTGACAAAATGAAAAGAAAATCAACTGAATGGGAGAAAATGTTTGTGAATGACATGCCTGACAAGTGATTAATATCCAAAATATAGAAATAGCTCATACAACACAAAATCCAGAAAACAAATAATGTGATCTAAAAATGGGCAGAAGACCTGGATAGTCATTTTTCCAAAGAGGACATGCAAATGGCCAGTAGGCAAATGCAAAGATGTTCAACACTGCTAATCACTAGGAAATGTACATCAAAACCACAATGAAGTGTCACCTCAGATCTGTCAGAATGGCTGTCATCAAAAGAACACAAAAGATGCTGGCAAAGATGTGGGAAAAAAGGGAATCTGTGTACTGTTAGTGGAATGTAAGCTGATGCAGCCACTGTGGAAAACAATATGGTTTTCCCAAAAATTAAAAATAGAACTACCGTATGACCCAGAAATTCCACTTTGGGGTATATATCTTAAAAAAAAAAAAGCCCACTAGTTAAAAAAAAATGTCTTATTCTTGAATGTTCATCATTTCAGTTCAGTTCAGTCACTCAGTCATGTCAGACTCTTTGCAGTCTCATGAATCGCAGCACGCCAAGTCTCCCTGTCCATAACCAACTCCTGGAGTACACTCAAACTCATCCATTGAGTCAGTGATGCCATCCAGCCATCTCATCCTCTGTCGTCCGCTTCTCCTCCTGCCTCAAATCCCTCCAAGCATCAAAGTATTTTCTAATGAGTCAACTCTTTGCATGAGGTGGCCAAAGTACTGGACTTTCAGCTTTAGCATCATTAGTTCCAAAGAACACCCAGGGCTGATCTCCTTTAGAATAGACAGGTTGGATCTCCTTGCAGTCCAAGGGACTCTCAAGGGTCTTCTCTAACATACATGGGTCTCAAGGGTCTTCTCTAACACCACAGTTCAAAAGCATCAATTCTTCAGCACTCAGCTTTCTTTATAGGCCACATACATACATGACTCTGTTCTGTGAGTGTGGAGAGGGAAGGGGGAGGGGTACTCTAGGGAAGGGGACTAAGAGGTACAAATTATTATGTATAATATATATTGTATGACTCAGGGAATATAGCCAGTATTTTATAATAACTACAAATAGAATATAACCTTTAAAACTGTAAGTCACTATTTGTACACCTGTAACTGGGAGAATACTCTTGAGAGTCCCTTGGACTGCAAGGAGATCCAACCAGTCCATCCTAAAGGAAATCAGTCTTGGGTGTTCATTGGAAGGACTGATGCTAAAGCTGAAACTCCAGTACTTTGGCCATCTCATGTGAAGAGTTGACTCACTGGAAAAGACCCTGATGCTGGGAGGGATTGGGGGCAGGAGGAGAGGAGACGATGGGATGAGATGGCTGGATGGCATCACGCACTCTACGCACATGAGTTTGGGTAAACTCCAGGAGTTGGTGATGGACAGGGAGACCTGGATGCTGCTATTCATGGGGTCGCAAAGAGTCGGACACGACCGAGCGACTGAACTGAACTGAACTTATACATTCACAATACTTCAAGGAAAAAAAAAAAAAGATTCAGCTATAAATGTACCAGAATGTAAACAATTAAGAAACCAGCTATATGAGAAAAGAATCCCAAAAAGTGGATATATGTATACTGATTCTCTTTGCTGCTGTACACCTGAAACTAACAGCATTATAAATCAACTTTACTCCAATAAACAAATCCCTTATGATTATACAGAGGAAGTGAGAAATAGATTTAAAAGCCTAGATCTGATAGATAGAGTGCCTGATGAACTATGGATGGAGGTTCGGGACATTGTACAGGAGACAGGGATCACGACCATCCCCATGGATAAGAAATGCAAAAAAAGCAAAATGGCTGTCTGGGGAGGCCTTACATATAGCTGTGAAAAGAAGAGAGATGAAAAGCAAAGGAGAAAAGGAAAGATATAAACATCTGAATGCAGAGTTCCAAAGAATAGCAAGAAGAGATAAGAAAGCCTTCTTCAGTGATCAATGCAAAGAAATAGAGGAAAAGAACAGAATGCGAAAGACTAGAGAACTCTTCAAGAAAATTAGAGATACCAGGGAACATTTCATGCAAAGATGGGCTCAGTAAAGGACAGAAATGGTCTGGACCTAACAGAAGCAGAAGATATTAAGAAGAGGTGGCAAGAATACACGGAAGAATTATACAAAAAAAAATCTTCACTACCCAGATAATCATGATGATGTGATCACTAATCTAGAGCCAGACATCTTGGAATGTGAAGTCAAGTGGGCCTTAGAAAGCATCACTACAAACAAAGCTAGTGGAGGTGATGGAATTCCAGTTGAGCTGTTTCAGATCCTGAAAGATGATGCGTGAAAGTGCTGGACTCAAAGTGCCAGCAAATTTGGAAAACTCAGCAGTGGCCACAGGACTGGAAAAGGTCAGTTTTCACCCCAATCCCAAAGAAAGGCAATGCCAAAGAATGCTCAAACTACCGCACAATTGCACTCATCTCCATGCTAGTAAAGAAATGCTCAAAATTCTCCTAGCCAGGCTTCAGCAATATGTGAACTGTGAACTTCCAGATGTTCAAGCTGGTTTTAGAAATGGCAGAGGAACCAGAGATCAAATTGCCAACATCCGCTGGATCATGGAAAAAGCAAGAGAGTTCCAGAAAAACATCTATTTCTGCTTTCTTGACTATGCCAAAGCCTTTGACTGTGTAGATCACAATAAACTATGGAAAATTCTGAAAGAGATGGGAATACCAGACCACCTAACCTGCCTCTTGAGAAATCTATATGCATGTCAGGAAGCAACAGTTAGAACTGGACATGGAACCACAGACTGGTTCCAAATAAGAAAAGGAGTACGTCAAGGCTGTATATTGTCACCCTGTTTATTTAACTTATATGCAGAGTACATCATGAGAAACACTGGACTGGAAGAAACACAGGCTGGAATCAAGATTGCTGGGAGAAATATCAATAACCTCAGATATGCAGATGATACCACCCGTATGGCAGAAGGTGAAGAAGAACTAAAGAGCCTCCTAATGAAAGTGAAAGAGGAAAGCAAAAAGTTGGCTTAAATCTCAACATTCAGAAAATAAAGATCATGCCATCCCATCCCATCACTTCATGGGAAATAAATGGGAAACAGTCTAAACAGTGTCAGACTTTATTTTTTGGGCTCCAAAGTCACGGCAAACGGTGACTGCAGCCATGAAATTAAAAGACACTTACTCCTTGGAAGAAAAGTTATGACCAACCTAGACAGTATATTCAAAAGCAGAGACATTATTTTGCTGACTAAGGTCCATCTAGTCAAGGCTATCGTTTTTCCTGTGGTCATGTATGGATATGAGAGTTGGACTGTGAAGAAGGCTGAGCAACGAAGAATTGATGCCTTTGAACTGTGGTGCTGGAGAAGACTCTTGAGAGTCCTTTGGACTTCAAGAAGATCCAACCAGTCTATCCTGAAGGAGATCAGCCCTGGGATTTCTTTGGAAGGAATGATGCTGAAACTGAAACTCCAGTACTTTGGCCACCTCATGCGAAGAGCTGACTCACTGGAAAAGACTCTGATGCTGGGAGGGATTGGGGGCAGGAGCAGAAGGGGACGACTGAGGATGAGATGGCTGGATGGCATCACGGACTCAATGAACGTGAGTCTGAGTGAACTCCGGGAGATGGTGATAGACAGGGATGCCTGGCGTGCTTCGATTCATAGGGTCGCGAAGAGTCGGACATGACTGAGTGACTGAACTAAACTGAACTGGTGCACTGGTAAATTTAAATTGGCTCAGCCACTTAAAAACTGACAGTGTTTGCAAAACCAAGCATACACAAACCTTCTAACCTTGGTTTTGTTCCTAGATATAGTATTACTTGTTATAACGTAAGCTGAAACAATGAACATATCCACAATAGAAGTAAATAAATTGTGGCATATGTATCTGATTGAATATATAGTATATTTACACCAAATAGGACTCAAAGAGGTAATATTTAGTGAAAAAAAAGCCATAGACAAAGAGTGCCTTTTGGCTCAGAGGTTAAAGCGTCTGCCTCTGATGCTGGAGACCCAGGTTCGATCCCTGGGTCGGGAAGATCCCCTGGAGAAGGAAATGGTAACCCATTCCAGTATTCTTGCCTGGAGAATCCCATAGACAGAAAAGCCTGGTAGGCTACAGTCCATGGGGTCGCCAAGAGTCGGACACAACTGAGTGTCTTCACCTTATATAAACCTAGTTATGTGAAGTTAAAAAAAAAAAAAAGACTAATGATGTTAAAAGTCAAAATACTATAATACTATCATTTCTGAGGTGGTGATACTTGGGAGAGGACATGAGTCTTTTTGGGTGCTGGTAATTTTATATTTTTTCATACAGCTTCTGTGTTTTCAGATGTGTTTGCCTGATGAAAATTCACTGAGATAAGTACTTATAATATGTGTGATGTTCTGTATGTCTGTAATCAATAGAAAATACTATAAATTTTTTGCTCTTAGGTAAATTCATCCAAGAAAGGTATCATTATAGTATGCTATATGCTTCAGGTATGAATATTAATGTAAACATAAGAAAAGGAACTTTCAACATTTATTCAAGCAGAAAATCTAAATCTACTGAGAGTAACACAAGGTGAGGGAATACTTAGAGTATGTTTGTGTGTGTGTGTGTTGTTGGGAGGTGGCCATATAGCACAGTGGTCTTTTTATGCTGTGAAGGGGCTATATGTGACACCTCAGGGAATCCTAAAAATATTTGAGGTTTTAGAGCAAGTGAAATTCTTCTATTGTACACTTTGAAGCACGATCTATTTAGGATGCCTGGTCTACAGAAGCCTAAAAAAATCTGAGTTATATTTGATTATATGTCAATCAGTAGATACTTTTGTTTTTAAATAACTAACCTAATTGAGAGTGAAACAGTGCCATTTACAGCAAAGAAGATGGACCTAGAATTTATCATATTAAGTGAAGTCAGAGAATGACAAATATCATATGATACTGCTTATATGGGGAATCTAAGAAAAAAACAATACAATGAACTTATTTACAGCTCAGAAATAAACTCACAGATGTAGAAAACAAATTTATGGTTACCAAAGGGGATAGTGGGGAGAGAAGAGGAGAGATAAATTAGGAGTTTGGGATTAACATATCTCAAACTCTATTGCTATAGATATTACTATATACACTCTACTACTACATACACTATATGTGCACACTACTATATATAAAACAGGTAAAAAACAAGGACCTAATGCATAGCACAGGTAACTAACTCAATATCTTGTAATAATCTGTGATGGAAATTAATCTTTTTCATTACATATATAACTGAATCACTTTGCTGTACAACTGAAACTAACACAACATTGTAAGTTAACTACATTTCAATAAAAAAGATAGAGATGAACATACTCTATATGTTTCACACATTTATATTTGAATAGAATGTAAACATAGAAGGAAACATGGTTTATTGGGGGATTTCCTACATGGCGCTAGTGGTAAAGCATCTGCCTGCCAATGCAGGAGAGGTAAGAGATGTGAGTTCAATCCCTGGGTTGGGAAGATCCCCTGGAGTAGGAAATGGCAACCTAGTCCAGTATTCTTTCCTGGAAAATCCCAGGGACAGAGGAGCCTGGTGGGCTATATAGTCTACAGTGTTGCAAAGAGTAGGGCACAACTGAAGCAAATTAGCATGCATAGTTCATTGGAACAACATTGGATTATAAGAATTGGCTTCTAGCTCTAGTTCTGTTAGAGGTGAGTGCAACTTGTCTATATGTCAAAAGACTAATTTCCAATAAGATAATCTGTAGGTCCATTTCAGGGCTCCTGTGCTGACTGAGATATACAGAGACCCAACCTTTAACAAGGGTAATAAGTTTAAACACTTAAGTTTAAATGCTTAAGGTTTACATTTAAGCATTCACTGTGGGAGATAATATTAAAATAATTAATACTCATTTTACTGATTATAATGTGATAATTACATAGGAAAAACTCTTTAGCTGACATATGATATTATTTTCAGGTAAATTAATTGATTCATAATTCTAATATGATTGATTGTTTTAAAGCTAAGCTAAAGATAATATAATAGAACTGTTCTCTATATTTAGATGCAATCTATTCCTAGTTATATTGCCTTACAATAGAATACCATTGGGTGAAATTCTAACTTTGCAGGCACGCTTACAAATGTTCAGAAGGGGTAAAACCTTAGAAAGAGTAAGGAATCATATCAGAAAGTTAAGCATTATCTAGGCTGTTTAATCTTGCTTTGTTCAAAAATATTTTAAGGTTTTTATTAGGAAAAGGTAAATATAGTAAATGGACAAAATGTGAATTGGGAAAAGTTTATCTTACGTATCACTTATATATTTTTATTAAAAATTTATACATTTCAAATTAGGATTTCTTTTTTAAAATAAATACTTGATTAACAAATTATCAGAAGGCCTAAGAGCATGATGTCAATAAACATTAGTCAGCATATTTGAGGGCAAATACTTTTACTCAGGCAGAACACTGGGTTGAATAGAATTTTTTCCGTTTTGATTTATAATTGCTTATGTTCTTCCATTTCTTTTGCCTTTTGATAGTGCAAACGTAATGCTTCTGTAGAAAAATGAATGTGATGACACTGCAAATTAAATGTGAGGCTTCAGGGTAGGGGAGGTGGGGCTGGCTGAGGCCTTCTTGTTTGTGCACTGCCCTCATGGTATTTCCGCTCAATCTCTGAAATAAATTTTAGTTTGTTTTAACTAGGAGAGCATTTCCTGAACTGCTATGTTCTTAATCATTACTTTATGTAAAACACTTGAAATATACGATGTACCAGCCTTAACCCATGCATTTCTGATGAGAATGCCTCTCCCTGGCATGTGGCCAAGGCCTCTGCCGGGGGACCTGACAACACTGTCCCAGTCCCAAGAGAGCAAGGCTAGATGCAAGGTCAGGGCTAGAGGCAAGGTCAAGGCTAGATTAAGCCTGGATCATAGCTAATCCTAGGACTTTTGAGTGTCACCAAAGAAGCATTTTCTTTCATGGTGGAGTTGGATCTGGGAATTTGTGAGGGCCTATTGCAGGCATTTTAGACCATGAAAAAGGAAGAAAAGGGAGAAAAACTTCTAAAAATATTTTTCCTCGTATTTTATTTCTAAAGTCTTTCCCCAAACAATTTCTAGATTCTTACAGCCATGTTTTTCTGATAATTCTGCTTATGGCCTTCTAGGAAGGTCACCTGGGATAAGCCAGCTTCAGCTTTGTTAGAGAAGTTCATGGAGAGACATTTCTGTCTTCATGAAGATCATATATTGCAGTTTTCTATCTGGTACATCTGTTGGACCTGCTGAAGCAGGCACCTAGATCATGACCTTAAAGCACCTTGCCTCCAGCTTTAATGCTTTTCTGTTGCATCAACCTTCAGGCTTCATGTAGGCTAGTAATGTTATTGACTCATGGCCACGTGCTGGTTTACATAGCATTGTTATGACTCATGGTAAAGAAAATGACACCTCACCTCACACCAGCCAGAATAGCCATCAGTAAAAAGTCTACAAACACAAATGCTGGAGAGATAGTTGCTAGGAATGTAAGTTGGTACAGCCACTATGGAAAATAGTGTGGAGGTTCCTCAGAAAACTAAAAATAAAATTACAATATGATCCAGCAATGCCACTCCTGGGCATATATGCAGACAAAACTATAATTCAAAAAGATACATGCACTCCTAGGTTCATACCAGCACTGTTCACAATAGCCAAGGCATGGAAATAACCTAAATGTCCTTCAGCAGATGAATGGATAAAGATATGGTACATATATACAATGTAATACTATTTAGCTATCAAAAGGAATGAAATAATGCCAACTGAAGCAGCATGGATGCAACTAGAGATTATCATACTAAGTGAAGTAAGTCAGACAGAGAAAGACAAATATCCTATGATATCACTTGTATGTGAAATGTAAAATATGGCACAAATAAACCTATCTACAAAACAGAAACAAACTCACAGACAGAGAGATCAGACTCATGGTTGCCAAGTGGTAGAGGGAGAGAAAGAAGGATGAACTGGGAATTTGGGCTTGGTAGATGCAAACTATTACATTTAGATGGATAAACAACAAGGTCCTACTGTATAGCACAGGGAACTGACTATATCCAATCTCCTAGGGCAAACCACAATGGAAAAGAATATTAAAGAAAAGAATGTATAAAACTCAGCCATTTTGATGTACAGCAAAGATTGACACAATACTATAAATCAACTATACTTTAATTTAAAATGGAAAATAGAAAATGGCATCTCTGCTTTCAGTGGATGTTGCCTCTATATCCCAAAGGGGCCAGGTAACACACTGGAGAATTGTGGGGGAGTTAACAGCCCTGTGATAATTTTGGTCAATGAAAGACCAGTGTGGAAATGTTACTGGAATAAATACTCCCATTCCTAACAGGACATTGTAATAAATAGCCTTTCCATACCACCTCACCATAGACATGAGAAGATTGTGATGGAGCAACCCACTCATGGAGTGGACCACAGTTTCCAAAGACTTCATTTTGTTTTTGCTTTATCTCATTACTATTTTTATCTTTGTGTCACAGAGATTACTACTTCCCAATAAAATATCAGCATGTGAATTTTGTCTCAGGCTTAATTTTTTGAGGAGAACAATCATATCCAAAATGTATTTTTAGTTTCTTTAAGTCACAATTTGCACCTCCACATCTATTAACAATAATTGTGAGAGTTATAGTTTCCTTAAGTACAAATACTTTTCTCAAGTGTCACTTCACAAAAAAACATAAAGAAACATAAACCTAATAGCGTTATTCTTTCTCTTTACTTTGGACATTCACTTCTATACTTCAGATTAGAAACTGAAGGTAAGTATTAGAAATGAGGTTGAGTCTGGAAATACTGATACTAATATAGAAAAATCATGGAATATTAGAAATCAAATTCATTCTTGCACATGCAACGCAATTACCAAGGTATTTCTGTCTGCAGTGTGAGTTTCCTGAAGTGCAGATATGTTGAGAAACAAAGAAACTTTCAGAGATGAGAAGTCCAGGTAGCTAAAGTGAGTAAATGGTAGAAAAGTTGTAAAAACAATGAGACTAAAAGTAAGCGGAAGGTGATTAAGGTGAAGTCACTCAGTCGTGTCCAACTCTTTGCGACCCAGTGGACTGTAATCTACTAGGCTTCTCCATCCATGGGATTCTCCAGGAAAGAATACTGGAGTGGATTGCCATTTCCTTCTCCAAGAGTTGTAAAAACAATGAGACTAAAAGTAAGGGGAAAATAGAAGTGGAAAAAAAAATCTACTGCAATGCCATGGGAATTAAGACCCTTAAAGACGTATGTGAAAATGTCAGCTGGGCGAGAAAGTAGGAATGTGGTACAAGCAAATGTAGGAAACGAGGTTTGCTGCTTTTATGAGCTAGATTAGATCTTTCAGAGATGACAGTTATATCTATAACCAAGAAACATCCTTCCTTACTATTTATAAGTAAGCTGTTATCAATTCTCAAAACATCCACACTGTGTAATATATCTACAACTCGCAGATAGCTCTAGATTATTTTTATACCTACAGTTGAAATGTTTTTTAAATCTCAAAATTATTTTCAACACTTTCCCTTCTCTCCCTTAATTTCCCCCTGCCTACTATGCCTTCATTTCCTGTCCCTTAAAAATTACCATTCTTCATGAAGTGTATAAAGAAGGTGGTGATGGGGTTTCAAAGAAGCAAAAATTTGCTTCTGGGATTCAGTCTAATGTTGTGAGTGAATGACGGTGTCATGTAAGAATTTTCTAACTGCAGGTTTTGGGAGGCCTTTGCTAATGCATTGTTAATGCATTGCTAATGCATTGTTAGAGGCTCCTACAGAAAGAATCATTAGAACTCAATGAGATCTTGAGAAAAACATTTTTGTCCTACGAGGCTGCCTAATGAAGTGAACATAATCAGTAGGTTATTTGTTGTTGTTTAGTCGCTCAGTCATGTTGGACTCTTTGCAATCCTGTGATGCTATCCTACCATCTTGTCCTCTGTCGTCCCCTGCTCCTCTAGTCTTCAATCTTCCCCAGCATCAGGGTCTTTTCTATTGAGTCAGCTCTTCGCATCAGGTGGCCAAAGTACTGGCACTTCAGCTTCAGCATTAGTCCTTCCAATGAATATTCAGGATTAATTTCTTTTAGGATTGATTGATTTGATTTCCTTGCAGTCCAAGGGACTCTCAAGAGTCTTCTTCAACACCACAGTTTGAAAGCATCAATTCTTTGGTGTTCAGCCTTCTCTATGGTCCAACTCACATCCATACATGACTCCTGAAAAATCATAGCTTTGACTATATACGGAACTTTGCTGGCATAGTAATGTCTCAGCTTTTTAAAAGCTGTATAGGTTTGTCATAGATTTCCTTCCAAGAAGCAAGTGTCTTTTAATTTCATGGCTGTAGTCACCATCTGCAGTGATTTTGCAGCCCAAGAAAATGAAGTCTGTCACTGATTCTATTGTTTCCCCATCTATTTGCCATGAAGTACTGGGACTGGATAACATAATCTTAGTTTTTGAATGTTGAGCTTAAATCCAGCGTTTTCACTCTTCTCCTTCAACTTCATCAAGAAGTTACTTAGTTCCTCTTTGCTTTCTGCCGTAAGGGTGGTATCATCAGCATATCTGAAGTTATTGTTATTTCTCCCTGCAATCTTGATTCTCACTTATATTTTATCCAGCTTGGCATTTCTCATGATGTACTCTGCATATAAGTTAAATAAATAGGGTGACAATATACAGCCTTGAATACTCCTTTCTCAATTTAGAACCAGCCCATTATTCCATGTCCAGTTCTAACTGTTGCTTCTTGATCTGCATGCAGATTTCACAGGAGGAAGGTAAGGTGGTGTGGTATCCTCATCTCTTTAACAATTTTCCACAGTTATGATTCACAAAGGCTTTAGTGTAGTCAATGAAGCAAAAGTAGATGTTTTTCTGGAATTCTCTTGCTTTTTCTATGACCCAACAGATGTTGTCATTTTGATTTCTGCTTCCGCTGCCTTTTGTAAATCCAGCTTGATCGTCTGGAAGTTCTCAGTTCATGTACTGTTGAAGCCTAGCTTGGAGGATTTTGAGAATTACTTTGCTAGCATGTGAAATGACTGCAATTGTGTGGTCATTTGAACATTATTTAGGATTGGAATGAAAATTGACCTTTTCCAGTCCTGTGGCCACAGCTGAGTTTTCCAAATTTGTTGACATATTGAGTGCAGCATTTTAATAGCATAGTTTTTAAGGATTTCAAATAGCTCAGATATAATTACATCACCTCCATGAGCTTTATTCATAGTGATGCTTTCTAAGGCCCACTTGGCTTTGCACTGCAGGATGTCTGGCTCCACATGAGTGATCATACCATCATGGTTATCCAGGTCTTTAAGATCTTTTTGGTATAGTTTTTCTATGTATTCTTGCAACCTCTTCTTAATATCTTCTGCTTCTGTTAGGTCCAGACCATTTCTGTCCTTCATTGAGCCTATCTTTGCATGAAATGCTCCCTCGGTATCTCTAATTTTCTTGAAGAGTTCTCTAGTCTTTCCCATTCTGTTCTTTTCCTCTTTTTCTTTGCAATGATCACTTAGGAAGACTTTCTTATCTCTCCTTGATATTCTTTGGAATTCTGCATTCAAATGGGTATATCTTTCCTTTTCTCCTTTGCTTTTCACTTCTTTTCTTATCTCAGCTGTTTGTAAGGCCTCCTCAGACAATCATTTTGCCTTTTTCATTTTTTCTTGGGATGGTTTTGATCACTAATTTCTGTACAATGTTAGGAACCTCTATTCATAGTTCTTTAGGCACTCTGTCTATCAAATCTAATCCTTTGAATCTATTTAAGGGTCATGGTGGAGAGTTCTGACAAAACATGGTCTGCTGGAGAAGGGAATGGCAAGTGAATTCAGCATTCTTGCCTTAAGAAGCCCATAGCAGTATGAAAGGCAAAATGATATGACATTGAAAGATGAAATCCCCAGGTCAATAGGTGTCCAATATTCTACTGGAGAAGGGCAGAGAAATGAAGAGATTGCATCAAAGAGGAAAAAACACCCAGCTATAGATGTGTTTGATGGTGAAAGTAAAGTCCAGTGCTGTAAAGAACAACATTGCATAGGAACCTGGAATGTTAGGTCCATGAATCAAGGTAAATTGGAAGTGGTCAAACAAGAGATGGTAAGAGTGAACATTGGCATTTTAGGAATCAGTGAACTAAAATGGACCAGAATGGGCTAACTTAATTCAGATACCATTATATCTATTACTGTGGGCAAGAATCCCTTAGAAGAAATGGAATAGCCCTCATAGTCAACAAAAGTGTCCAAAATGCAGTACTTGGGTGCAGTCTCAAAAATGACAAAATAATCACCTTTCCAGTGACCATTCAGTATCACAGTAATCCAAATCTAGGCCCCAACCTCTAATGTCAAAGAAGCTGAAGTTGAATAGTTCTATTAAGACCTGCAAGACCTTCTAGAACTAACACCAAATAAAGATGTCCTTTTCATCATAGGGGACTGGAATGCAAAAGTAGGAAGTCAAGAGATACCTGGAGTAACAGGCAAGTTTGGCCTTGGAGTACAGAATAAAAATAAAGCAGGGCAGAGGCTATCAGAGTTTTGCCAAGAGAACACACTGGTTATGGCAAACACCCTCTTCCAACAACACAGGAAAAGACTCTACACATAGAAATCACCAATGGTCAATACCAAAATCAGATTGATTATATTCTTTGCAGCCAAAGATGAAGAAGCACTATACAGTCAGCAAAAACAAGACTGGGAGCTGACTGTGGCATAGATCATGATCCCCTTATTGCCAAATTCAGACTTAAATTGAAGAAAGTAGGGGAAAATGCATTCAGGTATGACCTAAATCAAACCCCTTACAATTATACAGTGGAAGTGACAAAAAGGTTCAAGGGATTAGATCTGATACAGTGCCTGAAGAACTATGGACAGAGGCTCGTAATGTTATACAGGAGACAGTGATCAAAATCATCCCCTAGAAAACGTAGGTTATTACACATGGATTAAAAGTCAACTTATAGTCACCATGAAACACTAATCTTGTCATATAAAAGTGGGCAGTTTTCATGGCCAACATATGTTTAGGGATGTTTCAAAGAGTCAGATTATTAGAGTGAAAACTCAAATTGGTTTTAAGATCGTGTACACCTGTGGCTGATTCATGTCAATGTATGGCAAAACCAATACAGTATTGTAAAGTAGAATAAAGTAAAAATAAAATAAAATAAATAAATGTAGGTCAGAAAGCAACAGATAGAACTGGATATGGAACAACAGACTGCTTCCAATAGGAAAAGGAGTATGTCAAGGCTGTATATTGTCACCCTGCTTATTTAATTTATATGCAGAGTACATCATGAGAAACACTGGGCTGGAGGAAGCACAAGCTGAAATCAAGATTGCTGGGAGAAATATCAATAACCTCAGATATGCAAATGATACCACCCTTATGGCAGAAAGTGAAGAGGAACTAAAAGCCTCTTGATGAAAGTGAAAGAGGATAGTGAAAAGGTTGGCTTAAAGCTCAATATTCAGAAAATGAAGATCATGGCATCCAGTCCCATCATTTCATGGAAAATAGATGGGGAAACAGTGTCAGACTTTATTTTTTTGGGCTCCAAAATCACTGCAGATGGTGATTGCAGCCATGAAATTAAAAGACACTTACTCCTTGGAAGAAAAGTTATGACCAACCTAGATAGCATATTCAAAAGCAGAGACATTACTTTGCCAACAAAGGTCCATCTAATCAAGGCTATGGTTTTTCCAGTGGTCATGTATGGATGTGAGAGTTCGACTGTGAAGAAAGCTGAATGTAGAAGAATTGATGGTTTTGAACTGTGGTGTTGGAGAAGACTCTTGCCTTGGACTGCAAGGAGATCCAACCAGTCCATTCTATGGGAGACCAGTCCTGGGTGTTCACTGGAATGACTGATGCTAAAGTTGAAACTCCAATACTTTGGCCACCTCATGCGACGAGTTGACTCATTGGAAAAGACTCTGATGCTGGGAGGGACTGTGGACAGGAGGAGAAGGGGACAACAGAGGATGAGATGGTTGGATGGCATCACCGACTCAATGGACATGAGTTTGAGTGAACTCCGGGGAGTTGGTTATGGACAGGGAGGCCTGATGTGCTGTGATTCATGGGGTCGCAAAGAGTCAGACACGACTGAGCGACTGAACTGAACTGAGG
The DNA here is from genome assembly GCA_917880005.1 of Nanger dama. Lineage (NCBI taxonomy): Eukaryota > Metazoa > Chordata > Mammalia > Artiodactyla > Bovidae > Nanger > Nanger dama. The sequence goes on from CAKJTW010000007.1 coordinate 40,057,597, forward strand.
ATTTATTGAACATTTTGGGTTTAATATTTCAAGTTGAACCTGAGCTTTTGTTACACTGGGCTCAGAATAATGTCTTTCTCTTTTTCAACAGTAATATTTTAATAGCTTATTAAAAAACAATTTGCCCAATCAATTTCAAACGTTATTGAATTAGAGTCTCAAGTAGGTCTTTTAAAATATAGTTTGATGAATGAGATATGCTTGACAATTAGTCACATGTAAACTACATTTCTGTCATAATACATATAGCATTAAAATTTCAGATTTTAAAAAATGTTAGAAAACTATGTCAATTCCATTCTCTTTGGAATTCATGTTAAGATCCAGGCTATATCCAAACATTCTTGGTTTATATCATTAAAACTTGTATAGTGAAGATATTGGTTTGTGGAATGGGTCATTGAAATGAGCAATTTGCAAGTATTTGAGACTTACTTGGTTTTTAAATATTTAACCAAGTTTAATGGAATTTTTTTTTTTCAATTGACACATCAGATACCCAACTGAGCTTAGTTTTCAAGAAGTCGTCTTTTGATCTTAAAAAAAAAAAAAAAATTTCCTAAAACCCCTTGGAGACGTCACATTTAGAAGGTATGCAGAAAAGTGTGAAAGCATGATGATATGGAAGTTGTAATGATTAGAAAATAAAGAAAAATGAAATTAACTCAGTTTCTTCCCTCTGTATCCTTTTATACCACACTGCTATTTTGGGTGACATTATAATCAAGGATGCAATATTTATAGAACGATGTTACTCTAATGATAACATATTACAAAAACCTTGGCAACAATCTAAGACACAGCAGGGGAGCTGGAAGAGAGCTATTTTTGTAATGTTTAAAGTTATACTAAATTTAAAAAAAAATCCCTGCTGGGCCTCAAGCTTTAAATAGCCTGGTGTGGTGTAACTGATCCGAGCATTATTTTCTGATAATTTACCACATAGAAAGGAGCACATGTTGACAAATATTTATGTATGAAAAGCATTTTAGGCTATTTCTATGAAATTCAATATCTAAAGTCATTTTTTTCAATGGCCTCTAGTCTAACAATAGAAGACTATCACATGGAAACTTAATATTAAACTAATTCAAAATATTAGATTTCTGTAAAGCATAAAAACAATATACACACATATAATATATCTAGAGCTACATTTATTGTCTTAGGATATTCTTATGAAACATCTTAGATTAGACTGGTACTTTCTGTTTCTCTAATCTCTTTTTATTTATAAAAGCTTTGTTGGGATATAGTTCACCTACTGTGCAATTAACCTGTTTAAGTGTACAATTCAATGATTTTTTGGAAAGGAAAAAGATGCATGTAATTGTTACCACAGCCAATGCAGAGTATTTTCATTATCTTTAAAAGAAACCCTACATCTTTTAGCTATTGCCCATTATCTTCTAGCTCATCCACTAGTCCCAAGAAACTGCTAATTTATGTTTCTATGGATTTCCCAATTTGAAGTTTCATATAAATGGAATAATATGATATGTAGCTTTTTGTGACTGATTTCTACCACACAGCATGTTTTCAAGGTTCATCATGTTGTAGCATGTATCAGTACTTCATTTTTTTTTAGGGCTGAAGAGTATTCCATTTACGGATATACCATATTTTATTTATCCAGTCATCATTTCATAAATATTTCCCCATAGCTATTGCCTATTAATATGAATAGTGTGACTATGAGCAATAATGTATGGTTTTGTGTGTGTATAAACATGAGTTTTCACTTCTATTCAGCCTCACTCTCTTCTTGAAGTCTAAGCTTTGTGAAAAGAGAATATCTCATTCTATTTGAAAGTTTTGGGTCTGAAAACTAAAACTCTGCTATCTTATATAAATATCCTACTATAATATTATTATCAACAAGTAGATATTTAAACCTTATTTGCTAGAGTTTCATAATATTTGTTTTTATTTTGTTCCCTCCTGATTGATGCTTTTGAACTGTGGTGTTGGAAAAGACTCTTGAGAGTCTCTTGGACTGCAAGGAGGTCCAACCAGTCCATCCTAAAGGAGATCAGTCTGGGTGTTCATTGGAAGGACTGATGTTGAAGCTGAAACTCCGATTCTTTGGCCACCTCATGAAAAGAGTTGACGCATTGGAGAAGACCCTGATACTGGGAGGGATTCAGGGCAGGAGGAGAAGGGGACGACCGAGGATGAGATGGCTGGATGGCATCACGGACTCGATGGACATGAGTCTGAGTGAACTCCAGGAGTTGGTGATGGACAGGGAGGCCTGGCATGCTGCAATTCATGGGGTGGCAAAGAGTCGGACACAACTGAGCACTGAACTGAACTGAACTGAATCTCCAAATGGCTTCTGCTGCTGCTAAGTCGCTTCAGTCGTGTCCGACTGTGTGCGACCCCATAGATGGCAGCCCACCAGGCTCCTCCATCCCTGGGATTCTCCAGGCGAGAACAGTGGAGTGGGTTGCCATTTCCTTCTCCAATGCATGAAAGTGAAAAGTGAAAGTGAAGTCGCTCAGTGTTGCCAGACTCTAGCGACCTCATGGACTGCAGCCCACCAGGCTCCTCTGTCCATGGGATTTTCCAGTCAAAAGTACTGGAGTGGGGGTGCCATTGCCAATGGCTTGCAGCATTCCAAATGACAAGGCCAACTTCTCTTTGTAAAATTTTCTATCTTTTTCTGTATATATTAATTCTGTCCATAGAATTAATCTCTCACGCTTTCCAAAGGAATCTCAGGATATGAAGGAAAGGGGAAAATATTCCAAAACAAAAGTTTTGATATTTGATATTTAGGTCTGTATAAGTCAGTTCCATTAACCTTTGAATTTTAGTATTGAGAAGCTCAATGTAAACTAGAAAATAGTCATGGATTATTGTTTTAGTGATACCTAGTGAACTCCCTGATGTTCAAGCTGGTTTTAGAAAAGGCAGATGAACCAGAGATCAAATTGCCAACATCCACTGGATCATGGAAAAAGCAAGAGAATTCCAAAAAAAAAAAATCTATTTCTGCTTTCTTGACTATGCCAAAGCCTTTGACTGTGTGGATCACAATAAACTGTGGAAAATTCTGAAAGATATGGGAATACTGGACTACCTAACCTGCCTCTTGAAAAATCTGTATGCAGGTCAGGAAGCAACAGTTAGAACTGGACATGGAACAACAGACTGGTTCCAAATAGGAAAAGGAGTACATCAAGGCTGTATATTGTCACCCTGCTTATTTAACTTCTATGCAGAGTACATCATGAGAAACGCTGGGCTGGAAGAAACACAAGCTGGAATGAAGATTGCCAGGAGAAATATCAATAACCTCAGATATGCAGATGACACCACCCTTATGGCAGAAAGTGAAGAGGAACTACTAAAAAGCTTCTTGATGAAAGTGAAAGAGGACAGTGAAAAAGTTGGCTTAAAGTTCAACATTGTGAAAACGAAGATCATGGCATCCGATCCCATCACTTCATGGGAAATCGATGGGGAAACCGTGGAAACAGGGTCAGACTTTGTTTTTTGGTGTTCCAAAGTCACTGCAGATGGTGACTGTAGCCATGAAATTAAAAGACGCTTATTCCTTGGAAAAAAGTTATGACCAACCTATATAGTATATTCAAATGCAGAGACATTACTTTGCCAACTAAGGTCCGTCTAGTCAAGGCTATTGTTTTTCCTGTGGTCATGTATGGATGTGAGAGTTGGACTGTGAAGAAGGCTGAGTGCCGAAGAATTGATGCTTTCGAACTGTGGTGTTGGAGAAGACTCTTGAGAGTCCCTTGGACTGCAAGGAGATCCAACCAGTCCATTCTGAAGGAGATCAACCCTGGGATTTCTTTGGAAGGAATGATGCTGAAGCTGAAACTCCAGTACTTTGGCCACCTCATGCGACGAGTTGACTCATTGGAAAAGACTCTGATGCTGGGAGGGATTCGGGGCAGGAGGAGAAGGGGGACCACTGAGGATGAGATGGCTGAAGGGCATCACGGACTCGATGGACGTTGAGTCTGAGTGAGCTCCGAGAGATGGTGATGAACAGGGAGGCCTGCCGTGCTGCAATTCATGGGCTCGCAAAGAGTCGGACGTGACTGAGCAACTGAACTGAACTGAACTGAACTGAATGCCCAGTTAGGTATCTTCCCTGGTGGCTCAGATGGTAAAGCGTCTGCCTACAGTGCCGGAAACCTGGGTTCAATCCCTGGGGTGGGAAGATCTCCTGGAGAAGGGAATGGCAACCAACTCCAGTATTCTTACCTGGAAAAATCCCATGGACCGAGGAGCCTGGTAGGCTACAGTCCATGGGGTCGCAAAGAGACACGACTGAGCGACTTCACTTTCCTTTCGTTTAATGCCCAGTTAGTGCATACATAATGCGCAGAGCACGGGCCATTGCAATGGCACGCAGAGCGCAGCAGAGAGGAGCTACTCCACGTCCGAGGTCAGGGGCAGCAGCCGAAAGGAGTTATCCTGCGTCCGAGGTCAGGGGCGGCAGGCGAGAGTGCCAGGCTGCAACAGCGCGGGAGCAGCCGAGAGGAGCTTCCCCCTGCCTGAGGATAGAGGCAGCCGCCAGGCTGTGCGACCTCATGTCTAAGGAGCGGTGGCTGTGCAGGCGCCGGAGGGCCTAGAGGAGCAATTCTACCTTCAAGGTTGGGAGGGGCGGCGGTAAGGAGATACCCCTCATCCAAGGTAATGAGCAGTGGCTGCGCTTTACTGGAGCAGTGGTGAAGAGATATGCCATGTCCAGGTTAAGGTAAGAGAAACCCAAGTAAGACAGTAGGTGTTGCAAGAGGGCAGACACACTGAAACCATAATCACAGAAAACTAGTCAATCTAATCACACTAAGACCACAGCCTTGTCTAACTCGATGAAACTAAGCCATGCCCTGTGGCACCACCCAAGATGGGTGGGCATGGTGGAGGGTCTGATACAACGTGGTCCACTGGAGAAGGGAATGGCAAACCACTTCAGTATTCTTGCCTTGAGAACCCCATGAACAGTATGAAAAGGCAAAATGGTAGGATACAGAAAGAGGAACTCCCCAGGTCATTAAGTGCACAATATGCTACTGGAGATCAGTGGAGAAATAACTCCAGAAATAATGAAGGGATGGAGCCAAAGAAAAACAATACCCAGTTGTGGATGCAACACTGATAGAAGCAAGGTCCGATGCTGTAAAGAGCAATATTGCATAGGAACCTGGAATATTAGGTCCATGAATCAAGGTGAGTTAGAAGTGGTCCAACAAGAGATGGCAAGAGTGAACGTTGACATTCTAGGAATCAGTGAACTAAAATGGACGGGAATGGGTGAATTTAACTCAGATGACCTACTACTGCGGGCAGGAATCCCTCAGAATAAATGGAGTAGCCATCATGTTCAACAAGAGTCCAAAATGCAGTACTTGGATGCAATCGCAAAAATAACAGAATTATCTGTTTGTTTCCAAGGCAAACCATTCAATATCAGAGTAATCCAAGTCTACGCCCCAACCAGTAACACTGAAGAAGCTGAAGTTGAACGGTTTTATGAAGACCTACAAGACCATTTAGAACTAACACCCAAAAAAAGATGTCCTTTTAATTATAGGAGACTGGAATGCAAAAGAAACACCTGGAGCAAGAGGCAACTTTGGCCTTGGAATATGGAATGAAGCAGGGCAAATACTAATAGAGTTTTGCCAAGAAATTGCACTGGTCATAGAAAACACCCTCTTCCAACAACACAAGAGAAGACTCTACACATGGACATCACCAGATGTTCAACACTGAAATCAGACTGATTATATTCTTTGCAGCCAAAGATGGAAAAGTTCAACAAAAACAGAACCAGGAGCTGACTGTGGCTCAGATCATGAACTTCTTATTGCCAAATTCAGACTTAAATTGAAGAAAGTAGGAAAACCACTAGACCTTTTAGGTATGACCTAAATCAAATCCCTTATGATTATACAGTGCATGTGAGAAATAGATTTAAGGGCCTAGATCTGATAGATAAAGTGCCTAATAAACTATGGAATGAGGTTCGTGACATTGTACAGGAGACAGGGATCAATCAAGACCATCCCCACGGAAAAGAAATGCAAAAAAGCAAAATGGCTGTCTGGGGAGGTCTTACAAATAGCTGTGAAAGGAAGAGAAGCAAAAACAAAGGAGAAAAGAAAAGATATAGGCATCTGAATGCAGAGTTCCAGAGAGTAGCAAGAAGAGATAAGAAAGCCTTCCTCAGCATTCAGTACAAAGAAATAGAGGAAAACAACAAAACGGGAAAAATTAGAGATCTCTTCAAGAAAATTAGAGATACCAAGGGAACATTTCATGCAAAGATGGGCTCGGTCAAGGACAGAAATGGTCTGGAACTAACAGAAGCAGAAGATATTAAGAAGAGGTGGCAAGAATACACAGAAGAACTATACAAAAAGATCTTCACCACCAAGATAATCACGATGATGTGATAACTCACCTAGAGCCAGACATCCTGGAATGTGAAGTCAAGTGAGCCTTTGAAAGCATCACTACAAACAAAGGGAGTGGAGGTGATGGCATTCCAGTTGAGCTGTTTCAAATCCTGAAAGATGATTCAGTGAAAGTGCTGCACTCAATATGCCAGCAATTTTGGAAAACTCAGCAGTAGTCACAGGACTGGAAAAGGTCAGTTTTCATTCCAATTTCAAAGAAAGGCAATGCCAAGGAATGCTCAAACTATCACACATTTGCACTCATCTCACACGCTAGTAAAGTAATGTTCAAAATTTTCCAAGCCAGGCTTTAGCAATACGTGAACAGTGAACTTCCTGATATTCAAGCTGGTTTTAGAAAAGGCAGAGGAACCAGAGATCAAATGGCCAACATCTGCTGTTTCATGGAAAAAGCAAGAAGAGTTTCAGAAAAACATCTATTTCTGCTTTCTTGACTATGGCAAAGCCTTTGACTGTGTGGATCACAATAAACTGTGGAAAATTCTGAAAGAGATGGGACTACCAGACCATCTGACCTGCCTCTTGAGGAACCTATATGCAGGTCAAGAAGCAACAGTTAGAACTGGACATGGAACAGCAGACTGGTTCCAGATAGGAAAAGGAGTACGTCAAGGCTGTATACAGTCACTCTGCTTATTTAACTTATATGCAGAGTACATCATGAGAAATGCTGGACTGAAAGAAGCACAAGCTGGAATGAAGATTACTGGGAGAAATATCAATAACCTCAGATATGCAGATGAGACCACCCTTATGGCAGAAAGTGAAGAGGAACTAAAGAGTCTCTTGATGAAATTGAAAGAGGAGAGTGAAAATGTTGGCTTAAAGCTCAACATTCAGAAAACAAAGATCATGGCATCCGATCATCCCATCACTTCATGGGAAATAGATGAGGAAACAGTGGAAGCAGTGTCAGACTTTATTTTGGGGGCTCCAAAATCATCCTGACGGTGACTGCAGCCATGAAATTAAAAGACGCTTCCTCCTTTGAAGAAAGGTTATGACCAACTTAGATAGCATATTACTTTGCCAACAAAGGTCTGTCTAGTCAAGGCTATGGTTTTTCCAGTGATCATGTATGGATGTGAGAGTTGGACTGTGAAGAAAGCTGAGCACCGAAGAATTGATGCTTTTGAACTGTGGTGTTGGAAAAGACTCTTGAGAGTCCTTGGACTACAAGGAGATCCAACCAGTCCATTCTGAAAGAGATTAGCCCTGGATGTTCTTTGGAAGGAATGATGCTAAAGCTGAAACTCCAGTTTTGGCCATCTCATGAGAAGAGTTGACTCATTGGAACAGCTGGGAGGGATTGGGGGCAGGAGGAGAAGGCGACGACAGAGGATGAGATAGCTGGATGGCATCACTCACTCGGTGCACGTGAATGTGAGTGAACTCCGGGCGTTGATGATGGACAGGGAGGCTTGGCATGCTGCAATTCATGGGGTCGCAAAGAGTTGGACATGAGTGAGCTACTGAACTGAACAATGCCCAGTTTAAAACATATTTTGCAAAATGTTTCATTCCTCTAGATAATTTTATCATTACACGTGTATAAGAATTTCAAAATTAAAGATTCTTTATAATAAATGTGTTGAATGTTCAGATTTAATTAAAGAAAATATAAATTCTTTGTTTAAATTCATGGCCAGAATTTGGTCCTTAATATGTAATTGGCATTTACTTAACATACTCAGAGTTATCATTAGAGTCCTTCCTTGAGCAAAATAATCTTAAATATAACTAGTGACTTTGACCATAGCAGCAGAAGAAACTTAAACAGACCAAAAAAAAAAAAGCAAAGAAAACTTAAACAGTCAGTAAAATCAAGCTTTAATGGGGTAGAGGTGATGGAGGTGGAGGTGGTGGGTGAGATGATTATTTATTTTACTATTACAATTTATATTTTTTAGAACATATTTTGTGTTCAGTTCAGTTCAGTTCAGTCACTCAGTCATGTCCGACTCTTTGCGACCCCATGAATTGCAGCACGCCAGGCCTCCCTGTATTTTGTGTTACTTACTGGAAAAAATGCACAAAATATTCTTTTTTCAATATTCTTGTTTCAATAAAGCAATAATAATAGTATAAAAAGCAACCAGTCTCATAAAATAGTGAGAAAAATTGACCTTAGAAAACCAAGCAAACAGCAGTATTTTTTAGTTTTTATTATAAATTTTGGGGTCTGAATAGATACTTTCCCAGCCTCATTTGTTTCATTTTCCAAATAATTATTATATGTATTTTGTATAAAACAGTGTATAGAATAATATTAATAAAATATATAAGAAATGACTACATATTTCCTAAGTATGTATGTTAAACTTAACACCTAAATTTCCTCTGTTTTCTCCATGCTCACTTGTCAAAATTATTTATGTAATAATAAGTGAAAAGTGAGGAGCAATGTGCAGTAACATACATATTCAGAATCCTCTGCAAGGGAGACAACCTAAACCCTGGCTTCTTCTGTGTGAAATACATTAATTTATTTTGAAAAGAAGCGCTGGCTGTTGTTGCCACACACACACACACACACACACACACACACACACACACATACACACAGAATTTTGAATATATCTTACTGAAAACCATATTTATAATTTCACAGAACAGAGAAGTTCTTAAATCACTGAATAAACTCTTGATTATTTCACAAAGTCAGCTTAGATACCACAAAGACTAAACTTTGCATAATTCTGCTAAGTTCTAGGTAATATTTTTGTATATTTTATATTGAGCTAACTGTTTACACACACACACACACACACACACACACACACACACATATTCTATACTGCTGCTGCTACTGCTAAGTCGCTTCAGTAGTGTCTGACTCTGTGCAACCCCATAGACGGCAGCCCACCAGGCTCCCCCATTCCTGGGATTCTCCAGGCAAGAATACTGGAGTGGGTTGCCATTTCCTTCTCCAGTGCATGTAAGTGAAAAGTCGAAGTTAAGTCGCTCAGTCGAGTCCAACTCTTAGCGACCCAATGGACTGCAGCCTACCAGACTCTTCCGTCCATTGGGTTTTCCAGGCAAGAGTACTGGAGTGGGGGTGCCATTGCCTTCTCCGATATTCTATACTAAACTTCATTTAATATTGGAAACCACCCTGCTTTTCCATTTTATAGATTTTTGATGTGGCACAAGTTTTTAGATAAGTGTATTATAAATGAATGGATTATGATGATGGTAGCACCCACTCAGTAAACTTACTGAAATCAATGAACCATACACTTGAAATGGTTCAATGTTATTTGAGTAAAATATACTTCAATAGAGTTGCTTTAAAAACCAAATTGGAAGAAATTATAATAGTATCTCACATTTGTATACTGTTTACCACTTGCCAGGCTCTGTGGTAAATGATCTTCATAGATTGTCTTATTAATTACTCACAATGATCTATAAAGTATGTACCATTAGTATTTTTCAATGAGGAAATTAATAGGCAGAAATTTTATGCATATTACCCAATATGATACAAATACTCAATGCTACTACTAAAAATATATATCCTTCCTAAACAAATGGTCACAGTGCATAGAAACTATTCAAACTACATTAGAATATTTCAGTGCAGGTCAAAGCAAAGTAATATGCCTGCTGTTTTAACAACATTTTAGGTAATTGATAATACAATACTTATGATCCATCACCAGACTAACCTCTGGACTTTCCAGTATGTGATAGAGAATTTCCCTTCATTTAAAAATGCAATCAGTGCAGTATGTTTCTTTTGTAATGCTGGGGTATGGATAAGCTAATTAAGATATCCATTTTGGTGGTTCTATGTATATTGTTTTTAAATAAAGTGTACAAATATTTTTAAAAAGAAATTTAAGCTGATAAGTCTGTAACTGATGTTAAAATTATCCTAACTGGTGCTGCACAGTTTGTATAAATGGTGGAAACGCTTACTTGGATTGAATGGGAAAAAATATTCTGTAGTTTTTGTTAATTTATATATGAAGTGTTTAGTGGATCTAATAAAAATTAGGTATTGGCATTTACAGCAGGCATTAATTAAATAATTTATTTAGCTAATGAGTAATTACCCTAAAAATGCCTTTAGAAGAGTTGACTTTGTCAGTCTCCTCTTTGGGAAAAGAAGAGGAAAAAGCCAAATATATTGTAAATAACAAAGCTTTGATCTTCATCAACTAGAGCTGGTATACACTAGTACTCTGATTTTCCTTTACTGCCTTAAATTATTATTATCTCACTAGTTCCCATGTAATAGGATGAAAGTAAAAGTTCCAAGGATGGTATTCTTTAGGAAATACGGAACTTTGCCAACATTTATTAGCCTTTGAGGCACATGGTCCTCACCTCTAAAATATAACTGCAAATAACTATCTGACAGATTTGTAGCAAACTTAAGTAAACAATTTGCTGAGTCACTCAGTTGTGTTGGACTGTTTGTGACCCCATGGACTGTAGCACACCCATCTTCTCTATCCATGGGATTTTTCCAGGCAAGAATACTGGAGTGGGCTACCATTTCCTCTTCCAGGGGATCTTCTTGACCCAGGGATCGAACCTGCATCTCCTGCATTTATTGCATTGGCAAACAGATTCTTTATCCACTGAGCCACCTGGGAAACCCAAGTAAACAATTAGAATTACCAAAAACAGTGCTAAAATCATGGTAGGTGCTCATGTATACTTAATAATGATGACAATAGATTGGAATATATTTACATCCATAGTAATGGGTGTGTCTTGTATGTGTTCAGGTGAGACTATTTGCTCTTGAAATTTTAATCCTTAAAAGATAGGATTTTAGTTTCTAAAATCTTTTTACAGTTGTACCAATGGTGTTTTTGGTTCTGGCTTCTTTTTTAAACAGTGATATATCTCTAAGGAAAGACTAATATAAAAATTTGGTTTTCACATTTGAAATTCCTCACACATTGTAAAGTTAGAAATCAAATTGAAATGTGAGATGGGTGAACATTAAGGATAAAGAGAATGAAGAAAGAAAGATACACTCTTTCCAAGAGGAGGACACAGACTGACTCCAATACATTGGAAATTAGGCAGACAACATGTGCTCACTGTCTTTTTCTTCACAGTAGGGTGGGTTCATCTGCCAGTTCCTATTTGCTCACTTATTAAATAATATACAGTGTCTGTAAAAGGTTATAAACAGAAAGAGCGAACAAGGTGAAAGTCACTGACATTCTTCTTGAGCTGTCTGATATAATATGACCTGATGTTACATGAAATGGTGAAGTGATGCAAGAAGAGAAGAATCTAAAACAATGTCAACCTTCAGAAGGACATGCACTTCTTATCCATTTATAAAGAATGAGAATGCAGGATAACATGTTACTGGCATGAAGCTCGGTTCTGCTCTTGACCAGATGCGTTTGACCTTTGGCAAGTTATTTAACTTGTGCAAGCCTCACTCAGTTCTTCATCATTAAAGCAGCAACATATCAATCTTACAGGGTGGTTGAAAGATCTCATTCACTCATTTACTAGATATTTATTCTTCATCTCTCAAGTACCAGGCTCTGTGCTAATTATTCTGGGGAAAATTTAGTATATAAGAAATAAACAGAGTGTATGTTCTTATGAGTTTTTATCATGGATGGAATTTAGTATTTAATACATATATAGTGAAATATATACTGCTTCCCTGGTGGCCCAGATGATAAAGAATTTACCTGTAATATAGATAACCTGGGTTCGATCCCTGCCAGGAGCCACCACGGGAGATCCCACCCATGACAAGTTCATTTGAAAGAGAACTGTTAAGCAAGGCTTCAGAGCTCAAGGGGCTCCCTAGGCTTTCTCGAGCATCTACCCCAAAACCAGAATCTGTCTGTTTTACTGTTTCATGACTTTCACCAACTCCTCTGACATTAACAGGGGGCTAACCTGACCACCTTTCTCTAGAGAAAATCAATTTAGGGCTATAGCTAATAAGTCTCCTGGACATGAGAGGAATATTTCAAATCAAATCCCCTCTGTTAGCATTCTAGCTTGCTTGGCAGGTATATCCAGACACTTACAGCTATGCATGTGATTATTTACAGCCTCCCAACTGTGAGAAGCACGGAAAGCCTAAAACATAAAGCCTTTGAAAGAGTTAAAAGTTATTGGAGTAGTGCTAGTGCTGGTGTAGGACTTCATTATTGGGCCAATGCTTGTTGCTAAGTTCCCATATCTCTTATCCACTGTGCACCTGGGAATGTGTTAGTTAACATAGTGAGAATGCAAGAAAAACAAGTGTAGCCTTGAATTTAACCATATCAGACTTTTGAGCTAATTGGTCCTTTTCTTGTAACTTGCTGCATCTTTACTTTGTGAAAAACGTAACTCTGTTTGGCACTTTCTGAGGCTGACATAGATTAGAAATATAAAGAAAAAACATTTTGAGGGAAAATAAGTTTTTGGTTGATCAGCCTTTATCAAAAGAGGGTCATAAAATGTTCACAGGCCTCCAAGGCCAGAAGATACTGAACACAACATTATTTGTGGGAAATGTATGCAGAAAAAATCATGGTTTCGATAAGGGCAAAACTGCTGGAATGTTGGGCTGACTCTGTATGACCTTGCATCTTTCATTTCCCTCTATATACAAAAGAGTATACAAGTACCATTTAAAAATAAAGCTACAGATCTCGCTCATCAAAGCAGCTTGATCTCCTTGTGTCAATCATTTTCCTCCTCTTCCTCTCTCTTTCAGGCTAGTTTCCATCTGGAGTACAGAGATCCGCCGTGTCTACTTATTTGCCTGGGTTTCTAAGACCTGAACGAGAAGGCGCCCTGTGCCTTCACTCCCTTGGGAGACCGGGAGGGCACCTGCGTGAGGCCTCACGTAGACAGTGCAAGTCTCTTGTCTTGAGACTTTATTGATTTTCTGTATAAGCCAAGGAACATCAGCCTCTTTTCTTCTCTCCTCTATTTTCTTATCTACAACATTCTTATCTGTCTCTCTCTCTCTAAATCAATTGCCGACGCCATTTCTCCTTCAGGTTTCCCTGGATCCTGTGGGGGCTGGACCCTGGTGGATCCCTGGGGAAAACCCTGGAGAAGGAAATGGCAATCCACTCCAGTTTCATTGCCTGGAGAATTCCATGGACAGAGGAGCCTGATAGGCTGCAGTCCATGGAGTCACAAAGAGTTGGACATGACTGAGCAACTAACAGCAAATATATACTATAATTTATATAGCATTTGAGAAAATGTATCAATATTGAGGATAATTACAGAATGTCATAAATTCCAGGAAGGAAATATGAGAGGGTGAGATAAGCTGTAATAGGGTTATTAGCATCAACCTCTAAGGAGGGGTGACTTTTGAACCAAGATTGAGAAGATAGAACCAAGATTGGGAAGATAGAACCAAGATTGGGAAGATGGTAGCCAAGAAGATCTTGGCAAAGAAATCTGCAGGCACAAGAGCCTACACGTGCGTGGAGTGTCCTAGTGGCTGGAAAAGGCTATCTGGGTCAGAGGAAAGAAAATTTGGCCTTTAAGTATGGAAACCTGAAAGCATGTGCCTTTCTGTATATCAGAATTGCAATAGACCTCTGGTTACTATGTGTTCCTCTAAAAAATTATTTATTTTAATTGAAGGATAATTACTTCACAATATTGTAGTGTTTTTTGCCATACATTGACATGAATCAGCCATGGGTGTACATGTGTTCCGCATCCTGACCCCCCACCTCCCTCCCCATCCCATCCCTCAGGGTCATCCCAGTGCACAAGCCCTGAGTGCCCTGTCTCATGCATCAACCATGGACTGGCGGTCTGTTTCACATATGATAATATACTATGTGTTCCTTATTCCTTCCTCTTTTGAACAGAGTGTTACTGAAGTTGTATTATCTCTTTATTGCATGCTGGGTGCTTGAGAGTTAGCTCACTTGTCTTTTAACCCCACAGGTCTCGAGATCAAGAGGACCCACCATGAGCAACTATACTTGTGGATTCTTATCCACATTCAGACCTGATTCAATCCTGGTGTTGTAATTGGATACAAAGTGATTAGAAGCAGTGTGTTAGAAGGAGAGAGTGTATTTTATAAGTAGGAAAGATGCAAACATGCAAACATATGTGCTCCAAAGGCAGATAGATTTCTTTTAAAAATAACCATAATAATTCCTGCTATGCCCCTTTTTGACTTTACCATTCTTATAAAACATTAGAGCCTATTTCCTCTGCTCTTGAATGATGTCTGACCTTGTGACTTGTAATAATGGGGAGAAGGTTGCAGAAGTGACTGAGACTGCCTTGGATGTTGGTCTCTTTGAAGATGAGAGTCCACATGGAAATGAAGTGGAGGATGCAAGTAAACAGAAGAGGTGGAGAGACAGAGAGAGACAAAGGGAAGGAGAAGAGAAAACCTCCAGCTACTGGCCATCTGAGAAATCTCACTTATAGCACCAAATATATGAGTGAGGTCATCTGATATCCACTTACCATAGCTTAGCTGTCAGATAACTACAGTTTCATACTTGATTTCAGAAAAGACTGGCAGAAAAACTGCCCAGAAAATTGAGAAGTAAGAAAATGTCATTTTAGCCATTATGTTCTGAGGCTTCTTACTCAGTAACAGATAAATTTTAAAATTCAGTTGATGACTGAATTTAATAAAAGTCCAAGAAATGACACTACATCAAGGCTTATCAGGACCCTTAATTACGTCAAAAACATTTTTTTCAAACTTCAGAAATGTCTAAAAACATATGAAATGCTCATTACGTAAACTTCAAGTTATAAGACTAAAAACTGATTTAACGGCCAATGAATTTTATAGCTATTTTATAGAAAACTACCACACAATTGCACTCATCTCACATGCTAGTAAAGGAATGCTCAAAATTCTCCAAGCCAGGCTTCAGCAATACGTGTACCGTGAACTCCCTGATGTTCAAGTTGGTTTTAGAAAAGGCAGATGAACCAGAGATCAAATTGCCAACATCCGCTGGATCATGGAAAAAGCAAGAGAGTTCCAGAAAAAACATCTATTTCTGCTTTCTTGACTATGCCAAAGCCTTTGACTGTGTGGATCACAATAAACTGTGGAAAATTCTGAAAGAGATGGGAATACCAGACCACCTAACATGCCTCTTGAAAAATCTGTATGCAGGTCAGGAAGCAACAGTTAGAACTGGACATGGAGCAAACAAACTGGTTCCAAATAGGAAAAGGAGTACATCAAGGCTGTATATTGTCACCCTGCTTATTTAACTTACATGCAGAGTACATCATGAGAAACGCTGGGCTGGAAGAAACACAAGCTGGAATCAAGATTGCCGGGAGAAATATCAGTAACCTCAGATATGCAGATGACACCACCCTTATGGCAGAAAGTGAAGAGGAACTACTAAAAAGCCTCTTGATGAAAGTGAAAGAGGAGAGTGAAAAGCTTGGCTTAAAGCTCAACATTCAGAAAAAGAAGCTCATGGCATCTGGTCCCATCACTTCATGGGAAATAGACGGAGAAACAGTGGAAACAGTGTCAGATTTTATTTTTGGGGGCTCCAAAGTCACTGCAGATGGTGACTACAGCCATGAAATTAGAAGATGCTTACTCCTGGAAGAAAAGTTATGACCAACCTAGATAGTATATTCAAAAGCAGAGACATTACTTTGCCGATTAAGGTCCATCTAGTCAAGGCTATGGTTTTTCCAGTAGTCATGTATGGATGTGAGAGTTGGACTATGAAGAAGGCTGAGCGCCAAAGAATTGATGCTTTTGAACTGTGTTGTTGGAGAAGACTCTTGAAAGTCCCTTGGACTGCAAAGAGATCCAACCAGTCCATTCTGAAGGAGATCAACCCTGGGATTTCTTTGGAAGGAATGATGCTAAAGCTGAAACTCCAATACTTTGGCCACCTCATGCGAAGAGTTGACTCACTGGAAAAGACTCCTCTGATGCTGGGAGGGATTTGGGGGCAGGAGGAGAAGGGGACGACAGAGGATGAGATGGCTGGATGGTGTCACCAACTCGATGGACGTGAGTCTGAGTGAACTCCGAGAGATGGTGATGAACAGGGAGGCCTGGCGTGCTGGGATTCATGAGGTCGCAAAGATTGGACACTACTGAGCGACTGAACTGAACTGAACTGAACTGATAAGAAGAAGAAATATTAACACTTTAGGGAAGAAATAACATCTTAATTATATTATTGAACATTTAATTACATAACACTATATGACTGGTACTATTTTACACGCCTTAGGTAAATAGATTAATTTCTTAAACCTATTGAAGCCCTATAAAGTACCTAATGCAATCTCTCTAAGAAGTTGACTGATAACCTAGGAAATGTGTCCAAATTTACATGGCTAATAAGTGAAGCAGTCATGTGTCTAAGCCAGAGGGCCTAATGTCAGAGTCTGGGTCTTTCCCCCAAGCTCTGCTAAGTTAGATTTTATCACCAACACTATCAGGTGCAGTAAAAGTGCAGCTTAAAATGAATACAGTTCGTTTCACTACTCTCACTAAATTCCATGGATCTGAACTTTGCCTTAAAATAGAGACAGGTATCTACTGTGATATATACTCTCATCATACATTATTTGAGGCTTTTGACAGTGACACAAAAATTGCTTTGACAGATTGACAGCAAAGATTCATTTTGCTGATAGTCTACTTAAATATTTAAACTGAAAGACTATCATGGCCTGGATTAAAATATGAACAAAGAATTCTGAGTAAGGGGTTTGGAAGCACTTATAAATGGAAACAAAGGATTAATAACAGATGCCGTTGCAAGAAAAGACTGTTTTCTTTTTTGTTCCTTGTTTCCAGTGGCAAATTGCACCTGAGAAGTCTACTTACCATCCTTGACATATTTCATAACTGGAATCTCATTAGATTATCACTACATCATTATTAGAATCTCAGGCCCTTAAAAATACATTTGCCTATTTTCTCAACTCTGCTAATCTTAAATGTTTGCTCCCTCTTTAGGGAACAGAATGATTTGTATAATTTAATGAAGTAGTTCATTTTTTGATGCTTTAGTAAAGTAGCAATATAGTATCCTTTAAATGTCAGCAGAATATGTACCAACTATGCTTCAAAAACAGTTGGTTTATTACAATTAAAGGCTTCCCTGATAGCACAGTTGGTAAAGAATCCACCTGCGATGCAGGAGACCCAGGTTCAATTCCTGGGTTGGGAAGATCCCCTGGAGAAGCGATAGCCTACCCACTCCAATATTCTTGGGCTTCCCTTGTGGCTAAGTTGGTAAATAATCTGCCTGCAATATGGAAGACCTGGGTTTGATCCCTGGGTTGGGAAGATCTCCTGGAGAAGGGAAAGGCTATTCACTCCAGGGTTCTGGCCTGGAGAAATCTCCATGGAATGTATAGCCCATGGGGTAGCAAAGACGACTGAGTGACTTTCACTTTATTACAGTTATGATAACAGTCAAATTTTCATATTTAATTGGCACAAGTAAACAATCCATTGATTGACCTAATATCAAGCCACTGATATTGGGAAAAAGCTGGAACAAACTGAATGTGATTCAATTTTAAATTGAGCAATTCAACATTATCAACCTGAAGTTATGATTCTTATTTACTATGTTTAGGAAATCTTGGTTTTAAAAAAAGTTTCAACTTTGTGGAAGAAAATCTTGGAATATACAAAGTATCATTACGGTACCATAAGTGACCAATGAAACAGCCTACTCTACTCACTTGTACTTACCTCAGCAATTCTGAATATATCAACATAAATTTATTTAGTATATAAGAATATATTATAATATATTATATATGAATATATTAGAGCTTCTGAGGATTATTATAAAGTAAAATATATATTTTGAATCCAATTCTCCCAGCCATGTTCTTAGCACATATCTATACAACTTTCAACACCAGTAATCCATGCATTCTTTGGTCCTCTTTAATTTTAATTTCTAATCTACAGAGCTATAATTTTACTATGAAACAGCTGTAAGCAAATGATAGCATTCTCTTTTATTCTCTATGTGATATCACCTCCTTGATGTTTTTATCTTAAAGAAGGGGATAAGCCAATGTGGAATCAGTGTGTAACAAAAGGTGGCATTTCAAAAATCATCAGTAGAAATTATTTACATTCATTGTACACTCACCACTTTATTAAAAATTTAACAATTATTTCTTAAACCCATATTGAGCAGTTGTTGTGCTACACATGAAGTTAACAGGGGAAAAGAAAGACCCAACTGGCAAGATATTCCCAGTCTACTATGAGAGAAGGGTGATGCCTTTCTTTGTGAATTGATACTGATGTACAGCTCATGTGGTAAGAGACAATCAGTTCTATATATGGAAATCCTAGATCAGTTTAGTCCTAAACTATAGCAGACACTTCCATCATGTAAGATGATGGCTGAGCTTTAGGACAGAAATTTAGAAGTCATTTTCACACACCTTTCTTCCTTTGATAGGGCAGATATCACAAGCTGTATTAGAGTTGAAATTATTTGCAAAGTAGCACTATACATGGATTTTTATTACATGTGTAGTCAAGGCTAATGGTTACCAAATAAAAACCAGGGAAATCATTAAAGGATGTAAACTGTTTCATTTTTATTTCACTGGCTAAGAAATTGATTAATAAGTAGTCATACTTCTTCAACCTTTAGCATATTTTATATGAAGGCCATAAACTAAATCCCTCCTTACATGTCTACAACTTTAAGCTTCAAATATCAGAGCCATTTCCTTTCATTAGTTAGCTAATTACTTCTTTATGCAATTCCCATTAAAATCAGAAAGTTACACTTTGAAAATCTTTCACATTTCCTGATGAGGCCTTAGAAAGCATCACTATGAACAAAGCTAGTGGAGGTGCTGGAATTCCAGTGGAGCTATTTCAAATCCTGAAAGATGATGCTGTGAAAGTGCTGCACTCAATATGCCAGCACATTTGGAAAACTCAGCAGTGGCCACAGGACTGGAAAAGGTCAGTTTTCATTCCAATCGCAAAGAAAGAAATGCCAAAGAATGCTCAGACTACCACACAATTGCACTCATCTCACATGCTAGTAAAGTAATGCTCAAAGTTCTCCAAGCCAGGCTTCAGCGAAACATTCATGTGGGGATTGATTCGTGTGAACCATGAACTTCCAGATGTTCAAGCTAGTTTTAGAAAAGGCAGAAGAACCAGAGAGCAAATTGCCAACATCTGCTGGATCATCGAAAAAGCAAGAGAGTTCCAGAACTGTGGAAAATTCTGAAAGAGATGGGAGTACCAGGCCACCTGACCTGCCTCTTGAGAAATCTGTATGCAGGTCAGGAAACAACAGTTAGAACTGGACACGGAAAAACAGACTGATTCCAAATAGGAAAAGGAGTACATCAAGGCTGTATATTGTCACCCTGCTTTTTTATCTTATATGCAGAGTACATCATGAGAAACCCTGGGCTGGATGAAGCACAACCTGGAATCAAAATTGCCAGAAGAAATATCAGTAACCTCAGATATGCAGATGACACCACCCTTATGGCAGAAAGTGAAGAGGAACTAAAAAGCCTCTTGATGAAAGTGAAAGAGGAGAGTGAAAAAGTTGGCTTAAAGCTCAACATTCAGACAACTAAAATCATGGCAACTGGTCCCTTCACTTCATGGAAAATAGATGGAGAAACATTGGAAACAGTGTCAGACTTTATTTTGGGGGGCTCCAAAATCACTGCAGATGGTGATTGTAGCCATGAAATTAAAAGACGCTTACTCCTTGGAAAGAAAGTTATGACCAACCTAGATAGCATATTGAAAAGCAGAGACATTACTCTGCCAACAATGGTGTGTCTAGTCAAAGCTATGGTTTTTCCAGTAGTCATGTATGGATGTGACAGTTGGACTAGAAAGAGAGTATGGAAGAATTGATGCTTTTGAACTATGGTGTTGGAGAAGACTCCTGAGAGTCCCATGGACTGCAAGGAGATCCAACCAGTCCATCCTAAAGGATAATAGTCCTGGGTGTTCATTGGAAGGACTGATACTGAGGCTGAAACTCCAATACTTTGGCCACCTCACACTAAAAGTTGACTAATTGATGCTGAGAGGAACTGGGGGGCAGGAGGAGAAGGGGACGACAGAGGATGAGATAGCTGGATGGCATCACCGACTCGATGCACATGAGTTTGGGTGAACTGTGGGAGTTGGTGACGGACAGCGAGGCCTGGCATGCTGTGATTCATGGGGTCACAAGAGTCGGACAGGACTGAGTGACTGAACGGAACGGAACTGAACTGAATTGAACTGAACTGAACTGAATGAGGTTGTTTCACATGACAAAATACCAGATAATTATTGCATAACAATTTGTTTTTAGAGCTCTTTATAAAAACCTGTTATTTAAATTAATATTCTAATTATATTTAAGTTATTCTCTCCCTAGTGGAATTATAAACTTCTGTAAAACAGAGACTGTGTTCTATTCTTTACCCCCCATTGTTAACAAGTACAGGGTCAAAAATGAAGCAGTTACTATATGTCCTGGGCAAAAGTGAATTGCCACCACTGCAAGGAGATCCAAGCTGTCCATCATAAAGGAGACCAATCCTGGGTGTTCATTGGAAGGACTGATGCTGAGGCTGAAACTCCAGTACTTTGCCCATGTCATGTGAAGAGCTGAATCATTGGAAAAGACCCTGATGCTGGGTGGGATTATGGGCAGAAGGAGAAGGGGACAACAGAGGATGAGATGGCTGGATGGCATCACTGACTGCACATGAATTTGGGTAAACTCTGGGAGATGGTGAGGGACAGGGAGGCCTGGTGTGCTGTGATTCATGGGGTCACAAAGAGTCGGACACGACTGAGTGACTGAACTGAACTGAATTGATACTCTGAAAACATCCTACCTCTCTTGAAAGTATTGAATTCTTACCTGTCTTGTTTCTTTCATGGTAAAAGTCCCCCTTGCTATAACTGATGAATCCAGAGGATGACATATAACCCAAACTGGGCTTATCAGCATTATTCTCTGACATTATCTGAGATACATAAAAGATCAAGCACTCTCCAGATAGTGTAAATAATTACAAGTAACTCAGGCATTCAAAACAGCCTCTCATAGTAGCCCAATGACTGTATATTGGTAAATTGATTTATATCTTTAAAATAATGAAAAAAATATACCATGTTTTTGGATTGGAAGACTCAATATTGTGAAAATGACTACACTACCAAAGGCAATCTACAGATTCAATGCAATCCCTATCAAATTACCAATGACATTTTCCACAAAATTTTACAATTGACATAGAAATGCAAAATACCATAAATAGCTAAAAGAATCTTAAGAAAGAAAAATGGAGCTGGAAGAATCAGGCTCCCGATGTCAAACTATTCTACAAAGCTACAGTAATCAAAACAGTATGGTACTGGTGTGATCAGCATGCCCAATCTTTAGGTCATGTGTGGCTCTTTGGAACCCCATAAGGCTTCTCTGTCCATGAGATTTTCCAGGTAAGAATACCAGCCTTGGTTGCCATTTCCTTCTCCAGGGTACCTTGAACCCAAGATAGAACCTGTGTTTCTTGCATCTCCTGTTTTGGCAGGTGGGTTCTTTACCACTGAGCCACCAGGGAAGCTCATGATACTGGCACAAAATCAGAAATATAGTTCAATGCAGTAGGATAGAAAGTCCATAGATAAACCCACACACCTATAGTCACCTAATCTATGACAGAGGAAAGAATATACAATGGAGAGAAGACAGTCTCTTTTATAAGTGATGCTGTAAAACTGGACAGCTACATGTAAAATAATATAATTAAAACGTTAACACCATAAACAAAAGTAAACTCCAAATGGATTACATACCTAAATATAAGTCTGAATACTATACACTTCTTACTGGAAAACATAGCAGAATATTCTTTGACATAAATCACAGAAATATCTTTGTTGATCAACTTCTGGAGCAAAGAAAAACAAAAATAAACAAATGGAACCAAATTAAAGTTAAAAGCTTTTGCATAGTGGAGGAAACCATAAATGTAATGACAACTCTCAGAATGGGAGAAATATTTGAAAACATGGCAATCAACAAGAGATTAATTTCCAAAGTATACAAAGAGCTCATGAAGCTCAACAAAAAAAAAAAAAAAAAACAAACCAACAACAAATCAATCAACCCAATCAAAAAATGGCTGGAAGATCTAAATAGGCATTTCTCAAGAGAAGACATACCATATAGATGGCTAAAAATCACATGAAAATATGCTCAGCATCACTAATTATTAGAGAAATGCAAATCAACATTACAGTGAAATATCACCTCATAGTGATCAGAATGGCCATAATCAAAAATCCTACAAGCAATACACGCTAGAGAGTGTATGAGGAAAAGGAAAACTTCCTACATCTTTGGTAGGAGTGTATATTGGCATAGTCACTATGGAGAATAGAAAAACCTAAATATAGAACTACATTTGATGCAGAAATCCAATTTTGGGGCATATATCCAGAGAAAACCATGGTTCAAAAGGATTCATACACACCAAAATTCACTGCAGTGCTGTTTATAATATGCAGGACATGGAAGCAACCTAAATGTCCAGAAACAGATGAATGGATGAAGAAGATGTGGTGTACCTATATAGCAGAAATATTAATCAGGCATTAAAAAGAATGAAATATTGCCACTTGCAGCAACATGGATGGACCTAGAGATTATCATACTGGGTGAAATAAGTCAGAAAAAGACAAGTATCATATGATATTACTTATACATGGAATCTCAAAAAATGATACAAATGAACTGATATATACAGCAGAAACAGACTGACAGAATGAACTTATGGTTATGGTGGGGGAGGGGGAGAGGGGGGGAGAAAAGATAAATTGGGAGTTTGAGAATGACATGTACACTCTGCTACATTTAAAATAGACAACCAATAAGCACCTACTGTATAGCACAGGGAACTTGGTTCAGTGTTCTGTAATAACCTAAATGGGAAAAGAATTTTTAAAAGAATAGATACATGTATATGTAAAAAAAAAATTAATTAGAAAAACAAAGAGATTTTATAAATAAAGATTTCAAATGTTCAAAAACTGGAATTTTCTTTTTCCTCTCAGGAACTACGAATTTTAAAAATTAAATTAAAAGTCAAAGTAGGTTTGTTCTTCCAATTATAGACATCCTAGAAAAACATAATATTTTCTAACAATATGCTATTATAAAATATTCAGTTAACACAGAAGTACATGCTGAAAAATCTGAAAACAACCCATAACCATACTATGTAGAAATACAGTATATTTTTTCCCTAGACATACACCACATATTTTTAAGGAAAATGGGATTATGTACTTACTACATTGTTTTTGGTATAAGCTTCCCTGGCCTTCCCTGGTGGTGCAGAGGTTAAAGCGTCTGCCTGCAATATGGGAGATCTGGGTTCGATCCCTGGGTTGGGAAGATCCCCTGGAGAAGGAAATAGCAACTCACTCCAGTATTCTTGCCTGGAGAATCCCATGGACAGAGGAGCTTGGTAGGCTACAGTCCAGGGTCGCAAAGAGTCAGACACTACTGAGTGATTTCACTTTCCCTGCCAGCTCAGCTGGCAAAGAATCTGCTTGCAAAGCAGGAGACCCCGGTTCCATCTCTGGGTCAGGAAGATTCCTTGGAGAAGGGATAGGCTACCTACGCCAGTATTCTTGGGCTTTTCTGGTGGTTCAGATGGTAAACAACCCACCTGCAATTAGGGAGACCTGGGTTCAATCCCTGGGTTGGGAAGATCCCCTGGAAAAGGGAACAGCTACCCATTCCATATTCTGACCTGGAGAGTACCATGGACAGAGGAGTCTGGCAGGCCCCAGTTCATGGGGTCACAAGAAGTTAAATACAACTGAACAACTTTGACTTTCAGTTGAATTTTTCCTTTATACTATTAAGAGAACATATTTTTAGGCCAGCAAATGTACATCTTCATCACCATTTTAATACCTAAATTTACATTGCATTAAGTGGTTGATGGTATAATTAACTTATCAAACCCATATTTTGAATATTCAAGTTGTTTCAGTATTCTAAGAGATTTCTAAAGGAAGCTGAGGATTACAACAAAAAAGAAAGGGAGGTACAGGGATTTCCACTATACTTCATGCTCCCACATATGCATAGCATCTCCATTACCAAATCAATCACCAAAATGGATACATTTTCATTAAGACTTAGCCAACATCAACGCATCACACTTAATCAAAGCCCACACTTTTGGTGTTAACATTCTGTGGGTTTGAGTGATGGATAATGACATATATCCACCATTGTAACATCATGCAAAGTATTTTCACTGCCCTCAAAATCCTCTGTGCTTTGCCTGTGCACCTCTTCCCCTCATTCTGATAACCAGCTATCTTTCTGTATTTCCATCATTTTGTCTTTTCCAGATTATGTGGTTGGAATCACAATTTGAGCCCTTTTAGATTGGCTTACTTCACTTAGTACTATGTATTTAAGTTTTTTCCATGTCTTTCTATGGCTTGATAACTCATTTTTTAGGGCTGAATAGCATCCCAATGTTTGTATGTATCCCATTTTACGGGCTTCCTAGGTGTCTCAATGGTAAAGAGTTTGCCTGCAATGCAGGAGACATGAGTTGGGACCATCCATGGGTTGGGAAGATCCCCTGGAGAAAGAAATGGCAACCCACTCCAGTATTCTTGCTTGGAGAATTCCATGGACAGAGGAGCCTGGTGAGCTACAGTCCATGGGGTCGCAAAGAGTCAGATGTGACTGAGTGGCTAACATTTCCACTTGCATTTATCTATTCACCTACTGAAGGCTATCTTAGTTGCTTCCAAGTTTTGGCAATTATGAACAAACATAATGTGCAGGTTTTTTGTGTAGACATAAGTTTTCAGCTTTTTCAGACAGAGTTTTCTTTTAAAATAAGGAATTCTCAAATTAATGTTGGTAAATTCAACTCTTTTACATCAATTTATACATGATATTAAGAATAAAAGCTGTAACAGTCATTGAGAAAATACCACTGGCCCTCTTAAATCTCTTTTTATTTGTCAGAATCAGAGCAAGGATACATGAGGTGTTCTGAAATTTGCCTTGTGTGGATTTAGTTTTGTAAAAACTAAATTGACACAGCAAATTACTTTAAGCATTTGAATCTGTTGATCTTCAAGTTATTTAAATTCCTCTTTCCATCTTTTGAACTTGTTTTCTAAGCATCTGTGTCATGTTTCTTTGAACTCTGAGAGCAAACTCTAACTTAGAAAACTGAATTCCCTTTGGTTTATTGAGAGACCACATAGAGATTATTGAGGGATTGTCAAAACCTTTTGAATTTCAGTATATGGAACCTATCAAAGTATTATTTCTATTTACTAAACTCTGCTAGGCATTTTGGGAACAGGATGCTCTGGTGATATTTGTTTGGAGTGATTTCCTGTTTATTCTGGCACAGCGATAACTGAGCGAGTCAGACTGCAGTGGGAAAACATCACAGGCTGTGTGATCTAACAGCTCTTCCATGTTCTCAAACTCTTGCCAGCAACAGGATTGATGCCATGTTTACCACTCAGCTTTTGAGTTGTGACACAGTGTTCAGACTGAGGCATCAGATTGGCCATCTGAGCTTCTTCATATGAGATGCAATGATCTTTTCTTATTGCTGTTTAATCACATTGACTATTCCAAGGAGTCTGTTTTGTGTCCACCTGAGGAACTTGCATTTCTTTTTGCAGCTCTTTTATTGTATTTTTCAAAATTAGTGTTATGGTAGACAGTTGGGCATGGATCACAAAAGGACTAACTTTACCTCATGAAAACTGTAACCATTCAGAACAAAAGTACCATGTTGGCTGGGAAAAGATGGCTTGGGGGACTTAAGTAAGATATATTTTATGGCATTTTGAGTTTATAAATTGTTCTTATAAAATTAAACTATAGGTATATGTACATTGAGGAAAGTCATATAAATATATATTATTTTAAGATACTTTATAGAGTTTTACAAGAAGGAAGATAGATGACTATTTGTTAGCTATTGTTTTAGACAACTTCCTACTCTTACCACCAACTTTTTAAAAGTGTCTATCCCCAGTATTAAAGATAACAAATTCTATGATCAGATTTTAGAACACTGAGTACAATCTGGTCTCTATGCCAGAGTGGAATACCACAAAGATGTATAAGACCCTATGTCTTACTAGTAATTTACTCTCCAGAGTAAATCAGATAAATATAACCTCTTATGACTTTGATAGAACCCATGAGGACTCTGAGTGCCTATTAAGAAGAGAAAGTCTGCCAATTAGAAATGGGATTGGAAGAGAAGGAGAAAAATGAAAGAAAGGGATTTTTTAAAAAGAATACTTACCTAATTTGAGCTTTCCCCAGAAACACTCTGAGACAAAGATTCATGTGCAAGTAGTTGATTTGGAAGGAAATAATTTGGGAGGCTCCAGAAAGAAAATTGGGAGTGAAAAATGAAGGAGAAAGTATATAAGACAGGAGGGCCAGAAACTAAAGCTTCCTTGAAGATACTTTGAGAAGTAATCACTAATAGCAGGCATGAAGAACAGTGAGAGTGAAACAGGAAGGAGAAAAGAATAACAGAATTTATTATTAAGGTGGATGGAAAACGGAGCTCAGCATCTCAGGACTTTCTAAGGAGTCTTCTTAGATGCACCTCACATCTGTCCCTCTGTCTTTATGAGAAAAAAAAGAAGCAGCATTGATCTATTTACATAACACAAAGCAATGTGGTGGGAAAATAAAAGTTTTGGAGTAAAATAGGCCTGGGTTTATAGCTTGGTACTGCTTGCTTACTAGCTATGTGGAATAGTTTTAAAACCTTCCTGAGAGTTTTATCTTATGTGTTTAAAACAAGGGACAATACTTTCTTTTTTTTTTCCTGGTAAAATCCATAGAGCTACTTCAGAGTTTTCCAACAATGAAAAAGTATTTTAAATGTAGATCTCAAATTATGTTTGCCTAAGGCAATGGCACCCCACTCCAGTACTCTTGCCTGGAAAATCCCATGGATGGAGGAGCCTGGTAGGCTGCAGTTCATGGGGTCCCAAAGAGTTGGACATGACTGAATGACTTCCCTTTCACTTTTCACCTTCATGCGTTGGAGAAGGAAATGGCAACCCACTCCAGTGTTCTTGCCTGGAGAATCCCAGGGACAGGCGAGCCTGGTGGGCTGCCGTCTCTGGGGTCGCACAGAGTCGGACCCGACTGAAATGACTTAGCAGCAGCAGCAAAGAGGAAAATATTTTACTTTGAGATTCAAACTTTTCTCTTTTGTGCCACAAAACCTGAATTCAATTATTGAACACAGTCATTAACTTTATTACTGCTTTAGCCTTGTATCTTTTTGATGGAAGTAGGAATGTAGAAGAAAGCATGAAAAAAGATACTAATTACATTTCATTAGCTTCAGTGGTAGCAGCTGGATTTATGAAGCTTTTTAAGATCATTTT
This sequence comes from Nanger dama, assembly GCA_917880005.1. Lineage (NCBI taxonomy): Eukaryota > Metazoa > Chordata > Mammalia > Artiodactyla > Bovidae > Nanger > Nanger dama. Next base: position 40,085,494 of record CAKJTW010000007.1, read on the forward strand.
CATATACATCGACTGGTAAATATAAAACTAAATAAAAGTAGTTGAATTATATAAAAGTAGTTTTATTAATTATATAAAAGTAGTTGAATAACAATTTTAGAAAAAGCCAAATATAGTATTAAATATAGATATATTAATATATCTATAAAAATTCTATAAAGGAAATATGGTTAAGAGACCATGGCATTTGAGATTGCCTCTACAATAAGCTCTCTATTTCTGATGTCTGCATTCCAGATAAATAAAACCATTTAACTTTTCAGCAGGCTCTACAGAGCCTGTTAATCATTGTGAGTTGTTTTCTATGAGTTTGTGAAATGCTTTCCCTCACTTTTGACACTTTCTGGTAGGGTGAACATAGCCTGCATGTGCATGATCAGTCGCATTTGACTCATTTTGACCCTATGGCCTCTATCCCACCAGCCTCCTCTGTCCATGAGATCTTCCTGGCAATAATAGTGGAGTGTGTTGCCATTTCCTCCTCCAGGGGATCTTCCCAACCCAGGGATCAAACCTGTGTCTTCTGAGTCTCCTGCATTCGCAGGTGGATTCTTTACCACTGAGCCCCTGGATTAGCTCTGCAAACTGTAACAGACATACAGCCTTAATATATATACCTAAGAAATCAGACATCAACTTTGATAGTTAAACGACACAAATATTTAATTATTAAATACTGCAGCCATGAAATTAAAATACGCTTACTCCTTGGAAGAAAAGTTATGACTAACATAGATAGCATATTGAAAAGCAGAGACATTACTTTGCCAACAAAGGTCCGTCTAGTCAAGGCTATGGTTTTTCCTGTGGTCATGTATGGATGTGAGAGTTGGACTGTGAAGAAAGCTGAGTGCTGAAGAATTGATGCCTTTGAACTGTGGTGTTGGAGAAGACTCTTGAGAGTCCCTTGGACTGCAAGGAGATCCAACCAGTCCATTCTGAAGGAGATCAGCCCTGTGATTTCTTTGGAAGGAATGATGCTGAAGCTGAAACTCCAGTACTTTGGCCACCTCATGAGAAGAACTGACTCATTGGAAAAGACTCTGATGCTGGGAGGGATTGGGGCAGGAGGAGAAGGGGACGACCGAGGATGAGATGGCTGGATGGCATCATGGACTCGATGGACATGAGTCTGAGTGAACTCTGAGAATTGATGATGGACAGGGAGGCCTGGCGTGCTGCGATTCATGGGGTCACAAAGAGTCGGACACGACTGAGCGACTGAACTGAGCTGAACTGAATAAACAAGCTATCTGCAACAGAGTGTTTTAAATTTCTCATTCTTTTAGTCTGCTTCTTTTAAATATGAAGAATTTCATTTATGTGCAAATAGATGTTCAACCATTTTACAAAACTTAGTGGCTAAGGAGAGAGAGTGAAAACAAAACTCTGTGAGTGCTAAGTCTTAGATGTAATTACTGCCTTTCCCACATCTCACACTAGGGAGGAAAAGTCCACTCCCAAGGGGCACATCATCTTCACTGCACTTTCTCACTCATTGCAGAGATTTTTGTAATATAACAAAAACCTTTGCTCCAGGATAAAGCAGCTGTTCTGGGTGCTTGCCAACTGAAGTGATGGTCTAACAAATTCTGTCATCAGAGAAAACACACCACATCTCCTTCCTTGTGTGGCTGCTTTCTCTTTCCTCTTTCAGCATACCCCTTGGGACACTAACTTATACAGAAGGCCAAAATGGGTGACATATGTGTGAACATGTGGCACTGCCTTCCTGGGGAAATGTACATGGAAGCATATGGTGCTGCCCTCTTACTCGGCAGCAAACACAGAAAAAAACTTTGCCATAGTTACCTTGTTGATTTTCCATATGGTTCTGAATTGTCCCTGCAAGTGGATAATTTGTGTTCATTTTCTTCCAAAATCCTTTCTAGCTATAAAGGAGTGTTTCAGCTGTATAAAATTCAGTGAGTATTCATCTAAATACATATATTTCTAAAGCCATAGTTGACTATAGTCATATATATTAATATATATAAGCACGTATATGTATGTGGAGATATATACACACACACATATATGATATGTACTGCATGCACACACACAACCCTGGAAGAAAAAAATGACATTAATTTTAGTTTTTTATTTCATTTTTTAAGGTTTTTATTTTGACATATACCATAAAATAATTTTTAGTTCATTGTTCTTTCTCACACAATATTCTACATTCAGGTATTTTCATCACTCTAATTTACTGTGGCCTTCTGATTTTCATTTAGAACCAGTTCTTCTAAGAATCCTGATAACCTAATAGATGACTCTTTCAGGGACTGTGATAAGACTGTTCTTCATCATCATTGTACTGATTGCCTAAGCATTTAACATTATTAACCACAACACGTAATCATCATGGGGAAGAGATGGTTCTACCGATTTTCATCATAGTGCACCTTTCATGACTACTGTGGGTCCAAACAAAAGTTAAGTGATCAAAAAATATTAGCAGATGAATGAAGGAATGTATTCATATAGGTTAGAGATTATAAAGACCTGAATGAATAGTAATTAAGATAGAGACACAGATGTATAGAACAGTCTTTTGGATTTTGTGGGAGAGAGAGAGGGTGGGATCATTTGGGAGAATGGCATGGAAACATGTATAATGTTGTATAAGAAATGAATCACCAGTCCAGGTTCGATGCAGGATACAGGATGCTTGGGCTGGTGCACTGGGATGACCCAGAGGAATGGTATGGGGAGGGAGGTGGGAGGGTGTTCAAGATGGGGAACACATGTATACCCATGGTGGATTCATGTTGACGTATGGCAAAACCAATACAATATTGTAAAGTAAAAAAAAAAGTTAGGACATTTTGTATAAAGTTTAGTATCTAGGAACTGTTTGGACATGGAGATTAATTTTTAAAAAGAAGAATCAAAAAGAAATCTGTTTTGTAGCATATTATAATGAAGAAAAGAAATACAGAGATCTGTATTTTTCTTGTATGGTGAGGAGAGAAGTGAGGCTGATATTTCCCCTTTCTTCTGCCTCCAGAGGCTAAATATGCTCCCTCTCTTTCTTTCTTTCCAGCATTTGATATAAGTGACCTCATATTATAAGAAAACGATTTTGTGTCCTGTCTCCCCATTTCCCATGGGTACGATGATCTGTGGTCCCTTTTGACCTGATCCAATCTCAAGGCTATGCCAATCCAAAATCTGATGCCGACAAACCAAACACCCTAAAGATTACACAAAGTTGAGACTCTCCACTGATGTGTACTTTCCGTCTCCAGTAGATAATGTTCTTTCAACTTCATGGAGCTGTCCTAGAACATTACTCAGTGGAAAATCCTTCTCGTTGCCAAGTGAAACTGAAAGTCCTCAGTCATGCCCTATTCTCTGTAACTCCGTGGACTGTAGCCTGCTAGGCTCCTCTGTCCATGGAATTCTCCTGGCAAGAATACTGGAATGGGTTGCCATTCCCATCTCCAGGGATCTTCCCAACTCAAGGATTCAACCCAGGTTTCCTGCATTGCAGGTAGATCCTCTACCATGGAGGAACTGTATTATTTGTTGCTGCTTTGACAGTATTTTTGACTGCACTTAAAAAAAAAAAAAAAAAGTAAACGGTCATTTGTTATTTGTTGATTTCCCCAAAGGAACTTTAGTTCAGGAGACAATATGATGATATATTTAAAATACTGAAAGAGAAAAAACTGTCAACCAAGAATAATATACATGACACAACTGTCCTTGAGAAATGAAGACAAGATAAAGACTCTCTCAAACAAAAGCTTAGGGAGTTTATCACCACTAGAACTGCCTTACCAGAAATGCTAAGGAGATTTCTTCAAGTGGAAATAAAAAGATGGTAATTAGTATTGTAAAAGCAGATGAAGGTTGATATAAATAGTAATGGTAAATATGTAGTCAAAGATGGATTTTCTAATATTGTAATAGTGCTGTGTAACTTATATTCCTAGTTTAAAATAAGAAACACATGGATTAAAAATAGCAAAAAAATTTATTATTAGATACATGATATAAATATGTAATTTGTGACATCAATAACCTAAAATATGAAGGGAGACAAATAAAAGTGTAAAGTTTTAAAATGCTATAGAACTTCATGTTATTGAAGTAAAATAGGGTGCTATAAATATAATATATTTTATATAAGCCTTTGGTAACCTCAAAGGGAAAACATGTAGTTGTGTTGCAGGGAAGACCCAATTTTGACTCCTTACTGGATCTGTGTCTTTGACTTTAACATTTGCTTTTTGTTGGTTTTTCTTACTATAATTAAACATAATGGTCTGCCTCAGATGTTCATGTCTGACTCTTGCAACCCCATGGACTATAGTCTCCCAGGTTCCTCTATCCATGGATTTCTTCAGGGAAGAATACTGGAGTGGGTTGCCATTTCCTTCTCCAGAGCATCTTCCTGACCCAGGAATTGAGCCTGGGTCTCCTTCATTGCAGGCAGATTATCTACCTCCTCAGCTAAGAGGGAACTATTAAAATAAAAGTGCCTTTTTTTTTTTTCCCAGCTCATATCAGATAATCTGACCCTGCCCACCTGTGAATAGCTGCAAATATGAAGAGATGAACACATTCCCTCCCTGGGACAGATATTTGTAAGATAGTGTCCTTTTTGCTTTACTTCCTCAACTCTCCCCTGCCCCACCCACTCTGTTCTATAAAACAACCTGGCATCTACACCCCAACAAGAGGGTTATTTTGAGACATTAGTCTCAGTCAGCTGGCTTTCTGAATAAAGTCATATTCCTTTCCTCAACACCTCATATTGGTTAATTGGCTTGTTCTGTGGTGAGCAGAGTGAGCTTGTACAGTAGGTAAACAAAAAATTATAATAAAGAAGTCAAAGCCTGCACTATCAATGTCTTCATTTATAGGCAGACTCTATATCTATGGAATACATAAAAGGACATTGACAGCCCCACAAGTGCAAATGCACCAGTTCTGATAGCTATGCACATTGGAGGCAAGAACACACAGGAGTAAGACTGGACTATAGGATGAGATGGCCGTAGAGCAGGCCCAGAGTTAGGAGGAGTTGTGGAGGGCATCCCAGGAAAGTGAGGTGGACTGTGACTCCAGGGAGGGAAGGGACTCTGACAGCAATGCCTCAAGAAGAGCATTTATTATTCTTAATTTTGACTTGTTCTGTAGATTCTTTTGGATATCTCCCCCCTCCCTTTGTTGTAGTTGTTGATTTTATTAGCAGTATGAAGTCTAATTAAGCTTCTGAGCTTTTTGTTTTTCTAAGTCACATTTTTTTAATTGTTGCTGTAAACCTCTGCCTCTTTGGGGGCTTCTGCAGTCCTGTAGAGTTTCCTGATTCTTTGTTTCTTTTTTAATTTTAACATTTAGCTTTTTAAAACCTATTATTATTTTTTCTATAGTTATTCTTTGTTTCTTTTCCTTCTGTTCCTTAGCCCTTGCAGTTCAGTTCAGTCACTCAGTCATGTCTGACTCTTTGTGACCCATGAATTGCAGCATGCCAGGCCTCCCTGTCCATCACCAACTCCCGGAGTTCACTCAGACTCGTGTCCATCGAGTCAGTGATTCCATCCAGCCATCTCATTCTCTGTCCTCCCCTTCTCCTCCTGCCCCTATCCTTCCCAGCATCAGAGTCTTTTCCAATGAGTCAACTCTTCGCATGAGGTGGCCAAAGTATTGGAGTTTCAGCTTTAGCATCAGTCCCTCCAAAAAACACCCAGGGCTGATCTCCTTTAGAATGGACTGGTTGGATCTCCTCGCAGTCCAAGGGACTCTCAAGAGTCTTCACCAACACCACAGTTCAAAAGCATCAGTTCTTCAATACTCAGCTTTCTTCACAGGCCAACTCTCACACCCATACATGACCACTGAAGAACGATAGCCTTGACTAGATGGACCTTAGTCGGGAAAGTAATGTCTCTGCTTTTTAATATGCTATCTAGGTTGGTCATAACATTCCTTTCAAGGACTAAGCGTCTTTTAATTTTATGGCTGCAGTCACCATTTGCAGTGATTTTGGAGCCCCCAAAATAAAATCTGACACTGTTTCCCCATCTATTTCCCATTAAGTGATGGGACCAGATGCCATGATCTTCGTTTTCTGAATGTTGAGCTTTAAATCAATTGTTTCACTCTCCTCTTTTACTTTCATCAAGAGGCTTTTTAGTTCCTCCTCACTTTCTGCCTTAAGGGTGGTGTCATCTGCATATCTGAGGTGATTGATATTTCTCCTGGAAGTCTTGATTCTGGCTTGTGTCTCTTCCAGCCTAGTGTTTCTCATGATGTACTCTGCATAGAAGTTAAATAAGCAGGGTGACAATATACAGCCTTGACATACTCCTTTTCCTATTTGAAACCAGTTTGTTTTTCCATGTCAAATTCTAACTGCTGCTTCCTGACCTGCATATAGATTTCTCAGAGGCAGGTCAGGTGGTCTGGTATTCCCATCTCTTTCAGAATTTTCCAGAGTTTCTTGTGATCCACACAGTCAAAGGCTTTGGCATAGTCAAGAAAGCAGAAATAGATGTTTTTCTGGAACTCTCTTCCTTTTTCTATGATCTAGCAGATGTTCCCAATTTTATCTCTGGTTCTTCTGCCTTTTCTAAAGCCAGCTTGAACATCTGTAAGTTCACAGTTCATGTATTACTGAAGCCTGGCTTGGAGAATTTTGAGCATTACTTTACTAGCGTGTCAGATGAGTGCAATTGTAAGGTAGTTTGAGCATTCTTTGGCATTGCCTTTCTTTGGGATTGGAATGAAGACTGACCTTTTGCAGTCCTGTGGCATTGCTGAGTTTTCCAAATGTGCTGGCATATTGAGTTCAGCACTTTCACAGCATCATCTTTCAGGATTTGAAATAGCGCAACTGGAATCACATCACCTCCACTAGCTTTGTTCATAGTGATGCTTCCTAAGGTCCACTTGACTTCACATTCCAAGATATCTGGCTCTAGGTGAGAGATCACACCATCGTGATTATCTGGGTCATGAAGATCTTTTTGTACAGTTCTTCTGTGTATTCTTGCCACTTCTTCCCAATATCTTCTGCTTCTCTTAGGTCCAGACCATTTCTGTCCTTAATCGAGCCCATCTTTGCATGAAATATTCCCTTAGTATCTCTAATTTTCTTGAAGAGATCTCTAGTCTTTCCCATTCTGTTGTTTCCCTCTATTTCTTTGAATTGATCGCTGAGAAAGGCTTTCTTATCTCTTCTTGCTGTTCTTTGGCTCTGCATTCAGATGCTTATATCTTTCCTTTTCTCCTTTGCTTTTCACTTCTCTTTTTTAACAGCAATTTGTAAGGCCTCCCCAGACAACCATTTTACTTTTTGCATTTCTTTTCCATGCAATTGCTCTTTAATGTATATAAATCTTCTTTATCTATATTTAACTTTGCATATCTATTATTTCTTTCTTTCCTTTCCTCTCAACATATTTGTTAATTTTATTTTCATTGCTTTATTCTCTAGTTGGCACCTTGCTTTAGTTTTGTTTTCCAGTTTGTGCTTTAGTTGGCTTTGTTCTTAGCTGGTAGATATAATTTTTGGTTTTATTTGTTTGCTGGGTCAATCTATTTGACTTTATTTTTATTTTTTTGGACTGTTTTTATTTTGCTTATGGGTGTACATGTATATGTGTATATTCAGTCACACTTTTTATTGTTATTATAAAACTCTGCCTCTACATTGGGCTTTTGCAGTTTTGCGAAGTTTTCTTTCTTTCTTTTTGTTTGGTTTCTTTTTTATTTTCTCTTTTTAATAATTTTAATTTTTTAAACCTATTATTTTTCTACACTTATTTTTTTGTTTGCCTTTCCTACTGTTTTTCCCTTGCAGTTAATCTTTAATGCATATAAATCTTCTTCATCTACCTCTATTGAATATTGCATAGCTATTCTTTCTTCCTTTTCTTTCCTACCTTTCCTTTCCACATATTTGTTACTTTTTAATTGCTTTATTTCCCACTTGGCACCCTGCTTTAATTTTGTTTTCCAGCTTGTGCTTTAGTTAGTTTTGTTCTTAACTGGTAAATATAATTTTTTATTCCCTTTGTTTTCTGGGTCAGTCTACTGTGCTTAATCTTTTTATACTGTTTTGAGTTTGCTTATGACTGTATGTGTATATTCCATCATTTTAATTATCATTTGACTGATTTTGTAACGTCCATTTGTCTGGGGTTCATCTTTGGCGTCTCACTTTTGGGTTTTTGTTTTAATCTCATGTAATGCCATAACAAACCACATGTGAAACCTTAGTTCTTGACCAGAGTTCAAGCCCTGAGTCTTAGGAGTGAGAGCACTGACTCTAAGGCCCTAGGCTAACAGAAAATTAACCCTAAGGAGTATCAGATAGTGAGAACTCACACAAAGGAGACCACTTGAATATAAGACCTGCCATCACCCAGCCACCATTAGCACCCTGTGTATTGGCATCTAAACAACAAAAAAACAATACAAACTCAATCATCATCAGGCAGGATTACCATCTCACTCAGCCTTACCCATCAGATGAAAAACAAACAAACAAATAAGCAAAAAACTCAGCACAAATTTCACCCTATATGAAGCTTTCACAAACCACTGGGCCACTCTTAGGAAGGTAGAAACCAAAAGGAAGAAAGAATCAACCTTGAAGCCTGGGAAAAGGAGACCTCAAACACAATAAGTTTTTATATATATATATATATATATATATATATATATATGGCAGATAAATACTACATATATATATATAAATATCTATATATATTTATATATAGATATTTATATATATATTTATATAGATAAATACTATATATATATATATATATATGGCAGATAAATACTACATAAATGAAGGGACAAACTAGAAGCACAGAAGTCCAAATGAGTGAAAAGGAACTAGGAAAGCTACCTGAAAAGGATTTCAGAATAATGATAGTAAAGATGATTAAAAAAAACCTTGAAAGCAAAATGAAGAAAATGCAAGAATCAATTAACAAAGAGCTAGACGAATTAAGGAATAAACATACAGAGACAGACAACACAATTACTGAAATTAAAAATACTCTAGAAGGAATCTATAGCAGAATATCTGAAGCAGAAAAATGAATAAGTGAGCTGGAAGATAAAATGGTGAAAATAACTTCTGAAGAGCAGAGTAAAGTAAAAAGAACGAAAAGAACTGAGGATAGTCTCAGAGACCTCTGGGACAATATCAAATGCACCAATGTTCAAATTATAGGGGTCCCAGAAAAAGAAGAGAAAAAGAAAGGCTATGAGAATTTTTTTGAAGAGATTATAGTTGAAAATTTCCCCAACATGGAAAAAGAAATATTCAGTCAAGTCCAGGAGGCACAAAGAGTCACATAGAGAATAAACCCAAGGAGAAACATGAAAAGATACATACTAATCAAACTAACAAAGACTAAACACAAAGAAAGAACATTAAAAGCAGCAAGGGAAAAGCAACAAGTTACTTACAAGGGAAACCCCGTATGCTTAACAGCTGATCTTCCAGCGGAAATTCTGCAGACCAGAAGGGAATGGAAGGATATATTTAAAGTAATGAAAGGGAAAAATCCACAACCAAGGTTATTGTGCCTGGCTAGGATATCATTCAAAATTGATGGAGAAATGAACAGGTTTTCAGACAAGCAAAAGTTAAGAGGATTTGGTACCACCAAATCAGTTTTACAACAAATGTTAGACAGACTTATATAGTCAAGAAATATAAGAGAAGAAAAAAAAGATCTACAAAATCAATCCCAAACAATTAAGAAAATAATAACAGGAACATATATATAAATAATTACTTTAAATGTAAATGGATTAAATGCTTCAATCAAAAGACACAGACTGACTGAATGGATACAAAAACAAGATCCATATATATGTTGTCTACAAGAAACCCACTTGAGATCTCCAGACAAATATACTGAAAGTGAGAGAATGGAAAAATATATTCCATTCAAATGGGAAGTAAAGGAAAGTTGGAGTATCAATCTTCATATCAGACGAAATAGATCTTAAAGAAGATTACAAGAGATAAGGGAGGATACTACATAATGTTCAAGGGGTTAATCCGAGAGAAAGACATAATAATTGTAAATAGGAGCACTTCAATACACAAGACAAACACTAACAGACATAAAAGGAGAAATTGACAATAACACAATAATAGTAGGAGACTTAATACCCCACTCATAACAATGGACAGATCATCAAAACAGAAAATTAATAAGAAAACACAAGTCTTCAATGATACATTAGATGATAAGGATTTCATTAATCTTTGGGACATTCCATCCAGTGCGGAAGAATACACCTTCTTCTCAAGTTCACATGGAACATTGTCCAGGATAGACTACATCCTGGGTCACAAATCAAACCTCAGTAATTTTTAAAAATTGAAATTATATCAAGTATCTTCTCAGACCACAAAGCTTGAGACTAGTTATCAATTACAAGAAAAAAATTGAAAGAAACACACACATGAAGATTCAGTTCAGTTCAGTTCAGTCGCTCAGTCGTGTCTGACTCTTTGCAACCGCATGAATCGCAGCATGCCAGGCCTCCTTGTTCATCACCATCTCTCAGAGTTCACTCAGACTCATGTCCATCAAGTCAGTGATGCCATCCAGCCATCTCATCCTCTGTCGCCCCCTTCTCCTCCTGCCCCCAATGCGTCCCAGCCTCAGAGTCTTTTCCAATGAGTCAACTCTTCGCATGAGGTGGCCACGGCACTGGAGTTTCAGCTTTAGCATCATTCCTTCCAAAGAAATCCAGAGAGATGATATGGGGTGGGAGGTGGGAAGGGGGTTTCAGGATTGGGAGCTCGTGTACATCCATGGCTGATTCATGTCAATGTATGGCAAAACCAATACAGTATTGTAAAGTAGAATAAAGTAAAAATAAAATTTAAAAAAAAAAGAAAAAATGAAAAAACAAACAGAACAAACAAACAAACACAAAGAAATCCCAGGACTGACCTCCTTTAGAATGGACTGGTTGGATCTCCTTGCAGTCCAAGGGACTCTCAAGAGTCTTCTCCAACACCACAGTTCAAAAGCATCAGTTCTTCAGTGCGCAGCCTTCTTCACAGTCCAGCTCTCACATCCATACATGACCACAAGAAAAACCATAACCTTGACTAGACGGACCTTTGTCGGCAAAGTAATGTCTTTGCTTTTGAATATACTATCTAGGTTGGTCATAACTTTTCTTCCAAGGAGTAAGCATCTTTTAATTTCATGGCTGAAGTCACCATCCACAGTGATTTTGGAGACCCCAAAATAAAGTCTGACACTGTTTCCACTGTTTCCCCATCTACTTCCCATGAAGTGATGGGACTGGATGCCATGATCTTCGTTTTCTGAATGTTGAGCTTTAAGCCAACTTTTTCGTTTTCCTCTTTCACTTTCTTCAAGAGGCTTTTAGTTCCTCTTCACTTTCTACCATAAGGGTGGTGTCATCTGCATATCTGAGGTTATTGACATTTCTCCCAGAAATCTTGATTCCAGCTTGTGTTTTTTCCAGTCCAGCATTTCTCATGATATACTCTGCATATAATTTAAATAAGCAGCGTGACAATATACAGCCTTGACGTACTCCTTTTCCTATTTGGAACCAGTCTGTTGTTCCATATCCAGTTCTGACTGTTGCTTCCTGACCTGCATACAGATTTTTCAAGAGGCAGGTTAGATGGTCTGGTATTCCCATCTCTTTCAGAATTTTCCATAACATGGAGATTAAATAATACATTTTAAAATAACCAATAGGTTACTGAAGAAATCAAAAGGGAGATCAAAAATTTTTAGAAACAAATGACAATGAAAACATGACTGCTCAAAACCTATAATATGGGATGTAACAAAAGCAGTTCTAAGAGGGAAGTTTATAGCAATACAATCCTACTTCAATAAACAAGAGAAACATCAAATAGACAACCTAACTTTATACTTAAAACAACTGGAAAAAGAAGTACAAAAAAATGCCAAAATTAGTAGAAGGAAAGAAATAATAAAGATCTGAGCAGAAATAAATGAAAAAGAAATGAAAGAAGCAATAGTAAAGATTAATGAAACTAAAAGCTAGTTCTTTGAGAAGATAAACAAAATTGACAAACCTTTAGCCTGACTTATCAAGAAAAAAAGAGAGAAGAATCAAATCAACAAATTAGAAATGAAATAGGAAAGACAATTCAGAGATACAAAGAATGATAAGAGACTATTATAAACAACTATATGGCAATAAACTGGATAACCCGGAAGAAATGGACAGACTTTTACAAAAGTTCAATTCTCCAAGACTGAACCAGGAAGGGATAGAAATTATGAACAACCCAATTAGAAGCACTTAAATTGAAGCTATGATTAAAAACAAAACAAAACAAAACTCTCAGAAAACAAGGGCCCAGGACAAGATGGCTTCAAGGAGAATCCTATCAAATATTTAGAGAAGGGCTAAAGCCTATCCTAAAACTCTTCCAAAAAATTGCAGAGGAAAAAACACTTCAAATTCATTCTTGGAGACCACTATCACTGTGATACCAAAACCAGAGAAAGACAACACAAAAAAAGCAAACTATAGGCCAATATCACTGATGAACAGAGATGCAAACATCTTCAACAAAATTTTAGCAGATTTCAGCAACACATCAAAAAGCTCATACACTCTGATCAAGTTGGGTTTATTCCAGGAATGCAAGGATTCTTCAATATATGCAAATCAATCAATGTGATATACCATATTAACAAACTGAAAGATTAAAAACCATATGGTAATCTCAGTAGATGCAGAATAAGCCTTTGACAAAATTCAGCACCCATTTATGATTAATTCTCTTCAAAAAATGGGCATAGAAGGAATCTATCTCAACAGAGTTAAGGCCATATATGATAAGCTTACAGCAAACATTATTCTCAATGATGAAAAACTGAAAGCATTCCTTCTAAGATCAGGAACAAGACAAGGTGTCCATTTATACCACTATTATTCAAATAGTTCTGGAAGTCCTAGCTACAGCAGTCAGAAAAGAAAAATCAATAAAAGTAATCCAGATTGGAAAAGAAGACATAAAGCTCTCACTGTTTGCAGATGACATGATACTGTACATAGAAAACCCTAAGGATAGTATCAGAAAACTACTAGAGCTAATCAGTGAATTTAGCAAAGTTGCAGGATACAAAATCAATACACAGAAATCACTTGCATTTCTGTATACTAACAATGAAAAATCAGAAAGAGAAATTAAGGAATCAACCCCATTTACCATTGCAAAAAATGAATTAAATATCTAGGAATAAACTTACCTAAGGAGACAAAAGAACTGTACACAGAAAATTATGACACTAATGAAAGAAATCAAAGATGGCATAAACAGATAGAGAGATATTCCATGTTCCTAGGTTGGAAAGATTCAATATTTTGAAAATGACTATACTATCAAGTGCAATCTACAGATAAAATGCAATCTCTATCAAATGACCAATGATATTTTTTCAGAGAACTAGAATAAAAAATTTCAAAATTCATATGGAAACACAAAAGACCCCAAATAGCCAAAGCAGTCTTGAGAAGGAAGAATGGAGCTGGAGGAATCAACCTTTCTGTCTTTAAATTATACTACAAAGCTACAGTCTTCAAGACAGTATGGTACTGGCACAAAAACAGAAATATAGACCAATAGAACAAGATAGAAAGCCCAGAAATAAACCCAAGCATTTATGGGTACCTTATTTTGACAAAGGAGTCAAGAATATATAATGGGGCAAAGACAGCCTCTTCAATAAATAGTGCTGGGAAAACTGGACAGCTAATGTAAAAGAATGAAATTAGAATACTTCCTAACACCATACACAAAGATAAACTCAAAATGCATTGAAGACCTAAATATAAGACCAGAAACTATAAAATTCTTAGAGGAAAACATAGGCAGAACACTCAATGACATAAATCAAAGCAAGATCCTCTATGACCCACCTCCTAGAGTAATGGAAATGAAAACAAAAGTAAACAAGTGAGACCTCATTAAACTTAAAATGTTTGCACAGCAAAGGAAACTGTAAGCAAGGTGAAAAGACAGCCCTCAGAATGGGAGAAAATAATAGCATATGGAACAACTGACACAGGATTAATTTCCAAAACATACAAGCAGCTCATACAATTCAATACCAGAAAAACAAGCCACCAATCAAAAAGTGGGAAAAGATCTAAACAGACATTTCTCCAAAGAAGACTTACAATGGCTAACAAATGAAAAGATACTCAACATTGCTCATTATTAGAGAAATGCAAATCAAAACTACAATGAGATATCACCACACACTGATCAGAATGACCATCATCAAAAAGTCTACAAATAATAAATGCTGGAAAGGGTGTGGGAAAAAGGGAACACTCTTGCACTGTTGGTGGGAATGTAAATTGATACAGCCACTATGGAAGATGGTTGGATATTCCTTAAAAACTAGGAATAAAACTACCATGTTACCCAGCAATCCCACTCCTAGGCATATACCCTGAGGAAACCAAAATTGAAAGACACATGCATCCCATTGTTCATTGCAGCACAATTTACAATAGCTAGAACATGGAAGCAAGCTAGATATCCACTGACAGATAAATGGATAAAGAAGTTATGGTATATATACACAATGGAATATTACTCAACCATAAAAAGGAGCACATTTGAGTCAGTTCTAATGAGGTGGATCAACCTAGAACCTAGTATATAGAATGAAGTAGGTCACAAAGAGAAAGAAAAATATCATATTCTAATGCATATATACAGAATCTAGAAAAATGGTACTGAATAATTTATTTTAGAGAAGGCAATGGCACCCCGCCCAGTACTCTTGCCTGGAAAATCCCATGGACGGAGGAGCCTGGTAGGCTGCAGTCCATGGAGTCGCTAAGAGTCAAGCACAACTGAGCGACTTCACTTTCACTTTTCATTTTTACTCACTGGAGAAGGAAATGGCAACCCAGTCCAGTGTTTTTGCCAGGCAGCAATGGATAAACAGACATAGAGAATAGCCTTTATGGACCTGGAGAAAGCGGAGGATAAGGTGAGATGTATGGAAAGAGTAACGTGGAAATTTACATAACCATTTGCAAAATAAATAGCCAACAGGAATTTGCTGTATGGCTCAGGAAACTCAAACAGGGGCTCTGTATCAAGCTAAAGGGGTGGGATGGGGAGGGATATGGGAGGGAGGTTCAAAAGGGAGGGGATATATGCATACCTATGGCTGATTCATGTTGAGGTTTGACAGAAAACAAAATTCTGTAAAGCAATTATCCTTTAATAAACAAATAATAAAAAAGAATACTGGAGTGGTTTGTTGTGCCCTTCTCCAGGGATTGAATCTAACCCAAGGATCAAACCCATGTCTCTTATGTCTCCTACACTGGCAGGCAGGTTCTTTACCATTAGTACCACCTGGGAAACTCTAAAAAGCATTAGAGAAACTAAACTGTTTTTCCAAAGGAGACATTCAAATGGGGAACAGAAACACGTAAAGATGTCTAACATTACTAATCATCAGCGAAAAGCAAATCAAAGCTATAATATGATACCACCCAATTTTTAGAATGGCTCTTCACTAAAAAGATAAGAAACAACAAATACTGGTGAGGATGTATAGAAAAGGGAACACTTGTACATTGTTAGTATATAAATTGGCATAGCCTATATAGAAATATATATGGAAATTACTTAAAAATTAAAAGTGGAGCTACCGTATCATCTAGAAATTTCACGTGTGTGTGTGTGTGTGTGTGTGTATGAAGGAAACAAAATAAATATCCTGAGAGGTATTAGCACTTTCATTTTCATTCTGGCATTCTTTGCAATAACCAAGACATGAAAACAACCTAAACGTCCATCACTGGACAACTAAATAAAGGAAATGTCACACACACATAGATACACATGCAAAAATATTAGTTAGCCATAAAAAATAAGGAAATCCTAACATTTGAGAGGACAAGCATGGACCTGAAGGGCATTATGTTATGCTAAGTCAGACAGAGAAAGACAAATATGACATGATTTCATTTACATGTGAAATATAAACAAACGATACTTATAGGAACAGAGATCAGATCTGTGGCCACGAGAAGTAGTGGGGCTGATGTTGGGGGGCTGGGTGAAGGAGATCAAAGGTACATAATATGATAATAAGTTTTAAGATTGCAATGTACACAATGATGACTATAGCTGCTGCTGCTGCTGCTGCTAAGTCCCTTCAGTCGTGTCCGACTCTGTGCGACCTCATAGATGGCAGCCCACCAGGCTTCTCTGTCCCTGGGAATCTCCAGGCAAGAATACAGGAGTGGGTTGCCGTTTCCTTCTCCATTCTATAGCTAACAATGTGTTTTAAAATATATATTTAAAGTTTGCTATGAAAGTTATTCTCACCATAAGATAAAATTTTTTGTAACTGTGTGAGGTGATATATGTTAACTGAACTTACTGTGGTAATAAATTCACTGTAAATGTATATATATCAAATCACTTATATGTAATGTCAATTATATCTCAGTAAATTGGATGAAAATTTTCAAAAGGAAAATCTTCATATTTTATTACATTCTTTATGTACTTTTAACATAATCATTGATATGCCTGGGTTAACTCTATTATCTTACTATTATTATTTAATTTTGGGAACATGGTCTTTCTTACTTTTCATGCTTGCCTTTGTTGTATTAGTTATTTTTTTAAATGATGTATAACTTTACTTTTAATGTAGGGACATTACAATAGCATACTTCCTTTTCCTTCTTCCTTTACTTAATGCTGTTGTCATACATGCTATTTCTTCATATTTATAAACCCAACAAGACACTGTCATACTTTTAAATAAACTTTAATTTTAGAACAGTTTTAGATTTACAAAAGTATTGTGATGATAGAACAGAGATCCCATATAACACAAATCTAGTTACCCTGTTATTAACATATTAGTATGATTCATTTGTCAGAATGTGCTTTAAATCAGATATTTCTAATATTTTAAATAATAATTAGAAAGAGGTAATGTGTTATTGGGAGAATGTTCCCAGAGATAAAGTGCCAACCTTATTACATCATGTGAAGAGTTCATAGCGTCACTATAACTTACTTCTGTTGATGTTAACCTTGATCACCACACTTCAGATATGTTTTTAGGTGTCTCCACTGTAAATCTATTTTTTCCCTCCCTCTCCATACTGTGCTCTTTGAAGGAAAATACTACAGGCAGCCCAAACTAAGCAGTGAGGAATTCTGCTTTACCTCCTTGAAGGTGATTAGGTGAAATTCTTCTAGGATATTTGCTTCACCCATATATTAATTCAACATTTATTATTTATTCAATAATTTATATCAGTATGGATTCACAGATATTTCACATTTGGGTCTGTAATTTAATATTACTTTATATATCTTGGCGCTTCCTGGTGGTTCAGATGGTGAAGAGTCTGCCTGCAATGCAGGAAAGCTGGGTTCAATCCCCGGGTTGCGGAGATCCCCTGGAGAAGGAAATGGCAACTCATTCCAGTATTCCTGCCTGGAAAATCCTATGGATGGAGGAGCCTGGCAGACTACAGTCCATGGGGTAGCAAAGAGTATATCTTGAGTGTACTTTATATATCTTGAGATATATAAAGAGGATACTTTATGTATCTTGTTGATAGGTGTCCACATTTGACCACTCATAGCCTTTTTCAGTTGGCTCCTGTATCCCTTTGATATATCCCCATAATTGTGGTTCTGATTTTCTTTTTTTGCAATTTCTTATTTTCTGACTTATTTTATTTCCTACCATAATCCTGGAATCAGGACTACTATAATATATCTCTACTTTTAAAAAATTGGAACATAATAATAGAAATGAAGATCTGAGCACTAGGTGTGTTTCTTGCTACTGGGGTGTCATTCCTTCCAGGTCCTTTCAGCTGACAGATGAGACACAGAGATGTATTCATATGTGTGTGCATGTGTGCTAAGTAGTTTCAGTCTTGTCTGACTCCAGACCCTATGAATTGTGGCCCACGAGGCTCCTCTGTCCATGGAATTCTCCATGCAAGTATACTCGAGTGGGCTGTCATGCCCTCCTCTAGGCAATCTGCCTGACACAGGGATGGAACCCTCATCTCCCTTGGGCCTGCATTACAGAGGATTCATTACTGCTGAGACACTGGGAATATTCATATGTATATTAACCCACATATATATCCTTCATAATTGTCCCTCATTTTCAACTAAGTCTCTTGATTCTGGATGATGAAAACTTAAATTATACATAAGTAATTATGGGAATTATTATAGTTGTCTTAAACTTGTAGTCGCTCTTTCCACAGAAGTTAATTGTTCAATCAGTTACCATCATGGAATTTTACCTTATGCATATTCATTTTGGTGGGTGATCAAAATTAAATGAAACTTCATAAAGCTTTCTAGAATATTTCTGTGTTTAGCTGTGTTCTCTCTGGTATACCGCTATTAAAATTCTAGTCCCACAATCTAGCCCACCCTGCCCAAATTACAGTATGTCTCCTGAAATACTCAAGAATGTTCTTTGTTGACTGGTGTCTAATGTTTGAGCAAGAGTTTAAAAATTGCCACCATGCATAAAGCTAGGGTGAGCACATGGCTTTCACCATTTGTTTGCCTTTTCTTTGGTTCAGTTCAGTCACTCAGTCATGTCTGACTCTTTGTGACCCTATGGACTGCAGCACACCAGGCTCTGCCGTCCCTGGGGTTCTCCAGGCAAGAACACTGGAGTGGTTGCCATTTCCTTCTCCAATGCATGAAAGTGAAAAGTGAAAGTGAAGTCACTCAGTTGTGTCGGACTCTTCACAGCCCCATGGACTGTAGCCTACCAGGCCCTTCCGTCCATAGGATTTTCCAGGCAAGAGTACTGGAGTGGGGTGCCATTGTCTTCTCCAGCTGCCCTATCGATCACCAACTCCTGGAGCTTGCTCAAACTCATGTCCATCGAGTCAGTGATGACATCCTACCATCTCATCCTCTGTCGTCCCCTTCTCCTCCTGCCTTCAATCTTTCCCATCACCAGGGTCTTTTCCAATGAGTCAGTTCTTCGCATCAGGTGGCCAAAGTGTTGGAGTTTCAGCTTCAGCATCAGTCCTTCCAATGACTATGCAGGATTGATTTCCTTTAGGATTGACTGGTTGGATCTCCTTGCAGTCCATGGGACTCTCAAGAGTCTTCTCCAACACCACAGTTCAAAAGCATCTTTCTTCAATGCTCAGCTTTCTTTATAGTCCAACTCTCACATCCATACATGACTACTGGAAAAGCCATAGATTTGACTAGATGGACCTTTGTCAGCAAAGTAATGTCTCTGCTTTCTAATATGTTTTCTAGGTTGGTCATAGCTTTTCTTCCAAAGAGAAAGTGTCTTTTAATTTCATGGCTACAGTCACTATTGGCAGTGATTTTGGAGTCCCCCTCCCCATCCCGCCCCAAATAAACTCTCTCACTGTTTTAATTGTTTCCCCATCTATTTGCCATGAAGATATGGGACTGGAGGCCATGATCTTAGGTTTTTGAAAGTTGAGCTTTAAGCCAACATTTTCACTCTCCTCTTTCACTTTCATCAAGAGGCTTTTTAGTTCCTCTTCACTTTCTGCCATAAAGGTGGTATCTGCGTATAAGGCTGTTGATATTTCTCCTGGCAAGCTTGATTCCAGCTTGTGCTTCATTCAGTCTGGCATTTCACATGATGTACTCTGCATATAAGTTATACAATGTACATCCTTGATATATTCCTTTCCCAATTTGAAACCAGTCTTTTTTTCCATGTCTGGTTCTATCTTGACCTGAACACAAATTTCTCAGGAGGCAGGTAAGGTGGTCTGGTATTCTCATCTCTTGAAGAATTTTCCACAGTTTTTTGTGATCTACACGGTCAAAGGCTTTGACATAATCAATTAAGCAGATGTTTTTCTGAAATTTTCTCGCTTTTTTTATTATTCAATGGATATTGGCAACTTGATCTCTGGTTCCTCTGCCTTTTCTAAATCCAGCTTGATCATCTGTAAGTTCACTGTTCATGTACTGTTGAAGCCTGGCTTGGAGAATTTTGAACATTATTTTGCTAGTGTGTGAGATGAGTGCAATTGTGCAGTAATTTGAACATTCTTTGGCATTGCCCTTCTTTGGGATTGGAATGAAAATTGACTTTCCAGTCCTGTAGCCACAGCTAAGTTTTCCAAATTTGCTGGTGCTCTGAGTGCAGTACTTTAACAGCATTATCTTTTAGGATTTGAAATAGCTAAACTGGAATTCCATCACCTCCACTAGCTTTGTTTGTAATGATGCTTCCTAAGGCCCACGTGATTTTGCATTCCAGGATGTCTGGCTCTAAGTGAGTGATCACACCACTGTGGTTATCTGGGTCGTGAAGATCTTTTTGTACAGTTCTGTACATTGTTATTCACATCTTCTTAATATCGTCTGCTTCTCTAAGGTCTGTAAAATGTCTGTCCTTTATTGTGCCTATCTTTGCATGAAATGTTCCCTTGGTATCTCTAATTTTCTTGAAGAGATCTAATCTTTCCCATTCTGGTTTTTTTTTTCCTCTCTCTCTCTATTTCTTTGCACTGATCACTGAGGAAGGCTTTCTTATCTCTCTGAAATGTTGCTGAACTATGAAAAGACACTGGAATTCTTCTCCTCCGGAGAAGAATTCAATCCAGGGCTAGACAAGGCTTTTGTGTAATAAAGTTTTACTAAAGTATAAAAGAGATAGAGAAAGCTTCTGAAATAGACATCAGAAGGGGGCAGAAAGAATACCCTCCTCTTAATCTTTAGCTGGATGTTATACAGCTATTAGCAGTCAACTAATTAAAGGAAGAAAATGTCTCAAAACTCAGAGAATGGCACTAGGCCCCTCACCCACAAGATGCATTTTGAGATAATTTTGGCACCAGGTGAGTCATCCCAGGCCATAAAACGATTGACACGAATCTTAAAGAAAGGCAGATTCCCATACAAATATATAGTTTCATTAACAGAAATTACGACAACAATGTATGAGTATAACATATGGTTTGTCAAGTCAGTTCTGAGCCTTTAGGTGAACCAACTTGAAGACAGAGTCTGGGGTAAAGGCATAGTACATTAACATAGCTTAAGACAAACATTTCCATAAGAAAAATGCAATGGTTTACTCAAGGATTGAGAAAAGTTTTGGCTCCAAAATCACTGCAGATGGTGACTGCAGCCATGAAATTAAAAGACACTTACTCCTTGGAAGGAAAGTTATGACCAACCTAGATAGCATATTCAAAAACAGAGACATTACTTTGTCGACTAAGGTCCGTCTAGAAGAAGGCTGAGCACCGAAGAATTGACGCTTTTGAACTGTGGTGTTGTTGAAGACTCTTGAGAGTCCCTTGGACTGCAAGGAGATCCACCCAGTCCATTCTGAAGGAGGTCAACCCTGGGATTTCTTTGGAAGGAATGATGCTAAAGCTGAAACTCCAGTACTTTGGCCACCTCATGTGAAGAGTTGACTCATTGGAAAAGACTCTGATGCTGGGAGGGATTGGGGGCAGGAGGAGAAGGGGACGACGGAGGATGAGATGGCTGGATGGTATCACTGACTCGATGGACGTGAGTCTGAGTGAACTCTGGGAGTTGGTGATGGACAGGGGGGCCTGGTGTACTGCGATTCATGAGGTCGCAGAGTTGGAAACGACTGAGCGGCTGAACTAAACTGAATTTCAGGTGGAACCAGGTGCTGTTATGGCAACACAGTATATAAGAGAAACCTCTTTTTAAATTTGTATAGAGAAGGGGGAAAATATATATATATATATATATATATATATAATATCACTAGTTTGTTTCTTCCTGCCACTTAAGAGAGAGATTTAAAAATGTCTGACACTTGCAGCCTATTTCCTCCGTTTGGAGACCCCTGGCCTTCCTGCCTGTTTCCCTGTCATCTCCTTGCTATTCTTTGGAACTCTGCATTCAGATGGGTATATCTTTCCTTTTTCCTTTGCCTTTAGCTTCTCTTTTTTTTAGCTATTTGTAAGGCTTTCTCAGACGATCATTTTGCCTTTCTTTTTGGGGGACAGTATGATCACTGCCTCCTGTACAGTATCACAAACCTTTGCCCATAGTTCTTCAGGCATTTTGTCTATTAGATCTAATCACTTTAATCTATTTGTCACTTTCACTGTATAATCATAAGGTATTTGATTTAAGTCATACCTTAATGCGGTTTTCCTTACTTTCTTCAATTTAAATTCTGAGTTTGGCAATAAGGAGTTCATGATCCGAGCCACAGTCAGCTCCCTGTTTTGTTTTTGCTGACTGTATAGAGCTTCTCCATCTGTAGCTGCAAAGAATATAATGAATCTAATTTTGGTATTGACCATATGGTGATGTCCATGTGTAGAATCTTCTCTTGTGTTGTTGGAAGAAGGTGTTTGCTATGACCAAAGGTTTGATCAACAAAACCAGAATATTGTTGGTAAACTCTGTTAGCCTCTGCCCTGCTTCATGTTGTACTCCAAGGCCAAATTTGCTTTGGTATCTCTTGACCTCCTATTTTTGCATTCCAGTCCCCTATGATGAAAGGGACATCTTTTTTGCCTTTTCTTAGTAATCGTGTATTATGTTGCACTATGTGCAGTCTGAAATGTTGAAAAAATTTTACAGTTTTCTAGATGTTTATAGTAGGAAATCTATTATTCCTCATTACCTGCTTATAACGTTTTGACTTTTAAAAATTACTCCTTCAAAAGAATAGATCAATTAAAAATTTTTATAGACTTTCCTAACCTAGCATTATTAAAACATCCTAGAGTTTCTTGAGATTCAGAAAATTTTCAAAATGGGAACTTTGTCCAAATACTTTTGGGAAGCTGTAGAATAAACCGGATTTTAAAATTCCTTTGTAATTAACTCTTTTTAGATTAAATCTCCAAAGTGAATATGCAGAATTCATTGTGTTCCTACCGACTTACTTAGGGAACCTTATCTATATATAATGGGAAATCTCATGACATCAGTATTTAGTACACATAAGATGGAAAACACTTGTCACCATTCCCCACTGCATGGTGAATCAAAGGCAAAGGTTTCACAGATTATAAAGATGTGACTTTAGGAACTGAAAATCAATCTTAAGAAAATATTTACTAAAATTTCTAAAATTTTATAATTTTTCCTGCCAGGAAAATTTTAGTAATCAATTGTGTTTTATTTCCTTCTTTTTTTCCCATTGTATATGTCACTTTCATATACCAAAATCATGGGTTTCTTTTCTCTCCGTTTCACTTCCTTGCTTCTCTAATATATTTTTCTAACTTGAATGGGCAAATGCTTTCATTTCTCTGAACTCTGTCTTCATCTCTCTGCAACACTGAAGATTATTCTGATTAAGTTTGCTGCTTTGACTGTTTCCTTTCTCTAGTCATTCTCCTTTGTGTTGAGCAATGAGACTCCAATGTTTTTCTTTGACCCTAAGATTCTGTCTTTCACTTGATGTATTCAAGTATCAAGCAACTTAAATACTACTTAGATATACATTTATCACAGGAATTTGACAGCTCACTATCTCCTCAGTGGCCTTTCTGTACTTTCAGACACAAGACTCTGTGAAAATATTATATCTACCAGAATACTGTTTCACATTTATATTCATTTATTCTTGCCCCTAGAGCTAACTTTGTTGACTCCAAATGGCATAGTATCTCCTTAACATACAACTATATCCTTTTAGATAGTCACTTCATTTCTTTATTCTTGGCCTACTGACTGGTATAACTGCAAAAACAAGTCAGAGAATATCACAATTTTGTCTAGCAAGCTCTTTTGAAATAAATTACAAGTGGCTACATATCTAAAAGCTCACAGAGTATTCTTTTGTTGCTCATGTCTGAATAATTATTCAATACATCTGTTGCCAAAGTCTTTATAATCATGGTTTCAAAAAACATACATGTAGTTTTTACTGACTTTGCCTTTGAATTTGATTCTTATAATGGAATTGTTCTTCACTGGATTGTCCCTGAGCTCAATTGCAAACCACATAGAGTTTATCTTGGACACAACTGTTCTCTCCTATTCTCATTCTAATTCTCCTACTGTGAAATACAGTGTGAGTTCACTTTTTGTTCCTCATTATCCATCATAATCTCCTCTCCGAAAAGTGGCCCTCCTGCCATTCATAAAAAGGATAGATAATTCAATATTTTAGACATATTGGAGGCTCTTAAATTTAAAGCAGTGATTCTAGTCATACAATAAATGGTTTTGTTCCATGGGAGTTATAGTTCAAGTAGAATAAGTGGCAGAAAACAGTGGTGAGGTGGGACTTCTGACTATCTTGATAAACACGACATCTCTTGAGCAAACACACCTCTGATTCCAAGCTAGTTTGGTGCTCTGCTTTTCTATAAAGGCTGAGACGATATCCTTTATCTCATCCATGGCTCTCTTCCTAGTCACTGTGACGGTGCCAAAATTCTAGTGAGAACACTTTCTTAGGAAAGAAATATTGTTAAGAGCACAGATTCTAGAATCAGCTGACCTGAATTTCTGCTTTTTATTTACTCTTTCCCAGAAGCATATTCTTTGGCAAGATATTTAACTTTTGAAAGTTGCAGTTTCCCTATACCTAAATGGATAAATTACTTGAAATACCCTATACAGTTCTCTCAAAATTTAATGAGACAATTTATGTAAAGCAGTTAGCAGAAAAACCTCACAATATGTGCTTAACACATCATAGTTATTATTTTCATTCTTTCTTAGTCATATATTGATGGTAATAATTTCTTCTACTTTCTTTTGAAAAATGAATTGCAAGTCTTCAACTAACACTGGGTAGACCTCGACTAATTACCATCAATGGGAAATATCAGAGCTATATTTTTGTCCTCTATGTTTTTTTCTTCACACTGTGGTGTTATCGGTTCTATGTTTGTAACTTAAATATAAGCCTAATTTTATGCTCAGCATTGCTGGAAAATAGGCCAGTCACAATTCAGATGTGATTTTAAGGGCACCATGGAGTCCCATACTAAAATTATTACTGTTCCCCAACCACAAAAACGATGTCTGAAAGATGATGCTAGTAAATGCATAGATTTATAAAAGTTTCAGGTTGTAAGAAATGTCCAAATCCTAAAGAGATTTCAACCCTACAGGGAAGAAGAGACATGGTTAAGTAGTATATCTATTAGTGTCTGTGTTTGACAAGAAAGCATATGTCATGAATCCAGTTTGGTATTATTTCTCTATGCTCTGGAGAAGGAAATGGCAGACCACTCCAGTGTTCTTGCCTGGAGAATCTCAGGGATGGGGGAGCCTGTTGGGCTGGCGTCTATGGGGTCGCACAGAGTCAGACACGACTGAAACGACTTAGCAGCATTCTTTTGCTCAAGGCTTATCAATGTATGTTACTTGGGTGGATGTTGGGAAAGAGGGTGTTTCATTGTCAGTGAAAGTGAAAGTGAAGCCACTCAGTTGCGACCCCATGGACTGCAGCCTACCAAGCTCCTCTGTCCATGGGATTCTCCAGGCAAGAATACTGGAGTGGGTTGCCATTTTCTTCTCCAGGGGATCTTCCTTGTCAGTGAGGAATGCCAAAATCTAACACTTCAACAATTTAGAATACTAATAACAAAGAGAATTAATTTTACAATTTGCCTAAATCCTCTACCTGTGGTCTTTTTTTCTTACTTTCTATTTCTTAGCACTCTTCGGCTCCCTCCATGATACCTACACCTTGCTACTCAAACACATATCTCTTTTCATGACTTAGCTTATTGCTATGTGACCTTTTGTTTGGTCTTGATATATTTTTCCTTAATCATTTCCCCACTTTCCACTCCTTTCACAAAAGTAGCTACATCTTTTGTTTCTTTGACTGAAGTT
The DNA here is from genome assembly GCA_917880005.1 of Nanger dama. Classification (NCBI taxonomy): domain Eukaryota; kingdom Metazoa; phylum Chordata; class Mammalia; order Artiodactyla; family Bovidae; genus Nanger; species Nanger dama. Next base: position 40,111,367 of record CAKJTW010000007.1, read on the forward strand.
GTTAGAGTGGTATAGGGCTTGGTGTGTTGTTTGTGATTGTTTGTGGGTGTATAGAAATGGGAGGAAATTGTTTTATCAAGATCTTCAGGAAAATTTGCCTACAGGGAGCTAATCTTTATTATTATTATTTTTCAAATAATAAGTTCAGTAAAGGAACTATTCAAAGGAAAGAGGATTGAAAAAGTGAATGACTCCCTCATACTATTTTACCTTAATTGTTCATCTTGAGTAATTTCTATTGTTCTTTCTGCAAGTTCATTGATCCTTTCCTGTGTTCTCTCTATTCTGCTATTTAAATCATCCACTGAGTTTCTCATTTTGTGTGTGTGTGTGTTTCAGTTCTATAATTTTTGTATGGTTCTTTATGTCTGTTTCTGTACTGAAACTTTCCATTGTTTTGTGGATATTTGTTCATTTATTTTATGAAGGCTGTGTTAAAATATCTGTCAGATAATTAAAAATCTGTGTCATCATAATGTTGGTATATTTTATTGTCTTTTCTTACTCCAGTTATGATTTTGCCAGTTCTTAGTGTGATAACTGATTTTTTATTGTATCATGGGGGCATTTTGGTTGTTTTGTTAGGAGAATTTGATAATCCATTATCTTTATTTTTCCCCTTGCCTCACCAAAAATGTACCTCTACACTTTCTCGTTTCTTTTCTGCCCCTCACACTCCAATATAAATATTGCCTTTGTGAGAAAATCACCACACAAAACTTCCTTTCACTCAAGTGCTACTGTAGCACTCCTAGTCCTTGATTTTAGTCTATAGTTTCTCACCAGGCCTTCCATTCCAATATTCATGTAGAAACCAATCATCTCTTTCCTGTCAACCTCCCCCTCTACCCCCAAAAAAATCTTTCAAATTACTAAAATTGGACTAAATATTTATAATAATGTTTTCCACATTATTAGACTTCAAGCAATAAAGGACAGTGATTCTTGCAAGATGTGCAACAAATATAGTGATTCCTACAACTGCTCAAACTACTGTTTGAGAAAGTTTTCAGGTCACAAAAATGCAGGAAGAACCAAGGAGGATCCTAGGAGTTTCCCTGAGCTGTGGAGACAGACCTCAGACTCCAGTGGTCTGATATGACTAAGTTTATAGGACAGAATACTGGAGAGAAGAGAGGTGTACAGAGGCAAATGCTCAGGAGACATGCAGAGTCTTCTTGAGCTCTCAGCTGAAAGCTGGTCCACACATGCCTCAGAGGAAACTGAACTAAACTACACTAAACTGGAAGGTAAAGCAATCAAAAGGATTAGAGGGGGCAATCTGTATTGCCCGTTACACCAACCAAACCAACCAACATGCTTTTTAAATTTAGGGGGACATTGCATAGAGTACTCAACAAGATTGTTTATCAAAAATAGGGGAATATTGACTGCAGGCTAAACCTGTTTTTGCCCATCCATTAAAAAGAAAAGAAAAGAAAAACAAAGTATTCTTGCATAATAACCCCACCACACAAAAATGTTCAAGGATATATAGAGGAAAGCAAAATTAGGAAGCACTCACAATAAAATTCAATACACCTGATATCTAATTTTTTAAAAAAGGAATAAGCAGCTTATTGTGAAGACAAACTATCAATTAAAAAATAACAAATCAATAAAGACAAATCAATTATTGATACATGAAATAAAAATAAGAAAAGAGCCAGACAAAATAGGTATACACTGTTTGATTTCATCACTATATATTTTTAGAAAATATAAGATAACCTATACTGAAAAAAATAAATCAGTCGTTTCCTGTTTACTGGGGTTTAGGGAAAGGGATATTGCTGATGGGTGGAGACTTCTTTGGAGAGTGATGTTTATTGAGTTGACTGTATTGATCTTTACATGTGTATATATATACATAAAAACATATCAAATTGTATACTTAAAATATGTGCAGTTCACTCTTTTTCGGTTATAACTCAATAAAGCTTTTTTTTTTTTTAAGCAAGAAAGGCAATAATTAGAAATCGCAGCCAAACTCACAACATAACAAAGAGCAAAAAGGTAACAATGCGTTTTCCTGAAAATTGCAAGGACTCCCACCACATGCACCAAGGAACATGGTAGAGTCATTAGAGTTGCCTCACCAGATGACAGAAGCATTTTGTGTCCACTAAGTCTGGCCATCGTAGTTGTATGCCTACCTCGCTCAGGTAGAAATGGACTACTCAGATTAACTGAGAAGTGTCCGTTTATGAATTATATATCACATTAGTGAGCCACAGTATTAGTTTATTTTAGTGTGCAAACAGTAGATAGACCTTCTGAGTAAGCAAAGAGTAGAGGGCTATGGAATTACATGAATTATAAGAATTAAATTGAAGTCTGGTAAACAAAGGGCTTCCCAGGCAGTTCAGCAGTAAAGAATTCACCTGCCAATGCATGAGACACCAGAGATGCAGATTCAATCCCTGGGTCAGGAAGATCCCCTGGCGAAGGAAATGGCAACTCACTCCAGTATCCTTGCCTGGGAAATTCCATGGACAGGAGTCTAGTTGGCTCAAGTCCATGGGGTTGCAAAGAGTGGGACATGACTGAGTGCATGCACACACACACACACAACCCCACACACACCCCCCCCCACACACACACACACACACAGAGTAATCACATAGCGGAATCTTTGACAAGCATTTTTCTTACTTACTATTTTCTTACTTGTCACTTTCATTACAAATTAATAAATTATATTTTGTATTGCAATACATATAAGTTTTCTTGAGCACTAGAGTACAAAAATGACTATTTACTACAAATAAATATAAATTTGTAACAAAATGTGACAGTTAATTTCATTTTGTATGCTTTATTAATTAATTGGTCAAATCTATTTACTAAAGCTTTTTAACTTAACTTATATTTAGAATTTTAAAGAGAAAACACTATACAGAAATATATGTATTTGGCACTGGTGTTTTTTTTTCTCTTTAGCTTATTAGACAATTTTTTTAGGTATTTGTAGTGATTACAGTGGTGACCTCAATGGAAGTTGAAAAAAATAATTCCTAAATTGGATTCACTTTTTATTCTATTTCACTATTTAAAACAACAAGCAAAAACGTCTAGCTGATTGTAAATTTATTAAGTGAATCAAGTGTATAAATGCTTTCTGAAGAATTAATCTATTTGATGATTCAATTGAAATTTCAGTATTTTTGAATTTCCACTAAGATGTAACAAATATCATCATGTAATAACTTATGCCACTGGGATCAATATCTTAAAGTTTAGGTTTAGGTGTATCCAAGTAAGCAAACACAAATAGGCTTGAATTTCATGATGGAATTATTGAGTCATCTTCAGCTCATTGTGACCTTGCCAGATTTTCATTTTTTATTTGCTGTAAAAATGTCTATAATGCATACAGTTATTTATAATATGAAAAGGCATGGTCACCATGAAGTTGAAGGTCTTTAGTTGTTATTAAGGATTTGACATATGCTCCAATCAGTTAGCAGTGATAATTGTCAGTAAATCCAAATGTTATTGGATTGTAATATGACTTTTCCTAAGAGAGCCTCAAATCTTATATACATTAGAGTGATTGATATTCAAAACATGAAACAAAATGACAACACATTAGATGATGTAGTAAAGCACTGCTGTCATAAGTCATCTTTTTATATAAAACATATTTTTCCCTTTAGTTAAGAAAATAAATAGGGGATAATGATTTTTTTCCCAAAGTCAAGAAATGAAATGGCGCTAGTGGTAAATAAAGAACTTGCCTGCCAATGCAGGAGATGTAAAAACCACAAGTTTGATCCCTAGGTCAGGAAGATCCCCTGGAGAAGGGCATGACAACCCACTCCAGTACTTTTGCCTGGAGAACTCCATATACAGAGGAGCCTGGAGGGCTGCAGTTCATAAGGTCGCAAATAGCTGGACATGACTGAAGCAACTCAGCACACAATATCTTCATAACTGACTATGGATAAATGTGCTGATATTGCTCAGGTCAACATTTTTGAAAATCTAGCTACAATTCCTAAAATTATAAAATGCTTAAAATTATACATTTAAAAATGTATAGCATAATTATATATAAGAATAAGCAAACTAACTTCAAAAACACTAATATTTTTCATTCACTGATTTTGCTGCATATAAATCTCTCAAATTTATAGAGGGATATAATGTGGTATATCATTGCATAGCTTTATACATAAATACATATCTTTCAAAACTAAGTTTCTTTACTAAGGAATAGTTTTATTTGAAACATAATAGTTTGTGTTTTCAATTACTCTTATTAAGATTTTAAGTGTATGTATGTGAAAATGTTAGTTGCTCAGTTATGTCTGACTCTGCGACCCTGTGGACTTGAGCCTGCCAGGCTCCTCTGTCCATGGGATTCTCTAGGCAAGAATACTGGAGTGGGTTGCTGTGTCCTCCTCCAGGGGATCTTCTGAACCAGGGATTGAACCCACATCTCTCAATGTCTCCGGCATTGGCAGGTGGGTTCATTACCGTTAGTGCCACCACTAGAAGCTCGTAAACATGTGTATACACAAATGTAAATACATGCTTATATATGAATACGTTATAATGTATTATAATATATGATACATATTAAAAGGTATTAAAATTATATATGGCTAGCAAATAAAAGTATAGGTTGATGCTGCTTCAGAGCCAACAAATGAATTTTGAAATGGCTATATATATAGCTGAAGGGATCAGTGAAAAAGACTAAATAATGAGATGAAAGGTACTGATAACAATGTCATCAATTAAATTCTGATTGAAGAAACCTTCTGTGCATAATAAATATGTGTGTTTCCATACCCTTGACAATACACAAGGTAAATTTATCTATTGAAGTCTTCAAGGGAAGAAGCAGACTGAATTAATAAGCAATTATGCACAGTAACAGAAGACTTTGGTATTATATTAGACTGAAGTCAAAATTTAACTTGAATAATAATTTAGCATTTGTGATAGTCTTTCTTTAAGGGCTTCCCAGGCGGTTCAATGGGTAGAAAATCTGCCTATAATGCTGGAGACATAGGAGATGAGGGTTTGATCCCTGGGTCAAGAAGATACCCTGGAGAAGGGCATGGCAAGCCACGGCAGTATCCTTGCCTGGAAAAATCCATGGACAGAGTAGCCTGGTGGGCTACAGTCCATAGGGTGGCAAAGAGTCAGACCTGACTGAAGCTACTGAGCATAGCACAGCAGCAATTAAATCGTATAACTCACATGTTTTGTTAAATGAGTGGAAGTGAGCTGAACCAATATATGAAAAATGCAATTGATTTGTAATCTGGTAAGAAATTATTTTCTAATGTACAATGATTACAAATGGACAAGGTCCCAGTGGTGTTATCACATGCAATGTCAGATACTATGTTACCTGGACAAAATAACATCTTTCTTAGGGATATTATGATGGAGCAATAATGTTTTGTGCTTAGTTATCATTACTGACATTATATTTTTAGCAGGAAATTTTAAACATGAAAAAAAAATCACTAAGAGTATAGGAAAGGAAACCTCTTTTAACATAGATAGCATTTTATAACAGGAAACAATGATAGGATATTGTAAACATCTTCTTTTGCCTACCTTTGTATTTTAGTAGTTCAATATAACCACATTTCTCCAAAGACTCATTCTGTTATTGAAAGGTAATGGTGGGAACCAACTTAAGAACATGTAAAATGCAAGATTTTTTAATCAATGAGGAGCTATTAATTTAACCAACCCTTCCTGTAATAATATTGAGACAGACTGTCTGCCTGTTTTTACATTATAGCAAGCTTTGCAATCTACATAGAATTTAATGAGGTGTGTAATTTTGTGAACTTATTGATTCAGAGAGATTCAAATATTTTAATGCTACTGAACTTTAGTATTTTTACCTTTCATTTATCTTGTATAAAGATGATAATATTTTAGTGCCAGCTGTTGATCTCTTTGCATTGCTCTCATTATACATTAATTACTTTTCTCTAAACATACATGAAATATGTATTTGGAAGAATATATAATTTAGTTTGTCCCTCTTCCTATTAAAAATCTTCCATAGTCTATATTCAAATATTTCATAGTTCAGTTAATTTTATTTGAAATACTTTATCTAGAACTACTGGACTTGTATATAGACCTATTAAGTTCAATTCAGTTCAGTTCAGTTCAGTAGCTCAGTAATGTCCGACTCTTTGCGACCCCATGAATCACAGCACGCCAGGCCTCCCTGTCTATCACCAACTCCCAGAGTTCACTCAAACTCATTATATATTACTTATTCATTTATATAAGAACCACATAGCTTGTTTCTCAATAGTATTTTTATGTTCTGGAAAATTAACACAGTGTCTGGGTCACTTAAGGTGGCATGCAGTTCACAAGTATATGAACTATTGTACCACTGACTCTTTTACTGGTTCCAGGAGTCCAAGCAGATATCAAAGTTCATGAATTTTCAAGTTCTTTATATAAAATAAGGTCAAACAGTCAGTCCTCTATACAGAAGGGAACCGCATTGCAGATTAAACCAAAATTCAATTTCTGAGTGGATGAATTCATAGATGTATTAACCAAGGATACAGAGGGCTGACTATTCTCTATTATCAGGTAGTGTAAGAAGTCTGATATGGTGAAACACTTCAATAAATCACATGAAAAAAATACGTAAGTTGAAAATCAGCTTTACACAGTGTATTTAACCACAACACAATATTAATGGTAATTTATCCAGCAAAACTAGAGAATATTATGGTGGTTTGCTTTATTTTACAAAGTATTATTTGAATAATGCAAGTATGATATCTGTGATGTTTGCAAAATGATAATGTTCAATTTTTAATATACTCATAAAAGTATTCAAAGAAAAGTTGCTCAAATTCTACTTATAGGCTGCCAGAATTAAAGTTAGTGGCTGCATGGCATGTTTTCTTGTTATGCTAACCCTGAAATTCCCCAAAGAGAAGAGATCTTGCTGGTAATTATAGGCAGAGACCAAAACTATTCTGCTTTAATTTTTATTTAGAGCAATTCTTGGTAAATTTTCATTTTAAGGAAAATAACATGGCAGAGAAAAGGTAGGTCCCCTGCTTAAAAGATTTAAAAACCTTTCGTTTAGTGACTGTTGATACCTATACTTTAATTCCTTGGGGATCCATAAATTAAAAGTTGAATAAGTAGTCCAGAATTTCTAGTTTGATATACAAGTCCAACAAACAAGAAAACCCACATATACCTAATGGAGGGTTGATGGGTTTAATGTCTGTTTCTTACTGATAACCAAACATCCCCTCTGTCCCTTATTGACTCGATCTGATCAATAGCCTTTAGTGTAGAACCTTATCTAAGGCATTTTAAATATCAGAGTAAGTTACATCTTCTCTTCACTGTTTATGTGTCCAATTGTATAATTTTCCAATGTTACTTAGGCATATTTTCCTTTATAGAAATTAGATTTCTTTTTCTACTAAAACACAGCTTTCTGTGATCTTACCTATTGTATTCTTTGTCAGGTGTTCATTATGAAGAATGTCTTTGGTTGTCAAATTCCTTTTGGGATCTGATAGGTTAGGATTCACAATGATTAGTCAAACATACGTGAATATTTTATCAAATTATTCCCCCAAAGTTGCCCTTGTTTTAAGTATGCAAAAAGAAGATGTATATGTAAAGGCTCTGGGAATTCAGAGGTAAGAAATATTGTTTTCATTTTGGGAGATCAGAGATGCTTCATGGAGGAGGTGACCTGTCACTATTTAGTTACCATTTTACCCAAATAATAAATAATAAATTTATGAAAATAATAAATTTTACTAATTTAGTTACTATTTTACCCAAATGAATAGGTGATGCTTGTTTATAGGTTCTCCATCTTTAACATGAAGCTGAATCCCTTCAGGGGAGATTCCTGGGCTCAACCTGCAGAATTTGTTATTTGGCCTTTGTGGGGGGGTGGTTTCTGGAAATTCCCTTTTTGTCAGTTCTCATGTGGTGCTGATGCTGCTCATTTGGCTAACATTTTGAGAACATTCAGTATAGAGCTAGATAGTCCATCAAATTAGGCTAAGCTATCTGTCTTTAATTCTTGAAGAAATCTTAGGCTTAATATTCCCATATGATCCCCAATTCATTTCCATATTTTCCTTTTTATATTAAAAAACTGAATATTTACTATGAATTTTTTGAAATCAGACATTAGTTCTCTTTTGGCTAAAGAGATGCTTTTTCTTGGTTTCGACTTACTCTAATATTTGCTAATTATTATGTTTTTCTAAACGCAGTTTGTATTGTTTGTTTCATGCAACGTATTTATTAATTTGTGTTTTAAACAATAGAATTCCATATACTAGGTTAGGAAGAAGAGAGAAAAGAAATGATTTCCATTTTGTGGTATTAAATTACATGAAATACCTACACTTAAAACATATTTTTTTTTCTAACTACAACAGGGACATATACATATCTATATATGTATACATATGCATATATATAGTCTTAGCCTGGTTTTCCCAGAAAGCAGAGCCTTAAGTGAAGGATTACGGTTCAGGGGTAAGAGAAAAAAGAATGTGGAAGAGAAGGAGAAAGAGCCAATATGAAGACGTGTTTTTAACCTGGCCAGCACTTGGATATCAAGGACAAGCACTCAATTTTCTATTTTCTGGGAGGTCTTATAAATGACTGCTTTTTACAACAGTTCTTCAAAAGAGGAGAAAAAAATAAATTCACCAGCTCCTTTCTTTCAAACGTGAGCCCCACAGAGCACCAAGTTCTCCTGCACTTCTTGATTTTGTACATGTGATCTGCATGGGACTTGGTGTTCAATGCCTCACTATCAAGGGAAGCTCCATGATTTGTACCCACAAAAAGATGCTCAGAAATCATGGAGAAACAAGCTTGCCCAGGCTGGAACAGTTTAAAATGGTCAAATGCCCAAGAAACTATTTTGAGGCCAGAAGAATCATAAAGTGGTTTATAACAGATGCTATGAATACTCATTGCAGAATATTATCCTCCTTATTCCCTCTGCTGTTTCATGAGGGAGTCAAACAGTTTCTGTTTATCAAATTCACTGTTACCTTGATCTACGGGAAACCAATCTCTCTTGATTCTGCTCTTGTTTCTTGAGGACTCCTTATCAGTCTTTAATGTGAGCACCTTTTATGTGGGTGACTGTTCTTTTACATAGCTCTTAAACATTTTGGGGGTTTCTATACCTGATAATCTCTTCTCACTTGTACTTTCTCTTGATGAGCTCATCTATTCATACCTTTAACTGAAAACTATACACTTGAAAGGTGAAAGTCAGTCACTAGTTGTGTCCGACTCTTTGAGATCCCATGGACTATAGCCCCCAAGGTTCCTCTGTCCACGGAATTCTCCAGGCAAGAGAACTGGAGTGGGTTGCCATTTCCTCCTCCAGGGGATCTTCCCAACCCAACTATGTGTTTAATGCTCCAAAATATATCTCATGCTGAGATCTTGTTAATGAACTGTGGACCCATGTATCTCATGGCATGCTCTCTGTTCCTACCTGGATGTTTTGCAGACATTTCAACACTTTAAAGTTTAACAAATTACCTTCCACCCCAGGATTTCTACCATTTATGCTGAATTTCTTAATGTACCATCAGCCTTCACCTTCCCCATCCAAACTTCATATAGTGGGACAGTGTTCTGTTGGTTGGTTGGTTTCTAATTTCTTGAATCTGTCCAGCCCTCCCCATCTGTATTACTACTATGCTTGTGTGGGTCACCGTCATCTCTAGCTGGGATTACTGCCCACACTTCTAATGAAAGTTGATAACTCCCATTTAAATTTTCTTCTTACTCTACTGCTCAACATTTTTCAAATGCTCCCATTGCCATTAGGATAAAGAGTGAACATCTTGACATGTCTTTACATGATTTGCTTTTTTACTTACTTATTCAGTTTAAACATTCACTACTCCTAGAGAGTTGCCCTAAGTATCACACCAGGTCAAACTAAGTCATTTTCAGTTCCCTGAATCTACTATACTCTGACTTACCTTCAGGTCTTTTGATTCTTTTTACATGAACCAATATTAAATTCACTGTGACTCATGTTTAAAGATTTTTTTCAATATTCAGCTTTTGTAGGAGGTCTTAACAGTTCTACCACCAACCTGGAGTAGTCATGGTTCTTGTGTATTTAATGTTTTTGAACTGGTTGTTCTGTGTCTACTCGCATCAAAGAATATAGAAAGGCAATCTCTATTTTACTCTGCTGTTTACTTGCACAGTCCCTTATTTACATTTTGAATTTGAGGGCTAGAATTGCCTTGAATAGATCATGACCCATATTAAAAAGCCAAGACATGCTTGAATAAGTTAACAAATACTATTATTTTAATGAAAAAGTTATTTGCTGCATATGTTCTGTAAGTTATCTCATATTCTTCTTCTTCTTTTTTTTTTTTTGGCTAAAGAAATTGAGTTAATAAATACATTGCCCAAAGTCAAACCACCAGTAAGTGACAAAGCCTGATTCCCCCTTCAGGCATATCTGATTCCAGAACATTTGTCTTTACCACAGAGCTACACTGAAGGTGCTAGGATTCAAGTTCTAACTCTGCTTCTTGCCAGACTAAGAGTTTACTTGACCCTTTACAAAGCTGTGTTTCAATTTGCCATTAATGGAAAGTGACACATGTGACAGATTCTTTAGATAAATTAGCAGACATTCCATACTGTCATAGAGTTAATAATAAACATTTGCTATTATTCTTATTATTTAACTTTTTACTTAAATTTTAAAAAGCAAGTATGGGGATTATAGATCACTTAATAAGTACAGATCAGTTAGTAATCATGAATGGACTTAAAAATTCATAGTTCATTTAAATTTAATAAAATAGGAACCTTCTACTTTTCTAAAAATATGGGAATTAAAAGCAGTTATATCTTGAATACTACACATGTCAGTGAAATCTTTGAAACTTATAGGGAATTACTATAGAGAAATGATACTAAGATGAAGAATCCTCAAAGGCAATGCATCAAGTTATTGTAAATTTACATCTTCAGATGAACTGACAAAAGCAAAACTGTGTTACATTTACCTGGGTTGAACACCAAGGGGGACCAGTAGAATAACATTTAACATTGAAAAGGAAAGCCACCTGAGGATGGCTTGCTGTTGATCTTTATTTTTGATATATTTTTCTTAGGAGAGATGAAGAATAATATCTTTACTGATGTTGATTTTTAATCATCTCTTTTGAAATATTAAGATGTATATATATATATATGTACAATTATATATATATATATATATACATATACATACATACCATCCAACAGTATATAAGTGAAACATTTAACAATCCCAATTTTCCTTCTAATTTAATAGAGTTTAATAAATGGAAAACTGAGTGGTCAGAATAATGAAAAGAGGACATACTTTATCTTATTTTCTTGTGTCCTTTCTGTGTTCTTTTGTCCTTTGATTGCACTGGTAGATAATATTATTTTGTTCCCAAGGAAATATGTCCCTTTGATTAGGTTGTAGATATTCCCTCATTTGTCACTGTTCTATCAAGCTATGCCATGTAACAGCAGGAACTCTTGATTATTTAATTGCTTGTAAGAACTCATTAAATCTGACTATCAATCATGGGACATATGGTAAACATCACCCAATGGCGTGAGAGGTTGTAGCAATGATCTGTCACCAGGGCAAACCCTCTTTTCAGCAGTACAGACTTGGTTTACTTATCTGATCATGATTATTTTTAATAGATATTGATTTATAAGTCAGGGTTCATCTAGTTGTCTTAATCCACACTTTGAAGTTAATAACATAAGCATTTGTAATTTTATTAGAAACATACTCAAATGAATCTTTTCTGCTCTGTACCTTATTTTCTCCTGAGTAATTGAATTTATCCTTTTTCAAACAGTGCATAATAACTTTTGAAATCTATTATTTTTCTCTTGATACAATTCAAGTAGTATTCCTTAATAAATAGAGTTTACAGAGTCAATATCAATACTTGGTTATAATCTACTGTGGGGAAGCAGCATCTGTGATTATTTCTGAAATTGTCCTTTTCAAATCAGAAAACATCAAAACAGCTATTTTTCTAGAACTAAAATTGTATAGTGTATTAGTGTATTTTTCATTAAGTGAGCTTAATTTTTAAAAATGTGTGTTTACAGTGAGGTTTAGAAGCATCCAGCCCTTCATTTATTCAAGACCAATGTATTCAGATATCTTTAGGAATTCAGTGTAAAGCTAAATTTAAAGTAAAATTCCAAGTCATAACCCATTTTCTAGAACACTTCATCTATTGGTTAGCTAAATCATGTGCACTTAGAGCTAAGAAAAATAAAGTCCCCATCTCTCTCTTCACATGGGTTAATATGCACTGAAGCCATTAGAAAATCCTCATGTAGCAGCCTCTAGAATTATATACCAAAAGAGGAGCACATACATGTGGAAGAATTAGTTTAGATTCTAGTTGTGAACTTCCTCAGTACCTCCTGTAACAAATCTCTGACAGTTGCTTCAACTGCAGACATGGATGAAGAATGAACTAGAATGAAGATTGCCAGGATAGATATCAGTAACCTCAGATGCACAGATGATACCACCCTATGGCAGAAAGTGAAGAGGAACCACAGAGCCTCTGGATGAAAGTGAAAAGGGAGAGTGATATTAACACATATATATGGAATTTAGATAGATGGTAACGATGACCCTATATGCGAGACAGCAAGGAGACACAGATGTATAGAACAGTCTCTTGGACTCTGGGAGAAAGCAGGTGGGATAATTTGAAAGAATAGCATTGAAATATGTATATTATCACATGTGAAACAGATCGCCAGTCCAAGTTTCATGCATGAGACAGAGTGCTCAGGGCTGGTGCACTGGGATGACCCCAAGTGATAGCATGAGGAGGAAGGTGGGAGGGGGTTCATGGTGGGGAACACATGTACACACATGGATGATTTATGTCAATGTATGGCAAAACAACTACAATATTGTAAAGTAATTAGCATCCAATTAAAATAAATAAATAAATTTTAAAAAAAAGAAAGAGGAGAGTGAAAAAGCTAGCTTAAAACTCAACATTCAAAAAACTAAGATCATGACATCCAGTCCCATCACTCTGCAGCAAAGAGATGGAGAAACAATGGAAACAGTGACAGACTTTATTTTCTTGGGCTGGAAAATCACTGCAGATGGTGACTGCAGCCATGAAATTAAAAAGATGCTTACTCCTTGGAAGAAAAGTTATGATCAACCTAGACACCATATTAAAAAGCAGAGACATTACTTTGCAGACCAAGGTCCATCTAGTCATGCTACAGTTTTTCCAATAGTCGTGTATGGATGTGAGAGTTGGACTATAAGGAAAGCTGAGCACCAAAGAATAGATGCTTTTGAACTGTGGTGTTGGAGAAGACTCTTGAGAGTCTCTTGGACTGCAAGGAGATCAAACCAGTCAATCCTAAAGGAAATCAATCCTGAATATTCATTGGAAGGACTGATACTAAAGCTGAAACTCCGATATCTTTGCCACCTGATGTGAAGAACTGACTCACTGGGGGAAAAAAACAACAACAAAAAACAACAAAAAACCCCTGATGCCGGGAAAGATTGAAGCAGGATGGCAAGGTTAGATGACATCACAGACTCAATGGACATAGTTTGAGCAAGCTCCAGGTGATGGCCAGGGCAGCCTAGTGTGCTGGAGGTCCATGGAGTCGCAAAGGGTGAGACATGTCCAAGCAATTGAACTGAACTGAACTGAATTACTGTGCTTACAGGTATAGAAGAAAAAGAATAAAAGCACCATAAGGGTGAAAGCTAGTCACATGATTTTAGCCATAAAGAGTAGAATAAACATCATCAGGGCTGTGAATTGTCACCCTGCTTATTTAATTTATTGCAGAGTGCACCATAAGAATGCTGGGCTAGAAGAAGCACAAGCTGAAATCAAGATTGCCAGGAGAAATATCAATAACCTCAGATGTGCAGATGATACCACCCTTATGGCAGAAAGTGAAGAGGAACTAAAAAGCCTCTTGATGAAAGTGAAAGAGGAGAGTGAAAAGTTGGCTTAAAGCTCAACATTCAGAAAACTAAGATCATGGCATCTGGTCCCATGACTTCATGGGAAATAGATGAGGAAACAGTGGAAACAGTGTCAGACTTTATTTTGGGGGTTCCACAATCACTGCAGATGGTGATTGCAACCATGAAATTAAAAGATGTTTCCTCTTTGGAAGGAAAATGATGACCAACCTAGATAGCGTATTGAAAAGCAGAGACATTACTTTGCCAGCAAAGGTCCATCTAGTCAAGGCTATGGTTTTTCCAGTGGTCATGTATGGATCTGAGAGTTGGACTGTGAAGAAAGGTGAGCGCTGGAGAATTGATGCTTTTGAACTGTGGTGTTGGAGAAGACTCTTGAGAGTCCCATGGACTGCAAGGGGATCCAACCAGTCCATTCTACGGGAGATCAGTCCTTGATGTTCTTTGGAAGGAATGATGCTAAAGCTGAAACTCCAATACTTTGGCCACCTCATGCGAAGAGTTGACTCATTGGAAAAGACCTTGATGCTGGGAGGGATTGGGGGCAGGAGGAAAAGAGAACGACAGAAGATGAGATGGCTAGATGGCATCATCGATTCAATGGACGTGAGTCTGAGTGAATTCCGGGAGTTGGTGATGGACAGGAGGCCTCGCATGCTGCAGTTCACGGGGTCGCAAAGAGTTGAACATGACTGAGCGACTGAACTGAACTGAACTGAGCATGCAAGTACTTTCAGTAGAATGAGTGAATGAATGAGTGAATTTTACGTCAAAGTGTTTCTTTGGAAAAATAATGTGCCTTTCTTTTTTTAAAGTTTCTGCTGAATACTAGGTTAATACTAAGGCTGTTAACCATTTTGTTCTATAATATGCCAACATTCTACAAATAGTTCAGTTCAGTTCAGTTCAGTTGCTCAGTCATGTCCGACTCTTTGCGACCCCATGAATCGCAGCAGGGCAGGCCTCCCTGTTCATCACCATCTCCCGGAGTTCACTCAGACTCACATCCATCGAGTCCGTGATGCCATCCAGTCATCCCATCCTCAGTCGTCCCCTTCTCCTCCTGCCCCCAATCCCTCCCAGCATCAGAGTCTTTTCCAATGAGTCAAATCTTCTCATGAGGTGGCCAAAGTACTGGAACTTCAGCTTCAGCATCATCTCTTCCAAGGAAATCCCAGGGTTGATCTCCTTCAGAATGGACTGGTTGGAACTCCTTGCAGTCCAAGGGACTCTCAAGAGTCTTCTCCAACACCACAGTTCAAACACATTAGTTCTTTGGTGTTCAACCTTCTTCACAGTCCAACTCTCACATCCATACATGACCACAGGAAAAACCATAGCCTTTAGCTCCTCTTCACTTTCTGCCATAAGGGTGGTGTCATCTGCATATCTGAGGTTATTGATATTTCTCCCGGCAATCTTGATTCCAGCTTGTGTTGCTTCCAGTCCAGCATTTCTCATGATGTACTCTGCATATAAGTTAAATAAGCAGGGTGACAATATACAGCCTAGACATACTTCTTTTCCTATTTGGAACCAGTCTGTTGTTCCATGTCCAGTTCTAACTGTTGCTTCCCGACTTGCATACAGATTTCTCAAGAGGCAGGTCAGGTGGTCTGGTATTCCCATCTCTTTCAGAATTTTCCTCAGTTTATTGTGATCCACACAGTCAAAGGCTTTGGCATAGTCAAGAAAGCAGAAATAGATGTTTTTCTGGAACTCTCTTGCTTTTTCCATGAAACAGCAGATGTTGGCAATTTGATCTCTGGTTCCTCTGCCTTTTCTAAAACCAGCTTGAACATCAGGAAGTTCACGGTTCAGGTATGGCTGAAGCCTGGCTTGGAGAATTTTGAGCATTACTTTACTAGCATGTGAGATGAGTGCAACTGTGTGGTAGTTTGAGCATTCTTTGGCATTGCCATTCTTTGGGATTGGAATGAAAACTGACCTTTTCCAGTCCTGTGGCCACTGCTGAGTTTTCCAAATTTGCTGGCACATTGAGTGCAGCACTTTCACAGCATCATCTTTCAGAATTTGAAATAGCTCAATTGGAATTCCATCACCTCCACTAGCTTTGTTCGTAGTGATGCTTTCTAAGGCCCACTTGACTTCACATTCCAAGATGTCTAGCTCTAGATGAGTGATCACATCATCATGATTATCTTGGTTGTGAAGATCTTTTTGTACAGTTCTTCCATGTATTCTTGCCACCTCTTCTTAATATCTTCTGCTTCTGTTAGGTCCAGACCATTTCTGTCCTTTATTGAGCCCATCTTTGCATGAAATGTTCCCTTGGTATCTCTAATTTTCTTGATATCTCTAGTCTTTCCCATTCTGTTCTTTTCCTCTATTTCTTTGCATTGATCGCTGAAGAAGGCTTTCTTATCTCTTCTTGCTAGTCTTTGGAACTCTGTATTCAGATGCTTATATCTTTCCTTTTCTCCTTTGTTTTTGCTTCTCTTCTTTTCACAGCTATTTGTAAGGCCTCCCCAGACAGCCATTTTGCTTTTTGCATTTCTTTTCCATGGATATGGTCTTGATCCCTGTCTCTCGTACAATGTCACGAGCCTCATTCCATAGTTCATCAGGCACTCTATCTATCAGATCTAGGCCCTTAAATCTATTTCTCACTTCCACTGTATAATCATAAGGGCTTTGATTTAGGTCATACCTGAATGGTCTAGCGGTTTTCCCTACTTTCTTCAGTTTAAGTCTGATTTTGGTAATAAGGAGTTCATGATCTGAGCCACAATCAGCTCTTGGTCTTGTTTTTGTTGACAGTATAGAGCTTCTCCATCTTTTCCTGCATAGAATATAATCAATCTGATTTCAGTGCTGACCATCTGGTGATGTCCATGTGTAGAGTCTTCTCTTGTATTTTTGGAAGAGAGTGTTTGCTATGACCAGTGAATTTTCTTGTCAAAACTCTATTAGTCTTCATTTATTCATGTAAGAAGTTAATATTAACAGATATGGTTATATGTGGTAGGCACATTTATTATTATTCCGTTTGATTCAGTCACTCATTTGTGTCTGACTCTGCAACCCCATGGACTGCAGCGTGCCAGGCCTCCCCTGTCCATCACCAACTCCTGGAATTTACATCTGGGTCTTTTCAAATGACCTTTTCAAATGAATTATAAATAATATAATTATTAGCATGAAGTAGGTACTGTAGCTTCATTTACAGTAAAGCAAACTGGAGTTTAGTGAGCTTAAGCAAAGAGATATAACTAGCAAGTGAGAGAGTCCATACTGGAATCCAAGGTTGTTTCACTCCTCAGTTCTAATCTAGAGCCATTAATTATGGGGCTCTGTATTGCTATTCTATTTCTTGGTTATAAGCATGTCCTTAGAATCCTCAACTTGGGGCTCCCTGTAGGCACTGCCATTAGGTGTGGGAGTTAAACCATTTCACTATTCATGCGTTCTAAACTATTAGTAACCACTAACAATACAGGCATGATTACATTTATGTCAGATACATAGAAACAAAGCAATTATGAGCTGAAAATGAGAAGCAAAGATAGTAAACTATGATACTGTGTGCAAAACTATGAATGGTTGAATTTCTTCCACTTTCTCTGTAACATTAAAATCCTGAATTGCATACAACAAACAATGATCATTCCTCATTTCACATCAGGCAAGGTTTGAGCTTGAGAAGAGTTTTTAACCCGGAAGCTCACTCAGTCTTTATTTTTGTTGGTGAGATGTGACTAAACACACCTGAAGAGCTTATTTTTCTGGGAAAACCAGTATGATTTTTCTTCCTAGGAGTTAATTCTTGAGTTACATTTTTTCTTCAATATTAATCCATATAGGAACTGGATATGGAACAACAGACTGGTTTCAAATAGGAAAAGGAGTATGTCAAGGCTGTATATTGTCACCCTGCTGATTTAACTTATATGCAGAGTACATCATGAGAAACGCTGGGCTAGAAGAAGCACAAGCTGGAATCAAGATTGCCAGGAAAAATATGGAGATGACACCACCATTATGGCAGAAAGTGAAGAGGAACTAAACAGCCTCTTGATGAAAGTGAAAGAAGAGAGTGAAAATGTTGGCTTAAAGCTCAACATTCAGAAAATGAAGATCATGGCATCCGGTCCCATCATTTCATGGGAAATAGATGGGGAAACAGTGTCTGACTTTATTTTGGGGGTTCCAAAATCACTGCAGATGGTGATTGCAGCCATGAAATTAAAAGACACTTATTCCTTGGAAGGAAAGTTATGACCAACCTAGACAGCATATTAAAAAGCAGAGACATTACTTTGTCAACAAAGGTCTGTCTTGTCAAGGCTATGGTTTTTCCAGTGTTCATGTATGGATGTGAGAGTTGGACTGTGAAGAAGGCTGAGCACCAAAGAATTGATGCTTTTGAACTGTGGTGTTGGAGAAGACTCTTGAGAGTCCCTTGGACTGCAAGGAGATCCAACCAGTCCATTCTGAAGCAGATCAGCCCTGATTTCTTTGGAAGGAATGATGCTAAAGCTGAAATTCCAGTACTTTGGCCACCTGATGCAAAGAGCTGACTCATTTGAAAAGACCCTGATGCTGGGAAAGATTGAGGGCAGGATGAGAAGGGGATGACAGAGGATGAGATGGTTGGATGGCATCACCAACTCAATGGACATGGGTTGGGTGAACTCCGGGAGTTGATGATGGACAGGAAGGCCTGGCATACTGTGGTTCATGGGGTTGCAAAGAGTCGGACAAGACTGAGCAGCTGAACTGAAATGAACTGAAGATCTTACCTCTTGGACTACAGGATTTAATGTCCCTTGTTTATGAAGAATGGCTTAGCATTAATAAAGTTCCTCACTTGGTGATCCTATAATACTTTGATCCTCAAACAATTATATCACTTATACTTGTATATACAATTTATACCTTATGTTTGTCATCCCTCATAGGCTCTGAACTCCCTAAAATTAAATTTTTAAAAAGTCATGTCCTATATATATTTACACAAGTTTTGCAGTGTTAATTTCACCTTATCAATTCTAATGTTCCCTTATTGAATGGATGAATCTTGACAATCTTAATACACTTCTGCTGCATTACACTTTTTATTTCATCCTCTAATTATCAGTTTCCATGCTTGATTTTCTTCTCTCATCTTCAGATTGCCTACAGGCACATATATTAAAGAGGCAACAATCAAGTGTTTATTACATTGAATAAAACTCATTTTCTCATCATTGACCCACATATTATCAAACTTAGGACATGTTACCTAAACTGGTCATGCATATTGCCCACAGTTCCTAGATATGCAATTTCTTGTTGATTGTTTAGAAATATTATGAAGATAAAATCAAAAGTACTTGAATTTTTGTGGTAAATAATAAGTAGTAGATCCTAATAAATCTATATGGGTTTTTCTACTCAAAACATGTTTATGGTTTACTGTATTAAGAAACCAATGCTGCTATAGGGAATCAGTGAAAATTACAGAAATGATACAAGGTGGTCCTGCATTTATAGCACAGGCACCCTGAGATGCACTTGTCTTTTTATGATTAATTTAGATATTTTCACTAATAGATTCAGAGATAATTGCAGATAAACAGCTGTGCTATCCATATAACAGGAGAGGAAATGAGTAAGGGATATTAAATAAGGAAAAATGTTGCTCAGGTGCATTAATATGGAATATGGAGTCATTGTAAGATGTTCTGTCTTTCTCGGTATTTGAATTTAAAAATTGGAGTATTAAGGCATAAGGACATGACAGGGCATCAAGAAAACAAATAATCTCTTTATGAAACCAAGTGAATATAATAATATAATTTTTTATGGGTGAAAGAGTCTTGCCTTTTCATTATTCAGTCTTTTACTAAATCTTACAATATACATAAAAGGAAATGTTTAAAATAGTTTTTTTCCAAAGTGTATAAATCGTGAATCAAGCATGTTTCAGAGAATGCTAAACATATAAGAAAATTTACAGTAGCTGTTCTCTTGTTTAACCCATTTTTATTTGCAGATAGGAATATTTGTGATTGTCCAAGTTATAAACTCCTGAAACCATCAAGGACTTCAAAATTGTCTATTTGTATTTTATAATCAAACTCCTAGAAAGTACATATCCTATTTGTAAATCTGGAAGAGACAATCAGTCAGTATCATCAAATTTACTAAATTTGATTTGATGCCAAATGTAAATAGAAAATTGAATTCAGTAGTTGCCTTAATAAGTTAAGTAATATCATAGATGCTTTGGTAACATTTGTATGAAATTGTTTTCCTGTTCTATTTGCTTGCTGGACTTGTCATGAGTTAGTGCACCACTGTACTTTAAAAAAAATCTTTGTGCATGTAAACTATTAACTCAGGCCTTTATAGACTTAGTAAATTGATGGGAACTGCATTATACTAATTTTATGACTTT
Organism: Nanger dama; assembly: GCA_917880005.1. Lineage (NCBI taxonomy): Eukaryota > Metazoa > Chordata > Mammalia > Artiodactyla > Bovidae > Nanger > Nanger dama. The sequence continues at coordinate 40,131,814 of CAKJTW010000007.1, forward strand.
CAGATAGGTTAGTGCCAGTGAGGTCAGCCCAAGAGTAATGAATGCCATTTTAAAAATACCAAGAAGCGTGATCATTTTCATGCTGATATTGCTGTGGAAAAATACCAAAGAGGCTGTAAGATTATTCCACAAAGTATAGAAACTGTTCCAGGAAGTAAGTGCATAAACTCGGCTGTGTAAGTGTACAGAAAAACACATTAAAACCCATTAAAAGGACCCAAACTATAGACAGAATATAAAAAAGGATTGATCAGTTGCATCCATAAAAGCAATAGATTGTCCATTTGTTAATTAAAAGTACATTTTTATATATTGTGATGTGATAAATAGTTTGGCTGTATAGGTTAATTCCCTCAGATCTGTACCAAGGGCTGTTAACATTGATTAATTATGCACTATGACATTTAACATTTCTGTTAGATGGTATACAGGAGTGCCGAACCTGCAGCTTTTCTTCTGGTATTTACACAGCAGTTTTATCTGGCTACAGTTAATTATGACATGTTCTTGACACAAGTGGGACCATACCTCAAATATGCATGGGTTTTTGTGGTTGTATGATTCTATTCTAGAGCCAGAGTTAAGTCTCTTGGAGCATAACTGTCCTGATCACCACAAAACATAAAATTCCTTTCCCAGGTATAAACATTATTGGGTATCACTGGCATAATGACTCTAAATATCTCAACACATAGGATGTAATACATAATGTGGAAATATTATATATCTATAATTTATATACTTTATTTTTCTGGGCTCCAAAATCACTGCAGATGGTGATTGCAGCCATGAAATTAAAAGACACTTACTCTTTGGAAGGAAAGTTATGACGAACCTAGACAGCATATAAAACAGTAAAACAGAGACATTACTTTGTCAACAGAGGTCCATCTAGTCAAGGCTATGATTTTGCCAGTGGTCATGTATAGATGTGAGTTGGACTATAAAGAAAGCTGAGTACTGAAGAATTGATGCTTTTGAACTGTGGTGTTGGAAAAGACTCGTGAAAGTTTCTGGACTGCAAGGAGATCCAACCAGTCTTGGGTGTACTGATGCTCAAGCTGAAACTCCAAACTTTGGCCACCTGATGTGAAGAGCTGTCTCATTTGAAAAGACCTGATGCTGGGAAAGATTGAGGACAGGAGGAGAAGGGGACGATGGAGGATGAGATGGTTGGATGGCATCACCAACTCAATGGACATGGGTTTGGGTAGACTCTGGGAGTTGGTGATGGACAGGGAGGCCTGGCATGCTGCAGTTCATGGGGTCACAAAGAATCAGACATGACTGAGCAACTGAACTGAACTGATATACTAATAGATGGACAGAGGACTCTGGTAGGCTACAGTCCATAGGATTGCAAAGAGATGGACACAACTGGAGCAACTTAGCAAATATGATGGCATCAGCTTATTTTTTATTAAATTGCCATATGAATGTTATCAAAAATTTCTTTGTTTTTCTTTTTTGTCTGAGGTTTTTTTTTTTTTTTTAAAGTCAGTATCTCTATTAACTTTTCTTAATTAAAAATACAAGTTTAATAATCTGGTAACACAAGTTTTTATTTTTTTATTTTTAAAATATAAATTTATTTATTTTAATTGGAGGTTAATTACTCTACAATACTGTATTGGTTTTGCCATATATCAACATGAATCCGCCACAGGTATACACGTATTTCCCATCCTGAACTCCTCTCCCCACTCCCTCCCCCATACAATCCCTCTGGGTCAAAACAATCTACATGTCACAAGTGTCTTTCATTGGTTTTATACATCACTTTAGTATTTCCATTAACTTTTTAAAAGATGTTTGCATAAATTTTTTTTTCTGTTTAAATTTTTTATTGTGGTATATAAATATAAACATTTCCATTTTAACCACTTTTAAGTGAAGAATTCAGGAACATTGATTATAGTCACAATGCTATTTAACCATCCCCACTAATTCCAGACTTTCTCATCATTTCAAACACAAGTTATGGTTTTTTTTTTCAAACATAAACTTTGCATCCATTCCCACTTCCAACAACTCCAGATATCCGCTAATCTACTTTATGTTTCTATGAATTTATTTATTCTATATATTTTATGTAAATTAAATCACACAATATTTATTCTGTGTATAGCTTATTTCATTTAGCATGTTTTAAAATTTTATCTATGTTGTTATATGTATCAAAATTTCATTAATTTGTATAGCTGAATAATATTCCATTGAATGTTTATCTTTTGATGTATATTTGGTTTGTAATTTCATATGTATTTAAGGAATAACTTTTCCATTTCTAAAGAAAAGGCAGGCAAAACTTTGATAAGGATGATGTTAAATCTATAGATTGGTGCTTTACGTAGCTTTTTTTTTTTTTTTTAATTAAATTTATTTATTTTTAAAATTACAATACTGTATTTGTTTTGCCATACATTGACACGAATCAGCCATAGGTGAACACAATCTCCCAATGCCGAATCCCCCTCCCACCTCCCACCCCCCATCCTCTACTTGAATCATCCTGTGCATCAGCCCCATGCATCCTGCATCCTACATTGAACATAGATTAGCGTTTCGTTTCTTACGGGAAAATATACATGTTTCATTGCCATTCTCCCATACCATCCCACCCTTTCCCTCTCCCTCAGAGTCCAAAAGTCCACTCTATACCTCTGTGTCTCTTGTTGTCTCACATGTAGGGTCATCATTACTGTCTTCTAAATTCCATATATATGTGTCAGTATATTGTATTGGTGTTTTTCTTTCTGGCTTACTTCACTCTGTATAATCGGTTCCAATTCCAAATTTTTGATCTAGGTAAAGTTTGAAAAAAATCTACCCAAATATTGTTTTGAAGGGCCTTGCTTCAAAGACTTTGTAGATACAAATGATTCATTTGAAAAAGTGTAACACATAGTAAATAAGAATGAAAAAAGAAAAGCATCTACTAGGAAAAGAATGGAAATAATATATTTAAGATATTTTTCAATTTATAAAAGAGACTTTACCTTTAATATCTTAATATTATCAACTATCCCCCAAGACATAAAAGTTTTTGCTTTCTTTGAATATATAGAAGAATAAGATTTCAAGAGTTTAAATGGTTTGTGAATACTAGTAGGTAGGAAACAAATAACCAGAATCCAGGTAATTCCAAATCTGTTTATGGCCTTTTCTATTGCAATGCACTGTCTTTTTAATGTCAAGGGTAAACAGAAAAAGATGAAAGGGAAATGATAGGTATTGAGGATTAAGCATATGTTAGGAATAACTTGGAGAAGGCAATGGCAGCCCACTCCAGTACTCTTGCCTGGAAAATCCCATGGATGGAGGAGTCTGGTATGTTGCAGTCCATGGGGTCATGAAGAGTCAGATATGACTGAGTAACTTCACTTTCACTTTTCACTTTCATGCATGGAAATGAAGGAAATGGCAACCCACTCCAGTGTTCTTGCCTGGAGAATCCCAGGGACAGCAGAGCCTGGTGGGCTACCATCTATGGGGTTGCACAGAGTGGGACATGGCTGAAGCGACTTTGCTTAGCAGGAATAGCTTTAAACATCCTCTTTTATTTAATCCCAATAAAAATCCAAACTCATTAGCTCTATGAATTACTCGAACTAAACGCAAACAACTGTGGACATCAAAAATGATGGCTGTCAACTTGGCAACACAATATGTGATGCATGGACTCATTAAACTGCAGTGATGTGGGGATATCAGTTGAATTCACTTCAGTTGCTCAGTCACGTCCTACTCCTTGCGACCCCATGAATCACAGCACACCAGGCCTCCCTGTCCATCACCACTCCCAGAGTTCACCCAAACTCATGTCTATCAAGTCTGCGATGCCATCCAGCCATCTCATCCTTGGTCGTCCCCTTCTTCTCCTGCCCCCAATCCCTGCCAGCATCAAAGTCTTTTCAAATGAGTCAACTCTTCACCTGAGGTGGCCAAAGTACTGGAGTTTCAGCTTTAGCATCATTCCTTCCAAAGAAATCCTAGGGCTGATCTCCTTCAGAATGGATTGGTTGGAACTCCTTGCAGTCCAAGGGACTCGCAAGAGTCTTTGCCAGCACCATAGTTCAAGAGCATCAATTCTTGGTGCTCAGCTTTCTTCATAGTCCAAATCTCCCATCAGTACATGACTACTGGAAAAGCCATAGCCTTGAATAGACAGACTTTTGTTGGCAAAGTAATGTCTCTGCTTTTCAATATGCTATCTAGGTTGGTCATAACTTTTCTTCCAAGGAGTAAGCGTCTTTTAATTTTATGGCTGCAGTCACCATCTGCAGTGATTTTGGAGCCCCCAAAATAAAGTCTGACACTGTTTCCACTGTTTCCCATCTATTTCCCATGCAGTGATGAGACCAAATGCCATGATTGTTGTTTTCTGAACGTTGAGCTTTAAGCCAATTTTTCCACTCTTCCCTTTCACTTTCATCAAGAGGCTTTTAGTTCCTCTTCACTTTCTGCCATAAGGGGGTGTTATCTGCATATCTGAGGTGATTGATATTTCTCTCAAATCTTGCTTCCAGCTTGTGCTTCATCCAGCCCAGCGTTTCTCATGATGTACTCTGCATATAAGTTAAATAAGCAGGGTGACAATATACAGCCTTGATGTACTCCTTTTCCTATTTGAAACCAATCTATGGTTCCATGTCCAGTTCTAACTGTTGCTTCCTGACCTGCATATAGGTTTCTCAAGAGGCAGGTCAGGTGGTCTGGTATTCCCATCTCTTTCAGAATTTTCCAGTTTATTGTGATCCACACAGTCAAAAGCTTTGACATAGGCAATAAAGCAGAAATAGATATTTTTCTGAAACTCTCTTACTTTTTCCATGATTCAGCGAATGTGGCAATTTGATCTCTGGTTCCTCTGCCTTTTCTAAAACCAGCTTGAACATCTGGAAGTTCACACTTAATGTATTGCTGAAGCGTGACTTGGAGAATTTTGAACATTACTTGACTAGTGTGTGAGATGAGGGTAACCATACAGTAGTTTGAGAATTCTTCAGCATTGCCTTTCTTTGGGATTGGAAGAAAAACTCAACTTTTCCAGTCCTGTGGCCACTGCTGATTTTCCAAAGTTGCTGGCATATTGAGTGCAGCACTTTCACAGCATCATCTTTCAGGATTTGAAATAGCTCAATTGGAATTCCATCACTTCCACTAGCTTTGTTCATAGTGATGCTTCCTCAGGCCCACTTGACTTCACATTCTAGAATGTTTGGCTCCAGGTGAGTGATCACACCATCATGATTATCTGGGTCATAATGATCTTTTTGTACAGTTCTTCTGTGTATTCTTGCTACCTCTTCTTAATATCTTCTGCTTCTGTTAGGTCCATACATTTTCTGTCCTTTTTCGAGCCCATCTTTGCATGAAATGTTCCCTTGGTATCTCTAATTTTCTTGAAGATATCTTTAGTCTTTCCCATTCTGTTGTTACCCTCTGTTTCTCTGCATTATCACTGAGGAACGTTTTCTTATCTCTCCTTGCTATTCTTTGGAACTCTGCATTCAGATGCTTATATCTTTCCTTTTCTCCTTTGCTTTTCACCTCTCTTCTTTTCACAGCTATTTGTAAGGCCTCTCAGACAGCCATTTTGCTTTTTTGCATTTCTTTTCCATGGGGATGGTCTTGATCCCTGTTTCCTATACAATGTCATGAACCTCGGTCCATGGTTCATCAGGCACTCTATCTATCAGATGTAGTCCCTTAAATCTATTTCTCACTTCCACTGTATAATCATAAGAGATTTGATTTAGGTCATACCTGAATGGTCTAGTGGCTTTCCCTACTTTCTTCAGGTTAAGTCTGAATTTGGCAATAAGGAGTTCATTATCTGAGCCACAGTCAGCTCCCAGTCTTGTTTTTGCTGACTGTATAGAGCTTCTCCATATGTGGCTGCAAAGAATATAATCAATCTGAATTTGGTGTTGACCATCTGGTGATGTCAATGTGTAGAGTCTTCTCTCGTGTTGTTGGAAAAAGGTATTTGTTATGACCAGTGGGTTCTCTTGGCAAAACTCTATTAGTTGCCCTGCTTCATTCCATATTCCAAGGCCAAATTTTCCTGTTACTCCAGGTGTTTCTTGACTACCTACTTTTGCATTCCAGTCCCCTATAATGGAAAGGACATTTCTTTTGGGTGTTCGTTATAAAAGGATATGTATGCTTATATATAACCCCAACCATAAGAAACATGAAAAGAAGTACTTCTTAGCAAATTATAAGCAAATTTCATGAAAGAATCCTTAAAGAGAAAAATCATAAAACCATCAAGAGGAACAAGAAACATTACACAGAAAATACCTCCTTAACTTCTCATTGAAACACAAGAACACTTGTTAAAGACCTGAAAACAAACTCCTCAAAACATTATAAATGTACAATTTGTCATCTAGCAATAGTCTCTTTTGAGATCTCTTTTTGATCAACACACAGAAATCTCTTGCATTCCTATACACTAATAATGAGAAAATAGAAAGAGAAATTAAAGAAACAATCACATTCACCATTGCAATGAAAAGAATAAAATACTTAGGAATATATCTACCTAAAGAAACTAAAGACCTACATATAGAAAACTATAAAACACTGGTGAAAGAAATCAAAGAGGACACTAATAGAAGGAGAAATATACCATGTTCATGGATTGGAAGAATCAATATAGTGAAAATGAGTATACTACCCAAAGCAATTTATAGATTCAATGCAATCCCTACCAACGGTATTTTTCACAGAGCTAGAACAAATAATTTCACAATTTGTATGGAAATACAAAAAACCTCAAATAGTCAAAGCAATCTTGAGAAAGAAGAACGGAACTGGAGGAATCAACCTGCCTGACTTCAGGCTCTACTACAAAACCACAGTCATCAAGATAGTATGGTACTGGCACAAAGACAGAAATTAGATCAATAGAACCAAATAGAAAGCCCAGAGATAAATCCATGCACCTATGGACACGTCATCTTTGACAAAGGAGGCAAGAATATACAATGGAGAAAAGACAATCTCTTTAACAAGTGGTGCTGGAAAAACTGGTTAACCACTTGTAAAAGACTGAAACTAGAACACTTTCTAACACCATACACAAAAATAAACTCAAAATGTATTAAAGATCTTAACGTAAGACCAGAAAATATAAAACTCTTAGAGGAGAACATAGGCAATACACTCTCTGACATAAATCACAGCAGGATCCTCTATGACCCACCTCCCAGAATATTGGAAATAAAAGCAAAAATAAACAAATGGGATCTAATTAAAATTAAAAGCTCCTGCACAACAAAGGAAGCTATAAGCAAGGTGAAAAAACAGCCTTCAGAATTGGAGAAACTAATAGCAAATGAAGCAACTGACAAAGGACTAATCTCAAAAATATTCAAGCAACTCCTGCAGCTCAATTCCAGAAAAATAAACGACCCAATCAAAAAATGGGCCAAAGAACTAAATAGACATTTCTCCAAGGAAGACATACAGATGGCTAACAAACACATGAAAAGATGCTCAACAACATTGTCAGAGTCCCCAATGCAAATCAAAACCACAATGAGGTACCATTTCACGCTAGTCAGAATGGCTATGACCCAAAAGTCTACAAGCAATAAATGCTGAAGAAGGTGTGGAGAAAAGGGAACCCTCTTACACTGTTGGTGGGAATGCAAACTAGTACAGCCATTATGGAGAACAGTGTGGAGATTCCTCAAAAAACTGGAAATAGAACTGCCTCATGACCCAGCAATCCCACTGCTGGGCATACACACCGATGAAACAAGAATTGAAAGAGACACGTGTACCCCAATGTTCATTGCAGCACTGTTTATAATAGGCAGGACATGGAAGCAACCTAGATGTCCATCAGCAGATGAATGGATAAGAAAGCTGTGGTACATATACACAATGGAGTATTACTCAGCCATTAAAAAGAATACATTTGAATCAGTTCTAATGAGGTGGATGAAACTGGTGCCAATTATACAGAGTGAAGTAAGCCAGAAAGAAATCCACCAATACAGTATACTAGTGCATATATATGGAATTTAGAAAGATGGTAACAATAACCCAGTATGCGAGACAGCAAAAGAGACACAGATGTATAGAACAGTCTTTTGGACTCTGTGGGAGAGGGAGAAGGAGAAAGTGGGATGATTTGGGAGAATGGCATTGAAACATGTATAATATATAAGAAATGAATCACCAGTCCAGGTTCGATGCAGGATACAGGATGCTTGGGGCTGGTGCACTGGGATGACCCAGAGGGATGGTATGGGGAGGGAAGTGAGAGGGGGATTGATGATGGGGAACATGTGTACACCCATGGCGGATTCATGTTGATGTATGGAAAAACCAATATAATATGTACTGTATCCAATAAGTATCCAAATGGGTAATGTATCCAAATAAGTATCAAAGAAAGTCCTTCAAGTACAAAGAAAATGAATATATGGATCAATAAAAGGACCAAACAGCATCAAGAATGGTGATTGCATTGGAAAATGTATAATATATAAAATATTTAAATCTCATTAGTAGATAGCTTATTTTTAAAACAAATATAATGACAATTTGGTTTATAACTTATGTAAATGTAAAATGTATCACAAATTGGTGCAAAGGCTGGGAAGGGAGAAGAGGAAGGATACAGTCTTGAGGTGCTTTAAGTCAGAAATGAAATGGTTTGGATATACTTGAAAGTAAACTGTGATAAGTTAAAGACATGCCCTATAATCTTAAAAGAACTACTAAAATGACAAAGATCTATAGTTAATAAGCAAATGCAAGACAGAAAAGGAATCATAAATAATAAAACAGGAAAAAAGGAAAAAGTCGACAAATGAAACATATTGCAAAATTACAGATTCAACAGTAACCATATCAATAATCATATTAAGTGTCAATGTTCTAAATTCCCCAAATAAAAGCTGGAAATTGTCAAACTGGATGGTAAAACTATATCCAACCACTGTTAGTATATATTTACAAGTAGAGCACACTCACAAAGAGGCCAAAAGTAAAGGGATAGAAATATAAAAATTCTAAGTTAACACTAATATAAAGAAAGCTAAAATGATTATAATATTAGACAAAGGCAAATTTCAGAGCAAAGGAGAAAAAAAAACCTAAGCTTTTCTGCATCTAGTAAAAGCGCTGCAAAATACATCAAATACTGACAGAACTTCAAAGAAAATAGACATATTCATAATTATAGTGAGAGAATTAATACCCCTCTCTCATAAAAGATAGAAGTAAGCAAAAAAAAGAAGAGAAAAAATCAGTAAGTATATGTCAGTTTTCACCAGTACTATCAGCCAACTTGACCTAAAGGATATTTATAGAACAGTCCCCCCAACAACAGTAGAACACCCACTTCTGTCAAGCACATAGATAATTTACCAAGATAAACTCTATTCTAAGCCAGGAAACAAGTCTTGTATTTCAAATAATCAAGTCATCTGAAGTATATTCTCTAGTCACAATAGAATCGGAAATTGAAACAGAATGATATCTGGAAAGTCACAAATGTTGGAAACGGCAACTATTTTAAAATAGCCTGTAAGTGAAAGGGGGGAGAAAGAAGTAAAATGGGCATTTGTAAATAAATGAAGCCACAATGCATCAAAAATTGTGAAATGTAGCTAGACCAGTATGTATAAGAAAACAATACATTTAATGACAATACTAGAAAAGAAGGAAGGTCTCAAATCAATGAAAAACTAGAAAAGGACAAGTCAAAACTGAAGTGAAGAAATCAGAGAAATCAATAAATATAAAAATAAACCTTCCTGAAATAGAAACAGTCAAACCAAAGGCTGAAAATTTGGGGAGATGAATAAAATCCATACACTTCTACTCAACTATTAAGAAAAAATAGAGAGAAGATGATGAAATTTAAACAATATAATAATGAGACAGGTTATATCACAATAAGTTCTATAGTTATGAAAAAGATAAGAAAATATTATGAACAACTTTATGTTACTAAATTCTATTTAGATGACAAATTGCTTGAAATTCAGACACAAGTGAATACAGCTTATTCAAGACAAAATAGATAGTCTGAGTTCTACCAAACATTTAATGAATAGTACTAAATCTGTATAAAAATCTTCTAGAAACCTCAAGAAGGAAATGTTCTCTGATTCATCCCATTAAGCTAGCTTACTCTGATACCAAATAAATAAATAAATAAAATAAAGAAAACTATAAGAAAAGAAAACCACAGACAAATAACCTTCTGAAAATACACACAATAATTCTACACAAAATTCTAACAAATCAAATCCAACATTATGTAAGAAGGATAATATATCATGGTCAACTAAATTTTATGGACTGCACATTTGGCTTAATATTAAAAATTTAATATGATTCACATCAATAAACAACAACAAAAAGATAATCTCAGCAAATTTAAACACTCAACAGATGAATGAATAAAATCTGTGTTATAGCCGTACAATGAAATACTACTCAGAGATAAAAAGCTATGTGAACTTTTGATTCATAAGCACATATTAAAATAAATGTGCTAAAAGAAAGCTTGCCAAAAGAGAATGCTGTGTGATTTAACATACATAAATTCCTGGGAAACTCAGATCTCTTAGTGACAGAATGCAAATTAGTGGAACCTCAGGGAAAAGTTAGGTGAGGGAGCAAGAGGAAGGGTTAACGGAAGAGCTAGAAAAGATGGGTTACACATGAGCGTAAGGACAGTTTTGTGGGTGATGGATTTACTCTCTATCCTGACTGTAGTGATATTTTCATGGGTATGCACATGTCGAATGTTAAACTTTACACTAAACATACATATGATGTATTGTATATTAGTTATATCTCAATAAAGCTGTTTACAAAAGAAAATCTAAAATTTCTAATCCATCTGACATCCCGAATCAGAATCTCCAGAATCAATGTTAGTCCCACCTGGCTGATGGAAGGTAGTCTTAGTACTAGCCTCTGCCACCCCCTTTCCCTTGCGTTTTCAACACTCTTATTTGATTTTGGGGAGAGGAACAATTTTAATATTTTCTTTAAAGTTCTTTTAAAGTGTTATGTGAGTCAAACTTCAAGACAATCCTTTGTGCTACTGTTGACCTGTCACTTGTAAGAATCACTTGTGAAAAATTCAGGAGTCACCAATTTATCAACAAATGTATACTTGAAACACATGACAGGAAATTCTGTCTTGTCAACAAGATTCATACAGTGTCAAAGAAATTTCACCCCACATAAATATGTAGCATGACAATGAAAAAATTAATGAGCATATTCATAAAAACATTATTATAGTAGACCCAATGCTAAATGACCAGTGTCCAATTTAGAGCGTAGGTAAATAAATAGTGACATATTTATTTAACAGAATACTGTACAATAATAAAATGCTATACAGCTACACTCAAAAAAAAAGTGGATGAATTCTATAATATTGAAGGAAATGAACTAAACACAAATATAATTCCATTTTTTATATACTCCAAAAATGGGAAAATTAATAATGTTAAAAATTGAGTATTCACTTTTGGATAGGAAAAAGGAAAGTGACTGGGAGTGGGCTTAAAGTAGCCTTCTGATATGATCATCAATGCTCTATACTTTTGCTAATTAGTGATCACATAGATTACTCATTTTATTATTCATTTAACCCTGTACTTAATGACATTTGTTCAGTTCAGTCACTCAGTCATGTCCAACTCTTAGTTCACTAAAATAAAACATAAAATTGTAAAACGTCATATAAAACTGGCCTATGAAAAAGAGTTACTAAGGGATATAACTAAATCAAGGTTTCATATTTTTTAAATCAAATTTTAACTCAAGTTGTGTGTGTCTTCAGTCACTTCAGTCATGTCAGACTTTTGTGCCCCTATGGACTATAGCCTGCCAGGCTCCTCTATCCATGGGATTCTCCAGGAAAGAATACTGGAAGGAGTAGCCATGCCCTGTTCCAAGGTATCTTCCCAACCCAGGGATCAAACCTGCTTCTCCTGTATCTCCTGCATTGCAGGCAGATTCTCTACTGCTGACCCACTGGGGAAGCCCCCTAAGTCAAGTTAAAATATGGGAATTAATAATCAGTTCAGGTGTTATGTTATGATTCAGATTGTTTACAGATGTTACCTAGAATCATGGAGTACTACTTGTGAAAAACATTGCAGGTTAACAGAAATGTGTATCAGTTGCTTTGATCCAGTTAGCTATGCCTGTCAGGTGGTTGCTATATAACTGGGAATAATTTACTGGATTTCCAGGCTAAGACTTTTATAAAATGAAAACCGACATGAAGTATAGATTATGGGCCTTTGTTTTTGCATGAACACTATGATATCTAAGTTATATCTAAGTAAGTCTTACCATTGACATACATTATATTTATATAAACAGCTGTGCACCATCATTCCTTGGCTCACATGAATGGGGATGCATACAAGAGTAGTGTGTTCCCTGTGACACTGATGACATCATTTTGAAAACTTTTATTTTTTTTTGTACATCTCCATTTTTTATGTCTTCAATGTGGTGAACAGACTTCTGTTGCTGCTTCTATTTAGTTGCTAAGTCATGTCCAACTCTTTATGATCCTACGTACTGTGCCCACCAAGCTCCTCTGTCCATGAGATTTTCCAGGCAAGAATACTGATGTGGGTTGTCATTTCCTTCTCCAGGGAATCTTCCTGACCCAGGAATTGAACTAGTATTTCCTGCATCGGCAGGGAGATTCTTTTCTACTAAGCCACCAGGGAAGCCTGAAGAGACATCTAGCTTGATTCATATAAATGGCTCACTCTCTTAGATACTTGCACTTCTCAGCCTAAAAATAAAGATTATAAAATCTTCATAATATGATTTTAAGGAATGTACGTGGTATCATGTATAAGTTATCTAGTTAAATAATTGGCAAGTAATAAGTACATAATCAATGTTTAGAACTTCAAAAGGTAGGGAAGGCACAGGAAAGGAGGAAGGAGAAGGGGATAAGGGGGTAATAGAAAATATTATATAAATAGTATAGCTTACTAATAACCTCAATAACCTCATATATGCAGATGACACCAACATTATGGCATAAAGAGAAGAGGAAATAAAGAGCCTCTTGATGAAAGTGAAAGAGGAGAGTGAAAAAGTTGGCCTAAAGCTCAACATTCAGAAAGCTAAGATCATGGCATCCAGTCCCATCACTTCACGGCAAATAGATGGGGAAACATTGGCAGAATTTATTTTGAGGGAGCTCCAAAATCACTGCAGATGGTGACTACAGCCATGAAATTAAAAGATGCTTACTCCTTGGAAGGAAAGTTATGATCAAGCTAGACAGCATATTGAAAAACATAGACATTACTTTGTCAACAAAGGTCTGTTTAGTCAAGGCTATGGTTTTTCCAGTAGTCATGTATGGATGTGAGAGTTGGACTATAAAGAAAGCTGAGTGCCAAAGAACTGATGCTTTTGAACTGTGGTGTTGGAAAAGACTCATTAGAGTCCCTTGGACTGCAAGGAGATCCAACCAGTCCATCCTAAAGGAAATCAGGCCTGAGTTTTCGTTGGAAGGACTGATGTCGAAACTGAATCTCCAATGCTCTGGCCACCTGATGCGAAGAGCTGACTCATTTGAAAAGACCCTGATGCTGGGAAAGATAGAGGGAAGGAGGAGAAGGGGACGACAGAGGATGAGATGGTTGGATGGGAATCACTGATTCAATGGACATGAGTTTGGGTAAACTCCGGGAGTTGGTGAAAGACAGGGAGGCCTGGCATACTGCGGTTCATGGGGTCGCAAAGAATTGGACACGACTGAGCAACTGAACTGAACTGAATATGGAGAAAATGTTTAATACAAAATAAGGAATATAAAGCATTATTTCAAGAATTTAATAGCTTGTCTTTTACCCAGGTTGATTATAAGAGGGGAGTTTTTTGTACTACTATGTGACAATACCTAGAACATGGGGCTTCCCAGGTGGCTCAGTGGTAAAAAAATCCACCTGCCAATGCAGGAGACACAAAAGATGCAGATGTGATATTTGAATCAGGAAGATCCCCTGGAGAAGGAAATTGAAATCCACTTCAGTATTCTTGCTTGAAAAATCCCATGGGCAGAGGACCCTGGTGGTCTACAGTCCTTGGGGTCACGAAGGGTCGGAACCTACTGAGTGACTAACCACGCATGTATCCAGAACATACTTTTATAATAGATATATAAGTTCTTTTCACATGTCATAGAACTAATTCCTAAGATAGTTATAAAATATTTCATAAATATTTTTAGCATCTTAGGGTAATAGAAAAATGATACCTTGGAATTATTATGTTGGTGGTGATTGCAGCCATGAAATTAAAAGACGCTTACTCCTTGGAAGAAAAGTTATGACCAATCTAGATAGCATGTTCAAAAGCAGAGACATTACTTTGCCAACACAGATCCGTCTAGTCAAGGCTATGGTTTTTTCCGTAGTCATGTATGGATGTGAGAGTTGGACTGTGAAGAAGGCTGAGTGCCAAAGAATTGATGTTTTTGAACTGTGATGTTGGAGAAGACTCTTGAAAGTCCCTTGGACTGCAAAGAGATCCAACCAGTCCATTCTGAAGGAGATCAGCCCTGGGATTTCTTTGGAAGGAATGATGCTAAAGCTGAAACTCCAGTACTTTGGCCACCTCATGCAAAGAGTTGACTCATTGGAAAAGACTCTGATGCTGGGAGGGATTGGGGGCAGGAGAAGAAGGGGATGACAGAGGATGAGATGGCTGGATGGCATCACTGACTCAATGGATGCAAGTCTGAGTGAACTCTGGGAGTTGGTAATGAACAGGGAGGCTTGGCATGCTGCGATTCATGGGGTCGCAAAGAGTCAGACACGACTGAGTGACTGAACTGAACTGAACTGAGAGACAGTATATGGGAAAGTGATGAGCAGAACAAAGCTAAATTATGCTTATTATTTTAAAAGTGAATTATATTTACAAAAGGCTAGAATTATATAAGAGGAGAAGAAAAAGAAATAGTAGAGGAGGAGGAAGGGAGAGGGTAGAGAGAGGAGCATTCACAATAAAAAACAACAGGATGAAAGAGGTATACTAGCTTGTAGTTTGCATCAGAAAAGGAAGCTATGAAAATCTTGTTTGTGCTTATTGGTCTTTTCACAAACTGTCTTTTTTGTTGATAAGCAGGTAATTAATTCTGTTTGATTTTCATACCAATTTTGATGAAAAATGACTTCCCTGGTTCTCATAAGGTCTTTTCTGTGTATTATTACTTGACATATCTTGATGTCTGTGAAAGTTACCCTTCTGTTTTGGTGTTGTGAGAAAATTATCTTGAAAACTTATCACATCTATTAACCTCAACCCCAGTTTCAGTCTTTTATTTCTTTATAAATGCAAAAAAATCCTTATGGATTTTATTTTATTTTTAGATCTAAAGATTGGTGAGAAACCATGAAGTGAGAAACCACTTACTGCAAACCCATGTGCAATAAGTTCCTGGATATTCCAGTTTCTTACTATTGGACTTTACATTATTGCTTTAGAAAAGGCAACATAAATTTGCTATAGAAGCATAAACCTCAAATAAGTGCTTATAAAAGTGTACCTTCTATTTGGTGAAACTACATGTCGAAGGTAGCTTTTACTTTTGAAAATGAAGACTATTTTAAAAATAAAGAACTGAAAGAGAACAGAGCTGTGTAGCTGCTAAAATGAGCTCGGAGTCACATCTTTCATCCATTTTTCCAGAAGGGCAACATAAAGCTATATATACAAATCAGATCCTTAAATAGAAGGACTTTAATGAACATATAAGATTTCTCCTTGTTCCATTATAAATTATACATTAAATTTAGAGCATACATCTGGAATTTTACTTAAGAATATACACATAAAACAGCTTTAAGGTGAAGCAGAAATGGGAAAATGTTATACACAATATAAAAAGGAAAGTAAAAATATAAAATGTAGGTGATTTACTTAATGATGAATTTCTCTCAGATTGTATCTTGCCTTAAATGTTGTTCTCCAATGTAGTATGATTCACCATGTCTAAATATAAAATTTAGTAAACCATTTAAAAACCTTGTTAAAATATAATTTTGAAAGATATGGAAAAAGTATGAAGATTAGTAAAGTCTCACTCTGTCACTTTTGAACTATGTAAACATGA
Organism: Nanger dama; assembly: GCA_917880005.1. Taxonomy (NCBI): domain Eukaryota; kingdom Metazoa; phylum Chordata; class Mammalia; order Artiodactyla; family Bovidae; genus Nanger; species Nanger dama. Next base: position 40,147,970 of record CAKJTW010000007.1, read on the forward strand.
GCCTATGACTTCAAATGGGATTAGCAATATCAGATTTGCCAGATTGTTCTGCAAAGTAAAAGAGTTAGCATGAGAAAGCGTAAGAAGATATCACAATGCTGCTAGATAGATTTCTGAATGACTTCTCTTTTGAATAATTTCCTCAGATTAATTTCTGGCACATATTATGTTGTTTTAGTCGCTAAGTCACGTCTGACTCTTTTGCGACCCGATGGATTGTAACTCACCAGCCTCCTCTGTCCTTGTGATTTCCCAGGCAAGAATACCTGTGTGGGTTGTCATTTCTTTCGCCAGAGTATCTTCTTAACCCAGGGACTGAACCTGCATCTCCCTCATTGGCAGATAGATTCTTTAACCACTGAACGACCTGGAAATCTGATATGTGTACATGCATGCTAAGTCGCTTCAGTCATGTCCAACTCTTTGTGCCCTTATGCACTATAGCCTGCCAGGCTCCTCTGCCCAAGGGATTCTCCAGGCAAGAATACTCGAGTGGGTTGTCATGCCCTCCTCCAGGTTGATAGTCTGGAGGAAGACTATAGTCTGGAGTAGTTAATTCCTAAAATCCTGGTACAAAAAAATCCTTCCAGCATAGCTCCCATCTTGTGTATAGATTCTGATGGCACTTGATATCATCAGGCCATTAAGACATGTGGGAGTGAGATTTAAACAGAGCTGGACAGAGTTAAAAAGAGAGAGAGAGAGAGAGAGAGAGAGATGCAGAGAGAGAGTGAATTAGCCTCAGAGTGAATATTAGGACAAAGACCCTGATAAAAAGGACACTAAGAGCTAGCATTTTTCATATGCATTATGAACAACTGAAATAAATATTCAAGTTTTATTTGGCACATTTTTGGCATCATTTCTCTGTACACTATCTCTAATGGGTACAGGGCATGGCCTTATTAGAATCCCACAAGATGTTTTCATAGCACTGGGCTGAAACTCAAGTAGGTTTTGAGTGTGGGTGAGAAGGATGTTGTCAGCCAAGAAATAAAATAAAGAATTTACTTTCTGTGAACTCATCAAGGAGTTTAAAATAGATCAACATTTATCTTTAATTCACATTCCATTATTTTTATTCACTTTATGTTTCTTATTCGGTGGAATATCACTTAAAATGATATGACTACTTTTGATCATGATGATAGTATAAAGGAAACTAGACAAAATATTAGTATTCTATAACTAGTACACTTTAAATTGCATTATTTTGAGAAAATTAGTTATATTTATAGCTGGTAGTATGAGATAAATGAAGGCTTTTCACAGTTTCATTAACTAACATTACTTGATTAACAATAATTTTTGTGAATATGAATTAAGTAGTAGTTAAGACTTAATATGTGCACTTTTTATTGCTTATTAACTATTTTGCACTATTTTATCATGATCTTGACATTCAATAGTCTATTAAAGGAAAGTTAGCTTATTTTAATGTCTTTAGGAACATTCTCAGAATTGTAATATATATGGAAAATATAACAAAGATTTATTTATTTATTGTAGGGTATGTAGTGATTAAAAGACAAAGAATAACCAAGTCTCAGACCTTAAATCTGATCTATAGTAATTCATTGAGTAAGAAACTCTGAAAGAGAGGAACAGGCAGGAGAGAAAAGGGAAAATGGTGTACTCAGGTGCCCCATGTCTGATAAAGCATGGAAGTGGAGTGCAGTGTAAGTAAGGTCACTTTTCTGGCACTGATTTAATCTAATCCTCGTTTCTATTGCAATTGAGTATATGTTTTAGTCAAGGAAGTTTGGCTCAAAATTTATTATAACTGGACTATATCTATAATAACTGAATATTGCCAGCAAATCATTAGTGTTGTAAATATTGCTCTGGAAATTATGGGTAAGAGGCCTCAACACAGTGGAAACATATACACTCATATTAACAGAGTAGGTACTTAAACTTTTTGATTGCAAACTTTTCTATTTTGGCCTAAAACTATGACATCCAATCGAATATTCTCTGCATCAGTGTTGCAAGACATTATATTTTTATTAAAACACATCATGGCAACATAAGGCAGGTAAAATACAGGTTTAAAAAAGTGGAATTCAGTACATATATGGTCAATAAATGTTTCAAAGTAGAAAAAGTTACCTGTTTAGGAGAATTTGAAATTTCTCAATGATTTTTGTACTCATAAAATTATTTCGTACTAATAGTTCTCATCAATGAAACACATTCCCTTTGAATACTAAGTCATAAAAACGTTCACATGTTATATATTTCCATCAGTTTCATCATATAGGATATCCATTGGGTATAAAATTTGATTTTACCTTAGTTACCTAGTTAGTAAGCTGATTTGAATGGTTTAATGTATGCTGGCAAAAGACATGAAACTTCTAGCTAGCTAAGAGACAAAGATTTCGTACTCATGGTGCAGAAATCGGCATGAACATCAGCATCTTTAGATATATCTCTCTTTTTCTCCAGTCCCTAATATGTGACATGATTTGGCCCAAATAAATGCTATATGCACAGTCACTATCTGTCACAGGCTCAGGGACCCTGAACTTGGAGAATCTATGTCTTGCTATTATTCAGTAAGCAAGCCTGTTCCTGGTTGGGGGATGGGAAGTAGAGGGTGATATCAACATATTTCTTAAGGGTAGCAGCAGTATGGACAACACCGAGAAGAGCTGTAGGTGAAAGAAAAGGCATCTAACTCTATCAGTTCACAAGAGCCCGTCATGCAGATCTTGTTCCAAACCCACACTCAGTAAGGTCACCTCAACAGCTGGAAATCAGCCATAGTAAGAGTTTTAAACTAGGAGACTTCCTGGTGGCTCAGATGGTAAAAGCGTCTGCCTACAATGTGGGAGACCGGGGTTTGATTCCTGGGTGGGGAAGATCCCCTGGAGAAGGAAATGGCAACCCACTCCAGTGTTCTTTTTTATTATTATTTTTTTTATTCTACATTACAATACTGTATTTGTTTTGCCATACATTGACATGAATCAGCCACAGGTGTACACGATCTCCCAATGCCAAAGCCCCCTCCCACCTCCCATCCCATATCATCTGGAAAATTCCATGGGCAGTGAGCCTAGTAGGCTACAGTCTATGGAGTTGCAAAGAGTCAGAGTTTTAAACTAGGGAAACCAGGAAACATTAAATACCAGGGCTTTTTTTTTTTTCTAACAGAGAGTTGTTAAACATTCAAGAGCATATCAGTCTACCTCCATCTCAGTTGGTGACATTTTTTGGACAATAGTTTAAAGGAGCATATACTGTACATTCAGTTCAGTTCAGTCGCTCAGTTGTATCTGACTCTTTGTGACCCCATGGACTACTGAACTTCCGGAGTTCACCCAAACTCATGTCCATTGAGTCAGTGATGCCATCCAACCATCTCATCCTCTGTCATCCCCTTTTCCTCATGCCTTCAATCCTTCCCAGCATCAGGGTCTTTTCAAATGAGTCAGTTCTTTGCATCAGATAGACAAAGTATTAGAGTTTCAGCTTCAACAGCAGTCCTTCCAATGAACACCCAAGACTGATCTCCTTTAGGATGGACTGGTTGGATCCCCTTGCAGTCTGAGGGGCTCTCAAGAGTCTTCTCTAACACCACAGTTCAAAAGCATCAATTCTTCGGCACTCAGCTTTCTTTATAGTCTAACTCTCACACCTATACATGACCACTGGAAAAACCATAGCCTTGACTAGATGGACCTTGGTTGGCAAAGTAATGTCTCTGCTTTTTAATATGCGGTCTCGGTTGGTCATAACCTTCCTTCCAAGGAGAAAGTGCATTTTAATTTCATGGCTGAGGTCACCATCTGCAGTGATTTTGGAGCCCAAAAATAAAGTCTGCCACAGTTTCCACTGTTTCCCCATCTATTTGCCATGAAGTGATAGGACTGGATGCCATGATCTTAGTTTTATGAATGTTGAGCTTTAAGCCAACTTTTGCACTCTCTTCTTTCACTTTCATCAAGAGGCTCTTTATTTCCTCTTCACTTTCTGTCATAAGAGTAGTGTCTTCTGCATATCTGAGGTTATTGATATTTCTCCCGGCAATCTTGATTCTAGACTGTGCTTCTTCCAGCCCAGTGTTTCTCATGATGTACTCTGCATGTAAGTTAAATAAGCAGGGTGACCAATATACAGCCTGACGTACTCCTTTTCCTATTTGGAACCAGTCTGTTGCTCCATGTCCAGTTCTAACTGTTGCTTCCTGACCTGCATATAGGTTTCTCAAGAAGCAGGTCAGGTAGTCTGGTATTCCCACCTCTTTCAGAATTTTCCACAGTTGATTGTGATCCACACAGTCAAAGGCTTTGGCATCGTCAATAAAGCAGAAATAGATGTTTTTCTGGAACTCTCTTGTTTTTTTGATGATCCAACAGATGTTGGCCATTTGATCTCTGGTTCCTCTGCCTTTTCTAAAACCAGCTTGAACATCTGGAAGTTCATGGTTCATGTACTATTGAAGCCTGGCTTGGAGAATTTTGAGCATTACTTTACTAGCATGTGAAATGAGTGCAATTGTGCGATAGTTTAAGCATTCTTTGGCATTGTCTTTCTTTGGGATTGGAATGAAAACTGACCTTTTCCAGTCCTGTGGCCACTGCTGAGTTTTCCAAATTTGCTGGCATATTAAGTGTAGCACTTTCACAGCATCATCTTTCAGGATTTGAAATAGTTCAACTGGAATTCCATCACCTCCACTAGCTTTGTTCATAGTGATGCTTCCTCAGGCCCACTTGACTTCACATTCCAGGATGTCTGACTCTAGGTGAGTAAATCACACCATTGTGATCATCTGGGTCATGAAGATCTTTTTGTACAGTTCTTCTGTGTATTCTTGCCACATCTTCTTAATATCTTCTTCTTATGTTAGGTCCCTACCATTTCTGTCCTTCTGAGCCCATCTTTGCATGAAATGTTCCTTTGGTATCTCTAATTTTCTTTTAGAGATCTCTAGGCTTTGCAATTCTATTGTGTTCCTCTTATTTCTTTGCACTGATCATTGAGGAAGTCTTTCTTCTCTCTCCTTGCTATTCTTTGGAACTCTGCATTCAAAAGGGTATATCTTTCCTTTCCTCCTTTGTTTTTCTCTTCTCTTCTTTTCACAGCTATTTATAAGGCCTCCTCAGACAGCTATTTTGCTTTTTTGCATTTCTTTTTCTTGGGGATGGTCCTGCTCCCTGTCTCCTGTACAATGTCACAAACTTCTGTCCATAGTTCTTCAGGCACTCTATCAGATCTAGCCCCCTTAAATCTATTTCCCACTTCCACTGTATAATCGTAAGAGATTTGATTTAGATTATACTTGCATGATCTAGTGGTTTTCCTGCTTTCTTCAATTTAAATCTGAATTTGGCAATAAGAAATTCATGATCTGAGCCACAGTCAACTCCTGATCTTGTTTTTGCTGATTGTATAGAGCTTCTCCATCTTTGGCTGCAAAGAATATAATAAATCTGATTTTGGTGTTGATCATCTGGTGATGTCAATGTGTAGAGTCTTCTCTTGAGTTATTTGAAAAGGCAGGTACTAATTCTAATTAATTATCAAAAGATGTGTGTGTGTCTGTGTGTGTGAGAGAGAAACAAAGAGAGAGAGAAAGAGAGGACACAAGCATAGAAGAAAGAAAGTTCCAGTTGAAAAATAACCTGATGGTTGACACAAAAACCTCACATCTCAGAGGGACTCCAGGGATATCACTCATTATCAGAGAAATGCAAATCAAGACCACAATGAGGTACCATTTCACACCAGTCAGAATGGCTGCGATCCAAAAGTCTACAAGCAATAAATGCTGGAGAGGGTGTGGAGAAAAGGGAACCCTCTTACACTGCTGGTGGGAATGCAAACTAGTACAGCCATTATGGAAAACAGTGTGGAGATTCCTTAAAAAATTGCAAATAGAACTGCCTTATGACCCAGCAATCCCACTGCTGGGCATACACACTGAGGAAACCAGAAGTGAAAGAGACACATGTACCCCAATGTTCATTGCAGCGCTGTTTATAATAGCCAGACATGGAAGCAACCTAGATGTCCATCAGCAGATGAATGGATAAGAAAGCTGTGGTTCATATACACTATGGAATACTACTCAGCCCTTAAAAAGAATAAATTTGACTCAGTTCTAATGAGATGGATGGAATTGGAACCGATTATACAGAGTGAAGTAAGCCAGAAAGAAAAACACCAATACAGTATACTGACACATATATATGGAATTTAGAAGACAGTAATGATGACCCTATATGTGAGACAACAAGAGACACAGAGGTATAGAGTGGACTTTTGGACTCTGAGGGAGAGGGAAATGGTGGGATGGTATGGGAGAATGGCAATGAAACATGTATATTTTCCTGTAAGAAACGAAACGCTAATCTATGTTCAATGTAGGATGCAGGAGGCATGGGGCTGATGCACAGGATGATTCAAGTAGAGGATGGGGGTGGGAGGTGGGAGGGGATTCGGCATTGGGAGATTGTGTTCACCTATGGCTGATTCGTGTCAATGTATGGCAAAACAAATACAGTATTGTAATTTTAAAAATAAATAAATTTAATTTAAAAAAATAAAAATAAAATTAAAAAAAAAAAGCAAAAAAAAATATATATATATATACTGAAACTAAAGAACAAAGATTCTGAAATTGCACGGGATGTTTACCAAAAAGCAACAAACTATTATGGAAATTGAGGAAAAGAAAATGTGTCTTCAAACATGTGTTATAGAAATGAAACTTAGGCCAAATGAATTAATAGAGGAAACTTATAACTCTGTAGATTTTTGGTTTAATACTTAGGAGGGACTCTTAACCTTCATTAAAACTTAAGGAGAGACTCCTAGCCTTCATTAACTTTTGAGGACGTTTGGAAGAGTCCCTAACAGTGGAAACTGGTTTTTAAAACTGAATTATTCTTTCTGATAAAGGATACTGTTGTTGCTGTTGTTGTTGAGTTACTAAGTCACGTCTGATTCTTTTGCAACCCGATGGATTGTAGCCTGCCAAGCTCCTCTGTCCATGGGATTTCCCAGGCAAGAATACTGGAGTGAGTTGCCATTTCCTCCTACAGGGAATCTTGCCAACCCAGGAATCTAACCTGTTTCCAGCACTGGCAGGCAGATTCTTTACCACTGAGCCACGAAGGAAGTTCAATAAAAGATATAGGTGCAATAAAAATGTTAAGCAAAAAGTTAGCATTATCTCCCCAAATTATGTTAATGAGTAATCAACAAAATATTCTGAAGAGCTAAGAAAAGTCATTTAGAAAGGTCATTTAGACCTTTTCTTTCAATAGTCTCAAAATCTTTCTCTTGGGTAACCCTACTTCATCTCCTTACCAAGATTTTAGCATCTATATTTCATTGACTACATTACTATCTACTTGTCTAGCTTCTCATTAGATTAGTTTACAAAAATCATTTGGGTTTCTTCAGAAAATGCATCAGGATGCAATGAATCTAAGCGAGTTTTATTTCTCAGTTGATCAGACTGCTGGCACTTTAGGAGTTCAAGAAAGACTCAGAAAAACCTTGAAAACCTAAAATCCTTGAACTTTACAAAGGAAAATGTGATTTAGTAGTGCATGCTATTAGGAACAGAACTGTACTAAGAACTCAAGTCTCTCAGCAGAAAAGCCAGCCCTCCTTCCTTTCAATGCACTTCTTTGAAGACCAGCTTGCATTTCTGAGGTCCTGGGGCTGTGAGCACGTGGACAGCAGTCTGCTGGTGTCTATTTCTAAAATCAATATTATCTCAATTTATGAACAGTTTAAGAAAATAAATTTCCAAGTGTGACCTGATTCACTTTCTCGGAAGAATTTGCATTCTTGTAAATTCCGCAGTGAGTCACTCAGGGCAAGAAAACTGACTGACATCTATTGGCCTTAGTTTTGAAACAAGGGGGACTCTGAGGCAAGTTCCAATTCTTTAGACTGCATTAATAAATGTAAACAGGATGTTTTAGCACAGAAAGCATAAAACTGCCTGATACATGCAAGGCATATCTTTAATAATGTTTAAAAAGGAGCTAAACATGTCCCTGGGAATTCTTAAAACATTTATCTTTTAGGCAGTTATTTAGTTTCACAAGTCTTTGTTGTTTAACAAGCTGGAGAAAATAGGTCAGCTAATGTTATATTAATCAGTAAATTAATATTTTAATTTGATTTTCTTTCTAGTTAAAATGCTTGCAGCTCTTCCTCCCCCCTTCCCCCACCTTACTTCGGCACTGATGCTAAATGGTATCATTATCATATCGTACCTTGGGGTTGTGAGATAACAGGGTCCAGTGATAGCTCTATTCTTAGAAGAGTGGGAGGTTTATCATGCCACTTACACATTTAAAATGACACTCCATGTCTCCCGTGCAACAAAGTGTCTTAGAGCTGAGTCATAGAATTCTCCAAGTTGTGCTTTTCAATTCACAGTCTAAGATTGTACCTTTCAAATCTAACTAGAAAATAAATTTGTGCTTAGTAGAAATTCTATCTTTATTCAAGGGGAAAAAATATTTCTCAGACTATCTGAAGGATATAAGCGTGAGTTTCAGATTCTAGTTTCTTGTATTAACTGACAATTCAACATATACTTAGATTCAAAGGATTTGGTGGTGTATTCTTTGCAAATGAGTAAAGACCTATTCAAATTTCACATTAGAAATTTAACATAGGCTAGGTATTTTTATTTTCAATTTCTCAAAAACAAACTCTGTCTTTGTTTTTGTTTAGTATATATTGAGGGGCTAAAACATGCTAGAAACTGTGTAATTTTGTATGACATTATTTCTGTGGTGATATTAATTTTCTTTTCATAGCCATCACCATAAAATTTTATGTGTTTCTAAGAACCCAAATTTAGTATCATTAAGGGAGTTTAGTCATGCTGCCTTAGAAGAGATTAGCTGAGATTGGCAATAGAGAATGTTTTTGAAGCATTTATGTTAGTTCACTGTATGCTTTAATATTTCTAATGAAAAGTATCATACTCACCCAATGTTTTGCATCCTTCCTGAATTTCAGCTGGAGTTTTGCAGAAAGAATGCTAAACTAATTTACTGGTATTGAAAAATACATATATATTAATACTAAAAATATTAAAGTAGTACAATAAAATATCACAATTTAATTTTATCTAAGATGTATAGCTAAATCTATCAATAGGAAGCTTGCCTATAATTAATCTATTTTCATCTTATGGTCCTTTTCCATTGACATAAAACTTTGAGTCCTAGATGTATAAATCTACAAAGTTGTTTACATAAATTTTAACATAATCTAATTGTAGAAACTCAAATCCAGTTAGCAAACTCTATTTAATTTTCTTTAATTAGTGCCAAACTCATTACTTTCATTTTGTCCATTTTTGTTCCATGATTCTCTTGTCTACCAGGAAGAAAAATGCCAGTCATTTTGCTAACATGGACAAACGCTGCTGCTGCTGCTGCTATGTTAGCTGCTGCTAAGTGTGACCCCATAGACGGCAGCCCACCAGGCTCCCCAGTCCCTGGGATTCTCCAGGCAAGAACACTGGAGTGGGTTGCCATTTCCTTCTCCAATGCATGAAAGTGAAAAGCGAAAGTGAAGTCGCTCAGTCGTATATGGACAAAGCCATATGCAATTCTCAGAGAAATATTCGTTTATATTCTAAAATAAAGTATGTTCACTTATCTTACATAAATCTGTTATACAGATTTACAATATTTTTAACATTATTACTATTGTTATTTATACTATTGATATAAACAAATATTAGAAGTTACAAGAATGTTAACTATGCAGAATCATGAGAAATAGATTTGATCAGTTACTTTGTTCAGTCTGGTTAAGTGAAAACTTTGTTTTACAGGAAAGTTTTCAATAAAAAGAGAAAGTAAGTTTATGTATAGAAAATCAAAGATTGTTGTTTTAAAAAAGCATAGAAATATAGATTCATATACACTGATCAAAAATGATAAATAGCTTAGAGAAAAGATAGAGAAGATAATCTGTATTTAAGCTTTCCCTGGTAGCTCAGCTGGTAAAGAATCCACTGGCAATGCAGGAGACCTTGGTTTGATCCCTGGGTCAGGAAGATCCCCTGGAGAAGGGAAAGGCTACCTACTCTAGAATTCTTGGGCTTCCCTCGTGGCTCAGAGGGTAAAGAATCTGGCCACAATGTGAGAAACCTGGGTTTGATCCCTGGGTTGGGAAGATCCCCTGGAGAAGGGAAAGGCTACCTACTCTAGAATTCTTGGGCTTCCCTCATGGCTCAGAGGGTAAAGAATCTGGCCACAATGTGAGAAACCTGGGTTTGATCCCTGGATTGGGAAGATCCCCTGGAGAAGGGGAATGGCTACCCCTTCCAATATTCTGGCCTGGAGAATTCCATGGACAGAGGAGGCTGACTTGCTATAGTCCACGGGGTCACAAAGAATTGTACACAACTGAGTGGCCTTCACTTTCAATCTGTATTTATGAACCATGAACTGGAGACCATGTCCTCTACTAGACACAGCATTTGAAAACAACAATATATCTTACATTTACTGAATGCTTAGATCCCCTGGATCTAAGGAAATGGCAACCCACTCCAGTATTCTTGTCTGGGAAAATTCCATGAACAAAGGTGCTTGGCAAGCTATAGTCCATGGGGTCAAAAAAGAGTTGGACACAATTTAGCAACAAACAACAACAACATATGCAAACTGCTGTCCAAGTGTTTTATGTATTAGTTTATTTAATCCTTACAATCCCATGGATGAAGTTACTATTCATTATCCTTGTCATACAAATTAATAAATCAAAGTCAAGAGGTTAAACAACCTGTCTAAAGTCTAAACAAGTGTAAGATGTAGTTGAGACTAGATCAAAGTTCTTATTCTTGGTTAATACGCTTAATCACTAGGATTTCACTCAACTGTTTATTTTTCTTCATTTTAAAATAATATAACTAGTTAGGTAAGTGGAGAAGAAAAAAAAGTTAAAGACATGATTGCTCATTTCTAAACCTTTACAGTCTTCTTGCTTACAATATCAAGACTACCTCTGCATCCAAATTTTAACTACAAGTTTTGACTCAGTTTATTCAAGGCTAGAATTCTTTCTACCCATGAGCCCCCCAAAATATATAGTGAAAACCTTAATTTACAGTAGTCCTGGGTTGAGAGTAGTCTATTCCAAAAGAACTCAGCATAAATTCTCCATAGAAAAATGCACCTCAACTTCAAGAGGCAAAGTTTACCTGTGGTTAAAACTCCAAGAAACATGAGTTTACAAAAATTGTGAACACATTATATGGTCTCAAGCCATGTAAGTGAGAATTAGTGAATTCAAACTACATGTTCAAACCCACAAAGCATACAGACAATTACACCATCAAATACAAAATGTAAAATATATTTTTACATATGGGGAAAGAAAAGAAAGGCCTAAAAATATTAGGAAAACAAGTCATTATCAAAAGTGAGACAGAGTTTTAAAAGATCCATTTATAATAATCACAGACGAAATACACAGTAATTGAAATTAGAAACACAATAGATGGGTTAAGTAGATTAAACATGATTGAAGGAAAAGCTACTGGATTTGAGTCAAGGTTCAGAATAGAACTTTAAACCAAAAAGTATCATGGTTTTGGAAAAAATGTACTTTTAATTGGGTAAGAACTGCTGGGATTGAAAGAAGTAAGGGAAATTTCCCAGGATAACTCAACTAAACAAAATCCTGAATTGAAACGATAACAGAGTTTGGAGATGTGAAAAACATGGCAGCTGATTAAAAGAGCCCATATTACCCCTTCAATAGAGAAAGTCAGCCTTGATGCGATTGCAAGAAGGAAGAGATAAAGTGAGATGCCCACAAACCAGTGCCCTTGAAGAGCACTGGCATGCTCCTGTGTTGGCAGCCTCCTTTCGGCTCCTGGCAGAGCTAAGTGTCAATGTGAACCTGCAAATACCTTCTTCCTTTCTATACATTGCTTTCTTGCTTTGTTGATAGTTTCCTTCACTGAGTAAAGCTTTTTTTTTTTTTTTTTAATGTAATCCCACTTGTTTATTTTTGCTTTTCTTGCTATTCCTTTTGTGTAAAAATCATTGCCTAGAGTGATGACAAGGATCTCACATCTATTTATGTATGATATTCACTCTTTTATATATATCTCACAATATATAAGCTGAGGCATTGAAGTATAAATAAAAATTGGTTATATGAAAATCAGAGAGACAGACTTGAAGACACATATTTGCAGGAAATAAACCCAACAATAATTAAATATTATAAAGAGAAATGTTCTAAAATAATTCATATATTACATCATTTAATCCTATCAACAGCCCAAAGACCTAATTTAATAGTTTACCCTACTTCTCAGATGAGGTAATGGAAGAATTTAAAAGACCAACTAATTATCTTAAGGATATACAGCATTTAGATGGTACAACAAGAATGAGATGTCAGGTGATTCGATACCAGAATCTGTTTTCTTTATCTGCAAGATGTTACCTATCAAGGAGAGGTCAGTCTCTATGGCATCTGATAGTGAAATTAGAAAACACAGAAAGTGAAAGTGAGCCATGCTGGCTGCTTAATTCTCCTCAGGATCTGCATAGAATATTGTCTCTGCAGAACATATTTCTGGCTCTCACTTAACTAACAAGTTATGGTATGTAGGGGTTTCCCTGGTAGCTCAGCTAGTAAAGAATCTGCCTGCAATGCAGGAGACCCCTGTTCAATTCGGAAAGATCCACTGAAGAAGGGAGAGGCTGCCCACTCCAGTATTCTTGGGCTTCACTTGTGGCTCAGCTGGTAAAGAATCCACCCACAATGCGGGAGACCTGGGTTTGATCCCTGCATTGGGAAGATCCCCTGGAGAAGGGAAAGGCTATGCACTCCAGTATTCTGGCCTGGAGAATCCCATGGACTGTATAGTCCATGGGGTCGCAAGGAGATGGACATGACTGAGCAAATTTCACTTTCACTTTATGATACATAAGTCAGCATGTTAATTTGTTAACTATAAAAAGTATATAATTCTACTAATATTTGTGTTGTGGCCTAAAGTATCTGCTTTCTAATTTATGGTATCTTGGGGGATAATTATGTGGTTGTTTGGTAATCATAAAATCAAAGTAAATGCAGTTAGATATTTTTGAAAGATATTTTATCCAAAATGTGGATGAATATATAAAAATCTATTATAGAGAACATTGATCCATCCATTGAATGCTTTTCAATGTGTCTACATGTTAGCTTAGAATTTTAACACTTAAGGTTAAATCCCATGACTATTTATTCTGTATCTACAGGACATAACTTAGGTCCTAGTATAAAGTAGGTTCTTCAAAATTAATTGTTGAATTTACTTTTGTGTTCTCTCTCTCTTTTTCTTCTGATTTTTAGATTTCTAGATTTCATTTAACCTTTTCTTTCCTTATCCTACTTTTAAATTGAGTAACATCTTTTCCCCTAGTGAGCACATGTCTGCCATTTCTGTTTTAGGATAAGTCCTTCTTATCCACCAAGTATTCACACTTTTGAAGTTATGCAGCCTATTCATTTGGTAGCCAGTCTTACAGCTCTTTAGTGAACCAAAGAGGAAATGAAAATAAGATTCATGAAGCCAAGGAAGAAGTTTGAGAAGGTGGTCATGTTAGTTGGGAATAAGAGGAGAGAAAGTCAATGTAAGAACTGGATGGAAGCAGTGAAACAGAATTTTGCATTCAAAATAGAAATGGGATTGAACCAGAAAAGCAAACATTTCTTAAGGTTCAGGGACTTGTTCTGGGCCTGGAAAAGGAAACATTGTTAATATAGTACTTAGTTAGCAGTCATAAATACTTATCTAATAAATTAACAATTAAATATAAATTGGAGCGTTGAACACAGAAAAAATGCATTGTAGTCAGGCATAAGTATTTAGAGGCATAGGGAAGCAGAGAAAAATGACACAGCATTTGATTCAGAGAGAAATCCCAAATCAGCAAGAGTTGAAAAGCGTACTGCACATTATCTAGGATGAAATACCGTTCATTGACCAAATTCCCTTGTGAGTGGCAATATAAGGTTACTTAACATTACAGGTAACCTGACTGAAGCATAAATGTAAACTGACTTTCCAAGATCAATCAGAGGTTAAGAGTTTAGTTCCATCTCTTAGGCTCCCAAACTTGTTCTTAAGTCACAGGGACAGGTGTTTCTAAATTCTACATTGACTCTTTGATCTGAATCAGGATAAGCTCAGCAGGTCTTTACACCTCCATGGTGAGAAAATGTATCCTTTCCTGTGTTTGAATTCAAAGCAGAGTAAAAGTTGAGTGGGGCAAAATGGAAAGATCTTCCAGATTCACAGTGATGTGGGAGATCCATATTTGAGAGAGATATACCAAAGTTCAGTCAATAGGCAGCTAGAAACATAGAAAGATAAAGGATCTATTTAAGTTCATGATCTCCATGTAATCTAAAATCCTCTCTTTGGAAGCTATGTTTTGATATGATAAATTTGTTCTCAAACAAAAGAACTACTGTTGTGATTGCCATTTAAACAAATAATATTTATTAAAGTTGCTGCTAAAATCCCCAATTTCCTGACTTCTGGATCACCCTTGGAATAATATTTTTAAAAATATATCCTTGTAGTTTCATTTGTGGTCTAAAAAGTGTTTGACTCACGAAGGTTGAATGTCAGGTAATTTTATTTAATGTTCATGTTTAAAAGAGAAAAGGCGGAGAAAGATTTAGATGAAAAGTAGAGTGTGTGACCTTAGAAATATATTTATAAGGTCTGACTGCAGCGGCCAAAAATAATAACCATTGAACCTAGTGAAAAATTTAAGGCCAATGAGCTAACAGTGATCTTTGCAATGGGATATTAATACGTAAATATTTTAGTCAGCTTTTTCACACCCAGCATAAAAATGTCTTGTATTTTATCTACAGTCTCACTCTAGGTGAAATTTTGGAGAGATTCTTGAATTCTCACTGAAGTCTTTATATACATATTCACACACTATAATTAAATGATTTTACTACCCAAATACATTCAAGAAAAAAAAGATTTTAATATACAGTGATGATTCCCAAGGCCATGTATCATTTTACACTTTGGGACAGTGCTATACTGTCTATACTGTCTATACAGTGCTATACTGTTTCTTTTATCTGTATATACTTGCTATAATATTGTGATTTATTGAAGATTAGGGTCATTCGGTTTTCTAACAATACTTAACCTTGAAATAAAATGCTAAAATTGATGAAAATAATAAATATTTGTGAATTTGTCAAAATGCATTTGCTCTTCACATAACTATTGTTGAGTCACTCAGTCGTGTCCAACTCTTTTGCAATCCAATGGTCTGTAGCTTCTCCAGGCTCCTCTGTTCATGGGATGATCCAGGCAAGAATACTGGAGTGGGTTGCCATTTTCTTCTCCATCACATACATATAATATATAGATAAATGTTCATATAATTATGTGCTTAGTTGCTAAGGCATGTCTGACTTTTTGTGACTCTATGCACTTTTGCCCACTAGGCTCCCCTGTCCATGGATTTCTCAGGCAAGAATACTGGAATTGGTTGCCATTTCCTTCTCCATCATATAGTTATATCCATGTCAAACTAGAATGTGTTGTTAACCTCTTTATGTTTCTTTGATGTTAGTAAGCTTGGACTGCAAGGAGATCCAACCAGTCCATTCTAAAGGAGATCAGTCCTGGGTGTTCATTGGAAGGACTGATGCTGAACCTGAAATTCCAATACTTTGGCCATCTCATGCAAAGAGTTGACTCATTGGAAAAGTCTCTGATGCTGGGAGGGATTGAAGGCAGGAGGAGAAGGGGATGACAGATGGCTGGATGGCATCACCGACTCGATGGACCTGAGTTTGAGTGAACTCCAGGAGTTGGTGATGGACAGGGAGGCCTGGCGTTCTGCGATTCATGGGGTCGCAGAGATGGACACGACTGAGCGACTGAGCGACTTAACTGAACTGAACTGAAGCCAAAGAAATGGCTCTGGTTTTCAGACAAATGATTTATTTTTGCCAATTTTTTAACTTAGTAGTTGTATTAAGGTAGGGCTATTTGCTAGAAACGTAAGATGAATTTTGACACTTAACATGGGAAAGTGAAAGAAAACTAGAAAGAGCATTAGGTCTTAATGTAGAGGCTTAGGTTCTGCTTACCCACAAATTGAGCAAGTCGTTTCACCTGCTCAATTCATTTCTCTCACCTTACATGTGAATATATATTTGGCTAATTGGAACTTGAAAAATAAAATCATGTTTTAATGGCTAATTAAAAACAATGTGGTGAATTTGAGTAATACTCTATAGGTCACTCTTCTGCCATGTTTTACATAACCCTTCATATAATATGGATTTTCATAGGCCACAAACTTGGATTTAAAACACAACTATTTTCATTTAAATCTATTAGTAAAATTTAAGACTATCTGAAACCTAAGTAGAGGAATCTGTCATAGATTTAGAATTTCACAGTCAAATGGATTTCTCTATACCCATCTAAATTCTTCTTGACAAAAAGAGGGTTCAGGCACTAGAGGAGGGAACCATCTGTTGAGTTGTTTTTATACTTGAGCTCTAAACCAACTAGAATTGCTCAAGCTATCTGCATTATCTGTTTGGTGTTTAGTCTTTAAGTCCTTAGAGGTTACAATCTCTTTTTCACACCTCCTGATTTCCAGCCGCTCTCTCTCTTTCTGTTCCCATTTGATGCCTCCCTCAGAGTCTCAGAAAATATTTGGAATACTCTGTAAAAATGTTGGTAGTTGTGGGAAATCAGGGGGTCTATTTCAACCCACTTGCGAAGAGGTGCTTCATTACCATGTCAATCCTATAGCTTCTGTATTGCATCTGGATGTTCACGCTTGTCACATCCCTATGCTTGCTTGGGAAGTCAAGATAGAAGTTTTCATTCTTTTTCAGTTCAGTCACTCAGTTGTGTCTGACTCTTTGAGACCCCATGGATTGCAACATGCCAGACTCTTTTTCCATGAGTTTTTCCAGGCAAGAATACTGGAGTGGGTTGCCATTTCCTCCTCCAGGGGATCTTCCTGACCCAGGGATCAAATCTGCATCTCCTGTGGCTCTTGCAGGCAGATTCTTTACCACTGATCCACCTTGGAAGCCTATCCCATGATCTACATTTGGCCAAAGCAAGGTCAACTTGCTACCGTAATCCAAGCAGTAGCATAATGTGATTTGAAATATGCTTAAGAAAAGTAAACCATGTCATACAAAACAACAAAAAAATAATAATAAGGCTACAGTTCATTTTAATGAATGGTTCCAGAAAGAGGTGAATTGATGCAAATCATACACTGTCGATTGCTTAAATCCATTAACTACATACAGTCAAATTTCAATAGAGAAAAGAAAATTATTTCCGTGTCCTCTTTGTCCTGTCCCATCATTTAAGAATTCTTCAGGTCTGATTTGGCCACACTTGCAAAACCCATGCACCAATGTTCATTAGATAAAAAGCAAAACAAAAAAGACAGCAAAAATTTATTTTCATTATTTTTTCATGTATGTGTTGTTAATATATGGGATATGAGTATCACTAAGAAGGCATCTAATATGATTAAGCAAGGAATTCTGAAGCCAGGCATAAGCCATATTTACAACTCAGTATAAAGTTATGCACCTCATAAATATATCACAAACTCTGTCTTACTTTCCTAATGTACAGTTTTATAAAATGAAACATGGGTTTCAGATATGCTCTTTGAGAGTGTGCTATTAGGACAAATACTTAAACCAATATATAGATCAAAATAATTCATATAGGATTTTCTTTTATTGATTATCAATCCATTTTATTTGAACAGTCCTGACTAAGATCAGAATCACTTTGCAAAAATGCTTGTGAACCTGACAAAGTAGTAACACCAGAGCACGGCCCTACTTTGAAAGTATATTTGAAAAGTGAAAGCAAATCAATTGTAATTATACAAACGAAAATGTTATCTTTTCCTATTAATACCATAATTGTGAGAAATATCATGCAGTTTGGAAGAATTTCTGAAAGGACACAATAGTCTATTAACTAAATTTGTTTAAGGTATGCTATTCCACTAATTTTCAGAAGCCTACTTCAACCTTTGGTAAGTGAGGGAAGGGTTGTGGAAATAAAGCAGAAGACATAAAAATGAAAAATTTGAAAAATTACTAACTTTTCTCCTAGCATTTCATTTATGTTTTATTAATTTATTACTAGAAGTAATAAAGTATGTATTTTGAATAGGACATTAATTATAGGATATAAATAAAGGTCCATCAGTAGGTGAATCTATCCAGGACATCCAGAGAGTGGATTATTGTCATTTAACTTTCTTGAAAATTTCTAAACCATCTATTTCTACATCCTTACTAGCATTGATTGCAATCAGTTGAATCAGTAGTTTATGTTTCATTTCCTTTCATTTGCTGTTATTTTACACAGGGGAATATTTGCATTTGTATTGTATTCCTGACATAAGTAAAACCCATTTCAAAGTTCATACCTGCTCTAATGTACTAGCAAATTTCAGCCTTTCCTCCAATAAGTCATCCTTTTCATAGGAAAGTTGACTGTAAGAATTTTGCTTTAACAGTAATCCAAGGATAATTCTTTTAAAAATTAATAGCTAACTAAGGGAATTAAAAATAAAACCTGGCAGTTAAAATAATTGCATTGTTTCTTACTTAAATATTAATCGGTAGGTGAGAGAAAACAAGAAATAGAGAAACTATGGATTAAGAAGTGCATTTAGGTATTCATTAAAAAGCATTTAGTGAAACAACCAGAATTTCAAACTTGAAACCACTAAATAATTCTAGTCTTACTGCCTGGTCTAATGCAATGCTGTGGACAGGACTGAGGTGATAAAAAGGAAGTGTCTACACCGCATGCTGAGCGAGAGGAAAGTACTCAGCCTTCACTTGCATTCACTTAGGATCTTCCAGAACATAGTAGATGTTTGTTGATCTAATCAACTGTTCTATTATTTGCTTCTAATTTTTTTGTTATATTTAATGGAGACATCATTTTCTTATGCATGAAATATGAGAGTAAAATATTTTGTGGCTAATAAAAACGTATTTATTGTTCCGGGTTTCTGGAGCTAGGGAGCTTTTCTTTTAATGTCAAGATTCTTATCTTATAACAAAGAGATCTAAAAGTTACTATGTTCTTTGCAGGGAGAGTTATTCTTCTTTGTGTGCATTTGTTAATGAAAATAAACAAAATTCTTGCCTTCCAGTTAACTTATAACATGGCAATGTTCAATTCCTATTTTTGAATTGAACTGGTTTACACAAAAAATTTACTCCAGAATCATTTTCTATCCTGTTTGTCTTGTGTCTATACATTAATACACAAAATGAATGTTGCAAGTCTTTAGATTTATGTTTCAATAGTCTTGCTTATTTTGAACATGTTTTTCTGTTGCATGTTACTGAGGAATTACTTGTAAGATAAGTTGGCAAGTCAGGATTTTCTTAAAGTCCATTTAGGTCTGCCACCCTGTTCAGGTTTTCCTCTCTAGTAAACTCAGCCTTAAAGCCACTTTTCAGCCTCTGTTTGGACATCTTCAGGAAAAAGCAGCTCACCATACTAGGTTCTGAAGCATCAGGTTCCTACTTTGAATATCTAGGATTATGAGCAAATGTGCAGTCATATACTGAACAATAATCCTGACATTTGAAACTTTTATGCAATTTCTCTTATTCCTTCACTTAGATTCCTAAAGGGTAAGTTTAAGCTCTTTTTCAGATGGAATACTTTTAGGTGTTTAAAAAATTTTGTTTGCCTTCTCTAAGTCTTTGATCTATTTCAATATTCCTGATCTTTCAAAATATCTTCATATGACTTTTAAAAATTTTCCTTCATCATCCACTCCATCTGTCATATTATTCTTCCCTATACTTGCTTTACTTTATTTTAGTTTCTCAATGTGCTGATAAAAATATACATAGGATACTACAGATGAGAATTAGGATATTGGATTACAACACCAGCTTCATTTTTCTAGTTATTCCATAATAGTTAATAACACTATTAAGCCATAATATGGTTTTCTGAATTCCTATCATTCAGTTGGATTCCTATGATCTTTCTAAACTACCACCCGGTTTAATGGTTGTTAGCACTAAACCACTTTTCCCATTTAAAGTGTTTTGTACTTAGGAAGCTCATGGGTTTTCTGGGGAAGTTATTGCTCATTAAGAGAGTTTTTACTTTTATTCCTACTAAATAGCATGAAAAGAGGCTAAGGCAGTATGGTGGGTTCAAATGAAGTGATGCCTAGTGACAATTCTACTAAAGAAGTGTGAGTAGCTAGGAAGCACTTGTTAAATTTTTTCTCATTTCTCAAACTCTGTCAATTCAGTTTGAGGAAGTCCACATGGAGGGAAATAATTCTTGCAACACAAAACTAGACAGTTTGCTATCCTGTTTCATTAAAGATAGAGGAATTTTAATTCAGTTTCTTTACAGAAGTACATTTTTACTATGTGAATATCAATTAGCTTACATCCATTAGAAAGCTAGAGATAACAAGGAATCATCAACTAAAATGGGTACAGAACAAAATCAAATGTCCTCTTACTTCCCATTGCTTCTGCCTTAAAGGAACAAAAAGGTTATTCTACTTCTTCAGTGAGGGAGGGAAGGATGTCTGATGAAAGTTATAGGATCCTGGAAGAAGCCCTGGGAAGAAAAGGGTGAACAAGCATTTAACCTGGAGAGTTGAAGCATGTTTACTTAATAGGTCTCAGACATTTAGGTAACATACTTTTTATAGCTTTAGTGCTTTCCCAGAAATTTAAGGTGGTTGAACAGAGCCTGTGGGTGCTCTCACTCTGGGCCAGTAACAAGATATAAGCTAAATTAGCTTCATCTTCCCTGGTAATTAGATCTCATTTTTCAGTTCGGTTCAGTTCAGTCACTCAGTTGTGTCCAACTCTTTGTGACCCCATGGACTGCTGCACACCAGGCCTCCCTGTCCATCACCAACTCGTGGAGTTTACACAAACTCATGTCCATTGAGTTGGTGATGCTATCCAACCATCTCATCCTCTGTCATCTCCTTCTCCTCCTGCCCTCAATCTTTCCCAGCATCAGGGTCTTTTCAAATGAGTCAGCTCTTCCCATCATGTGGCCAAAGTATTGGAGTTTCAGCTTCAGCATCAGTCCTTCCAATGGACACCCAACACTGATCTCCCTTAGAATGGACTGGTTGGATCTCCTTGCAGCCCAAGAGACTCTCAAAAGTCTTCTCCAACACCACAGTTCAAAAGCATCAGTTCTTTGGTGCTCAGCTTTCTTTATAGTCCAACTCTCACATCCATACATGACTACTGGAAAAACCATAGCCTTGACTGTCAGAGGGACCTTAGTCAGTAAAGTAATGTCTCTGCTTTTGAATATACTATCTAGGTTGGTCATAACTTTCCTTCCAAGGAGTAGGTGTCTTTTAATTTCATGGCTGCAGTCAGCATCTGCAGTAATCTCATTTTTAGGCTTAATTAAAGCTGTGCCTGTGTATGTATGCTTTAGTGAAGTGAAAGTGAAATCGCTCAGCTGTGTCCAACTCTTTGCAAACCCACAGACTGTAGCCTACCAGGGTCTTCTGTCCATTGGATTTTCCAGGCAAGAATACTGGAGTGGGGTGCCATTTCCTTCTCCAGGGGATATTCCCAACCCAGGGATCGAACCTGGGTCTGCCTCATTGTGGGCAGATACTTTATCATCTGAGCCACCAGGGATGCCCTATGTATGTTTTAAACAGACTAAAATGAATTCTCCATTTAGCTACTTCAATAATCCAATTACACTTTTACTAACTTCTAGAACTAAACTTTGGGGAGAAAGCTTCCATTTCTTTCCTTTTCTTGGAAAGATTGGGGTCTAGTGAAGTAATTTCTCAAAGATCTTGCTCCTGCTTCAAACAATGTGTAAAGACACGTGTGTGTGTGTGTGTGTGTGTGTGTACATGTGCTAAATTGCTTCAACTGTGTCTGACTCTTTGTGATCTCATGGGCTGTAGCCTGCCAGGCTCCTCTGTCTATGGAATTCTCTAGGCAAGAATACTGAAATGGGAAGCCATTCCCTTCAAGGAATCTTCTGGACCCAGGGTCAAATCTGGATCTCCTGCATTGTAGGCAGATTCTTTACTGTCTGAGGCACCAAAGAAACCAGTAGGTTTACTACTAGGTTTACTCTAAAGAGGATATCAGATGACTGACTCAGGCTTAGAGGCCTGAAGCTGTATTGTGTTCTCTGTGTCTTCAGGAGAAAGCAAGTTATGCAAATTTTTCCTTTAAGAATTAGTTAAAGGAGACTTCCTATAGGTCTATTTTGAGTAATAGACAGACATAGATGCTTATTACTTCAGTGTGATCTCCTCTAGATAGCAACTCCTCATCCAAGTGTATACCACCTAAGATACGTTTTCCTTGAAGATATTCAACTTAATTTATTGATGACTTTTTAGACCACCATATTTTTCGTAGATGCAAAATTGTATTTTATACCTAGCATTATAGAAGATTAAATATTACAGAAAAGAACAAAATATATGTGTGTGTGTGTGTATATATATATAAACACACATATAAGTTGAATAACCGGAAGGAAACCGTAATATTTCAAAGATTTCCAAATTTATATTCCATTATAATCTTTAGTGTTGAAAGATACTTACAGATTTACTCTTAAGAACTGTGCTGAGCAAGATTTGTTATTTTAAACTTTCTTTTTGATATAGTTTCTAACTTGTCTTAAATGGTATGAATAAGTCAGCTATTTGGGAGTACATAGCTCAGTTAGTAAAGAATCTGCCTGCAATGCAGGAGACCTGGCTTCGATCCCTAGGTTGGGAAGATCCACTGGGGAAAGGAAAGGCTACCCACTTCAGTATTCTGGCCTGAGAATTCCATGGACTGTATAGTCCATGGAGTTGAAAAGAGTCAGTCACAAGAGTGACTTTCACTTCTTTCACACAAGGAGGATGCTAACTTTTTTATATTGTTAACATAGTCCTTTAATAATTGAGTCTTATTAGGTTTAAGAAGATAATGTTATTTTCAATATAATAATTAGAAATCAAAGATGCATTTCAAGCATTAGCAAACATTTTCTGTAAAGAGCCAGAGTGACTATTTGATTTCTGTTGCAACTACTCATTACTCCCTTTGTTTCTGCTCAAAATCCTTCAGGCTAGGCTTCAACAGGGCTTCCCTGGTAGCTCAGGTGGTAAAGAATCTGCCTGCAATGTGGGAGACCTGGGTTCAATCCCTGAGTTGGGAAGATAGCCTGGAGGAGGAAATGGCACTCCCTTTCCTGGAGAATCCCCTGGACAGAGGAACATGGCAGGCTACAGTACATTGGGTCACAAAGAGTTGGACATGACTCAGTGACTAGGAACAGCACAGCACAGACTTCACCAGTACCTGAACCGACAACTTCCAGATGTATAAGCTGGATTTAGAAAAGGCAGAGGAACAAGACCTCAAACTGCCAACAACCACTGGAACATAGAAAAAGCAAGAGAATTCAAGAAAAATACATACTTCTGCTTCACTGACTATGCTAAAGTATTTGACTGTGTGGATCACAACAAACTGGAAAATTCTTAAAGAGATAGGAATACCAGACCACCTTACCTACCTCCTGAGGAACCTATATGCAGGTCAAGAAGCAACTGTTAGAACCTGACATGGAAAAATGAACTGGTTCCAAATTGGGAAAGGAGTATGGCAAGGCTATATATTGTCACTTTGCTTTTTTAATTTGTACGCAGAGTACATCATGCAAAATGCTGGGCTGGATTAATCCCAAACTAGAGTCAAGATTACTGGGAGAAATAAGAACAATCTCAGATATATAGATGATACCACCCTAATAGCAAAAAGCAAAGAGCAACTAAAGACCCTCTTGAAAGTGAAAGAAGAGAGGTAAAAATCTGGCTTCAAACTCGATTCAAAAACTAAGAACATGGCATCTGCTCCCATCACTTCATGGCAAATATGTGGGGAAACAATGGAAATGGTGAGAGACTTTATTTTCTTGGTCTCCAAAGTCACTGTGGATGGTGACTGCCACCATGAAATTAACAGATGCTTGCTCCTTGGAAGAAAAGCCATGACAAACCTAGATAGCATATTAAAAGGCAGAGATATTAATTGGCTGACAAAGGTCTGTATATTCAAAGCTATAATTTTTCCAGTAGTCATTTAGGGATGTGAGAGTTGGGCCGTAAAGTTAGGCTGAGTGCCGAAGAATTGATGCTTTCAAATTGTGGTGCTTGAGAAGACTTTCGAGAGTTCCTTGGACAGCAAGGAAATCAAACTAGTCAATCCCAAAGGATATCAGTCCTGAGTATTCACTGGAAGGACTAATGCTAAAGCTGAAGTTCCAATACTTTGACGACCTGATGCAAAGAGTCAACTCATTGGAAAAGACCCTGAAGCTGGAAAAGATTGAAGACAGGAGAAGAAGGGGATGACAGAGGATGAGACGGTTGGAAGGCATCACCGACTCAAAGGACATGTGTTTGAGCAAACTCCAGGAAACGGTGAAGGACAAGGAAGCCTGGTATGCTGCAGTCCATGGAGTCGCTAAGAGTCAGACATAACTTACCAACTGAACAACAACAGCTTCAAGAAAGCAGCCATACACAGTACTTAAAAAAGGAATGGGTATGGCTGTATTTCAGTAGTTTTATTTACAATAGGCATGAGTTAGATATGGTCTCGGGGTTACAGTTTGCCTATTGATGTAGCTGTTTTTGTTAACAGAAAGTTTCAACACTTTCAAGCGTAGCCTCAATGGTATAGAACTTCATTGTATCTGAATACAATTTTAATTCCATAACAGGCAAGAGAAACTTTGGCTCATCAGTGATGCCAGCTAATAAGAAATAACCATGTGTCTTACATGTGACTTTTGTTCCTCAAATGAAGCTTGAGCTGAATACTCTTTTGAAAAATAGAACTCAAAGTATGCTCTTTTCTTTCCTTAATGAAAGCTCTTTTAGTTTCATTTTTATTACATTTCCTCTTTTCTGTTCTCAGTGGAATCATTAATTTTCTTCTTTATAAAGGACCAGATGAATAATAATCCTTAAATTATTCTTAAACAGGTTCCTGAAAAACAACTGATTAAATTGTTTTATTCTAGGGGAGGTAAGATAGCAGTTGATAGGAATACAGCTGACCCTTGAACAACACAAAGGTTAGGGGGCTGGCAATCTGTACAGTAGAAAATTTGCATAAAACTTCACAGTCAGCTCTCTGCATTTGCAGTTCTACATCTGCAGATTTAACCAACCTTAGAGACTGGAGTGCTGTAACACGTACTTACTGAAAAATTTGCCTATAAATAGAACCATGCAGCTCAAAATACAGCATGTGCTATTGAAGGGTCAAGTGCATTTTAACATCTTTAATAGGAACAGTATTTTTTAATTTAAATCCCATGTTTAGTTTCTGGGAAACATGTATTAAGATATAAAGAATATATTGATCAAATTGATTTCCTTTTCTACACATAAATACTGTAGTATTTGAAAAATTAGAACAATAAATGTCTATAGCATTGCTGCAAATCCCAAGAAAAGGGAACATAGTTCAGGTAACTCTTTCTCCCCACTAGATCATCATTAAATATCCTGAAATGTGACTTTAGTGACAGCACAAACAAAAATCTGAAATGTCGGAAAACAGATGCCTATAGGATATGACCAGTGGTGTAATTAAATGTAATGTGGGCACTTTTCTGTAGAAGGGCATTGGAAACCCTTTTCTTACTGACTTTCCTTACTGACTTAGATTCCAGGAAATTAAATTCTGCTTGTTTTTGAGGATTACATATTTCTAAAATTTGGTTAATTACCCATCTTTTGCATTTATGCTTATCTTTTATGCAAACAAGCTTATGAAAACTATTTTTATTTTTTATTGGAATTTCTTGAGAAATATTCAAAGTTCTGTAGAAAATCTACAATTCCTTAATTGTCAGGAAATTTTACATTAAGAAATTTATAGAAGAAACTATTTGCAAATCTGATAAAAGGTTAATATCCCATATATCAAAAACTTACACAATTCAAGAAAAACCAAACAATCCAATTTAAAAGCTGATAATGAATCTGAATTGACATGTTCCAAAGAATCCATGCAGATAGACAACAGGCACATGGAAAGATGTTACAGATCACTAATTATTAGGGAAATGCAAATAAAAAACCACAGTAGATCTCACCCCACACCTGTTAGAAAGGCTACTACTAAATAAAACTATAACAACAACAATAAATAGCAAAAGTTGGAGAGAATGTAGAGAAAAAGGAACCTTCATACAATGTGGGTGGGGCTGGAAACTGGTGTAGTCACTTTGAAAAGTATTATGGAGAGTCCTCAAAAATTTAAGAATATGAGTACCATATGCCTCACCTGTTCCACTTTTAGATATTTATCCAAAGAACACAGAAACACAACCCAAAAGACCCATGCACCCCTGTGTTCACTGTAACATTATTTGTAGCCAAAATAAAGACAGTCAAACTATTTGTCAGTGGATAAATGGATAAAGAAGATGTGATATATAAAAATGTGTGCACACACACACAAACACACACATACACACAGTGAAATGCTACCCATCCATAAAAAATGAAATCCTGCCATTTGTGATAACGTAAATGGAATTTGATGGTATTATGAAAAGAAAAATACCATATTATTTCACTTATATGCAAAGTCTAAAAAGACTTCAAACAAATGAGAAAACAAAATAATGAAAACAAATTCATAGATCCAGAGAACAGATGAGTGGTTGCCAGAGAGGGAAAGGGGTGGGGGGTGAGCAGAATTAGTGAAGGGATCAGCTATATGGTGATGCATGAGACTTGCAGTGGAGATCACTTAGCAGTGTATACAAATGTCAAATTAGGATGATGTATACCTAAGCCTTTTATGGGCTTCCCTTGTGGCTCAGCTGGTAAAGAATCTGCCTGCAACGTGGGAGACCTGGGTTTGATCCCTGGGTTGGGAAGATCCCCTGGAGAAGAGAAAGGCTACCCACTCCAGTATTCTGGCCTGGAGAATTCCTCTTATAATAAAGAAAAGAATAAAGTATTCTGGCCTGGAGAAACCCTTTTACAATTAAAACAAAAGAACAAATAAAAAAGGAAAGTACCCTTTTTAAAGTATTTAATCCACATTTCCCCAAGGTACTAACTTACAGTCTTGAGCATAAACACTGAAGAATTGAGACCATTCCCTCAGTAGTATTTTTCTTTCATGTCTTTGCAGCACCCCAGGGCTGACCTCACAGAGAATTCCTATAAGTCTGTGCTATTTGATTGGCCTGGAGAAGGGCTATTGATTTGGAATCTCTCTTTTTTCCTTTTATTCAAATGAGAACATATGTTCTGACTTTAAATACAAAGGTGGTGATAGACCAAAATAGAATTAGGTGTTATTACAGGATAACAGATGTGTTTTGACTCCCTTTTATTATGCTTGCAAATATGTCCTTTACACCAAGTGTTAAATTTCATGCATGGGGTAGTTCTTGAAAAGATATTCCGTATTACAGTATATGGAAATAATCTCACTTTTTGAGAAAGGTGAATGACTCAATCAAAAGTTGTAGCTGATCCTTCTTGAAATTTCTGTAGTCATAGTACAGTAATAAGGACCATTTTTAAACTGGTTTCAGACTCAGATGACATATGATCACTGCCAGCTGCATCAAGAGGTAGTCTGGGTAAAAATAAGTTATTTGACCAGAACAGCAGAACAAAGCTGAAAATCTTCTGACACCTGATCCCTTCAGCAGCTGTGGAAATCTATTGAAAGTGTTCTCCTTTTAATGCATTTGTCAGAATGCTAATTGGAAAAATGACTTCATGTCATGAGTCATACAGTCACCTCTGTGGACCTCATTAGACTTAAATGAGTGCACTCAAGTCCAGCACCATCATTCAGATATAGCCATATGTTGGTAAAGAAGATAGCTCAGTAACCAGGTTCTGGCCAACTGTGAACATTGTCAAGTAAAGATATGGGGTAAAAATCAAATAAAAATGTTTAAGGGCAGATGTAGACATAAGGCATTATAGCTTTCTGAGAAAAAGCTATACAAGCTTGGGACTTTTAAGAAGTTCAACCAAGTTAAGCAAAAAAGTTCAGCCAAATTTTATCCTTAAATGCACCTTAGAAGTACTCTGGAGCAGGGGGAAATAGAAAGAAAACTAATATAAGTCTTAAGAGTTCACAATTTAGAAATGCAGGCAGCCACTTGTATAAGTGGGCTTCCTGGTGGCTCAGCAGTAAAGAATCTGCCTGCAATACAGGAGACATAAGTTTGAGGAAGATTCCCCTGGAGAAGAAGATGGCAACCCTCTCCAGTATTCTTGCTGGGAAAATCCCATGGACAAAGGAGCCTTGTCGGTTACGGTCCTTAGGCTTGCCAAGAGTCAGATACAACTTAAGCTACTGAGGACACTTATATATGTAACTTCAGTAAAAGAGAAGCTATGAAAACAAAAATTACAAAATACCAATTAAGTTCCTAGAGGAAAGTGTGGAAGGAGTATATCAATTATGAGTGTATTAAGTAAGGTTGAAGACAAGATGGAGGAAAGAGAGAGCCTCCCAGGCAGGCAGAATTTAACCTAGAACTACAAGGATGGGGACACATTGTAGAGACACATGTGGAAACAGGCAGCCAAGAGGAAAGCAAGTGGGAAGAACTTTGATGTAGTAGATATAACCTGGGAAACGGAATCCTGGCTACCACATTACAGACAGGATTTCCCAGGTGGTCCTAGTGATAAAGAACCTGTTTGCCAGTGAAGGAGACATAAGAGATACAGATTCCATCCCTGGGTCAAGTGATCTCCTGGAGCAGGGCATGGCAACTGACTGCAGAATCTTGCCTGGAGAATCCCATGGACAGAGGAGCCTGGCAGGCTACAGTCCATAATGTCGCAAAGAGTTGGACATGACTGAAACAACTTGGTAGGCTCACACACATACGTTGAATAGACAACTTCAACTACCGTGGGAATCATGGGTTTGAAACTGGGCATTTGGTGCTGGTAAGGCTAGAAATGCATGATAATCTTTGAATATCAGCCAACAGATCACTAGAGAAACTACATAACTTCAAAAGACTTAACATATGATTTTAAATGATTTAAATGATTGTCTTTAAGAGTATGGAAATAACATTATTTTTTTAAACAGGTAAAATAATACACATAATGTCTTCAGATGTGTGCACCTTTACAATACAAAAGGACCAAGTCATCCAAGCAATTAAATATTTTGTTTTCCACTTAGAAAAAGTATCTGTTCATCTAGACTTTCTTTACTTTATCTGGTTGTCTGAAAAGACAAACGTGATAAACCTAAAAATTCTAGTAAGAACTGATATTTCTTTTAAATACAAAACTCAAATGAACAAACATTTGCTGAAAGTCGAGTACAGTCAAGAAACTTAGATGCCATGAAAGTAAAGATGATGTGGGGAATCACAGGCTTAACCTAAGGTCTAGTTCAACCTGGTCACTGCTAACAGGACAGGTGAGAATCATTGCCTGAATGGAGCTAGTGTCTGTTTCTGAAACTTATGGTTCTCATCATTAGCCTCAAAGTCAAGATGTCTCAGACTTGATTCTATCTCTGGAATAACCCTGGAATAACCCTCTAGAATAATCCTGACCTCCTGGCTTTTCTGGAACACTGGTCATTTAGGCAGTGAAAATACCAATGCTGTTTGGCAACTGTTGATGGCCTATGTACTATAGGTTAAGGCCTGGATGAAGGGAGATGAATTTCTTACATGATAAATCTGATAAGCTAACTTTATATCAAGCTGTATATATCCATGGTTGGTGTGTGTATATATATATATATATATATATATATATATATATATATGCCATTCTTTTCTTTCCAACTTTACTTTCTTTAAAAAAATTAAACAAATATAGGTGTGAAAAAACTATCACATAGATGAAATTTCATACAGTAAACAAGGCCATGTGTCAATCTCTAAATCGGAAAATAGAAAATATTCCATCCTCTGGAAGTTCTCTCTCCCCTATGCTGTTTCCATACCCTTTCTTCTCCCAACAATCTTCTCTATCTCACACATCACCAACTCAGTGGACACGAATATGAGCAAACTCCAAGAGATAGCAAAGGACAGGGAAGACTGGTGTGCTGCAGTCCATGGGGTTGCAAAGAGTTGAACATCAACTTAATGGCTGAACAACAACAATAACAACAAATCTCACCCATATGGTAGTCCTTAGCTTGACTTTTATCACTTCAGTCAAAGTTTTACTATTTTTGAGATTTTCACAAATAGAATCATATTGTATGTACTGTTTGGTGTCTGTTATATTTTGTTCAGCCTTAAGTTTGTAAGATGCATTTACGCTGTAAGATTCATTTATAGCTGTAGTTTGTTCAGATTTATTGTATATGCATATTATATGAACATATGATTATGTCATCGTTTGGGGTTGTTTAAATTTTGTGGCCATTATGAGCTGTGTTGCAAAATGCAATCTCGTGTGTCTTTTGGTGCATTTATGCAGTCTTATATACACAGGAATTGAATTGTTCGGTGAAAACTAACTATGTATATATTTTTCATTAGTGGATGTGTACATTCTCACTCAGTCTTGTCCAACTCTTTGCACTGGTGGATACTGCCAAACAATTGAGGTGTTGATCACAGTTGTACTCATTTACACCCACACTGTTCTGCATGATAATTTCACTTGCTGTAAAGCACATTCTCATCAAATATTGTCAGTCTTTAATCTTAGAAGTTTTAATGTGGTCTGGCGATGTCATTGGAAATACAATTTGCATTTTCTCAATGATTAACGATATCAAGTATTCTTTTAGAATTAAATTACTTAGTGTATTATTTGTGATTTTCTAATGCTCTTTCTGTTATTTAGTTCTGGATTAATTTATCTGGGGTCAAAGAGAATATTCTAATATATAAATTAAATCATATGAAATGTGTTTCCTTTAATGAACTAGTATAGGGTCAATTTTGGTAAATGTTCCATGTCTACTAGGGAAAATATGCTTTCTCTAGATGTTAACTGTAGTTTTTTATGTATCTGTATTTGGTCCAGATTTTCAGTGATTCTCAAATTTCTAATTGCCTTTGTGACTTTGTATATACTTAAAATTAACTGAGAAAAATGTTGGAAATTACATAAGTGTGATTTACAGATTTAGTTCTTTGATGTTAAGCTTAGCTTTATATATTTTAAGAGTAATTCATTTTATCATCCTGTTTTTATTGAAACCTTTATCATGGTGGAACACCTTTTATACATTATGACTATTTAGAAAAGACATCTCTATAGTATTTAAATATTAAAATATTCTTGATTTCATTTGGGCACTTCAAGTTGCAAAATCACACACACACACACACACACACACACACACACACACACACACACACACACACACACAGACACCCACCCTTACGCTGTATGGTCTCATTTTCATGCATGACAGCAATCTTAAGCTGTCCCAAAATGTCCATAACAATTCTACTATCATTACTTCTCAAATTCTTGAGTTGACTATTTTCTACTTTCTTCCTCTAAACTTCTACATCCGTTCTTCCCATTGTCAAATCATAGCTTCACTCTTCATTTCAAAGATAAATCACTAACAACCAGAAGAGACATACCTTATTCTTTCTACCTTCAGGTCAAGTTTCCATTTCTCTTGTTACAATGAATGTATGTGTTCTGCTTCTGTATCTGGCCACTGTGTGTTAAATTTCCTCTTGACTACTTAAACATTTTCTTTGCTTTTTCTTGTCCTACTATGATCATTTCCATCAAAGCATGCTTCAATATATCTTTTACTAAAACCAAAACAATAACAATAACAACTTTTCTGAGCCCATATGTTGGAATCCTCTTTAGCTCCTGTTTATCTACCTCCCTCTGTAGCCAAGCTCCTTAGAAGAGTTTCATATACTGCTCTATCCACTTACTCTTTTCACTTTCCCTTTAGTTCAATTCCAAATAGGTTTTCTTCTCTACAGCTCTAATGAAATTGCTCCAGTCAATTTATAAAGCTCAATCTGTGTTTCTTCCCTTACACAATTTAACTGATTCAGTTGATTTTTCTCTCTTTGAAATGTTTTTTATGCTCGTTTTTTTAGAGAAATCGTGCTCAGTTTTTCCAGGCTCATTGGCTTCAATTTCTTCATCTCTTGCTAGATCTTCCTAGTAAGTTGGGTCACTGAAGGGTGGAGTGGTCCTTTGCTCAGTTCTTAGGATTATCCCTTCTCTAGTTACATTCCCCACTGGTGATCTCATCTAGCTTCAAGGATGCAAATATCATCCACATCTCAGTGAGTCTGTCCAATATATCTTTAGTTCTGAGTTCCTCCTAGAGTTTCAGATTCATACAATAAATACCTATGTGACATAACCCGCTCCATCTCTAGTCTTCCCAGTTCTGGATACAGCACTATAATTTTTTGAGTTGTTCAGACTGAATTTAGAATGTTTTCTTCATAATCTTATAATCATCCATTAGTGAGTCCCTGGAAACTCTGCTTTTGAAATTATTTCTGACAACACCTTTATCCTCTCTCATCTGCAAGAGCTTCCTAAGTAATGTATGAGATTTTACATGTTTCCTTACAATCTATTATCCCCGTATAGTCATCTTGACATATTCTAGTTCAGATCTGACCACTCTCTTTTCATGAATCTCCTGTCTTTTTCCAACACAGATATAGTAAGTTAAAGCAAAATTGAAGCTCCTCCACATGGTCCATGGGAGCTTAGATGAAATCACCAGGCCTACTCTTTGGTGTCAGTTTTCATTATCCTTTCCCCTTACATTACTCCAGCAACACTGGGTTTATCCTGCTTCTTGCCCAATTCACAGTGATAGTTGCAGCTCCACTTGCCTTCTCATTCCTTCGTATTCTTGGCTTGTCATCTGGAATATCACTCTTTAGGAAAAACCCCTGACCATTCAATTAAAATATGGGATTATCTCTATAGTCCATTTACTTTTCTCAGGGCTCATATCACTGTTGTGTTAATTTCTTCTTTACCTTCTCTAGCATTAAAATATATTTACTCTAAGATCGTTATGCTGTATTTTTCACTATGCAACCAACAGATTAAAAAGTTATTAACACATGTGTATGTGTGTGTTAGTCGCTCAGTCGTGTCCAACTCTTTGTGACCCCATGGACTGTAGCCCACCAGGCTTCTTTGTCCGTGGGATTCTCCAGGCAAGAATACTGGAGTAGGTTGCCATTTCCTTCTCCAAAAAGGCTGATGAAAGTTGTAAAATCAAGACGATAACTGTACTTAGCAGCACACATGGTGAATGCTAAATAAATATTTCAAATGAATTATAAAGAAGGAATAAATAGCTGGTTATCATAATTGAAATGTGAGGTTTAAAAATAAACCCAGTTAATTCTATGTTGAAGTGGCATAAAAACGATTTTCAATCTTTATTTTCCCTTTATATTCCTATGTTTTAAGGTCACATTGTCGAGCTTGATTTCTGCAGGAGTTTAATTATTATTAAAATATAATTTAATAATATTCTTACAAATTGGTATATATGGCTTATAAAAGAAGATTTTTCTTTTATTCAATATAAAACTATTCATTACAAAGGGATATGTACATAAAGAGAGGGAATCAAAAATTAGTAACAATCTATATATCCACCTAGATCTATGTTACCAAGACTTTAAAAATAAAATTCCTACTGCCTTGTAAATTGAAAATTAATTTAACTTGGAATGATATATAACATCCTAACTTTAGGAGGTTGACATTTATTTAACAATGTTAATATAAGGCCCATTTTGTGCTAGGTACTTTTGTAGTCTCTGGGGACACAATTGTCTACCTAACAGATCTGATCCTTAATTTCTTAGAGTTCCTTAGTTTATTGTTGCTGGGAGACCATCATCAATAAGTAAAATAAACTTCAGTTATTAAAAAAGTGCTATGAAAATAAAAAAGCATGAGGTATCATGATACTTTGACTATAAAAGTAGGAAATCTTTAACTTGCAGAAATTCTTAGGTTCTTAAATTCAATCTTTTGTGTGTTGACATTTTCTTTATAGTTAAAGAACAATCATTTAGATCCAGTGATGTGCTGGAGACTAGCAAGTACTAGCTCCCAAGGGTAGACTGTGTACATCTCTTGTTAATTATGCACAATAGTAGCTGTAGCTTGAAATTAGCTGCAGTACAAGTATTTATACCACAGAACCTGTAAAAATGCTAAAAATCCGGACTTCTCTTTCTTACAGAGTTGGTTGTTACACACACACACACCAGACGCCACTGACTATGTCACTCTCCTTACAGAAGAAAGTATATCTACTAACACTGAAATGCAACAATTTAAAAGAAAGAGAGTTATAGGTTTTCACAAAGTAACATTAACCCCAAGAACTTTCCTGATGAAGGATATTATGGGAACTAGTAGCTGAGTCAGATCCACACATGGATTATTTACGTAATAAAGCCATAGCTCCAAATCTGAGATAGCTAAACACTTTAACTTGACATGATTAAGAATCTCTCATCATCTGAAAGACAATTTTTCCTTATACAGTTTATCAGGTACAATTTAATGTTTTTGGCTTGAATTAAAATTAGTATGTTCAATAAATGGATGCCTAATTTTAATATTTAACTTTTTTTGTTTGTTTTTACAAGTGGGAATTGTCTTTATTCTTTTCTTTAGATTCAACTTGTACAAAAATCCTGAAAAAAACTGAACTTTCAAAACTGCTGTTAGGACTGTACTTCTAGAAGGCAAAATCTTCAGACTTCCCAAAAATGGTGATATAAAGTACAAACAGTCTATGAATTAGAGTGGGGATTTTTAAGTTGACTAGTCACAAAAGATGTGATAGCAGCCATGGCAAGCAAAAGAAATTCTGCTTTGGAATGGAAAGATTTTGGCAGAGGTCAGCCTCACTTAGGAATATTACTTCAACTCTAACTGTTGTCATCCAACAACCAGCCCACGGATTTCATCCACTTCTTTCTACTAAGAGTAGCAATTGCTGAACATTTCAAGCTCACAAAGAGGTGTAATTCTGAATCACAAAAACTAAAAAATGTAGTTAGGCCAGTGGCAACATTGATGGCCACAAAACAAACACCTGAAGCTGATTAAATTAAGAAAACAACCTTACTTGAATTTGTGCAGAGGCAGACAACCTATGAGTTACCAGATCATTCAAAGATCACAGTGAAAAAGAAAGCTAACAATCTGAGATTTTTCATTAATAAGTTATACTAGGCTAATTTTTCTAGGTAAAAATGTGTGCAATTAATATGAATCATTATGTTAATTGATATTTTTTCAAAAAGAGCAAGTGTGTTTTACAGTTCCATTCTATGTGCTTTATTTTTGCAACAGTAGACCATAATTCAGAACTCTTACACTAAGCAGTGCTTCTCCTTCCTTAATGTGGCACAAATCTAGAATAACAAGCAATTGATTCTAGGAGATTTAATGCACACACATTCATGTATACCTATAAATACATCTCTCACTTTTCCCATTTGTGTTTAATAGTAGCAGTAGCTAGAAATTATGTGTTGCTAATATTTAAAACATGGAAACTGGAAAAATGTTATAAAACGGATCTCCTTTTCATAGTGTTGGTAATCTCACGCACATAGACACAGACACACACACATCTACACACCATTGATTGTATTCCTCTTCCTGTAGAAAAAAATATATCTCTATATATATACATGTGTGTGCATGTATTCACACATGTATATAGATACATACATAAATGCATACACATGTGTATATGTCTATATTTATGCATAATGTTACATCTTGACCTGCATACAGATTTCTCAGGAGGCAGATAAGGTGGTCTGGTATTCCTATCTCTTGTAGAATTTTCCACAGTTTGTTGTGATCCACACTGCCAAAGGCTTTGGCATAGTCAATAGTGGATGTTTTTCTGGAACGCTCTTGCTTTTTCTGTGATCCAACAGATGTTGGAAATTTGGGAAATTGGTTCCAAATTGGTAAAAGAATACATCAAAACTGTATATTGTCACTCTGCTTATTTAACTTACATGCGGAGTACATCATGAAAAATGCTGGGCTGGATGAAGCACAAGCTGGAATCAAGATTGCCAGGAGAAATATCAATAATATCAGCTATGCAGATGACACCACCCTTATGGCAGAAAACAAAGAGGAACTAAGAGCTTCTTGATGAAGTTTATAAAAGTTGGCCTAAAACTCAACATTCTAAAAACTAAGATCATAGCATCTGGTCCCATCACTTCATGGCAAATATTTGGGGAAACAATGGAAACAGTAACAGACTATTTTCTTGAGCTCTAAATTCACTGCAGATGGTGACTGCAGCCATGAAATTAAAAGACGCTTACTCCTTGGAAGAAAAGCTATGACAAACCTAGATGGCACATTAAAAAGCAGAGACATTATTTTGCTGACAAAGGTCCTTTATAATCAAAGCTATCATTTTTCCAGTAGTCATGTATGGATGTGAGAGCTGGACCATAAAGAAAGCTTAGCCCTGAAGAATTGATATTTTTGAACTGTGGTGTTGGAGAAGCCTCTTGAGAGTCCCTTGGGGTGTAAGATCAAACCAATCAATCTAAAGGAAATCAGTCCTGAATAGTCATTGGAAGAACTGATGCTGAAGCTGAAACTCCAATATTTTGGCCATGTGATTCGAGAACTGACTCACTGGAAAAGACCCTGATGCTGGGAAAGTTTGAAGGCAGGAGAAGGGGATGACAGAGGATGAGATGGTTGGATGGCATCAACCAACTCAATGGACATGAGTCTGAACAAGCTCCAGGAGTTGGTGATGGACAGGGAAGTCTGGCGTGCTGCAGTCCATGGAGTTGCAGTGGCAAAGAGTAGAACATGAGTGAGTGACTGAACTGAACTGAACTGATGCATAATGTATATTTATATCTATAATTTAACATTCCTGAAATCTAGGTACATCAATAATATGCTCATTTATTATAACTTTTCCCTAAGCAGCTGTTATTAAATTGTTACATCTCATAATTAACGCTGCTGTAAAAATGAAGGAAATGTGTTAAATTCTCTTATCTGCATCTTAACTTTTCAACCCATGGTTTAGTGACACAAAGCCAAAATTATGAACTGATTCTTTGTATTTGAGTATAATCATATCAAAATCATTTTCAGTTCAGTTCAATTCAGTTCAGTTGCTCACTGCTGAAAAAATAGTAAAAAACATTTTACATTTTTCTAATATTCCTGAGTATTAAAGAGCATTTTTAAAAGTTATTTCCTTTGTTAGGCAGTTAAAATGTATCTGGAAGAAGACTTTAATTTTTTAAATTTAAAAACTGTTCACCTTGTGATGAATAAGGTTAAACTTTCAAGAAATTGTCTAAAATTAGAAACACTTATCGAATCATTTTTGTTAGCATTCCTTTTAAGAAATTATTTTTCTAATAATGATGAAAAGTTAACTAGCTTGATCTTTAACAATCATATGTGACATATTATGAGTAAAGCTTCAAAGCTATGTTTTTGTATCTTTACCTATTAAATCACTCAGTACACAGATTTCCTTCTGTGACCCTACTTTTAATAATGAAGAGAACAGCTACCTAACTGACAAGTACAAAAATAGAACCAGGAGATAAAGAAAGCATAAATTTCTGCGTTATTACTCTGCCCTTTGAGCCAGCAGAAGAGCTATCATATTATAATATTGTCCCTCCAAAAGTCCCTTAGATCGTGAGTTTTCACAGATACAACACAAAAAAATCATGGCAAAGTTAAAACTAGAGAATTGGTCTAATTAGAGTATGTTTTAAAATAAGTGTATTTAATGCACACTCTGAAAAGGTAGCTTTAATCAAACTAGGGCACAGGTTTTCTAACCCCTGGTAAAACGGAAGAGAAAAGATGTTCAGCTTTTTTAAAAACATGGGTAGTAATGGTCACAGTCCATAATATCAAATCCCAAAACAGAAAAGTCCCATAAAAATATGAAATGATCTGTAAAGTTTTAATTACCAGGATTGTTTTTAGCCAGTATTATGGCCATATGCAGCTCAAGGCAGAGAAAGCAATGGCACCCCACTCTAGTACTCTTGCCTGGAAAATCCCGTGGATGGGGGAGCCTGGTGGGCTGCAGTCCATGGGGTCTCACAGAGTTGGACATAGCAGCAGCAGCAGTGCAAGGAACAGAGAGATGAAAGGAATTCTCTGTATCTAAAATACTTAGATAAAAAGTTACAATTTGTCTATGCTCAAATAACTGCTCTTTGTGGCATTTTTTGACAATGGATCTTCCTCACATTATTCCAAAATCAAAAAATTTATTTATTACCTTAAAATGAGGTTATTTCTCTTGATTCATTTCTGTTTTTATTTCAT
Source organism: Nanger dama (assembly GCA_917880005.1). NCBI lineage: Eukaryota > Metazoa > Chordata > Mammalia > Artiodactyla > Bovidae > Nanger > Nanger dama. Next base: position 40,186,435 of record CAKJTW010000007.1, read on the forward strand.
TCATAGATATTTACAAAATGTAATAAAGCTGACCTAATCTATCATCTTTCATTAATACATTTCCATCAGAAAATGCATACCAGGTAACGACTGCACTTACATTTTATCAATTTTACAAGTTCAGAACTTTAAGAAATCGCCACAGCCCCACATTAATCTAGGAAATCCTCTTGAGTGCACTTAGCTATTAAACCAAAATTTTAGCTGTGTGCATTGAATTAAATGATAAGAATGATAAATCAATTACCACAGAAGAGCTTTTAGTAGATCACATGGTTATGCCACTTGGAATGAGAAGACAAATCACTGACTTTATAAAGCACTAATCAAATCTGAGACAGTTACGGGAGGAAAAGGTGAGAAGGACAAATGTAGGTAGAAATGGTAGGCAAATGTGATCTCCTGCCAGATGAAGATCTCAGAGTATGAGGTAAAACACTAAGGTTGGTGATACCTACCAGTTTTACAAATTCAGGTTTCAATGTGATAATTATGTAAACACATCAGGCAGTGCTTGGAATTTAGTAGGCATGACAGTGACTGTGAATGCTTGTGGCTGGAATGAGAGAAAATCATGTAAAAATCTAATCTAAAGTGATTGGAAAAGTCTAATTTCCCCTCCAGTGGGCCCACTTCAACTGGTAAAGTCCCAACTGTCTTCAGAGGAAAAGAGTCAGAATTTAAATGAATTTAAATGTGCTAGTGAGGTTGAGGGTGGGGAGCTACCTTCCAAACATTATTCAAGATGGCGCCAGTTAGGCCATCTTCAGAGTTGAGCTTGAGGAAATGATAGAGAGAGGAGCTTATACAGAAATCTTCCGTAAGAAAATCCTGGAGGCATTCTGTAAGCCTCCGGCCTTAATCACAGGCAGTAGTCCTGAGTGCTCTGTCACGCACAATCTTTTCAGTTTGGTATGATGCTTTCCCTCCAAGTACATGTCTTCTCTAACCCCAAAGTCATTCTCAAATGACAACAGGACTTTAAATTACAAGTGAATTGTGTGAAATGTAAATAGGAGGAAACGAGGACGCCAGAGGAAAGATTAGTAGAGAAGAGATGGAAGGAGAGTGGAAGAAGACCCTAGAGATTCTGGGTGTGCGTGCTCAGTCACTCAAGAAGTTCTGACAACAGAGTACCTGAGAAAATGTACATATAGGACCATCCTTAGCCCGAAGGAATCCGGGAATACCTAACAAAAGGTGAAAGTTGACGCAGGCACTTTGAGGAGATTTTTTTTTTTCCGCTTCTCCCTCCTTTTTGTCTGTTAGTTTTAACAAATTTGCTTTGCATTACACAGAAGAATTTCCTCCCCTCTTGTGCAAGAGAATTCAGTAAGTGCTTATATTTGCGATCAAGGGAATTGGAACTTGACTTGTGATTCTCTTTGAACGTGTGCCTGTAGAAGATGAACCCTATGGAAATGACCGAGGCAGGAGTTCGATTAAATGCACTTATGAAACTCCTTGACCAAACTAACACCAGAAAGGAGAGAAGAACCTGAATTAAGCGCTGAATTGAAGTGGGGGTGGTTGGTGTTTAGTCACTAAGTTATGTCCGACTCTCGAGACTCCTTCGAGTGTAACCCACCAGGCTTCTCTGTCCATGGGATTTTCCAGGCAAACCTTCTGTACTGGCTTGCCAGCTCCTTCTCCAGGGGGTCTTTCTGATCCAGGGATTGAACCCACGTCTCCTGCATTGGCAGGTAGATTCAATACCGCTGAACCACCAGGGAAGCCCAGTTTCTTTCTTTAGGGAACTACCTTCAAGAAGGAATAGTAGAGAAAGCAAATAGTATATTCTTTCACAAAATGACTTGAATCTTAGGAAATTAGAAACAGTCCTAGGACTAAAATAAATCTCTACAGGTAATAGAGTATGCTAGAAAAGTGATTAAAGTTGCTGTGGCAAATGCTAAACCTCAGTCCTCCAAAGTCTAGATTTTAAGAGTGCAAGCTCTGCTACTGGTATGAAATCCACGGTGAAATACATTCAGAAACAACTTAAATCCAACCACTTCAAAATTTAACTATCCATCAAAACTTATTTGGAACATCAACATTACTTTTAATTTATTGCCAACAGTACTTATAACTCTTTGTATAGCACATTATAGATGCGACTCTCATAGTGCATCATCTACCGCATGAAACAGATCGATAAAAGTGGTTTCACTGCTTTAAATATCAATAAAAGTTGACTTTGGTTTAGACATTCTAGAACTGTGAACTTTGATGCAATTTTATTTTTTTGGTTCAATTAAACCATTTGCCTATATTCCCTCATGTGATATTAACTACTGTTATGCATCATTCCAAGTGCATTTTCATATGGCTATCATTCTAGTTAATTTATCTTATCCCCTAGACAAGAATTAAATATTTATCTACTTAATATTTCTGTTAACTTGCATTCTCAGAAAGGATATGTAAGGTTATTACAATGTCTACCTGTTTCTCAGAAATCTCTCATAAACTCTTTCCAGTATTATACGAGTCATAATAGATAACATGCTCTTTTGCCCATCTAATATTGATAAAATCCTGTCATTTGAACAATTCCTCACAGCATTTCAGAATATTATAATCTATTACACTAATAGTAATATGACATATTAAATTTCATTAATGTTTATATGTTTTCAATTCAGTTCAGTCACTCAGTCATGTCTGACTCTTTGCAACACCAGGGACTGCAGCATGCCAGGCTTCCCTGTCCATCACCAACTCCTGAAGCCTACTAAAACTCATGTCCATCATGTCAGTGATGCCATTCCAACCATCTCATTCTCTGTCATCGCCTTCTCCTCCTGTCTTCAATCTTTTTCAGCATCAGGGTCTTTTCCAATGAGCCAGTTCTTTGCATCAGGTGGCCAAAATATTGGAGTTTCAGCTTCAGCATCAGTCCTTCCAATGAACATTCAGGACTGATCTCCTTTAGGATGGACTTGTTGGATCTCCTTGCAGTCCAAGGGACTCTCAAGAGTCTTTTCCAACACCACAGTTCAAAAGCATCAATTCTTCAGCACTCAGCTTTCTTTATAGTCCAACTCTCACATCTATGCATGACTACTGGAAAAACCATAGCTTTAATTAGATGGACCTTTGTCAGAAAAGCAATGTCTCTGCTTTTTAACATGCTATATAGGTTGGTCATAGCTTTTCTTCCAAGGAGCAAGCATCTTTTTAATTTCCTGGCTGCAGACAACATCTGCGGTGATTTTGGAGCCCAAAAATATAAAGTCTCTCGCTATTTTCATTGTGTCCCCATTTATTTGCCATGAGGTGATGGGACCGGAAGCCATGATCATAGTTTTCTGTAAGTTGAGTTTTAAGCATCTTTTTCACTCTCCTCTTTCATTTTCACCAAGAGGCTCTAGTTCTTCTTTCCTTTTAGCCATGAGGTTGGTGTCATCTGCGTATCCATACATGTTTTATGGTTTATTAAAGTGCATTTGTATGATTGCATCTTCACCTTATTCAAGTATGAAAAGATTTTATGTAATCAATGTCAGTCTTAAGGACCAGTAACTATTATATGATTTTTTAAAACTCTAAGATTAACCAAACAAGAATGTTGTGATGATTATCACTTTATCATCAGATAACAGACTTAATTCAAGAAGTGTAATGAATAACAAGAGATGGCAATACCAGACTACCTGATCTGCCTCTTGAGAAACCTGTATACAGGTCAGGAAGCAACAGTTAGAACTGGACGTGGAACAACAGACTGATTCCAAATAGGAAAAGGAGTACGTCAAGGCTGTATATTGTCACCCTGCTTATTTCACTTCTATGCAGAGTACATCATGAGAAATGCTGGGCTGGGAGAAGCACAAGAAGAATCAAGATTGCCAGGTAAAATATCAATAACCTCAGATATGCAGATGACACCACCCTTATGCAGAAAGTGAAGAGGAACTAAAAAGCCTCTTGATGAAAATGAAAGAGGAGAGTGAAAAAGTTGGCTTAAAGCTCAACATTCAGAAAACGAAGATCAGGGCATCTGATCCCATCACTTCATGGGAAATAGATGGGGAAACAGTGGAAACAGTGTCAGACTTTATTTTGGGGGCTCCAAAATCACTGCAAATGGTGACTACAGCCATGATATTAAAAGACGCTTACTCCTTGGAAGAAAAGTTATGACCAACCTAGATAGCATATTCAAAAGCAGAGACATTACTTTGCCAACAAAGGTCCGTCTATTCAAGGCTATGGTTTTTCCAGTGGTCATGTATGGATGTGAGAGTTGGACTGTGAAGAAAGCTGAGTGCTGAAGAATTGATGCTTTTGAACTGTGGTGTTGGAGAAGACTCTTGAGAGTCTCTTGAACTGCAAGGAGATTCAACCAGTCTATTCTGAAGGAGATCAACCCTGGGATTTCTTTGGAAGGAATGATGCTAAAGCTGAAACTCCAGTACTTTGGCCACCTCATGTGAAGAGTTGACTCATTGGAAAAGACTCTGCTGCTGGGAGGGATTGGGGGCAGGAGGAGAAGGGGATGACAGAGGATGAGATGGCTGGATGGCATCATGGACTCGGTGGACATGAGTCTGAGTGAACTCCGGGAGTTGGTGATGGACAGGGAGGCCTGGCATGCTGTGATTAAAGGGATCGCAAAGAGTTGGACACGGCTGAGCGACTGAACTGAACTGAATGACTAACCAAACTCATGGAGTGCTACGCTCAGAATCAAAGTCTAGATGCATCTTTGATGGAAACATTGTAGCTTCCAAATGCAGTCTTGGTGTTTTAGGAATTCCAGTTCAAGAATCTAATTTAACTTGGAAATTCAAACAAATCTAAGTATATATTGAGGGTCTGTATTATGCCTGTCTGAAGGTCCCTCCAAAGAGAACTGATCTCTTAAGGGTGATTTCTATTTCCAAGGATAAACATTCATCATTGGTAAGGAGGAATAATTTTAAATAATATTAATACAAATGTGTTTATTACTCAGATTGTCCCACACTCAAGCTTCCATTGATGTATACCTATTTTCTAATATAGTAGTTTTCAAAAAATTTACCAAACACTTCCAGTAAAATTCAAATCAGGCTAAATTCCTCAAACTGACCATGAGTACTCACAGGACTATTGAAGTTTGTGCCTGGTGGCATCCTGGAGTAGGTTATGACCACACACAAACGACACTTAGAAATCAGTGGCTGGAAATTGAGGGGTTGGCATTTAGGAGCCAAACGACTCTAATTGTTAAGTTTCATCATGGTCCTGATTTCCTATAAAGCTTATGCGGCTCAGAGATACAGTGATTTCACTGATAATTGCAGTGAAGTTTTCTGAACTGTGGATGCAGTCAGAAGGATTGAGAAAACTTTGTTGTAAATGAGTTGTAACAATAGGTACAGATTATATTTTTATTTCATTATTATCCCTGAAGTGTTATCTTCTCATTAGAGTTAATGCTGTAAAACTGAACATCTATTATTGAGTTTTCATTCACTTATTTTATTTGACAGCAGCATTGGGCTCATATCATGTACCAGGTTTGGTGGTAAATTCTCCAAACAGAAGATACACATCCAAACCCCAAAACAGAATAGAAATGCAAACTCTTGAATTCAGCAAGTTTACAGAAGGGATGTAGACCAGCCATCAGCCAAATTACACCTATGTAGAAGACAATGCTAATAATTGAGAAAAACTACAAGTGCATCTATATTTCACATTCTCCTGGTTGAATTCAATGACAGAAACATCTCCTCGATAGGCCTCGCTATTTCTTAAGAAGAGCTCATGAACCACACACAAGCAAAAGGAAGATGCATACCTGCTGGTTAAGCATATTTTGTTTCCCACTGTTGGGAAATATTTATGAGGCTGTGCCATCGCAAAAGCTATTGAGTTGCCCAAATATCTTTCATGACTTATTTGACAACAATACTATTACTGATACAGGAAATTAGTTGAAAACTATAACCTGGAATTGAATGTGTTGTGCTGTGCTTAGTCACTCAGTCATGTCTCACTCTTCGCAACCCCATGGACTGTAGCTCGTCAGGCTCCTCTGTCCATGGTGATTCTCCAGGCAAGAATATTGGAGTGGGTAGCCATTCCCTTCTCCAGGAGATCTTCCCAACCCAGGGACTGAACCCAGGTCTCTTTTGCAGGTAGATCCTTTTCCAATTTTCTGTTTGCATGAGGTGATGTTTAGGAACTCCTAAGGCTGGAATTTCACAGCTAATTTAAGAAAGTTTCTGTACAGATTGATTGTGCTGTGCTTAGTTGCTCAGTCATGTCCAATTCTGCAACCCATGAACTGTAGCCCGCCAGGCTCCTGTGTCCATGGGAATTACACGCTTAAATTTTGCAAAGTTCAGTCAATAACAGTCAATAATCGATCTATCTGATAAAGCATGTTAAATATGTGTGAGTGTGTGCTAAGTTGCTTTGGTCATGTCTGACTCTTTGTGACCCTATGGACTGTAGCCTGTTTGGCTCCTCTGTCCACTGGATTCTCCAGAGAAGAATACTGGAGTGGGTTGTCATGCTTCCTCCAGGGGATTTTTCTCAACCCAGAAAGCCAACCTGCATTTCTTTTCTCTCCTGCAAAGGTGGGTTCTTTACTACTAGTGCCATCTGGGAAGCCCCCATGTTAACCACACCTAATCCAAATGTATTTTAGTGCAGAACTTGCTTGAAAATGAATCTAGAGACAGGAGATTTTCCGGGTTTCTTACTGTTCAATTATAATGATCATAAAAAAAAAAAAACAAAAACATATTTACCAAAGGAAGTGGTTCTCAAATTTTAAAATGCATCAGAATCATCTAGAACTCTGTTTAAACACAGATCACTGAAGCCCAATCCCAGAATCTGTGTTTCAGGAGGTCTGAGACAGGAGGTCTGAGGCCAGACAGGAAACTAAAAAGTACTTGCTGCTGCTGCTTCTGCTGCTAAGTCACTTCAGTCATGTCTGACTCTGTGTGATCCCATAGACGGCAGCCCACCAGGCTCCCCCATCCCTGAGATTCTCCAGGCAAGAACACTGGAGTGGGTTGCTATTTCCTTCTCCAATGCATGAAAGTGAAAAGTGAAAGTGAAGTCTCTCAGTCGTGTCTGACCCTCAGCGACCCCATGGACTGCAGCTTCCCAGGCTCTTCCAGCCACGGGGTTTTCCAGGCAAGAGTACTGAAGTGGGGTGCCATTGTCTTCTCTGAAAAAGTGCTTAGAGGATACTAACTCTCATGGTCTAGGTATTACACTTTGGGAGCTGCCTACTATTAGTCTTATTGCTAGATATTCAAATTACTCTGCACAATAAAGAACACAAACTTAAATATTATTATTTCCTCTCTTTCAATGATTCATAAATATACACATGAATATATATCATACATGCATATATATATATATATATATATATATATATATACTGCTGCTAAGTCGCTTCAGTCATGTCCGACTCTGTGCGACCCCAGAGACGGCAGCCCACCAGGCTCCCCCATCCCTGGGATTCTCCAGGCAAGAACACTGGAGTGGGTTGCCATTTCCTTCTCCAACGCATGAAAGTGAAAAGTGAAAGTGAAGTCGCTCAGTCGTGTGTGACTTCACAACCCCATGGACTGCAGCCCACCAGGCTCCTCCATCCCACCAGGCTCCTCCGTCCATGGGATTCTACACATGTATGTATCTCCATATTTCTGTTTTAATAATACAGTTTTTAAAGTTTTAACCACACAGGGTCTTGTTCTGTAAATAATCCACCCTCAGCTAGTGTCTGCTGTTAATTAAAATAATTTCTAAATATAAGATTCATAAGGGATACTCACCTATCAAGCTATAATACTGTCAGGATATGCCACTCCATGACTCAAGAAAGCACCAGTTCTTATTTTTACACTCACATGGCAGTGTAAATGTAATGGATCTCTTGAAAATAAAAATATCTCATCAAGTGGAGAAAGAGAAAATTCTAATTTTACTTATGTTTCTGGCTTTGTAACTTTTATATTTTATAAATCCAATCATCACTATGTCCCCCTAGATGATTTTTAAGATAAAACTGAAATAAGTTATACGTCAAAGTGAATTATGGATAATCGTTCTCTTTAATGACCTATTTAGTATGTTTTAAATTTTGTATAGAGAGTGTTTTTAAGAGGCACTCATATACTGGATTGTTAGCATATCTAGATGTTTAATATACCCTCAAATGTACAGCATCAAATGCCCATTGTTAGTTGTTTCAAAATTTTTCTGGAGCATTGGCTATAAAAATTCTTGTAGACCTCAAGATCTGTGTTTGTGTGTATGCATCTCATATTTAGAGTAGATGTATGCATGCATTTACATAATTACACAAATAAAAGAGAAAAATGAAAAAAATTGAAATCTTTCCAAGAAGTCTGTTGACACTGTAAAATAAAACAATACATCTGAAGTACCTCCTACCTTTATAATTTTCTCAGCTTTGTACATTTGTCTTGTTTTTCATACCAGCACCTTGATTTATCCATTTAAAATTTTTATGTTATTTCATTTTTTGTTGCTTGTTTATTATCAGCATGTATTTTTGGAAAATTTTCTTTGGATTTTTTTTTTAACTGACAAGATTTCATCCTGGTTTGTTAAAGAGAACCAGCTGTTTTCTTGAAAGATAATTTTCTAAAGCTGTGTGTGCCATAATTACACTGCAATTACACAGCAATATCCATAAAAGCAGATGAGGATTCTATGTGTCCTTTTACCTCATTAGAAGTTGCAAAAATGATAGATGCAGTCTATCTTAGTTTGGCTATTGCCCTCTATTGGCAAATTCAAGCTCTGGTGTAATCCAAAAGATTGCAATAAAAACAGATAGGTTTTGTTTTTTTTTTAAACAATAGTAACATCTAGGGTCACAAGGCAAACCCATCAAAAGTTTTAAAAATTCTTTGACAATTAGAATTTAAAACAAACGCCTTCAAAACATAGTTATTGAGAAAAAAGATCACTGAAGCTAGTGATGTGTGAATTGGGGCTTCTTTCCAGCATCAAATTGCAGTGCATGGAATCTTTTACTCCCTTATTTAAAATCTGCTTGAATCACATCCCTCTTTCAGTACAAAGTCAGTTGGATCTTTTCCTGTTCCCACCATGCATCCTTTTCTTTGAGGCAATCCTCTCTAAGACAATGGAGATGTTTAAGTTTCTCATCACTTCTGAAACCTAAGAATAGAATTAATATCTTTTTAAATCAGAGTGATTAAAAAAAAAAAACTTGAATATTTAGCCATGGGCATAAAAAATAATTTCTAATAAACTGTTGAGAATTTTCATTTTCAATCAATAATATTTTACATATTGTGAGTGAGAAGGAAGATGTGAGAAAGCCAGCTTTAAAAAACTGCTAAAACTGTCTCTGGCATTGCAACATTTAATCTGAGTTCTGTGGTGGGAAAGGTGTACATGTACAAATAAACACCATCTTTTTATGTACCTTTGGTTCTGACTGGCAGCTAGGGACTATAATATTTTAATAATATTTATTTTGGCAGAAGTGGCAGGAAGTAATCTAGTTTTGTGGCCAGCTAGGCAACCAGAGAAAACAAATCTTCTATGAGTCCTTTTATGACTTTCTAGGAATCAGAACTTTTAACAGACTTGAACATTTTTAAAAGTCAAAATAAATTTTTTTTCCCTAAATTTTACTTTTGCTCTTTATACCAGGATAGGCTGCTATCTTTTTCTTTAGTATTTTTAATGTAATTGTTGGCTGGGCAGCAAACTTAGATGAGTTTAACTGCAAAGTTTCTGGACTAATGTGAGATTTAGGAGTTGAGAATTAAAATTAGTTCATTTCTTTGCCAACACTAACACAAATCTTGGAGCACATTTTCTCAGATGCACTAAAATGGTGACAGCTTAGATAAGCACTGGGGGAGTTTTCTGTATGAGAGCTTAGACTCATTTAACAACTTTGGCTTAGCAGGATTCTACCTCTTGTGTCTTCCTTTGTTTAATTAATGACACTATTGCCTCTTTGAGAAGATTTATCTCACAAAACAAATTTCAGGCAGAACCCATAGTTTTACAGAAAAGAAAAAAAATTATATACCTGTAATGGCTTGTGCTATTTCTTATTCAACTTTTTGCCAAATGTCTGTTTGCACATATAGAATACTCCTAAAGTGAAACAAAACTGCATAATTGACAGACTCTTTTCCTTTCTAGCAATTTTATTTACCAACTATGAACCAGTGTTGATTAGTCTTTAGCAGTTGACAAAATTATGTAGGTCGCACATTCAGAAAATAGTCTGTCCAGTTGTTATGAGAAGCCCCGGATAACAGACAGATTTGAACTCTTCACTATTTAACCTGTGAGTAGAGGAAAAAAAGTCTTTTCCCTTTTTCACTTTTGGATTGGTTTATTTTCATAATGTTAATACTTCTAAAACATATATCATGCATTTTACTTATCCCTGAACATTGTTACTCTTGACATGTAATACTCTGATTAATGAAAAAACATTTCTTGCAAAATATACAATTATTATTTATCCATTCATTTATTTATTAAATAGGTATGAATTACCACTATGAACCAGGCACATGTTATAAATTTTGGCACAAATACAGCAAACTCTCTGCCTGCCCCTGCCCCTATGGGGCTTATCTTCTATTGGATATAGTCAGAAAATAAACAATTAAGCATTTATCATGTCAAGTGGTGCTCACTTTTACAAGAAAAATAAAGCAGAGTATATTCTTTAGGATTCAAGCAAGGAAGGAAAATTGCTATAGAGGATGTACAATCAAGGGGCTTATTATAGGGATTTAACTTGAAATTCCTGACCTTACAAAACTGTGATGCTGATAAGGAATCTATTCAAGGACATTGAATTTGTATCTGGCGGTGGGTCTAAAGCCGCCACTTGTCTTCAGTGCTGGCAGTTGGGAAGAAAATCTAGATATGAGGCAGAGGGAGCTAGGAAAAAACTGAAATTCCTCAGACACACAGGAACCCACGAGAACATACTGAAACCCAAGTTTGTCTCTAAGTACTTTCATTCTGGGTCACCTGCAAAAAGAGGTGGCATTCTTTCCCAGAGCAGTGCCCAGCTGTCTGGGCCTAGGACTTAGAGATTCTAAAGGTGGTGGTGACTGGTGAAGGCAGGGGAACCCTGTAACTCTGGCATCTGCTTCAGGCAGACAAGAAGAACCAGGCTATACACAGAAAGTACAGTGGGATTAGAAACATATACTGATTTTTCATGTGCAAAGGCTACTGGTGCAGTTCCAGTTTTCCAATTTCACAGTTTCTCTTGGGGCCAATCCTAACTCAGAATCATGCAGATAAAGGAATTCTGAGAGACATAAGACTAGCTTAGGTGACTGACACAGCACAAAACTGCATGCAGGAAGTGATTCAAATGAGTACTTTGATTTATGAGTATGGATTTCAGCATAGCTCTCTGGTTAGACATATAAATGTGAAAGTCCTTAGCAGAGACATAGCATGTAAAGTAAAAATCTGGTTCTGATCACCTAGAGTTGGACTGAGGAAGAAAAATAACAACCTGGGTGATATTCCTATGTTGAGAATCAGGAAGCTGTACAGAATTAGTAAAGACTCAAAATGATAACTGAATGGTTTACAGCAGAACCACAGAGTTTTCAGAAAGAAGAATGTGCTTTAAGAAACAAAGAGAAAAACACCCTCTCTGCTTCTGATGGGTTGAATCACATGAGGCTGGGACAACAGCATGGCTGGGTGACGTGCTGGTCACCTCACCCTGGCAGGGGCTCTTTCTGCCTAAGCTAAATCTTACTGAATTGGGTTCAAGAGGAAATATAACAGAATCAGGGTGCCTTATCAACTATTTTGAAGAATTTTGTTGTAAAACAGAACAGAGAAATGAAACAGCAGAGAGAGAGAGATGGAACCAGATTTTTGCCTGCATGTCTGTTTTAAGATCGGATAAATTGCATTGGTTGACAGCATTATTTGTAGGCTGATGAGAATACACCAATAGATTGAAAAACACAGATGAAGTGGCTGAGAACAAGGCAGTATTAATGGCCTATTCTAAAGCGATATTTTTCTAGAAAACAACATTTATATAAAACGGAGTGAATTTAGCCTATGTCAGTGTTATTTCCAATTCTGGGCCTACCAGGGAAAGAGTGGAAGAGACAAACAGAAAGCAAGAGAATACAAAGAAGAGAAATAGAATACAGACACGCTGAAAGAGACGGAGAGAAAAAGAGACACAGAGAAACACACACACACGCTGGAAAATCTTGTTCCAAGAGGAACATCTGGAGGAATAAGGCTGTCTTATGGAGGAAGAGCTAACTGAAAAGAAAAGCGTCCCAGAGGTGGTGGTGGTGTAGTCACTAAGTCGTGTCCAACGCTTGTGACCCCATGGACTGTAGCTTGCCATGCTCCTCTGTCCATGGGATTCTCCATTCATCCAGGCAAGAATACTGGAGTGGGTTACCACTTCCTTCTCCAGATCTTGCTGACCGAGGGATTGAACCTAGATCTCCTGCATTGCCGGCAGATACTTTACCGACTGTGCTAGGCCTGAAGCATGGCAAGAAACACGTGACCACGCATGCCCAGAACAGAAAGCAACCAAGAAAAGGAAGCTGAAAGGTGATGGTGAAGGATCAGCAAGGCGTCTCCTATGAGCACCTCCCTCAAAAAGCGCACTACCACTCAGGAGAAACTATGTCCAGCATTGGACCAGCTACATCCCGGACCCAATGCCATCAAGTTGTTTTCCTTTTTATATTTTCTTTTCCATGCCAACGTTGGACCTTCCATCACCTTTCCCCTAGACTCTAGCGCCAAAATATTAAATTCTGTTCCCTGTCTCCCTCCACCACTCTCATGATTCCCCAAATCTACTCTTTGAAACATAGTTCTTATTTTGCCATCGCTCAGCTAAAATCTTGACGGAGATCCTTCTTATCTACAGCAAGGTTGACACATTCTCCTGAAGGGCCAAAGGGTAAACGTCTGAGGCTTGTGAGACACAGAGACTCTGTCACCAGTCTCTGTCACTAGTGTTCAGCTTTCACGCTGTCACACAACAGTAGTGTAGACAACGCATACATGAATACGGTCTGTTCCAATAAAATTCTAATTCCAAAACAGGAGGCCAACTCACAGACCATAGTTTGTAGACCCTACCCTGCAAAAACATAATTTATGATGACACTATCATAGGTATATATTCAAGCTCACCATTTCACTCCATAAGCAAAGAATTCACAACACTGGTGAAAATGCAATGATGCAATCTATGCCAAACTCCCAGCTGGGTCCAAAAACACGTTCCCTGCTACATGAAATACTAAGATCAGCTTTTTCCCCCACAATCATATGAGTACATTGTGATAAAATAATAGCAATAGTCAGCATGAACATTTACAAACATTCATGTATTCTCAGGGTATAATACCTCCCAAAGCTGTTTCAATATATAAACATAATATACTTGATGAGAAATAGTGATTCTTGATACAGAGAATTCATAAGTAAGAGTAGTAATTAATTACTTCAGTTGTATATTGAATTGTGTGTGTATTGTGTGTGTATGCATCTTGTGGCTAGAAACAGAATAGTCATTAAGGAACATGAGGATTTTGTGGCTAAAGAAATTCAAGTTACTATCATAGGTCTGCTGCTGCTGCTGCTAAGTCACTTCAGTTGCGTCCAACTCTGTGTGACCCCATAGACAGCAGCCCACCAGGCTCCCCCATCCCTGGGATTCTCCAGGCAAGAACATTGGAGTGAGTTGCCATTGCCTTCTCCAGCGCATGAAAGTGGAAAGTGAAAATTGAAAGTGAAGTTGCTCAGTTGTGTCCGACTCTCAGCGACCCCATGGACTGCAGCCTGCCAGGCTCCTCCATCCATGGGATTTTCCAGGCAAGAGTACTGGAGTGGGGTGTCATTGCCTTCTCCAATCATAGGTCTAGCCATCCAATTATCTGTGATTTTGGCTAAGTTATTAATGATGATTTGATTTTCTATTCTCTATGAACTGCTGTGCTTTTAAATATTATATGAATTAATTCATATAATTTACTTACATATGATTCATATAATTTACTTACATAGATTTTTATTAGTAGCCTAATGTAAATTGTATAAAAATGCAAAAATGACAACATAAATATTCTATAGGTATATATGCAGGCATGCAATAAGTGCTTATTTCATTAATAAAACTGAATTTAAAAACTTCTATCAGTGCCCTTAGTGTTGCTATAGTTATATTGTGATTAATAATGCTGCAATCCTTTAAATGTCTTTTTGAATATCCAATGACTAATCTCTTCTCTCTGAAACCTCTAAACCTTCTCTGTGAGCCTGCTATTCCATTTACCAGACTGACACAAGCTGCCAAAACATGCAAGTGCCACAACAGTGACTTTAAATAACCAGTAAGATGCCTGCACAGCCCTCCTCCAATCAGAGTCCAGGAACACAGGGTGCCCCATTTGCAACCCTGTCATCACCAAATCTTTCACTTTCAATCACATGCACAGAAAAGACTGTGTGGAAGGAGCACACAGCTACTAACTGCATTCAACTGGATGTAACACATCATTTTCCCTTGCTGCTGCTGCTGCTGCTGCTAAGTTGCTTCAGTCGTGTCCGACTCTGTGAAGCCCCATAGACGGCAGCCCACCAGGCTCCCCGTCCCTGGGATTCTCCAGGCAAGAACACTGGAGTGGGTTGCCATTTCCTTCTCCAATGCATGAAAGTGATAAGTGAAAGTGAAGTCGCTCAGTCGTGTCCGACTCAGCAACCCCATGGACTGCAGCCCCCCGGGCTCCTCTGTCCATGGGATTTTCCAGGCAAGAGTACTGGAGTGGGCTGCCATTGCTTTCTCCGTCATTTCCCCTTACATACCCCAAACTCAGTTATACACCAACACAATTACTGCTGTAGAGAATAGGAAATGAAGTCTTTCTGTATGCTCAGAAAGAGAGTAAAGAAGGTTTAGAATTTTCTTCCCAATATGATGCTTGAGAATAGAATTTCTAAAAGCAAAAAAATCCATTACAACTAATAGCTACAAACACAATAAAATACGTGAAATTTTGGAAAGTCTTGTAATCCTGAAGATAATTTAATTTCTATGGGCAGAAGTTTTATTATAAATACTTCTTCTAGAGGGAAAAAAAACAAGAAAAATGGGTAAAAACTTTTCCTTAAAAACTTACAATGTGGAACTAATACAAATAAAGAATGATTCTTCTTTATTAGGTAAATTGGGATAGATTTCAATGAAAGGTCCAATGAGTCACTTATAGGTCTTTCTGTGTATTCTTTTATTTAAATATGCTTTAATAAGTTCCTCATCTCACAAATCCTTGCTATATTTCTGATAATGATAGACTGCCACTGCCCAGTGCCACAGAGTTTGAGGTTATTAGCCCTTAGCCAATGAGACAGTACACGTGGGAAGCTGGTTCTGTGGTCTTTCTTGCATCCTGAGAACATAATCTTTGATATAACCTTCCTTGCAACATTAATTCAAAGAATCATTACAAGTATATAGGATTCAAGTTAAATGCCATATCCATGCATGTGCACATGCTATGTCACTTCAGTTATATCCGATTCTATGTAACCCTACGGACTGTAGCCTGCCATGGCATTCTCCAGGCAAGAATGCTGGAGAGGGTTGCCATACCTTCCTCTAGGGGATCTTCCCAACCCAGGGATCAGACCTGTGTTTCTTACATCTCTTGCATTGGCAGGCAGGTCCTTTACCACTAGCACCACTTTGGGAAAGATATACTGACATCCAGTTTGGACCCTGCTGTAAAGATCGGGTTTATGTAATCATCTCTAATTAATGCATACAGCTTCCCCAAAGAATGGGAACTAACCTATTCCTGAGAGGACATAGTTAGCAAGGAACAAAAGGGCTTTGAGTCAGTGGCTTCCTGAGCTGAGGTTGTTCATACCTATTCAGTATCATCTTCATGGCCCTTTACATGCTAAGTAGAGAATAATAGTGGGCTTCCCTGTTAACTCAGAAGGCAAAGAGTCTGCCTGCAATGCAGGAAACCGGGTTTTGATCCCTGGGTCACGAAGATCCCCTGGAGTAGGGAGTGGCAATCCACTCCAGTATTCTTGCCTGGAGAATTCCAAGGACAGAGGAGCCTGGCGGGGTACAGTCTATGGGGTGGCAAAAGTTGGACTGAGTGACAAACACACACAGAAAATAAAATGACAGAGCATTTGCAAACAACCTGAGAGTCTAAAGGACTTTTCTATGTTGTTGCTGAACATGGTGATTTGCCTAGCATGTATGTTTTGGGGGTTTTTCCCCTAAAGTCTAAATAAGCATGGAGCTGGATAAAGCCTGCTGTGTCATGCAACTTTGAATTCTGTATCACTGCCCCTAGTGAGCAGAGCAAATAATGAACATGTGTGAGCACACAAGACACACACACACACACACACACTATACAAGAGACAAATAGTATGTTACACAGTTTGTGCATGCTCAGTAGCTTCAGTTGTGCCCTACTCTTTGCAATCCCATGGACTATAGCCCACCAAACTCTTATTTCCATGTGATTCTACAAGCAAGAACACTGGAGTGAGTTGCCAAACCCTCCCCCAGGGGATCTTCCCAACCCAGGGACTGAACCCCGTTCCCCTGCATTGCAGGCTGATTCTTTAATGCTGAGCCAGGGAGGAAGCCCATGTAACATAGTACTAAGTGCTGAAAAGGACAACTAAAGCTGGGAATGGGAATATGGAAACACCAGTGTGCTGAACTTTTAGAGAGTAAAAAGGAAAAGCCTCACTCCAGAAGAAAGACCTGGAAATAATGGGAGTAAAAACCATGGCGGGGTGGGAGTGGGGAGATTTCATTGTGGGAAAAGCAACTAGAAGCACAAAAGCCTTTGGAGCCTGCATGTCTGCTCTTTTGCTTTTGCTCTTACGCTGGTTTTTGTCCCCCACCCCCTCAACTCCCTCTCCAACTGAGTCAGCAGTTAAGTCCTCAAGCCATTGAAAGTAAAGAATTTTTTCCTGTTCTTTTTGCTTTGTTAGTTTAAGAAACCTCATGGAGAGTCAGAAATACCCTTCACTTTTTGAGCTTTCTAATTTCATACTATACATATGTCCTAATTATTCAGTTCAGGAGATATAATACATGGTCATGTCTAAACAATGAAAGCTTTCATGTTACTTTCAAAGCACTCTTGCAGATAATGTTCACCAATCATCCTTCTCTAAAACAATTCACTTCAAAAGTAGCATCAAACTCATCCACACAGATCAGTAACATTTTAAGCCTCTTTCAGCTCACCTGTTATCCATCAATTAATAAAATTTAAAATACGCTGGTACTTCTGAGGGAAAGTATTGACTCTAGAGACATTGTATCCAAGAGACAAAGGACAATTGAGTTAGAGAGTTAGATTCTTAGTTATTTGTATGATCAAGATATTGGCATCACATAAGTAAGTCCTTAGAGCACCTTTTCCCTTGCTCCTCACCCTCCTCAGTCATCTATCTAATCAAACCAAAGAAAAAGACAAAGGTGATTCATTGATGAATAGAACACTTCATTAAGAATAATTTAATTTCATTTATCCTTGACTGGCCAACTATGTGTTTGTTCTGATACTTCGCTGTTGGACATTATGTTAACTTCCTCCTGCTGCTCTAAGAAATTGCCACAAACAGCATTTTGGAACAGCATGAAATTATCATCTTATCATTCTGAACATCAGAAGTCTAAAGTGAATTTCAGCATGCTTAAATCTACGTGTTCTCAGAGCTGCCTTCCTTTCTGGAAGTTCTCGGGTAGAATCTGTTTTCTTGCTTTTTCCTCTTTGCAGTGGATGCCTGCATTCCCTGGCTCATGACTCCATTTCTCTGTCCTCAAAGCTAGCGAGACTTTTAGGATGAGTCTTTTCTGCAGCCGTTTCTGTGGTTTTCTCTCTTCTGCCTTTCTGGTGCCTTTAGACAGACCCGTGATTACAGAGAACCCACCTGAGTCACCCAGCACATGCACTCTCTCAGTTGATTAACAATCTTAATTTCACCTCTAACCTTAATTACCCTTTGTCCTGTAAGGTAGCACAGTCAGCCACAGGTGCTAGGGTTCAGAGTGTAGATATTTCTTGGGGTCCCTTCTTCTGCCTACCACTGACACCTTGATTCAAATAGTACTTACTAAAATAAAATAAAAGCTCATAGGTCTATGCATTTGCTGTAAAAGGCTAAGGTCTGTCTAGTTTCTTACAGATTTCTCATAGTCAACCTACTTAGTGTTACTTATCTAATGTTTTCCTCTTTCCCAAGGCAAGGCCTTATGACCCTCATACAGGCATTCCACAAAAGCAAATAATTATATCAGCAGACTTTTTTCCTTCAAAGAGACTGTCTACTTTTCAGTAGCAAAAAGCTGGCGCTAACTAGATTGCTTGAACAAGACACCTAGGTGCTGAGTCCATGGGTTGGCTCCCACTTAATCCACATATCAAATCTTAGCATGCATAATATAGCATGATCACATTAAAACTTATTTAAAAGAAACCCTGGGAATTCATTTCTTTTACTCCTCACAATCTGTATGTTTTTCTTCCTGGAATGCTAGGACATAATGACTATTTTTATTGGCCCTCAGCATAGCCCCTTCAACAATGACACTTAAGAACAAGCGAAAATTTTAGTGGAACTAAAGAAAGCAAAACATATTAAATTATGTAGACTTCCTAGGAATGTAAAAACAAGTAAGCCTTACATGAGTTTGGATTTTGCAGTTTCATTATCTGTACCACAAAAGATATGTTAAGGAAACTGAGGCTGCTTTGAAGATGCTCTCATTTTGGTTTCTTAAGCACAAGTCATTTTGGTTTATTTGTCTCATCCTTGTGCTGACCTAATGCCTATGACATTTAACTGAAAATGGAGTAGCCTTTATACGGTAAAGGCAGAGGATAGAAATCAATATCTGTCTGAAATGTAAATCATCAAAGAGATTCTGTACAAATTATAAGGAAGGAGAAAGTGAAGGACTTAGTTATTTTTAATCATCTGTTTTAAATAAACAGTTATTTGTGTTGCAACTTGAAAACCTGATTTTCAAAATTTCAAGAAGAGATCAGATGACAGCATGACATCTGGGTAAATGCTACTGAGTTTTCAACTACTGAATAATTTTAAATTACTTTAAATCATTTTGCTTAACAAAACCATAAAGCATATCTCCAGATTTACTTCAAATTACTCAGCAGATATTACTCCACATGAATTTCTCAAAAAATTCCATCAAGTGGTTTTTGTGAGCCAGATAAAACAAATGTATTACTTTGTAGTGTTCCTCTTTGTCAAAAATAGCATTTATATTAATTACTTTTTTTACGAATTTCAACTCAGAGGCCTCATGAATATAAAGTATAAATACTTTATAGGTAAAACTAAAACAACTTAAAAGCACTTAAAGGTACAGAATGGAGTAGGTCAGTTGATATTAGGAACATTTTCTCAGGATTCCTAAATAATATCTAGAAAGCTGCCTTTTTAAAAAATCTTAAAAAAAAATTTATTTATTTTATTTATTTTAATTGGAGGCTAATTACTTTACAATACTGTATTGGTTTTGCCATCCTTTAAAGCTATGGTTGCACCTTGAACTGTTGTCAGTGATCCATTCAGCATTCATTTATGCCCTCCCTAAGGAGATATTGAGAAAAACAAGAGTACCTAGTTTTAAAAGTTCAGAATTCTGTGAGGAAAGAAAGAAATGGAAACAAAACATTAGATAAGAATATTGCATATAGTAGACTGAAAGTGGACACACAGATATGAGGTGAATCAGAAGAGCAGCAAATGGTTAACATTTTAGGTCTACACAACTCAAAACTTACCAAAGTCCTATGGGAATTTCTTTTTCCTAGCCCAAGGCAATGGAAACCCACTCCAGTACTCTTACCTGGAAAATCTCATGGGAGGAGCCTGGTAGGCCACAGTCAATGGGGTTGCTTAGAGTCAGACATGACTGAGCGGCTTTGCTTTCACTTTTCACTTTTACGCATTGGAGAAGGAAATGGCAACCCACTCCGGTGTTCTTGCTTGGAGAATCCCAGGGACAGGGGAGCCTGGTGGGCTGTCGTCCTTGGGGTCACGCAGAGTCGGACACGACTGAAGCAACTTAGCAGCAGCAGCAGCAGCCTTCAAAAGAGTTTTTCAAGTGGGGCTAGTGGTAAAGAATCTGCCTGCCAGTGCAGGAGCCTTTAGAGACTCAGGTTTGATCCCTGGGTCAGGAAGATCCCCTGGAGAAGGGCATGACAGCACACTCTAGTATTCTTGCCTGGAGAATCCCATGGACAGAGGAGCCTGGTGGTTACAGTCCATAGGGTAGCAAAGAGTCAGACATGATTGAGCGACTGAGCATGACTTCACCCCTCAAAAAAAGCCTAAGCAGCGCTAGGCCTAAAGGTATTAATAGTGAACATGTCTTTAATTTATGTTAATTGAATTAGATAAATTCCAGCTGATCACACTGAGTGCTGTAATACAGTCATTCCAAAATTATTTTTATCACATAATACAATAAAAAATCTTGACAAGCAAACTGAGTACCTTTAAAAAAAAAACTTTCATAAAGTGCAGTTTTGCATAGGTAAATTGACCACGAGAATGTAAATTAGCATGAACCTCAGGTAGAAAATAAAAGCGGATCAACAAGAAATGCAATAAACAACATTTTAGCCTCTTTTACTTGACTTTACAGAATGGGCATTTGTGAAGAAAATCACAGAGCATCAAATAACAGGTAAAAAAATGTGTGTTTCTAATGCGACAGTAATATCAGAGTGAGAGGAGAAAAAAGACTGGTTGTTAATAATAATTATAAAAGCTGAAAATGACAAATTTGAAAAGTCAGTAGTTTTTCTTTGAGCCTTAGACGTCTATATCTGAGGAGACTACAGGTTTAAGCATGGTCTCTGGGGAATATTGTGCACCCTTTAAAATACTTTTATTTATTTATTTTAATTGGAAGATAATTGCTTTACAATGTTGTGTTAGTTTCTGTCGTACAACAAAGTGAATCAGCTTATGTGTGCTCAGTTGCGTCTGACTTTTTGTGACCCCAAGAACTGTAGCCTGCCAGGTTCCTCCCTCAGTGAAATTCTCCAGGCAAGAATACTATGGAAGATAGCCATTCCCTTTGGAGAAGGTGATGGCACCCCACTCCAGTACTCTTGCCTAGAAAATCCCATGGACGGAGAGCCTGGTGGGCTGCAGTCCATGGGGTCGCTAAAAGTCGGACGTGACTGAGCAACTTCACTTTCACTTTTCACTTTCATGCATTGGAGAAGGAAATGGCAACCCACTCCAGTGTTCTTGCCTGGAGAACCCCAGGGATGAGGGAGTTTGGTGGGCTGCCGTCTATAGGGTCACACAGAGCCGACCCTACTGAAGCAACTTAGCAGCAGCAGCTACTCCCTTCTCCATGGGATCTTCCTGACCCAGGGATTGATCCTGGGTCTCCTGTATTGCGGCTTCCTGGGGGCTCAGACGGTAAAGCGTCTGCCTGCAATGCGGGAGACCTGGCTTGGATCCCTGGGTCTGGAAGATCCCCTGGAGAAGGAAATGGCAACTCACTCCAGTACTCTTGCCTGGAAAATCCCATGGACAGAGGAGCCTGGTAGGCTACAGTCCATGGGGTCATAAAAAGTCAGACACGACGGAATGGCTTCACTTCACTCCTGCATTCCAGGCAGCTCCTTTGCCACCTGAACCACCAGGGAAGCCCAAATCGGCTATGCATATGCCTCCTCCCACTTGAGCCTCCCTCCCCACTCATCCCTCTAGGTGCTCACAGAGCGCTGAGTTGAGCTCCCTGTGCTGAACAGCAGCTTCCCACTAGCTATCCATTTTAGACTTGGTAGTGTGTATATGCCAAAGGCACTTTCCACGTTTTGCTGCAGAGGCATTATGTGCAGATGTGCAGGCTGTGCACCACACAACCCCAGAGGTTTCATTCACACTGTCTCATTCATATCATCGAATAGTTTTCTAGAAGACAGCAGTAAAGTTTTATATTCTAACACGCCACCATATTTCAGCAGATGGAAGTAGTGTCTTGAGAAAGGCTCTTTCTATTTTGCCCACTGGCCCTTGGATTACTCTTCAAAGGAATCTCATAGTATTCAATAAATGCTAGGGGAAATTTTTTTCTTTTATTATTTTTGCTTTGATGTCAAAGAGATAAAAATCTGAAAAACAGATTAGAAAACAGCGGACAGTTCAACCTTAACTAGCACATATATTGGAAAGTGTGCCTTAGCATCAAGGAAAAAGTAGACATTGAAATTCCTCCAGCTTTTAATGTGGCATTCAAAGAAGAAGAATCAGGGGACATGTGTTGTTTCTTTTTTTAAAATAAAGGGTTAAAATATACGTATTGAACAAAAATAGAACAATACATGGTTTTAAGTTCCATAAAATTATATTGTTGAAAATTCTCAAAAAATATAGAGATTGTATTTAAACAAATAACCTATGGTTATATGGATAGATCTCTCTCTTTCTCCCCCCACCCCTCTCTCTCATATATATATATATATATATGTTTCTGTTATACATATATATATATGTGAGGTACTGTATAATATAACCACTTGAATGATTCAAAACTATACAGATTATTTGGTATATTTTAGACCTGATAAAGTTTAACAACAAAGAAATCTTTAATAAACCACTATGGATGATATTATGTTGCCTTACAACTTTTTTTCCTTCCAAAATTCACCTGTCCACATCCTATGGAAGGGATAATGTGTAGAATTTATTTTAGAAAGCACTGTTTTCTTGATATTCTACACATAAATAGATTAAGAAGTATCTTAACACTTTTTCCCCATTATATTGGCCACTTTTATATATTTAAGAGTTATGACTAAAAATGTAAGGAATATAATTAGTAAAAAGAAATTTGACTGGAGAGATGGAAAGAAGCCTCTGTTTTTAGCGTCCTGGACCCTTAGCATCTTTTTCTTTAGATGCTGTGTTAAAGAAGTTCCACTTAATTAACTGCCATTGCTGACCTGAATTAATGACAAGATCCCCAGCACCTGTCTCCAGCTTTCTCCAGGGAGCCAGTTGAATGGATAAGGCAGATTGAGACAGTCTCACTGGGACAGTTGAACCCAGAAGGTAGCATAGAGGCTAATTTCTGCTATAATACCTCATTAGTCATCTGTTGAACATCAGTTACTGAGTTGGGAATATTGCTCTAGTAAGGGGTAAAAATACCCTTCCTTTGAATAAATCTGTTCTAATGTGTATGATTTAAGATCTTCTTTGACAAGAACACAAGATTTCAGATACTTCCGTCATGTCTAGTAGCAATGAAATGAAAATGAAGGTCAGAGGCCTGTGCTCTCAGAAATTGCACTGTGCAAAAAATTTACTGAAAGAAAATCAGTATCCTTAACTTTTATTTCCAGACTATTAATATGACAAAACCAAGACTCTGACACTGCTTTTCTTTTTATCCTGTAAAGTTAATTAATCCTTTGGATAAGTGTGGACATACTTCCTTTCACAGTCACCTAATTCTTACATAGCCCAAATAACTAATTCTTTACCCTCTTGGAAGTACTGAAAATAACCAAATATCCAAACAAAAATACCTTTATTGTATTCTATAAACAAAATTAATTCTTAACTGCATCTCAGATTTAAGGATGGAACAATGAGAGATACTGATCTTATATGTTCTTTGGAGCTTCCATAGGAATAGCTTATGGCATGTATTTCCACAATTAGTGGCATTTAATTTTTCTGAAAAGTAGAGCTTATGAGCATAGCTTGAGCTGCAAGTGAAAAATAAATAATTAGGAGTGAAATTTTAGAGCCTATGTAGTTTTCGGTGTTTGAAGTTTACTTGCCTTTACTAAGCATGGTTTTTTCAAACTTCCACAACTGTTAAACTGTCCAAAAATAACTCTTCCATTTGATAATTCCATAGGAGACAAGAGAGTGTTAAAAAGTTAATAAAATATCAGGGAACACGTAAACTTTAATAGGGTACTATTTGTTGTTGTCCTTGTTCAGTCAATAAGGCATGTCCTATTCTTTGCCACCCATGGACTGCAGCACAACAGTCTCCCCTGTCCTTCACTATATCCTGGAATTTGTTCAAATTCATGTCCATTGAGTCGATGATATTATTTAACCATCTCATTTTCTGCTGCCCCCTTCTCTTTTTGCCTTCAATCTTTCCCAGCATCAGGGTCTTTTCCTATGAGCTGACTCTTCATATGAGGTGGCCAAAGTATTGGAGCTTCAGTTTCAGCATCAGTCCTTCCAGTGAATATTCAGAGTTGCTTTCCTTTTGGATTAACTGGTTTGATTTCCTTGTAGTCCAAGGGACTATCAAGAGTCTTCTCCAGCACCACAATTTGAAAACATCAATTCTTTGGTGCTTAGCCTTCTTTATGGTCCAACTCTCATATCTGTATATGACTACTAGAGAAACTATAGCTTTGACTATACTTTGCTGGCAAAGTGATAGCTCTGCCTTTTCATATCCTTCCTAGGTTTGACATAGCTTTTCTTTCAAGAAACAAGAGTCTTTTATTTTCATGGCTGCAGCTTCCACCCACAGTGATTTTGGATTCTACAAAAATAAAATCTGTCTTTGTTTCCAACTTTCCCCCTTCTATTATCCATGAAGTGGTGGGACCAGATGCCATGATCTTAGTTTTTTAAATGTTGACTGTCAACCCAACTTTTTCACCCTCTCTTTCACCCTCATCAAGAGTCTCTTTACTTCTTCTTCACTTTCTTCTCTTAGAGAGATAGCATCTGCATATATGAGGTTGTTGATATTCCTCCTGGATCTTGATTCTAGCTTGTGATTCATCCAGTCTGGCATTTCACATGATATATTCTGCATAGAAGTTAAATAAGCAGGGTGACAATATACAACTTTGTCATATTCCTTTCACAGTTTTGAAAGGAAATTCAGTTGTTCCATGTCTAATTCTAACTATTGCTTCTTGATCCATATACAGATTTCTCAGTAGACAGTTAAGGTGGTCTGGTATTCACATCTCTTTAAGAACTTTCCACAGTTTGTTGTTATCCAGATAGTCAAAGACTTTGGCATAGTAAATGAATCAGAAGTAGATGTTTTTCTGGAATTCTCTTGCTTTCTCTATTGTCCATTAAATTTTGGCATTTTGATATCTGATTCCTCTGCTTTTTTAAACCAAGCTTATGCATTTGAAATTCTCAGCATACTGCTGAAGGCTAGCTTGAAAGATTTTGAGCATAACATTACTAGCTTATGAAATGAGATCAACTGTATGGCAGTTTGAACATTCTTTGACATTGCCCTTCTTTGGGATTGTAATGAAAACTGACATTTTGCAGTATAATTTATAGCATTTTAGATATTAGGGTAAATAAATAATGTATAACAAAATTCCTTATTTTGAGATGGCAATATTCAATTATTTTTTAACCAAAATATTAATTTAGGGTCTCCGTAGTAGCTCAGCGGATAAGGAATCTGCCTGTGATGCAAGAAACCCAGGTTTGATTCCTGGGTCTGGAAGATCCCCTGGAGAAGGAAATAGCAACCCATTCTAGTATTCATGCCTGGATGAATGGAGAATCCCATATGGCAGGTTACAGTCCATGAGATCGCAAGAGTCAGACATGACTTAGAGACTAAACCAATACACCACAACTAGCAATATGGTAGATAGATATTATAACAAATTGTTCCTTACTAAAATAACTAGAGTCTACACATAATTTAGTTTACATTGTGTTGCTGGGTTGCTTATAGATGGAAAAATCATTTTAAGACCCTCTTCTTGCTCCTCACATAAAATAAGACACAGAGAAAGTTATGCACTGAAAATAAAGCAATAAGAAAAGAAGTTTCTGTCAATGTCAGTTTCTCCTGAAGACCTATCCAGTACCAATCTGTTACCTGATTATTGTAGATGAAATAGAGCAGGCCTAAACCTGAAATTTCAAGATTAATTTGTGAAACTAAGAGGGGCCATATACTTTATGGTTCCCTGCAGAAGAAAATGCAAATACACTCCATGAGAAAGCTTCTCTATGGTGAACACTCAAAACTCCCACTGATGAAAATAATCACCAAACAACCAAGGAAAAGTTCAACATTAGTGAGACTAAGAAAAAGCAAACAATAGTAAACCCTTACCCTCGTGAATGGAGAAGAAAATGGCAACCCACTCCAGTATTCGTGCCTGGAAAACCCCATGGGCAGAGGAGTGAGGCAGGCTTACAGTCCATGGGGTCACGAAGAGTCAGACATGACTGAGCAACTTCACAACCCTTATGAAATGCAGATTTGAAAAGTAAGCTATAGAATATAAAACAATTATATATGAAATGCTTAAAGAATTACAAATAGATGAACATGATACATGATACGATTAAGCATATAAGACAAATTTGAAAAAAAATGGAAATGGTGAATATTGAATACTACCTTGAGCAAAGAGGTGTCAGTAAATAAATTGAACAGCAGATTAGACATAGCTGAAGAGAGAATAAATTAACAAAGGTAGAGCAGAAGTGGCCCAGAAAGTAGTACAGAGAAACATGTAGATGGAAAATAGAAGATTTTATAGAGATATGAAGTTCTAAGGTATATCAAATCCTGAAAGATGATGCTGTGAAAGTGCTGCACTCAATATGCCAACAAATTTGGAAAACTCAGCAGGGGCTACAGGACTGGAAAGGTCGGTTTTCATTCCAATCATAAGAAAGGCAATGCCAAAGAATGCTCAAACTACCACGAAATTGCACTCATCTCACATGCTAGTAAAGTAATGCTCAAAATTCTGCAAGCCAGGCTTCAGTAATACGTGAACCATGAAATTCCAGTAGTTCAAGATGGTTTTAGAAAAGGCAGAGGAATCAGAGATCAAATTGCCAACATCTGCTGGATCATGGAAAAAGCAAGAGAGTTCCAGAAAAACATCTATTTCTGCTTTATTGACTATGCCAAAGCCTTTGACTGTGTGGATCACAATAAACTGTGGAAAATTCTGAAAGAGATGGGAATACCAGACCACCTAACCTGCCTCTTGAGAAAGGTGTATGCAGGTCAGGAAGCAACAGTTAGAACGGGACATGGAACAGGACTGGTTCCAAATAGGAAAAGGAGTATGTCAAGGCTATATATTGTCACCCTGCTTATTTAACTTATGTGCAGACTACATCATGAGAAACGCTGGACTGGAAGAATCACAAGCTGGAATGAAGATTGCCAGGAGAAATATCAGTAACCTCAGATATGCAGATGACACCACTCTTATGGGAGAAAGTGAAGAGGAACTAAAAAGCCTCTTGATGAAAGTGAAAGAGGAGAGTGAAAAAGTTGGCTTAAAGCTCAACATTCAGAAAATGAAGATCATGGCATCTGGTCCCATCACTTCATGGGAAATAGATGGAGAAACAGACTTTATTTTTGGGGGCTCCATAATCACTGCAGATGGTGACTGCAGCCATGAAACTAAAAGACTCTTACTCCTTGGAAAGAAAGTTATGACCAACCTAGACAGTATATTAAAAAGCAGAGACATTACTTTGCCGACTAAGGTCCGTCTAGTCAAGGCTATGGTTTTTCCAATGGTCATGTATGTGAGAGTTGGACTGTGAAGAAAGCTGAGCTCTGAAGAACTGATGCTTTTGAACTGTGGTGTTGGAGAAGACTCTTGAGAGTCCCTTGGACTGCAAGGAGATCCAACCAGTCCATTCTAAAGGAGTATCAATCCTGGGTGTTCTTTGGAAGGACTGATGCTAAAGCTGAAACTCCAATACTTTGACCACCTCATGGGAAGAGTTGACTCACTGGAAAAGACCCTGATGCTGGGAGGGATTGGGGGCAGGAGGAGAAGGGACAACAGAGAATGAGATGGCTGGATGGCATCACCGAATCGATGGGCATGAGTTTGTGTAAACCCTGAGAGTTGATGATGGACAGTGAGGCCTGGTGTGCTCTATTCATGGAGTCACAAAGAGTCAGACATGACTGAGTGACTGAACTGAACTGAATGTATGTCTAACTGTGACACCAAAAGCAGAGTATAGAGAAAATTTAAAAAGGCAAATTTGAAGAGAAAATAGCAGATGATTTCATAGAATTTGTGAAAGATAAGCCATAGATGTTGGAGACAAGGTAGAACAAACAATATTCACATTAGACAAAATTTAGTAAACGTATACAAGGTCACTTTAAAGAGATTTTACTTAGTTTAGAGATAAAAGATAAGCTTTTACTATGTTTAAATGAGAACAGACTTTTAAAGAGTAGTAGTTCAGTTCAGTTCAGTTGCTCAGCTGTGTCCGACTCTTTGTGACCCCATTAATCGCAGCACGCCAGGCCTCCCTGTCCATCACCAACTCCCGGAGTTCACTCAGACTCTGTCCATCAAGTCTGTGATGCCATCCAGCCATCACATGCTCTGCTGTCCCCTTCTCCTCCTGCCCCCAATCCGTCCCAACATCAGAGTTTTTTCCAATGAGTCAACTCTTCGCATGAGGTGGCCAAATTACTGGAGTTTCAGCTTTAGCATCATTCCTTCCAAAGAACATCCAGGGTTGAACTCCTTCAGAATGGACTGGTTGGATCTCCTTGCAGTCCAAGGGACTCTCAAGAGTCTTCTCTAACACCACAGTTCAAAAGCATTAATTCTTCAGCACTCAGTCTTCTTCACAGTCCAACTCTCACATCCATATATGACTACTGCAAAACCATAGCCTTGACTAGACAGACCTTAGTTAGCAAAGTAATATCTCTGCTTTTGAATATACTATCTAGGTTGGTTATAACTTTCCTTCCAAGGAGTAAGCATCTTTTAATTTCATGGCTGTAGTCACCATCTGCAGTGATTTTGGAGCCCAAAAAATAAAGTCTGACACTGTTTCCACTGTTTTCCCATCTATTTCCCAAAGTGATGAGACCAGATGCCATGATCTTCATTTCTGAATGTTGAGCTTTAAGCCAACTTTTTCACTCTCTTTTACTTTCATCAAGAGGCTTTTTAGTTCCTCTTCACTTTCTGCCAGAAGGGTGGTGTCATCTGCATCTCTGAGGTTATTGATATTTCTCCCGGCAATCTTTATTCCAGCTTGTGTTTCTTCCAGTCCAGCGTTTCTTATGATGTACTCTGCACATAAGTTAAATAAGCAGGGTGACAGTATATAGCCTTGAAGTACTCCTTTTCCTATTTGGAACCAGTCTGTTGTTCCATGTCCAGTTCTAACTGTTGCTTCCTGGCCTGCCTACAGCTTTCTTAAGAGGCAGGTCAGGTGGTCTGGTATTCCCATCTCTTTCAGAATTTTCCACAGTTTATTGTGATCCACACAGTCGAAGGCTTTGGCATAGTCAATAAGGCAGAAATAGATGTTTTTCTGGAACTCTCTTGCTTTTTTGATGATCCAGTGGATGTTGTCAATTTGATCTCTGGTTCCTCTGCCTTTTCTAAAACCAGCTTGAACATCAGAGAGTTCATGGTTGATGTATTGCTGAAGCCTGGCTTGCAGAATTTTGAGCATTACTTTACTAGAGTGTAAGATGAGTGCAACTGTGTTTTTGAGCATTCTTTGGCACTGACTTTCTTTGGGATTGGAATGAAAATGGACCTTTTCCAGTCCTGTGGCCACTGCTGAGTTTTCCAAATTTGCTGGCATATTGAGTGCAGCACTTTCACAGCATCATCTTTCAGGATTTGAAATAGCTTTACTGGAATTCCATCACCTCCACTACCTTTGTTCATAAGGCCCACTTGACTTCACATTCCAGGATATCTGGCTCTAGATGAGTGATCACACCATCGTGATTTTCTGGGTCATGAAGATCTTTTTATACTGTTTTTCTGTGTATTCTTGCCACCTCTTCTTAATATCTCCTGCTTCTGTTAGGTCCATACCATTTCTGTCCTTCATCAAGCCCACCTTTGCATGAAATATTGCCTTGGTATCTCTAATTTTCTTGAAGAGATCTCTAGTCTTTCCCATTCTGTTCATTTCCTCTATTTCTTTGCATTGATCACTGAAGAAGGCTTTCTTATCTCTTGTTGCTATTCTTTGAAACTTTGCATTCAGATGCCTATATCTTTCCTTTTCTCCTTGGCTTTTCACTTCTCTTCTTTTCACAGCTATTTGTAAGGATTCGCCAGACAGCCATTTTGCTTTTTGCATTTCTTTTCCATGGGCGTGGTCTTGATCCCTGTCTCCTGTACGATGTCATGGACCTCATTCCATAGTTCATCAGGCACTCTATCTATCAGAACTAGGCCCTTAAATCTATTTCTCACTTCCACTGTATAATCGTAATGGATTTGATTTAGGTCATACCTGAATGGTCTAGCAGTTTTCCCTACTTTCTTCAATTTCAGTCTGAATTTGGTAATAAGGAATTCATGACCTGAGCCATAGTTAGCTCCTGGTCTTGTTTTTGTTGACTGTATAGAGCTTCTCCATCTTTTGCTGCAGAGAATATAATCAATCTGATTTTGGTGTTGACCATCTGGTGATGTCCATATGTAGAGTCTTCTCTTGTGTTGTTGGAAGAGGGTGTTTGCTATGACCAGTGCATTTTCTTGGCAAAACTCTGTTTTTGCCCTGCTTCATTCTGCATTCCAAGGCCAAATTTGCCTGTTATTCCAGGTGTTTCTTGACTTCCTACTTTTGCATTACAGTCCCCTAGAATGAAAAGGACATCTTTTTTAGGTGTTAGTTCTAAAAGGTCTTGTAGGTCTTCATAGAACAGTTCAGCTTCAGCTTCTTCAGCATTACTGGTTGGGGCATAGACTTGGATAACTGTGATATTGAATGGTTTGCCTTGGAAATGAACAGAAATCATTCTGTCATTTTTGAGATTGCATCCCAGTATTGCACTTCGGACTCTTTTATTGACCATGATGGCTACTCCATTTCTTCTGAGGGATTCTTGCCCACAGTAGTAGATGTAATGGTCATCTGAGTTAAATTCACCCATTCCAGTCCATTTTAGTTTGCTGATTCCTAGAATGTCAATGTTCACCCTTGCCATCTCCTGTTTGACCACTTCCAATTTGCCTTGATTCATGGACCTGACATTCCAGGTTCCTATGCGATATTGCTCTTTACAGCATCGGACCTTGCTTCTATCACCAGTCACATCCACAGCTGGGTATTTTTTTTTTCCTTTGGCTCCATCCCTTCATTATTTCTGGAGTTATTTCTCCACTGACCTCCAGTAGCATATTGGGCACCTACTGACCTGGGGAGTTCCTCTTTCAGTATCCTACCATTTTGCCTTTTCAAACTGTTCATGGGGTTCTCAAGGCAAGAATACTGTAGTGGTTTGCCATTCCCTTCTCAAGTGGACCACATTCTGTCAGCTCTCTCCCTGTCACCATGACCCGCTTGTCTTGGGTTGCCCCATGGGCAAGGCTTAGTTTCATTGAGTTAGACAAGACTGTGGTCCTAGTGTGATTAAAATGACTAGTTTTCTGTGAGTATTGTTTCAGTGTGTCTGCCCTCTGATGCCCTCTCTGCAACAGCTACCATCTTACTTGGGTTTCTCTTACCTTGGGCATGGGTTATCTCTTCACAGCTGCTCCAGCAAAGCACAGCCGCTGCTCCCTACCTTGGATGAAGGGTATCTCCTCCCACTGCCCTTCTTGACCTTCAACGTGGGATGGCTCCTTAAAGAGGAGTAGTAGGGACTTTCTTTTCCTGGTGATCCAGTGGTTAAGAATCTGCCTGCCTTAGACGGGGTTTGGTCCATGGTTGGAGAAAAATCCCACATGCTGTGGAGAAATTAAGCCCATGCACCAAAACTAAGAGCCTGTGTGTTGCAACTATTGATCCTGAATGCTGCAACAACTAAAGCCCACACATTTAGAGGCTGTGGTCTGCAACAAGAGAAGCCACTGCAACTAGAAGCATGTGCATTGCAATGAAGAGTATTTCCTTCTTTTCACAACTAGAGAAGCCTGACATGCAGCAGTGAAGACACTGTGCAGCCAAAAATAAATTAATTAAATTAAATAAAAATAAAGGTAGTTAGTAGTCTGCAGAATAAAGGAGTGAGTATCATTATGAAAAATTCACTGTCAACTTATAATTTCATGTCTAACAAAACTAATTTCAAAAAGATAAAATTAATAAATGTCCAAATAAACCCAACATTAAGACAACATTACCAACAACAACAGATTTAAGGAATTTGTAAAGGATATTTTTAAATACAAATAAAAGGATTTTAGGAAAAGATCTGATATTCAAGATGAAATGGTGAGTAAAGGTGTAAATAGGTAATCTGTAAATTAAATATATAATAACTGCCTACTATAATAGTAGTTTCTAATATATTGGTTTACAACAACAGAAGACAGATAAAAATATTGGACAAGATAACATGTAAATTCAGAGGCAGAATGATGCTATTAAAGTGTTCTATGGCATTAGAATTGTTTGGAATGGGGTTTATAACAATATCTTTTGACTTTCTTGAGTTAAGTATAGTTGATAAAATCCAAGGTTAATTAATTATTATAATAACAGAAATAGGGTATATATTCAAAAGGAGTATATGCAAATAGGGCAGTTAAAATGAAAAACAATTAACTTAGAAGCAATAAAAAGTTGTAGAAATCAGTGAAATGGAAATAAAAATATGACAAAGATGTATATATATCCCACAAATTATAATTAACATATATATGCTAAAATTATATTTCGGTATAATTAAATAACTCTAGCTAATGAAAAGTTCTAGTATATAGAAGAATATCAAGCTAACTGTGTTGTGTGCTCAGTTGTGTCTGATCTTTGTGACTTCCTGCATTGGAAGGCAGATTCTTTACCACTGCACCAACTGGGAAGCCCTTACACTAAAAAAGAATAGGACATACCTACAATGTCAAATGAACACTATAATACCACATAGATTATTTTTGGATTAAAAGAGGAAAGATGTAACTTTACCTAAAGAGATTAGTCTGTCATTACTCTCACTAGTTAGGCATCTAATGTTGGGACACAGATATCTTATGTCTCCTGATGTGATCTAATTCAAAATTTTAAACATTATTTATGAAGGAAATGGAAAACTACTCCAGTATTCTTGCCTGGGAAATCCCATGGACAGAGGAGCCTGGTGGGCTACAGTCCATGGAGTCACAAAGAGTTGGACATAGCTGAACAACTGAGCATGAATGATAAATTTCTATCAAAACTGACTTAATCTAATTAAGTTTTTTCCTCTAACATCTAGGTCATAGGAAAGATGGCATGCTAGACATTTTGGTAAGAGTTGATACTACAGTTTTGAGTCTGAAATCTGTGAGGCAGACTAAAATAATAAGCTGGAAGTCAGGTAAGATTTCCATGTGAAGGTCTCAAGGCAGGATTTCTCATTAATGAAACCTCACTCTTTGCAGTTAAGGCCTTCAACTGATTGGACAAGTTACACTCACCTTATGGAGGATAACTAGTTTTACATAAAGTCACATATAAATGTGAGTCAACATTAAAAAATGCCTTCACCAAGAATACACAATGGAGAAAGGACAATCTCTTTAACAAGTGGTGCTGGGAAAACTGGTCAACCACTTGTAAAAGAATGAAACTAGAACACTCTCTAACACCATACACAAAAATAAACTCAAAATGGATTAAATATCTAAATGTAAGACAAGAAACTATACAACTCCTAGAGGAGAACATAGGCAAAACACTCTCTAACATAAATCACAGCAAGATCCTCTATGACCCACCTCCCAGAATATTGGAAATAAAAGCAAAAATAAACAAATGGGACCTAATTAAAATTAAAAGCTCCTGCACAACAAAGGAAACTATAAGCAAGGTGAAAAGACAGCCTTCAGAATGGGAGAAAATAATAGCAAATGAAGCAACTGACAAAGGACTAATCTCAAAAATATATAAGCAACTTATACAGCTCAATTCCAGAAAAATAAACGACCCAATCAAAAAAATGGGCCAAAGAACTAAATAGACATTTCTCTAAAGAAGACATACAGATGGCTAACAAATGCATGAATAGATGCTCAGCATCACTCATTATCAGAGAAATGCAAATCAAGACCAGAATGAGGTACCATTTCACGCCAGTCAGAATGGCTACGATCCAAAAGTCTACAAGCAATAAATGCTGGAGAGGGTGTGGAGAAAAGGGAACCCTCTTACACTGCTGGTGGGAATGCAAACTAGTACAGCCACTATGGAAAACAGTGTGGAGATTCCTTAAAAAATTGCAAATAGAACTTCCTTATGACCCAGCAATCCCACTGCTGGGCATACACACCAAGGAAACCAGAAGTGAAAGAAACACGTGTAACCCAATGTTCATCACAGCACTGTTTATAATAGGCAGGCCATGGAAGCAACCTAGATGTCCATCAGCAGATGAATGGATAAGAAAGCTGTGGTACATATACACAATGGAGTATTACTCAGCCATTAAAAAGAATACATTTGAATCAGTTCTAATGAGGTGGATGAAACTGGAGCTTATTATACAGAGTGAAGTAAGCCAGAAAGAAAACCACCAATACAGTATGCTAGTGCATAAATATAGAATTTAGAAAGATGGTAACAATAACCCTGTGTGCAAGACAGCAAAAGAGACACAGATGTATAGAACAGTCTTTTGAATTCTGTGGGAGAGGAGAGAGTGGGATGATTTGGGAGAATGGCATTGAAACATGTATAATATCATGTAAGAAATGAATCACCAGTCCAGGTTTGATGCAGGATACAGGATGCTTGGGGCTGGTGCACTGGGATGACCCAGAGGGATGGTACGGGGAGGGAGGTGGGAAGGGGGTTCAGGACCGGGGACCATGTGTACACACATGGC
Source organism: Nanger dama (assembly GCA_917880005.1). Taxonomy (NCBI): domain Eukaryota; kingdom Metazoa; phylum Chordata; class Mammalia; order Artiodactyla; family Bovidae; genus Nanger; species Nanger dama. The sequence goes on from CAKJTW010000007.1 coordinate 40,221,317, forward strand.
AGATTCATGTTGATGTATGGCAAAACCAATACAATATTGTAAAGTAATTAGCCCCCAATTAAATTAAATAAATTTAAATTTTTAAAAAAGTGCCTTCACAACATCTTGATTAGTATTGGCCAAACAACTGAGCATCATAGTCTATCCAAATTTACAAAAAATCCCGTCACAGATGTGATAATGTTTTTGAATGTGTTATTTTGCTTCATTGTTGCTGTTGTGGAAGAATTTTCTATTCTTCAGAAATGTTAATTAAGAGATTAGTGATAATCTATGATGTTGACAATTTTCTTGGAAACGTCTGAAAAAAATGAGTGAAGTTAAGTAGACTGAGTATTCATATTAGATTCACAAAGCTATGAAAAGGATTGATAAATTCATGGATGAGATAAGCAATTATTGGGCTCCAAAATCACTACAAATGGTGACTGCAGCCATGAAATTAAAAGACACTTGCTCCTTAGAAGAAAATCTATGACAAACCTAGACAGCATATTTAAAAACAGAAACATTCCTTCAGTGACAAAGGTCCATCTAGCTAAAGCCATGATTTTTCCAGTAGTCATGTATGGATGTGAGAGCTGGACCATACAGAAATCTGAGTGCTGTGGAATTGATGTTTTTGAACTGTGGTGTTGGAGAAGACTCTTGAGAGCCCCTTGGATTTCAAGGAGATCCAGCCAGTCAATTTTCAAGGAAATCAGCCTTGAATATTCATTAGAAGGACCGATGCTGAAGCTGAAGCTCCAATACTTTGCCCACCTGATGTGAAGAGCCAAATCATTAGAAAAGACCCCGATTCTGGGAAAGATTGAAGCCAGGAGGAGAAGGAGATGACAGAAGAAGAAATGGTTGGATGGCATCACCGACTCAATGGACATGAGTCTGAGCAAGCTCCGAAAGATAGTGAAGGACAGGGAGGCCTGGTGTGCTGCAGTCCATCAGGTGGCAAAGAGTCAGACATGGTTGAGTGACTGAACAACAACAGGTATGCTTGATTATTAGGTTTTTAATTTTTCTGTTCAATTCAAAGTTTCTATTAGAAGATGCCTACATTTGATATTTGAGGATAGCTTGGGGCATACTACTTCACTTAGATACACTATTATTAGAAATGTAGCTGGGATATATATTTATCTTAGAACAAATAATTATGTCATTTTAACATTGCAATTTCTGGTTATCCCCTAAGAGGTAAACTTCAAAATGAAGCTCAGTATATGAAATAGTCTCATATGTCTTATTAGAACTTTGGAAGAATTTTTAGACTTAAAATTTTTTCTGATGCTACATTTTAAGAACTTTCTATTTTAAAATTCTTTATTTCTTCTCTCTTCTGTGAAAATATATATCAGATTGTTATATTACCTTACATGCTCATTTGAACTTTAGTTTGAATCTCCAAATTATATTAAAGTTTATTTGAGGTATAAAATGCCACCTGGAAAGAGTCTTTGCTGAACATATTTGGGTGTCCAACATCTTTGGGGAAATCAATAAGACTCAAGACTCTACTAATCCTAAGGAAATAGAAAATTATGATTTGGGGTTTTATATGATTTCTAAGTAAATGATTGATATTTTATTTTTAATAATATTTAACTCATTCCTCTCAAAAGGGTCAAACTGAGTATTGAAATACTGAGAGTTATTTCTAACTCTTTAAACGAAACAAAACATCCTCATGTACCTGGTGCATTTTTCCACAAGATGAACATTATTAGGAACTTCCTTTTTAATCATCCTGATCCTGAGAGTCACTCTACCTTTTAGAACTGCAATGGCCAAGTGAAAGTAGCTCAGTTGTGTCCAACTCTTTGTGACCCCATGGACTGTCCATGAAATTCTCCAGGCCAGAATACTGGAGTGGGTAGCCTTTCCCTTCTCCAGGGGATCTTCCCAACCCAGGGACTGAACCCAGGTCTTCCACATTGCAGGTAGATTCTTTACCAGCTGAGCCACAAGGGAAGCAATGGCCAAAAAAGAGAATTAAATTTGAATAAAGAAGTTTTGTGTGTTTGTGTTTGTGCATATGTGAGTATATATGTATATGTTTGAGTATTTTATTTGTGAAGAAAAGGCCACTTTGGTATGTTTTCTTTAGTTTATTAAAATATAAATTTCCTACATGATGATATTGGTAAAGGTGTAGTATTTTCTCTATAGTAACTTAGATTCTTGGGAGAGCATATGGATTTTCAAAGCATGTTGATTATTTTCAATGTATTATTTTTTGAAGAGCTTTATGTTTTCTCTTATTTTATAATGCATATATTTCCAAGGAAGTAAAAGCCAGATATTATTCACTGATTTTTGTTTCAACTCTGGATATTGCACAAGAACCTAGAAAATGGCTTGATGTGTTTTTGCAGTTCCTCAAAGAATATGAGGTTACATTATGAAACCACATTAAATTGTGTTTTAATTCAATTAAGAGCTTTCACTGAGTTCATACAATTGGAAGATGCTACAAAAGAGGGAAAGGTGAACGAAGTATAGTCATTATTGTCAAGGACGTCTAGAGGGGAAGACAGATGTACATAAATCTATAGAGAATGCAATAACAAAGTAATAAATAAGTTACTCAATGAGTCCTTAAAAAGCAGATGTAATTTGATATAAAGAATCAGAAAATATTATGGAGAATGGGTTTTTATAAATGCCTTCATTTTTACACATACACTTCATAGATAGGAAATCAACATTCAGGACTTTTCTAGTGAATAGAACCATAGGTTAAGTTGAATGTATTTATTTCCATTCTTTCCATTCTTTAACACAGTCTGGGTTTCCCAGGTGGTGTTAGTATAAAGCACCCACCTGCCAATGCAGGAAAGGCAAGAGACAGGGGTTGATTCCTGGGTTGGAAAGATCCCCTGGAGGAGGGCACAGCAACCCACTCCAGTATTCTTTCCTGCCTGGAGAATCCCCATAGACAGAGGAGCCTAGTGGGCTACAGTCCATGAGGTCGCTAACTTTTCTCAGTTTCACTCGTAAATCGTTCTAATCAAAGTAAAGGCTTTATGGACTCCAGTCTCAAGCAGAGGAGTTGTTTCTCTTACAAACATTCTGCTCTTGCCCTCAGACTCAGTTAATCATAAGATGCTACAGCCAAAGATGTATCCTAAACTTTGTTAGTACAGTTGTGAATGGTAAGCTTTCAGTATTCCACAGTTGCAGAACACATTAGGTTTCAAAACTCTGAAACTGGGCTAAAGGAATTTTCTGTTTCTGAATGAGAGAGCTATAGCCAAGCTTGTTACAGCTCATTTGGTTTTTATATTTTTCAAATATTGTGGAAATACAATATAATTTTTTCTATTTGTAATACTTATCTTAAATTTTTAAAAATTGAATCTTAAAAAGAATAAAAGTGAACCTAAATGTGTCTCATAGAACTAGAAAACATATATCTATGTTTCCCAGATTAAATGGAAGGGAGGTTTGCAGTGATTTTTGATTCAATGTGAGTTACTTAATAATTAACAGATAAAAATCAAGTACATAATAAAATACAGAGTAATAACTCTCATGCACAAAGTTAGATTTTTTGAAAACTAATTAATAATCCTTAAATTTATTGAGTTTATCTTACAATAATCCAGGTTTATTATGGCACATGTCTAAGGATTACTGGACGCTCTTTGTAAGAAATATTTGGCAATAATGAAGACTAGCTAACTCTCATGAATGTCTCTTGAATGCTCCCTCCATAGGAAAATGATAGAATATATAGTAATTTAGAAATGGCTCTGTGAGTTTACAAAAATAAGCAACTTTCATATGAAAGAAGTGAGGACAATATGAAAGCGAAAGTGGCAAGCTTGAACTGATACACTGGAAGCCTGAACTCCCCTGGAAGGGGAATGTCATGGGCCAGAAAACTCCAGGACTGCACCTCCTATGATGCAGATTAGAACTGTTCTCAGTAACCAAGAAAACTGGTGTGTGTCTGCCATCCTGCATGAGGAGAAATGTTGTTTTCAAGCTAGACAACGGTGATGTGTGGATGTGGGGTAAAAATGAACTTTACCAAAAGAAGGAAGCTAGTCCAGGCTAGGATATTAAACTAAACACCAGTTTAAGACATGTTTCTTTCAACACCAAAGCATACTTCCTTTCTATACAGATGTTCATAATCTCTACTGAAGATGAGCTTACAACAATAAATTACTGTATCATAAATTCTATCACCATGAGAAAAATTCTGAAAATCCAACAAAAGTTAGTATATATCCTGGAGAAACAGTGTTGAAAAAGATTTAATTTTTTTTTTCCTTAAAAGTCTTAAAGGTATGTTAAAGAGAATAAAAATCAAGGTAAACAACAGCATAAAAAAAGAACAGGTGAGTTTGAAAAAGAGCAAAACAAAATGTTAGAAATTAGAAGTATGGTCACTGTTATTTTAAAACACTGATTAGATAGACTCCTCTTAGAGTTGAGAAAAAAGCATGTGAATTAGAATAAAAATCTGAGGACGTGCATAAACTACAGAACAGGAATATGTGACATAAAATACATGAAAACCTGTTTTAGTCATGAGTGATAAAATACAATGTTCTGATGCATTTGTTAAAGTATATTTCAATTCTATTTGCCAATTACAACTCAATAAAAGTTTTAGAAGGGCTCCATGAAGTATATGACTACTCAATCAGATCAGCTCAGTTGCTCAGTCGTGTCCGACTCTTTGCGATCCCATGAACTGCAGCACGCCAGGCCTCCCCTGTCTATCACAAACTCCCTGAGTTCACCCAAACCCATGTCCATTGAGTCGGTGATGCCATCCAGCCATCTCATCCTCTGTCGTCCCCTTTTCCTCCTGCCCTCAACCTTTCCCAGCATCAGGGTCTTTTCCAATGAGTCAGCTCTCTGCATCAGGTGGCCAAAGTACTGGAGTTTCAGCTTCAACATAAGTCCCTCCAATGAACACCCAGGATTGATCTCCTTTAGGATGGACTGGTTGGATCTCCTTGCAGTCCAAGGGACTCTCAAGAGTCTTCTCCAACACCACAGTTCCAAAGCATCAACTCTTCGGCGCTCAGCCTTTTTCACAGTCCAACTCTTGCATCCATACGTGACCACTGGAAAAACCATAGCTTTGACTAGACAGACCTTTGTTGGCAAAATAATGTCTCTGCTTTTTAATATGCTGTCTAGGTTGGTCATAACTTTCCTTCCAAGGAGTAAGAGTCTTTTAGTTTCAAGGCTGCAATCACCATCTGCAGTGATTTTGGAGCCCAAATGACTCAACTTAATTAGGGTCTAGTAAAGAGAAGAGAGGGGTATAAAATGACTCTTTTTAAAATCTGTTGTAATTTCTTTTTAAAAATTTATTTTTAATTGGAAAATAATTGCTTTACAATTTTAATAGAACTGTCAGAAGAAAAGAGTAGGATAAATAAAGATGCAATTTTCAATAGAAAAGTGACAGAATTTTCAAGAATTAAGGAAAGACATGATTATTCTGGCTAAACTATCACATATTATACTTTTGAAAAGAGTAGCTCTTCAATTAAACGTACTGCAAACATTGAAAAAATATTTCATGTGTATTTTATTTATTTTGGTAAAAGTAGTTCAATAAGAATATGTAAGGATAAGACTCTTTAATGTATCTAATAACATTTTGAACTATGTGAGTTAAAATCTGATAAATGTTAATTTTAAAAAGACAAAAACTCAGTGACTTTTTCTGTCACATTTCTGTCAGCAATGGACAAATTAAAAGACCAGATTGGGAGTTTGGGATTCATCTGTACACACTGCTATATTTAAAACAGATATCCAACAATGAACTACTGTAAAAAAAAATGCCATTCTCCAGCAAAAAAATAAAATAAAGATAAATAAATAAACAAACAATTAAAAGGCTAAAAGAAGAATACTGATAATTTGGACATCACAATTGAATTGATAAACTTGTGATGGTTTATATGTCAGGGGCTAGTGTGTATAGGTGTGTATGTTTGCCAAGGAGGAGAGGTAGAGTAGGAGAGAGAGAGCAGAGAGAGGAAGAGAGAGAAAGAAAAATGAGAACTTTATGTCTAATATTCTGCAATCAAATATAAATGGAAGAGTCACTAAAGCTGACTGTGCAAAAAAGAATTTAAATAGATTTAAAATTTTGGAAAATAATATATCACATTGTTTGATCAGATTCAATTTAAAAATTATTTTTAAGGATTAGAAAGCAAAAGTCTATAACTGTCCACTTGAAAAACTGAAACATATTTATAAAATTCAGATTTAGTATAATATTAAAATCAAAATCCTAATATAGAAAAGTATGAGTATGTTATAATTTGAAAATTGTGAGATGCAAACAGATGTGTACTCAGTAAAATTTTTATTCAAAATATAGATTTTACAAGAAATAAGGTACAAAATAAATACATGGGCATATAATTGATAATAAAAATAATTTAAAAATTTAGGGAAAGTTTTAAAAATAAAACATATGTTTCTAAAATGACAAAATTAATGTATTTCTTGCAATTTGAACAAGAGAGCAGAGATAAAAGCTAAGAAGACATAACTATAAAGATGTCTACATTATCAGAATATTCAACATATAATTTTATGTGCATATATTTAAGTATCTAAATAATATGGATTATGTTGCAAAGTATTATTATATAAACTGTTAGAAAAATATAAATGCTACTATATAATAAATATGTTAATGGTTAGTTGAATAAATTTTTAAAAGCCCTAAAGAAAAATAAAATGTTACAGATTCTTTATAGAAAGTGTTTATAGAAACGTCAAGAAATTTAAGATTTCTATGTGTAAATATCTAGAACATAGAAAAATAAAACATACTTTCATGTTTATATACTTAGTAGAACACTCATAAAAATGCATATACATGAGTTTCTTTCTAATCCTGCATCTAAATATAAAGGCAAAATTCTAAATAAAGAATTACTAAATGAAAACAAGTGATTTACAGCAAAAGTATAGCTTGCATTCTTAGAATAATAATTCTAATTTTCACAAATGTCATTCATATAATTGAATTATAGCACAAGTAAGAAAACATAAAATAAAAATACATAAAATTAAATTAAATGTATTGAATTAAATACATTAAATGAAAATATTTAAGGAAGAAAATATGATAATTTTAATATTTAAAAATATAATTATTAATTCATCAATGAAATGAAATATAAGGTCTTAAGAAGTTAGAAAATTTTAGAAAATTACTTCCTGAATAAAGACTATCTAGTAGCACATAGATTAGATATCATGCTAAATGATTAAAGTATTAAAAGAATTTCTATTAAATATAATATACAATTAAGACTGATGTTTCTGATTTACATCATATAGCAGATGCTTGCCAAAGGTAATAAAACATGAAAAATACTGGAAAGGGCAGCACTGTTATCGCTTTGCAGACAATATGATTATCTTCTGGGGCAATCAACTCTAAAAATTTTCAACTATTAAGATAATTCAATAACTTGGTTTTATACAAAAATTTTCCAACAAATAGCTTTTTAATATAACAGTGATAAACAGGGAAAAAATATCATTTAATGAAAACTATAGGGTTCCTGGCCTTCCCAGGTGTCTCGGGGTAAAGAATTCACCTGTGATTTAGAAGATGAAGGAGATGCCACAGGATTGACCCCTGGGTTGGAAAGATCCCCTGGAAGAGAGCACAGAAACTCACTCCAGTATTCTTGCCTAGAGAATCCCATGGACAGAGGACACTGGCCGGCTTACAGTCCATAGGTTCACACAGAGTCAGACAGGACTAACACAGCTGAAGCTACTGAGCCTGCATGCATGCATAGGATTCTTAATAAAAAGCCATGCAATGTCTAGAGGTAAATCTGATAAGAAATATACAATATCTGCATTAATACAAGTATGGAGGATTTTATAAAAGAAATTTAAAAGCTAATTCTAAATTTGATAGAAGGAGAAAGTCCCCAGTAATGTAAAAGTATAGATTTGTAAGAGAAGCACATATTATCCCACCAGATAGCAAACATGTCAAATATATTTCTCAGAAATAGCAATCAAAATGTGTACTTTAGATATAGCTAAAAATATCAGGTCAAAGATAAATAAGGTGTACAGAAACTCATTTCTATTTGTATAGGGTAAATTTAGTTTTTGATAAATTTGACTTTATAATTGAGAGTGCTGCTGCTGCTGCTGCTTCAGTCATGTCCAACTTTTTGTGACTCCGTGATCTGTAGTCCACCAGGTTCCTCTGTCCATGGATTCTCCAACAAAAAATACTGGAGTGGGTTGACATGTCCTTCTTTCTCCAGGGAATCTTCCCCACCCAGGGATCAAAACCAGGTCTCCTACTTTGCAGGCAGATTCTTTACCATCTGAGCCACCAGAGAAGCTGAATGAATGGATTATTCAACAAGTAACCTAAAGTAATTTGACAGCTATATGAATAGAAAACCTCATGTCATTAACAAAGATTTCCTACACATTTCTTCAGTTCAGTTGAGTCACTCAGTCATGTCCAACTCTTTGCAACCCTGTGGACTGCAGCACACCAGGCTTCCCTGTCCATCACCAACTCTCGGAGTTTATTCAAACTATGTCCATTGAGTTGGTGATGGCATCCAACCATCCCATCTTCCGTCGTCCCCTTCTCTCCCGCCTTCAATCTTTTCCAGCATCAGGGTCTTTGAGTCAGTTCTTCACATCAGGTGGCCAAAGTATTGGAGTTTCAGTTTCAGCATCAGTCCTTCTAATGAATATTCAGAATTGATTTCCTTTAGGATGGACTGGTTGGATCTTGCAGACACATTTCATAAATAGTTTTAAATTATTTTAAAATAGGCTTGAAAACATTCAAAGAAAATACAAAAATTTTCTTTCTTTTGCAGTGAGGAAGATATTTTGATTTAGAAGAAAAGTGACAAATGTATGCTTATGAGACAAAACAAACCTTCATAAAAACAGAAATGGTCAAAAATATTTTAAAAATCCTATCATCAAAATGTAAAAGTTAATGAAATATTGGGGTAAAACAACAAAAAAATAAACAAAATACTTAAAAGCTGTTAAGAGCAATTAAAAAAAGACAACTATATAGGCAAAAAGGCAAAGGACATAAAAGAAGACAAAGAAAAATTCTGAGAAACATTTAAATTATGCACAATCTCACTACCAATGAAAGAAATGCAAATTAAAAGCAATTAGTTATTTTTCACATGAGATAAAAGATTAAGAAAATTATACTCTCAGTATTATCAAGAATTCAGGGAAATGAGAATTCTTCATATAGCAGGAAATCAAAACATGGAGAAATGTTTTTAGAAAAGTTTTTGGTTGAATATTCTAATGTTTAAGTTTTAATTACTCTGATCAATTAATTCTACTTTTAAAGATGTCTCTTTAGCTAATATGCAAAAATAACCCCAAATACTTAGGATGGTTAGTGCTAAATTATTTAATGAAAAAAGGTATCAATTTAAAAGACTATAGTAAAATTCATTTTTATATGGATTTGTTGTAGAAGTTTATGTATCAGTAAAAAGGATAGAGTGATCTGTATATATGTCATGAATCTTATGCAAGTTAAAAGAAAAAGGTCACAAAGTATTCTATTATTGAAAAAATATAGTTTATGAAAGGATGCACTCGAGTGTGGTTGCCTCTTGAGTGAGGACAAGAATTCATTCAAAGGAAAAATCATTTTATTTTTAATATATTTTACATTGTTAGGAAAAATAATGGTATTTATGCTATAAAAATGAAACGACAAAAGGTTTGACATTCATTTAAATCATTGCTTGTAAAGACAACATGAACTATTCCTATTTTTATTTCCTGTTAGTGTACAATCTTGAAAATACCTTTAAAAAGTAGAACAAGATTTTTCATTTACCAAAGCAATATAGAAACAAAATTAACAACAGAAAATGAAACAACTTTTGATCAATAAATTCAGTCTCTTTAATGATCAGTGTGGACAAAAAGTAGATACTTTTAGAGATTATGAGAGAGTAGAGGCTCTGAGTCGGAGAAAAAATACCCATAAGTAAAATCTTACATAAGAATATCAGTTGTGGTTTTATGTGTTATCTGCTTTGAAGCCAATAATATGTATAAGTAGTTAGAAAATATGAATATTAAATTTATAAAATGTTAACTTGTTAATTTTATAAACGAATCTGAATGTATTAATTCAGTAGTATTTTGGGGTCTTGTATTTAAGGAGACTGTTTAGAACTACATTTAAGTAGATTCTTTAGAAGTACTGTGTAAACTTTACTCATATGAAAATTCTGCTCTGACAAATAAGTCAAGTGAAATGTCAAACTATCTCTAGATGGTCTTAAGAAATCTAGAAACAAGTAAGTAAAAAAAATATATATATATATATATATATATATATATACACAAACCAGATTTTAAAGCTAGAGAGACTCAATTGAGAACTCTTGGCTAGTGGTTTTAAACTAGGATTTACCTCTCATGAGGGTCCTTGAACAAAACTGAGCATATTAACCTAAAATTAATGTGCTCAAAATTTCTAGTTGGAAATTTATACAGCTAGACCTCTTAAGATATGTGCAGTTGTATATTTCATTTTGCAGGTATTCAGTTTCTGAGATCAGAGAAGGCAATGGGAACCCACTCCAGTACTCTTGCCTGGGAAAATCCCATGGGCAGAGGTGCCTGGTGGGCTGCAGGTCACAGGGTTGCTAAGAGTTGCACACGACAGTGACTTCACTTTCACTTTTCACTTTCATGCATTGGAGAAGGAAATGGCAACCCATTCTAGTGTTCTTGCTTGGAGAATCCCAGGGGCGGGGAGCCTGGTGGGCTGCCATCTATGGGGTTGCACAGAGTCGAACACGACTTAGCAGCAGCAGCAGTTTTCTAAGATACATCAAACTCATGAGGTAATTAAATCATGGAATTTGAACATCTGAAGATAGTAACAATCAATTGAACATTTACTGTGCCCTTTGAGGGGAGAATAGTACCTTTCTCATTTCTGGTAGATCAAATAATTAGATACGGTAATATATTAAAAACAACAATTCCTTTGCTGAAATATCTTAATTAAATTGTTTGAATGATTATCAGTGGTATTTCAATGATCTAATAAGAAAGTGATAGTGAGGGTCATGGTTAGAGAATCCCAGAAATAATTAGATGCCAGGCACCAGTCTAGGTGAAAAGTATGAAATGTAATCATACTTATGGGAAAAGAAAAGAGTAAAGCTACTTTTTATACCAAGTTTCTGTTTGAATGAAAGAAACCAAAAACTTAGCATGCTTATACTTGATTAATAATTCATAAAGTGCTTTCACGCACTTAATCTTGTTTGATCTGAGCAAGATTTTGAGGAAGGCAGGGCTTATTGGCCCAGAGCACCAGCAAGGAAACTGGATCAGAAATGTCAAACAACCTGTCCAAATTCACAGTCCTCCTAGGAAATGGTGAAACCAGAATAGCACTCATATGTCCTGACACTTAATCTCTTGTTTCCCAGCTGTTTGCATTGTGAGGCTTGATGAAGAAAGGCACTGGGAAAAGTTTAAGAACAGTTACAATGAGAGAAAATTCACAGTTGCTTCACTCTTCTATTTGTTCATATATCAAATCTGAGGGCCTACTAGGCATGCATGCTCAGTCATATCCGACTTCTTACAGCCCCATGGACTGTAGCCTGCCAGTCTCCTGTGACCATGGGATTCTCCAGGCAAGAATACTGGAGTGTGTCATCATTTCCTTCTCCAGGGGATTTTCCTGGCTTAGGGATTGAACCCACATCTCCTGTCTCTCCTGCATTGCAGGCAGGTTCTTGATATACAGAGCCACTAGGGAAGCCATAACAGAATGTTAAAATAAAACTCTTTCAGTTTTGGTTTTGTAGAACTCCCAAGAAAATATGCACCAACTACTTCATTGCAAAGCAAGGTGCTAAATAACCATGTGATAATGACAAAACAAGTATCCCAAAAGCTGTTTAAAGTCTCCCAATAACTTGTTCTTATAAATGATTCACATGAAACGATGTCAAAGGGGTCAGGAGGTTTGCTGGATGTTGGCTGGCCCTTGAGAAAATTATGTTTAAGAGCTGATGGAGGCTATGCCAGCTTCTCTGTAATCTTGACTATGTCAGAAAACACAACTGCTCCAGGGTGGAGAGGAGTGAATGATGGAGAGAGAGAATGCAGCCACACATTCATCCTTTCACTGCTGGGTTGGTATGGTGGAACAAGGAGCTGGAAGTTTGAAAGAAGTTTAGTGTTTTGAATATTATCCTGTAGTGTGCTTGTGTGTGTGTGAAATACGCAGAGGATTTGCTTTTAAGTCTGAGAGTAACTAGCAAAGTTTTAAAAACCTCTGACAAATAGTGGGTTAAAAAAAAAACACCAAACTCGGAGTGTGTTTGAACAGGTAGATATTTGCTGCAGGTTACTGTGAGAAAATGAAAGTTTCTTTCTGATGATGTCTTATGAACCTTTGAACTCAAAGCAGTAGTTATGATTACTTTACAGGCTCAAAGGCAAAATAGCAGACCTGCCTTCCATCATCCCTAAATCTTTTTTCCCTTTAGTCTCTCCATCATTAATATTGATCACATTTCTCAGTTCTAAAAGCATAAGTGTATATCTTTACTCCTTATTTTCAATACCGCACGCTATCAGAAAGCCACATGGTTAACTAAAATTTGAATTCTGACTTCTCACCACCTAACTCACTGATGCCCTATTCTGAGGCTTCCTATCACTGTCCAGTGACTGGAATGGCCTCCTCCCTGGGATCTTTCATTCATCTAGAGCCCTTTTCTGTATGTACATTCACCAAAATTACCTCTTAAAACACAAACCACATCACAGCACCACTTCACTTAAAGTTCTCCAACTGTTTTTTTTTAATTTTACTTCAATAAGTCCCTACATTTTTCCCCATTGCTTACAACCTCCTATGAGATCTTTGTCCTGCTCTCTAACCTTGTTTCTATCCCTCCTCTTCATACCCACCCTTTAGCCACACTGGCCTCCTTCCTGTTTCTTTGACAGACCAAACCCATTATATTCTCAGAGACTTCCCATTTGCTATTTTTCTCTGCATGAGTTTGTTTTACTAAAATATTCTAATTGTTGACTAATTCTATTCTAATTCTTTACCACTGAGCCACCAGGGGAGCTCGAGATGTGAAACATCTCGAGCTTCCCTGGTGGCTCAGTGGTAAAGAATCTGCCTGCAATGCAGGAGACATGGGTTTGATCCCTAGGTCTGGAAGATCCCCTGAAAAGGGAACCCACTCCAGTAAGCTTGCCTGGGAAATCTCAGGGACAGAGCAGCCTGGAGGGCTATAGTCCATGGGGTTGCAAAAGAGTAGGACACAACTGAGCAACTCATAAACACATTCATGTCTGTGTTCAAATCTCATCTGCTTAAACGGAACTGATTTGACCACCCTCTTTTATAGTCATTCTTTATCCACTTGAACAGTGTTCTTTTCACACCTCTTGCCATTGTATTAAGCATATATTTTTAAAGTATATGGTTGCATATAATCTCACTTCCATGCTAGAATGTAAGTTCTGTGGAGGCAGGAAATTATTCACTGATCAGAGTAAACCTGGCTTACAGTTTAATAATCAAAAATAGTTTTTGTTTTTAAAGGAATGACCAATGATAAGTAGTGATTTTTGAAGTTGTATTGGATCACACTGGAATTTTAACATATCACTGGAAATCTTAGCAGGACATTGGACTATAACTACACAAAGTAATATAAGTTAATTTTCATAGAGTTGATGCTTCATAATCTACAAAAATTCCAGATAAGTTATTTTGGCTAATTAATGACAGAAGAAATATTTGTTAACCTTCCAGTTGGCTATGAAATTTACAAATTCTTCAATAAATTTATTCTTTGCCTAGAACAGAGAGACTCCTTGGTAATCCTGTATTTCTAATATGTCATTTAGACTTGTCAAACATCTGAAATTATATCTTCATATTCCATGGTGCAAAACAATGGAGTATATTGAGATAAACAGAGGCCGACTGTTTCTCTTAAACTTGTGTCCTTGAAAACCAGAAAAAGTTGGCAATCTTGCCATAAAAGTACCGTAAACACCCTGACAATTAAGTTACTCAGGGCTGAGAGTATAGTGAAAGCTGACCAATTCAGCAAATACACCACTCTTCCTGGGAAAAGCAGGTGTGACGACAGTAAGAACTGCTGCAATCTGCTGAAGAAGACATCTTTTTGGTATTGTCTCAGAGTGAGGAGATGGATAAGAAGTTCAATAGTCTAGATAAAGGATAATGGTTTAGTTACATTTGGAAAATCTTATAGTCCTGCCAGGAAGTGAGTTCCTACTTTAGGATTACACAAAGTTAATACATTATCTGATCAAGGGAGTAATTTCAAATTCTGACATAACAAATTTACTTTGTGAAATATTAACTCTCCATGTGATACAGAAATACACAATATATGTATTAGAGAAACCCACCCCATTATTATGTGGCCAAAACTCAGTGAAGTTGGCTCTAGTTATGTAAGGCAATTTCAGTTCACCATATCTCTCTCAAGTGTCCGCTGTTCTAGGCCTTGAGGATACAGGGGCAATAACGCCATGTCCTTGCCCTGGGGGAGTCTTTCAAAAGGGGCCATTTAACTATAGTACAGTGAATATTCCTGGTGGGCTGCCGTCTATGGGGTCTCACAGAGTCGGACATGACTGAAGTGACTTAGCAGGAGACAGTGAATATTAAAATAAAATATTTGACTCCTCCAAGGAACAATAAGCCTGCAATAGAGGGCTCACAAAAGACACCCTGAAAGAGTGGCTATGGAAAATATGCAACACTGGAGTTGAACTTAACATCCCTGAATACAAGATTAGTCTTGAGGCATAAATCAACAAAGAAGGAAAAGGATATTATAGGATGTGCAGATGTTATGATTAGATGCCTTGTTGTATCAAATGTGTGATGCCAAGAAATTAAAAGCCTCCAAGATACTGATGTATAAAGTTCTAAGGAGAGTTCTGTGGAAGATGAGCCCTTGACTGGTAATCTCAGGTCAGTTCCAAAAGGCCCCTACACAGTAGGTGTGATCAGTGGGAGAATCAGAAAACCCTCCACTTTGGAACTTCTGCATGTATCCGCTTATAATGCTGTATTCTAGCAACTGTTGCCAAGGACAAAGCTGCATAGAAGAAGAGGGTTTTAATTTAGGGCAAAAGGAGTAGAAAGAACATAAGTCATAGTTGGAAAAGTAGGAGACAACAGGGAGGGGTTAAGATTCAAAGGCATAATGCATCCTACTATTCTGTAGGTTACTAGCAAGTTGAGTTCCCCATCTGAGAATTATACAGTCAGCACAGACTTTATAAGACAGTATTTCCAGAAAACTCAATATTGGCAAATATAGACAATGCTATATTTTTTAAGAGGAATGAAAAAAAGTCATTGTGAGCGGAGACTGTGAATACTTTGATCACTATTATATGACCCCAAACTACAATATCTAGCATATTTTAGTTGCTTAAGGATTAGTTGTTGAATGAATCAGTGAATTGAAGACTTTCTAGTTTAAACTAATTTAAAGTTAAAGGCTATATAAAGAGACAGAGGACTCTATGGTAAGAAACAAACCATGAATAAATTTCTGGAAGTGAGAGACAAAATCATATTGATGGAACTGTGAGAGCAGTTTGGTCTTAGTGGCCTTGAGCACTGGAGGTAAAGGTGAACTTGTTAGTCACTCAGTCACGTCTGGCTCTTTGCAATCTGATGGACTGCAGCCTACCAGGCTCCTCTGTCCGTGGAATTCTCCAGGCAAGAACATGAGTGGGAAAACATTCCCTTCTCCAGGGAATCTTTCCAACCTAGGGATTAAATCTGGCTCTCTCTCATTGCAGGAAGATTCTTTAGCATCTGAGCCACCAGGGAAACCCTGGTGGGAGAAGTTAGTATGTTTGAAATAACCCATGTGGAAGGAAGAAGAAAGCTTCACTAAGGAACAGAGAGGGGTTGGGACTGCTGAGTTATAGTGGAGGGCTCTAGGAGATAACAAGTATGGATATGAACTAATCCTCATAGATATGTGACTTTTTCCATAAAGCTCATAAGCCTACATATGGAGCAGAGAGATATTATCACTAATGGTTTGAACTTGTTCTAATAGTTCTTGCATTTTACAATTCTAAAATGTGATTATCAGAAACATTTAAATGGAAATATAATTTTACAATCATGTGTTTTAGGTTGATAAAATTATAAAATAATGCAGAAAAAGTGATTACTTCTTTACAGGTGATCTACTATTAAAAATAATTTTTAGGGGTAAGAAGTTTATCATTAAAGATATTAAAGATTTCCTTTCAATTTTATTTTGCTTATTTGTTTTTAATCTATGGCTTTATTCTTTAGAATAAAAATATATTTCCTTAAAAATTTTGAAATATTTTTATATATGATAGATATATAAAATGTAACCTTTAAAAAATGTAACCTTGTTTATAATTATTTGGGTGTGACATTTTTGATCTGAATGATATATTTATTTTATATAATATAAAAATAGACATAATGATAGGAAGTTGTATTTGAGGGTTTTATGTATTTTTATGCAATTGTATTTGTACTTTGATAGTTTTTAAAAAGTTGTCCTGTAGCTTACTCATCTCATAAAATTTAATAGTGAATTAATCATTTGTATACCGGGGAAGATGGTTTGATCAATATCAGAAACAGTCTCTACAAGGAGAATGTTTTGATAAGTACACTTTGAATAAACCTCTTTTATGAACTGAGTCATATTTCTTAAACTGTTAAACCAATAAGCATTAGATTTGGTTTGGAATAAGAGTGATCTCAGAAGTACATTTGACCAGCCTAACCCAAAGCATGTCCATCTATACATCCGTATCTATGCAATAAGCCCATCTAATACATTATTAACACAAACTGCAAATAATAATGGACCCAGGATTAATTTTTTATGTGCAATATGAATCTTTGATCTTGTAAGGCCAAGAAGCAAATGAATTTATCCAAGCCGGAGAAGAGTTTGGAGGCAAAACTAATGATAAAAAACCAATCTAATTTCAAATAATTTACTGGTTCAAGTCAAATTATCAAAACGGTTCAGAACAATGACTTTTAAAAATTTATGACAAGTAGGACAATAATCACAGAAATACCATTCCATGAACACTGATTTGCTTCTTGAGTAATTCACTACACTGTGCTTTATTGAATCTTTTATCTTTCTAATACAATATCTATTTCTCAAAGTTCTTCACGGAAGTAATATAGACATTGGAAGGAAGCTCAGAAATTTCAACTAGGTAGTTGGCTGCTATTTTAAAAAGAGTATTTTACAAACACATCTCTCTCTTTATTTTTAGCAAAGTAATAAGTAGTACATGTGGCATAACCCAAATCACCACTGTGGAACAGTTCTTGAAGCACAGGCAGATATTGCTTTGCATTGTGAACTGAGAACTATATCCATTGTCTAAACAAGAAAAATACATGCATACACAGAAAACAAACCCCTAACACATATACAGAGCTTCTCACATAGCTCAGCAGGAGAGAATCCACCTACACTGTAGGAGACACAGGAGATGCGGGTTTGATTCCTGGGTCCAAAAGATCCCAGGAGAAGGAAATGGCAGCCTACTCCAGTGTTCTTGCTTGGGAAATCCCAAGGACAGATAAGCCTAGTGGGCTACAGTCCATGGATCCAAAGAGCTGGACACGACTGAGCAACTGAGCAGAGAAGGGAATGGCAACCCACTCCAGTATTATTGCCTGGAGAGTCCTGTGGACAGAGGAGCCTGGTGGGCTGCTGTCCATGAGGTTGTACAGAGTCGACATGACTGAAGCGACTTAGCATGCATGCATGCATTGGAGAAGGAAATGGCAACCCACTCCAGTATTCTTGCCGGGAGAATCCCAGGGATGGGGGAGCCTGGTGGGCTGCCGTCTATGGGGTCACACAGAGTCGGACACTGAAGTGACTTAGCAGCAGCAACAGCACAGCAACTGAGCACACGTCATCGTCATAAACATATATGCATGCTACTTAGGCAAGTTACCATTTAACCTTTTAGAGCCTTGGTTTTCTATTTTAAAAATAAGAAAATATGGAGACTTGTTGTTGTTTAGTCACTCAGTCACATCCGACTTTTTGCGACCTCATGAAGTGCAGCACACCATAATTTCTTGTCCTTCACCATCTCCCAAATTTTGTTCAAACTCATGTCCATTGAATTAGTGATGCCATCCAACCATCTCATCCTCTGTCTTCCCCCTTCTCCTTCTGCCTCAATCTTTCCCAGCATCAGGGTCTTTTCCAGTGAGTTGGTTCTTCCCATCAGGTGGCCAAAGTATTGGAGCTTCATCTTCAGAATCAGTCCTTCCTCTAATATTCAGGGTTGATTTCCTTTAGGACTGATTGGTTTGATCTCCTTGCAGTTCAAGGGACTCTCAAGAGTCTTCTCCAACACCACAGTTCAAAGGCATCAATTCTTTGGTGCTCAGTCTTTTTATTGTCCAGCCCTCACATCTGTACATGACTACTGGAAAAACCGTAGCTTTAACTATGCGGACCTTTGTAGGCAAAGTAATGTCTCTGTCTTTTAATATAATGTCTAGGTTTGTTGTAGCTTTTCTTGCAAGGAGCAAGCGTCTTTTAATTTCATGGCTGCAGTCACCATCTACAGTGATTTTGGAGCCCCACAAAAAAAAGTCTGTCACTGTTTTCATTGTTTCTCCATCTATTTCCCATGAAGTGATGGGACTGATCCCATGATCTTAGTTTTTTGAATGTTGAGTTTTAAGCCAGCGTTTTCACTCTCTTTTTTAAGCTTCAACAGACTCTTTAATTCCTCTTTGCTTTCTGCCATAAGGGTGGAATCATCTGCATATCTGAGGTTACTGATATTTCTCCCACCATCTAGATTCCAGCCTGTGCTTCCTCCAGCTCAGCATTTCATATGATGTACTCTGCATATAAGTTAAATAAGCACAGTGACAATATACAGCCTTGATGTACTCCTTTCCCAATTTTGAACCAGTCCATTGTTCTATGGCCAGTTCTAACTGTTGCTTCCTGACCTGCATACAAGTTTCGCAGGAGGCAGGTAAAGTGGTCTGGTATTCCATCTCTTTAAGAATTTTCCACAGTTTATTGTGCTCTACACAGTCAAAAGCTTTAGCAATAGTCAGTGAAGCAGAAGTAGATTATTTTCTGGAATTCTCTAGCTTTTTCTATGATCCAATGGATGTTGGCAATTGGATCTCTTGTTCCTCTGCCTTTACTAAATCCAGCTTGTACATGTAGACGTTCTTGGTTCACAGAGTAATTATTATTAGCTCATTTTTTAAAATACATGCCATGTACTTTGTACCATTTTCGAAAAAGATTTGCTATCCTTTTTCAGTTTTACTGCAAATTTTCCTCCTATTTATGTTCTGATGATTCAGAAGATGAATTATGATAAAACCTGATGATGAGTGTTATGTTAACTAAAATGTGATACATATTCTTTGTTCTAATGGATGTTTCTATGATTATTAATGAGAATATTTTACACACTTATTTTTGTGTGTTTATATGTTTTATTTTAAATTTATTTTTCTTTCCATGAGCTTATTTTTTCAATACTAAATTTATATGACTTACAGTGCATATTTCTGTGTTAATGATATGGAAAAGTTGCCTGCTTTTTAATTAGCTTCCCATTCTCTTTGCTTTTATACATAGTCAAAAATTGTTGAGTGAAAACATGAGCATATTTTTTTTTTGCCACCAAATCCACTTCTGTCTGTCTTTACTGTCACTTGGACAGGCACTCTCTAACCTAAAGGTCCCCAACCTCCAGGATATAATGCAGTTGAATAATTCCAAAACCATCCCACCACTAGTCTGTAGAAAAATTGTCTTCCACAAAACCAGTCCCTGAAGCCACAAAGGTTGGAGACCACTGCTGTAATCTATCCCAAGATACTTAAAGTCTTCTATATTTCCTTCTAGTGAGTTTATTATTTCTTTTTAAATATTTAATATTTAAATATTCCTAAAAGTTTTTTAGTATATGTACCATATAAGTATGATAAATCATATTTGGTATAAATATGATTTGACTTTGTTTTAAAAATTGTCAATCATTGTTTTAATACCATATGAAAATCATATTTTCCTATGAATTTGAAAAAAACACATTTTCTTATGATAAATATTTAAATTGTATCTGATTTTGTACTTCAGAAATTTTTTTCTTTGTCTGTATCTCTGCCTATGCTGGGTATATTTTATTTGCATTATGATAACTTAGAATATGCCATTTTCTAATTTCTCTTTTCAAAATTTATTTGATGCTCTTTGTATATTTCAACTAAATCTTAAAGTTATCCTACTATATTTCAATAAAACTATGATTATTTTAACTAGTTTTGCAAATATTCATAGATTTACTTGAGATAAATTAATATTTTTATAAGGTTGTGCCTTCTCAGACAAAAGAATTGATCATACCTCTTTATACATGTATTTCATAAATAGGATATTGGTTCTTAATTATTAACTAAACTTTGGAATAGTTTTTTTTTAAATACACTTTTGGCTCATGTATACTAATATGTTCATTATATGCTTAATATTGGATTTAGTATATTTTGTTCCCAAACAGAAACTTGCTGTAAAGCTAAAGGTTATATATTTTTTTGAAGAATATAATTGTTTTCATACCTTTAATAAAACTAAAATTTTAATAAACTAAATCATTGAATATTTAAAAGTTATTAAGAAAAGAGTGAATCAATTCACAAACACTGTTTAAAATGTTGCTCATGAATTTTTTTCCAATATTAAAAATTTAAATCCTTATTCTAGGAAACAGTAGGCTAAGAGACACAAATATGTGTTGTATAAGATGTTATTCTCCAGACTACTTTCTGATCATTGAATCAAGAAGGATTCTAGGTCTTGCTTTTTCAGTCTTATTAAGGTCAGTGATCTCATTGTCAAATACACTTGTTTTAACAAAAACTTCCTACTATTTGCTATATGAGATTGTCTAAATAAAAAGTCATAATACAAATAATTCACCAATAACTTTACCATAGAACATTTAAACATAATCTTTTATTCACTGATTCCCATCCTTGTTATACAGAAACATAAAATGGGTGTGGCTTGTCCTATTTGTAAGATTTGTAACTTCTGAACTACCTATGCTTTTTCTGATTATGAGGATGATTGATGAATTTGTATTTCAAAAAGCAATGTTATTACACCCAAGAAACTATCTGCTCTTCAGGGATTGCTTTGAAATGCTTGGTTATTTCATGTTCTAGCCATAGTTTTGTTTTTTCAATGAAGTTCATCCTTAGAATTAAGGAAAGAAAAAAGATGTTCAATACTAAAATTTGGGGATCCATATAATCTTGTATATATCTGCTATCTTGTGTATATATTGTATAGAATCTGCTATAGTCTTGTCCTTGGAGATGAATTCACAAATGGATATAACCAACTTAATCTGAAGTGTTTTAACCAATTCCATGTTTTGGCCTTAAATATCTTTTTCCAAGTTTATATGAAGCTATTTGGTGGCCACAGATTTTAAATTCACAAACCACAAAGTTCCACTCTGGTTGTACACATATTATCACTTCATAAAACTCATTCCGCTCCATCCTTCCAGTAAAGATATGACAAGGCTGTTTATCAGTAGGTAATAAGACAGATAATTTAACTGTACAAGCTCTAATTGGTCTAATTCACTAACTGACCTCTCACCACTTGATTCACTAGTACAATTGAGCTCTGATAAAGCCTTTAATTGTAAATTGCACACAGCTGTGAGCTGCTTCTCACGCTGGCACAAAAACACTATCATCGACTGTTTCATCTCGGCGACCTGCTAATTTGGAGCATATGTAACTGTTTTTAATGCTGAAGGCTTGACATACCACAAACAGCAGATGTTGCAGCTGCCCCTGAGACGCTTTATTTAATTCAATTACGTCTTTTGGAGATATGTAAAAAGCCAGGCGAGATGAGAGAGGGCAGGAGAATGTTAAAAATGGAGCCCCTGGTTGAGGCCCAGGTGGCTCGATAGGCAAATGATTGGGTGAATGTCTAAATGATCTTTTTAATTGAGTAGACTGACGGCTAATCAGGGTCATGAAGTGTTATCACACTGATGAGCTGAGTGGAGCCCTGGGCTGCTCTGCAATTAATGCCGCTTTTGTGAAAGGAGGAAAAAGAAAGATAATATATACCATCTGGCAATTGTTTATGATCAAAGCAGCAGTTTGCTGCAAATTCAAGTTAAATGCTATTCATAACATTATTTTTGCTGCTGCTGAGGGCAAAGACATGAAGCCCAGGTCTTTGTCTGACTTCTCATTCTCCTTCTCAACCAAAACATTCATTTTCTTCCACGTGTGTTATTATTAATTACTTGGCTGCCTGCTAACGTATGGCCTGAATGGTTCCCTGTTTGATATGGCAATAAAAAGCCCAGCATATACTCCTTGGAATCTACTTCAACTTTCATGCCAGTGTATCTGATTACAATAAAACAAAGCGAGAGCTGAAGTCACAGCCAAACCTAGAGAAAACAAACCAGTTTTGCTTGTCTCTTTGGCATCTCTGGGATTAAAAAGAAGGTGGGTGGAGTTCTTGACAGCAGTGGAAAAATGTCTGAGTGATTTTTTTTCACCCTTGCCTCAGGAAATCAGCATTTGCGAACTTTAAAGCAGATAGAGATTATTCCAGAAATTCCTAATATTTTCATTGTTTGTCACTCAAGGTCATCAAAATTAATATAAAGATATAAACTGAAAATGAAACGTTAAGGTAATTATTAACATTAGGGCCGTTTACAGTTTTCTCAGACACAATCACACGAAATAGTCTTGCTTTTCATCCTGAGTCACTGGCAAGACTATAAAAGGTAAATAAGCAAAAATGGAGACTTCCAGTGAAAGCTTTGAAAAGTTTGACTATGATTTAGGAAAGGAAGAAAAATATAATTTATTTTAAGTGCATAAAAATAAAGTGTCACTCTCACTTTAAATTATTGAAGCATGCAGGGACATACATATTCAGGAGTATGTAGTGTGAAAATAAAACACAACCGAAAATCAAGGAATTAGTTTTAGAGTAGTAAAGTGAACTTAGAATGCAAAGCCATAAATATGGTTTATGCAGCCAGATTCCATCACTTTGAATTTTTGGTCACTTTAGATGCAGTTGAGATGAATGCTGACCTTAACTCTTATCTACTAGTAGTACTTGATCCAGAATCTACTTTCGGAAATACAAAGGTGTCACTTAGTATAATGTATCAGGCATTTTTGGAAACTTACTACATTCTGGGCCCTGTGTTAGATGCTGGGAATATAATGATCATAAAAACATAGAAACTCCCTTTAATGACATTAAAGTCTACTTAAAGAGACAGATACATGAGTGGAATTTACCATGGAGTGTTGAAGGGAAATGCTGTAACTTACAAGTGGGAAACCCAACCCAGACATTGGGGAGGCACAGGTGGCTGTTATAAGGTCCTTCTGGGACAAGTCTTTTGTTATTGTTTAGTCACTAAGTTGTGTCCAACTCTTTGCAACCCCAAGGACTGGAGCCTACCAAGCTCCTCTGTCCATGGGATTTCCCAGCAAGAATACTGGAGTGGGTTGCCATGCCTTTCTCCAGGGATCTTCTCACCCTAAGGATCAAACTTGCATCTCCAGATTTGGCAAGTATATTCTTTACCTCTGAGCTACCTGGGAAAGCTTAATAAATATTTTTGCTGAATAAACATGAATACATTATATAGGTGTAATAGTCATGTGACTTATCTGAGGAGTATTTCTACCCACAGTCCTCATCTAGGTATGTAGAAACACATACCCCAGAAAGATGACAGATAGACTAATGAACATAATTCCTCTGCGAGCAGAATCATTATGGATATCCAGAGAGTTAGTGGTCTCGTCTGTGTCAGTGTTGTTACCTTAAGTGTAGATCATGGCCTTATTGAAAGCAAGGATGATACTTTCATTTCTTCAGTTGCTTCTGAAAGAATTTCCAAAATATCAAGGTTGCAGACCAATGTCAGGGAACCTAGTTGATGAAGGAGCAGGACACAGTTTAGCCAAGTAAAGGTTTTTCTCAAGGAAGTGTTTTTATTTGATAATAAAATGTAAAGTGAAAGGAAAAGGTACGAATAAAAACTTGTATAATGATTGCAAAGTTAACTGAGACAAATCAGATCTACCATTGTAAGAGTATTGTAATAGAGCATTTTTAGAAGACTCTCTTGGAGAAGGCAATGGCACCCCCACTCCAGTACTCTTGCCTGGCAAATCCCATGGATGGAGGAGCCTGGTGGGCTGCAGTCCATGGGGTCGCTAAGAGTCGGGCACTACTGAAGTGACTTAGCAGCAGCAGCAGAAGATTCTCTATCCAGCTAAAATTTAACAATCACAACAAAACACACATATACACACATATGCATACTCACACTAAAATGTCACTTTAGTTTGAAGGAAGTATTTAAGCTACCATTTTGTATGTAGAGATGAAGGAAAACTAAATTTGACTTTCCTGGAAAAGCATGCTGAATAGGCCCTGATTATTAATAGAAGAGTCAGCTTATAGACCTCAAACACTCCTTATATAACAGGATGGCAAAGGAAAAAGTTCTAGAATAAAAGGTGTTGAGGTTAGAAGTCAACTTTCAGTTTCTGAACTTTAAAAAGACTAGTTTATTTTAAATATTCTGAGAAAATGTAATTCTAATAAAAATAATAGGTCCTTATCATTTGCCAAGGATTGTGCTAAGTGCATTTTACATATATTATCTAATTTGATCTTTACAATAGCCTGCCAGTTGAATGGTATTATTTCTATATTTCTAATGCAGAAACAGGAACACAGGAAGGTCCTATAACTCAGTCAAATTTATAGTTAGCAAGGAAAGAATACAAGATTTAAGCCAACTGCTGACTCTAAAAATCCCATGCTCTTCAGTGATAATCTTTACCTCTCATCCTGGGAAAAGTTTAGGGACAAGAGAATTATTCTTGAAATAAGAGTTATTTTTGTTCACTTTATACTGGTCTAAATGAATAGTCTGTAAATTCTTTCAATAGGTTACTTTATAATGGGGCTTCCCAGGTGGTGCTAGTGGTAAAGAGCCCATTTACCAATGCAGGAGACGCGAGAGATGAGGGTTTATTATATTCTTTTATTATAACCTTTGGCAATAATTATAGGCTAACTGTAAAATGCTAATTTATCTATTAGTACTTAATAGAATACTATTTAATACTATTTAATAGAAATAGTATTTCTCAGGCAATAAAACTTCCAATACAAGGTAACTCAAAGACTGTCTGATCTAAGAATCCACTCTCCCCCACCTTATCACATTTAGAAAATGCTTTTAAAAAATCTTCTGATAAGGAGTTGGAATAGTTATTCTTTCGCTGATAAAACCCAATGAATTTTATTCTACATTTCTTCATACCATCACATATTTATTAAATATTTATTATATAGTAGGTGTGGTAAATAAATGAAGAATTTTTTTTCCTATTTTCAAGGAGTATCTAGTATAGTTTAGGAGACAGATGCCTGAAGTAATAGCAGTGATTACAGTTGATCAGTTTTTCTTGCCTAAATTAATTTGATCCCTGGGTAAGGAAGATCCCATGAAGGAGCATCTCCTTCACACACTCCAGTATTCCAGCCTGGAGGATCCCTTGGACAGAGGAGCTTGGTGGACCACAGACCACAGGGCCGTAGAGAGTGGGACATGATTGAAGTGACTGAGCATGCATACAAATTCATTTGAAAATCTAATGGGAGACAGGATTCCCCTATGAGCTGATTTTGCTCTTCAAGCAAAGTTCCTGAGCCCAGCTGGAGGAAATGTCAGAACTGGGCTCAAAGCAAGCAACTAGCAGTGAGGCACACTTGCAGAAAGAGTAGAGCTGGAGAAGGCTCCAGAACAGCATCCAGACTCAAACAAGAGGCCAGTCCAAGGGAACCTGTATGGGAAAAGTACATGAACATAGATTTCATAAATCGCAGTGTCAGTCAACCAGGTGACAGAAAGAAGGAGGAAAGGAAAGAGAATTTACACAACATTTTAATGTTATAGTTCACTGCAGAGCATTGACAGGGGAGCACAATATTGAATGTCTCAATGAAACATCACAATAACAATGGAGACTCTATGAGAAAATCATCTCAATTGAGACCTAATGACAGAAGACTCTTCTCACCTTTATATTACATTTTTGGCATTACTAATCCTAACCAACAGTACTGACTGTCAATAGGCACATTATGTTCAAACACAACAGGGTTTCTTTCTCTCTCCTCTCTTGTTAACCTTTATACAAATTTGAGGTGACTCTGAAAGACTTACATTTTGTTCACAAAAATACTGTGGGAATTAACCAAGATTCAACTCTGGTGGAATGGTATTAACATCTCAGGAAGCAGGTAATTGTTTTTAGGCTATGCAATATACAGAGCCCTTTGACATTGGGAAAGAAGATGAAAAAACATCTTACTCATGGGGAGTAAAGTTCAAAGGGGAAGTGGATTTAGGGTTTGCTTTCAAAGACTGATAGCACAGTGGGGAAGACCTAAGGGTTTCAAAGTATCGAGTTGGCCAAAAAGTTCATTCAGGTTTTTCCATAATATCTTATGGCAAATCTGAATGAACAGTGTGGCCAACCCAATATTCTTGCCTACCTTCACGCTAGTTCTGCTACACCCATGCTGAGTAACTTTGAACTAGACATCGTATCTCCTTTGTCTCAATTGCCTGGCCAATAAAGTAGAAAAGATAAAATACCAACCTCACAAAATTGTCTCAAGGATTAAAGATACTGAGGCATTAAGACTTAGCACAGAGCCTGGCAAATGTTAAAATTCAAAAATTAGTGCTTATTTTTGTCTTTCTATGGAACAACATGAAAAAAAAAAAGAGGCTAGTGGAGGTGGCACAAATCATACATGCAAAATTGTTAGTGCAGAATGAGATTATGATCTATAAAATTCAGAAAGACCAGAAAAACTAGTAGAGGGACTTTATTGAGATAGATTCAAAGAGTAAACATATTGAGACTTTATCCTAGAGAAATCTTAAAGACATAAAGGTATCAGCAACATGGGGAGAAATAGAGCTCGTTGACTCATACAACAAGTACTGAGTGAAGATTATGTAGGAAGTACTTGGAGTTCAGTAGAAACTAGTTGAGCACATTGGAAAATTGAGAGTTTGGAGATCTTATGGCTACAGGAACATTTGGCTATATGAGAGTGATTTAAAGTCTTTCAAAAATCTAAGTGTGTCTTTTCTGAAGAACCAGGTATCCAAGAAAAAACCTTCAGTTCAGTTCAGTCACTCAGTCGTGTCTGACTCTTTGCGAACCCATGAATCGCAGCACACCAGGCCTCCCTGTCCATCACCAACTCCTGGAGTTCACTCAGACTCACGTTCATCGAGTCCATGATGCCATCCAGCCATCTCATCCTCTGTCGCCCCCTTCTCCTCCTGCCCCTAATCCCTCCCAGCATCAGAGTCTTTTCCAATGAGTCAACTCTTCGCATGAGGTGGCCAAAGTACTGGAGTTTCAGCTTTAGCTTCATTCTTTCCAGTGAACACCGAGGGTTGATCTCCTTCAGAATGGACTGGGTGGATCTCCTTGCAGTCCAAGGGACTCTCAAGAGTCTTCTCCAACACCACAGTGCAAAAGCATCAATTCTTTGGCCCTCAGCCTTCTTCACTGTCCAACTCTCACATCATACATGACTACTGGAAAAACCATAGCCTTGACTAGACAGACCTTTGTTGGCAAAGTAATGTCTCTGCTTTTGAATATGCTATCTAGGTTGGTCATAACTTTTCTTCCAAGGAGTAAGCGTCTTTTAATTTCATGGCTGCAGTCACCATCTGCAGTGATTTTGGAGCCCCCCCAAAATAAAATCTGACACTGTTTCCCCATCTATTTCCCATGAAGTGATGGGACCAGATAGGGCTTTCTACAAATGAGATTACAGTAACTGTGATTATATGTTGTAGGATGTCAATAATTACCAATAACAAGCCAGAGTGTATTAAGGTAGTAAGATTAACAATAAAGGAGAAAAGAATAAGGATTAAACTTGGGTACAATGGGTTGGTAGATCCCAAGAGCAAGAGAAGCCAAAAGAGTATTATTCAGAAAGGAATTTAAAAATAGAGGTACACACTTTCACAGCAACAAGGGAATAAAGCATTATTTTAAAGGTGGAAGGGAAAATTAACAGTCTTATGTCTACATGTGAAAGGGAAGATTAAATGCAACCAACAAATAAAAGAGGATGGGAATTGAAAGATCCCTTGCATTTGGAAAAAATGAAGGAACTGTTGAGTTCCCAGGGAACAGTTTCCGTAAACACAGGAATCCATGAAATCTGCTACCATAGAGCAATAATGTTGATTTGTGATACTGTTTGAAAATTATTTCTCTCCAAAACTCCCTCTTCCTCACACAGCTCAAGACCTAGGTGTCCTCCTTTCTTATTTCACCCATCCTCTCAACTCACTTCCCCACTTGTGGCCACGAAGCAAAAATATAAGGTCTTGAAAAACAAGGCTGCTTTTTTTTTCCATTATGCTTGCTGCATGTAGTAGACATTTAACCTAGAAATGAATTGAAAACAGTAAGTCTTAACTTGAAAAAAAAACTTTCATCATCTTTTTATGCAGAAGACTATTCATCTTAATCATGGGAAACCAGCCAAAGTACGACAATGTTAATTTTATCTTCAATGCAGAGTCTATGTATCTACTATAATTATATTAAAAATAAATGTAAATATCAGGTTTTTCAGATGTTGTAGAGACAGAGTCCCTGGCCAAGGGTTCGAGACACTGAAACTCCTCTTCCTTCTATACCTTATCCCTAACTCTAAACTTGAAGATACAGTTTCACTAGTGGTATATTTTTTCATGAAGTAGGAGAACCTAACATATTTAATGATTCCCTAAATGGAACTCATAATTTATAAGTGAAAACTTTTGGAATGGTTACATAACTTTAAGAATTAAAAAAGCAGTGGTTAGCAAGAATTTAGCTCCTAGACACAGGAAGATGTTCTCTTGCAAGGGCAGGTGTATTTCAAGCTATTAATAGAAGACCCGAGGCCAAGAGAAGCTATAGTGAGACATGCTGCATTTTCTCCTGCCATAGTCACACTTCCTGTTATCCGTATCCTTTGGGCACTGTGCTTAGTCAGTCATGTGACTTGTTTGACCAATGAGATATGGAAAAGTGTGCCATAAGCTGAGGCCTACATGTTGAGGCTGGCTTCACTAAGCCCCTGCCAGTTGTCACATGAAAGAATGTGGTTAACTTCCTAGAGGATGAAAACTTTATCTGTATTCATAGCTAATGAGCATTCTGAGTTCATGCATTAGAGCCCAGTGTACCCATAAACTTGTGAGAAATGATTTTTGTTGTTGTTTAAAATCACTGAATTTGGGGAAGATTTGCCAGCTAGCAGTAGACAGCTAACAGAAAAGTGGCCATTTCTCTTTACATATTTTATATATCAAGCTATTTAAAGCAGATAGGTTCAGTGGGAAAATTCACAACCCACCCTAAATTCTCTAACAGCTGTCCAAATGGACTTTTCCTTTACGAAGGACTGTGAGGAAATTTTACAATATTTCAAGAATGTCTCAATCCTCCATTTATTTGAGACAATCATCTATTTTGCACCACATATTTTTACAACAATGAATGAGACTCTACATTTAACACTGGCTAGATACACAAATAAAATAACTTCAGAAAATGGCAACCGCTGTGAAGGAAATAGAGGTTACTGAAAATAAGGTAACGGGCAAATGAGGGGAAGTTAGGTAAAGTAATATGGTCAGGGGAGATGCTTTTGAAGAACCCATTCTCAACTTACATCTGAATAATGAGAAAGGGTCCAGCCATAGAATTATCTGGAGGGTGAACAATGCACGAAGATGGGTCAATAAGAGCAAATGCCTGAAAGGGAGAATGAACTTAATATGTGAATAAATAGATCAATGTGGCGTCTGAAGAAAATGAATCACCCAGAGCATTGAATTAGATGAGGTCAAAAGAGGTAGGCAGGGATCAGTTTATATGAGATTTTTATGTACATCAGTTCAGTTCAGTTCAGTTCCTCAGTCATGTCCGACTCTTTGCGATCCCATGAATCACAGCACACCAGGCCTCCCTGTCCATCACCAACTCCTGGAGTTCACTCAGACTCGTGTCCATCAAGTCAGTGATGCCATCTAGCCATCTCATCCTCTGTCATCTCCTTCTCCTCCTGCCCCCAATCACTCCCAGCACCAAAGTCTTTTCCAATGAGTCAACTCTTCACATGAGGTGGCCAAAGTACTGGAGTTTCAGCTTTAGCTTCATTCTTTTCAGTGAACACCAAGGGTTGATCTCCTTCAGAATGGACTGGGTGGATCTCCTTGCAGTCCAAGGGACTCTCAAGAGTCTGCTCCAACACCACAGTTCAAAAGCATCAATTCTTTGGCCCTCAGCCTTCTTCACAGTCCAACTCTCACATCCATACATGACTACTGGAAAACCATAGCCTTGACTAGATGGACCTTAGTCGGCAGAGTAATGTCTCTGCTTTTGAATATGCTATCTAGGTTGGTCATAACTTTTCTTCCAAGGAGTAAGCGTCTTTTAATTTCATGGCTGCAGTCACCATCTGCAGTGATTTTGGAGCCCCAAAAATAAAGTCTGACACTGTTTCCACTGTTTCTCCATCTATTTCCCATGGAGTGATGGGACCAGATGCCATGACCTTTGTTTTCTGAATGTTGAGCTTTAAGCCAACTTTTTCACTGTCCTCTTTTACTTTCATCAAGAGGCTTTTGAGTTCCTCTTCACTTTCTGCCATAAGGGTGGTGTCATCTGCATATCTGAGGTTATTGATATTTCTCCCGGCATACTTATATGTAAAATATATAATTATATCTATAGATTATAAATATATACACATGTAAAGACATACAGGTAAAGAAAGATAGAGCCAGAAAATAGAGAGAGACAAAAGACAGACACATACATATACGCATACATAGAGTGGGGGAGCCCTTAAATATTTGAAATACTAGGATGAGAAAAAAAAATACAAATTTCATTTACTGAGCTGTCACCATCTGACAGTCAATCTACAAGTGTCTCATGGAAGTTTTTTTCGTCTATGTATCATATCAATACCATGAGGTAGTATTATTTTCTTTCTTTTACAGTTGAGAAAAATCACCATGTAAGCAGATTTTCTAAAGTTAATGTTTACTTCCAAATCCATTTCTCCAAACCAGGTTGATTTGACTCAACCTATAGGCAAATAGTAGCACATCCTCTTTGATTAGTTGCAAACAGTTTAATCTGCTCCCTTCTGGAAGAGTTCCCAACGAGCCTAAGTCACCAAATGTTGATGTGGTTGCGATATGACTTTAGGGAACAAAGTGGTATCACAGACATGTTTGATGTCAATTACAACAAAGGTGTAAGGCACAACATAATCTCCGAGGTGCAGTCACGGAGCACGTGAGACTATTGATATGCTAAACCTTGCCAGCTACCTAATAGATCTTGCTGACCTGATGGAGCCATGATCCCAAATATTTTTGACACTTTTTCATTAGCCGGGACTGAAAGAAGTTTGAATTAATCCAACCTATGTTAATCTGGTTGGGCTATAAAACAGAAATTTGGCAATACATATTTTCAGTTTCCTGAATAACAAGGAGCACAAGTAGGTTTTTTTTTTTTTTTTAACTAGGTCTCTCATCTTACACTTGTAAAGTGTTAGTCGCTCAGTCATATTCGACTCTTTGCAACCCCATGGACTGTAGCCCACCAGGTTCCTCTGTTTAGGAGATTCTCCAGGCAAGAATACCAAAGTGGGTTTCCATGCCCTCCTCCATGGGAATCTTCCCCAACCCAGGGATCAAACCCACTCTCCTGCAGGTCCTGCATCATAGGTAGATTCCTTACTGCTGAGCCACCAGGAAAGTCCTCCCCCGCCCCCAGCCCCCACCCTCTCCCTCAAAGAACTGTTTCCTCAAGTCAAAATCACATAAGCTTTTCATTTCATCATTTTACTGAATAAGCTTTATCAGGGCTTTTATAAAACTGGAAATCTTTCTCACTCTTTTTGTTGTTCTTGTTTTTTGTTTTTGTCCTGTAAGAACAGAAAGCCACCACTTAATTCTGCTAGTAAGGCAACAAAATGTGACTGTAATTTAAATTGATATCAGGAAGATTGTATTAATTATCAATTCACCCTTTTTGCCTGCTCTGTAAAAATGGATTTGGGCCTTTTACTTTGACTGTGTGGATCACAATAAACTGTGGAAAATTTTGAAAGAGATGGGAATACCAGACCACCTGAGAAATCTGTATGCAGGTTAGGAAGCAACAGTTAGAACTGGACATGGTTCCAAATAGGAAAAGGAGTACGTCAAGGCTGTATACTGTCACCCTGTTTATTTAACTTATATGCAGAGTACATCATGAGAAATGCTGGACTAGAAGAAACACAAGCTGGAATCAAGATTGCCGGGAGAAATATCAATATCCTGAGATATGGAGATGACACCACCCTTATGGCAGAAAGTGAAGAAGAACTAAAGAGCCTCTTGATGAAAGTGAAAGAGGAAAGCGAAAAAGTTGGCTTAAAGCTCAACATTCAGAAAACAAAGATCATGGCATCCGGTCCCATCACATCATGGGAAATAGATGGAGAAACAGTGGAAACAGTGTCAGACTTTATTTTTTGGGCTCCAAAATCACTGCAGATGGTGACTGCAGCCATGAAATTAGAAGACGCTTAGTTCTTGGAAGAAAAGTTATGACCAACCTAGATAGTATATTCAAAAGTAGAGACATTATTCTGCCGACAAAGGTCTGTCTAGTCAAGGCTATGGTTTTTCCAGTAGTCATGTATGGATGTGAGAGTTGGACAGTGAAGAAGGCTGAGCGCCAAAGAATTGATGCTTTTGAACTGTGGTGTTGGAGCAGACTCTTGAGAGTCCCTTGGAATGCAAGGAGATCTAACCAGCCCATTCTGAAGGAGATCAGCCCTGAGATTTCTTTGGAAGGAATGATGCTAAAGTTGAAACTCCAGTACTTTGGCCACCTCATGTGAAGAGATGACTCATTGGAAAAGACTCTGATGCTGGGAAGGATTGGGGGCAGGAGGAGAAAGGGACAGCAAAGGATGAGATGGCTGGATGGCATCACTAACTCGATGAACATGAATCTGAGTGAACTCCGGGAGATGGTGATGGACAGGGAGGCCTGGTGTGCTGCAACTCATGGGGTCGCAAACAGTGGGACACGACTGAGAAACTGAACAACTAAGCTGGTTCTTCATAGCTGGAGGCACAATGCCAGACATTGACAGTAGAGGGCGATGGAGAGACGCTGAAGAAGAAAAGGATTTTCTCTCTGGTTCTGGTATGTTCACTTCTTCAGCCTCAGACTTTACTGAGTCAGGGGGTGACAGTCTCAGGTTCCTGAAGGTTCCCCAGAGCCCTGCTCCTGCAGTGCATAGCAGCCAGCAATACCCAGATTCCAGAAGTTCTCTGAGTCACCTCATTACGGTTCTGTGTGATGAGACAGCGCCATGTGGACACTTTTCTCAGTACCCTAGGGAGCTGAATTCTCCACATAGTCTGGTGGGCAGGTTTCCAGCAAGTCCTTTCAGAGTCACCCCATCACAGTTTCTCTGTGGCCAGTAAGTCATGATTGTGTCCTCAATGTCAAGGCCTTAATCTCAGTCCTGGGCTAGGGTGGGGAGGGCTTTTTCCCAGCGTTAATATCTGCTCCTTATAATCAGCTCTTCCTGTAACCTATATGGAAATAGATTTTCCCCTATTTCTTACTAGCCAATCTCTCATCACTCTAGTTGTGTGCTACAGTCATTAATTCTTTATAGCGCACTTTCCTTTTTGTTTACTCTTTTCAAATTTCATCCATCCTGAGCTGACTCGACTAATACAGATACGTGTGTGTGTCTGCTGTGTGTATGCGCTCAGTCACTCAGGCCTGTCCGACTCTGTGACCCCATGGACTGCAGCCCACCAGGCTCCTCTGTGCATGGAATTTTCCAGGCAAGAATACTAGAGTGCCTTGCCATTTCCTACTCCAGAGGAACTTCCCTACCCTACCTGGGAAACCCATACACATACACACACACACACACACACACACACACACACACACACACACTTTAAAATTGAACTGTCAATGTAATTTTAAATCTCTTGCTAACTAGAGTAAGTACAGTGTCCCTAAGCATTGCTCATTTACTCATCACAATATACAGTCATTACTGTATACTGTGGATCTATGTCAATTAGAAGCCCTGAACTTGGTGACTGAATATCTGAGTTCTCGCTCCAGACTGTGTCAACTTAGGTAAGTTTTATTATTCTCTGGCTTCCCTTGTGGCTCAGCTGGGAAAGCCTGCAATGCAGGAGACCTGAGTTCGATCTCTGGGTTGGGAAGATACCCTGGAGAAGGGAAAGGCTACCCACTCCAGTATTCTGGCCTGGAGAATTCCATGGACTGTACAGTTCATGGGGTCACAGAAGAGCTGGACATGGCTGACCAACTTTCACACTGGCTCTTTACTAGGTAAGAGATAGGGTGAACAATACATCAAGAAAATGAAATCAACATGATATACAAAATAGAACTTACCTACTACAGAGCCTGCTTGCATCTTCAGTAAATGTTTACAGGCCTATCATTCCCTACTCACATTCACTTTTGTGAGGCTCAAACTAAAAATACTGAAAATATATTTCAAAGTACTTTGAGTAGTAGTATGAAGCACTCTATGAAGGAAAAGTGTAGTTATTTCATTTTCTCTCTTTTTTGTTGTTGTTGTTTTCCCCCTGTATTTTGAAAGGCCTTTTTAATGTTAAATAAAATGCAGAGAGCCCATGCTGTGGCAGGACAAGCGTAGGGGACAGATGAGAGCAAGATTAACTGGTAACTGCCGCGTGACGAGCTGAAGTGTCGTGACAGAAAAGAGGTTAGAGAATTGGTTCAAAGGCACACTGAAGTGCGGCTTCAAAGACAGAACAGGGATGTGAGTGGCCAGGAAAGACAGCGGCGACAGACAGCTCACCCTGGCATTTGGCAATCAGTGATGGGTGACTGAGAACAAGGGCTCTGAAGAGAGCAGGAGGCCGAGGCATAAATAGTGCCACGCTCCGCAAATAGCAGCTGCAGCTGCAAACCCACGTGCACCTTGTCGAAAAGACGATGTGCCGCATGCCAGTCCCTCAAGTCCGCGCGCACTGGCTGGTACCGTCAGTTTCAGCCCTAGCAAGCACCACAGCAATGCAACTGTGCTGCTTCTTATCCACTAACATTATTTTCAATGATTTTTTTAAATGATATCCTTTAATATTGAACATTTACATGAAACTTGAGGACTGATTAAACTTCTCTTAGTATTTTGGGAGAAGTCAAGAAATGTGTTGCCTTTAGACCTTCAAAAAGAGAGAGATGTGTGGTTTGACCCTGTGCTTCTAGTTTTTGATGAGAACATGAAAGTGAATTTGTAGAGGAGTTGGTTCTCACGTATATACATCATGTGCGTTTCTGTACATAATATAATTATGTTGGTTGAGTATAATAAAAAGTGCTCTGGTTGTGTATGTTTAAATGAAATAAAAGTTACTTTAGAGATAAAACATTGATGCAAAGATGAT
The DNA here is from genome assembly GCA_917880005.1 of Nanger dama. Classification (NCBI taxonomy): domain Eukaryota; kingdom Metazoa; phylum Chordata; class Mammalia; order Artiodactyla; family Bovidae; genus Nanger; species Nanger dama. The sequence continues at coordinate 40,257,122 of CAKJTW010000007.1, forward strand.
CAATGATTTTCAAATTTGGTAAATCTTATTTTCATGAAGAAAAATCATTTTCTACTATTTAAAAAGCAATACAATATAGATGAATTACCTGAATAATATGAGGTAAGTTTTTTTTTTAATAGGAAACTCAAGCAGGGGCTCTGTAACAACCTAGAGGGGTGAGATGGGGAGGGAGATGGGAGGGAGGTTCAAGAGGGAGGGGATATGGTTGAATCAGTCATATTAATCAACCATACCTATGGTTGATTCATGTTGATATTTAGCAAGGAACAGCAAAATTCCATAAAGCAATTATCCTTCCATTAAAAATAAATAAATTTAAAAAGAAAATAACAATGCAAAATCTACTTTTTGTAATTTAATAAAAATGGAATCACGCACTCATACACAAAATAAGCTTTATTATTGAATCACTTCTTTTGACATCCTTTGCACTAAAATAGCCATCTCAAAAGTCACTAAAGAACCCCCATGTGTGTGTGCATGCACATACTCAGTCATGTCTGACTCTTCGCTACCCCATGGACTCTAGCCCCCAGGCTCCTCCATCCATGGGATTCTCCGGTCAAGAATACTGGAGTGGGTTGCCATTTCCTTCTCCAGGGGGATTGCCTTGATCCAGGGATGGAACCCATGTCTCTTGAGTCTGTCTCCTGCACTGGCAGGCAGATTCTTTACCAGATGTGCCACTTGGGAAGCCCCAAAGAATTCCTAATCCACATATTAAGTGTGCTCTTGCCACCTATCCCTAGAAGACTTTCTGCTACATGTAAAATTCTTGAAAATCAGCATCCACTCTAAATCTCCCTCCTCCAACCCATTTTGATTTATGCTCTATGACCTTTGACATTAACATTTGCTAGTTTCCCAAGACAAACTGTTTGAAACAAAGCTTTCATCTGAAGTATCGGTGGATATAATTCTAGAGCAAAAAGGTTAAGAGGAAAAACTTGTCAGGTTTAAATGAGGGAAAGTAAAACCAGAGAGTGTTTTACCAAGTTAACTGCAGCTTCAAATGTGAACACAGCTGGTCATGTAGCCATATTAGATGTCTGTGAAAACTATTATACTTCTGAGTCTTGGAGCAGACCATCAGAGAACAGAGAGAGATGGATAAGAGTGCTATCCTGTTTCCTATCCCTCTCTGGTAATATTTTGACCATGGGAACATTAAATTGTCCACATTTCTTTCTATGCTGCCCGTACTCTCCCTAGAAGATAAACCAGATCCCACACCTCAATAGTGCTGTGATTCACATGGGTCCATAACGGATGGAGGAAACATCCACAAGTCTGGTCAAGAGGAGCCTGTACACCAGGCCTGTGCCATTTTCTTCTGTGATAGTTGAGGTGGTACTGTACCACAGGCCAGCCCTCGCACAGGGCAGGCTAAGACTTCAGTGACATCAGAAAATGAGGCAGTGAGCATGCTGTCTAATAATCCTCCCTTTAGCAAGTGGCCACCTGCAATGCAGGAGACCTGGGTTTGATCCCTGGGTTGGGAAGATCCCTGGCGGAGGGCAAGGGAACCCACTCCAGTATTCTTGCTTGGAGAATCCCCATGGACAGAAGAGCTTGGTGGACTATGTCCATGGTGTCACAAAGAGTCGGACACGACTGAATAACTAAGCACAGCACAGCACAGTGGCTGAGGACCTGGAGAAAAGTGGATTTGGTAACTGAGACAAAGCAGGAGAAAGTTACTTAAACGTGGTCCAATTCAGATGTCTATTCTTCACGCACTCTTTCTCTAAAAGAATCTCATGAATGTTTAATGTTACAACTATCATATCTATATAAAAACAAAGCAAGTAGATAAATAACAGCACAAATCACTACCATCAAAGCAGCTTGTAATCTTAAAACTTCTAACTGCTTGAAATCTCTGCTAGGATATCAAACTGACCACTTAAATTCCATAAATGACTCAATCCACCAATCTGTGGAATGGATATAGCATTCTCAGAAATGTGCACAGTATTAAATGACTGTTGAAATTAAATAAAAATTGTATTAAATAAGATAATATATATAGTATAATAGCACAATGTAAGGACACATGCATTCAATGAATGCTGATTTCCTATGTTCTCATGTTTCATTCTCTTTCAGAATATGTCTTAAAATTATGATTATCTTCCCAGTTCATAAAGAAGAATGAACACTTTTGTTTTCTATTTCAACCATACTCATATCTGAATAATTAACATTAAAATAATATCTGGCATTCTTAGAATCTTAATCTTGACAAAAGACCCTGTTATTGTAGTACTATAGGTGGGAGAAACAGTACACTTTGGCTTAAAGTAACCCAATTTTGGAAAATGTTTTCCTTTATAGCTTTATCAGCAATCTCTATACAGCTGTTTAAATGGTCATTATGGAAGAATCAAGGAAGGTTTTGAAGACAGAAAATAAAAAGGCTCCTGTTACATGTGCTCTGTTTTCTATGCAACCCTCAGAGGTAGAGCTTGTAAAAATAGTTTCTTTACAAAGATACATGGAACAACTGATTTGAACCAGATGTTGCTGTAACTGTTAGTTTCATTACAAAGAAATAAATATGATTAAGAATTGGGAAATATATATGTGAAACATTTAATTAAACTTTAATTAATTCCAGTTATTGTGTTTTACTTATTATTTTCTTGATTATTTTAATGCTTTGGCAGTCTTTATAGCATAGAAAAATACTGAGTAAAGAAATTATCTCACTTTTAATACATTTCAAACAAAGAATACTAAAAATATCAATTTAATACTGAATTGGATAGGCAGATTTGAAAAATAATGAATAAAGCATGCCAGTAATGAGTACTGCAATATTTTTTTAAATGGACAGCCAAGCAGTATATTAGACATAACTGAAGACTTAGTGATCTGAAAGATAAAGAGAAAACTCAGAATGTTACAAGAGAGAAAAAAATAGTTAATATGAAGGGGAAGATTATACACATATATAAATAGATGACAGATTTAAAAAGTCTAACAGATGTCTAATCAGAATGAGATTATAGAGAGGATGGAGGTAAGCAAAAGGACTGTGGCTAAAAATATTCCAAAATTGGTGGATGATCTAAAATCATGAATTGAAGAAAACCTGTAAAACACAAATATTGTTCAAAAAACAAACCCACACTTAAACACATTATAATGAAACTCAGAGTTCTAAGAGAAAGAAAATTTCTTAAAGGCAACCTGAAGATAAAAGATGTCCAACAGAGGACTGGATGTTAGACAAAAAGCATTTTTTGTTAACAGCTATGCATATTAGAAATTTAGATACTAGAAGAAAACATAACTGCCATTGAGAAATTTTACAACCTGTGAAATAATTTTTCATGAATGATGTCAAAATCAAGATTCTTTAGAACAACAAATTGAAAGGATATATTACTAACAGATCAACTGAAGAGTCTGCTAAAGGTAGCATTTCAGGAAACTGGAAAATGAACCTAAAGAATATTCTGAGATGCATAAAGGAATATTAGCAAAAATAATCATAAACAAATTAATCTATAAATATCAATAAATATTGCCTGCTTTAACCAAGAACAGTAATATTTAATGATTTTATTTTCAACAATAAAAAATCACTATCAAACTAAAATCCTGTACATGAAAACATCATACTTGAGAAAGAGATAAGCCGAATCAAAGAATTCTTTAGGTCCCTGTATTATTCCACAAAGTAAATAATATTGGCTCATATTAAATTTAGATTAAATGCTCATTTGCATTTCAGCAAAGCTGCTGAAAGAATAAAAATACACTATTAGAAAAATTGTAAGGATAGAAAAAGAAATGTGAAAATATTAAACTTAAAAGAATTTACAAAAAAGAAAAGCTACATTAAAATATATTAGAAAAATAGCAGGCACTCTAATGCTCAAAATTAATCCAAATATACAAACACCATAATCCATTAAATTAACTGAACACTGCTTAAAATACACAGGATATCAGTCAATCTAAGGACACACAAAAGTTGTGTATGTAGTTTTCAGCCACCTAACATCACACTAAGTTAACTTATCTTGCTTGGCCCAGTTGAATGTAATTAGAGGTGATAGGAGAAGGCAATGGCACCCCCACTCCAGTACTCTTGCCTGGAGAACCCATGGATGGAGGAGCCTGATGGGCTGCAGTCCATGGGATCGCTAAGAGTCAGACACGACTGAGGGACTTCACTTTCGCTTTTCACTTTCATGCATTGGAGAAGGCAATGGCAACCCACTCCAGTGTTCTTTCCTGGAGAATCCCAGGGACGGGGGAGCCTGGTGGGCTGCCATCTATGGGGTTGCACAAAGTCGGACACGACTGAAGCGACTTAGCAGCAACAGCAGCAGCAGCAGAGGTGATAGGATGTGGTATCTGAGCCCAAACTTAAAGAGCAGTCATGTTATACTACTACTGCTGCTTTCCCATTGGCATAGTAATTAGTTTTTAGGCTAGATCCCAATAAGGCACTGATACGTAGAGCAGAGCCTTGTAGCAGGACCACATTGCCTGGTAGTCAGTAGGCAACATGAATGAGAAACATGTCTTTTCTCCACTGCATATTCTTGCCTCTTGTGTTGTTGATTAACTGACCATGATGTCAAGAGGAGCCTGCTAGGCTCTTCTGTCCATAGACTTCCATTCCCTTCTCCAGGAACCTTTCTGACCCAGGGTCTTCTGCATTGCAGGTGGATTCTTTACCAGATGAGCTACCAGGGAAGCCCATCACATATATATAGAATCTAAAACATACAAGCTACTGAATATAATAAAAAGAGACAGATCCACAGAGTACAAATTAATGGTTACTGGTATGGAGAGGAAAGGGAGGAGGGACAAAACAGGGGTAGAAGTACAAATGATTATATATAAAATAAGCTACACAGATAAATTGTACAACACAGAGAATATAACCAATGGTTTATAATAATTATACATGGGGTATAACTTAAAAATTGTGAATCACTATTTTGTACATACAATATATACTAAGTGTAGTATATTCATACAATATATACTATACAATATTATGTGTTGTATAATACAATACTATATAATATATACAGGAGATCAACCCTGGGATTTCTTTGGAAGGAATGATGCTAAAGCTGAAACTCCAGTACTCTGGCCACCTCATGTGAAGAGCTGACTCGTTGGAAAAGACTGATGCTGGGAGGGATTGGGGGCAGGAGGAGAAGGGGACGACCAAGGATGAGATGGCTGGATGGCATCACGGACTCGATAGACGCAAGTCTGAGTGAACTCCGGGAGTTGGTGATGGACAGGGAGGCCTGGCGTGCTGCGATTCATGGGGTCACAAAGAGTCGGACACGACTGAGCGACTGAACTGAACTGAACTGATAGTATGTGAGTTATAGTATAGTGTAACTTACCTAGTATTATACACCAACCATATTTCAAGAAAAAAGATCAAGAAATCACAACAGACATTGGAAGACTTAGGTTTAAATCTATGACGTTGCTTATAACTTGGGGGTGTAGGCAAAATTATAGCTTTAAGTGGTATATGCTTAATTCAAGGTACCTTAACTGACTCACACCAGAACCTACCAAATAAATAAAAAATTAAAAGTCCTTCCCATGGCCCTTCCTTGTATTTAAAGGAGGTTATTTGTTATGCCTAGGTATATGAAAACTCATTATACATGAGGCCCTTCAGTCTTCCTCTCTCCTTATAGATCTTTGATTCTTCCCCATCTCATAAGAACTGGAGGCTAAATAAATGACAATATACTCCCCTGGGATCCATTAACCATAGACTATCCTAAGGGCCAGACACCTGCACATTTGGAATAGGACCCATTTGAGCCTGAACTTTTGCCACCCTAAAGACCTTCCTCAACATTTAAGTTAACAGAGGTGGACAGTTAACCCACATTTCTCTTTGATCCAATCTCTCTTTGATCTCTTCTACTTAATTGAAATTAGTAGTTAGGCCATTTATCCCAGACAATGTGGTCTGCTAAGAGAAACAGAAAACTCCACTTACTAAATAAAAATCATATTTGAAGATAATAATGAAATCAATGCCATAACTCATAATGATGAAACCAGGCACACCCCACTTTGATAGTAATTCAAGGAGAATCAACGTCAGGCAACAAAAGTCTATCAGGGGGAGCCACATACCATTCTGTTGACTATTGGTCTTCTTACTATCTGTCTGGGTTCTTTGACTGGTTAGTAAACTGGAGGCTCAAACACTTCAGGTAAGTCATTGTCTAAATCAAGCATGGCAAATTCTGAGGCCTGGATGCCACGGACTTTGGCTAATTCAAGCCCAGGAGCCCAAAGAACTTGCTTGCTGGCCAGTCATCGACTGAACCAACAACTGAGGCATATAACCCACTATAATCATCTAAACTGGAGGACTTGCCTACAAAGACTGGAGCTCCAAGCTCAGATACAGACATTTGAATTGGCAAACCCAATACCCTATTAATATAAGTATCATGCACCCAAATTTGACCGTGTCATTTAAAACCTATTCCAGCATAATCCTCTCTCCCCTCACTGAGGTAAAACCTTGAACTATTGGAAGCCTTTAGACTTGATCACCCTTAATTAGGTCAGTTGGGTTCTGACACTTTTCCTCAATTACTGCAGTACCCCTGATACAGGTATCACTGTGTCGGGTGTGTACTCATAAATCCCCTTGACTTAAAGATATTTTTAAGTCAAGCTCCAAGGTCCAAAAATGTTATCTTCAAATTCCATGAGTAGCTATATAATAATACAGAGCCCCCAAAACATACTTATATCAACTCAAGTGGATATTTATCTGGAAACATACCTCAGTCCCACATCCCAAATAACATAGCCCCATCCCAAGATCTTGCCTTGGAGATGACTTCACCTCAGCATCAAGACCACTGCCCCAACAATGTCCATTGACATTCCCCTAAAGCGAAAGTGAAAACGAAGTTGCTCAGTCGTGTCCAACTCTTTGTGACCCCATGGATTGTAGCCTACCAGGCTCCTCCCTCCATGGGATTCTCCAGGCAAGAGTACTGGAGTGGGTTGCCATTGCCTTCTCCAGGGGATCTTCTCCAGGGGATCTTCCCAACCCAGGGATCAAACCCTGGTCTCCTGCATTCCAGGCAGACGCTTTAACCTCTGAGCCACCAGGGAAAGGTGCTGACACATTGGACACAGAGCATTTATTATTTTTCTTCCTGCCAAGTTAGGGATTATGTTATGTTTTCTGAGCTTGCTGTTTGCTTGGTCTGTAATCCTGGTATGCTCCTTGTTCTCTGCTGAAACATACATCCCTACACTCCATGCCTAGAAGGACATCTTTAAAGATTATTACTACTATTTGTGCTGCTCTAAAAATTAATGTAGATGTTTGCTTTCCCCAGGAGACAACTGCTTCCTGTTGGTCCTGCTCTTGATCCCTGGAGATAAGACCACTTGTCCCTTAGTGCTTTCTACTCCCCTCATCCCACTTGCCACCATGACCATTTGCCTTGTGTCTGTGACCATAACCTCCACAATAACCCCTTCCTCTCTGTTTTCAATAAATACCACTAATCTTTACATATATTTTACTGGGCTATAGGTTTAAAACCTCCAATAATTTAATGGCAGGATCTTCCACCCTGATCCAAGGAATATACCAAGATACTGTCAGTATTCTTGCCTGGAGAATCCCATGGACAGAGGAGCCTGGCGGGCTATAGTCCACAGGGTCAGAGAGTCGGACACGACTGAGCGACTTCACACACACACACACACACACACACACACACACACACACACACACTGTCATAAAGAAGTACCTCATACTTTAAACATACTTTACAACTTCACTGTGATATTGTTAGGGACCCTGAACATTTTCGATTTTTAAAAAATGTAAATAGCATGTTAGTGGGGAATCTGATTATCGGACCAGCCTCCAAAGTCTTCTAATACTTGTTTTACTCCTTTTACTCTCATAATAGAATGTTGTCTATGCTATTAAGAACAATTTATACCCTACTCACTAAAATTCTCCTCTACTCTTTATGCTACACAAATACTTTACGTAATTAAACTAAAAACTCACATTAAGACATCAAGGGATCAATTGTAATATAGCTTTTTCTTAATGCTGCCTGGACCCAGTTTTGATGTCCTGGCTAGAGACTAGTCAGTTCCCATCATGAGAAACTGATTAAGTCCATAGTCCAACTATTTCCCTTATTTGAGTCTTGCTCTCCAGGTCACTACACAATGTCCTAACTGTCCCAGGACCAGATACCAGAGAGCTAGGAACACTAACCTTATTCAAATTAACCAATCTAGGGAAGTCACTGGTGGTCCAGTGGTTAGAACTCAGTACTTTCACTACAATGGCCTGGGTTCAGTCCCTGGTTAGGAAATTAAGATTCCACAAGCCATGCAGTGAAAACAAACAAAAAAAAACCTCAATAACAAATTAGCCAATCTACTGGGAGCCTGTGAAACACAGCTAACCTTCCTTTTGCCCCCTCTCCTTCCCACCACCATACAAAAGCTCTTCCCAGTGGCTCTGGTTTGCTGTCATCCTGTCCCATATATAGCTCCCTGGATGGCCCTGCTAGCCACCTTCTTTTGTTTGGATCAGTAAACAACAGAGTTCTGCCTTCCATTGAGCCAAGCATCAGTGTTTTGTGTCTTGCCACCAAAAGAAACCTGCACACACACAAAAATACCCCTGGGTTATCTCCTCAACCAGACTTGGCTTCATCTAAATGCAGTCCATGCACACACCAGAACTAAGGAAATCTAAGTAAAACCACACGAAAAAGCCTGGCACTCCCAGGTTTTCACAGATGATGCTTCATCTCAGGTTGATATCCTAAAAGATGATCCTCCTCCAGAGTCTCACATGACTTGGATATATCTGCATGGTTCTAAATCCAGCTGCCTGACTGGAGCTCCCATTATCTGACTGGAGTTCAGCTCAGGCATCTGGAGTGGTAGGGGACAGGATGGAAAGGAGAGATGGGAGGAAGTAAAAATCAATAAAACCTACCTACCACTTCCTTCCTAGATGTCTACCTCTTTCTCTCTTGTCTAATTGCTATTCCTACCATTGCCCCAGAAGCGGGAAGTTTTCTTTTGTTTTCACTTAACTTTGGGAATGCACTCAAAGATATACATTTAGGGGTCACCTGGATGTGATATTGTAGTTTCTTGCAGAGATCTCTTTGAAACCTGAACTAGTCAACAGAGGGCTAACTTGAAGTGTTGTATTCTGTGTTGTGTGTTAGCTGCTCAGTCTTGTTCAAATAATTATGGAAAAATTGAGGAACCTCACGATCTTCTTATACTGAAGAATCATCCTGAACTATATTCATATCAATTCTCCTCTGTCAGAGAAAGGCAGCTAATTTTAAAGCCATGGTCAAAAACTCGTGTTTTTCTACCTTAAAGGTCATATCCTTTGGCTGAGCAGGTATATTTTAAAGGAATACAAAAGAATATTGAGCAAGGCAGCCAAAACAAACAGGGTGATCTCTGGATAAGAAATATCTCAGACAGATCACTTTCAAACAAATTTGATTGACTTGAGGCCTATCTTCTTTCTTTTCTTTACATGAGCTGTTAATAAGCAGTCAAAAAGCAACAACAACAAATTCAAACTATAGAAAATCCTCGATACAGATAAAATAAATGTTTAAGTAGCTGGAACTTGATTGTTCTTTCTATTGAAAAATAAAAAGCAGGTTTATTAAAGTATTAGCAAATCATAACAAGTGTTAGCACAGAGATCTCAAAAACATCCATTCAAGACTTTGGAGTTTGGTGCTATAATTAATCTCCTGTATCCTCTATTCCAAATATTAAATACACATTGTGAACTTAGTTTAAAAACTTTGAAACATATCACAAGATAATTCTTAATAGATTCCTGGAAACAAGTTGAATTTATCCACTTATGTATATAAAATATGTCACAATGAAAATAACCACCTAAGAGATCATGTTTATCTCTGAAATCTGTGGTCGCACCACAGTTTATGTGACCATCTAAATCTCTTGCAAGTCATGTAGGATTATGTCGAAATACATTTCCAGAAAAGATATTTACATAACCACATGTTCATTGTAAATCTGCAAAGAAAAAAATTCATTTGGCAGTCAATAAAGTTTAATTTTAAAAGTTTAACTTTTAAATATTTCTTAATTCTTTGTAAAAATGAAAGCATAAGAATAGGAAATAGACCAAATTTATCTGCAACATCTCAGTGAAAGACTTCTTTTGCTTGTAACTTGATATATTGGTCGTCTATCATATAAACTGGATAGTGATTATATTATAAGCTTCTCCATGAACAGAGAATTATTTCTAATCAAAGCATTCACAAATATTTATAACCAGTAGCTCTGATTGGAAACTAAAGTTGTGGATTTTAGAGTGCAATCTGTAGAATTCTGATTAAATTGAGAAAAAAGAATCTCATAATGCATAATAGTCTTATTTGTGGAGTCTCCAGACTTATTTTGGATTGACTCTCTTTTAGCCTAACTGAATGTGGCTATAATTAAAAGGATGGAACACTTAACTACAATACTATAAAATGTTTACTGTGAGTATTATTCTTTAGAGAAATATGTAAGAAGGAAGAAACTTCCTTCTTAACCATTTCTTTTAGGATTTATTAATATTTATGCCCTTGAATAAAGGAGGACTTACGGATAATGATGCCAATCTGAGCTATACTGCACTCCAATTATTAAAAACAACAGCACCAATTTACTGTCTTTGATTTACAAAGTTCATTAATAGATGTTGCCTCAGTTACTTTCAAGGCAGATATTACTGTCATTTTTATAAAGAGTAAACTGAGATTTAAGGTGAGATTAATATGAACCAAAGGTCACAAACCTCATCTGTGATGGAACCAAGAATATAAGCTTTGTAAACTCTGTAATTTTACTCCTTTTGTCTGTCCTACCACTGTGCCCTAAGACACCCTCTGTGGCATGAGTATAGAATATATCTGTGTTTGTATACCTATTTCCTTCTCTCACTTTCCCTCCCTCTCTCTCCCTCTCTCTCTATATATACACACACACATATATATATACACACACATGTATACACATATATGGGGCTTCTCTGGTAGCTTAGATGGTAAAGAATCTGCCTGCAATGCAAGAGATCTAGGTTTGATCCCTGGGTCCAGAAGATCCCCTGAAGAAAGGAATGACAACCCACTCCAGTATTCTTGCCTGGAGAATTCCATAAACAGAGGAGTCTGGTGGTCCATGGGGTCACAAAGATTGGACACAACTGAGCAACTAACACATACACACGCACATACATTTATAGCATCACTGACTCGATGGACGTGAGTTGAGTGAACTCCGGGAGTTGGTGATGGACAGGGAGGCCTGGCGTGCTGTGATTCATGGGGTCGCAAAGAGTCGGACACGACTGAGCGACTGAACTGAACTAAACTGAATATATTTAGAAAATATGAGCAAATATTGCATCAGATATTATGTACATAAATACATATATATGGAGAAGGCAATGGCAACCCACTCCAGTGCTCACTCTTGCCTGGAAAATCCCATGGACAGAGAAGTCTGGTAGGCTGCAGTCCATGGGGTCACTAAAGGTAGGACACAACTGAGCCACTTCACTTTCATGCCTCAGAGAAGGAAATGGCAACCCACTCCAGTGTTCTTGCTTGGAGAATCCCAGGGACGGAGGAGCCTGGTAGACTGCCATCTATGTGGTCACATAGAGTCAGACACGACTGAAGTGACTTAGTAGCAGCAGTAGCATACATATATATTTATATTTTTTGTTCACTATTGTTTGACAAACCATGAGAAAATGTTTAATAAGCTCTCTTTTTAATTCTGTAGGATTAAAATTTAAAATGTGATAGCACACATAAAGATCTAGAGAGGCTAGGTGAGTCATTCAAGGTCCCATTGCTGTAGAAACATCAGCTCCAGAAACACTTCTTTATCCCCTTCTGATGTTCCCTATTCATATGTTTCTTATTTTCAAATGTGACTAAAAACTGTGATTAGGTTCATTTCTTTCTTTAAATCTTAAATTGGTTTTGGCTTTTCAAACTGTATGGCATGAATTAGTGTATTCGTTTTATATAATCATGTTGAGAAAGGTAGACCACATGAAACGTCTCCTTTTCAGTGTAAAATATGGAGGTTCCAGCACATTAATGTCAGCTGTAAACAGCCATCCTCTTGGGAAAGAATTGAAGGCTCTTTTAGTTATTACAACAATGATCTCTGAAGTAAGTTTCATGAGCAAATCATTGCTTTAACTATATTGTGTACATAATGGTCACCCTCCAAATCTACTGTTGTTCAGTTGCTCAGTCTGACTCTGTAACCCCATGGACTGTAGCACACGAGGCTTCCCTGTCCATTACCAACTCCCAGAGCTTGCTCAAACTCATGCCCATTGAGTTAGTGATGTCATCCAAACATCTCATCCTCTGTCATCTCCTTCTCCTCCTGCCTTCAATCATTCCCAGCATTAGGGTCTTTTCCAATGATTTGGCTCTTCCCTTCAGGTGGTCAAAGTATTGGAGTCTGAGTATTGGAGCCAAAGAATTGCAGTCCAAGGGACTCTCAAGAATCTTCTCCAGCACCAGTTCAAAAGCATCAGTTCTTCAGTGCTTAACTATCTTTATGATCCAACTCTCACACCCACACGTAACTACTGGAAAAGCCATAGCTTTGACTAGATGGACCTTTGTCAGCAAAGTAATGGCTCTGGTTTTTAATACGCTGTCTAGGTTTGTTATAACTTTTCTTCTGGTTATAATTTTTTGTTGTAATAACTTTCTTCTTCAAGGAGCAAGTGTCTTTTAATTTCATGTCTGCAGTCACCATCTCCAGTGATTTTGGAGCCTGAGAAAATAAATTCTGTTACTGTTTCCACTGTTTCCCCATCTATTTGCCGTGAAGTGATGGGACCCAGATCTGTGGTTTATTAATCTTACTGTTATTTGTGTTGGCTGGAGCTTCACTGATCTGAACTGATCTCAACTGGGCAACTGTTTTTTTCACTGATGATTAATAATAAACAAGTGGCTCTGTTCCAGGTTCTTCCCATTGTCTTCGTCCCAGCTGCTTACAGAGGGGTATTCCTGTTATGATGGTGGCAGAGTTGAGAGAGAACAAGCCTGATTGTACAAGCATTCTTCAGGCCTCCGTTAGCTTCGCATTCATTAAATTCATTGAACAAAGATGTTGCATTGCCAGGCCCAGAGTCAAGGGGGCTGAGATGAATACCCTACTGACAATAGTAGACTCCTTCATAGTTAATGTGGCAAAAGAAATGGATGCCTGACAGCATTACTGAGGAGGGAGTAAAGAGTTGGAACACTAACCCATTCTACCATTTATTTGATGAACTGTGTTCAGGTGTGATACAACACTCAGTGTATATACCTGAATTTCTCATCCATATTCTGAGAGCTATTTTTCTCCTAAGAAAAGGAAAAGTTTCCTATGAGATCTTTCAATTCTTACTTGAAATGAGCACAGCTTAATAAATAACTTCTAGATTCATGATTTCAACAAAACTCCTGGATTTGCTTAATCTGCTCAGAGAGTGCACTACTCCCGTACTAGAACTACAGTTATCTCACAACATCGTCTTGTTGGAAAACTGTTTTTTTGCCATGATAATTTTGTAAGTTACTTCTGCAAACCTTTGGGAAATATATCATTAAATATCCACTACAGTGATCCATATCAGCCTCTTTGGAAGGCAGAATACTCATCAAGGCACTTGTAAAATAAAAATTTGCACAGGACCAGTTAAATATGCAAGGAAGACAATACTCAAGATTGTTGCAATTGGAGAGAGAGAATAAACTCAAGTCAGCTGAAACAAAAGGCTGGAGAGATTTTAAAACCTTGAGTGAGTTAGCGGAAAAGTACTGGAGGATGTTAAGTGGGGAGGTTGGTTAAAATGATTAGACTCTGTGTTTGCTAATTGTCACTTAGGGAAGTCAAGCTCCCATTTCCTGAAGAGACTGGGAGAGGTTCTATCACCTTTGCTGATATGTTCAAAGAAATGAATTCCAGGTCCTAGAGAAAGGTAGGAGGCTATGAGAAGATTCTCATCTCAAACGGGCAGAGTAGAATGTGAAATTACAAGTTTTCTGAATAAATGCTCTAAGAAAAGGAAGATCAAAAGCCTAGAGATCTGAAGAAATATGTCTAAAATTCTGTCAAGCTGATTTAGACTTTTAGACCTTTTTTCACACTCAAGTTTGGCAAAGAAGAGAGAAGACTAAGAATTTGAAGCAGAATCTGACAATTTAACAGCTCAAGACCTCAGGATTTTCTTTGACTGTATCTATTATATTTGTAGAGAATACATATATATATGTGTGTGTGTATTAATATAAATATGTGCATATATATTATGCACACATTATGAGCTTCCCTGATAGCTCAGTTGGTAAAGAACCTGCCTGCAATGCAAGAGACCCTGGTTTGATACCTGGGTCAGGAAGATCCCCTGGAGAAGGGAATGGTTACTTACTCCAGTATTCTTGCATTTTCCTTGTGGTTCAGCAGGTAAAGAATATGTCTGCAATGTGGGAGACCTAGGTTCGATCCTCAAGTTGGGAAGATCTTCCGGAGAAGGGAAAAGCTACCCACTCCAGTATTATGGGCAAATATATATATATAAATTCTGCTCTTTAGAGTAATCAGGTAAATATAAGGGTATTTTGATGAAATCAGACTTTTGGTTCAGTAATTTTAAAATTTATGTCCTAAATGCAAACAAGTTGCCTGAAAAATCGACAAGACCACATATTTCAATTCTTGGGGAATTCAAAAATTATCATTCTTTATCTCCATGTCTCAGTGCTGAACTACCTGTTAAAACGGATATAAATTATTTCTCAAGGCAAGTTAGACCTTGGGAAATCTTGGGTCATATCTGCAGGGACCTGGGCTTCCTAATACTTAACCCAAACCCCGAAAGACTTATCTACTGTGTCCTGTATGGACTCTTGACACAGGGCAGAGATAACCCGGTAAGACTGATGACGGCATGAAAGAGCAGAGGAGAACGTGTGCCCCCTCCCTGCCAAAGAGCCAAGAAAAAGACAAGGCTGGGCCTGTTTACTCCTCTTTCTAAACCAGCCAATCAGCTTTTCCGCCCGCTCCCCCTCCCCCGAGCGCCGCTCTGGCCACACTGTGCTGGCTCTGAGCTCCGGGCTCCTGCTAAGCCAGCGCCGCTGTCGCCTCCCCAGTCGTCATCATGAGCATCTACCGGGACCTCATTAGCCATGACGAGATGTTCTCCGACATCTACAAGATCCGGGAGGTCGCGGACGGGCTGTGTCTGGAGGTGGAGGGGAAGATGGTCTGTAGGACAGAGGGTAACATCGATGAGTCGCTCATTGGTGGAAATGCCTCCGCTGAAGGCCCCGAGGGCGAAGGTACCAAAGCGCAGTAATCACTGGTGTCGATATTGTCATGAACCATCACTTGCAGGAAACCAGCTTCACAAAAGAAGCCTACAAGAAGTACATCAAAGATTACATGAAGTCAATCGAAGGGAAACTTGAAGAACAGAGACCAGAAAGAGTAAAACCTTTTATGACAGGGGCTGCAGAACAAATCAAGCACATCCTTGCTAATTTCAAAAACTATCAGTTCTTTATTGGTGAAAACATGAATCCAGATGGCATGGTTGCTCTGCTGGACTACCGTGAGGATGGTGTAACCCCATATATGCTTTTCTTTAAGGATGGTTTAGAGATGGAAAAATGTTAACAAAGTTGGCAGTTACTTTGGATCAATCACCTGTCGTCATAACTGGCTGGCCACTGCTTTTCATCCACACAACACCAGGACTTAGATGGAACTGATGTCATCTCGAGCTCTTCATTTGTTTTGAACGTTGATTTATTTGGAGCGGAGGCATTGTTTTTGAGAAAACGTGTCATGTAGGTTGTCTAAAAATAAAACACATTTAAACTCAAAAAAAAAAAAACCAGCCAATCAGATTAAGTGACTTGGCCTCCTGTTGAAGAGATGCAAGTGAGAAGACTGAGAGAACCTGGAAAATGAAACAGGGAAATTCATTCTAACTATCATAGGAGGGAAAAAAATTGCTCAGTGACCTTAGCTGACCCACAACCACACACTAATAGATGTTTACTTGTGAACTTTTTGTAATTGGAGTGGTTATATGCCTGATGGGGCTTCTCAAGGGGCACTAGTGGTGAAGAGTCTCCCTGCCAGTGCGGGAGACGGAGATGTGGGTTCAATCCCTGGGTTGGGAATATCCCCTGGAGGAGGGCATGGCAACCCACTCCAGTATTCTTTCCTGGAGAATCCTGTGGACAGAGGAGCCTGGTGGGCTACACTCTGTGGGATTGCAAAGAGTTGGACAAGACTGAAGAAGCTTAGCACAGCAGAGCACATATGCTTAGTGGCTCACAGTCGTGGTATATTACCCTATATGTATATATACATTCTGGGAGAAGGAAGTTCTTTAAAAGTGTAAGTGCACACCTGAAACTAATATGTTGTAAATCAACCATAATTCAATAAAAATAATATTTTTAAAAAAGAAATCATATTTGGAGTATATTTCATTAGTTGTCCTCTATTATGTAATATAATTTTCCTCTCCAAGGGAGAAATTAGGCTTAATTTTAACCTATGAAATTCCTAACTGGGAAGACAAATCTGATGAAAAAAATACACCAAGTTCAAAGCTAAAAATATAATTCCATTCATACACTGTTTTTTATTTGATGTTTCATAACTGTCTGCTCTTATCCTCTTGGATAATTTAGGAGAGACAGTGCTGTTGGATAAAGTATTATTAAGTGAGAGTAAGTATTGATATGTTCTCCTCTGGTAAACTAAAATTAAACAGTCAGGAGTTTTCTCAGATCATCAACAGAAATACTGGTACTTGATGAAAGATACCTTAAAGTGACTTAAGGTTATAATTTTGATATTGTAACACTTCAGTAAAATAGAAATAACGAAGCTGATTTTTCTCTCAGATATGATATTTCTTAAATAGTGAGTAAGACAGCCATACAGTAATTTTTTAGGATAAAAGTCTGGACCCTTAGAAAATCTTCCCCATGTATAAAAGTTTTCAAGGAGAAAGAAATAAAAGTTGAGAGAACTTTCAGACAGAGTCAAAAGTAATAACGCTGTTCTTGGTACATAACCCATCATTAGTTTAACAATAATAGAGAAAAAGAATTCCCAAAAGCACTAGGAGAGTGTTGTCATTATGCGAGTCATGAATTTATGTGGAAACAGAGGTCTCAGGATAAATAAGGATGCGCTGTTGGAAAATAACATAGTAGAGTGTTACAAGAGTGTTACAAGAGATGGAGCTTGGAGTTTAACAGTATTTCTAAAGTTACATATTGATTTAGTAATGGATATCTGGATGTATGCTATGGCCATGTTTATTTAAGTAACTATATTTAAGTCTACACTCAGAGTTATTATCTATATATCTATACTTGTGCACACATTTATTTCCTAAATTGAAAGTTATTTACTAAGGATTTTTGTACTCTTATTTTAAGTAGCATTATTAAAATAGTTTTGCTCATAGATCTAAAGTGAGCACATTCACGAAGCATTTTTAAATAGCTCTTTTAAATTTTACTTTTATTTTTGGCCCCACTGGGTCTTTGCTGCACACGGGCTTTTCTCTTTTAATAGTTGTGGCAAGAGGGGCTTCTCTCTAGTTGTGGTACGCAGACTTCTCCTTGTGGTAGCTTCTTTTTGTGGCTCCTGGGCTCTGGGACACAGGCTCAGCAGTTGTGGGACAAGGGCTTAGTCCCGTGGCATGTGGTTCAGAATTGGGTTGGATGGCATCACTGACTCAGTGCACACGAGTCTGAGCAGACTCAGGGAGATAATGAAGGGAAGTCTGGTGTGCTGAAGTTCATGGGGGTCGCAAAGAGTCGGACATGACTTAGCAACTGAACAACAGCAGCAAATGTGGAATCTTCCTGCCCCAGGGATTCAACCTGTGTTCCTTGCATTGCAAGGCAGATTCTTTACCACTGGAAATCCCATGAAGCATAATATTCTACATCTGGATGAAGAAAATCACTATTCCCAGTGGCATATATTTTATATCTAATGAGGAAACATGGATTTATGCAACTCCTTGGTTGTTTCTATTATTATCTTGAAAATGGTGCTCAGAAAAAATCATGTGTTAAAATTACCTGGTTTATTTCATGATATCTACATCATTCACTTTTAAATTTTAGTTTGCTATGAAATATTGGGAACCTCAAACTGGCAAAATTCAAGTGGTGATGTTTTAAATACAGACACATTGCATCATTAGTCTACACAGTGAGTTTTACACCCAACGATGCAGATTTCTTCTGGCTGGACCCCCTGGGCGATTGGCATTCTATTTGTGATGCTTGCTGTTAATGAGAAGGGCTCTTGTGGAGCTGAGTACCTCCCACTAATCAGTAAGACAGTTGAATAAGCCATCTTCAAGTTTTCTATTCTTTAGCATTTTATAAAATAAGGATAAGATATCACTTTCTTATACAGAATTTATTTTTTTGGAGTCAAACAGGTAAAATGGAGTTAAAATGAATAAACTAAAAAGTTACTGGCATATGGCTCATTAATGAAATGAAATCAGCTGTTTCAAAACCTCAATTTCATGTTGTGCAGAAGATATTTTCTTAGTAAAGAAGAAACAATGTTAACTAACCCAGCTGAAAAGTACATTCTAGAAGACATTTGGCTATTTGGTTACTTTTCAGTTACCACTGACTCATTTGTTATCTGGAACTTTGAATCTGACTTTCCCATCTAAATGTTTAAAAACCACTTTTGATGATTAAACAAAAAAAATCTATAACTGATAGAAGAAAAGTAGGAAATTTTTGCTCTTTTATTGTGGTGGCTGACCAGATATAGTAATAAGCTCTTAAAATTATAGGAATCTGAGATTTCAAAGTAGCCTGCCAGGCTCCCCTGTCCATAGAATTCTCCAGGCAAGGATAATGGAGTGGGTTGCCATTCCCATCTCCAGGGAATCTTCCCAACCTAGGGATCAAACCTGGGTCTCCTGCATTGCAGGCAGATTCTTTACCATCTGAGCCACCAGGGAAGCCATATACATATATGTCATAAATATAAAACATCTACTTATGTAATTTAATTTGAATTATCATACAGCATAATCATTAAACCAATCCATTGAAAGTTATTTACTAAGGATTTTTGTACTATTTGCATTATTAGTAATACTTGACCAAAGTTGAAGTGATTTAACCAAGAATACAAAAGCAATCATTAATAAAACTAACACCATGATCTCAATCTTATGGCTCCCAGTCCTTTTTCATTAATATGCTCTTGCCTTATTAACAGTTTAATGTCCTTCATTTACCAGGTATTTATTGAGTATTTGTATTATGTAATCCCATTGCTTATGTAGTTATGAAACCAAAATATAAGTCTTATCTTTAAAAATCATTATTGATTTGGGGACATTGATAATGAAAGAACATTAATGCCTGGAATGATTGGTGTGAAAATGGAGAAAGATGTCAGTAAAAGTGATGGCTGAAGGGAGGAAGTAATGAACTCTGAAGGGCTGGACTAAGGAGAATTTTCAGGGGGAAAGCAATTGGACAAGGTATCAAAAGATGAGCACACGTTTCCTATGGGAAGGAAAGCAGAAAGGACTTTCCACTTACACAAGAATCATCATGGGCTTATGAAGCAACTCAGGGTCTACAGAATTATCACTAATTCTCTGGCTGGCTGGACAAACAGGAAGAGGCTGGTAATGAAGGGCCTCTCTTTTGAGGAATTATTTAGAAAGCAATATACTTGGAGCATTATAGAACTGCAGGAGATTACTCAGATCACAGAATCCAATTTCTTTATTTTACCCATGAGAAAATCTAAGCTCCTAGGGAAAAAAAAATATAACCAACTGCCTAAGACTAAACTAGTTAAAAGAGAGGCAAACTGGCCCCCTGAACAGGGATTGGCTTATTCTAGTTGGAGAATCATATCCAAATAGAATCATACCTGGGTCTTTTTTAATCATATCTGAAGGCATGTTTCTAAGGAGATGTGAAAAAATTAGATGACGAAAATAATCTGTGTGAAATAGAAACTTAAACAAAAATAACTTACTAATTTTGAATTCCTGACTCTTAAGGAAATAGCCAGATATTCTACCTCTGGCTAAATGGATTCTACTACACAGAGGACCAGTATATTAACATTTTTTTGTATTTACACTAAAGAGATTGGGTAGCAACTATTTAAAATAATAGACTTCACCCCACATGGAAAAATTCAAAAATTAATTCATGACTTAAAAACATTAAATTTCTAATCATCTTCTAATACCTTCAAGGGCAGTTCAGTTGCTGAGAATTCTCAAGATGTCGTTATTATCATTATGCTGAATTATTTACAAACTTGTATCAAAGCACCAGATTAAATTGCTTTGGTCTTATGTAAAATTCCTCTGATCTTTGGCAATCATTACTTATTTACAGCTTCCATAATTTTCCCTCTTTGCAGAAAAAAGAAAGTTTCTTAACTATAGCTAAAAGGCCCTGTTTTACTTTTATAGTAAAAACTGTCTCTAATATGAAAAAGTTAAAATGAAAAGCTATAGTCACTAAGATTTAGAAGCATGATTTTCTATGTGAAAAGCAGATTGTCTAAACAGTTTCTTTCCCTGAGAGAGATATTCATAATATTTATTATAAAATATAAATATTAGGTTTCTTGCTTCGTGTGAACTATTTGTAGGTATAGTAAATATAATACTTTTAAAATAAAACTGGGATAATAGCAATAGTTAATGTTTACATTTATTGGAACACATGTGAAGAGTACTTCAAGAAAATGTTAGAAAATTAAATAAAAGTTTCCCATATGACTGGAAAAATATTCAGCATGTGATCTTGGGCCGAAATTGGCTGTCGTTTCATACTGTGGCTTTAAACAGAAATGGTCTATGTTTAATATGGATATTTTCCTAAAACCTGGAGTTGAATAAGTTTGTACAAGAAAAATTGATGCTGAATGTTCTAGTTTACATATTGATCTGTAGCAACCAATTTGTCTTTAACTTAGAACTGTCCACTATTACCCTGACAGCCTTAAGCAACTTAAGGAAAAACTTAGATAAATAAAATGAATTTTTTGTACTTTTGATTCATCTTTGTTGCTAAAGCCTCACAAAAAGTGACTAAACACTTTTTCTAAAGAATTCAATGAAAATTTCTATGACAATTACAGTTCAGAACCCAACAGAAAACCAGATTTCTTAGGATAAAATTAGTCCCAGAAATTAAAATACTGCTAATACCCGATTACTTTGTAATATATATGATTTTAGACCAGCAGAACACCATTTACAAATGTAACTTTTTAACTAAAGTTGACCTTTAAATATTTGGAGAAATCTGTGGTTGTTCAGTAGGGATAATTAACAGGAATAAGCTATGAATCAAAAGTCTAAAATCTTCAGAGTATAAATGAGAGTTGTGCCACAGTAGTTTCTACTTTGTCCTTCCTCCCTGCTTGGGTATGAGAATAACGTGGTAGGAACAGCATCCAGGTGAAAACAACAGAATTTAAGTCCAGCTTTGTCCATAATTAGTAATTTGATTTTGAATAACTGAATGAACTCTCTGAGTACACTTCTTCGTCAGTAATTTGGAGAACAATGCTAACAGTAGCTAGTAGCCAGGGGAATGAACACTATTATTAGCTTCCTTAGAAAGATGAGTAAATGGAGGTGCGGCAGAAACGCTGGCGTTGGTTTCACACCAAGCAGAGCGTATGTCCTTAGACCCTCTGAAGCAATGACACCCTGGCTGATTTGTTCATTTCACTTGGTTGTCAATTATTTATTATTAGGGCTTGATGAATTAGAAAGATCTTGGTGAATTGAAAATCATATTCCAAATGTTTCCTAGAGCATCTTCTTATTTTTCCAAATGGAGGATGAGCTCCTTTTGTTCATAATACATCTGTCTGGAACAGGGTAGATAGAGTGGGTAGTCTCTAGTCAGCTGCAGTGTGTCACTGTCATTCTTGGTTTAGCTCTGTAAGATGTTATTAGTAAGAGAAACTGGATGAAGGGTAGACAGGAACTTCTCTTTACTATTTTATGCAATTTCTTGTGAGCTTATAATTCTTTCAAAGTAGAGTTTAAAAATTGGTTTTCCAGGTTGTTTTATAGAAAAGTGCACAAAATATTTCCGCAACATAAAGGAAGAAAATATTAGAACCTCTGTTTCTATCTTTTCTGTCTTCATTCCTTCAAATGTTCTGTTTTTATGTTTATTTTATAATGTATATAACATGTTGCAGAAATACATTCAACTTTAGACGTTAAAATACAACTGGGTATCCTAAACCAAAACTATTATTTTCTTTTTACTATTATGTGTGTGCTATGCTATGAAAAATTTAAAGATCTCTTTAAAGTAGAAAATCAGGTACTTTGGAGCCAAATTGGGGTTATAAATCAGGCTCTTTCAGTTATTAACTAAATAATTCAAGACAGGGTTCTCAATTTGAGTCTCAATTTAGTTAAAAAATATAAGAATAGTACTCCTTGCATTGTGATATTCACATGAGACTGTTATTTTTGCTTCGCATATAAAGACCCCAATAAATATTAGCTTGCTTTCCCCTCTCTTTGAGAAAACTAAGACTTCTACAATACATGCTTGAGCTATGTCCAAACCATTCATTACAATGAGTGGTTGAAGAATCTATAGGTAATTAGAGAGTACTGTATCCATACAGTATCTTTAAAATTAACCAAAATTCCCAAATATCATGGAAGTCCTGCTTTTGCAAATTACTGTTCTCAGTCTGTATTGCAATATCATTGAATGGTCCTTAGTTAATAGTTTCCTCCCAAATGAAAAACAATTCTATTGAGGAGGAGTGGGGGAGAGAGACTTTCCAAGTGTTGTTTATTTTTTAGTTTCCCAATCTTATTTTATTTTAAAGTGGTTGGAACTGACAGAATAGCATGTTAAATTCTAAAAGAACTGAACTTTGTAATGTAAACTGTGTTTATACAATGATGAGTGTGTTGACTTAAGAAGTGACAGGTTACTCTTCTAGGCAGATGACAACAAGATCAGTGAATGCAACCTTTCAAAATATTGAATTCAATACTTCTGTCTCTCTTATTAGGCCCAATAACTTACAATGTTTAATTGCATTTGTGGAGTTAGGCACCACATTCTTTTTTGATGAAAACTTTTCAATGAAGGTAGAGCTGTGGTGGAGAAAAAAGACTTTCAATGTTGATGTTCTCACAGTCAGTTACATGCATTCATTTGTGTTCCCCAGCTAACCTTAGAGTTAATTTGGGGCTATAAGAATACTTCTGACCAATGAAAAGTAGAGAAGGGGCATGTAGCACTTCTGGGCTGAGTCAATTAAAAGCCACTGTGCCTCTAGCACCAGGCTCAGGATAGCATGAGTTTCAGATGACATGGCAAGCAGGAGGAGGACCAGCTGCCTGATCAGACTTCATCGCAGGAGAGCCACTGAGGTTTCAGAGTTTAGTTATTATGGCAGCTAACTACCCTGATTTGAACTGTGGTTTGGCTGTTGTAAAATTTATATTTTGAGAAGTTAGCAGGTTTGTTGAACCATTTAAAGAACTGACTTTTAGCTTTTTCAGAGAAGGTAGTTAGTTTTTGTTAGGACAAAAATATTTTTTGAGTAAAATGTGATGCAAGGTGGAACTCAAAAATATATTCCAAATTATCAGTAAAGATGGCATGATTCAAAACATCTCTACATACAGCCCACACCTCTCAGAGATTTGCTAAATTTCACCAGAATGCTCAAATTGAGAACAGATCATCACAGGAATGAAAGAGGAATTCTGCATATATGTGCTATTTTCCATTTAAGATGAATTATCTTCTCCAAATAAATACAGATTTATTGGGCTTCCTTGGTGGCTCAGCTGGTAAAGAATCTATCTGTGTCTACGGCCATGTCACGCTGAATGTGCCCAATCTTGTCTGATCTCAGAACCTAAGCAGGGTCGGGCCTGGTTAGCACTGGATAGGAGAATGTGCCTGCAGTGTGAGAGATCTGGCTTTGATCCCTGGGTTGGGAAGATCCCCTGGAGGAGGGCATGGAAACCCACTCCAATATTCTTGCCTAGAGAATCCCTGTGAACAGAAAAGCCTGATGGGCTAAAGTCCATGGGGTTGCAAAGAGTCGGACATGACTGACTAAGCAAAGATTCTCTATGACAAATTTTATTTTTTAATAATGAATAAATGAAAAAGTCATTTTCACTTGCAGATATGATGTTATTAGCAGTTTTTGATCTCTCCAAAGTACTATAAAATAATTCTATTTAAAATATATTTTCTGACAGGCATAGTATATATTGTACTTTGAGATAGAAATATAATCACTTTGTTATGAAAAATGCTTCTCTTAGTTACAAACAGAGAAACCCATCCTTATGCCCTAAAAACCAATCCCAGGAAGTAAGTTTTAAGCTCTAAGACCTGGGTAAAAATTGCATCTCTAGACAACTAGACTAAAACATTTTTTCTATAGAAATATATAGCATATCTTTGGAGTTTATAAATCTGAGACTTACCAGGAAACTAAATGAATAATGTGTCTCTACAAAAAAAAAAAATACTCAATATATAGAGCCAATTGCTATGAATGATAGCAAATGAAATACCATTTAATTCTTTTCTAGTTCAATTTGGCTTCCAAAACAGGTTAAAAAAAAAAGTTATTTTCCAAAGGAAAAGTTCAGAAAAGCCTCTAGAAAGTCATTTGGTTTTAGATGCATTCTCTTTACCAAATCTGCCTAGCTCCCCAAGGTAAACATTCTGAGAGTTTTGTAAATAGCCAAGGAACCTCTGATGCTCTAAAGCAATCAGAACCTCAGCTATGCAACTGATTCCAAATAAAACAGATTTTCATAGAGAACAGCAAAATAACCATTCTTACAAGGAGGCACGCTCTGAAAGCATACCTTCTGTACAACTGAATATTAAAAGCTGGCCCATTTACTTTATTACCTAAAAGTTTCTGAGATTATTCAATTCATTTCAGTCACTCAGTCATGTCTGACTATTTACAACCCCATGGACTGCAGCAAGTCTGGCCTCCCTGTCCATCACCAACTCCTGGAGCTTGCTCAAATTTATGTCCATTGAGTCAGTGATGCCATCCAACCATTTCATCTTCTGTCGTCCCCTTCTCCTCCTGCCTTCAATCTTTCCCAGCATTTGGGTCTTTTCCAGTGAGTCATTTCTTCACATCAGGTGGCCAAAGTATGAGTTTCAGCTTTAGAATCAGTCCTTTTAATGAATGTTCAGGACTGATTTCCTTTAGGATTGTCCGGTTTGATTTCCTTGCTCTCCAAGGGACTCTAAGGAGTCTTCTCGAACACCACAGTTCAAAAGCATCAGTTCTTCAGTGCTCAGCTTTCTTTATAGTCCAACTCTCTCATTCATACATGATTACTGGAAAAACCATAGATTTGACTAAATGGACTTTGTCAGTAAAGTAATGTCTCTGCTTTTTAATATGCTGTCTGGGATTGTTATAGCTTTTCTTTCAAGGAGCAAGTGTCTTTTCATTTCATGGCTGCAGTCACCATCTGAGATGGTAAAAATAAACAAGTGATACATATTGAGACTGAATAAAGGAAGATATTCTCTCATTTTTCACCCTGAAACAAACTGAACATAAAGGAATATTGTGGAATGTGATTTTTCAGAAAATACCTCTGCTTACATTTTCTTTTTAATATTAGATTTTGCATCATTTTAAATTTACAATAGAGCTGCAAACAGTTTGAATGTTTCCCATGAACTATTTCAGAGATAAGTCTCAACTTTCAGGAAGAGAAAGTAACACTAACTTAAGCAAAAAGTACCCATTAGAAGCATACTGTGCCTCAAAAACCAATTGAACTTCAAGCTAAGAAATGGTTAAAGTCTTAATATAATAGACATCTGTAAGCCTAGTGAGCATGAACCACAACAGTGAGTTTATAGAACAAACAAGCTGGTGAGAATGCAGCCTTATTTTGCCTTTGCCTCACTGTCTTCATTTTGGTAAAAGCTGTTCAGCAGGCTTAACTTATGGCATAATCCACCCTCTGGATGAACTCATATTCTAATTAGCTTGGAATGTGTGAGCTTGCACGTATACGTGTGTCTATGGGGTGAGCAGAGGGGAGGGAATTGTCCAACACACTCCACCCCTTTGACTACCCAACATTTTCGTAAAGCCTTCTACACATTTGTATTCTCAAAAGTAATGCTGTTCAATATAATGGGGCTTCCCTGGTGGCTCAGATGGTAAAGTGTCTGCCTGCAATGCAGGAGACCCAGGTTCCATCCCTGCGTTGGGAAGATTCCCTGGAGAAGAAAATGGCAACCCACTCCAGTACTCTTGCCTGGAAAATTTCATGGACAGAAGAGCCTGGTAGGCTACAGTCCAAGGGGTTGCAAAGAGTCAGACACGACTGAGCAACTTCACTTTCACTTCACTTCAATATAATGAAAAAGTCACATTGAGCTAAAGTTATACTTGTATCATCCATTTCCACATTATTCTTCAAGTTCGCATAGTCATTCTTACAGTGATATCTTCTGTATTTAGTATTATTTTCAAGTAAACTGGGTATGCATCTTCCTATCTGAGCCAACAAGAACATACACATACTAATTTTATACATATGGAATAAGATCATCAACACCAGAGAGAAGTCTTGGTGGCACTAATGCTGAAGAGTTGGTCTGCCAGTATAGGAGATTCAAGAGACACAGGTTCAATCCTTGGGTTGGGACGATCCCTGAAGGAGGAAATGGCAAACTACTCCAGTATTCTTGCCTGGGAAATCTATGGACAGGGGAGCCTGCCAGGCTACAGTCCATGGGGTTGCAAAGAGTTGAACACAACTAAGCAACTGAGCATACACACCTTAGCCAACAAGAACATACACATCTAGTTTTGGACACATGGAATAAGTTTATCAACTCCAAAGAGAAGTGTTGAAAAATAGATGACTCTTCTTACAATTTCATACAGAGATATATTAACCAAAATTAATATTGCTGCCCTGAGCAGCATTCAGTTCAGTTCAGTTCAGTCACTCAGCCATGTCCGACTCTTTGCGACCCCATGAATGGCCACACGCCAGGCCTCCCTGTCCATCACCAACTCCCAGAGTTTACCCAAGCTCATGTCCATCGAGTTGGTGATGCCATCCAGCCATCTCATCCTCGGTCATCCCCTTTTCCTCCTGCCCCAATTCCTCCCAGCATCAGAGTCTTTTCCAATGAGTCAATTCTTCGCATGAGGTGGCCAAAATATTGGAGTTTCAACTTCAGCATCAGTCCTTCCAATGAACATCCAGGACTGATCTCCTTTAGGATGGACTGGTTGGATCTCCTTGCAGTCCAAGGGACTCTCAAGAGTCTTCTCCAACACCACAGTTCAAAAGCATCAATTCTTCGGCACTCAGCTTTCTTCACAGTCCAACTCTCACATACATGACCACTGGAAAAACCATAGCCTTGACTAGTGGACTTTTGTTGGAAAAGTAATGTCTCTGCTTTTTAATATGCTATCTTGGTTGGTCATAACTTTCCTTCCAAGGAGTAAGCGTCTTTTAATTTCACAGCTGCAATCACCATCTGCAGTGATTTTGGAACCCCCAAAATAAAGTCTGACACTGTTTCCACTATTTCACAGCATTACCAAATTTTTAAGCATCATTTTAATAAGACTCCTTTATTCATGTATTGGATAGTTCACCTAAATTTCATAGTACAACAGTATTATTTTATTAGCTAAATGCTAAACACTTGACTATTAGTCAAGACTTTGCCTTTGACCACCATAGAATATTCAGTTATTCATCAAGTAACTTATTCAAAAGCAGAGACATTACTTTGCCAACAAAGATTCGTCTAGTCAAGGCTATGGTTTTTCCTGTGGTCATGTATGGATGTGAGAATTGGACTTGAAGAAGACTGAGCACCAAAGAATTGATGCTTTTGAACTGTGATGTTGGAGAAGACTCTTAAGAGTCCCTTGGACTGCAAGGAGATCCAACCAGTCCATTCTGAAGGAGATCAACCCTGGATGTTCATTGGAAGGACTGATGCTGAAGTTGAAACTCCAATATTTTGGCCACCTCATGTGAAGAGTTGACTCATTGGAAAAGACTTTGATGCTGGGAGGGATTGGGGGCAGGAGGAGAAGGGGACGACTGAGGATGAGATGGCTGGATGGCATCACGGACTCAATGGACGTGAGTCTGAGTGAACTCCGGGAGTTGGTGGTGGACAGGGGGCCTGGCGTGTGGCGATTCATGGAGTCACAAAGAGTCGGACACGACTGAGTGATTGAACTGAACTGAACTTTTCTAGTACCTCACAAAAACTGACACTCATTTTTTTTTTAGAATAATGTTCAGTTAATCAATTAGGAGCACATGATTGACATGAGATAGCCTGCCTTAGCAAGGATTTAACAATGCGGTTCGTCCTTGATGTTATTCTATTCTCACTCTGTGGTTACTGGGCGAGTTCCTAAAATCTTGGCTTCAACTACTATTTTTATTTTGATGTTATTTTATTTTGATGTTTTCTAATTCCAAAATAAAATCCTATCACTTTTTCCCTTCAAACTTCAAATAGTTTATATTCACAACAGTGTCCTATTCATTTTCCAGGCTCTTTTGAAGTCAATTAATCTAAAGAAGAATTCATCTACTTTCTAAATCTGCCATTTTTCCTGATGTAATTTTACATTGGTGAGTGGAATTATTATCAAACAAGACATATTTATCAGAAATTTGTAAATTAATACTTCTCATGTTTTCTTATTCAATCTATATCTAATATATCAAATATAATTGATTCTAACTCAGATGTTTTTCAACTCATTTCTGTCTTTTTCAAGTATGTTGTCATTAACTTAACTCAATACTAAATAGTTTCACTTTATTTTAATAAATCATATTTAACTTTCAGATTCCATTATTTCATATTTAAAATCCATTTTCCATTTTTTGGTACAGTAATTTTTAATAAATTATTGCATGAGATTATGATATTCTCTGCTTAAACCATTCAGTGACCCTCCCTTACATTAAGGACAAATTTAGAATGTTTGGAAAACCATATAAAAGTCTTTATAAAATAGTCCATGCCTAACATTCTAGCTTCTTTTGCTATCATCACTATATATCCTTTCCTTTAATTATAACAATTTTAGGTCTTATGATATGTTCTGTCTTTGCTCATTATCCATCCTCTTTCTAAAATCAAGTGAATAACTTCTCCTTCAAGGGAAGGAGTACCTGTATCCTTTGGAAATGACAGGCTGTGATAGGCACTTTCTATTTTTTCTGTCTCTTATATTGAATGTGGATGTTTTCCACAAATCTTATTTAACTGAATGTCATCAGGATCAATCACAGTATATGAATTAACCGTGACAACAGAATAATACCAGCCTTTGCTGACAAAGGTCTGTCTAGTCAAAGCTATGGTTTTCCCAATAGTCATGTAGCTGAGCACTGAAGAATTGATGCTTTTGAACTGTGGTGTTGGAGAAGACTCCTTTGAGTCCCTTGGAAGGTAAGGAGATCCAACCAGTCAATTGTAAAGGAAATCAGTCCTGAATATTCATCGGAAGGACTGATGCTGAAGCTGAAACTCAATACTTTGGCCACCTGATGCGACAAACTGACTCACTAGAAAAGATTGGAGGCAGGAGGAGAAGGGGACAACAGAGGATGAGATGGTTCGATGCCATCACCAACTTGACAGACATGAGTTTGAGCAGGGTCCAGGAGTTGGTGATGGACAGGGAAGCCTGGCATGCTGCAGTCCATGGGATAGCAAAGAGTTGGACGTGACTGAGCAAATGAATTGAACTGAACAAAATAATAATACTAAACATTTATTGTATTCCCATGAACTAAATATTAGGCTGTATTGGTTTACATGTCATGTCATGTATCCTCACAAGAATAATCATAAACTGGTCATTATTATTATCGATGGCTCTGTCTTTCTTTGCATTTTCTGGCAGGGTTTAGTAGAGGTGACCACAACCTCCTTTTTGAAGTACTTTTTCACTTAAATTCCAGACACCACTACCTGTTCATTCCATTTCTTCTTACTCGAACTAGAAAGAAAGAACCTTCCTTTCTGTCTCTCTTTTGACTCCCTTTCTTCTTATACTGTTATATTTTGGAATATATGAGGGCTTGCTTATCAAATACTTCTCTAATTTTCAGTCCCTTCCCAAGGTAACTTATTCAGTTTCAGGGATTTAGATTTATTAGAAATGTAGGTGATTCCATATATTTATCTTAGCATAGATCTTCCATTTTAATTTCAGACTTAAAAATCCAGCAACTTACTCTAATTCTCCACTTAGATAGCTATTCAACCTTTCAAACAGCACTTGTCCAAAATGCAGCCATTCATTCCCAACCTTGCACCCTGCTTTTCCAACTCAATAAAGAAATAACTTTATTCTTTAAATTTATCTTATCACAAAACTTGGAGTCATTTTTCATTACTCTCTTACTTGAACATCCTGATACATTTGGAAATTTTGTGGTCCATAGCTTCTAAATACATTCAGAACTAGTCCACTGCCTACCACTTATCTCTACCATTTCATCCTAGAATAATTTTCAATTGCTTCTTGCCTGATTTCTTCCAGCAGCTTCGTATTCCACCTGCCATTTTCAGTGCCAAAATCTATACTCCACACAGCAAGGGTGATCCTTTTAAAATTTTAGTCAGCATTTCCCTGGTGGTGCAGTGGTAAAGAATGTGTTTGCCAATGTAGGAGACATGGATTCGATCCTTTGTCTGGGAAGTGTCCACATGCCACAGGGCAGCTAAGTTGGCACACCACAGCTAATGGAAGCCATGCTCTAAAACCCACACACCACAGCTAGAGGGTAGCCTCCACTCACCACAACTAGAGGAAGCCTGCACACAGCAATGAAGACCCAGTACAGCCAAGAAAAGTCAGTCAAATCATACCATTTTTCCTGCCCAAACTCTTGACTTTACTCAAAGCAAGAGCTATGCACTTGCCAAGACCTGTAAGGTCTTACAAGCACTCACCTCTCTCTGCCACTCTGAACTCTTTATATTTATGTTCCTGCTGACTCATTTCTGGCCACAGTGCCTACATATTTGCTTCTTGATATTCTAAGCCTCAATCTTATGTTCCACATAAGCCATTAAGCTGCACAAAAAAATAAAATCATAAGCACCTACTGCCAGCTGCAT
The DNA here is from genome assembly GCA_917880005.1 of Nanger dama. Classification (NCBI taxonomy): domain Eukaryota; kingdom Metazoa; phylum Chordata; class Mammalia; order Artiodactyla; family Bovidae; genus Nanger; species Nanger dama. The sequence goes on from CAKJTW010000007.1 coordinate 40,288,486, forward strand.
CTTTCATTTTCTATCCAAGTTATCTTAATTTCTTTTCCCCCGTAATGCTTAGCATCATGTGATTTATTGTACATCTGTTTATCTTCTGTTAGCCTTGCCCCCACCACTGTGACTACAAGATTCATGGTCTTAAATTTACACTTTTTGTTCATAGTTCTCTCTGTTGAGTTAAGAATGGCATCTGACACCTTAAAGGTGATTGTGGTGAACACTTTTACAGCCTTGAGAGCCAGTCCATTCTTTTGTCAGATGGAGGAATAACTATTTCCTAACACTCTGAAGTTAGAGGAAGACATATCACACAAATATTATTCTGTCAGTCATGTCCAGCTCTTTATGACCCCACAGGCTATATAGCACACTGGGCTCCTCTGTCCATGGAATTCTCCAGGCAAGAATATTGGAGCAGGTAGCCAGTTCCTTCTCCAGGAGATCTTTCCAACCCAAAGGTCATACCCAGGTTTTCTGCATTGCAAGCAGATTCTTTACTGTCTGAGCCACCAGAGAAGCCCAGACATACCATGTGCTCACATTTTTTGAGCAAGACGTATCACATGTTTCCTCCAAAAAAACATGAATGAAAATGCTGAATGTTTCTCCTAGGTGGTTGCTTGTAATTGTTCACTCTGTACTCGTCTGTCCTTTTCTCCTCCTCTTTGCACGAAGTCTTGGAACTCATGTTCATAATGGAGATGCCAAAAGCCTGAAGCAGCTTGGAATGGTGAGTGTATTCATGGTGGACAGCTGTTCTGGAAAACTGCCCAAACCCTGAGTGGATTTTCAGGGCAGTGAAGTAAACTAGTGGTATGCAGCCACGGAGAGTCAGGGAGTTTATTACCACAGCATAACCCATCCTATCTTGACAAGTGTAATAAGCAATAAGTATGTGTGGAATGAAGGCATAAATGACCCCTATTTTGCAGAGGGGGAAGCAGAGTCACTGTAAAAGCATGTTATTAGCTCAGTATTGTCAAGGGCAACCTGGAGTCAAAGTCAGGCCACGTATAACATGTAAAACATGCAGCAGTCATTTTTAACCAAGAAAGATAAACTGTGTATTTTACAGTTACTTGTAATATAAATCAGTGACAAATAAATCATAATCCTATAACTTACTTAAGGCAATGTTGACAGAGACATACTGTAGGACAATTATCTGGTATTTTCAAGCCATTTCTTTGTATGCTTAAGTCATTGGAAAGTACATGTTTAAGCCTTTAGCCTAGTGCCCTAAAGAGTAGCGAAGTGCTATAAGGTTTAGATAAGTATACGTCACTCTGTCTTTACAGGTCAATGCAATACTCATAAGATGGCAATTACTTGTTTTATATACCTACTTTATCTATTTTTGAGTGGAATGTGTTGTACATTACTGTTTCTCTTTTAAGGACTTAATAATTCTTACCTGAGGCTAATTCTAGGAAAAGTTTGTATGTGCTAACAAAAATGTTTGCTTTCTTTTAGGAAAAGAAAAAAATTAGATAAGACAATATATCTCTAACAACTTTAGCTTTTAGCTCTTAAAGCTAATTTATTATTTAATTATAGAAAAGAAAGCTCTTGGTGGTGTTTATGTTTCTTTTAATTTTATATTCCAGTAGCCTTTTTCTTTATTTCTCTCTCTTTCTTTCTCCTTTGTTCCTTTAAAAATCCCTATTTGACTTCCTTTGGACCTCATTCTACATTTTAAGCACTTGATTTCAGAATGAACAGAATCTTCATTCCAAATGAATTGAAAATTCATTAGAGCTTATCAATTAATTCAGTAAAGTTGCAGGATATAAAATTAATACACAGAAATCTGTTGCATTTCTACATAGAGCAAAAGATCAGAAAGCAAAATTAAAGAAACAATTTCACTTACCTTCACTTCAAAAGAATAAAATACCTAGGAATAAAACTGCTTAAGGAGACAAAAGACCTGTACTCTGAAACCTATAAGACACTGAAGAAAGAAAACAAAGATGACACAGACAGATGGAAAGATGTACCATATTATTGAAATGGAAGAATCAATATTGTCAAAGTGACCATACTACCAAAAGCAATCTATAGATTTAATGCAATCCCTACAAATTACCAATGGCATTTTACAGAACTAGAACAAAATGATTTTTAAAATTTCTAATGAAACACAAAAGACTCCAAACAGCCAAAGCAACCTTGAGAAACAAAAAAGAGCTGGATGAATCACTCTCCCTACTTCAGACTATCCTACAGACCTATAGTCATTAAAACCATATGGTAGTGGCACAAAAATAAAAATATCAATGAATGAACAGGATAGAAACCCTAGAAATAAACCCATATACCAATGGCCAATTAATCTATGACAAAGAAGGTAAGAATACACAAAGAAGAAAAGATTCTTCAGTATATGGTTCTAGAAAACTGAACATGTGCATGCTCAATCAATTAGTCATGGCTGACTCTTTGTGATTCCCATGGCTCCTCTGTTCTTAGAATTTTCAAGGCAGGAATACTGGAGCCAGTTGCCAAACTTAACTGCTACAAGCAAAAAGTGAAATTAGAACATTCTTTCACACCATATACAAAAATAAACTAAAATTGAATTAGAGATCTAAATGCAAGATCAGATAATATAAAACTCTCAGTGGAAAATGTAGGTAGAACACTTTTTGAATTGTAGCAATATATTTTATCAAGCTATATCCTAGTATAATGGGAAGAAAAATAAAATTAATAAATTGAATTTAATTAAATTCAAAATCTTTTGCACAGAAAAGAAAACCATGAATTAAAAAAAAAATTCTACAGAATGGGAGAAAATATTTGAAAACAATGCAACTGATGAGGAATTAATCTCCAACACTTACAAACATCTCATCTGGTTTAATATAAAAAAAATCAACAAATAAATAAGTGGTAAACCTAAATAGATGTTTCTTCAAAGAATATATACAGTTGGCTAAGAGTAACATGAAAAGACACTCAACATCATTAATTATAAATGAAAATCAAAACTACCATGAGTTATCACCTCACGCCAATCAGAATGGCCATTATCAAAAAGTCAATCAACAATAAATACTGAAGAGGGTGTGGAGAAAAGAGAACCTTTCTACATTGTTGGTAGGAAAGTAAATTGGTATACCATTATAGAGAACAGTATGGAGGTTATTTAAAAACTAAAAATAGAACTACCATATTATCTAGCAATCCCACACCTGGACATATATCCAGACTAACACATTATTCAAAATGATACAAGCACCCCAGTGTTCATTGCCGAGCTGTTTACAATAGCTAAGACATGGAAGCAATCTAAATTTCCACTGACAGATAGATGCATGGCTAAAGACATAATACATATATACAATGCAATATTGCTCAGCCAGTAAAGAGAATGAGATAATGCCGTTTGCAGCAACATGGATGGACCTGGAGAAAACCATACCAAGTGAAGAAAGTCAGGCAGAGAAAGAAATACTGTATATCACTCATATGGAGAATTTAAATTTAAAAATGAAAACAAATGAACTTACCTACAAAGCAGAATCGACTCACAGACTTAGAGAATGAAACTATATTTACCAGGGAGGAAGGAAGGGAGGAAGGAACAGACTGGAAGTTTGGGACTGACATAAACACACTATTACATTTAAAATAGGCAATCAACAAACAATTAATATAAAGCACAAGGAAGTCTGCTCAATATTCTATAATAAACTTAATGAGAAAAGAATTCTTAAAATAATAGATATATGTATATGTATAACTGAATCACTATTATACAGTTCAGTTCAGTTCATTTCAGTCGCTCAGTCATGTCCAACTCTTTGTAACCACATGAATCGCAGCACGCCAGGCCTCCCTGTCCATCACCATCTCCCGGAGTTCACTCAGACTCATGTCCATTGAGTCCGTGATGCCATCCAGCCATCTCATCCTCAGTCGTCCCCTTCTCCTCCTGCCCCCAATCCCTCCCAGCATCAGAGTCTTTTCCAGTGAGTCACCTCTTCGCATGAGGTGGCCAAAGTACTGGAGTTTCAGCTTTAGCATCATTCCTTCCAAAGAAATCCCAGGACTGATCTCCTTCAGAATGGATTGGTTGGATCTCCTTGCAGTCCAAGGGACTCTCAAGAGTCTTCTCCAACACCACAGTTCAAAAGCATCAATTCTTCGGCACTCAGCCTTCTTCACACTCCAACTCTCACATCCATACATGACCACTGGGAAAACCATAGCCTTGACTAGGCAGACCTTAGTCAGCAAAGTAATGTCTCTGCTTTTGAATATGCTATCTAGGTTGGTCATAACTTTTCTTCCAAGGAGTAAGTGTCATCTAGTTTCATGGCTGCAGTCACCATCTGCAGTGATTTTGGAGCTCAAAAAAATAAAGTCTGACACTGTTTCCACTGTTTCCCCATCTATTTCCTGTGAAGTGATGGGACCGGATGCCATGATCTTCATTTTCTGAATGTTGAGCTTTAAGCCAACTTTTCGCTTTCCTCTTTCACTTTCATCAAGAGGCTTTTAGTTCCTCTTCACTTTCTGCCATAAGAGTGGTGTCATCTGCATATCTGAAGTCATTGATATTTCTCCCAGCAATCTTGATTCCAGCTTGTGTTTCTTCCAGCCCAGCGTTTCTTATGATGTACTCTGCATATAAGTTAAATAAGCAGGGTGACTATATACAGCCTTGACGTACTCCTTTTCCTATTTGGAACCAGTCTGTGGTTCCATGTCCAGTTCTAACTGTTGCTTCCTGATCAGCATACAGTTTTCTCAAGAGGCAGGTCAGGTGGTCTGGTATTCCCATCTCTTTCAAAATTTTCCACAGTTTATTGTGATCTACACAGTCAAAGGCTTTGGCAAAGTAATAAAGCAAAAATAGATGTTTTTCTGGAACTCTCTTGCTTTTTCCTTGATCCAGCAGATGTTGGCAATTTGATCTCTGGTTCCTCTGCCTTTTCTAAAACCAGCTTGAACATTTGAAAGTTCACGGTGCACGTATTGCTGAAGCCTGGCTTGGAGAATTTTGAGCATTACTTTACTAGCATGTGAGATGAGTGCAATTGTGTGGTAGTTTGAGCATTCTTTGGCATTGCCTTTTTTGGGGATTGGAATGAAAACTGACCTTTTCCAGTCCTGTGGCCACTGCTGAGTTTTCCAAATTTGCTGACATATTGAGTGCAGCACTTTCACAGCATCATCTTTCAGGATTTGAAATAGCTCAGTTGGAATTCCATCACCTCCACTAGCTTTGTTCGTAGTGATACTTTCTAAGACCAACTGGACTTCACATTCCAAGATGTCTGGCTCTAGATTAGTGATCACATCATCATGATTATCCACATCATGAAGATATTTTTTGTACAGTTCTTCCGTGTATTCTTACCACCTCTTCTTAATATCTTCTGCTTCTGTTAGGTCCGTACCATTTCTGTCCTTTATCGAGCCCATCTTTGCATGAAATGTTCCCTTGGTACTCTAATTTTCTTGCAGAGATCTCTAGTCTTTCCCATTCTGTTCTTTTCCTCTATTTCTTTGCACTGATTGCTGAAGAAGGCTTTCTTATCTCTTCTTGCTATTCCTTGGAACTCTGTATTCAGATGCTTATATCTTTCCTTTTCTTCTTTGCTTTTCATCTCTTTTGGAAGGCCTCCCCAGACAGCCATTTTGCTTTTTGCATTTCTTTTCCATGGGGATGGTCTTGCTCCCTGTCTCCCGTACTATGTCGTGAGGCTCCCTGCTGCTGAACCTCTCTGCTTAGAGTCCACTTTCTAGTGGACTAAGTGCTCCTCCGCCCACATCCCACCAAGGCAGGACTGGGAACCAAGGTCTGGAGGAAGTCAACAGTAACAGCAACAAATCTCCAATTTCTTTGAGGAAGGGAATGTGGGTTGATGACTCGGGCTCTGACAAAATTCCAAGGTTTTTCTTTTGGAGAAGTATCAGCCTCATTCCCTAAGGCTGTTGGATTTCTCCATTTGGAAACCTATAGGAGGCATCCTTCAGAATACTCTTCTCCCAGTTGGAAAAGCAGCAGGGAGTCAAGGTATGGAGTTAAGTCAGGCAGCAAAGGTCAGGAACTGCGGGTGGTAAGGGAGATACCTTTAGTCCAAGGTAAGGAGCAGCAGCTGTCCTTTGCTGGAGCAGCCACGAAGAGATATCCCAGGCCCAAGGTAAGAGAACCCAAGTAAGATGGTAAGTGTTGCAAGAGGGCATCAGAGGGCAGACACATTGAAACCATACTCACAGAAAACTAGTCAATCTAATCACTACTGTACACTTGGAACTAAAACAGCATTATTAGTCTACTGTATTCAATATAAAATTAAATAAAGAAAAATGTTGATTTAAGTAATTTTTATTGGTGAATGCTGGAAAATTCAAGTAATCAACACTGCAGTTTTTTTCCTTTATAAACTGAAACATGGTCATTCTGTAAATTTAGAGAAGTGAATACAAGGAAATAAAAATGAACAATATCTTATAATCCAAAGATAAAGGATGTTATAATTTTGCATTTTATTTTTACCTGTTATACATTTTAATTTTTTTATTTATAATATATTTTATTTGCCTCATGTGAATATAGAATAATTAGAAAACACAAAAAGAGGGGGAAAGAGAAATATTTATATTATTAAGCTCTTCCATATTGCTCTACTTTATGGCATTTAAAGACTTTTAAACTATCTGCTCATATTATCACTCTCATTTTAACAGAATTAGCTTCTTTGAAGAAGTATGCGGATAAGGATTTCGTTTTACACTTTTACAAAGTAATTGCTATTAATCTCTCATTGTGTTGATTTTTATCAACTTGTGAATATTTTTGATGTTAAAAAATGTTTAAGTTGAAGTATAGTTGATTTATGATGTTTTGTTACTTTCTGGTGTATAGCAAAAGTGATTAAGCAACTTATGAGTTTATCAGCCTGCTAAAGCTCAACATTATAAAATGTCTGTTAGCTAAGATTTTATTAAATCATTGACCATTTTATAATCAATTGTAAAACAGTCTGCCTAAACATATACTTTTGTAATAACACTAGTCTCATAATATAATAAACCACCTATGCTGTATGAACATAGTCTATTTATTCATGACGTGAAAGTGAAAGTGTTAGTCTCTCAGCCATGTCCAACTCTTTGCAACCCCATAGACTGTAGCCTGCCAGGCTCCTCTGTCCACAAAATTCACCAGGCAAGAATACTAGAGTGGGTTGCCATTTTCCATATATGTCGACAAAAAACTTTTATTTTCATACATGCAGAAGATGTACAGACATTGTTTTAGAGATTTGACTCAACATTTTCCATCTTCATCCTACTTTTTGATTTACTAATATATTTACTGTTAAACTTATCTAATAATTACTCTTAGTCTTTTGGTAAAAATCCCCAATCATCTTATTATTGAATGAACCACTTTGGTAGATCCCTTGAAAATACTCATACATATAATATTCCTTGAAATGTACTGGTTCATCAGTTCTGTGTGTGTGGAGTTGATCACTTTGTGACAGTTTGGCTGGATATAAACTCCTGACATGACAGCTGACTATCTCATAAATACTACTTCACTCTATGTTTTTGCAATCAGTGTTGCAGAAGTATTAGACATCAAATATTTGATGATTGATTTTCTTTCTTTTGTAAGTGACTTAGTCTTTCTGCTAGAGGAACTGAAGAGTTTTTTTCTTTGAAACCTAATATTACTGAAGTATTTCTCAAGTTGTCTAGCAATTTTCTCAATTGAAAGGTCTACTGTCCCTATATGTACATTGTCTATTCAGGAACATAAATGTTCTTATTCAGGAAACAACACGTTTTACATTTTGGGAGGCATCTTATCTTTTTTCTTTTTCTCAGCTCTCTGCAGTTTGATCTTTTAAGTCTCTTATGATCACTTACTCTACTTTGGCTCATTATATTCTATATTTTAAAATTTATTCAGCCTTTAATTTCTTTGAAAGTTTTACAGTTTCACATTTTCTGATTACTTGTATATTTTCTTTGTTTTTCATTTATAATTTTATTTATTATTATATAATGATATAGTTATAATACAGCATTTATGCTATATTATTTTATGTTCTATTTATAGTGTATTATAATTATGTATTATACAAATAATAATGACCGAGGATGAGATGGCTGGATGGCATCACTGACTCGATGGACACGAGTTTGAGTGAACTCCGGGAGTTGGTGATAGACAGGGAGGCCTGGTGTGCTGCAATTCATGGGGTCGCAAAGAGTCGGACATGACTGAGCGACTGAACTGAACTGAACTGATAAATATAGTTTTAATACTTGAATCACTTTTTTTCACATGCTTTTCACATATAATTATTAGTCAATTCATTTTATTTCATGACAATTTCAGAGTCTGCAACCTCAAATATAAAACAGTATGCCTATCTCTCTCTCAGCCTCCCTCTTGTTCTCTCCTTCCCTCTTTTTCTCTTCCTCTCTTCCTTTCCCTCTCTCCTATTGTCTTGCTTTCACTGTCTTGGAATGCTTCCATGATCACCTAAAGAAGCTTGCTATACCCCTGGTAGATGGGAAATCATACAGAAGAGAACCAAGGTAGCCACATTAAGAACCCAGAGATCAAGCAGATATGTCCATGTGGCTATCCAAGACAATCCAGCTCAAGTTGATTTTACAACTGATCCAGATTGCAGGACCGAGATCAGCCAGAACGATGTGATACACAGAGGAGGCATCCTAGACCAGTCCTTAGATCAGTCCTGTTCAAGCTGCTAATCTAAAGAATTATGAACATGTGCAATGTTACTGACTTAAGCCACTAAGTTTTAGTCTAGTCTGTTATGCAACAAAATTAACTTCTACAATGCACATTTATATTTGCCTAAAGAAAAATGAGGAAAAATGCACATGAAGTTTTATAGTGGGTAATTAAAGGAAGAGGAAATTATCCCATGTCTATGTAAAGCAGAAATTATTAAACTGTTTTTTAAAGTAGTATGTCAAAAGAGAATGCTTAATGGCCATTTTCAGTCTTTCTTCTGTGTAGGCGTGCTCAAACAGTGGGGCCCTCCTTCTTCCACCAATATACTCATCCTGCCCAGGGGAGAAGTTATTTGAAGAATAAATGAGTCTGCTCAGCAGATAATTTCCATTTTCAACTTTGACGTTAGCTAACTTGTAGCAGCAGTCTCTGTGTCAAACTGCATACCAGAGGCAGATTCCACCCCTGTGAGGAGTAAGAACAGAAGTGGGAAGACCTGCTCTGGTCAAGATCCTACAACAGTGATGGTAGTTTTGCCTAAGGGAGTAGTTTTCTATAGAAAAGCCATGTCTAAGTATAACAAAAATGGTAATGATTTGGCCCCTCGATTGCAACTTGCTTTGTTTTTCAATTAGTTCAGAAATATGTGTTACTTTCTTACAGACATTGTACAATAATATAATAAAGTGAAAATTGTATAGTTTGAAAATATATTTTATAAATTAATGCTTTTATTATGAAAATTAGTGGTGCCCTAGGGGGCAAAATGATATGCTGTTTTGTTAAATTAACTTTTAAAATATATCTCTGTAGGTCTTCATTAATTTTTCTTCTGAAATGTTCAGTGGCCAGGACAAGTATCTAAGCAGATGATCCATTTACTCACATTCTTTAAATATCTGAAGAAGTTAATATTTAGACAAAACAGTAGATGAAATAAGTGTTTATTCAACTCAGCTGTATTTTAGACTCCCCTGGAAAGTACGCAGAGCAGTGATCCAGAGTGACTTAAGTGTAATTGATCTTTTAGATTTGTCACATAACCCTTTGACTTTGGTTACTATATAAAGCTGCAGACTTTCCCAAAATATTTTTGTATCATCACGTTTCAGTTATTTTAGAAAAGGATGCTGTTTCCAGCCAAACTAAATGGATATACTTGAGTTTACAAAAGCATTCTGTACTGTGACCTTTAAGTCACCTGAAAGAAAGCTCAAAGCACCTTTGACTACCTAATCAAATTAGGAAACACTGAATTTCACTTCTTTCCCAGAAGCAAAAATACATAATAACCATATTCTGAAATAGCTAATCTCTCCATAGACTTAGATGTTATATAGAACAAATCCTGTCCCCCTCCCAACCATCATCACATGTATATCTGTATTCTATAAAAGCTGAATTAGCAGTTCACTCAATGTCTTCCCTGTTGACACCGAATGCCTCAGTAACCACAATAGCAGTATACGATTTTGGAAAAATGTCTTATGTCTTTTAATAGGGTTACTCAATTTACAAAATAATGTAATCATCTATTGTAATCAAGCCAGGTAGCCATTTAGCCCATCTTTAAATAACCACTTCTAGAAAAATAAATATTTCAGCATCAGACCAGCGTTAGCAAACACCAATTGTGTGACCCTGCAATGACCAACTCCAAAGTCTCAGACTTGAAAGACAGTAACTTAAAATAGAACAAGAGAACAGCCAGCTGGAAACCAATACAGCTCAGTGTATAGAATGAATCTACCAAGGAGGCAGGAGATATATCTGTGGGCTGAAAGATCACTGCAGTAGTTTAGGGCAACACCTTGCAAAGTCTAGCATGAGCCCCTCATGCACTGCACATGTTCAAAATGAAATCTGGTTTAGCAAAGGAACGGGGGTAAGTGCATTGCTAGTATATTGCTCACTTAAGGGCAAATATTCACTTAGGGTAATTAGCTTGAATAGTGAGATTTTAATCATTTCATTCTCAACATAAATATTTGGCTAATCGATATGAAAGGTATTTATTTTCTCTATAGTTGGCTCTGCTTCCCAGCATTAGTACTGTGTGACAGATGGCTGATGTCATCCCTGCTTGGAAGAACTCAGTTGGCAATATTAGCACGGCATATTTCTGGGGACTCGTGATATGAGATGAGATGATAAAAAATAAAAGGGTCCAAAAGGGAATTCCCCCAAAGCAAGTATATTTATATGATTTGATACTGAAACTTCCTGGTTCATCATAAAGAGATGTATAGGCCAGTTAATTAATATTTTACTTAAACATATTCTAGCGAGTATTAGAAATACTTTTGAACATATTTTTTGAACACTGGTAGTTAGCAATATCATTAGTCCTTTGGTTGTTTCTATTTTCTTTGTCCTCATCTTTGTTCAGTATACACAGATAGAACAATCTTAGTGTTAGCAACCTGGGCTCACACTGAATACCAACAGTTATGGCAAGGAAACAGATGGGTAGAGTTTGCTGTGTCAGAAGTAGTCTTTTATGAAATTCTCATCTGATAAGTAAAAAATGAAAGTATTTTATGAAATTCTCATCTGATAAGTCAAAACTGACCTTCCTACTTGGCCCTATGTCCTGCAATTTGCTGCTGTTGACAGAGGGTCGATAATGATACTCTTCCCTCAGCACTGCCTTTCTCTCACACTGCCTGATGCCACTAAGTGACCTCTGTTAAAAACCTTTGGTTCTGGGAAGGAAGAAGAAGATGGGGGTAAAATTTCCGGTGTATAGTGGGGAGGCTAGAGGAGGGAAAGATCTACAAACTTGTCTTTTACTGGAAGAATGAATAATCTTTAATTAATAATAAAACACTGACCACGTTCTTGACACTTCACATAAGTTAACTTATGTTATGTGCTGAACAACCTAGTAAGGTAGTAGTCAATAATATTCCTGTAAGGAAACTAAGGCTCAGAATTCTTTAGTCACTTGTTCAGGTCTCAGACCTGGTTTGTGATGGATTTGACTTCAAACTGAGGCAGTTTGGCTTCAGAATCTGTGCTCTAATTACTAGGCTACAGACAAGAAAGCTGACTCCATCTTTGAAAGAAAGGGTAGAGTAGTAATTGTTGTCATCAGACTTGAATACTTGATTTTAGGCCTTATAGGAGAGTAGAGGACTTCCCTGGTGGTTCAGATGATAAAGAATCCTCCTGTAGTGCAGGAGACCTAGGTTCAATCTCTGAGTCCAGAAGATCCCTGGGAGAAGGGAATGGCGAGCCACTCCAGTCTTCTTTTCTGGGAAAATCCCATGGACAGAGGAGCCTGGTGGGCTACAGTCCATGAGGTCGCAAACAGTCGGACATGACTGAGAGACTGACACACACAGAGAAGATTATGACCTCCTTGAAGAAAGGAGTTATGCTTTATTATTTTCCTCTCTCTTTCGTTCTCTCTATAGTATAGTACACTACCTTAAAAACACACATATAATAACTATAATAGAAATGGAGAAATTTTATAGATCTGAAGGAAATTTAAATTTTTTTTAATAATATACAGCTATGTTTAGGTGAAAGTAAAGGATGAAAATAACAAGATAATATTTCCTTTTATAATAAGACCATTTTTTTGTAAGGGATTATTATTCCATTGATGCCTACACATACCTTGCATACAGCTGTAATCTGTTTGTGCTGTTAGCAGTATTTTGAGAGGACTGTTAATTTAAATAATTTTGACAAGTTTCCTATATTTAAGACTAGACTAATAATTCCTTTCCTGAAGATCCATGTAATCAAGTAGGGGATCAATGTTTCTTTTCTTTCTTTCTTCATTATTTTATAGCTCCAATCACTTAGGTACCTCTGAGTTATTCCATTTTTTGCTATTATTTCAATTCCTCACCAAGAATATCCTAAGTAAAATATTCATTCTCATTCATTAAAGAAGAAGTAAGGTAATTTTCTAAATAGTTTCCAACTATTTAGTTGCTTAATGGCAACTGCATAGTGTAAAAATATGATCCCAAATATTTGTGTTTAAAATATCTTTTCAGACACTATAGGGGCTTATTATTAAAATTAAATCATTATACATACATCACATTCTCTAATAAAAAAAATACTATACTGTTGTTCAGTCGCTCAGTTGTGTCTGACTCTTTGCCATCCCATGGACTGCAGTACATCATGCTTCTCTGTCTTTTACTATCTCCCAGAGTTTGCTCAAACTCATGTCCATTGAGTCAGTGATAGTGTTAAAGTGAGGCATTTAGCAGATGCAGCATAAAGATAACTAATACCTTGAGACAGATGACTATCTCTCATATTTAGCTCTGTGTACGAGAGGAAATGTACAAATAAAATGTGACCCTGACATTTATCAGAAAGTGTTTTATTAATTTTCTAGTTTTATATAGGGAGTAAAGTGAGATTATTCAAATGATATCATTAAGGAATAAGGAAAGTTTATTATCTAAAAACTTTATATCCAACAAATTATTATTAGTCCATGACACTTACAAGTATCTATGTCAGCTCTGACCATTAATTACAGCAGCAAATTTGAAACAAATCAGCCTTACAATGGCTGCAGAAATGTGCTGCCTTTTACGTTGCTGGTGTTCACTGTGCATGGCTGACAGCCCCAACCCCTGCAATAGAGAAATGGAGACTGACAGGAAAACAGGGAAACCAGCTTAACGGTGCTGTGTGTTTCTTCTCTAAGGATGATTAAATAATCATAAGAACTTCTCTATGGGCTAATCTGCTGTATTTTCCAGATTTTTACCTTGGGGGACATATTGTCCCTTGTCACTGAAACCTCGGGGACAGAAGGGAACGCCACAGGGTGGCACAACAGGGAGCTGAGACACTGATGAAACAGTGTTCAGTTAATGAAGGCATGGCCCATGGCCTCCGCTGCTCTGCCATATGTTTGAAGAAATGCTAATGACTACAATTCAAATAGCTTTTTCATCTTAACTATATGTAAATGTGTTTATAAATGCTCTCTTATAAATATACGATCACATTTTTAAAAGCCAAGTGCTAATGTTGCTTTCAACATCTATAATACACAATAATTAAAACTTAAGCAATTCTGCTTAATTATACCTTATGGGAAACTGTACAGTAATTTATAGAAATTAAGCAGAAAAACAAAGATCAACAGAAATAAAGCAGCAGTTGAACAACTGAATAATAAGTCACTTTAATCATTAATTTACAGCAGCAAAATCATTGTAAGTAAGAGACTTCTGATCCTAATTCTTAAACAGCTGACTTGTGAAAAAGAAGGTGTTAGAAATTAGGGTATTCCTTGCAAGAGCACAGCTTGAACCAACGGTGTCATTGTCTATGTCTACACTATTTGTTTTAATGCTGCCCCTCCAAAATCAAGCAGCAAGTTGGGGTTGAAAGTTTTCATTACCTTAGCTCTGATATGAATCACTCTCCTGCCCATTTTCCTATATTTACCCTTCACATTATAGATGACTATTTACTAGAATGTTGTCCCTTTAGGACTAACCCATTCTTTAGTTACCCATCCTTCAAAAAGGCTGTTTATTTAAAAGAACCAGTTGGCAATTAGCTTGGGATGTATTCTACATTATACCCTTTTTAAAAGCTATTCTGAGGGCTCACCTGATTAAATCTATGACAGCTCAGCTAACTTCATTCTAATTATCAAAAATGTCACATCTTCCCAGAAATACGCCTTCTCAACACTAAATACTCCTTCTCAACACTAAAAATGCTCAGCTTTTTGGATGATATTTCCATTTAATTAATGAAAGCAATATATATGTATATATTCATAGAAATAAAAATCCCAAGTTTGAATAGCCATCATTTTAAAATGTTTCAGTAGAAATATTTATTGTCATTTGTTTTAAGATCTAAAAATATTTGAACTTTTCTTCACTGCATTTCTCTCTTTTCTTTTATTGATAGAAGTACTTTTTAAATGTTTATTTGATTAATTCTTTTATCTTTAACAGCTGCTGAATTTCTACCATTCTTAGAACTTCCCCCACATGGAGGTCTTGAAAGTATCCCTTAATTTTATTCTAGTGCTTTATAGTTTCTATTTTAACAGTGATAGGCTTAATACATTTGGAATTTTTCAAAAATATGATGAAAGTTAGAGATTTAATTTTATATTCATTTAAGTAAATAGTGTTTCAGTACCATTTATTCCATGCATAAATCACTAAATTTATCTGCAAGCCTCATCATATATTAATTCCCATACATACGTGTATCTGTTTCAGAATTATCTGTCCTGCTTCTCTTGTCTGTTATTTGTCTTTTAATATTACACTTTTAATTTCAGAAGCTTTATAATTTAATACACAGTAGAATAGTCCCTTATTCTTTCCTCTTTTTTTATCCCAAGTTTCCCAATATTTTCCTTATATAACTTATAGAATTTTTGATCCTGATCCATACCTGCTTTCCCCACAATATCATGCTTGGTTAAAAATATAGGTACAATATTATGAATGAGAAAAATATATCACCCTGAGTTGAAGATGTGTCCCAAGAGCTAGATAATTACAGGTAAAAATGCACCTTGCCTATGTTTCCCAAACCCCAACACTCTGACTTTGGCTAAGAGGTAACTACGATTTTGAAGTTTGTATTTATCATTCCCTTTATTTAGTGTACAGTATACATAAATAATACATGTCTATTTGGGAGAATATGTAAAATGGTATCGTGTTAGTCCCTTTTACTTGTTCTTATCAACATTATGTATCTAAGGTTAATCTTTGTGATTTCATGTACATGGAGTTTATTAATTTCTACTGCTACATATCATTTCATTATGGGAATGTACCTCAGCTTATTTTTCCATTTATTTTGGCAAACATTTCAGATATTTTTTATGATTTTTTTATTATGACCAGGATTGCTATTAACATTTTATACATATTCTGGTATACAAATGCAAAAATTTCTCTAAGCCAAATATCTATTGGTGGATTTGTGCAATCATAGTATGTCATTATTCAGCTTTACAAAACAATACTATATTGCTTCTTAAGATTTTTGCACCAAATATCCATGCATTTCTATTGTGTCTATATGTGTGCCTATGTGTTTGTATAACGCTTGTTGTTTTACTATAATATTTTAATTTGACTATGCCTTAAATTATTTCACTTTTATTCCACAGGATACACTGATTAGAAATTTTGTCCCACCCCATTTAAAGAAATTTCAATCACTACTATCACTGAAAAAATTATCTAATATCTGTAAACATTTCTTCAAAAAATGTATAAGGAATGGAATCTATTGCTAAAATGAAATAAAACGGATAGTTCAGGGAAACATTGAGCACATAGTCTGAAACAGAAAATGCTCAGTAAACACCAAGTGCTTATTTCAGTTGTTGTTGTTATTACATAGTGAATACAATTTCTGGGCCTGTTTTATTCAATGATTTGAGGGAAGCAAATCATTTGTATCAATTTGACTATATGAATATTGGAGAAGGGAAAAGATGTACATAAACAATTTTTAATCTAGACAACTCCCAGCTCATTCTCCAGTGGAAATTTAAAAATCAATTATCCAGATATTTTAGCTATGCATACTCAACCACAAAATATTGCTATAATATTTATCTGAATGTTTAAGAATTGTGTTAACAAATTTGGTAAAGTTTTCTAATTCCTCCTAAAGTCTATTTCCTTAACACAAAAAAATATTTACCTTATTAGGAAGACAAAAATAATCGAGGTAGGAGATGACTAATGCATGCTAAAAAAACAAAAGAAAATAGTTAAGCAATTTTCTCAATGCAGGAAAAGAATGAGTGATGAAAAGCCATTAGGCTGATCTAGAAAATAAAGGTCAATGGTGCTTCTCTAAATGGGTTTGACCACAAATTTATCAGGATGTATTTGAAAACAAGCTGATACATTTTTGTCCCTCCAGAGGAATACCATACAATACCATACATGAATGTATCCCCCTTATCAGTTCTCCTTTGCTTTAGGTATGAACTAAGGAATTCTGATTATCCAGGGCCACCCTGTACTTTTTTCTAGCAAAGGCCTCTTAGTAAAGATATGCCACATGGGCAAGACAAAAGGTGACGAAGGGCAAATTCTTCTTTCTTCATTGAAGATAATTAGAGGGTGGAATACATTCAAAGACATAATATTTGCAATTCATTTCCCAGACAAGACTCACAGGAAAGAAATATGAAAGGATCAGTGATAGAAGTGGACATTGTTTACTGGTAAATCATTTGCATAATGTTTACATATGAATATATTACTTATGAGTATGTACTTTTCTCATATTATTTTTCTTAATGAATTTGATTTTTTTTTAAACTACAAGGGTCAGTGTCTCTCTTTCTCCTTCTGTCTGGTATTGTTCCGGGTTGTAATAGATTCTATCAATTTATTTTTCTCCTTATGGCCACTTAGAGAAGGGAAAATGATACATTTGTCCTGAGGTTTGTTAAAATGGCTTAATGATGCAAAGCATATGGAAATGCTTCCAAACAGTGTGTAATAGCAGGTTAAGGAAGTGAAAGCTATCTTGAAGTTTGATGACTTACTAGGGAAAAATTGATGATTGGGAAAGTTGGAGGTTTAAGGGGAGAGAATTAAATAATTTACATATGTGACCTGGAAACTTAATGCCTGTTCCTTGGGCCTCAGGGAAGATCTATAATTCTCTTTTTTGAGAAAAGTCATCTTCCTTATGGTTCATATTCTGCCTGGCGAACCACACGAGTGCTTCCTTCACTGTGAAATGAAACTCGAAAATATTTCAGCGCAGAATGAATGACGCAGAGATCTTGGGAATGGGATTCTCTCTTTGCATAGAATTTATGTAAGAACTTGAAATGCCAATGAAAAATTACTCAAAATTCCCAATAATTAAATACAGATTGCACAGAGTGAATGAGAGAAAACTAGGATGTCACACAGGGGAATATTACTTGCTGGTCCTGAAACTGACCATATAAGAAATGAGTCTTCCTCAGTCAAACTTCTACCTGGAAAAAATGTTGTCATCTTCCCATTAATTTCCCCTCCCCGCAGGCCCTCTCCTTTTAACTCTTAGCCTTCCTTCCCACATATGATCCGTACTTCAGCAGTTAGCAAAACTCCAGCCTTTTTCACTGGGGACTTCAGTTTTCAGAACATGTCATAATTGAAAGCTTTCTCTGTTTTGGAGAAGGGAAAATTTGAAGTCCAAGGTAGAATAAACATGGAAGCAATCTGGTTTTTTTTTTTCATAATAAATTTTAGTTATGCCTCATTTATTAAAAAGTAAACAAAAACTCCCCAAACACAAAACAGACATTTTTTGCTAAGAGGTAACCTCTGCCAAAAGTCTTCCCTAAGTCTACATAAGAAATGATAAACTACCCCAGCTGCACTGACTCACTATTAACTCTTGGAGTACATTAGACTGAAGGGCTGAAATCCATATTCATTTTGCTAAGTCCTCTGTTTTACTCAACTGTTTAAAAATTGGGCCTTCTCTTTAAATAAGTGATTGACTTCAGTTATTTTAATTAATTGTGAATTCAAGTTTCTTTGGTGAAATGAGGATGAAATTAAAACAAGAGCATTTTTTAAATAAATGGTCTGTTTTGTGATTTAGCTATAAGCCTTTGCATTTTTTATTGTTTTCTAATTATTTTATCTATATTTGAAGTCCACTTGCATTTTATATGCTGTTTTCCATGGCATTCAAAAGAGAATAAATAAAGTAAAAGTAAATATTGGCCATGAATATCCTTCTAAATAATGTTTTAAAAAGTAAGAGACTAAAGCCATTGTGTCTAAAGTATGAGTTGGGAGAAAAAAATTAATCCCCAAGTATCTGAACATCTATACCTGGCTTTAAAAAAGCTTGGTTAGCCATAACAAGAAGGAAATAATAAATATGCATTTTTCAATAAAACCATATGTAAAATGCATGAATTATACTGTCAAAAACTTAAGCTTCATAAGCATATGTATATTGATATATAGAATATTTTATGTATATAAAATCATTTATGAGGTACAAGGTACCAAGTATTCTAAACCACATGAGACAAACATTTTAATAGGACTATATACCAATCTTGAACTTAAAAACTTGGAATACTAGGGAAGAGCCCAAATATTATTAGCCCAAATTTTATCTCTGTTACAGTTTCTAATGTGTTGGTCAACATATTCATTCAGATCCATAAAATGTTATACAAAAATCTGAATGGAATTTTTGGCCAAGTCACTATTTTTAGAGCATTCCACAGTCTTCCCAGGTGGACTCAGTGGTAAGGAATCTGCCTATCAATGCCGGAGGTGCATGTTCAATTCCCAGGACTGAGAAGGAAATCCCAACTGAGGTTGCCGTTGAGGAGGACATGGCAACCCACTCCAGTGTTCTTGCCTAGTAAATCCCACGGAGAGAGGAGCCTGGTGGGTTACAGTCCCTCGGGTCACAAAGAGTTGGACACAAGTCAGTATACACACATGCACTGAACATATATATTTGAGGGAAGGTAGTGAATGATCAGTCAGCAGAACTAGCCAATAGAAAAGTGTTGATTATCAAGTCAGTTTTAAGAAAATATTATAAGGTTCTATAGTAGATACATTGAATGTCCATGTATTTAAAACATAGGGAATTCCACTATTCTTTTCAAAATGAAAGTAATAAGATATACACCAACTATTTTTAAGTTTCATCATTTTAACAAGCAAGTTAAGAGTCAGAGACACATACACAGAGAGTAAAAGGTAAAAACAGGATTAAACACAAGTCTTCTGTCAAATATATAATTAGTGGTATTTCTTACTCATTAATGAGTCACAAGAGACTACCTTTTCATTTCAAACAATGGGTATAAATATTGCTGAATATGGCCCAGTTAGAGCTTGATATTGTTAGAAACTGTAAGAAACAACCTAGATAGTTGATTATCTAGAAAAACAAGCTATGAAGGTCAATTTTAATGTCATTATTTCCTTATTTCTGAGTTTTGCTTTCCTCCTATGTAAATGTGGGAATTTGAATGCTGACTTTTAGTCTTTTTCTAATTAAAATTTTAAAGTTGCAAAATAAAAAGACCCAAATTTAACATCTTTAGTTGATAGCTGGTATTGCAATGTGTATGCTTAATCATTCAGTTATGTCCAACTCTTTGTGACCCCAAAGACTGCCAGCCAGACTTCTCTGCCCATGGGGATTCTTCAGGCAAGAATACAGGAATGGGTTGCCATGCCCTCCTTCAGGGGATCTTCCCAAGCTAGGAACTGAGTGCAAGTTTCCCTCAATGCAGGTGGATTCTTTATCATCTGAGCCACCAGGGAAGCCCAAGAATACTGGAATGGGTAGCCTGTCCCTTCTCCAGGGGATCTTCCCATCCCAGAAATCAAACCACGATCTCCTGCATTACAGGTGGATTTTTACCAGCTTAGCTACCAGGGAAGCCCAGCTGTTATTACAGATCCCCGTATTTGATGCATTATAGGCAGTTTTGGTTTTCTGTACTGATAGGTTATTTTTCTTCCATCCAACTTGATTGCAAAATTCTGACAATTAGTTGGGCAGTATGCCACCATCAGTCTCTGTATACATGTATATGTGTGTTTTATTTTACATTTGTAAGCTAGTATAAATGAACCATATACCATAATGAACCACATACCAAAACTATTAAGAATTTTTTTCTGTAACTGAAACTAATTTCTTACAAATCCTAACTATGCCACAGGGCTGAAATCCAGTTTTGACACACTTATAGGCCCCCCGTATTTCCTCTAAGGGTTACTTTGAGGTGGGTGAAAAGTCATTTAGTGTCAAGCCACTGGGAAACGACAACCCACTCCAGTATTCTTGCCTGGCAAATCCCACAGAGGAGTGGGCTACACAGTCCATGAGGTCACAAAGAGTTGGACACAACTGAAGTGACTTAGCACTCACACATACATATATCCCCTCCATCTTGAAACTTCCCCCAGCCCAGGCCACACCCAAGTACCAAACTGAGCTCCTGTGCTATATAGCAGGGTCCTATTTGCTATCTATTTCACACATGGTTTGGTTTTGTTAGCTGCTCAGTCATGTCCAATTCTTTGAGACCCCATGGACTATAGCCCATGAGGCTCCTCTGTTCATGGGCTTCTCCAGGCAAGAATACTGGAGTGGGTTGATGTTCCCTTCTCCATCACACATGGTAGTAGAGATATGAATTATAAAAACCCAGGTAGGTGGTTTTTATATTATAACTCATATCCCTACTACATCATGCATTGGATCCAAGCCCACTGTAGTCATGGATTTAATATTCATTCTGTATGACTGTATTTCCTCCACTCATTTTTTACTAATTTTTATCTAAGCTGGTATCTGAGTTACCTCATTTTCTTGGTGTTTTGAGTACCCCCTGAGCAGGGGGTGGGGGTGTTTAGGCTGGCCATTAACAACCAGGAGCACTTTTAGTATTTTAATCTCTAACAATATATTTCATTGTCAGTGCATGTCTCAATATAGCTTCCTAAATTAGAAAAACAAAAAGGAATCATAAAAGGCAATAAAGTTAATGTTTTGAAATTCTACCCTACCTTGTCCATATTTATCTATTCAAAATGAGGAAAGAAAAGTTGGTCAAACTGGACCTCCTCAGTTTACTAATCATTTGCAGCTTCATATCAAAAAAAGGAAAAAAAGTTATCAATTTTCTCAACCTATGGGCTATTATACATTATTCAGTTTACCTTGTGACACTTACAGTGCAAATGTCATAAATGTGAGGATTTGGAATGATCTTGTTAAAAACTATATAAGATTTTCTTTGGAGAAAGATTTATTAAGGAAATATACCTAGAATAATCATCCTGAAAAGAAACATCAGTTCAGTTCAGTCGCTCAGTCGTGTCCAACTCTTTGTGACCCCATGAATCCCAGCACGCCAGGCCTCCCTTGTCCATCACCAACTCGTGGAGCTCACTCGACTCACGTCCATCGAGTCCGTGATGCCATCCAGCCATCTCATCCTCAGTCGTCTCCTTCTCCTCCTGTCCCCAATCCCTCCCAGAATCAGAGTCTTTTCCAATGAGTCAACTCTTGTCATGAGGTGGCCAAAGTACTGGAGTTTTAATTTAGCATCATTCCTTCCAAAGAAATCCCAGGGTTGATCTCCTTCAGAATGGACTGGGTGGATCTCCTTGCAGTCCAAGGGACTCTCAAGAGTCTTCTCTAACACCACAGTTCAAAAGCATCAATTCTTCGGCATTCAGCCTTCTTCACAGTCCAACTCTCATATCCATACATGACTACTGGAAAACCAGAGCCTTGACTAGATGGACCTTAGTCGGCAAAGTAATGTCTCTGCTTTTGAATATGCTATCTAGATTGATCATAACTTTTCTTCCAAGGAGTAAGCATCTTTTAATTTCATGGTTGCAGTCACCATCTGCAGTGATTTTGAAGCCTCCCCCCAAAAAAAAAACAAAGTTTGACACTGTTTCTACTGTTTCCCCATCTATTTCCCATGAAGTGATAAGACCGGATGCCATGATCTTCGTTTTCTGAATGCTGAGCTTTAAGCCAACTTTTTCACTCTCCTCTTTCACTTTCATCAAGAGGCTTTTAATTCCTCTTCACTTTCTGCCATAAGAGTGGTGTCATCTGCATATCTGAGCTTATTGATATTTCTCCCGGCAATCTTGATTCCAGCTTGTGTTGCTTCCAGTCCAGTGTTTCTCATGATGTACTCTACATAGAAGTTAAATAAGCAGGGTGACAATATACAGCCTTGACGTCCTCCTTTTCCTATTTGGAACCAGTCTGTTGTTCCATGTCCAGTTCTAACTGTTGCTTCCTGACCTGCATACAGATTTCTCAAGAGGCAGGTCAGGCGGCCTGGTATTACCATCTCAGAATTTTCCACAGTTGATTTTGATCCACACAGTCGAAGGCTTTGGCATAGTCAATAAAGCAGAAATAGATGTTTTTCTGGAACTCTCTTGCTTTTTCCATGATCCTGCAGATGTTGGCAATTTGATCTCTGGTTCCTCTGCCTTTTCTAAAACCAGCTTGAACATCAGGAAGTTCATGGTTCACATATTGCTGAAGCCTGGCTTGGAGAATTTTGAGCTTTACTTTACTAGCATGTGAGATAAGTGCAATTGTGCGGTAGTCTGAGCATTCTTTGGCATTGTCTTTCTTTGGAATTGGAATGAAAATGGACCTTTTCCAGTCCTGTGGCCACTGCTGAGTTGTCCAAATTTGCTGGCATATTGAGTGCAGCACTTTGACAGCATCATCTTTCAGGATTTGAAATAGCTCAACTGGAAAAGGAACAAAAGTAAAGTGAAAGTTGTTCAGTCGTGTCTGACTCTTTGCGACCCCATGAACTTTACAGTCCATGGAATTCTCCAGGCAAGACTACTAGAGTGGGAAGCCTTTCCCTTCTCCAAGGAGTCTTCCCAACCCAGGGATCGAACCCAGGTCTCCCACATTGCAGGCAAATTCTTTACCAACTGAGCCACAAGGGAAGCCCTGAAAAGGAACATATTCATAGACAAGTATTCACTTTAGCTTATTAAAGTTAATGTATTAATAATACATTGTCTAAATAATTATTAATGTATAATTTATTATTTTACCATTAGTCATTCAGTGCTTGTGCTTAACTCCATCTCCTTAAGGTGAAACAATAGAAGCAGGCTGTCTCAACTTTTTGATTTGCTGGGAAAATCCTGTTGTGCCTATTGTCCTGGGAAATTATTTATCATGTCTCCTTTTATTCTGAAAAATGCTTGCTTTGAACTAGTTTATTTAGTGCCCTAGTTATAAGGTATTATATTTGTCTTACATTTTCTTGTGTAGAGCATGAGTAGATTAAGGAATTTAAAAGCTTCTCTTGGACAGATTATGCTTTGTTACTGATGATGATTCTGGAGTATTTAAAATTCTCCATTGTCCAAAATTCTGGGAAACATTTTTTTTTTCCTGCTGTTCAAAAATAGGGCAAGTCATTAAGGAAAAAAGATACTTTGATAACAGTGATTATGGGTGATATTATGGGCTTCCTTGGTGGCTCAGATGGTAAAGAATCTGCCTGAAATGAAGGGGACCTTGCTCAGTCCCTGGATTGGGAAGATCCCCTGGAGGAAGAAATGGTGACCCACTCCAGTATTCTTGCCTGGAGAATACTATGGACAGAAAACCTGGTAGGCTACAGTCCATGGGGTCACAAAGAATTGGACACGACTGAGCAACTAACTTTCACTCTCACTTTCACATGGGTAACCTCAGAATTCACCAACCTTAAATACAGTATCCTCAAAATTGCCTTGAACTGACATGTTCCTGAGAATCCATAACATGGAAACCAAAGATTGGGACCCTCGGACAAAAGAGCAGCCTTTACTACCTTTCAGTTACAGAAAAAAAATCTTTCATATGACTTTTCAAAATTCACCACCAACTTCATCTAAATTAAGTTTTATAAAATTTCAGTCAAGTATCCTGCAGGAGGGATATGATTTTTGTTTCTATCATCATTCTCTTTTTTGTTGTCTGTATCACATAATAAAAAGTTATTCAAGAATTTTATGATATGCCATATTTGCTGTATTGATCTTACCTTTGAACTAGGAACTATATGTAAGATCAGTTGTAGAACCTCAGTATTAATCAAAACCTTTGAATATTTATCTAGAATTGTTATGACATTGCCTTAAGAATTATGATGGTCAAGAATCAACTTCAGATAGAATAAGTATCCTAGTCCTTTCTCTGTACTGTTTAAATAATGCTTGTCCATTTAATGCAGTTATTCATACACACATCTGTAGCAGCTAGGAAGTAAGTATATTTCCATATGATTCTAATCACATTCCAGAATCAATCTTCAGTTCACTTCAGTTCAGTCGCTCAGTCATGACCCCATGAATCGCAGCACACCAGGCCTCCCTGTCCATCACCATCTCCCGGAGTTCACTCAGACTCACGTTCATCCAGTCAGTGATGCCATCTCATCCTCTGTCGTCCCCTTCTCCTCCTGTCCCCAGTCCCTCCCAGCATCAGAGTCTTTTCCAATGAGTCAACTCTTCGCATGAGGTGGCCAAAGTACTGGAGTTTCAGCTTTAGCATCATTCCTTCCGAAGAAATCCCAGGTTTGATCTCCTTCAGAATGGACTGGTTGGATCTCCTTGCAGTCCAAGGAACTCTCAAGAGTCTTCTCCAACACCACAGTTCAAAAGCATCAGTTCTTCGGCGCTCAGCCTTCTTCACAGTCCAACTCTCACATCCATACATGACCAGTGGAAAATCATAGCCTTGACTAGACAGACCTTAGTCGGCAAAGTAATGACTCTGCTTTTGAATATACTATCTAGGTTGGTCATAACTTTTCTTCCAAGGACTAAGCGTCTTTTAATTTCATGGCTGCAGTCACCATCTGCAGTGATTTTGGAGCCCCCCAAAAAAGTCTGACACTGTTTCCACTGTTTCCCCATCTATTTCCCATGAAGTGATGGGACTGGATGCCATGATCTTCGTTTTCTGAATGTTGAGCTTTAAGCCAACTTTTTCGCTTTTCTTCTTTCATTTTCATCAAGAGGCTCTTTAGTTCTTCTTCACTTTCTGCCGTAAGGGTGGTATCATCTGCATATCTGAGCTTATTGCTATTTCTCCTGGCAATCTTGATTCCAGCTTGTGTTTCTTCTAGTACAGCATTTCTCATGATGTTCTCTGCATAGAAGTTAAATAAATAGGGTGACAGTATACAGCCTTGACGTACTCCTTTTCCTATTTGGAACCAGTCCGTTGTTCCATGTCCAGTTCTAACTGTTGCTTCCTGACCTACATACAGATTTCTCAAGAGGCTGGTAATTGAACATACTGGGAAATCATTTTAAATGAGAGTTAAACACTGCTTTTATTAAACCTATAAACATCAGTTTTAGAATAATAAATTCTAATTTACAGTTAAAATATACTAAACAAACATTCAAATTGTCACATTTAGGTATATAAGACTCATTTACTTCTAAGACATGGAGAGTCTATTATTAATTCTTTAGTTATGCCCTAAATTGAATTTTATTGCAACCATGTTAATGATAAATTTTGGTCATTCTTTATAATTACTTATAATCATCAAGACAAAGATTGTTTATATATTTAATGAAACTGAATTCTGGAATATTAGCAGAGAACTAATTACAACACTTCCACAGAATAAAAGTGAACCTGAGGAAAAATCAGGTCACAGAAGACTCTACTTTTGTAGAAGTGGTGTGCTATGAGTTTAAAAAGTACAAACCAATCTACTATTTTAAAAATAATTTTTACTGCAGAAAATTCTCAGCTGTGCAGAGTATACAAATTATCTTTCAATAAATAAGAAAATACCTGTTCTTTGAGTAATTACTGTTTACCACAAGCTGGGTTGATAAGTTGTTTTTTTTCCTTTCTTTATGTTTTTTTTTTTTTAATGAAAGATAATTGCTTTACAGAATTTTGTTGTTTTCTTTCAAACCTCAACATGAATCAGCCATAGGTATACATTTATCCCCTCCTTTTTAACCTCCTCTCCCATTTCCCTCCCCATTCTACCCCTCTAGGTTGATACAGAACTCCTGTTTGAGTTTCCTGAGCCATACAGCAAATTCCCATTGGCTATCTATTTTACATATGGTAATGTAAGTTTCCATGTTACTGTTTCCATACATCTCACCTTCTCCTCCCCTCTCCCCATGTACATAAGTCTATTCTCTATGTCTGTTTCTTCGTTGTTGCCCTGTAAATAGATTCTGCAGAACTATTTTCCTAGATCTCATATATATGCATTAGAATATTACATTTATCTTTTTCTTTCTGACTCACTTCACTCTGTATAACAGGTTCTAGGTTCATCCACCTCATCAGAACTGACTCAAATGCATTTCTTCTTATAGATTATATATCCATATATATATGGATTATATTCCATTGTGTGTATGTACCACTTCTTTATCCCTTCATCTGTTGACAGGCATCTAGGTTGCTTCCATGCTCTAGCTACTTCAAATAGTGCTGCAATGAACAATGGGATTCATGTGTTGTTTTCAACCCTGGTTTCCTTCAGCACCCATTTACAATTAAAACTCTTTAAAAAATGGGCATAGAAGGAATCTACCTCAACATAGTAAAGGCCACATATGATAAGCCTACAGCAAACATTATTCTCAATGGTGAAAAGCTGAAAGCATTCCCCTGAGATCGGGAATAAGATAAAAGGGTGTCCATTTTCACCACTATTATTCAACATAGTTCTAGAAGTCTGAGCTACAACAATCAGAGAAGAAAAAAATAAAGGAATTCAGATTAGAAAAGTAAAGGTCTCACTGTTTGTAGATGACATGATAGTGTACATAGAAAACCCTAAAGATAGTATCAGAAAATTACTAGAGCTAATCAGTGAATTTAGCAAAGTTGCAGGATACAAAATCAATACACAAGAATCACTTGCATTTCTATATACTAACAATGAAAAATCAGAAAGAGAAATTAAGGAATCAATCCCATTCACCATTACAACAAACAGAACTAAATATCTAGGAAAAAACTTACCTAAGGAGACAAAAGAACTGTACTCAGAAAATTATAAGATATTGATGAAAGAAATCAAAGATGACATAAAGAGATGGAGAGATATTCCATGTTCCTGGGTAAGAAGACTTAACATTGGGAAAATGACTATACTAACAAATGTAATCTGCCAGGGTCCAGCCCCAGTGGATCCAGGGTGATTCGAAGGTGGGGACGGAGTAGGTGTCCTAGAAAAAAAGCTATTTAATTACAGATATAGAAGGAGATTAGAAACGGATAGTGTAGTAGGAAAATTAGTGGAGAAAAAGAGACTGAATAACTGGTTTAAGTGGAATACTAATCACCACCTACGTAGGCCACAAGCATCTTTCCGTTCTCCCAAAGGAGAGGAGGCACTGAGGCCTCCCCGGTCCGATCTTAGAAGCCCAGGCAGAGTTAGTAGGCTTGGTGTGTACCCCCATACCAGATGGGAATTCAGCCAGGAAAACGGGGAGCAAGAAGGAACGACATGGGGAGTCAGTCTTTCCAGGAACTGATCCCATTTCTTTATTTTTCAGGTTTGTTTATATACCTTTGTTATACATAGGGATGAATACAGAGTCACGCGGGGGTCAGCAGACCTGACCCTAGTCATAATCAGGTGCTTCATATAAAATTATACAAAGGTCTTATGGGTTTTTACATCATCTTTTGGCCATGAGGTCTGCTGACATTTTATGGCCCTTTCTGATATTGGTCAGTTAACCAGAAAACTTATTTTTCCAGGGGTAATTTTTCTTAAATCAGGTGCCACCTTCCAAATAAAGTTGCATTCCTATAGGGTGAGGGTGTAGTGAGTTACAACTAGGAAAGGAATTTACTTAACCTAAGGTTTAACATGATTAATCTTAAAGGTAATACTTATTTCTCCTATGTAAAGGTTAATACTTATTTTTTCTATATGCTCGTTATATTTATTATAAGGGCAAGGAATATGGAGATTTAGCAGCAAACATCAGCCCAACAAATGAAAATCCTTTCACCAATGTTCCCCTTAAGATCTACTTAGTGTTAAGATAGTGATAAAGTTAGATTTTTACATAGCAAGGATACAGTGATTTATAACCAAGTACAGTGATCTATAACAAAAGAGAAAATTCATTAACTCAAAAAGTCTAGTATTGCTAACATCAAAAACTAATATATTTCCTTTGCTATATTCCAAATACATTGATTAATATATTCCCAAGTGCCTAAGGATATGGAGGCCTGTGGTGATTATTGACTCAATAGTGAGAAAAGCCCTATGCTAATACTGCAAACTCTCTGTGCTGTTTATGGTTGAGAGACAGTAAACAATCATGTGTGCAGTGGCAGGAGTGTGGAAAATCCTGTCACACAAGCTACTCTGTCAGCAGAGGTTTGACCTGAGACAGCCTTGTCACACCCAGGGCAGGGAATTAGCAATTATTGACAGGACAAATGAAAAACCCTTCACCAATATAATTCCTAACCAACCCACTATACTAATAATTTATAACTTCCCACAAGAATTTGCCTTTAGTAAGTCCAAAACATCTCGTGCCTCTCACAGCTGGGGGTTGTAAACAATCACATGCGGCCGGACGAACCTATACAGGCAGGCTAGATAACCTGAGACTCTAGTCATGCCCAGGAATTTTTATTGCCTTGGAGCAGCACATTTACTCCTTCTCCGAGAGAAACGGCTATGGGGGAGAGCCCCCTGTAAAGTACTCTGGTTTTGGGGTAGATGCTCGGGAACAGGGGGTTTCCTGAGGCGTGACCACGCCTTTGCATATGCCAAGCTTCCTTCCTCATGACCTTTGCCATGGGCGGAGTTCCTCACACTGGCAGTAATCTACAGATTCAATGCAATCCCTATCAAATTACCAATGGCATTTTTCACAGAACTAGAACAAAAAATTTTACAATTTGTATGGAAACACAAAAGACTCTGAATAGCCAAAGCAGTCTGGTTGATAATTTTTGATTCATGAGAAACACACTAAAGTTTTCATAGAATATAAGATTTCCGTATTGACAAAATTTCAAAGATTATTGGGGATTAGGAGGTATCAACATGAGATTATATGTGTTCTTTAAAATTTTTCCAAGAAAACACATTTAAAAACAAACATGAAAACAAAGTTATGAAATACTATAACCATAATTCCTCAACAAAGACATCTTAGTGTGAATAATTAAAATAATAATATTGCTAAGATATCAGTAAATTAAATGAACTAGACCTAAGAGAAAATACTAAAAACAACAGCTTTTTTTCTTGTATGATGTATATGATTGAAAATATCACAGACACAAAATTCTTTCACCAATTTTGAAGAACCGTGGGACCAAGGGGTATAGTAGTTATTGCTGAAAATTCTCAAATACTTCCCTTTCTATTAAACCTCAAGAACAGAAAGCTATGCATATGAACATATGAATTCTGGTCAGCTACAGCACCATATTAATAAACTTATATTTAATTATTTGCCTCAATAATCTACTGATTATTAAAGGACCTTGTACACTATTTAAAAAATTATCATCAAGCACGCTTTCTACCACAGTATTCAAAATTTTTAAAATTCTGTCATAAATATCTCTCAGGTTTTGGAAACAATGAAATGGAATGCAATTTCTCTTTAATGACAATTGTCAGTTTTTGATCTTATTCTTAAAAAGTTTAAATTTATTTCTTACTTCAGGTTGACAACTTTTTTTGGTCTGATTTTGGGAACCTCACTCTATTTTCTTCCTCAAATATGTCCTACTAATAGCTGTTTTCTTTTCTTAAAGATTGGATATATATTTAGTTACAAGGTAGTCCCAAATCCTTTGGAAGAATGGGTGAGGACAATAAATAAATAGCATGGTTTTGATTAGAAATGAAGTGTCTTGAGAACACTGTTCTCTAAGTGAGAGTCATGCAATTAGCCTGTATGGTAGCTTGAATTCTTATGTAACTTGAACCCTCAGGTTAGGCTTGTCTACTCACTTGTTTGTTGTGGATAAATGTCACACTATTAAGTGTGTTATGCCATTAAGTGTAAATTGTATTCACCCCTCTAATGCTAAAAGACACCATGAGGATTTCTTGTTACTTAAAAATAAGAAACCAAAGTAGGAAGCATGATAGAATTTAATCTACACATTTTGTGACAAACTCTTTTTTCAGAGGGTTAAGAAGAGTTACAGATTCTTCATGAGTCATGAGATTCTAGCATGTATACACGAATATCTCCTCATAGCCTCCCAAACATTTCCTATGTGCCTGCACACATAAAGATCTCCCACTTTGCTTTTGTTTTTGTTTATTATCATTGCTGCTTTATCTGTCTTCTGAGTCTGGAGATGCTGGAGGGCCCAGGCTAAACATGTAAGATTTTGGCAAGAAGAATGGCTAGTGAATAATCCACTATCTTCACTCTTTCAAGTATTATGTCATGTATGATGAAAGCATTATTTCTGCCTTGCTTTCAGGATGTAGCAATGAGTGAAAGTGAAGCATGTTTTCTCTGGAAATCCTATTTCATTCTGATTGGAATCAGACCCTTCTATAAGTTAAAGTATCATTCAGCTCTAAGGTCTCTGTTCCATGAAAAAATCTAAAACTTGTTGAATTCCACAGAAAGAAAAAGAATTTAAACTCGTATATTTCTTAGCATTCTGATTCTGAATTTTAAAAAATGTAGAGGAGTTAAATATATATAGGTGACAGTGAGTGGCAAGCTCCCTATTATTCAGCTTTATTCTGAAGATAGCTTTTTTGCTACCTTAGAGCTCAGTTTTATCAAGAAAAAAAAAATATTCTGTGACAATAAACATTTCTTCCATCTTTATCTGCCATGATTCTTGAATTTATCTGATTTAAAGACATTTTCCTGTTACTATTCCTGAGAGTCATTGCTAAAACATAGTTCATTTTATTATAGAAACAGAGTAAGCTAATTATCTCCTGAGAACTTGTGATAATTTTAAGGGTTATGCATAAGATGTTAACTAATCACACAGCTCCCAGATATTTGTAACATGCAGTGTGACTCTGAGGTCGCATTTAAATGAGTGCTAGGCATGACTTGTGATGTGTTGTTTCTGGTGCTGCATAGAAAAAAAATGGTGTATTATGCAAAATTAAATTTGCAATACTTGATATGTCTTATTTCAGATTTAGTAGGAGCATACCATATTTCATCACTGTCTAATAACCCATAGGATTTTCTTTTAAATATAACAACTTTAGTTTAAAAATATTCATGAAACAAAAATAAGAGAAATTAATTGCCAATTGCAAATATGATGCAAATTAATGCAAACTAGCATGAGTTAATATACATGTGTTAAGATAAAGTTTCTTTTTAAATAATAACTTAAAATGATTCAGTAATGTGAACAGGGGAACTTGGGTCCTTTTTTTTTTAACTTAACTTATGTTGAAGTCAATGTCATTGCTGCGTATAATATGGAATTCATTAGGACCTGTTCAGCACAGTCTAATTTAAAAGAAAATGCGTAGAACTGACACACTTGGTTTGCAAATCTATTAACTGGATATCATTCTGTCAGGACTAATTTTTAATTTACAAATTTCTTTTAAAATATGTCAACATTCTCTATGCTTATTTAGTTACTACTTGTCTCTTCATTATAGCTATGCATTCAACATACCCTAACCAACTACTGAACTTACTCTCCTTAAAGTCCTAATACTCTTTTAATTCTCAAACATAACAGCAAATGAATATACAGTGATTATCCTCTCAAATCTATCTGAAGCTTGACATGGATGCTGCTGCTGCTAAGTTGATTCAGTCGTGTCCAACTCTGTGACCCCATAGATGGCAGCCCACCAGGGTCCTCTGTCCCTAGGATTCTCCGGGCAAGAATACTAGAGTGGGTTGCCATTTCCTTCTCAATGCATGCATGCTAAATTGCTTCGGTCGTGTCCGACTCTGTGCAACCCTATGGACAGCAGCCCTCCAGGCTCTTCTGTCCACAGGATTCTCCAGGGAAGAATACTGGAGTGCATTGCCACTTCCTTCTCCATTGACATGGCTACCTTTCTATTTTCATTGAAAACTACTTTTCTCAAAATATCTGTCTTATTTCTTTACTTATGACTCAGACTATTTGTCTCTTACACATGCTCTCTTTTCCCCAGCTTATATTAAATGCTCTCAAATGTTCTGTTCCTACAACTTTCTCTTCATTGATAGTTTCCTTTGCTCATCTTATTCTCTCTTTCAATCTCCCTGGTATTTTTTAACTCTAGCAGCGTTTTTCCAAGTAGTAGCTTGTATTGTGTTTAAATGCGTACATTTCTTCTATGAGATTTATACACACAACAGATTAGTAGACTTATCCTAAATAAGCACAACTCATATATGCATTGTCTTTGTTGTTCAATTGTCCAGTCATGTCTGACTCTTTGCAATCCCATGAAATGCAGCACGCCAGACCTCCCTGTCCCTCACCATCTCCCGAAGTTTGCCCAAGTTCATGTCCATTGCATTGGTGATGCTATCCAGCCATCTCATCCTCTGACACCTTTTCCCCCTTCTGCCTTCAATCTTTCCCAGCATCAGAGACTTTTCCAGCGAGTCAACTGTTCGAATCAGATGACTAAAATACTGGAGCTTCAGCTTCAGCTTCAGACCTACCAAAAGGTTTCAGGGCTGATTTCCCTCAAGATTGACCAGTTTGAGTTCCTTGCTTGTCCAAGGGACTCTCAGGAGTCTTCTCCAGGACCACAGCTTGAACAAATCAATTCTTCGATGCACCACCTTCTTTATGGTCCAGCTCTCACAACCATACATGACCACGGGGAAGACCATAGCCTTGACTATACGAACCTTTGTCGACAGAGTCAAGTCTCTGTTTTACAACATACTGCCTAGGTTTGCCATAACTTTCCTTCCGAGAAGGAAACATCTGATTTCATGGCTGCAGTCACCATCTGCAGTAATTTTAGAATCCAAGAAGAGGAAATCTGTCACTACCTCCACCTTTTCTCCATTTTCCATGAAGTAATGGGGCCAGATGTCATGATATTATGATTTATTTTTAATATTTAGCTTTAAGCTGACTCTTTCACTCTCCTCCTTCACCCTTATCAAGAGGCTCTTTAGTTCCTCTTTGCTTTCAGCCATTGATTGGTATCATTCACATATCTGATGATTACAGCTTGAACTCATCCAGTCCATCATTTCTCATGTGCTCAGTGTATAGATTAAAGAAACAAAATGACAGCAGACATGTATGTATAGGAACATTCAAGTTTCCAAAATGTTTTTACATTCAGTTTCTCTTTAGAAGTTAAATACCCCATCTTTTTTATCTTTTATTTTTAATTTGTATCCAAAACACTGGCTTACATCTCAGATTTAAAAACTAATCATGGGTAGAATAAAAAGATAAAGATATTTTTGCTTTGAAAGAATTTGGTCCTAAAATTTGATGAGGTTTCAGTCATTTGAGATATCTTAGGTTACCATTTGTGTTCTCAAAGAAATAAAGACTTTTTCTGTATCTGTCAAATATATTTTTTGAGAATTACAGAATCCAAGAGAATGAAAACTTTTAAATTTAAACAGCTTGTTTTTATTTTATCTGAACTATATTATGGCTTATTTTAATTCAAGTAATTACTCATAGTTTTAAAATAAGTTAGAAATTATTTTTACTTTTTAGTAAAGCAGTTAATAAACTGTCAACCAAAAAGAGCAAAATTCTGCCCTAATTCAGTTCAATTCAATCACTCAGTCGTGTCTGACTCTTTGCAACCCCATGAATCACAA
The DNA here is from genome assembly GCA_917880005.1 of Nanger dama. Lineage (NCBI taxonomy): Eukaryota > Metazoa > Chordata > Mammalia > Artiodactyla > Bovidae > Nanger > Nanger dama. The sequence goes on from CAKJTW010000007.1 coordinate 40,322,557, forward strand.
CATGCCAGGCCTCCCTGTCCATCACCATCTCCTGGAGTTCACTCAGATTCACCCATCAAGTCGGTGATGCCATCCAGCCATCTCATCCTCTGTCATCCCCTTCTCCTCCTGCCCCCAATCCCTCCCAGCATCAGAGTTTTTCCAGTGAGTCAACTCTTTGCATCAGGTGGCCAAAGTACTGGAGTTTGGAGTTTCAGCTTTAGCATCATTCCTTCCAAAGAACACCCAGGGCTGATCTCCTTTATTTTTATTTTATTTATTATTTATTATTTTTTACTTTACAATATTGTATTGGTTTTGCCACACATCAACATGAATTCGCCATGGGTGTACACGTGTTCCCAATCCCGAAACCCCTCCCACCTCCCCCTCCCAACACCATCCCTCCGGGTCATCCCTGTGCACCAGCCCCAAGAATCCTGCACCCTGCATTGAACCTAGACTGGCGATTCGTTTCTTATATGCTATTATACATGTTTCAATGCCATTCTCCCAAATCATCCCACCCTGTCCCTCTCCCACGGAGTCAAAAAGACTGTTCTATACATCTGTGTCTCTTTTGCTGCCAGAAAGAAAAACACCAATACAGTATACTAACGCATATATATGGAATTTACAAAGATGGTAACAATAACCCTGTATGCGAGACAGCAAAAGAGACACAGATGTATAGAACAGTCTTTTGATCTCCTTTAGAATGGACTGGTTGGATCTCCTTGCAGTCCAAGGGACTCTCAAGAGTCTTCTCCAACACCACAGTTCAAAAGCATCAATTCTTCTGTACTCAGATTTCCTCACAGTCCAACTCTCACATCCATACACGACCACCGGAAAAACCATAGCCTTGACTAGATGGACCTTTGTTGGCAAAGTAATGTCTCTGCTTTTCAATATGCTATCTAGGTTGCTCATAACTTTTCTTCCAAGGAGTAAGCGTCTTTTAATTTCATGGCTGCAGTCACCATCTGCAGGGATTTTGGAGCCCCCCATCTATTTCCTCATGTTTCCCCATCTATTTCCCATGAACTGATATCGGGCCAGATGCCATGATCTTAGTTTCCCAAATATTGAGCTTTAAGCCAACTTTTTCACTCTCCTCTTTCACTTTCATCAAGAGGCTCTTTAATTCCTCTTCACTTTCTGCCATAAGGGTGGTGTCATCTGCATATCTGTAGTTATTGATATTTCTCCCGGCAATCTTGATTCCAGCTTGTGCTTCTTCCAGCCCAGCATTTCTCATTCAGTGAAAAATGTTTTTTTTTTCCTATTTGTAGACAGCATTTTTGTAAAACATGTATACTTAAGTCTACTAGGAAAAATAATACAGAAAATTTAAAACATTATTTACAAATATGGTATCTAATGGCTAATGTAAATATCTTGAGGAAATAATCAGATATACATATATTAAGGTTAAATATATGCTTAATTTCCTTTTTACCCTTCATTCAGAATACTCAAATCTAATATGTCTATTTCATCTTCTTTTCAGTGCCTCTGTATTTAGCTTATCTTATCCCCGGATATATACCTACTTTGTAGATTTTATGATTTCAATATATGTTTTTTAGTTAAGATTTTCTTTCAAGCTCACTTAAAAAAAAGAAAATGGCACAAATATCTTTCTTTTTGTTAATGTGTATGACATGGAGAATATATGAAGTCATTGTAGGCACAACCAGCACTAAGAACCCCATTCTGATAACAAGCAAGGGCTCTGCTGATTATATCAGGTACAGACAATGTACCTGATATACAATCTATGTAAAACAGAAAGATATTCAACTAAATGTGCCCACAGTGACTTTCCTTCCCACCATACCCAACTAAGACATTTCCAGATTGTAGAGTTTAGAATCAGAGAAATTATTTCAGAAAGGTGACTGACATACTGTTTAAGGTCTCAGACACTAATTCATTTTTTTCTGTGCTAATTCTGTCTACATTTACTTGCTGAAGCAGCTCCTCCTCCTATTTTTATTTCTCTTCCTGATTCTCATCCAACTGAGCTGTATTATGTCAAGAAAAAACACAAAAATTGGCTCTCTTTTTATATTTTTCTAGTTTTCAGAAAATTAGCTGACACCCAGTCTCCCACAATCTGTCTGTTGACCTTGGCTAATTCCTTGAACAATGCCTAGAGGTTCTCCCACCTCTGTCTAATCAGATACAAGGAAAGTTAAACTGAAGTTGAAAGGAAAAGAAATGGCAAAGTGCAATGAGGCCCTCAATTTTTACAGGCAGATTATGAGTCAAGGTCAAACCATATGGGAAATATCCTTCAGTCTGTCAGTGAAAATGGAACAGATCTTTAACAAACTGGATCAACTGTTTAAAAAGCATAAGGTGACCATATGTACATCTGTTTACCTTCACTTCCTAGCTATTCTCATATGCTGGGGAGAGAAACAAGTTTCATAGTTTCATATTAGTCTTGGCTTCCATCAAAGTAGCAGCACTGCTTCTGGAGAGAAGTTTTTGTTTCTCCCACAAGAAAACTATTTAAGATGCATTTTGATTGAGAAAACAGAAACAAAAAATCCTGAACAACAACAACAAAAGCCACCGCTGACCTGAGAACCAGGATTAAAACAGCACAACGGCCATGTATATTAATGTTTAGCTATTTTAAAAATAAGCATTGTAAACCTGGGGACTCTCAGAAAGAGTTGGACATGACTGAGTGACTGAACAACAGCAACAACAAATCTGGGATATATATATCCCCAGGAGTATACAATATGGTACTAAAACATGTACAGGTTCACAGTGTATACTTGGAAGGTATCCGTGAGCACAAGAAAATGAAATTTATCAGTAAGTTAATTGGTAATTGATTTCAAATTCTATTTCAAACTTAAATTATCACAGATATGCTGCCTACAGTGGAAGTACCATCGTGTGGATGTATGCTCAGTCACTCAGTCATGTCAGATTCTTTGCTACCCCATGGACTGTAGCCACCAGACTCCTCTATGCATGGGATTTCCTAGGCAAAAATACTGGGGCAGATTGTCATTTTTTACTCCAGACGATCTTCCTGACCCAGGGATCAAACTCAATTTTTGCATTGGCAGGTGGATTCTCTACCACTGAGACACCTGGGAAACTGATCACTATCAAATGCTAAATTCTTATCCATATAATTGGATGCCAGGTAAATAAATCCATTTAGTCAAGGCTATGGTTTTTCCAGTGATCATGTATGGATGTGAGAGTTGGACTATGAAGAAAGCTGAGCACTGAAGAAGTGGTGCTTTTGAACTGTGGTGCTGGAGAAGACTCTTGTGAGTCCCTTGGACTGCAAGGAAATCCAACCAGTCCATCCTAAAGGAGACCAGTTCCGGGTGGTAATTGGAAGGACTGATGCTGAGGCTGAAACTCCAATACTTTAACCACCTCATGTGAAGAGCTGACTCACTGGAATAGACCTTGATTCTGGGAAGGATTGAGGGCAGGAGGAGAAGGGGATGACAGATGATAAGATGGCTGAATGGCATCACCGACTTGATGCACATGATTTTGGGTGAACTCCAGGAGTTGGTGATGGACAGGGAGGCCTGGCATGCTGCAATTCATGGGGTCACAAAGAGTTGGACACAACTGAACAACTGAGCTGAACTGAAGAGACAGATAGTAGTCATTTACCCTGCTCTGCAGCCCCAGACTTAACAGCTTACTAAGGTAATTCTTGCATAACTGTAAAGGGGGAAGGGCAACTGGTCATTTGAGTTAACGTCCATGTTATTTGGTTAAAATGCAATAAATAAATTAAATAATGGAAGTTCCTTTCAGTACCATAAAACAAAAAGTAAATTTCTTCTTCTTCTTCTTCTTTTTTTTTAACAAAAGTCAAGTTGTATATCTTAGTGTGAGATACATGACACATATTGGATAAGAAAAAGTTAAAATTTGTTTTTTTCTCTTGGATCAGAATTAACTTTTGAAAGTCATAATCTTCTCTCTCTATACACACACACACATATAGGTAATACACTAACATATATCTATGCATTTAAAAATTCATATATAATTTCAATATGTGGATATATGTGCAAATATAGTAATTTCCTTATGTATACATTCATATCTATATATATATAAATTATATATACCTATATGCATATGTACATATAAATAATAAAATATCTGAAGTAAACAGTATTAGTCCTAGTGTGTTAGTCTTAGGAAAATTGCTTTACAGTGATAATGTGTCCTTCTTTTTGTACAGTAGCACCAAATATAACATGCTGAAAATTTCCCAGGGTATATGTTGATTAAACATACTTTAAAACTCTTTTACTTCATTTTATCAATGTATACTGTCCTTTATTAAAATCTTTAATAATTTTTGAAGTACAGTTTTTTTATGTGATTCTAAATGTATCAAATTGAGTATATTTACATATAATTTTAAGTAATGTTCAAGAAAATTAAAGTTGGAAATTAAATATCAGCATAATATTTATATTAGTATCAATATTTTAAAAGTCTTTTCCTACAATCTCAGGACCATTCCAATAAAGGACTTCAATAAAGTAAGTTTCCTATGACATATCTTTTCTAATTTCACTTTTATCATCTGAAATTGGGTTAAAATTTTTGACCTTTTAGGATTTGGTTGAGGGACTGGTTAGTGATACAGGTCATTATTTTTATGTCTAACTTAATGACCATCTTGTAGCAAAGTCAGTGGCCCTGATAAAATGGAATATGGTACACATGATTTGGTTGGGGCTTCCCTGGTGGCTCAATGGTAAAGAATAGTAAAAGGAAAGAAATCTTAAAAATTAGGGCAGAAATAAATGCAAAAGAAAAAACAAAAGAGACCATAGCAAAAATTAACAAAGCCAAAAGCTGGTTCTTTGAAAGGATAAATAAAATTGACAAACCTTTAGCCAGACTCATCAAGAAACAAAGGGAGAAAAATCAAATCAATAAAATCAGAAATGAAAATTCTACCAAAAATTTTGAGAAGAGCTAACACCCATCCTACTCAAACTCTTCCAGAAAATTGCAGAGGAAGGTAAACTTCCAAACTCATTCTATGAGGCCACCATCACCTTAACACCAAAACCTGACAAAGATGCCACAAAAACAAAATTATAGGCCACTATCACTGATGAACATAGATGCAAAAATCCTTAACAAAATTCTAGCAATCAGAATCCAACAACACATTAAAAGATCATACACCATGACCAAGTGGGCTTTATCCCAGGGATGCAAGAATTCTTCAATATCCACAAATCAATCAATGTAATTCACCACATTAACAAATTGAAAAATGAAAGCCATATGATTACCTCAATAGATGCAGAGAAGGCCTTTGACAAAATTCAACATCCATTTATGATAAAAACTCTCCAGAAAGCAGGAATAGAAGGAACATACCTCAACATAATAAAAGCTATATATGACAAACCCACAGCAAACATTATCCTCAATGGTGAAAAATTGAAAGTATTTCCCCTAAAGTCAGGAACAAGACAAGGGTGCCCACTCTCACCACTACTATTCAACATAGTTTTGGAAGTTTTGGCCACAGCAGTCAGAGCAGAAAAAGAAATAAAAGGAATCCAAATTGGAAAAGAAGAAGTAAAACTCTCACTGTTTGCAGATGACATGATCCTCTACATAGAAAATCCTAAAGACTCCACCAGAAAATTACTAGAGCTAATCAATGAATATAGTAAAGTTGCAGGATATAAAATCAACACACAGAAATCCCTTGCATTGCTATACACCAATAATGAGAAAATATAAAGAGAAATTAAGGAAACAATTCCATTCATCATTGCAACGAAAAGAGTAAAATACTTAGGAATATATCTACCTAAAGAAACTAAAGACCTAAATATAGAAAACTAAAACACTGGTGAAAGAAATCAAAGAGGACACTAATAGAAGGAGAAATATACCATGTTCATGGATCGGAAGAATCAATATAGTGAAAATGAGTATACTACCCAAAGCAAACTACAGATTCAGTGCAATTCCTATCAAGCTACCAATGGTATTTTTCACAGAGCTAGAACAAATAATTTCACAATTTCTATGGAAATACAAAAACCCTTGAATAGCCAAAGCAATCTTGAGTAAGAAGAATGGAACTGGAGGAATCAACCTGTCTGACTTAATGCTCTACTACAAAGCCACAGTCATCAAGACAGTATGGTACTGGCACAAAGACAGAAATATAGATCAATGGAACAAAATAGAAAGCCTAGAGATAAATCCACGCACCTATGGACACCTTATCTTTGACAAAGGAGGCAAGAATATACAATGGAGAAAAGACAATCTCTAACAAGTGGTGCTGGGAAAACTGGTCAACCATTTGTAAGAGAATGAAACTAGAACAATTTCTAACACCATACACAAAAATAAACTCAAAATGGATTAAAGATCTAAATGTAAGACCAGAAACTATAAAACTCCTAGAGGAGAACATAGGCAAGACACTCTCCGACATAAATCACAGCAGGATCCTCTATAATCCACCTCCCAGTGTACTGGAAATAAAAGCAAAAATAAACAAATGGGACCTAATTAAAATTGAAAGCTTCTGCACAACGAAGGAAACTATAAGCAAGGTGAAAAGAAAGTGTTCAGAATGGGAGAAAATAATAGCAAATGAAGCAACTGACAAACATCTAATCTCAAAAATATACAAGCACCTCCTGTAGCTCAATTCTAGAAAAATAAATGACCTAATCAAAAAATGGGCCAAAGAACTAAATAGGCATTTCTCCAAAGAAGACATACAGATGGCTAACAAACACATGAAAAGATGCTCAACATCCCTCATTATCAGAGAAATGCAAATCAAAACCACAATGAGGTACCATCTCATGCCTGTCAGAACAACTGCGATCCAAATGTCTACAAGCAATAAATGCTGGAGAGGGTGTGAGAAAAAGGGAACCCTCTTACACTGTTGGTGGGAACGCAAACTAGTACAGCGACTATGGAGAACAGCATGGAGATTCCTTAAAAACTGGAAATAGAACTGCCCTCTGACCCAACAATCCCACTGCAGGGCATACACACCGAGGAAACCAGAATTGAAAGAGACACGTGTACTCCAATGTTCATCACAGCACTGTTTATAATAGCCAGGACATGGAAGCAACCTAGATGTCCATCAGCAGATGAATGGATAAGAAAGCAGTGGTACACATACACAATGGAGTATTACTCAGCCATTAAAAAGAATACATTTGAATCACTTCTAATGAGATGGATGAAACTGGAGCCTATTATACAGAGTGAAGTAAGCCAGAAATAAAACCACCAATACAGTATGCTAGTGCATATAGATGAAATTTAGAAAGATGGTAATGATAACCCTGTATGCAAGACAGCAAAAGAGACACAGATGTATAGAACAGTCTTTTGGACTCTGTGGGAGAGGGAGAGGGTGGGATGATTTGGGAGAATGGCATTGAAACATGTATAATATCATATAAGAAACGAATCACCAGTCCAGGTTTGATGCAGGGTGCAGGATGCTTGGGGCTGGTGCACTGGGATGACCCAGAGGGATGGTATGGGGAGGGAGGTGGGGGGGGAGTTCAGGATGAGGAACACGTGTACACCCATGGTGGATTCATGTTGACGTATGGCAAAACCAATACAATATTTTAAAGTACATAATAATAAATAAATGATAAATGGTTAAAAAAAAAAAAAAAAAAATCTACCTGCAATGCAGGAGTTGTAGGAAACACAGGCTTGATCCCCGGGTCAGGAAGATCCCCTGGAGGAGGGCATGGCAACTCACTCCAGTATCGTTGCTTGGAGAATCACAGGCAACAGTATGACAGAGGAGCCTGGTGGGCTACAGTCCAGAGGGGTGCAGAGTCAGACACAACTGAAGCAACTTAGCACACACGCACATGATTTGGTTACTATAAAAGTATAAAAAGTTTGGAGTTATGGGCATTAAAGCAGGGTTCCTTTGTAAGTGTCCTTCCCTTTGTGTGGATCTCCTTTTTCTTTTTCCTTGCCAGGCTAACTCTTGTGTGTTCTTTAGGTTTGATTGGCATTGCCTCATCTAGGAAGCATGCCCCAGTGATATAGATGGTGTTAACTTTAGTGCATTTCTGTAGTATTACACGTATAATCTAACACAGCACAGTTGCCATATCTTTTCATAGTATTTAGCATAAAATGGTGCATTTACTTGGCTTCTCAGTTACAATTTGAGCTCCATTTTCACACTGTTTCTCAATTCTATCACTAAAGTGGTGGTCCTAACTTCTGAACTCTAGACATTCAGTGAGCTACTACTGTGTTAGGTACTATACTAGGCTCACTGAAAAAGCTAAATGCAAAGTACATGCTGAGTCTTTCCTCCTGGTGAAAAAGTAAAATATGGCTATTCTAAACAATAAAGGTATAACCATCACATCATTAATGTAGTAGTAAGTACCAGCTCAGGGTTGTAGTATTTCTTCTAACGGTCTATGAAAATATATATCCTCCAAACAAGCTGTAAGTGTTTTGTTTGGTTTTTCAATTTGCTTGTCAGTTTTGTAGCTGTTCACATTCTCTTTCTCTCTCTGTAGTAAAAGAAGTCATTTTTTTAATCCTTAGAGTTATGTCTTCCAAAGAAAAGCCCTAAACATGATAAAATTAAATGTAGAGTGATTACAGGTTGTTCAATGAAACTACTTCAAAAATATCATGATGTGAGATTTCTGTTAAAGTAAACATTTTTGGGGAAACACAGGGATGACTGTAAATGGCTATAGAGTTGAGATTTGAAATGTTATTTTCAAAATATAATAAAGGCATTTAAAATACTATATGCAGATTAAGATTTCTAAAGTGACTCTTTCATAGCTTTCATTATTTGTCAAGTTTTCTAAACATTTGCAAATTGCAGGGAATAATAGTATATTTGGCTATAATAAAGCATTTGGGAAATAGTTTCTCAAGTTAAAAATCACATTAATACAATATACTTTTTCTAGAAAATTTAGAAAAATACAATAAATAGAAAAGCCCATAATTTGATATCTCATAACTGTTAAAATGTTGCATGTTAAATTCATTGATTATTTTCTATGCAAAGCATTTTCCTTGTAATATTTTTATAGTTACATTCTAATCACCCAAAGGTACATTTTATTATTGAGTTATAGTCTTTTAATCATACAGAGCTCATATACTAACTGCTTAGAGACGAGATCTCAGAGGGAGCAGGTACATTTAAAATTTTCTTGCCTTGCCCATTTACCACCATTTCCATTTTTCCCCATCTCATAATTGGTGAGAAAGTAAAATAAAATAAAATAAAATAAAACAGATTTTAAAAATCTTCAATTAAGTTGTTCAGTTTTTTTGGTTTTGAGATTATAGTTCACCCTTTGAAAAATCATAAAACACCAAGAACTCACACGATTAGATAGGATCTGAGATCTCCTAAGATGAAATAGGATAGTTAATATCTCTCTTCACTCCTACACTCCTTTCTCTTTGTCATGTAACTGAAAGCAACTGACATCTCATAAGGTGGAAGAGCTGGGAATGCACTTGGGATGGTACCACACATGGAATTTATATAATCTTTGTGAAACCTTCTGTCTCTGAAATATCAAAACTCCCAGGGTATGGTACTTAAACTGTCCTGCAATTCTATCAAACAGAGATCCTGGTTTTTACTTGTGTTACCTCAGCAACTAAGGGCCGTCAGAGCAACAGCAAGGGAGACACAGACAGCCATAAGAAATACCGTATGTCCAATACTGCACTTTGTTTTCTTACTTAACGTGATGACATTTACACAGATACATTTGCATGAACAGACACAAACCAGGCACTCTTGCTCAGCTCCCATGAGAGAAGAGAAAGGAGGAGGGATAAGCACAAGTGTTTGTATTTCACTGCATCTCAACTCCTGCTTTATTTTGCCACCTCAGTGTTTACTCTTGATATCCCTCCCATGGCTTTATTGGGGGATGGAGATCCGGTCCTCATAGACACTGTTGTAATACGGTGAAAATTTGGCCACAGATCTTTTCTGTCACCTCATCTTTGTTAGTCACAGGAATACTTGAAGACTGGTGTCCAAGCCTTGTAATTTACATGGTATGACATGCCGAGGGACTGATCTGTCACCTCAGCATTCTCCCAGAACCAACTACCTTAAACATGAGGTTGAAGCTGGTAATTATAGAGTTCTTCAGGAGGCCAGCTTCTTATCTGGGAGCCCTGATTACTAGGGTTCAACCAAATAAAGTGTTACTTGTTAGCTGATTTTCTTAATCTCAGAGATGGCTTGTAAATCTAATATACCTTTATGTTAGAAAACAAGCTTATATCACAAGGGTTGTGAGGCTAGTCCCAGGTGGTGCTGGAGAGTAGTGAAAAGTGGTCCAGTGACTAACTCCATGGTGTGCTCGTATTCACCTGAGGTAGAAAGGGGCAGTGGTAGGGAAAGCAATCTGGGAGGGATATTTCATCTGATGGCTGGATTCCCTAGTGATGAACACAAGTATTGTATGGAGTTGCACATGGCTGGCAACACAACTATAAGGCAGAGATCAATTAAAGGAAAATCAGGACCTGCAGCATTCCTCCCAAACCTCTTCCAAAGACTAGAGATCCTGGAGGTTCAGGGAGTCTGGGGAAAGAGAAAGAGAAGTCCTGTGTGACTTATTCAACCACGGGTCATAGAGCATGGTTGCCCATCAGAGTGCTTATGAAGGTCCAGAAATACCACAAGCAGGGTAGCATCACAGGCCACACTGGGATGGTTAACAACTTCCTTTGAGTGACAGCCAGTACTGAATGGCAGCTGTGGTCACAGGAAAGATTACCTTACCCAGGGAGGTCTATCTGTAGAGTCTTCTCGAGTAGCACTGTGGTAAAGAATCCACCTGCCAATGCTGGAGAGATAAGAGATGCAGGTTCAATCCCTGGGTCAGGAAGATCCCCTGGAGGAGGGCATGGGAATCCACTCTAGTATTCTTGCCTGGAAAAACCCATAGACAGAGGAGCCTGGTGGGCTATAGTCCAGGGGGCCACAAAGAGTCAGACATGACTAAAGCCACTTAACATACATGTCCTCCACTATCTATCTGTGAAAGATTCACCAAATAACTCAGAGAAGCCTGAGTGATAATCCTTCTAAGGGGTCTAATAGCAATACAGTAAGACATACTCATTTTACACCTCCAATAGTTTCAGATATCCCATTCTTACAAGGAAGAGGCTCCCCCCGCCTTTTTGTCCAGAAATAGCCATATCATTTGGCCCATTCCTTAATCTGTCTCCTAGGCAGGAGATCCTGAAGTTATTCCATCTCTACTATACTCTGTCACCCTCCATGGTCCTGTGAAGTTGGAGTGCACGCATTGGCACCCCTCCCAGACTTGTGATATATAGCACTGTTGTAGCCGTCCTGCCATCTGGTTATAGAAGTATAGCGTCATTGTGTTGAATCAAGTAACTTTAGTGGTTGGGTTCACCAGTAAAAGTCAGACTGGGTCAGCAGTGACTCCTGGTTTGTACTGACACTCTTAACAAAGAGTGTTCTGGGCTTCCCAGACGTCCAAAGGTGTTAAGATAGAGGAAAGAAAACAGGAGGTATGAAAGCAGATGACTATGTCCAATCACTGCAACTGTACCATGTACAAGTGTTTAGAACTAGATGTGAGCAAATGAAAACGTCCATGATACGATTGTATTGGGGCTTGTATTAGGCAAGAAGCTTAACTCATTTTCTAACTGCTTTCAAAGTTTTTTTCTCTGTCTCTTCTTAAAACAGTTTGACTATGATGTATTTATATCTGGATGCTTCTGTGTTTATCCTAGTTATTAAGTTTCCTATTATATGTATTGAGTTTCTTGAATGTGTTTCTCTATAAAGTATAGCAAATTTTCAACAGTTAGATCTTCAATATTGTTATGGGCCTTTTCCTTTCCATTCTGAGACTTTTTCGAATATGTTGGTGTTCTGGTAGTACCTCACAGGCTTCTGTGGGTCTGTTCATTAAAAAAAAAAAAAAGTATTTCTTTTTCAGGTTAGATTCTTTATGCTGAAATATATTCAAGATTTTTGACTTCTTCTGCCATGGGAAATATATTTAAGTCTACCCAGTAAAATTTATCTATTAGTTATTGTACTTTGCAACCCAAGACTTTACATTCATTTTATTTTAAAATTTCTATTTTTGAGGTTTCCTAAATAATGATTCATTGTTGACATATTTTCATTTAATTCTTTACAAATGACTTGCTTTAGTTCTTGAACAGTTTATAAAAACTATGTTACAGTCTTTGTCTGCTAAGTCAACATCTGGACCTCTTCAGAGATAATTCCTATATCTGCTTTTTTTTCTCCTTCGTATGGATAACAAGACTTTAACATTTTGTTAAAAAAAAAACTAGGCATTTACATAATATATTCCAACAGTTTTGAGTTCTGATTACTCATAGGGATTATTATATTTGATTTCTGTTTGGTTTCTAGCACATTGTGATGACTAATTTTGTAGAGTCAATATCTCTTGTTTTGTATGCAGAATCTAAATTCTTTATATGGTATATCTTTTATTCTCATTTTAATGTTAAGCCTAGATTCCCAGGGATTTTTTTGCTCTGTCAGCATAGATTAATGTTTAATATTTAGATTATTATTGGCCAGACACTGGGTTCAAATACCTGGAGCCATTACGTCACCCACTCTTTCTCCATGGATCTGAGTGTGAGTTGAGGAACACAATAATTCAAGCAATTTTCAAGTCTTCTCTATCTTTCCTGTTTCACTGAGCCTTTTTCATGTTTCATATGCCCATACATAAGGTTTCACATTTACCCAGGGATGTATGAACACTCATTTCTCTACTGAGGGTGCTATATACCCTTCCAGACAACTAGAGATATTTGGGGGTTACCAAGACCAAATTTGTTGGTCTCATTTGTTAAATTCCTGACTGGTCTACTCATTTGATGTTTGCTCCACGCAGATTTTCAGTGTTAGACTTCAGTATTTATTTCTTTGCCACTGAAATCACTGCTGCTTCAGATATAGGGTTTCTCCATGTTCCTAAAATTCATATAAGCTCCTCTAGCAGCGATAGTCTAGTTTACATGGCTTCTGATTGTGATATGGAAGTGTCTTGATGCACCTGAGAGAGCAAGGGTGAATTGGGAGTGAGAATGGAAATGGTCCCATGCTAACACACAGCAGAATTCCTGGTTATTGTGTGAAGTTCGCTGAATATAAAAGTGCTTCTTAATTTCTTCAATGCTTTTTATTAATATCCAGAATCCTGAAATGGTTCTTTGACACTTTACTGTTGTCTTTTGGAGAGAGGATTTGCTGAGTTCCTTATATCATTCTAGAAATGTTCTTTTGCTCCCTTTAAAGGATCTTGTCTGGTGATAGACTAGGTGCCTCGCTTGCTCCATCAACCATCAGGATTCAAGTAATTTGAGAACACATTCACCAGGTCTTCTAAAATACACTTACTAGAGGAAACAGAAAAAATAACAGGTATAGATTCTGGTGGCTAAGTGGTAAAAATCCACCTGCAAATGCAGGAGTCACTGGTTTGATCCTGGATTGAGAAGAACCCTTACAGAAGGAAATGACAACCCACTCCAGTATTCTTGCCTAGGAAGTCCTGTGGACAGAGGACCCTGGCAGGCTACAGTCCATGGGGTCTTAAAGAGTTTGACATGACTTGGCAACAAAACAACAACATAGTTTCCTTATTATTTATTGCATTATTGTGCAACACACATGGATACAGTTGGCTGAATATCAGACTCCAGGAGAGGATCACAAATATTTTTCAGAATGTATGGTTTAGGTTTTTTTGTTTGTTTAAGATAGTTCCTTTAGAGTAAGTGCTGGAAAAGCATTATTGGACTAGTGGCAATGAATATTTTGCTGTCTCTTGATAAATGAAATCAAATCAAATTTAAAAATTTTTATTGTTTTATACTTCCAATCAGCAAATCACGGAAGTGTCTGGCCCAGTATATAAAGCCAGCTGAGACTGGAACAATAATGTTAAAGACCTTTCTGCATATTTTTCACAATCTGTATTTTTTTAATATCATTGCCCTACTTTTTTCATCTTTTGTCAAATTAATAATAAACAATTTATTTGACATCATAACATATAAATCCTCAGTATATTTGTTGCTTTGTAAATTTATATACTTAAAAATTATAGAGTGAATTAAATTAAATATGATCAAATTATACAGTAATTATTTTATTATTAAAATATATTTTATCACATAGGAAAATAAGATATAAAAACATTTAAATGCTTAAATATAAGTATTGTTATTTAACTCTTACTAGAATTAATTTAAGTATGAATTGGTGCACATTAATCAGATATTCTCTATTTCCAACAATGGCAGGAGAAACTGACAGAAGTGTACATTTCCATATATGGTAATTAGATTTTAGAAGAGATAAATTTAAGAAAGGGATTGTGATATTTTCTTCAAATATATATGTGTATATATATATACACACATATATATATAGCTTCTCCAACCACTAAACTATGATATTTTTACTTTAGTGGAAACTTGTGACATAGAATAATACATGTTTAGGAAAAAAAATCATTTTAGAAATAAATCAGTGTAACTTTCCACTGTAGCTAAATACTTAACTATACAAAAATACTTTTTGTTAACATTTTAATGTCAACAGATTTCAATTTCTTGGCTTCCAATAAGGCTTCCATATATTTGCCCCTCACCTATGACTCAGATTACTTTATTTTCTATTAATATTTCTCTCATTATCTGGAAATAGGTAGAATTGGCTTCTACATAGATTATACATAATTTATATGTCTACATGATTTTTCCAATATATTTAATCATATAATATCAGCAACTTTTGCAATATTTTCAACAAACATAATCATTTTTCTTAAAGGCTGACACGACATCTGTTTATCCCTAGAGTCAGAAGGCCAGATAAGTCTTTGGCTGGGCATTCATCACCCCTACTGACTTTAGAGGGAATATCTACAACTCATCCAAGAATAGAATTTAGCTCATTAAAAAAATAAAAAGAAATAGCAAAGATTTAGGTTTTATACTCATGGTCCTATTTTTGTTATTTTTAGTTATTAAAAAGTTTGAACACTGGAAAGGAAGATGCTATAAATACATGCACATAATTATTATTTTAATTTATAATTAATTCTTTCTTGTTCTAGTAATATTTCTATTAGGATAAAAATATCCTAATAGATAGGATAGATTTTAGGATTTTAGGATAGGATCTCCCTATCCTAAAATCATACAGTGTATCTATTTCATTACAATATCTAATCTGTTTTAAAGTAGAAAGATGAATATAATAGTTTTTTAATGTTTTGCTTTCTTGACTATCCATTTTCTGGAAACACAAGTCTTTTTCTTAGTTTTATCACCCTTCTTTCTATACATTTATCTATTTTCAGAAATTACATAAAAGCATACCTCACATTTACAGAGAGAGTTTGACAAGTCTATTTGTATAGCTATTCTCTTTTCAGTTATTTTATTCCTTCCTGTCTTCCTTTGTTCCCTCCCTCTTTCCTTGCTCTGCTTTGAAGCATACTCCTCCATATCCAAGTATTTAACTAGATATCAACCTCCATAGGAATTACGACATTTCATATGGCATGTTTCAGAGCTGAAATAGCTTCACAGGCAGGAAATGTAAATAAAATATTTTGTGTGCTTTTGTGTTCATGTTATTCATCCACCCATATGTAAAAACTGGCAGCTTTGAGCAAACTAGTAGGGTTTTAGTCATCTGTTTGTAAGGAGTTTACATAAAACTCAAAATTTTTCCCTAGATCTAAATTCTAAGTACAAGTTACATAATCAATTTAAGCTAAATACACCTGGAAAAGAGAACTGATTTTTTTAACTAATTCATAATTATTTTATTTCATTGTTTCTGTCTCTATTTATTACATAGTGTTTCTGTATTGCTATAGTTTCTTTGGGGAAGAAAGGGCAGTTGGTTCTGCACTGGACTTTGCTGGCGCTTACTTCCACAAATGGTTTCTCACTGGATGCGTTCCTAATAGATGTCTCTGTGCTTTGTATTTCTTTCTTTGAAGGGCCTATCACCTAACATGTTTTAACTTTATTAAAGCTTATACTCTTGGAAATGGTCACACCTGGTGTGTATATGGGAAGCAGAGAGCCATAAAAATGAAATATCCCTTGAGAAAGAAGCAAAAGAAAGTTTTCAGAGAATGGGTTCTATGCTTAAAGGAGACCATGTCTCACTCTACTTTAGATTGTTGGCCAGCTGGCAAGACCTCAGATGATGCGATGAACCAAGAAGAGTAACCCTCAGTTAAGAGTTCATGAATGAGGCAGGGCTCACTGCTGCAGAAACACTGAACTGTGACATTTCACCGGCTGCTACCAAACAGTAACAACTGACCACCAGAAGGCCTCTCTGCTTTTTGGCACTGCAGAATATCCTGAGAATTTATTTAGAATAATTCCAGGGAAGAAACAATGGAAATTAATTTTTTCCCGACATATGAGGATGCTTGAAGTTCAATTTCAATGGATTTAAAGAAAATTCTTTCTATGCAAGAATCATATTTTTTTTTCACCTGAGCACTCGGTTCACATGCACTTCTCACGCACATCAGAGGTGGACCCAGGAGAGGTCCTTATGGTCCTTTTCTCCTTATAGAAGGATGGTGCTCCACCTCAGCTTCCACTGAAAAGAATGACTTTCATCTACTGGAAGAGGAACTATATAACCCCCTATGCTCCAAAGTTCCCCAATCCTTCTAACTACAAAGAAACTAACTTTTCCAGATAACTAATAAATAGCTGGCACCAACAACCTGCCTAATGGTTCTTGCAAAAGGTTATTCTCACGCTTTTATTATTACAAAAAAATAAGAGCAAAAGCGGAGGTTCCTATGCAACAGAAAAGAGTGTCCAGGAATAAACCCAAGCGCTTCTGGTCAATCAATGTACAACAAAGGAAGCAAGAATATACAATGAAGAAAAGACAGTCTCTTCAGTAAGTGGTGCTGGGGAAAATGGACAGCTACATGTAAAGCAATGAGATTTAGAACATTCTCTAATATCACATACAAAAGTAAATTCAAGTAAGTGAAATATACAAGTATAAGACCTGAAATGTTCAAATTTCTATAAGACAACATAAGCAAAACATATGACATTGAAATATATCATAGCAATAGTTTTTGTATCTGTCTCTTAAGGCAAAAGAAGTAAAAGCAAAAGTAAATAAATGGGGTCTGATTAAATTTAAAACTTAAAATTTTTTGCATAGCAAAGGAAATCATTGAGTAAAAGTAAAAGAAAACCTACAGAAATGGAGGAAACATTTACAAATTAATATGACAAATAAGGGGTTGATATAAAAATATATAACCAGCTCATAAAACTCAATATCAAAAATGAATAAATAAATAAACAACCTGATTGAAAAATGGGCAGAAGACATGAATAGAGACTTTTCTAGAGAAGACACATAGATAGCCAACAGGCACATGAAACGATGCTCACCACTACTAATCATCAGAGAAAGTTAAATCAAAATGCAATGAGTTATCACCTCACATTTGTCAGAGTGAGTGTCATCAAAAAGACCACAAGTAACAAATGCTGGTAAGGAGGATGTGGAGAAAAAGGAACTCTTCTACATTCCTGTTGGAAATGTGAATTGGTGCAGCCACTCTGGAAAACAGAATGGAGGGCTCTCAGAAAATGAAAAATAGGGCTAGTCTATAATCCGGCAATACTGCTTGTGGGGATATATGCAAAAAAAGGAAAACCATTAATTTGAATAGATACGTGCACCCCAGTGTTCATAGCAGCATTATTTACAATAGCCAGGTAGACAGGATATGGAAGCAACCTGTGTCCAGCAACAGATTAATGGATAAAGATGTGCTCTGTGTGTGTGTGTGTGTGTATGTGTGTGTGTGTATATATGGGCTCCCCAGGTGGTGCTAGTGGTAAAGAACAAGGCTGCCAATGCAGGAGACATACGAGATTCCAGGTCAACCCCTGGGTCAAGAAGATCTTCTGGAGAAGGGCATGCAACCTACTCCAGTACTCTTGCCTACAGAATTCCATGGACAGAGGAGCCTGGCAGCCTATAGTCCATGGGTTCTCAAAGAGTCCAACATGACTGAAGTGACATGGCATGCACACATGTATATGTATGTGTGTGTGTGTGTGTATATGTATACAAATGGAATATTAGCCATAAAAAGAATGAAATACTGCTTTCACAGAAACATGTATGGACCTAGAGAATATTATTCTTAGTGAAATGTCAAAGACAAATACAGATAGTATCACTTATACATGGAACCTATAAAATAAAACAAACAAATGTATATAACACAACAGAAGTAGACTCACAGATATAGAGAACAAGCTAGTTCTAAGAGTTACTATATCAAGGAGATATGAATTACTATGTATAAAATAAATGTGCAACAATCATATATTATATAGCACAAGGAAATACAGCCACTATTTTCTAAGAACTTAAAATTGAGTATAAGCTATAATCTCTATGTTATAAGCCTGAAACTTATACAATATTGGAATTCAACTGTTGTTGTTGTTGAGTCACTAAGTCATGTCTGACTCTTTGTGATCTCATACACTATAGCCTGCCAAGCTCTTCTGTCCATGGAATTTACCAGGCAAGAATATTGGAATGGGTTGCCATTTCCTTCTGCAGAGGATCTTCCTGGCCCAGGGATCAAATCCACATCTCTTGCATTGACAGGCAGATTGTTTACTGCTGAGACACCAGGAAAGCAATTCAACTATACTTCACCTAAAAGCTGTGTAATGGAAGATTATGTAAGTACCTGATAAACTTTTATTAAAAATAGCATTAAGCAAAAAAAAAAAAAGAGAGAGAGAGAGAGAGCTGGAGGGTTCCACTTGGAACAAAATTCATGATCTGTTCAGGTCTCACTGGCTCCCTATGAAATAACAGCAGACTGGGAGACAGAACTTGACCTTACGAGTTTCCCTTTTCTCTAGTAGAGCCAAAGCCTTTACTCATGCTCAGTGACACTGTAAAAGATTTTTTTTTAAATTATTTTGATATCCCAGAAGATGGGACTCACTATGAACAAAGTTACCAAAGAGTTTTTTTTTCAAGTAGAGCTGAATTATTGGACTGATATGTATCTTTGCTATATACATATATACCTTAGTTACAAGTGAAATGCCCATCAACGAGAGTGGCTTTGTGAAAGAGTACATTGTACCACTGGATACAGGACCTATTATAATTCTATGTTGTTGTTCAGTCACCCAATTGTGTCCAACTCTCTGCAACCCCATGGAATGCAGCATGTCAGGCCTCACTGTCCCTAACCCTTTCCTGAAGTGTGCCCAAGTTCACATCCATTGCATCCGTGATTGCTATCCCGCCATCTCATCTCATCTCCTTCTGCCTTCAAGGGACTTTTCCAGTGAGTCAGCTGTTTGTATCAGAAGACCAAACTACGGGAGTTTCAGCTTTAGTATCAGTCCTTCCAACGAGTATTCAGGGTTGATTTCCCTCAAGATTAACTGGTTTGATCTCCCTGCTGTCCGAGGGACTCTTGGGAGTCTTCACCAGCATCACAGCATGAAGGCATCAATTCTTCAGTGTTCCGCCTTCTTTATGGTCCAGATCTCACAACCATACGTGACCACTGGGAAGACAATAGCCTTGACTACATGGACCTTTGTCGGCAGAGTAATCTCTGTTTTTCAACACACTCTCTAGGTTTGTCACAGCTTTTCTTCCAGGAAGCAAATGTCTTCTGATTTCATGGCTGTAGTTACCATCTGCAGTGATTTTAGAACCCAAGAAGAGGAAACCTGTCACTACTTCCGCCTATTCCTCTTCTATTTGCCATGCAGTAATGGGGCCAGATTCCATGATATATATATATTTTTAAATATTTAGTTTTAAGCCAGCTCTTTCACTCTCCTCTTTCACCCTCATCAAAAGGTTCTTTAATTCCTCTTAACTTTCTGCCATTAGAGTGGTATAATTCACATATCTGAGGTTGTTGATGTTTATCCTGCTTATCCTGATTCCAATTTGTAACTCATCCAGCCCATTTCTCATGATATGCTTAGTGTATAGATTAAACAAACAGAATGACAGCAGACAGCCCTGTCACAATTCTTTCTCAATCGTGAACAAATCAGTTGTTCCATACTGGCTTCTAACTGTTGCTTCCTGACCCACAAACAGGTTTCTCAGGAGATAGGTAAGATGTTCTGGTATTCCCATTTCTTTAAGAGCTTTCCACAGTTTATTATGATCCACACTATCAAAGGTTTGGCATAGCCAATTAAACAAAGGTAGATGCTTTTCTGGAATTCCCTTACTTTCTCTATGATCCAGCAAATGTTGGCAATCTGATCTCTGGTTCCTCTTCCTTTTCTAACTCCAGCTTAGACAGCTGGAAGTTCTTGGTTCACATAATGCTGAAGCCTAGCATGCAAGATTTTAAGCATGACCTCACTAGCATGGGAGATGAGTGCAACTGTCCAATAGTTTGCACATTCTTTACTACTACCCTTCTAGGGAATTGGGATGAGGGTTAATCTTTTCCAATCCTGTGGCCAGTTTTCCAGATTGGTTGATATATTGAATGCAACATCTTGAGGGAATCATCCTTTAGAGTTTTGAATGAAAAATGAAAGTTGCTCAGTTGTGTCCAACTCTTTGCAATCCCTTGGACTATACAGTCCATGGAATTCTTCAAGTCAGAATACTGGAGTGGGTAGCCTTTCCCTTCTCCAGGGGATCTTCCCAATCCAAGGATCGAACCCAGCCTCCCACATTGCAGGTGGGTAGTTCTACTGGAATTCCACGGTACCCACTAGCTTTATTAACAGCAGTGCTTCTTAAGCCCACTTGACTTGACTTTCCAGGTGTGGCTCTTGGTGGCTAACTACCCCACTGTAGTAATCAAGTTTATTAAGTTTGTTTTGTTGTTTTTTTTTTTACAGTTCTGTGTATTCTTTCCATCTCTTCTTGATCTCTTCGCCATCTACTAGATCTCTACCATTTCTGTCCTTTATTGTGCCCATTTTTGGGCAAAATGTTCCTTTGATAATGCCAATTTTCCTGAAGAGATCTCTAATCTTTCCCTTTCTGCTGTTTTCTTCTAGTTTTATACACTGTTCCTTGAAGAAGGCCTTCTAGTCTCTCTGCACTGTTGTATGGAAATCTACACTTAGTTGGATATGCCTTTCCCTTTAACCTTTGCTTTTCACTTCTACATAATTCTATGTAGTAGAGCATTAAAAATAATGGTAGAAAACCCACTCCAGTATTCTTATCTGGAGAATCTCAGCGAAGGGGGCCTGGTGGGCTGCTATCTATGGGGTCACACAGAGTCGGACACGACTGAAGCGACTTAGCAGCAGCAAAAGATAATTAGACTTAATTCTGAGAAACCTTTACAGAGGTTGGCAGATAATTATTTTTTTACATTTTTAAAGTAAAAAGAGTAAGAATAAGGAGGAAGGGGAGGTAGAGAAAAAGGAGGAGGAAGAAGTAGATAGGAGAAGTAATAGAAATCAAATGTGTCCACAAACCTAAATATTTACCATCTATCTTTTTACAAACAAAACCCTGATTTAAAGTAAAAAAAAAAAAAAAAAACACCACTTTTTTATTTTAGATAACAATTTAGTATTTTCATAAGATTGTGTGTGTGCATTTTATAGGGAAGAGAAAAGTGTGGATATATTGCTGTAAAAAAAAATTGTATCCCCATCTAGTCAGCATAATAAACTGTAGAGCAAAGTGGATCAGGACACACAGAGGAGGCAGCCAACCATCAGTCTGAAAGCTAATTTGAATTTTAACAAACGTAAGCCTTGACCCCTTGTCTTTATAACACTTCCTCATGTGCATCAAAGCTCAAGAAGGCTCTCTTACCAACACTATGTTAACATTTTCAATGCTGTCTAAAATGACTCTGTTTCCCTCTCCTAATCCTTCACACATTTCAAGGCCTCTTTGGAAATGATGGCACATTTGGCCCCATGTTACTTGATAGCTCAGTTGTGTAAAGAATCTGCATGCAATGTAGGAGACCCCAGTTCTATTCCTGTGTGGGAAAGACCTGCTGAGAAGGGATAGGCTACCCACTCCAGTATTCTTGGGCTTCTCTTGTGGCTCAGCTGTGAAGAATCCTCCTGCAATGAGGGAGACCTGGGTTTGATCCTTGGGTTGTGAAGATCCCCTGGCGGAGGGAAAGGCTACCCACTCCAGTATTCTGGTCTGAGAATTTCATGGATTATATCAACCAAAGGCACCACAAAGAGTCAGATGCAACTAAGACTTTCATTTCGTTCCACTTCAGCCTTATTAGGTTAGTACTTCCAACAGTTAAGTCTAGCATTAAAAGGCTTCAAATGGTAATAACTGTTCTTTAGGCTTCCAAAATATATATATCCCTAGTCTTTTGTTTGATAGTATCTTAAGTTAGGATATAGGAACATATTTCTTACCTGTTCCCTACCCTGTTTCCAATCATCTAGAAGGATGACTTTGAATCTTCTCAAAGGATGTGTTTGCTAAGTTGCTTCAGTTATGTCTGACTCTGTGCCACGCTATAGTTTGTCAGGCTCTTTTGTCCAGTGGAATCCTCCAGGCAAGAACACTGGAGTGAGTTCCTGCTAAAAGGATAGGTACTTTCTTTGCCCCCATTTTTGTTAGCAATAGTCCCTAGAATCTTTGTTTCCTAATCTGAGACCTTAA
Organism: Nanger dama; assembly: GCA_917880005.1. Classification (NCBI taxonomy): domain Eukaryota; kingdom Metazoa; phylum Chordata; class Mammalia; order Artiodactyla; family Bovidae; genus Nanger; species Nanger dama. Next base: position 40,345,352 of record CAKJTW010000007.1, read on the forward strand.
ATTTTCTTTCTGTCTCCTTTGGACGGCCAGATCTTATAGCCTAGAATTTATTAGGTGAATAAATAGTTTAGGATCCAGCCTTTTCTAAAGATAAAACTATATGAGCATTTTTTTCTTAATTAGCTACAATGTTGGACCGTAATTTTATGTAACTAACACAACTGAATTTTAGTTATTTGAAATTCATATAGCTCTAGTTTTTTAACCTGAAGTGTAAATTTTATTTAGAAAATTATAATAAATTTAGTTGTTTATTAAGCCAAATTCAATAATTATTTTAGGCCAAAACCTTGTCATCAATTTTAATCTATTTTAGTGCAGAGTACATAGGTCATTGATAGCTTTTAAAGTTCTTCCCCATTTGGAAGTATAGATTGAGTGAGCATTTTTATCTGTTTTTGGAAAACAGAAAATGAGATAAAGTGTGGAGGATGACTCATCAATTGCTACTTGGAAGGTCAAGATATCAAACCTGAGAACATAATATTTGGTTCATATTCGTTCCCAGAAAGAAGAGGTAGCAGGTGTTTTAACCTTACTAATATATGTACTGTTACTAGTAAGCGAATAGAATTCTTGCATTTTTCTCTCAGTTAATCAGTTAAAACAATTAAGTACAGCTAATGATGTTGACCTTGTGTATGCAACTTCTACACTGAGACTATAAAATCCAGTATACTTGATACAAAAGAAAATGCAGGTTTAGGATGTTAGGGGCACATCACATTTCTTAGCTGACTTGCAAGTTTGATGCTCATCAAGTAACATTCAATTGCTGTTCCTAAATTTGAGTGAAAATCATATATTTTAAACTTTTAGAACTTGATACTATGTTTAACCTGACATAGGGAGAGTGCTGAATTCACAAAAATATTCCTAGCGTTTTCCATTTTCAATGTTTTATATTTGTACAGTCCTCACAATTATTTTATCTGAATTATTTCATTTGATTCTCTTAAAGTCTTAGATAGTAGTAAGGGTATATATATATATATATAATTTCCATTTGCAGACAATCTAAGGTTACACAATAAGTGTGAATATATTGACTCCTATTATTTTTTCCATTAAACTCCTTTTCTGAAATGGCTCCATTGTACTATTTCCCAAATAATTTGAAAGAAATTATGAAGAACAATTCTTAAGATTTTTGTTAATTGAAAAAAAAATTAGGGACATGCATTTAGATAATTTAGCTGTATTTTTCTATTAAAAATATGAAAAAATAATGAAATTATTTTTGAATGTCAGAATATTTAGTTAGAATGCAATACTGTTAACTGATAGGTGTTATATAGCTCAAGAATTTTGGAACTGAAATGTAATGAACAAGGAGGAGATTATGGGCACAAAAATCCACTTATAAATCTTTATAGTTGGCTCTCTTTCTATGAGGCGCCTCTATATAACTGGCTCCTCCTTATGTGTGTTTGATGGCCTAGATTATAAATAATGGTTGTTCTAATTAGAATTGTGAGACTCTAAAAGATCTCATATACACTTAAGATATACTGGCTCAATAAGAACTGTTTTAATACAAGCTGTTCTTTATGGATGCTGTTCAGCAGTATCTTTCTGTGCCTTTTTCCTTCAATAACTGCTGAAGTCTTCATTTACACTGAACAAATTATCCTGAGCAAGGAGTAGGAAGCAATCAGCAAGGTATAGTTGGGAAAAGGTCTATTTTCTTTTCATTACAGGTTGGAAAGGGCCAGAGGATGTGCCATTTGTCCAGCCTGGTAAGGAAGTACTCTATTAAGAGGGGAAAAAAAAAAGAAAACAAAAACAAAACAAAACAAAAAAATAGTAAAAAAAAAAAGTAAACATGGTTAAGCTGCTGTCTTACTGAGAACACAGATAAAGGAAAGTTTGAGAGTATGTAGTTTATTCTGCATATGATGGTAAATGAAGACAAATCTTTTAGGGCAGATTTTCTCTTTTTTATAGGTAATTTCAATTTTACTTTCTCTTAGGGATGCAACAAATTACATTTTTATGTGTAAATAGAGGAAAAACAGTGGGCAAAGAAACAAATATTCAAATGAAATTTAGAAAAAGTATTTTTCAAAAGATGGATAGAGGCTTAGTTCTATTTCTGAAAAACGTAAAAATATAAAAATTAGATTAAGGCTGTATATTATCACCCTGCTTATTTAACTCATATGCAGAGTACATCATGAGAAGCGCTGGGCTGGAAGAAACACAAGCTGGAATCAAGACTGCTGGGAGAAATATCAATAACCTCAGATATGCAGATGACACCACCCTTATGGCAGAAAGTGAAGAGGAACTAAAAAGCCTCTTGATGAAAGTGAAAGTGGAGAGTGAAAAAGTTGGCTTAAAACTCAACATTCAGAAAACGAAGATCATGGCATCTGGTCCCATCACTTCATGGGAAATAGATGGGGAAACAATGGAAACAGTGTCAGACTTATTTTGGGGGCTCCAAAATCACTGCAGATGGTGACAGCAGCCATGAAATTCAAAGACGCTTACTCCTTGGAAGAAAAGTTATGACCAACCTAGATAGTATATTCAAAAGCAGAGACATTACTCTGTCGACAAGGTTCCGTCTAGTCAAGGCTACGGTTTTTCCAGTGATCATGTATGGATGTGAGTTGGACTGTGAAGAAAGCTGAGTGCCAAAGAATTGATGCTTTTGAACTGTGGTGTTGGAGAAGACTCTTGAGAGTCCCTTGGACTGCAAGGAGATCCAACCAGTCCATTCTGAAGGAGATCAACCCTTTGGACGGAATGATGCTAAAGCTGAAACTCCAGTACTTTGGCCACCTCATGCAAAGAGTTGACTCACTGGAAAAGACTCTGATGCTGGGAGGGATTGGGGGCAGGAGGAGAAGGGGATGACAGAGGATGAGATGGCTGGATGGCATCACTGACTCAATGGACATGAGTTTGAGTGAACTCCAGGAGTTTGTAATGGACAGGGAGGCCTGGCGTGCTGTGATTCATGGGGTCACAAAGAGTCAGACACGACTGAGCGACTGAACCGAACCAAAAATGAAGGTTTATTTGATACCGAAGGCTGTTTACTTCTTTCTGAGCTTTTCTGATTGCTTATTATTCATCTGCTACAGTAAGGAATAGCCAGTCAAATCCTGGAGACATACTTCATTTCACCATAATAAAAATCCCACAAAATCTTTTACCCCAAAATATGAGTAGAAAGGTTGATTCATCACTTTTAGAAATACTACAACTTTTAAAGTTCATTTTATCAAATTTTTCATATTAGTTATAGAATCATTATTCTAATTAAAGTAAGAAGAAACCACCAATACTTATTTGGGGTGAATATATATATTTTGCTCATCAAAGACAATGCAAGTTTACTTAAAATGGCCATGATAATTGACTATGCTTCATGTAATTCCAATATCACATCTTACTATTTATATGATGGATTTAAAGAAAATTTGTAGGCATTAAATTACACTTAGAAGTAGATTAATTTTCTGCTTTAAGATTTAAACAAAGGAAATTCACATTAAGAGCAGAGATAATTCTACCTTTCTGAAAGCTATTCCAGTAACACCAAGTAACAATTTGCGAATGACACTCTACTAAAATACTCTATTGTTTAAAAGGATTATCTGGAATAACTAGTCTACAAAAATTGCTAAGACTAGTAAATGAACCAGAACTTATATAGCTGATTCTTTGTGGTAGTGGCAGGAATTGGAGATAACATTGGATTATTTAGATACAGAGAAAGTCAAAATTGTATTTGTCCTACTTTGGTAAATTTTAACAAAATTATCTATACTTCTAATTGATATAATTTTACTTTCTGAATCTGATTAGTGACATCAAAAATGTACTCATGCTTATCACTAAATTTTCAAAATTTCTTACTATTTCAATCAACATTTCACATCATTTATATTAGGTTGGGAAGAACATAGCCAATATCATTTTTATAAAAACTAATTAGTTTTATTCTTTTCATAGTTTATATGTGAGGTTATTATTTGAATGTTATTTTTGTTCTTTTCCTTTTTCTTTCAATATACGTAAATTTTTTTGTGTGATTCTATTTAATGTCTTGAGGAAGGAGATAGCAACCCAGTCCAGTATGCTTGCCCAGAAAATTCCATGGACAGAGGAGCCTGGTAGCCTATAGTCTATAGGGTCACAGAGTTGGACGTGACTTACACTTCACTTCATGACAGGTTCTAGGTTCATGAACAGGTTCCACCTCAGTTCAACTGATGCAAATTCATTCCTTTTTATCAACCTTAGTTTACTGTCTGTTGTCACAAAGACTCGGACACAACTGAGCACACATATTTAATGTCTGTCAGCTGACAGCTGTAAGTAATTCTAAATTTTGTTTCACTGTTTCTTTAAAAAATGTTTTCAACTTAATATTTTTCTTCATATCCTTTGTGTCTTATTATTTTAGAACTAAGTATAATTCTGTTTTTATAAAACACTTTTATTGTGAAATCTTTTACTTCTATATCTAAGGGCACAAAATGAAATATATGCTCAATTCAGTTCAGTCATGTCCAACTCTGCAACCCCATGGACATCAGCATGCCAGGCTTCCCTGTCCATCACCAGCTCCTGAGGCCTACACAAACTCATGTCCATCACGTCAGTGGTGCCATCCAACATGCTCAATAAATTGTTACAAAGAGAACACATTTCAATCACCACCAAGATCAAGGGTGAAGACGAGGTGAAGTCACTCAGTCATGTCCGACTCTTTGCGACCCTATGGACTGTAGCCTACCAGGCTCCTCCCTCCATGGGATTCTCCAGGCATGAGTACTGGAATGGGTTGCCATTTCCTTCTCCAGGGGATCTTCCTGACCCAGGGATAGAACCCGGGCCTCCTGCATTATGGGCAGACGCTTTAACCCCTGAGCCACCAGGGAAGCCCACCAAGATCAAGGAATAATATATAATTTACTGTAGATTATATGTGACTAACACACAGAGATTATAGGTTTACCAGCATAAATATATACTTCCTAAAAACTATGGCTTAGTCTTATTTTTACATTTCATATACATGATGCTTTAGAATATGTTTTATTTTGTATTTGGCCTCTTTCACTCAAAAATTTTTAAAATAGCCATGATATTTAATGTATCTATAGTTTTTACTTGAATTGCTCCATTGTATTTTTCATATGAATATCTTTCACTACAAATTCTTTACCCATTATGCCACTGGACATTAAAATTGTTCACAGTATTTGATTATTATGAATAATGACTCATTAAACCTTCTTTACTTTGGGCACAATGGATATGCATTTACTTTGTTTATACCTAGGAGTAAGTTTGCTTAGCTGTAGAGAATATAGGACATAGGACAATGCAATAAGGAGACCAAATGAGTGACTGTGCCAATTTGTACTCCCACCAATAAGATAGAATAGTTGCCTGTGCTAGATCATTTGTCCATATGTGATACTGCTGGACTATTACTCTAATCATTTGGATGGGTATGTTGTTGCATTTTACAGCTGCCTTTTGGGTTTCTCTGATAACTAATGATGTCAAAGACCTTTCCATATGTTTATTGCACATATTGATATCATCTTTTCTGAAGTACCTGATCAAGTCCTTGGCCATTTTCCTAATTTTGACTAATTTCTTTTTCTTATTAATCTGTAGGTAATCTTTAAATCTTCTCAATGGAAACCCTTTGTTGACTGTAGATTTTGGAAATGTCTTTGCTTGCTATTTGCCTTTTCATTATTTTAATGGTGTCTTTTTCAAACAGAAATTTTTTATTTTAAAGAAAAGAGATATATAATTTCGACCTTTAGGTTAGTCTTTTTAGTGTTATGCTTCAGAAAAAAATTTTCCAAGGTCATAGATACTTGCTCTTGTATAATTTTCTAGAAGGTATATCGTTCTTTCTTTTACACTACTGGGCTGCTGTCTATGGAGTCTCACAGAGTCGGACATGACTGAAGCAACTTAGCAGTAGCAGCAGTAACAACCTCACTAGAACTATATTTTCTGTGTTACAAAGAAGAGATCATATTTCATATTTTCCATGTAAATATCCAAATTCTTGAGTAATATATATTGAAAATACCAACATTTTCTCAGTAATATGCAATATTTCCTTTGTCAAAAATCAAAGATACTTTTATCTTCGATCTGTTTCTAGATTCTTTTGTATGTCTATGACTTATTTCTTTTTATAATTTTATACTGTCAATGATTGTACAAATCAAGTCTTTGTATGAGATAGAAGAAAGACCTCTTAGTTTGTTTTGTTCAAAAGCATCTTGATGGTGACAGTGATTTTAATTTTCATATATATTGTAAGTTCATTGAAGTTCAAAAAATATTTTAAGATAACATTGAATTTTCAAATCTATATTAGTATATCACTGTTTTATATCACTCTTCTTTAATTTCAATATTTTATATTTTATATATATGAGCTTACATATAATTTATTTTTCATATATATTTGTAAATTATTTCAAATGTGATCTTTGTTAGATGCAATTTTCTGTTCCTTGTAAGTAGAAATGCCATTGACCTTTTTATTGCTGAACTTGCAACCAGCAAGTAAGGTAAACACACTCAATTTACTTCACCTGTTGGTATTTTCTGGATTTGATATGAGCATAATAATATCATATCAAATGAAGAAAGATTCATGTATTCCTTTTTAATTATTTTACCATTAGTCTCTTTTCACTTGCCTTATTGCACTGGGTAGATTTTATACGTAAGTAATAAGAGCAGAGGAGAAGGCAATGGCACCCCCACTCCAGTACTCTTGCCTGGAAAATCCCATGGACGGAGGAGCCTGGTGGGCTGCAGTGCATGGGATCACTAAGAGTCGGACATGACTGAGCGACTTCACTTTCACTTTTCACTTTTATGCAATGGAGAAGGAAATGGCAACTCACTCCAGCGTTCTTGCCTGGAGAATCCCAGGGACGGGGGAGCCTGGTGGGCTGCAGTCTATGGGGTCGCACAGAGTCGGGCACGACTGAGGCGACTTATCAGCAACAAGAGCAGATGTTGTTGTCTGTTGCTTAATCTCAAATATTTTAATTATTCTCTATTAATTATGTTAATGATATAGTCTTTAAAAATCATTTCTTAGATCAAAGTTCTCATTATTTCTAATTTAATATGAGGCTTTGCATAAAGGATACTGGCTTTAATAAAATGCTTTCATTCTGTACCTACTAAGATGTTATGGAAAACTTTCTCCTTTATTTAATGTGGATAATAACACTTATTAATTTTGAATGTTAAGCCAATCCTACATTTCTAAAACATACATAATTAGGCTGTGAAATATTACTAGTCTCATTTCACATGTATAATAATTTAAAATTAAAGATACAAAATGATTTGCTGAGGGAGGGAACAAAAGCATAAATTTGTTTCTTAATCCTTGTTCACTTTATTATTAATTTGCACAGTGAAATAAGCAGAGTCTTTATAATTGTATTCAAATATCATATTTGTATATTATAATTTCATAATTTGGGTACATTTCATCACTCACAGCCTAATTTTTTTCTTTAAAATGATGTTTGTGTTTGGTACTAAAAATAGAAAAGATATAATACATAAGAGCAACAGATATTTTAAAATATATTTATTATAGATTATGATGTTTTTAACTTCAAATGTAAATATTTTATTTTTAATAACCTAAAAATTATAGAAAACAAGATATATTTCTCACAAGTGTAAATGCTCCTCCTGTGAATTTAAAATTATATCATCCTTTTTTTCTCCTGTTTTATGCACAGATTTTTTTCCTGTGTTGAGTTTTTGCTATATCTAATATAGACACTATTATCGTACAATAAAGTGCTTTGTCAAAAGTGTTTTACATCTTTTGCAAAGACCCTGTAATACATTATAAATTGTATATCACACAATTGAAAACCAAATATTCTTGGGTGAAATAAAAGACAGAACCACTGTGTAAAAGTCAAGAGAGGAAAAACAAAATGAAGTGGATGGTGGGCAACAATCAAGTTCACTGACTGGATGGCAGAATATTGCTACAGAGGCAATACTACCCAAATTAATCTATAGATTCAGCACAATCTCCATTAAGATTCTATGTATGTATTTTGTAGAAATTAACAAGATGATTATGCATTCACACAGTGCAAGGCAACTGAGATAGCCAAATAGTACTGAACAAGAAGAACCAAGTTAGAAAATTCCTAATTCCCATTTTTAAAACTAACTACAAAGCTACAGTAATCAAGACAGAATGGTACCACCACAAAAATATGCATATAAATCAACAGAATAAAGTTGAAAGTTCAAAACTAAACTTATATTTATGGTCAAATTATTTTTGACAAAGATGCCAAGATAATTTAATGGGAGAAGTTATAATATTTTGAATAAATAGTTCTGGAACAACTGGACACTCACAGACACATGAATGAATGTTGGACTCTGCCTCACACCATGAAGAGAAATTTACTCAGAATTCCTCGGGATTTAACATGCGTTAAAGCTACAAAACCCTAGAAGAAAATATTGAAGTAAATCACTATGAATGACGTTAACTTAGGCAATGGTTCTTAGAAAGGAAAACAAAAGCTTCTGATAAAAAAAAGAGACTTGATTTTTATCAAAAAAAAGAGAGAGAGAGAGAGAGAACAACTTGTCCTCTGAAGGATATTATCAATAAAATGAAAAGAATATAGAATGGGAGAAAATATTATTTGCAATTCATACATCTGGTATGGGACTTGAAAAGACCATATAAAGACAACTTAAAACAATAATAAAATATAAATAACCAAATTTTAAAATGGGCAAAGAATTTAAATAGATATTTCTCCAAAGAAGATATACAAATAGGCAATACACATAAGAAACAATGCCTGGTATCATTATTCACTAACAAATCTCAAATCTAAAAAATTTGCTATGAGGTGAAGTCTCATGTAAAGCGTTCCTAACACACATACACACACACACTCTCACACATACTCTCTCACACAAAGGCACAGAAGGAAACTTTTGGTAGTGATCGATATGCTTGTTTCCTTGGTTACGGTGATAATATCACAGGTATATACATATGTCTAAACTCATCAAACTGCATTAAATGTGTAGTTTTAATTCTGCATCTCAAGTATACCTCAGTAAAACTATTTAACAAGCTGCAAATCAAGACGACAATGGAATACCACTGGCACTCATGAACAGAGAAAAAGAAAAAATATCAAGAGTTGACAGATATAAGAAGTTAGAACCCTCATTTATTGCTGGTGGGATTGTAAAACAATGCAGACACTTTAGAAAATTTTGGGACTTCTTCATCAGTTCAGTTCAGTTCAGTCGCTCAGTCGTATCCAACTCTTTGCGACCCCATGAATCACAGCATGCCAGGCCTCCCTGTCCATCACCAACTCCCAGAGTTCACTCAGGAAACAACAGTTAGAACTGGACATGGAACCACAGACTGGTTCCAAATAGGAAAAGGAGTACGTCAAGGCTTTATATTGTCACCCTGCTTATTTCACTTATATGCAGAGTACATCATGAGAAACGCTGGTCTGGAAGCAACACAAGAGGGAATCAAGATTGCCAGAAGAAATATCAATAACCTCAGACATGCAGATGACACCACCCTTATGGCAGAAAGTGAAGAGGAGCTAAAAGCCTCGATGAAAGTAAAAGAGGAAAACGAAAAAGTTGGCTTAAAGCTCAACATTCAGAAAACGAAGATCATGGCATCGGGTCCCATCACTTCATGGGAAATAGATGGAGAAACAGTGGAAACAGTGTCCAACTTTATTTTGAGGGGCTCCAAAATCATTGCAGATGGTGACTGCAGCCATGAAATTCAAAGACGCTTACTCCTTGGAAGAAAAGTTATGACCAACCTAGATAGCATATTCAAAAGCAGAGACATTACTTTGCCAACTAAGATCCGTCTAGTCAAGGCTATGGTTTTGCCAGTAGTCATGTGTGGATGTGAGTTGAATTGTGAAGAAGGCTGACCGCCAAAGAATTGATGCTTTTGAATTGTGGTGTTGGAGAAGACTCTTGAGAGTCCCTTGGACTGCAAGGAGATCCAACCAGTCCATTCTGAAGGAGATCAACCCTGGGATTTCTTTGGAAGGAATGATGCTAAAGCTGAAACTCCAGTACTTTGGCCACCTCATGAGAAGAGTTGACTCATTGGAAAAGACTCTGATGCTGGGAGGGATTGGGGGCAAGAGGAGAAGGGGACGACAGAGGATGAGATGGCTGGATGGCATCACTGACTCAATGGACATGAATCTGAGTATATACAGCTATATTATCCAGCATTTCTAGCCCTACAGAATTGAAGAGAATTGAAAAATCTCCCTCTACAAAAACTTCTACACAAATATTCATGGCAATATTATTCATGATAGCCAAAAGTGGAAATTACCCCAAATCCCATCAACTGAGTAATGATTCAGCAGAATGTGATATATCCATAAAATGACAAATTATTTCATCATAACTATGCTTCAATGTGAAATATTAAAAACAAACAGCAACAATGAAATACTTACATGTGCTACAGCCTTGAAAACATTATGATAATTTTAAGGAGCCAAAAACAAAAGGCCACATTGTGTGATTTCATTTATGTAAGATGTTTATAATAGGCAAATCCATAAAGCAGAATAGTAATTGCTGAGGCTAAAGAGGGGGAGGAAATGGGGAATAATTGTTCAAGGGCATAGGTTTTTTTTCAGGGTGATGAAAATGTTCCAAAATGTGATGATGATAGTTTCACAATTCTTTGAATATAATAAAACCATTTCAAAGTGGAAATTTTATTGTATGTAAATTATATATCAATAGTGCTGGGATTTTCAGGGGAAGGGTGGATTTTTTTTTAAGTTCAGTGAGAGTAGGAAATGTGGGTTTTGATTTACACAGATTTATTTCATATCCTAGATCTCACTTTATCAATTAGTATTAGCCAAGTTTATTGATATACTTGGATTTTACTTTATAAAATGATACAATATCTATATGAGAAATAGAAATTTAAATGAATTTTTTTCAATTTTTCCTCACTGCCATAAATGGATTCAAAACTCACTGCCACAGATAGATAAATTACAGATTTCTAGGTACCCACTCCTGGAGTCGATTCAGTAAGTCTGAGGTAAGGATTACACGTTTGTGTTCAGTTCAGTTCAGTAGCTCAGTCATGTCCGACTCTTTGTGCCTTTTTTTAAAGATAAATCAGCTTTATCTGATTTAGCTTATGATCAGACAAAGCTTAGGTAAATAATAATAGCTTTGAGCCTTGCTAAACACGTGCTCAATAAACACTGGTTTTTTCCCATCTTCTCCTATGCCAGTACCCCTTTAAGAGAATGTGTTCATTGGAAGGACTGATGGTGAGGCTGAAACTCCAATACTTCGGCCATCTCATGCAAAAAGTTGACTCATTGGAAAAGATCCTGATGCTGGGAGGAGTTGGGGGCAGTAGGAGAAGGGGACGACAGAGGATGAAATGGCTGGATGGCATCACTGACTTGATGGACATGAATTTGAGTGAACTCCGGGAGTTGGTGGTGGACAAGGAGGCCTGGCATGCTGTGATTCACGGGGTTGCGAAGAGTCGGACGTGATTGAGTGACTGAACTGAACGGAAACCTAACATTGTTGGTCTTCCCTGGTGGCTCAGTGTTAAAGACTTTCCTGTTAAGCAGGAGACCCGGATTCGATGCCTGGGTCAGGAAGATCCCCTGAAGAATGAAATGGTAACCCACTCCAGTATTCTCCAGGTTTTCCTGGAAAAGGAAATGGCAACTCACTGCAGTATTCTTAACTGGGAAATTCCACGGATAGAGGAGTCCGGTGAGCTAGTTACCAGACTGTACAGCTACAGGTCACAAAGACACAACTTAGCAACAGACTTTCACTTTTCATGTTCAACATAATATTGCACGCCAACTATATTTCAATAAAAAATAAAATGTGTTTGATGTGTATGTGTTTATTATGTATATTACATATGTGATTATACACACATTCATATACATCAGAGTTTTGATTTCAAAATTCCTATAAAACTATGTGTTAGGTGCTTAAGAAATTCTGAGGTTGAAAATGGACATATACAACTTTAGTGAATATTTCTTAGAGCCTAGAATATGCAGATGTGATGTAGATCAACCTTAGACTGTAACCATACCTTACAAATGGCACATTTTTTTTCTCTTTAAAAAAGGCAAACAACTTTATAATAGGTTTTAAGAACTGCAATCTCAAGCACTCCTTGATTAGATATTTGCTTTCTATATATACTAAATAATTTAGTAACATTAGCAGTCTTTGCACAATAGATGTCAATTAATCGAATAGGAGGGGTGTTATAGATTTGCTACAAAGGTCTGTGTGAGTAGAGATTTGTGAAGAAACCTGGAACAGAGCCATATGCAGTTTCCCTAACTGTACTTAGGATTGTCAGCATCACACACTCTCATGAGCACCAAATTTTATAAAATTTATTTGTACATTATAAAAAATGTAGAGTCAAATATAAATAGACTAGAATAAACATCTGTGATTACTGAAATCAACGCATTTCCTCTATTAAATAGGTTTTCTCTAAGGAACATCTTCCTACAGAGCAAGAAAATTATTCCAAATTCCCTTTAGGTTTGCATATGAAGAAATAACCTCTGTCTTTTCTCAAAGATGCTTGAATGTCTATCAGAGACAGTATTCGTTTTTAAAAAACACAAATAAAAAATAATGTTTCCAAGTGAGTAGTTTCTGGGCAATGTTACAGAGAGTTACACAGTGTTCTTTTTGAAATTCATTATCATATTATATCTACTTTTAATTAGCTTTATCAATTAATATAAACAGAAGTGCCTGGATGCATATATCAGGCCTTCATTAACATTAAGCTTTCATCTGCTCTGTGGCTTGCTTAGTTTCTGCCTTTTAGTTAAGCACCATACTTTCTTTGCTTTCACCACACCTTCCAAAAACTGCTGGATTTTGTGATGCTTGCTTAAAATCACTGGACACAGAACATCAAGGAAACCTGTGCTTTAGAAACAGTGTAGAATGAAGACAAGTGAATCACATGGAAAATTGTATAACTTTATTTTTTCAGCTGAAAGTCTAATAATCCCAGTATTCTTTTTTTTTTTTTTACCAGATTTCAATTATTCTCAACACTGTTTTTCTCCCTCACAGAAAAACAATCTCCATAATATGGAAAATCAGAATATAGGAAGTCTCCTACAATATGACTAAAAATATTAAATCAAATTTCATATTATTTGTGTTTTCTATGTAGATAGAGCCAGAAGAAGCCACACTGAGTATATAACCACACTTAAAAAAATTATTTTGACAAGATACTGCTTTAAAACTATTCAGACTTATTTTGAACAGAAATTTGCCTACTCGCTCTTTTTATTTTTTAATATAAATTTATTTTAATTAGAGGTTAATTACTTTACAATTTCTATTGGTTTTGCCATACATCAACATGAATCTGCCACAGGTATACACGTGTTCCCCATCCTGAACCCCCTCCCCCCTCCCTCCCTTTCCCAACCCTCTGGTGCTCCCAGTGCACCAGCCCCAAGCATCCAGTATCATGCATCGAACCTGGACTGGTGATTCATTTCATATATGATATTACATGTTTCAATTTACTCATTCTTTTTAAAAGAGGCATCATGTTTAGGAAGAAAGAATATTAGATTATTTAGGATGGAAAGGGAAATTTTAGGTCAAATTATAGAAAATTCACAGTTTTATTAATATTGAGCTTTCCAATATGTATACTTCTCATTATTAGAAATTCTTTATATCCTTTAAAAGGGTTTTATCATTCATTATGATCCCTGGGTTGGGAAAATCCCCTGGAGAAGGAAATGGCAACCCAGGATTCTTGCCTGGAAAAATCCCATATGGAGGAGCCTGGTGGGCTACAGTCCATGGGGTCACAAAGAGTTGGACACGACTGAGTGACTTTACACACACATCATTAATTATATACAGTTTTAATCTATCATTAGAACATGTAGTGGGAACAAAGATATAGATCTCTCTATATATATATATGTATTGTGTGTGTCTTCATGTTAAGTTGCTTCAGTTGTACGACCCTAGGGACTATAGCCCACCAGGCTCCTCTGTCCATGGGATTCTCCAGGCAAGAATGCTGGAGTGGGTTGCCACGCCCTCCTCTAGGGGATCTCCCAACTCAGGGACTGAACTCATGTCTCCTGCATTTGCAGATGGTTCTTTACCACTAGTGCCACCTGGGAAGCCCCATATATATGTATTACTGCTACATATTACATATGATTGTATATATTATATTTAATATGCTATTACCATTATATATAATATTATTTTATATATCATAAATATATATATTACTGTTATGATTAGGCTTATAGTCATTTATTAAATAATCTGAATGTCCCATATCCGAGTTGGGCATTATATATCATGGAATGCTAATTCATTTCTGGTTATTATGCTTGCTGCTACTGCTAAGTCATTTCAGTCGTGTCCGACTCTGTGCGACCCCATAGACGGCAACCCACCAGGCTCCCTCCTCCCTGGGATTCTCCAGGCAGGAACACTGGAGTGGGTTGCCATTTCCTTCTCCGTGCATTATGCTTACATCATTGTAGTTACCTTAGTTGAAAATATCTTTTTGTTACTACTTTTGGACTTTGTATGTAGACAGCTGCAGATCTGGCAAATAATCAAGTTATTAGAGTATTGTATGCCAGCTTTCAATCCACCCACTATATTTTCTGTGTGATAATATGTGTGGAACTCTGAAAACAGTGTTTCTGCTTTGGCATCTGACTTCCAATTTGGCTCTGTCAATAGACAGTGCTAGATAGAGCCTGGGTAACTGGTGTAGGAAAAAGGAATATACTCTTTTGTGTCTCTTCACTATTCTTATTTTATTTTTATTTCTCTATTACTATTTCATTACTACAGTAGTAGTTACCCTTATCTGTGGAAGCAGCTTATTTTAGTTTGCAATTTTCTACTTTTCAGATACATTTTCAGAGCTCTTGGTCTACCTATAGGATCTCTCCTCTAAGTTTAGAAAAAAAAAAAGTAGCAGTCAAGTTGTACCATTTCACAGAAGTTTAAAGCCCATTTAAAATTAAAACAAAACAAAACAACTTCATTCCTTCATTCTTCAATTCTAATTGTGGTAATTAGGATTTCTGCTATAATTACTGAACATAGTAACTCATTGCATTCCACATGTGACTTTTATCTCCTAACTAAATCCAAGACTCCATAGTATGGATACATGAAGATTATCTGTAAGCTACTTTTCAAGTTTTTCAAGTCTTGGCTCTAAATGGTGAAAAATCATGATTATCTTAATGTAGACACTGGAGCTAAAGTGTAAAAATTCTTATCAGTGTTTTGTTCATTATCATTTTGATTATTTGATGAAGATAATTCCTTTTATTGCCAGCTTTCATACTTTTTATTCTTTCTCTTCTTTTTCTTTCTTACTTTTTAGTTTAATAAATAACCACTGACTTACATTGGATGGATGATTATTTTTGGCACTTATTTCAAGGATTTTTATCTCATTTATCCTCTAAGTTGAATAATAACTCTAATTCTCATTTGTCTACCCATATGTCAATATCACAATGTCTTAACCACTCTCCCTTAAAATATATCTTGATATTTGGTTAAATAAGATTCTCTATCTTATTTTTCTTCTTTACAATTGTCAAAGTTATCCTTTATCTTATAAATTTCCTTCAATTCCCTTCATCTTAAACATGAGTCGAAAAATATCTAATTTGTCTGCTTTTGTGCATCTAATCTTATTCATTTAACTCTTGTTTTTATAAGACTTGATATGTGGTATTTGTATTTTACTTCAAAATTCTGTAATGATCTTTGTGGCTAACTTGTTCAAAATGAAAATCAAGACTTCATTTTATGAATTTTGAGAAATTTTATCTTTGTTTTATTGTATTTTACTTGTATTTACTTGTTTTATTTGTATTTTACTAGCTTTTATATATTGATTTTAAACATGTTGACTGAATTTGTTCTTGTTGCTCAGTAATTATTTTCTACAGATGTATCTTTCAGGTCATTAATTCTCTTTTATGGTTGTCTATTTTTTTACCTTTGTTTTTTAAAAAGTTCTATTGGAACTTCTTTTTATATATTCCAATATTGTAAAATATTTTGTCATAGTTTCACCTATTTTTGAACATTGTCATTATATTTCATTTGAAGTCAGTGACTGATAACTCCAACATATAAAATATATGTGGATCAATTTCAATTGACTTTCTCCTTTTAATTTCCTGATATTTTGGCCTAGCCTCTGGCATGCCTAATAATTTCTTATTTGCTGCTGGCCATTGTCTATAAAAATAAATGTAGAGGCACTGGAACCATTATATTGCATACAGAATTTTCTTTATTAGGAAGATAATAGCAGGTAAGTCTTCTGAGGGAGAGAGCAGAGGATGAGATGGTTGGATGGCATTACCAACTCAACAGTTTGAACAAACTCAGAGAGATGGTGAGAGGTAGGGAAGCCTGGAGTGCTGCAGTCTATGGGGTCGCAAAGAGTCAGACATGATTGAATAATTGAACAATAGCAAGTCTCCTGATACAGGCAAAACTGATCTATTTTAATATTTTCCTTACTTCTAGTAATACAACCTCCTGGTTGCAAAGGTCAGAGTATGTTTTCTTAATTTTCCGGGCCATAGCTGTAAGTGACCATTAGTCTTTTCTTCTTTAACCTTATCTTCAAAATAAGTCACCAACCCCTCCTCCTACTCTGGCTCAGAGGGTAAGGTTGGTTCTGACTCCTCTTCTCCAGGGTAGTCCTTCAAGTCACCTTTTCCATATATGGAAAGTAATATCTGTTCACAAACCCCAAACCCTGCTGTTTAATGACTTTTGTATCACCATGTTTGTTATGGTTCTGGGACATGAGTGAAATTATCTTCTTTTCCTAGAAATATTTTCCTAATTTTTCTCTGTGTATTTTACCTGCCCTTACTTTGTGTATTCATTATATCTATTACATTATTAAATGATACATTTAATAATATAGTTATATAAGTAAAATTCTAGCAAACCAACTTCAACAGTATATTAAAAGAGATAAAATACCATGATGAGTAAAATATGTTCCTGTGATTTACGGTTATTAAGATATATGCAAATCAATCAATGATCAGTTCAGTTCAATTCAGTCGCTCAGTCGTGTCCTACTCTTTGCAACTCCATGAATCGCAGCACGCCAGGCCTCCCTGTTCATCACCATTTCTCGGAGTTCACTCAGACTCACATCCATCGAGTTCGTGATGCTATACAGCCATCTCATCCTCGGTTGTCCCCTTCTCCTCCTGCCCCCAATCCCTCCCAGCATCAGAGTCTTTTCCAAAGAGTCACCTCTTCACATGAGGTGGCCAAAGTACTGGAGTTTCAGCTTTAGCATCATTCCTTCCCAAGAAATCCCAGGGTATACCTGCATTTAAAAATGAAATTTCGTGTCAATGTATGGCAAAACAAATACAGTATTGTAATTTAAAAAAATAAATAAATTTAATTAAAAAAATAAAAATGAAATATAAAAATTGCATAATTATCTCAAAGGTTCAGAGAAAACATTTAACAAACTTCAACACTCTTTCATCAGCAAATTAGATAAAGAATGAAAGTAACTCAACACAACAAAGGCTGTATATGACAAGCCCACAGCTAACATTGCAGTTGATGGTGAAAAACTGAAAGTTTTTCCCCTAAGATGTGAAATAACGCAAGGATATCCACTATCAATATCCACTATCGATATCCACTATCAATATCCAACACAGTATTGGAAGACCTACCCAGGGCGATTAGGCAATAAAAAGAAATAAAAGACACCTAAATTAGAAAAGAGTGAAATTCTCTCTGCAGGTAACATGTTTTATATGCAGAAAACCCTAAAGACTATGCACATACAAACACACACACAAACATATTAGAACTAATAAACAATTCAGGAAAAATTCATGGTACAAGATCTATCTATCTATCTATCTATCTATATATATATATATATATATATAAATCAGCTGAGTTTCTATATACCAACAATGAACAATGCAAAAGGAAATTTAGAAAACAACCTAACATACTGTACCAAAAAAGAATAAATTATATAGAACTAAACTTAACCAAGGATGTAAAATTCTTTTACACTGAAACTGTAGATCAGTAATGACAAAAATTAAAGCAGACTTAAATAAATGGGAAGATGTTCATGCTTACATATTATTTTGATAGTATATAGTTAAGTGTGCATAACATCTAATTTGATCTCTATAGAGTCAATGATATCTTCTTTGAACTTCCACTGCCATTTTTCATAAGTAGAAAAAACTATTCTAAAGTCCAAGTGGAACCACAAATGACACAAATCTTTTAATAAAGAAGAACAAAGTTCAAGGCATCACTCTTTCTGATTTCAAACTATATCACAAGCTATATTAATTAAAACAGTATGTAATTGCATAAAATAGATGCATAAAATCATACACAAATCAATGGAACAGAATGGAGAGCCCTCAAGTAAATCCATACATATGAAACCAACTAACCTTCAACAGGGGCACTAAAAATGCACAAATGGGAAAGCAATAGTCTCATTAACTAGTGTTTAGAAAACTGACTATCCACACACAAAAGAGTGAAAGTGGACCCTTATCTTACACGTTATACAAAGATTTAACTCAACATAATTAATTTTGAGTTAAATGTAAAAACTGAAATGTAGGAACTGAAACCATAAACTTAAGAAATGAAACCATAAAACTCATAGAGAAAAAAACATTCCTTGACAAAAAAAATCTTGGCAATGATTTCTTAACTGTGATACTATGGCACAGGTAACAAAAGCAAAAATAGGTAAATTTGACTAAACAAATTAAAAAGCTTTCACACAGCAAAGTAAACAATCAAAACAGTGAAAAGATAACCTATGGAATGGAAAAAATATATTTCAAGCTATATATATGATTAGGGGTTAACCAAAATATACATTAAACTCCTAAAACTCAATAACAAAATGCCAAACAATCTATCTGATTTAAAACATGAGAAAAGGGGGTCAATAGGCATTTTTCCAAAGACAAACAACTGGCTAACTTGTATATGAAAACATGTTCAACATTCTCAATCATCAAGGAAATGCAAATCAAAATCATAATGTGAGAAAAAAAACATTTAAAAAAATTCACAATATGCGAGACGGCAAAAGAGACAGATGTATAGAACAGTCTTCTGGACTCTGGGAGAAGGTGAGGTGGGATGATTTGGGAGAATGGCATTGAACATGTATATTATCATATGTGAAATGAATCGCCATCCAGGTCTGATGCATGATACAGGATGCCCGGGGCTGGTGCACTGGGATGACCCAGAGGGATGAGATGGGGAGGGAGGTGGGAGGGGGGTTCAGGATGGGGAACACATGTACATCCATAGCAGATTCATGTCAATGTATGGCAAAACCAATACAATATTGCAAAGCAATTAGCTTCTAATTAAAACAAATAAATTTATATAAATAAATTCCAAATGGAAAAAAAATTCACAATATGATATCATCTCATATGCATTAGCATGGATATTATAAACAAACAAACAAAAACAAAACAAATGATACCAACTTTTTGTAAAAATGTAGAGAAAATGGAACACTTTATCCTTGCTGGAAGAAACATAAACTATTACAGCCATTATGAAAAACAATATAGAGATTCCTCAAAAGATTAAAAATAGAACTACTATAGAATCTAGCAATCCCACTTCTGGGTGTTCATGCAAAGAAATTAATATATGGATCCCTAAGAGATATCTGCATCCCATGTTCATTGCAGCATTATTCCCAAAAGCAAAATGGAGTCAAATGTCCATTAAAAAGCAAATATAAAATGTGGGATATACCAAAAAACTGGAATATTATTCAGAAGAAAACTTTCCAATGGGTCAACAACATGGATAAACCTAGCGAACACTACATTAAAGGAAGCAAGCCAGACACAGTAGAAGTCAGACATTTCATGGCAAATAGATGGGGAACAATAGAAACAGTGACAGACTTTATTTTCTTGGGCTCCAAAATCACTGCAGATGGTGAATGCAGCCATGAAATTAAAAGATGCTTGCTCCTTGGAAGAAGAGCTATGATCAACCTAGATAGCATATTAAAAAGCAGAGACATTATTTTACAAAAAAGGTCCATCTAGTCAAAGATATGTTTTTTTCCAGTAGTCATGTATGGATGTGAGAGTTGGTCCATAAAGAAAGCTGAGTTGCTATAGAACTGATGTTTTTGAACTGTGGTGTTGTCGAAGACTCTTGAGAGTCCCTTGGACTGCAAGGAGTTCAAATCAGTCAATCCTAAAGGAAAGCAGTCCTGAAGATTTATTGGAAGGACTGGTGCTGAAGCTCCCACGCTTTGGTCATCTGATGCAAAGAACTGACTCACTGGAAAATACCCTGATGCTGGGAAAGATTGAAGGCAGGAGGAGAAAGCGATGACAGAAGTTGAGATGGTTGGTTGGCATCACCGACTCCATGGCCATAAGTTTGAGCAAGCTTCAGGAGTTGGTGATGGACAGAGTAGCCTGGTGTGCTGCAGTCTGGGGGTTGTAGAGTCAGACATGACTGAGCGACTGAGCTGAACTGAACTGAAACACTGTAAGACAATAAATCAGGTATTTATTTAACCAACTAAGGTTTGTTGAAAGAGGGAGACTTTGACTCATTTGAATGAGACATTATGAGTATGGTTCGTTTTAAACATAATGGGCATGATAGAGGGAAGAGATTGAAAAGAAAATAGATAAATCTAAATCCCCTTACAAATTTATACAAGGCCTTTTCAAATCTAATTTCTACTATCATTTTCAGACCCACATCTAACCATATACTTCCTTAAATGGTTTTGCAATGTTTCACACACTTAATGAAGACAAATAGAATAATTTAAACTAAACCCAATGATTTTTAAAACAACTACTTGCAATTCCAGAACATATCACACTCACTTATCTTTCTGTACATTTTCTGCTTGAAGGTTTCTGTTAATCTTTAAACACACTGTCAAGTGTCAACAAAAATGCAACCTTCTTGAACCTGTTCTTAACTCATTCAGTCAGACATGGGAGATTTTTGTTTTTATATTTTCTTCATAAAGTGACACCATATTTATCACTTTTGAGGGAAATTTGCTCTGTAACTGAGAAAAGTATTATTATTTTAGAGGAATTTCTGTGAGCATTATAAGGAAAGGGTAAATTTTGAAAATCTGCAAATATAGGCATTTGGTTACTGACAAAGAATAAATATTTAAACTATAAGCAAACTTTAAAATACTTGTGTTGAGATCAAAATATATAAAGTGATGATACAATATGACATATGTTGAAAAATCAACTGAGGAGCACATGTTCTTGTTGGGATTCTAGTTTTTACTTTGATCTAAATAGTTTCATTCATTTCTCTTTCTAGTTCTACTTCTTGTTGTGTTGCTAACTCATATCTGACTCTTTGAGACTCCATGGACTGCCACACCCAGGCTCCTCTGTCCTCCGCTGTCTCCTGGACTTTGCTCAGATTCATGGCCACTGAGTCAGTGATGCTATCAAACCGTCTCATCTTCTGCTTCCTCCTTCTCCTTTTGCCTTCAATCTTTCCCACCATCAGGGTCTTTCTAATGAGTTGGCTCTTTGCATCAGGTGGCCATAATATCAGAGCTTCAGCTTCAGCATTAGTCCTTCCAATGAATATTCAGGGTTGATTTCCTTTAGGATTAACTGGTTTGACCTTCTTGCTGTCCAAAAGACTCTCAAGAATCATTTTCAGCACCACAGTTTGAATGCATCAAGTCCTCATTACATAAGTGTTCACATATATGAATGTACAATACATGCATATTTGCATAAAATTTGTCACTTAGATAAAACTTCAAGTTTCTTTGCTTTGAATGTTTAAAAAATTTTGAAACTGTTATAAAAATATCATTTTCATATATTGAAACTATGTTCTCAGGAACAGATACTCAGTCAATTAATATCTGAAAATCCTTTTATTATAATTTTTATCTATAACTCAGTTCAACTCTATATTACAATTCCTTTCTATACTATAATTCTTATCAATATTATGAAAATCCCAGAGTAACCATTTAAGCTGGAATTTGGGGGGTTATTTATAATTAAGTTTATTTTGCATTAAAAGGAATATACAAGCTAACTAGAATAGGAAATGGCAACCCATGCCAGTATTGTTGCCTGGAAAATTCTATGGACAGAGGATCTTGGTGGGCTACAGTCCATGGAGTCGCAAAGATTCAGACATGACTGAGAGATTGAGCATGCAAGTTAATATTTGATACTGTTGTTTCATTTATACCTCTTAAGTTTACCTCATTTTAATTTTCTTTTAATTTATTATTTTGTGTTTCACTCTTTTGTTATCAAAATAAAGCAAAGCAATAAATAAAATTGTGAAAATAAAAAAGTAGAGAAAGATTCACATATAATTTGCAATAACATCAGTCAATACTTTTATGTATCTAATGCACCAATTATTCCTAGTCCTTTTTTCTATATACCCACTGTACAAGATATAGACACTCTCAAACTAGCTTCACACTGAGAGTCCATGAAAACTTCAAGCACAGTGTTCATTATAGAAAGATGTAAGAACACCGTCAAAACCATGGAAAGTTGTCCTCTCCCTTTCCTTACAACTTTTAAGTTAAGAAGGTAAAAGAAAATGCAATTAGAATAATCCACTAAGAGCTTTATTTGCCACCTGCCATTCTCCGAATGCCTGCTGATAAAAGTGAGTTTTTAACTTGCAGATTTTCCTTGATAGACTGGAATTAGGAAAGTTTTCCTCTAAAGTGAGTGCTCCAGCTGCCACATGGGGATAAATATAGAATCAATCAAATCAAAGTTTGGCAATATGGAAGCAAAAACTGCATTTGATCTGTCCCAAAGACTTGTTATTTGCATAGAAATAAAATCATTAACTCATTTGCTTTTAAATTTTCCAAAGCTTAATTATAGCTTATTTGTTATTTGACCTGATTGTCTCTCACCTTTGGCTAGGAGGGCAGATATAACTGTTCTTACCATTTTCACTGCTTGTGAATGGAATTACTTTCCAGGCTGTAAACCCAACTGCTAAGTGACAGTGATATATCACATTTTTTCCTGGTCTATATAGCTACACAGAGTATGCAAGTCACATGATTTTAGCAGCTCTGGTCAGGGTCCTGAGAACTCACGTTAGAGTGAACAAAGCTGTCTCACTGGTTCAGCAGCTACAGTGTGCAACCTAAAGTTTTGTGGTTTTTAAAAAAATCTAAACAGTAACTCTTAGTTTTGCTACTGTGGCAAAATTATCTCTACAAGGACAGGGATCCCATTCTACAGTTCTTTTTAAATTTATTTATTATTAATTGAAGGATAATTGCTTTACAGAATTTGCTGTTTTCTGTCAAACCTCAACATGAATCAGCCATAGGTATTGATATATCCCATTCCTTTTGAACCTCCCTCCAACCTCCCTCTCCATCCAACCCCTCTAGGTTGATACAGAGCCCCTTTTAGTTCCATTTTACAGTTCCTAAAAGCAAATGAGTGGCATACAGAAACAGATTCTGTCTGCATCAAAAAGCACCACACTTTGAAGCTTTTTAAATTCAGAAGCCATCTCTAAGAGGCAAGTTGCATGAAGGTATATATTTGTCAATTATTTGTCATTACTCTTGACATTTTGGGATATCATGACTAATATCAAGGCTTCTATGGGGGAAGATGCTCTGGGTTGATTAGAGCCAAGAAAATTAAGTTCAGATGTTAAATTGGATACAGATTAGGTTACTTTCCAGTGAGACTGGACCTAGTGACTCAGAGTTCTTTGGGCACTTGGCTACATTCCCTGCTATTTCTCAGAAGCTGCTGCTTCCTCACCAAGCTGAGCACTATTTCAGGAAGTAAACTTTCCTCGTGTGTGTGTGTGTGTGTGTGTGTGTTTATACACTAGCCTCCCCTTTCCTCATCCCTAGATAAAAACAAATGAAAAATAACAGAAAATCTTTACATTTATTTTGGCCTTTTTCAAACCTTTTCAGTAAAAACTGTCAAAATGAACAAATGTTGTTACTTATCAATTAATTTTAAAACTAGTTACCTAAGTGCTGGTAAAGAATTCACCTGCATGGGTTTGGTCTTTGGGTGGGGAAAATGCCCTGGAGCAGGAAATGGCAACCCTTTCCAGTATTCTTGCCTGGGAAATCCCATGGACAGATGAGCCTGGTGAGTTACACTCCATGGGGACACAAAGATTCAAACGTGAGTGAGCAGGCACACAACCACCACCGCATCTAAGTACCCAGAAACAGGAAGTGTTATCTTGTTATCATTGCTGTTGCTACAGTTTTCCTCCTGGAACAAAGACTGTTTGCTTTTTCTACTCATGTGAGTAAGCACTCCAAGTTCATGTTCTCAGAAAGCAGACAAGGAAGCAAAGAAAGAGAGTTAGGAAATGGGAGAGGAAAAACATAAATGGTAAAGAAAGAAGAAAATCATGGAAATATCCTTAGATCATCAGTAATTTCCTTAGGAGTCAACTCTACCAAGAATATAATGTGCCTTATCACCTGGAAAATAATATATTTTCTGTTTCCATGAGAAATTATATGGGGCTTCCAAAAGCACTAATTTCTAGTAGCATCTGTCCTAAGATGTGAAACTTGCTTCATAAAGTTCAAGACCTAAAATTTTGTGTAGTTGATCAATAATTCATTTCAGTTCACAAAACCACTCTGCAATAATGACCCAGGAACTGTCTTCTCTTCATGCAGAGACTTTTAATACATGGATTACATTTTATGACCAATAACTCATTAATCTTTGCAATAACCATAGTCAGTTAAACATTATTATCCCACATTGTAGGTAAAGTGATTGAGGGGAGTTTTTGACTTGCTAAAGGTCAAACTGAAATCAGAAGAAGTCAGATGAAGTATGTGAATGTGATTCCATAACTCTAAATCCTAACTCATGATATGACTTAGAAAAGGACAACATTTTTATTTTTAAATCATTTTTTGCCCCCTCAAAACCTGCCCTTATTAGATAGTTACAGCTAAAATGTCATCATGTCATAGTAATAAACTTTTAATTGGGAAATCAGAACAAGAGGCTTCAATACTAAACATCATTGCAAAGTAAAGTTCTATTTTTTTTCCATGAGCTTTACATTTTAAAACAGCAACCACAATAAATGAGGTTTTATATTAAAACTTACAGAAATCAGTTTAACTTCATTGTTTTCTTAAAATTACGGACTAGGTACTAGAGAATATCTATGTGGGGAGATGCTAAGATAAATGGGAAGTATGACAGAGAAATGCCTTTGAACTGTGGTGCTGGAGAAGACTCTTCAAAGTCCCTTGGACAGCAAGGAAATCAAATGAGTCAACCTTAAGGAAAACCAACCCTGAATACTCATCAAAAGGACTGTTGTTTAAGCTGAAGCTCCAGTATTTTGGTCGTCTGACAGGTACAGCTGACTCACTGGAAAAGACCCTGATGCTGGGGAAGATTAAGGGCAGAAGAAGAGGGTGTCAGAAGATGAGAAGGCTGTATGGCATCACTGACGCCATGAACATGAACTTGGGCAAACTTTGGGAGATGGTGAGGGACAGGGAAGCCTGGCGAGCTGCAGTCCATAGGGTCACAAAGAATTAATTGGACACAGTTGGGCAGCTGAACAACATGACAGAGAAATAATAGTAGAGAGGTGGAGAAAGAGGAAAGAGAAACGAAAAAATATCATAAGTTTCTTTCAAACCTTAAAAAAACTGTGGAAAAGTTTCTCTCACTGATGAAATGAGCTCTTTACATATAAATGATATTGTAATAGCAGAACTCCTGGGTGGAAAAGAGTTCCTTCTCCTGCTGGCAAAAATTAAAATAATCACAGATGGCTAATGATCAAAAATACTGACTGACAGCTCTGAAGTATAAGACACAGAGTGTATTCTCAGAGGAGTGGGAATACTGAGTTTCTTGAGCCAATACTCAAAGGTGATTTTTAAAAATCTCTAAAACTTTTTTCCCACTGGATATTCACATATAGGGAGCTCTTCTATTTTGGAAAGTGCCATATAGATCCCTGAGTTGGGAAAATCACCTGGAGAAAGGGATGGCAATCCACTCCAGTATTCTTGCCTGGAGAATCCCATGGACAGAGGAGCCTGGTGGGCTCTAGTTCATAGGGTCATAAAGAGTCAGATACCAGTGAAGTGACTTAGCATGCATGCACACACATATAGTCCCAGATACCTCTTTCAAGGAAGTTAATGGAAGTCTTTGTGATTTACATTAGCATTTGGGGATAAAAATGTAAAGAACTTAAGGGGAGCACATAGTGCTTTCCAAAATAGTATGAAAAACCTTTATAATTCAGGCATCAGGAAATATAGGTAGGAAAAAAAGGAGTCTATGCACAGCTGAATCACCTAAGTCTTTATAAAAATGCCAAACAATATTAATAATAACAATAACTGTTATTAAAGATTCATTATGTATCTAAAACTCTCTGAGGCATGTTACTTATTCATCTCATTTAGTTTTAACAAATAGCCATGTGAAACATTATTATTCACTTATTTTAGACAAGGAAACAAACTATATAAATGTTTAAAAACATGACCAAGTTCACACTATCCCATGTGCATAGTCAAAGAGGGGCTCAGACTAGCTTTCTAGGTATTGCTTAATTCTAATACAGCTATTACATTACACTATTAGGATATAAATTTAAGAGCATCTATAATGAGATAAACAATGAAATGTCATGATCTATTTAACTTTAAAAATATTTAAAGACCATTTGATCTCACAACTACTCAATAAAGCAAGTGTGATATTACTAATGGTTAATTATATAATTATTAATTATAGGATTAATTAATCATGTTTATTCACTTAAAAATCAAAAGATAAGTAATATATTAAATAACAAGAAGTTCTAGTTTTTGGAAAAACAAATATGTATCACAGAATCTCTGCTTCTTTAATATTTATGTTCTATATGGAGACATACATGATATGTATGTATCATGCTGCTGCTGCTAAGTCGCCCGGTCGTGTCCGACTCTGTGCGACCCCATAGACAGCAGCCCACCAGGCTCCCCCATCCCTGGGATTCTCCAGGCAAGAACACTGGAGTGAGGTGCCATTTCCTTCTCCAATACGTGAAAGTGAAGTCGCTCAGTCATGTCCGACTCCGCCACCCCACGGACTGTAGCCTACAAGGCTCCTCCATCCATGGATAAATGGGTGATTCATTTAAGATGTGTGTGCCAAGGGCTACAAGTGCCAAATGGAGAGAGTAATCCTTTCTACCTAGGGCACAGTTATCAAAGAATGCAGTGTCACATACAGGCAGGGATAAAGTAAGGACAGCCAATGTAGAAAAACATTTTGAGAAATGTGTGGAACTTTGCCACAGAGGAGGTTGAAAAGGCGTTATCTGGATGCCCAAAATAGTTCTACACCACGCTAAACATGCTTATGGAATTAATAATCCTATTATATTTCTGTATCTGACTTGGAAATTATAAATATTCAAATCCCTTTGTAAGTACAGTCACATTGCTAACAAAACAAATGCTGTGGAATTTCATAAGCAGAAATCCTTTTGAAGTCGTTTTTTAAAGGGCCCTTTCAAATCTTTGGGTGGCAAAGAATATTTGGAGGAGGAGGAATTGTTCTTAGCACTGGCTCAAAGAAATGCAAGTAAATAGCCATTTACATGGTTTCTTTCTGATATTCCTGCCAGAATTGCTTATAATGTGTGATTTCTTCATTTGGATGTTTCTCATTCTGACTAAAACATTTCCAAGTCAATTCACTGTACTTCACAATACACTGAAATGAGTAAAAGTATTAAAAGCCTGCCTGAGGCAACAGAAACTTTGAGGTTCATTTCCATTTTGTCAAGTATATTTGATGAATGATGTGACAAAGGAATCCTAATTAAGGTTGAAATCCTGAATACTAAATAAATGAGAAGTGCCACTAGATTCATCTTCCACAGTGATAATACTGCCACTTCTGCTTCTCTTTAGCCTAGCCCTTGACTTTTGGGGAAACCTTTTTCTGTATATTTTCTTCCTCTATCATTTTTTGAGAGTAGATCACAAGTATCCCACCTAGTTTTAGTAAGGCCCAAAATCTGAAAATCTGTCTTTGTTCTTTCTTCTCACTTACTCATCTGTAGCAAAAGCAAATATTTTATTTTACATTTATTTATTCTCAAAAATGCCTTCACTTCTAATATGGCAATCACTGTTTCTTCTTACAATATCTGAAGGGAAAATTATAAAACGAGCCTTTTAACTTCTAAGAAATAAAATATAAGACAGCTGGAGTAGTAGCACAAGTTAGCTATTTCATGATATCATACTCACTGTTACGAGTATTATTATTATTACTACTGCTATTATGAGTCAACAAATAATGGTTAAAATTTCTTTATTTGTCACTCACTGGAGAATCATAGGCAATTACTTGATATTTATGTAACTCTAGTAGGTTGATTTTAAACCACTCCTGCCAATAATGACAGAAAACCCATTAGCCTTGATGTTTTGACTGAATTCTATCCATTTTATTTTGAATATTCTCATCAGAAATGAGATTGTCTCCCAAGACAATTTAGTCTAGAGAAATGAAAACCTACATTCACAAAAGCAACAAATGCAAATACTTATAGTTCTTATGTTCATAATTATCATCATTAAATGTTGGATTGAACACCAATGTCCTTCAGAAAGTGAATGGATACACAAACGGTGACCCATCTACACAATGAGATACTTTTCAACATTACACAAGACGAGATTTTGTAAAACTCTGATTCATTTCAAACCAGTACAAATTCAACTATAAACCCTGATATTTGATTCAGTTATTGTAATATTTACGTTTTGACAACATGGCTATATTACTCTTCTTTAGACCTCTCCTGTATACATGATCTAATTGTACTTGTTGCATTGAAGTGACCTGTAACTGTGAAATACACTGTATTTCAAAGCTAATCTCCCCAAAAGAAGAAAAGATGTAATGTATCTATTCATCATTCTAATGTGGATTACATTTTGAAATGATAATATTTGAAATTCAACAAAAATGTTACACAACTCTCCAAAAAGATATTGTCTCTATTTTCCTGTTCTTTTATTTTAGTGAGGCTCTGATTTTGAACTTATATTACTTTCATAAAATAAATCTGAAGGCTCTCCAGCTTTGTCACTGTGGTTTAGTCACTATGTCACGTCCGACTCTTTGTAACGCCCATAGAGCAGAGCCCACCACGCTCCTCTGCCCTGAAGTAATTGTCCTTCAAAATTAAAACAGAGTGTGAAATTCATCTGACCCTAGTGCCCTGCACCAGTTTGTATTGTGGCAATAGATTCATTCAGATTTTTAGAATGAATGAAGAAGAATCATTGTTCTAATAGAATTGTGGTAATAGAATCAGTTCCGATTCTTTTTAGGTCAATATTGAACATTTGCATTTAAATAGAAAACCAGATATTTCTCATGATTTTCAAATTGCCAAGGGTTTGCAGGTAATATTCAAACATAATTCTTTAAAGTTCTTCTGTATTAGAAGTGTTTGCTCTTACATTCCAAATTTCTTGTTTTTCATCTCTCTCTCCTTGTTTAAAACCATTCTCAAGAAGTGTTTATTTTGTTCATCTTTTCAAATACCAGTCTTTGAATTTAGTCATTATTTCTGTTTTATTTATTGACTTAGCAAACATATAGTATTTATTCTGCACTAAGAACTGCTTTAAGCACCTAACCAATATTGTTCAGTCACAGTCCTGTCGAGCTCTTTGCGACCCCACGGACTACAGTATGACAGACTTCCCAGTCTTTTAATAGTTCCCAGAGTTTGCTCAGACTCATATCCATGGAGTCAGTGGTGCCATCAAACCATCTCATCCTCTGTCGCCCCCTTCTCCTCCTGCCCTCAATCTTTCCCAGCATCAGGATCTTTTCCAATGAGTCGGCTCTTTGCATCAGATGGACTAATTATTAGAGCTTCAGCTTCAGCATCAGTCCTTCCAATGAATGTTCAGGGTTGGTTTCTTTTAGATTGACTGGCTTGGTCTCCTTGCAGTCCAAGGGACTCTCAAGAGTATCCTGCAGCACACAATTTGAAAGCATCAATTCTTTGGGGTTCAGCTTTCTTTAGAGTCCAACTCTGATCATCTGTACATGACTGCTGGTAAAGCCATAGCTTTGACTATGTGGATCTTAGTTGGCAAAGTGAGGTTTCTACTTTTTAATATGCTGTCTAGGTTTCTCATAGCTTTTTCCCAAGGAACAAGTGTATTTTAATTTCATGACTGTAGTCACCATCTGCAGTGATTACAAATATTAACTCCTTTAAATCTTGATAATAATTCCATGAGATACTATTATTATCCTCATTTTATTTGTAAGGAAATAAAGGCACTGAGTCCTTTTGTATTCCTCTATTAGTGTCATGCTTTTCTATTACTGATTTCCACCAAAAGCAATGTCTAAATGCTTTACAGGCTCTGAGATATTTTTTTCTACCCACACCTCTCTGCACCACTAATTTCATTCCACTGTCTTCAGTTGCTGTCTTTTACTTTTAATTTGTTTCAGTTCAGATCAGTTCAGTCGCTCAGTCGTGTCCGACTCTTTGCAACCCCGTCAATCGCAGCACGCCAGCCCTCCCTGTCCATCACCATCTCCCGGAGTTCACTCAGACTCACGTCCATCGAGTCAGTGATGCCATCCAGCCATCTCATCCTCTGTCGTCCCCTTCTCCTCCTGCCCCCAATCCCTCCCAGCATCAGAGTCTTTTCCAGTGAGTCAACTCTTTGCATGAGGTGACCAAAGTACTGGAGTTAATTTGTTTACTAACTTTTAAAAATTCTACAAATACAGTATTAAGGTCCAAAATGATGATTTCATGTTTTCTTTGGCCCTTCAGTTCATTCACTGTCTATCCAAGTTTTCCTGTGTCTCTTCCAGTTGGCTCTCTGTGAAAGCTGAATTTCCTCTCAAGCTCCCAAGTCCCTTATTTGTGTTGTTATTTTTTGTTGCTTTTGATGTTGTCACTGCTCTTGGCCTCTGGGAAACTGAGTAATACTAAGTGGGAACAGCCTGTATTGGATATCTCTCAAAAGATGAAAGGATATGGGTTCCATGTCCCTTTAGCAGTTGCCTGAAGCCCTTGATCCCTAGCTTACCCTAGCTGGAGACCTACCTGCCCAGTCCCTATGTTTCTTCCACTATCCAGTCTTGACAACAGAGAACCTAGACTTTTTCATGCAGGGCCAATATACATCCAAGCTGTGTGTTGTGTGTGTGAGACAAGGATTTTTTGGATTTGGTGTCCTCAAACCTTTCAGCATCTACTTCCTCTATTAATATATTTAGATCCTAACACTGGAGCTTCTCAGACTTCCCGGGTCATGCTAGGGGTAAAGAACCTGCCTGCCAATGCAGGATACATAAGAGGCATGGGTTCAGTCCCTGGATTGGGAAGACCTCCTGGAGAAGGGCATGGCAACCCAGCTAGTATCCTTGCCTCAGAGAGTCCCATGGACAGAGGAGCCTGGCAGGATACAGTTCATAGCATCGCACAGAGCTGGACATGACTGAAGTGACTTAGCACACACGTACACTGGGACTTCTCATAGACCATGGTCTCTAGACTTTTCTCTATAAAGTAAAAAAAAAAAAAAAAAATCCTCCCTATTCAACACCATTGATTTCTAGGATGATCATGCATTTCGGGTTGACTAGGTCCACCTAGTTCAGTAGTGGTAGACAGTCAGATAAGGGAGAACAGAAAACACATTCAAAACAGGCTGCCATATTCCAGAATCCTTCTTCTTCTGTTTAATACATCTTAGAAGACACATCATAAATATGTATTTTTATAATATTATTAATCCAGAAGATCACAATACCAACAAAAACTAGAAAATGGTAAGAGCAGGGGAGTAAAAGAGCACTAATTTCCTTCTTTTGAATGAGAGAGAATCAATAAATATAAAATCACTCGTGATATTGATAATTAAAGAAATAGAATACATTTTTAAGTGTAAAGGAAAACACTACCAGAATTAAAAACAAAATTTTCAGGAAATATCAATCATTAGTCCCTGGTAATTACTGATAAATATTTCCTGAATTTTTTTGTTTTTAAATTTTTATTCAGACATTTGAAGAGTCAGACACAATGGAGTGACTTCACTTTCACTTTTCACTTTCATGCATTGGAGAAGGAAATGGCAACCCACTCCAGTATTCTTGCCTGGAGAATCCCAGGGACAGAGGAGCCTGTTGGGCTGCTGTCTATGGGGTCGCACAGAGTCAGACACGACTGACGCGACTTAGCAGCAACAGCAGCAGCAGTCCCTGGTATGGTATGAGTACGCAAGGGAAGTAGGAATTATAATGGCCAAACGGTTAAGGCATTGGACTTAAGATCCAATGGATTTATATCTTCATGGGTTCGAAACCCACTTCTGGTACAACGGGTCCTGCTTTATGATTTCCCTGGTGGCTCAGACGGTAAAGGATCTCTCTACAATGTGGGAGACCAGGGTTCAATCCCTGGGTTGGGAAGATCTCCTGGAGAAGGAAATGGCAACCCACTCCAGTATTCTTCCCTGGAAAATTCCATGGACGGTGGAACCTGGCAGGCTACAGTCCACGGGGTCACAAAAAGTCGGACACTACTGAGCAACTTCACCAGTCATAAGCAATTATTATGGATTTGACTTTTCTTCTTCTTCTTTTTTTTTAATCATGCTTCTGCCAACACTGTCATTTCTAGACTTAACTGAATATCATATTCCCAAAACAGTATTTTCATTTTTTGGCTATGATGAAGGAATGGACTTTACAATAAAAGAAAGAGAAAATGGAGTGCTAAGATAAAGGAAGAGACACAGAAGCAAATTAGGCTTAAATAAGCATATAAGCTCTCATGTTTTAAAGCCATTTATAGTTTGAATTGCAGCTGCTGAAACTATAACCTAAGCAAATCAGAGTAGTTATATACCCTTTTTGATAGTTCATTTAATTGGATTATTTCATATAGCAGTTGTACACATGAATAGAAGAATATAAGGATGTATAAGAATGCAAGGAGCACTACACTAGATATGTCAGTCAGTTATAAGAAAGTTCACTGCAAGAGAAACAGGACAAACAGCCCTTTCCACAGCCTTCTCTCAGAGATCAACTTACTCATTTCACCCTGACCTTCCCATGCACTTTGGGTGAGGAGTGAGTACTTGGCACAAAAGAAGTCAACCCACAGGCAAGCTCACTAACCATGCTGAGGTCTGAAGCAAACAAACAACAACTGAAAAACTGAGAATAGTGGCTGCCTAAATCAATCAGAATGCTTATTTCAGGAAAGTGTTAGCCCTGTAACACTAGTAGAAATCGAGGTAGAAGTAGGAAAACTTGTATCTAAAGAGATTATTATGAAGGTACGCTAGGTTAAGGCTGAAAATCTCTTTTTTATTATATAGGTTTTGGAACCCTAAAGTGAAGAGTCACACTTCTGAAGTCTGAGAATTGCCTTAAATGCTGAATGACCATCTGTAAGCTCCTTCCATATTATATTTCTTGTATTTCGGTAACTAGATTTCTTTATCTAGTGTTAATAAAGTTTCTCCATTATTTGAAGAAAATAAATCTCTGTTTCATTCGATCTAAATTAAAATACAATGTAAAAACTGTAACAAGGAAGTAGAAAAATGAACTTCCCTGGTTGCCCAGTGGTTAGGAATCTGCCTGCCAGTGCAGGGGACATGGGTTTGATCCCTGGTCCAGGAAGATTCCACATGCCGTGGAGCAACTAACCTCGGATACCACAGCTACTGAGCCCGTGCTCTGCAGCAAGAGAAGCCGCTGCAGGGGGAAGCCTGTGCACCGCAGCAGAGTATCGCCCACTTGCTGCAGCTAGAGAAAGCCTGCACACAGCAGTGAAGCCCAGTGCAACCAAACACCAATAAGTACATAAACATTAAAAACAGAAAAGGAATTATAAAAATGGAAATAAATATATCAGAGTAAAGAGAAGACTGACACATTAGCGTAATAAATATAAGTGCGTTAACCACTTGAATCAGAGGTAATAGTTCCCCAAAACTAAACTAAGTTGAGTCCTTATGCACTGTTAGTAATGAATTAACTGTGTTAGGTGAACTGTGGACCCACACGGTGCTTTAAAATTCAGCTCCCAATAATGTATAGAGCCAAAATCAGCATTAAGAGACAGGCAGTCAGAGGAAGAGAGCATGGCACAAAGATATAAGGAACTGGCAAAAACTGTTTTGAGCAAAATCAGTGGACTCTTAAATGCTTAAGAAGCAGAATCACACATGAGGAGGTGCTGCAAAATAGTAGCTACTGCCCTGAATCAAAGACCAAATTTCTCTTCCCTGTTGTTGTTTTCACGTAGGCTCAGGCATGTCTGACTTTTTGTGACCGCATGGACTGTAGCCTGCCAGGCTCCTCTGTCCATGGGATTCCCCAGGCAAGAATATTGGAGTGGGTTGCCATTTCCTCTTCTAGGGGTCTTCCTAGCCCAGGGATTAAACCCATTTCTCTTGCAACTCCAGCATTAGCAAGGGGGTTCTTTAACAGTTGAGCCGTGAAGGAAGCCCAAAAGAAGCTAGTCCTAGCAAAGAATGGTAGTTGGGCACGTGTGAAACCAAGCAGGATCCTGCAGGGCCCTCCAGGGTACAAAAACTCCTCTTTGTCTCCTGTATTTTGTTTGTAAGGGGAAAAGAAGGGGGTCTAGGCTCCTGTTGCTGCTGCTGCTGCTGCTAAGTCGCTTCAGTTGCTCCTGACTCTGTGCAACCTCATAGATGGCAGCCCACCAGGCTCCCCCATCCCTGGGATTCTCCAAGCAAGAACATTGGAGTGGGTTGCCATTTCCTTCTCCAGTGCACGAAAGTGAAAAGTTAAAGTGAAGTCACTCAGTCATGTCTGACTCTCAGCGACCCCATGGACTGCAGCCCACCAGGCTCCTAAGTCTCCTCAAAGTCTTCCAAAGAATAGACTCACAGTTAGTGATTACGGAAACAGAGTACAGGATTCTTAGTTCCTCCTGTATGAATATAGATAATAATATGATGAATATCTTTGAGTTGCTTTACAGAAACCAAGACCCCCATTCAGGTAGAAGATGGTGACTGCATGCTGACCACAAGCATGCTGACCCCAGACTGGTTGGAATCAGAAGGCTGAGATTCCAGAAATATCACCCTGTTACCTCACCACCAACCAACCAGAAGGGCCGTGAGCTGATCATATATCCTGAGACTTTCTCCCCTAACATTGTCCTTAAAAACCCTTGCCTGAAAGCCATCCAAGGAGTCCAGACCATTTGAGCATGAGCTGCCAGCTCTCCTTGCTTAGTCCTTGCAATAAAGCTTTCTTGGCTCCAAACACCAGTGTTTCAGTTTGACCTCACCATGCATCAGGGACATGTGAACTTGGGTACAATAACACACTAAGCAGTCATTGGTTTTTTTGAGAGTACAAGTTATCTCTTGTGATGCTTTTGAATTGTGGTACTGGAGAAAACTCTTGAGAATCCCTTTGAGAACACAGAGATCAAATCAGTCAATCCTAAAAGAAATCAACTCTGAATATCCACTGGAAGGATTGATGCTGAAGCTGAAGCTCCAATAATTTGGCTACCTGATGCAGAATCAACCCATTATAAAAGACCCTGATGCTGGGAAAGATTGAAGGCAGGAGGAGAAGGGGGTAACAGAGGATGAAATGTTTGGATGGCATCAGTGACTCAATGGACATGAGTTTGAGTAAACTTCAGGAGAAAGTGAAGGAAAAGGACACCTGGTGTTCTGCAGTTCATGGGTTCTCAGAAAGTCAGACAAGGCTTAGTGATTGAACAACGAAAACATAAACACACAAAATAGTTATCAATATGAGCAAAATATGTCTAAACATATCAAAAAGAAGTAAGGAGAATTTTTAATTCAAACAGAAATGAAACAGTTTACAATTACTTCTAACTCTGGGTTCAGTCCCTTGGTTGGGAACATCCCCTGGAGAAGGAAATGGCAACCCACTCCAGTATTCTTGCCTGGAGAATTCCATGGACAGAGGAGCCTGGTGGGCCACAGTTCATGTGATTGCAAGGAGTCAGACACAAATGAGCGACTGACACTTTCACTTCATGTTTCAAAATGCATTTCACATTTGTTTCTCCTCTCTTTTCCCTCTCTTTGAATGTGTGTATAGATGAAGGTAATGATGGTTAAAAAAAAAAAAAAAGACTAGCATAAGAAAACATTTCCCAATTAATCCATTATCTAGTTTTGACTATTGCTGAGAAGATAGGAAAAGAAAGAGAGGGAGAGGAGGAAACAAAAAGAGGGGGCAAGGAGAACATCTCAATACTTTCCTAGGTGGATAAAATATTTACAGGATTAGGGAGCTTTTTAGCTTTGACTATACAGATGTTTGTCAGCAAAGTAATGTCTCTGCTTTTTAATATGCTGTCTAGGTTTGTCATAGCTTTTCTTCCAAAAAGCAAGCGTCTTTTAATTTCATGCCTGCAGTCATAATCTGCAGTGATTTTGGAGTTCAAGTAAAATAAAGTCTGTCACTATTTCCATTGTTTCAGTGAATCATACGACAAATGTCTGAATAGTCAAAGCTGTGTTTTTTTCCATAGTCAAGTATGGATGTGAGAGTTGGACTGTAAAGAAGGGTGAGCATCAAAGAATTAATGCTTTTGAACTGTAGTGTTGGAGAAGACGCTTGAGAGTCCCTTGGACTACGAGGAGATCGAACCAATCAATCTTAAAGGAAATCAATCCTGAATATTCACTGGAAAGACTGATACTAAATCTGAAGCTCCAAAACTTTGGCCCTCTGATGTGAACAGCCAACTCACTAGAAAAGACCCTGATGGTGGAAAAGATCGAAAGCAGGAGGAGAAGGGGATGACAGAGGATGAGATAGTTGGATGGCATTATGGACTCAAGGGACATGAGTGTGAACAAACTCTGGGAGATGGTGAAGGACAGGGAGGCCTGGCATGCTGCAGTCTGAGCCAACTGAACAACTGAAGGCTTTTGCCTCCTGAAAGAACTGTGGTTTGTAGGTTTGAAGACCATCTTACCTTTGCTCAGTTTCAAGACTAGTATTTGTATGAAATGCTGCTTTCATATTTAATTTGGAAAAAAATATTGAACTATGTGTAAATGTGAAACCTTTGAGACTGCACCATCTGGAGCTAATATTTGAAGTGACTTACACACGAAATAGAAAAAGAAAGACTCCACATGAAATTATGCTCTTAATTTTTTAAAACTGGATTAACAATATATCTAATGCTTCTATGTTATACATAGATTGTGAATAAAACTTATTCCCTTACACTCCTGGCTGTTGGAATGATCACTAAACAAAGGTGTCTCACATTTTGAGTATGGGGCTATTACTTGACTGCTGCCTTTTGGCATTATTTGACATCTGACTATCTCCTAACTCTATTATAAGCTTTCCCCACCCCAGTTCATCCAGTACATATGTGTATTGAGCCTACTAAATGCCATGCATTGTGCTAGGATTTAGAAAGTTAATAGTGTTTCTAGACAATCATGTCTGCCTTTTGGGAATAAGAAAATAGTTAATGAAATAGGCCTTAACCAATTATTCTCACAATTATACAAAACATAGGCTAGGAAATAGTTGTACAGGATTCTATAATAACAAATGTTAGAAGAAAATGACTTATTGAGAAGTCACTGGAGGCTTTCCAAAACTGGTCATTATTATGCTAAAATTACTGTCTAAATCTTATTATACTTATATCTTTATACAGACAGAGGGTGTCAAAGCCAGGTCAAGCCTCAAACCAGATGTTGCCACTGTTATTAAAAACAGTAAAACCTTATGAATGAAGACATGTCAGCTGTGTTAAGAGCCACAGGTCAACTTGAAAGTGTGAGCCACAAAGCCATCATTTATTTTTATAAGAATTTCAACGAAGACTATAAATACTGATGTCGTATAGTAATATGTTCATCAAAATTACACGATCATTGAATGAATAGCATCCCTTGAGTGAACTGAAAAATTCTGTCTAATTTTCCAGTGGTCATTCTTCCTCTTCAAGTAGAAAATTCCAGGAGAAGCATAATACGTGATTACCAACCCAGTAAATACTTAACGTTTAAATGAATCACTATCATTGTTCCATACTGATTCCCCCTAAACCGTGGATAGGTACCCAGACATATAGGTACCCAGGCAACTTATATTTTGAAATTTAAATTTCTAGCTGGCATTCCAGAACTCTAGTGTACTTCAAAGTGGGCTTTCCCAGAGGCTCAGGAAAGCTTAGGGGACTCAGTTTCAGTTCTAATATCTTGTCCACATGCCCCCATATTTGTTTATTACTAAGCTTTGCTATCTGCTCTCTTTCAGGAGTGATTGGAGCTTTACCTTCTTTCATTCTGGCTCATGATGATAATAGGCAAGAGTCCTTAGAATCATCTTATTGGGATCAGGTCCCATACCAATGACTGTCCTGGGGAATGAGATGGTTGATTGGTTGAAGGAATCAAGCCCACCTCCAGAAATGTAGAGGTTGCCTGAGGAAGATGAAAGCCTGGAGGGAAACCTAGATGCTGTTAGGAAAGGGGGAGGGGTAGGATGCTTTCTGTGTAGGCATTCAACAACATCTAAAGAAATGATCGGTTCTCAAAAGCAAAGAAAGGGAAGAACTCAAGTAGTCATAGTTACAACAATTTCTTCCATTATCTCCCATAAAAGGGGAGCCCAGATTAACAGTTAAATTTACCTTTAACCCACTGGATATTTTTTAAAAAGAATCCTGTCTGGCCAAGCCTGGTGGTAATCAATGCCATATCAAAATGGCCAATTGTTGGGGGTCACTGGCAATTTTGAATGAGGAAATGTCCAGCCAGATTTTCAGTAGCTATAAAATGGGATTTACAAGATACATGAAGTCATTATTTGGTGGGGAGGGGATTTGAAGAAGTCATTCTTTACCTGATAGAGACTGGGTATCTACCCACTACAGTATTGCATTCTCAAGAAATACACCAGTGAGTGGCCTTGGATTCCAAGGATGTCCAGGATAGCTGAATAAGTAATGCCTTGACTACATCTAAGAGAAAGTATTCTAAATAGGATTTTTGTAGTAATAAATATGTTAAATTTATCTTTTACAATTGACACAAAAGAAAGTGGGGAAATTAACAAATATGATCCCAGACGGAGAACAAGTTTGTGTGTGTGTGTTTTCTTCCCCCTCCCAAACTTTAAACTTTTTATTTTGTACTGGGGTATAGCTGATTAACACTGGTGTGGTAGTTTCAGGTGAACAGCGAAAGGGCTTAGCCATACATACGCATGCATCCATCCTCCTGCAAACACCCCTCCCACTTAGGCTGGCACATAACACTCACTGAATGGAGGTCCATGTGCTGTGCAATAGGTCCTTGCTGGCTATCCATTTTGAATACAGCAGTATGTACATGACCTTCCCAAACTCCTCAGCTATTCCTGCCCTCCTCCTCCCCTGGCAACCACAAGTTCATTTTCTAAGTCTGTGAATCTCTTTCTATTTTGTAAGTAAGTTCATTTGTATCATTTCTTTTCCAGTTCCACAAAGAGGGATGTCATGTGAAATTTCTCCTTCTCTGTCTGCCTTCACACAGTATGACACCCTGTAGGTCCATCCATGTTGCTGCAAGGGCATTATTTCATTCTTTTTAATGGCTGAGTAATATCCCATTGTGTATATTTACCACATCGACAGAAAACCTCTTCTCTGGTCTTCTGCTGTTGCACATGAAGTTTGTTTCCAAATTGTGGCTATGGCAAACAGTGCTGCAATGAACACTGGGGTGCATGTATCCTTTGGGATCACATTTTTCTCAGGATATATGCCCAAGAGAGGGGTTGCAGGGTCAGGCAATGGCACCCCACTCCAGTACTCTCGCCTGGAAAATCCCATGGATGGAGGAGCCTGGTGGGCTGCAGTCCATGGGGTCGCTAAGGGTCGGACACGACTGAGCGACTTCACTTTCACTTTTCACTTACGTGCACTGGAGAAGGAAATGGCAACCCACTCCAGTGTTCTTGCCTAAAGAATCCCAGGGATGGGGGAGCCTGGTCGGCTGCTGTCTATGGGGTCACACAGAGTCGGACACGACTGAAATGACTTAGCATGGTAACTCTATTTACTGTTCTCCATAGTGACTATACCAATTTACCTTCCTTCCAGAATGTAGGCGGATTCCCTTCTCGCCACACTTTCTCCAGCATTTGTTGTTTGTGGACTTTTTGATGATAGCTATTCTGACCAAAGTGAGGTGATATCTCTTATAATTTTGATGTGCTTTTCTCTAATAACTAAGGATGTTGAACATTTTCATGTGCCTGTTGGTTATCTGTATGTCCTCTTTGGAGAAATATCTATTCAGGTCTTCTGCCCATTTTTTAAATGTTATAAATAACAATCTCTCCTGGGAGCAATGGACAGGTGGACATTATGAAACTGGGCAACTAATTTGACCATGGCTCAAAGAGATAAAGTAACTTGCTGGACATCTCATGGATTATAAATGACAGATAGTTCACAACAACCCAGAGACCAGACCTCAGAATGATGCTGACATTGGGGAGGAAATAGAAAGAATGAAGAAAAACAAATTGAACTGTTTCTACCAGGCTCAAAACTCCATGCTCATGTTAATGTACACAATGTAAATGTTTGCTCATTTACTACTTAGCTAAACAAAATAGGCCTTTTAAATAATGTGTCTGCAATTGTATCCTCTAGAGGTAATCAGCAGCTTATTAACCTTAACCATAATAACACATTATCACTATTTTGTTTCAGTTGGTTAATTTGCAAAACAATAGTCAAGATCCTACCCAA
The DNA here is from genome assembly GCA_917880005.1 of Nanger dama. NCBI lineage: Eukaryota > Metazoa > Chordata > Mammalia > Artiodactyla > Bovidae > Nanger > Nanger dama. The sequence goes on from CAKJTW010000007.1 coordinate 40,386,452, forward strand.
CATGTAAGAATTTATTCCTCAGTGATCAGCACTGAATAAATACAGTGACCCTCACTGGAAATGTCAGGGACTTGGGAGGGAGCTTCAGGATGCTGAGGAGGGAGTTAGGGAGTTGAAGAGCTCATGAGGAAGTCAGAGTTAAAAACAAACATAGGTCAACCCTTAGGCATAAACTGATGAAAATAGGAGCCAGACTCAGTCTGAGCTGAAGGTCAGTTTGATTTCCTCCAGTGTAATATTCTGTTTTGCTAAATATAGGATGGAATGAGTTATGCATTAATACCTAAAATTTTGGTCCATGAGCCTATTGCTAGAAGGTCTCCTTCTGGTAGCTACAGAGAAATTGATACTGTATTAAATAGGATATATACATACCCTCCAGTGATTACTCTCAAAAATAATCAGTTGAAAAATTTCTTTCAAGTCCATCCCCAAAAATAAGTTACTAAGGTTTCCAGACCATATCTTTTATACATTTTTTCTTATTGCTGGCTCAAACTGAAAGCAAGGCTCTAAAGCCATTGGCTCCATAAAGCAAATATTTATCTTGTCTTGTAACTAATTGAAAGCCACCAGTCTTTGTGGTAAGCATTTCTCCAGAACATGGTACTTTTACAAAAGTGCAACAAAAATAGCAGGTTCAGCCTGAGGCCCAGCACCTATTTTGCCTTTAGTGGGCTAATAAAAATGAATCAGGCGGATTTAATTTCCTTCCTACTAATTATCTCTGATTTAGCCAGAAGATATGCATTATTAAAAGGGTGACTTTATGTACTCATACTCCATGATACACCAAAGTTTGGAAATTCATTCAAGCAAGTTATTTTTAAAGAAAGGAGCTGTATACAGTATACTGAAGATAAAGGAAAAAGTGGAAGACACTCACAGCATAAGACATAGAATCTTTGCAGATCACATCCAGAAAACACAGATATCAAGACATCTTGGGAAATTCTAGAGGGGAAGCAGATACACATCTGTCTGTAACATTTCACCTTGCTGGCAGGCTCTTTTTCTACTGTTCTCTTGTTTGTTCTCCTCTAGGCAAACTGATTACTTTGCTGAGCTCTAGCATGCCACATATTTCTGCATTAGGGCCTCTGCACTGCCTATTTCCTCTGCCCAGAATGTTCTTCCCTCAGAAAACTACTTTCCCTCTCTCTTAAGTCTTTTAAGTATTTGCTCAAATATCTCCCTAGTGAGGCTGACCCCAGTCACCTCTCTTCCTGCCCAACTCCCAAGTATGCTCAGGTCTTCAAAAACATATTCTACATTTTCTTTATTTCACAACACTTCAGTTCAGTCAGTAAAGTTGCTCAGTCGTGTCTGACTCTCTGCGACCCCATGAATCGCAGCACCCCAGGCCTCCCTGTCCATCACCAACTCCCGGAGTTCACTCAGACTCACGTCCATCGAGTCCGTGATGCCATCCAGCCAACTCATCCTCGGTCGTCCCCTTCTCCTCCTGCCCCCAATCCCTCCCAGCATCAGAGTCTTTTCCAGTGAGTCAACTCTTCGCATGAGGTGGCCAAAGTACTGGAGTCTCACAGCACTTATCACCATCTAATTTATTGTAATTTATATATTTATTATGTTCATTGTTTATTTGCCACCTCCTCCTGCTAAATTGTAAGCTCCGTAAGAGAAAATATCTTGAGATGTCGTTACTGATGTAGTCAACATGCCTACAATATTTCATACATAAAAAGCACTCAGTAAATATTTGTTGAAACAATGAAAGATTTCAGTAACGTGACAGTTAAGAATGTAAGCTGCCTAAAAGCAGGAGTATTATTTTACTCAGCACTATACATTGAGTGCCTATTTCAGTGCCTGACAATAGTAGATGTCTAAGCAGTTTGTTGAATTAACAAGCAAAATAATAGGTAAAAGTTTTTTTCTTTTTATCAAAGACATGAATTATATGTAATAAAAGAGAAAATAATGAATAATTCAATATATATATATGGAAATTGTCTTATAAAACTTTGAGGCTTTTTTTGCAGGATATATTTTATTTTTTAAATATAAATTTATTTATTTTAATTGGAGGTTAATTACTTTAAAATATTCATATAAGGTAAAGTCTAGTAAATAAATAACTAAAACAAAACACCTAATTTCTTATGTAAGAAAAAAAATCTTAAGAAAGCATCATATCCAGCTTATGTTTCACTTGCAGTATTTCCAGAGTCACAACAGGTATGAAACCTACTCAGTTACTATTCAAGAATAGGTCATGAATCTTCAGTTTCATAAATTTTGAAAATGTATTGGAAAACACAATATTGAAGTAAAAGAAAAAAAAAACTGAAACATTACATCTGGAAGAAACCTTCAAAATATGAAACGTAATGGAAGTTCTCTCTGAAAAGAATCTTCCAAAACACAAAATTAGGTAGCTTCAAGACTGCACTTAAAAATTTCTTGTATAGCAAAGCAATAATATTTTACTTTTTTCAGAGGCAATATTTCCAATGATCACAATTTTTCCCCTTAAAACTTATAAAGTGTCCACCAAGGCTTTGAGTTTATTATATTAAATCAAAATATGAAACTGAAATATCAGATATAAAAATCTTAAGCTAGTGTTCACCTTTCACAGTCTGGATTGCCTCTATACAAAATTCTTGGCCTTTGATTTTGGTGTGCAAACTTCCATTAACAATGAAATTAAAAAGAAAAAGAAAAGACAAGATCAATGGAAGTTTCTAGAAACTAAGTCTATACAGTAACAACACTTGGTCACCTCCAATCCCCAAAACCCTAATAATAGTATCTGCATCCTCTTTTTCAGATGAAGTATTTGAGATATACACAAGTTACATTATAACAGTCATTAAATCTTTCTTCTTTTCTGCCCACTCTGCTTGCTCTCCTCGTTGCAAGCCACTGCTCTCTATGCCTGGAGAGCTGCCTGGACTCATATATTCACTATAAGTTTGAAGTTGTAATTCAGTCAATTCCCTTTCAACAAGCTGACAGCCAAATCTTTCTAAACACACACCAAATCACCTTCACAATCAACAGTCTGCCAAAGACCTCCAGAGAAATCCACAGGCCTCACTATGGCATGCTTCAGTTCAGTCAATTCGCTCAGTCATGTCTGACTCTTCACAACCCCATGGACACAGCATGCCAGGCCTCCCTGTCCGTCACCAATTCCCGGACTTTACTCAAACTCATGTTCATTGAGTCGGTGACGCAATCCAACCATCTCATCCTCTGTCGTCCCCTTCTCCTCCTGCCTTCACCTTTCCCAGCATCAGGGGCTTTTCAAATGAGTCAGCTCTTCGCATCAGGTGGCCAAAGTACTGGAGTTTCAGCTTCAACATCAGTCTTTCCAATGAACACTCAGGACTGATCTCCTTTAGGATGGACTGGTTGGATCTCTTTGCAGTCCAAGGGACTCTCAAGAGTCTTCTGCAACACCACAGTTCAAAAGCATCAATTATTTGGTGCTCAGCTTTCTTTATAGTCCAAATCTCACATCCATACATGACTACTGGAAAAACCATAGCCTTGATGAGACAGACCTTTGTTGACAAAGTAATGGCAAGGTAGGTAACCCTAAAATGTCTAGCATTGTCTTTAAACCCTTCACTCACCATATCATCATTTATTTGATATAATCACATCACGTGCTCTATTATTATTTTCTGTTTTCTTGTTTGCCTCACTAACTATGCAACCCTGTTGAAGAGAATATGGGTGTCTTACTCTAGAGTATGATTAAATACTTAGTGCCTAGGACTTCCTCGTGGCTCAGATGGTAAAGACTCTGCCTGCAATGCAGGAGACCTGGGTTTGATGCCTGGGTCCTGAAGTTCCCCTGAGAAGGAAATGACAACCCACTTCAGTAATCTTGCCTGGAGAATTCCATGGACAGAGGAGTCTGGAGGGCTACAGTCCACAGGGTTGCAAGGAGTTGGACTCAACTGAGTGATTAACATATACTCTATAAAGAGAGGAAGGAATGAGCTGATTTGAAAGAAAAAATTGGTATTTTGTTCTCCTCAGTGATTTTACATAATGAAGGGGAGCAGAATACGCCATTCCCACCTCCTGCAAAATATGCCACTTTGGCATATACATTATTTTCAGTTGAAGGCAATCAAGATCCAGTAAACTCAGAAAAGCTTTTTGCCTTCCTCTTAGCTGCCTGAAAGAACTTCAGAAGGGGACCTGTACAAGGGAGAGAGTTATAAACAGAGGTAACTTCATCCGAGAGATTTACCTGCAGAGCACGGCAAATATTTGTTTACCAAATACATCTTCATCTTTACCAGATACATCTGTCTCTTCATCTTCCTGTCAACTGCCTTCTCTCCTTTGAAGTCTAAAACCTATACCCCTTTCCTTAACTCTGATTGGTACATAAGCATTACTAGCCTAACTGCCTTTGACTTTCCTATGTTTATGGGCCTCCTGTATGTAAGAAGTTAAATTCATTCATTTAATTGTTAACCTATCTGTGTCCATTTAATTATTAGACTGTTAAAGGATCTAGACGGAGAAGGCAATGGCACCCCTCTCTGGTACTCTTGCCTGGAAAATCCCATGGACAGAGGAGCCTGGTAGGCTGCAGTCCACGGGGTCGCGAAGAGTCAGACATGACTGAGCCGACTTCACTTTCACTTTTCACTTTCATGCATTGGAGAAGGGAATGGCAACCCACTCCAGTGTTCTTGCCTGGAGAGTCCCAGGGATGAGGGAGCCTGGTGGGCTGCCGTCTCTAGGGTCGCACAGAGTTGGACACGACTGAGGTGACTTAGCAGCAGCAAAGGACCTAGAAGTATAGAAGGTAAATTCTTTCCTTCCTTATACTGATCTCTACAGAACAAGAAGACACACACACAAAAATGAAAGTAGGTGAAAGATAAAAATTTTCTTATGTCCATAGGAATTATAACAATCATACAATTCTAATTAGATTAAAATTACTCTCTCAGGTGTCAAGAATGCTATTTGCCATTATACTGGAACATCTATAAATGAGATAAAGAAATCATTTTGAAGATGTACATTGGCTATTGTAAAATCTAATCAACACAGTGAAACAGTTATCTGAAGTTATACCCTGGGTCTACCTTTTTTCATATAGCATTCTTTCATTATTTTTCTTTCCTTTTTATGTGTATTGTGGCTAATTTACACACAATAAAATATGGATATTTTAAGCACAAATAATTATACTCTTTAATGAAAATATATACATCTCCATCATCCCAAGAAATTTCCTTGTTCCCTTTTCTAGTCTGTGGCACAACGCTCATTCCCAGCCCCCCGGCACCCATGGCATTGGTTTCCATCATACAGTTTTATTAGTCTGCTTACAAAGTTCATAAAAGTTAAATCATAGAGTGTGGATTCTTGTCTACTACTCTTTGCATCCACTACTCTGCAATACAAACAGTCAATTGGAGATTCCTCTATGCTGTTGTGTATGTCCATTTCTTTGTGTTGCTGATAAGGATCCCATTTACTCATTTATGGGTATATAGGTTGCTCTCAGTTGTGATTGTTATGAATAAAACTGTTGTGAACATCTGTGTATAAGTAAGTCTTTATATATGTGTGTGTGTTTACTCTTCTCTTTTGAATGGACTTGCTGAGTCTCTTGGTAGCTGTACGTTTCAGTGTATAAGAAGTATCAACCCTTTCTTTTGAAGTGGTTGTGCCATGTCACTTTCTCAGCTGATACATATGAGTTTCAGTTTGTCTGCATTCTCACCAACACTTCATAGTGTTGTTCTTTTTGTTTGCTCCTTAGCTCTTCCAGTGAATAAACTGTTAGTTATCACATAGCAGTTTTAATTGACATTTTCCTAGTTATTGTGGATTGATACTGTTGAGCATTTATATATATTTTTGGCCATTCTTACATCTTTCTTTCAAGTCCTCTGCTCAGCTTTTATTGAGTTATTGTTATTTCTGTTGCTGTTATTACTAACATAGTATTTCTTTTTATATTCTAGATAAGTCTTTTGTCAGATATGTGTAAGACAAATATTCTGCCAGTTCCTGGTTTACCTTTTAATTTTTGTGAACATGAATATTAATGAGTAGATTTAAAATATTTTTCTGATAAAGTGCCTGGCTTTAACTTACATGTAAAATTCTTGGAATCTCAATGGGAATAATGGAATTGTTCATAAAATGCAAGTTTGCATTTTGTTTCTTGAACCAAAATTTAATACATATCATCAATTTTTGTTTGCTGGGCATTATTAACATTATACTCTAAATTTTATTTAAATTTATTAAATAACATATCTGCTTGTACTTTATGAGGAAAAAATAACTGAATAGCACCAAAAATTAAATTCAACTTCAAGAAATCCATAAAGACTAGGGATTTTCAACATTAGATGATCTTTAAAAATCAAGGAACATTATAAAAATTAAAGTATATTTAATTGCTTGGATTTATATATTTTCTTGGTAAATGTTATAAACATATATTATTCTCAACCTAGTTCTCATATTTTTTTATAATATATCACTAATGACTACTAAAAAACAATTTCACGTGAAAATGGCAAATAACCTAAATACTTTAATGTACTAAGTAAATTATCAAGTGGGCGGTTTTAGATGGACTCCTTCCTCTTTCAGAAGTTGGTAACTATAGAAAGAATACAGTCAAGCCATGGTTTATTCCTGCTACTTGGTTAATCAACTAAGTAGTTATGGGAATTCCATAGCCTTCCTTAGTTCTTACTGTTGTCAGCTATAAAATGAAGGCAGAAAAAAATATATATATAAAATTGAAAACAATGAAGGCAGATATCCCCCAAAGAACACATCTTGGGATAACCTTGATAGTTACATTGTAGATAAGTAGCTATTTTCTATGTCTTACTATATTTAAATGCATTGTTAAATTCTGATATACAATTGGCATGTTTAGATAAGTCTTAACACTTAATACTGAACTGAACACTTAATATGTTTCATAGAGCATTATTAAAAATTCAAATGTATTTTCCAAATGTACCATTCCTTGAATAATAAGCATTGGAAAATGAATGTTTTAAATGAAACTAACTCCTCTAATATGATTACAAGCTCAAAGATGAATATGCTTATGAAATTAAAATATAGTTTTTGATGAAAATAAAGTTTATAATGTACCCGTAAATCAATGCCTTAGAAAAACAGACATATGCATAACTCATTTTAATCATGCACGTGCACCCTTGCCAAAAACATCTGTCTAAGATACACTTCAATATACAATACACCACATATTCATGCAAGAATATGGTAACTGGGGAAAGAGCATCTTTACGTCAGTCCTCAAGTTTGCAGTCATTTATTAATAATTACAGGAAATATATTAGAGTTACTGTATTATCTTTTTCATACTTAAGTAGATATCCTCTATGATTATGCTGAAGGACTCTTTTCTTTGAAATTTGTTCACTTAGGCAGCTCAAGAAAAGGAAGAACTCCAAAGTAGAGTGCGCATACTTGAAATCAAAGGTAAGAGGAGTCAGGAGAAATGTCTGTGGGGAGGACTCATTAGGTAAAATCGATTTTATTTAAGAAGAAGACAATAAAAATTCTATAACATAGTGAAATATTAATTTTGCTTCATATTTCTTATAATTTTCATGTCATACCACTAACGTGCTTTTCACAGGGTATTTTCTTAATATTACCCCCTTTTTCTTTTGACAATCAAAACAGAACTTAATGCATTATTTCTATATAAAACAAGTCAAAATTAGGGTGAGGGACGTCTTCCTTTGGTAAAGCTTAGAGTAAGCTGGAAGATATTCTAGTATTAGAAGCTAGAAGTTTCTGAAAATGTGAATGCTTCACATGAAAATGATAATTATAAAAGATACAAAAATTATTATTATTTATGGGAGAAGGACATCAACTTTGAAAATTATTAGATATACCATCTTTTCTATGAGATCTTCAAACATTGTTGACCAGCAACAGTAACTAATTCTCAGTTAAAATTAATAGCAATTAATGCTATGGTTATTTATGCAATCCATCTGAAAATAGATCAGTTCATTTTAGTACAGCTTCTGAAACACTTTTAAAATTTAATCACTTTCAGTTTCCAAGTTGAAAATCCAAAAGACAACCAGTATATAGTAACAAGTGCAGACTCTCCATAAAATAAGGTTGTCAAGTGAGTGTTAATACTTATCTCCAGTTTTGTATGGAAGAGATGGTGATGATTCAAAACCTCTCCTTTCCGGATTCTCAGTTCTAGCCCTTCCTTGACTCAATTGTTGACTTCATGGAGCAAAGTCTTTACATATATTTTCAAGGGTTTTTCAGGGTTCTCTTAAGACTCAATGATATGTCTCAAAATGTTAGTTATAGTTCTCTAACTTACCAGTTTTCTTTGTTTATAAATCTGACTGCCCTCTACCTACCTTCTTCCTGCCAATATAAGCATTCATCTATAGAATGGCAGTAGAAGAATAGTTAAATGTCTTTTGGTAAAAGGATGCCAATTACCACTGTCTTATAGCTCTTTTATTCACATCGCATACCATATTACTTAATTTCAAAGAATTATAATCTATTGGTTGGTGGTTTAGTTGCTAAGTTGTGTCCAAATCTTGACAACCCCATGGACTGTAGCCCAGCAGGCTACTCTGTCCATAGGATTTTCCAGGCAAGAATAATGGAGTGGGTTGCCATTTCCTTCTCCAGAGCATCTTCCCAACCCAGGAATCAAACCTGGATCTCCTGCACTACGGGCAGATTCTTACCAACTGAGCTACCAAGGATGCTCAGTCTTGGTAATGAGCTACCAAGGATGCTCTATGGTTATGATCATATTATCCTTTTCAACAGAATGTGGAAATCTCAGGGCAAAGACTGTGTCCTGTTAATATTAGTATAATCGGGGTCTATTATATTGCTTGGAATTTAGGAACAACTGAATAATTATATATTATGCTGAGTGAATATATGAATAAATACACAGTTTTCTAGCGAAAGCAAAACAGAATGAATACATAGAGCTTCCTAATCTTACAGGCTTATAAAATGAGCAGACAATTCTCTTGATGCCATTGCTTATACCTGTAATGAGAACTAGAAGAGGGTAAAATGTTTATGTTCCTCAATCCCTTCTATTTTATACTTACATACTCTATGGAAAACCATAATGCCCTGGTGAATCATGATGATTAGTTGTTGAAAACACAAAGGTTAGAAATAAAATACATCTAGAGATGTATAGTCTCTATAGAGATGTTTAGTCTCTTAGACATTTGTTATTAGAAGAAGGTAGACCAGACAAGGTCAAAAAGAATAAGATTAAGGTGGGCAAAGAATGCTCATTGAACAAGCATCTGTGGTCTGTGTTAGGAAGGGGTGTTAGGACACAGGTGTGGCCATCTGCCATGCTAACTTGTTTTTCTTTTCTCCATGAGTCACAGTTTGATTAGCTACTTTGAGAAGAAAAGGTGTAGTTTCATCTTCCAAATGTTTCAAATATTTTTCACTTTCCAAATAGTGGAGAAAGGTCAAGAAGAAGAAGAAAGAATATACAATTCTAAATGAATTTCATATTCATTTAGAATCTTTTCTTTCTCTCCTTCTCTCCCTTCCTTCCCTTCTTGGTTCCTCCCTTCCTTTCTGCCCACTTGTTACTATATTTTTCTCTTCTGTCAGGAAGAATATGACAAATTTACATCAATTATAAAGAAGGGTGGGGTTTGAAATCAACTGATAAGTCTATCCATTTAGTTCAAACTTTAGACCATCAACTCTTATGATTAGGTTAGGTATTACTTTATGAAACAAAAGAAGGTGCTCACCAGGTTAACTGATTATGTGAGACATTTTCCTAAACGACAAATAGTGGGAACCTGGCATGGAACCAGATTTCTAAGGATAGTTTCCAGCTAATAATTTGAAAAACCTAAGTTGACAGTCAACTCAGAACAATTGACCCCTTGACACTGGCTTGTCCTCCCTTTATTCAGTAAACACTGGGGCTAGGTTAGAATAATTGACCTATATTGATTTACAATAAAATAGTAACACGTTACAACATCATAAAAGATTTATGTTTTTATTCAGTGTTGATGTTGATATCTTAAATAGCAAGCATATCACACATTGCAATGTAGTGACAAGACCAAATGCGCTTTGGCAGAGCTTCAGTATAAAAATTAGAAGGTGTTGATTTCATTACCACTCTGGCAATACATTTGAAAGAGTGTTAATGACTATTAATGGCCTAGTCCTCAGCCAGAAGAATGCCTGAAGTCAGTGAAAGTGGCGTTTTATCTGCTCTTAAACATTAAAAACAGAGAGGCTCCTACAGTTGCATTTTTAAGTGCCTTTCCTGCTCTACAAGTAATCACATCCCCACTTAACTGAGCTTTTAAAAATGTTTAAATTCAAGGCAAGTCCCATTTCTTTACTCTGGAGATGTCTAACAACTGATGTCTAACAACTAATGCATTTGACTTTTGTCATAAAGTAGTCGGAGGTGAAAGAGAAGAAAAGTATTTTTTTAAAGGACTTTTGTCTCTTTTCAGCTTTGCAATATAGAAGCTTCATTGTTGTAGGTTCACCAAAAGAGAGTTACTTATTTCCTGTTCTTATTTATTTTTGGAGACAGATGAGTCCAAACATTCTTATGATGGAATGCCCTATGAATCAATCTATGTTTCTGAAGCCCACATGTTTCCACAACTCCTTTTTTTTCCCCTCAAATAAGTTTTTTTAGTCTCCAGAGGATCCTAAATCAACACGTTATTAGATGAAGGATGGAAGCTTCTGTTTCAGAAAACACAACTGCAGCTAGACAACAGAAAACAGATGCCAATTATTTGCCAATGGCTGCTGGAAAACAAAACATTTTATGACATTTACTTTGCCTTAGCAGAGCTGCTGCTGATGCCAAAGAAATATAAACTAGTCAAATTACCAGCAGCTGGTTTTCAAATGTGAGCTTTAATGATTTGGAATCTTGCTCTACCTTTGGTCACTTAGTGTTCTACAAATTTCTTTGTGCGCTGATTCTGCATTCTCGATGTTTTCACAGATGAATAGGAACAATACATATAATCAGTATGTCTAATGCAATATTTGCTGTATTTTAAGGTTGCACACCCTATTGTCTTATAATTCCACTGGTCTTATTAGGGGAAAGGTAATTTTGATGCTTGCTATTTAAGAGTGACTTCCTGGACAAATATTTTTATTTCACGTGGCAAAAGCTTCAAATTAAACATCTTACATTGGATCCAGCTGAATTATTCATTGTTAATATGATGTCACAAGCAATGTTTAAGTATTTTTTCCCCAGTAGTTAACAGAGACTTAATTTAGTCACAATCGATATCCATCTAGCCCCACAAGAATATAAATTTCTCATAAATATTTTTAGATCAAATGGCTCACCTTTGAAACACATTTCTGAAAAATATCTTGGGCTGACTTCACTGAAACCAGCAGTTATGTCAAATAAATTTCTACTTTTATCAGCCATAAAATCATGCTGTGTTTAAAAAAACCTAGATTTGCAAATAAAGTTTCTGAAAGTCTTATGAAATATGTGCTTATTTCTCTTCTCTTCGTAGTGATTTGAAGAGAGGATGAAGAAAAGCAATCCATTTACTTTTCTTGATCGCGTAAAGTGAACACAGGTAATGGTCTTGTAGCAGTTGTCCTAAGTGTCTACAGTACCTCTGAGTGTCCTGGCAACTGAGAAGTGAACTAAATTAGTATTTCTATCAATGAGTGCTGTTGAAAGCTTAAGCTGAAAACAGTGATGACCAGAGTGACAAGAAAAGCCATGCTTCTCACTTTGTAATGTGCACATGAGTCACCAGGGGCCTTGCCAAATGTAGGTTATGATTCAGAGGTTCAATGATGGGGCCTGAAATTCTACATCTGATGTGATGATTTCAAAGGACTTTTGAAGGCAAGAGTGTAGATGACTTGAGGTGTGCCATTCTTAACTGAGCAACAGCAATTTTCAGAAGCTGTCATAGCCAATCAAAGCATTCAAGGTTATTGACTAACTCCTAGTCAAACATAGGGAATCCTGGTCTTAATGATTGCTATCAATAATCTCGTTCAAGTGTGAATTGATGAACTACATAGAACATGAACTTTATTTTTCTAGATTCAACTGTACTAAGATTGTATGGTGTGTGTGTGTGTGTGTGTGTGTGTGTGTGCGCGCGTGTGTGTGCATGTGTATAGAGAGACTTCAGTTCACTTCATTTCAGTTCAGTCACTCTGTCGTGTCCAACTCTTTGTGAACCCATGGAAACCATCACACCAGGGCTCCCTGTCCATCACCAACTCCTGGACTAAACTCAAATTCATGTCCATTGAGTCAGTGATACCATCCAACCAACTCATCCTCTGTTGTCCCCTTCTCCTCCTGACCCCAATCCCTCCCAGCATCAGGGTCTTTTCAAATGAGTCAGCTCTCCCATCAGGTGGCCGAAGTATTGGAGTTTCAGCTTCAGCATCAGTCCTTCCAATGAACATCCAGGACTGATCTCCTTTAGGATGGACTGGTTGGATCTCCTTGCAGTCCAAGGGACTCTCAAGACTATTCTCTAACACCACAGTTCAAAAGCATAAATTCGTTGGCACTCAGCTTTCTTTATAGACCATCACCTACATCCATACATGATTAGTGGAAAAACCATGACCTTGATTAGACGGACTTTGTCAGCAAAGTAATTTCTCTGTTTTTTAATATGCTGTCAGGTTGGTCATAACTTTAAGGAGTAAGCATCTTTTAATTTCATGGCTGCAATTACCATCTGCATTGATTTTGGAGCCCCCAAAATAAAGTCTGACACTGTTTCCACTGTTTCCAAATATATTAGCCATGAAATGGTGGGACCAGATGCCATGATCTTCATTTTCTGAATGTTAAGCTTTAAGCCAACTTTTTCACTCTCCTCTTTCACTTTCATCAAGAGGGTCTTTAATTCTTCACTTTCTGCCATGAGGGTAATGTCATCTGCATATCTGAGGTTATTGATATTTCTTCCAGCAATCTTGATCCCAGCTTGTGCTTCATCTAGCCCAGGATTTCTCACGATGTACTTTGCATATAAGTTAAATAAGCAGGGTGACAACATCCAGCCTTTTCCTGTATAAGTATTCCTTTCCTATTTGGAAGCAGTCTATTGTCCCATGTCCAGTTCTAACTGTTCCTTCCTGACCTGTATACAGATTTCTCAGGTGGCAGGTCAGGTGGTCTGGTATTCCCATCTCTTGAAGAATTTTCCACAGTTGATTGTGATCCACACAGTCAAAGGCTTTGGTATTGTCAACAAAGCAGAAATAGATGTTTTTCTGGAACTCTCTTACTTTTTTGATGATACGGCAGATGTTGGCACTTGATCTCTGGTTCCTCTGCCTTTTCTAAAACCAGCTTGAACATCTGGAAGTTCACAGTTCACGTATTGCTGAAGCCTGGCTTGGAGAATTTTGAGCATTACTTTATTAGCATGTGAGATGAGTGCAATTGTGAGGTAATCTGAGCATTCTTTAGCATTGCCTTTCTTAGGGATTGGAATAAAAATTGACCTTTTCCAGTCCTGTGGCTACTGCTGAGTTTTCCAAATTTGCTGGCACTTTTAGTCCAGTACTTTCACAGCATCATCTTTCAGGATGTGAAATAGCTCAACTGGAATTCCATCACCTTCACTAGGTTTGTTTGTAGTGATGCTTCATAAGGCCTACTTGACTTCACATTCCAGGATGTTGGGCTCTAGGTGAGTGATCACACCATTGTGATTATCTGGGTCATGAAATCTGTCTTGTACAGTTCTGTGTATTCTTGCCACCTCTTCTTAATATCTTCTGCTTCTGTTAGGTCTATACCATTTCTCTCCTTTATTGAGCCCATCTTTGCATGAAATGCTCCTTGAAGAGATCTCTAGTCTTTCCCATTCTATTGTTTTCCTCTTATTTCTTTGCACAGATCACTGAGGAAGGCTTTCTTATCTCTCCTTGCTAGTCCTTGGAATTCTGCATTCAGATGGGTATATTTTTCCTTTTCTCCTTTGCTTGTTCCTTCTATTCTTTCACAGTTATTTGTAAGGCCTCCCCAGACAGCCATTTTGCTTTTTTGCATTTCTTTTCCATGGGGATGGTCTTGATCCATGTCTCCTGTACAATGTCATGAACCTCTGTCCATAGTTCATCAGGCACTCTGTCTATCAGATCTAGTCCCTTAAATCTATTTCTCACTTTCACTGTATAGTCATAGGGATTTGATTTAGATCATACCTGAAGGAAATAGTGGTCTAGTGGTTTTTCCTACTTTCTTCCATTTAAGTCTACATTTAACAATAAGGAGTTCATGATCTGAGCCACCGTCAGCTCCCAGTTTTGTTTTTGTTGACTGTATAGAGCTTCTCCATCTTTGGCTGCAAAGGATATAATCAATCTGATTTGGTGTTGATGATCTGGTGATGTCCATGTGTAGAGTCTTCTCTTGGGTTGTTGGAAGAGGGTGTTTGCTATGACCAGTGCATTCTCTTGCAGAACTCATTTAGCCTTTGCTCTGCTTCATTCTGTACTCCAAGGCCAATTCACCTGTTACTCCAGGTGTTTCTGCGCTCCTACTTTTGCATTCCAGTCCCTTATAATGAAAAAGACATCTTTTGGGGGTGTTAATTCTAGAAGGTCTTGTAGGTTTTCATAAAACCCTTCAACTTCAGCTTCTTCAGCATTACTGGTTTGGGCCTATACTTGGATTACCGTGATACTGAATCATTTGTCATGGAAATGAACAGAGATCATTCTGTTGTTTTTGCGACTGCATCCAAGTACTGCATTTCGGACTCTTTTGTTGACCATGACGGCTACTCCATTTCTTCTAAGGGATTCTTGCCCACAATAGTAGATGTAATGGTCATCTGAGTAAAATTCACCCATTTCAGTCCATTTTAGTTCGCTGACTCCTAAAATGTTGACATTCACTCTTGCCATCACCTGTTTGATCACTTCCAATTTGCCTCGATTCATGGACCTAACATTTCAGGTTCCTTTGCAATACTGCTCTTTACAGAATCAGACTTTGCTTATGTCACCAGTCATATCCACCATTGTGTGTTGTTTTTGCTTTGGCTCTGTCTCTTCATTCTTTCTGGAGTTATTTCTCCACTCTTCTACAGTAGCATATTCAGCATCTACCGACCTGGGGAGTTCATCTTTTCAGTGTCCTATCTTTTTGCCTTTTCATACTGTTCATGGGGTTCTCAAGGCATGAATACTGAAGTGGTTTGCCATTCCCTTCTCCAGTGGACCACATTTTGTCAGAACTCTCCAATATGACCCGTCCGTCTTTGCTCATAGTTTCATTCAGTTTGACAAGGCTGTGGTCCATGTGATTAGATTGGTTAGTTTTCTTTGAGGATGATTTTGAGTCTGTCTGCCCTTGGATGAAGAAAGATAAGAGGCTTATAAAAGCTTCCTGATGGGAAGGCTGACTGAGGGGATAATGGGTCTTGTTATGATGGGTGGGGCCATCTCAGTAAATCTTTAATCAAATTTCTGTTGATGAGTGGAGCTGTGTTCCCTCCCTGCTATTTACCTGAGGCCAAACTATGGAGTACCTCAAGGCTATATATTGTCAACCTGCTTATTAAACTTATATGCAGAGTCAGCATGAGAAACTGGGCATGAAGAAGCACAAGCTGGAATCAAGACTGCCAGGAGAAATATCAATAATCTCAGATATGCACCCTTATGGCAGAGAGTGAAGAGGAACTAAAAAGCCTCTTAATGAAAGTGAAAGAGGAGAGTGAAAAAGTTGGCTTAAAGCTCAACATTCAGAAAACAAAGATCATGGCATCTGGTCCCATCAGTTCAGTTCAGTTCAGTTCAGTTCAATCGCTCAGTCGTGTCCGACTCTTTGTGACCCCATGAATTGCAGCATGCCAGGCCTCCTGTTCATCACCATCTCCAGGAGTTCACACAGACTCACATTCATTGAGTCAGTGATGCCATACAACCATCTCATCCTTGGTCATCCCCTTCTCCTCCTGCCCCTCATCCCTCCCAGCATCAGAGTCTTTTCAAATGAGTCAACTCTTCACATGAGGTAGCCAAAGTGCTCGAGTTTCAGCTTTAGCATCATTCCTTCCAAAGAAATCCCAGGGTTGACCTCCTTCAGAATGGACTGGTTGGATCTCCTTGCAGTCCAAGGGACTCTCAAGAGTCTTCACCAACACTACAGTTCAAAAGTATCAATTCTTCAGCGCTCAGCCTTCTTCACAGTCCAACTCTCACATCCATACATGACCACAGGAAAAACCATAGCCTTGACTAGACGGACCTTAGTCGGCAAAGTAATGTCTCTGCTTTTGAATATACCATCTAGGATGGTCATAACTTTCCTTCCAAGGAGTAAGCATCTTTTAATTTCATGGCTGCAGTCACCATCTGCAGTGATTTTGGAGCCCCAAAACACAAAGTCTGACACTGTTTCCCCATCTATTTCCCATGAAGTGATGGGACCAGATGCCATGATCTTCGTTTTCTGAATGTTGAGCTTTAAGACAACTTTTTCACTCTCCTCTTTCACTTTCATCCAGAGGCTTTTTAGCTCCTCTTCACTTTCTGCCATAAGGGTGGTGTCATCTGCATATCTGAGGTGATTGATATTTCTCCCAGCAATCTTGATTCCAGCTTGTGTTGCTTCCAGTCCAGCGTTTCTCATGATGTACTCTGCATAGAACTTAAAAAAGCAGGGTAATAATATACAGCCTTGATGTACTCCTTTTCCTATTTGGAACCAGTCTGTGGTTCCATGTCCAGTTCTGTTACTTCCTGACCTGCATACAGATTTCTCAAGAGGCAGGTTAGGTGGTCTGGTATTCCCATCTCTTTTAGAATATTCCACAGTTGATTGTGATCCACACAGTCAAAGGCTTTGGAATAGTCAATGAAGCAGAAATAGATGTTTTTATGGAACTTTCTTGCTTTTTCGATAATCCAGAGGATGTTGGCAATTTGATCTCTGGTTCCTCTGCCTTTTCTAAAACCAGCTTGAACATCAGGGAGTTCACGGTTCACGTATTGCTGAAGCCTGGTTTGAAGAATTTGAGCATTACTTTACTAGCATGTGAGATGAGTGCAACTGTGTGGTAGTTTGAGCATTCTTTGGCATTGCCTCTCTTTGGGATTGGAATGAAAACTGACCTTTTCCAGTCCTGAGGCCACTGCTGAGTTTTCCAAATTTGCTGACATATTGAGTGCAGCACTTTCACAGCATCATCTTTCAGGACTTGAAACAGCTCAACTGGAATTCCATCACCTCCACTAGCTTTAGTGATGCTTTCTAAGGCCCACTTGACTTCACATTCCAAGATATCTGGCTCTAGATTATTGATCACATCATCATGATTATCTGGGTCATGAAGATTTTTTTGTACAGTTCTTCCATGTATTCTTGCCACCTCTTCTTAATATCTTCTGCTTCTGTTAGGTCCATACCATTTCTGTCCTTTATTGAGCCCATCTTTGCATGAAATTTTCCCTTGTATTCTCTAATTTTCTTGAAGAGATCTCTAGTCTTTCCCATTCTGTTGTTTTCCTCTATTTCTTTGCTTTGATCGCTGAAGAAAGCTTTCTTATGTCTTCTTGCTATTCTCTGGAACTCTGCATTCAGATGCTTATATATTTCCTTTTCTCCTTTGCTTTTCACCTCTCTTCTTTTCACAGCTATTTGTAAGGCCTCCTCAGACAGTCATTTTGCTTTTTGCATTTCTTTTCCATGGGGATGGTCTTGATCCCTGTCTCCTGTACAATGTCATGAACCTCATTCCATAGTTCATCAGGCACTCTATCTATCAGAATAGGCCCTTAAATCTATTTCTGACTTCTACTGTATAAGCATAAGGGATTTGATTTAGGTCATACCTGAATGGTCTCATGGTTTTCCGTACTTTCTTCAATTTAAGTCTGAATTTGGTAATAAGGAGTTCATGATCGGAGCCACAGTCTGCTCCTGGTCTTGTTTTTGTTGACTGTATAGAGCTTCTCCATCTTTGGCTGCATAGAATATAATCAGTCTTATTTTGGTGTTGACCATCTGGTGATGTCCATGAATAGAGTCTTCTCTTGTGTTGTTGGAAGAGGGTGTTTGCTATGACCAGTGCATTTTCTTGGCAAAACTCTATTAGTCTTTGCCCTGCTTCATTCTGCATTCCAAAGCCAAATTTGCCTGTTACTCCAGGTGTTTCTTGACTTCCTACTTTTGCATTCCAGCTCCTATAATGAAAATAACATCTTTTGTGGGTGTTAGTTCCAAAAGTTCTTGTAGGTCTTCATAAAACCGTTCAACTTCAGCTTCTTTAGCATTATTAGTTGGGGTATAGACTTGGATAACTGTGATATTCAATGGTTTGCTTTGGAGACGAACAGAGATCATTCTGTTATTTTTGAGATTGCATCCAAGTACTGCATTTCAGACTCTTTTGTTGACCATGATGGCTGCTCCATTTCTTCTGAGGGATTCTTGCCTGCAGTAATAGATACAATGGTCATCTGAGTTAAATTCACCCATTCCAGTCCATTTTAGTTAGCTGATTCCTAGAATGTTGATGTTCACCCTTGCCTTCTCTTGTTTGACTACTTCCAATTGCTTTGATTCATGGACCTGATTTCCAGGTTCCTATGCAACATTGCTCTTTACAGCATCAGATCTTTCTTCTATCACCAGTCACATCCACAACTGGGTTTTGTTTTGCTTTGGCTCCATCCCTTCATTCTTTCTGAAGTTATTTCTCCACTGATCTCCAGTAGCATATTGGACACCTAATAACCTGGGGAGTTCCTCTTTTGGTATCCTATCATTTTGCCTTTTCATACTGTTCATGGGGTTCTCAAGGCAAGAATACTGAAGTGGCTTGTCATTCCCTTCTCCAGTGGACCATGTTCTGTCAGACCTCTCCACCATGACCCATCCATCTTGGGTTGCCCCACAGGCATGGCTTGGTTTCATTGAGTTATGGGAACTAGATGGGGAAACAGTGTCAGACTTTATTTTGGGGGCTCCAAAATCACTGCAGATGGTGACTGCAGCCATGAAATTAAAAGACGCTTACTCCTTGGAAGAAAAGTTATGACTAACCTAGATAGCATATTCAGAAGCAGAGACATTTCTTTGCTGACAAAGTCCATCTAGTCAAGGCTATGGTTTTTCCTGTGGTCATGTATGGATGTGAGAGTTGGACTGTGAAGAAAGCTGAATGCCGAAGCATTGACGCTTTTGAACTGTGGTGTTGAAGAAGATTTTTGAGAGTCCCTTGGACTGCAAGGAGATCCAACCAGTCCATTCTGAAGGAGATCAGCTCTGGGTGTTCTTTGGAGGAAATTATATTAAAGCTGAAACTCCAGTACTTTGGCCACCTCATGCGAAGAGTTGACTCACTGGAAAAGACTTTGATGCTGCAAGGGATTGGGGGCAGGAGGAAAAGGGGACGACCGAGGATGAGATGGCTGGATGGCATCACTGACTCGATGAACGTGAGTCTGAGTGAAATCTGGGAGATGGTGATGGACAGGGAGGCCTGGCGTGCTACGATTCATAAGGTCAGAATGAATTGGACATGACTAAGTGACTGAACGGTACTGAACTGAAACTATGGTGGAGGTAATGAAGATAATGGTGACCTACCTCCCTCAAAGATCCCAGGCATGTACTGCTACAGTTCATGCCCCTCAAAAATCCCTGCAGAAAGCCACCACCAACCCACGCCTTCCCCAGAGACTACTGGACACCCAAAGCAAGTGTCCTGTGGGATCACTGTTCCTTTCTCCTGGATCCTGTTGCACAAAGTCCTGTCATGCCCTCCAAGAGTCTATTTCCCAGTCCTATGTAAGTTCTGGTAGCTCTATATTGGGGTTAATGGCCACCACCTTCAAGAGGACTTATGCCATACCTACACCCAGAACCCCTGTCCCTGTGGCAGACCACTGCCAACCTGTACTTCCACAGCAGATGCTCAAACACAGTTCTGTCTCAGTCTCTGTGGGACCTCTGGGTCCTGGGGCACAGAAGATTTGTTTGATTCCTCTGAGGGTCTCTGGCCAGAACGTGGTTTGATTATAAATGCAAATTTGCCCCTCCTACCATCTTTCTGGGGCTTCTTCTTTGCCCTTGGACATGGGATATCTCCTAGCAGCTGCTCTAGTGCCTACCATCTTACTGGGGTTTTTCTGATCTTGGACATGGAGTATCTCCTCTCTGCTGCTTACCACTCCAGCACCGCGCAGCCGAGCTTGCTGCTCCAGCGCCATGCAGATACCCCATAGTTTGGTCCCAGGTAAACAGCAGGGACTTCCCTGGTGGCTCAGATGGTAAAGCATCTGCCTACAATGCGGGAGACCCAGGTTCAATCTCTGGGTCGGGATGATCTCCTGGAAAAGAAAATGGCAACCTACTCCAGTATTCTTGCCTTGAAAATCCCATGGATGGTGGAGCCTGGTAGGCTACAGTGCATGGGGTCACAAAGAGTTAAACATGACTGAGCAACTGAACTGAACTAAACTGAAATCTCTCTCTCTCTACACACACACACAGACACACACACACAGACCACACAAGTCTTAGTACAGTTGAATCCAGAAAGATAAAGTGCATGTTCTATGTAGTCCATCAATTTAGCATACACCCATCACACTGGAACCAGGATATTGATAGCAATCATTAAGACCAGGGTTCCCTATGTTTGATTAGGAGTTAGTCAGTTACCTGGAATGCTTTGATTGGCTATGACAGCTTCTGAAAATTGCTGTTGCTCAATGAAGAATGGCACTAAGCGACTGAACTAAACTGAACTGAAACTATGGTGGAGGTAATGAAAGTAATGATGACCTCCCTCAATAAATCTCTCGCATGAACTGCTATAGTCCATGCCCCCCAACCCTGTAGGAGGTCACCACCGACCCATGCCTTTGCCGGAGACTCCCAGACACCCACAGGCAAACCCAGACAGTCTCCTGTGGGGTCACTGTTCCTTTCTCCTGGGTCCTGGTGCACAAGGTTCTGTTGTGCCCTCCGAGAGCCTATTCCTAGTCCTATGTAAGTTCTGGCAGCTCCGTGGTGGGGTTAATGGTGACCTCCTCCAAGAGGGCTTATGCCATACCCACACCCAGAGAGAAATGCAGTTCAAAACTAGAGAAAAAAATCTAAGATTATTATATCATGATTGAAGAAAAGGGGAAATTATAATTGCATCCTGAGGTCTGACTCAAACAAGCAGTGTGTATAGTTCCCAATAGCAAATCTTCCCAACGTAGCCATCAATCACACTGCCTATCTGGACAATGTCATGCAAAAGAAAATGCAATTTAGTCACAGTTGGTTTTATTCCTATTCATCTGAGCAATAGAATCTATAAGTAGATGTGATTCTAGATATTAATACTATTTTAACAATCTTGACATACATTCATTTGGCCTGTATTCATCTAATGTCACAACAAGCCCATCTCCCCTTATTTCACTCCACCTTCAGTCAAAGCAAACCATCCTCTCACAGCAAAACCACAGGACACCTTTGCACTAAGTCTGAGTATCTTAGATTACATTCTCTGAAGCCCTACTCCCACTCTATCACACTCCCCAAACACCTGGGACAAATTCATAGCTGCTTCTTCATAAGAATTTTGGCAGATTTCCTGTCTAGCAAGGGAGCAGCTGGCAGAATATCATAGCCAATTAGAGGAGAAAAGCGTAGAATATCCTTTTGAAGGATTCGGGACTCACAGACAATGAATGAATGGATTCTGAACTAATCACACTCCTCCCATCTCACCTCCAGTCCCCAGGTAACACTGATCCTTCTATAGACATATTTCTTCCCCTTTAATCCAATTTGCACTCAGCCTGACCACACAACTTCATGCCTAGAGTGCTGTGATTGTCTTCTAACTGGTCTGCCTGGCTTGTGTTTTCTCAGCTTAAATAACAGTGTCCAATTAATCCTCCAAAACTACACAAGTTGTCTGTTTATCAATCTTCTCTGGTTCCATTTAGCTATTAGAATAAATCCATTATGCAAAACTATTCAAAAATATATAAACATCTTTTGAGTCCTTACAGATTTTTCCAACTGCAATTATTACTCCCTATTTTATTACTTGTTCTTTGTTACATTATAGGAGTTTTTTTTTTTTTTCTGTTGTTGCTATTCTTTTCTTCTTAAATATCATGTTTGTAATATATACAGTGCTTTTGACCACTGTATAAGGTTTGGGTGGATAAGTGTTGAAGTCAATCTGGATCTGAGTTTTAACGAGTGAATGCTATTGCTCCATTAGCAAATGAAGGATGAAAACATCTAGCTTTTAGGATTATCATGTAGTTTCAAAGCTAATAAATGTATAGGTCCTAGAACAGTTCCTGAAATAAAGCTTCATTTGCAGAAAATGTTAGATTTTATTAAATGCTGACATTAACAGATACTAAGGACTTTGCAAGATACAACATATATCTATCATAGTTCATAGAAAAATTCTCCATACAGAGTGGATATACAAGTTTTTTATTTCAATTGATTGAATTTTTCTATATTAAATGTTAACCTGGAGCTAGGAAGATTATTTGATTGAAACTCTAGCAAATTTATTATTTACATTTTCTTCCCAAAAGCACTTCCTTAGTGGCCATATGTAACCTGTCCATGGCTTCTGTGCCTTTGCAATACTGTTGTTTATTTGACATGAGTATTTGTTTCAAAGTTATTCATCTTTAGTACACAATATCGGATGACTTTAGCTAATTATTAACTGGAATCAGAAATGAAGTAGCTTACTCATATCCGACTCTTTGCAACCCCATGGACTATAGCCTACCAGGCTCTTCCCTCCATGTGATTCTCCAGGCAAGAATACTGCAGTGGGTCGCCATTTCCTTCTCCAGGGGATCTTCCCAACCCAGGGATCAAACCTGGGTCTCCCGCATTGCAGGCAGACGCTTTAACTTCTGAGCCACCAAGGAATCAGAAGAAAATTTAAAAATTGATCTTACAAATCACATTGTCCTCAGGAAATACATAATTTAGGTTTGATCTAAACTATGATCATGAATAGGCTATCCAAACAACTCTATGAGAGAAATGTAATTTATTTTCACACATGAGACAAAATTTTTGGCACTTGGTAGATATTACATTTTTGTTGAATGAATGAATGATGTAATTCTAGCTGAATTTCTGTAAATCTCCAGTAACAGCTTTGTGCTGTTATTTTTGAAGAATTTAACGTGTGATTGGCTGAAAGAATAAAATTGAATTTCTACCATTAAAACTCATTGAGTACTGGTAGTAAAGTGCTTTAATCACTGAATCTAGTATATTTTTAAAAGAAATCTCTGTAAAACTATTTGATTTAATATTCAAGCTCATGACTTATGTATTATTTATAATAAATAATTTGACTTTATCAAAATCTTATGCATGTTGGCCATTAATTATGTAGCAAAATTTTGATGATGAGATGATCAATTTTATTAAATATATGATTTCTACTATATGCAGTTTTCAGTACCATTGGCTGTGGAACACTTCCAAAGTATTGGAATTTTTATGGCAAACTAAAGATCTGGAAATACCTTCTCAATACCTTCTCTAAACCTCTCTTTAAGATGTATTGTGAAAGACTGGGTTGTTATTGACATTCATAAACATCTAAACAACCTGCCCAGTGGAACTGATGGGTCTTCCTATTCAGAGGATCTACTTGCCTCAGAACCAAGTATTATCATGTTGATTTTCAATAACAAATTGAACAATGTTTCTCTAGAACATTTGGAGCCAACTTTCATTTCTGTTTAGTCAAATAGAATGTAATTTAAGTCAAATCATTCACCTGAAACTGCCTCCCTTTCTGTTTATTTTATTAAGATTTAACTCCTTTTATTATTAGCACTATTGTCTTGAAATTGAAAATAACCACAATATGTTTGTTGGATTTATTCATCAAAGATGAGTAAATCATTCTGAACTATACAGTGGACTATATAACAATCATCAACTTCAGTAAGAATTTTCATTTATTTTTTAAATCAACATGTTTATACATTACAGAAAAAAGTCATATAGGTCAGAAAATTTTTATTTCATTTTTAAAATAAGGAAAGATTTTAAATGGAGATAATTATTTTATAAAACTTGAAGTCTATGTTTGATAATAGCACCATTTAAAAGTTAATTTGTAGTTTTTAGGCAACACCTTCCTTTTGAAAGATTTTATATTCTTGGAAAAAAAGTATACAGGGCAGTGTGGCAAGTAAATTGGGAGAGAATGGAAAGGCTTACTATTTCTGCTTTACGTCAGGGGAAAAAACTAATTTCTCAAATAACCAATTGTCAAATCATATTTCAAGTTAACTGAAAAATGAGAAGAATGTTCTGATAAATTAAATTTAAATTAAGAATCTGGTTATAATAAATAATTATCCAAAAACACTGTTAATGTATGCAAAAATATTTTCTCCTAATTTTTCATAGGCCCTAGGAATAGTTTAACCCTCCTCTTAGTAAGGATGTAAGAAATCTGTATACTAGGAAACATGGCAGCTCTTTTTATATAAAATTTTTAAATATAATTTTATACAAAAATAAAAAATGAGTATGTAACTGAATATTTTAGTTGTCACCCAGTCATGTCCGACTCTTTGCCACCCCATGAATCACAGCACGCCAGGCCTCCTTGTCCAACACTCCCAGAGTTTACCCAAACTCATGTCAAGTCGGTGATGCCATCCAGCCATCTCATCCTCTGTCGTCACCTTCTCCTCCTGCCCCCAACCCCTCCCAGTATCAGGGTGTTTTCCAACAAGTCAGCTCTTGCATGAGGTGGCCAAAGTATTGGAGTTTCAGCTTCATCATCAGTCCTCCCAATTAACACCCAGGACTGATCTTCCTTAGAGTGGACTGGTTGGATCTCATTGCAGTCCAAGGGACTCACAAGAGTCTTCTCCAACACCACAGTTCAAAAGTGTCAATTCTTCAGCACTCAGCTTTCTTCACAGTCCAACTCTCACATCCATACATGACCACTGGAAAAACCATAGCCTTGACTAGATGGACCTTTCCCATCAAAGTAATGTCTCTGCTTTTCAATACGCTATCTAGGATGGTCATAACTTTTCTTCCAAGCAGTAAGCGTCTTTTAATTTCATGGCTGCTGTCACTATCTGCTGTGATTTTGGAGCCCAAAAGATAAAGTTTGACACTGTTTCCACTGTTTCTCCATCTATTTGCCATGAAGTGATGAGACCAGATGCTATGATCTTAGTTTTCTGAATGTTGAGCTTTAGGCCAACTTTTTCACTCTCCACTCTTACTTTCATCAAGAGGCTTTTTAGCTCCTCTTCACTTTCTGCCATAAGAGTGGTGTCATCTGCATATCTGAGGTTACTGATATTTGTCCTGGAAATCTTGATTCCAGCTTGTGTTTCTTCCAGTCCAGCGTTTCTCATGATGTACTCTACATAGAAGTTAAATAAGCAGGGTGATAATATACAGCCTTGATGGACTCCTTTTCCTATTTGGAACCAGTCTGTTGTTCCATGTCCAGTTCTAACTGTTGCTTCCTGACCTGCATACAGGTGTCTCAACAGGTAGGTCAGGTGGTCTTGTATTTCCATCTCTTTCAGAATCTTCCACAGTTTATTGTGATCCATACAGCCAAAGGTTTTGGCATAGTCAATAAAGCAGAAATAGATGTTTTTCTGGAACTCTCTTGCTTTTTCCATGATCCAGCAGATGTTGGCAATTTGATCTGGTTCCTCTGTCTTTTCTAAAACCAGCTTGAACATCAGGGAGTTCATGGTTCACATATTGCTGAAGCCTGGCTTGGAGAATTTTGAGCATTAATTTACTAGCATGTGAGATGAGTGCAACTGTGTGGTAGTTTGAGCATTCTTTGTCATTGCCTTTTTTGGAATTGGAATGAAAACTGACCTTTTCCAGTCCTGTGGCCACTGCTGAGTTTTCCAAATTTGTTGACATATTGAGTGTAGCACTTTGACAGCATCATCTTTCAGGATTTGAAATAGCTGTACTGGAATTCCATCACCTCCACTAGCTTTGTTCGTAGTGATGCTTCCTAAGGCCCACTTGACTTCACATTCCAGGATGTCTGGCTCTAGGTGAGTAATCACATCATCATGATTATCCGGGTCATGAAGATCTTTTTTGTATAGTTCTTCCGTGTATTCTTGCCATCAGTAGTTTGAGCACTCTTTGGCATTGCCTTTCTTTGGGACTGGAATAAAAACTGACCTTTTTCAGTCCTGTGGCCACTGCTGAATTTTCCAAATTTGCTGACATATTGAGTGCAGCACTTTCACAGCATCATCTTTCAGGATTTGAAATAGTTCAACTGGAATTCCATCACCGCCACTAGCTTTGTTTGTAGTGATGCTTAAAAGGCCCACTTGACTTCACATTCCAGGGTGTCTAGCTCTTGGTAAGTGATCACACCTGTGTGTGATGACACTTCATGATCACATCATCACAACCATCTGGGTTGTGAAACTCTTTTGTACAGTTCCTCTGTGTGTTCTTGCTATCTCTTCTTAATATCTTCTGCTTCTGTTAGGTCCATACCATTTCTGGCCTTTATCAAGCCCATCTTTGCATGAAATGTTCTCTTGGTATCTCTAATTTTCTTGAAGAGATCTCTAGTCTTTCCCATTCTGTTGTTTTCCTCTATTTCTTTGCATTGATCACTGAGGAAGGCTTTCTTATCTCTTCTTGCTATTCTCTGGAACTCTGCCTACAGATGCTTATATCTTTCCTTTTCTCCTTTGCTTTTTGCTTCTCTTCTTTTCTCAGCTATTTGTAAGGCCTCTTCAGACAGCCATTTTGCTTTTTTGCATTTCTTTTTCTTGGGGATGGTCCTGATCCCTGTCTCCTGTACAATGTCATGAACCTCAGTCCATAGTTCATCAGGCACTCTGTCTATCAGGTCTAGTCCCTTAAATCTATTTCTTACTTCCACTGTATAAGCATAAGGGATTTGATTTAGGTCATACCTGGATGGTCTAGTGGTTTTCCCTAGTTTCTTCAATTAAGTCTAATTTTGGCAACAAGGAGTTCATGATCTAAGCCACAGTCAGCTCCTGGTCTTGTTTTTGCTGACTGTTGAGAGCTTCTCCATTTTGGGCTGCAAAGAATATAATCCTTCTGATTTTGGTGTTAACCATCTAGTGATGTCCATGTGTAGAGTCTTCTCTTGTGTTGTTGGAAGAGGGTGTTTGCTATGACCAGTGCATTCTCCTGGCAAAACTCTATTAGCCTTTGTCCTGCTAGGTTATCATATATTAGAATCTAAAATGGGAAAGGATAATAATATGGAAATTCTTCAAGCAGTGTTTGGTTTATACATTTATCTTCAAAGTTAACATTTAAAAAAACACTGTGTATTAGTTAAGCATTTTATGAACATGAATAAATATATATTTGTTAGCACTTAATAAGTTTGAAATTCATATTATGCTGTAGATTTAATAGAGATTTTATCATATTTTATTGGCACCCCTACTAAACATCTGCTCATTAAATATTTCTTCTATTCATCTAGTGTATGTTTAATCAGTGTGTTCTTTCTCCTGGATTTTATTTGTAAAATATATATCATTTACTTGTTTTTCTGAATAAAATTAACTTTCTAAAATTAAGTTTCACCACTCTTTCTTAATAAGTATTTCTAAGTATCTAATATACTATAGTTTGGCTTAATACACGTTGTTGTCACCATCTAACTGAAATCTTTCTTGATTGCCTGTGGCAGAGTTAGTTGCTTAATGCTCTATGCTCTTACATAGAAGAAGAAGAGAGAAAGAGGCAAAAACAATTTTTGAAAAACTAACGACCAAAAAATGTCCAATTTGATGACAAATAGTCGTATGCATGGGCTTAGTGGCTCAGATGGTGGAGAATCTGCCTGCTTGCAGGAAACCCATGTTCCATTGCTAGGAAATCCCCTGGAGAAGGGAATGGCTACCCACTCTGGTATTCTTGGCTGAAGAATTCCATGGAAAGAGGAGCCTGGTGGGCTACAGTCCATGGGGTCACAAAGAGTTGGAAAATATTGAGTGATAACACACACACACACACACACACACACACACACACACACACAAACACATTCATATTTATACCTATTAAGTTGATCTAAGTCTACATAGAATACAAAGAGATTTACATATAGCCACTTCATAGTTAAACTGGTGTAAGCCAAAGGTAAAAAGAGAGTCCTCAAAGCACACACACACACACACACAAACACATTCATATTTATACCTATTAAGTTGATCTAAGTCTACATAGAATACAAAGAGATTTACATATAGCCACTTCATAGTTAAACTGGTGTAAGCCAAAGGTAAAAAGAGAGTCCTCAAAGCAATGAGATTAAAGGAAATAATCTCAGTACATAAAAGAAAATCATAGTAAAATTTACAACTGACTACTCATTGGAGTTTATGGGGGCCAAAATTCAGTGAGATGACATATTTAAATATCTGAAGACAATCGGTCAACAATTCTACAACCAGCAAAACTATGCTTCAAAAACAAATATATATATATATATATATATATAAACAGTTCCAAAATAGCCAAAGAAA
Source organism: Nanger dama (assembly GCA_917880005.1). Lineage (NCBI taxonomy): Eukaryota > Metazoa > Chordata > Mammalia > Artiodactyla > Bovidae > Nanger > Nanger dama. The sequence continues at coordinate 40,415,078 of CAKJTW010000007.1, forward strand.
AAATCTATATGTAACTGAGATTTATGAAATCATGCATTCAATAGCAATAGAATATATATTCCCCTAAAGAGCATATGGGGGCTTTCCCAGTGGCTCAGTGGTAAAGAAATTGCCTACAGTGCAAGCGATGCAGGTATGATTCCGGGAGAAGGAAGAACCCTGGAGAAGGAAATAGCAACCCACTGCACGAAATCTCATGGACAGAGGAGCCTGGTGGGCTACAGTCCATGGGGTCACAAAAAGAGTCTAACACAATTTAATGACTAAACAATAACAAAGACATATGAAAACTTTTCCATAATCAATCATATGCTAGGTGATATCACAGAAATCAGTAATTTTAAAGAAAATAAAATATATTTTGAAACACAAAGAAAGAAATTAAATTAGAAATTGACAACAGAGGAAGTCAGGGAAATTCCAAGCTTTGGAAAATAAATTACATACTTCCAATATAACTGATGGCTCAAAGATGGCTCAAAGGAAAATTAAGAAATACTTTGAACTGACTGAAAATGGAATTACAACAAATAAATTTTTTTGTACTGTAGTAAAAGTGTATTTAGGGGAAAAATTTTATCTTTAAATGTCTGTATTAGGAAAGGTAATCTCACATCAATACATTTCTACCTGAAGAAGATAGTATAGGAAAAAAAAACTACAAAGAAATAATGAAACAAGTAAATAAGTATCAGAAAAGATTTTGGTAAAATAGAGAAATAAAAAATAAATGGATAAAATAACTGAAATAAAAACCTAGCTCTTTAGAAAAATTTAAAAATATGACAAGCTTTATCTAGACTGGTCAAGAGAAAAAGAGAGACACAAATTATTAAAACCTGAAATGAAAGAGGGCATATCATTGTGAGTCTTACATAAATTAAAAGGACTATAAAGAAATAAGAAAAACTTTATCCTGAAAAAGTGGACAACCTGAATTAAACAGTCTCAGTCCTAAAAGGAAACAAACTATCTAAATTGATAGATAAAAGAAATTTAAAAATAGAAATAGACCCATAACAAGTAAAAGAATTAAGTTGATACTTAAATTGTTCCTAAGAAAAATCCAGGTACAGATCATTTACAGATAAATTCTAGCAAATATCTAAAAAGAGATGTAAGTCGTTCACAGACTCTTACAAAATTCAAAGTCCAGAACATTTCTTAATTAATTCTATGCTGCTACTGTTGGCCCAGTGCTAAAGCCAGATAAGGATGTCACAATAAAAGGACATGAATATCAATGTTTTTGTGAATATTGATCCCCCCAAAATAGCAATCACAAATTAGCAAACATATAAAAGTATACATCATAATCAAATGAAAATTATTGCAAGAATATAGGTTAGTTTAATGTTCAAAAATTAGTTAATGGAATATAATATCTCTTTGTTAAAGGAAAAACCTCAGGCTCATTTCAATAAACAGAGAAAAATGATTTTAACAAACCCATCACCTACTCTTGATTAAAAAAAAAAAAAGATCTGTCAATAAAGTAGGAAAAAAAGGAAATTTTGACCATGGGCATCTATGAACACCCTGCAACTAACATTCTGTTTAATGCTGAAAGAGTAAAGTCACTCTCAATAAGATTAGGAAGAAGACGGCAGTGTCTTCACTTGTTTCTCTTTTATTCAACAACATGTTGGAAGTTCTAATTACTACAATCAGGTAAGAAAAAGAAATAACAGGCACCTAGTAGGAAGTGGAAGAAATAACAATGTCTCAATTTGTAAACAATATAATTCTCTATTCTGAAATTTTTAAGGAATTAAAAATCTAATGGAATTGATAAATGTATTCAGAAAGGTCACAGAATACAAGTTCATTATAAAAATCAACCGTACTTCTAAATACTAGCAACAAAAATCTGTATCATAAGGTTGATGCAGAAATTAAATGCTTAGCTTCAGTTCAGTTCAGTTGCTCAGTCATGTCTGACTCTTTGCGATCTCATGAATCGCAGCACGCCAGGCCTCCCTGTCCATTACAAACTCCCGGAGTTCACTCAGACTCATGTCCATCGAGTCAGTGATGCCATCCAACCATCTCATCCTCTGCCGTTCCCCTTCTCCTGCCTCCAATCCCTCCCAGCATCAGAGTCTTTTCCAATGAATCAACTCTTCGCATGAGGTCGCCAAAGTACTGGAGTTTCAGTTTGAGCATCATTTCTTCCAAAGAACACCCAGGGCTGATCTCCTTTAGAATGGACTGGTTGGATTTCCTTGCAGTCCAAGGGACTCTCAAGAGTCTTCTCCAACACCACAGTTCAAAAGCATCAATTCTTCAGGGCTCAGCTTTCTTCACAGTCCAACTCTCACATCCATACATGACCACTGGAAAAACCATAGCCTTGACTAGACGGACCTTGGTTGGCAAAGTAATGTCTCTGCTTTCAATATGCTGTCTAGGTTGGTCATAACTTTTCTTCCAAGGAGTAAGTGTGCGTAAGCATCTTTTAATTTCATTGCTGCAGTTGTTAGCATATAGAAAATCCTCAAAAATTACTGTCTTTTATTATTATTGTTTTGTTGTTACTTGGCATCATGTGTCTACAAATGTTTATTAATTAACTCTTGCACTTAAGATAGTAATACTGAAAAAAAAGATAGTAATACTGCTTATTAAGGATAAATATTTCCTTAATAAATAGTGTGGACAGGTTAATAAACTGCTTAAGGTCACCCAGGTGATAAGTAGAAGAACAAGCATGTGATCGTAAGCCCATCGGACTACAGACTTAGCCCTTTCACTCATTCAGCCTTGCTGCCTGAGCTTATCCTGCTGTTGCTGCTGTTGTTTAGTCACTAAATTCTATCCAATTCTTTTGCAACACCTTGAACCTGCCAGGCACCTCCATCCATTGAATTCTCCAGGCAGGAATATTAAAATCGGTTACCATTTCCTCCTCTAGGGCATCTTCCTGACCGAGGGATTGGATTGAACCTGAATCTTCTGCATTGCAGGCAGATTATTTACCACTGAGGCACCTCCAGGCTGTTCTATACATGGACAAATAATTAAATCAGATAAGCTTTCAAATTATGTGCCATCTGTACTTTCTGCACCATTCCTATACTAAGGAAGAATTTCAGAATCCAGAACACTCAAAAAAGACCCAGTTGATGATGCCAGGCACATTTTGAATCAAACCCATAACCAGAATTCCTGAGGAATTAAAAAATTGGCCAATAAGCTTGCATCTCCAAGGCTGCCCTTGAATATAAGCAGTCACTGCAAATTACATTTTTGTTTAAAATATAATTCATTCATAGTGATCATGATTGATTGTCACATGTATCATGTCACATTTTTGAAACTTACATAGGAAATAACTAAATTAGGCATTTTTACATACTTCCACCATCCCAGATAAAATTCATTCTTGATCATGTCTTCATATCATCATACCTATATAGTTTCTTAAATATATACTATATTTTATTTTTTTTTAAATTTATTTATTTTTAATTGAAGGATAATTGCTTTATAAAATTTTGTTGTTTTCTGTCATCAGTTCAGTTCAGTTCAGTCGCTCAGTTCTGTCTGACTCTTTGCGACCCAATGAATCGCAGCACGCCAGGCCTCCCTGTCCATCACAGACTCCCAGAGTTCATTCAGACTCATGTCCACTGAGTCCGTGATGCCATCCAGTCATCTCATCCTCGGTCGTCCCCTTCTCCTCCTGCCCCCAATCCCTCCCAGCATCAGTCTTTTCCAGTGAATCAACTCTTCGCATGTGGTGGCCAAAGTACTGAAGTTTCAGCTTGAGCATCATTCCTTCCAAAGAAATCCCAGGGCTGATCTCCTTCAGAATGGACTGGTTGGATCTCCTTGCAGTCCAAAGGACTCTCAAGAGTCTTCTCCAACACCACAGTTCAAAAGCATCAATTCTTCGGCACTCAGCTTTCTTCAGAGTCCAACTCTCACATCCATACATGACCACAGGAAAAACCATAGCCTTGACTAGACAGACCTTAGTTGGCAAAGTAATGTCTCTGCTTTTCAGTATGCTATCTAGGTTGGTCATAACTTTTCTTCCAAGCAGTCAGCGTCTTCTAATTTCATGGCTGCAGTCACCATCTGCAGTGATTTTGGAGCCCCCAAAATAAAGTCTGACACTGTTTCCACTGTTTCCCCATCTATTTCCCATGAAGTGATGGGTGAGCTTTAAGCCAACTGTTTCACTCTCCACTTTTACTTTCATCAAGAGGCTTTTAGCTTCTCTTCACTTTCTGCCATAAGGGTGGTGTCATCTTCATATCTGAGGTTATTGATATTTCTCCCGGCAATCTTAATTCTAGTTTGTGCTTCTTCCAGTCCAGCATTTCTCATGATGTACTCTGCACATAAGTTAAATAAGCAGGGTGACAATATACAGCCTTGATGTACTCCTTTTCCTATTTGGAACCAGTCTGTTGTTCCATGTCCAGTTCTAACTATTGCTTCCTGACCTGCATACCTCATAATAAATCAGCCATAAGTATACATATATCCCTTCCTTTTAGTATCTCCCTCCCATATCCCTCCCCATCCAACCCCTCTAGGTTGATACAGGGCCCCTGTTTGAGTTTCCTGAGCCATACAGCAAATTCCCGTTGGCCATCTATTTACATATGGTAATGTAAATTTATATGTTACTCTCTCCATACATCTTATCTTCTCCTCCCCTCTCGCCATGTCTGTAAGTCTATACTCTATGTCTGTTTCTCCATTGCTGCCCTGTAAATAAATTCTTCAGTACCATTTTTTTTCTAGATTCCATATATATACATTAGAATGCAATATATATCTTTCTTTTTCTGACTTACTTCACTCTGCATAATAGGTTCTAGGTTCATCCACCTCATTAGAACTGATTCAAATGTGTTCCATTTTATGGCTGAATAATATTCCATTGTGAATATGCACAACTTCTTTATCCATTCATCTGTCGATTGGGCATCTAAGTTGCTTCCATGCTTTAGCTACAATAAATAGTGCTGCAGTGAACAATGGAATATATGTGTCTTTTTCAATTTTGGTTTCCTCAGGGTACATGCCTAGGCATGGGATTGCTGGATCATATGGTGGTTTTATTTCTAGTTTTTTAAGGAATCTCCATACTAGCTTCCTTAGTGTCTATATCAATTTATATTCCCACCAACAGTGCAAGAGCATTCCCTTTTCTCCACACCCTCACCAGCATTTATTATTTGTAGACGTTTTGAGGACAGCCATTCTCACTGGTATGAAGTGATATCTCATTGTAGTTTTGATTTGCAATTCTCTAATAATGAGCAATATTGAGCATCTTTTCATGTGTTTCTTAGCCATCTGTATGTCTTCTTTGGAGAAATGTCTGTTTAGGCCTTTTTCCCATTTTTTGATTGGGTTGTTTGCTTTTCTGGTATTGAGTCGTATGAGCTGCTTGTATATTTTGGAAACTAATCTTTTGTCAGTTGTTTCATTTGCGATTATTTTCTCCCATTCTGAGGGTTGTGTTTTCACCTTGCTTATAGTTTTCTTTGCTGTGAAAAAACTTTTAAGTTTAATCAGGTCCCACTTGTTTATTTTTGTTTTTATTTCCGTTACTCTAGGAGGTGGGTCATGGGATCTTTCTTTGATTTATGTCATTGTGTGTTCTGCCTATGTTTTCCTCTAAGAGTTTTATTGTTTCCGGTCCTACATTTAGGTCTTTAATGCATTTTGAGTTTACCTTTGTGTATGGTGTTAGGAAGTGTTCTCATTTCATTCTTTAACATGCAGCTGTGCAGTTTCCCCAGCACCATTTATTGAAGAGGCTGTCTTTGCCTCATTGTATATTCTTGCCTCCTTTGTCAAAAATAAGGTACCCATAGGTACATGGGTTTGTTTCTGGGCTTTCCATCTTGTTCCATGGGTCTGTATGCCTGTTTTTAGATATATACTCTATTGCTTATTCCAAAAGTCCGCTTCATATTTCTCTATATCCTACTTTAGATCTATTTTTACCATACTGGCTATAAATTAGCTTCATTTTCAAGAAACAAGACAAATTCATGTGAGTCTTTGATATGCAAAATCAAAACTATACTGTTTTATTTTAATTTCTTCAAAGCTCTTAGTAATTTAGTTAGCTGAAACATACAATGGTATTCATTCTGTACTTCTAGTTTCCAAGTTATTATACAATCATAATGACATCCAGCTTATTGCAACTTAATTTTACTTTTATCAGTATTAATCCCAACATACTGATAATATTTTATTGATTATTTTAAGACATAAATCTTCTATATTCTTGATAAAGTACTCAGCTCCTCCTAGTGGATACTCAAATTTAGCTAATAGTATCAATATTTCTATATTTTAATGATTGATTGTTAGTTTTAAGTACATATTTAAAATTCATACTGCACGAAGCAAATAGTATCTATAAAGTTGAAATAAAGTTTTGAAAAACATAAACAATTATATTTTAAATAAAAATCAGTTGACACTAAGTGGCACTTAATTTTCCCTATGTTATTAAATATATTAAAGAGCCAACACTGAGATTTTGACCAATGAGATATTTCATCTATTTCTTACTTTTACAATTCCCCATCAATGGACAATAAGAGGGAATAACTGGGCTGGTAGGGGGGTAGTAAATGATATGAATCCTAGATTTTTAAAGGGTGGGGTAGAGAGGATAAATGTTCTAATTATCATATTAATGAACAGAAATGACATGCAGGGCATAAATGGAAAGAAATACACAGGATAAATCCAATATTCAGCTCTTTCCTGCTCAGGGGTCGGGGCCAGGAGTCCCACTTGTGAAGGGAAGCACAGAGCCTGACAACCACACCCAGTGTGCTGGAGGGTGCATCTGCTCAACACAGGCTCAGCCAAAATCTGCAGGTGTCAAGATGCCAGTGGGACCCACAAAATGATGGAAATGCAGACAAATTATCTTTTGAAGAGTATCAATATTCCCAATTTTGTTAATTCTGCATGCATACAGATATCACTTGCCTTTCTCTCTTTTATCATGTTGTCCATGGAGTTGTATAAAAGTCTAAAAATGAATGATGAGAACTGCTCTCTGTGATCAACAGAACACCCAGAAGACCAGGCTGTCAGCTCATCCACTCTCCTAGAAAATGCCTGTATAACAACAACACCACCTTCATTTTTCCTAAGAAACAGATTGTAAAGACAAACTCTCATTACTGATATAGAACTTTGGAGAGATTTTTCTACAGTGTGTGCAGAGACTTGCAAATGGTGTGCCCTGTGAAGCCAATCAGCTACAAATTACAGGCCAGATGCCACTCATCCCCTTGCTCTCAGGTCTGCAAAATGGTTCCAGATGACTTTGGGAAAATGACACCCTGAATTATTAAAATAAATGCTGCTTCCAATAAACTCCTCTCTAAGTTATTAAGATGGGCACTGGGTTGAACAGAGATTTGCTATCATACCAGAAAATATCATTTGCAAGTGTGGTATCTACACATAGTACTTGAGACTTTTCTTAAACAATTTTCTAATAAATGCAATACAATTCATATTATTATAATAAAGTTGTTTAAAGGTGCTCATTTATTCTTTAATTTCTTATTTGAAAGAAAGGCTGACATTTGTATTATCTGGTTACAGATGTGGAAAAAATGTAGTAGTCTGTCTCGAGCCACACAGATATACATGATAGTGGCAACAATGGAACCCCAGGCTTCCCACTCTCTCTCTAATGCTCCTCTCATGCTTTCCTGTTTTACTGTAAAGATACTAAATCTTTGTTTTCATAATGTTCATTTGTACCATTCACAGACTCATTATCCAATAGTACATACAAAGCCACCTATTAGGTATACTAATCACATTTATACATTGTCTTTCAAAAATGCATAGGCAAATCACAACTATAGTAGTAGTCTATTTACTATATGGATCAGAAAATGGACCGAACCATCATGAAAACTTAGCAAAGAAGTTAGACGACCAGAAAAGATTATTTTTAATGGAATTAGCCATTATTTACTTAATTAGAAGTACCCAAATTACTTATCCAGAAATATCCATTTGTATTATTTTCCTAGGGTGTCCATGACAAAGTCTGACAAACTGGGTGTTTTAAAACAAGAGATATTTTTTCTCTTGCAGTGCTGAAGGTTAGAAGTCTGAAATCGAGATGTCGGCAGGACAATGCTCCCTCCAAAGACTCTCGGGAAAGAATCCTTCCTTGCCTGTTCCAGACTGTTGGTGACTTCGGGGGTTCCTTGGCTTGTGACAGCATGCCTCCAAGCTTGGCCTCCACCATTTCATGATCTTTTCCTCTGTGTGTCTCTGTGTGTCTCAATTTTCTCCTCTTCTCATAAAGGGACTAATCATACTGGATGTAGGGCCCACTCTAATCTAGTATGGCCTCATCCTAACTTAACTAATTATATATGCAAAGACGTGTTCCCAGTTAAGGTCATATTCTGAGGTTCTGGGAAGACATGATTTTGAGGTGGGGATAAAATTCATCCCAGTGCATTCATAACCCTTGCCAGTTACCTAAAGAAATTTCTTCTACAACACTGTGATATAGAATATCCTTCTTCCCCTTCTGTCAGGGAATACTGGAACCCTCTCATATTACAGAGTTCTTTTTAATCGTATTTGTTCTAGAGTGATCTGTCATGCTACTAAGCAATCACAACATAGGTACAGGAAAACAGAGAAGGAAAGCAATAAATAGGCTCTTTGTAATAGTATAATTTTTCCATTATTCCAACACATTCCATTTTAAATTCTCACTTCTTCACCTTCCACAAAGTTATCTTTCCCTAAATCCCAACAACTCTTGAGACCTCCTCCTGCTCCTTCACATAACCTATTTTGAAGAACAGCTGAGGATACACAAGAGTAAATCAATATGCATGTTTAAGATCTAACCAAATCATTCTTCAGTAACTATGTACTCAAAGACTCATACATTGTAGTGATTATAGATAGAGAGAAACCCTGATTGGAATACCAGACAGTGGGAGATGAAAGAAGAGAAACTATATCCTGGATGAAAATAACATTTATTTGCTTAAACCAAGCAAGCCAACACACAAACATACAAACCAATCCACATGTATAACTGCCACTTGTAAAGCAGTTATAGTGGTTTATGATGTGATCTTAGGCTGTTCTCTGAAAATGTCACTCGGGTTTTTGCTGTCTACAGTACTATCATAGACGTTAGTTCACAAATTTAGCTATCCTCTGGAAACGTCATTCTTGACTTTCTCTCTCCCACATGCACCCTTTGAATGTCTCTCATGATAGCCATGGAGCTGGAGAAAGGTCTATTCTGTCCCCTCCAAAATCTAGAGTGTGGGGCGATGTGCTCTTGGCCCTACAAGCCAGAATGAGTGACATTGTCCATGAAAGCCTCAGCACAGTTTAATATGATAAGACCATTTTACTTTCAGCAGGATTTTTGAATTGGCCTAGGTATAAGCAATCTAATATACTAAATGTTTTCAGCTTGTATAAGTGAGACATAGTTTGATAATTTTATGCATCTTCTTATTCAGCTGAAGGATATGAAGGCAATATGACATTGCCTTCATATCAAGGACAATGTAAATGTCAATCAACTGTTTTTTGTTGAAGAATGACAAAAGGTTTAATGTTTCAATTGTGTCTTTTCCTAGATAGCAACTGGGTTGTCCCACTCACTTTAATCCTTAAGTACTCTGGTAGTCATTAATATTCTTTAATAACTATTCATTATTTTCCCCATGTATGGCACGGTCCCTGTGAAAGGAACATGCACTAATGTAGGAGAAGAGATGGGAGCCACTTCTGCACAGGAGTATTTAACTGCGAGTATGATACCTTTTGGAACTCGCTTTCATTCTTACATAGCCCGGGTTTTGGATTAACTATGATGAGCAGTGCTTTCTACCAAGCGTCATTAGCTGTGTAGCATGTCTGTACATGCTCAGTTGCTTCAGTCATGACCAACTCTGTGCTGTGTGGATTGTATGTAGCTCACCAGGTTCCTCTGTCCATGGGATAAAGACAGGCTCCTCTGTCCACGTGCATGGGAATACTGGAGTGGGTTGCCATGCCTTTCTTCGGGGGATCTTCCTCACCCAGGGATCGAATCCACATCCTCTGCATTAGAGGTAGATTCTTTACCACTGAGCCATCAGATGTGTAGCATCAGCTCAGTTCAGTCGCTCAGTCATGTCCGACTCTTTGCAACCCCATGAATCACAGCACTCCAGGACTCCTGTTCATTACCATCTCTCAAAGTTCACTCAGACTCACGTCCAATGAGTCTGTGATGCCATCCAGCCATCTCATCCTCGGTCGTCCCCTTCTCCTCCTGCCCACAATCCCTCCCAGCATCAGAGTCTCTTCCAAGAGTCCACTCTTCACATGAGGTGGCCAAAGTATTGGAGTTTCAGCTTTAGCATCATTCCTTCCAAAGAAATCCCAGGACTGATCTCCTTCAGAATGGACTGGGTGGATCTCTTGCAGTCCAAGGGACTCTCAAGAGTCTTCTTCAGCACCACAGTTCAAAAGCATCAATTCTTCGGCACTCAGCCTTCTTCACAGTCCAACTCTCACATCCATACATGACCACAGGAAAAACCATAGCCTAGACGGACCTTAGTCGGCAAAGTAATGTCTCTGCTTTTCAGTATGCTATCTAGGTTGATCATAACTTTTCTTCCAAGCAGTAAGCGTCTTTTAATTTCATGGCTGCAGTCACCATCTGCAGTGATTTTGGAGCCTCCAGAAATAAAGTCTGACACTGTTTCCACTGTTTCTCCATCTATTTCCCATGAAGTGATGGGACCGGATGCCATGATCTTCATTTTCTGAATGTTGAGCTTTACACCAACATTTTCACTTTCCTCTTTCACCTTCATCAAGAGGCTTTTAGTTCCTCTTCACTTTCTGCCATAAGGGTGGTGTCATCTGCATATCTGAGGTGATTGATATTTCTTCCGGCAATCTTGATTCGAGCTTGTGTTGCTTCCAGTCCAGCGTTTCTCATGATGTACTCTGCATAGAACTTAAATAAGCAGGGCAACAATATACAGCCTTGATGGACTTCTTTTCCTATTTGGAACCAGTCTGTTGTTCCATGTCCAGTTCTAACTGTTGCTTCCTGACCTGCATACAGATTTTTCAAGAGGCAGGTTAGGTGGTCTGGTATTTCCATCTCTCTCAGAATTTTCCACAGTTGATTGTAATCCACACAGTCAAAGGCTTTGGCATAGACAAGAAAGCAGAAATAGATGTTTTTCTGGAACTCTCTTGCTTTTTGATGATCCAGCAGATGTCAGCAATTTGATCTCTGGTTCCTCTGTCTTTTCTAAAACCAGCTTGAACATCAGGGAGCTCACGGTTCACATATTGCTGAAGCCTGGCTTGGAGAATTTTGAGCATTGCTTTACTAGCATGTGAGAAGAGTGCAATTGTGTGGTAGTTTGAGCATTCTTTGGCATTGCCTTTCTTTGATATTGGAATGAAAACTGACCTTTTCCAGTCCTGTGGCCACTGCTGAGTTTTCCAAATTTGTGGGAATATTGAGTGCAGCACTTTCACAGCATCGTCTTTCAGGATTTGAAATAGTTCAACTGGAATTCCATCACCTCCAATAGCTTTGTTCATAGTGATGCTTTCTAAGGCCCACTTGACTTCACATTCCAAGATGTCTGGTTCTAGATTAGTGATCACATCATCATGATTTTCTGGGTAGTGAAGATCTTTTTGTACAGTTCTTCCATGTATTCTTGCCACCTCTTCTTAATATCTTCTGCTTCTGTTAGGTCCATACCATTTCTGTCCTTTATCGAGCCCATCTTTGCATGAAATGTTCCCTTGGTATCCCTAATTTTCTTGAAGAGATCTCTAGTCTTTCCCATTCTGTTGTTTTCCTCTATTTCTTTGCATTGATCACTGAAGAAGGCTTTCTTATCTCTTCTTGCTATTCCTGGAACTCTGCATTCAGATGCTTATATCTTTCCTTTTCTCCTTTGCTTTTCACCTATCTTCTTTTCACATAGGTGAACAATAAATCTTTATTGTTTAACACCATAGTTTGAGGTGATGTTCATTACAATAGAATAATCTACATTTTCTGACTGATACAAATACTACTTAACATTCTGACATGACTATACCTAGTGTCACACAAAAACTAGTAGATTGTGTATTTGTGGAAGATGATAAGAATCTCATATGTTGCTTTTATTCTCCCAACTGTAACAACTCAATATTGCCCAAAATTTGAGATCATGGCTCAAAATTTTTAATAAAATGAGAATATTTTTATTTTATAATAATTTTAATTTGATTTTGACAGTCCTATCTCTCTTTGAAATATATTCTCAATGTTTTATTTAAAATTCTTATTTTTGAATCACCAAATCCAATCTGCCTAGAGAAGAGTCAGTTTGCTTAAGCCTTCAATAGTACAATATATAATTCTATTCCATAATTTGAAGACAGTCAAAGGTGCTTGACTTGTACTTTGTTTCCATTATAATACCGCTCAGTCATAATTAATTTTGATGATCTTTGGCTAAATTAGAAGCAGTGGGTAGCTCTGCAGGAAAGGAAAGGGATAAGGGCACCTTACAAAGTACCCTGTAGGTAACCTCAACCTAATTTAAGTCCCTCTTGATATGCAGCAATAGACCTTGGTAAAATGGCAGTGATTCCCTACACAGAATAAAAGTAGCAGTTGTACCCCTGCCCAGACACAGTAAATTTGTATGAACGTGGTGCTTTTCATTAGGCAATCAATAATATATTTTATTGGTTCCAGAACACTGCACAAAGCCCACTAGAAGTCATCTCACTCCACTGTTTTGTGTGAACACTACAATTAACCCAAGAAAAAAATAAATTAGTTTTTTCTTAAATCTGGAGGCTTTTTAGTTGTAAAAACCCAATTACAAATTAGCAAGCTGTGAATAATCAGATTACAAAATAATCAGCCTCAAAGCAGCAAGTGCTTCACTTGTAAAGGTCTGCAAAGATTCACAAAGATGAAGTTACATGGTAATGATTGATGGCAAATGGAAATAGCAGTAATATTAAATAGAATCACTTTTATCTTAAATATTAGTACATTTAATCTATAGATTTTCATATGTATCGTTTTGGTTAAAGAAGTGCAGATTTTGAAGGAAGGCATATGCCAAGTTGAAATAGTTTTTACATATTTGAATTTCAGGTTATTTGGTAAAAAATTACTCTATTTTATGCTGATAGCCCCTCGACATTCATCATGTGTTATTATTTGCACAATATTATTCAACTTCATTTCACATCAGAAAAATCAATTAACAATTCATAATATTGAGGCATCTTTTTTCATTTTCCTGTTCATATTATAACACCAATAAAATGACTCGATTGGCCATCATTTTGAATTTTATTACCTTGAGGAAAGAATATGTAGGTAAAGGACTTCCTTGGTGACTCAGACAGTAAAGAATTTGTCTGCAGTGTGGGAGACCTGGGTATGATCCCTGGATTGGGAAGATCCCCTGGAGAAGAGAATGGCAACCCATTCCAGAATTCTTGCCTGGGAAATCCTTTGGACAGAGGAGCCTGGCAGGCTACAGTCCATGGGGGCACAAGGACACAACTGAATCACACACACACACACAATGCACACACACACACATGAAAGCAAACAAAAATTTTTTTCAAAAGAAATGTCAAATATTGCTACAACTATTTTGCTTCCAGTGTTCTTGCAAAGGCCTTTGCCCTGAAACTGGGCTTCCACTAGAAAGAGAACTTCATTACTTTTTCCGATCATTTTCCATATTACTGCTTCTGGTGCTTTTTCCCTCAACTAAATACCCTTTCAGATAATGTCTGCCTACCTCAACCTCACTTTTTTCTGACATACTACAAAATTTTAGGATGGATGGGTAGACATGAACAATTACAATTAAATAAATGGAAACATTTTGAAATGAAGAGGTAGGATCCATAAACACATTTTAGAGATGGAATTTTAGATCCCAACTCTAACCCGGAATACAAATTAAGAATATATTCTACCTGATTTTGTAATCCATGTTCTAGTGACTTAAAGTGGCAATTCTTTACCACCAACCAGAAAGTGACAAGAGTGAACATCAACATTTTAGGAATCAGCAAACTAAAAAGAGTGGGAACAGACAAATTTAATTCAGATGACCATTATATCTACTACTGTAGGCAAGAATCCCTTAGAAGAAAAGGAGTAGCCCTCATAGTCAACAGGAGCCCAAAATGCAGATCTTGGGTGCAGTCTCAAAAACGACAGAATGATCTCTGTTTGTTTCCAAGGCAAACCATTCAAAATCACAATAATCCAAGACTATTCCCCACTAATGCTGAGGAAGCTGAAGTTGAATGGTTCTGTGAAGACCTACGAGACCTTCTAGAACTAAAACAAAACAAAACAAAAAGATGTCCTTTTCATCATAGGGGATTGGAATGCAAAAGTAGGAAGTCAAGAGATACCTGGAGTAACAGATAAATTTGGCCTTGGAATACAAAATTAAGCAGGGCAAAGGCTAACAGAGTTTTGCCCAGAGAACGTATTGGTCATAGCCAACAGCCTCTGCCAATAAGACAAGAGAGAACTCTACACATGGAGATCACCAGATGGTCAATACTGAAATCAGACTGATTATATTCTTTGCAGCCAAAGATGGAGAAGCTCTATACAGTCAGCAAAAACAAGACTGGGAGCTGACTGGATCAGATCATCAGATCCTTATTGCAAAATTCATACTTAAATTGAAGAAAGTAGGAAAAACCACTATGCCATTCAGGTATGACCTAAATCAAACCCCTTATGATTATGCAGTGGAAGAGACAAACAGATTCAAGGGATTAGCTCTTATAGACAGAATGCTTGCAGAACTATGAAAGGAGGTTAGTAAAATTGTACAGGAAGAAGTGAAGTGAATTTGCTCAGTCATGTCCGACTCTTTGCAACCCCATGGACTGTAGCCCACCAGGCTCCTCCCCCCATGGGATTCTCCAGGCAAGAGTACTGGAGTGGGTTGTCATTTCCTTCTCCAGGGGATCTTCCCGACCCAGGGATTGAACTCAGGTCTCCTGGATCCCAGGCAGACACTTTAACCTCTGAGCCACCAGGGAAGACTGGTGACCAAAACAATAAGGAAGAAAAAGAAATGCAAGAGGGCAAAATAATGGTCTGAGGAGGCCTTAAAAATAGCTGAGAAAAGAAGAAACACAAAATGCAAAGAAGAAAGGGAAAGATACAGTCAAGTGAAAGTTGAGTTCCAAAGAACAGCAAGGAGAGACAAAAAAAGCCTTCTTAAGTGAAACATGCAAAGAAATAGAGAAAAGCAGAATGGGAAAGGCTAGAGATATCGTCAAGAAAACTGGAGATACCAAGGGAACATTTCATGCAAAGATGGGCACAAAATAGGACAGCAACAGTAAGGATCTAATAGAAAAAGAAGCAATTAAGAGGAGATAGCAAGAATACACAGAAAAACTGTACAAAAAACGTCTTAAAGACCCCGAAAACCATGATGGCATTGTCACTCACCGAGAGCCTGACATCCTGGAATGTGAAGACAAGTGGGCCTTAGAAAGCATTCAGTTCAGTTCAGTTCAGTTCAGTCACTCAGTCGTGTCCAACTCTTTGCGACCCCATGAATCACAGCACGCCAGGCTTCCCTGTCCATCACCAACTCCCGGAGTTCACTCAGACTCGCGTCCATTGAGTCAGTGATGCCATCCAGCCATCTCATCCTCGGTAGTCCACTTCCTCCTCCTCCCCCAGTCCCTCCCAGCATCAGAGTCTTTTCAGTGAGTCAGCTCTTCGCATGAGGTGGCCAAAGTACTGGAGTTTCAGCTTCAGCATCATTCCTTCCAAAGAAATCCCAGGGCTGATCTCCTTCAGAATGGACTGGTTGGATCTCCTTACGTTACTAGGAACAAAGCTAAGCCAGGCAATGACCAGACTCCAAACTTCTCTAAGTGATAGTGCCTTGATTAGTAAATCTCTCTCTCATTCAGTCACTAAGTCATGTCCCTTTTGTGACTCCATGGTTTGTAACCTACCAGGCTCCTCTGTCCATGGATTTCCAAAGCAAGAATACTGGAGTGGGTTGCCATTCACTTCTCCAGGTAATTTTCCTAACCCAGGGATCAAACCAGCATCTTCTGCTTGGCAGATGGATTCTTTACCACTGAGCCACCAGGGAAGTCCTATCATTTATCTAACTATGTATCCACCTCTCTTTTCCTCTCTATCTTTCTATCTGTCATCAAATTTATCTAACCATCCATCCATTATACCATAATCCTATTTACCCAGACATATATATTAATGGCTTATAATAGAATAAATAAATTTGAAAATGAAAGTGAAAATGGTTCAGTCATGTCCTACTCTTTGTGACCCCATGGACTATACAGTCCATGGAATTCTCAGGCCAGAATACTGGAGTGGGCAGCCTTTCCCCTCTCCAGGGGATCTTCCCAACCCAGGGATCAAATTCAGGTCCCCCACATTGCAAGTGGATTCTTTACCAGCTGAGCCACAAGGGAAGCCCAAGAATACTGGAATGGGTAGCCTATCCCTCCCTCCAGTGGATCTTCTCAACCCAGGAATCGAAGTAGGGTCTTCTGCACTGCAGGAAGATTCTTTACCAACTGAGCTATGAAGGACAAAAATCTCTATGAATGGCTTCTGGTTTTCCTTTGTTAAGCATGCAGTGCTTCCTTGAGTGAGAATTTGAAGCTATTGTTTGAAAAGCCTTTGGGCTAAATCATCAATGTATGACAGGAAGGTCACATACTAAGGATTTTTTTGGCTGAGCTAATAAACCAGGAAAGTATTTGGTAATATTTAATGACATTGTAAACAAAGACCTATAAAACTCTGCAGAAAAAATCTAGGTTTATCATTTAAAAAAAAGGTCAAAGGGCAGCAATATAGTGAAAAATTTTCTTTAAATTAAATGATTTATAAGCCTGACAAATACTGACTATATCATTTTCTGAACTCCTAAATCTTGAGCTATTAAGTTTAGTTTTTAAAATATCATGCTTTAATACCTAATTTGATACACCTACATATAGTCATGTACTTAGTAACTGCTTTATGTATGTACTGTTTCTACAAATTGACTGTATGCCTTTTTCTGAACTGCTTCATTCTTTTTTTTTTTTTTTGAACTGCTTCATTCTTTACTTCACAGCAAACCAACAGATATGGTAAGATCCCAAAAAAACTTGATGGAAAAGTATTGATGAATAATAAAATGAGCTTATTGACTATCATTTATAATATTCCTAAATATGAGAAAAAGCAAGCACTGGCTACTTCAATGGTAAAACCACAATTAAAGTCACTGATCTTTACGATGATCTTTATGTCTGAGTCTTTGAAAAATTTTCACAATTAAATATTTTTTCAAAACCAGATTAACATGTGAAACTGAAAAGAAACAATATCCCTTTGGAAAGAATGCCTTTTATTAATAAACACAGAACAACAGTCTCCTCTAAACATGCCTTAGAAGTATAATTTTTACTGTGGTAGATCCCAAACATAAGCGCTGCTTGGAACAGACGAAATGCATCAGTGACAAACAGGGTGTTTGTCAATTTCAAGTCATAGTTACATAGTTTGTAATAGCATCATAGTAGGAGGGTATCAGAATATTGAGTTCAGTATCCAGGCTACTGGTAAGCTAATTTTGCCAGACTGTGATTTTTAAGCACAAGTTATCATAAAGCTCATCCAGGCAAAAGAGGCTAACAACTTCTACATTCTACTTTCTGTGGTGGAATCTTGCCTGAATATCCCCAGGCCACTGTTCTTGTTTATTTCTGCAAAACGAGATTATTTTAGGTTGTGAGAGAAGAAAAGCTTTACTTAATGAACATCATTTGAAGAATACTGTTGCAAGGTGTTTGATTCCGATTGATTGTAGATGTTTCAGTTAGTCACCAGAGGCTACAGACTCACACACAGCCCCACACATGCACATCTGAACTCCTTGATGAGAATACAAGAAGCCTATGGTGTTAACCACTTTTTGTGAAGAAAGCCAATTACAGCTAATTCTACATTGCTCACTGTACAGTTTGAGTAATATTGAAGCAATTGTTTAAACACTCATAAACTTGAGACTCAAACACCTTGGATTTTAATCCAGCCTCCATCACTTGCTAACTGAGAGACTTTCAGTTCAGTTCAGTCGCTCAGTCGTGTCCGACTCTCTGCGACCCCATGAATCACAGCACGCCAGGCCTCCCTGTTCATCACCAATTCCTGGAGTTCACTCAGACTCACGTCCATCGAGTCCGTGATGCCATCCAGCTATCTCATCCTTGGCAGTCCCCTTCTCCTCCTGCCCTCAATCCCTCCCAACATCAAAGTCTTTTCCACTGAGTCAACTCTTCACATGAGGTGGCCAAAGTACTGGAGCTTCAGCTTTAGCATCATTCCTTCCAAAGAAAACCCAGGGCTGATCTCCTTCAGAATGGACTTTAGGAAAATATAATTGGTGAAAAAAGAATATCAAGCACTGGCATCCTCAGGTTGGTGTGAAGATTGATTAAGGTGTAGTGTATATAATCATTTAAATGTTGAAACTAATAGCAAACTTTGGTTATTGTTATTAAAATTCTTAATGCTGTCTTGTTGCAAAGCACATTGAGATATCAACAATAAGGACCTAGAGAGAGAGTGCCAATGTCCCCAGTTACCAGAGTAACCCTACAAGGTATCAAAGATTTGGTAGCTTAAAGGACCAAACGCATTTCCTTGTTGTTCTAGATTCTGAAAGTCCAAGATCAAGGTGATGACGGGGATGGTTTCTCCTAAAGCCTGTATCCTTGGTGTGTAGATGTCCATTTTCTCTCAATGTGGGTATACACATTGTCTTTTCCTGTGCCTTAATCTGTCTTCCCTAGTCTCTTCTTTGCATAAGGACATTAGTTATTAGATTAGGGGGCATCCTCATTTTAACTAAACTACCCTCTATAAAGACCTGAAGTCCAAATACAGTCACATTCTAAAGTATTGGAGGTTAGAACTTCAAAATATGAATTTCAGGGGACTCATTCAATTCTCCCCAGTAATAAAGAAATATCAAAATTATCAGGGACAAAGGAAAGTGATAAGTTAACTGACAAAGATTCCCTGCAAGGTCAATCAGACAATCTACAGCACAATTTAGGACTGAGGGCCTTAAGGACAGAAAACTTACCACAGACACTTTGGATATTTCAAATATCTCAGACAGTGTCTGACACAGAGGCACTCAGTCATTGTTTGCTGGGTATACAGAGCCCAAGTGAACTCAGCAGTGATTCGGGTGAGCATCCAGATATAAATATATTTATAAATAATAACTTATTTTTCCATGAGTTCAGTTCAGTTCAGTCACTCAGTCGTGTCCGACTCTTTGTGACTCCATGAATTGCAGCACACCAGGCTTCCCTGGCCATCACCAACTCCCTGAGTCCACCCAAACCCATGTCCATTGAATTGTGATGCCATCCAACCATCTCATCCTCTGTCGTCCCCTTCTCCTCCTGCCCTCAATACATATTAGTAAATATATATATATATATATAATGTTACATTATGTATGGTATACATTATATTAAAATTATATATACACTATAGATAATATTTTAGTATTATTTTAGGCTGCAGTCCATGGGGTCTCTGAGGTTCGGACACAACTGAGCGACTTCACTTTCACTTTTCACTTTCATGCACTGGAGAAGGAAATGGCAATCCACTCCAGTGTTCTTGCCTGGAGAATCCCAGGGACGGGGGAGCCTGGTGGGCTGCCATCTATGGGGTCACACAGACTCGGACACAACTGAAGTGACTTAGCAGCAGTAGTATATATAATAAATGAAATGAGGAAGGCATGGAAACCCACTGAAATATTCTTGACTGGAGAGTCCCATGGACAGAGGAGCCTGGTAGACTATAGTCTATAGGGTTGCACAGAGTCATAAATGACTGAAGCAACTTAGCATATACACACACACAATAGATAAAATATATGTTACTATATTAAAATTATAATAATATTAAATTACATTGCCATTGTATAATACATATCATAATATATCACATATGATAATGGTATCCTGGAGAAGGAAATGGCAATCCATTCCAGTATTCTTGCCTGGAGAATCTCATGGAAAGAAATGCCAGGCAGGCCACAGTCCATGGGGTAGCAAGAGTCAGACATGACTTAGTGACTAAATGATGATTATAATGCTATATATATAATATAATATGTATTAATATATATACTAATGTGTGAAAGTGGAAAGAACTTGCCAGTTGAATAAAAAATGATAGGTGAAAAATACATTAGCATTTCAAGAAAAGGAAAGTTGCATTTAATTCATATTTAGGAAATAAAGTGTGCAAGACTTAAAGACGTGTTGGATATTACAGTTCATAAATGCAGGAACCACACCTACATTTCAGGCTTGTGTAACTGGATACATAGTGGTGCTGTTCCTTAAAAGGGAGGAATTACTGATCATGAGTACATTTTAGGGAAAATATACCAAGTTCAGTTTTCACACATGTCTTGAGGTACACTTGACATTTTCAAGCGGCTATTTTAATTAGATAGTATATATGTGTGTGTGTGTGTGTGTGTGTGTGTGTGTGTGTGTATATGTATATGTCATTAAAGTGAAAATTTCCTTTGAGCTAGAGAACATTTTTGCCTGATCATATATAGTTGCTAATTTTAGGCTTAGACAACTGGTTATCTACCATGTTCAAGAGTACTGTTATGATAAAATAAAAGATAATGTCTAGTGTCGGTCTAGTGACAAGATAGACATCAATCAAATAATCTACATGAAGAAGTATAAAATGATATCTATGCTAGGAGTGTGAGGAAGTCCATTGGATTTATTGGTTATCAATGTTATTGATAATCACCCTTTAAAGTCCCTCCTCTCACTATCATTGAACTTACTCCCATAAGAATTAGTGTAAATTAAAGTAAAACTGGTGGATGAGTAGGTCATGTGAGCCTATACATATTTACACATATTTGGGAGGTTTGGCTTTGTTTGTTCTTCTTTCTCTAGTTACTTTAGGTGTAACGTTGATGCTGCTGCTGCTGCATGTCCAACCCTGTGCAACCCCGTAGACGGCAGCCCACCAGGCTCCCCTGTCCCTGGGATTCTCCAGGCAAGAACACTGGAGTGGGTTGTCATTGCCTTCTCCAGGTGTAACGTTAGAGACAAGCAACTCAAAATAATCGTGTGTGTGTGTGTGTGTGTGTGTGTGTGTATAATATAGATGGCCAAGTTGAAACCTCATAGAGAACTGCAAACCAAAAATCTGCAGTAGATGCATACACAAAAAGGAAAAAACAATACAAACACAGCACTGAAGATAGCCATCAAATCACAAAAACTTAAACAGAAGTGAGAGGGAAGCAAAAAGGCCTACAAAACAAATCCAAAACAACAAAAATGACGATGATGGCATAGATATTGACGACTGCCTTAAATACAAATAGATGAAATGCAAAAGACACAGTGTGGCCAAATGGTTACAAAAACAAGACCCACGTATATGTTATCTACAAGAGACCCACTTCAGACCTAAGGACACACACAAGTTGAAAGTGTGGTCTGGAAAAATACATTTCATGCAAATAGAAATCAAAAGAAATCAAGAGTAGCAATATCAACATCAGACAAAACAGACTTTAAAACAAGACCGTTACAAGAGACAAAGAGGGGCACTACAGTATGATCAAGGGATCAATCCAAGAAAAATATATAGCAATCGTAAATATATATGCACCCAACATTGGAGCATCTCAATATTTAAAGCAAATGCTAACAGCTATAAAAGGAGAAATTCACAGTGACACAATAATGGTGGGGGACTTTAACACCTCACTCTCATCAGTGGACCGATTATTTAGACAGAAAATCAATAGGAAACACAGGCCTCAAATAACACAATAAACCAGATAGACTTAATTGATATTTATAGGACATTCCACTCAAAAGCAGAAGAATACACTTTCTTCTCAAGTTCACATGGAACATTTTCCAGTACAGATCACATCTTGGGCCACAAATCAAGCCTCAGTAAATGTAAGAAAACAGAAATCATATCAAGCATCTTTTCCAACCACAACATTATGAATTTAGAAATCAATTATAGGAAAAAGAAAAAAAAACTGTAAAAACACAAACACGTGGAGGCTAAATAAGATGTTACTAAAGAACCAATGTATCACTGAAGAAATCAATGAGGAAATTTAAAAAAAAAAATATATATATATATATAGAGAGAGAGAGACAAATAACAACAAGACAATCCAAAACCTCATGACTTCAAAATGGGGAGAAAACTGAAAGTATGTAGGTGTAAAGAGATATAAGGTCAAATGAAAGAAATACTTTTAAAATTTTTATTTTAAGGGTAAACATTCTATGCAACTTTAACAAATTCACTGAAAGGATCCAGCAGAGAACAAAATGAATATATAATAATAGAGAGGGTAATGTTGCTGACAAGTTGTACAGAAATGGGATGTAAAGCTCACTTGAAGAGTTGGCTCTTAGATGGATAGAAGAGTGCTACCTATTCTAACAATATAGAAGGAAAATAGCTCATTTGCAGGTGTCAGAAGATTTGTGTTATGCCTGTAGTAAGACACAGAGAGAGTGGTATGTGAACTTTTCTAACTAAAATATTTTTAAATAATTGTAGACTTACATAGCAGTTGCAGAAAAATGCAGTAAAGAATTCCTGTGTATAATTCATCCAGATTTTCCCCATTGATAACATCATACATAATCAAAGTATGATTATTAAAACCAGGAAATTGGCATTGGCTCATTACTAACTACAGGCTTGTTCAGATTTCAACAGCTAGATGGTTCATTCAAATTTTACACATGTATAGATTAATGTAAATACCACCACAAATCAGAAAACAAAATCCAGCCATCGCCCCAAAGAAATCCCCCACAGGTGATTCTTTCATAGTCACAAATTACACTCCTCATCCTAACCCCTGGCAAGCCATGATCTCATCTCCATGACTATAAATGTGTCTTATCAAAAAAAACATATAAACAAAAGCATGAGATTCTTTATGTTTTTCATTCAACACAATGTCCTTGTGATAAATCCAAGTTACTTATCAATAATTTGTTCCCTTTTCTCCCTAGTAATAGTTCACTGCATAAAGGGAACAAGATTTGCTTATTGATTCACCCATTGAAGAACATATAGGCTGTTTCCAGGTATTGGTTATTACAAGTAAAGCTGCAATGAACACTCATGCATATTTTATTGTGTGAACATAAGTTTACCATAAATGCAATTTTACACCCCTGGTAAAATTCCAAGAATGGGATTGCTGGGTTAGAATAAGTATGTGTTTGTCTTTATTATATAATAAACTGCTGAACTATTTTGTAGAAAAGATTATCTGTTGAGAATGAAAGGGGGCATGAGGGGCATGGTGGTAGATATAGATACTCAAGGTAGGTAAACAAGTTTTGAAACTTATGCTAGCTCTCATACAAAACTATTTCTTGTTTACCACTGAGATTATTCAAACATATCCCCACCAAAAATTTGTACATGCACTGGATATATTCAAATAGTAAATAATTTTGGTGTATATTTTGTACCTACCTAGACCACCTGACCTGCCTCTTGAGAAACCTATATGCAGGTCAGGAAGCAAAAGTTAGAACTGGCCATGGAACAGACTGGTTCCAAATAGGAAAAGGAGTACGTCAAGGCTGTATATCGTCACCCTGCTTATTTAACTTCTATGCAGAGTAACATCATGAGAAATGCTGGGCTGGAAGAAGCACAAGCTGGAATCAAGATTGCCAGGAGAAATATAAATAACCTCAGATATGCAGATGACACCACCCTTATGGCAGAAAGTGAAGAAGAACTCAAAGCCTCTTGATGAAAGTGAAAGAGGAGAGTGAAAAAGTTGGCTTAAAGCTCAACATTCAGAAAACTAAGATCATGGCATCTTGTTCCATCACTTCATGGGAAATAGATGGGGAAACAATGGAAACAGTGTCAGACTTTATTTTTGGGCTCCAAAATCACTGCAGATGGTGACTGCAGCAATGAAATTAAAAGACGTTTGCTCCTTGGAAGAAAAGTTATGACCAACCTAGATAGTATATTCAAAAGCAGAGACATTACTTTGCCAACAATGGTCCGTCTAGTCAAGGCTATGGTTTTTCCTGTGGTCATGTATGGATGTGAGAGTTGGACTGTGAAGAAAGCTGAGTGCCGAAGAATTGATGCTTTTGACCTGTGGTGTTGGAGAAGACTCTTTGAGAGTCCCTTGGACTGCAAGAAGATCCAACCAGTCCGTTCTGAAGGAGATCAGCCTTGGGTGTTCTTTGGAAGGACTGATGCTAAAGCTAAAACTCTAGTACTTTGGCCACCTCATGCAAAGAGTTGACTCATTGGAAAAGACTCTGATGCTGGCAGGGATTGGAGGCAGGAGGATAAGGGGACGACAGAGGATGAGATGGGCTGGATGGCATCACCCACTCAATGGATGTGAGTCTGAGTGAACTCCGGGAGTTGGTGGTGGACAGGGAGGCCTGGCGTGCTGCGATTCATGGGGTCGCAAAGAGTTGGACATGACTGAGCGACTGAACTGAACTGAGAATTTATCGTGTATCCTTCTATACACACGTTCATCACAGAATAAATACAGAAATCAGTGGAAGAGACTCTGTTTTAAGAGATATGTGATGCAAAATGCTTTTTAAAATACATGAAAATTTGTTTGGATAGGATCTTCACTAAATTTCAGTGTCATCTAAATATTGTAAATTCTGAAAAAAAAGTGGTGTTTATTGGAATATATATTTATTTATTTGATATTATTTAACTCTTTAACATTATGAAATAAATATTCTATCTACTTATTAATCACAGTCACAAAATATAAAAGTGACAACTACATTTAAATGATAGTGGGAAGAAACTGAGATTATTCCAGCCTAAACTCAGCTACCCGGGTACAGCTGAATGTATACATTTAGTAAAAATCAAAAGTGATAAAAATGCTTTTTGCTAAGAGAATACTATAAAGAAACCCAAAGTTTGGAACATGTCTCTTCACCCAGTGCTCTTTGATTCTCAAAAGGCTACTTTACTTTTCAACATAAGTTTCTCAAATAAATATAAAAACAATTCTTCACCTTGAAAGTAGAATATAGGTCAGTAACACAACCACTTACTGTTTATATTAAAGGCACTGAAGTTCAGAGATGAAGATTCATTGTTCTCTTTTATTGGTTTGCTTGTTTGTGTATTTTAAAATGGTACTGAACAGGGCCCAGATTTTAAGATAATACTAATATTTCTTTTCAGTTTCAAGAGTAATTACATCAGGAAAACCAAGTTATCTACCTGATTACATTAAATAACCTATCAAGGTGTGATTAATAGTTTTAAGTCTGCTTTCTAATGTGTGTGTGTGTTTTTAAGCATACTAACTGTCCTTATGTAACACATATAAATTATAAAGTGTTCTGGATCATGCAATTTCCAGACCACAAAAGTTTTCCTTTTCCAATTCCAAAACATTTTTAATTAAATTTTGGTATCTTTCAAAAACATATCAGATATTTGCCTATATCAACATATTTATGATAATGAAAATTATTTTAACCATCTATTAAAAGGAGTTAGTAATATAGTCTATTTTCAGTTGCTGTATTTTCACTCATCATTTCAGGATACTATATGACAATTTGTTTGCACTGGGCCAATCAAACAGATTTCTGTTTTCTTGAATTCTTTCTACTTTGAAGCAAGAGAACAGGAACTAAGTTATTATAAATAACTTCAAACTGGTCCCTGATTGAAAACTCACAAAGTAAGTAATTACCTTTGGGTCATGGATTCTAAAGTGACATTACACGCAAGAGAATTAAAACACTGAAAATCTGACTTTAACTTGGATATCTTTGGAGATAAAAATGAGCAATCTTAAATATCATGGCTAAACCATATAGTTCTTAAGAAGTCACTGAGGTCAGAGTGCAATGAAAACTCTTCTGGAACTCCACTGCTGCCCTGTAAATAGGTTCATTAATACCTTCTTCCTAGATTCCATATGTATGTGTTAGTACAGAATATTTGCCTTTTTCTGACTTACTTCACTCTATAATATAGGCTCTTTGGTCACTGCTGGGGAAGGAGAGGGTGGGACAAATTGATAGAATAGCATGGAAATATATACACCTTTAAAATTAATCTCAGTTCAGAATTAACTTATTTTAATTGGAGAATAAATTTACAGTATAGTGATGGTCTTTGTCATACATCATCATGAATCAGCCACAGGTATACATGTGTCCCCCCCGCCAAACACCCCTCCCTCTTCCCTCCCACCTAGCCCTCTGGGTTGTCCCAGACTATCCACTTTGGGTGCCCTGCTTCATGAATTGAACTTGCCCTGGTCATCTATTTTGCATATGGTAATATACATGTTTCAAGGCTATTCCCTCAAATCATCCCACCCTCTCCTTCTCCCACAGAGTCCAAAAGTCTATTGTTTATACCTGTGTCTCTTTGCTGCCCTGCATGTCAGATCATTGGTACCATCTTTCTAAATTTCATGTATATGCATTGATATACAGTGTTTGCCCTTCTCTTTCTGACTTACTTCATTCTGTATAAGAGGCTCCAGGTTGACTCACCTCATTAGAAATGACTCAAAGGTGTCGCTTTTTATAGCTGAATAATATTCCACTGTGTATATGGACCACAACTTCCTTATCCATTCATCTGCCGGTAGACATCTAGGTTGCTTCCATGTCCTAGCTATTGCAAAGAGTGCTGCAATGAACATGGGGTTATGCATGTCTCTTTCAACTCTGGTTTCCTCGGAATATATGTCCAGCAGTATGGCAGTTCTAGTACCAGTTTTTAAAGGAATTTCCACACTGTTCTCCACATTGGTTGTACCAGTTTGCATTCCCACCAATAGCATAAGGGGGGGTCCCCTTTTCTCCAAACCCTCTCCAGCAGTTATTGTTTATAGACTTATTGATGATGACCATTCTGACCACTGTGAAATAATACCTCATTGTGGTTTTGATTTGCCTTTCTCTAATAATGCATGATGTTGAGCATCTTTTCATGTGTTTTTTAGCCATCTGTATGTCTTCTTTGGAGAAACATCAGTTTAGGTCTTTTGCTCACTTCCTGATTGGGTTTTCATTTTTCTGGTATGTAAAATAGATAGCAAGTGGGAATTTGCTATATGACACAGGGACCTCAGCCCAGTGCTTTGTGACAACCTAGAGGGGTGTGATGGGGTGGGAGATGGGAGGGAGGTTTGGGAAGGAAGGGACACTTGTATACCTGTGGTTGATTCATGTTGTTGTATGGCAGAAACCAACACAATATTGTAAAGCAATTACCTTCAATAAAATTTTTATTTATTTATTTATATTTTACTTTACAATACTATATTGGTTTTGCCAAACACTGACATGAATCCACCACGGGTGTACATGAGTTCCCAATCCTGAACCCCCCCTCCCTCCTCTCTCCCCATCCCATTCTTCTGGGTTATCCCAGTGCATCAGCCCCAAGCATCCTGTATCCTGCATCGAACATAGACTAGCAATTCATTTGATAGTATATATGTTTCAATGTCATTTTCCCAAATCATCCCATCCTCTCCCTCTCCCACAGAGTCCAAAAGTCTGTTCTATGCCTCTGTGTCTCTTTTGCTGTCTCGCATACAGGGTCATCATTACCATCTTTCTAAATTCCACATATATGTGTCAGTATACTGTATTGGGGTTTTTCTGGCTTACTTCACTCTGTACAATCGGCTCCAGTTTCATCCACCTCATTAGAACTGAGTCAAATGTATTCTCTTTAATGGCTGAGTAATACTCCATTGTGTATATGTACCACAGCTTTCTTATCCATTCATCTGCTGATGGACATCTAGGTTGCTTCCATGTCCTGGCTGTTATAAACAGTGCTGCGATGAACATCGTTTATTTTTAAATTCTTCTGGAGCTGGAGGAGTTCTTTCTTACATTTTGGGGCATACTTCTTACAATTATTGAAGGCAGATTTCCGCATTTAATTTTAGAAATTTTATCATGCTTTCTATTAGAATGATTCACTTCCATCCACTCTCTCACCCTCTACATCATTAGCACCTTGAGGACAAAGGCTTTCTTACTTCTTTATCTTTATACCTCCTGGATGCCTTCCATGGTAATTCACTGATGTTTCCTCAAGTGAATGTGTGTTGAATTTCAAAAAACTGCACAACAATTTTAAAATGTATTAAGACTAGGAATGAGTGACCACCTCCACAGGGACACAATCTTGTTCTCTCTGGAAGCCTCCCATTTCACTATGCAGCCAGGAGTGAGGTTAATCAGCCTTCTTGTGGCTCACAGAAATTCTGTTCTCCCAAATTTCTACTCATTCAAGTTATGTACAAAACAAAGATCTCCTCTTATATCTAGAAAGATTGTTTCATCTAAAATCTCTCTTCCTGGGACGTCTCTGGTGGTCCAGTGGCTAAAATTCTGCGCTCCCAAAGCAGGGGGCCGAGGTTCAATCCCTGGTCAGGGAACTGGATCCCACATGCCACAGTTAAGACCCAGCACAGCTAAGCCAGTCAATCAAAATACATAAATAAATATTTTTGGAAAATTAAAATCCCTTTTCCTGAGTTCTCCCATAAGACAGGGAGAAGTCAATGTAAATTATGTTAAGAATTCCTCTGGAATTCCCATAGTTTCTTCAAAGAGATATAAAACAAACTCTAAAACTGGGACGCATACATATATGTACCAGCATATATACATACTAGGATATGTACAGACATACTTAGACATGTTCCCAAAATTCGATAAATGCATCTGTCAGACTCCAAACACTTTTCCAGATATTTTGCCTTTGCCAACTTCATTTTGAAGGAATTTTTAGTTCGTATTTTCTTCCTACAATATCCAGAGTGTGGATAAGATGAAGCAAAAGTATCCTCAACTAAGAAAAACTTAAAATGTTTCTTAATGAGAGAAAGATTTAATAACTATGATATCATCTCTTTATATCATAGATGCCTACAAACTGAACAGAAATACAATAAAACTCAGGCAGCACTGAAAAGCCATTTGTTAGCTATTTTCAGCTTCAGAGAATGGAGCCAAACCTATGAGGTTGGACTGCATTAAGTAAAATCCCCTGAAAGCTTTATCAAGAGTTTACTTTGACATGAATATTTTGCTTCCCTGATATTCAAATGAAAGATGAGAGATGGCAATCCAATTGGAGAATCAGAATATAGCTTCCTATATCCCCCATATTTATAATTTATTTTTAAAATATCTTGCCACTGAAGGAAGAACAACTAAAATCAACTCTAGAGTCACTAATGTCTATCAACCAATTTCTTACTGTGGCTAGCTTACTTCCTCTCCCTAAAAGGAAAATGGACAG
This sequence comes from Nanger dama, assembly GCA_917880005.1. Taxonomy (NCBI): domain Eukaryota; kingdom Metazoa; phylum Chordata; class Mammalia; order Artiodactyla; family Bovidae; genus Nanger; species Nanger dama. Next base: position 40,444,587 of record CAKJTW010000007.1, read on the forward strand.
ATAATGCAAATAGAAAAATTCTGTCTCTATGAATTTTGCATTTATTATCACTCCTAATAAACAACTACATTTTTGGCAACCATGTAGAAACCCTAAATTCATGGTTCCTGAATCTTTACATAACCCACAGATAGGAAGCAGAGAGATGAGATTCTGTTGGAAATCTTTGAAAATTGCAATGTATTTATATATATGCACTTATCTGAAGAGAAATTTCAGATTTTCAAAAAGTCCATGATGCAGAATGTTGAGAATCAGTTTCAGAGCATAATTATTAATTTTTTTAGCATTTTAATAATTTGATTTATAAGCCTTTCAATACAAATTAAGATTAATTTAAAAATTAAAAGGACTTCCACAGTCATCACATCCAACCTTCTGAACAGTTGCTGAAATCTAAATCTCAACCACATGTAAACTAATTATAGACTGCTGCTGCTTCTAAATCACTTCAGTCATGTCCGACTCTGTGCGACCCCATAGACAGCAGCCCACCAGGCTCCCCATCCCTGGGATTCTCCAGGCAAAAACACTGGAGTGAGTTGCCATTTCCTTCTCCAATGCATGAAAGTGAAAGGTGAAAGTGAAGTCGCTCAGTCGTGTCCGACTCTCAGTAACCCCATGGACTGCAGCCCACCAGGCTCCTCCGTCCATGGGATTGTCCAGGCAAGAGTACTGGAGTGGGCTGCCATTGCGTTTTCCGAATCATAGACTACTGTAGGACAATGACAGCAAACTTTCTTAAATGACCACCTAGCAAACCTCTTAGGCTTTGGGAGCCTAGAGACCACATGAAGGACATTACACAGATAATTTAAAACATAGACAGTGCTATTCACTCAGTCGTGCCCAACTCTTTGCAACTCTTTGCAACTATAGACCGCCAGGCTCCTCTGTCCATGGAATTCTCTGGGCAAAAATACTGGATTGGGTAGCCTTTTCCTTTTCCATGGTGGCTCAGATGGTAAAGCATCTGTTCACAATGTGGGAGAGCCGGGTTCGATCCCTGGGTTGGGAAGATCCCCTGAAGAAGGAAATGGCAACCCACTCCAGGACTATTGCCTGGAGAATCCCATGGACAGAAGAGCCTGTTAGGCTACAGCCCATGGGGTCACAAAGAGTCGGACATGACTGAGCGACTTCACTTTCACTTCCTTTTCCATGACATCTTCCCAACCCAGGGATAGAACCTGGCACTGCAGATTCTTTATCATCTGAGCCACCAGGAACTCCTTTAAAATATAACCACTTAATAAATGTAAAACTAAAAGTAGGCAGTAGCCTCAGTTTGGTTTATACGTCTGTCTACAGTTTGTAGAACCTTGCTATACAAGAACAGTGACAATATTATAATATGAAATGGGTATTAGCTTCATGGTTGAATTAACAGAATTATTTCAATTTTAAAGGAAGGGAGAAAGGAAACAGTTACATATGTTGTAGTTATGTAAAATACTGCCTTAAAGATTTTATTAATGTTTTCTATTTAAAAATACAAACAACCTTGTTGGTAACATGTTATTGTTATAGTGAAGTTATAGAACAAGAAACTCTGGAATGTTTAGTAATTTCTCCAAGATTATTTATCTAGATTTTTTGAGTCCAGATCTTTTGTGCTGAGTGTGAGGAATGCAGAGATAGGGTCGAAACTAGTCTTGACCTTAATGTCTATGAAAGGATGAAAAGCAGGAGAGTAGGAGCTAATCCATAAAGAAAGGGCCAGGGAGGCTTCTGGGAGGAGGTGATGTCAAAACAGGTGCACAGAGGAAGTGTAGGAGTTTGCAGGAATGAGAAAAAAATTGTCTCTGGCAAATATAAATGTGTTTGTGAATATGTGCATATAAGAGGCATGTTTGGGGAACAGCAAATAGTTTATTACAGATGAAAGAGGAGAGAAGGGGATACTAGTGTCAATAAGAGGTGGGCTGGACAGGTGAGCTGGCACTGGATCATAAAGAATTTGGCAGTTCTTTGAGGTGGATATTTGGCAACGTCGCTGCTGAATGTCCATACCCCTGTATTAGAAGCAGTACTTTATTTTCAATGGACCATCTTTTCTTAATTTCAGTTCATGGATTCAAGTGAGTTCATCCTCATTACCAAGTTTTTGGAATGGGTCCTTATCCTAGATTAATAAAGTGTGCATGAATTAAGCTAGACTTTTACGAAACAATTTGGAAAGAGAATATTTATACTCTATATTTGAAACTGGTTGACTAAAACCATCAGATTTTCATATAAATCTTATCTTCTTTTGAGAAAGACCTTCTTGACAACAAAGCCAGCACAGAGTAAACAGATATTAGAAAACCCAATTTAACTGACTGAACATGGAAATTCAATAATGCCTGGAAATCATCCTGGAATTTATGTGTTATGATAGCCAACAAATTCTCCTTCCCCACTGAAACTAATCTGAGCTGGCTTCTATAACCTATAACTGAAATATTTCTCATTACTATAGCCATGTTAATTAAAAAAAAAAAAGAGAGAGACCAGAGAAAGCCTCTGCAGGGTTGTAGGCAAACTGTAACATTAAAAGACTTGTGCTTGGGGTTCAGGATTGGGAACACGTGTACACCCGTGGCGTATTCATGTTGATGTATGGCAAAACCAATACAATATTGTAAAGTAATTAGCCTCCAATTAAAATAAATAAATTTAAATTAAATTAAATTAATAAAAGAATACTCTGCAGCATTCTTTGGAAAGTAATGATCAGGTGAGAAAGACTAAATGAAAGAGAAGCATTTGATGTTGTGTTGCGGTCTGGACACAAGATGATAGGTAATGGTAGGTAGGAATAAAAGTTACAATATTTATGTAAATACAAAGTACTAAAGTTTAGTACTTGGTGACTAATTAGAAATGGGTGAGGGAGAAATAGAGGTCAAGGGCGATGCTCAGATGTCTGATTTAAGTTACAGAGTTGCGTTAAGATACGGAACATGTACTAGATGTGGGTATCATCACTGTAGCAATATTAACTGAAGATATAGGAATAGATGGACTTGCCTAGAGACAGCAGAATCAGAGGAGAAAGGAGCCCAAGCCATAATTCTGAGGAATATCAATATTTAAAATGTGGTGATAAAAAAAGTATTTACAAAGGAAACTGAGAAGGTGACCAGAGAGCAGGGTGGAAAGGTGACGAGGGTGGAAATGGTCAAGGATGATAAATGCTGAAGTCGGGGAACTACAGGATGGCACAGCCACTGACTGAAGCAGCACTGGGCTTTGCAGTGACTCTTCTTCCTTTTGATCATGTAACTACCAATACTCCTGGCTAACTCCAACCCGTTCTTTGAACAACAACTTAAATGCAACCTCAGGAGAGAGGCCTTTCCTGCAGAGCTTTACACTGAATTTGCAAAAGTGGTACACTCTCTCAAAGACCTTTGCTAAATTTGTACTTATATCTGCCTTCTGCTGGAGATTCTGTGAAAGTTGAATTATATTTATTTCAGCAGTGTTTCTCTAGTACTTGTTAGATTGCCTGACACCCAGTAAGTATTTTTTAAATAAATAAGAGTCAGACATGACTTAGTGACTAAACGACATGTGCTCAGGCAACTCATTCTTTGCGATCCCATGGACCGTAGCCCACCTGGCTCCTCTGTTCATGGGATTCTCCAGGCAAGAATACTGGAGTTGGGTGCCATTTCCTTCTCCAGGGGATCTTCCTGACCCAGGGATCAAACCCATTCTCCTGCATCTCCTGCATCGGCAGATGGATTCTTCACCATTGTGCCACCTTAAACAGATTAAAATTAACCTATAATTTCTGGCTTTTCTAACAGAGTGCTGAATATAAAAAAGATGGTATGGGATAGTCAGAAAGTTATCATGAAAGAATAGTCACTTTCCTTGTGGATGAATGAGAAGGGCATGGCTACCCATTGCTGTCTGGGAAATCAAATGGAAAAAGGAGCCCAGTGGGTCCATAGGGTTGCAAACAGTCGGACTTGACTAAGTCACTAATACTTTCACTTTTTTCACTTGGGTCTCCACATGAATGTAAGAATAGAATTAGCTCAGTGGTTAATAACAAAAGATGATCTATATTTGGAAGAAAAGGCATAACTTCTGGACCTGCATTTCCTGGATTTAAATCCCGTCTTTGCATAGTTAGCTGTATTACTTAGGCTAATTACTTACATTCTCTGAACCTCAGTTTGCTTATCTGTAAAATACAGGGACAAAGATAGTACCTATTCCATATAGTGTTCTGAAAATTAATTATGTAAAATATAACGACACATGTTAGAGAGCCAGGGACATAGGGATATATATTCAAATATTTTATGTTATTAATATTACTGATTTGATCATGACCAATTATGTTTCTGAAGGTCTGTCATCAAGATAATTCTTTTTCCACTCAGTTTTACATTTTTGGGTTACATCTGAGTTGTCCTGAAAGAACTGCAGAACTGGCTGATTAGATAAAACAAACGTAGGATTCAAATTTTGCCTTAAGCTTTCCAACAAATATTTATTTTGTACATTCACTTGAGAATAAGCCTTTTTCTAAATATTGTTTTTTTTCTCTATCTGTATAAAATAAGTATAACCATATGATTTATGGAATCTAAAATTCCTTTCCTATTATCACTACCCAGGTTGATCTTAAACCCTCCATTTTTATTTCCCTAATTATAAATGGAAAAATGTAGGCAACCTGGATTCTCAAGACACATATGAATGTTAAAACGCAGCTTAAAGTTTACATAGTACAGATGGCTATTTCCAAAGACTGCTTCTTCACGCTTGGGCAGGAAGCTTTTTAGTGTTGTGTTTATTTTAAATGTCTATAGGCTTTTCCCTATGAGAGTATGACATCATTTGGTCCTCCTGTAACCATGCGCTTACTCTTTTACTTGTTCCACTATGAAGAAATTTGGTGAGTGTTAAAACCCTACAAGTCCCTCTATGGCCTGTGGTCCAGAAGGAAAGCCTTGCTCAATCACTGTAATTCAGGGAACATCCAACTGAGAGTGCACCAGTCTGAGGATATTGCTAAGTGACCTCTGCCTGTTGAAAGGTACGCTGGTTTAAGTCTTGATAGATTATCACCAATCTCCTCGGGGAGGACCAAACTTTCAGTGCACACCTGACAGCCATTAAGCAGGTCTGGCCGCCTAGAAATACTTACTCAGTTCCTAAGGTTGATGAAATGTCTCTTCTTAGTAGAGCTGATGACATTTTGTGTCTAGCCCATTTTTCATCACTAGGAGAATGACACATGATTTCATAATTGGTTCAGTATCATTCACTTTCCCTTATGTGGCCATTAATGAGAAAATAATAAAACAGCTGGAAACTGATTTGAAACATACATATCGTGTTCTAAGAAACACTTTAACGTATGTACATGTTGCCCCAGGCATCTCTAGTGAACCAGGAAATGTGCTCTATTTGTGACTGCTATATAATAAATGCAGGCATACATAGCTTAGAGTAAATTTCAATAAACCAGATTAAAGACTTGGTCAAATATTAGCAGCTAATATTCTTAAGAGGAGTAAAAATATTATTCAGCACAAAATAAAAACATTCACCAAAATTTGTCATAACATGGAGATTAAAATTAAATTCTGCCATCTAGATAGCACTAGGCTAAGGATGTACTAACAGAGATGTAGAAAGCTGACCCAGTTAGTAGCTGACACACCAGTGTAAACATTTTAAGCCCCCTTTTAAAATGACATTGCATCTACTCAATTCAATTCAACAAATATACATCAAAAATTTTTCATGTGTTAGATATCATAAAAAGAGAGTCTCAGAAAATATGAATGAGACAAAATTCCTGCCCACAGTTACCCAATAATTTGGCAGCAGTCAGAGAAAATACAAATACATCTATAATTCTAAAATGAAGTGGCTGAAAATTCAGGGCAATGCAAATAGATTTTTTCATCTTATATTTTTAATATCTCTAGTGTCTGAACTAGAGGTCCATAACTAGTCCATAACTAGAAGGTCAAAACAGCTACTCAGTTAGCATTTGTACTATGAAAGGAGAAGTAGTTCATATTTGAAAGGAGATGGTTTTGAGGAGGATTATTGAAGCTTTATGATTCATGGAGAAAAATGAGAATATCACTGATTCAACAGAAAATTATTTTTTCAGTGATAATGCACAGATCTATCCTGTTTTCACCAAAACTGAACTGATTATTAAACAGACAGGAATCTCACTTTTGCAGTGTTTTCTAATAATTTTGTATCTTATTCACTGCTATCAGAAAATCCACTCTCAGAGGACTACTAAGAAAAGAAACCTTGTGAACTTTAGTAACAGAGTACTGACAACTGCTTTTAGCTACTTCTGCATTCAGGGAAGCCAGAGTTTGCATGCCAGGGCAGTAGGGCATGGATCCAACAGCCAGGCAGAACCCTTAACTCTTGCAAGTTCTGAAATCCAGAGGGGTAATGCCAGGTACATGACTACTTTGAACACCTATGCCTTCAGCTGATTCTGGAAAGTAAGAGAAGTGGTAATAATAACTGAGCATATTTTTAAAACAGCAGAGTAGACAATCTCAAGGTATTTATCTTCGGCCCATGATGCTCAATGATGTTGTGAACTAGGAATTTGATTTTGAATTTTAACAGTGGAACATACTTGTTTAATATATGGAATTGAACACACATACACACAAACAACATGTTGTTTAGGCTTAATGTCATCCATAAAAGAAACTTCTAAATATATTCACAAATTATAAAAGCTAGGGTTTTGGGGTATAACCAAACTTCACTTTCTTCATTGTTCAAAACATTTAGTTATTATTCTATAATCTTCCACTACCACATATGGAGAAGGAAATGGCAACTCACTCCAATATTCTTGCCTGGGAAATCTCATGGACAGAGGAACCTGGCATTCTATAGTCCATGAGGTCACAGACGAGTGGGACATGACTTAATGGCAAGACAATGATAAGAATGCATGCTCAGTCATGCTTGAGTATTTGCAACCCCATAACTGTAGCCCACTAGCCTCCTCTATTCATGGGATTTACCAGGCAAGAATACTAGCGTTGGTTGCCTTTTTCCTACTCCAGGGGATCTTCCCAACCCAAGGATCAAATCTGTGTCTCCTGAGTCTTCTGTTTTGGCAGGCAGATTCTTTACCACTGGGCCACCTTATATAGATTAATGTTAACCTATCATTTCTGGATTTTTCTAGCAAGAGCACTGAATACAAAGAATGGTCTGGGATGGTCAGCAAGTTATCATGCAAGAAGAGTCATTTTACTTGTGGGTGGACAACAAGGTAAAATTGCAGAAGACCAAGAAGAATAGGAGTAAGAGTTTCTGGCACAGAGAACTCTATGAAATCTGGCACAGGCTAAGCAAGAAAGCAAAGTTCAATGCTCTGAAAGTACTGAATGCTTTATATTTACTTTACCAGAAAGTTTGCATTGGAAAATTACAGGAGGAAGACAGTCATAGAGGTTAATATAAAGTTAAGAAGAATCTAGAATGTTGAGCTACAGAATATGGATTTATTGGAAAGTTAAGTGAGGAGATATTAAGGGTAGCTGAACAAAGTGATGATGGCATGATTTAGGTAGATGAGTCAGAGAGTAGAAATGGGGATATGTTGAAATATTTTAATATATGGAGAGACAAACATTTAAATGCTAAATCAATAGTGAGGATGAGCTTGATTTGAAATTATTATTAAGTTTGCTTGCCTGATACAGTCCATATTCGACCCTTAAATATTTTACACATTCACAAAGATTATTGACACACACATATACCCTAGTTGAGCATAATTCAACATGTTGCAATATATTAAATATATTCTAAATATACTTAGTTTACTATAATATCAAAGGAGTCTACTTATGAAACTTAGCTATAATTATTTTGCTTAGAACTTTCCTCTTTGAGAAAGTTCAAATGGTAGATAAAGGAAAGTGTATTCTGTCCTTTTTAATATTTTCATGGTGTGTTATAGCATTCTCTTGATATGCTTTTACATCTAATTCTTCTCTAGTCTATTCATCAAGTAGCTGTCAGAAGTATTTTCTTTAAATACAGTTCAAAAACCTCAGCTGTATAAAAATAAAACTGAAAGTAGTGTCATCTTAGCCTAGGTATTTAGACATGATAATCAAGATAATATCACTTTGAACTTGAGTTTTTAAAAGCACATTCTTATCCCTGGGTGTCAAGCTTATCCCCTAGGTGTCCCCCTTTCCTGTTAACACTGAAAGTGTCAATGCTAGCAATCAGATCACAAGAATGCACATTACTGACAACTGCAATTTTGATCTTTCCTGAAGTGAATCACCTTTGTATCAGTAATCATTACTTCTCTCCACCTGGAAAAATGTTGCTACAATCTTCCAGTTTCAAAGGAAATTTAACCCCACCATTCTCCTTCAACAAAAATATCCTCCATCTTATAGCTTGCTGCCTCCCTCCTTCCTTTCTTCCTTCTTGTGTCTTTGCCTTTCCCTCCTTCCCTCTCCCCTTCTTTCTTTCTTTCTATTTTCCTAGCTTGATTTGTGGATTTCTGACTTTAATTCTTTCTTGTGGAACTTTGTGTTCTCTTCCTCTTATCAGATTCAACATCCACAAATGCTACAATCGGCCTTTATTTCAAGTAAATTTCATATCCATCTATGACAGTAAGTTGTGAGATCCATGAATGTACATTAACCACAGTAGCTTGAAGCTTATTAGTGCTTATTAATAGCCTGTTCTATTACGTGGAGGGTCAGCTATGAAAAACACTACTGATCAAATTAACGAGGGCTTGAAAGACACCAGCTTAGAAATAGTTAAAGTGCAACATAAATATCATTGTTACGCTGTGCATAGTCCTTACTCGATATAATCAAATTGCTTCTTCATCTATTGACATCATTCCTTCCAAACCACTCGCATGCCTACAAATGAGAGGGTGATTATTTTTCTGCTTGATTCATCAGTGCAAATGTTCCTTAGCCCACGCAGAGGATAGATTCAGCTGTGTGGTTTCAGAGATTGGGTGGAAAATATAATGCAGTCCACACATTAGAAAAACGGAAATCAGAACATTAAACCACTTGTTTTACCATCTCTGATCCCCCTGAGGCTCAGTGACATTTGGTGCATTTATCTTTCTTGTTAAAACCAGATTCTCTAATTCCTCATAGCAGGTGGAGGAAAGTTGTAGCAGAATGTTTACAACAAGGCATATAAATCTGTTACATGTGTGTATGTCTGAAGGAAGGGAAGGTCACTGCTTAAATTTCAGTTGACTTCAATTTTCAGTGAAATCTTTGCTCCAGTGCTCTGCAAATTAAATGTCTCAGAGGACTGCTTTTTTTTTTTTTTTTTTTTTTTAAGAAAAACAAAGAAGGACTGGGGGTGGTGGGGGGAGGACAGAATCGGAATTTAGAAGAAACAGCAAATGTAATGCTGGAATGGAGAATAAAATTCTTTATGAAGTAGAGATGTTGTACATATATTGCTTTTTAGGGATTTCATTCCCTAAGTTTTCAGTTCACACTTGTTGACCCTTCAGTTTTATAATTATCGTAATCAATTTTTACATTTCACTGGATATGCTTGTCCTGGGAAGACTCAATGGTGGAAAAGCTCTTTCCCCTAAAGCTCCTTCCCCAGGGTCCCCAATGTCCGGGACCTAATGCCTAATGATCTGAGGTGGAGCTGATATAATAATAAAAGAAATAAAATTCACAATAAATGTAATGTGCTCAAATCATCTGAAACCATCCTTAGTTCATGGAAAAATTGTCATCAACAAAACTGGTCCGTGTAAAAAGGCTGGGGACCGCTGCAAGAGATACTGCTTTGCTTTGGGTTAGTGGTGTGACTGGTAACTTGATCTTTCAAATTTCAAAAAGCTTTAACTGGGCCATGTTTCAGCTTCCTTTATGAGTTCACATGCTTCTGAGTCCAGATTTTCCTCTTCCTCTCGTCTACTAAAATAACTACATTCTTCCAGGAAGCTTTCAGTTTCTACTGCTTTCTCTCACACTTGCTTTCTGCATAGAAATACACAGACCATGTTATAATTCAAGGAACAATCTATCTTTACCAAACAGTCCTCACCTACTAATTTTCTCTTTTTCTCATTCAGTCTCTTGGAAAATTCTCATGATTTTCTTGAATTAGGCTCTTTCTAGGCTTTCCTCAGTGAATGCAGTTTACGTAATCAACTCTTTTCGAGCATGTAAAAACTTATTTGACAGTAATTCTGTGCTGGACCCTGAGAAAAAAAAAAATTAATAGCATAATCTGTAACCATAGGGAAAGTCCAGACACACAAACAGAAGGTTTCAAAGTAATGATGTAAAATCATGGCCAAAGTGGTTTTCTACTTTGACTGTTCATTAGCAATACCCAGGATTCTTTCAAAATGTCCAGTGCCCAGCCAGCAACCCAGACCCTTTAATAGAAAAATCTTTGAGTATGGGGCCAAAGCTCCTTACATGATTCCAAAGGATGACCAATGTTGAATAAATATGCTTAGGAAGCTAATGGGACACAGGGGTGAGCGTTGTAACTCAATCAGGGTGAGTTAGGGAAACACAAAAGGTTTCACATGCACAGAGCTTTAAGGAATGGGTTGGTCTGTGTCAGCATCTCCGTTGGTGGGGGAGGGAGAAGATGGGGTGATTTGAGAGAGTGGCATTAGAACACATCCATTATCGCGTGTAAAACAGATAGCCAGTGGGAGTTTGCTATGTGACACAGGGAACCCAAAGCTGGTACTCTGTGACAGCCTAGAGGGGCGGGACGGGAAGGGGAGGTGGCAGGGAGGTTTAACAGAGAGGAGACATGTATACCTGTTACTGATTCATGCTGATTTATGGCAGAAACCAACACTATATTGTAAGGTAATTATCCTACAATTAAAAGTAAAATAAAATTTAGGAAAAAAAAAGAATGGGTAGGTCAATTACAGCTTTGGGTGAAGAATCATTGGGATAAAATGTATGGTTTAAGCAAAGTACACAGTGGTGTGTGCATCTATGTGCTTTTAGAGAATTAGAAGGAGGTCAGTCATACTAGAAAATAAGTGATGAGGCAGGACATTGAGGAATATAAGCCTTAAGACAAAGACAGAGACCTTTATGAAAAGGACCAGCAGGACTGAATACTATGAATGAGACTCCAATCTTCCTGAAGCTTTAGAATGATTATCCAACAAAACCTTCACTATATCCACTAAAAATCGAGGAGTGGGAGGTGTCCCAGATTTTTTCCAATATTTTCTTATGAACTTTTCAATATTATTCCTTGTGATTCCCAGTTTTTCCACCTTTGAAATTTGGCTCCAAAATATATGTCACCTCCAGCAGCAGATCCTTCCAGATATAACTGTTCCACATTAGCCATCCCTTTCCTGAGAAGTTATTTTACAAGTACGAATGGGACAGTATTTATTTTTAAGTTTCCTAGATCTCAAAGAAGCTTTCATAACCAGTCTTTAAAAACTTAGTGTATACTTTCAGAGCAGGACTTCAGAACTTCTTAATTGCTCTCAAAGGAAACAAAACTACATTTGGACAACGTAATTATACTATGTAATGGCTCTCTATATTATGTGTTATTATGCACTCATATCATGTAATTATATAACATAAAACAAACTTTCATACACATTGTCAGTGGATGCCACTTCAAACAGAACAAAGATTCATTTGTTGGTTAGGCAGGTCAGTTTGTTTACTCCTGAGTTTAATTCTGAATAACAAAATACAAAATGATATCATGTATCAAAGAAATATTTGGAGCCATGAAGTGATTGGGCCAGTCATGAAACAATCCATATTTGAATCCCAGCTTCTCTATATTGCTGACATCAGCCTTTCTAATCAACTAACAGCCAAGAATGTATGAGTGAAAAAAATTTAAAAATCCCATTTTTCTGCCTCAAACAAACATAATAAGGTATTATACTGTTTTATTTTAGCACATCATATGTAACATGAAGTAAGAGTAAGACAATTAAAAATTAAAAGACTGCAATCCAATTTTATGATGGAGATTATCTAATCAGTATTTGGGTATGGAGCGTCCCTGGTGGCTCAGATGGTAAAGAATCCAGCTTCACAGTGGGAGACTTGGTTTGATCCCTGGGTTGGGAAGATCTCCTGGAGAAGGGAAAGGCTATCCACTTTAATATTGTAGCCTGGAGAATTCTATGGCCTGTATAGTCCATGGGGTCACAAAGAGTCACTTAGACACACCTAAGTGGCTTTCACTCACTCACTACTGTATCCCAAAGTCTGTCCAGTTCCCACAGCTGAAAATAGGATGCTCTCATGGGAAATCTGGGTGAGGATAAGTCTGTTAGGAGGAAGAGAGATCAGGTTGCTGAAAAAGATCCCTATGAATGGGAACACCTGACACTTTGAATAAATAAAGCTTGATTACAGGGTCTAAGTTCCTATTCTCAGATGAACATTGGCCTTTTGAGGCATTTTAAGTTGCTATATAACACGGGGAGCCCAGGCTGGTGCTCTGTGATGACCTAAAGGGGTAGGAGGGAGGGGAGGGGAGGAAGACTCAAGAGGAGGGGATATGTAGATAATTATGACTGATTCACGTTGTTGTATAGCACAAAACCAACATGACATTGTAAAGTGCTTTTCCTCCAATTAAAAATAAAAAGAAATAAACGTTTATCTTTTCATTAAACAAATCATCATTAACCTCTTCTGTACAGTCGGCCATATACCAGATACTGGGATCCCATAGTGAGACAGTGAAGAATAAGGACCCTAAGTATTCACACAATTAATTCAACACTGCTTGCTGTTAGAATGCAATCTTTATTCATCCACTCATTCAACACCTATTTACAAAGTTCCACTTTGGGCCATGCCCTGAATTAGGCACAGGGGCTCAGTGGTAGACCAATGCCAGTCCTTGATCTGAAGAAGCCTATGGTCCATTGTAGAGTTTCCCAGCCTGAACATCCTGAGAAACTCCCCGGACACAGTAAGTCACCATCTCTAAGGTTCTATAAGAAAAACAAAGAAGAAAAAAATTGTTTCAGATGGCTGATAATTTACTTATCATGAAATTTTTCTCCAGTCCAACAACAGAAAAAAAAAAAGTTATCCTTTTACTGAAATTTGGCATTTGGAAAATATTTTGCCTAATTTACTCAGATTTTTGTCTCCTCTATTTATGACACCTGGCAAATGTTGCAGAGTGGTCATTTAGCTGCAATGGAAGTTAAAGTTCCCATAACTTTCACATATTAATAGAGGAACAGTTCTTTAACTGCCTGGAAAAGTAAGAAAGAATGAAAATATTGTATATAAAGGGGGTTCTGAAAAGTATAAAGCAGCATAACATGTAAGTGTAACATATAATTGTTAGTAAATGTTTATTTTTATTATGAACTTGGATCCGTTAACAGGATATTTTCCCTGGATTATAAAAGATACCACTTGGAATCTGAGTTCTTAGTTATAGTTCTGATCAACTATTAAATTGTTCATTGGACATGATACTTTCTACCTGGATCCATATTACAACCAACAACACCTAATTCTTTTCTCTGCCTCTGTGCTAATAAAATGTTTCTTTCCATTTTGTTTCATTCATAACATAAAATTCATATAAATTAAAATAATTATCTTAAGTAATCAAAATTTTAAGCCTATATTTTTTAACATACCAATTATTTTTTGGTAGAGGTTTTCAGTGGCATTTACAAAATAATCCTAGGAATCAACACAGGACTATGTGATACACTGGAGACTCTTAAGCTACTTTGACTCTGGCATATACATATGGTGTTGTGTTTGCAAAATGTTAAATTATCTTGGCAAGAGTTATTCTCCATTCTTGGACAATAACACTGGAAAAACTGCCCAAAACTTGCAACATCGCCCTGGCATCAAAACTCAGTCACTTTGCCCATCTATTCATAGAGATTCTTTATTTTTAACCATTTTTTTTTCTTTTTAAATGAGTTGCCAATATGGACTCTCAAGATAAACACTTGAGCAAGAGGGCCAAAATCAGATCTTGAAAGTGTTCTATTTTGATGTATCAATTGATTGGCATTTGTGACATGATTTCATGTAATTTCTAATACATCTGCCATTGTAATACAACCTGTTTTTGACTAGCTTAAAGGTGAGCAAACATATGTAACACAGGGATGCTAACATCCATAGAGTTCATTAGTTTAAAGGTATAGGGGAATTTGTTCAAACACTGAGAATTAAGAAATTCAAAATCATTCTTTCAAGTCTGCAAGGTCATGAAGAATCCATGATAGTGTTAACCCAGCCCCAAGAAACAGGTTGAATTATACTCTTAAGAGTTACAATTAAAACAAAGTGACCTCACTGGAGTTCAGTCCTATCCTTCGATTGCTGCATGCTATATTAATTTTTTTCCACCAGTTCAGCTATTCCAATATAACAAATTGGCTTTCTCTACACTGGTCAGCTTCTTCCTCTAAGGCAGACAACTTAATGGATTTTAGTTCTAAATAGAGTATGGTTTGTTTCTAAGTATTAATTTCAACTTTAGCTATTGTGCAAATTATGCCCTAGCTTAAAATTGAACCACGTTGACCACTAAAACAGAGAAGTCTAATATATGACTCAAATTAGCAAATTTCACCCAGACAGCAAAGTTAAGTTGGCTTGATTGCTGCATACTTAAAATTTAACAAAGCAAGTTCTCCATCTAGTGGTTGCAAAGTTCACACTATGAGCCTATCTCATTATTACTGATTCATCGCATGTTTATCTTTTAAAAGTTAATGAATTACATATACATTATGGTTGAGATTTTTCCCTGCCTTCTACACCATTTCAGTAGAAAGGACCAGGACCTGTCTTATTACTTTTATATAAAATTGGGAACTTTAACATGTTAGTGAGAGGAACAGGTCTTTAACTGCCTGGTGAAATAAGAAAGAATGGAAATAATGGGGGTTCTGAAAAGTATAAAGCAGCGTAATGTGTAAGTGTAACATATAATTGTTAGTAAATGTTTATTTTTATTGTGAAAATGTATCAGGTAACAGAATATTTTTCCCGGATTATAAAAGATACCTCTTGGAATCTGAGTTCTTGCTTATAGTTTCGATAACTATTGAACTGTTTATTGGATATGACACTTTCTACCTGGATCCACATTACAACCAACAGTACCTAATTCTTTTCTCTGCATCAAGGCTAATAAAATGTTTCTTTTCATTTCATTTTGCTGGTTGAGTTCTCCTTGTGCATGCGTGCCCAGTTGTTCATTTGTGTATGACTCTTTGGATTGTAGCCCGCCATGCTCCTTTGTCCATGGAATTTTCCAGGCAAAAACTCCAGAGTAGATTGCCATGCCCTCCTCCAGGGTATCTTCCCCATCCAGGAATCAAATCCACATCTGTCTCTTGCAATGACAGGTAGATTCTTTACCACCAGGGTCACCTGGAAGCCCAAGTGGCTCTCCTTATGATCTACTAATCAACACATTCTAGGGTAGTTTTCATTCCAGAAGATGAAGAAAAAAAGCTTCACCTTTATTCGTAGGAATATTTAACAGCGCTACAGATTTGAAGAGGGTATTGCTATTTTCACACAAATATAAATGCCTATTATATTTATCTGGAAATGCCTGAAAGATTTCCCTGCTCACTTGGTAAGTGTTGCTGTGAGAAAGTAAATATTCTTCACTGAACTCCAGCAGACTCAGCAAGAACTGAAAATATTCCCTTCTAACACAACAGGTGAAAGTCTCAGAATCAGAGGTGGTCAGAATTCATATTGTCTACTCTGCCTATTGACAAAAAGATGGGGCTGGTACAGAGCAACTAAAGGATGCGTCAGAGAAAAAGTGGGCTTCAGACTGCTGCTGCTGCTGCTGCTGCTAAGTCACTTCAGTCGTGTCTGACTCTGTGCGACCCCATAGACAGCAGCCCACCAGGCTCCCCCGTCTCTGGGATGCTCCAAGCAAGAACACTGGAGTGGGTTGCCATTTCCTTCTCCAATGCATGAAAGTGAAAAGTGACAGTGAAGTTGCTCAGTCGTGTCCGACTCTTCACGACCCCATGGACTGCAGCCTACCAGGCTCCTCCATCCATGGGATTTTCCAGGCAAGAGTACTGGAGTGGGGTGCCATCGCCTTCTAAGATGTTTCAAATACATACATCTGCCACTTACAAACTGTTATCCCAGGCAGGTGACTTAAACCTACTGAATTACAGTTTCTTGTTTTATAAAATAGGAGTAATATTACCATCATGCTAATTCGCTTCAGTTGTATCTGACTCTTTGCTACCCTACAGACTGTAGCCTGCCAGGGTTCTGTCCATGGACTTCTCCAGGCAAGAATACTGGACTGGGTTGCCATGCCCTCCTCCAGGGGATCTTCCCAACCTAGGGATCAAATCCATGTCTCTAATGTCTCCTGCATTGGCAGGCTGATTCTTTACCCCTTACACCACCTAGGGAGACCCAATATTACTGCAGAGTATAGTTATTTGGGCTTCCCTGGTGGCTCAGCTGGTAAAGAATCTGCCTGCAATGAAGGAGGCCTTGGTTCAATTCCTGGGTCAGGAAGATCTGCTGGAGAAGGAATAGGCTGCACACTACAGAATTCTTTGGCTTCCCTGGTGGCTCAGCTGGTAAAGAATCTGCCTGCAATGCAGGAGACCTGGCTTGATCCCTGGGTTGGGAAGATCTCCTGGAGAAAGAAAAAGGCTACCCACTCCAATATTCTGGCCTGGAGAATTCCATGGACTGTGGGGTCGCAAAGTGTCAGACATGACTGAGCAACTTTCACTTCACTTCACTTTAGAGTTATTATGTACACAAGGCAAGATACACATTAAAAAGTGCCTGCGTCATACAAGAGTGTCAAAACAAACACATTCATTGCAGAGTAAGTTAAGTAGACCCAGGTATTGAATCTGTTTTCTACCCAGAGTTTCCACTGTGTCACATGACTAGACTCTGATATTCTAAAGGCTTCATGATAAAACTAAGCTGAGCAGAGAAAGTGCTTATGGCTATTGCTGACTTAATAACTTGAAGTCTTTAAAAGTTAAACAGTGAGGAGAAAAATGAAATAACTTTAACAATTGAATATTTATTCTTTTAAAGCTGAACAAAACTCTAAATTTAAAAGTTATAATGTTTCAGTTATATCTCAATAAAAACTATAACAACTGTATCAGTTTTATACATGTATATACACATGTATATGTAATCATGTAATACATCACACATTTCTCTAGGGTATTTCAAAATGTATCAGAAAATAGTTTATCTCTCAATACCACTCTGGATAAGTTTCCATGTTTAATAAATATTTTCATCTTTATGAAAAGTAAAAATGGTAGTCAATATTTAACAGAGATATGAGACAGTGTGATAAGCTATTGAAAATATGTATGGAAGTTTTTCAAGTTAAGCAGATTTTTCTTCAAAGTCCTCAGTAATTATCAGCCTTAACACTTCTTTTTTGGAGAATGACAAACTGAAAGAACATGATAATCCACGTCTTCAGTTTACTGATATAATTGTTGCTAATAACAATTTGACACTAATGAAGAGAATGAAATATTTTATTTAACAACTGTAGACATTTAACAGAGCTATTTCAAAACGCAAATGTTTCTTTTGCACTTCTTTTACTGGGACAAAACTTGCCCATTCATCTGTTTGTAATTATTTAAAGCCAAAAACATTCTTCTGTAATTGAAAGAGAGATTCTCTGGAAACCAGGACTGTAATATGTAAATACGGATATGCAATTGTAAGAAATGATTTATGGTTTATTCTATTAAAATATCCATGAAGTTTTTCTTTTTAATTAGTGGAATTAAAAGAATGCAGTTCTTGAAATTTGACTTATAAAAACTCTCGTGTTAATATTTAATATTTGTATCATTTTCTTGGTTCATCATTTAAACTGAATGGGATTTCTAACTTTTGAAAATATACTAATGTTATTTTTTTCATAGTCAAATATTTAAAACTCTTTGGTCCATTTCTTTTTATAAATAAATCAGAGACACTGGGTATAAAATAATTTCACCAAGAACATACTGAAAATTTCAAGGACCTGGTGCTAGTAACGTTATGAAATCCAATGTTGCCACCTAGTGGCTACATGTGAGAAATGGAATTCAGAAGATTAAAACTACAGTTATTCTTATATTGCTGTTCAGTCACTAAGTCCTGTCTGGCTGTTTGCGACCCCCATGGACTGCAGCATGCCAGGCTTCCCTGTCCATCACCAACTCCCAGAGCTTGCTCAAATTCATGTCCTTCCAGTCTGTGATACCATCCAACCATCTCATCCTCTGTCGCCCCTTTCTCTTCCTGCCCTTAATCTTTCCCAGCATAAGGGCCTTTTCCAATGAGTTAGTTGACTCTTCCCATCAGATATCCAAAGTATTGGAGCTTCTGCATCAGTCCTCCCAATGAATATTCAGGGTTGATTTTCTTTAAGATTGACAACTTTGATTTCCTGGCTGTCCAAGGGACTCAGAGAATCTCCAGCACCACAGTTCTTCGGCGCATCAATTCTTCGGCGCTCACCTTTCTTTATGGGCCAACTCTCACATCCTTACATGACTATTGGAAAAACCATAGCTTTGACTATATGGACGTTTGTTGGCAAAGTGATGTCTCTGCTTTTTATTACACTGTCTAGGTTTGTCATAACTTTTCTTCCAAAGAGGAACTGTCTTTTCATTTCATGGCTACAGTCTCCATCTGCAGTGATTTCAGAGCCCAAGAAAACAAAGTCTGTCACTCTTTCTGCTTTTTCTCTGAATTAAGACAATTCAAAAATCTAAACATATTTGGTTGTGTGCATTTTTCAAAGGTGCTGAAGAATTCAGTGGCAGAAAGATCATCTTAAATAATGAGGTTGGAGCAACTAGACATTCACTGGCAGGGAAAAAAAAGAGGAGGAGGACTTGCCTTAAGCCTCACACAGAGAAACAAAAATGCCTCAAAAAAAGATCACAGGCATAGATATAAAACATAAACTGAACAATTTTAGGGGGAAAACAGAGGAGATAATCATTGGGGTTTAGGACTAAGAGTTATTAGACCTGACTCCAAAAGCATGATCCTACAAATTAGACCTCATCATAATTTAAATATAACATAATTTTTAAAAATTTTTGCTTTTTGGAAGACAGAGAAGGTTTTATCCTATTAAGAGAGTGAAAAACTAAGTTACATAGAGGCTGGGAAACAATAGTTTCAAACCATAACTCTGACAAAGGACTGCTGTAGAATATACCAAGGAATCTAAAACTCAATGGTATAAAAATCAAAATATGCAAAGAAAATGAGCAAAAGACATAAACAGACATTACACTGATTGAGACAAAGAAATGACAAGGAAACACATGAAAATGTGTTCGGCATTATTAGTCACTAAGGGAAATGTAAATTAAAACCTCAGTGAGATACCATACATATTTACCAGAGTGGTTAAAATAAAAAAGGATTGACAACACAAATATTGGTGTGGACCAGGAAGACTAGAGCATTCATCCATTGGCAGGAGAGATGGAAAATTGCAGAGCCATTATAGAAAACAGTTTGGTGATTTCTTAACAACCTAAACTTCCAACTATCATACAACCATGCAATTGCAATCTTAGACATTTAGCTCAGATAACATAAACATGCGATGCTAAGTCACTTCAGTCATGTCCGACTCTATGCGACCCCATAGACGGCAGCCCACCAAGGCTCCACCGTCCTTGGGATTCTCCAGGCAAGAACACTGGAGTGGGTTGCCATTTCCTTCTCCAATGCATGAAAGTGAAAACTGAAAGTGAAGTCACTCTGTCATGTCCGACTCTTAGTAACCCCATGGACTGCAGCAAACCAGGCTCCTCCATCCATGGGATTTTCCAGGCAAGAGTACTGCAGTGGGGTGCCATGGCCATATGCTCACATAAATAATCTGTCCACATATGTTCATATCTCCTGGAGGAGGAAGTGGCAACGCACTCCAGTATTCTTGCCTGGAGAATGTCATGGACTGAGGAGCCTGGTGGGCAGCAGTCCATGGAGCTGCAAAGAGATGGACACGACTGCAGTGACTTAGCACTCACCTATATGGATGTTCTTGGCAACTTTATTCATAATAGCTGAACTGGAAGCGTCCCAGCGTGAGACTGGTTACATAGACTGACACATCCCTACCGTAGAACACAATTTAGCAACAACAAGTAGTGAACTACTTATATGCACAACAAATTGGATGAATCTCTCGGAAATTACTCTGCAGAAAACTGATCCAAAATGTCACGTACTGTATGCTTCTATTTGTATAAGATTTTGAAATATGAAAATTATAGAATGGGACAACCAACACATTCGTGGTGGTCCCCTGGATTAGGAAAATGTCCAACCCACTCAAGCATCCTTGCTGAAAAATCTCATGGGCGAGAAGCCTGGCGGGCTACAACCCATGGGGCTGCAAAACATTGAATAGAGCTAAGCGACTGAACCCCCACACAGAGGATTAGAAAAGGTGGGAGTGTCGGGGAAGAGAGCTGGGAGTGGAATGAAAAGGCAATGAGGGATTCTGGTCAGGGTGGAACCGCTCTGTAATCTTGACTATAGTGGTTGATGTGAGAACCTGCACGTGTGATAAAATCATATGAAACATGATATGTACACACAAATACAAGTAAAAACAGAGCAAATCTGCAAAAGACTAGGGGCTGCTGCTGCTGCTGCTGCTAAGTCACTTCAGTCGTGTCTGACTTTGTGCGACCCCATAGACGACAGCCCACCAGGGTCCTCTGTCCCTAGGATTCTCCAGGCAAGAACACTGGAGTGGGTTGCCATTTCCTTCTCCAATGAATGAGAGTGAAAAGTGAAAATGAAGTCGCTCAGTCGTGTCCAACTCCTAGCAACCCCATGGACTGCAGCCCACCAGGCTCCTCCGTCCATGGGATTTTCCAGGCAAGAGTACTGAAGTGGGTTGCCATTGCCTTCTCCACTGCACAACACACAGAATAGAGCTAATATTTTATAGTAACTATAAATGGAGTATAACCTTTAAAATTGTGGATCACTATATTGTACGCCTGTAACTTACATAACATTGTATAGCAATTACACATCAATAAAAATATTGTATATTAAAGAAAAATGATCCTACTACTTAACTGTTACAGACCAGAAACATGACTTAAAAGGTTAAAAATGCATAGCTAATCTCTATTTTAAATCTCAAATAGTTAATCTCTATTTTAGAACGTTTCAAAAATCTAAAGACATAAACTTGTGCATACACTGATAAATAAATTGCACCAAGTCCAAAGTTGAAAGTGTTCTTCATGAATAAAAATATTTTATGGGTAAGAAATTGAACATGTATTTTTCATATTCCATAGTTATTTTCATTCGAGCATGTGAGAATTAAGTTGAAACAGAGAAGAGTAATATATTTGATAAAATAGTAAGCAGATAAAGAAGTGTCAATATCCAGACTGCATAAACAGTAGATAACAGAAGAAATTTTCTGATGGTTTATGTACACGATTTCTCAAATAATTTATAGTTATGAAATTTCCCTGGGATAAAAATTATTATGTCTCTAGAAAGCGTAGAAATTGGCTTGATTTTATATCTATAAAAATGTCATTCACTCTTCTTAACAGGAAGAATATAGTATATTTTTCTTAACTTCTTATTTTCTTCCCACAGTAAGAAAAACTATATTTATATTTTTCATATTTGAAGTGATATGCTACCAGAATTAGAGCACTTTTGGAAGAATGTGTAGGATAAGCACTTTTATAATATATTAAAATGTATAATAATATCTATTTAATAAAATTCTAGTTAAATAATTAACTTCTTCAGGGAAGTGATGTGATTTTTAGAACTAGGGAGCCTGGCTTCTTCATTAATTTTTGTGTAAAATAGTAATAAATATGAAACTAACTCTTGACTTTAGTCTAGAAAGCTTAGATTGCAGGTCTAATTAGTATGCAAATAAATATATGACAGTGAGCAAGTTCTTCAACCACTCCAGGCATCACTTTCCATGTCCCTTTAAGGAGGGAAAGACTTCAAAACTCCTAATGCACTTTCCAGCTTGACTATTAGATGAAACTGAGCCAGAACTATTCAACTGGAGAGCTTCATGTTTTGAACATCTAAGTGTTTTGTGCTCTTCTTACTACTTTTTCTCCAATGAACATAAGTTCATTTGCAAGAGAGTGAGAAGGAATTTTGATTCAGAGGATAAACCTCCCCCCGACCCCCCGCCAGTTTCATCCAAAGATTCCCTATTGTTGTTGCTGTTTAGTCACTCAGTCACTCACTTTGTGGCCCCATGGATTGCAGCTGGCCAGGCTCCTCTGTCCACAGGATTCTCCAGGCAAGATACTGGAGTGGGTTGCATTTCCTTCTCCAGGAGACCTCAACCCAGGGATCGAACTCCCATCTCCTGTGTCTCCTGTATTGGCAGACAGATTCTTTACTGCTAAGCCACCAGGGAAGCTCAGAGACTCCTTATAAATACATTTTAAATAAAACAAGCCATTATTAGTTGGCATGTTAGTAACTTTAGCATGTTAGTAACTAAACCATCATAAAACAATGGGCTATTAAAAATAATTTACATATTAGCACACCAGTTACTGATGAAATAAAAAGATCCTTTCATTTAAAGAAGGGAGATCTTTTGAAGAGTAGCAGGTGGCCCAGATATCCATGTGAGGGGATGAGCAGACTATTTACTCATTTGGAGAAGCCACTGAAATGAGTGGTGGACACGTGAGATGAGATCTCTGGCCCATGGAAACTGGCTCCAATACTAGTAAATCAGGGCCACAAGACAGAGCCACCAAGAAGCATGGTCAGTAGGAAGCTAACTGGGAGGTCAGGACCAATTATAATTTAGGAAAAAGTAACCCTCAGAGGCAACAAGACAACAATCAGAACAATGATGGAAATATTATGAAAATGTTCAAGCACACCTTGAAAATTCCTAGATGTCACCAGGGGACATTTTTGAGGGGATTTTTAGGTAGAGACTATCAAGCCAATGAAATACCAACACCAGGAAAAAAGAGAAAATGTATTTGCTTCTAGCTTCTGATTCCTCTGGGATAGCTAATTTTTTGGTATCCAGACTCTCTACCACTGATGTGAATAATTTTGGCTGACTATAAATTTATGGATCCTTTGAATTGCATAATGGAATGGATTTCTTGTTTGAAATTCTTGCTGTTTTGCTTAGAGTCATAAGTGGCATGCTTCCAGTAAGTGTACATACTACAAGACCACTTTTTATATAAGCCTGTTTCTTGGTTCTGCTGTATGCCTTAGCATTTTTAGCTCTTGCTATTGTTCTTCTTTCCTCAACTCTTTACAAGTTATGCTCTTTTCATGCATTTACATATTGCAAGCCATCCTAGATTCTTTCTAAACAAAGGGTGACATGAACAACTCCCCCAGTATTCACGCTTCAGAGAGGCTTACTGCCCTGCCTGACCACTGCAGAACATGCAGATGGCCCAGCCACATTTCCTGGATAAAAGAACCCCTACCCCGAAAAGGCCTAGCAGGGTAACATTGGTGACTATCTCAGTTCATGGGCCTCAAACTTGGGCCCTGCTGTGATGGAGGCAGGTCGGATAGTCACATGCTGCCATTGTCCAAAGACAGACCCCTAGTGTGGGTGTATTTATCTGATGGGTGCCCTTCCCAAAGGATATAATTCTATGTATCAAGAAATGCACCCATCAGATAAAAACGAAACTAGGCAAAGTGAAAGACTACTCTTATCATAAACCTATCAGGATATAAAATGAAAGCGTCAGTCGCTCAGTGATGTCTGACTCTTTGCGACCCATAGACAGTAGCCTGACAGGTTCCTCTGTCCATGGAGTTCTCCAGGGAAGAATACTGGGGTGGGTAGCCATTTCCTTCACCAGGGGATCTTCCTGACCCAGGGATCGAACCCGGGTCTTCTGCATTGAGGGCAGATTTCTTTGTTATCTGAGCCACCAGGGAAGCCCCAGTTCAGGATACCTGAATGCAATCCCCATTCAGGATTGAGAACACCTAAATGTAATTAAATTACACAAACAGTTTTGAAATCTTAAGGCAGATATTATTTGATAACATTTTGATGATTTTTATTCATACATTATATGATGACAACAACCATATATTATTATACAGCATACTGTATGATATCAGTATTATATTACCAAAGGTATGCAGTATTTACACTTATAAACTAGATAAATTCATGGATATGATGGAGCTTTGATTGTTTAGGAAATAAGATAGTGAATAATTATAATCCAAAATAAGAGACAGGATCAAGAGAGCAGTCCAGGAGTTACTTTCCACTTGCCATGTACTACTTTCCATTGTTCCACAATTCCATGAAATAACAGAGATGACTTTATGGAAGAGTAGAAGAAGTGCCATCAGAAGACAAACCAAAAATCCTGACGAATTCCTAAAACCAGAAGCAAATGAGAGAGAGAGACAGAAGAAACCACAGTAAAATATGCAGGGAAGAAGATGGCTACAGAGATGAGTATGAGCTTGCAAAATTTCCAAGCACAGAATCAGTAGTTGTAAGATATAGGAGAAGATTTTTAAATAACCATCAGGATGTTAAGTAGAGAAGTGTAACTGTATCAGTTGAACTCTGGAGCCCTTTCTCCTGATTTCATTGGTCCTGAGGAAAGGCGAATACGGTGTTTGCCCACAGGTTAAAGCACTGAGAATTTGTTAACTGACAAAAGTAAATAGGTTAAATTCAGTAGCATGCTAAAAGTATGAGTCGAGGAATTTTCCCAAAAGAGGAAAAGTGACAGAAAACCATGAGGCTGCTTAGAGGATCAATTCAGTTCCATTGCTCAGTTGTGTCCGACTCTTTCTGACCCCAAGGACTGCAGCACACCAAGTTTCCCTGTCCATCACCAACTCCTGGAGCTTGCTCAGACTCATGTCTGTCAAGTCAGTGATGCCACCCAACCACCTCTTCCTCTGTCATCTTCTTCTCCCACCTTCAATTTTTCCCAGCATCAGAGTCTTTTCCAGTGAGTCAGTTCTTTGCATCAAGTGGCCAAAGTATTGGAGTTTCAGCTTCAGCATCAGTCCTTCTAATGAATATTCCAGACTGATTTCCTTTAGGATGGACTGGTTGGATCTCCTTGTAGTCCAAGGGAACATCAAGAGTCTTCTCCAACACCACAGTTCAAAAGTATCAGTTCTTCAGTGCTAAGCTCTCTTTATATTCCAAATCTCACATCCATATATGACTCCTGGAAAAACCACAGCCTTGACTAGACAGACCTTTGTTGACAAAGTAATGTCTCTGCTTTTTAATATGACGTCTAAGCTGGCCATAGCTTTTCTTAAAAGGAGCAAGCATCTTTTAATTTCATGGCTGCAATCAAAATTTTCAGTGATTTTGGAGACCCCCAAAATAAAGTCTGACACTGTTTCCATTGTTTACCCATATTTTTTCCATGAAGTGATGGGACCAGATGCCATGGTCTTAGTTTTCTGAATTTTGAGATTTTAGCCAACTTTTCACTCTCCTCTTTCACCTTCATCAAGAGGCTCTTTAGTTCTTCTTCGCTTTTTGCCATAAGGGTGCTGTCATCTGGATATTTGAAGTTATTGATATTTCTCCCAGCAATCTTGATTCCAGCGTGTGCTTCATCCAGCCAGGTATTTCACATGATGTACTCTGCATATAAGTTAAATAACCAGAGTGACAATATACAGCCTTGATGTACTCCTTTCCAGATTTGGAACCAGTCTGTTGTTTGATGTCCAGTTCTGTTACTTGACCTGCATACAGACTTCTCAGAAGGCAGCTCAGGTGGCCTGGTATTTCCCTCTTTAAAAATGTTCCATAGTTTGTTGTGATCTACACAAAGTCTTTAGCATAGTCAATAAAGCAGAAGTAGAATGTTTTTCTGTTCATGGGGTTCTCAACAGTTTTTTTTTTTTTTTTTGCGGGGGTGGGGCAGGGTGGGGTCTCCAACATCAATGCAGATGGTGACTGCAGCCATGAAATTAAAAGACATTTGCTTCTTGGAAGAAAAGCTATGGACCAAACTGGACACCATATTAAAGAGCAGAGACATTACTTTACCAACAAAGGTCCATCTAGTTAAAGCTATGGTTTTTCCAGTGGTCATATATGGATGTGAGAGTTGAACTATAAAGAAAGCTGAGCGCCACAGAATTGATGCTTTTGAACTGTGGTGTTGGAGTAGACTCTTGAGAGTCCCTTGGACAGCAAGGAGATCCAACCAGTCAATCCTAAAGGAAATCAGTCCTGAATATTCATTGGAAGGACTGATGCTGAAGCTGAAACTCCAATACTTTGGCTCACCTGATGCAAAGAACTGACTCACTGGGAAAGACCCTGATGCTGGGAAACATTGAAGGTGGGAGGAGAAGAAGATGACAGAGGATGAGATAGTTGGATGGCATCAACAACTAGAAGGAAATGAGTTTGAGCAAGCTCTAGGATTTGGTGATGGACAGGGAAGCCTAGCGTGCTGCAGTCCATGGGGTCGCAAAGAATCAGACACAGCAGACTGACTGAACTGAACTGAACATGTTTTTCTGGAACTCTCTTGCTTTTTCTCTGCTCCAGTGGATGTTGGCAATTTGATCACTGGTTCCTCTACCTTTTCTAAACATCTAGAAGTTTCACGGTTCATGTACTGTTGAAGCCTGACTTGGAAAATTTTGAGCAGTATTTGCTAGTGTGTGAGATGAGTGCAATTGTGCAGCAGTTTAAACATTTTTTAGCTGACCTTTTCTAGTCCTGTGGCTACTGCTGAGTTTTCCCAATTTGCTGGCATACTAAGTGCAGCATTTTAACAGCATCATCTTTTAGGATTTGAAATAGCTCAGCTGGAATTCCATCACCTCCACTAGCTTTGTTTGTAGTGAAGCTTCCTACGGCCTACTTGATTTCACATTCCTGGGTGTCTGACTCTGAGTAATCACACCATCATCATCTGGGTCATGAAGATGCCTTTTATATAGTTCTCCTATATATTCCGGCCATCTCTTCTTAATATCTTCTGCTTCTGTTGCTGCTAAGTCTGCTGCTAAGTCACTTCAGTCGTGTCCGACTCTGTGCAACCCCACAGACGGCAGCCCACCAGGCTCCCCCGTCCCTGGGATTCTCCAGGCAAGAACACTGGAGTGGGTTGCCATTTCCTTCTCCAATGCATGAAAGTGAAAAGTCAAAGTGAAGTAGCTCAGTCGTGTCCAACTGAGCGACCCCATGGACTTCAGCCTACCAGGCTCCTCTGTCCATGGAATTTTCCAGGCAAGAGTACTGGAGTGGGGTGCCATTGCCTTGTCCAATTGATTAACTAGTTTAGTATGCAATAAAATAACATAGGCTTTGAATAAGTTAAATGGCTAGTAACAACTAATCAGTTTTCTTCAGTGATCACTGTTCTTCTACATAGGCAGGATAATTAATTCACGGATGGTCTTTCTGGTCTATCTTCAACTGTTCTTACACATAATCAATTAGGGACATCTTTTTACAGATATATGAAGAGAATACAGGTAGCTTTACATAAGCTGAGTTTGTTAAATCTATTTGTTATGACAAGGGATTTCTGACACAAAAATTGCTCACTGCACACTGAACCCCGGAGAAGCAATGAAACAAGACAGCTGATGTTAGGAGGTATATGGGAGTGGGGTAGGGTGAGAAGTCATGGATCAATTAAAAACTGGCAAGTATCTGCTGAAGCAGAGCCACTTTTAGGGGGCATAAGAAAAACTGATAAGTCACCATTTTGGTCTCTCGAGAGAAATCCATTTGTTGTTAAGAACTTAAGACCATTTACTACCATTCATGCTGCAAAATGCAGTAGTCACGCTGTTTCCAAAGGATCCTAAAAACTGTAGCGCAAAAGAAGTCTAAGAAAATAAATAATTACAAAACCATCAACATTTTTCAAAGAAATGTGCTGAAAACAGTGCCTTTTACAAAAAGGTGAATTTGTTTTAAATGAAAAATAATTCTCTCTATGAAAGATCAAAGACTCATTTCACAGATAACTTATACCGCATTAATGACTTGATTAACAGTGTACAAATAAGGGTCGTGGACTTTTAAATTAGTACTGAGCGATCAATATAAATACTGATGGGGGAGTGTTTTATATCCCAAACTCCAATATTCTAGCTAGGTCCATACAATTACTGTCCTTTATTGTGGCCATCTTTGCATGAAATGTTCCCTTGGTATCTCTAATTTTCTTGAAGAGATCTCTAGTTTTTCCCATTCTATTTTTTCCCTCTATTTCTTTGCATTGATCACTGAGGAAGGCTTTCTTATCTCTCCTTGCTATTCTTTGGAACTCTGCATTCAAATGGGTATATCTTTCCTTTTCTCCTTTAGCTTCTCTTCTTTTCTCAGCTATTTGTAAGGCACTCTCAGACAACCACTTGGAGAATAGATTGGAGTATAGGTTCATCATTTTTTAACATTCTTCTAGTAAAGGGTCCAGAAGGAGCTAAGAAAGAAAACGGAAAGTTAGAAATATATATATTTTTAATTCCCTAGTGCTGAAAACACGTATGTCTTCAGGCAAACTGGATGCCTACAAAGATGAATATTAGTAATCAATTCACAGCTAGAGAGATCATTGTGAAAGCATGGAGAAACTGTTAATAGCTGCAGAGGAGTGAAGTTAAGAAGCGGAGACAAGTTACAAAAGAACAAAGATCCAATTTACATAAAGCTTCTCATTAGAAAGCTAGAGAGAAAGAGCAATTGTTAAAAAATCTTTTAAAGCAATATGAAGGAATAGTTTTGACTTCATTCTGCACTCAGCTAAGCTGAAACTGAAGCTGAAACAAGGGGGAAAAGAGCATTGTAAACAGTGGCAGTTGCTACATGGTCCCCAAACACCGCCCAGAGAAGTTTCCTGGAGTTTTCTATTCCTCACCTCACAAAAATGGCAGTTTTACACGTTCTTTTCTTCTCAAATGTTGCACTCACCCTTCTGCCCATTCTACCTTCACCTGTTCTATGCCAATGGCTTGCTTTGTGGACTTCATTGAGAATACCGAAGTAGTCCAAAGCAGTTCTCACATTCTCCTGTCCTCCATTTACCATCTTTCCTATAGCTATAGCCTTCCTCTTAAAAAAAAAAGCAAAAACAGTATTCCTATTCTCTCAAAAACTGCAAGCATTTTATATGTAAAACATATAACCAACAAATTCCTACTGTCTAGCATAAGGTGTGACAGCTTGGATGCGAGGGAGTCTGGGGGAGAATGGATACACGTGTGTGTATGGCTGAGTCCCTATGCTGTCCACCTGAAATTATCACAACGTGGTTAATCGGCTGCACTCCAGTATAACATAAAAAAGTTAAATCAGAAAACTGCAAGCATTTTTCTCATGCCGCATCTCTCTATTCCTCACGTCATCCCGAGTCAGTTCTCGTTATTATTCCTTCTCTCTTCCTACTGGATTCTCCACATGCCTTTGCTCTCATCTCTCTCAGTCCCCGGTAGCCCCACTCCTATTTCCTGCTCCCGTGGACTGTGCACGCTGTCTGCAGTCACTGTGTCCTCTTCTCCCCTCCCTCTCTCTCTGCCTTCCACGCCACGAAGCCTCTGTTCCAGCTCACTACAAAAATGGCCTTCTTTACCCTTCTCAAAAATGAAAGGTCTCTTTATTTCCTCCCTGTGATTCCTGTGACATTTTCTTTTTTTCCCCCTGGATAACTTGACTATTCCTTCCCAGTGTTTCTCCTGGCTTCCTTCCTGTGCTCAACTTCTAAATGTCTGACTATCCAGAACTCAGTCCTGAACTCTCTTTCTACACCTCTCCCTCTCCTGGGAAGTTTTTCTTCCAGATGTTACCCAATGGTACCTTCCTTATTAGAATTTAATTTCCAGTTAAATTGTCTCTTCTTCAAAAAAGCCTTCCCTGATATCTTTCAGTCTGTACTGTTTGGTTTTTCTCGTGCAAGTTCTTGCTATAAACCTTTTACCACATTGTCTTTACTCTAAAATGTAACCCTGGTAAGCATGAATAAAAAGGGGCAGGGCTTGTCTGTGCCATTCACTAATGAATTTCAAGGACCTCTGCAATTGAAAACTGTAAAGTACAAAGACAGAAAATAATTGCAAAAAAAGTGAACATAATCTGTGCTGCCAGGTTTGTGTTTATCTGGTCTTTAAGACAAAACTGTGTTTTGGTTTAAAGCATGAAATACATGAAACAAACTTCCAATTTTCAGACCTGCTTACTCAAAAGTTATTTTTAAATTTGTTTCCTTTGACCACCAGGAGGCAGTATAGCTCTATAAGAGAGAGGCTTCTTGACACCAATTGTTCAAAATCTGCTATGGTAGCTGTTACTAGAAACCAGAAATAACTGAATAAAGAAGACACATCTTTATCTTCCTCCACAGCACTTCTCTAATCAGCTACTCATCTACTACTCATCAGCTACTTCATTAAGTGACCAAGGAATCTTTGTCTTTTATAAACTGTGGGAGCTGCTTTCAGTTCAGTTCAGATCAGTCACTCAGTTGTGTCCAACACTTTGCAACCCCATGAACTGCAGCTCGTCAGGCCTCCCTGTCCATCACTGACTCCTGGAGTTCACCCAAACCCATTTCCGTTGAGTTGGTGCTGCCATCCAACCATCTCATCCTCTGTTGTCCCTTTCTCCTCCTGCCCTCAAATTTTCCCAGCATCAGGGTCTTTTCCAGTGAGTCAGTTCTTTGCATCAAGTGGCCAAGTATTGGAGTTTCAGCTTCAGCATCAGTCCTTCCAATGAACACCCGGGACTGATCTCCTTTAGGATGGACTGGTTAGATCTCCTTGCAGTCCAAGGGACTCTCAAGAGTCTTCAACAACACCACAGTTCAAAAGCATCAAGTCTTCAGTGCTCAGCTTTCTTGATAGTCCAACTCTCACATCCATACATGACCACCAGAAAAACCATACCTTGACTAGATGGACCTTTGTTGGCAAAGTAATGTCTCTGCTTTTTAATATGTTATCTATGTGGGTCATAACTTTCCTTATAGGAGTAAGCATCTTTTCATTTCATGGCTGCATTTACAATCTGCAGTGATTTTGGAGCCCCCCCAAAATAAAGTCTGATACTGTTTCCACAGTTTCCCTGTCTATTTGCCATGAAGTGATGGGACCAGATGCCATGATCTTATTTTTCTAAATGTTGAGCTTTAAGCCAACTTTTTCACTTTCCTCTTTCACTTTCATCAAGAGGCTCTTTAGTTCCTCTTCACTTTCTGCCATAAGTATGTTGTCATCTGCATATCTGAGGTGACTGATATTTCTCCCAGCAGTCGTGATTCCAGCTTGTGCTTCTTCCAGCCCAGCATTTCTCATGATGTACTCTGCATATAAGTTAAGCAGGGTGATCTCATACAGACTTGAAGTACTCCTTTTCCTATTTGGAACCAGTCTGTTGTTCCATGTCCAGTTCTAACTGTTGCTTCCTGAGCCGCATACAGGTTTCTTAAGAGGCAGGTCAGGTGGTCTGGTATTCCCATCTCTTTCAGAATTTTCCACAGTTGATTGTGATCCACATAGTCAAAGGTTTTGGCATAGTCAAGAAAGCAGAAATAGATGTTTTCTGGAATTCTCTTGCTTTTTCCATGATCCAGCGGATGTTGGCAATTTGATCTCTCGTTCCTCTGCTTTTTCTAAAACCAGCTTGAACATCAGGAGTTCACGGTTCACATATTGCTGAAGCCTGGCTTGGAGAATTTTGAGCATTACTTTACTAGCATGTGAGATGAATGCAATTATGTGGTAGTTTGAGCATTCTTTGGCATTGCCTTTCTTTGGGATTGGAATGAAAACTGACCTTTTCCAGTCCTGAGGCCACTGCTGAGTTTTCCAAATTTGCTGGCATATTGAGTGCAGCACTTTCACAGCATCATCTCTCAGGATTTGAAATAGCTCAGCTGGAATTCCATCACCTCCACTAGCTTTGTTCATAGTGATGCTTTCTAAGGCCCACTGGACTTCACATTCCAGGATGTCTGGCTCTAGGTGAGTGATCACATCATCATGATTATCTGGGTCATGAAGCTATTTTTGTACAGTTCTTCTGTGTATTCTTGCCACCTCTTCTTAATATCTTCTGCTTCTGTTAGGTCCATACAATTTCTGTCCTTTATCGAGCCCATCTTTGCATGAAATGTTCCCTCGGTATTTCTAATTTTCTTGAAGAGATCTCTAGTCTTTCCCATTCTGTTGTTTTCCTCTATTTCTTTGCATTGATTGCTGAAGAAGGCTTTCTTATCTCTCCTTGCTTTGGAACTCTGCATTCAAGTGGGTATATCTTCCCTTGTCTCCTTTGCTTTTCACTTCCCTTCTCTTCACAGCTATTTGTAAGGCCTCCTCAGACAGACATTTTGCTTTTTGCATTTCTTTTTCTTGAGGATGGTCTTGAAACCTGTCTCCTATACAATGTCATGAACAATGACAATGTATGAATGTCATGAATGCCATCCATTGATTATCAGGCACTCTCTCTATCAGATCTAGTCCTTTAAATCTATTTCTCACTTACACTGTATAGTCATAAGGGATTTGATTTAGGTCATACCTGAATGGTCTAGTGGTTTTCTCCACTTTCTTCAATTTCAGTCTAAATTTTGCAAAGAGGAGTTCATGATCCGAGCCACAGTCAGCTCCAAGTCTTGTTTTTGCTGACTGTATAGAGCATCTCCATCTTTGGCTGTAAGGAATATAATCAATCTGATTTCGGTGTCGACCATCTGGTGATGTCCATGTGCAGAGTCTTCTCTTGTGTTGTTGAAAGAGTGTTCGCTATGACCAGTACGTTCTCTTGGCAAAACTGTATTAGCCTTTGCCCTGCTTCATTCCATATTCCAAGGCCAAATTTGCCTGTTATTCCAGGTGTTTCTTGACTTCCTACTTTTGCATTCTAGTCCCCTATGATGAAAAGGACATCTTTTTGGGTGTTAGTTGTAGAAGGTCTTGTAGGTCTTCATAGAACTATTCAACTTCAGCTTCTTCAGCGTTACTGGTTGGGGCATAGACATGATATTGAATGGTTTACCCTGAAAGTGAACAGAGATCATTCTGTCATTTTTGAGGTTGCATCCAAGTACTGCATTTTGGACTGTTTTGTTGCCTCTGATGGCTACTCTATTTCTTCTAAGGGATTCCTGCCTATAGTAGTAGATATAATGGTCATCTGAGTTAAATTCACCCAATCCAGTCCATCTTAGTTCACTATTTCCTGGAATATTGATGTTCACTCTTGTAATCTCCTGGTTGACCACTTCCAGTTTGCCTTGATTCATGGCAGATTGATTCACTGACTGATTCGTTAATCTTCATTAATAAGGGTGTGCTAAGTGACCAAGGAATCTTTGTCTTTTATAAACTGTGGGAGCTGCTTTACTCCAGTCCTACCCAAGGGAAATGACCAGATGAGAGGTGTGAATGTAACTGAGAAATGACTAATAGCATTTCCTTGCTGGTCACTCCATGAAGTGAAAATGTAGTGGAATATAGGAATTGTAATTCAGGAATATGTTATGTTGTGTAAAGCTGTGTTTTTCTGTATCATGTTACATTATGTTATGTTATGTTAGTTGCACAGTCATGTCCAACTCTTTTTGACCCCATGAACATATAGCTGGTAGCCCACCAGGCTCCTTTGTCCATAGGATTCTCCAGGCAAGAATACTGGATTAGGTTGCCATTCCCTTCTCCAGAGGATCTTCCCAACCCAGGGACTGAACTCAGGTCTCCTGCATTGCAGGCAGATTCTTCACCTTCTGAGCCACAAGGGAAGCCCCAATTCAGGAATGGGCTACTTGAAGTACCTCACAGTCTTGATGTGTTGTAAAGCCCATGGAATACATAATCCCTTCTCTACCAGTTACATCTCATTATACCTAAGAAAGAGGGGGCAGAACCTACTGTCCCTTATAATTACTATCTTTGCAATGAAACAACAATTGCAAAGGACTAGGATTCTGTAGAATTGGACTCTTTTGCCATTCACTGACTCCAGTGTCCAAAGCAATTATTTAATTTCCCTGAACCTCATCTCTATAAGAATATGCTCTGTCCTCTCTCTTTCAGGGCTATTTTTGCATGTCTTTGCAATGAAGGGAGCTAATTCAGTGAATGTCATTTCTCAGCCTTTCAAAGTGCTGCAAGGGCCAGAATATCTCCATGCATAATTCAATCTAAATCGTATTCTCCTTCCTTCAGTGCCTGAAGCTTTAAGATGAATTTTGCCTGAGGGAAGCTGCAGGGCAGGTGTTTTGAGGAGGGGACGAGTGACTCAGCAGTGTGACTTCAATCAGAGTCCCTTCCCTGTGAGCAGGGGTCCCAGTCAGCCTTCTGCTCCTGCTAAAGCACTATGTGGAGAGGAGTCACATAAAGGAAGGTTGTGTTACATTTTACCTACACTTCCTGCTATACTTTGATAGAGCGCAAGAGTGTAGCAGGTCATTCCTGGAAGTCAGGCAAGAAGCATAAAGAAACAGAGATGGTAGTGGTAGCGAGGGGTCTTCTCCCTAGAAGTTGGAAGATATGGACCACTCCCAAATGTGGTAAAGACCTTTTCCAAGGAGACAACTCACACACTGGCCCACTATCTATTATTTTAATTCTAAAGAAAATAGGTAATATTGCCCAAATTTGTGGTGAAAAAGGGTAGAAATTAAGTCTTGAAAAGCTGCCAAACAATACGCTGCCAGTCTATTTCTACTTTTTTTTTTTTTTGCCTCAAACACTGAATTCCTCCAGAGAACTCTGGTTTTTTAAATTATATCCATTTACCTGAACATGCACCTTAAAGTACACCCATATAAATACAACTAAGTTCTATGTTTTCACAAACATAGGTTCAGAATAAATTTTTTCACATGTCACCCAATCTAAACTCTTGGCACCCTTGTATTACATTGGGGAACTTTTCCTCAAGTTACTTGCTTATCTCTTTCCTGGCTTCTCTCACCAGTGTGTGTGTGTGTGTGTGTGTGTGTGTGTGTGTGTGTGTGAATTTATGTTTAGTATCAAGTGGCAGTTTTATCTAGGAGAAAATAACCTCAGCCTATTTATAAACCTATTTATAAAAAACTAAATAGTTAGTTAAATACTATTTAAGTAATACATTAAACTCTCTACAGTACAGGTACAATTTTGACCTGATAAATCACTCTTCCTCCCCATGCTAAATAACATCTGTTGCTGTGATAACTATATTATCCCAAAAATAAATAAAATAAATGTAATTAAAAATAGTAATTAAAAAACTTTAAATAATAATAATAATAAACCTTAAAAGAAGCGGGCAGGAATATTTCAGGATTACAAGAACGTTATACAAACTACTGAACAATTCTCTAGACAATTTTCTCAAAATTCTGTAAATAGTTTTATGTAAAAAAAAAAAAAGAAGAACAAGGTTATGATCGAAGGCAAAAGGAGAAGAGGGTGGCAGAGGAGGAGGTGGTAAGATAGCATCACCGACTCAAAGGGTATGAATTTTAACTAACTCCGGGAGATCGTGGAGGACAGAGGAGCCTTGCGTGCTACAGTCCGTGGGGTCACTAGGAGTCAGACACAATCTACCTTCTTGAGCATCAACAGTAACAACGAACCTTGTCCGTTCTTGCCATAGGCAGGGACACAGGCATACTCACTCTGTGGGCGCCTTTTCCTGAGGGAACTTCCGGAGACACAGGAAGTGCGTCACAGGCACTGTCGCCCTGGTTCCACTGCTCACATTGGGATGTCATGAGATCCAGACATTCACTGGGTGTCCTAGCTGCCTTTAATATAAACTTGCCCTTGTGAAAAGGACTAATGCTGATTTCCCTACTCTTAGTCAAATCTAAGTCTGCTCTATAATGTTCTAAACAGATTTTACTTGGGCTTCAATTTGGGGGTAGGTGATGGGAACCGTGACCAGAAAATTCGAGTGAAAGAAAATGCATTGAGAACGTTTCCTTTTAAGGCTTTATTTTTATTTTTCCATCTGTTTTTGGTTTCGTTTTCATCCTCCCCAGACTTTAACATGATCCTGCAATGCATGAAACTATGCAGGTCCCTATATACATGACATGCTGCTTGAGTTCAAGAACACTTTGGTCTGGTCCGTGTGCTGTTCAGTGGAGGAAGTCACTAATTATGCACAAGGAGGCTAAGACGACACCAAATGGCTATAGATGCTTTTCACAGCCGACTTGAAATCTCTGCACTTGCTGAATGCTGTAGACTGAATATTTGTGTTGCCCCTCAGCACCAAAATTCATATGCTTAAATCAAATCCGCAGTGTGATGATGTTTGGAGATATGGTTAGGTCATGGGGGTAAGCCCTCATGATCATATTGCTGCTGCTGCTGCTAAGTCACGTCAGTCGTGTCCGACTCTGTGTGACCCCATACACGGCAGCCCACCAGGGTCCTCCATCCCTGGGATTCTCCAGGCAAGAACACTGGAGTGGGTTGCCATTTCCTTCTCCAATGAATGCAAGTAAAAAGTGAAAGTGAAGTCGCTCAGTCGTGTCCGACTCTTAGCGACCCCGTGGACTGCAGCCTATCACGCTCCTCCATCCATGGGGTTCTCCAGGCAAGAGTACTGGAGTGGGGTGCCATTGCCTTCTCCACATTTAGTGTCCTTATAAACTGAGGCCCCAGAGAGCTCCCTCTCTCTTTGTGCCCCATGAGGAAAGAGAGAACACAGCCATCTACAAGCCAGGAAGCAGGTTCTCACCAGACACTGTATCTGCCTGCACCCCAATCTTGGACTTCCAGCCTCAAGAACTAGGCAAAATACACATCAGTTGTTTTAACCACTTGACCTATGGTGTTCTGTTACAGCAGTCTGAACAAGCTAAGACACCAAGTCTCAGAGCAACAGCATGGTGCCTTCAGACCACATATTGAATAGGACCATTATAAAACAAGATAAGACTGTGTTACTATTAGACCAAGGTCCAGCGAAGAATCTGCATGGATAGTGTAACACTTGAGTCATAAGAATCTTCTCTAGAATTGCACTGACAGTTACTGGATTCCAGCTCCATTACTAAGCTATGTGACTTCAGTTCAGTTCAGTTCAGTCGCTCAGTAGTGTCCAACTCTTTGCAACCCCATGGATCGCAGCACGCCAGGCCTCCCTGTCTATCACCAACTCCCGGAGTTCACTCAGACTCATGTCCATCAAGTCCATGATGCCAACCAGCCATCTCATCCTCGGTCATCCCCTTCTCCTCCTGCCCCTAATCCCTCCCAGCATCAGAGTCTTTTCCAATGAGTCAACTCTTCGCATGAGGTGGCCTAAGTACTGGAGTTTCAGCTTCAGCATCATTCCTTCCAAAGAAATCCCAGGGCTGATCTCCTTCAGAATGGGCTGGTTGGATCGATCTCCTTGCATTCCAAGGGATTCTCAAGAGTCTTCTCCAAAAGTTCCCCAGATTGGTGACCTAGTAGTTGAGGGAATTTAGGGAGGAGAAATCACAAGACACAGCGAGCCTAGAAAATGTGATTTAGGCTGAGCGCCAAGGCTGAGAAACAACGTAGACATCCCCAGTGGGACAATGGTGAGACTAGCCATTAGTGAGTAAGAGCTCATCAGGACCTCTCTCCTTATTGATGTCGGTTATCTGCCTTCTAGCAGTGCACGTATGAGGTGTGGGCTTTTATCTGTATGACATTAACTGTAAGGTCACCTTCTTATAATTTACTGGCTGCTAAAAAATCTACCCAGTCATGGCACCCGATGCCAAACAACTTGTAGGAGTGATGATGCCACCTGCTTCCAAGCTCCTCCACCTTCTGTATTTCACTCTTTTCCTTTCTACCATCTAAACAGGCAGAGCTTTCATTCTGTGAAGACAGTACAAGACACAGTGGTATAGATGAATGCTTCTCCATGGGGCTGAAACACCTTAACCTTGCCTCTACTTTTTTTTTTTTTCCTGTGGGAAAGACTTTGATATACACAGTTTTAAGGAGTGTGCTTTGTCAAGAATGTGTTTTATGATTTCACAGTGAGTAATATGTCAGGAAGATCCCCTGAAGGGAGGGCATAACAACCCACTCCAGTATTCTTGCCTGGAGAATCCCATGGGCAGGCAAGCCCAGCAGGCTACAGTCCATGGGGTTGCAAAGAGTCAGACACAACTGAAGTAACTTGCCACACACACAAAATATGTACATAGATGACCATTTAAGGTAGAAATCAATACAAACGGTTCAAGAGATATTGGTACCACATTATAGAGGAAAGTAAAGATTCTTGATAGACAGTTTCAGACGACTGTTTGAGGACATTAAATATTCTTAATATGTACGTTAAGTAATATTTCCTTCCTGTATACTGAATTTTTAGAATAGAGCCACTTCAGTGATAAGCAAATATTTGCTTGAATACAGTACTAAATTTAAATAATAAATGCTGAAGACTTTTACATTAAAGTGGCAAGGTCTACTTACCATTTTGCTTACTTGCTTTCTTTCCTTTCCCCTGCTGACAAATTATTGCACAATTTCTTATGCTTATTGAAGCTGTAGATGTTGATAAGTCTTTGACAATTTGACAGGCTAACATGGAGAAAATAAGTTAAATGACAAGGTTTCAGCCATGAGTTTATGATGAAATGCCTTCTTCCATCTTCAAATATGTTATACAAATTATACATTTTCTACTATCATGGCTCTCTATAAAGATTTGATACTCTTTATTTATAAATAAGCTGTATATTTTCTCAAACTAATGAACATATACATGTGTAATTTGAATTTAGGGTTGATTACTGACCTTTTTGCATTCATTCAACTGACTTTTGCAAAAGAGGAAAATGTCAAATAAATGTGGACAGGAAAGACATAGTCCCCTTAAAGGATATTCCATTAACACATCAAGGCTAACTGTTGTTGTTTAGTCACTAAGTCCTGTCCAACTCCTTTGTAATTTTGTGAGCCCACCAGGCTCCTCTATCCATGGGATTTTCCAGGCAAGAATACTGGAGTGGGTTGCCTGTTTCTACTTCAGGGGATCTTCCTGACCCAGGGATTGAACCAGTGTCTCCTTCATTGCAGGCAGATTCTTTACTGCTGAGCCACCTGGAAAAGCCCAAAGCTAACTAGTCATACAGAAAATCTAATGAAGCCTCATGCATCCAACTTCTACTTAACTACTCATTAGTTACCCTCATTACCTCAAGCAAATCAAATGATCTACCATTCCATTTGAACATATAAACAATGAAAATAAAAATACCTTTCTCTCAGATTGGCCTTAATAAGACATACATGAGACAATGCATTATAAGATTAAAGTACTACATGAATGAACAATATTACTGTTATTTCATAAAGCAGGGAAATACAGATTTGGAAGAGGTTAACCAGGAGAATGCCACATGAGAACACAAGCGTTTCTCCTAGGACTCCATTCACTACTTCAGAATTCAGGCAAAGGGACTCACATTCTCTTCAAATAAGGGTACCTTACTAATCTTCCTCAAAAGCACAATTTAACTAAAACAAAATTAACTACGGAAGAGTGCTGCAACCTACTTGAAGGGATACGGATGTAGCTTTGTATTCAAGACAGAACTCAGTAATGAACTTCTAAGCCTCCAATGAAAACTCAGGGATTATAATCTAGTCTCTTAACTTTCCTTGAGAAAAAAATTATTAATTTTTC
This sequence comes from Nanger dama, assembly GCA_917880005.1. Lineage (NCBI taxonomy): Eukaryota > Metazoa > Chordata > Mammalia > Artiodactyla > Bovidae > Nanger > Nanger dama. Next base: position 40,484,313 of record CAKJTW010000007.1, read on the forward strand.
TAAGACATGAGTTGGCTTTTAAGTATAGAGAAGTTTAGGAGAAATGTAGAAAATAACAGTAAATGTGGTTAACTAGGAGGAAAGAATTTAGATGTCTCTATTTAACATATAATTATAGCAAAAAATGTTAATCTCATTTTGATTGATTTTGATCTTCGACTGTTATTCCTAAAAATCTCCCAAGGGCAGGGATGGCTGTAAGAATATTTGGAAAAGTGTAACCATAAAGGAATGCACTTGGAAAAGTATTTAGATGAATAAACATATCCATTAAATATACATTCATTCAGTGCACACACATAATATGAACCCTGAGTTCATGTTTGTAAAAATGTAGCCATAAATGAAGTTAATATTTCAAAAAAAGTTATAATGTAGCGATATATGAATTGATATGTTAATAGTATGTAGTGTAAATTGTCTTCATATGTATTAATATACTTAATATGGATCAAAGACTCATTTTTTGCATCAAATTATATGCCCAGGACCCTTAAGGATATGCAATTATGAAGCTCTGGGGTAAAAAGCTTTACAACTTGTACCATGCTGTTGGTAATTAAAAAAGCAAAGCAATATGTAAACTTGGAGAGTAAAAATAAATATAATATTGTAAAATTATTATACCTATAATCTAATATATAATTCTTCCATAGCTAAACATATAAAAATTCTACAGTAGTTATTTAAACTCATATAAATTAGTGAACCACATATAAATGTTGTGCATATACAAATGCATGTGTATATAGAAGTTACAACAAAATCTATTGACCTCTAAAATGGAGCAACATTAAAAATTATTTTCTTATGAAACCTTTAATTCATTCCATTTGCTTTTCTTAACCTGATCTATAAGGCAAACTGGAAAAAATGTTATTGCTCAAATCTCTTGATACTAATAAATTACCCATTTATTTTATTCACCAAAAGACAAAAGTACAGAAATCAGGTTCTGAGGGCTGAGTCTTTCAGATTTTTCCATTTCTCATGTAAAGGTCCAGATAGTCAAAGCTATAGTTTTTCCAGTAGTCATTTACAGATGTGAGAGTTAGGCCATAAAGCAGGCTGAGCACCAAAGAACTGATGCTTTTGAACTATGCTGATGGCAAAGACTCCTGAGAGTTCCTTGGACAGCAAGGAAATCATACCAGTCAATCCTAAAGGAAATAGACCCTGAATATTCATTGCAGACTGATGCTGAAGCTGAAGCTCCAATACTTTGGCCACCTGATGCAAAGAGTTGACTCACTGGAAAAGACCCTGATGCTGGCAATGACTGACAGCAGAAGAAGAAGGGAAGAGAGAGAATGAGATGGTTGGATGACATCACTGACTCAATGGACATGAGTTTGAGTAAGCTCCATGAGATGATAAAGAACAGGAAAGCGTGGCCTAATGCAATCCATGGGGTTGCAAAGAGTCAGACATGACTGAGTGACTGAGCAACATGAACATTTTTTATTTTGATTCTGCTTCTTCTGGTGGGACATTTCCTTATTAGCCACAAAATTAAAATCCAGGAGCTCAGTAAGATGTGTTACTCATGAAGGTTCCATGTTTGCCCTGAAATCTGGAGCCATTCCACTGTGGCTAATCTCCTTAGCTTCTTTGCAGAGCCTCATGCTTGATCATTGCCTCTGCTCCCTTCCCCCACATTGACCAAGTCTTTTTATGAGTTTCTAGATTTAGGGCTTTTCTTGGATGATTCTTTTATTACACAAAGCTGGGTAAAGGTGCATGCTTCAGTGTTGTATTTCTGGGCTCATGGGCAAACAATGAATCAAATTCTCTTTTTTGAAAAAGACAAAAAGTGTTTTCTGAGGAAAATGATCTGTATAGGATTTACTATATTAAAAGTTTGTGGCCTAATGTTCAGTTAAGTTCAGTTCAATCACTCAGTCATGTCCAACTCTTTCTGACCCCATGGACTGACTGCATGATAGGCCTCCCTTTCCGACACCAACTCCCGGAGTTTACTCAAACTCATGTCCATTGAGTTGGTGATATCATCCAACCATCTCATTCTCTGTCATCCCCTTCTCCTCCTGCCCTCAATCTCTCCCAGCATGAGGATCTTTTCAAATGAGTCAGTTCTTTGCATCAGGTGGCCAAAGTATTGTGGTTTCAGCTTCAGCATCAGTCCTTCCAATGAATATTCTGGACTAATTTCCTTTAGGTTTGACTGGTTAGATCTCCTTGCAGCCCAAGGGACTCTCTAGAGTCTTCTCCAACACCACAGTTCAAAAGCATCAATTCTTTGGCACTCAACTTTCTTTATAGGCCAGCTCTCACATTCATACATGACCACTGGAAAAACCATAGCTTCAACTAGACTGGCATTTGTTGGCAAAATAATGTCTCTCCTTTTTAATATGGTGTCTAGGTTGGTCATAGCTTTTCTTCCAAAGAGCAAGCATCTTTTCATTTCATGGCTTCAGCCACCATCTGCAGTGAATTTGGAGCCCCCAAAATAAAGTCTGTCACTGTTTCCACTGTTTCCCCATCTATTTGCCATGAAGTGATGGGATCACATGCCATGATCTTAGTTTGCTGAATGTTGAGTTTTAAGCCAACTTTTTCACTCTCCTCTTTCACTTTCATCAAGAGGCTTTTTAGTTCCTCTTCACTTTCTGCCATAAGGGTGGTGTCATCTGCATATCTGAGGTTATTGATATTTTTCCCAGCAAACTTGATTCCAGTCTGTGTTTCATCTAGCCCAGGGTTTCTCATGACATACTCTACATTTAAGTTAAATATACAGGGTGACAATATATAGCCTTGATGTGCTCCTTTCTCTATTTGGAACCAGTCTGTTGGTCCATGTACAGTTCTAATTGTTGTTTCTTGACGTGCATACATATTTCTCAGGAGGCAGGTGGTCTGGTATTCCCATCCCTTCAGGAATTTTCCAGTTTGTTGTGATCCACACAGTGAAAGTCTGGCATAGTCAATAAAGCAGAATTAGATGTTTTTCTGGAACTCTCTTGCTTTTTCAATGATACAACAGATGCTGGCAATTTGATCTCTAGTTCCTCTGCCTTTAAATCAGCTTGAAAATCTGGATGTACATGTTTCACTTACTATTGAAGCCTGGCTTGGATAATTTTGAGCATCACTTTACTAGGCTTGCTGCTGCTGCTGCTAAGTCAATTCAGTTGTGTCCAACTCTGTGTGACCTCATAGGGCAGCCAACCAGGCTCCTCCATCCCTGGGATTCTCCAGACAAGAACACTGGAGTGGGTTGCCATTTCCTTCTCCAATGCATGAAAGTGAAAAGTGAGAGTGAAGTCACTCAGTCATGTCTGATTCTTAGTGACCCCATGGATTGCTGCTTACCAGGCTTCTCCACCCATGGGATTTTCCAGGCAAGAGTACTGGAGTGGGTTGCCATTGCATTCTCCATGCTAGTGTGTGAGATGAGTGCAAATGTGCGGGAGTGCCTAATGTTACTTTTGCATTAAGCTGTTAGCAGATTGCCAGCCATAATACCTGAACAAAGGTATAATCTAAAAAAAATTTTTTTGCTCAATTTAGAAAAAAAAATATATATTTTGACAGCATTTACACAATCAGAGTAGCATTTACCTGGGTAACAGGCAAATTTGGCCTTGGAATATGGAATGAAGCAGGGCAAAGGCTAATACAGTTTTGCCAAGAGAACACACTGGTCATAGCAAACACCTTCTTCCAACAACACAAGAGAAGACTCTACACATGGACATCACCAGATGGTCAACGCCAAAATCAGATTGATTATATTCTTTGCAGCCTAAAATGGAGACGTTCTATACAGTCAGCAAAAACAAGGCCGGGAGCTGACTGTGGCTCAGATTATGAGCTCCTTATTGCCAAATAAAGACTTAAATTCAAGAAAGTAGAGAAAACCACTAGACCATCCAGGTATGACATAAATCAAATCCCTTATGATTATACAGTGGAATTGAGAAATAGATTTAAAGGACTAGATCTGATAGAGTGCCTGATGAACTATGGACTGAGGTTTGTGACATTGTACAGGAGACAGGGATCAAGACCATCCTCATGGAAAAGAAATGCAAAAAAAAGCAAAATGGCTATCTGGGGAGGTCTTACAAATATCTCTGAAAAGAAGAGAAGTGGAAAGCAAGGAGAAAAGGAAAGATATAAGCATCTGAATGCAGAGTTCCAAAGAATAGCAAGAAGAGATAAGAAAGCCTTCTTCAGTGATCAATGCAAAGAAATAGAGGAAAAAGAACAGAATGGGAAAGACTAGAGATCTCTTCAAGAAAATTAGAGATACCAAGGGAACATTTCATGCAAAGATGGGTTTGATAAAGGACAGAAATTGTATGGATCTAACAGAAGCAGAAGATATTAAGAAGAGGTGGCAAGAATACACAGAAGAACTGTACAAAAAGATCTTCACAACCCAGATAATCACAATTCTGTGATCATTCACCTAGAGCGAGACATCCTGGAATGTGAAGTCCAGTGGGCCTTAGAAAGCATCACTACGAACAAAGCAAGTGGAGGTGATGGAATTCCAGCTGAGCTATTTCAAATCCTGAAAGATGATGCTGTGAAAGTGCTGCACTCAATATGCCAGCAAATTTGGAAAACTCAGCAGTGACCACAGGACTGGAAAAGGTCAGTTTTCATTCCAATCCCAAAGAAAGGCAATGCCAAAGAATGCTCAGACTACCACACAATTGCACTCATCTCACACACTAGTAAAGTAATGCTCAAAATTCTCCAAGCCAGGATTCAGCAATACGTGAACTGTGAACTTCCAGATGTTCAAGCTGGTTTCAGAAAAGGCAGTGGAACCAGAGATCAAATTACCAACATCTGCTAGATCATGGAAAAATCAAGAGAGTTTCAGAAAAACATCTATTTCTGCTTTCTTGACTATGCCAAGTCCTTTGACTGTGTGGATCACAATCAACTGTGGAAAATTCTGAAAAGATGGAAATACCAGACCACCTGACCTGCCTGTTGAGACACCTGTATGCAGGTCAGGAAGCAACAGTTAGAACTGGACATGGAACAACAGACTGGTTCCAAATAGGAAAAGGAATACGTTAAGGCTGTATATTGTCATCCTACTTATTTAACTTATATGCAATGTACATCATGAGAAATCCTGAGCTGGAAGAAGCACAAGCTGGAATCAAGATTTCTGGGAGAAATGTCAATAACCTCAGACATGCAGATGACACCATGCTTATGGCAGAAAGTGAAGAGGAGCTAAAAAGCCTCTTGATGAAAGTGAAAGAGGAGAGTGAAAAAAATTGGTTTAAAGCTCAACATTTAGAAAACAAAGATCATGGCATCTGGTCCCATCACTTCATGTGAAATAGATGGGGCGGCAGTGGAAACAGTGTCACACTTTATTTTGGGGGCTCCAAAATCACTGCAGATGGTGACTGCAGCCATGAAATTAAAAGACCCTTACTCCTTGGAAGAAAATTTATGACAACCTAGATAGTATATTCAAAAGCAGAGACATTACTTTGTCGACTAAGGTCTGTCTAGTGAAGGCTATGGTTTTTCCTGTGGTCATGTATGGATGTAAGAGTTGGACTGTGAAGAAGGCTGAATGCTGAAGAATTGATGCTTTTGAACTGTGGTGTTGGAGAAGACTTCTTTTTTTTTTTTTTTGAATTCAAGCTTTTTATTTTTTTATTTTTTTTTAAATTACAATACTGTATTTGTTTTGCCATACATTGACACGAATCAGCCATAGGTGAACACAATCTCCCAATGCCGAAGCCCCCTCCCACCTCCCACCCCACATCCTCTACTTGAATCATCCTGTGCATCAGCCCCATGCATCCTGCATCCTACATTGAACATAGATTGGCGCTTTGTTTCTTACACGAAAATATACATGTTTCATTGCCATTCTCCCAAACCATCCCACCCTTTCCCTCTCCCTCAGAGTCCAAAAGTCCACTCTATACCTCTGTGTCTCTTGGTTGTCTCACATACAGGGTCATCATTACTGTCTTCTAAATTCCATATATATGTGTCAGTATACTGTATTGGTGTTTTTCTTTCTGGCTTACTTCACTCTGTATAATCGGTTCCAATTTCATCCATCTCATTAGAACTGAGTCAAATTTATTCTTTTTAAGGGCTGAGTAGTATTCCATAGTGTATATGTACCACAGCTTTCTTATCCATTCATCTGCTGATGGACATCTAGGTTGCTTCCATGTCCTGGCTATTATAAACAGCACTGCAATGAACATTGGGGTACATGTGTCTCTTTCAATTCTGGTTTCCTTGGTGTGTATGCCCAGCAGTGGGATTCTGGGTCATAAGGCAGTTCTATTTGCAATTTTTAAGGAATCTCCACACTGTTTTCCATAATGGCTGTACTAGTTTGCATTCCCACCAGCAGTGTAAGAGGGTTCCCTTTTCTCCACATCCTCTCCAGCATTTATTGCTTGTAGACTTTTGGATCGCAGCTATTCTGACTGGTGTGAAATGGTACCTCATTGTGGTCTTGATTTGCATTTCTCTGATAATGAGTGATGTTGAGCATCTTTTCATGTGTTTGTTAGCCATCCGTATGTCTGGAGAAGACTCTTGAGAGTCCCTTGGACTGCAAAGAGATCCAACCAGTCCATTCTGAAGGAGATCAGCCCTGGGATTTCTTTGAAAGAAATGATGCTAAAGCTGAAACTCCAGTACTTTGGCCACCTCATGTGAAGAGTTGACTCATTGGAAAAGACTCTGATACTGGGAGGGATTGGGGACAGGAAAAGAAGGGGACAGCAGAGGATATGATGGCTGGATAGCATCACTGACTCAATGGACCTGAGTTTGAGTGAACTCAGAGAGTTAGTGATGGACAGGAAGGCCTGGCGTGCTGCGATTCATGGGGTTGCAGAGAGTTGGACACGACTGAGCGACTGAACTGAACTGAACTGAAATAAGCATATAAAATACAGTCCGTATCATATATTATGGTAGACCTGAAAAGTAAAACAAGGTAAGATACCTATACACTATTATCAGAATGGTTAAAATCCAAAACACTAACGCCACTAAATGCTTGGGATGATGTAGAACAATAGAAACATGCATTTATTGCTGGTGAGGATGCAAAATGATACAGTACTGTGGAAGCTGATTTGTCAGCTTCTTATAAAACTAAACATACTCATCATATGATCCAGCTAATAAAAAAAAAAATTTAAGCCAAAAGAACATGAACACTAAAGAGAATGTCAGGAGTCAGAGAAAGCTCTTTTATGTTTGTAGCCCCATCTCTTGCTGAATGCTGAGTTACTCAGGAATAAACTCTGAGGGTACCCTTGCTTGGGGCCAAATTTCTGAACAAGATATAGAGCACAAAAAACATGTTTTAGTTCAATCCTCTAAAGAAAACTACGTGATAAAACAAAGAAAGCAATACTCATCACAGAAAAATAATAAATTTAGAATTTCTACAGTTTAACATGTTATACAAAAAATTATTTGACAAGCTACCAAGAAAATGGAAAATATTTTTTGAGAGTAAAGATATCAACCAAGTCTGACCTTGAAAGGAAACAGATGTTGAAACTAACAGACAAAATATTTTTAAGTGAGTTTTAAATAATTGTCAATGAAGTAAAACAACATTTTTTAATGCATGAAAAATCTCAGCAGATACATGGAAAGTCTCAGGAGAAAGAAATTCTAGAACTAAAAAAATAATTTTTCAGGGAAGTGAAAAATTAACTGGATGATTTAGCCAAATGGCCAAGAAAGAAGAGTAAATAAACTTGAAAACAGATCAATAGAAATTCAAAGTGGGAAACACTGAAAGAAAAATTTTTAATGAATATAGCCTCAAGCACATATTAGATGATATTGAGCAGTCAAATAAACATGCAGTTAGAAGGACAAAACCTCCAGAAACCATGGGAATGAGAAAACAGTAGCAAAACATCTTAAATTGCTGAAAGATGGAAGCTTGTAGACCTAAAATTCTTTATTCAGAAAACATATCATCTCAAACTGAAGACAAAAATCACATTTTCAGATAGAAGAAAACAAAGAGATCTTATTGCCAGAGACCTGTACTGTAAGAACACTTAAGGAATTCTTCAGGCTCAGAGGAAATGACGGTTGATGGAAATTTAGATCCTCAGAAAACAATGAAGAACACTGGAAATGGTAAATATCTGGACAGATTTAAGAAACTATTTTTGTCTTTTCAAATTTAAATTTTAACCATTCTATTGTGAGAATTACAGTGCTTTGGGATATGTCACGTATGTGTGTGTACTTAGTCGCTCAGTCATGTCTGACTCTTTGTGCCCCCATGGACTGCAGCCCGCCAGGCTCCTCTGCCCGTGGGATTCTCCAGCAAGAATCCTGGAGTGGGTTGCCATTTCCTTCTCCAGGGAGTCTTCCCAACCTGGGGATCAAAATGGCGTCTCTAGCTTTGGCAGGCAGATTTTTTATGACTGAGCCACCTGGGGAGCCCCATTATGTATAACAAGTACAACATAAAGACAGAGATGGGAGATCAATTTATATTAAAGTGCAAGGTTTCTGTATTTTGCTTGAAGCTGTAACATTATTATCTCTAACAAGAGGACTATACTTACGTCAGTGATGCATTTTACAAACCATAGGAAAACCGTTATAAATACACACACACCAAAAAAAAAAAAAAAAAAAACAAAGCTAAATAGTGAACAAGAAAACTAAAGTTCTTTTTTTTAATTGTATTGACATATAACTGATTTCCATTGTTGTCCTAACCTCTGCTGTATAGCAGTGACTCAGTTATACATATACATGATATATATATATATATATCCTTTTTATATTCTTTTCCATTATAGTTTATCACAGGATATTGACCATAGTTCCCTGTGCTATACAACAGAATCTTACTGTCTATCCATCAATCATTTTAATAATAAAAAGCAGGAGGGAAAGAGGAATGAGAAAGAAGTGGGGAAAAAAAGCAAAAAATAAACTGGCAAATCCATTTTTCCCTCAAAATGTGTCACATTTGTCATGGATTTTTTTTATAACTTATCTTAATGACAGTTCTTAAATTAGGTAGAGAATGACCACCATTTGTCCTGCTTTACAGATAGGTAGCTGAAACAAAAAGAAGGTAAATGATTTTTCCTGGGTTAATCTCTCTGAACATTAGATAAATACTTGCTGTCAACAGAAGATGAATTGGTTTCACCTCTGTAAATCAGTTCCAGCTGTTGACAGGTGAATGTGATATTTACCAATGAATTAAACATAGGGAAGAATGTATAAAATATGTGTCCAAAAGAATGATTCTAGCTATTTAGGTATCTTTGGTTACTTCAGTGCTAACAACTGTGTCATTTCATATTTTGGTTTTCATTTCTTGTTGTTGTTGCTGTTGTTGTTTTCAAGGAAGTTCTTTCCTCAAAGTCAAGATGACCAGCATTTTAACAAGAACAGTCTCATCAGTATCAATGAAAATATGTCCAAGTTAAAATTATTTGGTTTCATTTTCTAACAAGATTGATTTTAAAGACTTCCATTCAAACAATTTTCATTGCTGTTTTTGTTCAGTCTTCCAGTCATGTCCAACTCTGTGCAGCCCATTGGACTGCAGCACACCAGGCCTCCCCGTCTCTTACAATCTCCCAGAGTTTGCCCAAGTTCATGTTCATTGCATTGGTGGTGCTGTCGAGCCATCTCTGATGCCCTCTGCTCCTTCTGCACTCAATCTTTCCCAGCATCATGGACTTTTCCAATGAGTCGTCTGTTCACATCAGATGACCAAAGGACTGGAGCTTCACCATCAGTCCTTCCAGAGAATATTCAGGGTTGATCTCCTTAAGACTGACTGTTTTGAGCTCCTTGCTTCCCAAAGGACTTTCAGGAGTCTTCTCCAGTACCACAGTTTGAAGACATCAATTCTTTGGTGATCTACCTTCTTTATATGGCCCAGCTCTCACAATTATATGTGACCACCGGGAAGACTAGCCTTGAATACACAGACCTTTGTTGGCAGAGGAATGTCTCTGCTTTTCAACACACTGGCTAGGTTTGTCATCACTTTCCTGCCAAGAAGCAATCATCTTCTGATTCCATGGCTGCAGTCACCATCCACAGTGATTTTGGAGCCCAAGAAGAGGAAATCTGTCACTACTTCCACCCTTTCCCATTCTATTTGTCATGCAGTAATAAGGCCAGATGCCATGATCTTAGTTTTTTTTTTTTATTGGTTGCCTAATATATTTTATAGATATATTATAGTATCTTACCCATTTTCTTCTAATAATAGTATTTTTACTTAGTACTTAGATGCAGAAACAAAGTTACAAGTATGTTAAGCAACTTAGCAAAGGTCATAGGGCTCATAGTTGGATTTTTAGTTTGAAACATGCAGTTATAAAATATGAAGCTGAATTTCATCCTCATGTAACTGCTGCAGGGGGAGTCCAAGAACACTGAAAATTGATTTTACACAAGCTCACTTACAGAATTTATCCATGTAAATAAATAAATAAATATATAAATAAAATAGCTAGTGGGAAGTTGCTGTATAGAGCAGAAAGTTCAGCTTGATGCTCTGTAATAACCTAGAGGGGTGGGATGGGGAGGTCGGATGACAGGGAGGTACAAGTTGCAAATTTAAACATGTTAGCACTGATCTTGTATTCAAAACTTGAGAGTTGGTTGCAAAGAACATAAAAGCCATTAGTGGAGCTGTTATAATTCCATAGTGTTAACATATTTTATTATTTTTATTTCTCTATAATCACCAATGATATGTGTCCTTTGTTCATTAAGCATTTTTTTCCTCATTTAAAGGGGTAATTAAATGTTCTGTGAGTTTCTTGATATTTACTAGGCAGAACCACATTTATTAATATAAGAAAGCTTTTAAGGTGCTCTGAAATCTCCTAAAGGAGATTCTGATTTGATACTGCCAATTTCTTTCCCTTCTCATCCTTTAATAAGATTTATGCTGTTTCCAGATAGTTCCTTTGGGTTTTACAGGACAGAATCAGGAAGACGGGGAGGGGGAAGAAAGTCATGGATGAGCTAAGGACAGAAGAATTTTCTGTCCTCCAAGGATAGAAAGACTGTGTAGGTTGGGAAATGCAATGAAAGAAAAAAGAAAATTTGGGGGATTTTGGGGGGTAAAATTTTTGTTGACCTCATATTCCTCTTCTGATAGATAAAGACATGTAAAAATCATGAAAATTGACATTTGACATAATTACTGTTACATAATGATACTTTTTTTTCTTTTCAAAAAGAATGCTAGAAAAGTAAGTAATTCTTGTTGCCTTGACCTCAATGGACTTGCATTCATTTGTTTAGTACTAACTTTCAATATTGGTCAACTGGTCATCAGTTTGAAGATAGCCTCATAAGATATTCACATTATAACCCAGAGAAAATGCAAGACATAAAATGATAAACTTAGTAAAAATTTACTATGAGAGAGAAGAAAATGCAGAAATAGCTAAGTTTAGTATTGATGATAACGATGGCCAAAAGAATATAACAAAATTTTGAGGAGGAAGCAGTCAGTTCCACCTGGGAAGATAGTAAAGATTTCATTGTACATTTTAGGTATACTTTTTGTTGTGCAAGTTACAGATACCATTTTGAGAAAGAATAAGTAATCCATTTTGGCTGGAATATAGGGTTTTGTGTCTGTAGCAGGGGGTGGTTCTCAGTTGTGTCTGACTCTCTATAGCCCACAGGCTCCTCTGTCCGTGGAATTTACCAGGCAAGAATACTGGAGTGGGAATGCATTTCCTTCCAGGGGCTCTTCCCCACCCGGGGATCAAAACTACATCTCTTGTGTCTCCTGTACTGGCAGGCAGATTCTTTACCACCAATGCCACCTGGGAGGCCTGGAATACAGGGCATATACTGGGATAAAAAGTGCTTAAAAAAAAGATAGGAATCAAACTTGAATAGCTTATGATATACAACTTAGGAGACTAAACTTCATTCAACAGATAATGCAATCTTTTGAACATGGGAAGAAAATGACTAAAGTGACATGTAAGATGTATTTCATAGTGATGTGTAGGGTAGTTGACAAATCACAGCCATAATGCTGGCTATCGTATTCACAATGTTTCTTATGTTAAATATCCACAGCAGTGTCTGATTTTACCAACATACACTCTTGACTTCCCCGATAAACTAAAATTTTCAGATGAACTTCACTGGTTACTTTAAAGAAAACAATATAACATAATGCTTAAGGCAAAATTTTAAACCTTGGTCAGTTTCTTTAATTTCAACTTTCTTATCTTCAAATGATCATGATATTGTATATTGCATAGATTTTTTAAAGAATTAAATGTTATATATATGCAGTTTAGAATAGCACCTGATAGAAAATAAGCAAGTTAAAAATATTAACTTTTATTAAGATATTATAGAAAGGGAACCAAAAAATAAAGTTAGTAGGACCTAATCTGGTGAAAACTTCTTATTTAAAAAATCATAAAGCAGTGTTAATCATTCAGTCGTGTCCAACTCTTTGCAACCCCGTGGACTGTAGCCCGCCAGGCTCCTCTGTCTATGGACCTCTCCAGGCAAGAATACTAGAGTGGGTAGCCATTAGAATATCATTTGTAACAGATATCATAAGATCTGTTCTAATGAAAACTTTCTATCAATAGGAATTGCTCTCCTGCAGTTGCAAATGGATGCTTTGACCAATTGAAGATTATATCAGTCAAAAAAGTCAAGGAAACTTCTCTCTTAGACTGCTATCAATAACACTTCTGTGGCGCAGGCTTTCTCACAGGATGCAAAGGAATCTCTATGAAAATCTTTCCCTTTGCAGAGCTCTGGCTTAGAAATCCCAATGTAGGGATCTACGTAGGTAAGTTCATGCTAATTTATTCTCTAGAGAGGAGAAATACTTGAAGATCAGTGTCATCTCAACAAAAAAGAATGGCATTGAAATAACTTCCCTGAAGCAGAGAAAGAGAAGGGAGAGATAAAATTTTGGTTAGAAAGACTGCAACAAAATATACTTATATAAAAGAGGCAAAATAGAATAGATACACTACTAAAGTTCATATTTTAGATAAAATAAGAAATATTAAACACTATAGAAATTTGTAATATGCCAAATAGAAATATATTGTCAATATACAAATTTTTGTTGTATCATACCAATGTATTATTGGTATGAGAAAGTGACTGTATTAATACAGAGTATTATTAATGAAGACTGTAAACTCTTGGTGAAAAAGTAAAAACATGTTTTGTAGAAAAAGTGATGTGAAAATTTCCACCTCCAGTCGCCCACATATACACACATAAATGAGAGTAAAATGCCTATCAAGATTTCAAAATTACTTCTATTATTCAAACTACAAATCCTTAGTCATTTTAGTTATGACCGCCAACCATCATTTTAATTAATCTTTTTTAATATGATACCCTATTTTCACCACCCTACTTATCAGAGCTCTCTTTAGGCAATTAACCTTGTATTAGATGAAAACGCTCATCAGAGACACACATCTCAATCATCTTATTATATTTGCAGTGATATTTTAATTTTAGGTTAAAAATTCTGTTTCCATCAAGGGTTATTAGCAGCTGCAATAGAAACTGACTCAGGGTAATTAAATTCGTAAGGGAAATTATTGGAAGACTATGAGGTAGCTTCTAGAACAACTTGGAAATATCTGGGGAAAGAGACGGCTTTCTGGCCTGTGACTTGAAGAGCAAGGCAGTCAGAACTAAACTGTAACCTACATCTCAGTAATGGAATGGTTAAGCTGCCATGTCACCACTGAGAATGAGATAGTCTTGCTAACACTCTAACACTATCACTATAGCCAAGAGGAACCCTTTACTATGTCATTGCCCACCATAGATTCAGATTGTATGTGGAAGCTATTATGGATTGAATTTCCCCACTGTTCTCCCAATTCATATGTTGAAGGCTTAATACTCATTGTGACTGTATTTGACAGAGCTTTAAGGTAGGCCTGTGTGTGTTCAGTCACTAAGTCATGTCCAACTCTTAGTGACCCCATGGACTGCAGCACGCCAGGCTTCCCTGTTCTTCACTATCTCCTGGAGTCTGCTCAAACTCATGTCCACTGAGTCAGTGATGCCATAAAACCATTTCCTCTTCTATTGCCCTTTTTTCCTACTGCCCTCAATCTTTCCCAGCATCAGGGTCTTTTCCAATGAGTCAGTTCTTCACATCAGGTGGACCAAATATTGGAGCTTCAGCTTCAGCATCAGTCCTTCCAATGGACACTAGGGTTGATTTCCTTTAAAACTGACTGCTGTGATTTCCTTGCTGTCCAAGGGACTCTCAGGTCTTCTCCAGCACCACACCACAGTTTGTTATCATCAGTTCTTCAGTGCTCAGCTTTATGGTCCAACTCTCACATCCATACAGGAGTATTGGAAAAAAATATAGCTTTGACTATATGGATATTTGGTAGCAAAGTGATCTCTGCTTCTTCCTGTGCTGTCCAGGTTTGTCATAGCTTTTCTTCTGAGGAGTAAATGTCTTTTGACTTCATCTGCAGGACCATCTGCAATGATTTTGGAGCAAAGAAAATAAAGACTGTCCCCGTTTCCTTTGTTTCCTCTTCTGTTTTTCATGAAGTGGTGAGACCAGATGCTATGACTTTAGCTTTTGAATGTTGAATTTTAAGCCAGCTTTTTCATGCTCCTCTCTCTCTCATCAAGAGGTTCTTTAGTTACCCTTCAATTTCTGCCATTAGAAGGATATCATTTCTATATCTGAGGTTATTGATATTTCTCCCAGCAATCTTGATTCCAACTTGTGTTTATCCAGCTTGGCATTTCTCATGATGTACATTTCATAGAAGTTAAATAAGCAAGGTGACAATATACAGCCTTGATGTACTCCTTTCCCAATTTGGAACCAGTTGGTTGTTCCATATCTAGGTCCAGCTGTAGCTTCTTGACCTGCATACAGGTTTCTCAGGAGGCAAGTAAAGTGGTCTGGCATTCCACCTCTTTAAGTATTTTCCACACTTTGTTGTGATCCACACAGTCAAAGGCTTTAACATAGTCAATGAAGCAGAAGAAGTATATTCTTTTCTGGAATTCTCTTGCTTTTTGATGATCCAATAGATGTTGGCAATTTGATATCTAGTTCCTCTGCCTTTTCTAAATCTAGCTTGAACATCTGAAAGTTCTCAGTTCACATACTATTGAAGCCTAGCTTGAAGGATTTTGAACATTACTTTGTTAGCATGTGAAATGAATACAATTGTGTGGTAGTTTGAACATTCTTTGGCATTGCCTTTCTTTGGGATTGGAATGAAAACTCACCTTTTCCAGTCTTGTGGCAACTGCTGAGTTTTGCAACTTTGCTGGCAGCACTTTCACAGCATCATGATTTAGGATTTGAAATAGCTCAACTGGAATTCCATCACCTCCACTAGCTTTGTTAATACTAATACTTCCTAAGGCCCATTTGACTTCACACTCCAGGATATCTGGCTCTAGATCAGTGCCCACACCATCATGGTTATCTTGGTCATTAAGACCATTTTTGGATAGCTCTTCTGTGTATTCTTGCTACCTCTTCTTAATCTGCTTACCTCTTCTGCATCTGTTAGGTCCTTGCTATTTCTGTCCTTTATTGTACCTATCTTTGCACGAAATGTTCCCTTGGTAGCTCTAATTTTTGAAGAGATCTCCATTCTTTCCCATTCTATTGTTGTCCTGTATTTCTTTGCATTGTTCACTTAAGAAGGCTTTGTTATTTCTCCTTGCTATTCTTTGGAACTCTGCATTCAGCTGGCATATTTTTCCCTTTTGCCTTTGGCTTTCACTTTTCTTCTTTTCTCAAATATTTGTAAGGCCTCCTCAGACAACCATTTTGCCTTCTTGCATTTCTTTTCCTTTGGGATGCCTTAATGGAGGCAATTAAGGTTAAATGAGGTCATGAGGGTGTGGCCCTAATCTCATAGGGCTGGTATTCCTTTAAGAAGAGGTAAAAGACACCAGAGACCCTTCCCTCTCTTTTGCACAAGCATAGAGAAGAGGCCATGTGACAACACAGTGAGAAGATTATTTTGATAACCTTTAATAAAATGATTTTCTACAAAAATCAGGAAAAATGTCTCCCCAGAAATCAATGTTATGGCACCTTTCTCTTTGACTTCTAACCTCCAAAACTGTGAGAAAATAAGTTTCTGTTGTTTCAGCCACCCAGTCTTTTCTATTGTTATGGCCCTCAGTTCAGTTCAGTTCAGTTCAGTTCAGTTCAGTTCAGTTGCTCAGTCGTGTCCGACTCTTTGCGACCCCATGAATCGCAGCATGCCAGGCCTCCCTGTTCATCACCATCTCCCAGAGTTCACTCAGACTCACGTCCATCTAGTCGGTGATGCCATCCAGCCATCTCATCCTCTGTCGTCCCCTTCTCCTCCTGCCCCCAATCCCTCTCAGCATCAGAGTCTTTTCCAATGAGTCAACTCTTCACGTGAGGTGGCCAAAGTACTGGAGTTTCAGCTTTAGCATCATTCCTTCCAAAGAAATCCCAGGGCTGATCTCCTTCAGAATGGACTGGTTGGATCTCCTTGCAGTCCAAGGGACTCTCAGGAGTCTTCTCCAACATCACAGTTCAAACGCATCAATTCTTCAGCGTTCAGCCTTCTTCACAGTCCAACTCTCACATCCATATATAACCATGGTTTTTCCTGTTATGGCCCTACAAGTTGACTAATATAGAAGGTCAAAATTGGACTTGGAAAACATGCCTACACTCTGATATCATTGAAGTTGTGGGGAAAGTGAGTATCTGGGCTTCTGGGCTTCTGTGCTTCTGTAATGAGTGCTGAGCCCAGCTACTTGCCAAGGCACACAGAAGGGGAAATTACTCCAACATGGGGAAGCAACAGCCAAAAGGGAAATACATATATAATGCAAGGTCTTTGACCAAATGGTATTGCTTGTCTCCGTTAGTGGCTCAGTCATGTCTGACTCTTTGCCACGCCATGAGCTATCACCCACCAGGCTCCTCTGTGCATGGAATTCTCCAGGTAAGCATATTGGAGTGGGTTGCCATTCCCTTCTCCAGGGTATCTTCCCAACCCAGGTATCAAATCTGGCTCTCCTGCATTGCAGGCGTATTCTTTCACATCTGAGCCACCAGAGAAGCCTATTGCTCACAAAAATACAAAATATCATATGATCTTGTTTTCCATGCTTTAAAACATGGGAGTACTACTAGATAAAATATTTTTCAAAATATTTAATTATAAAACAATCATTATGGGCCAAAATATCCTGGTACTCAAGGCATTACTTTTTATCTATTTATTTTTTAATTAAAGAAAAATTGCTTTACAATGTGTTGGTTTCTGCCATAAAACAACGTGAATCAGTCATAATTATACATATACCACCCCCTTGGAGCCTCCTACCCCTCCTCCCATCCTATCCCTCTAGGTCATCACAGAGTGTCAGGCTGGGCTCCCTGTGGTATATGGCAACTTCTCACTAGCTACCAGTTTTACACATGATAGTGTATATATGTTAATGCCACTTCTTCCATTTCAAGGCATTATTTTTAAATGCTCTTTTTTTTTTTAAAGGAAATTGTACAACATTTGTGGGCATAAAAGTATTTGTGTGTCAACTTTGTCATCTAAAATAGTATATCTAAAAGGCTTCTTTTGGAAAGAGAAAACAGTCATAAATGTAACTCCTGAAAGACAAGACATTCTTCAGTAGCTGTAGCTACTGTTTGGTTCTGTTTTTCTGGTGCTGGTGGCTTTGTGTTCAGCATAGTCAGGCCTGTTAAAAGCAGCACAAATAAAAATGGGGAATCTCTAGGCTTTCCAAGTGGCTCAGTAGTATAAGAATCTGCCTGCCAATGTAGAAGACGCAGGTTCAGTCCCAGAGTTGGGAAGATTCCTATGGAGGAGGCAACAGCAACCTACTCCAGTATTTCTTGCCTGGAAAGCTCCATGGATGGAAGAGCCTGGTGGGCTGCAGTCCACGGGGTTACAAAGAGTTAGACTGAGCGTGCATGTACCTCGAAACTATATGAGGTAATGGAGCTCACAGATCCTCTGTACTCTCTCCAGCAATCTCCAATGGCATGGGTATTAATGTTAAGGTACATGTTGAAAAATCAATAAAATGTATTTTTATTTATGAAATTATAAGACATTTAAAAAATCCAAATGCAAAGTGTTAGTGAGGATGTTTGAAAATAAAAAGTTTTATATTCCTGAAGCTATTTAAACTAGTAAAACACTTCTGACTGCAATAGACAATATAATAAAAATGTCCATATGCTTTAAAGTAGCAATGTCACTTCTTTACATTTATTTTAATGAAGTTATAAGAGAGAAACATGTAATTGAATAATGTATTAGTCCAGGCTGCTCCAACAAAATATCACAGATTGGGTAACTTACAAACAAATCTATTTCTCACAGTTTTAGAGACTGGATCTCCAAGACAAGGGTGTCAGCATGGTGGGGTGAAGGTGGTCTTCTGGGTTCAAGAATTTTTCCGTATTGTATCATCATGAGGCACAGAAATGGGAGGGGTATTCCCAGGCCTCCTATGAGGCCTCCTAGTCTCATTCATGATGGCTCCACCCACGTGACCAAAGGATCTCCCAAGACCCCACTTCCTAATACCATCACTTTGGGAACTGGGATGTCAACATATGAATTTGGGGAGACATCCAAACCATAGTCAGTGAGAATGTTCTTTGCCATAGAATTTATATTAGGGGAAAACTTAAACTAAATGTCCAAAAATGAGGGAGTATGTTAAAAGTTATGATATATATATATATATATATTCTGTACTCAGATATTAAAATTATATTTTCTAAGGACACTAGATGGAGAAGGCAATGGCACCCCACTCCAGTACTCTTGCCTGGAAAATCCCATGGACAGAAGAGCCTGGTAGGCTGCAGTCCATGGGGTCGCTAAGAGTTGGACATGACTGAGTGACTTCACTTTCGCTCTTCACTTTCATGCATTGGAGAAGGAAATGGCAACCCACTCCAGTGTTCTTGCCTGGAGAATCCCAGGGACGGGGGGAGCCTGGTGGGCTGCTGTCTATGGGGACACGACTGAAGCGACTTAGCAGCAGCAGCAGATACAGCACTAAATTAAAAAACTAAAAGCTATGAACTTTTAAAATGAACAGATATTCATCAAGAATGTAGAAGGATGTACCATAAGTATTCTTCTAAGAGCTGAAGCTGTAACAGTAATCCATACAAAGCATCTCTGCCCTGTGGAGCTTACATTCTATTCAGTGGAGACTAGTCTGTCAAACGATCGTGTTACAGATAAAAATACAGCTGAGGCAACAACAAATGAAGGAGAGGCTGGCACCCTAATTTTCAGTGAGTAGGTCAGAGAAAGCCTTACTGAGAAGTTGACCTTTACATAATATTGGGAGAGGAGAACACGTGGAGTGACACATGAGACTGTAAGAGCAAAGAACTTTCCAGTAGGGAGAAAAGCAATTGCGAAGGGTTCCAATGGAGAGAAAAAGAAGAGCTAGTGTGAGGATTAATATATTCAGAAGTACTATTGAAGGAACCTGCACATTCACATATGATTCTTTTTATACTTTCAAGAATAAATTCAACTAACACACAAAAAACCTTATTTAAAGACAGATGTTTTTGAGTGGTTGAGGTAATTAACAGCTTTTCTGTATTCTATTTCAATACCTGCAATAAAATGAGTGTGTGCAAAAAACCAAAAAATAAAGATTATTTGTTCCATATAGTTATCCATAGAATATCCATGAGTGAGTGAGTGAGTGAGTGAAGTCGCTCAGCCGTGTGCGACTCTTTGCGACCCCATGGACTACTAGCCTACCAGGCTCCTCCCTCCATGGGATTCTCCAGGCAAGAGTACTGGAGTGGGTTGCCATTTTCTTCTCCAATAATCATAGATATTCTGCAACAGTAAAGCTGAAAAGCTGTCTATATAATAAAATTGTAAAACTTTTAATTAAAATGTTGAACTAAAAAAGTCCTTATAGATAAAATTTTAAAGACCTTTTAAAATATAAAATTGAGCTTATCTCTGATTTTATTGGCTTGACAAAATTAATCTAGGAATAAAAATATAATCCTTTTCCAGTTTCATGTAGGTACAAAGTAGAAAGCAATACAGGTTCATTAAGAAGTATGACTTTTTAATGTTTCATTAAAACTAAGATTTATCTTACTAATTATAGACCATCAGCTCAAATCACATCAAGGCCTATGTTTTGAAAATAGATTTACTATGTACATGGATTTTTTTCAAGTCTTCTATGAGGTCAATTTTGCAAAGCAGTAACAGGACCAACCTGCTTTGCTCTGGGAGGGGCTGAGTGCATCACTCAGCACATTCGTGTTGGCTAATAACATGAGCTGTCTAGCTAGGACCAAACCAGCACCTGGCCATGAAAGCCCAAAAGTCATTATCCAGAAGGTACAGTTCTGTATGCATTTTCTATTTTAAGATGGTTAGAGAGCATCATTTAAAAGATGATTCTATTTTAGTTCAGTTATCTATTGCTGTACGACATTTCATGCTTTGAGGGCATAATCACTGAAAGATTACCCATTATCCCATAGGTCACAAAAATTCTCTCGTTCCCCTAACATTTAACCTGATTGCTGTTATAAAAGTACATATTGAGACGATTGTTTCCTATTTTTGCAGAGTTAGTGTTGAGGACTTTTGAAAAACTGCTTTTGGTACAATTCAAGTGACATACGGGTATAGTTACAAATACAAAGATATGTTGTGATTTTCTCCTGGGAAAATATAGGCCAGCCTTTTCCACTTGAGAGGCAATATAGCAGAGTGGTTAAAAGCACTCAAGACTTTCAAGTACAGACGTGCAGTTTGTCTACTACTCAACTTCTGAGAATGATGCCACTGTGTGACCCTGAGACGACTCGAAAGGTGAGCCAGTGGGTCCAAAAGTCCTCCGATGGTTCTTTCTCTATTTTTGAAACTTTGACAAGTAAATTTATGCTTTAGTGTTTTATTTCCTTTTAATGTGGATAATATTGACTCCTTCATAGGAGGGTTGGAAGGGTTGACTGAATTAATAAAAGTAGTACCTTCCCTGGTGGCTCAGTCAGTAAAGAGTCTGCCTGCAATGCAGGAGACCCAGGTTCAATCTCTGGGTCAGGAAGATCCCTTGAAGAAGGAAATGGCAAACCCACCGCAGTATTCTTGCCTGGGCAATGCCATGGATAGAGGAGCGTAATGGGCTACAGTCCATGAGGGCTCAAAGAGTAGGACATGACTAAGTGACCGACTATCTATAGTACTTAAAAGCATTCTAGGGATATGGTCAGCAAGCAAAACAAGTCTTATTCTGCAACTAATCTTCTCAAGATTATGAAAGAGGTTGCTGATGTGATAATTACAGTTCTCAGATGAATAGTTCCCTTAGACCTTACTCCTCACTGCAACTGATATACTATAAAAGTTGTTTTCATAATTTACTTCCTGGATATCAAACCTATATATGAAGAACATAATAGATCCAGAGAGGTTTAGTGTATAGAATAATATGTCTAATTGATATGTAAATGCCAATGAATATTTCAAATCTTATGTGATGGTGAACTTAAAGTATACTGTTTGGAGAGCATTTTGTTTATGGGGAATAAACAATCAAATATCTATTGGACTAAAAGAACATTCTTTCACCAGTGCTAAAATAAAACCTGGCAGCCCCACCAGCAATATGGATAATCTTCTAGTATACTCTGAAATTGTGAGCTAAATGTGTTCTTGGCCAGAGTTACAAAAATAACATATGGATTAAGGAATAAATGCTATGTGAGCTTTAAAATAATTTATAAAGATCAATACTGGGAAAAATGTGTAGGTAACTGAGAGTCAAAATAGGATATATGTTAAAGAGTTGATTACTATAATACTAATGAGTTGATAACATATAAACCATTACTGTATGCTTTTTGTAAGACTATCTCAAGTAGTTGTTCTAATTCTTAAGGACTCTCAAGCAAACAGGAAGATACAAGAATTTGTAAGTGAATTATATTATATAAATCAAGCTGTTTTCTAATTATGTATTACATTTACAATTTTGTGCTTAGTTGCTCAGTCATATCTGACTCTTGTGACCTCATGGAATGTAGCTCACCAGGCTCCTCTGTCCATGGGGATTCTCCAGGCAAGAATACTGGAGTGGGGCACCATTTCTTCTTCCAGGAGATCTTTCCAACCCAGGGATCGAACCCAGGTCTTCCAGATTGCAGGCAGATTCTTTACCTTCTCAGCCAACAGGGAAGCCCAAGAATACTACTTTCAAAAATCTTACTGTCATGTTAGATTCATAAGCTAAAATTACATTTGTGACAGTAATGTCAGAATATACATGATTTTGAGCTATTATAACTTTTACAGATACTAATTCAGTCATAGTCAAAGGTTCTTTAACTCCAGACTCTACAGATTCTCTAGGTAATGAGCACACGGTTTTTATGAAATTTAAATAGATTTAATTTGCAATTAGATATTAAGGTAACATTCATAATTTTATTTAGCAAATATTTATTAGTGCCTTTTATGTTCTAGACCTAGTGTCATCAAAATTAAAAAGCACTGCACTTTGTTTCTCAAGTAGATTATACTCCATGTACTCCATAAGGGAGAAAAATGTGGAATTATTTTTATAGTATGAGATCAATGTTTTTATGTATGGACAAAGCAACATAGAAGGAGATTTAAATAAACCTAGAGGAATCAGAGAGACCTGAAAACTTTTGAGAGAGTCTTTATTTTAGTATCCACTTAAAATAAACTGGAGGAGGAAATGGCAACCCACTTCAGTACTCTTGCCTGGAGAATCCCATGGGCAGAGGAGCCTGGTGGGCTATAGTCCAGGGGTCGCAAAGAGTTGGACACGACTGAGTGACTAACACACATAAGATAAACTTATGTGTATGTCTGGTCCATACACAGAACAAGAGACTCATAGGCATAGCAACAGCTTCTACAAACTCTTTGAAGTTCAAGACAATTACTTAATCTACCAAGAAAGATAGATGGCTTTTTCCACTACCCCGCACTGGGTACTAAGTACAATTCTCCAAAAGGTTGTGCATGTGGTCATCAGTTCTGTTTGATTTGCATAAAGCTTGTCTCAAGACTGTGTTACACACAGTATAAGCCTATTAGAAGTGAGAGTTTCCAGACTGATGGAGCACTGTGTACTTCCCTGCATGCTAAGGATACCTGGGTGGGACCAGTATCCAAGGAGAGAACTAAGCACCTGTTTTTAGCGCTGTCTGCCAAAAACACAAATATTATGTTCTTCTGTACACATTATTTTTTAGTATACTTGGGCAAAATGTGAAAGATGTACTTGCTGATTTTTTTTCTGATAGTAGAAGAATACTTTGAATTTGTGTTGCATAAAATTAATTGCCTCTAGTGAATTACTGTATACACTAGCAAATAAAAGAAGAATTAGGAGGCAGGGATTCAGTTTATGGTCTTATTTAGCATTTGGTGACTGAATAAAAGGAAATATTTTTAAATGAATTTCAAAGTAGAAAAATGGTTTATATTCTTGAGAGACACCTGCTGGGATGCTACTAAATTACAGAACAAATAAATAGCAAAAATCATCAAATCTTCCCTCTTTCACATAATATTCTTATACCATATGGCAATAATAGTAATTTTCTCACTGTCTGTAATGTGGCTGGGCATTCTGAACCAGCTCATAGTGTTTCCTCTTCACATGTACAAGCGTTCACATTATTGACCTAAATCCTCTCATGCTGTTCAGAAAGTGAAAAAGCAAAATCTTTTTTTCTTTATCTCCCTGATCTCATTTCCCCAGATGGTTTTAAAATTGAGTTCAATCTGGTATAGCACCTGTGTGGAGAGTGGGGATGTTTTCTGAAATTTATTCTTGAGTTTTCTCATAAAAGTTTTCTAATTACAGAAACAGTATTGGGCACAAAGAAAAACATAAAAAATTGATGAAATAACTTTAAAATTATTAAAGTGATGAAGTAACTTTAAAAAATATCCACACTTTGGTTTTTCTGCCTGAACATTCTTTGGAAGAGTTTTGGAAATATCATAGCTCAGTTGGTAAAGAATCTGCCTGCAATGCAGGAAACTCCAGTTCTATTCCTGGGTCAGGAAGATCCACTGGAGAAGGGACAGGCTACCCACACCAGTATTCTTGGGCTTCCCTTGTGGCTCAGCTGGTAAATAATCCTCTTGCAATGTGGGAGAATTGGGTTCGATCCCTGGGTTGGGAAGATTCCCTAGAGAAGGGAAAGGCTACCCACTCTAGTATTCTTGTCTGGAGAAATCCATGGACTATACAGTCCATTGGGCCCCAAAGAGCTGGACACAACTGGACGACCTTAACTTTCACTTTCATATTGAATGCATTATTATGTAATTAGAAAACAAATCAGACAGTAAGAACAAGTTTCAGAATCTGAAATAATAGCAGTGATGTTGAGTTTTTGCTTGATTTATGACTAAAATACTGCATGTTATTGTCAGCAATGAGACTTTTCTATCTGTTTGATAATCAGTTAACACCCAGGAAGAATGTTTTGAATGAATTCAAAAGAATGAATGTTTATTCAGCATTACATGAACTGTGAGGATTATCATTCCCTTATACCAGATGTTGAAGTTGGTAGTCAAAGGATCTCATGGAGGATGAGGATGAGGATGAAGAAGCAAACTTTCTACCATGTTTTGGTGAAAATTAATAGGAGGAAATTGTTGACCTTCGTTCTATAAACAAAGATTTGTTAGAAAAGGTGACCTTTAGTTGTATGGGAGGAAATTTAAAATATTAAGAAAAAGAAAGGAATGAAGAAAGGGAGGGGGCAGGGAAGAGCTATAAGAAACTTCCATGAATGAAGAATTCTATAATGAAAGGTTTTTGAAAACAGTTAAAAACAAACCAATTCCAAAAGCTGATATAAACACTGTGACTTGAATAAAGTTTCATATTTAGACTAGTCTCAAAAAATTAATAAGGAAATAATATACTGATAACAACAACATTTATGTTGGTGATGTACACAGGAAATGAATGGGAGGTATAGAAAAATATGGTTATCATATTTCAAATGAGAAAGCTAAATAAACCAACCAGACTTTCATTTTGTAGTGTTGGAATTACTTTGTCTTAGAATGTTGAAGAGGTTTATCACCTGATATCTTAAAAATTTATCAGTGAAGCAAAGCCGTGGCAATTAGATGCCAGGAACCCAATGTTCCAAATTGAACTGCCAATAATTGGGGGCAGATCAGTCAAAGCTGGTCCAACTGCTGCTACCTGCCACTTACCTCCTCTCTGTTCCTAAAAGAGGCTGGCAAGGAAAGGATGGAGGGGAACAAAGGCAGAAGTGAAGGTCCCTAACTGATAGAAAGTATAATAGGGTCATACTGAGAAACTTATTCCATAAGTGCCCAAGTTAAAGAGGTGTGATAGAACTCCAAGAAAACCACCCATGTAACTGGAAGATATATATAAAATGGATAGTAATTGCTTGGTCAGCTGACTGGGCATCAGGTTAGCTGTAACTATCTTTTACCTCTCAGTATGGGAAATGGGCACTGGAGGCAGACGACAAGAGTCAAGCAAGGAGCAGAACTCACTAGATTAACAGTGTGTTTCCTCAGGAGCTGTATATTAGAATATTTTTAAAAACATATACATTTTTTTTCTACTTAAAATAATTTTAGATCCCATGCTGAGCATAGAGTAAACTTACCTAACATAGTAAAGGCCATATAATGACAAATTCATACTAATATCATGTGCAGTGATGAAAAGCTGAAAGCATTTCCTCCAAGATCAGTTTTGCCACTCTTATTCAACATAGTTTTAGAAGTCCTAGCCACAGCAATCATAAAAGAAAAAGGAAAATAAGGAATGCAAACCAGAAAATAAGAAGTAAAACTGTCACTGTTTGCAGATCACATGATAGTACATATAGAAAATCCTAAAGACACTATTAGAAATCTACTGGGGCTCATCAATGATTCCATGAAGTTGCAAGATACAAAATTAATACATAGAAATAAGTGGCATTTCTATACACTAATAATAAAAGATCAGAGAAGGAAATTAAGGAAACAATCCCATTTACCATCTCATCAAAAAGAATAAAATACCTAGGAATAAACCTACCTAAGGAAGCAATAAAATGGGAGAAAATATTCTCAAATAATGATACTTACAAGGGATAAGTTTCCAAAATATACAAACAGCTCAAACAGTTCAATATCAAAAAAACAAACAGTCCAATCAAAAATGGGCAGGAGCTCTAAATAGACATTTCTCCAATACACACACACACACACACACACACACACACACACATATAGATGGCCAACAGACATATGAAAAGATGTTCAATATTGCTAATTACTATAGAAATGCAGATCAAAACTACAATAAGGTATCACTTTACACCAGTCAGAGTGGCCATCATGAAAAACTACAAATAATAAATGCTGGAGAATCTGTGGAGAAAACGGAACACTCCTACCCTCTTGGTGGGAATTGTGCCACTATAAAAATATAGGTAGCTCAGATGGTAAAGCGTCTGCCTCTAATGCAGGAGACCCAGGTTTGATCCCTGGGTCGGGAAGATTCCCTGGAGAAGGAAATGGCAACCCACTCCAGTACTCTTGCCTGGAAAATGCCATGGACAGAGGAGCCTGGTAGGCTACAGTCCATGGGGTTGCAAAGAGTCAGACATGACTGAAAGACTTCACTTCACTTATGATATTCCGATCTCTCTCCTGGGTGTATATTTGGAGAAAACTCTAATTTGAAAAGATACATGCACCTTAATATTCAGTGCAGCATTGTTTACAATAGAGGGTATGGATAAAATCTATTTACAATAGTCTAGACATGGAAAAAACCTACATGTCCATTGACAGATGAATAAAGAAGATATGGGGTATGTGTGTGTATTACTGATGGAATATTACTCAGCCCATAAAAATAATGCCATTTATAAACATGGATAAACCCAGAAATTATCAGATAAAGACATATCATACGATACTGCTTATATGTGGAATCTAAAAAAAAAAAATTTATTCACAAAACAGAAAGAGACCCAAAGAAAACAAAGTTATAGTTACCAAAGGGGAAAGGGGATGGGAGAGTACATTAGTAGTTTCCAATTAACATATACACACTACTATATATAAAATAGATAATCAACAAGTACCTACTATATAGCACAAGAAACTACACATACTATTTTGTAATAACTTATAAAGGAAAAGAAACTAAAAACAGAATTGTCTCTCTCTCTCTCCCTACATAGACCCCCTCCCCCGCCCCTGAGGCTGTAGTTTACCCATCCATCTCCCCTCCCCCATTCCCCCAATTGCTCTGGTCATAGCTGTGCTGTGGTCCACAGCGTATGTGCCCTTAGTCGGGTTAGTGCTTTGTCTTCATGTCTCATTAAATGGTGTTTTTCCTCCATAGCAGTAAGTTGAATTGGTGTATCACTACGCAGTTACAGGAGAACGTAATGGCAACCCACTCCAGTACTCTTGCCTGGAAAATCCCATGGATGGAGGAACCTGGGTGGCTGCAGTCCATGGGGTCGCACAGAGTCGGACATGACTGAAGTTACTTAGCAGCATATACATATATATATGTATTCATACATGTATGAATTTATATGAGTATAAATGAATTGGGAGCCTCCCTGGTATCTCAGATGGTAAAGAATCTGCATGCTAATGCAGGGGATCTGGGTTCGATCCCTCGGCTGGGAAGATCCACTGGAGAAGGGAATAGCAACCCAGTACAGTACTTTTGTCTGGAGAATTCCCAAAACAGAGGAACCTGGCTGGCTACTGTCCATGGAGCCAAAAAGCACTGGACACAACTGAGCAACTAACACTTTTATTTTTCATATATAGGAATCAGTTTCTAGTACACATGAAACAAATGCAACATTGCAGATAAACTATACTTCAATTAAAAAAATTCTTTTTAGCAGTAAACCAATGGTTGGACTGTGAAAAAGGCTGAGCACCGAAGAACTGATGCTTTTGAACTGTGGTGTTGGAGAAGACTCTTGAGAGTCCCTTGGACTGCAAGGAGATCCAACCAGTCCATTCTGAAGGAGATCAGCCCTGGGATTTCTTTGGAAGGAATGAAGCTAAAGCTGAAACTCCAGTACTTTGGCCACCTCATACGAAGAGCTGACTCACTGGAAAAGACTCTGATGCTGGAAGGGATTGGGGGAGGAGGAGAAGGGGACGACAGAGGATGAGATGGCTGGATGGCATCACTGACTCGATGGACCTGAGTCTGAGTGAACTCTGGGAGTTGGTGATGGACAGGGAGGCCTGGTGTGCTGTGATTCATGGGGTCGCAAAGAATCAGACACAATTGAGTGACTGAACTGAACTGAACTGAATGAGTTTTCTATAGTCAAAGAGTTTTCTATTAATATAGAAAGTGAAAAATACAACATTGATCTAAAAATTTCTTAAACACTAAAAGGAAAGAGCATATTTTTATTTATAATTTTTGCTTTTTCTTTTATATTATTTTTAAAAATAAAAATATTCCTTCCTTTTAAATATCCTTTTAAAAATAACAATTCTAAAATTGAACCTAAGTTCATAGCAAAATTGAGCAAAAAGTACATAGTCCCCATATACCTCCATCCCCTCTGCCCAGTACACACAATCTCCTCCATTATCAAAATTGTTCACTAGAGTGGTGATAATATTTGTTATCATCCATGAATCCACACTGACACAGCAATGTCATCCAAAACTCACATTAAGGTTCAGTCTTGGTGTTGTATGTTTTATGGATTTTTAACAAATATATAAGAACATCATCCATCATTATAGTGTCATAGAGAATAGTTTCACCTGATCTAAAAATTCTCTGTGATCTTATCTCTGTTAAATTCTCTTTGCTTCTTTGTGAAATACCACTTGACTATATTTGAAAGAAGTGGAATGAAAGTCGCTCAGTCATGTCCAACTCTTTGTGATCCCATGGTCTATACAGTCCATGGAATTCTCTAGGCCAGAATACTGGAGTGGGTAGATCCCCAACCCAAGGATTGAATCCAGGTCTCCCACATTGCAGGCAGAGTCTTTATCAGCTGAACCACAAGGGAAGCCCTGACTATATTTATGTGAGTCTATTTCTGAGCTCTTCTCGGTTCTATTGATGTATGTATCTATTCTTTCATCATTATCATCTTTTCTTGATTTTTTTTAAACTGTGTTATGCAGTATGCGAGAGCTTTAGTTCCCTGAAGTGAAGTCGAAGTGTAGTCGCTCAGTCGTGTTCAACTCTTTGCGACCTTGTGGACTGTAGCCTACCAGGCTCCTCTGTCCATCGGATTTTCCAGGCAACAGTCCAGTCCCGGAGTGGATTGCCATTTCCTTCTCCAGGGGATTTTCCCAACCCAGGGATCGAACCCAGGTCTCCCACATTGTAGACAAACGCTTTACCGTCTGAGCCACCAGGGAAGTTAAACCTGTGCCCCCTGTGTAGAAGAACAAAGCCCTAACCACCGGACCACCAGGTCTTTTCCCATACTGTCTTGATAACTATATCCTTTACCAAGTCTTAAAGTTGGGTAGTGTTAGTCCCCTGACATTGTTCTCTTTCAATAGTGAATTAGCTATTCTGGGTCTTTTGCTTTTCTATACAAACTTTAAAATCAGTCTTTCAATACCCACAAAACAACTTGTTAGGATTTTTATTGAAATTCATTAACAATATATTAATTTTTAATAAAATATTTTCATCTGAAAATTGGAAAATTGCTGATTTAAGTACATTCAAAGTAAGAGGAAATGTCCATTTTTAAAAAATGAAACTGTTCGTGTGGTACTTAATTTAGTAGTATGAAAATATTGTGCATTCACCAATATTATAGAGTAACCTAAAATCAAGGCTTATTCTTTTAACTAGCATATTAATAAAAATTCAAGAGACAGTCTAGTTAATACCTACACTTACATTAATTATATATAAAGTACACCTAAGATGCTGAATTCCTTCCTACTTAGTAATTGGACAACATTAAAAGTTGTTTATAGCACAACATAACTTAAAAATACAAAGTTAAAACAATTGTATTGGTTGGATTTTTTATCTATTTTTTTTTAGTATAAAGCAAGTACATAAGAATAATTTCTGTTTAAGTAAGTACTGACAAAAGGTACTGGTATCTGCTCTACATATATTATATGTTTATTTTCCTGAATGAATAAAGACAAATAAATAATTCAGGTTAAGACATACTAATGTAGCATCCTGTACTGTTTACAAAGTAATGATTTTTTCTACCCTTTGGGTACATCCACATCTCTAGTGACACTGTACGTTATATACAAGATGCTCATTTCAGGTTTTATTTTATCTATCTCCTTGGATAGCAAGGAGATCCAACCAGTCCATTGTAAAGGAAATCAACCCTGAATATGCATTGCAAGGACTGATGCTGAAGCTGAAACTCCAATACTTTGGCTATCTGATGCGAAGAACTGACTCATTTGAATTAGATAAAGCCCATAAAGGCTAGGAAAAGATAGGCAAAAATGTAATTAGTTGGTTTGGAAATGTTTGTGAACTGTGATAGAGACTTTGTGGCATCTCAGTTAACTTCAGCAACTCTATAAATTTAGCATCATTGTGATGAAAGTGAAAGAGTGAAAAATTTGGCTTAAAACTCAACATTCATAAAACTAAGATCATGGCATCCAGTCCCATCACTTCATGGCAAATAGATGGGGAAACAATGGAAACTGTGACAGACTTTATTGGGGGAGGGTTCCAAAAATCACTGCAGATAGTGACTGCAGTCATGAAATTAAAAACACTTGCTCCTTGGAAGAAAAGCTATGACCAACCTAGACAGCATATTAAAAAGCAGAGACATTATCAACAAAGGTCCATCTAGTCAAAGCTATGGTTTTTCCAGTAGTCATGTATGGATGTGAGAGTTGGACTATAAAGCTGAATGCCAAAAAATTAATGCTTTTGAACTGGAGAAGACTCTTGAGAGCCCCTTGGATAGCAAGGAGATCCGACCAGTCCATTGTAAAGGAAATCAGCCCTGAATATTCATTGGAAGAACTGATGCTGAAGCTGAAACTCCAATACTTTGGCCACCTGATGCAAAGAACTGACTCATTTGAAAAACCCTGATGCTGGGAAAGATTGAAGGTGGGAGGAGAAGGCAATGGCAGAGGATGAGATGGTTGGATGGCATCACCGACTCAATGGGCATGAGTCTGAGAAAATTCCAGGAGTTGGTGATGGACAGGGAAGCCTGGCATGCTGTAGTCCATGGGGTTGCAAAAGTCAGACATGACTGAGTGATTGAACTGAACTGATGTTCAGTGCATGCCACGGAAATTTACTCAAGTGGGTTAAATAATGTCCCATAAATTACATGTTTCATTAGGATTCAATAGTCTCTTTTTCTAGGCCTCCTACTGTGCTCACCAGCTTCTAAAGGAAAAAAGGTCATTAAGATAAACCAGTTGTCTTTCTTTCTCCTCTCACCATTGCTAATCTTTAGTGTGCTTGATTTCTCAGAACACATGAAAGCCTCTCACAGGAGAAATAATGGTAAATAAATTTCATGCATAATCATAAAAAAAACCTCTCCTGAGGAAAACTGGGAAGTGACAGCAATGAGAACTGCAAATAGGGAAAGTGACAAAAGAGGCAACAAGCATCATGAAATAATGTTTGCACCAGTGTGATAAAGCCTGAAGAAGGGTGAGTCAAAACACGACAGTCGGAAAAAGTAATCATGAACCGATACAGGAGAAAAATGATGATTTAGGGATGACTTCCTTCTAAAGCCAACCAGGCGTAATTAACATGACCACAAGCCTGTTAGTTTCTTATGAATAGAAAGTAAAACAAAACCCTGTTTTTACAGATTCTGATGGTAGTAAATGACACAGGCATACATTAGGATTCCTCAGTGAATGGATATTATTTAAGCATCAACCTAAAAGATTACTGCATCATGACTAGACCTTTTCCCCCTCCTTTCAGTTCAGCAATGACCACATATGCTAATGGGTAGTTGATAATAGCCACTGGGACAATACACTCAACTGTGACCTTTAATTGTCTCATAGAAGCCAAAAAGAGAAAGCCGGCTAATTTTTTTTTTTTTTAATCAGCCAATTACTTTCATTACTCATTTCATGCAATTCATTATTCACAAATTTATAAAAATATAGAAGTTTCAAAATGGGTTGAATCTTGAAGTTAGTTTACTCAAGCGTCCTTTTCTTAAGTGTACAGAACATTTTAAATCGTGAGTTGATGTCCAGTGTAGACGAGGGAAATCAGGTCAGTCTTGTTGGGAGACTACTCTAATTAAATGCTGAGAGCTCTGATGAGGCACCATCTGCAGGCTCTGTCTTCGCTTCTGCTGGCCTCCGAGGGAAGGTGACCTGTTTGACTCCGAAAGTGCTTCCATCTGTGGGGAGACTGGCACTGTTTACTAGCAGACCTGGCAGCTAACTGTACCTCAGAGAAAAATTTAAAGGAGATTCTCTTTGTTCAGAAATCTAACTCAGATTCTAGGTATCAAAGAGGAAAGCCTGAGAAGTGCTGCTAATGAGCTAATAGACAAATACATATATATTTGTCTTGTGACCATGTATTTATTCATTTGTGGGTGTCTGTGAGAGAGAAAACATGTGTACAGGTCAATAAAATGCATCCCTTCATTAATTCTAAAGTAACAAAGAATCAGATCTCGCTAGAGGAAGTGCTAAATTTTACCCTTTAATTGTACAAGGTGAAAAGACTATGTTGAAAGACTTTGAGCTGGAATGATGAAGTAAAATTCTCACCCAGACTTGATGGTTCATATAGCACGCCAGCACTCTGGTAAATAATTATTCAGTATGTTTAGACAGTGGGCTAGAGCAATGGGAGCTACAAGAAACAGCCTTTCTTTTTGGACAGATTCTGATAATGATTATGAGAATGATGAAGATAGTATACATGAGCCAAATTTTCTTAATATCTTTTCCTGGAACAAAAGGTAAAATATATAAATACAGAATAAAATACACTGAGAATTTAAACAAAACTTTGTATGAGCATATGGGTATATTTGTACAAACCTATCCACACTAGATGATAAATTGAATTATTAAATGACAATAATTGTTTTGTTTGATTTTTACTCTGTATTTCCACTATGTTTTGAAGAAAGTAAATGCACCATTCCTGGTGGCTCAGTCAGTAAAGAATCGCCCTGCAATGTAGGAGACCCAGGTTTCGTCTCTGGGTCGGGAAGCTCCCCTGGAGAAGGGAATGGCTACTCACTCCAGTATTCTTGCCTGGAGAATTCCATGGACAGAGGAGCCTGGCAGGCTACAGGTCATGGGATCACAAGAGTCAGACACTATTTAGTGACTAAACTACCACCACCACCACAAGCAGAATTAAATTTACATAAGTAATAAATATGGTTCTGTATATATTTAAGGACATACAGATAAGTTTTTAAATAAAACATATTCTTTGAAATATGCTTTTATATACAGGTTCATTTAAGATTTTCTTTAATCTTTTAATTAATTTTTACTCATAAATTGAGTTACTTCTATCTTTTAAAAACATACTGTACAAAAAGAAATTTTAGTGTTTAGAAAGAAGGAAAAGGTCAGGAAGTAGAAAGTGATGAGGAAGAGGTAGAGAATGCATGAAGAAAAAATTGAAGAGGAAATAGAACAGAGTAAAAAATTACTGATTGACAAAGGAGAGGGGAGGGAGAGACAGAGAGGAAGAAGGGCAGAGAAAAGAAGAGGAAGGGAGAAAGAGGTTTGATGGAGTTAATGAAAGAGAAGAAGAAAAAAACAGGAGCATAAAGAGGAGCAAGAAGAAAAGGGGAATAAACTATAAAATGATGCCATACAAGGCATAACTAGAATAAATGGAAGGCCTAAAAGTCCTACAGTCTCTATGTGCAGGTACCTTTATGTACAACTTTAGGAAATATAACTAATTTCCAATATAACTATATAACAGTAAGTGAGAAATTTAGATTTGAAGTTAAAAGTGAATCAGCAATAAGTTACCTAACACCATTCTTATGGCCATGGAACAACAGACTGGTCCCAGACTGGGAAAGGAGTACATCAAGGTTGCATACTGTCACCCTGCTTGTTTAAATTAAATGTAGAGTATGTAGTGTCAAATGCCAGGCTAGATGAAGCACAAGCTGGAATCAAGATTGCCAGGAGAAATATCAATAAGCTTCCCTGGTGGGTCAGAGGTTAAAGTGCTTGCCTGCAATGTGGGAAACCTGGGTTCAATCCCTGTATCGGGAAGATCCTGGAGAAGGAAATGGCAACCCACTCCAGTATTCTTGCCTGGAGAATCCCATGGACGGAAGAGCCTGGTGGGCTACTGTCCACGGGGTTGCAAAGAGTCGGACACGGCTGAGTGACTTCACTTTCACTTTCAGATACTCAGGTGACACCACCCTTAAGGCAGAAAGTGAAGAAGATTTAAAGAGCCTCTTGGTGAAAGTTAAAGAGGAGAGTGGAAAAGTTGGCTTAAAGCTCAACATTCAAGAAACTAAGATCATGGAATCCAGTCCCATAACTTCATGGCAAATAGGTGGGGAAATGATGGGAACAGTGAGAGTTTTTTGGCTCCAAAATCACTGCAGATGGTGACTGCAGCCATGAAATTAAAAGATGCTTGCTCCTTGGAAGAAAAGCTATGACCAACCTAGACAGCATATTAAAAAGCAGAGACATTACTTTACCAACAAAGGTCCGTCTAGTCAAGGCTATGGTTTTTCCAGTGGTCATGTATGGATGTGAGACTTGGACTGTGAAGAAAGCTGAGTGCCGAAGAATTGATGTTTTTGAACTGTGGTGTTGGAGAAGACTTTTTTTTTCTTTTTCTTTTTTAAATTTATTTATTTTTTAAATTACAATACTGTATTTGTTTTGCCATACATTGACATGAATCAGCCACAGGTGAACACAATCTCCCTTGGACTGCAAAGAGATACAACCAGTCCATCCTAAAGGAAATCAGTCCCGAATATTCTTTGGAAGGACTGATGCTGAAGCTGAAACTCCAATAGTTTGCCTACCTGATGCGAAGAAACAACTCACTGGAAAAGATCCTAATGCTGGGCAAGACTGAAGGTGGGAAGAGAAGGGGATGACAGAGGATAAGATGGTTGGATGCATCACTGACACGATGGACATGAGTTTGAGTAGGCTTCGGGAGCTGGTGATGGACAGGGAAGCCTGGCGTGCTGGAGTCCATGGGGTAGCAAAGAGTAGTACACGATGAGCAACTAAACTGAAATGAACTGATTCTTATGGCACACATAACTTTTGAAAAGGATGGTGAGTACTTTTACTTTGATTTTTATGCTAAAATAGTTTCCTCATCAGCCTATAACACTGCGTCACTAAGGAAAACTATGTGTGAAATTTCAAAACCAGATAAACTCCTATTATAAATGATTATAAGCATGTTTTTTCTTTTATGATAGGACAGAATTTAAGGTATATTGTAGCTTGTTCTAGGGCTTGCCAGGCGGTGCTAGTGGTAAAGAACCCTCCTGCCAGTGCAGGAGAAACAAGCAATGCAGGTTTGATTCCTAAATTGGAAAGATCTCCTGGAAGAGGGCACAGCAACCCACTCCAGTATTCTTGCCTGGAAAATCCTATGGACAGACGAACCTGGCAGGCTATGGTCTGTCCCATAGGGTTGCAAAAAGTCAGACATGACTGAAGTGACTTGGCAAGCAAGCATAGTTTGTTCTAGACAAAACAAATTGAATGGATCAATTTAATTCTCCAAATATAAAGGAGAAATACACTCCCACCTCATCTTTAGTACACTGTAGAAGAACCTATCTGAATTGACAAGGATCTGACATAACAGTGGATTGTCTTGCTTGGAGGAGAGAGGCTGAGACATGGATCTTCAAGGTTCAAAGCTATGAACATATTTTCAATGAATAGAGGTGACTGCAACCAAAAACAGAGTGAAAAACACTTGGAACTGGGAAAGTTCCTTGAAATATAAGGGAGGATAATGTTTGTCTGTATTACTCAGGAACCCAGTTCAGCATCTAGCTCTTCAGAGAGCAGTGATGAACATTCTGACCTTGTGGGAAAAGGCCACCGCAGGTGAATTGAAGTAGCTGGTCCCTAAAAATTAGTAGTGGTCTTAGTTTAACTGTGGGGTCACTCTCGTGATCATGACCATGGCACCAGTGCCAGTCCTCCCAATGCAACACCCATCAGAGACTCATCAGAGGCCAACACAGTGCAGAGAACTGAGATGCGTTCTGAAGACCTTTCCAGCATCCCTTCATCCAATAAAGGACCATGTGGCCTACTCATTAAAAGCTGCCAATCAAAGCCACACCCACATAACCATGTTTGTTTTCTACATCTGTGGCTCTACTCCTGTATTTTGTATCCTTTTTATTTTATATTCGACATATAAACAGGGGATAAGGGTGGAGGGATAAATTGGGAGATTGGAACTGGCATATACAAATAAGAGTTGACTCACTGGACCCTGATGCTGGGAGGGATTGGGGGCAAGAGCAGAAAGGGACGACAGAGGATGAGATGGCTGGATGGCATCACCAACTAGTTGGACATGAGTTTGGGTGAACTCCAGGAGTTGGTGATGGACAGGGAGGCCTGGCGTGCTGAGATTCATGGGGTCACAAAGAGCTGGACACGACTGAGTGACTGAATTGAACTGAACTGATCATAAAATAGATAACTAATAAGAACTTGCTGTGTAGCACAGGGAACTCTACTCAGTACTCTGTAATCACCTAAATGGGAAAAGAATCTCTGGAAGAAAGCGAATATATGTATAATTGATTCACTTTGCTGTACACCTGAAACTAACACAACATGTAAATCAACTATATTTGGATAATGACCAAAAAATAAAATTGTGAAGAAAAGCCACAGCCACAGCTGCTCCAAAAACCACATGGCCTTCGGTTTATGCAGCATCAGGCCCAGTAATGTATGCTGAGAGAGATGGCAAAGAGGCAAATGAGAAGATAAAGAAATATTTTAGAAAGAAAACTAGCCTGGGGGCCACAAAGCAGATTACAGAGAACTTGAGAAATCCGTATGGGAGGGGAATAGAGGAATGCAGGGTTGTGTAGAGAACCATAGAACAATATAGGGGTGAGAATTTAGAAGATGGTAGATGAATGGTGAGGTCTATATTCAGGCCTTTTCAATTGTCCCTAGATTAATTACCAGGCAAGTAGAATGCTTAGAAAAATCTATCATAGATTAAGTTTGGACTTTCTGAAAATTTGGCAGTTTAGACATGTCATTTAACACACATTTAGAAATTATTATTTTACTCACATATTAATGAAACCTTGAGAATATATTTCCATCTTTATGAAATATATGAATAAGATGTCATCATTAGTGTTAGATAATGAAGGGTTTTTTTTTAAATGCCTTAAAATCTTGTTTGGATTTAACTAATTTTAGAATTTCTTAAGTCTTGAGAATTCTTTAATTTCAAGTTCTTTGTATATATGTTTGGCATGTGATTAAATTTTTAAAATTTTGTTCAGCCTGATCTAGCTCTGTCATCTCTATACCCACATAACTACTTATAAGATTAATTCAAAGAAAATACTCTTTACCACGGCAACTAAAAGAATAAAATAATCTCAAACAGATTTTTACCAAGAAACATGCAATATCTACATAAAGAAACACTAAGGTGTCACTGATGATAAAGAATTTGCCTGCCAAAGCAGGAGACACAAGAGATGCGGGTTTGATTCCTGGGTGGGGAAGATCCCCTGGAGTAGGAAGTGGCACCCCACTCCACTATTCTTGCCTGGAGTATTTCATGGACAGAGGAGCCTGTTGGGCTACAGTCCATGGGGCCCCAAAGAACTGGACATGACTGAGCTCCTGAGTACACATTATTGGAGCTTCCTAGAAGCTCAGTCAGTAAAGAATCTGCCTGCAAAGCAGGAGACCAGGGCTCCATCCCTGGATCAGGCAGATCCCCTGGAGAAGGACATGGCAACCTGCTCCAGTATTCTTACCTGGAAAATCCCATGGACAGAAAAACCTGGTGGGCTACATACAGTCCATGGGGTACAAGGCCAGACGTGACTTAGAGACTAAACTACAAACATCCTATTAGAAGACATAAAAGAGAACCAAACATCAACCAGGTTTCTGGATATAAAACATTATTGTCTCAGAACTATCCTCCAAATTTACACAAAAATATAAAAATATATTTTGTGAGAAACCAAGCTAAGTGATTTTAAATTCCTTGAGGAAAAAAATTTTAAAATGCAAGAGAACATAAAACTTTTGCAAAAGGTATTACCATCACGAAACTATATAGTACAGATTTAGCAAGGTTGTTGTTGGTGGTGGTGATTTAGTTGCTCAGTTCTGTCCAACTCTGCAACCCCATGGATGTAGCCCTCCAGGCTCCTCTGTCCATGGGATTTTCCAGCCAAGAATACTGGATCAGGTTGCCATTTCCTTCTCCAGGAGATCTTCCTAACCCAGGGATGGAACCTGTGTCTCCTGCATTGGCAGGCATATTCTTTACCACTGAGTCACCTCAGTAGTCCCTCTTACCTTGGTGCTGGTACATAAAGGATTGGAGAGTCCAGAAGCAGATCTTAGTAGTTCTAGGAATCTGTAACTGATAAATTTTGTATATCACATCAGTAGAGAGAAAATATTATTTAATAATTGATAAGGCATGCTGCAGTCCAAAGGGTCACAAAGACATACAACTTAGTGACCAAATGACAACAACAAATGGAACATTAAGTAACCATGTTGAAGAAAAATTAAAATTGAGATCCTTATCTAATACCTTTTTACACTGAGTTTTTTCTTACTTCAACATTGAACCTCTCCCTATGTCAAAAACAGATATTTGAAGCATCAGAGATGACATCTCAGTAGAGATCCAGGGAATTTACCAGCAAAAGCATCACCCCCCATCCCCACCCACCTACCGTTTCCAAAAATGGTTGTTTGTCAATCAGAGTGTCATAAAGGATGTATTTTCCTTGTGGACTTTTGACACCTTGTGCTATATATCTGCCCCTTGCTTAAGGTAAATTCCTTATAGGTCAAAGCC
Organism: Nanger dama; assembly: GCA_917880005.1. Lineage (NCBI taxonomy): Eukaryota > Metazoa > Chordata > Mammalia > Artiodactyla > Bovidae > Nanger > Nanger dama. The sequence goes on from CAKJTW010000007.1 coordinate 40,523,511, forward strand.
CTTGTGCATGTTTCATGTTCAAGAATCCTGTATCCCTAAACATCTGGCAAAATTGTAGATTCCATCACTTCATTAATGCCCCATTTATGTGACAATTATTGAAATGAAACTAAACACACTAAAATTAGAAGCAGTGTGTGACAGCAAGGTGAATTGATCTTTTTAAAGACAATGCTTAATGGGAAACAGAAAAAAGACAGAAATACAGTAAATTTCAGATATCTACTCTTATTCTTTGTCCCCTCAAATGAATGCCTCTTGTAATTAACCAAAAATAGTTTAACATTTTATACTCTGTGCTACATAATGAATTAGAGATGGACTCAGAGTATATATATTTTAACTTCTGTCAGAGATATAAAGGAAATGAAATATATATATCAATTCAGTTCAGTTGCTCAGTCATGTCTGACTCTTTGTGACCCCATGGACTGCAGCACACCAGCCCCCTATCCATCACCAGCTCCTGGAGTTTACTCAAGTTCATGTCCATTGAGTCGGTGATGCCATCCAACCATCTCATCCTTAGTGGTCCCCTTCTCCTCCCCCTACAATCTTCACCAGCATTAGGGTCTTTTCAAATGAGTCAGTTATTTGTATCAGGTGGCCAAAGTATTGGAGTTTCAGCTTCAGCATCAGTCCTTCTAATGAATATTCAGGACTGATTTCCTTTAGGATGGACGGGATGGATCTCCTTGCTGTCCAAGGGACTCTCAAGAGTCTTCTCCAACACCACAGTTCAAAAGCATCAATTCCTTGGCACTCAGTTTTCTTTATAGTTCAACTCTCACATCCATACATGACTTCTGGAAAAACCATAGCTTGAGTAGATGAACCTTTGTTGGCAAAGCAATGTTTCTGCTTAATATGCTGTCTAGGTTGGTCATAGCTTTTCTTCCTAGGAGCAAGTGTCTTTTAATGTCATGGCTGCAGTCACCATCTGCAGTTATTTTGGAATCCCCCAAAATAAAGTCTGTCAATGTTTCCACTGTTTTCCCATCTATTTGCCATGAAGTGATGGGACCAGATGCCATGATCTTAGTTTTCTGAATGTTGAGTTTTAAGCCAAATTTTTCACTCTCCTCAAGAGGCTCTTCAGTTCTTCTTCGCTTTCTGCCATAAGGATGGTGTCATCTGCATATCTGAGGTTATTGATATTTCTCCCAGCAATCTTGATTCCAGCTTGTGCTTCATCCAGCCTGGTGTTTCACACGATCTACTCTGTATATAAGTTAAATAAGCAGGGTGATAATATACAGCCTTGATGTACTCCTTTCCCAATTTGGAACCAGTCTGTTGTTCCATGTTCAGTTCTAACTGTTGCTTCTTGACCTGCATACAGATTTCTCAGGAGGCAGGTCAGGTGGCCTGCTATTCCCATCTCTTTCAGAATTTTCCACAGTTTGTTGTGATCCACAGTGAAAAGCTTTGACAGTAAATAAAGCAGAAGTAGATGTTTTTCTGAAACCTCCTTGCTTTTTGATGATCCAATGAATATTGGCAATTTGATCTCTGGTTCCTTTACCTTTTCTAAATCCAGCTTGAACATCTGGAAGTTCACAGTTTATGTACTGTTGAAGCCTGGCTTGCAGAATTTTGAGCACTACTTTACTAGTGTGTGAGATGAGTGAAACTATGTGGTAGTTTGAGCATTTTTGGCATTGCCTTTCTTAGGTATTCAAATGAAAACTGATATTTTCCAGTCCTGTGGCCACTGCTGAGTTTTCCCAGTTGGCTGGCATATTGAGTGCAGCACTTTCACAGCATCATCTTTTAGGATTTGAAATAGCTCAGCTGGAATTCCATCACCTCCACTAGGTTTGTTTGTAGTGATACTTCCTAAGGACCACTTGACTTCACATTCCAGGATGGCTGGCTCTAGACGAGTGATCACACCATTGTGATTGTCTGGGTTGAGAAGATATTTTTTGAATAGTTCTTCTGTATATTTTTGCTGCCTCTTCTTAATATCTTCTGCTTCTGCTAGGTCCATACCATTTCTGTCATGGGCACAATAAAGTGCCCATCTTTGCATGAAATGTTCCCTTGGTATCTCTAATTTTCTTGAAGAGATCTCTAGTCTTTCCCATTCTATTGCTTTTCTCTATTTCTTTGCACTGATCACTAAGGAAGGCTTTCTTATCTCTCCTTGCTATTCTTTGGAACTCTGCTTTCAAATAGGTATATCTTTCCTTTTCTCCTTTGCCTTTCACTTCTCTTCTTATCATAGCTGTTTGTAAGGCCTCCCCAGACAACCGTTTTGCCTTTTTGCATTTCTTTTTCTTGGGGATAGTATTGATCACTGCCTCCTGCACAATGTCATGAACCTCTGTCCACAGTTCTTCAGGCACTCTGCCTATCAGATATAATCCCTTGAATCTATTTCTCACTTCCATTATACAGCATTATGGTATAATCGTAAGGTATTTGATTTAGGTCATACCTGAATGATATAGTAGTCTTCCCTACTTTCTTCAATTTAAGTCTGAATTTGGCAATAAGGAGTTCATGATCTGAGTCACAGTCAGCTTCCAGTCTTGTTTTTGCTGACTGTATAGAACTTTTCCATCTTTGGCTGCAAAGAATATAATCAATCTGATTTCAGTATTGACCATCTAGCGATGTCCATGTGTAGTCTTCTCTTGTGTTGTTGGAAGAAGGTGTTTGCTATGACCAATATGTTCTCTTAGTAAAACTCTATTAGCTTTTGCTTTGCTTCATTCTGTACTCCAAGACCAAATGTGCCTGTAACTCCAGGTTTTTCTTGACCTCCTATTTTTGCATTCCAGTCCCCTATAATGAAAAGGACATCTTTTTTGAGGTGTTATTTCTAGGTCTTGTAAGTCTTCAAAGAACCGTTCACCTTCAGCTTCTTCAGCATTACTGGTAGGGGCATAGACTTCAATTACTGTGATATTGAATGGCTTTTCTTTGAAATGAATAGAGACCATTCTGTCATTTATGAGACTGCATCCAAGTACTGCATTTCAGACTCTTTTGTTGACTATAATAGTTACTCCATTTCTTCTAAGGCATTCTTGCCACAGCGGTAGATATAACAGTCATATGAGTTAAATTCACCCTTTCCAAGTAATTTTAGTTTGCTGCTTCCTAAACTGTTGATGTTCATTCTTGCCATCTCCTTTTTGACCACTTGCAATTTGCCTTGATTCATGAACCTAACCTTTCAGATTCCTATGCAATATTGCTCTTTACAGCATCGGACTTTACTTCCATCACCAGTCACATCCACAACTGTGTGTTGTTTTTGCTTTGGCTCTGTCTCTTCATTCTTTCTGGAGTCATTTCTCCACTGATCTCCAGTAGCATATTGGACACCTATTGACCTGGGGAGATCATCTTTCAGTGTCCTATCTTTTGCCTTTTCCTACTGCTTATGAAGTTCTCAAGGCAAGAATACTGAAGTGGTTTGCCATTTCCTTCTCCAGTGGACCGTGTTTTGTCAGAACTCTCCACCATAACCCATCTGTCTTGGTGGCCCTACACAGCATGGCTCATAGTTGCATTGAGTTAGACAAGGCTGTAATTAGATTGGTTAGTTTTCTGTGATGGTGGTTTTCATTTTGTCTGCCCTCTGATGGAGAAGGATAAGAGGCTATGGAAACTTCCTGATTGGAGAGATTGACTGAGGGGGAAACTGGGTCTTATTCTGATGGGTATGGCCTTGCTCATTAAACTTTAATCCAATTTTCTATTGAAGAGCAGGGCTGTGTTCCCTCCCTATTATTACTATTATAAAAGAGATCGACAAGTCTGGGTCGATCTCTTGTGGGGTCACTGCTCCTTTCTTCTGGGTCCTGGTACACACAAGGTTCTGTTTGTGCCCTTCAAGAGTCTGTTTTCCCAGTCCTGTGAAAGTTCTGGTGGCTCTATGGTGGGGTTAATGACGATCTCCTCCAAGAAGGCTTGTGCCATACAGAGGTCTACTGCACCCTTGCCCACGAGTGGCCAGGAGTCTCCCTCATAGGTGTGGGTCTCCAGTGGCCTGCTGCAGGCTTGGGGCACTGAGTGTAGCAGTGCATGCATGGGACCTTTTGAATGAGGTCAACATTATCTTCATTACCTCCACCATAGTTTGGCCTCAGGTCAAAGAACATGGAGGGAACTAAATGTATATTTAGTTCAACATATATAACTGTGTAAAGGTCTGCTAAACAGAAAAAAGACTGTCCCAGTATCCAAAGATACAGCATCACATTTGGTCACCATGTCTCAGTCTCTCCATGCTGTGACAGTTTCTTTTCTCATTTGTTTCTAATGGCTTTAATGATTTGAAAGAAAAGTTGTCAAGTGTTGTGTAGAGTATCTATCAACTCTCATTTGTCAGCTGATTTTTCCTGGTTAAACTGGGCTTATGCGTATTGCAGGTAAGAGAACCCCAGAAGTGAAGTGCTTTCATTCTATCAGATCAAGGGAGTATGTGACATCAACATGATTTATATTATTGGTGACCTTCAACTTGATCACTTGGATAAGTGTTGGATAACAGGTTTTTCCACTGTAAAGTTATTCTTTTCTCCTTTATAGGACAGAATTACTAAGTGAAGCCTGCACTCAAGGTGAGTTAAACTCCACCTCCTTAGGGAGGAATATAAAAAATTTGTGGACATTTGTTAAAACCACTGCACTGATAAATAAATATTCCAAAGGAAACAATTTGAAACTAAGCAAGCACCCTGTTTTGTTTTTTTCTTAAAATTAGGAGTTTTTTAGTACTGCCTTATGACCCAGCAATCCCACTGCTGGGCATACACACTGAGGAAACCAGAAGTGAAAGAGACACATGTACTCCAATGTTCATTGCAGCACTGTTTATAATAGCCAGGACATGGAAGCAACCTAGATGTCCATCAGCAGATGATTGGATAAGAAAGCTGTGGTACATATACACAATGGAATACTACTCAGCCCTTAAAAGAATAAATTTGACTCAGTTCTAATGAGATGGGTGAAATTGGAACCGATTATGCAGAGTGAAGTAAGCCAGAAATAAAAACACCAATACAGTATACTGACACATATATATGGAATTTAGAAGACAGTAATGATGACCCTATATGTGAGACAACAAAGAGACACAGAGGTATAGAGTGGACTTTTGGACTCTGAGGGAGAGGGAAAGGGTGGGATGGTTTGGGAGAATGGCAATGAAACATGTATATTTTCTTGTAAGAAACGAAGCGCCAATCTATGTTCAATGTAGGATGCAGGATGCATGGGGCTGATGCACAGGATGATTCAAGTAGAGGATGTGGGGTGGGAGGTGGGAGGGGGCTTCGGCATTGGGAGATTGTGTTCACCTATGGCTGATTCGTGTCAATGTATGGCAAAACAAATACAGTATTGTAATTAAAAAAAAATAAAATAAAATAAAACCACAAAAAAAAAGAAAGAAAGAAAAAATATCCCGTAAACATAAGTCGGAGAAGGCAATGGCACCCTACTCCAGTACTCTTGCCTGGAAAATCCCATGGGCGGAGGAGCCTGGTGGGCTGCAGTGCATGGGGTCGCTAAGGGTCGGACACAACTGAGCGACTTCACTTTCACTTTTCACTTTCATGCATTGGAGAAGGAAATGGCAACCCACTCCAGCGTTCTTGCCTGGGAGAATCCCAGGGAGGGGGGGAGCCTGGTGGGCTGCCGTCTATGGGGGTCGCACAGAGTCGGACACGACTGAAGCACTTAGCAGCAGCAGTAAACATAAATCAGGGCTTCCCAGAAGGCGCTAGTGGTAAATAACACATTTGCCAACACAGAAGGCTTAAGCAATGGTGGGTTTGATCCCTGGGTCTGGAAGATTCCCTGGAGGAGGGCATGGCAACACTAGTATTCTTGCCTGGAGAATCCCATGACAGAGGAGCCTGGCAGGCTACAGTCCATAGGGTCACAAAGAGTCAGATGTGACTACAGTGACTTAGCACACATGCATGCAAACATAAATCACCATATACTGTTCAACATACAGTTGCAGAGGTTGCCCACACCTTCCTTCTCTGTGTTTTCCCAAAGGACCCCTAGAAAAGCTAGGTTTTCTGCTTTTATTTTGGTCTAATGTTTCTTTTTGTATTTTACTATATGCCTGCAGTGTCCTCGTAGGAAAAAATATAGAAACCATATTCTATTCTCATTCCTGATCTACTCCTGCAAACAAAACATCCTGTTAATTATTTTAGTCAGATTTCCATAGGTAGAGTACAAAGAAGTAATTTAGATTCCTATTTTCCCAAATCATCTGGAGAGCTATACAGCATATATGCAAGCTTGTGAGCAGCACACACATACACACCCCATAATATCTGCAGTCCTGTTCTAAGTAACTTGTTCCATATCCTACACATCTATTGTCTAGTCAATTCTGGCTTTTATAGCAAATATACTATAAACTGAGTGGTTTAAACAGTAAACATTTATTTCTCACAGTTATGGAGTCTGGAAAATCTACAGTCAAGTCACCAGCACATTCAGTGTCTGGTAAGAGCCAGCTTCCTGGTTCACAGGCACCTGTCTGCTCTATGCCCTCCTATTGCAGGTGAGGAAATAGAGGCTCTCTGTGGTATCTTTTTGCAAGGATTCTTCTTTCATGACCTAATCATCTCCCAAATGCCCCATCTCTAAATACTACTATGGATTTCCCTGGTGGTCTAACTCTTTGCGACCCCATGCAATAGTCCACGGATTCTCCAGGCCAGAATACTGGAGAGGGTACCATGGCCTCCTCCAGGATTTCCCAACCAACGGATCAAACCCAGATCTCCTGCATTTCAGGTGGTTTCTTTACCATCTGAGCCACCAGGGAAGGCCCCTTGATGGTCCAGTGGTTAAGATTTTGTGCTTCCACTGCAGGGGAAGTGGGTTCAGTCTCTGGGTGGGGAAGATCCCTGGAGAGAAATGGCAGTCCACTCAAGTATCCTTGCCTGGAGAATCCCATTGACAGAAGAACCTGGCAGGTTACAGTCCATGGAGTCACAAATAATTGCATACAATTGAGCATACACACTCTTTAAATACTATGATTTTGGGAATTAGGTTTCACAAATTAGTTTCCCCTCCCCCACCACAGGGGTGTCACAAACATTCAGTCTATAGCGATCATTGAATCAAAACATTTTTAGATGAATTTGGTAATCTTCATTTTTCTTAAAGTCTCCAATGTATCTTTGATTATTTGCAAGAATTGGAGAGTTGTTGACTTAGATTGTGCTGCAGTTTATCACACACATGGATGTAAGAAAATTAAGAGATAATGCCAAAAGATTTATAAAAATTGTATGGCATAACCAGATTCTATCTTCAAAATTTCACCTTGAATTAGTGAAAGATCCAGGAGAATAAATTCTTCCAAGCACATGTAATATTTTTTCTGGCATAGACATGAAAGGACTATAGTTGTATTATTATTCTTGACTTTCAAATGTATGGTCTCTAAGTAACACAGATTTCCTTAGAAGATACAGTTTTGTGTTATATTACTTTCAGATTTCCAGTAGACTAGAGAGAAGTCCTAAAAGAATTGATATCATTATTTAAATACCAATCTAAGGGATATTTAAATGAGATTCCCAGGATTTGGCAGATTTGCAGAAAATTTTTATGTTGGCAGTTGCAAATGCCCCCACAATCATGCCACTATCACTTTACCACTCAAAGGGCTCAGCATGACAGAGATGATATTTTAGCAGTCCACAGGCGATGGAACAGAATCCCATTTCACAAATTACTCTTGCTTTTGGCAAGATGTCACTTCACTAACCAGAAATGAAAAATGTGATCCTAGACAACAGCACAGTAGTTCCTCAAAAGAATATTTGCATAATTTTATTTTATAATTTGCATAAAAAATGAAATGTAGGCCAGCATGCAATTCTCAAAAGATCCCTCATCATTTCCTTCCTCAGTAACTCTTTTGCCAAGAATATCCTATGTGTCCATAGCAAACTTAATTGTTTGCTGGAACAGAATATTATGAATTATATTCCATGAGTAAATTATGCAGACACTTTGATATTTGGTGACTGGATGTAAACCAGTATGTCCAATGGAGTAATCCAGTATTAATAGTTGGCTGAACTGTTTAAAATGTTAGAAGCCACAAAGGAAAACCAAGTTTTTCTACTTTTGACAAGAGTTATTAAAGATGTGCTTAGCAATTACCCACTTTATACTATTCAATATTAATAGAATGATTACTGAAACTAGCCCAATGTTCATGAAACAATTCAGTTTGTAATATGTAAAACTAAGTCAAAGTAAAAGTAATATAATAATGATCACATTGGAAATGCTCCCTTGCCAGGATAACTGTTAAGATTTTTTTAAGCATGACAAGCAAGAAAATAATATTTTCAACAATAGGTTCACCCAAACAATGTCACTCTCCTCATTAGTATAGTGGTGAGTATCCCCAGCTGTCATGGGGAAGACCAGGGTTCAATTCCTGGATGAGGAGGCAACACACCCTTTGCATTTCCCTTGTGGCTCAGCTGGTAAAGAATCCGCCAGCAATGTGGGAGACCTGGGCTCAATCCCTGGATTGGGAAGATCCCCTGGAGAAGGAAAAGCTACCCACTCCAGTATTCTGGCCTAAAGAACTCCAGGGACTGTACAGTCCATGGGGTTGCAAAGAGTCAGACACGACTGAGGGACTTTCACTCACTCACTCACTCAAACAATGTCACCTAAATGGAACAGAAAGTAGACCTCTTTAGTCAGAAAAGAGTAGAACAATTTTCTCTAATAAAGTCTTATCCCAGCACCACATTATTGGGCAGACATCATACTTAAGTACTACTCTGGAGGAAAAAAAAGGAAAAGAAGAAACTGGTCTGTAGCATTTGCTGATTTGTAAACACTGTCATTGTGGTGTTTAAGCTACCAATCTGACGTCATTAAACATGGGGTTGCAGAAAAAGATGCACAGAATCAGCTCTTCTGAGCTCCAAACGCTTTTACAAGAGTGACATTTGAGCCTGACTCTTACCCCTCTTAAGTTAAATCTGAAGGTTTCCCTGATAACTTAGTTGGTAAAGAATCCGCCCGGCAATGTAGGAAACCACAGTTCGATTGCTGAGTCAGAAAGAGCCACTGGAGAAGGGATAGGCTACCCACTCCAGTACTGTTGGGCTTCCCTTGTGGCTCAGTTGGTAAAGAATCCACCTGCAATGTGGGCGACCTGGAGGGAATTCATGTCCTACAAAGGCTCTTAATGCAGCTTATGGTATATCTCTTTTGTTCAATATTCTAACATAACGTTATCAATGTGCTTTCATCATTAATATAATTCAACTCTAAATATTTTGTGGGGTATAAACAAAATCGACAATCCCTTAGCCAGACTCATCAAGAAAAAGAGAGATCACAAATCAATATAAGTAGCAATGAAAAAGGAGAAGTTACAACTGATACCACAGAGATACAAAGTATAATAAGAGATTAATACGGACAAATATATTCCAATAAAATGGATATTCTAGAAGAAATGGACAAATTCAGAAAGATACAAATTCTCAGAAAGATACATTTCAAGACTGAAACAGGAAAAAACAGAAATTATAAACAGACAAACCATCACTAATTAAATTGAAATTGTGATTCAAAATCTTCCAACAAACAAAAGTCCAGGAGCAGATGGCTTCACAGGTGAATTTTACCAACCATTTAGAGAACAGTTAACACCTATACTTCTGAAACTATTCCAAAAAGTTACAGAGGAAGGAACACTCCTAAGCTCATTCTATGAAGTCACCATTACGCTGATTACCAAAGCCAGACAAAATATCACAAATAACAGAAAATTACAGGCTAATATCACTGACGAACAGAGACACAAAAATATTCAACAAAATACTAGCAACAAAAATTCAATAATACATTTAATATATCATATACCATGATCAAGTGGGGTTACTACCAGAGATCAAGGATTCTGCAATAGAGGCAAAGCAGTGTGATACAACACATTAACAAACTGAAGAATAAAAATCATCATCTCAACAGATGCAGAAAAAGTTTTTGACAAATTCCAACACCTATTTATGATTAAAAAAATAAAAAAACTCTCCAGGAAGTGGGAATGGAGGGAACTTACCTCAACATAAGAAAGGACATATATGACAAACTCACAGCTAACAGACTCAACAGTGAAAAGATGAAAGCATTCTAAGATTAGGAAGAAGACAAGGATGCCCATTGTTGCCACTTTTATTCAGCATAGTTTTGGAAGTCCTAGTCATAGCCATCAGAGTAGTAAAAGAAATAAAAGGAATCCAAGTTGGAAAAGAAGATATAAAACTGTCATTGTTGGCAGATGACATGACACTATACATGGATAGGAGTAAATTATTATTTTTCCTTTTTAGGTTTTTCTGGTCTATCCATATTAACATAAATACACTATTACCTAAAGTAGTATTGATGAAAATGTAGTATAAAGAAGACTGTTGAGACACTATAGTCACAAATAAAAAACATGTTCTAAACACATTAAGACTTTAAAGGCAAAGCATGTAAGGTCAGCTACTGGCTTGCAGATGTGGCGGAGATGAGGTGCTAGGATGTAAATAGTCAGACCTTTGAACTTAACCTTGTTTTCAGAATTCCCAAAGACATTTAGTTTGAATAGCAAAGTACATCACAATGAAGGGAGTCCAAAAATAAATTCAGCTTGATTTATATTAAATGTTAGGAATTAGAATAATTGCTGCTTATTTTACTATAATAAATCTTATATTGTTCTTTTAACAGAAGAAACATTTATTTTACTCAACTATAGAGATATTTATTGAGTGTGTATGATATGCAAAGAATTATAGTATAAACTAAATGTTTAAAACTACTATTAATCATTTAGATTTAGTCACTGCTCACAAAAACTCTTAGTTAAAAGAGAACTCAAAAACTAATAATGATATGTCAGGGAATGTTTAACAGGAGGATTCCTATGTGCTGTTTCTCATAAATTCTCTATTCCTTATCAGTTCCTATTCCGAGAACGAGTAGAGCTGCACGCAGCTCTCAGAACTGAGATCATGAGCAATGGTATCTGCTTGGATTCCTGGATTCCTTTCAGTAACTCCCTTCAGTGACTCTTCTCAGCGTCAGCGACCTTGTATGTATTAGACTATCCATATTGTGGCTATTGATAAAATTTCATCCTGTGTAACAGCTGAGTAACCATCTTACTAAAGATGCATAAGCCTGCATTTCTGCTAATAAAGCACCTTTGCTCCATCAGAGTTTGGATCCCTGTGTCATTCTTTCTTCTCTCTCTCTCTCTCTCTCTCTCTCTCTCTCTCTCTCTCTCTCCCCCTCCAGCTCTCTCTTTCACTTTCCTATCATCGACTACAGACCACCAGGTTCCGGCCCATCAAAGGACCCCAACAAGGATATGGTAGATTCCACAAAAGTGGGGATATTTAATATATAAGTCCCAAATAGGAAATTTTTATTTTAACTGACTATCAAGAGCTGACAGGACCCGGTGAAAATAAACAGTATTTGTTACTGAGAATACTTGAATGACAAGCAAACATTCACCAGATACACAAACTTGGGCAGACGAGACATCTGAGGAACAAGACGGGACAAGAGGAAATGCATAAGCAGAAATTCAGAAAAGCTGAACACAACTAAAAACACTGAATAAATACCTGTGTTCTTTTTAAAGATGACTCACCTTCAGAGTTGTTTTGTTATTCATGTAATATTATGGATAACCTATAAATTTTTCCATTCATCTTTTTACAGTCTCAAAGCAATAAAACCACAGTAAATCCAAAATTAAAACAGTTGTCTTTTAAAATTGTGCTATGGGATTTGTTATTACTCTACATTTGCTGACATACCAGGAAATATAAAAAGAGAGGAAAATATTCCACATCTGATCCTTCAGACAGTACAAATGATTTCCTTTGCAAATAAATAATTTCAAGGCAAATATTTGAACTTAATTTGCCCTTCATGCCTTGGCTATGGTTTGTGCCTGATGGGAAAAATAAAAAAGGAAATTCTTGTTTCTAGACATCTGTATAGTCTCTGACTCCTATTTTTAGCTCAAATATTCATGATAGAATCTTTGAGACTCAGTGTAATGTCCAGCTCATAGTAGCCTTTCAGTGATATTTATGAAATGGATGCATGAATGAACAAAAACATTAATAAAAATCCACACATTTGCATTTTTCAATGATACTTTTCATTGGTGAATACACAGACATGTTCATGTTTATGATCAAATAACTTGAAAAATAAAAGAAAATAAATTTACCATTATAAAATCTATATATTTAAAATATAGTAGTACATATATTTTACTATATTGTACTATACTAGTACATGCCAAGTCACTTCAGTCATGTCTGACTGAGAAACCCTATGGACTGTGGCTCACCAGGCTTCTCAGTCCATGGGATTCTCCAGACAGGAAAACTGGAGTGGGCTGCCATTTCCTTCTCCAGGGGATCTTCCCAACCCAGGGATCAAACCTGCATCTCTTACATCTCTTGTATTGGCAGGCGGGTTCTTTACAACGGGTGCCACCTGGGAAGCATTATACTGGAATGTTTATGAAGTCATGCAGTCATGCCATATGCTAGCATTGATGATGAGATCTCTAAAATTTATTCATCTTTTAACTATTTTTTGTTTGTTTGTTTTACCAGCCTCTCTTCATCTTCCCTACCCTCCAGTCTCTGGGAATCACTATTCTATTTCTATTAGTTTGCTTCTTTTACATTCCATATACAAGTGAGAACAGACAATATTTGTCTTCTTCTGTCATTTCATTTGGCATAATTCTCTCAAGGTTCATCTATGTTGCTACAAACGGCAGAATTTCCTTCTTTTTATTACTGAATAATAATGCATTATATCCCTTTTCTTATCCATTCATACTTAATTGGACACAGGTAATTTCCATGTCTTGCCTATTATGAATAATGGTGCAATAAACATGGGCGGACAGTTATCTCTTTGAGATAGTAATTCCTTTTCATTTGGATCTATACGTAGAAGTGGAGTTACTGGATCATACGGTAGTTCCATTTTCAATTTCTTGAGTAGCCTCCATAGAATTTTTCACAGTGGTTTTATAGCCTCACCAACAGTGCATGAAGTTTCTCTTTTCTGTACATCTTCAACCCATTATCTCTTGTCTTTTTGGCTAAAGACATTATAATTGTTGAGAGGTGATAATCTCTCATTATGGTTTTGACTTGCATTTTCTTGATGATTAGTGATGTTGAGTATCTTTAAATGAACCTGTTGGTTACATGGCTTCTTTGAAGAAATGTATATTTAAGTCCACTGTCATTTTTTTAAAAAACAAATCAAACAATGTGAAGTATTTTTTCTGATTGTACAAGCAACTTATATAGTTTGGGTGTTTTATTTATTTTTGATGTTATGCTCTTACTAAATAGTTTGCAAATATTTTCTCCAATTCTGTAGGTTTCCTTTTCACTTTATTAAAGATTGCCCTAGCTATTTGGGCTATTTTGTAGTTCTATTTGAAATTCAGCATTGTTTCTCTATTTCTATAGAAAATGCCAATGGAATTTGGAGAGAAAATACATTGAATTGTGTTTATTATGTATCTTTTAACAATGCTAACTTTTCTGATCCATGAAGTCAAAAAATCTTTTTATTTTATCTTCTTAAATTTCTTTCAACAATGTCTTATAGTTTTCAGCATATAGATCTTTCATATTTTTGGTTAAATTTATTTCTAAGTATTTTATCAATATTGATGGTACTGTAAATGAGATAGTGTTCTTAATCTTTTGTCAGCTTATTTTTAGCATACAGAAATACATCTGATTTTTTAAAATATGGATTTTGTATTCTGAAGCTTTACTGAATTTGTAAAATAATGTCTTTTTGGTAGAATCTTCATATTCTCTATACATAAGATAGTGTCATCTACAAACAGAGACAGTTTTATATCTTTCTTTCTTATTTTAATACTTTTTCTATCTTTTGCTTCCTAACTGCCTTGGTGGGGACTTTCAGTGCTGTGCAAGTAAGAGTGGTGGGAATGGACACTCACGTATTGTTCCTGACTTTAGTGAGAAGGACTTCAGCCTTTCACTGGGGCATATGATGTTGGCTGTGGATTTGTCATATATGGCCTTTGTTCTCTCTATATATATTATATCAAGGTTCATCTCTCCTTGATCCGATTTACTGAGAGATTTTTATCATGAAATGATGTTGTGTTGTCAAATGCTTCTTAGGTATCTACTGAGATAATTTTATAATTTTTACCTTGCATTTTGTTAATGTGACCTATAACATTATTTCATTTGTGCATGTTGAACCACATTTGTATCCTAAGAATAAATCCCACTTGATTATGTGCAGTTGAATTTAGTTTGCTAGAATTTTGTTGAGAATTTTTGTTCATCAAGAATATTGGCTTGTATTTTTCTTGTCATTTCCTTATCTGGTGATTGTATCAAGGTAATATTGGCTTTGTAAAATGAGTTAAGATTGTTCTCTTCTCTGCAATTTTTGGGAAGATTTTGAGACAGATTGGTGAAAGTTCTTTATAAAATAATTGTTAGGCTGACCAGTGATACCATCTGGACCTGAACTTTTCTTTATTTGGAGAATTTTGATAAATGATTAAATATTCTTACTGGTAATATGTCTGTTCAGATTCTTTTATTTCTGATTCAGTCTGTTTCTAAGAATTTATTCAAACCTAGGTCATCCAGCTTGTTGGTATATAATTGCAGTATTATCATGATCTTTTCTATTTCTGTGGTATCAACTATAATGTCTCCTCTTTCATTTCTGATATTTGAATCTTTTCTCTTTTTTTCCTTAGTCTAGCTAAAAGTTTGTCAATTTTGTTTATCTTTTTAAAAACAGCTCTTATTTTTGTTGATCTTTCCTATTGTTTTTCTGATCTCTCTTGTTCATTTCTGCTGTTATTTCCTTCTTTCTATTAATTCTAGGCTTAGTTTTATTCTAATTTTTATTCTATTATTTTATTATAGTTCTAGTTCTTTAAGTTATAAAGTGAGGCTGTTTATTAAAATCTTTTTCTAGTTCCCTGAGATATAAAGAGAGGTTGTTTAAGCTTTTTTTTTTTTAATATGGGTCTTTTTTTCACTATAAATTCTTCTTAGAACTGCACTTGCAGCAATGTATAAGTTTGGGTATGTTGTTTTTCCATTTCTGTTTTAAATGTATTTTAAAATTTCCTTTGATTTCTTCTTTGATCCACTGATTGTACAGGAGTGATTTATTGATTTTTCCCATATTTGAGAATTTTCCAGTTTTCATGTTAGTGATTTCTAGTTTTGTAGTATTGTATTTGGAAAAGGTATAGGGTATGATTTCAGACTTGCTACATTTGCTTAAGCTTCTTTTGTGATCTTATTTGTGATCTATCCAGGAGATTGCTTCATACTATTTGAGAGAAAGTGTACCCTGTTACTGTTGGGAGAAATGTTCTTTATATGTCTACTTATTCAGTCTATTTGATATAAAGTTATAGTTAAAGTGGTTTTCATTCTGAGGGATAAGGATAAGAGGCTTATAGAAGTTTCCTGATGGGAGAGACTGATTGTAGGGGAAATTGGGTCCTGTTCTGATGGGTAGGGCCATGCTCAGTAAATCTTTCATCCAATTTTCTGTTGATGGGTGGGGCTGTGTTCCCTCTCTGTTGTTGACCTGAGACCAAACTATGGTGAAGGTAAAGAAGATAATGGTGACCTCCTTCAAAGGTCCCATGCATGCACTGCCACACTCGGTCCCCCCAGCCCTACAGCAGGTCACCACTGACCCATGCCTCCACCAGAGACTCCTAACCACTAATGAGTAAGTCTGGGTCAGTCTCTTGTGGAGTCACTGCTTCTTTCTCCTGGGTCTTGGAGCAAATGAGGTTTTGTCTGTGCCTTCCAAGAGTCTGTTTCCCCAGTCCTCTAAGTTCTGGTGGCTCTATGGTGGGGTTAATGGCTCCACCTTCAAGAGGGCATATGCCACACCCAAGTCTGCTGCACCCAGAGCCCCAACCCCTGTGGCAGGCCACTGCTGATCTGTAATCCACAGGAGACACTCAAACACTCAAAGGCAGCTCTGGCTCAGTCTCTGTGGGGTCTCCTGGTGTGCACAAGGTTTTGCTTGAGCCCTCAAGTGTCTCTGGCAGGTATGGAGTTTGATTCTGTCAGGGGAGTGTATAATTTCCTCAGTTCTGTCTTGCTGCAGCAAAAATTTGAAGCAACAGATGGTCTAGTGTTACAGCTCAGTATTACACCTAAGTTTTATTTGTCAAGCAAAGGAAAATATATCCTCGAGGCATGAGGGTGGGCTGACCCAAAAGAAGTAAAGAGAAGAGAAGGAAGGGGGACGGCTCAATTTTTGGCTCTTCTTTTTTATGTTTTTTTTTTCCTCCTCCCCCTGAGCCTGCACTACATAAATTGGGCTAGCAAAGGGGGCTGTTTGCTTCACCTGATGTTCTCACTCCAGCCCACAGAAGTTCCTTTGTTCTATTTTCATGAGCTTTTTCCTTTCTTTGTATTTTAGCCATTGCTGTTTTGGACTCCTTTTTCCTATCTAGCTACCTAAAAATCTTAAACGTGATTTCACCCCTCCTACCATCTTGCTGGGGCTTCTGCTTTGCCCTTGGACATGGGGTATCTTTATTGGTGGGATCCAACATTCTCTTATCAATGGCTGTTCAACAGTGAGTTGTAATTTTGAAGTTCTCACAGGAGAATATGAGCTCACATCTTTCTACTTTTCATCTTGAGTGTTTTTAAAACGATAAACAAAACTGACAAACCTTTAGCGAGACCAAGGATAAAGAAGCAGAAGATATTAAGAAGAGGTGGCAAGAATACACAGAAGAACTGTACAAAAAGATCTTCACAACCAAGATAATCACAGTGGTGTGATCACTCACCTAGAGCCAGACATCCTCGAATGTGAAGTCAAGTGGGCTTTAGAAAGCATCACTACGAACAAAGCTAGTGGAGGTGATGGAATTCCAGCTGAGCTATTTCACATCCTGAAAGATTATGCTGTGACAGTGCTGCACTCAATATGCCAGCAAATTTGGAAAACTCAGCAGTGGCCACAGGACTGGAAAAGATCAGTTTTCATTCCAATCCCAAAGAAAGGCAATGCCAAAGAATGCTCAGACTACCACACAATTGCACTCATCTCATATGCTAGTAAAGTAATGCTCAAAATTCTCCAAGCCAGGATTCAGCAATACGTGAACTGTGAACTTCCTGATGTTCAAACTGGTTTTAGAAAAGGCAGAGGAACCAGAGATCAAATTGCCAACATCTGCTGGATCATGGAAAAAGCAAGAGAGTTCCAGAAAAAACATCTATTTCTGCTTTATTGACTATGCCAAAGCCTTTGACTGGATCACAATCAACTGTGGAAAATTCTGAAAGAGATGGGAATATCAGACCACCTGACCTGCCTCTTGAGAAACCTGAATACAGGTCAGGAAGCAACAGTTAGAACTGGACATGGAACAACAGACTGGTTCCAAATAGGAAAAGGAGTATGTCAAGGCTGTATACTGTCACCCTGCTTATTTAACTTCTATGCAGAGTACATCATGAGAAACACTGGACTGGAAGAAACACAAGCTGGAATCAAGATTGCCGGGAGAAATATCAATAACCTTGATATGCAGATGACACCACCCTTAAGGCAGAAAGTGAAGAGGAACTAAAATGCCTCTTGATGAAAGTGAAAGAGGAGAGTAAAACAGTTGACTTAAAGCTCAACATTCAGAAAACAAAGATCATAGCATCCAGTCCCATCATTTCATGGCAAATAGATGGGGAAACAGCAGAAACAGTGTCAGACTTTATTTTGGGGGCTCCAAAATCACTGCAGATGGTGACTGCAGCCATGAAATTAAAAGATGCTTACTCCTTGAAAGGAAAGTTATGACCAACCTAGACAGCATATTGAAAAGCAGAGACATTACTTTGCAAACAAAGGTCCATCTAGTCAAAGCTATGGTTTTTCCAGTGGTTGTGTATGGATGTGAGAGTTGGAGTGTGAAGAAGGCTGAGCACCGAAGAATTGATGCTTTTGAACTGTGGTGTTGGAGAAGACTCTTGAGAGTCCCTTGGATTGCAAGGAGACCCAACCAGTCCATTCTGAAGGAGATCAGCCCTGGGATTTCTTTGGAAGGAATGATGCTAAAGCTGAAACTCCAGTACTTTGGCCACCTCATGCGAAGAGTTGACTCCTTGGAAAAGACTCTGATGCTGGGAGGGATTGGGGGCAGGAGGAGTAAGGAACCACAGAGGATGAGATTGCTCAGTGGAATCATTGACTCGATGGACATGAATTTGAGTGAATTCCAGGAGTTGGTGATGGACAGGGAGGCCTGGCATCCTGCAGTTAATGGGGTTGCAATGAGTTGGACACAACTGAGCAACTGAAGTGAACTGAACTGAAGGATAAAGAGAAAAGATTCAGACTACCAACATTGGTGGATCATCAACAATGCAAGAGAGTTCCAGAAATCATCTACTTCTTCTTTACTGACTAAGCCAAAGGCTTTGACTGTGTGGATCACAACAAACTGCGGAAAATTCTAAAAGGGATGGGAATACCTACCACCTTACCTGCCTCCTGAGAAATATGTATGCAGGTCAAGAAGCAACAGTTAGAATCTGACATGGAAAAACAGACTGGTTTCAAATTGGGAAAGGAGTACATTAAGGCTGTATGTTATCACCCTGTATATTAAACTTATATGCAGAGTATATCATGTGAAACACCATGCTGGATGAAGCACAAGCTGGAATCAAGATTGTTGGGAGAAATATCAGTAACCTCAGAAATGCTGATGACACCCACCCTTATGGCAGAAAGTGAAGAACCAAAGAACCTATTGTTGAAAGTAAAAGAGGAGAGTGAAAAAGTTGGCTTAAAACTCAAAATTCAGAAAACTAAGGCACTGGAAGCTGAGCTAGCCTGGGATGGGGAAGAGAAGCTGCAGAAGCAGGAGGAGGAGCAGGCCCAGAGCCAGATGGAGGAGATGGAGTGCAACTGGAAACAGAAGGAAGAAGAAGCTCATGTTCGGGAAGAAGGAGAGAGGGTCCGGCAGCAGCGGGAGATGCATTTCCAGAGAGAAGAGCAAGAGTGCCTGGAAAGGAAGAAACGACTTGAGGAGATTATGAAAAGAACCAGAAGAACAGAAGCTTCAGATAAGAAAACTGTTGATCAGAGAAATGGAGACATAACCAAGGGAACTCCCTCTGGACGAACAGCAGTATCTACACTTCAAAATATGAAAAATTCTCCAGGATTGAAGGAACCAGAGGCCAGCAGACATGTGGTTACCTCTGACCAATCAAAAGCGACTGTGGACAGTACTCCCAGTTTGGAAAAACATCCAAGTGAAAATGGAATATCAGTTCAGAATGAAAACTGTGAAGAAACTATAAACTTACCCATTGGATCTAACCATCCAGACTAGATGTCACCAACAGTGAGAATCCAGATATTCCTTTGAATCCAATTTTGGCCTTTGATGATGAAGGGACACTTGGGCCCCTGCCTCAGGCAGATGGTGTTCAGACACAACAGACAGCAGAAGTTATATGAGCATTTCTTCTGAAGAACCAAAGCAGAAATTTAAAAAGAATTCCTACAGTTAATGGAATTCCTTCCATGCTACAAAGGAGGATCTTCCCTTTCTCCAGTTTTCTAAAGATTTCTTGACCATCATTTTGAAAAGATTTTATTAAAACTAGCTAAAGACAACAGACTGAAAAGCTTTGCCAGTAGAGGAAAAAAAAAAAGCTCCTTCTTCTTCAGTACCTTAAAATGGCTTTTTCCAGTGTACTCCTTCTTAGGAAATCAATATTCTTCTGTATTCTTTAAGATGAGACCGTTTGCTATTAAAAATGGGCTGAGTAGACATGATTTTTCACATATTTTGGTCTTTAAATGCTAACATGTAAAATTGACATGAAAATTTTTACCTTTTACAATATAATACTTGAAAATATAAGTACCTCTTGGTTCCACAGGTAGAGTCAATAGGAGAGGTGTTTAAATTAAACCTGTTTGTTAAAATATTATTGCAGAGAGCTCTATTTGTAGAGGCAGATTACCAGGTTTCTGTATATGCAACTTATGCATGGACATTCTACAAACCCTGCTGTGCCATTCTTCTTGTATCTTTTGGTAAAGAGTACTCAAGTTTTAAAATGTAAACAAATTATTTTTTCTAGAGCAAGAAAATAATTTACTGTCCTCTTAAATAATGTATTTATAAAGTTTTTCAGAGAAACTGACAAATAAATTAGAACAATATGATAACATTGTAGATTTGATTTATGAGATGCATTCCTTATATTACCGTGAAAGAATGTTGCTGATAATTCAGGGTTATTTCTGAAGTCTGATGATTGCTGCTGTCCTCAGAGATGGTTGGACTTATCTTTGCCTTACCAGATCTCAAACTATGTGTGAGGGAATAAAGATTTACTATTTCTTTGAATTAAAAAAAAGAATTTGGTTTTGCTCATATAAGAGCAATTAAAAAAACAATGATGGAGTGTTGACTGTGTTTGGCACACAGGACACTTCAGGACACCTTCATGAAAGTCCTTTTTCTGTGTGACATCCATCAGCTTTCATCCTTCACTTCTGCTGTTGAGCTTAGCTGTACAAACTTGCACTTTCATTTGATGATATAAATTCAATTTTATCATTTGAGAGGCTGTTAGGAACTAAATACTGAAGGAGAGAGAACATTGAGGAAACACATGTTTTATTATGGAGTATTTTTTAAAAATGATAAACTCTGCCACTAGAGTGTGTTTTTATTAAAAGAGGGGGTTGGTTAATTAGATTGAATGAGGGGATGTTCATTTATTGGACTGTTTTCTTAAAATCCTAACATACCATCTTTTGTAACAGCTGTAATTTGTTAAAACATTAATTTGGGGTTTTCCCTGTTCTCAGTTGTCCATGTACACATAGTCATATTAAAAGAAAATCTCTTCAAATTGGGGGAAAAAGAAAAAGAAAATTAAGATCATGGCATCTGGTCCCATCACTTCATAGCAAATATATGGGGAAACAATGGAAACAGTAACAGTTTACTTTGGGGGGCTCCAAAATCACTGCAGATGATGACTGCAGCCATGAAATTAAGACACTTCCTCCTTTGAAGAAACGTTATGACCAACCTAGACAGCATATTTAAGAGCAGAGACATTACTTTGCCAACAAAGGTCTGTCTAGTCAAAGCTATGATTTTTCCAGGAGTCATGCATGGATTTGAGAGTTAGACTATAAAGAAAGCTGAGCACCAAAGAACTGATGCTTTTGAACTATGGTGTTGGAGAAGACTTTTGAGAGTCCCTTGGACTGAAAGGAGATCTAACCAGTCCATCCTAAAGGAAATCAGTCCTGAATATTCGTTGGGAGGACTGATGATGAAGCTGAAACTCCAATATTTTGGCCACCTGATGAGAACTGACTCATTTGAAAAGACCCTGGTGCTGGGAAAGACTGAAGGCAGGAAGAGAAGGGGACAACAGAAGAGGAGATGGTTGGGTGGCATCACTGACTCAACAGACATGAGTTTGAGCAGACTCCAAGTGTTGGTGATGGACAGGGAAGCCTAGCATGCTGTAGTCCATAGTGTCACAAAAAGTTGTACACAACTGAGTGACTGAGCTGAACCGAATAAAGTACAAGGTTTCTTATGTCTGTCTGGATGATCTATGGATTGTTGAAAACAAAGTTAAAAATCCTCACTATTGCAGTGTTGTCTATTTCTCCTTTCAGATGTGTATTTGCTTAGTATAATTAAGTGCTCTGATGCTGGGTAAATAGGTATTAATAACTGCAGTATCCTCTTGATGAATTGACAACTTTATCATTATATAATGACCTTTGTCTCTTGTTAATGTTTCTGACTTAAAGGCCATTTTGTTTATATAAATACACCTACCGCTATATTGAACACATATTTATCAAGTGTCTATATTATGCCAGGGAACTAGCTATGACCTACAGATTATTCAGTGAACCAAATAAACTGGATCATTAAATTTGTCTCTTATAAAATTTTAAATGGTCAAATACAACTGTACATAGTTGCAATTATTAATATATAAATTTATGCACAGACACACAAATATTCATACACATTTAGAATATTCAATGTTGAAAATTTTGGTAGGAATACAGTGAAAAATTGCTAATGAAATAAGAATTGACACTTCAACCTTAGAAAAATATGAGAATATAGTTTGAGTCATAAAAATTACTTGAACTTTTTGATTCATTACCAACTTCAAAGAAATTTCATGAGCAACAATTTAATCAAAGGAAAAGTATAAAATATGTTTATCACATTTCATAGCAAAAAGCATTTTTTCATACATAGGAATTTATATGTACTGAAGAAAATAGAAAAAAATAGTTAAAAGTAGAAAGCAGTGGAGAATGGGCATTATTCTTAGTAACATCTCCCTAAGACAGTCTTTGAAATGTTAATTCAGGTTAAATGGAAGAATAGTACAGAATATAACATTGTTTGTAATTTGGAGGTTTAAATATTCCATCTTATTTAACATGAAATCAAATGTTTGGTATCCATAAATAAAAATTTTGTCATATGTTTCCCCAAGTAGAATATATTTTATCTTCATTTCTCAATGTGCTGTCAAGACCAGATTAAACATACTTATTCTCCAATACTATTACCATAAACCAATCTGCCACCTACAACTCACTCTAAAAGCACTCATTTAATGCTTCTTACTCTCCTATACTGCCCAGCCTGCCTTCTCATGGGAATGTTTCCCTGATTCATGGCATTCTTCACTTTGCCTTATATGTCATCTCTGCATTTGAGAAAGAAACAGCAACCACTCCAGTACTCTTGCCTTGACATTCCAGGGACAGAGGAGCTGGGCAGGGTACAATCCATGGGATCACAAAGAGTTGGACACTAGCTATACATACTGAAATCATATTCCTTCTTAAGGAACTATCTAACATGCCAGCTCATTGTAAAATGTTTCCAAATTCTGACAGTAAGTCCCAATTTGGTTTTTCTGTGCTCTTGACTTATATTTGCCCATATTTCTTTTGTTTTTTTAATGGATAGTCCTATATATATGTTTCTGTCCATTTGGGATATAAATCTTTCAAAGTAGGATTTGTGCTTCTAAGGTTATATTCCTCAAAATAAAAACTAAAAACAATGTCTTTTTCCCCTGGGAACATTATCTATATTTATTAAATTGATTCAGTATTGGTGTAGGTCTCTGTGAATATGCTTCCCATTGGAACATAACAATTGAGTCAATGCAGGAATATATTATTTCATAAATTTGATTCGTGCCCCAAAGTATCCAAAAATTTAAAAAATGCAGACCCCAAATCAGTATCCTATTGTTTTAACAAGCTGTTATACTTTTATGACAGTAAATTCTATAAATTTGTGTAGGTGCTTCATTAATATAACATTTGTGATCTACAAATTAAATTTCATATTTAATAAACATCAGTCTAAATGTAGTGTTTCTGGACTCTGTCTTTTCTTGTTTATCTCCATGTTCACATTGGGTGAACTCTTTTAGTCCAATTTATTATGTATCATCTATATCAATAAACATTTCTAGCTTTGATTTGACTAGAATTTATTTACTCTATGATATAGCCAAAATAATGTCAAATGGGCATTTTAAAATGTTGCCTAACACATCATTTTAATCAGGATCTTTCCAAGTCCTCCATAGGAACCAAGAGGCGTCTCATTTGTTCATGATAAATGTTCTGAACAACTGAGTGGCTTCTGATATTTCCTTTCTCTCTTGGTCTGACTCTGTCACTACTGCCACTCTGATGCACCTACCGAGAAACTGTAAAGGTGACAATTTATTACTCCCTAAATGACACATGAGTGTCTCACTGCTTCTATATCAATAGCAGCCCAGTAAGTTACCCAGGGCCCTGTGATCCTTCTATACCTGCCATAAAATGCGCTCTCATTTGCCTCCTGCCAGTTATCTATGACACTAGTGTGTCATCGTACATTACTGCACTTACAAGAAATAAATTAACAGTTCAGAATTGAATTTTATCCCAAAATGGTTGTTAGATTAGTACTCTAAACATCACTAAACTATGGTTTTCACACAGTCTGAATGGTACTTTTTAAAAATATTAAGATGATGTTTTTAGAGAAGTTAAACATTCATAGCAAAATTGACAGCAAAGTACAGAAATTTCTGACACTTCCTTCCCCCACACATACATGGCCTCTCTTATTTATCACCAGTCTCCACCAATTAGTACACTCCTTTCAGCTGATGAACATACAGTGATACACCATGATCACCCAAAGTCCACAGTCAACATTAAGATTGAAATTTTGCTGGGGCACATTCTATGGTCTTAACAACCATCATTATGTATTATAAAGAATACTTTTACTGGCCTAAAAATCTATGTTCCTTCTTTTCGTCCCCATCCTCCTAGTCCTGGCAACCACTGACCTTTATACTGTCCATAGTTCTGACTTCTGCAAAATGTCAAGTAGTTGAAATGATACAGTGTACAGCCTGTTCAAGCCTGTTTTCATTTACTAATGTGCTCCTCTTTATCTTTTCGTGGTTTGATAGCTCATTTCTTTTTTATGATGAATAATACTTCATTGTCTTTATGTGCCACAGTTTATTTATCCACTTACTAAATGAAGGACATCCTGATTATTTCCAAGTTTTGGCAATTATGAACAAAGCTGCTAAAAACATTTGTCTTAAAGTTTTTGTGTGGACATAGTCTTCAGTGAATGATACTTTAATAATAATTTTCTTTAATAGTCATTAGCTTGTTTGATTTGAAGCACTATCATTAGCAATTTAAGCAGCTTTTATCTTGAGTAGGAATTCATCTATTTGAAAGCATGTTAAGGATTGAATCTTTCCCCCAAAGCTTATAGTGACGGAATTAAATTTTTGATCCCATTAATTGTGTATTTCAATATAGTAATATAAAAGTACATTTTTAATATGTGAAAGAGATTATTCTTGTTATTTAATCTAGGAAGGAAAGTCGCTCAGTCGTGTCTGACTCTTTGCGACCCCATGGACTGTAACCTAGCAGGCTCCTCTGTCCGTGGGATTTTCCAGGCAATAGCACTGGAGTGGGTTGCCATTTCCTTCTCCAGCGGATCTTCCTGACCCAGGGATTGAACCCAGGTCTTCCGCATTGTAGACAGACGCTTTACTGTCTGAGCCACCAGGAAAGTTCTTCCATATTAAATAGTTCCTCTTTGAAGTCTTATCCCATTAGGACTTAACTCTCATTTTAGGCTTTAGCTTCTCAGGTAGCACAGTGATAAAGAACCATCTGCCAATATAGGAGCCACAGGAAACATGGTTTCAATTCTTAGGTCAGGAAGATCCCCTGGAGGAGGAAATGGCAACACACTCCAGCATTCTTGCCTAAAAACATAACAGGAACAGAGGACCCTGATGGGCTACAAAAAGTCAGAAATAGCTGAGCACAACACAAGGATGCACATAGATATTTTTTTAAATCCATTATTTATTACTAGTCAAAATAACTGATACCTAAAGCTTTAGCGTCTGCCCACAATGAGGGAGACCCGGGTTCGATTCCTAGGTCAGGAAGATCCCCTGGAGAAGGAAATGGCAATCCACTCCAGCACTGTTCCCTGGAAAATCCCATGGACAGAGGAGGAGCCTGATAGGCTACAGTCCATGGGGTCGCAAAGAGTCAGACAGGACTGAGTGACTTCACTTTCACTTTCACCTAAAGCTTTAGCTTACTTCTCTCACTAAAAGCCGTTGGAATGACAGAAGAAACCTCCTAGAAAAAAGGAAGTGTATCTTCAGAGGGCAAAGATTATTGAAGAATTTCCTAAAGATATAAAGAAGATGGTGATTTCATTGGAGAAGAAACTCCATAGAGGTAAACAACTGACAACTCCATAGGGACTTCTGAAAAAGAAAAGTTTCCAAATATAACACCAGAAAACTCCCCAGGATCAGAGCAAGTCTGGCTTGGGAATCAGAGCAGTCCCCGGGCAACTGGCAAAGTAATTAATTAAAATATTCATGGAAATTCTGTTCCAGGACACAGCTCTCAGGTACAAACTATGCTGTGCTATGCTCAATGGTGTCCAACTCTTTGTGACCCTCTATAGCCCATCAGGCTACTGCAATGGGTTGTCATTTCCTTCTCCATGGGATCTTCTTGACCCAGGCATCAAACCAGTGTCTCTTGAATCTCCTGCATGGGCAGGAGGATTACTTACCGTTATGCTACTTGGGAAGCCCTGCTGCTGCTGCTGCTGCTGCTGCTAAGTCGCTTCAGTCGTGTCCGACTCTCTACGACCGCATAGATGGCAGCCCACCAGGCTCCCCCGCCCCTGGGATTCTCTAGGCAAGAGTGCTGGAGTGGGGGCCATCGCCTTCTCCATGGGAAGCCTTAGTGAGCTCTACATTTAATGGAGGATGTGCCTTAGGGAACTACCAGGGTGGGCTTGGTGCCAGGAAGGCAGGCAGAGCGATGCTCAGCCTCCAGTTATAGAGTAGCTACTGAGTCCTTACAAGTGGATCAATGAAAGAAAACTAATAACATACACAAAATATTAAAATCTCAGTAGAAAATATGGTAAATATTCATGGGATTTGGGATGAGATTAAAACATTATAAGCCTAATACAAATTCCAGAAGTCATAAAAGAAGGACTTGTACATTTGTCCACATAATTAGTTTCACCTTCATTTTGACCAACCATATCATGAGGAAAGGTAAAAGACAAATTAAAGCATGGGACGTATATTAACACTAAATGTAACAGACAAAAATTAAACTTCCTAATAGGCAAAACTGATGTAAATCAGTAACAGAGAGACAACATAGTGGAAAAATGTTGTATGAATATATATATATATCCTTCAGTGTTTTAGACTATTAGACTATATGTTTTTAAAATTACACATGATCGGCCAATGAAAGTAAAGATAATAATGCACTAACTGGCAAACATAAAAATAATATACAATGTTGGAAGAGTGGTGAGAAAAACAGCACTCCCATCTTACTTATTCTTGAACATAAATAAATTGATATAAACTTTTAGAGCATAATTTGGCAGGTTTTACCAAAATTTAGCACTATTAAATTGAAGAAAGTAGGAGAAATCACTAGGCCATTCATGTATGATCCAAATCAAATCCCTTATGATTATACACTGAAAGTGACAAATAGATTAAAGGGATTAAACCTCATAGACAGAGTGCCTAAAGAACTATGGATGGAGGTTTGTAACACCGTACAGGAGGAAGTGACCAAAACCATCCCTAAGAAAAAGAAAAGCAAAAGGCAAAATGGTTGTCTGAGGAGGCCTTACAAAGAGCTGAAAAAGAAGAGACGCTAAAGGCAAAGGAGAAAGGGAAAAATATACCAAATGCAGAGCTCCAAAGAATAGCAAGGAGAGATAAGAAAGCCTTAAATAAACAATGAGAAGAAATGAAGGAGAACAATAGAATGGGAAAGAGTAGAGCTCTCTTAAAGAAAATTAGAGATGCAAAGAGAATGTTTCAAGCAAAGATGGGCACAATAAAGGACAGAAATAGCAAAGACCTAATAGAAACAGAAGATATTAAGAATAAGTGGCAAGAATACACAGAAGAACTGTACACACAAAAAGATCTTAATGAAGGGGAAAATTATGATGGTGTGGTCACTCACCTAGAGCCAGACATCCTGGAGTGTGAAGACAAGTGGGCCTTGGGAAGTATTACTATGAACAAAGCTGGTGGAGGTGATGTAACTACTACCAAGCTACTTCAAATCCTAAAAGATGATATGTTATCCTGTTAAAGTGATGCACGCAGTATGCCAGCAAATTTGGAAAACTCAGCAATGGCCACAGGACTGGAAAAGTTGGGTTTTCATTCCAATCCCATGGAAGGGCAATGCCAAAGAATGTTCAAACTACCACACAATTGTACTCATTTTGCATATTAGTAAGGTAATGCTCAAAATTCTTCAAGCTAGGCTTCAACAACACATGAACTGAGAACTTACAGATTTTCAAGCTGGATTTAGAAAAGGCAGAGGAACCAGAGATCAAATTGCCATCATCCACTGGATCACAGAGAAAGCAAGGGAATACCAGGAAAACATTCCTCTGCTTCACTGACTATGCTAAATTCTTTCATTGTGCAGATGAACAAACTGGAAAATTCTTAAGGAGATGGGAAAATCAGAACACCTTACCTACCTCCTGAGAAACCTGTTTGTAAGTCGAGAAGCAACAGTTAGAGCTAGACATGAAACAATGAAATGGTTCAAAATCCTGAAAGGAGTTTATGAAGGCTGTATATTGTCACCCTACTTATTTAATTTGTATGCAGAGTACATCATGTGAAATGCTGGGCTGGATGAAACACAAGCTGGAATCAAGATTGGCAGGGAGATAACAACAACCTCAGATATTTAGATGATACCATGCTAATGGCAGAAAGTGAAGAGGAACTAAAGATGCTCTTGATGAAGGTGAATGAGAATAATGAAATATCTGGCTTAAAACTCAACATTCAAAAAAATGAAGATCACAGCCTCTGGTCCCATCACTTCATGGCAAATACGTGGGGAAACGATGGAAACAGTAAATAGACTTTATATCCTTGAGCTCCAAAATCACTGCAGATGGTGACTGCTGCTATAAAAGCAAAAGACGCTTGCTCCTTGGAAGAAAAGTTATGACAAACCTAGACAGTATATTAAAAAGCAGAGACATTACTTTGCTGACAAAGGTCTGTATAGTCAAAGGTATGATTTTTACAGTAGTCATGTACAGATGTGAAAGAGGCATCATAAAGAAGACCAAAGGTGAAAGAATTGCTGCTTTCAAACTGTGGTGCTGGAGAAGACTCTTGAGATGCCCTCAAGAGGAAGTCAAACCAGTCACTCTTAAAGGAAATGAACCCTGAATATTCATTGGAAGGACTGATGCTGAACCTTAAGCTCCAATCCTCTGGCCACCTGATGCAAAGAGTTGACTCACTGGAAAGGACCCTGATGCTTGGAAAGACTGAGGGCAAGAGGAGAAGGGGACAACAGAGGATGAGATGGGGGATGGTATCACTTGCTCAATGGATGGGAATTTGAGCACACTCCAGGAGATAGTAAAGGACAGGGAAGCCTGGCTCAGTTCATAGGGTTGCAAAGAGTTGGACACAACTTAGTGACTGAATAACATTAGTCATAATATTTGTGCCCTCCAAAACTTCATATGTTGAATTTCACCATGGTGATTGTATTAGGAGGGTCTTTGGGAGGCAATTGGGATTTCCTTCTGGCTCAAAAGAAAGAATCTGTCTTTAAGTCAGGAGACCTGGGTTCAGTCCCTGCGTTCAGAAAATCCCCTGGAGAAGGGAATGGCTACCCACTCCAGTATTCTTGCCTGGAGAATTCCATGGGCAGAGAAACATGGCGCGCTACAGTCCACGGGTTCACAAATAGTCAGATGCGATTAAATGACTGAAGACAGCACAGCACACAAAATTCTATGAATGAATGATCACAATAGCTTTACTTTTAATAGCTCCAAACTGAAAAAACATCCAGATGTCCTTCAATGGGTGAATGATTAAACATAATGTCATACAATGATCCATATGTAAGAAAATGTTGTACTGCGGAATACTACTTAGCTATCAAAAGAACAAACTATTGATAGACATGACAACCTGGATGAATCTCTAGATATTTATGTTTAAGAGAAATTCTAATCCTAAAAGATTATATACTGTATGATACCATATATATATAACATTTTTGAAATAATATTATAGAGCAGAGGAATAGATTAGTAGTTGCCAGAGTTTGCTAGGGAAGGAAAGGAGATAGTTCTGATGGTAAAAGGTGGCATGACCAATCTTCATGATAGAACCATTCAGTCTCTTGACTGTGGTTCAGTTCAGTTTGGTTCAGTCTCAGTTGTGTCCGACTCTTTGC
This sequence comes from Nanger dama, assembly GCA_917880005.1. NCBI lineage: Eukaryota > Metazoa > Chordata > Mammalia > Artiodactyla > Bovidae > Nanger > Nanger dama. Next base: position 40,553,547 of record CAKJTW010000007.1, read on the forward strand.
AACCCCATGAATCGCAGCACGCCAGGCCTCCCTATCCATCACCCACTCCCAGAGTTCACTCAGACTCATGTCCATTGAGTCAGTGATGCCATCCAGCCTTCTCATCCTCTGTCGTCCCCTTCTCCTCCTGCCCCCAATCCCTCCCAGCATCAGAGACTTTTCCGATGAGTCAGCTCTTCACATGAGGTGGCCAAAGTACTGGAGTTTCACCTTTAGCATCATTTCTTCCAAAGAACATCCAGGACTGATCTCCTTTAGAATGGACTGGTTGGATCTCCTTGCAGTCCAAGAGACTCTCAAGAGTCTTCTCCAACACCACAGTTCAAAAGCATCAATTCTTTGGCACTCAGCTTTCTTCACAGTCCAACTTTCACATCCATACATGACCATAGGAAAAACCATAGCCTTGACTAGATGGATCTTAGTCGGCAAAGTAATGTCTCTGTTTTTGAATATACTATCTAGGTTGGTCATAACTTTCCTTCCAAGGAGTAAGTGGTAGATGCTACACAAAGCTATATACACAAAAATTTGCATAGCAATAATACGTAGAGATGAACACACACCTACAAAAGCATGCATGCAAAATCAGTGAAATCTGAATCAGGTAAATGAATTGTATCAGAGTCAATTTCCCGATTAAAGTACTGTGCTATAGCTATTCAAGTGGTTACCTTTGGTAGAAACTGAGTGAAGGGTGCAGAATATTAGGTCAGTGTTGTGTCTGACCCCTGCATATTCATCTGCCTTATTGTCATTTAGTCACTAAGTCACATCCAACTCTTTCGTGACCCCGTGGACTGTAGCCCACTGGACTTCTCTGTCCATGGGATTTCCCAGGCAAGAATACTGGCGAGGGTTGCCATTCCCTTCTCCAGTGAATCTTCCCGACCCAGTGATCGAACCTGTATCTCTTGCATTGTAGGCAGAGACTCTTTACCACTGAGCCACCTGGGAAGTCCCTAATCTGCCATTATCTCAAAATAAAAAGTTAAAAAAAAAAAACAAAACCTAGGTCTATTTCACAGACTTATTTCATCAAATAAGGCCAAAGGAATGTGGTAGGTTTTTTTTTAAGTTCTTTAAGCAAACCTATGTGAATGTCATTAATAACTATAGCTAGATGTTATTACCCAGTTTAGACTGAACCTATCGCCATAGCATTTGCCTGAGTTTTGTCTGAATCTGCTGTTGTGCTGTCTTGGACAGCATGGCTGTTCTTTTGGATTCCACCATTGCAGTGCAAAGGGCTTTCCAGATGGTGCTAGTGGTAAAGAACCCGCCTGCCAGTGCAGGAGATATAAGAGACTTGTGTTCAATCCCTGGGTCAGGGAGATCCCCTGAAGGAGGGCATGGCAACCCACTCTAGTATTCTTACCCTGGAGAATCCCATGGAAAGAGGAGCCTGGCGGGCTACAGTGCATAGGGTCTCAAAGAGTTGGACACAACTGAGTGACTAAGCACACACACTGCAGTGCGAATCACCCATGTCTTCTTCCCTCCTTCTCTCCTGCTCCTCTAGACAGAGTCCGAACTGCAGTCCCAGCCTACACTACTCAAAGCCAGATAATATCATGACAGGCATTGCTATGTTTTTCTCAGTATTACTACCAGTAACGTAACAGTTTTAAACTTCTAATAAATTATATAAAGCATGCCAACAAACATGATTCTTCAAAGGATGAGTATAAAATATTTCAGTTACAATTCCAGAGACATTAGCTGTTTTTGACTGTCTTGTGTTCACTGCTTTCATGTCTAGAGGTGACACTAGTTTGGCCTCATTTAAGGAAGCATTTTTATATAGTTTTCATGTGTTTTTCAATTTTTGTCCTAAAACACATGAGCTATGTCTAAAACACATGTTACTGTAAACACTGGTAAACACTATTGGCAAATAAAAATAATAAAAGACAAGTCAAGTCTTATTTGGGTAGTAGTTATAGTGAATATCTACATACACACACATATAAACACATAGAGCTCATATTTTAGCTCACTTGTTTGAAACAAGTTGATTTTTCGATGACAACCAACAATGCTGAACAGTCCTATAGAGACTATTGTCATCAAATCAGGCTTGAGTCAGAAGTGAAAATGAATCTATGTTTTACTTCCTCCTAAATGTTTCTCTAGGCAACAGACACACTGAAATAAAGACTCTGTCAGAAGGAGCTGGCAAAAATCACAGATTATAATTCTAAACCCACACAGCTTCTTTGTCATAGTTACTTTCAACCGTAATGTTTGTCTGGTTGGAGGCCTAAAAGGGATGTTAGAGAGGATCCCCAGAGTCGTTTTTTTGATGACATGGCACTGAAATTGCTTTTCGAACTGTGATAATCACTACTACTGCCCCTGAGTGCCAGTGTTTTTCTTAGAGAACCTTCTCCCAAACAGGCTTGTGGTGCATTTCCTGTGAGCCTAGCATAGCTGATGCCCTCAGTAGTAATGGATGTCTTGGGTCACTGTTTTTAATACATTGTGATTACCCTTTCCTCTGACTGCTGTGTAGGCTAAATGGCACTCCAGTAATTATGATTGCCGCAACCCAGAATTGGAATCAAATCACGGAACTAAAAGCCTGACCTGACAACCACACAGCAAGTGCTCTTTTTTCTCATGATCGTACAATTTATTGTTCTGTATTTAAAGCTTTGTTTTGTGCTTCTGTTGCTTAATGTGCAATGAGTGACTGAATCAATAGAGTTATTAAAAGAATATGTAAAAGACTGAATGCTATAAGAATCAAAAGAAACTGAAAAAAAAATGTGGCCAATACTGAGTTTTGCTAGAAACATAACCATTCCTTTCTAAAAGGGAATATTTTTCTGGTGATAGTTTGGGGAAACCATGTAAATTCCTGGACTCCATCCCCAACAGTTCTGAGTCAGCCTCAGGTAGTACATAACAACTTTAATCTAGGCTTAAGCAAAGGGTTCTTAAACTTGACAGTGAATAAAGGATCCATAAAGGAGTAAATATGATAAACAGGTAAATGTGATGAACTTGGTCTTTGAATGATACTTCTGAAAACAGAGTTTTAAGGTGTAAAAGCCGGCTGATAAAAAGTAATCACAAAACACTCTATTTAATTCATGTTCACCAGATAGATGACCAGGCAGAAGTTCATGACAGAAACACTGCTCAGAATTAAGGAATATAAATTTAAAACTATGCATTCATTATACCTCTGGCGACTGAAGAAACTGGGTGGGTTCAGGTCCAGTGGCTGACGAGACAACCCTTTGGCTTACTATTGTGTGGTCATGTCATTCAAACGTACGCCCAAACCCTAGGCTTTTGCCTTACACCTCATTCCATTCCCCACCCCTGCCCTGTGTGCTGGAGCTCTAAATCACAATTGTGCTGCTGCCTTAGTGTTCATACCTGACTTCTTTTTTGAATTTTTACACTTAGACCAACATTTTCCCAGTTTTGCTGGGCTCCCTAATTTTTGTCATTCTCTCGCCATTCTTTCTGGGGTCACTTGCATATGATCCTGGGTATTACGTTTCTTCCAGAGTAAATAAATTGTTCTCCCCTGTCTCTCTCTCTCTCTCTTTTTTTTTTTCCCAGAGTAAAGGAACTGTTCTCCTTAGTCCAGTCTATATTCTGCTAAGTCTACCTGGAATGATGTGCTGTTGGTACTCTTTTTTTTCTATTCCTTACTGGATCCCCAGAACACCTCCCCTTAGGACTACTGCTGCTGCTAAGTCGTGTCTGACTCTGTGCGACCCCAGAGACGGCAGCCCACCAGGCTCCCCCGTACCTGGGATTCTCCAGGCAAGAACACTGGACTGGGTTGCCATTTCTTTCTCCAATGCATGAAAGTGAAAAGTGAAAGTGAAGTCGCTCAGTCGTGTCCAACTCCTAGCAACCCCATGGACTGCAGCCCACCAGGCCCCTCCGTCCATGCGATTTTCTAGGCAAGAGTACTGGAGTGGGTTGCCAGGACTAGGGTCTGTCTATCAGCTTAGTCCCAAAGCCCTGATTCAAATGCTACTTATCTGGTTCTTTCATCACAGTTGATCTGAGATTCAATATGTCTTAATACAGTTTATCAAAGAAGGCCACTAAATTTGCTAGAACAATTGAGGATGGATTATCCTCCCTACTTCACTCATCTGGCCAGCTCATGGTAAGTGGTCAATACCAAGCATTTAAAAGAGAGAAGGAACCTTTTAATCAGGCATAATGGATAAAATAAATTGGAGGTAATGACAAGCATTTATCAGCTGTACTTTTCTAGTAATGGATTCAAAAAGGCTATCAAAATAAAGGCATTTTATCCTGTAAAGTAACAGGGCTAGAAAAAGCATCAGCAACTCGTCTGGGTCCCTGCTTTTAAGGACATAATAAAAATGAAAATTTTCATTTTAGACTACATTATAAATTATAGGGCCTTCCCTGGTGGTACAGAGGGTAAAGAATCTGCCTGCAGTGCAGCAGACCTGGGTTTGATCCCTGGGTTGGACAGATACCCGGAAGGATACCCACTCCAGTAGTCTTGCCTGGAGAATCTCTACGGACAGAGGAGCCTGGCGGGCTACAGTCCACTGGGTCACAAAGAGTCAGATATGACTGAGTTGGCTAAGTACACAGCATGGTAACTTATAGAAATCCCTGAGCATAGCTCAAAGTCTTATAGCATCATGTCTTCTCTTGACAAATAAAACAGGATCTGCTTTTCTCCAGCCTATCTATGCCAAGGCTGTAACTTCTAAAGTTATTTTCTCTTTAGGCACATTCAGAGAAAGTAAGAAGTTCATTTTTATTGGATCATCTGCTTTACCTTCCTTGCAAAGATACGATTTTTCTAACACTAGGATTATATGGTAAAAAGTAGGGGTTGAAATGCATTTTAATTCTTGTGGATATTCCCACACAATTTGTTAAAAAAAGTTTTTTTCCCCATTGAAATGATTTATTCTCCTTTGTTGAAAATGAATGGGCTGTACAAGTAAAACTATTTCTGAGCTCTGTTCCACTAGTCTGTCATTCTTTATGCCATTACTATGCTATATTGATTATTCTAACTTAGTAGGCGATTTCTGAATTCACCTTATATAAGCCTTCCAAGTATATATTTTTTTTCTTTTCTAATTTTCAGGATTATAGATTCTTTGTGTTTCCATATAAATTTCAGAGTTAGCTCATCAAATTCAAAAGAGGGAGCAAAGGAAGAAGGGAGGGAAGGAGGGAGAGAAAGATTGAGGGAGGGAAGAAGAAAGAAAAAATGAGAAGAAAGGAAAGGAGACCACTTAGACTAATAACTGAGAATGTGTTCAATTTATATATTATTTTGATGAAAACTGACATCTTTATAACAGTGTCCTCCAACAAATACATTTGTTTTGTATTGTTTAATTTCCATTGTTTAGGCAATATTTAATTTCTCTTAAATATTTATTGCCTCCTCAATATTTAGAATTATTTTAAAATTTCATACCAATTATTTGTCACTGTATAAAAATGCAATTTAAAAAAAAATTAAGCTTCTACCCTGACAATTTGTTAAATTTATTCCTAGTTCTAATAATTTCCAGAAGATTACTTAGGACATTCTGCATATAATCATACTACATACAAACAGAGAAACTTCCCTTCTTTTCGATTTTTATATTTTTATTTTCCTAGATTCACATCTGTGGCTAGACTTACCAGGAGAAAACTTATTGAGAGCTAAGAGTGATCATCTCATTAAGCAGGGAACTCAAAGCTGGTGCTCTCAGACAACCCAAACCTATGTATGGCAAAAGCCATAACAATATTGCAAAGTACTTATCCTCCAATTAAAATAAATTAATTAATTTTTAAAAGAACACTTAGAAGAAATAACATCTCCAAAAAGAAAAAAGAATGAGCATCTTTGCCTTGTTCTATTTTTAGGAGGAAAATAATTACCATTTCACAATTTGGTATGATGCTACCTACACATTAGTAACAAATGCCCCTGAATAGATTGAAAAATCATTTTATTCCAATTTTTTGCAAATTTTTGAATAAGCGTTAAAAGTTGTCAAATGTTTTTATTATATCTGTTAAATGGTCATTGATTAGTTTTCCTTAAAATCAAGCATTAAATTCATTGATTTTGAATATTAAATTATATGGGATAACTCAGTTCCCTGATAACTCATTTGGTAAAGAATCTGCCTGCAATGCAAGAGACGCTGGTTTGATTCTTGGATCAGGAAGATCTGCTGGAGAAGGGATAGGCTACCCACTCCAATATTCTTGGGCTTCCCTTATGGCTCAGCTGGTAAAGAATCCGCCTGCAATGCAGGAGACCTGGGTTCGACCCCTGGGTTGGAAAGATCCCCTGGAGAAGGGGAAGGCTACCCATTCTAGTATTCTGGCCTGGAGAATTCCAAGGTCTGCATAGTCCACAGGGTCACAAAGATGGACACGACTGAGTACCTGAGTTTTGACATGACTTTTGCAAATTTTTGAGTAAGTATTAAAGGTTGTTAAATGTGTTTACTAAGTTTATTGAAATGGTTATTGATTGTTTTTCCTTACAATCAAGCATTAAATATTAAATTAATCTTGCATTTCTGAGATAATTTAAATATATTTTGTTATTGACTCTGTAATTTTGGGGGAGTGGCCCTTAAGTTTTGCTGACTTCATAAAGCAACTTGAAATGTATCCATTCCTTCCTTATTTTCTGATGTGTGCACTCAGTCATTGTGACTGTATGGACTGTAGCCCACCAGGGTTCCCTATCCATGGGGTTCTCCAGGCAAGAATATTGGAGTGGGTTGTCAAGCCCTCCTCCAGGGAATCTTTCCAAATCAGGGATTGAACCCACATCTTTTAGGTCTCCTGCATTGGCAGGCAGATTTTTACCACTAGCACCACCTGGAAAGCCTATTTTCTGACTGACTACAGGAAATCATTATCTCCTTTAATATTTTATAGAATTCCACAGTAAATCATCTAGCTCTGGATTCTTCTTTCCAAAAAAGTTTTTGATAATGAGTTCAATTTCCTTAATACATATAGTTTCTTCAACTACCAAATATGGATAATAATGCTACACCCTTTGTGGAATTTTAATAAAAATTAGTTGATTTGTTACTTGTGAAACTCCTAGAGTGCATCAGGCACATAGGAAAGGATTAACACATATCTGTTAAATAAAGTTTCTGTTTACATGTTAATGATTTCTATTAAAATGTTTTCTGCATATATATATATTTTTTTTTTTTTTTTTGGACAGGAAATAGCATTTATTGGTGAGCATGATTAAGGAGGGGACAGCGCTGATGCTCATGAGTGCAGGGCCCGCCATTTGTCCAGGGGACCACGATTAGGGATGTATTTGACCCCACAGCCATCTGGGATGAGTTGCTTTTCTGCCACCATGTTCTCAAATTCATCCGCGTTGAATTTGGTAAATCCCCACTTCTTAGAGATGTGGATCTTCTGGCGGCCAGGAACTTGAACTTGGCCTGGCGGAGGGCTTCAATCACATGTTCCTTGTTCTGCAGCTTGGTGCGGATGGACATTATGACCTGGCCAATGTGGACCCTGGCCACTGTGCCCTGGGGCTTTCCAAAGGCACCTCGCATACCTTTCTGGAGTTTAGATTGGGAAACAGCAGACCAGTCATGAATGCCCACTAGGAAGAGTTGTCTCCAAGGTCCCTTAGGGCAACCTGTACAGGCCACAGGTTGCATACACTACCAAGGAGGCTGCTATTTGCAGCCATTGCACACTGGGCAGCATATATATTTCATATATGCTTTTAAATAATACTTAAAATTTAGGTTATAACATATATGAATTAATATATTCTTAAAATTCATTTTCCCATACCATTAATTCTTTGTAATTATATAATGGATAAGTTATACATATGTCACCATAACATACTGAAATATTTCTATTACTTAGAGAATTATATCCTATCTAATGCTCATTTTTTAAATAAAGTATTAATATGAAATTTCTGAGTTAGATGCCTTGAACATATTTACATTCTTTGTATTAGTTATCAAATGTTTTCCAAAAGATTGTCCCTTACCAAAAGTTTTTAACTGTACATTCATTCTGACACTGAATTCTATTGTAATTCTGCCTGTTGCCTACTTCATTTGCAAACTTGAACAATTTTTGCTTTAATTTTAAAATTTCTAAAACTGAGTTACATTGAACATTTTTTCATTTATTACTTCTGTTGAAAATTATTTTATCATTAGTTCATTTTTTTATATTTACTAGTGAATTTTATTCATGTCTTTTTCCATTTCCTACTACAATATTAGAGTTTTTATATGTTCATTTTAAAAATCTTAATTTATCATTTACCTTTGGTTTTGTTACCTTTCTGACACACCAAATGTGTCCTTTTCCAAGTTTATGAGTCAAAGAATTTAGTAATTAGTGATTTCCTTCTTTTCTATTTATACAATTGTTGAAAATTGTTTTAAAATCCAATATTCAATTTTCTAGTTTTTACTACATACAATTTTTTTATCTTATAATTTTTCAGTATCCTCATATTTACTTTTATTTATGATTTTAAAGGGCCTCCCAGGTGGCTCAGTGGTAAAGAATCCACCTGCCAATGCAGGAGACACAGGTTTGATCCCTGGGTTGGGAAGATCCCCTGAAGGAGGAAATGGCAATCCACTCCAGTATACTTGCCTGGAAAATTCCATGGACAAAGGAGCCTGGTGGGCTACAGTTCACTGGGGTCACAAAGAGTTGGAAATGACTGAGTGACTGAGAACACACACACATAATTTAAAAAAAAAAAACAACCATGAAACATTTTATCATCTTCACTTAGCAGTGTTTCCCAAAAGGATTACTTGACTTAACCAGAAAGCATAGTTAGTAAGTCGAGTTGGGATTGTACCATCTAATTCTCCTGTTCCAGTGTCCATGCCTAAACTTAGGACAAAGACATGTACATGCTCTAAACTATATTTACTTTACATGTATTTATTCATAGACTGCTCAACTGTGGCAAACAGACTACCATAGTGTCCACTCAGAAGGGCATTGTGGGGGGAGGTTATAACATGAGATGCTTTCGGGGCCAGTTAGAAAATGTTATTCACACACGTGAAGTGCAGTGCCATAAAACTGGTTAAACTTATGGTAAAATATATGGAGCCTATTTTTCTCCTAAGTGTGTAAAAATTATTTTTTGAACACTTGCTGTTCATACCAAGAAAGTCTGCAGAGCTGGACTCCAGGGTACCTTTAGACCCTTACTTTAATGTGTCTACCAATCTTAAACTATTATGTTGCAATCTTTGCCCAAAGCCAAGCAGTTCCCTACTCTCAAAGACTCAAACCTCTTGAGCACAAACCCCCAAATGCTATAGATGATCTCTGTCTTACCCCTCTGGAGAGATTACTGGGACTTTCATTATGGCATTCTCCCTCATTGGAGTGAATTCTAATCAGCTAGGCTTTGATTTATGAACAGGCTGTCCAGGATGTTTGAGGATTTTAATTCTTTCAAGAAGATGATATTAAGATAGAAGGCATGAATTTTGGTACATTGTGAGGAAAAACTCTTTTACTCAATTCCAAGTTTATTTTTTCCCCCTCTAGCCCAATCCATGCTTGGTTTATATATAACTGAGAGTAATAAGCAAGTAACAATACTGTGAAAATGTACACTGACAATCTGAAGAGGGAATAGGAAAACCTTTTTATACATGGTCATCCTAAAATCTGTGTGGGGCTTGGAGTTTTCTCATCAGGTAGATTATTTGTGCCCTTGAATAATTCCATAAAATGTTTAACTTCATTATTATTTAAAGACATTTACACTGAAAGCTATACTATTTTATACTTGGTTAGTTTGTAAAGATAATGCATGAAAATAAAGAGAGAGAGAGAGAGAGAGAGAGAACAAGAGGGGAGAACAAGATGGTGGAGGAGTAGGTGGATGTGGAGTATATCTCTCTCCATGTATACATCAGGAATACACCTTCAGACACAAATGTGTGTGCAGAATACCAGCTGAGAGTGGACAGGAGTACCTGACCAGCGGTCGGGCGAATAGAACCATGCAAAACTCAGTAGGATGAAGGAACTAGGGGGAAAAACAGGAGTGCTAGTAGGACTGGATCTGCCCTCAGTGGGTGGGGGGAACTGAGGCAGGGGTCCGATCCCAACACTGGGGCAATTGTCTGAGTCAGAGGAGAAACATTTAAGACTGAGGGTGAAATAGCCGATCTGTGGCAGCCTAAATGGAATGAGAATCAAGACAGTCCTTGCCGCAGCCATACATACCCTGAACAGGGACTCAGGTACCCTGGAAGGCGCAGCAGCAAGGAGCTGGAGTTTAGGGATTGTGGAGCACCAGGGCAGGGACTGCTGTTGACTTCAGAGAGACAGATGGAGGGGTGTGAGGGAGAAGATTGTCATGCGAAATGCCTGTAGAGGAAAGCCTGGCAGCCATGGAAGCAAGGCGATACTGCTGAGTCACACACAGTAGGTAGAGCCATCACCATTGCCTCTCTCTCCTGACACACCAGCATTGGCCACTGAACAAGAGAATGGTTGTCCCATCAAATGCCTGATGCACTAAACTACAGAGTAGGACCCCAGCCAGGAGGGCCCATCTATCCCCAGGCAAGGGACCCTCTAAGTGCCTGAAGGGGCAGAGCTATGGAGAAAGGCCAAAGAGGCCTTCTGATCACCAGCTACAAGAGGCTCAAAGAAAGACTCTGAAAGGACCATAACTCTTGCAGCAGACATAGTCCCTGTCCCTACACACTTGGTGCCACCAGGCACCCTGCAAGCCAAGCAGCTGTGCCACCGTCCTACTCAACTCTCACTAGGACAGAGTGGCCACAGGCAAAATTCTTGCCTCTATGCACTCAGGGTCGCTTTGGTCATGTCCAGCTCTTTGCAACCCTGTAGACTGTGGCCTGCCAGGCTTCTCTGTCAGGGAGGTTCTCCAGGCAAGAACACTGGAGCATATTGGCCAATACTGGTTGCCATACCCTTCTAGAGCACTATATATTTCCTGCTGCCCTATTTGCCAACTCCCCTGAGTACCTGGTGCTGCCAGAACCCCTGCGACCCAAACAGCTGCACCAGCTCCACACCTGGCCCTCACAGGGGCAAACCCAAATCCTCCAGGGCAGCCTCAGAAGCAAACCCCAGTGGATGAATCACATGCAGAAGTGGAAATAAAACCACAATTGAAACCCAGGAGCAGTGTGGCTAAGGAAGAAGACCCAAAACCTTCCCACCAGCTGTACAAGCTGCAGATTAAATCCACACGATCAATTAGGCAGTCTCTGTGTCTATGGAATATATAAAAAGACATTGAGAGCTCTCACAAAAGAAAACTTACTAGTTCTGATAGCTGTGGGCATTGGAGGCAAGAACAGACAGGAGTAGGACCAGATTAGAATCTGAGATGTCCTCACAGCAGGTCCAGAGATCAGCAGTTTTGGAGGTCATCCTAGGGAGGTGAGATGGACTGTGACCCAGTGAAGGAAAGGACTCTGGCAGCAGTGACTCAAGGAAAGCATTTATTACTCTTATGTTTTCACTTGCTCTGTAGATTCTTTTGGATACCCCCCCTTTTATCCCCTCTGTTGTAGTTGTTGATTTTATTGGCACTATGAAATCTAATTAAGTTTTTGAACTTTTTCCTTTTTCCTCAGTCACATTTTTTATTGTCATTATAAACCTCTGCCTTTACATTGTATTTTTGCAGTTCTGTGGAGTTTTCCTTTTTTTCCCTCTCTCTCTCCTTTTTAATTTTACTTTTTAAACCTATTATTTTTCTACAATTATTCTTTTGTTTGCTTTTCCTACTGTTCTTTTCCCCTTGCAGTTAAACTTTAATGTATATAAATCTTCTTTATCTACTTTTATTTAACTTTGCATATCTATTCTTTGTTTCTTTTCTTTTGTTCCTTTCCTCTCTCAACGTATTTGTTAGTTTTATTTTCACTGCTTTATTCCTCAACTGATACCTTGATTTAGTTTTGTTTTCCAGTTTGTGCTTTAGTTAGTTTTGTTCTTAACTGGCAGATATAATTTTTGGTTTCCTTTGTTCTCTGAGCCAATCTATGGCACTTTATTTTTGGTGGACTGTTTTGATTTTGCTTATGGGTGTATATGTATATGTGTATATTCATCAGACTTTTTATTGTTGTTATAAAACCTCTGCCTCTACATTGGCTTTTGCAATGTAGAGGTCTTTTTTTTTCCTTTCTTCTTCCTTTATAAAAAATTTTCTCATTTTATAATTTTAACTCTCAATTTTTTAAAGCTATGATATCTTTTCTACATTTGTTCCTTTGTTTACCTTTCCTACTGTTATTTTCTCCTTGCACTTAATCTTTAATGTATATAAATCTTCATCTACCTCTATTTAACTTTGCATATCTATTCTTTCTTTCTTTCCTTTCCTATCAGCATACTTGTAAGTTTTGTTTCCATTGCTTTACTCCCCATTTGGCACCTTGCTTCAGTTTTATTTTTCAGTTTCTTCTTAACTGGTAAATATAATTTTTATATCCTTTGTTTGCTAGGTCCATCTACTGTACTTAATTTTGGTGGACTGTTTTGACACTGCTCATGTGTGTGTGTGTGTATCCCATTATATTAATAATCATTTGCCTGATTTTTTAACTGCCATTTGACTGGGGTTCATCTTCAGTTTCTCATTTTGGGGTATTTGTTTAAATCTCACTTAATGCCATAACAAACCACTTGTGGAATCTTTGTTCCTGACCAGAGATCAAGCCCTGAGCCTTTCGAGTAGGAGTACTGACTTCAAGAACCTAGACTACCAGAGAACTAACCCCAGGGAGTATAAAAGTGAGAATTCACACAAAGGAAATACAAAACCCAGCATCACCCAACCACCAGTAGCACCCTGTGCAGGACATCTCATCTAAACAACAAACAAACAAAAATACAAATCAATCATAAGCAGACAGGATGACCACCTCACTCAGCCTTGCCCATCAGAGGAATAACAAACAAACTAATAAACAAAAAATCTCAGCACAAATCTCACGCTATACAAAGCTTACACAAACTACTGGATCAACCTTAGGAGGGCAGAAACCAAAAGGAAGAAAGAAATTAGCCTTGAAGCCTGGGAAAAGGGACCTCAAACACAATAAGTTAAAAAGCAAATAATAAAAAGGCAGAGAAATACTACACAAATAAAGGAACAAACTAGAAACACAGAAGTTCAAACAAATGAAGATGAAATAGGCAAACTACCTGAAAAAGAATTCAGAATAATGATAGTAAAAATGATCAAAAACCTTGAAAATGGATATAATGCAAGAATCAATTAACGAAGACCTAGAAGAATTAAAGAATAAACATACAGAGAAAAACAACACAATTACTGAAATGGAAAATTCTCTAGAAGAAATCAATAGCACAATATCTGAAGCAGAAGAATGAATCAGTGAGCTGGAAGATAAAATGGTAGAAATAACTTCTGAAGAGTAAAATAAAGAAAAAGAATGAAAAGAAATGAGGATAGTCTCAGAGACCTCTGGGACAATATCAAATGCTCCAACATTCGAATTATAGGGGTCCCAGAAGAAGAGAAAAAGAAAGGGTATGAGAAAGCTTATGAAGAGAGTATAGTTGAAAATTTCCCCAACATGGAAAAGGAAATACTCGATCAAGTCCAAGATGCACAAAGAGTCCCATACAGGGTAAATCCAAGGAGAAACACTCCAAGACACATACTAATCAAACTAACAAAGACTAAACTCCCTTGTTGCAAGGAGAAGCAACATGTAACATACAATGGAAACCCCATATGCTTAACAGCTGATCTTTCAACAGAAACTCTGAAGGCCAGAAGGGAATGGCAGGATATATTTAAAGTATTGAAATGGAAAAATCTACAACCAAGATTACCATACCCAGCAAGGATCTCATTTGAAATTGATGGAGAAATAAAAAGCTTTTCAGACAAGCAAAAGTTAAGAGAATTCAATACCACCAAACCAGCTCCACAGCAAATGTTAAAGGGACTTATATAGTCAAGAAATACAAGAGAAGAAAAATGAAATCAACCCCAAACAATTAATAAGATGGCAACTGGAAATATATATCAATAATTACTTTAAATGTAAATGGATTAAATACTCCAACCAAAAGACACAGACTGGTTGAATGCATACAAAAACAAGATCCATATATATGCTGTCTGCAAGAAACCCACTTCAGACTTCAAGATACATAGACTGAAATTAGAGAATGGAAAAATATATTCCATGCAAATGGGAAGCAAAAGAAAGCCAGAGTATCAATCCTCATATCAGACAAAATAGACCCTAAAATAAAGATTAGAAGAGATAAGGGAGGACACTACATAATGATCAAGAGATCAATCCAAGAGGAAGGTGTAACAATTGTAAATATCTATGCACCCAACACTAACAGACATAAAAGGAGAAGTTGACTGTAACACAATAATAGTAGGAGGCTTTAACAAAACATTCACACCAATGGACAGATCATCAAAACAGAAAATTAATAAGGAAACACAAGTATTAAATGATACATTAGTTGAGAAGGATATCATTGATATCTTCAGGACATTCCGTCCAAATGCAGAAGAATACAGCTTCTTCTCAAGGGCCCATAGGACATTCTCCAGGATAGACCACATCTTGGGTCACAAATCAGACCTCAGGAAATTTAAGAAAATTGAAATCATATCAAGCATCTTCTCTGACCACAATGCTATGAGACTATATATAAACTACAAGGAAAAAACTGTAAGAAACACAAACATGGAGATTAAACAGCACGTTTGTTAATAACCAACAGGCTACTGAAGAAATCAAAAGGAAATCAAAATTTCTAGAAACAAATGACAATGAAAACATGACAACTCAAAACCTATAGGATGAAGCAAAAGCAGTTCTCAAGAGGGAAGTTCATAGCAATACAATCCTACCTCAAAAAACAAGAAAAATACTGAATAGACAACCTAACTTTACACCTAAAGAAACTGGAAAAAGAACAACAACCAAAAAAATCCCAAAATTAGTAGAAGGAAAGAAATCATATAGAGCCGAGCAGAAATAAACAAAAAGAAATGAAAGAAACAATTGTAAAGATTAATAAAGCTAAAATCTTATTATCTGAGAAGATAAACAAAATTGACAAATCTTTAGACAGATTCATCAGGAAAAAAAAAAGAGAAAATAATCAACACAACTGGAAATGAAAAAGGAGAGGTTACAACAGGCAATTTAGAAATATAAAGGGTTATAAGAGACTATTGTGAACAACTATATGGCAATAGAATGGATAACATGGAAGAAATGGACAAATTCTTAGAAAAGTTCAATCTTCCCAGAATGAACCAGGAAGAAATAGAAATTATGAACAACCCAATTACAAGCACTGAAATTGAAGCTGTGATCAAAATTTTTCCAAAAACAAAATTCCAGGTCAGAGGCTTCACAGAAGAATTCTATCAAACATTTAGAGAGGAGCTAATGCCTATCCTTCTAAGACTCTTTGAAAAAACAGCAAAGGAACACTTTTAAACTCATTCTATGAGGCCACCATCACCCTGATACCAAAACCAAACAAAGACAACACAAAAAAAGAAAACTACAGGCCAATATCACTGATGATCATAGTTGCAAAAATCCTCAACAAAATTTTAACAAACAGAATTCAGGAACACATCAAAAGCTCATACTCCAGGATCAAGTTGGTTTATTCCAGGGATGCAAGGATGTATATTCTTCAACAGAGGCAAATCAATCAATGTGATACACCATATTAACAAATTGAAAGATAAAAAAATCACATGATAATTTCAATTGATGCAGAAAAAGCCTTTGACAAAATTCAGCACCCACTTATGATTAAAACTCTCCCAAAACTAAGCATAGAAGGAACCCACCTCAACATAGCAAGGCCACATATGATAAGCCTACAGCAAACATTACTGTCAATGGTAAAAAAAAAAAAAAAAAAAAAAAACCAACTGAAAGCATTCCCCTAAGATCAGGAACAAGACAAGGGTGTCTACTTTCACCACTGTTATTCAACATAATTCTGGAAGTCCTAGCTACAGCAATCAGAGAAGAAAAAAAAGTAAAAGTCATCCAGATCAGAAAAGAAGAAGTAAAACTCTCACTACAGATGACATGATACTGTACATAGAAAACCCTAAAGATAGTATCAGAAAACTGCTAGAGCTAATCAGTGAATTTAGCAAAGTTGCAGGATACAAAATCAATACACAGAAGTAACTTGTATTTCTATATACTAACAATGAAAAATCAGAAAGATAAATTAAGGAATCATCCCATTCACCACTGAAACAAGAAGAATTAAATATCTAGGAATAAACTTACCTAAGGAGACAAAATAACTGTACACAGAAAATTATAAGACACTAATGAAAGAAATCAAAGATGGCATAAACTGATCAAGAAATATTCCATGTTACTGGGTAAGAAGAATCAATATTGTGAAAAAGAATATATTACCAAACACAAGTTACAGATTCAATATGTGATCCGTATCAAATTATCAATGACATTTTTCACAGAACTAGAACAAAAAATTTCCCAGTTCATATGGAAACACAAAAGACCCTAAATAGCTAAATCAGTCTTGAAAAAGAATAATAAAGCTGTAGGAATCAGCCTTCCAGACCTTGGATTATACTACAAAGCTACAGTCATCAAGAGAGTATGGTACTGGCACAAAAACAGAAATACAGACCAATGAAACAAGATAGAAAGCCCAGAAATAAACTCATGCACCTATGGATACCTTATTTTTGACAAAGGAGTCAAAAATATATAATGGGGCAAAGATAGCCTCTTCAATAAATGATACTGGGAAAACTAGACAGCTACATGTAAAATAATGAAATTAGAACACTTCCTAACACCATACACAAAGATAAATTCAAAATGCATTAAAGACCTAAATGGAAGACCAGAAACTATAAAACTGTTAGAGGAATACATAGGCAGAACACTCAAGACATAAATCAAAGCAAGATCTTCTAGGACCCACCTTCTAGAGTAACAGAAATAAAAACAAAAGTAAACAAGTGGGACCTAATTAAACTTAAACGCTTTTCAACAGCAAACGAAACTATAAGCAAGGTGAGAACACAACCCTCAGAATGGGAGAAAATAATAGTAAATGAAACAACTGACAACAATTAATTTCCAAAATATACAAGGAGTTCATACAATTCAATCCAAGAAAAACAAACAACCCAATCAAAAAGTGGGGAAAAGATCTAAACAAACATTTCTCCAAAGAAGATATACAGATGGCTAAATGGATCATCGAAAAAGCAAGAGTGTTCGAGAAAAAAAAACCATCTATTTCTGCTTTATTGACTATGCCAAAGCCTTTGACAAGTGTGTATCACAATAAACTGTGGAAAATTCTGAAAGAGATGGGAATACCAGACCACCTGACCTGCCTCTTGAGAAATCTATTTGCAGGTCAGGAAGCAACAGTTAGAATTGGACATGGAACAACAGACTGGTTCCAAATAGGAAAAGGAGTACGTCAAGGCTGTATATTGTCACCCTGCTTATTTAACTTCTATGCAGAGTACATCATGAGAAACGCTGGACTGGAAGAAACACAAGCTGGAATCAAGATTGCCGGAAGAAATATCAGTCACCTCAGATATGCAGATGACACCACCCTTATGGCGGAAAGTGAAGAGAAACTAAAAGCCTCTTGTTGAAAGTGAAAGAGGAGAGTGAAAAAGTTGGTTTAAAGCTCAACATTCAGAAAACTAAGATCATGGCATCTGGTCCCATCACTTCATGTGAAATAGATGGGGAAACAGTGGAAACAGTGTCAGACTCGGGAAGATCCCCTGTAGAAGGAAAATGGCAACCCACTCCAGTACTCTTGCCTGGAGAATCCCATGGAGGGAGGAGCCTGGTAGGCTACAGTCCACGGGGTCGCAAAGAGTCGGACATGACTGAGCAACTTCACTTCACTTCACTTCCAAAATTACTGTAGATGGTGACAGCAGCCATGAAATTAAAAGACACTTAATCCTTGGAAGGAAAGTTATGACAACCTAAATAGCATATTGAAAAGGAGAGACATTACTTTGTCAACAAAGGTCTATCTAGTCAACGCTATGGTTTTTCCATTGGTCATGTATGGAGGTGAGAGTTGGACTGTGAAGAAAGCTGAGCACAGAAGAATTGATGCTTTTGAAATGTGGTGTTGGAGAAGACTCTTGAGAGTCCCTCCAACCAGTCCATCCTAAGGGAGATCAGTCCTGGGAGTTCTTTGGAAGGACTGATGCTGAAGCTGAAACTCCAATACTTTGGCTACCTCATGTGAACAGTTGACTCACTGGAAAAGACCCTGATGCTGGGAGGGACTGGGGGCAGGAGGAGAAGGGGAGGACAGAGGATGAGCTGGCTGGCTGGCATCACCGACTCGATGGACATGAGTTTGGGTAAACTCTGGGAGTTGGTGATGGACAGGGAAGCCTGGTGTGCTGCGATTCATGGGGTTGCAAAGAGTCAAACATGATTGAGCAACTGAACTGAACAGCACAGGAAAAGATGCTTAACGTTGCTCATTGTTAGAGAAATGCAAACCAAAACTACAATGAGATATTACCACGTACTAGTCAGAATGATCATCAGAAAGTCTACAAATAAAAAATGCTGGAGAGGATGTGGAGGAAAGGGAACACTCTTACACTGCTGGTGAGAGTGTAAATTGATACAGCCACTATGGAAGATGGTATATAGATTCCTTAAAAATCTAGAAATAAAACCACCATATGACCCAGCAATCCCATGCCTAGGTATATACCCTGAGGAAACCAAAATTGAAAAAGACACATGTATTCCATTGTTCACTGCAGCACTATTTGCAATAGCTAGAACATGGAAGCAACTTAGATGTCTATTGACAGATGAATGGATAAAGAAGTTGTGGTATATATACACAATGAATATTACTCAGCCATAAAAAGGAACACATTTGAGTCAGTTCTAATGAGCTGGATGAACCTAGAAACTATTATACAGAGTGAAGTAAGTCAGAAAGAGAAAGATAAATATCATATTTTAATGCATATATACAGAATCTAGAAAGATGACACTGAAGAATTTATTTACAGTGCAGCAATGGAGAAACAGACATAGAGAATAGACTTACAGGTACGGGGAACAGGGAGGAGAGGGTGAGATGTGTGGAAAGAGTAGCCTGGAAACTTTCTTTACCATATGTAAATTAGATAGCCAATGGGAATTTCCTGTATGGCTCAGGAAACTCAAAGAGGGGCTCTGTAGCAACCTAGAGGGTTGGGATGAGGGAGGGAGATGGGAAGGAGGTTCCAAAGGGAGGGAATATATGTATACCTATGGCTGATTCATGTTGTCATTTGACAGAAAATAATAAATTCTGTAAAGCAATTATTCTTCAACAAAAGATTAATTAATTAAAAAAAAGAAAGGAGGGGTGTTCCTTAGTATGATTAAATGATAACCCAAATTAAAGAAGATGAAAATAGAATGTGGATGGATGGGCTGACCTTTAAGGATGGATTCACTTAACACAAATACTTTCAATAATAAAATATTACCAAACATATATTTGACAGTGGTATACCAAGTCAACAGGAGGGATGTAAAGAAAACAATCTGTCCCAAAAGGAGGAATATTTTATCACTGACATTTTTTAGAATTGCCATCATATAGTGAAAAAGAAAGAAGAACAAATTTTAGTTGGTTTTGAGTTTTAATATCATTTAAAATTTTCTATCGAAAATAATTCTTTTGGTGTCTTCACTTCGACCAACTGCTCACAACCCCTCCCCAATACCTTAATATGCTACCATTTATTGGCACTTTATAGAACTCAATTTTTATAAAGAAATGCTGAGATCACTTCTTGACAAAATTTAATTTTGGCTAGTATACTGAAGGAATGGTCTTCTGTATCAAAAGTTATTATAATTTCTAAATAAGATGAAGCACCATGCATGTCATAAAATCATGTTTTCAGATAGGGTTTAAATATTGTACATGAGGAAACTGATAATAATTGTTTGGAAAAGTTACAACTGTCTATTGTGTAACAAAACATAAATGCTTAGAGATTTTTCAACTTGTTTCTCTTTAACTTTTAAGAACGGAATACATATAACAGAATCCATAAAAAAGTATCTACTGCTTTGCCCTCCCAGAATAGCTTTTAATAAATAATATTAAATATTGAATTTCTAAATAGTAAATAAAAAGAGATTCACAGGAATTGACAAGAGAAACAGATTGACAGGATGGGTTATTGAATTTGAGAACTGCAGTGTTATTCAATAGAGCCCAAGGGGTGATTATGGTTCTCATTAGGAAAAAAATGCCCTTGTTAGTTCTCCCAGAAAAAAATTTCCTAGTATTTTTCAGTTGCTGAGCATAGTTATTAACCTAAGTTTTAATACAGGATTCTCAATAAAATAGACTGTATTAAATTAAGAAACTTATCTTTCATTATAGCATAACTCAATTCTCAAGAAACTTAATTAAAAAAAAATAAACCAAATAAATGAAAATAGTCAACGACTTGTGGATTCTAATGATTTCATTATTAATCCTGGTTAATGTTTAAAATTGTTCTTAAAATTTAGGCCACTTTTTAACTTGTGTTGCATAATATGCTAAAACATATCCAAAGATTTGACAATTTAAGATTATGATATAAACATTGATTCATAAAAGCATTACCAAATTATGAATGCATCAGTGCAGTTCAGTTGCTCAGTTGTGTCTGACTCTTTGCCATCCCATGGACTACAGAACACCATGCCTCCCTGTCCATCATCAACTCCCAGAGTTTACCCAAACTCATGTCCATTGAGTCGGTGATGCCATCCAACCATCTCATCCTCTGTCCTTCCCTTCTCCTGCCACTTTCAGTCAATCCTAGCATCAGGGTCTTTTCCAATGTGTCAGCTCTTTGCATCAGGTGGCCAAAGTATTGGAGTTTCAGCTTCAACATCAGTCCTTCCAATGAACACCCAGGACTGATCTCCTTTAGGATGGACTGGTTGGATCTCCTTGCAGTCCAAGGGGCTCTCAAGAGTCTTCTCCAACACCATAGTTCAAAAGCATCAATTCTTCGGTGCTCAGCCTTCTTCACAGTCCAACTCTCACATCCATACATGACTAATGGAAAAACCATAGCCTTGACTAGATGGACCTTTGTTGGCAAAGTAACATCTCTGCTTTTAATATGCTGTCTAGGTTGGTCATGACTTTCCTTCCAAGGAGTAAGAATGTTAATTTCATGGCTATGGTCACCATCTGCAGTGATTTTGGAGCCCAAAATATGTACAACTATATAGCGGCCCAAATTTTATTCTTCATTCTTCAAGTGTCTATTTAAGACCTGCTTCTCTTTACCAGGATTTGGGTAGACAGCCTAAGATAGCCTAAAATAAATTCTAATTTGGGTAGACAGCCTAAGACAGGCTAAAATAAAAATAATGACTCTCTCCTTTTTTAAATAATGATGAAAGCACACTTATAGAGCCTTTCTCTTTTCTTTTTTGGCTGAATGGCATGAGGTGGGAGGATCTTAGTTTCCAGCCAGAAACTGAACCCATGCCCTCTGCAGTGAAGGGGCAGATTATTAACCACTGGACTGCTAGGGAACTCAGCCAAGAGCCTTTTTAATTATAAAGAAGATATTCACATGCATCTTTATGAATCCAAATCTCTGCAAAAGGGATCCTAGATTTGATTGGCTCACTGAGTGGAATTAAATCATGATGAAGCATTTCAGCTAGCAACATTCTCCTGGAAACTCACCGGCAGAGCAAACCTACCTCCACCATGCTGATTACAAATAGAAATATTCCTCTCCACCCTTTTCTTCAGGTGCTGGCATAAATTCACTTTTGTTAAATATCTAGGCCCACACATATGTTTAACATGTTGCTCTTCATGTTTAAAAAAGCATTTATAGATGAAGTTTAAAAAGCTGTTAAATATCTCTTCCAGAGAGAGTAGGTAGTATTCATCATAAGGTCTTCAAAGTTTTGATTTCCCACTAAAGATACACATACATGTAAAATTTGTTAACTGAGAGTCAACTGAACTTGGCCAGAAAAACATGTTATGAAAATGAAAGAACTCTATGACAACCTAGAGGGGTAGAATGTGAGGTTGGAAGGATATATACATAGTTACAAATGGTGCACATTACTATATAGCAGAAACCAACACAAAACCTTGTAAAGCAATTATCCTCAATTAAAAATAAATTTAATAAAAAATGAAAGAGAAAATATTCATCATGCCATGCTTCTGATGAGGGAGAAGACAGGCGTTGCTATACGTATATAACCACATTCCCAAGTACAAATCTCTGAAACAAGAAGCCATGAGAAGTGCTGGATAAGCAACACTCCGTACACCAAGGAAAATCTGTGACAATTACACAAAGGAGTTAAATATAAGTGATGAGAATTCTCTCTCTTTTGTAAACAAAGACTGCTACCCAGATGTTCAGGCTAGATAAGACAAAACCATGAAGATGTCCAAAGGTTTCCTTTTTGGCCTTATCACTGGAATGAAACTGGTCACTGATCAAATGACAAATTTATCTCCACTGGTTAAGGTGGTGTCCGCTCTGAGGTAATGTAAGGCACGGACATTAATGTTAGGGATATATTTGTTAGAACACTGGTGAGTTAATGTACTAGCCATGTGACTTCAGGCACTAAACTTTAAATTTCTGAACGTCATTTTGTCCTTCCATACAATGGGAATAATAATACACTGACCCACGTTAGTCTGAAGATGAGGTGTGACTGTTGCTTATCCTTTGTACTATCTCTTAGATCCCCTCACACAGGCTTAGGCTGAACACATGTGATTCACAAGGGTAGAGTATAGTGTATTTTGAAATCTTAAGAGCTGACAAAATTTTAAAAATCCATTTGCTATCTGGAAATCAATTTACATTTTAAACACCTTTCTATTTGAATTACATTGTAGCATCTTTTTTTTTTCCAATTACCTAGCCAGTAAAACTAAATGCAAAACAAACTTTTTAATGCAACTGTAATTGTAACAGGTGGCCTGGATTTTACCTCCTACATAGCTCTAAATTTAATCAATATGTCTCCAACACCAGCACTAAAATCATATTATTTTCCTTATGTAAGCCTTGTAAGATTTCAAAACTGCAACAAACTATTCTGGCTATTCATAGGAAAATGAAATCTAAATGTATTCCTTTTACTGAATTTCCCTGGAAACTACTAAATATAAAGGCACTGATTTTCTCATATTTATCTTTATATCAAACTGGACCCACTTACAACTTTGCAAATATGTCATTGTGCAAAACTGCTGAAATGATAAGCTAGACATTTGGAATCTATTTTTCCTTTTCCCTAAGAAGCAGGAGTATTAGCTAGCGACTAGTAGTTTCCATGACTAAATCCTTTCTTAACGTCAGTTATAAGGTTAGTAAGCTAAATGGCAACCCACTGCAGTACTCTTGCCTGGAAAATCCCATGGACGGAGGAGCGTAGTAGGCTACAGTCCATGGGGTCGCAGAGTCGGACACGACAGAGCAACTTCACTTCAAGCTAAAACTAATCCTACCAATAAAGATAAGGGTAGACTAAGGAAAACATAGCTTCAATTAAATGTTGAAAAGTTTTTTTAACCTTAAAACATAAAGAAGTTAGTTATTCATTTTGGCTCAATGGTGAATGAGAAAGGAAGAATTTTAAAAAGTTACTATCAGAATGAAAAAAATCTAAGTATTCTGAATGCTTGGTGAGCTTCCTGTTACAGCTGCAGTTTTGGTACCTGGTCCCCAATCTCCCATATTCAGAGCATCCCCTAAAGAAATATGTATGCAAGGAACCAGTTCAGACAAATGTATACAAACTTTTATCATTAACAAGACTTTGGACCCAGTACTCTATGTTATCTCTAGGCAACTGTGACCAACTGGGCCCCTATTCAAACAGAAAGGAAATCTAGGTCAATTTGTCATATTAGTTGCATGGAATTTCAACAGAAGTAATGACAGTGAAGTTGAAGAAATTTTCATTTAAAAATTGGAATACAAGTAGACCGCTGTCAAAGAAGGACAAATTTTGACTCTCTTACTGATTAAGTTAAATCACCCATTGCCTCAAATGTTGGACCAATGCATTTCCTGTACTGAACCCATCTCTAGCAATACTTTTCTGTCTTGAGGGTAAAGACCTTTGAACATCTAACAGTGAAAACATAGCAATAAAAATTGAAGTAAAACTGAAGTTTTTAAAGAAGTCTTTGAGAAGGATTGACTAGGTCTAAATAGTCTATCAGGGGGAACAATCTTATATTCTCTTAAATGCAAATATAAAATTTTATATTTCTATTCTGAAAATTTGCAGATGCTCCTGTGCATCTCTGTTTGAATAAATGAGGATGTTTATTTCATAATTTAAAAACTTTTTTTCTTTATTTTTTTTTTGCTTGCACCAGGTCTTCATTGCTGCACCTGTCTCTAGTTTCAGTGAATGGGGGCTAGTCTTAAAAATTGCAGTGCGGGCTTATTGCAATGACTCTCTTGTTGCAGAGCTCAGGCTCTAGGTGCATGGGCTCAGCAGTTGTGGCATACAGCCTTAGTTGCTTTGGATCATGTGGAATCTTCCCTGACCAAAGATCCAACCCGTATACCCTGCATTTACAGGCGGAGTCTTATCCATTGTGCCACCAAGGAAGTCCTCATAAACATTTTAATGAATGTTTCTTTGATGTTTCCTCCAAAACTTACTGAAATAGGTCAGGAAAATACTTTTCTTCAATTTGCTTCAGTTCAGTAGAAGACCACTCTCCATGCTAAACTAAGAAATCATTCCATTCCATCTTGCATGTCAGGTTTTATTCACATATAAGAGGCGATTACAAGTAGCAGAATTACCTGGCATCTCCTTGATGGATGGACAGTATGGCCAAGAAACAAATATGTATTGTTTTAATCCACTGAGATTTTAGAATTGCTTGTTATTCTGGATAATCTGGAATCCCTATTCTGAAGAATACACAGAGTACAAAGAGAGTGAAGTTCAATTACCCACAAGATAATATATTCTTCATTTTTCACTTTATACAAGAATAATCATATTAGCCCCTTGTAATAAAACCCTTGATGCTAGAAAGAAATTAAGTTCTCACTCAGTATAGAGAAACATCACTTTAAAGCATTTCTTTCTATTCTATTCAGATATAACCAGATGGATCTCATTAGTATACCCAGTTGGAATTGTAAGTTTCTTTATTAGTATCTGAAGCCAGAGCTTTCTTCATCTGGAACTCATGTAGATTTTTAAGCATATCCAAAGTTAGGCCACTCAAACTGCAAATCTCTAATATGATCCAGTTTTCCAAAGTTCCATATAGGCAAATGAAATACAAGAAAATCATCACACTAATTCAACATCACCAATTCTAGAAAACACAAACACATCCCAGAATCAATTCTAATTACTGCAGTTGTTTACTCTCTGCAGACTTATTTGATGATTACTGAATATTTTCCAAACTAAAATAGTGTGGCCCAAACTACTTATAATTACCACAATTCTGGGCAGCCCCTTGGCCTCTCTTAAGCCACCATTGCCTTTTAAAGGAAAGCAAATTCAGCATCTTTTTGCTAAAATGATCTGAATGAGGAAGATTGTGTACTTTCATCCACAAATATTTTTCTGATCCTTGGTTTCATAATTTTATATAGCATTTAGACTCTAGTCTCAAACAACAGTTATTCTCTGCCACTGATATTAAGGAAGATAGTGTTTTATTTTTGTGAGAAATAGAGATAGAAAAAGGAAGAAGTTTTCCTGATTTCAACCCTTATTGTATGTAAATTGAGTCAGGCTATCTATCCAAAGTTCATCCCTGTTCATAGAGACAGAAATTCTAATTATGATCCTATTATTTTCATAACTAAGGAGACAAACAAAAGACATCACTATTAAAGATTCTTCCTTATGGAACAGCACCAAAATATATCTTGATCAGTTTGGTTTTTTCTCTTTATACACACATGCATCATTACGAGCACACACACTCACACACATGTGTGTGCCCTTGCCTAAGATTCTAGAATCCTTTGCTTATATAAAGAACAACCTCAACATGAAACAACCATGTGGTTGGAGTATCTCATCAAGACTGCACACAGGCTGGAGGGATCTCCCATTTTAGTCCCACCAGGTGTCTCTACTCAGTGCTGAATGAAATTACAAAAAGAATTCAAAAAAAGGTACAAAGAACACAGTCATGTCATCTGGGGCAGTCACTTCTTTGCCACCCACAGCATGTGGTTCAGTTCAGTTGCTCAGTCATGTCTGACTTTGCGACCCCATTAACTGCAGCATGCCAGGCCTCCCTGTCCATCACCAACTCCCAGAGTTCATCCAAAGCCATGTCCATTGAGTTGGTGATGCCATCCAACCATCTTATCCTTTGTCATCCCTTTCTCCTCCTGCCCTCAATCTTTCCCAGCATCAGGGTCTTTTCAAATGAGTTAGTTCTTCACATCAGGTGGCAAAAGTATTGAAATTTCAGCTTCAACATCAGTCCCTCCAATGAACACCCAGGACTGATCTCCTTTAGGATGGACTGGTTGGATCTCGTCGCAGTCCAAGAGACTCTCAAGAGTTTTCTCTAACACCACAGTTCAAAATCATCAAGTCTTCAGTGCTCAGCTTTTTTATAGTCCAACTCTCACATCCATACATGACCACTGGAAAAACAATAGCCTTGACTAGATGGACCTTTGTTGACAAAGTAATGTCTCTACTTTTTAATATGCTGTCTCGGTTGGTCATGAGGTTCTGGTAATTTAAGAGGTTTTCAGGCATTTTCTGACCATAAAGGAGCTGAGTCTGACAAACCATCTTTAGCATCACTCCCTGCCAAGATGATGAAACTGCCCTACTGTAACCTTTTATCATTAGTTGGCCCAGTGATCCATACAGCTAGGCAACACTCTCTGGGGAAGTTGGTTTAGAGTTCCTAACTTTTATTCCCATTTGGTCACTTTCAGGGCACAGGAACATGAAGCAATGACTGAGACATTCAAGTATACATACCAGAAAAGGCTAGTAGGCAGGGCCCTAAGAAGAGACCCAACTGCAAGCTACCAACTTCATGTTTAGAAATGCGGGAAAGGTGAGACCTAAAATTGCTTACGACAAGAAGGCAGAAAATGACTGAAAAAGAAAACCCATTCCCCTTTTTTTTTTTTTAATTTATTTATTTTAATTGGAGGCTAATTACTTTACAAGAATTTAGTGGGTTTTGCCATACATTGGCACGAATCAGCCATGGGTGTACATGTGTTCCGCATCCTGAACCCTCCTCCCACCTCCCTCCCCATCCCATCCCTCTGGGTCATCCCAGTGCACCAGCCCTGAGCGCCCTGTCTCATGCATCAAACCTGGACTGGCTATCTGTTTCACATATGATAATATACATGTTTCAGTGCTATTCTCTCAAATCATCCCACCCTCGCCTTCTCCCACAGAGAAGGATTCTTGCCAGCAGGAAAGAGCAATTTCTTTCCTTAAGAGACAAGAGCTAGAAGACAATGGAAGAAACAAACATGATTCCATGCAGACCAAATCAAGCCTTCACTCTGCCATAAGCCTGTGTCATCAATATCAATCTACAGCCTCCCTTACCACTGGCTGCATCGTGTCAGTACCCCCATTATTACATCTTTCCATCGTCTGGTTTTGGCAGTGCTCTTGTATCTCTTTCCCCTACTAGCTTGAAAGCCCTAGAATGAGGAAACTGCTCTTTACAAATTCCAGCTAGGGCTTACAATCCTAACGGTCTTGTCCTGGGTATACACTCAGATACTGGAGAAATAGAAAGCCAAGGGTTTATTCTAAATGTATTTATCAGAGATGAGAAAACATTTCTCCTAAGTACTTAAATATTTTAATATTTCCTTATATTTATTTCCTTATATTTCCTTTCATTTCTCAGAATCTGATGGGCTGATGGAAATGAGAGAGAAACTTCACCAAAATGTCAGAATAATACACAGGGAATACACTGGGAATGGTAGATACACTAATGTTTTGCTTATTTTTACTTGGTTCAAGTAACTACTAACTACAGAGATGCTCGAAATGAATCTGTTTTATTGTAAGCTTGATTACCCACACATCCCTAAATTATTCTGTCACACAAATGACAGCTTATACTTAATGAAAGGGGCCACTTATTTAACTGCTGATTATTTCTGAGAAAACATTTTAACCTACTTCCCTATTTAAATGAAAAGGGAGGGAAAATATACTTTCACAAATCTTTAAAGGAATGCATTTCTGCTTTTATAGAAAGGAGAGTGGGATGAATATAGCAGAGCTTTCCTCCTACACACCCATGTTAGGCCTAGAGATTAAGATATATAAGTACTAATAAAAAGCATCTTCTCCTGGGAATATATGCTGTTCCAGAGACCACCAAGAGGGCTGAGAGAGTGGTGACCAGACATAGAAAGTCACGTGACCTCAGTCCCTGTGCTGGTTTCCATGAATCACTGCAAATGGCCCTGACTTTCCTGGGGAGGTTGTGCTGTTGATGTTTAGAGAGGAAGTTCAGATATAATTCTCTGAGGAGTAAGACAGTTGTCTTTTTTAGGGCAAGATAATAGGTTTTATCCCTTCCCATAATTCTAAGCATTCTTTGCTTATGCTATTTCTAAGTGTGGTGAAAAGCTATTTAAATATGACTTTGATAGTGGTAAACTTTTACTGATGAATCTAATCATGAATCTCACATGCTTTGTATAATAAGTAGAATGAAACTATCAACAAAAGCTAAGAATTTTTTTTGTTATAGGTGGATAGTGTAGATTCAGAGTTAGTCACTATTTTCTTAAATAAATAAATAAGGTACTGTGCCCGTATTAGTAATTTGCAATTGATTATGTAGATAATTTGTAAAATTATGGAGGTAGTTTCCTTTTCCCTCAGTGTGTGTTTTATACTTAGAGTGCATCTTAACTCACACTAGTCAGATTTCAAGTACTCAGTTGCCACATGTGGCTTAAGGCTACCATATTGGACAGTACAGCTAGTTCTATGGACTCACAGAAGTCTGTCAAAAGAATTTGTTTGGGATTAAATTGGAGTTACAGTTTCTCATACATTTTGCTTTATCTTGAGGAATGTAAATTTATCACTTAGGCTATAAGACTGGAAGCTTTAAAAAAATTTCTGCATTCTTAAGTTACTTAATATCACCTAAGTCAGTTAAATCTAGGGCAGATTCAAAGATATGTGATAATCAGTGCAAGTAAATTGTGTGTGTGTGCACTCAGGTGGTTAGTCATGTCCAACTCTTTACAACTCACCTAAGAATTACTTCCCACTGTTAGCCTGAGTCTAGACACTTGTATACCAATCTCTATTATTTTGCATTAAGTGAAGTTACTCAGTCGTGTCCAACTCTTTGTGACTCCATGGATTGTAGCCCACCAGGCTCCTCTGTCCATGGGATTCTCCAGGCAAGAATACTGGAGTGGGTTGCCATTTCCTTCTCCAGAGGATCTTCCCGACCCAGGGATCAAACTCACATCCCTTATATCTACCTGCGTTGGCAGGCAGGTTCTTTACCACCTGCACCACCTGGCAATAACTGGGATACATGTAGGGACACAAAACAGAGTGACCAAAAAAATACATGAAGGAATATCATTATCATATAATTTTTTATTGAGATGCATTTTCCCAATAAATCCAATATGGGGGATGTTTTCAAAATATTTAATGTGTTTACTCATCAGGAGTATCTGTTCTACCTTACAAACTGGATTCTAATAAACTATATTCTAATATTTCTAAAAGGAAACTTATTAAAGGAATTGAATAAATAAGCTGTGGTTTAATACAGAAAAAAAAGTGAAATAATTCAGTCTATATAACCTAGTGTTACTTTGGAAACAAAGTAGCCAAATAATTTGCTATACAGAAAATTGGGCATTTCTTTCTTCTACATTTTCAAAGAAAATGCTCTACCCTCTACCCTCTATTCTATTATTTTTGCATTGAAAGATTGAATGCTCACTTTGGGAAAATGTTCAGAGAATCCTCTCTTAAGATATAATTTTAATGTGTCAGAAACTATAATTTGTGTCAGAGAACAAAGTGATAAGATTCATTGCAGGATTTTAAATACATTCCTGATGGTTCTCAGTCCTTTTGTGAACTATTTTAGTGCAAAATGTTATTTATTTAATCAGATAGAGCCATTACTCACAATGGGAAATACATAAGCCTGTCTCTGCTAAGAACAGGAAAGAGCTTCTAGGATAAAGAACAGAACAGTGCTGGTATTTATGAGTGCAGATTTGAAAAGCAATGAACTAAACCAAATGAGTCTGACTCCCTCTTCTATGATTAAGCTCACAAAATGGAATCTGTAGCAGAATTCGTTATCCAAATGCCTTTCTAGGGAACTCTGCTCTTCAGAAGCTCTACAGCTGCTCAAGTAAATGAATATCTGCGATGAGTTTTTGTTGTTGTTGTTGAAATCACAAAACTGCACTCTAGGCTGATGTAGATTCTTTGCCTATTCACTTACACAGGAGACATCAACCTGTTGGATGACATGTGGGCTAGGGGGAGCATGCTTATATTGGGAAATGCGCTCAGAGCATTTTTATGGGGTGAAGGCATGGTAGTAATTAATGTTGCTTCAGGAATGGAGTTATTATATGTATGGAGTGGTGCAACAACAGAAGGTAAGAGCTGAACCAAATAAAATGTTACAGTAGCTAAAACCCAGGCTCTGAAATCTGCTAGTTCAATTTCAATTTGGCTGCTTGCTAACAGAGTGAGAGCAGTCACAGTTCCAGGGCTGTTTTATATATTAATGGATACAACTGTCCCAGGTAGCTCTTCAAACAGTTATTATTCTTCATTTGAATGGATGGTGAGGAAACAGATGTTGAGAATGGAGCTGTAGGAAGGGGGGAGCCTGGTTTTAATGTGAGTTGGCCATTGCAGAATCTGGGCTCTGAGCCAAGATGTGGTATGGGCAATGGGGACTGCTTACTCTTATTTCTGTCAATTAGCACTTGTTTTCTGTTTTATCAGCTGTAAAACAAAAATAAACACAAGATCATCTAATGGGGTTAAATGAGATCATGAATGTGACTATAAAAAATAGTAAAAGAAATTTCAATTAGAGTTGAGAGCCCAGAAGGGGGAGCTCTCACATTTATGACAATAGATGGCAGTTCAGTTCAGCTCAGTCGCTCAGTCGTGTCCCACTCTTTGCGACCCCATGAATCGCAGCACGCCAGGCCTCCCTGTCCATCAAGCCCAACTCAAAGAATATGTGTGTGTGCTCAGTCACATCTCCCGTGGATCACAGCACACCAGGCTCCTCTGTTCATGTAATCCCAGCAAGAATACTGGAATGGGGGGCACTTCCTCCTCCAGAGGATCTTCCCGACCCAAGGATCAAACCTGCGTCTCCTGCACTGGCAGGCGGATTCTCTACCACTGGGCCACCTGAAGAATAAAGATTCCTTTCTTTCCTGGCAAGGACTCTGCAATGAAAAGCCATGGATTCTTCATTTGCTATTATTGTTGTCGTTCAGTCACCAAGTCACATCTGACTCTCTCTTACCCCATGGTTTGTAGCACTTCAGGCTTCCCTGTCCTTGACTATCTCCTGGAGCTTGCTCAAACTCATGCCCATTGAGTCAGCGACGCCATCCAACCATCTCATCATCTGTTGTCCCCTTCTCCTCCTACCCTCAATCTTTCCCAATGGGCTGGCTCTTCACATCAGGTGGCCAACATATTTGCTATAGCCCTCCTAAATTCCTTTCTCCTCTGTAAGATTGCTCTGTTCCCCTTGCCATGATAGGACTTGTATGTGGCTCCTCATGATTACAGAGCCTCAGTTGCAATTCTCTGGTCATCCTAAATAGATTCATCTTTGCTGGTGAAATTTCTGGCAATCTATCTTAGGTCAAGATGCTGAACTGAGTACAGTGCCTGAAACCCAATACCCAGGAAATGTAGTTTTACCAAGAGTGTGCCATCCTCCAGTCAGTCTCTGGAGAACAATTATTTTCTAAATGTTAATTAATCCAGACAGCTAAATCTGTTTATTGGCTCAGACTTTTACTGAATCTCACCTTCACAAAGTTGATCAATACCTCAAGCAGGTGTCATTTGAGATTGCAATTGTCAATCATTATCATTCCATCTGTGATGGTGAAAATATCATCATGATACACGGGGTGATTTTTAATACAGCAAAGACTAAATTGCTCAGAAGCATGAGCCAAAGCCCTTTACAGGTACAATGACTGCCTGGACTGATCTGCCACATTTAAACCTTATTAAAGGGCAGAATCTGCCAGGTGGCAATCTTGAAGCATACTGATATAAGTCAGCACTCTGACTACATAAATTCCAGCGAGGAAGCTGAAGGGCCTGTGTACTAGTTATGCGCATCTGCTCTTTTGCCTTTAGTAGACAAATGATACAGAGCAGCAAAAAGAACTTGTTCAGGTAAGATACTGTGAGAAGCCATTATTAACAAGTATACCAGGAAGTGTTCAGTAAAAGATACTGCTGCTGCTGCTTCTGCTAAGTTGCTTCAGTCATGTCTGACTCTGTGCGACCCCATAGACGGCAGCCCACCAGGCTCCCCCATCCCTGGGATTCTCCAGGCAAGAACACTGGAGTGGGTTGCCATTTCCTTCTCCAATGCATGAAAGTGAAAAGTAAAAGTGAAGTTGCTTCACTGTCATGTCTGACCCTTAGCGACCCCATGGACTGCAGCCCACCAGGCCCCTCCATCCATTGGATTTTCCAGGCAAGAGTACTAGAGGTATTAGGTTTTCCTATTACAGATGATTTGGAAAATAAAAAAGTTAAGACCTGTAAATAAACAACATACACACACAGCATTCAACAAACAAGTGCAGATAATGAGAAATGACTTTATAAGACAATCCAGTCCCAAATGTAGATTATCCTCTATTTAAATGATGATATAATTTTATAGGCTATTTTCAGTCGTTAGGGAGGAAGGTGATTGGTGGCTAAGAGCACTGACTCTGGATCCTGAAGGCCTAGGCTCAAATATTGGCTCTGTCACTTACTACTACCTTATTTTAAGCAAATTACTTAAATTCTCTTTGCCTCAATGTCAACAGAAAAGGCAATGGAACCCCACTCTAGTACTCTTGCCTGGAGAATCCCATGGACAGAGGAGCCTGGTAGGCTGCGGTCCCTGGGGTCATTACGAGTCAGACACGACTGAGCAACATCATTTTCACTTTTCACTTTCATGCACTGGGAAGGAAATGGCAACCCACTCCAGTGTTCTTGCCTGGAGAATCCCAGGGACGGGGGAGCCTGGTGGGCTGCTGTCTATGGGGTCGCACAGAGGCGGACACAACTGAAGTGACTTAGCAGCAGCAGCAGCAGCTATGTCAACCGTAAGTGATAATAATAATAATACTGACTTTTAGGTTGTTATTAAGATTCAACAACTAATACATGAAACATGGTATCTTAAAAAACAGAACAATACCTGGCTTTTTACAAGTTATTTTTTAAATAACTTTATTTTTAAATAACTTTATTCAACAGCTTTTAATTTACATCTTAACAGCAAATGTTACTAATAGGTGGTGAACTTTCTATTAGTCACATTTCTTTAAGATGTGAACTAAATGCTGTTGAATAAATTTATTTTATTAAAAAAAAATGGTTTGTGAACTTCCTGGGCTTCCCAGGTGACGCAAGAGATAAAGAACTCACCTGCCAATGCAGGAGACGCGGGTTCAGTCCTTGGTTGGGAAGATTCCCTAGAGGCGGGCACGGAAACCCACTCCAGTATTCTTGTCTAGGAAATCCCACGGACAGGGAAGCCTGGCAGGCTGCAGTGTATGGGGCTGCAAAGAGTTGGACACAACGGAAGCAACTTAGAACCATGAACTTACTACCGGCGCATTAATACATTGATAAAAATATGTCAGCCTTTCAAGGTCACCAGGGTGCTATTTACTTCTCAAATGTTATTTTGCAATATTCTAAATAACTTCCTCATAGCAACACATACACCACTGGGGAAAAATAAACTGCCAAGTGAAACTTGAAGAACAGAGTAAAATAGTCATCAAATCACTCAGTCGTGTCTGACTATTTGCGACCCATGGACTGTAGCCTACCAGGCTTCTCCGTCCATGGGATTTTCCAGGCAAGAATACTGGAGTGGGTTACCATTTCTTTCTCCAGGGGATCTTCCTGACCCAGGGATTGAACCTGAGTCTCCCGCATTGGAGGCAGGCACTTTAACCTCTGAGCCACCAGGGAAGCCCAGTCTAACTTATAGAGACAAAAAAACCATTAAAACTTTAATATATTATTCTTTACTGATAAATCAAAGAGCAATGTAAATTACTCATATTAACAGAATCAATAAAGAAAAATGTTAAGTCATTCTTGTATGATGTGACTATCATTAAGTAAGTATTCCATTAAAAATTAAGGAATTACTATCTAGTCAGCATTCTTGAGAAAACAATATCATTACACTTTGACAGGAAAGATAAATACAATTTAGGTTAACACCATAATGGCAGTACTAAAGAAAAATCAAATTAGCAAGCAAAGAAAACAACATTATTTTTCTCTTCTGTTACGTAGCTGATTTTGTTCTGAAGCAATACATTTAGCAAAATGGAATAATTTGGAGAAAAAAATCTCATGAGTTAGGAATTCTGATGACAAACATAATAACTTTTTAATTAACTGTTCTGCTTGAAATTGACCCATAAAAATAGCAAAGTTGCTTATTTTCATTCTAAAGACCACAGACCAAAACGATAACTAGGATAGAAACCAATTATTTTCACATATCAACCAGACCAAAACAGGAAGTAATGATATTAAAACAAATTAGTCACAATATATCACAAATCCAACTTTGCAAAGAATGACTGCTCAATAACTGGCTTGCAAATTTCCAGAAGCTATAATTTTGTAACCACAATAGCAGGCAACATTAGTACCATTTTTTGTTATGTACATTTTATGACCTACCTGGCCTTAAAAATCATGAAATGTTTTAATTAGTGATTCCACAAAGAAAATAATAAGATCCATTGTTACAAATCCAAATTCTTGGTTTTAACAAATTTCAACAGAGAAATTTTCACTATGCTTCCTCAGTATCATAGACCAACACTTGCCAGGAAGGTATACTTTTTTCACACATTAAATTCATTTAAATCATCTTTAGCAAGACAGAATGCCAGCAACTTTTAAAAAGTTTCATCAATGAATGGAAAGTCTCCTTAAGCAGATATATTAATAACATAAAGAATCACTCTAACACTCTCATGAACTTCCCCAGTGGCTCAGTGGGTAAAGAAACTGCCTGTACTGTAGGAGACAAAGGGTTCAAATCCTGGGTTGGGAAGACTGCTAGAAGGAGAGCATGGCAAAACACTCCAGAAGTCGTGCCTGGAAAATCCCATGGACAGAGGAGCCTGGTGGGCTACAGTCCAAAGGGTCACAAAGAGTCAGACACAAATGAGTGACTAAGCATGTGGGATAGCAGCATCCATGGTCCTGGGAGAAGTGTGTACAAAGATATATATATATTTGGCCAGGATTTAATGAGAGCCCCTTATTCCTTGCTTCAATGGCCTAATCAGGTGGTAGATCGATTTGATAAGGTGCTCTGAATGTACAGCATAAAAGTTTACATGCATTTATCTTTTGCAATTAATTAGAAGGGGCCAATCCAACAACAGATGAAGAGAGTCTAATGAAATGATGAGGGGCAGGGACAGGACTAGACAGCTTACCCATATGTAAGACATAAAAACAGAATAAAGTATCTCTTGGCCCCACTTGTTGCAGAAACTTGAGCTGCTCAGGGAGTCTCCTATGGCCATCTTATCACTGGGAAAGTGATTGCACACCTGAATTGAAATATCTATAGGATGGGGCAGAGTGAAGGGGTCAAAGAAGGATTAACCAGAAGGCACTGTGATATATAGAGGAGAATCTTCACTGAGAGAAAACTGGACACTGGACTTTCACATTTACCAGGGCAAGATGATATCCTAACTGTGTTGGGACCTGGGTTTTCTTCTAGTCACCGCCATTAAAATAGAATCTGCCAATTCTAGATCACAGGCTGCACCAACAGCTTCTTCACCATTTGGAGCAAGACATAGGACTAAACGGGTGTCTCTGGTGGTTCAGTGGTACAGAATCCACCTGCTAACGCAGGAGATTCAGGTTCAAATCCTGGGTTGGGAAGATCTCGTGGAGAAGGGAATGGCAACCCACTCCAGTAATCTTGCCTGGGAAATCCAATGGACAGAAGAGCCTGGCAGGCTACAGTCCACGGAGTCATAAAGAGTTGGGAATGACTTAGTGACTAAACAACAACATAGGGCTGAACACATAGTACACTCTGTCCATTGTGGTACACTTTCTGTGTCCCCTTAGCACTTAAGGAGAAAATTTGATCATGGAGGAGAAAAGATAGAATTTCATGTTATGACCAATTAGTGTGGCCCCTAGCAATGCATTCTGGGGACTGAATGAGAAATCTCATTTCACCCCACTTTTAGAGGTGGTCTTTTCTGGAAACTAACATACTATTATGACCCAGGGGCCAAGTCTGGCCTACTACCTGTTCTGTGTGGTCTGTGTGCTAAGAATGGTTTTAGTATTTTTAAACAATTATATCTCAAATGGTTGTATAAGTACCTACCTAATATCCTCAGATTTGTCTCTTTCCTTCAAAGCCTAGAGTATTTAATACCTTGCCCTCTACAGAAAAATTCTACCAACTCATGCCCCAGTTCCATAAAGTAATAGTTGTTATCTACTAGCAGAGTTCTTCAGTTAGTTGCTTAGATCTAGATAATTGTGGCTTTTTATTGATTAAATGTATTTTTCTCTTTTTTGCTTTTGCAATTATGTTTTTGTGTGTGGCTATTTTTTAAATTAATGTTTATTTTAATTGGATGCTAATGACTTTTTAATATTGTAGTGGTTTATACCATACACCGACATGAATCGGCCATGGGTGTACATGTGTTCCCCATCCTGGACCCCGCCACACCTACCTTCCCCTCCCATCCCTCAGGGTCATCCCAGTGCACCAGCCCTGAGCACCCTGTCTCATGCATCAAACCTGGACTGGCGATCTGTTTCACGTATGATAATATACATGTTTCAATGCTGTTCTCTCAAATCATCCCACCCCCACCTTCTCCAAAACAGAATCCAAAAGTTTGTTCTTTGTATCTGTGTCTCTTTTGCTGTCACACATATAGGGTCATCACTACCATCTTTCTAGATTCTATATATATGCGTTAATACACTGTATTGGTGTTTTTCTTTCTGACTTACTTCACTCTGTATAATAGGCTCCAGTTTCATCTACCTCATTAGAACTGATTCAAATGCATTCTTTTTAATAGCTGAGTATATGTATGGATGTGAGAGTTGGACTGTGAAGAAAGCTGAGTGCCGAAGAATTGATGCTTTTGAACTGTGGTGTTCCAACCAGTCCATTCTGAAGGAGATCAGCCCTGGGATTTCTTTGGAAGGAATGATGCTATGAAACTCCAGTACTTTGGTCACCTCATGCAAAGAGTTGACTCATTGGAAAAGACTCTGATGCTTGGAGGGATTAGGGGCAGGAGGAAAAGGGGATGACAGAGGATGAGATGGCTGGATGGCATCACTGACTCGATGGACGTTAAGTTTAAGTGAATTCCGGGAGCTGGTGATGGACAGGGAGACCTGGCGTGCTACGATTGATGGGGTCGCAAAGAGTCGGACACGACTGAGCGACTGAACTGAACTGAATATTCCACTGTGTATATGTACCACAGCTTTCTTATCCATTCGTCTGCTGATGGACATCTAGGTTGCTTCCATGTCCTAGCTATTGTACACAGTGCTATGATGAACATTGGGGTACACATGTCTTTTTCAATTCATTAAATGTTTTTATCTGAAACGTTATAAAACAGATCCATACACAGACAGAATTGGAGCATACAGCTCCTTTACTTTAAAGAAAGGAAATAATTCCTATACTGAGTAGCTTAAGAGTAACCATATTATTAATAACTCTAGGAGACACCAGTTTGAATTCTTCATGTAGTAAATATAAGAATTCAAATGACTACCTCGGTAAAGTAGCTAATATTCCAATACTAAGGAGTAACATTTTCATTTGCATTATAAAGTTAGGATCCTCTAACAATAACTTACAGTTCATTGTTGTCCGATGAGTTTTTAAGTTATCATATTAAGTAAAATTTGTGAAATTTTAGTATTAAAAACTCAAATAGGTTTTCCTACAGGAGTACTCAAGATACCTTCTGGTGAACTATATCGTGTTTTAGTTTTCTTTCCACAAATGTATCACTTCAGTTAAGGAGGCCATTCTACAACCTTTGTTCTTAAAGCTAAGTAAAGGCTGTACCCCCTGAATGACAGAAAGAGACACAGGATCTGGGAATCAGGCTATCAGTGGATGACAATACTGACTGATAACCCAAATAAGCTTGACCTGAAATGCGTTACTGAGAGGCTGGGGCAAGGCAGTTTTTAAAGTCTTCTCTCTTCAGTGTTCCTACCACCATTTCTATAGAGAGCCTGGCATTCATATTTTAACAAACAAATTTTACTTAGGGAGCTTTTCCATCAGTTTTGTATCTACAACTTCATATTTGCATATTGTTTTACTGATATAAAGAAGCATTTTTGGCTAATATCGCATCTGTGTGTATTAGAGTGAGTAACAAATTTCTTACAGTTCAACATTCTTTATGAAACACTCAATTGACCTACCATGAACAAAACATAAATACCGTGGATGGATTATCAAGTAGAAAATGGAAAAAAAAAAATGAACAGCACACAAACTTGTATCATGCCCTGGACTTCAGAGATATCATTCCCATTACACATAAATCATAGTTTACAGAGTAATAAAGCTCTCTCAAACTGCTGCAGTGTAGCAACTGCCCACAGGGTAGTATGTGGAAGCCAAAAATATAAGCAGAAGTTAGTCTGGGTTCTGCATTTACCAAAATAAAAAACTGTGAAATTGCTTGCTGAAGAATAAATTATTTATAAAACTGAGATGTATTCATAAAGGTTTCCTATACAGGAAATATAAAAGAGAAGCTGAAAGACTTTGAGGTAATTATGATCTCAAGAATCGTCAAAATTTAACAAAAAGATGAACCTAATTCTGTTGCAGTGGATGCTTTGCCTTCACAACTTGAGAGCAGTCAGCCTTGTTTCATTGATCTTTGGTACTGTGTTTCTTTATCTAAGTCCTATTTAACCATCTATTAAGTGGAATTAACAGGAATGTTGTCCTCTACCTATTTCATCCGGGGGTGGTATGGATTAAGTGGGTTAATGTATTTAAAATAGGCAGTGGCAGTTGTCATTAAATGTTTAAACACTGCACCCTGGGAAGGGAGGGTGCCCTGATTTACAGTGTTTGCTGATTTCTATAATATAATTTCAAGCTACCCATGAGACATCCTGGAACCGGGAGTTGAGAAGAGGAGGAGCACAATAGCCTCTTACAAAATAGTAAAGCATCTAGCCCTTTGTTTGTTTCATTTCACACAAAGATGTGTGCTTGTCAGTCAAGATGAATACACTTCACAACTTGTGAATCAGTTCATGTAGGAGTCTGTAATTAGACTCTTAAGAGTAGAATCTAGTCACAGCTAGTCATTTCTATAATATGGGTTCAATAATAGAACAGGCAAGCAAACTCTGTGAATGTGAAGAGCAAATTACAGCATTCAACAAGTATCCATAGAAGTATATTATTTGCAAAGCACTGATGTTTTGGTGGATTATCAATAATGACAGGATAGTGACCTGCCCTCCATTAGCTTATGTCCTTATTGAGGTGGTAAAGGAAAGATACACAGTAGGCTAGAAATATTAAAGGGGCAATCTACAATGCTATTTAAGAAAATGTTTGAGGATGGACCAGCCCAATCTTATTTAATTATTTAAATTAATACAAGAACTTGGAGAGGTACATGTTTTAAAAAACTCAGAAAAAAAAAAAGATAAACTCAAGCATGAAAAATGAAAACCACCCTCTTCTTTATGTAGACTTCTTTTATTGTCTTAAACCAATATAAAGCTGCATTTTAGGGATTATTAAATCTGTGCTTGAAACCCAGACACTCATATTCTGTTTATGACTTTGGCCCCTGTGTGGAATCCTAAGCAGTTAGTTAAGCAACTCTAAGGGTGGTCATGAGGAGTCAACAATAAAATATACACATAATGAAAAGAAGTATGGCATCTGTGTTGGCAGCTCTGCAATATATTTACAGATTGTTCATATTCACTGGGATATTATTTATAAGAGCAAAAGATTTATACAACTTAAATGTTCACATACAGGAAAGTTGTTAAACTACAGAGAAGAATGGAATAATGAAATATGTATGTGAAGCTATATATATGAAATAGTACTCTAGGTATTGATGTGGGAAAAACTTCAAAATATATTATTAAATGAAAGCGAGCATGGTGTAAAATAATGGACATATGTGCTATCATTTTTTTTGAAAAGAGGGAAAATAATAATTTCTGCTTTGACTATGCATAAAAAATCATCTTTGAAAGGATAAAAAATTACTAGCAACAGTGGCTACTTGTTGGGGTAAGGAATAGAAACAGGAAGAATGTGGAAGATATTTGGGGAGGAATATTTCATTTTGTATTGTCTTTATATTTAAGTTCACATTTTGTGAGGAAATCACCTCCCTTAGGTAGATATCCTTCTCACTCCCACTAGGACTCTGGCTCCTGCTCCAGCCTGCATGTTACTCCCCAACCTCACACACACACACACACACACACACACAGAGGGGAATGCCTTTCTCAGCCCCACATAATAATCAAGAGTCCTGGCAATTACCAGGAAACTCTGATACCAAGAGTACTAGCCCTCTTCAGGCAGTGCCACCATCCCACTGGGGTCAAGCAACAACCCTATGGCCACCCATTACCGTCTCCTTGAGGGCTGGAAACTCGTATCCAGATTAAAAAAATATTGTTGATTGGACTAATAAATGAGTGGACACTTTTTTTCTGGATTTGGGAAGGAAGAAAATTCACAGAATTATTTACACCCTCTCTTATACTGGAGGAAAAAAAATTACTATAATAATGGAGGAAATCATAATAGAAGAAAAATCAAGAAGTTTAAAAAAATTTCTCAAAATTAGAGAATTTTAAAAATGTGTTTATTTTTCACACTGTAGATTTGCAGGATAGAGAAGAAAAATAATAGTAATAGTTAATGATAGTAATGATTATCAACATA
The DNA here is from genome assembly GCA_917880005.1 of Nanger dama. Classification (NCBI taxonomy): domain Eukaryota; kingdom Metazoa; phylum Chordata; class Mammalia; order Artiodactyla; family Bovidae; genus Nanger; species Nanger dama. The sequence goes on from CAKJTW010000007.1 coordinate 40,594,983, forward strand.
TGCCAGTGACTATGCTAAAAAGATTCATGCATTTGATTCCTAGATCTATATACTGAGTAGAACCATTTAACTAACTTTCTTCTCTTCTCCCATTATACAACTTTCAGCAACAGTGTACAAAACATAAAAAAAAAAAGCAAAATTAGAAATACCTTTTCCATTAACATTTGGATATATACAACTTAATTTTAATTACCCTAGGTCAGAGTTTGTAGCAAACTGTAATGGGAGACATTTAGGTCTGCATATAGAAAAGGACATTCTATTTTTCATGCCCTGATTAACTCCCTAGGTATGGGGATCACATCATTTCATCACACTGCCCAACCGCTTCACAAAACTGCGGTCTCTTTCTGTCTGGGCAAAGCCATGCCCACTAAAAATGATCCCTGTGCACAAACAACTGTCACCCACTAACTCACTGAAGTCTGAGTCATGTACACATCTGCACATTTATGAGCCAAAGAAAGGGAGCTAGATTGACTCCCTTTGGTAAAAATGATTGGCTTAAGCCACCTGGAGAGTAGGCCATTGAAGTTTTTGATTATCCATATGGAAGCTAGGCTACTACCCCCACCCTGTTACTATATCCCCAACGAAAACTGAAAGATAGGGGCTCATTTTTCTTATTAATTAATTTGGAGGCTAATTACTTTACAATATTGTAGTGGTTTTGCCATACGTTGACTTGAATCAGCCATGGGTATACATGTGGCCCCCTCCTGAACCCCTCCCACCTCCCTCCCCACCCCATCCCTCAGGGTTGTCCCAGTGCACTGGCTTTGAGTGCCCTGTTTCATGCATCGAACTTGGATCTATTTCACATATGGTAATATATATGTTTCAATGCCATTTTCTCAAATCATCCCACCCTTATCTTCTCCCACAGAGTCCAAAAGCCTGTTCTTTCTATCTGTGTCTCTTTTGCTGTCTCGCATATAGAGTCATCATTACCATCTTTCTAAATTCCATATTTATGCGTTAATATACTGTATTGGTATTTTTCTTTCTGACTTACTTCTTGATAATTACGTTTCAAAGTAGTGACTCACAGGTCCCTGAGAAATTTGTCCCTGGGTTGTAAAGCTAGTAAGAGGCTAGAAGAAACTTTGTACCTAAAGGGGGCGGAGAAAATTTATGATTTTAAGTTTTCTAGGGTTCGCTAAGAGTCGGACATGACTGAGCGACTTTACTTATACTTTTCACTTTCATGCACTGGAGAAGGAAATGGCAACCCACTCCAGTGTTCTTGCCTGAAGAATCCCAGGGACAGGGGAGCCTGGTGGGCTGCCGTCTATGGGGTCACACAGAGTTGGACATGACTGAAGCAACTTAGCAGCGGCAGAGCAAATGCTCTAAAAAAAGAGAGGTCAAGAAACTAAAGACAGAAAGCCAGTTTTGTTTTGTTTTGTTTTGTTTTTTTAATCAAGCTGAGGGAAACCTTAAGGCCATCTTTGAAATAAGAAAAATAAAAAGCAAACAAAAAAGCAGCTAACATTATGAGCCCTGTATGAACTGGAATTTCTCGCCAAAAAAAAAAAAAAAATTAGCCAGAGCTAAATCACATGATCCTTTTCACATTTTCTGTGGCTCACAGAAGTCACTCCTTTGGCTTCTCCTAAATATAACTGACTTCCATATCATATGGCTAATTTCTACTATCCTCTAGAGAGATTCACCCTTAAATACAACTTCCTTCTAGACCTATCCCAACACATTTCTCCCTGATTCTTCACATTAAACCTGCTTCAAAGTGAACTTTCTCTTCTCACATTTTTTTTCCTTCATTGCACCATCATCTTAATGATAAAACATAGCTAACGTACCACTAAGATTATAGATTCTAAATATTTTGTAACAGTCCACAACCTAGAGAACTAGGTCCAGTCCTTAATAGTGTGATCCTACCCTCCTTTGCTAATTGTATTGTATTTGATAGCATCTGCTGATCATGGGCTTCATTCTTCAGGCTACCAAAATACACTTGGAGCACACTGGTGCTGCTTTCACAGCTTTGCACCCTGGAAGGCTTTTTCTATTGGTCCAGAAAACTTAAATCTAACCCTCTCCTTCCAAACCTCATACATCAACTCTTAAATCATATTTCATTCCTTATCTTCTTAATACAATATTTGACCCAGTTCATGTGTTTCTAAATTAATTTTTATTGGAATATAGTTGCTGTACACTGTAGTGTTCGCTTCTATTGTGCAGAAAAGTGAGTCATCTACATATATACATGTATTCCCTCTTTTTGGATTTCCTTCCCATTTAGGTCACCACAGAGCTGAGTAGTTTCCTGAGCTAAACAGTAGGTTCTCATTATATATCTACTTTATATTCAGTATCAATAGTGTATATATTTATATCCGTCCCAATCTTCCAGCTGATCTCACCCACCCCCAGTGTCCACGTTTGTTCTCATCCGTGTCTTCATTTCTGCTTTGCAAATAAGATCATCTATACCATTTTTCTAGATTCCACATGTATTCATTAATATTTGATATTTGTTTTTCTCTGATTTACTTCACTCTGTATGACATGATATAGCCACTATGAAGAACAATATGGAGAGTCTTTAAAAAACTAAAAATACAACAGCCAGAGTTCCAAAAGACAGTGCTTACTGCAGCACTATTCACAATAGCCAGGACACGAAGGTAACTTCATGTCCATCAGCAGAGGAATGGAAAAGAAAACGCGCCACGTAGATGCAATGGAATACCACTCGGCCATAAGAAGGAATGAATGTGGGTAACTTGTTTAGATTTGAATGGCCATCTTATGTTTTGAATACAAATAAGTGAATAGTTCAGTCTTCCAGTATATTTGCTTTCCCACAGCTTATATCATTATTTGCCCTATCTATGTGCCTAAATTTAACATCTTCTGAACTGTCAGTTGTTTAAAATGTCTTATTTGCATAATCCCTTGTAACCTGTCACAATGTCTGGCACATTTTAAGTCCAAATAAATAGTTGCAAAATACATTAAAAATAACTCTTTACATTCTATTCATGAAAGTGAAGGTGTTAGTCGCTTAGTCATGTCTGACTCTTTGCAACCTCCCAGGCTCCTCTGTCCATGGAATTCTCCAGGCAAGATTACTGAAGTGAATTGTCATTTTCTTCTCCAGGGGATGTCCCCAAACCAGGCATGGAACGCGAGTCACCTGATTTAACAGGTGGGTTCTTTACCATGTAGCCACAGGGAAGCTATCACCTCGAAAGTTTTGAGGTGAAAGCAATAGAAAAATAATAGCTTGAATTACAGGAATTCCTCAGACTCCAAGTCACTAGGGTGTGGAACTGTATTCAGTTTTACGTCATGTGTAGTTTGGAAGGTGAAAATGATTTCTCAATAATTTTCCAAGAATAAATATAAGCCACAAATAAAACGTATTTGAAACAAGATGTGAATCTCATTCCAGATTATTTTTGCTGCTGCTGCTGCTAAGTCACTTCAGTCGTGTCCAACTCCGTGTGACCCCACAGACGGCAGCCATTGGGCTCCGCCATCCCTGGGATTCTCCAGGCAAGAACACTGGAGCGGGTTGCCGTTTCCTTCTCCAGTGCATGAAGGTGAAGTACCTCAGTACCTCAGTCGTGTCTGACTCCTAGCGACCCCATGGGCTGCAGCCCACCAGGCTCCTCCGTCCATGGGATTTTCCAGGCAAGAGTACTGGAGTGGGGGTCATTGCCTTCTCTGCCAGATTATTTTTAAGGGATGTTTAATTGATTTAAGTTATTATTTCAAATACTCCCCAATGACTGGCCAAAGGGTAATATTTTAAATCCAAGTACATAACGAAGAACTTTATCCTGCTGGTGTAGGACCATTTTCCATAAGATCCATAAGCTACCTCAGGTTGGTGTTAAGAGCTACATCCTTGCACAAATCATAAAGCATATCTGCTCATATTAAGAGAAATTCAAGTTAATTGCTTTCAACAATTTTAACTAAAAGTGTTAATGGAACTACTATTCATCTATTTAAACAAGTATGTGGTGAATAAATCTGATTTCTTAAAAGTGTATTCTGTGTCTGACTTAAAAAGAATCAAAACTGTGGCAAATGCAATGGAAGTATATTTGTAATTCTAATGGCAGCATTTGTATTTATTAAAATCAGAACTTATCATTTATGGTAATTCTTCCTTGAAGTAAGATTCTCTTGCATTACATGCTCAAGAAGCTGTGGGTCATCTCCTTGATAACTAACAAAACAATTGCTACCTCATGGACCATAAAGAACACTGATCACCAAAGAATTGATGCTTTCAAACTGTGGTGGTGCAAAAGACTCTTGAGAGTCCCTTGGACAGCAAGGAGATCAAACCAGTCAATCCTAAAGGAAATCAAACCTGAATATTCATTGGAAGGACTAATACTGAAGCTGAAGCTCCAACACTTTGACCACCTGATGCAAAGAGCCAACTCATCAGAAAGACCATGATGCTGGGAAAACTTAAGAGCAAGAGGAGGAGTGGGAAACAGAGGACGAGATGGTTGGAGGTCATTACGGACTCCATAGACATAAGTTTGAGCAAACTCCAGGAGATAGTGTAGGACAGGGAAGACTGGTGTGCTATAGTCCATGGGGTTGCAAAGAGTTGGACACAACTTAGCGACTGAGCAATGAACAACATCCTCATGTTTGTACTTCCAAAATTGTAAAATATTTCTCTACAAAAACAGGTAGAACACTCTCTAACATAAACCATAGCAAGATCCTCCATGACTGTACAATGTATATATAGAAGAGTATAATGGAAATAAAAACAAAAGTAAGCAAAGGGGACCCAATGAAACTTAAAAGCTTTTGCACAAAAGAGGAAACTATAAGCAAAGTAAAAATACATCCCTTAGAATGGGAGTTGATAGTAAATGAAACAACTGACAAAGAATCAATCTCCAAAATATACAAGCTGCTAATGCAACTCAGTACCAGAAAAACAAACAACCCAATCAAAAAGTGACAGGAGATCTAAACAGGCATTTCTCCAAAGAAGACATACAGTTCAGTTCAGTTCAGTCGCTCAGTCATGTCCGACTCTTTGCGACCCCATGAAAACCCCCTGAGTTCACTCAAACTCACATCCATCGAGTCGGTGATGCCATGCAGCCATCTCACCCTCAGTTGTCCCCTTCTCCTCCTGCCCCCAATCCCTCCCAGCATCAGAGTCTTTTCCAATGAGTCAACTCTTTGCATGAGGTGGCCAAATTACTGGAGTTTCAGGTTTATCATCAGTCCTTCCAATGAACACCCGGGACCAATCTCCTTTAGAATGGACTGGTTGGATATCCTTGCAGTTCAAGGGACTCTTAAGAGTCTTCTTCAACACCACAGTTCAAAAGCAGATAACTAATAAACACATGACTAGATGCCCAACATCATTAGTAGACAAATGCAAATCAAAACTACAATGAAATTATCATCTCACACTGGTCAGGATGGCCATCATCAAAAAGTCTACAAACAGTAAATGTTGGAGAGGCTGTGGAAAAAAGGTAACCTTCTTACACTGTTGGTGGGAATGCAAATTGATATAGCCACTATGGAGAATAGTATGGAGATTTTTTTAAAAAACTAGGAATAAAGCTATCAAATGACCCAGCAATCCCACTACTGGGCATACACCCTGAGGAAACAAGAACTGAAAAGACACAGGTACCTCTGTGTTCATTGCAACACTATTTACAATAGCTGGGACATGGAAGCAACCTAGATGTCCATCAACACATGAATGTATAATGAAATTGTGGTACATATACACAATGGAATATTCCTCAGCTATAAAAAAGAGTGTATTTGAGTCAGTTCTAATGAGGAGGATGAACATAAAGCCTATTATACAGAGTAAAATAAATCAGAAAGAGGAAGATAAATATTGTATATTAATGCCTATATATGGAATCTAGAAAGGTAGACGTGATGATCCTTCTTGCAGGGCAGCAAAGGAGACATAGACATTTTGGACATGCTGGGGAAAGGAGAGGGTGAGATGATATGAGAGAATAGCACTGAAACATATATATTACCATATGTAAAATAGATAGCCAGTGGGAATTAAGTGTATGATGCAGAGAACCCAAAGCCAGGGCTTTATGACAACCTAAGGGGGTGAGATGGGGAGGGAGAGGAAAGGGGGTGTTCAAGAAGGAGGGGACATATGTATACCTAATGCTGATTCATCTTGATGTATGGCGATAACCATCACAATATTATGAAGTAACTATCCTGTAGTTAAAAAAATCTTCCTCAACAAAATTACAATTAAAAATGATATGCTAGCCAATCATAAATTGAATAAAATGAATCAGAAAAAATAAGAGAATCAAACTGATAGCTTATTATGGAACTAATACATCAAGATGTGAAGTCTTTCTGTTTGAAACAGTGAGCTAAAGGATTCCACTTATAATGACAATACTAAATATTAAAACCTTCGGAAAAATCTTAACAAAGATGTGCAGAATATATCTGGAGAAGAATTTAAGACTCTCCAGGAAAACACAAAAAGGAAACGAACAACGAGGCCACTAGGAACATCAACAACATACAGCCACTATGGAGAACAGTATGGAGATTTCTTAAAAGGCTTCCCTGGTAGCTCAGAGGTTAAAGCGTCTGCCTCCAATGTGGGAGACCTGTGTTCGATACCCGGGTTGGGAACATCCCCTGGAGAAGGAAATGGCAATCCATTCCAGTATTCTTACCTGGAGAATCCCATGGACGGAGAAGCCTAGTAGGTTACAGTCCACGGGGTCGCAAAGAGTTGGACACGACTGAGCGACTTCACCTCACCTAAAGTTTTGAAAACCAGATGATGGTTTTCTCCTGTGAGTTATAATGTTCAATATGATTTCAATAAAATCCCAACCAGAACACTTTTAAATCACCAAAATAATAGTAAAGTTTATGTGGAAATTAATCTGTGCAAAAGGGGAGTTCTGAAGAAGAATCTTACATTACTTTGCTTAAAATTATTATGAACTATTTCATACAAATGAAATATTCATGATATGTACAATATAAAGCCAAATAAAACACTACCCAGCTTAATAATTTAAGCATTATCCATAGACTTTCTCCAGTATTATTCTCTCCCTTATATCCAAGAGATTTCAAAAATTCACATGATTTGTACTTCCCAACAAACCACTCAATCCTAAAGGAAATCAACCCTGAAATTCATTTCAAGGACTGATGCTGAGGGTAAAGCTCCAATATTTTGGCCACCTGATGCAAAGAGCAGACCCATTGGAAAAGACCCTGATGCTGGGAAAGATTGAAGGCAGGAAGAGAAGGGGACAACAGAGCATCAGATGATTGGATGGCATCACCAATTCGATGGCCATGAGTTTGAGAAAGCTCCGGGAGTTGGTGATGGATAGGGAGGCCTAGCAGGCTGCAGTCCCTGGGGTCGCAAAGAGTCAGACAACACTGAGCGACTAAACAGAACATTCCTTCAGACCCGTCTCCATCTCCACTGCAAATCCTGTCAGGCTCGCCTCTTACCATGGCCACAGAGGAGGCAGACAGGACAGTGGAGGCTTTGTTAAGCTGTGTGCAGGTGCGACATTACTGATCGGAGTATAAAGTGAGGCCCCTGATGATGCCACCCACAGACGCAGATGTGATAATGCCTCCAAAGAGGAGAGTTTTGAAAGATGTTTTATGAGACGTCTCACAAGGCCCAATGGGATGGAGAACAAGCAAGGTGCTGTAGTAATCCTACTTGGCTGTATCACTCACTTGCCCACCCACACAAAGGCAATTAGGTCTTTGTCCACATCTCAGGTCTCTGGACAATATATACTAAGCACATAGCTTTCTTTTTTATTTTTTAAAAATATGGCTATTTATTTATGTTTAGTTTGGCCCCTGCCTGAATTTTCCAAATGATATAAATTCTTTCAAGTGTTTTGGGACTTAATTAATCCTGCAAGTACAAAATCACTATTTGTAAATGTGTTATATCCTTCAAAAGAATAAATATTCTCCAATTTTTATGGAGAATATTTTATGTGGTTCTAAATCTGGCCTATAAGGTGTTTTTGACACTCATTTCTCTCACTTTTCTTAGACTCTTCTAGTGTCTGATAATTTCCCTTCCTCTTTTGATGAGCCTCTATTTTTTTCTTAAAGAAATATATCTATATAAATATATATATATATAGGGCTGTACACAGATATATATATTCACCTGGTCTTCCCAGGTGGCACACTGGTAAATAATCTGACGGTCAATGTACGAGACACAAGAGACACAGGTTCAATCCCTGGGTCTGGAAAATCCCTTGGAAAAGGAAATGCAGCCCAATCCAATATTCTTGCCTAGAAATTTCCATGGACAAAGGAACCTGGTAGGCGACAGTCTATGGGACTGCAAGGAATTGGACACTACAGAACGACTGAGCACTTAGATAGATTTACCCCACCCCACAATTTTAAGAACCATATGGTAAAAATGAAGCACTTTTTCCCCTCTCACTTTCTCAGGAAATACACAGGAGAAGTGAAACTGAAAAGTGAAACACATGTTTTCAACTATTTATTTTGATTATCAAAGATGTACACCTCATTGTAAAGTAAAAGTAAAAGTCGCTCAGTCATGTCTAACTCTTTGTCACCCCATGGACTATACAGTCCATGAAATTCTCCAGGCCAGGATACTGGAGTGGGTAGCCTTTCCCTTCACCAGGTGACCTTCCCAACCCAGGGATCAAACCCAGGTCTCTGGCATTGCAGGCGGATTATTTACCAGCTGAGCCACAAAGGAAGCCCTCTCACTGTGAATACAAAAGCAAACTGATAAAAATATACAGAATAATGAAGACTTACACTTCATCATAGCCCTCTTTTGCTTTCCAATATATAAATACTTCCTTCTCAGTGAAGTATAATCACTAATTATAAACTTGATACATCAATATTCCTTAGGTATGAAGGCTAACTTTAAAATAAAAATAAAATAATACTTATACTAAAATGAGGACAGCTGCCAGAAAAAGAAACTATCTGTTCAAAATCAATTACACTGGAGGTACGATCACAGTGACTCAGATTCTTAAGGTGGAATCAACTCTTAGACCTGGATTGTTTTCAAATGCTCAGTTGTTACCCCTCACCCTTACTCTCATTCCCAAGTACGTTGCAGTTAACTACTACCATGGTAGCAGGAGTCGAGTCCCAGAGGATTATAGTGCAGATTTAAAGGCAAGTAATGAAAGAAAGAGGCTTCCCAGGCAGCTCAGTGGTAAAGAATCAGCCGCCAATCAGGAGACAGAAGTCTGATCCCTGGCTCAGGAAGACACTCCAGAGAAGGAAATGGCAACCCACTCCAGTATTCTTGCCTGGAGAATCCTATGGACAGAGCTGGCAGGTTACCAACCATTGGGTCGCAAAAGTGTCAAACACAATTTAGCAAATAGACAACAACAATGAAAGAAACACGGAACAGAAGACAAAGGGAAAAGCCACATTTTTCAACCATTAGTCTGCACCAGAGTCACCAGGAGGACTTGCTCAACATGGGAGGCTGGGAGGGGAACCAGGCCCAGAGTTTTCTGACTCAGTAGGTCTTAGAGGAGCCTAAAATGTACATTTTTAATAAGTTCCCAGGTAATGTTGATGCTGCTGGTCTAGAAAATTAGTCTAGGCTTGAGAGTAGAGCTCTTCGAGTTGTGGTCCACAGACCTGGCTCAGTTTCTGAACTGTTATTACATATCTGTGAAGAGAAAACATTCAAAGTAAAAATGTAAGAGTTTTTAACAATATGATTGAGTAATTCTGTGTCTGTTATATTTAACAATACATAGTTTGAAGACATATTTTCAATGTTTTTTTGTTTTAGTTTAGTTTTTCCTCTCTAGAAATTAATTTTTGTCATATTTCATAAATGTATTGTTCCATGCTGTGTCAATGGCAAAAACCAACTGGTTCTTCTCCGCAGATAGTTTGAGGGGTACTGGGCACAATGATAAGTGATAAAATATCTATTCAACACATAAAGTAGTACATGGGCAGACATGGAAGAAATGTGAGTAGTGAGTACCTAGACCAGACATAAATGTTAAGAATGAGTCTCCCATCACAGAAGCAATGAAAGGAGAAGCACCTACCTGAGAACCATAACTATGAGAGTTTGAGAGATCGTGAAATCATTTAATATAACTCACACATCTCATAGACACAACTTCCACTCCACTAGGCAAGTTCAATGAGTGTAAGCAAATGAAGCTGGTAGGCAATGTATTGAGGCTTCCCCTGTGGTTAGCTGGTAAAGAACCCACATGCCAATGCAAGAGACATAAGAGATATAGGTTTAATCCCTGGGTTGGGAAGATCCTCTGAAGGAGGAAATGTGGGCCCTCACCAGTATCCTTGCCTGGAAAACTCCATGGATAGAGATTCCGGCAGGCTATAGTCAATGGGGTTGCAAAAAGTCAGACATGATTTAACATGCATGCATGCATGTGTGCATGTGCACACACACACAACCAATGCCTTATAATCAAAAACTCTATGATGCAAGTATATTCTTCCTAACTTTAAAGACTGGGAACCTGAACTCTGGATCATTCATAGTATTTCTCAAAGCTCATGAAGAACAGACCCAATTCTCATTCAAAATTTCTTTCCAGTAAACATTATAAATCCACAGTTTATATGGAATTGAACAAGTAATGGTAGGATACATTAGTTTGCTGTCCTCAAAATGTTTTATGAAATTATACTGTTAGTTTATTTCCCAGTAATTTTTGCCAGTAGCAAGATTAGTTTTCACAAGTGAATCCATAATATTGTTCAGCAAAAATCAATCAACTTAGCATCTAACAAAATGCTTGGACTTCCTACTTTAGCACATTTTCTAAAGTGCAGTCCGTGTATAGAAAGTATACTGTTATTTTCCAATAAACCATAGCATGTTCTGAAACAATTGTGCACACCTTAGTAACCTGAACTATTTAAAATTCATCATTTACCTTTTCTCTAGATGCCTTTCCTTTCTAAAATAGAGTTTATTTCTTTAAAAATTCTCCACACCAAATGACTTAGAATATATTAATATTCTATGCACGTCATTTACACATATTTTTACTTTTTCCCTAGAATCATCTAGACAGCAATCTTTAGTGCAATAATCCAAGTAATATATTACTCTAGTGCAGACAGTATAAAATTTCCTGCAATTCTGAGGCTGCAAATGTTTTGTGTAATGATTTTCTATGATAGTGAAGTAGATTGAACAGAAATAAATAAGCATTGGTCTTTCAGAATTAACAGTTTAAAACTGTGTAAAAAATAGGGGGATCTTCACTGACCTTCATCCAGCCTTATTTTGTGCTTCTTAGCAACCAGAATTTAATACTTCCTGTCTTAATTACTTAGTTCAAAAGCTCCTAAGCATCAAACCACACAATGATGTCACAAGATCCACCTTGACTTCTTAAAATATTATTAAGTTCATAACAGAGAATTGGCAAATAAGGAGACAAAAATGTAAATCAAATAACGAAAATGAGATGCTTTGATGTTTACTCCATATTTTCCAATCATAGCAACTATTTAAAAGGTCACTTTTTCTTTTTCCCCCTTAAAATTATATTGACATGAAACTCCTTCATATATATATAATAATATATATAATGTAGAGTTCAAATCATCAGAAACCAAAGATGTTAAATAAAAACATCTTTTTCTGATGTGGATATGGGGAAGTAGAGACAGAATTGATCTACTGCCCACGACAAACCACTTGGTAGTTATTTTCAGTATCACCTGTATATGTCTAAATGATATAAAAGGGCAGTTAAATAGAAATAAATGATCTACTACTGAAACTTTGTAAACCCTTTCAAGGGGATAATTTTATATTTACTAAATTTTTTTAGAATGCAATCTGGGAAATAAACAGAAAAGCCATAAATTCCCAACTTTTTCCAAGGAAGTATTACTTAATCTTTAAGAAGATATGGCTTTAAATAATTAATTATTTAAATTGTAGCTCATTTCTACAATATTTTCAATGAATTAAATGGTTTTCAAAACTAACAGGAGATACTAACACAAATAAGATTTCAAATAAGTGTCACATAAATATATAGCTATGTGATATAAAAGAGAAACACCAAAATCAACAGCAACTCTATTAAAATAGTAAGAATTTTCTCCTCACCTTTTATTTCTTATTACTTTCCAGCATAACTATTTCAGTACAAGATGCATTTTTTTCTATTCAAATAGATTTAATGCAAATATTCTATGTTATGGTTACTTAAAGGTTAAAAAATTAGCTTCTCCACATTCATAAAACAAAGTGAAAATCTAGTAATACAACAGATTATACATTCTAAACATGGGACAAATCAGATAATTAGAAAGAATCATATCACTGTCATTGTCTTCAAGTATTATCTGTTTCTGAACTAAGCTTCATGTCTTTTAGCAGATCTGTAAAATTCCATTGAGTTCATACATTCATTCACTGGTGTAAACCCTACAAGTACCCTCTTCAGCATGGCTAATGTCTTCTGTTCACTGATTTATTACTTGGAAGGATTGTATTGAGGGGGATGGGATGGATGGAACAGGGAGTTCAGTGGAAGAGATTTTGAAAATGGCAACAGAAAGAAGAGGTAGGGGAGGCTGGAGTAAATGTTGAACTATTGAAAATATCACAGCTGGAAAATGTTGAATCAACCTTTAATTTGCATCCATGACAATAAAATGATTAACAACTCCAAGTGTTTCCTTTTCTCCGCACCCTCTCCAGCATTTATTGTATGTAGAATTTTTGATAGCAGCCATTCTGAGCATGAGATGGTACCTCATTGTGGTTTTGATTTGCATTTCTCTGATAATGAATGATGTTGAGCATCTTTTCATGTGTTTGTTAGCCATCTGTATGTCTTCTTTGGAGAAAAGTCTGTTTAGTTCTTTGGCCCATTTTTTGACTGGGTCATTTATTTTTCTGGTGTTGAGTTGCATAACCTGCTTGTATATTTTGAGATTAATTCTTTGTCTTTGCTTCATTTGCTACTATTTTCTCCCATTCTGTAGGCTGTCTTTTCACCTTGCTGTAGTTTCCTTCATTGTGCAAAGCTTTTAAGTTTAATTAGTTTCCATCTGTTTATTTTTGCTTTTATTTCCATTTCTCTGGGAGATGGGTCATAGAAAATCCTGCTGTGATTTATGCCAGAGTAAAACTCAACACCTATTCATGAAAAATTCTCAACTAAATTGGTATAGAAACAACATATCTCAACATAATATAAGTCATTTATGACAAACTTACAGCTAACATCATACTCGATGGTAAAAGCTGAAAGCATTTCCTCTAGTATGAGAAACAAAACAAGGATACCCTCTCTTGCCATTTCTATTCAACACAGTATTCAACACAGTAAGTTCTAGTCACAAGACTTCCAAACAGATAAGAAAAGGAAACAAATGACATCCAAATTGAAAGGGAAGAAGTAGAACTGTCACTATTTGCAACTGATGTGATAATATTTACAGTGATTCCTAAAGAATGCCACCAAAAAACTGTTAGAAAAAATGAATTTAGTAAAGTTACAGGATAGAAGATTAATATACAGAAGTCTGTTGCATTTCTATACTTTAATAGTGAATGATCACAAAGAGAATTCAAGAAAATAAACTCACTTATGATCAAGTCAAAAGAACAAAATAGCAAGGAATAAATTTAACTAAGGGGATGAAAGATCTGTTGTACTCTGAAAAACATAAGACATTGATGAGAAAAGTTAGACGTTGATGAAAAAAGTTGAAGACAATGCAAATAAATGGAAAGCTATTTCATGTTGTTAGACTGAAAGAATTAGTACTTTTGGACACCTTATTTTCGACAAAGGAGGCAAGAACATACAATGGAGTAAAGACAGTCTCTTTAACAGGTGGTGCTGGGAAAACTGGTCAACCACTTGTAAAAGAATGAAACTAGACCCCTTTCTAACACCATACACAAAAATAAACTCAAAATGGATTAAAGATCTAAATGTAAGACCAGAAACTATAAAACTCCTAGAGGAGAACAGAGGCAAAACACTCTCCGACATAAATCACAGCAGGATCCTCTATGATCCACCTCCCAGTATACTGGAAATAAAAGCAAAGATAAATAAATGGGATCTAATTAAAATTAAAAGCTTCTGCACAACAAAGGAAACTATAAGCAAGGTGAAAAGACAGCCTTCTGAATGGGAGAAAACAATAGCAAATGAAACAACTGACAAACAACTAATCTCAAAGATATATAAGCAACTTATGCAGCTCAACTCCAGAAAAATAAATGATCCAATAAATAAATGGGCCAAAGAACTAAATAGGCATTTCTCCAAAGAAGACATACGGATGGCTAACAAACACATGAAAAGATGTTCAACATCACTCATTATCAGAGAAATGCAAATCAAGACCACAATGAGGTACCATTTCACACCAGTCAGAATGGCTGCGATCCAAAAGTCTACAAGCAATAAATGCTGGAGAGGATGTGGAGAAAAGGGAACCCTCTTACACTGCTGGTGGGAATGCAAGCTAGTACAGCCACTATGGAAAACAGTGTGGAGATTCCTTAAAAAATTGCAAATAGAACTGCCTTATGACCCAGCAATCCCACTGCTGGGCATACACACCGAGGAAACCAGAATTGAAAGAGACACATGTACCCCAATGTTCATTGCAGCGCTGTTTATAATAGCCAGGACATGGAAGCAACCTAGATGTCCATCAGCAGATGACTGGATAAGAAAGCTGTGGTACATATACACAATGGAATACTACTCAGCCCTTAGAAAGAATAAATTTGACTCAGTTCTAATGAGATGGATGAAATTGGAACCGATTATACAGAGTGAAGTAAGCCAGAAAGAAAAACACCAATACAGTATACTGACACATATATATGGAATTTAGAAGACAGTAATGATGACCCTATATGTGAGACAACAAAGAGACACAGAGGTATAGAATGGACTTTTGGACTCTGAGGGAGAGGGAAAGGGTGGGATGGTTTGGGAGAATGGCAATGAAACATGTATATTTTCTTGTAAGAAATGAAGCGCCAATCTATGTTCAGTGTAGGATGCAGGATGCATGGGGCTGATGCACAGAATGATTCAAGTAGAGGATGTGGGGTGGGAGGTGGGAGGGGGCTTCAGCATTGGGAGATTGTGTTCACCTATGGCTGATTCGTGTCAATGTATGGCAAAACAAATACAATATTGTAATTAAAAAATAAATAAATTTAATAATAAAAATAAAATAAAATAAATGTCTATACTGCCCAAAGCAATCTACAGATTCAACAAAAGCCCACGGAATTCAAGAAAAACACCCATGGCATATTTCACAGAACTAGAACATATGATCCTAAAACGTGTATAGAAACACAAAGGCCCTGGGGAGCCAAAGCTATCTTGAATAAAGGACAAATCTGACAGCATCATGCTCTCTGACCTCAAACCATCCTACAAACTATATAATTCAAAACAATACGATACTGGCACAAAAACATACACATAAATCAATGGAACAAAACAGAATACAGAAGTAAACCCATGCACATATAATCATTTCAACAGACACAAGAATATACAATAGGTAAAGAGTGTCTCTTTAATAAGTGGTATTAGGAAAACTGGACAACTACACATAAAAAATAAAATATAAACATTTTCTCATACCATATATAAAAATAAACCAAAATTGATTACAGACTGAAACACAAGACAAAAAAACTAAAACCAAAACAGTCCTAGGAGAAAAAAAAATACACTATATACTCTTTTACCCTGGAGTAAGAAAAATTTGTATGCGTCTGTCTCTTCAGGCAAGAGAAATAAAAGCAAAGATAAACAAATTGAACCTAATAAAACTTAAGAGCTTTGGCATAGTGAAAGAAACCATTAACTAAACAAAAGGCCACTTTCTGACTGGGAAAAATCTACCTACAATATATCCAAAAATAGGGGTTACTAACCAAAATACATAAAGCAGGGAGTCCCAGATTCTGGGATCTAATGCCTGATGATGTGAGGTGGGGCTGATGTAACAATAACAGAAAGAAGGTGTACAGTAAATGTAATACATTTGAACTATTCTGAAAACCACTCCCATCCCCGGGTCCATGGAAAAACTGTCTTCCATGACACCAGTCTCTGGTGCCAAAGATGTCTGATAACAGCTGATATAAAGAATCCAGACAACTCATTATGAAAATAAAAAGTACAATAGCCCATTAAAACAACGAGCAGAACAATTTCCCTGGTGGTGCAGTGGCTGAGAATCCGCCTGGCAATGAAGCAAGCAGGGTTCAATCCCTGGTCCAGGAAGATTCCACGTGCTGCGGAGTAACTAAGCCTACAGGTCACATCTGCTGAACTGACACTCCAGGGCCCACAGGCCCCAGGTACTGAGCTCTCCTTTCACTTAAACCTGTGCTCCACAACAAGAGAAGCCACTGCAATGAGAACCACAATGAAGAGTAGCCTCCACTCACTGAAAGTAGAAAAAACCCTCAAAGCAATGAGGACCCAGCCCAGCCAAAAATTAACTAATAAATTAATTTTTAAAATGAGCAGAAGACATTAATAGGCAATTATTTATCCCAAAACAATACATACAGATAGCCAACAGGCACACGAAAAGATGCTCAATATCACTAAAACTACAATGAAATATTACCTCACACCTATCACAATGGTTATTATCAAAACCACAAAAAGAATAACAAGAGTTGGTGAGGATGTAGAGAAAAACAAAACAAAACCCTCCTACACTGTTGGTAGGAATGTACATTGGCACAGTTACTGTGGAAAACAATATGGAGTTTCCTCAAAACACTGGAAATATGGCTACCATACAATCTACTCCTGTGTATTTATCTGAATAAAACAAAAACTTTAATTTGAAAAGATATGTGTACCCCAATGTTCATAGCACCATTATTTACTATACCCAAGATATGGAAACAACAACCTGTTTGTCCATCAATGGATGAATGGATAAAGAAGTGATATATTATGAAATATTTTTCAGTCAGAAATAAGACATCTTGCCATTCACAACAACATGGATGGACCTGGAGGGTAATAAGTTTAGTGAAATAAGTCAGACAGAGAAAGACAGTTACTGAATGTTTTCAGAAATGTATAGCGTCTAAAA
Source organism: Nanger dama (assembly GCA_917880005.1). Lineage (NCBI taxonomy): Eukaryota > Metazoa > Chordata > Mammalia > Artiodactyla > Bovidae > Nanger > Nanger dama. The sequence goes on from CAKJTW010000007.1 coordinate 40,612,179, forward strand.
ACTAAAACAAATAAACAAATGTCACAAAACAGAAATAGTCACAGATACAGAGAACTGTGGTTATCAAAGGGGTTATCAGTGGGGTGGGGGAGTGTCAAAATATGTGAACGGGATTTCAAAGTACAAAATACCAATTAGTAAATAAGTCATAGGGATATAAAGTACAACTCAGAAAATATGCCCAATATTTTATAATAACTTTGGATGGCATATAATCTACCAAATGTTTAATCACTATGTTTTACACCTGAAACTAATACAGTACTGTAAGTCATCTATCCTTCAAAAAATACAGCCATTCACTTAGCACCACATGACCAAGAAGTTTCAAAAGCACTATACACAGAAAACAAGGGTAAAATACTCAGGCATCTTCTTTAATAGGGGGATAGGCCTGAAGATGTACTTATTTTGTAATTAATGAAAGGTAAAAGACCCTCTTGGAAAGTTTTGTTTGAGGGTCAATAATTAAATGTATGCTTTGAAAGAAGGTCAAGAATGACCAAACTAATCATCTTTTAATATTAATTTTAGAACCAGTGAAGAGAAACCAGTTCTCAGTGAAGTACAAAGGAAAAATACCAATGATGTTTATTCTACTTGCCCATCCACTTCTGGCCAACAATTCTCCAAGAAAAATTTCTTTGAATGTGTTCATTTTATTTCAAAGAAGGGATACAGGAAAAATAGGCTTTATTTTGCCTGTAGCACTAACTAACAAAATAAGAAACAATCCTCTCTGCTTTGTCAATGGGTTGCAAAGAGCCAGACATGACTGAAGAGATTCAGCATGCACGCATGACAAAGAACATCCTTGAGTGAACAGAATTGGTGACCACAAAGTGTGTCTCAGCGTATACATCCATGATGACCCTGGAGCTGAGCTCCTGTCATTCCCCAGAAGGAAGGTGCTATGTGCTAAGTCGCTTCAGCCATGTCTGACTCTCTGCAGACCCTGTGGACTGTAGCCCACCAGGCTCCTGTGTCCGTGCCCTTCTCCAGAGGATCTTCCCAATCCAGGGATGGAACCCACCTGTTGGGGGACAGTGTGAGGAACTCTGCCCATGGCAAAGGTCATGAGGAAGAAGCTTGGCATCTGCAAAGGCGTGATCAAGCCTCAGGAAACCCCCTGTTCCCGAGCATCTACCCCCAAAACCAGAGTATTTTACGGGGAGCTCTCCCCCATAACCATTTCTCTCGGAGAAGGAGTTAACTTGCAGCTCCAAATCAATAAAAATTCCTGGGCAGGACAAGAGTGTTTCAACTTACGAACTCTGAAGATTCTCTGGCCTGCCTGATCAGGTTTGTCTGGCCACATATAATTGTTTACAACCCCCAACTGTGAGAGACACGAGATGCGTTAAAACTTTTGAGAAGTTAGAAGATTATTAGTATAGTATTAGTGGGTTGATTAGGAATTATATTGGTGAAGGGTTTTTTCATTTGTTGTGTCAAAAATTACTGCTAATTCCCTGCCCTGGGTGTGACAAGGGTGTCTCAGGTCAAACCTCTCTGCTGACAGACTAGCTTGTGTGACAACCTCTTAACCATAAACAGCACAGAGAGTTTGGAGTATTAGCATAGGGCTTTTCTCATTTGATTGCCCACAGGCCTCCATATCCTTAGGCACCTGGGAATATATTAATCAATGTATTTGGAATATAGAAAAGGAAATATAGTAGTTTTTGATGTTAGCAATACTAGACTTTTGAGTTAATGAATTTTCTCTTTTGTTATAGATCACTGTACTTTGTTATAAATCACTGTGTCCTTGCTAGGTAAAAATGTAACTTTATCATTATCTTAAGACTAAGTAGATCTTAAGGGGAACATTGGTAAAAGGATTTTCATTTGTTGGGCTGATGTTTGCTGCTAAATCTCCATATTCCCTGCCCTTATAATAAATATAACTAGCATATAGGAGAAATACATATTAACCTTTAAGCATATAGGAGAAATAAGTACTAACCTTTAAGATTAATCATGTTAAACCTTAGGTTAAGTAAATTCCTTTCTTGATTGTAACTCACTACACCCTCATCCTATAGAAATGCAGCTTTATTTGGAGGGTGGCGCCTGATTTAAGCAAAAAATCACCCCTGGAAAAATAAGTTTTCTGGTTAACTGACTGATATCAGAAAGGGCCATAAAATGTCAGCAGACCTCATGGTCAGAAGATGATGTAGAAACTCATAAGACCTTTGTATAATTTTATATGAAGCACCTGATTGTGACAAGGGTCAGGTCTGCTGACCCCTGCGTGACTCTGTATTCATCCCTATGTATAAACAAACCTGAAAAATAAAGAAATGGGATCAGTTCCAGAAAGAGTGATTCCCTCATGTCGTTCCTTTCTGCTCCCCAATTTTCTGGCTGAATTCCCATCTGGATCGTGGGTGCCCTCCATGTCTGCTTATTTGCCCCGGTTTTCAAGCCCACATGTGGCATTGGTGGCCCAACGCAGATGGTGCAAATTCCTTGTCCGGAATTTTATTGATACCCCACGTAAACCAAGTTATTTAGTCCCTTTCTCTCTCTCCTACTATTTTCTGGCCGAATTCCCATCTGGCGCATAGGACCCACCAAGCCTACTAATTTTGCCTGGGCTTCTAAGATCGGACTGGGGGGCCTCAGTGCCTCCTCTCCTTCAGGAGAACGGGAAGATGCCTGCAGCCTACGTAGGTGGTGACTGGTACCCTGTGTTAACCAAATTATTTGGCCTCTTTTTCTCTGCTAAATTCCTAGTCCCTCTCTATCTGTAATTAGATAGTTTTTTCTAGGATGCCTACTCTGCCCCCACCTTCGAATTACCCTGGATCCATGGGGCTGGACCCCAGCACCCACCTCTCTTGTGTCTCCTGTATCAGCAGGCAGGTTCTTTACCTCTAGTGCCACCTGGGAAGCCCAGAAGGAAGGTGGAGGTGACAAATGGAAATCTGATAATAGATATAATGAAGATAAAATATTATAGTTGCTTCTGAGGCTCCAAATGAGGCTTCACTACTTGGGAAAATGAAGATTTTAATGTTGTTAACCATAAGTGTTAGGTGTTAGTTACTCAGTCGTGTTCAACTCTTTGTGACCCCATGGACTGCAGCCCACCCAGGCTCCTCTGTCCATGAGATTTTCCAGGCAAGGATACTGGAGTGGGTTGCCATTTCCTTCTCCAGGGGATCTTCCCAACCTAGGGATCAAACCCAGGTCTCCTGCAGTGCAGGCAGATCCTTTACCGACTGAGCTACAAGGGAAGCCCAATAAGGTTGTCAACCATAGCTACTCATATTTCAAATCGCAGCAGTCTGGTAATCTAGTAAGTCACATTTTGGTGGCATCACCAAAATGTGCACAAAATTACTGACTTACATGGATAACATAGCATTTCAAAAACAGGACAGTAACAGAGACTCAGATGTAGAGAATGGACTTGCAGACACAGGGCAGGAAGGAAGAGGAGCATGGGATGAATTGAGAGAGTGGCATTTACATATATACATGATCACATATAAAACAGATAGCTAGTGAGGACCAGCTGTATACCACAGGGACCTCAGCTTAGTGCTCTGTGATGACCTAGAGGGCAGGGATAAGGGGAAGTGAGAGGGAAGCTCAAGAGGGAGTGGATATATCTATACTATAGTTGATTCTCAATAATGACTTTTCAAAATTAAATCAGCACTAGAACTTTTAAGTAATGTTCTGATCATGGGATATTTAAGATTTGCATTTGCACTATTTGCATACCATTTAATTATGGAGGATTAAAAACCTAAACTTGTACTTTCTCAGAACCCAAGCTTGTAAACCTTACAGAACTCAAAGATTTTTTAAAATTGCACTTATACTCTTAAATGAAGGAGGGAATGGCAACCCACTCCAGTAATCTTGCCTGGAGAATCCCACGGACAGAGGAGCCTGGCAGGCTACACATTGTCCATGGAGTCCAAAGAGTCAAACTGAGTGACTAACACTGTAGCTGAATCACTTTGTTGTATGGAAGAAACTAACACAACATTCAGTTCAGTTCAGTTCAGTTCAGTCGCTCAGTCGTGTCCGACTCTTTGCGACCGCATGAATTGCAGCACGCCAGGACTCCCTGTCCATCACCATCTCCCGGAGTTCACTCAGACTCACGTCCATCAAGTCTGTGATGCCATCTAGCCATCTCATCCTCATTCGTCCCCTTCTCCTCCTGCCCCCAATCCCTCCCAGCATCAGGGTCTTTTCCAATAAGTCAACTCTTCGCATGAGGTGGCCAAAGTACTGAAGTTTCAGCTTCAGCATCATTCCTTCCAAAGAAATCCCAGGGCTGATCTCCTTCAGGATGGACTGGTTGGATCTCCTTGCAGTCCAAGAGACTCTCAAGAGTCTTCTCCAACACCACAGTTCAAAAGCATCAATTCTTCAGTGCTCAGCCTTCTTCACAGTCCAACTCTCACATCCATACATGACCACTGCAAAAACCATAGCCTTGACTAGATGGACCTTTGTTGGTAAAGTAATGTCTCTGCTTTTGAATATGCTATCTAGGTGGTCATAACTTTTCTTCCAACAAGTAAGCATCTTCTAATTTCATGGCTGCAGTCGCCATCTGCAGTGATTGTGGTGCCCCCAAAATAAAGTCTGACACTGTTTCCACTGTTTCCCCATCTATTTCCCATGAAGTGATGGGACCGGATGCCATGATCTTCGTTTTCTGAATGTTGAGCTTTAAGCCAACATTTTCACTCTCTTTTCACCTTCATCAAGAGGCCCTTTAGCTCCTCTTCACTTTTTGCCATAAAGGTGGCATCATCTGCATATCTGAGGTTATTGATATTTCTCCTGGCAATCTTGATTCCAGCTTGTATTTCTTCCAGCCCAGCGTTTCTCATGATGTACTCTGCATAGAAGTTAAATAAGCAGGGTGACAGTATACAGCCTTGACGTACTCCTTTTCCTATTTGGAACCAGTCTGTTGTGCCATGTCCAGTTCTAACTGTTGCTTCCTGACCTGCAAATAGATTTCTCAAGAGGCAGGTCAGGTGGTCTGGTATTCCCATCTCTTTCAGAATTTTCCAAAGTTTATTGTGACCCATACAGTCAAAGGCTTTGGCATAGTCAATAAAGCAGAAATAGATGTTTTTCTGGAACTCTCTTGCTTTTTCCATGATCCAGCACGGATGTTGGCAATTTGATCTCTGGTTCCTCTGCCTTTTCTAAAACCAGCTTGAACATCAGGAAGTTCACGGTTCATGTATTGCTGAAGCCTGGCTTGGAGAATTTTTAGCATTACTTTACTAGCATGTGAGATGAGTGCAATTGTGTGGTTGTTTAAGCATTCTTTGGCATTGCCTTTCTTTGGAATTGGAATGAAAACTACCTTTTCCAGTTGTAAAGCAATTATACTCAATTTAAAACAGTTTTACCAGTACACGGCCTTGTTATGAATCTATTTTATCAACTAGTATATAGTTTTATATAAGTAGGCTGCATAGTATAATTTTTTTCAAAACTCCCTGCACATTAATATATTAATCTGCATTGCAGGCAGATTCCTCACCATCTGAGCCACCAGGGTAAGCCCATATACCATAAGCGTACAACTAAAAGTGAACTTCCGTAATCTGCCCAAGCATAAACCTTATGCTGAAATGTGGGTGTGAATATTTTACAGTGATATTAATCAGCTCCCCTCATTTTCTCTATCACCTAGATTTTAAAATTACTTTCATCTTTTGCTTTTATTACCCAATTTCCTTCAGAAGAGAATGATCTTGTTTCTTTATGCCTACATTTTATGGTGACCTTGAGGACATATAAAAGGAATGACCTACTCACAGGTGAAGAAAGGTTATGAAAAACTTTATTCCTTTGTTTTCTCCTCCTTACCTCTGACTGATTTTGTGGAAGAAATATAAATTGGTTTTCTCCTCCTGGGAGAAGACTCGTATGAGCATGCTATAAAGCAAACACACACATTTTTCCAATAAGCACTACCCAAGCACTGTGGTAATAATTTATTAATTCATGTATTCAGTCTGTCAGCCAATAAGCATTAGGTGTTAACTGTATTACAGGCTTTGTGCTGGACTCTAAAAATAAAGGAGAAATCCAACAGAGTTTAATAAAGAAATAAATGAAAGAATTATTAAGAAAAATAGTCAGTGAATGATTGATTTGAGATGGATTGCCTATTTATTGAATAGCATTAAATAGTAAACTCAAGGGCTGAACAAATGTTTTTGACTAGGTGGATCAAATGAAGGGAGAAAACACTGCCTCCAAGTGCAGTTTCCATTCTTCCAGAGAGATGTTTGACCACAGACATCTGCTCTTATTTGGGGCCCATATTAGAAAGGTAAAGATGTAGGTGGCTCTTGTTACCTTGTTAAACTGACAAGGTGCTAATTAGTGAGTTTCCAATTAAATGTGCTGTTTGTGTGTTATCTTTTGCTGCTAAGATGCCTTTTACTTCCAAAGATTCCCTGAACACCTGAAGATTCAGATTTCAGAAAAGCTGGAGTTTTTCTGTTGATGATGTTGTTCAATCACTCAGTCATGTCTGACACTTCGCAATCCCCTGGACTGCAGCACACCAGGTTTCCCTGACCTTTACCATCACCCAGAGCTTGCTCAAACTCATGTCCATTGAGTCAGTGATGCCATCCAAGTATCTCATCCTCTGTCGTTCCCTTCTCCTCTTGCCTTCAATCTTTCCCAGCTTCAGGGTCTTCTCCAATGAGCCAGCTCTTTGCATCAGGAAGCCAAAGTATTGGACCTTCAGCTACAGTCCTTCCAATGAATATTCATAATTGATTTCCTGTTTTTTTCTGAGCAATGACACAACATCAAGACAGGATAGAAGTTAAAAACGTACTCATTATTAAGTTGATGGAATAGTAGAAATTGCACAAGAATTTCCAACCTCAGCGTCATTTGACGTGTATGTTTATGCATGTATATGAATATATATGCAAAGTATGTATATATATATATATATATATGGCTTCCCTCGTAGTTCCATGGTAAAGAAACTGTCTGCAATACAATGCAGAGACACAGGTTTTATCCCTGGGATGGAAAGATACCCCGGAGAAAGAAATGGCAAGCCACTCCAGTATTCTTGCCTGGGAATTCACATGGACAGAGGAGGCTGGAGGGCTACAGTTCATGGAGTCGCAAAGAGTCAAGCATGAGTGAAGTGACTGTGCATGCATGTACATATATGCATACATCAGTTCAGTTGCTCAGTAGAGTCCGACTCTTTGCGACCCCATGCCAGGCTTCCCTGTCAATCACCAACTCGCGAAGCCTGCCTGAACTCATGTCCATATATATATATATATATATATATATATATATATGTAAGAATATTCATTGGATTTCCAATTTGTCAATGGCTCTTTAATCAACTGATTTCCAATGAAATTGACAATTCTTATGTATCAGACTGGCAAGAATTACAAAGCTTTCCAATACGCTTTGATGGAAAGTTTGTGGAGAATGTCTCATAAGTGGACAGGAACTTCAATGAAACATGTATATTTTCCTGTAAGAAACGAAGCGCCAATCTATGTTCAATGTAGGATGCAGGATGCATGGGGCTGATGCACAGGATGATTCAAGTAGAGGATGTGGGGTGGGAGGTGGGAGGGGGCTTCGGCATTGGGAGATTGTGTTCACCTATGGCTGATTCGTGTCAATGTATGGCAAAACAAATACAGTATTGTAATTTTTTTAATAAATAAATAAATTAATTAATCAAAAAAATAAAATGTAAATGCGTTTAAAAAAAAGAAATATCTATTAACTTTAAAAATCCACTTGCCCTTGTCTATAATAATTCTCCTTAAAGGTATTTAACCCTCAAGTATACCCCACACATAAAAGAAATGAGGTTTATAAGATTATTGTCATTAACAAAGAGTGGAAACAGCTAAGAGTCCTCTATAGGATGTTCACTGTAGCATACCATGATACTCTGAAAGGGTAGGAAGATGCAATCTGGAAAACTCTCCAAGATATGTTAAGAAACAAAAAGAGCAAAGTTAAGGAGAATAAATGTAACACATTAAATTGTGTAGGAAAGGAAGAGATGCAAAAATATAAAATATGTAAAAATGTGTGCTTGTATTTGTAGATATACTGAAAAGACACAGAAAAGTCTAGTAAGAATGGTTACTGTGGGAGCAGAGAGAATCACAAAGGTCAAAGTAAAAATGAATCTGACAAATGCATGCCTTTTTAATCTCATTTTTAAAATATTTTGAACATATGAATATATCACTAGTCAATAAGAAATTGAAAATGTATAAGTAAATTATTGTTTGATTTTAATTTTTACCTTTGCCATCTTGACTGAAGTAAAGTGATATTCTTTCTGGTCAATTGATGTTCAGAAATCTCAGTAGCACAATTACCTTGTCATATCTATGAATTCTTCTTAGGTTTTATGATGGTAAAGATGAATATAATCATTTAATATTCTTAAAGATCCACTCTAATATTTGTGCCAGTCATTAGGGGTATCCATCAATATTATGATTCTCCTTCCTCCACATCTATTAAAGGACCATATTTTTGCTGCTTTTATTGAAATTAGGTGATATTATGTGTCTTTATTTGACTAAGGAAATATGCATGGAAGCAATATGTCATATCTAGACAAAGGCATTTAATTGCCAGACCCACAGTTCCTTTATCCTGCTGAAGTTATTTGGGAAGACTATACTAAGAACATGGAGAAGGAAATGGCAACCCACTTCAGTATTCTTGCCTGGAGAATAAGAATCTTCCATCAGGTCTTTAAAGTGTCTTGGAAAGCCAATTTCCCTACTGATCCATATTCAATGTGAAAAAAATGAGAAGAAAAAGGAAAACACAAGAGACAGAAAAGCATTTATTTGCAAGGGGCCTTTAGCCCTGACCAAAGAATAATATTCTCTCACCTAAAGACTCAGGGTTTACCCTATACTGGATATACATAAAGCTTTCTCAGCATGATTTGATGATACTAGCCTTTTAATTTTAACTTCAAACAAAAATTTCTGGTAAGATATGCAGACTTGGAAGAGATAAGTGACTGAGGAGGGAACTTGAGTGCCGAATTCCTCATCAGTCACTTTCCTCAGTGTACATCAATTACTAACCAATCATCTAGAAGACAACATTAGTCAGACCCTCCCTGGAAGCCAGATACCCTCGAAGTACAAAGCACAAGGAGAAGAGAGAGGCAGAGGATGAGATGGTTGGATAGCATAACCCACTCAGTGGATATGAACTTGAGCAAACTCTGGGAGATGGTGAGGAACAGGGAGGCCTAGCATGCTGCAGTCCATGGAGTCACAAAGAGTTGGACATGCTTAATGACTGAACAACAACACAAGGGAAACATCCAGTTTCCAGGTCTACGGATCTCAAAGTTAGACTAGGAATCATATGATCTTGTCTGAACAACCTTACCATCTTGCAGTGAACCCTTGTGCTCACCACTCTTGAACCACAGCCCTCGGGATAACATTTACAATCCAGTTTTGAGGGAATACAGATTGTTATCCTCAAATCATCATTATTTTTCATATTAATAAAAAAGTCAGAATCTAGCCTATCAAAATCTATAAGCCTATCAAACAACTATAAATTTCTGTAGATCTATTTTACATGTTGTTGTTTATTCAACCAAGCCGTGTCTGACTCTTTACAAATCTATGGACCAAACTCTTCTGTTCATGGTATTTCCCAGGCAGGATTCTGGAAAGGGTTGCCATTTCCTTCTCCAGAGGATCTTCCTGAGCCAGGGATCAAACTCATGTCTCCTGCAAAGGTAGATGATCCTTTACCACTGAGCCACCAGGGAAGCCCACTATTTTACATATCTTATAGGAAAAGAGTAGAAAAGCAAACTGTCAAGGTGTATGATCAATAAGCATATCAGAACAAATCATTAAACAACTCAGTTCTATTAAGGGTGAACACTGACTAACCTCAGTGGAATTCACACTGGCCAATGTGGCTTTTAAAGGTTTACAGGTGAAAAAAGGTTCAGATGTGAAAAGGTTTACAAGTGAAAACAAGTTCTATAAAATCTCCAATCTAATAAAAGCACACAAAAGTGCTGCTCGTTTTGTTCTCATATTCATACAGTTCAATTAGGTTGTCAAAATTAAAAGGGGTTTAACACAAGTCAAATTTCCTCCTTTCAAGGTAACACTCAACATTTTTCTTTGAATTTTCTAAGTTGTTGCTGACAAAGAGAGTACAGATAAAAAGCTGAATTGGAATAGTCAAGGAATCACATATTCATAAAGTTAAAACCTTTTCCTGAAGTCTTCTTTCAAAAAAAAAAACAACAGTATTAGATAAGTGAACTTCACTCAAAATGTAATACAAGCTTGGAATTTACATTGCGTGAGCGTAAGTCGCTCAGTCATGTCCGACTCTTTGGACCCCATGGACTGCCAGGCTCCTCTGTCCATGGCATTATCCAAGCCAGAATACTAGATTGGGTAGCCATTCCCTTCTCCAGGGGATCTTCCTAACCCAGGGATTGAACCCAGGTCTCCCACATTGCAGGTAGATTCTTAACCATCTGAGCCACCAGGAAAGTCATTAGCTAGCTGTAGGTTAATTTCTTAAATCATTGTGTCCACTCCAAAAGATGTAATATACTTCTAGTCTTATGATATAGCCATTTAGTCTTTTTTAGCTTATAATTTTAACATTTAAAGATACTTTTATTAGAAAGAAAAGGAGAGATATTAATCAGTCTTTGAACAAAACCAACAAAGCCAATTCTCTAAATATGTCATTTCTGTCTTCGACAAATATAAGAAACACTTACATGATTATTAGGCTCTTCTTCACTTTTCTCCTGCTCCAGTTTTTCTCCCTCATCTTCTTTCTTCTTCCACCCCCCTCCTCCCCTCTCCATTCTCTCTTCTTCCTCGTCCTTTTCCTCCTCCCTACCCTTCATTTCCTCCTTGTCCATAATTTCAGCCTTCTTTTCACCATTAAGCCATATGTGAAATGCCTGCTTTGGTGACAGTATTAATAGTTATGTAATGGAAAAAGAAAATGTTTGATTTGAGCTCTGATGAGAGATCTGCAGATGAACCAACATGGTATATTTAGACTCTCATTTATAATTTGTAATAACCAATATATCAACCATAAATATAGCAAAGATCACTTATGTACATGTGGGGAGTGTATTTACAACTACATGTCTCTGTTTAGATAGCTTGAAATTCATACAGGAAAGTATTAGCAGTTTTACACTTAATGTCTTCCAGATAAAAAGATGAATGTCTGCTAATTGAATGGTATAAAGTGGAATTGTCATATAAAATTCATGATTCAGGAGATGGTAAACATTAACATCAAATATGGTGACCATGCAACTGTGCTAAACTAAGTCTCTGCTTTTCACTTTATTGTTAAAGTTTTATTTTTATTCCCAGAGTAGAGAGCTGTTAAAGCTGTCCATAGCTGCAAAACCACTGTTCTCATTTCATTTAAGAATAGTGGCAAATTGAATCCTCCTTCATAAACACTCATTGGGCTTGAAGAATGTGGAATTCTAACTACCTAACTCAGACTGTGAGCTTTCCTGGTGGCTCAGTAGTTAAGAATCCACCTGCCAGTTCACTCTAGCAAAGTAACACTGAAAATTCTCCAAGCCAGGCTTCAACAGTACATGAACCATGAACTTTCAGATGTTCAAGTTGGATTTAGAAAAGGCAGAGGAACCAGAGAACAAATTGCCCACATCAGTTGGATCATTGAAAAAGCAAGAGAGTTCCAGAAAAACATCTACTTCTGCTTTATTGACTATGCCAAAGCCCTTGAGTTTATGGATCACAACAAACTGTGGAAAAATGTTAAAGAGGTAGGAATACCAGACCACCTTATCAGACTTTTGAGAAATATTTATGCAGGTCAAGAAATAGAAGTTAGAACTGGACATGGAACAACAGACTGGTTCCAAATCAGAAAAGGAGTATGCCAAGGCTGTATATTGTCACCTTGCTTATATAACTTATATGCAGACTACATCATGCAAGATGCCAGGATGGATGGAAGGACAAGCTGGAATCAAGACGGCTGCGAGAAATATCAATAACCTCAGATATGCAGATGACACCACTCTTATGGCAGAAAGTGAAGAGGAACTAAAAAGCCTCTTGATGAAAATGAAACAGGAGAGAGAAAAAGTTGGCTTAACACTCAACATTCAGAAAACTAAGATCATAGCATCTGGTCCCTTCACTTCATGGCAAATAGAGGGGAAACAGTGGAAACAGTGACAGATATTACTTTTCTGGGCCCCAAAATCATTGCAGATGGTGATTGCAGCCATGAAATTAAAAGATGCTTTCTCCTTGGAAGAAAAGTTATGACCAACCTAGGTTGCATATTAAAAAGCAGAAACATTACTTTGCCAACAAAGGTCCATCTAGTCAAAGCTATGGTTTTTCCAGGAGTCATGTATGGATGTGAAAGTTGGACTATAAAGAAAGCTGAGCATCAAAGAATTGATGCTTTTGAACTGTGGTGTTGGAGAAGACTCTTAAGAGTCCCTTGGACTGCAAGGAGATCCAACTAGTCAATCCTAAGGGAAATCAGCCCTGAATATTCATTGGAAGGACTGATGCTGAAGCTGAAACTTCAATACTTTGGCCACCTGATGTGAAGAAGTGACTCACTGGAAAAGACCCTAATGCTGGGAAGGATTGAAGGCAGGAGGAGAAGGGAAACTAGAGGATGAGATGGTTGGATGCCATCACCACCTCAATGGACATGAGTTTGAGCAAACTTTGGGAGTTGGTGATGGACAGAGAATCCTGGTGTGCTGCAGTTCAAGGCATCGCAAATAGTCAGACATGACTGAGAGACTGAACTGACCTTCTGGTGCAGGAGACATGGGTTTGATTCCTGGATCAGGAAATCTCCAGAAAGAGAAAATAGTACCCATTCTAGTATCCTTGCCTAGAAAATCTCACAGACAGAGGGGCATGGAGGGCTACTGTCTCTGGAGTCACCAACAGTCAGACCCAACTTCCTGACTGAGCACACAATCCTAACTATGTTAGCTATTAAGTCCAATGATTTTGAATCACTCTTGAGTCCTTTTCACACATTTAGAAGAAATTTTGTTTTAAATATTTGCCAAAGGCATTTCATGAAAAAAATTAAACTAAAAAACAAAAATAAATAAAACACCAAAATATAAAACAAAGACATGGTGATTATAGTAGCTCACCCCTAAGTCATCATTAATATCTGTGACTGCCTCTGTGTAGGTGGGACAGAACATAGTCCCCTTGACTCCAGTGTGTTTACACATAACTCTGGCAACTACTGACAGCAGTGGAGAGTCCCTACACCATGAAGAAGAAAAAAACCTCAAGAGAGGAGCAAAGAAATGCAATTTCTGCTGTGTAGAGCTTGCGAAAAACCATCTTTTCTCAGCTTTTGAAACTTCAGACAGTAAAACTTTACCTCAGTTTCCAAAATACTAACTCTTGTTAACTATAAAATTAAAATAATATGAACAAATAAGTCACTTTAGAAAGAAAAGGAGATGTGAAAAAGCCTGAGATAGCACTGGTTAAAAGGCCGTACAGGAGGAAGAGCCCCTGGAGTAGGAAACAGCAACCCATCCTCTTGCCTAGAGAATCCCATGGACAGAACAGCCTGCCAGGGTGTAGTCCAGGGGGTCATGAGAGTCTGATACAACTGAGTGACTAAAGGATGATAACAGGAAGAAGATTAATCCAAAGATAAAGATTATTGAGAATTACTTGGTTAAGAATCAGCAACTGACCTCTCAACTGACACGGTACAGTGGCAAGAAGACAGACTTGAAGTTAGATCAACTAGGTTCTGAATATCAATTTCAATACTTGTGTGAGTAGAGGAGTTATTTAAACTCAGGTATTAAAGAGGATAACATCAATTTGAAATACACAGTACACATGTTGACTTAATAACACACTGTGTGTAAAGAGCCTTCTATACTGTTTGTCCTGTAGTGGGTATTCTCTATGTGGCAGGAATCATTTGTAGTAAAGTCGTGTTGTGCTATTAATAACGCTTAATGAAAAATAATTAAATAAAAATATATTGATTTAACATCTATAGATGTCATTGTTACTTTGACAGCCTAAAAATATTTTAATATTTATTTTTTTAACATTCAGTTCAGTTCAGTTCAGTCACTCAGTCATGTCTGACTCTTTGTGACCCCATGAATTGCAGCATGCCAGGCCTCCCTGTCCATCACCATTTCCCAGAGTTCACTCAGACTCACGTCCATCAAGTCCGTGATGCCATCCAGCCATCTCATCCTCGGTTGTCCCCTTCTCCTCATGCCCCCAATCCCTTCCAGCATCAGAGTCTTTTCCAATGAGTCAACTCTTCACATGAGGTGGCCAAAGTACTGGAGTTTCAGCTTTAGCATCATTCCTTCGGAAGAAATCTCAGGGTTGATCTCCTTCAGAATGGACTGGATGGATCTCCTTGCAGTCCAAGGGACTCTCAAGAGTCTTCTCCAACACCACAGTTCAAAAGCATCAATTCTTCGGCACTCAAACTTCTTCACAGTCCAACTCTCACATCCATACAGGACCACAGGAAAAACCATAGCCTTGACTAGACAGACCTTAGTCAGCAAAGTAATGTCTCTGCTTTTGATATACTATCTAGGTTGATCATAACTTTTCTTCCAAGGAGTAAGCATCTTTTAATTTCATGGCTGCAGTCACCATCTGCAGTGATTTTGGAGCCCCAAAAACAAAGTCTGACACTGTTTCCCCATCTATTTCCCATGAAGTGATGGGGCCAGATGCCAGGATTTTTGTTTTCTGAATGTTGAGCTTTAAGCCAACTCTTTCACTCTCCTCTTTCACTTTCATCAAGAGGTTTTTTAACTCCTCTTCACTTTCTGCCTTACGGGTGATGTCATCTGCATATCTGAGGTTATTGATATTTCTCCCAGAAATCTTGATTCCAGCTTGTGTTTCTTCCAGTCCAGTGTTTCTCATGATGTACATCTCATGATGTCTTCTGCATATAAGTTAGATAAGCAGGGTGACAATATACAGCCTTGACGTACTCCTTTTCCTATTTGGAACCAGTCGTTGTTCCATGTCCAGTTCTAACTGTTGCTTCCTGACCTGTATACAGATTTCTCGAGAGGGAGGTTAGGTGGTCTGGTATTCCCATCTCTCTGAGAATTTTCCACAGTTTATTGTGATTCACACAGTCAAAGGCTTTGGCATAGTCAATAAAGCAGAAATAGATGTTTTTCTGGAATTCTCTTGCTTTTTCCATGATCCAGTGGATGTTGGCAATTTGATCTCTGGTTACTCTGCCTTTTCTAAAACCAGCTTGAGTTCAGATAACTTTTTCTTTAGAAATTAGATCTTGAGAAATTGGTATGTAAATTTCAGAATTGTGTCCTTTAGAGTACATCTGCTGACAACCACCCGACTTCTACAATAATGCTGCCCATATTATCATTATTACAGTGAGGTATTCACAGGAACATTCTTTTGTGGTCGTTACTCACATATACCAGTATTACTAATACAATATTACCAATATTAATATGATAAGCACTAAAGGAAAAGCTGTTGTTTTTCTTAAACACAATATTTTATATTTTTAGCAGAAGTTCATGTGAATTAACTCATTACTTTAAATCTGTTACTTACACTAAATGTCACTATTCACAAAGATAATACATTATGAGTGGGATAGATAATAAATAGCACACGTGAGTTCAGATAAAGAAGAAAGTTATGAGAAGGCAGAGAATGATACTGATTGGAAATGCTACTCCAGGTCTGATTTTAATCAGCAAGAGTGATGGATGGATGATATTTTTTAGCCTCCCATCTGCTCTTCTGTATTACACTCTAATTTTTTTAATCCTGAAAATTACATTTCTCTGACTCCTTTCATAGTTGTCTTTCTCTTGCTTTCTCCCAGTAGGAGTCAATGGCGAGAGATAGAAAGACAGGAGGAAGGGAAAAGCATTGGGTCAGCCTTCTCTAGGGTCTGGTTACTCAGGTACCAGTGACTGAGAACAACAGGCTGGTAGCCTCCAGACCAATGGCACTATCAACTTCAAATTTAAGATAGCACAGGATCTTCCTGCTGGTTCCTTCAATACCTTTATAACAAATACCTTGTATTTATTCCTCTTTGTTTGAAGCATCAGAATGGTTCCTGCTTTTTTTTTTTATTGACATATATGAAACACAGTTGATGAACCTGTATATTCTAATCTTTGCCAACTTAGAGAATATTTGAAGCACAAGGATAACCAGAAAAAGGAGTCTGGGAGAGTCAGATCCAGTTGTCATACCCAGCTTGTCACAGACAAATTCCACAGAGCTCAGAAAAATAAAAGCTGACCTCAAACTCTTAAAATGAATACAGTACCAGACCACTGGGCTTTTCTCAAGAAGAAAATACTATGATGATGCTGTGATTGTGAACATACAGCTTCTGTAAAGGTGAACCCGCATAAAGCACACATCGGTGGATCTCAAGCTGGCCGCAGCAGTGAGTTGGTGCTGCTGGCGGAGGCAATCCCCACTACCAGCATGCTGCTGGCTGCAGTTCCAGAGTGAGTGCTCTTAGTGAGGAGAACCAGACTCTGTAAAACCAGGAGAGTAAGACCTTCAGGATGAGTCTCCTTGTTTCTTCTAAGGGAGTAATATTTGAGACCTGTCTTTGAGTAAACAGTTAGTTCACCTTCTCTCATGGATACTAACTTTGTGAAGCCTTTTTAATTTTTTTCAGTTCCAACGAACGTTTCCTCTTCCACAAATACACATGCTACAGAACATTTAGAGAACTGCTCTTTAATCCCAAGTTTATATCCATCGAAATGCTAAATTCTGCCAGCCTAATGACTGCCCTGGTGGCTCAGACAAGAATGTGGGAGACCCGGGTTCAATCCCTGGGTTGGGAAGATCCCCTGGAGAAGGAAACGGCAATCCACTCCAGTACTACTGCCTGGAACAGAAGTTTCAATAATAACTTTAAAAAGTAAAACCAAGCCAGTTAAATCAATTTTTACAGACTCAGAAAGATCCATGGTTTATTATATTAATATATGATCCTGTAAGTATGTGAGACATTTACATTGATAACAATGAGATCTAACATAAACAAACCAATCCATATGTGATTATATTTTCTGGCATTTAAGCAGATACATAAAATTAGATTATACTGTTAAGTGTAAGTGTACATTATGGCCTAAGACTGGTCTTTTAAGTAGTTTGAAGATCAATCAAGACAGCAGAGAAAGCACTACATTTCTAGAAGAAAACAGGGTTTGGAATAAAATCAAATTATAAATGTTTTACTTCTATTGATTCCAAGGTTACTCTACTGAAGAACTTATAATTACTAGCCTTTTAGTTTAATATGAAATACTCAAAGCTTGACAATAATTATTTAAAATTATAACAAAGTATTTATTAATATAGAATTTTATAGCAAAAATGATAAGATTTTATGAAGTCAAAAGACTGAATTGAAACAATTTAAACAATAATGAAATAAATTTTAAAAAATTATGTGACTTTCTCAGTAATTAAGGTTATAAAATGCTGTCAATAGTAACTTATCTTAGCTATATATGTTGACTGCGTTACATTATGCTATAGCTATCTTGTATACTAGAAGGTTATCTTAATTTTGAATTTTTAAGGTAATGGAGGTTTGTTTCAAAGACCATCAATAATCAATTTCTAAGTATAAACCTGAATGGAAAATTTTTATATAAACAAATTACATTTTAAAATTGATTATTAGTCATTAATTAGTTATGAATGGGTGATAAGAATACATACATATATTTTGAGGCACTTTCAAATAATTTGTCTAAAATAATCAATTATACAATATTTTAAAATTCAAAAAGTCTTGGTTCCTTGTGACAGGAAAGGCTCCCCTGACTATTTCATCTGCTATTTAAATTATCCAGTATCAATCCTTGTGAATTTTGAACAGGTTATCAGAGAAGATTAATGATGCCAAAAGCATGGAATAACTCTTAGTTATTTCAAATATAACTGCCTTAATTTACAGCTCAGTATTCATAGGAATTGATGTATTTAGAGGAATGTCACCATTCTAACTGTCATTATTTGTTTTCACTCCTCTGGGTACTAATGTCATATTGGTGCCAAAGATTCCATTACCTTCTCAAAGGGCACATATTCTCTTATAAGTACTATTTGGATTCTTCTGACTTCGGAACAATATATTATTTAGATATATGAGCCTGAGGGCACTTTCCGGATGTATGCGTGCTAAGTTGCTTCAATCATGTCTGACTCTGTGCCACCCCATGGGCTGTAGCCTGTTAGGCTCCTCTCTCCATGAGATTCTCCAGGCAAGAACACTGGAGTGGGTTGCCATTACTTTCTCAAGAGGATCTTCCTGACCCAGGGACTGAACCTGCGTTTCTTACATCCCCTTCATTGACAGGTAGGTTCTTTACCACTAGTACCACCTCTGGATGTTTATGGAGATGTAATTGATTACCTCTATGTCACACTTCCTTGGAGAAGAGCATGGCAACCCACTCCAGTATTTGTGCCTGGAGAATCCCATAGACCGAGGAGCCTGGTGGGCTGCAGTCCATGGGGTCACAAAGAGTCAGACAGGACTGAAGCAACTTAGCAAGCAAGCAAGCAATGTGGTCCTTCTTTACTGCACTTTGGTACACAGTTTGGCTTTGTTAACTTGGGCTTTGGGGTTTTATGTGGCACTTAAAGTAACACATGATATTCTACATGACTTCCTAGAAGTAGCTGCATACATAGAAATGCTAAAAACAAAAATCAAATAAAACTTGGTTCAAATACTTAATTCAGATGTTGCTAGTTTTAACCCTTCAGTTCAGTTCAGTTCAGTTCAGTCCCTCAGTCATGTCTGACTCTTTGCGACCCCATGAATCGCAGCACGCCAGGCCTCTCTGTCCATCACTAACTCCTGGAGTTCACTCAGACTCACGTCCATCGAGTCCGTGATGCCATCCAGCCATCTCATCCTCTGTTGTCCCCTTCTCCTCCTGCCTCTAATCCCTCCCAGCATCAGAGTCTTTTCCAATGAGTCAACTCTTTGCATGAGGTGGCCAAAGTACTGGAGTTTCAGCTTTAGCATCAGGCCTTCCAAAGAAATCCCAGGACTGATTTCAGAATGGACTGATTGGATCTCCTTGCAGTCCAAGGGACTCTCAAGAGTCTTCTCCAACACCACAGTTCAAAAGCATCAATTCTTCGGCGCTCAGCTTTCTTCACAGTCCAACTCTCACATCCATACATGACTACTGGAAAAACCATAGCCTTGACTAGAGGGACCTTTGCTGGCAAAGTAATGTCTCTGGTTTTGAATATGCTATTTAGGTTGGTCATAACTTTCCTTCCAAGGAGTAAGTGTCTTTTAATTTCATGGCTGCAGTCACCATCTGCAGTGATTTTGAAGCCCCCAAAAATAAAGTCTGACACTGTTTCCACTGTTTCCCCATCTATTTCCCATGAAGTGATGGGGCCAGATGCCAAGATCTTCGTTTTCTGAATGTTGAGCTTTAAGCCAACTTTTTCACTCTCCTCTTTCACTTTCATCAAGAGGCTTTTTAGTTCCTCTTCACTTTTTGCCATAAGGGTGGTGTCATCTGCATATCTGAGGTTACTGATATTTCTCCCGGCAATCTTGATTCTGGCTTGTGCTTCTTCCAGCCCAGTGTTTCTCATGATGTACTCTGCATAGAACTTAAATAAGCAGGGTGACAATATACAGCCTTGACGCACTCCTTTTCCTATTTGGAACCAGTCTGTTGTTCTATGTCCAGTTCTAACTGTTGCTTCCTGACCTGCATATAGGTTTCTTAAGAGGTTTAGGTAAGTTATTAAGCTTTCCGGGATTTTAAACCCATGGTATTTATAATTTGTACAGATTCAGCTGTGTGAGTCACTTGGTAAAATGCCTAACATGTGATATGTGCTCACTGCATGCTAAGCCACTTCAGCTGTGTCTGACTCTGCTACCCTGTGGACTGAAGCCCTCCAGGCTCCTCTGTCCATGGGATTCTCTAGGCAAGAACACTAGAGTGGCTTGCCATGCCCTTCTCCAGGGGATCTTCTCAACCCAGGGATTGAAACCACATCTCTTACATCTCCTGAACTGGCAAACGGGTTCTTTACCACTAGTGCCATTTAAATATCATTTAGTACATTATTATTCTTGATTATAGCATAATGTCACATTACTCAGTGGACATAATTTTGATACCTTTTTAAAACTTCCTTGGCTACATTAGTAAATACTGGAATAATAGTGTAATACTGTCTTTCAAATCCTTTAGGAGTTCCAACTAGGCCTACATGAAGCAAGAACATCCAGACTCCTGGCTTCATTACTTCCAAATGTTTCAACAATTCATTCGCCTGTTTGATAACATGAATCCGTAAGTATAATGCATCAGTTGTCTCTAGGAGGGAGGCTCAAGAGGGAGGGGACATATGTATACCTATGGTTGATTCATGTTGATGTTTGGCAGAAACAAACACAATACTGTAGAGCAAGTATCCTTCTACTAAAAATAAATAAATATTAAAAATTTATAAAACAAACTAACCAAAAACCTCTGGATATACCAAGACTGAGGATGCTTCCATGAAGTCCTCATCACTTGCTTAGGCCTGCAATGAAGACATTTTATTCTTAATAGTCTCATACCATGTCTCTCCAAAAAAAATTAGAATTATGCTCATAAAACAATAGGTACATGATTGCAAACCTCATTTAAAGTATAGTCATATAAACATTAATTTTATCTTGCAATGTTAATTATCTGCATTGATCAAATCATGGAGCCCTATGAAGACAAATTAGAAAATTCATATTATTCACGCTTGTGCCTTATTATTTTTTCATGAGTTATCTGTCAGTGGGTAAACATATTTAAAGCAACATATCAATCATAAAACATGAGAAGGAATCTATAAGCATTTACAGTTTGGTGTAGTACAACTCATAACTCTCAAAATAGTGTCTATCATGTGCATTTCAAGAAAAGTTCTTGAGACAAACAAGAATATTTCTGAAAGAAAAATATAAAAACCAAAATGTTCATGTTTAATTGCTTTAATAATGATTTTGAAAAACTGCATTCTCAAGTTGGGCCTTCTCTGGTGATACTAGTAGTAAAGAACCTACCTGTCAGTGCTGGAGACTAAGGAGATACGGGTTTGATTCCTGAGTCAGGAAGACCTCCTCCTGAAGGAAATGGCGACGCACTCCAGTATTCTTGCCTGGAGAATCCCCATGGACAAAGGAGTCTTGCAGGTTACAATCCATGGGGTCGCATAGAGTCGGACATGACTGAAGCGACTTTGCATGCACATTGTCAAACAGAAACTGGCACAATGTTCCCTACTTCAAGAAAGGGAAGCTTTATTCAAAACAAAAGCTCAGTGATTTCTGAGTGATTAAACTGCACAGAAGTACAAAATGTCTAGACTTTTGGCACATATTTTGTTGAAACCTGCCAAATAGGTGTTTTCAAAACATGTTCCATACTGAATGCAGCCAGGAACCATATTTGGTTTATGGCTTATATTTGAAAGCAAATGTTATACTAAGCAAGAGCAGTGTTTATATCTTTTCCATGTTGTAACTCTTCAGTAATCAACATTGTCAAGAACTTTCCCTTTTCTGACCAAAGCAACTGAAAGTAATTTGTGAAACCCAAAGATCAGAACACCATGTCAATTACATAGAAGACAAGTCCTTAGGACTACCAGCATCCTTTGGCAAAGAGGGCTGAGAAGTCATTACAAATTATTTCTAGTCACATTATGTCCCTGGAGACAGAGGAGAAGGGAAAAAGGGGTGTTTGAAAACACAGACTAGAGTGGATATAAAATAGAATAACTAACACCAGCTTTTAGAATAGTCACTCTTTTCTGTGAAATGTTAATGTAATTTACATGTATCTGATCTACTCATTTGCTTATTTTTTGTCATGCTATTTCTACTATAATGGTTATTAAAAGTTTATACAGCAAAACTCAGAAGCAGAAAAGGCTACCTTACTCTGTGTAATGGACTGCACTAACTCAGCAGTGGCCACAGGACTGGAAAAGGTCAGTTTTCATTCCAATCCCAAAGAAAGGCAATGCCAAAGAATGCTCAAACTGGGGCAATCCTAAGATTGTGGAGGAATAGGGTGGGGAGACCACTTTCTCCCCCACAAATTCATCAAAAGAACATTTCAACGCTGAGTAAATTCTACAAAACAACTTCTGAATGCTGGCAAAGGACATCAGGCACCAGAAAAGTAGATCATTGTCTTCAAAAACAGGTAGGAAAAATATAAAAGACAAAAAAAAAAAGATGAAGGAGGTAGAGAGGGAGTCTTGTCCCAGGAAGGGAGTCTTAAAAAGAGAGAAGTTTCCAAACACCAGGAAACACTCTCACTGCCGAGTCTGTGGCGAGCTTTGGAACCACAGAGGGCAACATAACAGTGTAAATAAACAAATAAATAAATAATTTAAACCAACAGTTCACGAGCCCAACAGTAACTACCCCAGGGGAGAAGCAGCACAGAAGCCTGCATCTGCCACTAGCAAGTGAGGGCTGGGCAGGGAGGTGTGGGCTGCAGTTCTTTTTAAGAATCGGGCCAGAATGCTCCGAATGTAACCAGAGCCAACTAACTTGGGCTAGCTTACCAGGCTGTGGGATAGCTACCACGCAAAAAGTTCTAACGTAAGACACTGCCAGGACTGCGCACAGAACAAAGGATGGAACAGAAATAGTTGGCTGCAGACCATTCCCCGTTGGTGACAGGCAGCCAGAGCCTTAAGGGCTGGAAGAGGGCAATCACAGCCCTGGAGATACTTTACCTACCAAACTGCAAGCAGGCTTCTTTGCTAAGACTTCTTGGGGTTCTGGACAGTCACCATCTGCCTGACAAGGGGCGCCAGCGGTACACCCAGAAAAATGAGCAGCAGGGAAAGGTGATAGGTCGCAGCAACTGTGCTCGCCAAACACCTGAGCTACTCGGTCCTGGGAAGGGCACAAAACGCAGGCCCAACCAAATCTGTGCCCCCGAGGTCTACCTGAGAGCCAAGACATAGCGGCTTAGACTGGGGAGGTGCACGCAGCCTAGGGCCAGCCTCAGATGGTTCCCGGTGGAGCAACATAGAGCCTGAGTGGTGTGTGCCGTGTGCAGGGGCATGCCCACCGTGGCTGAGACACTGTGAGCACATGCCAGTGTTATTTGTTTGCAGCATTCCTCCCTCCCTACAGTGCAACTGAACAAGTGAGCCTCAAAAAAAAAAATGTCCACCACTGCCCCCCTTGTGTCAGGGCGAAAATCAGACACTGAAGAGACCAGCAAACAGAAGAAGCTAAACAGAGTGAACCGCCTTGGAAGTGACCCCACACTGCCCACAATGCCAGAGAAAGTCCCAGAAATATCTTTACTATTTTTATGACCATTCTCTTTTTATTGTTGTTGTTGATGTTGTTGTTTGATTGTTTTTTCTTCTTTTCTTTTCTTCCTCCTTTTCTTTTTTAACCTTTTTTTAAATTTTAAGTTCTCTATTTCTCCTTTAATTTTTATAACCTACTATCACTTTTCAAAAAAAAAAGACCATATTTTTAAAGCAAACGCCATGTATATATGTATGTATATATATATATTTGTGTGTGTGTGTGTGTGTGTGTGGTTGTTGTTTTTTAATAATTCTCATGACTTTGTTTTCTTTTTTTCTTCTTGTTCTTTTTCTTTTCTTCAATATTGTATTTTTGAAAATCCAACCTCTACTCTAGATTTTTAATCTTTGCTTTTAGGTATTTGCTGTCAATTTTGTACATTTAAAAACCCAATCTTCAGTACCCAATTTTACCTGAGAGCAAAATTACTGGCTTGACCACTCTCTCCTCCTTTGGACTCTCCTTTTTCTCCACCAGGTTGTCTCTATCTCCTCCCTCCCCTTTCCCTTCTCTACCCAACTCTGTGAATCTCTGTATGTTCCAGACAATGGAGAACACTTAGGGAACTGGTTACCGGCTGGATCTGCCTCTCTCCTTTTCATTTCCCTCTTTATCCTCCTGGCCACCTCTGTCTACTTCCACCCTCTCCTCTTCCCTGTATAACTCCATGAACATCTCTGAGTGGTCCAGACTGAGGAGCGCACATAAGGAGGTAATTACTGGCTAGCTTGCGCTCTCCTCCTTTGATCCCACCTCATCTCATTCCAGTCACCTCTAACTACCCCCTCCCTCTTCTCTTCTCCATGTAACTCAGTGAACCTCTCCAGGTGTCCCTCAATGTGGAGAAACTTTTCATCTTTAACCTAGATGTTTTATCATTGGTGCTGTATAGATGGAGAAGTCTTGAGGCTACTGTAAAAATAAAACTGAAAACCAGAAGCAGGAGGCTTAAGTCCAAATGCTGAGAACATGAGAGAACTCCTGAATCCAGGGAGAATTAATCGATAGGCGCTCATCATATGCCTCCATACCTACACTGAAACCAAGCACCACCGAAGAGCCAACAAGTAAGTTCCAGAGCAAGACATGCCACACAAATTCTCCAGCAACACAGGAACACACCCCTGAGCTTCAATATACAGGCAGCTCAAGTTACTCCAAAACCATAGACATCTCATAATTCATTACTGGACACTTCATTGCACCCCAGAGAGAAGAATTCCAGCTCTACCCACCACAACTCCGACACAAGCTTCCCTAACCAAGAAAACTTGACAAGCCACTGATACAACCCCATCCACAGTGAGGAAACTCCATAATAAAGAGAACTCCACAAATTCCCAGAATACAGAAAGGCCACCCCAAATTCAGCAATATAACCAAGATGATGAGACAGAGGAATACCCAGCAGGTAAAGGGACAGGAGACATGCCCACCAAACCAAACAAAAGAGGAAGAGATAGGAAATCTAACTGAGAAAGAATTCTGAATAATGATAGTGAAAATGATCCAAAATCTTGAAATCAAAATGGAATCACAGATAAGTAGCCTGTAGACAAGGATTGAGAAAGGTTTAACAAGGACCTAGAAGAAATAAAAAAGAGTCAATATATAATGAATGATGCAATAAAAGAGATCAGAAACACTCTGGAGGCAACAAAAGTAGAATATCAGAGGCAGATAACAGGATTAGTGAAATAGAAGATAGAATGGTAGAAATAAGTGAATCAGAGAGGAAAAAGAAATACAAATTAAAAGAAATGAGGACAATCTCAGAGACCTCCAGGACAATATGAAATGCTCCAACATTCGAATTATAGAAGTCCCAGAAGAAGAAGACAAAAATAAAGACCATGAGAAAATACTTGAGGAGATAAGAGTTGAAAACTTCCCTAAAATGGGGAAGGAAATAATCACCCAAGTCCAAGAAACCCAGAGAGTCCCAAACAAGATAAACCCAAGGTGAAACACCCCAAGACACATGTTAATCAAATTAACAAAGATCAAACATAAAGAACAAATATTAAAAGCAACAAGGGAAAAACAACAAGTAACACACAAAGGGATTCCCATAAGGATAACAGCTGATCTTTCAACAGAAACACTTCAGGCCAGGAGGGAATGGCAAGACATACTTAAAGTGATGAAAGATAATAACCTACAGCCCAGATTACTGTATCCAGCAAGGATCTCATTCAAATATGAAGGAGAAATCAAAAGCTTTACAGGCAAGCAAAAGCTGACAGAATTCAGCACCACCAAACCAGCTCTCCAACAAATGATAAAGGATATTCTCTAGACAGGAAACACAAAAAGGGTGTAGAAACCTGAACCCAAAATAATAAAGTAAATGGTAACTGGATCATACTTATCAATAATTACCTTAAACGTAAATGGATTGAATGCCCCAACCAAAAGGCGAAGACTGGCTGAATGGATACAAAAACAAGACCCCTATATATTCTGCCTACAAGAGACCCACCTCAAAACAAGGGACACATACAGACTGAAAGTGAAGGGCTAGAAAAAGATATTCCACACAAATAGAGACCAAAAGAAAGCAGGAGTAGCAATACTCATATCCGATAAAATAGACTTTAAAACAAAGACTGTGAAAAGAGACAAAGAAGCCACTACATAATGATTAAAGGATTAATCCAAGAAGAAGATATACCAATTATAAATATATATGCACTGAACATAGGAGCACCACAATATATAAGATAAATGCTAACAAGTATGAAAGGGGAAATTAACAATAACACAATAATAGTGGGAGACTTTAATACTCTACTCACATCTATGGACAGATCAACTAAACAGAAATTTAACAAAGAAACACAAACTTTAAATGATACAATAGACCTGCTGCTGCTAAGTCACTTCAGTCCGACTCTGCGCGGCCCCATAGATGGCAGCCCACCAGGCTCCACCATCCCTGGGATTCTCTAGGCGAGAACACTGGAGGGGGTTGCCATTTCCTTCTCCAATGCATGAAAGTGAAGTCGCTCAGTCGTGTCCAACTCTTAGTGACCCCATGGACTGCAGCCTACCGGGCTCCTCTGTTCATGGGATTTTCCAGGCAAGAGTACTAGAGTGGGGTGCCATTGCCTTCTCCAATACAATAGACCAGTTAGACCTAATTGATATCTATAGGACATTTCACCCCAAAACAATGAATTTCACCTTTTTCTCAGGTGCTCACGGAACCTTCTTCAGGATAGATCACATCCTGGGCCATATCTAACCTTGATAAATTCAAAAAAATCGAAATCTTTCCAAGCATCTTTTCTGACCATAATGCATTAAGATTAGATCTCAATTATAGGAGAAAAACTATTAAAAATTCCAACATATGGAGGCTGAACAACATGCTTCTGAATAACCAACAAATCACAGAAGATTTCAAAATATGCACTGAAATGAATGAAACTGAAAACACAACAACCCAAAGCCCGTGGGACACTATAAAAGCAGTGCTAAGAGGAAAGTTCATAGCAATACAGGCATACCTCAAGAAACAAGAAAAAAGTCAAATAACCGAACTCTGCACCTAAAGCAACTAGAAAAGGAAGAAATGGAGAACCAGAGTTAGTAAAAGGAAAGAAATCTTAAAAATTAGGGCAGAAATAAATGCAAAAGAAACAAAAGAGACCATAGCAAAAATCAACAAAGCCAAAAGCTGGTTCTTTGAAGGGATAAATAAAATTGACAAACCATTAGCCAGAGTCATCAAGAAACAAAGGGAGAAAAATCAAATCAATAAAATTAGAAATGAAAATGGAGAGATCACAACAGACAACACAAAAATACAAAGGATCATGAGAGACTACTATCAGCAATTATACGCCAATAAAATGGACAACGTGGAAGAAATGGACAAATTCTTAGAAAAGTACAACTTTACAAAACTGAACCAGGAAGAAATAGAAAATCTTAACAGACCCATCACTGAAAGGTTGGACCCCGGGAGCCATGATGGGCCACCCCCTCCCTCTCCCTCCCACCAGTGAGACGGTCCCTAATGGAAGGATCCTCCCAGATCCCGCGGACCAATGACAGCACACTTCGCCTGTTGCCATGATGAGCCATCCCTCCTCTCCCCCACCGGTGGGGGAAGTCCCTACTCCCTAACAGAGGGAGCCTCCTGGATCCCGGGGACCAGTGACAGCACAGTTCACCAGCTAAAGCTGCCCCACCTCTGCCACGTAGAAGGACCTATCAGCCCACGACACCTCAGCCTGGCAACCTATCCAAACCCCCCGTCCATTAACCTGCCCATCCCTCGAAGCGTGCATATATAAACAAACTTCTAACATGGTCTGGGTGCGCAGACTTCCTGGACCTGCCTCTTTCAGGTCTGGGAACCCTGCCTGGGAGCGCTTCCTCATTAAAGCCTGTTAGACACTCTTTGGGGGTCCTGGTCGTCTTTACCTAACATTTGGCACCTAACGTGGGGCTCAAGGCAAGTGCCCATCCCGCCATGAGTGGGATCTGCGGCCCCCTCGGGTCTGGCCTGCGCTGAACCAGGTCACCCCGTCACCCCTCCAGGACCATTCAACCATCGGGCAGGATACAGGTTAAGTTCCATCAGCTGGGCTCTGGGGGTTTTGGCTTCCGTGGCGATTATGCCTAGGGTGTCCAGGTTCCAGTAAATTGCGGCTGCATCTGGACCCCTCCTCCGCAAGCCAGTCTTGCTTCCTTGCCACCTGTCAATTTGGAGACGTCCATCTTGGCTGAGTGGCCTTCCCCTCTCGGATTGACTGCCTGTTCAGGGATGCCTGACCAGACTACTCCCAGCCCCATTAACGACTGGTCCAGGACCTTCGTTTCATAGTAGCCATGGGGGCAGCTCTCTCCAAGCCCAACCGGCCCTGGTCTACACCACTAGAATGTTTACTTGCCAACCTCAGAACTCTACATATCTCCAGAGAAATTCATTCCAAATGCTTAATCTACCTTTGTTCTGAGGCATGGCCCCAATATTCTTTAGATAATGGTTCACAATGGCCACCAACTGGAACTTTCAATTTTGACATTCTCTGTGACTTAGATAATTACTGCCAGAGGACGAGAACATGGTCTGAGGTACCCTACATACAGGCTTTCTGGCTGTTGCACTCCCGTCCCACTCTATGTACCCACTGTTCCCCTTCTGAAATTCTCCTAACCATGGCTCTCTCTAGCCCTACATCACCAGGGAGGCCATCAGCGGCCCAACCAGAGACACCCGACGCAGAAACTTCTGCCCTTGCAGTGTCTCCAGAAGACTTAGTGGCCCCCCACCCCTACACTCCAGCCCCTGCGACTTCACCAATCTCCCCTCTGTTGCCCTCACCCACTCCCTCCATGTCATCCCCTCCCCCATCGTCCTCACAGCCTAGCTCTCCTGTAACAAGGCCATCTCTATATCCACCCCTTCCTTCATGCCTTGCCTCATCAACCTCTCCTCTATCACCCTCACTCACTCCCTCCATATCCAACTCTCCTGTGACTATGTCTCCCATGGCTCTCTTGGCTCCATCCTTGGCTTCGTCCTTGGCTCCGCCTCTCCATCCACCCCTTCCCCCCTTATTGTCTCCCCCTTCACTGTTCTCACAGCCCAACTCTTCTGTGGCTATGCCTCTTGCCACTCCCATGGCTCCACCTCAATATCCACCCCTTCCTCCATGCCCCCCACCTTTCTGACTCACCAGTGAGCTCACACACAAGATCCCAGACCACTCTCAATCTGCCGCCAGCTCACCTGCTTCCTCTCCGCCAGGTGGCCGGCCCAGAGGGTCTCACCCATGTCCACGTGTCCTTTTTACGTCAACATCTTGCCCATATTTAACAATGGGTAGGCTCCTACTCGGCCAACCCCGTCTAACTACATCAAAAATTTTACCCAGGTATCTCGGTCTTACGCCCTCACCTGGCAAGATGTATTTGTCATCCTGGGGTCCACTACTACCCCACGAAAAGAAAGGCCATTTGGGCCGCAGCAAGAGTGGTAGCAGACCGGAGATATGTAGCCAACTCAGCAGACCCAGCCCAGCCACCCGGAGCAGCTGCTATTCCAGACGTAGACACAGACTGAGACTGTGAGGAGGGACAGAGAGGTGGAACCAACATTCAGTACATGATAGAATACCTATTAGAGGGAATAGAGACTACGTCCCTTAAGATAGTAAACCTACTTAAACTAGATAAAGTGACCCAGGGTCCCAATGAAAACCCAGCAGCCTTTCTTAACAGGCTGACAGAGGCTTTCACCACCTATACCCAGATTGCCCCAGATTCTCCGGCAAGGGTTACTATACTAGCCAACCGTTTTATATCCCAATCAGCTTCAGACATCATAAAAAACTCTCCAAGGCTGAGGATGGACCTTGGACCCCCTCCAAGACCTGGTAAAAATGGCCTTTAAGGTTTATAATGCCCAAGAAGAAGCTGCTGAAGCCAGCCACAAGGCAAGGCTTAAACAAAAAGCCAAACTCCAGGCTAACATCCATGAGAGACACACCCAGGCACTGGTAGCAGCCCTGCAGCCAGCCACAGGAATAAAGGTGGGTCCCCAGAAACCACCACCAAGAGCCTGCTTCAAGAAGCCACCGCCAAGAGCCTGGTCATGAGGGCCACTGGGCCCGCCAATGCCCAACCCCTGGCTCCCAACAAAACCCTGCCCTCATT
Organism: Nanger dama; assembly: GCA_917880005.1. NCBI lineage: Eukaryota > Metazoa > Chordata > Mammalia > Artiodactyla > Bovidae > Nanger > Nanger dama. Next base: position 40,642,359 of record CAKJTW010000007.1, read on the forward strand.
ACAAATAGCCAGGACAGTGGACTAGTGATTGTCCCTGGGCTACTCAGGCCCTGGGCTTACCGGGCCAAGGTCTGGGCTCCCAAAGGACATTTCCTCCCCACACCCCACCTTGGAACTTCTCTCCTTTGGTGAAGATTGACGGCACCCAGAATCAGGGACCCCCATGACCCAAGCCGAGCCCAGGATAATGCTTCAAGTGGCGGGTCAGTCTATCAATTTCTTGATGGATATGGGTGCTGCTTACTCAGTCCTTCCCTCCTTCGGGGATACCTTGCATCCTTCCCAGGTCTCAGTGGTGGGTATAGATGGCACATCTTCACAACCCTCGCAGACTGGGCCACAGCCCTGTCAGCTTGACCACTTCCTGTTCACACATTCTTTTCTGATAATCCCTTCATCCCCCACTCCCCTGCTGGGGCGAGATATTTTAGCTAAGCTTAGGGCCACCATTCACCTACCTCTCTCATTTTCCCAATCTCTCACCTTGCCCCTACTCCTCCTCTGCTCTCCTGAGGCTCCAATTGTTGACCCTACCATCTGGGACACTGAAATCCCTCTGGTAGCAACCCATCATACTCCCATCCTGATTAAACTACATGATCCTTCCCACTTCCCAAGCCGCCCTCAATTCCCCATCTCTCAGACTCACCTACGTGGTCTTAAGCCAATCATAGACCGTTTCTTAGGCCAGGGCCTCCTGGTCCCCATGGCCTCACCCTGCAAGGCCATTCTCCCAGTATGGAAAGCTGCTGGTGGCTACCAACTGGTCCAGGACCTTCGACTGATAAATGAGGCCATAATCCCTGCTCATCCAATTGTCCCCAATCCTTATACCTTGCTTTCTGACATCCCTAGCAGTATGACTCACTTTACTGTCATAGACCTCAAAGATGCCTTTTTCACTATTCCCTTACACCCAGACTTCCAATTCTTCTTTGCTTTCACGTGGACTGACCCAGAAACCTTACAGTCCTCCCAGCTAATATAGACAGTCCTCCCCCAAGGGTTTAGAGACAGTCCCCATTTTTGGTCAGGCTCTGGCCCGGGATCTGGCCACATGCCCTCTGGCCCCGAGTGTCCTCTTACAGTATGTGGATGACCTTCTGCTCTGCAGCCCCTCACAAGCTCTCTCAGACACATACCACTATTCTTAACTTCCTTGGCTCTAAAAGATATCAAACATCTCAACAAAAGGTCCAACTCACCCAGACCTCTGTGACTACCTAGGTCTAAAGATTACCCCCAACAACCAAGGCTCTAACTACTGACAGACTCAGCCTACTCTGAGACCTCTGCCCCCTTCCACTGGAGAACAAATCTTGTCCTTTTTGGGGTTAACAGGATTCTTCCAGCACTGGGTCCCCAACTATGCTTCACTGGCTAAACCCCTCTACACAGCCGCAAAAGACACCCCCACTGGAACGCTCTCTTCAGAAAGAGAGGTCAAAAGGCTTTCTACAACCTCCGCTCAGCTTTGTTGTCCTCTTTCCTGCTCTTCCTGCCCAATCCTAATCTCCCCTATTACCTATATACTGATGAAAAAGCGGGCATAGCCTTTGGAGCCCTCATACAGCCTATGGGCTCTGAAATGCTGTGGCGTTTATCTCCAAACAGTTAGATCCCACGGCCCGGGGATGGTTCCCCTGCCTATGCACCCTGGCAGCAGCAGCTTCTCTATATGCAAATACAAAAAAAAAAAAAAACTAATTATGGATCAACCCCTAATTATATTCTCATCACACCGCCTGGCCGACCTCCTGGCTTCCAAATTCCTGTCAGACCTTAGCGACTCTCAGCTCCAGCAATTCACCATTACTAAGACACCTCTGCCTCCTGCCAGTGAGTGACACACCCTGTCCAGTGCTTGACTTGCCTCATCTGCTGTGGCTGTTGCCAATCACAACTTTGGCTATACTCTTCACCATTGGACTGGCTGTCATGGCTCCCCCAGGACTGGCCGCCCACATTCCGACTTTCACTGGCCCTTACTTATCTTATCATCTGTTCACTACACCTGGGGTGCTATTCCTTTAGAACGGCCTGACCTGGCCATATGTCTCTAGCCTGCCTTGAAGACTTTGTCTTGACCCTACTACAAGACCTCTGGCTGGCTACCCTGATTATTGACTGTGACTCTTTCATCCAGGCAATTTCTGATCTGCACTTACAGGAGAACTTTCTCCTTTTCACAAAAGCTCACTCTCCTCCTAATATCATAGCTAAACATTCTCTTGTCACTATTCCTCTTGGCCATGATAACACAGATGGGACAACCTACACCCCTGCCCCCAGGGCTACACCAAACGAGATCACAAAAACTGGGTTCACAGCCTACAATTATGTCCACCAAGACTGTTATGCTCTACCTGCCCAGCCATGCTCTCATGGAGGTAAATGGTATTGGATGGCCAAGAGCCTTGGGACAGCCAAATCAAGTTCAGCCTCCAACTGCCATAAAGCTGGAGGCAAAGATCTCTGTTTTACCATGCAAACTCACTACAGAATGACAGACAGGAAGGGGGCCCAAGATCAGAGGCGAAAACAAACCCAACATAAGGTCCAACAGGACCTCATAAAGATAGCAACTGATCCACACCATGAGCCCAACAAACTCCTAGACCAAGTTCATCAGGTGCTCAAACCCTTAGATTTTTCATCCCAAATTTTCACCAGCATCAGTGACACCTATCAGACCCTGACTGAAACCTCACCAAACCTCTCATGTTGGCCCTGTCTTCCCTTGAGACCCCAACCGTCCCTTGCCCAACTGATTCCCAGCAAAGGGTAGAGGCCCAAAATCTCATTCAAAATGCCACAAAAGTAACCTGGCCAATGGAGCCCTTGACCACTGAAATACTGTATCTACCAGCCAATGCTTCTTGTGTTCTGGCCAACAACACCTCATTAACCACAGTGGCCTGTGATGGCTCAAGACGAGGCCCCCTATCCCCAAACCCTCCGATATGCAGAAAACCCAGGATATTCTTTCTCTGTAATCAAACCACCTTATTACAATGTTTTCTGCCCAACTGGACTCAACCTTGCACCCTGGTCTTCCTTACACCCTATCTGACCATTCTGACACCACAGGCGATGGAAGACCAGATCCAACCAACCCACTGCCAACAGAAGGCATTAGCTGCAGCTCCCCTGCTCCTCGAAGGAGGTTTATTCACAGCCTTAGGACTGGGGGCAGGAGGATTGGGATCAGCCACACTCTTTTGCTATAAGCTGTCCACGACCTCAGTTGAGACCTAAACAATGTGGCAGACTCCCTAATGGCATTACAGACCCAGATAACCTCTCTGGCAACAGTGGATCTCCAAAATCGAAAGGCCCTAGACCTGCTAATGGCTGAAAAAGGAGGAACCTGTCAGTTCCTAAGAGAAGACTGTTTTATTTTTTTTTCATTAATGCCTCAGGGATAGTTCAGAACGAGGTCCGAAAGTTGAGAGAAAGCATCATACTTAGGCTGAGTCAGGCGGTTCTGACTTTTTGGGATGGTGGAAGTCATCTTGGGCAAGATGGTTTCTCCCACTTCTCAGACCCCTCACCACCTTGTTCCTCATCCGGTCATAAGACCTTGTGTTTTTCAGATCATCCTTCAGAGGGTCAGGGACCTGACCCAGATGGCTACTGGATGGATGCTGATGGTGGCTGCATTCTCCAAACTCCTGTCCAGAGACCCTGAGGCCCCCTAAAGGTCACTGGGATCCAGCCACGACCCTCAGCCCCAACGACGCCCCAGTTCAGCAGGGAGTAGCCAGAAAGGATAACAGCGCACCTTATCCTATCAAAGGGTCAGAATGGAAGGTTGGAGCCCGGAAGCCATGATGGGCCACCCCCTCCTCTCCCTCCCACTGGCAAGAAAGTCCCTAACGGAAGGATCCTCCCAGATCCCGGGGACCAATGACAGCACACTTCGCCAGTTGCCATGATGAGCTGCCCCTCCTCCCCCGCTCCCGCTGGCGGGGGAAGTCCCTACCCCTAACAGAGGGAGCCTCCTGGATCCCAGGGGAGAGCATAGTTTGCCAGCTAAAGCTGGCAAACAGAGGTGGCTCTGCCACATAAAAGGACCTATCAGCCCGTGACACCTCAGCCCGGCAACCTATCCAAACCCGCCATCCATTAACCTACCCATCCCTCACAGTGTGCATATATAAACAAACTTCTAACATGGTCTGGGCACACGGACTTCCTGGACCTGCCTCCTTTGGATCTGGGAACCCCACCCGGGAGCGCTTCCCCATTAAAGCCTGTTAGACACTCTTTTGGGGTCCTGGTCATCTTTACCTAACAATCACAAGCACAGAAATTGAAACTGTAATCAGAAATCTTCCAGCAAACAAAAGCCCAGGTCCAGATGGCTTCATAGCTGAATTCTACCAAAAATTTTAAGAAGAGCTAATACCTATCATACTCAAACTCTTCCAGAAAATTGCAGAGGAAGGTAAACTTCCAAACTCATACTATGAGGCCACTATCACCCTAATACCAAAACCTGACAAAGATGCCACAAAAAAAGAAAACTATAGGCCAATATCACTAATGAACATAGATGCAAAAATCCTTAACAAAATTCTAGCAATCAGAATCCAACAACACGTTAAGAAGATCATACACCATGACCAAGTGGGTTTTATCCCAGGGATATAAGGATTCTTCAATATCCACAAATCAATCTATGTAATTCACCACATTAACAAATTAAAAATAAAAGCCATATGATTATCTCAATAGATGCAGAGAAGGCCTTTGACAAAATTCAACATCCATTTATGATAAAAACTCTCCAGAAAGCAGGAATAGAAGGAACATACCTCAACATAATAAAAGCTATATATGACAAGCCCACAGCAAACATTATCCTCAATGGTGAAAAATTGAAAGCATTTCCCCTAAAGTCAGGAACAAGACAGGGTTCCTACTTTCACCACTATGTTCAACATAGTTCTGGAAGTTTTGGCCACAGCAATCAGAGCAGGAAAAGAAAAGGAATCCAAATCGGAAAAGGAGAAGTAAAACTCTCACTGTTTGCAGATGACATGATCCTCTACATAGAAAACCCTAAGGACTCCACCAGAAAATTACTAGAGCTAATCAATGAATATAGTAAAGTTGCAGGATATAAAATCAACACTCAGAAATCCCTTGCATTCCACTAATAATGAGAAAGTAGAAAATGAAATTAAGGAAACAATTCCATTCACCATTGCAATGAAAAGAATAAAATACTTGGGAATATACCTACCTAAAGAAACTAAAAACCTATATATAGCAAACTATAAAACACTGATGAAAGAAATCAAAGAGAACACTAATAGATGGAGAAATATACCATGTACATGGATCAGAAGAATCAATATAGTGAAAATGAGTACACTACCCAAAGCAATCTACAGATTCAATGCAATCCCTATTAAGCTACCAACAGTATTTTTCACAGAGCTAGAACAAATAATTTCAAGATTTGGATGGAAATACAAAAAACCTCAAATAGAAAGAAGAATGGAACTGGAGGAATCAACCTGCCTGACTTCAGGCTCTACTACAAAGCCACAGTCATCAAGACAGTATGGTACTGGCACAAAGACAGAAATATAGATCAATGGAACAAAATAGAAAGCCCTGAGATAAATCCACACACCTATGGACACCTTATCTTCAACAAAGGAGGAAAGACTATACAATGGATTAAAGACAATCTCTTTAACAAGTGGTGCTGGGAAAACTGGTCAACCACTTGTAAAAGAATGAAACTAGATCTCTTTCTAACACCATACACAAAAATAAACTCAAAATAGATTAAAGATCTAAACATAAGACCAGAAACTATAAAACTCCGGAGAGGAGAACATAGGCAAAACACTTTCCGACATAAATCACAGCAGGATCCTCTATGGTCCACCTCCCAGAATACTGGAAACAAAGGTAAAAATAAACAAATGGGATTTAATTAAAATTAAAAGCTTTTGCACAACAAAGGAAGCTATAAGTAAGGTGAAAAGACAGCCTTTGGAATGGGAGAAAATAATAGCAAATGAAGCAACTGACAAACAACTAATCTCAAAAATATACAAGCAACTTATACAGCTCAACTCCAGAAAAATAAATGACCCAATCAAAAAAAGGGCCAAAGAACCAAATAGACATTTCTCCAAAGAAGACATACATATGGCTAACAAACACATGAAAATATGCTCAACATCACTCATTATCAGAGAAATGCAAATCAAAACCACAATGAGGTACCATTTCACACCAGTCAGAATGGCAGCGATCCAAAAGTCTACAAGCAATAAATGCTGGAGAGGGTGTGGACAAAAGGGAACCCTCTTACACTGCTGGTGGGAATGCAAACTAGTACAGCCACTATGGAAAGCAGTGTGGAGATTCCTTTAAAAATTGCAAATAGAACTGCCTTATGACCCACAAATCCCACTGCTGGGCATACACACTGAGAAAACCAGAATTGAAAGAGACACGTGTACCCCAATGTGCATCACAGCACTGTTTATAATAGCCAGGACATGGAAGCAACCTAGATGTCCATCAGCAGATGAATGGATAAGAAAGCTGTGGTACATATACACAATGGAGTATTACAAAGCCATTGAAAAGAATACATTTGTATCGGTTCTAATGAGGTGGATGAAAATGGAGCCTATTATACAGAGTGAAGTAAGCCAGAAAGAAAAACTCCAATACAGTATACTAACACATATATATGGAATTTAGAAAGATGGTAATGATAACCCTCTATGCGAGACAGCAAAAGAGACACAGATGTATAGAGTGGACTTTTAGACTCTGTGGGAGAGGGAGAGTGTAGGATGATTTGGGAGAATGGCATTGAAACATGTATACTATCAGGTAAGAAATGAATCGCCAGTCTATGTTCGATACAGGATATAGGATGTTTGGGACTGATGCACAGGAATGATTCAGAGAGATGATATGGGGTGGGAGGTGGGAGGGGAGCTCAGGATTGGGAACTCATGTACAAGCATGGCTGATTCATGTCAATGTATGGCAAAAACCAATACAGTATTGTAAAGCCAAATAAAGTAAAAATAAAAATTAAAAATAAATAAATAAAATGCAAAGAAAAATAGACTTAAAATAATCAGGTTAAACTAGTCACAAGCCTCACATATTTAGATTTTTTTGTGTGTGCTCAAAAAAATTGGATCTGAAGTATCAGCAATACAAAAATAAAGAATAAACATTAAAAAAAAGAATGCTCAAACTACCACACAATTACACTCATCTCACATGCTAGTAAAGTAATGCTCAAAATTCTCCAAACCAGGCTTCAGCAATATATGAACTGTGACATTCCAGATATTCAAGCTGGTTTTATAAAAGGCAGAGGAACCAGAGATCAAATTGCCAACATCTGCTGGATCATGGAAAAAGCAAGAGAGTTCCAGAAAAACATCTATTTCTGCTTTATTGCCTATGCCAAAGCCTTTGACTGTGTGGATCACAATAAACTGTGGAAACTTCTGAAAGTGATGGGAATACCAGACCACCTGATCTGCCTCTTGAGAAACCTGTATGCAGGTCAGGAAGCAACAGTTAGAACTGGACATGGAACAACAGACTGGTTCCAAATAGGAAAAGCAGTACGTCAAGGTTGTATATTGTCACCCTGCTTATTTAACTTATATGCACAGTACATCATGAGAAATGCTGGGCTGGAAGAAGAACAAGTAGGAATCAAGACTGCTGGGAGAAATATCAATAACCTCAGATATGCAGATGGCATCACTCTTATGGCAGAAAGTGAAGAGGAACTCAAAAGCCTCTTGATGAAAGTGAAAGAGGAGAGTAAAAAGTTGGCTTAAAGCTCAACTTTCAGAAAACTAAGATTATAGCATCTGGTCCCCTCTTCATGGCAAATAGATGGGGAACAGTGGAAACAGTGTCAGACTTTATTTTGGGGGGCTCCAAAATCACTGCAGATGGTGATTGCAGCCATGAAATTAAAAGACGCTTGCTCCTTGGAAGAAAAGTTATGACCAACCTAGATAGCATATTAAAAGGCAGAGACATTACTTTGCCAACAAAGGTCCATCTGTTCAGGGCTATGGTTTTTCCAGTGGTCATGTATGGATATGAGAGTTGTACTGTGAAGAAGGCTGAGGGCTGAAGAATTTATGCTTTTGTCTGTGGTGTTGGAGAAAACTCTGAGAGTCCCTTGGACTGCAAGGAGATCCAACCAGTCCATTCTAAAGGAGATCAATCCTGGCATTTCTTTGGAAGGACTAATGCTAAAGCTGAAACCCCAGTACTTTGGCCACCTCATGTGAAGAGTTGACTCATTGGAAAAGACTCTGATGCTGGGAAGGATTGGGGGCAGGAGGAGAAGGGGACGACAAAAGATGAGATGGCTGGATGGCATCACTGACTTGATGGACGTGAGTCTGAGTGAACTCCGGGAGTTTGTGATGGACAGGAAGGCCTGGCGTGCTGCGATTCATAGGGTTGCAAAGAGTTGGACACTACTGAGTGACTGACCTGAACTGAACTGAAAACTCTTTATGACATTATTTGTACATGTCACATAATGTTTGATTATGAAAACTGCTAAGAAATTTGGTATAAATCAGACAAACCTTATCATCTCTCACATATTTCCTAACCCTGTTCAAGGTTAATTTCCTGCAATTAAGATTCTGTTGAATTTAAAACTTTAAGGAAAAAAATTCAAATAATTTATAATATTAATATTTTATAGGGTTTCATGAAAAATATTTAATTTTCCATAAATATGAATGATAATGTATGTCTTTTTCATTGATGAGAATACTTTTTAACCATTACTAGAGACCTTTAATTCCAACATAGTTAAGGGTGGTTTTTCCAACTCTTACTGAGAACTACAAATCTTTTTCAAAGCAAATCTAACTGAAAATAATTCACCGTTAACTTCATAAACTTTATATGTTTATAAGAAGGTATTACTGGCACTTTGAAGGAAGCCGGTCTTACAATCCTCTTGGGAGAAATTAGCAAATTAACTTTCTTCAGAAGTTAACATAATTTTATTTTTTAATCAAAGAATCTCTTATATATAATCATGTTACTGACTTTGCTCCTGCTACCCAGAGTTCTTATTCCTTGTTCATGTTGCTTCTTTACAGCTCCTGTGTAAACACATACTTTTCCTATACACACTTACTATGTGCACAGACTCAACCATGTCAGCGGTTTCCACCATCAGCTGAATACTGATGACCCTATAATCAGCTCCTATAGAGTCTTCCTCTCTCCCACACTTGTCTGCCTACTGATAACGGTGCCCCTGTGTGTAGTTCCCACTCCAGGTCACCACCCGTGCAATCCCTCAAAACCACACATCTTTCCAGTTCACTCACCTTCTTTAAATCCTTTAATGATGTTGGTGCTGGGCTGGAAGAACAACAGTAATACTGAAAAGGCCTGCTGTCTCCCACACATCAAATTTTAAACAAGACAGATGTTCACATGTAGGCAGGACTTTGCAAATGAGGGCAAATATGATTTGATTTCTTTGCCCAGCTTCTACTCCATATCCAATGAAAGGATAATCACAATCTTCTGTCTGAGGTTTTTATCCATAAATGCTTTCTTTGATTCACCCTCTATCTATTCTAATAAAAATTCAGTCCCTTCATTGTTTTATACACCCACACATTAATACACACACATGCATACACACACATACAAGACTGAAGAGGCACCAGCCACGTGACTGGCTTTCTCTCATCTGTCTTCTCTGTCTTCCCCCAGCTACACCTCTTCAGAACAAACTCTACACCTCATCTCTCTGGGATTATTGTACAGTGCATTTTCACTCTTGAGCATGATTGTTCACTCTTATTCCCCATTCCAAGCACATTTAACAATGTATTTTCCAAACAAAGAATAATTCTAGTGAATAATATTTTTAACTTTATTATCTTATTCTAAATGTTGAGGAAGAATGTAAGAAGCAGAAAATAATTCAATATAAAGAAGAGAAAATAAAAGGACAGCTTCAATTAAGGAGGAAAAAAAATAAAAGACCTAAAAATTCTAAGAGAACAATAATATTTTTCCACAAAGGTTTTCCACACTGCTGCTGCTGCTGCTAAGTTGCTTCAGTCGTGTCCAACTCTGTGCAACTCCATAGACAGCAGCCCTTTTCCACACTAGATAACTTTAAATTGCGGTCCTTTGCTGGATATAAACATTTCTAAATTATCTACCCTGATCTAAGGTTAAGTCATCCCACCATCAAGAAGAATATTGAAAAATCATTGCATTAACAAATAGCCAGTGAGAGTTCCATGAATACTTAATGCAGTACACTGAATTAAGGCTATAGAGAAGATTCTGGCCTCAACTTACTTATTCTTGGAAAGAGTTTTGCCTTAAATTACAATACACTCTCCTTTTCTCTGTGTGTGTGTGAGGAGGAGTGGTGTTAATGGCTACCTTGGAACTCTCCCACTCATCCTTCTCTGCTACTCACAAGAGAAAAAGCCCTAAGTAGCCTGTACATTATTTTCTTCTCCCATGAGCCCCACCCCAACCCTGATCGAGGTCTAATAGTGAATGTTGTTGTTGTTTAGTCACTAAGTCATGTCCAACTCTTTTGAGACCCCATGAATACAGCCAACAAGGCTCCTCTAACCATGGGATTTCCCAGCCAAGAATGGGTGGCCATTTCCTTCCTTCCTTGATCTCTGGTCGGGACCTTCCTGACCCAGGGATCAAACCCACATCTTCTGCATTGCCAGGGGGTTCTTTACCACTGAGCTGTCAAGGAAGCCTGTAATAGTGAACAGCACATTCCAAACAGAAAAACGCTTAAGTCCCACCCTTTAGGGCTTCCCTTGTGGCTCAGCTGGTAAAGAATCTGCCTCCAATGCCGGAGACCTGGGTTCAATCCCTGGGTTGGGAAGACCCCCTGGAGAAGGGAAAGGCTACCCACTCCAGTATTCTGGCCTGGAGAATTCTATGGACTATACAGTCCATGGGGTCTCAAAGAGTTGGATACAACTGACCAACTTTGACTTCACTTAGGTCTCAAGGGACCTGAGAGAAAAATAAACAGAAAGAGAAATGGCAATGTGGTTTTCTGTCTGCCCCAAAAGTTTCACTGTCCACACAGTTCTAGGGGCTTGTGACAGTCTGTTAAGTATGGTCAGAGAAAAAAAAAAAAAGAATAGCCATAAAATTATTTATCTTCATTTATAGTTCATCAAGAAAAGGGGAAAAACCTCTAAAACGCCGACAAATTTCACTGTTTCACATTTTCAACTTAAAAAAACCTAGGTAAATAGCTTGCTTTCACTAAAATATAGTTATTCTGCTGCTGCTGCTGCTGCTGCTAAGTCGCTTCAGTCGTGTCCGACTCTGTGCGACCCCATAGACGGCAGCCCACCAGGCTCCCTCGTCCCTGGGATTCTCCAGGCAAGAACACTGGAGTGGGTTGCCATTTCCTTCTCCAATGCGTGAAAGTGAAAAGTGAAAGTGAAGTCGCTCAGTCGTGTCTGACTCAGCGACCCCATGGACTGCAGCCCACCAGGCTCCACCATCCATAGGATTTTCCAGGCAAGAGTACTGGAGTTGGGTGCCATTCTAACCAGCTGTAAATTAACAATTTTTACATAGGAGACTCTTGAGAATCACAAAGAACCCCCTCGCCCTCAGATGTGAGTATTTCACAAGCACCTGGTGGTTCACTGACCTATAATAAATAACATGCAACTTGGCTGAGGCGTTCATCAGTTTCATGGGGAGAAGCACTCCAGTGAGTGGCTGACAGCACAGTATCTCTAATACAATAAGGCTTTGTACAAGACTTTGCATATCAACAAGCAGTGGGAGCCCATGTATGACAATAGCTTGTAAAAGACTTTCACAGTGTTTACATCACAGGGAGAACATTCTGGTGAGCACCTTGGTGCACTCTGAAACTCAGCTGCCTGGGTGAACATCTTACCACCACTACTAAGTAACCATCGAGGGTGAGTTACTCAGCCTCTCTGTACTTCAGTTTTCTCATCTTCAGAATAAGAGCAATAATACCATCCACTTCACTGGGTTGCTGCGAGGATTTAGAAAGGCTTGACATGGTGCATGGTATGCTATAGTGATCTATACACTGTACATATATATAGCATATAGACTATACATACATGATCTATACACTATACATATATATAGCATATAGTGTATATAGCATATATGTATAGATCTATATATATATATCATATGTAATATAATTTTATAAGTAAAAATAATGATTAGCCCTCAGAGGTTATATATAGACAATTATTTTCTGCTGTATTTTATTGGGAAAATATGTATCATTCTATTTAAATATTGGACTCCAGAAGTTCTTGGGAACACTGGGTCCCAAGTGTCCACTCTATTGTTCCACATTGCCTGTGGTTGCTGGGATTCTAGGAAGAGACTAATTCGTGTTGTTTTGATGTATAGACTATATATTAATATAGTAATAAAATAATTATATTTTTATGTTTCAGATATAAGGAAAATGGAAATCTAAGAGTCAGGAAGAGGGTGATCATTGGTAGTATGGCTTCATTTGTTACTTTTCACTTTTTAGGCATTAATTTTCTTTCCTTTGTTCATACAATTGACAATTTGAAAGAACAATATTGAGTACAAATATATATTAGGATTTTTTTTCCACTGATAAATTTTTTTCAAGGTAATGCTAAGGACCTAAAAGCTGACTACTGTGTAAAAATTGGTAATAAATTCTCATTGTGAGAATCTACTTTCAAATCCCTTTAGAATCATCACAACTTTTCATAGTTACTCGAGATTTCATATGGTGATTCAAATATGAATGAATTTTTAATAGCTTAGTTTCATATGGGCCATCTCCATTGCTAGTACATACTCTAATACCTTCTAGAATGGTTAGCTTTGTGGATGCTAATGTAGTATTTATGATGATAACTATTAATGAATGAGAGGCTTCCCCAGTGGCTCAGTGGTAAAAATCTGCCTACAATGCAGGAGACACAGGAGATACAGGTTCAGTTTCTGGGTTGAGAAGATCCCCTGGAGGAGGAAATGGCAACCAACTCCAGTATTTTTGCCTGGAAAACTCCATGTACAGAGGAGCCTGTAGGGCTATGGCCCATGGGGTCACAAGGAGTTGGAGAACTGAAGCAACTGAGCACTCAGCAAGCCAACACCAGGGCTTCCTGGTGGCTCAGTGGTAAAGAATCTGCCTGCCAGTGCAGGAGACTGGGTCTGATCCCCGAGTCAAGAAGATCCCCTGGAGCAGGAAATGGTAACCCACTCCAGTACTTGTGCCTGGGAAATCCCATAGACAGAGGAACCTGGTGGGCAACAGCCCATAGGGTCACAGAGAGTCACACACATCTTAGCAAATAAATAACACCAATAAGCCAAAACCAACAGAGGATGAGAGCAAATGGTCACATCACACAGGATAAAGCTGAGCTTTGACCTCCACCTGTAATTCTCTCAATAGAGTCAAGCCTAACACCACTCTGTTTAAATGCCTTCAAGGATTATACAGTAATTTATAGTTTTGAGAAATGCTTTCCTTCAATTAATTTATTCCTTGTCATCATAAATTGCCTGAGAAGAAATTAGGATGCTGGATTTCAGAGATGTTGAGAGCTTGTCCAAGATCATAGGGATTTTAATGTAGAAACATTCACACTTGCAGCCAGATTTTTTTCTCACTATCCCCCAGCTTTCTAGTATGCATGCCTTCTCCTCAGATAATAATAATCAAATGCTCATGTTTTATGACTAGTCCTAGCATTTTTCTTTGATTTAGCTGTTGAAATCTGAGTACACAAAGTACAGCTGCTGCTTCCTAAAGACCTGAGCCACTTTTTGACCTTCGCAATGTTATTCAAGCAGAGGGAAATTCAACCATGAATGTTTATCCATCTGCCCAATTCCTTATTAATTTCCCCTGGGCTCTGATTCCTTGGACACCCACAGTTTCCCTGTGGGCCTCACATGCAAATTTCCAGTACAAGCTGAGTATTTAGAATGTAAATCAGAATCTGATCTTCATTACATCATAAAAATCAAACAAGTTCTTGTCATTAAACATAATGTTATGTGTTGTCTCCCTCTATTTTGGTTACCATTTATCTTCATTTGTAAACTTTCATGTTCTTCTCAATTTTCTCCATGCTATTATGACTTTGAGGTTATTTATAGGATATGTTTTTACCCAAAATCACTCAACAAAACCATTCTGAAAAAAGCACTAGTCACAGTAGCAAGGACATGGAAGCAACCTAAATTTCCATCAACAAAGGGATGGACAAAGAAGATGTGGTACATGGAATATTACTCAGGCATTAAAAAGAATGAAACAATGCCATTTGCAGTATGAGGTCACAAAGAGTCAGACACTGCTGAAGTGATTTAGCATGCACACATGCACGAAAGGACCAAGAGACTGTCATACTTGAAGTAAGCCAGTCACAGAAAAAGAAATTTTGCATGACATTCCTTATATGTGGAATCAAAAAAGAAATCATACAAATGACTTATTTATGAAACAGAAACAGTCTCACAGACTTGGAGAATGAACCTATGGTTGCAAGTGAGGAGGAATGAGGAGAAGACATAGTTAGGGAGTTTGAGATCAACATGCAACTCTGCTATATTTAAAATGGATAAGCAACAAGGACCTACTGTACAGCACAGGCTGCTCAAAGTTATGTGGCAACCTGGATAGGAGGGGAGACTGGGGAGAATGGAAACATGTATATGTACAGCTGAGCCCCTTTGCTGTTCACCTGAAACTATCACAACATTGCTAATTAGCTATACTATAATATAAAATTTCAAGTTTCATAAAAATATTTTATTTTTCCCCATTATTAATTATGACTGATATGGTCCTCTACTACTTTAAAATCTCTTCAAATTAACTTAAACTCAGCTTTCCCATTCCTAGTCATATTCATTCTAATACAGCGAGTGTCATAGCAAAGTATTTAGCTTCTTGAAAAGATCAAGCATAAATGGGTGGAAACACACTTTCAGTATCAGGTTTATATTCAGCAACTGATGATGTCACAACATTCTAATTTTTCAATGGTATGAACATGTGCAAGCATCTAACATATTTTAAAAATATTTTATATCTCTATTTATCAAGATTCTGTGTGTATATAAGCTTCAGGACCATGAGCATTGCCCTGTATATTCCATATTACTTTCTGTTCAATTTAGCCAACTAAGTGCTTCCAAAACAATAAATGATACTACTTTTCATATTTTTGTAATGAACTCTCAGGCTAACAGAGTAGTTACTTCAAGCAGTAAAAGTGCCAAACAAAGCACTGCCTTTTTAGTGACTGAATTATATATTGTTGCTCTGACACTAAGTTGTGTACAGCTATTTGTGACCCCATGGACTGCAGCATGGCAAGCTCCTGTATCTTTCACTATCTCCCAGAGTTTGCTCAACTTCATGTTCATTGAGTCAATGATACTAACTAACCATCTCATCCTCTGCTGCCCCTTCTCCTCCTGCCTTCAAGCTTTCCCAGTATCAGGGTGTTTTTCAGTGAGTCGGCTCTTTGCATCAGGTGATCAAAATACTGGAGCTTCAGCTTCAGCAAAAGCCCTTCCAGTGAATATTCAGGGTTGATTTCCTTTAGGATTGATTGGTTTGATCTGCATACAGTCCAAGGATTCTCAAGAGTCTCTTTTCCAGCATCATAATTCGAAAGCATCAATTCTTCAGTATTCAGCCTTCTTTATTATATGTAGATTCTGATAAATGATCATTTATAAATATTTAGGGATCCAGGAGGGGATCTCTTAAGATTCCTTTTACAGCATTGCCAAAATACTTAAAAGGATGATAACCATGAGAATGGATGGGGTTATCTGCCTTCTAAATCTTAATCTGAAAGGGAGCTATGTATTGTTATTGTTAACTACAGAGCCAAACTGAAAGGATTGGTATCTACATCTGTGACTAAAGAGCTGCACAGGTATGGTTAGGACCTGATCAGAGTCCACACATGGGGCATACTCAGTCTATATTCAGTCTGCCTAAGGATTCCTGAGCCACAGAAACTCCTCTACCTCCCAAGCCCTTGGCAAAATAGATCTACAGTGCAGAAAGAATAAAAAAAAGAAAATTGAAATTATCTCTAGTATATTCATAGATGACCCCAGGATCAATACTGTATATTTTTAAAATTTTGTCTATCAATTGATGTGTCAAATGACAAAATTTTCTACAGGATAATTTTGCAATAAATACCAATATGTTTTAAAACTTACCTATGATACGATGCAAAAACTGTAACTCTACAATTTTATTTTTAGGCAATAATTAGAAAAACACAGAAAGTGTGTATGTAGTGAAGCCTGTTTGTGAGTATTTGCATATTTTTGCGGGACTCTTGAGAGTCCCTTGGACTGCAAGGAGATCTAGCCAGTCCATCCTAAAGGTGATCAGTCCTGGGTGTTCATTGGAAGGACTGATGTTGAAGCTGAAACTGCAATACTTTGGCCACCTGAGGTGAAGAGCTGACTCATCTGAAAAGTCCCTGATGCTGGGAAAGATTGAGGGCAGGAGGAGAAGGGGCTGACAGAGGATGAGATGGTTGGATGGCATCGCCAACTCAATGGACATGAGTTTGGGTAAACTCCAGGAGTTGGCGATGGACAGGTAGGCCTGGAATGCTGCAGTTCATGGGGTTGCAAAAAGAGGCAGACATGACTGAGTGACTAAGCTGAACTGGACTGAACTGAGGGCAAAAGGCTGAACAGACATTTCATGAAAGATAATACCCAAATCAACAGTAAGCTATGAAAAATGGCTAACTTCATTATAAAACGCAGACTAAAACCACAATAAGATACTATTATAAACTTACCAGAATTGCTAAAGTGAAAGATTAATTAACATGAAATGTTAACAAGGATATGGAAAACCCAAGGCTCATCTAATTTTTATGCAAATGTAAAACAATACAGCCACTTTGGAAAATGCTTTTGAAACATTTATGTATGTAGGCTTAATACATACAAATGGAGAAAGAAATGGCAACCCACTCCAGTATTCTTGCTTGAAAAATTCTATGGACAGAGGAGTGGGACACAACTGAGCGACTTTCACTTCACTAATACATGTAAGAAGAGATAAGAAAGCCTTAAGTAAACAAAGGAAAGAGAGGAAAACAACAGAATGGGAAAGATGAGAGATCTCTTCAAGAAAAATGGAGATAACAAGGGAATATTTCATGCTAGGATGGGCACAGTAAAGGACAGAAATGATAAAGACCTAACAGAAGCAGAAGCAATTAAGAAAAAGTGGCAAGGATACACAGAACTATACAAAAGGTCTTAATGACCTGGATATCCAAGATAATGTAGTCACTTACCCAGAGCCAGATGTCCTAGAGGGTGAAATCAAATGGGCCTTAGGAGGCATTACTACAAACAAAGCTAGTGGAGGTGATGGAATTCCAAGTGAGCTATTTAAATTCATAAAATAAAATGCTGTCAAAGTTCTGCACTCAATATATCAGCAAATTTGGAAAACTCAGCAATGGCTACAAGACTAGAAAGGCTCAGTCTTCATTCCAATCTCAAAGAAGGGTAATGCCAAAGAATATGCAAACTACCATAAAATTGCACTCATCTCACGTGCTAGCAAGGTAATGCTCAAAAATCCTTCACTAGGCTTCAGCAGTATGTTAACCAAGGACTTTCAGTTGTACAAGCTGGGTTTAGGAAAGGCAGAAGAACTAGAGATCAAATTGCCAACATTCACTGGATCTTGATGAAAGCAGAGAATTCCAGAAAAAAAAAAACAACATCTAATTCTGCTTCATTGACTACAGGAAAGCCTTGGTCTGTATGGATCACAACAAACAGTGGAAAATTCTTAGAGAGATGGTGACACCAGATTACTTTATCTGTCTCCTGAAAAACCTGTATGCAGGTCAAGAAGCAACAGTTAGAACCAGATGTGGAACAACTGACTGGTTCCAAATTGGGAAAGGAGTATGTCAAAGCTGTATATTGTCACCCACAGATTTAATTTATATGCAGAGTACATCATGTGAAATGCCAGGCCGGATGAAGCACAAGCTGGAACCAAGATAGCCAGAAGTATCAATAACCACAGATAGGTAGATGATAATACCACTCTAAAGGCAGAAAGTAAAGAGGAACTAAGGAGCCTCTTCATGAGGGTAAAAGAGGAGAGTGAAAAACCTGGTTTAAAATTCAACATTCAAAAAAGTAAGATCATGGCATCCAGTCCCATCATCTCATGGCAAATAGGAGGGGTAAAAGTGGAAAAGCAACAGATTTTATTTTCTTGGGTTCCAAAATCACCACAGATAGTGACTGCAGCCATGAAATTAAAAGATGCTTACTCCTTGGAAGAAAAGTTATGACAAACCTAGAGAGCATATTAAAAACCAGAGACCTCACTTTGCCAACAAAGGTCTGTATAATCAAAGCTATGTTTTTTCCAGCAGTCACATACAGACATGTGAATTAGACCATAAAGAAAGCTGAGGCACAAAATAATCTATGCTTTCAAACTGTTGCTGGAGAAGACTCTTGAGACTCCCTTGGACTGCAAGGACAACAAACCAGTTAATCCTAAAGAAAAAAACCCTGAATATTCATTGGAAGGACTGATGCTACAGCTTCAAAACTGGATCACCTGATGCAAAGAGCCAACTCATTGGAAAAGACCCTGATGCTGGGAAAGATAGAAGGCAGGAGGAGAAGGGGACGACAGAGGATGAGATGGTTGAATGGAATCATCACTTAACAGACATGAGTTTGAGCAAGTTCTGGGAGATGATGAAGGACAGGGAAGCCTGGAGTGCTTCAGTCCATGGGGTGGCAAAGAGACATGACTGCGTGACTGAACAACAATATAGATCAATACATTTCACAATACATGCTATGATCTAGCAATTTCATTCTTAGGTATACTTCTCACTGATATATATATGTATGATCACCAAAACATTAAAGACAACTCTATTAGAAAGTTTGCAGCAGTATTGCTGCTGTTGTTCAATCACTAAGTTATCCCTGACACTTTGTAGCAGTATGCTTAATAATAAAATTCAGAAACTAGCCAAAACACTCATTAGGATGATAATTTGTTTTTGATGTTCAGTTACTCATTTGTGTCTCTTTGCGACCCCATGGATCCCATGAACTGATGGGACTGGATGTCATGATCTTAGTTTTTTGACTGTTGAGCTTTAAGCCAGCTTTTTTCACTCCTCTTTCACTTTCGTCAAGAGGCTCTTTAGTTCTTCTTCACTTTCTGCCATAAGGGTGGTGTCATCTGCGTATCTGAGGTTATTGATATTTCTCTGAGCAATCTTGATTCCAGCTTGAGATTCATCCAGCCCGCTGTTTCACATGATGTACTCTGCATAGAAGTTCAATAAGCAGGGTGACAATATACAGCCTTGACGTACTCCATTCTCAATTTGGAACCAGTCTGTTGTTCCATGTTCAGTTTTAACTGTTGCTTCTGGACCTGCATACAGGTTTCTCAGGAGGCAGGTAAGGTGGTCTGGTATTATCATCTTTTTAAGAATTTTCCATAGATTTTTGTGATCCACACAGTCAAAGGCTTTAGCATAGTCCTAAAATAGAAGTAGATGTTTTTCAGGAATTCTGTTGCTTTTTCTATGTTCCAACAGATGTTGGCAATTTGATCTCTGTTTTCCCTGCCTTTTCTAAACCCAGCTTGTATATCTGGAAATTCTCAGTTCACGTACTGCTGAAGCCTAGCTTGAAGGATTTTTATGCATTACTTTGCTAGCGTGTGAAATTAACACAATTGTGTGGTAGTTTGAACATTCTTTGGAATCGTCCTTCTTTGGGATTGGGATGAAAACTGATCTTTTTCCAGTCCTGTAGCCACTGCTGAGTTTTCCAAGTTTGCTGGCATATTGAGTGCAGAACTTTGACAGCATTATATTTTAGGATTTGAAATAGCTCAGCTGGAATTCTATCACCTCCACTAGCTTTGTTCCTAGTGACACAAGAGATGACTCTACAATTGAACACCACCAAATGGTCAATATTGAAATCAGATTGATTATATTCTTTGCAGCCAAAGATGGAGAAGCTCTATACAGTCAACAAAAATAAGACCAGGAGCTGACTGTGGCTCAGATCATGAACTCCTTATTACCAAATTCAGACTGAAATTGAAGAAAGTAGGGAAAACCACTAGGCCATTCTGGTATGACCTAAATCAAATTCCTTATGATTATACAGTGGAAGTGACAGATTCAAAGGATTAGATCTGATAGACAGAGTGACTGAAGTAATATGGCAGAAGTTTACATTTTACAGGAGGCATAACCAAAACCATCCCCAAGAAAATAAAATTCAACAAGGCAAAATGGTTGTCTGAGGAAGTCTTACAAAGAGCTGATAAAAGAAGAGAAGCGAAAGGCAAAAAAGAAAAGGAAAGATTTAATCATCCGAGTACAGATTTCCAAAGAATAGTAAGGAAAGATAAGAAACCCTTAAGTGAACAATGCAGAGAAATAGAGGGAAACAATAGAATGGGAAAGACTACAGATCTCATCAAGAAAATTAGAGATACTCAGGGAATATTTCATACAAAGATGGGCACATAAAGGACAGAAATAAAATGGACCTAACAAGCAGAAGAGATTAAGAAAAGGTGGCAAGAATACACAGAACAGTACTGGATAAAAGGTCTTAATGACCCAAATAACCATGATAGTGTGATCACTCACCTAGAGCCAGACATCCTGGAATGTGAAGTCAAGAGGGCCTTAGGAAGTATCACTAGGATGACAATAGATCAATGAATTGTGATGTACTCATGCAGTGGCAGGCTAGAACAGTGAGCACACAGGAAATACTTGTAGTGAATACTTTACAACAACAGGAAAGACTTGTAGTGAATCTCATAACCATAATGTTGAAGTGAAAGAAATGAGACACACAAAAGTTTGGTACTCTGTGTGTGTAGGAAACAGGTCTTGGTAGACCTAGGTTGCTCAGGACCCCGTACATTCATGTCTGGCCCTTGGCTAGCTCCTTGGAAAACAAGCTCTGAGATCTTGAAATATTCTGCCTGATAAGAACACTTTCTAGATGTGAAGAACAGAAATTAACTTGAATGTCTCAATACCTTAATTAAGAGGCTTGAAATAAAGACGCCTGTGTGAGTGCCACTGAAGATAAGTTCCTCATCTTTCCAAAAGAAAGAAGCCATATCAATACGGACACAGTGTGAGGAGTTTTCAATTTCTAAAGCATCAAAGCAACTGTGTATGAATTAAGGAGTGTTTTGAAAAGTAAAATTAAATTAGTCATTCCCCACACACTAGAAATTTAAGAAGATGGAAATAAAAGTCCATAAACAACATCTTCTGTACGTCCAGGGCTAATACCCCTCAAACTAGAGCTCAAGGGAAAGAAAACTGCTTCTTGCCATTTCCAGAACTGTTTTTGTTGGAGGAATTATTTTGAACAAATCTGAGGTACTTATTCAAATGCTATTATTTTTGATCCAGGTCACAGCATGCTGATGCTTTCCCATGCTGTGAGTTGAGTGCTTTCTGATGGGTTCAGCTTTTTAAAAATGAATAAGCCTACAGATTATCCTTCAGCTATTGAAAAGTAGTTTACTTTCAAAAAAACATTCTTTTTTTCATAAAGAAAAATATATAGGAAATATTATTTTAAAATGAAAGCATATACTCTGGCATTCTATCTTTAATCTCTTAATAGTTTCACAATGTACTAAAGATTTAAAATCACTTAAGACATGTAAAGAGTTACTTGTTTTCATAAGAAGATGATTATTCAACTTTGATATTGAATACAAAACAATGCTGAACACTAATTTTTCCATATGGAATGGATTCTATAAAATATAAATGTTTTAGCACTAAATCAAGGCAGAAAATGTTTACTGTGATCTTTATTTCATTTAAGCTCTAAGCTCACTGTTGATAAGTGGCCTGTGGTGTCTACTTTAGTCTTGATCCTTATGGTAAACTAAAATAAGCATGTATGTACACAAATACATTCATACACAGACATCGAGTCTAGGCTCATTTTAGGATTTAAGAACACAACAACTTATAATTTGGACATTTGCATTTGAACATTCATGGTTTTTTCAAACAGTTTGAAATATCATAGGTGATATTTGAGAGACTAGCACTGAAATGTGTATACTACCACATGTAAAATAGGTGCCAGTGCAAGTTCAATGCATGAAACAGGGCACCCAAAGTCAGTGCTCCGGGACAACTCAGAGGGGTACGGTGGGGAGGGAGATGGGACGGGCGTTCAGAATGGGGGGACACCTGTATACCTGTGGCCAATTCATGTTGCTATAGGGCACAAACTGTCACAAATTGTCAAGTAATTGGTTGGTTTTAGTTGCTAAGTCATGTCTGACTCTTGCAACCCCATAGACTATAGCCCATCAGGAGAATCCATGGGATTCTCCAGGCAAGAATACTGGAATGGGGTGCCATTTTCTTCTCCAGGGGATCTTCCTGACCCAGGAATCAAACCCAGGTCTCCTGAATTGCAGGTAGATGATTTACTGACTGAGCTATGAGGGAAGGCCAATTATCCTCCAATGAAAATAAATATATAATTAAAAAACAAACAAACAAACAAAGTCAGACACTTGTATTAAGTAACTTCTCACAATTAGTTTCATTGGCAGGCCCCTAATTCAGGACTTCTCCATTATACCACAGCCTTTTTCCTCATTCTCAAAAGTAAATGGTTTTTGTAAATTGAGAAATATGACATATAAAGTAAAGGAGAATAAGATAATCTCTAAAAAGAAGAGTACATAACCAGGAAGGTTTCATTTTGATTATTAAGATTCTGATTATTAGTTCCCTGACCAGGGATTGAACCCAGGCCATGGCAGTGAAAGAGCTAAGTCCTAACCACTGGACTCTCAGGGAACTCCCAAGTGAATACATAATTGCTTTTAAATCAAGGAACTGGATGTCCCAATATCTCAGCAATTTGAATATATATTCTCTAGCACCAAATGTGATGTTTTAATGCTACTTTGAATTAGAACATATGTTTTATTATTCTCAGCAAAGATTATAATACTTTTCAGAGATATTCATGTAAGTCTCTAATAGCAAAATATATTCTAGACAAACTCATGAAACTGATATATAGATATGAATTTTGGGCATTGTGTTTTGGAACAAGATGGAAATTAGAATAATTATTTCAGCATTTTTCTCATAGATTATTCAAATTATCCATAGAAATAAAGAAATTAGAGAATTTTCCTAATGTGCTTTTTCATTTGGTAATTTGTATTAGCTCTATAAAGGTATAATTAACAATAAAATTAACTATATCACTGATACATTAAAACTATACAATTGCTAATTTTTAACATATTGTAGTATAAGCCCTTACAGTTGGCATTTTTCATGTGTTAGTTTTTCATTTCACTTCATCTACCATCCTTCTTAATTTCTCTTTTGCTTTTCTCTTTGATCCATGAGTTATTTAGAAATGTGTTATTAGCTTATAAATATTTGAAGACTTTCCAGATATCATGCTATCAATTTTTATTTAATTCTATTATAGTCAGAGAAGATAGTTTATATGACTGATATTCTCTTAAATGTATTAGGATTTGTCTAGTATCCAAAAATATCTTAGTACACACTCAGTGAGACTTTGAAGAAATACGTATTCTGTTGATGTGTTCTAGAAACACATTAATTAGATAAAGTTGGTTGATAATGGTGTCCCAAGGTTCTATATCCTTGTCTTATATCCTTGTCTACTTCTCTCAAATACTGAGAAGTTTGTGATTTTAGAGACTCTAAGACTGAAGCTTAGAGAACTTAGATAAGTGACTCAAGGTCACTGAAAAATAGCAATGCCAGAATTTGAACACAAGTAGTCAAATCCAGAGGGTCAAGTGACATGTGTGTGTTTATGTTTCTGTGTATGTGCATGTAGGACTTTTTATCATAGTTTATGATAAGCAAATGTATCAGGGCTACTACATGCTAAGAAAATATTAGTTACTTCAGCTTTTTGTAAATAGAATGTAACAAAGAAAAGGTACTTAAATTCAGAAATCATTTTGGACATACCTTTATAATAAAAAAGATTGCTAAAGAATCCAAAATATGTATAATGATTATAGTAGGATGGTGGCATTTTATTTTCTATCCTGGCTGTTCAAAACTTGCTATTATAATAAGTTCTTTATAGTATTAGGTAAAATAAGTAAAATAAAGTAGCATTAAAAATATGTATTTAGTTAAAGAGTAGTTAATTTATGAAATATCAGTCTGCATGAGAAAATGCCTGAGGCATCTCACCTGATCTAGGAATGCTGGTTTCAGCTGAGAGTGAAAGAGATGTGGTAATATCATTAGGTAGCTATCACAAGCAAAAATCATTAATGAAAATAAATATGTTTGAAGTGATTTTTATATATGAAGTTATGAACACCAGAGTTTTTCTCATGATAAAATATCCTCATGGATAATTTTTGGTCACTGTAATAAAAGCAATATCTATCTCTATGATATTTTGAATAATACTGATAATCTATTCCAATGAATAACTTAGGAAGGGAATCTCCCATACTTACTAGTCCTGCTTGCTACCTAACAAGCGGCTGAAAGTGTCTGCTTGCTCACTGCTCACTCTTAGGTTGACCCACACGAATTAACGCGCATAGCTGGTTTTGTCCCATCTGTTCTGTCAACATCGTCATGCACAATTCTTCTCCAAGGCCTTCAAGCCAATCAAAAGGGAACCAGACAACCTATAAATATGACTAAAGGTCTGAAGTATTTGAGGTACCTGGAGCACAGATGTGGCAAAGTGCACAGGATAATATAAAGCAAGCTCTAAATTTATCATCACACCTGCTCTATCATTCTAGAAGGACCCTTTCGGATAACTTGCAAAGAGTGATTAGAAATGGCTGCACGTTACAAGTCACAGATTACTGATGGCTTTTAAAAACCATAAATTGGAACTTGAATATTATTAAGTTTGGCGGATGAAAAAATGTTGTTTGCAAAAGTATTGTTCAGTTGAACTAGAGTGGGCATAGAATTATGCAGACTTCATTGATGAGATAAACTAACATAAGTCATAGAGGACCCTGAACAACCTGTTCTTTACAGAGCAACGAAAGTGGACAGACATGATACAGTAGTGATAGGAGTGGTAGTGCTTTAATAAAGTTTATACTCTGAGATATCAGTACTTAAATCTACTATTTATTTGGTATGCCACAGGGCCAACTTTAGAATCTCTTTTCTTTTTTTTTCAGTAACAGATGAATGAAAATAGTGTGAACACATCCCTCTCTGATGGCTTATAGTGATTCACATGAAAATTCACTGAAGCATATTTTATATACACTGCAATAAAGTTTTACAATAAATTAAATATGAATCAAATCAACTGCAACTGAAAAGGAGCTTCAAGTGGATTCAAATCTGATGAATTAAATTCTTAGTAGCTTATTAACTCCTCAATTACAGACCCTTAAAGTACAAATGCTTCTTATAGAATCACAATTGAATTGATGGAATACCAAATGTGTTCAAGATGGCCAATTTATATATTACATATACACACACATATGACCACATGCAGCAAGAATGCTTATGTATGTTGAGATTTACACAGACTTCTCCACTTCTCATAACTGTTTAACCTCCTGTGCTATCACTTTCGCCACCACATTTACAAAACTCACTTTTCTTAACACACACAGATTTCTAATTCCATATATAAAGAAACACATAACAACAATAAACACTGTCACTCTTTTCTTCTTTCAGGATCTCAAAATTCCTTCCTTTCTTGACTTGAGGATACTAATCCACTTAGAGTTTTATTGCCTCTTGGCTGCTGTTTAGTCTTTTGGAGAATTTCCTTTAAAAAAATGTCCTCATGTATTCATATCCCATGGACTCTGTTTTTGACTTCTTGATCCACATAATCTGCTAGTAAACTTAATTAATTTCAATGACCATATGTATGCTGTTCATTTCATATTTTATTTCTCCATTTTGCCTTAAAATTTTATATTCAACAGACCACCAGACATTTCTACTTGGATATCCCACTAATATAGACTCAGAAAATTGTGTCCAATACCACAATCTAAATGAGCCTCTCTAAACCATATTTCTTCCTTATTCCTTTTCTTACTTTATTCTTATCGCATTTATATGGACAAGAGACCTGAGAATCATCACTAACAGTTTAACTTCAAATGTTTTTGTAAAATCTTACTAATCCTACCTCCTGCATAGGTCCTCAATCTACTACAGCTTTACATTTCCATCATTACTGCTATACTCAGAAACTTATAACCACTAATACTACTAATTTAATATTCTGCAAACTGGTTTCTCTGTCTCTAGTTATCCCCTTGCAATCTAATTTCATCCTAAACCAGGGTTATATATTCATATATCACACTAGATACGTAAGTATTGCATTATTTACATGTAATACTACTATAACAAAGTATAATACAAAATTATACGCATATACATTCTCTGTCTAAATCTTTTCAGTATTTCCTTATCAATATTCTACCTATGGGAAAGAAAAGGGAAAGAATTTTATCTGAATCCTTCTAAAATTCTAGTGTGTAGCCTCCCTTTTCAAGAATTATATCCAGAGACAGCTGCTGTTTCTAATGGTAAAGCCTCACTTCTTTTAACTGTGTTGGAGCTCTCTCTCTCACTCACTCACACATATACACACACACACACACACACACACACACACACACACACACACACACACATGGAAAAAGACCGCCAAGATACTGGATGAAATATATACACCCTTCAGAGTAGCAAATGAAACGTCCACAGAAAATCTGACTACTTACTCTTCATCTCTTTAATGTCACCTTTTCCAATTAAACTTAAGCATCCTTTGCCTCAAGAGATTTCCTGAATATTCCATCCCCATCCAAATCAGGCCAAACTAAGAAACTCTTCTTTTATCTACTCACAGCCAATAAAGTGGGTTGAAGTGTCTCCTTCAAATTCATGCCCACACAATCTCAAAATGTGATCTTATTGGGAAATAGGGTCTTTGTAGATATAATTAAAGATATTAAGATGAAATCATACTGAATTCAGGGCAGAGACAAAGCCACTCAGTTTGCAGTAATTCATTACGGCAGTCCTAGAAATGAATACAACATTTTATATTTACCTTTAATATAGGACTTAATTACCTGATTGCATCAGTTATTTTCTCCTTAGCCTAACCCTACAAGTCCAATTATATTTCAAACTCTTTAAAGGCAGAAATCTATTTATTCACATCAGCATCTATCAGTCAGTTCAGTAGCTCAGTCGTGTCTGACTCTTTGTGACACCATGGACTGCAGCAAGCCAGGCTTCCCTGTCCATCACCAACTCCCAGAAAATGGCTGCTATATTAATATATAAATATATCCAAAATGCATATTAAAAATGAAGAATTTTAAAATGCATATTTTACATGAAAGAGCATATAATTTGGTCATAAGTTGCTAGGATTTTGAAAATACCAAGATTTTTAAACTTAAGAAATTCTTTTTCTTTTTGTATAACACATTATTAGTTCTTAGCACACAACATTTTTTTTCTCTTACCAAGGGAATCATTTGGCAGAAAATGTCATGGGAAGGGTAATGGGTTCAACAGTGAAAATTCAACAGTGGAATATAAGATGCCTAGAACTGACTCTTACTGAATTATTATTATTAAGAAAAGGGCCTAGCTATATGAACCAGGAAAGCAAATCCTTATAAAGGTCTATGAACTCATAATACTCACTTAAAGAAAAATTTGGTTATATTTGTGATTTTTCTGTGTCAGGCTACAACAAATGTTAAGTATGAATATATGTTACTACAATATTACGTCTTAAGGAGATACAATATTGTAATAAAGGGCCAGCATGCCACAACAGAAAAACCTACTTGAACACAATATGTTCACTACTGCTGATCTATAATGATAAATGTGACCCACACCATTCAGAAGGTGATTTCTTTTCTAATATTCTGTTTAAAAAAAAAAGATTAGCACTTATATAATATCAACAGCAATGTAAAAATGAACAGCTAATTTTTCCTGATTTCCCATCAATTGTCATCCCTGTTTCAAGGACCACAGTATGCAGCAAAAGGATTAAATAGCTCATTTTTCTTTTTTCTTCGTCTTCAGAGAATCAGTTGGTTTCCACTTCATGCTCAAGTTTATGCAAAGAAGATTTAATTCTCTATCACATTAGGAAATATTTCAAATATGTGCTGCTACTTAAAACAAGGTTCATAATTTTCACATTTCCATATTTGATTAAGTCTAAATGCACAGAAAAGAATAAAATATTCAATTCAGAAAACTTGATGTCTATCCAGGATTTAGGAAAACGAAGTTCCAATAAACCAAGTTTTCTTTGCCTTGTTTTGTTTTTAATGATTATTCCCTTTATTGGCCAAAATAATTTCGTGCTGGAATTCCAACTGAGCTATTTAAAATTCTAACAGATGATGCTATTAAAGTGCTACACTCAATACGTCAGCAAACTTGGAAAACTCAGCAGTGGCCACAGGACTGGAAAAGGTCAGTTTTCGTTCGAATCACAAAGAAGGGCAATGCCAGAAGAATGCTCAAACTAGTGCACAATTGCATTCATTTTACATCCTAGTAAGGTTATTATGCTCAAAATCCTTCAAGCTAGGCTTCAGCAATATGTGAACCAAAAAATTCCAGATGTACAAGCTGGGTTTAGAAAAGGCAGAGGAACCAGAGATCAAATTGACAACATTCACTGGATCATAGAAAAAGTAAGAGAATTCCAGAAAAACATCTACTTCTGCTACACTGACTATGCTAAAGCCTTTGACTGTGTGTATTATAACAAACTGTGGAATATTCCTAAAGAGATGGGAATATCAGACCACTTTATCTGTCTCTTGAGAAAGCTATATGCAGATCAAGAAGCAACAGTTAGAACTTGGAACAACAGACTGGTTCAAAATTGGGAAATAAGGCTGTATATAATCACCCTGCTTATTGAAGTTAGATGCAGAGCACATCATGCAAAATGCTGGACTGGATGAATCACAAGCAGGAATCAGGACTGTCAGGAGAAATACCAACAATCTCAGACATACAGACGATACCACTAAAATGGCAGAAAATGAATAACTAAAGAGCCTCTTTAGTTGAGGGTGAAAGAGAACAGTGATAAGCTGACTTGAAACTCATTCAAAAAGTAAGATAATGGCATCCAGTCCCAACACTGGATGTTGGGACATCCAGTCCTAACAAAATAGAAGGGGGAAAGTGGAAATAGCAACATACTTAATTTTCTTGGGCTCCAAAATCAGTGGACAGTGACTGCAGCCAGGAAAATAAAAGATAGTTACTTCTTAGAAGAAAAGCTATGACAAACCTAGAGAGTGTATTAAAAAGCAGAGACATCACTTTGCAAACAAAGGTCTGTAGAGTCAAAACTATATTTCTTTTTTTCCAGTAGTCAAGTACAGATATGAGAGTTGAGCCATAAAGAAAGCTGACTGCTAAAGAACTGATGCTTTCAAATTGTGGTGCTGGAAAGTCCCTTGAGAGTCCCTTGGACAGCAAGGAGATCAAACCAGTCAATCCTAAAGGAAACCAACCCTACGTATTCATTAGAAGGACCGAAGCTGAAGCTGAAGCTCCTATACTTTGGCTACCCGATGGGAAGAGCCGACTCCCTGGAAAAGACGCAGCAGCGATGAGATGGTTAGATGACATCATCCACTCAATGGACATGAATTTGAGCAAATTTTGGGAGATAGGGGAGTACAGGAGAGCATGGTGTGCTGCAGTCCATGGGGTCTGAAAGAGTTGGACATGACTTAGAGACTGAATGCCATCCCAAATAATGTTGAGGAAACACGTAGCATACTAAAGATTCAGTTCAGTTCAGTTCAGTCGGTCAGTCGTGTCCGACTCTTTGCGACCCCATGAATCGCAGCATAAATACATATAATAAAAATTCCTGAGAAATACACAGATATATTTTCTCTTAGTGAATGTTCATGCTGTCAGTTTAGTTGTGTCTGAATCTGATCCCCTGGACTACAGTTTGCCAGGCTCCTCTGTCCATGGGATTGAGGCATATATGCCTGTATATAAGTGGTATCTGTATATAAGTGCTATCTGAAATCAGAACACACAGTGGGTTGCTCAGGACCTTGAATACCCAAGAGTTCATGTGAAGTAGACTTGTTGGGGGAACAAGACTTAGGAAAACAAAGACTACATTAGGGATGGAGGAAATCCTCAGCTCGCTATACATCCACAAGTGAGAGGGGATTCCAGGCAGCTGAAGCATTTGGGGAATTAAGTTGCATGGGATTCAGTTCAGTTCAGTTCAGTCGCTCAGTCATGTCAGACTCTTTGCAACTCCATGAATCGCAGCACGCCAGGCCTCCCTGTCCATCACCAACTCCTGGAGTTCACTCAGACTCACGTCCACTGAGTCAGAGACGCCACCCAGCCATTTCATTCTCTGTCGTCCCCTTCTCCTCCTGCACTCAATCCCTCCCAACATCAGAGTCTTTTCCAATGAGTCAGCTCTTCGCATGAGGTGGCCAAAGTACTGGAGTTTCAGCTTCAGCATCATTCCTTCCAAAGAAATCCCAGGGTTGATCTCCTTCAGAATGGACTGGTTGGATCTCCTTGCAGACCAAGGGACTCTCAAGAGTCTCCTCCAACACCACAGTTCAAAAGCATCAATTCTTCAGCACTCAGCCTTCTTCACAGTCCAGCTCTCACATCCATACATGACTACTGGAAAAACCATAGCCTTGACTAGACAGACCTTAGTCAGCAAAGCAATGTCTCTGCTTTTGAATATGCTGTCTAGGTTGGTCATAGCTTTCCTTCCAAGGAGTAAGCGTCTTAATTTCATGGCTGCAATCACCATCTGCAGTGATTTTGGAGCCCCCAAAATAAAGTCTGACACTATTTCCACTGTTTCCCCATCTATTTCCCATGAAGTGATGGGACCGGATGCCATGATCTTCGTTTTCTAAATGTTAAGCTTTAAGCCAACTTTTTCACTCTCCTCTTTCACTTTCATCAAGAGGCTTTTTAGTTCCTCTTCACTTTCTGCCTTAAGGGTGGTGTCATCTGCATATCTGAGGTTATTGATATTTCTCCTGGCAATCTTGATTCCAGCTTGTGTTTCTTCCAGTCCAGTGTTTCTCATGATGTACTCTGCATATAAGTTAAATAAGCAGGGTGACAACATACAGCCTTGACATATTCCTTTTCCTATTTGAAACCAATCTGTTCCATGTCCAGTTCTAACTGCTGCTTCCTGACCTACATACAGATTTCTCAAGAGGCAGGTCAGGTGGTCTTGTATTCCCATCAAAACCCCGTCCTTTCCATCACCTCCTCTCTCACCGAGCACATAAAATTTAACACTAAAGATGTCTGTAACAGCTGTGAAAGTGTCTAACCATTAGAAGAGAAAGTAGAAAAATAGGCATCTTTGCATGCTATTTTATTTCCTGGTTCCCAATACATTCTTTTAAAGGAAGCTTTAAAAGGCATATATACTCAGACAAGGATACTGGAACGGGTTGCTATGCACTCCTCCAGGGGATCTTCCCCACTTAGGAATCAAACTCTCATCTCTTAAGTCTCCCTCTCCTGCATTGGCAGGCGGGTTCTTTACCACTAGAGCCACCTGGGAAGCTCCTGTATGCTCTAAAGCTCAGCAGTGAACGTGGTTTGGAAATTTCTGACATTCTTAGGCTTCACCAGCAACCTGCCATTTATTTTGTAAATGAGAAGTGCAAAGATGCCGATATCCAGTTCTAGACTGGACATCTGGAGATTTCAGATTTTTGTCTTAATTTTGTTTTCAGATAATTCACCCCCCCAAAAAGATAATTCACCCACAAAATTACCAAAATTCATGTGCTTTACCTTGGGGCCTACCTCAGTGTGCCACTAGAGGGTGTTGTAAAGCAGGGTTGTTGACACTTGGAGGGTATCACACACACCCTATCTCCTGTGGTCACACCTCCTGGAGACTCTCAGTAGACAAACACTCTAGTGGACATCACAGCTGATTGCATAGATGCCTGTGTACAAAGTCGCTTCAGTCCTATCCAACTCTTTGCGACGCTATGGAGTGTAGACTGCTAGGTTTCTCTGTCTATGGGATTCTCCAGGCAAGATGACTGAAGTGGATTGCCTTGCCCTCCTCCAGGGGATCTTCCCAAGATACAAGACAGCAATTTATAACTGTTTCCACTAACAACTCCTAAAAGAATTGGCAGTTCATCTGGAGTGGATGATATCTATAATAAGAAATGATAAGTTAAAAACTGGTGGAGGAAAGACTACACATCATCTGACCACTTACATGATTGAAGTGCCTAGGAGAAGAGGGAGGGAAAGCACAAAATACTTTAGAGTCTTACAGGGTTGATGGACCTAAATCCAGTGACTCATGGTTCTACTGCAATCTTGAACCAGTAGAGAGAGAATATGAGTGACACGGATTACATAAAAAGAAAAATGTAGTGGTTTTACACATATTAATATACACACACATCCATGCACATGTGCACACATAAGAATGTAATGTGTGCATCTGTGCAACAGGGAAAACCTTCTTCATTCTCAGCCAGAAATCTGATACTCCTTTTTCAGTCCTAGGAACTTGTCTTTGAAAATTATCACAGGAAAAATCCTTGAGATTGCCCCTGAAGAGCAAGATGGAAAATGGAAGCTTGACATTTTCCTGGTTTCTAAGACAGCTCTGATCTTCCTCCTTACTGAGCAGTGCTGTGTCAGGGAAGAGTGTGTCATCCGTCACTTTCTATCTAAAGACCTGGTTCTTACACCCTCTGTTTCTCCACTATGATATGTGCGTTCTAAGATTTAACTCATACAATTGTATGAATATTAAATTATGATGATAGAAAGAGTCTGATACAGAGAATGGCACAGAGGACAGATACCATAAATAGTAGTTTTCTTGCATTATCCCTTCGGAAATCCCTTTAAGATGTTAATATCTTCAAAGGGTCACAGTCTCAGACACAGCTGCAAAATAAAAGGAATCAGGGAAAGATATATGTTTTCCTGCTTATTGCTACTGCCAAGTTTTAAAGTGACTATATATATTTATATGACTTGCATAAAAGGAAGAAAAATCTGACAAGTAGAAAGTATACTAATGGGTGTAAAGTATTCCAAGTATTTCATTTCATCCACATAACATCTGCAGCCACATCCCTTGCACTTTACACCAACTGTGGCCTACATTTTCCCCACCCACCCCTCCCATTATGTTATCTCATCTGGTATATAGAAGTTGGGCAGAAATAGATACCTTCCCAGACACTTTTCCACTTCTCTCAGGATAATGAGGCAAAGGGGAGTGATGGAGTTATCAAAGAATTAAAAATTCCATATGGAGAAATATTTGTCACAGAAATATAGTCATAGCTATATGAAAGCCTTTAATTCCTAAAGTATCTTATGTCTACAGTTTCTACATTGGAATATTTATGAGTGTTTTTTTTTTTTTTAAGAAAACTTCCTTTAAAAGAATGTATTGGCACCAGGAAGTAAAATAACATGCAAAGATGTCTATTTTTCTACTTTCTCTTCTAATGGTTAGACACTTTCACAGCTGTTACAGACATCCTTAGTGTTAAATTTTATGTGCTCGATGGGAAAAGAGGTGATGGAAAGGAGGGGGTTTTAATGCCCCTAATCCCATGCAGCTTAATTCCCCAAATACTTCAGCTGCCTGGAATCCCCTCTCACTTGTGGATGTATAACAAGTTGAGGATTTCCTCCATCCCTAATGTAGTCTTTATTTTCCTAAGTCTTGTTCCCCCAACAAGTCTACTTCATGTGAACTCTTGGGTATACAAGGTCCTGAGCAACCCACTGTGTGTTCTGATTTCAGATAGCACTTATATACAGATATCACTTATATACAGCATCACTTATATGTATCATGGATTAAACTCAGTGGTTTTCTTTCTAAAAATGTGATTCTTATCTTGTTAAAAGACAACTCCTTTGAAATTTCTAAGAAGTCTTTGTTTAAAGGCATAAAAATCTGTTCTGCTCTGCTCTGCTAAGTCACTTCAGTCGTGTCCGACTCTGTGCAACCCCAGAGACGGCAGCCCACCAGGCTCCCCCGTCCCTGGGATTCTCCATACGCAGTTAAAATATGTTTTAGATGTTCCCTGTGTCTTCTACCTTCCCAGCAGAGTCCCATGTATTGAGTCCAAATGATTTTTCCACTTAACCTTTTTTGTTGCTTAAAATGAGCCCTGGATGAAAGTCAGGAGATAACGGATTCAAATACAAATTCTTCCTTGTTTCAATAACCCTCTAGGAGAGATGATGAAGGTGGCTTGGTGACCGAGGCAACTGAAGAGAAGTCACAAGAATCTGGATATATTTCAGCATCAGAGCTGACAGAAATTGCTGACTGGAAGTAAGTTATGAGATAAAGAGAAGAATCAGGAGCTATTTTAATTTTTTCCCCAAGGGCAAGTGTTAGAATATTGATTTACCGAAATGGGGATGGGAGGACCGTGGCAGGATCTAGTGCTGGGGTTAAAATCAGGAATTTGGGGTTTGATCCTGTTAAGTTGAAGGTGTCTCTTGGACATTTACATGGAAATTTTGAGCTAGATATCTAAGTCTGAAGTTCAGGAGAAAAGTCAGGACTTGGGGTTTCTAATGTATCAATGACTTTTAAAGATTTCAGAAAAGAGTCATAAGTCAGGAAATTTGTGTTCAGAGGCTAGAAAAACTGTCTATGGATTGCGGAGACACCAATGTTTAAAGACACTGACAAAGAGAACAGACTTGTGCACTCAGTGGGGGAGGAAGACGGTGGGACGAATTGAGACAGGAGCATTGAAACATACACAATACCATACGTAAAATTAGACAGCCAGTGGAAATTTGCTATATGATTCAGGTAGCTCAAACCCAGGGCTCTCTGACAGCCTCTAGAGGTGGGATGGAGTGGGAGGTGGGAGGGGACGTAAGTATACCAATGGCTGATTCATGTTGATACATGGCAGAAACCATCACAATATTGTAAAGCAATTATCCTCATTAAAAATAAAATTTAAAAACAAACAAACGAACAAAAAGATTAGAGACTTGAGGAATGAACTGAAAAAACAGAGGAGTGAACTGAGGGAAAATGAGGTCTAGGAGACCAGTTAGCTGAAGTTTCAAGCAGGGTCAAGCAACTACTGAGTGACCTGCTTCTGACATAGGAAGCGAGGTGTTTATTTTGTTGACTCTTCCACTCCCTGTTGAAAATAAAGCTTACTCCAAATGGAAACAAAACACAAAAATACAAGTTTTGCCTTTGATTCTGTGACCTTAGAAAGAGTCATTTAAACTTGAAATTATTTCCCTCCTTTGAAACTAGTAGAATAATACATTTTATTTACTGTCCACAATGTGTATAAAAATTGGCCATGCAAAAGATAACGTTGCATTTCAAAATCAAGAGCAAAAGGTCGGTTTTTAAAGATTTCTTGCCAAGTTGAAAAGTGTTCAAAGAGTTAACATTAAGCTCCCTGATTTCCTACTTTCACTGAGCTCCACTCCACCAGGTGCTTCCTGGTCAGTCTCCAGGCACTGCCAGCCCTAGTCTCTACCACCACATGGAGCAAATCCAGAGGTCAACAGTGAGAAAAGTTGCATACCTCCCAAAAATCCTTTTTTTTTTTTTTTTTTAATTTACTTGTTGAAGACCGTAATGCTTTTAAAGCAGAAGAAACTCTTGACAAAGTAAAAGTATGGTAATGGTTTTAGGAGGTGTAATATCATCCCTACATTACGATTGACTCTGACTGAACTCATACCGTAGAACCAAGTGTGTTGCTGTTTAGTTGCTCAGTTGCGCCTCACCCTTTTATGACCCCATGAACTGGAGCCCTCCAGGCTCTTCTGTCCATGGGATTTCCCAGGCGAAGATACTGGAGTGGGTAGTCATTCCATTCTCCAGGGGATCTTCCCCACTGAGGGACTGAACTCAAGTCTCCTGTTGCAGGCAGATTCTTTACCATCTGAGCTACCAGAGAAGCCCCATAACCTGACAGTTATAAAATAAATGAGTCATGCAGATGTAATGTACAGCATGGTGACTATCATTATTAACACTGTGTTGGCTATTTGGAAGTTGCTAAGAAATTAAATCTTAAAAGTTCTCATCAAGAAAAAAAATGTAACTATGTATGGTGATAGATGTTAACTAGAGTTAGTGTGGTAATCATTTCTCAATATATGAAAATATTGAATCACTTCATTGTGCACCTGAAACTAACATGCCAAATATGTCTCAATAAAATAAGAGATGTGGGTTCAGTCCCTGTGTTGGGAAGATTCCCTGGAGGAGGGCATGGCAATCCACTCCAGTATTCTTGCCTGGAGAATCCCAAAGACAGAAGAGCCTGGTGGGCTACAGTCTATAGGGTCACAAAGAGTTGGACATGATTGAAGCAACTTAGCATGCATGCCTCAAAAAAGAGCATTTCTACAAACAAAAGGTGAAATGCTTTTCATTCTATGCTCTTCATTCTAAAATCACATGCTCCCAGAGATTTTTTTTTTTTGGTAATAGATCATAAAAATCAGCCTCCTAAAATGAATTATTTTCATAGCACACCTGGCTACACATGGAACTGGTACCAGTAACGAGAGCTGCTGATCTCAATCACCATTTATTACTGATTTTTATTTTTTGGTTTTTGGCTTTTTTGTCATCATTAAAATATTTTGGCATTGGTTTTAAAGCATAATCTTTAGTTAAAATAGTTAAACCCTTATTCATTTCATTCTAATTTTAGTTCTTTCTAAATATTCTATTCTTTTTAGACAGTTCTAAATCTGAAAGAGACTATTAATTATAAGCTGCCCAAATCAACCATGAAATGTGATAGATGAGACATTTCTAAAATAGTAAAACCTAAATGTCAAGCTCTGGGAGGACAGGATGTAGTCTAGGTAGCTTACCATATTTCTCACATTTGCTCTGAAATGAATAAAGTTGTTTTCATTACTTTTCTTTAGTTATCTTGTGTCTTACACTCATATTCCCTTTAAATCTTGATTGAAATTTGACATTTCTATGGAGACCTTCTCAAGCTATCCTACATTAGAGGTAAATTCTCACTATTTAAATTGTTTTCCTCTGATTTATTTTTCTTGGTGTTGATGTAATCTTATATATTTTACCAAATTTTCTTGTTTATTTTCTGTCTCCTAATATGAACTTCCAAAGAACAGATATTTGGGTCTCTCTTTCTCTCTCTCTCTTTTTTTTTAAACAGATCAGTCTCTAGGAGAACAATACTTGGTGTCTGAAATTGCTCAGTAAATCTCTATCTTATTGTATATATGAGTGAATGGAATGACAAATACTTCCTTCTTATTAAAGAAGATGTTTTACATCCTTCAACTCTCTGAAAGGTAGAACATACATGAGGGCACAGAAAAATGTTTTGATTGAAAGTCAAAGAGAGAAAAACAGAGATAAAAAAAAACAGAAATGTTTCTTAGCATGAAGAACAAACTGGAATACAAGTCAGCATCTCTTCTTAAAGCATCAGAAAGCTGTCTCTGAGCTGGGCTCTTTTTTTTTTTTTTTTTTTTTGCTGAGAATAAGGTAGAATATAAAAGGAAAATGAATGGCTAGGGTTATGCACACTGGGAATGATAAAGAGATGGGGAAGTATGAAAGAGTTTATTGTTCTTAAATTATGTGCTTGTTAAAATTGTGTTGCATGACATTGAACCAAAAATATATTTTCTTGTTCTCCAGTTTTCAAAAAAGAGAAAAGATTACAATGCAAGTGTTAAATATATACATATATATATTATATATATGTACTTTTTTTTTCATTTATATCTGGAGTGGAAATTTTAATAGTTTCAAAAATCAGTGCCTAATAAGAGAATGTTTCTTCTCACCATTACAGTGGGTGTATTACTGAAGAATTTAAATTTCTTTGAGAAATTTCATAATTTCTCACTTGCAGAAATAAACACTCAGAAAAATGTGTTTCACTTTGGAATCTGCAATCTCTGTCTTAAGAGGTGTCTCAGTTGACATTCATCATGTTGATGATGTCACCAGAGCCTGGACCAAACTCTCCAAGTTGCAAGAATACCACAGTTTAGACAGAGGCATCTGTTAGATGGTCAGTGGTTCCAGAGCTAATTTTTCAAACGAAACCTTTTTAGAAATAGCAAATGCTCTGAACTCCTAACACATGCTTTTTAAAAAGCACACATAATAACCTGGGACCTACTTAAGAAGCATTCACCAACATAAGAACAACAGCCATATCTGTTTGCACTTTAGACATTTTACAACCTATGACATTACTATTAATATGCCATGATATTGGAGAAGGAAATGACAACTCATTCAAGTACTGTGGCCTGGGAAATCCAATGGACAAGAGGAGCCTGGCAGGCTATAGTCCAAGGGGTCACCAAAGAGACAGACATGACTTAGCAACTAAACAACGACAATGCCATGATACAGTCATAAGCAACAACAGAAAAGTCTGTAAGTTGCTGAGGACCTGATAGCATAGGTAGAACAGTTTCTCCCTTATTTGCTTCCAGCCTAGAAGCTGAAGAGATAAAACTATCAAAAATTAAAAACTATTAATTTTTGTAGCAGTTCAAAACAACATTGAAAGTAGAACACTATTTTTCTTCTGCCTGACACGTCATTCAAAGGGATATTATTAACTCAATGTCTTTGCTGTTGACATGCTGCTGCTGCTGCTGCTGCTAAGTCGCTTCAGTCGTGTCCGACTCTGTGCGACCCCACAGAAGGCAGCCCACCAGGCTCCCCCGTCCCTGGGATTCTCCAGGCAAGAACACTGGAGTGGGTTGCCATTTCCTTCTCCAATGCATGAAAGCGAAAAGTGAAAGTGAAGTCGCTCAGTCATGTCCGACTCTGTGTGACCCCATAGATGGCAGCCCACCAGGCTCCCCCATCCCTGGGATTCTCCAGGCAAGAACACTGGGGCAAGAGTACTGGAGTGGGTTGCCATTGCTGTTGACATAATTATATATAAAGATGCCCCAGAAAATGAGGACGCCCTTGTGTTCTATACTAACTACTCTCAAGAGGGCAGCTGAGACAGCACAATGGCTGTGCATTAGAAGGGTATTTGAAGGCCCACCTCTGACACTTGGTTTCATAACTGGTCAAATCATTCAATAACCCTTTGCTTATTTATACATCAAGGACTATTACATTTTCATAGAGGACATACTGTGAAGAATAAACAAATAAAGAATAAAATGATCACTGGGAATCCTCTGGTGGTCCACTGCAGGAAGCATGGGTTTGATCCTTGATGGAGGAACCAAGATCCCTTATGCTGTATAAAAAGTAAAGGTAAAGTGAAGTTGCTCAGTCATGTCCGACTCTTTGCGACCCCATGGACTGTATAGAGCAGTCAATAAATAAACAAATAAACTAATCACTACAAGCCCCTTTTAAACTGTTAATCACTGTATAAATAGTATTAAGAACTGCTAAGAAAATTTATAGTTTTTATTTTTGATAGTTTTATTAAAAACTATCAAACTTTACAGGTGCAACAATTATTTTGTTAGAGAATATTTACGAGTTAGTCACAATATTTTATAATTGAAGAAAAAGTTACAAAAATTTAAACCTGTCTCCACCTTGTGTTAAGAAGAATGTAAAAATAGAAAATTAATATATTTGCAAAGAAAGCAGTAGAAGAATATAGACAAGAAATGATGACAGTCATTGTATATTAATAATAGTAAGATTTTAGTTGATTCTTATTTTCTTTATGAGGTACCTTGATTTCCCAAGATTTCTTTAATGAAAATGTGTAAAAATTTTAAAGAAGGGGAAAATGCTTGTATTACTGCAGCTACATTTTTATTGCTTTCAGTCATTAGGAAAGTAACTCTGAACAGTTTCTATTGTTCAAAATAAATAGCAAGATAAAATATTGGGGCTAACTCATGTAAATATCCTATAACTTAATACTTGTAGCACCTATACAATTATATAAGTAACTATACTTAGATAATTTCTATATTTTTCAATTATTTATCTTACAAATAATATTGCAGTAAACAGCTGTTATGTGTCCATTCCAAGACTAATATGTTAAGATGATGTTTTAGAAGGAGAATTGCTGGATCAAAATAAAAAGACATGTTTAAGATTCTTATTACTTATTGCCGATTTTTTCCTGAAATACTAAAACACATGCTTGCTTTAGCAATATCTTAAGATGTCTGCTTCTCTTTTATTACTACCAACCACTGTTAACCTTAAACAAGTTTTCCAATTTGATCGGGTAAACTTACTTACTAGTCTTTATGTATATATATACAAATAGATATGTTTCTGTATAGATATATACAAATAATATATATATAGAAATGAATATAAATATAGTGTAATACAAGTAGCACTTACTAGCCAGTGTTTTTCTTTGACATTAGACTGAAATAATGTCTTTCTTCCACAAAATCTGTAATTTTTTTTAATACTCGCTGCCAAAATATTTTATTGACATACAATAGAAATCCCCTTTCCTACATGTACTTCAGGTTCATCTCCATATCAGGTGATATGTTATATACTATATTGATAAGAGCACATATTTTGTTTCTGTAAGAAAGATGATAAGGACTATAAAATTAGTTACTTTAAAAGACTAGAAACTTAAATTCAGAAATGACAAAATGACATTATAGAGATGTATAGATGTAGATGTCTTTGTGTGTGTGGATGTAATTATGGATATAAAAATTGGTACTCTTCCAATGTATTCATTCTCATAATTTCAGGACTTTCAGCCACAATTTCTGTTACTACTTGCTGCTTACTAATTAAGTCAAATTTTCTTAATGCCTAGCCTACCCTTATGTGTAGACAAGCCATCCCCTAATGCTGTTTCAGTTCTTGAATGGTACTGAAAGGGACTGTTTACTTAATACCTCTGTGTCCTAGAGAAACTTATAAAATTCGGCCTAGAATAATTTAATTTTGAACTTTAGCCAAATCACTACAATAAAATCCAGCTGTGAACAGATCAAAAGAACTGCCTCACACGACTATTCAGAAGCCAATTTTAGAAGAGGCCACACTTACCCTCCATATTCCACTTGGAAAGTTATTAAAATCATTTATTAAAATCATAAATCTGTTTCCTAGAATTACAGCATTTTAAGATTATCTTAAGATCTTCCTCCCTTTCCAGAGAAAAACCGCAAAGGTCAGAGAGCTAAAGTGACTAGTTCACAAGCCAATTGAGTAATGAACCAAGATTAGTAGACCAATTCCCAGGATATTCATCTTTCCACAAGTTTCCCTGATTTTCCACTATTCCCAAGAATGTCTTTCCTATTCTTGTGTCATTAACCAAATTCCCTAGGAACATCTAATTGCTTGTAAAGGGGATATGGTTTCCGCAGAAAGGATCATCTTTTGCAGTCCTCAAGATATGTCTTCGGCTGAAGTTCCTTAAACAGGTCTTTCCTCAAATCATACTAAGTTTGTTTTAGTGTTAAATTTGGTAACAGGGAGTTGAATGGAATGTTTCCTGTTATCCTGGAATTGTGGCTAAGGCTCAAGGCTTAGTATAAAAAGCACACATTCTAAAGCAAATATGCTCATTCTAAAGAAAGTCATCAACAAAGGGGCCAGAAATCTTCCAAGGTCTCTTTGAGAGGTAGCTGAACTGGAAGTACCAAAGTCAACCACCCTCTTCCTATTAGAACAGAAGAAAAGAGCAAGGCAGTTGCATGGTTTTGGGGTGAGACAAAGGAATTACCAACTCAGCTAGGTGCCACATGCAAAGTACAGTGTTTAAGGTCCTGCTTCCTTTTCTAAAGGCAAATTGAGAGCGAGTTCTGAGGATGCACTTGAAAAGATTAGTGAGACTGCAGGGAAGAACCTGTTACTTCTCCCCAGCTGGTTGTTCCAAGAGATGCAAATTTTGTATGTCCATCATTCTACTGTCATTGGGAGCAAAGAACATAGGAGAATTGTTGGGAGGCCTTGTCATATGTTCTTTATAGCTTGGGTTTCAATGTGAAACTGGTCTTGACATGTATCTGTAAATTCCTGGAGACAGAAGGTGCTTTCAGTAGTCAATACCAATAGGCAAAGAAATCATGGTACAGCAACCTGGGAATAAAACAGGGGCAACCCACAGCTTCTATTTGAGAGGGTACAGAAGAGGAACTAAGCATTCACTTGGTTCTGTGTGAAATATCATGGAAGTTAGAAAAAGGGGATGAAGTTTTTGGATAACAATATATTATCCAAAATACTGGATGAAAATATATTCCCATAGAATATATGAAGCCTAAAAGAAGACACGCCTGTTCCATAAAGGGTTCAAATGTACAGCTAAGCCCCACTGGAGAGAACCATGCACTGCATTCTAGGGTCATCCTGACATATTTTAACACATGCAGATGGAGATAAAGCCAAGCAGACCAAGATCAAAGCAGAGTGAGGCCAAGAGCAGGAATAGAAATGCAGTGATACAGGACAACCTCTGACTCTCCAGTCCTTACTTCTTAACCCAAATACCAGGAATCTAGATCCAGAAGAAGGAGAAAAGAGAAACATTAAATCCTGCGCTCTCCACTTTCCAAGTTTCTTGCAACACCATCAGCCAGTAATGGGGCTACTAGAACTTTTGAGATTAGCGAGATTGACTATTTTATAAACATAGGCAGAAAATTGGAAGGGAAAGAAAGTTTTAATATAATTGAAGGCAATAATTTAAAATATATTAGTGTCTTGTAAAGGTACAAACTGTTTAAATTTTGTTTTTATACCATTCCTTTCAGTGTTCAACAAGGTATAAATACCTCATAAATACATGTTGAGTTTAACTAAATTTGTTATTTTAAATATTTAGATGAAATTTAGGGGTTTTTCACCTAAGAAAATAAAAATGAGAAATCTGTAAACAAAA
Source organism: Nanger dama (assembly GCA_917880005.1). Lineage (NCBI taxonomy): Eukaryota > Metazoa > Chordata > Mammalia > Artiodactyla > Bovidae > Nanger > Nanger dama. The sequence continues at coordinate 40,685,497 of CAKJTW010000007.1, forward strand.
TCAAGAGTAACAGAGCAATGATGCTTGGCAGAAACCAACACAAAACTGTAAAGCAATTATCCTTCAATTAAAAATAAACGTTCAGTAGGAGGAAAAAACAATAAGAGAATTATTAAAGTGAATAGTTATGGTAAGTGTATCTATTACCTAAAAACAGTAAACATAAAACTGTCAGGATTAGCACAGAGGTCTAGCATGAACACAGTTATCAATAAATGCTAGTCCTCTTCAGTATAAGATCGATACTTTTACCTGCTCTGAGCTTTAAATACTATGAAGTGACTAAGCAGCAGCAGCAGCATAGATTCAGGTATGATTCTTCTTCAAGACTAGTAAACTGACAGTGGTACATGTGGTTTTTACTTTTCGTTGGTTTAAGTCATCTACTGCCATTCACACACCCTTACACCCTCCTGGATGTCTCAGAAGAAAAGGTGCCAAAGTCAACAAGTCATCAACGTTCCCCACCCCCATCCTCATCTCTTCCTTATTCTGCTCCAGTGTTCCCAGCCACAGTAAATAGCAGCACCTTCCACCCTGTTAATCAAGCCAGAAATTTGAATTCATCCTAAACCTTTTGTTCCTCATCCCACCTTCCAGCCAGTCACCTTGTCCAATTGCTTTACCTCTTAAATGCTTTTCACACCTACTACCTTCTTCTTGACTTCCTACACAAGAGAAGACTCTACACATGGACATCATCAAATGCTCAACACTGAAATCAGATTGATTATATTCTTTGCAGCCAAAGACAGAGAAGCTCTATACAGTCAGCAAAAACAAGACTGGGAGCTGACTGTGGCTCAGATCATGAACTCCTTATTACTAAATTCAGACTTAAATTGAAGAAAGTAGGGAAAACCACTAAACCATTCAGGTATGACCTAAGTCAAATTCCTTATGATTATACAGTGGATGTGAGAAATAGATTTAAGGGACTAGATCTGATAGACAGAGTGCCTGATGAACTATGGACGGAGGTTCATGACATTGTACAGGAGACAGGGATCAAGACCATCCCCATGGAAAAGAAATGCAAAATAGCAAAATGACTGTCTGAGGAGGCGTTACAAATAGCTGTGAAAAGAAGAGAGATGAAAAGCAAAGGAGAAAAGGAAAGATATAAGCATCTGAATGCAGATTTCCAAAGAATAGCAAGAAGAGATAAGAAAGCCTTCCTCAGTGATCAATGTGAAGAAATAGAGGAAAACAATAGAATGGGAAAGACTAGAGATCTCTTCAAGAAAATTAGAGATACCAAGGGAACATTTCATGAAAAGATGGGCTCAATAAAGGACAGAAATGGTATGGACCTAACAGAAGCAGAATATATTAAGAAGAGGTGGCAAGAATACATGAAAGAACTGTACAAAAAAGAGTTTCATGACCCAGATAATCACGATGGTGTGATCACTCACCTAGAGCCAAACATCCTGGAATGTGAAGTCAACTAGTGGAGGTGATGGAATTCCAGGTGAGCTATTTCAAATCCTGAAAGATGATGCTGTGAAAGTGCTGCACTCAATATTCCAGCAAATTTGGAAAATTCAACAGTGGCCACAGGACTGGAAAAAGTCAGTTTTCATTCCAATCCCAAAGTAAGGCAATGCCAAAGAATGCTCAAACTACCGCACAATTGCACTCATCTCACACGCTGGCAAAGTAATGCTCAAAATTCTCCAAGCCAGGCTTCAGCAATACGTGAACCATGAACTTCCAGATGTTCAAGCTGGTTTTAGAAAAGGCAGAGGAACCAGAGATCAAATTGCCAACATCTGCTGGATCATGGAAAAGCAAGAGAGTTCCAGAAAAACATCTATTTCTGCTTTATTGACTATGCCGAAGCCTTTTGAACTGTGTGGATCACAATAAACTGTGGAAGATTCTAAAAGAGATAGGAATACCAGACCACCTGACCTGCCTCTTGAGAAACCTGTATGCCGGTCAGGAAGCAACAGTTAGAACTGGACATGGAACAACCGACTGGTTCCAAATAGGAAAAGGCTGTATATTGTCACCCTGCTTATTTAACTTATATGCAGAGTACATCATGAGAAATGCTGGGCTGGAAGAAACACAAGCTAGAATCAAGATTGCCAGGAGAAATATCAATAACCTCAGATATGCAGATGACACCACCCTTATGGCAGAAAGTGAAGAGGAACTAAAAGCCTCTTGATGAAAGTGAAAGAGGAGGGTGAAAAAGTTGGCTTAAAGCTCAACATTCAGAAAACGAAGATCATGGAATCTGGTACCATCAATTCATGGGAAGAAATAGATGGGGAAATAGTGGAAACAGTGTCAAACTTTATTTTGGGGGGCTCCAAAATCACTGCAAATGGTGACTGCAGCCATGAAATTAAAAGACGCTTACTCCTTGGAGGCAAAGTTATGACCAACCTAGATAGCATATTGGTCATAACTAGATAGCATACTAGAAGGCAGTGGCAACCCACTCCAGTACTCTTGCCTGGAAAATCCCATGGGTGAAGGAGCCTGGTGGGCTGCAGTCCATGGGGTCACTAAGAGTCGGACACGACTGAGTGACTTCACTTTCACTTCTCACTTTCATGCACTGGAGAAGGCAATGGCAACCCACTCCAGTGTTCTTGCTTAGAGAATCCCAGGGACAGGTGAGCCTGGTGGGCTGCCATCTATGGGGTCACACAGAGTCGAACATGACTGAAGTGACTTAGCAGCAGCAGCAGCAGCAGCAGCAGCAGCAGCAGCAGATAGCATATTAAAAAGCAGAGATATTACTCTTCCAACAAAGGTTCGTCTAGTCAAGGCTATGGTTTTTCCAGTGGTCACGTATGGATGTGAGAGTTGGACTGTGAAGAAAGTTGAGCCATGAAGAATCGATGCTTTTGAACTGTGGTGTTGGAGAAGACTCTTGCAAATCCCTTGGACTGTGAGGAGATCCAACCAGTCTATCCTAAAGGAGATCAGTCCTGGGTGTTCATTGGAGGGACTGATGCTGAAGCTGAAACCCCAGTACTTTGGCCACCTGATGCGAAGAGTTGACTCATTGGAAAAGACCCTGATGCTGGGAGGGATTGGGTGTAGGAGGAGAAGGGGACAACAGAGGATGAGATGGCTGGATGGTATCACCGACTCCATGGACATGACTTTGAATGAACTCTGGGAGTTGTTCATGGACAGGGAGACTTGGCCTGCTGCGTTCATGGGGTTGCAAAGAGTTGGACATGACTGAGTGACTGAAATGAACTGAACTGGACTGAACCTTCTTCTTACCTCTGTTGTTGTTTCCTCAATGCAAATGGTCAATATACCTGGTGGCTCAGATGGTAAAGAGTCTGCCTGCAATACAGGAGACCTGGGTTTGATCCCTGGATTAGGAAGATCCGTGAAGATTGAAATGGTAACCCACTCCAGTATTCTTGCCAGGAAAATCCCATGGATGGAGGAGCCTGGCTGGCTACAGTCCATGGGGTCACAAAGAGTCAGATACAACTGAACGGCTTCACTTTCACTTTTTCTTTCACCCTGGCTTTGGCTTCCTTTAATCCATCCTCTCCACATCACCCAGAGAGGAGGACCATGGCACAACCCTGCTTGAATTCTTCACTGATCTCTACGATTCTAAGCATAAAAACCAAACTCCTAAGAAGAGCATCATCATGAGAGTGCTCTTCTCAACTCACTTCCTATTCTCTCCATCTGGTTTCTTACTCTCTGGAATGCAGCAGTTTTTTCTTACGTGCATACAGCATGGTGGTACATGGCTCTTTGTCTCTGCTTAAGCTATTTCCTTCTAACCTCTAACCATTAGTTTTCAGGATTACCCAGGAGATCTTTCCAGATTCTCCACATTGCACAGTGTACCCATTTCATGCCTTTTGCATAGTACGGTGAAATAAGGTGTTTTCTCCTTAACCAGATTCTAAGACCTTTTATTGAAGGGCCAGTATTTGACATCTTTCTAAGCTCCTCATAGAAAAAGAGAAATAAATATCAATTTAAAAATAAATAACAAATAAAAAGAGAAATGAAAGGCTAAACTGAACTAAATATTAGAAAGTAAAAATTAACAACAGATAGCATGTTATACAAGCCCCTTAAACCTGCAGATATTGTGCTAAGAGTTTTCTACCCACTATTTAATCTTTATAACATCTCTGTAAGGCACGTGGTCTTGTGACCTTATTACACAGATGCGGGGCATGGGGCCCATGGGCTTAAGCAGTTGATCTAAGGTCACACAGGCATTTATGGGTAAAGTCAGAATTCCAAAGTTGTGACTCTCAGGCTTCAGTGCTCAACTAACATGCCTCTGGCTGACTTGCAAAATTACTTTCTGTAAGTGACTAAACCACAAATTCATGAGATGAACTGCCCTGCCCCAATGCAGAGACTCTTTTAGGAGCTGAATCAGTCATTGCTGTGTTTGTGTAATGTTAGGCCTTTTCACTACCAGAAACGGGTGGCGAGTGAACTGAAAGTCACCCAGTCATATCCGACTCTTTGTGACCCCATGGACTGTAGCCCACCAGGCTCCTCTGTCCATTAAATTTTCCAGGCAAGAGTACTGGAGTGGGTTGCCATTTCCTTCTCCAAGAAAAGGGTGGACTTTACTCTAAACCATTTAATTATGCTCAGTTTCATCAGCAGTCAGGCTGTTAGCTTCCATTATCTCTGACTTAAAAGCATGCTTGAATGGTAAATTCCTACTTATAGAAGAAAGAGTAAAAGGTAAATTGCTAGGATCAAACCTATGAGTTAAGTTGACCCCGGCTCAAGAGAAGTCCAATTATAAAGTATAAGCAAACCCCAAAATTATAGCCCTTCCTGGTTTCTGTGAGCAGTTACACATAGAAGAGAAGAAGCCGACACACACTGAAAAACTCCTAGAGAAGACTGACAGGTATAATGAACGACGAGTCTGCAAATGGAGAAGTTGAACAATATCAGACAGGCCTTGGAAAGGAATTCAATCAGGAGCATCTCTGAAACATGTAAACAAATACACAATATTCCTCACAAAACATGTCTATGGACTTTCAGACTTCTCCATGGCTGTATTTTAAGATTTTGAAAATGTTTTAGTAACCATAAAAATCTAACGTGGAGTTAAAACTGGAAACAAATTATCATCATCGGGTAAAATGTTTTCTTAGAAAGTCAGACTTCATGGTAGCAAATCAATGCTTTCAGACACATTGCTAATATTTCCTAAAATAAAATCACCACCTAGAACTTCACATGAGTAACCGCCATAGTAGTGGTCATGGAAAATAGTACAGGGCTCATCAATCTGGGAATTTACGTTGATGTGATGGGAGGCCTTTGGGTAGATGGCCAGGCAAACTCATCCAGAACGGAAAAGCTTGCAGACCAAATGAAAACACTTGATTCACACAGCTTATTGAATCAATCTTCAAGCAGAGCAACAAGCACGGGAGAGAGGGGAAGTTAACGCACATAGGATAGGGTACAGGAAATTCCTGAATCTCTCTCCATGTCCTCTTGTTTTGAATGATTCATGACTGTTTTTTGTCTAAGCCCTTCTGTATTCATGTTAGGAAAGCAGAAACAAGGTATCAAAACTAGGGAGCTTACCCAACAGAAATTTCATGTCTCACGTTTTGGAGGCTAGAAGATCAAGGTTCCCTGTTTATGTCCCAGTGCTAGTGGTTTTGTGGCGCTTTTTGGCATTCCTTTCCTTCTGCATCACCCTGATCTCTGCCTTCATCTTCGCTCGGTGTTCCCCATACGTGTATGTCTGTGTCTCAACGTTCCCTTTAATAAAGGACTCCAGTCAACAGATGACGGGCCTACTCTCCTCCAGTATGAATTCATCTGAATTAATACAACTGCAGCAATCCTATTTCCAAGAAAGGTATCATTCTAGGCAACAGGGGTTAGGACTCTAACATATTAATTTGAGAGAGTGTGATGATGAATTTTATGTGTCAACTTGATTAGGCCATGGGATGCATGGATATTTGGGAAAACAATATTTCTAAGTGTGTTTGTGAGGGAGGGTGTTCCCAGAAGAAATCAGCATTTGCTTTGGTGAATTGAGTGCAGCAGATGACCCTCCCCAGTGTGAGTGGGCATCATCCAATCCCTTGAGTTCAGTTCAGTTGCTCAGTCGTGTTCAACTATTTGCAACCCCATGAACCACGGCACGCCTAGCCTCCCTGTCCACCACCAACTCCCGGAGTCCACCCAAACGCATCATTGAGTCGGCGTTGGCATGCAACCATCTCATCCTCTGTGGCCTCCTTCTCCTTCTGCCCTCAGTCGTTCCCAGCATCAGGGTCTTTTCAAATGAGTTAGTTCTTTGCATCAGGTGGCCAGAGTACTGGAGTTTCAGCTTCAACATCAGTCCTTCCAATGAACATCCAGGGCTGATCTCCTTTAGGATGGACGGGCTGGATCTCCTTGCAGTCCAAGGGACTCTCAAGAGTCTTCTCCAACACCACAATTCAAAAGCATCAATTCTTCAGCACTCAGCTTTCTTCACAGTCCAACTCTTACATCCATATGTGACTACTGGAAAAACCACAGCCATGACTAGATGGACATTTGTTGACAATGTAATGTCTGCTTTTTAATATGCTGTCTAGTTTGGTCATAGCTTTTCTTCCAAGGAGCAAGCGTCTTTTAATTTCATGGCTGCAATCATCATCTGCAGTGATTTTGGAGCCCCAAAAATAAAGTCTGTCACTGTTTCCATTGTTTCCCCATCTATTTGCCACGTAGTGATGGGACCAGTTGCCATAATCTTTGTTGAGCTTTAAGCCAACTTTTTCATTCTCCTCTTTCACTTTCATCAAGAGGGTCTTTAGTTCTTCTTCACTTTCTGCCATAAGGGTGGCATCATCTGCAAACATATATGAAGTTATTGATATTTCTCCTGGCAATCTTGATTCCAGCTTGTGCTTCTTCCAGCCCAGCATTTCTCATGATGTACTCTGCATATAAGTTAAATAAGCAGGGTGACAATATACAGCCTTGAGGCACTCCTTTTCCTATTTGGAACCAGTCTGTTGTTCCATGTCCAGTTCCACCTTTTGCTTCCTGACCCACATACTGGTTTCTCAAGAGGTGGATCAGGTGGTCTGGTATTCCCATCTCTTTCAGAATTTTCCACAGTTTATCATGATCTACACAGTCAAAGGCTTTGGCATAGTCAATAAAGCAGAAATAGATGTTTTTCTGGAACTCTCTTGCTTTTTCCATGATCCAGCAGATGTTGGCAATTTGATCTCTGGTTCCTCTGCCTTTTCTAAAACCAGCTTGAACATCTGGAAGTTCATAGTTCATGTATTGCTGAAGCCTGGCTTGGAGAATTTTGAGCATTACTTTGCTAGCGTGTGAGATGAGTGCAATTGTGTGGTAGTTTGAGCATTCTTTGGCATTGCCTTTTTGGGATTGGAATGAAAACTGACCTTTTCCAGTCCTGTGGCCATTGCTGAGTTTTCCAAATTTGTGGGCATATTGAGTGCAGCACTTTCACAGCATCATCTCTTAGGATTTGAAACAGCTCACCTGGAATTCCATCACCTCCACTAGCTTTGTTCGTAGTGATGCTTCCTAAGGCACACTGGACTTCACATTCCAGGATGTCTGGCTCTAGGTGAATGTGACTGATCACACCATCATGATTATCTGGGTCGTGAAGATCTTTTTTGAGTCCCTCGAGTGCCCCACCAGGAAAGTTGAGCAGATCCTTCCTTCTCCCTCCTCTCTCTCTCTCTCTCTCCCTCTCCCTCTGTCTTATGTTTGAGCTGAGACAATTTGTTTTCCTGCCCTTGGGTTACACCATCAGCATTCCCGATTCTCACATCTTCAGACTTAGACTGGAACTCAAACCACCAGCTTTCCTGTGTCTCCAGCTGGCAGACAGCAGACCATGGGACTTTCCAGCCTCTAGCACCATGACAGCTAATTCCTTATACTAACTCGATCAACCTCCCGTCACTCTCTTTCTCTGATAGTCTTCTAATACTGTTTCTCTGCAAAACTCTGACAAATTAAGAGGCTAGTGGCACAACTCAACCCGTATCATCCTCCACCCCTTGTCTTACACCTGTACTGTTCATCACTGTCAACACCTCTCACAAGTAATGAATTCTTGCTTCCATAGCATATGGCACCCATCTCCCTTTCTTACTTCTCTTATTTCAATAGATAAAATATTCTTAAACACTGCAGCACATATGTATCATAAGCCCAAATGGTTTCATCTGTAAAATACCACAAATATACAGGACACCACTGACCTACAGTTTTTAGTGATTCTGCCAGATATATGAAAATTCTGTCATTGGGTTGCCATCATCCAGAATGTCTCTTTATCCATTATTATCAAATGATCCGGTTCTTGTATCAAAGGTGACACTTTTCACCTCTACTCAGGGACAGGAGTCTGCAAGACAGCAGGTTTCATATCCATAAAATTACATAAGTCTTGTGAAGCTCATAAGGAGATACAGTGTCTATTTTATAAATGATATGAAGGAAAAGAGATGGAAGGAAGAGATAATTCTTTTCAAGAGGTGTTTTTGATCAGTTCTTTGCAAATACTGAAGGATAGCCTGTTTCCTCTAGGTCTCCAAGCTTAACAATCTATTTTTCCTTTCATTAAACATTGATTTTTATGCCAGAGGAACTGTGACACATCATAAAATCCGGGCAGTACCTAGGAAATGATTCTTCTCAGTAAAGATAAAACACTACAAAGAGTAATGAGATAGAAACTGTAAGTCACAGCCCTTTTGAATTATCCAATATTTGGAAATCCACAGCGCAGGTGCAAAAGTAACACACTATTTTACAGCACAGAGGTTAAAGTTACATATAAAGACAATCTACCTAGGTCATGGTTTGTCTGGAGAAAAATCCTGTAAGCAATTTAAGATTCTCTTTCTGCTTTTCTACCTGCATTTCTTTCCTCTCCCCTGGAAATTCTCTTATATATCCTGGCCTGTAATTGCTGAACTTGTAGAGACAATAATTAATAGCTACCTTATTAACTGCTAAGAGTTTAAGTTAGTTCTCAGCAGGTTTGCATGTCAGAGTCATCCATGGAGGCTGCATTCCAATCCCCAAAATTCTAATTCAGCAAATCTAGGACTGTGTTTAGCACGATTTTAAAGAAACTTCTGCAAGAGGTCTTGATTAGCCAGTCTGAGAACCTCTAGTTCAGTCACTTAGCAGCTAATATCATCATCTGTAGTCATTCCAAGGAAAAAATTCCCTCCCCCAGACCACACTGTTCTCCAGAGAACTGTTTACCAGAATACAGGTTTCCAAAAGTTTCTGTTCCAAGTTCTATTAAAAGTTTCGAGCGTACACTGCCAATATGTGATTTGTCTCATTTATAAACTATATATTTATGATAGTGTATTAATATATTTAAGTATCATAGAAAATACACAAAGGCCAAGTTCAATAGCAAGAGATAAAATTAGTGCACTTGGCAGTAAGTGGATCATTCTGAGACATCAAGAGCTGGATACACTCTACGTGGGGTTCCCTTCACTAGTGCTTTTGAAGACTAACACAATTCTCCTTTTCTGCCCCTCTCTATGGATTTTGGATGATATCATCTTACATTTCAATAGCATTCTACAGCATGCAGAGCATGTTCATGCCCACAATCATATTTTTCACTCAAGCACTCTAAAAGAATTTTTATTGGTGGTGTTGTCCAGTTGCTAAGTCATGTACGACTCTCTGATCCCACGGACTGCAGACCTACAAGAATAGATTTAGTTAATACTAATAATCTGTCATAGAGGGGGACACTAACCCTCAGCCAGGACATTCTCAAGGTCTAGCAGTTAAAAATGGTGGGACTAAGACCAAAATCTCAGTCTTTTATCTCAGAAGAGTGCTTCCTAATGCAGGGCTCAGCTAGGTTGTCCATAATGATCGTGTTTGCCTTCTACTCTAAGGCAGAAGACAAGAAAAGGTTGCTTTTTAACTACGCTTATTTTATAGATTAACAGAGCTGCCTGCTGGAATTATATGTATCACCTGATGAAGAATTGAATCAAATTTTATAAGCTAATTAAAAACAAACAAACCAAAAAACCCTCCATGCACAACCTATAATGCAGTGTGTTGCTGTTGCTGTTCAATCACTAAGTCGTGTCTGACTCTGAGACCCCATGAACTGCAACACCCCAGGCTTCTCTGTCTTTCACTATCTCTTGGACTTTGCTCAGATTCATGGCCATTGAGTCGGTGATGCTATCTAATCATTTCATCCTCTGCCATCTACTTCTCCTATTGCCTTCAATCTTTCCCAGCATCAGGGTCTTTTTACTGAGTTGGCTCTTCACATCAAGTGGCCAAAGTATTGGAGTTTCAGCATCAGTCCTTCCAATGTATATTCGGGATTGATTTCCTTTAGGATTGACTGTTTTGATCTCCTTGCATCAGTAGTTCTCAACTTGGGATGACTTTGTCTCTGGGGGAACATTTGGGCGTGTCTGAAGATATTTTTGATTGCCAAAATGCAAAGGAAAGTTACTACTGACATAAAAATTTTATAGCCTCAAAATATCAATAGTACTAGATTATGAAACCCTGCTGTAATAGATCTGAAAGTTTTAGTTACAAATCCCTGTAAGTGGCTGATGAAATCTATTCAGTCTCCAAAAGCAAATTGTATACAGTCCAAATATTACACATTTCCGATGTATTTACTGGTTTTCATAGACCATAATGTAGAACCTCAGATCTACACAGTAAAAATGACAATAGGTCCAAGACTTCATTGAATCGACTTTGTTTTTTTTTAATTCTCAGAGACATGAATCATTATCAGACGTGTTCCGGGACTCATGTTATTAAACCAGAAAGTCAGAAGCTCATAAGCAGCCTATGGATTTGATGTATGCTTTGGGGGATATTAAAGTCATTCATTGCCTAATCAAGTAATATGGGAACATTTTAATTGAGAAGGAGATTCATATCTCATTTCACAGGATATTTTTAATTAAAAAGTAAAAGACCACTAATCTCAAAGTGGACTTGGTGAGTTATTTTATTGCTTCTAGTCCTTTTGAGAGAGATTAGAGGATTTGCTTCATAAAGTCTATCAGCTAGTGATTAAGGGGGCCCCTGGTGGATTATAATATTTTGTCTCATAAGGATGAGAATGAATATTCTATTAAAGACTTGTCACCTGACTTCCTGAATTTAGGAGTCAGAAGGGGAAATTATGAAGCAGGCAGTTTGTCTTCAGTTACCTTTACTGTCTTCCTCTACCATTTCTCCCCTTTTTGGGTCCAAATTCTGTCTGTCCAGTTCCTTCATGCTTCCCCCATAGAAATCTGTCAGTTGTATACTAAGAACATTAATTCAAGCAGCATGCATTCTTCCTATAGATATTGCTGAAGCTTAAAAAAAAATCACAAAATGAAAGCTATTCTTGTTTTCCCTCTATTAAGTATTATAAGCCTAAATACAGGGTTAAGAAATATCTCGGAACTGGAGGTACCTAATCTAACAGCGTGAAATATTGGCCCTACCCAAGACATACAGTGATTTTAAAGCCAAAACCTAAAAAAAAAAAAAAAAAAAAAAAGTGTAGCTTTTAGGCTTCCCTGGTGACTTGGTGATAAAAAAATCCACCTGCCAATGCAGGAGACGTGAGTTGTCGGGAAAGCATGTGGAAAGCTCTCCACACGCTGCTGAGCAACTAAAGCTCCTGTACCACAACTACTGAGCCTGTGTTCCAGAGCACGGGAATCGCAACGACTGGGCCCATGCACCCTAGAGCCCACGCCCCTCAGTAAGAGAGGCAACAGCAACGAGAAGCCTGCTCACCACAAACAGAGAAAAGCCCATGTACTGCAAGGAACACCCAGCACAGCCAAAAATAAATCGACAAAATTATTTTTTAAATGTATCTTTCAATGTATCTTAAAGCTTTTAATACCATATATAAAATATACATTCTATATAAATTAATGTATTTTGATATATATTTGGGCTTCCCTTGTGGCTCACCTGGTAAAGAATCTACCTGCCATGCGGGAGACCTGGGTTTGATCCCTAGGTTGGAAAGATCCCCTGGAGAAGTGAAACAGAAAATTTCATAGAATGTATAGTCCATGGGGTCACAAAGACTCAGACAGGACTGAGAGACTTTCACTTTCATGATATACATAATGATCCCATTTTATCTTAGCTAAAAGAAGTCAAACACATTTCTTCATTAGCATATTAAATGACAAGTAAAAACTTTACACTTTAAAAAATGTATGGCAAAACAAATACAGTATTGTAATTAAAAAAATAAATAAATTTAATTAAAAAAAATTGTCCTTCTTATCAGTAATTGAAATCTGATTTGATATCTCTCATGTTACTTGGGGTTAACAACATGGAATCTTTGCATAGCTATTTAAATTCAACTATTTTTGAAGTTTTATTATCTGTAGGATCTTCTAATCCAAAAAATATACCAAATCTAATTAGGTACAGAAATATTGGTAATTCAAAAATAAGGCATTAAAAGGGAGAATTTGATTCAAAATATAAGCAAAAGTTTTAAATAAAAATATCCTTATTTAAGTCTCTCATGTGACACAGAAATGGAGAACGATAAACTCAGCATGCACACAGGCCAGGGAGAGAGCCAAGAAGCTCAGGGTCTCCTCTTCTAAAATAACAACACTCTCAAATGTTTGGGACACACAAAGTTTTTCTGAAGTTTCAGAACCAATTTCTTTGCATTTGTGTTGTCAGTTCAGTTCAATCATTCAGTTGTGTTAGACTCTTTGGAATCCCATGGATTGCAGCACGCCAGGCTTCCCTGTCCATCACCAACCCGAGGAGCTCACTCAAATTCATGTCCATCGAATCAGTGATGCCATCCAACCATCTCATCCTCTGTCGTCCCCTTCTCCTCCACCTTCAATCTTTCCCAGATCAGAGTCTTTTCAAATGAGTCAGTTCTTCTTCGCATCAGGTGGCCACGTATTGGAGTTTCAGTTTCAACATCAGCCCTTCCAATGAATATTCAGAACTGATTTCCTTTACGATGGACTGGTTGGCTCTCCTTGCAGTCCAAGGGACTCTCAAGAGTCTTCTCCAACACCACAGTTCAAAAGCATTAATTCTTCAGTGCTCAGCTTTCTTCACAGTCCAACGCTCACATCCATATATGACTACTGGAAAAACCATAGCCTTGACTAGATGGACCTTTGTTGGCAAAGAAATATCTCTACTTTTTAATATGCTGTCTAGATTGGTCATAGCTTTTCTTTCAGGGAGCAAGCATCTTTTAATTTCATGGCTGCAGTCACCATCTGCAGTGATTTTGGAGCCCCAAAAAGTCTGTCATCATTTCCATTGTTTCCCTACCTATTTGCCATGAAGTGATGGGACCACATGCCATGAACTTAGCTTTTTGAATGCTGAGTTTTAAGTCAGCTTTTCACTCTTCTCTTTCACTTTCATTAAGAGGCTCTTTAGTTCTTCTTCACTTTCAGCCATAAGAGTGGTGTCATCTGCAAATCTGAAGTTACTGATACTTCTCCTGGCAATCTTGATTCCAGCTTGTGCTTCTTCCAGCCCAGTGTTTCTCATGATGTACTCTGCATATAAGTTAAATAAGCAGGGTGACAATATACAGCCTTGTCGTACTCCTTGTCCTATTTAGAACCAGTCTGTTGTTCCATGTCCAGTTCTAACTGTTACTTCCTGACCTGCATACAGGTTTCTCAAGAGGCAGGTCAGTGGTCTGGTATTCCCATCTCTTTCAGAATTTTCCACAGTTGACAGTGATCCACACAGTCAAAGGCTTTGGTGTAGTAAGTAAAGCAAAAATAGATGTTTTTCTGGAACTCTCTTGCTTTTTCAGTGACCCAACAGATGTTGGCAATTTGATCTCTGGTTCCTCTGCCTGTTCTAAAACCAGCTTGACATCTAGAAGTTCTTGGTTTACATATTGTTGAAGCCTGGCTTGGAGAAAATTACTCCAAGCGTTACTTTGCTAGCATGTGAGATGAGTGCAATAATGTGGGAGTTTGAACATTATTTGGCATTTTCTTTCTTTGGGATTGGAATGAAATTTGTGTTGGGCAACACTATAATGAATGTATCACAGTTTCTTCCCTTTCAAGATACCTATTCCAATCATTGCTACACACACCAACACACACACACACACACACACACACACACACACACACAAGGTTTAAGAAAAGATATTTTAAGCAAGGTCCGATGCTGTAAAGAACATATTACTTAGGAACCTGGAATGTCAGGTCCATGAATCAAGGCAAACTCAAAGTGGTCAAACAAGAGATGGCAAGAGTGAATATCGACATTCCAGGAATCAGTGAACTAAAATGATGGACTGGAATGGGTGAATTTAACTCAGATGACCATTATATCTACTACTGCAGGCAGGAGTCCCTCAGCAGAAATGGAGTAGCCATCATGGTCAACAGAAGAGTCTGAAATGCAGTACTTGGATGCACTCTCAAAAATGACAGAATGATCTCTGTTCATTTCCAAGGCAAACCATTCAGTATCATGGTAATCCAAGTCTATGCCCCAACCAGTAACACTGAAGAAGCTGAAGTTGAACAGTTTCATGAAGACCTACAAGACCTTTTAGAACTAGCACTCAAAAAGATGTCCTTTTCATTATAGGGGACTGGAATGCAAAAGTTGGAAGTCAAGAAACACCTGGAGTAACAGGCAAATTTGGTCTTGGAATGCAGAATGAAGCAGGGTAAAGAATAATAGAGTTTTGCCAAGAAAATGCACTGGTCATAGCAAACACCCTCTTCCAACAACACAAGAGAAGACTTTACACATGGACATCACCAGATGGTCAACACTGAAATCAGATTGATTATATTCTTTGCAGCCAAAAATGGAGAAGTTCTATGCAGTCAACAAAAACAAGACCAGGAGCTGACTATGGCTCAGATCATGAACTCCTTAATGCCAAATTCAGACTTAAATTGAAGAAAGTAGGGAAAACCACTAGACCATTCAGGTATGACCTAAGTCAAATTCCTTATGATTATACAGTGGAAGTGAGAAATAGATTTAAGGGCCTAGATCTGATAGATAGAGTGCCTGATGAACTATGGAATGAGATTCTTGACACTGTACAGGAGACAGGGATCAAGACCATCCCCATGGAAAAGAAATGCAAAATAGCAAAATGGCTGTCTGGGGAGGACTTACAAATAGCTGTGAAAAGAAGAGAGGTGAAAAGCAAAGGAGAAAAGGAAAGATATAAGCATCTGAATGCAGAGTTCCAAAGAATAGCAAGAAGAGATAAGAAAGCCTTCTTCAGTGATCAGTGCAAAGAAATAGAGGAAAAAAACTGAATGGGAAAGACTAGAGATCTCTTCAAGAAAATTAGAGATATCCAGGGAACATTTCATGCAAAGATGGGCTCAAACAAGGACAGAAATGGTCTGGACCTAACAGAAGCAGAAGATATTAGAAAAGGTGGCAAGAATACACAGAAGAAATATACAAAAAGATCTTCATGACCCAGATAATCACGATGGTATGATCATTCATCTAAAGCCAGACATCCTGGAATGTGAAGCCAAGTGGGAAATAGATGGGGAAACAGTGGAAACAGTGTCAGACTTTTTTGGGCTCCAAAATCACTGCAGATGGTGATTGTAGCCATGAAATTAGAAGACGCTTACTCCTTGGAAGAAAAGTTATGACCAACCTAGATAGCATCTTCAAAAGCAGAGACATTACTTTGCTGACTAAGGTCCGTCTTGTCAAGGCTATGGTTTTCCAGTAGTCATGTGTGGATTGAGAATTAGACTGTGAAGCTGAGCGCTGAAGAATTGATGCTTTTGAACTGTGGTGTTGGAGAAGACTCTTGAGAGTCCCTCGGACTGCAAGGAGATCCAACCAGTCCATTCTGAAGGAAATCAGTCCTGGGTGTTCTTTGGAAGGACTGATGCTAAACCTGTAACTCCAATACTTTGGCCACCTCATGGGAAGAGTTGAGTCATTGGAAAAGACTGATGCTGGGAGGGACTGGGCGCATGGCATGAGGAGAATGGGATTACAGAGGATGTAATGGCTGGATGGCATCACTGACTCGATGGGTGTGAGTCTGAATGAACTCCAGGAGCTGGTGATGAACTGGGAGGCCTGGCAGTGTTGCGATTCGTGGGGTCACAAAGAGTTGGACACGACTGAGCGACTGACCTGAACTGATAGTCTACCAGCCTCACCAGTGTAACCCAGCCTTCAGCTGGTGTCTCACTTCTATGATTACCCCACTGGATATGAAGGTCCACCTCCAAATAATGACCTAAAAAAATTCAAAAGTTAACAATCAAAAGGAAAGTCTCCATCCCAGACTTTTCACTAACATTATTATATACTCTTCTCTAAATACTCCTGCTGCTGCTGCTGCTAAGTCACTTCAGTTGTGTCCGACTCTGTGCAGCCTTATAGACGGCAGCCGAGCAGGCTCCCCGTCCCAGGGATTATCCAGGCAAGAACACTGGAGTGGATTGCCATTTCCTTCTCCAATGTGTGAAAATGAAAATGAAAGTGAAGTCGCTCAGTCGTGCTCACCTCTTAGCGACCCCATGGACTGCAGCCTACCAGGCTCCTCCATCCATGGGATTTTCCAGGCAAGAGTATTGGAGTGGGGTGCCATTGCCAAATACTCTTAATATTTATACAAATTATTCTTGATACCAGTTACCTCCCTCATATAATTCTCATGCTCTTTTTCTTGTGGTGGACAATTTCCCAGGGGATATATTAATACATGGAAAGCAGAGTAATATGTCCTCAGACAATCAAAAACATGTCCCCAATATCCCACTGTGGGTCTGACTGCAGATTTGGCCACTGGTTCCTAGGGCTTTCCTGGTAAAGAATCTGCCTGCACTGCAGGAGACCTGGGTTTGAACCCTGGATTGGGAAGATCCCCTGGAGAAGGGAAAGGCTACCCACTCCAGTATTCCAGCCTGGAGAATTCCATGGACTGTATAGTCCATGGGGTCGCAAAGAGTCAGACACAGCTGAGCGACTTTCACCTCACTTCACTTCTTCACTCTCACGTATCCATGTGTGTCCAATATGAGCCAAATAGGTCCACCATATGGTGGGCCAGCTACTGCCGTCCCTTACTGTGCTTCATGCCAGTGTTTATCACTTCTTTCTCCATCTTGATTACGTCTTCCTCCTCTATGCCCTTTAGTTCTTGTTTCTACTCTGGACTGAATCAGGAGGATACAAAAGTGTTAAAGATTTTGGTAAATCTGGTCAGTTATTATGATTATCTAATATATAACAAGAGATATTAAATATATAACCATGCTTTAAACTTGACAACCATGCCCATGGTTTGTGACATAAGTTGCGGTTCCCAGTGCCACATGAACACGCAGGATTTCTTGTTCAAAGGGTAAGAAAAACAGCCAAAGGCACTGAAATATAAACTGATTTCCTTTTTTTTTTTTTTTTTTCAGCTTCTCTCAAATATTCATAATATTCACAGTGTTTTCCATTTGTTTGCTGGGAGAGTGAGGACCTTCACAAGCACACTGGGAATTTTGCACTGCAACTCAGGGCATGTGTGTTCCTGGCCCATCAGCTGTGGGGCTCCACTTTTAACCAGGCATCAAATGAGACATCCACATCCACTTCCTCCTAAGTGTTCAATGCCAAGTCTACCAAATACAGGTCTCAGGAGAGTACTGGAACTTCATCAACACAGGGCTGATAAATGAGTAAATGGGCATACACACCGAGCAAACCAGAACTGAAAGAGACACATGCACCCCAATGTTCATCGCAGCACTGTTTATAATAGCCAGGACATGGAAACAAACTAGATGCCCATCAGCAGATGAATGGATAAGAAAGCTGTGGTACATATACTCAATGGATTATTACTCAGCCATTAAAAAAAACACATTTGAATCAGTTCTAATGAGATGGATGAAACTGGAGCCGATTATACAGAGTGAAGAAAGCCAGAAAGAAAAACACCAGTACAGTATACTAACACATATATATGGAATTTAGAAAGATGGTAATGATAACCCAGTATGTGAGACAGCAAAAGAGCCACAGAGGTATAGAACAGACTTTTGGACTCTGAGGGAGAGGGAGAGGGTGGGATGATTTGGGAGAAATGCATTGAAACATGTATACTATCATGTAAGAAACAAATCGCCAGTCCAGGTTCGATACAGGAAACAGGATGCTTGGGGCTGGTGCACAGGGATGATCCAGAGAGATGATATGGGGTAGGAAGTGGGAGGGGGGTTCAGGATTGAGAACTCATGTTCACCTGTGGCAGATTCATGTCAATGTATGGCAAAACCAATACAGTATTGTAAAGTAAAATAAAGTAAAAATAAAAATATATTTTTTTTTAAAGAAAAAGAATGGCCTTCAAATTGCAAACTTCCTACTTGAGCCTAGTTTCACTGTGGTTTTTCTCACCAGTCTAGCTGACCTACACACCACTAAGATCCATTCTGTCTGAGATGCAGAACGTCCTACAGAAAAGGGGAAAGAAAGAATGGGGAGAGGGACCACAGTCCACTGCAAAAGTACCACAAAGATCACACTGAAGTGTTTTGTCACCATAAAACACCTATGGATCATCCACCAATCCTTCAATTTAATGCTGTATCTACATAAACATTTTAACTAAAAGCTGAAAATATTTTTCCAGTATTCATGCTTTGGGGGAATGTTGAGCAAAATAATCCATAAGCTCACTTGGTATGCTTCTGCTTTAAGATCTCCCAGAACTGAGCATGCTTCACCCTCTGAATGAGACTGCACAGTGATTACTTAAAGGCTCTGTAATGAAAATTTCTAGACCAGAGGAGAGAAAAAGTGTGTGTATGTGTGTGTGTGTATGTGTGTGTATGAGAGAGACAGACAGACAGACAGACAGGGAGATAAAGGGTTTCACCAGACTATTTCTTATATAAACGAAGGTCCAAATTACATTTAGCTATTATACTCTCTGCTATAATTCAATCTTCCAAATACTCTAGCCCCCTGACCTAGAAAGGTGCCTTTCCAGACTTGAGGCAGACAATAACAGTGTGTTTTCCAGGTTTATCATTGACAACATCATGCAGGACTGAGACTCCCCATACATCAAACAGACATGTTGTCCCTTTTATAATGAACTTCTCATGCCTTGAATTGATTTAAACTAATACAAGAGGCAAACCTCCTAGACTTCACTCTCATGAAGACTTTCTTTTACCTTATTAGGGAAACAAAAAGAAAGTTATTTCCCAAAATAGACCACAGAGACAGGCATATAAAAAGTGTTTCAGGCAGAGGATTTGCATATGGTCTTAATTTAATCCCCCTCAGTCAATGCATGGAGCTGTCCCCTAGGCAAGAGCACATTGATGGAAGTTGGCACCTTTAAAGGACCATGGCCTTGGTCTTTAATTGGCCTCGTTATCATTTTTTAAAAACATATTTCATTAGAGATGTAAGAATTTTTTGAGCCCACGTTGGAATTTTCTTAAGGATCATTCCAAATACCCACTATGTAAAGAAAATAAGCAATTTGACACACTATAAACAGTTTATAAATAATTGCATATAATGGACTTTAACAGTGAATATTCCCAGATTTTTTTTAAACTCTAAAGTAGTTAATTAGCTTATCTGTGTCACAGAGTTCTAAATATCTAAAGATATTTTGTGCTACAGAGCTCTAAAGAGATGATTAATACTTGCTTGAACAGTAACCAGATAAAGGATTTCAAGTACACCTTTAATGGAAAATATTTTTCCCTTTTTCTCCCAGGTTACCAGAGATAAGTCTTCATGTATTAACCAGCCAGTAGGCAAACGAGAATTGGGAGAAATATGATTAGTGTAATTTTCCCCTAGATACTAAAAAAATGTTTACTCTGACTTCTATGTATTAAACAAATAAAAGGAAACTATTCTCACTATTACACCTCCAAAATGACTTACTAGTTAACAAAAATATTAATTTTGCAGTAATAATGCTGCTTTTAGTGACAGTATATATACAAATTCAAGTAGCACAGATTATACTTACATATTTAAATCTGATTTTACTAATAGGTTTAATTATTTTTTAACTGTGTTAGCAAGATTTCGGAATAAATTATTTCATAACAAAGGTTTTCAGGAGAATGCTGCTGCTGTTGCTAAGTCGCTTCAGTTGTGTCTGACCCTGTGCGACCCCAAAGATGGCAGCCCACCAGGCTCCCCCGTCCCTGGGATTCTCCAGGCAAGAACACTGGAGTGGGGGTGCCACTGACTTGCTACATATATGAAATGTTATCAGAGTTCAGGGATAATATTTTTAAAATGTCAACTATTAAGCAACACAAATTTTGCATATAATAAAAATTATAGCCTATAAATTAATTTCTAAGAACTCTTATCAGACATATATTTATTATGAATATTTTAAAAGTGTGACAGAAAATACAGCATGCCTGTGATGCTAACACTTTTATTTTGAGGTATAATTTCTCAACTTACACATTTTGGTAAATATAGAGTCAATGGGTTAATTTTTTTCACATCTGGTATTCTCTCTCCCACCCTCACCCTCCCACTTCCCCTCTCTCCCTCCCTCCTTCCCTCTCTCTCTCTCTGTCTCTCCTTTCCAAAATAAAGGCAATATCTTCTACACAGGTAATGCTTCCTATTAACATCTAATATATTATACATATGGGCTTTCCTGGTGGCTCAGTGGTAAAGAAAATGCCTGCAATGCAGAAGATTCACATTTGACCCCTGGGTGGAGAAGATCCCCTGGAGAAGGAAATGGCAATCCACTCTAGTATTCTTACCTGGAAAATTCCATGGACAGAGGAGCCTGGTGAGCTATACCATGCTTAGAGGCATGGGGTTGCAAAAGAGTCAGACATGACTTAGTGACTAAACAACTCAACAGTATTATACCTACACTTCTTTTAAATAATATATGACACGTGAGCATGTACCTATTTGTTTAACTCATAATAGCTGCTTCCTTCTCAGGCCTCATTCTCACTATTTACTTCCTACAAACATCCTTTCCAACTGCTGGTGAAATTATTGCATCTCTGCCTATAAGAATTCCCAACCGATAATTCAGCTTAACAATACAACCGGAAGAGAGATCTTTTAGTTTAGAAATTAGCATTGCTGCTGCACAATTATTAAACCCCACTAAGTATTCCCTGAAGTCAAACTCAAATGTTATCAATCAAAATCCAGTCATAGATTTGGAAAAAGAGGATGGGTTATTAATGACTGAAAGCTGCTGTATTTACTGAGCCACTGTGACTTTTAAAGCTCTGTTTCAATAAACATGAGGGAATAACAAAGAGATAAGATATTCTTTTAATTCTTAAAGGCATCAAATTTGAATTTTTAGAGAGGCTGCATAAAGAGAGATGTTGTATAAATATAACAGATACTAGTGGAAAAGGAGAGAGTGAGGCAGGACTAAGAGATAATTAATTTTTAGGATTAGCAAGTGGATTGTAACATGAAATAATAGAAAACAGAAAGCAGGAGAAAATTATGATTTTAGGACTAACATATTAAAGTAGGCAGCAAAGGAACCAACAAATGAGGTTGAATTGGAGGTGACTGAAGGAAAAATCCAACCAGTCCATTCTGAAGGAGATCAGCCTGGGATTTCTTTGGAAGGAATGATGCTAAAGCTGAAACTCTAGTACTCTGGCCACCTCATGCGAAGAGTTGACTCATTGGTAAAGACTCTTGGGGGCAGGAGGAGAAGGGAACAACAGAGGATGAGATGGCTGGATGGCATCACTGACTCGATGGACGTGAGTCTGCGTGAACTCCTGGAGTTGGTGATGGTGATGGACAGGGTGGCCTGGTGTGCTGCGATTCATGGGATTGCGAAGAGTCAGACACAACTGGGCGACTGAACTGAACTGAACTGAAGGAAAAGACTTGAAAAGAAGATGAGATCTTATAACTAAGGGTACCATTTTAGGTATTCTGTAAGCATGGGACGATGGTTAAAACCACCAAAGTCACTTCTTCCCAGAAACTCATGTTAGAGGTACAAATTAGAGTTCAAAAGCTAAAAGAGAATCTCCAACCTCAACCGTAGAAGGAATGCAGAGCAGCCCAGATAATTAAATAAAAGAGGGCAAGAATTAGACAGCACTGGAAAGGGTTTGGTCGTGAAGCTAAACACACTTAGAATAGAACCGATAGAGAACTAAGAAGAGATAGCAACAGGTTTAAAGCTAAGCCTACATCGTGCATTCCATTCAAACTCCTATTCTAGGAACTACAATCTGGCTCAACTGAGCTAAACATGTGAAAGAAAATGACAAAACAAAAAAATCACTGATCAAATATAGAACCCTACTGTCTATGAATTTCCTAGTCACGAACAGTCTACTGATAATTACTCTTTGGAGCTATGCGAAGCATCTATTTCAAATGGAATAAAAGAGGAAAATATAGGTAATGTTTGATAGATTTTAAATTTAATTATATTTGCAAATCTGAGTTAACATAGAAAAAGGTCTTTGATTTTGGGAAGTTTGTTGCACTTCTTATTATGATAAACTCTCAAATTATCATTTGGGGGGGGTGACTTCTTACATCTACCACAAGCAACAGGTTGAGGAACATATAGATCACTCCAGCCTAAGGAAATACCCTGCTTTTACTGATATATAGATTTTTAGTTTTCAAATATAATTAATCATTCGCCAGATTGATGCTTTACTACTCCTCTACAAATTGCTCTGGGAGAACCTAACCTGCTATTTAAAGTGCATTGATTCCTTTAAATTAATTTCCTTTTAGATCCCTCATTTGTTCATGCTTCTCTCACTTCTTGGCATTCACACCTACAATTATATTCTGCCTGCTGCTGGGAATTATCTAGCCTCTATTAGAATTTGCATGATTTCCCACACTTCAGATTTACATCAGCATACTTGAAATTATAATTATAGTCTTGTATTTTTGTTCAGTAATTTTAAAATATCTGAAAGCAATGAATCTTTTGCCAACAGAGATTCTGGAACATACTCTACGTAAATGGCTCTTTATCTTCTGAGGGTTATGGACCTCTTTTAAAATTGGATAAATGTCTGTTTTTCTCTAGTAAAATGCATGAATGCACACAAACACACATTTCCAAATACAGTTAAATTATTTCCTTAAACAAATTTATTTACTTCCTTATTTAATTTAGGCTATTATAAAACTACTACACTAAATGTTTTCTAGGTTATAAAAAACAAACCCCTTTCCACACACCACTTTACGAAAGTTCCATAATAATGCAAAGTGTCTTCTTAGACAAAGCTGGTGTCCATGGGTAGCATCCTTCATTCTACCTTATTTCTATATTTTAATAATACCAAACTACAAGAAGTTTCAAACATTCTATGCTTTTTCTTTCTTCTGTGCCATTTCTTAATACCTATATCTTCATTTGTGACTCTGTGGACAGAGTGCTGAAGAATTGGTGCTTTCTAATTGTAGTGCAGATGTTGATTGCAGCCATGAAATTAAAAGATGCTTACTCCTTGGGAGGAAATTTATGACCAACTTAGACAGCATATTAAAAACCAGAGACATTACTTTATCAACAAAGGTTTGTCTATTCAAGGCTATGGTTTCTCCAGTGGTCATGTATGGACGTGAGAGTTGGACTATAAAGAAAGCTGAGTGCTGAAGAATTGATGCTTTTGAACTGCGGTGTTGGAGAAGACTCTTGAGAGTCCCTTGGACTGCAAGGAGACCCAACCAGTCCATTCTGAATGAGATCAGCCCTGAGTGTTCATTGGAGGGACTGATGCTGAAGCTGAAACTCCAATACTTTGGGCACCTGATGCGAAGAACTGACTCTCTTGAAAAGACTCCAATGCTGGGAAAGATTGAAGGAAGGAAGAGAAGGGGACAATAGAGAATAAGATGGTTGGATGGCATCACTGCCTCAATGGACATGGGTTTGGGTGGACTCCTGGAGTTGGTGATGGACAGGGAGGCCTGGCGTGCTGTGGTTCATGGGGTTGCAAAGAGTCAGACATGACTGAGTGACTGAACTGAACTGAACTGAATTGTAGTGCAAGAGAAGACTCTTAAGAGCCCCGTGAACTGCAAGAAGATCAAATCAGTGAATCCTAAAGGAAATCAACCCTGAATATTCATTAGGAGGACTGTTGCAGAAGCTCCAATACCTTGGCCATCTGATGCAAAGAACTAACACTTTGGAAAAGACCCTCATGCTGGGAAAGATTGAAGGCAGGAGGAGAAGATGGCAGAGAGAATCAGATGGTTTGATAGTATCACCAACTCAGTGGACACAAATTTGAGCAAACATTGGGTATACTGGAGACAAAGGAGTCTGGCCTGCTACAGTCCATGGGGTTGCAAAGAGCCTGACACAGTTTAGCAACTGAACAACAACAATACATCTTCTTCCTTCTGTGCCCTTTACCTCAAGAAAATAGCTTCTACCCCACTGCTCCTCCACTATCATAAAAAATCTGCATGATTCTACATCTCCTAGATGGTTTTTGGTCTTTATTGTACTTGCCTCTGCAGTAGCATTCAGTGTTGTTGCCAATCACTTCAAATTTTAACTACTTTCCCTTTCTGACTTCCATAATTGCTCACTTTGTGTTTTTTTCCTCATCTGCTGCTTCTCTTCTTTCACACAATTTAATTTGTTCATTTCAAGTAATACATGTACTACTTCCTAGGGTTGCTCATAGATCTGTTTATCTTATTATACATTCTCTTCCTAGACAATTCATTCTAACCATAGCTTCTAACTGATGACCTCTATCTTATTTCCTAGCCATTTTTTGTCCTTTTCTGAGCTTTATGTGCTGCTAAGTCACTTCAGTCGTGTCCGACTCTGTGTGACCTCACAGATGGCAGCCCACCAGGCTCCACCATCCCTGGGATTCTCCAGGCAAGAACACGGGAGTGGGTTGCCATCTCCTTCTCCAATGCATGAAAGTGAAAAGTGAAAGTGAAGTCGCTCAGTCACGTACGATTCTCTGCAACCCCATGGACTGCAGCCCACCAGGCTCCCCGTCCATGGGACTTTCCAGGCAAGAGTATGGAGTGGGTTGCCATGTATATCTAAATTCCTCTTTAGTGTTTTTTACATCTAACTTAATTAAGTCCAACCAAACAAACAACCATTTGGTCCTATACCTAAACTTTGTGCAATTATTTCAAACCAGTGAATTATACTTCACAAAGTAGAAGCCCAGGAATTATTCTTGGATCCCTGTTCTTATAGTCTGAGTTCCAGAGAATACAGAGCCTAAAGCAAAGAGGTAGGTGTTACCTCTTTATTAAGGAAGAAAGTCAAATGAATCTACATTGAAAAATACGGGATGTGAGACAGAAGGGATTAAAAACCAACATGAACATGTATACTTAGTGCCACTAACTGTTCCATCTCCCAGACAACTCTCTCCGGCAGACATACATTGCATTTCAAGACTATTCATCCAGAAGGAAAAGGGAGAAAGATTTTACCCACTAAGTTCACTTTTCTAAGAGTCAAAGAAACCAAACCTTTAACCTGGATAAGATTGAGTTTGCAAGGATGGGAAACACAAACTCTCCTTTGGGTCACTGGCAAGATAGTAAGAAGAACCAACCCTAATTTCACTCACTGGTTACCACACCTGTATATTTTAGGTGTTGTAGACAGAGTACTGCATATCACCTGTTGGATTATTACATAAATCCACTAATGGTGGTAGGATAAGACAGTGAATTCTGGACACACAGACATCATATTTCCATTGTTATAAAATGTGTCCCTTGTTCTCAAACATATTCCCTGGGCTAAAATTTTTAACAGACCAGTCATTCTGTAAGTCTTTGAATATAACCAAGACTAAATTTACAAATGAACATTACAGGACCCTATAGAAAAATAGAACTCTAGCTCACAATCAGAAGCAACCAGTCTTGTTTAGCTAAACAACCTCTGTAGCAATTAGTTCAAAAAGGTTAGGACTTTATCAATAACTGTAAACTTCCCAAATTTTTGCTTCACTTTTTACCTTAGCATGAACTACAGAAAGCCAAATATGCTATCCTAACAAAGGATGACCACTTCTAGTTAACCTGTTCCCAAGTTTCCAATGTCAAAAACCTCTAATCAAGGTGTGTGTTTAGTTGCTCAGTTGTGTCTAACTCTGCAACCCCAAGCCTATTTTTATGGTTCTGCACTCCCTTCTCTGCCTTTGAGTGTTGACCAAATGGAGTAAACTTCACTGAGTTCCTTGCTATAGCAATCTGAATAACTGATCATTGCTAAGCACTGATCAGAACCAAAAAACAATTTGTTTATATGCATATCTTCTAGCTTGATCATGACATTTTCAAGGATAGAAGTCTTATTTGAATTTATTTGAAATCCTTGGTTATGTGTTTGGTAAGCAAATTCACAGGTAATCAGTATTTTGTTAGCTATATGAAGGAAAACAGAAAATGAACAAAAAGAATAGCTGTTCACATATAATAGCAAAGCATGAGAGAGACCAAGAAATAGAAGTTAAGGAAATAAGTTATATAATTATAAAACTGTTTATATATAAAAAAAGAAAATTATATAAATTAAACTCAAAGTTATGATGGTGGATTAAACAAGTTCAAAAGTGGAGAAGATGATAAAAGTGAATTTTAAGAAAACTGATGACTGAAGTAAACACAGAGTTCATTAACCATGAAGAATTGTTATGACTCAGTTCACCAGAGAGAGAATGGTTTTCTCAAAATAATATGGATTTTAGCATTAAAAAAATCTGGTTTGAATCTTGACTCTGATATCAACATTTAGTATACCACAATCATCTCCAGTAATTTAAGGAAGAAATGGAAGATATTAAGAAGAGGTGGCAAGAATACACAGAACTATAGAAAAAAACCTTAATGACCCAGATAAACACAATGGTGTGATCACTCACCTAGAGCCAGACATCCTGGAGTGCAAAGTCAAGTGGGCCTCAGGAAGCATCACTAGGAACAAAGCAAAGTGATAGAATTCCAGCTGAGCTATTTTGAAATCCTAAAAGATGATTCTGTGAAAGTGCTGCACTCAATATGCCAGCAAATTTGGAAAACTCAGCAGTGGCCACAGGACTAGAAAAGGTCAGTTTTCATTCCAGTCCCAAAGAAAGATCAAACTACTGCACAGTTGAACTCATCTCACACGCTAGTAAATTAATGCTCAAAATTCTCCAGGCTAGGCTTCAACAGTATGTAAATCGAGAACTTCCAAATGTTTAAGTTGGATTTAGAAAAGGCAGAGGAACCAGAGATCTTGCCAACATCTGCTGGATCACAGAAAAAGCAAGAGAATTCCAGAAAAACATCTACTACTGTTTCATTAATGGCGCTAAAGCCTTTGACTGTGTGGATCACAACAAACTTGGAAAATTCTTCAAGAGATGGAAATATCAGACCACCTGACCTGCCTCTTGAGAAATCTGTATGCAGGTCAAGAAGCAACAATTAGAACTGGGCAGAGAATAATGGACTGATTCCAAACTGGGAAAGGAATATGTCAAGGTTGTATATTGTCACCCTGCTTATTTAACTTATATGCAGGATACCTCATGAAAAATGCCAGGCTGGATGAAACACAAGCTGGAATCAAGATTGCCAGGAGAAATATCAATAACCTCAGATATGCAGATGATACCATACTTATGGCAGAAAGTGAAGAGGAACTAAAGAGCCTCTTGATGAAAGTGAAAAAGGAGAGTGAAAAAGTTGACTTAAAACTCCAGATTCAAAAACGAAGATCATGGCATTTGGTCCTATCACTACATAGCAAATAGATGGGAAAACAATGGCAACAGTGACAGAATTTATTTTCTTGGGCTCCAAAATCACTGCAGATGGTGACTGCAGCCATGAAATTAAAAGACACTTGCTCCTTGGAAGAAAAGTTGTGACCAACTTTTCTTATTAAAAAGCAGAGGCATTACTTTGCCAACAAAGGTCCCTCTAGTCAAGGCTATGGTTTTTCCAGTGGTCATGTATGGATGTGAGAGTTGGACTGTGAAGAAAGCTGAGCGCTGAAGAATTGATGCTTTTGAACTGTGGTGTTGGAGAAGACTCTTGAGAGTCCCTTGGACTGCAAGGAGACTCAATCAGTCCATTCTGAAGATCAGTCCTGGGATTTCTTTGGAAGGCCTGATGCAAAAGCTGAAACTCCAGTACTTTGGCCACTTCATGTGAAGAGTTGACTCATTGGAAAAGACCCTGATGCTGGGAGGGATTTGGAGGCAGGAGGAGAAGGGGATGACAGAGGATGAGATGGCTGGATGGCATCGATGCACATGAGTTTGGGTGAACTCTAGGAGTTGGTGATGGATAGTGAGGCCCGGTATGCTGCAATTCATGGGGTCGCAAAGAGTCGGACATGATTGAGCAACTGAACTGAACTGAACTTAATATGTAGTTATATACACAAGTCTGAGAATATCTTTTTGTGTATATATATTTATATATATATATATTTATATATATATATAAATATATATACACACACATACTATTTATAACTATAACTATGTTATAGTTTTTAAAAAGACATTTGAAGATGATAGTTTTATAATTAATGTGTATTTTCCTTATGCTGTAAAGAGGAAACACATGACATTCATTCAAGTTTTTTGGGTTTGCATTTATTTATAAAATGTAAGGCTATATTTTTCAGCCACTTAGTGGTATATCCCTGGTGGCTCAAATGGTAAAGAATCTGCCTGCAATGCACAAAACTTGGGTTTGATCCCAGGGTTGGGAAGACCCCCTGGAGGAGGACATGGCAACCCACTCTAGTATTCTTGCCTGGAGAATCCCATGGACAGAGCAGCCTGGTAAGCTACAGTCCAAGGTTTGCAAGGAGTTGGACAAAACTGATTGACCAACACTTTCACTATCAGTGGAATGTCAGGAAGCAAATAAATGAGTTTCTAAAAATGAAAAACCAAAGTAAAAGAACTTCAAATAAAGAAAGCTGAGTACCGAAGAATTGATGCTTTTGAACTGTAGTGTTGGAGAAGACTCTTAAGAGTCCCTTGGACTGCAAAGAGATCCAGCCAGTCTAACCTAAAGGAAATCAGTCCTGGGTGTTCACTGGAAGGACTGATGCTGAAGCTGAAACTCCAATACTTTGGCCACCTGATGTGAATAATTGACTCACTGGAAAAGACTCTGATGCTGGGATTGACTGAAGGAGGGAGGAGAAGGGGATAGCAGAGGATGAGATGGTTGGATGGCATCACCGACTCAATGGACAGGAGTTTGAGCAGGCTCTTGGAGTTGGTGATGGACAGGGAAACCTGGCATGCTGCAGTCCACGTGGTCACAAAGAGTTGGATATGGCTGAGCAACTGAACTGAACTGAATTTAAAGAAATACTTGGTTGGTTTTTAAACATGGATCTATAACACCAAGAATATAACCAATTAATACACAGAGAATATAACCTGACACATTGCTTATCTTCTTTTGAAATACTGATAGAAAAAAAAATCCTCTGATCTTCAATGTTCTTGTCCAAAATGTAGACATTTACCTCTTGACACTATTTATGAGGCAAAGTATTTTATAATAAAAGAAAGTGAAAGTGAAATGTTACTTGTTCAGTTGTGTCTGATTCTTTGGGACATGGCCTATATTAATGAAAGTAAAACACCTGCAATGTACTTTAACCTGTGAGACACTTAATAATATTAGTTTCTGTCTCCCCAAAGACACTAACTAAAGGTAAATTTTAATTATGAATCCTATCTATTCATGATTGTTTTTGATAAAATTTCTATGAACTCCAAGTGACTCTCAATTAATTCTTTTGCAAACATTCTATCACAATAAAGTATCCTTTCCCTTCATAAAGCTTTTTTTAGAATAAGATAAAGGAGTAGCTAATTTTAACTTGAGAAATTGGCCAAGGTTTCCCAAAGCATTTTAACTGGATATTGAAAATTTTGAAAAATTAGAGTCATGTTGATATATTAAACTTTTAGGAAAGAGCATTTTTGGCTGAGGAAATAGAATTTGCTAAGAAATGAAGACAGAGATATGAAAGAGCAGTCTAAAAGCACAGTCTAAGAATTACTCATTTTAGTATGAGTAGTTTATAGGATCTGTCTGTTGTCTAAGAGAGAAGCAGGTATAAATGATGTGGGAAGAAACTACTTAATTAGGGATCAGATGATGAAGAGAAATGAAGCTGCCAGGGGTTTTTCTAAAGGCAGAAAAGAGACTCCATAGTTTTCTAACCACACGTGTTTTTACATGTTTTTAATAGATAATCCATGAAATCCTAAATTCAACATTTTATAAGGAAAAGAATTAGAAATTTGGTGATAACAAGTAGAGTATAAAGAAAATATTTCAGTCTTAAATAATTATACCATAATTTTTTTTTAATGGAGAACTTAACCAATAGTGTGTATGAACCTGCCCTCAAGACAGGAACTATTGTTTTAATACAAGCAAGCTAATTTAATAAAACTATATATTGGTTTGGTGGTTTCATTTAGGTCTCAAAGAATCTCTAGAAGTGTTTTTCAACCAAAATATGTGGATCCAAATGATGAGATCCAATGATTAATTCCACTAATCTCATGGATCCAAGTAACTGTCACAAATTGGTACCCAAGAGTGAGGGTGGGGTAAATAAGCATTCATTGGATATTCAGGATGATAGAAACTTTTCCAGCACAAGTTCTCATTAATTTTCTTTCAAAGACTCTTGTTTTTTGCATTTCATACATTGATATGAAAATAAATTAAGATATCAGCTTCAGTTTCTCCAAATTTATGAATATCTGTTGATCTTAGGGCATGCACAGATTCTTCTCCTAACTGGCTGCCTTTTCCCTTGCTTCTCTGTTGCAGGTGGATAAACTGATGCAGATATTGGAGGGCATTAGCATTTACCTGTTACTCTGCTCTCCTGTTTCGGCAGTTGCCACAAACTAGAACCAGAACATCATCTCAACTAAATTCTACCTCTTCAAAATAAAGAGACTCACAAGTTTCTATACAAATTTAAGGAAATGTACTACAGCCAAGAGTTTCTTAGCTGTTTAACTATATTATGAATCAGACATCAAATGAAACTAAATGCGGAAGACTTTAAGAGTTCTGGACTTGATTCAGGGCTCAGTTTATGATACTTGCAAGATTAGGATTTAATGCAGATATGTATACTAGCATATTAACTATAGTTTTTATGATTTCCTTCTTCCCAGGCTATTATTTCATGCCAATGTTGTGATGAATGTAAAGAATAACATATGTGTGTGCAAAAAAGTAATATAACCATTGTAATAAATGAATTATTATTACAATAAACTATCAGTCTCAGGATGGAAAAGACTATTCACTGAAGGGATTGTGTAAAAAAAAAAAAAATAGTACCAGATGGACCATTGTGTTGATCTGCATGAATTCAATAGGATTTAACCCTGAAATGACGGATGTCCCTGTTTTGTTTTGTATTTTAACACCTCAAGGGTATCTTCCTTTGCTGCCTTTCTAGTCTAAAATATCAGAAAGAGCCCCAGAGGCACTGGCACCACCAATATACAGGACTGTGATTATCAAAATGCAATTAAAGAACTTAGTGATATTTCTATAGCTCTCTAGAGTCACATACAAACTGTCAAATCCAACACAGTGATTTAATGGATAAAATATATGTGGAATTAAGAATCCAGTACTGTTCTTGACTTTCCTAGGAATGCAATGGGTGTCTGGAGAGGAATTTTTAAATTATACAGTGGTGCAATTTTCTTCACCACTCCGATAGGAACACAGATGATTAGGTTCACATGACTACAATTGTAAACTACAGTCAGTGGGCTGTAAGTAAATATATTTAGGATGAATTACTCCAAAGCAGTAAAAGTATAATACTTTGTTATGCCAACAAGAATGATCTGCTTAAGAAAATGTCCCTGTTGGTTAGAACTAGGTTTTAATTATCTTTTGCCTCTCCCCCGCTCCCCATAATTGGTAGGGACGTTCTTATCTAGGGGGTAATGCAATGAAATCTAATTCCATCAGAACTTTACAAAGTTGAATCTCCCTTAACAGAGACATTGAGAGCATTTCTATATTCTTTTTTAAACTGTTTAAACAAATACTTGAGTCTTTCCAGTAAAGTCTGTTTTGTACAGTGCTCTACTAGCCTAGAATGCCTCTAGAAGGAGAAAGACAAAATTGAGACATCCCCCCCGCCCGCCTTGGGGAAAAAAAATGTGTATCTTAGCTTACTTTCACAATAATTATAAACACATTTTAGTTCAGATTCTTCTCCCCTGGAGAGGAGTCATGAGAAATCTCATAAAAACCAACTTTCCTAGTTTAAAAAAAAGGAAAAAGAAAAGAAAATGCTACATGTTCTACTCATCCTCTCTAAGTTTATGCTACATGTTCTACTCACCCTCTCTAAGTTTTCAGAAACCATAGACAAAATTTTAAAATATCCAAAATTTTGTTTCTGATTGATCTAATCACGAAATCTTCTTTTAAGAAACAGCTATAAGCCTTCTTCATGACAATTCCATGAAAGCCATTTTGAGATTTATTAATATGAAATTTGGGGGCTTCCCTGATGGTTCAGTGGTAAAGAATGTGCCTGCCAATGCAGGAGACACAGGAGATCCAAGTTCAATCCCTGGGTTGGGAAGATCCCCTAGAGAAGGAAATGGCAACCTGCTCCAGTATTCTTGCCTGGAAAATCCCATGGACAGAGGAGCCTGGCCGTCTACAGTCCCTGAGGTCACAAAGAGTTGGACACAACTTAGCAATTAAGCGATAATGACAAAATATGACCTTCTAGCCTTCAAAACATATTTACATTCAACTTCACATTTGAGCCTCAAAAAATTCACTATATTAGTACAGCAACCAAAAAAGGAAATAATTTTTTTTCTGGCTTTTAATAGTGAGACTAGAGAAACTTGGGTTAAAAGCTGAGACATTAGGTTTATAGACTCAATGTGAAATAAAGTCAGTTATCACTGACTGAGAATCTTTAGATATTACGTACTCTCATAGAGAGTTAAATTTATTAATTCAAAATCCAAAATATATTTCAAGATATGGGTATTTTCACATGATGAAACTGAACCTCTGAAAATGTAAGCACTTTGTAGACACTGAGTCCATACAGAGATATTAATAGCATGTCACCGTTAGCCTATTTGCCTTCAAAATGCAAATTTTTCTTCACTTACATGACCACCCAGTGTCTCTGCATCCAGCATGATGGAGTGAATACTCAGTTACAGGTAAATTAGGAATAAGAAGATGAGGAGTTTTCTTCAACTGGTTTACCTAATAAGATAGTCCAAGAAAGGTCTTCTCAACTTCTGGGTTTATAATGAGGAGGGTAGCCTTCCTTATTGGATAAACTAATTTGTCCCCTTTTATTCCTAAAGAAACGACAGAAGAGGAGTCGACTTTCTCTCTCATCTTAAGGTTCTGCTCTCCAGAATTCTCCCCTGACAACCCAGTGCCACCCACCCTGCAAAGGAGTCTCCATCATTTTGTCCCATGAAATAACCGCTCCCTCGGTGGATCTCAGTGAAGGCTAAACAGACTCAATTGCTTTTTCCCTTTTTAAAACATATTTGATATCTCCTTCGATGGTCCTGTGAGGACTG
Source organism: Nanger dama (assembly GCA_917880005.1). Classification (NCBI taxonomy): domain Eukaryota; kingdom Metazoa; phylum Chordata; class Mammalia; order Artiodactyla; family Bovidae; genus Nanger; species Nanger dama. The sequence continues at coordinate 40,719,183 of CAKJTW010000007.1, forward strand.
ATAACAATGAGATACACTGAAAGTGAAAAGAAATATGTTCTTCTAATTCAAATATAAAAATCTGTCTTTGATCCTCTATTATACATTCTTTCCTTTCATTCACATTTTTCTTTTAAAAGCCTTTTCTCAGTGAAAAACTGCTTCCATGATTCTGACAGTCAAAATATGAGAATCATTAAAAATCATAAGTGAGAGTAAATATAGATATTTCTGATACTGAACTCTATTTTGAAATAACTACATATCACATATTTATTTATATAAATATGTATTCTGTTGATTGCATATTTTAACATGTTGCTAAATTGTGGGAAAACTGTCAATTTTATTTTTTTAACTTATTTCATTTTAATTCTCCAATAAAAAGATGCTCCTTTGAGAAAGGAGAAAGGGGAACTTATCTTCATTCTTCTGACAAATCTTTCATGATGTTTTCTCTCCACATTTCTATAGCTTCCTAATTTTAATAAAGTTATTTGACACGTTATTAAGAGAACTTCCAAGTACCTCATTAATTCCTACGAAATATGTTACTTACTAAAATATCTGAATGAATAAAATGATATTTGTTTTCTTTTAAGGAGGCATTAGTTGGATCTTCCCCAAAACTAGCTCACTAACCATAGCCAATAGTGTCTGTTTAAGCAAGTCCCAGAACAAGGTCACAGCTACTGCTGAACATTAAGAGTTGAGCTGCTATTACATGTAGAAACTTGCAAGCACTAACAAGGCAAGAGCCATGTGGAGGTTTTTGGTTCAAAAAAGTTCCTCACAAATAATGTTTTATATGCTTCAAAACTGCAGTGAGACTAGATCCTGAATGTTCTCACCACAAAAACGAAATAAGTATGTGATGTGATAAAGGCGTTAGTTAAAACTACTGGTGTTAACCATATGGCAAAATATAAATGCATAAAATCAATACACTGTATACCTCAAATTTACTCAATGTTTAATGTCAATTATACCCAAAAAATAAAGAGAAACTAATTTAAGCAACTATATCATCAAAATCTCAAAAATTGTCATGGAATTTTTCAAACTTTATAGTGCTCACTTTTTTTTTATAAGCTAATACTACATCAAATATACTCTCAGGATAACTTTTCATGTTCAAGGAAACAAAGTTAGGAGTTTTTTTTTTAAGTTTGGGAAACACTGAACTAAAGAGATGTATATTTAATATCATATAAAAAGAAAAACAATACGAATGAAGTTTCAGTATTCGGTTTTATTTTCTACATTTGGAGTACACTGCTTACTCCAATTACAATTACCCAACTAAGTTTTTACGTTGACTAGAATCAGTTTTTCAAAACATAAAAATATAGCTTGGTTATCAGACCTTCTGCAAAGGATGTGCATTATTCCAGGTTCATGGAGGAAGTGGGCAACGTCTAGACAATCCAGGTTATCTCATAAAAAGAGGTTAACAAGGAAAAATAAAGCTGCTAGAAGACCTGAAAAGAAAACCTCAGGAGAATAAGGCAGCCTAGAAAGTTGCTCATACCCTAAGGAACAAGGGTGGGAGTGGGTATTACTGGAGCCAATGGGCTGGGGCCATCAGCTGTCCTGTTGGATGGGTGCTGGGACCAGTGAGAGAGACTGCCCCGATGGAGCTGAAACTCTGGAAGTGCCTCCTCAAATAAATTTTTGGAATTCTTGAAAAATGAATTACATTAGTCCACCACGAAGTTTTTTTTTTTCACCTTCAAGAAATCTTGTTCAAAATGGTCACTTGTCTAGTGTATGCTTTTCCCTTTCTGCTCTACGAGTGGACACTGAAGCGAAGTGAAAGTTGCTCAGTCGTGTCCGACTCTTTGAGACACCATGGGCTACACATTTCATGGCATTCTCCAGGCCAGAATACTGGAGTGGGTAGCCTTTCCCTTCTCCAGGGGATCTTCCCAACCCAGGGATCAAGGCCAGGTCTCCTGCATTGCAGGCAGATTCCTTACCTGCTGAGTTATTAGGGAAGCCCTACAAGTGGACACTAATGATAGCAAAATAGAATCATTTATCATCTGATAACTGGCTTCATTAAACTATTTGCTGGCCTTTCACATTCCTTCTCCTACACTGATTCTCAAAAGGCCAGCTAAATCCAGGCAACGCTTTAGCAAAGATTTACAGAAAGCTCAGGGACACTAATGGAAAAAGAAAAGAGGTCAATTTCAAAGTGGATATTTACCAGCAATCCCAGAGTCAGCTGAGCACACATTACTAAACAGCATTCTGCCCAGGCTACCCCTCAACTTAGGACCTACCAGCCATTATGTTCAAGAGCTGGTATACATTCTGTCATGTCACCTTGTACCCAAGTACAAGCCCCAGACCAGATAACACAATTCAGAGGCGCTACTCAAATCCACAATGAAGACAGATCATATAGATGTGCAAAGTAATGTGATTCTTTAGTGCTCTGAATGAAGTGATTTCAAATTGACATTTAAACTTTCTCTTTAATGAAAAACTCCATTAGATCATTTTTTCCCCAAAACCCACCAGAAAAGATCAGTCTTCTTCTTCTAAGGAAGAGTAGTAACAGGAGTGGTAATAAATACATTGCTAACATCTTCAAATTAATTCCACATTTCTCACCCATATGGTTCCAGACTCAGAGTATCTCTTCATGCAGTCAGTTACATTGTTAAGCTTTTTATGTACATTCTCTTTGGTCTTGCCCTAAAGTTGACAAGGAGAACTACAGGGATTAACAATTAAAAAAAAATAAGCATAGTTCCTTACTATAGAATTTATTTTCATACAGATATGATGCCAGTATAACAGAAAAGAAAGACAATCCAAGATGTGGCTAAATTTTATTTGGATTTTCTGAGAGGTTTTCTTAGGAGGTGACCCTTGAGATGGACCTGATAGGAAAAAAGAGCCAACTAGTTGAAAATATGAGGGAAAATATAATTGTTAAGAAAGGCAAAGGCTTTTGGATCACAAGTAAGATTGTTACAAATGAAAAGCAGAAAAGGAAAGTAGAGGAAGAAAAAATGTATTAGAATCGATAGGGAATAAGAAATGTAACCAGAACAGTAATAATACAAGTCCTTGTGGAAATGTAAAGGGTCTGATTTTTTTTTCCTAAAGTGTAGGTGAAAGTCACTGGAGGATTTTAAGCAGGAGAGTGATATGGTTTCATTCTCATTTTTAAATTGTTACTCTGACTGCTGAGAATGGATTGTGGGGGGAGAGGGAGACTAATTATTTAAAAATCTATTACATAAAATAAAGTGACTGATGACAATTTCTTGGGCTAGGAGGGAATAGTGAAGCTCAAGAGAAACACAATTATTTTGGATGCAGAGCTGACAGTCCTTAATGGGTTGACTGCATGTGGAATGTGAGAAGAATCAAGATGTTTTTTGCTTTTTTAATTTTTTTCTATTTTTGCTTGTTTGGGGCTTGGTATCTGAGTGGAACAGAATCAAGTAGGAACAAGTTTGGGGGTAATATCAAGATTGCAGTTTTGATCTATTTACTTTGAGACCTATTGAAATCTGAGTGAATATGTCAAGTAGGCATTTGATATTGAGGGAAGATTTACAACTAGAGGTATACACCTGTGAGTCACTAAAGTACAGACGGTGTTTAAAGCCAGACATTTATAAAAGACTTTTTAGAGAGTGTGCAGGTGAGAAAAGTATAGTGTTCAAGACTAAGCCCAAGGTCTCAGAATAAGACGTTATGTTGGGGAGGAATACTAAGTAAAGCAAACTGAGCAAAAGGAGTTGGTAGCAAGAAACTCAGGAAAATGTGAAGTTCTCAAAAATAGGATAAAAAATCCAGTAAGAATGAAATGGTCTACTAATTGTCTGTTGTTTAAAGACCAAATAATATGAGGAGTGATGAAAAATGATCTCTTTCTTTGGCAAAATGGAGATTCTCGATAACCTTGACAAGAGTAGTTTCAACAAAGTGTATAAGAAGAAAGCAGACACCAGAATCATCATTAAGACCCTACCTACCTGGAGCTCTTTCTAACAGAAACTTCTTCACATCATGTCTTTGGAAACAAGGAACCTTAAGGCAACTCATGTATAACTTACAAACCCACTCTTATCCTCCAAGACCAGAAATAATTGGGAAAAGACTTTGAGGTGGTTTGGTCTACTTTATGTCAAGCCCAGTGATAAGAGGCCAGATCAATCAAATTCTCTTTCTGTGGTCTGACTCTGAAGTGCAAAATATAAAGAATCAGTGCAAACTGAACTTACCAGACTGGCAGAGCAAGGCCTCAAGACTGGAGCTTTGATGGATCCTTGTTAACAGACATTAGCTATGAGTTACACAAAAACCATTCAGGAAGGAGCATAAGATATCTACTTCTTAGCTCATAAGACCCACAGTGACTGGAAGAATAGAGATGAGGACATTAACTGTAAGGCTCGGAGAACTGCACTCTGAAAAGGACACTCAGGGACAGCCTCTGGTGGACTGACAAAGTTTATTATCCAATTGTGTAGTTTTATAATTTTCAGGGAATACAGCATAACACAGACTTGCACGTAGCCATTTCAGATAAGCATAAAATACAGTTCCCACCGCCTAAGCCATAACATAGCTTGGGCAAAACTCTAAAGGGAGTCTTATCATGAAACAACAGTCCTTGCTCTCAGAAACAGGTGGTCAGAAGGAAGCCTTCAAAAGCCTCAAGGCCGGGCGTGTAACCCTTCATTATCCGTTCCCAGTCTCAGGCACTCGGTGAACACTCATAACCCTTTGTTACGCTCGTTCCAGCTTCCAACCTTCCTCATGAGTGGAGCAAATACGTTTTCAGTATTTGCTCAAAGGCTTCCAGCTCCTCTATATTAACCACAGCTAAATGTCCACAAACCTCTTGTTACTAACATCTCTAAGAGGCCTCAGAATCATGAGTAATTGCATTCCCAGTTGGTACTTTGGTTCCAGCTTTTTCATAAGTCTTGTTGGAAGGCTCTCATAAGACATGAGATCTTGTTTCATGGATCTCATAAGACCTCGATTATCTTACTGCTGCAGCTCTTGCATCCTTACAACAAACCATTTACCCTTGAGGTTTCTGACTGTGGTTTTCTCCTAACCAGCCAACAGATTCTAATATAAGACACTGTACATAAGGAATTGTTTATCAGATACTTAGAATAAACAAGTCAAATAAATAAGCACTGATAGGGCATTCATAAAAACAACAGATTCAAAAGGTGATTTTAAAAAGAAAGTGTTAATGTATTTCTTGGAGTTGATGAGTATGGGTTGACTCACTGAGTTACCTGCACTGTAGTCATTCACTTTACACTAGAAAATGATGAAGTGCTCAAAACTAGAAGACAGGGCAGTTGATTCTGTATAGCAGGAGTGGGCAGAGCTATGTTTAATTTTTGCTCTTTTGCTAAGTGTTGCTGTTACTGATCACAGGGAGACACTGAAAAGTATAAGTATCATCCAGTTACATGTATGTGTCTGGAGTGGGAAAAAGATAATACAAGGGAAATGCCATAATGCAAAATTTTTTTTTTTAATGATGTGCAATTAGCTACCTCATTCTTCCTTGTTTTCTTTTTCCAAAACACTGGTGGCATTTTTGCTGAGAGAATTTTTCTTTATCTAAGTGTACCTGATACACTTTAAAACACAGATAAACTTAAAAACACAGAAAGGAACACAGAAAAAGTGTTCTTTCCTCTACCAAAATAAAAAAAGAAAGAAACTCTATATACTATAATTAAAAATGCGAAAGGTTATTAGTTAAACTTCTCTTTTCTCTTGGCAAAAGTAATAACGCTTGAGAAAGTCACCTTCTAAACCCTGGTAACATGGTTGGTCAAAAAGAAAAGAAATAAATACAAAATATATGTAAGTGTTGAGAGATTATCCAAATACGCCTCCCAAGGCTGTATTATGATAGAGCTGATGATTAGGACCATAAAACAAGGCTTCTCAACCTTAAACACATCACACATCTCTTTAGGATGCTAAATATACTCTGCCAGAATGTGAGCAGGCTTTTTCCACTGCCCAGATAATGTGACCTTGAGCCCCTCCAGTTGAGTTCACCATTAAAGAGCCCAAACAGCTGCAAGGCAAAAATCAGAGATGCCTCCGCTTTGTTTTCAATCACAGTCTAATCAATAAAAATCAAAGGATACCACAGAAAGTCTAAGTTTGCTAAGGGAAGATAAGAAATAGCAGTATTTGATATTTCCTTCCTGTTCTATAAGTAAATCTCAGAGAAATTATTAAATTGCTTCTCATTTCAATCAACAGCATAACCGAGAATGAATAGGATTCCCCCACATTCAGAAAGAGGTAGTGGGTAAATGGGGCTTCCCTGGTAGCTCAGCTGGTAAAGAACCCACCTGCAATGCAGGAGACCCTGGTTTGATTGCTGGATCAGGAAGATCCCCTGGAGAAGGGATAGGCTACCCACTCCAGACAATTCTTCTTGCTGAAGAATTCCCATGGACAGAGGAGCCTGGTGGGCTACAGTCCATGGGGTTGCAAAGAGACATGACTGAACAACTAAGTATAGCACAGCACAGTGGGTAAATACTCAATTTCACACAATAAGCATTTACACAAAATTCATTTTTTCAAATCTCTATGCCCTTTGTCCTCTGCTACCCTTCTCTTCCTCTTCTACCTGGATTAACCCATATATAGATGTGAAACTGAAAACCACTCAGTTGTGTCCGACTCTTTGCACCCCATGGACAGTCCATGGAATTCTCTAGGCCAGAATACTGGGGGAGATGGGGGGGTGAGGTTGCCATTTCCTTCTCCAGAGGATCCTCCCAACCCAGGGATCAAACCCAGGTCTCCAACCCAGGTCTCCTGCACTGTAGGCGGATTTATATTTATGCATATATGTATGCATCATCTATATGCATATGTACATATACATACACACAAGTGCACATATTCATATGCATAATAAAGAAATATAGTATGTATTTTTCTGTCAACAGGCAACTAGGCTCTTTCCATGTCTTCGTTATTGTAAACAAAACTACAATAAATATGGGAATAGAAATTTCTCTTTGAGATTCCAATTTAATTCCCTTTGGTTACATACCTAGTAGTCAGATGACTGAGGGCTTCACAGGTGGTGCCAGTGGTAAAGAACCCACCTGACAGTGTAGGAGGTGTCAGAAAAACATTCATTTCCTGGGTTGGGAAGATGCCCTGGAGGTGGGACTAGCAACCCATCCCAGTATACTTGCTTGGAAAATCCCATGGACAGAGGAGTCTGGTAGGCTAGGGTCCATAGGGTTGCAAAAAGTCAGACACAAGTGATTTAGCATGCGTGCATGCACAAGATGACTGGATCACACAGTAGTTCTATTTTTAATTTTTGAGGGGCCTCAATATTGTTTTCCATTATAACTATATCAGTTTTTATTCCCACCAAGAGAGTACAGGGTTTCCTCTTCTCCATAGCCTGGCCATTGCGTGTTATCTTTTATCTTTTTGATAATAGCTATTCTAACAAGTGTGAGATGATACCTTCATTACAGCTTTGGGCAGCTGGGAGATCTAGGTAAAGCGTACACAGTTTCTATCACACAAAATGAATAAACTCTGGAGATCTACTGTGCAGCTGGTGACTGTCATTAAAAATACTGTGTCATATACTTGATATTTTCCAAGCAGATATATCTTAAGAGTTTTGATCATGAAATAAAGACAAAAAAGAAAGAAAAAGATATGTAAGATATGTATGGGGATAAATATGTAAACTAGCTTGACAGTGGTGATCCTTTGACAATGCATACATAATCAAAGCATGAAGCTGTATATCTTAAATATATACAATTTTTATTTATCAATTATACTCCAGTAAAGCTGAAAAAAAAAAAAAACTAAAAGGAAGCCTAAAGGATATAAGCAATAGTAAGATTAAACCTAGAAAGAAAACTTTGCCTTAAGACACAGGCTGTGTTCATTCTCTTTCAGTCAGAAACCAAACTGAAGAAAACATAACATGAATTTTTGCTACATGCTTGCCTGCCATGTCTGCAAAAGTCCTACACATAAAAGTCATATTTTCCCTATAAATGTTTAAAGTGCATGAGTACAAGACCATTTATTTGAAGTTCTTTTACTTTGGCTTTTCATTTTTAGAAACTCATTGATTTGCTTCCTGATATGCCACTGATAGTGAAAATGTTAGTCAATCAGTTATGGCCGACTCTTTGCAAACCCTGGACTGTAGCTTACCAGACTCCTCTGTCCATGGGATTCTCCAGGCAAGAATACTAGAGTGGGTTGCCATGTCCTCCTCCAGGGGGTCTTCCGAACCCTGGGATCAAACCCAAGTTTCATGCATTGCAGGCAGATTCTTTACCATTTGAGCCACCAGGGATATACCACTAAGTGGCTGAAAATATAGATTTACATTTTATAAGTGAATGCAAAGCCGAAAGACTTGAATGAATGTCATGTTTTTCCTCTTTACAGCATAAGAAAAATATACACTAATTATAAAACTATCATCTTCAAATGTCTTTTTAAAATTGTCTTTTTAAAAAAATGTCTTTTTAAAAACTGTAACATAGTTATACATAGGTATGTGTGTGTGTGTGTATATATATATATATATATATATATACACAAAAAGATATTCTCAGACTTGTGTATATAACTACATGTTCAGTTCAGTTCAGTCGCTCAGTCATGTCAGACTCTTTGCTACCCCATGAACTGCAGCATGCCAGGCCTCCCTGTCCATCACCAACTCCCGGAGTTCACCCAAACTCATGTCCATCGAGTAGGTGATGCCAACCAGCCATCTCATCCTCGGTCATCCCCTTCTCCTCCTGCCCCCAATCCCTCCCAGCATCAGAGTCTTTTCCAATGAGTAAACTCTTCGCAGGAGGTGGCCAAAGTATTGGAGTTTCAGCCTCAGCATCAGTCCTTCCAATGAACACCAAGGACTGGTCTCCTTTAGGATGGACTGGTTGGATCTCCTTGCAGTCCAAGGGACTCTCAAGAGTCTTCTCCAACACCATAGTTCAAAAGCATCAATTCTTCGGTGCTCAGCCTTCTTCACAGTCCAACTCTCACATCCATACATGACCACTGGAAAAATCATAGCCTCGACTAGACAGACCTTTGTTGGCAAAGTAATGTCTCTGCTTTTGAATATGCTGTCTAGGCTGGTCATAACTTTTCTTCCAAGGAGTAAGTGTCTTTTAATTTCATGGCTGCAATCACCATCTGCAGTGATTTTGGAGTCCAAAAAATAAACTCTGACACTGTTTCCACTATTTCCCTGTCTTTTTCCCATGAAGTGATGGGACCAGATGCCATATCTTCATTTTCTGAATGTTGAACTTTAAGCCAACTTTTTCACTCTCTTCTTTCACTTTCATCAAGAGGCTCTTTAGTTCCTCTTCATTTTCTGCCATAAGGGTGGTGTCATCTGCATACTGAGATCATTGATATTTCTCCCAGCAATCTTGATTCCAGCTTGTGCTTCTTCCAGCCCAGCATTTCTCATGATGTACTCTGCATGTAAGTTAAATAAGCAGGGTGACAATATACAGCCTTGATGTCCTCCTTTTCCTATTTGGAACCAGTCTGTTGTTCCATGTCCAGTTCTAACTGTTGCTTCCTGACCTGCATACAGATTTCTCAAGAGGCAGATCAGGTGGTCTGGTATTCCCATCTCTTTCAGAATTCTCCACAATTTATTGTGATCCACACAGTCAAAGGCTTTGGCATAGTCAATAAAGCAGAAATAGATGTTTTTCTGGAACTCTCTTGCCTTTTCCATGATCCAGCGGATGTTGGCAATTTGATCCCTGGTTCCTCTGCCTTTTATAAAACCAGCTTGAATATATGGAAGTATATATTGCTTCAATAACAAATGAGAAAAACTTTATTCAAATAAGTGTAATGTGAATAATATAATATATGCCAAGAATGGCAATTTGCATAACAGTGAGTAGAATATCAATATCATCTGATTTAATTTACATAAAAACATAAAATTATTAACCTGTCATCACATTAAATGCATAGTAAATGATAACTCAGAGAGTCTCATTATTTTTAACTTTAGAGTTATTCACATCCACACTCTTTTCTTCCTTTTCTATCTCAGGACCCCCCTTTTGCTATTCAAGTGCCCCAACCACACCTCACACTTACTTCACAGACCTTCTGAGATCTTCACAACTAAGTTTACATCTCTGGCTTCTGATTTTCCAACTGGACATTGTCTGTACTTCAATTATGAAATAGGCTGCACTCCAAAGGTTGTCATGCATGCACCTGAAAATCACTATAGGTATTACCATAGGATCAATAATCATGTACAATATTGTATACAATTTTTAGTTCCCAGATGAGCCTGCAAATATTAATTAGCCCATGATGTTTCAAAGCATTATATATGCATATGACGAGAGCGTCATGGGTCCCATATATCACAAGTTAAAAACAATTCTGCTACAGAAAACTACTCAAAGAGTAGCTTTCTCATCTTTATAATGAGATGAAAACATCTATTTTCCTATTTCCTAATTCTCTGATTTTTAATGTGTTACCTGCTTCTCACATACATTTACCATTGAAGATACAGTGGAGAACAAAACTATGTCTCCTCCCTGCATCTTGAATTTCTGTTAGAGAGATAAAATTATACAAGTAAATTAAATAGCTACAGAAGATTGCAATTGCAATGTCAAAATTAAAATTTCTTTTTAATGTAAATGTGAAATTTCACATTAACTTAAGCCACGAGTCTCTTTAATTTTACATAGTATTGGGATAATATGTGATACTCTATTTTGTAAGTTGGAAGAGTTGGGCTTTGATGAGGAGCAATGTTATCAGGAATGCCTCTAAACCCCAAAATTTTGCTGAATATTCTCAGTCTCCAGGATAGAGCTTTTCAGTGAAGAAGCATTTGGGAGGAAGTGGGACTCATGGGACTGAGATTTCTATGGGGCCAAGATAAGCAAACGTCATTATAATGTAAATTTCTACCATGTGCAATGCCAATCAGCTTCCTAAGTTAGCCAGTATTGTGTTTCTTTGTTTCATTTTTCATGTCTTCAAAAACTGGCCTAATGTTTCATTTTTATCAGTTGCTCAGTCATATCTATCTCTTTGCAACCCCACGGACTGTAGCCCACGAGCCTCCTCTGTCCATAGAATTTCCCAGGCAAGAGTACTGGAGTAGGTTGCCATTTCCTCCTCCAAGGGATCTTCCCCATCCAAGGATCAAACCCACACCTCTTGCATCTCTGCATTGTCAGGTGGATTTTCACCATTGCACCACCTGGAAAGAGCCAATGTTTCCTTCCCTTACCCTATATGTTACTTTTGTTTTTATTTTTTTAATTGGAGGCTAATTACTTTACAATATTGTATTGGTTTTGCCATACATCAGTATGAATCTGCCACGGGTGTGCACATGTTCTCCATCCTGAACTCCCCTTCCACCTCCCTCCCCATATCATCCCTCTGGGTCATCCCAGTGCACCAGCCCCAAGCATCCTGTATCCTGCATCAAACCTGGACTGGCGATTCGTTTCTTATATGATATTATACACATTTCAATGCCATTCTCCCAAATCATCCCACCCTCTCTCTCTCCTCTCCCACAGAGTCCAAAAGACTGCTCTATACATCTGTGTCTCTTTTGCTGTCTCGTATACAGGGTTATCATTACCATCTTTCTAAATTCCATGTATGTGTATTAGCATACTGTACTGGTGTTTTTATATGTTACTTTTAACAGAAGGTTTTCTTCTTTAACCCCAATCTGTCTTCACAACAACAACAGCAACAAAAATGATCCCACACTTCCATTCAGGTTTTGTGTGAATTTTTATAGCTAATAAGCTGGAAGAGAAGTGGCATGCAGCAAGACTGAGCATTTCTATGCTTTGTTTTTTCCCACCACTAAGGAAAACCAACACAGACAATAAAAGTAAAAAATAATGCATTTAACTTACACTTCAGGGAAAATTATTGCTGAGATAGTAACAAATCTGAGAACGCTACTGAAACAATAGTCAGCAGCTCACTTAGCAAAACAGAGCAGCTTAGGGCTGCTGCCAGCCTTTCCTGCACAGTGGAGAAAAATAGAAAATTGTACCTCATCAGAGAGGAAAACATGGAAAAAGAAAATTTCCTGGAAAAATACATTTCCTCTTTGTGGACAGAACTGAAAAACACATAGAGCCCTTTCCAGTACACGGTCCCCTTTCAGGGATAACTGCACAAAGAGCCCAGGCACAGACATGATTAAGGGCTGTGAGGTGAACTTTGTGCTTAGTCCTGCCGCTCTTTGGGGCCCCATGGACTGTAGCCAGCCAGGCTCCTCTGTCCATGGAATTTTCCAGGCAAGAATACTGTAGTGGTTTGCCATTGCCTACTCCAGGGAATCTTCCCAACCCAGGGATTGAACCCACATCTCTTGCATCTCCTGCATTGGCCAGTGGATTCTTTATCACTGAGCCACCTGGGAAGCGGGGTGAACTCAGCCAGACCTTGGAAACCAGCCAGCCCTGGTCCACTACACTTTAGCCGACTGCCTGGAAAAGGCAAGGAGAAAGAAATATGGCCCTGACCTGAAACTAGACCTACTAACCAGTGAGAAATAGAAAACACAATTTCGTGCAAGCATTTACATGTAGAGATGGGTACATCATGACAGTAGGGACTCCAGTAACAAGATTCACAGAGGACATGGTGCCAGGGGAAGGAAGACCTTCAACTGCCAGGATGTGGGGTGGGAGGTGGGAGGGGGCCTCGGCATTGGGAGATTGTGTTCACCTATGGCTGATTCGTGTCAATGTATGGCAAAACAAATACAGTACTGTAATTTAAAAAATAAATAAATTTAATAAAAAAAAGAACTCTACTCAAAAGCAAAAACTAGAAGGGAATCTGGATAAGCAAGGTAAAAACCTGACCCAGAAGGAATGCAGAGTTTGAAAGATTATCAAGACAGACATTCAGCCACAGAGGAACAAGCCAGAGAGCTTTGATCAGACAACTGTGCGGGAAGTAGGTCAGGTGAGTCCCAGTGGATGGGTTTTAAGCTTCTCAATTGTCTCCTACCTAAAATTAGGTATTATCCTAGGGATCAGAAGAGAGGTGAGTGGTGATTTAATTGCTCCTATCCCTTGGACATGACTGAGTGAATAACACACACATCCCTTGGACAGAGGAGCCTGGCAGAGTTGCAAAGAGTCAGACACGACTGAAGCAGCTTAGCACGCATACATCATAAGGTAGAGAAAACCAGATAAGGCTTAACATTCACAGCTATTTATAATATTTTTAACCATAGACTGACAATTTAGCTCTTCTATGGCTGAGTTGGGATAGAGGTACGGCGGAAAATAGGATCTGAGATCATGAATAGAGATCATGAAGTGGGGAAAGAGACACCCTCAGTAAGGAACAGGCATAATCAAAATGAATAGGGAAACCTATTTTGAAGTCACAGCCAAGAGGAAGAACACCTAATGAGAGTTAAGCATAGTAAATTGGAGATTACCCCATTGCATTATTTTTCATATATGTCAAACCTTTGTATACAACCCTAGAAAATATCAACTTCATTGTGCTTTTTACAATACTGACATGTCCTAGTTATAGTCTGAAAAAACAAACAAGGAAACCCTTTAAATCAGGCAGAAGTAATAGACATTGACTGGCACTTCTACTTCCAAAGTATTGATATCAAAAGGAGAGAAGACAGTTAAACACAGGAGGGTACTATCTCCTGGATAATGAGCTCAGCAGATGATAATAAGCTCGGTTTTGCCATACACAAAAACAGACTCACTACTTTCTAATCCTGCCTTTTTGTTCTGAAATTGAGTCATATAAAACAGCTGTAATGCAGTCATTTGAAAAAATATGGTTCTACTTCTACAACATCAGTACATTTTCATATCATGGAGATAGCCTGTAGCAAAAAGAAGTAAGACATTGTCAAGGTTAAGAGTAAAAAGCTAATTCCATTTCATATAAGTAGGTGAGTAAACCTTTCTTTTAATCAAAGTTAGGTTTTTATAGCTTCTATTACCTCTGCAAGAGGAAGAAGACAGAGACCATAGATAATTTCATAATATCAGTCCCAAATACTAGCACTGTGAAGTTTAACTTTTCTCATTAGAAAGAAATGGTGAAAAACAAATAAACAGTAACAGGCAAACAAAAACAGCGACTTGAAATTCTGTTACAAATCCTAAGGCATCTAACATATAAGTGTTAGTCACTCAGTCGTGTCCAACTGTTTGTATGGGATTATAGCCCACCAGGCTCCTCTGTCCATGGAATTCTTCAGGTAAGAATACTGGAGTAAGTAGCCATTCCCTTCTCCAGGGGATCTTCCCAACTCTGCCATCAAACCCAGGTCTCCCACACTGCAGGCAGATTCTTTGCTGTATGAACCACCAGGGAAGCCTAAGAATACTAGAGTGGGTAGCCTATCCCTTCTCCATGGGATCTTCCTGTCTCAGGAATTGAACCCAGGTCTTTTGCATTGTAGGTGGACTCTTTACCATCTGTCAGATCAGACAGTAAAGAATCTAATGGATACCTGCCTATTTCAGACCTAAGCCACCATAGGCAAACAAAATGAAAAGATCTCTAAGACAAATTTTTTTCACAATGCAATTTGTTAAATTCAAATAAGTATTTTTTCCTAAACCTAGATGTTCATGTTGACTGGTGATCTGACTTCAAGTATGTTTAGTGTTCTGAACAGACACATTTAAGAAGACCTGCAGTACAAAAATTCCAATGGCAACTTCAGAGAAATCTGAGGATTATTTAATAAGCTATAATATGTCTACCCATATATTTAGATCAATAATATCATTTTTATAGGGAAGAAAATCATTTTATATGATATTATTCTATTGTGATATAGGTTTTGATTATCTAAAGTACTTTTATTAGTAATGAAGAATGACTTTTAGAACCCAGCAAATGTATATTGGTCTTATTTACTTCAAAATGATAAGTGTTCTCATGACTCAATTTAATTATTTAAGGACTTAAACTATTTTTCAAACTCTATTAAGTTTTCCTGGGGTTGGTTATTTTCTCTAATTATCTTTACATCTAATGCAAACCAAAAAAATTCACCTTATTAGCTTGCTGATGCCTTTACTTATATATTAATCACTTATTTTAAAACTATCCTTGGATTTGGGAAAAAATTCTCACTAAAGCAAGCAAAAAAACCAGACAGTCAATAATAGTTTAACTATTTAAACATATTTTCTTTTTCCCCATTGTATACTAATGTTTCACATATACAGGTAAGATACCATTTAAAGCGACTTCTCAGTGAAAAAAATTCAACTACATAATATAATTATATAAAAATTATTTCACAGTTTGAGGGCTTCTGCATTATTTTATTCACATTATTTTATGTCTTCTTTATTAGTGTTTACAAAATTTTACTTTCTATGGTAAAAATGGCACCTTACTCCTTCAAATATTGCTAGTTTTAGGAAACGAACTAAATTACCTATTTGATAAAATAGGAAGTGAGAGTCATTATTTTTCTTGCTTGTTTTTGCCCAAAATGAGAATCTGAAGTTGACATGTTGAATGTGCTGGAAGGGAGAACAGTCACTGAGAAGGTGATTGTAGCACTTCTGCCATAACGTTAATAGAGACTGACAAAGTTTCCAGTCTCTATTTTGTATTTAAAAATAGACAATGGACTGGCAGTCCTAAGATGGCAGAGGAATAGGACAGGGAGACCACTTTCTCCCTCACAAATTCATCAAAAGAACATTTCAGTGCTGAGTAAACATCACAAAACAACTTCTGAATGCTGGCAGGAGACATCAGGCACCCAGAAAAGCAGATCATGGTCTTCAAAAACAAGTAGGTAAAAATATAAAAGACGGAAAAAAGAGACAAAAGAGGTAGGGAGGGAGCTCTGTCCCTGGAAGGGAATCTTAAAAGAGAGAAGTTTCCAAACACCAGGAAACACTCTCGCTGCTGAGTCTGTGGCGAGCCTTGGAAGCACAGAGGGCAACATAACAGGGAGGAAAAACAAATAAATAATTAAAGGCAATAGATTAGGAGCCCAATGGTAACTCCCCCAGCGGCGAAGTAGTGAAGACGCCTGCATCCGCTACTAGCAAGCGGGGGGCCGGGCAGGGAGGTGCAGGCTGCAGTGCTTTTTAAGAATGGTACTGGAATGCCCCAAGCATAACCAGGACAAACTAACTTGGGCTAGCAAACCAGACTGTGGGATAGCTACCACGCGAAAAGCTCTAACATAAGACACCACCAGGACTGCACACAGAACAAAGGACGGAACAGAATTAGCCGGCTGCAGACCATCCCCCTCCGGTGACAGGCAGCCAGAGCTGGAAGGGCCAGAAGGGGGCAATTGCAGCCCCAGAGAAACATTAACTTCCAAACTGCAAACAAGCTTCTTTGCTAACTAAGACTTCTTAGGGTTCTGGACAGTCACCATCTGCCTAAGAAGGGGCGCCAGTTGTACACCCAGAAAACTGAGCACCAAGGACGGGAAAGGCGATAAGTCGCAGCGACCGCGCTCGCCAAACACCAAAGCTGCTCGGAGCTGGGAAGGGCACAAAACGCAGGCCCAGCCAAGTCTGTGCCTCTGAGGACTACCTGAGTGCCTAAGCCTGAGCGGCTCAGACTGGGGAGGTGCATGCAGCCCAGGGCCAGTCTCAGACGGTTCCCGGCAGAGCAACCTAGAGCCTGAGCGGTGTGCGCTACGAGTGGGGGCAGGCCCAGCATGGCTGAGACACCACCAGCAAATGCCAGTGTTACTTGTTTGCAGCATCCCTCCCTCCCAACAGTGCGACTGAACAAGTGAACCTAAAAAAAAAAAAAAGTGTGTCCACCACCATCCCCCTTGTGTCAGGGTGGAAAATAGACACTGAAGAGACCAGCAAACAGAAGAAGCTAAAACAGAGGGAACTGCCTTGGAAGTATAGATCTTAAGAAATATAAGCCAGACCAAGGAACTATCCGAAAATGAACTGACCCCACACTGCCGACAACACCACCTGAGAAAGTCCCAGATATACCTTTACTATTTTTACAATCATTCATTCTTTTTTGTTGTTTTGTTTTCTCTTTTTTTTTCTTTTTTTTTAAATTTTAACATTTTTTAATTTCTAAGTTCTTAAAGCAAACACCATATAAATATATATTTTGTGGTTGTTGTTGGTTTTTTTTAAATAATTCTTGTGACTTTTTCTTTTTCTTTCTTCTTCTTTTCTTTAATATTGTATTTTTGAAAACCAACCTCTACTCTAGATTTTTAATCTTTGCTTTTTGGTATTTGTTATCATTTTTGTACCTTTAAAAACCCAGTCTTCAGTACCCATTTTCACTTGACAGCGAGACTACTGGCTTTGGACTCTCCTTTGGACTCTCCTTTTTCTCCACCAGGTTGCCTCTGTCTCCTCCCTCCCTCTTCTCTTCTCTACCCAACTCTGTGAATCTCTGTGTGTTCCAGATGGTAGAGAACACTTAGGGAACTGGTTACTGGCTGGATCTGTCTCTCTGTTTTTCATTTTCCTCTTTTATCCTCCTGGCCACCTCTGCTCCTTCCTCCCTCTCCTCTTCTCTGTATAACTTCATGAACATCTCTGAGTGGTCCAGACAGTGGAGCGCACATAAGGAAGTGATTACTGGCTAGCTTGCTCTCTCCTTTTCTGATCCCACCTCATCTCATTCCAGTGACCGCTAACTACCCCCTCCCTCTTCTCTTCTCCATGTAACTCAGTGAACCTTTCTGGGTGTCCCTCAATGTGGAGAAAATTTTCATCTCTAACCATCTGTGCTATATAGATGGAGAAGTCTTAAGGCTACTGTAAAAATAAAACTGAAAACCAGAAGCAGGAGGATTAAGTCCAAATCCTGAGAACATCAGAGAACTCCTGACTCCAGGGAACATTAATTGATAGGAGCTCATCAAATGCCTCCATACCTACATTGAAACCAAGCACCACCCAAGGGCCAACAAGTTCCAGAGCAAGACATACCACACCCCTGAGCTTCAATATACAGGCAGCTCAAGTTACTCCAAAACCACTGACATCTCATAACTCATTACTGGACACTTCATTGCACTTCAGAGAGAAGAAATCCAGCTCCAGCCACCAGAACTCTGAGACAAGCTTCCGTAACCAACAAACTTTGACAAGCCACTAATACAACCCGATCCACAGCGAGGAAACTCCATAATAAAGAGAACTCCAAATATTCCCAGAATACATAAAGGCCACACCAAACGCAGCAATATAACCAAGATGAAGAGACAGAGGAATACGCAGCAGGTAAAGGAAGAGGATAAATGCCCACCAAACCAAACAAAAGAGGAAGAGATAGGGAATCTCCTGAGAAAGAATTCCAAATAATGATAGTGAAAATGATCCAAAATCTTGAAATCAAAATGGAATCACAGATAAATAGTCTGGAGACAAGGATTGAGAAGATGCAAGAAAGGTTTAACAAGGACCTAGAAGAAATTTTAAAAAGTCAATATATAATGAATGATGCAATAAGAGATCAGAAACACTCTGGAGGCAACAAATAGTAGAATAACGGAGGCAAAAGATAGGATTAGTGAAATAGAAGATAGAATGGTAGAAATAAATGAATCAGAGAGGAAAAAAGAAAAACGAATTAAAAGAAATGACAGTCTCAGAGACCTCCAGGACAATATGAAATGCTCCAACATTCGAATTATAGGAGTCCCAGTAGAATAAGAAAAAACAAAAGACCATGAGAAAATACTTGAGGAGATAATAGTTAAAAACTTCCCTAAAATGCGGAAGGAAATAATCACCCAAGTCCAAAAAACCCAGAGAGTCCCAAACAAGACAAACCCAAGGTGAACACCTCAAGACACATATTAATCAAATTAACAAAGATCAAACATAAACAACAAATATTAAAAGCACAAGGGAAAAACAACAAATAACACACAAGAGGATTCCCATAAGGATAACAGCTGATCTTTCAATAGAAACACTTCAGGCCAGGAGGGAATGGCAAGACATACTTAAAGTGATGAAAGAAAATAACCTACAGCCCAGATTACTGTACCCAGCAAGGATCTCACTCAAATATGAACGAGAAATCAGAAGCTTTACAGACAAGCAAAAGCTGACAGACTTCAGTACCACCAAACCAGCTCTCCAACAATTACTAAAGGATATTTTCTAGACAGGAAACACAAAAGGGCATATAAACCCGAACCCAAAACAATAAAGTAAATGGCAACGGGAGCATACTTATCAATAATTACCTTAAACGTAAATGGGTTGAATGCCCCAATCAAAAGACAAAGACTGGCTGAATGGATACAAAAACAAGACCCCTATATATGTTGTCTACAAGAGACCCACCTCAAAACAAAGAACACACACAGACTGAAAGTGAAGGGCTGGAAAAAAGATATTCCATGCAAATAGAGACCAAAAGAAAGCAGGAGTAGCTATACTCATATCAGATAAAATAGACTTTAAAACAAAGGCTGTGAAAAGAGACAAAGAAGGCCACTACATAATGATCAAAGGATCAATCCAAGAAGATATAACAATTATAAATATATATGCACCCAAATAGGAGCACCGCAATATGTAAGACAAATGCTAACAAGTATGAAAGGGGAAATTAACAATAACACAATAATAGTGGGAGACTTTAATACCCCACTCACACCTAGGGACAGATCAACTAACCAGAAAATTAACAAAAGAAACACAAACTTTAAATGATACAATAGACCAATTGGACCTAATTGATATCTATAGGACATTTCACCCTAAAACAATAAAGTTCACCTTTTTCTCAAGTGCTCACAGAACCTTCTTCAAGATAGATCACATCCTGGACCATAAATCTAGCCTTGATAAATTAAAAAGAAAAGAAAAGAAATCATTCCAAGCATCTTTTCTGATCATAATGCATTAAGATTAGATCTCAATTATAGCAGAAAAACTATTAAAAATTCCAACATATGGACGCTGAACAACACGCCTCTGAATAACCAACAAATCACAGAAAAAAATCAAAAAGGAAATCAAAAGATCCATAGAAACTAATGAAAATGAAAACAGAACAACCCAAAACCTGTGGGACACTATAAAAGTAGTGCTAAGGGAAAGTTCATAGCAATATAGGCATACCTCAAGAAACAAGAAAAAAGACAAATAAATAACTGAACTCTACACCTAAAGCAACTAGAAAAGGAAGAAATGGAGAGCCCCAGGGCTAGCAGAAGGAAAGAAATCTTAATAATTAGGGCAGAAATAAATGCAAAAGAAACAAAAGAGACCATAGCAAAAATCAGCAAAGCCAAAAGCTGGTTCTTTGAAGGGATAAATAAAACTGACAAACCATTAGCCAGAGTCATCAAGAAACAAAGGGAGAAAAATCAAATCAATAAAATTAGAACTGAAAATGGAGAGATCACAACAGACAACACAGAAACACAAAAGATCATAAGAGACTACTATCACCAATTATATGCCAATAAAATGGACAATGTGGAAGAAATGGACAAATTCTTAGAAAGGCACAACTTTCCAAAACTGAATCAGGAAGAAATAGAAAATTTTAACAGAGCCATCACAAGCATGGAAATTGAAACTGTAATCAGAAATCTTCCAGCAAACAAAAGCCCAGGTCCAGATGGATTCACGGCTGAATTCTACCAAAAATTTAATGAAGAGCTAATACCTATCCTACTCAAACTCTTCCAGAAAATTGCAGAGGAAGGTAAACTTCCAAACTCATTTCATGAGGCCACCATCACCCTAATACCAAAACTTGACAAAGATGCCACAAGAAAAGAAAACTACAGGCCAATATCACTGATGAACATAGATGCAAAAATCCTTAACAAAATTCTAGCAATCAGAATCCAACAACACATTAAAAGATCATACACCATGACCAAGTGGGCTTGATCCCAGGGATGCAAAGATTCTTCAATATCCGCAAATCAGTCAACGTAATTCACCACATTAACAAATTGAAAAATAAAAGCCATATGATTATCTCAATAGATGCAGAGAAAGCCTTTGACAAAATTCAACATCCATTTATGATAAAAACTCTCCAGAAAGCAGGAATAGAAGGAACATACCTCAGCATAATAAAAGCTATATATGACAAACCCACAGCAAACATTATCCTCAATGGTGAAAAATTGAAAGTATTTCCCCTAAAGTCAGGAACAAGACAAGGGTGCCCACTTTCACCAATACTATTCAACATAGTTCTGGAAGTTTTGGCCACAGCAATCAGAGCAGAAAAAGAAATAAAAGGAATTCAAATTGGAAAAGAAGAAGTAAAACTCTCACTGTTTGCAGATGGCATGATCCTCTACATAGAAAACCCTAAAGACTCCACCAGAAAATTATTAGAGCTAATCAATGAATATAGTAAAGTTGCAGGATATAAAATCAACACTCAGAAATCCCTTGCATTCTTACACACTAATAATGAGAAAGTAGAAAAATAAATTAAGGAAACAATTCCATTCACCATTGCAACAAAAAGAATAAAATACTTGAGAATATAGCTACCTAAAGAAACTAAAAATATATATATAGAAAACTATAAAACACTGATGAAACAAATCAAAGAGGACACTAATAGATGGAGAAATATACCATGTTCATGGATCAGAAGAATCAATATAGTGAAAATGAGTATACTACCCAAAGCAATCTACAGATTCAATGCAATCCCTATCAAGCTACCAGCAGTATTTTTCACAGAGCTAGAACAAATAATTTCACAGTTTGTATGGAAATACAAAAAATCTCAAATAGCCAAAGCAATCTTGAGAAAGAAGAATGGAACTGGAGGAATCAACCTGCCTGACTTCAGGCTCTACCACAAAGCCACAGTCATCAAGACAGTATGGTACTGGCACAAAGACAGAAATATAGATCAATGGAACAAAATAGAAAGACCTGAGATTAACCCACACACCTATGGACAACTTATCTTCGACAAAGGAGGCAAGAATATACAATGGATTAAAGACAATCTCTTTAACAAGTGGTGCTGGGAAAACTGGTCAACCACTTGTAAAAGAATGAAACTAGATCACTTTCTAACACCATTCACAAAAATAAACTCAAAATGGATTAAAGATCTAAACATAAGACCAGAAACTATAAAACTCCTAGAGGAGAACATAGGCAAAACACTCTCTGACATAAATCACAGCAGGATCCTCTATGACCCATCTCCCAGAATAATGGAAATAAAAGCAAAAATAAACAAATGGGATCTAATTAAACTTAAAAGCTTCTGCACAACAAAGGAAACTATAAGCAAGGTGAAAAGACAGCCTTTGTAATGGGAGAAAATAATAGCAAATGAAGCAACTGACAAACCACTAATCTCAAAAATATACAAGCAACTTATGCAGCTCAATTCCAGAAAAATAAATGACCCAATCAAAAAATGGGCCGAAGAACTAAACAGACATTTCTCCAAAGAAGACACACAGATGGCTAACAAACACATGAAAAGATGCTCGATGCTCAACATCACTCATTATCAGAGAAATGCAAATCAAGACCACAGTGAGGTACCATTTCACACCAGTCAGAATGGCTGCAATCCAAAAGTCTACAAGCAATAAATGCTGGAGAGGGTGTAGAGAAAAGGGAACCCTCTTACATTGTTGGTGAGAATGCAAACTAGCAAGTACAGCCACTATGAAAAACAGTGTGGAGATTCCTTAAAAAAACTGGAAATAGAACTGCCTTATGACCCAGCAATCCCACTGCTGGGCATACACACCGAGGAAACTAGAATTGAAAGAGACATGTGTACACCAATGTTCATCACAGCACTGTTTATTATAGCCAGGACATGGAAGCAACCTAGATACCCATCAGCAGATGAATGGATAAGAAAGCTGTGGTACATATACACAATGGATTATTACTCAGCCATTAAAAAAATACATTTGAATCAGTTCTAATGAGGTGGATGAGCCTCATTAGAGGATGTATAAACTGGAGCCAATTATACAGAGTGAAGTAAGCCAGAAAGAAAAACACCAATACAGTATACTAACACATATATATGGAATTTAGAAAGACGGTAATAATAACCCTGTATGCGAGACAGCAAAAGAGACACAGATGTATAGAACAGACTTTTAGACTCTGTGGGAGAGGGCAAGGGTGGGATGATTTGGGAGAATGGCATTGAAACATGTATACTATCATGTAAGAAATGAAACACTAGTCTATGTTCGATACAGGATACAGGTTGCTTGGGGCTGGTGCACTGGGATGACCCAGAGAGATGATATGGGGAGGGAGGTGGGAGGGGGTTCAGGGTTGGGAACTCATGTTCACCTGTGGTGGATTCATGTCAATGTATGGCAAAACCAATACAGTATTGTAAGTTAAAAAAAAAAGAAAGAAATGTTTATATTTGGAAAAAACACAGGAAAACAAGGAATATGTAGGTAAGAATTTCAAGTGAATGTGCACACACACACACACAAAATAGACAATGCATTGGAATAATCATTACTTTTTAAAGTTCCATTCCCATCTAGGCTATCATTGACCTGTTGTCCCTAAAGAACAGTTTAGTCAACCAATTTCATCTTAGTATTGATTAAATTCCTATTTATATTTAATTTTCAGTATTCCTCTCTCTGAAGAAGTTTTGAGGAGGTTGTTAAAAAAAACAAATCACACACACCTTATCCTTCAAACCAAGATAGGACACAATTAAGCGACTAAATACAGCACATTAGGCAAAAGACAATTACCAAAATACATAACAAATACTTTGGTAACACAAGTGTGTTTCTAAATAACACACACACAAAAAAATGCCTCTGAATTAACATTTTAACTAGATTGCAGGGAAACAAGTGGAGATGTCGATGAGCTTATTTTTATTTTTCTAATAAGTCTTCCTGAGGGAGAATAACTTCTTTTAATGAGATGAAGTCATGTTTATTTCCAGAATATTACTCTTCTTAATGACCTGTTTAATTTCAAGTTAAATAATATTTTTATGTGCTTATATACCCTGATTACAAAGAAGCTAAGGAAAAATTGTTTTAATTTCATATACTTGTGCAATATTAATATATATTTTCTTCCCTTGCTGTAATACTTATTTTTAATTTCTACATTTTTCTTTAATTAACTGAATTCTCTAAAAATATTTTGCCTTATTTCAAGGCTGCTGCCTGTAGTTTTGGAAAGAGAAATACAAAAATTAAGTAAATACCCAATGAGTCAAAGTCCAAAACCTTCAGCAACAAAATATTGGCATTCAAAATATAATGCTATTATACTTACCAAGCATTTCAAAAATTTCCCGCAAATTCTTTTTAGGACTATTTTAATGTGCTATTTTGGTCTTCTATCACCATGGTTACCAAAATAAAACCACAAGAGTAAATTTCAACTTGATGTTAATTTCCTTCCAATTACTATAACTCTTTGCTTGGCACAGAATTCCCATTGATTGCATAAGAAGCTTTACGTGTGGGACAACAGTGTGGTATTAAAAGCAGAACAAATACTTATTCTACTTAATTTTTGTTTTCACAGTGGCTTTAACTAGACATTAGTTTTCTGAAAGCAACAGAAGATCCTAAATAGGGCAAAAAATAGCAAAAGAAAAGAGAATATTATCTGTAGAGATTGCACTGTCCTCTTTCTTTATTAGCCTTCAGAATATTGTAAGAGTTTCAAATAATCTTGCCATCCATTCAATTTTCTTTCATAAATCTTCAGACTTAGTTAGCAAATGTATTTGAGAGCTACAGAATCTAGTCAGTTGACAAAGAGGGCATATTATCTGTATGTATTTATGTTTATATGTTTTACATATATAAATAAATCATAAAAGTATATGTGTATATACATATATATATGAATAAGATACATTATATATATAAATCTAGATGAAACATGTGAATCTATGTCAAGTTTTATATCATCACCCATCCAAAGATCCATGCATTAAATAAGTTGTCATCAGCCTAAGACCTATGTCAAAGTGGTAATTATTTTTAATATTTTATATATATTTATATAGATACAATATTTGAATATTTTTAATACTTCATCAGGAGACTCCTAAGCAGAAGCTATGAGACAGATAATGCCTGGATATGAAATTAGGAAAACTAAAATAGCTTTTTAGAAAGCTGAGGAACATTGTTCTGTGCTTTCTCTTAATATCATGTACAACTCTCTCTATGACAATGGTTGTCAACTCAGGACGATGTTGACCAGAGACTTACTAATGGTCACAACTTGGGGGCAGGGATGGGAGAAGTAGCTGCTACTGGCTTCTAATGGCTAGAAGCTGAGTATGCTAGTAAGCATCCTACAATGTACGGGGCAGACACCCACAACAGTTACCTGGTTCATAGTGTAAACAGTGTGAATGTTGAAAAGCCCTGCACTAAGTCAAAAATAAGATATTTTAATTCTAAGAGTCCCTTAAAATCAACAGTGGCTAATAGAAGTGTTTTCTCCCTCTCTCCATTTTTTAAGAAAGATTTTGAAGCTATTTTCAATTATGAGGGAAATAAATCAGTATTTCAGTGATGTCTGCCATGTGTGAAGGCTGAGAATCAGATGGGGGTATATTTTCTATTTGTATCTTAAACTCTATATATTTTAGAGTTCTAATTGTTTGCCTGTGGTGCACCAAATGGCTAAGAAGCTAAGTTCAGTTCAGTTCAGTCAACTCAGTCGTGTCCGACTCTTTGTGACCCCATGGACTGCAGCACGCAGGGCCTCCCTGTCCACCACCAACTCCTGGAGTTTATTCAAACTCATGTCCATTGAATTGGTGATGTTATCCAACCATCTCATCCTCTGTTATCCCCTTCTCCCACCTTCAATCTTTGCCAATATCAGGGTCTTTTCAAATGAGTCAGTTCTTCACATCAGGTAGCCAAAGTATTGGAGTTTCAGCTTCAGCATCAGTCCTTCCAATGGACATTCAGGACTGACTTCATTTAGGATGGACTGATTGGATCTCTTTACTGTCCAAGGGACTCTCTCTAGTTTTCTCCAACACCACAGTTCAAAAGCATCAATTCTTCAGCACTCAGCTTTCTTGATAGTCCAACTCTCACATCCATACATGACTACTGGAAGAATCATAGCTTTGACTAGATGGACCTTTGTGCTTGCTATTTGATAATTCCTTATCTTCTGGTTGGAGCTTCCCAGATGGTGCCAGTGGTAAAGAATCTGTCTTCCAATGCAGGGGACATAAGAGATGCGGGTTCAGTCCCTGAGTCAGAAAGATCCCCTGGAGGAGGGCATGGCAACCCACTCCAGTATTCTTGCCTAGAGAATCCCATGAGCAGAGGAGCCTGGCAGGCTACAGTCCATGGAGTCCCAAAGAATTGGACAGGACTAAGATCCATGGGGTCGCTAAGAGTCGGACACGACTGAGCGACTTCCCTTTCACTTTTCACTTTCATGCATTGGAGTAGGAAATGGCAACCCACTCCAGTGTTCTTGCCTGGAGAATCCCAGGGACAGGGTAGCCTGGTGGGCTGCCATCTATGGGGTCACACAGAGTTGGGCACGACTGAAGTGACTTAGCAGCAGCAGCAGCAGAGATGACCTAGTACACATGCACATCTTCTGGTTTCCTTTGTTTTCCTATGTGTTTGGGCAAAGAAAAGCTAACTTGAGGTGTGGCCAAAAAAGTGTGGAATCCTTATGAGTTTGGAGATGCTTTACCTCATAGTCTGTAGAAGTAACCTCATTCCATTCTGAGTTCATCAGTCACCTTTCACGTGCATTTATACACACCTGAAAGTCAACTGTTCTTTTTGACTGCATAAGATGATATAACAGTTAAAGCTACATATTTGGAAAATTTAACAGAAGATCATTAGGCTTAATAACTTGTTTTATACTTAGATCACTACTGGTTGCTTGGGCTGTTAGCTTTTTTCTCCCTACTGATTTTTTATGATAGAAAAACAAGACAGAAATCAACACAATAATAAAGTATAGCAGGGTTTCTGGAAAGTATTTTCTAGGTTACATTTACTGATATACGGAAATTAAGTCATGGTTCCTTTACCAATCACAGAGAATATAATATTTAAAACTATCCAAAAATAACATCTTGATTATGTCCAAAATTCAATACATTCTGTTTCCGAAATCACCAAGCAACAAAAACATGTTTTGCAGAAAATGATACAGTATATGCCAAGAGGGGGTGGTAATTATCATCACTTTCATGTTTAACCGTGATAGGATGTTATTACAGCCATCATATCTAGTAGCTGTCTTATAATCAAGTTTAAACATAGTCTTGGGGACGCTGAGCCCAGCTCTGTGATTTAGTGGCCAAAAAAAAAAAAAAAAATTCCTGAAAGGTTCTAAACACACTAAAGAAAGAAAACAAAGTCACGCACGTAGAGGTACAGCTAACACTCAGCTCTCCCCATCAGGTTTCGCTCTCTGAACTTAATGCCTAGAGAGAGCAAACTAGTCTCTTTCTGGCAGTACATCTATCACTGTTTCTATGATTAGCACATCACTTTCTTCTTTCTAAGGTTTGTCTGCCTATTTCTTTAGGCTGCTCTGGGTCTTCGTTGAGGCCCGCCGTCTTTCTCTAGTTGTGGTAGGTGGGGCTCCTCTCTAATTGCTTCTCATCTTGGTGGCTGCTCTTGCTGTGGAGCACAAGCCCTAGGGCCCGTGGGCTTGGCTGCAGCAGGGGAGATCTTCCCAGACCGGGGGATCAAACCGTGTCCCCTGCATTGGCAGGTGGATTCTTATGCACTGAGCCACCAGGGGAGCCCTAAAGCTGTTAACCACTAGACCACCACGGATGCCCCAGCACATTTTCATCCTTAACATTTCCAGCGGTTTTCTGTCCCTGAGTGGAACAGAAGTCCTTACGCTGGTCACAGAGTCCTGCACAAGCAGCTGTGCACCAGCTCCCTGACTTCACTGCACTGTCCTCTTCAGAGTGCCTCTAAAACCCTAAAGGGGCTCCTATCTCAGGGACTTTCACTTACTACTTGCCTTGGAAGAGGCATTCTTCCTCTAGATTTCGGCATTATTCCATCTCCAAATTCTTCACTGTCCCCTCCGTTCCCTTGGCTGCTTAAGAATGTAAGTGTCACTCCACGCCCCACCCAGCTTCATCAAACCCTGCTCATCCTTTCTCCTCCTTCCCTGCCTCGCATTTCTCCAGAAGGGTGTATTCCTTTCTTGTTATATTTACCTAGATAGTCTGAATAAGTTATGCATTAATTCAAACCTTTCTTATCTGTGTATTTTCATACCATTACTCATATGGTATTTTAATACTAGTATCTGAAATGCTCCAATGATAATGTTCCAATCTGAAATAGATCTAAAACTATTATTTAATTAAAGTCTTTGTGGGATTTTTGTTGTTCCTGTTATTTCCCTTATGCAGCATATGGTAACGTTGGTGAATTTCCCTGAAATCTGAAGGGATTTTTCCTTTTATTAGCCAAAATAAAGGGTGAAAGTCAACCATTTGCAAAACTCATGTGATGGCAAATATTAGTGACTTTCCTGTTATTCTTATTTTGTTTCCCTCATTTTAAAAATTATTTTTAATTACTAAATGAAGTATATGAGAGCATTTAATTGATATTTACATTTCCAGCTTCTTCTACTCTGCCTAGCACATACTGGATAATCAAAATACTGGTTACATTAAAGAATAGATTTAGTAACAGAAATACTTAGTAATTCGTAGCTAGATCTAGTGATATAAAACATTTAAATTTATCTTTTAAAGCAAGCACTCTCTGATTTGTGTGTTTCTCTAGTTTCAAATACATGTAAATAATGAAACAAGTACCTCCTATGAATGATCTTTGTTTCCAAAAGTAAACTGATCATTTGCTTTCTAGTTAATTTCTTACTTAACAGTCATGTCAGCAGGAAGTGCCTTTCATCTCAACTTTAATTTAAAACCCTATTAGGAAAACTCTCTTTGCCAGAAGACTAGAGTCCTTACATCTCTTAGAATGGCATGTGTTCTCACTAGCTGATCACACAATTACATTACAGATCTTCTGAATTTAGTAACTGATTCTAAAAATAAAACTCTACACCAAAAAACAAAAATGAAGCCTTCCTCTAAGTTTCTAAAGATAAAAGAATCTATGAAAAATTTAACTTATTTCACATTTTGGTCTCAACTTTCCTGCAAGCTATATCAGTTTTTGAGGACCACTGTAACAAGCTATCACAAATGAATGGCTTAAAACAGCACAGATGTATTGCCTCATGAGTTCTCATGGAAGCTGAAGCTCCAATACTTTGGCCACCTGATGTGAAAAGCTGACTCATTGGAAAAGGCCCTGATTCTGGGAAAGATTGAAGGCAAAAGAAGAAGGGGGCAGGAGAGGATGTGGTGGTTAGAGAGCAATATCGACTCAATGGACTTGAATCTGAGCAAGCTCTGGGGAAACAGTGAAGAACAGGGAAGCTTGGCTTGTTGCAGTCCTTGGGGCTGCAAAGAGTCGGACACAACTTAGTGACTGAACAACGATGGATTGCCTCACATTTCTGGATAGTGGATGTCCAAAATGAAGCTGTCAGCAGAGCCATGTGACGCCTGAAACCTGTAAGAATTTTCCTATAAGAAAATTCTTCCTTGCCTCTTTGTAGCTTCTGAGAGTTTACTGGCAGCCCTTAGCATTCGCTGGCCTGCAGTTACATGACTTCAGCCTCTTTCTCAGATGTCACACAGCATCTCCCCTTCAGCATCTCTGTGGCCTCTTTTTATAAAAACATGAGCCCTACTGGATACAGGGCCCCCTACTCTTGTGTAACCTCCTCTTAACTAATTACATATGCAGTGGCCCAATTTCCCAAAAAAGGTCACATTCTCAAGTTCTAGAGGTTAGGACTTTAACATATCTTTTGGGGAAGCACAATTCAACCCACGTGAAAGAAGTGAAAGTGTTAGTCGCTCAGTTGTGTTCAACTCTTTGTGACCCCCGTGGACTATAGCCTGTCAGGCTCCTCTGTCCATAGGATTTCCCAGGCAAGAATACTGGAGTGAGTTGCCATTCCCTTCTCCAGGGGATCTTCCTGACATAGGGATCAAACCCATGTCTCCTGCACTGCCGGTAGATTCTTTACTGTCAAAGTCAAAAGGGTAGCCCATTCAACCCATAGCATCAGCATTTTTCTAAGAGGGATAAAACTGTAACACCCTGGTATTAGGGGTACATCAAATGAGGTTGTGCATCAGGATGTTATATAATGCAGTTGGTTAAAGGCACAGAACCTAGTAGAAATGTTTGACTGATTCCTATAGGAGCAACAGCTAAAACGAACAGAAAAAAGACAGTTCTAACAAGAATGAAGTCACAGAGTTGTCAGGGGCACCAGGGAAATGGTGTTCTGAAGTCAATAAGGCAGAAAAAGTGGTGTCAAAAATAATGAAAATTCTTCCTCAAAGAAGAATCCCAAGTAATAAATATAGAAGGAAAGGATGAGAAAAGTTTCAATATATTACCATTAAACACCACAGTGATAACCACTGCAGGGAAAACACACTAATGAATGCTAAAATTGGTGAGCAAAACTTAAAGGAAAATAGGATATTTGCAAAGCCCCAAAGTACCTCCCTCAAGGTAGCTTTAACATGTCTCCAAATGCTAGTATTTCTCCCTCTAGGAGACATAGCTTAATTCTCTTACTGTTAAGCATTAAGTGAACTCAGTGACTCATTTCTAATGAATCTAATGAAGGAAGGGAAAGCATAGGAATTTATGAAAGAGAATCCCGGCAGATATTGCCTTATAACCAAGTGATCAAGATGAACATCATCTTTAATAAGTCCTATGGATATCATGTACCTCAAAATGATGTGAGGAGAAGGGTACTTCACACCTCTGTGGTGTCCCCTCCCAGATTTCATAACCCCAGTCCAATCATGAGAAAGTATCTGATCAACAGGTTAAGAAAATAAAGGGACTTCTTATATGCAAGAGCAGGGGTGAAGTGAAGCCATTTTCATCTAAACCATGATCATTTGAGAGGAGAGTGTGGTATTTCAGATTAATTTCTTCTCCTCTGAGTGTGGAATCATTCTAGAAAATAATATCATCCAAGAACTAAAACCAAGAGATGAGACACACCAATCTTACATTATTACTTCAAATTGCAATCCTCACGAAGTGGATGTGGTGCCTACTCCAATTCTCAGGTGTACAAGACGGAAAACTTAACTTTATAAATGATCAGCTCCTATCTTAATCCTCTAACCCACAAAGGAAGTAGTACAAATCCAATGTCAATTGATCAAGGGCTCCCTCATTTTCCCAGATCAGGTCTGACATCCAGGGTCCTTACCAAGTTTGGGGGACTGATAATGGTTCATCAATTAACAACTGTCTAACAAACCTAGGCACTGCAACAGATAATTTTTGTTCTCTATGTAATTTAATTATAAAATCCATATGAGAGGTGAATTCTAATTTACTGAGAAGGAAACAGAGGGAATTGTTATTGTGGTAAACTATGCGTAAAGTTTATTTACCATTCAACAATTTAAAATGTATGATTCAGTGGTATTACATTTACAATATTCTTCAACCACCACCACTATGCATTTCTAAAACTGTTCCAAATCACAATAAGAAAGTCTGTACTCAAGCAATGATTTCCCTTTTCTCCATTTTCCTAGCCCCTGTCAACCTCTGTTCTACTTTCTCTATGTGTGACTTTGCCTTTTCTAGGTGGCTAACATAAATGGAATCATACAGTGTTTGTCCTTTGATGTCTGAGGACATTTAGCATTATTTTCAAGGCTGTGGTGTGTATCAGAATTTCATTGTTTTTAAAGCTGAATATCATACCAATGTATGTGCATTTCACATTTTGTTTATCCATCCACCAGCAGATGGACACTTAAGTTGTTTCTCCTTATTGGCTACTGTGAATAATGGTATGAACATTGCCGCCCTAGTACCTATTTAAGCCCCTGTCTTAATTCTTCCATGTATATACACAGAAGTAGAACTGGTGGGTCATACGGTAACTCTTAAGTTTAACTTCTTGAGCCAAACTGTTTTTTTGTGCTATCTGTACCCCTTTACATTCCCACCAGCAATGCAGAAGGGGTAATCCTTACCACACTTGTTATTTCCCTTTTTCTATCCCTTTAATAGTAATGGGTATGAATGGTATCTCACTGTGGGTCTGCTCTGCTTGTCTCTAATGACCAGTGGTGTTGAACATCTTTTCATTTTCTTAATGGTCATTTGTGTATCTTCTTTGGAGAAGTGTCTATTTAAATCCTTTGTCTGCTTTTGAATTGGGTTGTTTGTTTTCTAAAGAAACTGAGTTTTAAAGCATTTGTAATTTGCCCAAGATTGTTCAATACACAAGTGGCAGAAACAGCATTCAAAATCCATGTGGTGGGCTGCCAAGCCCTTGCTGTCTTTATAATTCCAAAAGGCTTGCCTTCAAGCCAAGGGAGTTTAGCCAAAATTCATTCTCCCTGACATGATGGACTCCATCCAAGAGGGAAAACAAACATTCATAAATTATAACAGCTGCGGCCCCCACTGTGACTACCTCTCAAATAACAAACCACAGCATCACTGCTATAAAAGTGATAAGCACCCCTCCAGGTACTGGCTCAATTTTCTGGTTTTTATTCAGAAATAAAGCTTTTCAAAGGTTATTACCTAATTTAGGTAACATTTTTATTTTACATAAAATTCCTACTAGCACAAATATCTTTTCAAATGCCTCTCCAAAGCACAAATGGGTAACAACCTTCTAAGTACAGTGTAACAAAAGTACCCTACTGACAACAAGTGATGGAGAAAACTCTCCAATGAAGGCAGTAATAATAAGCATGGGGTCAGTTTTTGCTTTGCTTCCGTTCAGTTTCCTATATAGAGGAAGAACTTGTTATGCCCAAGTTGAGAAATCTCCCAATGAGCACCAAGGAGCCGACATCCGATGCAAAAGAAAGAGAGTTTTTATTACCAATCTCGAGCTGGGGCTCCCACCGATACCGACGGAGAGGCTACTGGGAGGAGCCCTGAGCCCTGATCTCTGGGTTACATTGCTTATATAGGGTATTCTTGCACCAGAAATTTGAAAAACGGGAGTTTCCAGATTGGGAGATGTCTAATTGGTTACCTTCTGTGGAAGGGTTAGGTGTTGGGTTCTGATTGGTCCCCATTTCCCGGGCTGGCCACAGGTTCTGATTGGTCCTCGGGTAGCGGGGTGGGGTTAAGGGATTTCTAAAGGCTCTTGGATTTCCAAAGGCTCTTTTCCTAGAACCTTACAAAATGGAGTAGCTTAGATTCTTCAAACTATGTATGGAGTCAAGCATTTTATCTAAAAAGCTAAAGTCCAGACTCTTTATTTCTTATCAAGGCAAACAACATGTCATACATAGGGTCACACAAAGTTGGACACGACTGAAGCAACTTAGCAGCAGCAGTAGCGCATATATATATATATATAATATATATATTAAAATGATTGACAGCTTGGGTTTAAATTGTCTGTAGGGAACCAAGATCTTTTTATATGGAAATAAATGTATTTTCTGGGGAGAGAAAGCCAACTTAATTTTGGCTGTAGAGACACTGGTTTTGAAGGAGACTTTGATGGCAGTGGCCAGGGAAAAGAATTATGGCGCATCATATAAAGACTTGATCAGGCTTTAAAGAAGGAAGCCACAGAGGAGTCTCATTTACAATTGCTGCCTGAGCCTGGGGACAACAGTGGCACTCCAGGCAACAGGGGGGCTGGTCTCTCAAACGCTTCTCAGCAGGTGGCCCACAGACGTCACCTCATCCGTCTGCAAATTAATAGCGTTGCAGCAATGCTCCACTCACAGCACAGTCTGACTTCTTTTACCCAATTCCTATGAAAACGGTGACTATTATCAGAATGACAATGAAGAAGGTCACCAGAAGGGTAATTACAAACAGAGTCAAGAAAGGCAGAGCCCTACAACAAAAATAAGGCCATCAAATAAAATACCGCTTGATATTTCCAAGTGTGTTTCTTTACAGTTGGGGCTATTTTTAGCCTGCTTTCTATTTTTAACTGGAGCTATATATTTTAATAATTAAACTGAAGCTCATTCATTTGGGAACACAGCACAAATCAGCATGCATGCCTTCATTGTCTAGAGACTGAAAGAGTTCCAAGTCAAGCATGAAGGCAGCTAGGAGACAATGTGTCCTTAAGAAGAGTGTCACTTGGCTAAGGAAAGATACATCTAAAAAACCTTCCAGCAATGTGTGCCTCAAAGCCCCATTACAATTGATCAGTCCATGCACCAGGGAACTGGTTTTTATCATGCAAAATTTTTCCCAGCCTCTGTGGAATGATGCTCGCCTTTCTTTTCATAGTATCCGCCCCCACCCCAGTGCTGTCCCTTCAGCAAGGCAGCTCTAAACCTGTGAATAAATGAAAGGATTCTGAGCCTGTTCTCAGCAGACATCTGTATTTGCAGAATCACTTAGCTCCTGCCCCTTTCTGACTGATATATGTTTAAAATCCAGTTGTCAAAGATAGTAACATATGGTTATACATAGTGGATATTGATTTTCCACTGCTAATTCAAAGTTGTTGCATGCATGCTCAGTCGCTCAGTAATGTCTGACTCTGCATAGCCACCAGGCTCCCTCTGTCCATGGGATTTCCCAGACATGAATACTGGAGTGGGTTGCTGTTTCCTTCTCCAGGGGATCTTCCCGACCCATGGATCAAACCCGGGTCTCCTGCATTGGCAGGCAGATTTTTTATGACTGAGTCACCTGGGAAGCCCTTAATTCAAAGATCAATGAAAAAAAAAAAGTGAGTTTTGACCCTAAAATCATCCTGGGCATTTGTGAGGAGTTGGTATATAAAATGTCTGGTACGTGCCTTGTGTATTAGTCACTCAGTTGTGTCCAACTCTTTGCAGCCCCGTAGACTATAGCCCGCCAGGCTCCTTTGTCCCTGGAATTCTCCAAGCAAGAATTCTGGAGTGGGTAGCCATTCCCTTTTCCAGGGGATCTTCCTGACCCAGGGACTGAATCCAGTTCTCCTATATGGCAGGCAGATTCTTTACGATATTAGCCACCTTGCTGCCACAACTCCACATCCTGGAATTTTCTCAAAACTATTTATGAAGAAAGAAAGAAAGTGAGGTCACTCAGTCATGGCCGACTCTTTGCGACCCTTTGGCCTGTAGCCCACCAGGCTCCTTGGTCCATGGGATTTTCCAGGCAAGAATATTGGAGTGGGTTGCCATGGCCTTCTCCAGGAGATCTTCCCAACCCAGGGATTGAACCCAGGTCTCCCACATTATAGGCAGATACTTTACTGTCTGAGCCATGACTCATTCACAAAAATCAATCTCATCAGCATAATTAAACGTAGGCTTGATCAACCACCTTATCCACCAAGCTCGGCTCCAAATATCTGTTTTTTCAAATTGAATTCTTGTTTAAAATATGAAGATTTTCATTTACCGCCTCACTGTAGACAAATTTGTAAATGCCACTGGCAAAGTCCCAAGGAAGAGCTAAAAATAATTGACAACAAAGGCAACATCTTTTGGCCAATAAATGTCAATATCCCCAAAAGACATCAATTAGAAGTTAGCTCACTCATCAGGATGTAGATTTTTGCCATGATATTTTGATGTAATACTGAGGCAGGAGTAGATGGAACTCAGGCTGAAGAGTTTCTCCCTGTGGACTAAAACTCCATTAAAGCAGGAGGATGGAGGGGCTGGACCCTGCCCAGATAAGAGATAAAACACCCCATATTTCTTGGAGTTAAGGGGAACTCCCCAGTTACACATTTGCAGAAAAGTTCCTTGGAGGTCAAAAGGGAGGAGGTACTACATCAAAATAAGTGATGTCAACTACCCATAGGCTTTTTGGCTAGTTCCACCTTGGCTAAGACATGCACACACACACAGGGAAGGACCCTGATATACCAAACACAGACTCAGACAAAACAAGATGACTGGCCAAAGGAAACCCAGAAGAAATGGCCCATAGAAGTGACTCAAACTACCACGAGGGCAACTCTGTCTCTGAGCCCACCCATGTGTCAAGCCACATATACTGTACTATTTTTCCTCCTAGTAAACATTTTACTTACATCACTACTTTCTGGCTGTATGTGGAAATTCATTTCTATACAGCTTATGGGCCAGGGTCTTGTCACTGGCCACTGGTCCTCGGTGGTCTAGTGGCAAGGATTCAGCATTCTCACTGCAGCTGCCTAACCTCAGTCTCTGGCTGGGAACGGAAATCCTGCTTCAATTTACTGCAGGTCAAGGCCACTCGAGATAAGCATCCTGACTTTGCTAAGCATACTTTTATTTTAGCAGAATGGAGTTCATTTGCTGTTGAACATTAAGACAATATCATAGGTTAGTAATAACACACATGGTAGAAGTTTCATAAAAGAAAACACATATGCAGTTTACCAAATCTAATATGGAATATAGCAACAATCCTGTTGCCAAACGCAAGTTCCTGTGCTTTTAGTTTCAATCTCACAAATTTTGGAATATACATGCACGCATGCGTGCTTCAGTCATGTATGACTTTATGCAACTCCACGGACTGTAGCCCACCAGGTTCCTCTGTCCATGGAATTCTCCAGGTAAGAATACTGCAGTGGGTTGCCATTTCTTCCTCCAGGGATCTTTCTGGCCCAGGGATCAAACACATGTCTCTTATGTCTCCTGCACTGGTGGGCAGGTTCTATGCCACTAGCACCAACTGGGAATATACACCTACAGCTAATAATAATCTTCAGTGTTATATCCCAGCTGACTTATTCGGGGTTCAGTTCAGTTCAGTTGCTCAGTCATGTCCGACTCTTTGCGACCCCATGAATCACAGCACTCCAGGCCTCCCTGTCCATCACCAACTCTCAGAGTCTACCCAAACTCATGTCCATCGAGTCAGTGATGCCATCCAGCTAGCTCATCATCTGTCATCCCCTTCTCCTACTGCCCCCAATCCTTCCCAGCATTAGGGTCTTTCCCAGTTGAGTCAACTTTTCTCATCAGGTGGCCAAAGTATTGGAGTTTCAGCTTCAGCATCAGTCCTTCCAATGAAGACCCAGGACTCATCTCCTTTAAGATGGAGTGGTTGTATCTTCTTGCAGTCGAAGGGACTCTCAAGAGTCTTCTCCAACACCACAGTTCAAAAGCATCAATTTGGCGCTCAGCTTTCTTCATAGCCCAACTCTCACATTCACACATGACCACTGAAAAACCGTGAGTGAGTGAGTGAAGTCGCTCAGTCATGTCTGACTCTTTGCAACCCTATAGACTATAGCCTACCAGGCCCCTCCATCTATGGGATTTTCCAGGCAAGAGTACTGGAGTGGGTTGCCATTTCCTTCTCCAGAGGATCTTCCCTACCCAGGGATCGAACCTGGGTCTCCCACACAGTAGGCAGATGCTTTACCCACTGAGCCACAAGGGAAACCCTATAGCCTTGACAAGATGGACCTTTGTTGGCAAAGTAATGTCTCTGCTTTTAAATATGCTATCTATGTTAGTCATAACTTTCCTTCCAAGGAGTAAGGGTCTTTTAATTTTATGGCTGTAGTCACCATCTGCAGTGATTTTGCTACTGGTTCAAAATTACTTACATGCAGAAAAGTATATCATTCAATTATACCATACCGCATTGGTTATTTTTGATAATTACTCTCAAGTTACAGAAAAAAGCTACATAACTTAGAGAAACAATGTAATTTACAAAAAGTTGGTAAGCTGTTTAAACACAAGCAGTCTGACCCGTCAGGGATGGCTAAAGTGGGTGATGGCTGGATGGCTACAACATCCTTTGTTTACTGATATGGCAGATGACATTTTTTGTCCACACACCAGTATTCAGAAAAATAATAGTCCTAATGAGCTCTATCTATGATTTTATAAAGCAGAAAGATGTAGTTTCCAAATACTTTTCCTGTCTTTGACCAGTGAAGCCTAACTAGATTCACTTACTGTAAATTCTATGTTCTGGGGAAGGAACTCAGGTAAGCAGAACATGCATCATGCATGAGTTTGATATCTTGAGCTCAACTTGAGCTCACCCCTGAGCTCAAGTTTAGATTCTACTGCTAAATATATTTTGAAAATGCTATCTAGATTGGTCATAACTTTTCTTCCAAGGAGTAAGCGTCTTTTAATTTCATGGCTGCAGTCACCATCTGCTGTGATTTTGGAGCCCCCAAAATAAAGTCTGACACTGTTTCCACTGTTTCCCCATCTATTTCCCATGAAGTGATGGGACCGGATGCCATGATCTTCATTTTCTAAATGTTGAACTTTAAGTCAGATTTTTAGTTCTCCTCTTTTACTTTTATCAAGAGGCTTTTAGTTCCTCTTCACTTTCTGCCATAAGGGTGGTGTCATCTGCATATCTGAGGTTATTGATATTTCTCCTGGCAATCTTGATTCAAGCTTGTGCTTCTTCCAGCCCAGCGTTTCTCATGATGTACTCTGCATAGGTGTTAAATAAGCAGGGTGACAGTATACAGCCTTGACGTCCTCCTTTTCCTATTTGGAACCAGTCTGTTGTTCCATGTCCAGTTCTAGCTATTGCTTCCTGACCTGCATACAGATTTCTGAAGAGACAGGTCAGGTGGTCTGGTATTCCCATCTCTTTCAGAATTTTCCACAGCTTATTGTGATCCACACAGTCAAAGGCTTTGGTATAGTCAATAAAGCAAAAGTAGATGTTTTTCTGGAACTCTTGCTTTTTCCATGATCCAGCAGATGTTGGCAATTTGATCTCTGGTTCCTCTGCCTTTTCTAAAACCAACGTGAACATCAGGAAGTTCATGGTTCACGTATTGATGAAGCCTGGCTTGGAAAATTTTGAGCATTACTTTACTAGCATGTGAGATGAGTGCAACTGTGTGGTAGTTTGAGAATTCTTTGACATTGTGTTTCTTTGGGATTGAAAAAAATTTGATGCTTTTGAACTGTGGTGTTGGAGAAGACTCTTGAGAGTCCCTTGGACTGCAAGGAGATCCAACCAGTCCATTCTGAAGGAGATCAACCCTGGGATTTCTTTGGAAGGAATGATGCTAAAGCTGAAACTCCAGTACTTTGGCCACCTCATGAGAAGAGTCGACTCATTGGAAAAGACCCTGATGCTGGGAGGGATTGGGGGCAGGAGGAGAAGGAGACGACCGAGGATGAGATGGCTGGATGGCATCACGGACTCGATGGACGTGAGTCTGAGTGAATTCTGGGAGATGGTGATGGACAGGGAGCCCTGGCGTGCTGTGATTCACGGGGTCGCAAAGAGTCGGACACAACTGAGCAACTGAACTGCACTGAACTGAATGTATTTAGACAAATTTCTTGCCTCCATGTTCCCATCTTACTATGACTCTAATACCACCTCCTCGTAATGTTATTGTGCAGAGTAAATTAAGTTAGTATAAAGAGCCAGCATCACATGCTTCCTCTGAAATTAATAGTTCCCTGTGCTCTAGTGGCTGGGAGTGGAGGAATGTTGTGGCGGGATTCCCTGTGTTTCTCTTTTCTAGTAAAAAACTCAGGCTGGGAATTATAGTCCAAGGAAAATATACTTTGCTTCCTGTTATCCTGTTTGTGCTGTGTCTTTCCTATGCCTTTGTAGTCTACACTGCCTCCCATGAGATTAATTTAATGCACTTTTAAACAACTCTTCCATATCAATAACAAAAACATTAAACACAACCAGATGTAATAGCATCTCCCCGAGATGTCCTGGCAGCCCTTGCTCCATCTCCTGTTTCCAAACCCAGGATAACTTCTGATAATATCCATCACGTGTAGGGATCAAAAATCAAAGTTATTTGGTGGATCTAGACATTAAAAACAAAGGAAAAAATTGTTCAAAGACATCCTCAGGCTGGCCTCAGCAGATTCTGTGTTAGAACACGTCCCAGTTCATCAGTTTCACAATGCCTTAGGGAAGCCATGTTTAAAATGAAATATTTTGGAACCACCAGTGGTCTCATTATATAACTGTCTGAATAGACAATGATATTAGAAGCCAAGAACTTAAACTTTCTCTGATTATACGATACACTTCAGTTTCATGAAGAACTCCCATTACAATTAAAAATTAATAAACAAAAACATTTATTCTTTACACAGTTAAGTTAGGAGTTAGTTGAACTATATTATTGGTTCAGAACATAAAGAAAAAGAAACTGAGTTTATTCTCCCTCATTCTTTAAAAAAAAAAACTTCAAGTATGAAACTGTTTCAGAAATGTCTTAAAAATTTCCATTCCTGCTGCTGCTGCTGCTAAGTCACTTCAGTCGTGTCCGACTCTGTGCGACCCCATAGACAGAAGCCCACCAGGCTCCCCATCCCTGGGATTCTCCAGGCAGGAACAGTGGAGTGGGCTGCCATTTCCTTCTCCATCCAGGAAGCATAAGCAAATGAAAAGCTGAAAATATTCAAATCATAACTTACACTGGCTTCAAGGAATGGTATTATTACATCACTTTTATTTTCAAACTG
This sequence comes from Nanger dama, assembly GCA_917880005.1. Classification (NCBI taxonomy): domain Eukaryota; kingdom Metazoa; phylum Chordata; class Mammalia; order Artiodactyla; family Bovidae; genus Nanger; species Nanger dama. Next base: position 40,759,737 of record CAKJTW010000007.1, read on the forward strand.
GTTTTGCAATATTCCTGAGATTAAACTCAGAGCAATATTCAATTTTAAAAGCAAACCAAAGGATTTTTAGTATTAACACAGAGGTAGATTTTCTTCTCGAATGCTATAGTCATACCTTAACTAAATTTAAAATATTCATAAATTTTATTTTATAAATTCTGACTTAGAATGATATCTTTTTACAAATGCTTCTCAAAATGTATCCACAAATTTCAGTCCATTAATACTCCAGTTTACTAGATCCCCAATAGGAATATTCATTCAGGCCCAATTCATTAAGTCAATAAAGAATCCAGTCATTAAGAAAACCAGGGACAATGGTTTTGTTTTTCTGGTACAAATGTGAGGTTATATAATATTGGATGTTCATGAGGAGATAAATTCTTGATGATAATTTAGGAAGGATATAGGAGATAAACATTACAAGTAGCACAAAGAAATACATTTTAATAACTGTGGTATTTGAGCAATAATTGAAATGAATGTTGATCTTATACTGCCCAAAACTAGTTTCAGAGACAGATGCAGTTAACCGTACAGTTTCATTTTGGAAGATAGTAAGTAAATCCAATATCATTTTCAAATACTATAATATGAAGCATTACTACCAAAATATACTTGAATGTCTCAGATGAAAGTAAGATAAAACAATGATTCTTTGGTAGAGTTTTAAAGAGGCTAACAAAGAAAGGATAATTTTTTTCCTGCCAACATTTTATTATCAGGGGATATGTAGTCCATACACCTATACAAAAATTCAACGTTTATCCTATATTCTTATTTTCCTTATGTCAGTATCGAATCAAGTTTATGTTACAGTTCAGTTCAGTCACTCAGTCACGTCCAACTCTTTGCGACCCAATGGACTGCAGCACGCCAGCTTTCCCGGTCCATCACCAACGCCCAGAGCTTATTCAAACTCGTGTCCATCACGATGGAGTCAGTGATGCCATCGAACCATCTCATCCTCTGTCGTCTCCTTCTCCTCCTACCTTCAATCTTTCCCAGCATCAGAGTCTTTTCAAATGAGTCAGTTCTTCGCATCAGGTGGCCAAAGTATTGGAGTTTCAACTTCAGCATCAGTCCTTCCAATGAATATTCAGGACTTATTTCCTTTAGAATGGACTGGTTGGATCTCCTTGCTGTCCAAGGGACTCTCAATAGTCTTCTACGACACCACAGTAAAAAGCATCAGTTCTTGGGCACTCAGATTTCTTTATAATCCAATGCTCAGATCCATACATGACTACTGGAAAAACCACAGTTTTGACTAGACAGGCTTTTATTGGCAAAGTAATGTCTCTGCTTTTTAATATGCTATCTAGGTTGGTCACAACTTTTCTTCCAAGGAGCAGGTGTCTTTTAATTTTATGGCTGCAGTCACCATCTGCAGTGATTTGTGAGCCCCACAAATTAAGCCTGTCACTGTTTCCACTGTTTCCCCAACTATTTGTCATGAAATGATGGGACCAAATGCCATGATCTTCGTTTTCTGAATGTTGAGCTTTAAGCCAACTTTTTCACTCTCCTCTTTCACTTTCATCAAGAGGCTCTTTAGTTCCTCTTCTCTTTCTGCCATAAGGGTGGTGTTATCTGCATATCTGAGGTTATTGATATTTCTCCCAGCAATCTTGATTCTAGCTTGTGCTTCATCCAGCCTGGCATTTCGCATGATGTACTCTGCATAAAAGTTAAATATGCAGTGTGATAATATACAGCCTTGACATAGTCCTTTTTCCCAATTTGGAACCAGTCTGTTGTGCCATGTCCAGCTCTAACTGTAGCTTCTTGACCTGCATACAGGTTTCTCAGGAGGCAGGTCAGGTGGTCTGGTATTCCCATCTCTTTAAGAATTTTCCAGTTTGTTGTGTTCTACACAGTCAAAGGCTTTGGCATAGTCAATAAAGCAAAAGTAGATGTTTTTTTTTATGGAACTCTCTTGCTTTTTTGATGATCCAACAGATGTTGGCAATTTGATCAGCTAATTGCTAAGAGGAGACCACGTTATTTAACCTGATGCAAAAAAAAAAAAAAGTAGCATGCTGTATATTAAACAATGTCAATGCAAAATAGATGCTTTCCTATTACTTTGGTTCCATTTAAAGGCAAAACCAACAGAAATTAAAATAAGGACTGTTCCAAAGCATTTCCAAACAAAGCACTCGCTGAGTTATCAATATTAGGTAAATGGCTATGTATGTTGCATGAGGACTGTTCTGGAGTGGGTAAACAAAGATCTATATACTTGGTGTACATTCTGCTAATTTGATGCATATCTTCCCCAACAAATGGAAAATGTGAAAAAACATTTGGATATATGTTCATGTCTGTATATATTTAAGTTGTACCTATGCCCATAAAACTATCTGTACCTAATTTTATCTATATGAAATGTATATATATACATTTATGAACAGAGAAGTATATAAAAATATATAGCACTTATAAAATGCATATTTTTCTGGAAATTTTATTTACTCAGTGATTTACATTTCTGTTTAAATCTTTCAACAACTTTTTAAGGTACTGCTTACTATCATCTGTTTTCATCATACAAAGAAATTTAGACTCAGAGAAGTTATTTCACTTTGATATCATAACACAAATAAGTGGTAGAGTCATTTTATATATGTATATATGAATGAGCATCATCTTGAATCTATTGCATGTTCCTTTACGTGGTTAGTAAGAATAGTATATGATTTAACTCTACTCACACTGAACTACACAAAGATGAATGTACAGTTTGGCTGTGGTTTCAAAGTCCATTACAAAAAACTTGACCCTCAATACCATGGCCAACTCATATTTTTCTCACATTCAGCCATATTTTAATGCTAAACTGATTAGCATTTAGAGGGTATATACTAATGATATTATTGTTAGGCATCATTTGATACCCAAGGCCTAATACTGCTTATCCACTGGTGTGAGATTTTGTGGTTGAACACGAATATGACCTATCCTTCCATTTATATTGGCCATCGTAACAATTTTCAGTTGTAGTGAAAGTTCATATAACCTTAAACATCATGATAAAATACTAATAATCAAAGACTAACAGACATGATTGTCAGAGACATGAATAATTATTTATACTTTATGTACATTTTAAACTATTTTTATAGACTATGACCCCAGCCAGACAGGTTTTCTTTCCTTAGTCTGTTTTGTAAAGAATCACTTTTGGAGGTTTATTGAATATTGTTTGTCATCTTGTGATCATTTGACATCGAGAATTTCAACCAAATTCATAAACAAGGAAGTGCACATAGAAGAAGAAATACAATGATTGCTTTGGTTCTTTTCCCAAAACCATCTGGGCAAAGAGACTTTCACACCCCAAAGCTCCACATCTGCAATTGAAAAATAATTAATTCGTTGCCAAGCCATTGTGCGTATTCCAGGACACCAGCCAAGATCTAATACTGGCATCATTAAGTGAAAAATATTGTAATGTTAAATACTGTATTTCCCTGCTTCATGTTGCCAGTCAATGATGTCAGTAGTATCCTGTTCTTTAGGAAACTTAATTAAATTCTTTCATTCAGATAATCAACATTTGTGCTTCCAACCACTCTTTAAATAGAGTCATTCTTTGTCTGGCAGCTGTGAGAACTTCTTACCCCATCCCTAACAGAAACAAATGGAGTGGAAAAAAAAAAAACTTCATTTAACACTTAGATAATGAAATCCTGTTTAAGATACCATTCACTGGTATGTTGCAGTTATAACAGTAAAGCTTAATCTTGGGGTTTATTCAAGTTAAGTGGATATATGTATCAATGAAGTCTGGTAAAAATGAATTAAATGCCTTAATTCACCATATCAAAATGTCATTTATTTCATGCCTTATCAGAAAATGCACATACTGTGAATGTCACAGCTTCACTAAAATTTGAAGATGTATCAAACCAAAATCATACATTTCTGATGACAGTTAATGTAAAAGAAAGAATTTTAACTATGAACAGACCTTCACACTAATCAGAAATAAACATTCATTAATTGTACAGCATCTTCATAAAGAGAAAACCTTGAAAGAGAGTATGTATGCCATCAGGTCAGGATCTTTTTATTTTAAAATAAATAAAATTTTATTTTAAAATTTTTGGTCATTATAGCCTTACTGTTCCAAATAATCACTAGCATAAATTTATCAATAAATAGTTGTTTCTCTCTTTCTTTCATATATATATACTTGTGCTTATGCATTATACAGATATATTTTATTTAGGCCATTAAAAAACAAATATATATTACCTGGGTCATTACATGCATATTCTTCATGTATCATTTTGTGTATCTCTAAATATAAATTATGTATTTGGAGACTGAGGAATAAATTGTTACTTAGACTTTCAAAAAAGACATTTGCAAATATTTAAAATGTTTATGAAAATCCTGATCTTCAAATTTGGAACACCTTTGAGAATTAGTTTATATTTTAAAGCCACAAATTTTTGGCTGTTATTCTCTTCCGTCATATATAAGCCTTAAAATACAAGAACTGAGTGCTAGAAAAATAATTCATTCTCACTATCTTCTTAGCCTGCCACCAAAGTGCAGTAGCAAAGTTTATAACCATTTATCCTATATGTATTTCACACTTATAATAGTATAACCATATAATAAAAATATTGCTGAATTGACAAATTTCATTAGATAATATCTAAAACTGATGTTAGAACATGCCCTCAAATAGTTTTTATTTGAATTAGTTTATATTAACACAACCTAAGCTAACTGAAACTCCCCATTTTTTTTTGTTTCATAAGCACAAAAGACTTTTCACTTTAACTTGGTCTGAGAAAGTCTCTTTGAGAAAGAACTAGACCTTTTTGACTCCAGCTGTGTTTGATCTCCCCTGCTAACCTCCCCAAACCAAATAATGGCCCAACACCTGCTTAGTTACCTTTAACAACAAACTTTTAGCACTAAGCATATTTGGCATTAACTATGAAAAAGGGAATCTATACCTCAGCTTATAAGAAGACAATAGAATAGTCTTCATAATACATAAGCAATATGTATATATTGATCAAGTTTGCTTGATACCCAAACAGGACACATGAAGCAATGAAATAATAAATGTATCGGTTATTAAAAGCAAAACTCCAAATACTATGATTTAAGTAATTAGCATTCAACACACATACCTCTTTGGATAAATTCAAGGTAATGTAAAAGCCTTATTCTGAGAGAACAAACCTACTGTGAATGAATAGAGCAATATTTTTCTCAAGCAATGGAATCAAAGTGCTTTTATTTCTTAATGGGTTTTCTATTTTTACACTAAAAGTATGCTGTATTATGTTCTCCATCACGTGCAGGAGAAAAACATAGTTTTTCAGTGCTCCTGCTGAAAATGAAAGATTTCTCTTCACTTCAGAGTTTGCCTCCCTCTCTGGCCACGTGCTTGTTTCTTGGATCACTGCTGAACTCACACTCCATTTGCATGTGAGCAATGTTTGAGCTCCTACATTAGAATTCCTTTTCTAGGATAATTATCCCAGTCACTAAAAGTATCTATTTTTACCATACCTCAGAAATCGTATGGATGTTTCCAACTTACTGAAAATATATGCAGCCCACACATAATGAATTTCAAAATAGTTGAACAGATTGTGTGCCTTGTAAATAGGGCATAATGCCCTTTGCTGAGAATGAACAGGCATATGTGAGTCTTTAGCCACAGCCAGCCACCAGCATCCCTTTTTCACAATAATGACTTTTAAAGAAGAATGCCCCTCATCAGAAGAGGAACATGATATGCTTTGCTGTGATACCTTTACAATTTATCACATTGTAAACACTGCATGTGAGTCAAAAATTCAACAGGATTTTTCTTAGAATCATAATTTATGTATGATAATGTATATATAATTATTATAGAAAGATGAACTGTAGGTGTTAAGATTAGCCATACAAGCCACACTTGTTTGGAATTCATTTTCATCCTCTTTTAGTAATTATAGATGGTTAAATACATAAAAGAGAACAAAATCTTCTGGGAAACTTCTCCCTTTTACTAGACCAAAGCATAATGAGCCATTAAAAGAAGATCCTTCTGGAAAATTCAGAATCACTCCAAGCATGTTTATGTTTTCAGCTTGGCTTAGAAGTACAATTATTTTAGTTAAAACAAGAAAGTGTTATTTTTCATCCTTCACACTGGCAAACAGTTTTAAAACAATAATACAAAGTTAGCCAGAGCAAAGGAAACAAATGCTCATATACTGGTGAGAGAGTAAACTGGTGCCATCACTGTGGGTCTCACTCAGGCTTGTGGCTTTAAATATGACGGATATGCCAATGACAGAATGAGTTCTTGTCATCAAGTGGACTTATCTCTATATCCACAGCCTCTGTCATGTGACTTTGCCCTTTCTCCCACAAGAAATAAAATGAAACTCCCCACTTCCTGACTTTGGGGTTGGCCTTGTGATTTAGTTTAGCCAATGAGATATCAGACATGGGCTTGAGCAACGGGGCTATCCTTGTATGCATCTGATTATCAATATAAGAACTGCTGCCCCTTAAGCCTGAGCCCCAGAATGAATATACACAGCAAAGATCAAAACACAACCCGAAGCGAGGGGCAAAGTCCAGCATGAAGCTTAGCTTAAGCAGAAACCCAGAAAAACTCACCTTTGATGAACCAATACTGAGCCAACTGCCAGACATGTGAAACATAAAAATTTTACTGCTCTTTCTCTACTCAGATTCTCTGGTTATTTCTTACATGGCAGTAACTGACCGATAGATGCTAATGGTTTCCAAAATGCATTTCTCTTTGCCTACCTGTTCTCTTAAGTCCCACTGCCACTGGCTACTCAACATTTCTCACATTTCAAACTTGGCATGTCCAACACTGAGATCCTGACATTCCTCCTCAACCCTACTCTTCACTGTCTTCCTTGTCTAATTATTGGCACATCATGTTTCCTATTGCTCAATACAAAAACGCTTTGAGTCATCTTTGATGATTTTCTTTCCCTCACTCCTACTTTTAATCTTTTAATAAATCCTGAAGACTCCTATTCAGGACGTGAACACTTGCTTTCATTTTCATTACTTTAATGTTAGTAGCAACCTTTGTATTACTTAAAAACTAAAATCAATAAATAGCTTTTAAATTCTTTCACAGGGGGAAAATAGAGTTCTAAAAGCCATTCCTTTAAGAAGGATGGTTCACTTTCTAAGGGCAAGAGAAATGAAGTCCTGCTGAAGCTGCTGCTTGGTGTGCTTCTTACACTGTAAGCAGGCAAGATTTTCCTTTCAGTTCACAGGGTCTCTATTTCTCCAGGGTCTTTACAGCTCCCAGTGACACGAACCACATAAAATGGGGATTGGGAGGGGGACATGGAGATGAGAAGGTAGCAAGCGCTCTACAAATTGCTCAGGATGCCCTGGAGCATGTTATTTCACCGTGGGTAGAAAAAGAACATAGAGAAAGAGAGGTGGGGGGGAGAGAGGTTATGTAGATTTAGTAAATTAACTGTTTTCCCATTGGTGGGGGAGAGAGGACATGAAGAAGACGCTGATTTTATTTGGGAAAATAAATACTGTCTTGTGCAACTAGATGTATAGGTGTGTTCCTTTCTCTGCCAACTGATTTAAAGCATGTGGGTGTCTGAACATTTGGCTTAGAGCTGAAAATGCCACGCTGAGGTTTGTCCTTGCTCTGTAGGAATCTCTCAAATTGGCAGAAGCAAACAAATACCATATTAAATGGAGTCCCTGCTCCTCTGTAAACCTTAAAACAAATAGGCTGGAACCCTACAGCTGTGGGTGACTCAGACTCACAAAACTTCAAAAACAGCCTCTCTCCTCTCCTTTTCACTCTATCAGTAGCAAATTGATTAGACTGCTTTCCCATTATCCCAAGCATTCCATACTTTAATAGTCTTTGTGTGCTGGAGAAGGCTGGGGCCCCACACAGAGAGAGGTCACCCTGGACTGATGATTCTAGATATTGAAAACAATCATTAAACTCACAGAGGAAAAAAAAGTCATGTAAATTAAACTAGGTAATCTATGCAATTATTATTAACTGACCCATTGTCATCAGTCTAGTCCTTTAATACCTGACATATATATATTCATACATATATATGCTATATAAATGTCATATATATACATACAAACACACACACTGTCTATTTCTGCAAAAAGTGCTCATACATTATATATACATATTTTTCATACCTACAAACACCTAATCCATAATAATGAAAGATAAGCTAAAATATTAAAATTTATAACAGCGAAGGACAAAAGTGTCCCCCAAACAGGTAATTAGAAAAACTCAGTTATCAAAGTAGATGCTAAAATATTTGAATCATGTGAAGTTACAAAGTTCAGTGAGAAACAGTCTCAGAATAAAATGGCAAAGATCAATGATTCAACTTGCAATGCTTTGTTAACCAGGACTTTCACATTAAACAATGATTAAGGTATAATTATATCACTTCTTTAATTTTATTTTGAACTATTTTGCCAATCACCTAGCATAATGCTAAGTTGCTTCAATCCTGTCTGACTCTGTGACCCCATGGACTGTAGCCCGCCAGGCTTCTCTGTCCATGGAATTCTCCAGACAAGAATACTGGAGTGGGTTTCCAGGCCCTCCTCCAGGGGATCTTTCCAGCTCAGGGACTGAACCCATGTCTCTTATATCTCCTGCATTGGCAGGTGGATTCTTTACCACTAGCGCCACCTGGGAAGGCCTAGCATTATGGAGAGGTCAGAATTTAGCAGAATTAAGACTATTTTTCAAATTCTATAGATTAATGTCAGTATGGTGACCTCTGTCAGATTCTTAAACATTAGGATGTTAAGACTTTCTGTGCCTAGAGATATGTATGTTGTAAATTATGAAACTTTTCTTTTCTTTAGAGTACAAAGATTTCATCATTGTAAAATCCATGTGCAATTGGGAATACTCTCTGTTCTGTGGCTGTGATTTTTGAATTTTCATCTACATTCTAGAGGATAAATGATGTTCTGGTTTCTTGAAGCTGAGCTACGAAATCTCAACAAAAACTGACATTCTCAGTACTGCCTATTCTGAGCAGCATGTTGAGTCTACATAGAAACCAGATTTATTAAATGTTCCATGAATTACACCTTAATGAAAAGAGGAAAAGAGATATCTTTCTATGTGGCTAAGCTAGCTATTTATCACAATTAAAAAAAAATTCAGACACAGAATAAAAAGGATATCCAACCTATGCATTGATGAAGCCATAGATGAAACACCAGACGTGCCTGAGATCTAAACTCTGTGCTTGAAGAGGGCTGCCTTTGTACTTGACATGAAATGCAGATTATATTACAGTTCCACCACCGTCTTCTCCCCTTCTATTCATAAGTTTTCTATTAAGCTGCTGGACTGTTGTGTAACCTGGTTGTAACATACAGGACTTTGTACAGAAAGACCATCCACAAAATAAGCAGCTCTTTATCCAGCCATTGCAAAACCAGCTTTCAGAAACTAAATGCACTGCTTCCCAAAAGGGAACAATTTTATCTGGTTAGTAATGGGAAAAATGAAATATAGGAAGGAAAAAAACTTCCTATATTTTGAGGCTTCGCATTCTTTGAATATCAATAGGTTTTTGGTTTTTCCAATGCTGTCAAGGCATATTTTCCTTTAATCATTTTAAATTCTAAAAATTGTGGGCAACAAACTTGGAAGAAACTGGGAAATCAAAGATATGCAATCTGTCACTTTATTAATAGATTTTAGGGAAAAATATAAAGTGACCCGTTAGACTCCTAAGCACTCTGACTCCTCTGTAATCTATGAAGTTAATCATAATTAAAAATACAATATTAGATCTTTGGTTGGTATATGAGAAATCAACTCAGTTTTTATAATGATAAAACTATTAAAGCATAAGGGAGATTTTCTGTTGTGAAGTAAAATATGTTTCTTAATGTTTTTTATTCTTTGGGATCATAACTTGAGATCACTTGGTTGACATTTCATCAGTAATTCGTACAGTAACATAAGTTATCATGTCTGCTAGGTTCATGCTCTTTCAAGGTGTTGTTTGAATCCAGTAAGTCAGTGGTTCTGATGGCTAGTGTTACCCAATTGAAAAGATAACTTTTCAGATAACCTATGTTAAAAAGAAATATATACAATAAAATGGTGAAATAAAAGAGTAGTTTGAAGAGAATGGTTAGTTTATTTACCAGCATTGCCACTTTCTAAGTTTGAAACTGTACTGTACAGGAAAACATAAAATAGAATGAGAAAGAGTGTCTTTTGCTGCCAGAGTCTAAAAACATAATTAAATAAACAATGAATCTTCCTATATGTAGCAACACGAAGTTCACTTAAACCAGAATAATGCCTCAAACTGTATTCATTTTGCTAAAACTGGGTCACACTTTAATACAGATTTTTAAAGAGCAGCTCTCAATTACAAGGAGAGATTTTTAAAATAAATGTCATCCTACCCAAATGCAAGCATTCTTCAATTTTATAGTAATGGAGAATATTGAGTTACCACTTCCAATCTTAGAAAAGGAGTTCTCAAAATGCAGTCCAGAGACTTCTGTGAGTGGCGTTGGATATTCAGTCGTGTCCGACTTTGCGATCCCATGAACTGTATGTAGCCCACCAGGCTTCACTGTCCATGGAACTCTCAAGGCAAAAATACTGGAGTGTGTGGCCAGTTCCCTTCTCCAGGGAATATTCCCAAACCAAGAATCAAATCTAGGTCTCCTGCACTGCAGGCAGATTCTTTACCATGTGAGCAGTAGATCGTTTCAGGGGATCTATTAGCTCAAAATTATTTCATAATAATACTAAGATATTATTTTGTTATCTATTCATTTCTCATGGATGTAGAGTGAAATATTCCAGAGTTTCAGGATGTGCTATTACAATAGAAGTAGATCCGAGATTCCAGCTGTCTTTTCTAAATTAGACATTATTGAGATTTGTGAAAATGCCAAACAAGGCAACTCTTCCCATTGGTTATTTTTGTTTTAGGAAACATTTCTACCAAAAATATGCTGTTTATCAATACTCAATTGGTTTATTATTGCTATTTTAAGTTTTAAAAATCTAGTGCCTCAATTTTATTTTTAATTTTTAATATTGATAGGTATAGATCACATTTTTAAAAATTTGGGGGCCTCAGAAACCTGTATTGGTTTTACTCTTTTCCATAATTAAAACATTGTCTTATCAATTTGTATCTCCTGAACTCCTATTCAGGGGCCACATTGCTTTAGGTAAGAAAAGCAGATACAAAGGAAATTTCTGGGCTGATACCTGCATTTGGACTTCCCTGGTGGCTCACACAGTAAAGCATCTGTCTACAATGCTGGAGACCGGGGTTCAATCCCTGGGTCTGGAAGATCCCCTAGAGAAGGAAATGGCAACCCATTCCAGTATTCTTGCCTGGAGAATCCCATGGATGGAGGAACCTGGTAGGCTACAGTCCATGGGGTCACAAAGAGTCAGACACGACTGAGTGACTTCACTTCACTTTACTTCAGTCATTTTTATGTGTGTTTAAGAAACTCTGCCTTAAAATATTCTTGACCTTTAAGACATTTTTCTTCCAGAAATCTTATAAATTAATAAGAATAATAAATGCAGGTATCAGTCCAGAAATTTCTTTTGTATCTGTTTTTCTTACCTAAAACAATGTGGCCCCTGAACAGGAGTTCAGGAAATACAAATTGATAAGACAATGTTTTAATTGTGGAAAAGAGTAAAACCAATACAGGTTTCTAGGAGTTTGGCAACTGCAAGTACCTCCCTTGCCTGCAATTTTATTAAAATTGTATCATTTCCTCCAATATTTTTCCTCATAGTGTGGTAAACTGTTTATAAAAATAATATTCTATGCACTGCTCAAGATAGTGAGTCTGCCATGCCTAAAAGTAGTGATATATGATGTCTGAGTGAGAACTTGCATTTTTATTTATTCAGTGAGTTCTCTGCCCTTTCCCCAGCAATGCCAAAATGTAGCTAGCATAAAGCTGCCTTGGTTATGTTTAATATTATCCTACTCAATATATGAAGGCCAGGGCTCCTGCCAAAAATAGAAGCCAGAAATTAAAAGTCAGTTTAAATCTCTTCTACAAAATGCTGTCATACTTGTTCTAATCTAACATATTCTCATTTGAATTAAAAGCAAGGACTTATAAACTGAGATTGTTCAGTATATCTAATATTTTCTCAGGCAGAGTCTCACAAGATGATAAATATTCAACACTGAATTTTGCTCCCAGACTTGGTGTAGGTTTGATTATTTTCATTACTAATATTTAGATAGGTGTTAGCGTTTTACTACAAGTTAGTTTCAGGTATCATCTTAATATTCTAAATCTTATATATATATATATAATAAATATATATAAATCTAATATATATTAAATCTTAATTTATATTAATATAAATATATAATATATAAATATATATTTATATATTATATATAAATAACATATATTATATATTATAATATATTATATATAAAATATATAAATATATATATATAAATCTTATATATATATATATATTCTGGAGAGTAACCTTATATTCTGAAGAGTAACTTCAAGCAAAGCAGTATTTTGCTTTATCTTTTGGACTGGTCAATAATTGTGCCATTCTGTTCGCTACTGCTCTACAAGGAAAGAAATTTGTAACTAGCTGGGAATAACCAACTTTAGCTTGCCAGACTATAGTCGCCTTAGATAAATTCAGTCATTAAGTGATACAAGTGTAGGATAACATTCTCTCTTAACAATGGGACTTCAACTGGAATCTTCAGGTTGATCTTTTAACAACTACAGGATGGAATGATGAGTAGAAACCACATAGTTCAGTTTAGTTCAGTCGCTCAGTAGTGTCCAACACTTTGCAACCCCATGAACTGCAGCACACCAGAATTCCCTGTCCATCAGCAAATCCTGGAGTTTACTTAAACTCATGTCCATCAAATCAGTGCTGCCATCCAACCATCTCATACTCTTTTGTCCCCTTCTCCTCCTGCCTTCAATTTTTCCCAGCATCAGGGTCTTTTCCGGTGAGTTCTTTGCATCACAAGACCAAAGTACTGGAGATTCAACTTCAGCATCAGTCCTACCAATGAATATTCAGGACTAATTTCCCCTAGGATTTGACTGGTTGGAACTCCTTGCAGTCCAAAGGACTCTCAAGAGTCTTCTCTAACACCACAGTGCAAATGCATCAATTCTTCAGTGCTCAGTTTTCTTTATAGTCCAACTCTCACGTCCATACATGACCACTGGAAAAACCATAGCTTTGACTAGATGGACCTTTGTTGGCAAACTAATGTCTCTGCTTACTAATATACTGTCTACATTGGTCATATCCTTTCTTCCAAGGAGCAAGCATCTTTTAATTTCAGGGCTGAAGTCACAATCTGCAGAGATTTGGGAGCCCAAAATAATAAAGTCTGTCACTGTTTCCACTATTTCCCCATCTATTTGCCATGAAGTGATGGGACCAGATGTCATGATCTTAGTTTTCTGAATGTTGACTTTTAAATCAGCTTTTTCACTCTCTTCTTTCACTTTCATCAAGAGGCTCTTTAGTTCTTTACTTTCTGCGATAAGGGTCATGTCATCTGCATATCTGAGGTTATTGATAGGTCTCCCGGTAATCTTGATTCCAGCTTGTACTTCATCCAGCCCAGCATTTCACATGCGGTACTCTGCATATAAGTTAAACAAGCACAGTGACAATATACAGCCTTGATGTACCCTTTCCCAATTTGGAATCAGTCTGTTGTTCCATGTCCAGTTTTAACTGTTGCTTCTTGACCTACATACAGATTTCTCAGGAGGCAGGTCAGGTGGTCTGGTATTCCCCATCTCTTTCAGAATTTTCCACAGTTTGTTGTGACCCACACATCAGCGGCTTTGACATAGTCAATAAAGCAGAAGTAGATGTTTTTCTGGAACTCTCTTTCTTTCTTGATGATCCAACAGATGTTGGCAATTTGATCTCTGGTTCCTCTGCCTTTTCTAAATCCAGCTTGAACATTTGGAAGTTTACAGTTCACATACTGTTGAAGCCTAGCTTGGTGAATTTTGAGCATTACTTTGCTAGCAAGTGAGATGGGTGAAACTGTGCGATAGTTTGAGCATTCTTTGGCATTGCCTTTCTTTGGGATTGGAATGAAAACTGACCTTTTCCAGTCCTGTGGCCACTGCTGAGTTTTCCAAATTTGCTGGCATATTGAGTATAGCACTTTCACAGCATCATCTTTTAATACTTGAAATAACTCCAGTGGAATTCCATCACCTCCACTAGCTTTGTTCATAGTGATGCTTCCTAAGGCCCACTCGACTTCACATTCCAGAATGTCCGGCTCTAGGTGAGTGATCACACCATTATGGTTATCTGGGTCATGAAGATCTTTTTGTATAGTTCTTCTATGTATTATTCTCACCTCTTAATATCTTCTGCTTCTGTTAGATCCATGACATTTCTGTCCTTTACTGTGCACATCATTGCATGAAAATTTCCCTTGGTATCTCTAATTTTCTTGAAGAGATCTCTAGTCTTTCCCATTCTATTGTTTTCCTCTATTTTTTTGCACTGATCACTGAGGAAGGCTCTTTATCTGTCCTTGCTATTCTTTGGAACTCTGCATTCAAATGGGTATATCTTTCCTTTTCTCCTTTGTATTTTGCTTCTCTTCTTTCCTCAGCTATTTGTAAGCCCTCCTCAGACAATCATTTTGCCTTTTTGCATTTCTTTTTCTTGGAGATGGCATTTATGACTGCCTGCTGTACAATGTCACGAACCTCTGTCCATAATTCTTCATGCACTATTTGAAACCTCCACTGTATAATCATAAGGGATTTAATTCAGGTCATACCTGAATGGTCTAGTGGTTTTCCCTACTTTCTTCAATTTAGGTGTGAATTTGGCAATAAGAGTTCATGATCTGAGCCACAGTCAGCTCCCGGTCTTCGTTTTGCTGACTGTATAGAGCTTCTCCATCTTTGGCTGCAAAGAATATAATCAATCTGATTTTGGTGTTGACCATCTGGTGATGTCCATGTGTAGAGTCTTCTCTTGTGTTATTGCAAGAGGATGTTTGCTATGACCGGTGTGTTCTCTTGGAAAAACTCCATTAGCCTTTGCCTTGCTTCATTTTGTACTCCAAGGTCAAATTTGCCTGTTACTCCAGGTATTTCTTGACTTCCTACTTTTGCATTCCAGTCCCCTATTATGAAAAGGATATCTTTGGGGGTGTTATTTCTAGAAGGTCTTGTAGGTTTTCTTAGAACAAGTCAACTTCAGCTTCTTCAGCATTACTGGTTGGGGCATAGACTTGGATTACTGTGATACTGAATGTTTTAAATGAACAGAGATCATTCTGTCATTTTTGAGATTGCATCCAAGTACTGCATTTTGGATTCTTCTGTTGACTATGAGGGCTACTCCAATTCCCCTAAGGGATTCTTGCCCACAATAGTAGAATAATGGTCACCTGAGTTAAATTTCAGTCCATTTTAGTTTGCTGATTCCTAAAATGTCGATGTTCACTCTTGCCATCTCCTGTTTGACCACTTCCAATTTACCTTGATTCATGGACCTAACATTCTGGGTCCCTATGCAATATTGCTCTTTACAGCCATGGAGTATACTTCCATCACCAGTCACATCCACAGCTGAGTATTGTCTTTGCTTTGGCTCCATCTCTTCATTCTTTCTGGAGTTATTTCTCCACTGATCTCCAGCAGCATATTGGGCACCTACAGACCGGGGAGATCATCTTTCAGTGTCCTATCTTTTTGCCTTTTCATACTGTTCACAGGTTTCTCAAGGCAAGAATACTGAAGTAGTTTGTCATTTCCTTCTCCAGTGGACCGCATTTTCTCAGAACTCCCCACCATTTCCATCCTTCTTGGGTGGCCCTATATGGCAAGGTTCATAGTTTCATTAAGTTAGACAAGACCATGGTCCACATGGTCAGTTTGATTAGTTTTCTGTGATTATGGTTTTCATTCTGTCTGCTCTCTGAGCCATAGGAAAAGAGGCTTATGGAAGCTTCTGATGAGATAGACTGACAGAGGGGGAAACTGGGTCTTGTTCTGATGAGTGGGCCTATGCTCAGTACCTCTTTAATCCAAATTTCTGTTGATGGGGCTTGGTTGTGTTCCCTCCCTGATGCTTGACCTGAGGCCAAACTATGGTGGAGGTAATAAAGATAATGGTGACATCCTTCAAAAGGTCCCATGCATGCAATGCCACACTCAGTGCCCCTGACCCTGCAGCAGGCCACTGTCAATCCATGCCTCCACCAGAGATTCCTGGACTCTCACAGGCAAGTCTGGGTCAGTCTCTTGTGTGGTCATTGCTCCTTTCTCTTGGGTCATGGTGCACACAAGGTTTTGTTTATTGCTTCCAAGTGCTGTTTCTCCAGTCCTGTGTAAGTTCTGGAGGCTCTATGGTGGGGTTAATGGTGACCTCCTCCAAGAGGGCTTATGCCATACCCAGTTCTGCTGCACCAGAGCCCCTGCCTCTGCCACAGGCCACTGTTGACTCAGACCTCTGCAGGAGGCACTCAAACACTCAAAGGAAGGTCTGATTCAGTCTCTGTGGGGTCTCCTGGTGTGCACAAGGTTTTGTTTGAGCCCTATGAGCATTCTGGCGGGCATGGGGTTTGATTTTAAATGTGATTTTGTCCCTCCTACCATCTTGCTGGGGCTTCTCCTTTGCCCTTGGACATGGGGTATTTTTTTTTTTTTTTTTTTTTTTAAATGGGAGCCAACATTCTCCTGTTGCCAGCTGTCCAGCAGCCAGTTGTAATTTTGGGGTTCTCACAGGAGATGAGAGCACAATCTTCTACTCTGCCAACACTCAAGCTAGATAGCTAGAAAAACCTCTATTTCCTTCAAGCTTTTATATTTACTGGCTTATATGTCATTACCAAGTTAATTTTAACCATAATGAGTCCCAGTTTTCTTTATGTAATATGGAGATAACAATGTCTATCTGAATGGACAGTTAGGAGGCTATATGGAAAATCCCAGCACATTGATGGGCACATGGTAGACAGTTAAAAATTGCAATTTTTACATAGCTAATAAGGTATTTTTTCTGTAATTTACTTAAAAGTGTCTGTTAATCTATAGAGTTTAAAGAAAGCTGGAAGGGATGAAGCAAATTTGCCTAAGCAATCTGAAAACCTGATGGAATGAATGGGATCAAGAACTCCATCTGCTTTTTCAAGGTAAAAGTTTCTGAATTTGTTCATATAGACTAGGATGACAGGACCATGCATGTTAAATAATGCGATATATTTGGACTATCTAGATTTGGGTGATTATAACAGTAATCATAACCATGATATAAAAATATCTTGGGGAAAACAATATCCAGTAGCAGTCAAGGAATCATTCAGAATTAGTGAGAAATGTCTAAGTTTGTCTCGAACTACTAAGTAAAAGCAAACACAAAAGCAGTTAACTACTGTCTTAAGTGAGACATTACTTGGCTGAAAGGCCAGGATGGGACAGGCAGGGAAAACACTGGGTTCGATGTTTATTTAAATAGATGACTTTGGAGTACTATAATTTGGTACCCTATTGGGTACCTCAGTTAGAAAAAAATGTCTAATCAACAAGCAGAGAAGCATACACAGGACACTTTAACTTTTGTTCTCTAACCCAGCCAGCTTTACCAAGGGCCACTTTAGTAATCTTAGATTGGAATCAATGCTATCTGATCACTTGCTTTTTGTACAATTTGAGGTGATTGTGTAGGGATGCAGCCAGAAAATGGAAATATACTTGATGCTAGGAAAGCTACTTACTAATAGTGTGACCATAAAGAGAATGTAGACACCTTAATTATTAGAGCAGTCCTTATGTGACTCTATGATGTTTACATAGACAATCAAATGGGGTTTCATTGCAACTTATTCAAAACATGAAAATGATTTTGCCAGCCTATCTCTAAAACTGTGGTATTAAAAAAAAATCTGATTTCTTAAGAGGTATATCAAGGTCAGTTTATTAAATAGCTTTCTCAAGCTAGATCTTTAACTAGAGCAATTTCCATAGATTGACTCTCAAAACTAGAACTCATTCATCCCCTTACTTGTGACCATTACTATCAAAAGTTTAAATAGTTCTCATAATGTGCTACTCATCAACAGAACATTAAAAGCCTAGTTACTACATTATGTGAGCCCAGATGCCCAGCTCCAGGTGGTCTTGCTAAAATATTAAATCCCCCTGGAGAAGGGAATGGCAACCCACTCCAGTATTCTTGCCTGGAAAATCCCACAGAAAGAGGAACCTGGAAGGCTACAGCTCATGGGGTTGAAAAAGAGTTGGACATAACTTAGCAACTGAAAAACAACTAAGAACAAATCAATCATATTGATGTTTGGGAGAAATCAACACAATACTATAAAGCAATTATCCTTCAATTAAAAATAAATAAATTTTTAAAAATTAAATCCTATATGCCCTTATAACAACAGATCCTTCCTCGTGGAGTCTTATATTCACCACTTCCCCAGGCTAACACAATCAAAATACATTTCTACATTGTTCCCAAGATCCTGTCATTGCATATTAAATGGTTACTGCAATTCCTTTGAAGTATAGGCTATTTCTTACTAGTAAAAAGTTTATAACTTCCCTGTTCAGGCTATTCTAAAATTTGCTTTATGTTCTACGCCTAGGAGCAATGAAGGGTTGTGGTAATGTATCTTGTGGAAAACAGGCACCATTTTAGGAAGTATAAACTTACCAAAAAAGGTTTTTTTCTGGCAATGAGGAAAGAACATTTTTGGTCAGACAGAAAGTTCTGGGAGATTGAGTTAGGGCTCAAGACTCTCAGACTAGCCCAGCAAAGTGTCACTGTACATGTTTCATAATTTTACCCTTTCTCCATTAGAACCTTTTCTTTGACAGAAGATCTATCGGGGCTAGGAATTTAGTCCCTGTTTCTGTATATAATCAAATCCTAGGCCTAAAGTTTAGCAAGTGTGTCCTGTGGCTGCAGGAAATAAAAATCTCTTTTAACAGCAGCCATAGAGGCCCTCTGGCTTTAGAAAATGACTTCTACATTCACAATTAACTGCAGTTTACCTATCATTTTCCTTTCAAAGTCTCCTGCATCATTAAAAGTAGTTAACCTACTTTATTAGCCTTAAAAGTATCACGGTCCCATAATAATCCAGTGCCACAGGTACTTGCTGTCTAAAGTCTTTCCTTCTAACTACTCTTCTTCCCAATTAATCACAAGTTAAAGTTTGATGTAATTATGATGTCACTGCATGCCAGAAGTTTTGATGTCCCACCACTCTCACCAGGAAAGGGGTCCTTATGTGTTCTACACAGATGCACAGGCCTCCTCCTAGCTTATCCTTAGAGTTTTCTTCCTATAACTTCTCTGGTTTCCTAGAAAACAGATCCTGAGGCAAGGATTAATGACCAGTAATTTATCTGGAGGTGGAATTCTAAGAAAACAAAGCAGAGAATAAGGAAATGAAACAATGTGCTCCATTAAAGAGAGAAGTCTAATTTATCCACCCAGTTCCCTTTTATCTCCTGTCTTCAAATGGTCAAAATTGCCCCCAGCTGGATTTAATTCCCTCATAGTTTTGGACCACATCATCCAGCCCCTTTGGCATTCCAGTGGAAGACAAGTGCATGCTCTTCCACAATATATTGTTACCCAAGTCCAGAAGTGATAAGAGAAACTAAATACTCAAGATGACATTGGTCTCAGAGGACAAGAACACTTTGGTTAGTGAGTTGTTGGTCATCTGTGGTCATTGCTGGGTGGAGTATTACAGCTCAGATTCCAGGGGATAGTTGAGCCAAGAAACTCTGAAAAATTATAAAATGTATATACAGGCTACTAAAATTTGCTCAAGATGCATTTAAAAAGCACAAAACAAGACCTAAGAGGGAAATCTCTCACACCTAGTATTTGATCTGTTTATAATCTCAAGGTGAATAACAAGCATGAAATGCTCCAGCAGGCAACAAGGAAAGCTGAGAAGCAGAGGGCTGTGTAGGTAAACCTCTTTGACCACTTTGCAGATGACTGGGAAAAAGAAGTTGGCTCATATTTAAGACTAAAGGCCATATTATAGAGGAGTGAAGAAAACAGGCTTCTTATTTTGAATGAAGTCATTAAAGATCTGGATGTTCAATCATGGACACTCCCTCCTAGCATCTTCTGGTTACTAAAAGGTGGGGAAGAGAAGGAAGAACTTGCTCAGAGCAAAAGGAGAAGAGAAAACAGTAGAAAGGGTGATAAACAACACCAACAAAAGGCACACCACAGCAGTGCTTCTCAGACTTTAATGTGCATACACATAATCCAAGAATCTTATTAAAATACAGATTCTGATTCAGTGGTCCTGGATTGGGATCTGAGATTTTACCTATAAATATTTCAGAGTTAATGCTGATACTAATGATCTGAAGATCACATTTGTAATATTACAAGATACTATGTAGTACTAAGGGCTTCCCTGGTGGCTAAGATGGCAAAGCATCTGCCTGCAGTGTGGGAGACCTGGGTTCGATCCCTGGGTTGAGAAGA
This sequence comes from Nanger dama, assembly GCA_917880005.1. NCBI lineage: Eukaryota > Metazoa > Chordata > Mammalia > Artiodactyla > Bovidae > Nanger > Nanger dama. The sequence goes on from CAKJTW010000007.1 coordinate 40,780,321, forward strand.
TCCTCTGGAGAAGGAAATGGCAACCCACTCCAGTACTCTTGCCTGGAAAATTCCATGGACTGAGGAGCCTGGCGGGTTAACACTACCTGAGAAATCCTAAGAGAGCTTCAATTGTTTCCAGAAAATATGATTAAGAGGTGTTTTTTTTGTTTTTTAATAATCTGGTGAACAAGCTGGCTTCTGAGATCACATCACAAAATATACAAACCCAATTTATTACCAGTCTGTGCATGAGAAGCATAGGCAAATGTTTTGAAAATTTGCAAATGAAAATAAAAACTGTACTATTTCAAAACTGAAAGGAATCTAGGGAAAGTTGGGGAATAGTAAAGGAGCTTGAGGAATGAGCTGCTCTTGGCACCAACAGAGCAGTCTTATGCCAAATGGGATTGCAGCCTCTATGTCCAAAGATGTATGAAGTGAAGGGAAGAAGTGGTGATGGAGATGGAAGGAACTGTGGTCTTGGTATTTGTGGATATTGGTTGCAAGTGGTTTCTAAATCATTTAAATGGAGAAATCTAATCCTGACCTCCACAAAAATCAAAGAGGTTAGAACAATGTAGATTGACTATAGTATATCTCATTTGATTGTGCTTTACTTTATTGCACTTTGCAGATACTGCTTTTTAGCTTTTAATAATTGATGTTTTGTGGCATCCCTGAGTGGAGCAAGACTATGTGTGTCAAGTTTCCAATAGCACTTGCTCACTCCATGTCTCTGTGTCATATTCTGGAAATCCTCATAATATTTCAGATTTTTTAAATTATTATTAATTGTAGAGATCTGTGATGTTTGAGAATCCCAGGGACGGCAGAGCCTGGTGGGCTGCTGTCTATGGGGTCTCACAGAGTCAGACATGACTGAAGTGACTTAGCAGCAGCAGAGATGCTTGATGTAACAGTTGTAATTGTCTGAATGTGCCACAAACCACATTCATATAAAATGGCAAACTTCACCAATAAATACCATACCATATGTGTTCTGACTTCTTCATCAACCAAGTATTCCTCCACCTATATCCCTCTCCTGTGGTCTTCCTATTTGCTGAACTATACTGAAATTAGATCAATTAATAACCCTCCAATGACCTCGAAGTATTCAAGTGAAAGAGTCATAAGTCTCTCACTTTAAGTCAAAAGCTTGAAATGATTAAATTTAGTGGGGAAGGCATATTAAAAGCCAAAATAGACCAAAAGCTGGCCTCTAGCACCAGTCAGCCAAGTTGTGAATGCAAAGAAAGTTCTTGAAGGAAATTAAAAGTGCTGGTCCAGTGAGCATATGAATGATAAGCAAGTGAAACAGCCTTATCTCTGATATGGAGAAAAACTTAATAGTCTGGATAGATAATCAAGTCAGTTATAAAATTCTCTTAAGCCAAAGCCAAATCCAGACCAGGATCCTACTTCTCCTTCAATTCTAAGAAGCCCGAGAGAGGTAAGGAAACTAGAAAAAAAATGTGACACTAGCAGAGGTTTGTTTCTGAGTTTTGAGGAAGGACGCCATCTCCATAACACTGAAATACAAAGTGAAGCAGCAAATGCTGTTGTAGAAACTGCAGCAGGTTATCTAGAAGATCTAGTTAAGATAGCTCAATGAAAGTAGCTACACTGAGGAAGAGATTTCTAATATAGATGAAACAATCTTATATTGGAAGAAGATGCCATTTAGGACTATCATGCTAGAGAGGAGAAGTCAATGCTTGGCTTTATAACTTCAAAGAACAGGCTGACTCTCCCATTAGAGGCTAATGCAGTTGAATTTAATGCTTCTGAAAACCCCAGGGCCCTTAAAAATTATGCTATACCTACTCTGCTTATGATCTATGAATGGAAGGCTTGGTTGAAAACAAAATCCAGATGACAGCACATTTATTTATAACACAATATTTTAAGCCCACTGTGGAGATCCTCTACCCAGGAAAAAAAAATTCTTTCAAGGTGTTACTGTTCATTGACAGTGCAGCTCGTCACCCAAGAGCTCTCATGCAGATGTGCATAAGATTCATGTTGTTTTCACACCTGCTAACACAACATCCATTTTGCAACCCAGAGATCAAAGAATAATTTTGACTTTCAAGACCTACTCTTTTAGAAATACATTTCAGAAGACTATAGCTGCCGTAAATAGTGATTCCTCTGGTGGATTTGGGCAAAGTCAATTGAAACCCTTCTGGAAGTCCCCATGCTAGATGCCATTAAAAACATGAATGAGTCAAGAGAAGAGGTCAAAATAACAACATCAATAGGAATTTACAAAACATTGATTCCAGCCCTAATGGACTGAACTTGAGATGTTTAAGACTTCAGTGCAGGAAATAATTGTTGCTTTGTGGTACAAACAGCAAAAGAACTAGAACTAGAAGATGTGCCTGGATTGGTAAAATCTCATGATAAACTAATACAGATAAGGAATGGCTTCTTACAGATGAGCAATAAAGTGTTTTCTTGATATGGAATGTATTCCTGGTGAAGATACTAAGATTGTTGAAATGACAACAAAGAACTGAGAATGCTATACAAACTTAATAAAGTGGTGAGAGGGTTTGAGGAAATTGAATCATTCTGTGGCAAACTTCCTTGTTGTCATTTTTAAGAATTTGTCTCAGCCACAACAACCTTTAGCAACCACCACCTTGACCCATCAGCAGCCATCAACATCAAAGCAAGACCCTCCACCAGCAAAGAGATTGCTACTCTGAAGGCTCAGATGATCATTAGCTTTCTTCTAAGCAATAAAGCATCTTCGATTAAGGTATATACATTGTTTTTTTAGACACAGTGCTATTGCACACTTAACAGACTACAGTATATTGTAAACTTAACTTCTATACGCATTGACCAATGAAAAATTTATGTGACTCACTTTATTGTGATAGTCACTGATTGCCGTGGCCTGAAACCAAACCCTCAATGTCTCTGAGTTACATCTGTACAATAATCATTGTCTCTCAATTGTTTGCTTGTGTTGCTAGAATTCCCTGACAGACAAAAGATTTTAAAAGAAGAGAAAAAAACTGTTCAAAATTTTGAACCCAGATCCAAGAAACTCTGTATGTTTGGAGCGATGGGGTAGAGGCTGGAGCTTTATTTGTCATGATTGACTCTGGTGGTCCAGTGGCTAAGATTCTGCACTTCCAATGCAGGGAGCTTGGTTCAATCCCTCATCAGGGAACTAGATCCCACATGCAGCAACTAAGACCCAGCACAGCCAAACAAATAAAAAGATAAATAAATAAATATTTTTATTAAGAAAAGATTAACTTTGACCCCCTTTAAACATCTGCCTAGTGTTTTGCATAGCAGACTTGAGCAGAAGCTTACATGAAAATAGGAGTAGAAAAGATACAATTCCTTTATTATCCATTTGCTCTTCAGAAAGAAATACAACTCGATCCCATAACTTAAATTTGGAAAAGTCTGTTCCTAGGGATTTCTTAATACTTAAAAGGTGAAAGGAAAAAAAAAAAAAGAAAGGAAAACTGAAGAAGCTATCAATTGAGAAAAAGGATTGTCTCCTCTATATAAACAAGGTGTGGTCTAAGTGGATCTTCATGGCTGACAATATCCAGACACTTGGAACTGATCTGTGTGTGAAAGTTGCTCAGTTGTGTCCAACTCTTTGTGAGTCCATGGACTATATAGTCCAGGGAATTCTCTAGGCCAGGACTGGGTAGCCATTCTAGAAAGAGTAAAAACGTTAATGCATGCTATGTTAAGGTCCTGCTAATACTTTCTTGATGAAATCATCACGCTGAGTGCCTAACTTCATTTGTTTTTCCCACTGTGCAGAAATAGGACGAGAGTTCCTCAGAATTTCTAGAACAATTATACAAAGAACCCCATGAATGGAATTGATGAAACTCAATACTGAATAACAGTTTTCCTGGATTTAACAACTTATGAAATAAAAATATCAAAATCTGTATTTCAAAACCAGATGTTATCTTTTGATCTTCAAACTGCACTTAATAATGTATCTTCTCCTTGATGTCCTATGGGTACCTCAAACTCAACACATGTAAAATTATACTCATTATTCCCTACCACCAAAGCTTGTGTTGTTGTTTTTTTCTTTTTTCTTTCTTACTACATTTTGTCCAGTGTCAACATCATATACTCAAAAATCATAATCAGAAGTCAAGGACTTGCCTTAGCTTCCTCCTTTTCATCTCCTACATCCAAATCTTAAGTGACTCTAAAAACAGAAAAAACTCTCTACTGCATATAAAATTTCCATTATTTAAGATCTCATTTATCTTCCAATGAGACTATTGCAGCAACCTTCTAATTTCTCTATCTCTAACCTCACTATCCCCCTCTCCCAAATATCTCAATACTGCAACCAATCTATAGCATAAGCCTGGTCACGTCTTCCACCTGGAGCTAAGATTTGTACTGATTCCTTATTTTGTATTGTTGAGGAGGAAGAAATTTTCTTCTACTTTTCTAAGTTCTTCCAGCTGGTCTAGAATTAAACTGACATGGAAGAGACTAATAGGAGAAAATCAAACAAATGTTTATTAACATGTATACATGGGAGAGACCCAGCAAAACTGAGTAACTCACCAAATTACAGAAACTCTCACTTTGAATACTGTCTTCAGCTAAAGACAAAAGCAGATGTTATGGATAGTGGTTTGGGATGCCAAAGAGGAGGAAGGCAATTCACATGAGTGTGGAAATTTTGGTAAAGAAATGTTTTGTAAACAAATGTTTGCTGGGTCAGCAGAGACAATAGGACAGAGAGGAATTTAAACAAACAGACTTGCTAGTTTCCTGCCTGTCTACACACTTAGTTCATACTGTAGTTTCCTACGCTGAGAGAGACACTGTTTCAGGTCTACATCTACATTTATAAAGCAGTTAAGGGAAAGATCAAAGTTTCTCCTGAATTTCCTAGCCCTTGATTTTTTTTTCAGCTTGAATTATTAATAATCCACATGCCAAAGAGATATTTTGAGGGTGATAAATTTTTCTCCTCTGTAGCAAATCCCTTTAAGATTCCAAACTCTTCGAGATGAAATGTTCAGCTTGATGTAATTTTTTTACTTAACTAGACATCTCCCACCGCTCCAACAACTTTTGGTTCTGCCCTAGCAAACCGACTACAGATCAGCAAACACATCTTGCTCTGTTCCTTTCCATGTGCTGTAGTCTCTTCCTGGAATGACCTTTCTACTCGGCTTTCCAAAATACCTGGAAATTCATGTTCATTTTCAAAACTCAGCATAACCATTATTGCCTAAGAGAAACCCCATACCCCACTCACTACCCCTGAAAACACAGTTAACCACTTCTCTTCTGAGCTCCTTGCATATTTTATACATAGTTCTTTCATTATACTTGGTATATTCTATGGCAGTTTGTCCTTATATCTATGCTTATTACTTGGACATGACACTAAAGGCAAGTATATTGACTGTTCTTATCCACTTGTGTAAGCACTATAAATTGACACACATTATTAAACTGTCTGTAATGTGTAAGTGCACACATATGTGAGTACTTGCATGTAAAAATCAATTAATTAATTAATGCTTCTGAAGTCCTTTACAGTTTCAAGCTATCCAACTTTTTCTGGGTTTCTCTCTGTGTCTAGCAGTCATGTTAATCCTCTGATGGCATGCTCTTACTGTTAATACAGTAACCAATCCTTACATGTAATAACAATAGCAACACAATTTAGAAACCTCAAAAAGATTTGCCAAACTGAATGCATTTTCTGAGTTTTTATTTCTCAACTACAAATGAAATATAAATGTGAGTAAATCAAATACGGCCTCCCTGGTGACCCAGTGGTAAAGAATCTACCTGCCAAAGCAGGAGATGTAGAGTCAATCCTTGAGTCAGGAAGAGCACAAAACGCAGGCCCAACTGAGTCTGTACCTTGTGGAGTACTCGAGAACCTGAACGGCTTAGACCTGAGATGTGCACGCAACCCAGGGCCTGCTTTAAACAGTCCCCCTGCAGAGCAACCTGAAGCCTCAGGAGTGTAGACTGGGAAAGCACACACACCATGAGCAGGGGCAAACCCAGTGTGGCCCAGACACTGGGAGAACTCCCCACACAAGCCAGAGATATTAGTTTGCTGTGTTCCTCACTCGTTGCGGCACAATTGAACAAGTGAGCCTAAATTAATGACCACTTTCACCCTCTTATGCCAGGGCAGAAATTAAATGCTGAAGAGACTTGCAAACAGAGAAAGTCAAAATAAACAAAGAAGAGGGAACCGCTTTGGAAGTGACAAGTGCAACAAATTAAAACCCTGTAGTTAGCACTGACTACATTGGAAGGGGTCTATAGAACTTGAGAAGTATAAGCTGTAACAAGGAAATATCTAAGGAAATATCTGAAAGTGAACTGACCCCACACTGCCTTCAACAGCTCCAGAGAAATTCCTAGATATATTTTACTATTATCATTTTTTAAAGTTCTTTAATACTCCTTTAATTTTCACTTTTAAAATTTGCTATTACCTTCCAAAAAAGACCCTATTTTCAAAGCAAATTTCAAATATATATTTTTTATAATTTTTGCAATTTTAGTGTTTTTTTAAATATTGTATTTTTGAGAGTCTAACCTCTACTCTAGATTTTTTAATCTTTGCTTTTTGGTATTGGTTATCAATTTTGTACTGTTAAGAATCCAATCGTCAGTACTCATTTTTACCTAGGAGTGTGATTACTGGCTTGATTGCTCTCTCCCCTTTTGACTCTCCTTTTTCTCCCCCAGGTCTCTTCCCTCTATCTTCTCCCTCCCCCTTCTCTTCTCTGCTTAACTCTGTGAATCTCTTTGGGTGTTCTGGGCTGTGGAGAACACTTAGGGAACTGATTACTGTATAGATTGGTCTCTCTCTTTCTGACTCTCCCCTCTTCTCCTCCTGGTCATCTCTATGTCTTTCCTGCCTCTTCTCTTCTTCATGTAACTTTGTGACCCTCTCTGGGTGTCGCTCACAGTGGAGAATCTTTTCACCATTAACCTAGATGTTTAATCATTGGTGCTGCATGGTTGGAAAAGTCTTGAGGCTACTGTGAGAATAAGACTGAAAGCCAGAGGCAGGAGGCTTAAATACAAAACTTGGGAACAACAGAAAACTCCTGACTCTAGTGTACATTAATCGACAAGAGCTCATTCAAAACCCTCCATACCTACACTGAAACCAAGCTCCACTCAAGAGCCAACAAGTTTCAGAGCAAGACATACCAAGCTAATTCTCCAACAATGCAAGAACATAACCCTGAGCATTAAAATACAGGTGTCCAAAAGTCATACCAAAACCATATACACCTCAAAACTCACTACTGGACACGTCATTGCACTCCAGAGAGAAAAGATCCACCTCCACCCACCAGAACACCAACGCAAGCTTCCCTAAAGAGGAAACCTTGACAAGCTACTCGTCCAACTCTACCCACAGGGAAGAACCTCCACAATAATGAGGAACCACAAACTTTCAGCATACAGAAAGGCAACCTCAAATACAGCAACCTAAACAAGATGAAAAGGCAGAGAAATAATCAGCAGATAAAGGAACGTGATAAAAGCCCACCAAACCAAACCAAAGAGGAGATAGAGAGTCTACCTGAAAAAGAATCCAGAATAATGATAGTAAAAATGATTGAAAATCTTGAAAACAAAATTGAGTTACAGATAAATAGACTGGAGACAAGGATTGAAAAGATGCAAGAAAAGTTTAACAAGGACCTAGAAGAAATAAAAAAGAGTCAATCAATAATGAAAATTCAATAACTGAGATCAAAAGCACTCTGGAGGGAGCCAACAGTAGAATAACTAAGGCAAAAAATAGGATAAGTGAAATAGAAGATAGAATGGTGGAAATAAATGAAGCAGGGAGGAAAAAAAGAATTAAAAGAAATGAGGACAGCCTCAGAGACCTCTGGGACAATGTTAAATGCCTCAGCATTCGAATCATAGGAGTCCCAGAAGAAGAAGACAAAAAGAAAGACCATGAGAAAATACTTGAGGAGATAACAGTTGAAAACTTCCCTAAAATGGGGAAGGAAATAATCACCAAAGTCCAAGAAACCAAAAGAGTCCCCAACAGGATAAACCCAAGGAGAAAAGCCCCAAGACATATCTTAATTAAATTAATGAAGATCAAACACAAAGATCAAATATTAAAAGCAGCAAGGGAAAAACAACAAATAACATACAAGAGGATTCCCATAAGAATAACAGCTGATCTTTCAATAGAGACTCTTCAGGCCAGAAGTGAATGGCAGGACATACTTAAAGTGATGAAAAAAATAACCTACAGTCCAGATTTCTGTACCCAGAAAGGATCTCATTCAAATATGAAGGAGAAATCAAAAGCTTTACAGATAAGCGAAAGCTGAGAATTCAGCACCACCAAACCAGGTCTTCAACAAATGCTACAGGATCTTTTCTAGACAGGAAACACAGAAAAGGTTTATAAACTAGAACCCAAAACAACAAAGTAAAAGGCAATGGGATCATATTTATCAATAATTACCTTAATGTGGTTGAATGTCCCAACCAAAAGACAAAAACTGGCTGAATGGATACAAAAACAAGACCCCAATATATATTGTCTACAAGAAAGCCACCTCAAAACAAGGACACATACAAACTGAAAATGAAGAGCTGGAAAAAGATATTTCACACAAATGGAGACCAAAAGAATCAGATAAAATAGACTTTGAAATAAAGCCATGAAGAGAGACAAAGAAGGACATTAAATAATGTTCAAAGGATCAATCCAAGAAGAAAAATTAACAATTATAAATATATATGCACCCAACATAGGAGCACTGCAATATGTAAGGCAAATGCTAATGAGTATGAAAGGGGAAATTAACAATAACACAATAATAGTGGGAGACTTTAATACCCCACTCACACCTATGGATAGATCAACTAAGCAGAAAATTAGCAAGGAAATACAAACTTTAAATGATACAGTGGACAAATTAGACCTAATTGATATCTATAGGACATTTTACCCCAAAACAATGAAATTCAGCTTTTTCTCGAGTGCACACGGAAATTTCTCCAGGATAGACCACATCTTGGGCCATAAATCTAGTCTTGGTAATTCAAAAAAATTGAAATTATCTCAAGCATCTTTTCTGATCACAGTGTGGTAAGATTAGATGTCAACTACAGGAAGAATAATTATTAAAAATACAAACATATGGAGGCTAAACAACACACTTCTGAGTAACCAATATATCACAGAATAAATCAAAATATGCATAGAAATGAATGAAAATGAAAACATAACAATTCCAAACCTATGGGATTCAGTAAAAGCAGTGCTAAGAGGAAGGTTCATAGGACTACAAGCCTATCTCAAGAAACAGGAGAAAAATCAAATAAATCACCTAACTCTACACCTAAAGCAACTAGAAAAAGAAGAAATGAAGAATCACAGGGTTAGTAGAAAGAAATAAATCATAAAAATTAGGGCAGAAATAAATGAAAAGAAAGGAGACCATAGTAAAAATCAAAAAGCTAAAAGCTGGTTCTTTGAAAGGATAAATAAAATTGACAAACCATTGGCCAGATTCATCAAGAAAAAAAGGGAGAAGAATCAAATCAACGAAATTAGAAATGAAAATGGGGAGATCACAACAGACAACACAGAAATACAAAGGAACATAAAAGACTACTATCAGCAACTATATGCCAATAAAATGGACAACTTGGAAAAAATTGACAAATTCTTATAAAAGTATAACTTTCCAAAACTGAACCAGGAAGAAATAGAAAATCTTAACAGACCCATCACAAGCACAGAAATCGAAACTATAATCAGAAATCTTCCAACAAACAAAAGCCCAGGACTAGATGGCTTCACAGATGAATTCTACCAAAAATTTAGAGAAGAGCTAACACCTATCCTACTCAAACTCTTCAGAAAATTGCAGAGGAAGGTAAATGTCCAAACTTATTCTATGAGGCCACCATCACCCTCATACCAAAACCTGACAAAGATGCCACACCAAAAAAAAACTACAGGCCAATATCACTGATAAACATGCAAAAATCCTTAACAAAATTCTAGCAATCAGAATCCAACAACATATTAAAAAGATCATACATCATGACCAAGTAGGCTTTATCCCAGGGATGCAAGGATTCTTCAATATTTGCAAATCAATCAATGTGATACTCACATTAACAAGTTGAAAGAAAAAACCATATGATTATCTCAATAGATGCAGAGAAACCTTTGACAAAATTCAACATCCATTTATGATTAAAAAAAAAAAAAACCCTCCAGAAAGTAGGAATAGAAGGAACATACCTCAACATAATAAAAGCTATATATGACAAACTCACAGCAAACATTATCCTCATGGTGAAAAATTGAAAGTATTTTCTCTAAAGACAGAAACAGAGATAAATGGAACAAAATAGAAAGCCCAGAGATAAATCCACACACCTATGGACACCTTATCTTTGACAAAGGAGGCAAGAATACACAATGGAGAAAAGACAATCTCTAACAAGTGGTGCTGGGATAACTGGTCAACCACTTGTAAAAGAATGAAACTAGAACACTTTCTAACAACCATACACAAAAATATAAACTCAAAATGGATTAAAGATCTAAATGTAAGACTAGACACTATAACCTTCTAGAGGAAACATAGGCAAAACACTCTCTGACGTAAATCATGGCAGGATCCTCTATAACCACCTCCCAGCGTAACGGAAATAAAAGCAAAAATAAACAAATGGGACCTAATTAAACTTAAAAGCTTTTGCACAACAAAGGAAACTATAAGCAAGGTAAAAAGACAGCCTTCAGAATGGGAGAAAATAATAGCAAATGAAGCAACTGACAAAGAATTAATCTCAAAAATATACAAGCAACTCCTACAGCTCAATTCCAGAAAAATAAGTGACTCAATCAAAAAATGGGCCAAAGAACTAAACAGACATTTCTCCAAAGAAGACACACAGATGGCTAACAAACACATGAAAAGATGCTCAAAATCACTCATTATCAGAGAAATACAAATCAAAACCACGATGAGGTACCATCTCATGCCAGTCAGAATGGCTGCTATCAAGAAGTCTACAAACAATAAATGCTGGAGAGGGTGTGGAGAAAAGGGAACCCTCTTACACTGTTGGTGGGAATGCAAACTAGTACAACTACAATGGAGAACAGTCTGGAGATTCCTTTAAAAACTGGAAATAGAATTGCCATACAACCCAATAATCCAACTGCTGGGCATACACACCAAGGAAACCAGAATTGAAAGAGACACGTGTACCCCAATGTTCATCACAGCACTGTTACAATAGCCAGGACATGGAAGCAACCAAATGTCCATCAGCAGATGAATGGTAAGAAAGCTGTGGTACATATACACAATGGAATATTACTCAACTATTAAAATGAATGTATTTGAATCAGTTCTAATGAGGTGGATGAAACTGGAACCTATTATACAGAGCAAAGTAAGTCAGAAAGAAAACACACCAGTACAGCATATTAATGCATATATATGGAATTTAGAAAGATGGTAATGATGACCCAAAATGCGAGACAGCAAAAGAGACACAGATGTAAAGAAGAGACTTTTGGACTCTGTGGGAGAAGGCAAGAGTGGGATGACTTATGAGAATAGCATTGAAACATGTGTATTATCATGTGTGAAATAGTTCGCCAGTCCAAGTTCGATACATGAGGCAGGGTGCTCAGGGATGGTGCACTGGGATGACCCTGAGGGATGAGATTGGGAGGGAGGTGGGGTGGAGGGTCAGGATGGGGAACACATGTACACCCATGGCTGATTCATGTGAATGTATGGCAAAAACCACCACAATATTATAAAGTAATTAGCCTCCAATTAATATATATAAATTAAAAGAAAAATTTTCAATGCCTTTTCTAGATGTTTATGTCTTCTATCCTCTATCTCTGTGAGTTTCTCACTTTATTCCTTTTTATAATGATCAACTGGGTAAGCCAGCCAGGTGGAGAAATATAAAACCTATCTTTTCTGGCATGTTTTCTTCCGACAGTTGGTAGATGATAACTTAGTTCTAAATTGAAAAACAGAAGTTGTAAATCACCCGCTCATGTGCAGTACTTCCCAGATGCTACCCAAATATAATTATATTGGAATGGACAAGAAATACAATTAATCTATAATATCTATTATCCAGGAGTATAAGAATTCTTGAGCATGAAAGGACAATAGATCATTTCAACATACACACACACACACACACACACACACACACACACACACACACACATATATCATTTTCAAACTTTTCCAAATTTTTTCCACCTTCATCTATTTGGGAAGTCATTAATAAACCACAAACTAACTTGTCTGTAATTCTATCTCCTTTCTCCGCTCTTAGGCACAGCAGGAAAACAAAGCTAGAAAAATAAAAAAGACTAGTATAATGTACAATCTTTAAAAATCCTTGCCTCTGAAATGATGGATACATATCATTGTGTTCACCTATGGCTGATTCGTGTCAATGTATGGCAAAACAAATACAGTATTGTAATTTAAAAAATAAATAAATTTAATTTAAAAAAAAAAAAAAAACCATTTGTCCAAACCTGTAGAATGTATAACAGCAAGAGTAAGCCCTAATGGTAACTATGGACTTTGGGTGATTACAATGCATTAATTTATGTTCATCATTTATAACAAATGTACCATGAAGATGGGATGGTGATGATAGGGAAGGCTATACATGTGTAGGGGCAAAAAGTCTATGGGATAGACTTTCAATTATTTTGTTAACCTAAAATTACTCTTAAAAATAGTCAATAAAAAAATTCCCCTCTCAAATGCTAATGCAACCATGATAGAGGGATGAGGTATTGAGGGTGAGAGAAAAGGTATAAAGGATAATAGAGATGGATGAAAATCAGAACCAAATGTCAGAGAAAAGCTCATTTAAAAATTCATGTAAAGTTCTTTTAGTTAAACACCAATACCGTATACTGACACATATATATGGAATTTAGAAATATAGTAATGATGACCCTCTATGTGAGACAACAAAAGAGACTCAGGGGTATAGAATGGACTTTTGGACTCTGAGGGAGAGGGAGAGGGTGGGATGATTTGGGAGAATGGCATTGAAACATGTATACTATCTCGTAAGAATGAAGCACCAGTCTATGTTCAATACAGGATACAGGATGCATGGGGCTGGTGCACAGGATGATTCAGGGAGATGATATGGGGTGGGAGGTGGGAGGGGGCTTCGGCATTGGGAGATCATGGACACCTGTGGCTGATTCATGTCAATGTATGGCAGAACAAATGCAGTACTGTAATGTAGAATAAAGTATTTTAAAAAAATAATTAAAATGAAAGAAAGCTGAAAATTTTAAGCTCCAAGCTGGAACATTAAAAAAAAAAAAAAAGAAATTCAACCCATTTTTAAATAAAATAAATCTCATAGGAAGAACTTTTACAAATGGAAGATGATAAAAGTTCTAAAAATACATACTCTTGATACTTTTATGCTTCAGTATCAGTGATTCTTAACCAATCTTAAATTTTTGCAAAGATAGAGAAAGAGAAGAAGGGGCAGGGAGAGGTATCCAAAAAGTCTTAAATCTGAGAAGAATTTATAGATTTAGTGATAACTTATTGACGAGCAATTAAGTTTACACATATTTTGAGAGAAAGAAAAAGAGGAAAAGAATTTTCAGGGGTAAATTATTTTTCAAAACTGTTTTGTATTAAAATATTTTAATAGATGAACAAGTCTATGTAAATTATATCTCCAAATGACTATGATTATTTAGCCTATTTCAATCTTTTATTCAACACATATTTTTAAGCAGGTACAGTATGACTGATATTATTCCAGGTTTTGGAGATGCAGTGGGGAACAAGGCAGATAAAGTTCCTTTCCTCACGAGGTTTGCATTCTAATACAGAGCAGGGAATAAAAGTCAACAAGTAAATAATAGTAAATAGCAAATTTCAAATAGTAAATAGTGATACATATTATGGAAACATTTTTAATAAGAAACACTTGATACTTTTACTGGTGGTAGAGAATAAGTTTGGTATTTCCAGGATAAAAAATTGTAGATATACAGAGACATTGTACTAGTTTCTAGCCAGAAACATACTGAGTGCTGAATGAATTACGGTTTATGATATATTTTCTATTTCTTATAAGCACTTAATTCCTAGTTCCTGGTATGCATTTATTTTTGCTCCAAGCAAATACATACTCAAACACATACAGTCAAAGAATACCATAGGTTCCCTTGCAGGGACAGCACAGTTTTACAGAATAATTTATTATATAGAAACTACATATGTACATGCACACACACAGATATCTCTGGGGAAAGGTTGATTTGTATGGCTCATGGTCTTCACAGAAATTTCTCTTAAGAGGTAAGCTTTTAAAGTTACTCACTGGTCATAGGAAATTAAGATTGTTGGTACAGTAAATATGGTTTTCCTAATCTTAATTATGAATAGCAAAGGCTCCCACTGTTATGGAAACAGTGACTGAAACTGCCCACCCCAGCCAGGCAGCATAGTAACCATTTGCATCAGTTATTTTACAGGAAGTCCTGGTAAGGAGCAAAGAACTAACAAGCCACCACCAACCGGAAGAATTCGGAAAAGGTCAAAAGGAGATGCCGCATGTCCTAGCACTTCCCAGACTCCTCCTTGCTGGCATCCATCTTGGTTGAGCGATGCGTGAACCATCAGGAAGGACCCTGAGTCTGAATAATAGGCCAGAGATAATCCTGAAACCAATGCCATTACCATAAAACCTAAGGTTGCAAGCCACATGACACCGTAGTTCTCCTGGGTTCCCTTACCCTCCTACTCTCCACCCCCTCAGGTGCCCCTTCCCAATAAAGTCTCTTGCTTTGTCAACAGTATGTCTCCTGACACAATCCATTTCTGTTAGACAAGGACCCACTCTCAGGCCTTGGAAGGTCCCCTTTCCTGCAACACCACTTGTCATTTTCAAAATTTAATGTCCATGTGATTAATGAAAACTCAAATTTTAAAAAATTTGGAGTTTTTCTTTTTTAAACTTAAGCAGCATTACATCTTATGTGAAGCTTTGTGTGCTATATAATGCTGGGAGGAAAGATGAGGAGAACATGTTAGTAGCATAAAGAAGGCCCCATAAAGATATGATTATTTATTTCCTCAGGGTGAGCTTTGGAAATGCTTGTGCATTTTCAGAAGGATTAAGGAAACAATTTAGTTATTACGAAGGATTTAATTTCAATCTCTTTTCTTTCAAACATCATAAAAATAAAGATGAAAGAAATATCTTCAGAACTCACAAATTTCCACAACTGCCCTTAGTCTCTTAAAAAAAAAAAAAGACTCATTTTGAAAAATCCATAATTTACCAAAATGGGAAACATCCCAACAACAGCTGGTTCAGAAATGGTTTATCATTATATTACTTTTGTACAGCTTAGGTTTGCACAGTAAAACCTAAGCTTTGATATTTAACAGTTAGAAAAAAAGGAGTGTTGTATGTTTTGCTTCAGTTTTGAGAAGTAAAGCTCACCACATAGCAAAGGGATGAAACATGGAAAGATTAGTAGAACAACATGGAAGAAAATGACTGCTAAAGGGAACCAGCACTCCAGATGACAGAGTAACTGAAATGTAAGGCGAGAGGGATGGCATAATTTTTAACTACAGAGCCCCATAGAATTTGCTGGAACATGAAAATCTCAGCAAACATGTTAGAAACTTTTATCCTTCTCCATAGGGAAACTGTGCAGGTAAGTGGGGCATGGAACCGTTAAAAAGAGAAAATTTTGAGTACTAATCCCAGGATGGCCACAAGATTGTTCCGCAACCTTGGCCTGCTGATCAAACATCTGTAAAATTGCGTTGCTTCTTCCTCTCAACAGAATCAATCCTTGAGCCCACAAGCAAGAGGAATACTAGTGGGCATTTCATAAACAGTGGTGCTGATAATGGTTGTCATGGGAGATAACTAACGATTATAAGAAGGACAATTTACATGCAAATTGATACATAAATGCTGAGCACTATAATAGAGTCTACTCTGAAAAGAGAGTAAACAGCATTTTTAAGGAAACTATACACTAAGGGAATAAAGGTATTACAGCTAGCATGTAGCCAACCAAAGAAACCAGAAAGATTGGGATGTTCCTAATTATCTATTTCCTGACCACCACGAATACCAAGCTAGACTATTTTTTTAAATACAAGTTAATTGAGTAGACTCTATATTGAAATATCAATTAGTAAAAATATAATTCCATTTACCTATGCTATTTATTATATTCCCAATAATAGAAATAATTACTTTCATCTACTGAATAAATTGAGACACGAGTTTCAAGGTACAAAAAGGAAAAGGTGCATATAAGAAAATAGGAAAGAGAAGTACACTTTAAATAGATGTCTGCCTTCATGGGTCACTGCTTTTTAAAAAAATAAATCTATAATTCTCCTGTTTGCCGACTAAGGTCCGTCTAATCAAGGCTATGATTTTTCCTGTGGTCATGTATGGATGTGAGAGCTGGACTGTGAAGAAGGCTGAGCACCGAAGAACTGATGCTTTTGAACTGTGGTGTTGGTGAAGACTCTCGAGAGTCCCTTGGACTGCAAGGAGATCCAACCAGTCCATTCTGAAGATCAACCCTGGGATTTCTTTGGAAGGAATGATGCTAAAGCTGAAACTCCAGTACTTTGGCCACCTCGTGGGAAGAGTTGACTCATTGGAAAAGACCCTGATGCTGGGAGGGATTGGGGGCAGGAGGAGAAGGGGATGACTAAGGATGAGATGGCTGGATGGCATCACAGACTCGATGGACGTGAATCTGAGTGAACTCTGGGAGATGGTGATGGACAGGGAGGCCTGGTGTGCTGCGATTCATGGGGTCACAAAGAGTTGGACATGACTGAGCGACTGAGCTGAACTGAATGTACAAAATTAAACGATGCTTCTCTGGTGGCTCAGTGGTAAAGAATCCAACTGCCCAGCAGGAGATGCAGATTCAGTCCCCACGTTGAGAAGACTCCCTGGAGAAGGGAATGGCAATCCACTGCAGTATTCTTGCCAGGAAAATTCCAAGGACAGAGGAGCCTGGTGGGCTGCAGTCCATGAGGTTGCAGAGCTGGACACGCCCGAGTGACCAGAAACAAACATACATCACTATGTACTCATAGTGATGCCAAGCGGACCCTGTGGGATTCCTGGCACAGAGGTTTCTTTCTCCACCATTTATTATAGGCAAGACTCATGCTTCATGACCTTCTCGCAGTTCCAAATGGCCGAACAGTTGCTAATCAAAGGAATGTTGGTGGTTTAGTCACTAAGTTGTGTTCTACTCTTGTGGGAAACAGCAGCAAAACCACCCGAGACAAGATTAAAGGACCAGGGAGTCTCATTCAGTTTGGGAGACTGGATCACCTAAGACTCTGAAAGTAAAAGTGTCAGTCACTCAGTCTTGTTTGACTCTTTGTGATTCCATGGACTGTATCACAGCAGGCTCACCGGATGATAGGATTCTCCAGGTAAGAATACTGGAGTGGGTTGCCATTTCCTTCCCCAGGGGATCTTCCCAAATGTGATTGAACCTGGGTCTCCTGCATTGCAGGCAGATTCTTTACCATTTGAGCCACCAGAGAAGCCCCACTCAAAGCCCTGTATACAGTCTAATTTTTGTCAGGAACCACACCTTTTGAACTTTGCAGAAGGAAGAATACAAGCCTATTATTGCCTTGATCCCTATCACATACTCCTGCCTGATTATATAACTTTCCCTACTCACCAGGGAGGGGGAACAGTTCTTGAGGCACTAGCCTACTGTGTTCCCCCTTTTGCCTGGCAAAGTAATAAAGCTGTTCTTTCCTTCTTGTCCATAATTTTGTCTCTGTATTTCTGTTTGGCACTAGTGCACAGAGAGCCAAGATTTTGGCAACATTAGGGCTGTACCATCACCACCATAATCTGATTTTAGATCTCTTCCCCCTGAGAAAACCTCTTCTCCTTAATAATCACTCTGCATTTGTCACACCTAGCACTAAGCAATAACTAATCTAAATTCTGTCTTTATGAAGTTGTGGTTCTAGACATATATCGTATCTATGAAATTAAATAATACACATTTTCATTTCAATCCCAAAGAAAGGCAATGACAAAGAATGCTTAAACTACAACACAACTGCACTCATCTCACACGCTAGCAAAGTAATGCTCAAAATTCTCCAAGCCAGGCTTCAACAGTATGTGAACTGTGAATTTCCAAATGTTCCAGATAGACTTAGAAAAGGCAGAGGAACCAGAGATCAAATTGCCAACATCCCTTGGCTCATCAAAAAAGCGAAAGAGTTCCACAAAAATATCTACTTCTCCTCTATTGACTACGCCAAAGCTTTTGACTATGTAGATCACAACAAATTGTGGAAAATTCTGAAAGAGATGGGAATACCAGACCACCTAACCTGCCTCCCGTGAACTCTATATAGGGGTCAAGAAGCAACAGTTAGAACTGGACATGGAACAACAGACTGATTCCAAATTGGGAAAGGAGTACGTCAAGGCTATATATTGTCACCCTGCTTATTTAACTTATATGCAGAGCACATCATGTGAAATGCAGGGTTGGATGAAGCACAAGCTGAAATCAAGACTGTCAGGAGAAATATCAATTACCTCAGATATGCAGATGACACCATCTTATGGTGGAAAGCAAAGAACTAAAGAGCCTCTTGATGAAAGTGAAAGAGGAGAGTGAAAATCTTGGCTTAAAACTTCAGCATTCAGAAAACTAAGATCATGGCATCTGGTCCCGTCACTTCATGGCTAACAGATGGGAAACAATGGAAACAGTGAAAGAATTTATTTTCTTGGGCTGCAAAATCGCTGCAGGTGGTGACTGCAGCCATGAAATTAAAAGATGCTTGCTCCTTGGAAGAAACCTTATAACTAATCTAGACAGTATATTACAAAGTAGAGACATTACTCTGCCAGCAAAAGTCCATCTAGTCAAAGCTATGCTTTTTCCAGTAGTCATGTAAGGATGTGAGAGTTGGACTATAAAGAAAGCTGAGTGACGAAGAATTGATGCTTTTCAACTGTGGTGTTAGAGAAGACTCTTGAGAGTCCCTTGGACTGCAAGGAGATCCAACCTGTCAACCCTGAAGGAAATCAGTCCTGAATATTCATTGGAAGGACTGATGCTGAAGCTGAAACTCCAATATTTTGGCCACCTGATGCAAAGAACTAACTCATTTGAAAAGACCTTGATGCTGGGATTGACTGAAGGTGGGAGGAGAAGGGGACGACAGAGGATGAGATGGCTGGATGGCATCACCGACTCAATGGACATGAGTTCGAGTAGGCTCCAGGAGTTGCTGATGGGCAGGGAAGTCCATGGAAGTGCTGCAGTCCATGGAATTGCAAAGAATCACACACAACTTAGTCACTGAACACAAATTCTTTAGGCAGCCTAGGGGAAAGGCAAATTTCTTTCAGCGTGCTTTAGGCTTTGTTTTCAGCTCAAAATAATCTGCATGCCAGAGACACTTTTGAGTGGCAAATTTTTTTCCCATATATCATGATAGTAAGAGTTTATGTCTAGTGTCTCATATATCCTTAAGCCAGTTACTATAATGTCTTGTTTACTGCAGTTCTGCAATATCTTAAGTTAGACAATCTGAGTCCTCAAAATTCAGTTTTCTACAAACAATTATTTTGACTATTTTAGGCATCTTGCACTTTCATATGAATTTTGGAAAAGGTATGTCAATTTCTAAAAGAAAAGTCATCTGGAAATTTAATAAAGATTGTATAATTCAATTTGGGAGTGTTAACCTCTTAACAACATTCAGTTCAGTTCAGTTCAGTTCAGTCACTCAGTCGTGTCCAACTCTTTGCAACCCCATGAATCGCAGCACGCCAGGCCTCCCTGTCCATCACCATCTCCCGGAGTTCACTCAGACTCACGTCCATCGAGTCAGTGATGCCATCCAGCCATCTCACCCTCGGTCGTCCCCTTCTCCTCCTGCCCCCAATCCCTCCCAGCATCAGAGTCTTTTCCAATGAGTCAACTCTTCACATGAGGTGGCCAAAGTACTGGAGTTTCAGCTTTAGCATCAGTCCTTCCAAAGAAATCCCAGGCTGATCTCCTTCAGAATGGACGGGGCTGGGTCTCCTTGCAGTCCAAGGGACTCTCAAGAGTCTTCTCCAACACCACAGTTCAAAAGCATCAATTCTTCATCACTCAGCTTTCTTTATAGTCCAACTCTCACATCCTTACACGACTACTGGAAAAACCATAGCTTTGACTAGATGGACCTTCGCTAGCAGAGTAATGTCTCTGCTTTGTAATATGCTGTCTAGATTAGTCATAATGTTTCTTCCAAGGAGCAAGCATCCTTTAATTTCATGGCTGCTGTCACCACCTGCAGCGATTTTGCAGCCCAAGAAAATAAATTCTTTCACTGTTTCCATTGTTTCCCATCTGTTAGCCAGGAAGTGATGAGACCAGATGCCATGATCTTCATTTTCTGAATGTTGAGCTTTAAGCCAATGTTTTCACTCTCCTCTTTCACTTTCATCAAGAGGCTTTCCAAATAGCAAACTTGGTAACTATAAATTTCTCTCTAAGCATGATTGTATCTGATTTCATGAATTTTAGTATGTTGTGAGGTATTTTTTTCCAATCTTTTCTAACTCTAATTTCTTCTTTTACTGTTTATTAATAATGTGTTTTTAAATTTCCAAATATTTAAATTTTCCAATTCTTCTTGCTATTAATTTCTAATTACATTTCATTGCTGTCAGAAAACAAATTTGTATATTTCAATCCCTTTAGATTTATTGAGATTGCTTAATAGCCTACCATATGGTCTACCTTGAAGGATGTTCCACATGCAATTAAGAATGTGGTTTTGTTGGGTGAAGAATTTGTAGTTGTCTTTTATATTTAGTTGGGTTAGAATTATTTTCAAGTCTCCTTTTTACTAGTTGATCTTCTGCATAGTGGTTCTTTCCATTATGCAAGTTGTTCTATTTATTATTATTTATCTTCCTTTTTATTTCTGACATGTCTGTTTCTTTCTTCCATCCTATTACACTTTACTTCATGGTTTAGGGTTTCTGTTAGATACAAATATGTTTATAATTATTGTGCATTCCTTTCTAATTGATCCCATTTATCAATATAAAATTTCCTTTGTCTGTAGTATAAATTTTTCTTTTAAAGTCTATTTTAACATTATTATAGTTATTCCAGCTCTCCTTTTGATATTGTTTTTCTACCCTTTTACTTATACTCTATTTGCATTTTTTTAATCTATAATGTATTTTCTATAAATATCAAGAGTTCAATTAGGTTTCTTTTAGCTGTATATCAGTCTCTGTCTTTTGATTAGATTTTTAATCCATTCATATTTATTATTGATATTACTAGATGAACATCTGCCCTTTCATTTCTTATTTTCTATGCATCTCGTTTCTTGTCTGTTCTTCTGTTCCTCCTTTATCAGTTTACTTTAATGATTTTTTAAATTATAGCTTTGTCAAACTCTACTTCAGATTTATAGTAACTTAGTTCCAAAGAAATATGGAATATTTATTCATCTATAAGCCAGTTTCCTTTTCGCCATCATGTTTGTGCTATTAGTGGCATCAGTTCAGTTCAGTCGCTCAGTCGTGTCCTACTCTTTTCGACCCCATGAATCGCAGCACGCCAGGCCTCCCTGTCCATCACCAACTCCCGGAGTTCACTCAGATTTACGCCCATCGAGTCAGTGATGCCATCCAGCCATCTCATCCTCGGTCATCCCCTTCTCCTCCTGCCCCCAATCCCTCCCAGTATCAGAGTCTTTTCCAATGAGTCAACTCTTCGCATGAGGTGGCCAAAGTACTGGAGTTTCAGCTTTAGCATCATTCCTTCCAAAGAAATCCCAGGGCTGATCTCCTTCAGAATGGACTGGCTGGATCTTATTGCAGTCCAAGGGACTCTCAAGAGTCTTCTCCAATACCACAGTTCAAAAGCATACATACCTGTATAAGCTACAACTCCACCAATACATTGTTAAATTACTACTTTTATATGTCTTTTTAGAGAAGCTGAGAAAAGGAAGGACAGCCAGTATATTTTTGTAAAGTTTGCAATTTTAAGCTTTCTTTTTTTTTTTTTTTTTTTTTTAACCATTTCTGGTTCCTTTTCAAAACTTCTCTTTTTAAAAATTTTTATAAGTCCAGTGTTCCAGCATCCTAATCACTCAGTTTTTCTTTATCTGGCAGTATTATTTCACCTTATTATTGAAAGACAGTTTTGCTAAATTTAAGATTTTTGACAGCTTTTTTTTTTAATACTTTTAGAACTTTGCATGTCTTCCCACTGCCTTCTGATCTCTATTCGTTTCTGAGAAGTTAATTGTTTCTATTGCTCAAGTTCCCATGTACAGGTTAAGGTGTTTTCCATTTTCTGCTTTCAAGATTTACCTTCATCTTTGAATATTTTTACTATAATGTATTTTATAATGGGTCGCTTTCCATTTGTCCTGTTTGAAGTTTTTCAACTTCTTGGATATGTAGATTTGCACTTTTCTTCATATCTGCAAAGTTTCCAGACATCATTTGATTCATCTCCTGTCTTTTTCCTCTTCCAATTTCCTCTAGTATATCCATTGCATAATCTTGTGTGTTTAATTGTGTCCCAAATTTTCTGACTTTATTCTTTATTTTTTCATTGTTTCTTTCTCTTTTCTTCAGATTGCTTATTCTCTACTCACCTGTCTTCAGTTTGCTGATTCTTTCTTCTGAAAGATGAAGTCTACTATTGAGCCTGTCTACTGAATTTTTGTTTGGGCTATCTTACTTTTTGTCTTTAGAATTTCCCTCCTTTTTTTTTTTTTTGGTAATTTCATTCCTTTATTTTTATTCTCTGTTTCATGAGACATTATCATCATATCTGCAATTCTTTAAGCATCATTTCTTTTAGGTTTTAAACATATTTACAATATTAAAGCTGTTTTGATTTCTGTCTGCCAGCTTTCCATGTGGGCCTCCTTCAAAGTAGTTTTTATTGCTTGCTAGATTATTATGCATACAGATTATACTTTACTCTTTCCTTCCATATCTCAATTTTATTGAAAACTATACATTTCAGGTATATTTAAGGAAATCTAGATACTGATGACACCTTGAGTGTTTCTCTTGTTTACCAAGTCATTTGTTTACAGTTGACACTTGAACAACATGGATTTGACAGGTGGACAACAGGTCCACTTATACACAGATTTTTTTCAATAAATATGTCCTATAATACTACATGGTCCATGGTTGGTGGAATCTGAAGATGAGAAGCCACAGATATAGAAGGCCAACTAAAATATCTAGTCTTTCCACTACACAAAAGTGGCATTTCTGATCCTCATGCTATTCAAGGGCCAAATGTTTTTGTTCAATGAATTCTGAAAATTCTAATTCCTTCCCCATGTGCAGGTCTAATTTTGCTACTCAGATTTCATCCCATTGTTTTCATCTCTTGGTCTAACTCCCTAGGAGCTACACTTGGTCAGCACGAGCCACTTTCTGGTTAAAACTTCTGTGGCTTGGAGGATACTGTCACACTTGACTTTGTTTCATTGCCCTGTGTTCAGTCAGGGACATGTAGCTAAGAGAACCCCATTCTGATCTCTCCCAAGACAAAGTAGCCGTGGATATGCACTGTTTCCTAGTCGATTGGTGATTTCTGTGATTTTATTTTTACACCTAGCTTCCGAGGAGCAGCCCCAGGTAAGAGGAGCTTATTGTTCAATATATATTTGATCAGAGTTTATGTTTAAGGCCCTTATTGTAGTAAGGGTCCTGCCCTGTATTGATGAATCTTGTGTAGCTTAGAGAAATACGTGCTCCAATTGCTACTGAATGGATATAGCCAAGTGCATTTTGCAACCTTCCTGACTTCCAGAACTGACTAAGGTCCCAGTTGGGCTCTTCTCTTTTCTCTCATTCCATTAAACTTCTCGTTGCTCTTTCTTAGTTGCCCTCAACAAGAGGTACACATTTTAAAATCACCCTTAGGTACAGACTTCTCCATGCTGTGTTCTAAATAACGCCAGTTTCCTTAGGCAGAACTGCAGGGCTCATTGTCTTTATGGGCTGCGTTTCTTCCTGGGCTAAACCTTTGCACCATTTCAGCAGAGCATGTACGTAAGGTCCTGCTTTTCCAAAACTGACAACTTGGTGTATGAGCGGCCACAAAGGGGAAGGCAAGATGGCTTCCTCTTCGTGGGTTGCTCCTCCTGACATGGACCCCTGCCTTATAAAACTGGGGTCCTAACCTACTGCATCTGGGGTTGAATTCCTGATTTATGACCAAGGATTGGATAGGGAAAGGAGACCTATTTCTCTCAGCCACATCTGCAATAGGTAGGCATTCTGCAACACTGGGCTGGGACAAGGGTGAGAAATGAAACTGTAGCCACAGACTGGAAGCTCAGGCAAGAGGGAACCCATCTCTTCTGACTGCAGTACACAGGGAAGAGCACCTGGAATAGAGCTTCTGTAACATGGAGCTAGGGATAGGGTTAAGGGAGCTGGTTATGACTCAACTGCCACAAATTCAAACTGTTCCTACTGAGATTTAGTATATTTTTTTTCTTTCTTCTTTTTTTTTTTTTTTGAGTGGACATTTCTTCACTCTCTCTGCCCTTAGGACAATATCCAGAGACTTAAAATTATTTTTACTTACAATTTTTATCAGTTAAAATGGTGTTTTGCTAGGAAGAGGGTTTATCAAGTACCTTATTCTGCCATCTATAAGTACCACCTACCTCACATTCTATCAGTTCAGTTCAGTCACTCAGTCATGTCTGACTCTTTGCAACCCCATGAATCACAGCACACCAGGCCTCCCTGTCCATCACCAACTCCTGGAGTTCACCCAAACTCATGTGCATCAAGTCAGTGATGCCATCTAGACATCTCATCCTCTGTCATCCTCTTCTCCTCCTGCCCCCAATCCCTCCCAGCATCAAAGTCTTTTCCAATCAGTCAACTCTTCACATGAGGTGACCAAAGTACTGGAGTTTCAACTTCAGCACTAGTCCTTCCAATGAATACCCAGAACATGTCTCCTTTAGGATGGACTGGTTGGATCTCCTTACAGTCCAAGGGACTCTCAAGTCTTCTCCAACACCACAGTTCAAAAGTATCAATTCTTCGGCACTCAGCTTTCTTCACAGTCCAATTCTCTCATCCATACATGACCACTGGAAAAATCACAGCCTTGACTAGACAGACTTTTGTTGGCAAAGTAATGTCTCTGCTTTTGAATATGCTATCTAGGTTGGTCATAATTTTTCTTCCAAGGAGTAAGTGTCTTTTAATTTCATGGCTGCAATCACCATCTGCACTGATTTTGGAGCCCCCCAAAATAAAGTCTGATACTGTTTCCACTGTTTCCCCATCTATTTGCCATGAAGTGATGGGAGCAGATGCCATGATCTCAGTTTTCTGAATGTTGAGCTTTAAGCCAACTTTTTTACTCTCCACTTTCACTTTCATCAAGAGGCCTTTAGTTACTGAATGTTATATCAAATATTACCCTAAATATATAAAAATAATTATACTTAAGCAATATGGTTATCTAGAACTACTTTTAACCAACAAAGGCAGGTTTGTATTTGTCATTACTTATTCTACCAAATATTTTCTCCTAGATTCCTGTGAAAATTGATATTCACTGGCAACACTTATATTCCCCACTTTATCTAATTACATCATGTCTCATCAGTTGTGGTTGGTTGATAAGGCTTTACTTCCAACAGCGACTTTTTCATGTTTTCCTCTATGATTTTAATGTGCTTGAAATGATTTTTGTGCTTTAAAAATGCTATTAATATGCTAATAATGACTGTATATGGTAGTAAAGTATGTTTTTTCTATTTTCTAAGTTTACATAGAAATATTCTGTAATGTATGAATATTTACTGGCACATATAAACACAAGTAACCAGTAATACTAACAGCAAAATATCAAATATTTATTAACTACATACTAAAAAATAAAATATGCTTTGCAAACATCCCTTAGAAATGAGAAGAATTGTAATGAAGTTTCTCTGGTTTGCTTAAATGAGACTTTAATTCACATCTTGGTACACTTTTTAAATCAGCACTGTTCAGTGGAAATTTAATGCAAGCTATATGAATAAATTCTAATTGCCTGGTAGCCACATCAAAGAAGGCTTTTACAAAAGTAAAATTCGTCATTGTCTTTTGCATTCTTTCAAACCATCAAGAGTTTTTATACAAAAATCCATCATTTATGAGATCAGGTCCTGTTACAAGTCATTTAAAAGCTTGTTATGCACTGGATTTTTCATTTCAGCTGATGTGTTTTGTTCATTCTTTTTTAAATTTTGACTTCACACTGCTAACGTGATTGATTTTTTTGTTAAAAATAAATATTAAATTTACCATCAATTTGTTGAAATCGTCCATTTTATTTTTTTTTTAATTTTATACAACAATGAAATATCTTTTTGGTTCTGCTCTGTCTTATGATTTGCAATTGCTGTTCCCCATGCAATTTATGACCTCTTTTTTTTTTTGCTTTACTAGTTTTAACATCTCCACTCAATGCTACATCCACAGTAAGTCTTCATTTCAAATTTGAAAATGAGTCCATACTTATTTTTAGGTAAAATAATAATTACAATTAAAATAATAATTAGTATTTCCTTTTAATTGCCAATTATTAATTACATAGGTATAAGGAAATGACAACCCACTCCAGTGTTCTTGCCTGGAGAATCCCAGGGATGGGGAAGCCTAGTGGGCTGCCTTCTATGGGGTCGCACAGAGTCGGACACGACTGAAGTGACTTAGCAGCAGCAGCAGCAGTAATGTATAAATTTTCAAGTAAACATGTCACAATTTTACATGGTTGTATAGAAAGAAGTCACATCAAATTGAACCAATCCATGGAGAGTAACTACATGCACACACCCAATCTGCACACAATAAACAGCAACTGACTCAATGCAACAGTTAGAGTGAAATGTCGTTCTACCAAGACAATGAAGTTGTGTTTCATAGGAAAGCATTCTACACTAATTCGGTTCTGAAATTTAAACTTCAGTAGCTTAAAATTATAAATTTAACATTTAGTTTCTCATCACAGTGGTTAATAGTTGCTACAGTTCTATCTAAATGTTCACCAGATCTTACTTGTTAAAAACAGTTAAATATTAGACTGAGATATTCCTAGTATTCCTTAGGTTATCACTTTCCACTAGTTCTCAGGGATTTTGTCTATCCACAGAGGGCTTGCTATTAGACCTGCTGCTGCTGCTGCTGCTGCTGCTGCTGCTGCTGCTGCTGCTGCTGTCACTTCAGTCGTGTCTGACTCTGTGTGACCCCATAGACAGCAACCCACAAGGCTCCCCCGTCCCTGGGATTCTCTAGGCAAGAACACTGGAGTGGGTTGCCATTTCCTTCTTCAATGCATGAAGGTGAAAAGAGAAAGTGAAGTCACTCAGTCGTGTCCGACTCTTAGCGACCCCATGGACTGCAGCCTACCAGGCTCCTCCACCCATGGGATTTTCCAGGCAAGAGTACTGGAGTGGGGTGCCATTGCCTTCTAGCAACCGCTAAAGTCCTGGGGCAAGCAGACAGATTTGGGAGCTTGCAGGAGAATTTGGGAAGCAGTGCATATTAAGCTACTGATGTAGGACCACGTAATGTGGTCAGGGCCAGAAGTCAGGAAGGTGAACAAGTGACACTGAGGAAAAGCTGGAATATGCCACCACATCTATGTTTCTGACCACACCTCACACCAGCTATCATAGAACAACAGCCACTATCGGACCTCCATCTTCCATACACCTTTCTCTCTGGTCGATTCTAAACCAAGGCCACAGAAGCAAGGAGGTTTGGAGAAAATTAATTCCAGCTTAACCAAGTGTACCCAGTATAAACTACCACAGACTCTGAGTTCAAGAGTCTCCCCTAAAATATAGAAAACACTATGGTATTTTTTTCTGCTTCATTGTTGGAAAAGACAAAATTGTAGTATCAACCATGGTGTCAACAGAAGTATAGCTAAGGGTTCAATTCATGGTCTCTTACTTGAAAAAGACTAAAACTTAATGCTTCTTCCCAGTTAAAAAAATAATTTTAGTCATAATTTGCCCATCTTCAAGCATATTCTGCCTAAAGGACAGATAAATCAGGGAAGAAATCGAAAATCGTCCCTAGGTCAGGTTACTACTGTTGAAAGAAGAGCAAGGTTGCCTGTCATGGACAATAACTCCTAATCATTGTAACACAAATATTAGCTTCTCTAGGACAAATACAAGTCATTTATCTAAGTAGTACAAAAATGCTAACATAGGTCTAAAAAAACTATGTAAACATGGTCTTTAAAATGAGATTATCTGTAACAAACAGTACATACTTCTCCAGAGATGCATCTGATCTATAATTGACACACTTCTCAGAACAAGATAAGTACATCATTAAAGACCAGACTTATTAACAATTATTTGATAAAATAACCAGATCAAACCAGTCAATCCTAAAGGAAATCCATCCAGAATATTCACTGGAAGGACTGATGCTGAAGCTGCAGCTGCAATACTTTGGCCACCTGATGCAAAGACTCACTGGAAAAAGAGTTGGTGGGAAAGATTAAGGGCAAAAGGAGTAGGCGAGAGGATGAGATGGTTAGACAGCATCACAAACTCAATGGACATGAATTTGAGCTAACTTTGGAAGACAGTGAAGGACAAGGAAGCCTCACATGCAGTTCATGGGTCGCAAAGAGTTGGACACAACTTAGCAACTGAAGAACAATTTCCATGGTGGGGTTTTTTTTGTTTTGTTTTGTTTTGTTTTGTTTTTTGGTTTTTTTTTGCAGGAATGCTATTTCAGGGAAATAAAGCTGAAAACTACCTTCACCCTCAGAAAGAATGATACCCCAGGCTAAAATAGTTTTCTACCTTCAGAGATTTCTATTTAACACCATGGTTGAAAGCCACTGTGGCTCTTTTAAACATAAATGGTCAGGAATTAGAAAGCTAATGCATGCTTTCAGAGGAGTAAAATCTTTGTCTCTATTTTCTTCTTTGGTTGGGGGACAGCAAATACATAAAAGATTCTTTGGACTATGCATGTCAGGTGGGTAAAAAATCATCTTTGGGTGAAAATTCTTCTGCCCAAAATATACTCCTATTCATGAACTAATATAACATGTCTAAATGGGAAAGAAGGATTTTGCTACATTGTGATTGGGTTGTTGTTGTTTTGTTTTGTTTTTGTTTTTGCTTTAATATTATTAATTCAGTAGTTTTGTCAGAGGAAATAATGACTCCCACCAGAAGGACTTCTCCAAAGGGCCAGTGTCAAGGAAGAGGGAAGGGAAATGTGGACAGATTGAGAGGTGCATGATCATCTCACATCACCTAGATTTCTTTACCCCTATCTACTGTTCATCTCTCCATGCCCTCTGCCATAATGATCATCACAATGGACTTCCTGGTATTCCAAGAGCAACTCTGGGAAGACCATAAAGACAATTCCACTTGGGAGCAGAAGCTACTAAGACTTTTCACAGGTGAAACACTGAGAATTGTCATTCTTTGACACAGAAAGTCTCAGTGGAAAGATAAATCATATTCTCAACCTTCTTGGGAAGCAAGTAGGAATGAGAAACCAATCAGCAGCAAGCATGAGCCATTAATTATGGAGAAGGAAAGATGACTCAGAGAATGAAGCTAAGAGTGCAGAGGAAAAGCCTGAGAAATCCATTTCCAAGGAAGTAGAATTGAACTCTAGCTGAAAGTGTTAATACATCCCTAACTAGATTTCAATTAGATTTCAGAATTTCTCAGCACAAGACTGCCGTGTGCCTCTCACCACCTTCCCCACACCATTTTGAAAAGGAATGTCCATTGTGGTTATTCTATCCCACCACTGGATGTTGGGTATTTTGAAGAACAATTAATTTGTCTCTTTAGTTCACAGGACTTCAGCTTGAAAGGAACCACATTTGCCTTATCCTGATTTGAATATCAAGATTTTGACCTCAAGCCTGAGTCTAGACTAATAATGGGGTGAAACTTTGGGGATTTGGGAGAAGGAGGAAGCTTATTTCCTAGTTGATATTAATTCAACCGGTAGACCATTAGACTGAGGTGACTCTAATGCCTTTCGGTTCAGTTCAGTCACTAAGTCATGTCTGACACTTTGTGACCCCATGAATCGCAGCATGCCAGGCCTCCCTGTCCATCACCAACTCCCAGAGTCCACTCAGACTCACGTCCACCAAGTCAGTGATGCCATCCAGCCATCTCATCCTTAGTCATCCCCTTCTTCTCCTGCCCCCAATCCCTCCCAGCATCAGAGTCTTTTCCAATGAGTCAGCTCTTTGCATGAGGTGGCCAAAGTACTGGAGTTTCAGCTTTAGCATCATTCCTTCCAAAGAAATCCCAGGGCTGATCTCCTTCAGAATGGACTGGTTGGATCTCCTTGCAGTCCAAGGGACTCTCAAGAGTCTTCGCCAACACCACAGTTCAAATGCATCAGTTCTTCGGCGCTCAGCCTTCTTCACAGTCCAACTCTCACATCCATACATGACCACTGGAAAAACCATAGCCTTGACTAGATGGACCTTAGTCGGCAAAGTAATGTCTCTGCTTTTCAATATGCTATCTAGGTTGGTCATAACTTTTCTTTCAAGGAGTAAGAATCTTTTAATTTCATGGCTGCAACCACTATCTGCAGTAATTTTGGAGCCCAAAAATAAAGTCTGACACTGTTTCCACCATTTCCCCATCTATTTCCCATGAAGTGATGGGACCCGATGCCATGATCTTCATTTTCTGAATGTTGAGCTTTAAGCCAACTTTTTCATCCTCCTCTTTTACTTTCATCAAGAGGCTTCTGAGTTCCTCTTCACTTTTTGCCATAAGGGTGGTGTCATCTGCATATCTGAGGTTATTGATATTTCTCCCGGCAATCTTGATTCCAGCTTGTGTTTCTTCCAGTCCAGCGTTTTCTCATGATGTACTCTGCATATAGGGTAAATAAGCAGGGTGACAATATACAGCCTTGACGTACTCCTTTTCCTATTTGTAACCAGTCTGTTGTTCCATGTCCAGTTCTAACTGTTGCTTCCTGACCTGCAAACAGATTTCTCAAGAGGTAGGTCAGGTCGTCTAGTATTCCCATCTCTCTCAGAATTTTCCACAGTTTACACAGTCAAAGGCTTTGGCATAGTCAATAAAGCAGAAATAGTTGTTTTTCTGGAACTCTCTTGCTTTTTCCATGATCCAGTGGATGTTGGCAATTTGGCAGCCTACATAAGCAAACCAAAACCTCAGTCTATAAATCCCATTAGGTTAAGTTATGGAAACCAAGGACAATCAGTCACCAAAAGACAACTAGTCTTTTCCAAATAAGAGAAACACTTAAACTATAGTCCCTCAAATAATGTCTTTGGTTTGTTTTTTCACCTTTTATATAGAAGCCTTTCCCTAACTTCTGCAGTGAGCACTTCAACTACTTTCTGTTTGGAACTGCCAATTCAAATAGATTTTTGCTCAGATAAACCCTTAAGGTTTTTAATATGTTTCAGTTTATCTTTTAATATTTGTGAGATTACAGTTATTATGGGTTTACTATGGCTATATCTGATGAAGAGAGGGCAATTAGAAGATTGTTGCACCTCTAATAAGTATTTTTAAAATATATATTATTCTCTATATTAGGAAATGTCAGTTGAATTATATAGAAGTGGATAGAGTCCAAAGATACATAGGAGGAAAAAAAAATTTAAGTTTTGAAGACTGCTTGGAGGTAAGTGTTGAAAGAAAACCAGTATTTTAGGATGACTCTATTTTAAAGTCTATACCTTGCAAAAACTAAGTGGATAGTGATGCCATTCACTGACATAAGGAAGGAAGAAGAAAATTGTGGTGAAACATGCAAGTTCAATTATATTGAGTTTAAGGTGCTTATGAAACATCCAAGCAAAGATATTCAGGACACTATTACATACTGTTGGAATACAAGGCACAGACCCAAGATAGAGTTACTTATGCTAAGCCCTCATCATCAAACCAAGACTGACTTACAGTTTTGGCTTTCCTAGAAATGGAATCTCAAATAAACCAATCAACTAGGAGTCTCCCCATCGGAACTAGTGAGGTAGTCTACGTGATAATCCCCTATAATCCCCTAAAGGAAAGTAACCACATAAGAACCAATCCATTTTTGTCTAGAACCAGCTTTATTGTTTCCTCTCCACTTTGCCTATAAAAGTCTTTCATTTTGTACAGTTTCTCAGAATTCCATTGCTAGGTAGGATGCTGTCTGATTCTAATCAATTTTTACTCAGACTTTTTAAAGTTTTAATATACTTCACCTTATCTTTTAATACATTGGATAAAGCTCAGGAGAGATGTGGGCTACACATCAGTTCAGTTCAGTTCAGTCACTCAGTCGTGTCTGACTCTTTCTGACCCCATGCACTGCAGCATGCCAGGCTTCCCTGACCATCACCAACTCCAAGAGCCTACTCAAACTCATGTCCATCAAGCCGGTGATGCCATCCAACCATCTCATCCTCTGTATCCCCTTCTCATCCTGCCTTCAATCTTTCTCAGCATCAGGGTCTTTTTCAATGAGTCAGTTCTTCATATCTGATGGCCAAAGTATTGGAGTTTCAGCTTCAGTCCTTCCAATGACTATTTAGGACTGATTTCCTTTAGGATGGACTGGTTGGAACTCTGTTGCAGTCCAAGGGACTCCCAAGAGTCTTCTCCAACACCACAGTTCAAAAGCATCAATTCTTCGGTGGTTAGCTTTCTTTATAGTTCAACTTTCACTTCCATACACGACTACTGCAAAAACCATAGCTTTGACTAGATGGACCTTCGTTAGCACAGTGATGTCTCTGCTTTTAAAATGTTGTCTAGGTTGGTAACAGCTTTTCTTCCAAGGAATAAGCATCTTTTAATTTCATGGCTGCAGTCACCATCTACAGCAATTTTGCAGCCCAAGAAAATAAATTCTCTCACTGTTTCCATTACTTCCCCATCTATTAGCCATGAAGTGATGGGACCAGATGCCATGATCTTAGTTTTCTTAATGTTGAGTTTTAAGCCAACTTTTTCACTTTCTTCTTTCACTTTCCTCAAGAGGCCCTTTAGTTCTTCTTCACTTTCTGCCATAATGGTGGTGTCATCTGCATATCTGAGGTTATTGATATTTCTCTCAGCAATCTTGATTCCAGCTTGTGCTTCATCCAGCCCTGCATTTCACATATGTACTCTGCATAAGTTAAATAAGCAGGGTGACATATACAGCCTTGATGTACTCTTTCCCAATTTGGAACCAGTCTGTTGTTCCATGTCCAGTTCTTACTGTTGCTTCTTGACCTGCATACAGATTTCTCAGGAGGCAGGGCAGGTGGTCTGGTATTCCTATCTCTTTCAGAATTTTCCACAGTTTGTTGTGATCCACATGGTCAAAGGCTTTGGTATAGTCAATAAAGCAATAGTAGATATTTTTCTGGAACTCTTTTGCTTTTTAAATGATCCAGTGGATGTTGGCAATTTGATCTCTGGTTCCTCTGCTTTTCCTAGATCCAGCTTGAATATCTGGAAGTTCATGGTTCACATACTGCTGAAGCCTGATTTGGAGAATTTTAAGTATTACTTTGCTAGCATGTGAGATGAGTGTAATTGTGTGGTAGTTTGAACATCCTTTGGCATTGCCTTTTCTGAGGATTGGAATGAAAATTACCTTTCCAGTCCTGTGGCCACTGCTGAGTTTTCTAAATTTGCTGGCATATTGAGTACATATTGGGCTACAGATACAGATTTTTAACTTTAACTGAAGTCCTATGTATAATTCCTATAATCATGTTTATTATTCATAAAGCCTAGAGGAAGCGTGCAGCATAAGCAAATCAAGCCTAAAGTGAACACTATTTAACACTAGAACTTAAGAGTAAGAAAGAGAAAGAAAAGAAAACAGAAATAAGGAGTCAAAGAAGAGGAAAGTCATAGTACTCTGACATCATGGAAGACAAAAATGTTTTGTGAAAGGCCTAGCTAAAAGGGAAGACATAGAATCAAAGTGAAGGTAGAGGAAACAACATTAAATAGGAGAATAAGTTATCCATGGAAATAAGAGAATAGAATGGGAGAGGTACAGAAAATTTACCTACTAGTTTCTGCTTTCTCTCTGACACAAAAGTCAGTGTTGTGTTCTGACAATGAAAAGAATAGGCAAGGTCAGAGATGAGGAAATTTGACAGAGAGAACTAGAAATTTGACACAGAGAACTAGAAATAGGAAAGGCTAGAAAACAGAAAAGACTAGTCTGAGAGCACTTGAGAGTCAAGTTTGGAGGTCATAAATATACAGTTTCACCCTTCCACTGTGGAGCGTAAGAAGGGCTGGTTACAGTTAGTATTAGGCAGGTCATTGTAAACTTGCAAGGGCCATTTCTGTAGATCAGTGAGAGCAGATCCCATGCTTACAAGAATGTGCTCCGGAAACTGCATTTCAGGCTTCACAATCCAGTTCTAAACTGTCCACTTTTGTGATCTCAAGCAAGAATTTTCAACCTAATGTTCCTTTAGTTTCTTCATACATATGATAAAGATAAAACAACATCCATTATAGAGCTGTCAGGATTAAAGTAATAAGTACATGTAAAGAAATTCAAATAGGGTTGGGCATCCATCAAAGATTTAAAAATGTTGACTATTTATAGTAGTATTGTTATTCCATTTAATATTAGTTTCAGTTTGGAATCGGTATTATTAATATAGTCTGTGTGAAAAGAGAGTGTTTAATAAGCTATGAAATCCAACCTCAGAAGATGGGAGGTTACCAGGACAAGCAGCTGATGCTTTGAGGCAAAGGAGAGGTTTGGTGCACAGGGGGATCAATCTTGAATCTCAAAATTACATTAGGTTTGAATAACTGGCTAAATAACTAAGCTTGATGAAAGACAGAAGTTACAGCAGAGAGCTACTTATTCAAATTAATTATTTTAAAAATAAAGAATTTCCAAGTGTTGGTATGTCCAAGGTATAGTCTTGGGAGTGAGTTGCTGAAGGAAAGGATATTAGAAGTAAAAATGTAAGAAGTATCGGATGCAATATCTACATGAATCTGTGGTCACCAAAGAGTATATTGGGACTGTATATATAAACAATTGCAGGAGAGAATGCAAACTCTGAGTCTTGAAAAACAAATTTTTTTTAACTTAAAATATCAATGCCAAAATTTATTATGAATTTAATAATTAACACAAT
Source organism: Nanger dama (assembly GCA_917880005.1). Classification (NCBI taxonomy): domain Eukaryota; kingdom Metazoa; phylum Chordata; class Mammalia; order Artiodactyla; family Bovidae; genus Nanger; species Nanger dama. Next base: position 40,815,635 of record CAKJTW010000007.1, read on the forward strand.
AGCACACTTGGGTTAATGTGCTTTGCCACAAGAGATGTTTCATAAATATTTGATGGCTTCTAAATTTTTAATCTACTACCTCTACTCAGCCTACTGTGAGTGCTTTTAAATCTTTTGAGAGTTGAATTTCTAGCCTTACCTAATAATTTACTGCAATATTTGTCTTTCATACGAAGGAATCTCTTCTGTGAACTTTTATTTATTCAACACATATTTATTGCATGCTTATCATGTGCCAACATTATTCCAGATGCTAGGTATATATATCAGAGAACAAACCAGACAGATTTTCTCTTGGTTCTTAGGTTTCAGCAGGAGAGACAGAACCATAAATACAGTAAGTGTATGACCCTTTAAAAAGTGATAAATTCCATGAAAAAAACATGAATCAAAGTAAGCCTCCAGATGATGGTGGATGGGTGGGTCTAATTCTAGAATGGGATGGCCCAGGTGAGCTTCAGTGAGAAGACACCATTTAAGTAGATACTTGGAGGTCCAGCGGCATTCTAAAAATGCCCCAGCAGATTAGATTGTCTTGTACTTTATTAATGTATTTCTTATTCCTTTCCCTCTTCATTTTCCTTTTGATAACTGTGATACAATTTATAGATGAAAATAAAGAATGTTGATGAAATGCCTATCAGTTAGAAATAGCAGAGATAGACAAATTCATTTGCAGGATAACTCAAACCTCATTTTTTTTCCCAATTTGCCCTTCTACTGAAATCCTGAAGAAAATGATTCTTGACCTTATAAACAGCATTCTCAATCTTTTGCTGTAAACTTTAATTAAAATAATATTGCCTTAAAGATGAATTGTATAAAATCAAAATCTAGATTCCTTGCTTGTTTTGCTGATGAGAGAAGTGCTAATTTCATAACAGCTTCATTTGTTTTAAAATATCCAACCTGGAATATGCCATGGAAACCAAACACTTTTGCTCCTTGTTTGTTTAGGGTTTACTATTTGATTTGGTTTTCAGTTACATATGTTTACCAGACACTATTTAGAAACTGAAAACCACCATGATGCACACTGAAAGGACTGTAGAGTTTCTAACAAGAAGGAAAGAAAGAATAATAAAAATAATAAAAACACTTAAAATTTTGATAAATACTTTCTTATTAGCTTAAGTAATGTTGCTGTGAAATATTAATAAAGAATAATAAAAATAATAAAAACACTTAAAATTTTGATTCATGTCAATGTATGGCAAAACAAATACAGTATTGTGGGGTGGGAGGTGGGAGGGGGCTTCGGCATTGGGAGATTGTGTTCACCTATGGCTGATTCGTGTCAATGTATGGCAAAACAAATACAGTATTGTAATTAAAAAAATAAATTTAATTAAAAAAATTTTGATAAACACTTTCTTATTAGCTTAAGTAATGTTGCTGTGAAATATTAATTGCATACTTCCTGGTTTTGAATCTAATTTTAGCTAATTTAGAAAGATCACTAGAAACAAACATAGATATCTTTGACGTCTACCCAATAGCATTATTTATTTCCATTTTCTTTTTATTTATAGCTCTTTTTCCTTTTGGTTCAGTCCCCTTGTGAGTTCAAATTATACATGCATGAACAGCCTTTTTTCTGTAAAAGTAAGATCATGGCATCCACAATGCTCTGCAGCTTGCTCTCGTCACTTTCATTTCAGACAAACTTCCTTTAACTATCTTAGAAATTATTTGGTTAATAACATGCAAAGGTTGAAAAAATTTCATACTGTGCAGTTTCATGTACCTTAAAAGATATCTCATCACTTTGCAAACCCAGTATCTACCCAAACAACACATTGCAATAATGTATTCTGTCCAACTCTTTGCAACCCTTCAGACTGTAGCCCACAAGGCTTCTCTGTCCATGGGATTTTCCAGGCAAGAATACTGGTGTGGGTTGCCATTTCTTTCTCTGGGGGATCTTCCTGACCCGGGAATCGAACCCATGTCTTCTGTGTCTCCTGCATTGACAGGTGGATTCTTTACCCACTGAGCCATCAGGGAAACTCATTAAGTAATACATTATACATTAAAAACTCTAAAAGATCCATCTGAGTACGTGCTGTGTAGTACTTAGTCACTCAATCACGTCTGGCTCTTTTCGACCCCATGGACTGTAGCCCGCCAGGCTCCGCTGTCCATGGGACTTTCCAATTAAGAATACTGGAATGGGTTGCCATTTCCTCCTCCAGGGCATCTTTCCAACCCAGGGATCAACGCTGGGTCTCCCACTTTGCAAGAGGATTCTTACCATCTGAGCTACCAGGGAAGCCCACATATGAGCAGATCACTTTTTAAATTGTAAGCGTGTCACCATTTTGTATTTTAATCAAGAGATTTCACTTATTCACTTATGAAAAGGTGTTCACTTTAGCATTGCTTGTAATATGGAAACAATGCCTAGCCACCAAGTCCATTTAAATAATGCAGTCACACAACAGAACAATATAAAGTTATTAAACTAAAGCAGATGTGTGTGTGCTAGATCTCAAAGCTTTGTTATGTATCATTAAGTAAAATCTGTTCACCAATGTTCATTATTACTAGGTTTACTATGGCTTCATTTTTAATTTTGGGAACAGGTAGAAATATAACTGTTCTTCCCCCAAAGAACCAACACTTGGTCCAATGCCACATAATGATAATTATTTGAAGTCTCCTTTATTATTGTGAAATTCTCAATGACATTGATCCTATTTCTTACTATATTCTGTTTCATTTATCCCAGAAAAATCTTACAAAGCTTTCAGTACTGTCATCTTTCCAAATGCATTTCAAAATCAGTTTGTCAAATTTTAATAAGAATGCCATTTTTAAAATTTTGAACATCTTTAAATTTATAAATTTCAAGAGATTTGACACATTTATAGGGAGCATTTCAATCCAAAATTAAGCAATGTATTTCTATTTAGCCAAGCCTTCTTTCATAGTTTTTTTAATTTATATTCATTATAGTTTGTCTTAAATTTATTTATTTATTTCTCTTTTTTTTTTAGTTTTTTAAAAAATCTTCATAAGTGTTTATTAGGTAAATATTTAACATTCTCTAGGATTGCTCACATGTTAGGTATTGATCAATTGATCACACTGATCACAAAACACTTCTCAGCAAATTGAAGAAGACTAAAATCATGTCTTAAATTTATTTCTTTCTACTTTCAATTTATTATTTGCAATGAGGTATCTTCTCATATTCTTTAATGCATTGTTTATATGAATGTTATTGATTTTTATATCAGCTTTGGGACGATAAGCTGTAGAGAAACATCTCTTTTCCATATCATTTCTCAATTAAAAATCAATTCTTTGGATTTTTCAGGTAAATATTACATCAACTACAAATAATAAATTTGCAACTTCCTTTATAATACTTTGAGTTTCTCTAATCTTACTGATTAGAATTTATAGAGTGATATTATATAGAGATGAGAGTGAATGGCAATTTTTTCCCTTAGCAGCTGCTGCTAAGTTGCTTCAGTCGTGTCCGACTCTGTGCGACCCCACAGATGGCAGCCCATTGGGCTCCGCCATCCCTGGGATTCTCCAGGCAAGAACACTGGAGTGGGTTGCCATTTCCTTCTCCAATGAAAGGAAAGTGAAAAGTGAAAGTGAAAACTGAAGCATGAAAGTGAAAAGTGAAAGTGAAGTCGCTCAGTCGTGTCTGACTCAGCGACCCCATGGACTGCAGCCTACCAGACTCCTCCGTCCATGGGAATTTCCAGGCAAGAGTAGTTGAATGGGATGCCATTGCCTTCTCTGTTTTTCCCTATACTTTAATAGAAATGAATTCATCATTTTGTCACTGAGGATGACACTAGTTTTGGGTTTAAAATAAGTTTTTATTGTGTAAGTATGTGTTTTTTAAAAAGGAATGAATATAAATTTTATCAACTGTTGTTTTAGGATCTTCAGAGATGAATATGGTTTTCTTCTTAACTTGAATGGTAAATTATAGATTTATTAATAATGAATTGCCATTACTTTCTTTCTATGAATTTTACTTGGACATAATACCTTTTTGCTTTAATATGACTATTTTGTTATTTAGGATTCTGCAATGACTTTTAAAAGAGTCTGTTTTCTAATTTTCCTTTATTGTGTTTGTCATACTTTTATACAAATGTTATGCTGCCTATAAAAAAAGACACACATTTTTCTTCATTGTCTGTGCTTTGAAACACCCTAAAAACAGCTGAGATAATTAAAAAAATGTTTGATAAAACTGAACAAGTCTGGGTCTGGAAACAAAGTAACTGACAATTTTATGTCTATGTTAATCATTCTGAGGCAACAGCACCCCACTCCAGTACTCTTGCCTGGAAAATTCCATGGACGAGTAGCCTGGGTAGGCTGTGGTCCATGGGCTCACAAAGAGTCGGATATGATGAGCAACCTCACTTTCACTTTTCACTTTCATGCATTGGAGAAGGAAATGGCAACCCACTCCAGTCGTCTTGCCTGGAGAATGCCAGGGATGGGGAGCCTGATGGGCTGCCAACTATGGGGTCACACAGAGTCAGACACGACTGAAGTGACTTAGCAGCAGCAGCAAGCTTTTATATCTCCCTTGTGTAAGCTTCAGTAACTTACAGGGTTCTATGGATTTACTTATTATAGGTTTTTAAAATTTAATTTGCCTAGAGTTAAGCTAACCTACCTCTTTGATTTGGCAAAAATATTTTGTAACTATGGACATCCATGCCTTGCACAGTACTCTGTTAATAGAAACTCCTGTTTATAGGAACTATGCAAAATAAGACATGGTTCTTATATATGTATATGTATATATGTATATATAACTGCCAGGATCCAGCCCCGGTGGATCCAGGGTAATTCGAAGTGGGGATGGAGTCAGCATCCTAGGAATTAATTGCTTAATTAAAGATATAGAGGGAGATTAGAAAGAAATAGCATAGTAGGAAAATTAGTGGAGAAAAAGATGCTGAATAACTTGGTTTACGTGGGATACCAACAAAGCTTGGAGACAAGAAACTTGCACCACCTATGAAGGCCACGGGCGCCACTTGAATATCAGAAGGTGCCCCTCCTTGGGCTCCTTCTCTCATGGAACTTAAAAGCTGGGGCAAAATTAGCAGGCTTGGAGGGCACCCACACTCCAGATGGAAATTCAGCCAGAAAAACAGAGAAGAAGAAAGAACAACATGGGGGAATCAGTCTTCCCGGGAACTGATCCATTTTCTTTATTTTCAGGTTTGCTTATATACCTTTTGTTACACATAGAGACAAATGGAAATTTTAAAGTCACGCGGGGTCAGCAGTCCTGACCTTTGTCAAAATCAGGTGCTTCATATAAATGTATAACCTAAAGGTCTTAGGGGTTTTACATCATCTTCTGGCTATGAGGCCTGCTGACATTTTATGACCTTTTCTTTCTGATAACCAAAAACTTATTTTTTCCAAGGGTGTTTTTTTCTTAAACCAGGTGCCACTCTCTGAAGGTAGCAGGTAAAGTTGCATTCCTATAGGGTGAAGGTGTAGTGGGTTACAACTAAGAAAGGAATTTATTTAACCTAAGGTTAACATGATTAACCTTAAAGGTTAATACTTATTTCTCCTATATGCTAGTTATATTCATTATAAGGGCAGGGAATATGGAGATTTAGCAGCAAAGATCAGCCCAACAAATGAAAACCCTTCACCAATGTTCCCTGAAGATCTATTTAGTCTTAAGATAGTGATAAAGTTACATTTTTACATAGCAAGGACACAGGGATCTATAACAAAGTACAGTTATCTATAACAAAAGAGAAAATTCATTAACTCAAAAAGTCTAGTATTGCTAACATCAAAAACTACTATATTTCCTTTTCTATATTCCAAATACATTAATATATTCCCAGGTGCCTAAGGATATGGAGGCCTGGCAGCAATCATTGACTCAACAATGAGAAAATCCCTAGGCTAATTAAGATTTTCAAAATACTCCAGACTCTGTGCTGTTTATGGTTGAGAGGTAGTAAACAATCATGTGCTTGGCAGGAGTATGGATAATCCTGTCACACAAGCTAGTCTGCCAGCAGAGAGGTGTGACCTGAGACACCCTTGTCACATGCAGGGCAGGGAATATGGAGACTTAGCGGCAATTATTGGCACAACAAATGAAAAACCCTTCACCAATATAATTCCTAACCAACCCACTATACTAATAATTTCTAATTTCCCAAAAGAATCTCCCTTTAGTAAGTCTAAAACATCTTATGCCTCTCACGGTTGGGAGGCTGTAAACAATCACATGTGGCCAGACGAACCTGTACAGACAGGCTAGATAACTTTCAGAGGAGTTCGTAAGTTGAAACACTCTTGTCACGCCCAGGAATTTTTATTGACTTGGAGCTGTAAGTTAACTCCTTCTCCGAGAGAGGTAATGGGGGTCAGCCCCCCGCAAAGTCAGAGGTATAGGTGAGAGCATGAAACAGTAAAGTAGGTAGACTCTGGTTTGGGGGGTAGATGCTCGAGAACAGCAGGCTTCCTGAGGCTCGATCCTGCCTTTGCATATGCCAAAGCCTCCTTCCTCATGACCTTTGCCATGGGCGGAGTTCCTCACGCTGGCTCCCAGCATAAAACATGTAACAGCAGGGAAAAGTGAGAAAGGACTATACAGAGAAATTTTCTCTTCTCACTTTTACTTTGTACAATTGTGCTTTTTTTCCTTTTCTTGATTACATTGCTTATTACCCAAAGAATGAGACTCTCTCTATATTACATATTAATTAAGCTATTTTCATTTTTATTATTTCAGTTCAGTTCAGTTCAGTTCAGTTCAGTCGCTCAGTCATGTCTGGCTCTTTGTGACCCCGTGAACCGCAGCACGCCAGCCCTCCCAGTCCATCACCAACTCCCAGAATTTACCCAAATTCGTGTCCATTGAGTCGGTGATGCCATCCAGCCATCTCATCCTCTGTTGCCTCCTTCTCCACCTGCCCTCAATCTTTCCTAGCATCAGGGTCTCTTCCAATGAGTCAGCTTTTCACTTCAGGTGGCCAAAGTATTGGAGCTTCAGCTTCAACATCAGTCCCTCCAATGAACACCCAGGACTGATCTCCTTTAGAATGGACTGGTTGGATCTCCTTGTAGTCCAAGGGACTCTCAAGAGTCTTCTCCAACAGCACAGTTCAAAAGCATCAATTCTTTGGTGCTCAGTTTTCTTTATAGTCCAACTCTCACATCCATACATGACCACTGGAAAAACCATAGCCTTCTATCCTTTTATTTTTATCTTTTCTATTTCTTCCTTCTGTTAACTTTTTTACCTTAATGTTTAATTTTGCTTCATTCTTTCTTCTTTAAGAATTATTTATTTAAGACTAGAAGTTTTCCCCATGTGTTACACTATTACACTGATTTTTAACATGCAGGTTTTTTATTATTACTATGTACCTGTTCTTCTGCAGATTCAGATTAAATTCCACTTTGATCCAAAACTGTTGACTTCTCTTGTATGTGGATACTCCTCTTGTCTATTCTTCAAACTCTTACACATCTACTGGTGCTCAGCAAGCACATCTACAGTGGTTACCATTATTATTACTACTACTTCTACAGTTATTAATTATTTCAACCTAACACATAGCAAAGAAGTGTGGAATGTCATATCTGAAAATCTCAGTTCAAAGTAAGGCACTGTTTGATACTACCCATGTGTATAAAATACTCTCACAGGACCTACATTACATTGTGACCTCTGGTGGCTTATGTCGTTCATCTGTGCCTTCTCTTGACTGGGTTCAAATCAAGAGAAATATGACAAGTGTTTTGACAAAAGTTGTGTATGTCTTTTACATACATGGATAATGCTCTTTTCTTTCTCCTATTTACATTCAGTTCAGCTCACTTGCTCAGTCATGTCCAATTCTTTGCGACTCCATGGACAGCAGCATGCCAGTCCATCATCATCTTCCGGAGCTTGCTCAAACTCACGTCCATCAAGTTGGTGATGCCATCCAACCATCGCATCCTCTGCCATCCCCTTTTCATCCCGCCTTCAATTTTTCCCAGCATCAGGGTCTTTTCCAATAAGTCAGTTCTTCACATCAGGTGGCCAAAGTATTAAAGCTTCAGCTTCAGCATCAGTCCTTCCAATGAATATTCAGGACTGATTTCCTTTAAGATTGACTGGTTTGATCTCTTTGCAGTCCAAGGGACTCTCAAGAGTCTTCTCCAACACCACAGTTCAAAAGCATCAATTCTTCGGTACTCAGCTTTCTTTATAGTCCAACTTTCACATCCATACATGACTACTGGAAAACCATAGCCTTGACTAATCAGACTCTTAGGATGGACTGGTTTGACCTTACCTAGCAGTTTTCCATAGAGAACAATGAAGTATGAATGCTGTTACTCTATCATCTTCAAGCTATTAATTCTGATAGTTTAATATTACTGGGTAGAAATAAGTTTAAAAAGACTATCTTATATTTTTATAGATGAAGAATTCATTCAAAATGTCTGAATAAAATACTTTCACTCTTTTCTGACCAACTCTAAGGAGAAAATGTATTACCATACCCATTCAAAAGCAAAGTTACAAACATGACATTTAGAGTGGAAATCTTAAAAGAGAGCAATAATGTTAGAAGCATAAAACAAACATAACAAATAGATACCAACAGCCCTGGAAAAGTCATCTCTACAAAGAAAATTTAGTAGATAAAGGAAATTCCACTCCCCATTTTAGAGTACCTGATACCAGAATTTCCCTCCCACTGCAAACAACTTAAGAACTGGATCATCTCCTGTAATTTCCAGACTTTTTCCTCATCATATATTCAGCAAAGATCTAGCATTTTCCACATAGTATGCTTTCCATTTCCAGATAGTCTTCTATTCTACAAGCTAGGCATCCCCATCACTCCAGTTTATCCTTGCATGGCCTGATTTCCAGACTCTCACATGATCTCATATTTCTGTGAATGTACAAAATCCTTCTCACACTATGACTGTTCAAATTGTGGATCATATCTCAGCATTTTTGTGACCACTGTGCAATGTGATATAGGAAGTAACCAAATACATTAGTACCTTGTTATATAAAAAGAACTAATCACTATTATCTCCATTTAAAAACAGGAGAAAAAAGTCCAAGTTGACAAAACCAGTAAATGGCAAAACCAAATCTCTTTATTAATCATGATTTGCATATTCCATATCTCCTATTCAGTGGCTTTTTCTCCTATAATTTTGGATCATGACAAGCTTAGAGATAATTAAATTTCAGAAAATTTTACATAGAAACTTTTGCAAAACTTGGATTCTCCTCTTCTTGACATATGATTGATTTCCCTTGTATAAATATAACCAGCTCCAACTACTCAAGCTAGCTCATCATATTGTCTATGCAAGTTTTCCACATCAAGATACAGTCAAGCACATATTAATGATATTGTCAATGGGAATTTTGCTTTTGTCCTTTTTTACAGAGTTCTGAATGTAAACTTAAGGATACATTTAAAACTCAAGTCTTAGCAGAGCTGGACAGAGTAGCAAATAAAATATATATATATTTTTCTAATTAATATAATGACTGTTATATTATAGTAAATATATCCTGTCCTTTCAATAAATAGCTAGCTTTTCAATTGACATATTGTTTCTAACGACTTAAGTGTTGGACCTGTTACATCAACTTTTAATTGAAATTCAGCAGAGGAGGAGGAGCAGTGGATGGTGGGAGATCAAAGCAAACATACTAACCTATTGAAGGGTTTCCCATTCATTGGATAATTACTCTGTGTTAGACACTACAGGTAACAAGATTAATAAATTATGGCCCTTAAAGAGTTCATAGTACAACAAGTGGAAGAACTGTATATATGAAAAGTAATTTGTTTATATAGAGTATTATTCAATATTCAAAATTCAATTATAGCACAGTGTGTGTGTTAGAGTGTGTGTGTTAGCCACTCAGTTGTGTTCAACTCTTTGTGACCCCACGGATCACAGCCCACCAGGCTCCTTCATCCATGGAATTCTCCAGGCAAGAACACTGAAGTGGGTTGTCATTTCCTTCTCCAATAGCACAGAAAGGGTAGCTCTATTAGCCTGGGGGCTCATGGTCATATCAACTATTAGATAGCAGTGGGAGTACAAGTTTCCCTTAAGGCAATTTTGCAATAAAAGTGCAATTTGGCTACAACCACACAGAATAGTAGAAAGGATCAAGGGAAAATTGAACTTGAATCCTGAGTCTAGCACTTTCTAGTCTTGGGATTTGGTTCAGAGGCTTCCATTTCCTCATCAGCATAAATAATAATGCCAAAAATGGGGGATTGTGGCAAAGACTTAAATCTAGCATGGTATTTAACACATGCAAAGAGTCATGTCCAACTCTGCAATCCCAAGGACTTTAGCCCACCAGGTTCCTCTGTCCATGGAATTATACAAGCAAGAATCCTGGAGTGGGTTGCCATTTCCTTCTCCAGGGGATCTTCCTATCCCAGGGCTCGAACCCCGGTTTCCTGAATCGCAAGTGGATTCTTTACCATCTGAGCTACCAGGGAAGCCCAAGGCATGTACCTAAAACAATCCTAATACTGATAATAATGAACAGATTCATAGGCAAAAAGAAATGTGGAAATTTAACACACTCAAGCAATGATTTTTAAATTAAGGACTTCGTAAAAAAAAAAAAAAAAAAATCTTAAGAGACAACTTCGTTTTCAGGGATGACAAATCTTAACAGTTATAATTTTAATGTCCCACTTTGTAATGGAGAGAACACTTGTTACTAACAATCATTCAGACTCATTAGAGAACTCAGAAAAGGAAAAGAGGTTAGGACATCGCTAGGCTGAGCTGAGGAGTCTCTCAGATGGACAACAGACCCTTAGGGAGGTCACAGGAGATGATTTGTTTCAACTGAAGCCCATCTGTGAGCACAAATTGCTTCACTCCAAGAGAGCACTTTGCTCTGAGCCACCACACAATGGAAATTAGATTATTAAGAATGTAGGTTACACAAATAAGGATAGGCAGCATTCTAAATCAGCTTAATATGCAGCTCAGTTAAAGAAAAGCCGAGCACCTGTGTCACCACAGGTTTGCTCTAGAAATACTGCTGCAGTTTTCTGTATTGCTGGTCTGATGTGCACATTACAATGTGCTAATAAACTTGCAGCTTTACATGTGGATAGTTGCTCCTATAAATATAACTTAAAATGTTTATTAAGGAGGGTTGTAGAGAAGTCTTAACGAGACTGTTTTTGCTTAGCTGAAGTACAAATGAAAGTGATGGCAATTCACACTTAAAAAGATCAAAAACTAAATGCCCAGCAGTTGTCAGCATCAGGAAAATGCTGAAATTATTGCAAAATTAAGTTGTTTACATTGATTTCAAAGTACTCAAATAAACAAAACAAAAGAAAAATTCTCCCTAACCCTTATTAAGTCCCACAGTCATTAATTTACATATGCAACTCTTTTGCTATTTGCTTAGATTTTGTATACCACTTCTCTTTCCAAAAAGAGCAGAGTATGTGAAAGAGATCAGAAATGTGAAAGAAAAGTTGAATTCAGAGCACATGGCATAAAAATTAGCTGCATAATTAGTTCAATTTTCAGAAATAGAATAAATATCAAGAGATTCATTGGGTTAAAGTGAGTTTAAATTTAATCTGAAAGAAGAGAAGAAATTTAAAATTTTCCATGATTGACAGACCAAAATACAAATCACTGTTACTTTTCACTAAAAGTGCTTTCAAATTAAAAAACATGAGTAAAATTTCATTAATTCCTAACACTTAGCTTTTTCTTTAAAAAACACCTAGGAAATTTCTCAAAATAGTCAAGGGATAATGTGATACTCTTACGCCATTATTTTTTAATTATGAAATTCTACATAATTCTACAGAAACTACAGCTGTTCAAAAACTGACAAGCAAACAAAAGTACTTAACTTTGCAAACACTCAATCCCAGTCAAGGAAAATTTGGGATTCATACTTCCTATCTTTACATGTTACTGTTTATCACTGTCAACACAATTACGCATGCATTTTATTTTTAAAAATAAATCATATAACGGAACATGGGGAATGTAAGTTTCAATACCTAGACTGTAGGAATAGTGATTTCTGAATTCCTGAAAACTAGTTTAGCATGGTCACACAGATCTATAGAGTTTCTTTAAAATGCAGGCTTCTAGACCCCAATTTTAGACATTCTGATTTAACAGGTCTGGCTTAGGACATAGAAATCTATTTAAGAATTTCTCTAGTTACTACTGATGTATAACTGAACTTCAGAGCTGATAACATGCTTAGAAAGGCATTAATCAAGCAATTTACTAAATCATGTCATGATGATAGTTTAAGGAAATGTTAGAATACCTGCCTGCACTCTACTTTTTCATTCTCAGAGAAAGATTCAATTTATAAACACAATGAGATCAGGGACGATGTCCATCTGGTTTCTTATTGTTCCCCTAGGACCCAAAACTGGTATGTAGTAGGCAATGTGTCTTTGTTGTTTTTTCTAACTTTTTGTTTTGCATTGGAATATGGGTAGCACAGTGGTAGTCTGCCTGCCAGTGCAGACGCAAGAGATGCAGCTTTGATGTCTGGGTCATGAAGATCCCCTGGAGAAGTGAATGACAACGCTGCTCCAGCATTCTTGCCTGGAAAATCCCTTGGACAGAGGAGCTTCAAGGGCTACGGTCCATGCAGCTTCAGTGCTGGATGTGACCAAGTACCACACACACACATAGCAGATGAACAATGTTGCAACAGTTTCAGGTGAACAGTAAAGGGACTCAGCTTTCCCTGGTGGCTCAGAGGGTAAAGTGTCTACCTGCAATGCAGGAGACCCAGGTTCGATCCCTGGGTCAGGAAGATCCCCTGGAGAAGGAAATGGCAACCCACTCCAGTATCCTTGCCTGGGAGAATCCCATGGACAGAGGAGCCTGGTGGGCTACAGTCCATGGGGTCGCAAAGAGGCGGACACAACTGAGCGACTTCATTTCACTTCGTTCTCCCCTAAACTCCCCTCCCATCCAGGCCATAATAGGCAATAGGCTTCTGAACAAATCACTGAACTGTTAAACCATATTTAATTTCCAAATAACTTTCTCATGCTCCCAGAAAGGACAGATCAAGAAATGGCATCTTAAAAAAAAGGGGGGGAGGAGGAAATAGCATTCTTTCATCAACCCACAAAACAAGTTATTTATCATTTATTTATACTAACAATGAAGCAGTGAATGAAAGTATCCATATTCCTTATCATCATACTCCTAAATGGTGCTTATTTCTCATGAAAAATAAAGCCCTCTTTTTGTAATCTTCAAAATGAATGGTATTCCTTGAGTACCCAAGTGTCTGCAAAGGTGATTGTGATGCAGGAGGGAGTCACTGCAGTAAAATCTCATACAACATTTCACGTTCTCTGTGACTTTTATAGCCAAGATCTGGGATCTGGTTCATTTTCTCTGTGATCTGTATGGGACTAAATCTCATTTTCTCTAAACAGAAAATGTGATTCTCTCCGAAGCAAAACTTTTAAATCCATGACCTCTTCACCAAAATACATTCTCTACCAGCTTTTTTACTTTATTAAACAAAAGTTTAAGCAGGGGAGGAAACCTTAACACACATATGCATCAGTTATTTTCCTAACCATGCATATGAAAGGTATCACATGAAGACTGAAAAGGATACCCAGGGAAGGTTGTTTAGATAAACAGAGTAACTATGGAACTGTAAATGACAGAAGAATAGTCAAGTCAGATGAGAATCTGATTTTAGTCTATTTCCTATCTCTGAATTAATTTCATGGAAAACTGTTAAAAATAGATCTGGCATCTTATTTCCTTGAGAGGAAGATGAACCATTTCCTCATTGCTTTCTTAGAAGATCTCCAAAGAAAAACATCTGCCACTAAAATTTTAGTTTTCTCCAGATTTTTAAGTCATTTTCATACCAAGTCCTAGGCTTTAAAAATGGTCCTATTCATCATTTTAGACATTTTCTTGAGTCCCACAGCCCTACCCAGAGCAGCAGGATCTTAAGTGGATTTGAACTTTTAAATATGTGAAGGAGTCCTAAACAATAGACATGAGTGGATGATGACATTATGAATAAGCAAAGCCAAATCAGTATGCCTATTATGTGAGTTTTCTGGTGAAGGTCTGAACATTGTCATATTCCTCTAGTTAAATATGGAAACAGTGAAGAAAATGTATGACACCTAACTTACAGTCTTGGTTATAAAGTATATTTTATGTTAATGGAGAAGAGGGTGACCTAGAGAAGTGTTTAATAAAAAGAGTATGACTATAGTTTTAGAAAAAGAAACTTTCATATTAAGGGAAATTAGTACACCAGGTTTGGAGAAGGCAATGCCACCCCACTCCAGTACTCTTGCCTGGAAAATCCCATGGACGGAGGAGCCCAGTAGGCTGCAGTCCATGGGGTCGCTAAGAGTTGGACATGACTGAGCGACTTCACTTTCCCTTTTCACTTTCATGCATTGGAGAAGGAAATGGCAACCCACTCCAGTGTTCTTGCCTGGAGAATCCCAGGGATGGGGGAGCCTGGTGGGCTACTGTCTATGGGGTCGCACAGAACTGGACACGACTGAAGTGATTTAGCAGCAGCAGCACACCAGGTTAAATGCTCAAGGGATCATAGAGTTTGCAATAGGCAATAATAGTGTAAATTTGGGATGTCCCTGGTGGCTCAGACAGTAAAGAGTCTGCCTACAATGTGGGAGACCCAGCGTTGATCCCTGTGTTGGGAAGATGCTCTGGAAAAGGAAATGGCAACCCATTCCAGTACTCTTGCCTAGAAAATCTCGTGGACAGAGGAGCCTGGTGGGCTACAGTCTGTGGGGTCACAAAGAGTCGGACACGACTGAGGGACTTCACTCAAATTAAACCCTTAATTTTCTCTAGGGTGATCACAACTCAGAAACTTTCACTAACAATTTCAGGAATATACAGTGTTTGACTTACTTCAATTTGAGTAATTAAATAATCATGCATTATGTGACAATTTTGCATAACCTGAACAAAGGAGCTGATATAACAGATGCAAATTTTCTTTTACTTAGTTTATTTATTATGTTATTTGAATGAGAACATATTCAGATTTCTGAAATAAGTGTTTATCAAAGAGCAAAGAAAATAATGACTCATTTAAGGTATTCTGGACTCTGGGGGTATTAAGTAGGTATGTTTTTTCCTTTGTTTTGTTTTACAGTGATCTATGAACACTGAATTAGTACCCAGCCTCTTCTAAATCCCACAGCAGTGCTCTGTGAAAAGCACTAGACTTATTAAAACATGATAAATAGATATATTGGCTTGTAAATGTCACGCCCATTTCATTTCCCCACGCTTAAATAGATTTTAAGCAGGAAACCTACAATCTGAATTCTAAAGAAGCTATCTTCACAATTACTGGCAATATTCAAGATAAATTCAGGTCAGAACTTTAGACATTTTATAACTATTGTAAATGTAAAAAGACAGATGTCTTAAAAAGTTTCAGACCCACCAGAGAAAGTTAAAGTCCTACTTGGAATTGTCTAGAGTTGGTAATTTTAATGACACAGCAGCTGAATGTGACTTTTAATAATATAGAGCATATCTTGTTATGACATAATGGGTGGTTAGACCTCAAGAGACAGAGAAGTCCAGCTGCCATTGGAACCAAGGGAAAGTGGAGGAACGCCAGGACACACTTCTCTCCAAACGCATTGCCCTTAGCCTTCAATAGAAAGAACACATAGAGGATGAGTTAAAGTCCACAGAGATCAATGGTGTCTGCACTTGAGGACTGAGTGAATGGAGGAGATGATGGAGGCTTTTCCACCTGACCCAGCAAGCTTCCTGAGGTTAGCACTCTGTGGCAGCAGGGAGAATGTGAGAAAGGCTGAAGAGGACATTGGAGATATGTTCAAATGAAGGGAAGGAATTTTCTTTGAAACCTAAAACAATGGTTTTGGGGAATGCAAAAGTAAAACAGTAAATTATTTTGTCTGAACAAAAATGCCTTTGGCTAGAGGCAATAAGCCACCTTCACTTCAGTGATTCACAGCTCTGTAATCAGCACAGCCATAGTAAGGATCTGTTTGAAATACAAGTCACATCATGTAGCTTGTCTGCTCCCAACTATTCACTAGCTTCCCTTTTGAAGAGTAAATCTCAACTTGTTTTTGGCCCACCAGGCCCTTTCCTCATACTGATCGGTTGGCAAAAGATATATATGCAAAAGAAGATTAACTTTAGGCTGTCCTGAGGCACAAATATATTCAAGAGACAGAATCTCTTTCCTTGAGATACTGTAAGACTCAGGAAAAAGGTACATAACCAAGCACTTTCTATGAATCTCTGTAGTGATTCTTGCTTGCATTAACAATTTGGCTGCTGTACAATTAAAGGTATCCTTAATCAGTTCATTTTTTCATTTATTTAATGAAAATTCACAGAGTTTCTACTTCATACCTGGCACTGTTCTAAGTGCCTAAGATACAGGCATGAACAAAAAGTTCCTCTTCTCAAAGAACTCACAGTCTAGTGGGTGGAAACAATCTACTAATAAACAATCCATAAACATATCAGTTTATAAACTGTATAAGCATGTGGACATTGGTAATAAGTACCAGAAAGAAAAATAAAATAGGGAAAGGGGATCAAGGTAAATATAGATGACTTGGATTAGGCAGTCAAAAGAGGCCCTGTGAACTACCTACTTTTTCCATAGAAACAGAAATGAGTGAGCAAGCTATGGGGCCATCTTGAGAGAGTTAACTCAGACTGGGAGAGAAAAGGCCAAAAAAAAAAAAAAACAAAAAACTGATTGAAGAGTGTATGTGGTGTTTTCAAGATGCCAGTGTGCAGGGGCAAGGTGAAGGAAATGGAGACAGCTGGGTGCAGAATTATTAATGTTTTCATCCAGTCTCCCCAACTCCCAGGTAAGGGTCTTTGAGTACAGGACTGTTAGATACACACTTTAAATCTTCCATGGACCATGCTGTGCAGTCTTGCACACAACAGACAATTAAAAACCTAACTGTAACAGGCATTGCTATTTATACGTAAAGAAGGTTGCAACAAATATCTTGATATTCCTCAAATGAAAACAGTTTACCCTTTGAAATATGAATTTTAGGTCAGTTGCATGACCCTATGTATTATAAATTCATACAACTTAAACCAAAGCAGAACTTTTCTAAACGTTACGCTCCATCTTTGACATATTTCACTGCAAATTACTGTATCATTCTAAATCTTTTAATTGTACTTTTAAAAAAACTTCTTAACCTTATTTCTTTTTTTTAATCAATCAAGGATTATACCCTTTGGCTCTCTATTTTTTTCTGTCTTTATTCTTCAGACACACCGTTTGCAACTTTAGGCTGTCCTGTGGCACAAATATTAGTATGTAGTCAGCAAACTGTTAAACAGGCATGAATTGAATGTTAACTATACACAAATACATATCTAGGCATTGGGATGCAAAGACAGAGATGACGTTTGAGCACAGATAATGGAATTAGGAAAACCTGTCTGATGTGTAATCCCTTCACTAGCTGTGAGATTACAATTATGAGAGAATGATAGGAATAATAAACTTACAGACCTCTTGCAAGGCTTAAGAAAACTCATATAGAATTCTTACCATAAAACTGCAACAGAGTAAAGATTCAATAAATATTTATTTTAAAATAATCTTTAAATATTACATATTTAATATACTATGATTTTACTAATATATAAAAAGAATAACCAAGCAACTTAAAATTTACTCTTTCTATATTCCTACCTTGTCTCCTGACCTTTGTTTCCAGGCATGTTTTTACATGAACCTTGATGCCATGCCTACAATCAATCCAAACCAGACCTTTCCTCTGCTTTGATACAGACTCTCCCTTATGATACACAGTTGTTGTTTAGTTGCTCAGTCATGTTTGACTTTTGACAAAGGCATGGACTGTAACCCACCAGGCTCCTCTGTCCATGGAATTCTCTGGGCAAGAACAGTGGGGTGGTTTGCCAGTTCCTTCTCCACAAGATCTTCCTGATTCAGGGATCGAATCAACATCTCCTGCACTGGTCAGCAAATTCTTTACTGCTGAGCCACTGGGGCTTCCCATGAAACACAGTACTATCATCATTATATACATGTGTATGTAAAATGCTCACAATGGACACAATGTGCAGAATTAGATTTCTAAATGATCTTTCTGCCTCTGGCCTTCCTCCTCTCCAATGTATCATTGGATACAATGTACCACCTCTCCAGTACATCATTCAATATTGCTATCTCCATCATTTATTGCCTGAACAAAGAAAGCAAAGTAAATGATATGCTAGAAACATCAAAGTGGCATAAAAAAGAAAATTTGTGAAAATATGGATGGACCTGAAGGACATCATGCTAAGTAAAACAAGCCAGAAACAGACAGGAAAATACTGGGTGCTCTCACTTACATAAAAAGATTGAACTGAGAATCCAGAGAATAGAACAATAGTCCTATTCTATTGGATCAGGAGGTGTGAAGAAAGTTGGGCAAACTTTAAATTATAAATAAGTAAGTTCTGGGAAATGAATGTTTAGCATGATGACTATAGTTAATAATACAGTATTGTATGCTTGAAATTTGTTACTACCTTGGGTGTTTTCCCCACAGAAGAAAAAGAGTGGAGGTGATGGATGTGTTAATAAAATGTAGCAATAAAATTGTAGCAATCATTTTATGTTACAATATACATGTTATATCATCATATATGCCATAGGCAAATATGTGTATATGCCATATAACATGGTGGCTTAGCAGTAAAGAATCCACCTGCAAATGCAGGAGATGCAGGTTGCATCCCTGGGTCAGGAAGATCCCTTGGAGAAGGAAATGGCAACCCACTCCAGCATCCTTGCCTAGGAAATCCCATAGACAGAGGAGTTTGGTGGGCTACAGTCCAAGGGATTGGAAAGAACTGGATACAATTTAGTGACTACACAACAGCACACACACACACACACACACATATACCTGAACAAAATTTTTTTTTTTTAATGTCAAACTAGCAAGCTCACTGGGTTCTTAATTATTAAACGATATGCTTTTCTTTAGCCTGGTTTCTCTGACTGGAACTCTTGGAACAAGCTCCTCTTCAACCAGCATGCATAGTGAGATAGCTGAGAATATGCTAAGCAGATCTCCCTTCCCCAGGCTGTGCTGGGAAGGTTTTACTTTAGATTTTCTTTATCTTCTCCTTCAGGCACTTTTCATTCCCTTATTACTTGCACCAAAAATCACAGAGTTTTTTTGCTGTGCCTTTGTCACTTACTTAGAAATTTTATAAATAATATGCTTTACAAGTCTCATTTGGAAAGGTAAAATGCCCATGCTTAGTACTCAATTGTTTCCAAAATCTTATGTAAGAATCATTATTGAATACAACAGCAAAATATTTTGAAGTCAAAAGCTCCTAAAATGCCCTTTCTTATCTATAAAGTTAAAATATGCCATTGTTGGCTTAAATGTTCTGGTCCTTGTTTGTTTGTTTTACTTAACAGTGAATTAATATAAAACCAATCGGGACATGTGACATCACTGTGACAATAATGAATATTAATTTTTCATGTATTATGTTTGACTTAGGTTTTCTGTTTAGCAAAAAAAGGCTAATATAAAAGAAATAACAGGAGAAGGTCTTGAGAACTATGCTGTTTTGAATTACTTTTAACCATTCCAATACAGTTTATAGCTATCTAATTATAGTTTAATTAGTTATCCTATTGTGGTTTTATGGGTTTTAATCAAATAAACAACATGGAGATGATGTATCTATTTCTTCATTCTATATGTGATGAAAACAAGTTTTCATTTTAAGAATGAATAACTAAAACTACATATTATTTATTTTAGCTGTTAACTGATATTATCTATGTGTCAAAACTTTATTAATAAATTTCACTTTTTCCTTAAGTGAAAAATTAAAATGCTTACTCCTGGAATCAGTTCTACTTTATTGTCACTTAGCTGTAATTATTCTGTTTGCTTTGTGCTTACAGTGCCTGCCTATTTCCTGTTGCCTTGCAAAGCATAAGATATGAACTTGACTTACTTCACTCTGTATAATCGGCTCCAGTTTCATCCATCTTATTAGAACTGATTCAAATTTATTCTTTTTAAGGGCTGAGTAATACTCCATTTATGTACCACAGCTTTCTTATCCATTCATCTGCTGATGGACATCTAGGTTGTTTCCATGTCCTGGCAATTATAAACAATGTTGCAATGAACATTGGGGTACATGTGTGTCTTTCAATTCTGGTTTCCTCAGTGTGTATGCCCAGTAGTGGGATTGCTGGGTCATAAGGCAGTTCTATTTGCAATTTTTAAGGAATCTCCACACTGTTCTCCATAGTGGCGGTACTAGTTTGCATTCCCAGCAACAGTAAAAGGGTTCCCTTTTCTCCACATCCTCTCCAGCATTTATTGCTTGTAGACTTTTGGATCGCAGCCATTCTGACTGGTGTGAAATGGTACCTCACTGTGGTCTTGATTTGCATTTCTCTGATAATGAGTGATGTCAGTCTATGTTCAATACAGGATACAGGATGCTTGGGGCTGGTGCACGGGATGATCCAGAGAGATGATACGGGGTGGGAGGTGGGAGGGGCTTCGGCATTGGGAGATCGTGTACACCTGTGGCTGATTCATGTCAATGTATGGCAAAACCAATACAGTATTGTAACACAGAATAAAGTATTAAAAATAATAATAATAATTCAAAAGTGTTAAAAAAAAAGATATGAACTTGAAATCCAAAAACTTTTTCAATCTGAAAAGCTCTGCCTTTTAACAAGGAGCATTGAAAGAAGATACTGGTCCTAAGAAAATGCTCTTGAAAGAAGAAAGGAATCACTCTTCACATTCTTCCTTTTATATAAAACATTTCTTGCTAATTTTATGACAAATACCTTACAGATATTTTTTATTTGGAAAAGCACTTATTTTCTTACAGCTAGTAGAGCAAGGGATTTCGTTGTTTGTTGATGTTTGTTGATTTTGTTTTGCTTTCTATTTAAATACGCTCGTAGGTTTCAGTTGGTTGAAATAATTTCTAAATATAAGACAGGACTCCAACTACAGGTAACAAAAGCAAAATTAGACAAGCGGACTACATCAAACTAAAAGCTTCTGCACAGCAAAAGCAACAAGCAACAGAATGAAAACACGTAATACAGATGTGAGAAAATATTTTCACATGTGTCTGATAAAGGGCTGACCCCTAAAATACATATCTAAAACACATACCTCAATAGCAGAAAAGATTAACCCGATTTTAGAATTGACTAGAGGCTTGAATGTACATTTCTCCAAAGACAATATACAAATGGTCAACAATTATGATAAAATAATCAAGGAAATGAAAATCAAGAACTCAATGAGATGTCACCTCATACTTTTTAGAATAGTTATTGTCAAAAAGACAGAGACAAGTGTGGTGAAAATGTGGAAAAATCAGAAGCTTTGCTCACAGCTGGTAGGAAGTAGTAAATGGTGTAGCTACTGTGAAAAGTGTGGAGGTGCCTCAAAAAATTAAAAACAGAATAATCTTAAGATTCAGCAATTCTACTTCTGGGTTTTATCCACCAAAAAAAAAAAAAAAACCCTGAAATCAATGAGATGTTAGAGTTCCATTCTCAAGCAGCACTATTTCCCAGGAGGCAAGATGTAGATACAACCTAAATGTCCATTTGCAGAGGAAAGAATTAAGAAAATGTGCTGTATACATACTGAATAGATTATTATTCAGCCTCAAAAAAAAACCCACAACATTCTGCCATGTTAGAATCCATAGATGCACCTTTAGGACATTAGGCTAAGTGAATTAAGTCAGCTACAGAAGAACAAATACTGCACGATTCAACTTCTATGAGGAACCGAAAACAGACTCCTAAAAGAATGGGTTGTTTCAATTTTTCTCAAAATTTTCTACCAAAGCAGAAAATTTATATAAGCAAAGAAAGAGAATGGTGTTTGCCAGATGCTGAGATAGAAAGGGAGATGAGGAGTTGCTAATCAACATATATGAAATTTCAGTTATGCAAAATGAATAAGTTCTAGAGATTGGATGTTCAATAGTGTACTTATTACAAAATTGTTCTGCAGACTCAACAATCTGTTAGGAGGATAGACCTTGTGTTAAGTGTTCTTACCAAAATAATTTTTTAAATATTGTTTAAGAGGCTGAACAATAAAATAAAAATAAAAAAAAAAAACAGAGCCCAGCACATTTCTTTTCCCCACACCCCTCCTCCATTCTCTAACCATAGAAAAAGTCAGAAAAGTTAGAAAATCAAGGGCAAAGCTACAACTCTTTCAAAAGTGGCAGCAGCAAGCAACTTGTTGGATCAATTTTTCTCCAATTTTTTTACTAAAGCAGGGTATTCTAAACGTCAGTGGAAAAGAGCAAATGTAACCACAGGATGCTAAATGGTCATCCTGAAACACATTGTTACAAAATTCAAAATTTGTTATTCTGTAGTTTTCATGTGAATGTGGATTTTTGCATTCTACCAGTCTGCTCCAGAGTCTGTATAAACTTAGGTATGTGTGTAAAGCTATAAATAGGCTTGTTACAAAATTCAAAATTTGTTATTCTGTAGTTTTCATGTGAATGTGGATTTTTGCATTCTACCAGTCTGCTCCAGAGTCTGTATAAACTTAGGTATGTGTGTAAAGCTATAAATAGGCTTGCTTCACACAACTGTTCAGTTTTCAATTTTACAATCCTTGAAAAATTACACCATGTTTTATAGAATTTTTTTTCACTTTTTCCCCCTATATAATGCCTTTTATATAGACACTAAGTAAGTACATTGTAAAAGTACTATTTCTAAGATAAGACTTTAGGCAGACACTCAATTGACTTTTCACCTCAAGTTCTAGTCAGAATATTGACACACATATAAGGAGGCCCCGTCTGAATACACCCCAAATGTTTTCCTTGGGTACATATACAAAAAAAAGAACACAATGGTAGCGCATAAACTTAGTGCAAATGCTGTTTCCAAGTGTTTTGAAGGACTCACCTTTCTAGCCTGTATATTGCCCTAAAGGTATTTTTTCTTTTTACCTTTATCAATGAAAAGAATGAATTCCAGAGCAAATACCTCAAGAAGAGTGGCTAAATTCTTAAATTTCATTGTGCCTTGCACTGATCATTTTTACAAATATTTCTTAATGGCTAAAGGCTAAAACCTGGAGAGAACTTCTTCATTAAACAGTCTTTAGAATCAGAGAACCTTATTTTAGCAGAAAATGATGTGTATTCTGAACTAGAGTAAACTCTCTCAGTTCAAATTGTGTAAAATTCTATCCTGGGAAAGAAGTGAATCTGGGTGTTCCTTCAAACAAAGGGTCTACTGAAAACTGTGGACAGGCACAACTACGCTCCTCCTCTGAACTTTGATTACTATAGGTAGTGCTTCTGTGATAGCTCTTGTAACACTGGGTCCAGGCAAGGAATCAGTTGTCCACAACCCAGGTTTTCCTATTAGATACTTGAACTCCTTGTGATTAGAGATGGTGTCACTGTTTATAACAGCCAGGACATGGAAGCAACCTAGATGTCCATCAGCAGACGAATGGATAAGCAAGTTGTGGTACATATACACAATGGAATATTACTCAGCCATTAAAAAGAATACATTTGAATCAGTTCTAATGAGGTGGATGAAACTGGAGCCTATTATACAGAGTGAAGCAAGCCAGAAAGAAAAACATCAATGTAGTATACTAACACATATATATATAATTTAGAAAGATGGTAACAATAACTCTATATGCAAGACAGCAAAAGAGACACAGATGTATAGAACAGTCTTTTGGACTCAGTGGGAGAGGGCAAGGGTGGGATGATCTGAGAGAATAGCATTAAGACATGTATATTATCATATGTGAAACAGATTGCCAGGCCAGGTTTGATGCATGAGACAGGGTGCTCAGGGCTGGTGCACTGGGATGACGCAGAGAGATGGGGATGGGGGAGAGAGATGGGAGGGGGGTTCAGGATGGGGAACACATGTACACCCATGGCTGATTCATGTCAATGTATGGCAAAACCACTACAATATTGTAATTAGCCTCCAATTAAATGGTGTCAATTTTCAGTGTTGCTTCTTATCAAAGGTTTCCCATGTTGCACTAGTGGTAAAGAACCCACCTGCCAATCCAGGAGACGCAGATTTGATCTCTGGGTTGGGAAGATCCCCTGGAGAAAGGAATGGCAACCTACTCTGGTATTCTTGCCTGGACAACCCCACGGACAGAGGAGCCTGACGGGTTATAGTCCATAGAGGCACAAATAGTAGGACATGACTGATTTGACTTAGCGCACACTGCCAGGGTGCTCTTGAGTTCTGGAAGGTATGGAATGATGGGATTACTGATATGAACATCTGTGCTAGCCACTTCCCACTTCATTATATGGAGAAACAGCTTCTCCTCCTATATTCCAAACTGCTACTTTAGCTTTATCAGATTTGTTTACTTAAGACTACAAGATATTATTTCTAACTTCTTTTGTTTTGGTCCATCCTTCTGTTTGTCTTTCATTCTCCTTCTGTTCTTGATTTATGTACTTTTCCTGATTCTTCTCTGGTATATTTTTTTTTCCAGTATGGTCACCCAAAGATCAGCAACTTTTGTCTTTCACAACGTTTGTTGACAATTTGCTCCTTACATAGTGTTAGCACGTGGCAGATTATCAGAAATACTTGTTAGAAGAAAGTATATTTCTTTTTCTAAGATAAAATTTTGGAAGAAATCTTTCCCCAGAATTCTAAGTTTCCTCCTCTTTTTCTTGCCCTTTCCCCTTTCAATACTATTTTGCCATGTGAAGCAATTTGTTTTGTGTTTGTTTTTTGTTTTTTTCCTTTTGGCTTTGTTTTTTGTTTGTTTATACAGAGACCATTCATCAGTGTAGTATCAATGAAGAAATATATTCATTAGCAATGTGATATGATACTGTTCTACTATTACTTTGTTCTTGTTCAGTCACTCAGTCACGTCCAACTCTTTGTGACCCCATGGACTGCAGCACACCAGGCTTCCCTGCCCTTCACTATCTCCTGGAGTTTGTGCAAACTCATGTCCATTGGATTCGTGGTGCCATCCAGCCATCTGTCACCCCCTTCTCCTCCTGCCTTCAATCTTTCCAAACATGAGGGTCTCTTCCGATGAGTCATCTCTTCACATTAGGTGCCCAAAGTATTGGAGCTTCAGCGTTCACAGTCCTTCAGATGAACATTCAAGGTTGACTTCATTTAGGATTGACTGGTTGGATGTCCTTGCTCTTCAAGAGACTCTCAAGAGTCTTCTCCAGCACCACAGTTTGAAAGCATCAATTCTTTAGTGCTTCGCCTTCTTTATGGTGCTACTCACATCCATACCTGACTACTGGAAAAACTGTACCTTTGACTATACAGACCTTTGTCATCAAAGTGACATCTCTGCTTTCTAATATGCTGTCTGGGTTTATCATAGCTTTTCTTCCAAGGATCAAGAGGCTAATGTGCCTTAAAACTGAATAGCTACAACACATGGAATATATGTCAAACAATAAATTTAAAAATAAAATTAGCTGAAAAGCAAAACACATATATACATACATACAGATGACTCTTGAACAACACAGGAGTTGGGGAGCCGATGCCCACAGAGATGAAAATCCACATAACTAACAGTTGGGCCTCCATACAGGTGGTTCCATACTCAAAGATTAAACCAACTTCTCATTTTGTAGGACTTCAGTATGTATTTTATATATAAAAAAAAAAATCCATGTATAAGTGAATCCTCACAGTTCAGCCTATGTTGTTTAAAGGTCAACTGTACTAGTTTTTTAAAATCTTCCTCCCTTAGATTCAGCTTTTATGTTGTCTGATCATTTCGCTCAGTGTCCTTTTCTGATCATCTTTTTATGAACATCTTCATATTGGGAATAGTGATTTTAAATGTGAGAAGAAAATTGACGCTGAATATCACTTTATATTTTACCAAGTGTTTTGCATGGATAATCACTTTAAAAAATATTTACTGAACAATCATTACAGATACCGTATAAATAAACATATATTGGAGTCTATTCCTCATTTTCTTTTTCCAAAACTTTTCTTCTAACAAAAAGTGACTCCTGTTTATGCCCTCACTTTTTTCTTTCCTGCAACCTGGAGATAATTACTTAGCTTGATGAATATTATGGGGTTTGAAGAGAATTTTTAATTTGCCTGGCGTCACATGGATAGTTTTATTAACAGGAAGGATGAAGCTAAGCTCTTCATATGCACTGTTTCTGCTTACCCTCACAGCATTCCTCTGAAGAAAGCACCATTACCCATTTTACAGATTGGTATAAAAGTCAGAGGTGTCAGGAACATGCCTGAGGTCACTAATATTCTGGTATATGACATTAGCAAGCTTATATTTATAACCACTGAGGCTTCCCCTGGGGGCTCAGTGGTAAAGAATTTGGCTGCCAAGCCAGAGATTCAGAGTTCAGTCCCTGGGTTGGGATGATGCCCTATAGAAGGAAACAGCAACCCATTCCAGTATTATTGCCTGGGAAATCCCATGGCAGAGGAGCCTAGTGAAGAGCCTGTAGGGTCAAAAGAAGCAAACATGACTTAGCAACTTAACAACAAAATTACTAACCATTACATTCTCAGATTCTTCTACATCTGCCAACCCACAGCCCATTTTAGGCCACTCTGCATTGAGCTTGGGATGGGAAGTAAACCAGAAGCCACATTACCCTCTCCCATGGTATCCTACTGTGCTGTGCTATCTCATTCACAAAATACATACGCTGTCCAGATGCATGAAGAGCATGTGATCAGCATTTCAAAGTGACATATAAATTAAAATGAATCTACTCTGGAAAAAGAAAATAATAAGTACATTGAGGAAGTCTGGGCCTCTGTACATGTGAGAAGACATCCTTGGTGTAGTTAGCCACTCTTAATCAGGAACATCTTTCTGCATCAAGAGGGATTCTTAAGTCATTGGAGTAATGGAAAAGAAGGATCACACATTTGGAGACTCGAGAGGGCCTGCATGTGTCTTGTTGGTATAGCTCGGAGCGAGTGGTCTAAGGTGTCACATGATGGGAGTACAGAATCCCTGTTCCTTCTAGAAAAAGTTCTCATAAATCACTCCAGAGGAAAGCGAGTATAACCTTTACGGAAGCCTGGAGCATGTTTTCCTCATGAACTTTCTGGCATCTGGCAGAATGAATGGCTGATTCCCCACCCAGCCGTGCTTACAATGTTTTTGCTACCGGGAAATACCCTAGATATTAAGGGCTCAGCAGAGAATGGTCTCTGCCTTATTTAGTCATTCCAAACAGGCCATTGACATCTGAAATTAGAAATAAATGAGCTGAAGCACTTCAAAGACGACAAATTCCACTGATACTCTTATTTCCCCCTGAAAAAGACAAACAGTATTTCAGCATGGCAGCTGTTCCAGATTCCAAAACAGGCCACATGTTTTGTGACAGCTGCTGACAAAAGCAATTTCCTCAGATTAAATCTTTCAGCATATTTCATACAGAAGGAGGCAAGTCTTCTCCAGCAGACCTAATTTTAAGTAAAAGACAACCCCGTTATGTTTTCTCAATGTGTGTATAAAGCAACAAAAACAACAAACCCTATTAATGTATTTAAACAATTGAGATGGTGAATGAAGCATGCGATAAAAAGAATTGTTGAGAAGTTATATAAAATGTTTCCTTCGGTGGTCCTAACAATAGAACCATGTGCACTTTTAAGAACTATATAAAACACCACTTCTGAGAATCCAGGCCTGGCACCCATGGAACTGTCATTCATCATTCAGTCATTAAATCATGTCTGATTCTCTGCAACCCCATGGACTGCAGCATGCCCGGCTTCTCTGTCCTTCACCATCTGCTGGAGTTTGCCCAAACTCATCTCCATTGAGTTGATGATGCCATCCAACCGTCTCATCCTCTGTCACCGCCTTCTCCTCCTGCCCTCAATCTTTCCCAGCATCAGGGTCTTTTCCATTATGGCACTATGAAGCTTATTAATTCACTTCCCCATATCCATCCTTTCCCACTCTTAACTCATACTGGTCAATAACAAAAAACAAACATAATATTGAATTTGATTCAATTTTTAAAAGATGTTTAAAATCTTTTTAAAGGGACTGAACAGATTTCTATAATACATGCAAACGCTGGATGTGATTTGTAGGAGATTCCTTCTGCTCCAGAAGACTAAGAACAAACACATAATCAATTGAGGAAAAGAACGGTACTCTCTGGAGAAGAAAAGTACAGATGCCCAAAGGGAATGGAGGCATGTTTGCCAAACGTATGAAGCTCTGAATCACATCTTCCAGGAAAAAGACAACAGAAGTTCTTTGTAGCACAGGTATCCTGCTCTGGGGATGGTCCAGACAAGCCCAGGTGGTGACCTTCTTGGAATCAGCCTTTTCCTTTTCGATGCCAGGGATGATCTAAACTTCTATTGGATGGCAACAGACTGAGAAAGAACCATTGTCCTCTCTACCTTCGTTCTATCTCCAAAGTCTTGATGAATTCTTTTTTTGAGAAGGAACGCAGTCAGTTTTGCTTAGTAACACGACAGTGGTGTGACTTCAGTCTGTACTGGAGGGGTCATCTTAAGCCCTTTATTCTGTAGGGTTCCCACAGGCATCCAGACATTCCATGCTTTATATCCATTTCAGTGTAGAATACTATTCCAACACGGTTGGACTGTAGTAAGCTTTGACTTAACATTTCATCCATGAAAAACATCTCTCTGTTTAACATTTAATGACATTTAGTACTTAATGAAATCTACAATGATACGCCTGGCCTTTTGCCTTTTTTAAAAAAAAACAGAAAGGAACAACAACAAAGGTAAAGATTTGACTAGATTCTATGTTGCCTAAATCTTACATTAAATCTCTTTCACACCTTGCTCCTTATTTTGAATAATGACCTCTTTAAAAGAAATCATACAATCATTCCCAGCAATAAGTATCCTAATAAGAATTACTTATAAATCTCTCCTAGTTTGAGTTAATTGAGGGCTGTCTTGGATAAAGGGGAACAGTGAAATGTGATCATTTAGCAATCAACCGAGTTCTGTGTGTGTGCGTGTGTTAGTCTCTCAGTCCTGTCTGACACTCTGAGACCCCAGGGTCTGCAACCTGCCAGAATCCTTTGTCCATGGGATTATCCAGGCAAGAATACTGGAGTGAGTAGTCATTTCCTTTTGCAGAAACTGAGCTGAGAAATATGCAATTGTACTTACTAAAATATACAATGTACATGGCACACATACACTTCGAAGGGAATCTGGTTAACATGTTTAGACTCAGGTGGACGTAACGGAGTACACAAACCTAGGTACCTTCTGTATTAGAATTCCAAGCTTGAAAGTTTTCTTAAAGACCATCCAGTTCAACTGTAAGTCTACAGTCTGAATCCCTTTTCTAGTCTCTTCATGATAGTACCCATCATATATTTGAACACATCCATTAGAACACTTTTTAGTTACAAGTAATACAAACCCAACTAAGTACCTTAAATAATAAAAATACTTTATTGGTTTATAAACATAAATTTGAGAAGAAGATTGAATTTCCAGGAGTCTTAATCCACCAGCAAAACAAGATCACTATGCTCCCATCATCTATCCATGTCTCCATTTGGTACTTCATGGAGTCAAGTCCTCCTGAAGGCAATTCTTCTCATTATTATCAACAGCTTCCACAGCAACAAGTTACCTTTTTCTCATTCAGAAGGAAGTTTGTCCTGTAAATCAAAGCAAAGCCCCAAGCTTGCAATGATAGGCTACTTTCTGTCACATACTCATTCAGTAGCCAATTACCATGGCCCAAGGGTTGAATCAGCCGTTTGCCTTAGACTTGAGCATATTCTCCACTCTTATCTCCAAGAATGAAGTTTCCTTTTTAAGGACTATGTGGATTCTCACTGATAAATCATGGAGCTGTGAGGGAGAGAGAATATAGGGTCACAATCTTGAATGTGTCCAGTGATAGAGATTTCACTACTTTCCTTCTGTCTTTGGGTATATGTGAGAGTCAGAAGTTATAAATAACATCTATTCAAATATGATGAGTAAAGTTCAAAATTATTTTCCCCACTTCAGTTTTCAAGAGCAAAGCATTAAAATTTTCATTCCAATATTGAATTTTCATCACCCCCAGGAAAGGAGTTCTCTTAAGTAAGAATATGGAAAGGCTACATACTACTGGTTTTATCAAAGAGGCATCACTATAAAGACGAGGACAATGATGGGTAAATTGTGGGTGAGTTATTTTATATAGTTTACCTCTATTTAAGCTGATGATAAAGCTGCAGCTGACACTTGTTAATTTGGATGCTAACAGTCAAATTTTAGTAATAGAGTAACAGATATGTCTTTTAAAATGTACTTGCTCCTATAATATCCAGAGAATGCCACATCTGTGCATGTGTATAATTATTCCCACATACCAACTAGGGGTAACTCAGACCATCTAACTTGTTATTTACACATTCTTACATTACTTATGACTCTCATGTTACCAACAAAATTGTGCTTTCATTTGTTGCTTTGCCAACCAAAGATTTATTTTCACGACCTGTTAAGCTAGGCCATATCCCAAGTAATCTGA
The DNA here is from genome assembly GCA_917880005.1 of Nanger dama. Classification (NCBI taxonomy): domain Eukaryota; kingdom Metazoa; phylum Chordata; class Mammalia; order Artiodactyla; family Bovidae; genus Nanger; species Nanger dama. The sequence continues at coordinate 40,846,324 of CAKJTW010000007.1, forward strand.
AAACCAAGAAAACTGAATCCTGTCCTTCCTCTTTAGCCTTCAGATGTGCTCAGACAAAATTATCTGACTGATTTATACTTTGCGAACTTAAACTGAGGCTTCATTTACATGACTCACTTTCTCATTCAGGTCATCTTTCTCAGATATACTGCATGACTAACTGCCAGGAAAAATATAACTATTTGGGAAAAGGAAAAAAGAAGCTAAAAAACTGTTCTTTAAAAATAACTGTTAACCCTTCTAGATGAGATATTCTTTAAAGTAAAATTTAATTGACAAAGCCACAGAAACTTTAAGTTTCTTCAAGCAGAAAGCATCTCTTTAATATATGATAGATGAATAAATAAATCTGACAATCTATTGACATACTGTCAGTATATTTTAACAGATTTTCTGCACTAAACTTGCTTGGTGAAAATAATCATTTGGTGATTTTTCAATTATTTTTATAAGTACAAATGCCAAGTGGTTGAAATGCAAGAATATCTGGTCCATTATTTTCAATTATGTCCTGCTGTCATGCATCTCTTAAAACAAGCACTGGATAGCAGAGCTGGAGAGGATGACAAACCTTTTGCTGCTTTGGGTCTTGGTGTGGTCAATCTAAGGACATCTTTAAATGGTTTCTTTAGAAATAAAATCTAAGTTCTGCCAGACATTATCCCTACAACTTGGCAACATTGCTTTTGCAAACAGCATCTGACTTCCTCTATCATTTATTTAAGATTCCTCCATATTCTACCAAATGGAAAATAAATGGACTGTATGTGGAGGCAGGGAGATTGACTGCCATATCAAGAAACAACATATGGAATAAAATCTCTCTCAATCCAAAGAAATACTTGATTTTAACAAGTCTATAGATAACAGTGACTAGTCCAAGGCTTATAAACTAAATGCTTTCAAAACCACCTCTTATTATAAAATTACATAATGTGATGTATGACCAAAGGGCATCCCTGGTGGCTCAGCAGTAAAAAATCTGCCTGCAATGCAGGAGCCACAGGAGATGCAGGTTCGATCCTTGGGTTGGGAAGATTCCATGGAGAAGAGCATTGCAATCCACTCCAAAATATTCTTGCCTGGAGAATCCCATGGACAGAGGGGCCTGGCGGGCTACAGTCCATAGGGCCTCGAAGAGTTGGACACGACTGAAGTGACCTAGAACGCATGCACCTATGACTGATATTTTTAAAAAGCTTGACATATAAAATAATTTAAAGCCATCTTCAGTGATTGCAATAATTCATTGTTCAGCCATGAAACTATGAAATTAAAGTTATAATGCAAAATTTTTCTTCAATATCTTATACCATTAAATAGATCATTTCATAAATTATAGTATACTAATAACTGTTTGATTACAAAGGTGAACACCTGGTTTTATTTTTAAGTGAAATAAAAATGGACTTTTGTTGTCGATTTCATCTTTACCTTTAATATATGTGTATTAATATCCTCAGTTGATAATACAGAGTTACGACTTGCACTAAAAACCTGCCCGTGTGTGTATCATTCCGTCTTCCATTCTCCTTTGTAAAATCACAGAATGTATCGTTAGCAAAGTGTAAAGCTTTATTGTGTGAACAAATAATACCTTCAGACAGTGCCAACTCAATAGTCATCCAGTGCATTTAATTCACAGCAGTGATAGGAGGTGGAAGATTCTGAATTAGAAAGTGAACTAAAGCAAGTTCATGCAGGCTTACTAAAGAAAATGTTTCTCACAGATGGTATTCCTCATAAAGCCTTATCTTGGGTGGAGAAATAAGAAGTCTGGAGTTTGGGGGCTTGAGGAGTAACAGCGCAAGTAATATCATCAGCCATTTAACTGCTGGGTTCCAAACGTCACTAGCAAACTCATTCTCATGGCTTTGCACCTTTCTTTGCAAACTTATAACTTGTTTGGGCCAACAAATTGGGCTTGTACTTGCGGTCCTATCAATCCTGTTATATAAAAACAAGTTTGTCTGGCCACTGAACAATTTAGAGACAAGACAGATGCTCTCTTTAGTCAGTGCACAATTATGAAGCTGTGCTGCTCAGAACACTGGAACCTCAACATCTCCATTTGAGTTTCTTTTTTTTTTTTACCAGAGTATTTTATGTTCACTCTACTTGTTACTGCCACATTCCTGATGAGACATGTAGATGAATGCATACAGAACAGGAGTTGATTGAGACAGCTAGCTCTGGGAGGAGATAAAACTGACTTAATGTGGACTAAATGAAGCCCTTGGGAGATTTTCACAGGCTAATCCTAAATGATATAAGCAACCCACAGAAAGTGATCTAAGGCATTGTACTTTTTCCTTAGATGCAAAGAGGACATTATATTAAGTCAGTAGGCTGTGCCGCATAAACCCTTATCAACGCTTATTCATAGTCACCAACCATGCCAACACACTATGTTCCCTTTTTCACAGGTCAATTCATAATATATTTATATACACGTTTCTTACATGATTTTTTTTCATGTCTGTGTAAATACTTTTATGTTTTCTCCTCTTCATAATTGTTACTATATGATGACGAAATATGTATCCACTTAAACGGATTTACCATTGGCTTTTCCAGCTGTTTCTGATACTCTGCTACAGATAACATCTCCTGGCATGCAAATTTTTCTAACGTTCAATTCTTTCCCTTAAAATGAGTGTTTAGAATTGTTATTTAGAAAAAGACTACTTAATTTTATAGCTCTTAAGTTACTGCCATGGTTTTTCCTAAACGAGATCAAGTTCCCTGATAGAGTAATACAGAAGTGTTGTTTTCACTATACTTCACCAGTGGAAGACACTTTGCCTAGAATTGCTCTTACTAAGAGCATTTAGTACTTATACATATCAGACACTATAGAACATTTTGGTGTATTATCTCACTTAATCTCACATAAATTGTATAAATATGTGCTATTTTTATCCCTATTTGATAGCTGAAGCAACTGAATCCAGAGGCAGAGTAATTTACCCAATTTCACAAAGCCTTTAAGTGGAATGAAGGTACTTCTTAGGTGTGACTGGCCAAAATCCATGCTGTTAACCTATCAACTGTGCTGTGTATATTTCTTCATAGAAATTGGTCAAACATATTTTTTTGTATTTACTAGTCATGCTCCACTATTAATCTATACTTTTTCTATTTGGCATACAACAAATATATGTACCTGCTTTTTCCTTCATGCTGCAAATCACTGGTCTACTATTTTAAAATTTAAAATTTAAAATACAGACAATATGGGGGACAGTCGAAGAGGAAGTGGAGCTCACCTCTCACCACAAACACATCAAAAATAAACACACACACACTCCAAAAAAACCTTAAAAATGCATCTACATGTGAATAATTCTCACCGAAAACTAATTGGCAACTGGCAGAAGGACACCACCACCACCAAGCCCTCCATACAATCAAAGCTCTAAGAAAGATGTACATGAAATCAGGCAGAGAGAAAGGGAAAGCAGTCATCTGGAAACATTGCTCCTGGGAGGGGACTAAGAGCAAAAGGGAGAATGCATGAATAAACAACCATCCTGGCAGTGAGTGGTGCTTTTAATGGAAAGAGCAAGAGAAAACCTCTGAAAAAGGATGATACAGATATAATTTACAAGTCAAGGAATTAAAAGCATAGTAGGATACAGATATAATTTACAAGTCAAGGAATTAAAAGGTAGTAAAAAATGTTAACTAAAATGGGAAAAACAATAGATGAGTACAGTGAAAATGTTGACAAGGAACTAGATAATATAAAAAGAGTCATCCAAAAATGAAGAATTCAATCACTGAAATGAATACAGGAGAAGAAATAAATAGAAGACTAAATAATATAGAAGAATACAAGTGATCTGGAAGACAGAAATGGAAATCACCCTATCAAAACAACAGAAAAAAAATAGATTTTAAAAATTTAATACAGCCTAAGAGATCTCTTGATGAAAGTAAAAGAGGAGAGTGAAAAATTTGGCTTAAAGCTCAGCATTCAGAAAACGAAGATCATGGCATCTGGCCCCATCACTTCAAAGGAAATAGATGGGGGAACAGTGGAAACAGTGACAGACTTTATTTTGGGGGGCTCCAACATCACTGCAGATGGTGACTGCAGCCATGAAATTAAAAGATGCTTACTCCTTGGAAGGAAAGTTATGACCAACCTAGATAGCATATTCAAAAGCAGACACATTACTTTGCCAACAAAGATCCGTCTAGTCAAGGCTATGGTTTTTCCAGTAGTCATGTATGAATATGAGAGTTGGACTGTGAAGAAGGCTGAGTGCCAAAGAATTGATGCTTTTGAACTGTGGTGTTGGAGAAGACTCTTGAGAGTCCCTTGGACTGCAAGGAGGTCCAACCAGTCCATTCTGAAGGAGATCAGCCCTGGGATTTCTTTGGAAGGAATGATGCAAAAGCCGAAACTCCAGTACTTTGGCCACCTCATGCAAAGAGCTGATTCACTGGAAAAGATTTTGATGCTGGGAGGAACTGGGGTCCGGAGGAGAAGGGTACGACAGAGGATGAGATGGCTGGATGGCATCACTGACTCGATGGACCTGAGTCTGAGTGAACTCCGGGAGTTGGTGATGGACAGGGAGGCCTGGCGTGTGCTGATTCATGGGGTCGCAAAGAGTCGGACACAACTGAGAGGCTGGACTGACTGACTGACTGAAGAGATCTCTGGCGTAAATATTAAGCATGCCAACATTCTCATTATAGAGGTCCCAAAAGGAGAAGAGAAAGAAAAGGGAACAAAAATATATTTAATTAAATTATGGCTCACAACTTCCCAAACCTAAAAAGGAAGCAGATACCCAGGTACAGGAAGCACAGAGGGTTCCATACAAGATGAATTCAAACAAACCTACACCAAGATGTATTGTAATTAAAATGGTAAAATTTAAAGTTAGAGAAAATACTAAAGGCAACAAGAGAGAAAGAGTCATATACAAGGGAATCCCCATAAGGCTACCAGGTAATTTTTCTGCAGAAACTTTGTAGGTCAGTGGGGAGTGGCATGATATATTCAAAAGCTGAAAGGGAAAAACCGGTACCTTAGGATATTTTATAAAGCATGGTTATCATTTAGACTCTAAACAGAAATGCTGAAATTCTCAAGCAAAACTAAAGAACTAAAGGAGAGTTTTAACTGAGAATACCCTAAATATAAATGGTTTTCTAGAAGTAGAAAAAAACTAATAATCTATAGGCAAGGAAAAATCCCACTAGGAAAGGCATTATACAGTGAGGACTGAGGATCAACACTTAAATAAGTCAGTACAAAGATAAAAGAAAAAAATTAAAGGCAACTATAACTACAATTATATTATTCATATATTATATTATACTATATTATATATAACATATGATAATATTCTTTGCAGCCAAAGTTGGAGAAGCTTTATACAGTCAGCAAAAACAAAACCTGGAGCTGACTGTGGCTCAGATCATCAGCTCCTTATTGCAAAATTTAGGCTTAAGTTGAAGAAAGTAGAGAAAATCACTAAGCCATTCAGGTATGATCTAAATCAAATCCCTTATGATTGTACAGTGGAGGTGATGAATAGATTCAAGGGATTAGATCTTATATACAAAGTGGCTGAAGAACTATAGACAGAGGCTTGTAAAATTGTAGAGGAAGTGACCAAAAAATCCTCAAGAAAAGGAAATGCAAGAAGGCAAAGTGGTTGTCTGAGCAGGCTTTATAAATAGCTGAGGAAAGAAGAGAAGTGAAAATCTGGGGAGAAAGGGGAAGACAAACCCAACTGAATGTAGAGTTTCAAAGAATAGCAAGGAAACACGTGACGGCCTTCTTAAATGAACAACGCATAAGAAATGGAGGACAAACAATAGAATGGGGAAAAACAGAGATCTTTTCAAGAAAACTGGAGATATAAATGGAAGATTACATGCAAGGATGGACACAATAAAGAACACAAATGGACCTAACAGAAGCTGAAGATATTAAGGACAAGTGAAAGAATATAAAGAAGAATTGTACAAGAAAATGCCTTAATGACCCAGATAACTATGATGGTGTGATCACTCACCCAGAGCCAGATCTCTTGGAGTGTGAAGTCAAGCGGGCCGTAGAAAGTACTACTAGGAACAAAGCTAGTGGCCATGATAGAAATCCAGCTGAGCTATTGCAAATTCTAAAAGATGATGCTATTAAAGTGCTGCATTCAACATGTCAGCAAATTTGGAAAACTCACCAGTGGCCATAGGGCTGGAAAAGTTAGATTTCATTCCAACTCCAAAGAAAGGCAGTGCCAAAGAATATTCCAATATAGAACAATTGTGCTCATTTCCCATGCTAGTTAGGTTATGCTCAAAATCCTCAAGCAAGGCTTCAGCAGTACATGAATCAGGAACTTCCAGATGTTCAATGAGGGTTTAGAAAAAGCGGAGGAACCAGAGATCAAATTGCCAACATTTGCTGGATCAGAGAAAGCAAGAGAATTTCATAAAAACATCTATTTCTGCTTCATTGACTATGAGAAAGCCTTTGACTGTGTGGATTGCAACAAACTCAGGAAAATTCTTAAAGAGATGGGAATACCAGACCACCTTACTTGCCTCCTGAGAAACCTCTGTGCAGGTCAAGAAACAATATTTAGGACCTTACATGGAACAACTTACTGATTCAAATTTGGGAAAGGAGTATGACAAGGGTGTAGATTGTCATCCTGTTTATTCAACTTATATGGAGAGTGCATCACAAAATGCCAGATTGGATGTGTCACAAGCTGGAATCAAGATTGACGGGATCAATATCAATAACTTCACATACATATGCAGATGATACTATGCTAAAACAAAGAGGAGCTAAAGAGTATGTTAATGAGGGTGAAAGAAGAGAGTGAAAAAGCTGGCTTAAAAGGCAACATTCAAAAACAAAGATCATGGCATCAGGTCCCATCACTTCATGGCAAATAAGAGGGGAAAAGTTAGAAGCAGTAACAGATTTTCTTTTCTTGGGGTCCAAAACACTGTAGATGATGACTGCAGCCATGAAGTTAGATGATGTTTGCTTCTGGAATGAAAGTTATGACAAACCTAGACAGCATATTTAAAAAAAGATATCACTTTGCTGACAAAGGTCCATATAGTCAAAGCTATACTTTGCCAGTAGTCATGTATGAATATGAGTGTTGGACAATAAAGAAGGCTGAGCACTGAAGAACTCATGCTTTCAAATTGTGGTGCTAGAGAATTCTCTTTAGTGTCCCGAGAACAGCAAGGAGATCAAACCAGTCTATCCTAAAGGAAATCAACCCTGAATATTCACTGGAAGGACTGATGCTGAAGCTCCAATACTTTGGCCACCTAATGTGAAGAACTGACTCATTGAAAAAGACCTTGATGCTGGAAAAATTGAAGGCAAAAGGAGAAAAGGGCAACAGAGAATAAGATGATTAGATAGCATCACTGACTCAATGGACATGAACTTAAGTAAACTCTGGGAGGAAGTGGATGAAAGGAAAGCCTATCATGCTGCAGTCCATGGGGTCCCTAAGAGATGGACACAACTTAGTGACTGAACAACCACAACAAAACTACAACAAATAGCTAAAGGTTAAACATGAAAATGTAAAATATGACATTGGAAACAAAATGTAGAGGAGGAGAGTCAAAAATATAGATCTTTTAGAATGCGTTTTAAAATAAATTACTACCAGTTGAAAACAAGCAAATATACTTCTAGGTCAATATATACATGGTAACCACAAATCAAAAACTGACAACAGATGCACAAAAAAGAAAGGAACACAAACATACAACCACTGAAAAAAATCTAAACAAAGGAATGAAAAAAAAAAAAGTTAACAGAGAATTTTTAAAACAACCAGAAAACAAGTAATAAAATCATGATAAGTACCTACTTATCAATGTACTTCATCTATTAATTGTCACTAGACTAAATGCTCTGACTGAAAGATACAGAGTGGCTGACTGTATGAAAAAACAAGAGCTTTCAATTTGCTGCCTCCAGGAGATTTGTATCAGAGCTAAAGACCCACAGACTGAAAGTGAGAGGTGGGAAAAAGATAATTGATGCCAACAGCAATAAAAAGATAGTGGAGCAATACTCAGACAAAATAAACTTTAAAGCAAAGAATATAATAGAACAAAAAGAAATATATTATATAATAATAAAGGGATCAATAAAGAAGAGGACATTATAATCATAACAAATATATACTCAATATCAGTTCAGTCAGTTCAGTCGCTCAGTCATGTCTCACTCTTTCCGACCCCATGAATCACAGCACGCCAGGCCTCCCTGTCCATCACCAACTCCCGGAGTTCACCCAAGCTCATGTCCATTGAGTCAATGATGCCATCCAACCATCTCATCCTCTGTTGTCCCCTTCTCCTCCTGCCCCCAATCCCTCCTAGCATCAACGTCTTTTCAAATGAGTCAGCTCTTCACATCAGGTGGCCAAAGTTCTGGAGTTTCAGCTTCAACATCAGTCCTTCCAAAGAACACCCAGGACTGATCTGCTTTAGGATAGACTGGTTGGATCTCCTTGCAGTCCAAGGGACTCTCAAGAGTCTTCTCCAACACCACAGTTCAAAAGCATCAATTCTACGGCGCTCACCTCTCTTTATAATCCAACTCCCACATCCATACATGACCAATGGAAAAACAATAGCCTTGACTAGATGGACCTTTGTTGGCAAAGTAGTGTCTCTGCTTGTAATATGCTGTCTAGGTTGGTCATAACTTTCCTTCCAAAGGTAAGTGTCTTTTAATTTCATGCAAAATTTGGTTTTTATGATTTTGCAGTTATATTACACTGCAATGATCATCATCTCTCCTTTAAAATTTTTTACTTACATAGAGCTCTTCTTGGAACTTGCATTTGTTCAAATACTCATATTTCTTTTTCTTTTTTGCAGGTTTTTAAAAAAATCAATTTAACTGGAGGCTAATTACTTTGCAATATTGTGATGGTTTCTGCAATACATTGACATGAATCAGTCATGGGTGTACATGTGTCCCCCATCCTGAACCCCTCTCACCTCCCCCCTCACCCCATCCCTCAGGGTTGTCCCAGTGCACTGGCTTTGAGTGCCCTGTTTCATGCATCAAACTTGGATTGGTCATCTGTTTCACATATGGTAATATACATGTTTCAATGCTATTCTTTCATATCATACTACCCTTGCCTTCTCCTACAGAGTCCAAAAGTTTTTTCTGCATATCTGTGTCTGTTTTGTTGTTTCACATATAGGGTTGTCAGTACCATCTTTCTAAATTCCATATATATGCATTAATATACTGTATATGTGTTTTTCTTTCTGACTTACTTCACTTTATATAATGGGCTCCAGTTTCATTCACCTCATTAGAAATGACTCAAATGCATTCTTTTCAATAGCTAAGTGATATTCCTTTGTGTATATGTACCACAACTTTTTTATCCATTTGTCTGCCGATGGACATCTAGGTTGCTTCTCTTTACCAGCTATTGTAATCAGTGCTGTGATGAACATTACGGTACATGTCTCTCTTTCAGTTATGGTTTCTTCGGTGTGTATGCCTAGCAGTTGGATTGCTGTGTCATATGGCAGTCCTAGTTCCAATTTTTAAAGAAATCTCCACACTGTTCTCCATAGTGGCTGTACTAGTTTGCATTCCCAGCAACAGTGTAAGAGGGTTCCCTTTCCTCCACACCCTTTGCAGCATTTATTGTTTGTAGACTTTTTGATAGCTGCCATTCCGACTGGCCTGAGATGGTACCTCAGTGTGGTTTTATTTGCATTTTTCTGATAATGAGTGATTTGGAGCATTTTTTCATGTGTTTGTTAGTCATCTGTGTGTCTTCTCTGGAGACATGTCTGTTTAGTTCTTTGGCCCATTTTTTGATTGGTAAATATCTATGTTTCTATTGAGTTTATGTGGAATATCAATAGGCATTTTGGAAATAGCTAGAAGAGTTTAATACAACATATTATAAGCTATTTGGCTTTTATTTTTTAGCTTATTTTTAATTGGAGGATAATTGGAGCAGTAAGTGTTCGTTACTATTGTACAACAATGTGAATCAGCTATAAGTATATCTCTATCTCCTCCCTCTTGAACCTCCCTCCCACCCCAACCCCTACTCAGTCCCACCACTCTAAGTCATCACAGAATACCAAACTGAGCTCCCTGTGCTATACACTGGGGTCCCACCAGCTGTCTTCTTACATATGGTAGTGTAAATATGTCAGTGCTACTCTCTCGAGTTTGTCTTACCCTCTCCTTCCCCCAGCTGCATCCATTAGTCAGTTCTATACATCTGTCTCTCTATTCTTGCCCTGCCAAAAGGTTCATTAGTACCGTTTTTCTAGGTTCCATATATATGCATTAATATACAACATTTTTTTTTCTCATTTTGATCTATTTCACTCTGGGTAACAGGCTCTAGGTTCATCCATCTCACTGCAACTGAGTCAAGTTCATTCCTTTTTATGTATGGCTAGTATTTTAAATTCAGTCCAAAATGTTAGCATAAGAAGAACTGTATCAGACTTACAAATCTAATGGAGAAGGCAATGGCACCCCACTCCAGTACTCTTGTCTGGAAAATCCCATAGACAGAGGAGCCTGGAGGGCTGCAGTCCATGGGGTTGCGAAGAGTCAGACACGACTGAGAGACTTCACTTTCGCTTTTCACTTTCATTCATTGGAGAAGGAAATGGCAGCCCACTCCAGTGTTCTTGCCTGGAGAATCCCAGGGACGGGGGAGCCTGGTGGGCTGCCGTCTATAGGGTCACACAGAGTAGCAGTACAAACCTAAAGAAACTTTAACCACTGAGAGAACATAAATTATGATAAAATTGAAAATTCCATGAAATAGTTAATAGAAAATTTGAGATAATTCTGCCTGAGTATCTTTTTATGATTTTTTTTTCTGAATTTATTGCTGGGCTTCAAAATTAAGTTTAGAATGCTAATTAAATCAAGGTCTGATAACTTGCTTTTATTCCTTTCTTTTGAAGATTCTATAAATTTCTTTTAAGATCTAGATTCAGTGCCCCCAGATTAAGTCATTAGGAATAAAATATAACTATTTAAAGATAATTTTTCTCTTTGGAATTTCATGATACTTTAATGATACCTTTTATTAGGAATCAGTTCAGTTCAGTCACTCAGTCATGTCCAACTCTTTGCGAACCCATGAATCGCAGCACACCATGCCTCCTTGTCCATCACCAACTCCCAGAGTTCACTCAGATTCATGTCCACTGAGTCAGTGATGCCATCCAGCCATCTCATCCTCTGTTGTCCCCTTCTCCTCCTGCCCCCAACCCCTCCCAGCATCAAAGTCTCTTCCAATGAGTCAACTCTTCGCATGAGGTGGCCAAAGTATTGGCGTTTCAGCTTTAGCATCATTTCTTCCATAGATAAGTCAACCCATGCTTATAGTAAGACTGAAGGAAAGTGATTTTTTTTTCCCATGGTTGAATAAGTCTGTGACATATTTGGGAGTGGGGTTCCCAGGTGGCTCAGTGGTAGAGAATCCACCTGCAATCAAGAGACACAGGTTAGATCCCTGGGTCAAGAACACTAGGAGAAGGAAATGGAACCCATTCCGGTATTCTTGTGTGGGACATCCCATGAACAGAGGACCCTGGTGGGCTACAATTCATGGGGTCACAAAGAGTCAAAAATGACTTACTGACTAAACAACAGCAATATTTGGGAATAATGTCTACACTCTTTTTTTTTATTATAGTTGATTTGCAATATTAGTTTTAGATGTACAACCTAGTGATTCACTACTTTTACAAACTACACTCTGTTATTACAAAATAATGGCTATAATTTCCTGTGCTATATAATATATACTTGTTGGCAATCTATTTTATACATTGTAGTTTGTATCTCTTAATTTTATACTCCTATCTTGACTTTCCACCGTATTCTCTCCCCACTGGTAACTACTAGTTTGTGTTTTATATCTGTGAGTCTCTTTGGTTGCTATATACATTTATTTTTAGAATCCACATGTAATGAAATGTAAATATTCATCTTTCTGTCTAATTTCACTGTGCATAATATTCTCTAGGTCCATCCATATTGCTACAAATGGCAGAGTTTCCATTTTTATGACCAAGTAATATTCTTCTATGCATGAACTTGTGTATGTGTGTATATAGCTTCTTTAACCATCTGTCTGTTGAGGGATGCTTTAATGTGGCTACAAATATTGGAGTGCACATATCTTTTTCAAATTAGCGTTTTCTTGTTTTTTTCTGAATATATACCCAGGAATGAAATTGCTAATAGTTCTATTTTTCAGTTTTTATGAAGAGCCTCATACTCTTTTCCATAGTGCCTGAACCAATTTACATTCCCTTCAACAGTATACAAGAGTTCCCTTTTCTCTACACCTTTGCCAACTTTTATTTGTGGACTTTTGATGATAGTCATTCTGACAGGTGTGAGGTGATATCTCATTCTGGTTTTGTTTTTACTTCTCTAATAATTAGCAACATTGAGCATCTTTCTATATACCTGTTATCCATTTGTATATATTTTTAAAAAAATGTATATTATGATCTTCTGCCTATTTTGTAATTGTAGGAGCAGTGTATATATTTTGGATAGTAACCCTTTCAGGCCATGTCAATTGCAAAGATTTTGTACTGTTCTATAGGTTATCTTTTTATTGATTGTTTCCTTTGCTATGCAGAAACTTTATAAACTTAGATCCCATTTGTTTTTGCTTTCATTTCTTTTGCCCAAGGAGACAGATTCATAAACATAGTGCTATGATACATCTCAGAGAGTGTTCTGCCTATATTCTCTTCCAGAAATTTTATGATTTCTGGTCTTATATTTAGGTCTTTGATTCATTTTGAGTTTATTTTGAGTATGATGTGAGAAAATGTGCTAATCTTATTGTTTTACAGTTTTCCCAGCATCACTTGTTAAAAAGACTGTCTTTTTCTCCATTGTCTATCCTTGCCTCCTTTGTCATAGTTTAACTGGAAGTAAGTGTATGGATTTACTCCTTGGATTTGCTTTGTTCCATTGACCTATGTGTCAGTTTTTGTGCCTGTACCATGATGTTTTCATTACTGTAGCTTTATAATATAGTCTGAAGTCTCCTATTTCCAGCTTTATTCTTTGTTTTCAAGACAACTTTGGTAATTTAGCGTCCTTTGTGGTTCCATATGAATTTTAGGACTATTTGTCCCACCTCTATGAAAAATGTCATGGATACTTTGATAGAGATTGCATTAAATTGGATTATATGGCTTTAGGTAGTATAGCCATTTTAATGATATTAATTCTTCCAATCTAAGAGCATAGGATATCTATTTCTTTGTATCACCTTCAGTTTCTTTTATTAGTGTATTATAGTTTTCAGAGTATAAGCCTTGACCTGCTTGGTTTATTCCTAGGAATTTTTTCATTTTTGATGCAATTTCAAATGAGATTAGATTTTTGGTGATTTTAGGGTTTTCAATATAAAGTATCATGTAATCTCCAAATACTTACAGTTTTACCTCTTCCTTCCCAACTGGGATGCCCTTTAGTTCTTTTTCTTGTCTGAGTGCTGTGTCTAGGATTTCAAATATTTTTTTAAATAGAAGTGGTGAGTGGGCATCCTTGCCTTGTTCTTGAATTTACAGGAAAGGCCTTCAGCCTTTGTGTGATATTAGCTGTGAGTTTTTCATAAATGGCTTGTCTTATGTTGAGGTATATTCCCTCTATACCCACTTTGACAGTTTTTTTTTTTTTATCATGAATGATTATTAAACTTTGCCAAGTGCTTTTTCTGCATCTATGGAGATGATCATGTATTTTTTTTATTAATGTGGTGTATCACATTGATTTGTGATATTGAATCATCCTTATGGCCTTAGAGTAAATCCAACTTATCATGGTGTATGATCCTTTTTATATATTACTAAATCAGTTCACTATCATTTTGTTGAGTATTTTTGTATCTATATCAATCAAAGATATTGGCTTGTAATTTTCTTTTTCGGTAGTGTCCTTGTCTGGGTTGGGTATCACAGTAATGATGGCCTTACCCTAAATCTAGGAGTGTTTTGTCCTCCTCAACTTTTAGAAATACTTTGAAAAGCATAGGTATTAGTTCTTCTTCATACATATTGTTGAATTCTTCTGTGAAGCTGTCCAGTACCAAATTTTTGTTTACTGGGTGATTTAAATTACAAATTCAATTTAATTACTGGTGATAATTTGTTCAAATTTGTCTGTTTATTCTTAGTCTTGAAAAGTTTCATGTTTCTAGAAAATTTGTCAATTTCTTTGGATTATTCAATTTGTTGGCATGTAACTGTGCACAGTATTCTTATGATTTTTTGTATCTCTGTGGTATCATTTTGTATGTTTCTTTTTTGTTTTTATTGTGTTTATTTGGGTCCTTTCTCTTTTCTTCTTGGCAAGCCTGGCTAAAGGTTTATCTGTTTTTCTTTTTAACTTTTCAAAAACCAGCTCTTTTAATTGATCTTCTCTATTCTCTTTTGGTCTCTATTTTATTTATTTCCTCTCTGACCTTCATTTCCTTCCTTCTGTTGACTTTGGACTTTGCTGTTCTTTTTCTAATTCCGTTAGGTGGTAGGTTAGGTTGTTAATTTGAGGTTTTTCTTGTTTCTTGAGAAAGGCCTGTATCACTATAAACTTCCCTCTTAGAACTGCTTTTGCTTGCTGTATCCTATTGATTTTGGAGTGCTTTCATTTTCATCAGTCTTGAGGTATTTGGTGAATTCTCTTTGATTTCTTCATTGACCTATTGGGTTTTTTATAGCTTGTTATTTCATGTTTATATGTTTGTTCTTTTCTCATTTTCTTTTTGGAATGTTATATAAATGATTCTAGTTTCATACCATTGTGGCTTGAAAAAATGCTTGAGATAATTTCTGTCCTCTTAAATTTGTTGAGACTTGTTTTGTGGCTTAGTATGTGATCTATCTTTGATAATATTTGCATGCACTTAAAAAAGAAAGTGTATTCTTCTGCTTTGGATAAAATGTAGGTATCTACTGAGTCCAGTGGTTTGATTTGTCATTTAAGACCACCATTGCCTTAATGATTTTCTGTCTGGATGATCTGACCCTTGTATTAGTGAGATATTAGAGTCCCTTACTATTATAGTACAATTGTCAGTTTCTCCTTTTATGTTTGCTAGTATTTGCTTTATATATTTGTTATTGTTGTGTAGTCACAAAGTAGTGTCCAACACTTTGGACTAAGCCTGTCAGGCTACTTTGTCCATGGAATTTTCCAGCTAACAGTACTGGAATGCAGTGCCATTTATATATTTAGGTGGTCCTATATAATACCAGACCACCTGACCCTCCTCTTGAGAAACGTGCATGAAGGTCAAGAAGCAACAGTTTGAACTGGACATGGAACAACAGACTGGTTCCAAATAGGAAAAGGAGTACGTCAAGGCTGTATACTGTCACCCTGCTTATTTAACTTACATGCAGAGTACATAATGAGAAATGCTGCACTGAATGAAGCACAGATCAGTTCAGTTCAGTCACTCAGTCATGTCTGATTCTTTGCAACCCCCATGAATCCCAGCATGCCAGGCCTCCCTGTTCATTACCATCTCTCGGAGTTCACTCAGACTCACGTCCATCGAGTCAGTGATGCCATCGAGCCATCTCATCCTCGGTTGTCCCCTTTCTCCTCCTGCCCCCAATTCCTGCAGCATCAGAGTCTTTTCCAGTGAGTCAACTCTTTGCATGAGGTGGCCAAAGTACTGGAGTTTCAGCTTTAGCATCATTCCTTCCAAAGAAATCCCAGGGCTGATCTCCTTCAGAATGGATTGGTTGTATCTCTTTGCAGTCCAAGGGACTCTCAAGAGTCTTCTCCAATACCACAGTTCAAAAGCATTAATTCTTCAGTGCTCAGCCTTCTTCACAGTCCAACTCTCACATCTATACACGACTACTGGAAAAACCATAGCCTTGACTGAATGAAGCACAAGCCGGCATCAAATTGCCGGGAGAAATATCAATAACCTCAGATATGCAGATGACACCACCCTTATGGCAGAAAGTGAAGAGGAACTAAAAAGCCTCTTGAAGAAAGGTAAAGAGGAGAGTGAAAATGTTGGCTTAAAGCTCAGCATTCAGAAAACAAAGATCATGGCATCTGGTCCCATCACTTCATGGGAAGTAGATGGGGAAACAGTGGAAACTGTGTCAGACTTTATTTTTGGGGGCTCCAAAATCACTGCAGATGGTGACTGCAGCCATGAAATTAAAAGACGCTTACTCCTTGGAGGGAAGGTTATGAGCAACCTAGATAGCATATTAAAAAGCAGAGATATTACCTTGCCAGCAAAGGTCCATCTAGTCAAGGCTATGGTTTTTTCCAGTGGTCATGTATGGATGTGAGAGTTGGACTGTGAGGGAAGCTGAGCACCGAAGAATTGATGCTTTTGAGCTGTGGTGTTGGAGAAGACTCTTGAGAGTCCCTTGGACTGCATGGAGATCCAACCAGTCTATTCTGAAGGAAATCAGTCCTGAATATTCATTGGAATGACTGATGTTAAAGCTGAAACTCCAGTACTTTGGCCACCTCATGCGAAGAGTTGACTCACTGGAAAAGATTCTGATGCTGGGAGGGATTGGGGGCAGGAGGAGAAGGGGACAACAGAGGATAGGATGGCTGGATGGCATCACTAACTCAACAGACATGAATTTGAGTGAATTCCAGGAGCTAGTGATGGACAGGGAGGCCTGGCCTGGTGCAGTTCATGGGGTCACAGAAAGTCGGACACAACTGAGTGAACTGAACTGAACTGAACTGAAAAACCAAATGCCCAAAGATAGAGCAAAGGTAAGTACATAGTGGTAACATTCATGCAATTCCCTAGTATAGTGAAAATGAACAGAACTACAGTTTTTCATCTCACATAAAAGAATCTTTATAATGTTTTCAAAAAGGAAGTGCCAAAGAACACATATTACTACTCTATGTAAATTTCAAAAATTGCATATCTAGAAAACACTGACATGAGATTATTAAGAAAATAAGAGAATGATTAATTTCTGGAGCATGATGGTAAGGTGGAAAGATAGAAGAGAGGCACATTGGAGACTTCAAAATTCCCTTAAACAGATTTCTGGGTTAGTACTATCCTACATTCTTCATGTATATTTTTATTTTATATGCATGCAATATTTAATTCAAAAATATAAGTTCTAATAAGATCCCATATGTGTGCAAAACAAGGCTGTTTATATGGATTATTTATAAAATAACTAAATATACAATTTAGTTATTTAGGGAATATAATTAAATAAACATTTGGAAAGAAAATTCAGAAATTTATCTTAAATAACAAACCAAATATACTTCAGCTAGAGTAAAAATTTGAAAATCATTTTGAGGGGGGGAATTTACAGAAATTTATAGAATGTTTATAGTATCTAGAAACAAATGAGTAATTTTTCAGGAGAAAAAATTGCTTAAAGACATTACTGACAGATTAAAATGTTAATGTTTTAAATTTCTACACTGTTAAAAAAATAAAGATATTAAGAAAATATTTCAACAAATAAGATAAGCTTAATGGAAAGTTCAGGGTTCCTTAATTTAAAATAGTTTTTAAACATTCTATTAATTGAGTGGAGAATCTTATAGGAACATATATAATTGTTTAGGAGAGACTTACAAGTTTGTTTCTTTTTTAATGTACTACTTCTGGGTTTTAACTTTCCAAGTCTATTTGTTTTCCAATAGAATTAAAACTAAACTAAAGAGCAAATAGACTTATAATTTCTTTATTATCTCATTCACACAGCTTCAGATTTCATCCATCCGTTAAGAAGAAAAGTCAGTAAATACCACTGGTTCTTGCCACTAATCCAAAGAAAAAGCAGACCTATCATTTTGCATGATATTTCGCTTACTTCTATTCCATTTATCTTGGCAAGAGAAAATATCCTTGTAAAGGGGATTAACCACAAAGATCACTTAAAGTCCATGACACATGCTGAAAGCTCTTTCCATAGCTGTCATTAAATTGGATTAACAAAGAAATCACATTGGTGTTTTTCTTCATTATATCATATATTGTTGTTGTTTAGTCATGGAGTGCAGACAGACTCTTTTGCAACAACATGGACTGTAGTGGGCCAGGCATCTCTGTTAATGGGACTTTCCAGACAAGAATACTAGAGTGGGTTGCTTGTTTCCTTCTCTGGGGGACCTTTCCGACCCAGAGATTGAACTCATGTCTACTGCTTGGCAAGCAGATTCTACACTTTATCCTAGTATAAAAACATCACTCTGTCCTTGAGAGGCAAAGATAAATTATGATGATGCAGAAGGAACCTCCAATTTATATCTCAGAATTCTGAACTCCCCAGGAAAAAAATTAGCCTTAGGTAAGGAAAGGAAAAAAAAAGTTATGAAACACTTTTTATGAAACTTTAGAATTAAAATACAAATTGAAGTTAATTACAGATAAACATTGTTTCTCTAAGATTACTAATAGGGGTATTGACAATATATAAAAATGTATCTTTGCAATTTGTATTAATTCATGTTTCATCAATCTATGTATAGAACACACTGGAATACTAAATATTTTATAGATTAATTTGATTTGAATGCCATACCAACATTTCTTTGAATGTAGTATACCAAGCTATTAAACTATTCCTGATAACACTGTTCACCTACATTTATCCTACTTGAGTAGTTGGGAGAGAAGAATTAATATTCAACTTACCTAAGTCATCCAGAGAAGTATTATTAGCATCAATTTTGATGTTCAATGAGATCTCACATTTACCTATAAATGAAGGAGATTCTAAGGGGAAAAATTTACCCCTTCATTTTTATATTGTATCTCTCTTGCTGCCAAACATAGGCTATTGTTTTATTCTCCATGCTTTATAAATGAACTACTGCTGTACAAGAATTTATTACAGTTGGTGTGGGTGGAAGGTAGAAGAAATAGGCTGAAGGACTGGGGTGGGATAATGAAGTTCATGATGACAAAGGATATAGTTAAGGGTTGGGAGGTGAGCTGTAGAATATTCATGTGGAAATAAAATTTGAACTTTGACATTTCAGATCATTTATTTTTTATAATATACTGAAAATATTTATATGTCATATATGTTAATGACATTTGCTGATAACAAATTAAAATCAATTTATTAATTATTTTCACCCATTGACCAAAGATAGTCAAGAAGTTAGCATGAGGAATGGAACATGAGATATGCTAGAAATTCAATACACATTAGCAAGTATATGTTAATGGGAAAGGAAAAACTGGTGACAGAAAATCCATGTGCAGATTAGTTTTTGAAACACCTACAGGAAAGGAAGTTAACAGCATGAAGAAAATCTTTCCTTAGAAGGCAAAGCATATGACTACCCAGCTTCAATAAGAGGAAAAAGTATTACATAAAAGCGGAGACACACAGGAAAGGGATTTTAGGATACTGAAAAGAGTTTACAACAGCGAAAAGGAGTTTATCAGGACAGACTACAGTAGGAGAAGACAGAGCATATCAAGGCTAAGATTCCAGCACAGGGATACAGAAGTGAGGATTTGGGTACAAATACTGATGTCGCAGGTTGAGTTTCAAAAAAGAAACATCCTACAGAATCATAAAATGGGAACCAGTCTAAATAGCGTGGGTAAGGTGAAATACAGATAGTAAGGCTAGACAGAACTCCTTAAAGACATCTCCAGCCCATGTTAAGATTAATACTAGAAACAATAGTGAGTATATAGACATTCAGGATTAAGTATACTCAGGTACTGTGAAGAAGATGCAGAAAAACCCACCAGGTACAGCTTAATGGAAACTAAAGGTAGGTCTTAAAAATCAATTAGATCTACATCGTCTCTCCTAACATGAAAAGTTTGTCCATTTGTCTGCTATGCACCTTGTTCTCTGAATAATCAAGAGTTTCTCCTGTGATAAATCATAGTGGAAAAGAATCCAAAAAGAATATGTATATATGAATAACTGAATCACTTTGCCGTGTGGCAGAAATTAACACAACATTGTAAATCAACTATAGTTCAACTGAAAAAAAAAGTAGAGTTTAACATACCAGTGGGTGAGGCAGAAGAAAACCAACAGAGATTGGAATGTGATCAACACTTTCTTAAAAGAGTAAGTGCATGTAGGAGGAACAGAGAGAATGTTTCTCTGAGGAGGTAACTTTAATACTGCTGGTAAACAGTCATCAGATATGCAAAAAAGTTAGATAAGGCAAATTTAGCTACAGCAAAAATACCTGAAAGTATAGCAAAATTATGGAGGTAAAATGGAGTGTTGAATAAGAAGCTTCTTTTTTAATATTATTTATGAGTTTGAATTCCTAATCCTCCTTCCCCCAACATCATGCACAACAACTAATTTTATGATCTTAAAAGTATCGTTTTGTTCATTTTTGTCCAAGTTTTCTTATTGGTTAAATGGACAAAACATCTGCCATACACATCTAAAAGATTTTAAGGCTCAAGGTCAAAAATATGTAAAGCACCATAAACATGCAAGCTATTTTTATAAGGCTGCCTGTCATTGAGATATAGATCTATACAGAATTCCAGAATAGTTCAACATGCTTTTCATTTCAACCTCCCCACACAAAGAGTGGGAGAAGGGGGAATCTAAGGCAACCTCTTTCTGGGATTGTCCAAAACAAGGGCATACATATCTTAGAACTATCCAAACGACAGCTATTTCCAAGTTTAAAGATGGAGAATACCTCTGCACTCATATGCTTTATGATTCATATCCCAAGTTCAAGTCTCCTTTTAAGATTTAGGTTCACTATTGCTTGGGCCAGAGTAACATGGCAAAGCCAACAGATCCAGATGAAGAAATCAAAACAAGCTGTTGTTTACATAACGAACATCAAGTCTGCCTTGAAATTTATATAGGGCTTAATTACTTGCCAAGCATTTTTTCCTACATTAAGTCACTTAACCCTTCATCAAATATTTAAAGTTTGGAAGACAAGTGTCTTTATTCCCACTTAAAGGGTGACTAATAGAGAATCTTCGCAAGTGATTTACACAGGTCAGACTGTGGTGAAGACTATGTATATACACATACAGGCTGCTCAGGGTCTTCACTGCTGCGCGGGCTTTCTCCAGTTGCAGTGGGCAGGGCTACTCTAGCTGCGGTGGCATCTCGATGCGGAGCACAGGCTTTAGGGCACACACACTCAGTAGCCTCGGCATGTGGGCCAGCAGGTGCCACTGCTGGCCTCTAGGGCACAAGCTCAATAACTGCGGTGCACAGACTTAGCTGCTCTGTGGCATCTTCCCCGATCAGGGATCGAACCCTTCTCCTTCACTGGCAGGCAGATTCTCTACCCTTGAGACACCAGGGAAGCCCTACAACTATTTTTGCAATTAAAAGTTCAGGAGTTGGTTTTTCCTACTGTGGCCAACATTCTATCTAAATATTACTTAAATTATGAAAGGAGCAACGTACAGATTTAAAATTCCATTTTTCTTTCAAAGTTCACTTAAGATTTTGCTTTCCTTTGTTGGACAACTAATTCATTCCAAATGAGTTAAAGTGGATTACAAAAATGCTTTTATTTTTTTTTCAAATACCACTTTGTATTTGTAAATAAACAGTGATTACTGTGTCACTCTTAGAGCTAATTTTTAAGAGAAGAATGTTTGTCTTATGTTTAACCAACTCCTATGTAGTCCATGCTGCTGCTGCTGCTGCTGCTAAGTCGCTTCAGTCGTGTCTAACTCTGTGCGAGCCCACAGACAGCAGCCCACCAGGCTCCCCCGTCCCTGGGATTCTCCAGGCAAGAACACTGGAGTGAGTTGCCATTTCCTTCTCCAGTGTAGTACACAGGAGTAGATGAAGAGATGGATTTGGATCCTGGCCAGTAATTTGTACTGTATTATAAAAGCCTAAGATATGAAAGGATCAAACATTGTATTAAACGTCATAGATCCCAAGTGGATATGAATTTGCATACCAGTTGACACATTTATAACCATCTGTTCTGAAATACTTAAGTACCTTGGGAAGCAGAAATACTCCAACAGCTTGGAAAACTTTTATCTGCATCTTTATGTCTCATAGAATACCGTTCGCACGGGAAAAAAAAAGGACAACCAAGTATCTCTTGAGATGTCAAATTTTGGCTTTTATGTAAGTAGATGACTCTTATTTTAGATTGCTCTTAAAAGAATCCACAAGCAAACAACTCCCAGAGTTAGACAAAGATATTTTAAGCCCAGTTCAGGTAGGATGAACTGTACAGACTTGTTGAGATCCTGGCTGAGTTTGCACGTGTCCTTTATTAAGTTTATGGATCAGCCTGAAGGGGGAGTCAGTTCTGCTTGTGCAATTTAGTATGTCTCTACCTTTCTGTTTGACAAAAGGTTGTTTGTTGTTTAACTCTACCTGTTCATGCAAGTCAGGGACAGATATAATTTCAAACTCATAAAGAAAAAATGAAATTGCGATATCCAAATGCAGAACTTGGTTTTGTCATCTTACGTTTCTATCTAACTTTGAGATGTCCTATTCATCAAGGACTGTAAAGCTGAATAAAAATAAAATATGTGTATTTCTAAAAAGCATTCAAAATTAAACATAGAATTACCATATTATCCAGCAACTCCACTTTTCCCTTTATACTCAAATAAGTGAAAGCAGAGATTCTAACAGGTGTTTGTATACCAGTTTCATGGCAGTATTATCAATAATAGCTGGAAGACAGAAAACAACACAAATGTCCAATGACTTAATGAATAAAGAAAATATGGCATAAAAATAGTGAAATATCATCCAGCCTTAAAAGGAAGGTTATTCTGAAACATGCTACAACACAGATGAACCTTGAAGTCATTCTGTAAGTGAAAGAACTGAGTGGAAAAGGACAAGTATTGTACACAGATATCGGTGCAATCTCCAGTCATATTTATGTTTTGTTTTTTTGCAACTTTTCAAAATACTATAAATTAATATTGTCTCTTAAACAAACCTTAACAATACAAGTAGAAAAAAGAAATCACCTAACTCTTACCACTCATACCCAGGCATGCTGACATTTTGAACTTTTCTTTTCAGACTTCTTCTAAACAGGTCTTTCTTTGTTTATCATAAGTAGCTTTTTCATCATGTAATTTTCACGTCTTAAGCACTCTCTTCCTATTTTCTATACATATGAGTTCATTTCCTCATTCATTTATTGCAATCAGAAATATGGATTAGGTGTGAAATACAGGCTGGTACTCTACCAGATGCTGAAAAACACAGTTTTTATGCACACAGGGAACAAGCCTGTGGGTGGTAGAGATGTGTGCACTGGAACTTACCATCCAGTTTGATAAGCGTCAGAGGAAGAAAATTACAGGACATTATAGGGACACACAGGCAGAGTTAGAGACTTCCTGGTAAGGCAACAGCAAGTATAAAGCACCAGAAACAAGAGAATACATGATTTTAGAAAATTGGAAATAAATTCAGCATGACTAGGTCATAGAGGTTAAGTGAGACTTTAACAACAGAAGGATCTTCCCTATAGATCAGATGGTAAAGAATCTGCCTGCAATGCAAGAAATCTGGGTTTGATTCCTGGGTCGGGAAGATCCTCTGGAGAAGAGAATATCAATCCATTACAGTATTCTTGCCTGGAGAATTCCATGGACAGAGGAGGCTGGTGGGTTACAGTCCACAGGGTCACAAACAGTCAGACATGACTAAAAAACCAATGTATTATTGGGACTTCCTGGTGGCTCAGATGGTAAAGAATCTGCCTGCAAAGCAGGAGACCCAGCTTCAATCCCTGGGCTTGGTTGGGGAAGATGCCCTGGAGTAGGAAATGGCAACCCACCCCTGTATTCTTGCCTGGGAAATCCCATGGACAGAGGAACCTGGTAGGCTACAGTCCATGGGGTTACAAAGAGTCGGACACGATTGAGTGACTAACACACACACTATTATCTGAAAGAAAAACTGGCAAACAACTTGAACCTTAAAATGGTGAGCCAGATCTGGCCAGGTAACTGGGAATTAGGTAAAGAGAAGCCAGAAGAAAGAACTATCTAGAGGCTTGTAAATCATGTCAAAAAGCTCAGGTTTCATTATAAGAGTTTGAGCATTTTAAGGAAACACATGACATCCTCCAGTTTTCATTTGGACAAAAATTGTGATGCAGAGATTGGATTAGAGGTGCAAGATCTGAGACAGAGGAATGAGCCATGAGGTGACTGCACTGGTCCCGATGGAAAATGCCAGTAGCCTGCACTACAGCTGTACAGTGTGTTGGTCAGATCAAAAACTATCCAGAAGACAGAATCAACAGAAACTGTAACTAATAATATATGGAGAGAAAGAAAAGAAGTTTACGGTAAAGTTCACCCTCCTTAAAGGTAATGACTTGGGCCAAAGGCTGGACCATTACCAAAGAGAAAAATAAGTGATACGCTGGTGTGGAGAAGAAAGGTAGCTCAACTTGGCGTGTGTTATTCCCGGGAATTTTTGAGACATTTGAGTGAAGTTGTCCAATGTTACACTATAATTATTAAAAATAAGCACAATATGGGTAATGCCAATACTGAATTCCCTTGCATCTCCAAGAAAGAAAAAGAAAAATTGTCTTGCTTTCTTTAACAGAGAAGGTGAATATGGCTAAGCAAGATTACAATCTTTGCATACATTTGATTACAAAGAGCAGGGACTCCAAGCTGTTTATCTAGAGTTGTAGTAGAACCCTAAATAGGGCCCAAGTGGACTTGAAACAAAAGAGGTGCTGCTCTGCCATCTGTGCCTGGACTGGAGAGCAATCAAGGATGTTTTGCACAGCACAGGTCACCTTTCCTCACAGTTCCTACTCCAGGCCACCGGAACCTCAAGAAAGGAAAAAGCTGTGAGTTACCTTTTCCTTGCTCTTCCTGGATCCCCACGTCTATACCTGTCTATGTCGTCCATGGGCCTCCAAGGATTGCACTGACCTTTTAGTTTTGTGACTGCTCATTCGGCAGCAGTGAATTATGTGTATATATGGGTCTGAAGCTTAAGAGCAATATTTTTTAATGTATTTATTTAATTGGAGGAAAATTACCATATTGTGATGGTTTTTGCCATACATCAATATGAATCAGCCGTAGGTATACAACATGTCCCCTCCATCCTGAAACCTCTCCCACCTCGCTCCCCACTGTATCCCTCTAGGTTATCACAGAGCATCAAGAGAGATCTTACAGTGTAACATCCACCAAGTTTTGACATATGACTCATAATTTTTATTTCTAAAAGTGTAAATAGGAAAAATATTTCAAAATCCTGTCAGTTTACTTATTGCAAATTATCTGTTGTACTCAAAACATGATTATTTAACAATCTGACCTGGAAAATTTTTAAATCTACTTTTTAATAACAACTATTTTCACTTAAATTATAACTAATGTTAAGCGATTCCTTAAATTCACCTGAAGTTTTAACAACAATAAATAACACACACTACTTTATTCATTTGCTTGATTCTACTTACATGATTTGGACAACACTGTGGCTAGTTCAAAAATTAAATGTAACAAACGAATATGAAGAAAACCAATAATCATTTCCATTTTTAGCAGCACTTCATGAATCAAATCTAATCAACTGAGAAAGTAATGAAATGCTTCCTTTACAATTATAGAAGATATTTCAAAGGCTATAAATTCTCTGAAATGTAGTGAAGGCTTAAAGTTACTCCATTATTTTAAAATGTTTTATTTGTCATACCAAAATATGAAGCTTTTACAAATAATTATATATGGAATCTCACATTTCCTGAAGCTAAAAGCATTAATTTTCAGAATAATTTTTAATGTGACCTTTTATTCAGAAGGTCAGATATGGTTGAGAAAAAATATATATATTTTAGATATGTTAAGAATATTGTATATCTTCTTCCTCTTCTTTTTATTTATGTAATACATGAACATATTATGCTAAAGAATCATATAATTCACAGTTATACAAAACAAAACATAAAAAGTCACTTTACACTATTATAAACTCCTGACTCTTTCCTGAAAGAATCAACTATCAACAATTTAGGGTGTCCTATAAGTGCTGAAGAATTGATGCTTTTGAACTGTGGTGTTGGAGAAGACTCTTGAGAGTCCCTTGGACTGCAAGGAAATCCAACTAATCCATTGTGAAGGAGATCAGCCCTGGGATTTCTTTGGAGGGAATGATGCTGAAGCTGAAACTCCAGTACTTTGGCCACCTCCTGCAAAGAGTTGACTCATTGGAAAAGACTCATGCTGGGAGAGATTGGAGGCAGCAGAAGGGGATGACGGAGGATGAGATTGGCTGGATGGCATCACGGACTCGATGGACATGAGTCTGAGTGAACTCCGGGAGTTGGTGATGGACAAAGAGGCCTGGAAGGCTGCAATTCATGGGGTCAAAAAGAGTCGGACACGACTGAGTGACTGAACTGAACTGATTCAGTCTCACTAGCTTTCCTGGTAGCTCAATTGGTAAAGAATCTGTCTGCAATGCAGGCGAGATCGGTTCAATTCCTGGGTCAGGAAGATCCCCTGGAGAAGGGACAGGCTACCCAATCCAGTATTCTTGGGCTTTGCTCAGATGGTAAAGAATCTGCCTGCAATACAGGAGACCCAGTTTCCACCCCTGGGTTGGGAAGATCCCCTGGAGGAGGACAGGGGCATCCACTCCAGTGTTCTTGCCTGGAAAATTCCCATGGACAGAAGAGCCTGGCTAGTTACAGTCTATGGGGTTGCAGAGTTGGACATGACTGAACAACTAAGCATTCATTCAGTCTCACTCCTCTTTTACCTACCCTGATTTTCTTTAGCATTAAAGATTCATTTAACACAGCCACAAATCTTCTAAGAAAAGCATTTTTACACACTGATTGCAAATATTTGCGCCATCATTTTTCACTTCAATTTCTCACAAAATTAGCATCTAGAATATGCAAATATAAACTGAAAAAGGAAACATTTGTGTACTCACCCCTTGCTTAAGCAATAGTTACCAAAATATTTCAAAGCTTGTGGATATATTTCCCATTTGCTAATTCTTTCAACCTCCTCATCCCAGAGGTGGTAGCTCTTTTGAAATGATTTCTCACATATGGAACAGACTTCCCAGGAGGTGCTAGTGGTAAAGAAACACCTGTCAATGCAGGAGACATGGGTTCAATCCCTGGATCAGGAAGATCCCAAGAGATCATGGTTATCTGGGTCATTAGAACTTTTTATATAGTTCTTCTGTGTATTCTTGCCAACTCTTCTTAATATCTTCTGCTTCTGTTAGGTCCATACCATTTGAGTACTTTACTGCGCCCATCTTTGCATGAAATGTTCCCTTGGCATCTCTAATTTCCTTAACAAAAGAGACCAAAATGCAGTACTTGGGTGTAGTCTCCAAAATGACAGAATGATCTCTTTTCTTTACAGAGCAAACCATTCAATATCACAGTAATCCAACTCTATGCCCTAACCAGTAACGCTGAAGAAGCTGAAGTTGAATTCATGCAAAGATGGGCTCATTAAAGGACAGAAATAGTATGGACCTAACAGAAGCAGAAGATATTAACAAGAGATGGCAAGAATACACAGAAAAACTGTACAAAAAGGATCTTCCTGACCCGAATAATCACGATGGTATGATCACTCATCTAGAGCCAGAAATCCTGGAATGTGAAGTCAAGTGGGCCTTAGAAAGCATCACTATGAACAAAGCAAGTGGAGGTGATGGAATTCCAGTTGAGCTATTTCAAATCCTGAAAGATGATGCTGTGAAAGTGCTGCACTCAATATGCCAGCAACTTTGGAACACTCAGCAGTAGCCACAGGACTGGAAAAGGTCAGTTTTCATTCCAATCCCAAAGAAAGGCAATGCCAAAGAATGCTCAAACTACCGCACAATTGCACTCATCTCACACACTGGTAAAGTAATGCTCAAAATTCTCCAAGCCAGGCTTCAGCAATATGTGAACCATGAAATTCCAGATGTTCAAGCTGGTTTTAGAAAAGGCAGAGGAACCAGAGAACAAATTGCCAACACCCGCTGGATCATGGAAAAAGCAAGAGAGTTCCAGAAAAACATCTACTTCTGCTTTGTTGACTATGCCAAAGTCTTTGAGTGTGTGGATCACAATAAGCTGTGGAAAATTCTGAAAGAGATGGGAATACCAGACCACCTGACCTGCCTCTTGAGAAATCTGTATGCAGGCCAGGAAGCAACAGTTAGAACTGGACATGGAACAACAGACTGGTTCCAAACAGGAAAAGGAGTATGTCAAGGCTGTATATTGTCACTCTACTTATTTAACTTCTATGCAGAGTACATCATGAGAAACGCTGGACTGGAAGAAACACAAGCTGGAATCAAGATTGCTGGGAGAAATATCAATGACCTCAGATATGCAGATGATACCACCCTTATGGCAGAAAGTGAAGAGGAACTAAAATGCCTCTTGATGAAAGTAAAAGAGGAGAGTGAAAAAGTTGGCTTAAAGCTCAACATTCAGAAAATGAAGATCATGGCATCTGGTCCCATCACTCCATGGGAAATAGATGGGGAAACAATGGAAACAGTGACAGACTTTATTTTGGGGGCTCCAAAATCACTGCAGATGGTGATTGCAGCCATGAAATTAAAAGATGCTTACTCTTTGGAAGAAAAGTTATGACCAACCTAGATAGCATATTCAAAATCAGAGACATTACTTTGCTGACTAAGGTCCGTCTAGTCAAGGCTATGGTTTTTCCAGTAGTCATGTATGGATGTGAGAGTTGGACTGTGAAGAAGGCTGAGCACCGAAGAATTGATGCTTTTGAACTGTGGTGTTGGAGAAGACTCTTGAGAGTCCCTTGGACTGCAAGGAGATCCAACCAGTCCATTCTGAAGGACATCAACTCTGGGATTTCTTTGGAAGGAATGATGCTGAAGCTGAAACTCCAGTACTTTGGCCACCTCATGAGAACAGTTGACTCACTGGAAAAAATGTTGATGCTGGGAGGGATTGGGGGCAGAAGGAGAAGGGGACGACAGAGGATGAGATGGTGGATGGCATCACGGACTCGATGGACATGAGTCTGAGTGATCTCCAGGAGTTGGTGATGGACAGGGAGGCCTGGGGTTCTGCGATTCATGGGGTCACAAAGAGTCGGACACGACTGAGAGACTGAACTGAACTGATGAAGACCTACAAGACCTTTTAGAACTAACATCAGAAAAAGATGTCCTTTTCATCATAGGAGACTGGAGTGAAAAAGTAGGAAGTTAAGAGACACTTAGAGTAACAGGCAAGTTCGCCCTTGGAGTACAAAATGAAGCAGGGAAAAGGCTAACAGAGTTTTACCAAGAGAATGCACTGGTCATAGCAAATACCTTCTTCCAACAACACAACAGAAGACTCTACACATGGACATCACCAGACGGCCAGTACCAAAATCAGATTGATTATACTCTTTGCAACTGAAGATGGAGAAGTTCTATACAGTCAGAAGAAACAAGATTGGGAGCTGCCTGGTTCAGATCATGAACTCGTTATTGTCAAATTCAGACTTAAAGAAAGTCTGAAAAGTCTTAAAGAAAGCCACTAGGCCACTATGACCTAAATCAAATCCCTTATGATTATACAGTGGAAGTGAGAAATAGCTTCAAGGGATTAGATTTGATAGAGTGCCTGAAGAACTATGGACAGAGGCTCGTAACATTGTACAGGAGGCAGTGATCAAAATCATCCCCAAGAAAAAGAAATGCAAAAAGGCAAAATGGTTGTCTGAGAAGGCCTTACAAATAGCTGTGAAAAGAAGATAAGCTAAAGGCAAAGGAGAAAAGGAAAGATACACCCATCTGAATGCAGAGTTCCAAAGAATAGCAAGGAGAGATAAGAAAGCCTTCCTCAGTGAGCAATCCAAAGAAGTCAAGGAAAACAATAGACTGGGAAAGGCTAGAGATTTCTTCAAGAAAATTAAGATACCATGGGAATTCCAAAGGTTCCCAATTTATTCTTAACCTGAAATTTGAGAGTTCATTTTGCTCCATACTGTCAAAAATTGTTATTCTCAGAATTTATTTCTCATCAATTAGGTATGTAAGAAATGATTTTAATATTTATTTTCTCATTATCTTTGTTAAACAGTATCTTTCAAAGTTAAAATTTAATGTAAAAACCTACAACGGTCCAATATTTACTAATGTCTTTTGCATAAAAGAAGAAATGAGTACATTAAATACAATTCAATGTTGCTTAACAGAGAATATTTAGATATTTGTATACCTGATTGCGAGAGACCAAGAACTATACTTTTTATATGACCAATATCTGTCTTGAATACTGTTGCTTCAGTTTCACAGATTACTTTTTTGTGGTCCAAAATTCTACAATTATATTTTAGAAATGTAAAATAACATTACTTATCTGTACACCTCTTTTCTGTGGATTAAATTCTGATTAGAATTATCGAAAGCGGGAGAAATCTACATGACATGACAACTGGGAATCAGTTTTCATCAAATGACTTTTTAAAATACATCCAATAAGTAGGAGTTTTATCCATCTGTTTTATTTCATCAACCATTTGGATTATTCTTACAAGTCATACTCTGTTTCTGCCTGGATATGGCTTTGATGGAAAAAGAAATGTGACGATCTATTTATTTTTGAAGCTCTCTTTTTCTTTTTCCCACAGGCAATTATTCATTTTGAAAAATAACCACATTTTCCACCTTGTGCACATACCCCATGCCACTGTTAATCTAAATGCTTTAGGCAAATGAAGCAACTGTTGACAGGCCTAATGACAGCATGCCTCTCAAGACCAGCAAATGGCAGCTTGTCTTTCACTTTGAGTTTACATTTCCTTGTTAAGAAATCCGCCAAGAGAACCATATTTTGAAGGGTAGCCCACCAGGGTCTGTCCATGGGATTTCCCAGGCAAGAATACTGGAGTGGGTAGCCATTCCCTCTAGGGGTCCTTCCCGACCCAAGGATTGAATCCAGATCTCCTGCATTGCAAGCACATTCTTAATTTTCTGAGCCACCAGGAAAGCCATTCACATACTAATGGCTAGCTACTCTATAGGAATGTTCTCTACATTTTTATATTTATGTAAGTATATATATAGTACACTATATGAAAGTGAAAGTGAAAGTCGCTCAGTTGTGTCTGACTCTTTACGACCCCATGGATTATACAGTCTATGGAATTCTCCAAGTCTCAGTCTTGGAGTGGATAACCATTCCCTTCTCCAGGGGATCTTCCCAACCCAGGGATTGAACCAGGTCTCCTGCACTGCAGGCAGATTCTTTACCAGGTGAGCCACCAGGGAAGCCCAAGAACACTGGAGTGGGTAGCCTATCCCTTCTGCAACAGATCTTCCCGACCCAGGAATCAAACTGGGTTCTCCCGCATTGCAGGTGGATTCTTCACCAGCTGAGCTGCCGGGGAAGCTCCAGTATTCTATATACCTATAGTATATTAATACTAGAGATTGTGTAGTCAAATATATGTACTCTCATTTTTGTTTTTCTATATTCTACATATTTTTCAGTACTCTTACACTCTATAGCCTATGGCACTCAGTAGTACTTCATATAAGTATTTTACCAGCAAGATGAAGTTCCTATGTAAATTTGTTATAAAGTTCTTATCTACAGTCAATACGAAAATAAGTATTCCCAAAGTGTATTTAAAAAAAAAAAAAAAAACTTCTTTGGATGTTTAAAATTAAAAGCTTTACAATGTTGAAAAGTGATGCAAACAACTTTTCCTATGTGAAAACTGAAGCAATACACAAAATAACAAGGGCTTTGCTCAGAAATCACATAAAAATTGATTTGGAGAACAAAGTGAAGGAATGTAGTTGCTGCCACTTAACCTCTCAACTAACCATTGAAACTGTAATCAGAAATCTTCCAGCAAACAAAAGCCCAGGTCCAGACGGCTTCACAGCTGAATTCTACCAAAAATTCCGAGAAGAGCTAACACCTATCTTACTGAAGCTATTCCAGAAAATTGCAGAGGAAGGTAAACTTCCAAACTCATTCTATGAGGCCTCCATCACCCTAATACCAAAACCTGACAAAGACACCACAAAAAAAGAAAACTATAGGCCAATATCACTGATGAACATAGATGCAAAAATCCTCAACAAAATCCTAGCAACCAGAATCCAGCAACACATTAAAAAGATCATACACAATGACCAAGTGGGCTTTATCCCAGGGATGCAAGGATTCTTCAATATCTGCAAGTCAATCAATGTAATTCATCACATTAACAAACTGAGAAATAAAAATCATATGATTATCTCAATAGATGCAGAAAAAGCCTTTGACAAAATTCAGCATCCATTTATGATAAAAACTCTCCAGAAAGCAGGACTGGAAGGAACATACCTCAACATAATAAAAGCTATATATGACAAACCCACAGCTCACATTATCCTCAATGGCGAAAAATTGAAACCATTTCCCTAAAGTCAGGAACAAGACAAGGGTGTCCACTTTCACCACTACTCTTCAACATTGTACTGGAAGTTTTGGCCACAGCAATCAGAGCAGAAAAAGAAATACAAGGAATCCAAATTGGAAAAGAAGAAGTAAAACTCTCACTGTTTGCAGATGACATGATCCTCTACATAGAAAATCCTAAAGACTCGACCAGAAAACTACTAGAGCTAATCAGTGAATATAGTAAAGTTGCAGGATATAAAATCAACACTCAGAAATCCCTTGCATTCCTATACACTAATAACGAGAAAGTAGAAAAAGAAGTCAAGGAAACAATTCCATTCACCATTGCAACGAAAAGAATAAAATACTTAGGAATATTCCTACCTAAAGAAACTAAAGACCTATATATCGAAAACTATAAAACACTGATGAAAGAAATCAAAGAGGACACTAATAGATGGAGGAATATACCATGCTCATGGCTTGGAAGAATCAATATAGTGAAAATGAGTATACTACCCAAAGCAATCTACAGATTCAATGCAATTCCCATCAAGCTACCAGCAGTATTTTTCTTAGAACTAGATCAAATAATCTCAAGATTTGTATGGAAATACAAAAAACCTCGAATAGCCAAAGCAATCTTGAGAAAGAAAAATGGAACTGGAGGAATCAACTTGCCTGACTTCAGGCTCTACTACAAAGCCACAGTCATTAAGACGGTATGGTACTGGCACAAAGACAGAAATATAGATCAATGGAACAAAATCGAAAGCCCTGAGATTAACCCACATACCTATGGACACCTTATCTTCGACAAAGGAGGCAAGAATATACAATGGAGTAAAGATAGTCTCTTTAACAGGTGGTGCTGGGAAAACTGGTCAACCACTTGTAAAAGAATGAAACTAGACCCCTCTCTAACACCATACACAAAAATAAACTCAACTAACCATTAAACCAAGAGCTAGAGCCTTGAAAATGTCTTTGCCTCACTTCAGAAAGGCAATCCCAAAGAATGCTCAAACTACCGCACAATTGCACTCATCTCACACGCTAGTAAATTGATGCTCAAAATTCTCCAAGCCAGGCTTCAGCAATACGTGAACCGTGAACTCCTGATGTTCAAGCTGGTTTTAGAAAAGGCAGAGGAACCAGAGATCAAATTGCCAACATCTGCTAGATCATGGAAAAAGCAAGAGAGTTCCAGAAAAACATCTACTTCTGCTTTCTTGACTATGCCAAAGCCTCTGACTGTGTGGATCACAATAAACTGTGGAAAATTCTGAAAGAGATGGGAATACCAGACCACCTGACCTGCCTCTTGAGAAACCTATATGCAGATCAGGAAGCAACAGTTAGAACTGAACGTGGAACAACAGACTGGTTCCAAACAGGAAAGGGAGTAAGTCAAGGCTGTATATTGTCACCCTGCTTATTTAACTTACATGCAGAGTACATCATGAGAAACACTGGGCTGGAAGAAGCACAAACTGGAATCAAGATTGCCGGGAGAAATATCAATAACCTCAGATATGCAGATGACACCCCCTTATGGCAGAAAGCAAAGAGAAACTAAAAAGCCTCTTGAAAGTGAAAGAGGAGAGTAAAATGTTGGCTTAAAGCTAAACATTCAGAAAACGAAGATCATGGCATCTGGTCCCATCACTTCATGGGAAATAAATGGGGAAACAGTGTCAGACTTTGTTTTTAGGGCTCCAAAATCACTGCAGATGGTGACTGCAGCCATGAAACTTTTCTTCCTTGGAAGAAAAGTTATGACCAACCTAGATAGCATATTCAAAAGCAGAAACACTACTTTGCCAACAAAGGTCCATCTAGTCAAGGCTATGGTTTTTCCTGTGGTCATGTATGGATGTGAGAGTTGGACTGTGAAGAAGGCTGAGTGGCAAAGAATTGATGCTTTTGAACTGTGGTGTTGGAGAAGACTCTTGAGAGTCCCTTGGACTTCAAGGAGGTCCAACCAGACCATCCTAAAGGAGATCAGTCCTGGGTGTTCATTGGAAGGACTGATTTTGAAGCTGAACTCCAATACTTTGGCCACCTGATGCAAAGAGCTGACTCACTGGAAAAGACCCTGATGCTGGGAAGGATTAGGGGCAGGAGGAAAAAGGGGACAACAGAGGATGAGATAGCTGGATGGCATTGCCGACTCAATGTACATGAGTCTGAGTAAACTCTAGGAGTTAGTGATGGACAGGGAGGCCTGGTGTGCTGTGATTCATGGGGTCGCAAAGAGTCAGACACAACTGAGAGACTGAACTGAACAGAACTTCTTATTGAAATCCAATGGTTTTATTTATATTATGCTTCCAAGTAATGCATGTGAACACAAACACACACACACACACCATTTTTCCCACCAATTTCTTCAGGGCTGTTGTTCAAATAATTTGAAACAAAACCTCTACAAACTGCCTCTCTGGAGAAATACCTTGATGAGCCAAGTTAGTTCTACCATTGCTGTTAGATTGAACCCCAAACTAACATATAAGTATGTGTGTGTGTTTATATATGTAAACATGCATATACATATATATGTTATAATATTTTACATTTTTATTTTGTGATAAATGTACATTGGTTTAAAATTACACATAGCAAGATTTTCAGGTTCCTTGATACCATGTTCTGATCATGTAATTCCTGACACACTCAGGAGACATGTTTACGTTTTTCAACAGTAGACCATTCATGTCCAGAAATAGCCTCCTGGTTATACTTCATAATTGTTTTCAAATTTAGGCTTTAAAGATGGAGATAAACATGGCCCCATAGTCTATATATGCAATAGATAATACCTGTCAGTTTCAGAAAATGAGCCTCAAGAATGAATTACATTTGCATGTCAGAAAACAGCCTAGAGTTCATTTTGCAAGAAAAGCATGAAGACAATTAATATTTCATATTTTCAACAATGTAAAATGTTTAAGAAAACACTCATTTGTTGTCACATATTTTATAATTGTATTGCTATCAAGAGTAGCATGACATGTAAATTTCATAAACCTTCATATTTTGTGCTCTTATTGGTTAAGCACCAGAGAGTTCTTTTCAAAATTAAATCCTAAAACAACTAGGAAAACAGGTTTAACCATCTAGTATATTTTGACTCATTTTCTTAATGCAATAATATACACCATTAAGAAAATGAACCAAATACAGTGAGGGGGTCTTATATATCTAGTTTTACACACACAGACATACATATATATGTAAGCTGCTTATTATTTCTTAATGATATTACTCTAGACAAAGAAATTGTAATTGTAGTTAAATCCACATTTATTTTGTTTCTCTTTTCAGATACAATGTAGAATCTAGAAACAAGTTTTTGCTCAGGGTACCTTACACATATACCTCCTGAGATCTCATTCTGCAAAGATCTCTTTTAGCTTCACCAGTACCACCCCTATTCTCTTTTTAATTCAGTCCAGGATTATTGAAGCCTTTCCTCTTCTTCTAATTTAAGATTGGCCTTTCCATACTTACTGTTTAGCAAGAATAAAAGGAAGAATTATTTTTAACTATTTTTACTCTTTAAAAAATTAGAGTTAAAAATTCCCTTATTTTTATACACAAGGAAAAAATACAGAAAATTTCATCAAAATGACCCAACCAGAGCTCACTTTTCTTCTCTGTATCCAATTCTTGTCTCATAACACCTTGCTTGTGTGTGTATTTGCTCAGTCATTCAGTCGTGTCTGACTCTTTGGGACCCCATGAACTGCAGCCCACCAGGCTCCTCTGTCCGTGGGATTTTCCAGGCGAGAAAACTGGAGGTTTTTGTCAATAAGGTTGCTATTTCCTTCTCCAAGGCATCTTCCCAATCCAGGTATTGAAGCAGCATCTCCTGCAGCTCCTGCATTTGCAGATGGTTTCTCTACCACTAGCCACCTGGGAAGCCCCACGATGCCTTGCTGTTTGTCTTTAAATATAGCATGTCTTCCCAACCTCTGCTTCATTCTAAAGCTTCATTCTAAAGCCCATGAAATCAATATACCTAGAAATTCACTTTCCTTCTTTTATCTCAGATCATACATAATTGTAAGGAAATCATCAACTGATTTTCTAATCAGGAGTATTGATACTTGCTTTAGTCTCTCATTGTATAAAAGAGATGACATACAAAGTTCATCACCACAGGGCTTGCCTCATGATCCTGTGGTTAAGAATTCACCTGCCAATTCCGGAGACACAGGTTCAAACCCTGGTCTGGGAAGATTCTCCCATGCCATGTAGCAACTAAGCCCGGGAGCTGCAACTACTGAGCTAGCACGCTGCAACTACTGAAGCCCACACGCCTAAAGCTTGTGTTCCTCAACAAGGGAAGGCCATGCACTGCAGCTAGAGAGGAGACCCTGCTCACTGCAACTAGAGAAAGCCACCGAACAGCTACAAAGGCCCAGCACAGCCATAAATAAATATTTTTAAAAGTCATCACCACAATTGTAACCATTTCATGAACAGTATAAGAAAAAGCCATATGTTACATTCCTGGCCCCCTCTATGATATTAAGCCTGTGTAAATTTGAGAGTTCCATCTTGGCTTGGAATACATGAACTAGGATACACTATCCATAAGCATGCTTCTATTTGGGAAATTGAGTACATGGGATGTACATAATTTATTGAAGATCTCCTGGAAGGCTCTACACATTATATCCATCACATCAATCTCTGATACGTTCCTTTGTCTCCAGTGAGCAGCTGTGTCACATCATGTTCGGGTGTGAGTTATTCACGTCTTTGAGGCTGGACTACAGCAGAGTCTTGTGAGATAAACCTGCTGTCTTCACATCTTGATGAATTTCTGTCAAAGAAACTACAAAGCACTTTTATACCATTCAGTCTATGTTCTACTGCCTTTTTTTCCTTCCTTTCCTAACAAAGAAAGAAAAAAAATGAGTAAAAGACATCAGATAGGAATGCAGATCCAGCAGGAATATATTATCAGAATGATGTGAAACTGTTGAGTTTGATGTAACTATCAAGGACTATAAACTTGATGACCATAATCATGTGAAAGAAAAATGATTTTTTTTCAACACTAACATCCTTACCATGTCCATCACTACGAAGTTACAAATGAATTCATTTTTTTCCCTAAAGATCATGTTTCCCGAGAAAATAAATGGTATTTCTAGGCTACATTTCTAAATGGGTATTGTATGGTATCTACTTAGGCAGAGTTAGACATTAACACATGTCACATAAAACAACCACAAGAGTTCAACTCAGAAATGAGGGACAGGTGTACCAACCTTTATAGCCAAAGGACCTGGTCAAAGACTCAGACTTGAAAAAATTCACAGCAGTTGAGCTTGACTGTCTTTGTCCTCTCAGACCTCAAAGTTTCCCATGTAAGGGCTAATCCTCTGTAGATCCAACACAGTGGTGGTTTCACTGAAAAGGGCATTTGATAGATACTCATCTTCAAGCCAGAGATAGCCAGCCACCTCACTGGTTTCAACCATCTCACTATTTCAGTCCAAAGCCAAATCTGAGCGTCTAGAGGCCCTTCAACAACCTAACCTTCAACTGAAAGTAACAGAAGTTCCGAATAGCTTTTGACCTACAAGCAAGTTTTGCTATTGATACTTTTGTGGGATATACTCACACAGTGTTGTCAGAAGCATCTAGTAGTCTATGAGATAGTACATTTGAATGACTCTCACTTCAGCTGACCTTCCCAGGTTTAGCCCTTATTTTCTTGCTGATCATCAGTGACTCAGCTTACTGAAAGTGAAATTATCCAAAAAGGAAGTTTGAGAAACAAAGACACGCCCTAACAATATTCACAGGCCAAAATTCCAGCTAGTACAGAAATCTCACATTCATCTGTTTAATTATCAATACACATAAAGAAAAGAAGAAGAGGGTCTCTTCTAGATTTCTCAGCTGTGCCAAAATTCCTAGACTTCACCCTCGGTTCATAGCTGCAATATTTCTTAAGTGAAGTCTTCTCTCTCACTCTATATCCTTTCTCTTCCTAGTGTTCTCTAGGTTTATGCATGCAGTATTTCTGTCTTCCTCTCTCAAAATTATCATTTCCTTGCAGATGAACCCAGAGCCAGAGCTGGGGTCTTTGTAGTCCGGAAGTGTAACATTGTCTGCAATAGAGTATGTAACCATCTATGCGGAAAGGCGTAACTTACTTTTGTTTGCCTTTCCCCCAGTATGAGGCTTGGAATTTCACTTCTATTATCACTATCCACAAGTAGTTTGAACCTAATGTAAGTTTTCATCTCTGTATGACATGTTTCAAATGCCATTTCAGGGCTCCTGAAAATATATTTCCTATGACAGTGTGACTTGTTTTTCAGCAAATGAGTTAAGCTGCTAAGATCCCTGGAGGGTGTAGCAGAAGGAGTACTGGGTGAAGGAAAGGTAAAATGTGGAGTGTTGTGTTGCGGGGAAACACAACACAAAAATCAGTGTTGTGGAGAAGAGGCAGTGAGCCCTGTGGGCAAAAGACATGGACAGTCTCCACACTCACTGCTAACCTTTCAAATTCAGACACACGGCCTTAGCTAAAGACGCATGAAGATGTGAAGCTTCTTTTTTAAAAAGAACATAACGTTATTGAAGGCTAGTGGAATTTATCCTATTTGGATGTAGGTGGTTTATCAAAACTAGATGGTGGGAGAAGTAATTTTGAAGTTTGAGTCATTCGAAGGGAGGCAGGCCCGTGTGAGTGATCCCTGGCAGAGAGAGAACAAAGAAACTGGAGAAGAGAATTTATTGACTTGGCAATTTTGCCCGCTGTTGGCAATACTTTCCCTTGGATCAGAAGCCTATAGCAAAAGAACACAATCTAGTTTAGAAAGGAGACAGAAGACAATTCTATCACTTAAACAATAAAAAGAACAACAAAGCCACAAAAGAAACATTGCGCATCAGTAGCTTCCCCCAAACCAGGCACTAGCTTTTACCTACTGTACCAGATGCTACTGTTTGATTTCTTTCTAAGTTTAGGTTGACCCCTCTCCATTTCCCTTTTTTTTTTTTTTTTACTTTATTCTACATTACAATACTGTATTGGTTTTGCCATACACTGACATGAATCAGTCACGGGTGTACACGATCTCCCAATGCCGAAGCCCCCTCCCACCTCCCACCCTTTATCATCCACTTCCTTTAGAAAAATGCTTTTCTAATTATGTTTGTGGTGGATATGCCAGTCTTGAGATGCTGAGAGTCTACAGAAAGGCATGACTGCTGAGCTAATGCTGGCCAAGCTTGGTAGTGGACCTTATCACATATAAAAGAAAACGATTCAGAAACTGGCTAAAAGCCCAAGCAATTGGAACACTCTCCAGTATTTTCCAATCTGGACACAGAACAAAGGAAGCTTTCTTCTCTTTAACAGCAAAACTATAAAAACGCAAGCCCTAGGGATGCGATGACTGTAACCTTCAGCTCTAGGAGCCACATACACAAAGAAAGAAGCAGGGAGCAAGAGAGGAAGAGAGGGGGTCTGGTAGGGTTTGGGCATATACTTCATAACCCGAGTGCTTTCCCAAGACCCAGCTCAGTGCTCCCTTTTCTACCCTTGGTTACGGGTGTCAGTAAATTCATCTTTTACTCACTTTGAATCTAAGTCCTTTCTTCATTTACAAACGTACAAGGACCATCTCATTATTCCTCACAACATTAAGCCCCAATTTTACCAATGAAAAAAATGACTACTTAAGAAGGGAAAATAGTTCAATAACTTTCCTCAAGGTCATGCAGCTAGTAAGTTGTGGCCCACGTTCAACTTTCAGGCCCCTAGCTCTTAACTGCTAGGTTTGTCAACCAGATCCTTAACTATCCTAGGCTTCGCTCTTTAATGTCAATTTTACTGGTCTTTTTATTTTTTAATCTCAAGAGTGTCAACTACCAAAGAAAATAACTTTGACTACTGCAAAATGCCATAAGCAAAAGTACTTTTTCCCCTGGTCCAAGTGCCTGATACTGTTAGGGGTTATCTGGCTTAAAACTGAACCTATTCTACTTTAAATTTGGCTTGTGAAATTATTTACTGATTCTATCATGTATATCTTGCTTGTCTGTTCAATATGAGGCTTTATTTATTTATGCATGACAATAAAAACATCACAGATGATAAATGATGGCAACATTCATTTAGATTTTAAATCAGAGACAATGCAGACTTAAGTCAGGGCACACACAACTTTACATCTCGATATCTCTGAATCCAACATAAAAAGATGCAAGCAATAGGAGAGCATTAGAATTAATACCCTAGAACAGTGGTCCCCAACCTTTTAGGTACCAGGGACTGGTTTCATGGAAGAATATTTTTCCATGGTGGAAGGAGGGATGGCTTCAGGATGATTCAAGCACATTACACATTTATTGTGTACTTTATTTCTGTTATTATTATATCAGCTTCACCTCAGGTCATCAGGGATTAGATCTCAGAGGTTGGAAACCCCTGCCCTAGAAAATACATGACAGCTTTCCTAACTCCCAAGGGGAGAAAAAGGAATACTCCCTTGTTCCAAGAAGAATACAAAAATTCCTTACATACTATTGTTACTGACATGTAAAAGATAAGACAAATATCTGACAAATGTGTAAACTATGGAAGAAAAACTGCTGTTTCATATTTGTTCAGCCTGATACTACTCATGCAAAAAGGGTTAATTTTTCACTAGAGCATTAGCAATCAATTTAGAATACTGAAATTACTTTTTCATTCCACCTAGGGAAATAGAATGCAGTTATTAATATCTTATGTGCATGTCTTTGATGGAAACAGAAATTACATATGAATTGCCTGAGCCATGTACTTATTTAAATCATGGTGGGTAAACAGTTAATCATTTTCCCTTGCAAAGAAACAGAAAAGTAACTTTGTATCCATAATGACTAAACAGATCAAATGGGAGCTAAATTTTATCAAAAATTTAGGTTATTTCTGTTCAAACAATAAATATTGATTATGAGCAATATCTGGATATAAATCAGCTTGACCCAAATAAATGAAATAAGCAAGGCTAAGCATCATCTCCAATTGTAACAGAAAATAATAGTCCTTTTGTGTCTACACATCTCCTGTCTGTAAACCTCAATATAGTGTAATGAAACCCTCTTGTACTTTCTCAGCCAGGGACAAGTTAAAACTGTCCTCAGATAGCATGACATGGTTTCCAGAGAGGGAATCCAGTGCCCTGGGCTCTTCTGGAAAGCTGATAACTTTTCAATGCAGACAGTAGGAAAGCTTGCCCAGACTGCTTTCTCTGTGGATTTCATACAAAGATGCTGCCAGGTTGGATAGTGCTACCCAGGGTAGCAAAGTAGGGCAGTATTCTTTCAAGAGAGACTACAATTAGATGAAAACCCTTCTGCATGCAAATTTTATTGGCTCCTTTATTTATCTACTCATTTTTAAATAAAGAATGGGTAATATGAGCATGAGGCTGTCCATGCTATCAACTGCTACTCCCTTGAAAAATTAGATTTTCTTCCATTTTTAATTAATTCAAATCTGGGAACATGTGAGGTAAGGCAAATCTCATTTATTTCTATGTCACCCCTAGCTGAGAAGTCTATGACGTAACTCATGGTAGGAAAGCCCCAGAAGCCACCAATTAGTTGCAGAAAGATGGTGTCCATCTGGGCAAGCATACTCTTCATAACACATAGCCAGCTTTCCTATCCAAAAATACAGATCTGCTCTTGATCAAAAATAGAGTATCTGAGTTTTAGAAACTTATTAGCTTTTGATGAAGCTACTGATTTGTATTTCCTGACAAAATCCCAATTGTGAAAATACACATTCAAGAGGTATTAAGAGACAGCTATTCAATTGTTTTTCAAGATCAGTTCAGTTCAGTTCAGTCACTCAGTCAGGTCCAACTGTTTGTGACTCCAAGAACTGCAGCACGCCAGGCCTCCCTGTCCATCACCAACTCCTGGAGTTTACCCAGACTCATGTCCACTGAGCTGGTGATGCCATTCAAGCATCTCATCCTCTGTCGTCCCCTTCTCCTCCTACCTTCAATCTTTCCCAGCATCAAGGTCTTTTCAAATGAGTCAGCTCTTCACATCAGGTGGCCAAAGTATTGGAGTTTCAGCTTCAACATCAGTCCTCCTAATGAATACCCAGGACTCATTTCCTTTAGGATGGACTGGTTGGATCTCCTTGCTGTCCAGGGGACTCTCAAGAGTCTTCTCCAACACCACAGTTCAAAAGCACCAATTATTTGACACTCAACTTTCTTTATAGTCCAACACTCACATCAAAACATGACTACTGGAAAAACCACAGCTTTGACTAGAAAGACTTTGTTGGCCAAGTAATGTCTCTGCTTTTTAATATGCTGTCTGCTACTGTCCAACTCTTTGCGACCCCATAGATGGCAGCCCACCAGGCTCCCCCATCTCTGAGATTCTCCAGGCAAGAACACTGGAGTGCATTGCCATTTCCTTCTCCAATGGATGAAAGTGAAAAGTGAAAGTGAACTCACTCAGTGATGTCCGACTCTTCGCGACCCCATGGACTGCAGCCCACCAGGCTCCTCCATCCATGGGATTTTACAGGCAAGAGTACTGGAGTGGGGTGCCATTGCCTTCTACAAATATGCTGTCTAGGTTGGTCATAACTTTTCTTCCAAGGAGCAAGCACCTTTTAATTTCATGGCTGCTGTCACCATCTGCAGTGATTTTGGAGGCCCTAAAAATAAAATCTGCAGTGGTTCTCAAATTCTATATTTTCTGTGAAAATAGAGATATGCACACTCACTGGGAGTCATATTAAAAATGTATATTTCTGAGGTTCCAGCAATGCTGATCATAAGACTGTTCAACAGACATCACAAAAGATGGTGAATATTACATTTTGAGAAGCACTGCTAGGATCCTTAAGCTTCATTCATTTACTAAATCATATCAGAGAATCTACATCTGAACTAATTACTGTAATTTACCACAGAAGTGGCTTCACAGAATTGTAATTCATTTTTCTTTTCTGATTTTTCTTAGAGGTTATTATGTGAAGTGACTGCATAAAGAACCATTTTACCTTCTGTGAAGCTCAGATTGACAACATTATTCATGTTTTATTCAATGTTCTTTTTATAATGAGCAGTATATTTCTCACAGCACTTAGTGTAAAGAAAATGAATTTTTCTCCAAACAATCTGCTACCGAGGGTTGTACTTTATCATAACAATATTTACTTGGCTTCCTGAAAATGTTAGGAGAAACTTTGTTCTGAACCATCATAACTGTCATCGACCCTTTACCCGGTCTTTAA
This sequence comes from Nanger dama, assembly GCA_917880005.1. NCBI lineage: Eukaryota > Metazoa > Chordata > Mammalia > Artiodactyla > Bovidae > Nanger > Nanger dama. The sequence goes on from CAKJTW010000007.1 coordinate 40,890,048, forward strand.
TACTGTTTGTTTGCCAGACTTCCCTGGTGGTCTGGTGGTTAAGATTTTGCACTTTCAATGCAAGCAGTGTGGATTCAACCCGGTCAGGGAACTAAGATCCCACATGTTGTGCAGAGCAACCAAAAAAATAAAAAAATCTAAAAATTACTGTTTGTTTCTCTTTAATCATAATCCTTTTTGGATGTAATCATGTGAGCAATAATAACTAAAATGGCAAAGGCAGATGTCATATTGTAATGAATGTCCATTCACCAGGGCTAGAGGTTTCAAGCAAGTTTGTTGACCTAATTTATTATCTAAATGTTCGAAACCACAAATTGAAGTGGTACAAACACAAAGTCAAGACAGCTTACCAAGGTACAATATGTTTAATATGTTTATACATTTAGTTTCATTAGCTCTGATAATGGCCTTTGTTATGTTTTCCTGCTGCTGCTACTGCTGCTGCTAAGCTGTCTGAGTCGTGTCCAACTCTGTGCGACCCCATAGATGGCAGCCCACCAAGCTCCCCCGTCCATGGGATTCTCCAGGCAAGAACACTGGAGTGGGTTGCCATTTCCTTCTCCAATGTGTGAAAATGAAGTTGCTCAGTCATGTCTGACTCTTAGCGACCCCATGGACTGCAGCCCACCAGGCTCCTCCATCCATGGGATTTTCCAGGAAAGAGTACTGGAGTGGGGTGCCATTGCCTTCTCCAGTGTGTTCCTGCTAGGACCCCAGTAATAGGATTACTAGCCCTAGTAACGAGTAGATGAGTTATGTTTAACAATGCTTCTCATCTCCTTCTATGTAGATGGGATTTTATATCCCAATTTGTATTTTATTCAATCCAAGGGGCACGACAAATTTGCACCATCACCCAGATTCTGTCGGTCCTGTAACGTCTCTTCCCATGCCAAACCCTTTGAACCCTATGGCCAGATTACACTTCCTGGGCACTAATTCCAGTAATACTCACATTATTTAGCCTGGCTTTGAAGGCCTTCTGAACTCTTGATACAACTTGTATTTCAATTTTTCACTATTCCTCCTGTAAGCATTCTCATCTAGCCAAATTCATTTTCTACTCTATCCCCCTTGCTTTTCCAGTCCAAGGTAGAAGGCCATTTAGTTGTCTTTCAACACTTCAGTTATACTTAGTCTTAAAGCCATTATACTTAGTCTTAAAGCCATCAAAAATCCTTGCAGGAGAAGTCATTTCTTTTCCCTCTATATTCTCAGAGCACCTTTTATATTTTTCGTTACCATGGGTATGTTTCATTAGCATCGTTAGGGTATAGATCTTATTCCCCCTGCCAGACAGAAACCAAGATGTGTTATAACCATAAGACATTACCTTGGATGAGATATCCCTCGTCCAAGGCAAGGAGCAGTGGCTGTGCTTTGCTGGAGCAGCCTTGAAGAGATACCCCACGCCCAAGGTAAGAGAAACCCAAGTAGGATGGTAGGTGTTGCAAGAGGGCATCAGAGGGCAGACACACTGAAACCATACTCACAGAAAACTAGTCAGTCTAATCACACTAGGACCACAGCCTTGTCTAACTCAGTGAAACCAAGCCATACCTGCGGGGCAACCCAAGATGGGCGGGTCATGGTGGTGAGGGCTGACAGAATGTGGTCCACTGAAGAAGGGAATGGCAAGCCACGTCAGTATTCTTGCCTTGAGAACCCCATCAACAGTATGAAAAGGCAAAATGATAGGATACCAAAAGAGGAACTCCCCAGGTTATTAGGTGCCCAATATGCTACTGGAGATCAGTGGAGAAATAACTCTAGAAAAAATGAAGGGATGAAGCCAAAGCAAAAACAGTACCCAGCTGTGGCTGTGGCTGGTGATAGAAGCAAGATCCAATACTGTAAAGAGCAATATTGCATAGGAACCTGGAATGTCAGGTCCATGAATCAAGGCAAATTGGAAGTGGTCAAACAAGAGATGCCAAGGGTGAACGTCGACATTCTAGAAATCAGCTAACTAAAATGGACTGGAATGGGTGAATTTAACTCAGATGACCATTATATCTACTACTGCGGGCAGGAATCCCTCAGAAGAAATGGAGTAGCAATCATGGTCAACAAAAGAGTCCAAAATGCAGTACTTGGATGCAACCTCAAAAACAACAGAATGATCTCTGTTCGTCTCCAAGGCAAACCATTCAATATCACAGTTATCCAAGTCTATGACCCAATCAGTAACACTGAAGAAGCTGAAGTTGAATGGTTTTATGAAGACCTACAAAACCTTTTAGAACTAACACCCAAAACAGATGCCCTTTTCATTATAGGAGACTGGAATGCAAAAGTAGGAAGTCAAGAAACACCTGGAGTAACAGGCAAATTTGGCCTTGGAATGTAGAATGAAGCAGGGCAAAGACTAATAGAGGTTTGCCAAGAAAATGCACTGGTCATAGCAAACACCCTCTTCCAACAACACAAGAGAAGGCTCTACACATGGACATCACCAGATGGTCAACACAGAAATCAGACTGATTATATTCTTTGCAGCCAAAGATGGAGAAGCTCTATACAGTCAACAAAAACAAGACCAGGAGCTGACTGTGGCTCAGATCATGAACTCCTTATTACCAACTCAAATTGAAGAAGGCAGGAGAAACTGCTAGACCATTCAGGTATGATCTAAATCAAATCCCTTATGATTATACAGTGGAAGTGAGAAATAGATTTAAGGGCCTAGATCTGATAGATAGAGTGCCTGATGAACTATGGAATGAGGTTCATGACACTGTACAGGAGACAGGGATCAAGACCATCCCCATGGAAAAGAAATGAAAAAAAGGCAAAATGGCTGTCTGGGGAAGCCTTACAAATAGCTGTGAAAAGAAGAGAGGCAAAAAGCAAAAGAGAAAAGAAAAGATATAAGCATCTGAATGCAGAGTTCCAAAGAAGAGCAAGAAGAGATAAGAAAGCCTTCTTCAGCAATCAATGCAAAGAAATAGAGGAAAAGAACAGAATGGGAAAGACTAGAGATCTCTTCAAGAAAATTAGAGATACCAAGGGAATATTTCATGCAAAGATGGGCTCGATAAAGGACAGATGGTCTGGACCTAACAGAAGCAGAAGATATTAAGAAGAGGTGGCAAGAATACACAGAAGAACTGTACAAAAAATAGCTTCATGACTCAGATAATCATGATGATGTGATCACTAATCTAGAGCCAGACATCTTGGAATGTAAAGTCAAGCAGGCCTTACAAAGCATCACTACGAACAAAGCTAGTGGAGGAGATGGAATTCCAGTGGAACTGTTTCAAATCCGGAAAGCTGATGCTGTGAAAGTGCTGCACTCAATATGCCAGCAAATTTGGAAGACTCAGCAGTGGCCACTGGACTGGAAAAGGTCAGTTTTCATTCCAATTCCAAAGAAAGGCAATGACAAAGAATGCTCAAACTACCACACAATTGCACTCATCTCAGATGCTAGTAATACTCAAAATTCTGCAAGCCAGGCTTCAGCAATATGTGAACCGTGAACTCGCTGATGTTCAAGCTGGTTTTAGAAAAGGCAGAGGAACCAGAGATCAAATTGCCAACATCTGCTGGATCATGGAAAAAGCAAGAGAGTTCCAGAAAAACATCTACTTCTGCTTTCTTGACCATGTCAAAGCCTTTGACTGTGTGGATCACAATAAACTGTGGAAAATTCTGAAAGAGATGGGAATACCAGACCACCTAACCTGCCTCTTGAGAAATCTGTATGCAGGTCAGGAAGCAACAGTTAGAACTGGACATGGAACAACAGACTGGTTCCAAATAGAAAAAGGAGTACGTCAAGGCTGTATATTGTCACCCTGCTTATTTAACTTACATGCAGAGTACATCATGAGAAATGCTGGACTGGAAGAAACACAAGCTGGAATCAAGACTGCTGGGAGAAATATCAATAACCTCAGATATGCAGATGATACCACCCTTATGGCAGAAAGTAAAGAAGAACTGAAGAGCCTCTTGATGAAAGTGAAAGAGGAAAGCGAAAAAGTTGGTTTAAAGCTCAACATTCAGAAAACAAACATCATGGCATCTGGTCCCATCACTTCATGGGAAATAGATGGAGAAACAGTGAAAACAGTGTCAGACTTTATTTTTGGGGGCTCCAAAATCACTGCAGATGGTGACTGTAGCCGTGAAATTAAAAGACGCTTAGTCCTTGGAAGAAACGTTATGATCAACCTAGATAGTATATTCAAAAGCAGAGACATTACTTTACCGACTAAGGTCCGTCTAGTCAAGGCTATGGTTTCTCCTGTGGTCATGTGAGGATGTGACAGTTGGACTGTGAAGAAGGCTGAGCACCGAAGAATTGATGCTTTTGAACTGTGGTGTTGGAGAAGACTCTTCAGAGTCCCTTGGACTGCAAGGAGATCCAACCAGTTCATTCTAAAGGAGATCAACCCTGTGATTTCTTTGGAAGGAATGATGCTAAAGCTGAAACTCCAGTACTTTAGCCACCTCATGCGAAGAGTTGACTCATTGGAACAGACTCTGACGCTGGGAAGGATTGGGGGCAGGAGGAGAAGGGAATGACCGAGGATGAGATGGCTGGATGGCATCACTGACTTGATGAACGTGAGTCTGAGTGAACTCCGGGAGATGGTGATGGACAGGGAGCCCTGGCATGCTGAGATTCATGGGGTTGCGAAGAGTCGGACACGACTGAGCGAATGAACTGAACTGAACTAACTATAATACAATCCAATATATTCTATATATTACACAGTGGGCAGACACTCCACCATTTGTAGCATGAATTGAACAAATTGTCTCATTTTCAGGAAACTGCTCACTGTGTGTATTTGTGTTGGCAACACCGCATACACCAAAGATGCAAAGCAACCTGAGGAACACTGTGCAAACATGGGCATCGTGTAAACAGGGCATGCGTGTGATCGGGTTCCTTGGGGAAAGGCTCGTGGATTCAGGGTCAGCAGCAGGTATACTAGTCTCTCTCACCCCATCACTCTCTTAGGGAGCCCACAGCCATCTCACAGGGCCAGACAGCTGACTCTAAAAGACAGGCACCTCCCAGATGTGTCCTGCTGAGGACCTTAAGAGCATTGTATACTATGGCAGAATTTCATCTCCAGCTGTAGCTTGCCAGCTCAGCCCGCGGGGGGCGGGGTATCAGTACTAGGCTTCATCAGAAGCCTTAATATTGCAGATGTAAGACACAGGAAGCTGGCAGCAGGATTCATCATGTCAGGAATCTGCTGAGGAGAGCACTAGCCCTGCCCCAGCATGATGGAGGAGCTGTGGGCTAAGCCTAGTGGCTGACCAACACTATCAGCAAGAAGCTATGCCTGGTTTCCATGGTGTTGGCTGGAGGCAGTTCTTTTAACAAAGAAGCTTGTAGGAGGATTGATTTTACACAAATTCACTCTTATCTTTCATATATAGTCATAGTCCTGAGACGATCTGAATTTTATTTGTTATATAAACTGTATATATTAGGGCTCCCCGGTGGCTCACTGGTAAAGAATCCACCTGCCAATGCAGGAGATACGGGTTCAATCCCTGGTCTGGGAAGATCCCACATGACACAGAGCAACTAAGTCCACGTGCCACAATTATTGAGCCCATGTTCTAGAGCCCAGAAGCTGCAATTACTGAGCCCAGGTACCACAATTATTGAAACAAGCCCTCGAGTCTTTGCTCCACAGCAAGAAGCCTGCACGCCACAATTAGAGAATAGCTCCCATCTCTGCAACTAGAGAAAACCTGCACAGCAGTGAAGACCCAGCACCACCAAAATATAAAATAAATAAATTTTAAAATGTGCATATTAGACTTCAGATGCCCCTAACCTTTTTGGCACCGGGGACTGGTTTTGCGGAAGATAATTTTTCCATGGACTGGAGACGGGAGGATGGTTTGGGGATGGTTCAAGTGCATTACACTCATTGCGCCCTTTATTTTTAATCTAATATCACCACGGATCTGACAGGAGGTACCAGTCTACAGCCTGGAGGCTGGGGACTCTGAATTAAAGGTCAGACCCAAGACTTGTACCATGTGAGCCACTCCCAGAACTTGACATGCGTGTGTGAAACCCCAGCTGGTGGGGGTGAATCCCTTCACTGGAGTAAAACTGATCAACAAGCTAAATCAGCAGAAATCCCAGCTTGGGTTGGTGCCTCAAGTGTCCTGGTGACCCCACTTCCAAAGACACACAGTGGACCTTTTTCAAGATCTTCCTCAGGAACCAAATGAAGGGGTGGTCTCCCAGGTATTTTCACAATACAGAGAAATAATAGCATTCATCTCCTATGAGATATAAAGAATTGTAATTACAAATGATTTTGTTTTATCATTGTTCTGAAGTCTGGAGAAGCATGATTCTGGTTGTCATCAATTTTAAAGGGCTAAAGATCCAAAAAAACACCATCTGACTCAAACATAGGCCTCATAAAGACATAGAGCATGAGGATTACCAACCCAATCACTCAAGGAGAAAGGCTGTGGTCCGCAGAAACTATGGCCAAATTCACACCCTTATAAAATGTCCTTCTCAAAAAGCAAGAATGAAAGCAAGAAAGACATAGGAAAGATTTTTTCTGTTAGTAGCCAGGAAGTGTGGTCAGAGCAGCTACCATCTCCTAGTCACCGAGAGGCAAGATGGACCTATTTGCAGGACATGAAGAGACATGGTTGACAGATGAGACTTGTGGCCAGGGTAGAGGGGGAGAGGGAAGCTGAGATGAACTGAGAGGGTAGCCCTGACATATACACATTCCTACATATAAAATAGATAGCTAGGGGAAAGCTGGTGTATAGCATAGGGAGCTGAGCGTGGTGCTCTAGGATGACCGAGAGGGGTGGGAATGTGGATGCATATACACACATTTATATAAACACACATATATATATACACACACACATATATTATACATATATACACATATCAGTTCAGTTCAGTCACTGGGTCGTATCTTGACTCTTTGCCATCCTATGGACTGCAGCACGCCAGGCTTCCCTGTCCATCACCAAATCCCAGAGCTTGCTCAAACTCACATCCATCAAGTTGGTGATGCCATCCAACCATCTCATTCTCTGTCATCGCCTTCTCCTCTTACCTTCAGTCTTTCCCAGCATCCGAGTCTTTTCCAATGAGTCAGCTCTTCACATCAGGTAGACAAAGGATTGGAGCTTAAGTTTCAGCATCAGTCTTTCCAATGAATATTCAGAATGGAATTCCTTTAGGACTGACTGGTTTTGATCTCTTTGCAGTCCAAGGGACATGCAAGAGTCTTCTCCAATGCCACAGTTCAAAAGAATCAATTCTTCGGTGCTCAGCTTTTTTCACAGTCCAACTCTCACATCCATACATGACTACTTCAAAACCATAGCCTTGACTAGATGGACCTTTGTTGACAAAGTAGTATCTCTGCTTTTGAATATGCTGTCCAGATTGATCACAACTTTCCTTCCAAAGAGTAAGCATCTTTTAATTTCATGGCTGCAATTACCATCTGCAGTGATTTTGGAGCCCCCCCAAAATAAAGTCAGCCACTGTTTTCACTGTTTTCCCATCTATTTCCCATGAAGTGATGGGACCAGATGCCATGAACTTAGTTTTCTGAATGTTGAGCTTTAAGCCAACTTTCTCACTCTCTTCTTTCACTTTCATCAGCAGGCTTTTAGTTCCTCTTCACCTTATGCTATAAGGGTGATGTCATCTGCATAGCTGAGATTATTGGTATTTCTCCCGGCAATCTTGATTCCAGCTTGTGCTTCATTCAGCCCAGCGTTTCTCATGATGTACTCTGCGTATAAGTTAAATAAGCAGGGTGACAATATACAGCCTTGACATACTCCTTTTCCTATTTGGAACCAGTCTGTTGTTCCATGTCCAGTTCTAGCTGTTGCTTCCTGACCTGCATGTAGGTTTCTCAAGAGGCAGGTTAGGTGGTCTGGTATTCCCATCTCTTTCAGAATTTTCCACAGTGTATTGTGATCCACATAGTCAAAGGCTTTGGCATAGTCAACAAAGCAGAAATAGATGTTTTTCTGGAACTCTCTTGCTTTTTGATGATCCAGTGGATGTTGGCAATTTGATCTCTGGTTCCTCTGCCTTTTCTAAAACCAGCTTGAATGTTTGGAAGTTCATGGTTCACGTATTGCTGAAGCCTGGCTTGGAGAATTTTGAGCATTACTTTACTAGCATGTGAGATGAGTGCAATTGTGCAGTAGTTTGAGCATTCTTTGGCATTGCCTTTCTTTGGAATTGGAATGAAAACTGACCTTTTCCAGTCCTGTGACAACTGATGAGTGTTCCAAAGTTGCTGGCATATTGAGTGCAGCACTTTCACAGCATCAGCTTTCAGGATTTGAAATAGCTCAACTGGAATTCCATCACCTGCACTAGCTTTGTTCATAGTGATGCTTTCTAAGGCCCACTTGACTTCACATTCCAGGATGTCTGGCTCTAGGTGAGTGATCACATCATCATGATTATCCAGGTCGTGAAGATCTTTTTGTGTAATTCTTCTGTGTTTTCTTGCCAGCTATTCTTCATATCTTTTTCTTCTGTTAGGTCCATACCATTTCTGTCCTTTATTGAGCCCATCTTTTCATGAAATGTTCCCTTGGTATCTCTAATTTTCTTGAAGAGATTGCTAGTCTTTCCCATTCTGTTGTCTTCCTCTATTTCTTTGCACTGATCGCTGAGGAAGGCTTTCTTATCTCTCCTTGGTATTCTTTGGAACTCTGCATTCAGATAGTTATATCTTTCCTTTTCTCCTTTGCTTTTCGCCTCTCTTATTTTCACAGCTATTTGTAAGGCCTACTCAGACAGGCATTTTGCTTTTGTGCATTTCTTTTCCATGGGGATGGTCTTGATCCTTGTCTCCTGTACAATGTCAGAAACCTCCGTTCATAGTTCATCAGGTACTCTGTCTATCAGACCAAGGAGCTGCGGGTGCATGGGTGCAGGAGGGCTGAGAGGAACTACTCCACGTTCAAGGTCAGGAGGGGCGACCTCGTTCAAGGTAAGGAGCAGCGGCTGTGCTTTGCTGGATCAGCCATGGAGAGATTATACATAGTTAAGAGGTGTCAAATATTGCTAAATAGAATCCTCAGAAATTTCTAATTTAGTGCACTTAACAAATGGAATTTCAAGTACTACACTGAATACTGTACCATTTTCCCAATATGCACTCCCTGCAAAATTGTACAGCTTGACTACAGGAGGATAAAATTCATAATTAAGGTAACCCATGTCCCTGGGTTGATCATAATATATTTCTGCTTTTGAGCAAAAGATAAAACTTCTCATTTTCTTGATTTACCAAGCTTTCTTAGTAAAATTTCTCTTTAAAAATTTGAGTACTCAGTACTTTGAAACACACTGAATATTACCTTTCCCTGTAAACTGGCAGTATTCTAATTAGAGCAGGAAGGGAGTCAGATTTTCCTTTAACTGATTTGCTAAATTATTCAGTTCAGTTCAGTTCAGTCGCTCAGTTCAATTCATGTCTGACTCTTTGCGACCCCATGAATCATAGCATGTCAGGCCTCCCTGTCCATCACCAACTCCAGGAGTTCACCCAGACTCTACCAAGTCAGTGATGCCATCCAGCCATCTCATCCTCTGTTGTCTCCTTTTCCTCCTGCCCCCAATCCCTCCCAGCATCAGAGTCTTTTCCAATGAGTCAACTCTTCGCGTGAGGTGGCCAAAGCATTGGAGTTTCAGCCTCAGCATCAGTCCTTCCAATGAACACCCAGGACTGATCTCCTCCAGATTATTAGAACTTAAAAAAAAAAAAAAATCTATGTCCTAAAAACTCTCTGTCACTGATTCAAACTATTCTGGCATTTTACTTACACATTTTTAAATATGGAAATTTTCATTGAAGTACTGTTTAATTAGTATAAGGCAGAAACTCATCTACTACTGTCTATTGTGTCAGAACCGCTAGGTTAAATCTTCCTCTGGTCTTTAACAAACGGGGCATTTGCAATTATATAAATTCAAATTCTCCATGCAGTTTTCTCAGGAACTGGAACATCCACTATGAATAATTTATCTGCGTTCACCAAGATAATACTTTATAAAAAAATCAGCTTTTAACCTCTGGAAAAATAATCAGATTTTGATATTTTCTTTTAAAAATTTAAATCTATCCATAGGTATCTCAAATTTCTAAAACACTTGAATATTATGCCCTCTTATGCCACACTGGACTTCCCAGGTAGCACCAGTGATAAAGAATCTGCCTGCCAATGCAGAAGCTGCAAGAGACACAGGTTTGATTCCTGGGTAGGGGAAGATTCCCTGAAAAGGAAGTGGCAAAACACACCAGTATTCTTGCCTGGAAAATTCCATGAAAGAGGAGCCTGGTGGGCTACAGTCCATGGGGTCACCAAGAGTCAGAAATAACTGAACACACATGTATACAAGCCACATTACCATTCCCCATGTGTGTGCATCTTAAGTCGTTTCAGTCATGTCTGACGTTTCTGTGACCCCATGGACTGTAGCCTGCCAGCGTCTTCTATCCATGGGATTTTCCAGGCAAGAATACTGGAGTGGGTTGCCATTTCCTTCTCCAGGGGAACTTCCCAACCCATGTCTCTAATGTTTCCTGAATTGGAGACAGGTCCTTTACCACTTACTAGTCACTTCATGGGAAATAGATGGGGAAAAAGTGGAAACAGGGTCAGACTTTATTTTTGGGGGGCTCCAAAATCACAGCAGATGGTGATTGCAGCCATGAAATTAAAAGACGTTTATTCCTTGGAAGGAAAGTTAGGACCAACCTAGATAGCATATTCAAAAGCAGAGACATTACTTTGCCAACAAATGTCCATCTAGTTAAGGCTATGGTTTTCCCAGTAGTCATGTATGGATGTGAGAGTTGGACTGTGAAGAAGACTGAGCACCAAAGAATTGATGCTTTTGAACTGTGGTGTTGGAGAAGACTCTTGAGAGTCCCTTGGACTGCAAGGAGATCCAACCAGTCCATTCTGAAGGAGATCAGCCCTGGGATTTCTTTGGAAGGAATGATGCTAAAGCTGAAACTCCAGTACTTTGGCCACCTCATGTGAAGAGTTGACTCACTGGAAAAGACTCTGATGCTGGGAAGGATTGGGGGCAGGAGGAGAAGGGGACGACCGAGGATGAGCTAGCTCGATGGCATCGCCGACTTGATGGACATGAGTTTGAGTGAACTTTGGGAGTTGATGATGGACAGGGAGGCCTGGCATGCTGCTATTCATGGGGTCGCAAAGAGTCAGATACAACTGAGCAACTGAACTGAACTGAACTGGAGTGCCACCTGAGAAGCCCACCATTCCCCATAGTGCACCAATTTAATATGGTCTCACAATGGTACCAACTCATCTGAGTAAGCAGAAGACGGAAAAAGGAAAGAATGAAAGAAGTGGGACAGAAGGAGAGAAGCTTGTGGATGCTTACTGTCATGGCTGTCAGTCAAGCCGGACCAACTTTTCAACCTTTTGATTTTTCCCTATGTCGTGAGTCCCAACCTTCACAGAGTAGAAACAAGAGAACTTCTGGTGTTCACATTCAAACCTGAGAGGAAACACACAGTGCACTGCAGCCCCAGAGGTACTTTCATGCCCAGCTCCTGGCCTCTCTTCTCCAAGCTCAGCAGCATCCCATCCTGGTTCCTTTAGCAAAAAGGAGGATCCCAACACATATGGTTTATTTGTGGTTTTTCTCTGTGTTTCATTATTTCTCTTTGACATTTTGTTGAGGGTAAAAGAGGTCTTCATACATAAAATTATCTGATCTCTTATTGCAGCAGAGAACTGCTTGAGAAATATCACCCACACTCTGAATGCATGGTTTCCAAGCTTCCACAAATTTTAATACAGTTTGTCAGTCTTTTTCATAGTATTTCATGCTAGAATGAGCATACAATGATGTATGTAATAAGTCAAATGGGCTTTAGATCAATAGCTATAAATAATTAACATCTACCCTTTGCAGAACATTTGATGGGATATTTACAGTTTTAAATCATTGTCCCTACTGAGTATTCCATCTTCTTCTTCTCTACCTGGTGCCCAAATAAACAAAAGTGAAATAAAAGTATGCAATAATACAGGTCTCACTGGACTATGATATACTGAACATTATGCATAACAATGCCAGTATTATTCTCAACAGCCATTCAAGCAGTTTGACTGATTTCAAGGGGAAATTCCACCATCAGAGTGAAGAAAAATCTTTTTACTTTCATGATCCTTAATTAGGTGGATCAATGGAGTAGCTGTCACATTATGGAAGGCCATTAAAATTCGCTAATTAATCAAAAGTGAAGTTCAAAGTCTGGAGTGTATTTATTGAACTTCATTTTCCACTGTTGGTGCTTAAGACACTGAAGAGATTTCATTTCTAATTCTCTTCTTGTGTAATTAATTCAATGATGCCACAGTCTTATTTTTATCATAAAGCAGTTACATATCATAGCCACAGTCACTAACACTGAGAAGTCACCAGAGACAGGCTCAGCAGACCAAACTGGGACTTATACCAATGGAACTGGGCCCAGTATGCACCCTAGACCTCAGGGTTTTATGCTCTAGAGGGTGGAGGTCATTCAGTTTATGAACCACTTTGAAAAAACAGAACCCTGCTACATGGTATCATGAGATCATGGATTTGAAGCATCCAGAATCAATCAGCTGGAAAGAACATTTAGAAGGGCAAAAGTATTATAGAAATAATGCACTGAAGCATAGAACTAATCCTTATCCTTTGCTTTTATTAAGTTTAAAATTACAGTTTTTGTTTTTGTTTTTTTTACCTTGTCTGAAACTAGCCCACATGCTATACAGCACACACTACGAGCACAGTTTCAGTGCTACCATTTCTCCTTTTACGACCTAAAATTACAGTTATTTTCATTTGTATCATTTTAGCACCCCCTGCCCAGAAGAAGAAAGCTCATTTTCAAGACCTCCTAATTTTCCAATGTATGAAAGAAAAAATATATACATATATAGGAGACACGCATGTAGATCACTTTACATCAAAGGATACTATGAATTTTGATTCAGAAATTGATTTTGAGTATAGACTGTCCTTATTACTCCCTACACCAGAGTACACACCTTGCCATACATTTAGTCAACAGGACTTTTTAAACACAGATTAGGTTCGAGGTAAGCAGAGATACAGTGATTAAAGGGCATTGCCCCTTTCCTTCAGTAAGACAGAGGAGACAGTCAAGAAAATAATAATATTGGAGAGCAATAAAGTATGTAAAATGTTGAAGGACAGAATGGATCAGATGTGTCTGGAAGGGGTACCTAATTCAAACTGAGGGAGAGGTGTCAGGGAAGGACTCTTTCAGGAGGTGACTTTGATGTAGCTCTTGAAGACTAAGAAAGAATTAAAATGAAAAGCCAGGGTGTGGGGGCAGCGGAGGAGGGCAGTGACCACAAAGGTGAAGGGACAGGCATTCCAGGAAGAAGCAACATCATTTATACAAGTTCAGAGGGATGGGAAGCCTGTTTTGTTCTGAAACAATTTTTCAATTAAGGGATCAGTTTTGTCTTTTTTTTTTTTCTTCTGAAAGTAAAAATAAGACTTGGGAGTTCAAACATTAAGAGCACACCAAGCAAAGGAACTCAGACTATATTCTGTAGGTGGTGAAAAGCCACTGAAAAAATTTAGAGTAGTGTGTCACGACTGAATTTGGGGTTTTTATGATTTGGGCAACAGCATGGCCAAAATACCCCATAGCCAGTACCACTAATTTCAGGATAGATTCACATGTTCAGTGATGTCAGTGACACTATTTCTGACATCAGAGTGCAGAAGAGGAGGAAAAATAAAGAGAATTAACATTCTGTTGGTGTTGACTGTGTTCTTGGCACAGCACAGGTTGTACTTTTCCTAAAATGAAGATCTTTACCTATCTCAATGTTATCTACAGTGTGCGGTCCTTGGAGGCTGACCTCGTGAAAAATCCATCCTTATCACCGTTGGTTGCACAGAAGACTTTGCAGGAAATGTTCTTTTTTTTTTTTTCTAATAGAATACAGGAGTCTAAGCAATACGACCTTCAGTAGTGAAGGTGTAATATTTTTAAATTTGGAGGTGGTTAGGGACTCATACATATTCTGTCCATATTCTTGAAGCTAATGTGTTTTTAAGTGCTCTGAACTCCATCATGACTCTTTTGGAAAAAAGCAATTAATGAAGGAGGGAGGTAATAAGGTTGAACAGAGGATACTTTGCAGAGAGTGGTAATTTTAGCACAATGCCCTATTTATCATCCCAGATTACTGAAATGACAAAAGAGAACAACAAAGCACTCATCATGGAAAATAAAATGGGTTATATGTGTCTTCACTATCATCATGTGGTAGACTTTTTCAGTGTAGGTTTCAGTACAAATCCCACATCTAAATACCATTAACTCCACAAAGAGTATGATCTCACCTTGAGAATAAGGCAAGAAGAGGCAGAAGTAAGGAGAAGGAGATTGCCAGAAAGCCAGGCCAAGGACAAAAACATGAAAAAAAAAAGCCAGGCCAAGGACAAAAACATGAAAAAAAAAAAAAGCCATGCCAAGGACAAAAATATGGAAAAAAAAGGAAGGAAGTGATGGAGAGAAAAATAATAAACCTCGGGGAGAAAATGCCAAAAGAATTTTTTTTTTATTTTTGTTTTTGAAATCAGTAGGCTGAACACATAACCAAAATATGGGGCTGCTATTTAGGACTCTAAAGGGCCAGAAAAAAATTTACCTAAAATGAATTATTTCTGGACACTTACTATTAATACAGAGTATCAGATTTTCCAGGAGATAGAGCCAAATTAGATGTTTTCTATGATTTTTTTTTAACTTTTGAGGACTTTTATACTAAATGTATCACTTTGGGTTTATCATTTTAAAGTACAACATATAATGTAAAAGATTTTTCTTTTGCTTTAAGCCACTTTTTTCTGACAGAAAATGGTGCTAATTTTGTCCTTTACCTTATCCATTTAATATTTTTTATTCAGATAAAGTTTCATAAATGTTACAACTTTAATTACAACTTTCATAAACATTATCAGCCCACAAGTCAAAAGCATCAATTCTTCAGCGCTCACCTTTTTTATACTCCAACTCTCACATCCATACATGACCACTGGAAAAACTATAGCCTTGACTAGATGGACCTTTGTTGACAAAGTAATGTCTCTGCTTTTTAATATGCTATTTAGGTTGGTCATAACTTTCCTTCCAAGAATAAGTGTCTTTTAATTTCATGGCTGCAATCACCATTTGCAGTGATTTTGGAGCCCAGAAAAATAAAGTCAGCCACTGTTTCCACTGTTTCCCCATCTATTTCCCATGAAGTGATGGGACCAGATGCCATGATCTTCATTTTCTGAATGCTGAGCTTTAAGCCAACTTTTTCACTCTCCTCTTTCACTTTCACAATCACTCTAAAATCCAACAAGCTGTGACTTATAAAAGTTTACCAGTTTTCCTAATAAGTCTAGTAGGCAGCATAATTTTTAATGCCAATTTTGTTTCTCTAATACAATAGGGAAAATAATCAAAAAATATGAAATAGCAAATATAAAAGAGAACAAATATAAGGGGAACACATTTCAACCTGAAATGTGTTCACACTATATACAAAAATGAACTCAAAATGAATTAAAGACCTACATGTAAGATTGGGAACCATAAAACTCCAGGAAGAAAACATAAGGAGAATGCTCTGACATAAATTGTACCAGTATTGTACCAGACCTATGCTCTGAAAAGCAGAAGACTGGTTTTTAAAAATTGAAAATGATATGAAGAAATGGAAATGTATCCTAAACTCTTAGACTGGAAGAATATTGTTACAGTGTCCATACTCCCCCAAAGCAATCCAAAGATTTAATGCAATCTCTATCAAAATTTAAAGGACGTTCCTCACAGAATAGAGTGAATAAATCACAGTTTAGTTCAGTCGCTCAGTCGTGTCCAACTCTTTGCGACCCCATGAATTGCAGCACGCCAGGCCTCCCTGTCCATCACCAACTCCCAGAGTTCACTCAGACTCGCATCCATCGAGTCAGTGATGCCATCTAGCCATCTCATCCTCGGTCGTCCCCTTCTCCTCCTGACCCTAATCCCTCCCAGCATCAGTCTTTTCCAATGAGTCAACTCTTCACATGAGGTGGCCAAAGTACTGGAGTTTCAGCTTTAGCATCATTCCTTTCAAAGAAATCCCAAGGTTGATCTCCTTCAGAATGAACTGGTTGGCTCTCCTTGCAGTCCAAGGGACTCTGAAGAGTCTTCTCCAACACCACAGTTCAAAAGCATCAATTCTTCAGCGCTCAGCCTTCTTCACAGTCCAACTGTCACATCCATACATGACCACAGGAAAAACCATAGCCTTGACCAGAGGGACCTTAGCTGGAAAAGTAATATCTCTGCTTTTGAATATGCTATCTAGGTTGGTCATAACTTTTCTTCCAAGGAGTATGCGTCTTTTAATTTCATGACTGCAGTCACCATCTGCAGTGATTTTGGAGCCCCAAAAAGTCTGACACTGTTTCCACCATTTCCCCATGGAGTGATGGGACCAGATGCCATGATCTTCGTTTTCTGAATGTTGAGTTTTAAGCCAACTTTTTTGCTCTCCTCTTTTACTTTCACCAAGAGGCTTTTTAGTTCCTCTTCACTTTCTGCCATAAGGGTGGTGTCATCTGCATACCTGAGGTTATTGATATTTCTCCCAGCAATCTTGATTCCAGCTTGTGCTTCTTCCACCCCAGCGTTTCTCACGATGTACTCTGCATATAAGTTAAATAAGCAGGGTGACAGTATATACCCTTCACGTACTCCTTTTCGAAAACTATTTGGAACCAGTCTGTTGTTCCATGTCCAGTTCTAATTGTTACTTCCTGGCCTGCATACAGATTTCTCAAGAGGCAGGTCAGGTGGTCTGGTATTCCCATCTCTTTCAGAATTTTCCAGTTTATTGTGATCCACACAGTCAGAGTCTTCGGCATAGTCAATAAAGCAGAAATAGATATTTTTCTGGAACTCTCTTGCTTTTCTATGATCCAGCAGATGTTGGCAATTTGATCTCTGGTTCCTCTGCCTTTTCTAAAACCAGCTTGAACATCAGGAAGTTCACAAATACCCTGAATTCCCAAAGCAATCTTGAGAAAATGATAACAAGGCTGCAGATATATTTCTTAGGTTCAGACTACACTACAAAGCTACAGAAATCAAAACAGCATGATGTTGGCACAAAACCACATAGATGAATGGAATAGATAGAGATGCAGAAATAAACCCATGCATCTATAGTCAATTAATCTATGACAAAGGAGGCAAGAATATACAGTGGAAAAAAAGACAGTCTCTTCATTAAGTGGTGCTGGAAAAACTGGAGAGCTACTCACAAGGCTTAGATTAGAACATTTTGTCACACTATATACAAAAACAAACTCAAAATGAATTAAAGATCTACATGTAAGTTTGGGAACCATAAACCTCCTAGAAGAAAACATAAGGAGAATGCTGTGACATAAATTGTACCAGTATTTCTTTAGATTTGTCCCCCAAGGCAAAATAAACAAAAGCAAAAGTAAACAAATAAAAACTAACTACAGTTAAAAGCTTTTACACAACTAAGGAAATCATCAACAAAATGCACACGCCATCTATGGAATGCCAGAAAATATTTGCAAAGGATATGCCCAACAAGGGATTAATATCTAAACTATATGAACAGCTCATAAAACAAAATACCAAAACAAACAACACAACCCAATCAGAAAACGGGCAGAAGACCTAAATGGACATTTTTTTTTCCAAAGAAGACATACAGGTGGCCAACAGGCACGTGAAAGATGCTGAACATCACTAAATAGAGAAATACAAATCAAAACCACAAAGAGGAATCGCCTCACATCTGTCAGAATTCTAACAAAGAATATCAGATCTGACTCCACACTAGATCCATTCCTTTAGTGCTAACCTTGTGCTCTATTGTCATGCTTGCGCATGTGGTCTAACCTTGTGCTCACTCAGTCACGCTGGCTCTGAACCTCTGTAACAAGCGTACCTGGAGCCTGAAACATACATTACAGCCTATTCTCAAGGCTCTGACCTTTACAGGTAAAACACTTCTCGAAATAAAGTAACAGCTGCCTCATTGGAAATTTACAGGAACATTATGATCAGACCCACAAGGACAGGTGCAAGAACAGAGGATTCCTGCACCAAGAAGTTTGCAACAACCAGCCACACTCTCTCCCCTTTTAGGATAAAAAGAAGCCTGAACTACAAGGTTGGTAGGATGGTTTTTGGGACACTAGCTGACCATCTTCTCAGTCTGCTGACTTTGTGAATGAAGTTGCTATTCCTTGCCCTAACAACCTGTCTCTTGATTCACTGGCCTGTCATGCAGCAAACAGTGTGAGCTTAGACTCAGTAACACAATGGCTACCATCAAGATATCAACAGATAACAAAATTTGGTGAAGATGTAGAAATAAGGGGACCCTAGTACACTGTTCGGAGAAGGCAATAGCACCCCACTCCAGTACTCTTGCCTGGAAAATCCCATGGACGGAGGAGCCTGGTGGGCTGCAGTCCATGGGGTCGCTGGGAGTCGGACACAACTAAGCGACTTCACTTTCACTTTTCACTTTCATGCATTGGAGAAGGAAATGGCAACCCACTCCAGTGTTCTTGCCTGGAGAATCCCAAGGACGGGGCGCGGGGGAGGTGCCTGGTGGGCTGCCATCTATGGGGTCGCACAGAGTTGGACACGACTGAGGCGACTTAGCAGCAGCAGCAGTACACTGTTGGTAGAAATGTAAACTGATGCAACCACTATGGAAAACAGTGTGGAGGTTTCTTAAAAACTACAAATAGAACCACCATAAGATCTAGAAATTCCATTCCTGGGTATATAGCCAAAGAAAATGAAAACACATTTTCTTTGAAAATAATCTGAAAAGATACATGAGCCCCAATGTTCATTGTTTACAATTGCCAAGATATGGAAGCAAGCTAAGTGTTCATTAACAGATGAATGCGTAAAGATGTGGTATATAAATATATATACAATGAAATATTACTCAGCCCTTAAAAAATGAAATTCTGTGATTTGCAACAAGAAAAAACCTACAGGGTGTTATGCTTAGTAAGTAAGTCAGAAAAAGACAAACACTGCATGCTTTCACTTATACATGGAATCTAAAACATAAAATGAATGAAAATAAAATAAAAAATAAAACTAAAATTAATTAATACAACAAAACAGAAACAGACTCACAGATATAGAGAACAAACTAAAGTTTACTAGGGGAAAGGGATGGGGAGGTTCCAAACAGGTGTACAGGATGAAAAGATACAAAATACTACAGATAAAACAATAAGCAACAAAGGTACATTGTATAGTACAAGGCAATATATCTATTTTATGACTTTAACTGGAGTCTAATATATAAAAACACTGAATCATTACACTGTAACATGAAACTAATATTGCAAATGAACTATACTTAAATTTAAAAAGCAAGAAGAATAATGTGGCTATCCAGTCTCTATTTATAGATTGTCTGGATTGGAAATCTGTTTTAATTAATATTTTCTTGATGTGAAAATTAAGATTTAGGCTATTTAATAATTTTACAAAAACCAAACATAGTTCAACCAAATGACCAGACGTCATTTTCTAAGCATTAAATTACTTGACATAAATGTGTGTCTATGTTTTATACGTGACAGTATTATTATTGGTAAGGATCTAATTTAAGAAAGATGGGAATATAAATTGTCACAAGTTTACCAGAGGAAACAGACAATACTAGTAAATATCAGAAATGTGCACATATATTTTGAAATAACAATTCTACTACTAAGAAAGTTTAATTAATAATGATGTGAAAGTGAAAGTCACTCAGTTGCGTCTGACTCTTTGCAAACCCATGGACTATAGTATAGTCCATGGAATTCTGCAGGCCAGAATACTGAAATGGGTAGTCTTTCTCTTCTTTACCAACTGAGCTATCAGGGAAGCCAATGATATTAAACACATCATTTAAAAATTACAAGGTATTGTCAGTATTCTCTTATGAAACAGATACTTCTTTAAAAAATTTTTGGTGGAGACAGGAGGCATGCTGGATCTTATTTCCCCACCAGGAATCAAACCTGTGCCCCGTGCAGTTGACGTGCTGAGTCTTAACAACTGGATCATCAGGGAAATCCCAGTTAGTTACTCTTGAATACTGCCATGTTACCTTGTCCAATGCCAAAATATAGATCCTGATTAACTTCATTGTTGTTAGTGATAGCCAAACTTTTACATATTGATTCTTGTTACAAAAACTGAATCTGAGTAATCAGTCTTACTGCTTCCTGGGTAGCTCAGCGACTAAGCACACACACACAATTAGTCTTAGTAAGTACAGAAGAGATAATAAGAGAAATATGCTTCAAAGAAATTACTTCAAAAACTATTTTGAGAATAATCAAAACCAAATGATTTTCCTCAGGAAAAAAAAAATACAAACATAGTTTGGTTATACTATCTGTAAGAAGCAGTTTTCCTATAATATGAAGAATCTTGAAACTTCTCAAGGATATTGAACAAATTCAAGGGTCTAGATCTGTATATCTGTTGTAGCCATGCGTTCGGGAAACAAACTCACTCAGAAGGACAATGCAGACAGTGGAGTGCAGTTTATTACACCAGCGGGCCCAAGGCAGAGTCTCCTCTTAGCCAAGGACCCCAACCAGCATTTGTGAAAACCTTTTATGCCCCATGTGTACATCTCTGAACCTACCACTCCAAATTCCTTGAGACTTACATAAACCAAGGAAAATACAATCCCAATAACCCCCTCATTCACGTGCTATGTGCTCATGTGCTCAAACAGTCAAACAATGAGCCAATAATCAATAAACCCGAGGTTACACTCCAATAGTTACAGAAAAATTTATGGCCTGTCTGGAGGAAGGGGTGATAAGTGTATGTTTTCTCTTAGGCGATGAGTAACTAGATACGATCTTCAAGGTTCTCCTGTCTGGAGGGGGTCTTATCCTTCTGTTGTTGTTTTCATAGGCATTAAACACAGAGTTCAGAGTCCACTGGAAAGGTGGCCAAGCATGATCAGCATGAACAGGCCTAAGATGGAGTCCAGGCCCTATGAATTCCTTCTTCATATCTAACTAAATGAATGTCACTGAGTAGTTTCTCTGTTGCTGAAGTGCATGACATGGTTTGAGATCCTAAAATCTCACTTTTTTCCCAGAAAGCTAAAAGTGCTCAAACATGTAAAATTTCAGCTGTGTGCTTAGTCATGTCGATTCTGCAGCCCCCATGGACTATTGCCTGCCAGGCCCTCTGTTCATGGGGATTTCCAGGCAAAAATACTGGAGTGGGTTGCCATACTCTTCTCCAAGGGATCTTCCCAATTCAGGGATTGAACCCAGGTCTTCTGCATTGTGGGCAGATTCTTTACCATCTGAGCCAACAGGGAAGCCTAGAATACTGGAGTGGGTAACCTATCCCTTCTTCAGGGGAACTTCCCAACCCAGGAATCAAACTGGGGTCTTCTGCATTGCAGGCGGATTCTTTACCAGCTGAGCTACCCAGGAAGCAGTGTCACACAATAGCACGTGCACACACACACACACACACACACACACACACACACACAATCTTTTACAGATTTTAATGAAAGATTTTTATTTCTTCATCACAAACAGAAGAGTCCAAGGTCATTAAAACATTTATCTTCTAGATCACACACTGTTAGAGCAAGAAAAATATTGATAACACAAAAATAATATACACTATTTATTTGAAGTTTTGAGCATCTGTTTTTGAATAAAAATGTATAAATTCTCCAATTGTTTGTTGAGGTACAGAAGACAATGAACAAATTGGAGTACTAAGTGGAACAATGAATGCCTCTCTGAAATTTAATCTGGAACGAAAGGTAAGTTAAATAGATATAACTATCGATTATCCGATTGCTTTTCCTCACACAAAGGTGAAAACCTTGGCCAATGAAACTGAATTGAAAGACTTCTATCAACTGATGAAAATGGAATTTGAGTTCAACACCTTGTCTCCAACAATACCCTGCTCCTCATTTTGATACCTAGAAAACCATGTATGTCTTGTAACAACTGAGTATTATAGAATATTCCTTCTGATTATCACACCCATTCACCAAAACAGAATCTTATACAAAGAATGTGAGGTATTTTACTGACTTCAGAGGAGGAGTTGACAATGCTTATTACAATCATCTTTTTTAAAAAGTTATCAGCACATCCATACACTATGCAATTTTACAAATTGGCATCTTACCATTCCTGCTATCATCAGGGTCCTACCCTCAATACCATCCTTCTTAGGGTCCTACATAAATACTGGAGCAAGGTCACCTTTTGAGATATTTTCCCATGATAACTTCTGTCTCCTAGTCCATCTCCATTCCCACAGGCTGCTTGAGTTGTTTCCTTTACTCACCTTTATTCCCTTCCATGACTTCTGACACCCACAACCCTAAATTGGGCCAAACTTCACATGCTGAGAGCACATCCTTTACAATACTGCCTTCATTTCAGACACCAGACCCAAGTTTCAGG
The DNA here is from genome assembly GCA_917880005.1 of Nanger dama. Lineage (NCBI taxonomy): Eukaryota > Metazoa > Chordata > Mammalia > Artiodactyla > Bovidae > Nanger > Nanger dama. Next base: position 40,912,651 of record CAKJTW010000007.1, read on the forward strand.
TTCCCAGGCCACATATACTTCTGACCAGCTAGCTATAAATTTGGGGGTATCCACTACTCCCTTAACAATGAAAATTCACTATAGCAACTCACAGAATTCAGGAAAGTCTATATTTACGATTGCCGTTCTATACAGCAAAAGGATACAAATTACAATCAGCCAAGATACATAGGAGGAGGAGAGGGAATGCCTTGAAGACAAATTTTCCACTGTCCTTCTCTTGTGGAGTCAGGATGTGCGTGTCACCCTCCTGGCATATCAATGTGTGACAATATAGAATACTGCCAACTAGTGAAGGTCATCTAAACTTCAGTGTCCAGAATTTTGGGGGAGTTTTATTACACAGGTATAATTAATTGAATCATTGACACAAGGTTCAGTTTCCAGAGGTTGGGTGAATATCTTGAAGCTCAAAGCTCTGACCATCTAATCATGTGGGTGGTCTTTCTGGTTTGGCTGGGCTCCATCCTGAGTCACCTCGTTTGCATAAACCACCTAAGGGCCCACAACATGTCACTAAATTAGCATAAACTCTCAGGGCCCAACAGGAATAACAAAAACACTACCATCACTCAGAAATCTAAAGGATTTACAGTTGCTGCCTCCAGGAGCCAGGGACCTAAGGGAGCCAAATAATTATTACACAAGATCCTCTGATGGCCCTTTAAATGCCTGTTTCCCAGGACTGAATGAATGGAAAAGACACTAGTCTTCGTAACCTTCCTGTGAGAATCATTCTGCCTTTCTCATCATCATCAGGAGACGAAGAGAGCTCATCCTGTAAAATGAATTTTGTGGTCCTCTTTGGACTGATGTCTCCCACCTCTCTGTATCAAGATGGATCCTCTTCTGCCTTCCACATCAACTCTCAAAAACAGTAGTGCCTGAATCAGCAGTAACAATATCACCTCAGACTGGGTTAGAAATATAAGTTCTCAAGCCCCAGTCGATACATACCAAATCAGAAACTCTGGGGTTGTGCCAAGTAATCCTCATTTTAACAAATCATACAGGTAATTCTGGTTCAGTATAAACATTTGAGAAACGCCACTCTAGATCTGTACTCTAGGTCCTTTTTCGATGTCCAGACACTTCAAACTCAACCAGTAGCAAATTCTGACTATCTTTCCTCTCAGAGCATTTTTCCACTCCTATTTCCCCTGTTTCGTGAAATAGCACCACTAATTCATTTACTGAGCAAGTATTGCTTTTATTCAGTGCTTATTACATATTAGCAAGGACAGTCTCTATCCTCATGGAGTTCACCATCTAGTAGAGGTAAGACAAGGTTGTGAAAGTGAAAGTCATTCAGTTGTGTCTCTTTGTGATCCCATGGACTATACGGTCCATGGAATTCTCCAGGCCAGAATACTGGGGTGGGTAGCCTTTCCTTTCTCCAGGGGATCTTCCCAACCCAGGGATTGAATCCAGGTCTCCTGCACTGCAGGTGGATTCTATACCAGTGGAGCCACAAGGGCAGCCCAAGAATACTGGAGTGGGTAGCCTATCCCCTCTACAGGGGATCTTCCTGACCCAGGAATCAAACCAGGGTCTCCTGCATTGCAGAAAGATTCTTTATCAATTGAGCTATCAGGGAAGCCCTGGGTAGTATAACTGTTCTTGCCTTGGGAGAGATATGAACTGCTAGTAATGGAGGACTCGGAGGATTTTCCAGAGAAAGAGAGATTTAAACCAACACAGATGGCAAAGAATTATCTAGAGAATTAAAGAAAGAAGAGCACCAGACAGAGGAAACCACATGTATAAACACTTAAGATTAGACCAACTGTGACATATTTCAGGAGCCGAAGGGAGGCCATCTGGCTAAAGCATATTGAGTGGGAGAAAGAGAAACAGATGAGGATTGATATTTCATCTAGAGAGAGACTGTGCTTAACCTTGCAGGCCTGTAAAGGATTTTGGTCTTTAAGAGCAAAAGTGAAGAGTTATGATAGAGACAGGTATGACTGGATTTTTTAAAAGGTCACTCTGGAAAAGGTGAGCTGATTGAAGAGAGGAAAATATGGGAACTACTCCTCCGGTCACTCATAGACACAAAGGAGAAGCTTAGAATAGGAGAGGGCAAGGACTAGAGAGACAGACCTACTTAGAAAACACGGTTCTTCTAATTAAACCACTATTACTAGGCCTTCCATGGGGGTTCAGTGGTTAAGACTCTGCTGTGCTTCCACTGCAAGGGGGTATAGGATCCATGCCTGGTTGGGGGAACTAATATCCTGTATGCCACAGGGCCAAACAACTGTTACCCTTGATCCTTCTCCTATTCTTTTTGTATCAAACCAATCTTACAGTTACGCCATTTTGATAACTTAATATTCTTTTATGTCTAATTTTCTAATTTCAAGAGCTAAATCCTAGGCTAGCTTAGATCCTACAGTCATCATCTAACATAGCAACTTTCAAGGCCATACAGCAAGAGATCTCAGTAATGTGTCTATCCTCTAACCCCCAGGTTCGAATGTTTTTATTTTTGCTAGGAGGAGAATCAAGTTTCAATTGTGTAGCATGGCTTAAAGGCCTTCATACAACTCAATGAAGCTCATTAAGACGCATCTTTTAATACATCTTACCTCTAACTCTATAGCCTAGCCATACTGAATAGTCCTAAACTCCTCCTCTCAAAGTAGGTTTCGTTCCCACCCTCTGCCTGGACACTGCCCCACAACCACCCATAGATCCTTCACACTCACCCCCAACATGCAAACTAGATAACTCCTGCTCAAGCTTTAGCTCTTGATACAGATGTAACCTCCTGCCCCTGAAATCTGTCCATGGCCTCTGGATGGGGTATAGTTTCTCATCCTTTGTTCTCTATAACACTGGATAGTTCTAGTGTGTGATTTATCACATTAAGGGGTGATACCTATCTACTAGTATCTTTCTCCCACTAGCTTCTTGAATTCAGGGAATATATTTTATTCCTTATTATGTGTGATATGCCTTGATACATAGCAAACTTACAATTTGTTGTTCCTGCTGTTTAGCTGCTCAGTTGTGTCCAACTCTTTTGCAGCCCCATGGATTGTAGCCCGCCAGGCTCCTCTATCTATGAGATTCTCCAGGCAAGAATAACGGAATGGGTTGCCATTTCCTTCTCCAGAGGCTCTTCCTGACCCAGGGATCAAACCTGAGTCTCCTGCACTGGCAGGCAGATTTTTACCACTGAGCCACCAGGGAAGCCCCAAACTCACAATAAAGATGGGTAAATGATTACCCATGTCATTAAGCCCTAAATTTAGTTACAACTTTGCATTTCAACAACTTTGTAATTTTAGTTAATCTGCTAGCCTTGAGAATGTTGACCTCTCCATCTTCAAAATCTAAACAAGACTCTGACTTAAAACTAAGAGTTATTTCAAATAATAGACATGGTTTTTAAACTGCAAATGTATCAGTTAAGATGATCTGCTTATATTTAACTTCTTGGTACCTTAATTTCCTCTTCTATAAAATAAGGAGAGTTTAACTAGAACTGGTTTTTAATAGGCGCTCAATAGACATTGAATAACTGGCTAGATGAATGGATGAATACCAAATATTCCACAATTATATGGTTCTTTGTCAAAAACTTTGTATCTAGTTATTCCTTTTAGGAAACTCTACTCTTGAAGCCTGTCCTTCTCAAAATCCTTGATTGTTGTTAGTATTATTCATTTTCACTATAATTTATGCAACCTCAAAAAAGAAAATTAATATCCTTACATTTCTTCTAAGAGTGAGTCTTTGGTTAGGAAAGCAAAGCAAAATACTATGCAAAAGTACAGTCATTCTCAGTATTTTTTGCCTTCTCCATTAAAAAAGTTAACTTCCTACCCGTCCGTACCTCACCTTTGTCATACCTTCCAGTATTCCTTTAGAAATAACTTGCCCTAAGTAAAATAATGTAATCTCTCTCTACATCTAGCATCACACAGGAAACAGTAAGCAAAAATTGCATTTCAAAAGACTTTTCAAAACATAAGATCTAAAGCAGAATTTAAGAACAGTTTAGCTGACCCCCACTGTGTTTCTTGTATAGAGTTAGCTTAGATATTAATTTAGCATGTAATCATCAAGTATCAAGTCAGAAGGAGAGCCTCTGATACTTTCATCAGTGCTTCTCTCCTCCCATTGTGACCTCTGATCAACCCAGAGTCACTGATTTCCCTAGAGCAGTAATGGAAGGTGACATCATATATGCCTCACGAACTTCTTTAACCTCTGCTCATCTGTGCAAGTAAATCTACTTCTTAGAAACTTTGTTCACAATTAAAACCTAGTTGCCAGTTTTCCTCTTCCCAGAGAACAGCCTTTAAGCACTTGGTGACAGCCACATGTTCATCATTATGCTAATTTACATGTTACATGGTATATTTTAAGCTTTTAAACCAGCTCTATACCTATTTTCTATAAGACACATTTGATGTTTATTTTATGTGTAAACTATAAATGTGAATTCTCATCAACTTCCAGAGGCTTTGGAAAATAGAAAGAAGGGGAGAGAGAGTGAGAGAAGATGATCTTCAGAGACAGAAGATTCCAAATATGAATAATTTCTTAAAATAAGATTATGTATCAGGGACATATTTTCTCTCTTTAATTATAAATATTTTAAATCAGAGGTATATTAAGATTCTCAGAATCCTACAGGAGAATCTGAACATGTCTCTTCACTTTGAGTCTAGATTATAAGTCTAACTCATGTATATGAAAAGACGACCCCATTAAAATTTCCCCCAACTTTCTCCTGGGTGGCTCAGATTCATAACCTAGTGAAGCCCCAAGTATAAGAAAAAGAATTCTGAATAATGTGCAACAGAAAAAAAGCAAACTGTAGATAGTTATTATTTAAGTTCAGGGTCAGTTCATTATTTAATCCCTCCCTGATGCTGGGAGGGACTGGGGGCAGGAGGAGAAGGGGATGACAGAGGATGAGATGGCTGGATAGCATCACTGACTCGATGGGCATGAGTCTGAGTGAACTCTGGGAGTTGGTGATGTGCCAGGAGCCAGCATGAGGAACTCTGCGCATGGCAAAGGTCATGAGGAAGGAGGCCTGGCATACACAAAGGCGTGATCAAGCCTCAGGAAACCCCCTGTTCCCGAGCATCTACCCCCAAACCAGAGTCTGTTTAATGCTCTCACCTACACCTTTGACTTTACGGGGGGCTCTCCCCCATAACCATTTCTCTCGGAGAAGGAGTTAACTTGCAGCTCCAGTTAATAAAAATTCCTGGGCGTGGCAAGAGTGTTTCAACTTACAAACTCCTCTGAAGGTCCTCTAGCCTCCCTGATCAGGTTCATCCGGCCACATGTGATTGTTTACAGCCTCTCAACTGTGAGAGGCATGAGGTGCTTTAAAACTTTCTAAATACAGACTCTTTTGAGAAGTTAGAAAATTATTAGTATAGTATAGTGGGTTGATTAGGAATTATATTGGAGAAAGGTTTTTTCATTTGTTGTGCCAATAATTACTGCTAATTCCCTGCTCTGGGTGTGACAAGTGTGTCTCAGGTCAAATTTCTCTGCTGACAGACTAGCTTGTGTGACAACCTCTCAACCATAAACAGCACAGAGAGTTTGGAGTATTTTGAAAGTCTTAATTAACATAGGGCTTTTCTCATTGTTGAGTCAATGACTGCCACCAGGCCTCCATATCCTTAGGCACCTGGGAATATATTAATCAATGTATTTGGAATATAGAAAAGGAAATATAGTAGTTTTTGATGTTAGCAATACTAGACTTTTGAGTTAATGAATTTTCTCTTTTGTTATAGATCACTGTACTTTGTTATAAATCACTGTGTTCTTGCTATGTAAAAATGTAACTTTATCACTATCTTAAGACTAAATAGATCTTAAGGGGAATACTGGTGAAGGGTTTTCTTTTGAGCCAATATTTATTGCTAAATTTCCATATTCCCTGCCCTTATAGTGAATATAAATAGCATATAGGAGAAATAAGTATTAACCTTTAAGATTAATCTTGTTAAACCTTAGGCTAAGTAAGTGCCTTTCTTAGTTGTAACTCACTACACCCTCACCCTATAGGAATGCAACTTTATTTGGAGGGTGGCGCCTGTTAAGAAAAAAATCACCCCTGGAAAAAATAAGTTTGCTGGTTGACTGACCATTATCAGAAAGGACCATAAAATGTCAGCAGGCCTCATGGCCAGAAGATGATGTAAAACCCATAAGACCTTTGTATAATTTTATATGAAGCACCTGATTGTGACAAGGGTCAGGTCTGCTGACCCCCACGTGGCTCTGTATTCATCCCTACGTATAACAAAAGGTATAAAAATAAACCTGAAAAATACAGAAATTGGATCATTTTCTGGAAAGACTGATTCCCCTCTGTCGTTTCTTTCTTGCTCCCCGTTTTTCTGGCTGAATTCCCATCTGGAATGTGGGTACTCACCAAGCCTGCTAATTTTGCCTGGGCTTCTCAGATCAGACCAGGAAGGCCTCAGTGCCTCCTTTCCTTCGGGAGAACAGAAAGACACCTGTTGGCTATGTAGGTGGTGATTGGTATTCCTCATAAACCAAGTTATTCAGCCTCTTTCTCTCCACTAATTTTCCTACTACACTATGCATTTCTAATCTCTCTATATATCTGTAATTAAATACGTTTTTTCCTAGGATGCCTACTCCGTCTCCCCTTCGAATTACCCTGGATCGACCAGGGCTGTCCCTGGCAGTGATGGACAGGGAGGATTGGCATGCTGCAATTCATGGGGTCACAAATAGTTGGACACAACTGAGCGACTGAACTGAACTGAACTGATCCTGTGAATGAAATCCTTAATCTGCATGCAAGCTGTTTCAGCCGTATCTCTTTATGACTTGATGGACTGTAGCCTGCCAGGCTCCTCTGTCCATGGGATTCTCCAGGCAAGAATACTGGAGTGGGTTGTTATGCCCTCCTCCAGGGGACCTTCCTGACCCAGGGATCAAACCTGCAGCTCCTCCATTGCAGGGGATTCTTTACTGCTGAGCCACTAGAAAAGCCCATCCATAATCTAATAAATATTCATTCATCTGCATTCTGAGAACTCATGTTTTCATGGCAGATCTGGATTTAATTTAAAGTCACTATGATAGGCCTATCAATATTAACTCCATTTAAGATTTACCATTCTAAGAAGGTGCTCGTATGTGCTTAGTCACTCAGTCGTGGCCCACTCTTTGCAACCCCGTGGACTGTAGCCCACCAGGTTCCTCTGTCTACTGGATTCTCCAGGCAAGAATACTGGAGTGGGTTGCCACTGTCTTTCCCAACCTAGGGATCAAACCCAGATCTCCTGCATTGCAGACAGATTCTTTACTGTCTGAGCCACCAGGGAAGCCCAATAATGGCAAAGTTGGGGCCAAGAGGAGCTCAGAGCAATCTGGGGACTCTCAAGAGCACCTGACCTCCCACTGCATTCCTCTGCACTTACAGAACCGAGTCTTGCTTGGCCCTGAAAACACATTGGTCTTAAACCAGAACACAGGGCTGGCAGGATTTCCTATGGATCAGACTTTGTGTACTTCTGCCACCATGCAAACTCACCTGCTTACTCCAGTCTGCTTGTCCGAACGGCATGCCCTAACCTTTCCTTCACGCTAGGTTTGAGTGCCAGTCCCTGCCTCAGCACCTTGTTCCTGGAATTGGCTACTGCCTCTGCTGGCTTTCCAGCTTGCCACTGCCAAGCCAAGTGAGTCCCTGCTTGTACAATCTGATTACACCTTTGCTTGGGTGGCATACCTGAGTTGAACATATGGAAAATGATGATAATGGGCATGATGGTAATTAATACTTGTAATTGCTTCCAATTTTTTGCTTAAATTCTTTTTAAGAATTAAGGAGGAGTCTGTTTGCTTATATGATAAGAAAAACAGCAGAATCAGATACCGTTCTGATGTAGGAGCTCTTACATAGAAGGAAACCCTATAAAATCTTAAATCCCAACAATGAAAAGAATTTGAAGCACCTTGAAGTATGTACCTTAAAACTGCATTGGATGTTATTTGCGTTTGAGGTATTTTAATGCTCCAAGTGAGAGCTGAAATGTCAACATATTTATCAAGCCAGTTTGAATTATTTATTTTCTTAGGAGAAATAGCTGTAAGTGGAGGCTTTTCAGAATACTGTCATTTATAAGGTACCCACTTACAACCTGGGACTCCAGATCTCTCTTCCTTATATGTTTTGCCCATCCTCTCCCATAACTACTGGTGCTGGTTTGTCAGGAGTTTTATACTCTGTTGTGCATTGGTTTGAATCACCTGGGCCTCAACCCCAGAGATACTGATTTAATCCTAGGCATTGAGAACTTTTAAACTGCCTGGTGATCCAAGGTCATAAATCTCTACTACAGTGCTTCTCCAACTGTGGTCAATAATACTACAATACCAATACACAATACCAATACCATCATATTGGCAATAATACCTGGGAGTTCCCTACGTGTGAATGCTCTGACTACTGTTCACACATACTGACTCAGTCCACATAGGTGCAGCTCAGCAATGTATGTGTTTATAAATAGCTTTGAGATTCAATGTCATACAACTCACCCGTTAAAGTATACAATTCAGTGGCTTTCAGTGTATGGTACAAAGTTGCACAATTTTTTAATCACAATTTTAGAATATTTGCATCATCTGAAAACAACTCTGAAAAAAAAAAAAGAAAACAACTCTGTTGGCCCTAAATCACAAGCCCACAAAATCCCTTCATCCTCCTACCTCTTGCCAGCTACAAATGTATTTCCTAACTCTACAGATTTCTATTTTCTGGACATTTATATAAATAGAATTTGACAATATGTTGCCTCCCCTGACTTCTTTCATTAAGCATGTTTCCAAGGTTCATTCTTGTTGCAGCATGCATCTGAGCTTCCTTTCCTTTTATTGTTTAATATTCCATTTATGGATATACCACATTTAATTTATCCATTCCTCAGCCGATGGACACCTGGACTATTTCCATTTGGGGCTATTATGAGTAATGCTGCTATGAACATTCATGTGCAAATTTTTGTATGGATACATATTTTCTTCTTCCTTTAGTATACATATCTTGGAGTAGAATTGCTGGATCATATGGTAAATGTTTAATCTTTTGAAGAAATGCCAGACTCTTTTGTAAAGAAGCTATACCATTTTACATTTCCACCAGAAGTGTAGAGGGCTCTCACTTCTGCACATCACTGCTGATACTTCTTATCTGACTTTGATTCTAAACATCCTAGTAGGTGTGAAATGGCATCTCATTGTGTTTTGATTAGCACTACCCTGATGGATAATGATGCTGAATATTTTTCATGCAGTCATTGGTTATTTGTATTTAAACATTTTTCTGGAGAAATGTTTATTCAAGCTCTTTGTCCATTTTTTTAATTGGGCTGCTTTTTAGTGAGTTATGTTTATTCCAGCCACGAGCCTCTTATTAGGTATAAATTTATTAGATATAACTATACTTGCAAAATGTTTCCCATTCTATGGATTCTCAACTTTATTTATAGTGTTCTTTGAAGCATAAATGTTTTTATTTTTATATTATTCAGCTTCTTTCTTCTTTTATTGTTTATGCTTTGGTATCCTAAGGAACTACCGCTTAACACAATGTCAAAAAGATTTATTCCTAAGGTTTAGTCTAAGGGTTTTTATCATTTCAGCTCATTTCATTTATTTTGATTTATTTTTATATATAATGTGAAATAGGGCTCCAGCTTCACTCTTTTGCATGTGAATATCCAGTTGTCTCAGCAAGAGTTGTTGAACAATTTGTGTTTCATTAAGCCTTACAGGGAATTTTGATAGCTGCTTAACTTTGAGGACTACTGCACAATGTATCGGAGAAGGCAATGGCACCCCACTCCATTGTTCTTGCCTGGAGAATCCCAGGGATGGGGGAGCCTGATGGGCTGCTATCTGAGGTCGCACAGAGCCGGACACGACTGAAGCGACTTGGCAGCACCAGCAGCACAATATCTGCTAATTCTTCTCTTTAATAACTGTGAGACCCCTCTAAGCATGGCATATAGGATGTTCTATTAGAGAAAATTATCAATTCTCTCATCAGAATCATATAGATCAGTTAAGTGTAACACTGTCACCATACATCCATAGGTAGGAAAAGAATCAAATCTGATGTATTAGTTCAGAATCTTTTTTCAAAGCTAGAAAAAAAAAAATTTATACTTTGCCATATTTTGAGTATCATGTGTTTTCCAGATTTGACTAGCAATTTGCATAGCAATTCCCTACCCAACTGACTCTGTTAAGAAACATTCAATATCGGTTGCATACTCTGCATGAGCCAAACTATCTTGTGAGACCACTGCAAGACTGCTCATGCACGAAGGTTGGATACCTGCACAAATCCAATTAGTTGTCCTCCACCCTACTTCTTTTTCAAAAGGAACTGGAAAGGGTCTATTTTGTAACAAAAGAGATTGTTTTTGACATAATGAGGATCATGTGTATTCCCAAGCCAGCTCTAGAAATGTTTTAGTTCTGCCCAACTGAAAGTGAATTGTTTAAACTTAAACATGGCCATCGCAAAAGCCATCTGTCAGGCAAGTGAGATTTTCTTGAAAACACTGTTTCGTGTTTGCTACCATCTTTAGCAGGGTGAGGAGATTCATTTGGCTTATACATCTTTGGAGAAGGTACCTTGCCCCACATCTTTCAATATCAGTACCACCAAAGTAAAGTCATTACATTGAAGCCTCAGAATTATTTTAATCTAATAAAATTTTAGGAAAATTCATTAATCACAACTAGTGGATAGGCATATCAACTATAAAAATTAGTTAATATAGAGGGATGTGTATTTCTGGCATTGAACTCATCTTTTTGACACAGTAGGTATTTTTCCACCATTTCACAAGTGAAGCACTGCAATTTACCTGTGGTCACCCAACTAGAGGGTGATGAAGACTTCAACAAAGGTTCTTCAGAATCCAAAGGCCAAGTTCTTCACACTAAACTGCCTGACTTCACATATGTGTATACATGTGCAATTAAACTACACAAATGTTGAAGTCAAAAATGTCTATCTTAGATTATACAGGGTCTTCTTACAAATTCATTATTTGATCTGATATGCTCTATAAATCTGGCTTCCACTCCAGTGTTAGTTAGTCACTCAGTTGTGTCCAGCTCTTTGTGTGACTCTATAGACTGTAGCTGGCCATGCTTCTCTGTCCATGGAATTCTCCAGGCAAGGGTACTGAAGTGGGTTGCCATTTCCTTCTACAGGGGATCTTCCTGACACAGGGCTAGAACCCAGGTCTCCTGCATTGCAGCCGAATTCTTTATCATCTGATCCACCAGAGTTCTAGAGATACAATTAATAAGGAAATATAGGCGCACAGTTTTAATCCTTGAGCTCAAAATTATAATGATGGAAAAGGAGTTTATAATGATAGAATGAAAGAAATGCCTGGCTTCCATCTGGACAGAAGATCAACACATCCCCCATTTATCTAGAACAGTCAGTTTATGTCTTTTGTTTAGCATAATTATTAATAGCATCTCTTTTACTCTCAAGAATTTCCCATTTTATACAATAAATTATGTGGTCACTTCATGGCTGGCACAAGCTACTCATCAAGACACAGCCCTTCTCCAAGAAACTACTTAGAACTATGATTCAGTGCACCAGAAATATGTGTCTGTTTAATTCTTTTCCTCCTACCAGCTTACTATAGAATGAAAAACATACCATTAGAACTATTTATTCAAGACACTGTATCTTCAGATGACCTGTATTGGACAATAACATGGAACAGAATCTGTTGCCCGGCTCTATTCCATCAACAGGGATTATTTATCTGAATATCAAACTATGAAAACTGAGGAACAGGGTTAGTGGCTGAAATGGCATGAAGCATGAGTATTTACTTGAGGGGAGCAAAAGGCTTTTCCATGAGGCCCTCTGTTAGTTCTCCATTAGCTAAAAAGAAACCTTAGTTTGTGAAGAAAAAATGATGACTGGAGAAAACAACGTGAATCTAGCTTACCGAATGTCAAGACTACCGTATTTCTTAAATGTAACTCTGGGACCCAGCACTGCCTCTGCAGTAATGTAGTCTGGTGGATAAACTTATCAAGTGACAGTGTCTTTCTTCAAAAACTGTCAAATGAATTAAAATAGAATTAAAAGGGCTGAGTCCCCTTGCTGTCCACCTGAAACTATCAGATTGTTAATCAGCTACATTCCAATATAAAATAAAAAGTTTTAAAAATAGAAATTATACTGATACAAGTCTCCAAAGGGATGTAGGGTAGATGTGGATCTCAAGAGGTTCAGTTCTAAAGTTAGCTGAGATGTTGGGGAATCCTTTGTCACATGGGAAATATTAGGGAGCAGGCTGGCAGGATGTAGGCAGCCCCAGGCTGCTGTTGCTCCAGGGCTTCATTCATAAAGAGGACAAAGCAAAGTGAGATGTTAGGAGAGAACACAGTGGGGACGCCTCTACACAAAGGCCTAGGGCTCAGCCCTGGATTCCAGGTCTGTTTGGCAGCAAAGGAGGCACAGAATGATCAGGCCCCTAGACAGAATATCTGGGAATATGTTTTGTCTCCACCTTGCTCTCGGAGAAGGCAATGGCACCCCACTCCAGTACTCTTGCCTGGAAAATCCCATGGGCGGAGGAGCCTGGTAGGCTGCAGTCCATAGTGTCGCTAAGAGTTGGACACGACTGAAGCGACTTAGCAGCAGCAGCAGCAGCACCTTGCTCTGGCCAGGATGTGCTAGCTGAGCCATGGGTGGTTTTAGAGCTAATGACTGAGGAGACCCAAAACAGAGAAAAGCAGGGAGACTGACCTATGAGCCACACAAAGGTTTGCGTTCGCCCTTGAGCTCAGAGATGGTTAGAGGACAGCACAAATGTTCAGTCTTGTTCCAGTGATCATAATTACTGCAAAATCCACTATGTTACATTGAAGATATCAACCTAAAATGATATGTTTTTCTATGGCATTTAAGATGGGGTAACAGATAGGATATTTTAAGAGACTAGTAGAAAAAACTAAGATTAATTTAAAATTAATCTTTTAAAAATTCAACTCAACTGAAAGCCTCAGAATAGTAAAGTGGAGAGGTACAGATAAAGATCCAGAAATCCACCCTCCATGACATTCCCAACTACGGTCATTTGAACTACATATAAACCCCACTAAATGCCACTATACAACACAGCACTTTTCATTTCTGACAATTTCAATTAATAACATATTTTCCTTTACTGAAGGGGAAATTCTGCCTCCTTGTAAGTCAGGGTAGTTTACAAGGCATTCCTTTCCTTCTTTGGATCAAATAGCGCAAATATATCAAGTTACAGGTTTATCTGATTGACCTACTGTATTTAAGGTTTACCACAGTACTGTTTTAACAGTGAGTATTTTGTGTATGCTTTAAAAGTGCTCTTAAAAAACTATTATCTTCAAATTCTACATGTAAATTAACAATGACAAAAGTGTTTTATTTTATAAATTTATCAAGCCAACTCTTGCTCCAAAGCCAGAATGGTTTTAATAGAGCACAATACTGGAACCAATCAGTGGTTACAGCTATATTTCTAAACTTAATCTAGCTATTTGAACATTTAAACCTACATCCCTTTGGAGTTTCATATCAGCATCTCTGATACTGAGAATTATCTCAACTACATCTCAATGTATTGGCTTTGGGGGCACTATTTTCAAAACTGACTGCCTGTATCAGCAACCAGACCCTAGTCCTGTGCCCTATTGAGTATGTTGCTCCCCATAATCAAAGACCCCTTCTTCTTGTTCTGCTCATATGGCAAGATAACTGATACGAGGTTTATAAAATACAACACGTCTTATTTGAGAGTCTAATATGTTCAGGCCCAAAGTTACTAGGACAGAATTCAGTGATATGCAGAATTTACTGTACAAACATTGTTATCTGATGATTATTCAGAATGGGTACTAATTTAGATGGTGAATCAGATAGAATATACTAATGTATGTCAGTGTAGTCCACTTCATGCAAACTCATGTGAAATTAATGCAATAAACGGAATAATGATGCATACTTCTATAGTATAAAATAATATAAAACATGTCAAAGAAGGAATCATATAATAAATTCAGTATCAGGTTGTTTATTGGACTATTATTAAAGAAACTATTAAGTGCTTTTGATTGGGAGAAGTAATTGACTAAGCGGTTCATTCAAAATGTCAGTTTTTATTCCTTTCCCATAATATATTTTGATAAACAAAGTCAAAGTGGAAGCCAAATAATCCACCAAATCTTAATTTCCGGGATCAAATGTATCCTCTGATGTTTTGGTAATGCTTGTGGGGAAGGGTCCTGGTGCTTTTTCTCAAGCAGGGTGGTGACAGTACTGCCTCCTCAAATCTATTCTACACGTCTGTGTTTTCATTACCTCCAGGAAAGATGCCTTATTCTCGCCTCCTGCCTGGGCATTATCTGTATGAAGTCAGCCATCCTACTCCCTCAAATAAATCCATAGATATATGATAAAAAATAAAAATTAATTTCCTTTTAGACGAATGGTGACTTTATTTGGATGTACTAATCAAGCTATTTTCCCATCTCTGAATCCAATTTTAACAACCAATATCTGACTTCAAAAGAGTTTCTCTATTTAGAAAACTGCTGCTAAGTCACTTCAGTTGTGTCCGACTCTGTGCGACTCCATAGACGGCAGCCCACCAGGCTCCACCATCCCTGGGATTCACCAGGCAGGAACACTGGAGTGGGTTGCCATTTCCTTCTCCAATGCATGAAAGTGAAAAGTGAAAGTGAAGTCGCTCAGTCGTGTTTAGAAAACTAGTTTCCTAATATATTCTTAGAGAAATATAACATATTGTTCTCCACCTTAGTTAAGGGCTGTCAGAGCTCAGCCTGTGTTGGAGAAGAATTGTATGCACATGGTACCAGAAAGTTAGTGTCATAAATCTGTTTGTGCTTCCTGATAGCCAAGAGACATAAAGATGATCTATTTTAACAGAGCTTCCACACAACAGCATGACTAGTTTATTAATCATTTGCCTTGAAAATTAGATCAAGTTATCTGATTTCCTGCTTTGAAAATGTCAAACTTTTCTTCTCAAATGCAGCCAACCCGAAATTACCCAGAAGGGGTTATAGCATTGGGCTTGGCTCTTTTCGAGACAAGTTAGGGCAGACTCATGAGATTCCAGGAAACCCTCCTTCGACACTCCCCCTCCCCCCTCCCCTCCCTGTTGACAATTTGGAAGAGATCAGAAGCCTTTATTCTTCCCATATTATTCATCCATTAAAGAGAATGAAATGATGCCATTTGCAGTAACATGGATGGACCTAGAGATTGTCATACTGAGTGAAGCAAATTACAGAGAAGGAGAAATAGTGTATGACATCCTTTATACATGACATCCTTATTGTATGACATCCCTTACATGATACAAATGAATTTACTTAGAAAACAGAAAGAGACTCACAGACTTATAGAATGAAATGATGGTTGCCAGGGGGAAGGGATAGATTGGGCAGGACATGTACACACTGCTATTTAAAACAGATGACCAAGGACCAACATGGAACTCTGCTCAATGCTATGTAGTAGCCTGGATGGGAGCTGGGATTGGGGAAAATGGATACATGCATATGTATGGCTGGGTCCCTTCACTGTTCATCAGAAACTGTTACAACATCGTTAATTAGCTATACCCTAATTTAAAATAAAAGTTTTTTTAAAAGCCTTTATTCCTCCCAAAGCCATGGGGCCCTTCACTATGCACTCCTGCCATTTCAGAAGTGAGCCTCTGACTTATAATCAGAAAAAAAGGTACATACTTTCATCTTTATAGATCCTCCCCATGCCTAAGTCCTTTTCATCAAATAGGAAAAATTTTTATATTCATCTCTGATTAAGATTTTTCCTATTCTTTCACTTTCCATCATTCCTTTAAATTCACCTATTAAGTCTTTAACTGCCTTCCAAGAGTCACATGAATTTTCTCCTCCACACTTTCCTTGCTTTATTTCACTTTTCCTTCTCTTGTCACATCACTATCTTTTCCTGTTTAAGAAGGAGATCTCCTGTTATGTGCCAGTATTTGACTGACACTAATAACATATTCCTTTATAACACTCTTTAGAAACTGTGGAATCCTCTTTCAGTATTAACACGAGTTATTGTGTTGTGTTTTCCCATCCAACCTTTTCTAATGTTACCAGGATGATTTTTGCACAACTGAGGTCCATCCTAACTTACTCATAGAAATAGCTAACAATGTAGCATTATGACCAATACAGTATTCTGACTGCTGTGCATATATTACCATATGCAATCACATAGAAGACTATGAATTGAGAACTACTAATGCCATCTGCATGTTATAGACAAATTTGAGACTCAGAAAGACCAAGTGCATTGTCCATGGTGTAAGAGGCAATAAGAGACCGCACTGGGCACCCACCCAAGGTGTGTCTTTCCATAGTGCACCCTCAGCTGCCGCCTGCCCCATGCTGCATCACTGAGTGTGACTTACGTGAGATCATAGTTTGCCAAGTTAAAAGCTATACCACTCTGACGTCATTTTAATCTATGCATATTTTCAAACAAGTGTGTCTCACAATTAGAACTTCATATCCATCTGATACATGACAATAAAAAGGAAAAAAAAGTTAATTTCACAGAATCTTCCTATGAATCATAGTAGAAACTATAGAAAAGATGTAATTTGTCTGGGCTCCAAGAGTAAATCACTTCAATCTTTGAGTATAAATAAATGATTAGTGAACTATTTTCATTAAATGTGAATATTCTATGTGGCAACCAAAGAAAAATATTGTTCAGAAACAAGGAAAATCTTTAGGAATTAAAAGTTTTACACTACCTCTTGCTTCTGGTCAGCTCTGTCTCCACATTCCTTTTTTGTTTAACACTCTTTCTGCTCCCTTCCTGCCACTAGACAGTCTATCCATGTCTCATCCAAAGAGAATGTTATCACTGAGAAAGCAAATAGACATGCTTGACACAGAGAAAAATATATGAAGTCCTTTACATCATTTTAACAAGTTTGATACAGAGTTGTTGCTAGTTCACTTTCAAGAATCTGTCTCGACACTGTAATAATCGATATGTGGAAAGTTATTAACATCGTTTCAAATATAAAAAATAATTTAGCCCTGAATTTCTCCCATTTAATCAAGCTATCAAAATAAAACATGCAAATCATGGAAATAATTTTATAAAGACAATGAAGAGTATTTTAGTAAAACTTGCTTCTATTATTCAATGCTTGATTTCCCATTAAGTTGTTGCATCCTCTAGTTCCATATTGTTTTTCAAGAAACTTTATTACATGGTGTCATATATACGGATAAGTAGAAATGATCACATAAAACCTTAAAATTAATGTGTTTACCTATATGTCACATGTGATGAGTGTGATATAAATTTTTATGACATTTTTTCATTTAAAAAATCAGTAGAGTAGAAGTATTTATTTTCAATTTTCCATTCATGTAGTCACTTAAATATATATAAATGTATAGTCACTTAGATATTTCCTCAATTATTTAAATAACATAGGTATGGCTTTTTGTTTCTTAAATTTTCTTACATAGTTTCTGATTGAATTGTTTACCATTTTCCAAACCAGATTATCCGAGAAGTAGAGTCAATGTGAAATTTAATGAGTGTGCTATACTATTATATAATTTAAACATTTATATTTATTTAATTTAAATAATGGTACAGTTCAAGTTCATGATTGCTCCAACTTCTCCAAAGGATAAAAGTACAGAAATAATATTCCAGTACTGTGAATTCATCTCAAAAAGCACCTTGTTTTCTTCCAGAAGCAAAACTGTATTTTGTCCAGAGTCAGTGAGCTTTCAGACTTTCATTCCTGAACAAGTAAAAAATGCAAAGCTGTATTTTAAAAGCACTGGGTCAAGATCAAAGATATGAATTTTGTCAGGCTCAGAGATTTGTTTACTAATGTCATGGACATCAGTGATGTTGACAATAGCCATTCTTCAGGAATAAGGATGAGCACCCTTTCTTCAGGGAGTGCCTATGCATCTTTTCATTTCCAGACTATACTTACCACTGGAGACTCAACGAAATACTTCAGACAGTTTAAGAATTCCCCTGGCCTTGCCTGCTCACTCATTAGCTCTCTGTTCTACCATGAAGGGAGATTAGAATTTTCCATTTTTTAATCAAAATTTTCTATATCAAACCTTTTTATCAAAAAGTTTATCTATCAAACTTACATGTATAACATTCTTATTCAATCAACAACCCATATTCCTTCAACAGGTGTTCCATTTTTTGAGCATGTCTTATGGAACTGACTCTCATACCACTGCTGGAATTCAAAGATCATCAAGATGAGCTCCATTCTGAAAAACACACTGAGCACATACTATGTGAGATGTGGGGAGGTACAGCCTATACCAAGGGAGAATGAGGAGTCTGGCCCTGAGGGTTTATATTCCAGCTGAGGATGTCAATAAAGCAGAAGTTCCAGCAGTGCTATGATGTAAGCAGATACAAAGTAGTGGGAATTCAGCCTGGAGCAGAGGAGCTCAATGTCATCTCCTGAGCACTGTGTATCTTTGAAGGAATAAACAAGAGGACAGATCGTCAATGGCTGTTAGAGAGATAAGGAATTTCCAGGCAGGAGAAATGCACGTATAAATGCAAGGAATGGCTTGCATCTCTCTAGGTAATACCAAGCACTTCCCTGTAGCTGGAGCCAGAACGTCAAGCAGGTGGGGTGGGGAGGGGAGGGGGAGGGGAGGGGAGGGGAGAGGCACTCCTGGAGAAGAGGGCAGAGCCATAAAGGGCTTCTTTTCATAGGAAGCCCCAGGGAACCCAGGAAAGGATGCTAAACAGGTCATTGAAACTGTCCCATTTGAATCTGAGATGCTTGCAGTAGTGTGGGAAATGGATTGGAGCAGGTGAGTGAACCTAAGGAGGCCAGTCAAGGTCCTCATGGTGATCCCTAAGAAGGCAGGGGGATGCTGGGGCGGGGAGGTGGGGAGCTAAGACTGCTCTTCACACCACACACAGCACAAGATCTCACCTCAGAGCGTGGCCTTGCCTTGCTGCTTCTCATAAGCCAACAGAGAGAAATTACATTTACAGAAAACTGTCTACTAGAAAACCCAGAGAAGCACACAGCTACGTGTCCTAAGCCCTGCCCTTGAAATTAGGCACACTAGAAAGTCATTAGCTGAACCTCATGCAGAAGAGTCTGAGTTTGATTATAGCAACAACAGCAACAAAATGCCCATTTGCTATTGAATTTTTTGGAGACCTAGTTAGTATGCTGCACGTGTCTTGTATAAGATCCCTTGTTACATATAAAATTTTAAGGGTTTGAAATGAGAAAAAAATTTCCAAAGCATTGCATTTCTTTTATTTGAACAATATTTTACAAAATCTAATTTTTTTGGTTGTTGTACAGCTCAGACCTACTTTTTCCCTCTAATAATTACGAGTGTTAATTTCACTTCAGAAGACAGGTGCAGCTTTTTTGTATATATTTTAGTGAAAGTGTTAGTCACTCAGTCGTGTCAGACTCTGCAATCCCATGGACTGTAGCCTGCCAGTATCCTCTATCCATGGATTCTTCAGGAAAGAATACTGGAGTGGGTTGCCATTTCCTTCTTCAGGGGATCTTCCCAACCCAGGAATTGAACTCGAGTCTCCTGCTTTGTAGGCAGATTCTTTACCATCTGAGCCACCAGGGAACTACTTTTTAAATAAATGTGACTTCCTGTAAATTAACACATGTTCATTTTGGAAATAGTGAGTGTATAAACATGAAATTAATTATATCAACTTCACATTGATAATTCCTACAGAATTTTCTTTTAAGATCCTAATTTCTTGGGCTCCAAAAATTACTGTGGATGGTGACTGCTGCCATAATATGAAAGCCGCATGCTCCTTGGAAGAAAAGCTATAGCAAACCTAGACAGCATCACTTCACTGACAAAGGTCCATACAGGCAAAGCTATGGTTTTTCTAGAAGTCATGTACAGATGTGAGAGTTGGACCATAAGAAAGGCTGAGCACCTTCCATACCACATCTACTGTCTCTGTCAGAAGGCTACTATTGCCATTTAAAAGTTATTTTATTCCAACCACTTAAAGCCGTTATAGACGTGATTCTTAATGATTCCAAATTCTCAAGGTCAATGCTAGAAAAGACTCTTTCAGCATAAAACATTTCAATAAATTTCATGCCATTTATTTAATTTTGGTTGAGAGAATTCAGCATAACAGTTTATGAGTAGGTTTGCTACGTGTTTGTCTTTTAATATGTATAGCTCAGAAGATCACAAGTCATGTTGTATAACCAGTCAGTGTCAGGGGCTCCTCCGTTGTCACATTGCCTAGACTATCTTCTGCACAGGTGGACATCTAACCTGATTTAGGCAGTGAATATAGTTGAGTAGCCTCATACAACCTTGTTTTAGTAAGAACAAGTCAAGAGTCTTACTCATCCTATTTATAGTTTTATCATCAACTAAAGGACACTTCTGGCACTCTATAGATGGCTCGTTCTTCTCAAACATTTTAACTCATAATATAGCAGTCCCTATCTCTTGATGGTTGTTTCTTTCCAGAAATGAGTCTGTTGCCCAGGTCTTAGATTTAGGTGTGCCTGAGAGCATGCTAACCCATTTAATTACTGAGCTGCCTGTGCTTTTACCAATCTGATCCAACCCCTGCTTCCCCTGATTTTCTCTTTGCTCTCGTCTTTCCTAAACAAGTTAATAAAAAGAAGTTTTAGGAAGCTATGGAAGACTGAGGGCTCCCCTGGTGGCTCAGACAGTAAAGAATCTGCCTGCAATGCAGGAGACCTGGGTTCAATCCTTGGGTCACGAAGATCCCCTGGAGAAGGAAACAGCAACCCACTCCAATATTCTTGCCTGGAGAATCCCATAGACAGAGAAACCTGGTAGGCTACAGTCCATGGGATTGCTAAAGAGTTGGACATGATGAAGGACTAGCACTTTCATTTTTCACTTTTTCATGGAAGGTTGAAAGGAAGCAAAAAAAGAGAGAGAGAAAGAGAGAATTAAAAAAAAAAAAAACTTTTTAAGCTTTTTTTCGTTTACCCAATAATTAAGTCAGCTCTTCAGCCTCCTTCTCCCAGTGTGAGAAGTCACTCCTGCTGTCACTCAGACACACACACACACACACACACACACACTCTCTCTCTCTCTCTCTCTCTCTCTCTCTCTCTCTCTCTATCCTTTCCGGCCAGTTGCCCACACAGGATCAACAGGGAGCTGCTATCTGGGGCTCCACCTACATGCATTAGCAACATCCATTTCTGCGCCCTTGCACCCCACTTTTCTTTAGACATTGAAGGTTTTCTGGCTCATCTTTCTCCCTAGAGTAGATTAGAGTAGGCTCTGCTCCCCGGGCCTTGTGTTGAGTAGCACTAGTCCTTCCTATCACCCCAACTAAACCCTTTTGCTCCTCTGGCCAGGTTCTTCAGCCAAGACTCAATTCTACTTAACAACACATATCGAAAAGTATATTGCCACACATATACAAATTTAACTGCACTATCATCAATGTAAAATTAAAATATCCAAAGCAGTGTATGTAGCCTTGTCTAACTATCAGTCCCTCCTATGCTAGGATAACGACATGGCTAATTCATGCCTAGTCCCTGGCTTGAATAGCTCCTCTCCCTCTTTTGTTAGCCAGTTCTATTTCCAGCTGAGCCTCCTGTGCATTAAATTTTGATCTACATTTCATACAACTCCAGTGACTATTTTTGTCATAGGAAAAAAAAAGCCTATTTGAATTGCTCAATAATCTGATTAATTGTTCACAGACTGAAAATTGCTCCTATAGATCTAACATTTCAGCTCTTCTACTACTGAACACACCATTTATATCTTGAAAATACAGTATTATGGTTTTCCAAATACACAAAATAGTCCTTCAGTTCCCTCTGAGAGAAGTTGAAGGAGTTATATAATGCTTTCTTAGAGCGAAGGAGGAATGACGTTTTTCTGATGCTGTCTGTGTTAAGTTTCATCAAACACACAGAAATGATTTAAACTAGAAAAAATATTTTCAACAAGAGCGTTAGTGGTAGAAATAAAAGTTAAAAATTTCTTATCCCTGCTCCCCTGACGTCTTGCCTCTTTAAGCTATGGGGAACGTTGCTTAAGCATTTAAAATGTAATTAACTGTACCATTACAAAAAAATGGAGAAGATGTCATATATGGCAAAGGAGGAAATGCTAATCCTAATGAAAATAAAGAAAATAATGTGATTACCACTATTAGAGGGAATTTTTGATAAATGTAAGAAAACCATTTAAAATGCATCAAGAGGTGAGCCTTTCAGTGGGAAAGAGACTGAAGATCAGGCAGTTAGAAATTGTTACTATGGTACAAAAATACGTCAGTACTTAGAAAATGGTCAGGAAATATAAAAACACAAGGGTCTCTGTGAAACTGTGCTAAAACACATGAGATTCACAAGGATTAAATTCATCAAAGGATTAAGAAATAGACAAGTGAAACATGTACTAGCACTTACTCTAATTCAGTATTCTTTCAAGAAGGTTATTACAGATTATATTAAACTGAACATATATAACCTAAGGCATAAGTTAAATTAAGCCACAGAAAAATGGTAAATGATTGCAAAGTGCAACCATTTATAAAGTATTAAAAGGACACAGCTGGTATTTGAATTTAGCTGGCATATGAATCTAGCTTTTAATTTTTAAAACTATTTTAAGGGACACATTTGATTCTCCTTGAGTGTGATAGTCAGTTATGAAACAAACTCTTACAGTAAAATGCATGATTTCTTCCGATTGTCGATTTCAGTATCCACAAAACACTGGTTCAACATGAAGTCTTTCTTGCACATGATTCCCAGAGAATGCTTCCTGTGCTGTGCTCAGTCATGTCTGACTCTGCAGCCTCTTGAACTGTAGCCGGCCAGGCTCTTCTGTCCATGAAATTTTCCAGGCAAATACTGGTGTGGGTTGCCAATTCCTCCTCCAGGGGATCTTCCTGACCCCGAGATCAAACCTGTGTCTTTTTCATCTCCTGCACTGGCAGGCAAATTCTTCACCACTGCATCAGTTGGGAAGCCTAATGATTAACTAGAAGAATTTCAGATTTTTGAACAATTTTCTCCTTGAGAAGTAAAAGCATACCAGATAATAATCACATTGTAAGGAAATTCAGCAGAGTCATGAAACTCCTCAGGTAAAATACTCAAGACCATCAGATCCAGCCCTTCCACAGACATGGATCCAAAAGAATGACTTCTTCCTACAGTAAGCTGAAGATCAGCCAGTCTGAAGTCTGCCTCATAAAATCCAAGCAGGTGAAGGATTCTGAAGGCTTCCCATGTGTCCCATTATGTAACGTACATAACACCCCTCCGAGGAGAGCTTTACAATTTGTCCCACATTTATAGCTCAGAAAACTGAGCCTTGGTTATAATTCACTCAGAATGAAAACTAAACAAACAAACAAGTCACGAACTGAAAATCCTGTGTACCTTCCAACAGCCTATCTAGAATTTCTCTCAGTGCCCTACATCCCTAATCTAAACTTGCAGAACTTGGAGATGTCTATAAGATTACTCATTAGGAAGAATCTGAAACAATTCATCACATACAGGTACATAACAGGAAAAGTTACATGTTGAGTCATTTTATGTCACAGGGCCAGACATGCTTCAAGTGTGTGGACTGCAATGTTTCATCTGCAATTTTTTCTTCTTAGTTTTCCTCACATTCTTATTAAACTGGTTGATCATAGGTATATATAAGCAACATAAACCTGTTACTTTGTTTAGTACCTATAAACAGTAATAGAGTGTCATTCATTGGCAGTTTGGGGGTTTCTTGTTCTCTTCCGTGTTTTGAAAGATGGCCAATGTGATTTGCCTCACCTAGCTTCTCCTAAACTAAGGACATGTTCTTAGCACAAAGCTCCATCGTGTACAAGCAGAGACTCAAAATAGAAACCAGAGTAGAAGAAAATATGTAAGAAGTGGCTTTCACTTCATATGCTCTATAAGGACTCCTAAGATTCATTCACGTGGCAAAGAATTCTCCATTAGTCCATGAAAATAAGCAAGCCATTAGTAACAGAATGAAGAAATTGTTTCAGAATTTCAAGTCACATGTCCGGGATATATTCTTCTGAAAAAAAAAAAAAAAATCAAGGGGAATTGACTATATACATGTGGAATGGAAGTCATTCATGGCATCCAACATGCTGGACACAGGGCATATAAAAGAGAAATAAGATCCAGCTCATGACCGGGGAAATTCTTTATGGAAAAAAAGAAGAAACTTGAACTATTATCATAATTATACAAATTGATGAGTGTCGTTGTGAGCTGTTAAAAGCATTGGGGGAGAGTAGAGTAGTAAAATGAAAATATGCCTGTAGATATGGGGAAAAGCTCCACAACTGAAACATGTTATACAGAGTGCAATGGAGTCACAAAAAGAGAAAACTGAGGAAATGAAACAGCAAAACGGAAAGGTATCAAATTGAAAGACCAGGATGTCATCAGGCAACGACTGCTGAAATGAGCAATGAGGAGGAACTGGGAGATGGTGAGGAAAAGGTGAAACGTTTCACCCCCATGAAGTCATTATCCAGATCCCAGGAATGGTCAACAGGTCTGGGCAGCCCTGGAGACACGCAAAAACAGATTCTCACCTTAACATCTGACATCCTGACCCAAAGGTCATGAACCTACTTTCAGTCAGTCCACAGGGTGAATTTGATGCTGGGTAAATGCAAGACACGGGCTTCCCTGATGATTCAACAGTAAAGAATCCGCCTGCCAATGCAGGAGATGCTGGTTCAATCCCTGGGTCAGGAAGATCGCCTGGGAAAGGAATGGCAACCCACTCTAGTATTCTTGCCTGGGAAATCACGTGGACAGAGGGAGCCTGGTGGACTACAGTCCATGGAGGTCACAAGAGTCAGACATGACTTAGCAACTAAATAACAACAAATAATGCAGGACATGCTGTGAAGAATGCCATCGTACAGCTTCAAAGTGAAGAGACTTGGAGCTCCCATGGATTGATGGATTGGTTGAGGGGATCTACAGAAAGGGACAATTCCCAACACTAATGGAAAACAGATTTCCACTTCATTACTATCTACATGAAACAAGATCAAGGGCTTTGGAGATTTTTATCTTAATGTAAGTTGGAGTGACAAACATGCATCAACTAGGTTTAGAACAATAATTCTTAAGTTTCGATGTATCCAAGAATTGTCCAGAAGATGTGTTTAAAGGTGGAGGTGGCTGATTACTTACTCCTAGGGTTCCTGATTCAACAGTGTCGGGTAAGGCCAAAGACTCTGCACTTCTAATAAAAAGTTACATGTTAGTGATTCTGATGCAAGTAATCCTCTGAAGGAGGTGACTGACCATCTGAAGACACTGTGAAACACGGCTCCAAAGCTTCCTTATAAGCATTTTACAGCATCAGTGCTTTATCAGCTGGTTAGACGTCTAGTCTGATTTATAGCAGGCCGACTCTCTTTTAGGCCTTGAATGTGCTTAACTGCTCAGTCATGTCTCTTTGCAACCCTGTGAACTGTAGCCCACCAGGTTCCTCTGTCCATGTGGATTCTCCAGGCAAGAATACTGGAGTGGGTTGCCATGCCCTCTTCCAGGGGATCTTCTCAACCCAGGGATCAAACCCAGGTCTCCTGCATTGCAGGTGGATTCTTTACCATCTGAACCACCAAGGCTTGAATACCTATTAACATTTAGAATTTACAGATAAATAGATAAACTAATCTGTTATCTGGTTATCTTTTAGCTTCATATTATGATCACTTTATACACAAATGCTTTGCTTCTTCAGTATTAAAATTGTCTGTCAAAAGAGTCATTTGTCTTGATCACTGTCCTATAAGATTTTCAGGTAATTAGTAGAGGGAATCTATTTTCTTTTCATCAAAGTGCTTCTTAGTGAGTCATGATCTCTAGCCAGCCCCTTAAAGATTTGTTTCATTTAGGTGAATGGGTATCTATCCAGCAACGCAAGCCAGTATTTAGAATAATGCGCCATTAGAAACTATGAGAAATGTAGAGTACACTTCAATAACTCAATTATATATACAAATTCACACATAATTAAGTTACTGTCTGCTCTGCCATAGAAAGATTTTTAGGTTTGATTTCTCATTAATGAAAACCTGAATTTACCATTACTCTGCTAGATCAGAAGCCAGTATTCAAATATTATTCATTGAAAATATATAATTTATTAGTTCAACAAGCTGTGTAATTTATAAGCTCAACAAATTTTGGAATAAGAGACCACAGTGAGAACCAAGGCTAAGTACCCACTGCAAACATGGGTGGTTATGACTAGGCATGATGGCCTCCAGGAAAGGAGGATGAGAGTTCCTACCCCTGCGGAAGATCCCAGTTATCTCACGGATGAGTTTAGCTGCGACTGGGACCCCAGTAAGTGCCATGAAGGCAGTCATCACATCTGTCTGCTCACTACTCTATCCATAGCAAATAATATTGAGCCCAGCACATGTTAAGGATTTAACAAGGTATTTGCTGGGTCAAATCTGAGTTTCAACAACTGATAAATGATAAATAGCATTTGGCTTCCCATACAGTATACCTGAAGAAGGAGCTCCTTTTCTATGAGGGAGTCCAAATAAACCAATTATCAAAAGACATGGCCCTGAGAATAGACTAGGGCAAGACATGCATGATCATGGGGATTTATTTCCTCATGTAAAGCCTGAGGAAACCAATTTTACTTATACTAGATTTCACTAGAAACCATGTGTATCAATCATGATTCAGAAGTGAAGTATTGAGCTTTGTTTGTTGTTTATATTTTTTGGTCACACCAGGTGGCTTGTGGGATCTTAATTTCCTGACCAGGGATCGAACCTGTACCCCTGATAATGGAAGCTCAGAGTCTTAACCAGTGGACCATGAGGGAAGTCCCCAGAAGGGAAGTATTGATAGCTACACATTGGAAGGACCAAAATAACTCT
The DNA here is from genome assembly GCA_917880005.1 of Nanger dama. Lineage (NCBI taxonomy): Eukaryota > Metazoa > Chordata > Mammalia > Artiodactyla > Bovidae > Nanger > Nanger dama. Next base: position 40,939,715 of record CAKJTW010000007.1, read on the forward strand.
GCCAAACTTGTTCTCAAGTCAATCATTTTAATAAAGCAGCAATATTTCTAATTCCATTTGCACATAACGATTTGTTGTCAAAAGCATCTAAACATGATGAAAAATAGAATAGAATTCATTCACACTTTTTACATGCAAAATACACTGAGGAAAGTGTTCATTGAGATGATTATGGAAACTGAACCTTAAAAGATGTGAATCATGTAATTAAGTACCCTATCAACAAGATTAGCAGCCAGTAATTTGTCACAGGACATTCACATTCAATTCAAAGACGAAAGTTAGTAAATCACTAAAGGAGCATAATTCGGAAAATTGAAATCGTCCTTTGGTTCAATTTAATGCACTAGGAAATGACCCTGTATGACATCTCACTCTTGTAAACAATTTCATTTAGAAACCCTTGTAATTTCCTTCACAAGTTCTGAATGGAACTATAGTCTGCTAAAAGCCATTTTAGTAACCATGTAAAATTCGAGCCTTTGACAAATTACAGCCTGTTTCTTAAGAAATCTGCTGGGTTTCCTAATTTAATCATGATCAAAAGATTCCCAGTGGGTACACTTAGTTTTAAGAGTAAGTCTCAAAGTAAATTAACTATTTCTTCTGTAATGTTCATTAAGTAAATTATTTCTCACTGCCAATTACCATTTATTAAAACAAGGGAAATGCCCATCTCCATTCACAGATAGCACAGAATTCTCTTCCATATTGCAAGAAATATAAGAATATACTGGGGTGCTCACTCCTTCCCAACCCCCTCCCAGTAGTAACCATTAGTTTGTTCTCTGTAAGTCTGCTTCTGTTTTGTTATATTTATTTATTCAGTTTATTTTTAGATTTTTCATATGAGCAATAACATACAAAATTTGTCTTCATCTGATTTATTTCATTAAACATATTTTTAAAAGGAAACTATCGGTACCTAAATCACTACCAGCTTCATTTATCATATGTAAAATAAAGTTCTAAAAATAAAAAGGAGTCCAGTAATACACTTGCAACACACACACACACACACACACTCAATCAAAAATACGAAGTCAACAATAGTGGCTTGAGGAGTTTCGAGGGCCACTTCCTCAGTGAAACAACCATAATAGCTTAAAATTATTTAGAAAAACATGATTTAAAGTCCCTGGAAATTATAATAAAGTCATGCAGCCAATAAAGAAATTTTAAAAAATAAAAATAAAGAATATACTGGGATGGAAACAAAATATCATAGCCAGGAAGAGAAACAGAAGCCAACTTGTGTTTTGAAAAAATACGTTTGAAAAACACAACTTCCAAAACGTTTTAATATGTGGCATTCAAATTGGGAAGGGGATCCATTACTATACATTCATTTATGTACAAGAAGTATTTAGCCACCCAAGAAAGTGAAGCAATATCCTTGTCATTAGGGAAGGCTAAAGAGAATTCCTATCCATGTATGATTGGCTATTTGGCTCCCAAGAACAGAGACTTTATCAATTACATTTTATTTATAGTAAATGTCCTGATATTTAGGTACTTGCAGAAGAGCTCTAGACTTACCAGGTGGTGCAGTGGTAAAGAATCTGCCTGCCAATGCAGGAGACATGGGTTTGATCCCTGGGTCAGAAGATCTCCTGGAGAAGGAAATGGCAAACCACTGCAGTATTCTTGCCATCCTATGGACAGATGAGCCTAGAGGGCTACATTCCAGGGGGTCGCAAAGAGGCAGAATCGAGCGACTGAGCAAGCATAGGCATATACAGAGGAGCTCTAAGTTCCAGGGAAGCAATGACGTCGTCCTCTTCATCTGAAACTTGTGGTTCCAATGTATATATCTGAAGATTATTTCCCCCTTGATAATGAGGGTAGTAATGCCCTATTCATAAATTCATAGAAGTCACTTCAATGTTGGTGGATTCTTTTATTCTATTAGTGATAAAGTAGTAGTTACCTAGTTCCTGTTGGCCATGCGGTAACTCATTCTTTTAACTCATTTAGGAAAGAAAAAAATATTAACTCCAAGATATTCACATCTGATATCTAGGATGGTATATGGGCTTCCCGTCACTTGCCTGCTCTACCTGACAGGTAGTGGCTGCCCAGAGACCCAGGCTGAGAAGACTGGGGACTGCATCAAGGCTCCACCATGAGTGACCTAAATGGGTACCAGTTTTGTCTAGCACGGTGAAAAGCAGAGGGTCTTATGTCAGATACATGAAGAACCTGTCTTAAATGATGTAGATTTACTGCTTACAAATTCAGTGAAGAACATAACATCTTTATTTCACAATTTTTGTGTATTTTGGAAGTTTGTACCACTCAAAGAAATACTTTCCATAAGCTTTCAACTTGCTGCTTGAATACGGTAAAAAATGAGAGAGAATGCTAGGGTTGATAACATAGAAAGGATAGAAGTGGAAAATAGAAATAAACCAAATATTTAAGCATTGGAAAAGTGAATGATATAGTATTTTAACAAAGATTACTTGTTTCCCCTAATATTTAATAATGTTTCAACTATCAACAAAAAATAAAGTATCTGTTCTGAAATTTAGTTTTATTAACTGGCAGTTAGGTAAATATGCTTTATTTAAAAGTCTTTAGAAGCACAAAATACATGAAATGATATAAATCTCTACAGTTTAAAAAATTTAAGTAACTATGTCATACACAAATATGCCTGAGTTCATTATCAGTTTTATTTGCCATTAAATGTTCTTCCAGACAAAATAGGAGCAGGACATTACAATGGCACCATAAATAGACGACAACAAAAGTATCTATATAAACATCATTTAAAGCAATAATCGTAATTGAATGCTTAGAAATCTGTGCATACAATTTTGATTTCTCTTACTAAAAGCTACAGAGAAGGCAATGGCACCCCACTCCAGTACTCTTGCCTGGAAAATCCCATGGAGAGAGGAGCCTGGTAGGCTGCAGTCCATGGGGTTGCTAAGAGTCGGACACAACTGAGCAACTTTACTTTCACGCACAATGAAAAATATAAATATACACAAACGAAATGTAAACCCAGAAAATTTCACCTCATTTAAAGCAGAGACATGATAGAAAAGTAAGTCCTAGTGATTACAGACAACAATGATGTATAAGGAAGTTCAAAGCTGCTTAGAGACTAGATCTTAATTGTTCTCACCACAAAAAAAAGACACCATTATGTAACAGGATACAAGTGTTAACTAAAACTACAGTCTTAGTCATACTGCAATATATAAATGTATCAAATCTACACCTTGTACATTTTAAACTTACCAATATTAAATAATTATATTTCAACTAAAATTGTGATTTGATAACAATTACCTATATTCACATGAATGTTGGACATAAATATAAAGAAATGAAGAGTCACGTGAGTTATGCATTCCAAGACATTTAAAAATTCTACTCATTATCCCACATTTTTTACATTGCTGTAAATTTCAACTTTAATCCAGCATACATTCTAGCATGATCTACTCTCTTAGCCCACTCATATATGTTAATAACCACATTCCTCTGTTGAATTCCACACATACAATGGAAGGTATTAGCCATATATGACTAAATATGGTTAAACATCTAATGCCCAAACACTTGCACTAAGTAAGATCTTTTATTTAGTAACATTTTCTCACACATACAAACCTGTGATACTAGAATGTAATAGGTAAAGTCAAAATTTTCTAATGATTTCCCTTCATGCTATTTCTTTCTCGGCAGATTTAAAGAGAACTTGCTTTTCACCATCTGGGCTGTTCATCATGCTGAAATCATGTTCCTCTTTCAAGGGCCATCATTTTGACTCCCTCCTAACCCTCAACACATATGCTAGCCAGAGAAGAGTGGGAAGGGGAAAGAATGGAACTAATATTGTGGTGCTAGGGATAAAGAACCTGCCTGCCAATGCAGGAAACCTAAGAGATGCGGGTTCCATCCCTGGGTGGGCAAGATCCCCTGGAGGAGGGCATGGCAACCCACTCGAGTATTCTTGCCTGGAGAATCCCATGGACAGAGGAGTCTAGCAGGCTACAGTCCATGGGGGGTCGCAAAGAGTCAGACATAACTGAAGCAACTCACCTAGCTAGCAAGCTAAGAAATATCTGGAACCAGGATGCTGAGCTTAGTGATATAGGAATTCAGATAATAAAATTTTATCTTTTATTCCAACAGTTTTTATTTCTACCTTCAGTTCTGGTATGTTTTTATCATCCTCCTGGATTGCTCCTTACAAGCATGGCAGAATCAGCTTAGTTATCCCTAGGATGTGTGCTCGGTCATGTCCAACTCTTTGCGACTCCATGGACTGTAGCCCGCCAGGCTCCTCTTTTTAATCAAAATGTAGCATAATAGCTTCTACATAGTAAATGCTCTGAGTAGCTTTAAGTGCTAAATTTGCTTAAGGTGTAGAAGTTATCCTTACTATCATTCTGTACCTGAATTAACTTAAAACCAGATGGCTAAGTAACTTAGCTAAGGTCAGTCAGTGAGACAGGTGATCTGGTTGTCTGGATCCGAATCCTGTGCGCTGAATAAGTGCTTTTGAAAGAGAGCCCCAGGTTTGCCAGAGGTGGGAGGATCGCTGTGGTTGTCCAGGAAGCTGGCAAGAGTCCAGTCACACGATAATGGCTCACTAGCCTCCTAACAGGCCTGCCAGGCACTACCCTGTAGATGCTGGTGATGGAATGAACTAACCAGTCCTCCAGTATATAAGCTGTACCTTTCACTTTGTCAAGATATTGAATTAACCAGTATATTTTCTTCATCTTTTATCATTTTTAATTTAATCCAAGAACAAAACTGCACTGGTGAAGGAAATGGCAACCCACTCCAGTATTTTTGCCTGGGAAATCCGATGGACAGAGGAGCCTGGAGGGCTACAGTCCATGGGGTCTCAAAGAGTCAGACATGACTTAGTGACTGAAACAGCAACAAAACCAAATGGTAAGTCCAGGGAAAACTGTCTCAAAAAGAAATTCTACTTTATTTAATGTTTATCTATTCTTTAAAAAAAAAAAAAAAAAAAAGCAGGGACATTACTTTGGCAACAAAGGTCCATCTAGTCAAAGCTATGATTTTTCCAGTAGTCATGTATGGATGTGAGTTGGACTATAAAGAAAGCTGAGTGCTGAAGAATCGATGCTTTTGAACTATGGTGCTGGAGAAGACTCTTGAGAGTCCCTTAGACTGCAAGGAGATCCAACCAGTCCATTCTGAAGGAAATCAGTCCTGGATATTCATTGGAAGGACTGATGCTGAAGCTGAAACTCCAATACTTCAGCCATCTGATGTGAAGAACCGATTCACTGGAAAAGACCATAATGCTGGGAAAGACTGAAGGCAGGAAGAGAAGGGGACAACAGTAGATGAGACGGTTGGATGGCATCATTGACTTGATGGACGTGAGTTTGAGTGAACTCCAGGAGTTGGTGATGGACAGGGAGGCCTGGTGTGTTACAGTCCATTAGGTCACAGAGGCGGAAACAACCGAGCTACTGAACTGACTGATTCTTTTTTAAAATGTTAAATGAGATTATGAAAATTAATGAAGCTGTGTTTTATAAAGAATTTAACTATTTCTAGATAAAAACTTCAACAAGTTTTCCTAATACTGTTTTCATTTTCTAATATTTACAGGAAGAAGCCTCTTGAGTGAAGAAAATGACAATGTATCAAAGATACCAGCTCTACTCTTAGTCCTGATTTTGCCAGAATTTTTCACATATACAACAGTCAGTTATAGGAGCAGCTGACTGCTTATTTCAAATTCACTCAAAAGTACTGGGAAGCTGAGGCCAGGACTTAGGGATAGTTTCCAAACAGGGCATTCATTTACTCCCAAGAGAAAAGATGTAAACTACAGACTCACAAAGACTGAGTGTTTGAAGTCAGAAGTATTAAATCCATTGAGTTTGGCTGTAAACCTTATATATCTTGACCATAATAATGCCCATGTGTTGTTTTTCACTTTGTTTGGCCTCAAGTGTACATTAGTGAACTTTATCGTGTCCTTTAGTAAATCTATCCCAGGAATAACCTGTTTGTCATACCTGAGAAAAGACAGTTAATTTTTGTTACCCAGAGAGCCATGGGGATGAGGTTAGCCACCGAGGAAGTCGAGGGTTGCAGATATGGACGCCTCACACCTCAGTGTGCTTCATCTTTCAAAGGAGGAACTGAGCAGCTGGGTTGGAAACCCCAGAGAAACCAAACTACATATGAGTTTCATCATAGGTAGAAGTTCATCAATGGAATCTTAGGATATAAAGTTTTATTAGTGTAAATAATTTGTCTTCATGTATCTCATTATTTTTAATCCTTGCAAATTCACAGAAACAAATGGATATATTATGAGTATTATGATTTTAGTTTACATTTCATAAATGACTATATATCTCTATAATTCTTGAACTTACATAGAGGTTCTCTGGGGAGAGTGCAAGAGTTCAAAATTAAAAGGGGACATATAATTTAAGAAAAAGCAAAATTGTTAGGAAAGATGAATTACATTCAGATATGGCTGATTAGAAAATTAATATTTGTAATGTTTCCATTTTATAAAGCCACAACTGGCTTTACTGTCCATGTTTATTTAACTTACTATTTTTAGAAAACTAATAAAATTCTATTTTAGTCATAAAAATTTCCAAAGATGTTTTCTGAATCAATTACATTAGAACAGAGCTCCATTGAACAGTAAGCACTTTATGTGTGAATACTATGTTACTTTTTATTTCTTCTTTATTTATCACAGCACCTAATATGTAACACCTGAATGGTCTAGAGGTTTTCCCTACTTTCTTCAATTTAAGTCTGAATTTGGCAATAAGGAGTTTATGATCTGGGCCACAGTCAGCTCCCAGTCTTGTTTTTGCTGACTGTATAGAGCTTTTCCATCTTTGGCTGCAAAGAACATAATCAATATGATTTCGGTGTTGACCATCTGGTGTTGTCCTTGTGTAGAGCCTTCTCTTGTGCTGTTTGAAGAGAGTGTTTGCTATGACCAGTGAATCCTCTTGGCACCAAGGCCAAATTTGCCTGTTACTCCAGGTGTTCCTTGACATCCAACTTTTGCATTCCAGTCCCCTATAATGAAAAGGACATCTTTTTTGGGTGTTAGTTGTAGAAGGTCTTGTAGTTCTTCATAGAACCATTCAACTTTCTATTCTTCAGCATTACTTGTCAGGGCATAGACTTGGATACCATGATATTGAATGGTTTGCCTTGGAAATGAATAGAGATCATTCTGTCATTTCTGAGATTGCATCCAAGTACTGCATTTCGTACTCTTCTGTTGATCATAATGGCTACTCCATTTCTTCTAAGGGATTCCTCCCCACAGTAGTAGATATAATGCTCATCTGAGATTCACCCATTGCAGTCCATTTTAGTTTGCCACTCCTAGAATGTCAACGTTCACTCTTGCCATCTCCTGTTTGACCACTTCCAATTTGCCTTGATTCATAGACCTAACATTCCAGATTCCTTTGCAATATTGCTCTTTACAGCATCAGACCTTGCTTCTATCACCAGTCACATCCACAACTGGATATTGTTTTTGCTTTGGCTCCATCCCTTCATTCTTACTGGAGTTATTTCTCCACTGATATTCTGTAGCATACTGGGGACCTATCGACCTAGGGAGCTCCTCTTTCAGCATCCTATAATTTTGCCTTTTCATACTGTTCGTGGAGTTATCAATACTTAAATTGAAGAAAGTAGGGAAAACCACTAGACCATTCAGGTATGACCTAAATCAAATCCCTTATGATTATACAGTTGAAGTGAGAAATAGATTTAAGGGACTACTGATAGACAGACTGCCTGATGAACTATGGATGGAGGTTCATGACACTGTACAGGAAACAGGGATCAAGACCATCCCCATGGAAAAGAAATGCAAAAAAGCAAAATGGCTGTCTGAGGAGACCTTACAAATAGCTGCAAAAGAAGAGAAACAAAAAGCAAAGGAGAAAAGGAAAGATATTCCCATCTGAATGCAGAGTTCCTAAGAAGAGCAAGGAGAGATAAGAAAGCATTCCCCAGTGATCAACGCAAAGAAATAGAAGAAAGCAACAGAATGGGAAAGACTAGAGATCTCTTCAAGAAAATTAGAGATACCAAAGGAACATTAAATGTGTATGGACCTAACAGAAGCAAAAGATATTAAGAAGAGGTGGCAAGAATACACAGAAGAACTGTACAAAAAGATCTTCATGACCCAAATAACCTAGATTCAGACATCCAGGAATGTGAAGTCAAGTGGGCCTTGGGAAGCATCACTATGAACAAAGCTAGTGGAGGTGATGGAATTCCAGTTGAGCTATTCAAATCCTGAAAGATGATGCTGTGAAAGTGATGCACTCAATATGCCAGCAAACTTGGAAAACTCAGCAGTGGCCACAGGACTGGAAAAGGTCAGTTTTCATTCCAATCCCAAAGGAAGGCAATGCCAAAGAATGCTCAAACTAATGCACAATTGCACTCATCTCATACATTGGTAAAGTAGTGCTCAAAATTCTCCAAGCCAGGCTTCAGCAATATGTGAACCGTGAACTCCCTGATATTCAAGTTGATTTTAGAAAAGGCAGAGGAACCAGAGATCAAATTGCCAACATCTGCTGGATCATGGAAAAAGCAAGAGAATTCCAGAAAATCATCTATTTCTGTTTTATTGACTATGCCAAAGCCTTTGACTGTGTGGATCACAATAAATTGTGGAAAATTCTGAAAGAGATGGGAATACCAGACCACCTGACCTGCCTCTTGAGAAACCTATATGCAGGTCAGGAAGCAACAATTAGAACTGGTCATGGAACAACGACTGATTCCAAATAGGAAAAGGAGTATGTCAAGGCTGCATATCGTCACCCTGCTTATTTAACTTATATGCAGAGTACATCATGAGAAACGCTGGGGTGGAAGAAGCACAAGCTGGAATCAAGATTGCTGGGAGAAATATCAGTAACTTCAGATATGCAGATGTCACCACCCTTATGGTAGAAAGTGAAGAGGAACTAAAAAGCCTCTTGATGAAGGTGAAAGAGGAGAGTGAAAAAGTTGGCTTAAAGCTCAACATTCAGAAAACGAAGATCATGGCATCTGTCCTATCACTTCATGTGAAATAAATAGGGAAACAGTGTCAGACTTTATTTGGGGGTGGGGGGCTCCAAAATCACTGCAGATGGTGACTGCAGTCATGAAATTGAAAAAGATTCTTACTCCTTGGAAGGAAAGTTATAATCACCCGAGATAGCATATTCAAAAGTAGAGACACTACTTTTGCCAACAAAGGTCCGTCTAGTCAAGGATGACTAGTGGTCATGTATGATTGTGAGGGTTGGACTATAAAGAAAGCTGAGCACCGAAGAATTGATGTTTTTGAACTCTGTTGTTGGAGAAGACTCCTGAGAGTCCCTTGGACTGCAAGGAGATCCAACCAGTCCATCCTAAAGGAGATCAGTCCTGGGTGTTCATTGGAAGGACTGATGCTAAAGCTAAAACTCCAATACTTTGGCCGCCTCATGCAAAGAGTTGACTCGTTGGAAAAGACTCTGATGTTGGGAGGGATTGGGGGCAGGAGGAGAAGGGGACGACGGAGGATGAGATGGGTTGATAGCATCACCGACTCGATGCACATGAGTTTGGGTGAACTCCAGGAGTTGATGATGGACAGGGAGCCCTGGTGTGTTGTAATTCTTGGGGTCACAAAGAGTCGGACACGATTGAGTTACTGAACTGAACTGAACATGTAATACACTTGAATGCTGCTGGAAAACAAGTAAAGGAAACATAAGGATAACAGATGGAAGGGTGATTGGTATATGCCTCCAAAAATGTCCTCCATGAAGGGAAATGGTTGATGGAATGATGAGTGGAGTGATCTGAAAATGACCAGGAAGCCCACTCTGGGTTGCCTATATAAGGAACCTTAGTCGTTCAGTAGTGTCTGACTCTGCAACCTCACAGACTAGAGCCTCTCTCCATGGAATTCTCCAGGCAAGAATATTGGAGTAGGTTGCCCTTCCCTTCTCCAGGGGATCTTCCCAATTCAAGGGTCAAATTAGGTCTCCCATATTGCAGGCAGATTCTTTACTGTCTGAGCCATCAGGGAAGCCTCAGGCTGCACCTAAACTCAGTTTCCAAAGGGACCAGTGTTTTCCTTCCCCCAGTATGAAGGGCCACAGTACCCCACTGGTCCAAAGTATCCTGGTCTTGAGCAGCTAGCATTCCCAGGTAACTTATTAAACAGCTGGTACCCTAAATCCAGACTGCCTGGTATGTTTTATTCCACAGATCAGGTGGTTCTCAGAACTAAAGTGGGCTGAGGTCTGTCCATCAGAATCCATACCCACACAGCTGTGCCCCATCCTTTGCATGTCTCTCAACCCCCACATGATGTGGGTATCATGGCAACTCATGCTTTCCTTTCTCTATATGAAATTTTCCTTTTCCCAGTAAAGCCTATTCCTTCACCTATACTGTTACGTAAGAGGCAATTACTAATTGCATGAACTCCGTCTCATGCAACATGACAGATGGAGACCTAAATAGATGGATTTTACTAAACAGATACCATCATCTCTTTATGTTATTTCTACTCAATCTAGTTAACACTTTACTCAACACATCAGCCATACAAAGTCCTGGGAGAGAGAGTGTTATGAATACAACCTTCAATACTTTATTTGGTAAGTTATAATCCAGCTGTATCCTGATGCTGGGAAGGATTGGGGGCAGGAGGAGAAGGGGATGACAGACGGTGAGACTGCTGGATGGTATCACCAACTTGATGGACAGGGGTTTGGGTAGACTCTGGGAGTTGGTGATGGACAGAGAGGCTTGGCGTGCTGCGATTCATGGGGTCGCTAAGAGTTGGACACGACTGAGCGACTGAACTGAACTGAACTGAATCCAGTTGTAGAAAACTTTGAAAGTCAGTCTTTAATCAGCTGAACGAAAGGTATGAACCAGAAGAAAAATAGAGCAAAAAGTAACTGATTCTAACTATATACCTGAAAAGGATCTCTTGGAAAGCTTTGCCAAGGAAATGGATTTGAATTAAGCATGAATATTAAGGGAAGGACTTCAACCAAGTAAGAGCATTCCAGGAGCTATATAAAACCTGAGCACAGAATGTAACTGTTTCTTGAACAGTCAGAAGCTCTGAAAGTTTCTGGAATAATCTCAGAAGGCTAAAAGTGTAAATAGGGATGACATATGTTTGTGTGTATATGTGAGTTATTTATGTTTCATTTAAACAGTACTTCTGTATTTAAGGAAATAGAGACAAAAACTAATGTCTCTCCTCGCATAACGCATAGGTCCTCCTCCAAACAAAATGCTAGGTATAGGTTAATGAAACACAATAGTAATAAATAGCATATGAATTATGAATTATTCCACCAAATCCTAGTAAAGATTCTCTTCCTCTGGCAGGCAGAATGCTGACCTGCTGAGACATTTAACTTCAATACTTAAAGTAATTATATCCTGGAGAAGTTTAAACCTGTACAAAATTTCTGGACAGCAACTTAATATATACTATATATATATATATATGTAAATATATATCAAAGATCATAAAGATGCTCTTGATGCTAACCTACTAGTTCTAAATCCTGAAAGTTATCCCAAACAACTAATTAGAAAAATGCACAAATAAGAGTATATTTACAGATCTGTTTATAATAATTAGAAATATTCTGAATATCACGCATTCAGTTACATTTGGTCTCTCAGTTGTGTCCGACTCTTTGTGACCCCATGGACCGCAGTACGCCAGGCCTCCCCTGTCCATCACCAGCTCCCAGGGTTATTCAAACTCATGTCCATCAAGTCAGTGATGCCATCCAACCATCTCATCCTCTGTCGTCCCGTTCTCCTCCTGCCTTCAGTTTTTCCCAGCATCGTGGTCTTTTCCAATGAATCAGTTCTTCGCATCAGGTGGCTGAAGTATTGGAGTTTCAGCTTCAGCATCAGTCCTTCCAATGAATATTCAGGACTGATTTCCTTAGGATGGGCTGGTTAGATCTCTTTGCAGTCCAAGGGACTCTTCAAGAGTCTTCTCCAACACCACAGTTCACCACATGTGAATATCACATATTAGAAAATGATTTAAAAATAACATGATACATCCATATTACTGAGTTACCATACCTCCATTTCTTTTTAATCACACTTTCAAAGAATACTGATATGGGTTCATAGCATGGATACAATACTGAGTTTAAAGTCCAATTATATATAGAAGGAAAAAGGAAATAAAGGAAAAAAGAGGCAAAGACATATGAATAAAGGAATATAATACCGAAAGCTTAGAATACCTCTGAGTTATGTGATTGCATACAGTGCTCAGTTTTTGCCTGTGCTGTATGAAGAATCACCTGCTCACATTTCTTTTTACAGGAGATGCGGTTTAAGTCTATCAATAGAAGAGTGTCATAATAATGTTGGATCTTTAGGTTATCAATGGGTTTTCTAGTGAAGAGGAGACCTCAATGTGCATTCTGCAGAGGAACTGGGACTCTACTCAGTATACTTTATAAGTAATAATGAGACTATATAAAGATAGGTTGAAAGCACCAGACATCGTTGTCTTCTCCCTCTCATAATGTATAAAAGAGAAAACTAGCAAGAACCTACTGCATAGCACAGAGAGGGGAAAAAAGAACAATATCTTTGTAGGACATATATTAACTTTTTAAAATGCATTCCAATACACAGTAGATGCAGAAACACTCTGTTTGAGTTCACTTACATGAGGTACCTAGAATAGTCAGTTTCACAGAGTCAGAAATGCCACGGGCTGGTAGATGCCACGGGCTAGGGTTGGGGAATAGAGATTTGGTATTAAAAGGAAACAGCTTCAGTGTAGGAAAGTGAACAATTCAGATGGATGATGGTGAGAGATGCACAACAATGTGAATGTACTTAGTGCCACTGAACTATACAACTAAACACGTTAAAATGGTGTCTTATTTTCTGCGACTTTTACTATAATTTAAAAAAATAAATATTTTTTTAAAGTTGGATGACTGTTATACAAATATCTCAATTTCAGAGAAAAACATGTTAACTCCTCTAATCCAGCTGCTTATGCTCTTCCAGACAATCTAACGATGGTAGAAAACTAAAAACTAAATGGTGAGCATACATACAAAAAGATAAGAGGAAAAACACCTTTCTAAAAGAAAATGAAAGCATGAAGATTTTTCTTCTTCACTGGCTTTGTCAAACAGCGAATCAGATAGCCTCAAATAATGTACCTTGCTTCTTTACATAACAAAAGCCACTTCACACAAGAACACCAACCTTGACTTTGTAAACTCGTAGCAAAATTTGATGACCTATGTGTACCTCAAAGCCTCACAGATTTTTCTCTCTGAAGATTTGCCATCAAATTCTATTAGTGTGGGGTTTGATTTTTTATTATGTTCACAAGATTTGGAGTAGATTGATTTTGGTCCAGTTTACCATATCCGTACTTCTGTTTTCATGTTTGACCGGCTCAAGGCAAGACCTGATACACTTATGGCCAGGATTATAATTTTGCCTGGGCCTTGCATTCAGGAAAGGGTTTGAATGTAGACTTTTGGTTTTACCCTAAATGATTTTATTGCTATTACTTTAGGATTCTACAGCTATTACAAATTTTGTTCTTATGAAAAAAGGCTCAGCTGTAAATGGAAATATGGTGAGAATATTTTCATACTGCTCATGTATCTACTATACTTCAGTAATCCTCTTTTGAATCATGATTTGAATCCATTTTAGGAGACAGCCAGGGTAACCTTGTCCTCTTACCTCAAGACAGGTAAGCTCACAGCTTATCCATAACAGGGTGTAAAGAGTCAGACCTTGACTTTTCCACTTCAAAATAAAAGTTAAAGTTCTGGCAGAGGCAGTAAGATGAAACAAGTATCTACACAAGTAATACATTTGAGAAGAATAAATGATAACATTAACTGTCAATTTTTTGCTACCATAAACTGAATAATCTACAAGTTGGGGACAGAAAAGGAATAGCAGCCAGAGTAAGATCTTGCTTGCCATGTCTCTCTGAAGTCATCTGGGTATATCACCTCATCCTCCCCCAGGATTATGCCCAAAGGGAAAGGAGATAGATAATCCAGCATGATCAGATATATAATATATTCCTTAAAAATTCAGATACTCAGAGAAGAGAACAGTGCCTCGTATCTTTCTAGAAACATGATGCCTTGGAAATTGTTTGATATGACCTAATGGAATAAAAGTAATAATGCAGAGATTGCTGAAAAGGTTGTCCATGGTCACCAATGGCCCAAAGCAGCTCATAATCTTCTATCAGCCTCAAAAAGGAGAGGAGTCATCTGAACCTTCTGTGTGTTTCAATGGAGAGGACAAGGTCAGTGGATTCCAAGACAGACACCCAGGTTCCAACTCAGAAAAGAGGAAATGAGCATGGATTGCAGTCTGAAGCCCAGGTAAAAATGAGAACTTCTCAGCATATGCCAACTTGAAGCAGGCAGACACCAGAGAACACAATGGAAAACTGAGCATCTCACTTTATGCCAATTCGGACAGAAGCTGAAACATGGAACAGATGCCTTCCCCCTAAAGAGAGGTTTTAGATACCACCATAACACATGAGAATTGAATACATTGAACACATGAGAATTCTATCCCTAAAGGTAAAGAAACTTGAAATAGGAATTAAATTGAGCTATACAAAAGTTTCTTTATGCATATTTAAGGTCAGATAATAAATTAACTAAGACCATATTTTCTGCCATTATAAATAAATAGGGGCTTGGAGATTTTGATAACTTCGGGAGAAATATTTTCGACATTCACATTCATAGTTTAACATATATGTATATATGTTTATTATTTTATGAAATTATCCACAGTTTTTATAACCCTGTTTTGATATTGCCAATAGTCTCAAAATGTGAAAGAGGCCCTGATTTCCCATTATATTCTTTCATTGAACATGGGTTTTCTCAGTGGTTAATTGCTAGGATCTCACAGAACCTACTGATACCAGTGCAGTATCACCTCATAACTAGAATGGAATCTAGCAACATACCATTATGTAATTTTTGTTAGTACCAGATATGGTAAGCAACAAACTATAGACTTAATTCCAGAACTGGTATGGCTGGAATGTACTAAATCTATTCTAAACTGGGTAAATATTAAAGTCATATAATAGAAGATCATCATTTTTATAGAATGAATTCTACATAGAAGAAAACATGACCGCTTATGTATTTTGTTTCTTACATTTGAGGGGAACTTTAAAAAGCAGAGACATTACTTTGCCAACAAAGGTCCATCTAGTCAAGGCTGTGGTTTTTCCAGTGGTCATGTATGGATGTGAGAGTTGGACTGTGAAGAAAGCTGAGTGCCAAAGATTTGATGCTTTTGAACTGTGGTGTTGGAGAAGACTCTTGAGAGTCCCTTGGACTTAAAGATCCAACCAGTCCATCCTAAAGGAGATCAGTCCTTGGGTGTTCATTGGAAGGACTGATGCTGAAGCTGAAACTCCAATACTTTGGCCATCTGATGCGAAGAGCTGACTCACTGGCAAAGACCCTGATGCTGGGAAAGATTGAGGGCAGGAGGAGAAGGGGACGATGGAGGATGAGATGGTTGGATGGCATCACCAACTCAATGGACATGGGTTTGGGTGGACTCTGGGAGTTGGTGATGGACAGGAAGGCTTGGCGTGCTGTGGTTCATGTGGTAGCAAAGAATCTGACATGACTGAGCGACTGAACTGAACTAAAAAATATATCACTGAGATGTTTACTGCCCTTGAGAGATTAGAATTTTGCATTCCATTTATAGATAATCAGTTCCAAACAAAAGTTTAGAACCCTGAATCTAGACACAGAGAGTCCCTACAAAGTTGCCTCTTAGGAGGCAACTCCTAACTCTTTATTAAATTACTGGAAGTTACATAGCACTAAAACCATTTTTTCACTAGATAGATTTTAAAAAACAGAATCACAGCCTATTCAGAGCTTTCTATTTGTTCTACCATTGGCTTAAATGTATACATGTGAGGATATTTTAAGTAGCTTTTCTGTCTACATATCTTTCCACAAATTCTCTAGGTAAATGACTTTACTTCATGAAACCTTACTTATGTTGGTTTAGGTTCTCCAAGCTTTCCTGCTTGCAGTCTCAAAAATATGAAAATGTAACCATATGAATTAACTGCAAACCTGCTTAATATCATTAATAATACACAGTCCTGACATTTTAAATTTTTCATTATTTGAGCTGAATTTTCTTCATTGTTTGAAAAAGCAGAGCCTCATTCCCTACTCATTTCCACTCTAGATAGCATGTAACTACCTCAATCTTTCATCTTCCATGCTACAACAAGAAGCTGTAGTATCAGCTAGTTTTTCCAGACTCCCCTCCACTCCCACTTGAAGAATTTTAATATCACTGTTTCCACAGCTGCCTGCTTGATTTCTTCAACCTTGAACCACTGCCCATACACATGCTAGATTTTACTGAACCATTACAGTGGAAATATTATCTGAACCTACTCTTGAAGTATTTTCGCTGATAATACTGTAAGCAAAGATGCAGAATTTATTTGGATGTGAGTCCAAAAATATTTATAGATTGAACAGACAACAGAGATATTTGACCAAAAAGATACTACTTATGTGCCCACAAATAAACAATGCTTATAGAACACTTTTTTTCAAGACTAGTCTCACTGTCATCTTGGCCATTTTTAATCAGTTTATTAGATAACTCCTTACAAAAAAAATACTATATAATGACTCATTATGTTATAGCTGTTAATATTACGATGGAGTGTAGCATTCATTAGACAAAAGGATTATAGTAAATAATCCATAGGATTTTGTACAACACAAAGAAACGCGATCTCAAGGAGCTTTGTTTCATATGACCAGGAGCTTTGTTTCATATGACCTCTACTGTGTTTAAAACAGTTATCTGAATATCCATCTCTCTTAACATTTATCTTTCAGATAACAGTTGATATCCACGTTCACTGGACAAAATATATAGACAGCTTGTTCATCCGTGATGTCACTATCAAATGTCAAGGAAATGAGCAGGCAGAGAAGACAGTCAACACTAGGATTCCCTGAACCAGAGTTGAAGTCAACAAGCCAGCAAGACCTTATTATACCACTTTTACTTTTCACAAGCTAGATTATCTTACTATATCACTTTTTAGATGAGATTGCCTGGTGCCTCAACCACCTCTTTGAAGATTTTGATAAAGCATGAACAAAAGTATGTTTTAATTATTTTTATTTCACTTAAGAGCCTTCACTCATTTTTGCCAGGGTACGTTTCTACAATGGAGCTAAACTAAGATAACTATGAAAAAGTGTTAGTTGCTCAGTCATGTCCCCCACCAGGCTCCTCTGTTCATGAAATTCTCTAGGCATGATTACTGGAATGGGTTGCCATTTCCTTCTCCAGGGGATCTATCTGACCAAGGGATCAAACTCAGGTCTCTTGCTTTGCAGGCTAATTCTTTACCACCTGGGCCACCATGCATTTTTTTTCAGGGGCTACCCAGGTGGCTCAGTGGTAAAGAATCTGCCTTCCAATGCAGCAGGTGCAGTAGACACAGGTTTGATTCTAAGGTCTGGAAGGTCACCTAAAGAAGCAAGTGGCAACCCACTCCAGTAAATCTTACCTGGAGAATCCCATGGACAGAGGAGCCTGGGAGGCTACAGTCCAAGGGGTTGCAAAAGAGTCCCATGCAACTTAACAACTGAGCATGGTAAAGGGCAAAGAAAAATAAGATACAAGATAGCTATGGCCATTGTAATTTCAATAAGACCTGAGCCAATTAAGATCTAGAAGGTCAATTGACTCTCATCATAAAACTAAGCTTACTCATTTGTGAAGAAATTTATGAAATGATTTTGAAGAGTAAATCCTAGAAGATCTTTCTAGATTGAAAGGTAAATATTAACCTCAAAAGAAATTATAATGCCACAATGCTATTATGACTATTGAATTTTCACCAAGTATCTATATACTTTAATGCAATGAAAACAGCCCTCACAAGGTTAAAAGGGTAAATTTTCTCCAAGTTATCTAGGTAGTAGGATATAATTCTATAAAATGTTTATAAAGTATATTTTCATTCCCTATCAAAGTGTTGATATTGCAAATTTATAAAGAATAAAACAACTAAACCATAGCATGTCATGAATAAAAAGCATTTTTTCCTATGAATGTGTATGTCATTACACAGTGAACACCTCTGTCAATTAGAAGTGTATATTGCATACAAATGCACTCCCTTCACACTGGCTATAGAAACATCCCTTTACCTTTAGGACATTCTACATCATTATTATTTATTCACTTAAAGTAAAAATTTTAAATATTTTTTTAAGTTTTAGAAATTTTATTCATATGCAGTACAAATCTCCTATTGCAGAGTAGGTTTATTTCCTACTGACAATATTATCATTTGGGAGTGAGATAAAAAGAAGAGAATTAGTATATGTCCTTCTTAGTCCCCTTTGGGGAGTAAATGAAATCGAACCTATTTTGATGCATATGAGCAATATTGAAATGTATATTACTTTGAATAGAGTATTTTATTAAAAAGGACTCTGTCATTGTCTCACTCATAAAATCCAAGCATGACATTTCATAATATATTACTCCCTGACATTAAAGGTTTTATGTAAGGCCTTAGCCTTTGAAATGTTCCAGTTATCCTGTTTCAACACACTGTACTGGTTGATATTTAAAGTCACTACAAGCTCATGTGGCATTTTAGGCCTGACTGTCATTACTCTGCTGCCTGACAACAGATTTTCCTCAGGAATGAAACTCAGTGACCCAACTGACACCACCACAGGGGTATGAGCTCATTAAGTCCAAGCAGATCTAATTAACCAAATCAGTAATCCCTTAAAGTATTTTGCTTCCCAGAAATCCTTTGTTCCTAATGATTTAGTGTTAATGGAAGATCATCCAGAATCACTTAAGGAGAGCCCTTCCAAAGAGATCTTTCTAAATTAAAGCTGTCTGAAACAGTCTCTGATTCTTGCCTTCTCAGAAGCACTTCTTACAGATTTTTAAGTGTCTTTTTTTGATGAATAAAGAAACATTAAGCATGATCTTATTATTCAGCATCACCTTTCTAAGTTTCCCTTTCTTCATCCTACGCTATTTTTACTTACCCACTTCCATGATTTTCTGAAGTTTTGGTACTTGCTTCATCCCCCATCTCCATCCCAAATTATCTCAACTGTGGCCCAGTTACTGCATTTAGTTCTGCCTTTTCCTCTTTTCCTCCTCCCCTTTGCACTTTTTAAAAAAGTTTTGTATATACCTAAAACATGTTGTAAAATCTTAATCCCTTTCAAATTTTCATATATAGTCTTGTGTGCAACTATTAGACTGCAATTATTCAGGTATGACCTAAATCAAATCCCTTATAATTATACAGTGGAAGTGAGAAAAAAGATTTAAGGGACTAGATCTGATAGACAGAGTGCCTGATGAACTATGGATGGAGGTTCATGACACTGTACAGGAGACAGGGATCAAGACCATTCTCATGGAAAAGAAATGCAAAAAACAGCAAATAGGCTGTCTGAGGAGGCCTTACAAATAGCTGTGAAAAGAAGAGAAGCAGAAAGCAAAGGAGAAAAGGAAAGGTATAAACATCTGAATGCAGAGTTCCAAAGAATAGCAAGAAGAGATAAGAAAGCTTTCCTCAGTGATCAATGCAAAGAAATAGAGGAAAACAACAGAATGGGAAAGACTAGAGATCTCTTCAAGAAAATTAGAGATATCAAAGAAACATTTCATGCAAAGACGGGCTCGATAAAGGACAGATATGGTCTGGACCTAACAGAAGCAGAAGATATTAAGAAGAGATGGCAAGAATACACAGAAGAACTGTACGAAAAAGATCTTCATGACCCAGATAACCACGATGGTGTGATGACTCACCTAGAGCCAGACATCCTGGAATGTGAAGTCAAGTGAGACTTAGAAAGCATCACTACGAACAAAGCTAGTGGAAGTGATGGAATTCCAGTTGAGCTATTCAAATCCTGAAAGATGATGCTGTGAAAGTGCTGCACTCAATATGCCAGCAACTTTGGAACACTCAGCAGTGGCCACAGGACTGGAAAAGGTCAGTTTTCATTCCAATCCCAAAGAAAGGCAATGCCAAAGAATGTTCAAACTAACGCACTATTGCACTCATCTCAGACGCTAGTAAAGTAATGCTCAAAATTCTCCAAGCTAGGTTTCAGCAATACATGAACTGTGAAATTCCAGACGTTCAAGTTGATTTTAGAAAAGGCAGAGGAACCAGAGATCAAATTGCCAACATCCGCTGGATCATGCAAAAAGCGGAGAGTTCCAGAAAACATCTATTTCTGCTTTATTGACTATGCCAAAGCCTTTAACTGTGTGGATCACAATAAACTGTGGAAAATTCTGAAAGAGATGGGAATACCAGAGCACCTGACCTGCCTCTTGAGAAACTTGTATGCAGGTCAGGAAGCAACAGTTAGAACTGGACATGGAACAACAGACTGGTTCCAAATAGGAAAAGGAGTACATCAAGGCTGTATATTGTCACCCTGCTTATTTAACTTATATGCAGAGTACATCATTAGAAACACTGGACTGGAAGAAACACAAGCTGGAATGAAGATTGCGGGAGAAATATCAATAACCTCAGATGCCAACCTGCAGATGGCACCACCCTTATGGCAGAAAGTGAAGAGGAACTAAAAAGCTTCTTGATGAAAGTAAAAGAGGAGAATGAAAAAGTTGGCTTAAAGCTCAACATTCAGAAAATGAAGATCATGTCATCCAGTCCCATCACTTCATGGGAAATAGATGGGGAAACAGTGGAAACAGTGTCAGGCTTCATTTTTGGGGGCTCCAAAATCACTGCAAATGGTGACTGCAGCCATGAAATTAAAAGATGCTTACTCCTTGGAAGGAAAGTTATGACCAACCTAGATAGTATATTGAAAAGCAGAGATACTACTTTGCCAATAAAGGTCTGTCTACTCAAGGCTATGGTTTTCCAGTGGTCATGTATGGATGTGATAGGACTGTGTAGAAAGCTGAGTGCCGAAGAATTGATGTTTTGATCTGTGTTGTTGGAGAAGACGCTTGAGAGTTCCTTGGACTGCAAGAAGATCTAACCAGTCCATCCTAAAGGAGATCAGTCCTGGGTGTTTATTGGAAGGACTGATGCTGAAGCTGAAACTCCAATACTTTGGCCACCTCATGCAAAGAGTTGACTCATTGGAAAAGACCCTGATGCTGGGAGGGATTGGGGGCAGGAGGAGAAGAGGACGACAGAGGATGAGATGGTTGGATGGCATCACCAACTCGATGGACATGAGTTTGAGTGAACTCCGGGAGCTGGTGATGGACAGGGAGGCCTGGAGTGCTGTGATTCATGGGGTCGCAAAGAGTCGGACATGACTGAGCGATTGAACTGAACTGAACTGATTCGCCTCAGTTTTACTGACTTATCAACTTAACCATTTCAAAATCCTTATCATAAGTAGTCTGATCAAGCAGTCCTCTAACATGAGATTGACATTTATTTTTATAATAGATAAATGGCAACATAGATGATTGATACCCTAGATATGAATGTATAGATAAATCTAAAGATGTAAAGACAGATGGAATTTTCTGTATTTTTTTCTTTTCATATGTTTCTCCATCAATTATTTCATGCCTATGTTGTTTTACATCATTATTCCATAAAGTTGAACAAACTTACCTGTCATGTAAATTTCCTTTGTCTCTCAACTCCTACATTATGGTTATAATAAGCTTGTAATTATTTTAAACACAGAGCTGACTTGTGAAGTATCAGTCTTCATTCATTGAAAGGGAGAAAGAAATCCTTTTTACCAAGTACTTTAAAAAAGAAAAAAGATGTCAACCAACCACTTGTGTACATAAATACACCACCCAAACCTCACATCCGAAACCAAGAAGAAAGACTCTGGGACCATGTGGCTAGATCTCCTTCATTTTGTACCCCAGGCACTATGGTGAAAGATGGGAAAATTGTAACTACAGGACGTGGGGACACATTTTTTTCTAGTGAAAATGGGAATAGAGTCTCTAAAAAAAATTACTCTGCAATAATCAAACCCTTACTTTCTTAACTCAGCAGCTATACACTACATCAAAGTATATCATATCACTAATACACCCACCTCATCCAACTCAAATGTATGAGATAGCTAGCTGACAGAGTTGCTACTCCCAATGCCTAACTCATTTTGTCGGCCATTGTCATATACAAGGAAATCATATCTTCCAAGTGCAAATGCAAAAATGGGGCTGTTAACCTAAAAGCTTATAATATATTTGATTATTCTAGTTTCCCCAAATTCTGCAATATTTAACAGTGAAAGTTACTCTCTCCATATCTTTCCTCACCACAGTAGTAAAAGATATGAAAATTGCTACTTATAGAACACAGCAAGGGTAAAAGCAGGTGAATGAAAAACTCATCTTTAAAATCAAGCTTGCATGCAACAAGTAGCATTCTAACATAAACTCCACAACAGATACACTGCATTTTTCTTGCTTTTAGAGCAGAGATTCTTAATCATGGTTGATTTTGGTCCCCAGGGGCACGTGGAAATATCTAGGGACATTTTGGGTTATCCTAACCGCTCTGGGCCTCTAGTGGGTGAAGAATAAGAGGCCAGGGTTGCTGCTCACCATCCCACAATGCACAGCACAGTCTCCCACCACAAAGAATCATCTGGTCCAAAGTTTCAATAGTACCCAAGCTGAGAAAGCCTGCTATATGATGAAGTTTGCAGTGCGTATTTGATTATATTTTAATATTAGAACATGTGAAGAGCAGTAAATGAATACAGCAAGTAATTTGACAAAAGAAAATGACAATTCCCCCTTTTGTCTTTAAAAATCCATTTGGAGAAGAGGGGAAAGACATAGAGACAAAGATCAAAAAGACCCTATTTAGCTGTGTTTTCTCCCTCAGTAATTCAGACTTTAGAACTTGATTATTTTGTCCTCAAAACATGTTTTGGATGTACTTGAGGATATTTACCAAATAACTCAACATTTTAACAAAGTTTAAATAATAATGCTGATGATTAAAATAATGTGGGCTATAGTTCATTACAGCTCATGCACAATCCTTCAAGTTGTCTGAAGACAGGAATATTCGCTCACCTTTTTGCCAACTGCTTCTTCCTCCAGCTCTACAGGTTCTCCCGACGCTCTCCTGCTCCCAGCTCCCTGCCCCCACCCCCATATCCTACTCTCAATTTCTTCATCCATTCGGTATGAAAAATAAAAAGCACTAAATCACTGATCTCAAATTACTAGGCATGTATCCGTTCAATGATAAACAGAGCAATTAAGACCACGCACATTTACCTAACTTATCTTTATCAATATGTGTGTTTTTTCCATACTTAGTTTTCTCATCTTCTGCCTCAGAGACAACCATGATATTACAATTTGTTAACAAACACAGCTTTTATTTTATGATTCGAGTCATCACTGACTTCTGCATCCAGATATCCCTGAGTGGTTGCACCCCAAATCCCTCTATTTTCGTTACAATAGCTGAATTGAGTTTAACTTTATAATTTTGGTATTTCCTAATAATAACAGTATTGCCACTTCTAACTCTCCTGATTATTGAACAATTGAAAAACGAACTAAGCAAACGAACCACAACAAAGCATAATTTTCAGGACCTCATACAAAATCATGCCATTTTTTTTCCTGTCCTTAGTCATAATGAAGGTAATTTCCTTAGTCTAGATTAGAATTTTCACACTTCTATTACCGTTTGCAATTCTTCCCTTTCTTTGACTCCATTTTTAAAAATCACAGGGTAACTCCTTCTTGGCTACTACAAAAAATTTTTAAGTTTTTAAAAATTAAGTCCTTTGCACTAAGTTCTAGTCTTTCCCAATTCATCACTTGATAGTGGGCGTTCTATTCTACAACTCTCTCAGGTTTATATGAAAAATCAAATTCTTGCTCCACAACTGCTCTAATTTCACCAATATTAGGAGCAAATATGAGAAACGACAATATAAGTAGGAGTAGAGAAGCAAAACAGAGAAAAAGAAAGGCACTTCCTCACAAGCCAAAGTATGAGCATTTCAGGCAATATTTTTTCACATTACATATCATACAAGCACTTGTATCAGCTTCCAGTACTGCTGTGACAAACTACTGCAAACTTAATGAGCAAAAACAGCACCAATTTGTTAACTTACAGTTCTGGAGGTCGGAAGTTCAAACGGTCTCGCTGAGCTCAAAGCTGGGTGCTGGGAGGCCAGGGCTCCTCTCTGATGGCTCCAGGGGAGAATCTATTTGCTTGCTTTCTCCAGCTTCTAGAGGCTACCCCTACTCCTTGGTTTGTGGGCCCTTCCGCCATTTGTAAAGCCAGTCACCGCAAGCCAAGTCTTTCTTGCACTTCGTTTCTCTGAAACTCCTCCCTCCTTCGCTTAGAAGGACGCTTGTGATTACTTTGGGCGCACCTGGATCATCTAGCATACACCCAGCGTCGCAAGGTCAGCTGATCAGCAACATTAATGCCATCTGCAACATGAATGCCCCTTTGCTTTGTAACACAATACATTCACAGTTTCTGGGAATTAGAAGGTGGACATCTTTGGACAAGGGATTATTTTGCCTCCTATAGTGCTTATTTGTTTTGCAGTGTGGGGTGTTTTCTTTTCTTTCAACTGTAAATCAGAATAATTTAAAAATTAGACAGTTCTAAAGAATTGATGCTTTTGAACTGTGGTGTTGGAGAAGACTCTTGAGAGTCCCTTGGACTGCAAGGAGATCCAACCAGTCCATTCTGAAGGAGATCAGCCCTGGGATATCTTTGGAGAGAACGATGCTAAAGCTGAAACTCCAGTACTTTGGCCACGTCATGAGAAGAGTTGACTCATCGGAAAAGACTCTGATGCTGGGAGGGATTGGGGGCAGGAGGAGAAGGGGACGACTGAGGATGAGATGGCTGGATGGTATCACTGGATGGACGTGAGTCTGAGTGAACTCCAGGAGATGGTGATGGACAGGGAGGCCTGGAGTGCTGCGATTCATGGGATCGCAAAAAGTCGGACACGACTGAGCCACTGAACTGAACTGAAGTTAGATAGTATCTTCTCTCAATTCCTCTTAAAATCCCAGCAAAATGGCACTCTCTCTCAGAACAAAAATTACAAAAAACACTTTACCAAATAACTAGTAGGCTTTTCATACATTGGTAAAACAAAACAGCAAAAAGAAAAAAAGAATGTCAAATAAATGCTTAATGGAATCAAACTAGCTTTACAATTTAACTGATTTTTGTTGTCGTAAGCATTTTTAAAAGTTTTAAGTAATACATAATAGAGTTACAATTACAAATAAAAGAAAATTATAAAGTTCAAATTATTTCTAAACCCACTACAATGCTAGGCACTTATCCTTTTTATATACATTCATTCATATCATATTATCACAGAAATATTTTTATGTCAGGAATTTAAAGTTTTAAATTAATGACTAAATAATATTTTGTTAAAATTACAGGGCATATTGTCTGCAATCGGGGCTACTTTCAGAAGAAGCAGTAAATATCTTTTTTATCACATAAAATATACTCATGTGAATATCTCTGTGTTCTCTATCCTTAATTACTAGGAGTAAAAGTAAATCAAAGACTATGTTCATTTTTAGTAGTCATTGTTTATGCACACTACATGGTTGTTTATAACAGGTGGATTCATGAACCCCTTAGTCTGGAAGTGATGTTTCATTTTTCTCTGTAATATAAAGTATTTGAATGCTTCTAATTTTGTGATTTCAAGAAAATCTTTCATGCAAATGGCAGCATTATAAACATAATTATAAGTACTCAGTAAAGAACACAGTGTATAGTGAGTAGTCAGTGAATGAATGAATGACCATTTTTGCTTAGGGCAGGTGGCTCAGTGTTACCAGTGCAGGAGCCACAGGAGATGCAGGTTCAGTCCCTGGGTGGGAAAGATCCCCTGGAGGAGGAAATAGCAAACCCACTCCAGTCAGTATTCTTGCCTTGAAATCCCATGGACAGAGGAGCCTAGTAGACTGTGGTCCATGGTGTCACAAAGAGCTGGACGTGACTGAAGCGGCTGAGCACCCATGCGCAGATGGCATTCTTACGTGCACACACTGTGCAGCACCAACATACCCTTCATATTTTTTGTCAAAAGACAGATTATGTCGTTTTGGAACAGTGACTCTCACTACCTTGGCAGCGCATTTGTAGTCACCTGGCAAGTTTTAGGAAATAATGCAACTAGGCACTAATTTTACAAGCTGTCCAGCTGACTCTGCTGTGCAGTCAAGGTTTTATATTTTACTACTCAGCTTTGTACTGGACTAGACCATTAAATCAGACTCTCCAAGGGTAGGGTGTGGGCAACAGCACTTTCTAGAGATCTCCAGGAGAATAACTGGTGCAGACCAAACTGAGAATCACTGAAATGGTCCTCAGGAACAATTAACCAAACTATTTGTTTCATAAGCATAACTGAGGATAACTGAGACCCTGAGTGCCCAGAAGTCTTCCCACAAGGTTAAAAACCTAATTCCTATAGATTTTGTATTAGAGGTCAGGCCGTATTTAGCATATTCAAAGCACAGAATAAATCATTAAAAAAAATTTTTCTCAAACCACCAAAAATAGATGAAAATATGACATCATTTAGAATCTTCTAGAAGAACTCATCTATTCTATTTACGTGCTCAGTTGTGTCCAACTCTGTGACCACATGGATTGTAGCCCACCAGGCTTCTCTGTTCATGTGGTTCTCCAGGCAAGAATACTAGAGTGGGTTGCCGTTTCCTTCTCCAGGGGATCTTCCCGACCCAGGGATCAAACCCACATCTGTTGTGTCTCGTGCATTGGCAGAGGGGTTCTTTACCAGTAGCACCATCTGGGAAGTGCAGCTAATTATATGTCTTATCTATTTATTTGGGCTTCCCTGGTGGCTCAGACTATAAAGAGTCTGCCTGCAGGGCGGAGACCAGGGTTCAATCCCTGGGTCTCAAAGATCACCTGGAGAAGGAAATGGTAACCACTCCAGTATTCTTGCCTGGAAAATCCCATGGATTGAGGAGTCCATCAATTTACTGCTGCTAAACTCCTTGGTCAGATTATCTACTGACTCATCAAAGCTCACCTTGCACTTTAAATGATTCTGAAAAGCCTTTGAACTAAACTGGGATAGAATCTTGGGGTTATGAGTGTTATACCCATGTGGGGTCCCATGTCTCAGTAACCGGTCCACTAATGTGTTAATGGCTGGGAGTTTAACAGAATGAAAACAATAGGAAAAGAGACGATATATAGTTAGAGGACTGATTGTTCCACGCCGTGTTTCCTGTGTGGGAAATCAAACGACTTGCTGCGAATTGTTTATTTGCAAAAGTCTTTGGCAGTGAAGCCAACAAAAGCACTGGCTAGTGTGTCGGCTCAAAGCAAAACACATCAAATTATGTATTCAGCAAGTCCTCATAATCAGAACCCTGGTCATGTGATCACCTGCTTTCCACTTAGCCTTTGGGAGGCCCTTCCTGTGAACAGAACGTCTGGCCTATTAAGCACAGAGCTGCAGAGTCAGAGCCACAGGTGGCCCTGACTTGGCAAGCGATAAGCGCCAGCTACGCTGCAGACAATAAAAAATAGACAGGGCTTTTCATCTGGTTTTCAATATATACATACAGAACAAAAGTTTCTTGGGGAAAAGTTGAGTTTTATGCTTAGACATAATGCCCAGTTTATTTCCCTAATATATTACCAAGCTCCTACTTAAGGTTTGGAAAGTTTTTATTGAAAGTCACTGATTTAAAAGTCTGTACAAAAGACAGCATTGGAGCTGAATAATAGGTAGCTATCTTCTTTTATTTTTCCCCATTTCTTCTTATATTTTAAGTATTCATCACTGATATCTACCTTCTCTGCAACCTTATAGAAAAGGCATACAGAATGTATATACTGAGAATTTTATAAATCCCCCAACTTCACCTTCTGTGTCACTCCCAGCCATGAAACACAGCCAAAGGATGCTCACAAGATGCCATTCACTGAACTCTATAGACCTTGTACTCTTTCTCACTTAACAGATATGTTCATTTTATTTCTTATCAGTCTGATCCTTCTCAAGTTCCTGAAATACCTATGTTCACCTAAACCTTATTGCACCTACTTAGCTTCACCCTATATGATGTATACAATCCCATCTCAACACCATCTAGTTCCTCTAATGTAAGTTCTCCAAATGTATGTATATATAACCCTAGTATCTGCATCTGGTTATCTATTTGCTCCTCCTGTTCCCTGGGGATATAAACTCCAGTCCCAGAAACGTGGTTACTGAAAAACAGGATCTCTGCCAGGGAAACTACAAAATATTCCAGGCTCTGCCACTTTATAGATTTATCAGAGTAAATAACTTCAGGACCTATTTTCTTCACCCATAAAGTAAAATACAATTTTTACAACATTTTGTTCAGAGTAGTTGTTAAAGTCTTGTAAGTCAATGAAAAGTGACCATCTTAAAAAGGCATGTGATTGAAAATTTGTATCAGAAAGAATTTCCATATTTCCAATTTTCTTATAGTTTAAAGAAATCTTAAAATGCAACTAATCTAACTTACAGTAAAGTATAAAATTTAATTCTAATTCTCTGATAAAAGGTTACCAGATTGTGCTTAAATATATTTAGTGATAGGAACTCTTTCTGTCTGAAGGCAACTCATTCCAGTCTTAACAATGTGTATTCATCTGTGATAGTTTTCTTTCAAAAAGCCCAAAAACAACCATATCTGATATAACTTATAAACTGACCAAAGATTTACCACAGGATATTATGAAAGAAAAACAAAGCAATTTATTTCCTAGTTTCTTTTGCTTTTCAATACTATTACCAAAAAAAAAAAAAAATTACAATCAGGTTTAAGTAACAGGCAAATTTGGCCTTGGAGTACAGAATTAAACAGGGCAAAGACTAATAGAGTTTTGCCAAGAGAATGCACTGGTCATAGCAAAGACCCTCTTCCAACAACACAAGAGAAGACTCTACACATGGACATCACAAGATGGTCATTACTGAAATCAGACTGATTATATTCTTTGTAGCCAAAGATGGAGAAGCTCTATCCCATCAGCAAAAAAAAAACACCGGAAGCTGACTGTGGCTCAAATCATGAACTGCTTATTGCCAAATTCAGACTTAAATTGAAGAATGTAGGGAAAACTACTAGACCATTCAGGTATGATGTAAATCAAATCCCTTATGATTATACAGTGGAAGTGAGAAATACATTCAAAGGACTAGATCTGATAGACAGAGTGCCTAATGAACTATGGATGGAGGTTCATGACAATGTACAGGAGACAGGAATAAAGGCCATACCCAAGGAAAAGAAATGCAAAAGACAAAATGGTTGTCTGAGGAGGTCTTACAAATAGCTGTGAAAAGAAGAGAAGCAAAAAGCAAAGGAGAAAAGGAAAGATATAGCCATTTGAATGCAGAGTTCCAAAGAATAGCAAGAAGAGATAAGAGAGTCTTCCTCAGTGATCAGTGCAAAGAAATAGAGGAAAACAATAGAATGGGAAAGGCTAGAAATCTCTTCAAGAAAATTAGAGATACCAAGGGAACATTTCATGCAAAGATGGGCTCAATAAAGGACAGAAATAGTATGGACCTAACAGAAGCAGAAGACATTAAGAAGAGGTGGCAAGAATACACAGGAGAACTATACAAAAAGATCTTCATGACCCAGCTAACCACAATGATATGATCACGCAACCAGAGCCAGACATTCTAGAATGCAAAGTCAAGTGGGCCTTAGGAAGCAGCACTATGAACAAAGCTAGTGGAGGTGATGGAATTCCTGTTGAGCTATTTCAAATCCTGAAAGATGATGCTGTTAAAGGGTTACACTCAATATGCCAGCAAATCGGGAAAACTCAGCAGTGACCACAGCACTGGAAAAGGTCAGTTTTCATTCCAATCCCAAAGAAAGGCAATGCCAGACAATGCTCAAACTACCACACAACTGCACTGATCTCACACGCTAGTAAAGTAATGCTCAAAATTCTCCAAGCCAGGCTTCAACAGTACGTGAACCATAAACTTCCATATGTTCAAGCTGGTTTTAGAAAAGTCAGAGGAACCAGAAATCAAACTGGCCAACATTTGTTGGATTATCAAAAAAGCAAGAGAGTTCCAGAAAAACATCTACTTCTGCTTTATTGACTATGCCAAAGCCTTTGACTGTGTGGATCAACATGAACTGTGGAAAATTCTTCAAAAGATGGGAATACCAGACCCGCTGACCAGGCTCTAGAGAAATCTGTTTGCAGGTCAGGAAGCAAATGTTAGAACAAGACATGGAACAATAGACTGGTTCCAAATAGGGAAAGGGTACATCAAGGCAGTATATTGTCACCCTGCTTATTTAACTTATACACAGAGTACATCATGAGAAATGCTGGGCTAAATGAAGCACAAGCTGGAATCAAGATTACTGGGAGAAAAATCAATAACCTCAGATATGCAGATGACACCACCGTTATGGCAGAAAGGGAAGAAGAACTAAAGATCCTCTTGATGAAAGTGAAAAGAGGAGAGTGAAAAAGTTGGATTAAAGCTCAACATTAAGAAAACAAAGATTATGGCAACTGGTCTCATCACTACATGGCAAATAGATGGGGAAGCAATGGAAACAGTGACAGACTTTATTTTGGGGGCTCCAAAATCACTGCAGATGATGACTGCAGCCACGAAATTAAAAGACGCTTAGTCCTTGGAAGAAAAGCTATGACCAACCAAGACAGCATATTAAAAAGCAGAGACATTACTTTGCCAACAAAGGTCCGTCTAGTCAAGACTATGGTTTTTCCAGTAGTCATGTATGAATGTGAGTGGGACTATAAAGAAAGCTGAGCACCAGAGAACTGATGCTTTTGAACTGTGGGATTGGAAAAGACTCTTGAGAGGCTTTTGGACTCAAGGAGCTCCAACCAGTCAATCCTAAAGGAATACAGTCCTGATTATTCATTGGAAGGACTGTTGCTGAAGCTGAAACTCCAATACTTTGGCCATCTGATGCAAAGAACTGACTCACTTGAAAAGACCCTGATGTTGGGAAAGATTGAAGGCGGGAGGAGAAGGGAATGACAGAGGATGAGATGGTTGGATGACATCACCGACTCAATGGACATGACTTTGATTAAACTCCTGGCATTGGTGATGGACAGGGAGGCCTGGCGTGCTGCGGTTCATGGGGTCGCAAAGAGTCAGACATGACTGAGTGACTGAACTGAACTGAGGTTTAAACTTTCAGTTTAAAACAAAATTAGTAAAATCACACCATTAACATAAAGACAATCATTTTCTGTTCACTAACTTTGACTCTTGAACTTGAGAAATTAGCGGGTCCATCCTGCAGCGATTCTTACGTTTAGCAACTCTAGGTATAGCTTGCAAACAGCTAACAAAAAAGAAACAATGACAAGGCTATTAAGAGTTAATTAAAGACTAAAGGCCAAAAGGAATTTTTGAGTAATTACAGATAACAATAAAAAACAGTATTATAGCCAAAAGCATATGGAAACGTGCTCAACACATTATCAGGAAAATGCAAATTAAAACTACAATAATACATCAATACATACAGCAGATTGTAGAAGAAGAAAATAACTGTCAGATCAAAGCAACAATGAACACATGGAGTGACTAGAATGCTTATATATTGCTGGTGGGAGTGACAGTCAGCACAACCACTTTGAAAATTTATTTGACTATATAGTAATGTTAAAAATACACATGACCTAACAAGTCTAACCTGGAAATGTACTCAATAATGAGTTCTTAGTTTGACATGAACAAAAATGTTAATGGAACCTTTATTCATAATTGTCCAAAACTGAGTTTGATTCAAATGTCCCTCACTAGCCAAAGAAATAAATTGTGCAGTATTCTTGCTCTCAAGTTTGAGAAAGAACAAACCATTGCTACAAGCAACAACTTAAATGAATCTCCCAGACATAATCTTCATCAAAAGACTACTCAAAAGAGGAAATACTGTATAATTCCATTTACATGAAGTTCAAAATTAGGAAAAATAAACTCATGATGGTAAGTTATACTAATGATTACATTTGTATGTTGACAGGGGGCATGAGGGAAGCTCCTGAAATGCTGGAGATATTTTGTATCTAGATCTATAAGGTGGTTACCTAGGCATTTACATTTATAAAACAATTTGTCTATTTAAGAACTGTGCACAGAAAAACTACTATCAGTAGAGACTTGTAGTTTTATTATGCTGCTGCTTCTCAGTTGTTTCAGCGGGTCCAGCTCTTTGTGACCCTATGGATTGTAGCCCACCAGGTTCCTCTGTCCATGGGGTTCTCCAGGCTAGGATACTATGGTGGGTTGCCCTCCCCAGGGCATCTTTCCAACCCAGGGATCAAACTCCCATCTTTTATGTCTCGTGCTTTGCAGGCAGATTCTTTACCACTGAGCCACCAGGGAAGCCTGTAGTTTCACTAATTATATTCTAAAATATAATTCACCTTCTTTTTCCATCTCAGTCTCTTTAGAATATACCAAAATAATATCGTGTGTAATAAAGTCAGTTTGGAAAGAGTTGTCAAGAGCTCAATTTGAATTAATTATTGTGTTTGAGAAGAAAAGCTGGTCCATAACTTTATATCTTGATAGTTAGAAAATATAGTTATATTTCTAAAAATCCTTCTGTTTATTTAATATAGGCATTTATTAAAATGAGTTGCAGAGTTTCTCACTGATGAAAGAATTTGTGAAAAAAATAAGTGTATTTTAACTAGCAGTTACTATTCACTATGAAGGTAAATGAGGATGACCTGGGTCAGCAAATGGATTTATCTGAGATGGACTACCTTTTAACTGTGGAATTCTATTAGCCAATTTGAACTAAAATGACTTCTACCACATAACTCTCTTGGGAAAAAGGGGGGAATTTACTAAAGAAAGCAGTTATTTAGAAAAAAAGCTTTCTAATAGTATATACTCAAGTATCATGAACTCCAGGAAGTAAAATTTCTAGTCACTAATTCCCTAGGCAAACATTTTCGGAGAAAAGTTAACGTTCATCCTGCTGTGGATTTCCCTTCTATGGAAACTATACAGCTGCCTACATATCCAAGTGCACTCCATACTTTCCTTATTCAAAACTATTCGTGTGATTTTCACTGAAAAAAAAAAAAAAAAACTATCCTAATTGCCTCTAGCCCCCTTAGAGAGGAGTATGAAAATAAAAGTAACCTTATTCTTTCATTGTTAACAAGAAAAAAATTAAAGAAAAATAGAGAAAAACAACTACTTAGAACACACAGTACTTTAAAAATAAACCACAAGAGAGAGAGAGAGAGAGTGTGTGTGTTTGTGTGTCCCCAAAGAGTAAAGAGAGACAGAAGAAAATCTAATCTCTTCCTTGAGAACTGTTTTGAAATGAATGGGAAAGAAATTAATCAGACAAAGGAAAGAGGAGAAACAGTTCATTACAGAATTGAATGTCAAATGTTTTTATGATATATGACGTTACCTAAGTGGGGCCTATGAGAAAAAAAGGGGGGGAATATTTCTAGAAAGGGCACAGAAAGCCTGTTCCATGGGGGAGCAGATAACTTAAGTCCCGTCCTTTAGAGAAGTCTGGGCTCCATCAGAGAGCAAGCTTTACCAAGCTCCCCTCAGAGAAAGGGCTGCTGGCTTTGAGCACCACCACCCGCCTCTATCATCTTCTTAAACCCCTGCCTTTCACTTCCCTACCCTCTGCTTGTGTTGGTTTGGGGTTTTATACTGGAAAAGCAGAAAGTATGCTGTAAGTTGAAAGGAAACTTTCTGGGCATTAGTCCAACTTGTGGTTTTACTAAATAAGCATTCAATATACTTGCACTGTATGCAAGCCCCTGTGATAGATCCAGGAGAAAAAAGACAATTAAAGAAAAATAAAACACATTCTATGAAAGGTTGACTTCAAATTGCTTAAAATCCTGTGGAAAGCAAAAGGGTGGCGGGGATATTTAAGACCAACAGAAAAACATGAATACAATTAAGGAAGTTAACGAGGGTGAGGATATCCTAAACACATCATATCTGGAACAATTCGACTTTACTATTCCATGGGAAATAAGAGTGTTTTAAGTCAGTGAAGGTCATTTAAAAATCTGGTCTCAGAGTCATGGTGAAAGTAGAGTCGAAGATGGTCTCCAAAGATGGGCGTGTAGAACCATGCTGAACACAAAATGTTGTATGGAAAAGTATGTATACGGAAAAACAAATAATTTAGCTTGTTTGTTTTTAATGAGGCTAAGTACATTCAACTGTTCTGCTGTATTCAATCATTCAGTCATGTCCAATTCTTTGTGGCCTCGTGGACTGTAGTCCACCAAGCTCCTCTGTCCATGGAATTTTCCACGCGAGAGTACTGGAGTGAGTTGCCATTTCCTACTCTAAGGGATCTTCCTGACCCTGGGACCAAAGCTGAGTCATTTGCATCTCCTGCATTGGCAGGCGGATTCTTTACCCCTGAACCACCTAAGAAGCCACATTCAACTGTTGCTGGCGCTAATTACTGCCTCAGAGGTTCAGAGCTGCCTAGGTAGATGAGTCTAGGGGAGAAATTTGGTTAAAGAAAGGTAAGCCAGCTTGTCTTCAAGCTTAATTTTGATAGCAAGCAACTCATTTTCTTTCATTTGTTTATTTAGACTGGCTCAGGAGAGGCTGGTGGACACCAATCTGGCCTCCCATCCCTCTTCCCCTTTCCCTCCCCCACATCAGTTTTCCTCACAGCCTCCACTGACTGTGAATAAAAATAATAATACAGACAATGAAGAACATCCAAACAGTTCTTTTTTTTTTTAATTAATTTTTGTTGGAGTACAGTTGCTTTACAATGTTGAGATAGCTTCTCTTATACAGCAGAGTCACCTGTATGTATACACATATTCCCTCTTTTTAGATTTCCTTCCCACCTAGGTCACCACAGATCACTGCCAGCAATTATACCTCAAGTAATAATTTTAAAAGCAGTAGAATAACTAGATACTGTTTATCATTTCAGAATCGAATGATAATTTGCATAGCGATCTGCAGGTTGGTGGTTTTTCAGCTGCTAAGTTGTGCCTCACTCTTCGCAACCCCATGGACTGCAGCACACCAGGCTTCCCTGTCCTTCACTGTCCCCAGAGTTTGCTCAAACTCATGTCCATTGAGTCAGTGATGCCATCCAACCATCTCATCCTCTGTTGCCCCCTTCTTCTCCTGCCCTCAATCTTTCCCAGCATCACGGTCTTTTCCAATGAGTCAGCTCTTCACATGAGGTGGCCAAAGTATTGGAGCTTCAGCTTCAGCATCAGTCCTTTCAATGAATACTCAGCACTGATTTCCTTTAGGATTGACTGGTTTGATATCTTTGCTGTCCAAAGGACTCTCAAGAGTATTCTCCAGCATCACAGTTCAAATCGTCAGCTCTTCAGTGCTCAGACTTCTTTATGATCCAACTTTCACACTCATATATGACTACTGGAGAAACCATAGTTTTAACTATATGGACATTTGTTGGCAAAGTTATGTCTCTGTTTTGTAATATGCTATCTAGGTTTGTCATAGCTTTTCTTCCAAGAAGCATCTTTTTACTATAGTGGCTTTTAAAAATTTAAAAAAAAAAAAAAAAGAGTCTCTTCCTTCCAAACTACCTTTATTTGCCTCTGCACACATATTCAAATTATATCAGTTTTATGGAGTTTATGGGTCCCTGGGAACTCATATATTGTTTTTATTTTAGCCTTCCCTTCAGCTTCCCATCCCCTATCCCTAATGTTTGGAAGGCATAGACTGTATTTCTATTTTATTACTGTTTTCTTTATATTTTTATATAAATATCCTTCACTTTAAAAGGAAATACATAAGAGATTTGTAGACACTAATCTTAAATGAAAATTCAGGAATTTCTGTATGATTTATTTGGTGTTCATTATTATCACTTGATTTTTTAATAGCAATAAGGAGACAGAAAAAAGATTCACAGATTATTTGGATGAAAATTTTGATTTTGGTATCTGTAATAGGCTGCTTTTATATATTATGGCTTTTGAGATGTCTAATAATTTAAATAGAAGTAATTAAAGTAAAATTTGTTCCCATCACTTCACAGCAAATAGATGGGGAAACAGTGGAAACAGTGACAGACTCTGTTTTCTTGGGCACCAAAATCACTGCAGATGGTGACTGCAGCCATGAAATTAAAGACGTTTGCTCCTTGGAAGAAAAGTTATGACAGCATATTAAAAAGCAGAGACATTACTTTGCTGACAAAGATCCTCCTAGTCAAAGCTATGGTTTTTCAGTAGTCATGTATGGATGTGAGATTTGGACCATAAAGAAAGCTGAGCACTGAAGAACTGATGCTTTTGAACTGTGGTGTTGGAGAAGACTCTTGAGAGCTCCCTGGACTGCAAGGAGATCCAACCAGTCCTTCCTAAAGGAAATCAGTCCTGAATATCCATTGGAAGGACTGATGTTGAAGTTGAAATTCCAATACTTTGGCTACCTGATTCGAAGAACTGACTCATTGGAAAAGAGCCTGATGCTGGGAAATATTGAAGTCAGGAGGAGAAGGGGACAACAGAGGATGAGATGGTTTGATGGCATTACCAACCCAATGGACATGAGTTTGAGCAAGCTCCAGGAGTTGTTGATGGACAGGGAAGCCTGGTGTGCTGCTCCATAGGGTTACAAAGGGTTGGACATGACTGAGCAGCTGAATTGAATTGAACTGATTAAAGTAAAATAGTCTCATGCCCCAGATGAAGTTCTCTTAATAAAAAAAATGCATGTCTGAAACCACAATAACAAAATGCTCAACAGTAATAATTTATTTGACATAATAACTTCTATCAGACTTACAAATGCAAACAAGACAAATAAGAATATGAAAATTAAAATCCTTTCCTTCAAAATATTTTATTTATAACCAAAATAAGTATACATTTATACCCAAGAAATATAAAATTAATTTATCAAGATATTAAATTATGTATAACAATTATTCCAATTCCTTCTAAAAGATATCTCTTAGACATAATCCTATGGACTAAGTTTTTAAAAGAAATAAACCAATTTACTAGTCAGTGTTTAATAAAATGTTGCTCCATACTTCTTTTGAGATTTTGTAGCTAAAATTAAAGTAACAGAGACATTAGAGCATAAATTACTCCATTATGCTAGTTAAGTAGATGGGTAAATAACACATTACAGAAATGATCAATTTTGCTATTATAATAAGAGACGAAACAATAATTAAGTAATTATATTTTTTTAGTTGAATGGACATTATAATTATTTAATAAAACCTTGTTTTAAAAAGAAGGACTAGGACTACAGGGCATAGATTAGAAGTTTGGGATTAACATATACATGCTGCTACATTTAAAATAGGTAACCAACAAGGACCTACTATATAGCACAGGAAACTACTCAATATTCTGTGATGACTTAAATAGGAAAAGAACTTGAAAGAGAATAGATAAGTGTATATGCATAACTGAATCAATGCAGTATACACCTGAAACTAACACAGCATTGTTAATCAACTACACACCAATATGAAATTTTAAAAATTCTTTTAATGAAGAGGGAGCAGGAGATGTTCACATTAACAATATATTTACAAAACAAATAAACTGTACTTGAAATCAGATGACTGATTTAAAAGCCAACAGAACATCTAAACAGTTTTTGTTCTTGGACAAGACATTCGACCTGCCTAAAGTGAAGTCACTCAGTTGTGTCTGGACTCTTTGCAACCCTATGCACCGTAGCCTGGTAGGCTCCTCAGTCCATGGGATTTTCCAGGCAAGAGATTTAATTTATCAGTCAAAAGAGATTTAACAAATTCACAGGATGGTCAGCCTTACAGACTAGTCAGTTTAAATAAGATGCTCCACACGTGCATGATAAGTCACTTCGTGTCCGACTCTTTGTGATCCTATGGATCACAGCCTGCCAGGCTCCTCTGTCCATGGGATTCTCCAGGTAAGAATATTGGAGTCGGGATGGGTTGGGTTGGGTTGCCAGTCCAGCGATTGAACCTAGTTCTCTTATGTCTCCTGCATTGGTTCTCTACCACTAGCGCACCCTGGGAAGATGATTTATGATTTGCATTGGTTTGCTCAAATATCGTTATAATTTTGAAGCACTGGGTCATGAAGCTATTGAAAAGGCAGAACCAGGATCAAAAATGCAGGTGTCTTCCCTCTCAGTTCCATAGGTTTGGTTAGAGTACAGTACTGCTTGGAGGCTTTCTAGGTGGTGCTAGTTGTAGAGAATCTGCCAGACAATACAGGAGATATAAGAGACGTGGGTTCAGTCCTTGGGTCAGGAAGATCTGCTGGAGGAGAGCATGGCAACCCACTCCAGTATTCCTGCCTAGAGAATTCCATAGACAGAGGAGCCTGGCGGGTTACAGTGCATAGGGTCGTAAAGAGTTGAACATGACTAATCATGCACGCACAGATCCCCTGGGTTTCTTGTGAGGCCAAATGAGCCTAGAGGGCTCACAGCTACGGCCTGGTGGCTTTGGCTGCAGTCTTTGGCCTTTTCCCCCAACAGAAGTACAAATAGAAACTCCTTCTACTTGCGCAGTTCTGGGACAAAGTTAGAGAGCAACACTTCATTAACATGGATCCCTCCTGTAGCCCCTCTAATAGTTTCTCCTGGTTGTCAAGTCCTCATGCTTGCATGCTAAATTGCTTCAGTCA
Organism: Nanger dama; assembly: GCA_917880005.1. Classification (NCBI taxonomy): domain Eukaryota; kingdom Metazoa; phylum Chordata; class Mammalia; order Artiodactyla; family Bovidae; genus Nanger; species Nanger dama. The sequence continues at coordinate 40,978,557 of CAKJTW010000007.1, forward strand.
TGACTTACTTTAGTTACTTAGTTTAGTTACTTGATACTACATTTGCTATCACTGAAGTTTTACACAGTTATTTTTAAGATAGCATTTCCAGAATATAAATGACTTTAATAAAATTCTTAACCATGAAATGTTCCCAGTTCACTAGACCCCTAAAATTAGATTTCATATGCATTACACTATAATTGGTTCACTATTATTTAAAATATAATTGAAGTCAGGTGTGACCTGGTAGAGACAGTACAGTTCAGTTCAGTTGCTCAGTCGTGTCTGACTCTGCAATTCCATGGACTGCAGCATGCCAGTTTAAAAGGATCAGTTATTTGGCACTCAGCTTTCTTTATGGTCCAACTCTCACATCCATACATGACTACTGGTAAAGACAAGTGAAACATGAAAAAATATACTGTAAAATGTGATAAGAAATCTCCACAAGCAGTCTCACATTTATTTCAACAAATGTTGGTTATAAAACAAAATAAAAAATAAAATCAACTATCACCCCTTGTCAATTTATTTTATTTATTTATTTATTTATTTTTATTCATTGTATTTATTTTATTTTATTAATTTAGCCTTAAATTCACTGATCAATTTGGGGGAGTTGACGTTTAGCAAGCATGTTTGTTTTTTAAAAATCATGTTTCTAATACACATTGTACTTTATAAATTTCTAAGTTATGTACAGTCAAAATACAGTTTCCTTATGCCTTCTAGTTTCAGTTTTTGCTTGGAAACAATTTCCTCCAATAATTTTTAGTAGTTTCCTCTTTGGTATTTCTATGTGAAATGTGAATTTCAATTCAGCAAACATTTATCAGATACACTGCCAAAATACTATATACGTGTGTGTATATTTTGTTGTTTGATCACTAAGTTGTGTCTGACTCTTTTGCAATCCCATGGACTGTAGCCCACCAGGGTCCGCTGCCTGTGGGACTTTCCAGGCAAGAACACTAAAGTGGGTGGCTACACACACACACACACACACACACACACAAACGTGCACATGTGTGCACACATACACACACATACATATTATAAACATACATATATATATGTATGCTGGACTTTCAAAATTAAAACTTTTTTCTCTGTGAAAGACACTATTAAGAAACTGAAAACTGAAGCCACAGGAATTACAGAAAATTTTACAAATCACAAAACTGATAAAGCACTTGTATACAACTAAAGTATAAACAGCTCTTAACACTTACAAGAAAACAAACAACAAAAATAGAAAATCATGAAAAAGATAAAAACAAATGCTTCACTAAAGAAGGCACAAATGTGTCAGTGAAACATATAAAAATATATTCAACATCATTACTCAGTTGGCAAATTAAACCACATGGATAAATCACTACATATCTATTTTAAATGGTTTTTAAATAAAGTAACAACTCCAAGTATTGGTAAAGAGGCAAAATAACTGGAACTTTCATACACTGATGGTACAATGCAAAATGGCACAATCTGGCAGTTCCTCATAAGGGAAAAGATTTGCTTACCTTATGATCTAGCAATCCAACTTGGCATTACTCAAATGAAATGAAAACCTGCATTCACACAAAAACCTGTAGGCACAAGTGTATAGTAGCTTTATCTGTAATCACCCTAACCAGTCCATTCTAAGGGAGATTAGTCCTGGGTGTTCTTTGGAAGGAATGATGCTAAAGCTGAAACTCTAGTACTTTGGCCACCTCATGTGAAGAGTTGACTCATCGGAAAAGACTCTGATGCTGGGAGGGATTGGGGGCAGGAGGAGAAGGGGACGACAGAGGATGAGATGGCTGGATGGCATCACCGACTCGATGGACTTGAGTCTAAGTGAACTCCAGGAGTTGGTGATGGACAGGGAGGCCTGGTGTGCTGCGATTCATGGGGTCGCAGAGAGTCGGACACGACTGTGCGACTGAACTGAACTGAAACTGGAAACAGAGTTTCCCTGGTAGCTTAGCAGTAAAGATTCCTCCTGCCAATGCAGGAGATGCAGGTTAGACCCCTGAATCAGAAAGATCCCCTACAGAATCCACTCCAGTATTCTTACCTGGGGAATCTCATGGACAGAGGAGCCAGGCTGGCGATAGTCCATGGGGTCACAAAGAGTCAGACATGACTTAGTGACTAAACAGCGAACTGGAAACTGCATGTCATTCCACTGGTGAAAAGGTAAACTGTGGAACACTGCACTCACCAATAAAAAGGATGAAGAACTGAGAGGTGCAGTAAAATAGATAAATTAAAATCCATTAAACTATGTGAAAGAAATCAGATTCAAAAGGCTGTAATACTGTTTGATTCTATTAATATGACATCCTTGAAAGAGTCATACTATTGGAATAGCGAAGAGAGACGTGGAGTGGGAAAGGACTGCCATCAAAGGGAAAGAGTCTACTTGAGAGGTGGTGATGAAACTGTTCTTATCTTGATTGTGGTGGTAACTACATTTTATCAACATTCATAGAATTGTATACTTAGAGTAAATGTCACTGTATTTAAATTATATGTTAATGCTTTAAATGAAAAGAAAAAAGAATGGGATATTGTTCTCACTCATGATTCATATCCACAAAACAAAACCTCTGGATAAACTCCAAGGCACTACTATATAGCACAGGGAACTATATTCAACATCCTATAATGAACTAGAATGGAAAAGAATATGAAAAAAGATACTGAAAAAGAATATGAAAAAATATAACTGAGTCAGTTGCCATATAGAAGAAATTAACACATTGTAAATCAACTCTAAGACCATGTATCAGGTCAACTAAGATCATGTGTCTTCAGCTAGATCATTCGCATGGTTTTTATAAATTAATTTTTTTCATTAATTTTGTGGTGTTTACCTAAAAAGCATTATATCTGTACACTTTAGAAAATCTAAGGATTGTAAAGTGATCCATGTTATATAGTCTGGAAAGTAAATATTTCTCAGTAATTCTCTTGGGTTCATCTCCCTACTAATCCAGGTTTCTTAAATTAGCAACAGTAATAGGAATAATTTAGGATGATCCATTGATTCATAGATTTTAAAACTACTAAGATTAGCTTGTACTGGAAAGGGAACACATTGGGAAAGAATGATCAGTAAAAGCAGGATCAGGAACAGAACAAAGGCCATAGGATATATAAATTCGAGAGGGAGCAAAAAAAAATAAGTTATTTAGTTGGGACTTCATGCTGGCAGCCTGGGCACCTTGCAAGATACCAGGAAGGCTGCTGCAGGATGCCATGTGCACATCAGGGCTGCTCCTGCCATGGCTGCAGAAGAGCATGTTTCCCAGGTCTGCTGTCAGACTGTCTGCTGATTAACACACTAGTCTAAAGCATGGCATTGGGTGGCATTGTCTCCTCACCAATGCCCTGCAACCGTGTGAACCTGCAGCAAACCATCACTGACAGTGAAATGATTGACTTTGTGAATTTGGGAGAGAAAATACTGTAAAGAACCATCCTTAATCTCTAACTTCTTATATATCTCCTAGCAAAAAAGTCAAGTGGTGGGAGAGGAAACAAGAAGAAGAAGATAGGAGAGTGACATTATACAATTCAGTGATAAGTTGTACATACAACAAACTTCATCAAGATTTTGATTTTGCAATGAAAATCATAGTGCATGTGAAAGTGAAAGTGTTAGTCACTCAGTTATGTCTGACTCTTTGCAACCCCACGAACTGTAGCCCAACAGTTTCCTCTGTCCATGGAACTCTCCAGGCAAGAATACTGGGGTGGGTAACCATTCCCTTCTCCAGAGGATCTTCCCAATCCAGGGACTGAACCCAGGTCTCCTTAATTGCAGGCAGATTCTTTACCATCTGAGTCACCAGGGAAGCTCATACAAGAATACTGGAGTGGATTGCTATTTCCTACTCCAGGGGATCTTCCTGACCCATGGATTGAACCCACATCTCTTGTGCTTTTTGAGTCATTGCAGGCTGATTCTTTACTATCCCCAAATTACCAAACTGTAAAAATCAGGCTCTGACATTTTTTCTGCAAAATGTTTGTTAATAGAAAGAAAAAATAGAAAAACAAACAATGAATAAATTAATAATAAAACAGACATTTGTCACACACTGAATCAGTGCCAGGTTGGTTACATGAGTGATCTCATTCAAAACTCAAAACAATGCAATGGGATGGGGAGTATTAACTACTTGGAGTTTTAAGCTGAAGAAATTAAATCTTGGAGATGTCCAATAACTTGCCCTGAATTGGACCTGGTAACCTTACCCCTTTCTGCCTTTCAAGTTAGTGCTGTTCCCAAAATATGAGAAATGAGCTTCCTTTTCCAATAAAAGCAAAGTGCCTTCCAGGGCACTTACCATGATTCACCAACCATGATCTTAGGAGCTGATAGTTCAAGGAAGGAAAATTCTCTTTAATTTTCTTATGCTTCATGAAGCTTAACATCATCAGAGACAAGTAGAGTCATCTCTTCCTTTTAACACTAATTCATCCGCAATGTGACTATCAGAGAGATGTCTTGTACCACAATAGCACAGAACATAAAGCAAGAATTAATTTCCAGCCCTAATTTCACTTATCAAAAAAGAAAACCATAATCAGGCCTTTTCAGCCTATTCTATAGTATCAAGGATATAGCGAATCTTCATTTAGAAGGCCAGAATAGCTACCAAAATATTTTCAATATCCACCTAAGTATAAACTCAAACTAACTCACAGAAGTTTTTAATCTCTAAGTAGAATATGGCAACCCACTCCAGTGTTCTTGCCTGGGGACTCCCAGGGACAGCAGAGCTTGGTGGGCTGTTGTCTATGGGGTCACACAGAGGTGGACATGACTGAAGTGACTTAGCAGTAGAATGTAACTTGAAACATTCTTTTTCTATTTACATTTTCTTTGGAGAAAAAATAAAGCCAATGCCGATTATACATTAGCCAAAGTACAAAAATATAAGACTCAAAAAGTACAAATATATGAAAAAAAATGTGAAATCATAAACCAATTTATTACATTTACTGGGTTTATTTACATCTTAAATAGATTTGACTTGATGACTGCAATTCCCAGTACATAGCTTTTCACAAATAAATGCTTAATTGACATGATTTCCATGTTACTAGACTTGGAAATTTTCTCTTGTGCTCTCCTGCCCTTCAGAGGTTATTTATCACTTTGGCTAACTGAGTCTATGGTTCTTTCATTAATGTGTTTTCTTTTCATTTATGTGTGTATTGAAACTTTAAAAAATTGCTGACATGAGTTTAAAAATTTGTGAAAATGGCAAATTATTCACGATCTTCCTTTTTTGCTTTGGCTCACCTGTCTTCTTTGAGATTTTATTCTCTTTAATAGACCAGCAGGTAGTAACATGTTAGCTCTCAGAGGTGATGACTGTGATGTAATATAAGTTTCTGGAGATTTAAAGGACAGATGCTATTGCTAGGAATATCAAACTGTGTGAAGTTTGAGATGAATGGCTCCTTGTAATGCCAACAACTCAAATTGTGTCTGGGTTCTGAAAAAGCAAAAGCAACTTAGAAAAGCAGAATTATTAGAGTTAAAAAAAAATTCTGTGCTATTTTTTAAAAATCAACTCTCCACTCATAATCCTACAAATCAATCCAACAATATGAATGAGACACCTGTTAGGAACTTGTCTTTCTACTAGAGATGCTCTGGGGCAGTCCTAAAAGAAACTGCACAGCAGTCATCACAGTGGCGCTGTGCTGTGCTTAGTGAGCTCAGTCGTGTCTGACTCTCTGCAACCCCTGGACTGGAGCTGGCCAGGCTCCTGTATCCATGGGATTCTCCAGGCAAGAGAGGGCTGCCATGCCCTCCTCCAGGAAAGCGGCACTCTGAGTTCCATATTAGAGTATACGGAACAGTAGAAGCACAAGCAAGTAGAAGCCAAAATCTTCCAAGTGGGGGCAGAATTAGAAACATGATGAAAGTCTTTGGAAAAGGGAAAAATACAAAAAGTGAGTTTAAAAAAATAAAGAGATATGGCATGGTGACAGGGACTTTAGGTGTCCGGGAAGCATCAGGTGTCACGGCTCAGTGAAGCAATGATGGAACTGTGAGTATTCAGAAGAGCTGAGAATGTAGGTGAAGTTGCAGAAAGAGACCCAATTATGAATGGCCTTAGAATTCATGTTGAGTTTGATATTGTCCTCTGAGTAATGATATGATGGTTAATGTGTCACTGCTTCTCTGGAGAATCCCAAGTAATATAGAGAGGAAAGCATAAAAAATAATAACCAGAGAGTAATATGATCAGTTTTACATTTTGAAGAATAATTCTGGGGATGGTGAGTGGAGTTCCATTTTTTGTTAATTTTTAAAAGATGTGCGTGTGTGTGCGTTTAGTAATCTACCATGTGTTAGGCATCGAGACGGCATTAAAGTTATAAACAAAAAATAAATAAACACAACCCTTGTCCCCATGGAGATAGTCAAAGTAGTTACAACCTGTATTTATTAAAAGGAAATCAAATAAGAGATTAGTGGAAAGCCCCATCAAGAAATAAAGAAAGCAGAAGTGACAAGCTAGTTATGACATGGATTCAGGAGATATCATTCCCAAGACCTAGCAAAATAACTGAATGTGGGGTAGAGGTGGTTTAAGAGAGAAAAATAAGTTGAAGATAATGCCCAGGTTTCTATCTTGAGAACAGCAGAAAGATAGCAATTAGAGTAGAAGATAAAGCAATTCATTTAAGAGTTAAACTTTATTTGCATACAAATCTAGGTCGTTTATAAAGATTATTCATTTAACTTATAGAACAATCCAGTGGGGTAGATGTTCCATTATTATCTCATGATTCTGTTGTGGATAAAGAAACTAAGTGTGGGGAAGTTTATAATGTTTAAAGTGAAACATTAAACAGTCGTGTCCGACGCTTTGTGACCCCATAGACTATACAGTCCACAGAATTCTCCAGGCCAGAATACTGGCATGGGTAGCTTTTTCCTTCTCCAGGGGATCTTCCCAACTCAGGCATCAAACCCAGGTCTCTGGCATTGCAGGCAGATTCTTTACCAGCTGAGCCAAAAGGGAAGCCCAAGAATACTGGGGTGGGTAGCCTATCCCTTCTCCAGTGGATCTTCCAGACCCAGGAATCAAACTGGGGTCTTCCGCATTGCAGATCGATTCTTTACCAACTGAGCTATCAGGGAAGCCCTTATGACATCTAAACTGATACATTTTGCAAGGAGAAAAACTGGATTCAGACTCAGATAGGGCTGAAGTCAAGCATGACCTCTCAAGGGTAGCACAGTGAGCATAGCTGGTGGCTCTCATTTGGTTCTCAGAGGACTGAGTAAATAGAAAGATGCAGACTTAGAAGTTCTCTCAAAAAATATAACTTTATCACCAAAAACATAGTTTCCCTGTTTGATTACCTGGTATATGAGTTTAGGTTGATTAACTAACAATCTCTTCAAAGTCACAGGCCAAAACACACTTTCTGATTAACTGATTTATTGAACTAGAGAGGTTTTCTTTTAATAAATTATTTGCAAAATGTTCTTCCAACATTTCCTTTGAACTATTTCAGCCACTGCAAATGATATCTCTTAGATATAATCACTGACTATATGCATATACTTTTTCTGATTTGTCATTCAAATCAATGTTCAAAAACTAAGATCATAGCATCTGGTCCTGTCACTTCATGGCAAATAGATGGGGAAAAAGTGGAAACAGTGACAGATTTTATTTTCTTGGGCTCCAAAATCACTGAGAACAGTGACTATAGCCACGAAATTAAAAGACACTTGCCTCTTGGAAGAAAAGCTACAACAAACTTAGACAGTGTATTAGAAAGCAGAGACATCACTTTGCCAAAGAAAGGTCCATATAGTCAAAGCTATGGTATTTCCACTAGTCATGTGAGAGTTGGACCATAAAGAAGGCTGAGTGCCAGAGAATTGATGCTTTTGGATTGTGGTGCTGGAGAAGACTCTTGAGAGTCCCTTGGATAGCAAGAAGATCAAACCAGTCAATCCTAAAGGAAATCAGTCCTGAATATTCATTGAAAAACTGATGCTGAGGCTGAAGCTCCAATCCTTTGGCCACTTGATGCAAAGAGCTGACTCACTGGAAAAGACCCTGATGCTGGGAAAGATTATGGGCAAGAGGAGAAGGGGGTGACAGAGGATGAGATGGTTGGATGGCATCATCAACTCAACATATATGAGTTTGAGCAAACTCTGGGAGGTAGTGAAGGACAGGGAAGCCTGACATGCTGCAGTTCACAGGGTTGCAAAGAGTTGGACATGACTCAGGGACAGAACAATAAATGTGCAAGTACTTGGTTCTGATTTACACATGATAATCCTATGCCAGTGTGCAATGATTTGGGTATATTTAACATGTGTGCTCTTGTTATACTTGTGAACAGTCTCTTTAGGCTTAGCAATGATAGGCTATGCCATTTTCACAAATGCAAAAGTAGTTCTTCAATGCCAAATGATACCCAATATTTATGCAGCACTTATGTGTCAGGCACCATTATAACCACTTCATAAATATTAGCTTTTCTATTCTTAACAATGGCCTTATGAAACAGATACTATGATTATTATCCCCATTTCTAGATGGAGAAACTGAGACATTAGGTAACTTCATGGTCACAGGGCTAGAAAGCAGCACAGCCAGAAGCAAAACCCAGAGTCTATAGTCAGCTGCTAACTACTGCTCTATACTGCCTCTCACATACAGATCTTCCTCTTTCAAGCCTCAGCCTTCCACTTTCAGAACCAGTTGCAGTCCATCTTAGGGAATCCTGAGACGCAATGGTGATAAAATTGTTTCAAGTCACAGAATGAGTTGGGCATGGGCTAGAATTCTGAGTCACTCCAGACTCTGCAGCACAAATTTGGAGGAGCTCTACATCACTTAGGTCTCATTTATTTTCCCCTGCATATAGATCCAGGAACTGAAACCCTGAGTGGACTTCATGCCCCACTTTCCACTCAGATGATTCTGTAGAACCACGACTAAATTCCCTACTGCTACGTATGGGGCAGGGCGAGAGCTGACAAAACCAAACGTGACTGCGGCAGAGAAGAGAAAGACAACATGGCTGAAAATGTGCCTCTCTGCTGGTCATTTAACTGCCAAATGACCAATATTGCCTCTTTTCTTTCTGTTGCAAGATTGAGGCAGCTTGCGTTACAGGAAAGAGCAAAACTTTTGAATTTAGACAAGCCAGATGTTCAGGCATGGTCCTGCCACCTGCTTGGTGAACCCACAGAACACATGGATCTTCCCAGTGTCTGTTTCTGCATTTGCACAAAGGGGATAGAAATAATCTCACAATGCTATCTGACAGAATAAGCCAAAGAACTAGGGAAACTGTAAAAGCGCTGCTCAGAGATCAGATGTTATCATCATGGTTCAGCAACCAGAGTGCATTACCCTCAGTTGCTATGCACATTATCCAATTGGCTGCCCCATTTCGTGTGTGAACTGCTGGCTTGGAACACTTTTTCTCTATCAGATGGTTCACGTTTCATTCATATTTATATGCATAGAAAACACCTTGTAAATATACATGTATACATATTCTTATTAAATGTTTGCTTCCCAGAATAGTGTTTTTCAACAATTTGCTGGCCTTATTATATTTTATAATTCTCCTCAGTATCTTAAACCTACTGATACTTCCCCAGTGATACCTTTTTCTGGGAGATGTAAGAAATGTGGGGATATTATAAAAGAGGAGATATATATAGCACAAAAGGAAATATTTTTGGTGGAAAATTCTCACAAAGAGCTTGCTTACAACAAAAGTGTTTAAATCACCATTTTCCTTAGATATTTATTATTGAAGTTCACATGTGTATATGTTCTGGGGAAACCTACACATTTAAAACTTCTTGAATTACTTTTAAAATCATATTAATTACTAAATATTTCATAAGCAAATAACAATGAGAAAAGAACTCATGTACAACTGTTTGTCAGAAGAGAAGATCATTCAAATGTATTAAAAAAACAGATTTTTACAGGTTGTATACTAGAAATTAAGTTTAAATTCAGTAAGAAATTTCTCTTTGTTTTGAGGAATAAGAAAATTGTTGCAACAGTAACTTTCAAGATCCTGTTTCCTTGGAAGAAAATAGTTTTTAGTGGCAAAGGCCCAGCATACTGAAAAAGATTTATCTTACTGTTTAAGAGAAAAGTAATTTCTAGGTAAAATCTAAATAAAGGTAATTAATTTAGTGAAAAATGGCCATAAATGATCTATTTTTAGGATTTGTGGAACTCAAGATATGATATCTGAATAGGAGAAAGAAAGGTCTGGAAGGAAATATAGCAAGGGTCAAGATAATAGCTGCCTTAAGAAGGGGGCAGAAAAGGGAATAAAGTCAGAGATGATGTTTGCACTTTATCTGCAACAGAAATTTCATTTATATTAATGCAAGGACATTTTAAGTATGACTATAAGCTTTTGGCTTCATTAATTTTATAACTTAAATTTTAACTCTGTTTTGTCCCTAGTATTTTTGGAAACTGCTCAGATATAAAAGCCCGGATATAAAAGATAATGATTATGGATAGCCACACTTTTAATATCAGCACTAAAATAATGTATCATTTCTACTACTCTTTCATTCAACTGAAATAATAGATTTTGTATTTCTGCCATATTTAAAAGTGTGATCTATTTCTCAAGTACTTTCTAAGTGGGGAGATACAAATAAAAGTATTTCAAATATAGAAAGACTTCTGAAGTAAAACATAAATAAATATGATATGGTATGCTTTCACCAACCTGGTCATGACCCTTGATAGAGAGATGCTCATTTTTCTTTAAAGTTTTGGATAGACTGCCTGGTGTCACAAAATGACGTACCACTGCATTTAAAACTGTGGTAATATCCCAAAGACAAATTTAGAGACACAGCATTTTCCTTCACCACAAATGCAGCCCCCAAAATAACACCTCATGGTGAACATACTGGGCACCTGGTGTAGTCACATGAGTAGCAGAATGAGAACAAAAACCTAGGCTTCAATGCTCAAATACTAACGTGACATCTGCAGATAACTCCTTGGGTCCTGGAGTCTACCAGTGATTACACTGACCTGCAGTGAAAATGCTCCCCATTAATATTAATAACCCCAAAATATTAATACAAATCTTCAGCTTTGCTGATCTTATTAATGAGTGTGAACTTAGACTCAACACTGGCAGTTTTCTATATTTGGAGATGAGACATTGAGAATATCTTTGTAATTGAAAATTCATGTCTACTAAAAAAAAATTCGACTGAACAGCAAATTCTTTGGAATTATTCTTTATATATTAAAGGAATTTTTTGAACTAGGTACACTAAAATTTTTTTCTAGCAATTGCCTTTTATATTTACTTGTTTTTTAAAATAATCTAGGGATAGTTACCAACTCCTTTATACACCATCAAAAATAGTCCATATGTTATATTTTTGTTAAAATCTGATACGTAGATCTGGGAAAAATCTATCATGAAATATAAGCATAAAAACTTAGGATACAAGGATTTGTCTTCTAGAGGGTCAAAGCTAAGTCTACTCAAGATTTTGTTAACCTTGGAAGGTTAACAAATTGTGATGTAATTATGACTGCTTTCTAAGGTGGTATATGGTAGCCAGAATATGCCACTCCAATATATGTCACTTCAGCATATTGATTATCTTGAGCTGAAGTTACTTGAAAGACTGGAAATATAGAAAGCGATTATTCTGAACTCCTTATGTGCCTGATGACAGATCCTCCAAAAGGATTCAATGGTCATAAATCCTCTCTCTGGAAGTTTCATCAACCAGGGAAGGCTGACTCTCACCATAGGAGAGAAAATTGGAAGCTAATATTAAATCCAACAAACTATGTCGTACCTTCCCTCCCATCTGTTCTTTAACTGCCCGTTCATCTTTCCTAAAAATCACTTATTCCTCTCTGAGACCTAAATCTCCTCTCCCATTTCCTATTAAAATGATGTTTAAGCCTGCATTCTAAGCTACCTCTTTGAGTTACTCACTTTTCCTCAGTATCTCTCAGGTATACATGAGTTATACATGTTAATAAATACCTGTTTGTTTTTCCCTTGTTAATCTGTCTCTCATTACAGGATCTCAGCTAAGAAATCAGGAGAGTAGAAGGAAAACTATTTTTCCTCCCTTATGGAAGAACACCAGAAAGGTTATAAATATTAAACAATAATATCACTTACATCAAGTGAAGTATGGGCTATATCTGACACAGCCTCTGACAATTTGATTACAGTTCTGTGTGGAAATAAGAATGAGAAATTCACTTGATACGAAATTCACATATGTCTTCATGGAATTTTATTTTCAATCAGAATTCTGCACACCTGCTCCAAATGGCAACTTCGAAAGTCAAACTCTAGTTATGCTGCATTTATTGAAGGCCAATAAGGGGTAAGTGCAGGCGGTATTTTCTCTTTTCTGGAATCATTCAAGAGAACACCAGGATCACTTTTTAAATTTATTTTACTAGAATAGTAAAATAGGCTCATAGTAAAAATTTCAAAAGTATTCAGAGGCTAAAAGGAAAAGTTAAAATCTATCTTATCCAAAACAATCCTGCATTTCACTTCACAGAGGTAAACATTTTATAGTTTCCTGTGTATCTTTCCAAAACTCTTGTAAAATCTGCATTAATTTTTAAGACTCTACAAAGGTTATAATTATCTAGCCTTGGACTAAAATGAATAGAAATCGATAATGAATATGATGCAACTAATGTATCAATTGGCAACTTTCTTACATAGAATCTTTTGATTTTTCTGTGCATACATATAGGCTACCTATGCAATCATATAGGAATGATGTAACTATCAAAAATGATCCAAAGTTACTAAGAAGTTTCTAGAAATTTATTATCACATAGAAAATCTTTTATATTGGCAAAATTTTAAAAATCACTTTAAATATTTTAATAAATATCTTTATTCTAAACTCTATGGGTTGATGTGTTAGTTTGTTCAGTCATGTCTGACTCTCTGGGACCCCATGGTCTGTAGCCCGCCAGGCTCCTCTGTCAATGTAATTCTCCAGACAAGAATACTGGAGTGGGCAGTCATTCCCTTCTCTCGGGGATCATCTCAACCTGAGGACTGAACCCAGGACTCCTGCATTACAGGCAGATTCTTTACCATCTGAGCTACCAGGAAGCCCAAACTCTATAGAGAGAAAAGCAACAGCGACTGTTTGGGCTTAGACAAAATTGTGGCTGTTTTTAACACAATCTGTGTAAATCCTGGGTGTCATAGAAAAATGTTTGCCTACTCAAACCATCTGCATCACCATTTAGAAAAACTAAGTAACAAATGGCAGTATTAATTCCAAATCACAGTTTCCAAATAGGCCAGAGATTTCTGGAGAGAAATACAACTGGCCCAGACATTAGGAAATCTCTTCACCGACAAGAACAAAAATGTTCCAAAGAAAGCATTTTTTATTCTAAGGTTGGAAGAGAGGGGAAAGTACAGTAAGAAAGAATCATGAGAGCCACCCTTGCCCTCTGAGATGGTCCACACTCTCTCTGTGGAGTGTGTTTTTCTCTAAATAAATCCACGTCTTACCTATCACTTATTCTCTCAGTGAGTTCTCTCTACGATAAGGCATCAAGAGTTTGAGCTTCACTGGGTCCTGAAACCAGACATTCTTCTCATCCTAGGAACTTGGGATCCAGTGGTAAAACTGCCCTGGTCTAACGGAGGAGACATCCTAGCCACACCAAGTGGAGGAGATAGAAAGGAGGCTTACGTACAGTAAACAGAAGACAATGCATCCCACTGCTGGCTACCGGCCTGCCGGATACAATTGCCAGGCTACCAACTTATGACTGTTTTTGAAAGAATGCAAGAGAAAGAATACAAGACAAGAATACAAGAGGACATTCTTGCTCCTCATCCCCTGTCCCTGACTGTGAGCCCTCATCTTACATCCTCCCCCAGATTCTTCACAGAAAGGGGGCATAGCTGAGGCACAAGAGTACTGTGTTCTCTTTCTGCCAGCTGAGGATTAAAGCTGCTTTCTATTTCCTCCAAAAAAAAAAAAAAACAGAAAGAATTATGAGAATAGAACAGAATAGGTAAGATTTCAATTTGCTTAATTATATCCAATTTATCTTTCTTTGCCATGTAAATTAATTTTCATAGTGAAATTAAGGCTTTCTCAAACTTACTAGTAACTACTTACCACAAATGCACAAATAATAAAACAGTAGACAATAGCATTTTATTGACTTTCTATAGACTAAAATTAAATTACCTGAGAATAAAGACAAATGATAAATAATCAACAGTGGTAAAATAGTTCAAAAAAACCTAGTCCTCTGCTAAGTAAGTTAGCAATTTTAGCAGGATAAGGAATCTTAAAAGAACGCATAGCTCTGGTAATGTTTCCCTATCTTTGTAAGTTTTCCACAGTAAATACATTTATGAGAGCTTCTCCTTTGTTAACTTTATAGAAACATATTTGTATATGAATATAAGGACATATATTTATCCATTGCTTTGTTTGCTTGTTTTGTTGCTAAATCATACCCAACTCTTGCCACTCATGGATTAGAGCCTGCTGGGCTCCTCTGTCTGTGGGAGTTCCCAGGCAAGAATACTGAAGTGAGTTGTCATTTCCTTCTCCAGGGTTCTTCCCCACCCAGGGATTGAACCTGCATCTTTGGGGGTTCCTGCTTTGGCAAGCTGGATCTTTACTACTGAGACAGCAGGGAAGCCCATATTTCTCTATCCCTCCTCTTTATTCTTTCATCACAGCAAATCATTATGAATCACCTGTAGCTGTTAGCTGGGCTGCATATCTACCTGAGCCTTCGGAATACATCCTGTCCCTAGAAAAACTCATCTGGATAGAGAAAAAAGTCTTTAAAACAAAACACAGTTATGAAAAAAATAAGTTGTTTTAATCTTGTTTTGCTTCTGACTTCAAAGGACTCATATATGAAACAAACATTGTGAAATATGAAAGGAAGAAAAGGATTTGGCCAAGAGAACAGAAGGATAGCATCAAAGTACAAAGTTGTGAGAATGCCTGAAAAAATACTTCACTGCACTCAGAACCCCTGACTGTGCACTTTGAATAAAACAAAATTCACCCAGACTTGTCAACTAAGAGAGGGAGCGAATGATGCAAATGATGGCATTTTTAATTGTTTTAATGGAATGATTTAAGTTACTTAAGCATAAAGAAACTTTTCTTTTCTTCCAAAGACAAAGTTACCTTATGTATATTTTTGGACATTGTAAATTTCTATTTGCCATTAATTTTGAATGTGGAGGTTAATTAACAATTCAAGTATGCTTGGGGTAAAAAAAAACAATATTTTGTGCTCGTTTGGATTTCTAAAAATAAACCAACGCATATAAATAAATAGAAGCTGTGTCTGACTCTTTGCGACCCCATGGATTGTAGCCCACCAGGCTCCTCCGTCCATGGAATTTTCCAGGCAACAATACAGGACTGGGTTGCCATTTCTCCCTCTAGGTCATCTTCCTGACCCAGGGATCCAACTCTCATCTCCTGAATCTCCTGCATTAGCAGGGGGGATTCTTTACCACTGAGCCACCTAGGAAGCCCATAAATAAGAATAGTCTTACTTTAATTATATGACAGCTACTTAAAGATGTCATGTAATCATTGTTCGTAATGCTCAAAATATTTTGTGAATTCTTTTTATAATGAAATGTTGAGCCCCTGAAGAAAACTGTACTCCAACTTCCAATTTTTTAAGAGAAATAAATATATTGTTTTGAACACAAACTAATATTTCCCTTATGCAAATTTTTTTAAAAAATTTAAAAGCACGTCTATATATAATGGAAATAAAATCACTTATAATTCCTAATCACATTAACTTTTTAATATACAGTGAGTCCTTGAACATATGTTTGAACTGTAAGGGGTTGCTTATACTTGGATGTTTTTCACTAAATATATACTATAGACCAAAAACTTGTGGTTGGTTGAATCTACAGATGTGGAACCACAGATATGAAGGACTGACTGTAAAGTTACATTTGAGTTTCCACTGTGCAGAAGGTCAGCGTCCTAGCTCCTGTGTTATTCAAGGGTCACCTATATATCCTTCCAGAATGTTGCTATGAATTTGACACATGGAGATAATATTTTACAAAGTGGTATCATTATTTTACTTAAGATATAATATATGTTATATATAATCATATTGACAGATACATATAAATGCATATATTATACATCATACAATAGTAATATGATTAGATATATTACTAAGACTCTATATGTTAATAAACATGCCTTATTAAATCCTTTGTAAATTGGTGACTACTGTTCTATTGAATTGATCTAACACTTTCCCAAAATACTTTCTGAAAGCTTTCCAAGATGTTCCAAATCATGGGAAGAGAAGATGAGTGATTTTTGACCAAACAAAATTAAAACAGCTATAAGAGATCTTAACTGAAGGACTGCTCAGAGTTTTTAGTATGTTAATTCAAAATGTTAACTTTCTAATAGTGGAATATATTTTGATGCATTTACAAATCTAAATAAGCCACTGGATTCTTTTTTTTCTTTTTGGTAAAGTCCTATTAATGTCCTGAATTACTCAAATTCCGGGGTATGTACTATTAAATCTCTGATACAATTATCTCCCTACTGCTGGGTTTTAGGTAATTTGATTACTATCAAATTTGATAAACTATCATTTGATTAACTATCATTAATTCCTTGATAAATATTTTCAGATACTTATCTTTAAGCATGAATATCTAAAAATATTATTACTTCTGGCTATTTCTCTAAATAAATTTTGAGACAAAGAACTGCCTGCCTTATTCTTAAGGATTTGATGTGTATCACCAAATTGCTCCTAAAGATTTTATCATTTTACAGCCAGCACTTTCAGAGATTACATCCCATAAACTAAACAATATCTGTTTTCATTCCTCAAATTAACATTTTTTTCTCTACTCTATTGATTAGCCACTTGATTCAAAAGTCTTACCTCTAAATGACTTTCAGTTCAGTTCAGTCGCTCAGTCATGTCTGACTCTTTGCGACCCCATGGATCGCAGCACACCAGGCCTCCCTGTCCATCACCAGCTCCCGGAGTTCACTCAAACTCACGTCCATCTAGTCGGTGATGCCATCCAGCCATCTCATCCTATGTCATCCCCTTTTCCTCCTGCCCCCAATCCCTCCTAGCATGAGAGTCTTTTCCAATGAGTCAACTCTTCGCATGAGATGGTCAAAGTACTGAAGTTTCAGCTTCAGCATCATTCCTTCTAAAGAACACCCAGGGCTGATCTCCTTCAGAATGGACTGGTTGGATCTCCTTGCAGTCCAAGGGACTCTCAAGAGTCTTCTCCAACACCACAGTTCAAAAGCATCAATTGTTCGGTGCTCAGCTTTCTTCACAGTCCAACTCTCACATTCATACATGACCACTGGAAAAACCATAGGCTTGACTAAATGGGCCTTTGCTGGCAAAGTAATGTCTCTGCTTTTCAATATACTATCTAGGTTGGTCATAATTTTTCTTTCAAGGAGTAAGCATCTTTTAATTTCATGGCTGCAATCACCATCTGCAGTGATTTTGGAGCCCCTCAAAATAAAGTCTGACACTGTTTCCACTGTTTCCCCATCTATTTCCCATGAAGTGATGGGACCAGATGCCATGATCTTCGTTTTCTGAATGTTGAGCTTTAAGCCAATTTTTCCTTTAATAACCCTTTATGTACCAGACAACATTGGCATGGGAATATATATATATAGGGCATCAGAAAAAATTAACCTTTGGAATCCCACAGATTTCTATTCCCTCTCCCCTTTTTTCACCCCCATCACCACCACTGATGCTCTCTGTTTCATAAATTTAATTTCCATGATACAGCAGGAAAGACATATATGAAGTCACACCTGTCTGACTTATCTAAGTAAATAACACCATGACATTGCAAAACAATAGACATTAAAATGCCTGTGTTGAAGGGTTTTGGATACCTTGACTTCTACCTGGTAATTATATCTACTTTAGAAACAGTGCTGGAACAAATAGTAAATCTCAAAGACGAGAATTCCCCAAGCAAGAATTTCCAATCATTCAGGGAAAGAGAACACCATGAAAGAGAAGCAGCAGATTAAAACCACGAGAAAATTTTGTCCTGTGAATCATATACAAAAGAGCAGACAAAATAAAACTCTGAAATAGTTACTAAAACATAAAAAGAAAAACAGGAGAAAGGATAAATAAAAATATAATCAGATGTTTTCAAAAGGGAGTTACAGAATAGGCAGATCTAATAAGATTAATAAGCAGAGAGGGTATAAATAAACCAAAAGTAATATTTGATAATGTAGAGAAAACAATGAAACCTTAGAATCATAAGAGAATAATATAACTAACCTCATGTCAATAAAGTTAGATGATATGAATAATTAGCTAAGCAAATATAAACTTAACGAAATTGACTCAAGAAATAGAATAGCTGATTGGAGTTGAACCATTTCAGAAACTGAATCAGTAGGTAAAGATCTACTCATCATAATAAGCACCATGGCCACGGTTTTACTCATTTCACTAAATCTCTATGGCAAAAGTTAATCCTTATCTTATATAATTGTTCCAAATTATAGAAAAAGAAAAGAAGCTAACCAAAACATTTTACAAGGCTTTCCTAACATTGGACTCAAAATCAGACAAGGACTAGGTAACAGAAGAAAATTATGAACATAGATTCAAAAATCTTGAATAAAATATTAGCAAACTGAATTCAACAATACATAATAAATGAACATATTGTGATTATTTATAGTTTATTTAAAGAATAGAAAGATGGTTTAGCATGAGAAAATTTATTAGTCATTGCTAATTAAAAATATAAAGAAGAAATAATTTTTATCATAGAAGTTATACAGGAAAAATAATTTAAATGCAAATTCACTGTAATGATAGTTCAGAAATATACGAAACAAGAAAAGCAAATTCATTCTTAACAAACCAGGAATATCTATTTTTATCAAAACCTGCTGCAAACATTATAGGTAACACTGAGATGGTAAAATCATCTTGTTTAGTATCACAAGCAACATTAATTTATCACCACTCAGAAATGTTTAAAATAGTAAGAAGAGCTAAGAGTGGAGGGAACCTGGCATTGTCATACATATTCTCTGTGACACAGACACTGGGGAGAACTCTGCAGTGTCTGGTAAAATAAGAAAGTATGTAAATTGGGAGACTGGGATTGACACATACTCACTACTATATATAAAATAACTTAAAGATACTGCTGTATAGCACAGGAAACTATATTCAGTACTCTGTGATGGCTGACATGGGAAAAGAATCTAAAACTTAGTGGATATTTGTATATGTATAACTGATCACTTTGCTGTACACTGGAAACTAACGCAACACTGTAAACCAACTACACGCCAATAAAAATTAAAGGAAAAAAAGTGCTCACTTTGGCAACTCTCTGTATATTTCTGAACTAATACTTGTGCATAACAACAAAGAGGCCTGCACAAGGATATAAACTGCAACATTGTTTATAGTTGTTCAGAATTGGAAATAATTTAAGTATTTAAATAATAACTTAATAATTATTTAAATAAATAATTTAAATGTCCATGAATAAAGGAATTGTTAAATAATTCCTGGTACATCTACTAGATTACTAACATGGAAAATCTCCAAGACATATGGTTGGGGATTAAAAAAAAAGTAAATAGCAGAAAATTAGGCAACTATGATATAATTTAAATTTCCAAACAAGAGCAAATAATATCATATATTTTATAGGCATATAAATATGTGTGTATATACCTATAAATAGGTCTGAAACAATCCTCACCAAAATGATAATAGCTGTCATTTCTACTATGAAGCGATAATGGATGTGGTCATGGAAGACTTTTAGCTTCCCCTGCAATGACTGAATGAGTTGATATTAATATACTACATATGTTGTTGTTGCTCAGTCACTAAGCATGTCCAGTTCTTTGTGACCCCATGAACTGCAGCATGCCAGCCTTCCCTGTCCTTATTATCTCCCTGAGTTTGTTCAAACTCATGTCCATTGAGTCAGTGATGCCATTCAACCATCTCATCCTGTCGCCCCCCTTCTCCTCTTGCCTTCAGTCTTTCCCAGGAACAGGGTCTTTTCCAATGAGTTGGGTCTTTGCATCAGGTGGCCAAATTATTGGAGCTTCATTCAGCGTTAGCACTAGTCCTTCTAATGCATATTTAAGGTTGATTTTGTTTAGGATTGAACGGTTTGGTCTCCTTACTGTCCAAAGGACTCAAGGGACTCTCAAGAGTCGTCTCCAGCACCACAGTTCGAAAGCATCAATCCTTTGGTGTTCAGTCATCCTTATGGTCCATGACTCAGGAAAAAGTATAGCTTTGACTATACAGACCTCTGTAGACTAAGTGATGTCTCTGCTTTTTAATACAGTGTCTGGGTTTGTATAATTACATGTGTGTAAGTAAGTAAGTGTTAGTTACTCAGTCGTGTCTGGCTCTCTGTGATCCCATGAACTGTAGCCCACCAGGCTCCTCTGTCCATGGAATTCTCTAGGCAATAATACTGGAGTAGGTAGCCACTTACTTCCCAGGGGATCTTCCCGATTCAGGATAGAACTTGAGTCTCCCACACTGCAGGCAGATTCTTTACCATCTGAGCCACCAGGAAGTCCAATTACATGTGTAATTATACATAAATATATTTCTAATTATTGGAGGCTAATAATATTTTCACAAATTAATAAAATATGGAATTTGCTACCTGAATCTTTAAGAGACTGTTTCCACTATAACAGTCATCCCCAAATTTCTTAGAAAGATGATAAATTTGTGATGAGACCAGAAGTAGACAAACAAAAAGCTGAACTGCTATAAGATCACAATTAGCCTTAAAACAAAACAAATAAGCTACAAAGAAAACTTAGGAAATTGTTTTGTCCCAAGTTTTCTCTTAAATAGTATTTTTAAACCTAATGAATGGAGAAGATGAATTCTAGAATATTCTAAGCTGAGCAATCCTCTTCTCATGTGCAGCTACTGTAGGTTCCCCAAATTTTCCTAGGGAAAAGCTGCAAGAATTCTCACTTGAGATAGAACTTTTAGAGCCCTTCCAGTGACCACACATCTTCACCTTAGCCCAGAATTAGCAACAGGGTTCTCTAAGACAAAATGGACTCACAGGCCAATTGGAGCACTACAAGTCTATGGTGGAGAGAGAACACAAAACTAGCATCCATTACCAGTGCTTGGGTGGCAAGCCAGGAGGCCCCAGTTTTAATCCCTACTTTGCTTTGTTGCTTGGTCAACTCCTGAAGTTTATTTTTCTCATCTGGAAAATACTAGATCTATCAGGTCCCTTCTAATTCTCTATTTTGGTAACTTTATTGTTAACTTTGGTTAGCATGCACCTAGAAGGGGTTTCCCAGGTGGTGCTAATAACTTGCCTGGTGGTAAATAAGTGGCCTGCCAATGCAGGAGATGTAAAAGATGCCGGTTCAATCCCTGGGTCACAAAGATCCCCTGCAGGAGGGAATGGCAACCCACTCCAGTATTCTTGCCGGGAGAATTCCATAGACAGAGGAGCCTGGTGAGCTCCATAGGGTATAGTCCATAGAGTTACAAAGAGTCAGACATGGGACTAAAGTGACTTAACGTGTACCTAAGAACATGATTATCCCTCAAAACACCTTAGGCCAACATCTGCAATGGCACTGTCAGAGCCTGCCCTCAAAAACTATATCCTCTGAGACATTAATCACTACCGTAATGGCTAAATATGGGCGTGTTGCTGGAGAAAACTCTGGTATTGGAAAGTCACCTAGAATTAGAAAGTAACACGGGAGTAAGTGGTAGCATAGTATGATCTATTAAAAATATTCAACCAGAAGTAGCAGGGAGATTGTGCTCACATGAGCCTTAATATTTTTCCCCTTAGAAAAACTTACTTGCATGAAAGCTTCTCAAATATTATGTAAAAGTCCTTTACTGGATTTCTCGGGAAAGATTTTTGAACAAGGGTGTGAGTAGCTGACCTTACTCACTGGCAGAGAGAAGACTTGGCTTCCTGGGCAGAGAAAAGACTTGGCTTCCCAGAGAGCAAGAACCTACCTGCCCTAAAATAATTCTTCCAAGGGCTTGTCACGGCACCATCTTCCCTCTTCTCCAGCTCCAGATTCTCTTTTCTAGATTTAGTTCATGGCTAAGAAAATCAGTGGGAACAACTAGAGAGCAAACACAGTAAGATGAGTTAGCAAAGGGAGCAGTGCTGAAATCATTCTTAGGCTGTTAGAGAACTTGGTGCTGAACAGGCAAAGAAGGCCCTCCCCCACTTGCCCAGGAGCAACAGACACCCACCCTGGAGGGCCTGGGGCTTTCTACAGAAGGGAACATAGAGTAGGCCGGGGTGTTTGAGAGAAAATACTTGGCAAGCTGGGTTGGAATGAAGGAGGAGATGCAAGGCGCCTTGGCCTAGGGCTAAACTCTTGCCAGAGGTTGTAATTAATTTTAATCATTTCAGAAGCCATTTTGCCAAATTATTTTTTTGGTTTTGCTTCACTACTTCTTATAAGTAGTGCTGACTCATTAAGATTAATTCCATCCCTGGAGTTTTCAGAATTTTTTTCTCCTAAATGAACAAGGAGACATCATGCAAAAGGGCTTAATATCTAAAAATAATCCCCCAGTTGAAAGAAAGTAGCACAGGCTTGCCTTAGTCCTCACCAACAGGCATAATTACACTTTATCCCATAGTATTTCAAGCGTGATCACTGCCTCCACCTCACCTTGCCTCTGTGATAGCCAGAGGGAAATTATAGCAAAATCACTCCCTGTAGTTACAATGGGTATAAAAGCAGGATGGAAACTTCATGACTAACTACACACACAAAATAATTAGATAATTAGCCAGATGAGAGACAGTATGTATATGTATACATTTATCCAAGCTTACTGAAGTACAAGACCAAACTTTGGAGTTAGTTGCTATCAGTAACTGAGAGAATGATTGTGTATGAGTATTTTCGTATTTAAAAATTTTAAAGACAAAACAGAAAAAAAAAAGAAGAGTTTCTATTTAAGACTGAAGGCTAGGCAAGTGAAGGCTGAATTAGTTCATGATGGATTGCTGTTGTTGGCTCAGAGTCTTTCTGTTCCCTGGATAGCCATTTGGAATCCATGCACAAGGTTAGACTTGAATGATTTACACAATACTCAGTAAATTCTACTGATTCTGAGGGTAAAATCTGATGTACTCAAAGATAAAGTAATTCTTCTGGAATTGTTGTTTAGTCACTCAGTCGTGTCCAACCCTTTGCAACCCCAAGGACTGCAACATACCAGGCTTCCCTGTCCTTTACCACCTCCCAGAGTTTGTTCAAACTCATGTCCATTGAGTCAGTGATGCCATCCAAACATCTCATCCTCTGTTGTCCCCTTCTCCTCCTGCCCTCAATCTTTCCCAGCATCAAGGTGTTTTCCAATGAGTTGGCTCTTCATATCAGGTGGCCAAAATATTGGAGCTTCAGCTTTAGCATCAGCCTTTCCAATGAATATTCAGGGTTGATTTCCTTTAGGACTGACTGATTTGATCTCCTCACAGTCCAAGGAACTCTCAAGAGTTCCTCTCCAGCACCACAATTTAAAGGCATCAATTCTTTAGTGCTCATCATTTTAATTGTCCAGCTCTCACATCTGTACATGACTACTGGAAAAACCATAGCATTGACTATATGGACCTTTGTAGGTAAAGTAATGTCTCTGCATTTTAATATGCTGTCTAGCTTTGTCATCGGAGAAGGCAATGGCACCCCACTCCAGTACTCTTGCCTGGGAAATCCCATGGATGGAGGAGTCTGGTGGGCTACAGTTTATGGGGTCACTAAGAGTCAGACACGACTGAGCGACTTCACTTTCACTTTTCACTTTCATGCACTGGAAGAGGAAATGGCAACCCACTCCAATAGTCTTGCCTGGAGATCCCAGGGATGGGAGCCTGGTGGGCTGCCGTCTATGGGGTCGCACAGAGTCGGAGACGACTGACATGACTTAGCAGCAGCTAGGATTGTCATAGCTTTTCTTACAAGGTGAAAATGTCTTTTCATTTCATGGCTTCTTTTAATTTCATATGGAACTGCTTCACCAAAAATAATCTATTAAAGTTACTTTCAATGGTGTGGCCATTGACAATCTGTACTGACCACTTTCAACTTACATACATTAAATTTCATTTAATATTTTTTTCAGTAGTTAATTTGGCATCATCCAAATACCATTATCTTCTTTCTTCAAAATTTGGCACCTTAAATTCCATCAGTTCCTAGTATCAACAATGTTCTCAATTGAAATAAAAACTATTAGAATTCACTTAACAGATAATGCATTTTCTTTAAAAAGATTCATTGTCCTTTCTGTGAGCACTAAGTAGGACTCTTTTAAATATCCGAATCAAAAGGCTTAACTCTTTTTATCTCAATTTAAGAGTTAGATCAATAAACCCAGGAGCAAATCAAAGGTAAGAACTAAGTAAACATAACTTCCAAAAGCAGTTAAAATACACTTATTGCCACAGTTACTCATCCTTGCTATAAAACTTCCTTATTGCCATGTGAACTGAGAAAATTTCTGAATGACTGAGCTCAATATATGAATTGTCAAATGAGTTATTCTATGCTCTAAAATCAAGAAATGACTTAGAAAGAAAATATTTCCATTCCTTCTGGGCTCTAAGTTCTGTGGTGGCATTAGATTTTCCATGACTTTACAAAATAAACATGTTGCAATCTGTACCCAGAACTATGTTTTTAATTAATGAATTTCTTGCATGGTATAAAATGGCACATAAAACCTAAACATTTTCATCTCTGTAGACATTTTGTCAACACATCCTATGTTAAGACTAACTGTCATACCTACAGAGAAAATTAAAAGCCTGAAATAATCTCAAGAGAAGGCAACACTTCCTTGTTAAGTACCCATTTGCATGTATTAAAATTATACATACACCAACTTACAAAAGAGAGAAACTGGACATCTACCTCACACCATTTAGGAAAACTAACTCAAAATGGATCAGAGGCTTAAATGTAAGAGCTAAAACTATAGACAACATCAAAAGCACAATTGATAAGAGAAAAATTAGGTAAATTAGACAATGAAATTTTAAAAAAAAATTTTCTGTATGCAATATTATGAAGAAAGAAAACACACAGAAAGGGAGAAAATAATCAGAAACTGTGGATTTTGTAAGGATCTAGTACCTGGAAAATATAAAGAATTCTTATAACTCAAAAAAAAAAAAAAAAAGACAAACACTGTGATTGAAAATGGGTGAATAATTTCAATAATTTCAATAGGTTTTTGTCCCCAGAACATATATGAATAGCTAAGAACATAAAATGTTTCACATCTTTTGTCACTAAGGAAATGCAAATCCAAACCACAGTGATATACTATCTCATAACCACCAAAATAGCTATGATTAAAAAAAAAGACGATAAATTTTTATGAGGATGTAACAAAGCCAGACTGTAGAAGAAGCCTCACTAACATGGCTGAGCCCACTACTGCATCCACATATGTCTGGATGGATAGATCGTGGCCTTGGCCCCACCGACAAGTATGGAGATCTGTGGAGGAAATCCAAAGGGAAGAGAGTATTAAGCACAGCAGATAAACCTGATAACCAAGCACAGATCAGGATGGCAGAACAAAGTACTCTGTGGTCTCTGTTACTGTGATATGCCTTCCAGTAAGCTCCCAAGAATCTATGTCTGACACCCATAACACAGAGTAGACGGTCACTAAAAACTGAAGAAAACAGATCTTTTTACCAGGAAGAGAAACACGCACACTCTGATCTCATGTTGTTACTTTCCTCATTCACGTATGTCTACACTCAAAGATAGAACAGTGTGTACAGTACACTATCGTTTGTGTAAAAGTATATTTACATGCACACTAAGTTGCTTTAGTCGTATCCGACTCTTTGCAAACCTGCGAACTGTAGCCCAGAGGCTCTTCTTTCCATGTGATTCTCCAGGCAAGAATATTGGAGTGGGTCGCCATGCCCTCCTCCAGGGGATCTTCCAGACCCAGGGATCCAACCTGGGTCTCCTGCATTGCACGCAGGTTCTTTACCACTAACGCCACCTTGGAAGCCCCAAAGTACATTTATTTAAATACTATTTGACTATATATGCATAACTCTGAAAGAATTAACAAGAAGTTATGATATATACTAACTCCTATGAGGAAATTTTGGGGTCTGGGAATAGGTAAAGAGGGAGATTTTTTGTAATTTTTGGTATATCTTTTGTACTTCTAGATTTGGAACCATATGGATATATTATCACTTTAAAAATAAGCTTTAAAAAAGTGAAAAATTAAACAGTGCCATGTATATTGAAACACACACATATACACATATATATACATATATGTGCATGCACATTAGAAAGAGATACAGATCTATATCTCCCTTGGAACAATTCGATTTACCTGAAAATACAAAATAATCAATATCAACTTACATGGATATTAGAATCCATATAAGAACTTACTAATGTGGCTACCTAAAAATCTAATTCGCAAGAATCAACAATTTTCCTATATTAATATATCTATGTTATATGTATATAAAATGCAAAAGAAGAATTTGACTCTGAAAAAGCAACACATCTTTAAAATAATCAAAATAAAATGTTCTAAAACAGGATCTAGGTAAAGAAAATTCTGTTAAAATTCAATAAATAGAAACATATCTTATTCTTTGAATATAAAAACAATATTTTAAAGATGGCAGATATCCCTGAATCAATGTATAAATGCAATGTGATTACCACCAAAAGTACAAAGAAAATTTTACATTTTGAAATCTGTTAAGAATTCTATGGGGAAAATGGAAAGTAAAGATATGTAAATATAACCATGTTAGGGTGGCTAGAATAGACATGGAAGAAGGAAGAGAAATGATGGAGAACTAGCCCTTTAATATCATACATTAAAGTATGACGGTGCTTCAGAAAACAGCTGATCATCAGCATATAATTTGCAAATAGAGCCAAATGTATGTGAAAATTCTGTATATGATAAAGGTGGCTTTACAAATCAACTGGGAACGGTGGGATAAATCAACAATCAAAATGAGAAAATGAGTGGGAAAAAATCTAGGTCTTTTATAGAAAAATAAATTCCAAATTATGAAATATTTCAAAATAAAATATGTATCCCCAACTATCCTAGGAAAACTATGGCCACTTAAGGAAAAAACTTGGAGTGGGAAAAATCTTTCTAAAGAAGATGCAAAATCCGTAACTCTATAAAAGAAATGATTAACGCTTTCATAAAGAGTACAAATTCCCACATGGCAAGAAATTTAATTAACAAGTCAAAGGATGACTAAAACCCTGGGAGAGTTTAAGGAAGACTAAAACCCTGGGAGAGTCTATTTACAATGCATGTAAATACATTTTAATTGCCTTAATATACAACAGTCCAACAACCCATAGAAAAACAAGTAGAGAGAAACACTGACTCAAAGTAGAATAAAGACAAATAAATTATATATAGAAATGAAGTACTTTTTAAATCTCTTAATATGACAAAAGATCATATTAATATGCAAGGAGATCAAAGCAGTCAATCCTAAAGGAATCAATCCTGAATACTCACTGGAGGGACTGATGCTGAGGCTGAACCTCCAATACTTTGACCACCTGATGGGAAGAGCCAACTCACTGGAAAAGACCCTGATGCTGGGAAAGATTGAAGGCAGGAGAAGTGGACGACAGAGGACGAGATGGTTGGATGGACATGAGTTTGAGCAAGCTCTGGGAGATGGTGAAGGACAGGGAAGCTTGGCGTGTTGCAGTCCATGGAGTTACAAAGAGTTGGACAAAACTGAGTGACTGAACAACAGCAAATCTGACAAGGATAAAAAATGTTGATAATCATAGTATTGACAAAAGTGTTCAATTAGGGCCTACCATTATTGCTGGTTTGAGTGAAAATGGTACAGCCTCTTTGGACGGTAAGTTGGCAATGTCTACACTATTTATCAAAATTCTAAATGCAAAATCTCATTCAAAAACTTTGCAGAGAAATATACATATATATAAGCAAAAATAGAAGTAGAGGGCATTAATTTCAGTATCTTTTGAAGCAAATATAAAATTTGGATGTCCATTGATATAAAAGTGATTAAGTAAATGGATATTATACAACTGCTAAATATAGTGAAATCTATCTAAAACTATTATGGAAAAGCTTCTCCAAAATTAGATGTTAGGTTGTAATAGCATTACATATATATTTTTTTGTTCTTTTGGTTAGTAGAGACTTGGTCCTGTCCAAAACATCCATAATACTCTTGGTCCATGACAAAAGGTCCTTGAAATTTGGTCCTATCCAAAACCTCCATAACCATGACACATGTCAAGTGGTGTTGACAGAACCAAATATCAAGGACATTTCTGAATGTGCCAAATGTCTTATGGATGTTTTGTGAGTGTGTTAAGTCACTTCACTTGTGTCTGACTCTCAACCCTATGGACTGTGATCCACCAGGCTCCTCTGTCCATGGGATTCTCCAGGCAAGAATACTGGAACCCTGACCCAAGGATCAAACCTGAGTCTCTTAAGTCTCCTGCACTGGCAGGCAGATTCTTTACCACTAGCGCCACCTGGGAAGCCCATGGATGTTTTATTGTGCTTAGTTGCTCAGTGCAACCCCATGTGAGACTCCATGGACTATAGCCTGCCAGGCTCCTCTGTCCATGGGGATTCTCCAGGCAAGAATACTGGTATGGATTGCCATGCCTTCTTCCAGGGTATCTTCCCAACCCAAGAATCAAACCCAGGTCTCCCACATTGCAGGAGGATTCTTTATCATCTGAGCCACCAGGGAAGACACAGGACCAAACCTGTCCTTCAATGCATTTGTATATATACACATACAGTTTGTATATTTATCCTATAAAAATATTTTAGTATATTCTTACAAATATACTATTTATATATTTTACATATATAGAAAATTCTTGAGAAATGCACAAGACACCACTAGCAACAGCTGCTTCCGTGACTGGGATGGGATTGGAAGCTGATGGTTTAGGATGTATGGGAGAATTTCTTTTCATTGTACATATTTGCACAATTTGAAAATTTTTACCAAGCATGTGTATGTTTAATTAAAATATTCAAAGATAAATTCTTTATTATTTGAAAATGCAATGACATACATAATATTTGACAAAAAGTAAATAAATAAGCCCTTCCCTACAGAAACTGTAACCTAGAGACAGTTACTGGCAGCCCACAACTTGCCATCTGCTGTAATTTCTGATAAGTGATCTGCTTTTATCTAAGGTGATTTAAAGGCGCTGGTAACCAGGAAACAGATCTGATCTTTTACTGCCAGTTTCTATCACCTCAAAGGTCAGACTGAAAGATGATGCAACTAAGCTTATCATGTAGCAGCTAACTGAAAGACACTGACCATCATATTCCACTAGGTTTCTGATTGTTTAAGAAGTCGTTATCCAAGGAGAGTCCACTTAGCAATTGAGCTGATGTGAATAATTTAAAACTTGTACTTACTATCATTATTCATATTTAGCTGCAAATTAAAAGGGTATAACATACATATTGCCCTGCAATTGTGTGGACCTAGAGAGTTACACTGCCTTCAGAACAAGGCACGTGAACCATGATAAATCTTTCAGATCTAAGTTTAGGTGATGGCATAGTTCTGGTCCCAAATCCAAGTTTAAAGTCCAAGTGCATGTCCAGAGAGACAAAGTTCTTCAGTGTTTTTCAAGGGCCATCTTGTAAGAGTAAAAACATTAGAAGCATCCTTTCTAGAGACACAATGTATTTTATCTTCCCTTCTTAGAATTTCTAGAGTAAGCAAGCAGTTTTTAAATTGCTGAGGAGAAGCCTTCTGATATTTAACTTCTGTTCAGTATAATACCAAGAAAGTCTTGGAGGAAGGTATTCTGATTTAAACAGTATGTTTATCATAAAAAAAAAAAAGCAGGCGGCGGCCGCGGGGGACAAAGGGCGGGCGGATCGGTGGGGAGGGGCGGGGCGCGGCCAGGCCAGGCCCGGGGGCTCCGCATGCTGCAGCTGCCCCCGGGCACCCCCGCCGCCGCCCTCGCCGCGGAGCCGCGCGGAGCCGAGCTCACGAGCTAACCCGAGCCAGCGGCCCGGAGCCAGCCGGCGGGCGTCCGGGAGGCGGTGGCGCAGGGAGGGGCCCGACCGCGCACGTGGCCCCGGCGGCCGCCATGGCGGGCAGCGGCCCCGCGAGGGGCGCGGCGTTGGCGGCCCCGGCCCCCGGACCGGGGAGTGGCGGCCCAGGGCCCCGCGTGTACTTTCAGAGCCCCCTGGGGCTGCAGGCGAGGGCCCGGGCGGCGCGGACGACGAGGGCCCAGTGAGGCGCCAAGGGAAGGTCACGGTCAAGTACGACCGCAAGAAGCTACGGAAGCGCCTCAACCTGGAGGAGTGGATCCTGGAGCAGCTCACTCGCCTCTACGACTGCCAGGAAGAGGAGATCCCAGAGCTGGAAATCGATGTGGATGAATTCCTAGACATGGAGAGTGATGATACCCGGGCTGCCAGGGTCAAGGAGCTGCTGGTTGACTGTTACAAACCCACTGAGGCCTTCATCTCTGGCCTGCTGGACAAGATCCGGGGCATGCAGAAGCTGAGCACACCCCAGAAGAAGTAAGGGTCCTCGACCCAGCTGAACGGTGGCTCCACAGGACAATCGCTGCCCCCTGACCTCGTAGCAACAGCAATACCAGGGGCCCTGCGGCCAGGCCTGGTGCCACGAGCAGGGCTCCCCGTGCCCCTGGCCCAGGGGCCTCTTCCCTGCCTCCTCAGTTTTCCATTTTTGGGGTTTTTTATTATTATTAAACTGATGGGACTTTTTGTGTTTTTATATTGACTGCGGCGCGGGCCCTTTAATAAAGCTAGGATACGCCTTTGGTGCAGTTAAAAAAATAATAATAAAAATAAAAAAATAAAAAGCATAATTTCTATCTTTGAGAAAGTAAACTAGAATACTTAGAATCGAGTTTGGATAGCAGGAGAATTAATTTTCATGGTATACCTATGCTTATACCTATTGCTTTCATTTTTTTATTATTTAATATTTACTGCAGGATAGTTACCTTACAATGTTGTGTTAGCTTCTACTGCATAGCAAAATTAATCAGCCATACATATACATATACCCCCTCCCTCTTAGGTTTCCCTCCCACTGAAGCTACCACAGTTACTTACTTTAAGTACTCTGATATGTATACATATATTAATTTTTAGAAATAATAGCAAGAGTGGGCTTTTCAAACATTAGGACAATTAAGTACTGTGGAATGTTATGCCAAAAAGCATCAGACTGATTTTTGTGCTTCTGTTTCTTTTACATGCCTCTTCATTTCTTGGTGGTTCCATTCCTATATTATTTAGTTGTGAGCTGTGGTAATTTCCAACAGAATCAACTTAGAAATGCTGTATTTAAAATGGATAACCAACAAGGACCTACTGAATAGCACATGGAACTCTGCTCAATGCCCTGTGGCAGCCTGGAGGGGAGGGCTGTTTGGAGGAGAATGCATCCATGCATATGAATAGCTAAGTCCTTTCCCCGTTCACCTGAAATTACCACAACATTGTTAATCGATTGTACCCCATGCAAAATAGAAAGTTTAAGAAAAAAGAAATGCTCCTATCTCACCTTGTTTTATACTTACTCACACAGTACCTAGGAAGGACACAGTGATATTCCTTCACACACACTAGGCTCCCAATATACGTTTGTATGTCAGATAAACTAATAATTGAGTAATCCCAATATTGATTCCTGAGGAACCCTTCAGCAAACAGTTATCTATAAAAGGACTATTATCAAAAAGGATTTACCACCACTACCATTATCATTATTAAGAAAGAATAATACACTTACTATATGCCTACAGTTTTTTAAGTCAGCAGAAGTTATTGTTTCTCAAATCAAATATAATATCCCTTTGAGAATCTGCTGAGAGCTTTAAACCTGCTCTGTGGAGTGGGATAAGGTGGAAAGGGGTGAATACATTTAT
This sequence comes from Nanger dama, assembly GCA_917880005.1. Taxonomy (NCBI): domain Eukaryota; kingdom Metazoa; phylum Chordata; class Mammalia; order Artiodactyla; family Bovidae; genus Nanger; species Nanger dama. Next base: position 41,010,667 of record CAKJTW010000007.1, read on the forward strand.
TTACGCACAATTCTGTGTGTATCAGGGCATTCATAGGGTAATATCAAGTCTTCCCATGGACCATTTTGCTCTCAGTAAAGCCCAGATTAAAACCATTTATTGAAATCAATTCTGTGATTCACAAAATGTTCATCTCCAGTTAAAAAAATCTGATTCTTGTTAAAGATCTTATTAACGGACCTTTAGAAATCTAGATATAATAAATATCAATCACAAATAAGTCTACAAAGAAGCAGATTGACCTTGAAAAAAAAAAAGTAAGTAAGGGAGATATTTATTTCTTCCCATTAAATGTAATAATGGGAACTTTTTCTGTGTAGGAAGGTAAGCAAATAGTTTGGGGAAATATATATTCAATAAAAGAAGTGGTGGCTGATATCATCTTGTTTTAACAAGTATGGTGTCTTGTAAAACAAACATTTCTGAAGGGCCAGCTAGAAACTAGTATTTTCTGTTGGGATTATTTTGTATAAATTGTCACGCAGTAGGACTGCTAATCCTATCCTGTGTTAACAAATGTGCTGTGACTGAATTTCTTTGCTCTGCAAATGCAAGGTTTAGTGGGTTGAAACACTTGTCCATCCATCACTTGACTTCTTATACTCTAGGTTAGTGCAACGCCAGTCAAAAGGCAAAAATGCGAAACACTGCCAGCTCTCTGTGAACTATGCACTGATTTCAGTTTATTATTATATTAATAGATGAGAAGATTGCCTGGGAACTGCAATCCATCTCCTGAAACAATTGCTGTCAAATGAATAATATGAGGTAAAAAAGTTACTTAAAGTTCAAATTAATAAAGTTTTTGAACCCTGAAAAGAGCATAAATTGGTATTTTCAACACTGCCTTGCCATAGTCATTAGCCTTTTGATAAAGGGAAAAGTACTTAGAGAGTTAAAAGTAAGAATTTTTCTTTGACACAATTAGCGTTTCTTTCTTTGGGGTCTGTCTTCACATAAATTCTATCTGGGAGGCTGGGTTTTTAAAGTCCGGGCCTAATAAGACATTCCAATTAGCCCATCACTGACCAACCCCAAGTCTGGGCCAGGTGTGACCTCACATCAATGCCAGCATCATCACAGGCTCCTGGACATTCATGATGCTTCTTCTTTTATCTCATGTTGCTTCACCAAATCTCTCCAAAACTAAATCTAAAGGAACAAGAGGATTTCCCTGGTGGCTCAGTAGATAAGAATCCACCCGCCAACCCAGGGGACATGGGTTCAGTCCCTGGTCTGGGAAGATTCCACATGCCGCAGAGCAACTAAGCCCATGCACAGCAACTAAGCCCATGCACAGCAACTAAGCCCATGCACAGCAACTACTGAGCCCACATGAGGCAGCTACTGAAGCCCGTGGGCCTGGAGCCTGTGCTCCACAGTGAGAGGAGCCACCCAGCGAGATGCCCACACTGCAACACAGAGCAGTCCCAGCTCATCTCAACTAGAGAAAGCCCACACAAAGCCCAAGACACAGAGCAGTCAATAATAAAACAAATAAATAAAAATTTTCAAAAAGAATAGAAAGACATCTGAAGGAGTCAGAGACAACAGAAGAGAGGGGGCTCAGAGAAGTAGCAAATGATGTCTTAACGGTCTGTTTAGTTTTCGATAGTCCAAAATGGGGCTTTTCCAATGTCCAGAGTAAGGGATTTGAGGGACCTCTGTGCCCCAGATGCATCACTAGGTTCACAGAAATTAAAGGGAAACTCATTAGCGTTAAGGATCTAGTTGTAAAATCCAATCCAAATTTATTTCAGCGAATTTCTTTGACTGTCTGCAAGAACGTGACTCAAGACACCTGCATTCTTCCTGTAGTCTTTCCTCATTTTTCTCCTCTGCTTTGGATCCTGCTTCCCAAGCAACACTGATTAAACATTAAGCAAGATCACAGAGGGAGTTTAAATAGCAATGATCATTATTTAGAGACACTCTAAGTCAAAACATGTCCTAGAGAACACACTGTAAATTTGGGAAGTACAATACATAAGCCTTGTCAACTCGCATTATAGGAATTAGTCCATGTCTCCAGTTACACTGTGTTTACTGGTATATAAATCGGGATTCCAACAGGAAACAGATGGTGCACTCAAATTAGGAAAATTTAAGGAGGGTGTATTTAGGAAGAGACTATTTAGAAAGGTGTCGGTGAAGGAGGATCACAAGGGATCATGCAAGAATGCTGAGCAGCTCACAAGGAGTTAACACACCTAGGTTCCCAAGGACAAAAGGGAGGAGTCAACACTGGAAGTGGAAGGATGGGGTCGTGCAGAGACACTCACCCTGAAACGATGGGTGACCGTCCAGGAGGAGCACAGCTGGCGCGAGGGTATCTGACAGAGAGGTCGCTCTCTTCCATCCCGTGATCTACAAGCCAACAGGAAGCATGAAGGGAATGAGAGCTTTCATGGCCTCAGTCATCAATGCCACTCCAAGCCGCCTCGCCACAAGCTATCTAGGAGAATGAATACCCCTAGGTCTCCTGTAGGGGTTCCCAGAGGCCAAACCTAACCGAAAGCTGGAAGGGACATTTGCTAAAGGATCAATGAATCAGCCTCCTGGGGCAAAGAACAGGATGAAAAAATGGCAACTCTGTAAGAAGATACACAACACACATGATTAAGCCCTCTGCCTACACATGCTCTTAATACACAAATATGCTCACACTTATAACGTGAAAACCTCTCAGAAAGGAATTCTCCCTGGAAATTTGCACATTATTAATGCCTTTCATGTTCAAAATTTCCACCATCAGTTACTTCTGCGATTTAATATTTCAGATACTCCATAAAGGCTGGGTAGCATCAATCATGAACTGGAAAGCCAAAATGGAAACTAACATTTTTGAATATTACTTCCTTTACATATCTTATCTTATTTAATCTTCAAAATGATCCCTTGAACTATAACTTAGTATTTACATTTTAAAGACACAATGAGATTCAAATAGTTTAAATAATTTATCCAAAGCCACACAGAAGATACAAGATGACTCACTGAAGCCAGGCCTGTTTGATTCTGAAGCCCATTCAGTCACCCTCTTACCGCATGGCTTATTGTTAACTGACCACACTTCAGCACTTTAATCCAAGATCAGTTCAGTTCAGTCGCTCAGTCATGTCCGACTCTGCAGCTCCATCAGTCGCAGCACACCAGGCCTCCCTGTCCATCACCAACCCCCGGAGTTCACTCAGACTCATGTCCATCGAGTCGGTGATGCCATCCAGCCATCTCATCCTCTGTAGTCCCCTTCTCCTCCTGCCCCCAATCCCTCCCAGCATCAGAGTCTTTTCCAGTGAGTCAACTCTTTGCATGAGGTGGCCAAAGTCAAAAAGTGTTGAACTAATCGAAGATAGTTCAACCCTTTTCTAACAGAATGTAGGGAAAGTAAAGGTCAAGTAAAGATAAAAGGATAATCTTCATTGTGTGGTGTCCAAAGTCTACCTGCTAGAATATGAAAGGGAGAATCCTGGAGGTAAAGGCAGTGGAGTAATTAAGAAGGGGTCGGGGGCTTCCCTGGTCGCTCAGTGCATAGGAATCCACCTGCCAATGCAGGAGACACAGGTTCTAACCCCTCGTGTGGGAAGATCCCACGTGCCCTGGAGTAACTAAGCCCATGTGCTGCAACTACTGAGCTCATACTCTAGAGCTGGTGAGAGCAACCAGCAAGCCTGCGTCCTTCAACTATTGAGCCTGTGTGCCACGACTAGCGAAGCCCGCTTGCCTAGAGCCTGTGTTCCACAACCGACAGTAGCCTCTGCTTATTACAGCCAGAGAAAGCCCACACACAGCAACAAAGGCCTAGTGAAGTCAAAAATAATTAATTTTAAAAAAGCTTTTTTTTTTTTTTAAAGAAGGGCCTGGATGTCCAGGGAGAAAAGGAGATAGATTCAATGCAATCTTTGAGTTCTCCTCACTCCCGTATCTTGTTAACCCCGCCCCTGCGGCTTTTCAGCGCCTATGGACTTTGCCCTGAGGTTTACACCCTTCCACAGAGGAAGCGCTTGACTAGGTCTGTGCTGATGCAACGCCTCACTCCTAATAGTGACTTCACCAGCATTCCACCTTCCTCGCTCCTACCTGCTGTAAGCAGCAGTGTGCAATGGGCAGTTGACGGTAGGCTCCTACACTCACCCTGAGGGCCAATGACTCTCAGTGGCGGCTGCCTCTGTACACGTGTGCTGTCACAGTACAATTAAAATCGTGCCAGCTCAGGAGGGAGGATGCTGCTCCCAGTGAGTGTACATCTTGTTAGGACTGCGTGAGTCAGTGACTCCAGGCAGACATTATGATTTCATAGGAAATCATAAAGGGAATGTGCTATCAGATTCTGGGAATTAGTTTGCCTAGAGAACAAATAACACGGATCCCAAACATGAGAGAGCCCTCTTTTGCTTTCAGTCATCTGCAAGCATGAGTTTAGACCACGGACAAGAAAACCCATGCACCTGTGCATTTTCCATAGGCAAAAATGGCCAACCAGAAGTTACGAGTAAGAAAGAATAGTTAAGTTCTTTTATTTATTTATTTATTTATTTTTTGGACAAACAACAGAATTTTATTTCTCACAGTTCTGAAGACTGGAAGTTTCAGATCAGATTGCCACAATGGTTAGCTGAAGACTCTCTATTTCTGGGGTCTGTCTTTTGTATCCTCACTTGGCAGGAGAGGCTAAGGATCTCACTGGAAACTCTTATTTTTCTCTTTCCTTTTTATTTTTTAAATTATGAAAGTATGATAACACATTTACAGAAGACTTGGAAAATACAAAACAAAGTTACATATAGATCCACTATATATTATAATTATTTTTTAAGTAGATAAGATTTTTAGTTGGAGTTTCAATAGCGAACACTCAAAAATTAATAGAATGAATATACAGAAAAGTAGGATATAGTAGACCTGAGTAGCACCACGAACCAATTCACATAATTAATATTTAGACAACTTTCACACAACAGTAGGATACAAATACTGCTCAAGTTCTCATAGACTATCAATTAGGAAAATGAATGAATAAATAAACTAGGAGACACTGGAACATATCTAGGGACATAAAACAAGATGCAAAAATTTCAAAGTTCAAAGGTATTGATATCATACAGAGTCTGTTCTCTTCAGTTAAGTTCAGTCGCTCAGTCGTGTCCGACTCTTTGCGACCCCTAGAATGGCAGCACGCCAGGCCTCCCTGTCCATCACCAACTCCCAGAGTTCATTCAGACTCATGTCCATAGAGTCAGTGATGCTATCCAGCCATCTCATCCTCTGTCATCCCCTTCTCCTCCTGCCCCCAATCCCTCCCAGCATCAGAGTCTTTTCCAGTGAGTCAACTCTTTGCATCAGGTGGCCGAAGTACTGAAGTTTCAGCTTTAGCATCATTCCTTCCAAAGAAATCCCAGGGTTGATCTCCTTCAGAATGGATTGGTTGGATCTCCTTGCACTCCAAGGGACTCTCAAGAGTCTTCTCCAACACCACAGTTCAAAAGCATCAATTCTTCAGCACTCAGCTTTCTTCACAGTCCAACTCTCACATCCATACATGACCACTGGAAAAACCATAGCCTTGACTAGATGGACCTCAGTTGGCAAAGTAATATCTAGCTGCTTTTGAATATGCTATCTAGGCTGGTCATAATTTTTCTTCCAAGGAGTAAGTGTCTTTTAATTTCATGGCTGCAGTCACCATCTGCTGTGATTTTGGAGCCCCCAAAAGAAAGTCTGACACTGTTTCCACTGTTGCCCCATCTGGACCGGATGCCATGATCTTCGTTTTCTGAATGTTGAGCTTTAAACCAACTTTTTTACTCTCCACTTTCACTTTCATCAAGAAGCTTTTTAGTTCTTCTTCACTTTCTGCCATAAGGGTGGTGTCATCTGCATATCTGAGGTTATTGATATTTCTCTTGCAATCTTCATTCCAGCTTGTGCTTCTTCAGCCCAGCGTTTCTCATGATGTACTCTGGATATAAGTTAAATAAGCAGGGTGACATTATGCAGTCTTGACGTACTCCTTTTCCTATTTGGAACCAGTCTGTTGTTCCATGTCCAGTTCTAACTGTTGCTTCCTGACCTGCATACAGATTTCTCAAGAGGCAGGTTAAGTGGTCTGGTATTCTCATCTCTTTCAGAATTTTCCACAATTTATTGTGATCCACACGGTCAAAGGCTTTGGCACAATCAATAAAACAGAAATAGATGTTTTTCTAGAACTCTCTTGCTTTTTCCATGATCCAGCAGATGTTGGCAATTTGATCTCTGGATCCTCTGCCTTTTCTAAAACCAGCTTGAACATCAGGGAGTTCACAGTTCACATATTGCTGAAGCCTGGCTTGGAGAATTTTGAGTATTATTTTATTAGCATGTGAGATGAGTGCAATTGTGCGGTAGTTTGAGCATTCTTTGCCATTGCCTTTCTTTGGGATTGGAATGAAAACTGACCTTTTCCAGTCCTGTGGCCACTGCTGAGTTTTCCAAATTTGCTGGCATATTTAGTGCAGCACTTTCACAGCATCAGCTTTCAGGATTTGAAACAGCTCACTTGGAATTCCATCACCTCCACTAGCTTTGTTCATAGTGATGCTTTATAAGTCTCACTTGACTTCACATTCCAATATGTCTGGTTCTAGATGAGTGATCACATCATCATGATTATCTGGGTCATGAAGATCTTTTGTGTACAGTTCTTCTGAGTATTCTTGCCACCTCTTCTTAATATCTTCTGCTTCTGTTAGATCCATACCATTTCTGTCCTTTATTGAGCCCATCTTTGCATGAAATGTTCCTTTGATATCTCTAATTTTCTTGAAGAGATCTCTAGTCTTTCCCATTCTGTTGTTTTCCTCTATTTCTTTGCATTGATTGCTGAAGAAGGCTTTCTTATCTCTTCTTGCTATTCTTTGGAAGTCTGGCTTCAGATTCTTTTATCTTTCCTTTTCTCCTTTGCTTTTCGCCTCTCTTCTTTTCACAGCTATTTGTAAGGCCTCCCCAGACAGCCATTTTTCTTTGTTGCATTTCTTTTCCATGGGGATGGTCTTGATCCCTGTCTCCTGTACAATGTCACAAACCTCATTCCATAGTTCATCAGGCACTCTATCTATCAGATCTAGGCCCTTAAATCTATTTCTTACTTCCACTGTGTAATCATAAGGGATTTGATTTAGGTCATACCTGAATGGTCTAGTGGTTTTCCCTACTTTCTTCAATTTGAGTTTGAATTTGGTAATAAGGAGTTCATGATCTGAGCCACAGTCAGCTCCTGGTCTTGTTTTTCTTGACTGTATAGAGCTTCTCCATCTTTGGCTGCAAAGAATATAATCCATCTGATTTTGTTGTTGACCATCTGGTGATGTCCATGTGTAGAGTCTTCTCTTGTTTTGTTGGAAAAGGGTGTTTGCTATGACCAGTGCATTTTCTTGGCAAAACTCTATTAGTCTTTGCCCTGCTTCATTCTGCATTCCAAGGCCATATTTGCCTGTTACTCCAGGTGTTTCTTGACTTCCTATTTTTGCATTCCATTTCTCTTATCACTGTGGAATTATGTTAGACATCAATATCAAAAGATATTTGAAACTAACTCATGTATTTTCAAGTATAAAGTGACATCTACAAAGAGAAATCATTAACTTAGCCATTGAAAGCTCAAAGTTAGAACACTGAAAAAACACAGAGGGTGATTGCAGAGAAGAAAGCACTTAAATGAGAATATCAAAATGAGAAATTAATATCAAAGATATTTTTAAAATCCCATGTATTTGGAAATTAAATGTCCACTTTTAAGTGATGGATGTATCTAAGAAGCGTAATAAGGAAAATTAGAAAATATTTGTAACCATATAAAAATGAAGAGAGAATTTACAGGATTTGTTGTATGCAGCTGAAGCTGCTCAACCATCTTTTTAAAAAGATGGACTCAGTGCCCTGATGTAGGCATTCAACATTTTCTTGTTTAGAATAGAACTAGAAATGTCTAAAAAGAGAACACAAAGAAATAACTTGCAGGGCTGGGTGGCCACTCCCTAAGTCAATGGGGAATCACCAGCAGTACTTTTATTTTTGACTCAAATTCCACAGTTGTTATAAGACCATTCTCCTAGCTTCTTCAATTTCCACACTGGATTCTACATAACTTATTTGTGAATGTTCTGTTTACCCAGCCAGCCTTCCTGCCTGAGCTGTGAAATCATTTCAGACAGTTAAATGGATAAAGAGCTTAAAATAGGGTGGCCTTTATTCTTTATAGCTTAAAATTGCCTGCCAGTAGCCAATTTGGGCATTGGATAAAATGCAGAAATGCTTCTGAGCTATTTATATTTGCTTTGCCATTCATGGAATAATTTAATTCAGAACTAATTTAAATAAAAGAGACTAACTCATGGAGTATTTTTTGATCAAATATCTGATTAGCAAGACCCCTTTGAATTTATTCAAATGGTTTAAAAATTAAGAGTTGGCAAATTGCTTGGAAATAAGGGACAACTTGAAAATACTCTCCCTTGAATTCATATACAACCAGAAATTATACAATATTTTATATTATAACCCATATGTAGACATGTAAGTGTCCATGAGTCTTGATGAAAGAGGCTCAACTGCAAGAGTCAAGAATACAGGATTTGAGTCATTTGTCTATCACAAATTATCTGGAAGATTTTGACAATATCACTTAAAACCCTATGCTTTAGAGTACTTCTCTGTAAAATGAATAATTTTCAAATCAAAATCAGAAGAGCATTCAGCAGTCTGAAGGGGTGACTCAGTGGCCTGTTGGAGGCAGAAACTGGGTCACCATTCAACCACACCCCCACCATCAGAGCAGCTCCACATTTTCCATTTTGGCATAGATTTTGGTTGAAGACCATTTTCAAAATGTTGAAAAGCTTTCATTACAGTATCTCTGTGGTCAATTTTATGATTGTGAATTTTCATTTCCATTGACATATAGGTGTTCCCTTTTGCAAAGCAAATACCATTTCCCCTGATGTATTTAACAAGTATAAAAAAATCAATATGCTTCACAAGACATATATAGGATTATGATAATCTTATTTCTTTGAAAATGTGCAAACACTTCGGTTTGGATAGATTTCTACAATTTTCCATGCATTAATGCTTTACTACTTACATTTGAACAGTTTGATGGTATAGAATCCACCTGCAATGCAGGAGACCCCGGTTTGATTCCAGGGTCAGGAAGATCTCCTGGAGAAGGGATAGGCTACCCACTCCAGTACTCATGGGCTTCCCTGATGGCTCAGACAGTAAAGAATCCGCCTGCAATGCAGGAGATGTGGGTTCAGTCCCTGGGTTGGAGAGATCCTCTGGAGGAAGGCATGGCAACCCACTCCAGTTTTTGTTGTCTGGAGAATCCCCATAGACAGAGGAGCTTGGGGGGGTACAGTCAATGGGGTCACAAAGAGGTGGACATGACTGAACAATAGAGTACAGCACAAGTAGGTTTTCAGAGTTGTAAGGAACTAACTGATGACTGGAAGAATGATATCTCTCTTTGAAACAGTCAGTTTTTGTAATTGGGTTCTCCAAAACACTCAAACACACCATAAACACACATGCACACACATTTTGTTAGAAATAAATCTGCACTTAGACAACCACATTTCATCAGTGATCAAGAAAAACAAAGCAGGGTGGTAAAAATAAAGGAAGCATGATTCTTCTCGTTCATTCTCTGAGTTTGGAACAAAAGCAGGAGAGGTCTGGACCTCACTCATTTAAAGCTGCCTTGGAGGTCAGTACACAGATATGTTTGGGGAATGTGGGGAAATGGAGCACAGAGAAGGAAGAGAAGGCTAAATCCCTGGAGAAGACCCCAAAGGAGGCAAGCTAATGCTATGAGTCCAAAAACTGCTGCGATTAGAAGGGCCCAAGGCCAAGAGAACCCAGGAGGCCAATCCTCAGGCTAGAAGCAAAGCCGTGAGTAAACTGCAGACAAAGGCTTGAGGGGCAGAGTGGGCTTGGAACCAAAGCACAAGAGAGGCGAAGACTGCCATGAAATTATTAAAAATACACAGTCATTATTAAATCCAAAGCACTAACATGCCAAAGTAATTGAAATCAATGTTCTGAGGGGGAAAAAAATGTGTTTGGAGTTTAACATAGATTTTTACATTATAGAAAATCGTCTCCCCCAGCCCCTGTCTATCTCACATACACACAAGATGAAATACCTCATATGGTGTACGGTGATTCCCCTGGAGGAGGGCATCGTAACCCACTCCAATATTCTTGTCTGGAGAATCCCTTGGACAGAGGAGGGAATCCCTTGGACAAACTGTATCATGTGACATAATTTTCAGGGTGTGCCATGTTTTTGACGGACCAGAACCTATCCTTAAAGTGCACCATACACCAGGCGTGTGGGTGCTTAGTGACTTCAGTCGTGTCTGACTCTTTGTGACCCTTTGGACAGTAGCCAACCAGGCTCCTCTGTCCAAGGGATTCTCCAGACAAGAATATTGGAGTGGGTTACGATGCCCTCCTCCAGGGAATCACCGTACACCATATGAGGTATTTCATCTTGTGTGTATGTGAGATAGACAGGGGCTGGGGGAGACGATTTTCTATAATGTAAAAATCTATGTTAAACTCCAAACACATTTTTTTTTCCCCTCAGAACATTGATTTCAATTACTTTGGCATGTTAGGCTTTGGATTTAATAATGACTGTGTATTTTTAATAATTTCATGACATTTCTTTGGATAACAAGAAATGTCTTCATTCACACAAAACTAGAGAAAAATGAATTTTTATAGTACCCTATAGGCATTTAGTCTCATTATAATTCTATCTCCCATCATGTACACTATTTTTAATAAGATAAATGTATTTGATATTGTTTGACTTTTTCTTACCTACTTAAATATTCCATTAAAACTTTACCAATATATTGTTGATGAAATAATTACCAGTTTTTATAAAACAAAGTCAGAACTAAAGAGGTCTATTACTACTTCTGTAAGAATATACTTTGAAATAAGAAAATTTTGATTTCAGCCAAAATTTGTAAGTGAGTGGCCCTTAAATTTAAAGGTCCTCTCAAATTGCATTTGAAGGCTTCCCTGCTGGCTCAGTGGTAAAGAATCTGCCTGCCAATGCAGGAGACACGGGTTTGATCCCTGACCCGGGAAGATCCTGTGTGCCTCGGAGCCACTAAGACCATGTCCCACAGCTACTGAGCCTGTACTCCAGAGCCCGGGAATCACAACCACTGAGGCCCCGGGCTGCAATGACTGAAGCCTACAGGCTATAGTGCCCGTGCTCCACAACAAGAGGAGCCCATGCACAGCAGCCAGAGAGCAGCCCTCACTCGCCACGAGAGAACAACCCATAAAGCAACAAAGATGCAGCACAGTCAAAAACAAATAATTTTTTTAAAGCATTTGAGAGGAATTTTTGGCCTGAGAATTGGTTTTCATAAGCCTTTCTTTCTGGACTTTAATAATCTCATACATAAAAAATAGATCATATGCAGCATATTTCTCTGTTGTCACATATACAGAGAACCAGTTACGATTTTCACAAATTAAAATAAGTAAGTTTTGAGAGTGTATACAATTTGCCTAAAGGGAAGTGTCATTAGTCTCACTTTTAGAAACAACAGAGTCTTGGGGAAAAAGCCATAAATCACTTTGGCATAAGTGAGGTAACAGGAAATTGGCTAGCAACTGAGTGATCTATGTCATGAGTGGAGATAGCTTAATGCTTTGTTTGTACATGTTTTCTTCACCTACAAAGCAGAAAGAACCTGGATTTTAATCTACAAAACCACACGCTATTTCTCTCATGATTTCCTTCATTCAAATGTAGGGAGAAATCACAGAAGTTTTAAAATTTGCAAGGCTGTGGTTGGTTTCTGCCACACAACATGAATCAGCTAGATATACATATGTCCCGTCCCTCCTGAACCTCCCTCCCACCCCCGGCCCCACCCCACCCCTCTAGATTATCACAGAGCACCAGGTTGAGCTCCCTGTGCTGCACAGTGACTTCCCACTGGCCATCTATGTTCCATGTGGTAATGCCTATGTCTCAATGCTACTCTCTCCATTCTTCCCACCCTCTCCTTTCCCCGCTGTGTCCACAACTCTGTTCTCTACGTCTGCATCTCTATTTCTGCCTTGCAGATAGGTATAGGTTCATCAGTACAGATTTTCTAAAATAATATAACTCCTCACAAAGGTACCAGACATCTGGCAATGCCAAAGTGATCTCCACCTAGATCATCGCTATGTTTTCACAGAGGTACTCCTATTAGTTTTGGAGGATGGGAGCACCGAAATGCAATGCCCTTTGAGTTACATTTTTCCTAATATCTCAAGGCCTAAACTAGAATTTCTAAATGGACTACAAAAGAAACTAAACAAACCATCAAGAATCTTGGTAACATGTAACTTGTAGCATTTTAAGAGTCACTGATGATCTTACTAGTCATGAATGCATTGTTCTTTAAGTATACATTTTAAGCCTAAAGAATTATGTAAATGATTTTGGATTACCACTTTTATGGTTGTTGATCATGAATAGGACATTATCCCGTTAGCACCACTATTGAAAACAAGATTAAAATCAAAAGTGCAAATCTATTAAATTGACAACTCATATTTTGAAATAAAAATAAAGAATGTATATTGTTGTCTTGGGTTTCCCTGGTGGCTCAGATGGTAAAGAATCCACCTGCAATACAGGAGACTTGGGTTTGATCTCTGTATCAGAAAGATGCCCTCGAGAAGGGAATGGCTACCCACTCCAATATTCTTGCCTAGAGAATTCCATGGACAGAGGAGCCTGGCAGGGTCACAAAGAGTTGGATACAACTGAGCAACTATCACTTTCACTTTCACTAAGATTGTTTTCAGTAAGGGTCCTCAAGAAAAAGACTAAGAAACAGAAATGTGTGTGCAGTAATGTCATTGGGAGATGCTTTGGGGACGAATCCCCTTTTAGGCTGTGAGAGAACCAGGATGGGGCAGAACTGAACTTCACTATAATAGAAGCTTTATGGGCTGCCGATATGGAAATAGAATAGTCTTTCAGCATTGCGCTTGATGAGGCAACAAGGCCCAGTCTCCACTACTTCATTCCCCTGACAGTCATTTGACATGGTCTACCACTGGTGAGAGTTTGTTAACTGGGGTGAAATGGTTCCCTTCAGCAGAAGGCAATGTTCTGAGATGTGCTCAGGTGTGAGCCTTCAGTAACTGGTAATATGAGTACCATAAAGGAGGCATACGTACGTATGTAGCACACCACAGCATCCACTACAGTGATGAATTTTTTAAAAACCTAGGATCTTCAGACTATCATTCCAAATGAAGTAGCAATTCTATTTAGTTTGGTAAACTAAATTGTTTAAACTTTAGCGTCTCTAGAACAGCCACTGTTAATGTCTCTCTCATAGACTGACATGAAATGAAATTCAGAGAAAGAACTGATAGAACGCATCAGTAGCTTTAAAAAAAAATAATCATAATCAAACAACTAACAGTCTTTGGAGCTAAGTTCCAAACAGCTAAATCCCTGGACCTCTGAACTGTAAAACCATTCTTAGGGACTTATCTTTTAGTCACCTAATGAGAAGAACAATGAAAAAGTAACACTTGCTTCCTAATAGTTGTTCATTTTCAACCTGGTGTCCCAATCTTATTTTGGAATGTGGTTTGGTTCTTCATGTTTAAGTGCCCAAAGCAGACAAATGGCATGGGAAGTAGAGGGGTCAAGAAGAACACTGTGCACATATTGCAATTTAGCAGAGAAGACCAAGTATCTCAGGGTAATAAAGAATCTTTTTCTGTTTTCCTTTTTTGCCAACTTGAAATGGAATAACACTTCTATCAACTTACAAGCTTCTATGAGTTCATTCTCTCCTAATGCTGTGTGCATATCCAGTTAAAAGATATTCCAGAGATATCCTTTACCTTCTAGGCTCTAGAACAACTCAACCCAATAAATGAACTTTAAGAAAAGATAAGAATAAATATAGGCTGCTTTCTAAAAACCATAGTGGGAGTTTGTGACTTGCTTTTGAAAAAGAAATGTGCGTATTTCAAGATGGCATTCAAATTTTCTTGGAACATTTTCCTAAGCTGAGAAAAAATGTTATTTTGCTGTAACCCATGGCTAAAGCAACATATCTCAATGGGATACTTCCTATACATCATAGAAAAAACATTGTAAAAAAATGAAACCTTTCAAAGTCATGGAAAAGAACAAAAGTAAAAAAAAACAATAATTGACTTTCAAGTTACGAATTGAGTCTTGAAATAATTTCCTTGACAAAAAAGCACTCTCACAAAACACTAGGATTTAGAGGAAAATTAGTGCATTGTATAAGGAACATTGCATCTGTGTCTAGGAAAAGATTTTACTGGAATGACATCCTGCAGATTCTGTCAAGTACAAACAGGTTCTCCTTAAAATTATTTACCCTGATACATACATCACAGTATAAGATCTACTCCTCAGTAGCTTTGCCAGTTTAGATATTTCATTTTATGTCCCAGAGTAGCTTATTCTCAAGAACACAGGTTCATGCTAACAAAGTCATAGGGACTGATAAATCAGATTATAATAAAACAGGTGGTGCAAGTGTTAGCTAATGAGTCTAGTTACCCGATCGAATTGACCAGCAGATCCTCACATTTTAGAAAAACTATGTGGAAAGCCAAACCATCAGGCAGTGGCTGGATGAACAAAGACTATGATTCCGTTATTTAGTGAACTCTCATTCTGATAACAAACACAGACTTCATTGTACACAACAGATATTTCTGAGAAGTAACCAGGAAACTTATCTAAGCTGGGTCAGACAGTATCTCCTCTGAATAGAGAATTCTTTGATAGAATATGGCAATGATTATATGATTATTATTTTTCTATAGTTCCATGGATAGATACACATTTTGTTTGTATTGTAGTTTATATAATTTGGTGATCCCTGGGGTTTATATATACATAAACCTAGGTATAAAAGCCATTATTTATTTACAGAATGACAAAAGAAATCACAAATATATATAAAGAGTAAATATCAACAGGACCACAACATTTATAAAAATTATGTACTTGTATTTCTGCTGTCTGAAACTCTCTAATTTCATATTTAATACTTTCCTACATATGTGATCCCTTCTTCATGTGACCACAATTTTGTAATATTTTCTATAGAGATAATAGAAAGATATTTCAGCCTTTCCTTTAGCGCAGCATGTCAAAATTTCTTTTTATTACAGAGATTTAGAAAAGTTCGTTTTTGTTTCTCAGGTTTTTACTATCATGTAACATCTGCATCTTCCTGCCTTGTTCCTTGCTTAGGTGGTGGGGAACAAAAGGAGGGAGGAGGGCAATGGAGAGGGGCTTCCTTGAGACGCCCAGCCCTTTGATCTTTACGGCTAATTCCCGACGAAGTTCCAGATCCACAGGAGCTGTTGCCACTGGTGGCCCATTGACTGTGGACAAGCGGCGGTGCTGCGGGCGGCAGAGGCCACGCCCCTGCTCACAGGCCTGCCCCACCCAGCTCAGAAGGGGCCCTCCCTCCCCAGGATGGACCCGAGCTTACTGCCTCCTTCTGCCTCCAAAGAGAAGCCTAGACACCCAGAGCCTGGAGAAAGGCTTGACCAGTGAGGGCCCTGAAGCTTACCCTCCATCATCACCGGGACATAGAGCCCTACCTCACTCCAGTTAGACAAGCTTTACTCCAGAATCTACCTCTCTCAAAGGGAAGGCTGTTAAACACACAGATTTCAGGCTCCTCCCTGTGAATTCTGTTCAGAATTTGAGGTAGGGCCCAGACTGTATTTTTAACAACTGCCTCAGGTGATCTTTATGCTGTGGTACATTTCAGACACAGAGCTTTAAGCCCATGTAATAGCATTTCTCAACTTTGAACATTTTAAGCACAGGTTAAATATTTTAACTCTCCACAGGCAATCTTATTCCCCTCATCTTCTAAATTTCTAAGGCATGACTGTGTTGGCGAGTGTGTATCTGTGTGGTGGGTGTGAGAATGTGTGGTGTGTGCCTTTGTGTGTTGGGAGCAATATGTGTGTGGTGGGTGTATAAGTGTGTGAATGTGTGGGGTGGTGTATGAGTATGTGGAGGCCTGATGGACAACACCTCGCCTACACAGCCCAGTATTGCCTACAGTGGGTGCCTTGAAAATCAAGACGCTCATCTCTTCTAGAAATGTATGACTCTTTCTGAGAGAGAAGTAAAGAAGATTAGTTTTCAACTAATCATTCTTAAAAGAGTTATCTTTTAAGTTGATATTGCTTTTCCTCTTCCTAGATTTCTACCTATTACCAGGTTTCTGTGTTTAGTTGTTACTAAGTTGAGCCTTCCCCAGTGAATCAAGTAATTAAGTTCAAAGAAAAATATTGTTGATTCAAAGAAAATTATGCACTTTAAATAGTAGATTCATGTTAGAATGACACTGCCCATACACAACCATATTATTTTTTGGAGATACAGTTTGATCTGATGAAGTGCTGAGCTAAATTAAAATTTTAAAATGATAATAATATAGTAATCTGTCTTTATCTTTCACTTGAAAAGCTCTATTCATATTAAAGATAAAGTTTGTGGCAGTTGCAAAAATAAAAACCACAAATGGTCAATCTTCCTATCCATTAAAGATGAGAAATAATTAGGCAACTATTTATTAACATCCCATTTCAGTCAGTGGCAGAGCCAGAAATCAGACATAGCTGCCTAAATATCTACTTGGCCTTACACTCTATATTCTCTCACTTTGAGGATAAAATTTTGAAGACTTTTGAAGATGAGAGACTTGTATTTGAATATTTGCTTAACAGCTTGAAATTTTATCAACTGTAATATGGATAAAAATATCAAGGCCAATGGCCTACATGGTGCTACTGGTAAAAAAACCCACCTGCCAATGCTGGAGATGCAAGAGATGTGAGTTCAATACCTAGGTCGGGAAGATCCCCTGCAGGAGGAAATGGCAACCCACTCCAGTATTGCTGCCTGGAGAATTCCATGGACAGAAGAGCCTGGGCGGGCTATAGGCCATGGGTTCGCAAAGAGCTGGACATGAGTAAGCACACACAAACCTCATAGGTTTGAAGAAGTGTAAATGGGATAATAATTAGTAAACATCTGGCTATAATAATAAGTGTTAGTAAATTTTCTGGGTTTTTTCCACTTCTTTTAGTGTTCTAACATTGTTCTCCATCCTCTAAACACTATATCACAAAATTTATTCACTCACAAAAAAATCCTTCAAAATTTTTGTCATCTCCACATAATGTCAGTGTGAAATTATAGTTTGTTTCACATACTTTCTCTTTATCATATTTACTTCACTTACCTAAAGCAGTAGTAAGTGAGAAATAGGGGTTTAAATTTTAGAGATATTGTAATAGACATTAACATAAATTGCAGCTATTAACAAATGTATCAGTATAACACCTGAAGTCAAGTTCTCTGCCATTGGAGTAAAAGAACCATACTTCAGCCAAAACTGGCTAAAAGTGATTGTCTCTGGATTTGTCGATGAGACAGATGACGCTCCTTCTGCTCATGGCCTGTCCTCATAATCTAGGAATAGAGGTTGCTGATTCTATCACATACACTTACCATGCCCCCCACCCCAAACAACTTTCAAGGTCCAGAGTTAAGCTATTAAATAAATTCCAAGAAATCCACAAAGCTTCTAGACAATTGCACTTTCCAATTAAATGCACCTGTCTCTAACATAACATTGAGCAATATATAGGAAGGCATCTTGGCTATTTAGCTTATCTGTGTGAAAATACACATCTCCCTATAGCAAATCGACAGTCATGCACCCTTTCAGTGCCAGAGTACAAAATATTAAGAAAGCTAATTACATGTCAGTAAAAAGAACAATTAAAATTTATGAGACTTCTTTCTAAGTTTTACACTTGAACTTGTTTTCTAGGCGAGAGGCACTCAAATATATCAATCTATATGTTGGCACATTAACACGAAAGATAAATTTATCAGTTTGAGTCTATTACACAAACAATTTACTCTATGTTTCAGATGACTGTTATTGTCACTGGGTACTATCTGACTCTTTAAGACCCCATGGACTGTAGCACACTGGGTTCCTTTGTCCTCTACTGTTTCCCAAAGTTTGCTTAAATTCATGTCCACTGAGTCAGTGATGCTCTCTACCATTTCATCCACTGCTGGCCCCTTCATATTTCACCTTCAATCTTTCCCAGAATCAGAGTTTAATCTAATGAGTCAGCTCTTCACATCAGGTGGCCAAAGTATTGGAGCTTTAGCTTCAGCATCAGTGCTTCCAATAATATCAGATTGATTTCCTTCAAGATTGACTGGTTTGATCTCCATACATTCCAAAGGATTCTCAAAAATCTTCTCCAGCATCACATTTTGAAAGAATCATTTCTTCAGTGTTCAGCCTTTCTTATGGTCCAGCTCTCACATCTGTACATGACTACTGGAAAAATCATGGCTTTGACTATATGGACCTTTCTTGGCAAAATGTATCTCTGCTTTTTAATATGCTGCCTAGATTTGTCATAGCTTTTCTTCCAAGGAGCAAGCGTCAATTTCATGGCTGCAGTCACCGTCTGCAGTGATTTTGGAGCCCAAGAAAAGAAAGTCTGTCACTGTTTCCACTTTTTCTCCATCTATTTGCCATAAAGTGA
This sequence comes from Nanger dama, assembly GCA_917880005.1. Classification (NCBI taxonomy): domain Eukaryota; kingdom Metazoa; phylum Chordata; class Mammalia; order Artiodactyla; family Bovidae; genus Nanger; species Nanger dama. Next base: position 41,029,345 of record CAKJTW010000007.1, read on the forward strand.
TGAGACCAGAGGCTATATCTTAGATTTTTGAATGCTGAGTTGTAAGCCAACTTTTTCATTCTCCTATTTCACCCTCATCAAGAGGCTCTTTGTTTCCTCTTCACTTTCTGCTATTAGAGTGGTACCATCTGCATATGTGAGGCTGTTGACATTTCTCTCAGCAAAATGACTCCATGTTGTGATTCATCCAGCCTTGCATTTCGTATGATGTAGTCTGCATATGCGTTAAATAGGCAGGATGACAATATACAGCCTTGTCATATTCCTTTTCCAGTTTTCAACCAGTCCTTTTTTCTACATCCAGTTCTGTTACTTCTTGACCTGCATACAGGTTTCTCAGGAGACAGGTAAGGTAGTCTGGTATTCATATTTCTTTAAGAATTTTCCAATTTGTTGTGATCTACACAGTCAAAGGCTTTAACATAGTCAATGAAGCAGAAGCAGATGCTTTTCTGGAATTCCTCTGCTCTCTCCATAATCCAATGAATGCTGGCAATTGATCTCTGGTTCATCTGCTCTTCCTGCCCAGATTGTGCATCTGGATGTTCTCAGTTCATATACTGCTGAAGCCTAGCCTGAAGGATTTTGAGCATAACCCTGCTAGCATGTGAAATAAGTACAACTGTATAGTAGCTTGACCATTCTTTGTCATTGACTGTCTTTTAAATTAGAATGAAAAATGATCTTTTCCAATCCTGTGGCCACTGCTGTTTTCCAAATTTGCTGACATATTGGGTACAGCACTTTCATAGCATCCTCTTTTAGGATTTTAAATAGCTTAGCTGGAATTCCATCACCTCCACTAGATTTGTTCATAGTAATGCCTCCTAAGGCCCACTTGACATCACACAACTCCAGGATATCTGGCTCTAAGTGAGTGACCACATCATCGTGGTTATCCAGGTCATTAAGACTTTTTTGGTATAGTTCTTCTGTGTATTCTTGCTACCTCTTTAGAATCTCTTCTGCTTCTCTTAGGTCCTGTCATTTCTGTCCTTTATTATACCCATGAAATGTTCCACTGATAGCTCCAATTTTCTTGAAGAGATCACTAGTCTTTCCCGTTCTATTTTTCCCCTCTATTTCTTTATATTGTTCATTTAAGAAGGCCTTCTTATTTCTCCTTGTTACTCTGTGGAACTCTGTATTCAGTTGGGTATATCTTTTCCTTTCGCCCTTGCCTTTCACTTGTGTTCTTTCATTAGCTATTTGTAAAACCTCCTCAGACAACCACATTACCTTCTTGCATTTCTTTTCCTTGGGATGGCTTTAGTCACTGCCTCCTGAACAGTGTTATGAACCTCCCTCCATAGTTCTTCAAGCACTCTATCAGATCTAATCCCTTAATCTATTTATCACCTCCACAGTATAATCATATAGGATTTTATTCAGGTCATACCTGAATGACCTGGTCAAAATAACTACATATATTTTAAATTGAGTTACAAGATATGGTACATAAATTTAGCACAGACAGAACAATCAGGAGAAAATCTTTTTAAATAAGAAGGAAAATAGAAAATATGTATTTATCAATGGGTTTGCTAACCTTTGGTATTCAGCATTCTTGAAAAAGAACCAGAGACCAGGTTGTACCTGCTGGTAAGTAGATTAAGCTAGAAGCTGTCATTCAGGTGCTTTCAGATAAGATGTGAGGACTATGATCAGATCTACTAAAGTCTGCAGAACACTGGGACCAACTACAAAATTCCTTTGGAAAATAGGTTAATAGTTCAAAATAAATGTATGATACTTTAATATTAAAAGAATTAAAATTTTTCATAAAAGGAAACAATTTCATGTTTATATCTAAAATCAGTCTCATTTTGGAAAAAAATAGAACATAAAAACTATAAAAATTAAACTCAAGGAATTTCTTGGGACAGAGCTGTGCTCCTTTTCCAATCAATTTCTGAACTGGGACATTTCAATTGTGGAAGAGAAATTAATTCTATTTGCCACAGTGAAATTCAAGACAATGGTGGAAAGCCTTCCAGCATGAACTTTTTCAAGACAATTCTGATTTGGCCAAAGAAGAGCCAAACATTTAGAAATTCTAATCAAAAACATGAGGAAAAGTAGGAAACACTCTCTGTGTCAGGAGTTAACATTATTATCTTTCCTTTTAATAGAATTTCGTGTCCATCAAAATAAAACTTAAATGCAGTTGTACAACGTTCATCATAACAGATATGTTTTTGAGAAGATATTACTAAAATATTTTAATAGAGAATGATATTTTACATACACTAGGGTAGTGGTTCCCATTTTTAGATTTTAATGACAATTCTATTTTAAAACTATTTCTTAAAAACTAAATTGGATATGGGCACTTTATCTTTGACAAAGAAGGCAAGAACAAACGATGGAGAAAAGACGGTCTCTTCAATAACTGGTGCTAGGAAAACTAGACAGCTACCTGTAAAAGAATGAAACTAGAATATTTCCTAACACCATACACAAAGATAAACTCAAAAGGGATTAGAGACCTAAATGTAGGAAAAGATACTATAAAGCTCCTATAGGAAATCATAGGCAGAACACTCAGTGACATAAATCACAGCAAGATCCTCCACGACCCACCTCCTAGAGTAATGGAAACCAAAACAGAAATAAATAAGTGGGACCTAACCAAATTCAAGTTTTCACACAGCAAAGGAAACTATAAACAAAGTGAAAAGACAGTCCTCAGAAGGAGAAAAAATAATAGCAAATGAAACAACTGACAAATTATTAATCTCCAAAATATACAAGCAGCTTATACATCTCAATACCAGAAAAACAAACAACCCAATCAAGAAGTGGGCAGAAGATCTAAACAGAAAATTCTCCAAAGAAGACAGACAGATGGCTAATAAACATATGAAAAGTGTAGAAAAATGCAAATCAAAACTATAATGAGATATCACCTCACATGGGTCAGAATGGCCATCGTCAAAAAATCTACAAACAATAGATGCTAGAGAGGGTGTGGAGAAAAGGGAATCCTCTTGCACTGTTGGTAGGAATGTAAACTGATTCAGCCACTATGGAAGACAGTATGGAGATTCCTGAAAAATCTAGGACTAAAACTACCATATGACCCAACACTCCCACTATGGGCATATACCCTGAGAAAACCATAATTGAAAAAGATGCATGTACCCCATTGTTCACTGCAGCAACCTAGATGTCCATTAACAGATGAATTGGCTCAGAGGCTGAAGCATCTGCCTCCAACGCGGGAGACCCAGGTTCGGTACCTGCGTTGGGAAGATCCCCCTGGAGAAGGAAATGGCAACCCACTCCAGTATTCTTGCCTGGAGAATCCCATGGACGGAGAAACCTAGTAGGTTACAGTCCACGGGGTCGCAAAGAGTCGGACACGATTGAGCGACTTCACCTCACCTCACCTCAGATAAAGAAGCTGTAGTGAAAGTAGTGAAGTTGCTCAGTTGTGTTCGACTCTTTGTGACCCCGTGGACTGTAGCTTACCAGGCTCCTCAGTCCCTGGAATTTTCCAGGCAAGAGTACTGGAGTGGGTTGCCATTTCCTTTTCCAGGGGATCTTCCCAACCCAGGGATCGAACCCAGGTCTCCCTCACCGCAGGCAGACTATTTACTGTCTGAGCCGCCAGAGAAGCGTAAAGAAGCTGCAAACAATATATAAAACTGAATATTACTCAGTCATAAAAACAAACACATTTGAGCCAGTGCTAATGAGGTGGATGAACCTAGAGCCTGTCATACACAGTGAAGTGAGCCAGAAAGAGGAAAACAAATACAGTATCTTGGCGATGGCCCCCACTCCAGCACTCTTGCCTGGAAAATCCCACGGACGGAGGAGCCTGGTGGGCTGCAGTCCATGGGGTTGCTAGGAGCCGGATATGGCTGAGCGACTTCACTCTCACTTTTCACTTCCATGCATTGGAGAAGGAAATGGCAACCCACTCTAGTGTTCTTGCTGGAAAATCCCAGGGACAGGGGAGCCTGTTGGGCTGCCATCTCTGGGGTCACACAGAGTCAGACACGACTGAAGCGACTTAGCAGCAGCGGCAGCAGCAACACATATATATGGAATCTAGAAAGATGGTAGTGGCGAACCTTTTGCAGGGCAGCAATGGAGACCCAGACATAAAGAACAAACCTGTGGACACAGAGGGGGAAGGAGAGGGTAGGACAAATGGAGAGAGCAGCTTGGAAACATATACATTACCATATGTAAATTAGAGAGCAAGTGGGAATTTGCCCTGTGATGCACGGAACTCAAACTGGTACTCTGTGACAACCTAGAGGGGGTGGGAAGGGGGTGCGAAGTGGAGGGAAGGGCCTGAAGTGGAGGGAAGGGCCAAGAGGGAGGGGACATATGCATAGCTATGGCTGATTCATGGTGGTGTATGGTAGAAACCAACACGATATTGCAAAGCAATTATCCTTCACTTAAAAAATAAATAAAATTTGTAATTTCTTTAATTGAAAGCCAATTACTTTAAATACTGTGGTGGTTTTTGCCAGACATGAATCAGCCATGAGTGTACACGTGTCCCTTCATCCTGACTGCCCCTCCCACTTCCCTCCCCACCCCATCCCTCTGGGCTGTCCCCGAGCACTGGCTTTGAATGCCCTGCTTCATACATCAAACCTGCACTGGTCATCTGTTTCACATATGGTAATATACATGATCCAATGCTATTCTCTCAAATCATCCCACCCTCATCTTCTCCCACATAGCCCAAAAGTCTTTTCTTTACACCTGTATCTCTTTGCTGTCTCACATATAGGTTCATTGCTACCAACTTTCTAAATTCCATCAGTTCAGTAGAGTTCAGTCGCTCGTCGTGTCCAGCTCTTTGTGACCTCATGGAGTGCAGCATGCCAGGCCAACCTGTCCACCTCCCAGAGTTTACTCAGACTCATGTGCCTTGAGTCGGTGATGCCATCCCACCATCTCATCCTCTGTCGTCCCCTTCTCCTTCCACCTTCAATCTTTCCCAGCATCAGGGGCTTTTCAAATGAGTCAGTTCTTCACATCAAGTGACCAACGTATTGGAGTTTCAGATTCAACATCAGTCCTTCCAATGAATATTCAGGACTGATTTCCTTTAGGATGGACTGGTTGGATCTCCTTGCAGTCCAAGGGATTTTCAAGAGTCTTCTCCAACACTATAGTTCAAAAGCATCAGTTCTTCGGTGCTCAGCTTTCTTTATAGTCCAACTCTCACATTCATACATGACTACTGAAAAACCACTGCCTTGACTAGACAGACCTTTTTTGGCAAAATAATGTCTCTGCTTTTTAATATGCTGTCTGGTTTGGTCACAGCTTTTCTTCCAAGGAGCAAGTGTCTTTTAATTTCATGGCTGGAGTCACCATCTGCAGTCATTTTGGAGCCCCAAAAATAAAGTCTGTCACTATTTCCACTCATTCTCCATCTATTTGCCATAAAGTGATGGGACCAGATGCCATGAAATTAGTTTTCTGAATGTTAAGTTTTAAGCCAACTTTTTCACTCTCTTCTTTGACTTTCATCAAGAGCTCTTTAGTTCTTCTTCGCTTTCTGCCACATGGGTAATGTCATCTGCATATCTGAGATTATTGATAATTCTCCTGGCAACCTTGATTCCAGCTTGTGCTTCATTCAACCCAGCGTTTCTCATGATGTACTCTGTATATAACTTAAATAAACAGGGTGACAGTATACAGCCTTGATGTACTCCTTTCCTGATTTGGAACCAGTCTGTTGTTCCATGTCCAGTTCTAACTGTTGCTTCTTGGCCTGCATACAGTTTTCTCAGGAGGCAAGTCAGGTGGTCTGATATTCCCATCTCTTGAGGAATTTTCCACAGTTTATTGTGATCCACACAGTCAAAGTCTTTGGAATATTCAATAAAGCATAGTAGATGTTTCTCTGGAACTCTCTTGCTTTTTTGATGACCCACCGGATGTTGGCAATTTGATCTCTGGTTCCCCTGTCTTTTCTAAATCCAGCTTGATCATCTGGAAGCTCATAGTTCTCATATTGTTGAAGCCTGGCTTGGAGAATTTTGAACATTACTTTGCTAGCCTTTGAGATGAGTACAATTGTGCGGTAGTTTGAGCATTCTTTGGCACTGCCTTTCTTTGGGATTGGAATGAAAACTGACCTTTTCCAGTCCTGTAGACACTGCTGAGTTTTCCAAATTTGTGGGCATATTGAGTGCAGCACTCTCACAGCATCATTTTTTAAGATTTGAAATAGCTCAACTGGAATTCTATCACCTTCACTAGCTTTGTTAATAGTGATGATTCATAATGCCCACACTTGACTTCGCATTCCAGGATGTTTGGCTCTAGGTGAATGATCACACCATCGTGATCATCTCAGTCTTTTAATTTAGTTCTGTGTATTCTTGCCACCTCTTCTTAATATCTTCTGCTTCTGTTAGGTTCACACAATTTCTGTCCCGTTTTGAGCCCATCATTGCATGAAAATTTCCCTGATATCTCTAATTTTCTTGAAGAGATCTCTAGTATTTCCCATTCTATTGTTTTCCTCTATCTTTTTGCACTGATCACTGAGGAAAGCTTTCTTATCTCTTCTTGCCATTCTTTGGAACTCTGCATTCAAATGGGTGTATCTTTGTTTTTCTCCTTTGCCTTTCACTTGTCTTTTTTTCTCAGCTATTTGTAAGGCCTCCTCAGACAACCATTTTGCCTTTTGCATGTTTTTTTCTTGGGGATGGTCTTTTTCACTGCCTCCTGTACAATGTCATGGACCTCCATCCATAGTTCATCAGCAGTCTGTCTATCACATCCAATCCCTTGAATCTATTTCTCAGTTCCACTGAATAATTGTAAGGGATTTTATTTAGGTCATACCTGAATGGGCTAGTGGTTTTCCCTACTTTCTTCCATTTAAGTCTGAATTTAGCAATAAGGCATTCATAATCTGAGCCACAGTCAGTTCCCAGTCTTATTTTTTCTGACTGTATAGAGCTTCTCCATCTTTGGCTTCAAGGAACATAATCAATCTGATTTCAGTATTGACTATCTGGTAATTTCCATGTGTAAAGTCTTCCCTTGTGTTGTTGGAAAAGAGTGTTTGCTATGACCAGTGTGTTCTCTTGGCAAAACTCTGTTAGCCTTTGCCTTGCTTCATTCTGTACTCCAAGGCCAAATTTGCCTGTTACTCCAAGAATTTCTTGACTTCCTACTTTTGCATTCCAGTCTCCTATAATGAAAAGGACACCTTTTTGGGGGTGTTATTTCTAGAAAGTCTTGTAGATCTTCATAGAACCGTTCAATGTCAGCTTCTTCAGCATTACTAGTTGGGGCATAAACATGGATTACGGTGATACTCAAATGGTTTGGCTTGGAAACAGACAGAGATCATTCTGTTGTTTTGAGATTGCATCCAAGTCCTGCATTTCAGACCCTTTTGTTGACTATGATGGCTGCTCCATTTGTTCTAAAGGATTCTTGCCCACAATAGTAGATATAATGGTCATCTGAGTTAAATTCACCCATTCCAGTCCATTTTAGTTCTGTGATTCCTAAAATGTCAATATTCACTCTTGCCATCTCCTGTTTGACCTTTCCATATATGTGCATTAACATACTGTATTGGTGTTTCTCTTTCTGACTTACTTCACTCTGTATAATAGACTCCAGTTTCACTGACCTCATTAGAACTGACTCAAATGTGCTCTTTTATATAGCTGAGTAATATCCCACTGTGTATATGTACCACAATTTCTTTATCCATTCCTCTGCCAATGGACATCTAGGTTGCTTCCTAGTTACTGTAAACAGTGCTGCAATGAAATTGGGGTACACGTGTCTCTTTCAATTCTGGTTTCCTCTGTATGCCCAGCAGTGGGATTCCTGGGTTGTATGGCAGTTCTAGTTCCAGTTTTTTTTTTTTTTTAATTACAATACTGTATTTGTTTTGCCATACATTGACACGAATCAGCCATAGGTGAACACAATCTCCCAATGCCGAAGCCCCCTCCCACCTCCCACCCCACATCCTCTACTTGAATCATCCTGTGCATCAGCCCCATGCATCCTGCATCCTACGTTGAACATAGATTGGCGCTTCGTTTCTTACACGAAAATATACATGTTTCATTGCCATTCTCCCAAACCATCCCACCCTTTCCCTCTCCCTCAGAGTCCAAAAATCCACTCTATACCTCTGTGTCTCTTGGTTGTCTCACATACAGGGTCATCATTACTGTCTTCTAAATTCCATATATATGTGTCAGTATACTGTATTGGTGTTTTTCTTTCTGGCTTACTTCACTCTGTATAATTGGTTCCAATTTCATCCATCTCATTAGAACTGAGTCAAATTTATTCTTTTAAGGGCTGAGTAGTATTCCATAGTGTATATGTACCACAGCTTTCTTATCCATTCATCTGCTGATGGACATCTAGGTTGCTTCCTAGTTACTGTAAACAGTGCTGCAATGAAATTGGGGTACACGTGTCTCTTTCAATTCTGGTTTCCTCTGTATGCCCAGCAGTGGGATTCCTGGGTTGTATGGCAGTTCTATTTCAGTTTTTTTAAAGAATCTCCACACTGTTCTCCATACTGGTTGTACTAGTTTGCATTCCCACCAACAGTGTAAGAGGGCTCTCTTTTTTCCACATCATCTCCAGCATTTAAAAATAAACAAATGTTTAAAACCTAAATTGGAATCAAAATCAAAAAAACAGAATATAGTAAATCTAATTTGCAAAGATATAATCCCACAATAAAGAATAATACTTCTCCAGAAGATATTAATATTCGGTAACCAATGTCTATATCAAAAGGTTTTTAAAAGTTTGGATGAGACAAAAAAAAAAAAAACACCTTGTTTTATGCTGTTACATTCGACTGTGTCTTCTTACAAAATAATTTTTTAAATATGTGATCCATATCATAAGATCTCTACCTGTTGAATTCTACTTATGCTTCTTTTTGAATTGTATTATTTGGCAAAGGTAATCAGTTACTTTTAAAACTACCGAATCGTCAAATTTTTCAAAGCAAGCATATTTTAAATATGATTTAATAAACCTCCAGGAAGTATAAATGACTTCTTGATTGAAAAACACACCTGAAATAAAATAAAGACAAAAGCTGAAAAGAAAAAAATAAAGAAGTAAATAAATAAATATAAATAAATAATCTAACAAATGTTATATAAGTAGAACCATGCCATTTGCAACCTTCTGAGATAGGCTTTTTTCACTTAGACACTTTTCTTGAGGTTTATATAAGTTTCATGTGTACCAATACTTCATATCTATTTATTGCTGATTAGCATTCCATGATGTGGATATTGAACAATTCATCTATTGAAGGACATTTGGGTAATTTCCAGTGTTTGGATATTATAACTACCATAAACATTCATATACAAATTTCTATGTGAAGATAAGTTTTCATGTCTTTGAGGTATATACACATGAGTGCAATGGCCAGACTGTATTGTATTTCTGTTTTTAGTTTAAAGTAATTGCCAAACTGTTTTCCAGAATATCTGTGTCACTGATACCCTCCCATCAACAGTGTACAATGATCCAGTTCCTCTTCAATCTCACCAGCACTTGGAGTTATCATGATATGTTATTCTGATAGGTGTATGGTGATATATCTCACTGTGGTTTCAATATGCATTTCTATAATGACTTATGATGAACATCTTTTCACATGCTTGTGAAGTGAAAGTCACTCAGTCGTGTCCAACTCTTTGCAACCCCATGGACTATACAGCCCATGGAATTCTCCAGGTCAGAATACTAGAGTAGGGAGCCATTCCCTTCTAAAGGGAATCTTTCCCACACAAGGATCAAACCCAGGTCTCCCACATTGTAGGCATATTCTTTACCAGCTGAGATACCAGGGAAGTCCAAGAATACCGAAGTGGGTGATCTATCCCTTCTCCAGCGGATCTTCCCAATCAAGGAATCAAACTGAGGTCTCCTGCATTGCAGGCAGATTCTTTATGAGCTGAGCCACCAGGGAAGCCCTTTTATGTGCTTAACTGTCATCTTTTTTTTTTTAACTGTCATCTTTGTATCTTCTTTGGTTGAAACATTTGTTCCTATCTTTTGCCCCTTTTCTAAATGAATTGCTGAGTTTTTTATATTGAATTTTCATGTATTTTAATATATTTTTATTACAATTAAAGTTTTTAAAATTTCATATATTTTTGAAAATAATTTATATATTGTAGACATAAATTATTTGTCAGATACATATTTTCTCCCTATCTGTGATTTATCTTTTTGTTCTCTTAACAGAGGCTTCTGCATAGCAAAAGTTTTAATTTTTGTGAAGTGCAAACTTTGTAATAGGCTTTTGAGAGTACCTTTTTCTGTTTACTACCATTGTTAGTTATGCTTTAAGTGTGGAACATTTTTCTTCAATAAATATTTTTCATTTTGTATTGCAATGTTTAACTTTATAAATACCTAAGTGTGATGGTTTCATAGAATTATTCCAGACGATAACCTCATACACTACACACTCCAGAGATAGTTTTTATTTACCTTAATCAACCCAAACTGATTTATGAATATTGTCCCTGTTTCTTTCATATCTAGATGACCAATAAAAGCTTTGCCATTTAAAGGGGCAGGTGCTGAGACCTGCCACAGACATCCACCACACCGAAGTATAAAATTCACTGAATTAAGATCAGAAAACAAAAACTGACTTGGCTTGGATTACTCTTTTGCCAAAGTGGTTATAAGTTGTATTTCAGTTTTGAAAAAGAAAAAATGGAAAAAATGGCTTTATATAAGTAAAACCTTCAAAATCACTTGACAAGTATCAAAAAACAGAGACCAACCTTCCAGTATATCTAATCCAAGGTTGATTTTTTTTTTTCTTGTAGTTAAGGAGAAACTGCTGGCAAAATACAATCTCTCTGAACAAAGCTGAGAGTCCCATCTATGCCACATTTAGGAGAAGCCAGCAGTTTGGGGATTGGCTGATCTTCCAAAGGAAAGGCACTGAAGCAACGCTGTCACATGGATCTTCAGGACTGGAGCACTAGGGCTGAGTTAACATCTGTGCGTGGGACTTCCTGGTGGTGCAGTGGATAAGAATGCCTGCCAGTGCAGGGGACACAAGTTTGATCCCTGACCCAGGAAGATCCCACATGCCTCGGCAGCAAACTAAGCCCATGAGCCACAACTACTGAGCCTGTGTGTGGCAGTTATTAAAGCCCGTGCACCTAGAGCTCATGGTTTGCAACAAGAGAAGCACCACAGTAAGAAGCTCGTGCACCACAATAAAGAGCCGCACCCACTTGCCACAGCTAGAGAAAGCCCTCTCAAAGCAAGAAGACCCAGCACAGCCAAAAGTAAAATAAATAAATCTTTAAAAATAAAATCTCTGTATGGTTTAGGACTAGAGCCAAGGATTCAGCCTTTCCCTTATATGAGATCAAGATAGGAATGTTTCTTAAAAAATATGGAATCTGACCACATCCCATACCTACTGAATCTGAATCACTGATGGTAACCAGGGACATAGATATATACTTATAAATAGAAAATGAATAACTGATGCATACATCAATATACATCTATATAAGTATATATATATACATTTATCTACTGATACATATACATGTATAGAGGTATATATAAAGTTATAGTTATGATATTGATATATTCATCAGTCAAGCATTTCTTGTTTAAAGTAAAGCAATGTGAAATGGCTCTGAGTTTGTGATATTTTTGAGACCACTGGAAATACCTTGAAGCAGAGCAAACCAAGATGAGGAAACAAAAGGAGGCTACAGTCTCTGCAGACTCTTTTGGACTCAGCAGAGAGTATTAACTAGCATGACTCCCCCTGTGTATCCTCAAATCCAAGGCACCCTCTTCTGTTCTTATTTCCAATTCTTTCTTTTTTCCTCCACAAATGGCCTGAATTATGAAGAAGGAAAATCCTCTTAGAACCTTCGGCCTCTCATTTATCCCTTAGAGGAAAGACATTAGCACATCATACACTTAGTCACTTACTTTGAGGTCAAAGTTCTTTTCATTATTGCAAAATGAGAGAGTCTTTAGATAAATTAGAGTAATTCAGCTTACTTATTGAACCTTTTACTAGACCAATCAGCTCATACTACTGGGCTCTTTGGGATAGTCAGTTCTCTTAGAAGTTCAAATCTTTTTATGTTCAGACTGAATTTTCTCCCATTTCCAGCCATCTCAACTCCCTAATTATCTGCTCATTTGTTATTTGACCCTGGAAACTCTTTAACTTATTTACTCTTTTAAAAGTAATATATGTAAGTGTTAAACCAAAATTAGATGGTTTTATTAAAAATAACAACAAACCAAATCTCTTGCTCTCTGCTGCTGCTGCTGCTGCTAAGTCACTTCAGCTGTGTCTGACTCTGTGAGATCACATAGTCGGCAGCCCACCAGGCTGCCCTATCCCTAGAATTCTCCAGGCAAGAACACTGGAGTGGGTTGCCATTTCCTTCCCCAATGCATGAAAGTGAAAAGGGAAAGTAAAGTAGCTCAGTCGTGTCCAACTCTTCACGACCCCACGGACTGCAGCCCACCAGGCTCCTCTGTCCATGGGGTTTTCCAGGCAAGAGTACTGGAGTGGGGTGCCATTGCCTTCTCTTGTCTCTACCCTCTCACAAATCCTCTGCTCAAAGGCCAAAACTTTTAACTGGTTTTGTTTTTTCTTGGGTGTACTGCCATATCGATTTTTTAAAATATGATGACTGTATTAGTTTTTGTAGGTCTGTTGTAACAAAGCCCACAAACTAGGTGGCTAGATATAAGAGATTCTTTCCTCCTAGTTTTGAAGGTTAGAAGTATGAAATCAAAGTGTTGTCAGGACACTGAAGGCTCTAAGGAAAAATATCCTTCTTCCAATCACATCACTCCAATGTCTGCAAATACATACAGCTGGAAAATGTAAACCACCACCAATATTAAGATCTCTATCACTTAGAAAAATTCCCTTGTGCACGTTTGCACTCAGTCCCTCCCACCCCCAGCCAGAGAACACTACTTCCTTTCACTACAGATTAGGACTTCCCTTTCTAAAATTTAATATAAATGGAATTATACTAACTGTATTCTTTTGTGTCTGGCTTTTTTCCCTTGGTGTAATATTTTTAAGATTCAACTGTGTTCTTACTATATTAGGAGTTTGCTCCATTATGTGGCTACATCACAATTTATTTATTCATTTAGCTTATTAATGTTTCTACTTTGAAACTATTCTAAATAATGCTGCAATGAACACTCATGCAAATCTTTGTATGGTTTTAGGTTTTAATTTATCTTGACTGGAAACTCGAAACTAGACTTGTATTATATACATTTTTTTAGTACAAAGTTGACAAACTCTTTTCCAAAGTTACTGCACCATTTTATAATCTAGCTAGTAAATATGAGAGTTCTAATTATTCCACCACCTTGCAAAAACTTGGTATTATCACCCTTTTAATTTTAGCCTTTCTAAGGTGTGTGTAGTGATAAATCACTGTGAATTTCTTTTGCATTTTCCTGATGACTGATGATATTTAAAGTCTTTTCATGTTCTCATTGCTCGTTTAGAGATTTATTTTTGTGAAGTACCTGTTTAAACACATTTTTGCTCATCTTAAATAGACTTACTATTGAGTTGTAAAAATGCTTCAAGTCTTTTGGATATAGTTCTTTCCCATATATATTATGCCTTAACATTGTGGAAATACATTCTAATGCTAACTTCCTAAGAACAAATACTTCAGTTCTTGTATGCCTAATATTTAACATTTTGACTGAGTATGGAATACTAATTTGCATACCTTATTTATCTTCAGAACTTCTTCCATCATTAAGGTTAGTGTTGAGAAAAATAAGGCTTCCCTCTCTGATTATTTTTCCCTTTTAGATACATGACCATTGTTGATTTTCTTTTCCCTCTTTAGAAACTCTTTGGTTTGTTACTTTTCCTTCATGGTATAAAGTTTTACTAATTTTCCACATGCTTTTTTTCAATAGCTGATCTAAGTCCTTGGTGAGTCCTATCAACTTGAAGACATTTGTTCTTTACTAATGGTTACGAGTATAGTCTCTGGTACCACACTACCACCATACTAGCTTCAGATCACTAGGAACGGTTTATTACTTAACTTGAGGGTTTAGTTAGTCAAGCAGAATAGCAAGGCACTAAATTATTACTATTAGTAATGACATTAATATCTCTGTGATGGGTTTTTCTCTTTTTGGAATACCAATTATTAACATGCTGCATCCCTTGGGTTGATTCCATATTTCTGTAAAATTTTTTCTCTTATATGTTCTGTGTTTTTGTTACACTTTCTGGATAATTTCATTGAGTTTTTCTTTCAATGCTAACATCACTATATATGCTTTTAAGAGCTCTTGTTTGTCAGACTGTTCTTTTTCATTACATTCTGTTCTTGTTTTATGGATGCAATTCTACTTGACTCTCTCTAGGAATGTATATTCTGGAGAAGGAAACTGCAACCCACTCCAGTATTCTTACCTGGAAAATCCCATGGGCAGAGGAGCCTGGTGGGCTATAGTTCACGGGGTCACAAGAGTCAGACATGACTTAGTAACTGAACCACACCACAGAAATATATATTAGAGTCAGGAGATCTGTTTGCTTTTTTTTTCACTGCTTTTTTTTTTTAACCTTCTTTCATTTTATAAATTTTCTTGTATTCCAAAATAAATTTTAAAATTTGTTTACCTTGAACTTTCTTTTATTTTGCAAGCACTTGTCAAGTAAGTAGTAGTGAGCTCTAGATATACAATGGAACTTACTGAAAGGTCTCATGACCTATACCCTTAATGCATATTCTAGGTATGACCTACACTTCAAGTGCCCCTTTTTTCATAGATTTTCTGATTCCAGAAATCTATGGGGGAAAGTACTATGTAGGTGCACTTCTCATATTCCTTTTGAGTTTACTCCTCTGTGTGCTTCTTCCTTCTCATTATAACATAGTCACAAGAGGGAAAAATTATAAACATGTGAATTCATTATACCATAATATATTTTCTGATACCTGTCCTTTGTTGTTTGTTGGCTTGTTTGTAGAAGGTGGTGTTATTTTATTTAGATTTGTTAATGTTCAAATTCAGTAACTGTTTAAAGACTATAACAAACCACTTCCATTCAAGGGTGTGCACACTGTCCTAACTGCCTCATCTCCTTCTATACATGAACATAGATTTTTCTTTTGCTGAACCATTTGCAAATTGGTGACATACATCTTGACATTTTAAATACCTCAGAATGTGTCTTTCCAAAATGAAAACATTTTCCCATGTAACCACACCACCACCTCAGAAATAATCATGAATTCAAATACATTATCCCTTCTTCCAGATCATCATCAAATCTTTCCAGTCTTCACAAAAATATCTTCAACCAACTTTTGTATAATGCGAATGGCTGTTATATCTCTTTAGAACCGCCAGCTCGGAACATTCTACCAGCTGCTTCTGCTCTTTATGACACATAATCGTTTGAAGGGTCTAGTCTGTATCCTTTCTAATATCTTCCTCTGTATGTCTGCTTCAGTTTCCAAGAAGAAAAACTAGTAGCAACTTACTATTCTCCATCCTAAAATTTCCTATTGCTTTTCTTTCCTTTTTCCTTTTCTTTAAAAGTAAATTTTTCCAACTGTTTTCCTCCTAGATGCTCACAGTTGCTCCTTTGCCCTATCAAATTGCACTTTTCTTTAGGATCCTCATTTTTCTCTAAACTTGCTTTAAACATCGCCAAGTCACTCTTCACACTAGATTACTTGCAAATATTCTGAACCACAGTCTTGTTACCATTCCTCCTCAGACATCAAGACCTCCTCTGTGCATGTGCAGGTAAAGTGTTTTCTTTGTATGAAAAAATTAGAGGCATGCTTAGATTTCATACACAGACAGGCGAATGGGCACATGCTTACACTCTATTTATGGATGAGTCATTTACCACATTATGTTTTAAATAAAAATTTTCTTTTGGTATCTAAAGTGTATATGATTTATATGTCAAGTTAATATTTCTGAAAATGTAAGTGATCTAATAATTTAAATGGAACCCAGGGTACTTTTTTTTGTTCAGTATCCTCAACTCAAAGGCAGGTAAGAAAATAAACAGAATCACATGCAGCATTAACAAACTGAAATCATTTTTTTAATATAGCATAATAATATGCAATAATAATATTTCTAACTTTAAGCATAGGAAAATGATATTACCTTACCCTGTAAATAAAATATACATCATAGATGACATTATAATGAATTAACTTGCAACTGATTCTTTAAATAAAATTTATGATAAAAGATGTTGTTTTCCTTCTTTCGCTCACCCATAAAATATGAAAGTCAGTGGTGATGTAACTCTCAGTGCATTTTCAGAGACTTAATCTAATATGAGTAATAATAAAATCTGATTTCAGAAATTAGATTTTAGTAATCTATTTTCCAATAGAAAATAAAATCTTTAAGGCATAAAAAAATGGTTGTGTTGAAGATACTTCTGAGAGACTGGTGGCTAGATAGAGCTGTAAACTGTGATACTCTTTGGTTCGTACATGCATTTTTAATTAGGTAAGTGAAATAATTTAGGGCCTAACAGGAATAATTTTATGACCATTAAGCCAATTCTCAGGGGAAATTTACAGTGGGATGGTCAGAGAATTTGGCATCCTGCTCCCATTAACTATAATAAGTGTTTTGCATCTTTGTATCCTAGTAAGCTTATCCTTTCATCTTTACTTTGGAACTCAGATATTCAGTGATTATAAGGATTTGGTGGGGTAAATAGCTGGTTAGTGTCTGTGAAGGTAATCTGTAATGTTTACTTCTTTCTTTCAAATAAAGTTGATAGTCACACAGTATGGGATGAAACGGCAGCCCAGGGATTCAATTCACTGGCACTCAGATTCATCATCTGTTCTCTTGATTTAAAATTACTTTCTTAAATAATAAAAAAAGTACATACCAAAGATATCCAAGAATATGTCTTTCATTTTTTTACCACGAGTAAATAGTAAACCTAGGTGTCAATAAGCAAAATATACATAGGTGTCAATAAGCAAAATATAAGCATAAGCGATAAGAAAATCACAGCTTTTACAAACGTGTAACCTGGAAGAAACAGCTGATCACTACATTGACTGAAGTTTAAGTCTTTACTCTTCACACCGGAACTAGGTCTTTCTCCAGATTTGTTTAGCCACAGGGTCTGTTTTATCTAACTTTTGAGCTCATTATGATAATAATAAGCAAGATATACCAACATGAGCCCAGGACGTGTCCATGGGGCCTCCTGCAGTTTTCCCCCGTCCACCTGACTAGCCTGTGTTTCCTGCAAGGTTGTCTTGGGGCTGAGCCCTGGATGAACATTCAGACCATTTGTGTGACACCCTGACACATTGCCAGAAAACCCTCCTGGTTCCTGCCTCCAGGACTTTATGTGATTCGACTCTACAAGCTTCCTGCTCTGAACCAAACACCAGGAATGCTCACCTCTCTTCAGTGGTCACCACTTCCTAGAAATTCCTGTTACTACAGTGCCCACCCCCCACCATGGATTGCAATGTCTACCTAAATCAAGCTCTTTAAATATGTTTTTGGACCCTTTATCATTGGTGGAGATACAATCTCTAACCACACTGGATTCCAGAATCTAAGAGTTTTTTTTTTTTTTTTCTTCCTCCCTTCAGGAGAAACCAGGATCTGGGGTCCACAGACCTCAAATTATTGTGCCTTGGAACACTAGTTTTTATCCAGTGAAGGGTTGAGATGCATTTGAAAAGATCTACATGGTGTCTTCACACCAGAAAAACTCATGCATGCACAGACACTCATATTAAAGGGGGTTAACAAATTCCCTAATGTCCTCCTAGGCTTAAGAAATCCTTCTAAGGTATATATCTGTGTGTGCGTGCTTAGTCACTCAGTCATCTCCAGCTCTTTGTTACCTTTGGACTGTAGCCCTGCTTGGGATTTCCCAAGCAAGAATACTGGAGTGGGTTGCTATTTCCTCCTCCAAGGGATCTTTCCAACCCAGGAATTGAACCCATGGCTCTTGTGTCTCCTGCAACACAGGTGGATTTTTACCCACTGAGCCATGGAGGAAGCCCCTTGCTAAGGTACAGGTTCATTCATATTTTCAGCTGCACATGAACCCCTAATTTCAACTACTCTACATGTTTCAATGCAAGAAGACCCCAGCCCCCAAGCAATCTTACTTCATTTTTCTCAGGGATAAGTTTAAAACTTAAACAAACTTTTACAAGAGTCAGAGATCTCTTATTATGTTTACTATAACAGCTTAATATACATCTATGATAAAATATTATTCTTGTCCACACTTAGATTTTATGAAGCAGTTGTACTCAATTCTTCCTATTTATTTCTGCATCGTTTACATGCTTCTTGCATTTAGCACTAGAGCTTCTTTCTAAATCACCCACCAGTTTTCAATGGCATCTATTTTTCATTTCTGCACAAATTTTCAAAATACAGTACTTTTAATCCATATATGATGGAAACTATAAACCAAACTACAAACCAAAATATTAAGCTCTATTTTCACCCTGAAAATATGCATATGTGGCTTCCATGATAGAATCATTTGCTTTTTAAAGTGATCTTAATTCTTGTTTACAGGCATCAGTACCTGCATTAGTGAGGTAATATCTTTAATCTTAAAAATGCGTATAATGCGTCAGATTCTTGAGTGGAGAAATGAACTGTTTTTTTCCAAGCATGTTTACTCTATATTTTGATATACAAATTAAAATCATTTTGTAAAAGCTCTAAGTGTGCTGTGCTTATTTGCTCAGTCATGTCTGACTCTGCGACCCCATGGACTGTAGCCCACCAGGCTCCTCTATCCATGAGGATTCTCCAGGCAAAGAAAAATAGAGTGGGTTGCCATGTCCTCTCCCAGGGGATCTTGCCAACCCAGATATCCAACCCAGGTCTCTCGTATTGCAGGTGGATTCTTTACCATCTGAGCCTCCAGGGAAACCCAAAAGCTCTATAAGAATATTTTTAACAGCTTTAAAACTAGGCATCTTTCTTTTTTCCTAAGGTATGATGTTTTTAGGAAAAAACCAATGCCATTAAGATAGATACGATAAAAACTTATATTGCATTGTAAAATTCAATTAAATTTTCCCCACTTCAAAGGTATAGTTAAGAAGTTTGGAGTCAACATGCACTCACTGCTATATTTAAAATGGATAATCAGCAGGACCTACTGTACAGCACAAAGAATTCTGTTCAGTGTCATGTGGCAGCCTGGACGGGAGGGGAGTCTGTGGGAGAATGCAATCATGTGCTTGTATGACCTGGTTGCTTTGCTGTGCACTTGAGACTCTCACAACATTGTGAATGGGCCATACTTCAGTGTAAAATAAAAAGTTTAAATAAATAAAAGTTGCCACTTTAAACATTTCAACATACTTAGTCTCAAAAAGAAACTAAGCCTCTTACGTATATTTCATGTCATGTCAATTTCTATCAATTCTTTTCTAGGGGCTTCTCTGGAGGCTTCATGGTAAAGAACCTGTGTGCCAAAGCAGGAGACACAGGTTCAATCCCTGGTCCAGGAAGACGCCCCACACTGGGGAGCAGCTAAGCCCAGGCACCACAACACTTGAGCCTGGGCTCTGGGGCCTGAGACTGCAACTCCTGAGCCCAGGAGCTGCAGCTACTGAAGGCCGCGTACGCTAGAGCCTGTGCTCCCCAACAAGAGCAGCCCCTGCAATGAGGAGCCTGCCCGCTGCAACTAGAGAAAAGACCGAGGTGCCACGAAGACTCAGCACAGCCAAAAGAAATTAATTAACCTACTTTAAAAAAATTCTTCTATAAATCTTCACCTTTGATAGCTACATTTGGAAAACTACATGAACATGCACTATAAGAGGACAGGTAGATAGACATAGACAGGTGACAGCTGATAGACATATACAGACACTCTTCTCTCTAGTATTTCCCATGATGATATATACTTTTCCACTTTGTTCCTTTTTCCTCCCTCCCCATGTCACTTCTTTTCTGTATGCTCTTAGATATTTCTGGGGGTCTTAAAATTGAGATACTTCAAAATGATTTATGAGGCAATTTATAATATTAAGATAGTAATTTCTCCTTAATTTTTATTGTCGTAAACGATTAGAAAAAAAAAAAACAGAATTACTTGTGTTTTGTTCTAGATATTTTTTTTCCTTCACCTATTCCAAGAAGATAATGAGGCCAGCAGATAAGTTCCATGGGTGAAAACAACCTTTCTTCCTTTAAATAAGCCTGAGCTCATTGACTGTATTGTGCTGGGAGAGAGGACAGTAATCCCAAGAAGCACCCTCCCAGTCCCGGGCCTGCCCCTCTGGAGCAACACTCTTGTG
Source organism: Nanger dama (assembly GCA_917880005.1). NCBI lineage: Eukaryota > Metazoa > Chordata > Mammalia > Artiodactyla > Bovidae > Nanger > Nanger dama. The sequence continues at coordinate 41,049,717 of CAKJTW010000007.1, forward strand.
CCCAAGAATGAACCACCAGCCATGGAGGTGGCTGATTTCAAGGGCTCCTGAGAGGCTAGAAGCAAACCATCTTTGCTAAAGACCAGAGAAACTTCACCAAGTATCCCACTTTATGTCAGATCCTTTGGATCTTTGTGTAACCCCAGGGAAGGGACAAACCCAGTGACTTCATGGTGGTTTTAATGAATAAGAACTTGGCATTAAGTTAAATTTGACTTGAAGGAAACAAAGAAACATTTCATTTTATATACATCCAAGATTGTTGGGGTACTTAGCACACCTATTATCTAAATATCCATCCTTTTCTCTCTAGAATATCATTATGAAATCTTTTTTATTTTCTATGTCCCTTTAAAGAAAAGAAACAAAACTCTATAGTCTTACATTCCTTGATTTTTCATGTACCAGTACCTTCTCTCTCCCTCAAAACCTGCTGAGAAAAATTCTTTCATCTTTAGGACTTCCCTTAAAATCATGAGCAAAGCAGTGTATTGTTGGATTCCATATCTAGTTTTTATCATGGTTGTACCACAGAATACATTGTTGAATAAACAGCCTCATATTTTCTGCTAATCTTTAAATTCTAATTATTTTTAGCATCGTGATATGCAAAGTTGGTTACATAGAGACATAAACTCAAAATAATGGAACAAGAAAAATTTATTTTTGATCAGTTATTTCATGGTATGTGGTGGTGGCTGAAAATTGGGTAGGTAGGACATATGTAACAAAACAGCTCAGCTCATGAAAGTGACATAGTCCATCTGCTCTCTGGACCAGCCTAACATCCCTGCACCGTAACTGAGACAAGATGTATTTTCTGACTACAGCTGCACTGAGAAGACTTTACAGATATTCAAAACATACTGACTTGTTAAACTGGATCACTATTCTTTCCATTAATTTGGTTTTTTAAAATACACATAAATGTGAAACGTATTAGACTGTGGTTTTACTAAAAGAAGAAGAGCACATTTTAACCATTTTATTAAATCTGTTATAAGACTTTTGGGGACTTTCCTGATGGTCCAGTTGTTGAGAGTCCACCTTGCAGTGCAAGAGACACATGTCTGATCCCTGTTTGGGTAACTAGGATCCAACCTAGATAGCATATCAAAAGCAGAGACATTGCCGACTAAGGTCCATCTAGTCACAGCTATGGTTTTTCCTTTGGTCATGTATGGATGTGAGAATTGGACTGTGAAGAAGGCTGAGCACTGAAGAACTGATGCTTTTGAACTGTGGTGTTGGAGAAGACTCTTGAGAGTCCCTTGGACTGCAAGGAGATCCAACCAGTCCATTCTGAAGGAGGCCAGCCCTGGGATTTCTTTGGAAGGAATGATGCTGAAGCTGAAATTCCAGTACTTTGGCCCCCTCATGCGAAGAGTTGACTCATTGGAAAAGACTCTGATGCTGGGAGGGATTGGGGGCAGGAGGAGAAGGAGAAGACCCAGGATGAGATGGCTGGATGGGATCACGGACTCGATGGATGTGAGTCTGAGTGAACTCTGGGAGATGGTGATGGACAGGGAGCCCTGGCGTGCTGCGATTCATGGGGTCATGAAGAGTCGGACTCGACTGAGCGGCTGAACTGAGCTGATGTGCTATAGAACACCTGGGCCCACATGATGTGCCTCCTGAGCCTATGCCCTCGGACACCCACATGCCGCAACTAGAGAGTCTTTGTGCCACAAGGAAAGATATCACATTATGCAGCAAAGATCCCATGTGCTGCAGCTGACACCTGACACAGCCAAAACCATAAATAAATATTTAAAAATCAATAAAATTTAGAAGAAGACTTTTGGTACAATATAAAGTCAGGCTATAGGTCCAGTCCTTTGCACAAATGGAATCTCTTTTTGTTTTAGTTGTTTTTAAATGAACTAGTTGTGGTTGTCAACATTTAAAAATAAGCGATATCATATAAAAATCTAGATATCTGGCTTCCTTGGACAGAAGAAAGATCTAGCCAGACTAGACCAACTTTCCCTCAATTCCTGTAACCCACATGCCAACAATCTGCTCCCTGGTTTGTATACAGTCTCTCAGAATCACACAACTGATCCACTTCAGTCAGTAAGCTGGGGGCTCCCAAAATATTTTGGTTTGAAAATATGGCTTACATTTTCTTTGAGTAATCACGAATAGACTAAAACACTTTGAGATTCTTTCATAATATGTAACAAATAATATTAATCCATGTAGTTTGCTTTAAGGTGGCGTTGCAGGGAGTAAATCAAGTAATTAAATGCATCTATCTAAAATGACACCTAAACTGTCTTTATGCAACAATTGCAGCATGCCCTCTTACTCAAAAATAAATCTCAGCATTGGACAGGGATGGATAATTACCTAATTTTTCTGCCCGGTATACTTCCCATTCTTTCCCAGAGAGTAAAGTGAAACCAAATATCCAGGAAAGAAATAATATCATAGAAAACAAATATCTATGCTATGTTAAAATGGCAGTCACTCATGTCAATGAGATTACAGCTCGATACATAGAAAAAAGAATGATCTGGACCCAGAGGTAAAGCCTTAAAGGAATTTATTTTCCTGTCCCCGCTGAGAATGCTTTCTATCTTAGCCTTAGAGTCACTAAAGTAAATTGGCAAAAAGGAAACCTCTCTGCATATGGTGTTTACTCAGAAGGGTGAGGAGCCAAAGAGACCTTCAGTCACAGCAAGCTGGGCCCTTCTCTGGCGCAGTATCGTTTCAAGAGAGGCCCCTGATGAAGTCTCAGGCTTCTGCGCCCATTAGACTCAGTGTGAAAGGTCTTCATGCACTTGCCAGCTGGCATGGTCGGCTGTGTTATCTAAAGATGTGAACAGCCTCAGCACTGGCCTGGCTGCAACTGGAAACCAAAGCGACAATTAATTATGGATGGAATGCAGCCAGGCAAGGCTGCAATTGTAATCAAATGAGACCACACTGAGGAAAAATAACATTTTATCCTGTGCTGGGTACCTTACAGATAGATTTATGGCTACACTGCCAGTTGGAGATAAAGTAAAAATCAATCATATTATTCACATGAGCAACATAAGCAAGTACTGATGAAACAAAAAAATATGCTTCCTATGATTGTGTGGCAGATACTTCATTTATATACAGCTTTATTCGGCATAATCACAGATCCTCGATTTTTTTTTTTTTTTTTAATGAAAGCTGAGAAATACACTATCAGCTGGCACTGTAATGAAGCTATCTGGGAACTTTTTAGATTCAAAGCCTTGGTTGCAAAAATATATTACAGTGCTTCCTGCTTTACTGCCTTGCTCATATTTCATTATGATAACTCTATTGCATTTTAAAACGTGGAGCCTGGAAGCTACAGAATATCCCCAGTTAACAAACAGAACAGCTTGTTAATTATGTCCATGAATAACCAAAAGAGAAAAGATAATGCTAATTCTTGCAGTTAAAAAAAAAAGTAAGAATTTAGGTTTCTTTAGAAGCACAATTTAAATCTCAATCTAGTTCTGTAAAGGGGCTTCCCTGGTGGCTCAGACAGTAAAGAAACTGCCTGCAATGCAGGAGACTGGGGTTCAATCCCTGGGTCAGGAAGATCCCCTAGAGAAGGAAATGGCAACCCACTCCAGTGTTCTTGCCTAGAGAATCCCATGGACAGAGGAGCCTGGAGGGCTACAGTCCGTGGGGTCACAAGAGTCAGACATGTCTGAGTGACTAATTCCACACACACACACACACACACACACACACACACACACACACACACGTTTTGTAAAGGAAGGAGCACTATGAAATGAACATTCCCTAAAAATCATGGCCTTTGAAGGAATAATATACTAAGCTACACAGAAAAATGCTGCAATAAACCACAGGTTAATGGGAAAGAGTGTCTCATGGACTAAAATTAGTTACAATCTAGCAAGTTTTTGATTAAAAAATAGCCATCTGAGGCTGAGTGGCAGTATGCACTTACGCATTAGCAGCAGAAATGCTACTTCTTTTTTAATTCCTTAGAATAGGTTTTACATAGAAGTTTAAGTAACTTTGGCAATTCAAATGAAAATGTATAGCTGTTAACCTCGAAACTTATAGAGCATCTCTTGGCAATTGATCTCTGGGCAATTGAGATCTTCCCATCAATAGCCTAGGAGATTTTACAGAGAAACTGGAGTCTGTCTGCCCGTTTTCAATTCTATCTCACCTTCTACCAGTTTCTGCTGCTGCTGCTGCTGCTAAGTCATTTCAGTCGTGTCCAACTCTGTGTGGACATGGCATAGACGGCATAGACGGCAGCCCACCAGGGTCCCCCCGCCCCTGGGATTCTCCAGGCAAGAACACTGGAGTAGGTTGCCATTTCCGTCTCCAGTTTCTAGCCCTTGCCAAACTACCTATGGGTGAGTGGGGTGATGGGAGGAGAGCCTGGGGATTCCAGCAAAAGAGAAGGTAGGTAGAAAGGAGCAGGATGGCAGAATGCCACAGCAGGCACAATTCTCTGCTCACCCACCACCCCCATTCCCCACCCAAGCCCCTGCAGCAGAAGCCAAAATATCCAGTGACTGTAGTGACTGCGGAGTCACTTTTAAGAACTGCTTAACCAAAATGTCATCTTAATAGTGTCTTGTTTTCACTGTTTTTGTTTTGTTTTTGTTTCCTTTTTTTTTTTAAACTAAAGCTATATAAAGCTTATGGATTAAACAGAATAAATTTCTAAATTTAAAAAAAAAAAAAAGAAGTGAAACATTAGGCGTCATAATGAGAAAGTGCATGGATGGATGGTAAACAAACCATAACACCCACAGTCCAACAGCAGGGTGATTTCCTTTGTGGGTGACCTTACATCCCTTGCTCTGGACAGGGCTGCGGCTCGAGTGTAGCTTCTAATTAAAAGTAAACAATACATCCTGCTACCCTGACAACAGTTATTTCATAGCAGTCTCTGTTGGTGTAGTTTGGCACGGCTGGTTTTGCCTTCACTAGTTGCCTTGTTCCTCCAAATTAAGCATTTAAACAATTTGTTCATGTTAAAGGTCATTGCTTGTTGTGACCCATTCAAATTCAAGACAAATATATGAATGAGTATATCCTATAGAATTCCAGGAAACAGATGCTTCAAAGGAAGATGGGGAGAAGCACCGTCTACAGAGTATCTTGTAATTACAAGGTCAGGGTGCCCATTAGCAAGTGTCCTCTAATTCCTTTGCCAGTGTGAGGCCAGTGTGAGGCCCTAGTAACAGGTAAGTAAAGCTTTAATCTGTTTTTCTGCAAAGTGACTTCCTTCTTTCCCTGTCACAGAATGACAGAACGCTGAGTTTTTGTTATTTGGCTTTTTTTCCCTGATGTAAAAAGCAAGATGGAGAAACAATTTTCAGACTGTTGAGGAATACATGAATGTGCATGTGTGTAAAAGTCTGCAGTGTGAGAAAAAATAAGAATGGCTATGAATTATGATTAGAATACAGTCACCCATAATTCAACACTGTATCTTGATTTTGGAGGAAAATGCCTTTCTCTCTCTTCAGACTGGGTTTTGTCCTCAGCCCCAAACTAGCGTATATATTTCCTACCTAGGCCTAGGCGATTCTTTTTACAGCCCCAGAACTTGTCAGCTCTCTAGAAACTTCTCCTCCTTTCCCAGGCCGCATTAAAGAGCTGACTTACCTGTGTCTCTATACCGGGGACTGTATGTACATTCACGCCTTAGAATTTTTAGCTAATTCTGTGTATGTTGGTCCCCTGCCCTCATCTCCCACCCTCCATCTCCCTACCTCCACTACTCCCAATTCTTAACTCCACTGAGACTTATTTGAGGCCAGAAAGTACATTTTATCTGCTTTGGGATCTGAAGTACTGTGCATACAGCCCAACACCTAGTATGCCGCAGTAATAGTTTCTCAAATTGGATCAAATTTAAGAATTCAAAATACATCTACAAAACAATTGCTATGTATACATAACCTCCTTTGCTTTATGTTGTCCCATCTTAGAAAATAAAATTCAGAAGACATTTCAATCTACATAATCGTACTGCCCCTTCAGTATAGTTAGAAAAACACCTATCATACACTGGATTCCTAAATGATTAAAATTCATACATATTTAACTCAAAACTCTGTTAAGTATTTGGGGAACCAGTATCTTCAAACCAACAGCCTAGGAAATGTCATGTAGAAGTTCCAGCCTCTGTTCTTTGCTCAAACCTTCTGGTCTCCCCAGCCTTTTACTCCTTTCAGTACTTGACTGCACTCTCTGTACAAGAAGGTGAGGGGAGTGGAGAACAGTTAGGAAATTTCAGGCAAAAGAAGAGAGTGCGGTTTTTGTACACATGCATTGTATTAAGTGATTTATGTACACTATTTTATTTATTCCCAAAGTATGTGTTAATATTTCAGCTTTACACATCACAAAACTGAATCTTAAGTATTTTCAGCCACACGAGCAAGAAAGAGAATAAAAATTCAAAATTTTTGTCCTGATTTTAAAGATTATATGGCTCTTTCAAAGGCACCCCACTCCAGTACTCTTGTCTGGGAAAATCCCATGGACGGAGGAGCCTGGTAGGCTGCAGTCCATGGGGTCGCAAAGAGTTGAAATGACTGAGCGACTTCACTTTCACTTTTCACTTTCATGCATTGAGAAGGAAATGGCAACCCACTCCAGTGTTCTTGCCTGGAGAATCCCAGGGACGGGGAGCCTGATGGGCTGCTGTCTATGGGATCGCACAGAGTCGGACACGACTGAAGCGACCTTAGTAGCAGCAGCAGCATGACTTGACACAGCAATTGAACTACTGCATTTTTTAATTGTATTTTTTTTCCTAGTTGATGAAAAGTATTTCTTATTTTGCCACTGAGGACTTACTGAGTGTCTAAGTGATAAGCATACATCTAGTGTATCCTGTGTTTCAGACTGAAAATTTCAGAATCACAGGAGAGAATCTCTTGTAAATTTACAGTTGGGCCAGCTGTGACTTCTCTGTTTAGTAATTTATATAGTCATTTGGGGGCTTCCCTTGTGGCTCAGTGGAGAAGAATCCCCTGCCAATGCAGGGGCCAAGGGTTTGATCCTCTGGCCCGGGAAGACCCTACATGCCACGGAGCACCTAAGCACCTGCGCCACAGCATTGAGCTGGAGCTCCGTAGCCTGGGAGACGCAACTACCAAAACCCACACACTCCCTCTGTAACCAGAGAAACCACCACAACAAGAAGTACGTGCACCAGAGCTAAAGAGAGTCTCCCCCTCGCCACAAGTAGAGAAAAGCTCGTGCAGCAGCAAAGACCCAGCACGGGCAAAAATCAATAAAAAAGATTATTTTTAAGAAAAGAATCATTTGGATATGTATATTTCATGTATTTAAACTATTTTCATTTTGAAAGTTGGCATAGGAATATCTGCAGCTTGATATATTGAAATAATATATGTTTTCTCACTAGTGCATAATCACAGAGAGCATTTTATTGAAAGAAGACTTTCATATATTCTTTCTATATAACAAAGCCTAATACAAATCAAACATGTGCCTATATTGTAGCTGCAGAGATGAATTCAAAACAACAAAAATCTTGTTGTTTTGGCTGGACCCGCCTCAGCTTTTGAACTTGAAAAGCATGTGGCTCTTTCCACAGATATTTCTCTTATGGAGAGCACTCTTTTCTGCCCCATGCCATCATCTGGCTACTTCTTCCTGATTTGTTTCTCTCAGAACAAACTTTCTCCCAGAGATTCTTAACCATTTTTCATTATGGTCAGTTTCTTTGGAATGCTACACACTTATGTCATATATTTGAATTTTTTTTTTTTGGAAGGGGCTCATGTCATCAAAGATGTTAAGAGAGGCCCTCCTTTACAATCCCACATTGTGTGTGTGAGCATTCAGTCATGTCAGACTCTTTGAGACTCCACAGATTGTAGCCTCTGTCCATGGGATTTCCCAGGCAAGAACACTGGAGTGGGTTGCCATTCCCTTCTCCAGGGGTCTCCCTGACCCAGGGGTTGAGCCTGTGTCTCTTGTGTCTCCTGCATTGGCAGGTGAATTCTGTACCACCAGTGCCTCCTGGGAAGCCGACGTTTCCACACTGCTGTGGTCTGATTCCTCGATTAAAACATGATGCATTTGTTTTCACCTCCACCAAAGGGTGGACACCTCCAAGGCAGGGAAGCAGCTGTGTTCACACTGTATTCCCTCCATCCACACGTCACTTGTATGTGGAAAAGGGAACCAGATATTTGTGGAAAGCATGGATGAACTATATCAACTCAGAGTGACAACCCTGGCTATTTTATGCTGCTCAGTACTTGTATTTGAAAACTGTAGATAAATAAAAATGGGAGCATAAATTCTGATTAAACGCTCTTTGATAGAAAAGAATCTCTCAAATACACCGGTTCAAAGAAAAGAACAGAAGGGCTTCCAGGTAGCACCAGTGGTAAAGAACCCATCTGCCAATGCAGGAGACATAAGAGACATGGGTTCAATCCATGGGTCAGGAAGATCCCCTGGGGGAAGGTACAGCACCTCACTCCAGTATTCTTGCCTGGAGAATCCCCATGGACAGAGGAGCCTGGTAGGCTACAGTCCATAGGTCTGCAAAGAGTCAGACACAACTAAAGCCACTTAGCATACATGCACAACAGACTAAGACCCTGAAGACTGTCTGCCTGTCTCTATAGCTGCATTTCTCTTCTGCTTCATCCATATTCCGGCCCTCAAGAGGATGGATACAAGGCTGGACTTCTAGAATCCAGTTCTTCTTGACCACTGGCCTCCCAATAATTAGATGAGAATTCTATGGCTAGGGACAAAGGCTGGTCCCTGAACATGTCCACTGCTTCCCAAACTCTTGGGTTTGTTTTCCTGATCTCTGTTGCCTCATTGTTATTTAAGAACATATATTTCGTAAGGAAAAGAAGGGAATAGAGGAGAAAATGAGGTGAACTATTTAGCACCTGTTATATATGCAAACACTATACTACAGGCTTTTAGGGGTAGGCATAACTTTTTTCATACTACTTTTGAATGGTAAGTAATTTGTTTAACATTATTCAGTGATTAGGTTGAACAGACTGAGCTTGACCTAGATCTGTAAACTCTAAAACTACTGGTCTCTTCTGCCTAGAATAGGGGTCTAGCTACTGGGAGAACAGATGGCTGTAAAACGATCTTGATGTCACTAGATGCAGGGATTCCCGTAGAGGGGGTGGGAAGGGCAGGACTGCTGTCTTCGGTAAAAATTTCTTTCTGATTATGCTACCTCAAGGACCAACAGGTTATTGTGAGACTGAAAAAGTTACTCAAAACAGAAGACCTAAGTGAGAGACACATAGTAGGAATCCAGTTAGAAGTGGCTCCCTCCCTTTAACTTCCCCCTATACTATGATTGACCTTAACTTCCACATAACGTATCTTCAAAACCATAGAACAATCCACCTGACACTTTCACACCTTACATGCTAGTTCTTCCCTGAATCCTTTCCTGATTGTTTTCAAACAGACGTTTTTTTCACTTTTCTTCAGATCTTAATTTCACTAATGCTAATTTGCCATGGACCGTAAGATACATATTTGTGGTATGTACTAAGAAAGAAAAAGTCTTGCCAGTTAAAGTATGGCAGATCAATTATAAGGGGCATGCACTTCAAATATATAAAGAGGTGAAAAGTGTCCTTTTAGAATCATTTCAAAATTGTGTCTCTGGTGGTAATCTTCAGCGTTTGCCCTGCCTTGCTGTTGTTCCGTTGCTCAGTCATGACCAGCTCTTTGTGGCCCCATGGACTGCAGCACCCCAGGCTTCCCTGTCCTTCACTATTTCCTGGAGCTTGCTCAAACTCATGTCCATTGAATCAGTGATGCCATCCAACCATCTCATCCTCTGCCACCCGCTTCTCCTCCTGCCTTCCATCTTTCCCACCATCACGGTCTTTTCCAGTCAATCAGTTCTTCACATAAGGTGGCCAAAGTATGGGAGCTTCAGCTTCAGCATCAGTCCTTCCAATGAATATAAAGGACTGATTTCCTTTAGGATGGACTGGTTGGATCTCCTTACAGTCCAAGGGACTCTTAAGAGTCTTCTCCGACACCACAGTTCGAAAACATCAATTCTTTGGCACTCAGCCTTCTTTATGGTCCAACTCTCACATCACTGCTGGAAAAACCATAGAATTGATTATATGGACCTTCACTGGCAAAGTAATGTTTCTGCTTTTTAATTCTGTCTACGTTTATTATAGCTTTTCTTCCAAGGAGTAAATGCCTTTTAGTTTCATGGCTGCAGTCACTGTCTGCAATGATTCTGCAGCCCAAGAAAATAAAATCTGTCACTCTTTCCATTGTTTCCCCTTCTATTTGCCATGGAGTGATGTCCTGCCTTGGAACTGGGGCTTTTCTACTCACGAAGAGTCAGGAAGTGACTACCTACACTTCCAGCGATCTAGTCTTCTAGCTGCTGGACAAAGCAGCTTAGTAGCCAGCCCAAAGATAGTCCTTGGGAGAGGACTGCAGGTGACAGCAGTTACAAGCCCATTCATAAAGGGAAACCTGGAGTTCCCGGGTGGAGCAGCAGATAGGAATCTGCCTGCCAGTGCAGAGGACACAGGTTAGATCTCTGTTCCAGGAAGATTCCACACACTGCAAAGCAACTAAGCCACTCTGCCACAACCACTGAGCCTGCACTCTAGGGCCTGCGAGCCACAAATACTGAGCCTTCGTGCTACAGCCGGTGTGCTTGAGGACCTGGACCCACAAGTTCTGAGCCCATGTGCTGCAACTATTGAAGCCAGCAGCCTAGAACTTGTTCTGTGCAACAAGAGAAGTCACCACAGTGAGAATCCTGTGCACCGCAACTAGAGAGTAGCCCCCACTCGCAGCAACTAGAGAAAAGCTTGCACAGGAACAAAGACCCAGCACAGCCAAAAATAAATCAATCAATAATTTTTTTTTTTTTAATAGCAGAGCCATTACATTTTTAAAAAGCCCTCCTTCTTAAAGGGTATGCTGGATATGCCTGTAATACTCTAGCCTCGGGCCAGAGTGTAACAAGAAACAAAACCAGGAGACTGTGTGAAGTCACTTCCAAAGGCACTGAGTTCAGCTGGATCCAAGAGGCAAAGACAGAATCAAGGGGCAAAGCCAAGGTCAATTACACTGCTGGGCTGGAAGACGCCAACTAATGATTGAATAAGTACCCAAGTTAATGGTCATGGATGAAAGCCAGAGGTAAATGGGGAAGCAAGAACAAGGGGTACAAGGAGAATATCCAACTGGATTCAGGCAAAGAGTATCTTGCTGACCTAGGGTTCCTTTTTAAAATGCGAGGACACTCTTCCTCTCTTGTATAGGGGTGAGAGGGACATCTAGAAGGCACTGCCGGGGTGAGGCTACAGCAGCTGGTGTACTTGACTGAAGTATGCTACACGAAGCTTAGATTTCTCATATCTGTAAAAGACAGTGATTCAGAATTTGTCAGTGTCATTTCACAGAAACCCACTCCACCTGGTCTGCAAGAGCCACAGCCAGCTGCTCTGGGAACCTGATGAAAGAGCTGAGACCTATTTCAACTCTGACTTCATGTAGCAAATGAAGCTTTCATTTAAGCTTTAATACCAGTCTTAAACATCATCTATTTAATCACCCAGGGGAGAATTTTTCTAAAGTGTTAATGAGAATGTAGCTCATTGTCATCTCAGTTTCTCAATGACTCAATTATATGACATTTACTTATGCCCTCTGAATGACAACAGTCATGCCAGCTGCTGGCTGAAGGGGAATTTTCCAGCAGTATTTAAATACACTATCTTCACTAGCTCTTTGCTAGAATTCACTCTGAACAGACATGGCAGCTGTCATTCATTGAATTCTAGAACAGCCTTATCACTGTTTTATGGTTCTGGTGTCTGCTTAGTTATTTCTTTCTCAGTTATTCATGTTTTAAATTTTAATTTATATTATCAACCTGTTTTAATTCATGCCAGGCATTAATCTTTATCTAAATTTAATTGTTTCTACATTTTCTGTCTTAAGTTTATACCTACCATGTATTTGCAACTCATTTTATTATACAGTCTTGTTCAAAAAGATAAGAAGAATAAACGGTAGGAAAGTCCCTAACTAAGATCCACAGCAAATTCAGATGCCTTTGTTGATGTGTTACAGAAGTTGTTTATCATCTTTCCTTAGCATGTGATTCAGAAAACTCTCAGACAGTTCTATGCTTGGACAATACACTGGTGTACTTGTTAACAATTTCCCTGGAAAATGTTCTCCATTTGCAACTTTTAAAGAATGTATATCATGAATCATTTTTTGATAATTTAAATGATACGTCATTTTACAGAGTAAAATGCAGAAGTGACTAATAAGCAAGATTTGTAAGACGTGAAGGTTAACCCAGACTTTTTGATACACAGTTGCATAAATTTCAGACTTCAAAAGGTAGTTAACAGTCTCCCATCTTTGAAGGATAAACCAGTTGTTAAGGTTGAGTCAGGTTCAACTAAATGAAAAAGATAATTGGAAGAAAGAAGAATATGTTTCCAGAGCTGTTGAGAAGAATATTAATCATTGAGTGCCCCTTGGGAGTTCCTGGCCCATAAAACGCAGCATTGCTTCAAAGACCTCTTTCCTCATTTCCACTAACAATTTTCTTTACATTCTTAAGTACAAAGATACATTTGTAAAGGTGGCAATTTTAAATATTGTTCTGAATAACTTATGTGACAAATGAAAGAGGTATTTTGATAAGCTAGTTTTCACAACATATAAACAAATACCTCTGTGCTTCTAACTATTATTTAATGCATGCTTATTGTATTTGAGGAACTGCTAAGTACATACTGTCCAAAATTCTTTCCCATTTCAGGGTCTTTGAATTGGTTGTTCTCAAAGCCTGAAAGGTGCCTCCTCAAATGGATGGCCATCCCTTTATAAGTTTCAGACTTTCCTGACAACATATCATAAAGCAGAACTCTCTATCTGCCACATTTACCCATTTACATCTTTCAAGCTCCTCTTTCAAATCTGTAATTGATTTATTCATTTACTTATCAACTTGTTTATGTCTACCTTCCCACTCATACAACAGAATTTCCAGAGGGGCAGAAACTTCATTTCATACACCTCTGAATCCCTGACTCTGGAACCTCATTAATGCTCAAAAATATAGAGTAAGCAAATGTGTGAATGCTTTATAAGTATTATATCATTTAATCCTCTAAAAATATCCCATGGGATCTTTTAAAGGAACTAAGGCTCAAATGGATTAAGAATCTTGACTAAGGTCACTTGAGCAGTCAGGCAGCACAAGGATTCAAGCTATATCCTTAATCTTCATGGATTTTTCATCTCTCATAGTAATTTCACTTAATAGTATTACCATCTTGCCAGCACCTGCGCTTTGGTGCCCTTACCCAACCAGTTGTTTACCAAGTCCTTCTACCCTCCAGATCTAGCCTTGGTTTTGTTTTCTGTTGTTTGTTTAATTTCATTATTTTTGACCATATTTTCATTATTTTTGACCATATTTTGGGTCTTCGTGGCTGTGCCTGGGCTTTCTCTAGTTGCAGCTAGCAGGGGCAACTTTCTGGTGGAGGTGCTTGGGCTCCTTATTGCGAAGGCTCCTCTTGTGTAGCCTGGCTCCTAGGGTGCTCAGGCTTCAGCAGTTGTGGTGCACAAGCCTAGTGCCCCGGGGCATGTGGAACCTTCCCAGAACAGGGATTGAACCTGTGTCCCCTGCACTGGCAGGCAGATTCTTAATCACTGGACCACCAGGGAAGTCCGATACAGCCTTAGTTTTGACTCCACCATTTCTCACCAACACTGCCCTTTTCCTCCTAACTGGTCTCCCTCCTGTAAGTGACTTCTTCCAAGATGACAGCGTAGATTCAGCACTTTTGCTGAAACTGCTGAGAAGTTTCTCTCCATCTTTCAGACAAAATTCATACTCCGTTTTGCAAAGCCCTTGAGGAGCTCCCTTCTACCGTCTTCATCTTCATTTCCCTTTCTCACTGCATTACAACCTATGCTCATTGCCTAAAACACTGACATTCTTCCATAGCCCTGTGTTTTTAGATTGTTTTCTCTGAATGCGTTTCCCCCACTTGTCTGCCAGTTTCATATCTAATCGTTTTCCAGGACTTGAAACAAACGTCACCTCTTTTTGAAGTCCTTATCTGATCTAATCTTTATACAACCGTCATCACTAAACTGAGACATGACTCCACTCTAGACTGCCATAAAACCCCCTCACCATGGCGTTTCACAACGTGTAGTAACTGTCACACTTTGTTATTTAGGTTTTTCTTTTGTGTTATTTCATTAAAAAAAAAAAAAAAGAGTGTGGCATTCCTTGATGGACTCCCTGAGGGCAGGTCCCTAGCATAGTTCCTGGTGTGCAGTAATTACCCAGAAGTTATTCACTGAAAGCATAAATTGAAGAGTGAATATATTTTTTGAACATGATTACAATTAAGTTCAATAAAGAAAAGAAAGTGCAGTATGAATTGTGCCGTGAATGTAATAAATAGTATCAATAGATGTGCACAGGGTATTCCATTTCTGACTGCAGCCCTAAAGAACCCTGTGTGGCAGAGCATCGAGGGTGTTTTTCGCTGCATCAATCCTGTCCCCAAAATAGCTTCAAGCTGCTGTGCTCAGTACAATGGAAGATACATAAATACAGTCAGCTGCTTTGGAACTTCGAGAACCAATGAAAGAGACACCATTTTCTAAAGGAATTCATATGAACCCCATGACTTCCTCAAGACATATGACCTGCAAATGCTTTAGAAATCATTTAACTTGGTCTTCATTTAAACAACAACCAACAAACCGTCTTGAAATATCAATTTGCCTCGAATCACTATTTGCTCTAAAATTCTCTTCTTTGAGACCTATTTGATAATTTGAAGAGCAGTTCTATGTTCATAAATTCAGTGGCTGCTTAAATGTATACTTTATTATATTTTTAAATCTCATCGTTAAAAAAAAACCCTCTGCGTTTGAGCTCTCCTGAGAAGTAACTTTTTAGTCATCCTCACCAAATCCTATTTTGCAGATTTCAGAGAGGCATAATGCTATATATAAATTTCAAAGAGGGATTCCTAGAGAGCAGGGACAGGGCCAGCTGCTGAACTGCTCAGGGGACACTGAACTGCAAACAAAAAGCAAAGGGGGATTTTTTTTTTCTTGTGGGCCTTGAAGAATTATTTTGCTTTGCCTTTGTCCGGGGTTTCCATGGAAACGTCTCTCCTAAAAATGTGCAGTTCTTCAGAGCCCTCGCCATGAACGCAAGCAGAAGACAGACCTGAAGCCAGCTATATCTATTTTAATGCTGCCATGAGTTGATGAAATCAAGAGATAATTGTTAGATTCATAAAGAGATCAGTCAACATGAAAATGAGTATAATGAGTTTAATGAACAAACACTGGGTTTTTACATGGTACCTTAAATCTTCCTTCCGCCTTTGGGTAAATATAATGCAGGTCTATACACAGTTTTTGGACTTCCCTGGTGGCTCAAGTGGTAACGAATCCGCCTGTCAATTCAGGAGATGCTGGTTCCATCCCTGTGTTGGGAAGATCCCCTGAAGATAGAAATGGCAACTCACTCCAGTATTCTTGTCTGGGAAATCCCATGGCCAGAGGAGCCTGTCAGGCTACAGTCCATGGGGTCACCAAAGAGTCAAACACAACTGAGTGACCAAACAAAAGGTTTAGGTTTCTAAACAATACAGGGAATAATAAAAACTACAGCAGTAGTGATTGATCCCAAAGTGCCAGCGATCAGCCTAATCTTCACTCATCCTATGCACTTAAGCAGAGTGAAAGGAAAATTTCAAAATAATATGTTGAACCAGAAATCACTTTTTTATCTCTAAGAAACAACTTGGGAAAAATCCTAAGGACAGGTAAAAGTAGCAGAGATTATATTTTTAGTTCAGAAAGACTTTGATGCTCACAAGAAGGCCCAGGCTACATATGAGTAATACCTGGGAAGTACTATAAAAAGGAATACTCCAATAATATCACATTTTTTCAGGAGAAGCACAGAAATTCCCCAAATTCACAGAGGAACAGAGCAAGGGAGAGAAAACAGTCAGGTTCTTGGTATGAGAACAAAGGGAAATAGTGCGTATTCATAATGTTGTACATGCCACGTCCTGCTTGGGTTTCCTCCAGTCAGCACTGAGTTAAGGATATGCTGGGCGTGAGAGGAGAAATGTGATTCTTCCCCTGAGGACGTGTATCTCTCAGCAGAGGAGACAGACATAAAAGAGCTGATTGGAATGAATTACCAATTGCAAAATGTGCTATAAAATGAGCAGCGCAGGGTTCCCTGAGAGAATGTAAGGAAGAAACCTCACCTTGTATATTACCGCCCTCACAATAATCCCTTAAATTAGGTGCTGTAATCCTGTTTCACAGGAGCTAACAGAGGCACAGAGAAAGGAAGAATTTTCCAGAAGGTCAATCAGGAACTAAATATTGGAGCCAGCCTGTGAATCACTGTTGGTCTGTTGGGGTTTATGGTCTTTTTCCTGTGCTACGTGACTTTGTGAGTAGCCGTTTCAATTTATTCTAGTTGCTGAATTAAGAATTGGAGAGATATGAAATGTATCTGTCAAGAGTTGCTAGAAATTTTGTGTCATGTCTAACTCTCTCTGAATCATTTTCTCAGTAAGCACTTTAAAGTAATCGTCTGAAACTGGTTATTCTGACATGATGGCTCTCATTTAAATACTTACAAATTAGCCCATCTAAGATATTCCCGGTTAGGATTCTCAAAACCAACCAAGTAGCTGGGCTACGAAGTCAGCAAACTGACATCACTACAGTGAAGCAGCATGAAGTTTGGAACCTATAGGACTCAGCTCTCAGCCCTCACTCAGATCTCCCTGATCTGCCATCGCCTCCTCTCTCGCACTCTGTTATCCTGGTACATGCCTGTCACTCTAACTCAACAATAAGCAATTCTGAATGCATTAGAAACACATCTTACTTAGCTTTGTGCATACATGCTAAGTCACTTCAGTCATGATCAACTCTTTGAGACCTATGGACTGTAACCTGCCAGGCTTCTCTATCCATGGGAGTCTCCAGGCAAGAAGGCTGGAGAGGGTTGCCATGCCCTTCTCAAAGGATCTTCCCAACCCAGGGATCGAACCTACATCTCTTAAGTCTCCTGCATTGGCGGGCAAGTCCTTTGCCACTAGCACCATCTGAGAAGCCCCACTTATCTTTGTATCAGAGTGACAAGCATGTTGCTCTAGATACTTAATTGATAAATAAATTAAACAAGTTAAAATGCTCTTCTTCAAATATGTAATAGTAATACTTTTATTAAATATTAATGCTTCAAATCCTGAGGAAAAAAACCAAAGCTGGAGGCATAATCCTCCCAGACTTCAGATAATCCTACAAAGCTACAGTGATTAAAACATCATGGTATTGATACAAAAAAAGAAATAAAGATCAATGAAACAGAATACAGAGCCCAGAAATAAACTCAAACACCTGTGGTCAATTAATCTTTGACAAAAGAGGCAAACATAAATATAACGGGAAAAAGTCTCCTCAGCAAATTGTGTTGAGAAAACTTAGACTCTCTCATGTAAATCAATGAAATTAGAACACTCCTTCACACCAGTTACAAAAATAAACTCAAACTCAGGTTTAAAGCCCTGAATATAAGACATGACACCATAAAACTCTCAGAAGAAAACATAGCAAAATATTCTCTAACACAAATCACAGCAATATTTTCTTATATCAATCTTTCAAGGCAAAAGAAATAAAAATAAAAATGAACAAATGGGACCTAATGAAACTTAAAAGGTTTTGCAAAGCAAAGGAATCCATAAGCAAAATGAAAAAGCAACCTACTCACTAGAAGAAAATATTTGCAAACAATTAAATCAACAAAGGCTTAATTTCTAAAAACCCAATCAAAAAAATGGGCAGAAGATCTAAATAGACATTTCTCCAAAGAAGACATACAGATGGCCAACAGGCATAGGAAAAGATCCTTACCATCGAAAGGTTGAGGGCAGGAGGAGAAGGGAACGACAGAGGATGAGATGGTTGGATGGCATCACCAACTCGATGAACATGGGTTTGGGTGAACTCCAGGAGTTGGTGATGGACAGGAGGCCTGGCGTGCTGTGGTTCACAGGGTCGCAAAGAGTCGGACACGCCTGAGCAACTGAACTGAACTGAACTGAAGTACTAGAGAAATGCAAACCAAAATTACAATGATGTACACCATCTCATACCAGTCAGAATGACCATCATCAAAAAGTCCACAAATAATAAATGCTGGAAATGGTCTGAATAAAAGGAACCCTCTTACACTATTGGTGGAAATGTAAATTGGTGCAGCCACTATGGAAAACAGTATGGATATTTCTTATCATTGTTATTTTTAATTTTTTTTAATTTTGGCCCCACCCTGTAGCATGTGAGATCTTAGTTCCCTGACTAAGGATTAAACTAGCACTCTTTGCATAGAAAGGTGGAGTCTTAACCATTAGACTGCCGAGGAAGTCCTAGGAGGATTTTTTTAAAAATAAAAATAGAGATACCATATGATCCAGCTATCTCACTCCTGGACATATAACCAGAAAAGATGAAAAGTTTTCCCAAAAGATACATGTCACAACATTGTTAATCAACTATACTCCAATATAAAATGAACATTTTTCAAAAAGATACATGTACCCCAATATTCATAGCAGCACTATTTACAATAGCCAAGACATGGAAGCAGCCTAGGTGTCTGTCAGCAGATGAATGAATAAAGATACTATATAAACATATATATATATGTATATATAACTGAATATCTCAGCCATAAAAAATAATGAAATAATGCCATTTGTAGCATGCATGAACCTAGAGACAGATTACCGTACTAAGTGAAGGAAGTCAGACAAAGAAAGATAAGTATCACACGACATCGCTTATATGTGGAATCTAAAAAATAATACAAATGAATTTATTTACAAAACAAAAACAGACTCACAGACAGAAAAACAAACCTACGGTTACCAAAGGGAAAAGGGGCAGAGGAGGGATAAATTAGGAGTATGAGGTTAACAGGAACACACTACTATATGTAAAATAAAGTATTTACTATGTAGCACAGGAAACTATCAGTTCAGTTCAGTTCAGTTCAGTCACTCAGTCGTGTCCGACTTTTTGTGACCCCATGAATCACAGCACGCCAGGCCTCCCTGTTCATCACCATTTCTCGGAGTTCACTCAGACTCACGTCCATCGAGTCTGTGATGCCATCCAGCCATCTCATCCTCAGTCGTCCCCTTCTCCTCCTGCCCCCAATCCCTCCCAGCATCAGAGTCTCTTCCAATGAGTCAACTCTTCGCATGAGATAATACCTATAATGATAAATAATCTGAAAAAAACCTGTATGCAGGTCAAGAAACAACAAAATTGGGAAAAGAGTACATTAAGGCTGTATATTATCACCCTGCTTATTTAACTTATATGCAGAGTACATATCATGCAAAATGCCAGTCTGGATGAGTCACAAGCTGGAGTCAAGATTTGAAGAAGAAATATCAACAACCTGAGATATGCAGATGACACCACTCTAATGGCAATAAGTGAAGAGGAACTAAAGAGCCTCTTGATGAGGGTGAAAGAAGAGAGTAAAACAGTTGGCTTAAAACTCTATTTAAAAAACTAAGATCATGGCATCCAGTCCCATCACTTTATAGCAAATAGAGGGGGGAAAGGTAGAAACAGTGACAGATTTTCTTTTCTTGGGTTCTAAAACCACTGTGGATGGTGACTGCAGCCATGAAACTAGAAGACACTTCCTTCTTGGAAGGAAAACTATAATAAACTTAGGATATTAAAAAGCAAAGACATCATTTTGCCAATAAAGTTCAATATAGTCAAATATATGGTTTTTCCAGTGGTCACATGTATAGTGAGAGTCACATCATAAAGAAGGCTGAGAACCAAAGCTTTCAAACCATGGTGATGGAGAAGACTCTTGAGAGTCCCTTGGACTGCAAAGAGATCCAACCAGTCCATCCCTAGGGAGATCAGTCCTGAATATTCATTGGAACTCCAACACTTTGGCCACCTGATGCAAAGAACTGACTCATTTGAAAAGACCCCACCCAATGTTGGGAAAGATTGAAGATGGGAGGAGAAGGGGACGACAGAGGATGAGATAGTTGGATGGCATCACTGACTTTATGGACATGAGTTTGAGTAAACTCCAGGAGTTGGCAATGGACAGGGAGGCCTGGCATGCTGCAGTCCATGGGGTTGCAAAGAGTCAGACATGACTGAGCGACTGAATGGAATTGAATTGAATGTGATTGTATTTTACCCTTTCTAGTGTCTTCATCAGCTTCCTAACACATTTTCTGGTTCATTTTTCATCTCTAATGCTGAAGTTAAATTTGTCCTCTAACACACTTCAGAGCTAATTTCCTGAGAATAAAATGGTGTGAGATGAACTGTTTAATGAGGTCAGTCACTTAATTTCTTGTACTATTTTGAGGTAACTGGGATAATAATGACTTTTTAAAGTCTGTCCTTTATAAACCTTTTTCCTTTTTTAAAAACTAGTGTTGTTTGTACACCAGCAATATTTGAAGTGAATATCTGAAGCTCATAAGTGGATATATCTTGCCAAATCAAAGATAGTCTGATACCATCTTTAGAAAACATACTACATTTTTTAGATGCTTGAAAATAGTCACACATTGCTTTATATATAAATATATATTTATCTTTTAACTATTACATTTAATTGATGTAACTGACGTGAAATATATCTATAAAACATGTTCTTTCCACTGGTTTCCAGATCTTTGTTTGACTTTAATCTCCACTCTTCTTCAGTGTATATACACACTTATTACTTTGACTTACTTAAACCTGACTTCTGGATTTATTAACAGATAACTGATATATAACACATACATCATGTGAGAATTTCCAAAGACTTGCAACAGTAATAAATGATTTTGTAAACTATATAATATACTCATCTCATAAAGAGCAACAATGAAAAATATGGAAATGATATCATTGATAACCTAATTTTCAACCTGTATTTTGATATACTATAAATATATATCTGACTTTGACATAGATTTATTCTGCAGCTTTTTGTTTTTTATTTGTATTTATTTATTTAATCAGACAGTGTGCATCGTGGGCTCTTAACTCCTCAGCCAGGGATCGAAACTGTGTCTCCTACAGTGGAAGGGCAGAGCCTGAACTCCTAGACTGCCAGGGAACTCCTATTCGGAATCTGTTTTGGTGAATTTTGGTTTTTGGCCTCCCAGTGCAGCATTTGCCTTCTTAGTTCCCAGACCAGGAATCGGGGGATTGAACTCTTTCCCTCTGCTTTGGAAGTCAGAGTCTTTACCACTGGACCACCAGGGAAGTCCCTCTGCAGCTTTTTAAATGTTAGAAAATTAAACATACATGTGGCTTTGAAGTAGTGTAAAGGATGGAGCCAGATCTAAAGTCCAAACTCTGTTAGCATGGCTAAGGCCCTTACATCCTCACCTCTTCTCATTAGTAACCATCAAGTTCACCAATGATAAACTATGATAACAAATTGAAGATTTCCTAAGACAAAACATGAAAAATACTAGATATCTTCCATTTTCCTTCTTTACTACACAATTGCTTCTGTATTCCAAGTAGAACCATATTTCTTCAATTTATATACCATAAATTTTAAATACATGTAATAAAATTTCTACTTTGTTCCAGTGTAAATCTTATACAAATAAGAGTCATAAACTCATTGCTTGAGTTTCAGGGATAAAGGGTATATTTTTTGGTTTGCTGTTGTTGTCCTGAAAAAAAAATTGTTGATTAGTCATCTTCTTGAAATCTATCTCACTGTTTGTGATCTTTTTCATATCTTTGTCTATAAATGGAGTCTAACTATAGCCATACTATATTATTTAAACATTTACTGTATATATTTCAAAACACAACAGGCTATACCAAATGACATATACCAATGACCTGTATGGATGTGAGAGTTGGACTGTGAAGAAGGCTGAGCACCGAAGAATTGGTGCTTTTGAACTGTGGTGCTGGAGAAGACTCTTGAGAGTCCCTTGGACTGCAAGGAGATCCAACCAGTCCATTCTGAAGGAGATCAGCCCTGGGATTTCTTTGGAAGGAATGATGCTGAAGCTGAAACTCCAATACTTTGGCCACCTCATGCAAAGAGTTGACTCATTGGAAAAGACTCTGATGCTGGGAAGGATTGGAGGCAGGAGGAGAAGGGGACGACCGAGGATGAGATAGCTGGATGGCATCACGGACTCGATGGACGTGAGTCTGAGTGAACTCCGGGAGACGGTGATGTCCAGGGAGGCCTTGCGTGCTGCGATTCATGGGGTCGCAAAGAGTCAGACACGACTGAGCGACTGAACTGAACTGAACGGAACTGAATACCAATGACACCAAACATTTCTCCAGTAACTCCACACACATGAAAGTTACAACACAAAACTGATCACAGGCATCCACTCTCCAGAAAAACTGAAGTGTTTATAGCTAACCTCATTCTAAAACGCTACAAGTAAATGGAAATGATGGTTCTCACTGACAGTTACTATTTTATCCCCAGTAATTAACTATCCTTCTTTGAAAAATCTTGCCTGGAGCTCATACTGTTAGAACAAGTAATCACAAATGACACCCCACTGGAACCAGGCATTCAAGGATTTAGAGATTTGTGATGAACCACACCCTGTCTCAGGAGCCCACAGATCAGCAAACCTCTCCTCTCCTTTTCTGGTTTCCTGGAAATGAAAATAATCCAATCACATCGTGGAACACAAGCCCATTCTACTTAAGCTGGAGAACTTGCTCACCAGTAATTGGCTGATTTCCACAATCAATCTAATTCCACAGTTTTCAAATTGCATGTTGTAATCTAATAGAGGGTCTTGAATCAAATTAGGATTTTATAAACAGCATTTTTTAAAGTGAAGGAGAATAGAATAACCTGGGATGGACTGAAAGAAAACACATTGAAATAGAGATTGTCAAGAGTACCGCAGACAATGGGTAAATGTTAAAATATCACTTTACAAAACTTTTGTTTGCTTCGTGTGTGATGCATGTGTACACATGCCTGGATAATAACGTCAGAGAATTTTCTTACTGTGGACCATAGTAAAAAATCTTTGAAAGTCTCTGAACTGGTATAATGGATGAAACACTCAGCCACTCGGATATCACTTCAAGAAAGGGTTTATTGCCCAGCTGCTGCGAGCAGTCATTAGACACCTTCAGTGCTCAGCCCCTTCAGACACTGTCTCGGCCGCAAAGGGTCGCCTCTCACCTCAAGATTAGATCTTGCCCTTCCCAGGAGGCAAGATGTAACAGTTGACACAAGGGAAAAAAGGCCAGACTGTTTTGTTCCAAACCAAGATAGTGCTGAAAGACATTTTAATTTCATATCTCCCCTTGGAATCGAGTGAGACTACTGTTCAGGTCTGCCGAGCAGTTGAGTCTCTCCTTATACCCAGTCCTGCTTCTCTCTCCAACAGATGTAGATTCCACAGCACTCCCTACTACCCACTGAACTCCACTCCAGCATCTGCTACCCAGAGAATACAGCCCGTGATATCTAGCTGATGAGGGGAACAAGTTTTGTGGACCAAGTCAGCCGAGAGGGCCAAACCTATTAGAAACAAATGATCTTTATATAAAATACAATGCTTAATGTTTCAATGGAACTGTCAATTGAAAGGCTAACATTACTAGAACCACACTGTTTACCCTAATGGCTACTGATACCTTTGATCAAAATGAGTATGTCCGTTTATTAACAATGGTTAGTTTTTTCTTCCCTCACACAGCTGTCCTGTCTCACAAGAAAGCTGCTGAAGGGGCTATGAACAGTGCTTCATTTCTTCTGCCAGTTCCACCCGCATTCGTGCTCTTTGGTTACTTATGCCATCCATTATCTCACAGATATGCCTACATCCATACAGCTAAGAAACAGTGACCAAGCCAATGATGTCATCTATAATGAGAGGTGGGGCTTCCCAGGTAGTGATAGTGGTAAAGAACCTGCTAGGGGTAAAGAATCTGCCTGCCAATGCAGGAGACATATATATGTTTCCTGGGTTGCGAAGATCCCCTGGAGGAGGGTTTGGCAACCCGCTTCAATATTCTTGCCTGGAGAATCCCCGTGGACAGAGGAGCCTGGCAGGCTACAGTCCACTGGGTCCCAAAGGCTTGGACGTGGCTGAAGTGACTTAGCACATATGCACATTAAGAAAAAAATGCTTGGCAAGGCAGAGGTCATCATTTGCTCCCCTGTTGGTGCAATTAGGCATGAAACCATGAGCTGCCCTCCCTTGATGCCAACCAGAACAGAAAACAAAATTGGGCTGATTACTTCAACTAGATGAATTTACAAAATGACAAGTAAGTAACAATATAAATTTTTAAATCCATATAATGAGGAGTGGGGAGCAAAGAGGCAGAAAGGGTGTTAATACTGAACCATGCCAAGTTACATAAGTATTATTCAGGGGGAAACTCAGAAAGTTGTTTAAGACAAGGGCTGTGTTTTCTAGGTCAATCAAATAAAATTCTTATACAAGATGAAATATTCTTATAGAAGGTTGGTTTGTTTTTTAAACTATAAATATTGGCAACAGAGCTTGGTGCAATTATTTGGCTGAATAATTCATCAAATCAGTTAAGAAAAAGACATTAGCTGGTTTTATTTTTAAATTGTTTTTAAATTAAGACATCTGTATTTGCTCAGTTATCCTGCTGTGACATGAGATATTTCTAATATCTTGCTCCAAATCGTAGATCTCCTGCTTGTTTTCTTTCTCAAATATATTTCGATGTGTGTCCTCTAGACGGGAACCTATGGTGGTAGGTGTGTTGAATGTAGGAAGAATTCTTTTTTAACAAAAATGGAGAAAGTTAAAGAGTTTTTAAGTAGAAAAATCTTCAAGTAAGGACATTAGGGAAGTGTATGTAAACTTGATAAAAACATGTATTTAACTCTTAATATTTTGAAAGTGAAGTCGCTCAGTCATGACCAACTGTTTGCAATCCCATAGACTGTAACCTACCAGGCTCCTCTGTCCATGGGATTTTCCAGGCAAGAGTACTGGAGTGGATTGCCATTTCCTTCTCCAGGGGATCTTCCCAACCCAGGGCTTGAACCTGGGTCTCCTGCATTGTAGACAGACACTTTACCATCTGAGCCACCAGGGAAGTCCTCTTAATATTTTGGTCCAGTATAATTACAGAATCAGTTCAGTCACTCAGTCATGTCAGACTCTGCAACCCTATGAACTGCAGCATGCCAGGCTTCCCTGTCCATCACCAACTCCCAGAGCTTACTCAAACTCATGTCCATCGAGTCAGTGATGCCATCCAACCATTTCCTCCTCTGTTGTCCCCTTCTCCTCCTGCCTTCAATCTTTCCCAGGATCGGGTTCTTTTCAAATGAGTCAGTTCTTTGCATCAGGTAGCCAAATTACAGTATCAGTCAGTTCAGTCGAATTCCAGCAAAAACAGTTATTCTCACATTTCTTTCCATTTTCTCTCTAAGGGGAAATGATGGTCATTTACTGCAGTCTTTTCTTTTTCTTTAAGTGAGATAAACAGACTGGAAAGTAACAGTGAATCTGTTGTGCTTTCACTAAAATGAGGTTTATTTTCTTCCCTTCTGGCAGTCTGCTTGGAGAGGAGACAGGTAGGTTTGAATAAGGGGAATGGAGTAATAACCTTTATCCTAAGCCCCCAGCCACAACATGAATGAATTAGAGGAAACAGCTGCTCTCTAAGGTCTCTTAATAAAGTAATGCAGGGATTCCATGTGGCCTGGCATTCAGTGTCTCGCTGGTCAGCCAGATCTGTCTCTCATGCACTTTCGGTACTGGGAATGTTCCCCTAGCCTTTCAGTCTTCTCCCAGACCTGTCACTGCACTTTGGAAATACAGCAACTGCGGCAGCCTGAATTGATGACAACAAACCGCCCCCTCCCACCGTCCTGCACCCCCACCCGTCTGCTTCTGCTTTCACACTATAATACAATATATTATATTTATGATCTAATCTAATATAATCTATATAATTTATAATATAATCTATTATAAAATGATTAAAAAGGCGCAGAGACAGATTGGGGGTTGAAGGAAGGCCCTTCAAAGAGTCACTTGCAGATGGAGCTGTAAACTAACTTGCAGGAGCTGGACGACATCTAGGAGATGACTTCTTCCCATTGGAAACCCAAGACCTGTGTTGTCTACACTCAGTGGAAAGGAGAGAGGAGGAGTGATATATTCATACCTGTCACTTGTTCCTGACACAGCCAGAGGAATCACACTGTTGCAGATAAAGGACCATGAGTAATACCCATTCTGTTGAAGGTCTGACCTCTAGGTCAGCTCTCACAATGTCAGGCTTTTCTCCTAGAGACTTTTCTTTTATCATAAGACCTCTATGTTTACTTGAGGACTTGAACTCAACAAAGCAACCAAGATACCTACACTGAGGAGAGCGCCAGTGTTTTCTCAGCGCCATTCAGTTACTCTGATGACGGTTATGTGAGTTTCAGGGGTGGTAAGCTGTCACTGCTATCTCTTTCCAAATATAAATTTTAAGTCACTCTACGTGTCGAGAGAGACATGTCTAAGACCCTGTGGGGTGGTAAACTTGTGGATACTCAAAAATGGTACTGAAGAATTTATTTACAGGGCAGCAATGGGGAAACAGACATAGAGAATAGACTTATGGACATGGGGAGAGGGGAGGAGAAGGTGAGATGTATGGAAACAGTAACATGGAAACTTACATTACCATATGTAAAATAGATAGTGAACAGGAATTTGCTGTATGGCTCAAGAAACTCAAACAGGGGCTCTGTATCAAGCTAGAGGGGTAGGATGGGGAGGGAGATGGGAGGGAGTTTCAAAAGGGAGGGGGTATATGTATACCTATGACTGATTCATGTTGAAATTTGACAGAGAACAGCAAAATTCTGTAAAGCAATTATCCTTCAATAAAAAATAAATTAATTAAAAAAATAAATACAAAAATAGTGAGACGATCTAGGCAATTGCTTTTTGCTTAAATAATTCAGTCTTATCAACTTTAGTTACACTATCTGAAATAAATTATGATGCCCTGTCAATGAAGAATAAAAAATTCACACACTGGCAGCCATTAAAAACAATATTATAAACTCAGGCAAACATAAATAACAAATACTGTCTGCCATAAGCTCTAGACAATCTGGCATCAGCTCTGGTATAGACTTATCATTCTGGTTTTTGGTCACATTTACACTCTTTTTTAGTTAATCTAGATTCCATCCCTTAGAGTCTTTCAGTGGTTTTCTTCAAGTGGTTTCCAAATAGTTTAAATTAACCATCTTCTCCAAGGAGAGAGAGTTTAATCCTTCTCTAATTATATGACCCGACTGTGAACTGTGAAAGTAAATGATGTTAATGAGTAGGACAGACTGGAAATAAAAGGGGCAGAAAAAATGCTTCTTTTCCCTTTTACCCTTTAACCCCCATTAGTCAGTTTCCTGTGAATACTTTGGTTTGTCTCTCAAAAGAATTTTCAAAGCATGTGATTTCTCAGTCTTTCACCTCTCTAAATAGAAAGCATGATCCAGACCGGACTGTTTTCATTCTATTGTCCAAAAAAACAAAAGAAAAAAGTAAATCTTCTCAACAATATTAGGACAGTTTTTTTTTCTTTATATAACAATATTATATACCTCAGGAAAACTAACATAAAAGAGTGTATTTGCTTTCTATTGTGTTAGTCACTGTTGCGTCCAACTCTTTGCAACGTCATGGACTGTAGTCCGCCAGGCTCCTCTGTCTATGGAATTTTCCAGGCAGGAATACTGGAGTGGGTTGCCATTTCCTCCTCCAGGGGATCATCTTGACCCAGGGATCCAACCTGGGTCTCCTGCATTGCAGGCAGATTCTTTACCATCTGACCCACCAGGAAACCTTGCTTTCTATTAGTGTATAACAAATGACCCCAAGTCTTAACAACTGTAACCAGTAAGCATTTATTACCTCACACTTTTTCCGAGGGTCATGAGAGAAGTTCCACATTTGAATGGTTCTGGCTGAGGGTCTCTTAGGAGCTTGCAATTCCAACCTCCACCATGGGTTTCAGTCATTCAAAGGCTCTGCTGGGGTGAAAGATCCATTTCTAAAGTGGCTCCTTCACATGGCAGGAGGCCTCAGCTCCTTACCACCTGGACTTCCTCATGGGACTGTGTGATCATTCTCATCACATGGAAGAAAATTTCCCCTAGAGCAAGCACACAGAAGAGGACACCTTTCTTGCCTAGTCCCTAAAAGTCACGTACTGTCATTTGTTCGATATTCTCTTCATTAGAAGCAAGTCAGGTAGCCCAACACACACTTAGGGGAGGACTCTTAGGATCAACCCTTTGAGGGTTGTGGACATAAATTCAAACCATCACAGAGGGAATGCTATGAGAAGATCAACCCTCTCATCAATCTAATATACAATACCTGGAATCTCTATCTCAAAATAACCAGTTCTCAAAAAGGCAGACACGTTCAGTTCGGTTCAGTCACTCAGTCATGTCTGACTCTTTGCAACCCCATGGACTGCAGCACGCCAGGTTTCCCTGTCCATCACCAACGCCCAGAGCTTATTCAAACTCATGTCCATCACGATGGAGTCAGTGATGCCATCCAACCATCTCATCCTCTGTTGTCCCCTTCTCCTCCTACCGTCAATCTTTCCCAGCATCAGGATCTTTTCAAATGAGTCAGTTCTTCGCATCAGGTGGCCAAAGTATTGGAGTTTCAGCTTCAGCACCAGTCTTTCCAATGAATATTCGGGACTGATTTCATTTAGGGTGGACTGGTTGGATCTTCTTACAGTCCAAGGGACTCTCAAGAGTCTTCTCCAACACCACAGTTCAAAAGCATCAATTCTTTGGTGCTCAGCTGTCTTTAAAGTCCAAATCTCACATCCATACATGACTATTGGGAAAACCATAGCTTTGACTAGGTGGATCTTTGTTTGCAAAGTAATGTCCCTGCTTTTAACACAGCAGACATGTTCCCAACCATAAACTGAAGGAAACCCTACCATATGCAACAATATGTATGAAGCTTGAGAGTGTTATGCTAAGTGAAATGAGCCAGTCACAGAAGGGCAGTTATTGCATGATTTCACTTAAATTAAGTAGTCTAAGTAGAACTGGGCTTCCCAGGTGGCACAGTGGTAAAGAATCCTCCTGCCAATGCAGGAGATACAAGAGATGCAGGTTTGATCCCTGAATGGGGAAGATCCCTTGGAGAAGAAAATGACAACCCACTCCAATATTCTTGCCTGGGAAATTCTATGGACAGAGGAGCCTAACACGCTATATATAGTCTACAGACTCGCAAAGAGGCAGACACAACTGAGTGTGCACCCTCATATACATATTTAGAATAACCTAAGTTCTAGAAGCAGAAAGTAGAATGGTGGTTACCAGGGGCTGGGAATAAAGGGAAATGGGAAATTGCTATTCAAAAGGCATAAAGTTTCAGTTATGCATGATGAATATTCTAGAGATCTGCTGTACAACAACACTTTAAATGTGTTGGCACATGAAAAAAATGCTCAACTTCAGTAATTATCAGAGAAATGAAATCAAAACTACAATGAGGTATCAACTCATACCCGTCAGAATGGCCATCATCAAAAAGTCTACAAACAAATGCTAGAGAGGGTGTGGAAAAAAGGGAAACCTTCTACACTGTTAGTGGGAATGTAAATTGATAGAACCATTATGGAGAACAGTATGGAGGTTCCTTAAAAACTAAACTTTAACTAGCATGTGACCCAGCAATCCCACTCCTGGCCGTATATACAGAAAACTCTAATTCAAAAATATACATGCACCCCCAAAGTTCATAGCAGCACTGTTTACAACAGCCAAGACAAGGAAGCAACATAGATGTCCATCAACAGATGAACAGATAAAAAGATATGGCACATAAATATGATGGAATATTCAGTTCAGTTCAGTTCAGTCGCTCAGTTGTGTCCCACTCTTTGTGACCTCATGAATCACAGCACGCCAGGCCTCCCTGTCCATCACCAACTCCTGGAGTTCACTCAGACTCATGTCCATCGAGTCAGTGATGCCATCCAGCCACCTCATCCTCTGTCATCCCCTTCTCCTCCTGCCCCCAATCCCTCCCAGCTTCAGAGTCTTTTCCAGTGAGTCAACTCTTCTCATGAGGTGGCCAAAGTATTGGAGTTTCAGCTTTAGCATCAGACCTTCCAAAGAAAACCCAGGATTGACCCCCTTAGAATGGACTGGTTGGGTCTCCTTGCAGTCCAAGGGACTCTCAACCGTCTTCTCCAACACCACAGTTCAAAAGCATCAATTCTCTGGCACTCAGCTTTCTTCATAGTCCAACTCTCACATCCATACATGACTACTGGAAAAACTAGCCTTGACTAGATGGACCTTTGTTGGCAAACTAATGTCTCTGTTTTTTAATATGCTATCTAGGTTGGTCATGACTTGCTGCTGCTGCTGCTAAGTTGCTTCAGTCATGCACGACTCTTAGTGACCCCATGGACTGCAGCCTACCAGGCTCCTCCGTCCATGGGATTTTCCCAGGAAAGAGTACTGGAGTGGGGTGCCATTGCCTTCTCTGGTGGTCATGACTTACATGACTGTAAAAAGAATGAAACAATGCTGTTTTCAGCAACATGAATGAACCTAGAGATTATCATACTAAGTTCAGTAAGTCAGACAGAGAAAGACAAATAACATATGGTATTGCTTTCATGTGGAATCTAAAAAATAAAAAAAAATGATACAAATGAACTTACTTACAAAAGGAAATAGTCACAGATGTTGAAAACAAATGTATGGTTACCAGGAGGGAAAGAAGAGGAGAAGGATAACATGGGAGATTGGGACTGACATCCACACTCTTGTATATAAAATGGCTTCCCACATGGTGTAGTGGTGAAGAATCTGCCTGCCAAGAGACGGAGTTTGATCCCTGGGTCAGGAAGGTCCCCTTGATTAGCAAATGGCAACCCTTTCCAATATTCTTGCCTGGAAAATTCCATGGACAGAGGAGCCTGGTAGGCTACAGTCCATGGGGTCACAACGAAACAGGCACAACTGAGCAACTTAACACACACATCACACACATATGTAAAATAGATAACAAATAAAGACCTACCATATAGCAAAGGGAACTGTTCTCAAAACTCTGAAATGATCTATATGGGAAAAGAATCGATATATGTATATGCGTAAGAGATTCACTTTACTATAAAGCAGAAACTAACACAACATTGCAAATCAACTACACATCAATAAAACTTTTTAAAAATGTATTAGTATGTTAGATCTTATACTATATGTTCTTACTACAATAAAAATATAATTCATTTTAAAAGTTAATAACTCACAATAAAAATTTACCCTAGTTGGTTTCCATCTGGTTAAATACAGCTGTAGATAACTTGTTCCACATGCTAGCACTTTCAGATGATTACATTTTTGAAAATTTTTAACTAAAGTTGTTAACTTGACCTATCAATTATGAACTTAGTAGAGAGATTTTCTAATGAAAATTCTCTCATACAGTTGTTTTTACAATACAAATGTATTAGTTTCCTATTGCTGCTATAATGAATTTGTTGTTGTTCAGTCACTCGGTCATGTCTGATTCTTTGCAATCCCATGAACTGAAGCACGCCAGGCTTCCCTCTTCTTCCCTATCTCCTGGAGTTTGCTCAAATGTATGTCCCTCGAGTTGGTGATGCCATCCAACCATCTCATCCTCTGTTGTCCCCTTTTCCTCCTGCCCTCAATCTTTCCCAGCATCAGGGTCTTTTCAAATGAGTCAGCTCTCCGCATCAGGTGGCCAAAGTACTGGAGTTTCAGCTTCAACATCAGTCCTTCCAATGAATATTCAGGGTTGATTTCCTTTAGGATTGACTGGTTTGATCTCCTGACTATAATGAATTACCACAAATTTTATGGTGTAAAGTAATAATCATCTGTTAATTTATAGTCCTAGAAGTCAGAAGTATAAAGTAAGTCTACAGGGTTATGCTCCCCTTGGAAGCACTAGGAGGTCATCTGCCTTCTTGCCTTTTCTGTCTTCTAGAAGCTACCTACATTCCTTGGCTTGTGACCTTTTCTCTTCTCTCTTCAAACATCTTCTCTCCTCTTGACCTCCTGCCTCTCTTTTGTAAGGATCCTATACATCAGGTCCACCCAGATAATCCAGGATATCTCCAGCTCAAAATCCTTAATTTAATTATATCCATATCTGTAAAGTTCCTTCTGCCCCACAAGATAACATATTCACAGATTCTAAGAATTAGGAGATGGACACTTTGGGGGTCATTATTCTGTGTACCACAGCTGATTTTAGGAGGATGTCACAGTTCAATTAAATAAATTAAATGTGGAAAATACCCTAAGAGACTTAGTTAATAGCATGAAAAAAAGACTTAAAATTTGACCCTTCTGTTAACACATGACTAATGACCAAAATGATCAACTTTACGATAGAGATCACATTTGGCCTTCTTTCTAAAAATCAAGCTTAGGAGGCTGGCAAATTGCCTTTGCTTCCAATACTTGTTTACAGTTAACATCTTGGATAAACTAGAATTGACGTCTGAAATACGTACAGGTAATACTCTCAAAGCATCGGTTTCTTTTACCAGTGGCTCCCACCTCACACTCTTATCTCAACAGCCCACAAAGAAGAGATACAAACTAAACACTGAGAAATGTTCACTTAGAAACACGAGCTTTGCCAAAGAAACCCTCCACAGTTTGAGACTGCAGAACAGCTTTTCATGCACACAGAATAACAGGAATTGCAGACTATAATGGGACCTAGGAAATTTTAAAAATACACTCCTTCCCCACAGTTGATGCCTCCTCCCACCCCTAATTTTATATATGAAGATGCTAAGGATCAAAGAGATTATACTTTAGGGACTTCCTGGCAGTCCAGTGGTTACGATTCTGTGCCTCACTGTCAGGGCAGGATGGGGGGGAGGCGGCGGGGGAGGGGGGGAGGTGTGTGTGCAAGTTTGACCCCTAGTCAGAGAACTAAGATTTCACATGCTGTGTGACATAGTCACAGTGACAGAGCTTGTCCTAGAGGCCAGGTCTTCAGACCCCTGACCCAGTGAATTTTTACATTACACATCCATCACATGCCCAGATTTATTCCTTGTTTAAAAGCATACAATGTAAAGTATGTGAAGGCTGTGCCTAGCATGCAGCAATGGTAAGAATGGTTGTCATGTGATGAGAACTCAATATTCACTGGTTTCTATGACAGACACCTTTCAATATGTTCACTATCTCTATTTAATCTCAACAGGTAGGAAGCATTATCCCTGCTTCTACAATGAAAAGTGAGATAAAAAGATTTTTAGAAAGGTTAAAAAAAAACACCTGCCCAAAGCAAGAGTCCTGGGATGTGGCCTGGGCCTCTCCTTTCAACAACAAACTTCACAAAAAAATTCTCATTACATATCTGAAGAAAGAATAAAGAACTATTCAAGTGAAAGGTACAATTTCAAACTGCCTATGATATAACATTATGAGAAGAAATTAGTACTAATTTTTTCCTGCATGCATTAAAAATTACAAAGCCACAGAGCGTTAATAGATTCATTTGTTCATTAAACAAGCACTCATTGAGTGTCAATTATGTACCAGGTGCTATCTGTATAAGGTGTGAGAAAGATAAATTAGGTGTCCCTTTAATAAATAAATCATAAAGGTTTTGGTAGTGATATATCACATTTTGGAGAATCATAATTTCAGCAAGGTAGGAAGAGAACAGAAATGCATAGAGGAAAGATGTCTCAATAAGGTGACATTTGAGAAGCAATCTGAAGATGTAAAGGAAACAGACATGAGAAAGTTTTAGAAAAGCTTGTGGCAGACAGTAGGAAAAGTGCTGCAAAGATCCAGATACAGGCAAACCTTGATCTGTTTAAGACCCCTAGAAATCCAAGGTGAGTTAAAGCCAAGTGATTTAGGGTAGGAAATTAGGCAAGGTTTTGTTCCCATACATAGGTCATTGAAAATACTTTGGCTTTTATCCTGAATATCATGGGAAGTCTTTGGAAAGCATAGATAAGGAGACTAAAATAAATGACTCGATTTACATTGCAAGTAGATTAAAATTGCATATGAAGAATACACTGTAGGTGGGCAAATATGGAAGTAGGCTGACCAGTCAGGTAGGTTCTGCAGTAGTCCAGGTAAGAAATAGCAGTGCTCTGGGTGAGTTGAGAGTGATGGAAGATGTGACAAGTGGTTCGATCAGAATATAAGTTAAAGATTGGGCCAAACATTAGCTGGTGGGTTGGACTGGAAAGAAAAAAAAATTAAAAATAAGTCTAGCTTTTTAGCTTAAGTACATGGAGGAAGAAGGTGTCCATTCAAGTCCCAAAGAAGGGCAATGCCACAGAATGTTCAAACTACTACAGAACTGCACATGCTAGCAAGGTAATGCTCAAAATCCTTCAAGCTAGGCTCCAACAGTACGTGACCAAGAACCTCCAGATGTTCAAGCTGGGTTTAGAAAAGGCAGAGGAAACAGAGATCAAATTGCCAGCATCCGCTGGACTGTAGAAAAGCAAGGGAATTCCAGAAAAACATCTACTTCTGTTTCACTGACAACACAAAAGCCTTTGACTGTGTGGATCACAACAAACTGTGGAAAATTCTTAAAGATATGGGAGTACCAGACCCCCTTATCTGCCTCCTGCGAAATCTGTATGCAAGTCAAGAAGGAACAGTTATAACCAGACATAGAACAACAGATTGTTTCAAAACTGGGAAAAGAGAACCCCAAGGCTATAAATTGATGCAACGGAATGAAGAGTGCAGAAATAAACCTAAAGATACAGTCACCTAATATATGACAAGGAAGCCAAGAATATTGACTGGAGAAAAGGCGTTCGCTTAAATAAACGATGATGGGCTAATTGGATATTCACATGTAAGAGAATGAAACAGAGCCTATATCTTAAACCACTCACAAAAATCAGCCTGAAATGGGTTAAAGTCTTAAACATAGACCTGAAACCATAAACTCCTAGAAGAAAACAGTAATAAAGCTTCTTAACATGGGTCTTGGTAATGAATTTTTGGATATGGCATGTAAAGCACACGCAACAAAATAAAAATAAACAACTGAGAGTACACCAAACTAAAAACACAGCAAAAGAAATAATTTTTTATGAAAATACAACCAAAAGAATGGGAAAAATATTTAAAAACCATATATCTCATAAGCGGTTAATATCCAAAATATGTAAAGAACTCATACAACTCTATACAAGAAAGAAAAAAAACACAGAAACCTAATTAGAAAATTGGCAAAGGTCCTGAATAAACATTTTTCCAAAGAAGATATGTGAAAAACCAACAGATACATAAAAAGATGCTTACGGTTACTAGTCATTAGTGTTGATCTCCCAGTCGTGTCCAAGTCTTTGCAGCTCCATGGGCGGTAGCCACAAGGTTCCTCTGCCCATGGGATTCTCTAGGCAAGAATATTAGAGTGGGTCACCATTCCCTTCTCCGGGGATCTTCCAGACCCAGGGATCAAACCCTGGTCTCCCGCATTGCAGGCAGATTAGTTACAGTCTGAACCACCAGGGAAGCCCCCTACTAGTCACTAGGGAAATGCAAATTAAAACCACACCGAGATGTCACTTCTTGCCTGTTAGAGTGGGCTTCATTAAAAAGACAAGAGATAATAAATGCTGGTGAGGAAGTAGAGAAAAGGGAACCCCTGTGCACTGTTGATGAGATTGTAAATTAGTACAGCCACTACAAAAAACAGTATGGAGCATCAAAAAATTAAAAATAGAACTACCAAGCAATTAAGCAATTTCACTTCTGGGAAAATACCTAAAGGAAATGAAAACATTAACTTGAAAAAATACTCTGCTCCCCTGTTCATAGCTGCATTTTTACAGTAGCCAAGAGAAGGAAAAGACCTGTATCCAGCAGTAGGTGAATGGTGAATGGATAAAGAAGAGGTATACACACACACACACACACACACACACACACACACACACACACAGTGCAATACCATTTAGCCAGAAAAATTGAGGAATTCCTACTGTTATGTGACAACATAGATGGACCTTGAAAGTATTATGCTAAGGGGAACGTCAGACAAAGACAAATACTATGTGGCCACACTTACATGTGGAATCTAGAAAAGCTGAACTCACTGAACAGTGGTTGCTAGGGTTTGGTGGTGAGGGGTTTCAAAAGGCACAAACTTCCAGTTATAACATAATGAAGTACTGCTGCTGCTGCTGCTGCTGAGTCGCTTCAGTCGTGTCCAACTCTGTGCGACCCCACAGACGGCAGCCCACCAGGCTCCCCCCGTCCCTGGGATTCTCCAGGCGAGAGTACTGGAGTGGGTTGCCATTTCCTTCTCCAGGGGCAAGTGAAGTATTAGGGGCGTAAATTACAACATGAATGGCTATAGCTAACACTCCTGTATGATATATAGAAAAGTTAAGAGAGTTTATCCTAAGCATTATCACAAAGAAATTTTTTTTTCCTTTTTTCTTTTTTTTCTTTCATTTGTATCCATATGAAAAGACAGATGTTAGCTGAACCTACTGTGGTAATCATTTCACAATACATGTAAATCAGACCACAATGCAGTATGCCTTAAACAGTGATATATATAATCATTTCTCAAAAAAAACTGGAAAAAATAAAAATAACCTCAGTAATGCATAATACACATCATTGCATTAAGTACAGTTTTTTCCATATAAGTTAAAAACTGTGTTGTAAATACAATTATAACCTAAAACATTATGGTAATTTTATCAACATGTGAAAAATATAACTACGTTCATTTTTAGTTTAGATTTTTGGGGGCTTCCCTGGTGGTGCAGAGGTTAAAGCATCTGCCTGCAATGTGGGAGACCTGGGTTCCATCCCTGGGTCGGGAAGATCCCCTGGAGAAGGAAATGGCAACCCACTCCAGTATTCTTGCCTGGAGAATCCCATGGACAGAAGAGCTTGGTGGGCTACACAGTCCACGGGTCGCAAAGAGTCCGACACGACTGAGCGACTTCACTTCACTTCATAACATATTTATATAGTAGGGTAATTAATAAGTAAAATGGTCAATATAAATTGTCTAAAAGACAAATTGGTTTTAAGACATTGTTTTTTAATCTGATTTTCAGAATGGAACTCATATACTTATTGTCAAATATACTTTTATTCACTTAATGTTTCCTATATTCTGAAAAATGTGAAATAATTCATATGATAAACCACCTATTTTTCTCATGCAAGAATTTTTTTTTTCTTTAGATAAAGGATTGTTTCAACATCCCTCAGAAATGGATTATATTTCCGACTATATTTTTTATTCTAAAAAATTAGGGTTCAGAATGTTTGGATAGCTTGATTATAATCAAAACAAAGATATAAAACATGTTCACTTTTCTTTACTGGATAATATAAAAATAAAACACCATGTCCTCTACCTGTTCATTGTTCTGCAAGGACCAGGCATAATCTTCTGCTGGCTGCAGACAGCTCTTGGGACTCACAAATTCCTTTCAAGTGAACAGAAGGCCAAGGATGTGTAGATGATAACGACTTTAAAGGGGTTTGGATTCTTAATGAATTTTTGAAGGTATACGTACTTTATTTTGTGCCTGATAAATATAAACTCCATCAGTTCTCATGAGGAGCTGCAGTGCTTTTTAGATTAGAAATACGGGTACTTATGTTTTTTCATTTACCCATGCCACTCAACACCTGATTTACTTCCAGCTACTACTGATTTACTAAAAATAATTAACAGTGTTTCTTTTTCCCATTTATCCCAAGTGCAGCTTCGTGGTCTAAATCCTACTGAATTAGATGACCCCAACATTTATACTATATTTATTGGAAAAGCAGCTGACTGTGTTCTTCTTTCTTAAATTTACCTATTCAGATAATGAGCAATAAAGTTTGGAACAGAATTTACAGACATAGTTTGGTGCAGATACAAAGAGAATCCTTTGTTTGCTTGTTTCCATGGTCGTTATAGTGTAAACCACATCTCATTTTGGTTGTTGACTGAAGCACATATGTGTGTAAATAAGCACACAGAATACAAGGGGAAAAAAAACCTTGTTTCCTCAAGACTGGTTTGCAGACAATTCTCCCTCCAAATTTACTCAGGAACCAGGAGACGAAAAGATTGCTTTTCATAGACAAGAAGAGGGGAAATGAAGGTATATGTTATGGAAACAAACCAAAGTATTCCTTGATTACAAGGGTTACACAGATATCGGTCATTTCCGGGCTTCTATGCAGTTTTGCGTAACAGAAACAGAACGACAGTGGCTGCTGCAGAAAAAAGTTTGTTTTCACATAAGAGGAAATTCTAAACTGGGAAGTTTAGGGCTGGTGTACCAACCCCAGGCTCTCATAAAGAAGGCAGGCTCTTTTTCTCTCTTGCTTTGCCATTTTTACAGCTTACCTGGTGGCTCAGATGGTAAAGAATCTGCCTGCAATGCGGGAGACCTGGGTTAGACCCCTGGGTTGGGAAGATCCCCTGGAGATTGCAACAGCTACCGACTCCAGTATTCCTGCCTGGAGAATTCTATGGACAGAGGAGCCTGGCGGACTACAGTCCATGGAGTCTCAAAGAGTCGGATGAGACTAAGTGACTTTCACTTTCACTTAACATTTTTAATACCTGTATCTCATTCTCATACTCCCAAGATGGCTTCACCTCCTCCAGGCACTGTTTTTTGTTTAGACATAATAAGTAAGAAAGTACAAAGATCAAACAGTAAAATTGAGGATTTCAATTATTTCACTTATAATTGTGTTTCACTGGCCAAAACTGTATCCACCAACCAGCCTAGCTTGTTGGTAATATAAGTTCTTATATTACTTACTTAATATAAGTAAGCCCCATACAAAGTGTGGGATATTCTTATACTAAAAATTATTCATTGCTTTCCTGAAATTCAAATTTAATTAGGCAAGCATGTTTGCCAAATCTGACAACTCTAAGGATAGAAAACTGTTGGACAGGCAGCCAAAATTATCTGCCATAGAACCTGTGTAAAATTCCTCCATTTCCCATTATAATGTTGATCCATTCTCTCTTCAGAAAATCTAATTTCAGAGGTTAAATAGATGGTTTTATAATTACCAACTGCAATGGTTAATTTTATGTATCAATTTGGCCAGGCCAAAGTACCTAGATATTTAGTAAAATACAAATCTGAAGGTTGTTGTGAAGGTATGCTTTTGATAAGATTAATATTTAAATTAGTAGACTTGTAGGGACCTCCCAGGTGCCACTAGTGGTATAGAATCTGCCTGCCAGTGCAGGAGACATAAGAAATGGGGGTTTGATCCCTGGGTTGGGAAGATCCCCTAGAAAAGGGATGGCAACTCGCTCCACTTGGAAAATTTCATGGACAGAGGAGTTTGGTGGGCTACAGTCTATGGGGCCACAAAGAGTCAGACACAACTGAGTGACTATCCAGCACAAGACTGGGAGTAAAGCAGATTAGTCTCCATGACATGGCCGGGCCTCATCCAGTTAGTAGAAGGCCTGAAGAGAACACACTGAGATTCCCCAAAGAAGAGGGAATTCCGCCTCAATACCATCTTCAGACTCAAGCTGAAACTTCATCTCTTCCCTGAATCTCCAGCCTGCTGACTTACTCTGCAGATATTGAACTTGGCAACCTCCACAATCCTGTAAGCCAGTTCCTTGAGATAAATAAATCCTGCCATAAATAGATAGACCAACAGACAGACATCCTTTTTGTTCTATTTCTCTGGAGAACTCTGATGACACCAAATTAAAATATTAAAGAAAATATTTGACTGAAGAAGTTTAACAGTGTGAGCAGGCCTATAAACAACTGAAATGTGTACAGGTTACATTCATGTACTCTTTTGATGTTAAAATAAAGTGAAAGTGAAGTCACTCAGTCGTGTCCAACTCTTTGCGACCCCATGGACTGTAGCCTACCAGGCTCCTCCTTTCATGGGATTCTCCAGGCAAGAGTACTGGAGTGGGTTACCATTTCCCTCTCCAGGGGATCTTCCCGACCCAGGGATCAAACAGGGTCTCCCACATTCCAGGCAGACACTTTAACCTCTGAGCCACCAGAGAAGCCCCTAATTAAAACCCTCCTTTCAGAACCTCCAGGCAATGGCAGGTGCTGCTAAATTTAGAGGCACATTTCTTTTTAATCTGTACTTGGTTTATAATCTAGTAATAGTAGATGCCTCAGAAGACTTGACTTTGAGTAACTGTACATACTTTAATAACACTTTTACTCCACCAAAATATGGTCTATAAACTTCTCCACCCAATTAACCTACTTGTGGGAGTCACAATGTCTCAGAGGAGTTTGGCAAAGTCCAATAAAAAGTGTCATGGCTTTTAAAAGTTTCTATCAATGTTATTATGTGTACTCACTTTCGAATATTTTGCTAGACCTTGTACTCAAAGAAAAGATCTTTTTTTCTATAAAAAGCAAAATTCTAACACTAGTAATGTGTTGATTTCCCTTCACCTAAGAATGTGTCCGTAGTGACAGCTTTATCAATATTTTTAAGAGACATCCTAGGTGTGGCTGGAGAACCTGTCATCCTTTGATAAGGGGAAAAAAAAAAACATTCTAAGTGAAGACCAAATGCAAACCTCTTACTTTTCACTCACTCTCTTAGGTTTATTTATTTTTTTTTAAAGAAGGAACCAAAAGTCTCTGAATCCAACTAGTATTAGATATTTTCTCTTAAAATTCAAAACAGAAAATCTACAATCACAAATATTTTAGATCAAATTTGTAGCCAGAATGAAACATTTTAAACTCTAAAGGAATAGGGGGAAAAAAGCGTATAGCCTAAAAATTTGAGATTTTTCAATATATTTCCTTTAAAAACAATCATGCAGAAGAAAACTAGAGTATTCTTTTTTTTTTTTTCCTTTTAACTAGCCAAGTCCAACTTCTAAGTTCAAAGCTTAGTGAAAGTTGTGTTTAAAATTTTGTAAATTTTTTTTCCTCAGGTCACCCAGACACCTGTTTACTCACAGAAAACATGTGTTGTGCTTAAGTCGATCAGTCCTGTCCAACTCTTTGCAACCCCATGGACTGTAGCTGGCCAGGCTCCTCTGTCCCTGGGGATTCCCCAGGCAAGAATCTTGAAGTGGGTTGCCATGCCCTCCTCAAAGAGCTCTTCCCAACCCAGGGACCGAACCCAGGTCTCCCGCATTGCAGGCAGATTCTTTACCGTCTGAGCTACCAGGGAGGCCCCACAGAAAATACAGTCTGCCTTTATCCCACGCTCAGTGTTTTCCTCCTGATGTATCAGCACTGCCTTCTCCCTTGCCTGACTCATATTCACATGATAGAAACAACATAGCATGTTTTTGCAAAGTTACCAGGACATCTTTATATTGAAACTCAGTATAACCAAGTTAAACGGTTGTTGATGCCCGAGACCTTCAATCTTTCTTGCAGATGCTCACCCTTATTCTTCATAGTCAAGCCAGCAGGTCCTAATTTTCTGTAAAAGTTTGGGATGGACACTTTAATGGTAAGAAGAAGAGAGAGGAGGAGGGTGACAAAATAGTAAATCTCAAAAATGAGCATTTCCCCAGTAGGGAAAGGCAGTAGTGCATGCTAAGTCGCTTCAGTGGTGTCCAGCTCTTGGTGACCCCCAGACTGCAGCCTGCCAGGCTCCTCTGTCATGTGATTCGCCAGGCAAGAATACTGGAGTGGGCTGCCAAGCCCTCCTCCAGGGGTCTTTCCAACCCAGGGATCAAAACCTGCCTCTCTCATGTCTCCTGCATTGGCAGGTGGGTTCTTTACCACTAGCGCCACCTGGGACATCCCCAAGGGCAGTAGGAAAGGCATGAACAAAACAGGATGATCCTAAAAGATAGGATCTGGATCCACCTTGCTGTGCCAATCTGGGGACTTTATACTGTTCGCCTGCCCTTCCTAACCTTGCGGGGAGGGATGTGAGTCTTCCCTCCAGACCCTCACCAAATCTCCCAGGCAATACCTAAACCCTGTCTATTCCAGCTCTGTCTACTGACATCTCCCTATCTTTCAGCATTTGCAAAAGGCAGGTTAAAAGAAAAAAAAAGTAAACAGGTGACCTTGGGTGGGAAGAAGGCTGTATTTGGAGACACTACATGTGGGA
Source organism: Nanger dama (assembly GCA_917880005.1). NCBI lineage: Eukaryota > Metazoa > Chordata > Mammalia > Artiodactyla > Bovidae > Nanger > Nanger dama. The sequence continues at coordinate 41,091,979 of CAKJTW010000007.1, forward strand.
TGGATGTCCTAGGTCTGTCAGTTAGAAGCTGTGCAACTTTAAGGCATATAATTTTTGTGGTGTTGTGGCTTAGAGTGAAAATGAAAAAAAAAAGCATGTTTGAGAAGACTGCATAGTTCTTCATTGAGACTCAGTTTACTCATCTGTAAAATGGGGTGAAAATGTCTCACTCTGGGGTGGGGGAGCAGCGCTGCCATGAAATCACATTATGCATTTAAAGCACCAGCACCGCCTCCTTGCAGTATTTCAACAAGTCAGTTATTTCCTCCTCCCTCCCTCTCTGGGAGGACTTTGTATCATGGCTGGGAATTCAGACTTCTCCAGTGATCTGTGGCTACTAGGATTAGTAATCCAAGACCCCCACCCTCATGGATTACATAATCTGGGAAATCTGGGGGTTGTTGGAGGAATAACGGAAATGACACATGGTAAACTGAGTTATATATGTGTTAGTTGTTTTTAAAATTAAAATACCCTCTCAAAAATACAACTTTAGACTTGTATATTTATTATATATTAGTCCTGGCTCAGATGAATCCACCTGCAATGCAGATAGACCCAGGTTCAATCCCTGGGTCAGGAAGATCTTTTGAAGAAGGGAATGGCTACCCACTTTTGTATTCTTATCTGGAGAATTCCATGGACAGAGGAGCCTGGTGGGCTACAGTCTGTGGGGCCACAAAGAGTCGGACATAACTGAGCAACTAACACATGCACATGGTCTTTTCCTGCTAAGATTAAAAACTGCTAACAGGCTATAAGAAATCAGAAATACAAATACAAAAAGGGCAAAACTTTTATGCAAAAAAACTGCTAATCCTTCAAATTTTTATTGTTTTAGTTGACCAATTTTGTGTTTAGACTTTAATCCCAAATGTACTGGCAAGTCTTTAGAAAATAAACAAATAAAAAAAAAGAATCTAAAGGGAGACATCTATTTTTAGCTTCCCACTAAGTCATTTCTTGCTCGGCTGTAGTTATTCCAAAATTGGTCATAGTTTTATTTAAACTGTTCTCAGAGGGGAAAAAAATAAACTGGTAAAATGGATTTATAGAAAACGCACTAGCAAATGTAACTGATCTTGAATGCACATGAGAGCAGAACAGGCCCAGTCGGATATTTATCACCACCATTTGCAAAACAATCAATTCACCCCATTCCCAGACTCAACCTGCTGTTGACCCAACATCCCAAAGAGGGCAAGACAGGCTTCCTCCCGCCCCACTGCCTGTCGCTGGGGCCGCCCATTGTCTGCCTAATGGAGTCCTGGAACCCAGCCAGAGCTGTAGCCTGTGTGTGTGGTTTTGTTTTGTTTTTTAAGGATAGCACACAGTTTGGCCTAGACTGCAGACAAAAGGCGGGAAGAGAATCTCATTTTATTTAGAGAAAAATAAATAAGAGAAAACCCAGAAAAGTTAGCTCTGCATGACGTTGTCTTATAAGAAATGAGTTTAGGTAAATGACTGAAATAGAAAACATGACAAAGGAAGAAAAAAAGAAAGGAAAAAGCCTGTCAAAGCTTAATGGAAAAATTCCCAGCTTTATCACCAATAAGTAGCCTCGTTTATGCAGAGAAATATTTTTATGCATTAAAAATAAAAAAATATATATCAGTCTGCTTTCCTCCCAGAAGCTACAGAGGAAACAAAAGCTTCCTTCCAGTAAGTGTGCAGTTTAATTTTTTGTTGTTGTTTAAGCATAAAATCTGAAAATAAAAAGGTATAGACAATGTTTCAGAGAATTCTATTTCCAGGCTTTTTAAAGTAGTAATGAAGTTACTCTTGAAATTATAGAGGTGTGCACGTGTGTATTAACTTTAATCACATCAAAGCATTTACAGAGATGAAAACGCTAACAAACTGCTTTCCAGAGATGATGTCAGCAAGTAAAGAGGAGGTTCACAGAACTGCTTGTTTTTAAGTAAATGACCACAGAAGAGTTCAGAAAGGCATAAGGCTGGCTGTCAGGAAATGAGCTTAAGCAAAGGAAATAAGGGATGTCTGGTTCGGGGGATTTGACGAAGGCTTTTACCAATGGGGTGCTTTTGTTTTCCTTTTCATGTGAAGTCAGGATACATGCTTTGTCTTTCACATGTACAAGAAAAAAATACCAAAGTGATAAGATAACATCTGGGACGGTACAAGGCCTCAAGTTTTCTCTCTTATCGAAAGCTGTTCACTTGCAATATCTTTGACTGGGACTGAAACACAGGCAGGAGGAGGAGGGAATTACTAGCAACAGGTTGAGGACTGATGCTTTTACCCAATGAAAGCAGAGGCCGGGGTAACTATACTCCCTGGCATAGGAACTTGGAATCAGGACACTGAAAGTCACATGGCACCATCTGCCGGGATACTCACAGACAGGCCAGGGGACGGGGGATGCGTAAGAGGGAAACTCTGCGTGTTTTAACCACCCTCCCCACATCATCCCATCCAAAATTAGTGTAGTATCTCATTTATTTTTGTAATAATTTTATTTATTTATTTTTGGCTGTCTTTCTTTGTTGCTGCACTGCCGTGCAGGCTTTTCTCTAGTTGCAGTGAGTGGGGGCTACTCTCTAGTCACGGTGTGTGTGTGGACTTTGTGTTGTGGTGGCTTCTCTCATTGCAGGGCACAAGTTCTAGAGTGCACAGGCTCAATAGTTGTGGTGCATGGACTTAGTTGTTCCAGAGCATGTGGGACCTTCCCAGACCAGGGATCTTTCTGGATCAGGGATCGAACCTGTGTCTCCTGAACTGGCAGACAAATTCTTTATCACTGAGCCACCAGAGAAGCCTTATGCTATCTAATTGAAAATAGCCTGCTTGCAGCCTCTGTCCAGACACCTGACTCTCTTTCTACAACCACCACAGATGGTTGCCCCTAACCCTTCGTACATAGAAATTCTGAAAGTATTTACAGAGAGCAGTCTCCAGAGACCACAGATTATAGCAGACACCCTTAGAGAAGCTGGACAAGAGCCCGTGTGGCTCTAGAAAGGAGATACAGGGAGAGACAAATGTCTAATTTGCCTGAGACCAGCTCTGTGTCTTGTATTTTTCTTTGATGAGAGTCACCATGGGGTCACAAAAGAGTCAGACATGACTTAGTGCCTAAACAACAATAACAAACCAAGATGCTTACAAGACAATTCTTAAGCCTTCTTCGTGGGTAGTGTGCAACGTAGTAATTTCTCATCAAGGCATATAAATGATTTAGAAAGAACAAAGCCAAGCATGCACAGATGGAAGCCCCTTGGCTGGAAAATCTAGTGGGCAAAAATGAGGAAGCAGTGTCACATTTCCAGGGTTCATGGATTGCCCTTACCCAAAATGGAAAACCTCTCCAAGTCGGAGGAGCTTCTCTGGCAGCTCAAATGGTAAAGAATCTGCCTGCAATATGGCGGACCTGGGTTCTATCCCTAGGTTGGGAAGATCCCCTGGAGAAGAAAATAGCAAACTACTCCAGTATTCAAGCCTGGAGAATCCCATGGACAGATGAGCCTGATGGGCTACAGTCCATGCGCTTGCAGAGTCAGACCCAGAAGAGTGGCTAACACTGTGACTTTTCACCCAAGACTGAGACCTGCCCTGTGCCTTACCCCTCCTGTTCCTGCTCTGGAGGTGCCGACTGTGCCAGCTTCCAGAAGTCCCAATATAATAGCATTTGTTTCAGAGCTGCTCTTCCTAGAAAGGGCTCTACCCTGAAACTGAACTTGATGAATATCTTAACACTCACCTCCACCCATCTTTCCTTTCCTACTCATCCCATTATAAAACTTACATGCATTCAGGAAAGTTGATCTCAGCCTATGGATAGAAGGAAAGCTACTGACTGAAAACATACACTTTAAGCCAAATAGTGGCAAGAAGTGTTAACCTCCCAGGGAAATTATATAGTTTTAAGTCACTTGTAAAGTCAAAAGAACAGACTTTTATTGGTGAGATTTCTGTGGACAACTGAGTAGTGGAGAAAGGTGACCAAGGAAGAGCCTAGGAAGGCTATCTGGTGAGGGGGGTGCAGAGAGCTGCAACAGATACGAAAATGGTACGATCATTTATGAAAGAAACCACCTGGAGACAGAGGTAGCTTGCTCTGCATATGATAAGCATTGAGGCACCCTGAAAACTGAACAGACTCTACAGAATCAGGAAGGTCTGGGTTTGAACACCAGATCCCAAACTTACGGTACAGGGGAATCGGGGCACATTAATTAACCACACTGAGATGCAGTTTCTTCATTTAAAAAGATACAGAATTAGAAAATTAGAGGGAATATAGCCCATGGCATGTATTAGACAGTCAAGACGGCAAGTAAATCATTATTAGCTATGCATATTCTGGGAGAAGAGCTAATACCTGAGGCTCAGAGGGACTGTGTGAAATATATGATGTGAGAGCCATAGGCTTCAAGATTTATGACAATGTAGAAATGGAGACCTAGGGCTCAAATTTTCTTTTCTCATAGTATTTTCTATCTAGCAGCAGGTTAGCAGTCCCATCAGAATTACATTCCTCACCAAACCTTACTTCTGACCTTATCTACAAACACTGTTTTTTTTTTTTGAAACTTAAGTGCAGATAGAAATGGGCTATTTATAGCTATTACCCTGGGTTATAAATCTTGGAGGCACTGTGGGTGCTGGCATAGGAGTTCAGAGTCCTAACTGGAGCTTTAAGAGAACATAACTAATTAAAAGGGTGGGTTTTAACGAGTTACTCTCTCACTTATTTCAGTGTGTGGAACAAATGAGGGGATTTTAAAAGGAGGAGTAGGTAGAAAGAATGATGAAAAGTACAGCTGTGGACAAATCAGTTGGCCTGCTATAAATCTGGAGGAAGAAAAAGCTAAAGATTCTCTTTGCTATTAGAAAACAGCAATAAATAAACATAAAACAAGTTAAAGGTTCCTGATACATTCATTACAACAGACTTCAGATTTTGCATTAGTTTACAAAACTGATCAACTCTATAAACTAGAAAAAGTTAAACCATAAGTAAAACACATTTTATAAAACACTTAGTCCTGTCCAAATAAAACACAGTATCTTTTTGGAGGGTAAAAATAGGCCTAAAATCAGTTTTGTCTTATTAAATAGAATAGCAATATGCTGCTGCTGCTGCTGCTGCTAAGTTGCTTCAGTCGTGTCCGACTATGTGCGACCCCATAGATGGCAGCCCACCAGGCTCCCCTGTCCCCGGGATTCTCCAAGCAAGAACACTGGAGTAACATACTGTACATGATTAAGAAATCCTTTTATAATCAAGAACCCTCAATTTTATTGAAAGAGTAATTTTATTTGTTGAACAGAAAAAAATACATAATTCATGGGAATTTACTTTCTAAGGAAACTTTGAAGACACAGACCTTTCTCTGAGAGAAATCTTAAGATTCTTAGAACATTCTTCAGTCATTCTTACTTAATATTGGGTTGCCAAAAAGTTTGTTTGGGCTTTTCCATAACATCTCACAGACTACTAACACAAATCTAATAACCAAAGTGAGACTCTAGAAAAAAACTGAATCAAATTTAACAGAGAAGATAATCAAAGGAGAAACAGAATGTTATCAATAATTTGGTTAAAATATTCATTTACTTAGCATATCTTCAACACACTATGCACTGAGATACAGTCATGAGAAAGACAGACACACTCCCGGTCATCAAAGCAGGATACAGGAATGATGCAGAAAAAAGAAATTGCACTTGGGATGAATGCCACAAAAAGGAAAACTGAATTCAAGCAACAGAATCCACCCCAAGGACATTATTTTAAAACTTTTTCCCCAAAATCTGATAGAAGAATAAAAAATAGAAGAGTGTGATTCTTTTAACAATAGAAGGGTGAGGAACTTGGGAGGTAGCAAGTGGCAGAACTATAAGCCAGACAAGAAAGAATTGTGTAAGTGTGCAAGCCTGACTACAAAGGAAAAGCTGGTACATTTATGTAATGGAAGAAATCCAAAACTTCTGGGAGAAAAAAATAAAAAGTAAGGGTACACACTGCTATATTTAAAATAAACAACCAATAAAGACCTACTGTATTAAAAAAATGAGAGAGGACAAGATACTGATATAGATGAGATGAGACTGGCCATGTGTTAATAATTCCTGAAGCTAACTGGTTGATGGATTCATGGGGATTTATTACACTACTCCTTCCACTTTTGTGTATGTTTCAAATTTTCCACAATGAAAAAGTTTATTAAAAAAAAAAAAGGAAGAATTGTGAAAGATGGCATTGGGACTTTAGACTATGACTAGACACATCATAGTCATACTGCCTTCATAAAGGTCAATATTCTAAAGATGTCATAAAGCCACTTCAGAGTTTTCAACAGAAATGTGATTTGATTTGCCTTAAACACTAATGTTGGGTGGCTGATGCATTGAAGAGGGTAGCAGTGGATCATCACACAACTGAGCCTTACTGGGAGCTTCCTATGTGCCCAACTGTACAAAGAGCTTTACACAAGGTTACCTTTGAGGGAAGTACTATTTTATCCTCATCTCATAGAAGAGGAAACTGAGGCTAAGCAAAGTGTTGACAAACAGAGATTTTTCAACCCTGAAGGCAGCCTTTATTACTATCCACTGTGAATACAGATTAGTTAGAAGCCTGTTATAGAAATTCAGATAAAAGATAACTGAAGCTTAGACCAGAGAGTGTAGCAATGGGGTTAGAAAGAAGTGTAAAGATTCAAGAGATAGTACACAAATTCTCGAGCTGGAGCTGAGGAAGTGAAGTGGGAGGAGAATCTGTCTTTAGGTTTGAGTGTTTGAGTAGATGTTCCTTCCTTTAAGATAAGATACAGTAGAGAAATATGAAAAATTCTCTTTTGAACATGTTGCCTGAAAACTTCCAAAGGAACTGTCAAAGAAGCTGATGGCTAAATAGATGAGAAGTCCAAGAACACAGTGGTCTAGGATGGGGACATAGATTTCAAAATCCTTAGCAAATGCGTGGTAATTAAAACCACAGTGAAATATCTAAGGCCAAAATTTTCAACTGAGTTTGTCCAAGACTCACTTGAAGAACTTTGAGTCTACATAACAAACCTTAAGAAACAACCCTATTTATCATACGTTTCCTAGTCATCTTCCCACAGTTTATCGTCCTTTGTTAAAATGATATATAAGCCCAAGTCTGCTTCTTTGGTTTTTCTCTTTTTTTTTCCCCATGGGGGCCCCAGACATGTAAAATTAAAAATAAAATGCTATGCCTTTACTCCTGGGAATCTGCCTCTGTCAATTTAACTTGCACGCCTCTGAGACTAAATCTAAGAGGGCAGGGGAAAGTCTTCCCTTCCCTTCATATATGAGGACCTCCAACAAAATATAGGGGAAGAGGAGCAGCCAGAAAGATAAAAAGGAACATGGATGAGAACTGTGTCAGGAAATCCAAGATAAGAGAGTCTATTTTAAGAGAAAGTTGGCAAAGTGTCAGATGCTGATATCTTGTCAGCATTTCTGAGGGCCAGTTCTGCTCCTGGCCCTGAGGACCCCAGAGGAACACAGTTAATCATGGTTACAGGGCAGCTCCAACTTTACCCATCATATTGTATCAGGTACTATTTTTATACTTTATATACTTTATTTTAAACTTACATAGACTCGATATGACAAGAATTAGTATAACCAGTTTCAGGTGAAAATATCTGTATATACTGAAGTTAAAATATATTTCCGGGTTTTGTTTTTTTACTTTTTATTTTGTATTGAAGTACAGCTGATTAACAATATTGTGGTAGTTTCAGGTGAACAGCAAAGGGACTCAGCCATGTACATACATGTATCCACTTTCCCCCAAAATCCCCTCCCATCTGGGCTGCCACGTAACATTGGTCAAAGTTCCCTGTGCTATACAGTAGGTCCTTGTTCGTTACCCATTTTAAGTACAGCAGTGTGTACTCCTTAAGTATAGGGAGTCTCAAACTCCCTAACTATATTTCTGTGTTTATTTTTAATAAAACAGTAAACCCATAATTCAAGTCCAGATCTGTATGACTCCAGAGGCAACACCCTTTCAGGTATAAGTATCGTAGTGTCTTTCAGTGTTACATCTGAGTTATGGACTAGGCTTTTAGGGAGCATGAAGGAGGGGCACGTAATTCAGATAGGTGGCAGCAGAAATGTCAGGAAAGGTTACTGATGAGCCAGCCCTTATATGAGAGGGAATTGGCCAGTCACACAAGGAAGGGGTGTTTTCAGTAGAACAGCACATGTAGACACTGATGGAAAAACAGAGCATCAACTTCAGGGAACTCGTGAAGCACTGAATTCACGTAAGGGAGAGACGGGTTCAAAGTAGAAAGAGTGAGCTAGGAACTTTATCGTGAAGAGGAACAATTTAAATATTTTAAGTAGAGGGGCTCCTGGGGCAGATTTGTGTAGGAAATCTATGTCAACAGTGTAAAGGATGAATTGAGAGAGGAGAATAAATACAGGTCAACCGAGTGAGCAACAAAGGAAAAGAGGGTGTGTCAGAGATAGCAGAAAGGCATGAAATACACAGACATAGAAATCACACTTCCGGTTACCAAAGCAGAAGGGTGGGAGAATAAATTAGGAGTTTGGGATTAGCAGAGACAAAGTATTATATATATAAAATAGATAAACAACAAGGTCTTACTGTATAGCACAGAGAATGATAGTCAATATCTTGTAATAACCTGTAATAAAAAGAATATGAAAAAAAAAGAACTAGATGACTTTGATCCAGGAGGCAGGAGTTAGGACTGGTGACAAAGGGAGAAGTATAGAGGGTGAATACCATTTCTGACTTGGGCAAACGGGCAGCTGGCAGGAGATGAATGGAGCAAAGCAGATGTGGACAGGAAAAACCATGACTTCGATTCTGGAGTTTGAATTGCCTGCACAGCTTCCAGGAGAATGTGTTACAAAGGTGGCCGGCTGAATGGGACCAGCACTGGGCCATGGCTGTAATCATGGACAGAGTATGTATAGAAATGGTGATCATCAAACTCATCTGACCATATAACTGTTTATCCAAAGCAAGTGTTCAGAGAAGAATTTATTACTCTCTCCTTCTAGGGGAAATTCTGAAGCTTTATCAGCAACTCTTCCCCATTTTTTTTTTAATAAAGGAGTAGCCATTAAAGAAGACAAAGAAGATGGTAGAGCAGGGACCCAAATCTGAATCTTCCCCAGTCTCCATTACTCTACCAAGATTTTTATACCCATTTGGTGGAAAATGGGTGGCAATATGACCCTGATGCCAGGAAAGATTGAAGGCAGGAGAAGGGGACGACAGAGGATGAGATGATTGGATGGCATCTCCAACTCAATGGGCTTGAGTTTGGGTGAACTCCAGGAGTTGGTGATAGACAGGGAGGCCTGGTGTTCTGCGGTCATGGGGTTGCAAAGAGAGCAACTGAACTGAACTGACTGAACTGAATAATTCATAAATGGATAAATGGATTTTATCTACCATGAAATATATTTTATGCCTTATTCTTTTTTTTTCTTTCTTTATTCTCTAGCTTTCATTTGTTTGTGAATTATCTCCATTATCCAAGGACTGTTTTTTTTGAGTTTGGTATATAATTTGGGTCAGATAAAGGAGGAATGGTGAGGAAATTACAATTGTTCCATCTTTCATATTCCGACATTTTGTATACTCAAAACAATTTAGCTCTCATGTGAAGAATTCTGTTGTCAAACAGACAAAAATCAATTCATGAAAATGACAAGGATGATATTTATTTGGTGAAGCAATGGACTACTAAAACTGTAATTTCTTTCTAATGGTAACAATGTTTCAGAGAAACAATTTCACACCATTTATTCTTATTGTGACATATATATTAAGAAGTTTAGAGAGAAATGTTGCACAATTTTCTTAAGCAATTTTTTTCAAAGGGAATTTCCATAACAATTATGTAATTATGAAATGGAAGTAGCTGAATTGCTAGACAGGAAGGCCCATCCCAGGAAAAAAAAAAAAACAGTAAATTTCCATTTAAAAATTACTACTGGGGGACTGATGAGGTCAGGAATAACATGAATAATTCTAGTTCCTGAAGACAGAGTCTCCTCCCCCTCTTTTATGGCATGAGTGCCACTTTCTTTTAGAAGAACAGATTAATCACAGTGTACAATCTGGCCTTTCCTTCTGTGATACAATGATTTCGTATGGATCAAGATCCTGGCCAGTCAAAGGAAAGGTAAATACCATCCATCAGACTTTAACTGAATTGTCAAAATTAAGAGTATTTGCTGTATTTTTTCCTCACACTAGATTTCTTCCTTTTAGGTAATTCCTATAGTTGTGTATTTTTTCCCCAATTACTCAGGATCATATTATAAAGATTATAATTAAATCAATATGACACATTCTAGTTGAATTCAAGGGTGCTTTATCACTATTACTCCTACTTCTAAAGAGCTGGTTGTCTAAACTAGGCATGCACATTCAGGGAAGAAATAAAACAAAACTTGCTGGGCTGAGGTGAGTGAAAAGAGCTTATGTCAAGGAAGGCTGGGAAATCATACTGTGCACGTTTGTTGTTAATCAATAAGGAAAAAAAAGAAATGATGAAGCAGGAAATAAAAGTCGACTATAATCATTTCTGATAACAGCATGATCCTTTCTGATTCTTTACATGAATGTTCAAGTCAAAGGGATAATGAATATAAAACTTATTGAAAATTTGGTTAAGAATATATAGTGTACATTACTAGGATGTATACCCAACCCACACATCGCCAACCCCCTTCCTTAAAAACTGTCTTACCCATGACTTAGGGCTGGAGCCTAATTATAGATAAGACCTCAGTCCTAAACAGGCTGTCAGGATGCGCTTACTCTATTTCCTAGAGCTGGGATTCAGAAGTCTCAGTCTCTATCTTCTGGCTGTCAACAACAGTAATAAGAAGTAAGATACAGCATGGGGTGAGAAGGAGGAAAGGGGACTGGGGGGCTAGTCTGTTAGAGAAAGAAAAAGATGGAAGAGATGTGGAGAAGTGCAGGGGAAAAAAAAAGACCATGAAATAGTATGAACAACAGGGTAAATGGTGGTTTGATTAACTGGGATGGACAAGAGTGGGAGAGAAATAGTTTTGAGAGAAAATTTAAAGTTCTTCTTTGCCCATGCGGCAAACAGTGTTATCATCTATATGAAAGGAGATACAAACTAGACACTAGAACTAGAGGAGGTATCAGAACTGAAGATGAAAATTTTAGACTCATCAGTGTAGAGATGGTTTTTTAAATCTGGGGGACTGGATGAAGTTAGAAAGGGATAGAGAGACCAAGGTCAAATATAAGCAATCCAGCATTTAGCAGTTTAATAGAGAAGGAAAAACTAGCAAAGAAGAGAAGCTGCAAAGGAGGCAGAAAGACACTCAGATAACTTAGCTGCTACAGAAGCCACAAGAATAGTGTTTCCAGAAGGAGTGATCACATCAGCTCGCTTTAACCAAAAAATAAAATGAAAAAAGCCCTTCTTAGAACTATTTGCAATCAGTTTGAGGGCTCACCAAATAAATGATATTTGTACTTTTTGAGACTGATATGAAAATCATATCAAAATTAAAAAGTAGAAAGACAAGCATATAGAAATCAAATTTTTTTAAAAATACTTCAAACAGACCCAGTTGGATTTTATTTTAAAAACGCAGGATAGGTTGTTGAACAATATTTCATGTAAAGATTGAAACGATAGGATTGGTTTAATTGTGAGGCTTTAGAAAAATGTCAATAATGAACTTTATGAGACTTTAGAAAAATGTCAATAATAAAATGTTTATGACATTCACTTTGCAGAAGGGTTAGGACATAGCTTGATGGATGATAGTGAATGTCCATTTCAAAAAGAGGGGTCTGATAGTAAAATGGGAGAATTTAATAATAAGATCTGCTTGGCTGGAACAAAAATGATATCCCCAATTGAATATGGGGATATTTATGGGGCTTCCCAGGTGGCTCAGTTGGTAAAGAATCCGCTTGCCAAGCAGGAGATGTTGGTTTGATCCCTGGGTTGGGAAGATTCCCTGGAGTAGGAGGTGGCAATCTACTCCAGTATTATTGTTTGGAAAACCCCATGGACAGAGAAGCCTCATGGGTAACAGTCCATGGGGTTGCAAACAGTCGGACATGCCTTAGCGACTGAACAACAACATGAAGGTATGAAGTTTGTGAAGCTATAAAAGAGGCAATGGTGATTCTGCAAGGGTAGGGGAAGAGGGCTAGCTAGGCCAGGGGGAGAGATGGTAGTTGTCTGCTAGCACTTGATATTTATCAACATACCCCATAAACATCAAATCCAAATAAAAATTGTGTGCCCTCTAAGCAAGTCCTCTGGCCCCTACGTGACCAGACCAGACTGCCAGCCCACCCCAAGCCCTCCTTCATGCAAAGGCTGGTGTAATTAATGGGCTGAATTTCTCAGTGCTTAAGATCTTGAGCTCTGGACTCCACCAGGCTTTGCTGGAACACTAGTTTTTCCCAATATTAACTGAGTGATCATGTTTAGAGACTTAAGACATCTAAGCTGCTTTTTCCTTATTCATGAAAAGTGGATTACAGAAGTAACTTCATAAAGTTATGCTGAGAATTAAATGAGAAAATAAAGCATTTAGTACAGTGCCTGTAATCTCCATTAAGCCAGAAGCAATTTTGTATTGGGTTCAAAATGTAATACTACACGAGAGACATTTGAGCCTGGAACACACCAATGAAGAACAGGAATGAGACTAACATCTCATGAAGATGATTGTTGCTCTGCTGGGAAGGAAGAAATGGACACCTCCAGCTGTAGCTGAGTCTATAAATTCAACCCTCCTTCCACTGCCCTACTCTGTTCTACAGATGCCTGTATAGACTAACGGATCATTTACTACCCAATCATGTATAAATGGGTATTTGCTATAAATGATTTATTGTTTAATCATTCAGTCATTTTCGACTCTTGCAACCCCATGGACTGTAGTATGCCAGGCTCCTCTGTCTAGAGGATTTCCCAGGCAAGAATACTGGAGTGGGTTGCCATTTCCTTCTCCAGGGGATCTTCCCCATCCAGGGATTCAACCTGTGTCTCTCTGTGTCTCCTGCATTGGCAGGCAGATTTTTTTTTTTTTAACCACTGAGCCACCAAGGAAGACTGTAAATGCTACTGTGTTGTTAAGAAAAGGTATGGATTTTTCTCAGATGACATTATTCCACTTCTCTCTCACTGTCACTGTACTTTTTCAGTTTGGGGTGTGTAATAAATGGATTTCTGAGCCTGTTTTAAGTGACATAATCAATCATTGTTCAAAGCCTCCATTGGCCAACAATTCTAAGTCTGCATTGTGACCTGGAGATCCTCACTGGGCTAAACTTTACATCACAATAAGCAAGGCTTGGCTAGGCAGCTTTGAAATCCTAGGGCTGTGGTCAAAGTAGGACCTCCCTCCGGAAGCACAAAGTGTTCTGTTTGTGTAGCAAAGGGTGTGGCTTTAGAAGCTAGTAAAATAATCTGAACACAAAGGCCTCTAGCTCCTGCAGAGCACTCTGCAGTGAACTGACTCAGCGGAAAGTGGTGGGAAAGGAAGCTTGTTCTTAGATTTCAGAACTCTCTAGAGCTACACCCTCCCCTGCTCAGTTCTGTCCCAGTTCAACAGGAAGGGGGGTTTCATCAGCCAATATGCACCACTGCACGCTCACACACTGGGCAGAAGAGAGGATACACCCGCAGGAAAGTCTGCCGGAGTCCACTGCCTGCTCATTGCAACTTCCCCACAGCCTTCAGCCTTCTCCGTGTTCCCTTCCAGCAAAACCTCATTGCTCTCACAGACTGATAACAGGAGGCCCTCTAACCATGCTGAAACACCTTTAGCAGCTGCTCTGAAAGAGACTGCAAAATCAAACATCCCAGTTAACACTGGGGGATTTCTGAATATTGCGATAGATGCTTCGATTATCAATGTCCACGAGAGGTATCGTTTCAAGAGCAAAATATTGATATGTTACACATATGTTGCAAACAAATTAACTGGAAACTTAAAATTCACCAGAAGTTTCCATCATATACTTTAAGGTTCCACACACACACACACCACACTACAGTCATTAATGTCATCCTTCAGTACAGTTCAATTGCTCAGTCATGTCCGACTCTTTGCGACCGCATGGACTGACTACACGCCAGGCTTCCCTGTCCATCATCAACTCCTGGAGTTTACTCAAACTCATGTCCATTGAGTCAGTGATGCCATCCAACCATCTCATACTCTGTCATCCCCTTCACCTCCACCTTCAGTCTTTCCCAGAATCAGGGTCTTTTCAAATGAGTCGTTTTTCATATCAGGTGGCCCAAGTATTGGAGTTCCAGCTTTAGCTCAGTCCTTCCAATGAATATTCAGGACTGATTTCCTTTAGGATGGACTGGTTGAATCTCCTTGCAATCCAAGGGACTCTCAAGAGTCTTCTCCAACACCACAGTTCAAAGGCATCAATTCTTTGGCACTTAGCTTTCTTTATAGTCTAAGTCTCACATCCATACATGACTACTGGAAAACCATACCTTTAACTAGACGGACCTTTGTTGGCAAAGTAATGTCTTTGCTTTTAATATGCTGTCTATGTTGGTCACAGCTTTTCTTCCAAGGAGCAAGCGTCTTTTAATTTCATGGCTGCAGTCACCATCTGTAGTCATTTTGGAGGCCCTCAAAATAAAGTCTGGGATTCCCTGGTGGCTCAGATGGTAAAGAATCTACTTGCAATGTGGGGGACCTGGGTTCGATCCCTGGGTCAGGAAGAACCCCTGGAGAAGGAAATGGCAACCCACTCCAGTACTGTTGCCTGGAAAATCCCATGGACAGAGGAGCCTGGTAGGCTATAGTCCATGGGGGTCACACAGAGTCAGACATGACTGAGCGACTTCACTTTAACTCTAAAATATAGTCTGTCACTGTTTCCACTCTTTCCCCATCTGTTTGGCATGAAGTGATGGGACTAGATGCCATGATCTTCGTTTTCTGAATGTTGAGCTTTAAGCCAACTTTTTCACTCTCCTCTTTCACTTTCATCAAGAGGCTCTTTAGTTCTTCTTTGCTTTCTGCCATAAGAGTGGTATCATCTGCATATCTGAGGTTGTTGATAGTTCTCCTGGAAACCCTGATTCCAGCTTATGCTTCATCCAGCCCGGCATTTCTCATGATGTACTCTGCATGTAAGTTAAATAAGCAGGGTGACAATATACAGCCTTGATGTACTCCTTTCCCAATTTGGAACCAGTCTGTTGTTCCATGTCCAGTTCTAACTGTTGTTTCCTGAGCTGCATACAGATTTCTCAGGAGGCAGGTCACGTGGTCTGGTATTCCCATCTCTTTAAGAATTTTCCAGTTTGTTGTGACCCACACAAAGGCTTTGAAGGCACAGTCAATAAAGCAGAAGTAGACTTCATATATAAGAGTGTATTTTAGAAACAAATCCTCTGACCCATACATCTGGAATTAAGAAAAGGAAGCCTGAATTATGCAAAATCAGTCCTTATTGATTAGATTCCCCTCTTAATTACTCAACTCTTAATTTTATTCAGATTATTTTGCCTAGGGACCACTTAGCAAACTTCAGCCAAAGAAGATGTAGAAACTTTTTCGGGAAAAAGACTACATATAGTTTTACATTCTATCGATAAGATTAATATTCTGTGGAACTTACATTCCAAGGCTATAAATATTCAAGAAAAATCATTTACTAGGATGAAGAAGAAACAATTAATTTACCCTTCTTTCAACTATAAGAAAGCCAACTACTTTAAAAACAAAGTAATTTTTTAAGTTCATGAATTACATATAATACTACATTTACAAAAGTTCAAAACTATGCATAAATAGTTAAGCCTTTCTTGTGAGATTTTTGCCAAAAATCAGTTAAAATTATCGCCAGGACAACTCAGTATGTTGACAGTGTCCTATAAGTTAAAATTTAATACATTCCTGAATGTTTTTATTAAAGTTTTTAAACAGTTAAAATATATGTAATTGGTAAAAGATATGACTTCCTTTCACTTTATCAAGGTTACTAGCCATAATCTGCTTTTTAAAAGTTTTTGTCAAAGCTTTTCTTTCTGTAATGGATTATAGGACTCCTTTCATACTCTGGAAGCTGTGAAGTGGGAACAGTAAAGAATAAACAGCATCGTCTATAATTATGTGACCCTAGAACTCCATGGAAGGTGAGGTTCCTTACAGAAAGAGGAAGTAAGGAATATTTGGTTTAAAATATTTCAGGTAACATTAGTCTTTGGAAGATATATATTCATTCCCTGAAGAAAGAGTGTTGAGTATCTACTATATATTAGACAGTGTTCTAGTCTCTGGAACTATACAGAAAGTAAGGTAGATGGATGGGGTTCCTGCTCCCACTGATCCTATGTTCCCATAGAGGAATGTGAAAGTGTTAGTCACTCAGTCATATCCAACCCTTTTTGACCCCATGGACTGTAGCCTGCCAGGCTCCTCTGTCCCCGGAATTCTCCAGGCAAGAATACTGGAGTGGTTAGCCATTCCCCTTCTCCAGGAGATCTTCCCCACCCAGGGATCGAACTCGTGTCTCCCACATTGCAGGCAGATTCTTTACCATCTGAGCCACCAGAGAAGCCCCTATAGAGGAAGACAGGCATTAAACACATGAATAAGCAAATGAACAAGAGAGTATGACCTACAGCTAAGTGCTAGGAGAAAATGACCACGGAGTGCTGTGTCATAAAACGATCACAAGTTGGGTTGCCAGGCTCAGCAAATAAAACTCAGGAAACAGAGTTCAATTTTAATTTCAGATGGACAATGAATAATTTTTTAGTGCAAACAGGTCCCATGCAATATTTGGGGCATGTGTTTACAAAAAAATTATTTGCTGCTTATCTGAAATTTAAATTGAACTCAGCCTCCTGTATTTTGTCTGGCAACCCTACTTGGGTGACTGCTTAAACAGCAAGGTTGGGAAAGGCCTCTGTGAGAAGGTGATATTGATGGCACGCCAGAAATAAGCACAAGTCCTAAAGCAGAAACAAGTGTGTGTGTGTAAATCACATTGTGGAAAGATTGTGACAGTCAGAAATGACCTAGAGAACTCTTTCCTACCTAATGCTGGAGATCCAGTAAGCAAGAAACATACTTACAGAAGAGCACGGACGTGGCCTGCGGAGAAGTAAGACTTGTTAACAGGCAGGGTTTGGAATGTCCTATGTCACATGTAAGAGGCACTCATAGGAAAAGTTAGATGGAAGACGTCACACTTGCAGAGAAATGCGTCAACCTGAGGTCTGGAAAACTGAGCCAGGGAGAATTCAGAATGGAAGGGCCCTTGGGAAGGTGTTAAGATTGTAACTGAGTTCCTTCTAGCATCAGGAAAACCCCACAGGGGTTTTTGACTCCCTTCACAATGTAACTCCTTTTCAAACTTACTTCTTTTAAAAAGTAGGGAAAAGGAACCAAGGGAGTATGCAGAGCCAGACATAGAAATTTTGGGAAAAGATTATTATTGTTAGGAGGAAACCTGGCCTACCCAACCCACACTTCAGAGCGGCCAACAGTAAGGGGTGGGGATACCCTGGACAGATCAGGGAGCCTTTGGGATCAGCAGACAAGATGTGTGCTGCCTGGAAACAGAGAAAATGGATCTATTTATGGATCCATGGATCCATGTATGGATCTATGTATTAACAAACATACACACAAACACACATATATATACACACTGTGTGTGTGTGTTGGAATATACATGCAGTTTTACTTTCCATATACTTGTACAACATGTTTTGAATGTATTATATCACAGTGAAACCTCTGCAAATTTCCAAGTTTCTCTCAATGACATATATTGGAGACCTTTCTACATCAGTATACACAGATCTATTTCAATCTTTTCAATTCCTACATAGTACTCTAGCAAATAGCTACACTGTCATTTAAACATCCTCTGATTCATGAGTATTTAAGTCATTACCAGTGTTTTGCCCTTAATGCCGCTAGGACCATGGTTTGCAAATTGTGTGGGTGCTGTAAACACACAGAAGTGTCACAAACATTTTTCAATTTTTGAGGTAAGCACAGCAAAACCTGTCACACACTATATATGTGACTACTACTACAATATGACTATTAAATTTGGGTTTAAGTACTTAATAGAACCATTAGATAATTTTTTTTTGTCCTAGGGTTCACCATAAAACAAATCACCAACAGTAAAAATGCCATGAACCAGAGCATCTGAGGATCTCTGTGCTGGGAGCATCCTTACACATGCCTATGTGTATACACCATCTCAGAGGTCCTAAGAAGTGGCTTGTTTCTTGTGTTATTTTAATTCAATAGAAACTTTTATTAAAAGAAATACTTTCAACCTATCCTCACATGATTTTTCCTTGAAAATCTATTTTACAAACTTATTTTCAACAAATCCTCAGCTAGCAGACTTTCATAATTCACTTTGGCAGTCATATTACTGTCATTGTGAGCTCGTATATTTCAAATAACTTTTATTTCTCCCAAACTTTACATTTTTAAAAACCTATAACAGTGATATGACTGCAGATCGTATAATTTAAAAATACACTTACTTTAGGTATGTGTGAACAGAAAGAAATGCATAAGACATTCTTTCTTGATTTGCGTGTTGTAAAAGTTCAAACGAAAGATTAACAAGTCATAATTTTGTGTGTAGTATTTATACCAGCAGAGTTTAGTAATGATGAACATAATTTCAGCAGATTTGTGACATTGCTGGATTTCCAAATAAAATTCTACTGTTGGTGCTTCATCTCACATGCCGAGAGACAGACAATCCAGACTTTCCACAGAAGCTGATGACATGCTGGGAAGTTACCGTGAGAGTTAAAAAAACAAAACAAAACAAAACAAAAACCCTTTCAACTCTAAACCAGACTTTATATTTTAAAAATACATTCTCAAATATTTAAAAAGCAATAGAATTTAATGATTTACCAAATCACTACAAAATACTATTAGCTAGCATATCTGAGCGCAAAGGTCTCCCTAAGCCATGTTCCGACAGAATGTTCCTACAGGGGTCTCCGTGGCTTGTGAATTATACTCATTGCTCAAGAGTCACGGGCATTAAAGAGGCAAGTCTATCCTGCAATGTTTTATCATCACTATCATTACTGCTGCTGTTTCCTCAGGCACTTTCAGTAAATGCTTGTCAAGGACTAGTTTAGCTGGAATTTAATCATTATTTTAAAATCACTGGTTATTGTCAGCCTTAATGTTTCTATCACTGAACACAAAGTAATAATACTTATTACCTGTTTCCTGAGACTGTATAATAAAGTTTGTATTATGATTTGCTGAATATTATGCATGATAAAAACACTTGAGAAAACATTTTATCAGAGCATTCTTCTGACAAAGCAGTCCAGAAGGAAAATCTCAAAAGAACTATCTTCCTTTGATGGCTGTGAAAACAGATTTTCAGAAATTTTTATCTACTTATATGATGTTTATCTTTTTACCAGAGTTATGAGTGAAACCAAAGGGAATGCAAAGAAAGCTTTAAAAGAATGAACATGGTGATTCTGCTGGATTTAGTGACTTTCTGGTTTTAAAATCATCCAAATCCCAAGTAAGTAAGGAGAGTTATTTGTACCTATGCTAAATTCCAAGGTGATGACTACAGCAACTTCTTGTTATATAGAGGTGAGTCATAAACTGAGGCTTAGGTGTCCCCAAGGTGTAAATTGTCTTTGACGTGGCTACTCAAGACATTTTGAGTTTACATGAATTGCCTATGAACTCTGTGAACTCATAATAAAGAGAGTGTCACTGGACTGTGTTCAAGATATAACCATATGGGCCTCTCATGCAGACTCCACCCTGAGTTTCAACCAGTTTCAACAGGCTTGAATCCTTATCAAGATGTGCTCCAGTACAAATACTCCATGTCGAATAAGGAGAGATCAATGCAGTTGTAAGTAAAACTAGGACTTAGTTTAAGGAATATCTTTATACTATAAAATATATAATGGGGGGGTCAGGAAGATCCCCTTGGAGCAGCAAATGGCTATCCACTCTAGTATTCTTGCCTGGAGAATGCCATGGACAGAGGCTACATTCCGTGGGGTTGAAAGAGTCAGACACACCTGAGCAACTAACACTTTTTTATGTGGGGGAGGGCTTCCTTGGTGGCTCAGACAGTAAAGAAACTACCTGCAAAGTGAGAGACTTTTATTCAATCCCTGGGTCAGGAAGACGCCTGGAGAAGGGAATGGCTACCCACTCCAGTACTCTTGGACAGAGGTGCCTGGTGGACTACAGTCCACTGGGGTCACAAAGAGTCAGACACAACTAAGTGACTTTCACTTCTAAGCTTCAGTTCAGTTCAGTCGCTCAGTCGTGTCCGACTCTTTGCGACCATACGAATCGCAGCACACCAGGCCTCCCTGCTCATCACCATCTCTCGGAGTTCACTCAGACTCACGTCCATCGAGTCCATGATGCCATCCAGCCATCTCATCCTCGGTCGTCCCCTTCTCCTCCTGCCCCCAGCCCCTCCCAGTATCAGAGTCTTTTCCAGTGAGTCAACTCTTCGCATGAGGTGGCCAAAGTACTGAAGTTTCAGCTTTAGCATCATTCCTTCCAAAGAAATCCCAGGGCTGATCTCCTTTAGCAATGAAACATGTATATTTTCCTGTAAGAAACGAAGCGCCAATCTATGTTCAATGTAGGATGCAGGATGCATGGGGCTGATGCACAGGATGATTCAAGTAGAGGATGTGGGGTGGGAGGTGGGAGGGGCTTCGGCATTGGGAGATTGTGTTCACCTATGGCTGATTCGTGTCAATGTATGGCAAAACAAATACAGTATTGTAATTTAAAAAAATAAATAAATAAATTTAAAAAAAAAAAGGATAGTCTGGTTGGACCTCCTTGAAATCCAAGGGACTCTCAAGAGTCTTCTCCAACAACACAGTTCAAAAGCATCAATTCTTCGGCGCTCAGCTTTCTTCACAGTCCAACTCTCACATCCATACATGACCACTGGAAAAATCATAGCCTTGACTAGACAGACCTTTGTTGGCAAAGTAATGTCTCTGCTTTTGAATATGCTATCTAGGTTGGTCATAACTTTTCTTCCAAGGAGTAAGCGTCTTTTAATTTCATGACTGCAGTCACCATCTGCAGTGATTTTGGAGCCCCCCAAAATAAAGTCTGACACTGTTTCCACTGTTTCCCCATCTATTTCTCATGAAGTGATGGGACCAGATGCCATGATCTTCATCTTCTGAATGTTGAGCTTTAAGCCAACTTTTTCACTCTCCTCTTTCACTTTCATCAAGAGGCTCTTTAGCTCCTCTTCACTTTCTGCCATAAGGGTGGTGTCATCTGCATATCTGAGGTTATTGATATTTCTCCCACAATCTTCATTCCAGCTTGTGTTTCTTCCAGCCCAGCGTTTCTCATGATGTACTCTACATAGAAGTTAAATAAGCAGGGTGACAATATACAGCCTTGATGTACTCCTCCTATTTGGAACCAGTCTGTTGTTCCATGTCCAGTTCTAACTGCTGCTTCCTGACCTGCATACAGATTTCTCAAGAGGCAGGTCAGGTGGTCTGGTATTGTCAGGTGGTCTGGTATTTCATCTCCTTCAGAATTTTCCAAAGTTTATTGTGATCCCCACAGTCAAAGGTTTTGGCATAGTCAAAAAAGCAGAAATAGATGTTTTTCTGGAACTCTCTTGCTTTTTGCATGATCCAGCGGATGTTGGCAATTTGATCTCTGGTTCCTCTGCCTTTTCTAAAACCAGCTTGAACATCAGGGAGCTCACGGTTCACATATTGCTGAAGCCTGGCTTGCAGAATTTTGAGCATTACTTTAACTAGCATGTGAGAGGAGTGCAACTGTGCAGTAGTTTGAGCATTCTTTGGCATTGCCTTTCTTTGGAATTGAAATGAAAATGGACCTTTTCCAGTCCTGTGGCCACTGCTGAGTTTTCCAAATTTGCTGGCATATTGAGTGCAGCACTTTAATATAGTATAATATTCAAAGGGTTGTCAATGTAATACAGGGAAAAAACAGCTTTAATGAATTTTTGATTACATTACTATTGCCTATTTAATAAAGTCAGAGAACATTTTCTCATTGCAAGTTGATTCTATTTGAAAACTGAGCATCTCAGGTTTTTAAAGACAAGTGTTGAGAAGGCACAATGGCTTTCTAAGTCAGAATCTTGTCAAATCAAATCCCTTATAATTATACAGTAGAAATAACAAGTAGATTCATGGGGTCAGATTTGATAGACAGAGTGCCTGAAGAACTATGGATAAAGATTAGTGACTTTCTACAGGAGGCAGTGATCAAAACCATCCTGAAGAAAAAGAAATGCAAAAAGGTAAAATGGTTGTCTGTCGAGGCTGAGAAAAGAAGAGAAGTCAAAGGCAAAGGAGAAAAGCAAAGATACATCCATCTGAATGCAGAGTTGCAAAGAATAGCAAGGAGAGATAAGAAAGCCTTCCTCAGCAATCAATGCAAAGAAATAGAAGAAAACAATAGAATGGGAAAGACTAGAGATCTCTTCGAGGAAATTAGAGATACCAAGGGAAAATTTCATGCAATGATGAGCGTAATAAAGGACAGAAATGGTATGGACTTAACAAATAGAAGATAATAAGAAGAGGTGGCAAGAATATCCAGAAGAACGATACAAAAAAGATCTTCATGACCCAGATAACCACGATGGTGTGATCACTCCCCTAGAGCCAGACATCCCTGAGTGTGAAGTCAAGTGAGCCTTAGGAAGGATCACTATGAAAAAGCTAGTGGAGGTGATTGAACTCCAGCTGAGCTATTTCAAATCCTAAAAGATGATGCTGTGAAAGTGCTGCATTCAATATGCCAGCAAATTGGGAAAACTCAGCAGTGGCTCCAGGAACTCAAAAATTTCACTTTTCATTCCAATCCCAAAGAAGGGCAGTGTCAAAGATTGTTCAAACTAGCACATAATGTCACTCATTTCACATGCTAGCAAGGTAATGCTCAAAATACTCCAAACTAGGTTTCAACAGTACATGAATAGACAACTTCCAGATGTTCAAGCTGGATTTAGAAAAGGCAGAGGAACCAGAGATCAAATTGGCAACATTTGTTGGATCATAGAAAAAGCAAGAGAGTTCCAGAGAAACCTCTATTTCTGCTTCATTGACAGCGCCAAAGCCTTTGACTATGTGGATCACAACAAACTGTGGAAAATTCTTAAAGAGATGGGAATACTGGAACAGCTTACCTGCCTCTTGAGAAACCTGTATATGGGTCAAGAAGCAACAATTATAACCAGACATGGAACAATGGACTGGTTCCAAATTGGGAAAGGAGTACGTCAAGGTTGTATATTTTCACCCTGCTTATTTAACTTATATGCAAAGTACATCATGTGAAATGCCGGGCTGGATAAAGCACAAGCTGGAATCAAGGTTGCCAGGAGAAATACCAATAACCTCAGATATGCAGATGACACCACACTTATGGCAGAAAGCAAAGAGGAACTAAAGAGCCTCTTGATGAATGTGAAAGAGAAGAGTGGAAAAAGCTGGCTTAAAACTTACTGTTAAAAAAGTAAGATCATGGTATTCAGTCCCATCACTTCCTGGCAAATAGATGGGGAAACAATGGAAACAGTGACAGACTTTATTTTCTTGGGCTCCAAAATCATTGCAGATGGTGACTGCAGCCATATAATTAAGAGACATTTTACTCCTTGGAAGAAAAGCTATGACCAACCTAGACAGCATATTAAAAAGCAGAGACATTACTTTGCCAACAAAGGTCCATCTAGTCAAGGCTATGTTTTTTCCAGTGGTCATGTATGGATGTGAGAACTGGATCATAAAGAAGCTTGAGCACCAAAGAATTGATGCTTTTGAATTGTGGTGTTGGAGAAGACTCTTGAGAGCCCTTTGGACAAAAAGGAGATCAAACAGTCAATCCTAAAGGAAATTAGTCCTGAATATTATTCATTGGAAGGACTGATGCTGAAGTTCCACTACTTAGGCCCCTGATGCAAAGAGTCAACTCATTGGAAAAGACCCTGATGCTGGGAAAGATTAAAGGCAGGAGGAGAAGGGGATGAAAGAGCATGAAATGGTTGGATGGCATCACCAACTCAATGAACATGATTTAAGCAAGCTCTGGGATATGATAAAGGACAGCTGTAGTCCATAGGGTCGCAAAAATTGGACACAACTGAGAGACTGGAGACTGGACTCAGTTATTGGAACATAGGTTGTATTTCTCTCTAAGATGACTAGGGCAGAAAGCATGCTGATTCATTCATCTGGGCAGCCTACTTGCACCACATAAAACTGGACCAGTTTCTCCAGCGGCCTCAACTTCCTTCTGTGGAAGCCATGGAGCAATAACTTTCAATTGGAGAATGATCAAACCAACCCACAGTTCTAGTTTGTTGAGAGGGTTAATTAATAATATATGTTTTAAAGACACTTAAAAACTTTTTATTTTTATTTTCTGTGCTGGGTCTCCATTGCTGCACAGGCTTTTTCCTAGCTGTGGAGAGCAGGGGCTGCTCTCTAGTTGTGGTGTGCTGGCTTCTCCCGGTGGCGGCTTCTCTTGTGGAGCATGGGCTCTAGGACTTGTGGGCTTCAGCAGCTGCAGTTCACAGGCTCAGGCGTTGGCAGCTCTCGGGCTCTGGAGCACAAGCTCAGTAGTTGTGGCGCACAGGCTTAGTTGCTGCAAGGCGTGTGGGATCTTCCCAGATCAGGGATTGAACCCAACTTTCCTGCACTGGCAGGCAGATTCTTTACCACTGAGCCACAAGAGTAGCCCTTAAAGACACTTTAAAAAAAAATTTAATTAACTTATTTAATTGGAGGCTAATTACTTTATAATACTGTAGTGGTTTCTGCCATACATGGACACGAATTAGCCCCGGGTGTACATGTGGCCCCCAATCCTGAAACCCCCACCACCACCTCCCTAGATACGCTTTGTAATGAAGGATCTTTTCACTGAAATAATAAAGATTGAAGTGATTTTTCTGTAAATCCATTTAGTATATATAATGATACAATTGATGGGCACAAAAATTCTAGATTATGGGCCTTATTTGATACCACAAGAAATTTAGTAATAGTGACTTTAGAACCACTGAAGAATATATAATATTTGGAAGAATTATGATACTAAGAAGTGTTAAAGGAATAAAGGAATTAGAAAATTCTCATTTCTCAACCAATTTAGTAATAACTAATTAGGCAAGAAATAGGAATGGATGCTAGAACTAGCTGATGAGTTTGGCCTGAGGAACAGGATTTTACAGTCTCAAAATTTCTCTTTCCAAAATGTCAAAAAATTCATGCTTTTACAGTACAGAAGTCTCAGAGATACCATCTTATTCAAGTGATCAAAGTTAACATCACCAGTTAAGAGAACAGATGCTGTAATGAAATTTTTGCATCTTGTTTTATGTCCCGACAGATGTCTCGAATAGTATTTGTATCCTACTGTTGTGAAAATTGTATAAATCTTAGTTATGTTGAATTGGTTCATGGCTTTTGGGCTCTACTATCTCCTACATTTCTGTATATTCAATCTATTAATTTTTGAGAGTCTGGTATTGAATCTCCAACTAAAATTCTTAATTTAGCTAATTTAAAAATAATTCTAATATTTAGCAGTACTCTGTGTAACTTTGTTCTGTATTTTCCAAGTCTCCTTTAAATGTATCATGCTTTCATAATTCAAAAAATACAAAAGAGGAAAAAAGTTAACATCATCAGTAATGAACAAAATCAATACCATGTACCACACGATTAGATGCAAAGAAAACAGCACACCAACATTTCTGTGAAATTTTGTCCAAAAAAATGCATGACCTGGAGATAATTATGAGGAAACAGTAGATAAACACAAGTTGAGGATAATGTCTTCATAACAGCTGACCTTAAAATCTTCAAAATGACACATTTGAGAAAGTTAAGGGGAAAAGAAGGAACTCCTCTAGAATAACTGAGACAACAAGGTACCACAACTGATCCTAGATTACGTCCCCTGCCATGCACAGTATTGAGACAAGCGGCCAATCCTGGTCAAAGTCTCTGGGGAAAGGGTACACAGAAGTTTTTGTACTATTCTTGCAAATTTTCTCTCAGCTTGAAACTGCTCCAAAATTAAAATGTTGTAAAAGTCCTATTCTTTGACTAGGACTCCAGTGATTGAATATCCCAAGTTCATATAAGAAATCATCTGACACATTTGCATAACCAAGTTTAAACACTGAACACAAGGTAAGGGGTGACTCCCCACACACCTCACCTGTGAATCACCAGTGTGTATTGTTATTGTTAGTACTTAACACTCATCCAGCACCCACACTGTTGTACATAATATAGCATAAGTAATGGTTTCCTCAAGGAGTTGTTCTAAAAAATAAAAATTTACATATACATAGGCACATATCCAAATACATTGTTATGAAGGGACGGGAAGTCATGGTTCAGACCTCACAAAGACAAAACTAGATTCAGGCTATTCCTCTCCTTTTTATTTCAGGTTAAGGAGGCAGAAGCCCAGTGTTCACACATGACCAAATTGCTGCTCTGTAGTTTGAAAGGAATGATGATGGCATCCCGTTTGTGCTCATGGCCAGCTGAGTATGACACCACACCTGCGCAACCCCAGGCCACTAACACTTCAGCAAGGCTGTGTAATTAAAGTGGCAACCCATAGCAACCAGAAATATTGGTGACTTTCAGGATGCAGCAGAAGCCCTCTGTCCACCTAACTTTCAGTTACAAATGGGGTCAGAGGGACCCAATAGAAGCAGAACCTGGAGAAACTTGGGGAGCTGCCACTTCTCCCTTTAAATCAGAGCTCCCTGAACCTTCTGCTCAGTAGCCAGGAGGTAAAATGTTAGTGCTGAATCCTGAAAAATCTCTTTAACTCTCTATGACAAAATCTACCCTTCCCTCTTCCAAAATTGTGTTTAAAAGAAACATTTATTATTATATAGAACACAGATTGCCATGTATAGAATTGGTGCAGATATAAATTGAAAAGAACCATAGCTCATTTAAACCACTGAATCTCTGAAAATTATATCAATTGGCAGAGTCAGGGACTGCAGAGATCTTCTATGCAAATCCTATTAAAAGTGGGACACTTCGCAGAAAATTTTATTGGTAAACTAGTAGTAGTTATAACTGAATGGCAAGATTCTAAATATCAACACAGAATGATTCCTATAATCCTCATAACACTACAAGGCATATTATTGTTATTCCACTTTATAGTTTGAAAATATTGTGACCTAGAAATGTTAAGTAACTTATCCTAAGTTGCACAGCTGATAAGTGGGCAAACAAGAATTTGAAGGCAGGCAGTTTGGGTCCTGAACCTAAGTTCTTAATGATAATATCATACCACTCTAACTGTTAGAGAGCTTTACAAGTTATCACCACCACTAGCCTAGTCCAGCGTTTTCCAGTCTATCTATCAGGTCAGAAATTACAACATTTTACATCCAGGGAATTCAGAATAGTCACCCTAGGATATAAGCCAAACCAGCTATTGCTCAAAAAGTGTTAGCTAAATTAAAAGGACAACAAGAATCAAATATATATTTGAGATGAAACTGAAATTTTAATTTAATAACTGTAAATGTCAGGTAATTAGGACATGGATTAATGAGTAGAACATCAACATCAATTTTATTACTTTTTAAGTGACGAAATCTCTGTTTCCCACACTCTCCAATCCATACCCAGGCTTGTAGGCATACATGTATGAAGTAAGTGATTTAAACATTCAGTGTATCTAAAAACATCCCAAATTAAAGATAGAATCCGTAACCCAGGAAACAAATTTTTCTGATTCTTTTTTAAAATGTTGATTAGATAATAAGGAATTATAAAGCACAAAACTTTCTCTTATACATTCTCTTTAAACTTCTCATACCTGTGTGCATCTGTTGTATGTGTATGTGAAATAATGTTAAATCTGTTCATGTATAAGTAAACAGGATTAATATTCTAAAACATTCTAAACACTTGTATAGGCCAGTGGTAAACATCTCTGAAAAAAATATCTTTGACTCTCTCTGAAAAAAAGTGCAGCTCAAGCAACTTTGACAACAATGAGCATGAATAATAATAAAAGTTTTAACTTTTATCATTTATAATTGAATTGTTTTATATGTAGCAGTAACAGGATATAAATACTGGTGTGCATATACAGCAAATACAGTCTGGTTAGACTACATCTCTATAACATAAACTGATGGATCTACTTTCTGAAATTCAAGAGGCCTAGATTCAACATGTAGCTGCACCAAACCGTGTGATCTTGAGCAAGTTCCTTAACCATTCTATGCTGACTTGCTCCTCTATAAACTGTGACAATGAAACTCTTTATTTAAAGGATTGCATAGTTAATTTTAAGTTCCAAATCTAGGCCTAAAAGAAATAAGATCTTAGGAAAAAGAACCTAACATTAATATGTTAGAGGGCCTTCAGGGACTAACAATCTACCTGCCAATGCAGGAGACACAAGAGATGTGGATTTGATTCTTGGGTTGGGAAGATCCCTGGAGCAGGAATGGCAACCCACTCCAGGATGCTTGCCTGGAGAAGTCCAATAGAAGACATTTTATGAGAAGAGATGACAAAAGAAATAACTTATTTAAGATCATCTTAAAATAGGAATCAGATTTATGTCAATTGTTAAAACTGACGTATTTTTCTATTCCTTCTATAATAAAATTATTATTTTTTACTCCTCTTCAGACCAAACTTCCAGCTAAGAGAAACTAGAAAAGCTAGACAATTTTTGTTTTTAAATCTATTTGAAAGGATCAGAGAGTTACAAAGATACTGAGGATTTGGGGGAGGGACTCAAAAGCAAAAGGAAACCCAGAGAGATAATCTAAATTCTGTTAACTGCCAATAACAGAAGTAAATTTTCTTGGAGCTGCAAAAACACTGAAACTGTATTTATAATGTATGGTAGTCAGTCAGAATAAAACCAGAAATATACAAGGTATTAAATACAAAATGTGATTAAAAAAACAGAAGACAAACAGCCTCCCAGATAACCAAATGTTAGTGTTATTAATGCCTGACAGGCACTTCAAGCCATATATTCAAGAAGCTCTACAAATACCAAGCAAAAGAGATATAAGAAAACCCTCCCTAGGCACACTGTCAAACTGCAAAAATTAAACAAACAAACAAAAATCTTGCATGCAGAGAATAAGACACACAACTTTCAATAAAAAGCAAAAATTCTAAGAGCTAACCTCCCAACAAGAACAATGGAAGCAAGAAGACAATAGAATGACTTGATGTAAAGTAACAAAAAACCCAAACTCAAACCCAAAACTGCTAACCTAAAATTCTATCACACAATCAAAATGTCCTTTAGCAAAAGCAAAATATGTATCATCAGAAACCAAAAATGGATGGATTTGCTAACAGCAGATCATACTGGAGAAAATATTAAAGGAAATTCTTCAGGCAGAAGGAAAATAATCCGAAATTATATCTCAAGAGATGCAATAGAAAATGGAGAGCAAAAAGAAAAAATATGTAACAAATAGGTACTTGGAGGTTCTTAAAGGTATAGAACTAAAATATACAACAGTAATAACTCATATATCACAAGGGGGTAAACATAGTTAAGAGTGTTCTATCTTTTAAACAAGAAGGTACTACTATATGGCACATGGAACTCTACTCAGTGTTACCTGGCAGCCTGGAAGGTAGGGAGTTTGGGGGAGAATGGATACATGTACATGTATGGCTGAGTCCCCTTCACTGTTTACCTGAAACTAACAAAACATTGTTAATTGGCTATATTCCAATTTAAAATAAGTTACGAAAAAATGTAGGAGACCTGGGTTTGATCCCCTGGAGAAGAGAATGGCAGTCCACTCCAGTATTTCTGCCTGGAGAATTCCATGGACAGAGGAGCCTGGCAAGTTATAGTCCATAGGGTCGCAAAGAGTCAGACACAACTGAGCAACTAAGCATTGTGGATAAATGTCTTCTCCTGGTCTTTCAGCTTCACATCTGGCCACTCTTTCTTTTCTCACTAGTTCTCACCATACTAGTTTACACTCAGTTCTCAAATACACTAAATGATTTTTCATGTCACGTCCTTTGCATATACTGTTCCCTCTGCCTGAAATGCTTTTCCCTCTAGTCTTCCCATAGCTCTTCAGATAGATCTGAAAAATCTTCAAGTACTTTGTAAAACGGAAGTCAGTCACATGGTTTTCTACTCCTCAGCTTTTGTTTCCTTCATAGCACTTTTCACATTTTATATTTATATTGTTAACTAACTTCTAAGCTTCATTCATTTGTAAATTATGTACATATGTGAGTGTGTAGTATGTGCATGTGCCATGGAGTGTTTCAAGGGCTAACGATATAACAATGGATAAATTCCCTGTCCTAGTGGACCTACTTTCTAGTACAGGATATTATCACCATGTTAAGATGAGAAGGCTGTGCAGCTCACAGAATGAAGTAACTTGCATTCAGACACACAGCAGATACATAATGTCAAGACCATGACTTAAACTCACCCTGTAAAATTTAAAACAAGCACCCATCTTTTAGCATGAAAAGTTGTTGACAGATTGACCAAGAAGGACCATCTTTGTCTACCAAACAGAAAGAATGAAAATGCTTTATTTATTTGAATAATCACATGTATAAAGGATTTAGTATAATCGTCTTGGCATTACCCATTTTCTTCAGGTGTTGCCCCTATTATATGCCTTTGATATTTCCTTATCATACCTGTTAGTCCCAAAATAACTGGCTATCATCATGGTAACTCAAGATTCCCAAAAGGATTACAGAAAAGCAACAGTACAGGCACTACTTAGTACTTCTCTAACTCTCTAAGCAGTCTCTATCTTTTGTGAGATGAGCAGAACTCCCTAAGAACTTCTAAAACATTTTATGCCACTTAGCATAATGTATATGCAAGTTCACAAGAAAGAAAAGTACTCATTCCTTTTCCCTGAGTTCTCTAATTTTCCCTAAGCCATCGGATGTAAAACATTCCTGGGTCAGACAATTTCTCAGTTTAGTTAGTTAGACATCAATGTCAAGCAATGAAAAAAATTTTACCATATAGAAGAAAAGGTATCAAAGGTAACCAGGTAAATCTCTACTAGGCCAGTTCTATTTATGATTCTTTTAACCCACCAGTGTAAGAACTATCCCTCTGTCATGTCCAATAAAGCAATGGTTTCCAAATCTGGCTGATCTAAGTGTGTTAAAAACCTAGGAAGAGTTAGAATATAAATTATTGGCTTCATCCCCAAGAGATCTGATTCACAATGTTTGAGCTGGACTCTAGGGATATTAAAATGGTCCTTAAGCCAATATGAAGTCCAGTGTGGAAAAATGTTATTCTAGGGAATTCCATTTTGTCTTTGATCCATTTCAGGGTATCTATAGATAGATGACAGATTTACAGATAGTGATGGAGAAGGGAATGGCAAACCACTTCAGTATTCTTGCCTTGAGAACCTCATGAACAGTACGAAAAGGCAAAAAGATAGGACACTGAAGGATGAGTGCCCCAGGCCAGTAGGTACCCATATGCTACTGGAGATCAATGGAGAAATAACTCCAGAAAGAATGAAGAGACGGAGCCAAAGCAAACACAACATCCAGCTGTGGATATGACTGGTGATGGAAGCAAGGTCCAATGCTGTGAAGAGCAATGTTGCATAGAAACCTGGAATATCAGGTCCATGAACCAAGGCAAATTAGAAGTGGCCAAACAGGAGATGGCAAGAGTGAACGTCAACATTTTAGAAATCAGAGAACTAAAATGGACTGGAATGGGTAAATTTAACTCACACTACCATTATATCTACTACTGTGGGCAAGAATCCCTTAGAAGAAATGGAGTGGCCATCACAGTCAACAAAAGAGTACAAAATGCAGGACTTGGATGCAGTCTCAAAAACGACAGAATGATCTCTATTCGTTTCGATGGCAAACCATTCAATATCACCCTAATCCAAGTCTATGCCCCGACCAGTAATGTTAAAGAAGCTGAAAGTTGAATGCTTCTATGAAGATCTACAAGACCTTCTAGAACTAACACCCAAAAAAGATGTCCTTTTCATTATAGAGGACTGGAATGCAAAAGTAGGAAGTCAAGAAATACCTGGAGTAACAGGCAAATTTGGCCTGGGAATGCAGAATGAAGGAGGGCAAAGACTAATAGAGTTTGCCAAGAAAATGCAGTGGTCATAGCAAACACCCGCTTCCAACAACACAAGAGAAGACACTACACAGGAACATCACCAGATGGTCAACACCGAAATCAGACTGATTATATTCTCTGCAGCCAAAGATGAAGGAGCTCTATACAGTCAGCAAAAAGAAGACTGGGAGCTGACTGTGGTTCACATCATGAACTCCTTATTGCCAGATTCAGACTTACATTGAAGAAAGTAGGGAAAACCACTAGACCTTTCAGGTATGACCTAAATCAAATCCCTTACAATTATACAGTGGAAGTGAGAAATAGATTTAAGGGACTAGATCTGATAGATAGAGTACCTGATGAACTATGGATGGAGGTTTGTGACACTGTACAGGAGGCAGGGATCAAGACCATCTCAGGGAAAAAGAAATGCAAAAAAGCAAAATGGTTGTCTGAGGAGGTCTTACAAAGCACTGTGAAAAGAAGAGAAGTGAAAGGCAAAGGAAGGATACATCCATCTGAATGTAGAGTTCCAAAGAATAGCAAGGAGAGATAAGAAAGCCTTCCTCAGCTATCACTGCAAAGAAATAGAGGAAAACAACAGAATGGGAAAGACTAGAGATCTCTTCAAGAAAATCAGAGATATCAAGGGAACATTTCATGAAAAGATCAGCTCAATAAAGGATGAAAATGGTATGGATTTAACAGAAGCAGAAGATATTAAGAAGAGATGGCAAGAATACACATAACTATACAAAAAAGATCTTTACGATCCAGATAATTACAATGGTGTGATCACTCACCTAGAGCCAGACATCATGGAATATGAAGTCAAGTGAGCCTTACGAAGCATCACTACAAACAAGCTAGTGGAGGTGATAGAATTCTAGGTGAGCTATTTCAAATCCTAAAAGATGATGCTGTAAAAGTGCTGCACTCAATATGACAGCAAATTTGGAAAACTCAGCAGTGGCCACAGGATTGGAAAAGTTCAGTTTTCATTCCAATCCCAAAGAAAGGCAGTGTCAAAGAATGCTCAAACTACCGCACAATTGCACTCATCTCACATGCTAGTAAAGGAACGTGCAAAGTTCTCGAAGCCAGGCTTCAATAGTATGTGAACCGTGAACTACTAAAACTGGATTCAGAAGAGGCACAGGAACCAGAGATCAAATTGCCAATATCCATTGGATCAAAAAAGCAAGAGTTCCAGAAAAACATCTATTTCTGCTTTATTGACTATGCCAAAGCCTTTGACTGTGTGGATCACAACAAACTGTGGAAAATTCTAAAAGAAATGGGAATACCAGATCACCTGACCTGCCTCTTGAGAAATCTGTATGCAGGTCAGGAAGCAACAGTTAGAACTGGACATGGAACAACAGACTGGTTCCAAATAGGAAAAGGAGTACGTCAAGGCTGTATATTGTCACCCTGCTTATTATTTTATATGCAGAGTACATCATGAGAAATGCTGGCTGGAGGAAACACAAGCTGGAATCAAGATTGCTGGGAGAAATATCAATAACTTCAGATATGCAGATAATACCACTCTTATGGCAGAAAGTAAAGAGGAACTAAAGAGCCTCTTGATGAAAGTAAAAGAACAGAGTGAAAAAGTTGGCTTAAAGCTCAACATTCAGAAAACTAAGATCATGGTATCCAGTCCCATCACTTCATGGCAAATAGATGGGGAAACAGTGTCAGACTTTATTTTTCTGGGCTCCAAAATCACTATAGATGGTGACTACAGCCATGAAATTAAAAGATGCTTACTTCTTGGAAGGAAAGTTATGACCAACCTAGACAGCATATTAAAATGCAGAGACATTACTTTGCCAACAAAGGTCCATCTAGTCAAGGCTATGGTTTTCCCAGTAGTCATGTATGGATGTGAGATTTGGACTATAAAGAAAGCTGAGCACCAAAGAATTGATGCTTTAGAACTGTGGTGCTGGAGAAGACTCTTGAGAGTCCCCTGGACTGCAAAGAGATCCAACCAGTCCATCCTAAAGGAAATCAGTCCTGAATAGTCACTAGAAGGACTAATGATGAAGCTGAAATTCCAATACTTGGCCATCTGATGTGAATAGCTGACTCGTTTGAAAAACCCTGATGCTGGGAAAGACTGAGGGCGGGAGGAGAAGGGGACGACAGAAAATGAGATGCTTGAATGGCATCACCAACTCAATGGACATGAGCTTGAGTAAACTCCAGGAGTTGGCGATAGACAGGGAGGCCTGTCGTGCAGTCAGTCCTTGGGGTGGCAAAGAGTTGGAGACAACTGAGCGACTGAACTGAACTGAACTAATGGATTAAGGGAAACAAGCAGTTCTCATTTTAATATTTAAATATGCACCGGTCCACTGGAAGCCTACAGTTTCTAAACACTTGCTGTTCATTTATTCAGTTGCTACATTAGAAAGAAAAAAAAAATGACTTCATATTCTTGCTGACATTACATAGAGCTGCAATAGGAAGGTAAGAGTTCTTTACAACCAGAGGCCGTTTTATATCAGATGTTTCCCAATGCAAACTACAAGATCTTCAATTTTCACCATACAATTCTGCAAAGTATGGGTCTCATTCTAAAACTGAAAAATAAAAATTGCCTAGAAAAGCATTTTTCTTGAATGAGGAAAATATTCATGCTGTTTAATTTATAAAAGAGAGGCTTCTAAATTATGGTATGTAAATTATTTTTAATCCCAAGTGTTTTTTTTTTTTTTTTTGGTTGTGCCAGGTGGCTTGTGAGATCTTAATTCCCTAATCAGGAATTGAACCCTTGTTCTTGGCAATTAAAATGTGGAGTTCTAACCATTGGATTGTCAGGGAATTCCCAGATATATTAGATATATTGGAATAATTATATATATGAAGTAAGCCAGAGCCAACATTTCTAAAAGCAAATAAAAGATTTTGTGAAACAAATGTACCTACACATGTACCAGCTGGTGATAGCCAAACATGAAAAAAATTTTTTTTTACTATAGCTCCCTAGTAACCTAAGGACAAAAGAAACTACAACTATTGCTAAACCACTTACAGTAATTGTATTGTGTTAATATTGTTATTATTTTGAAAACGTAATGAGATTAGAGTGGAATAAAGGAAAGAAATAAGCATGTATTACTGGTAACTAGGATTTGGGACATAAGTGAAAAGAGGTATTAAGTAGTATGACTGAGATTAGGTAAAGATGCTACCATTTTGAATTTTAAGCTTGGAACAGAAATTATCAGTGTGAATTAATGATATATCTTAAAAAAGAAGTCCTATTCCATTCACCGAAAAGGCCTGGAAATGGTGCAAACCCAGTGGTTTACACAGAGGACTCTATACTTTTTCCCACTAAAAGAAACAAGGAATTCTAGAAAATGGTAAGGCAGAAATTTCTTATAAAACCAAAAAGTAAAGAAATTAAAGATTACCAGGGTTAAGTCAAAGGACTCAGTTCTCCAAATACAGGACAATTTAAGCACAAACAGGGATAATAACTTGTTGAAATACATCAAGTTTAAATGGGTAAAGTTATAATTATATTCAAGGGCCTCCCAGGTGGTGCAGTGGTAAAGAATCTACCTGCCAATTGAGGAGCTGTGGGTTCAATACCTGGGTCAAGATCCCTTGAGGAAGGAAATGGCAACCCACTCCAGTGTTCTTGCCAGAGAAATCCCACCGACAGAGGAGCCTGGTGAGCTACAGTCAGTCCATGGGGTTGCACAGAACTGGACAGGACTGAGCACTGACGCGCACACCTTGCCTTTCTTTTAAAAACTAAGCTTCAATGGAGTACTACTCAGCCCTTAAAAAGAATAAATTTGACTCAGTTCTGATGAGATGGATGAAATTGGAGCCGATTATGCAGAGTGGAGTAGGCCAGGAGGAGAAACACCAATACAGTATACTGACACATATATATGGAATTTAGAAGGATAGTAATGAAGACCCTCTATGTGAGACAACAAAAGAGACTCAGGGGTATAGAACGGACTTTTGGACTCTGAGGGAGAGGGAGACGGTGGGATGATTTGGGAGAATGGCATTGAAACATGTATACTATCTTGCAAGAATGAAGCGCCAGTCTATGTTCGATGCAGGATGCAGGACGCATGGGGCGGGTGCACGGGATGATTCAGGGAGAGGGTGTGGGGTGGGAGGTGGGAGGGGCCTTTGGCATTGGGAGATTGTGGACACCTGTGGCTGATTCATGTCGATGTATGGCAAAACAAATACAGTATTGTGGGGTGGGAGGTGGGAGGGGGCTTCGGCATTGGGAGATTGTGTTCACCTATGGCTGATTCGTGTCAATGTATGGCAAAACAAATACAGTATTTTAATTAAAAAAATAAATAAATTTAATTATAAAAAATAAAATAAAATAAAAACTAAGCTTCAGGATAAGCAAATCATCACTGGGAGAAAGTTTCTTATCAGCCAGTCCTGTCCAACGCAATAGCCACATTCATCTGTGGGCTATTTAAATTTAATAAAATTTAAAATTATAGAACGTTCCTGGCAGTCCCGTGGTTAAAACTTTGCCTTCCAATGCAGCAGCGCAGATATGATCCTGGTCAGGAAGCTAAGATCCCCCATGCCTTGCAGCCAAGAAACCAAAACATAAAACAGAAATAATACTGTAACAAATTCAATAAAGACTAAAAATGGTCCATATAAAAAAAATCCTAAAAAACAAAAAAAATTATGTTCCTCAATCACACCAGCCACACTTGAAGCATTCAATAACCACATGAGGCTAGGGGCTACCACACTGGATAGTGTAGATACAAATTCTGCCATCAGAGTGTTATCAGATGTAGTTGTTTAAGACAGTTTCCATCAATGACCACTACCAGCACAAAAAGAGACAGAAATGCTACCTCTGGGTGAAAGTATAAAATATTACCTTTAAAGTGGTCTTAGGGAAACAAAGGAAAGTGAGAGTCCATACAAAGAACATGTTAAACACCAAAAGGGAGATGCATTCAGCAAGATCTCGAGTGTGGGAAACTATACAAAAATAAAATTGCAATTGGGGGAGGAGGAGGGCAGAGACAGAAAGAATGAGGAGACAGGGAGAGGGAGGAAAAGAGGAAGAATGGGCTGTGGGGGGACAGGAAAAAGAGAAAGGATGTATACAGACAAATCAACCAATCACAATACATGTACAATTACTGAGTGAATCTTGGATTGCAAAAAACTTGTAAAAATTTTAATCAGGGAAATATAAACACTGAATAGATATCTGATTACTCTAAAGTAGTAGTATTAGCTTTTTTTTTAAACATGGGATGAGATTGTGTGTTTTTTTTTTAAGGGTGCTTATCTTTTAGAGACACATACCAAAATATTTATAAATAAAATTTCTAGGACTCACTTCAAAATAATACAGGGGTAGGTGGAGAAGAAAGGGGACAGAGAAAGATGGGAACATAGACAAAATGAGACTGACCAAAAGTTGATCATTGCTGAAAGTAATCCTTGAGAGATACCTGTGTGTTAATTATGGTATTCTACTTTTGCATAAGCTTGAAATTTGTCATCATAAAAAGTTAAAAGATCTATTTTAAAACTAGAGCATCATTGAAATGAATCAACTTCAGCATCTCTCCTCAACCACCCATGTTTTAGGAGGCTGCACTTAAGATATTTAGCGCATCTCCGACATAAATCACAGCAGGATCCTCTATGATCCACCTCCCAGTATAATGGAAATAAAAGCAAAAATAAACAAATGGGATCTAATTAAAATTAAAAGCTTCTGCACAACAAAGGAAACTATAAGTAAGGTGAAAAGACAGCCTTCTGAATGGGAGAAAACTATAGCAAATGAAGCAACCGACAAACAGCTAATCTCAAAGATATACAAGCAACTTATGCAGCTCAACTCCAGAAAAATAAACGACCCAGTCAAAAAATGGGCCAAAGAACTAAATAGGCATTTCTCCAAAGAAGACATATGGATGGCTAACAAACACATGAAAAGATGCTCAACATCACTCATTATCAGAGAAATGCAAATCAAGACCACAATGAGGTACCATTTCACACCAGTCAGAATGGCTACGATCCAAAAGTCTACAAGCAATAAATGCTGGAGAGGATGTGGAGAAAAGGGAACCCTCTTACACTGCTGGTGGGAATGCAAACTAGTATAGCCATTATGGAAAACAGTGTGGAGATTCCTTTAAAAATTGCAAATAGAACTGCCTTATGACCCAGCAATCCCACTGCTGGGCATACACACTGAGGAAACCAGAATTGAAAGAGACACATGTACCCCCATGTTCATTGCAGCATTGTTTATAATAGCCAGGACTTGGAAACAACCTAGATGTCCATCAGCAGATGAATGGATAAGAAAGTTGTGGTACATATACACAATGGAGTATTACTCAGCCCTTAAAAAGAATAAATTTGACTCAGTTCTAATGAGATGGATGAAACTGGAGCCGATTATACAGAGTGAAGTAAGCCAGAAAGAAAAACACCAATACAGTATACTGACACATATATATGGAATTTAGAGATAGTAATGATGACCCTGTATGTGAGACAACAAAAGAGACACAGAGGTATAGAACGGACTTTGGACTCTGAGGGAGAGGGAGAGGGTGGGATGATTTGGGAGAATGGCATTGAAATAGGTATACTATCATATAAGAAACGAAGTGCCAGTCTATGTTCAATGCAGGATGCAGGATGCTTGGGGCTAGTGCATGGGATGATCCAGGGAGATGATGTGGGGTGGGAGGTGGGAGGGGGCTTTGACATTGGGAGATCGTGTACACCTGTGGCTGATTTGTGTCAATGTATGGCAAAACAAATACAGTATTGTAATGTAGAATAAAGTATTAAAAAATTTAGGGAAAAAATCATTAAAAAAAAAAGATATTTAGCGCAGTTCACAAGCAAAGCTCCCTTCTTTTGTTTACATGTATGCAGATATATAAAAAGGTATAGGATGTGTTACTTATATTTATTGAGTTCTTATCAAATGCTTGGTGGTATTGTGCTAAACAATTTATATTGTTTCATTCAATCTTCTCAAAATTCTACACAATTATCTTTATTTTACCAAGAAGAAATTCACACCATAAGTAGTTTCAAAGAACCTGCCATAAGGTCACCTGGGTAACAATCTCTCCAGCCAGGACTTGAACACCCATCTAACCTCAAATCTCGTATGCTGTTTTTAGACAATACACCTAACATCCCCTAAACTAGTCTCCGAGATAGGTACTCTTAAATTTCTATCTTACATTCACAGAACCTGACACACGCTTTAGCTGTGGTGTGTTGAGATTATCATCTCTGGTTGTCACATATTTTAATATGAACTATATGATTAGTTTAACACGGTACATTGGTTCATGTTAAGCTTCCCTGGTGGCTCAGAGGTTAAAAGCATCTGCCTGGAATGCGGGAGACCTGGGTTCGATCCCTGGGTTGGAAAGATCCCCTGGAGAAGGAAATGGCAAAACACTCCAGTACTCTTGCCTGGAGAATCCCATGGAAGGAGGAGCCTGGTGCGCTACAGTCCATGGGGTCGCAAAGAGTCAGACATGACTGAGCGACTTCACACCATCACACACCAAGCTTTAAACACCCCTCTCTTCCATGTGATTTGTAACTGAACCTGGTCTCTAAATCACCTTGCTCTCACTCTATTCAAGCTGATCCTTTGAAACCAAGTGTCATATTTAATATTCTGCTGAAGTCCTACTGTGATAAAATACACATAAAATTTTCTATTCAGTTATTTTTAGATGTATAATTCAGTGACTATTTAGTATATTCACTAAATGTTGCATAAACATCACTTCTCCCAAAGGATGTTCTGCAAAATTTAAACCCTAAATGCAAAATTCCAACCTCAAATGATGGTATACTCAAGATTCCAAGTTCTTTTAACTAAATATTGACTGTTACATCATCAAAAGTTTAAAGAAACATTCTTTTGCATCCTTGTTATTGCTGAAGAACCATTCTGTTTACATCATTGATGAAATTCTATTAAATAGAACCCTGCAACACTCTACCCTCTAAAGACCTCTTTCCAGGTCAACATGAATAATTAATGAAACATTCTTTAAGTGTCAAATGCCTTGCACAGACAAAAATATTTCACATCCCCCTTTCCCTCTGTTCAGAATCCATCATCCTTCTATACATACATATATATATTTATACAAATAACTTCATCTTTGGCTTCTAATGTATTTTTCCATAATTACCTCTTAGTAATCTTTGCTGGCTATTTAAGCATATAACTTTTTCTTTTCTAAATGTTTATAATCTAATTTAGAGCAACTATGGACATTTAAAATTAAGTCTAAGTATCAAAACCTTTTTTAAG
The DNA here is from genome assembly GCA_917880005.1 of Nanger dama. NCBI lineage: Eukaryota > Metazoa > Chordata > Mammalia > Artiodactyla > Bovidae > Nanger > Nanger dama. The sequence goes on from CAKJTW010000007.1 coordinate 41,132,537, forward strand.
AAACATTTTTGATAGCAATTTAGATTTAGCCATTGCAGTTCTTAATATTTGGTATTAAATCAAATAAATTAAAATACAAGGAAATACTTTAGAAATGTATTTTAGAAAAGGTGTACCTTAATAAAAAAAAATAGATATAAAAGTATTGTCGAAACTCTTTAGGGTTTATTTCAAGACTCCTTATTATCCTATCCTATACTATCAACAGCTAAAATAGGTGGTGAAGAAACTGAACCCAGCAAACTGGAAAACTGTATTGAGTTTTCTAGTTGAAAATGTGTTTTATAAATAAAAACTAGTACAGTGTCCATACCATTTTCTCCTTTCTTATTGTTCACTAAATATGAAATTCTTAGATAATGTAGATTTGCTTATCAAGTTCTTGCAAAGTAAGACTAACACCCAAATTCTCAAGAGATAGTTATAATTTTACTATTTTACACAGAACTACATACAGGAAGGCTGAAAACCTAAACTGATTCAGATTTTTCTCAGCAAGCGTTACTAATCCATCCTGGACCTAGTGATGTATAGAGCATACATCATGATCTCAGAGTGAGGGTAATAAAAAGGTTCTCCCGGAAAACCACTTCTTGGTGCCTGTGTCACATGACTATAGGACCATGTAACCCAGCTCCCAAAACTGTCTTCAGCTACTACTTAGTAACTAGCAAAAGTGTAAATATACACATTACAACTCAGAGCCAAACACTTCTCCTATTGCCTCAAGTAGTTTATTGGTAGTTATTATCCACATTTCTATAAATAGAAACATTCTAAGTGACTATCACTAGTGCAGGTATTAATACACTTAACACGTGAAGGCTCCACAGGAAGCTACTTCATTTTGTGTGTAACAAGAACCAAGTTTCCAAAACTCCATTAAAAAAAAAAAAGCAAACGTAACAACAACAAAAAACCCCCAAACCAAACCCTGCTAGCAAAGTGCATTTCTTTTGGTTATCGTCAAAACAAATAGGTGTTGGCTTTAACACACAGAAATCATGTTGATTTTCTAACATGTCATCATGGGAAGCAAGTCTTCACTTGCAGATAAGAATTAGGTAAAGGTTTGCCCTCCTTTTAATTTAGAGCATTTTTTGGAGTCCAACATAAACAGTGCTGGTGAATTTTCACAGAACACAGCTTTCCTACTTTCCCCTTCATTTTCTATAATCGTAATTCTTATCTGCAGTACTGTATCATCTCTCTACCTTATAATAAAGACTAGACTGCCTGCATAACACTGTTCAGTTTGTAAACAAAAAAATTAAAGCTCAGAGCACATAAGGATATCGCTTACATTTTCACTGCACAGTGCATTAAGTGGTATTTATAAAGCTTCTGCTCTTCTCAAAACACTACAAAAATATATGAAAAACCACATCTGTGTTTAGCCAGCAAATAAAACAAATAATTTACAACTGGAATACTTTAGAGACCAGGTATTGTAATTACATCCTCTTGACTGAATTCATCAATTGCTTTCTTCATAAATCCATATACATATCAAAGCATATGCATTTAAGATTAGTCTACATGCCCAAATCTACTATATAAAAGAGTTACTTTAGGTTCTTCAACTGAAAGAAATTCTGACAACAAAATATTTCAACAGCCCTAAGCCCCTCAAAAGGTGTTTTAAACCTGACCGTGTAAAAAGATGCATAGCTGTTTCTAAAAAGTAAAAGACTATACACCAAAACATGCTTTGTCAGAAAAACTAACCCATGCACTTGAATATGCCCTAAACACCTTTTTATTATTTGAAGTCAGACCAACTTAAACATCATCTAGAATTAACATATAGCATTACAGTATTTAATTCCAGAAAATGTCAAGATTCATTTGGCCAAATCTTAAGAAACCAACACTTCCTCCTTGTCCCTGACTGGTTGGACCAATGTGATCAATATAACTGTATATATGATAATCTACTTTAACATTTCCCTTCATTAGCACTTTATCTTAACATACAAAGCCTTGCATACAATTTCTTTGCAAAGGCTTCCTCCGCCCCCAAAGATGTAAGCACAAAACACTAGGCAGACAATCTTCAAAGTTTTATTTCACTAACTTCAGGTCAATTTTCTATCCTTGCTTGGCTTCCCAAAATGGCAGTACCAGAAGATGTGCGGGGTAGGGAGAAGAGACCATTTGAAGAAGCACTGCATTTACTCATCTTCCAAAAGGCAACAGAGTTGGGGATCTGATTGTTCAACAAAACAAAGCTTTAACAGCATCCAGGCAGGCAGGCAGGCAGACCAGGCTGAAGACACTCTTCCACTTGTCAAAATCAGACCAGAGAAAACCTACTCCACACAGATATAAAAGGTATCACCATTCATCTTTTCTTTTTCTGTTGCCGCAACATTTTTCTTCTTTTAATTATCATATCATGCAGTTTCTCAAGTCCTTCCTTCAGTCCATCGCCTATGATTGCACAGGTGGGCTGCAAATGCCAGGGAGTTGATGAGCTCAGTTCACCCATTGCTAACAATTTCTCAATTTCTGAGAGAGACAGTGAGTTCCTCAGGTCTTGTTTGTTAGCAACTATAAGCACAGGGACCCCTTGATTTTCTGATATCCTTGTTATTTTATGAAGTTCAGTTTTAGCTTCTTCCATCCTTTCAACATCAACAGAGTCCACGACAAACACAATGCCATCTGTGCACCTGGTGTATGACTTCCACAGTGGCCGTAACTTCTCCTGACCACCTACATCCCAGAAGTGGAAAGTGACTGTCTTAGAATTTCCCAAGGTTACCTTAATTTTTTCCGTGTTAAATCCTTTGGTAGGCACGGTATTTACGAATTCATTGAACTGCAGCCTGTATAACACGGTTGTCTTTCCAGCACAGTCCAAACCCAGGATGACAATGTGGAAGGACTGAAATGAAGGCAGGCTGGACAGGATAGAAGTCTGGTCTGACAGTCCATTCCCCATTTCCAGTTGAGAGAAGTGTTTCAAATTGAAAAATGCTTTCTTCTTACTCTTTTAAGAACTTCTCTTCCCAGGAGATCCAGCTACCAGACTGCTGAGAGGGAAAATGAATGTTATTCTTGTTAAATAATGTACAACTGTTCTTCTCTCTTCCTGCTAAAATAAGCGACACGAGGAACTTGATAAATAAAAGTTGCCTCAGTTAAACCAAATGAGATAAGAATCACAGGCAAACCGAGGCGAACGACAGAATAAGCACTGCCACTGACATTCTTTAACATTCACTGAAATTACAGTAATATGTGCTTTACTTCTCCGGGTCCCTAGCTCTCAGAGACCTCATACGGAGACAGTCTACCAGCAACTGGTCCAAGTCGCAGTAACCACGTAAGTGCCTTTTTTGGCAGAAAATTTTAACACATAATCTGATCCTCAGGATCTAATTCCACAAGCTTAACAGCAAACCCAAGGTCACTATTATCTTACGCCCGCCACCCCCTCCCAAAATGCAATGTTCTCACCTCCTGAACTGGAGCGTGGGTCCAAATGAGAAAGCATTGGTAGGCTTCTCGACACTGGGGCGGACGAGCACCCCACGCCCGCTCCGCTAAGCTCTCCAGGAGGCTCTGGCGGTTGCGGCACTAGAAACCTTGGTTCCAGACTCGGACCACGCCCACCCCTCACGGCCCACCCCCGAGCCCGAATCCCATTGGTCACCTGCGTCAGCGGGTCCACGCCACGCCAGGCCCCGAGCCCTAATTGGCGAGTCTAACTGCCGCTCAAGCGCGGCGAAGTCGGGCTCTCCCTCGGACCAAAGGCACCACCTGTTGCCCTCGAGTTAGAAAACAAGGCGCCTGCAGAGGGAGCCGAGCGACCCCTGTAGGGGGAAAGGGAGACTCGCCGGCCAGCGAGGTCGCCGCCACCCCGCTCGCTCCGCCCGCCCGGGCGCACCTGCAGCGCAGCCCAAGGACGCCGCGCGAGGTGCTCACAGCCGAGGCCTGCGGTCACCGCCGGCATGTTAACTCCTCCTCTGGCCGCAGTGTCCTGCCTACGGCCGCGCGGGTCCCCCAGGCTTGAGTGATCCTGACCTGGTGCACCCGCCGGGGAAGGCCCGCTGTCCTCGCAGCACGACCCCTCGTCTGTTTCCCTCCGCACCCGGCCGGCAGGTCTCCCTCAGCAGGGCGTGGCCACATCAGTTGCCCGTCCCGCGGCGGCTCACCTGACTAAATGTCCTTCCCTCGTCTGGATCCAGCGTGGCTCTCTGGCACTCGGGAGTGCGTTGGTACCAGCGGGAGGGCGCCGGCGAGGCCTGGGCGGTGGCAGGGGACGAGACACCGCTTCTAGGGGCGCTGGCCCGGCGCCGGGCGGCCCTAACGGAGCTCTGCCGACCGCCCCCGGCGCCTGCCGGGGCCCCGCCCCCTTCCCGTGCTCGCCCGGACGCGGGCCAGTGGGGGGCGCGCGGGAGCCGGGTCTCCTAGCAACGGCAAAACATGGTCAAGTTCAAACCGACCGGGGAGCTGGCTAGCGGCGGGCGGGTGTGGTGGGGTTTCCGGTCTTAGCCCCGAGAGCCGCAGCTGTTTCGAAGCTACTGCAGCCGGCCGCTATCTTTGGGCGGGCGCCACCCTGCGCCGCCTAGCTTCAGGGCATCCTATGGCGTCCTCCGGGCGGTGGCCGGTGACTCGGGGTCAGGGATTTCAGAGGACTCCGGACGGGTGGGCCCGTTATGTAACGGGGTGACGTGGACGTGCCCCAGTAGCTGCCCGGAGAGTCCTGGGTCAGACTGATGTCTGTAACACATCCTCCTTACTATGAGCAAATAAATGCTCTCTGCCACGTGATCCTAGCAACATCTCGCTGAGGTGGCGACAGGTAGAAATATGCCGATTTTTACAGACGAGGAAATCCCCTCGCTGTTTCAGGTAATCCAAGAAAAATTAGTAGTGGTCCTGAAATTTATCCTCTAATCACTAAATCCATAATGCTTTCCACTGGATAAGTTTGACTCATTGCAACAGTGTGCTTGACCCATAAATGTGCAAGTATTTATTGAACACTTTACAGCAGTAGGCACAATTCTGTGTGTCTGGGGATAGAATGGTGAGCAAATCAGACCTTGTCTTCGCACTCGTGAAGTCCGTAAGAGAAAAAGAAAGTAACCAAATGTCCACATGAATAAATGTAATTACAAAACATGATCACTGAAATTCAGAGTACTTATAACAACAATTAAGGAGGAGTACTGATAAAGATCTGGGAAATCTTTAATAAATATCTTTTGGTGGAGGCTGTAAGATATTGGAAGAATTTTTATGGTGCACTGTTTTCCAAAAAAATTGCACTTTTATAAAATGGATTGAAATTTCCCAATTTTTCTCAAGACCATTACTGCTATATTTGTCTCCTTGTGACTAGTATTATCACACTAGATAAAAAAAAAAAAACGCAAAACCTAAAGACTAACCTAAGCACAATACATATTTTCAAGAAAGCAATACTAATTTGGGAAAAAAACTAGAAGTATCAAATGGCATATTCTACAAAGTTATTTATCTAGTATAAGTTAAAGCTTGCTGTATTATAATTGTGAACTCTCATTAGCCATTTTCAGTAATTAGCCAGCACTTTATTAAAGTGATAGTCTACCTTTTCTTGAAAATTTAAAGATATTATTTATTAAGCTGGAGAAAAACTTGCAAATTCTCATTAAATGAAGAATAAAGATAGCTTTATTGTCATACTAGCTTTGAAATCAAGCAGGCCGTATTAGTTGCATATTCACATATTAATGGCTTCCCTGGGTGGCTCAGTGGTAAAGAATCTGCCTGTCAATGCAGGAGATGTGGCTTCCATCCTGGAATGGGGAAGATACCCTGGAGAAAGAAATGGCAACCTATTCCAGTATTCTTGCCTGGATAATCCCATGAACAGGGAGCCTGGCGGGCCATAGTCCAGGGGTCACAAACAACAAAATGACAAAACAACAACAAAGTATTAGTTGCTGGGATGCATTTCTACACATACTTCCTCAAAGCCAAAAAAGATGAGATAGTAAAATATTAACAGCTTACAGCCTTATAGAATCACCTTCACTAAACTGTACTTTAATGTTTTATCCTAGGCTTACAACTAGAACCCTTTGGATAACTATATAGCCTGTGGGTCAAATTCAAGAGATAAGAATGCCTTTTACAGGTTTAAAGGGCCGCAACAGAAAAGACAAGATAGTACAATGCAGCAGAAACCATCTGGAGCTTTGAAATACCTAAAATATTTGCTCTCTGGCTGTTAATGGGAAAATGATACTCCTGCTTTATGAGCAATAACAACCATATAAAACAGCAAATGATAGAAAAAGATCAAATTCATAGAACACACAGTCTATTTTGTTGCCCAGTCTTTCTGTAGAAGGCCCATTCAAATATTTAATTTTAATGCTATGCCAGGAAAATGCAGCCTTTAGGCTACAGTTCATAAACTATGTGCTGATGTGCTCTGGGGGTGCCTCAGAGAAATCATAGGAGTTTTATGGGATATTTTAACTTTTGGAGGGAAATACAGTGCCATCTGTTGGACCCTGATAACAACTACAACTATTAAGTTATCTGAATCTATCCCATGTACATGGGAGCGACAGTCCATAGGGTTGCAAAAGAGTCGGATGTGACTCAACAACATCATTAATAAGAGGAAGTCTGGGTTACTTCTTTTGGCTAGAGGGACCATGAAAAAATTAGGAGCTCTGTGAATCTCTGACTTTAGTTATGGTTTTTCAAACTTGGCTAATCAACCTTGTAGTGCTTATAAAATACAAATTCCTGGTCCCTATTAAAGACCTGCCAAATCATCAGGAGAGGGGCTAGTGGTCTGTGTTTTCAGCAAGCATCCTAGTAATCACTGATTAGACATTTTGAAGAAATACTAATCTTAAGAAACGGTAGGTTTTCTTCTTTCAAATTAAAAAACTGAGTGATTTACCTTGTTTCCCCTATGCGAATACCAGGACCCAGGTCAAATCTGATGTCTGTAGTATTCTTTCTGTCTTCCAAAATCTGATTTTCAACTATATACTTAAGCATATACATACTGCTGAAGAACTTAGATTAAAAATTTAAGCTCGGGAGGCAAGGCCATAGCCTCCCGGAAAATAGCTTTCTCTGTTGCTTTCTGTAGATTTTCCCACCAATTAAGCGTATCCCCCCGCACCTATGGCCCCTGTTTCATTGTATCCCATAACCTGACCTCATTCCCGCCTGCCTGTGATTTTTTTGTATAAAAACCCCTCACTACTGACGCTGTGGGTTCACTCCTCCCGAGGAGACTGAACCCCGGCACGCCGGCTTAATAAATCCTCTTGCTTATTGCATCGAATTCGAGCCATTGTGGTCTTTGGAGCGACAGGTCCTGAGAAAAGGCCGTGAGGTCTTACATTTGGGGGCTCGTCCGGGATCCTACCTCGCTCACTCAGACTCTTTGGCTTCTGGATTCGGAGGTACGCTCGAGCAATTTTTGTCCTGTGTGTCTGTGTGAGTTTGCCTGCTCTGTGTTAAATCTGTATTGTGTCGTTTTCCTCTCCTGCTGTTTGACTCTATTTTTCGGAGGTTTCAGTGAACAGGCAGACGGTTGTGGGGCAACTGATTAGTCCCGGCCAGGGCCACTCCCTGGTGGACTTTGAAGGCCTCCCAACAGGTGTGCCCCAGTAACTACCGCCCGGCTGGGTGAAACTTCCCTATCTCTCTCATTCGAGGATACGGCCTGATATTATTGTGGGCACGGGTCAGGCACTTAAAAGCCGTTAGGGCGCCTGCCACTTGAAGACTCCGTGACAGGATAAGGGGGTCACGGAACGGGCTAGAAGCCGCAAGGGCGTCCCGCCCCCAACAAAAAAACTTCCGGGCAACGATATAGGCACACGAGTGATCTTAAAGCACGCCACAAGTCCACCTCTCTGGCCGCCACCTTTCCCGGCAAGATTTTTGGTGGCTATCCTCAATAATCTCTCTTTCACCTTCAGTTTCCTCCAGCTGCGGAAGCAAGGTTCTGTGCGTACGCATCTGTCTGTCCGCTGTCAGAACTGCGGCGAGTCCCGGGACGCTGGGATCGCCAATCTGGGAGACGGGTCGTGACGACTCCCTCCATCTGAATCTGATTTGAGTAAAGTCTCTGGAAAAGCCTGTCCGTAAAGCTGAGAAGCTTGTCTGTTTAAAAGGCTTGCCGAGGGTGAAACTTGCAGCAGCTGCTCTTTCTTTTTTTCTTTCCAGCCACCTTGGTAAGTTTTATTTGCCTTACTCTGTGTTTCTGTGTTTGTTTGTTTTTGCTTTCTGTTTTGACAAACCGACGATGGGACAGACTGTAACAACCCCTTTGTCTCTGACAATAGACCATTGGACGGAAGTGAAAAATAGGGCCCACTGGCTCTCAGTGGCAGTGAAAAAGACAAATGGCAGAGCTTGTGTGCAGTAGATTGGCCCGGCCTTAATACCGGCTGGCCGCCGGAGGGCTCGTTCTTTTTAGAACAGGTTAAACAGGTCAAAGCTGCAATTTGCACTCCTGGACCTGCTGCTACTGCCGGGCACCTGGACCAGGTGCCATACATTCTGGTTTGGGAAGACTTAATCCGTACCCCCCAGCATGGGTTCGACCCTTTGTTCTCTCCGCAGGGAAGCCACCGGAACCCGTTACAGGAATCCTTGCTTTAACATCCACAGCGAAAAAGAAGAGATAAGGACTCCTGTCAGGAATATATATCCAGATACACAGACTGATCTCTTGCTCCTAGACTCTCCCCCACCTTATCCGCCGGCACTGGTCCCGCCTCCTGCGCCCCAGGTGGCACAACCAACTGTCCCGCCTGGACAGCCTAGGGAAGGGGGGAGGTGGGGCCGGCAGCAGGGACGCGTAGCCGTAGAGCTGCTACCCCGGACTCCACCGCTCTTCCCCTTCGAGAGAATGGGCCCCCGACGACCACGGGATTCGGCCACTGCAATATTGGCCATTTTCTGCCTCTGACCTTTACAACTGGAAAAATAACCCCTCTTTTTCTGATAACCCCCAGGCGCTGACCTCTTTGATAGAGTCTCTTGTTTTCTCACATCAGCCCACTTGGGATGATTGTCAGCAATTGTTGCAGACCTTGCTCACTACAGAGGAAAGACAGCGAGTACTGTTGGAGGCCCGCAAGAATGTGCCGGGGGATGACGGACGTCCCACGGTGCTTCCAAATGAAATAGATGCTGGCTTCCTGCTGACGAGACCTAATTGGGACTACAATTCCCCAGCAGGTAGGGAGCACCTAAGGGTCTATCGCCAGGCTCTGGTGGCGGGTCTCCGAGGGGCAGCAAGATGCCCCACCAATTTGGCAAAGGTAAGAGAAATGACTCAAGGACCTACTGAGTCACCTACCGTATTTCTAGATAGATTGATGGAGGCATTTAAAAGATTTACTCCCTATGATCCCACATCTGAGGAACATAGGGCTACAGTGGCCATGGCTTTCATCGATCAGTCAGCTTTAGATATTAGAAGAAAGTTACAGAGATTAGATGGGTTACAGGGATTCTCTCTTCAAGATCTGGTCAGAGAAGCAGATAAGGTGTTCGATAAAGGGAAACAGAAGAAGAGAGAGAGGAAAGAAAGATGCGAGAGCAGAATGAACGAGAAATAGAAAGAGAAAGAAGACAGGCAAAAGGCCTAGCAAAAATTTTGACCACAGTAATTAGAGAAGGAAGGAGAGATGATAGAACTGAGTCGAGAGACCGCAACAAAAGCAGGGCAGGGGCCAGACCATCATTAGATAAAGATCAGTGCGCATATTGCATAGAAAAAGGGCACTGGCTCCGGGAGTGCCCCAAGAAGAAGAGGGGAAGGTCCTCCACTCCAGACAAAGTTTTAACTCTTGAAGATTAGGGGAGACGGGGCTCGGATCCCCTCCCCGAGCCTAGGGTAACTTTAAAGGTGGAGGGGAAGCCTGTACAGTTCCTGGTAGACACGGGAGCCCAGCACTCCGTCCTATTACAATCAGAAGGGATGCTGTCTGCAAAAAGGGCATGGGTGCAGGGCGCTACAGGGTATAGACAATACCCATGGACTACCCGAAGAACAGTGGACCTCGGCGTGGGCCGGGTATCCCACTCGTTCCTGGTGATCCCTGAATGCCCTTACCCCCTACTGGGATGGGACTTGCTCACGAAAGTGGGGGCTCAGATTCATTTTCACACCGAGGGAACCACGGTGACAGATGGGGAAGGAAGGCCATTACAAGTCTTGACCCTGAAGCTAGAGGGACGAATATAGGCTGTATGAGAGCCCTTCCCTTGAGACCATAAATATGCAGGACTGGATGGCTAAGACTCCTCTAGCCTGGGCTGAAGTTTCGGGCATGGGAATGGCTGTCCGCCAGCCCCCAGTGGTGGTAGAAATCAAGGCCTCCTCCACCCCCCATCTCTGTCCGCCAGTACCCGATGAGTAAGGAGGCTCGAGACGGAATTCGCCCACACATCCAAAGGTTCCTTGACCTGGGAATTTTGATAAGGTGCCAATCGGCCTGGAACACCCCGCTACTTCCGGTCCGGAAACCTGGGACGGGCGAATACCGGCCTGTACAGGACCTGAGAGAAGTCAACAAGCGGGTGTCCGACCTACACCCAATGGTGCCCAACCCCTACAACCTGTTGAGCACGCTTCCCCCCAGTCGGAAGTGGTATACGGTTTTGGACTTAAAAGATGCCTTCTTCTGCTTGCGACTTAGCCCCATTAGCCAGCCTATTTTCGCCTTTGAGTGGAGGGACCCCTTAACAGGACTCTCCGGTCAGCTAACGTGGACTAGACTGCCACAAGGGTTTAAAAATTCGCCGACCATCTTCGACAAAGCCCTCCACCAGGACCTTGCACATTTCCGTGCCACAAACCCCCAGGTAACTTTACTCCAATATGTAGATGATTTGCTCCTGGCTGCTGACACTGAAGAAGAGTGCCATAAGGGGACTGAGACCCTGCTAACCGAGCTTGGAATCCTCGGATACCGTGCCTCTGCTAAGAAGGCCCAGATCTGCTGGCAGCAGGTCAGTTACCTGGGATATCAACTCAGGGATGGGAGGCGATGGCTCACGGAAGCCAGGAAAGAGGCAGTGGCCAGAATACCAGTCCCCGGGAACCATCGGCAGGTCAGGGAATTCCTGGGAACTGCGGGGTTCTGCAGGCTCTGGATCCCGGGGTTTGCAGAGATGGCCTCTCCCTTGTATCCCCTTACGAAGGGCAGCACACCCTTCGTCTGGGGAGAAAATGAGCAAAAGGCTTTTGACAACATTAAGCGTGCCCTGTTGTCAGCTCCTGCCCTGGGACTCCCAGATGTGAACAAGCCATTTCATCTCTTTGTGGCTGAACATAATGGCATTGCAAAGGGGTCCTCACTCAAAAACTGGGACCATGGAACCGGCCTGTGGCATATCTGTCAAAGAAACTGGACCCTGTGGCTGCCGGCTGGCCCAGTTGCTTGCGAATAGTGGCAGCTGTGGCAGTCCTAGTGAAAGATGCAGACAAGCTGACCTTGGGACAGAACCTGGTCATTACTGCACCCCACGCTCTAGAAAGTGTGATTCGACAACCCCCGAGAGATGGCTGACCAACGCCAGAATGACCCATTATCAGACACTGCTTCTAGACTCAGAGCGAATTAGGTTCGCACCAGCTACGGGACTCAACCCTGCCACGCTGCTGCCTGACCCCAGCCAATCCGAGGTGATACACAACTGCCAAGAGATATTGGCAGGGGTACACGGAGTTCGCCAAGACCTGACAGACCAGCCGCTCCAGGATGCTGAGGTGACATGGTACACGGATGGGAGTAGTTTCCTCGCAGAAGGTAAGCGGCGGGCAGGGGCGGTGGTGGTAGATGGAACTGAGGTAATCTGGGCGGCTGCCCTTCCTCAAGGCACCTCAGCCCAAAAAGCCGAGCTGATTGCCCTCACAAAGGCCCTGGAACTGTCACGGGGGGAAAAGGCTAATATTTACACTGACAGCAGATATGCCTTTGCAACCGCACATGTCCATGGGGCTATTTACCAACAGAGGGGGTTGCTCACGTCAGCCGGAAAAGAGATTAAAAACAAAGATGAAATCTTGGCATTGTTGGCTGCGCTGATGTTGCCAAAAAGGGTCAGTATAATCCACTGCCCTGGACATCAAAAGACCAATCCCCGATAACAGAGGGAAACAATATGGCTGATCGAACTGCACGGGAGGTGGCGACAAAAGATGAACCATCGGGGCTGTTGGTGGTATGCTCAAATAGTGAAAACAGTTCCTCTCTGCAGCAAGAAAAACAGACCATGGTGGAAGAAGAGGCTAAAGAGATGTTAAAACAAATGCATTACTGGACTCACTTAGGAGCTAAAAGATTAGTCTCTCTTTTAATTAAAGCAGGGTATAAGGTGCCGGGACTTTCTAAATTGGCTGAGCAAGTTGTCCTGAGCTGTAAACCTTGTCAAGAGGTAAATGCCGTCCGGAACAAGACGGGTCAAGGTAAACGGCTACGTGGAGACCGGCCGGGAGCTTATTGGGAAGTAGACTTCACCGAGGTACGTCCTGCGCGGTATGGCAACAAATATCTGCTGGTCTTTGTAGATACCTTCTCGGGATGGGTGGAAGCATTCCCCACCAAAAACGAAAGTGCTCTTATAGTAGCTAAAAAGATTTTAGAAGAGATTTTTCCGCACTTTGGAGCGCCAAAGACGTTAGGGTCAGATAATGGGCCGGCTTTTACTGCCCAGATAAGTCAGGAATTAGCTAAGTTCCTGGGGACCAATTGGAAATTACATTGTGCATACAGACCTCAGAGTTCAGGACAGGTAGAAAGGATGAATAGAACTCTAAAAGAGACCCTAACTAAATTGTCCTTAGAGACTGGCGGTACTGATTGGATGGTGCTCCTTCCTCTGGCTCTGTTCCAAGTGAGAAACACACCCTCTCACTTTGGTCTCACCCCCTTTGAAATCCTGTATGGGGCACCCCCATATTGACCCTTAGAGAGGGATTCGACCCCCGAAACTTTAACAATGGTGATCTGTGTGCTAGGCTAAAGGGACTCCAGCTGGTTCAAAAAGAAGTGTGGACTCAGCTTGCTGCAGCTTACCAACCTGGTACCCCAGAAGAGGCCCATCCATTCCAGGTGGGAGACTCCGTATACGTTCGTCGACATCGGCAACACAATCTAGAGCCCAGGTGGAAAGGACCCTACATCGTCCTGCTCATGACTCCCACCACCATCAAGGTTGACGGAATCTCATCCTGGATCCACGCCTCCCACGTCAAAGCTGCACCAGAACCAACGCCTCAATGGAGGGCACACAGTACCCCACACCCTTTAAAGCTCAAACTCTGTCGATCACTGGATTCCTAATCATCCTCTACCTAAACCTCCTGACTCTGCATCAAGGAGCTGCTCGTACGTATTGGGCCTATGTGCCTGACCCTCCTATGCTTCAGCCTGTAGGATGGGATGAAGATACGTTGCCGGTGTACGTGAATGATACTGCGCTTCTTGGAGGAATTTCTGATGCACACATTCAACACCAACAAGCTAATATTTCCTTCTATGGACTTTCTTCATGGTTTCCTATGTGTTTTTCACATAATGTTTCTAAGCCTTATTGCGTAAATATTTCCCCTGTCACTTCCTACCCTCGTGTAACCATTTCTGAGATTACTAACGACGCTGGGGCTATTTCCCATCGCAAGGGTGTGGGGCCTCTAAGCATACCTTACTGTGATCGACCCTTGATGCGTATTGGTGTGGGAATAGATGTGCCATGGACTTTATGCAGGGGACGTAATGCCACTGTTTATAACATCAACAATAATAATAGTGTTTATCTTTGGGATTGGGCACCTGGAGGAACCCCGGACTTTCCTGAATATAGAGGACAGCACCCTTCTATCTTGACACTCGGACATCGTCAGATATTTCAAACCGAGATCTGGAAGCTCTTAGCTGCTTTTGGCCGTGGCAACATGCTGTATCAACAGCCTAATATCAGTGGAACAAAATATGGAGATGTGGGGGTTACTGGATTTAGGTGTCCTAGATCATGTGTGCCTTACCCCTTTATGATTTTACTTGGAAATGTCTCTGTTAATATCACTCAAAGTGTTTATCACATATCTTGTTTTAATTGTATTCTCACTAATTGTATCAGAGGCGTGAGCATAGGACAACAAATATTGGTAGTAAAACAACCAGCTTTCGTTATGCTTCCTGTCAAAATAGAAGAAGATTGGTATGATGAAACGGCACTGCAATTATTACAACAAATCAATACAGCCCTTGGCCGCTCTAAACGAGGCCTGGGATTAATTGTTTCGGGAGTAATATCTTTGATTACCTTAATAGCGACAGCTGTTACTGCCTCTGTTTCTCTTGTTCAGTCTATTCAGGACGCTGAGGTTGTTGATTCTCTGTCTTATAATGTCACAAGGGTTATGGGAACTCAGGAAGGTATTGACAAAAAAAATAGAAAATAAGCTGGCTGCTTTATATGATACCCTCAGAATCTTAGGAGAAGAAGTTCAAAGCTTAGATCTTAGAATGAAGATTCAATGCCATGCTAATTATAAGTGGATCTGTGTCATGAAAAAGCCTTATAATATATCTGACTTCCCGTGGGAAAAGATCAAAAGACATTTGCAAGGTGTGTGGTATAACTCTAATATTTCTCTTGATTTATTGCAGTTACACAATGAAATAGTAGATATAGAAAATGCACCCAAAGCTACTTTAGATATTGCCCAAACTGCTGAAAATTTCGTAAAAATCTGTTCTCTCACTTTCCCAGTCTTCATTCTGTGTGGCAGAACATGGTGGCTGTGGGTGTCATATTAGCTACTATCCTGGCCCTGATGTGTCTTGCGCCATGCCTAATTAGGGGCATTGTAAAGGAATTTCTGCACATAAAGATGCTCGTTCACCACAACACGCTGCAGCATCATCATCTTCTGGAGCTTCTAAAAGATGAAGAAGGGAGGGCTGCGGGAGACAACCTGTAATGGGTTAAGTCCTGGGAGCTGCTTGGCCTGGTACCTGCTATACTTCGGAGGCAGGGGTATTATGTTCTGCACACAATAATGGGAGCCTGGTAACTGTTTTCCTGATGATTTAAAATATATGATGTAAATGTTAGAAACCATGTAGACTTGATTGTTTATGTTACCCTATATATATATGCAGCAATCCCCTAAGGAAACTTCAATCTGTGATTTCAAGATTGAAATCATGAACAAGAAGAAGAGGGGAATGAAGAACTTAGATTAAAAATTTAAGCTCGGGAGGCAAGGCCATAGCCTCCCGGAAAATAGCTTTCTCTGTTGCTTTCTGTAGATTTTCCCACCAGTTAAGCGTATCCCCCGCACCTATGGCCCCTGTTTCATTGTATCCCATAACCTGACCTCATTCCCGCCTGCCTGTGATTTTTTTGTATAAAAACCCCTCACTACTGACGCTGTGGGTTCACTCCTCCCGAGGAGACTGAACCCCGGCACGCCCGGCTTAATAAATCCTCTTGCTTATTGCATCGAATTCGAGCCATTGTGGTCTTTGGAGCGACAGGTCCTGAGAAAAGGCCATGAGGTCTTACACTGCAGCTAATGTCCTTCTTGACATTTGCCACTTTTTTTGTTTAATTTCACTGCATCAGGTCTTAGTTGCAGTATGCAGGTCTAGTTGCCCTGCAGCATGTGGGATCCTAGTTTCCCAATCAGGAATTGAATCTTCGTCCCTTGCACTACAAGGCAGATTCTTAACCACTGGACCACCAGGGAGGTTCCAAGCACTCATTTTTTTAATATATTGCTGCTTCTAGAGTTTCTCACTTTGTTTCAGTGCATTTTTATTAGAATTTTCCATGTTTGAAGGTCTGGGTAAACAGAAGACATGATTTCTAGTGAAAGGAATTAGTTCAGCGGAGGTGCTAGACACAGAACCACTTAACTGCTCTGATATTCAACAGGACTTCCGGGTAGTAGTATAGACGCTATTATGAAGTCCGATGCCTGCACAAAATTTATCTGACAGTCACAGTAGCTTAACAGAAAAAAATAAACTAAATATTCAGATAGTAAACTGAATATTCAAAGAACTCAAGGGTTATCAGACAAGGGGTAGGGGAACAGAATTGCAGGTAGAAGTAACAGTATGCAGAGCATGGTGGCATTAAGTTTACGATATGTTTAAATCCATCCAAAAGGAGGAGACTATAATTTCTCATCGGAAAAAATAATGTGCTGGGGGACTTTAATGGATAGGTCTTCCAAACAGAAAATCAGTGAAGAAACAGCATTTGAACAACAGTATAGACCCAATGACTCTAATAGACATATATACAAAACATTTCAACAGCAGCAGAATGCACATTCTTCTCAGACCTACATGGAACATTATCCAGGATGAATCAAATACTAAGCTATGAGACAAGTCTCAACAAAGCTAAGAACACTGCAATAATGTCAATTATCTTTTCTGACCACAGTGGCATGAAACCAGAAACCAGTAACAGGAGAAAAATTAGAAAATTCACATATATGGTACCTGGAAATTAAATAACACAGTCCTGAACAATCAGTGGACTGAAAAAGAAATCAATAGGAAATCAAAAAATGTGGAGACAAATGAAAGTGAAAACACAAAACTTATGAGATGCACCCAAAGCAATTCAATGAGGTAATTTATAGCTAGAAATGCATACAATAAGGAAAAAAGAGAGAGATCAAAGAAACAACCTAATATTGCATTTCAAAGAACTAGAAAAGAATCACCTAAACCTGAAGTTAGCAGAAAGAAATGATAAAGATTAGAGCTGAAATAAATGAAATAGAATATAAAAATAATAGATTAGCAAAACTTAAGGTTAATTTTTTAAAAATAAATAAATAAAAGTGACAAACCTTTAGCTAGACAAGCCAAGAAAAGAGAAAAGGTTCAAGTAAAATATATATATATAAATGAAAGAAGGGAACCTGAAATGAATACCACAGAAATACAAGGGATTGTAAGAAAATAATATGAATAATTACCAATAAACTGTACAAACTAAAAGAAAGGGATAAATTCTTAGAAACATATAACCTCCCAAGACTGAATCATGAAGAAATAGAAAACCAAAACAGACATAAGAGCACTGAATCAAAGAATTCCCAACAAAGAAAAGCCCAGGACTAGATGATTTCACTGGTGAATTCTACCAAACATTTAAAGAAGAATTAACACCAGTCCTTCCCAAAATCTTCTCAAAAATTGATGAGGGAAGGCACTCCCAAACTCATTTCATGAGGCCATCATTACCAAAGCCAGAAAAGGACATTATAAGAAAAGAAAACTACAGACCAATATCCATGATGAATATATATGCGGAGATTCTCAAAAAAATACCTGCAAACCAAATCCAGTAGCACATGTAAAGAATCATACCATGATCAAATGGGAGTTATTTCTGGGATACATGAATAGTTCATCACAGGCAAATCAACAAATGTCATATACTATATTAACAGAATGAAGAGTAATATCTACATATATAATGCATGAATGTGTGCAAAGTCACTTCATTTGTGTCCAACTCTTTGCAACCCCATGAACTGTAGCCCACCAGGCTCCTCTCTCCATGGGTTTTTCCAGGCAAGAATACTGCAGTGAGTTGCCATGCCCTCCTCCAGGGGATCTTCCCAAGCCAGGGATCAAATCCATATCTCTTACATCTCCTGCCTTGACAGGCAAGTTCTTTACCCACTGAACCAACTGGGAATCCTGTATACACATACACACATAAGGACCTTATATATATATATATAGACACACACACACAATAGAGTATTATTCAGCCTTTAAAAAGAAGGAAATTCTGCCATTTGCAACAATATGGATAATCCAGAAGGGCCTTATGCTAAGTGAAATAAGTTAGAGAAAGACAAATACTGTAAAATGTCAATTATATGTGAATCTTGGAACGCTGAACTCATAGAAATAAATTAGAATGGTTGCCAAGGGCTGAGGGAGAAGATGAAATGGGGAGATGTTGATCAAAGGATATAAACTTACAGTTATAAGAAAAATAACTTACAAGTTATTTAAGTTATAAACAAGTTATATTTCAGCTATATCTTATATTTGTTATAAATAATTTATAAGACAAAGTTCTGAGGATCTCTTGTACAGCATTGTGACTATAGTATAAAATACTGCATTGTTTCTTGAAAGTTGCTAAGAGACTAGATCTTAATTATTCTCAGTACATACAAATGGTAACTACATGAGATGACGGAGGTTTTAACTAATACTAACATTATTGTAATAATCATTTCACAATATACATATGTCAAATCATTATGTTGTACACCTAGACTTACGTAATAGCATATGCCAATTATATCCCAATAAAGCTGGGAAAAATAGATATGCCTAGAAAAGAGATATTTTTCCATGCCCCAAATAATAGAAGAAAAACAGGTGCATTTCATGTTTCTGAAGTGTATCAATACCATTCATACTCATAGTAATTTATTCACACTTCATAATCATATAGCTGTGTTTCCCTGATGGTAAAGAATCTGCCTGCCAATGGAAGAGACACAGGTTTAATCCCTGGGCCAGGAAGGTCCTCTGGAGAAGGAAAGGACAACCCACCCCAATATTCTTGCCTGTGAAATCCCATGGACATAGCCCCTGGAATTTCAGAGTCAGACACTTGTTGTTCAGTGACTGAACAACAATCACAATCGTAGTCAGAGTATTTCTGAGCTAGACTCCATCCTCAGTTGCTTCTTGAACTCCTCTGCCTAATACGCAACATGTTCAAAACTTAACTATCACTTCATTATCACTCTGACCAAAACATGGCCTTCCTCTTTTAGTCCTTTTGGGGGTTGATGGTAATTTATTTAATAACCCAAGTAATAATCTCAGAGCCGTTTAAAAAATTCTCCTATGCTTCACTTAAATGATTAGCCACCAGTGTCTCTTTATGTCTTTACATGCTCATTCCCACTGCTTACATCTGGTTCTTATGCCTCTCCTAAACTGGTTAATTCACCCCCTAACTGATTTTTCAATTAACAGGCAGTGGCAGTGGAATTTGTTTCCTGTGTCTGCCACCAGAGTCTGTTCTCCTTTCCATTCCATTCGAGGGCATCCACATTCAGGTTAATTCACTTTGATCCACTGCAGCATAAACCCAGGGTATAATTTTTGACAAGCTTTGAAAAAAAGAAAGATGTCAGAAGGGAAGTACAACCCCAAATTCACTGGGAATGAACACCTAGGTATGAATTTACTGGGCCTATAGAGCCAAAACCCTCCTCCTCCATTTTATGGTCAGCTTCAAGGTCTAGCTCCATCACTTTCACGTCCCAGGACAGATTGCCCCTTCCTCCAGGAGGGCCTCCATGGGCCTCTGAACACTTAGTCCAGGCCCAGCTGCAAAGAGGTCCAGTGGTATAAGAGCAAGATATCATGCCATACCCCATAGGAGGCCTACTTTGTGTAGCCCTTATTTCCCGATCTTGAACATGCCTCTTCTAGGATGACTATGTGGGCTTCCCTGGTGGCTGAGCAGTAAAGAATCTGCCTACCAATGCAGGAGGCACAAGAGACTTGGGTTCAATCCCTAGGTCGGGAACATTACTTGGAGGAGAAAGTGGCAACCCACTCCAGCATTCTTGCCTGGAGAATCCTGTGGACAGAGGAGCCTGGTGGGCTACCATCCACAGGGTCACACAGAGTTGAACACAGCTGAGCACACACCACACACACAGGGTGAATGACAGTAAGAATGTCTAGTCCAATGGGGCCCCAGTGAGGCCATCACATCAGAAAAGATGAGTCTTGATTCATCTCAGTTTTAAGTAACCCTCTGTGTTACACTGATTTCAACAATCTAGTTCTATCCTGTCCATTTTACATTTCCGCCTTCTGTCCTGAACATCTCTAAGGACCCATCTCAGTCAAGGGTTTATGTCCTCTTGGGGTGCTCCAAGGCTCAGTCTTTCAGTCTTTCTTCTTAGGTAATTTCATCCAGTACCAAGGCTTTAAGCGCTCTCAAAACTCTCAAGTTTGTCTCCACACTGGGCCTCTTCCCTGAACTCCACAACTGAGATGAACATAAGCCTGTCAGAGCTTATGTTCTAAACCTGCTCTCCAGACTCAACATTTCTCTTTGATTTCATTGGCGAATCAATTTACTTGGTCAGAGCAAAAATGTGGAGTCATTCTCATACGTTCTATCTAATCCACCAGCAAGCCCTGCGGACACCAATATCTAAACCTGACCACTTCTCACCAGCACACCGCTGCCCCTCCAGTTCCTGTCACTTGTGTCCCTGGTCTTCTGATATGGTCTCTCTGCTTCTGGGAGAAAGCTTTTCCCCTAGTCTCACAAAGCATCTCCTGAGAAAGCTCTTTCCTGAATACTGTATCTGAAGTGTCTACCTGCCCTCCCTTCTCCACCGTTACTCTTTTCTCCTTATTCTATTTCTTCCTAGCACTTGTCTCTGCCTGGCAAAATTTGCATTTGTCTACTGTGTGCCCTCATTCACTGTCTCCTTCTTCTTTTCCATCATGAATTCTAGGAAGCAAGGGTAATGGACATTACCTTACATACATACAGTGTCTACTGCAGTGTCTAGCACAGAATACGAGCTCAGGGAAGTTAGCAAATGAATATTTCATATCCTAAGAAGAACTGCTCAAACAGAAACTCACAGATCTCCCAAAAACAAAGAATAATTTCAAGGCACAATTCCATACAGAAAACCAAAACAGATCCTAGAAAAACAGCTTTGAATGTTCCATTGTTAAAAAGAGAATGCTTAAGCTTCTCAGGGTAAAATATCTGTATTAACAGTCATCTCAGTATTCTTAAGACTAACAGGTGCTTGCTGTGTTTTTATATTTAATGAACCCATTCAGGTGTTTTCTCATTCACAAGAGCTGAAGAATGCAAAGGAGTGTTCAGATGCTTACAACTTTGAAGCAGCAACTAATTATAATTTTGAGAAAAAGAATTTTCCTGTACCTTTAAGTCATCCATGTTTCAAATATTTTAGCTCAAGTTTCAGCTAGATTTTTGCTTTAATCATTTCCCTTTTTTTTTCTTCATTTGTTTCCACCTAATATTTTCTTCTTTGCTTTATTATAGTGGTGGTGATCCTTTGGTGGGGTGCGATGGGGCGACTGTTATCAGAGTGTACATGGTTAATATTATCACACTGTTCCTCTTGGATAAGAAATGAGAACCATTATTATCATGAGTCAGAGACAGGCAGAAACTACCCTTTTCAATTCCATGAAATGTATCCTCATACTTTTAACAAAAACCGTTCATGTGTGTTTGAGCCTGGTGTAAACTATGTGACAATCGCTCTTAAAAATGACTGTTACTAGCATGGAGTACTAGCATACATAATTTTAAGTGCTTCCTCTTTTTGTTGAACATAGAATACAAAAGATGGATGGCTAATTTCAGATTCTCTAAACAGAGTATCTGTACACTTAGTGAGGAAAATTTAGTTTTTACTGAAAAAATAATTGATATGACATTTGGGGATGTTTTAATTAAGGAAAAACATTTTAATATCTAATGAGATGGTACATGGTACAAATATTGCCTCAAATACTCCCTCATCATTAAAGAATTTCTGACAATTTGAAATATCTTTTTTTTTTTTTTTTTGTAACAAAACCAAATTTATTTAAGAAAGTATTGCAATATAGAATGGCAAAGTTCAACAATGCAAATCTTTAAATGAGCATTATAGATAAATATAAAACAAACAAACAATAGGCTAGTCCTCACTTCAAAAAGTTGATGATTTATAGTCTAATATCCTACTGAAAATAATGAGAAGAGAAAGTTTTATTACACTTCTCTTAAAAGCTCATTTTATTTATTATTAGTACAATTAAAAAATATTCCACAAATATCTGCTAGAGTGTTAAGCTAGTATCTGTAAGAAAACGCCACGGGAAGAAAAAGCCACCTCCAGGGACCGTTGATGAAAGCCTTTATTGGGCGTCGCTCTCAGGCAGAACTCCCGGGGCAAGCGAGGAAGGGAAGGGAGTCTGCAAAGTATGAGGGGTGAGGAGGGGTTTTTATAGCCAGGGCTGGCATTCAAACCAGGTTCTTCCATATAAGGTAAAGCGCTGGCTGTAGCAGTGATTGGTGTTCGGGGGGGCTTCGTGCCAGCACCTGATTGGGCCAGGCTACAGGGGGTTGGTCCCTGGAAGTTTGGCCCGCCCCCGGTTCCTGTTTGGGCATCGGCCAACTGTCGGGACTTGTCCGGGCTTGTCCGGGCATGTCTCGACATGCCCGACCTTTCAGTATCCAAATAGATACTTAGAAAACTACAATTCACTCTCTGCCCTAATGATTGTGTGTTTGTGTGTGTGTGTTTAATAGTGCTGGAGGAGTTAACCAGGTATGCCAAGTGATAATCTGGATAAAAAGACAAAGGTTAAGTAATTCAGTTTACTAATCCTGAAGAAGCAATAACTAATTATGTTGTGTGTGTCTATGTGTGTGTATGTGTGTGTATGTGCGAGCGCACTCAGATGCTCAGTCATGTTCTGCTCTTTGTGACTCCATGGACTGTAGCCTCCCAGGCTCCTTTGTCAATAGGATTCTCCCAGGGAGAATCCTGGAGTAGGTGCCATTTCCTCCTCCAGGGCATCTTCCCAACCCAGAGATCGAACCTGAGTCTCTTATGTCTCCTGCTCTGGCAGGTGGGAAACAGTGAGCCACCTGGGAAGCCCTATGTAAGCTGGTAAATAACTTAGTAAACCACCAAAAGGTGGTTGTCTTACATTTAAGGGCAGCTTGGACTCTAATTTATTTTAAAATTATCTCAGGTAGAATCCTTGCTTCCATTCAGTGCGTTCTCATGTACTGATGAAAAATATCATGCTTTATTGGAAACTTTGTTCTTGATGAATGATAAAAGACTAAGAGAAAGCTGGCAAAATATATGTTTGAATATTGATATATCACTCATTCTGTAAATAATATATTTTGGTCACTTATGGAGAACATTACAAAACATAAATGAGCTTTCTATTTTGATGCAAAAGTTCTGATTAAAGTCTAGCCTATAAATCATTAATAAGAGTCTTTCACATCTTATCTGACTTTTAGTTTCCACTCCTTATTTTGTTTTAGTTCACATTAAGGAAATCTTTGATCACATCTGAGATGACAGCAGAACAATTCAATGCTCTCATATGTATGACATCAGTTACTTTAAGTAAAACAATGTTCAAGTTGTTGGGAATAGAAAGTATTTTTATAGTTAAAAATACAAGTGACAGTTGATAAAATGACATGTACAAAATACCATGGTTATCCTTTAAGATGATATTTTTAACACTAAGTGAATGTAAAATGACTCATAAATTCACCCATCTTCAAAAATTTAGTCTACTAAAGTTAACAGTGATCCAATGTAGAAAGATATAAGAGCAAGTTACATATAATGCTGCAGAAACATCTGATCACATGGATTTACTGTCAATCAGGAAGAGCAGGTACATGTGACTGAAAAGGTGACTTTGAAGCTGGGTCCATACAGAAGGCTTTGAGTGTATGAGTGCTGGAGGAAGGCAGGGAGAGGACAGAAGCCCAGAGAGGGGAGCTCATTCCAGGAAGAACAAGGAAACAGCAGAAGCAGGGGCACAGAAGGAGAGCATCCAGATGTGACGCAAGGAAACAGCAAGTAATTCACCAACGAATGAAAACATAGGATTGCGTGACAAGGGGCAAGTTCAGAAAGAAGAAAGAAAATGGACTCTTATGCTGGAGTGTTTTATGTATCTTAGGAATTTGGACTTCAGCCATTGATGACTCCTGAACGTTACTTCCCATTCCAGTTAGCTCTGGGGTACCCTGGTGGCTCAGATGGTAAAGAATCTGCCTGCAATGCAGGAGACCAAGGTTTGATTCTTGGGTTGGGAAAATCCCCTGGAGGAGGGCATGGCAACCCACTCCAGCATTTTTGCCTAGAGAATCCCATGGACAGAGGAACCCGGTGGGTCGCAGAGTCGGACACAACTGAAGCGCTTGGCCCGAATGTACACAAAACACCGGGATGTATTCTGAAGTCGTAATGCTCCAGTTTGTAGACCTTTGATTAGTGTTTTTGGTTTGTCTTCTAACCTTATCTGCCACCCTTCTCATTCCTACTCTCCCACCCTCGTTCCTGTGCTCCATCCACATAGCACTACTCCTCTACATATTCCACAGCATACCGTGGATGGAAACAATAAATCGGTCGATCTAAGAAAGAAATGGAACATTTTACTGGAGCCAAATTAAGGATTATAGCCCAGGACAGCCTCTCACAAAGCTTTGATAACTGTCCCACCTGTTAGAGGTCAAAGCACACAAAGTTTCTGAGGCAAAGGACTGGCTGTACATTAAATGACGTTATTATTGACAGTTTATACAATCTAGCAAGTCGTGGGTCACAGGTCATCATGGACCCTTTTAAGATTAAGAAGGAATGTTATCTTTTAGGGAGCTATTTTGTCGGTGCTAGGAGAATGTTGCTCTTTATGGCTGAGCAGGTATTTCTGCCGATGGGGAGGCTGGGTTGATGCATAACATAGATACATAAGGCACAGTAGAGAGGAGATAGGGGACCTAAGAACACAGAAAGCTTTTATGCTTCAATTTTTCTTGTCTTGCCATAAAACATGAATTTTACTTCACAGAGTCCTTCTATTTCATGACTCTGCCTTTTTTTATATGATGCCTATAAGTCTCATGGAGAAGGCAATGGCAACCTGCTCCAGTACGCTTGCCTGGAAAATCCCATGGACGGAAGAGCCTGGCAGGCTGCAGTCCCATGGGGTTGCTAGGAGTCAGACACGACTGAGTGACTTCACTTTCACTTCTCACTTTCACGCATTGGAGAAGGAAATGGCAACCCACTCCAGTGTTCTTGCCTGGAGAATCCCAGGGATGGGGGAGCCTGGTGGGCTGCTGTCTATGGGGGTCGCACAGAGTCAGACACGACTGAAGCGACTTAGCTTCAGCAGCATAGGTCCCATATCTACCCCTGTTTAGGCCTCCACTGACCCTTGTTCCCTTGGATATCCATGTATCGCTCAATACCAGGTTCTATAGCCTGCATCTCTAACTTTCTCAAACAGAATAAGTCACTCTTTCCTTTGTGCTGCTTCCAGACCCTGTGCCTGATGCTACTGAAGCACTCATCACTTTGAAATTCTTTGTTTTCACTTCTTAGTCTCCTGCTAGACTCTGTGATCCCCAATGTCTAGCACAAAGCTGGTACAGACGCCTTCACAGCAATCTAATTAGGTTAATTATTTTTTAAAGCAGACACAACTGCCATTTAAAACTTGTGGGATGCCCCTCCTTGAGGCTTATCTTTGGTTGGAAAGAAGCACTTTAAATGCCCCCATCATTAAATAAAATGTAAAGTAATCAGGCAAAGATTGCCTGGGAAACAAGACAGAATAGGGCCCCTTTTTATGAAACAGTAAATAGTACTGCCACTCCAAGTGGATTTGTCACTTGGGGAAGGACAAGACTTTGTCTAGAGCAAAGGAACACCCTGGATGGAATAGAAATAAAATTCATGTACTTCAGTGAATCGCTCCATTTAGACTGAGATGGTCTCAGGCAAGATCTATGGCAAGAATGGGCCTGAAATGGGAACATATAATAGAAAGGGAGGGAAGGGTCTGCACTGTAACCTGGAGTCAAGACAACGATGCAGATGGAAGGTAAACCTAATTCCAGGACACACTATAGATGAATCAGAAACCCTCCCTCCCTCCATCCTTTCTTCCTAACATGCTGGACTTGGTCCAGATGTAGGTGCATTGTTTCTTTATGTCATAACTACTACAACTTCTATAGAGATCTTGGTTGATAATCACATTAGAATAGTAGGTCCTGTTTGGGACAACAATTCTACAGGCAAAAACAGCAGTGAGTGAAAATCAAGAGGCACTGGAAGATTGACCATATTATCCTAGACTCTACAAAGTATTTAAAGGTAGAATTGGCTCATTAAGTTCCTGTGGTTATCAGATCATTCAGGGAAAGAGGACAGGCCCCAAGAGAAAGATACTAGTATTCCTCGCTAACCTAATATTTGATCCTGAGCTGGCTGTATTTTGAAAAACAAGATTTGTGACTTTCTTTGTGCTGCCCCAAGCAACTCATATCAGTCGCAGAATAAATGGTCATCAAAGTTTTTTTTTTTTTTTTTCATTTACAGACTGCCAAGCTCAGATTTGTACTTTAGGAAGATTACTCTGGCCAAAAAATGGGTAAGAATAGAGAAAGAAAGACTGGTTAGGAAGCTTGGTAAGACTCCTGATTAGAGCTTAATTACACCTCTATTGGATGGAGGGGGAAAGGAGTAAAATAATTTGGAGAGAAGATGGACAGGTCCTAGAAATTCATTCAATAAATGAGGTTAATGAGGTATCATATGGCTCTTATGTATTTAGCCAGAGTAACTAGAAAAATGTCAGAACAATTAACAAAAAGTAGAAAGATGCATACAAAAAATTAGGCACCAAAAAATTTAGGAAGTTCAAAAGGTGACAATGGTGTGGTAGAGAAGACAGATAATGAGGCTGAAATAAGTATGCAGGTTTGAGGCGATGGTGACAGGTGTACACAGAGCAGTCAGTCCAGAGGTTTTTCGAAAAGTTATCAGAATCACTTGGTGAGGTTTGTCTGTGTGCTTATTTCAGAGATTTCCGCTAGCTGGAATTTTTAGATGACATGTTACATACATTATGATTGATTAAGCAAGCAACACATTTTGATTTCCTTCCAAAGCTGTAAACTACTGTTGATTATAATGCTATCACAAACAGAAAATAGCAGGAAAATAACGATTGCAAACCAGCAGTGAGCATTAAAATAAAGCCTGTTTTCTTGTGTAACAGCTGCTTTGTGTAGCTTTGTGCTTCCTATGTCAACAATTTTTTAAAGTGCTTAGTTGTACGTAAAAATCCTAGAGATAACAAGAATTCTGGCAGTGGGGGAGGGGCAACATGAAGCAAGTCTGAATTAAATCAAATCTGGAGTTACTTGATGTTATGTCTTCCCTGGTAGCTCAGATGGTGAAGAATCCCCCTGCAATGTGGGAGACCTGGGTTCAATCTCTGGGTTGGGAAGATCCCCCTGGAGGAAGGTATGGCAACCCACTCCAGTATTCTTGGCTGGAGAATTCCCATGGACAGAGGAGCCTGGCAGGCTAGAAAGAGTCACAAAGGGGTCACAAAGAGTCAGACATGACTGAGTGATTAAGCACAGCCCATATCTATTTTATAGCCATACACTTACTGCCATTTTTTTAAGGAACATGTGGGAAAGCTTACTTTTCTATATGACTAAAAATGTTGAACTTCAAACTTTCTTATTTTCCATTGAAATATTTGTTTAATTGGCATACTTCGTTAATAATGTGTGGCTTCTTAGGAATACAGCTCTGATGTATGTTCAAAAGATGTTATAGTTTCCCACCCAGACCTACTGAATCAGATTACCTAGGGAATAAGGTCTTTAAAAACTTCTGGAATGAGAAACAGTTAGAAATCCTTGACAGAAGTTGGTGCAGGATAAATTCCCAGGGGTTCTGGGGGTACGTGCAGGATAGGTCTGACTATTTGAGAACAGAGGATAGAAATTTGGAGGCCTATGTTTCCATATGCATAGCAGTTTTAAAACTTACATTACTTTATGTAATTATTCATCTGTCAGGAAGTGGTCAGAAGAGATGGTGCCAAAACAGATGGGGGTCAGAAGAAAGGGTGTGTTGGCTCTGGCGGGGGGCGACTGTGTCTCTGTTATGCCTACAATCCTGGTCAATATGTATGAATATTATAATCCAGAACTAAAGAGGACTTACAAGGAGGCTAAGGGGGATTTGCTCCTGTTCAGTTACATTTAATCAGTACTGTTAAATACTGATATGAATGATGATCTCCCTTTCACTATAAGGGAAGAATCTAGGTCATCCCTGGCCCAGAAGGCTGGGATATCCAAGTACACGGATCTAAGATAGGAGTGAGAAGAGCGCCCTCTGTAGGTGGTACAGGATCAAAGCAGGATTCAAATCAAACTGTCCTCAGAAATTCTACTAGTTACACTTTGGCCACCTGATGCAAAGAACTGACTCGTTGGAAAAGACTCTGATCCTGGGAAAGATTGAAGGCTGGAGGAGAAGGGGATGGCAGAGGATGAGATGTTTGGATGGCATCACCGACTCAATGGACATGAGTTTGAGTGGACTCTGGGAGTTGGTGATGGACAGGGAGGCCTGGCATGCTGCAGTCCATGGGGTTGCAAAGAGTTGGAAATAACTGAGCGACTGAACTGAACTGACGTGTAATATAAAATCAATAATTGTTATGTAAAATAGTCCTTTATTAATTTATGATTAATTTTAATTTTTAGCTCCTTGATGACTACAGAATCTAGTAACTACACAGCATTTTAGTCAAAGTGATGATGATTTAAAAATTACTCTAAGCCACTGAAATTTTCTGGTGTGAAACTGACATACTGAGCAAAGACACAGCAAAATTTCTGAACTGTTGAACAAAAAATAACACTAGTGGCTATTTGCAAGTATTTTAATGAGCAAACTGAGTCCTAAATTTGATATTTGATGAGTCTTACATTTTTATAAAAATCATTATTTCTTAATGAAAGAGCAGTTACAGTTTACAAAGCTATTTTAAAAGGAATTTTCCATATTTAGCAATGACCTTCCAAACTACCTTAAAAAGAAAGCAAAATCTGTGATTGATCCTAATTTTACAAATGAAGAAAGTGAGGCTCTGTGACAGTGAGAGATTTGTTTGCTGAGGGTCACTAAGCTAACGTTTTGGAGTTGCAGCTTGGCTGATTCCAGCTAAGAGCACCGCCATGACCACATGCTGACCAACTTTGGGATGTGGAGTAGAAGCAGAGTAGAAAGGATTTTTCCAGAAAGCTTCTGCTATACCAAACTGGGGCTTCCCTAGTGGCTCTACTTGCAATACAGAAGACCTAGATTTGACTCTGGGGTAGGAAATGGCACCCCACTCCAGTATTCTTGCCTGGAGAATCCCATGGACAGAGGAGCCTGGCGGGCTGCAGTCCATGCAGCAGAAAATTACAGAAGGTCAATATGTCCTTGTTTAAAAGTGCATTTCCTATTTTTAACACACTAATCCCTCATATGTTTGCTTCTTTTATCATGATGATATAATATTTAAGGATTAATAACCAGCAGGCTGAAATCTATTGAGAGTTGGCAGCAAATTTATGATGTTCTCAATCCAAAGGGATTTTTATGGTCTTAACACATATCCAGATGTAGTTTTAAAATAAGGGAATGAAATAAAGTTTAAAGTTTAGCACTGACACAGAAAAAACTAGTGTTGGGCAACTGCCCTATTTTCTATTTAAAGATAACTCTACCCTTTCAAGGAAATTGGAGGTTTTCTGAATGAGATCATCCTCCAATAAAATGATGGGTCTTTACATTTTCTTTCGAATAGTGATTCTCCATGATACAAATTGAAAGTATTCATGGATGGCTTATTAATCTTAGAGTCAATTGCTTTTTCAGGAACCTGACAATTAAATCAGGCTGATATTCAGATTGAGAAATCGCTTATGTTTTAATTCATATCTTACGACAATAGATAGAAACGTGTACAAGCCAGGTTCTCAAATATGCCTATGATTCTGCAATGAAACTTGGCTTCAAGATGTGCTAAGTGCCAAGTATAATAAGACAATGTTGTTTCAGGGAAAATCTGAAATATTAGAAAGAAAGTTATATGTTGAGTTATGACAAAGGTAAGTAGTATTCAACTGGAAATCTTGCTGTATATACAATATTGTATACTATAGACCACAAAATAGAACGCCATCTTACCATTTAAGTCAAAAAGTATAAGTGATCCATTAAAATACCTTGGGAAAGCTATAGATCTCAGTGTGCATGTGTCTGTGTTAAAACCCAGCCACATTATAGATGCTAAACTATCAGTATCAGAAGATCAACTTATCTAAGAGTAAAATTAAAATTATTTCTCAGTGCTGTTTATCCATGTGTAAAATTGTAAACATACCTGAAAAAATATTACAAATTTTGTATATTCTGTTTAAAAAGGAAATTATCAATAATGGACACAGTTAATATTTTTTACTTGAACTTTCCATTTATTTAGTTGAAGGTTACAGGTGGATTGGATTAGCCTCTAAAGCAGGGATGAAAAATGGACTGTAATTGGATCTTCTAAATTTCATATACATCACGTGAGTTTGAGTGAACTCCAGGAGTTGGTGATGGACAGGGAGGCCTGGGGTGCTGCAATGCACGGTGTCGCAAAGAGTCGGACACAACTGAGCAACTAAACTGAACTGTAAATATTAAAATATATTAAAATATAACTATATTAATAAAGGAAAAAATTAATTTTCCCTTCTTCAAAGAAATGGATATTAAAATTGGGCTTCTAAAAATCAATTTCCTTGTAATATTTTGAATCTGAAACTATAATTTCTAAACAATTTAAAAGTCCATTTGTTTAAGTTTTACTCAAATATTATGGAATAATATATTGTTGAATACAAAAGTTAAAAGTTTTAATAAGTTCCAAGAATCCACCTGCAATGCAGGAGATCCAGATTCATATCCCTGGGTTGGGAAGATCCCCTGAAGAAGTGAAAGGCTACCCACTCCAGTATTCTGACCTGGAGAATTCCATGGACAGGAGAGCCTGGTGGGCTACAGTCCACGGGGTCACAAAGAACTGGACACAACTGAGTGACTAATACACACACAAGAATATAAAAATATTTTGACGTTAAAAAGTATATACAAAGGCTGATGGGAATACAAATGGTGCAGCTGCTTTTGGAAAACTGGCAGTTCCTCACAAGGTAAAACATAGAGTTATCATATAAGCCAGCAATTTTATTCCTAGGTATCAACCCAAGAGAAATGGAAACAGATGTTTATACAAAACTCATATATTAATGTTCATAGCAGCATTATTCATAACAGTTAAAAAGTGAAAACCCAAATGTGTCCTTCAACAGAAGAATGGATAAACAAAGATGTGATGCATCCATACAAAGGAATATTATTTGGCAGTAAGAAGAAATGAATATTGCTGTGTACTATAACATGGATGAACCTGGAAAACATGATGCCAAGTGAAAGCAGTGAGTCACAAAGGACCAAATGCTGCATGATTCCATATATATGAAATGTCCAGTTCAGGCAAATCTATAGAGATGAAACAAACAGCATCTCTACAGAGTCTCTAGGCAACGTGGTTGCCTAGGGCTAGAAAGGGGGAGTGCTGGGAAAAAATGAGAATTGACCGCTAACATGCATGGAATTTCTTTTAGGGTGAGAAAATGTCCTAAAACTGATTTCAATGATGGTTGTACAACTGTGAAAAAAGGCGGGGAGCAATAACAATCTCTTAAAAACTAATTGATGCAAATAAATCATGTTTCTTCAAAAAGACTTGCACACTTGCCCATATACAAAGATATTTAAATCTAGCATGTTTATAGGAGAAAAAAAAAGAATTTACAGTACTCTAGTTCTTTAGGAACTGAAAATATGAATGAATATGCAGGCCATTATTCATGTTCAATAGAACATTTCAACTGAATTCA
Source organism: Nanger dama (assembly GCA_917880005.1). Classification (NCBI taxonomy): domain Eukaryota; kingdom Metazoa; phylum Chordata; class Mammalia; order Artiodactyla; family Bovidae; genus Nanger; species Nanger dama. The sequence goes on from CAKJTW010000007.1 coordinate 41,164,187, forward strand.
TTATAGTTCTTTGACTACAAAGGGAAAACATCACCAGGCTTTAATAGATCTCCTTGAGTTTTTATATCAAAATCGATCAATAAATAAATATATTACAAACATGTAAGCATATCGAAATATATCTGATCATCTGAAGAGTAATTCACTAACAAGCACACAGTTAGCATGTATCAGCTGACTATCTGAAGTCATATGTCCAAGACTTCACGAAACAACAGAATGCCTCTGAGGGCTTCAGTTCAGGATTGTGTCCACTGCATGTTTTCATCTCACAGATAATCCATTCCAAGTAAAGTATTAATATAAAAATCGCCCTGCTACAACATCAAAGAAGAGGACTAAGCAAAGATCAAGCAAAGGTATTTGGCAATCCACTGTGCCAGTGGATGGGGACTTAGTTTAGCAACTGTGTTTGTATACATTCTAATCCAGCCTGAACATCTGGACTGCTGATCAAGCTCAACACTCATGTGACGGGGAGGATTTTGGCATAAACACAGACAGTGTTATGTATATGGGTTCCTTTTGCTGCCTGATATTTATGCCGTGGAAATTAAACATGAATTTGTGCAAAAAGAGAGTATATCAGTACATACGTATGGTATTTAGAGATTGCCTTCTTGCCAGTATTGTAGTAGGCTCTTGGGAATTAAAATGCATGATGATATATGTATTTGTAAAAAACATGCAAAAGAGATACAATATGTTCTTTAATCATTATTATAATAGATACCCCCATGTATTATTTTCTTTCATTATTTTAGCCCTAAACACATTATAAAATATTTAATCACATATCTACAACACTAAAATTTTATTTGCTTTGTTTTCCCTTCTGCCTCTTCTTTGCCTATAATTTTAAGTGACTTAAAATTATAAGGATAATTAGGGAATATATTATATACTATATATTTCCTTATAAGCAAAATTATAAGGATCAGGATACCAGACTTTCCTTTTTCCATCCCAAGGAGCTCTGACAACAAATCATTTCACATATGGAATAGACAAACGGTGGGCTCTTTTTCTCAGATTTTTGAGATATTCAAAATTAACCACTAAAGTAACTTTGGGGACTCTTCTGAGATCATGGAAAATTCTGCATCACCCACAAATTTTTTTGAAATTCAGCCTTCACTGAAGCCAGAATTAGAGTTGACCATGTGGGAAGATTTTATTTTTTTCAAGAAACCCTCAACTCAAACAGCTTTGTCTGTGTATAGCACTCAGTGTTGTTAGCTACCAACAGATGAAATCACTTCTAAGTAGTTAAGCAGAAAGATGATAGATAAAGATATCAGGCAGCTCTTTGAATCTGCAGGAGGGCCAGAGAGCCTGGCTTGGAGGCTGCACAGTCAAGAACCATAATTCTACTCCCACCATTGATAAATGGCACCAGCAAAGATACCAAGCACTGTAGCAGCTGCTGATGAGGCCACCACAGACCACACTGCCCACACTGCTGAGGGAGAATCCTGGACAGCACCGCTAGAGCCTCGGCCACAGGAGCTCTGTAAGCTGAGTGCACCCACCGTGACTCTCAGGCTTCCCAGATGGCGCTAGTGGTTAGAAAAATTGCATGCCAATGCAGGAGACACAAGAAACACAAGTTCGATCCCTGGGTGGGGAAGATCCCCTGGAGTAGGAAATGGCAACCCACTCCAGTATTCTTGCCTGGAAAATTGCATAGACAGAGGAGCCTGGAGGGCTACAGTCCATTGGGTCGCAAAGAGTCAGACATGACCGAGTGAGTGAACACACACACACACACACACACACACACACACACACACACACACACCCATGGCTCTCATGCAAGTGGATTCGACAGTCCCCGTGCCATCAGCTCCCAGTTCAAGTCTGGAGTGGCCTGCCCTCCACTAATGGCACGGAAAGGTGGGAGTCCTGGCTGCCCACTTCCTTGCAGCAGATGGGCGCTCAAAAGGTGGTGGTGGTGTTACCAAAGCTCAAGCTCGCTCTGCCCGCTACACAAGAAGCCAATAAATCCAAGAGACAAGGAGTTGAGACAAGAAAAGGACTTCATTCAGGGAAGGGGCTGACTGAGAAGATGGCAGGCTAGCACCTCAAAATAACCCTTTTGTGGGGTCTGGGTGCTAGGTTCTTTTGTAGAGTCAGAGAAAGTGTAGGGTAAGGGAGTTAGAGAAGGCGAGGTTCGGAAAAAGAACGAGACTGAGACCGGCCCTTTACAGGACCATATCACCTTTAATGAGGTGAGAAGGGGCAGCAGTGAGATCAGGAGCTGCTGCACCAACCCAAGAAAAGAGGAAGTACATATAGGCAGACATGTGGACAGCTACTGTCTTAAGGGGGCCTCTTCTTCTCCAAGGTCATTCAGAGTAGTTTATCTCTTAAACGGCTGGGGCAAGGAATTCTGGAGATCAGCCAGGGGCTGGACCAGCAGAAACGGCAAATCAACCTTAATGTCCATTTTGTTTTTCCTTCAGGCAAGAGAGTTCTTTGTATTGCACAGAATGGTGGGGAGGACCTGGAGGAAGTTTTATTCTAACTCCAGGTTATTTTGAGCCATGTAACTTTGCTTCAGAAAGAAGCAATGGGGAACTAAAGTCAAAAGGCAGAACAGAGAGGGAGAGGTAGTGGGGAATTGAAGTGAAAGGGTCTTCAGTTTTGTAAAACATCTCCAAGGGAATGGCCAGCCTTTGGAAGGGCTGTGTTAATCTCTTCTGTTCACAGGTGGGCAGGGTCAGATAATCTCTATATAAATTAAACGAAGGCACTTTAGTTTGCAGTCAGGCAGAGGGGCAGGGTCCTTTGAGGCAACCCATAAACTATGATTATAATAACAAAAGCAACTCAAAGAAACAGTTTCCAAAATGGAGTAAGAACTGGCTTCTTCTCCACAACAGTGGAGGAAACACTGGCCAAAAGTGCTGGATGGTCTAACAGCCTAAAATATTCAACAGGATGTGAAAACATTGCTTTTCAGATTCCTGGTGGACCATGCCTTTCTCTGCTCTGAAAATATAACTTCTGTGAAGGTGGAAAGGGTTGGAGAAACCGATTCAGAGGGTTGGAGAACAGAAACAGTGTTCTTCCAAACACTGGAATTTCCTTACACATAATTCTTTCATATGCATGTTTACTTATAGATTAGGTTCAGCATCATTTCAGTACCAATACATGAAATTTGATAATAAATTTGTGATACACAATTATAAAAAAGAGAGAAATAAGGGAAGTTGAAATTATGGCAGAAGAGTTGATGTGACTGTCTTCCTCATATGCCTGGAATGCTTCCAGAAATAAAACATAATTACTCAACTTAAAAATTTGGCACTTTCATAAATTCACAGTTATAAAAAACAGTTTCTCAACATCATTCCTCTCCTGTTTAAGTTTTTCTTTTCTCAAAAACACGCTTCTCTCCCTGGTGACTTTTAAGCTTAATCTATTTGCCTTGAATGTGCATCTCATCCTGCCCAGGGCAGATAAACACCTCATTCTCTGGCTGTCATTCTCTTTCCCTCTAGTGATGATAGAGCCTGAGACTAATCCCGCCAATGCTCTGGACCCCATCTTCTCTCACTTTTTCATGGGTCCCCACCATCATGTATTTCACTGCATCATAGGTTTGCACACTCTAATCTATACTGGCTTTTCCTCCTTGGCATGGAGACATGCTCAAGGCTCTCACATTCTCAAAAACCTCTTTCTTCATCCAGAGGTCTGTCTTCCTGTTGCTACCAAGTTTGCCATTGCCCTTACAGCCCCATTTCTTCCCCACAAGTTTCCTGGACTACCTCTATTATCTCACTCTGCAGGCCCTCTTCAGCCCCTGTACTGCCCCCAGAAGTCAGCAAAGACCGTGAGAACTGAATCCAATAGTTCTTGGGTTTTATCTTCCTCGATCACTCAGCAGCTCTGAGACTGTTGACACCACTTTTCTCTTCATTTCTCTGAAACTACAGTCTCTTCATCCTCCTCTTCTTCTCTGGCCGCTTCTTCTCAGGCTGCTTGGAAAGCTTTGACCCACTTACCTCTTAAAGTCATTATTCCCCAGCCTTAGTCTTTGACCTCACATTTTTTCCCTCTTCACACCTCAGTGGGCTTCTGCATTTCCTCTTGAAGAACTTTTAGATTGAGGAATTATAGTAGTTTTGATGTTAGCAAAACAAGGCTTTTGGGATAATGAATTTCTCTTTGTTGTAAATCATTGTATTCGTCTTTCTGTAAAAATGTAACTTCATTTAGTGCTTTCTGAAAAGGGCACTGGAAAACTCCTAGGTTAAGAGTTAAACCTGGAAGGCAGAATGCGCCGCATAGCTTTCCCCCTTATCTTGATGACTCAGAGCCTCCTGACTGCTCCCTATTCTTAACTGATAACTTGTGACTTAGTTTCCACTGTGTAACTGACCTTTCCTCAAAAATGCATTTCCCCGTACCAGGCACCGCAGGGTGGTCAGTCAACTATCTCTACTAAATTACCTGTAAATCATCCCCACCAATCAAATGTCTCCACTTCATCCTAAGACCCCTTATCGCATTGTTCCCTACATTCCGATCTCATTCCCAGTTGTCTTTGATCTTTCTGCATAAAAATCCCTTTCGGTGAGTGTTCGGGGTTCACTCCTGGAAACGGGAGCTCGAACCCCGGCGCGCTGGCTAAATAAATCCTCCTGCTGATTGCATCGATTTCGAGTCACTGTGGTCTTTGTGGCGACGCTTCCCGAGAAAAGGCCGCGAGGTCTTACACTCTCATGATTCCAAATATCGTCTAGATAATGACGACTCTAAAACCTACATCTTCTCCCTCGTCTTCCAAGCTTCTAAGCTCTAGGCCCACGTTTCTGACACCTTATCTCACACAGCCTCCTGGAAATCCCACAGGAATCACCCACTCAGAATGCTCAAAACTCCCAATTCCTCCCTCTAAGCCTGCCTGTTTTCCACAGCCGGCTCTCTTCCTTATGGAAGCATTCCTTAGGGAATCCTTAAGGAAGCATCGTCCTAGCTGACCGAGCCAGAAAGCTGCCATTACCTTTCACTCATCAAGTTTTTCTCACTCCTCATATCCAGCCTTTCATGAAGCTCTTTCTGCTGACTGTTCATCTCCCCGTCCCTGAAGTTTTGCTCCAGTTTGTGCCGTGCCTGTCTCATGTCTGGATCTGGATGGCCACCCAGCTTCAGTATTTCCCCGGCCTCCAGTCCCACCCCCCTTCAGGGCACTGTCTACACTGCAGCCACGGGGGGCTTTCTAGTATCCAAATATGCCTGCTGGCTTCTTTGTCTAACATCTTTTACTGCTCCCCCACAGGCTCCAAGGATAAAGTCTAAACTCTCTAATATGTTTTAAGATCTTTCATTGACCTTGCTCCTGCTTGCTTTTTCAGCCTTAATAGTTACTCACAATGCTCCAGCCACTGTAGCACTGTTTCTGTTGGCCATTACACTTGGCCACATGTAAACAGTGACCCAAATAACTGAACTGGGTAGGAGGAGTGACATTATTACAGTGAGTCCTCTACACTGGAGACTTTAAGTTGCAAACTTTCAAAGAGGTAAATGTGCGTTTCCATGTCTATTTGGGAAAGTTAGTTCATGTGTCTGGCGTATATTTTCATTGCATGCATCATCTACAAGTGGATCTGCTTTTGTGAACTTTACACTACTGTATGGGGTACATAGTACAGTATTTTTATCTCAAGTCCATGATGTCTGAAAGGAAGTATAAAGGCAGAGGTGATGTAGCTGGTATTGATAAGATACCAGCTGTTGTACTGTACTACTGTACCTGTATTCCAAGATGAAAAAATATTTTTATTTTTTGTATTTGTTCATGTATTATTTGTGTGGAAAGTATTATAAATCTATGACAGTATAGAACTATATAGCCAGTTAATTGGGTTAATTGGGTATGAAGGCTAACTTTGTTGGGCTTACAGATAAACTGGACTTGAGAAATGGAATATTTCTTGCCATATAGAGGGCTTGCCTGGTGGCTCAGACAGTAAAGAATCTGCATGCAGTGCTGAAGGCTCGGGCTCAATCCTTGGATAGGGAAGATCCCCTGGAGAAGGGAATGCCTATCCACTCCAGTATTCTTGCCTGGAAAATCCTATGGACAGAGGAGCCTGGCAGGCTATAGTCCATGGGTTGCAAAGAGTTGGACACGACTGAGCAACTAACATATATTACCTGCCATAGCAGTAAACAAGGATGTCATAGTCATCAGAGATTGCAGCCCTCCTGTATGAGCTGGTGAGCCCTAAGAGGACTCAGAAAGGAGAAGAATACCTGCTCTCTACCAGCCATCAGACTACAGAAATTTCCTAAGGTAAGCCCTGAAGAAACGAAGCTCAGGATGTGAAAATACAGGATAACGGCTCCAGGATTCCTGAGATACATATGAAGGGAATGATTTCATTGAGCCCAGATTCTTGCATCTTCCCATACATAGAAAAGCACTAAATTCCCTAATTTGGGTTATCTGGTTTTCTTTCATTAACAATAATTTTTACTGTTCAGACTACCTGCCTTTTGTTGCAGAACTTCTATATAACTGGCTCCTCCCATCACCTTCTCAGAGCAGTTCTCTCAGGGTTACTTAAGATGCTGTCTCCTGGGCTTGAAGTCCTAAAATTCCTATCATATACAACATAAATCTCAACTTTTAGGTTGTGAATATTTTTAAGTTGACAGACTTATGAAAGCGCTGTTGAAATGCAACTCACTTGTATGTAGTTGACTTATTGTATTAGAAAATCCAGAGGGATATGGTTCAGGGTTACAACTGCTGCTCTTTGATATCATCCACCTCCCAGGCTCCTTATTATATCCTTTTATGCTACCACCTACAGGCTGTATATTGTCACCCTGCTTATTTAACTTATATGCAGAGTACATCATGCACAATGTTGGGCTGGATGAAGCACAAGCTGGAATCAAGATTGCCAGGAGAAATATCAAGAACCTCAGAGATGCAGATGACATAACCCTGATGGCAGAAAGTTAAGAGGAACTAAAGAACCTCTTGATGAAAGTGAAAGAGGAGAGCAAAAGAGCTGCCTTTAAACTCAACATACAAAAATGAACATACAAAAACGAAGATCATGGCATTCAGTCCCATTATTTAATGACAAATAGATGGGGAAACAGTGGAAACAGTGACAAATTTTATTTTCTTGGGCTCCAAAATCACTGTAGGTGGTGACTGCAGCCAATGAAATCAAAAGACGCTTGCTCCTTGGAAGAAAAGCTATGATGGACCTAAACAGCATATTCAAAAGCAGAGACAACACTTTGCCAACAAAGATCCCTAGAGTCAAAGTAATGGTTTTTCTAGTAGTCATGTTCAGATATGAGAGTTGGACCCTAAAGAAGGTTGAACCCCAAAGAAATGATGCTTTTGAACTGTGGTGTTGGAGAAAACTCTTGAGAATCCCTTGGACTACAAGGAGCTCAAACCAGTCAATCATAAAGGAAATCAACCCTTGGAAAGACTGATGGTGAAGCTAAAGCTCCAATCCTTTGGCCACCTGGAAAAGACCCTGATGCTGGGAAAGATTGGAGGCAGAAGGAGAAGGGGGACAACAAACGATGAGATAGTTGGATGTCAACTATCGACTCAATGGACATGAGTCTGAGCAAACTCTGGGAGATAGGGAAGGACAGGGAAGCCTGGCACACTACTGTCCATGGGGTCACAAAGAGTCAGACACGACTGAGTGACTGAACAACGTTACCACCTACAGCTTTCCTCCTTATGATCACCTCTCAGTAACAAGAAGACTGCTTCATCTTGAACAATATATTCTCTTTACAGATAGCAGATGAGACAGGAAGCAACAAGGATGAAGAAAGAGTGTTGCAAGGAAAAGCCAGTTCTGACTCCATATTGGATACTGTTTCTTTGACTTGCTTTTCATTGCTTTTGTTCTTATAATCATACTTAATAGCTTTCCTTAGAGGACCCTGCCCCTCTGCCTAATTGTAAACTAAAGTGCCTTTGTTTAGCTCATAAAGAGATAATCTGACCCTGCTCACCTGTGAACAGAAGAGATAAACACAACCCTTCAAAAGGCTGGCCATTCCCTTGAAGATGTTTTACAAGACTGAAGACCCTTTCACTTTAATGCTCCACTGCCTCTCCCTCTCTATTCTGCCTTTTGACTTTAGTTGCTCATTGCTTCCTTCTCTCTGACTCTCCAAAGGCACCTAGTATACAGACCCCACAAGACAGTTATTTTGAGGCACTAGCCTGCGTCTGGAAAAGGACTGGGAAACAGACTCCTGGAGGGCACAAACAAAACCTTTGGCACACAAGGACACAGGAGAAAGGAGCAGTGACCCCCAAGAAACTGACCCAGACTTGCCTCTGAGTGTCCAGGAGTCTCTGGCAGAGGTGTGGGTTAGCAGTAGCCTGCTTCAGAGATGAGGGTACTCAGTGCAGCGCTGTGTGCATGGGACATTTTGAAGGAGTTCCCCATTATCATTACCTCCACCACAGTTTGGCCTCAGATCAAATAACAGGGAGGGAACACAGCCTTGCCCATCCACAGAAAATTAGATTAAAGATTTACTGAACATGGGCCCCCAATCAGAACAAGACCCAGTTTCCTCCTCAGTCTCTCCCATCAGGAAGCTTCAATAAGCCTCTTATCCTTCTCAATCAGAGGACAGACAGACTGAAAACCACAGTCACAGAAATCTAACTAATCTGAGCACATGGACTACAGCCTTGCCTAACTCAGTGAAACTATGAGCCATGCTGTGTAGGGTCACCCAAGATGGACAGGTCATGGTGGGGAGTTCCTAACAAAACGTGGTCCACTGGGTAAGGGAATGGCAAACCACTTCAGTATTCTAGCCTTGAGAACCCAGTCAACAGTAGGAAAAGGCAAAAAGATAGGACACTGAAAGATGAACTCCCCAGGTTGGTAGGTGCCCAATATGCTACTGGTGATCAGTGGAGAACTAACTCCAGAAAGAATGAAGAGACAGAGCCAAAGCAAAAACAACACCCAGTTGTGGATATGACTGGTGATGGAAGTAAGTCCAATGCTATAAAGAGCAATACTGCAAAGGAACCTGGAATGTTAGGTCCATGAATCAAGGCAAGTTGGAAGTGGTCAAACTGGAGATGGAAAGAGTGAACATCAACATTTTAGGAATCAGTGAAATAAAATGGACTGGAATGGGTGAATTTAAGCTAGATGACTGTGGGCAAGAATCCTTTAGAACAAATGGAGTAGCCATCATAGCCAACAAGAGTCTGAAATGCAGTGCTTGGATGCAATCTCAAAAACGGCAGAAAGATCTCTGTTCATTTCCAAGGCAAACCATTCAATATCACAGTAATCCAAGTCTATGCCTGACAAGTAATGCTGAAGAATAGGAAGTTGAATGGTTCTATGAAGACCTACAAGACCTTTTAGAACTAACACTCAAAAAGATGTCTTTTTCATTATAGGGGACTGGAATGCAAAAGTAAGAAGTCAATAAATATCTGGAATAACAGGTAAATTTGGCCTTGGAGTACAGAATGAAGCAGGGCAAAAGCCAACAGAGTTTTGCCAAGAAAATGCACTGGTCATAGCAAACACCCTCTTCCAACAACACAAGAGAAGACTCTACATATGGACATCACCAGATGGTCAATACTGAAATCAGATTGATTATATTCTTTGCAGCCAAAGATGGAGAAGCTCTATACAGTCAGAAAAAACAAGAGTGGAAACTGACTGTGGCTCAGATTATGAACTCCTTATTGCCAAATTCACACTTAAATTGAAGAAAGTAGGGAAAACCACTAGCCCATTCAGGTATGACCTAAATCAAATCCCTTACAACTATACAATGGAAGTGACAAATAGATTCAAGGGGTTAGATCTGATAGATAGAGTGCCTGAAAGACTATGGATGGAGGTTCATGACATTGTACAGGAGGCAGTCATCAAGACCATTCCCAGGGAAAAGAAATTCAAAAAGTTAAAAGGTCTGAGGAGGCCTTACAAAGAGCTATGAAAAGAAGACATGTGAAAAGCAAAGGAGAAAAGGAAAGATATAGCCATTTGAATGCAGAGTTCCAAAGAATAGCAAGAAGAGATAAGAAAGCCTTCTTCAGTGATCAGTGCAAAGAAATAGAGGAAAACAATAGAATGGGAAAGAATGAGATTTCTTCAAGAAAATTAGAGATACCAAGGGAACTTTTCATGCAATGATGGGCTCAATAAAGGACAGAAATGGTATGGACCTAACAGAAGCGGAAGATATTAAGAAGAGGTGGCAAGAAAACACAGAAGAACTATACAAAAAGATCTTCATGACCCAGATAACCATGATGGTGTGATCACTCACCTAGAGCCAGATATCCTGGAATGCGAAGTCAAGTGGGCCTTAGGGAGCATCACTATGAGCAAAGCTAGTGGAGGCAATGGAATTCCAGTTGAGCTATTTCAAATCCTAAAAGATGGTACTCTGAAAATGCCACACTCAATATGCCAGCAAATTTGGGTAACTCAGCAGTGGCCACAGGACTGGAAGAGGTCAGTTTTCATTCCAATCCCAAGGAAAGGCAATGCCAAAGAATGTTTAAACTACCGCACAATTGCACTCATCTCACATGCTAGCAAAGTAATGCTCAAAATTCTCCAAGCCAGGCTTCAGCAGTACATGAACCAGGAATTTCCAGATGTTCAGGCTGGATTTAGAAAAGGCAGAGGACTCAAAGGTCAAATTGCCAACATCTTTTGGATCACTGAAAAAGCAAGAGAGTTCCAGAAGAACATCTGTTTTATTGACTATGCCAAGGCCTTTGACTGTGTGGATCACAACAAACTGTGTAAAATTCTGAAAGAGATGTGAATTCCAGACCACCTGACCTGTCTCTTGAGAAATCTGTATGCAAGTCAGGAAGCAACAGTTAGAACTGGACATGGAACAACAGACTGGTTCCAGATTGGGAAATATGTCAAGGCTATATATTATCACCCTGCTTATTTAACTTATATGCAGAGCACATCATGAGAAATGCTGGGCTGAATGAAGCACAAGCTGGTATCAAGATTGCCAGGAGAAAGAAATATCAGTAACCTCAGATATGCAGATGATGCCACCCTTATGGCAGAAAGTGAAGAAGAACTAAAGAGCCTCTGGATGAAAGTGAAAGAGGAGAGTGAAAAAGTTGGCTTAAAGCTCAACATTCAGAAAACTAAGATCATGACACCTGGTCCCATCACTTCATGGCAAATAGATGAGGAAACAGTGGAATCAGTGAGAGACTTTTGGGGTGGGGCTCCAAAATCATTGCAGATTGTAACTGTAGGCGTGAAATTAAAAGATGCTTGCTCCTTGGAATAAAAGTTATGACCAACCTAGACAGCATATTAAAAAGCAGAGACATTACTTTGCCAACAAAGGTCCTACTAGTGAAAGCTATATTTTTTCCAGTAGTCATGTATGGATGTGAGAGTTGGACTATAAAGAAAGCTGAGTGCTGAAGATGTGATGCTTTTGAACTGTGGTTTTGGAGTAGACTCTTGAGAGTCCCTTGGACAGCAAGGAGATCCAACCAGTCCATTCTAAATTAAATCAGTCCTGAATATTCATTGGAAGGACAGACGCTGAAGCTGAAACTCCAATATTTGGGCCACCTGATGTGAAGAACTGACTCATTTGAAAACACTGTGATGCTGGGAAAGCTTGAAGGTGGGAGGAGAAGGAGATGACAGAGAATGAGATGGTTGGATGGCACTACTGACTCGATAGACATGAGTTTGAATAAGCTTGGGGACGTGGTGATGTACAGGGAAACCTGGCATCTGTAGTCCATGGGGTCACAAAGAGTCAAACACAACTAAGTGACTGAACTGAACTAAATCTGCCATTTTCTTGGTCAGCTGGCTCCTTAAATATATCCCTTACTTGTCTTAACCCCTTTTCTCTTGGAGTTATTGGCCTACGTGCAGCCAGCAGAGTGAGTTTGGACTAGGTAACAAGAATACCTGTATCGGGAAGGCTCAACCTACTCTTAAATTTCCTCAACATCTACTCATGTTTTGGGCAGAGCTCTATCCTTTGTCCCTTAACTCTAAGTCAAACAAGAACAAGTAGCTTTCTGTCTGTTTTTATATGTCTTTTAATGTGGGTGTTTTGCTACTTTGAACAAAATGAGAGCTGTGTTAATAAGAACTAAAAATGCCATTTTGACTAAATAACAGAATTAACCACAGGAAATTTTATGAATCCCTGAAATAGTAAAACATTCTCTCTCAGGTCCTTTTTTTCATTTTCCCTTGCTGCTGTTTTCACCTGGAACAATTTTTCATAACTCTGATGTGCCTGGCCAACTTCTACCTATACCTCAGGTCTACCCTAAATATAACTTCTTTCAGAATGTCTGCTTTGAATCACTCCTGTTTCACCTTCCTTCAGATTCCAAACCAACACTTCCTGTGTACTCTCATGATGGTTGGATTTTTAAACTCTGACACAATTTTCTTTTTACTCCCCAGGCTTTCCCATAAGACTGTCTATTTTGCTCACCACTGTATGTTCAGAGTATGCAGTATATACACTCAGTATAACTTGTTGAATGAATATGAAATATACATGAATATGTTAGTGATTGAAAGGATGTATATAATATATATACTATTTATATATGTTATATATATATTTAACAGAGTATACAGATGTTAGTAGTTAGAATAGGAAAAGAAATCCACAACAGCAGTGGCTAAAAGACAAAGAAAAGGAAAAGCCCTCAAAAAATGGAACAAAGGAAAATCCAGGGACTGGAGTGAGAACTTCAGGTGAAGCAAATAGGCCCCCTTTCTGGCTAGGCCAATTTGCATAGGGCAGCCTGGTTGGGGGTGGGGGGGCGAAGGAGGAGACAAAATGTATAAAAGAGGAAGCTAAGAGGGATTGATGCCTCTCTTTTGGGGCCAGCCTGCCTCCAGCGTTTCCTATCCTTTGTTTGACAGATAAAACTCTGAGCTGTAACCAAGCTATAACACTGGTTCGCTATTTTAAACCTTTGTTGTGGCAAGACAGAACCAAGGACATTACACACTCTCCCAACACAGAGATCCAAGGAATTAGAACATACTTGAAGAAAAATATGGGCTGAATCATAGGGTGGATCAATTTTACTCAAAAGTAATAATGTGTGCTCTCTATCCCCTGCCACCACCCCTTGCTTGAATGTGTCATTTTTAAGATGTTAGTATATGTAAGACAGATCAATGAGATTCAAGGAAGCTAACTACTTTGAAGAAATGAATAACTAGAATAAAGATCAGGATTAAAGAATAGACCAGATGATGAATCAAAGGAGAGATTCTAATATTTCCCTCTCTCTTTCTCTCATCTTGGCAATGAAAGCTTTCTAATTGGAACATAATAGTTTTATTATCACTTTATGAAGCCTTACTCATGTTTTAAACTATCATCATCAACTTTCAAATGTATTACACATCCTCTCCCACTTCCCAATGCTTTAACACTTAGCAGACAGTAAACAAAATTCTGTTGGATAAAAATGTGCCAGGAAAGTGGCTGGATATGCAACAGTTAAAACCAGACATGTAACAATAGACTGGTTCCAAAAATTGGGAAAGGAGTATGTCAAGTCTATATGTAGTCACCCTGCTTATTTACCTTATATGCAGAGTACATCATGCAAATGTTGGGCTGGATGAATCATAAGCTAGAATTAAGATTCCCAGGAAAAATATCAACAGCTTCAGATATGCAGATGATATCATTCTAATGGCAGAAAGTGAACAAGAACTAAAAAGTCTCTTGATGAGGGTTAAAGAGGACAGTGAAAAAGCTGGTTTAAAACTCAACCGTCAAAAAGTAAGATCTGGTCCCTTCACTTCATGACAAATAAATGGGGAAAAAGTGGAAGCAGTGACAGACTTTATTTTCTTGGGCTCCAAAATCACTGTGGTTGATGATTGCAAACATGCGATTAAAAGACAGTTGCTTCTTGGAAGGAAAGCTATTAAAAAGACAGCATATTATAAAGAGAAGACATCACTTTGCTGACCAAGGTCCATATAGTCAAAGCTATGGCTTTTCCAGTAGTCATATATGGGTGCAAGAGTTGGACCATAAAGAGGGCTAAGCACTGAAGAACTGACGCTGGAGAAGACCCTTGAGGGCTCCTTAGAGTGGAAAGAGATCAAACCAAGTCAACCCTAAACGGAATCAACCCTGAATATTCAGTGGAAGGACCGATGCTGAAGCTGCAATACTTTGGCCACCCGATATGAAGAGCCGACTCACTGGAAAAAAACCTGATGCTGACAAAGACTGAAGGCAAAAGAGGAAGGGGGTTGGCAGAGGATGAGATGGTTAGAAAGCATTGCCGACTCAATAAACTTCAGCAAATTTGGGGGAGATAACGGAGCACAGAGAAGCCTGGTGTTCTGTAGTTAATGGGGTCACAAAGAGTTGGACATGACTTAGCAACTGAACAACAACAACAACAACATGTCATTATTCTCCATATAAGGAGAAAAATGGCAAAACTTAGCTTAGAAATTGTTGTCTAAGGATTTCCATATTGTATTTCACAGAAGAATAAGACTCCATGCAGGTTTCTCAGGCTTAATTTTTCTTATGTGTAGAATTCCGTATCTTTTTATTAATCCTTATGACATGCATTGATAATTTACCACATCCATCTTCCCTTTTAGGTAAACCTGGACTCCAAAATCTATATGAATTATTTACGAATTAATGCTTTCTGAAAACTGAAGAAAAATTGAAGTGTAAACTAAAAATTAAGATTGAAGAAGAAGTTAATGTTTGCTAACCGCATTCTGATGCTAGGAAAGATTGAAGGCAGGGGGGAGAAGGGGACGACACAGGATGAGATGATTGGATGGCATCACTGACTCAATGGACAAGAGTTTGCGTAAACTCCAGGAGTTGGTGATGGACAGGGAGGCCTGGCGTGCTGCAGTCCATGGGGTCACAAAGAGTCGGACACAACTGAGCGACTGAACTGAACTGAACCTCATTCTAAGTGGGACAGTTATCAGAGAATATGCTTTGGGAAAACAAACCATCTCTCTGAATGAATTAAATACTTTAACTTCCATATTTTACTAACATGAATAATGTAAAGCATTACAATGTAAAACATCAAGTGATGACATTTATATTTTCAGTGAGCTGATATAATATTATAAAAACATCATTAAAAAATTAAAGAACTTCAAGGCATAAGTGAAGTTAAAAGTCTTCTTATAAATAAGCCATTACTTATTCATTCTTTCTATCTTCATCCAAATTAATCACCTGCTATGATACAAGGGAGGTCTCAACTGGGCAAATGTTTGCTTTCAAACCTAGAAGCAATATTTTTTGTCTTTTCTCCCTCTAATGTTACTTCTTCTCAGATTTAGTGAGATATAATTGACATAACATTGTAAAAGTTAAAGATACATAGCCTGTTGATTTGATACACTTAAATATTGCAAAAGATGCCTCTTACAGCCTTAGCTAACACTCCCATGCCATCACATAATTACCATTTCTTTTCGTAGTTAGAACATTTAAGCTGCTATTCTCTTACCAGCTCTCAGTGTCTAATGCAGTATCATGACTATAATCATCATGCTTGATGTCAGCTCCCCAGAACTTGTTGATCTTATGACCAGAAGTTTGTACCCTTTAACCATTTTCTCCCTATTTCTTCCACCCAGACCCTGGTAACCACCACTCTACTCTCTGTTTCTCTACTAGATTTTTAGATTCTATATTTAAGAGCAACATGCAGTTCTTTCTTTGTCTAACTTACTTCACTTAACATAAAGTTTTCAAAATAGAACCAACATTTCTTAATCATTTTGTGCACTCTCTAGGGAGTAACCTTCACTTCGTAACTTTGGTGGATTTCTCCCAAAGGATGATGAGGAAAGCAGCTTTTCTGATTCATACAAGGCTAATACATCCTGTTTCACATTTCTATTTGATTCGTCAGAAACTGAATGAGTGTCCAAAAAAATTGGGGAAAGTGGAAGAACACAAGCTGGAATCAAGATTGCCGGGAGAAATATCAATAACCTCAGATATGCAGATGACACCACCCTTATGGCAGAAAGTGAAGAGGAACTAAAAAGCCTCTTGATGAAAGTGAAAGAGGAGAGTGAAAAAGTTGGCTTAAAGCTCAACATTCAGAAAACGAAGATCATGGCATCTGGTCCCATCACTTCATGGGAAATAGATGGGGAAACAGTGGAAACAGTGTCAGACTTTATTTTGGGGGCTCCAAAATCACTGCAGATGGTGACTGCAGCCATGAAATTAAAAAGATGCTTACTGCTTGGAAGAAAAGTTATGACGAACCTAGATAGCATATTCAAAAGCAGAGACATTACTTTGCCAACAAAGTCCATCTAGTCAAGGCTATGGTTTTTCCAGTGGTCATGTATGGATGTGAGAGCTGGACTGTGAAGAAAGTTGAGTGCCGAAGAATTGACGCTTTTGAACTGTGGTGTTGGAGAAGACTCTTGAGAGTCTCTTGGACTGCAAGGAGATCCAACCAGTCCATTCTGAAGGCGATCAGCCCTGGGATTTCTTTGGAAGGAATGATGCTAAAGCTGAAACTCCAATACTTTGGCCACCTCATGCGAAGAGCTGACTCCTTGGAAAAGACTTTGATGCTGGGAGGGATTGGAGGCAGGAGAAGAAGGGGACGACCGAGGATGAGATGGCTGGATGGCATCAGTGACTCGATGAACGTGAATCTGAGTGAACTCCGGGAGTTTGTGATGGACAGGGAGGCCTGGCGTGCTGCGATTCATGGGATCACAAAGAGTCGGATACGACTGAGCGACTGAACTGAACTGAACTGAACTGAAACTCCTACATAATAGAGAGTTGCCAAACAGAAGTTTGCATAATTAAAAAGAAAGAAAGAGAAAAAGGAAAGAAGGAAGGAAAGGAAGACAGGAAGGAAGGAAGGAGGGAGGACTCTTGTTTCCAGTGCTTTTCCCAAAAGTTTTTCTTTTACCTTAGCCTTTCATCTATCTTTGAAGACCTTACTATTCAATCCATCTCTAGAATTTATAGATTAGCTGAGTCTGAGCCTGTGTTTGGAAAGATGGTAGGAGGAGTTCAGGTGAGAACAAGTTCTAAACAGCTGTAGGAAATTACTGAGAAAGTCCACAAGCATTAATAGTAGCTACATAGATTGATTCCTATTTATTTCCTCGTAAAAATTTCTCCATTCTAATAGTGTTTGACTTTTCTTTGCTTTTGAGTCATTTCAGTGGACTATCTCCACACCAGCTCAGAGTCACTGCCAGCTCCACTGGCCGTGGACAGTCCATGCATATCATTGCTTTCCCACAGAACTTACTAGACTCTAGACCCTACTAGCTGAATGCATTTTGTTGTGCCTTTCTTGCCCTTTAGTCAATTCTTTGCTTTCTGTTCTTTCTCTTCGTCTGTTTCCCATAAATTGAATGTTAAGGCCATCCCCTCACCCCCTCTAACTCTGGCCTCATAAGATGATACTTCCAACTCAACTCTCATGCTAGAACGTGCTTCCAACTGCCATCAATCTTCCATCAGGGGATGAAGAGCTTCTTTGTTTTCCCATCCTCACACCACCATGCTGCTTCTATGAAAGGGAGCAGAGGCTAGCAGAATCTTGCCCCACATTTGTTTTTTTCTTTTTTTTTGCCACACTGCAAGGCATGTGGGATCTTAGTTCCCTGAAAAGGATCTAACCTGTGCCCCATGCAGTTTTGTTTTGTTTTTAATTAATTTATTTTTAATTGGCTCTCTAAAAGATAGTATTTTTTTTTTTAAGGATGTATTACAACACAGATCTCAGAGAGCTGGTAAGGAATATTTAAGTGAGATTTTTATGATCAGAAAATAAAGGCAATTTCTCTGACAAGACAGGATATGTGTGTTTATGTACACCAGGCTACTCATGATAGCTCATATTCAGAGATGGTTATAGACGTTCAGGAAAAGAAAAGATTTCTTCTGACCTGACCAGAGTCACCGGATCCCTCCCAGACACTTTCAGCCCTAGTTGGACAACAGATGTCCTCTCCTCGTCTTCAGAACTTCATTCCCTGCATGATGTGCCTGGGAAACTGATTCCCAAAATATTACCTTCTCATCTGAGAGTGAAAATTGCTATCATATTGCCTTCTGGATTGTGCTGCACTAATCCAGTTATAATGCACTGCAGCCTGGAGCGACTGCAGGTAAGCCTGGGACCCTGTCTTTTCTGGCCCCAGAGCCTGCATATTTTAGCCCTGCAAACTCTGTCAGACAGAGTTCATACCAAGGGCACCTCCCCAAAACAACAGAAGCAGCAGCAATATTGTAAAACCCTCTGGAGCCCTAGCAGCCAGTGTGAAAGAAACTGAAAGTGTCAATTGCTCAGTCATATCTGACTCTCTACACCCCCATGGATTGGAGTCTGCCAGGTTTCTCTGTGCATGGAATTCACCAGGTAAGAATACTGCAGTGGGTGACCATCCCCTTCTCCAGGGGCTCTTCCCAACTCAGGGATCAAACCCAAGTCTCCTGCTGCCAGTTTGCTGCTACTGCTGCTAAGTCACATCAGTCATGTCCGACTCTGTGCAACTCCATGGATAGCAGCCCATCAGGCTCCCCCCGTCCATGGGATTCTCCAGGGGAGAACACTGGAGTGGGTTGCCATTGCCTTCTCCAGTGTATGAAAGTGAAAAGTGAAAGTGAAGTTGCCCAGTCGTGTCTGACTCCTAGTGACGTCGTGGACTGCAGCCCACCAGACTCCTCCATCCGTGGGATTTTCCAGGCAAGAGTACTGGAGTGGGGTGCCACTGCCTTCTCCATGCTGCCAGTTTACCAGGGACTAATAGACATAGCCAATACAGGACAATACCTGTACTCTGAAAACTTTGCTTTTATTGAGTCCCATTTGATACTGAATGAGTGAAGTCATCACGAGCATCAGATACACTCAGGTAGTCTACATATGTGAAAATTCCAAGGCCGCCAATGGGATGCTCTGTGTAAAATGGGGACTATATATTTTGGGGAGCAGCCCTTGGCCAGAATTTGCCACTGTGGCATTTTAGCCGGCTACTGTGGTTCTCTTAACATATTAAATATGGTTTAGAAGAGGGATAGTGATTTGTATTGTGATATCTATCTCCAGTTAAGTAGTAGTCTAATGCATTATTTAAGCCACGTTCTTCTTCTGGATGACCATGTAGATACTTTTTCTGGATTTTTATCTCCTTCTTAATGTATGGTGGTGTTTTGTATCCACACCCAAATGACACGTGGTTTGTAGCACGTCTTGTCTTATCATCACTCCAGGCATCACCAATTAGATAATCTTCTGACATCATAGACAGGTCTGGCTCCCTGATTTGTGGCTTCTGATTTTTAAAGATGGTGTTCAAATACAGTCACGTCCACATTTACTTTTCCATGGGGTACTGTCCATACAGAAGCAGGCCAATCCATAGACAAATGCAAGATCAAATGTGCTCTCAAGGAGGATAAACAGCTGTGTAGTTGCCTATTTTCACCCCACCGAATTAAAAACTAAAACAGCTCTGTCCAGAATGCTTCATACTCTACAGCAATTACAATTCCTGTTTCTCATGTTCCATGAGTTCCCCAACTTCACTGATACACTTGAGGCAATCTGTATCTAAAGGAAAAGATGTGTGCTGTGTGCTCAGTCATGCCACGTGACTCTTTGGGATCCCATGGACTGCAGCCCAACAGGCTCCTCTATCCCTGGAATTCTCTATACAAGAAGACTGGAGTGGGTTACCATTTCCTACTCCAGGGGATCTTCCTGATCCAGGGATTGAAGACATGTTTCCTGAATCTCCTGTATTGGCAGGCAGATTCTTTTACCACTAAGCCACTTCTGCTGCTGCTGAGTCGTTTCAGTTGTGTCCCACTCTATGAGACCCCATAGACGGCAGCCCACCAGGCTCCCCCGTCCCTGGGATTCTCCAGGCAAGAACACTGGAGTGGGTTGCCATCTCCTTCTCCAATGCATGAAAGTGAAAAGGGAAAGTGAAGTCCCTCAGTTGTGCCCCTCCTAGCGACCCCATGGCCTGCAGCCCACCAGGCTCCTCCGTCCGTGGGACTTTCCAGGCAAAAGTACTGGAGTGGGGTGCCATTGCCTTCTCCACTGAGCCACTGGGAAGCCAGAAAAGAAAAGACAGGATGGTTAAAAATACCTCCAGGACAGCATTTTACCCATAGGCGAAAGGCAGGACACAGCACCAAGCTATAGAGAGATCATACAAGGAGTCTTAGGTTCAGCTCTCATCACAACCACTCTCACATGTCTCCTCTAAAATGATGGAGACAATGGACCTTACTTCAGTTGCCTCCCTTCCTTGTTCATCTTAACCCCAAAACTCTATGCACTATGAGCTCCATAAAGCTTAACCATGTGAAGCAAGACTTTCTAGAAGGTATTGCATTACTGAGAGCTCCTAACTCAACTGCTATTTCCAGTTCATTGGAAAGGGAAGGTATCAGGAGAAATTTTTATCTCCATAGCATCTATGATGGGTCAAAAGTCCAGCAAAAACCTACCCACATTCATCTAATCCTCTGACCTTTCTAAGGAGTTAAGAACTATTCTTGGTTGCTCTCACTTTACCCCACCCAGGGCTCATCAGTCTCAAGGGGAAGAAAGAACTAACAAAATACATTCCAGTTATAGATCTAGCACAAGCTAATGCCAGTGCCAGATAATTAGCAAAACTGAAATTAATTCATTCTTGTTTACTTGTTTACCAAGGAGTTGGCATTAGCCAGAATGATTAGGATAACATCAACATTAATCTTAATTCATGAATTATTAAAACCTTAGACTGAGTCACAGTAAATATGCAGGAATAATATTTTAATTTGGTTCTGTTTGCAATCAGTGCTGAAATTATGGAAAAGTACCTTATGATTAAGTATTGGTAATAAAGGTGTCATTTTCATTATAATAACATTAAAAATAATCCCTCTAAATAAGATGAACTTCGTCAGATTAACTAAATTTAAAAAACCCATTTTTCACCAGTAACAGAAAATATTATGACTCCTGAATTCTTATTCTTGCACTAGGAGAAAAATATGTTAGAAATCATCATTCTAAACAACTAGAGACCAGATAAAATATATGCAAATATCACAGCCAATTATATATTGAAAATGATATCTTAATAAGAGACATGTTGTCAAATAGTCAATTGCTTTTCATATTAGTACGAAAGAAACCCAAGTTGCAAAGCACAAGGGAAACAATATTTCTGATTTGTCTTCTAGTGACTGCATTATACAAGGAAATTACTAATCAGTATCTTCGATTCTTTGCCACTGCAAAAAGAAACTTATCACTTAAACATTCAGTTAGATCCCTTGGTGTGCTTTTATATTCATTTCTGTTGGGTTTATTCCATGGAGTAGAATTTCTAGGTTATAAGATGTGTGTGTGTGTGTGTGTGTGTGTGTGTGTGTGTGTGTGTTCAGTCACTCAGTCTTGTGCAACTCTTTTGTGATCCCGTGGACTGTAGTCTGCTAGGCTCCTCTGTCAATGGAATTATGCAGTAAGACTACTGGAGACAGTTGCCATTTCCTTCTCCAAGGATATGTATATGTTCATTTTCTTTTTATTTTATTTTGTATATGTTCATTTTAATAGAAAGTGAAAGCTTTTCAAAACCAACGTTTCCTTTCCTACTTTCACCAGCCGTGGATGAGAGCTCCAGAAAGTTATTTGTCTTCCCAGTTATTTGTCTTCCAGCAAGTTGCAATGAATGGTCATTCTACATGGTTTTGACCTATGCAGCTTTAAAATTCAAACCCAGTTCAAGTACATAATAAATACTTATCATTTTCTTCCTCTTAGTTCAGTACGTCTCAACTTATTATTATTATTTTAGTAGAAAAGCTGGTTTCTTTACACAATGATATATGTGCCCAGCCGTGGAGCTTTGGAAAATGACTAATATGAAAACTGCTGCATGACTGAGTGATGAGCCCGGTGGACAGATGCTTGATGTTTAAAGTTATCGTGTGTTCCTAACCATTACTGGAGGCCAAATAATTACAAAAATACAATTTGGAAGCAATTCTATTTACCAGGACTGTTAGAAATATGTGGTGTGAATATCTACTTGATAAGCTACATGAGAGAGGATGAGAATATCAAGAATTATGCTTGCATAAATATTGATGACCTCAATAAATGACTCTTCAAGGTAAGAGTTGTTGTTGTTGTTGTTGTTCAGTTGCCAAATCATGTCTGACTCTTTGCAACCCCATGGACTACAGCACGCCAGGCTTCCCTGTCCTTCACTAGCTCCCGGAGCTTGCTCAAACTCATGTCCTTTGAGTCAGTGATGCTATCCAACCTTTTCATCCTTGCTGCCCCCTTCTCTTGCCCTCCATCTTTCCCAGAATCAAGGTCTTTTCCAATGAGTCACTGATAGAACAGAGTATGTACCTTGAGCATCAGAATGACAAAATGGGAGTGGTTTCTTCTAATAATAGATCTGGATCCCTGCTGGATCCAGGAAAAGGAACTTCCTTTCCTTGCATGTGATTATATATTAGGTAAATATGCCAAAATATCACTTTAAAGGGATGTCAAAATACTAGCCTACTCAAGAATATAGATTTCTCCATAGGTATCCAGTCAAATGTCTTTGATTTTAGATCAGTGCACATGTTTGATAAATATAAACTGCTTTGGGTGTATTTTTAAAAAAAATATTACTATATTGCACATCAAAAGTTTTGAGCAATTTGTACAGCCATTAAGAATGTATTTGTGAACCTGTATCCCTATATGCTAATGACCACTAACATTCTGATATTGTAACATTTGCCAGTTTGGTAGGTAGACAAAAAATATGTTTCTTCTGTTTAATTTTGAATTCATTAAATTATGAGTGTCATAGAACATCTTTTCCATATTTATTGGTCATTTTCATTTTTTCTGTGGACTATCTCTTCATATCTTTTGACTGTTTCTCTATTGGACTGTTGACTATTGATTTTTAAAATTTAAATTTATTTATTTTAATTGGAGGCTAATTACTTTACAATATTGTACTGGTTTTGCCATACATCAACATGAATCCACCATGGGTGTACACATGTTCCCCATCCTGAACCCCCTCCCACCTCGCTCCCGTACCATCCCTCTGGGTCATCCCAGTGCACCAGCCCCGAGCATCCTGTATCCTGCATCGAACCTGGACTGGTGATTCGTCTCTTATATGATATTATACATGTTTCCATGCCATTCTCCCAAATCATCCTACCCTCTCCCTCTGCCACAGAGTCCAAAAGACTGTTCTATACATCTGTGTCTTTGACTATTGATTTTTAAGAGTTCCATTTCAATGACAGAAATTAGTACTTGTGTAGCAATAATGTTAGCTGTATGTATTACATATTAATTTCTAAGTTTTTCAGTTTGGGGTACTAAGTATGTCACAGTTTCATCTAATAAAGCATACTGTATTTTTCTTTTAATGCCTTCTAAGAGTATATGCTTTTGCTGTGATGCTTACAGAAATTGTTTGTACAGCTGTGGTTTTTCTCTCTCCTTCAGGCAGGTTAAAACTTTTGCAATAAGATTAAGTAATTATTTTAGGCTCTAAAATCATTCTACTTTATCATCTTGCCCAGATCCCATTTTTGAGATTTCCATTCAATGAATATTAACTGAAACCCAGCTATTTGCCTAGGCCTATTCTGAAATTTGGGACGAGAACAGCCATTTGCTAAACTACAGAAACTTAAATACAGTTTACATTGAACCAGCAACCTTGTTCCTTACTAATTTCATGAAAAAGTCTTCTTTAGACATTTTCTTCTCAATAGCCTTGAAATATACAATTAAGCTTGCAGGAGGAGAAGGGGACAACAGAGGACGAGATGGTTGGATGGCATTACTGACTCAATGGACATGAGTTTGAGCAAGCTCTGGGAAATGGTGAAGGACAGGGAAGCTTGGTGTGCTACAGTCCATGGGGTCACAAAGAGTAGGACATGACTGAGCAAACTGAACAACATAAGATATTAATACTTATAAATATATGTTTTTATTTTATACTCCATTATTATTCCTAGAAGTAGCTAGATGGCTTCCTATAGCATTCTTGTTGAGTGCAGAGGAAGTGCTATCATTATTAGTGTTCAGGTTAAGCTGCTGTAGCAATACTAATTTAAAAGAAAAAAATTTTTTTTTTTTTGGCTGCACTGGATCTTTGTAGCTTTGTGAAGGTTTTCTCTAGTTGCAGTGAGTGGGGCTACACTTCGTTGCAAATTGCGGTGGCTTCTCTTGTTGTGGAGCACAGGCTGTAGGCACATGGGCTCTGGAGCACAGGCTCAGTGGTTGCGGTGCATGGGTTTAACTGCTCTGGAGCATGTGGCTCTTCCCAGACCAGGGATCCAAACTGTGCCCCCTGCATTGGCAGGCAGATTCTTAAGCACTACACCACAAGGGAAGTCCACAAGATGACTGCTTAGGCAAACGTCTTATTAGGTAAATGTCAGCATTGAGTCACATGGCCACAGTCAACTCCAAGTGAGGCTGAGAAATTTCATTTCTACTTGGACCACCCATATATTTGTTAAAATTCTGGCGGCTTCTATGATTAGAAGGAATTAAGAGAGATTGATACTAGGGACACTTGGTAGCTTTTGCCACTAACCCATTTGGGTGTAACTCAACTCTTTTTTGCTTCTTTTATCCCATGTGGATATACTTCTTTTCCAAAGGTGAGCAATGTAGAGTCCAACCCACTTCAGCTCAAAATCTAGAATTCCTACGTGATGTGAAATTCTTTCCATGAGTCCTGAGGAAGCGTCATCTGGTTCTGTGATTGACTAATTTCCCTGCCACTTCCCACAGCCCCCACGTTTCCATGAAAACATGATATACAGTAGTGCAATAGAACCAGGACAACTGCAATAAAAATCCCTACTTGGAAAAGAGAAGGATATAAATGACACAGAGAAGCTGGTCTTTAACAATGTGGAAATCTTGCTGGGCAGCAATTGCAGACTCCCTCACTAGCGCTGGAGTGAGCTCCTTGATGAAATCCTGGCTCTGCCCTCTTGGAAACCCCCAATCCACTGTCCTTGTGTGGTCTACTGGCTTTGTCTTTTAGGAAATTCTTTATCCATCATCCCAGGACACTTCTACAGCGCACACTGGAAAGCATATTCTCTTTTCACTTTAGATGTAATGATAGACAAGGAGTTTCAGGGTTTAAACGGAATGCAGCCCAAGTTCCTCAGTTCTCTGCAGATACAGGGTTAGAATCTCAGGAGGTGTTTTCTTATCAGACTTTTACACACTAGACTTGCAAGTTCTTTGGTAGTATAATTTGCTCAAAAAATAGTTGAGTTCTTGTCTATTCCAGGTAGCTGTGTGTGAAAAAGCACAGCCAAAGGCCTTATCTGTATGTAACCCTGATGATGCTATTTTCTCTCTCTCCCTTGAATTAACAGCAGTTACCCTGGGTTTGGAAACCACATCCTTAATCTGATTTTGGACTGGCTCCCATTCATGGAGAATCCTTAAGAGAGGGCTCTAGAGCAAAGTCCTGGGTGACAAGTTTTATCTGCTGTGATTTTGTTTACAGAAACAGTTGTCTTTTCCAAGTTACTAATCCCTCAGTCAATTTAGATTAAAGGGCACCTGCTGAGAATAGAGCTGAGTTATACTCCCTTCTCAGCTGTGCATCACACTGATTAATTCTTGCCTGACTCATCTCTCTCTCTTAGGGCATTGCTAAAATCTGCCAGGGACAGCCAAGGCACATTAATATTCTGCAACTTTCTGATCCCTGTTCCAGGAGATACAGAATTGGTAGGCACATGATCTGCCTTCTTAGTTACCACGGGTAACAGTTTTATTTAATGTTTACCATAAAAAGGATTACTGGCTCTTCAGTCTGAAGTACCTGTTTACTCATGCTCAGCAAGTCTGTCATCAAAGGGCCATGTATGTTAGAATACTTTTCCAGTGTAAAACTCCACGTATGGTATCAATTTTTGTATTAATTAGGGTTGAAACTGAACTTCTTTAACAAGAGACTTTAACGGCTCTAACGAGAACATTCATTTTATCTATTCATCTTAAACAAGATTGTAATAGGCAAGCTCTGTCAGCAGCTACATGTGGCTTCCATCTCTGAGCGCAAGGTGGCTATTTGAGCTCTTGCTGTTTCACAGCCAGTGGAAAAGAGAATAGAAAAGTGGAAGACAAAGAGCTTTCTTTTCGAGGAAGTGACTACTCACCTGCCTTCATAACTCAAAGACCTTTTGCTCATATCATTAGCCTGAACTTATTCAGATGACCTTGCTGCTAGGGACACAGAGAATGTGACCTAGTCAGTCACTCAGGGGGTTTCTGTTACTAACAAGAAGAATGGAAGAATGGCTAACAGACAACAATCAGTGGATACAGACAACGCACTATTTTACAAACATATTGCTTGGTTTTTTGACATCATTTTGGAGGAATGGTATGCATATTTATAAACAGTTTTAGCTTGCAAGTTACAAAATTACATATTTTCAATCTACATTTCATATCTTTCGAATATTCAGGCTGTTTATCAGCACCAAGTCACTAATCAATAAAATTATATTTTATCTGTTACTTTCTGCTTTTATTTTTTTCTCCTTTGAGTTACACATAGTTTTTTTCAAAGCTCTCTAAACTTCTACCCTCTACTTTCTGAAATGTTCAATAAAACCAAAACTTCTTACTAATGTGTTTGATGGTAGGAGACTATATATGCTAATGCAAAAGGTGAGTGAATACATAAAACAGCTGATGATATATGAGAGGTGTTAACAAAGGAGGAATTCTCCCTACCTTCTGAACAGGTATCCTTCATCTTAACTTTTACTTCTCACCTCTGCATGTATAACCCATCTCATCAAAGATAAAGTTCTGCAAACTAGTAATGGTTTCTGGCACTCAGTTTTGTTCCCTACGGACCCGCCGTCACCAATTTTGTTGTTTTATTTATTCTACTCCCTTCTTGAGCTTTCCCCAACATTCCCTCCTTTCCACAAGGCTTCCATGAGCAGTTGAACAATTATGCTTATATTTCCCTTTCTCGGCACTCTTGGATGCTATCTGTTCGTTTTAGTTTTGTTCAGATACTCTTTCTTTCTCCACCATATTTTGCATGTCCTGAGCCTGTGCCATCCTCTCCTCCTCCTCTTCTCATTTAGCTTAACCAGGGGCAGCAGCTCAACAACCTTGTGCTGACTTCCACCAGCTTTGCTGTGTCTTTTCCCCAGCACCCACACTGACCAGTGAAGGCCACTGAGCATGTGGATTGTAAGAAGAGTAGGCAGGCAGATGAGTGCTTAACCTTGAGCGGAACTGAGGTTAAAACACAAGTGATTTCCCTAATATACTTAGTTCAACTAGCAGTGGTGGAATTAGGATTCCTCCCAAGAATCCTGACATCCTTTTAATTAGAGGATTAATTAAAAGACTTATCAGGACATCATACAGTGTTCTTTAGCATTGCACTGCCATTGTAAACAACCACACTGCTTTCAGACAAAGCAGAGGGAGTCCTACAGCATCAGTAAGCTGTCGGTTACATTTGACTATTAGGGGTGATCCACGGGAGGCTCAGGCAGGGATCTGGTTCTGCCAAGGCTGAGTAATTTACCTTCTGGGAGAAAAACCATGCCCAGAAAATTGAATGAAATTACATCCATTTCTCTTAGGTCTCACTTAAAAATTATGTTAAAAGCTAACAAGTACAAAATACATTTCAAAAACCTATAAAACTGGAAATTTTAGGATCATAGAATATTTTAATAAACTATAGGGTACTTATAATCCTTGTTGGGAAATAGAACAAAAACTTCCATACTTTTTGTTAACTATTTTTTCATTAAAAATAGGGGAATCATTATTCTATTGCTTTTTCTCCAACACATTTTTCTAAGTTTGTGTTCATTTTAGTGCTAGACTATGGAGTGATTTGCCCCTATGTATTATTTGTGAAACTCCCTGAGAAATATATTGTGGCTGGCAGAAACCTCTTCTCTTAAGGAATATCATCATGGGAACATAAAGAAAAGGCTTATGTGGATTCTATAGGAGTAGTTCTCTATTATATAAATTTTCTGTTTTGAGTAACTGACGATCTTGTGGAACCTGGAACATTACAAAGAAAAGAACAAAACTACAGCCTATTCAGCTATTGCTTAAGAAAAAAAGCTGGCCCAATTTAGAATTCTGAGCTTCAGAACTGGAAGATGATATATTTATGTTGTGATAATCTGTCATAGCAGCAATAGGAAATAAATATACCATGGTTCAACAATATCAATTTTAAATATAGAATATTGAAGAATAGTGGAGTGAATTGCCATGCCTTTCTCCAGGGGATCTTCCCAACCCAGGGATGGAACTCAGGTCTCCCGCATTACAGGTGGATTCTTTAGCTGTATCCATATATCTTATTTTATTTATTTATTTTGGCTGCACTGGTGCAGCTTGTGGGATCTTAGTTCCCTAACCAGGGATTGAATTTACGCCCTTGGCAGTAAAAGCATGGTGTCCTAACCACTGGACGGCCAGGGAATTCCCTATCTATCTGTTAAATAATTAAATCTTGGGTATAGGGTTTCTGTGTCATGATGACAAGAATATGTAGCAAATTTGGTTAATTCATTTAGAGCTCTCATTTAGTCCTTCATGTGAAACAACAAGTTAAAAAAAAAAGAGGCAGTTGTCCTACCATATGGTAGTATCTCAATTTAGCTTATTTCCTTAACATTTCTCTGAAGTAACTGTGCATTTTCATTTTGCACTGTAATGACTCTGGGTTATTCGCAGTCTTGACACTACTGACATTTTGGACTAGACAGGCCTTTGTAGGGAGAGACCTTCCTGTGCATCCCTGACTCCTACCCTCTAGGTGCCAGGAGTGCTGGATGTCCCCCAGTTGTGACAACCAAAATGCCATCAGACATTGCCAAATATCTCCAGGGGGCCACCAATCGACACTGGTTGAAAATCACTACTTAGGCAACTCATTATTTGGGGGTAAATACCCCATAAGTATCCACTAGAATATTCACAAGAATATTTGGCTATGCTATTAGGAAACAGAATAATATGCTATTATTTTATTTTATTTATTTATTTACTTTGGCTGCACTGGTGCAGCTTATGGGGTCTTCGTTCCCTGACCAGGGAACTGGTCAGGGCTTCCCAGGTGGCGCCAGTGGTAAAGAACCCACCTGCCAATACAGAAAACATAAGAGAGGTGGGTTCAATCCCTGAGTCAGGAAGATCTGGAGGAGGGCATGACAACCCAATTCAGTATGCTTGCCTGGAAAGTCGCACGGGCAGAGGAAACTGGCGGGCTTCAGTCCACATAGTCGCTAGGAGTTGGACACAACTGACTCAATGGACATGAATCTGAGTGGATTCGGGAGTTGGTGATGGACAGGGAGGCCTGGCGTGCTGTGATTCATGGGGTTGCAAAGAGTTGGACAGGATTGAGTGACTGAACTGAACTGAACTGAAGCAATTTAGCACACGTTAGGAAATGATCAGAAAGACAAAGGCTGCTGTTTCTTTGAAATTCATGTTTGTAACTAAAGGAGATGGAAAACCTCAACAAGGCAGTCTCTCATGGACTCTCTTGGTTTTCTTCTTTCCTCACCAGGATTTTCGTATCCTCTTTGCTGCCTCTGCCTCACCTCTACATGCTGGAACATCCCAGAACTCAAGTTAGCCACTCAGAGGTCTTCTTTATTGACACACACCCTAGGTCATCACATTCACTCTTAAGTCCCCAAATGTATCTATACACTGACTCACAGCAAATACACGTCGCTGGCCATGAATTCTCTACTGAACTAGAACAGCTACTCAACAACTCAATTAACTGTCCAATAGGATAAGCATCTCAAAAATAAACACATTCAGCTACTGTTTCCCACTCAAACCTTCTCCTTCCATCTTCCAGCTCAGTAAGTTACATCTCCTCTGATACTCAATTTCTCTCATTTTCTCACATCCTCTATCAAATCCACCATCCTCTCACTGGCTCCATATTCAGAACACATAGAAATCCAATCCTTCTTTGCCACCAGCACTATCAACTCTGTCTGGGATTAGAATCAGTGCCTCCTAACTGGCCTCTGTTTTTCTGTCTTCTCATTCTGCAGTCTCTTCTCAACTCAACAGCCGGAGTGATGCTTTGAAAATGTCAGACAAATCACATCATTCCATTAAATCCCATCCAGAGGGAAAATGAAAATGCCACGAGCTGTATATGATCTAATCTTTCTGATTTTGCTTCCTACACTTCTCCACCTCTCCATCACTCTAGTTACACTGCTACTGCTGCTAAGTCGCTTCAGTCGTGTCCGACTCTGTGTGACCCCATAGACGGCAGCCCACCAGGCTCCCCAGTCCCTGGGATTCTCCAGGCAAGAACACTGGAGTGGGTTGCCATTTCCTTCTCCGATGCGTGAAGCGAAAAGTGAAAGTGAAGTCGCTTAGTCATGTCCAACTCTGTGCGACCCCATGGACTGCAGCCCACCAGGCTCCTCCATCCATGGGGTTCTCCAGGCAAGAGTACTGGAGTGGGGTGCCATTGCCTTCCTCACAATTCCTTGAGCAAAGCAAGTAGCTTCTTATGCCTCTGCATAGAAAGGCCCCAACCAGAGATGTGCCCAAGGCTTTGTGTTAGTCACTAGTCGTGGTTCTCCATGGAACAAAACCAACACGATAGATACAGATCTCGGTATCTACTTACATCTATCTATACAAAGTAAGATTTATTTTAAGTTATGGCTCACGTGACTAGGGAGGCAGAGAAGTTCCACAATATGCCATCTGCAAGCTGGAGACCTAGGAAAGCCAGTGGTATAAATTTCCAATCTGAGTCCAAAGGCCTGAGAACAGGAATTCTGATGATGTAAGTCAGCCCAAGTGCAGAAGACTGATGTCTCACCTCAAGCAGTCAGGCAGAGAGAGTCAATCCAAACTTCCCCCACCTTTGTGTTCCATTCAGGCCCTCAGTAGGTAGGATGATGCCTGCCCACGTTGGGGAAGGCTGTCTGCTTTACCCAGTCCACCAGTTCAAATAATCATCTCTCCAGGAAACACCAGGTACACCCAGAAATAACGTTTAACCCGATAGCTGGGCATCCCATAGCCCAGTCAAGATGACACATACCATTAACTCTCACAGTTCATTCCCTCACTTATTCCAGGTCTCTGTCCAAATACCACCCTGGAGAGACCTTTCCTGTTCACTCTGTCTAAAACAGAATTGCTCATCTCACAATCCCTGGCCTTGTTTTCCTTCATAACATGACTAATTGACAGAATATGGATTTTAGTATTTGCATCTTTCTGTTTCCACCCACTTCACTGAGGGAAGGTATCCTTAACTATCTACCCTCTGCTGTATTGCCAGCACTAGGCTATAGAACTGGATATAGAGAATGAGATAGATATATATTCATATGCATCTATCACAGAAAGATATATATATGTGTGTATGTGTGTGTGTGTGTGTGTGTGTGTACACACACACACACATATCAGGATATACATGCCAGGATAGCCTAGCAAGTAGCAAATATATTTTAAAAGCAATATACGGTTGCACTCTGTTAGGCTCCCCTGGTAGCTCAGATGGTCAAGAATCCACCTGCAATGCAGGAGATCCACGTTCGATCCCTGGGTCAGGAAGATTCCCTGGAAAAGGGCATGCCTCAGGACATACATGCCAGGAGAGCCTAGTAGGTAGCAAATATATTATAAAAGCAAATATATTATATTATGACTGCACTCCACTGAACTTCAAAATTGGAAAACAGTATACAATACTTCCACAGCCACATCAGACCTGCTTTCAAAGTCACACTCAGTTGTGTCCGATCTGCTTAGAAGTACTCTTCATTTCCAATCTAAAATAAAAGTAAGTATTGACTGTATTCTTGAATGTTTTTAAGATCTAGCAAAATCTTTATTAAAATGAACAAAGAGTGCCCTCTACTGTGCTATACAGATGCATGCATCTCTGAAGGGTCTTTTGGGTTTTTAAATTATTTATTTCTTATTGGCTGTCCTGGATCTTCATTGCTGTGCGTGTTTCTCCAGTTGAGGCTGCCAGGGGCTTCTCGTGACAGGCTCTAGGGACACAGGCTTTGTGGTATATGGACTTGGTTGGTCTACGACATGTGGAACCTTCCTGGACCAGGGACTGAAACTGTCCCCTGCACTGGCAGGCAGATTCTTATCTGCTCTACCACCGGGGAAGTCCTGAAGGTATCTTTTTTCTTAATTTTTTCTTTAATCAGGCAGAACCGCTTGTTCAAATGCTTGATAGAAGTCACCACTGCAGCCCGATTAGACCTAGGCTTTCTCTGTCAGACATTTAACTATGAATTCCATTTCTTTAATAAGTGTGTGCGTGCTGCTACTGCTCCTGGTGGCTCAGGGTAAAGAATCTGCACAGCAATGCAGGAGACTCATGTTTGATCCCTAATCTGGGAAGATCCCCTGAAGAAGAAAACGTCAACTGACTCCAGTATTCTTGTCTGGGAAATCCCATGGACATAGCAGACTGGTGGACTATAGTCCATGGGGTCACAAAGAGCAGGATACAACTCAGCGACTGAACAACAATGTGTTGCTACGTAAGTTCTGTTTCTTCCCAAGTTAACTTAGTTTCTGCCTTCCAAAGAATTTGCCCATTTCATCACTGTCAGATTCACAAGCATAAAACTATGTTTCTTATTTTCTTTTCAGTGTTCATAGATTCTGTGGTGTAACCCCTCTTTTATTCCTGATATTAGTATATATAAATATAAATTTATATTTTCCCCCATTTTCTGTAATAGTCTGTATTAATCATTTTCTTCTGTTTACTTTAGATTTAATTCACTCAGTTTAAGGTGGAAGCTTACATCTTTGAGGCCTATTCATCTAATATTAGCATTTAGTGCTATAAATTTCCTTTTAAACCCAGAGTTAGCTGTATCCCACACATTTTAATAGGCTGTATTTCAATTTTCATTGAGATAAAAATAATTTGTTTCCCTTGTGATTTTTTCATTTATCCAAACATTTGCAGATTAGAAAGATATCTGCCTGTTATTTCTATTTTAATTCCATTGTAATTAGAGAACACAGTTTGTATGATTTCAATACTTAATATTTGTTGAAATTTGTTGTATGGTCCAGAATATTTTCTCTCTTGGCAAATAATTTAAGTGCCCTTAAAAACCAATTACGTATACTGCCACTATTGGTGGGGGCTTCCCTGGTGGCTCAGATGGTAAAGAATCCACCTGCAATGCAGGAGACTTGGGTTCAGACCCTGGATTGGGAAGATCTCCTGGAGGAAAGCCTGGCAACCTACTCTAGTGTTCTTGCCTGAAGACTCCCCATGGACAAAGGAGCCTAGAGTCCATAGGGTCCGTAGGGTCACAAAGAGTTGGACACAATGAGCAACTAAGCACTTTATTGGTGAAGTGTTCACTACACATCAATTAGGTTAAAGTGGCTGAGAAAGCTGTTCAGAATCTCTAGGTCTTCACTGATTTTTTATTCTATCAGTTCTTGAGAGATTATCTCCCCATTACAATGGAATTCCATGTTTTAGTCTATTATTTTCACAGTTTCATTTTCACATTTAAATTTTTGAACCATATGGAATTTATCCAGGCATATACAATAAAATGTGGATCCAATCTTTACTTTTCCTTCTTTTATCACAAACGTATTTCATCATTAATATTTTCGGTAGTACAATAAGGATGGTATTTAGGAGACACTGTTTTAGAAAATATATAAAATATATAACATACTTTAAAAATATCTAACATGTATTTAAAACTAAAAAGGGAGAAATCATAACGGGAAAAAAATCTAAAGATAGAACAAGAAAAACGTTTTGAAAATACAGTTTTTAAACAAGATGTGCTTCCTTACTGCAATATATACTCACATTCTTTCCTTTCTTTTGACTAGAATTTAATCTCTGAGTAATCTGTCCAGCACAGAAACTATTTTGAAGCCAATTCTAGGACAATCTTGCAAAACAAACAAAACAATGTTCAGACACAAAACAATAGTTCACTTCACATAGGTGGTTTCCTGGTCTTTTGTTCAAAGTTAATGCCATGATCCTTATTTGAAATTCCTGAGCATGCTATTTCAGAAGAAGTAGTAAATAAGAAATACTTACTTCTGACTTGTCCTTGACTTTCCTGGATTCACTATGTTCTTTCTGGTCACAAATTTCACACAAAGACCAGTTTGCTATATTTTTTGAAGCAAAGAAAGGTCTGTAAAGCACTGCTGCTGCTGCTAAGTCGCTTCAGTCGTGTCCGACTCTGTGCGACCCCATAGACGGCCTCTCACCAGGCTCCCCGTCCCTGGGATTCTCCAGGCCAGAACACTCGAGTGGGCTGCCATTAAAGCACCAGCTGACAGCTAAATCTGTTACAGTTTTTCATCCCAAAAATCTTTGAGGAAAATCAGAGACAATAAAGCAATTTAACCTTTCATATTAAACATTAGTAAGCAATAGCTCCATTCTAGAAAAAAAGAAAATAAATCATGTGACTTTTATATTTATTAATCCTGCTGTATGAAAGTGCATTTCAAATCCAAAAGACTAATATCTATATGTGTTTACGTGTAATAGGAGTTTTTAAGGCTACATGATATCACAGAACGACGGCCCTGCTATAATCCATCAAATGGTTCTTTTTAGACATAGACTGGTTTCCCTGCCCTAGGCTGACTTCACACGCGTTGCAGGCGTTTCTTCCAGCCACATCAGTTTTGGGTGAGAAATGCAAAAAGAAATTCCCTAGCTCACCTTTTTCAGGTAACATTTACAGATCCTCTTTATCCCGCTGTCCACCAACAGTTCTTCAATTGACTAACGCAGGACTGATGATACAGCACCTGATTTTGCTGGTAATTTCTGTGACCGCCCCAGGGTTTTGTCCCCTCAGGGCTTGTGTTGATGGCACACGAGTGCTTGCGTTTGGGATTTGATTAAGTCACGTTTTCACAGCACGGGCTTAAACACCTGGGTCTGCTAAGGTGGATGTTTTTTAGCCCAGTGGTAACAGGAGAAAACTCCGAAGCATCTCCCCGCTTTTTCAGGCTTCAGACCCATTGTATACGGCAGGCTCCCACCTCCTGAAGCAAACCAAGATCTAAGCCTGTAAATGTGTCACACCTTACGAAATCCAAACCTAAGGACAACCAATCACAATCAACTAGGCTTCAAGCTGTAGCCAATCAGCAGTAACTTCCTTGCTTTCCTGTCACTTTTTCTCCATGAAAATCTCTCCCCAGTGCTCGGTTTTGCACTGCTGGATCCAAGAAGGTTTTTGCACAAAAAATATTCTTAAAATGGTTAATACGCTTCTATTTATCTTTTAACAGGGCCCTGGTTTCATTTACACTATGATATTTAACTGTAATGATGGAAAAGCTTAATTCTAACTACTTAATGAGAATGAGTTTTTAAAAATTAAATTCATATTTATTTATATATAAAAGTATTTTAATCTTAAAGTTGACCGTGTAATTAACTCACACATCACACTTGAATAAAATGTCACAATATGTCACCTTTTTAAAGATATGCATTTTAATGATAAAAGACAGTATTAGTGAAGCCTTCTTGTATGTATCTTTTGTGACGTTAAACATGTACTGTCAAATATATGTATGTATATAAAAGTGGGTTAAGAACATAAATCATTTTGTCAAGAAAGAGCTGTGCTTTCAAAGGCTTCTTAGAAGGCCCAAAAGATAAAGTTTTTCTTAGGAAATGATGCTTAGGAGTTAATACTATCACAGTTACATCAGCTAAAGAAGGAAAATAACAAACTTTTAAAACCATCTTAACAGAAATCTTACTGCAAATAGGTGACTCTCTTCAACACAACACATAGAAAGAAGAATAACCTCAAAGGCAGGTATAACTTTCTTCCATAGTATATTAAAAGTAGGAGTTTGGCTAATGGCTCCTGAATTTTAAAAGTTGCAGACAAACTTCCCTAGACTGTGTATAGATTTTCCCCTTTAAAAAGTCATATAAAAAGATATGTCAGCATCCAGCAGAGCTAATATTGGTCCATAAGAAAAGTTATAAAAATATTAACATAAGAAAATTCCAGTTTAAAAGAAATTTCAAACCAATTCTAAGCACGGAAAAATAGTCATATGGCTGAGGTTAATTTTCTAAAGTCAAACAAGCTCCTCTTCCCCCTAAAACAGCAATGGGACAGCTGCCCCAGTATATTTGGGTTTTTTTTCCTACAAAATTCAGTTTACCACCTGCTGGAATCCCAGCCCAGGAACCAGCCTGTGAAAGTAGGTGGCTCATGACCCTGCTTTATGATGACAATTGGTGTCCTCTTGTCTCTTCCAGAAGGGTCAGTCTCAAGGTATATTTTGGCTAAAAAGAGTTTAAAAACAAATTTGGTTAGTTTCAACTAAAGTAATATAAAGAATGAAAAGCCTTCCAATAAAAGTAATAAATCAAGTTTTCATTGGCCCAAAGTAGCCAATGCTACTCCATTTGGACAATTCCTTATTATTTTCTTACATCTGGAATGTGAATGTCTCATTATTGCCTGAAAAAAATTCCAAACTTTATGGAATTATCCTTACAGTGTAATTATCCTTTACTTTGCAATAATGCAAAAAAAAAAAAAAAAAAAAGTACTGCCAGAAAGAAACAGCAGTCCTCAAAAGAAATTTATAAAAATCTAGATTATCATAGTTACGGAGCTTTTAGTATTCCCATAATTTTAAAAAATGAATTTAAAAGTCTAAGAATAAATTGATATAATTATATCCTAAATTAGATAAAACATAATTTTCTTGTTCCTATTCTGAAATTCTCCAGTTTTAAGAAAATTCCATTACTCTTTAGTTCTGAAGATGAAAGCTAAGATTCTTCTGATTCTTCTTGGTTTTGGTACATGGTTTTGGAGGATGTGGTGCAAAGAGAAATCAGGAACTTGTTAACAACTATTCAGAATTATGTCCTAATTGCCCATGGGATCCAGCTTACCAGACTTCAGAGATTCCGCTTTCTCAACTTCATTGGCATCTTTTCCAATCCAAATAAAAATCTGCAAAATAAAGCAATAATAATACTCATAATTTTGGGAGTACAGATGCAGTGTGAGCCTTATACAAAGTGCTTCTCATACCATCTCACTTAATCTTCACAGCAGCCCCAAAGTCAGAGATGTGGAGATGCAGGTGCAGAGAAGTTCCGTCGCTTTCCTAATGTCTACACTTATTAAGAGATGCTTGAATTTGTATCCAGCCAGTTTGACTCCAGATATAACATTCTGGTATTTTATGTTTATATAGTATTTTTCTAGTTTACAAACTGAGCCTTCCTGAAAGCAACATGCTGCTGCTGCTCAGTCGCTTCAGTCGTGTCTGACTCTGTGTGACCCTGTAGACGGCAGCCCACCAGGCTCCCCCGTCCCTGGGATTCTCCAGGCAAGAACGACATGCCAGTTAGTTTTTTTGCACACACACTCCTGGGGTGTGTGACACAGGCATTATTCCCATATTATTATCCTGAGGGAGCCACAGGTAGCTTGTTCATGGGCACCCCACACCCCCCTTTAGGAGCCTCTAACTTAACCCTAGTCTTCTCCTATGTTATGGTGTCCTGTCACACTTTGGTAAAAGTGCTGGGGGTGGGTGTGCTTAGTTGCTTAGTCGTGTCCCACTCTTTGCAACCCCACAGACTACAGCCTGTCAGACTCCTCTGTCCATGGGGATTCTCCAGGCAAGAATACTGGAGTAGGTTGCCATGCCCTCCTCCAGGGGATCTTTCCAACCCAGGGATTGAACCCAGGTCTCCCACGTTGCAGGCAGATTCTCTACGGTCTGAACCACCAGGAAAGCCCAAATATTGTTTAGTATTTAAATACTGATTCTTTAAAACCTGATATAAATCCTGCATGTGTCCTTCTTGTCAAATGTAGGCTGTGTATTTCAGTGACGAAAAATTCTCCTGAATTCCCTTATATTTAAATCACTTTAAGATCACTTGTTGGCAGAGAAATTTTGGTCAAGTTAGTTTTGATTATATTCTAATTCGTACTGAAAGTGCTGGAATATTTGCCTGCAGGCACAGAATAAACCATGACAGCACAGCTGAGTAAATAAAAAGTATAGTTTAAAAAAATGAAGTGTAGTACAGGGAATATTCTAAAGCATTCTTGATTATGGAAGCAACAGAATTGACTACAAGTGGAAAAAATTAAATTCTTCTGAATAACAAAACTTTCTTATTTTGTAATTCTTAAATATACAAAGGTGTTTTATTGACATGAGGTTTTACATTTCATATCTAGAAATACGTGATCCATTCACTTAGGGAGGATCTGCGACCAGATCCCAAATTCAAATACACTAATTCAAGGTTAAGAAGCTAAAGTATAATATAACTGAACGATTTAGCAAGCAAGAACAGACCTAAAAGTAACAAACCTCTGTGGTTGACTAAAAACTAGGCCTAATTCAGGAACGTGTTTTATATTTGTTCTACATAATGTAGCTCCTAACATATTTATTTTTCCCTGTCACTATTATTAATTTGCTGCTCTTTAGTCAATAAATCATGTCTGACTCTTTTGCAAACCCATAGGCTGTAGCCCTCCAGACTCCTCTGTCCATGTGATTTTCCAGGCAAGAATACTGGAGTGAGTTGCCATTTCCTTCTCTAGGGGATCTTCCCAACCCAGGGATCAAACCTGTGTCTCCTGTATTGTCAGGCAGATTCTTTACCAGTGAACCACCAAAGAAACCATTATTAGTTTACATAGAGGTTAAAAGAAAATGACTCTGAGGTATGACTTCCCTGGTGGCTCAGACAGTATAGAATCTGCCTGCAATGCAGGAGACCTGGGTTTGATCCCAGGGTCAGGCAGATCCCCTCGAGGAGGGCGTGGCAACCCACTCTCATATTCTTGCCTGCAGAATCCCATGGACAGAGGAGCCTGGTGGGCTACAATACATGGGGTCACAAAGAGTCAGACATGACTGAGCGACTAACACACAACACATCCATGTGACATACAAAATCACCATTAATTTGCTACAGATAAAGATATACAGATATATATTACCTATTAATATATATATTAATACGTATTTTAGTATGTAGATTCAAAAGTATTGTTTCTTCTCCAGGGGAGAGGTCTCCTATGACCTCTTTATCAGATTTCAAGAGAAATTCTGAATATTTCAGTCTCCCTGAGGCCTTGCAACCCGCTAATGCATTTATGACTTAAATTTATGAATAAGAATGAATGAATGTCTGAATAAATAAGAAACAAATGAATCTTACAAATAAACGAAAAATAGGAGTTTTTGTTGTTGTTTGTTGTTTTTACCTAAAACTATACAGCCAAAGATGAATAGCCATGGATTAATTTCCAGCTTAAGAACACAACTTGCCATATGCATTAGTTTTATTTTTTGCCAAACTGTGGAAAGTTTCTTATAAATACAGCCTAAATCCATGAGTCTCTTTATTATTAAACTTGCCATTTCTCAAAGAAGGTTGTATCAGCTCCTAACTATAAGCACACTCTCTCGCCATGAACAAAATACAGTTTTACCTGTTCCCAAGCATCTAACAGCATGACATCATCTTCTGCTAAATCATCCTGGGTGAACTCTCCTGGAACCTCTTCAATCTGAAATGTATAAAAAGCTTTATGACCCAACAGTCAAGCAGTGATTTTTCTAATATAAAGGATACAAATGCTTTGTATTATCTGGAGCATAGAAAAAAAGTGTATTAGTCATTTTTCCTTCCCTTTGGGCAATAAAGACTTAAATAATTGTTTATCTATTTAATCATGTATCACAAACTGAGGCTATCTTATTTAGGGAGGAGAGTATTTGACATAAATATTTCATATGGCTTTAGAGAGACCATGCACAAGAAATATAGCCATAGTCCTCTACTTCCAGTTCTTTGTGACAAGTTGCTTCGCAGGTTTCTGTTGCCTTCCTGGTTCCTAAAGACATTTAAGTTTATGATACAAGTATTATATCTTCTTTCATTTTGTAGGTAGGTCAAGATTATTTTAATAAAATCAATAGGTCTGGTCATTTTTAAAAATCAACCATTCTTAATAAAACATTATAACAATACTCCATAAGCAAAGTATCATTATTTTTATTTTAAATGGGTTAAATTGTGTTCTCCAGAGCTAACATTAAAGGGTAATGGGCTAGTTTAACACACCCAATACCACCAGGCATTCACTACAGTTCAAATTTTTGAAAGGATTCTGGATGAAACTCCCCTAATCATTAGGAAGGTGGTGACAGACTGGATCAGGGTTTGCAGTTCTTCACGTCTCCCCTCTGCCGCCTGACTCTGCAGGTGAAGGTGACTGTGGCCTTGGCCATGTCACACTAGCCAATGGGACTCAGCAGAGCCTCCTGGGCTCTGTCCACGGATAAACAGGCGTGAACCTAACCTGCAGCCCCTTAAGCATGACAATACCTATTTGTTGTAATCTGATGGTATTCTCAGACTGTGACACAAAAAACAAACACTAGCCATTTACAGAGGGCAAGAAATGTGTTTATATATCTTTTTACAGAATATACCATGCCAGGCACCGTTCTAATTCTTTATATGCGACAACCAAGATAATATTCACAACAGCTCTCTGAAGTCGGTACTAGGACTAGCCCCATTTTTCAGATGAGAACATTATAACACAGCAAGGGTAAATGACCAGCTAAGGTCACACAGCCAGGAAGAAATACCACCAAGTAAGTGATATCAAACAGGCACACTGGTTCTAAAAACTGCTTTCGACCAGTACACTCTGCTGTCTTGTATGAATTTACACATCTAAAGCCTGTTTGCTGATGATGGTAATAAGATCAAACACTTTTTAGCAACACTCCTTTTCCTTAAAATGTTAAGAATTAGAGTTCCAAATGTCAGAAAAGAAAATGAATAGGTGTAAAGAAAAAAGTATATTTCTCTTAAATATGTGAATGACAAAAGCCAAAAACTAATAGATTTTCTTAAACCTAAGAAAAAAGCCTAGGAATTATATTTGCAAGTATATATTTGCATATTCATTTTTGTAAAACATATCTTCATTGGAAACAAGCATGATATTTATAGCAATATTAGCAAATAATACTCTTAAGAAATTAGAGAGGCTCACACTGAAAAAGGTGTTATTTGGATGTGATACCAAATAACAGTCAAAAGAAAAAAACAGATTTTCCTGATGACAAATTTATAAAATACAGGGATTTCCTGCAAAGTTGATGAACAATTGTGGTGCTTAATAACCTAATATTTATCACAATTCACCATTTAAATCTTTAATCTTTAGGTTAAGTCACTTGTAAGCTGCAAGTGTGTTTCACGTGTGAGCAGTTTCTTCTTCAAAGCATTTTATTTCAAGCATGCAATGTACCTGGGAAAATATTAATGTTCATGTGTGTGTTCAAAAGTAAAGCTTGTATTTACCAAGCCAGGGTGACCAAATCTTTAGTTCAAATTTTATCAGCAAAGAATTTGTTCCTTAAATGAAAAATTTATACAAAAGCCTAGTATGTCAAATGGAGAAAGCAGAATTTTTGTGATTAAACTGAGATGAGGGGCTCAGCCCAGGATATTTCAGAGACACATAGAAAATCACTCTTGTACACAGACACTTTTACTTTGAATTGCCTAGAATTCAAAGCTTGTGAATGTGACTGTGACATAAAATATTCCTGCTGATTTCATCTCACTTGCAGGTGTGTGTAGAGCTTTCTGTGATTTTGCTCAATGATCATAATATTTCCATAATGTTTCTCATTCCATCCACATGGTGAGACTATTTACTCCCCTGGGAAACTGAAGTGTAAAATTTTACATAGTTTGATCTTAGAAACCACTATTGCTGCACACCAAAAGCATCAGATTATTAAATTAACAAATCCAACCATGTGCATATGCATACAGCAACAGCCACATGCTGACACGGGTGCAAAGTAGCTGATATTTTTAAGAGCCGCTTGATTTCTATGGTACTAAATTACAGTATTCCCATGCTCTCCCATCCATTATCATTGGCTCTTAAATCAACCCTGTGTGGAGCAAAGATTGTCATCTGTGGTTTGCAAGTAAACCAAAACCGGGAATTGCAGTAGGAATCTCACTTGAAAGAATCAGAGCAGTATCAGAATGCCTCCCTTTCCCCCTGCTGTTCGGTTCTACCCCGTGGTTTCTCAGGATGCTTACAATGAATCTTCCAGTTTTGTTGGAACAGCCGTAAAGCCGAGGTGGATGGTCTTCAGCCTGGGATTCTAGCAGAGGAGAGGTCTGGTAGTCTTTTTTCCCTCCAAGGGAATTCCAAAACTCCTCTGTGGAAAACACACTGAGTTAACCTATGCATTTTCAGGAGTATATGGTTGGTACTGCTTTACAGCAACAAATAATTGCATCTCA
The DNA here is from genome assembly GCA_917880005.1 of Nanger dama. NCBI lineage: Eukaryota > Metazoa > Chordata > Mammalia > Artiodactyla > Bovidae > Nanger > Nanger dama. The sequence continues at coordinate 41,206,738 of CAKJTW010000007.1, forward strand.
CCTCAAGTTCACTGTTAAGTTCCTTAAATATAGCAGGAGATGTTACACAAATAGAGCAGGTACCATTACCCATTCTTGCAATTAGTGAACGGGTTTTTAATGCCCTATAACCATTACAAAGTTCCTATTTATAAAAAAGATAAATCACATGATGAGCAAGCACACCAAATGTAAGTTCTGGCTGGTGTCCTCGGCCCCACCTGTACACACCTGGTTCCTCGCCTTCCTGAATCACCGCAGTTTTGCATCTGAGGATGCTTGCCACGTACTCTGCTCCTTTCTCCTCCTCCTGTGTGGCGCCTTTTCCTATCCAGATGTAGCCATTATTTTGTCGCAGTTTCAGGACAAAAACATCATTGGAATTCAATGAATTTGCATCAACATCTACCTAGAGTATGAAGAAAAATAACACGATTTAAATGCATTGCTGGTCCCTCAGTAAACATACCCAAAAAGCTGTGCTGCTGCCAAACCACCTACAGACTTCTGTCCTGATCCAGGAATTAATTTAGGGGGCATTAGCACACCACTTGTTATTGTTGTTCAGTTGCTAAGTTGTGTCCAAAACTTTACGACTCCATGGACTGCAGCACACCAGCCTTCCCTGTCATTTACTACCTCTGGGAGCTTGCTGAAACTCACATCCATTGAGTCGGTAATGCCATCCAACCATCTCACCCTCTGCTGCCCCTTCCTCCTCCTGCCTTCAATCTTTCCCAGCATCAGGGTCTTTTCTAATGATTCAGCTTGGCACATCAGGTGGCCAAGTATTGGAGCTTCAGCTTCAGCATCAGTCCTTCCAATGAATATTCAGGACTGATTTCCTTTAGGATTGACTGGTTTGATCTCCTTGCTGTCCAAGGGACTCTCAAAAGTCTTCTCCAGCACCACAGTTCAAAAGCATCAATTCTTCAGCACTCAAGCTTCTTTATTGTCCATCTCTCACATCCATATATGACTACTGGATAAACCATAGCTTTGACTAGATAGACCTCTGTTGGCAAAGTTATGTCTCTGGCTTTTAATACGTTGTCTAGGTACAAAAAATTCTCAGAGCTAGGCTTCAACAGTACATAAACCATGAACTTCCAGATGTTCAGGCTGGATTTAAAAAGGCAAAGGAACCAGAGATCAAATTGACAACATCTACTGGATCATCAAAAAAGCAAGAGAGTTCCAGAAAACCATCTACTTCTGCTTTATTGACTACACCAAAGCCTTTGACTGTGTGAATCACAATAAACTGTGAAAAATTCTGAAAGAAACAGGAATACCAGACCACCTGACCTGCCTCTTGAGAAATCTGTAGGCAGGTCAGGAAGCAACAGTTCGAGAACTAGACATGGAACAACAGACTGGTTCCAAATAAGAAAAGGAGTACATCAAGGCTGTATACTGTCACCTGTATACATCAAGGCTGTAAACTGTGCTTATTTAAATTATATGTAGAGTACATCATGAGAAAAACTGGGCTGGAGGAAGCACAAGCTGGAATCAAGATTGCAGGGGGAAATACCAATAACCTCAGATATGCAGATGACACCACCCTTATGGCAGAAAGTGAAGAAGTGAAAAGCCTCTTGATGAAAGTGAAAGAGGAGAGTGAAAAAGTTGGCTTAAAGCTCAACATTCAGAAAACTAAGATCATGGCATCCAGTCCCATCACTTCATGGGAAATAGATGGGGAAACAGTGGAAACAATGAGAGGCCTTATTTTTCTGGGTTCCAAAATCACTGCAGATGGTGACTGCAGCCATGAAATTAAAAGACGCTTACTCCTTGGAAGAAAAGCTATGACCATCCTAGACAGCATATTAAAAAGCAGAGACATTACTTTGCCAACAGAGGTCCACTGAGTCAAAGCTATGGTTTTTCCAGTAGTCAGTTATGGATGTGAGAGTTGGACTATAAAGAAAGCTGAGCACCGATGAATTGATGCTTTTGAACTGTGGTGTTGCAGAAGACTCTTAAAAGTCCCTTGGATTGCAAGGAGATCCAACCAGTCCATCCTAAAGGAAATCAGTCTTGAATATTCATTGGAAAGACTGATGCTGAAGCTGAAACTCTAATACTTTGGCCACCTGATGCAAAGAACTGACTCATCTGAAAAGATCCTGATGCTGGGAAAGATTGAAGGTGAGAGGAGAAGGGGATGACAGAGGATGAGATGGTTGGATGGCATCACCGACTGGATGGACATGAGTTTGAGTAAGATCCTGGAGCTGGTGATGGACAGGGAAACATGGCGTGCTGCAATCCATGGGGCTGCAAAGAGTTGGACATGGCTGAGCGACTGAAGTGAACTCACCTAGGTACCACTAGGTAACCGCTAGGGGGTTAGAAACGTCAGAACAGGAGCATATATTGCTGGGTCACCTAAGGCCCACCTGTCTGCATAATTGTCTGAGAATAAAACGAGGCAAATTTAAGTGATACATAACAAGGATAATAGTCAAAGAGACCGCAAAAAAGATGATGGCCTATAACTGATACTTGGAAAGAGGATGTAATATTCCCAAATGACACACATAAAGCACAGTGTTCAGATTGTCTCTCCCCTACTAAAGAGGTTTGTCAAATAATCAAGGGGACATCTAAAAATCACAAACCAGGGATTAAGATTTAATGTAAGAAAAGATTGTAACTGAGATTGACTAAAAGCTTCTCCAGGCTCAGATACATTACAGCTCAGATTATAAAAGAATATATAGAAGGCATTAAAAGCATAGCACTGACAGACCCCCTTCCTTTTAATCAAGATGTGGACACTGTCTGGGATGAGCCACATGAGCGCAGTTCTGGTCTGTGTGGCCCAGGGCCAGCGAGAGATGCCTGGCTGAGGCCAGACTCCAGCCTGAGGGTGAGCCTTAGGTGGAGCCTCGGAGCAGCAACAAGGCATTGTGCAGAGCCTCCGGCTTGGGAGAGGGCCTGAGGTCCTAGCATGGGCTTGCGTCTGGAAGCTTGTCATCTTGTGTCTCTGCACTGGTCTGAGGCCCTCTGGACACAGGAGTGTGTGACCACGACAGTGTGTGTGTGACTTTCCATAGGACTCCGTGTGACGTGTGCTAGCAGGGAGATGAGGAAGGAGAAGGAAACAAGACTGTGATAGGGCAGCCATGAGGGAGGAGGAATTCCAGGGTGTGGTGTCCTGAGGCCAGGTGCAGAGAGCCCTTCGGGAAGCAGCACGTGATGCCGTTTGACCAACTGTGTGGGGTGGCCTGAGGAAAGCATCAGCGTGTGGAAAGCTGGTCTTGCCCAGGTTCATCAGGACCCTGTCCCCAGAGACAGCACTGGAGGAGCAAGCAATCATTACTGGAAGTTTTGAAGCTGTGGCCCAGGTGTTGGTCACATTCAGGGAAAGGGTCAGCATCCTCTTTCAGTAAGAAGCTGGCCCCATCGACCAAGCTCAAAGGAATCCATCAGATGTGAGGATGAAAACTGATAGGAACTGTGACTCCCAATTCCTAATCCAAATGCCTCCTTGTTTCATGTGTGTGTGTGTTTTCAGTCACTCAGGCATGTCCAGTTCTTTGACCCTGGTGGCCTGTAGGCCCACCAGGCTCTCTCTCCATGGAGTTTTCCAGGTAAGAATACTGGAAAGGATTCCCTCATTCTACTCCAGGGTATCTTCCTGACCCAGGGAATGAACCTGCATCTCTTGCATCTCCTGCACAGGCAGGCTAGCTCCTTACCAATTGCTCCACCTGGGAAGCCCAAATGTCTCCTTGTTGGTATAGAGGAAAGAGCATGGAAGATGGAGAGATGGGAGATAAGACTCCCATGCCCAGACTGATGTGAGGTCAGGGTGGTGGTTCCACAACAAGAACCTTAGAAAGCTTTAGCCTCCCAGGAGATGAAAACAGAAAGTTTTATCAATAGTGCTTTGACTGGTGCATTTCAGAGAGGCTAGGAATACAAAGGTTAGTTTGAGATGCTGCAAGAAAAGAAAGAATCTGCATCACAAGCAGCTCACGATGCTTCATAAAGAAGTGTCCACTGGGAAGAGCCCAGGACTGTTACAATTCTCCTTGACTCTTGCCTCTGAGGTCAGCTAAGAGGGCCTGGAGATGAAAACTTCACTTTCAATTTGACAGATTAAAAGATCAGTCACAACTGAACACATGAGAATCCATGCACAGAATGTCATGGATAAGTCAATACAGAATGGCATTTAAGTTATATGACTAAATGAGATCACTCTGAGGAAGGCCAAGACAGCCCTGGAGAGGTCAAGAGTCGAGGACAAGCAGAGGAGGAGAATTCAGCAACTGGGTGGGAGTGAAAACAGCCTTCAGAAGGGTGACCCTCAGGTGTGGAAGAAATCCGGGCAAGTGTGGGGGGTTTCAGAAGCTTCGTTAAAAAATAGTGTTTTGAGAAGTCAGAAAGAGCAACCGAGTTAAATGCTAGAAAGAGAATGAAAACAATGGCATCAGAGAAGAGACTTTTGATGGCAAAGGTGTGGCAGGAAGGGATGGCTGAGTGGCGTGGTTTCTGATAGAGGAGGCTTACCATAGCAGGGACAGTGAAAGGACAAAGATGACTTTTCTGTGGATTTGTACTCTTAAGGAGTGCAGAGAAAGGATGTGGTAGCCAGGAGGATCGGAGTCAAGAGAGTTTTTAAAGAAAGGATGGAAGTGTTGTCAAGGTGTGTTTGTGCTGCAAAGTAAGTAACCCAGGAGAGAAGAATAAATCAGTGAGATGAAGAGAAAGAAGATGACTGCCTGCAAGAATGATGAACTAGAGTTAGGATGAGAGCACTGGACAGAGAAATCCAGGGAAGTCCTTGGAAAGCCCCAGGACAGGGGACCCAGGACAGAAGTCAGTGCTGGGGAACGGGGGCAGATGGGATTTGTCTCCTGAGAGACAGGAGTCATTTTATTTATGTAATAAATATGTATTCATTTATTTACCAGTATATTAGTGTATATGAACATTATTATTTTTATTAATGTATGGATTACAATATATCAATATTAATGTGTACCTTAGTGTTTATATGTAAATTACTATTATAAAATGTTTATTAATTGTTAGCTATCAATAAATTAACAACTTAAATTGATTTCATAAAATAGGCAAGAAGGAGAATTCGATACAGATGCAGACAAGCTGGTGATATTGGAGGGGAGTAGATAAGGTAATCGGGCTTCCCATGAGGCTCCAGTGGTGAAGATCACCTGCCCACGCATGAGACATGAGAAATGTGGATTCGATCCCCGGGTCAGAGGGCATGGCACCCCACTCCAGTATCCTTGCCTGGAGAATCCCATGGACAGAGGAGCCTGGCGAGCTATAATCCATAGAGTCACAAAGAGTTGGACACAACTGAAGCAACTTAGCATGCATGCATGCAGATAAGGTGAATCTTCTGGGATTATCTTTATATTCTCTGTGACTTCAGAATCCATTATCAGTAAAGAACCGGGATGTTGGAGATGTTGGGGGCGTGGTGTGATAGGTGTGATGGGTGGAGAGGGTTCATGGATTCAGCCATGAGACTGGAGAATTGCTGGAAGAAACAGGGGCTAAAGGACGCTTGTCACACATTAGACGCTTGAGGTGCTACAGTTATCACCAAGGACAAGGTCTAGTACAGGACCACCAGTGTGAGATGAAATATGGTCGGGATAAGACTGCTAGATGAGAGGAGCCAGCGATGGAGACAGTGAGACAAGAAAGCCATCAAAGAATAGGAGGGCAGGACTCTTGGCTCAGCAGACACAGAAAAGAGATGGAGGAGGGAGACGGGCAAGAAGGAATGAAGTCAACAGGGCAAAAGTGAGCAAGGAGGGGGTGCCTGCCACCCCATCCGTGGTCAGCCGGCATCGGGGAAAAACACAGCTTCCACTCAAGAGGGCTGTATGGGCCTCTGTGACCTCAGAACACAGAACAAGAAAGGGGGCGGCTTAGAGGAGAGGTTCCAGGGGGTGGAGGCTGTGACCCACCTGCTTTTAAGGGCTCATCCGAACAACCTGGCAGAGCAGTCCAGGTTTGCGGGCGTACAGAGAGCACAGGGCAATTAGGAGACTCGGGAGACCCGGGTTTCAATGAGGACTGAGGTGATGGGGTGAGGAACTGCGAAGAATCCTCCTTGAAGTCAAAGCACTCAGCCATTCAAAACCCTGGGCCACTGGCCTTGCCCCATAACCTGGCGGGCTTGGGGACAGACACCGCGATCTGGGGCTTGGCTTCTCTCACAGCTGCCACTCAGAGGCACCACGTTCAGCCAGCTGAATTATGACTCTGGCCCAGTGTGGCAAAGCTTGCTTTCCATGTTCCTTTACACTTGTTCAAATAAGTGCCTTCTCTCTCAGCTTCCCCGGTGTGGTCACCGGACCATCACCCGAGATCCATCTTCCCCCAGGTCTTTCAAGACAGAGCTTACGCTGTCTCATGGCTTCAACAACTTGATTTGTTACATTCTTCTTTTCTGTATATAATTAAATTTGTTTTTAATGGAAGGATAATTGCTTTACAGTATTGTGTTGGTTTCTGCCAAACATCAACATGAATCAGTCATTGGTATACTTGTGTCCCCTCTCCATCATTCTTAAATCCATTTGGTTTGTTACAACGTGGTTGAAAAAATATGAGAGGACTGTTATCTGATTAACTTTTTAACTTTTTACTTGATGCTCCTGCTTTTAGTATTTTTAATGGTGAAAACTGGATAAATTATAGCAATGAAAGAAGTTTACTTGCCACTTTTTTTAAATGACTAATATTGGCTGGTGGCCCAGGGCCACTGGGAAGTCCATGAGCAGGGCAGGTTTTATTGACTGCGTGACATTACCTCCATAATTCTGGTGATCGAAGCCAGGTTTCTTCGGACTTGAAAGAGGCGTGTAGGGGGCCGGCGCCTGACCTTCTTTCTTTGATGTTCCATTCTTGTAAATAATGAGTGGTTTGTCTTTGAACAAACTCAGCAGGTGAGCAGGTTCTTTGCCTTGGGAGACTCGAATCTGGGGGCAGAGGGGATAAAGAAATGTAATAAAGAAGGCAATGAAAGAAGGCTGTATTTCCAAAGACATTCTTATTTTTCTTTTCGAAAACAAAATTAAAAGTAAATGAAAAGTCAAGTGCAGGAGGAACGATGATTAACAGCAAATATAGGTTCATAAAAATCAAGCACAGCTTCCTTGCAGACTTAGGAACCATTCGTTATTCCAGATACAGCACACTGGGGTGGGGGGAGGTAGGTACAACATCACATTGCACGGCTTTCTGCTTCCACACTGCACCGCTTACACCTTAGCACAAAGATGTAAAAAAAAAAAAAAAAAAAAAAAGTAATTTTTATAAAATATGACAAAGATCAGCACTTTGTTGTTTTTCTTTTGAAGATGTAGATGAACACATGTGTCAAAGTGCTAGTCGCTCAGTCGTGTCTGACTCTTTGTGACCCCATGGACTATAGCCCGCCGGGCTCCTCTATCCATGGGATCCTTCAGCAAGAATACTGGAATGGGTTGCCATTCCCTTCTCCAAGGGATCTTCCCAACCCAGGGATTGAACTCAGGTCTCCTGCTTTGCAGGTATATTCTTTCCCATCTGAGCTACCATGGTAATCTAGGAGTGAACAAAGATTTCAATCCAAACAGCAAAAGCTGGGAAAATAAACAGAATAGACTTTTACTTTTTAACTTACCTATGGAAATGGTAATAGTAGATTTACTTAACATAATCATTTGTCAGGATAAGGAAACTGAAGAAAATAAATGATAAATGACTTAATTTCATCTATTAGTTTAACAGATACTGGGTTAGATATGAATAGGAATATTTTTTGCATAAACTATTGATGCATTTATTTACATGAAGAGTTCAAATTTTGTGTCAGTCTCCTATTTTTTTCAATTACCTTGCCTTTTGCAAAAATTGAACCATCTCCCCTACCCTAACCTGTTTTTTTTCTAGAAACCAAGTGAATGAGAATGCTGAAGTACACACCACCGTGGGGAGGCCTAGGGAGTGGTGAAAGTAACTCCACAGATAACCTTCAGTTAGCAGACATTTATTTAAATAAGTAAGCAGCCAATTATGAAACTGTGTTGGGGCAAGGTTAGCTAAGAGTACCTAAAACTGTTGTTGCCTTAGCATTTCCCATAACATTGGGAAAACCTCAACTGCCAAACTGAGAGAAAGAGGGCTACTGATTAAAACCCATTCTCCACTGCGAATGAAAACAAGAAAGAGAAAGGGGAATTCCCTGGCAGTTCATGCTTTTAGGACTTTACTTCCACTGCAGGAGTTCAGGTTTGATCCCTGATCAGGGAACTATGATCCTGCAAGCGACGCAGCAAGGCCAGAGAGAGAGAAAAGAGAAAGGTAAATTGAAAAATTTTCAGTACTGTTTATAACAGTATGAAGGAATGGTTAAAACAGCGATTTTATTTGTTGTAAACCCCTGCCATCTAGTGGTAAAACAAGGCATTATGCTTTTATTGTTAATTCAGGATTCAAGTGCCTGACAATGAATTCATTCATTGGGTGTATTAAATATTAGTAGTTAACTCTGAAATGTAGAATTTACAAGGCACAATGCCTATCTTCAAAGTTTTGTGTGATTTGGTAAGAATAGTTGAAAGGTTAATTAAATGACATAGATGATGTCAGTTCTTAGACATTATTTCATTCAGAAAATGAATGTAGTAAACAGTTGATGGGGAAGTTGACGGAGTTAAGTGTATTTAAAGAATTCAATAATCTTGTTAACTGACAATTAACAATAATTAATTTATTTATATAAATAAATACATAAATAAATACAAATAACAATGTCAGTTTATCATAAAGTTAATATGCATCTTTAAACTTAAGTCCAACTTGCTTTATTTAGGAACTAAAAACCAAGATGGAACGAAAACCAGCTCAAAGACTGGACTGGACCTCCATATGTTACATATTATGTACTACAGTGTCAGACTTACTTTTCTAATTAATTAGTGTCTTTGAATCAGGTAATAATTTAGATAGAGATTTGATTTATAAAGATTTGAAAATGTATAAAGATTTGAAAACTGGAGGTGATCAGCTGGAAGTGGTAACTCAGACTGGTTTTAATACTTAGTAACAAGTGGCTGCCATTGATCTGATATGATTCCAAAGGAAAGATTCTTTGGGGCTCTAAATTTGTTAATAGCTTATTTTTGTTCCTATTTTAAAAAATTTGTTTGTTCCCTCTTTTCCAGAATCTGAGAGAACAAGTATGGCATGAGAGTAGGAATATTTAAACTCTGAAACAAAAAAAAGGAAATATTTACAAAGTGTCAAATCTGCATCCTGATGTGGGAGAAGGGTTTTAAGGAGACATTGGGCTTGCAAAACTGCTATGAGTTTAGGGGTAAAAACATCCCAACCTGCACAGCCTGTCCCCCGAGGGATCTATCCAACTGAACAGTCAGGAATGCGGAGGTTGTCAGCTCATCCCGTGTGGCATTTGCTCCTTGCCTGGAGGAACCAAAGTGAAACAAATTAGCTTGTATTTAAGTTTAAGATCTCTAAGGTAGGCATTTCAAACAGAAACTTAAGTTATTATGAAAGATCAAGAAGAAACCTTGCTGTTTTGACATTAAAAAGCCACAGAAGCTATTGTTTTTTAAAGTACTAACACTGAGCCATGATCTATCCTATGTATTGTTTAGAACAACATATCATAGATGTTTTTAATCTCCATTTCAAGGGCCCATTTTTAGTTCCATAATAACTTAGCTAAGTAATCAATTCTGTCTGATTTCAAGTTGGAGCTGCCTATTTTGGGAAACAATCTCAACAGTGAAAATAATCCATTTGAGTAGTATATGAGCCAGATTTATTGGGCTGGATATGAGAGGCACTTTATTTTTCCATGACTATTTGGTGAGCATAGTAACAAATGTATGGACCCACAAAAATCAAGAAAATAATGATCAGAAGCAGGCAATGGAGGGGCTTTCCAGGTGGCTCAGTGAGTAAAGAATCTGCCTGCAATGCAGGACACCCAGGAGACGTGGGTTCAACCTGTGGGTCGGGCAGATCCCCTGGAGGAGGGCTTGGCAACCCACTCCAGTATTCTTGCCTGGAGAATCCCGTGGACAGAGGAGCCTGGCAGGCAGTCTAGGGTGTCACAAAGAGTTGGACAGGATTGAATCAACTGAGCGGCACCCCCCACACACACACAGGTAGTGGAGAGGCCCCCATTTTGTAATTCTGTTCATTCTTTAAAGGGATTTCCCATGGACAGAGGAGCCTGGCGGGCTGCAGTCTATAGTGCCACAAAGAGTTGGACACAATTGAATTGACGAAGCACACACACAAACACATACAGGCAATGGAGAGGCCCCCATTCTGTCATTCTTTAAAGGGATTATGAATAAAATGGTAAGAGAAGCTAAAGTATCAGTGACCAGATAGGAGTCAATAAATCAGTTCATTCAATTCATTGGCAACTTCTCTTTCTAGGATAACTTGTGGCTCTGTCTCCAAACACTCGCTTAACCTACACAACAACCTCTGGGAGATCTGCTTGTTTGATGACTGTGGGAGGGAAAAAGCAGTGAAAGCACTGTTTGTAGCCAGTCCCCCCTCTACGTGACTACAGGTTAGCAGGAAGAACACCAACCCTGGAAATGGATTTGGACAATTAATTATATTCTTGGTTCTGAAGGTTTGAGAGTGACCTACCTGTTCCATACCCAGAACCAGATTAGGCTCCCAACTTGGACAACACACACACACAAACACACACACACACACACACACACACACACACACACCCCACATGCACATATGCACACACATCCCCCCACAACACTGAGTGCAGGAAGCCTGTTGCATTTATCTCAGAATATTCCATTGAACCAACAGAGTCAAATGGTTGATATGAAAATGTTGTACAGTGGGGTGAAAAAAAGCACATGCTTATGTCAGACATATGTTCAAAAAAATAAAAAATGCTTTCCATAATAAGGGCACACATGAAGATATGGTCTTCTAATGCGAATAACTGAAATTTTCCACGAGCCTGTCATGCTAGCAAACACTTCTGGGAGCCGCTGGAAGCACCAGGTGGGGAGTGACACAGAGCTGAGGAAACAGCAGGGTCTGTTATCACCTGTCTTTTATTCCCTAGCTCGGCAATTTCTTGGATATTTCTTCATTTCTTTTTTTTTCCTTCACTAAACTTTCACTTGTTCCCCCCCGCCCCCCGGAGTATTTCAATCAGCAATACTGAAAACCCTCATCAAACTTTTGCCTTCTGACACTCCTAATAAATATTTCACTGTTTATCTCAAACCCTTCTTCCTCTTCCTGTCAAAGTGACCACGCTTCCACCCACACGGATTGAAACTAATTTGCTTTATGGATCTGTGACCCAGGCAGTCAAGGACTGCACTGCAATCAAGACCATAGGAAAATTGCTTTGTCTCTAACTTTGAAATCCTGTGCTTAGAGGGAGAAAAGAAGCTGTCTACTTTGATATGATTTCTTCTTTACAAATCTGTGGTACTTGTTACTTATTAAAAATAAATGCATGAAAATGGAATTTACTGCTTCAAGAGACTCATCATCACCACTGATCAAAGTTTGTTTAATTTCAATTATTTGACATTTCAGAGAAAAGAGCACTGCTGAAATTAGTTTTCTTTTGTCATTTTAGAGTCTCAGTAGTTTCAGAAATAAAAAGACAAATGTGTGCATTCAGCAGTGATTTCATTCAAGTTTGTCCCCTTTAACTCTGCCTCTTGGATTTAACCTATTCATATCCCATGATTGAAATGACCACATAAGCTGGAAAGTTGTTTAATCTGAAGCTAGTCTTCAGGAGGCATTTCCTAAATGCCTCTTCACTATTTTATGGAAGTTTTCGAAGTTCTGCAAACTATACATCAACAAACTGACAAATTTAACATCTGTGCTATTAAATGACCCCATGGACTGTAGCCTGCCAGGCTCCTCTGTCCATGTGATTCTCCAGGCAAGAATACTGGAGTGGGTTGCCATGCCCTCCTCCCAGGGATCTTCCCGACCCAGGGATCCAACTCAAGTCTCTGGCATTACAGGCAGATTCTTTACTGTATGAGTCACTAGGGAAGCCCAACTGATCACTTGGCTCCTTTTTATTCACTGTTTTATCTTTTGCTTCCTAACTTTGCTCGTGCCATACACCATTACTAATAGAGTACAGCATGCTTATCCTTGCATTGCTAGGAACACCTTCCTATTTGCTTGCTTTCTTCACTCTCATTTCTGCTCCCACTTAGATGTCACTTTTAGGAGTCCTTCACCAATAACCTAGCAGTGAGCCTGAGTGTCTGTTCCTAATTCTACACAGACCATTCAGCTTGGTTTTATCTTAAGCCTTCATACTTTATTGAAATGGCTGATAACCATCTTTCTCTTTTAAGTATAAATTCTTGGGGAACATTTTTTAATGTATCTTTAGTATCTAGCTCAGTGCTTGGCACATAGAAAGTGCTCAATGGACACTTTCAAATGATTTAATGAATAGCTTTTACCTTCAAAATTTATAACCTGATTTAATGCATTTTATCGATATCCACATAGTTATTTATGTGGACTGCAAATTGCTAATTCCTCAGAACATGCTCTTGAATTACTTACTTAATCTTTCTTGTTTGATCTAAGTGCCACAATTATTAACTACATTTTTTACATACCAAAAAGAATTTAGAGGAAGACCAAGAAACAGAATATAAAAGAAAAGCTTATTCAGAATGTAAGTAATGTAAATTCATTACCTACTTACAATGAATTTATCCCTACAGATGCCATGCTTTGCACAGATACTTTTATGAATTAAAATTTTAGAAAAGGAAATTGCAAAATAAGGACATAGTTTCTACCAGGGGATAGCTGCAGGCAGGCCTTAAAGACAGCTGCAGATCAAGGTGTGAAATGTCACTTCACCCATTACAAGAGCTGTGACTTTGCGTTAAATTATTTACTCTCTGATTTTCCCCTCCTTTTATATCTTTTGAAAATTATCTGATTGTGAGGAAGAGAGATAATACATGAAAACATCTAGCATTTTGCTGGCACAAACACGCTGCTCAAAAAAACTGGTTGCTATGAAGATGGCATCTTAAACACAGAGCTAAATAGCTAAATAATTCATCTTTGACAGGATATGAAGCAACTGTGGGGTCAGAACTCTCTCTGAACACAGTGGTTCTCATTAATGCCATGGTGTACATGAGAAAGTCAAGAGTCCTGCCAACTGGGGGTCTGATTTATTTGGTATAAAGAGGGCACTGGGTATTCAGCTTTGGGAAAAATTATCCGGTTAGTATGTGCAGCTAGTGTTCGGAGCCACTGCCTAAGGCAGAGCCTGTCAATCATTAAGGTAATTCTGAATCATCCTGAGAACTTGTTAAAACACAGGTTCCGCTTTAGTAGGTCAAAGGTGGGGCCTGATATTCTCTATTTCTAACCAGCTCCCCAGTGACGCTGATACTCCTGGTTTCCACACCATCCTCTGGGTACCAAGAACCCATGGGATGGGGACAATCATCTCATCTCCTGATCTTGGTTAAGGTCAAGGCACGGGCCAGTATAAGGGGGACGTGGTCATAGTGTGAGGACGGATGACTCTGTCATCCGGTGGGACACGCATCATAGAGAAAAGCCACCCTATCAGCAGACACCCGAGTCCTCGTCCACTCAGTAGCCTCACTGAAGACAGCGAGCACCACGTAGGCAAAGGCAGAATCCTGCTTCATCCTCGCACCTTCAACCTACACCTCTCAGCTTTAGTATCTTTCTTGAAAATTCTTTTCTCTCTCCCAGTCTTCTCAGAAATATTCCACTTTACCTGATTTCACTTCATAAGGAGTTTGTGAATCCAGCATTACCTGATGTGTTGCAGAAGCCTGTCCCTTTGGACTAGCCTGGCACGCTATGTGCACTTCACTTACTTGGTTGGACCTTTCCCTTGGCACTGACTCTAAGTCAAGTTGAAGGTCAAGTGTTAGTTACTCAGTCATGTCCTGATGCTTTGCGACCCCATGGACCATAGCCCACCAGGCTCGCCTGTCCATGGGATTCTCCAGGCGAGAACACTGGAGTGGGTTGCCATTTTCTTCTCCTGGGTACCTTCCTGACCCCAAGATCAAACCCAGGTCTCCCGCATTGCAGGCTGATTCTATACAGTCCCAGCCACCAGGGAAGCAATCTTAACCTTCAATTAACTCCAATCATTATGCAAAAGAAATGGACAAGAAATGGAAGCAATAGCATTTTTTATTTAGTACTGCTATGAATTTCATGAGGACAAAGAATAAAGATGCATCAATTTGAGATCTCCAGAGTCTGAAATAGAACCATAAAATTATATACATGCTTTAGAGAATCTGATTCATCGAAATGTTGCAACTCCAATCAGGATGAGCCTCTGTGATTTTTAACAATAAGAAGACATGGTATCTGATGCTGGACAGTTGGAGTGTTTATTAGCTTTCAAAGGAGAAGAGTTATTCAACAACATATCCACTAAAGGAACACCACCCTTCAGCTATCAAAACCTTCCTCCTGAATTAGTAAGGATGACTTTTATCTAAACTGCTTGTGGACAGCAGCTACCAAAACATAGCCAAATACTACATTCATGTTATACAAAGCTCACTAGGCTAAATTATAGGATAATTTTATCCCAGATTTCAAGGAATATAATGAAATTTAACTTTGGAGCAACATGCGGCCTCTACTGAGCTTGAGATTTTATGAAAGAGCGAAACTTACCAGGTGTAGATAATCTGTCCTCGGGGATAAGTGTAAAGTATAATGTAGCAGTCACCGCCGTAGAATTCACCGTAAGAGTTTCGGTCAATCTCGACCCTACCATTGTTTTCTACACGCCAGATCTAAAAGAAATAAATATGTGTATCAAAATCAAAATCTTCTTTATCTAATAATACTTCTCTAAGGTTTAAAAAAAAGCATTTTGGTTTAGATCTGTCACTAAAAACCTTTTACTTTTCTAACCAGTTACAAATCAAGCAACAGAAAGACATTTTCATCAGTTTGGTTATTGACTTCTTAAGCGTTCAGAGTTCTTTTATACTCTTTTCTTTTATACCCTTCATAGTCCTTATCTCAGTTCTGAGCCTGTTGATTAATAAATACCTATTGTTTGATTGATTAGTGAACATCACATGACACTCCAGTTACACGACAAACTGAAATATTTAGCTCAGAAATACATCTCTTAACTTCTATAAATTTTTCATCAGTTGGGAGGCAATTTTTAAAACTTCTCCTTCCCTATGCTTTAAGGCATGAGACTGTATTTTTTCCCCAGGTAAGAGTGGCAGATTGTGACTAAACAATAAAAATGCCAAATTGCGTGACTTCTATTTTCAAAATGTGCCAAAAGACTAAGATAGAAGCAGGCAGAACTAGTTATTTTCTAGTTCCTCCTCCTCATCACAAACTAAAGATATTTTTAATTAAAAGTTAAAAGTTGGAGAGATGAGAGTTGTAAATGAAATGGGAAAGTACACGTGAGTGAGAGACTGCAGGCAACGCGTGCACACACATCCCCCTGCCTGGGTCCTGGGAGGCTCGGGATAGATCTTCTGTTTTGAAATTGGGGCTTCCCTGGTGGCTCAGATGGTAAAGCACCTGCCTGCAGTGTGGGAGACCTGGATTCGATCCCTGGGTCGGGAAGATCCCCTGGAGAAGGAAATGGCAACCCACTCCAGTACTCTTGCCTGGAAAATTCCATGGACTGAGGAGCCTGGTGGGCTACAGTCCATGGGGTCACAAAGAGTCAGACATAACTGAGCGACTCCACTTTCACTTTGAAATTGAAGATGAGCAAGTGGAATGGAGCAGTGTGGTGCTTTCAGAGAGCAGCCTTCCTGCGCCATCCCACAGGAACAATGGCAGCATGGCTTGGCTAAACCCCAAATCCTAGAGAAAACCCTGGACATCATCTTCCCGGGGTGGCATGGGAGGACTTCTCAGAACACTGTGCTCTGAGGTGGAGACTGCAGCCAGGACACAGTTGGAGCTGGGGATCCATGTCCACCTCGGGGCCCTCTGGCTGTGCTGAGCTCCAGAAAAGGATGTCTAAGCAGGACACAGACTCAGGCCCCAAAGCTGATAACCCTCTGACAGCGACCACAGGAGGCACCTCTCCCTGTATGGTTCCCATAACCCCTGCCCAGCTTAGATCCACACTTCAAGCCTTTGAAAAGAGGAAAAACACCTTCTTAAATCTCTTACATCTCAGACTTTGGTCTGAGCAGTGTGTGATAAGCTCTGGGAATGAAGAGATAAATTATTCAATTCCTTCCCTCAAGGAACGGCTAGAGGTCTGAGAGGAGAAATCTCTAAGTAAATGAACAACTCTGTGGTACTTCTAGATGAATCCATGAAGAACATGACTTCTGGCTTGAGAACAGAGAAAGGTCATTTCAGTGCAGAGGGAAGTCTCTTCAGAAGAGATGAAGCTTGTGACTTAACTGAGTTACAAAGGAGGAGTGGGAATGTCACCCAAATGGCGATGGGGAGGAGCCCTCGAGGCTGTGAAGGCTGAGGTACAGAGAGCAAGGCTCAGTCATGGAAGGCCTGGGAGGCCCAGCTAAGGACGGGTGTTCTCAGGAAGACTGTGGAGAGCCACCAACATACTCTAGAACAGAAGTGATCTTATACGGTTCCCCTTAAGTTAGATGACTCAATGGCAGATCAAACATGAAAAGAGTTAGGGAGAATTCTTAGGAGGGTTTCAACCATTTTTGTCAAAAAATAGCAATAATCAACAAATTTATTTTGAATGCTCTAAAAACATCTGTGATGTTGGCACATAACATACAATTTGCCTTTGTGAATGCCCCTAAGGTGCAAGAGAAGGACAAACTTAGAGCTTGGAGCTTTCAGAGCAGTGTACCCACACCGGACAAGTCTAGTTCCGAGAGCAGAAGCAGGCTTGGACCAGGAAATGAGATGGAGACAGCTGGGTTCCTTGGAGGCCTCTAAGGTGATTAGGTGATCTTACACAAATTACCTAGTTTCTTAGCATCTCAGCAAACACATGATACACTAAGACTGAAGGTCAGACAACGTTGTCTTCCAACTTTCAACCCCTGGTTTAATATACAATCTTGGATCATCTTTATTAATCATTAAAATGCACATTTTATAATTTGTAGCTTCCTGAAGTTATATTTCCACATAAACTGGCATAAATGGGCTTGACAAACAAATAAACAGAAATATGTAAGTACCTCCACTTTGCCAGAACCATCATCCACCATATGATGCTGGGCTGCCATTTGTGGAGAACTGTGCAATTTTGAGACATCAAATGGAATTTGTTTTACGTGAGCCACTTTTTCTGTGACATACACTTTCCCGAAGCCATCGCTCTGATCTCTATCTCTCCAGTCCTTAAAGAACTGTTTGAAGATTGGTGTTTCACCTCCTTCTGGAAGAACTTGAATCTGAAATGTAAAAATTATTATTATTATTAGCTCAGTGGGTAGAGCATCAGACTTTTAATCCAAGGGTCCAGGGTTCATGTCCCTGTTCAGGTGCTCCGGTTTGGGCTTCCCTGGTGGCTCAGTAGTAAAGAATCCACCTGCCAATGCAGGAGACATGGTTTTGATCTCTGAGTCAGGAAGATCCCCTGGAAAAGGGAATGGCAACCCACTCCAGTATCCTTGCCTGGGAAATTCCATGGACAGAAGAGCCTGGCAGGATATAGTCCATGGGATCACAAATAGTCGAACACGACTAGTGACTAAACAACAATAATTATAAACAGAAAAATAAGAGACCAAGGAAAACAATAATCTAGTTGTGGAGAAAAACTAAGGAAATGCAAAGAGTAGCCTTTTTTAAAAAAGATGACAAAGGTAAACTTAGAAGCTGGAATCCATATATGAATACAAAAGGAAAAGTATCAAATATGAAGCTGAAACAATTCAACCCTGCTTTTTTTCTTATAGCTAAAGTAACTGCCAATGGATTCAGATGTTTGAGAGAAGAATCAAGTCATTTCATATGTTTCCATTACAGTCAAATAAGTTTGACTGTTTTTCTATTTTAGGTTCATAAGGAGGTCTGTGACCTGAAAGAAATTATCTCCTTGTGCTGCTCTTGCCAGGACATAAAAATGAAGAGAACAGATGAAGCTAGGAGATTCAGAAAAGAAGAGCAACTAGCCAGTGTCTAAATTAATCTCCATGAAGGCAAGAATTTTCTGGGCCTTAGTCCATGTTTATACAACTTGCTCTAGGGAATAAGCGATATATGCTCTCAGTTAATTCAACTGTGCTTGACCATCTTGACTTAAAGGCTGTGCAGGAGGTGAATGGGCTTTTATTTTAATCACAGAGTCCCATTGAAAGTCTAATCTCCAATTTCGGCAAAATTCCATCCTCCAGACAGAGTTCTAGGAGCACAGGACACAGCATTGCACGCACATAGGTAAGAATGACTTCTGTGTATGTTTTTGGAACCAAATTTGCTCAGGAGTTTTGTGCTGATGTCATGAGCTCCCATATCTAAAAAATTTTTCCTAGCTAGTTCATTTCCATACGTACTTGGGTATTCGTAGAATAATTCATTTGCTCTAGAAATTCCTCAGCCGTCTTCATGGCAGCCTTTCTCTCCTGGGGATTAGCATCTTTACCTAACATGCAACATAAATGAAAGAGAATTTTAGAGATGCAAGATATTACATGATTAAGAGATACTTGTGTATAAAAAATTAAACATAATTATAATTTAACTACATGCTGAAAAATGGCAAAAAGTTCCTAGTATACTAAATATATTTAACAATATTATAATATAGAATATATAAAAATTCTATTTCTAGTGCCCAAAGACTTTCTTTTACCCCATCATCCCTAGTAAATAAGGCTAATAATAAGAAAATATGGTTTTGATGTCTGACTTATATAGATCATGCAGAAAGGTAAGCTTTTTTTAAGTCAGAAAAGATGTTTTATTTATCTTCCTGAAGAAATACATGTAAATCTGAAGTATGTCAACAATACCAATGGCATTTTTTTTTTTTTTACCTTTCCATACGAAAATCTGTTTTGCAGCACCGTGGTCCAAAATGAAGCATTCTTCAGACAGCAGCATCGCCATGGAGAAGGGGTTTTCTTCTGCCACCAGACTCACTTTCATGGAGCCACTGGCATCTGAAACCTGACACGAAGACCATGAGCTTGCTTGAGGATGATCAGTGAGCTCTAACCTGTGATCATGGTGACGGCTGCACAACTCTCTACACGTAATAAAAACCACTGAACTGCACACTTTCAGTGGATAAACTACCCAACATGTACGTTATATCTCAACAAAGCTATTTCAAAGAAAGCAAAGACCAAAAAAAAACCGCTCATGAACCCAGTTACACCTTGGAAAAGACTTTCTTAAGGCCCTTTAGGATAAAAGTACCACTAATAAAAAGGTAAGTTTCAACACAAAAAATAATAGAGATAATAATCATGGATAAAGTTTGTTTCAGTTTTCACATTTACCAGGAGCCACACAATGAACTTTACATGATTATTTCTTAGTCTTTATAAAAATCTTTGAAATAGATACCCTTGTACTCATCACACACACACAAAGCTGAAGCTCAAACGTTCATTCATTGAATATTCACTGAGTACTACCATATCCCAGACACTGTGGTGAGGAAGGCACTGATACCTTATAGCTTATGCTTACAGACTTTTTCAATATGGAGCCCGTCATTTACTTAAATATGCTGTATAAATTATCACAGTAAATCTCACGTCACAAATTAAACATTATAAAATAAAACTTATGATATCTGTGTCACAAGTAAACTTACCGAGACTCTTGAAGTTTGGAAACGGCTATAGAACTTTTTTTTTAAGCTGGAGATGTACAGCTTACAAAGTCTTACAAAATTTCCTAGGTTAGAATTCAATTTTTTCAAGGCCTGGTAGGCTGCAAGGTAATCCATCTAGGCACTTGTTAAATATGCAGATTTGAGGGTCCTCCCTAGATGAGTGGTGGGGTTTTACAGCACTGCGGTGGGCTTGCATTCTGTATTTTTAGAACTCACCCTAGGTGACTCAGCTTCCCAGCCCTGTGTTGTTGCATTAAGTCACTTCAGTCATGTCCGACTCTGAGACCCTATGGACTGTAACTTACCAGGCTCCTCTGTCCATGGGATTCTCCAGGCAAGACTACTGGAGTGGGTTGCCATGCCCTTCTCCAGGGGATCTTCCCTACCCAGGGATCGAACCCGGGTCTCTTATGTCTCCTGCATTGGCAGGAAGGGTCTTTACCACTAGCGTCCCCTGGGAAGCCCTGTTCAGCTATTTCAAATTATTTTCAGGACTGAAATAGAAGTATGCAATACATGATATACCCACTAGAGGGAGCATTGACTCAAGATTAACATGTGTGTGTTAGTCGCTCAGTCGTGTCCGACTCATGAGATCCTATGGACTGTAACCTGCCAGGCTCCTCTGTCCATGGAATTCTCCAGGCAAGAAATCTGGAATGAGTTGCCATTCCCTTCTCCACGGGATCTTCCCTACCCAGAGATCGAACCTGGTCTCCTGCACTGCAGGCAGATTATTTATCAACTGAGCCACCCGGGAAGCCCCAAGATTAACATGTTCATGCTTATTTCTTTACTCTCATGATGCTTTCTGAGGGGAGAACAGCTTTATCTAATGAGGTGACTTAAAAGGTATTTGTTAAACTCTTGAAATTGGGTTTTAGAAACCCAATTCTAACAATAAAAGTAATAAATATAAATTTAAAAATTATGTTTAAAAAATAAATTATTCAATTAAAATTAATTTTAAAATAAATAAAAATAATAAAAATTAAATCCAATAATAAAAAATAAGCAGTCACAGAATCTTTAGAATAACAATTTCTGTCTGGCTTGTATTAAAATCATCAGCATTTAGGAGTGGTAAAGACATTTTCCTTTGCCATCCAGAAAAAAAGAATTTATTTCTCCTTTCTTTCTACAGAAAAGGAAGTTATTCTACACAAGACAGTAACTTGAACTTCATTTAAAAATCACAGTGTGTCTGAGCTAGACCATCCCTTTAAAGAGCAGAAAATAGACGTCCTTCTTGTCAGAGATGAGAAAAGGACTCCATTCCACAGGGAGACTGTGGTCTGCTCCAGATCATGCGCTTGGAAAGTTACAAAGGGGCGGAGTGCTTAACAGATCCCATGTGAACAGTCTCCTCACTGGTACATCCTGTGGATTTTGTTACCCTCACCAGCAATAAAATCATAAAACTGTGGATTGGAAGGAACCTAAGTAGTCTTCCAATTTAATCTCTCTCTTTTTCAGATAAGAAAACTAAGACCCAGAATGGCCGCATCTTGGCCAAGGTCACCCCGGCAGTCCTTCCCACAGAGTTAACATGGAACTAAGTCTGCCAACACCCAGGACAGTCTTTACCTTTTCCCTTCCAGCTGTTTAATTTGATAACCTTGTCCTCTGATAAAAAGACTTCATGATGGCTAAACAGGATATTTCAAGTGAGGTCATAATTTTATATCTCATTAGGATTTCATAAGAAAAAGCTTGCAGTCTTTTTACTCTACGAAGGAAACACTTTATTGAATGTATTGTACTGAATGTAAGATATCAGGACATATTGTCGCTGGAGCGACAAGCAGTGGCTGTGCGGTGCTGGAGCGGCGAACAGTCGAGAGGAGATACCCCACCTCCAAGGCAAGGAGCACTGGCTGTGCTTTGCACCAAAGAATTGATGCTTTTGTACTGTGGTGTTGGAAAAGACTCTTGAGAGTCCCTTGGACTGAAAGGAGATTCAACGAGTCCATCCTAAAGGAGATAAGTCCTGAATAATCATTGGAAGGACTGATGTTGAAGCAGAAACTCCAATACTTTGGCCACCTGATGCGAAGAGCTGACTCATTTGAAAAGACCCTGATGCTGGGAAAGATTGAAGGTAGGAGGAGAAGGGGACAACAGAGGATGAGATGGTTGGATGGCATCACCAACTCAAAGGACATGGGTCTGGGTAAACTCTGGGAGTTGGTGATGGGCAGGGAGGCCTGGCGTGCTGTGGTCCATGGGTCACAAGGAGTCGGACACAACTGAGCAACTGAACTGAGCTGAACTGTTGCAAACTAGTACAGTAACAATATATATAATTTTAAAATTTAAGTCACAGCAAATTATTTGTTTTTAATAAAAATTTTAAAAGTAATAGAAATAGTTTTAAATAACTGTGTTAAAGCAAAGAACAAATTCTTCCCACACATTTCTCTTTGAGGGCAACGAGGAGCATTGTCATCTGTGGCTAACAGTCCCTCCCCAGCAGGTCTCCCCAGCACCATCCTGTCCAATAAAAACAACAGAACTTCCTACCCGTGAACTCACCATGTAGAGTTTAGCCATTTTCCTGTTAGTTATATCTGCTTTGATGTCATCATCATCTTCTCCATCCCTAAGCTCTGGCTTTTTCCCTAATACCTGGAAAAAGAGCACAGATAGAAAGATAAAGACCTCTCATTAGTGGTGCAAAGTTTAAAAAAAAAGAGTCTAAAGTCATTGATTATAAAATATTAACAACTGAAATGACAAGGCTTGGACATTTCTCACCAATCATACTAAACTGGCCTTCTCCCACAGGTCAAGTCAATCAATAGCATTAAGTAAACAAACACTGAGTTTGCTGGTGATGTGAACTTTCAAGAAAGTGAAAGACAAAACTAGTAGGAATTAATTAAAATATCAGCTCTAAGTTCAGCTGTGCAACAAAATATCTTCCATAACCTCTGCTTCTATAAGCAATCTATAGGTTTTATTAATTTATTGTAACAAAGTCTTAGGCAAAATTACTACTTGAGGGTAGGGTACTATTATTATTATTGATATAAGCTAGGCTACATGAAATGTCAGTTAGTCATATCATGCTTTGCTTCCTGCTGCATTTTTGACACACAACAAATGAATGTCGAATGAATGAATGTGCTTATGTACTCTTTTCACACCTGATGCAATCCAAAAGTTTAAGGAAAGCATTTGGTAGAAAATACATTTGGATCTGCTTTGAATTTCTGTACACTAAAATCATCCCAAAAATGCCTATAAAGACCTTAATTAATGAATTTAATTAATTGACATAAGTATCATAGTATGTTAAGAACAGGAATCAAATATAAATTTATTCAAAACCAATTGAGTTTTATAACACAGATATAAATTCAAGTTTAAAAATGTAAAATGCTATTCCTTTAGATTTAATAAATATTTAATATACAATGAGATTCCATGCATAATGTGTTTTATAGTCAGTATTCCTTACAAATATACTGTATGAAAATACATACTGCTGAATACCAGACAACAATAAAAGTTTGAATTCTAATCTATGCATGAGTACAGCACAGTCTCGAGTTTAGATATATACTAAAGACTTATTTTCCTCTGGGAATATGCCCATCTTTTTGCTTACACAATGATCCATAAAATCCTTTTATTATTAAACATACTAAATGATTGCAATATAGTTTTTCTTCTTTTGCTAAAAGTAGGATCAAGGCAAAAGTTAAAATGCAACCAAAACTGCTTTTTTATAAAAATTTTATCTTGGTTAGAAATATGTATTCCTTATAAGAGCAGTGAAAGATGTCATATACCCTTTTAAAGTTCTACTCCAATGAAGACAGTAGTTTGCAATCAATACTTTGGGTTAAAGGACATATTTAATACTGAATACTGAAACAGAAATCTTATCTGAGAACGCTCCTCGAAAGTTTCACCTAAACCAAGACCTGTCATTCCAGCTTGGAGTCCCCTCTTTCCTTCAATTACTTCCTGTAAGTTTCCATTTAAAAGTACTACCATCCTCTAACACTCTCCAAACTTAACTTTATCTTTCCACAAAACTGACCATTCTCCGTCCATGTCTGTGAATCTCTATTCTTCTCTCCACCTGGACTTAAAAACATGACATCAGTTTTGAATACCTGCTGTCCTTCATTTTGAATCTCTTAGCTGCTCAGTCATTAGATTCTCCCTCTTTACTGATGATGTTGAAAGTCTCTGCTCCCTGTCTACATTAACCTCCACCCCAGTGAAGTTCTTCATCACCCGAGTCACAGGTTATGCCTGCTCCTGTCAGTTCCCTCCTGCCTTCGGGGCCCTTTCATCGTTTCATCCAGAAAGGTATTCTTTACAGTGGCTGGAAGACTCCTTATTTCACTTAGATGACTCCAGATAAGATTTGCATCTTCTATCTGCAGTAGTGATTTTTTAAAATTTGCTTATTTATGGCTGTGCTGGGTCTTCGCTGATGCCTGGGGTTTCCTCTAGTTGCGGAGAGCAAGGGGCTACTCTCTGGTTGGGCACACAGGCTTCTCGCTACGGTGGCTTGGCTTCTCTCGTTGTGGAGCACGGCTCTAGGGTGTGTGGGCTTCAGTATTTGTGCCTCTCAGACTCTAACAGGCTCAGTAGTTGTGGCACACTGGCTCAGCTGCCTCAAGGCATGCGGAATCTTCCTGGACCGGGAATGGAACCCATGTCCCCTTCGTTGGCAGGGGGATTCTTTATCAGGGAGCCATCAGAGAAGCCTGGCAGTAGTGATTCTTAAGGTTCAATGTGCTCAAGCAACATCTGGGTAGCTTGATAAAATACAGATTCCCACCTGCCAGCTGTTACAGTGGATCTCAGGTGAAACCCAGGAATCTGCAGGATTCCCAGGTGGCACTAGAGGTAAAGAACGCGCCTGCCAGTACTGGAACCATGAGCGAAGTGGGTTCTATCCCTGGGTTGGGAAGATCCCCTGGAGGAGGGCATGGCAGCCCACTCCAGTATCTTTGGCTGGTGAATCCCACAGACAGAGGAGCCAGGTGAGCTACATTCCATGTGCTTGCAAAGAGTCAGACTCAACGGAGGCGACTTAGCACACAGGCATGCACCAGATATCGGCAGATGCTTCTGAACTGGATGCTACTGACAGAGCCCCTCTTCTTGGATTCCAAGGCACCTCCAGAGGCTGGATGTAACATACTCGGCATTATTTCCCAGCATCTCCTCTAATCAGGCTGATGTTTTCCATGTTTCCCGGCAGCCATGCACTTTCCTTCCCCAGGGCGGTACATAATGCTGCATGTAACTGTCACCTAGGTTGACTGGGTATGGCAGAACCAAAACCGAGCAATTACTCTTTGGTTGATTCAGCTAATTATAATTAGCACAATACTGTTCAGCATAGTAATAGCTACCATTTATTGAATGTCTTCTATGAATCACACATTGGATCAGCAGCTTTAGACACATGTTAATTTTAACCTTATAAGAGCTCCCGTGAACCAGATACTGTTATCATTTTACAGAAAAGGTCACTGATACCCAATGAAGCAAAGATATTGTTTTACACACTGCTACATGTTGAGGCTGAGATTCTGGTTGTTGTTCAGCTGCTCCGTCATGTCTGATTCTTTGTGATTCAATGGACTGCAGCACACCAGTCTTCCCTGTCCTTCACCATCTCCCAAAGTTTACTCAAACTCATGTCCATTGAGTCAGTGATGCCATCCAACCATCTCATCCTCTGTCGTCCCCTTCTCCTCCCACCTTCAATCTTTCCCAGCATCAGGGTCTTTTCTAATGAGTTGGCTCTTCACATCAGGTGGCCAAACTATTGGAGCTTCAGCTTCAGCATCAGTCCTTCCAATGAATATTCAAGGTTGATATTCTTTAGGGTTGACTGGTTGGATATCCTTGCAGTCTAAGGGACTCTCAAGAGTCTTCTCCAATGCCACAGTCCAAAAACGTCAACGCTTCGGGTGCTTAGCTTTATGGTCCAACTCTCATAACCATACATGACTGCTGGAAAAACTGTAGCTTTGACTATATGGACTTTTGTCAACAAAGTGATGTCTCTGCTTTTTAATACACTGTCTATTTTTGTCATAGCTTTTCTTCCAAGGAGCAAGTGTCTTTTAATTTCATGGCTGCAGTCACCGTCCACAGTAATTTTGGAGTCCAGCAAAATAAAATCATTTATAAGGTTTCTCAGGAGACAGGTAAGTTGGCCTGGCATTCCCATCTGTTTAATAATTTCCAGTTCATGGTGATCCATACAGTCAAAGGTTTTCAAGTAATCAATGAAGCAGAAGTAGCTATTTTTCTGGAATCCCCTTGCTTTTTCTATAATCCAAAAAATGTTGGCAATTTAATCTCTGGTTCCTCTGCCTTTTCAAAATCCAGCTTGTACATCTGGAAGTTCTCAGTTCACATACTGCTGAAGCCTAGCTTGGAGGCTTTTGAGCATAACCTTCCTAGGAGGTACAATTAGCACAATTGTGTGGTAGTTTGACAATCCTTTGGCATTGCCCTTTTGGGGGACTGGAATGAAACTGACCTTTCCCAGTCCTGTGGTCACTATTGAGTTTTCCAAATTTGCTGAAATATTGAATGCAGCACTTTCATAGCATCACCTTTTAGGATTTGAAATAGCTCAACTGGAAATTCATCACCTCCACTTGCCTTGTTCATAGTAATACTTCCTAAGGCCCACCTTACTTCAGACTCCATGATGTCTGGCCTAGGTGAGTGACCATACCATCATGGTTATCTAGGTCATTCGGACTTTTTTGTACAGTTTTTCCGTGTATTCTTGTATTCTTCTTAATCTCTTCCGCTTCTAATAGGTCCTTCCTGTTTCTGTCCTTTATCATGCCCATCCTTACATGAAATGTTCCCTTGATATCTCCAGTTTTCTTGACATGGGTTATTTTATACTTGTCTGAGATTGATGATTTTATTTCTTTGAAAATTATCCATTAATGATAGTGCCCCACTTGCCTAAGCACCATGTAGCGGGATGCATTTATATGTTTATTGCTTTTTACTATGTTGCATGTATTCCACTAAAACTTTTCAAGTGCCATAACGTGCCACACTTAACAGAACCGATGCTTATGTATCAATGTGTACCGGACACCTTTCTAAGCACTTTACATTTATTAAATTGCTTCATATTCATTACTAGCTATGAGGTGGCACTTTCATTATCCCATTTTACACTTGAAAAACAAGACTAAGTTCATGCAGCTAGTCAGTGACAAAGTCCAGATTTGAACTCTGACTCCGCAGTATGTGTTCTTAACTAACAGGCTGCGCTCTCTCCAAGCTATGTCAAAAAGTCTTCACTTAACTGTTTAGGACTTCTCGTTGGAGATGAAGCAGAGGGTGTTTCATAGCAGAGATTGTATATTTCTATTTACTGTCATGTGCATTTCTCCCATTCTGATCAGAATAATGCCAGCAAATACACCGTGCAGCACCCATCCTACACACAATGGGTGCAGTACGCTCCCCTCCCTCTACGCGTAGCTTTCATTTTTCTCAAAGTCCTATCGGTCTACTCCCTTTTCTCTCGGTTCTGCCTATGCTGTGGGCATTAAAGGCTGAAAGAGAGGAGTTCTTTCATCTATCAGTGTTGTGGGAGCAAACAGCCCTTAAAAAGATAAAACAAACATGAAAGAGCTGCTAAAAATGTAAAACAGTAAAACTATGATACTTTTTTATCCATGAAATCATCAGAGGTTAGGAAAAAACTGACAATATCCAGTGTTGGGAAAAATTCAGTATTCTACCAGGCATTCTGGTGAGAAGAAACATTCTTCAAAGTGATGAACAGTAACAAAAACCTTAAAAGCATGGCCGATCCAGCTTACTCTGTTGACCATACTTCACAAGATACGTCAAAAGTCCACTAAACACATATCCTAACACAAAAACCCATCTGTTTACCTTGTGAAATCACAGCCACACACAGCATGTTTCTCTGTATACACACAGTCTAGCCAGGTATGCTACTAAATTATTAAAAGCAAACTTCATAAATTAAGCTATGAATGGTGGCCACTTCTTTTATAATTGTATTTTAAAGATATGGAAGAATATTTAATATTTAATAAATTTTCAGAAAAATGCATGTGTGGCATTAACAGCGCTCACGTAATGTTTTTTAAAAATACAGGTCA
Source organism: Nanger dama (assembly GCA_917880005.1). NCBI lineage: Eukaryota > Metazoa > Chordata > Mammalia > Artiodactyla > Bovidae > Nanger > Nanger dama. The sequence goes on from CAKJTW010000007.1 coordinate 41,234,731, forward strand.
GAGATAAGAAAGAGTTCCTCCACCAACTATGTCTACTCACACTTGGAAGGCAGCTCTGCTCACCACTATATCACCAACACTGTACTCTATTTACTCTTATGTGTAAGGTAATTCGTGTCAACATATGCATATAAATGCATATTAAGGAATATGATGGCATTTCAAATAAATGACTTAGAAAAAAAGGATGCTTATCATTTGATTCATTTCTTCTATTCTAGTAGTTTATTCTAAAGAAAATTTCACTTGCACTTTCACATGCAAAAAATTAACTTGATAAATGTTCATTACACTGTTTTATAATATTAAAACCACCTAAATGCTCAACATGGAAGGAACTGATTAAATAAATTAGGCTATAGCAATATAGTGGAAAATTATATAGTCATTATAGTATGAAAATCATTTGATGATTAGGAAAATGATTACAACATTTCAAGTAAAAATTTAGACTTCAAAGCATTATCTACAGTAGGAACTCTTTCTTACAAAAAGCACTGAGCTATTTATGTGAAAACAAAGACTAGAGAAAATTTGGTTACTCTTTTTTTCAAAGGTGGGACTTAGGGTAATACCTTTCTCTATTATGACTAGTTCAAAAATTTCAACAACAAACATGTATTTTTCTTTAATAAAACTATTAAAACTTTTTTAAAAAAATGTTGACATCTCATATTTGTTTTCCAGTGGTAACTTATTACTTGCTGCTGCTGCTGCTGCTGCTAAGTCGCTTCAGTCATGTCCAACTCTGTGCGACCCCATAGACGGATGCCCACAAGGCTCCTCTGTCCCTGGGATTCTCCAGGCAAGAACACTGGAGTGGGTTGCCATTTCCTTCTCCAGTGCATGAAAGTGAAAAGGGAAAGTGAAGTCACTCAGTCGTGCCCGACTCTTCACAACCCCATGGACTGCAGCCTACCAGGCTCCTCCATCCACAGGATTTTCCAGGCAGAGTACGGGAGTGGGTTGCCATTGCCTTACTTAAACTACTTCATTTTAACTTTGTGATGGCGGTTTAGTCGCAAAACCGTATCTGACTCTTTGAGACTCCACAGACTGTAGAGTCCAACAGACTTTGTCCATGAGATTTCCCAGGCAAGAATACTGGAGTGGGTTGCCATTCCCTTCTCCAGGGGATTCTCCCAACCCAGAGATCAAACCCAGGTCTCCTGCATTGCAGGCAGATTCTTTACCAGGGAAGCCATCAGGGAAGCCTGCCTACCTTAGGCTTCTGTCTCAGCCGTATTCCCTCAGTTCATCAAAGGATAGTAAATATTACTGGATCTCTAACAGCTTTAGGCATTTTGACCAAAGAAGCACTTGTTAATGTAAAGACCTAGAAAGAGCTAGCAGGGCCCCAGGGTTCTTAAGTTTTCAGCTAGGAAATGAAGTAGCTCCAAAGATCATAGGGACTAATTTGTTACACATGGGATGTGAATACAAACGTGGGAGTATCTGTATCTTTTCCTCCCTCTTTTATCAGTAACATAATGGAAATGCTTAACAACGTAAAACACTACTCCAAATACATTAAAGAGGTTGGAAATTTGTGGAAATACAATTTTGTTCTTTGCCTAGCCTTTCTTTTCTGCTGTTTATTCTTTACCTTCAACAGGAGCTCAATTCAAAACAATTCTAATTCTAAACAACAACTAATATAAATATCAGGAGATATTTATATTAAATTATTAAAGCAAACACACAACCCAGCTCTATATTCACAATCCCCTATCTTCAGAATTTCTAGGTTTTCATGACCTGTGCCAAGACCATCCTCAGTATCTTGTGTGTTTCTTTTGTAAGATCCACTGCAACTTTGTTTAAAGCATAAGTCGGCCTCTCTGTAAATTTGTTTTCTTAGAAAGAAGGATCAAGCCATTAAGGAAAACTTTGCTATACTTTCATAATCCTTACTGACTTCTCACGTTTGCAATTGTCTTTATTTATTTTGAAGCTTTTAGCCAGAGCCATCTGTTTTGGATACAAAATTTCAACATTTGCAATATAGCTCATACAAGATCCATTTTCCCTCCTTTGACATTTAACAGAAACGTCAAGATGCTTGGATACTTTGCAGTAAGAAATTGAAGTAAATAATAAGAAAAGAAGAGATAATTATGTGGCCTGGAGGAAGAACAGTATATAACTCAAGCTCCAAATCAACTGGGATAAAAATTGTTTAAATTGGTGTCAAGTCCTATAGTGTTAAACAGAGGGTCTTATGTACTTCTCAACCCAGTTTCATCTCAAGATTAGGAAAATGAGTTAGGAGTGTGTCTTAGGCCCAGGTCTTAAAAACACTGAAGCCAAGGATGTAACTAACCCCTGGAATTCCAACTCCTGCTGCTGTTGCTGCTAAGTTGCTTCAGTTGTGTCCAACTCCGTGCGACCCCATAGACGGCAGCCCACCAGGCTCCCCCGTCCTTGGGATCCTCCAGGCAAGAGCAAGTGCTTTTTAAAACACTTGCTTTTAAGAAGTTTAAAACAAGTGTTTTTAAGAGAATGAGACATGGCATTGTTTTTACCTTAATTATTTTACTGTAAATGGCTCTGCTTCTTTTTCACTAAAAACAGAGGAAGGTTCTGCATTCTAAGAGCTAAAATTTTAATTGCTCAATAGTTTTTGTGTCTTATTTCCTTTCCCTAACTGGAAACAAGATCAATACAGTGCAAGCATATGGAGAACAGAAAGAAATTTTTCAAGTGAAGTACAGCCTCATAGTTATAGTGTATTTACTTACTTCGAGACAGTTTATGTGGTTGATAAGACTAATATTTGATAACAGGGAAGAAACACTCATATAAATTGACAGGCAATTCTGAGAAAAGTGGCACCCTCCTGTAGCCAGCTCCACCTAACATGGAAACAGTCCAACATTTGCCCTCCTGCTCTCTCTCACTGATGTACTTCCCCCACCTCTAAAACACCTTTATCCCTTTCCTGATAAGTCATATAAAGGGTAATTTAATACATCAAATAGTGGGTAAGGTATTTTAGACCGAGGGAAAGCATGTGAAATACCTGTTTGGATAAAAGGACAAAAGTGAAATGAGTGTCTACAAGAGAGCTTCTTTTATTATCTCGCTCAGGGCTGTCCAGTAGAATTTTCTGTGACTATAATGCTTCGTATCTGTGTGATCCAATACAGTAGTCACTAGCTACCTGTAGCTACTGAGCACCTGAAATGTGGTGAATGTCACCAAGTAACTAAATTTTAAGTGTTATTTAACTTCAGCTAATTTAAATCAAAACCTAAATAGCCACTTGTGTCTCACACGTCAAATACATGCCTCATTTGACAATGTAGTTCAGGAGGATGCAGAGAGCGCTGTGGCCTAGGGGGACTGATCATGATGGAGGCCTGAACCTCAGCATTACTGTAACATCCACACTGTAGAGAGTATGCTTAGGGAGTCAACATCATGAGAAAGTTAACTCATAAATTTTTATAATATAGAAAGCTAATCCACAAATTACTACTACATAAAGCTAACATGATTTTTTTAACATAGAAACATGACTCCCAAGCTATTAAAATATATTAGCCAAAATGTCAACTTACTAAACTAGAGCAGCTGTTTTCCGCTGACTGCATACTAGAATCACCTAGGAGTCATGATAAAGAACATTCGAGTCTGAATGAAGCCCTGGCCCTGTGTATTCGGAGAGACCTGGGCTGGGTACAGTGATACAATTTAAACCTTTATTGGTATCACCTTTGTTAGCATGGCTCACTCAACCATCAGGACAAGTCTGCTGAGCATTTCTGACTTTCACATGCATGCAGGCTAAGTCATTTCAGTCGTGTCCAACTCTTTGCAATCCTGTGGACTGCAGCCCTCCAGACTTCTCAGTCCATGGGATTCTCCAGGCAAGAACTCTGGAGTGGGTTGCCATTTCCTTCTCCAGGGGATCTTCCCAGCCCAGGGATCGAACCCACGTCTCTTACATCTCCTGCACTGGCAGGTGGGTTCTCTACTACCAGCACCACCTGGGAAGCCCATACCTTCACAAAAAGAATTAATCTTGTGGACAAATTAGCATAGGTTGGTGGTCTGGAGGTTGCCCTGGGTCAAATCTTAAAGACTCTAGGCTTTCTGCTCCTTCTGGGGATTATTAAACCTTTTTCCTGTAAGATATCAAACCCATTTGGACCTTTCTACCTGACCAGTGCTTGAATGGACACTTTCATCACTGGCCTTTATGGTTCCTAATCCTTATGCTTCACAATGAGCACCCTCCACCCTTGTCTTTTTCACAATCCCTTCTCTTACTAATATTAGACAATCTGAGCTGGATGGACCCACAACTAAATGGTTCTGTGACTTTATTCTCATATTTAAAATGGTATAATAATTAATACCACTCACAGTTATGATGATGATTAAATGAGGTAAATAAACCTGCTTTACATATAAAACTTAATCAGATTAGGTAGAGTTTTATGACAAGAGAGTTGTTAAGTTTCCTCTTTATTTAATTCAGAAAACCAGATATTAGAAAGCCATTTTGAATTTGCTCAGTTAAATGTTGGTGCTTGGGAATTAATTCACCAATTAAAACAATGTATTTTCTTTCAAAGAAAACGTCTACCCCAATTACCCTGTGCCTAATATCTCTACAGTATGGATGAAAGGTTGCATGCTAATCCTAAGTGATATAAAATAAAGGGTCAAACCAGCTTATTGAGCACAAAAATTGTGCTACAGAAACTAACACTTTCAGTATGGAACACACAAAATAGGTATGGCTGTCAAAAGTGCATAGCAAAACTTTGGAAGATCAACAGATGTGGGTCCCATCTCTCTGCATGTTTAAGATCTGCCATGGAATGAAAATCTGCCATGATCTGTGAACCACAGACGTCCTACTCCCAACGCACACGGGCAAGTTATATAGGCTCTCTCCGACTTTCTTCACAGAGTGAAGACACAGAGATGCTGTTGGTGTTTTGCCCATCTCACCTGGGTCTACCCCCAAACTCATCAGCAAGTAATTCCTTAAAGACCAAAGCCTTCTGCTCTCTTATCTGATGGCATGATCTGGCCACAAACCTGTACCATAGCCACACACAAGGCAGCTGGAGGTTCTGGGGAGCTAATCCCCAAGGGGTAACCCTCAACCATTGAGGGATGAGAGTTACCAGCTAAATCCTGCAGCCACCTCAGCCTTCAGTGGGCCAGTTCCAAAGTGTTTTCCATTCAGTTTCTCAGAGGGTCCCTCTGGGACTAGGTCCCAGTTGCCTGCAGCAGTACGTAACTTACTAACTTAACTATTTCCTCATTTGACTCCTACTCTGTGTTTCCAGGATCATCTTCCAAATAACAATCTGCTCCCAAGTCCTTTTCCCTGAATAGGCATTTTAAGAACATAAACCAAGGCAGGGGATAATAAATGTATACACTTCACAGGGCTGTTTATGAATAAACTAGCTTATCCATGTACAGCCTATGCACGAATGTCAGTTGCAAGTAGGCCCTGGATGTTTGTCCTGGTGCTGCTTGTTTTACCTTCTCTGCAGCAAATAAAATCCATGACAAATTTGTTTCTTAGGTTATTGAATTTTTGTGTCATTGATAAGAAGCACTTGCATCACCTAAAGAAAAATGCAGCTAGAAAGAAGAAAAAGTGAACAGAAAATTCAGGCAACTAGTGAACCATTTGCCCTTACCCATGTAAAGGAGAATAAGATGAAATTATTATTATATATTTTAATATTTAATTTACAAAATGAATGTCAAGGAGTTGCGAATCACTGAATCTCAGCGATCTATCCCTTTGGTATTTGAGTCTGGTTAATTCTTAGCACAGGGATAAGAAAAAAATCACCTAAACTGCCAAAAGAAATATAGTCTTACTATCAGTTCTTTTTTACTATATATATATATACACACTAATATGTATAATATTATATATGCATAATCACTAATATCACAGGAGAAATATAACTAATAGAGAAACTAGAAACATGCCATTCTAGTGTAATATTTGTGTTAGTTTATCAATTCCGATATAGGGAAGAGCCACCCTTCCATACAGGCCATCTGTCATGGAACTGCATTATTCTATTGATAGGGCTTATCACTCTTCCCTCACTTCAGCTACAAACTAAAGGAGAAATTATCTCATTCAGAAAAGCTTGCCAAGTAGTATTGGCTTGGATTGACTATATAAAGTGACATCTTATCAATAAGGTCATGAATCTTTATGTTGAACTTTGGTGTGATAAAGTAAATTATTTGAAAAAAATCATCTTCTTGTAGTTTATGGATAACTATACTTTTACTATATTTCTTATCTTTGTTCAGAATATTTCAACTGCTCCCACTGGATGAGCCAACGAGGAACAAAGTGGATATCTGAATTAAATACTAGACATGACTTGGCTGGTGGCTCAGAGGTAAAGAATCTGCCTGCAGTGCTGGAGACCCAGGTTCGATCCCTGGGTTGGGAAGATCCCCTGGAGGAGGCCATGGCAGCCCACTCCAGTATTCTTGCCTGGAAAATTCCAAGGACAGAAGGGCTTGGCAGGCTGCAGTCCATAGGGGCGCAAAGATTTAGATACAACTGAAGCAACTGAGCGTGCATCCAATAAAAATATTTGTTAAAAATAAATAACAAATGAACAGCACCTTGAACAGTGCCTGGCACAGAAAATAAGCTATCTATAAGTGGTAGATACAAGTGGCAGCTGTAGTGCTCTCAGCAGCATAGCCTTGCAGCATGCCCTACTTGTCACTATAATTCTGATGATTTGGCATGCGTCCTAAGTACCATTTACTATAATGCAAAATGCGGGATAATTTAAGTGTATTGCAACAGAGAGAAGAAACGCAAAGATTTCTATTTGCTGTTACCTCTGATACTTCTTCTCTACTTAATATGTAATATGAGGATTAGTCTAGAGAGAGTGGCAAATATTTTGAATCCTCTTACCTCAAAAATCTTTGAATGGTAAACCCATAAATGGACCACGTGGCTCTCATAACAATGTTATTTCAATCACACAACAAATTCTGGTGAACTTCTCTGGGGTGCCAGACACCACGCGACATGACTAGGAAATTCCAAAGTATGTAAGACATTGTTCAATTTCCCAAGAACTAAAAGAGGCTGGAAAATAAAGGAGGGGTAAACAAGGAAGCTAAATCTACTTGGGTAGCACACAAAGAGAAGTGTACTTCTCTAACAAGAAGTGTAGAGAAGTGTACTTCTCTAACAAGCAGATTGCTCTAACAAAACGTTTACTGACCAAACTAATATCTTAGGCAACTCAGATTTCTATCCTCGCAAAGCATAAAGTTGTGACTAACAAGGAATTAAGAGGGTGAGAGGAGCTTCACAGGTGGCTCAGACAGTAAAGAATCTGCCTGCCCTTGCAGCAGACACAGGTTCAGTCCTTGGGTCAGGAAGACCCCCAGAGGAGGAAATGGCAACCCACTCCGGTATGCTTTCCTGGGAAATCCCATGGACAGAGGAGCCTGATGAGCGACAGTCCACGGAGTCACAAAGAGCCGGACATGGCTGAGCACCCACAGAAGGGAGCAACAAAAACTACTTTAACAGTGATGTGTGTGTGTGCTACAAACCCCAAAACAACCTTGTGTTTTACATTTAAGGAGTTCAAAATACCCATGTTTATTCCCTAACACTAAAAACCTATCATTTTTATTCCTATTTATACTATTTCCCTATAAATCTTTAGACTGTTTAAAAATACTACATACTCGTTGTTCCAAAATTGTCATGCGGGGATTTTCAAAATAGCTCCCAATTTCTATTTAGTGGTATTTCTTTGGTTCATTTGACACTATCCTACAAAGATAAATGGGGGTTGATATATTTAATCAAAAATCACCCCCAGAAAATAAAGTTTCTCTTATTCTCTGTGGTATCACTTTCAAAATGATCAACCTTGATTCAAATACACAATATTATTTTAGTTAAAAGATTAAAATATAATCCCACATAAATCCAGTAAACTCAAGATTATGCTATGAAAACAAACATTCCACAAAGAAGCTTCACGGAATGTCAACAGAATTATAAATTTGCAAATTCTAACTTGCTTTTTCTTCATCTTTTACTTTATGTGATAAGAATGTATGACTATTCCAGTGCTTAGATTATTAAACATTCAAAAGCATTCCTGCTTTTACTTTCTGTAAATTCAAATGGTACAACCTTTGGGACGCATTAGTACCCCAGCCTTTAATGTAAAGTATTGGAGAAAAATATACAGGGTGATTTCAAAAACAAAGCCCTACATCTCTATAGTTGCTTAGCGTTCATGGAGTGTATTACTTTTCACACAGGCATCAGGAGAGGCAGCACCAGGACTATTGACAGGGGCCATCCAGTGGCCAAGGTTGGTGGCCAGCACTGATGTGTGCTAGAGAGTGAGAGGAGGGTTTTGGAGCCGAAGTGAACAAAAATAGAAATGGTGTCCAATTTTACTGAACACTAAATGGGGAAGTGACTAGACCTGGGAAGGAAGATTCTACAGATGGCAAGACCCAACTGTAGCTCCTGGAGACCTGCGTTTTCACAGAATGAACAGTTTTAGACATCAGCTATCTATTTCTTCCTGTATAGGTATTCTCACCCGGAGAACATACAATCTACCTAATACATGGAAGGCAGATAAGCTCAAGACTCAGTTATCATTGTCCAGGAGGTAAGCTGTAACTATTGATTTATAGAAAGAAGACTAGCAGAATATATAGATTATGCTTATCTAAACACTAACTGCTCCTATATCAATGTTGTCAGTTTTAAAAGTTAATCAGTCATATGGCTTTCTTCATATCTTTGCCAACACTATCATCTAAAACACAGGAAAGTTTTTAAAGCAATACTATCCTCCATGCAAGAGGAACATAAATGTAATTGGTTATCTAGTACCTTAGAGTTCACAGTTAATTGTATTAATTATCTTCATGTTAACGAGCAATGAGTTAGAGCTGTGAAGGTCACACAGATAATAAGGCAGTACCTTGCCCTCAGGGAATTTAGTGTAGCATCATAATCAAGATGCAAATTTCATCCGGCAAAGTACTTTGACGAAATAGAACTGAAATTTTACTCTTTGTCTAAACAGACATCTCTAAAGGATAATTTAAGAAATACCTCTATAATTCAACTCTAGATTTTACTTACAAGATACTCAGATCTTAAATATAAATATCCACCATGAATATCTAATCAACTTGTCGAAAGAATGACTGAATACAGTTTCTTATTTTCAAGCAATTATGACTTATAATAATATAATTACTATATAGGGAGATCCTCTAGAGATTATCTTATATGCTATTTTCACGCAGTTTAAAATACATAAGTTTGGGAGGGATGTATTGGGAGTTTGGGGTTAGCAGATGCAAACTACTATATACAGAATGGATAAACTACAAGGTCCCACTGTATACAGCACAGGGAACTATATCCAATATCCTGTGATATTGGAAAGAATATGAAAAAATGTATATAGATGAGTATCACTTTGCTGTACAGCAGAAATTAACACAACATTGAAAATCATCTATACTTCAAAAATAAATTAAAAAAATAGTAATATAAATTACCTAGGTTTTATCATGAGAAATATTTTAGCTTCTGATGGTATCACTCTGACCATGCTTTCCAGCATTTGAGGACCCTACAATCTGTTCCAGTTAGATTCACTGCATGCTTCTCTTCGCAATCAGACAATAAAATACAGCCTCTGAACTTGATTGGGAACCAAGCTGGTGATCAATAAACACTGATTGACTGAAATATCATATGACAGTCTAAGTTTTCTTTCCAGTTTTCTCTTTTAATCCAAAATTTATAACAATGATTATACATATGACTTTCCAGGGAGACTTAGTGCTTTTTATAGAAGCAAGAAATCTAACAGTTCAACAACACAGCATCTGTTCATAATCTCCCAGTAGTATTTTTACTGCCAGGATTCCTTCTCTAGCATGTACAGTGATTATGGGCTAAACAAGTTCATTAAATTACACTGAAAAAAACTCTTTCCAGGTTAGTTGCTTTGTTGTTGTTTCAAACTACTTGCTCCTTCTTTTTGCTTCTGTCTACCCTATAGATGGCAAGATGCTGTCATTTTTAAAGATGAAAGTCTATAAAACATACTGATAAATTATTCATCTTCGCTATTCTTCCTCCCTCCTGATGTTTAGAGAATGAATAGAACCAACAAAGAAAGTTTGAGACCTTCAGGCTAGTGAGATATTTGATTTTCCTTCACATTCATTGAATATTTTAAATAGGAAAAGAAAAAGACCAAGAAAAAAAGCTTTACGTAATTTACATGCAGCTTTTCATGGTAAATATGCTTACAAAAAGGAGAAAACCAGCACAGAGGAAACATGACCCTAGTTACAGGCTTTAATTAGTTCTGCTTATATTATCACTTTCATTATTTAGGCATATGACTTTTAAAAGTGCTGAAGATACAGAGAAGAGGCTGACCACACATCCTGTTTCCCCAGAAGGTTCTTGTTAATGCATGCGATGTCCTGTCTGGTTACGCCCCCCGTTACTCTCCAGTGTGTTTGGTTTTAAAGGATTATAAATGTATGATCATCCTAGAGATAAACCATATGAAAACAGTGTGAAAATGTTACAATACTGTGATCAATAGATAGTTGAACCACCTCTAAATAAACATCAATTTTTCAAAAGACTCTCAGAAAAATTACTCTCCATTATTTTCTGTTGATCACTTGAATGTGTTACAAAGACATGTTCCAAAAATTCAGCATTGAATACGGAGTCATGACAATTGCATCATTTAATTGGTTGAAAAGTCCCTGAGTTCAAGCCATTACCAACTTTCATATATAGACTTTCAAAATTTGGGGAAATAACTTTCTAAAATTCTCATTAAAAATGAGTCACTTAAAAGATAAATTTTAGAAGATATTCTGAAAGATCTTTTAGAACCCTCTAGCAAAGTCAACAATTGAATTAGAATCTCAGGAATAAAAAAGTGGCATTCCATCATCTTAAACAAGGTAATCTTTTTTGTCCCTGTGCTATGGACCACTTTTGCCAAGTCTGTGAACCTCTACTAATGAATGTATTTTTAAAATAAAATACTATTACAATGAAAACCAATTATATTAGAATACAAACATCAAAAATCAAAATATATGTTAAAAAAATGATAAAGTAGTAAATAAGCTCCTTCATATACTCATTACATGATATTATTGACTAGCAAATCTAATAACTGCCATAATTACCAAATAGTGAAAAGCATAAATGATATTTTGAAGTTGTCTGCAATACCTGTAGCGTGATCTGAAAAGTCACGGGTTCTGCTCGTGCTACAGTGGTTTATTAACTACATTCACAACTGGAGAAATTTTTCATGAAGAGGTTAGTGAAAATGAAACTGTGATATTTTTTCCCAACCAAGTTCATGAACTTTCTGAATTCTATTGTTACAGGTACAACATTAAGAAGGCCTAAAAGTCAAACTAGTTTATCATAAGTGCATACTTAATCATCAAACAACTACTTACCCAGGTAATCAAGCTACAAAAGAACGTTTCTAAAAACAAAAGTTCCCATTGAATGCTTTTTAACAACAAAAAAGGCTTCCACTGAAAATTCAGTTCAGATCAGTTGTGAGAACTGTAGATCTTAACGCAGTATACATTGAATGTACTAAATAGAAACAAAGTAGGCATTTTCTAGAGTTTTTTAGAAAACAAAGATCCCCTAGAGCACAGACAAAGCATTTTTATATTAAACAGTGTGTCCCTTATTCCTCTCTCTAATATTTTAAAATCAGTTACATTTTTACAAAATTTTTCCTCAGATTTGCAGTACCTTGTTTGAATTTAACAGCATCATACAGTCATACTTAAGCGTTTATTTCTCAGAACTTTGAATGAAATCCAACAAGCAAAGACATCACAAATACATATGCACAGTTAAGGCCCTCAGCCTCAGCAGCTTCATTCTCTGGAACAGACTAAAGTGACCAGTAATTAAACATGAGGAATCACAGATCATTGGAACTTAACGGGACCCAAGAAGCCACTTTGTCTAACCCTCACTTTACTAATGAGGAGCCAGAGACAATGAGAGTTTAAGGCACTGCCAAGATGGCATGGAGAGGCCAGCCTGGCAGTTAACACTCCCTCCAGCTCCCAGCAAGGACCAATAGTGTCCCAGTGGCCACTTCTATCAAAATATAGCTATTGAAACAAGGGGTTACAATCAACTAAAAATACATCTTGTTTATAGGTTTTGCTTCTCAATATGAGAATTAGATAACTTAAATGACAGTCACATTTCCAGGAGAGGTATTTAAAAATTATGAAAAGATCAAGAATTCGCTGTAAGTAGTTTCAGGTCTAATTTATTAGTAACGTAATTTTGACTATTGAAAACCCAGGTAAGCCATTCCTAATTTTATTTTTTCAGATGGTCTTTTTCTCTGATTGTAAAAGGAATCCATTACAATAAATTTTGAAAACACAAATGAAGAGGAAGATAATAAGAAGCCATATATCCAGAGTCAAAGACATTATTAATAATGTTGGTAATATTTCAGCATATTTCTTTCCAGATATAAATATATATATGAATATACAGCTATATGATATAAACTTTCATATTAAGACAATATTACACATAAAATTTTACAGCCTATCCTTTCTCTTAGCATTACACTGAGATCATCTTCCCATTGAATTCAAATTATTTCCAAAACATTAACGTGAAAATTTGTGTTTAGTGGCTATTAAAGTAAAAATGTTTAAAGACACTATAATCAATAAAATGATTCCATTATATAATTTTCATTTACTGGATTATGTAGCCTAGCACTGGATCAGGTAACGCTAATGCAATAAATTGCTCTAAATAAAAAATATTAAAAATATATGCTTATAAAACTGTCTTTAGAAAAATTTAAATGCAAATGGCTAAAATCTTTGGGGAAAAGGTGTAATATCCTAGGAAATTAGAGAAATGAAAACTCAAACAGAAAAATGGGAAGATTTAAAAGGCACTATGACAGGAAATGCTGACAGGGCTCTGTAGAAGGAACACAGTACTTATACAAGGAAGCAGCAACTGGAACAAATATTTAGGGCCTAGCTCATATAGGAATTCAATAAATATTTGTTAAATAAATGAATGGGAATCAATTTACCAACATGCATTTAGAGAGTTGAATATGATTATATTCTTTGACTGACAATCTTATTTAAGGGAATATATACAATATTTAGACTCAGGTACTCACTGCAGTTTTCTTAAAAGGGGAAAAACTGTTCACAACTAAATGTTCAGGATTGGTATACTGATTAAGTAAATGACAGAGATGTAAAGAGCCATACAGATAATTCATGTTAACTTAACTATACTAAAATTATAAGTGCTTTACCTATATATAAATCTTAGTTTAAAATGATTGAAATATTTAAAATATTGGTGTATTTAATCACCTGATATAAGACTTTATTTCATTCTTTTAATGAAATACTTCATTTTAAAATTTAAAAAAATCATGACATTAAAAAAAGTTGAGAAGCTCAAATAAATTATTATTTTTCTTCCAAAATATTTTCTTACAGTCAATTTCAAAGGTGTTGCCCACCTATCAGTCCTTGAATATCACAGAAAATAGGGAATAAGGCTTCCTTTGATAGTCATTCCAATGGTGGGGAAAAACAGTCATGATACTCTATTCTCCTAGTGCCATGACTTAGAAAACTCTGATACATCCTCTTACCTAATCTGAGCTTATCAGAGATGTTATTAAATCTAACACAAAGGCTCACACATACAGCTTAGAGTGGCAAGCTTTTAAAAACCTACGCAACTCATAATACCTTTATAAGCTCTGATGGTTCACTCCCTTCTTCTACCACAATTAGCTGAGATCTTCCTTTCCTTTCATTGTCCCGAATGCCAGTGGCAACCTGGCTGGCCTTCAGACGCTCATACTTGTTGCAAGAGGATCCACACCACTGGTAAATTTCCTAAACAAAAGAGACAGATCTTTTGACCTCAAGAATATATGACAGACATTCAGCACAGGTATAATACATACTGTGATTAATTAGGAAAAAAAAAAAGGCATACTAATTAAAGTTATCCATTGTTGAGGTATATATAATTTGATATATTTAATTTATACCTCATTGTGTATCCTGTTGCTTTCAGTTAGCATTATAAAGTGGGCATTTTTAAACATGGAAAATATAAATACATATCTCAGCATTCTGTGTATATAATCCACAAAGTATAATTTATGAAAGTAAATTTATACAAGTTATATAAATTTAGAATAATAAATCTAACATTCTTCAGAAAGTTAGTCATGAATCTATTACAGTAGTAATATGACCTTGCTGATCATAAAAAATGATTTCACTTTTGTAAAGCCATTTAACAATCTTTACTGAGTCATAAAAAGTTAAACCTTTGACCCAGTAATAAAATATCACTAACTGGAATTTATTTTAATAAATTATTCATAAAGAAGATAAAAAACACGTGTACAGGCATTTTTCACAGCTGAGATTTTTGTAAGGCACTGAAAAGACATTAAATGCTCAACAATAGGATAACAGTTTTATAAATTATGATATATAAAAAATATACTTATATATAGAAATTATACTTTAACAGAAATTAAAAAAATAGAAACAGAACAGCAGTTTGATAAATAGTAAATCAAATACATTACTTGCCATTTATATTACAGTATATATTTTGGACTTAGGTACAGTGTTCAGAAAGTATACAGTAACAAATGTAAAGTAACAATAAATGTCATTTTCTCCACTAAACGTGATTTAACACAAGAAAGAAGTTTAATGGTACCCAGGCTGGTGGGATGTGAGAGTAGATATTATCAAACACTACTAAGGTGACAGATACTGAGACAGGTTCTTTTCAAAGGCAGTTTGGCATCACATAAAAAATTACATGTGCTTTTAGAATCAGGACCATTTCTAGGAATCTATTTTATAGAAGTATCAGACACCAGATACGAAAACAAAGAAACAAAACAAAATGCCCATTCAATAGGGAAATCACCATAAAAATGTCATTATGCGGATACTACAGACTATCCTCAGTGGTTAGAAACTGAGGATAATGTTTAAACACTGATGTTGAAAATATCTAGGTACATCATAAAGACTTAAATAAAACCACAAAATCATACAGTTCCATTTAATTAGATACAAAAATATAAGCTGTTTCTGCCTTTGCAGGAAAAAGATTTTTAAAGCTACACAGTATCTCATGGGGAGGGGCACATATTTGCAGAAAGAAAGCCTCCAGTTTTTAATGTCAGTGTTTTTTTCCTTTTTTTTTTTTTAATAATGTCACTCATTTATTAAGCGCTTATTAGGAGCTAGATGTTGGGAATAGAGATGAATAAGTGAACACCAGCAAGGAGAGACTGACATGTAGATAACTAAGGCTAATAATATGTTTGCATTATCATTGGGTTTCAAAACGTTTCCATACATACTTGTCTAGTCAATCTGGAGAGGAGGCTGCACTGTGGTTCAGTGTAAAGGAGATAAGACTTTAGCAGCCCTTTACTATGTGACTTTATGTTTGCAAACTTTCAAACAAAGGAATAATAACAGCAAAATAAAACAGCACCCTCAAAATCAGAGAAACAGTCTCTTTTCTCTGATACAATCCAGAGTTGTTTCTTCATTCAAGATAGCTTACTATTGCCTAAAACTGGGCAGGCTCCCTGTCCGTGGGGGTGCAACTTCAAAGCACACAGGCCAATAACAGTTTCTCTAATCCCTTAAGCTGTACCCCCAACTCCCATGTTACTTAGTCATCTGCTCCACTTTCCTTTTCAAGAATAAAATATAACTCTTAGGAATTCACATCTTCATAAGAAGTAAAAGAAAAAGGAACTGTGCCTTGCAACTCCCTCCATTTCAGAATCCGATCTAGTTATTCAACATGGTTAAGGGAGTGGGGTTTTTCTCCTTCTGTTTTGTTTTGTTTTGTTTTCTGTTTTCTATACCTGGGCTTCTGAATATGAGACTACATTTAGAGGTGATTTGAATACCAGGTCCATGTTAGCAATTACAAACGGTGAAAACAAATGGTTCCCTATGATCAGCCAACACCTAATCACTGAGCATTAAAATCAGATGTTAGCGTAGGATAGTGAATTTTTTTTTTTTTTAAATATGGATACTTGAGCCTACCCTTTAGGGACTCTCAGGTGTGTTCTAGGCAACTGCGTTTACTGACACTCCCCTGATAACTCTAAGCATTAAACCAGGGCTGGAACATCTGCTGGTCTCTAGAAGCACACTGCACCCAGCAGGTGTTGCAGGGAATCTATCATTTCTAATCACCCCATGAAGCAAAGCAGGCTACTCTGCCAGTACACTTAGTCTCTTAGCTTAGGTACCTTTTCTGCCTTGTTCCATGATATTTTGCAACTGATTTTTTTCTTAGTAGATCTGAAAGAACAAACTTCTAATATTTACATTATAGTGAAATATAACAAGTGGATAAGATGTTATCTTTCAAGATTTCTCAGACTGTTAGCCCCTTTCGTTACTGATTTGCTCTGTATTTTTATATTCATCCAATAGATGTTTATATTCTCCCTACTTTAGTTTTATAAATGACCTCTTATCTACTTCAAAGAAATTATATAAAATCACACTAACTGTAAGGAAATCAAACCAGTCAATCCTAAAGGAAATCAGTCCTGAATATTCATTGGAAGGACTCATGCTGAAACTGAAGCTTCAATACTTTGGCCACCTGATGCAAAGAACTGACTCATTTGAAAAGACCCCGATCCTGGGAAAGATTGAAGGCAGGAGGAGAAGGGGATGACAGAGGATGAGATGGTTGGATGGCATCACCACCACGATAGACATGAGTCTGAGGAGTTGGTGATGGACAAGGAAGCCTAGTGTGCTGCAGTCCATGGGGTCGCAAAGAGTTGGACACAACTGAGCGGCTGAACTGAGTTTTTATTAGTGTTTGTAAAGCATTAAGGAAGCCTGGTAAAATGTGTTTAAAAATGAATTATAGTTAATGATAATTTTATAAATATTATTATTTAACATATAATTTTATAATATTCCTTGGACCCCAAAATATTTTCTATAACTTTGAGAGCTTTTTATGTGCAGTATCAATTCACAAATTTAGTTTTAGAAAATATTCCTCACCATTGCTTAGAGACCAGTTTCAAACTTTAAAATAGAAAAAAATATATCTAGGAAAAACTCATAAAAATGATAAAACCTTTAAAAGTGAAGTTTTCTTTTTAACTCAAAGAAGACTAAATCATCAAAGAAAGCATCGCCAAAAAATTTCTTATTGAGCATGAAAACGGATGTTGTCTGTTATGCTTACTCTTTTATTATTTCCACCTTATTTTGTGATATTTCTAGAAGTAACATAGCTTATTTACTAGTTTTAATTTTCAGTGATTAACTTAGACAAGAAATGCAATAAAATATGGCCTTTAAATTGCTAAAAGCCAGAACTGTTTAAAAAGTTAATTTAAAAAAAAATTTAAAAATTTCAAGTTAATAAAAAACACTTTTCATTCAGCAATGTTTTTATACAAACATAATTTGTTCAATTATGGACACTAAAATATATTTTAAATTTGGAACAGAATTTGAGCAATTCATTCAATCTGAGCAGTTCATATTTTACCACATGTAGGTGATGTGTTTAAGACATCTCATTTTAAGAGAGTGCTACAGTGATGAAACGCATGTGTGCAGTACTATTAATAAGCAGCACTAGCCCAACACGCACCGTATTCAGAGGCAGTTGGTCAGGACTACTTCACCACTCTGTAAATGAGGAGACCTTGTACTCAGTTGGCCCCATGCTTGAAAAACTCCCCTAATAAATCAACTTAACCTTTTGTTTAGAGGGCAAGGGCTAAAAAATAAGAAATTCTGTACAGAGCTAAAATATATAACTGATGTGATAGGTTGATATGTATTCTTAAAACAGAAAAGGTTTTCATTATAATTTAAATTGTTTTGATTATAATACTTGAATGGGAGTTAGATAAACTTTTTGTAAATCTGATTTAAGTGTACTGGACACTGAAAATTATAAAGCAAATACAGTTTCGGAGGAAACTATTTTACCTTCTAAGATCCTAAAGACTTTAATAACACTAAACCTTACATTTTTGGTGGGAAAGGACATAAAAACTCCCTGTAAACATGGGGTTATCCATTCAATTCAGACTGAAGTCCACTTAAATTTTGGCTGAAATTTGCTGACGTATGTGTTGCTCATGAACACCCTCGAGTAGAAGCTTGTGAAGCCACAATTAACTCTTAATGTACAAACTATTTAAGGAAAGTAAAATTATTCTGGATAGTTGGAAAAGGAAGAAATAAGGGAGTAAAGATACTCTGTTATTAGCAATTAGTTTGGACCACCAGTAACAAGAAATAAAAGTAAGTGAGTGTTATTCATAGAAACAACCACACTGGGGGCAGACCAGAGGTTTCTAAAATCTCTTCTAAACTACATGGTCAGAGCTAACAAGTCAAACATCGAAGTATAGCCAAACCTCATTTGGGGACAGGAAATAAGAGCAGAAATAAAACAATGGTTAATGATGCCCTTGAAGGGAGGCAAGATTTCAGAAGCTGAGTTTAAAGGAACCCTCCAATGATGGTGACTCATAACATGGGCAAAGAACTCTGCATGGACTTGCTCCTTTTTCCAAGCTATTTTTTCTAAATACATCTAAAAGTTTATAAAAGCTGGGGGTGGGAGGAACAAACCTCTTACTCTCCTTGCTTCTATCAGGTTTATGTTTCCAGTGCTTAGTTTTTCCTTTGTTGTTGTTTAGTCACTAAGTCGTGTCTGGCTCCTTTGTGAGCCCATGGACTGTAGCCCGCTAGGCTCCTCTGTCCATGGAATTTTCCCAGGCAAGAATACTGGAGTAAGCTGCCATTTCCATCTCCAGGGGATTTTTCCTACCCAAGGATCAAACCCGTGTCTCCTGCATTGCACGCAGGTTCTTTACCACTGACCTACCAGGGCAGCCCTAGTTTTCCTTAGTTAACCAAATACAGAAATTCATTCAGATACCCCTCTAGGCTGAAGGGTCTTTAAGCATTGCTTTAAAAAGATATTAACTTGCACAATATTTCCAAGAATCTCCACTTTTTAGACTTTAACACATGATTTTTAGTTTTTGGATAAACAAATGTTCACTTACTTATATTCTATTTTGTTGTTGTTTAAAGTCAAGTCACCTCAATATCCTTCAATGACATGCATATGTGTTTTTTTAATTTAAATTTATTTGTTTTAATTGAAGGCTAACTACTTTACAATACTGTATTGGTTTTGCCATACATCAACATGAATCCACCACGGGTGTACACATGTTCATGTGTGTTTTTAAAAGCATCTTTGACTGAAGGATAGAAGATGGATGCAGAGGGTGTGGATGGTCACAGAATGCTGGGTGACCAGAAAGGAGGAATTGCATGTGAGGCAGGACAGAGCAGTGCTGATGGAGAAGCAGAGAGGAACAGAGGAGTATTTATAAGACCAAAGTCTACAGGGAAGGTCAGCCATGCCTTTGGATGGGCACTGGAGGACGGGGAAAGGAGGATATGACTTGGACAACTCTAGCATGGCTACAGCAGTGATGTCACTTATCGGGACCAAGTGACAGCTTTGGGGGCAAACTTTTCATCAGAAGAGAAGGTGAGATTGTGTTCTACTCAAAGTACCTAGCGGATCAAGGAAGTCTCATAGTCACATCTTATTAAAATAATTTCCGCCAGCCGCATAAGTAGGTGACTCAACTATTTTTAACTGACTTATTTGTTCTTTAGACATACGACTGTGGACTTCCCAGCACCGTTAGACATTTCCCGTATTGAAATGGGAATGTTCAATAACCTGGGGTGGGACTTACAAAGAATCTACATCAGGACTTCCTTGGCAGGCCAGTGGTTAAGACTCCCCACTTCCAACGCAGAAACATGGGTTTCATCACTGGTCAAGGGACTGAAATTCCATGTGACATGTGGCACAGCCGTTAAAAGTTAAAAAAAAAAAAAGAACCTACACCAAAGGCCCATTCCAAAACCTTAAAATCAGAATTCCAGGAATCAAATCACAGGTATCAGTACTCTTAAAACCTCTTCTGAATGATTCCAGTGTGAAACCATGATTGAGAATTAAAATATAATTCCTAATACCTTGAGAGCCATCTTTCTTAGTGCCCTCATCGATTCTCCAGTTACAGCTCGTGTGTAGCTCTATTCCAGCGCTTCTAACATTCTACCTGATCATACTCTGATTAGTGTATGTGTTTGTGTCTCTCACCACTTCACAGCACCTTGAGGTCAAAGGCTATCTTGTTTTCAATCTTTATACTCCAAACACCCAACACATGCTAAGAACACACTAAATGCCATTCGTCCATAGCTTTACTGCAGAGTAAATTCTACAGATTTAAAATTAGGTTGACCTTTCCCATTTCTCTTCTTGTTGTCCTCAGTAGGTCTAGTGGAGTACTTTGGAGTAAGGAAAAATGTATCCAGAACAAAGACGGTTCTGCTCAGTTTTAAAGTTAGCCTCCTTAAGTCATACTAGAGACAAAAGTCTGAAAGCCAACGAAATTTTAATTTAAAAGAAACTTGCTTTTGCCAGAGTTAAGGGTTTTGCAGGGGAGGAGTGAGGATGTGGTCTAGAAAGTCAGATCTGTTTATCAAGAACCACGGTCCTAGCCTTAGGGACTAGAGTGCACTGCGGGAACCACCAAGGCGGCAGCAGTGTGAAATCGTGTAAGAGGAGTTTGTCTGGTCCGAAAAAGTAGGTCATTACAAGCGGGCGAGGAAACATGACCAGGTGCAATGAATCTTTGAGAAGAGCTTGGTAAACTTCTTGTCCTATATGTTTGTCATACATTTATCCGTGATGCTGAGCACGAGAGCAGAAACAACTCTGGACAGTGTCCAGGCAGTTGGACTAACAGGTATTGGCAACAACTTGGACATGCTGTTCCTGAAACTTTTATGTGGCACGGGAGAAACTAAGCAGAATGCCTAAGGGTGGGTACAGTTGTGGCTCACAGAACCAGAAAGGGCCTTGCCATGGAGATGTAGAAGACCAAAGTGAGGATGCTTTCCAGCAAACGCCTTGGGATAGAGGTCAAAGCCCAGCACCTAAGATTCAGTGAAATGTCAATGCCTCTAGGAAGGTTAGAGAGGAGGGAGGCTGAAGACTGCAAGCCAGACTCACTTTCATTCTCAGCCCTCTCCCCATCCCAGGCCATTAACGTTCCATACACTTCTTCCGGGATGGGGGAGGGGTGGGTGGGATAATCTGATGTGCTTTCATGATAACAGCGCAGTGTCAGCTGCAGCACAGGAGGCAAGTGGAAGAGACGAGTTCACTGGATTCAGCAGAAGGCATTGATACTCATAGGAAGTACAGTTTCAAAGAAATGGTGGGAGTGAGAGTCAGAAGACGTGGGTCGAAGGCCACGTCTGGTCCATGAGGAAGTGTAGGCTGCTTTCTTGAAGCAGATGACTGACTATGAGAGAGGGCAGGCTAGATTATAAATAGCAAGGCAGTAGGGCAACACTGCATAACTGACCAACCAAGTTAACAAGGGAGCAGAACGTGCAGAACACCAAGATTAAAACCCACCACAGCAAGCATCCTTCAATTTAAAATAAATAAATTTTTAAAAATAAAAAAAATGGATATCCAACAAGAAAAAAGAATACAGCACAAATTCCTATTTCTCTGAAACCTAATTCTCCACTAGTGGCTGGCTAGATATACACTTCTAAAAGAGTTAACTTCAGATGCCAAACTTTGAGAATTTGGGCTTTATTTTCATTATCACTCACATTCTCAGGTTACAGATGTTCTGTCGCAATATTAAGCTGTGATGTTACTAATTTCTATAAATTCCTCATATCTTTAAAAATAGTGGGAGAATAATGATTCATAAATTCAGCAACATTAAAATATATATTTCAAAAGCATTTTTCCAATAATTCGATAAATTCCAAATTGCTGAAATCTAGCCATGTCTCATATTATTTACTGAAAATACACTAAATATAAGACAACTTATCCAAATCACCCTCTAAAATGATAATTTTCTTAACTTCCAAAGTGATTAAATGAATAATTTTATAATGTCATGCTTTAGGTTGAGAAGATTACGCTGTCATGTCTAGGGAATATTTTGTCATTGTTGTTGTGCAGTCACGCAATCAGGTCCGACTCTTTCTCGACCCCATGGACTATAGCCTGCCAGCCTTTTCTGTCCATGGGATTTCCCAAGCAAGAAATTTTGGAGCAGGTTGCCATTTCCTTCTCCAGGGGATCTTCCTGACCCAGGGATAGAACCCTCATCCCTGCACTGGCAGACAGGGTCTTTGCTGCTGAGCCACCAGGGGAGCACCTAGGGAATATTTACTGTAGTCTAAAATCCTATCACACCAAATGTTACTAAGGTATATGCCACATCACCTTAACACTAGTGATTGTTTATCCAAAAAAAAGCTCACTTCCCTCAAAAACAATCAAGGTACGGGATTTACTTTATATCCATAACCTTAGCGTTGGCCATGTGGCTTTATCTGAATGACAGCTTTAGATGTTCGACCCATCTTCTTCATGCCTGGGTCATGAAACACACGAAGTAACAGCACTGGTTTCCCTTTGTGCCCACTAAAGCAGAAAGTGGTCATGAAATAATTAACTCAATAACTGCTATTGAAACATTATGACAAGAGATTTTGATTCCATTCTTCTTGGTTGACTGTGACACACCCCAAAAATAAAGTCCCCAAGGTAACTGCAAGATCTTATCACCTTTTAGAAACTTTTGGCAACATACCAACTGGTTAAAGGTTAGTAATATAAACACAGGTCATGTGGGTGTTTTTCTAAAATACTTAGGAATTCAGAGCTTGAATCCTACTAGGATATCTCTAGGAGTGGTGGGAAATTTCCACAACATAAGAGGGGATCAGCTTCAAGTACTGCTGTAAGAAAATTATCCCAAATGTCTCCAATCAGCCACGAGAGAGCAGGAGATAACTTGAAAGTCATTGGAAAAATTAACTAATAAAATAAAGAAAATTTACTATTAAATAGGTCAATGTCCTTGAACCTTTTATAGAGACTCTTCCCTATGACATGAGCCTGGATTTATGGGGAATATTCCTATGACAAGTATTACCTATGGGAAGACAGCATGTTACCAGAGCTATAATCAGTCTAGCCCAACACTGAACTATGCAGCCCATTGTGGAAACTCAATACTTATTCAGTAAAATAATAAGTAACTTCATTGTTGTTTAGATGCTCAGTCGTGTCCAACTCTTTTGCAACCCCATGGACTACAGCCCAGTGGACTCCTCTGTCCATGGGATTTTCCGGGCAAGACTATTGGAATAGGTTGTCATTTTCTCCTCCAGGGGATCTTCTGGAGGAGATCAAACCTCCATCTCCATGTCTCCTATACTGCAGGCAAATTCTTTACCATTAAATCACCAGGGAAGCCAAATAATTTCATTATTAATACTAATATCAGTAGACTATAAACCAGATTAGACATAATCTATGCTGAATTATCCCTGGTGGCTCAGATGGTAAAGCGTCTGCCTGCAATGTGGGAGACCTGGGTTCGATCCCTGGGTCGGGACGATCCCCTGGAGAAGGAAATGGCAATCCACTCTAGTGCTATTGCCTGGAAAATCCCATGGACAGAGGAGCTTGGTGGGCTACAGTCCATTGGGTCGCAAAGAGTTGGACACGACTGAGCGACTTCAATGCTGAATTAAGCAGATTCTGAAACTGTTGCAAGATACTCTGTTATAGAGCCATATCACACTTCATAGAATGCAAAGGATGTAAACTATGAATAGAAAGATTCAGCTCTCATCCCAGATCGCTGCTCAACCTGCTTTAACGCAAGTGACTTTCTCACATCTTCTAAGGTGGTTTTTCCTGTTAACTGGGATGGTAACTGCCATGTCTAGATATGATTGTGTGTCAGACGGGACTGAATCATCATCAGCTGAGATCAGTATGTCACTAGAAACCACAGTTAAGATGAAAAAAAAAAAAAAAAACAACCACAAGGAAGTTACAGCTCAAAGAGGTTAATGACTTGCTCAACATCTAAAGAGTAGAGGGTTGGAAAGTTCAGTTGGACACTATTCATGACAAAGAGATTATTGCACTTGCAAAGCAAATACATTATATATAAAATTATTTTAGGAAAGAAATATTTTCAAGTAATGACAACGATGAATTACATTATCAATGGGAAGTATTTATGGGCCCCAGAGCACATCTAATCAAATAATCAAATTTATAGATGAAAACCTGAGATTATATTCAACTTGATGAAAACTGAGGTGCACTTTTTCCATGAACCATATCACCTTATATATAAAAATACTTTGTAAATTATAAAGGGATAAAGGGCTATAAAATATAAGTAGTTAAGAGAGAAAATTAATTATTGTACATTAGCTGTGAGAGATTCCAAGTGCTGTGACTGTCTTTGGAACTGCACAACTTAATACACCTGATCATCTATTTATATGTCATGGTTTTGCTTGCTGGTGAGTGGAGAGAGAGAATAGTATCTGTTTTCTGCCTAGATATGAAGGTCAGGACTCTGGTTAGGAAGTCTGGTTAGGGCAACAGGATAGCATCTAAAGTTGAAAAGGACATTTCCATGAAATTCACTGTGAAATACAGGGCAAGAATACTGCCATTTTGCATGTAGATGTCTATATGCGACACTGGGAATTGCACTTTGGGCATTAGTAGCATAATCTCAACTATGCACACAGCTAGTATAATCTAAGACAGTCGGATTATACACCAGTAGTAATAAAAGTAGAGGTGAGCCTTAGAGAACCCAGGGAAGTTTACAATTTGCGTCATTTTCCAGACTGTTTATAACCTTAGCATATTCCATTTCTGTGCTCCTGCAGCTTAATACTGCTCACACTGAGCTTTGTGTAGTTCCATCTTTAAATTCCTTAGCATCACTTCTCTCTATATATATGAAATAAACTCTTTTGGCCTCTTGATGCTCTTCCCCAACATACTGCCTAAGGAGAGGCAGAAAAACCAAATACTTAGGTAGGAATCACTGTTCCCTGGTGGCTCAGTGGTAGAGAATCCACCTGCAATACAGGAGACATGGGTTTGATCCCTGGTTTGGGAAGAGCCCCTGGAGAAGAAAAGGGCAACCCTGCCACTGCACGTGGTTTCCAGTAGCAGGAAATACCCTTTATTTCTACTTTTTTTTCCTTCTACTTTTGAAACCTTACAAAGTTTTAAAGACTCAAGTCAGATATTGCCCATCCCACTAAAATAATACCTGACATTTGTACTTGTTCCTTTTCTTCTAACAATTCTGAGACAATTAACAAGTACGAAATAGCATTATATGTGTGGATATATGGGATATATTAGTATTTGTTGAAACACTTTCCCTACACCTTTCAGGCAGGCTATTTATACTCATCTTACGTCCATGTTAAATTCTAGAATCTTTGCTTCCTGGGGAATCAATTTCCCCCTCAAGCAATGCTTTCCCACACTCATTTCAGGACAAAAATAATTAGAGGAAGCTCTGTTCAAGAAGAAAGGGAAATATATTAAGAATTATTCAATTTCTGTTCTATGGTAGGAAGAACTAAATCATTATTCCATTCTAATTAAGTTTATCAAAAGAAATAAAAACTTCTGAAGTTTTATGTGTCATTTAAATACTTGCCAACTAGTCATATGATATGACGGCATCTCACGTAGCCATGGCCACTTTCTAGTGTGGAGAAAAGTGAGTATCTTCCACAACACATACATCTGATTTGATCTGAAGATAATCTGCCTTCCTCTAGACATCTCCAGGTAAGCATAAACTTACAGTGCCCAGGTCGATGATGAAGCAGTCACCCTTGTTGAAACTGTCCCAGCTTAGGGCAACCTCCGTGGCCCTGACCACTCGCCGACCTTTCACATGCAGGAGCCTCTGAGCGGTCAAGTCATTTGTAAGCACATGATTGAATCCAGACGCGACACCTCCAGCCTGATCAGTGAGAGAAAGAAAACAAAACAAAACAGATGAGGCTTTGACACGGCAGCTTAGAAAACCGCTGGTGTTGGTACCAAACTGCTTGCTAGGCCAAGAGAAAACAGCCAAGTGCGTGTGAAAAATTAAATATGCAGAAGAACATTTCCAACAGGCAAATCAATAGGTAATTGTTTTATTTTAGGCTCTTTGTCCTTCTACTTTAACCATTCCAGTTAATACCACAAATGTTTACTGAAAACCCTCAGTATATAAAACCTGCTACATAACACAAAGAGTTGATATTCTTTTCCTTTGGGAAACTAATGATTCTCAGAGCAGTGAATGAGAAGGTAGATAAGGATTTCAGAGGAAAAGGTGACAGGAGGTTAGAGAGTCAGAGGTCACAAGCATACACGAAGGGGGCCCGGGAACTAGGCAGCATGAAATTCCCACGGTCACAGCCTCAAGACAGAGGAAGGACCTGGGTGCCTGCCAGGTACGAGGTGCTTCTAATCTTAGTCCTTGATTTCACATTAAGTAATCACCTGTCTTATTTATCTATTTATTTAGGTAAAAAGAGTTTACAAAACATGCCAGGCCAAAGTACTTACAGTCTAAATTGGTTGCATATCCCCATCAAAACAAAAAAGAAAATCAAAGTCCAACCATGTTGAACTAAGAAATGGGGATGAAAAAAGATGAACTGTATCAAGCACGTCTTCTTGCATTATTTGAAATTAGCTTTCAGCTTTTTCAAGCTTTTCATTCTTTTCTTGAATTAAAATGTTCGGGACAATAATATTTATTTACTTCCATAATTAAAGACTCTGATGCTGGGAGGGATTGGGGGTAGGAGGAGTAGGGAGCAACAGAGGATGAGACGGCTGGATGGCATCACCGACTTGATGGACGTGAGTTTGAGTGAACTCCGGGAGATGGTGATGGACAGGGAGGCCTGGTGTGCTGCAATTCATGGGGTCGCAAAGAGTCAGACACGACTGAGGGACTGAACTAAACTGAACTGAATGTGCAAAATAAAGGTGCAGTGGAAATAAATCTGTTATTTATTGATCAAAATCCTCCCATGACAATATGGAAAGAAAATCAGCAGTATAAAAAGTCTATATAGGACTTCCCCAGAGTCCAGTGTAAGACTCCACCTTCCAATGCAGGGCTGTGAGTTGAATCCCAGGTTGGAGAGCTAAGATCCCACTTCCTCAGGGCCAAACAACCAAAACCATAAAACAGAAAGAATATTGTAACAAATTCAATAAAGCCTTTAAAAATAAATGGTTCTCATCAAAACATAATCTTTGAAAAATGAAGTCTATTAAATAATCCAAATTTCAAATTTATTACATCAACATATACAAAGAAAGAGGTCAAGCTTCATATATAATTAATAGCACATTCTTTAAATTCCCAATGACTTTTAGACTTCTCCACTTTTCCAAAAGGCCCTCAAGAATATAAAAATTTTATTAGTACAGGCTTAAATATTGACTTCAGGATAACTATAACCACAAGCTTTTACAAATACATAGTAATTTCCCAGTTCATAATTTTAAAAGGATTACCATATATCTTGACAGAACAAAGTAGTATACAATAAAAATAGTTTTTCATCTACATATTACTTATGCTTGGCCATTTTAATTTTTTAAAATAAGAATTATACTGTGATCTGATAACAAAAAATAGTGTAAGAACACTGTGTTCTGAAAAAAGTTATAAAATATAGAGTTTTAGGCTGAAAATAAATATATAATATTAGGATAATTTCATATGGTGAACTATCAAAGTGATATATATATAGTCTGTGAACATTTAATGGTATTTTAAAAATTAATTTTGTCTCTAATATTTGATGCCAAAAATGAACAAAAACTTAAGTTTCACATATATCCATATCAGAAAGTAATTAATTCTTCTGTGAACATTGCTTGAACGAACCCTAGAAACCAGTCTCCTTCTACCTACTTTACAGAATGAAAGCAAGATGAATGATCTTCTAAACGAAGGGCACCATAAATACTGTTTTACTGGCTGACAGATGTCTAATTGTTGCTATTTACAACCACAGTTGGGGCTGGGTCTTGTTCAAGCTGGGAAAGGGGCTTAGCCAGAGATATAATATAAGGAAGCTGTAGCAAGTAAATAATCCTCTATAACTCCTCCCCAACTCCCTATAAAACTTCACAGAGAAAAAAAGCACAGACAATTAAATGACATGGGACATGGGAAGACGGTCTCAACGTTTCCTAGCTACATCTTTATACTACATATGGCAGCTAAATGTGACCATTGCTGTTTTGGTAATGGTAGACTTTGCCAAGTTTTACTCATTTCAAATAGACAAAATATCCTTTTCAAAGAGTATTTTTAAGTAGAAAATTCATCCAGACATTTGAATCATTTACTTATATTGAAAGCATCATTAATATCATGGTTTCTAGCTTAGGCACTGGAGTCAGTCACCCAATTCAGTCATATAGCACCTAAGAGACCTTCACAAATTAAGCTTTCTAAGCTTCCATTTACTTATCTTAATAGGATGATAATGATAGATACTGTACTACAGAGCCTTTTTTTTTTTTAAATTAAATGAGATGACACATGTGAAGTGCTTAGTACATCCCTAAAAGCATGAAATTAAGTATAACATAATAATAATCTTTGCTGTTCTGGGTGGTAAAATGATCTCTGTTTCCACATCTCCTATCAAGTCTAGCTACAACTACACATGT
Source organism: Nanger dama (assembly GCA_917880005.1). NCBI lineage: Eukaryota > Metazoa > Chordata > Mammalia > Artiodactyla > Bovidae > Nanger > Nanger dama. Next base: position 41,263,589 of record CAKJTW010000007.1, read on the forward strand.
TACCAACTGGTTAATGTCACTAATGATAAGATAGTAAACTGATTTTTTTGCTGATAAATTTGACCTCTATGTGCAAATATCCTCTTTCTCAAAAATGCTGATTTGTGGTGCTTTTAATGTTGACAATTAGAAGACAATTACTCAATAACTATAAAATTACTTTTGTCATGTACATTTTTAAATATATTTGATTTGAAATTTGATTTCAGAAATTTCTGAAATTTGATTTCAGAAGACCCACTAATACCAGAAGAATTAACAATAGCATGAGTCTCAAATGACTGCATATGCATTTTATCATTTAATCTAATCCTTATGACACCTACACAAGAAAGCTATTGTTACCCTGTTGCACATTTGAGGAAACTGAGCACAGAAAACCTGTTTCCCTGAGGCAAACAAGCTACATGTGACAGAAATGGATTCATAACCATGATGGTACAGTACATGCATTTAGTAATGCAAGCCCCAGCTTACTTGAAATCTTGGATCCACTAATATACAGTATATTCCAGGATCATTTGACATAAAATAACTCATGTGAATTAAATAAAAGGAATAGTTTCATATTTAATAGTCTCTAGACTAGAGTCAGAATTCTAGTTTAGTAGTTTACTTCTGAAGTTTTAGGTCTCCACAGGACTAATATACTGGAGGGGTGAGGTGGTAGGGTCTCACAGACTGCTGCTAAAGCACGTTTGATTTTAAAAGATTGTTTCTGGGGTGTTTGTAGGGAAGGTATTCCTCACACTAACTGAGCATTCTCAGGGCCGTGGGGAATAATGAAAGATGGACGATCTGCAAGGGTCACTGAGAGAATTCCAGAAAAAGCTATCCTTTACTGAAAGTTGCCTTAAAGGTATAGAGATAGTTAATTTTCTGATATTTTACATGTTTATTTCCAAAGTAAAGTCATTTGATGATGAGTTTCAGGCCAAAACACATAAACTCTGTGAGTGTGTGTGTGGCGGGGGTGAGGGGTGGGGTGGTGTATGCCAGTATATGTGTAGGAGTTTGCGAGGCTGAACCACACATATGTTCAATTCAGTGGTTTCATCTGTAACATTTCTAAGATCATACTAAGCTATTTGGGAAATGTATGTATAGTTCTAGGTATTAACTGAAGTTATAATTGCTATAAACACTGGATTCATATGTTCCAGAACAGCTGAAATTCCTGAGTCATGGGTTATATGTAGCAAATTTAGAGATTCTTGAGAATAGCAAAAAATAAACACTATTAATGCCCATGTTGCCTATATTTACTTAACTTCATTAAAAATTACCCTGCCAAATGAGATTAGGTCAGAATATGTCACACATTATACCATATGCTCCACAAACATTTATCAAGTACTTATTATGCGTCTAGAGAGCCCTGGGACTATATCAGTGAACACAATAGATTTAAATGAAAACGAAATACCCTGCCCTCTTTCTGAATTACTTCACTCGGTTTAAGTAGCATTGACACATACTACTGTGCGTAAAACAGCCAGCCAGTGGGAAGCTGCAGGGAGCTCAAGCCGGGGCTCTGTGGCAGCCCAAGGGGGTGGGATGAGGTGGCGGGGGGCACGGAGGGAAGGTTCAAGAGGGAGAGGACATGTGGATACTTACGGCTGACTCACATTGCTGCATGGCAGAAGCCAACACAGTACTGTAAGGCAATTATCTTCCAATTAAACAACAAGCAAACCTGCCCTCAATGAACTTTTATTCTATCAAGACATGAGGTATGGACGCATAGGAAGAGAAAGGTCATAAAACAATGAGGAGCTGCTTACCTTGTATTTCAGACCTCCTCTAAAGTAGCCAACAAAATCTGTAGACTCATAGCCTTGAAGTTCTCTGTTCTGCACAGGTTTGCCACCCAAATAGTCATCCATCTGAACAGTAAAGATGGCAGCTGCTGTGCTTTCATCCTGAGTACATTCCTTTCCTAAAAGAGCAAATGACAGCATCTCATTTGTCAACTGAGAATCAGGATTAAGGCAGAATGTCTGATAAGAAAAAACTCAGAAACTATCTTTGAATTATGCTGTGTGGATCACAATAAACTGTGGAAAATTCTGAAAGAGATGGGAATACCAGACCACCTGACCTGCCTCTTGAGAAACCTGTATACAAGTCAGGAAGCAACAGTTAGAACTGGACATGGAACAACAGACTGGTTACAAATAGGAAAAGGAGTACATCAAGGCTGTATATTGTCACCCTGCTTATTTAACTTATATGCAGAGTACATCATGAGAAACACTGGGCTGGAGGAAGCACAAGCTGGAATCAAGATTGCCAGGAGAAATATCAATAACCTCAGATATGCAGATGACATCACCCTTATGGCAGAAAGTGAAGAGGAACTAAAAAGCCTCTTGATGAAAGTGAAAGAGGAGAGTGAAAAAGTTGGCTTAAAGCTCAACATTCAGAAAACAAAGATCGTGGCATATGGTCCCATCACTTCATGGGAAATAGATGGGGAATTATGGAAAGTGTCAGACTTTATTTTGGGGGCTCCAAAATCACTGCAGATGGTGATTGTGGCCATGAAATAAAAGATGTTTACTCCTTAGAAGGAAAGTTATGACCAACCTAGATAGCATATTGAAAAGCAGAAACATTACTTTGCTAACAAAGGTACCATCTACTCAAGGCTATGATTTTTCCAGTGATCATGTATGGTGAGAATTGGACTGTAAAGAAAGCTGAGTGCCAAAGAATTGATGCTTTTGAACTGTGGTGTTGGAGAAGACTCTTGAGAGTCTCTTGGACTGCAAGGAGATCCAACCAGTCCATTCTAAAGGAGATCAGTCCTGGGTGTTCTTTGGAAGGACTGATGCTAAAGCTGAAACTCCAATACTTTGGCCACCTCATGCGAAGAGTTGATTCATTGGAAAAGACTCTGATGCTAGGAGGGATTGGGGACAGGAGGAGAAGGGGATGACAGGGGATGAGATGGCTGGATGGCATCACCGACTCGATGGACATGAGTTTGAGTGAATTCCAGGAGTTGGTGATGAACAGGGAGGCCTGGAGTGCTGTGATTCATGGAGTCACAGAGTCGGACATGACTGAGTGACTGAACTGAACCATTTATGTATAAATTGTTCATTTTCAACAGAACAATCTTTCAGCAGAAATGATGCAATATAAAATACTATTTTGCTAATAACTAAAAGAATTGCTCTGTACCTGCTTTCCAGTTTTTTTTTTTAAACCTTAAAAGAATTACCACTGTCCAAATATGTTCAGGATGCTATAACAATATATTCCAGTAGGATTCAGATTCATTTGGTACAGTCGATAAGATAAGGCTATCAAAACATTTTCCAATTGTCTTAACCTTTCTCAGCATTAATCTCCAGGTTTCCAGCATGTCAATATATTAATATTTGTAAGACATGCAAGCATCATAGGCCAGAACTAAACAACACTTTAAGAATGGGAAAATTAATGTAACTTGACCTTATCTCTATTTTTTTTTAAGTATAAAGGGTTGTTTTTTGTTTGTTTGTTTTTTTGGGGGTGTTTTTTTATAAGTATGTATAACATAGGCATAATTGTGTCAATACATTTTTAAGGAATTTCACATGTTCTGATTCTTTCCACTGCCAACCACCTTAGTTCCTCCAGAGTCATAATCTTCAAGATAAGATAGCCTTTTCAAAAGCTCAACCGTCAGCTTTTAGTCAGTCCATAATTCTTTTAGTTGGGCTTCTCTGAACTTCAATGGAATATGGTCAAATTTCTTCAAAATTCTCCACATGTAATCTTTGCAATCCAATTTTCTCAAGCAATTTACTTTAGTACCATGTTTAAGATCAAGAGATGGATCTGTCTGGTTCTGAACTTGACAGCTTTAAAAACGAGGCATCCCTGGTGGCTCTGTGATAAAGAATCCATCTTTCAATGCAGGAAATGTGGGTTCGATCCCTGGGTCAGAAAGATCCTCTGGAGAAGGAAATGGCAACCCACCTCAGTATTCTTGCCTGGAAAATCCCATGGACAGAGGGCCTGATGGGCTAGACTCCATGGGGTCACAAAAGAGTCAGATACAACTTAGCAACTGAACAACAACAAAAATGTGTTAAGTTCAAATCACATTCACTCCTAAGCGATAAAATCCTAGAACAGTACAGATTGTTGGGATATGCCAATACTTTTTTTTTTAAGTCCAGACACTGTGTTCTCAAGATAAAGATCACTTCTAGGACTACAGAGCTGATAATTTCCCCTCATATCTTAAGCTTTCCCCTGTGTCTGAGTCCCAGTGTCCCCACTGCACTGTTTTACTGGTATAGATAATATTCTTTGAAAGAAAAGGGAGAATAAAAGTAGCAGCATGCTCACGTCTTTTGAATGTTAAGATATGCGGTATTATCCTGGGAATTTAACATGTAACACACATTTAAATTTCATAAGTCTAATACAGATCTGATCCAGGCAACCTCACTGAGGTCAAAACATCAGTTCTTAAGACCCAGTGTCCTCAATATACACAAAGATCAGAACCAGGACAGTCCTGAGAGGACCTAAAAATTTATAAGACATTTAAAAACTTTTACTATATCTAACCTGTGTGAAAACCTTTAATGATTCTAGAAATAACAGTAGCTAATATAAATTTATAGCACCCTTGCTATGGGCCACACTGTGCTAGTATTTTACATTAATGATCTGCTTTAATCGTCAAATAACCCAACGAAGCAGAAATCATTTTCTACCATGTTACAGCAGAGGACATGGAAGCTTAGAGAGAAAAAGCAACTTCCTTGAGGTCATAAAGTTGACCTTTGGCAGACACAACCCAGGTTTCTAAGACAGGTTTCTGTGACTCTGAAGCACAGATCTCAGAAACTACAATACTGGTAGGCATTTTTTAAACTCAGACTCTCCCTAGCAGTAAAATTTTGAGGTGACGGGAATATAATTCTCCTCCCTGGATAACTGACACATAAATATTTAGAAGCTGTAACAATACTAGAGTTCACCTGGAACCCCAACTAGGAGTATTCACTAGAGTTGAAGAAAGGAAGTCAGTCAAGTATATTAAAGAAAGAATTGGATTTATTTATAACTCCTCTCTTATTCTCAAAGAAGACTGGTGTGCTATCTTCTCAAGAAAAAAAAATCAGTAGCTAGATATCAATTTTATGAACTCTGTTGCAGTCAAAGGAAATCACTTAACACACACAAAAAAACACATGCAATTTTGCAGTCTGAAAGGGCTCGAGTGTCATTCTTCTGTCCACTTTCCCATCCATAAATTAGATTATCAATGAAGGCAAAGATGTTAAAGGAGGAAAATTTAACTCAGCCTTAATAGGAAAGATGTTAAGGATGATGTGTCTGATACGTAATTCTTACTTGAGAACAAGTTGAAATCCAAGTTTCCTGAGGTAGATACAAATGGATAGGTATGTGATTAATGAATAAACTGGAAGTAAGTTCATTAAATTATCCTATAATTTGATGCTTATGTACTGTGCTAGGCCAGAGAATGTCAGTATGAGTAAACCAGGGTCTTCTAAAAAGGCTGAAAGGTCTTAATGAAACCAATACTAGCCTTTGAATATAAAAACTAGAATCAAATTCAGTTATAGCATGATGAAATTCTCATACGTGTACAAAAACTACTGAGTGTTTTGAATGAGTTCTTATGACTTCATTTATTTTTCCCACGCTGATTTTCCCAATGCCTTTCAAGTTATATTGTTTTATGTTATGTTATTTACATTATATTGTGTTATATTTTATTTGTATATATGCTATATGTTTAGTCTCCAAGTCGTGTATGACTCTTTTGTAACACCCATGGACTGTAGCCCGCCAAGCTCCTCTCTCCATGGGATTTTCCAGGCAAGAATACTGGAGTGAGTTGTCAATTCCTTCTCCAAGGAATCTTCCCGACCTAGGGATCTAATTTGCGTCTCCTGCACTGCAGGCAGATTCTTTACCACTGAGCACCCTGGGAAGCCATATGCTGTAAACTTCCTGAAATTGTTTTGAGAATGTGATGATTTTATATATAAAAATAATAAAAAGAGAGGTTTAATGACTAGGTTAGTGGAATATCCATTCATGATAAAAGTTCTCGGCAAGTCTGGAATACAGGGAAAATTCTCAACTTAAATAGCATCTTCAAAAAACCTAAAGCTAACATAATTTTTAATGATCAAGGACTGAATCCTTTCCCCCAAAGATGAGGAACAAGGCAAGTACCCTTACTGAACATAACACGGGAAGTTCTAACTATTGCAGAAAGGTAGGAAAAAGAAATAAAATAAACATAGAGATTGTAAAGGAATAAAACAATGTGTCTATTTAGAAATGACAGAATGATCTGCATAGAAAATCCTAAGAATAAAACAAACCCTTAAGAATAAATGCATTCAGCAAGATAGCATGATAAATATTAATCAATAACAAAAAGCAGTCTTATTTTCATATAGAAACAATGAACATGCAGAAATTGAAATTGAAAGCACAATACCATTTTCAGTCACTTCAAAGAAATTGAAATACTCAGGAACGTGTTTAACAAAACAAGTACATGATCTACATGCTAACAACTACAAAATGATCTTGAATTGTAAGTCTTGTAATATAATAAATATGTCAATTCCCCAAATTGACCTACAGACTTAATGCTGTTCCTATCAAAATCATATCAAGGTTTATTACAGATTACATGAGTTTGTTATAAAATTAATGTGAAAAGGCACAGTCCCTAAAGTAGCTAACGCAATCCTGACAAAGTAAAAAAGTTAAACTAACTCTATCTGATACTGTTTTCCTATACAGGCACAATAATTAATTCAGATAGTGTGGTATTGGCTGAAGAATAGACAGATAGATCAATAGACCAAGTTTCCTCAAATGGAACATTTTGTAAAACTTTAGTACGTATAGTTTGGTATACTAAATTAGTATACTGTATGTATACTAATTCAGTATGCCACTGCTGCTGCTAAGTTGCTTCAGTCGTGTCCAACTCTGTGCGACCTCATAGACGGCAGCCCACCAGGCTCCCCGTCCCTGGCATTCTCCAGGCAAGAACACTGGAGTGGGTTGCCATTTCCTTTTCCAATGCATGAAAGTGAAAAGTGAAAGTGAATTTGTTCAGTCGTGTCTGACTCTTTGCGACCCCATGGACTGCAGCCCACCAGGCTCCTCCGTCCGTGGGATTTTCCAGGCAAGAGTACTGGAGTGGGGTGCCATTGCCTTCTCCACTAATTCAGTATACATACATTAAAGTATAAGTATTTGAGTACAGGACAGCACAGACTGCCACAACCAGGATATTGACACTGATACAATCCACTTACACTTTTCATATTTCCCCAATTTTACTTGTAGTCATCTGCATTTGTACATTAATTAAATATAATTTTATCACATGTGTAAATTTACATACCCACCATCATAGTCAAGACACTGTATAGTTCCATCATCAAAAATCCCTCATGGTGCCTTTTTAAAACTCCACCCACCTCCCACCTGAACCACTCCTCCCTCACCTCATCCTTAACCTCTGGTAGCAATGAATCTAGATTTTTTAAATGTTATATGAGTAGAATCATATAGCATGAGACCTTCTGGTGTTGTTTTCTTCTCCCCATTAGGCATAATTCCCTAAAGGATTCATCTGACTTGTGTTTATCTGGAGTTTCGGGCTCTCATCCAGAGTGATGTCAGAAAGAGAAAAACAAATATCATATATCAGTGCATATATGTGGAAGCTAGAAAAATGGTATAGATGATCTTATCTGCAAAACAGAAATAGAGAACACATGTATGGACGCCAAGTGGGGAAGGAGAGTGGGATGAATTGGGAGACTGGGCCTGACATATATACACTATTGACACTATGTATACAGTAGATTACTCATGAGGACTTACTGGACAGCTCAGGGAACTCTACTCAGTGCTTGGTGATGACTTAAATGGGAAGGAAATCCAAAAATATAGAGTATGTGTGTGTATATATGCATGTATAGTTGATTCACTTTGCTGTACAGTAGAAACTAACATAACATTAAAATTAATTTTTAAAAAGTTTGTTCCTTTTTGTTGTTGAGTAGTCGTCCTTGGTAGAGACGTGCCACTTGTTCAATGAGTAACCTGTTGAAAGTTCTGTGGGCTGACTGAAATTTTGCTATGACATAATGTACTGGTTTTTGCGTGAATATGAAATTTCTCTGGATTAAATACCCATGAATGCAACTACTGGGTCACATGGAAGTTGCATGTTTAGTTTCATAAGAAACTGCCAAAGTCTTTTCCATAATGGTTGTACATTTTATATTCCACCCCCACCATAAGCAATGTATAAAACTCCAGCTTCTCAGCATCCTCCCCAGCCGGTGTATAAGTTCTTTGTATTGTACGTTGTATACTCTCACCCAGTTTTTTGGATTCACCGTGCCTTGATATAGAACCCAGCACAGACTAGTTGGTAGATGCATTTAAACTGCTAGGTACAAAACTGAAATGTTTTTTTTTCAGGAAGAACCAATGCAACAACTTCTAAATTACATGCAAAAAATGCTTACTTTGTAAAGGAAAAAAAAATAATCAAAACGATCTGAGATATGTGAGGGTATTATGGAAAGACACTGAGGGAAAGATCAGGGAAGATAACTCTTCCTCTGTTCTGTTTTGGGTCCACTTCTTCCTGTTTCCCTTTTCTTCCTCTCAGCTGGCCTGTTTCTTCATTTCTACGCTATGATCCTTCTCATTCCAGGCTGATTTTAACTCTATTCTCTTTCATCTTCCTCTCAACTGACTTCCTTTAGTCAGGCTTTCTCTTCCCTTGAACTTTCAGCTCTCCCTCTTGGAAGGTCCTCTCAATCTGTTTTTCTGAACAAACTTCATGAATTCACCCAAATTTAGTCTAATGGTGTGCTTGTGCCCAGTGGTATCTGACTCTTTGCTACTCCGTGGACAGCAGCCTGTCAGGCTCCTCTGTCCAGGGGCTTTCCCAGGCAATAATACTGGAGTGGGTTGTCATTTCTTCCTCCAGGGGATATTCCCAACCCAGAGATCGAACTCCCATCTCCTGTGTCTACTGCATTGACAGGGTTCTTTAACCACTGTGCCACGTGGGAAGCCCAAATTTAGGTCTAGTTATACCTACAGGTCCTGCTGGCTACTGTGCTCTAAACTTTCCACATTTCCCATGAGTTTCTATCACACAATCCCTCCCAACTCCCTTCATTTTCCTTTTTTCCCATCAAGGCTTTTCTGCTTCCCAGTGACCACAGACACTTTGTGTCTCTTTACTGGCGCTCATCACATTTTACCTGTGTTCTATCACTTTTGTTTTATTACATCATTGAGATTGTAAACTTTCAGGGAAGTTCCTTAAGTTATTCGCATGCAAAAATGCCTTACACAGTGCTGGACACATTGAAAGTTACTGAACTAACCTATTAATTAACACACTATTAAGTTCAGTTTTTATAGATCTTTAAGATCATAAAATGTTTCTGCCCAAAGCATTTCTATTACATTTTTGAAACTGATGAACTACATCAGTTTAGTTCCTCTTCCCTTTCTGAAGTCTGATTCATTCATTCATTTACGACACTTTTACTCATTGCAGAACTAAGTTCTAAACAGAAGGACCAAGGTGAAAGCATTACTATTCTATGTGGCATCACTCATTCATGAACATAAGTTATTCATTAAGATTTCAGTGGGGTGATTCTTGGTATAAAACATAAATAGATCACTGTCTGTGATAAAAGGAATAGTGACATTATACTAGAAAACCACAATGAATTTGGATCTCAGCCTCAGCCTCCTCAAGCAGGCACAAAATTTTAGTATCAAATAAATGTTATAATGGAACAGTCCTGTCTCCCTGTATGGATTTCTCATTTGGAAGTGTTTGCTCCAGGTGGTGGCTAATCTTGAGAACATCACTTCTCAGTGTTCTCTACCATCTTGCCTCAAAATCTTCGGAAAAATGACTTTCAGGGACTTCAAAATGTATATGTATGTGGTTTTGTGTGTTTTTCCCATAATGAATAAAACTAAAAATAAGCACAGTCTAGGGGAGGCAAGCTGATTCTCAACGAAGGCAATAAGGCTCAGATAATCGGTGTGTTGTTAGACGGGGTGTGCCCAGTGGCACAGGATCTCACAGGGAGAGGTTAGACATTCAGGATGTTTACGAGTAAAAGTAGAAGGTGGAAAAAGTAGAACACACAAGGCCCAGTGTCCTAAGAGCCCGGTGCGGGTGAAGCCCAAAATAATTACTACCGATGAAGGAGCTGTTTTGTTTCAAACTGTGTCCTTGTTCAAACACATAAGTAATAAATATGAAAACAGTCATTATAAAGCGACTCATCTGAATACAAAATCTGCCACAGAAAGTTATTTACTTTGTATTGATAAGGCCACCAGCATCCTAATCAAGAGGAATTTCTGTTCACCAAAGCTGCAAGCAGCGCGGTGCAGGCTTGGAATATGATTTTTAAAGCAGCCAAGAACTTACTTAACCGCTGCAATTACTAGAGAACGCTAAGCTGAGTCCAAGGCAATATATATATATATATATGTATGTATATATATTTTAAAGGACTTCCTGCGGCTGCGGGCGAATGCCCACAAACTTGTTTGACTTCATCTCCTCGCTGACAGGGAAACCAGGACTGAACTTGTCGGAAGGTGAGCCTAACCTGGCCGGCCCCAGGGCGCGGCTGGCAGCCGCCCTGGGAGGAAGCGGGAGTCTGGAGACTGGAAGGTGAAAGGGGAGAAGCTAGAGGAACCAGCTGCAAAACCTGGGAGGTGGACTTGACAAAGGTCAAAGCGATGGAGGTAAGACAGCTCCCCCACTTCGCCGCGCCCTGCGCTCGCTGCCGCGTTTGCAGGCGCGGACTCTCGCGGGTGGAAGGTGTCCAACCCCAGAGTTGGAGGGGCCCCCACCGGGGCGCAACCGGCGCGACAGGTCTCCAGGTGGCTCCAGCTAGCGCTGCCTTCCCCCAGCCCGCCACTCGCAATCCCCGGCGGCCTCGCCCCTCCCCGGGCCGGCCCCGCGGCCGGCTGGCCCCTTACCCAGCCAGAAGTGCAGGCGGTAGGTGAAGCCCCGGCTGGCCTGCGTCGTGTGGAGCACCAGGTAGGCATCCCCGACGTAGAAGTCGCCATACGCGCTCTCGGGCACCGGCACCAGCTCCAGCTTCTCAATTCTCCAGACCTGCAGCCCCGCCCGCTTGCCCGCGCGGGCGAACTCCCTCGTGGTACAGCCCCTGGGCCATGACTCGGGCACGCGATGTTCCGGGGAGTGGACGCGGGATCTCGCTGACCTGGGAGTCGGACTGAACCCAGACCGATTGGATGGACCCAGGTCGCAGCGGTTTTATAGGGTTTGCTCTGCGGGGAGGTGGAGGAGAGGGCGGGGCCCCCAAACGGGAGGGGCCAAGTGACCGGGCAGTTACTAGCGAAGAGGCAATCCCTTCTCAGCCTAAGCTCAGCATCCTGTACCAACCTCCTGCGCCCTTTCCTGCAGCCCGAGGGGGAATCGGAATCTCAGAAATCGTAGAGATCCTGAGAGAACTTACTGAAAATCCAGGAAATGCGTCCTCCCAGGGAGGACATTTTCCTTGGCAACAGATGGAGGAGATCAACAATTTAAACTGTTTAGTGCATCGTTTAGGGAAAAAAAAAATTTGGCTATCCAGGTAACAATCAACCCCATCATTTCATCTACCAGTCTCTCCATCCCTGCGGGCCACAGTTTCTCTCTGTCTTGATCTTCCCGGTTTGAAAGTGCCAAGAGAAACAGCTTGTCAGTTTTCTTGGAAAGAATGAAAACCTGGAAGGATAGCAGTCTTACCCGGGGGACAGAGCTTTATAAGTCTTCAGGGGTTCAGGGAGCTGTGGTTAGTCTCTTTGCCACCTGCTTCCTTTACCAAGAAAAATTTTTTGGAAAAAAAAAAAAAAGCAGCAATCCTTTTGGGATGTTCTCAGGCTGGGCTACTTGTGACTGTGGTATTATATACTTAGCTTACTGTGTGAGTTATCTCTTACAAATGCTTCAGGGTGCTGATCTTATTGTTTTCCCTACAGAGTTTGCTTTTGTAGCATGGGCAAAGCACTGTATAGATGAAAGTTTACTCCTTATTTTGCAATCATTTAACTGAAGCTGATGTGGTAATTGACTTTATTGTTATTGAGAAAGCAAATTGCTCAGGATGCGGGGGAAGAAAGCTAGTTTTTATGCATGTACATTTTCTGTCACTGTTTTCCAAATTACAGGCTTCTCTGGAGGTCACTGCTGCTGCTGCTGCTGCTAAGTCACTTCGGTTTTGTCCGACTCTGTGCGACCCCACAGAAGGCAGCCCACCAGGCTCCCCTATCCCTGGGATTCTCCAGGCAAGAACACGGAATGGGCTGCCATTTCCTTCCCCAGTGCGTGAAAAATGAAAGTAAAGTCGCTCAGTCACGTCCAACTCTTAGCAACCCTATGGATTGCAGCCTACCAGGCTCCTCCATCCATGGGATTTTCCAGGCAAGAGTACTGGAGAGGGATGTCATTGCCTTCTCTGGAGGTCACTAGTTATATACAATTTGATTTTTCCTTAATTAATTTGTTTTGAAATAGGTATTACATGACCATGGTAAAAAATTCGAAAGTATAGGTGAGAAATAAAAATGTATCTCTATTTCAGCTTTCACCAGAGGCAGCTGAGTTAACAGTTTCTTGTGTATTTTTCCAGACATATTTGATATTCTTTCATCTACAAGAATGGAGAAGGCAATGGCACCTCTCCAGTACTCTTTCCTGGAAAATCCCATGGGTGGAGGAACCTGGTGGGCTGCAGTCCATGGGGTCGCTAAGAGTCGGACACGACTGAATAACTTCACTTTCATGCATTGGAGAAGGAAATGGCAACCCACTCCAGTGTTCTTGCCTGGAGAATCCCAGGCAAGACGGGGGGAGCCTGGTGGGCTGCCGTCTATGGGGTCAAACAGAGTTGGACACGACTGAAGCAACTTAGCAGCAGCAGCAACTACAAGAATATAGATAGCATAGTAATTTTATTTTCTAACAGAAATGGTAATATACACAGTGTTCTGTAACAACATATCAAAATATCAACACCCAATACTCAGTACTCATAGACCCTCTTCTTTTTACTGACACATGGTATTAAATCTTATAAATGTACTGTAATTTATTTAATCTGTTGAGGTTCATAGGTATTTAAATTTTGTCTGTATTTTGCTAACACAATGTTGCAAACAACATTTATTGCAAGCAACCATTCTTGGTTCTGAGGCTTTAGCAACTTCCCAACTACAGCAAGCCTCAGGTTCCTCATGTATAAAATGCGAAAATAATAGTTTTCACCTTAAAGACTGTTATTTGAATTAAATGCACAAGTACCTGTGTTTGTTTGAATGTTCTTTGGCATTGCCTTTCTTTGGGATTGGAATGAAAACTGACCTTTTCCAGTCCTGTGGCCACTGCTGAGTTTTCCAAATTTGCTGGCATATTGAGTGCAACACTTTCACAGCATCATCTTGTAGGAATTAAAATAGCTCAACTGGAATTCCATCACCCCCACTAGCTTTGTTCATAGTGATGCTTCCTAAGGCCCACAAAACTTCTGACTCCAGGATGTCTGGCTCAAGGTGAGTGATCAAGATATCTTGGTTATCTGGGTCATGAAGATCTTTTGTACCGTTCTTCTGTGTATTCTTGCCACCTCTTCTTAATATCTTCTGCTTCTGTTAGGTTTATATCATTTCTGTCCTTTATTGTGTCCATCATTGCATGAAATATTCCCTTGGTATTTCTAATTTTCTTGAAGAGATCTCTAGTCTTTCCCATTCTATTGTTTTCCTCTATTTCTTTGCATTGATCACTGAAGAAGGCTTTCTTATCTCTCCTTGCAGTTCTTTGGAACTCTGCATTCAAATGGGTATATATTTCCTCTTCTTTACCTTTTGCTTTTCTTTTCTCAGCTATTTGTAAGGCCTCCTCAGGCAGCCATTTTGCCTTTTTGCATTTTTCTTGTGGATGATCTTGACCACTGCCTCCTATACAATGTCATGAACCTCTGTCCATAATTCTTCAGGCACTCTGTCTGTCAGATCTAATCCCTTGAATCTATTTGTCACTTCCACTATATAATTGTAAGGGATTTGATTTAGGTCATACCTGACTGTTCTAGTGGTTTTCCCTGCTTTCTTCAATTTCAATCTGAATTTGGCAATAAGGAGTTCATGGTCTATTCCACAGTCAGCTCGTTGTCTTGATTTTGCTGACTGTATAGAGCTTCTCCTTCTTTGGCTGCAAAGAATATAATCAATCTAATTTCAGTATTGACCATCTGCTGATGTCCATGTGTACAGTCTTCTCTTGTATTGTTGCTTCCAGGTGTTCAAGCTGAATTTAGAGAAGGTAGAGGAACCAGAGATCAAATTGCCAACATCTGCTGGATCACCAAAAAGCAAGAGAATTTCAGGAAAACATCTACTTTTGCTTTATTGACTATGCCAAAGCCTTTGACTATGTGGATCACAACAAACTGTGGAAAATAATGCAGGAGATGGGAATACCAGACCACCAGACCTGCCTCCTGAGAAATCTGTATGCAGATCAAGAAGCAACAGTTAGAACTGGACTTGGAACAACAGATTGGTTCCAAATTAGGAAAGGAATACATCAAAGCTGTATATTGTCACCCTGCTTATTTAACTTATATGCGCAGTACATCATGTGAAATGCTGGGCTGGATAAAGCACAAGCTGGAATCAAGATTGCCGGGAGAAATATCAATAACCTCAGATACACAGATGACGCCATCCTTATGGCAGAAAGCAAAGAACTAAAGAGTTTCTTGATGAAAGTGAAAGAGGAGAGTGAAAAAGCTAGCTTAAAACTCAACATTCAGAAAACTAAGGTCATTGCATCTGGTCCCATCACTTCATGGGAAATAGATGGGGAAACAGTGGAAACAGTGAGAGGCTTTTCCTGGGCTCCAAAGTCACTGCAGATGGTGACTGCAGCCATGAAATTAAAAGACGCCTGCTCCTTGGAAGAAAAGCTATGACCAACCTAGACAGTGTATTAAAAAGCAGAGACATTACTTTGCCAACAAAGACCCATCTAGTCAAAGCTATGGTTTTTCCAGTAGTCATGTATGGATGTGAGAGTTACACTATAAAGAAAGCTGAGCACCAAAGAATTAATGCTTTTGAACTGTAGTGTTGGAGAAGACTCCTGAGAGTCTCTTGGACTGCAAGTTTAAGGTTGTTGCTGAACCACAAAAGACGCCAGGATTTTTGGCCTCCAGAGGAGAAGAATTCAATAGGGGGCCAGAAACGAGGCTTGATCACTTAGAACTTTTGTGTAATAAAGTTTATTAAAGTATAAAATAGATAGAGAAAACTTTTGACATAGACATCAGAAGGGGGCAGAAAGAGTACCCCCTCACTAGTGTTAGCAATGGAGTTATATACTTTTAAATTAATTATTACAGTGACTCAAAAGCATGTCTGGAGGTTGTAAAGACCTTGCTAGACCCACTCATATAATTTACATTTTAAGATTACAGGATTAGCCAGAAGGTGTTTTCCAGAAACTGTCCTCAAGCAGGATACATTATTGTTATATAATCCTAAGGAATGTAGAGGGAAAAAAGTTTGTCCTTTCCTCCTCCTTGAGAATTCCAGATCCCTCTCTCCTTGGGGACCCCCAAACTTCTTATCAACCCTCCTAGGAATTGACTCTCTCATTCCTCCCTTTTCTTTTTAAAAGAATTATTTTGCCAAGGGAAAGGGGCATTGTTTTCATTCCATAACTACTTCCTGCTATCCCTAATATGTTCTGGCAACATATTCTCCTAATCCTCATATTGAGGATCTCTGTTCCAGGGGCCCCAACTATTAGTTGGAGGAGGCTGTGGCACTTGTAGGAGCTTGGACAACCATTTGTAACTTAAAAGCTTTCAGATGGTTAGAAACAAACCCTGTTTTACAGTTATAGATGTAAGGCAAAATAGTCATTAAACCAAGTTAAACTCAAAATTAAAAGTCACCTTATGTCCATAGTTACATCAGTCCATCTTAAGATTGTTAGATGTCATTACAGTGTTGAAGAGAGTCCTTTTCCTGAAGTGGAGATGTCCACCACAGGAAGCCTTCCACTGATGATAAGGGGATCACTGTACAGACCCAGCAATTAGACCGATTGTGGAATGTGACATAGGAATGAGTTTAGGACAGGAAGGCATTGTCTTGAGAGTCAAATGGCAGACCCAGGACTTTTGGAGTCAGCAGAAGTAGGCTCACATAGATTATCAGGCCCATCTAAAAAGTACAAAGTCAGAGCATAGCAAGTAAAGACATAAACGATGTCGCTTAGTCCTGGCCAGGGTGCCACCTCTTAACTCAAGTGTGATGCATGCACAGATCAATTCCTGCCACTGTGACAGCTGTGGGAGAAGAAAGAATAACCTGGTAATTAGGGCCTTCCCAGAGGGGCTTGAGCGATTGGCCCCCAGATTCCAATGTTTCTTTCAGGATCTTTGTTCCTGGCTCCAGTAGAGGCTTGCTTGATTCAGAGGCTGGGTCAGGAGACACCCAGAGTTCCATTAATGCCTGTTGAAAAGCTGAGAACTGAGTTAAATAATTAGTTAATTCTAAG
Organism: Nanger dama; assembly: GCA_917880005.1. Classification (NCBI taxonomy): domain Eukaryota; kingdom Metazoa; phylum Chordata; class Mammalia; order Artiodactyla; family Bovidae; genus Nanger; species Nanger dama. Next base: position 41,280,249 of record CAKJTW010000007.1, read on the forward strand.
GCTTTAGGAAAACTTTTCCATTGAGCATTTTCAGGAATTATTAATCATTCATCCTCTGACTGTAACCATCCTTTATCAGTAATCTTTGCTCCTCTTTTCTCATATCTTTCTAAATCTTCCTCAGTATGTTGTGGTTTTTCCTGTTCCACAGGACCTGTCCAGATCAAGGGTGTTTTCAGTGAAGGCGTTTTGTAAAAATGTGCTTTTCTGGCTTGACAGTCAGCCAGCTGATTACCTTCTGCTACTTTACTCCCATCTGTGCTGTGCCCTTTGCAATGCATAACAGCTACTTCTTCAGGACAATATACAGCAGTTAAAATTCTCTTGATCTCTCTGAAATGCTTAATAGGGTCTCCTGTTGCCATATTAAACTGTCTTTCTTTCCATATTGCAGTATGAGCATGTAAAGTCAAATAAGCATACTTTACTCTCTGCCCTTTGCTTAACTCTAGAGCTCATGTCTAGAGAAGGCAATGGCACCCCACTCCAGTACTCTTGCCTGGAAAGTCCTGTGGACGGAGGAGCCTGGTGGGCTGCAGTCCATGGAGTCGCTGAGTCAGACACGACTGAGCAACTTCACTTTCACTTTTCACTTTCATGCATTGGAGAAGGAAATGGCAGCCCACTCCAGTGTTCTTGCCTGGAGAATCCCAGGGATGGTGGAGCCTGGTGGGCTGCCGTCTGTGGGGTTGCACAGACACGACTGAAGCGACTTAGCAGCAGCAGCAGCAGAGCTCCTGTCAGAGCCACAAGCTCTGCTAACTGAGCACTGGTTCCCTGGGGGGAGATTTTGCTTCTAAAACCTGTTCAGCCCTCAGCACGGCGGCAGTAGGTTACCTGCTTTATGCTTCCCATCCCTAACAAAAGAACTGCCAACTGTAAATATTTCTGTGTCAGGATTGTTTAATGTGGTAGATCTTCCCAAGCTGCATAGTTTAAAGTTAGAAATTGGAAGCAATCATGATCAGGTGTTTCATTTTCCTTCTCAGCAAGGAAAGTGGCAGGATTTAAATTTCCACAAACTTTAAAGCTTAGTTATTGGTCCTTCTAACAACATGACTGATATTTAAGAAGCCTACTGTCTGCCATCCAAGTATTAACCTTAGAATTTAAGATTCCACTCACATCATGAGAAGTCAGTACAGTAAGATTTCATGCATAATTATTTTTAAGGCCTCAGGTGTTAATAAAGCCATTGCCCCAATTACTCTTAGGCAATGCAATTTAGTGAAATTAGGTTTAATTCTCTACTTAGATAAGCAATAGGTTGCTGGTGAGGCCCTCAGGGTTGTGTCAAAACACCCAGGGCCATACCTTTTCTTTCAATGACAAACAAATTAAATTCTGACCCTGTGGGCAAGCTCAGAGAGGGAGCTTTCAGGAGAGCAGTCTGAAGAGCCTTAAAAGCCTTTTGCATATCTGGAGACCAAACCAGTTTGTCGGTTTGGGCCTGCTGGGTCTCCGTTATAAGTTTATATAAAGGCCGGGCAAGTTCCCCATAACCCAGAATCCAAATGCAGCAGTGGCCTGTGATTCCTAAAAATCCTTTCAATTGTCTCAAAGTCATAGGCAGGGGAGGATTCAGTACAGGTTTAATTCTTACGGGGCCTATGGCCCTAGTCCCTTCTGATATGATTAGGCCCAAATATCTAACAGATTGTTGACAAAGCTGAGCCTTTTCTCTTGATGCCTTGTAACCACAGCCTGCCAGAAAGTTTAAGAATTCCTCTGAGGCTGGTGAGCAAGATTCCTCTGTCTCAGCACAGAGCAAAATATCATCTACATATTATAGCACAACTGCTTTGGAGCTAGTAAAGTTTTGTAGATCCCATGACAAACTTGGCCCAAATAGGCAAAGTGGACTGGGCAGTGGACCCCAGACAGTCCACTATGGAAGCAGATCGGGAAGAAAGTGGGCCAGGGGCTTCAGTAAGCACAGGGTAAGTTGCCCCAATATCTAAAAGGAAATCGATGTGTTGGCTCCCACAATTATTACTACCTGGGGTTCCTCAGGTGTAATTAGGAAGGGAGCTTGTGTGGGGACCCCCAGGCACCTTCAGTCCTGATTGTCTTGAGAGTCTGACCCCCAAAACCTAAACCTCTAGGGGCAGTCTCTCCTCCAGTGTGGTCCCTTGTAGACTGGACATGGACCCAGGGGCGACTTAGATGCCTGAGGGCAATCCCGCTTGAGGTGCCCCTCCTTTCCACAGTAATAGCAAACCCATCCCTTTTCACCTGGGTCTCTCCTGGCATTTTTCTCAGGCTGTTTTAAGAATGGTTCTGACAGCCATTAGAAGGGCTTCCGCCTGTTCCTTTGTCTTTTTCTGCCTTTCTTTCTTTTCCCTACCATAATAGACAGTTTGAGCCGGTTGCAACAAATTATCTAAAGACTAATTTGGTCCATCAGTTCAGTCGCTCAGTCGTGTCTGACTGACTCTGCGACCCCATGAATCGCAGCACACCAGGCCTCCCTGTCCATCACCAACTCCCGGAATTCACTCAGACTCACGCCCATCGAGTTAGTGATGCCATCCAGCCATCTCATCCTCTGTCGTCCCCTTCTCCTCCTGCCCCCAATCCCTCCCAGCATCAGTCTTCTCCAATGAGTCAACTCTTCGCATGATGTGGCCAAAGTACTGGAGTTTCAGCTTTAGCATCATTCCTTCCAAAGAAATCCCAGGGCTGATCTCCTTCAAAATGGACTGGTTGGATCTCCTTGCAGTCCAAGGGACTCTCAAGAGTCTTCTCCAAAACCACAGTTCAAAAGCATCAATTCTTTGGCGCTCAGCCTTCTTCAGAGTCCAACTCTCACATCCATACATGACTACTGGAAAACCATAGCCTAGACTAGACGGACCTTAGTCGGCAAAGTAATGTCTCTGTTTTTGAATATGCTATCTAGGTTGGTCATAACTTTTCTTCCAAGGACTAAGTGTCTTTTAATTTCATGGCTGCAATCACCATCTGCAGTGATTTTGGAGCCCCAAAAAATAAAGTCTGACACTGTTTCCATAATTCCCCATCTATTTCCCATGAAGTGATGGGACCAGATGCCATGATCTTCATTTTCTGAATGTTGAACTTTAAGGCAACTTTTTCACTCTCCTCTTTCACTTTCATCAAGAGGCTCTTTAGTTCCTCTTCACTTTCTGCCATAAGGGTGGTGTCATCTGCATCTCTGAGGTTATTGATATTTCTCCTGGCAATCTTGATTCCAGCTTGGGTTTCTTCCAGCCCAGCATTTCTCATGATGTACTCTGCATATAAGTTAAATAAGCAGGGTGACAATATACAGCCTTGGTGTACTCCTTTTCCTATTTGGAACCAGTCTGTTGTTCCATGTCCAGTTCTAACTGTTGCTTCCTGACCTGCATACAGATTTCTCAAGAGGCAGGTCAGGTGATCTGGTATTCCCATTGGCCTGTTTTAATAGCTTATGGTGGATATGTGGAGCCATAAGTGAGTGAGAAATCTATCTTTTAAGATCACTCTTTCCTCTTCATTTTTGGGATCCATCTCAGTGAATCTGTGAAGGGCTTCTCTCAGTCTATCCAAGAATTTACCAGGAGCTTCCTTTTCCTCCTGCTCTATGTTTGCCGCTTTGGCATAGTTTAAAGTCTTAGTACGCACTTGCCTGAGTCCTTCAAGAATGCATCTGACAAACTGACTCTGATCCCATCTTCCTTTAGCCTTGTTATAGTCCCAGTTGTAGCCATACGTCCTGGGAACCAATCTCACTCAGAAGGACAGTGCAGATAGTGGACACTGGCGGGCCCAAGGCAGAGTCTCCTCTTAGCCAAGGACCCCAACCAGCTTTTGTGAAAACCTTTTATACCCTAAGTGTATAAGGTTCCCTGAAACTAGTCTGAACAAAGGAAAAAGATACAATCAAAGTTAACCCGCAATCATATGCCTTAAGCCTAGATCGTTAACAGTGGACAATTATCAATAGGCCTGTGGTCATACCTCAATAAGCCTAATTCAGTTCAGTTCAATTCAGTTCAGTCGCTCAGTCGTGTCTGACTCTTTGCGACCCCATGAATCGCAGCACGCCACGCCTCCCCTGTCCATCACCACCTCCCGGAGTTCATTCAGATTCGCATCCATCAAGTCAGTGATGCCATCCAGCCATCTCATCCTCGTCATCCCCTTCTCCTCCTGTCCCCAATCTAGAATGTATAATTCTTTTCAGTTACACAGATAATCAGTGTAATAATTATCCACTTTTAGGCGACTGAGAGTCTAGGTAGGAGCCCTGGGGGGGCCTGGTTTTCCAGTTGATATGTCGTTTCCATAGATACGGGGCATATAGCTCAAAGTCCACAATCCGGCCCCAGATGGAGTCCTGCTTTCAAAGATGAAGCCTGTTCTGTTTCCTCCTTCACTATAGTTGGGACCGCCTGATTCCCTGTGTATTCTCCCTCTTCCCTACTGATTCATTACCAAGCCATTCATCTCCATAAGCAACAGCATTCCCCCAAACTCAACTTTTGGGGCTGGGAGTCAGCATTTGTCCCAAGATATATATCACATCCTTCCATGTAAGGCCATAAAGCAGAGTAACACCTTTAAAAGCTCTAATATATTTTTCTGGGTCCTCTAGATAGTCTCCCAGATCCTCCTTGATTCTTTCTATTTCATGACAAGAAAAGGGCTTATTAATTCTCATAGACTGATTATTTCTCCTGATGGGTGCTTCATGAAGAGGCAACAGCTTGTGTGGCTGTTTCTCAGCCTCTCTGGCTGCTCTGCACATACGATCCCAGGGATAGATTGGAGAAACCTGCTTTTCTTTATCTCTTGGTCTGCTGTCCTCCATCTCATCCTGAATTTCACTGTTAGCTTTTGCTGTCTGAGCTTCTCTTACTTCGACTGTCTGAGTTTCTATTGAAACCAGTGTAGTCTGAGGTTGTACTGAGATGGGTTGTTTGGACCTCTACTGTTTGACTCTCAGTTTGGGTTTTTACTGAGACTAAAGCAACCCTTCCTGGGGATGGTTCTCTGACTTTCAGTTTGCTCAGTTTGGAGCACCAGGTAAGGGGGCAAAGTAGGAGGACAAAAGAGAGCTAAAGGTTTCACACCCAAATCTATAACCTTAGGACATAAGTCTGGCATACCTTGCAGAGAGAAAAAGAGCAACACATAGGCTACTTCTACCCATTTCCCTTGTTTTCTACAGAACCGGTCTAATTGTACAACAGTATTATAATTAAGAGACCCTCCAACCAGCTACCATTCACCATCCTCCAGTGGATACCATGCCATGCAGTATCACACAGGAAGATCAGGCGTGTCAAAGGAGTGAGGCTGGAATTGTTAGCTCCCATCTGTAAGAGAAGAAAAAGTGACCAGCGCCATCTTTTGACCGAAGGCGTCCCTCCCTGGTCTAGATGGGGATGTAGACAGACTTTACACTGAAGCTTTCCTTCCCTGGTTGAACTTAGTCTGTCCCTTACTGATGAAGGCGCTGTACTCATCCCTCCTGGTTCTACCACTGAGGCGGGGTGGAGATGCACCAGGGGTAGACCTGATGGCATCCCAGACTGATGTCTAGTTCCTCACCATTAAAACCTTGCTTGCCTCTGATGCCACCCAAGGTGCTGTCAGAGTAACCTTCCAGAATGCCTCCCGATCTAAGACTGCTGGGGGAAACATTTGTCACCTGAGTGCCTGTGCACGACCCTGAGTATATTCCTGACCACAATAGGACTGGTATGAACATAAACTGAGATGTTCCTTCCAAGCGTCACCACACCAGTATAAGTGATAGCAAAGAGATGGTGAAGGGCTGGCCAGCGAGGAAAAGTTATTTTTGTCCTCGAGTTATTAGGGCCAGTCCTTCCAGTTCATTTCCACAGATTTCATAGAAAGAATATCTAAAGAGTTGGGACAGAAGCCACTGGAAAGCCTCCTCTGGCCCACTAAGAGCTAGTGTAACCAGAGGAAGAAGCCCATTGCACTTCCAATCTGAGTAACCTTTAACCTCAGAGATGCTCCTGGCACTACAGCTCCACCTAGCTTCTGAACTTTTGACTCCTAGCTAGGCACTTCCTGACTACCAATTCAAGTTTGGGACCTAAGTAACAGTACACAGTAACAGCATAGATCACAAGTCCCTTGAAAGTCTATGATCTGACGGATAGGTGAGTAGTTCTAATTCCCAAGAAGTTATGAAATGGTCAAAGAGATCAGAAAGTGTGACCGAGAAAGAAAAGTTCAGTCCACATGCTTTGTCCATTTCTGGCTGGTCCCTGAAGGAGACACTGGGTGCCTCTTGGCACTGGCAGGTCAGTATAAACCCCCAACAGGTTTCTGCTATAAGCCATGTGAGGTCGCCGTGGAACCACAGCGCAGGGCTCCTCACTGTCATTCACTCGTGCAAGCACACTGTAGAGTTAGTAAAGTACAGCAGAAAACGTGTTCGCTAGAACAGAGAACGAGCGCTCCAAGCATCCTTACCTTGTCCTGAAGAATCCCGGATGAGCCCCCAAGATGAAAGGCTGTTGCTGAACCACAAAAGACGCTGGGATTCTTGGCCTCCAGAGGAGAATTCAATATGGGGCCAGAGATGAGGCTCGACCACTCAGAACTTTTTTGCAATAAATTTTTATTAAAGTATAAAAGAGATAGAGAAAATTTCTGACATAGACATCAGAAGGGGGCAGAAAGAGTATCCCTCGCCGGTTTTAGCAATGGAGTTACATACTTTTTAATTAGTTATTACAGTGAATCAAAAGAATGTCTGGAGGTTGTAAAGACCTTACTAGACCCACTCTCATAATTTACAGTTTAAGATTACAGGACTAGCCAGAAGGTGTTTTTTTTTTCTTTTTTTCAGAAACTGTCCTCAAGCAGTATACATTATTGTTATATAATCCTAAGGAACTCCAGGAGTTGGTGATGGACAGGGAGGCCTGGCATGCTGAAATTCATGGAGTCACAAAGAGTCGGACATGACTTAGTGACTGAACTGAACCAAACAGAAGGAATGTAGAGGAAAAAAAAGTTTGTCATTTCCTCCTCCTTGAAAATTCCAGACCCCTCTCTCCTTGGGTACCCCGGATTTTTATCAACCTGCCCAGGAATTGACTCTCACAAGGAGATCCAACCAGTCAGTCCTAAAGGAAATCAGTCCTGAATATTCACTGGAAGGACCAATGCTGAAGCTGAAACCAATACTTTGGCCACCTGATGCAAAGATCGGACTCATTGGAAAAGACCCTGATGCTGGGAAAGCTTGAAGGTGGGAGGAGAAGGGGACAACTGAGGATGAGCTGGTTGGATGGCATCACTGATGCGATGGACAGGAGTTTCAGTAGGCTCTGGGAGTTGGTGATGGACAGGGAAGCCTGGGGTGCTGCAGTCCATGGGGTCGCAAAGAGTTGGACAAGATTGAATGACTGAGCACGTATGCACATTATGCGGTGGTAAGCTTCCTTTGGCTCCTCTAAGCTCCTTCTCCATCCTTCTGCACCTTGTAGCCCTCCCTTAAGATCCGACTGCATGACATAGAGCAATTGGGCTTCAGTGTCCTCTGGCTTAGAGGCTGCTTGAAAATGAGAGGGGGGAGGAGAGGAAGGTCAGAGTATTTATTTCCTCGACTTCCTCTACCAAAAGTCCCTGTACTTCTAAAGACAATAACTGACTTTTTCTCCCCTTTGGATTCAACCAACTGTACCCTTAGGTGCACTATCTCTTTTGGTTCCTCTGTCCTTCTACTAATGTATGTAACTTCTAGAAAATTAATCATATGAATTTTTCTGTTTTGTATGTACCCTCTGTCACAGATTGAGATCCTAATTGCTAATAACTATTAGCTACATTCTTTTTTTTCCTAACACAATGTTAGGTAGATATTAGAAGGCTTATTTTATAAATGAGGCAACTGAAGCTTTGTAACTTGTCAAAGATCATGGAGCTAGTGAGTGGCCAAAGGAGAATTCAAGCTCACCGTGTCTAATTCAAAAGCATATGCTCCTTACCAAAACTTATTCTTTCAAGACAAATTATTTGGCCAAGATTTGTTCATGTAGTATGTGTTGTATTTTTATTTTCTTCAGACTTGTCCTAGAGAACTTCTGATCTTATGTATCCCGTTCAGCACTAGGAAGTTTAGCTTTGTCACTGAGCCTTTACATGTTTTGTGTTTTTTTTTAATCTGTAAAGTTAAAATCATTTGTTCTCTTCCTTCCTTTAGGGGGAAAAAATATGAAAACTGGTGACCTAGAATTAAGACAATTTAAAAATCAGAGTTATCACTTAAGTTCAGTTTCAGTTTTAGTGATAATTCCTTTCCTTCTCGTGAAGGAATTCCTCTTAATGATTAAATAAAAATGAAAGGAGATAATTTCTTTTTACTGAAGAAATAAAAAGGAACTTTGACAGATAAGTGAAATTCCCTCTTGCTTACGCAGGCACTAGCGTGGGCTTCCCAGGTAGTGCCAGTGGTGAGAAAACCCACCTGCCATAAGAAAAGTGGGTTCAATCGCTGGATCTGGAAGATCTCCTGGAGGAGGGCCTGGCAACCCACTCCAGTATTCTTGTCTGGAGAATCTCATGGACAGAGGAGCCTGGCAGGCTATAGTCCATAGGGTCACAAAGAGTCAGACACAACTGAAGCGATTTAGCACACAGCAAGCGAGGTCCCTGCCTGGGATGCAAAATTTACAAAGGCACCAAAAATGTTCAATAATTGAGATCAATACTGTTTTAAGGCAGTGTTTTGTAAAATCAAGATTAATGCAAAAAACATGATAAAAATAGCAAAATTTAAAATAAGGACAGACTTGTTAACAGTGCTAGATGGGACCATATTGGATGCTGAAACAAAGGAAATAATACTGATCTTCCTTTACTTAAAATTTTGATATTTTTTGTTTATTGTGGGGTTTTTTTGCATTGTTATTGTTCAATCACTAAATTATGTCTGAATCTTTATGCCCTCGTGTCTCATTTTTCTTGTCTGTGAAATGGGAATACAGACAGGAATCCTTGTAAAATTGTAATTATTAAATGGGTTGTTGTTTGCAACCCCATGGACTAGACTGCCAGGCTCCTCTGTCTATGGGATTTCCCAGACAAGAATGCTGGAGTGGTTTGCCAAGCCCTCCTCCAGGGGATCCTTCCAGCCCAGGGATCAAACCTACATCTCCTGTATTGGCAGGCTGATTATTTACCATTGAGCCATCAGGGAAGCCCATTAATTGGATAAATAAATATAAGCCTGCAATAGTGCCTGGCATAAACTCCGCTGAGACTGGTGAATGGTTAATTCACTTCTCCACATCCAATCCTTGAAGAAATATGTTTCTAAGTCTAGTTCAGATAACAACTGCCCATTTCCTATACAAAAATGAGTCTCTAAAACCAGATGTCAATTTCTTTTCCATGTCTTTATTTTCCCTTTGTCTTTCTTTCTCTCATAACCTAGGTCCTTAAAAGTGATTATTTTCTCCTCTTCATGCTATTGCCCTTCCTCCACGATCTGTCTATTGAAGTTTTACCATTTCTTTCAGGTTTAATTGAAGATACACATCTTCATTGTCATTATACCCTTGGCATCTCTAAATTTTAGGAAATTCTCTTTTCCTAATTCTCTTGGTATGCTCTTACATTATAGCAACTACCACGCTCTGAAGGAAGTTTTAGTTTTCTCTCACAAGACTGTAGGCTCACTCAGAGATGAATATCTTATTATTTTATTCTCTGACCTTATGGTAACACATACTGAAAATATGTGGTTAAATAACTGATTTTGGATTAAATTACTTTGTTTGTCAATGTATCAATTCTCTCTCAGTCCAGATAAAAGCTACCAAGGTGGATAAGTTTGTGGTTTTTTTGTTTTTTTTTTACTAAGAGTCTGAAGATTTGAGGTATGATGCCTTTGTTGAATTCAAGGTCCTTATTCTTCTAGAATGTTAATGCCCAAGGGAAAATGATACATAGTTTAATCTGTAAAATAAATAGCAATGTTAAATAATACAATTAATTCATTGTGCAATTCACTGGGATGAGCTAGTAAAAAACAAAACAAAAAGTTGGCTTCAAGTGGCCTTCATTCTCCAAATCATAAAATCTTAGAGTAGAGAGGCAGCTAATTTTATTTCCATTACTGATTCATGACCACAGAATTGTTGAAATTAAACATATGTGAATAACAGGAAGTATACACTTTTTTTTTCCAGTAGAGGAAATTCTTCATCTTATTTTTTGTTTTCCTTTGACTAAATAATAAAAGAACATAATTAAAAATATACTTCTTTTACAGGCAATCCTGCTAAACTGTACTAACATGATTGATTTACCAAAGAAGTTCAGGGTTTAAGCATGGCACCTGGAGTCAGAAGATGTGAGTGTTGTGAAGATTGAAAGAAGTAAGGTATGTCAAAACCCTGTGAACACAGTCAATTAACATAGTTAATAATCAGCCTGGATCCTAAGCGCCAGTGCTTTTCTAAAGCAGGTGATTATTACTCTAAGGAAGTATATTTCCATCTCCCCTGTCCATATCAGACAAAGTAGAACTTTTAAAACATTCACTTTTCTTTCTTTTTTTTTTTAGATCAGTCAGTATCTAGGGCTTTATCTTTTACCAGTCAGTTTAAAATTGTACATAACACTATAACTATAGCCATGTTCATGGCTCAGTGCTACAGTAAAGATTTTATTGGTCTTGAATATCTGCAGTTGGGATAATTTATTTCTTGTAAACTTTTACTACAGTGGCTTGATTCAGTACTTTTTGTTATATATAAAATCATTTATTATTGTTATATAGGAAATAGCTAACCCATATGAGATTATTGAGACCTCACCATTATTTTAGGAATTTGCATATTAGAGAATGCATATGACCAATAGAAGATTGAGGGTCTAAGGTCTTACAGAAATTTATGGTCTTAAAATGGTAATTTTTGTTTTCAGCTTATTTTTATGCAAATAGGGGTCTGAGGAGGATTCTAGCTTTAAAACTATGACAGAACTGAGGCGAAAGCTGCTTGAACAGTTTTTTGTGGGGTTTTTTTGCCTGATTTTTCTAAATATAACTATTTACTGATAATCATGATGAGCATTTTATTTAGTTTTGTTTCTTTGTAACCCTGAGTTTACCATCTTGTGAGAGATAACCTAAGATTTTTGAGAAATACATCAACAATTATTTAAAGCATTTGAATGTTAGAACTGTGATCATAGAGAATAATAGAAATCAGACATGATCAGATCATTGTTTTCCTGTACAGGTACTTGCAAATTAGGGTTAATTAACTCACCTAAACCAAAGAGCAGACTGCTGAAAAGTTAAGGCTTGACTATACCCTTCTCACTGACCAGAAGTCACTTCCTCTAGCTAATTCTCTTCTTGACTCAGCATCTGTTTCTATGAGTATAAGTTGAGCAATCTCACTGGTAATCCTTTTACTGTTAGATTTAACCTCTTCCATATTCTACCCAGTCTCTCTCCTGAAATGACCAAGATTCAAAATAAATCATTCAATAACTGTTCACTGGACGCTTGAAACTCATGCTTCTTGCTGAGGCCCACAGAGGAAAAATGGAAGACAATTTCTCTCACCAAAGAAATTGTGGGGCACTGGGATACTTGGAGGTCTTATAAAAAGATGGCAGGGTTCTTTTGTTTTTTTCCTACTATTTTTACTGTGCTTTTTCTGATTATAATAGTTACATATGTTCATTGAAGACAATTTTGAAAGTACCAGTTATGAATGAGATTAAAATGATCCCTAACCACACAACCTAAGGATAAATTCTGATAACGTTTTAACCAAAAATAAGATCATGAAATGAAACTCTACATTTTGATATAGTTTGTTTTATCATCTCTAATATTAATACATAGATCATTTCACTGGGCGGGTGGAACTGAAATCAATGTAGAATTTTCAGAAGTCCTGTCTTCATCTTTGGAAACCCTGATTTGTAAGGCATGAACAAATCATGTGTCATTTTAGAGTCTTTAAGAATATAATTTAACCTTTTATTTTGATTTAAAAAATTATAAGAGATTCACACTCACCCATAATCACATTTTTCTTACTCTCTATTTTGACAAACATTGTGTTATTTAAGAAGTGAATGCCCATCTCGCCCATTGAAGTCCACTTTGTAAGAGGATGCATTTTAACAATCTGATGCTCAATTTTTTCAAGTTTTTCAATGTTACAGACATATCCATGAATCATCTTTATGACTTTCTGTCTATCCATCTCTGTTCATCCTCACATTCACCCATCTCTCTGTGCGTCAGTGGTTAAAAGCACAGTTTGGACTCAGCTGTCCTGGGTTCAGTTCCCTGCTCAGTCAGTTTGAGCTGTGTAACCTGTGGCACCTCAGTTTTCTCATCTCTAAAATGGGGGTACCACATGGTAGGACTGCTGTGTGGAGTAAATAAGTTGATATAGATAAACTTGAAAAAATTCTTGGCAGATAGTGAACTCTCAATAAATGTATACTATTATTCACACACAAACACATATATTCACATACATATTTCAACCAAAATGGAGTCTATATTAATATGTAGCTTGCTTTAAAAATTATTAATAAATTATAAAAATCATTTCAGGATATATAGAACCTTATTAAAAATAGTAACTGCTTTGTATTCCATTATATTAATATACCATTCCCCAATTATATTCTTCTAGTTACTTTCAAAAGCATCAATTTAAATAACATGTCAATAAATAATCTTCCACATGTATTATTCTTTATGCATGTGTCACTATTTCTGTAGAATAGATTTCAAAAGTGGGATTTCTAGATCAAATAATGTCTATTCATGTCTATATATTGATTGAAAGATAATATATATCATATATGAAATTCTTATTTCTAAGCTTTCTATTCCATCTACTGATTTATGTATTCATTGTGGCATGCTTCTTTTATCACAATAATTATATTTTCCTTTAAATTTCTGCTCTGTAGGTCCTCACTATTTTCTTCAAAACTTCCTTATCAATTCTTACATATTTGACATGTAATATTAAGAATCATTTGAACATTAAACTTTTAAAATGACATTTATTGTTTTCTTTCTAATGTTATAAGACATGTATAAATACACAAAGATTAACAATAACCCATAATCCCCACCCAATAGAGATAACCATCACTAGCATTTTGATGCATTTCTTGCCAGTGTCCATGTATCTTTTAACTGAAGTATAATTGATCTACATTACTGTTAGTTTCCGGTACACAACACTGACTCAATATTTCTATACATTACACATGATCACCATAATATGTCTAGTTATCATCTGTCACAATCAAAGATATAACAATATTGACTATATTCCTCTTGTGTGTGACTCATTTTTTTTTTTTTTGGTAACTCTAGATCTTCCTCACCTATTTCACTCATCCCCCAAACCCTATCCCCTCTGGCAACCACCTATTTGTTCTCTGTATTTATGAATTTGTTCTTTTGTTCTATTTATTCATTTTTCAGAAGATTCTACACATAAGTGAAATTATACAGTATTTCTGTCTTATTATTTCACTTAGCATAATACCATCTAGGCCCATACATACTGTTGCAAATGATCAGATTTCATTCATTTTTATGGCTGAGCAGTATTTCATTGTATACATATATATCACATCTTCTTTATCCATTCATCTTTTGACAGACACTTAGGTTGCTTTGATAGCTTGGCTACAGCAAATAATGTCGCAATGAACATAGGTGTGCATGTATCTTTTTAAGTTAGTGGTTTTTTCCCTTCTTTGGAAAAATACCCAGAAGTGGAATTGCTGGATTCTATGGTAGTTCTACTTTAAATTTTTTGAGGAATATCCGTACTGTTTTCCACAGTAGCTGTACCAATCTACATTCCCACTAACAGGGCACAAGTGTTCCCTTTTCTTCACATCCTTACCAATGCTTGTTATTTTTTAAAACTTGATTTTACTAACTTATTTGATTAAAATAAATTAAAATAAACTTGATTTTACTGATTTATTTCTCTATTTTTGGCTGTGCTGGGTCTCTGATGCTGTGCAGGCTTCCTCTGGTTGTGATGAGCAGAGGCCTCTCTCTAGCTGCAGTGCGCAGGCTTCTCTCTGGAGCAGCTTCTCTTGTTGCACATCACAGGCTCTAGGGTGCACAGGCTTCCAGTAGCTGCCGCACATGGGCTCAGCAGTTTCAGCTCCGGGGCTGCAGAGCACAGCCTCAGAAGCTCTGGCAAATGGGCTTAGTTGCTCCATGGCATGAGGGATCTTCCCAGTCAGGGATCCAACCCTGATGTCTCCTGCACTGGCAGACAGATTCTTTGCCACTGAGCCAGCAGGGAAGCCACATGCTAGTAGTTATTTGTTGTCTTCCCAATAATATGCATTCTGACAGGCATGAGATGATATCTCATTGTGGTTTTGATTTGTATTTTCTTGATGATTAGTGATGTTGAGCATCTTTTCATGTAACCATTGGCCATCTATGTCTTCTTTGGAAACCTGTCTATTGATTTTAACATTAATTTAATCTACTATGTTGGGAACATGGTATAATATTTGCATTTGGTCATGTCTTGGTTTATAAAAATCAGTATTATTTCAGGATTTAAAAATTCTTATTCATAAATCTTTTATAATTAAATATATGATACATTTGCATTGCTATATGTGTGCAATAATAGGCTCATCTTCAAGATTAAAAGAATAAAAATGATATAATTATATCAATAGATGATATGAGAGGATTTGATATCATTTAAAATTACTAAGTATTTAGAATAATATAGAATGATTGGAAAGTTTTTCTTAAAGTGTAAATGAAAGAAAAACAAGATACAAATTAGTATTGGAGAAGGAAATGGCAACCCACTGCAGTACTCTTGCCTGGAGAATTCCATGGACAGAGGAGCGGGACAAGCTGTAGTCCAGGAATGGAAAAGAGTTGGACATGACTGTGCAACTAACTTTCACTTTCACAAATTAGTATCTTCAGATTTGACTTTAAATCATAAATGAACACATTTTACTTAAAAGTATTTTGTGTGTGCCATGTACTATTTAAGTGTTTTACATGCATTGCCAACCTAGTCATGCAACAGTCATATCAGACAGGCGCTACTATTATCAGCTCCCTCTCCCCTTTTTTTTTTTTTGACCTTACCAGTGCTGCATGTTCAACTTCCCTAACCAGGATTAAACCCATGTCCCCTGCAGTAAAAGTGTGGAGTCTTGAAGTCCTCATCTCCCTCTTCATGATAGAGAAACTGAGATAGAGGTGGGATAAGCAATTTGTCCAAAGTCACTTTTATAATCAGTGCTGAACTGGCATCTGAACCCAGGCTATCAAAGTGCTGAACTCACCATCTAAACCACAGTGCTCATCCCAACTTCTACCAGCATCAGTGCTAACATGTGCTGTGTTGTGCTTAGTCGCTCAGTCATGTCCGACTCCTTGCTATCCCACAGACTATAGCCCGCTAGGGCTCCTCTGTTCCATGGGGATTCTCCAGGCAAGAATACTGGAGTAGGTTGCCATGCCCTCCTCTAGGAGATCTTCTCAACCCAGGGATTGAACCCAGGTCTCCAGCATTGCAGGCAGATTCTTTACCCGCTGAGCCACCAGGGAAGCCTATGAACACTGGAGTGGGTAGCCTATCCCTTCTCCAGGGATCTTCCCCACCCAGGAATGAAATTGGAATAGCCTGCATTACAGGGGATTCTTACCAGGTGAGCTACCAGGGAAGCCCTAGTACTAACATATCCAGGTCCTAATTGGGGGATAGAATAATTCATGAAGAACAGTAAATTGATTTGACATGTATTTGGATGCACCTCAGCAAGACTATGGTTTTTAAATCTTAGAATCAAAGATAGTGACAGTTGACAGGACCTTGGAGGAGTATTCAGTTCTTAGTTCTAGGAAATAAGACATAATTTGTAAAAGTAATCTAAGTACAGAATAACATAAATATTTTTAAAATAAAAGTATTCTAAATATATATCAATAAATTTGAAATTCAAAGTAAAATTATATTTCTAGAAAAATGTAAAATGTTTAACAAAAGAAGAAATAGAAATTCTTAATTAACCAATACATGTTAAGAAAACAAGGTCCCTTAAAAGCAAAAACCTTTCTTCCATAAAGTACCAGGTCCCAAAAGTATTATATGTGAGTTTTACCATGTAAGTCCTCTTTTGTATACTAGTATATCTAGAAAGAAGGAAAAGAGAAAAACTGCTAAAATTCTTTCCATGAAGCAATTATAGCATATAAACCTCAATAAGGGCATTTCAAGAAAATAAAATTACAGTTCATATGAACATTAACGCCATATCAGATCTAAATTTTTATTCAACCAAGTAAAAATGAGTTTTGTTTAAAAGAAAAATAAGATAATCTCAATATATTAAAAAATAAAATCTCTTTATGTCAAAATTGTTAGAAAACTAGGTAGCTTTGGGTAAAGGGAACTTTCTTAACCTAATGACGTAATAATAAATTATAGCAAATAACATATCAAGTGGGAACATTTTAGAAGGATTTCATTTGAGACTGGAAAAAACTAATAAGAAAAGGCAATAGGAGCCCTACTATCTCAGTAATGCTCAAGTGGGTACAGGACGTCATGGACAATACAAGACCAGAAAAAGAAATAGAATAGATTAAGAACTGCTAAAAAGAATCAAAACTCATTATCTGCCGATGCTAATTTGAAAATTAAAAGTTTAAGAATCCTACTGACAAACTGATACAACTAACAAGAAAGTTCAATAAGATTATGAAATGATTAGAATAATGTGATACAAAATACAAAGTCAAAAGAATTAAATATATATAAAATTGGATGTGTCTATGATTTCTTTTTTTAATTTAAATTGATTTATTTTAATTGGAGACTAATTACTTTACAATATTGTATTGGTTTTGCCATACATCAACATGAATCTGCCACAGGTGTTATGATTTCTGAGTAGAAAAAGGTTTCTTGATACCAAAAGTAGCACAGAATATAAAGGGAAAAACTGATAGCTTTGACGACATGGAACTAAAGGTATGGGCTTAAAACAGGACAACAAAGATAGAATTGAAGATGTGGGTAGATTGAGTGAAAACCTTTTAATTTCTGTAAATAACTAAGGATATCAAGAATACATGCAAATAAAATTAATGCAGCAAGAATAAAGTCAAGGAACTTTATGGAAAAGTAATGTAAAGATATGGAGCATATACAAAGAAAGCTTATTTGGGCACTCATTATTAATTGGCGGAACTACATAAGCATCCAGTATCTGAGTGCCACTACTCTAAGTGCTTTTAAGGTATAACTATTCTGTTCTGGCCTTAGAGCAACTCCATGAACTGGGCATCATTATTGTCTCCTTTTCCAAATCAGGAACCAGGAACAGAAAGTTACACAAATATTTAGGGGTGGAATGAGAATTTGAGGCCACACGTGCTTGCATGCTCAGTCGCTTCAGTCTTAGCTAACTCTCTGTGACCCCATAGACTCTAGCCCACCGGGCTTCTCTGTCCATAGGATTCTCCAGGAATCGCATGGAATCCTATGAAGTGGATTGCCATGCCCTCCTCCAGGGCATCTTCCAAACCCGGGGACTGAACCCACATCTCCCATGGCTCCTGTACTGCAGGCAGCTTTACCGCTGAGCCACCAAGGGATCCCTGAGGTCACCTGCTGCTGCTGCTGAGTCGCTTCAGTCGTGCCCAACTCTGTGCAACCCCACGGACGGCAGCCCACCAGGCTCCGCCGTCCCTGGGGTTCTCCGGGCAAGAACACTGGAGTGGGCTGCCATTTCCTTCTCCAATGCATGAAAGTGAATATGAAAGTGAAGTCGCTTAGTCGTGTCCGACTCTTCGCGACGCCCGGGGACTGCAGCCCACCAGGCTCCTCCGTCCATGGGATCTTCCAGGCAAGAGTACTGGCGTGGGGTGCCATTGGCTTCTCAGATCTCACACACATAACCTCTAAAACCGGTATGACTCCACTGCTGTTACACCATCGGGCTGTTAAAAATTAGAAAGATAACATCAACGGCTGGCAAGGATGTGAGGAAATAATCTAATATAATATTGAGAGGGGCAGTTCTAAGACAATGTAACCATCTTGAGTGCAGTCTGGTAGCACTGAGTGAAAATTGTAGGCATATTTGTTATGCCTCCAAGTTCACTCCTGAGTGTGGACTTGAGTGATGTTCTTCACAGATGCTCAAGGAGACATGTACAGTGATGCCTATCAAAGTATACTGCGCTGGAAAAAGTTGAAGGCAATCTAGGAGTTGAAAAATAGGTAAACTGTATAGGTATAAATAACATGCAGTGTATTAATATGCATGAGAGGAATCCTTATGCTTGAGGCAGTGATCAGCATGGAAAAGATTTCATAACTATGAAGTAAGTGGATTTCATAACTATGAAGTTGAATAGAACAGTAAGAAACAGCATGTGATGCCAGTTGTGACAATAAGAGCATATCTACATTAACAAAAATAAATTTTATGAGTGCTCACATTGCAATGACCACAAACCCCATGGAATGTGGATTGGAAGAGTGTACATTAACTGCATGTGAGTAGGAGCCTGGTGGGGTTGGGAGGGGGCTGATGATGCAGAAATGAATGAGAAAAATCATGAAATAAAAGAGAGAAGATGCACTGGTTGACAATAAAAATTTGCCAGGAACCAAGGAGTATAATCAATTTAATTCCATGCACTTGAGATCCAAAATCCCAAAGCAAACAAAAATAAAAATAGCAACAAAATTTTTAAAAATCTACCCATCTATCTATATACCTATCTATCCATCTATCCATGCATCCATTCATCCATCTATATGAGTTTTTTTAATGTTGGTATGTCAATATATAAAATTTAGATCTACTCTAATAAAAATTATATAATGTTTTAAAGAAATTCAGGGCCTGAAGAATAGCACAGAGGGAATTACTGAAGATGAATATAGTAGTTCTTGTTGCATTTTTCCTGTATGTTCTTTTAGTTTGTGTGACAGAAAGAAAAATGTTTAACGCAGGAAGTATTTCACATGAACTCTAAAACCTGGGTTACTTATTTACTATTTTATTACAGTCTGGTTTAAGAATATACAGAAAAATAATTGTTGCTGTAACCTGAAATCATTCACCCTTATAACCTGTCATTACAAAAGCATTCAAAAAATTAAGAATTATGTGCTTCATATTGCATTTACATTGGCCTTCTTTTTTAGTTTCTATGCTTATAATGACCCAGAAAACATATTTGCTTAATGAATCAAGGAAACTGGGAGAAGGAAACAGTATGGTAAGTACTTAAAGAGAAGGCAGAAAAATGGGAAAAATTCCTTTCCTTTCAGCTACATTCTTTCCACTGGTCTTAATTACTACCCTCTTGCATTCATGGCCTTTGTTAAGTAGTGCAATATTTAATTATTTAAATCAAGGCAATATTACAATGTATATATTCCTTAGTAATAAAAAGTTTAAAAGATAAAAGCATCTCATTCTCATTTAGCGATATAGTAAAATATTTATGAATAAAACAACACAGTGTCTGGGATTTACATTGAGGTACACCAGGAGGAAAGCAAGGGAAGGTTAGAGGAAATGAAACTGATAAAGTGGTAACAATGTTGTTGTTGAGTAACAGGAATATAGAGGTCTGCTATTCTCTTAAGTCAACTTTTGTAAAAGATTTAGATTCTTCTCTTATAAAAACTTTTCCTTTAAACATTTTAAGCTTGGGCTTTGTAAGGTTTAAAAAGTCATTCTGCTATAATTGCATTTTGAAATATTTATGAAATGAATAAAGCTCTTAGCACTGCATAGATAGACACATTTGGAAGAGTTTATAATGTCAGTCCAAATAGGCCAGCCGCTGCATTCAGGATGAAGCATGGCCTGACACACGTATCCCATTTCCAAAACAACTGGCAGGTGTGGGCTGCTTTTCCACATTTGTCGTAAGCACTGGCAAGATTTCTTCCTCTCTGAGTATGTGGGGCAGCTCCTGGATGTAAAAATTGCTTTCCCTCTCATTGAGCAATTTCAAAATTTAACTGTCAAATAACAAATATTTATTATAATCAAGTAGCTTCACAAAGAAAGAGAAAGGGGTTTTTGTTTGTTTGTTTTATTTTGTTTATTTACAATTTCCAAAAAGACAGTACAGGGAACAATGTCCTCAAAAGATCTTACTAATCTAAAATTGGTTAGTATGGATATGGTTTAAATTGATGAGTCATTTGTTTTAGGGAGAATTTTCTACACTAAAATACCCATTGAAAATTAGTGACATTTGGAAGTTCATGATAAGTAAATATTTTAAGTTATGAGTACTAAAATCTGAAGGAGACTGTGGAGACGCTGATGAAAACTCTGGAGGTTTCTGCCAAGCAGTCTTTCCGATATGACAGCATAACTCTTGGCTTCTTTTCCCTTTCAGATGTGGTTACCAGAGGTGGTGAGGGGGTTGGAGGAGGGGAACTGGATGAAGTTAGTCAAAAGGAACAAAATTCCATTTGTAAGATAAATAACTACTAGGGATGTAATGTGTAACATGATAAATATAATTAACCCTGTCGTATGTTATATAAGAGAGTAAATTCTAAGAGTTCTCATCAAGAAGAAAAAAAATTTTTAAATTTTGTATCTATATGAGATCATGAATGTTTACTAACTTATTGTGCAACCATTTTATAATGTATGTAAGTCAAATCACTATGCTGTATACCTTAAACTTACACAGTGCTATATGTCAATTATATCTCAATAAAACTAGAAGGAAAATAGAAATAAATAAACTGTAAATAGCAATGCCTGTGTATAACTGACAAAATAATTGTTTTGAAGACTTTTTTAGAAACATATTTGCTGTATAGAATGATATAAAAATGCAGCACAATTGAATAATTCTAAAAGTTGTCCTAAAATTCCCTGAAAGAGACAATTTTTTTTTCTCACTGGAAAACTACTTTCCGTGAGTTTTAAACTGCATCTGGTTTGAATTAGCTTTGGAAATCATTGCTGTGTTTTTCTAAAGTAATGCTGGATCATCTCCACGTGATCCTGATGAGGACATTATTTTATTTTATTTTGTTCTTGATACTCATTTCATTCTGCAAAACTTTCACAAAGAGAAATGTAAGCAGCAGGTCAGTCCTGGGCCTTTACCTATTCTTAATGCAATTGTTTGACTATTGATCATGAGCACAGGAGTAGGCCCATTTCTAGCTCACCACTGTTGTACAACTGTATGCAAATATAGAACATTTTCTCTCACTGTTTTCAACTCAATTATCAATATTCTCACCAACCTCAGAATTAAATCAATATTCTTGTGGTGCTAAGATAAAGCTTCTCATCATACAGTATTTTCTTCAAAAGCTATTTCTCACCTAATAGGACCTTAATAATTTAAAATCACTAACCTTCCAACTTATTCAGTAGAGGTATCAAAGACAGATTTCAGCTACATATTGCTGGAGAAGAAAAGGAGACAGAGCCTTTAAAAAATGCTCCAGAGAAGAGAGGCTAGGGTCCTTGGGAGCCTGCAAGCCCATGTATCAGGCCATGTCGGTGCTCTACTGTCTTGTTTCCAGCCGAACCTGTTTAGAGAAGTTAAATGAAAGACTTAAGAGACGTGGGTTCTGGAGAACAACTGTTGAAATCAATTCCAGCTTTGTCACCTAACTGTGTGATTTGGGCAAATTGTTTCTGGTCTCTAAAAAGAGAGACTATGAAACAACTAACAAACAACTAATCTCAAAGATATACAAGCAACTTATGCAGCTCAACTCCAGAAAAATAAACGATCCAATAAAAAAATGGGCCAAAGAACTAAATAGGCATTTCTCCAAAGAAGACATACGGATGGCTAACAAACACATGAAAAGATGCTCAACATCACTCATTATCAGAGAAATGCAAATCAAGACCACAATGAGGTATCATTTCACACCAGTCAGAATGGCTGCGATCCAAAAGTCTACAAGCAATAAATGCTGGAGAGGATGTGGAGAAAAGGGAACCCTCTTACACTGCTGGTGGGAATGCAAACTAGTACAGCCACTATGGAAAACAGTGTGGAGATCCCTTAAAAATTGCAAATAGAACTTCCTTATGACCCAGCAATCCCACTGCTGGGCATACACACTGAGGAAACCAGAATTGAAAGAGACACATGTACCCCAATGTTCACTGCAGCGCTGTTTATACTAGCCAGGACATGGAAGCAACCTAGATGTCCATCAGCAGATGAATGGATAAGAAAGCTATGGTACATATACACAATAGAGTACTACTCAGCCCTTAAAAAGAATAAATTTGACTCAGTTCTAATGAGATGGATGAAATTGGAGCCGATTATACAGAGTGAAGTAAGCCAGAAAGAAAAACACCAATACAGTATACTGACACATATATATGGAATTTAGAAGGATAGTAATGAAGACGCTCTATGTGAGACAACAAAAGAGACTCAGAGGTATAGAATGGACTTTTGCACTCTGAGGGAGAGGGAGAGGGTGGGATGATTTGGAAGAACGGCATTGAAACATGTATACTATCTTGTAAGAACGAAGTGCCAGTCTATGTTCAATACAGGATGCGGGACGCATGGGGCTGGTGCACGGGATGATTCAGGAGAGGATGTGGGGTGGGAGGTGGGAGGGGGCTTTGGCATTGGGAGATCGTGGACACCTGTGGCTGATTCATGTCAATGTATGGCAAAACTAATACAGTATTGTAATTAAAATAATAAATAAATTTTAAAAATAAATAAATAAATAAATAAATAAGAGAGACTACTACTCTAACTCATTGGATAGTTCTGAGGATTAGTTAAATAAATCCATGTAAAGTGCTTAGGATAGTGCCTAGCAAAAGGTAAGGACCTAGTAAATGTCAGCTGCCCTCAGTTATCTTCATCATCATCATCATTATAAACACCCAGACTAAAGCACGTACAGATTTCAGTATATAACTACTCATGTGCACACTTGCTTACACATACATATAAATATGCAATACATGCCAAAAAAGTATGCCTTTTGATTTTATATTGCAATTTTTACCTATCATGTATTACTTTTTCAGGTGAGTACATGTGTATTTCATTAAAAAATTGCTATCTTGTAACTCATTATATTGATGCATTATTTTATATTGGTCTGTCTTTAGTTTTTACTTCCAGGTTTCTTGGTTTATAAATAATGCTTAAAGCTGCAGTGTTCTATACATAACTTTGTCTATAAATAGCACTTTCTGAAGAACAGAATCCTAAAAGTGAAAGTTTTTGTTCAAATTATATATGTGTATGTGTGTGTATATATGTGTGTGTGTGTGTGTGTGTGTGTGTGTGTACGCTATAGCAGCATGTAGTCTTAATTCCCAGACCAGAGTTCAAACCTGCATCCCCTGCATTAGAAGCTCAGAGTCTTAACCACTGGACCACCAGGGAAGTCCCTCAAATTACATTTTTATTTTTTAAATAATTAATTGACATTCTAAAGTATTCATCAAGTATATTATGTCCACTTTATATTAATGGTTTTAAAAACTGTTCATTATCCATTTCCACAGACCCTGCCAGTATTTAATGCACTGGGTATGATATTGTATTTGGTCTTCATTTGCATTTCCCGGCTAAGAGGAAAGTTGAGCATATTTCCTTATATTTATTGGCTTTTATAGGTATTCTATGATTTTATTTTAATATTATTTATATATTTACATATTGTATGGTTTTTTAATCTTTTTTAATCTTTAATTCTTTAATCATTGTGTATATTAGGAATATTAACTCCTTGTCTTGTGTATGTGTTACATATATTTTTTCCAAGACTGTTGGTGATTGTGTGTAGACATTTCTCCTCTTTAAGTGGGCCTTTCCACACTGAGCTTAAAATATTGGTCACATTGTGTTCTAATAATCTTACAGCTTTGATTTTGCTCTTTAGTTATGTTATCTACATATAAAATAATTTTGTATTATTTTGGTGGTAAGTAGGTTTACATATGTTGGGTAGTGAATTTCCTCATAATTAAATAAATGTGAAATCACAGTTAGAAACTGAAAGATGAATAGGACTTTAAAGATTATTTAGTCCCTAGTCCCATTTTGTTAGAGGATTAAACCCCAATATGAAGAAAAGAATCATTTACTTCAGCTCTAAGGGTAATTTGATTTGAATGTTAAGGCTGGATGGCTGATATGAAAATGTTTCATTTGGCCAGATCCTCTCTTCCCAGAACACTTCCTGCTGCCTGGGTCTGGGTTAAGCAGTTTGGCTGGCAGTATTTTCACGGTTTGCTTCCCCCTCTACGTATTTATTTCCTTCTCAGAAATCACAGTCCTTTATAGCATTATTTCAGATAGTAAGACTTATTTTGAACTCTTTTCTTTTAACATAATTTTTTTCAAAACTCTTCCCAAAGAGACAACTTTTGGTTTGGCTCAACTTTTCTGAAAATAATAAAGTTTAATATTCCACCTATAAATATCTACCAGGTATGAAAATATTCACTGCTCTAGGCCAAACTCAGGTAGTAAACATAAAATTTGATTCTTAAACTATGAAAATACTTGACAAAAATTTTAAAAGGACAATCTGTAGTACAAATTTGTTTTTGAGAAGGATGATTTTAGCTTGGTTTTAATTTTTATTAACATTACTTATTAGCATTTATTGTTTCTTTTCTACTTGCTAAAGTAATGCATAAACTGAAGGAAATATTGAAAAATTTAGAAAATTTTAAAAACTTAGAAAATATTTCTAAAATAAATTTAGAAAAAAATTTAAATTTTCTACTCTGCATAATCACTGTAAACATTTTCATATATTTTTAAATCATTTCTGGTTATATATGTGACATTTTTAACAAAATAGACCAGTCAATTCTATAGGAAATAAACCCTGAATATTCACTGGGAGGATTGATGCTGAAGCTGAAGCTCCAATACTTTGGCCACCTAATGGGAAAAGCCAACTCACTGGGAAAGACCTAGCTGCTGAGAAGAATGAAGCAGGAGGAGAAGGGATCAAAAGAGGACAATATGGTTAGATGGCATCACTGACTCAATGGACATGAGTTTGAGCAAACTGCAAGTGGAACTGAAAGAACATAATGAAGTATTATAGAATGTGAACTTCTCATTCTAGGAGACAATCCAAAGCTTATTCAGCAGTGAAGAGAGGAAAATGTATAGTTTTGAAAATATTGTTTAGAGTGTAAAAAGAATATTAAGTAAGCTTTTAAATAGCAAGGAGAGATAAGAAAGCCTTCTTCAGTGATCAATGCAAAGAAATAGAGGAAAACCACAGAATGGGAAAGACTAGAGATCTCTTCAAGAAAATTAGAGATACCAAGGGAATATTTCATGCAAAGATGGGCTCGATAAAGGACAGAAATGGTATGCACCTAACAGAAGCAGAAGATATTAAGAACTCGCAAGAATACACAGAAGAACTGTACAAAAAAGATCTTTATGACCCAGATAATCATGATGGTGTGATCACTCACCTAGAGCCAGACATCCTGGAATGTGAAGTCAAGTGGACCTTAGAAAGCATCACTATGAACAAAGCTAGTGGAGGTGATGGAATTCCAGTTGAGCTATTTCAAATCCTGGAAGATGATGCTGTGAAAGTGCTACACTCAATATGCCAGCAAATCTGGAAAACTCAGCAGTGGCCGCAGGACTGGAAAAGGTCAGTTTTTATTCCAATCCCAAAGAAAGGCAATGCCAAAGAATGCTCAAACTACTGCACAAATGCACTCATCTCACACTCTAGTAAAGTAATGCTCAAAATTCTGCAAGCCAGGCTTCAGCAATATGTGAACCGTGAACTTTCAGATGTTAAAGCTGGTTTTAGAAAAGGCAGAGGAACCAGAGATCAAGCTGCCAACATCCGCTGGATCATCAAAAAAACAAGAGAGTTCCAGCAAAATATCTATTTCTGCTTTACTGACTATGCCAAAGCCTTTGACTGTGTGGATCACAATAAACTGTGGAAAATTCTGAAAGAGATGGGAATACCAGACCACCTGACCTGCCTCTTGAGAAACTTGTGTGCAGGTCAGGAAGCAACAGTTAGAACTGGACATGGACCAATGGACTGGTTCCAAACAGGAAAGGGAGTACGTCAAGGCTGTGAATTGTCACCCTGCTTATTTAACTTCTATGCAGAGTACATCATGAGAAACACTAGGCTGGAAGAAGCACAGGCTGGAATCAAGATTGCTGGGAGAAATATCAATAACCTCAGATACGCAGATGACACCACCCTTATGGCAGAAAGTGAAGAGGAACTAAAAAGCCTCTTGATGCGAGTGAAAGAGGAGAGTGAAAAAGTTGGCTTAAAGCTCAACATTCAGAAAACTAAGATCATGGCATCCGGTCCCATCACTTCAGGGCAAATAGATGGGGAAACAGTGGAAACAATGTCAGACTTTATTTTGGGGGGCTCCAAAATCACTGCAGATGGTGACTGCAGCCATGAAATTAAAAGACACTTAGTCCTTGGAAGGAAAATTATGACCAACCTAGATAGCATATTCAAAAGCAGAGATATTACTTTACCAACAAAGGTCCATCTAGTCAAGGCTATGGTTTTTCCAGTAGTCATGTATGGATGTGAGAGTTGGACTGTAAAGAAAGCTGAGCACCGAAGAATTGATGCTTTTGAACTGTGGTATTGGAGAAGACTGTTGAGAGTCCCTTGGACTACAAGGAGATCCAACCAGTCCATCCTAAAGGAGTTCAGTCCTGAGTGTTCATTGGAAGGACTGATGCTGAGGCTAAAACTCCAATACTTTAGCCACCTGATGTGAAGAGTTGACTCATTAGAAAAGACCAGTGAGTCAACTGATGCTCAACTGATACCCAATCTCCCTGATGCTGGGAGGGATTGGGGGGCGGGAGGAGAAGGGGACGACAGAGGATGAGATTGCTGGATGGCATCACCGACTCGATGCACACGAGTTTGGGTGAACTCCGGGAAATGGTGATGGACAGGGAAGCCTGGCATGCTGCGATTCATGGGATCACAAAGAGTCAGACATGACTGAGCAACTGAACTGAACTGAAGCCTTTAAATAAAGATAGAAAACGATTAACAATAAACAGATTACAGAAAATAATAAAATAAATAATAAAATAGTCATTAAATGAAATGGAAGACAGAAATATGATTTATAAAACTGAAAGCTATTTTTTAAGGATCAGTAGGTCAGACATGGGAGAAGGCAATGGCAACCCACTCCAGTACTCTTGCCTGGAACATCCCATGGATGGAGGAGCCTGGTGGGCTGCAGTCCATGACTTCGCTAAGAGTCGTACACGACTGAGCGACTTCCCTTTCACTTTTCACTTTCATGCATTGGAGAAGGAAATGGCAACCCACTCCAGTGTTCTTGCCTGGTGAATCTCAGGGATGGGGGAGCCTGGTGGGCTGCCTCTATGGGGTCACACAGAATCGGACATACTAATGTGATTTAGCAGCAGCAGCAGCAGCAGCAGGTCAGACATAAACATTTTTTAAAAAATGTATCGTCAGCAAAAAGCATGAATGCAAACACCACACAAAATGAGATGAAACAACTGAAGACATTGAAACTTATCAAGTTTAGTTATGAATAATAATTTAATACTACATTGAAAACCACATTAAATGAATAATATACAAATGTATTGACAAAATTAGTAAAAGATGAAAAAATAACTTGAATACTCAGACAAATAACCACTAAATATATTACTAATTCTAAATTTTCTCTCTTAGAAAGCTCTAGACAAGGAAAAGTTAATAGGTACTTACTACCACATATTCAGCAAACAGATGTTTAATTGCTCAGTCATGTCCAACCCTTTACAACCCTTTGGACTGTAGCCTGCCAGGCTTCTCTGTCCATGAGATTTTTCAGGCAAGAATACTGGAGTGGGTTGCCATTTCCTTCTCCAGGGGATCCTCCGGACCCAGGGACTGAACCGGCATCTCCTGTGTCTCCTGCATTGCAGGTAGATTCTTTACCTGCTGTGCCATCGAGGAAGCCTAATCCCTTATTTCTACAAACTGAACCAAAAAACAGAAAAAGGGAAAAATGCCAAGCTATTGTTTTGAGACCACATGAATTTTCCTTGGCCGCCCTTTTTCAGGAAGACACCTTTTAAAAAATCATTTTGAAAAGAGGCTTTTTAGGGGCAGAGGGTAAATTGGAAGTTTGAGATATACACACTACTATAAAATTGAAAACTAAAAAGGACCTACTTTATAGCACAGGGAACTCTACTTAATACTCTGTAATGATATATATCGGAAAAGCATCTAAAGAAGAATGAATATATGTGTATTTATAACTGATCCACATTGCTGTACACATGAAAGTAATACAACATTGTAAATCAGCTATACTCTAATATAAATTATTTAAAAAATAAAAAAGAGCTTTTCCTTTGGCCATTTCAGTTTCCATTTCCATTTTAATCTAAAATGTCTTCAAAACTAAATTTTATAATACTGAGAATCAGAATTAATATCTTCTATTATCTATCAAAAAGAGAAGCTTCCAAGCCAACCTATAAAGTAGGACTAAGATAGTCTTTAATTTTAATTTTCATAACAAATGCATAGTTATTTAATCAATATGGGTTGCAAGAGTTAATTTTGAAGTCATCTCTGTATATTACATATTGGTTAATGGCTCAGGCTTTGCTGTTAAGAAGCCTGGGTCTTATTTCTGATCCCTCCTAAAAGCTATGTAGCCTTTCACAAGTTAATGTAAACTCTCTTAGCCTCCCCATCTCTAAAATGCTAATAATATCTTAAGGAATTTTTTGAGAATTGAATTAGATAATAAATTTAGAGAGATTTAGAGTAACTGGCTCACAGTATCCTCAATACCTTTTAGTCATTATCTGTACTATGATAGATTTTGTTAGAATAGTTCAATTATAATTTTAAGAAAGATTTTTAGCCTAAAGTTTAAGCAACATAATGTTTATGACTGACAAGAAGTTTCTTTAAAATAACTTTTAAAAAACTAATTTATTACCCTAAATGAAGTAGTGCTATAGAAAGATACTCTTTTATCCTTGAATGTCCTGACATCTAATAAAAGACTCAAATCCCCAGTTGGAAATATTAACTAAAATGACCCAAATAAAGCCAAAGAAGTACAGCATGACCTTTCAATATTATTCTGGGGCACTGTTTAACAAGTCCATCCAATACTACACTGTCCAATATGCTAGCCATTCTCCATGTGTGGTTACTGAGCACTTGAAATGTAGCTGGTCAGAATGAGATGGCTGTAACTATAAAGTGGATACTAGATTTTCAAGACTTAGTGTGAAAAAAGAATGTAAACTCTTTAAATAATTTGTTATATTATGTGTTAAATTGATAGCATTTTTGATATCTAAGCTAAACAAAACTTATTATTAAAATCCTTTCTTTTTTTAAATATGCCTACTAGAAGATTTTGGATTATATATGTTGTCGACATTTTGTTATTATTGGATGGTGCTGATCTAGAGACTATAACCTTGTATGACTCCCCATTTACAATCAATTAAAGCCTGTAACCTGTGAAGTTTCATATTAACTGGTATATCTCCAGTAGGGATATAAATTATTTCCCTCTAATAGAAAAGATAACCTCACAGGTTATAACTTTATTGTCATGAAGGACAGCAAGTGGTTGTGTAAATGACCCAGGAATCTTATTACATCATTTTTTAAAACATGTGTATCAATATCCAGAATCATAAAATGACCTTTAACCAGCTCTACCATCTCCTCGGTTGCCTCATTAATGGAAGTAAAACTTTGCCAGGTGTTGACTCTGGAGGATTTAATAGATATGCTTTAGAAGAGTTCATTTCCAACTAAGAATATACATGAAAGAAAGCCTTTTTAAAAACTTTCTGAAAATTATTTTGTGATGGGAAAAATTTTTACAATGTTGTAAAATCTTTGAACTGGTTTCACTTTTATTTTTTTGATTGCATGATATTTTTCTTAAAATTCAACTATGACATATGTAATTTAATATTCTTCTGAAAGTCACTCCACAATCCACAAAAATTCTCAGAGAAATTTAAACTGTTTATAGCATAGCCTTTATCCACTGTTTTTGCAAGGGTATGAACACAGATATCGTAGAGGTTTATGTTAATTAGACTACGTTTGTTATGCAACCTTGAGCAGTTAATCGTTAATATTCTCAACAAATCTTTATATTAAGCCAATACCTGTCTGGCGCTGATAGAGAAAAGACTTGCCAATCATTTAAACACAAGCATTTTCCCCTAAGGGCTTCATTTCTTGCCTCGTCAGTTATTTCTATTTCAACTGCAATATACAAGAATCTTAAATTTTTATTAACATTCCTGTTAGTGTGTGTACTTCTACACAAAAGTATTCATTTAGAAATCAAAGTTACATTTCACCTACTGTAAGCTAGAAGAGAAGTGGTAAATAACTTCAACGGCTAGTGGATAAATATAGCTTCACTGACTCCTAAGAGTGAGAATCAATAACTAGGTCATCTGTGCCTTATGCATCTCTCAGATTATTTTACTTAAGTCATTCATTCAGCAAATATTTAATAAGCACTTTAATAATATGTACTAGCTTCTCTAATTGGCATTGCAGCATAACACGGAACACACTGACAGATTCTCTGCATTTATGAAGCTTCTCTGTTAGTAGGGGGGGCCCAGTGGCTAAAGAAGTATAAATAAACAGAGCAGCAGATGAGGGGCCTCCTGGTAGCTTAGCTGGTAAAGAATCTGCCTGCAATTCAGGAGTCCCTGGTTCCTGAGTCAGGAAGATCCCCTGGAGAAGCGATAGGCTACTCACTCCAGTATTCTTGGGCTTCCCTGGTGACTCAGTGGTAAAGAATCCACCTGCAACACAGAAGACCTTGGTTCAATCACTGGGTTGGGAAGATCCCCTGGAGGAAAGCATGGCAACCCACTCCAGTATTCTTGCCTGTAGAATCTCCATGGACAAAGGAGCCTGGGGTGGGCGGGGCTACAGTCCACGGGGTCGCAAAGAGCCAGCCACAACTGAATGACTAAGCACAGCACAGCACAGCAGGTGAGAACAGAGAAGTCATCAGGGCCAGAGAGCTACGGACAGTGTAGGCTACTGAGAGAACTTTGGCTCAAGATGTGAAGATGCTGGAGGGTTTTAAACAGAAATGACATGATAGAAACTGCATTTATAAGATAACTGTGTGGTTGTGTTGAAAGTGGGCTTCTAGAGAGGACTTCCAGATAGGAGGCTACTGTGTAATTCAAGCAAGAGATGCTGGGGATTTGTACCCTTGTATTTACTAGAAGTGGTAGAGTGGGTGCCTTTATGTTATAATGTGAAGTAAAAGGGACAAGATTTGCTGATAAAGGATGTAGAATAAAGAATAGAGACAAGAATAGATCCATTTAAAAATTGTTTTGCTTGCGCAAATGGAAAGTCAGAGTTGCTCTTTTTAATGAAATGGGCAAAATGAGAGGATTGGGGCAGAATATTAGGACTAAGTTTTGGATGTGGAAAGTCTGAAAGGCTATTAGACATCATGGGGGAGATGTCAAGTATGTCATCATATGTAAGAGTCTAAGAGTTTAAGAGAGATGCCAGGGCTAGGAATACACATTAGGATAGGTATGTAGATGACATTGAAAACAGTAAGAATGAGTGAAATCACTAAAGGAGTACATATAAACAGGAAAGAGGTGAGGGCCAAGAATGAAGCTCTGGACTACTCCAGCCTTATTATTCACGTTCCTAAGTAGATTCACCTAATACATTTAATCCAGTATTTGCTACATTTAGTTTTCTAAGGAATACATTTTCTTTTCATGGGTCACCTATTAACATTTCAAGAAACTTGAATTATGAAGAACATCCTTTGTGGAATGCAATAACTCATTGCCTCATCTTTCCACTTAATGTTGCTTATATAAACAGAGCTATTAAATCCTTATTTGACTGTATTTCAATTAGTTTTAGCCATTTGGTGGCTCAGACGGTAAAGCATCTGCCTACAATGTGGGAGAGCTGAGTTCGATCCCTGGGTTGGGAAGATCCCCTGGAGAAGGAAATGGCAACCCACTCCAGTACTCTTGCCTGGAAAATCCCATGGATGGAGGAGCTTGGTAGGCTACAATCCATGGGATCGCAAAGAGTTGGACACTACTAAGCGACTAAACTTTTCAACTTTCAATTAGTTTTGGAATTGGAAATTAGAAAGAAGATAGGATAATTCATTTGATAACAATGTCAGAGACATGAGGTTCTATCCTCATTTTATTTTTTAAATGATAATTATCAATGCTTGATCAGAAAAAAAGGAGAAGTTATAAGTGATTTCTTTTTCTTTCCTGCAAGATTTTTAAACAGAATTTTTGAAACTGATTTCAAACATTCAAAGAAAGACTATTTCCCCCTCTGGAACTATAAATTCTCCAAAGCTGATGATCTTCAAGAAGGACATATTTTGTCTGTGTTAGCTGAAAATCATCTGTGTTTTAATTTATCTGAGTTTCTCAAGTAAACTTTAAAAAACACATATTGAAAAAAAGTGAAAAATAAAGATTTAGGTTTTGACTTAATATGCAGTAAGCATAAAGTAAACTTTGAGTGTTTTAATCTATGTCACCTTGTAAATATGAACATGAAGTTCATACATAAAATTCTTGAATTTTTCTTTGAGAAATAAATACTATCACAGACCATCTGGCGTCTTGTGATTCCTGAAATAAAATCTACTTCTGGGAACAATTTTAGCCGTAGAAAAACATTGCTATGTCACAAATTAAACTTTCTTATTTTTTGGTCTTGGAATAATATCCCCCTGGAAAAGTGTCTTTTTGTGTGTGGATTACTTCATTGTAATGAAGTTGCTACGTTGTCTTCAATTTTTAGGTCAAAAATTTCTACCCTTAACCAGCTGACATGTTAGTTGCTCAGTTGTATCTGACTTTTTGTAACCGCATGGACTGTAGTCCACTAGGCTCTTCTGTCCATGGGACTCTCCAGGCAAGAATACTGAAGTGGGTTGCCATGCCTTTCTCCAAGGGATCTTCCCAACCCAGGGTTTGAACCTGGGTCTTCTGCATTGCTGGCAGATTCTTTGCTGTCTGAGTCACCAGGGAAGTCTACCTTTAGCCAGCTATATCCCCCAAATACTGTGACATTCACCCTTTAAAATAATATACTCTATATGTTAGGAATTACTCTTGTTACTATGAAGGTACAAATATAAAATTTACAGTGCCTGCCTCAGGAAAGCTTGATGGTGAAAACTAACAAGGATTATTCTTGTTTATCTAGCTTTTCTTAATCCAAGACTAGAACATGTCTTTAACTTTGGGCATTACCAGAAAGTATTAGTTTTCTCAACATTTCCACTTATAGTTGAAAGATCTTTCACAAACAAAATCAAAACCCTGATGAGTATTCTTATCTCTGTTGTAACAGGAACTTTCAAGTCAGATAATTTTTTAATTTGAAAATTTTGCTGTTCTAAAACTTTAAACCACCTTTTTTTTTTTTTTTTTTTTTGGCCTTTGAGAATGTGTTGCTGCTGCTGCTGCTGCTAAGTCACTTCAGTCGTGTCTGACTCTGCTACCCCATAGACGGCAGCCCACCAGGCTCCCCCCCCGCCCCTGGGATTCTCCAGGCAAGAACACTGGAGTGGGTTGCCATTTCCTTCTCCAGTGCATGCAAGTGAAAAGTGAAAGGGAAGTCACTCAGTCGTGTCCAACTCTTAGCGACGCCATGGACTGCAGCCCACTAGGTTCCTCTGTCCATGGGACTTTCCAGGCAAGAGTACTGGAGTAGGTTGCCATTGCCTTCTTCGCTGAGAATGTGTTCAGTTCAGTTCAGTCGCTCAGTCGTGTCCTACTCTTTGAGACCCCATGAATCGCAGCACGCCAGGCCTTCCTATCCATCACCAACTCCCCGGAATTCACTCAGACTCACGCCCATCGAGTCAATGATGCCATCCAGACATCTCATCCTCTGTCGTCCCCTTCTCCTCCTGCCCCCAATCCCTCCCAGCATCAGAGTCTTTTCCAAGGAGTCAACTCTTCGCATGAGGTAGCCAAAGTACTGGAGCTTCAGCTTTAGCATCATTCCTTCCAAAGAAATCCCAGGGCTGATCTCCTTCAGAATGGACTGGTTGGATC
The DNA here is from genome assembly GCA_917880005.1 of Nanger dama. Classification (NCBI taxonomy): domain Eukaryota; kingdom Metazoa; phylum Chordata; class Mammalia; order Artiodactyla; family Bovidae; genus Nanger; species Nanger dama. The sequence continues at coordinate 41,314,438 of CAKJTW010000007.1, forward strand.
CCCTTGCAGTCCATGGGACTCTCAAGAGTCTTCTCCAACACCACAGTTCAAAAGCATCAATTCTTCAGCATTCAGCCTTCTTCACAGTCCAACTCTCACATCCATATATGACTACTGGAAAAACCGTAGCCTAGACTAGACGGACCTTAGTCGGCAAAGTAATGTCTCTGCTTTTGAATATGCTATCTAGGTTGGTCAAAACTTTTCTTTCAAGGAGTAAACCTCTTTAATTTCGCTGCAGTCACCATCTGCAGTGATTTTGAAGCCCCCAAAATAAAGTCTGACACTGTTTCCACTGTTTCCCCATCTATTTCCCATGAAGTGATGATTTCTCTCTAATCTGGTTGATGACAAAACCCAGTAATGTTCTCATAAGGAAAGGCACAGAAAATGAATATTCAGGAAGGACTTCAGGAAGTGCTATGTTGTTTTGGTTCATCTGCTGTCTAATTGAACAAAGGAGAAATGTGAGACAGATTTTCCTGAATTAGCTTCTATAAAGGGTGAGGTATACCTGATGTATCACTCTCAGAACCAGAAACTTGACTGCAAATGGTAGATGTCATCTGTTCAGTCCTCTTAACTCATTATAGAGCTATTCATCTAGACCAAGTTCATACCTCCATGATAACATAAATGACTCCTTGAATAGGGCTACAGCTGTGATATGGAATAAGAACTATACTGTGTCAACAAGAAAATTTATTTGGGGTTATTTATCAGAAAGGATGCACATGCTACTGTAATCTGCCACTCATTGTGAGTGTTTTGCAGTGACATCATTTATAAGTGTTATGAACATTAAATTTCTAATGGGACTTCAGTTTCCATGTTTATAAAATTGCAATAATAGTAATACCTAACTAAACACTGCATGCTCTAGAAAGAATTGAGTGAAGTCATGTCTGTGAAAGTGATTGTACATTGCTGAGTCTGATTTGTAAAAATCTACTAAAGGATGCAAAAATCAAGTACTCATACATATATCCTATCTCACACAGTTAAGTATCTCCTCCATCAGCCATGGGAAGATGGTAGAGTGCTGAAGAGTGTAACAAAACAGACCACTTTATTTCTAATTCCTGGTAATCTATATCCATGTGTTACAATGACCCTCATCCCAGTTTCCTATAGTCATTCAATGAGCAAAGTTTTAGAGTACTACATTCCAGGCACTCACATCTACAAAACAAAATCAGGCAAGACCCTGTTTTTTACTGCTTAGATAGAGAAAGAAGCAGTGCCTCACTTATAAGCATGTACATACCTGTCAGAATGGCTATCATCAAAAGAACATGAATAACAAACGTTCGCAAGAATAGAAAGGGAAGGAACCCTTGTACTCAGTTCATGAGAATGGAAAAATGATGCAGCCACTGTGGAAAACATGAAGGTTTCTAAAAAAACCTAACATTAGAATTACCAAATGACCCAGCAGTTCCACTCTTGGGTATATATCCTCAAAAAACCAAAACATTAATTTAAAATATACATTCACCCCAATGATTATAGTAGCATTACTTATAATTGCCAAAGTATGGAAGTAACCTTAGCATGCATCAACAAATGAATAAATAAAGAAGATGTGGTATATGTATATATAGAGAATATATACATATTATATATACAGGCTTCCCTGGTAGCTCAGTTGGTAAAAATCTGCCTGCAGTGCAGGAGACCTGCATTTGATCCCTGGGTCAAGAAGATCCCTGGAGAAGGAAATGGCAACCCACTCCAGTATTCTTGCCTGGAAAATCCTATGGATAAAGGAGCGTGGTGGGCTACAGTCCATGGGGTTGCAAGAGTTGGACAAAACTTAGCTACTAAACCACCACTATACAATGCAATGAAATACTACTCACCCATAAAAAAGAAAAAAATTGAAAATTGCCATTTGTAACACCATGGAGGGACTTGGAGCATATTATACTAAGTGAAATTAGTCAGACAGAGAAAGACAAATAGTGTATGATATCACTTATATGTGGAATCTAAAAATAAAACAAACTAGCAAATATAGCAGAAAAGAAATGGACTTATAGAGAACTAGTGTTTACCAAAGGAGAGAGAGAAATGGGGAGGAGCAATAGTGGAGTTAGGGAATAAGAGGTACAAATTACTGTGCATAAAATAAATAAGCTACATTGATATATTGTATATCACAGGGAATACAGCCTATATTTTATAATCACTATAAATGAACTGTAACTTTAAAAATTGTGAATCGTTATGCTGTACACCTGAAACATACAATATTATACATCAACTGTGTTTTTATTGTTGTTTAGTTGCTATGTCACGTCCGACTCTGCGACCCCATGGACTGTCGCCCGCCAGGCTCCTCTGTCCACGGGATTTCCCAGGCAAGAATACTGAAGTGGGTTACCATTTCCTTCTCCAGGGGATCGTCCTGACCCAGGGATCGAACCCACATTTCCTGCATCAGCAGGCAAATTCTTTACCAATGAGCCACCAGTGGTTACTTTAATTTTTCAAAAAGCTATGCTAGATAGAGGTATGCTCTGGGTAATGTTGGTGCCTGGATGGACAGGGGTATTCAAATAAGACGCGGTTGGGCTGCGGGGAGGGAAGACCAGAGGAAGGCTGTTGGGAGGATGACTCCCTTGATGGCTGAAGCTTTCTGAGTTAGAGAGCTGCTGTGCCCAGGCTCTCAGGTGATAGGAGGCAGAGTTCACTGAGGTAAGGAATACAAGTGTTAACAGGATGTGGAAATGGGATGCTTCCTGTTGTCTTGAAAGAAGGCAAAAGCCCCAAAGCAGAGAACACAAGGAAATAAGTACTCATATGTTTCACAGAGAAGCTGCTAACAGACCTATTCCTACAAGGCTTTTTAAAAGGTGGACGGGTAAGACCTGCCACTCTCACACTCCGTTCCATCCAAATTAAGTAAATGATTAAAACTCTGAAGGCCTTTTTAAAGACGTAGGCATCATTATTCATGATCAATGCGTAGTTTTCCAGAATGATGCTGAAATCTAGGAAAAATCATGATTATTTGATCAAGGGACTGGCTTCTTAAAATGGTTTAAGCACAGCGCAAATACTTCCTTTATAATTCCTGTGATAGTAGAGCTTCTGTAGGATAGTACATAGCAGTGAAAACAGTCATAAGAGTTAATCTAACTGTTCAACAAGAAATCTTAAAATTTTTGCCCATTGTTCTTGCATGCCTTATTAAACTTTTCTTCCACACGATCCATAAACGCACTGTATGCATCTCGCCGCCTTCTGTGTCTCTTAAGGAAGATGGTACAAAGGAGGTTAGTGAAAGCAAGCATATATCTACTTTAATTTTCGTTTATCTTTTAAAAATTGATATTTAATAATCTTTGGCTTTAAAACTTGCTCCACAGGCCAAACACACATCTTGTTCTGTTTGTACATGCACGACTATTCAAAGAAGCCTAATTTGTCCAGGGGCGAATTTGAGGCATAAAATGTGTTTCAGCATCTTTTTCAGAGTGTTTGGGAGAGGCTTCTTGTCAGGCCTTATTTGAGTGCCATCAACTCAAAATGGGCTGCTCCAAAAAAAAGTGGGAGTAAATTTGGGAAAGATTTCCCACAATATTTAGGCTTCAATCCACGATGTCAACAATCTTTGATACAAGAAAGAAAGAAAAAAAAAAACCTCAAATACTAGATAATCCGTTGTTTGCATTTTAAGTAAAAGCAGAAATCTGAACGCTTCACTTTTAAAAATAGGCATATCTTTCACTATAACAAATGAAAATTCCTGCATTAAAGCAATTGTTAACATCAATGCTATATACAAACCGCAACAGCTATGGAAAAGAGGCAAACTCACTGTGTATGAAGCAGATTTAACGGGCCAAGGGGCTTTTGGTAAAATTAGCTTTGAATCCCAGGTGCATTCACGAGGCTTGTAGGTGATAAATCTTTCTGTACTGTTCTGGTGACCATTTTTCAGCAATGGACATCCACTTACTAGAGACAGGAAGACAAATGAGAGACTTAGCAGTGACGTGAGTCTTTTGTTCATGAAGTCTCTCACAAGATGGTCTCATTTTTGGAAATCAGGACCCAGGAGCAGTAAATTGCTGGGCAATTTACAGGTGCAAATCTAAATTAAAAATTGCTTATCCTTTCTACTATTTCTGCTAGAATTAATTTTGCCCTTCTCCAAACATCAATTCAAATCCTCCCTTATTTTATTTCCTTGGGAACCTCTTTAAAAGTTTTTTCTCATTAGTGCTTTTGACTTGAAGGGCATATTTTGCATTCTACCTTATATTTGACTTAGATGTTTCTAGACTAGAAACATCAAAGACTTGGTCTTATAAAATATTTTTGGTGTTTCCTTCCATAATGACTTAGACACGAGGAAATCTGAGGTGTACTAATCTAATTAGGTTCAATTATGTACCTAGACAAGGTCTTTTAAATTTAATCCATGCTAAAATGTAGATTATTTACAAATAAATTATCTTAATTTTACAATTATAAAATTATTTGCTACTCATTTTGAAAAGAAGAAAATAAAATTCAACCATTAGCCCATTATCCAGAAACAACCATTGTTAACACCTTATTGGTTTATAATTGATATGTAATTATAATACTAAATACAGTATGTATTAGCTTTATCCATATAAAAATCTTGGATTATACAGACTAAACCTGCATAAACACCATACAAATGGCACCATAATAACACTAATGGTATGTGTATTACCATGTGCTAGACAAGATATGCTTTACATACATTATATACCAGGTGCTTTATATATGTATGGGTTTCCTGGTGGCTCAAATGATAAAGAATATGCCGGCCTTGCAGGAGACACAGTGATTCAATGCTCACAAAAATTTTATGATGCAAATTCAACTACTATCATTCCCATTTATAGGTAAGGAAACCAAGATATAGACAGCTTAGGTAATTTAGGGCAGTGAGGCCAGGATTCAAAGCTATGCATCTTGCTTCTGGAATCTATTTTAACTCATTGGTTCTCCATACAGAACACACTGAGTTACAACTCGAGTTTTAGTAACTTTTAGTAATATATTAAAAGTTATGGATAACAAAGCATATGGATTTTTGCCATCAATGAACTGAGAATTTAAAATTTACTGTATCATTAAAGGTGATAAGTTAAAAATACCTTTTTAATTACTTACCTTTTTAAATATTTCTGTTAATATATAATGCAGAAAGCTTATGTTTGCCACGCTTATAACTTTATAATAACAACTTACCCGTACTTAAGTGTTGTGACTTAAATTTTAATCCAAAAGGATCCTTTTCATAAGTCGTCACAAAATTTGGTAAATTATGTTCATTCTAGACATGTAAAGAGAAGATTGTGCTATTACTAAGAAATATTGTTTCTTATTGCTAACATTCTACTCGGAATTTGGTTTCTCCAAATATTAAATATTTCACCAGTAAAATGAATTCTGAGGACTTTGTTGTAGCATTTAAAACCTGCATATGAACAGTTGATGTAATAATCCAAGATTCCAGACAGTGTTTAACCAATTCTTTCTATGATGGCGTGAGAACTTCACTTATCCTTCTGTGAATAATTTTGAAAAGATATTTTAAACAGGATAAAATAAAAAGAATCTATTCAGAATTTAGCAACACAATTTCAAATGCAAATAGAATTACATGTTTTATTTCTAGAGCTGAATTTATTTCAGGCAATAGGAAAAAATGTTGAATAAAGCAAAAATGATTTGCTGAGACTGGAATAGAATAAATATTGATTGTTTTTAGTATATTATAAAACAAAGTTATTTTAATATGGCTTAAATGCACCAATATGAACTAAAATGGAATTTGTACACTTCCCAGAATCTAATCAAATAAACCAACACAAACGTCTCTGCTTGAAAGCTAAATCAGTGTGGCACAAAGAATGAACTTGGGGATGTGATGCAGAAGTTAGACAAGGTTCTCTTCTTAGTGTTTCTAGTCCTGCCACAGCAAATAATAAAATATTAAAAGTCCCAAAGGAAACTCCTTAATACAAAATTTTTTATCTTTCATCAAATCCAATGTGAAGCCAAGTTTAGAAAAAAAAATTGTCAGCTGTTTAAAGCTGTAACAATACTGACATCTGGTGGTTGTATAATTTATATCTTGCTGCCTCCCATTCACTCTTGATGCAGGATGCATGGGGCTGATGCACAGGATGATTCAAGTAGAGGATGTGGGGTGGGAGGTGGGAGGGGGCTTCAGCATTGGGAGATTGTGTTCACCTATGGCTGATTCGTGTCAATGTATGGCAAAACAAATACAGTATTGTAATTTAAAAAATAAATAAATAAATAAATAAATAAATTTTTTTAAAAAAGCAAATTAATTGACATAAAATTTAAAAATCCCAGATTGGGATTGACATAGGCACACTATTATGTATAAAATAGAAAACTAATAAGAACCTACTGATAGCACAGGAAACTCTGCTCAGTGACCTATATGAGAAGAGAATCTAAAGAAGAATGAATATATGTGTATTATATATAACTGACTCATTTTGCTATACATCTGAAACAAACACATTATAAATCAACTATACTCCAATGGAATTTTTTTTAAAGTTCCTCATTCCTTGAACTTTTATTTCTCCAAGTCATGCAATTCTAATTTTCAGTTCAGTTCAATTCAGTTCAATCACTCATTCGTGTCCGACTCTTTGCAGCCCCATAAATCATAAATTAAATAATTTAAATTAATTTAAATTAAATAAACCAATTGCACTTGATATTTAATTGACCTCCCCTCATTTACAAAGGTAATATATTTCATTTACTACAAATATAAGCATTTAGATGCCCTGGATAAGTAAATAAGGTTATAGATCAAAACTTTTGAATTGCCCAACTTTTATCCTAATAGCTCCTAAAAGTTCAGTTTTATTGAGTACCTCAATATTTCCAACTTTGTTGTAAGAAATTTGTGTATAATTGTCTTCTTCAGTACTTAAAATGGCCATATAAAACATGAAGTATTTTTATTCCAGTGTACAAGGAGAGAGGCTGAACAACTTGTACAAAATTATTAGAAAGTGAGAGAACTAGGATTCTCAATGCTCTTGACTGTTTTCCTATATTTTCTCACTGCAATAAGCTTTTTCCTTTTTTTTTCTTTTTAGATTTTCTGGTATTATCAGTCCTATTGCTTCTCTCTTTACCTAGCAAGAGTCATATTTATGTGAAGTATAGGATATATTTATGTTCTAATGGAATTATATTTTGACCTAATCACATCTCCTTAAATATTTATTTCCCACCACAATTTTAAATTAGAAATTCTTGCTCACATATTATTCAAAATATCAGAAAGACTCCAAACCATTAGAAAGACTCATTGAAGTAATACAATATCCCCTCTTTGTCAATTTTCATTCCCTCATCCATTTGTTCCATGATTGATTCATTACTAGACAGTCAACTCCTGGAAACAGTTTTCCAAATGTTAGGTAGGTAAAATAGGGAAAAGGAGTCCAAAATGGCAGGGCTACAAGACAAGGAAGGGAAAAGCCCACGAAAATGAAACAAAGGTCCGAGGACCGGAGTGAGGACCTCAGGTAAAGCGAACACCACTCCTGGCTGGCCCACTTTACGTAGGACAGGCCCAGGGAGGGAGAAACATATAAATAGAGGAGCCAGAGCCAGCTCTCTCTCTCTCTCCCGCGCTGGGGGCGCTCTTTTCCTCGTGTCTTTAGATCGACGTGCCCTCACCCCTCGAAGATGGATTTTCCTGCTATCTTCTAAATAAAACAGAGCTGTAACACTGAGCTGTAACACTGATTTGTCTAAGAGCCATAACATGGCCATTGGAGACCTGAGAGCTATAACACGGTCTATCCGAGACCTGAGAGCTGTGACACGCTGAGCGGGCTTTAATGTCTGTCACTCCAAATCTTTGTTGTGATGAGACAAAGAACCGAGGAACATACATTTGTGTGACACAAACATACTTCAGTCTGAGATTTTCTTGAACCCTTTCTTGAATGGCTTTTTAAAGCCATCCCTAAACTGGTCATCCCTTCCAGCAGATAAAACCCCATCAGAAACATCAACCAGGGTCTTGCTTCTCCTTTGCCATTCGCTTATTGCTGAATTTGAATTGTATTGTTCCATGAGAAATACTGCTGCAACTTTATACACATTATATTCACATATAATTTTTTTATTCACATAATAGTTGTTATAGTTAAGAAATGAATAAAAATAATACATTTTTCTTATATCTGTTTTAAGTTATTTAGAATCAAATACTTGTTTTGTACCTGTCGAAAGTCATGTGGTTTTGGATTGACGTATACATCATTTGGATATTTTCCACTCTCCACAAACATTAACTTTGCTTTATGTGAATCCAGACGTGGAAATGTAGTTATAAATTTAGGAGATATGGCCTTCTTGGGAGGATTCCTTAGGCTGGGAAGGTGAACCATTTTTCCTGGAAAATCAGGGATTTTTCTTCTTTCTTCTTCCGTGATGGTCCTTGATGGCTTTTCTGCAAGCCTCAAAGATGTATACAGTTTATAACTAAAATCAGGAGGCTTTATTTCCCAAATGTTGACGTTTACTTCAGATTGTGGTGGTTGCAGTGGATTTATTTTCCATTTGATGTTGCGATCTTGCATGAGACAATGCAGCCTCTCTGCAGTATCCCTGCCTCTCCTACCTGTCTGGGACACAGGGGCGTTTTCACAGGTTGAAATCTGCAACAGATATGGAAACTGGTGAAGTATGCCACTGTAGCAACGGTGTATCCAGTATTTTCTCTTGGCCAAGATAAGCTCTAAAAGATTTATAAAGCAAGAAAAAAAAAAAAAAAAGCTCAGACATGATAGGGAGTGTGTGTAGAGGTGAAGAAAGTATTGTGGTGGCTGCAAGTATTTATTCAACATGTTTGTCACAGCAGTTACTGAGCTAGGGGCTAGGAATTCAAAACAATTAACTTGAAATCCATATCCGTAAAAAAGTGAGAGAAATTGGGAGAAAGGAATGAATACAAAAATAAAACCTATGGAATATGATAGATACCACAAGAGTTTTATGAATGAAGATAAAAAATAAAGCCTATGTAATGTGATAGATACTGCAATAATGTTGAGAGGCCTGGGAGCGTGCACAGCTAACTCTATCAGGAAAATAGAAGTTACATGGAAAGAAAAGTTATCATTTGCACTGATCTTGAAGAATAAGAAGAAATAAGTCAGGAGGGTAAAGTAAGGAAACAGCATTTCACCAAGGCACAGACAATATGTAAATCTTGTCATAAGCTATTTCTGAAGTATCTGTGGCCATCTAAACCATGATAAGGGTATTGGGCTTCCCTCACAGCTCAGTTGGTAAAGAATCTACCTGCAATGCAGGAGACTCTGGTTCGATTCCTGGGTCTGGAAGATCCCCTGGAGAAGGGATAGGTTACCCAGTCCAGTTTGGGCTTCCCTTGTGGCTCAGCTGGTAAAGAATCCACCTGCAGCGTGGGATACCTGAGTTAGATCCCTGGGTTGGGAAGATCCCTGGATAAGGGAAAGCCTACTCACTCCAATACTCTGGCCTGGAGAATTCCTTGGACTGTATAGTCCATGGGGTCACAAAGAATCGGAAACAACTGAGCAACTTTCAGCCTCTACTATTGGGATCTATAGACAAGAACTGGAGAAAGCAATGGCAACCCACTCCAGTACTCTTGCTTGGCAAATCCCATGTATGGAGGAGCCTGGTAGGCTGCAGTCCATGGGGTAGTGAAGAGTGAGACAAGACCGAGCGACTTTACTTTCACTTTTCACTTTCATGCATTGGAGAAGGAAATGGTAAACCACTCCAGTGTTCTTGCCTGGAGAATCCCAGGGATGGAGGAGCCTGGTGGGCTGCCGTCTATGGGATTGCAGAGTCAGACACGAATGAAGCAACTTAGCAGCAGCAGCAGCAGATAAGAATCATGGATTTCCTCTTTGTTGATCTGTGACAAGGAAATGGTTGGCACAATTCCAGGATTTAGTGAATGTAAAGAATCTGCCTGCAATGCAGGAGACCCAGGTTCAATCCATGGGTTGGGAAGATCTCCTGGAGAAGGGAATGGCTACCCACTCTGTATTTTTGCCTGGAGAATCCCATGGACAGAGGAGCCTGGCAAGCTATGGTCTCTGAGATCACAAAGAGTCGGTCACAACTGAGTGTCTAATATGATAGTATACAATGCCAATGAATTTGAAATCTCCATGGAAAGAGGGATAAAAATCAAACAAAATTTATCTGGCTAAGTGGAAATAAACAATGCTGGTGCCCAGGAAATAAGGGTCTGAGGTAGGTATGACTTTCTTTCTCTTGTGCTAAAATTTTATGCTGTTTGATAAAAACACCAAAACAGAGAAACTTCAGGATTCTAAATGCTATTACGCAGTAATTTGAAATTGAGAACAAAGAAAAGCTACTTTGGGGAAACACCGACAATGTCAACTTAAAAATTAATATTAAATATTTTGTAAAATAAAATAATTGTTTTTCAACTTCTAATATAGGTATTTTTTAAATGACTATGATCCATTGAGATAAAAGCAAGAGGCATGTGTAGCAAAAACATAGCATATGTATGTGAAGAGGTAGCAGAATAAAAAGATTGAAAAAAATCAGTTGCAGTTATATCACCAAAGGTCTTTTATGACACATCATTTTAACGAACCAAAGATACCACAAAATTTCTTAACCAAGATAAGAAATACAAGAGGAGGAACAGTTTATGGAAAGAAGTTATAATAATAAGTAGGTTTAAGCAAAATATATGTCCACTATATAACTCAAAGTATAGTCCTGTGGCTAATCCAGCTTTTGCTATAATAATGGTTTTTAACAAACTGCCCGAAAACTCAGTGACAAAAACTCAATGACTGAACAGCAACTGGAGATCTCTCATCTCCTCCTTGTCCTTAGAGTGCGTGCCTCGCTTGAGTTTCCTGACCTAGAGGTTGCCCAAGGAAACAGCCTTGAGATAGTACTGTGTTGCTGAGGCTATCTGGACAGCATACATGACTTTAACCAGGGAAAGTGAAGTTGCTCAGTTGTGTCTGACTCTTTGCGACCCCGTGGACTGTAGCCCACCAGGCTTCTCTGTCCATGGGATTCTCCAGGCAAGAATACTGGAGTGGGTTGCCATTTCCTTCTCCAGGTGATCCTCCAGACCCAGGGATCGAACCCAGGTCTCCCACATTGCAGGCAAACGCTTTAACCTCTGAGCCACCAGGGCAGACCCCTGGGAACCAGGGAAGTCCTCTCTATAAACTTTCAAGATTCAGGCAGAGAGTGGGGAACCAGTACAGAGATCTGCTTGTCTTGCAGCTGCCCAAGACAAGCCACATATGTAAGTTCCTTTGCTTCTTAAACCTACCTACCTCTCCCTATCTGCAATGGTCTACCTCTGTCTTTGGTCTTTCCTTGCCTTCCATGTACAGGGCTCAGGTTCAGATTACACCTGGGCAGCTCCTGAGGAGGTGGTAAACTAACAAATGGATGAAGAACATGTTGTATACACAGAAAATATTTGGCCTTTAAAATGAAGGAAATTCTGCCATGTGCAACAAGATGAATGAACTTGGAGGTCATTATACTAAATGAAATAAGTCAGTCACAGAAGGACAAATACTGCATGATTTCACTTATATGAAGAAATCTAAAATAGTCAAACAGAAATGGAGAGTAGAATGGCAGTTGCCAGGGCTTGGTGGGGAGGAAGAATGAGGAACTGGTATTCAACAGGTATAATGTTTCAGTTATACCAGTCGAGTAAGCTCTAGAGGTCTGCTGTACGATGGTGTACTGTGTTAACAGTATTGTATTATACACTTGAAAGTCTACCAGGAGGCTAGATCTTATGTTGAGGATTCTTACTACATTTTTTTTTTAAGCTGAATAGAGACCAAAAAAGAGTGGTACTTAACATCTGAGTAAGAAGAGTAGAAATTCCCCAAAGTGTTGAAAAATATATTATCCTCTGTTGCTCAATAATATAATAAAAATAAAGGTGATTTGATGAATAGGGAGCCACTTACAATCTCTACAAAATTACTGCCAAATAAGTTAATCATTAAAGTACTATACCAAGTAACAAAATGTGGATATAGGATGTAGGCTTACCATTTCCTAAGCAATGCTAAAAATATAACTTAAAATATCTTAATTTCATGTTTCTATACTATGCTGTTGTTCATTTGTTAAATCATTTCTGATTCTTTGCGAACCCATGGACTGCAGCATGCCAGGCTTCCCTGTCCTTCACTATCTCCTGGAGTTTGCTCAGATTCATGTCCCAATAGTCCCAGTCCCAGCACCACATTCACGGTGGTGGCATCCAACCATCTCATCCTCTGCTGCCCTCTTCTTTTGTCTTTGATCTTTCTCAGCATCAGGGTCTTTTCCAATGAGCTGGATCTTCACATCAGGTGGTCAAAGTATTGGGGCTTCAGCTTCAGCATCAGTCCTTACAATGAATATTCAGAGGAAATTAACTGGTTTGATTTCCTTGCAGTCTAAAGGAGTCTTCTCTAGTACCATAATTCCAAGGCATCAGTTCTAGGGTGCTCAACATTTTTATGGTTCAACTATCACATCTATATGTGATTACTGGAAAAACCATAGGTTTGACTATATGGATCTTGGTCGACAAAGTGATGTCTTTGCTTTCTAATATATCGTCTAGGTTTGTCATAGCTTTATTATACAGTAAACAATAGGAATGTCTGCACAGAAATTAAAAAGGTTTGTAAATAAAGGAAGTTAAAAGAGAAAGGGTGAGAGTTTGAAAGTTGGCCATACCCTTCCAAGATTCTTCCAGAGGGGAGGGCACGCTGGCTAATAATTGGTATTTTTATTTCCCTTCTCATGTATATGCATAACTTTTTATAACCTGGGCCATTTAACTATATAATCAATAATTATTTATTATTCTTATCTAACTTTAACCAAATCAATCTTAGATGATCATCTGGTTTCATATGCAGAGTAGTCTACTAGAAGACAGTGAACTGGAAAGAAAATATGAGTTAGTTTGGTTTATTTTTCTCATAAATAACAAATAAATTTGCATGTTGTTTTTTATGTTGGGTGCTTCTGAATCTGGCTAATGTGACTTCAACACTGACCCCCACTCACTAAGAGATGATGAAAATAAGCCCTTGACAGTCAGTGGTTAATTTGCTCCAGTTCATGCCTTCTTTGATAAGTCTCTTGCCTCACCTATGATCCTTCACATTTCTGTTGAAATGTATTTTTAATTTCTGAGGCACATCGAAGGCTCAGTCTTGACTAAAATTGTAAATATACCCATCTCCTGCAGGGCTCAGAAATCTGGTTGCATGAGCAAAGAAAACACATGAGAGTATTGATTCATGGCCAGGGTTTTGTAATCAGCTGCCATGGAAAGACATGGAGGCTGAGGGTGTCGGTAAGGGAGACAGCAAAATGTCTCACCAGGATGTACAGCTAAGAAGAAACCAGGAGGTTTATAAACTGAAAGAATAAGAATAGGTCTAATTGATATGAAAAACAAGTATCATGGTAGTAAGAGAGCTAGACAGTCAAAAGATTAAGAAGATCTAACTGGAGAATGCAGTGAGGTCTAGACTTCTTTTTGACTAGGTAGCTGAGAGTAAACACAAGCTCATCTGTCATCTTCTTGCTGCTACTTCTCATTTCTGTCTCTGTATATGTCTGGGGCTTCCTGGCTACCAAATACTGTAACTATGAAATATATAAACCATGGATAAATTATCTTTAATTTGTATGATACTTCATTGTGTCCTTATATTATGAAGTTATTGTTACATATCATTCAAAAGAATATATGCATGTAAAATTAAGCTTCTGTGATATATGAATCATGTGTTAGCACATATCATTGTGATCTCAGGTGGCCTCGGTCGGCAATGGCTTGGAGCAAGGCTTTGGTTCCCAGGATATTATGGCTGGGTCACAGCAGTGAAAGCACCAGATCCTATCCACTAGACCAATGGTCAGTGACAAGGACCCTGGCCCTTCAGCTTTGCAGAAAAGAATTCCCCCAAAGATGGAAAATACTGAAATAAGTAAAGTATTTGTTAAGAGGAATAAAAGAGTATAATTGAAATCAATTCTGAATATTCACTGGATGAACTGGATGATACTAAAGTTGAAGCTTCAATACTTTGGCCACATGATGTGAAGAACCAGCTTACTGGAAAAGACCCTGATGCTGGGAAAGACTGAAGGCAGGAGGAAAAGGGAATGACAGACGATGAGATGGTTGGATGGTATCACTGGCACTATGGACATGAGTTTGACTGAGCTCTGGGAGTTGGTTATGGACAGGGAAGCCTGGCATGCTGCAGTCCATGGAGTCACAGAAACGGACAAAAATTATCAGCTGAACAATAAATGCATGGAAAGACACACAGGCAGACTCGGGGAGAGAGGGAGGGGCTGAGTCACACTCTCATGGCAGTTTGAATTACTTTTATGGGACATTTCTTCTGGGTTTCCTTTGGCCAGTCATTTTGATTTGTCTGGTGCACTGTCCATATTTTGTATATCTCAGGATCCTCCCACGTGTGTGCATACATCTCTAGGGTCCAGGCTCATCCCTCAATTGTCCTGTTATTCTCATCTTGGAGTTTCAGCCCATAGGGAATGAATCTCCAATTGCTTTACCCTTGGGGTGGGGGGTGGCCCCTCTGCCTCCTCCCTCAACTGTAGTGCCAGGATACCCCAGCAGAAAGAAATCAACTGGAGATCTAGTTGAATGACTGAAGCTTGTGATGGCAATATCACATTATGCTCCTCACTTCATGTGGAAAAAGCTAAAGCATAGAGAAATATGGTCATAAGATAAGAGGTTGAGAAAGTAAGAAAAAATAAACTAGTAATCTCATTTAGTCAAAAATTTAGCGGTAAATGTTGATATTCCAGAAGCAGTACTTTGCCAAGATGTCTCACTGGAAATAAAAGAATAGTTTAATCTGCATTCAACAAGCCCAGTTATTCTCTATCTAAGAAATTACCTGGTCTTAAGGATAAATGCTGCTCCAATAAAAGCTTTCCCAGATCTATCAGGGTTCATATTTCCTTATGAATACAGCAATGGAACTCAGAGTTACAATTTGCCTTGTTCCTTGTATTAAAGTTAGTTAATTCCAAGATCTGACTTAAATTAGATTGTAACATTGACTCAAATATACCTATTTTTACAAACACTATGTAGGGTTTTGCATATTTTAAGTCATGTGAAATTTCTTTTAGTCAATGATTTTTCAGCCTTACAAAAATGCAAACTTTAAATGGTTCCAGGATAAGAGGAATAATTTTATGTGCCAAATTCTGGAAATTACAAATATTTTTTTGAAACTGTATCTAAAAACTCAAATATCTAATTACATTTTTTCTAAATAATGAAAACTTCTAATAGTGGCAATATAAAAAATAAACTTTAACTTAGATTTCTTCCTCAATATTTTCTACTAGAATGTCACAAAATATTTTTGTTATCTGCTTTTACAATCAGATTTTAAAATAAATGCATTCCTTAGGTTAGTAAATGTATGCAAATTTAAGCTCACAAATATAAGTTTAATTTGGTAAACTTAAGTATTTGGGAAGCTAGACAGACAGAGAGATAGTGATACAGATATATACCTGATACCTAAATGCTGCCAATAAGCAAAGAGCATTCTAAAATAGTCTGCTATTAAGATCACAGTGAATTCCTTAGACCAGGAATTCATTTACATTTGTAGATTTATAAAGAAATTCAGCACTTCCAGCTTTCTCCTTCTTAACATATCTCATGATTTTCCATTTATAATATTATATATAAAGAGATTGCTTCTCTCGTAAATGAGTTCATGTCATATATTTTAACATAAAGTACACAAATTCAAAAGACCTAGATAAATTGACAAATTGGAATAATTCAAAATAAACACAAAAAGGAGCATTCATTAGAAAATCAGTAACTTAACTCACCATTTAAAATTGCGAGTTTTAATACAATTGTTTTTGGCAGTATGTCTCAGAAGATCTTTTCTGCAAAGCCAGATGAGACTAAACAGATAGTTTATAAGGAAACATTTAGCCTTTGCTTTACAAAAGATCTCAAAGTGCATTTAAGTTTTACCCACCTGGGTTGCTAAGAAACTGAATTAATTTTCTAAAGGACTCAAGTCAGAGTAGAAAAAAGAGTGAAAGTAGGACCTCTAATGTTTCCTCAAACCTAGCAACAAGGCAATAACTCCTGAGCTCTTTTTGGAAATGTTAGAAAATCAATATACTACAAAATTCGAAACTTAGTAAACATCAAGAGAGAAAATAATCCCACTCTAAAGCAGTTTTACTAAATAATATCTTGACAATTCACTTTTATATTTGTTTAGTAATCTTTTGTAAGTCAACATGAGTTTAACATTTAATATAAGCACACTTTGAAAAGCAGGTTCAACTCTTTTATTACCTTGGGCTTAAGAATGTTTGAGTTAATTTCCTCAGTGTTCATTTTATAAGGCAAGTGAGGATTACAAGTTCTTCTTCCATAATTTACAGCTTAACCTACTGATTTCTGCAAAATAAATTATGGAGAAAGCTTTCTGTTCTCACAGGTCAAATTCTACACTCAGTGATCTCTTGGTGAGATTAAAAAATAAAAAACACCTCTTAGAAAATTTCAAATGTGTACCAAAATACACGGAATTGCATAGTGAATCTTCATGTTACCATCACCTGGTTAAAAAGTTGATCAACTTATAGCCCAAACTGCTTTAAATATCCTCCAACTTATCTCCTTCTCTTCTTATTATTATTTTGGTGCATCATATCAACTTATTGAGCTCCTTGGTGGCTCAGTGGTAAAGAATTCTCCTGTCAATTCAGGAGATGTGGGTTTGACCCCTGGATTGGGAAGATCCCCTGCAGAAGCAAACAGCTACCCACTCCAGTATTCTTGACTGGAAAATCCCTTGGACTGAGGAGCCTGGCTAGTGGGCTACTGGCCATGGAGTAACCAAAGAGTTGGACACTAATTAGCGATTATACAAGAACAAATCAATTTATCAGTAATTATTTTAGAATGTTTCCACTAAAAGAGAAAACACTTTAAAAAGAAAAGCATAATCATAGCACCACTATGAAACCTCAAAAAGAACATTAATTCATTGATACTAATATCTAGGCAAAATTCAAGTTTGTAATTATCCCACAAAAGTCATAAATATTTTTGGTTTTACTTTTCTCTTTACAATTTGTTTGTGATTTGGGCTAGTTATTTACCCTCATTTGATCCAAAAAATTCCTGTAACCTGAGCATTAGCTTCTCTTTTTCTCATATTTTTCTAATGAAATTAGGGCATCTCAACACACTCCAGTATTCTTGCCTGGATAATTCCATGGACAAAGGATCCTGGCAGGCTATAGTCCAGAGGGTAGGAAAGAGTTGGACACAACTGAAGCAACATAGCAGGCACGCATGCATAAAACTGCCTGGACCAAGATCCCTAATGTCTGGAGTCTTTTGACTATCTTATTATTTCATCTGAAGTGAAAGTTCACCCCTGGGTGGCAGTGAATTGCTTATGTATAATTTTATTCCAGTTTATAAACTGAAGCTCAAACATCAATTTACCTGCGCTGTTTTTCCCAATACCCAATACCACAATTTCATTGTGGCTTTTTTTCCTTGGAGGAAATGACAGTAGAGTTGGGTTTACTCAATCTCTTACAGTTTTGGAATAAAATTAACCTATCTTTATGCTATCTAACATGTATCTTTCTCACTCTTTGCATAGGGATGTATACGATTCTTTCTCAAAAGAATATGTTCAAAGTGCCTTTTTATATTGGTTCAGTACTATTGTGTAGGATGCGAAAATACACAGGGCATGGCCTTAGATTTCAAGAAAATTATAAATAATTCACTAGAAAAGATACAAACCTATAAGAATACATCTTAAGACTAAGTACTAAATGCCAAATAATCAGTCCTGACAGTTACTCTCCTGGGAAATTAATGAGGGGGCAGGTCCTTGAAGAAAGAACATCTCTGAAAATTTCTTTAGAGCAACGAAGATCTATTCTGATCTTTCACAACAGCAAAGTTCTTAGTAAAAACGAGAGGAAGGGAAGGTAATTTAATGGGTAGACACCATAAAAGCTACTATAATTCTCTTTAATGCTTTCACGAATGCTTTTCAAGAAGTTTCTGCTAGAGAAATACTGTTTTGTGGTTAAGTGATTGAAGTTATATATAGAACCATTCAAAAACCTCCTGTTATGTAGATACTTTGAATGTATAATACATTTTTACTGCACATAAATATCTATGATATGTGAAAGGATTTGATGCTCAGCTTTCCTAAAATTAGGAAGGTAACCTGTTGTGACAAATAAAAATCTCCACATTCTGACTTTCATATCTCCTGGTACTAAGTGCTGACTGAAAAAAAAAAAAAGTGCAACCTGAAAGTTGAGTGTTAGATTTTATTCAGTGGGAATGTTAGGACTTGAGCCCAAGAGACAGTATTTCAGGTGACCCCAAGAGAGCTACCTCCAAGGAGACAAGGGAGGAGCCAGACTATATACAAGTTTGCAACAAGGAGCAGGTAATCTGAATATTAAAAGATTACTCTAAATTAAGAAAAAGTAAACCTCTCACATGAAGAGATTTAGCAATCTTCAATGTATGAGAAGATGCAAGCATCTGGGCTTGCTGAAATAATCTCTTTCCCATGCATCTAGCTATCTGGGGCCAATCCAGCTTTCTTTGTTGTTTACATACTTGTTCCTTGTTTACCATAAGAGATGGCAAATCTGTCTGATGGCCGCCTCACACATCCCCTCAACTCCTCAGCACTTACCAGAGAGGAAGTAGCTGATGGCTTCCAAATAGCTGGCTTTATTTCACCTTCACTCAGAAATCTGCATTTGGAAAAGACTTGTTTACTGGTAGAGCTTAGAGCAGAAAACATTTTATTTTACATTAGCAATGTGCACATTTCTTAAAAAGTTACTTGAATAACATATTAGCATATGTTTATATTGATTCAAATTAATTAACTTAAAAAGTATTGTAGTAATACTCTTATCACATAGCTGGTAACTGTAGTTCAAAATACTCCATAAATTAATAAGAAAGCCAAATAGGTTTTCAGTTATGTTCAGAATTTTTGCAAAAAGGATGGAGCTTCTTGGGCAGAAGGAATAACATTAATGTATGCCATATGCAGCTAAACGGCTTTGTTTCTCTTTTATGTCCTTCTTCATGAAAGGGAACAATTTCCATACTGAAAATAGCAAAGAAAAATAGCAACAAATTGAAGCCTGAGTTATGTGAAAAGACAATAAGATACCATAGTTATTTACATGAATTTGGATCTATAAAACCGTAGGGGTTACATTTCAGAGCAGTTAGTACTGGCAGCAGGAAATGAGGTGGTACTCTTTGAATGTTCGTCAGGAGGACAAAATTGTGTAAGAGTTGTTGGGGGAGTGTGCAATTTCCTCAGTTCTGTCTCACCACAGCAAAAATTTGAAACAGTGGACCAGCTCAGTTTTATTTGGCAGACCAGTGTTATAGCTCAGTTTTACTTAGCAAGCAAGGAAAATACATGCTCCAAGGCATGAGGGTGGGCCAACCCAAAAGAAGAGCTCACTTTTGGCTCCTCTTTTTATTTGTTTTATTCTCCTCTCCCTGAGCCTGCCCTATGTAAACTGGCTAGCCAGGAGGCCTGTTTGTTTCACCTGAGGTTCCCACTCCAGTTCTCGGATTTTCTTCTGTTCCATTTTTGTGGACTTTTCCTTTCTTCGTCCTTCAGCTACCACCATTTTGGACTCCTTTGTCCTACTGTGACTATCTAACATTTCCTCCTCAAGATACAAGAGGCCCAATTCTTTGGGAATAGGGGCATCGAGGTCTCTCTGTTTACCTTCTGCTGAACTGGGATGCTGAGGGGCATTGGGCCTCCCTCTCTTGCTAGTCTCAAGCCTCAGAGTCCTTATAGCAGTCTCCATTCAAGGATGAGTGAAATTTTCCATGGTTGGATATAGTTTTATATATCCTTGTTGAACTGGAACTACATGTTGTAGCTTGTTGACCTGGGCAGAGATGAAATGGGTTAGAAAATTGATAATACAAGGAGCAATCATAAGCAGCATCAATATGAGGATAACAGGGATTCATAGGGGCATTTGCCAACTGTAAATTCCCTCTCGCCAGGAGAAGGATTCCCCGAAGGGAGATTGTAGTCACCCTGAGGACTCTTCAGCTCATTCTTTGAGGTCCCATAGGATCAGAATGTTTTTCTTGAGGACTGTGAGACTTTTTAAAACTTAGCTGGAGGTATTTACCCAGAAGCAATACGTCTCATTCAAGATTACTCAGGTTCCTCCTTGTTCAGGGATCAGGAGATCTATCTCCTGCCTATTTTGGAGTATAACCCCTGCAAACCTGTGTTGGCTCTTTAGAGCTATCCTGAGAAATCTTATCCTCAGAAACTTAATTTTCGTGGTGTTCATAAGAATGGCACTCATCTGTAGTCCTGAATGGGTATCTGAGATCTCCCAGGGCTTGTAGGTATATTGAGTGTCCTCCTCTGTTTCCTTTCACAGCTTGATTTGTGAGTAGTGAATTCAGGAGTCGTATCCTGGTACCTTGACTGCTGTGAGGGGAGAATATTACAGGATAGGGGCCCTTCCATGTGAGCTGGAGTTGAGCCTTTGGGGACCCATCTTTCCAGACTTTAATTAGGACTTGAGTCCCTGGAGCATATAATGGTGGCTCTTTATAATCTTTTGGAACATGGTTGATGCCCCCAAACATATATCTAGTTGGAACTGTCCAATGGCAATGGTGTAAGACTGGACAGTCTGAGCCTCTGGATCTAGGAAAAGGTCATTGAGATAAACAAAATGTCTCCCCATATAGCATCTCATAAGGACTAAGACCAACCTGTTCCTTAGTGGCAATATGGGTGGAGAGCTATTGGTAAAGCCTCCTTCCATCTGAGGGAGGTCTTCTGGGTTATCATTTTTATCATCAATTTTAAGATGGTTGGCTCTTTCTACTTGTCCTGAAGACTGAGGCCTCCAGGCACAAAGGAGATAATAAGTAATGCCCAATGCTTTAGAGATCACTTGGCTGACCTTAGAAGTAAGTGATGTTACATTGTCACTCTATAATGACCTAGGCAGGTCAAATCTTGGAATGATTTCATGGAGCAGTTTTTTTACTACCTCCTTAGTCTTCTCAATCAGGGTAGGAAAGTCTCCAATCCATCCTGTGAATGTATCTGTCATGACTAATAGTTATTTATGCCCTTGAGAAACTGGCATCTGGGTGAAGTCCATCTGCCAGTCCTCTCCTGGCCACGTTGTTGGATGGGCTGGGCCGGTTGGGGTCTTTGAGCTCCTTGGGGGTTGTTTAATTGGCAAGTGGGCAAGAGGAGACCACTTGCCTTATAGTCGTCTGGAGGCCTGTTCCTCTGAAGGACCTTTCTAGTCATCTTTGGAGGACCTTTTCCCCTAAATGAGTGGTGGCTTGTAAGGAGTTAACCAACTCCATTGGAGGTTCCCAGGCAGAAAATGGAGACCCTCCTTTTGAAACCACCCCATATGATCTTGAAAGCTCTCACTCCTAGCTTTAAGAGTCTCACCTTTGGTATATGAAGGAGTTTCTGGCATATTAGTCTGTGGAGCTAAGGTGGCAACCCCTACTAG
Source organism: Nanger dama (assembly GCA_917880005.1). Lineage (NCBI taxonomy): Eukaryota > Metazoa > Chordata > Mammalia > Artiodactyla > Bovidae > Nanger > Nanger dama. Next base: position 41,336,170 of record CAKJTW010000007.1, read on the forward strand.
GTCATTGCTCTGTAATGCTGCTCTCTTAGCTGCCTGATCGGCTGCGTGGTTGCCTTGTGCCACTTCCGTGTTCCCTTTTGGTGTCCTTTACCATGGGAGACTGAAACCTCGGCGGGCAGATGGACTGCCTCCAAGAGCATTGTCTTCTCACCTCTTTCTGTCTTCTCACCCTTCAGCCTCTTGGTGCCTTCCTTCACTCCCATTTCATATACTGGTGTCCTTTTGTCTTCCTGCAGTGGTTGATGATTCTTGTTTTACCACCTCATTAGCTGCTGCCCTTCATAGCATTCTAAAATAATTGTTTACTCTCTTTTATGCCAATTAAAAATACTAACGTTGTTCATCATTTGTAAACTCAAGTATAATTTATTTCTTTTCTCAAAGTACTGATAAAACATTTTAGTACTATTAGGTAGCTAGAATGGGAAAAAGGAGTCCAAAATGGTAGTGGTTAAAAGATAAAGAAAGGGAAAAGCCCACAAAAAGACAACAAACGAAAAATCCATGGACCAGAGTGAGAACTTCAGGTGAAAAAAACACACCCAATTCTAGGCTAGACCTAATTTGCATAGGGCAGGCTCATGGGGGCAGGAGACAAAACATAAAAAGAGGAAGCCAAGAATGGTTGGGGCCTCTCCTTTGCAGTTGGCCTGCCCTCATGCCTCAAGGGTGTACTATTCTTTGTTTATCAAATAAAACTCTGAGCTGTAACCAAGATGTTACACTGGTCCACTATTTCAAATCTTTGTTGCAGCAAGACAAAACCAATGTTCATTGCAGCACTGTTTATAATAGCCAGGACATGGAAACAACCTAGATGTCCATCAGCAGAGGAATGGATAAGAAAGCTGTGGTACATACACACAATGGAGTACTACTCAGCCCTTAAAAAGAATAAATTCGACTCAGTTCTAATGAGATGGATGAAATTGGAGCTGATTATACAGAGTGAAGTAAGCCAGAAAGAAAAACACCAATACAGTATACTGACACATATATATGAATTTAGAAGGATAGTAATGAAGACCCTCTATGTGAGACAACAAAAGAGACTCAGAGGTATAGAACGGACTTTTGGACTCTGAGGGAGAGGGAGAGGGTGGGATGATTTGGGAGAACGGCATTGAAACATGTATACTATCTTGTAAGAATGAAGCGCCAGTCTATGTTCAATACAGGATGCAGGACGCATGGGGCTGGTGCACGGGATGATTCAGGGAGAGGATGTGGGGTGGGAGGTGGGAGGGGGCTTCGGCATTGGGAGATCATGGACACCTATGGCTGATTCATGTCAATGTATGGCAAAACAAATACAGTATTGTAATGTAGAATAAAGTATTAAAAAAAAAAAAGACAAAACCAAGGAAATTACACACTCTTCTGACAGTTCTGTGTGTCTAATTTCAAAACAGTACAGAACGTATTTAAGAATAATAATCTACAAGCTTCCAGTTCACGATTGTGGAGTAGAAGGACATGCGCTCATCTCCTCCTGCAAAAGCACCGAAATCATAACCAGCTGTTGAACAACTATGAAACCTACCAAAAAAGGGTACCCCATGTCCAAAGACAAAGAAGCAGCAGCTGCCAGCTGGTAGGAGAGGTACAATCACAATAAAATCAAATTCCATACCTGCTGAGTGGGTGACCTACAACCTGCAGAAATTAGTACAAAAGAAGTTCTCCCACTGTTGTGAAGTTTCAAAACCCCACATCAGGCTTCCCAGCCTGCGGACCCAACAAAGGGACTGGGAATCCCCAGGAAATCTGACCTTGAGGGCCAGTGGGATTCGATTAGAAGACTTCCAAGGACTGGGGGAAACAGAGACTCCAGTCTTGGAGAGTACAAACAAAATTTTGTGCATACCAAGCCATAGAAGAAAGGAGCAGTGACTCCACAGGAAACTGAACCAAAGCTGCTAGTGTTGGAGGGTCTCCTGTGAAGGCGTGAGTCGGCAGGGGCTCACTACAGGGACGGGAGGCTGGCGGCAGCTGTCTGGGAAGGTCCCCTGTGGTGTTAACCATCTTGGATGTCACCATTAACCTGACCATAGAGCCAGAGACTTGATTTATGGCTGAAATTATTATAGAAGCTTTAACACACTACAGTGCATATGTTAGAACACTTGGGAACACTGATAGAGCTATAGAAAACTTAATGTACATTGGAAAAGTAAAACTAGGGAATTCTCTGGTGATCCAGTGGTTAGGACTCAGTGCTTTTGCTGCTAAGGGCAGTCCCTGGTTGGGGAGTTAAGATAATGCAAGTCACACAGTGCAATCAAAAAAAAAAAAAAAAAAAAGATAATAATAAGCAAAACCAAAATCTGTTAATGATTTTAAGATGATTAAAGAAAAATATTTGATCATTTTATTTTACTTCTGTGAAGCTAAGTAGTGAAAAAACTATAACAGACCATAATGGGGAAGCAAGATTTTTTTAATAAAAAGGATGAAAGGATAGACTTAGCAACTTTTTAAATTATATAGTAAAATATGTTGCAAAAACTAAGAGCCTCTGAAAATGCAAACTTAAACTTGGAAGAATCACAGCCAAGCTCTAGAAAAAAATTGCAAAGTTGATATGATATACCTTTATTTCCTGTCCTTTTTCTCATTCTATCCCTTACTGGCTCTCAAACAAGATTCATTCCATCCAAGTCAAGCATGCAGAGAGTTTAATTTTTAGAACTTACCACCTTATTGAAACTGACCTTATGTCTTTACTCCATGATCAGAGGTCAAGTAACTGACATACAATTAATTCATGCTATTATCAGAGTTCTCCCTTCGGATAACAAATCAATGTTTGGTGTCACTAGCACTATGAGTAACATAGTTATGATGCTGCTAAGTCGCTTCAGTCGTGTCTGACTCTGTGCGACCCCATAGATAGCAGCCTACCAGGCTCCCCCATCCCTGGGATTCTCCAGGCAAGAATACTGGAGTGGGTTGCCATTTAACCCCAACTAAAAAAAAAAAAAAAAAAAAAAAAAAACAAAAAAAACTGCATGCATCTTTTCATCCTGAAATTACTTTTGCGTAATTTATTGGTAATTTCCCTATCTATCCTTTAGTAAAAATTAGGAAGCTTGCTTAATAAAAGGGAAGTGAAGTGAAGTGAGCTCGCTCAGTCGTGTCTGACTCTTTGCGACCCCATGGACTGTAGCCCACCAGGTTCTTCTATCCATGGGATTCTCCAGGCAAGGATACTAGAGTGGGTTGCAGCAGTTCTTAATAAAATTTTGTAATTCTTATTCTTTTAGAGGATTAAATAGATATGCGTGTGTATGTGAGGAGGAAGCTTTTAACTTTCAAAAGATTTACTATTTAAGCAGTGTCACACAGAAGAGGCACAAGATATTGGGGCTTAGCTAGAAAAGTGTTCTTTCTACTAACTAATAGCTAAAACTAAAACTTTTTACTGATTAATTAAATATAAATCCTATAGTGTTGATCGGAGGAAGAGAGGGCTGTGACTATTGAGGGAGAAGCCAGAAGAAACAGAGTAAATATAGGTATCCTCAAATTCATTTTTAGGTTTGAGTCAGCTGTGACTTGCCCAAGAGATGGAAACATGAAAACCTCTGCCCCTTTCAGTACTGGCTTATTTCCTAAATAGTGTATATGCGGTTTTATACAGTAAAGATCTCACCTGCCGATAATACGAAGTCTTTTTGGATACATTATCTAGAACATATTGGGAAGATAAGCTGAACTTCTATTTGCAGATCGCAAACTCCCACTCCCAGTGACATGAAAACTCTTTGTGGAGTCTATGGGTACCCCTTGCTTTACCTAAGTCCTTAAAAAGTCCTATTCTGTATTTTTGCGCTAAACATCTTTGTCTCAAACCATTTCCGTGCACAACTAATTGGCCATAAGGCTGTTTCTCTGTAAAAGGTAAATAACTAGGTTGACAGTTACATTACACTAGAAAAGATAAAAGACACTTGCAAATATAAAAGTCTTTGAAAACCCTTAGATGAGCTAATCCAAGCCAGATTGTTTACATTTTCACAAAATTTATCTGGAAACATGTAATCCTGTTTTTTTGGTGGAATAGAAGGATTTTGATTCTTCTTTTTCCTCCAACTTCTAATATTGTGTGTTACCAACTTCTAAGTTTGGCAAAGAGAGCATTTGAGAATAAGCTATTGTATGTCAATTATCTAAAGAACAGATTCATTAAAGCTTTTGAGAGCTATTGTGAATTGGTTGCTGTTTCTTTTATGTTTGAGATTGCTTGGTAAATGTTTGAATTTGACGTGACTGCTCACTGAAGGATTTGCAAAATCTGACATGTTATTATACTGAGGTGGGAATTATCCAAGGAGAAAACTGTGGTAGAGAAAAGACACACCTAGAAGGTAGAGACTGATTGTCTCTAGTGAGAAAAGGAAAATAGACAGGCAGAGAGAGCTGACTCACAGTCATGGAGGAGCACTAGAGAAGGTTCCAGAAATTATGGCTATTGGGCACTATGGGCTGCCTTTGACTAGCCAGCATTGGCTTCTGTTTTTGGATTCCCATGATAGTATTTCTTTATCATTCCACATGCAATCCATATATTGCTACATTAGATAAACAAAATATAAATCAGTTCCTATGAACCAAAAGAGTATAAATGAAAGGGTGAGTTAAAACTTGAATGTTTCATAATGGATAATAGTTCTATTTAAATGCCATTAAATTTCTCCTAAAAAGACTTTATTTTGACATGAATAGGCTCCAGTCAGTAGCACTGATACGCTGTGGTGCAATAAGTCACAAACCTTGGTCCATAAAAAGTTATATCAGAATTTCCTGGGTAGGTTTATTACGTATTTTGATTTTTTGGGTTCCATCTCCAGGGACTGTGTTCAGTATGTCTTAAGATAAGCCCGGGAATATACAATTTAAAAAATGCTTCCAGGTGACTTTGATGTACAATTAACTTTAAGAAAAAATATGAAAGTTAGATTTAGAAGGTGAGACTCAAGTCTAGATAATTCTAGACCAATTCTATTGTATTTTCAAATTAGATTTCCTCATCTTTAACATAGATAACAATATTCTCTATCAGGTTGCAAGGATTTCTGAAATAATATACACAAAAAGGCAATTTTGGAATAGAAAATTAATTACTAACTACTAAAATTCCTTTTAAAGGCATTGATGCTTTTTTTTTTTTTACAGACTTTATGAAATCTTAGAATGCTTGCAATGACACAGCCTCTTTCTAAAATATTCCCAGTCTGAAACCCATTCTGAGGAATTTCAAACCCATAGTATCATCATAAAAGGTTCCCATGCCAACAGGCCCCATGCCAAGAGATTCCCAGGCCAGATTTTTCCAAGGCATTAGTACCAGTTTGATTACTCATGTATAAATATTATTAAGATTCTCCTCTTTAGACTGTAAACTTTTATTTCACATTTTATGTGTTTTGTTGTGTTTGGGTGAGCTTTTTTTTTCCTCTTCAAGAATATAAACATTGTTTTCAACTCTATAGTTCTCTTTGTTAATGGAGATACAAGTTAATTATAGAAAAGTGGTTAAAAACAAAGTTACAACCACAAAATAAAATATTATTAAGCTGTTAAAATATGCAAAATTTCACACATATAATTTAAATCAAAGGTAGCATAGAATATAAAGTATGTATATAGCAGGTTCCTCATAATATAATAAATTTTGCTGTCCTGTGCTAAGTTGCTTCAGTCATGTCCAACTCTTTGTGACCTTAGGGACTGTACCCTACCAGGCTCCTCTGTCCATGGGCTTCTCCAAGCAAGAATATTGGAGTGGGGTGCCTTGCCCTCTCCAGGGGATCTTTCCTCCCCAGGGACTGCACCCGCGTCTCTTACATCTCCTGCACTGGTAGGAGGATTCCTTACCGCTAGCACCACCTACACATATATACTTACATATGTCTATATGTCTATATATTTCAAACCCCTAAAGAATGTATATGAAAATTTTCCCCGTGACTGTATCAGGTTCACTTCTAATATTTCTATATTTTTCCAAATGTTTTGTTTTTTTTTGACCATGACACATGACATGTAGGATCTTAGCTCCCTGACCAGGGATCAGACTTGGGCCCTCAGCAGTGAAAGCATGGAATCCTAATAACTGAACTGACAGGAAATTCCTCTGTATTTTCCATATTTTTATATGGTATATTATTTTACAATTTAATAAATAATTACTACCATTATTTTTTAAATTAAAAAAATAGATGAGTATGGTAGAAGATGTAAATGGCCTACTGATATTAGACATCACTATGGAAATATATGCCACAATTCCCTGGATAATTTAGACTAGCGTGAGTAAGACTTTCAGTTTGGCTTAGGAGACCAGGGGGTGTGATGCAAAAGTGTGTAGGTCTGTTTTATAATCTGAAGGGTAGGTTCCAGTTACACAGTTATCCACAACTCAGGTGTAAACATAGTTAATAACAGTTTTCCCAGCAAAGAGTTTAGTACCACCTGACTATAAAAGTGAGACTGCTATAGCAGTTTCCCTACCACGTGAGTCAAATGATACAAAAATGTAAGTTGGGCACCCATGTATAGCTCCCTCAGGCTGTAGGACACCAAATATGAGAGGAAATAGAAAACAAATAACTTGACCAAATAATAGAATACTTCAGACACTTGTGAAATTTTTCAAAAATTATCTTTCTAGGACATAATGAAGAAAGGTCATAGGATGTCATAGGTCACATGTTGAGTGTCATTTCTTATCATGACTTTCAGAACCTAAAGTTGCCTATAAAGAATAATGGAAAGAAAACCAGAGAGTGTACCGACTTTAGTGATAGAAGAACCAGGTTTGATTTCCAGTTATAGCAAGGAGTGTAGTTGAGTGGACTTAGGTATATATAATAACCTCTCCAAACCTTAGTTTCTCAACTGTAAAATTGAGATTATTCTACTGTCTACAAAATGTTCTGAGAATGAAATAAGCAATTGTGTGTGGAAATATTTTGTAAAGTAAAAAAGACTTGACACATACATATGCATATACCTACACACATATCTAGCTTTTTTCCCTTACCCTGGCAATTTTCAGTCCATTTAAATTACAATTTATTTACAAGTAAAATGACTACCTAGACTTTTTGTTTGTTTAAAAGCCAATGAGGATGTCACAGTTTCAAACAGATATTCTGAGATGTAAGATATTACAAAAATATTTTCTTCCCCAAAACAACAGAATTTACGATTTTAAAAGAGGAGAATCAATTCAAATCTAGCAATAGATTTCAAAGCTTTTACCTTAGATTTTTAAGTCATTTGCAACAGCCATACCTCAGACAAGATTCCCCGCTGGAGGGAAATTAAAACACCAGTTGAAGGATATTGTGCTAGGACTTCATTGTCAGCAACCTCCTCACATCCAATTTGGGCATGACTTTCACACTTCAAGGGATTAAAAAATGTTTATTTAACTTGTAAAAACTATTTCTTCAATTGCGTTGTGTATCTATATGCCAGCTCTGTTTGACCTTACCATTTACCAACCTGAGCTAGTAACTAAATTCAAAAGTATATCTAGCAAAATAAGACTTTAATCTGTATATCTAGCAAAACATGACATTAACCTATGTATCTAAGTACATTGCCCTGACATACATACACTTTCAACATATAATTTGCATTTTAAAATAATTATAATAAATTATAATTATTATAAATTATACTCTTTGGAAAATAGCTATGTGCAATCAAATAGCCAAATTATTATATTGTTCCAAGTCTTAGACTAAATCAATGTGATATTGATTATCTAAACCAGAAGACAGGTAACAGAATTACTTTGGTCAGTGAAATGAAATCGTAGTATATATTTTTTTTAATTTCTAACATAACTGGTATTCCAATGCAAGTAAATACTAGTTATTTATATGCTACCGTCATAATATTTTTAAGTACACAGGTCCTAGAAAAAGAGACATCCATCCAACATTAAAATCAATGCTTTTAGTGGAGAAAGAGAGAGAACACACAAAACACATAAGTAAACAAAAATAAAACACAAGTCCATTGAATCCATGATAAGGAAGTACAAAATATTTTACACTGATCCTCCTCTTCATTGACTCCTTCTTAGGCAGAGAAGTCTCCTGATTGTTTGCTGGAACTTAGAATTACTCCAGATCATTATAACTGAATGACCAGAGGGATATGCTGCCATAATATCTTTCACCACAAAGAAGCAATGACTTCCATAAGGAATATTGAATGTCATATTTGCCATGAAGGCACCAAAGTAAGAAATAAAGAAGCAAAAGAATGTTATCACTGTTCTTAATGCATTAATATGGGCTTCAGTCCTGGTGTTTCTAAAACCAAGAGGTCCATTTTGCATCCGATGAGTGTGCTTGTAGAGAGAAATGAATAATATAACAGTGCATATTATAAATATGGTCAGAGGAAATAGTAATGCCAAGTTGACGAGAAGAACTTCATTAATTTGCTTAGCGTTGAGTTTAGTCTTCTTAGTTGTGGCATTCCCGAGGACATCAAAATCCACAATTTTAGGGTAATCCACCTTAATACACAGAGCTGCAATATTCACAGAGGTCAGCAGGCTTCCCAGAAGCATCCAAGGCATTAACTTTGAGATCCTGACTTTCAGCCAAAGAAAACAGGACTGGGTAAAGCCTGTTACCTTGAGGCAGTAAAATAAAGAGAGACAGGTGGCAAACCAGAGACTGACAGAGCTGAAAAACATCCAAAAAAACAGCATTGGTGTACCATAAATTTTTGTGCTGTAAAAGAATGGAAAGAACACTGAGAAAAAACCTTGTACTGTTAACACAGTCTGTAGACCTAATCTAGACATCCCTATACATACCAACAGGAGTTGCATGGGTGTTAACTTTCTGCTTTTGACCAATTCGTTACAGTTGATGATTATAAGAAATCCATTTACTGTAAGCCCTGTGGTAAATTCTGCTGACATGATGATAACATGAGGAATAACTGACAGAGAGATCATGTTTCCTACCACAGATCTTAGCTTTTCCTTGTGGACAGTGTTCCACACCTCCTCCAGATGGTCTTGCAGATAGAAGCATACAGCACTGAGAAATGTGAGCCTCTGTCAACTCCTGGGTCATAAGCAGAGTGGATCTAGAGTCTACACTAGACTTCTTCCTTAAGGAAGAGAATCAGAGGGAGTACTTCTAAAATCTGATGCCCTTCATTCAAAATGGTGGGAATGCAAATCCAAAGATTTGAATGATGGTGAAGTATTCCAATTACATCCTAGCAAAAACTGTCATGTTGATATTATTCAGTTCTCACAATTACTCAATTATATAAAAAATCTGATTATAAATGTTTTATTTAGGTTACTACTGTTTTCTCTTCATTTTTTCCAAATGCCACATTCTTGGGACAGACAACAATTTCTAATTATTGGTACGAGTATCCACTCTTAGATGTGGCTCTTTCTTCAGTACACTTTTTCCCTGTTAATACTCATTCTAAGATACTTTAAATGAATTCTTTTGACCCTTCCCCACCCAACCCCAGCCCTCCAAAAAGCAGTTATTTTTTTCTCCAGAATTGAACATTATTTCCTGGAACTTAACTTTGTAAAGAATCCTTCGTTTCTCATATTTTCATTCTTCTTGGTAAAACTCTGACCTAAGGGTCAGCAAACCCCAGTGATAAAAGTAGTGTGTAATTTACTCACATGCTATGTGCTCACCCTGAAGATCATCATTTCAAAAGATAGATGGTACAGAAGCTTAAAGCCAACAGCAGAGAGTGTAATTGCATACACGTTAAAATGATTTTCTCCCTTTTTACAAAGAGATGTCATATAACCTTGTTGAACTTTAGCTACAGCTCATGTAAAACATAAATAAATCATCACTGGGCTGTGCTTCTGCTTCTGTTAGATCCATACTGTTTCTGTCCTTTATTGTGCCCATCTTTGAACAAAATGTTCCCTTGGTACTCTAATTTTCTTGAAGAGATTTCTAGTCTTTCCCATTCTATTGTTTTCCTCTATTTCTTAAAAAAAAATTTATTGGTTTTTAAAATTTAAATTTATTTATTTTAATTGGAGGCTAATTACTTTACAATATTGTATTAGTTTTGCCATACATCACCATGAAAAGAGGTAGGAAAAAATATGTTTTCCTCTACTTCTTTGCATTGATTGCTGAGGAAGGCTTTCTTATCTCTCCTTGGCTATTCTTTGGAACTCTACATTCAGCTGGGTTTATATTTCCTTTTTTCCTTTGCCTTTAGCTTCTCTTCTTTTCTTAGCTATTTGTAAAGCCTCCTCAGACAACCATTTTGCCTTTTTGCATTTCTTTTTCTTGGGGATGGTCTTGATCACTGCCTCCTGTACAATGTCATAAACCTCTGTTCATAGTTCTTAGTTAGAATTGGAACATGGACATGAAACAGTTAGATGTGGAACAACAAACTGGTTCCAAATTGGGAAAGGAGTGTATGTCAAGGCTGTCTATTGTCACCTTGCTTATTTAACTTATATGCAGAGTACATCATGAGAAACGCTGGACTGGATGAAGCACAAGCAGGAATCAAGATTGCCAGGAGAAATATCAATAACCTCAGATGCTCGGATGATACCACCCTTATGGCAGAAAGCAAAGAGGAACTAAAGGGCCTCTTGATGAAAGTGAAAAAGGAGAGTGAAAACTGGCTTAAAACTCAACATTCAAAAATGAAGATCATGGCCTCCGGTCCAATCATTTCATGGCAAATAGATGGGGAAACAATGGAAACAGTGACAGACTTTACTTTCTTGGGCTCCCAAATCACTGCAGATGGTGACTACAGCCATGAAATTAAAAGAATGTTTCCTCTTGGAGGAAAAGCTATGACCAAACTAGATAGCATGTTAAAAAGCAGAGACATTACTTTGCCAACAAAAGTTTATCTAGTTAAAGCTGTGGGTTTTCCAGTAGTCATGTATGAATGTGAGAGTTGGACCATAAAGAAAGCTGAGCACCAAAGAATTGATGCTTTTGAACTGTGATGCTGGAGAAGACTCTTGAGAGTCCCTTGGACTGCAAGGAGATCAACCCAGTTAATCCTAAAGGAAATCAGTCTTGAATATTCATTGGAAGGACTCATGCTGAAGCCCACCTGATGTGAGGAGCCAACTCAGTGGAAAAGACCCTGATGCTGGGAAAGACTGAAGGCAGGAGAAGAGGATGACAGAGGATGAGATGGTTGGATGGCATCATTGGCTTGATGGACATGAATTTGAACAAGCTTTGGGAGTTGGTAATGGACAGGGAGGCCTGGCGTGCTGCAGTCCATGGGGTCACAGAGAGTCAGACAAGACTGAGACCAAACTGAATTGAACTGTGCTGTGCTTAGTCATGTCTGACTCTCTGTGATCCCATGGACTGTGGCCCACCAGGCTCCTCTGTCCATGGGGATGCTCCAAGCAAGACACTGGAGTGGGTTGCCATGCCCTCCTGCAGGGGATCTTCCCAATCCAGGGATCTAACCCAGGTCTCCTGCATTGCAAGTGGATTCTTTACTGTCTGAGCTACTAGAGAGGCCCAAATCAGTATTACTTCATAACTGTTTGGTTATGGGGCTCAAACTGTTTAGTTCAGTGGCTAGGTCATACTAAGTACTCAACATATAGTAAGTACTTATTAATACTATTCAGTTCAGTTCAGTTCAGTTCAGTTCAGTCGCTCAGTCATGTCCAACTCTTTGCAACCCCATGAACTGCAGCATGCCAGGCCTCCCTGTCCACCACCAACTCTAGGAGTTCACCCAAACCCACATCCATAGAGTCGGTGATGCCATCCAGCAATCTCATCCTCTGTTGTCCCCTTCTCCTCCTGCTCTCAATCTTTCCCAGCACTGGAGTCTTTTCAAATGAGTCAGCTCTTCGAATGAGGTGGCCAAAGTAGTGGTATCAGCTTTAGCGTCATTCCTTCCAAAGAAATCCCAGGGTTGATCTCCTTTATCATGGACTGGTTGGATCTCCTTGCAGTCCAAGGGACTCTCAAGAGTCTTTTCCAACACCACAGTTCAAAAGCATCAAATGTCTTCTTATTGTATTTACTTCAGCAAAAAAATAAAAACCTGATTCTGTTAACATTTTTAATAGGACAGTTAAAATGCTTTCAATAAGAAATAAGATTATAAGAGTATAGAAAATAAAAGAAGCATAGTACTGGATTTGCCACCCACTGTACACATCATTCATGGTTTTACTAGCCCATAAATGCACCTTCAGAGCCACCTGTGTGACATTCCCCAGACACCTTCAGGTGACCTCTCCATACATCTTCTATACACCACAGATATCCAAAATGTAGTAAGATGTATCCCATATTTATCTCTTCTAAAAGGCTGGTTTTGTGACCCATACATCAGCTTCCCTTTAGTGTCTGAATTTGTAATCTTTCTTGTCTATAAACCATGACTGTCCAGTGAATAGCATTTGCCTTGCCTGGTGACGGCACAGTGGTAAAGAGTCCACCTGCTAATTCAGGAGATGCAAGTTCAATCCCTGGTTCAGGAAGATCCCCTGGAATAGGAAACGGCAACTCCCAGTATTCTTGCTTGGGAAAACCCATGGACAGAGGAGCCTGGTGGGGCCATAGTCCCTGGGGTCATATAGAGTCAGATATGATGGAGCATGCATGCAGACATGACCTTTAGGGTCTATTCCCAATTCTAGGTACAGGTGAAGAAGCTTCGTCTCAATTCCAAACTCTAGACCAGAATCATGATTCTGGGATGAAGAAGAAATAGGATTTGTACATTTCATAACTTGATGTCCTAAGTCACCTGAGCCTGAGTTACAACTATTGAGTAACTGCATTTAAAAGTTTCTGATAACTGAGTTTTCAAATACTATAGGACTCTAAGGAATCTGGTCTTAGTCAAAATAAAAAGTCAAGCAATCATAGCCTTCCATTAACAAAAAGTTTTTTTAATTAATATTTTGTTATGATTGTATTTCACTGAATGAACTTGTTGAATTAAGTGATGTACAATAATTTGGCATGTACCTAATCAATCAGATGATATTTATATGACAACTTAACTAAGTAATGTTAACTAAAAAATGTGACTATTGGGGTAGTTGTTTTTTTTGTTATAATAGATGTTCATTGTTCTTTGAGGATATTGTTGCAAGGCATTATGGAAATGGTATATGAACATGGCCAAAATGTATTCGATTCTAGTGCAGCAGTAGGGATCTTTTATATTTCAGATATCTTCACAACAATAACCGGTATTTGGGGAGACAACAATCATACTATCTTCTTCATTCCCTGTTATCCCTTTGCTGTGGTTATTTCTCTCAGTTTCCATAGTAACCTAGGGGAGTAAAATATGGACCAATATATGGAAACTCTTGTTAGTCAAAACAATTAACAAAATTGATTTTAATCAAGGTTAATTTCTTGTAATTATCATTAAGTATAATTGTAATCATATTTATAAAAAGAACTTCTTTTTAAAAATATTGCATATTTATAACAGCTACCTCAGAATGCACATCTGTCACAGAGACATAAAATCTTAAGATAATATAAAGTTACAAAGAATATTTTATGGGTAGATTTTTTGAATCATACTTGATAGATAAAGATGTAATTTATAATCTGGAATCTATTCTTATTGAGTGTCTAACTGCTTTAAAAATTTTTGCTGAGTTAGTTTTAAACAACCTTGCTTTTGTTACATTTTCACAGGTATATCTGACAGTCTGATTTGTGGGTTATATGAATTTGTTAAATAATTTATTTCATTTTGAAATCCTGGATTACAGCTCTAATTTGCCTCTCTAAATACTGCATTACTTAATTGAATACAAAGCTTGGCTATTCCAAGAACTATTCTAAAAGTGTAATTGGCATTCACCTACCCTTTTGCTGGCTTGTATTTGCATTCGTGATTTTCCTGTCATATGTGAATTGTTTTGCATGTGCCCTTATTGAACTCTGTTTGGAAGGAGAATTTTAGAGAAGAGCTTTCTTAGATCTGGGAAAAGTTCACAGCGAGTGAGACAGTGTTGAAATCAGTAATTTATAGGCTTGTTTATAGATCTTGGAAAGGCAGTGGTCAAATGGAGAAAGATAATTTTCAAATTAAACAATCTTTGAAAGTTTTACTAAAAAACAGATTTCTTTGAAAAGAGAAATAATAGTATCTACCAAGAGACATTGGGTACTTATGATTCATTAGGAAAATTTCAAAATTAAACAATCTCTGAAAGTTTTACTAAAAAAATAGATTTCTTTGAAAAGAGAAATAACAGTATCTACCAAGAGACATTGGGTACTTATGATTCATTAGGAAAATTTCAAAATTTTCAAATTAAACAATCTCTGAAAGTTTTACTAAAAAAATAGATTTCTTTGAAAAGAGAAATAACAGTATCTACCAAGAGACATTGGATATTTATGATTCATTAGGAGAATTTCAGTTTAGTAACCTTCCAGTAAATACATATGGCTCTAAATGCTCATGCAAACCTTGCAAACTGGTGCACTTCCAGTGAAACTTTTTGTTTGTTTGCTTGCTTTGCTTTTGCTTTGAACAACATGACAAGAGTCACTTGATTCTAAGATGATGTTCATAAATAGCTTCTAAAATTAGGATAAACTTTAAATACTGTTATTACCACTAGGTGTTTCCCATGCACAGAGATCAGTTTATTTTGTTCTCATTGGCTATAACTGTACAGATGACTGAATTTCTATAGCAAGAACATTTATGCCTTGTTCTCTCATTAGCAGCCTTTGGGCACAGTTTCCTTGCTGAGACCAAACTTGACTCACTAGAAAAGCAATATTTTAGAGTCTAATGAAATATGTCCTCATGTCTTTCAATGTTCAATGTAGTTTCTATTTTATGTTGGATTGATTTTACTAGTCTAATGGGTTGTCTATGTGGATTTTTATTTTGAAGACAAATTTTTAAATTTAGTTTCTGAATTCCTTTCCCGAGTTTCCAGAATAATATTAAGTATCAGGTGAGTGAAGAAGAATCCAAATTGGGTGAGCATAAGGCTAATAATCCAAGCTGCCCAAAATTTCTCCATATATGTTATAGTGTGCTCAGGAGGTTGCTGCTGCTAAGTCACTTCAGTCGTGTCCAACTCTGTGCGACCCCACAGACGGCAGCCCATTGGGCTCCACCATCCCTGGGATTCTCCAGGCAAGAACACTGGAGTGGGTTGCCATTTCCTTCTCCAATGCATGAAAGTGAAAAGTGAAAGTGAAGTCGCTCAGTCGTGTCCAACTCTCAGCGACCCCATGGACTGCAGCCCACCAGGCTCCTCCATCCATGGGATTTTCCAGGCAAGAGTACTGGAGTGGGATGCCATTGCCTCCTCCAACTCAGCAGGTTAGTCTCTGAAAAAAACAGACCAAATTTAAATAATAGAAATTAAGGAAATTTGCTAATTGTATTCAGATCTGACAATAATATTTAACTTGCCATAAGATTGACAAACATCTATTTTATTTTGAAAATATATTCTTGGCATTATTCTACATGTGCATGCATGCTCAGTCATATTCGACTCTGTGTCCCTTGGACTGTAGCCCACCAGCCTCTACTGTCGGTAGGAATTTTAAGGCAAGAAGACTGGAGTGGATTGCCATTTCCACCTACAGGGATCTCCCTGACCCAGGGATCGAACCTGCATCTTCTGCATCTCCTGCACTGCAGGCATATTTACCTGCTGAGCCATTGGGGAATACTTATTCTCATTTAATTCTTACTGAGAAACTATGGAATTATTTGATGAACAGAGTGAAGCCTCAGTTTTGAAACTTCAGGAGAGTGTAAATAAGGATTTGAATACAGGTGGTCGGCTTCTGTCCGGAGCCCATGTTATTGACCAAAACACAACATCATATTCAGATTGGAATACCTTTCTTGACAAAAATCATCAGGAAATATATGTTAAATCACATGGAGAATCATTTAACAGCCACAGTCCCTTCCTTCCTCATATACGTTGGTAGGGAAGACTTAATAAATTCCATCTGTTTAAGATCACACCAGTGGAGTGATAAAGACACAGAGACCCTGGGTTATTAACACATCTGACTGCATCTGTATGTCATGGGACTAAGGCAGCAAGCAGCAAATACAGTCTAGTAGAAAGCACTCAATAAATATCATTACTGAATTTTTCTATGGTAGATGAGACATGACTCAGTTCTGGAATGGCAGAGTATTTCTTAGGATTCAGAAAAACTTATTGCAAGAAGAAAGGAATCAGATACCATCACAAAAATCCACACTTTATAGAGAAGGGTATTTCAGAATCCTAAAAATTAATTGACTTATTCAAGGTTCAAATGAGTAAAAACTGACAGAACTAGTATAGGCAATGTCAATTTTCTGAGCTTACCTTTGCTCAAAGGCAAAAGGAGTGCATGGGGAAGAAATGGATTATCTACAGTTTTGATTCTGTCAATATTTTCTGCCCAAAGCTGGAAAGTTTCTTGCAGGACCCTGAAATAATTGAGCTGCCTCTGCATAGCAATGTCCCACGTAGGAAAGATGGAGAACAGGATTTAATGATTCACTGATTAATACACTGGATTAATATCCAGTTTTTGAGCTAACTCTTCTCAACTTACCCCACCCTAGCCTAGTTATAACGTTTATTATAATTCTACTTTGATGGTCTTTCTATGTGCAAATTATAATTTGTATCTCAGAGAATCAGTGAATGAGGAGGTAGAGAAGAGCTCAGTTAGCCAAAGAGACTGTGTAGTTAAGGATTTCTCTAACTCCTTATCACATGACTAAAATTCAACTTTCACTGTGCCACGAAAGAGTTTAAACCAACAGGAAATTAATGATGCAATACTCTTGAAAATTGCATAAACATGCCAAATGTAAATAATTGCTATGAACTGGTTGAATATGATATATATGTATCTATGAAATAGAAAGAGGTAAATTTGGGAAAGGGACATTTTAATTTTTTCATTGGAACTGAGCAAATGATAAATAACAATAGAAGCAGACCAAAGAAGAAAGGTTTAGTTTAAAAGTCAGAGAGAAGTAATTAGAATAGTGTACTGTTAAAAGTAAGACACAAGCATTCTATCATATCTCCATCCTGAAATGGGTTGTAGTCCACGTTCAGATGTGTAACATTCCTTAGTAACACACATGTAACTAGGAAAAGTAGCTGACAGCAGAAAATATGGTTAAAAAAAAAAGTGTACTCTCCCAAGTTAAGATGTTATAAAATAATTTATGAGAGAGTAAGAGGTATATCGAAAAAGCAAGAGAGTTCCAGAAAAAACATCTATTTCTGCTTTATTGACTATGCCAAAGCCTTTGACTGTGTGGATCACAATAAACTGTGGAAAATTCTGAAAGAGATGGGAATACCAGACCACCTGACCTGTCTCTTGAGAAACCTATATGCAGGTCAGGAAGCAACAGTTAGAACTGGACATGGAACAACAGACTGGTTCCAAATAGGAAAAGGAGGACGTCAAGGCTGTATATTGTCATCTTGCTTATTTAACTTCTATGCAGAGTACATCATGAGAAACAATGGCCTGGAAGAAGCACAAGCTGGAATCAAGATTGCAGGAGAAATATCAATAACCTCAGATATGCAGATGACACCACCTTGATGGCAGAAAGTGAAGAAGAACTAAAGAGCCCCTTGATGAAAGTGAAAGAGGAGAGTGAAAAAGTTGGCTTAAAGCTCAACATTCAGAAAACAAAGATCATGGCATCCGGTCCCATCACTTCATGGGAAATAGATGGGGAAACAGTGGAAACAGTGTCAGACTTTATTTTTGGGGGCTCCAAAATCACTGTTGATGGTGATTGCAGCAATGAAATTAAAAGACTCTTACTCCTTGGAAGGAAAGTTATGACCAATCTAGACAGCATATTCAAAAGCAGAGACATTACTTTGCCAACAAAGGTCCGTCTAGTCAAAGCTATGGTTTTTCCAGTGGTCATGTATGGATATGAGAGTTGGACTGTGAAGAAAGCTGAGCACTGAAAAATTGATGCTTTTGAACTGTGGTATTGGAGAAGACTCTTGAGAGTCCCTTGGACTGCAAGGAGATCCAACCAGTCCATCCTAAAGGAGATTGGTCCTGGGTGTTCTTTGGAAGAACTGTTGCTAAAGCTGAAACTCCAGTACTTGGCTACCTCATGCAAAGAGTTGACTCATTGGAAAAGACTGTTGATTCTGGGAGGGATTGGGGGCAGGAGGAGAAGGGGGGTGACAGAGGATGAGATGGCTGGATGGCATCACCGACTCAATGGACGTGAGTTTGATTGAACTCTGGGAGTTGGTGATGGACAGGGAGGCCTGGCGTGCTGTGATTCATGGGGTCACAAAGAGTTGGACACGACTGAGTGACTGATCTGAACTGAACTGATGAAGTGTATAAATAATACACTTTCTACCAAAATAATGAGTGCAAAAAGCTCATTTAATTTTTAAATTTTCCTCATAATTTTAAAAGTTAGAGTTACCTCTTTTGAAAATAGAGATAGGAAACTACATCTTGAGATATTAGATAACTTACCTAAATTTAACCAGACAATCCACGATCGAGATAGAAACAATTTTGATTTCCATATACACAAATGGGTATATTCCAGGCACATAAGTCACATTGTCTACATTGTTGAGAGATTTCATATTCTGAAATACAAAAAGAATACAACTCCAAATCATAGTTTATAATACAATAAAAATAAAAATAAATCATGCAGTTGGTATTATTTAGCCCATTTTGAAGACTAGATTGTTTCAATAAATTTAAATAAACATAAAGTGTTTAGATATTTTGACAGTGATCTGTGCTTTCTCTGAGTGCTTTTTAATATTCATTTTTTTCAATATTTATTTCATATTTGAAGTGATCCTATTCCAACATGAGACCCTGCTATACCTTTATGTTTCTGGAGGTGCTCTGGACTCAAAAAAGAAAAGCAATAGCAATTTGTTGGAGAATGACATATTTGTTACTATTTTCCTGATCTTCTCAAGGATAAATTATTAAAAGAAAAGATTTGTAGCAACTAGAAACCAATCACTAATCAGTTAAAACTCCAACACCATCATTTATCTTCTTTAGCTTCAGTATGTTAGTTTGGGCTGTCCATGATCCAAGATCAATTTCTGTTCGTTTTTTTTTTTTTTTTAATGTCTTTTGCTTAAGAGAGATATCAAAAGCTTAATCAAACAGTATTTTTCCTTGTCTGAGATACAGCTGATGTTACCTGCAGACAACATTTGTAGAAAATAAGAAGCTCTGTGTTCAATTTTGGTGATACTGACATTTCAGAGCTCTTGATGAAGTGGCAATATACGAGCCTTTCAGAAGGTCACATGGAGTAGTCCATCTACAGTGGATAAAAAAGGAGCACAAACCTTCCTTGATTTACATATGGATGTAATCATGTGGGCTTTTTGTGCCAACTAAAAGAAAAAATAGATTTTATTAAGCAGTATGTGTAAATTGAGCTTTACTCCAAAAGGTATTCGCATACAAAAATACCATCACTTCTAGGAGACATTATTTCTTCTGAATCTGAAATATCAAACTAGTATACTTATGACTGGGCTTCCATGTTGGCTCAGTGGTAAAAAAAAAATCCACCTGTCAATGCAGGAGACGTGCGTTTGGTCCTTGGCTGGGAAGATCCCCTGGAGAAGGAAATGACAACCCACTGCAGTATTCTTGCCCTGGAAATCCCATGGACAGAGGAGCCTGGGAGGCTACAGTCTGTGGAGTCGCAAAAGAGTCAGATAACAACTTAGCGACTAAACAGCAACAACAAATATTAAGACTGTGACATCCAAAAACTAGTGACTATAAGACAAATGTTTCCTTTTCTAAGATTACATGCATAGTATATTTGTGTACATGTGTATAGGGCTGCCGTCTATGGGGTCGCACAGAGTTGGACACAACTGAAGCGATTTAGAAGCAGCAGCAGCAGCAGAATAGCAATATGTATTTATAATATTTAGGTCATTCTGCTGATTCTGTCCCTTGGAAACAAAAGATTCTAGAAACAAGTTAACCAGTTGATTCTAAATTAAGAAGACTGGACTTTTGGAATTGAATTTTTCATTTGGGCTAGATGTGTGTTGCTTCTTTTAAACGCATATGTTCCGATTCTCTAACATTTGGTGATCATGTTACTGGTAACAGGTAGAAGAAAGGGGGAGGGCGGAATTCTTGAGAGACTTTTATGTATTTATGTCAGAACTGTTCTGTCTCTAAATGAGGAAGAGTATATGTTCATTCACTGTAAACCTTACAAATTAACATCCCAATGACAACTTTGTATCAAAATCAGCCAAATGTTAGCAGTAGCCAATCAAATAAGTATGATTACTTATAAAATAAGCCTATTTTTTTCTGGGAAGTTTAAGAATAGATGTTAGAAAGGTAACTCAGTATAACCATGGATTCTATTACATAATTCTTCCATAAAAATGAAAACAGAATCTTTGACTAGTGTCTCTTTTTCTATCATTTTAATTATGTGGTTGTTGGCATCTAAAGTATTATCCCTGTAGTTGCACATTTTGGATTAAGATTGACATCACATTTAGCTTGAGAAATAAGCATTGAAACCTGTGATATCCTTTACACAGTTCAACAGGTATCAGCATGTGAGCTGATATGAACATGTCCTACTGCTTTCCAGAGTCCAAATCAGATTCCCTTCTACCTTGCTCTGTCTCCCAAGTGACCCCTGACATAAACAAATTATTCATGAAGAAATCTCAATATTTTGGCATAAATTACGAGAACACTTAAATACTTTTCTAGCTGGCAGTATCCTGGATGAATACTAAAATCTTCAGTGATGGCTGGGCATAGTTCTAAAAATGGAAGCCCTATTATCATTAAATGAAGTGAAGTGATGTGAAGTGAAATGAAGTGAAGTGAAAGTCACTCAGTCGTGTCCGACTCTTTGCAACCCCATGGACTATACAGTCCATGGAATCCTCCAGGGCAGAATACTGGAGTAGGAGGCCTTTCCCTTCTGCAGAGGATCTTCCCAACCCAGGCATTGAACCCAGGTGTCTCCCTCATTGTATGTGGATTCTTTACCAGCTGATCCACCAGGGAAGCCCTATTATCATTAAATTATTTTTTGTCAAATACTGTATAGATGAATGATTAATATAGGTCTAGGATCACAGTTGCACAACTTTCAATACTTTTATATTATTTTTCTTTTGAAAAGAATGCAGTTGCTATAAACATTGACTATACATTTATTATAAGAAGGGTTTTGCGTGATACATATAGCATTAATTGACAACTCATTGATGTCGTAGATTACTTTTCATCCTATTATATTGGAAAATGATCTTCCAAGCCTCCAATAGGTAAGTAAAATTTTTAGTACATTAAAATAATAATTAACCATTCTTAAGTTGTTTCTAATTTTTGGTAAGCAATACTAACCAGAATATCTTTGCATTTGATTTCATTTCTAATTACCTCCTTAGATGGGGATGTAAGAGTGGACCAAAGTATATGACCATTTTTAAGTTCATGTTATGTATTGCCATATGGTTTCCAGAGAAATTATATCAGCTTACATCCCATCAGCATAATATGAAAGTTTCTGTTTCCTATACATCTCCCAGCTTTTTATATAAAAATGTACTGTTTTTACTAATTTGATAAAATTACATTTGATAGCACATTTGATAAAAAATGTACTAATTTGATAGAGAAAATGGCATTCGATTTTTATTTGCATTTTTATATGAACTTTTCTAGATATATGCATGCCCCACTCAATTTTTCTGTGACTCACCTATTTATATCTATTGCCTTTTTATTTTAAATTAAGGTAAAAGGGAATTTCTTTCATCTTTATGCTTTAAACACTTTCCTAACAAGAAAGGCAAACAATTCTATATATGCAATTAAAGTCATAATATACTTATAACTTCTTGTATCATTTTTAAAAGCATTTCTAATAGGAACACTTTAATTTAGCTATTATGCATTTTACTTTTTAATCTCCTTTAATATATTTTAATACATCATCTACAAATGGAGCCCAGAGTACAGTGGAAATCTCCTGGTAAGTATGAGAGAGATCCTTACAAGTGGTAACATATTCTGCCAAGAGTTTAGGCTCTTCTTGGTTATTTGGACTATGTTTACCTAGATGGTTATAGACTGATGAAGTAAGCAAGTGTTTCATCCAGTTCCCTTAGGCACATTTCACTGTTTGTGAATATGAGAGAATAGAGATTGTTTTTAAAGATGGAATTTATTTTATTTTCTTGTAATGTTGATCCCTTGGGTAAGGGCTCTTCAAATTAGTATTTAAAATAATTTCTTACTTATCTAAAGATTTCATTAAATTCCTATATTAAATCAATAGTTTATCATTGTTACGTGAAAACCATGTTGCTAGTCAGTCAGAATGAAAATCAAATGAAAATGTTAGCTGGGGCAGCAAAGTCATCTACATATACATCACTACAAACTGAGTGAACTGAACATCTTAAATAAACTTAAAGCTTATGTCAAAAATCTGTTTTTCTTAAATTTGCAAATACAGTCTCACTGTTCTGTGGACTTTACTAATAAGAACTAGATTCAGCCTGGTCTTTTGAAATATCTCACATTAAGAACTTACTGAATTAAGTCATCTGAATATTTTCTACTCATTCCAGGCAGTGGACTTATGAATAAGTTACAGAGAAATTATAAAATGCTCTAAGGTATTTCAATTGGTTTTAATCAGTCTTCTCAAATAGCAGACTTCAGATAATTTCACAATATTAAAATCATACATCATTCAATGTGATAAAAGGAAAATGGAAATTTTTTTCTCCCAATAAATCTGAATTGTAATAGTATTTTTTCTTGGATGAAGTTTATACATATTTTATGAAGGGCAAAATTACCATTCAAACTTAAAATTTTTTAAAGGACTTACAATGTGGTCAAAACTTTTTTTAAAGCTCTATCAACCCTGGGATTTCTTTGGAAGGAATGGTGCTAAAGCTGAAACTCCATCCTTTGGCCGCCTCATGAGAAGAGTTGACTCCTTGGAAAAGACTCTGATGCTGGGAGGGATTGGGGGCAGGAGGAGAACGGGACAACAGAGGATGAGATGGCTGGATGGCATCATGGCCTCGATGAATGTGAGTGAGAGTGAACTCCGAGAGATGGTGATGGACAGGGAGGCCTGGTGTGCTGCGATTCATGGGGATGCAAAGAGTCGGACATGACTGAATGGAACTGAACTGAACTGAATTATTTATCTTAAATGAAGTAACTCAGAAAATGAGTGTCCGATGAACAAAATTTTCTAAAAAGATGATATTACTAACTTATAAAACCTGCCAGACCCGATAGACTACTCTGTTTTTCATATACAAAGGATTTTGTCTACTTGTACTCTCATTTCTGGCTATTCTGATTGAATTTTCACTGAAAATATCAATAAAACACATTTTTATTTTCTTAAAAATTTAGATATATATATTACAACTCTAGATTCTATGTCAAACTATTGGGAAGCCAAAGTTAGCCCCATGAAGGAAGAAAATATAAAAGGTGTCTTATTCACTTAAGAAGAGCAAACAAAGCAAAACAAAATAAAAAACAATACATAATGAAGGCAGTACCTTCTTTAATTAGGAAGATTAAAATGCAGCATAGGAAGCTTTTTGCTTTTAAAGTGAATCTAAAAATATTACCATAAAAGCTTAAGTCCTGCCTATATATATTGGTAGTTTCCAAACTGTCAGTTTTAACAAAATATCAGTGAATACCAACAATGTGCTGAAAAGAGAATGAAGAGAAAATTAATGACTTTTGGGAAGTAGGCAACAGGGTGATGAAAAGTTAAGTTGGAAATATGAACATAGACTATATATGTATACAGGCTCTTCTTTAGCAAATGATACACATAGCACACCGAAACAGAAAGCAGCATTTCTTATTTTTCAATTAACCTGTTATGTTAAGTATAACAAAATGAGTAAACCAGTTCAGGATCCTTTTTTATTTACTTTGAACAGAAATTACTGTTCTTGTTACACAATAATTTGGAACTGAAAGGAAAATGTGTATCCTGAGAGTTTAGTAGTTTTTAGAAATACTAAGTGAAAATTTTTGAATACTTCATTTAAGTATTTTCTGTGATATATGATTGGTTTGCAATGAAGGAAGATGCAAGTCTACCTTGAGTGAAATAAATAATAATTATACATAAAGTTAATATGAAAATTCAGTTGGATACAGACACTCATGATCTCTCAGGGCTCCAAGAGTTTTTCTTGGATTATAGTTTTTCACTTTCTTACATTGCAGATGCCGGTGATGTCAATTAGGTATTGAGACCTTTTGTATTCTTACAACTAATGAACTCTATAAACCACTTAGAATCTGAAGTTGATTAGTGAGTTACATACCCAGATTAAGGTCCTTATCCTAAAGGAAAAAAGATATATGTATCGAAAGGTTGTAATAACTGACGTTGAAAACAGCTGGGTTTTGACACACATGGCATGGAGATAAAGGAATGGTCATTTATTTGACTCCACTGGGCCGCCAGGGGAGCCCTCAGAGCAGTGGTGGATCAATTCAAACTTCCTTTGATCAGGAGTGCATTTACTTATTTCCAAGTTTAACTTTAATTTCAAGTAAGTTTTTAAGACTAATTAATTTAGTTGAATGAGATGGGTTATAGCATTTTGTCTGGTGTACTGAAAAAAACAATTTTAACCTTAGAAATGCAAGAGCAATGGAAACCAAGACTGGCTTCTAGGGAATACATTTTTGAGTCAATATTTTTCATAGGAAATCATCTAGACATAATGATGCCCCCTATTTGATTATAAAAACAGCTTTTTGGTTTCATATAATGTAAATTCAGAATATTTATCATGTTCAACAAGCATTGTAACACAGTGAATTTATTGTGCCCCCAGTTAATTTGGATTCCTGTTTTCTGATTAACTGACACATTATTGATCTCCTGGGATGAACTGCACTTAAAAATCAGAATACCTCTTTTGTCTTTGCTTTTAATAAATCTCATTTTCATATTTCATGTATATGGTTTTGAAATTGTTCTAGTTACAATTTTTAGGATATGTATAGGAAGATAAAAATACACATCTTGTTAGATATCTTTGGGTCATAATTCATCACCAAAATACAGATATTTTTATGATTAATTATTGTATGGTTCTTTCATAGCTAATACAAGAATATTCTTTTAACTTTTACATTAGTAACTAGGTTATATAATAAAATAACTAAATCTGTGAAGTAATAAAAGAGATTATTAAATAATGTTTAAAATTGTTTAAATGGCATATTTACAAAGATAAAATCATGTACTATGGTTTTAAATCCAATTTATCTAATCTTTATTTTGTTATCAAGGTAGTCTGTCTATACAGAATGACACATATTTACATGGCGGGGGGGTTGTAGTTCCTGCTGTGTCTTCTTCGACATTAAATCACCATAGTGTAGGTAAATGTAGGTTTTGTTCTATGTAAATAAGTGAGATGATGGGTCTTTTTACTAATCCATATTTACATGTATTATCCAGATTTTCACTGTTGACAGTGAAACTTGTTAATAGCCATGGTGTTTTATGGAAATGTATGTTGAAAAGTTAAATAGCATGTAAACATAGGGATCAGGTCCTGGATGTTTATCGGAAGGACTGATGCTAAGCTGAAACTCCAATACTTTGGTCACCTCATGCAAAGAGCTGACTCATTGGAAAAGACCCTGATGCTGGGAGGGATTGGCGGCAGGAGGAGAAGGGGATGACCCAGGATGAGATGGCTTGATGGCATCACCAACTCAATGGACATGTGTTTGAGTAGACTCCGGGAGTTGGTGATGGCCAGGGAGGCCTGGCCTGCTGCATTTCATGGGGTCGCAAAGAGTCAGACACGACTGAGTGACTGAACTGAACTGAACTGAACTGAATATAAATGTTATAATTTAAATCCATTATTAAATTTGGTAATCCAATAAACTGTAAATATGTTATAATTTAAATCCATTATTAAATTTAGTAATCCAATAAGCTGAAATACTTAAATAATGTTTGGTATGGGAAGAGATCTCTTTACTTGCTCAAATGTTCATTAAGTTGTACAGATGCTTAGTGTCACACAGCTCAATGTCTGTGAAGAGTTAACAGCTTTGGGTGAGGGAGAAATTTCAGGACACCAGCTTTTAAAAAAATAAAACACAACTTTCTAGGCAGAGGTAGATTTACCAAAAGCTAATGAAACAGAATTTTCAGGGCCTCTTATTATCACTGGCTATTTACTTCCAAGACCTTGTAAGAGACCATGGCAATGTGTGTAAACAGTTTTTTGGTAACTTTTGCAAAAGCAAAATATTTTATCTGCAATTTACTAAGACTGGCCTCCCTTCACTTTCTTTTCTTTGTGAAAGTTAAGAAGGTGGAAGTGTTTTCTTTGTACTTTTCTCATTTTAAGTGGGACTAGAGTGATGCAGCAATTTGTGAGATATGTCTAAAAACAATTTGAGTTGGTGATGCACTGAGATTAAGTTTAATATGGTATAGTTATGTGATTCACAGTCTCTTACATGAATAGTTACATAAGAGCTAGCTGTCTCTGTGTAGGAATGGCTTTCTACCATCCATCATACCAACTCAGCTGGTGTCATTATCAGGAGTCCAAACTCCTACTGCTTCCTACATTCCTTAGGGCAAGGAATAGCAACTTTATTTGGAAAGCCAGCAGACCAAGAAGCTGGACTGGCATCCCAAAGAACCATCTTGTGTGCTGTGCTTAATCACTCATTCGTGTCTGACTCTTTGAGACCCCATGGACTTGGCTCACCAGGCACCTCTGTCCATGGGGATTCTCCAGGCAAGAATACTGGAGTGTGTTTCCATTTGCTACTTCAGGGGATCTTCCCATCCCAGTTAAAATTCAGGCTTCTTTATACTACCAGAGGAGGGGGTGTGGCTGGTGTTGCAAACTTCTTGGTGCCAGAATCCTTTGTTTTTGCAGCTGTTCATGTAGGTTTGGTTACAATCTTGCTGTAAACCTCCAACAAAACAGTTGTTATTTACTGTTCTACAACTTTCTCTATGAATGGAAAAGTCATACCTTTAAAGGTCAGAGCCTTAAGAATGGGCTATCATGCATATTTCAGGTTAAAAGCAACATTCTTTTAGAGAGGTGCAGAGCCAACATGACCAAGCACAGGCAACAGAGCACAAGGGTTAGAGCTAAAGACATAGATCCAATATGAAGTCAGCTTTCTTCTTCTCTGTTAAATCATGTCACAAGGATATTAACACCTGAGTCAGAACCTTTATAAACATGTCCAACAACATCTAACACTAGAAGTGTAGAAATGGATGAAAAATTGGTCTAAAAATAAACATACTCAAAAGCTAGTCTGTAAAAATGTGACCTAGCTTTATAGCCTACAAACAAAGGAAACAGGAATCCTAAAACTTTATGTGAGTGGTAAACAGTGAAACTGAAATAAATTTTTCTAAATTATTATTAATAATAAAACATTTCAGTCACCTATGCTAAAGTATTAAATTATCTTCATATTCTATTTTTTAAGTGCTATAATATTGCTTTATGTGAGGAAGCACTCAAAAACTTATCACCCAAAAATGCATGAAAATGTATTTTAGAAGTGAGGGAATTATTAATAAAAGTACTGTGGTTGTGATTTTTCTCTTTCTAAATATTTCTCACTTTTGTACACCTAATTTTATATATATTTTTTAAAATAAAGAGGAACCAGATTATATAAAGTCATAAAACTTGGTTCTGTCCCTTAAGGAATTTACAAAGAAGAACTCCAAAAGGAGAATCTTTAGGAAGGAAGAAGTAATCCAACAACCTCTTTGTTATGACTTTCTAACTTGAATCCTGATGCTGTCATCACAGTCAGCTTTCAGAGAGACAGACTGATTTATCTTTATTTAAATCCCTTTAAATTTCCTTTCTTGAAGAAAGAAAGTTTGCATCAAAAACATTACAGTTAGACATTTTTTTATGGTAGTGTCAGTTCAGTTCAGTCGCTTAGTTGTGTCCAACTCTTTGTGACCCCATAAACCGCAGCATGCCAGGCCTCCCTGTCCATCATCAACTCCCGGAGTTCACTCAAACTCATGTCCATTGAGTCGGTGATGCCATCCAACCGTCTCATCCTCTGTCATCCCCTTCTCCTCCCACCCTCAGTCTTTCCCAGCATCAGGGTCTTTTCAAATGAGTCAGTTCTTCACATCAGGTGGCCAAAGTGTTGGAGTTTCAGCTTCCACATCAGTCCATCCAATGAACACATAGGACTGATCTCCTTTAGGATGGACTGGTTGGATCTCCTTGCAGTCCAAGGGATTCTCAAGAGTCTTCTCTAACACCACGGTTCAAAAGCATCAGTTCTTCAGCACTCAGCTTTCTTTATAGTCCAACTCTCACATCCATACATGACTATTGGAAAACCCATAGCCTTGACTAGATGGACCTTTGTTGACAAAGTAATGTCTCTGCTTTTGTTTTTTAATTTGTCAGCACGTCAAAAAGACCTTGTATTCTGATTCGAATAGCCTCTCATGCACTCATGCTTTCTTGCCAGATGCCTTTGGAGCAGGGGCTTTCTGACCCTTCTGAGTTTTAGGAGGAGGTGCTGCTTTCTGGCCTGCAGCTTTCTGCCAGGAACCTTCTGGGCTGGAGCCTTCTTACCCTCAGTGGTGATCTTTTTGCTGGAACCTTGGCGGCAGCAGCAGCTGCTGCAGCTGCCCCTTAGCAGCAAGGGCTTTCTTGGGAGAACTCCCTTTGAAGTTCCTTAACTTCAATCTTGATTAGTGTGTTCCTCATTTTCCTTGCCTTCATGACTTTGTAACAATCAAAATCTGTCATCTTGGTGCTCTTTTCTCTGGCTTCAATCTTCTTGGCCCACCTTGTGACTGCCCACTTTGCATTGATATCTGCCTTCTCCCAGGCTTCCCAGACATACTTCTGGCGGGCACTGTGTGGGAACTTGAGGATCAAGTCAGTGAGCTGTATGCCCTTGAAAGGCATAGCTTGTCTCCTTACTTGAGTGCAAGGTCCATCCACCAAAGCCCTGTTCTGATCAATAACATCTGTAATCACGACCAGCTTCCCAGCATGAGGCCCAAAGGAGACGTAGGCCACCCGACCAACCTCTACAAAGCACCTGAACACCATGTTGGCAGCGTTCAGCCAGAGGATTGTCTGCTTTTAAAATGCTGTCTAGGTTGGTCATAACTTTTCTTCCAAGGAGTAAGTGTCTTTTAATTTCATTTCTGCAATCACCATCTGCAGTAATTTTGGAGCCCCCCAAAATAAAGTCTGTCACTGTTTCCACTGTTTTCCTATCTATTTGCCATGCAGTGATGGGAAAGTGCTGTACTCACTGTCAGCAAATTTGGAAAACTGAGCAGTGGCCACAGGACTGGAAAAGGTCAGTTTTCATTCTGATCCCAAAGAAAGGCAATGCCAAGGAGTACTCAAATTACCGCACAATTGCACTCATCTCACACGCTAGTAAAGTAATGCTTAAAATTCTCCAAACCAGGCTTCAGCAGTACGTGAGCCATGAACTTCCAGATGTTCAAGCTGGCTTTAGAAAAGGAAGAGGAGCCAGAGATCAAATTGCCAACATCCAACGGATCATCAAAAAAGCAAGAGAGTTCCAGAAAAACATCTATTTTTGCTTTATTGACTATGCCAAAGCCTTCCACAGTGTGGATCACAATAAACTGTGGAAAATTCTGAAAGAGATGGGAATACCAGACCATATGACCTGCCTTTTGAGAAATCTGTATGTAGGCCAGGAAGCAATAGTTAGAATTGGAAATGGAACAGACTGGTTCCAAATAGGAAAAAGAGTATGTCAAAGCTGTATATTGTCACCCTACTTGTTTAACTTATATGCAGAGTACATCATGAGGAATGCTGGGCTGGAAGAAGCACCAGCTGGAATCAAGATTGCTGGGAGAAATATCAATAACCTCAGATATGCAGATGACATCACCCTTATGGCAGAAAGTGAAGAAGAGCTAAAGAGCCTCTTGATCAAAGTGAAAGAGGAGAGTGAAAAAGTTGGCTTAAAGCTCAACATTCAGAAAACTAAAGTCATGACACCTGGTCCCATCACTTCATGGCAAAAAGATGAGGAAACAATGGCTGACTTTATTTTTCTGGGCTCCAAAATCACTGAAGATGGTGAGTGCAGCGGTGAAATTAAAAGACACTTACTCCTTGGAAGAAAAGTTATGACCAACCTAGATAGCATACTAAAAGCAGAGACATTACTTTGTCCACAAAGGTTCGTCTAGTCAAGGCTACGATTTTCCAGTGGTCATGTATGGACGTGAGAGTTGGACTATGAAGAAAACTGAGCACTGAAGAATTGATGCTTTTGAACTGTAGTGTTGGAGAAGACTCATGAGAGTCCCTTGGAATGCAAAGAGATCCAACCAGTCCATCCTAAAGCAGATCAGTCCTGAGTGTTCATTGGAAGGACTGATGTTGAAGCTGAAACTCCAATACTTTGGCCACCTGATGCGAAGAGCTGACTCATAGACCCTGATGCTTGGAAAGATTGAGGGCGGGAGGAGAAGGGTACTACAGAGGATGAGATGGTTGGATGGCATCACCAACTCAATCGACATGGGTTTGGGTGAACTCTGGGAATTGGTGATGGACAGGGAGGCCTGGCGTGCGCGGTTCATGGTGTTGCAAGGAGTCAGACATGACTGAGTGACTGAACTGAACTGAATTGAACTGTTGGGACCAGATGCCGTGATCTTAGTTTTCTGAATGTTGAGCTTTAAGCCAAACTTTTTACTCTCCTCTTTCACTTTCATCAAGAGGCTCTTTAGTTCTTCTTCACTTTCTGCCATATGAGTGGTGTCATCTGCATATCTGAGGTTATTGATATTTCTTCTGGCAATCTTGACTCCAGCTTGTGTTTCCCCAGCCCAGCATTTCTCATGATGTACTCTGCATATAAGTTAAATAAGCAGGGTGACAATATATAGCCTTGACATACTCCTTTTCTTATTTGGAACCAGTTTGTTGTTCCATGTCCAGTTCTAACTGTTGCTTCCTGACCTACATATAGGTTTCTCAAGAGGAAGGTCAGGTGATCTGGTGTCGTTTTCAGAATTTTCCACAGTTTATTGTGATCCACACAGTGGAAGGCTTTGGCATAGTCAATGAAGCAGAAATAGATGTTTTTCTGGAACTCTCTTGCTTTCTCGATGATCCTGAAAATGTTAGCAATTTGATTTCTGGTTCCTCTGCCTTTTCTAAAACCAGCTTGAACGTCTGGATGTTCATGGTTCATGTATTGCTGAAGCCTGGGTCAGATAATTTTGAGCATTAGTTTACTAATGCTAGTAGTGTCAGGGGAGTGTGTAATTTCCTCATTCTGTCTCATCACAACAAAAATTTGTAGCAATGGATTTTAAAGCCATCAGCATGTCACAGCTCTTGGGCAGTGTTATAGCTCCATGTTATAGCTCAGTTTTATTTAGAAAATACATCCTCCAGGTGTGAGGGCATGCCGACCCAAAGGACACAAAGAGAGAGAGAGAAAGAGAGCGTGAGAGAGAAAGAGAGAGCGAGCGCGCATGTGGGAGAGAGATCCTGGCCCTTTGGCTCCTCTTTTTATGTGTTTTTCCCTCCCCTGGGCCTGCCCTATGTAAATCGGGCTAGCCAGGAGTGCTGTTTGTTCTACTGAGGTTCTCACTCCAGTACTCGGACGTTTCTTTGTTCTATTTAGGTGGGCTTTTCCCTTCCTTGTTTTTTTCAGTTCAGTTCAGTCACTCAGTCGTGTCTGACTCTTTGCGACCCCATGAATTGCAGCACGCCAGGCCTCCCTCTCTATCACCAACTTCCGGAGTTCACTCAGATTCATGTCCATCGAGTCCGTGATGCCATCCAGCCCTCTCATCCTGTTGTCCCCTTCTCCTCCTGCCCCCAATCTCTCCCAGCATCAGAGTCTTTTTTCCAATGAGTCAACTCTTCGCATGAAGTGGCCAAAATACTGGAGTTTCAGCTTTAGCATCATTCCTTCCAAAGAACACCCAGGACTGATCTCCTTTAGGATGGACTGGTTGAATCTCCTTGCAGTCCAAGGGACTCTCAAGAGTCTTCTCCAGCACCACAGTTCAAAAGCATCAATACTTTGGAACTTAGCTTTCTTCACAGTCCAACTCTCACATCCATACGTGACTACTGGGAAAACCATATCCTTGACTATATGGACCTTTGTTGGCAAAGTAATGTCTCTGCTTTTCAATATGCTATCTAGGTTGGTCATAACTTTCCTTCCAAGGAGTAAGCGTTTTTTGATTTCATGGCTGCAGTCACCATCTGCAGTGATTTTGGAGGCCCCCAAATAAAGTCTGACACTGTTTCCACTGTTTCCCCATCTATATGCCATGAAGTGATGGGACCAGATGCCATGATCTTAGTTTTCTGAATGTTGAGCTTTAAGCCAACTTTTTCACTCTCCTCTTTCACTTTTATCAAAAGGCTTTTTAGTTCCTCTTCATTTTCTTCCATAAGGGTGATGCCATCTGCATATCTGAGGTTATTGATATTTCTCCCAGCAATCTTGATTCCAGCTTGTGCTTCTTCCAGCCCAGCGTTTCTCATGATGTACTCTGCATATAAGTTAAATAAGTAAGGTGACAATATACAGCCTTGACATCCTCCTTTTCCTATTTGGAACCAATCTGTTGTTCCATGTCCAGTTCTGACCGTTGCTTCCTGACCTGCATGTACGTTTCTCAAGAGGCAGGTCTGGTGGTCTGGTATTCCCATCTCTTTCAGAATTTTCAACAATTTATTGTCATCCACATAGTCAAAGGCTTTGGCATAGTCAATAAAGCAGAAATAGATGTTTTTCTGGAACTCGCTTGCTTTTTTGATGATCCAGCGGATGTTGGCAATTTGATCTCTGGTTCCTCTGCCTTTTCTAAAACCAGCTTCTAGACTCCTTTTCCTATTTATGAGTGGTTTTTAAAATATGTCTTCTTTTGACATTGTTTATATTCATTGTCTATATTGAAAAGTACTTTTATTTTAGAAATTAAAACTGTAATTTTAAAGAACTTGGCTCAAGCACAAAGTGAAAACTATCTTTGTTCTCATAAGCATGATTCAATTGGTACTAAATTTACATGACTGAATGTTTATTTACTACAGGTCCTAGAATTAACTAATTTGTTACAATGTTAATTTTAAATGCACGAAAAAAAGAAACTGAAAAAGTCATATGATATGGGCTAAATATTTAATCTTACAGAGCATTGTTTTTTGAGGGAAACAGTTCATATTTTGTATATTATCTTGCATATCTTATTCTGTTTGAGCAATCTGTGCAGAGATTTGAGTGATTACTTCATAAGTCTTCCCTCCTATCTTGCTTCTTAGGTTTGTTGTCTGCATAGACCTCCTGTGGAGAGAAGTGAGGGATAATTGGGGTTAAAGGCTATGGTGTACTAAATCTTTGTGCCCCCATTTCTCACATTGAAATTCTAACCCCTATTTTGATGGTTTAGGAGGTGGGTTCTTCGGGAAGTAACTAGGTCTAGATTAGGTCATGAAGGTGGGGCCCTCATGAGCCAATTAATGCCCTTAAAGGAAGAGACAGCAGAGTTTGACTTTGCCATGTTATGATACAGCAAGAAGAAGGTCATATGCAAACCAGGAAGAAGGTTTTCACCAGATACTGAATCTGCTGGTACCCTGATCGTGGGCTTTTCAGGCTCCAGAACTGTCAGAAATATGTTTGTTGTTTAAGCCACCGAGTCTGTGGTATTTTGTTAGAGCAACTTGAGCAAACTGAGACAAGAGACCCATCTCTTGGAGGGGTGTTGCATGGCTGGTATTCTTCCAAGTTTCCAGAAGACACAAACAACCTTCCACACACCATCTACTTGCACCATTTCTCTCTCTTATTTTCTCTGTTCTCTCTGAATAATGGTTATCTTCCCACAGGGAGATAATTCCCATTCACATGTAAGAAGCACTTCAACCTCTATTGGTGAGAATATCCCTTGAAGAGAGAGCTTCTCTTTGTTCTTTATGAATGCTTGAGTTAGCGAAGCTATTTCAGGGTTCAAACCAAGCCTCCAGAAGCACTAGAAGCCTGTGCTGCCTAGCTTCAAGGTTTTAGGAAGAGGGATTTTGCTACAGAGAGAGGAACTTGCCTTCCAAAAGGGAACTGGAAGGAGGAAGAGTGTGCCAGGCAGTCTTTGATGAAAAACTGAAAGGGCTGGAGGATACAAAAGGATGAATGAGAACTTCTGAGGTACTTATTGTGAAATGTGCAATATAGGCCCTCTCTTTTGAATCCTGGGAGACACTATTAAGAAATCTTTTATTTGATGTATAGGCTTGAAGCCTCTTCACTCTTTGGAAAAAAAGGCTTAAACAAGAGCTGAGACCTGGGTTCCATGGGTAAAGAAGCCAGAGGTCAGCAGGAGTGCTGACACCTAGGTCACTTACAATAAATTATGATAAATAAATGAATGATAAGAATCAAGACATACAAGAATTATTTCAATAAAACTGTAAGAAAGTACATAGAGATGTAGGTAAAATGTGAAGATGACGGATTTATTATAGAATGGATATAGGCTTTATGGACAAAGATCTATGGATTTGAGAGCTCTGTATGTTGTTTGCTTGTTGTATATTCTTGACAAGTAATTTCAATTTTCCAAGTTTCTCTTTTCCATCTGTAAAATATCTGTTGCCCCTATCTGTAAAATAGAGGCAACAACTTGTATAACTTCTCTAAACAGTTTTTGATAAGAATTTTTAATAAATGGTGCAAAAGTGCATTATTAGAAACCTGAAACTATTAGGTAGGAAGTTAGGCATGGGCAACAAGGGGTTGCCTAGCCAAAAAGACTCAAGCTGATCTTTAAACTCCACCCCAGATATATCCTAGTGTAGCCCAAGAGAGCTCACAGATGTGCTACAAATTAATCACAGAAACTTCTTGAACTCTAGCACATGTGCCCTTAAAATACAGTTGTGTCCTCAAGTGACTTCAGGCAATCGGGAGTTCCTTAACTGTCATAAATATTCTATACATACATATGATTATAATAGACTGAATTATGGGAAAGGCATGCATATCAGAGCCTGTTGTTATGTAACTTGCAACTGTCAATCAAAACTGTCAGTCCATACCCACTTAAATGAACATGTAAAAGCCCTGTCTTGAAAACTCCCATACCTCATCATCCTGTGCCAGTGCCTCTCTTGGCCTGGCCCACCTCTCCCTTGTGGTGATATTTCTGTTCCTTACTTAGTAAACTTGTTTTTGCCACAGATAAGACCTCAGATTCTTCTCTGTGGCCTTACCAAGAACCTAGGCCCACAAGGGAGAGTCCTCTCTGACCTTCCCCCATGCTATAACAGAACCCTTATACACATGGCCACTCTTGTCTATGATTAGAAAAGAAGGTCATATTTTTTTCTACTATATGGTAACACTAAATCCCACTAGTCCAACTAATAAAATTAGCTCTAAGCTTCTTCCTAGTTTTTTAAGTTTTCCAGGCTATTGCTTCACATGTGTCCAGGATTCAGAACTGCTGATGCTTCCCCAAGCCTTGGTACAAGAAAGGCTATTTCCCACAGTACGACTGAGAGCAGGCTGTAACTTTTATCATCTAGAATTTGTTGAAGCGTCACATTAAAATAGGAGCATTACTTCTAGGACAACTTCCAATTTGCATTAGAGTCTGTTAAACTAATTAAACAAACTGAATCATTAGGCTGAGATGGCTCTAATGCCATGGCAGCGATGTAAGCAAACCAAAATCTAAGCCTGTAAATGCCTCAAGGTTAAGAAATCAAAACCCAAGTTGAACCAATCACAGTTTAGGTTTTAAGCAACTGCCGATCAATAATTTCTTTGTTTTGCTTCTCTCTTTTCTGTAGAAGAGTCTCTCCCAGAGCTCCTACCCATGGAGCATTCTTAACCACTTCCAGTTTGGCACTGTCTGATTCCAATCAACTTCTGCCCAAATAAACTCATGAATTTTTTTAAAACTTCATTTTATATTGGAGTATAATTGATTAACAATGTTGTGATAGTTTCAGGGAAATCCCGCTTTCATAGTTGATTAACAATGTTGTGATGGTTTCAGGTGTACAGCAAAGTGATCCAGTCATACATATGCATATATCAATTCTTTTTCAAATTATTTTCCTAGCTAGATTATTGCAGAGTTTTGTAAACTTGTAAAATTTGTAATATGCCTCAGTAAGTCTTTTAACAAGTCCCTCAGAGGCAAGCCATTCTCTACAAAGGAGAAGCCAGTTCATCTATCACTGAAGGCACCAGGCATTTTCTCATCTCACAGTCTGGGCCCAACTACCTATTCTCTAAGGAGAAAGCAGATTCTCACCTGCCAAGGCCAAGGCCTTTCTCATTTCCTGTCTCACACTTAAATCCTTCCCTTTAGCTTGGTACTTTTACCACAAGGAAGATCCAGTCCTGTGAACCACTGAAGACCATCAAAGTATTTGATGATACATTATCTAAGTTTGATTTGTTGTGTACACACATGAACACACACAGTGTTCAGTTCAGTCGCTCAGTTGTATCTGCCTCTTTGCAACCCCATGGACTGAGCACTCCAGGCCTCCTTGTCCATCACCAACTCCTGGAGCTTACTCAAACTCTTGTCCATTGAGTCAGTGATGCCATCTAACCATCTCATCCTCTGTCATCCCCTTCTCCTGACTTCAGTCTTTCTCAGCATCAGGGTCTTTTCCAAGTAGACAGTTCTTCACATCAGGTGGCCAAAGTATTGGAGTTTCAGCTTCAGCGTCAGGAGTTTCAGCTTCAGCGTCATTCCTTCCAATGAAGATTCAGGACTGATTTTCTTTAGGATTGACTGGTTTGATCTTGCAGTCCAAGAGACTCTCTCTCTCTCTCACAAACACACACACACACACACACACAACTAATGCAGTACAAATAGTCCATCCCACCCTATGTGCTGTGCCATCAAAATTCCATCCTTCTAGCTTACAATCTTTGGTCCAGTTAGCTGTGTTGGAGGGAAAATGATCCTGAGAGTCTAAGCAAAATACATGGCTAAGATTATCTCCCAGGGAGAAAATGATTTTTTTCAGCATATGGCCTCTCCTTGCACTGATTTAACACATGTTTCCTGGTCTGAAACATCTGCTTTGGGCTATTTCATTGTACTATGATTTCCCAGGAACTATGAGGCAGCAGTAACTTCCAATAAAAAGCCCTACCAAAGGAATCCTCTGCAGAAAAAAAGAACATTTGCCTGAAAGACAAAGCACTGTCTCTATCCAAGGAGGCAGGATCTATTTGTAATTTTCCCCAAAGGCAGTTTTTCCAGCTACAGAAAAATATTTAGGTATTATGCTCTGCTCAGTCTTATATAACCATTGCCAACTGTAATTTAAAAAGATTAAAATGACTGAAAATGCTCTTAATATATAATACAAATATATGATTAAATGTAAAGTATATCATAGAATTTGAATACTTATGCTTTTTTTAACTTCTAGAATAAACAATAGAATAAGTTGTTACACTATCAACAAACATTAAAAAGTCAAACATGTAGGCATTTTGTGTGCATATTTAGTAAACAATGTATAATAAAATTTTTCTTTTATTATTAAATTAATGTGCATTATTTTTGAACATGTCTAGATTAAAATATTAGTAAAAACTTTAGCTCAAAAGAATTTTAATGCTTAATGTCCCTATTTACAAATAGTTAGAAATTTCATTTCCAAATATACTGGCCAATGATTAAGTAGGGTTTTCTACTTGTAATAATCTGTTATGCCATTTCAAATACAGTACCATCATTATAAATTTATTCATGCTAAAGACTAAAGCACAACCATTCACTTCATACAATGATACAGGTGTATGTAACAATTAAAGTGATGACATACAGCTTTATCTATTATAAACAAAAGTAATAATATATCATAAAAATAGAAAATTATTACAAAACAATAATTAAATGTAAGTAATTAGTCACACAGAAAAAGTCTAAGGATGTAAATTTTTTCTTCATACATTCAATTTTCTAGTTTAAACATCTATTACTTCAACCTTAAAATATAGCTTTCTTGAGTTGATATTAATAGCAAAAATGGATAAAATGTAAAATCAAATTGGAGAATCAGAAAAACCTTTTTAGGTGTTTATTATGAAAATGTAAATCTAATGAACATAGTTTAAATTACAGATTGGTTAATTATTAATTGAGCCTTTAATTCTCAGAAATAGTGTTAGCTTGTTTATTTAATATTGAGGCCACATTATCTTACTTTTATTTTATATTTTATTCTTGGTTCCTTCTGATACCTCTATCTAAAACTAGCACCAGTTTTACTTCCATTATAGTTGAATAGAATAAAATTAATGATTTTACTTGTTAATTATCTGTTTCCTCTAATAGAATATAAGTTTCATGAGGTCTAGACCTGGCTTTGTTCATTCTAGGACTTTAGTTTCATGCATTGTTTATAGTAGCTCTCCAATGAGAAAACTGATAAACTCTGATTCAAAAACGTTTTAATTCAGCTTATCTGGCTTTGGTCCATCAAATAGTTCCTGTTGGTGTGTTGCAATGAGTTAGTGATATGTTTTCATCACACTGTTACTATAAATCCTGTTGTTGGTTTTAAACCTAAATGCATGTTCCTAGCTTGGATACAGGAAACCTTATCTTATTCACTGTGTGTGCTGACGTTATTCTTTGCTTTATTTTATTTTATCTATTTATGGCCTTTTGAATTCAATATATTTATATTTTTCATGTTCTCTTGTCGTGTTTATTTATAAGGATGCTTTAAATTCTCTTGAAAATGAGAAATGTGGATAAGGTAGAACATAAAGAAAAGCATTCATTTGATATGCACTGATTATAATTAGAAGGACTATAATTTATCACTCAAACCATGGTATTTTTTGAGAGTGAAATAGAAAGTCTATAATAATTACATCAACAAAGCAGCTATTTCTAGAAAAATAAGATATCACTCTAATTGTAATAACTTCGTGTTTGGCAAGATACAGAAATTGTAAATACAAAAATAATGAGCCAGGAAACATGTGCTCTAGCTTGGTCTAGCCAGGTCTTTGGGAGAATGACACAGAGCATGGTCCTCTTCTCTCCAGCTGGTGTTTTCTATGCACGTAGCATCACTCTCCTTTTTCTATTCCATCCTTATCTGGAATATTTTTTTACACAGAGTACAGAAGTTCAATGGTATCACTCTATTCTTAAGGTACAGATTATTCTTTCTGTATGGTCATCCACTAAATTATCCTATGAACTCATTCAATTCAAGCAAAAGCTGAAAGTTTCTTAGTGCTATAGTCTCAATTTCTGTCTCAGAACTCTCCTTGAGGCAAGGAACACAGAGAAAACTATACTAAATACCTAAGCAGAAAAAAGATGAAATATTGGAAGGAAGAGAAAGAAGATGGACTAATATTTCATAATATTATTCCACCAAACCTCTCACAACTGGGTCCAGTTCAGTTCAGTTCAGTTGCTCAGTTGTGTCCAACTCTTTGCGACTCCAAGAACTGCAGCACGCCAGGCCTCCCTGTCCATCACCAACTCCTGGAGTTTACTCAAACTCATGTCCATTGCGTTGGTGATGCCATCCAACCATCTCATCCTCTGTTGTCACCTTTTCTTCCTGCCTTCAATCTTTCCCAGCATCAGGGTCTTTTCCAAGGAATCAGTTCTTCATATCAGGTGGCCAAAGTATTGGAGTTTCAGTTTCAGCATCAGTCCTTCCAATGAAGATTCAGGACTGATTTCCTTTAGGATGGACTGGTTGCAGTCCAAGGGACTCTCAAGAGTCTTCTCCAACACCACAGTTCAAAAGAATCAATTCTTCGGTGCTCAGCTTTCTTTATAGTCCAACTCTCATATCCATATATGACTACTGGAAAAACCATAGCTTTGACTAGACGGACCTTTGTGGACAAAGTAATGTCTCTACTTTTTAATATGCTGTGTAGGTTGGTCATAG
Source organism: Nanger dama (assembly GCA_917880005.1). Classification (NCBI taxonomy): domain Eukaryota; kingdom Metazoa; phylum Chordata; class Mammalia; order Artiodactyla; family Bovidae; genus Nanger; species Nanger dama. The sequence continues at coordinate 41,376,287 of CAKJTW010000007.1, forward strand.
CTTTTCTTCCAAGGAGCAAGTGTCTTTTAATTTCATGGCTGCAGTCACCATCTGTAGTGATTTTGTAACACAAAAAAATAAAGTCTTTCACTGTTTCCACTTCACCATCTATTTGCCCTGAAGTGATGGGACCAGATGCCATGATCTTAGTTTTCTGAATGTTGAGCTTTAAGCCAACTTTTTCACTCTCCTTCACAACTGGGTCCATTCTGGCCTATTTTTCTCCTTAACGTCTTTGCATAAGCAGTGTAAACTAAGACCCAGTGCAGCCAAAAAAGAGAAAAGAATGCTTCTAACTCTTGTCCATGGCTATATAGACAGAAGATATAAATAATATTTTATTAAAAATTGATTTGTGGATATTTCAGGAAGGCTGATATGCAATACATGATAAATGCTTCAGGTCAACAAAAAAAAGATGTCACTAAAAGTAAATAGAAAAACCTTCACAGTTTTGCTCAGCAACCAGCAAACAAAAATGTAGAGGCCAGCACAACAGCCTCTATATAGAATAAACTGGAAGGAGTTAGACAAAGGCTTTGTAGGTGACTGTGGAGATACTGAATAATTAAGACAGGAAAGATACTTCAAAGAGTTTCTAGTTCAAGGTGTGCTCTCTTCACTTTAGTATTTCTGGAAAATGAGAACTTACATAGTTGTTATTTATATGAAGGCCAAAATATACATTAGAATATGTGGTTTTAACTTCTATGATCAATCATTAATTGTGCACAGACAATTTTCTTCATTTTAGGAGCTTGCTGCCACCTATGGATAAGAATAGAGTTTTACAGATTGCATCAAGACTCCAACATCAGTCCATTGGTGAGTAATAACATAGCAGTAAACTGTAAATATAGCTTGAGTTTCATACATTTCAATTCAGTCAATTCAGTTCAAACAATGTTCTCATCAGTATTTAACACTTGATTAGGTGCTGGACAATCAGAGATATATAAACAAGGCTTTGATCCTCAAGTAGCTTAGAGTTTAGTAGGTGAGATAAACCTAGAAACAGATTAAATTTCAATACCATGTGATAAAAGAAAATGATCTACAGGGAAAGAGCAGAGTTCAGCTTTAATAATGTAAAGGTATAAAGCAGGAAGTGTGAGAGTAAAGGCTGAGAAATTAGACACAGTCCAGATATGGAAAACAGTGTGCTTAAAAGTAGAAAATTATTCAAGAAAATTAATACAACATGTGTATTTATGTGTTGATGATAATATACAATGTTAGGTCCTACATGTGTTGAATGAAGATGTTAATTATATATATCTCAAGCTCCGATAACAGTTCAGGACTGGAGGTTGACATTGATGGGTTGGTGGATATGAATAACAGATAAGGTATGAGAGAATACTATACAGGCAAAGTGAGAACAAGGGGCCAAATAAGGGAGTTTAAGAACATATTTAATGAGAATCAGAAGAGCAAAAAATCTATCAGGAGTTTATAAGGGTAAAACCAGGAGATCCCTAGAGCACTAAAAAGAGATTTAAAACTTTTTTTACCATGTCACAGAATTCTTGTATAATAATTGATTAAAAAAATGTGTGCACTTATCCAGTAAAATCAATATAGAGTAATGTTAAATAGAATATGCAATATTAACTAATAACAGCCAATATACCCAATATAGTTAGTATTCACTGGTAGAAGTTAATGTGCTTTGTACAGTCAGTATTAACTAATGATTACACCCTCATACCTCTAGTTTTATATTTTCAATATAGAAATGAAAACTGAAATAAGAAAAAAGCATAGTTTATTAGAAAAGTTGTCATTGTTTGATTCTTAATTTTCAGAACAGACTTTTATGTGTGAAATAATGATTATATATTATACTAAATTAATTTAATCTTGTGCTAAAAAACTTTGACTCATAAAATGACATAGCTATATATAGGATATATACTACAAAGCCCATGCTGCAAAAAAAAGTGTAAGCAAGTGTAATGTAACATCAGAATTTTCCAAGACTCTAAGCTGATCCTTTTATGTCTTTGCCTTTGTCTTCAGATTGACGATGGCAAAGATCAATCTCTTTGGCAAAGTTTGTCCTACTAATAATGTGTGACTGAAAGCTGGCAGCTGTCTTGTTATTCAAGAGAAGGACTCCATGATTCCCATTCTATCTTCAGCGAAAGCTCTAGACACATTAAAATTTCCTTTGAATTTTTTTATCTTCACAAAGCTTAAAAACTAGACACATTAAAATTTCCTTTGAATTTTTTTCATCTTCACAAAGCTTAAAAACTATCAATCTGGATGAGATCACCAGTTCTAAAAAAGTTATTTTTTATCCAGATATTATATTATATTTTTATTGTTTTTTATTATTGTGCAGATTAGAATGTACAGAAGCTCCAAAATAGGCAGATATTTTTAAGGAAAAAAATACAGTCTGTGGAAGACTTGTTGACAATTATTAATTTGCAAGCAATCTGTCCACAAGCTATGGCTGGCATATCAAATAAAGCTGGGTTCTGTTATTGTAAATAAGGTTTCAATAGAACACAGCTATACCCATTTGTTTACAGATTGTTTATATCTGCTTTTGCCTCACCATAGCAGAGATAAATAGTTCCTACAAAAGATTAGCCAGTAAAATTAAAAATGCTTACTATCTAACCCTGCCAAACCTAGAACAAAAGCTGGACAGCGTGCATGGAGCAGAATGATTCTAGTTCAGCTGGGGAGTAAATAGTATTTAGAGATCTGTGGCTAAGTGTTGATTAAGGCAGCCTTTTGTTCTCTTAGCACTTATACTCTGATTAGCATACTTACTCTGTTACCAACAACAGAAGAGGATATTTCAATCACTGTGCTTGTAATAATGACCCAGCAAAGATAGTGCAGTAAGAATTGCTGATTATTGAGCACTTGCTAAGCATTAGGCTCAACATTTTATATGCATCACTTTATTTATACAAACTATACCACTCAGTTGCAAATAATTCTATATTATTCCCATTTTTGAGAGGATAAAATGAGGCTTGGTTACTTTGTGTAGCATTGTCAGGTCACATTTAAACCAACACCATCAATGTCAACAGCCTCAATACTTAATATGAAATTAGAGGGCCAAGGGAATAAATAGTAGAGGATTGTTCATACCCAGCCTCTGCAGGTAAATTTGTTAGAGGTATCATATTAGCTAACTTATAAGGAAAGAGGAAGAGTTAACCAGAAAAACAGGAGAGGATGGGTATATGAAGGCCACAGACAATCTCTGAACTCCCAAACAGTTTTGCAGAGTAATATGTAATTTAGTTTGTTTCTGGGTGTGCTGAGTAACAAGATTTCATTCACAGGTCATATGAGAAATAATAATACTAAAAATAACAAGTTTCCCCACTTATTGAGCACATTCTACACCAGGAATGCTAAAGCTTCATATGTACCATCTGTTTCACCCACACAGTAACTCTATGAGGACTTCCCTGGTGGCCCAGTGGTTAAGAATCCACCTGCCAATGCAGGAAATGCAGGCTCTACCCCTGGTCTGGGATAACCCTGCATGTCATGAGGCAGCTGAGCCCACGTCCCACAGCTCCTGAGCCCACGTACCTAGAACTCATGCTCCAAACAAATGGAAGCCACCGCAATAAGAAACCCGTGCAATGGGCTTCAATGAAGCCCCTCAATGAAGAATAGCCCCTACTGGCTGTAAATAGAGAAAGCCTTCCCATGGCAATGAAGACCCAACACAGCCAAAAATAAATCAATGAATAAATAAAGTAAAACTTTTCTAAAAACATAAAGTCTGTTGCTTATTTAAATTATATGCAGAGTACATCATGTGAAATGCTGGGCTAGATGAATCACAAGCTGGAATCAAGATTGTTGGGAGAAATATCAACAATCTCAGATATGCAGATGATACCACTGTAATGGCAAAAATTGAAGAGGAACTAAAGAGCCTCTTGATGAATGTGAAAGAGGAGAGTGAAAACTGGCTTGAAACTCAGGATTCAAAAACTAAGATCATGGCATCCGGTCATATTGCTTCATGGCAAACAGATGGGGGAAAGTGGAAACAGTGTCAAACTTCATTTTCTTGGGCTCCAAAACCAATATGAATGGTGACTGCAGCCATAAAACTAAAAGAAGCTTGCTCCTTGTAAGAATATCTATGTCAAACCTAAACAGTGTTTTAAAAAGCAGAGACATCACTTTGCTGACAAAGGTCCATCTAGTCAAAGCTACGGTTTTCCCAGTAGTCATGTATGGACGTGAGAGGTGGGCCATAAAGAAGGCTGAACACCAAAGAATTGATGCTTTCCAACTGCAGTGTTGGAGAAGACTCTTGAGAGTCCCTTGGGCAACAAGGAGATCAAACCAGTAAATACTAAAGGAAATAAACCCTAAATATTCATTGATTCTGAAGCTGAATCACCAATACTTTGGCCACCTGATGCAAACAGCTGACTCATTGGAAAAGACTCTAATGCTGGGAAAAATTAAGGGCAAGAGAAGAAGAGGGTAACAGAGGATGAGATGGTTGGATGGCACCACTAACTTAATGGATGTGAGTTTGAGGAAACTCGGGGAGATAGCAATGGACAAACAAGCCTGGCATGCTTCAAGGGGTCACAAAGAGTCTGACATGAATTAGCAACTGAACAACAACAATTAAAAAAATAACTTTATGAGACAAATATTATTACTATCCCCATTTTACAGATGTCAAAACAGGTAAAAATAAATTAAATATATTGCCAGAGTTACCTGATTAGTATCCCTGGTGTTCAGATGGTAAAGAATCTGCCTGCAATTAGGGAGACCTAGGTTGGATTCTTGGGTTGGGAAGTTCCCATGGAGAAAGGAATGGCAACCTACTTCAGTTATCCTTGCCTGGAGAATCCCTGGGACAGAGAAGCCTGGTGGGCTACAGTCCATGGAATCACAAAGAGTCAAACACGACTGAGTGACTAACACTTTCAATTTTCACCTGGTTGGTAAGTGGCAGAGCTAGTTTTCAAAACTTGTCATTCTGAAGATAGGTCTCTTAACCGCTGCACTGCAGTGCCTTACATTGGGAAACTCCTTGAGTAGGATGCAGTAGCTCTCTGAGGAATGGCAACCTGACAGCAACCCACGCCTACCCAGCTGACTTCAAGTACTGAATTCAATTTTCCAAAGGTAAGGACACAATGAGTCTAGAAAATGGGTTTAAAGAATCAACTCTATCTTGGAATGCCCTGCTATGGATGGATTTGAGTGCCTACCTCTCTGGCCTCTACCTGCAATTCATATGTTGAAGCCCTAAGCTCCAGTGTGAATATACCTTGAAACAGAGTCTTTATGAAGTTCAGTTCGGTTCAGACGCTCAGTTGTGTCCGACTCTTTCTGACCCTGGAATCACAGCACGCCAGGCCTCCCTGTCCATCACCATCTCTCGGAGTTCACTCAGACTCATGTTCATTGAGTCCGTGATGCCATCCAGCCATCTCATCCTCGGTCGTCCCTTCTCCTCCTGCCCCTAATCCCTCCCAGCATCACAGTCTTTCCCAATGAGTCAACTCTTCGCATGAGGTGGCCAAAGTACTGGAGTTTCATCTTTAGCATCATTCCTTCCAAAGAAATCCCAGGGCTGATCTCCTTCAGAATGGACTGGTTGGATCTCCTTGCAGTCCAAGGGACTCTCAGTAGTCTTCTCCAACACCGCAGTTCAAACGCATCAATTCTTCAGTGTTCAGCCTTCTTCATAGTCCCACTCTCACATCCATACATGACCACTGGAAAAACCATAGCCTTGGCTAGATGGGCCTTAGTTGGCAAAGTAATGTCTCTGCTTTTGAATATACTGTCTAGGTTGGTCATAATTTTTCTTCCAAGGAGTAAGCATCTTTTAATTTCATGGCTGCAGTCACCATCTGCAGTGATTTTGGAGTCCAAAAAATAAAGTCTGACACTGTTTCCACTGTTTCCCCATCTATTTCCCATGAAGTGATGGGACAAGATGCCATGATCTTCATTTTCTGAATGTTGAGCTTTAAGCCAACTTTTTCACTCTCCTCTTTCACTTTCATCAAGAGGCTTTTGAGTTCCACTTCACTTTCTGCCATAAGGGTGGTGTCATCTGCATATCTGAGGTTACTGATATTTCTCCCAGCAATCTTGATTCCAGCTTGTGTTTCTTCTGGTCCAGTGTTTCTCATGATGTACTCTGCACAGAAGTTAAATAAGCAGGGTGACAATATACACCCTTGACGTCCTCCTTTTCCTATTTGGAACCAGTCTGTTGTTCCATGTCCAGTTCTAACTGTTGCTTCCTGACTTGTATATAGGTTTCTCAAGAGGCAGGTCAGGTGGTCTGGTATTCCCAACTCTTCCACAGTTTATTGTGATCCACACACTCAAAGGCTTTGGCAAAGTCAAGAAAGCAGAAATAGATGTTTTTCTGGAACTCTCTTGTTTTTTCGATGATCCAGCGGATGTTGGCAATTTGATCTCTGGTTCCTCTGCCTTTTCTAAAACCAGCTTGAACATCAGGGAGTTCACGGTTCACGTATTGCTGAAGCCTGGCTTGCAGAATTTTGAGCATTCCTTTACTAGAATGTGAGATGAGTGCAATTGTGTGGTAGTTTGAGCATTCTTTGGCATTGCCTTTTTGGAATTGGAATGAAAACTGACCTTTTCCAGTCCTGTGGCCACTGCTGAGTTTTCCAAATTTGCTGGCATATTGAGTGCAGCACTTTCACAGCATCATCTTTCAGGATTTGAAATAGCTCAACTGGAATTCCATCTCCTCCACTAGCTTTGTTCGTAGTGATGCTTTCTAAGGCCCACTTGACTTCACATTCCAAGATGTCTGGCTCTAGGTGAGTGATCACACCATCTTGGTTATCTTGGTCTTGAAGATCTTTTGTGTACAGTTCTTCTGTGTATTCTTGCCACCTCCTTTTAATATCTTCTGCTTCTGTTAGGTCCATACCATTTCTGTCCTTTATCAAGCCCATCTTTACATGAAATGTTCCCTTGGTATCTCTGATTTTCTTGAAGAGATCTCTTGTCTTTCCCATTCTGTTGTTTTCCTCTATCTTTGCATTCATCGCTGAAGAAGGCTTTTTTTATCTCTTCTTGCTATTCTTTGGAACTCTGCATTCAGATGCTTATATCTTTCCTTTTCTCCTTTGCTTTTCACCTCTCTTCTTTTCACAGCTACTTGTAAGGCCTCCCCAGGCAGCCATTTTTCTTTTTGCATTTCTTTTCCATGGGGATGGTCTTGATCCCTGTCTCCTGTACAATGTCACAAACCTCATTCCATAGTTCATCAGGCACTCTATCTATCAGATCTAGGCCCTTAAATCTATTTCTCACTTCTACTGTATAATCATAAGGGATTAGATTTAGGTCATACCTGAATGGTCTAGCGGTTTTCCCTACTTTCTTCAATTTAAGTCTGAATTTGGTAATAAGGAGTTCATAATCTGAGCCACAGTCAGCTCCCGGTCTTGTTTTTTGTTGACTGTATAGAGCTTCTCCATCTTTGGCTGCATAGAATATAATCAATCTGATTTTGGTATTGACCATCTGGTGATGTCCATGTGCAGAGTCTTCTCTTGTGTTGTTGGAAGAGGGTGTTTGCTATGACCAGTGCATTTTCTTGGCAAAACTCTATTAGTCTTTGCCCTGCTTCATTCTGCATTCCAAGGCCAAATTTGCCTGTTACTCCAGATGTTTCTTGACTTTATACTTTAGCATTCTAGTCCCCTATAATGAAAAGAACATCTTTTGGGGTGTTAGCTCTAAAAGATCTTGTAGGTCTTCATAAAACCGTTCAACTTCAGCTTCTCCAGCATTAGTGGTTGGGGCATAGACTTGGATAACTGTGATATTGAATGGTTTGCCTTGGAAATGAACAGAGATCATTCTTTTGTTTTTGAGACTGCATCCAAGTACTGCATTTCGGACTCTTTTGTTGACCATGATGGCTACTCCATTTCTTCTGAGGGATTCCTGCCCGCAGTAGTAGATACAATGGTCATCTGAGTTAAACTCACCCATTCCAGTCCATTTCATTTCGCTGATACCTAGAATGTCAATGTTCACCCTTGCCATCTCTTGTTTGACCCCTTCCAATTTGCCTTGATTCATGGACCTGACATTCCAGGTTCCTATGCAATATTGCTCTTTACAGCATTGGATCTTTATTAGTTTAGGAAGTAATAAAGGTTAAATGAGGTCAGAAGGAGACTTGCAGATGACCAACATCCAGCCATGGTTGAGAGAGAAATGTCTCTTCCTCTTCTTATAAGCCCATAATCCAATCAGACTAGGGCCTCCCTTATGACCTGTAAGACAGACGATGCAGTATTGGAAAACAGTTAGAAAGCACTAATTTATAAAATCTGCCCCGCCCCACCCCTTCCCCACACCAGCCCCATGAATGGTCTGTACTGGATGCCAGGTAGTTGTTTGAGTTGCAGTGAAACATATGCAGGGGTCAAGGCAAGCACTTGTAAACCACAGGCTATTAATAACTTCCACAGTAGAGCTGTAGTGCCCTTTGGAACCAGAGATGGCCTCCTGGTGGCCAGATACTTGAACTTCTAATGAACCCAGTGAATGTACTCTAATGGTGTTGTCTGTGTCACGAACACAAGGCTCTAATCTTTAGATTTCCCCATGAAATTCTAGTGCAAACTGCTTTGATTGGGTTTCATAGAAAAAGCCAATTTACTTTAAAAAGGGGAAAAGAAAGAGCAATGGAAAGATTTTCTGTTTGAGTTGAAGAATGTCAAGAGATCAGTGAGATCAGCCTGATTACAAACAACTTTAAAATCCTCAAATCACACACAGTGGAGACCAGTCCTCTGAAGTTACAAATATTTGGCAGCACTTAGTAGAGATGCAAATGGGTCCCTGAAGGATACAAAAACTTTGGCAGAGAACAGTATAGAGAGTTACAAAAGTTTCATTTAATGGAAAGAGGATAGCTTATGTCTAAAAGGCTCCTCTGGATGGAATTCTCCAGGTAAGAATACTGGAAGGGGTCCCTGTTTTCCAGAGCACCTTCCTGACCCAGAAATCAAACCAGTGTCTTCTACACTGTGGGCAGGTTCTTTACCAGCTGAACTACCAGGGAAGCTTATCTCTAGAGGCAGTCACAATCACTTAAGAGCACCCAAATCCCTACAACTCAGAGTGACTGAATCCAAAAAGAACTTCAAGTCATCTCAGAAGCTTAAAGAACTATGTCACATGGGAATAATAGTTTTGATGCAAATACTCAACTTCAGAAAGCTGAAAGCTTCTGAATGGTAGGAAAGAATAGGAAGCTAAAAGAACAACAACAAAATGCTTGAAAACTTCAACACACAATGGGAACTCTTTGTAAGTGATAAAGAGAGACAGTTAAAATCTCTGATTGAAACTTCTGGAGCGTGAGTGTGCCTCATCTCATTAGAGAAGACTTACACTTATGATGGCAACTTGAAATCAGAGGGGAAAAGGCGGTTCAGAAAAGTGAGACAAGATAATCAGTCAGAAAAGTGAAAGTGAAGTCACTCAGTTGTGTCCGGCTCTTTGTGACGCGATGGACTGTAGCCTACCAGGCTCCTCCGTCCATGGGATTTTCCAGGCAAGAGTGCTGGAGTGGATTGTCATCTCCTTCTCCAGGAGATCTTCCGGACCCAGGAATCGAACCTGGGTCTCCCTTATTGCAGGCAGACGCTTTACCGTCTGAGCCACCAGGGAAGCAGGTAGAAGCGGATTTTAATTTCTTTGAACAGACTTAAAAGAGAAAACAAGTGATAATTTAAAAGTTATTTGAAGACAATTGAATGAAATAAAAGTCTCAAACTGAGAGAGCATCTTTAGAGTGTGAAAACACATATTTTGAACATGAGATTCAAAAGCCTAGACTGGGACTTTAAAAACTGTCTAAACTACATCATGAATATGAAATGCAACGTCAATTGAGGGAATTTATAACCTAAAATGGAGTAGCACACACAGAGAGGAAGGCAATGTAGAAGATGAAGGCAAATATAGGAATGTTGCAGACTCCAGGAGCTAGAAAACACAGGAAAAGAACTCTTCCCTAGAGCATCCAGAGTGTGAGTCTCTGCCAGCTGATTACTGACTTCTGGCTTCCAGAACTGTGACAAAATACATTTGTTGGTTAAAAAGAGAGAGAGAGAAGAAGAGAGTACAAACTTCCCAAAGTTTATGAAAACATTACCTTTACATACTGAAAACTTGATACCTACAGTAATGTGGCTGAATGCGGGGAAAGAATCAGAAAGCACCACTTCTTTCTAGATACAGGATTTTCTCCTATGACAAAAAAATTTGAAGTTGCTTGGCAGCTCTGTTGACTGAAAGCTCAAAGAGCTAAGAAAATGATCAAAACAGACAACAATGAGCAGAATCAGAGTTTAGAATCCAGTCTTTGCTGCACCTGGTATTCCACTTGCAGCCCAGGGCAGCTACCAGAGAGGGTAAAAGAATTCCTGCATCCTCAAGTTGCCAGGGGAAGAGAGGATGTGAGGGCATCGGGTCCAGGGTGATGTGCAGGTTTGATTCAGTTGCTGAGAACATCCATATGTACAGCCAAAGATCTGTGTGATTTCCTCTCTTTAAAGAAATTTTGATTGACCTTTTTCTAGTGTAGCTGCTGCCCTTTAAATGATGATACAAAAATAAATAAATAAATAAATGATGATACATTTTCTCTTATTAAAGTTTTATGTATTATAACTCCTAAAAGAGTAGTTTCAGATATAGATAGCTGAAACTATAATTCTTATTAAAACATTATTTTCATTTCAATTGGACCTCCCAGAATTCGATCATATAAGTATTATATTTTTTTTCTTCTGTAATGATACCATTTTTATTGGTGTATTCCTTTTTTAAAAATTTTTATTTATTTATTTATTTAATTACAATACTGTATTTGTTTTGCCAGACATTGTCATGAATCAGCCACAGGTGAACACAATCTCCCAATGCCGAAGCCCCCTCCCACCTCCCACCCCACATCATCTACCTGAATCATCCTGCGCACCAGCCCCATGCATCCTGCATCCTGCATTGAACATAGACTGGCGCTTCGTTTCTTACAAGAAAGTATACATGTTTCAATGCCATTCTCCCAAACCATCCCACCCTCTCCCTCTCCCTCAGAGGCTAAAAGTTCATTCTATACCTCTGTGTCTCTTTCATTGTCTCCCATATAGGGTCATCATTACTATCTTCTAAATTCCATATATATGTGTCAGTATACTGTATTGGTGTTTTTCTTTCTGGCTTACTTCACTCTGTATAATCGGTTCCAATTTCATCCATCTCATTAGAACTGAGTCAAATTTATTCTTTTTAAGGGCTGAGTAGTACTCCATTGTGTATATGTACCACTGCTTTCTTATCCAGTCATCTGCTGATGGACATCTAGGTTGCTTCCATGTCCTGGCTATTATAAACAGCGCTGCAGTGAACATTGGGGTACATGTGTCTCTTTCAATTCTGGTTTCCTCGGTGTGTATGCCCAGCAGTGGGATTGCTGGGTCATAAGGCAGTTCTATTTGTAATTTTTTAAGGAATCTCCACACTGTTTTCCATAATGGCTGTACTAGTTTGCATTCCCACCAGCAGTGTAAGAGAGTCCCCTTTTCTGCACATCCTCTCCAGCATTTATTGCTTGTAGACTTTTGGATCGCAGCCATTCTGACTGGTGTGAAATGGTACCTCATTGTGGTCTTGATTTGCATTTTTCTGATAATGAGTGATGTTGAACATCTTTTCATGTGTTTGTTAGCCATCCGTATGTCTTCTTTGGAGAAATGCCTATTTAGTTCTTTGGCCCATTTTTTTATTGGATCGTTTATTTTTCTGGAGTTGAGCTGCATAAGTTGCTTATATATCTTTGAGATTAGTTGTTTGTCAGTTGTTTCATTTGCTATTGTTTTCTCCCATTCAGAAGGCTGTCTTTTCACCTTGCTTATAGTTTCCTTTGTTGTGCAGAAGCTTTTAATTTTAATTAGATCCCATTTGTTTATTTTTGCTTTTAATTCCAGTATACTGGGAGTTGGATCATAGAGGATCCTGCTATGATTTATGTCGGAGAGTGTTTTGCCTATGTTCTCCTCTAGGAGTTTTATAGTTTCTGGTCTTACATTTAGATCTTTAATCTATTTTGAGTTTATTTTTGTGTATGGTGTTAGAAAGAGGTCTAGTTTCATTCTTTTACAAGTGGTTGACCAGTTTTCCCAGCACCACCTGTTAAAGAGACTGTCTTTACTCCATTGTATATTCTTGCCTCCTTTGTCGAAGATAAGGTATCCATAGTATTGTATTTTAGATGAATAAATTAGTCCATGACAACTGCAGTCATAATTGAAGTGTGACATGACCAGTCAGAGATATTTGAAATATAAAAGTCTATTTGTATATGCTACCAGTTATATGAAGAAATCAGTACAAATAATCTAATATTTACTTTAATAATCAATGACTGGCTTTGATAATAGTGCTGTAGCCACGCGTTCTGGGAAACAAACTCACTCAGAAGGACAATGCAGATAGTGGAGAGCAGTTTATTACACCGGCGGGCCCAAGGCAGAGTCTCCTCTTAGCCAGGGATCCCAACCAGTTTTTGTGAAAACCTTATATACCCTAAGTGTACATGCCCAAACCCACCTCCCCAAATTCCCCGAAACTAGTCTGAACAATGAAAAGAAAGATATAATCAAAGTTAACCCATGATTCATATGCCTTAAGCCTAGGTAGTTAACAGTAGACAATTAATAGGCCTGTGGTTATACCCCCAAAAGCATAATAGCATTTATAATTCTAGTCAGTTACACAGATAATTAGGGTGTTCTTTTAGGTGATGGAGAGTCTAGGTACGAGCCCTGGGGCTCTTCCATCTGGGAGGTCTGGTTTTCCAGTTGATATGTTGTTTCCATAGATACTGGGCCTAGAGCTAAAAGTCCACAGTTCAGCCCAGGATGGAGTCCTACTTTCAAGATGGTGTCTGTTCTGTTTCCTCCTTCAATAACAGAAAAAAACACATGAACATACCGAAACAACAACAGTCCCTTGGCAAAATTTATTCTTCAATCTCTTTAGGAATTTTTCTCATGTTTTTGGTGTTCTTAATCTTTTGTCCTGATGCTGGGGAAGATTTGTCACACGAATGTATGTTCCTCGATTTTTGTCTCGTCACAACAAAGATTTGGAGTGACGGACATTAAAGCCCCCCTCGGCGGGTCACAGCTCTCAGGTCTCGGATGGACCGTGTTATAGCTCTCAGGTCTCAAATGGACCATGTTATAGCTCTTAGACAAATCAGTGTTATAGCTCTGTTTTATTTAGAAGATAGCAGGAAAATCCATCTTTGAGGCATGAGGGCATGTCGATCTAAAGACACGAGGAAAAGAGCGCCCCAGCGCATGGGAGAGAGAGAGAGAGCTGGCTCTGGCTCCTCTATATGTTTCTCTCTCCCTGGGCCAGTCCTATGTAAATTGGGCCAGCCAGGAGTGTTGTTTGTTTTACCTGAGGTCCTCACTCCGGTCCTCGGACCTTCTTTTGTTTCATTTTCGTGGGCTTTTTCCTTCCCTGTCTGTAGCCACTGCCATTTTGGACTCCTTTTCCCTGTTCTACCTACCTAAACAGATCGAAGGCAAAAGGAGAAGGAGACAGCAGAGGATGAGATGTTAGATGGCATCACCAACTTAATAGATATGAATTTGAGTAAACTCCAGAAGATAGATGAGGACAGAGGAGCCTGGCATACTACAGTTCATGGGGTCATAAAGAGTTGGACACAATTGAGTGACTAAACAACAACAATCTTTTGAAGATGAGTTCAATATAATTTAGTTGAATTTCTTCGATAGTCCCAATTAAACCTACTATTAAGATTTTTATTGCTTTAATAATAATTTTATAGATTATTTTAGGGTGAGTTGACATTTTTAATGATGTCTCATATCCACAGAAAAGCATACATGAGTATTTAATAAACTGTCTTTCATATATTCAGCAGAATTTTCTTCATTCACATGCTGCACATTTATTTTAAGACTTGTTTTTCAGCATGCTAACCTGCCAATTATTCAAATACAACATTTTAAGGTGTTAAGCTTTTTTCCTTCATTTTTCCCCTTTCTTTCCTTCAGTTAGCCTCTTTGCATAACCTCTGAGAGAATGGATAAAACAGGAAGATAACAGAAACTTGTTCCATGTGTTTCAACTTTTATTTTGAAAAGCTTAAACCTTGAAGGAGAGAGAGAGAATTTGGAGAGGGAATAAAATACCTTTGGGAGAAAGATGGCAGGAACAGTCTGTACCCTTTCACCTGTCACCACCTGAAACACAAAGACATATGGGCATGCCCTAGCCAGACTACCCTAGATTTGGAAAAGTGAGAAGAGGGAGGCAGAGGAAGAATCTTTAAAGGAGTGGCTATAGGGCAGATCTAGGCAGAAAGATCAGGATCAGCCTTGAAGAAAGTTTCCAGTGCCCTGAAAATGGCTATGAAGCAGCAGCAACCTGGGTACACATGACTAGCAGGGCAAAGTCTATTGCAGAGGATAAGAAGAGGGGCAGAACTCCCCAAATTAACAAAGCCTTGCCACTCTGCGGGGCCCCACTATGACAATACCAGGGACATACCACATGAAGCAAGAATTCTCACCTTCTAAAAATACCCTGAGTCGAATACACACTCACAATCCAACCCCACACCAAACACATACACATTAATAGTTATCTTGTTATATTGATGATAGATTTCCTCATTTAGCCCAAATATGTCCCGCATCATTTTGTGGACTTGTTAAAAATTATGGCATGATGCCACATCCTCCACTTTCTTATGTTAGGTGAGAAATAGAACATGGACACTTCAATTGCTGCTCTTTATTTTTGTTGAGTTCTGTGAGCTAATCAAAAGTATAGAGCTATGCATATTATTTAATATCTCAGAATTTGTCATTATTTGTTCCATGTTTTACTAAATTTGGCATGTATTTTCACAGGTTGATAATTAGGAATGAGGTTATCTGTGGCTTAGAGTTTTAAAATATTTATGAACTTTTTAATGTCACATATAACACACATACAGAAATGTAAATAAACCAGAGGTACACAGTGTTCTGTAATATGCAAATACAAAGTGATCTCCTGTTACAGCACCTTATTCAAGAGAGAGTATTAACAGCAAGTTCTCCTCAACCACCTCACTCCTTACACAGTTGGAAAGCTTAACCACAAATAAAGTTTGGGTTTATGGGTCTAAAACACCAATATGACTGCTTCCAATTCTTTTTCTTTTTCCTTTCAAAATAACATAATTTCCATACACTAAATGTACTCTTTCATGTATAGTTTTGAGAGTTTTCATGAACATAATCAGTGTGCACCTACCTCTATAAGGAAAATATATAGTATATACCTCATCCCAAAATGTATTAATATCTCTTCATTCATTTGGAATCAACAAATATCCCATTGTCAGCCCCTGGAATCTACTTACTTGTTCTCTGAGCAGATATATTGCCTTGCAATAATATCATAAAAATGGAATCATACAGTATAGAGCCACTTAAGTCTGTCTATTTTCACATAGCATTATGTAACTGAGACTAATCCTTGGAAAAATGCCATATTTGCTTTACACTTCCAGTGCTGCCTGTTCAGCAACATTTTTTTCCAAACACAGCTTGCCAGAGCCACTTATTTACAAAAATAAATCACTTTTAATGTTAGGAAAAGACATATAAAGTTTATTAAAATACAGCTTGACAATCACCATGCACGTATAAATGAAGATTAACGGTGGCAACAATGAAGAAACAGCCAGCGATGCATGAGACACTCTGGAGATGGCTCACTTTTCTTGGCATGAAATTTACAACTCCTTTATCACTGGATTTATTTTAGCTGAATCATGAAGGTGATCTTTCTAGTAAGAAATAAGGGGAAAGTAGTTTAGGCAAAGGAAACAGCGAGAACAAGGGTATGGTCATGGAAAATCACAGCACATTTTGATGTCACAGTGCAACATATGTGATTGCAGAAAAGGACGTGCTTCTATCCAATTTCCTAGTTCAGATACAAGACTCCTCTTTCATCTGATATGCTGCCATCTAGATATAATACCACTGAGTTGTGTCATGCTAAGCAAGTGTAACTGGAGTGGATTACACTGTGACTTGAAAAAATGCTAGACAAATTTTTGAGAATATGATTAATTAATGAGCATTTTGTTGATCAGGTAGGTAATTAGAGCCAAATGTCAGTGACTGTATATCAACTTAGGTTTTTATCATTTTTGTTTTTTAAATATTTGAGGGGCAAAAATGAAAGGATACAGCAGCTGTTTTTAAGCAGGTTATTAGGTGCCCTTGTGTATGAATGCCAGGTCTCTCAGCAGTGGGTGCAGAAGTTACTGGGTCTTCTGAGACCAATAATAAAGCTTATTTTTAACTCCCGCATGAACCTACTGAATAACAGTGTCCATTCAGATCCTTGACCTACCTTTCCTAATCAGCATAATTCATACTTTTACTGGATTAAATTTAATGAAGAACTTTTCGAGTGTCATCAATGTCTCAGTTACTGAGCCATCTTCTGCAAATAACACATTGATCCAGACAATCTTTACTTCACAGACCTCACAATTTGGAGGAGTTGGCATACAGGGAAGTGGGAAACTTTCATGAAATAGGTAAAAGTCCATTTACAGATGAATGGCTAAAGAAGATGTAAAAAAATATATATATATACACACACATATATACATGTGTGTGAAATTTATGGAGGATAAATTAGGAGTTTTGGACTAACATATATATATACTACTATATATAAAACAGGTAAACAACAAGGATCTAGCATATAGCACTGAGAACTATATTCAATATCTTTTAATCTAGAATAGAAAAGAATATTCATGTGTATATTTATGTATATAACTGAATCACTTTGCCATACATTTGAAACTAACACATCACAAATTAACTATATAACAATTTTTAAAAACGGTTACTAAAAAAGAGCTGTAAGAATGTTCAGTACTTGAAACTATGGGAATCACTGATATGTTAAGAAAACACTGGAAAAATTAAACCTGAGTAGGTAATAACCAGGTAAAAGATAAGGAACAGAAAGCCTTAAGGCCAAGGATATGAAAGAAATGGGGACTTCCCTGGTGGTCCAGTGTTTTATCCTCCGTGTATCCAGTGCAAGGGGCTCAGGTTCAATCCCTGGTGGGGGAACTAAGATCCCACATGCTTCATGAGGCAAGCCAAAAGTGGAAACAAAAAAAAAAAAACACAAAAAACAAGAAAAGAATAAGAGCCTGTCCTATCAGAGGATTGTGATCTGCTGCCTAGGAGCAGAAGTGTGCGTTCTGGTTGAAGAAGAGGATAAGAAGAGGGGCCCACTCTGAAGATTTTGTAGCTTATATTTTGAACATGAGGCCTCAAGCAAAAGCTGGTGAGGATAAACAGACAGATTTAAATAGACATGTGGGTAAAAATGAAAACAAAAAAGAAGTTATTGTCCATAAACTAGGTGAGAAGTGATGGCTATCTGCCCCACGTAGTGTCAGGAGGGAAGGAAGAACATGAATGGGACTGAGTGGTGTTAAAGGAGCAGACAGGTTGAAGGGGCTGTCTGACTGTGGGAGGCGCAATGGAGGGAAATGAGAATGACCTGCAGGCTTTCAGCTGAGAGGAAACAAGGGAATTATTCCTGAGATAGGAGATCATGGAGAAGAATTTTGAAACTAAGTGTGTAAATGGTGCGGATGTCCAGAGTTGGCATCCTGGGATGTGGAGACCACAGGCTAGCTGTTGAATATGCATTTGGTCTTGTGGGTATGGAGTCAGGAGAGCAGTTGAGTGGTTGTGCCTGAGGAAACCCTGGAAACACCATGAGATAGCACTGACTGGTGCCGAGTACCTTAAAACACGTCTCAGTTCAGTTCAGTTCAGTTCATTTCAGTCGCTCAGTCGTGTCTGGCTCTTTGTGACCCCACGAACCGCAGCATACCAGGCCTCCCTGTCCATCACCAACTCCCGGAGTCCTTCCAAACCCATGTCCAAAACACGTCTCAGGTTGCTCTTTTCATTTCTGAAATTTTGTGAAAGCTACAGGTACAGTGGAATGTGGCTGCTACAACTTTAACCCTCTCCTTCCTCCTACCTCTCCTCACTGAGGGGGAAGGTGGCAGGAGCATCCTCTGAGAAGCATCTTCCTCGTGCACAATCCAGTACGAGCGATTAGAGAGTGAAGAACCTGTCTGCAGGGATAATCAGGGGTGCTGCTTCTTCCAGCCGAACCATACCTCTTAAAGGTCCATCTCTGAAGTTTCTGAAACTACTCAGTCTTTCCCTGAAATAATTGCACCTAGCGAGCCGCGTGGGGCCACGCTACTTTCGGTGAGCGCAGGCGCTCGGGTCGCGCGGGCCAGTGCGATGCCGCAGCTGGAAGTGCCATAGAAGGGAGAGGGCACAGATTTGGGACGGGGTCTCAGGCAGGAGTCACGGAGGCGGGAGCACAGGTTGCCATCGCGGTCCAAGAGAAGGCCTGGCTGAGAATCCAAGTGAGAACCCGCGGTCGACTCGAACTTGGGAGGAGGAACAGACAGGGAAGCTCAGGATGGCCCCATGCTCCCCGTCCCCGCGACCTGGGCTCCCTGGCGTCTTTGGAAACTGGTCGCCGGCTAGTGCTCCTGGCCACGAAGAAGGCTGGAGAGGCAGGAGGCTCTGTCTGTGAGACGACGCGAGGAGCATCTTCCCGGGCAACTAGAGGTTGTGACTGAGCCTGGCCCACGGCCGCCCTGCCTCGATCCAGATTTTCCAGGGGTCACATTTCTTCCATTGGTTTTAGTTTTCCTCTGCATACTGGACCTTGTTTCTTATTTTTGTCGCTGGTATCCTGCTCCTTGAAATTCCCTCAATAATCTCAGCGCTTGTCTGGCTTTCTCGCAGCAAGGAAATTCTAATTAGCAAAACGGATAATCAGACAATGCTTCTCTTTCGATCCCTCTTGCTACCGTAAATTAGATCTCTTTTGAGGGACAGTCCTCCCGCCCCCAACTCCTTTAATCTATGCAAAGAAAACATAGCTAATATATAGTGCAATTAAAACAACAAGAACAGTATTCATTCCTGGTTACTGTTTATTTTTCATATAGAAAGGAAAATCAAAATAAAAACAGATTATTCATATTTTCCAAGTATATTTATATTTTTGAAAAGCTGAATCTGTCTTATATATGTGAAGTGCAACTATTTTCAACTTTTACAAAGTGCAGAAAAATAATAATTAAAAAATGAAGTTCAAGACATAAGCATTTAGGACATAATTCTGTCTTTTTTGGGCTTCCCCAATAACACCAGAGGTAAAGAATCTGCTGGCCAATGACAAGACACAAGAGACACGAGTTGATCCCTGGGTTGAGAAGATCCCCTGGAGAAGGAAATGGCAACACACTTCAGTATTCTTGCCTGGAGAATCCCATGGACAAGGAGCATGGCGAGCTACAGCCATGAGTCAAATAGGACTAAACACAACAGCACACTGTCTTTTATTACTGTTTGGTTGTAATCAATTTTATTAATTTTAGTTTGTAAAGGGGAAGCTATCTTCTCACCTACCATAAAATTATTAAATGAATATTAGACCCAATTTATTAGATCATATCCTGAAATAACTCACATGCATATGAGTGCTTTCTTTTTCTTCTAACAGAAATACCATGTCTTATAATGACCATTTAAAATGAATGCATATAATGTATAAAATATGTATTTATTATAGCTAAACAAAACATTTTGCAAAAATACTTTACCACAATTTAAGAAGAAAAGAGACTTCAGGCTTTATTATAGTTTTACTATAGACCACATATCGTCTTTTTACCCTTAACTTAGTCTTGTCATCTGTCTTCTGTGGGCAAACATTGTCCCATGTTCTAAACTCCAAGTTTCATTGACTGGTACCTCCCTTGCTTTGCTAGCAGATTTACCATGGTTAAGATGTAATAAACATCTTATTTAAATCAAAACATTTAGTAGAAAATATCCACTTATTTCAGTTAGACAAAATATTTTTTAAATGAGCAAAATTTAATAAGGAAGTTCATTATTTTGTTATAGACCACATGTCTCCTTTTAGTCTTCACATAAATTACATTGGCATCTCTATAATAAATATTGTCCCTTACCAGGTTACTTTTAAGCTCCTATGAAAGTAAAGTAGGTAATATCACTTAATCAAGTACAGACAGGAGAGCAGTGAGAAGAGGAAATGAATGTTTATTGAGTATCCTTTAAGTTTAGCAAGCATTGTAGGGGCATGAAAATATTTATAAACAATCTTCATTAAACTGAAAGATCAGCTGAAGTATCATAGAGTTATTTATAAGTCATTAGCACCAGAAATATAGTAGATTTATCTTTGACATGTGGTATTAGATAATATCCCTTATGTCCAACTCTTCATGACCTCATGGACTGCAGCCTACCAGGCTCCTCTGTCCATGGGGATTCTCCAGGCCAGAATACTGGAGTGGGTTGCCATGCCCTCAGGGGATTTTCCCAACCCAGGACTCACACCCAGGTCTCCTGCACTGCAGGTGGATTCTTTACCAGCTGAGCCACCCAGGAAGTCCATGAATGCTGGAGTGGGCAGCCTATCCTTTTTCCAGGGGATCTTCCCAACCCACAAATCAAACTAGGGGCTCCTGCATTGTAGGTGGATTCTTTACCAGCTACCTTCACTAAACTGAAAGATCATTTCAGTTGAAGTACCATAGAGTTATTTATCTCATTAGCACCAGAAATATAGCAGGTTTATCTTTGACATGTGGTATTAGATAATACCCCAGGCTTCCCAGGTGGCTTCAGTGGTAGAGAATCCACCTGCCAGTGCATGAGATGTAAGAGACTTGGGTTTGATCCCTGGGTCAGGAAGATCCCCTGGAAAAGCAATAGGCAACCCACTCCACTGTTCTTACCTGGAAAATCCCATGGATATAGGAGCCCGGCAGGCTACAATCCATGGAGTCACAAAGAGCTGGACACAACTGAGTGACTGCGTCCACATGCACACACACAGTAGACGATACCTTAGTTTTACAGCATCTGCAAGTAACTATGGAGTCAATGATTTTTAATCTTGCTATAGTTACTTACTAGAATATTTTCATAAGATTTTAATGGATATTCAATTTTGGCATCAAAATAAAATAATAAAGATAATAAGGTAAATTTTCACTGAAATCCCAATTCAGAACCAGTATGGAAAATTTTTCTTATGGGAAATAAAACTATCTTATACCTGGTTCTCTTGAAGAAGAAGCTGTAAAGAAAAATAGACTGTAAGTCACAACAGGAGGAGCCAGTTAAAACAATTGATATATTTCTAATTGTCAGACATACTGTATTCTGAATAAATACTGCAGGCATTGAGGAAAAACTCGTGTGTTATACTTAAGATTTTGTTTGTTAATTGTTTGTTCACATACTGGGTGTAACAATATACTTTCTTTATTTCTTATGATTTTTGAACATATAGCCCAACAATAATATATAATGTTATTAACATTTGCAATCTTTAGAATCTTTTAATTTACACAGCAATAATATTTTAGAACTTGTTCAAATATAAAACCAATATAGGCTTGATAATCTTTATCAGGTTTTCTCCTCTTTTACACATGACTGTTGGGGAAATCAGTCCTGAATATTCATTAGAAGGACTCATGCTGAAGCTCTAATACTTTGTCCACCTGATGTGAAGAACTGACTCCTTGGAAAAGACCCTGATGCTGGAAAAGATTGAAGGCAGGAGAAGAAGGGGACGATAGAGGATAAGACAGTTGGATGGCATCACCGACTTGACGGACATGAGTTTGAGCAAGCTCCGGGCATTGGTGATGGACAGGGAAGCCTGGAGTGCTGCAGTGCATGGGGTCGCAGAGTCAGACACGACTGAGCAACTGAACTGAACTGAACTGTGCTATGCTGAGTCACTCAATCATGTCTGACTCTTTGTCACCCTATGGACCCTAGTTCGCCAAGCTCCTCTGTCCATGGGATTCTCCAGGCAAGAGCACTGGAGTGGATTGCCATGCCCTCCTCCAGGGGATCTTCCTGACCCAGGGATTGAACCCTCATCTCTTACTTCTGCATTGGCAGGCAGGTTCTTTATCACTAGCGCTACATGGGAAGCCTCTTAATGACTAAACTGTAGTTAAGATATCCCAATCTGATGCTTTACATTGGAAACTGTGTGGAATTAGCACACATTATCAACTGGCAATCTTTTCATTTTGTTCATCTGTTTTTAAAATATTCTAGGTTATTTTGTACTGTTATTAACAACAAAAATTCTTTTCTAATCTCATGGTTATAGTTGGATGTTATTTGTAATAGAATATGAATATAAAGGGCTATTTTTGATGTGTTCCATACTGATTATTTTTTTGGCATGAGCTTCTGCTGTTTCAGCTGGCATAGGTGGATTCACTTTAGATGTGTCCTAACAAAGTAAATATCTACTTGAAAATGGAGAGTTCCAGAACTTTAGATATTTTTGATAAGTTGTATGCTGTCATATTAAAAGTGGAGTATATTTAATATCATATAGTTTAGGTTTTGTATCATTTTACATAGTGCTAGAATTTTTGTATCATTATACATAGTGCTAGAATTTCCTAGATCTTGACCATTAAAATAGGTCCTTTTGAAACTCCTGTCTTTTGAAATTACATTATATGTCATGAAGCTTTTGATTCTTATATTTATCAAAAGAGTTTTAACTAGTGATAGAAGAACAAAGTCACAGTAGTTTTGGCTTTGAACTTATTTTTTGTAGGTAACAGTGTATTTGACAGATTTTTTTCTTTATGGGTCTTCATGGTATTCTGTGCATTAATTTAGAATTCATACACCTATATGTCTTCTTCCATCTCAATGAACTAAATCAACAAAATGGATTTACTGATTCAACTTGATATTGAGTACTTGTGTGCTAGTTCCAGAAGAAAGTATAAATGAATTGGGAAAAAGAAAAGACATATAAATCCTTCAAGTGCTCTGTTTTCAAGAAAGTGTACTTCTAAATGAAAAAAATGAAAATGATACATGTGACTATCAAGACGTTTGATATTAGTGTTACTGACCAGGGTTCTTGGTCTCTTTAATCAATAGAAACTGATAAGAGGCCAGAAAATAAATTCAGGCAAGGTGTAATTGGGACCCCTGCTGCAGCAGAGGGAGAAGGCAGTGGCACCCCACTCCAGTACTCTTGCCTGGAGAATCCCATGGATGGAGGAGCCTGGTGGGCTGCAGTCCCTGGGGTCGCTAAGAGTCGGACACGACTGAGCAACTTCACTTTTGCTTTTCACTTTCATGCATTGGAGAAGGAAATGGCAACCCACTCCAGTGTTCTTGCCTCGAGAATCCCAGGGACGAGGGAGCCTGGTGGGCTGCCGTCTATGGGGTCACACAGAGTCGGACACGACTGAAGCGACTTAGCAGCAGCAGCAGCAGCTGCTGCAGCAGAGAGGAGAGAGAACAAGCAACAAGTTCCTTTGATTGCTTGCTCCCCAAGTGGGTAGGCAAGCTGGTTCCTTTTTATGGAATGAGGGTGGGAGTGTGTCCAGGGGTCCAGCTGGAGTGGAGGCTTAGGTGCTTTGCCCACCCCTTTGGTGGTGGTGTGTGTGCAAGGGTCATGCACAGTGCTCCTGTCTCTTCAGAAGTGACAGCTGGATTTTTGGTCTTTTTGTATCTCATTGTTCATAATTTGCCCCAACCACACATGTGTGCAGTTATTTTTAGTACCTTATAGTTTCTTTATATTTTGTTGCCTGAGGAGGCATTTGTCTAGATTTAAGCACTGCAGCAAAGGGTTCCAGGTCCCAGTTCCTAGCCTTTTCATTAATAAATAGTTTAGGGATTTTAAACTGTTCTTCTGCTGTTGATCTTGTTTTAATGTTAGCATTGTATCGTTAGAGTTGTGTTGTTTTAATGTTAGTAGTTGGTGTTTTGATGTTATAGTTGTGCTTACTTACAGATTTAAGGGGCACAGATATTGGAAAGAATTTATGGAAATGTTGGAGATAAGAAAATGTCTCAAACTCACATTGTGTGTTAATGTTGGAGAAAGGTTAGAATCATAGGAACCCAGTAGTCTCAAGAATTGGTTGTTGACTGAGTAAATGATTAAAGTTGTTAATCTGTCAAGCATATTAATTATCCATTATGTACCCAATCCAATTTGAGTGAAACAAATGATTTTGGTGATTTTTTTTTTGTATATGAATATTGTGGTCAGTCTATCTTTAAATGAAATGAATGCTCATTATCATCTTTTTACTGTAACCCTAAAACTTCATGGCTGCAAAACACAGCTGTGCTGCTACTTTGATATTTACTATATTCTATAGTTTTCAGTCATTATCAGTAAGAATAGGTCATGCTGATTTATTAAAGTAAGCTGAACACTATTTAAATAATAAAGTTTAAAGAGCACATAAAAAGATTTCCTGGTCAAGGGCTCCCAGAAACCTTCTTGTGTTATATACTGTTTCTAATACTGAGTTACTAACTTGGTTTTAAGAAGTAAAATCTCAACATGCCGATTTGTTTTTCAAAAACGTTCTTCATTCAATTTAGATATTGTCCTCTATCATCTACAAAATACTTTTATTACAGTGCTTTAATGGCACATGCCTTTTTCACTATTGCCTAAAGTAGAAACAACCACTCACTAGAAACAGCTTGTAGCTCTAAGAAATAATAGATAATTCACTTCCCTGAAACTAGACTGAGGATTTTCTTTGGTAGTTAGGAAGAAGTTAAAGGCTTCACTTTACTATTAATCTTTCATTAAAACCATTGCTCAACATGACATAATTTACAAGAAGCTGCATGTTTCCTCAACATGGCAATTTTTTTCAGTCTCCTTTGGAAGTGAATTATACTCACCTGTTGCTTATATTGATGTACTTCCTTTCTCATTCTGACTGTCACAACATGAAGGATGAAACAGATGCGTTCACTGTCACCTAGCCCCAGTGGGCTCCCCGTGTGACTGGTTGCATGGAACTGTCACTGTTATATAAGCAGCGCTATCCTATCTCTCTTTGGAAACCCCCTCAACGCCAACCCCACTCCCCTCACAACTTCCCCGCCCCATGCCTTCTGCCTGCCTTTTGTCTGTGGAATACTTTAGCCAAAGAGAAATATAATCAGAGAAATGAGGAATGCAGAAACTAAGGAAAACAAAGGAGACCAAATAATAATAATGTCATCATTCAGCATAGTAAAGGACATTTAGCTCCTTCTCAAAGACTATATATAATAGTGTGAGCCATAGCCTGTGAGCTGTCTTATATGTACTGAAACCCCAGATGGAAGAAGTTAAGTATATAATGACCAGACTGTATCCAGGACATGAGCTGCCATAATTCTTAGAAATGGCCTCAAAGAAATGGGAACAAGTGGACCCTGGAATTAAAGGTTAACTAATTTGGAAAACTCAGCAGTGGCCACAAGACTGGAAAAGGTCAGTTTTCAATCCAATTCCAAAGAAAGGCAATGCCAAAGAATGCTCAAACTACCGCACAATTGCACTCATCTCCCATGCTAGAAAAGCAATGCTCAAAATTCTCCAAGCCAGGCTTCAACAATACGTGAACTGTGAACTTCCTGATGTTCAAGCTGGTTTTAGAAAAGGCAGAGGAACCAGAGATCAAATTGCCAACATCTGCTGGATCATGGAAAAAGCAAGAGAGTTCCAGAAAAATATCTATTTCTGCTTATGTCAAAGCCTTTGAATGTGTGGATCACAATAAACTGTGGAAAATTCTGAAAGAGATGGGAATACAAGGCCACCTGACCTGCTTCTTGAGAAACCTGTAAGCAGGACAGGAAGCAACAGTTAGAACTGAGCATGGAACAACAGACTGGTTCCAAATAGGAAAAGGAGTACATCAAGGCTGTATATTGTCACCCTGCTTATTTAACTTATATGCAAAGTACATCATGAGAAATGCTGGGCTTGAAGATGCACAAGCTGGAATCAAGATTGCTGGGAGAAATATCAATAATCTCAGATATGCAGATGACACTACCTTTATGGCACAAAGTGAAGAAGAACTGAAGAGCCTCTTGATGAAAGTGAAAGAGGAGAGTGAAAAAGTGAGCTTAAAGCTCAACATTCAGAAAACGAAGATCATGGCATCCAGTCCCATCACTTCACGGCATATAGATGGGGAAACAGTGGAAACGGTGGCTGACTTTATTTTTCTGGGCTCCAAAATCACAGCAGATGGTGACTGCAGCCACGAAATTAAAAGACGCTTACTCCTTGGAAGGAAAGGTATGACCAACCTAGACAGCATATTAAAAGTAGAGACATTACTTTGTCAAGAAAGGTCTATCTAGTCAAAGCTATGGTTTTTCCAGTAGTCATGTATAGATGTGAGAGTTGGACTATAAAGAAAGCTGAGTGCCAAAGAACTGATGCTTTTGAACTGTGGTGTTGGAGAAGACTATTGAGAGTCTGTGGGACTGCAAGGAGATCCAACCAGTTCATCCTAAAGGAGACCAATCCTGGGTGTTCATTGGAAGGACCTATGCTGAGGCTGAAACTCCAATACTTTGGCCACCTGATGTGAAGAGCTGACTCACTGGAAAAGACCGTGATGTTGGGAAAGATTGAAGGCAGGAGAAGAAGAGGATGACGGAGGATGAGATTGTTGGATGGCATCATCAATTCAATGGACATGAGTTTTGGTAAACTCTGGGAGTTGGTGATGGACAGGGAGGCCTGGCATGCTGTGGTTCATGTAGTCGCAAAGAGTCAGACACAACTGAGTGACTGAACTGAACTGAACTGTACCTAAACAACCAAGATGATGCTAGTCAGACCACTGATGACCAGTTTGAAGATGACTATTAAAGATGACTATGCTGTTTCTGTATATAGCCTCCCCCCACCTCCATTTCTGTCTATAAAAACTCTTGCCCCACTGGTTGTCAGTTAGGGAGGAGTTGGCCTTTGGACAGATGTCTACCCTCTGCCTTGCTCAGTTGCTGGAATCTGAAATAAAGCAAACTTTCCTTTCCATCAATCTGGCCTGTTTATTGGCTTTTGGACAGTAAACAGCCAGACCCTCACCCTTTGGTATAAAGTAAAAGTAAAGTGACGTCACTCAGTCGTGTCCGACTCTTTGCGACCCCATGGACTGTAACCTACCAGGCTTCTCTGTCCATGAGATTCTCTAGGCAAGAATACTGGAGTGGGTTACCATTTCCTTCTCCAGGGGATCTTCCCAAACCAGGGATCAAACCCGGGTCTCCCACATCAGAGGCAGACACTTTAACCTCTGAGCCACCAGCAAAGCCCTAAGCCTACAGGCCCAGAAAGACAAAAATGCACATGTGTGCATAGGCATGCTTACCTAATGAAGCTGATTAGACTTGTATTTTCTCACTTGTTGTTCAATGGCTAAGTTGTGTCCAACACTTTGTGACCCCATGGGCTATAGCCCACCAGGCTCTTCTGCCATGGAATTTTCCAGGCCAGAATACTGTTGTGGGTACCATTTCCTTCTCCAGCAGATCTTCCTGGATCAGGAATCAAATCCATGTCTCCTGCATTGGCAGGCAGATTCTTTACCACTGAGCCACCAAGGAAGCCCTATTTTCTCACTTCCTCACATGGAAATTTTCATTACAATTTAAAATTTAAGAGTCCCATTTATCGTGTGTATTGCACGCCAGGAATGGAGGGGACATTTCGTTCACTATCTTATTTACTCCTCATCACAGCCCTGTGAAGTGTTAACTGATCACCTTATGTTACAAATGAGAAATCTAGGACAATGCTGGGATTTCTAGCACAAGTCTGCATGACCACAAAGTCTGTATTCTTAGCTGCTATTTGATCAACCAAGTTCTCTTCTCAAATCAAAGAAAACATGTTAGTGAAAAGTACATTTGGGCTGTGAAGTCAAGGAACATATGTACCAGACTTACCCAAGTCATGATTTTTCTTTCTCTTTTTAAAATTTTTTTAAATTTTATTTTTACTTTATTCTACGTTACAATACTGTATTGATTTTGCCATACATTGACATAAATCAGCCACAGGTGTACACGAGTTCCCAATCCTGAAACCCCCTCCCATCTCCCACTGCATATCATCTCTCTGGATCATCCCCAAGTCATGATTTTTGACACTCCATTCTCCTACCCATAAAATGAGGACTTTGATCCTGAACAGAGGTTGCTGATTGGCAGCTGTACCCTGGAGTTGTGTTTTTGGTTTGACAAGGAATTTTTCTTTATTGTTTGTTTGTAACTAGTTGTTGGCTTTTTAAATTAGAGTATTTCACAAATATTAAAAAGAAAAAGAATGAAAGAAGAAAAATGCTTGGTTATTGTGAAAAGAGGCCCTCTAGCATAACAGGCCCTTCTCCCCTAAAGAAAAATAGGCCCAAATTTTATTAGTACAATAATCAGCTGGTGGTAGCAGCTCCTCTCTCTGTGTGGTCAATGCCTTTTCATGCCCTAGTCTCCACCTCTCATTGTAGTCTTGAACTAAACCACTGTCACACATTACATTCCCTGCTCTGCCTCTGTTGACATCTGAGTACGTACCCTGTCCTCAAGCCATTATTTCCCAAACTATCCTGTGCAGAGCTGGTGGATAGGACCCCAAGATTTCCATGTAACCTATAAACAAAGACTTTGATACACATTATTTTTGTTTGTTTAACTTCTTTTTTAAAAAATGATGTATTTTAATTGGAGGTTAGTTACTTTACAATATTGTATTGGTTTTGCCATGCATCAACATGAATCCACCACAGGTATACAAATGTTCCCCATCCTGAACCCCCCTCCCTCCTCCTTCCCTGTACCATCCCTCTGGGTCATCCCAGTGCACCAGCCTCAAGCATCCTGTATCCTGCATTGAACCTGGACTTGCGATTCATTTCATATATGATATTATACATGTTTCAATGCCATTCTCCCAAATCATCCCACCCTCGCCCTCTCCCACAGAGTCCAAAAGACTGGTCTATACATCTGTGTCTCTTTTACTGTCTTGCATACAGAGTTATCATTACTATCTTTCTAAATTCCATATATATGCGTTAGTATACTGTATTGGTGTTTTTCTTTCTGGCTTACTTCACTCTGTATAATAGGCTCCAGTTTCCTTCACCTCATTAGAGCTGATTCAAATGTATTATTTTTAATGGCTGAGTAATACTGCATTGTGTATATGTACCACAGCTTTCTTAACCATTCATCTGCTGATGGACATCTAGGTTGCTTCCATGTCCTGGCTATTATAAACAGTGCTGCAATGAACACTGGGGTACACGTGTCTCTTTCAATTCTGGTTTCATCGGTGTGTATGCCCAACAGTGGGATTGCTGGGCCATAAAGCAGTTCTATTTTCAGTTTTTTAAGGAATCTCCACACTGTTCTCCGTAGTGGCTGTACTAGTTTGCATTCTCACCAGCAGTGTAAGAGGATTCCCTTTTCTACACACCCTCTCCAGCATTTATTGCTTGTAGACTTTTGGATCACGGCCATTCTGACTGGCGTGTAATGGTACCTCATTGTGGTTTTGATTTGCAGAAGAGCTAACACCTATCCTACTCAAACTCTTCCAGAAAATTGCAAAGGAAGGTAAACTTCCAAACTCATTCTATGAGGCCACCATCACCCTAATACCAAAACCTGACAAAGATGACACAAAAAAAGAAAACTACAGGCCAATATCACTGATGAACATAGATGCAAAAATCCTTAACAAAATTCTAGCAATCAGAATCCAACAACATATTAAAAAAATCATACATCATGACCAAGTGGGCTTTATCTCAGGGATGCAAGGATTCTTCAATATCTGCAAATCAATCAATGTAATACACCACATTAACAAATTGAAAAATAAAAACCATATGATTATCTCAATAGATGCAGAGAAGGCCTTTGATAAAATTCAACATCCATTTATGATAAAACCTCTCCAGAAAGCAGGAATAGAAGGAACATACCTCAACAAAATAAAAGCTATATATGACAAACCCACAGCAAACATTATCCTCAATGGTGAAAAAATTGAAAGCATCTTCCCCTAAAGGAACAAGACAAGGGTGTCCACTTTCACCATTACTATTCAACATAGTTTTGCCCAGAGCAATCAGAGCAGAAAAAGAAATAAAAGGAATCCAAATTGGAAAAGAAGAAGTAAAACTCTCACTGTTTGCAGATGACATGATCCTCTACATAGAAAACCCTAAAGACTCCACCAAAAAATTACTAGAGCTAATCAATGACCATAGTAAAGTTGCAGGATATAAAATCAACACACAGAAATCCCTTGCATTCCTATACACTAATAATGAGAAAACAGAAAGAGAAATTAAGGAAACAATTCCATTCACCACTGCAATGAAAAGAATAAAATACTTAGGAATATATCTACCTAAAGATACACATTATTTTTGAAATAAATTGTTTATCTTAAAAATTAAGCTTAAAAATCATTTATCTTGATGACTTTTCCAGCTCTAAAATAGGTAACTCTTATTCAGCTCTAACTAGAATATCTTTTCTTATTATTGTTCAGGTAAGAAAATACAGAAATTCTAAGAAGGTTAAAAAGTTTCCGTAAAACAGATCCTCTACATAGAAAATCCTAAAGACTCGACCAGAAAACTACTAGAGCTAATCAACAAATATAGTAAAGTTGCAGGATATAAAATCAACACTCAGAAATCCCTTGCATTCCTATACACTAATACTGAGAAAGTAGAAAAAGAAGTCAAGGAAACAATCCCATTCACCACTGCAACGAAAAGAATAAAATACTTAGGGATATACCTACCTAAAGAAACTAAAGACCTATATATCAAAAACTATAAAACACTGATGAAAGAAATCAAAGAGGACACTAATAGATGGAGAAATATACCATGCTCATGGGTTGGAAGAGTCAATATAGTGAAAATGAATATACTACCCAAAGCAATCTACAGATTCAATGCAATTCCCATCAA
This sequence comes from Nanger dama, assembly GCA_917880005.1. NCBI lineage: Eukaryota > Metazoa > Chordata > Mammalia > Artiodactyla > Bovidae > Nanger > Nanger dama. The sequence goes on from CAKJTW010000007.1 coordinate 41,407,353, forward strand.
GCTACCAGCAGTATTTTTCACAGAACTAGATCAAATAATCTCAAGATTTGTATGGAAATACAAAAACCTCAAATAGCCAAAGCAATCTTGAGAAAGAAGAATGGAACTGGAGGAATCAACTTGCCTGACTTCAGGCTCTACTACAAAGCCACAGTCATTAAGACAGTATGGTACTGGTACAAAGACAGAAATATAGATCAATGGAACAAAATAAAAAGCCCTGAGATTAACCCACACACCTATGGACACCTTATCTTTGACAAAGGAGGCAAGAATATACAATGGAGTAAAGACAGTCTCTTTAACAGGTGGTGCTGGGAAAACTGGTCACCCACTTGTAAAAGAATGAAACTAGACCTCTGTCTAACACCATACACAAAAATAAACTCAAAATGGATTAAAGATCTAAATGTAAGACCAGAAACTATAAAACTCCTAGAGGAAAACATAGGCAAAACACTCTCTGACATAAATCACAGCAGGATCCTCTGTGATCCACCTCCCAGTATACTGGAAATAAAAGCAAAAATAAACAAATGGGATCTAATTAAAATTAAAAGCTTCTGCACAGCAAAGGAAACTATAAGCAAGGTGAAAAGACAGCCTTCTGAATGGGAGAAAACAATAGCAAATGAAACAACTGACAAACAACTAATCTCAAAGATATACAAGCAACTTATCCAGTTCAACTCCAGGAAAATAAACGAACCAATAAAAAAATGGGCCAAAGAACTAAATAGGCATTTCTCCAAAGAAGACATACGGATGGCTAACAAACACATGAAAAGATGTTCAACATCACTTATTATCAGAGAAATGCAAATCAAGACCACAATGAGGTACCATTTTACACCAGTCAGAATGGCTGCGATCCAAAAGTCTGCAAGCAATAAATGCTGGAGAGGATGTGGAGAAAAGGGAACCCTCTTACACTGCTGGTGGGAATGCAAACTAGTACAGCCATTATGGAAAACAGTGTGGAGATTCCTTAAAAATTGCAAATAGAACTGCCTTATGAATCAGCAATCCCACTGCTGGGCATACACACTGAGGAAACTTGAATTGAAAGAGACACATGTACCCCAATGTTCATTGCAGCACTGTTTATAATAGCCAGGACATGGAAGCAACCTAGATGTCCATCAGCAGATGACTGGATAAGAAAGCAGTGGTACATATACACAATGGAGTACTACTCAGCCCTTAAAAAGAATAAATTTGACTCAGTTCTAACGAGATGGATGAAACTGGAGCCGATTATACAGAGTGAAGTAAGCCAGAAAGAAAAACACCAATACAGTATACTGACACATATATATGGAATTTAGAAAGAGAGTAATGATGACCCTGTATGTGAGACAACAAAAGAGACTCAGGGGTATAGAACGGACTTTTGGACTCTGAGGGAGAGGGGGATGGTGGGATGATTTGGGAGAATGGCATTGAAACATGTATACTATCTTGTAAGAATGAAGCACCAGTCTATGTTCAATACAGGTTACAGGATGCATGGGGCTGGTGCACAGGATGATTCAGGGAGATGATGTGGGGTGGGAGGTGGGAGGGGGCTTCGGCATTGGGAGATCGTGGACACCTGTGGCTGATTCATGTCAATGTATGGCAGAACAAATACAGTATTGTAATGTAGAATAAAGTATTTAAAAATAAAAAAAAAATAAAAATAAGTTTCCGTAAAACAAAAAATATCATTCATTTTAAAACTAAGGAAGAAATAAACAATGTGAGTGGTAAGTAGTTATTATTAATAATACATGCTATCTTTTCATTACCTGTGAAAGATCTGCAAACTATGGCCCACAGGTCAAATCTGACTGATGGCAGTCAGTTTTTGTGGATAAACACTTGTTTCAGCACTGCTATTCCCAATCCTTTATGTTTTGTCTATGATTGTTTTTACTCTATAATGACAGAAAAGTAGTCTCAACAGAGATTGAATTGTCTGAATTTACTATCTGCCCCTTTATAGAAAAAGTTTGCAAAAATCTAGAGAAAAATCTAGGTGATACCCATAGAGCAGAATGGTTCTGGCTCAGCTGGGACTAAGTTAGTATATAAATTTGCCAGAGTTAAGTGATGATTAAGACACTCTTCTCCACTAAATTTCTAATTGAGACATTTGCTCTGTCACAAACAACTGAATAAGATATCTCAGTAACTGTGCTTATAAATAATATAGAAATATACAGAATGTAGTACTGTCAATTCTCTAGCATTTGATAGGCATTATACTAAATACTTAATTTTTAATACTACCACAATGATAGGCACTAGTATATTAGTTATATTTTCCAGATAGTTTAAGTAGCAGACTTAATGTCACATTTAAACTGAGGGGTCAATGTAACAATGTAGTCACAGGGAATTTAGTGGGAGGCAGATTCTTACTCAGCCTCTAAGTTGAAGAAGGAAATGGCAACCCACTCCAGTGTTCTTGCCTGGAGAATCCCAGGGACAGCGGAGCCTGGTGGGCTGCCATCTATGGGGTTGCACAGAGTAGGACACGACTGAAGCTACTTAGCAGCAGCAGCAGCAAGTTAAGAGGAATTTGCTGGAAGTGTTTTAGCTAAATTATAAGGGGTGTATAGGAGAAGAAGAGAAAAGAGAGAGAGTGAGGATTTACAAAGGCCGTAGGAAATCTCTAAATTTCCTGACAATTTCCTCTAATTTTATCTTCCTCTCCCCTGCAGTAAATAGATACAGGTAATGAGATTGCACTGATAAGCTGCATGAAAAATAATAATACTAAAAACAGTCCAAGCCTCAGCCATTTGTTGAGCATGTTCTAAGTGCCATGTATGATAAGCCCTTACACATGTGGTTTGGTTTAATCCACAAAGTAACTTTATTAGGCACATACTATTAACCTCATTTTACAGATAAACAAAGGTAAAGAGAAATATCTTACTCAGAGTAACTAGATGGGAGTGGGAAAGAGTCAGATTTTTCGAATGATGTGCTCTCATTCCAGAAATCATCTTAACCACTGTATTGAACTACTTCACCTTGTTCAGCCTCCTCAGTACAATACAGTAGCTCTCAGACCAGCTGACTTCCCATGTCAAGAACTGAAATTCTATAAAGGACAAATGACATGTATACACAGCCATGTGTAAAACAGACAGCTAGTGGGGAGCTGCCGTATGGCACAGGGAGCTGAGCTTGGTGCTCTGTGAGGACCCAGAGGACTGGGGTGAGGATGGGCAGGAGCGAGGCTCAAGAGGGAAGGGATATATGTGTACATATAACTGTTGTACAGCAGAAACTAACACAACATTGTAAAGCAGTTATACTTCAGTAAAAGAAAACAAGGTAAAATAAATTCTGTAAAGGTGGGGACATGTGGGCTCAGAGAATCACTGCCTGTTTTGGAGCCTTCTGTTGGACAGAATTGTGATGCCAAGTCCCTTTCTGTGCATCAAGCAGGGATTCCCTGATCCAATCAGCAGCAACCAAGACTCAACATATTCAAACATTAGGAAATCAGGGGGAAGAATATGACCATCAATTAGAGATTCTTGGATGCCTCTCAGTTTAGGTAGTCATTGAATTATTGACCTCACTTTGGAAATCAAGAAATTAATTCTCTGAACTGTTAAATAACTTCCCCAAAGTTGTACAGCTTTTAAAGTATCAGATTCCAACTTTGAATCAAGGATGGTCTAATCCAGTAATGTTTGTTCTTTTTTCACATCATGAAAATTTTAATTTCTTAAACCTAAAATATCAGAAAATCCAAGAATTTAACTAAATACACTAAAGTCTTTGGTTTTTCTTTTAAGATCTAAGCATTATTTGAAGTCTAAAAGGCTTGCTAATAGATTAATCATTCATGAAGAAAAGTTGCTCAAAATTTCAAAAAATGTTGACAGTAATTTTCATTTGTAGCATTCATAAAAGTTACAAATTGACTTCAAAATTTGTCATCCCAATTTTGTGCTAACAAATCTTTAAGATGTTTTACTTTTCTTCACCTAAGATCAGATGAAATGCACTGACATTTTCAAGACAATCCTGTCATGCGTTAAGTATTACAACTGCTCATTAAGCTTCAAAATTGAGTCATGGAAAAAAACAAAAGACATAATACTTGATCAAAACATTTCTGAGGATTTTTACATGCACACCCAAAGACTTACTCAAATGTTAATAGCAGCATTATTCATAATGACCCTGTAAGACCTCTCGGCCTTTTCTCGGGAACCGTCGCCCCAAAGACCACAGTGACTCGGACTCGATGCAATCAGCAGGATTTATTAGGGGCCGGCATGCCGGGGTTCGATCTCCCGTTCCCAGGAGTGAACCCCGAACACTCACCGAGGGGGATTTTTATGCAGAAAGATCAAAGACAACTGGGAATGAGATCAGAATGTAGGGAACAATGTGATAAGGGGGTCTGAGGAGGAAGTGGAGACATTTGATTGATGGGGACGGTTTACAGATGATAGTAGAGACAGTTAATTGACCACCTGGCCCGGCGGTGCCTGGTACAGGGAAAGGCATTTTTGAGAAGAAGCCTGTTACACAGTGGAAACTAAGTCATTAGTTAAGAACAGATCAGTCAGGAGGCTCTGAGTCCTTGAGATAAGGGGGAAAGCTATCTTCTATGCGGCACATTCTGCCTTTCAGGTTTTAACTTTTAACCCAAAAGTTTCCAGTGCCCTTCTCAGAAAGCACTAAATGAAGTTACATTCTTACAGAAAGACGAATACAATGATTTATAACAAAGAGAAGTTCATTAACCCAAAGAGCCTTGTTTTTCTAACATCAAACTACTATATATTTTTAAACCTAAAAATTCTAAAAGTTCTTCAACCCAAAAGCAGAAATAACACAAAATGCCCATCAACTGCTAAATTGATAAACAAAATATACTGTATTCATACAATGGAATATTACTTGCCAATAAAAAGGCACAAGGTACTGACAAAGCTACAGAACATATAATACGAAAAAGTGAAGCCTGTCACAAAAAAACATGTGTGAGTCCATTAATACGGAATATCCAAAAAGATAAAATATGTAGAGATAGAAAGGAGATTAGTTGTTGCTTGAGACTGGAGATGGAGAAAGACTAAAAATTGGCATGAGATTTTATCTTTAGAGTGATAGAAATGTTCTAAAATTAGATTGTTATAATGTTTGTGACCATGTGAAGTCACTCAGTCATGTCTGACTCTTTGCAATCCCATGGATTGTAACTTACTAGGCTCCTCTGTCCATGGGATTTTACAGGCAAGAATACTAGAGTGGGTTGCCATGTCCTTCTCTAGAGGATCTTCCCAACCCAGGGATTGAACCCAGGTCTTCTGCATTGCAGGCAGACATTTTACCATCTGAGTCATCAGGGAAGCCTGTAATGTTTGTACAGCTTTGTAAATATGCTACCATGCATTGAATTATGCACTATAAAAACAGGTCAATTTCATGTTATGTAAATTAACAATACATCCCAATAAAACTATTTAAAAAAATGAGTTTGTATCTTATAAAAATCCACCTTATTTCAGATTGGACTAGTGTGAATGTTTTGGACAGTTAGATAAAAATGAAATATCCTGACATGTATTAGGTTGCTTTGTAAATCTATCCATTTCCTAAATAATGGAATTACTGCTCCAATATTATCAAGCATTCATCTAGAGTTAAAGAATTTAACTAATTACATGTTACAAGTTATAATTCTGAGACTCAAAATGCTTTGGGATTTAGAAAAGGATGAAAATATAAATCACATAAACAAAAACAGAAATGTCACATAGCTTTACCATCTGCTACAACATTTTTTTAAAGGCTTCTAGAAGAATCTAAATAATATTCAAGTACAATCATGACACTAGCCAGACATTTCAATTATAAAGGTGTTGTATACTTTAGATGCAAGCATTATTGCTTATGTATACGAATGGCTAGTGAAAGGGAAAATATACTTTTCCCACTCCCATTTAAAGTAATTTTAGTATTTGAGTCTCATTTTTAAACCACATTGTGGAAGACAGTAAGTTGAAACAAGTTAATTTTTGTATTAAAATAATGATTTTTTTAAAAGTCGCTTTTATTTTTGTGCACCAACCAGTCCCTAAAGGAGATCAGTCCTGGGTGTTCTTTGGAAGGAATGATGCTAAAGCTCAAACTCCAATACTTTGGCCACCTCATGCGAAGAGCTGACTCATTGGAAAAGACCCTGAAGCTGGGAGGGATTGAGGGCACGAGGAGAAGGGGACGACAGAGGATGAGATGGCTGGATGGCATCACCGACTTGATGGACATAAGTTTGGGTGAACTCCGGGAGTTGGTGATGGACAGGAATGCCTGGTGTGCTGTGATTCATGGGGTCGCAAAGAGTCGGACACGACTGAGCGACTGAACTGAACTGAACTGATCTGAACTGCTGGAACCAGATGCCATGATCTTTGTTTTCTGAATGTTGAGCTTTAAGCCAACTTCTTCACTCTCCTCTGTCACTTTCATAAAGAGGCTCTTTAGTTCCTCTTCACTTTCTGCCATAAGGGTGGTGTCATCAGCATATTTGAGGTTATTGATATTTCTCCTGGCAATCTTAATTCCAGGTTGTGCTTATTTCAGCCCAGTGTTTCTCATGATGTACTCTGCATATAAGTTAAATAAGCAGGGTGACAATATACAGTCTTGACGGACTCCTTTCCCAATTTGGAATCAATCTGTTGTCGCATGTCCACTTCTAACTGTTGCTTCCTGACTTGCATACAAGTTTCTCAAGAGGCAGGTCAGGTGGTCTGGTATTCCCATCTCTTTCAGAATTTTTCATAGTTTATTGTGATCCACACACTCGGCTTTGGCATAGTCAATAAAGCAGAAATAGATATTTTTCTGGAACTCTCTTGCTTTTTTGATGGCCCAAAAATGCTGGCAATTTGATCTCTGGTTCAGCTTGAATATCTGGAAATTCAGAGTTCACGTATTGCTGAAGCCTGGCTTGGAGAATTTTGAGCATTACTTTACTAGTGTGTGAGATGAGTGCAATTGTGTGGTACTTTGAGCATTCTTTGGGATTGGAATGAAAACTGACCTTTTCCAGTCCTGTGGCCACTGCTGAGTTTTCCAAATTTTCTGGCATATTGAGTGCAGCACTTTCACAGCATCATCTTTCAGGATTTGAAATAGCTCAACTGGAATTCCATCACCTCCACTAGCTTTGTTCATAGTGATGCTTCCTAAGGCCCACTTGACTTCACATTCCAGGATGTCTGGCTCTAGGTGAGTGATCACACCATCTTGGTTATCTTGGTCTTGAAGATCTTTTTGTATAGTTCTTCTGTGTATTCTTGTCACCTCTTCTTAATATCTTCTGCTTCTGTTAGGTCCATACCATTTCTGTCCTTTATTGAGCCCATCCTTGCATGAAATGTTCCCTTGGTATCTCTAACTTTCTTGAAGAGATCTCTAGTCTTTCCCATTCTATTGTTTTCCTCTATTTCTTTGCATTGATTGCTGAGGAAGGCTTTCTTATCTCTCCTTGCTATTTGCTGGAACTCTGCACTCAGATGCTTATATCTTTCCTTTTCTCCTTGGCTTTTTGCTTCCCTTCATTTCATAGCTATTTGTAGGGCCTCCCCAGACAGCCATTTTGCTTTTTGCATTTCTTTTCCATGGGGATGATCTTGATCCCTGTCTCCTGTACAACGTCACGAACCTCTGTCCATAGTTCATCAGGCACTCTACCTATCAGATCTAGTCCCTTAAATCTATTTCTCACTTCTACTGTATAGTCATAAGGGATTTGATTTAGGTCATTCCTGAATGGTCCAGTGGTCTCCCCCACACTCAAGTCTGAATTTGGCAATACTGAGTTCATGATCTGAGCCACAGTCAGCTCCCAGTCCTGTTTTAGCTGACTGTGTAGAGCTTCTCCATCTTTGGCTGCAAAGAATATAATCAATCTGATTTTGGTGTTGACCATCTGGTGATGTCCATGTGTAGAGTCTTCTCTTGTGTTGTTGGAAGACAGTGTTTGCTATATTCAGTGAGTTCTCTTGGCAGAACTCTATTAGCCTTTGCTTTGTTTCATTCCGTATTCCACGGCCAAATTTGCCTGTTACTCCAGGTGTTTCTTCGCTTCCTACTTGTGCATTCCAGTCCCCTATAATTAAAAGGACATCTTTTTTGGGTGTTAGTTCTAGAAGATCTTGTAGGTCTTTATAAAACTGTTTAACTTCAGCTTATTCAGCGTTACTGGTCAGGGCATAGACTTGGGTTACTGTGATATTGAATGGTTTGCCTTGAAAACAAACAGAGATCATTCTGTCGTTTTTGAGATTGTATCCAAGTACTGCATTTTGGACTCTTTTGTTGACTATGATGGCTACTCCATTTCTTCTAAGGGATTCCTGCCCACAGTATTAGATACAATGGTCATCTGAGTTAAATTCACCCATTCCAATCCATTTTAGTTCACTGATTCCTAGAATGTCGATGTTCACTCTTGCCATCTTCTGTGTGACCACTTCCAATTTGCCTTGATTCATGGACCTAACATTTCCGGTTCCTATGCAGTACTGCTCTTTACAGCATCAGACCTTGCTTGTATCACCAGTCACATCCACAATTGGGTATTGTTTTTGCTTTGGCTCCATCCCTTAATTCTTTCTGGAGCTATTTCTCCACTGATCTGAAGTAGCATATTGGGCACCTACCCACCTGGGGAGTTCCTCTTTTGTGTCCTATCTTTTTGCCTTTTCATACTGTTCATGGGGTTCCCAAGGCAAGAATACTGGTTCCCAAGGCAAGAATACTGAAGTAGTTTGACATTCCCTTCTCCAGTGTGGACCACATTCTGTCAGACCTCTCCACCATGACCCATCTTGGGTGGCCCCACACGGCATGGCTTAATTTCACTGATTTAGACAAGCTGCGGCTGTGTGATCAGATTTGCTAGTTGTCTGTGATTGTGGTTTCATTCTGTCTGCCCTCTGATACCCTCTCTCAGCGCCTACCATCTTTTTGGTTTCTCTTATCTTGGACGTGGGGTATCTCATTCCACATGCTGCATGGCCAAAAAAATAAAACCCAGAACAATGAATTTAATGACAATAAAGTCTTTGAAGGTCAAATATCTTAAAAACACATTGATTAGCTGATTGTATTTATGGAAAGTGCATATTAAGTCTTTTTTTTTAGCAAGCAATCATGATATATCAGATGGTCTTCTGTGCACTTGTAGGTTTATTTGCTCTGTTTTTGTTTTGGGAATCAATTTTAACTGAGGAATGAACTATGTCAATGAAGAAAATTTATAAAGACATCTATCTTTCCAATCTAGCTTTGGAGTGCTTTCCTGGGGGACACCAGTTTCTTCAGAGCCCCTATGTAAATGTCCATTTTGACTCCTTGCACCTCCAGTAGTCAGCCATTCAAGACCTGATATGTGACCATTCCCTTCCTCCTGGATGGTATCGATTTCTGCTCTTTGATAGACCTGCTGAGATGCCAACCAAATCTGTTGAGGTATCAACTCATTAATGTTAGCTCCATGTGCTTTTTCTTATGTATTTTTTGCTATAAGGATTGAATCTTGTTACAACCAATTTATAACTCACACTGCAATATTTTTTCATCAAAGTTAAGTTAATCTGAGGGAGTATTCCCATACTTCTCTATTCTGACAATAATAATAATAATAGTTAATGTAATGCCCAACAGTCCACCAATTGTTTTTATTTACAATGTTTAAAGAAGACAGTCTATCATCATTAATCTCACCATATAATACAGGAAATATATTTTTAGGGGTTAACACTTCTAGAGTAACCTAGATAGCAGGTCAGATAGCCAAGTTTTGATCACAGGCAGTCAGTCTCCAAGGTTCATGTACTTAACCTCAGCAACTTGCAAATAGTAAAATCCTGCCTATTTTAAGTATCTGAGTTCTTGCCTGCCTAATAGAAGGTTATGTCTTAATAGAAGCCTCATTTTCTTTATCATTGCATGTGTGCATGCCAACTTGCTTCAGTCGTGTCCGGCTCTTTGTAACCCTATGGACTGTAGTCCGCCAGGCTCCTCTGTCTATGGGATTCTCCAGGCAAGAATACTGCAGTTGGTTGCCATGCCCTTCTCCAGGGGATCTTCCCAACCCAAGGGTCGAACTCACATCTTCAGCACTGGCAGGTGGATTCTTTACCACTGAGCCACCTGGGAAGTCCTTTCTTTATCGTTACCCAGCATTTTAAATTATTATACCCACATTTAAAAAAATTTTTAAGTGGGAATTATTTTCCTTTTATGTATGTAAGGTAGAAAGAACTTGGGAAAGATATCGAAATTTGGCTTCAAGTGAGGCTTTACCTTCTTTTTTTCCCCCTTATTGCTAACCAGTTGGTCCATCACCAGATTTTGAGCAATCCTTTCTTTCTCCCCTGATTTTCTGATGCCTTCTCCACTCTGTACTAACATCTTACACACATTATTTTCAGAAAATTTTCAAGAAATCTCCAAGATCCGTTTATCTTTGTGCTATATATTAAGATAACTTCAGATTGACTTGTCTTAAGATGTATCAGCTAGTCAGTAAATTCACTGATACTGAATTTCTCTTGTTCACAATATAAATGAATAGTAATAAATGTAATAAAAAGTATATTTGAAAAAAGATTGTATTAATTATGAGAAGGCTACCCTTAAATTTATGGCTATCCAGGTGGCTCAAGTGGTAAAGAATTCATATCCCAGTGCAGAAGATGCATGCAAGAGATGCAGGGTCAGTCTCTGGGTCAGGAAGATCCCCTGAAGGAGGAAATGGTAACCCACTCCAGTATTCTTGCCTAGAAAATTCCATGGACAGAAGAGTCAGCAGGCTGCAGTCCATGCAGTCACAAAGAATCAGAAATGTCTGAGGACACAAACACATACCTTTAAATTTACTATTTATGAATTTATCTTTTCGTTTATGGTATAAGCACAAGTTATTAGATTTTTGGTGATTGATACTTTAATATTTTAAATATTAAATATTTAAATATGGATGGCATCACCGATTCAATGCACAAGAGTTTCAGCAGGCTTCAGGAGTTGGTGATGAATAGGGAAACCTGGGGTGCTGCAGTCCATGGGTTCACAGAGAGTCAGACATGACTGAGCAACTGAACTGAACTGAACTTTAATATTTTAAAGGTTGTTTAAAGATAGGGTTTTTTTTGTAAAGTAATAATAGGTTATAAAGATAATAAATAGAAATATAGAAGACTTAAAAGTTTAAGCAAGTTTAGAAAAAAAAAAAAAGAAAGAAGAGAAACAAATTTATAAAAGAAAAAATAATTTTTAAAGAAAGAAAAAAAAATTTTTAGACGCATGTACCCCAATGTTCACTGCAGCACTGTTTATAATAGCCAGGACATGGAAACAACCTAGATGTCCATCAGCAGATGAATGGATAAGAAAGCTGTGGTACATATACACAATGGAGTACTACTCAGCCCTTAAAAAGAATAAATTTGACTCAGTTCTAATGAGATGGATGAAATTGGAGCCGATTATACAGAGTGAAGTAAGCCAGAAAGAAAAACACCAATACAGTATACTGACACATATATATGGAATTTAGAAGTATAGTAATGAAGACCCTCTATGTGAGACAACAAAAGAGACTCAGAGGTATAGAACGGACTTTTGGACTCTGAGGGAGAGGGAGAGGGTGGGATGATTTGGGATTTGGGTTAGCCCCAGCCCCTGTCCTCATTGTGGTTATAACATGTGTGGTCACCTGAGTCCAAACACATAATTCTGAAATACCCTGCCTAGTCAGTTGCTTCTATCAGAAGCTTTCTTCTGGACACTTGAAAACCAAAATGTAGGACATACATCCATTATGAAGGGAAAATATAGCCTTGGTTTCTGTTACTAGCTCAGTGTGATTGAGAAAACATGACCCAGCAGGGGTACAGGATTCCAAAAGGGTGTGTTGACATGTGGAATTGATGTATTTTTTTAGAAATGTGTTTATAAAGTCAAATATGAAACTGAATTTCTGGAAGATTCAGTCTGAGATGCACATGTTTGAGTTATTTCTGTATGCACAGTTGTGCAAATGATCAGAAATAGAGCCCTTCAGTGCAAATGATAAATGTCGTCCATGATATTGTTCTGCTTTCTGTATTTACACCTCATGGATAGTTACTGGTGGGGTGGAAGCACTCTGTTGCCTATGATCTGAAACTCCATCATTCCCTAGTTATCTCTTTTCTTTCTGGTTTCTTTACTTAGTTCTATGGGTTAATACAAACAGCAAAGGAAACACACTCAGTGGTCCTCAACAGCACATTTCTATCAAGAGTGGGTACTTACATGCATATTCCTAGAGAAAAATAATAAAATCATACAGGCATGAAACATGGTTTTGTTATATTTATACCACATTACAGAAGTATGTCTTTTGAAGGCTAAGTCATGTCAATAACAGTTTCATTTTCATCCCATACCTGCTATTTATCTTCCCTATTGAGAAAGACTAGTTTTCTAGGAAGAGCACGTTTTGACATCAGCATATCAAGATGTATAATAAAATGTCTGTAATATACACCAAAAAAAAAAAAAAGAAACATGTATACTATCTTGTAAGAATGAAGCACCAGTCTATGTTCAATACAGGATGCAGGACGCATGGGGCTGGTGCACGGGATGATTCAGGGAGAGGATGTGGGGTGGGAGGTGGGAGGGGGCTTTGGCATTGGGAGATCGTGGACACCTGTGGCTGATTCATGTCAATGTATGGCAAAACAAATACAGTATTGTAATTAAAAAAGAAAAAAAATAATAAAGGTTGTTTAAAAGAAGATGTAAAATTGACGTATCTACCATGTATAACAACAAATTGGTGTTTCCACTTTTGTTTCCTCTGCCTCAAAGATGAACCATTGTGGATCACAGGCCCCCATGTGGCTGTCTCTGAAAGATTCAGAAACATTGCCTCCACCTGGGGAACTCAAGCAACTGGCAGCTTTTGCCACATGGCAGTTTTTGTTCAGCACTGTGAAAGATTGCTGTCTTTTTCAAATCCCAGTGTTTATAAGAAACTGTGGAAAGTTTTTTGTGTACTTCCTACAACCCACTCAAAGATGCATGGGATATTGTGCAGAAGGTAAGAAAACATGTGTAATGCACATGAATTGCTAGTGTTGGAACTCTATGTGTTGGTGTGTTTGTGCCATCCTCTGGATGGGGTTTATGGAGCTAATGTAAATCTCAGTAAGATATTTGGTTTACTATTATTGCTAAAATGAGGCTAAATTTCTGGTTTAAATTGGCCAGATTTGTTAAGGGTTCTTTGCCAAGATGTTTAAAATCATCAAAATTATTAGTTAATGTGGAAATGTGAACAGTTAAAATCAGCAATGGTAATGTATATTGATACCATTTATCTACTAATGATATTCAGTAGGAAGTACTTTTCTCCATATTCTTCACTTCAGTTCAGTCACTCAGTTGTGTCCGATTCTCTGTGACCCCATGGACTGCAGCATGCCAGGCTTCCCTGTCCATCACCAACTCCCGGAGTTTACACAAACTCATGTCCATCGAATCAGTGATGCCATCCAACCATCTTATCCTCTGTCGTCCCCTTCCCCTCTTGCCTTCAACCTTTCCCATCATCAGGGTCTTTTCCAGTGAGTTAGTTTTCTTCGCATCAGATGGCCAAAGTATTGGAGTTTCAGCTTCAGTGTCAGTCCTTCCAATGGATATTTCAGGACTGATTTTCTTTAGGATGGACCGGTTGGATCTCATTGCAGTCCAAGGGGCTCTCAAGAGTCTTCTCCTACACTACAGTTCAAAAGTATCAATTCTTCAGCACTTAGCTTCCTCAAAGTCATAACCCCAGTCTAATCATTAGCAAGTTCACATAAACCCAAATTGAAAAACATTCTACAAAACATGTAAATAGTACTATTTAGAAGTGTCAAAATCAAAGAAAACCATGAAAGAGTAAGAAATTGTCAAAGATTGGAGAGGACTAAGCAAGCATGAGTAATGCATCATGAAGATATCCTGGACTGAGTAACTAGAACTTTTTAGAAAAGAACAGTCATGAAAAGCTGGTAAAAATCTAAACAGAGACTTCAGTTTATTTACGAGTAGAGTCCTAAAGGCAATTTTTTAGTTTTGACAAATGTAGCATGGTTTTTAATAAGTAAACATTAGTGGAATGTGGATAAAGATTACAAGGGATAGCTGTGTATTATTTTGCATACTTTGTGTGACTATAAATCATTTTAAAATAAAATGCTCATCACAAAACAAAACAAAATTATTTTGGAAAGCAAAAAAAAAAACTGTGAATGCAATACAGATTGACTGGTACAGGGATGCTATCTTAGAAGGACACCTGGGAAATGGCTCTCTGAATAGGTGATGAACTTGAGCTGAGTTCTGAATGAAGAGAAAGGTGGGAAAAGGCATTCCAGGTAAAAGAACAGCAAATGCAAATGTCCTTAGACATTTGTAAAGATGGACACTCGAGGAACTAAAGGAGAATCAACGTGGCAGAAACACTGAGTGGATGATCCCTAGGAGGTGAGATCAGATGAGACGAATTTGGAAGGGAGAATCTATGGGGCCTGTAGACCATGGTAAGAACTTATATTTAGTCCTAGCTGCAGTAAAGTCTTATGGGATTTTAAATAGGTGAATAACATGATCTGAGGATTGTATTCAAAAAGCTACAATTTCTGTTGAAGACTCTATCTAAGAGGCTATTGAATTAATTCAGTAGAAAGATGGCGGTGGCTTAGGGGTTGGGGGAGGTGGAAATGGCTTAGATTAGTGGCAAAGGAAAGAGAGTATTGAGTTGAGATGTCTTTTAGAGATGGAAGCTCACGTATTAGATGTGGGAGAAGATGGAAATAGAGAAACCAAGAACAACATCTAGGTTTTTTCCTTGAGTAGTTGGGATGGGAAAGAGTACAAACAGACTGGCTGGGGAGAGAGAGAGAGGAATCAAGAGTTATGTTCTGGCCTGTTATCTAAGAGGGGGCATGAGATATACAGACATAAAACGCACATCAGACTTGTGATCTTGATACTGATCATGGTATTGACTAAGGATAATGAAGAATAAGGACCCTTACTGGGAGCCCCAAAATACACTGTCATGGAACTCAGAATTGATAACTAATGAATTTAATGAATATTTTTTCCATTCCTTTTCTTTTATAGCTAAATTATGACTCTGAATTCTTTGAAAATAGACAACATACTCTTTACATCAATAGCAGTGTTTAATAGAACTAATGGCCCAACTCAGCAAGGAACTCAAAATAGAAACCACATAATGGTGATTTTTTTTTTTTTTTTTACTTTGGGGGCTTAGACACGTATGATGCTGATAAAGGAGGGATTTATTCCTGGTTAAAGATGGGGGATAGTGTGCTGATATGTGACCAGGTTATGGGGGAAAACCAGTCCCCTTTGATTTATTATCTGATCTCATTCATATGTAGGAGACTGAAATGCTGGGAAATACTGCTGTGGATCAGTAGGCAGACGTTGCTTCAGCAAATGATAATTGTATGGGTGACATTTGGGCTTTCTAGGTTGGCATTAGTGGTAAAAAAAAACCCACCTGCCAATGCAGGAGACTTAAGAGACAAGGGTTTGATCCCGGGGTTGGAAAGATCTCCTGGAGGTGGGCACAGCAACCACTCCCATATTCTTGCCTGGAGAATCCTGTGGAAAGAGGAGCTTGATGGGCTACCCATAGGGTCACAAAGAGTCGGATACAGCTGAAGTGACAGTATGCACATACACACACAAATATGCATGGGTTACATCTATGAATATTTTCATCCTGAGATTACTAGACTCACCAAATTAGAAAACCCCAAATGACACAGATACAGCAAAACAATGGCAAAGAATATACATTATAAATTACAATTAATTTCAGTAAATTACAATCAGAAAGATTAAAAGTTGTAAAGAATACTGGAGGTAAGGAGAGGATAACATTTATAATGTGGTGTCGTCAAAGAAAGCCTTTTCTGAGCACAGGGCACTGACACTAAGAGTTTGAAAGTAAATAGCCTTGGTCAGATAAAGAGTGAGGGAAGGAGCTTCCCAGATAGCAACAGCAATACATGAATGGCCTTAATGTGAGCAGGATAGGGTATACTCACAAAAGTAAGGGCAGGACAAAGCTGTTGGATCTCAGTGAGCAAGTGAGAGCACAATAAAACGTGTACATGGAAGGGCAGTGGGGCCTAATATTTAAGGAGCTCTGCATTTCATTCTCTGTGCACTGAAAAGTCCTTGGAGAATTATCCTGAGAGAGTTAGTTCGTAAATGTTCACATTCCTTACACAGCTGCTGGCCAACTAAACCTGGCTGCAGGCAGTATGTTCAGTAGGGAAGGGTAGCATCTGCTCAGTTAGCAAAGCTCGTGTCTTTCACTGGAAAGGAGAAAATCCAGAGAGACACATTAGCTTCACTCAGTGGCCAAGCTGAGATAGTTTGAAAAATATTGTGGGTTTCCTTTTAAAAGTATTTTTCAGTACTCTTTACACCATATTTTTTCAACACTCTTTACACATGGTACCTCAGACTGTAAAGAATCTGCCAGAGACCCAGGTTCGATCCTTGAGTTGGGCAGACCCCATGCAGAAGGGAATAGCTACCCACTTCAGTATTCTTGCTT
Source organism: Nanger dama (assembly GCA_917880005.1). Lineage (NCBI taxonomy): Eukaryota > Metazoa > Chordata > Mammalia > Artiodactyla > Bovidae > Nanger > Nanger dama. Next base: position 41,424,028 of record CAKJTW010000007.1, read on the forward strand.
GGAGAATCCCATGGACAGAAGAGCCTGGCAGGCTACAGTTGATGGGGCTGCAAACAGGTGGACATGACTGAGTGACTAACATACTTTTTATAAAATTTCAAATAATGTTATCAAATATTTATGTAAAATTTTGCAGATGTTTCAGTGGAAATTACCAACAATTTACCAACACTGGTGGTGGTGGTGGTTTAGTCGCTAAGTTGTGTCCAACTCTTGCGACCCCATGGGCTGTCATCTGTCAGGCTCCTCTGTCCAAAGGATTCTCCAGGCAAAAATACTGGGGTAGGTTGTTATTTCTTTCTTCAGGGGATCTTCCCAATCCAGGAATTGAACTGGGTCTCCTGCACTGCAGGCAGATTCTTTACTGACTGAGCTATAGAGAAGCCCCATTAGTTTAAGTAGTGGCAACTGTTTAAAATTAAAAAAAAATATGACTTTTACTCTAGAGAACAGCATAACATACAAATAATTACTTCAACAGAAATTTTATTTTGTTATTGTTTGAACTGGCACCCCACTCTAGTACTCTTGCCTGGAAAATCCCATGGATGGAGGAGCCTGATGGGCTGTGATCCATGGGGTCGCGAAGAGTCGGACACGACTGAGCGACTTTGCTTTCACTTTTCACTGTCATGCGTTGGAGAAGGAAATGGCAACCCACTCCAGTGTTCTTGCCTGGAGAATCCCAGGGACGGGGGGAGCCTGGTGGGCTGCTGTCTATGGGGTCGCACAGAGTCGGACACGACTGAAGTGACTTAGCAGCAGCAACAGCAGCACTGAATTTAGAAACTCAGTATTTAAAATTTGCATTTCACAACATGCCCTTAAAATGTAAGAAATATTTCCTGTTTTATTGATATTACTACTCATTCAATTTCTCAAGCCTGAGTATTCAGAATTATTTCTCTCATTCTCCATATTTGAGTCCTCTTACTGGTTTTAGGGAAAAGGAGATGATTGTTATTTTTACTTTTAGTATACAAGTTAGTCAAACATATACATAATTATCCTCTCTGATATGCCAGTAAAAGCTTACCTTGAAGTACCATTTAGACTTCATTAAAAGTCATAGATAGCAAAAAAATGTCACTTAATCCTCTTAAGAATTTCTTTTTGCGCTTAGCAAGAATCTGGGACAAATGTTCAGTAGTGATGGTGATTTGGCCACTTTACAATGCCAGGTTGCAGTGTCTGTGAGTCTCTAGGCTCTTCCTGCATGGTGACATGGTGAAGGTCCAGGTTTAACATTTTTATCTGTTTTTAGACAGAATAAAATGAAAAACCCAAAGGCTGAAAGAGGGCTGGTGGTAACTGAAACTTGCTTCCTTTTAAGGAGCTTATTTGGGAAAAACCTTATCACAACTACTTCAGATTTCCCTGGCTCTTCTCAGTCTCATCTTTAATGAGACTATGAAGTGTTTTTTAACCTGGATGTATTTCTACCCCAAACCTATGGTGACCGGGTAGGCAACAGTCAGTCATATTTGCCTTAAAAGCATCAAAAAAGCAAAATTTAAGAAAAAAAATCTCACTTTAATAGTATATTCTCACGACTAGGTTTTGTTTCTTATAATTAATATGTCATTTTCACACAATTTATCTACCCTTAGTGATTTTTAGAAGCCAAATAAGAAAAGAAACATTGATTTAAGATTATAATTGTAAAGCATGTCATTCAAATAAAAAGATTGAATGCTTTTATTAGAATAATGCATGGAAAAATATTTTTCACATTTTACATAGTTAGCAAAATAGTCCTTGAGCTATACATGAAGAGGCAACATATCAATTGAAAATAGGCTATGAGAAATTAAGATTGTATTCTAGAAAGTCTATAGCAGCCATGAAAAAATAAAATGGTATAGCTAATCAACCAACAAGAAGATAAAATGGAATCATAAAATATACTGTTTGTTTGAGGCAGAAAAATGTGAAAAGTGCCAATAAGACAAATAGAAAACAACATGGTAAATTTAAACCCTACAATATCAATAATCAATTAAACAAAAATGGTCTAAAATCTCAACTGAAAGTCAGAAATTGTCAAATTGGATAGAAAAGTATGACACAACTATGGGCTGCCTAGAAAAACCAACTTTAAAGATTTCTAAAAATGAAGTTGACAGAATTGAAAGAGACACGTGTACCCAAACGTTCATCGCAGCACTGTTTATAATAGCCAGGACATGGAAGCAACCTAGATGTCCATCAGCAGATGAATGGATAAGAAAGCTGTGGTACATATACATAATGGAGTATTACTAAGCCATTAAAAAGAATACATTTGAATCAGTTCTAATGAGGTGGATGAAACTGGAGCCGATTATACAGAGTGAAGTAAGCCAGAAAGAAAAACACCAATACAGTATACTAACACATATATATGGAATTTAGAAAGATGGTAATGATAACCCTGTATGCAAGACAGCAAAAGAGACACAGACATATAGAACAGACTTTTGGACTCTGAGGGAGAGGGTGAGGGTGGGATGATTTGGGAGAATGGCATTGAAAGATGTATACTATCATGTAAGAAATGAAGTGCCAGTCTATGTTCGATACAGGACACAGGATGCTTGGGGCTAGTGCATGAGGATGATCCAGTGAGATGATATGGGGTGGGAGGTGGGAAGGTGAAGGGTTAATGCGGCCACAACAGGGAAAGCGGAGATATGCACGCAAGCGGGTCTCTCTCCTCAAGGCTGAACGTGCTGGCAAGCGAGACGTTCTGCCAAGGAGTCTGGACACAGCCTTGAGTTTAATGGTCCCTTGCTAACGAGGGAGCATTCCTTTCTTTTGATAAAAGGAGAGAAGAGGGCTCTGGACAGACCTTGCAGTAAACAGATGTTTCACTCCCCTTGCTGTATGATGACATGTATGCACCTGCGCTGTACTGAAAAGGCTTATTCATGCAGTCTGGAATTCTGCCTAGGGGGCTATATAATAATAAACCACAATTATTTGTGCAGTCTTTTCCTCCGGCTGGAGTGTGTATGTGTGTCTCCTGTACGTCTCGTATGTCTTGTGTGTTTTATGTCATTTCACTTGTAATCTCCAGTAATCAACAGGAGGGGGGTTCAGGATTGGAAACTCATATACACCAGTGGTGGATTCATGTCAATGTATGTAAAAACCAATACAGTATTGTAAAGTAAAAATAAATAAATATAAAATTAAAAAAACGAGGTTGAAAGTGTAATAGAAAAAGATATACTTAGGTAACACAAATCACAAGGAATATGAATGGCTAAATTAATAGACAAAGATTATAGAGCAAAGAATATTACATGGAAAGGCAGCATTCACTTCCTAATGATAAAAGAGTCACTTGAACAACAGAACATAAAAATCTAAATCCTTAATGTACCTAATAACAGAGATTCAAAATATATGAAGCAAACTTATCCATCTTCAAGAAGAGATATACAAATCTATAGTCTATGTTAGAGATTAATACCCATCTGTCAATAATTGAGCCTGTAGAAAGAATAGCAAAGTGGAGGAGACTAGAAAATCCATATTATCTACAAATTGCAAAATTGGAGAATGCTAGGCATCACTGAACTCGATGGACGTGAGTCTGAGTGAACTCCGGGAGTTGGTGATGGACAGGGAGGCCTGGCATGCTGCGATTCATGGGGTCGCAAAGAGTCGGACACGACTAAGCGATTGAACTGAACAGAGGCAATCAGTATTATTTACAAATTGTACATGAAGCATTTACTGAGATATAACACATTCTGGGCCCTAAATTAAAGAAATTAGAATATTAGAAAAAGTTTGAAGTTAATTAAAAGAAAACCCTACTAAACATTATATTGGAAAAGAAAAACAGTCACAAATTAAAGACCTTAACTTACACACTGAGCCTAGAAGTACAGATGAGACCCAGAGTAAGCAGGAAACAGAAATAATGATCAGAGTGAAAATCACTGAAACAATACACAAAACAGAAAATTCAAGAAAATTAAAAGGTAGTTCTTTGAGAAATTCGAGAAAATTATTAAGTTCCTAGCCAATTCAATCAATAAAAAGAGAAGATAGAAACTACCAATATCAGGAATAACAGATGTAATATAACTATAGATTCTATGTATATTAAAAGAAAGGATTATTATGAATAACTCTGCCAACGAACTCAACATAAATGAAGCAAATTTCTTGAAATACGCAAAATAAAACCTCATTCAAAATAAATAACTTCAACAACCTAATGTCTATTCAATAAACTGTATTTCTAGTTAAAATCTATCACACAAAACAAGGAAACAAAGACTCATGCCCAGATGACTTAGGAATTCTTCCCAACATGTAGGGAGGAGATGCTATCAATTTTACCCAACTCTTCCAAAAAATATAGAAAAGGGACAGCTAAACGTCTGTGCTGCTGCTGCTAAGTCGCTTCAGTCGGGTCCGATTCTGTGCGAACCCATTGACGGCAGCCCTCCAGGCTTCCCTGTCCCTGGGACTCTCCAGGCAAGAACACTGGAGTGGGTTGCCATTTCCTTTTCCAGTGCATGAAAGTGAAAAGTGAAAGTGAAGTCGTCCAGTCATGTCCGAGTCTTCTCGACCCCACAGACTGAAGCCTACCAGGTTCCTCCACCCATGGGATTTTCCAGGCGAGAGTACTGGAGTGGGTTGCCATCAAACTTCTGTGCTGTCAGCATTATTCCAAAAGTAAAACCAGATACAGGCATTACAAGAAAACTATAGATCAACATCCCTCATGAATATAAATACATATGACCAAAAAAATTGCACATGAAAAAAACCACATGATGATTTGGGTTGCAAATAACAGAAAACAAGTAGAAATAATGTAAAAAGAAAATCAATACTAAGATTTTAGGATATGTCATTGAATCTGAGGAAGAGTTAAATTGAATCCCTCAGAAAGTGTGGGCAAGAGAGCAACTCCATAATCTTAGCCGTAGGAATCTGCATCATGGCTCAGACGGTAAAGAATTCGCCTACAATGTGGGAGACCTGGGTTCAATCCCTGAGTTGGGAAGATCCCCTTGGGGAGGGCATGGCAACCCATTTGAGTATTCTTGTCTGGAGAATCCCCATGTACAGAGGAGCCTAACTGGCTACAGTCCATTGGGTGGAAGGGGCATGGGGGATAGGGTGGGTCGCAAAGAGTCCAACACGACTGATCAACTAAGCGCACACACAGACATTCCTGTGCTGCTGCTGCTGCTGCTGCTAAGTCGCTTCAGTCGTGTCGGACTCTGTGCGACCCCATAGATGGCAGCCCACCAGGCTCCCGCATCCCTGGGATTCTCCAGGCAAGAACACTGGAGTGGGTTGCTTTGGAACTGGCAGAGGTATAGAGTTGGGTATATTCATGTCCTACAGATATATGTGTATATTGGTAGAATCTTTTCATGAGAAAATCTGGCAATTCATCTCAACAGCCTTAAAAATTCACATGTATTTATTTCTAGGAATTCCACTTCGAAATCTACCTAAAGAAATATTTAAAGTAAGTTATAGGAGCATTTTTCAAATAATATGAAAAAATTATACATATCCAGTTCCTGCTGGTTAAGTCAATATTTTTGATGCATGCATTATGATAAAATACTCTGTAAACAATGTTATAATGCAAGAATACATACTTTGACCTTAGTAGTAGTCTTGGTACATTGTACCAAATAAGCTTGAAAGATAAACCCAAAAATGTTCATGGTAGTCCCTTCCCAATCTATATTTTTCATTTTCTAATTTAAATTTTTTTAATTAAATTTATTTATTTTTTTAATTACAATACTCTATTTGTTTTGCCATACATTGACACGAATCAGCCATAGGTGAACACAATCTCCCAATGCCGAAGCCCCCTCCCACCTCCCACCCCACAATACTGTATTTGTTTTGCCATACATTGACATGAATCAGCCACAGGTGTCCACGATCTCCCAATGCCAAAGCCCCCTCCCACCTCCCACCCCACATCCTCTCCCTGAATCATCCTGTGCACCCGCCCCATGCGTCCTGCATCCTGTATTGAACATAGACTGGCGCTTCATTCTTACAAGATAGTATACATGTTTCAACGCCGTTCTCCCAAATCATCCCACCCTCTCCCTCTCCCTCAGAGTCCAAAAGTCCGTTCTATACCCCTGAGTCTCTTTTGTTGTCTCACATAGAGGGTCTTCATTACTATCCTTCTAAATTCCATATATATGTGTCAGTATACTGTATTGGTGTTTCTCTTTCTGGCTTACTTCACTCTGTATAATCGGCTCCACTTTCGTCCATCTCATTAGAACTGAGTCAAATTTATTCTTTTTAAGGGCTGAGTAGTACTCCATTGTGTATATGTACCACTGCTTTCTTATCCAGTCATCTGCTGATGGACATCTAGGTTGTTTCCATGTCCTGGCTATTATAAACAGTGCTGCAATGAACATTGGGGTACATGTGTCTCTTTCAATTCAGGTTTCCTCGGTGTGTATGCCCAGCAGTGGGATTGCTGGGTCATAAGGCAGTTCTATTTGCAATTTTTTAAGGAATCTCCACACTGTTTTCCATAGTGGCTGTACTAGTTTGCATTCCCACCAGCAGTGTAAGAGGGTTCCCTTTTCTCCACATCCTCTCCAGCATTTATTGCTTGTAGAAAAGTTATTTCAAATGTTAAGGCACCCTTCCTGTAACAAAAAAACTCTAAATAGTTTGTCTAATAAAATTTATGATGTCTAGCTAATAGGGAGCAGAAATTAAAATTATTTATTGAAACATTAGCCTTTTTGTGGGGGTTGTTGATAAAATATATTGATATTTATATGGTGATATACTGAATGAAAGAGGAATTGTTGACATATTAATATATCTGAAAAAAAGTATCTTTAATGGTGAAATAAACCATATTGACATAAAATGAACCAGGGTAAATAATATAAAATTTAGATACCAGCTCTTTGTCTTTAAAAAGTAGTACTAGAGTAATCCTCAAAGTAAATCACTTTGTGTTGGTTTTCTATGCCCTATTTCATTTGCAAATGGATTTTCCAGTCCATTTTCCTAGTGCTCTCTAAACAAGCAATTGTTATATCTCAAAGTCTCAGTTTGATTAGACCTTGTTATAAGAGAATAAAATAATATCCTTAATAATAGTAACATTAACCATAAAGTATAATTTTTTTCTGCATTATAGATTTGGGTTTTCTTTATCATACACTTATATTAAGTAAAATCACTTCTCTCTCTTGATAAACAATAAATTTAAGCCACCTGTTATGATGCTCAGAATATTTGTGTAATTAATTGGAAAAATTACAGTACAAAGTCACACACAATTTGAGAAAGTAACACTTGAATGAAAATATTGAGTCAAGGGTCAACAGATAAAGCTTCAGGATAAAATAAAGAATACATTACAGTAGGTGCTTTGTTAGAACTGACAAAGAGATAATTGTGCCTTTCAAGCAGAAATAATTTATCTGTTGTTGTTTTTGAAATCTTTTTCTTTATATTTTAGCAAATGTTTTTGATCTACATTGTTGCAAACAGTGATTAGCTTACCCAATAGAGGATGCCAATTAATTCAAAAATTAATTTCATGATTTATTTTCTTTTCAGTCATTTGTTATCTCTTCCTAGCAATCATTTCCATAGATGTTCTTCCCTATTTGGAAATAAATTCAACATTTTTTTAGTTTAATAGAACATTTTCATTCAGATATGTAATTTTTCAAAAATCATATATACTCCAAAGTAGTCTATTATTTCCTTCAAATCTAGATAATGATTTGACCTAATGTTTAAAATGTTTGGCAAAATATTTATTACTTAATTTGAAGATGGTTCATTTGTTATTGGGATTTTGTAACTAGATATCTAACAAATAATACTTTTAAATATCTGAAATTATATGTTTGTTCCCCTCACATTTAGACTGTCTCAGAATTTTCCAAAATCTACATTACAGAATTGAGAGAATTATTTTATGATTATCATAAAATTAATTACAGTGCACATCATAGAAAATATTTGTATATTTTAGGACAATTAAAAAATCTTACTTTTAATATTTATCAGTCAGATATTTTTCTCTTTTCTAAAATAGAACAGAAAAAAAAATCAAAAGCTATTTTGAAACATTTAGATTCCCCCGATTTAATCTTAAAGATGGCCAGGGATAAAAACTGTAAAATCTTCCTGAGTTCCTAGAGAAACTTTAAACTTTTTAACCTCAGAAAAGTGAAAAGAATGACTGCTGTTTAACACTTAATATTTTTCACTGCTGCTGCTGCTAAGTCGCTTTAGTCGTGTCCAGCTCTGTGAGACCCCACAGACGGCAGCCCACCAGGCTCCACTGTCCCTGGGATTCTCCAGAATACTGGAGTGGGTTGCCATTTCCTTCTCCAATCCATGCATGCATGCTAAGTCGCTTCAGTCATGACCAACTCTCTGCGACCACATGGACAGCAGCCCACCAGGCTCCTCTGCCCACAGGATTTTCCAGGCAAGAATACTGGAGTGGGTTGCCATTTCCCTCCGCATATTTTCCACTAACATATCACTTCTGTAATGAACATCTCTTTCAACCCAGAGTAATGATGGATTGGGTTATGAGAGTAACTTATAAAAGGGTAAAGCATTTGATTTTGCATTATCATGACTATTTTTATAACAGGAAATTATAAAGTAGAAATATTATTTTATTTGTTCCTTTTTTTTAGAAAAGATAATTGCTTAACAGAAAGTAAATTCTTTTCCTTTTCAAGAGCTAGACTTTTCAAGAGTAGTCATATTCAACATGCATTAATACAAGTTTGATAAGCTGATATATTTCTCTGCTATCAATATCTTAAGATTATGAGTCAAAGAAAGAATATGGTACTTTGCTGATTACTAGAGAATAATTATTTTTCTAAATGTATTTTACTTTTCCTTAATATAAATCTGAGTTACAGTTTTCATGAGCTTTCCCATAACAACTCTTTAAGATGACCAACTACAAATTTTCTCTCACCAGGCCAGCTGTCTGTCTCATTTCCATCACCACCTCCAGGAAGGCGACAGGTTGTGTTGGAGCTTATGAGTCCACGTTTTTCTGTAGGTGTGCTTTTGATGTTTTTCCTATAAACAGCTTGGTGGGATTTCACATAGTGTGGTATAGGCTTTTTTCTCAACAAATCAAAGAAGAGCTGAAACAAGAGACCACAGTTCCGGTATTCTCTCTTAGAACTGGATAGTATAAATCTCAGTGGAGACAGGGTATGTTCAAAAGTTGGATTTTCTTTTATTTTCATAAATGTGTTAATTTTTAAAACTGGATTTTAAAATTGGAAGTGGGGACGAATTGGGAGATTAGTATTGACACATATATAGTCATGTAAAATAGATAGCTCGTGGGAACCTGCTGCAAAGCACAGGGAACTCAGCTCAGCGCTCTGAATGACCTAGATAGGTGGGGAGGGGCAGGGAGGTTCAAGAGGGACATGACAGATGTATACTTACAGCTGATTCACTTCATTGTGCAACAGAAGCTAACACAACATGGTAAAGCAATTATATTCCAATAAAAATGAAAAACAAAAATGCTAAAAAATATATATATATTCTAATATAAGTTTTATCCTCAGCATATAAAGCACAATGTTTTTCTTTTAATTTTTTTGTTGGGAGTTGTGCCAACTCCAGTGATAACTGGATTAATCAGTAATCTTAGTGACTTTATATGAGTATCTGCTTTAGCAATTCACTGATTATTATCAATGAACCCTTATGAATTTATTTATGTCCCTTTCTTGTTTTAAAATATAATTTTATTCTGGAAAAAATTTTCTATTTTTCAATGATAATATCATTTATTATCCACCTTTAAAAACATCTTAAGTACAAAGTCTACAAAACACTGATTTATATTGAGGTTTAGATAATTAATATTTTATAATGGACTTCTCAATTTTCAAGCAAGCTTTTAAATTACTTTTTCTATTATATCTTATGCACATTGTACCAAAAGTTAAAGTACTTTAATAATTTATCCATATGTCTTCTATAATTGTGTTGCTAAATGATTATTTGTTAACTGCATTCATAGATATCTTGTAGTGCTTCCGTCCTTTTCTTGGAGAACCCACACGTACAAAGTTTAGCCGTCGAAAGCCGAGAGTTTTTGCCGGCGTTAAGATATGTGGCAGTGGGTGTAGATCTGAAAGGTTATTCCTCTGGGACTGTGTTTTCCACATTGTGATCTGCAGCTGCTGGTTCCAGAACCATATCACAGACTCCATGCTGAGACCCAAGAGTTTGTACTTTTTGAGGAATAGCTCAAATAATTCTAGTGCCAATGAGCTTTGAAGTCCTGTTACTGAACTAAAGTTGGAATATACTTGCCTTTTTTTTTTTTTTTTCCAGAAAAAAATTCTGTCTGCCTTGAACCAGAATCATGAAGGCAGGCTTCAACCAGACTGCCTAAAATGTGTTGTGGAACGAAACTGTGCCTAAATTCTAAACATTACAGCGACTCTATGTACTCTTCTGTGCATTGTGGATGTGTTTAAGGTTTGGTTTTAATTGATTTTGTTAGTTAAAAGATTCTAGTGTTTGTTGCTATCATCAGCTCACTCAGCAAAATAGGAGCCATAGAGGGGAATGCCCTTTCAAAATTATTATATCTTAGAAATAAATTATATTTTAACACGATTGCTTTACATGTTTTCTTACACCAGTTACAACCTGAATTGAGCACTATATCTGAAGATGGGAATGAATACCAGTTGAGGATAAAGAGCACAGCTCCTATTGTTTGTCCTATTGGATTCAGTGAGCTTGATTAGGAGTGCAAAATCTCATTAAAACTGCAAATGTTGATAAAGGTAATATGCTAAATCCATTTCATTATTAGATTTCAAATAATAACCAATGCTTTTTTCCTTCAGGAAGTCACTGGACTGCACTCATATAATTAATTATATTGCATGTTTATATCATTTTACAACTCAATCATGTTAATACCGGGCCAAATTTATGATTGCCAAAGCAGTCTATATTGCAATTCACATTTATCCCTCCAGGGCTCAAAGCGCAAGTTAGGAAAAAAGACAATAATAAACAGTCTCCACATTGTTATCTTTCTCTTCCTCCTCTTTTTTCTCTTTCTCCCTCTCCTCATCCTTCCACTTACTCCTCTTTGTTTTGTTTTCAGAGATTGAGGGACACACTGGTCTTTAAGATCTTGCAAATCATCCCTAATGAGGAAGGTGTGATAAGTTATGCTCAAAGTTCAAGCTTATGTAACACAAATCTCATAATGCGTTCTTCCCACTCTGCTCTCTAATGTAAGCTCATGTTTGAGATGCTTTCCATTTAAATTACTAGTTATGGAGACTGTATGACACGGTCACATGCATGTCACTGCCACAGCCACAGAGAGAGCCGAAATTCTCCCTCAGAACAAGACAGACTATGAGAGGACAAACTGTGTATAGTAGTGATTGGGTTGATTGGGTTCTTTTTCTCCCCTAAGCCTCTGATATAGGGACCAAGCAAGTAAAATATAAATAAATTAAAATAGTTTTTAAGAAAGATTACAACTCTGTTCATATATTAATACCTTTTTCACCATAGGGCATAAAATTTTATTTACTAAATACACCAAGTGCAATGTATCTAGGTCTTCACATCTATATTATACCTAATTAAATCAGAGAAACAAAAGGATAAAAATGCTAAGAGACTGCCTCGTGGGAAGTATTCACCCAGAAAAACAGATGACTACAGAGACAGAAAAAAGAATCAAAAGAGGAAGAGGCTATCCCAACATGCTTGACACTCAACAGGCTTAGGTAACACCCAGATATTCCCTCGGATTTCAGGAGCACCATAAGCAACACTATTTTTAAATACAACCCAGAATATGAAATTAAACCCTCTTTCTCAGGCTGTTTGACACGTCTACTTCAAGCTATTTGCTTATTGTGTATATTTGGATAATATGCAAATTTTACTAAAGTTTATGGGGAATAATAGGAAGAGGGTGATGTGATTGACATCTTCCAAAATTGTTTTAGGCAAAGATTTCCTTCCAAGTGCACTCTAAAGTATATTTGCCTGGTCTAAATTCTTTCAATACAATAAGCACTGTTAAAATAATACAAAACCAGCCTAAATATATTCCTACATTTTAGAAGTTTATCTGTTATTTGTCAATTAAAAACAATTTCCTTTTTTTCTGGATAAAATTTATTTCATCCTGATATTCTTCATCTCATCTTCTTTATGTATATTTTCATTATATCTCTACTTCTATAGAGCTGAACTTGATGTCTCCTACCATATTTCTGGGCTTCACAGATAGAGCTAGTGGTAATAAACTTGCCTGCCAGTGCAGGAGACTTAGGAGACCTGGGTTCAATCCCTGGGTTAGGAAGATCCCCTGGAGGAGGAAGTGGCAACCCACTCTAGTATTGTTGCCTGGAGAATCCTATGACTGAGGAGCCTCGTGGGCTACAGTCTACAGGGTCCCAGAGTCAAACATGGTTGTGCCTCTGAGAACACACATGCACTATATTTCTAGAAAGACCCCACTGCTTTTTCACAGTCTTCAAAAGAACAGTACTTGGCCCTCATATCATAGACTAGGGGAAATTATGTGTGTGGTCTATCTAAGCAAGATATATTTCATATCCACCTTAGGGAGATGGCTAAGAGTTTAGATGTTTCTGTTATTTGTTATGTATATGGGAAAAGTATATATTCCTAGGGAAAAAAATGCATGAAGAGAAAATTTTTTCAGGAACTTAGAATCTATGCAGTGAGCCTATCTCAGATGGACTTTGTATTCACCAATTGGATGTGAGAACAAACTTCTTTTATAGCCAGCTTTTGGTGGACTCTATCCATTTTGTTTAGTTACACAAATTTCTAGAGTTTCTTTCTTCTCTTTTCTTCCCAAATTATTTTTGTGTGTATTTTTTGTTCCAAGGCAAAAAGCATCTCAAGGTTCTGAATATACTGGGACATTTGGAAGGTGAAAAGAGATTGAAGATTTATTTCTGGTGTGGAATTACTTAGTTTTGATTTTTCTGTTTTTAAAATGATGAACTCTGTATCAATAATTAAATCTGCTTGGTGAACTCTGTTTCAGTAATCATTGCTAACCCTCAGCAGTGGATAGACAGAATGTAAGTTCAAGCCCTAAGAGTTATCTCTACCCATGGCCTAAAAGTATTAAAAAGAAAAATTATTATGTTTCATAGTGTTAGAATTACAATGTTTTCTTTACAGAAACAAAAAAAAATTTTATATTGCTTCTAAGTTATTTCCAAGAGCATATGAATTCATAACCTATGAAAAATAGTAATATGAATGTGAAGTCAAGTGGGCCTTAGAGCATCACTACAAATGAAGCCAGTGGATGTGATGGCATTCCAGTTGAGCTATTTCAAATCCTGAAAGATGATGCTGTCAAAGCGCTACACTCAATATGCCAGCAAATTTTGAAAACTAAGCAGTGGCCACAAGATTGGAAAAGGTCAGTTTTCATTCCAATTCCAAAGAAAGGCAATGCCAAAGAATGCTCAAACTACTGCCCAATTGCACTCATCTCACATGCTAGTAAAGTAATGCTCAAAATTCTCCAAGCCAGGCTTCAGCAATACATGAACCGTGAACTCCCTGATCTTCAAGCTGGTTTTAGAAAAGGCAGAGGAACCAGAGATCAAATTGCCAACATCTGCTGGATCATGGAAAAAGCAAGAGAGTTCCAGAAAAACATCTGTTTCTGCTTTATTGACTATGCCGAAGCCTTTGACTGTGTGGATCACAATAAACTGGAAAATTCTGAAAGAGATGGGAATACCAGACCACCTAACCTGCCTCTTGAGAAATCTGTATGCAGGTCAGGAAGCAACAGTTAGAACTGGACATGGAACAACAGACTGGTTCCAAATAGGAAAAGGAGGACGTCAAGGCTGTATATTGTCACCCTGTTTATTTAACTTCTATGCAGAGTACATCATGAGAAATGTTGGACTGGAAGAAACATAAGCTGGAATCAAGATTGCCGGGAGAAATATAATAACCTCAGATATGCAGATGACACCACCGTTATGGCAGAAAGCGAAGAGTCACAAATATTGTAGTAGAACCTAGAGTTCATGAGAATTTCCTGTGGAACAGCTACATTCCAGACAGCATCCAGGTTAACAAATTATAAAAATCTTTTTATAAAGCTTTAAAAATATATGTATTTTATCACTATACCTTATAAACTTTTCATCTCAAAATTATTTAATGAGCTATTTCAATTTTTAAATGATTCCTACCTTAATAACTATGATAAAACAGTAGCTGATTAAAAATTAACTAAGTTTGTTAGAAAATGTATTGTATATCTCTGAATAACAATTAATAGTAATATTTAGGGAAATTTTCTTTGCTTTTAAGATCAGAGTGAAAGATGTCCCAACTGCTTACTTCTATTCATTTACTGATCCACATATAATCACCTTTGATGGCTTTCTCCTTTGGTAGTTTGTGTTTTTCTTGGATTTTGTTGCTTTGTTGTAAACATTATACTATTATTTTTCTTAGTCCTCTTCACTGAAAGATTAAAAAGGAAGGCATGTATGAACATCACTGTTTTGTTTCTAAATATTTGTTCATGTGAAATGTTTTTTGCCCTAAAATCTAGTTCATTTTAAATGTACAGAATAATTGTGAAGCTGAGTTTGTAAAAATGAAGATTCTTATAAATACAGTCATTTTAGCTTGACCATTTATTTATCATGATGATTAAATTATCTATTCTAGAGATATGTACTGTATTGCATTTCTACATGATAATGAAATAATAATATTGAAGGTTTAGGTAAGATGATTAACCTAACACATATAATTATTTTAAAAGTTAACCACTTCTAATTCATTGCAAGGATACTCAGGGGAAAAACTGTTGTAGCCATCACGAATACCTGGAAGTCTGCCTTTGGAACTTAAAGTAAACTGAGCAAAATGACCCAATAGTAACCTAAACTAGCTTGCTATTAATACCTGCATAGAAGGATTTAAACTTAGTTATACTGTTTCGGGAAATACATGATTTTAAGATGTTGCTAAAGAAATAATAAAAATACCTCCTCACTGAGCCATAATTTTCTTTGTGATAGAAGGTCATTTCTTCTTTAAAAATTATATGATCATTGTTAATAAAATTACTTAATATTAACAAAAAGATGTAGAGCCCTCCCACCAATAACAAGTGAAATTCCAGAAGTTTGAAAAGGTATTGAAAGTTTGTTGGAGGTGACCCCCACATACAACAATCTTTTATCAATATAATTAAATTAAATTCTTTAAGATTATAGCTAAACTTAGAAGCTTTAGTGGAAAAACCTGAAGAAAGCGCAGTGGCTATTAATTTCATTTGTTATAATTCAACAATATTAACCATGTAACAACTGAGTGGCAAACCACACTCTAAGTGTTGGGAGTATGGAAGTGCACGAAACAGACAAACATCCCCTGACCTCAGGAGGCTTACCTTTGTATGGGTGGAGAGAGACATACACGACAAAGTATGTAGTGAATCTGAGGGGAAAGAAAACAGTGTCAGAAAGAGAAGGCTGAACGTGGGGAATGGCTGAAGTGATGGCACAGAATACAAACGTACCGAGAGAGATTTGGGGGGCTATTACTACCTTGCTTCCTTTATAATCTACAAATAATTGTTGTATAAAGCTATTAGAATATAGATTTTCCATTCTTGCATCAGAATATATTGAATGCATATAATAAATTTAATATGTATATTTAGTTTATAACATAGTGTTGTGATATTTTATACCAATTCTTAATGCAGTTGACTTCTGTTAATGATAGGATGTATGACAACTTCAAGCTGGAACATTTGTGCTTTATAAGAATACGTCATGTGATTTTGAAGTCCATGTACATCAGTGGGACTGTGGAAGTTTTCACTATCCTGTGTCAAATAACTGCCGCTTTGTTGCCAAAGAAGGAGATGTAGTTACTTTCGATATGTGCAGTGGTCAGCTACATGAATCACAGCCATTTTTATTTGTAAAGAGCCAAGATGTAACCAGCAATATCAAGATAAGTGAATCTTCCTAGGAAGAAAAGTTACAGTATGTATGATTCTTCACTGTTAAAAGTATTTTTATGTTTTTCTACTGATGATTTTGGATTCAAATCTGAATTTCATCTGTACTAAATTAGGTGCTGTTATTTTCCAATGTTAGTTTTTTTAAGAAAATAACTTACCAATTAACACTGATCTCAGAATACATTTTTTTTTCACTTACCACACAAATAGACACAACAAAATTAAAACTGTCAAATCTAAAGTGCCTTATTTTAAGATTTTAGTATGATAACAGTGGATTATTTATTAAAAATATTTTTATAACATCCAATAAACAGTATATTAGGCAGAGATGAAATACATGATTAAGAATAAATATTCAGGAGTAAATACTTTTGAAATGAATACGAATGATTCTGCTTCAGGAACAAACTGGTAGATACATGAAAGAGATTAGAAAATCAAGAAACAGACCTAAGGGTATATATTTTAAAATAATACTCGATATCTGTGAGCTGATTATTTGCATTTTAAGGTCATCTCCCCTTCATCTTCCAAAAAAGTAAATTCCAGGTGAATGAAATTTAAAATTTAAATGAAAGTAGTAGAAGTTGCCAGTGAAGAACTTTTAGAATTTTTAGGTTTTAAAAATATATATAATAGTTTGATGTTAAAAAAACAAGGCTCTTTGGGTTAAAGAATTTCTCTTTGTTATAAATCATTGTATTCGTCTTTCTGTAAGAATGTAACTTCATTTAGTGCTTTCTGAGAAGGACACTGGAAACTTCTGGGTTAAAAGTTAAAACCTGAAAGGCAGAATGTGCTGCATAGAAGATAGCTTTCCCCCCTTATCTCAAGGACTCAGAGCCTCCTGACTGATCTGTTCTTAACTAATAACTTAGTTTCCACTGTGTAACAGGCTTCTCCTCAAAAAATGCCTTTCCCTGTACTAGGCACCGCCGGGCCAGGTGGTCAATTAAATGTCTCCACTTCATCCTCAGACCCCCTTATCACATTGTTCCCTACATTCTGATCTCATTCCCAGTTGTCCTTGATCTCTCTGTATAAAAATCCCCCTCGGTGAGTGTTGGGTGTTCACTTCTGGAAACAGAAGATTGAACCCCGGCTTGCCGGCCCCAATAAATCCTCCTGCTGATTGCATCGAGTCCGAGTCACTGTGGTCTTTGGGGCGACGGTTCCCGAGAAAAGGCCGTGAGGTCTTACATTTGGGGGGCTCGTCCGGGATCGCCTCGCTCACTCAGACCCCTTGGCTTTTGGATTCGGAGGTACGCTCGAGCAATTCTGTGTCTCCGTGCATGTCTGTAAAAGGTCTGTGACTAGTCTGCTCTGTGTTAAATCTGCATTGTCTCACTTTTCTCTCCTGCTGCTTGACTTAACCCTTCGGAAGTTTCAGTGAACAGGCGAACGGTTGTGAGGCAACTGATTAGTCCCGGCCAGGGCTACTCCCTGGTGGACTCGGAAGGCCTTACGACAGGTGAGCCCCAGTAACTACCGCCCGGCTGGGTGAAACTTCCCTGTCCTTCTTGTGAGGATCTGGCCAGATATTACCTATTTGTGGGCACGGGTCAGGCACTTAAAAGCCATTAGGGCGCCTGCCACTTGAAGACTCCCGTGACAGGATAAGGGGGTCACGGAACGGGCCAGAAGCCGCAAGGGCGCCCGCCCCCAGCAAGAAAACTTCCGTGCAACGGCACAGGCACACGAGTGAACTCAAAGCACGCCATAAGTCCACCTCTCTGGCCGCCACCATTCCCGGTAGGATTTTCGGTGGCTATCCTCAGTAATCTGTCTTTTTTCCTCCTGGTCTCCTCCGGCTGCGGAAAGAAAGATCTGTGCCCTCGCGCACCTGTCTGTATCTGTGGGCGCGCCTCTCTGTCTGTATCTGTGGCGTTTGCCAGGGACGCCTGGAACGCCGTCCTGGGAGTAGGGATCGTGAGATTCTTCTCCGCCTGAGTCTGAATTCTGTATCTGTGGAGCTAGGAAGCTCATCTGTTTAAGACCTGCCGAGGGGCAAAAGTTTACAGCAGCCACTTTTATCTGACTTTTCCACTGCTACTTGCCTTACTTTGTATTCGTTAAGTGTTTATTTTTGTGACAAACTGACGATGGGACAGACTGTGACAACCCCGTTGTCTCTGACGGTAGATCATTGGACGGAAGTGGAAGATCGGGCCCATGGTCTTTCCATGACAGTGAAAAAAAAAAAATGGCAGAGCTTATGCGCAGTTGATTGGCCCAGTTTTAAGACCGGCTGGCCACCGGAAGGGTCATTCTCTTCAGAACAAGTTAAACAGGTTAAAACTGTAATTTTCACCCCTGCTACTGAACACCCGGACCAGGTGCCATATATTATAGTCTGGGAAGACTTGGTCCGCTCACCCCCGGCGTGGGTTCGGCCTTTCGTTTTCCCCACAGGGAAGCTGTTGGAGCCTGCTGCAGAGATCTTTGCCCTGAAATCCACGGCAAAGAAAGAGGAGACGAAGGCCCCCATCAAAAGTATATATCCAGACCTGCAAACTGACTTCTTGCTTTTAGATTCTCCCCCACCCTACCCGCCTGTACAGGTTCCACCTCCCGGTACCTCAGAGGGCACAAGCGACCGCCTCGCCTGAGCAGCCAAGAGAAGGGGAAGAAATGGGCCCGGCGGCAGGAACGCGGAGCCGTAGAGCTGTCACCCCGGACTCCACCGCTCTCCCCCTCCGGGAGAACGGGCCCCCTGATGACCGCGGGGTTCGGCCACTCCAATATTGGCCATTCTCTGCCTCTGACCTTTATAACTGGAAAAATAATAACCCCTCTTTTTCTGATAACCCCCAGGCGCTGACCTCTTTGATAGAATCTCTTGTTTTTTCACATCAGCCCACTTGGGATGATTGTCAGCAATTGTTGCAGACCCTGTTAACCACAGAAGAGAGACAGCGAGTGCTATTGGAGGCTCGCAAAAATGTGCCAGGAGATGACGGACGTCCCACAGTGCTCCCTAATGAAATAGATGATGGTTTCCCCCTGACGAGACCTGACTGGGACTACAACTCTCCGGCAGGTAGGGAGCGCCTGAGGGTCTATCGCCAGGCTCTAGTGGCGGGTCTCCGAGGGGCAGCAAGGCGCCCCACTAATTTGGCTAAGGTAAGGGAAGTGACTCAAGGGCCTACTGAGTCACCTACTGTATTCTTAGACAGATTGATGGAGACATTCAAGAGATTTACTCCCTATGATCCCACATCTGAGGAACATAGGGCTACAGTGGCCATGGCTTTTATTGATCAGTCAGCTCTAGATATTAAGAGAAAGTTACAGAGACTAGATGGGTTACAGGGATTCTCCCTTCAAGATTTGATCAAAGAAGCAGACAAGGTGTTCAATAAAGGGGAAACAGAAGAAAAAAAGGAGGAAAGGAGGATCCGGGAGCAGGATGAACGAGAAAAGAGAGAGAAAAAGACAGGCAAAAGATTTGACAAAAATTCTGACTACAGTGATTAAAGAAGGAAAGAGAGACAATAAAACTGGGCCGAAAAACCGCAGTAAAAGCAGGACAGGAACCAAGCCGCCACTAGACAAAGATCAGTGCGCGTACTGTAAAGAGAAGGGGCATTGGCTCAAAGACTGCCCTCAGAAGAAGAGGGGGAAAGTCCGCTTCCCCCAACAAAATCCTGGCCATAGAAGAAAAAGATTAGGGGGACGGGGGCTCGGACCCCCTCCCCGAGCCTAGGGTAACTTTAAAGGTGGAGGGGAAGCCTGTACAGTTTCTGGTAGACACAGGAGCCCAACACTCCGTCCTATTACAATCCGGAGGGGCATTGTCCACAAAAAAGGCATGGGTACAGGGCGCTACAGGGTATCAACAATACCCATGGACTACCCCAAGAACAGTGGACCTTGGCGTGGGCCGGGTATCCCACTCGTTCCTTGTGATCCCTGAATGCCCTTACCCCTTGCTGGGACGGGACTTGCTCACGAAAGTGGGGGCTCAGATCCACTTCCACACCGAGGGCACCACGGTGACAGACGGGGAAGGAAGGCCGTTGCAGGTTTTGACCCTGAGGCTAGAAGATGAACACAGGCTATATGAGAGCCCTTCCCCGAGACCATGAATATGCAGGACTGGATGGCTAAGACCCCCTAGCCTGGGCTGAAGTCTCGGGCATGGGAATGGCCGTCCACCAGCCCCCAGTGGTGGTAGAAATCAAGGCCTCTGCCACCCCCATCTCAGTCCGCCAGTACCCGATGAGTAAAGAGGCTCGAGATGGGATCCGTCCACATATTCAAAGGTTTCTTGATTTGGGAATTTTGATAAAGTGCCAATTGGCCTGGAACACCCCCGTTGCTTCCGGTCCGGAAGCCTGGAACGGGCGAATACCGGCCTGTGCAGGATCTGAGAAAAGTCAACAAGCGAGTATCAGACCTACACCCAACAGTGCCCAACCCTTACAACCTGCTGAGCACCCTTCCCCCAGCAGGAAGTGGTACACTGTCTTGGACCTGAAAGATGCCTTCTTCTGCCTACGACTTAGCCCCGCTAGCCAGCCTATTTTTGCTTTTGAGTGGAAAGACCCTCTTACAGGGCTCTCCGGACAGCTAACGTGGACCAGGCTGCCGCAAGGATTCAAAAACTCGCCAACAATTTTTGACGAAGCCCTCCACCAGGACCTCGCGCACTTCCGTGCCACAAATCCCCCAGGTAACTCTGCTCCAATATGTAGATGACTTGCTTCTGGCCGCAGATACCGCAGAAGAGTGCAGGAAAGGGACTGAGACCTTATTGACTGAACTTGGCACCCTCGGCTACCGCGCTTCTGCCAAGAAGGCCCAGATCTGCCGGCAACAGGTTAGTTACCTGGGGTACCAACTCAGAGATGAGAAGCGATGGCTCTCGGAGGCCAGAAAAGAGGCGGTGGCCAAAATACCGGCCCCGAAAACTCCCGACAAGTTAGGGAGTTCTTGGGCACTGCGGGGGTTCTGCAGGCTCTGGATTCCGGGGTTCGCAGAGATGGCAGCTCCCCTGTACCCCCTGACAAAGGGCAGTACACCCTTCGTCTGGGGAAAGAGCGAGCAAAGGCTTTTGACAATATTAAGCGCGCCTTGTTGTCAGCCCCTGCCCTGGGACTTCCAGATGTGGACAAGCCGTTCCATCTCTATGTGGCTGAGAATAATGGCATTGCCAAAGGGGTCCTCACCCAAAAGCTGGGACCATGGAATCGGCCGGTGGCATATCTGTCAAAGAAACTGGACCCCGTGGCTGCTGGCTGGCCAAATTGTTTGCGCATAGTGGCTGCTGTGGCAGTCCTAGTAAAGGATGCAGACAAGCTGACACTGGGGCAAAACTTAATTGTCACTGCGCCCCACGCTTTAGAAAGTGTGATTCGCCAACCCCCGAGAGATGGCTAACTAACGCCAGGATGACCCACTATCAGACGCTGCTCCTAAATTCTGAGCGAATCAGGTTCACGCCGGCTACTGGACTTAACCCTGCCACGCTGCTGCCGGACCCCAGCCAGTCCGAGGTGACCCACGACTGTCAAGAAATTCTGGCGGGAGTACATGGAGTTCGTCATGATCTCTCGGACCAGCCGCTTCAGGAGCCGAGGTGACATGGTATACGGATGGGAGCAGTTTTCTTGAAGAAGGTAGGCGGCGGGCGGGGGCAGCGGTGGTCGATGGGACTGAGGTAATCTGGGCAGCTGCCCTCCCTCAAGGTACGTCAGCCCAAAAAGCCGAGCTGATTGCCCTCACAAAGGCCTTAGAACTGGCACAAGGGAAAAAGGCCAACATTTACACTGATAGTAGATATGCTTTCGCAACTGCACATGTCCATGGAGCTATTTACCAACAAAGAGGGTTACTTACATCGGCCGGCAAAGAAATTAAAAACAAAAACAAAATCCTGGCATTGTTGGCTGCCCTGATGTTGCCAGAAAAGATTAGTATAATCCACTGCCCCGGGCACCAACGAGATCGGTCTCTGGTGACTAAAGGAAACAACATGGCCGATCAAGCTGCGCGAGAGGTGGCGACAAAAGATGGACTATCGAGATTGCTGGCAATATGCTCAAAAGATGAAGATAATTCTAGCCCCTCTCCGCGGCCCAGAGGGAAACAGGCTACGACGGAAGGAGAAGCCAGAAAAATGTTAGAACAAATGCACCATTGGACTCACTTAGGGGCTAAAAAGCTAGTCTCTCTTTTAATTAAAGCAGGGTATGAGGTGCCGGGACTTTCTAAATTGGCTGAGCAGGTGGTCCTGAACTGCAGACCTTGCCAAGAGGTAAATGCCGGCCGAAACAAGACAGGCCAAGGTAAGCGGCTGCGTGGAGACCGGCCGGGGGCCTACTGGGAAGTGGATTTCACCGAGGTATGTCCTGCGCGGTACGGCAATAAATATCTGCTGGTTTTTGTAGACACTTTCTCAGGGTGGGTAAAAGCTTTCCCCACCAAAAATGAAAGTGCACTCACAGTAACTAAAAAGATCCTAGAAGAAATTTTTCCGCTTCGGGGTGCCAAAGATGTTAGGGTCAGATAATGGGCCGGCTTTCATTGCCCAAATAAGTCAGGAGTTAGCTAAGTTTCTGGGGACCGATTGGAAACTACATTGTGCATACAGACCCCAGAGTTCAAGACAGGTAAAAAAATAAATAAAACTCTAAAAGAGACCTTAACTAAATTGTCCTTAGAGACTGGCGGTACTGACTGGACGGTGCTCCTTCCTCTGGCTCTGTTCCGGGTAAAAAATACGCCCTCTCGCCTTGGTCTCACCCCTTTTAAAATTTTGTATGGAGCACCCCCCATATTGACACTTAGAGAAAGATTTGACCCCCGAAACTTTAACAATGGTGATTTATGTGCTAGGCTGAAGGGACTCCAGCTGGTTCAGAAAGAGGTGTGGACTCAGCTTGCTGCGGCCTACCAACCCGGAACCCCAGAAGAGGCCCATCCGTTCCAGGTGGGAGACTCCGTCTACGTTCGTCGGCATCGGCAAAACAACCTAGAGCCCAGGTGGAACAAGATATGGAGATATAGAAATTACGGGATTCAGATATCCTAGATCATGTGTGCCTTACCCCTTTATGATTTTAGTTGAAAATGTTACTGTTAATGTCACTCAGAATGTTTACCATATGTCTTGTTATAATTGCACCCTCACTAATTGTATCAGAGGCATGAGCGTCGGAGAGCAAATATTGGTGGTAAAACAACCCGCTTTTGTTATGCTCCCCGTCAAAATAGAAGAAGATTGATATGATGAAACGGCATTGCAATTACTACAACACATCAATACTGCCCTTAGCCGCCCAAAAAGAGGCCTGGGATTAATTGTTCTGGGTGTGGTTTCGCTGATCACCTTAATAGCGACCGCTGTTACTGCCTCTGTTTCCCTTGCTCAGTCAGTGCAAGATGCCAAGGTTGTTGATTCTCTGTCTTATAATGTCACAAGGGTTATGGGAACACAAGAGGATATTGATAAAAAAATAAAAAATAAGCTGTCTGCTCTGTATGATACTCTCAGAGTCTTAGGAAAAGAGGTCCAAAGCTTAGGACTCAGAATAAAAATTCAATGTCATGTTAATTACAAGTGGATCTGTGTCACAAGAAAGCCTTATAATATATCTGACTTCCCGTGGGAAAGGATCAAAAAACATTTACAAGGCATATGGTATAATTCTAATATTTCTCTTGATCTACTGCAGTTACACAATGAAATATTAGATATAAAAACGCGCCTTCAGCCACTTTAGATATTGCTCAAGCTGCTGAAGATTTTGTAAAAAAATTTGGCTTCTAACTTTCCCAGTCTTCATTCTTTGTGGCAGAGCATGGCGGCTGTAGGCATTGTATTAGTCACTATCCTTGCCCTGATGTGCCTAGCACCATGCCTTATTAAAGACATTGTAAAAAAATTTCTGCACATAAAAATGCTTGTGTGCCGAAACATGCTGCACCATCACCATCTATTGGAGCGCCTAAAAGATAAAGAAGAGGGAGCTGCGAAAAAATTGCTTATAATGGGTTAAACCTTAAAAGCTGCCTGACCTGAGTAACAGCCCAGGCTCCCTGACCCGCCCCCCTCAATAGATATCTGTCACGTTTCGGAGACGGGGAACACTATGCTCTCCACACTGATCGTAAGGTATAGGTGTTAAAAGGTTAAATGAGTTTGTTGTATATGATACCATGACTATTCTTGTAATCATAACTTTCTTCATCTTGTAGCTTTTGCATTTTTAAGTAGCAGTACGCTGCAATCCCTCACTACTCTATGATTTCAGGATTGAAATCATGGACAAGAAGAAGAGGGGAATGAAGAACTTTTAGAATTTTTAGGTTTTAAAAATATATATAATAGTTTGATGTTAAAAAAACAAGGCTCTTTGGGTTAAAGAATTTCTCTTTGTTATAAATCATTGTATTCGTCTTTCTGTAAGAATGTAACTTCATTTAGTGCTTTCTGAGAAGGACACTGGAAACTTCTGGGTTAAAAGTTAAAACCTGAAAGGCAGAATGTGCTGCATAGAAGATAGCTTTCCCCCTTATCTCAAGGACTCAGAGCCTCCTGACTGATCTGTTCTTAACTAATAACTTAGTTTCCACTGTGTAACAGGCTTCTCCTCAAAAAATGCCTTTCCCTGTACTAGGCACCGCCGGGCCAGGTGGTCAATTAAATGTCTCCACTTCATCCTCAGACCCCCTTATCACATTGTTCCCTACATTCTGATCTCATTCCCAGTTGTCCTTGATCTCTCTGTATAAAAATCCCCCTCGGTGAGTGTTGGGTGTTCACTTCTGGAAACAGAAGATTGAACCCCGGCTTGCCGGCCCCAATAAATCCTCCTGCTGATTGCATCGAGTCCGAGTCACTGTGGTCTTTGGGGCGACGGTTCCCGAGAAAAGGCCGTGAGGTCTTACACCAGGTCAAGCACAACGGGTGAGAAAGACCTGAAGCGGGGGCGAGCACCGTAATGAAAGGACAGACCCCTATAATTCGGCAAGCGGGAAGGCGGGGGCCATCCTGCTGCTCATGACACGGAGAAAAAAATGGCTCCGTCCAGCCTGCACTTTTATTGGCAGAAGTCACATGAGATCATTAGGGAATAGCTATACTGGGGAGTTTGATTAGCGCAGGCTCTGCTGTCGATCAGGAATACAGGAATAACTTGTTTTGTTTCCATGGAGACGGACGCAGGGGTATGCAGTGAAGTGGAGCAGAGAGCACTTCCTGCCCCAAGACTGTCAGGTCGGTATGCTCACTAGGACAATCACGAGGGCGCGGTTTGCCGCGCCGCTTGAGTCATGGGGCAGGTTCTGGTCTCTGCTCTGCCAGGCTGTAACAGAAAGTTTAAGTGAATGTTTTTATAGCTGTTGAGATGAGTAAGACTTTTTAACATAGCTTTATATATTTGAATTGTCATTCAAAACTAAAATGCAAATCAAAAAGGGAAAATATTTGCTACATACAAAGCATACAGTTAATATAGAAAGCACTCATACATCACTAATATATAGTCCGCACTCCAATTAAAATGAGCAAATAACATAAATAGGCAATTCACAAAGAAATAAAACTGACTAATATACCCAGAAGTACAAATAATCAGCAAAAATATGAAAATGTCAACCTCATTAGTTTATCAAAGAAATGCAGATCAAACACCTCTGATGCAAGACCAAGTGTAAACAGTGTAGTTATAGTCTTTCCAGAGAACATATGTATTATTCATATATAATAATCTGAACCTATGCATGCTATTTTTTCAGGAAATTTTAGTTCTGAAAATTTATCAAAGTAAAATAATCAAGGATGTGCAGAAACCTACTGATACGCATATTTTTCCAAGAGGGAAAAAGTACAATTAATCAGTGATGAATAAAACCATTTAAACAAAACCCTAAATATAATGCTGTCACATAATAGAACATTTTGTACTCATGAAAAGTTTGGAGTAAATGTGGATTTATTGACAAGTGAAGAAGATTTTAATGAAATACGAGAGGTTTACAAAGCACTTGCAATATAATAGCTATCTCAGATTGAGTAGTAATGTAAAATTCGTTTGCTTTTAAAATATTTTTCTGCAGTGAACACAACTGTTTCTATACAAAGCAGAAAAGCTCTCTTTTAAAATTTCAAACTTTAAAAGGGGAAGGAGAGTCAGAGGAACAAAACACAGGTGGTGTGTTTTCAGTGATCTTCAACACAGACGTCTAAGTGCCTGACCTGGGAGAGGGGGATCCTCCTGTGAGGAGACTCCTGGATGGCATAGGCTCTTAAGATGATTCAAGAAACCCCCTTGCTCCCATTTCCAGTTCCCCAAGCAACTTTCTGGTATAATTTGGCTTCTGATTCTATATACCTAGTGACTGCAAGAGAATACTGATTACCCACAGGAATCTGTTCTCCTCTGGAATTATATTTGTCTGTGTAAATTAATTACTCAGCAGTCTAGCTCTACATGAAATTATTATCAGAGATACTATTTTGGAAATATTATCCTCAACATTTCCAGCTGTTTTAATTGTATAAAATATTTGCTTTAGTGTAAATTATTTAACAAAAGGAGCATAAACAAAATATCTCAGTGAAAGGATTAATATGGAGATAAAACTTCAAGATATAAAATATATAAAGATAAAACTTTATATTTTGCTCATTTTACTAATATGCTTAGTTTTTTTCTAATCTATCTAAATAGTATTCATTATTTTGTCCCAGTAAATTAGAGGAAGACCTGAGAAAGTCAGTTTGATTCTCATAATCATTAAACCAATAACTCCTGATTTTCCTCCTACCGCCACCAACCTGCTCTTTTCCATCTTAGTAAATGCAAATTTCTTTCCTCGATTGTTCATGTTAAAAACTCATAGTCACTCTAACTTTTCTTTTTATATCAAGCCTCATGTTTGATCCATCAGAAGCAAATTCACCTCTAGTTTCAAAGAATTTTCTCTTTCCCTGCTACCAACTTAGTTCAAGCCACTATTATCTCTCTCTGAATTATTTTAGATTCTCTCAAAGTTTATTCTCCATGCAGTGATTCCTTTGAAATATAAGTCAGGCTGTATTATTCCTCTGCTTAAATCCCTTTGTTGGCTCTTCATCTACACATGGACATCACCAGATGGTCAACACCAAAATCAGATTGATTATATTCTTTGCAGCCAAAGATGGAGCAGCTCTATACAGTCAACAAAAACAAGACCAGGAGCTGACTGTGGCTCAGATCATGAACTCCTTATTACCAAATTTAGACTCAAATTGAAGAAAGTAGGGAAAACTGCTAGACCATTCAGGTATGACCTAAATCAAATCCCTTATGATTATACAGTGGAAGTGAGAAATAGATTTAAGGGCCTAGATCTGATAGATAGAGTGCCTGATGAACTATGGACAGAGGTTCATGACATTGTACAGGAGACAGGGATCAAGACCATCCCCATGGAAAAGAAATGCAAAAAAGCAAAATGGCTGTCTGGGGAGGCCTTACAAATAGCTGTGAAAAGAAGAGAGGCGAAAAGCAAAGGAGAAAAAGAAAGAGATAAGCATCTGAATGCAGAGTTCCAAAGAATAGCAAGAAGAGATGAGAAAGCCTTCTTCAGCAATGAATGCAAAGACATAGAGGAAAAGAACAGAATGGGAAAGACTAGAGATCTCTTCAAGAAAATTAGATATACCAAGGGAACATTTCATGCAAAGATGAGCTCGATAAAGGACAGAAATGGTCTGGACCAAACAGAAGCAGAAGATATTAAGAAGAGGTGGCAAGAATACACAGAACTGTACACAAAAGATCTTCACGACCCAGATAATCATGATGATGTGATCACTCATCTAGAGCCAGACATCTTGGAATGTGAAGTCAAGTGGGCCTTAAAAGCATCACTACGAACAAAGATAGTGGAGGGGATGGAATTACAGTGTAGCTATTTCAAATCCCGAAAGATGATGCTGTCAAAGTACTGTACTCAATATGTCAGCAAATTTGGAAAACTCAGCAGTGGCCACAGGACTGGAAAAGGTCAGTTTTCATTCCAATTCCAAAGAAAGGCAATGCCAAAGAATGCTCAAACTACCGCACAATTGCACTCATCTCACATGCTAGTAAAGGAATGCTCAAAATTCTCCAAGTCAGGCTTCAGCAGTACGTGAACCATGAACTTCCTGATGTTCAAGCTGGTTTTAGAAAAGGAAGAGGAACCAGAGATCAAATTGCCAACATCTGCTGGATCATCGAAAAAGCAAGAGAGTTCCAGAAAAACATCTGTTTCTGCTTTATTGACTATGCCGAAGCCGTTGACTGTGTGGATCACAATAAACTGTGGAAAATTCTGAGAGAGATGGGAGTACCACATCACCAGACCTGCCTCTTGAGAAATCTGTATGCAGGTCAGGAAGCAACAGTTAGAACTGGACATGGAACAACAGACTGGTTCCAAATAGGAAAAGGAGGACGTCAAGGCTGTATATTGTCACCCTGCTTATTTAACTTCTATGCAGAGTACATCATGAGAAGCGCTGGACTGGAAGAAGCAGAAGCTGGAAACAAGATTGCTGGGAGAAATATAATAACCTCAGATATGCAGATGACACCACCCTTATGGCAGAAAGTGAAGAGGAACTAAAAAGCCTCGATGAAAGTGAAAGAGGAAAGCGAAAAAGTTGGCTTAAAGCTCAACATTCACAAAACAAAGATCATGGCATCCGGTCCCATCACTTCATGGGAAATAGATGGAGAAACAGTGGAAACAGTGTCAGACTTTATTTTTTTGGGCTCCAAAATCACTGCGGATGGTGACTGCAGCCATGAGATTAAAGACGCTTACTCCTTGGAAGAAAAGTTGTGACCAACCTAGATAGTATATTCAAAAGCAGAGAAATTATTTTGCTGACTAAGGTCCATCTAGTGAAGGCTATGGTTTTTCCTGTGGTCATGTATGGATGTGAGAGTTGGACTGTGAAGAAGGCTGAGCACCGAAGAATTGATGGGTTTGAACTGTGGTGTTGGAGAAGACTCTTGAGAGTCCCTTGGACTGCAAGGAGATCCAACCAGTCCATTCTAAAGGAGATCAGCCCTGGGATTTCTTTGGAAGGAATGATGCTAAAGCTGAAACTCCAGTACTTTGTCCACCTCATGAGAACAGTTGACTCATTGGAAAAGACTGTGATGCTGGGAAGGATTGGGGGCAGGAGGAGAAGGGGACGACAGAAGATGAGATGGCTGGATGGCACCACTGAGTCGATGGACGTGAATCTGAGTGAACTCTGGGAGTTGGTAATGGACAGCGAGTCCTGGCGTGCTGCGATTCATGGGGTCGCAAAAGTCAGACATGACTGAGCAACTGAATTGAACTGACTGAGGATAGCAATAATACATAAAAATATCAACAATACTTTGATAAACGTTAAGAATTGTTTTCTAATTTAATACATTGCATTGCTAAAGACATTAGCTTATTACAAGGGCATTTTTTTATAACCTATTTTTATAAGAGCATTTTTTTCTCTAACGTATCTCTATGACATAAACCAAATGGCAAAAGCAAAACATATGCAAGGTGGCAGTAATTTGTTAATACTTGTATTATTTGGTATCAAATATTATTAAAATATTAATTAAACCTGTATAATTGGGCACTGATAGTACCAGTAATGCTGTTTCTATTGGCTGAATAGTAGGTAGTACTTCTTTTAATACTAGATTAGTTAACATGTAACAGTTTAATTAATGTACTAAATAATATTGGGGATAGACTTTAAAATATTATTTTATAAATGCTTTTAATTTTGGTATTGAAAATAATTAGTTTTTTCTGGAATTAAAGAAAATATGTTCTATTTTTTAAATAATTTTTTTCTGAAGACAAGGTTCCTGAGATTATAGAACTTGAGAATGCTGGATTCTGTAATATTCGAAAATATAACTGTGTGATGGTGAGAGGTTTGGGTCAAGGCTTCAAAGAATCACCTTCAATTAAATGTGAAGTTAAACTGAAGGTATGTTAATTATAATGTCAAAAACAATGAAGTTCATGAGTTATTCAGGTTAATTTTCTTTAGTTTGGAGTATCAGTTAGAAACATAATCTCAAAGGATGTTATATTCTCAGAGAACTGAACAGGAAAACTGTTAAGTTGCTTAACCATAAAGCTTCTCCATTCCCTAACTCTATTCAACTGTTTTTTAAAATTATTTTTATTGAGGCATTAGCTCACTATTTCACTCACAATAAGAAATTAAAATATCAAATGATATCAGCTTCTTTATTGAAATGTAAAAACACAAAGAATGGAGGTCATTTTAATCGAAGACACTGTGCTTAAATGATAGGATTTAGAGATATGAACAATTCTCTTTTACAGACCAAAAGTTAGGAATAATTGTGCTCATCCTTTATATTTCCTTATTATGGATTTCGTATGGGAAAATTGCAATAAAAAAAGTATTTTTCTTTCTTGAAGCCACATAAGACAGACATGGTCACTCAGTTTGAATATTAGTACATCAAATTATACTTTATTTTTGATGGTATTTATATGATCTTCCTTTTCTTTATTTATGGAATTTTATTTTAAGGAAAGCACTTTAAGTTTAGAAAGTACTTATTACTTTGGGTAAGCTAGAAACTTACAATAGTAAAGCATAATTTAGCATTTTTTTACTTTTCTCTCAATTCATTCTGAGATTGAGAATTTAAGGAGGAAATAACTTTTGTATGTGTCTTTGGCAGGTAATTATACACAAGAATAATGCTTATTTCAAGATTTTATGAGTAGAGCCTTTCCAAATGAGCCATGAAATATTTTAACCTCAGTGAACTAATAAGGCATGTAATAGAAAATGTAATATATATTATTTCACCCACTTTAGTGTTGCTCAACAAAGTTGTCATTATATTGTTCTTGGCAGAATAAACCACATGTTATCATCATGTCATATCACATCACATCAAATGTGATCATCACTCTCCAATTAAGTGATCTGACGAATATAGGTTTATATTCTCTTGGAAAGTACATTTTGTTCTTTCAGATATACTTTTTTTAATACTTTATTCTACATTACAATACTGTATTGGTTTTGCCATACATTGACATGAATCAGCCACAGGTGTACATGAGCTCCCAATGCCGAAGCCCCCTCCCACCTGCCACTTTCAGATATACTTTTACTGCGATATTTCTTCTCATACTACTTCCCTCCTCCAAATATCTGATAAATAGCACACTCTGAAATTCTCTAACTCTACACAGAACTATAGAAAAAATATATATATATATTCACTAACAAGAACCAAAATTATATACATTAACTATTTTCTTTCTCACCCTGTTTAGAGTGTTTATGTATTTTATTTGTAATACTTTTGGATTTGTTTTTTTAGTATTTGTATTCCACACTGAATTTCCTTCACACTCTGGTTGATTTTCGTTATATACTTATTTGGAAGGTATGTGATATATTATCATGGTTCTAATAGTTGATGCCATACAAAAGGCATACACTGCAGAGAAGTGTCACTTTCTTCTCATCTCTGTGTTCCTCTCTCCATTACTCCTTCTTTCCATCCTGCTCCCATCCATTTTCCAAAAGTATCCATTTCTTTTTGGTTTATTATTATTGTATTTCTTTTGCACAGAGGAGAATGTAAATTTCTTTTTTACCCTATGAATGGTGGTGTAATACAGATGTTCTTTTTCACTTTTGCAGTAGTCATTTTTAACAAGTTTTTATCTAGAGCTCCATCCACCCAGTCATTTTCTTCGTTCACTCTAAAAGCATCTAGGACATTACAGAATCCAACTTTTAAGAAATGGATCACTTAAGTGATCCAGAATTAAGAATCCCATTACTTACTGATAGGATTAAACTTAAGTTGCTATCTTAGAAACAAATGACCCTTCATGATCCAGCTATTGTCTGTTTTTCCAGGTGTGAAGTTCCTGTACTCTAGGAAAACCCCATGCTTTTTCCTGCATTACTGTCTTATCACATGGTATCCCCTCCAGGCTTCCTAAATGGCACTCATCTATTTCTGCTCCCAGTATCCAAAAGGCGGTCTCCTTTTTCACTTTCAAGAGGAGTGCTGTTCCTGTTTTGAAGCCTTCCTTGACCACGTTAGTTAGACTTAGCGGCTTCTTTCTCTCATTACACCTTATTTGATTCTTGGTTATAACAATAAGAAAATACTTTGTTTTTCTTTCCTCCGTGATCTCTTTTTATTAAAATATTCTCATTCCATATGAAAGAAAATGAGTGTTAGTCACTTAGTCGTGTCTGACTCTTTGTGACTCTGTAGACTGTAGCCTACCAGGCTCCTCGGTCCATGGGATTTTCCAGGCAAGAGTACTGGAGTGGGTTGCCATTCCCTTCCCCAGGGATTGAACCCAGGTCTCCTGCATTCAGGCAGACTCTTTACCGTCTGAGCCACTAGGGATTCTATACAGATACTCGCAAAATACTGTTGAATGGAAAAGAAAGAGAACCCTGTTTATTCTTCATTTGAAGTAGGCCCTCTAAACAGAGGGGTGGAAATAACCCCTGTATTCCCGGTCATTCCTGGAGTCTTGTTTCAACACCCAAAACCAAAACAAGCGTCCATATCAACTGCCCTCTGATGATTGTTGTCATCCCCCTCTGCTGGAAGGGAACCACTGATTCATCTGCTAGGCCAGACTGTGCACAGTGCCTTAAACACGGAGGTGTGTTGTGGAGCTCACTCTTCCAGCAGGATAGCTTCTGCTAGCCATAAATTAGTGTGTTCTTGTTTTCTTTTTCCTGCTGACCTGTAATATTGAAACATCAGTATACTCCTATTTCTTAGCCCTTAAAAACATTCCAAGACATAAACTTTTAAAATATCTGAACCTAAATTTTAGTAGTAAAATATATCCTTTTTCTGTGTTGTTATGTAGCCAGAACATTATTCTTGCTTTACTTCTTTAGACACCAATGCATTTCAATACTGAAAAATAGTATTTAAAGTTTAAGTACGATATGATATTGAGTTATTAAATGGGGTGAATGGTTAGAATTTATTTAGTTTTAAGTTACATAAATTCAATTGAACTAGCTTGAGCAAAAATGATATTTATTATGAGGAAAATGCAGTTTTCACAAAATCCCAATAGGAACCTGACTGCTGAATTCTCAGGAAAAAGAATTAAACTTGGGACTTAAACACCATGAAGACTCAGTTTGTCTGCATTTGTATGTGTGTATGTATCTGCCATCGTCCTGCTTGTCTCTGTTTATGAGCTTCATTTTTCCCTTTCACTAGGTATTACCTTTCTCCAAGTAATGATAAACATGGTCATCAACAGCTCCATAGCTTTTTATCTTGTAACTCAAGCCTCCAGGCTGGCTCAACATTCTCTATGGTACGAAGTTAAAACATCTGAAATAGCTGAAGAATTGGCATAGCTTTGGTCCACCTGTGGACCAGTCAGATGTAGTCAAGGGAGGTGGGTCATGTAAGAAAATGAGAAGCCCTTTGAAAACCATGTATACGGAGGCAGAAAGGGTGGTTTCAAGTAGAAGGTGGGATCAAGAGAAGTGAAGGATTTTCTGGGTAGAAAACCAGTCTGCTATGTGTCAACTACATAGTCAAATATGTTCCTTCTTGCTACAAAAGTCGTTGCTTGGGACCATTATTTATGGCTAATATTGTTAAGTGATTTGAACCCACAAGAAGTCTATGAGTCATTAAAAGCAATTTATATCAAATTAGGATGCATATGTATTCTGAATAAAACTGTCAATGTCAGTTTTATTTTTTCATTATGCATTCCATTATACCAGGCACATATCTTAAAATTTATATTTTGGTTATGTGTAACTCACTGGCAAAGCATTTCCATGATCTAACAGAGGTTAAGTGATTTTTCATTATGCTTTCAGTTTAATAGCAGTAAATGGGTCCTAGAAGAAGCCCTCTACACATACACTGTTTTTCCAAAGAGCAGGACTGTTGATTGTCAGTTGCCCGCTAATGTTCAGCAGTCTAGTACCATAGATATGATGGGTGAGAAACCAATCATGAAGTGGCAAATAAAGGTAAAAAAAAAAGATATTTATAAATAAAATATGTATTAAAATTTCATAATGAATTTATAAAACTACACTTAGAACAAATTATCTGATTATAGAACTACATATATCTTGAAGGTATCTAAAAAAGTGAAGCGGAACTAAAAAGCCTCTTGATGAAAGTGAAAGAGGAGAGTGAAAAGTTGGCTTAAAGCTCAACATTCAGAAAACGAAGATCATGGCATCTGGTCCCATCACTTCATGGAAATAGATGAGGAAACAGTGGAAACAGTGTCAGACTTTTTGGGGCTCCAAAATCACTGCAGATGGTGACTGCAGCCATGAAATTAAAAAGACGCTTACTCCTTGGAAAAAGTTATGACCAACCTAGATAGCATATTGAAAAGCAGAGGCATTACTTTGCCAACAAAGGTCTGTCTAGTCAAGGCTATGATTTTTCCAGTGGTCATGTATGGATGTGAGAGTTGGACTGTGAAGAAAGCTGAGCACCGAAGAATTGATGCTTTTGAACTGTGGTGTTGGAGAAGACTCTTGAGAGTCCCTTGGACTGCAAGGAGATCCAACCAGTCCATTCTGAAGGAGATCAGCCCTGGGATCTCTTTGGAAGGAATGATGCTAAAGCTGAAACTCCAATACTTTGGCCACCTCATGCGAAGAGGTGACTCATTGGAAAAGACTCTGATTCTAGGAGGGATTCGGGGCAGGAGGAGGACGGGACGACAGAGGATGAGATGGCTGGATGGCATCACTGACTTGAAGGACGTGAGTTTGAGTGAACTCCAGGAGATGGTGATGTACAGGGAGGCCTGGTGTGCTGTGATTCATGGGGTCACAGAGTCGGACATGACTGAAGGACTGAACTGAACTGAACTGAATGATGGTTATGGGTTCAGTAATCCGAAAATAATGATCATATATGATGGAGCTTGTCAAGTTTGTGGTCTCTATGAAAAGAACTTATATACTAGAAAGGTATGTAACTTTTCCAATATTTTCACGTTTGCGTCATTCCTGTGCTGCTGGAATATTAATGTAGGTTTTCACTTTCATATCACAAATACTAATGGAGAAAAGCCTTCCTCAAGTTTATGCAAGATTAAATCAAAATTGTTCTTCTGCCTATAACTTCTGTTAAAATGGCTGAGTTTCTCCCTTAGAAATTTTGAAGTGACAGGTTGTTTACTCCTGAAACATCAAAACAACAGGTTCAGGTTGAATTTTCTTTCCTATATACATTTTTAAAATAGTAATAGTGATTTTCCAATAAAATGCTGCCTTATGGTTACTTAATCTTCTCTGTGGCAAGTGACATGCATTTAGATAGAGTTTGTAAAATGTGAGGCTAACACTTTCAAAGGGAGTTTCTTTTGCCCTCTAAGCTCATTGAAAAATGCAAATATCTACCACTTAAGGGATAACAGAACAGTACAGCCTGGGCTGAAACTTCTCACCCATATCCTTCCTAACCTATATCCAGTCCACTAGTCTTATCAACAGGCTTCTCTTCTATGTCAGTTGCTGATTTAAGTGATACCATGCATGTAATATCACTTGGCTCTTCAGAACTAAGAAGCATATAAAATAGTTTTCAGGTATCTGCTGTTCAGTCACTAAGTCATGCCCGACTCTTTGTGTCCCCATAGACTGCAGCACACCAGGCTTCCCTGTCCTTCACTATCTCCAAGAGTTTGCTCACATTCATGTTCATTGAGTTGGTGATACCATATAACCATCTCGTCCTCTGCCTCCCTTTCCTCAGACTTTTAAATTTTTTTTCTTGAGATTAACAATCAGATCACATCAATAAGAAATTTCTGTTTTTGAGAAGTTGTTTGATTTTCTTTCCCTCCAAATATTACATTTCCATATGTCCTGAAATAATTACTTTCCAGATGTTGTTATTTACAATTGTTTTAACCTCTTGGGGCTATTTTGTTCTCATTTTTGTGCAGTGTCAAGGAGATTTGGTAGAATGAGCAAAGTTTATATATCCTGGACAAAATTTGATCTTCCCAAGTTAAAAATGATTTCTACAGTTATGATTATTTCTTTGCATGTCAGCATCTCTCTCTATTTTGTGTAATAGTATCCATTATCAAGTATGGACGACTATGCCAGGGATCTGGTTTAGTCTTGCCATGTTCAAAGGACTAGTGGGCTCCTGGAGGAAAGGAGGATAGCTATAAACCAATCTGATTCTTAGATATGCAGGTGCAAAGAGTTGGTGTTAATTTCTTTTTAAATAAAACACTTCCTGTGTGAGTTTAGCAGTAAAAAGATAGAAAAGTGATGCTTTATTCCATGTAATTTATAAATTATATGCATTTTCTTATTCCTTTCATATTGATCAATTCCATTAACACAGAGAGGAAATTATTTGTTTTCCAAGATGCATTTATGATCAGAATATACAAAAAAATGTTTTCTAAAGTGAAAAAAATGTTCGCTAATCAATACAGACTTATAAAATACATTTGTTGGAATCATCAACATATATGCTGCTTTCTTTTTATGTATTGTATTTTTTTCCTAAACACTAACTAGTTGTATCTTGATTGGTGTTTTCCTTTTTAAAAATCTCCATTAGGAAAATGTTTGCATTATCAATGGACTCTGCTACATTGAAGGGGAAAAAAATCCTACCAGCCCTTGTTCAATTTGTAGACCTAAAATTTCAAAATTTACATGGTTATTTTTAGGAAGTAAGTTATTTTTTAAATTCAAATATTTAAAAACCATTTAAAATCATAAATTACATAAATTTTTTTAAAGATGAACACTGTGTAATTTAGGATTTTTCTTAATTGCATAATTTATTTTGCTGCAAGGAAATATAAGATGAAATGTTTTTATTGTATATAATCTCTATGATTGTAGTACAATAGATATGGTACTTTTATTTTAATATGTAATAAAGAACACACACCCAGCCCTATTATTCTGTGACATTCTGAGCATAATATTGGGTATGGATGATTTCTGGATGCTTTGTTCTACCTAAAAACTACCCAAATGATAGTCATGTACCACATAATTTCTTTACTTCTTTAAATATAACCATGTATGATTCCACATAGATGTTCCTCACATTCTCTTTTTTCATAAAGTCAGGCATCACAAACTACAACAAGATATAATTACTCCCTGGTCCCATGTAATTTTATCTAAGGAGTCATAAAGCCTTATATTTACATAGTGCTCTGTAATGTCACCATGTACGTTACTCAATATGCAAATTTCACTACTGTGTTAGACCATATGTCAGATGAGTCATCGCTCAGGTGCAAGACTTGGGATATTATGGGAAGACAGTGGAAATGTGGGGAAGAATTTAGTGCAAGAAACAAGAGAAACACAATGTAACTTCTGAATTGGTGTCTGTTTTTAATGGCTTTGGTATGACTGATTCATCATAAATTCACAATGTTCAAAGATATAAGGGGCATTGAATTATCTGTTCCAAGACCCTCATATTGAAAAGTAGGGAAATTAAAATCAGTGAATATTATAAGGACATACAAGGGCAGAATGGGAGTCAAAACTAAAGTCGCTTTCATCAGTGCATTTTCGATGAAAGCAGAGTGTGTCCAGTAAAATAAAAGGAGTGTTCTGTTAAGTCAGTTGGCAAGGAAGGAAACTTTCCTACTCTGACAACGTAAAAGGTGTTTTAAATGACTTGATGAGCATAAAGGGAACACCGTCCACCACATAGCCATGTTCCCTTAGTAGATTTCATTCCAGTGTGGGAGCCTGGACACAAGAAGGACCTCTGAGGAGCTGAGAATTTGTATGACTAAATGCTTCCCAATTATTCTAATTGGGGAGGAGAGTACAGAGAGGTAAGCTCAGGGGAGTCAAACGAATAGTCCCATTACAGATGGTGAGGGAGAAAAAGAAAGGAGGTGTGAGGGAGAAAGTAAAGCTGAAAAGAATAGACAGGGAAGAAGTACTGAAAGAGCAAGAAGTGAGACAGTCAACACAGAGAAGTGATTCCAGGCCAAAGAGGAGAGCATCTTATCTGGGCAATGCAAATGAATTTATGTAA
Organism: Nanger dama; assembly: GCA_917880005.1. Taxonomy (NCBI): domain Eukaryota; kingdom Metazoa; phylum Chordata; class Mammalia; order Artiodactyla; family Bovidae; genus Nanger; species Nanger dama. The sequence goes on from CAKJTW010000007.1 coordinate 41,462,188, forward strand.
TATGATATAATCAAAGTGCTTTTACACTCTCATCAGTTCAGTTCAGTTCAGTCGCTCAGTCATGTCCAACTCTTTGCAACCCCATGAACTGCAGCACGCCAGGCCTCCCTGTCCATCACCAACTCCTGGAGTTTACCCAAACTTACGTCCATTGAATCGGTGATGCCATCTAACCATCTCATCCTCTGATGTCTGCTTCTCCTCCTGCCCTCAATCTTTCCCAGCATCAGGGTCTTTTCAAATGAGTCAGCTCTTCACATCAGGTAGCCAAAATATTGGAGTTTCAGCTTCAACATCAGTTCTTCCAATGAACACCCAGGATTGATCTCTTTTAGGATGGACTGGTTGGATCACCTTGTAGCCCAAGGGACTCTGAAGTGCCTTCTCCAACAACACAGTTCAAAAGCATCAGTTCTTCAGCACTCAGCTTTCTTTATAGGACACTCTCACATTCATTCATGACTACTGGAAAAAACATGGCCTTGACTAGACAGACCTTTGTTGACAAAGTAATGTCTCTGATTTTTAATATGCTGCCTAGGCTGGTCATAACTTTCCTTCCAAGGACTAAGTGTCTTTTAATTTCATGGCTGCAATCACCATCTGCAGTGATTTTGGAGCCCCCCAAAATAAAGTCTGCCACTGTTTCCACTGCTTCCCCATCTATTTCCCATGAAGTGATGGGACCAGATGCCATGATCTTCGTTTTCTTAATGTTGAGCTTTAAGCCAACATTTTCACTCTCCTCTTTCACTTTCATCCAGAGGCTCTTTAGTTCTTCTTCACTTTCTGCCATAAGGGTGGTGTCATCTGCATATCTGAGGTTATTGATATTTCTCCCGGCAATCTTGATTCCAGCTTGTGCCTTATCCAGCCCAGTGTTTCTCATGATGTACTCTACATATAAGTTAAATAAATAAGGTGACAATATACAGCCTTGATGTACTCCTTTACCTATATGGAACCAGTCTGTTGTTCCATGTCCAGTTCTAACTGTTGCTTCCTGACCTGCATACAGGTTTCTCAAGAGGCAGGTCAGGTGGTCTGGTATTCCCATCTCTTTCAGAATTTTCTACAGTTTATTGTGATCCACACAGTCAAAGTTTTGGAAATGTCAATAAATCAGAAAGAGATGTTTTTCTGGAACTCTCTTGCTTTTTGATGATCCACCAGGATGTTGATGATATGATCTCTGGTTCCTCTGCCTTTCTAAAACCAGTTGAACATCAGGAAGTTCACGGTTCATGTATTGCTGAACCCTGGCTTGGAGAATTTTGAGCATCACTTTACTAGTGTGTGAGATGAGTGCAGTTGTACAATAGTTTGAGCATTCTTTGGCATTGTCTTTCTTTGGGATTGGAATGAAAACACCTTTTCCAGTCCTGTGGCCACTACTGAGTTTTCCAAATGTGCTGGCATATTGAGTGCAGCACTTTCACAGCATCATCTTTCAGGATTTGAAATAGCTCCACTGGAATTCCATCACTTCCACTAGCTTTGTTCATAGTGATGCTTCCTAAGGCCCACTTGACTTCACATTCCAGGATATCTGGCTCTAGGTGAGTGATCACACCGTCATTATCTGGGTCGTGAAGATCTTCTTTGTACAGTTCTCCTGTGTATTCCTGCCACCTCTTCTTAATATCTTCTGCTTCTGTTAGGTCCATACCATTTCTGTCCTTTATTGAGCCCATCTTTGCATGAAATGTTCCCTTTGGTATCTCTAATTTTCTTGAAGAAATTCTCTAGTCTTTCCCATTCTGTTGTTTTCCTCTATTTCTTTGCATTGATTGCTGAGGAAGGCTTTCTTATCTCTGCTTGCTATTCTTTGGAACTCTGCATTCAGATAGTTATATCTTTCCTTTTCTCCTTTGCTTTTCGCTTCTCTTCTTTTCACAGCTACTTGTAAGGCCTCCCCAGACGGCCATTTTGCTTTGTTGCATTTCTTTTCCATGGGGATGGTCTTGATCCCTGTTTCCTGTACAATGTCATAAACCTCATTCCATAGTTCATCAGGCACTCTATCAGATCTAGTCCCTTAAATCTAGTTCTCACTTCCACTGTGTAGTCATAAGGGATTTGATTAAGGTCATACCTGAATGGCGTGGTGGTTTTCTCCGGTTTCTTTAATTACAGTCTGAATTTGGCAATATTGAGTTCATGATCTGAGCCACAGTCAGCTGACTGTAGAGCTTTGGCTGCAAAGAATATAATCAATCTGATTTCGGTGTTGACCATCTGGTGATGTCCATGTGTAGAGTCTTCTCTTTTGTTCCTGGGAGAGGGTGTTTGCTATGACCAGTGTGTTCTCTTGGCAGAACTCTATTAGCCTTTGCCCTGCTCCATTCTGTACTCCAAGATGCTTGTTAATACAAACTTGATCTTTTATTGTTTGTTGTTGTTTACCTAGTTTGTTGCAGACACAAAAATCAATAACTATAAAAGCAAATAAAGTGAAGTTCTTATTCTTGAAGTTCTTAACTAGTGTAGGAAAGAGACACATACGTGTGAAGAACACAGTTCTAGGAAAGAATACAGGTGGTTGACATTGATTGAGTGGTGAGCGTGACCATAGGAACATCTATTAGGTCTGCTGTCATAACAGAATACCACAGACTGGGTGACTTAAACAGCAGAAACTTGTTTTCTTACAATTCTGGAAACTGGAAGCTTGAGATGAAGTTGCCAGCAGGGTTGGTTTCTGGCTCCTCTCGTTTGCAGAGGCTGCCTTCTCACTGTAACCTTACAGGTGCACTCTTCATGTGCCTCCTTCTCTTATAAGGACATCAGTCTTGTAGGATTCATGCCCTATGACATCATTCAACTTTATTCACCTCCTTAAAAGTATCTCCAAATACAGCCACATTCAGGGTTAGGGCTTCCATGAATGAATTTTGGGGAACACTGTTCAGTCCCTTAGAGAAGCATCTGCTGAAGAGGTGATGTTTTAAGCTAGTTCTCTGATCTAATTTGCAAGGAGTTCAATGCATAAGACATTTTTATATGTTGTCATTCACAGTGCTTTGCTTTTATAAGTTTTATAACTCTGATCTGTTTTTCATGTATACATTTATAGTTGAAGCATGCTTTTAAATAAATTTACTACACATACTGTGGTTCTCACAAGGTCTGACAACAGTGTAACTAAGGTAGAGGATGGGATATATGCTAATTAGAGACAGAAGAATGTTAAGCCCAAAAATGGAAATGCCTTTATTAAGTAATTATTTTAGTTAAACTCTAATGACAAGTATTATCTCTCATTTGTTTTCAGAATATTCCCATATTTACCCCTCAGGAATTTTTATTTTCAAAAAGTTCTTCTACGATATATGCAGATGACACCACCTTTATGGCAGAAAGTGAAGAAGAACTAAAGAGCCTCTTGATGAAAGTGAAAGAGGAGAGTGAAAAAGTTGGCTTAAAGCTCAACATTCAGAAAACAAAGATCATGGCATCCAGTCCCATCACTTCATGGGAAATAGATGGGGAAACAGTGGAAACAGTGTCAGACTTTATTTTGGGGGCTCCAAAATCACTGCAGATGGTGACTGCAGCCATAAAATTAAAAGACGCTTACTCCTTGGAAGAAAAGTTATGACCAACCTTGATAGCTTATTGAAAAGCAGAGACATTACTTTGCCGACGAAGGTCCATCTAGTCAAGGCTATGGTTTTTCCTGTGGTCATGTATGGATGTGAGAGTTGGACTGTGAAGAAGGCTGAGTGCCGAAGAATTGATGCTTTTGAACTGTGGTGTTGGAGAAGACTCTTGTTAGTCCCTTGGACTGCAAGGAGCTCCAACTAGTCCATTCTAAAGGAGATCAGCCCTGGGTGTTCTTTGGAAGGAATGATGCTAAAGCTGAAACTCCAGTACTTTGGCCACCTCATGTGAAGAGTTGGCTCATTGGGAAAGACTCTGATACTGGGAGGGATTGAGGGCAGGAGAAGAAGGGGATGATAGAGGATGAGATGGCTGTATGGCATCACTGACTCGATGGACATGAGTTTGAGTGAACTCCAGGAGATGGTGATGGACAGGGAGGCCTGGCGTGCTGCGATTCATGGGGGCGCAAAGAGTCAGACACGACTGAGCGACTGAACTGAACTGAGCTGAAGATTATATAATGCATTTTACAGATTATCCTTTTTCTTGCTAATCTTTTGAATTCTCTGGTTTATATTCTAGATAAGTAAGTCATATTGTGTTAGAAACAAATTATATAATTATTTAAGGTGATTTTAGAGAAACTTAGGGTTGGAAGTGATCATTCCAAACTTATATTCTATAAATTCCTGGTCATTCATCATCTACTCAAACCCCACTCAAATGTGAAACTGTTTCATCAGACCTCTTCTTCACAGTGCTTTCTATTTTATAACTCTTGTTTTATTCAGTAACATTCTATTATTCTTGCATGTTTCTAATTACCTTTCTTCATGCCTTTGCATATTGTGATGTCAGCTGTTTATCTTCTAAGATATCATTGCATTTGTTCATTTTGCAAGGTATTGTTGATTATTGCAATATAGGAAATCTATCCTAATTTTAAAGCTATTCATACACCCAGTTGCCTTATTTAACACTCTATTTACACTCTTCTATGGTTTATTCTTGTCTTGATTTTGTCGGTAAACCATAATATTTTTGCAAATGGTGAGTCTGTCTCTATTTACTTTTTTATAGTAACTACGATTTAGTCTAAATTTATGATGTACCCATAAATGTCCATCGAGTCAGTGATGCCATCCAGCCATCTCATCCTCTGTCGTCCCCTTCTTCTCCTGCCCCCAATCCCTCTCAGCAAATATTTTAAATACATTATTTCATCTGATTCTCATAATAGTTATATATAGTAACTCATTGCCATTTTACAAATGAGTAAACAGAGGCATTGACGGGTTAAGCAATATGTTTATAGAGTTCTTAAATTACAGAGGCAAAACTTGAATTTGAGCAATCTAACAGCCCTCTTCCAGCTCTCAAAGTTATGTTTTGATTATAGTTGCTGGGACCTCTGGTACAAAGTGTGCAGGAATGTTTCTTAATGGTTTTAGTGGGAATTTTTCCATGTTTTGCCCCTAAGTATGATATCACTACAGGTTTCTGTTAGAATTTTCCTTTTATTGGTTGCTTTCTCAAAATTCTCTGGTTTTAAGTCAGGAGTGGGTTTTACATTTTATCAAATGCTTTTTCATCATCACTGTGTGCTATAACTTCTGTTCCTTGGATTAACTTCTTCAGAATGCTTCAGTAATTTTCTTTTCAATTTATTTAGTTTTGGCTGTGCTGGGTCTCTGTTGCTGGGAGTGGTTTTCCCTAGGTGTAGAGAGCAGAGGCTACTCTCTAGACATGGTGGCCAGGCTTCCCACTGCAGTGTCTTCTCTTGATGCAGAGCACAGTCTCTAGGGCTATCAGGCTTCAGTAGTTGTGGTGTGTGGCCTCAGTAGTTGTGGTTTGTGGGCTTCAGAGCATAGGCTCAATATTTGTGGTGTACAGGCTTAGTTGCTCCATGGCATGTGGGATCTTCCCGGAACAGGGATTGAACCCATGTCTCCTGCACTGACAGGTTGCTTCTTTATCACTGAGCCACCAGGGAAGCCCTTTCAGACTTTATTTATTTATTTTTTTTAAAAAAGGATGAATCAAATTACTTTTTAACATTATATTAATTTTTTCACTTATATCTTAATACAATTATGTTAGTTGATATACAACTGTATTTCATCCTGATGTGATAATATAGAACTACACAGCTGCACTTGATTTATCTTAAATAAAATAATAGTATTTCATTTTAAATTTCTGTGTATTTTCAAAAATAATGCTGACTATAAGCTTATGCCACTATGATAAAATGTTGATGTTTCATCTCTTTGTGCATGTTGCAACAGCTTTGCAAAATAGTCTTTCCTTGAAATTTGGTAAAGAATTTTTTTCCATTAGCTCAGCTGTACTGACATCATTTTAGGAGGTTATTTTAGATTGTTTTTCTATTTCTTTCAATGTAATTTTTCTGTCATCTACTCTATCTCTTCTTCAGTTAATCATTTGTATTTTGCAAAAACTCATTGATATTTTAAATTCTTAGTTTAAAATTATACGTATTATTATATAATTTTAAATTATTTTCATGTATCTTTTCTGTTTTCTTACCTACAGAGTTGTTTAGTTTTATCTTTCCATTGTTTATTTCTGGATAAAACTTGCCAAAAGTCATCAAATTATTTTTTTTTCAAATAATCGTTGAAATTTGCTTTTCTGTTATCTGTTTATAACTTGTCTTTGACTTTTGTTGTTTTGTAAGAATTTATTCTGGCCCCTGATCCTTTACATAATGTGTACTTGAAATTCTTTTCTATCTCTATGGCCTACCTTATCTATATTGTCTTTTTATGCAGAAATATTAAAATTTTATACAAATACTTCTATATTACTTTATATTCTGTGTTATCTTGTATATCTAAATATAAGTTCTCAGAGGGCAGGAATCATGTGTTGACTTTTTAATGCTGCAAGACTCCTAGAATAGCATTGATACATATAATAGACTTAAAAACTTTTTTTAATTGAAGTATAATTGCTTTACAGAATTTTGTGGTTTTCTGTCTTATAGCAACAAGAATCAGCCACAGGTACACCATATCCCCTCCCTCCAAGACCTCCCCATCCCACCCTTCAGTCTGTTGCAGAGCCCCTGTTTAGGTTCTCTGAGTCATACAGCAAATTCCCACTGGCTATCTATTCTGCATATGGCATTGTAAATTTCTATGTTACTCTCTCCATACACCTCCTTTCTCCCTCCTCTGCTCCCACCATGTCCATAGGTCTGTTCTCTATGTCTGTTTATCCATTGCTGCCCTGAAAATAAATTCACCAGTGCCATCTCTTCAGATTCCATATATATGTGTCAGCATACAACATTTATATTTCTTTTTCTGACTTACTTTACTCTGTATAACAGGTACTAGTTTCATCCACCTCATTAGAACAAATTCAAATGCATTCCTTTTTATCGCTGAGTGGTATTCCATTGAGTATATGTAAAACAGCTTCTTTGTCCATTCATCTGTTGATGGACATCGAGGTTGCTTCCACGTTCTAGCTATTGTAAACAGTGCTGCAGTGAACATGGGGTACATAAGTCTTTTTCAGTTTTGATTTCCTCAGGGTATATGCCTAGGCATGAAATGCTAGGTCATATGGTGGTTTTATTCCTAGCTTTTTAAGGAGTCTTGATACTGTCTTTCATAGTAACTGTATCAGTTTACATTTCCACTAGAGTGCAAGCGTGTTCCCTTTTCTCTACAACCTCTCCAGCATTTATTGTTTGTGGACTTTTTGTTGATGGCCATTATGACTGGTGTGAGGTACTATCTCATTGTAGTTTTGATTTGCATTTTTCTAATAATGAGTGATGTACATGTAATATACTTCAAATGAAGGAATGAAGAACCTAATGTTAAATACTACAGAAAGTGTTAGTCACTCAGTTGTGTGCAACTCTTTGTATCCCCATGGACTGTAGCAGACAAGGCTCCTCTGTCCGTGGAATTCTCTAGGTAAAAATTCTGGAGTGGGTAGCCATTCTGTTCTCCAGGGGATCTTCCCCAACCAGGGATCAAACCCAGATCTCCTGCACTGCAGGCAGATTCTTTACTGTCTGAGCCACCAGAGAAGCCCTCTGTAGGTAGAGCAGAACATTAATAAATATTATACTCTGACTAACATGTCTTTTTCTTTTTTGGTTGTTTAGCCATAAATTTGCAGCAACTGTCAACAGAACATTTACTACTTGGTGCAAGCTCAATCCACAGTCCTACAACTATGAAAATGTTCTTGGCTGCAACCAACATCTCACACTTCTCATTAAAATCAGTTACAACTCAAATTAATCATCCAAAGAAGGCTATTTTCCATCAGATATCAGATTTTGAACTTGTGGCTCACAGCCCTAGTGCAAACCACAGTCTGGAGGAGTTGGCAGTTCATACGAACAACCATAGTTCTTGAAGCATTAACCTGAACAGTTCTCATGGAAAAGTAAAGGATGTTACCCAGAGTCTCATCCAAACAGAGACAGGAGAGTATAATTCTCAAACTAAAAGGTCTGCCCAAGGTTATACATAAAGTATAAAAGGATGGGTTTAATCATCACTTACTAGAGCCATCACTGTTTTGGCAGAAAAGCCTGGATTGACCAAAAGATCAAGTTGTGCTGAATCCCCTTGCTTTCTTGGTGTTTCCTGTGTGCCAACCAAAGATGGTCGCTTCCAGTGTGGATGCTGCCCCTTTGGATATTACAGCAATGGTATCAATTGCACAGGTAGTGTGACAACTCTTCAAATGTCACCAAAACCAAAAAAACTATCTAGTTCACTTTTAAGTGCCAAAGAAGATACACCTTTCTATATATTAAATTTTGTTTACTCCATTTAGTTCACTAACTTCTATTCATTTTATTTATTATTTGTGTATATTCTCTTCACATTTCAAAAAAAACTAACACGTGTTTCTCAAATTTTTAATAATGTTTATATTAAAAAACATTATAACACATTACAAATATATGAATTAAGTACCTACTTGTTCTAGGGCCTTTGGAAATATTTCGTTTCAATTTCAGTTCAGTTCGGTTCAGTTCAGTCGCTCAGTCGTGTCCGACTCTTTGCGACCCCATGAATCGCAGCACGCCAGGACTCCCTGTCCATCACCATCTCTCAGTGTTCACTCAGACTCACGTCCATCAGGTCAGTGATGCCATCCAGCCATCTCATCCTTGGTCGTCCCCTTCTCCTCCTGCCCCCGATCCCTCCCAGCATCAGAGTCTTTCCCAATGAGTCCACACTTTGCATGAGGTGGCCAAAGTACTGGAGTTTCAGCTTTAGCATCATTCCTTCCAAAGAAATCCCAGGGCTGATCTCCTTCAGAATGGACTGGTTGGATCTCCTTGCAGTCCAAGGGACTCACAGAGTCTTCTCCAACACCACAGTTCAAAAGCATCAATTCTTCGGCACTCAGCCTTCTTCACAGTCCAACTCTCACATCCATACATGACCACAGGAAAAACCATAGCCTTGACTAGATGGACCTTAGTCAGCAAAGTAATGTCTCTGCTTTTGAATATACTATCTACGTTGGTCATAAATTTTCTTCCAAGGAGTAAGCATCTTCTAATTTCATGGCTGCAGTCACCATCTGCAGTGATTTTGGAGCCCCCCAAAATAAAGTCTGACACTGTTTCCACTGTTTCTCCATCTATTTCTCATGAAGTGATGGGACTGGATGCCATGATCTTCGTTTTCTGAATGTTGAGCTTTAAGCCAACTTTTTCACTCTCCTCTTTCACTTTCATCAAGAGGCTTTTAGCTCCTCTTCTCTTTCTGCCACAAGGGTGGTGTCATCTGCATATATGAGGTTATTGATATTTCTCTCGGCAATCTTGATTCCAGCTTGTGTTTCTTCCAGTCCAGCGTTTCTCATGATGTACTCTGCACAGAAGTTAAATAAGCAGGGTGACAATATACAGCCTTGATGTCCTCCTTTTCCTCTTTGGAACCAGTCTGTTGTTCCATGTCCAGTTCTAACTGTTGCTTCCTGACCTGCATACAGATTTCTCAAGAGGCAGGTTAGGTGGTCTGGTATTCCCATCTCTTTCAGAATTTTCCACAGTTTATTGTGATCCACACAGTCAAAGGCTTTGGCAAAGTCAATAAAGCAGAAATAGATGTTTTTCTGGAACTCTCTTGGCTTTTCCATGATCCAGCGGATGTTGGCAATTTGATCTCTGGTTCCTCTGCCTTTTTTAAAACCGCTTGAACATCAGGGAGTTCACGGTTCACGTATTGCTGAAGCTTGGCTTGGAGAATTTTGAGCATTACTTTACTAGCATGTGAGATGAGTGCAACTGTGCGGTAGTTTGAGCATTCTTTGGCATTGCCTTTCTTTGGGGATTGCAGTGAAAACTGACGTTTTCCAGTCCTGTGGCCACTGTTGAGTTTTCCAAATTTGCTGGCATATTGAGTGCAGCACTTTCACAGCATCATCTTTCAGGATTTGAAACAGCTCTACTGGAATTCCATCACCTCCACTAGCTTTGTTTGTAGTGATGCTTCTTAAGGCCCACTTGACTTCACATTCCAAGATGTCTGGCTCTAGATGAGTGATCACATCATCATGATTATCTGGGTCGTGAAGATCTTTTTTATACAGTTCTTCTGTGTATTCTTGCCACCTCTTCTTAATATCTTCTGCTTCTGTTAGGTCCAGACCATTTCTGTCCTTTATTGAGCCCATCTTTGCATGAAATGTTCCCTTGGTATATCTAATTTTCTTGAAGAGATCATTAGTCTTTCCCATTCTGTTCTTTTTCCTCTATTTCTTTGCATTGATCGCTGAAGAAGGCTTTTTATCTCTTCTTGCTATTCTTTGGAACTCTGCATTCAGATGCTTATATCTTTCCTTTTCGCCCCTCTTCTTTTCACAGCTATTTGTAAGGCATCCCCAGACAGCCATTTTGCTTTTTTGCATTTCTTTTCCATGGGGATGGTCTTGATCCCTGTCTCCTGTACAATGTCACGAACCTCTGTCCATAGTTCATCAGGCACTCTATCTATCAGATCTAGGCCCTTAAATCTATTTCTCACTTCCACTGTATAATCATAAGGGATTTGATTTAGGTCATACCTGAATGGTCTAGCAGTTTTCCCTACTTTCTTCAATTTGAGTCTGAATTTGGTAATAAGGAGTTCGTGATTTGAGCCACAGTCAGCTCCTGGTCTTGTTTTTGTTGACTGTATAGAGCTTCTCCATCTTCGGCTGCATAGAATATAATCCATCTGATTTCAGTGTTGACCATCTGGTGATGTCCATGTGTAGAGTCTTCTCTTGTGTTGTTGGAAGAGGGTGTTTGCTATGACCAGTGCATTTTCTTTACAAAACTCTGTTATCGTTTCAATTTTGTCATATAATCCACAAGGACTGCATGTACTAGGTATTATTTTTCCAATTATACAGAAAAGAAAGTACAACCTTACAGAGGCAACTAACATTCCTGGCAGTAAGCAGATAGATATAAAATAATGGTACGAATAACACTGTGGTCTGGGTTCTTTTCAGCTCACAGAGGGTTTTAGCCTTTAAATGACTAATCCTGCATTATTTGTATAAATTAAGTTTCTCAGTAATCGCTCCAACTCTTAAGAATAAAAGAAGTTAGGCATCACTTTAATTTTGAAAGGATTGTTTACTTCTTTTCACAATCATCAGCATAGTTTTCTTTGATACAAATAAAATTTGGGGCTTTCTAGTGTTCATATTTTGTTTCTGTTTTGATTTGTTTGAGACCAGCTTAAGCAACAGAGCTGTTAAAGTGTTCCTTTGTTCTGAGTTACCTTGAGGAACTTCATTTTGTTTCTTTTTTCTGTACGAATAATGATAATAACCTTCAATTCTTACATGTTTATAACATAAAACTCCTTTTTATTAGCAAATAACCTCAGTCATTTCAGTTACTTCAAAAAGTGTTAAATGCCTAATAGAGTATATTGGGTTGTCAGAGAAGCTTAAGAAATAAGAACATATAATAAGCTTATGATGTGTTCCTGGCATTTTGCTCTTTGACATTCTGATTCCCCTGCCATTCACCAGCATTTAGCTAATTAGCATCTGAAACTAAACTGCTCTCTCAAAGACTGTAATCCCTTTTATGGTTAGCAACCATATCCAACAGCAGATTTCCTATGGGACTCATTTCCTCATATGGTATGTTTCTCTTACCCTATGAATGATTTACCCCCAGTCATCCTAATAGTGAAACAGATATAAGGGGGAAAATAATTCTTTTGTGAATGTATGCAGTCATTACTAATAGCAATTTCAAATTTTCCAATTTCAGATAATTTTACTTTTATTATATAATTGTCTATAGGCAATGTGTATACACTGTATCTACAATTCAGCCTTTTTGCCTTTTTTCAGCCATTTATAAACATCCTTGGGAAGAAAGAGAGTGTGTTGCCCCAAACATATGCAAATGTAAACCTGGTTACACCGGTTCTGACAGTCAAACTGATTAAGTATAGCTTTTATTAGTTTACATGATGAATTTATTTGATAATTAATATTTCTAAGCCATAAGCTTTATTTTTACAGCCGTATGTGATCCTGACTGCAAAAACCATGGAAAACGTATTAAACCTAACATTTGTGAATGTCCCTCAAGACATGGTGGAGCAACCTGTGATGCAGGTGATAATTGAAATTAAAAATCAAATAATAAAACTAAAATAATACAGTCTTTTAAGAATGTTTTAAAGGTAATTCGGTTTTACTGTGTACATATTAATATATATGTTTTAATGCTGGTGAGGAGTCTAAGTTTTGTTAATGTTCATTAAAAATAATTTATTGAAGATTTAAAAAATTTAAATTTGCCAAATCAGAGAACCAAAAGCAATAGCTCATACATCTTCGGTAAAAGTATCTGCAGAAATATTTTTTTGATATTTAGTTATATGGAACCATATCCCTATAAATATTTTAGCTTCAAACAAGGGATATTTGCCTATTGAATAATTTCTCAAACATGGGTCCAAGGAACTTATTACCAAATAATTAGAAGATATCAGGTAGTAAAAAGAAACCTAAAAAAATCATTTTTAAAAACATGTTTATAGCCATATAATTTCATTGCCTTGTTGAAATCTTAAATGGAGAGTTTAGGAAATGGCATTCCTAAAATGTATAATGCTTTAAAGAAAAAAATTTGTTATTTTTTTAAGTCATATTTTTAAAGAATACATATTAGTGGATTGTACATATATAATTATTAATAAACTGAGAGCCATGTTGTGTTTTCATGGCAAGAAAGTGAAAGTGAAAGTGAAGTCGCTCAGTCGTGTCAGACTCTTTGGGGACCCCATAGACTGTAGTCTACCAGGCTCCTCTGTCCATGGGATTTTCCAGGCAATAGTACTGGAGTGGACTGACATTTCCTTCTCCAGGGGATCTTCCCAACCCAGGGCTCGAACCCGAGTCTTCCTCATTGTAGACAGACCTTTACCGTCTGAGCCACCAGGGAAGTCCTAGGCAAGACACAAATTAACAAATTGCAGTAAACATAGAATGAACTAACAGAAATAATATGAACAGCATATAAAAATAATTATAGAAATATAGAAGTGTTCTCTTTGTAGGCCAAGAATGTGTAACTCCAAGTCTCACTTTTCAGAAGAAACCTTAGATTGTGTATTTCCAAACAGTTAACCAAAAGTTTTATAAACCAAAACATGCTGACAATTTATAGGTGTCTACGGAGTGTGACCTCATAGTCAATCCCACAGAACTAGATTTCATGCTAAAATAGAACTAAGTTTACTATAAATTGCTCATAGCAAGTGGTTTTATTGTGCTTGTGTTTCATAAACATAAACTGACTTTTTCCAAATTAGGAGCTGATTTAACACAATCTGTGTCTGCACAAGGCTGTAGACCACCTTGTCAACATGGTGGCAGCTGCTTAGCTGAAAACTTCAGCTTTTGCCCTTATGGTTTTGTAGGAATAAAGTGTGAAACAAGTAAGCAAAGCTCTCTTGCAGTCTAACATGAAATTGCTCCTTGAAGAGTTGATTGCTCTAATGCTAACTGAGATAAACCCAAACCCTGTGCAAAATATATGCCTTCATGATTTGCTATGATGACTACCATTCTGCATACCACTGGGAGCACTGGGTGCTGGTAGTAAGTAAGATAAAGAAGCTTGTTCTTAGAAACAAATCTTTTCTGGACTCTGTCCATGACCATTACTTTGAGATAACAAGAATTCTAATTTGTTGTGTGTGCACAGTCACTCAGTCATGTCCAACTCTTTGCGACCCCGTGATCTGTAGCCCACCTGGCTCCTCTGTCTGTGGGATTCTCTAGGCAAGAATACCAGAGTAGGTTTCCATTTCCTTCTCCAGGGGACCTTCCCAGCTCATGAATTGAACACATGTCTCTTGTACCTCCTGCATTGGTGGTTGGCACTTGTGCCACCTGGGAAGGCCCTCTAATTTGTTGGCTTATATACAAATTTATCTCATTTAATCTATATCTACGATTACTTTCATTAGTAACAGTTTTCACAAATAGTCAACTCTTGCTTACTATTCATCTCAGTGATTTTCTACTTTCTCCATCTCTATTAACAACAGCAAACAATAAAGGTAACTGAATACAAAAACTGCAAACTATTTAAAACCAAAAAGTAAAATGTTTTTATCTTTCTCTTTAATTTTATTCATTAGACAATGTGGTTGGCAATTATGAGCAACTAAGTCATAGCTGATAATATGATCAGTACGGAATCTAACCTACCTTTCTTTTAATTTATCCTGCGATCTTAGTTGACTGTTAACAGGCACTGTGAAAATGGAGGCAAGTCTTAAACCAGATGTCTGTGAGTGTAAGCCTGGCTGGTATGGACCTACTTGCAGCACCGGTAAAATCAGAAATATTTTCAATAAATATGTCAGTTGAAAGAAATTTAAGGTGCATCAGTGGTTTAAGGTGCATCAGTGGCTTAAGGATAAGGACTTGCAAAACATAAAACTAATCAGATGAGATTGGTATAGAGTTTTTGTTTCAGATAGATTTTTAAAACCCTGTCTCTCATCTTCATTCATTATCTTTGTATTCAACCATAGCATGTATTCCAGCTTTACTCTTATCCAACCCAACCAATACTTTCTTTTTTCGCTTTTATTTTTCCCTCATACTCTGCCTTATGGTGGAGAGAAACATATTTGTGTTGCATATTCAAGTTTCTTTGAAGATTTTTTTCTTTTAAAATCACAGTGCAGACATTCTGTTTCATTACATATTCAAGCACTTCTGAGTTAACTGGACATCATAATGTTATTCTATTTATTACAGTATCAGGCTTAATTCCTTGGCAGCGGTTTTTGCCATTATCTGTTTAATCCATTGTGATCTAAGGACTTTTCTCAACATAAATTTAATTCAGTGTTTATAGCTTGACAACTATGTGTGAAGCATGATGCAAAGGGAAATAAAGATCAATTTGATTTTTTCCCATTACAAGTAGCATATCATTAGTGAAGGAGATATAGATTATAATTATAAAAAGCACTATGATACAAGTTGGGTAACAAGTGACATAATAAATGTTTACCTTTTTGGGAGCAGAGGAAAGAGAAACTCATTCTGACAGGTGCAGTTAGCAGTAAAATTGTGTAAACTTTGGAGAACTGGCAAAATTGGGATTAAAAATGGAATTTGGGGTGACTTTCAAAGTGGAACAAAGGGAGAGAAGCAAAAACAAAGCGTGTTTTTGAGTGTGCTAGGACTTGAGTGCAGTGTTCCTATTTGAATTGCGAAGATGACTCAAAATCATGACTGAATGTTTTGAGCAGATTACAGACAATCCTGTTTGTGCTGCTGAATTGCTTTTTCTTAACTTCCAATTGTTTTACCAACAATGCTTACCAAGGGCATTCTGAATTCTAATAATAGCCTCCACATTCTTAGCTTGGTAATATTTGTTAACCTAATGGACAAACTTTCAAAGTTATTATCTGGTTATCTGGTTATCCTCTCATGTTTGGAAAAGTCTAATTAATTATAGGTTATAGGTTTGCTGCTAAGTCACTCAGTCATATCCGACTCTGTGCGACCCCATAGACAGCAGCCCACCAGGCTCCCCCGTCCCTGGGATTCTCCAGGCAAGAACACTGGAGTGGGTTGCCATTTCCTTCTCCAATGCATGAAAGTGAAAAGTGAAAGGGAAGTCGCTCAGTCGTGTCCAGCTCTTAGCAACCCCATGGACTTCAGCCTACCAGGCTCCTCCATCCATGGGGTTTTCCAGGCAAGAGGACTGGAGTGGGGGTCAATTGCCTTCTCCAAGGTTATAGGTTTAAATGGCAGTAAAAATAAAATATTTCATTATGCACCATTCTGTACTTCAGGGCAGCTTCCATTTTTTAAATAATAAAATTTTTATGGTCTTTCTCCCTCTTACTGTTTACCAGGTTTGTGTGACCTCGTTTGCCTCAACAGTGGTTCCTGTGATAAACCAAACAGTTGTGTCTGTCCAAATGGATTCTTTGGTACACAGTGTCAGAATGGTAATTATTCTTTCTTTATAAATAAAAAGGCAAAGGAAAAGTTAGACACAAACAGAGCTCTGAGTAAACAAACATAAGACAATTTTCAAAGGGGAAGATGTTATTTATTTTCTCTATTTCTTGTGACATTACAGTTTTGGTCACCAAATTACCAATTCATAGAAATATATGAGTTATTGTGTAAAATGTTTACTTCTTCAACTTATGTTAGGCTCACAACCTTGGCACATTTGTAGGACCAAGGTGTGAAATAAGCAAAGCTCTCTTGCAGCCTTTCGTGTGCAGTAGGCTGCAGTCCATGGGGTCACAAAGAGTCTGACATGACTGACATCCCTTTCACTTGTCCCTTTCATGCACTGGAGGAGGAAATGGCAGCCCACTCCAGTGTTCTTGCCTGGAGACTTCCAGGACGGGGGCCCCTGGTGGGCTGCCGTCTCTGGGAGTCGCACAGAGTCGGACACGACTGAATGACTTAGCAGCAGCAGCGTCATTTTTGTTGCCTTCTCAGCAAAAATGTTTTATTTATAGTCAATCTAATGTCTACTACTAATTTTATCTCATGATCTCTCTTGACTTTAGTTTCATTAAACACTTATGAAGAGCCAGCTACACACAGCACTGTGCCCAGTAATATGAGACATAAAGATGTACCATTTACCCCATTTATGGCCTACAACTTTAACACTTTCACTCATAGAGTTAATACTATAAGCTGTTTTTGTTTTTTTCAGAATAATGGGCACGAGCACACAGGCATGAAATAATGTCAATAAATGAAGTTTTAAATCTGTTTTCTGCATCTTAGTTGTTTTGAGGTTATAAAAATATAGAGTGGATTTTTAGTATAAGATGTGATAATTTAACTCCTAAAATACATACTTATCTTTGTCATGTTACAGTTTGACTTACTATCCTGTTTTTTCACTTAGAGGTAGGTTAGGATTCTAAGATTGACACTGAGATGGAGGAGAAACCATCACTCTAATAGTAGATATATTAAGCATTCAAAATGAGTTTTTCTAATTTAGATTTCTGTTAAGGAGCTAGGGTATGATGAACACGGAGATCTTGAAAATTAGGATACTATTACTAAATGTATGTTTAAGAGTTTTAGGTGGAGTTTTGAGTGGAGAATGTAAGAAAGGAAATAAAAAGCTATGTTTCTAATGCTATTTGCAATAGGTGTAAGATTTAGTAAGAAATTTATCCTCTAAAATGTATATGCCGACTATATAACTAGGTAAAGCAGGGACTCCTTAAATTACTAAATTGAACTAAAAATTACCTATTGAACATATGTCATGTTAAAATTTTTGCAGTTATCAGTCTTTATAATGTCCTAGTGGCATGGACATGACAAATGTATAGTCTCCAGGCCTCAGACCTCTTTACTTTCAAGTTTGAGCTAGACAGTTGCTGTCAAGCGTGAATGAGACTACAGCAGATCATATACAAGTACAGTCAGCACCTGCATTAAGTTGGTATTATTGCTGTAAGACACGTTATAGAAAGTGCAGGAAAAGCATATGATCTTTATTTTTATTAGGTCGCATCCCTTGTGAGCCCAAATAGAGGGAAGGGAAGATGGTGTACATATTGAAGGCCACTGAATAAATTAGGCAGAATAGGATTAAAATAAGTATAATGAGCGTATACTGTGTATTCTATAGGTGTTCAAAAGAGGGAGATAGACACTGAGCTGAAAACAACATGAAAGGTTAACTATCAATAAGCAAAACTTAAAACGTGAGGCTGTGTGTGTGTCGTGTCCAACTCTTGTGACCTCATAGACTGTAGCCTGCCAGGCTCCAAGGGATTCTCCATGCAAGAATATTGGAGTGGGTTGCCATTTCCTTCTCCAGGGGATCTTCCTGACCCAGGAATCAAACCCAGGTCTCCTGCATTGCAGGCAGACTCTTTACTGACTGAGCTATATACAAGGGAAGCCCAAAATGTAAGGCTAGAGATGATTAAATATATCTTCCAATTTCCTTCATCCCTTAAATGCCATGAGCTCTTTCCATATACAAAGTAAGGCCAGATTACTTGGCTCATTTTGGAGTTTGATGGAAGATCTATCTGAGACCTGGAGAATCTCATAAATATATTCTTGACTGGGTACTCTCCTAAACCTCCTTTTCTTAAAATGGAATTAGGGGTGGCACAATGGAGTCCATGTTTTATGCCACTTCTCTGTATTACTTTAATTATATATACTTTTTTATATAGATGTAGTATTTATCTCTACTTTAACTTGAGATAAAACTTTATCTCAAGTTTAATTATAGACTATATGAGTGCTGCCCCTTATAAAAGGTCTTTTATTCTTTTTAAGTGTTAAATTCCTAACCACAGGTATTTCTTGTGGTGTTTTTGTAATGAAAATACATTTTTTCCTAATTAATAGAAATAATCTTAATGAATACGATTGTTGTTCAGTCGCTCAGTAGTGTCTGACCCTTTGTGACCCCACAGACTGTAACCCACCAGGCTCCTCTGTCCATGGGACTCTCCAGGGAAGAATATTGGAGTGGGTTGCCATTTCCTTCTCTAGTGTAAGGATTAGAAAGCAGAAAACTTAAGATCATTTCTCCATTGAAAAAAGTACCAATAAAAGGCCAGAGAAAGGAAACTCAATCATTAACCAGAGAAGGCTCAATCTAAAATAATGGATATTATTCATTTGCTAAAATCTTTCAGTTCATATTGTTTTTTATACAAAAGTGTTACATTATTTTCACCTATAAATCTATTTGAAATCAGCTGAATTTTTCTTAGTGTTTGGAAATTTTCAAAAGGGGAATCTGTCCACAAATACTTTTTACCAAAACAGAATAATCGGACATTCACTTTTACAACAAAAACTAAAATCCACTTAATCATCACTTAAGGAAAATTAAATTTAAAAATTTATAGGCAAGTTTGCCTTTGTATTACTATCTTTAAATAACTGCATTTAGTTATCACATTAGGAAGAAGTATGAAGTAAGAAAAATCCTATAAAAGATACAAACATCAATTTCTGAACTCTATGGAACAGAACCACATACATAGAAGTTACTAGTACACTGTATTGAGGATCATCCAATAAATATTCTTGAAAAAGCCGAAGATTTATTGTTAAAAGATTTTTTCCCAGGCCCTGACAGGAATAAGTCACATATAAAGCTCTGTCTCTATGACCTCAGTAGGTACCCAAAGGTAAACTTTATAAAGTTTTTTCTAAACATATGACCAATTGTTGAGTTTTTCTAACTTCCACAGGAACAGGTCTTATTTTGAGCTTAGTTTTGACTTATTTTCTTGTTTTTTTCCCAGGTCACTTCACTCTTTACTTCAGAGTTTGGTGAAACGTAAGATTAGATTCATAAAGAGGTTCAAGCTTCTGCCTCCAATGCAGGAGACCTGGGTTCGATCCCTGGGTTGGGAAGATCCCCTGGAGAAGGAAATGGCAACCCACTCCAGTATTCTTGCCTGGAGAATCCCATGGACGGAGAAGCCTAGTAGGTTACAGTCCACAGGGTCGCAAAGAATCGGACACGACTGAGCGACTTCACCTTACCTTACCTTATCATACTGAAGGCTCCATTGGTTATGAACACTTCACCAATATATTTCCAAGTGTACTAACCCACTAGCAACTTATGGCTATAAGCATTGTATTTTATGATTTTATGTATTTTATGATTTAGAAATCACACACTTGCAGTAGTGAGCTTTTATTTTACTAGCTCATTTCTCTGCCTTATGTCCCCATAGATCACACACACATAACGCAACATATAACATAAAATCATTGAATGTGTGATATTCACAGATTGCTGCCATGTCTTCTTTTAGCTCTCTGCCAGCCTCCCTGTAAGAATGGTGGTCACTGCATGAGAAATAATGCGTGCACCTGTCCTGAAGGAGACACTGGTAGGAGATGCCAAAAAAGTAAGACACTACTAAATATGTTTGCCAGCTACAGGTAAAGTAAACATATTAAATAGCAAAACTATTGATATTTAAGGACTAATACTTCATCCCTTTATTTCCAGGTATCTGTGTTCCCTCCCATGTGCATTAACGGAGGAAAGTGTGTGGGACCAAGCCTTTGCTCTTGTCCTTCTGGCTGGACAGGGAAACAGTGCAACACATGTAAGGGAAATGCTCTTAAAATGCTAAAGTCCACATGGGAATGTAAAGCAGGACTTCAGACAAAGAGCATGTTCATTGTTTTTTGTTTCCTTGCTTTTATTTTTTCTTATTTAGTCCTACTTTAAAATTTATCTTTTTTGTGTTTTTTAGAATTTATCTTTTTTATTTCAATCTTCTTCCGTTTCCCTGTGCAAAGCAATCCTCCTTCCATTGGTTTATTACTGGACTTGCCTAAACTTCTAAATCAAAAGGTCCTAATTTCCTTACAAAAGATGTATGAGCTTTCCTAGGAAATTCGCAACTAGCATCAGTTGCATCAGTGTTTCAACTTTAAAACTGTTTTCCATAAATGTCTCTTGGAATGTCAACATCAAACAAACTCCTCTGCCTTATATCGAAATAAATCACTTAATTAAATATATATATATATATATCTTTTAAAATAGAGTAAAATTCCAGTTCTTCTGAACTCTTTCTTTCTAATTAGCAGAGGTACAGGGTATCCTATATTTTCCAGTCTATCCAATACAGTTGCCAGGATAAATGACATGTATTTAAGTCTTGTCTCAGTTATAAGTAGGAGTCAGGGGAAGTTTTTTTAAAATTACTGATTTCTTGGCCCCGTCTCAGACCAGTTCAGAACCTCTTGAGAGGTTTTATTGCTTTCAGTCTAGTTTTTGAGATGATGGCAGCTCTCATTCAAATGTTTTATTTTTTCCATAAAAGTCTAACAATGGGGAAAAGTTAAGGGGAAAAATTCTTTAATCATCGATTTTTAACTGTTTCTCACTTTTCTTTAAGGAACATTGTTGTGGCTTATGGTAGGATTTGACTAGTAAATTAAGTTTTAAACTGATATTTTCATTTGCAGCAATCTGCTTTCAGAAATGTAAGATGGTGGTGACTGTATTGCTCCCAGCATACGCCACTGTCCTACCACAGTGGACACAGTGTCAAATACGTAAGCCTACAGAACTCACTTTCTACTCTATGTTCCGAATTTGAATCTATTATAATTATTAAATAAAGTATAGCTTTAAGAGAAATAGATATAGAAAAATAAATCCCAGTATGCTGATCCATTAAAGTTTTAGAAATGGAGGGATGTCTTATTCATTTCTATACCTATTTAAAAAGGAATGTATGGTATGTTATATTAATGTTTTGTGTAACTTAGAAAGATCCAAAGTACAGTCTGTGGGGTGTCAGTGAATCCCTCTTAGGTGGACTTAAGAATTTTTTTTTCATTTTAAAAGATCTTTCTTTCTTTTTCTTCCAGTTTTATTGCAATATAATTGACATTCTGCACTGTATAAGGTATACAACATAATGATTTTACTTACATACATCATAAAATGATTACCACAATGTTTAGTGAATATTCATCCCATATATGTACAACATTAAAGAATTATTTTAAAAAGTATCTTTCCCTTGTGATGAGAACTTTTACTCTCTTATAAGCCTTTGTATATAATGCACAGCGGTGTTAATTATATTTATCGTGTTGTACATTTCATCCCCAGTACTTATTTAACTAGAAGTTTGTGGCTTTTGACTGCTTTCCTCCAAGGGGGAATTAGATGAAGAAGGTTTTAATATATAGTTTAAATGTTTTTCTATATTACAGGGTAGATATATATCTATCATGGAAATCAGAGAAAATATGAAAAACTTCTAAAAAATAAATCTCTCCAAATTCCTCCACCCAGAACTAGTTTCTGCCTTGATTTTCTCATCTTAGCTATTTCCACTTTTAGTCAAAAATTTTACATAGATGGGATCTCATGCTATAGAGAAAACTCAAATTTTATGCAAGTTTGAAATTTATGTAAACTTGAAATAACATCTTAAAATATTAACAAACTGACTTAACGGGAAAAACAGAAAATCTCCTTAAAATACTTTCAAATGTTCAATAACTACATAATATCAAAACTGGTAATGCAAATGTATTATGAACTGAAATTATACAATTGTAAAATGACTGTACTTTTTACTAAAATACCTGCTCTGCTTGCCAGTATGCTTGAACCACACTCACTTCCATTTGTCAGAGATTCTGCATATAATTTTTATGACTCTTAGAGTTTATTTTATTGTTAATCACTACTCACTTCTCAATCTAGTAAAATAATTTCAAAGAATTCATTAAGTGCTAGTACTTATGTAAGAAATATGTGCTCAAAATCAGTAATTCACGTTGAAAGTTAGATCTGATAAAATGCTATAAAAGGAACACTCAACCTCGATTTGACCTACTCATTCTGGAGAGGGGTTGTGTGGACTATGAGAGAGAACGATGAGATGCTAAAAGCACATTAATGTGAAAATATGCTCCAGTGATTGTGAACTCAGGTACTCTGAGCACAGTCTGAAGATGGGTTTTTGCACCTTGTAGCTTTTGTGTGAGTTTTAAAAAATCTCCTTCCTCAAAAATGTTTTACTTCTTTCTGTCTGGAAACTGTCTAAATATTGATGATGTTACTTATACAAGTTGGTTTACTGCCATCTTCTGGAAAATTTGTTGTAATAAATATTAAGTCTATGATGTCTGTGATATGAACAGTGTTTAGTTAGCTGTGTAACCTCGTCCTTTACACAACCTGCTCAGCTGTACACAATAGCTCTGATAAAAACATACCTTTCAATGTTGCATTTATACTAAAGAGAGTATTATTCTTATATATGCAAGCTTCAAATATGAGCTATTTAAACATACTTCTCCCGTGAAAAATAACTGTGTTGTATATAATTTTACATTATGCCTATTACTTAAAAGTGTTTCAGAGTCCTTAGAAACATAATTTTAAATGATATATTAAATTCCATAATATAAATACTACAATTCACTTGACGTTTCCTCTCATGTTGAACATTTCTGTTATTTACAAACTCCTACTATTATAAAAATTTTTCTCTATAGGTGGGTAGGTAGGTAAATGATAGCAGAAAGAAAAAGACAAAAGAGAAATAGATATTGAAATAGATATAGGTATTTTAAAACTGCATAGGAAGAGATTTTAAAGAAGAAATTTCTAGTACAGATAATATGAAAATCTTTAGGAAGCTTCCAATAGAGTTGTTTCACATTAAACTTCCAATAGTAGTACATAAAATTGTCTGTTTTTCCATATGTTGGTCAGTACCGAGTTGCCCCTTTTAAATTTTCGCGAAAAAAATTTTATTAAAAAGCAAATTATAAATGCTGATTTGAATCTCCTCTCTAAAGAAAACAAAAAGATATGTTTTAAATACTTTAAAATATAGCCAATGAAAATGTTCGCTTTAATAATATTGATATCTTTATGAAATAGTGAAACTGTTGTGTTGCATTTGGGGGTGTTTGGTCTTTTGATGTCTGCATATGTGGGTGTTTGCATACTGGTTGCAGAAATATAGTAGTGCAATTGGTCATTCATTGATTCTTTGGAATCAATGGCCTTTGGAATTGTCTGAAGCATTTGTGTTACAAGACAGTAACTGTAAAAATTTGTGTATTATAGCAATTTGCAATCAAAAGTGTCTTTATGGAGGCAGATGTGTACTCCCCAAAATATGTTCTTGCCTCACTGGAGAACAAAGAATTTTCTGGAGTCAAAAGTGAAAAGAATATACAGGTATTTTACATTTTAAACAAAGAGTGTACGAGATATTGACACCTGCAATCAACTGGGATATTCAGATACAGTAATTTATACCTATTTGTTAATGCTTTTTGTTCTTTTACTTCTAAAATAGAAAATATACAAGATCTTATCATTTTCCTCTAAAACTAGAAATCATATCATTTTTGTGTCATTATAGAGTTATCTTGTTACTCAGAATTTTCATGTGCACTTATGGAATTTCAGCGTGTAGATAACAGCCATCAAACATTATGTAATATTTCATGACACCAGAGCT
Organism: Nanger dama; assembly: GCA_917880005.1. Lineage (NCBI taxonomy): Eukaryota > Metazoa > Chordata > Mammalia > Artiodactyla > Bovidae > Nanger > Nanger dama. Next base: position 41,486,358 of record CAKJTW010000007.1, read on the forward strand.
GAAAGAGAGCAAATATCTCACAATATAGATTTAAGACACTAATAATTTATATTTGGTCAAATGCTAGTTAAAAGACCACCTTCACCCTTTAAAAAAATTTCACCACCTTTACATCAGGGAATCACTACTTCATTGTTGGAGGGGAGGTGTGTTTCTAAACATGTTCAGTGGATCATATGCCATCAAGGATCCTTTCCTTGATGATAGTTCTCTCTTCATTTGCACGCATGCACGCTAAGTCGCTTCAGTCCTGTCCGGCTCTTTGCAAACATATGGATGTTGCCTGCCAGGCTCCTCCGTCCACGAAATTTCTCAGGCAAGAATACTGGAGTGGGTCGCCGTGCCCCCGCCTCCAGGGGACCTTCCCAACTCAGGGATGCAACTCACACCTACTCAGGGATGCAACTCACACCTACTGAGGGATGCAACACACCTACTCAGGGATGCAACTCACACCTACTCAGGTATGCAACTCACATCTCCTGTGTCTTCTGCACTGCAAGCAGGTTCTGTACAACTAGCACCACCTGGGAAGCCCCTCTCATTTACTTGATGCATGTTCAGTTGTGTCCTACTCTTTGTGACTCTGTGGACTGTAGCCCGCCAGGCTCCTCTGTCCATGGGATTTTTCAGGCAAAAATAATGAGTAGGTTGCCAAAAAACCATTTCAGGGAAAACAATTTTAAAAACTCTTCATATCATTAGAATTAGGATTTCTTTGTATTATGAAAATCAAGAAAGCAATAAGACTTTCTTGCAGTTTCTGAAGCCCCCCAACCAAGTAAATTATAAGGCCAGTGCTATGTGAACATCTATTTTAAAAGTTTGTATGATTGTAAAATGCACTTGTAAAACGAAACTGAATTTTTAAGCCTCCAAACTTAAATTTCGAAATACCACCAGCCAAGGTATTTTTTCAGTCTGATTCCTACACAATCATCAACGAAAAAAAAAATTGCAGAAGAACTCTCCAAAAATGTCTTAATCTATTGGTTTAGTTGCTAAGTTGTGTCTGACTCTTGTGACCCCATAGATTGTAGCCTGCCAGGCTCTTCTGTCCATGGGATTCTCCAAACAAGAATACTAGAGTGGGTTGCCATTTCCTTCTCCAGGGCATCTTCCCCACCCAGGGATCGAACCTGGGTCTCCTGCACTGCAGGCAGATTCTTTATCAACTGAGCTACTATCGATTAGATTTCCTTTCAAAAAGCAATTATATGCTATTTAACACTTCAAAAAATCCAAGGGTCTTGAATATCAAAGTACTCTGGAGTATATTTTGAAAAATGATAAGGAATTTTATTCCTGAAGATACTGAATCAGACTGGCTTGGTGGCAAAGTGGATATGTATATCTATCTTTCTCCTAGCACTGGTGTTCCTCATGGAAGGATAAGATCTCTGTTTTGAGAAAAACAAGATCATAATAGTATTATGGTTTGAAAACCAGAAAACAAAAGTTACCGAGTATTTGATCAGCTATTATTGAGAAAAATAAATATTTTAATATAAAAGTTTGAGTTTTCCGAATTTGAAGGCACGCTGAAGATACTTTATTTTAGATTTTTGTTATGGCACAGAAAACCCTATGACCTCAAAAGCTTTCAAGTCCACTTTGACATACTAAACTACTTCTCTATGTTGTATTTTATGTATTTCTTTACTATCTGAATCCTTCCTCATATGACTACTAGCAGCTCATCGTCCTCACTTGTGTTTCTGAGATCCATCTGGAACCATATTAACGAAGAAAAAAACATGAGGCCATGGGGCAAATGAAACAAAAGGTGTTAGCTCAAGGACCCATGCCCTGCTCTATTGTAACCTGCTCTCCCAAGCTCTTATGGGTTGCTAGAATTTCAATGAAAGAGACAAAGAATTACTGGCTAGAAAGAAGACATAGAGAAACAGGAAATGGGGAAGGGAAGTGCTAAAGAGGGTAATTTGATGAACAGCTTTGAGAGATTTCATAACTTGCTGCCTAACTGACAAGTATATTTCCTACATCCCTGCTCTGTGACCTTGGGCAAGGTATTAAACCCCACCCTGAGCCTTAACTGTTTTCATCTGTAATATGGAGCTTATATGGGGTTGTCATAGGATTAATGGAGAAGGCAATGGCACCCCCACTCCAGAACTCTTGCCTGGAAAATCCCATGGAAGGAGGAGCCTGGTAGGCTGCAGTCCATGAGATCACTGAAGGTTGGACACAACTGAGCGACTTCACTTTCACTTTTCACTTTTATGCATTGGAGAAGGAAGTGGCAACCCACTCCAGTGTTATTGCCTGGAGAATCCCAGGGACGAGGGAGCCTGGTGGGCTGCCGTCTATGGGGTCACACAGAGTCAGACACGACTGAAGCAACTTTGCAGCAGCAGCATAGGATTAAATATGTTAAAATATGTGAAGTACCTAGAACAGTGCCTGGTATGTAGAAAACACTATGTAAGTTTGTTGGTGGTTACACTGAATAGAGGTATAGAGAGAGGTGGAGAAAGAAAAGGATGGACAAGAGACTTGAGAGGAAATTTTGCAATACATGAATGTCAAAAGTCTTTTCCTGGAGAATATAAAAATACTTATTTGGTTTTATTGAGCATGGATATTTCTTGAATATAACCCTATACCAAGATGGAATCATATACAATTGTATACAAGCTCCATTAAGTCACAAGTATTTTGACATTTAAATATGATCTTGATTAGATATCAGTTTTGTGAGAGCAGTTCTTAGTCTCTAGTGCTTTATGTCAGGAAGAAGAAGGTAGCAAATAATGAGTCAGAATTACCTATTTTCTAATATTCTTTGAAACTTAATTTCCCTCTTTCTACTGCAGGTCAAATACCATTGAGTAATATCAAGTATAAGAATGGACAATTTTATTCAGAAGAAGTTGAAGTTAACTATTAATATTTGAAGTTTATTTGAATATCATTCTTAAAGCTCTTTTAAAGGTCGAAGAAATTAATAAAAACAGACTGGTCTTAGTTGTCATTGTTAGAGAAAAGGAAAGGAGAAATCCAGATAATCAAAATTTTACTTTGACATGTGATTTGTTATTAACATATTGAAATGATGTTTCTGACAGTCACAATATTTAATAAACTGAATATTTTCCCTGTCTTTACTGTGACAGTGTCTTTATCATCTGGGACCAGTCAGCATCACAGAAGGCATCTGACATATCCAGATATAAAGTGTTAATGCAAAATTAGGAACTCTCAAGACTGTTGCAAGAGCCTTCGTGGGGATGGGGAAGACTAGGGAAGAGGTCAGGAAAGCAGCTGCTGAAGGTCAGAGAAAGTGAGAATGAAGATATCACTTTAATTCCAAGCATCTAACAGCAAACACCTTTGAAGAAATAATGGCTTCCTATTTATGTCCAGCTTCTAACTCTCTGGAAGGCTCTTTTCATTGGTGAACTCTAACCCAGAACCACACAAAGAATGGGTTCTGGAAAATGTAGCTCCTAGCCAAGAGAACAAAGTGAGCTCACACGGGACATATTGAAAGCTCTGCATCTTACTACTTTGGACTATATGCTGGAGATAAAGCTATTGCTTTTCAGTGATAAAAAACCATGTTTAGTTTGGTCTGTTTATTTTTCATCTCTACTCTTTCTGCTGCTCTGACGTGTACCATTTCTGGAGAGCAGGGAAGAAATAATGGAATTTGGAGTTTTAAAAGACTCACTTGGTCACTGTGCTTTCCGTGTAATGGTCTTTTATTCATCCATTCTTTTCAGTACCACGATCTATTTTGATGCAGAAATGATAGAAACGGTCACAAAATCAAATCTGCCTATAAATATCAAAAGAGATTTGAATATTTCATAAAAGAAAATTAGATTGACATGATTGTTAAAGAAGTGGGAATGTCAGTAAAGAATATACAAATAACTGAAAGCTCTATTTCAGAGATGCAAATAATTATACATTAACTAGAGTTATAACACTTCTTTTTTTCTATCATATTTGACCTCAAAATTCATTATCTTTTTCAAAAAACATTTTAATTTGAACATGCCTATTAAATCATATGAGTTTACAAAACTCATTTTTTTTTTTAATGGAAAGACTAAGCATTCCTAGGCCATGTCTACAATTACAAGACAAAGTAAGACATTGTTAGAATAAAATTATTGCCTAACTTTGATAAGAATCTAAGCATTCAGTGTCAGAATTAAAGAGATTTTTGCTGAAAGATAAAGAATCATTTAAGAGAATATAACGTTTTACTAAGTCTTATTTTATTACCCAAAATATAGAAATACAAATGCAATATAAACCTTTAATAATTTGTATGTGGTTAAGTTTGTAATCTGTTGTGAAAATAAGTGCTAGAAAGAAAAAAGTACTTTGGATGAAAGTGAATAATTTTTTAAAGTTAATAACTAGAATTAAAATTCCTATAGAAGCTGTCTTAATGAAATAGCTATAACTTTTATATCTGCTTCTGCCTTCTTTGCTCAGTATACAGCACTGCAATTTTATTAGTAACCTTACTAAGCTGATCTTCAATGTATATATTTTATAGTTAAGTTATAATAGCTCAAGGATTTATCCTGAAATGTCTAAACCAGGATTTTAAAATCTTCAAAAACGTTTTCTAGATCCACATCAAGACTCTCAAGCTGCAATTAAAATATTAATCAGTAGACTATGCATTTATAATAGATTTAATGGACCTGTATAGGCTAATAATGAAGAAATGCTATGCTTTACAGCTTACAGATTTTATATAAAAGCACTCCTTATGAAAGCTAATGACTCATGCAAATGGAAGTAATGTTTTAGAAAAATAACGTGAATTTTGAAAAGCAAGTAATTTGATAAATTTATGAGAAGTAATTTAAGTTTTTCTTATTTCTTGGTTATATTTTCACATCTATTAACTTGAAAAATCTTTTATCCAAAATCTATTTGGAGAATATTTTGAAGATAATGAATGTTTGAGAATTTAAGCAAAAGTACTTCAACATGTGTAACTTCCAGTGTTTATGTCATCTTCTGAAAAAGAATTCTGATCTTAAACATTGTTTAATATGCCTGGCTATTTTGCGTTTATTCGTGTTAACATTTAAATGAAATATTTGAATTATCAAATATTCTTAACCTTTCTTTGACCTTCTAGAGTTGGGGAGACCTGGGTTTTCATTCAATCCTAATTCTTCATGCCATCTTTTCCCAGTTATGTGGACTTGCACAAAGGGCTTCTATACTTAATTCCTTCATTTGTAAGATAGGGATAAATAATTCTCATTTCAGAGATTAGCTCATTTTAATTTAAAATGAGATAATCATAAATAATTTTTCACAATGTCATCTAATAAATGCCCAATATATGAGTGTTATTATATGTTTTTTGTTGCTAAAAATGAATTAGTGGAACCACTAGGCTGAGGAAAAGATGACAGACTCCTCTATTTGGGTTTTTGGTTTTCCAGTGATTATTGTATATTGGTGTTTCTTGTTCCTGACTAAAGAGTTTACTTTTAAAAAGCACTGATTAAACAATATGTAAGTCAAAAGCAAGATAAAATAAGTGGATGTAAATTTTCAATCAACTCTGGCATAGTTATTTAAAATTGAGGACAGTCTTGTCCATCAATGTGAAACAAACTTAACCTCAGCTGTCAGTCTTACCTGTGGCTGTTTCATGTCAATGTATGGCAAAACAAATACAGTATTGTAATTTAAAAAATAAATAAATTAAAAAAAAATTAAAATTAAAATGTTGTTAACTGCCAGATGGAATTAGCAGAGTTTCACCTGCAGATGGTGCTAGATCCTCATTTCCCAGAGAGCACACATGCAATGCAAAATGACCACTGGGTAAGACAGCATTTTAAACATTTAATGCAGACATGACATCTTTCAAAAATAAATTTCTTCACTAACACAGCATCGGTCTTCCTTGTGACCTAGACATCTGTTACATCTGGTGATTAATCAATAATTTTAGCCACTTGGCTGACTGCTGTTAACAATTCCCATTGTGCTAGTAAGGGATGAATTGTATTTGAAGATTTAGTGCCAATCTATACTCAGTGGAAAAGACTCTGATGCTGGGAGGGGTTGGGGACAGGAGAAAAAGGGGATGACAGAGGATGAGATGGCTGGATGGCATCACCAACTGGATGGACGTTAGTTTGAGTGAACTCCGGGAGTTGGTGATGGACAGGGAGGCCTGGCATGCTGCAATACATGGGGTCGCAAAGAGTCGGACACGACTGAGTGACTGAACTGAACTGAACTGATGTGAGATTTAAATTGCTGTGAGAATTATTAGGATAAGCAGAAAACCTTTGTTTTTCATACGTACATTGAACTTGGAAAAGTCTAGCAACGAAAATGGCCAGTACTTTCAGGTATTTCAAAGTTATAATTTTTTCTCCAATTATTGACAAATAATCATAAGTCCCATATGTGGTACACCCTGAGAGGAAAAAAAGGTTTTGTAAAGGATGATAGTTTCCTGACTATACTCCTTCTTGGCACTATAATTTTATCTGAAGTAAGCAGGTTCTCGCCTGCTTACATATATGTTTTCCATATGACAATACCTGGAAAGTCTTTGACTTGAGAGACTAGAAACTTGAGAAAAATATTAAGACTTACTGTACACAAACAGTATAGTGAAAGTAATTCCATTGTATTTCCCAACCCCCTTAGACAGGCAGAAAGATAAATAGGTCATATACTATACATATATATAGTGGATTCTGATATCAAACTTAAGTCTTGCTCACCAAGTAACTGTGGCCCTTGCTAATGTGACCAAGAGATACTGTTAGGACCTAGTTTAGATTCTCATTCCAAGGTCTCAGGATGTTCATCTGCATTTTCTTTACTGCTTTGGTTCAATTCTGCCTGAGCTGGGATGTTCTCTCTTGGTTGAGGGCTCTGATTACGGATCAAAGGAAATTCTTAGGATTTGTGTTTCCATGTCTCCAAGTTGTGTTTTTAGCCATCCAGACCTGTCAATGTATGGCAAAAACCACTATAATATTGTAAAGCAATTAGCCTCCAATTAAAAAAAAAAAAAAAGGACCTGGCATTCTTTTCTAAGGACGAGCTTGATGATATCCCCTGTTAGTCTAAGGAGACGGCAGATTCAAGGCACTTCATCTATGGAGCAGCCCCTTCGTTGCCATATCAGCGTCCTCTGCTGATGCACTCTCACTGATGACTTGCAATTTCTGAGGACTCAGAAATAAACAGGACTTTTTTCAAATTCTTTTTGTGACAATAGTCAATTCTTCCTTTGGAGCTGACCTGAAATCTATCTCCCCATATTAAAGATTCAAGCCATTTTCAGTGTAATGTCATCATCGAAGCACCCTGCCTGCAGCATTACAAGTGAAACAAATAAAGCATCAGAAATGCGATGGATAGTCTGACCCCTTCATTTTCTACACAGTGGGCGACAAAGAGTAGAATGGTTCAAACCAAGAAAAACCACAAAGCAGTAGCAGAACTTGGTAAAAAAAAAACAAAAACAAACAAAAAACTGGGGCACCTTCTCATAGCATTTCTATCATGTCTCACATGAGTGATAGAAAAATATTCTGAAAAATATTTTAGTTTTTTCTCCCCAGAAAAGAACAAACAGCTGTAGGAAATGGAAATTGACCTTACCAGAAATAAAACTTGAATTGCTCATGTTGAGGGTTGGCATACGGCTGTGTGCTTGGCTCTGCAGAGCAAGAGTGGGATTTTTCTAGAGCTATATGGTTGGAATCAAGAAGGGCAATGAGTTAAAGCAGACAGAAGGCAGTTTACGGGTAATGACAAAGTCCTGAAGCATAATATATTCTAGAATGTCTCCAATCTTAGATTTACATTGAAAAGGAGGGGACTGCCAAGAGAGGCACTGAGGTATTTTTCTTCTGTAATGAGAAAACAAGGATCCCAGACTGTACTACCTGTCAGCTCTGCTTAGATGACCTTATCTTCCAGTCACTGCTAAACCAAATGATTAAGAGAAATGTCCTGTTTCTAATCGTTTTGAACATCATGATAAGTCTTCCAAACCAGTATCTATAGAGTCTCCACTGAAACAGAAAATTTCTTCATTAACCTATACAGACAGGTTGATAACAGGCTCTGCCACTCTCTATTACCAAGCACTAACTAACCTAGTGAGACAACTGACTAGAAAAGGAGTTGTTTCATTCCTCACCCCTCAGGGAAAACTGAACTGACAAGTATGGTTGAAACCATGATGGATAAGCAGTTTGTAACTTCTGACAGAATTCTCGTGCTGAAGATACATATGTGAGATTTTAACTAATTAGGCCTCAAGCTCTTTGTAAAAGCCACATTGCAATTAAGATGCTACTCGTTGTTTTTCAAAAAGCAAATTATTTATCATAATTCACAAAAGGGTCAGAGAAGAGTAAACATTCTAACACTACCATATTATACTTTTTAATGCTAAAATAGATAAAATATTTAAGACAAACTTTGTTATTTTTAAGCTGTTCATTTGACTTGAAATTGACATACTGTTATGAATACTTTAGCTAACATGTAATTATAATTGAGTTAAATGAAAATGAAAATCAAGATTTGTAATATTTCATTGCAATCCAAACTTAAAGAATTATCACATCCACTTTTAAGAGCAATGCTACAAAATGGAACCTGTCAGTGGAAATCTTGAGAGATACAGCCAATTAAGACAGTACATAAAAATTTTAAATAATAACCTCTGATAGACTACTCTTTTAATATTTTAAGTGACATCAATATAAAAATAGTTATTATATATTCATCTATGAAATTTCTACAGACCATATGAAACTGTAAGTCAGGCAGAACTTAATCTTACCTCTTTGAAAGATGGCTATGTTATATTAAATGAAAAATATGAAAAGGCAAGGTTTTAGACAATCCTACTATACTCATTTTAAAATGTGTGTTTGCATGCACATGTTTTTAATAACAACATTTCTATGAAGACATATAAATTTTTTTTAATTGGTTACCTTAAGAAAGTATGTTTAGCAGATGAGGATTGATTTATACAGATGTTATTACTTCTTATATATATTAGTACCATCTGCTTAAAATTTTTATAGTGATCTTAATTTTGTAATACATACTTTTGCAAAATCTTCAATTAGCTTCAAACAATGCTGCTCCCTTGAAATACCAAGTAAGAGACATTCAGAATAATATGAACTGAAAAGCAAAGGACTACTGCATAGTTTATCTTAACTGAAAAGGGGCAATTAAAATTAATTAAAAATTTAATATGTCATTTTAAATATGTTCGATACAAGATACAGGATGCTTGGGGCTGGTGCACAGGGATGATCCAGAGAGATGATATGGGGTCGGAAGTGGGAGGAGGATTCAGGATTGGGAACTCGTGTACACCTGTGGCGGATTCATGTCAATGTATGGCAAAACCAATACAGTATTGTAAAGTAGAATAAAGTAAAAATAAAATTTAAAAAGAATTTAATATGTTATTTTAGAAAATTTCAGTTGTGGTACTTTTTCAGAGTAAAAAATTTTCCTAACTCATTATTGCATATGGATTTAAGTTGTAAACTGTTGCATTTAAATTAAGGAGAATGGTTTACAGTCCTATGGGCATTATCATAAGATTAAAATTAATTGCTCAGAATTTTCAGCTGAGGCCAAACTGGACAGCTAATCAGTCATAAGCTAATGTTATTAGCTTGATTCTTGTTATCAAACTGTCTTCTGATAATACCAGGCAAGGGAGTGGGCAGAAAAAAAAAAACCCTCCATATAAAAGCGATGGAACCAAGTTCTTTGGTTTGCAATAGTTCTAACATTTAGAGATCACATTTACAGCAAAGACTTGAGTTTATTACCTGAATAATTCAAGTAAAAAGCTTACATGTGCTTAAATTTATGGGACCAAAAATCCACAAAGTATATTTTCTACTTATAAGTTTGTTACAGTGCCTTTTATGTGAAAAATCTGGAGCCTTTAAAAGATTGAATTAACTATATCTTAAAATAAATGAATAAACACTTTACTTTAAAGACAGAATTAAAATGCACCATATATAAAATCTGAAGTACAGAAGAATGAAGTAAACTTTCCTCTAAGAGTCATAAATCAGATAAAATGCAATGGCTAATTTTAGTTGAGTCTAAACTTATCAAGTGTCAATCATGACTAGGTACAACTTTTTGTTTTGTTTCAGAAAATGATGACTATCTTTCTTTTTGAAAAAATATGCGATATTTGATACATACAAAAGAAAATGGCACTGTATCTCTGAAGTTATAAACACTACCAAAATGGACACCTACAACTCAATCAACTCAGAAATATGCCAATGACAAAACAGTTGCACCTATTTGTTCTCCTTTTATAATCTTGCTTCTCCCCACTCCAAATTATTGTCCTGTATTTATGTTCATAACCTGCATTGTACATGCACGCTAAGTCGCTCCAGTCATGTCCGACTCTTTGAGACTTCATGGACCATAGCCTGTCAGGCTCCTCTGTCAATAGGATTCTCCTGGTAAGAATTCTGGAGTGGGTTGCCATGCCCTCTTCCAGGGGATCTTCCCAACCCAGAGACTGAACTTGCACCTCTTATGTCTCCTGCATTGGCATCCGGGTTCTTTACCACTAGCACCATATTAGGCAACCTCTGAGATGATCCCCAATGACCACCACTTTTTAATATTAATACCCTTATGTGATCCCCTTCTTCGGAGGGTATGCTGAACTTAGTGATTCATTTCTAACCAACAGAATATGACAGGAGGAATGACTGTCACTTCTAAAATTAGGTATAAGATACCTAACTTCTCTGCCTACTTCTATATCCCCTTTCCTTTCTCTCTCTCTCCTTCTACTCTCCTCATTTTCCCTCTCTTCATCTCTGAGAAAAGCCAGTTACCATGCTACCAGTTTGCCCATAAGAAGGCCTGTCTAGCAATGAACTGAGGGAGGCCTCCAGTCAGCCTAGGAAGAGCTGAGGCCTCAGTCCAACAACCCAGGAAGAACTGAATCTTGATAAAAACCACAAGAGTGATTTTTGAGTAGATCATCCCCAGATCAAGCCTTGAGATGACACCATCATCCTGACTGAAACCTCAAAAGACACCATGAGCCAAAGCACTTAAACCACAGGTAATGTAATATAAGAAAATCATGTTTTTCTGAGTCACCATTTTTTGGAATAACTTGTTAGATAACAAATGTTTATCCTTACCTTTATAAAGTTTTGATACAGAGCAAAAAGTTTATTAAGTTCTGTTAAATCCAAACTTTAAACTTTTTTTTCAGTTCTTCATCTTGTGAATTTATTATCTGCCTAATCTTCTATAATTTAGAAAGGTACTGAAATATCTTTTTTTTTGTATTGGCTTAATTCTCCTTGTAATTTTATCAAATTTCTGTTTATATACTTGAGGCCATTAAATTAGATGCCTATAAGCTTCTAGTATACTAAAAGCCTTTTCTTAGTAGCATAACATACCGGTTAAGTGGATGGACTCTGGGGACAAACTGGCTTCTGCATTTGAATCCTAATCTTATTCCTTACAAAATTGTGATCTGAAGCAAATTATTTAACCTCCATCCCTTCATTTCCTCATCTAAAAAAAAAAAAAAAGGAAATAAAAATAATGCCTACCTGTTGGATTTAAATGTAGTTTAAACAAGTTGATACTTTTACACAGACAATAATAGTTGACATAGAACTACTGGTAAATCATCATATGTTGTGACTTATTTATCCCTAATGCTTTTTGCTTAATGGTTATTAAAGGTTAGCTAATTATTTTGAAAGCTATTCATCTTTATTTAAAATTTCCTGAAAAAATATATTTATCTAGCTAGTCATTTTCTACTGTACTTTCAACGCTTCTCTAGCCTTAAGTTTTATGTGTGCCTCTGGAATTCAATGCAAAGCTGATTTTTTTTTTTTTTTTACTACTAGTCATTCTGCCTTTTAACTGGAGAAATTGTGTATCATGAATTACAAACATTTTGACTTATTTATCATTTTGGTTTTTCCTAGGTGTTCCACTTCTGTTATATTTTCTCTCTTCATGCTTTCTTTTGGATTGATTGATATGCTATATTTGTTTGAATTTTGCTTCCTCTTTTCCCTTTAACTGGCCTGGGCACAATATATATTTTGATCTTTATGATTATTGCCTTTGAAATTTGCAGTTGAAAAACAAAATATAAGTCACTCTTCACTCTCATTCCAAAAAATATAACTTTTCAACAGTTTAATTCCTGTCAGTCTCTTTCTAAGTTACATGCTATTGTTTAATTTTATCTTCCTTTATACTCTAATTTAGAAATTATTGCTATTATTTATAAAGACATTTGATTAAGTGTTTAGTAATTTGCTTTCCATTCTTTCTTGCCTCTTGACCTTCATTTTGGAATCAATTTTTTTCTCCCAAAGTACATTCATTTTGAAGTTCCTTTAGTAAATTTCTATTGATGGTAAATATTCTACTTTTATGTTAAAGTACTATTATGATTCCCTCTTACTTGAAAATAGTTGTGCTGGATACTTAATCCTAGTTTTATGGTTATTTTCTTTCTATGCACTGAAACTATTACTTCACTGTTTCTAAAATTTATCTTATCAACCTAATTGTTGTTACTCTGTTTTATTCCGGTTCTTATCATATTCTTCTTTTTTTATTTGTTCTGTAGTTTGACTTCAAGGTGTCTAAATGTCATTTTATTTTTAACTTATACTGCTCAATAAGTATTATATTTATCGTATTTATGGATTTATCTAATACCTACTCACAAGGTTGTTACAAGCATTAACTTAATTAATGAAAGTCAAGTGCTGTGAACAGTACTTTGTACATAATTGATGCTATGTTTGTGTTTTATTGTTATTGAATAATGATCACTTTTATTATCCTCTCCTTAATATTGCCCGTCACCGTTGCCATTACTTGTATTCTTTCTTCTAAGACACTCATTAGGAATATAAAGCACCTGTCCATTCCAGTCTAAACATCAATTAAATAATCTTTCCTATTTTCCAAATCCTTGCTCCTCTGTGCTGCTGGATAATTTTGCAGATCTATCTCTGAATCACTAATTATCTTTTGCTGCTGCTGCTGCTGCTAAGTCGCTTCAGTCGTGTCCAACTCTGTGCGACCCCATAGACGGCAGCCCACCAGGCTCCCCCATCCCTGGGATTCTCAAGGCAAGAACACTGGAGTGGGTTGCCATTTCCTTCTCCAATGCATGAAAGTGAAAAGTGAAAGTGAAGTCGCTCAGTCGTGTCTGACTCTTCGTGACCCCATGGACTGCAGCCTACCAGGCTGGGATTTTCCAGGCAAGAGTACCGGAGTGGGGTGCCATCTGCTGTTTAATCCATGTGTTGGTGATTAGGCATTCTGTGCCTGACTCTGTACAGTGCATTTGATCTTTACAGTGTCCCACCTAGGCTCCTTCCCTATAGTTCCTGATGGAGCCAGTACAAGGGGAGCCATCAGTAGCAGACCTAAGTTCAGGAGGAAGAGGAGGGAGATGTCAGGTACTGAGTCTCCCCTTGTCTCCCTGTATTATCATAACACTTTCATTTTAAGAGAGTTAACATTTTACTTCGTTATGAAACTGGGATTTATTCTCGGTATATGAAAGGCACAAAAGGTATTTTTCTTAAACAAATACTGAATTGCTTTCTTCTGAATCATGACAATTCCAAAATAACCAGGAAAAACAAGTCATTTTGCATCATCTAAATATCACCATGCCCATCATCACTGAGTATTTTATGTGAAATTGCTTCAAGAATGTTAAAGATAAATAAGCAAATCTTTTTCCAATCTAAAGAAGAGAAGCAGAGCAATTCTCTTTAGATGTATCACATCTGGTAACAGAATGGGAATTGTTGAATGAAGATGGAGAATCTGATTACAAGAAAGGAAAAAAAAATGTTTAGAGATTTGGCATAATGTGATGTAAAGCTTTCAGAAAAGGAAAAACTAAGAACTGCCAAAAAGTGAATTTATGAGCTAACATGATTTTTTTCCCATCTGAAATAAAAGACAGATGATAATCATAAAAATGCTTTGCTACTTTTCCATATATTTTATTACTTATTTACATGCAACCACTACAACATTAATGGCATACATAAGGTAGAGAGATTGTGAGTTAACTTATGAATTTAAGAATAACAATTCTTAAAGAAACTACTTACACACTCTACACAAAAATCACTGCACTACCACAAAACTTCTTCACTCCATTTATATTTTAAAATTATTCCCTAACCAGCTAAAGTTATAAGAAACTTGAGAATGGGCCCTGCCATAGTCTACACTTCAGTTTCCCTGCAAAGTTCAGTGGACGCATGTGTATACCATTTCCACAGCATCTTTTCTCATTCTCAACACCCCTACTTTGAGTTGGTAGCAAGAAATCTTAACCAAGACTCCCCAGTTCTATCTAATGATCATTTTACTAGTGTTAACCTGTCAAAGTCTTGAACAAAGGTTCTTGAAACAGTGAATAATTAGGTCAGTTTGGTCACTACAAACTACCTCTAATAATGTTTGAGCTTCCAAAGACCAACAACCATCCACAGCTTATTCTTGAGAATTCCATCTGACCTAACTGTGCTTTTTAACCATCCTACAATGACAGAAATAAAAGTTATGAACATTAGAATGACAACAGCTTGTCTTGACATGCATGCACCTAGTTATTAGGTTGGAGAAGGCAATGGCACCCCACTCCAGTACTCTTGCCTGGAAAATCCCATGGACAGAGGAGCCTGGTAGGCTGCAGTCCACGGGGTCGCTAAGAGTTGGATATGACTGAGCGACTTCTCTTTCACTTTTTACTTTTGTGCATTGGAGAAGGAAATGGCAACCCATTCCAGTGTTCTTGCCTGGAGAATCCCAGGGACGGGGGAGCCTGGTGGGCTGCTGTCTATGGGGTTGCACAGAGTCGGACACGACTGAAGCGACTTAGCAGCAGTAGAAGCAGTTATTAGGTCTAGGATACTTTATTATCTGTATAAAGGTAATTAACTATAATATTTCAGCACATATAAAACACAGCTCAACTACTAAATTATAAAACATTTCAATCAGGAAAAAGTCTAACAAGATTTGGTCTCTAACAATTCAAGACTCTAGAAAGCACTGTTATTCATGTTTTGGAGGTGGCAAACAAATCTTGCTTCAGAGAATGTTCAGTTCAGTTCAGTCTCTCAGTCGTGTCTGACTCTTTGTGACCCCATGAATCACAGCACACCAGGCCTCCCTGTCCATCATCAACTCCCGGAGTTCACTCAAACTCATGTCCATCGAGTAAGTGATGCCATCTAGCCATCTCATCCTCTGTCGTCCCCTTCTCCTCCTGCCTCCAATCCCTCCCAGCATCAGGGTCTTTTCCTATGAGTCAATTCTTCGCATGAGGTGGCCAAAGTATTGGAGTTTTAGCTTTAGCATCAGTCCTTCCAATGAACCTCAGGGACTGATCTCCTTTAGGATGGACTGGTTGGATCTCCTTGCAGTCCAAGGGACTCTCAAGAGTCTTCTCCAACACCACAGTTCAAAAGCATCAATTCTTCGGCACTCAGCTTTCTTCACAGTCCAACTCTCACATTCATACATGACCAAAGGAAAAACCATAGCCTTGACTAGACGGACCTTTGTTGGCAAAGTAATGTCTCTGCTTTTGAATATGCTATCTAGGTTGGTCATAACTTTTCTTCCAAGGAGTAAGCATCTTAATTTCATGGCTGCAATCACCATCTGCAATGATTTTGGAGCCCCCAAAATAACGTCTGACACTGTTTCCACTGTTTCCCCATCTATTTCCCATGAAGTGATGGGACCAGATGTCATGATCTCAGTTTTCTAAATGTTGAGCTTTAAGCCAACTTTTTCACTCTCCTCTTTCACTTTCATCAAGAGGCTTTTAGTTCCTCTTCACTTTCTGCCATAATGGTGGTGTCATCTGCATATCTGAGGTTATTGGTATTTCTCCTGGCAATCAGAGAGTGTTACATTTATCTAAAGAGAAATCCTAAATTCAAGAGGAAAGCGTCAGTGTATCTCTTTATAAAAGATGACAATTTAAATGAAAGTTTGCCTCAAACCTACAAGGTATACACTATATGTCTTGAAGTGGTGAGGACTTGGCAAATATGAATACTTATAAAACCAAACCCAACATATTCCAACTTTATATAACTTGGTAGAGTAAAACATGAAAGAGGAAATGTGAAACAGCACTCTCTGTGTTGCTGAAAGCTAGACAGGAAAACAATGAACAAATGTATCTGTCTTGAAAAATGCATAACTAGACTCAGCAAACTAGATACTTTTTATCAATTATTAAGGATGCATGTAAAGGGAATTTTTCAGGATACTTTCCTTCTCTCCTCTGCCTTATAATTTTAAAGGTTCTTTGTTCCTTTGATTTATTGTTCTGTTTATGCATTCCACCACGAGTCATAGTTAGGGGACAGCTAAAATTAAGGGACTAAGGAATAGTCTGTCAATCTTTGCCCCTTGGGTAGAACGCTGCTACCCAGCAAATGAAAAATGAAACATCATTAAGAATAAATTGTAGGTTTTGAGTATGTTCCTTTATTCTCAAAATGGGTTTTCTTTTTTGAGAATCATCTCTTTCCATTTGAATTGGCTTGTATTATAAGCTGATTGTGGCATTCTGTTTTTGTCTGAGTCTGCCCAGATGTTGCTTCCGTTTACAGGGGAAAAAAATCTACTTCTAATACAAAGTTCTGTATTTTTAAGTCCCATCTGATGAGTTGAGTTTCAAAGTCCTAGAAAATTCTTCAGAAACTTGTGATTTTTTTCTTTTTAATCTGCACTTTGCTTTCTAATTTGAAAAGAGCTTTTGTTGACTTTTTTTTTATTAAGCTTTAAAAGTTTTCTTGCCTTTGGCTAATCAGCTAAGTTTTACATTTCAAAGTAGCATCTTGATGTTAAAAACTGTAATGTGACTACTATTTAGTTTTGAAATATATGAATAGCTTTATTTTCACCTTTTTGTTTCCACTGAATATTATTGCAGAAGCTTCTCTGGAATTATATTTAATTATAAATACAGAATACCATATATAAATATGAACTGTATCATATTTACAACATTATAATTATCTTAACATTTATAATTATTCATGGAAAGGAAGAGGAGAAACTAAAACCTAATCTTTTAATATCATTTTGAAAATCAATTAACTAAAATGCTAATTACATAATAACTCTAAGTTAAATCAAAACAATGGAGTTAATGTATATATTTATTAAACCACTCAAAAGAGAATAAAACCAAAAGGAGCAATGTGTCTATCACACATGATATATTTCTCACCCATTTTCATTTGAGGGGGAAAGACTGTTGGCAAAATCATGCCTCGGGTAGAAGAGAAGCTAGGTTTTATTAGCAAGTAGCCCAAAAAATGGAGCGGTAGGAAAGAATTTCTAAGGCCAGTTATCGTAAGGAAATCATTGAGATCAAAGTCAAGAATTTGCAGAAGCTGTTTGCCGACATTTCAATAGTCAAACATAGGAGGAATGAAACATCTTCAGGTAAGCCCTAGAAACTTGTGGAAGGCTGATGCCCAAACTCTTGATGTGGCAGGCAGGAAAAGAATGATGAAGACTCTCCAATAGTGCAGGCACTCTGACCTAGTATGTCCTCCTCCAGATCTTGTCCAAACAGTCAGGGTGACCTCCTTCCTCCCCAGGCTCATCTCCTCCCTCCATCCTCAGGCTGAACTATTACTTGCAGTTGAACTACTGAAAAACCAGTGACTAACTTTTATAGCCCTTTTAATTTGGCCTCAAGTTTTATTTTCTTAATAGTAATTCACTGCTCCTCCAGATAGCCTGAGTATCTGCAGTTCTCGAGCCTGTGCATATTTTCAATGTCTGTGTTGTCATACTCTATTTAATCATTAGGCTCGTATATAGGAGATGATCAGAAAATGTCAGCTGGATTCATGAAGGAATCAGCAGAGCATTTTACCTGTACTAAAACTGACACAAGATTTTTTAGATTAGTACTTTTTAATAAGCACTTGGTTATGATCAATCAATGGTAATCTTTAGAGTATCGCATTCTTTTCTCAGAAGACATATAACTTCTAGAAACTAGCTGTAATTTTTACAAGAAAAAATATAAGTGATTCTCATACTAACTTTTACTCATTCGAATGCTGTTATAGGTTTTTAAAAGAGGCAGGATTCTCAGGTACCCAGTGCAAATTGTTGGCTTATTGTCATCATACTAAAATCTGATAAGCATGTAGGATTTTTGTCACAAAGACTCTGAGGTCAAATTACAAATCACTTTATAAGAATTCTGTCCTCCCTGGGACTGGGAAATATTTCTTAGAGGGACAAAATATAAATACCAATAATTTTTAGATACAAAGCATTATCTATCAATGAGAAAAACTAAAAGCTGTTTCTAGGTTCTAAAGTACCCTAGACAACTGCAAAAAGAAGGTGCAAAAAATTTTATGTGTACACAGTTCACTCTACATCAGATGAGGAAATGATTATTTTACATCTTTATAATGGGTGATGTAGAGTTAAGAGTGTTGATTGACATGGGATCTTTTCTTTCACATTACTCTGGCTTGTGCATATCATCATCACAACTTTTAAGTTTTAGTGCGGCTGTCCACTGGTATTTTTAGTGCTTTTTCAGGACCAAGATGGAAAGAAATGACACACAATAGATTTATAGGAGGTGAAGTTCTTTTAAATACTTTTGAGTTGTTCCACTATTCACTGCTTTAAGAACTAGATGATGCAAGGCTGTCATTTTCTTCCTTCCATAACTTAATGGCAATTAACACCATCAAACCCCACAGTCTTTATAATAACATATCTCATATCTCTCAAGTGCTAGTAATACGCCCATGCATCACTTTCCACCTGAATGTCATCCCAATTCACCACAAATGAAGGTCTTGGTGATGCTACAGAATCCCAGGCACTATTTGTCACCAGCAATGGGACCCTGTTGGCATTTAATATCACTTCTCCTCAACCCAAGTAGACCCTAAAACAAGGATTTGAAAGTAGTCTACTGGAAGGTGAACCCAGAAACACCTTTAGGCTAGTGGGAAAATGAGACAGCAAAGAAAAGTTAACTAAGAAATTTACTACTGCAGTCACCTTGAGCCTGATCTAACAGAGTGGACTCACAGTTCAAACTTATTCTTTGAAAATATGAGGAATTTTCCTGGAAGACCAGTGGTTAAGACTCTGTGTTTCCACTGCAGGGGTTTTGGGTTCCATCTCTGGTTGGGGAACTAAGACCTTGCATGCTGCCACCAAGAAAACGGAGAAAGAGAAGAAAAAGGAAAAGAGAATCTAAGAGGGCAGTGGTGGGTGAGTGTGCACTCTGTCATGTCTGCCTCTTTGTGACCCTATGGATCCCACCTGTAATGGGATTCTCTAGGCAAGAATACTGGAGTGGGTTGCTATGCCCTTCTCCAGGGGATCTTCCTGACTCAGGGATCAATTCCACGACTCCTGCATCTCCTGCATTGCAGGTGGATTCCAACCATTATATCACCAGGGAAGCCCAAGGGGCAGTGGTATTTATCTACAAATTCCCACTATTGTAGTCATTGTTTGAAGAATGTTATGGGGGACTGAGAGACAGGCACTAGTTAACTTGCATTCCACTCTGCATGGACAAAGTGAAGAAGCCAGAAATATTCCTCTGGCAAATCAATGTACATGCTGATGATCAGAAGCAGGGCTTATATATTATGGTAGTTCTAGGAGCAAGACTGAGGAGCAACTAGTAACAGCACTTCTTGATTTATTGATATATAACCCCAAAATGTCAAGAGCATGTGTCAAGAAGGCTGATGTCAGCTGCACTGATGCAAAACTTGTTGATCCATTACTCAGTTTCTAGACGCAAGCCATTTCTCATGCCCAATTGAAAGGGACAGTGGGTAACGTTAAGGGAGGACTCTGTCACACCACAGCATGTATCGGAGATAGTCCCCCAATCTGCCCAGGGGGATCCATGGTAAGTATCCATATAGCTGCACACGGAAGGAAGTGGAAAACGGCAATTCTTCAAGGACTGTCAGTAATAGTTATAGGGTTGAGCTGTAGCTGATCCTTAGGACCCTTTTTGTGGCATAGGAGATAGAGTAGACAGCATAAGACCATGGGCCCCACCGGCCCTACTATATACCTTATCATCAAAAGCGTCCAAGCTAGTAACATTTTTAATGGCTTCTTAAATGCCCAACTTGAGTCTTCAGCCTGGATGCCCAATCACTCTGAGTGGTTGGAAGCTGGGATACTGTTCTTCAAGATTCAATATATACTAGTTTCATTTCAAGCTACACAGCTTGTGGGATCTTAGTTCCCCAACCAGGGATCAAACCTGGGTCCCTCAGAAGTGACAAAATGGAGTCTTAAGTGGAGTCCTAAGTCTTAAGTGAAAGCATGGATTCACTGAACCACCAGGGAATTCCCAAGATTCAGTATATACTTCAAGCTAAAAGCCACTGTGTGGTGATATTTTCTCAAAAGCTTAATACCTAGGGCTGGGGTCAAGGTATGGGCATAAGGATCAGCTCCCTCATCATCCCTGCTACTAACCCACGTGGGGAATGTTTGCTCAACTCTCCCACAACTTTAGCCTCCACTGGATTACAGACACTGGTTTGGGAAGGGGTATGAGATGGAATGCTTCTGTCAAGGGACATAGCAAGGGTTTGCCACTAAATCTACCGCTTTGGTTGCCACCTGGACATTTTGGATTCCTGGTAACAAAACACAAGCAGGCAAGAGAAAGTCACTATCCTGGGAAGAGTAATGGGACATGGTTATCATAAAGTGATAAGGTTGGTGCTAGTGACAGGCACAGGGAAAAATATGTCTGAAATTTAGATGGTTCTCTTGGGTAACTCTTCCTGCTTCATCATCTCCAGTGGTTAACTGTGAATGTACAGTAAACTACGCACAATCAGTTATCACATGGGTAAGGAAAAAACTGAGAAGTGTGATGCTAGATTGATAAAAACAACTTTAAGATACTAAGGAAAAACTATTTCTAAATTCAATCGAAATTTATAGAAATTTAATTGTTATCCTTATTACTTTACCTGATTATATGATGATAATCCATTATCATTATGGAATATGATTTTTAAATTAGAAAATGGGTTATGGATACTGTACAATAAAAATGAGGTAAGTTGTATATACAAATCCACTTTTCTTTAATACCAGAACTTGTTTGAAAAAACTACAGTGTAATAAGTCTTTAATTGAAAATTGAGAAATTTATTTGTTAGAGAACATCTATTTTTAATTTCAAAGGTTATTAAAATCAATTCTATTTCACCATATCCTTTCATTCCACTTCATAGCACTCATATTGAACCCGGCAGGGCTTGGACAATCACAGCAAGTTGGTTATTACACAGCCACACTTTAAAGTCTGTTGGCTTATTATGTAGCCATTAAGAAGATTGATTTTTTTGTAAAGTAATTTTTGTATTTCTGATTAAATCTTCCCATGAATTTATTTTTCAGTTGTGGGACACATCAGAGTTGTATGGTAAAGTAAATTAAGCCTAATTTGAAACCTCATTTAAACTACTATTTTATATTTTAACACATTGAACTGATTTTCTCCTGTGTGAGGCAGGAATTTGTTTTAGATATTGAAGTTTTGCTTCCATTGTTATAGTGACCAACTTTGTAGATACCTTCTCCATCTTTCTCTGTGCCCCAGGGGGCTGAACCTAGTAGGCATCAATTTCCTTGCCCACAGGCTTTGGCCTCAGCCACTGAGACAAAGGCAGGAGGTGAGAGAGAGCTGGGGGAGGGCGGGGGTTAGGGTGAAGATATTCATTCTCCCATATTCCCCCATGTTGTTTGCGGTCAGCAGACACATCACCTTCTCTATAAGCCTCCTTCTCCAGGGTCTGATCATTGCTACTTCCCCTGCCTCTTTCAGTCTATGGCTAGTAAAGGCACTCTGGTTATTAGCTGCACAAGCATAGCTCCACCTTGATTTTTCTAAACTATGCTCTCACCATCCTAAAGAGTCATTTTGCTAAACTCTCCTTCACTGTCAAACTTGAATCCACATGTGTGTCTTACCAGGACCCTGACTAGTGTAACTAAGTATATTTCCTTTCCCTATTACAAAAACCATGCTGTCATTTAGTTGCTAAGTTGGGTCCAACTCTTTGCAACCCCATGGACTGCAGCCTGCCAGGCTCTTCTGTCCATGGGATTTCCCAGACAAGAATATTGGAATGGGCTGCCATTTCTTTCTCCAAGGGATATTCCCGATCCAGTGATCAAACCCACATCTCCTACTTGGCATGTGGATTCTTTACCACTGAGCCAGCAGGGAAGCCTCCAAAGCTAGAAAAGTTATAAAGGAAAATAACTGCTTTGAATTCATAACTTACAATTATTACAGTTAACTTCCTTGGACACACACTCCTTCACTTAGAAATCCAGGATGGATGACTAACGTTTCAAACAAAAGACTCTTTTTCCCTACTTCCTCATATCACTTTTATGATCAGTTTATCTTGAACTTCTTTTTGTGTTTCTCTCCTCTCATTCTCTCCGCTTCCTCCAAGTGAACCAAGGATCATACATACTGTATTTTCCCATTACATCCTCTCTCCAGCTAAAGCCTAGAATGAAAAAATCTGCTAATTTGGAAAAATTTAAAGTCATCTTAAAGTTCTACTTTTAAGTATACCTTAAATGAATATGATCAGTTGTCTACTGGACATTTTACCAAGTTATCTGAATTAATATGCTCAAATATTGTCTTTATTTTCCTTTTGGCTTGCTACTTTTCTTTAATAACAAATGACAGCATGATCTTTATCAAACTAGAATTCATGTTCATCCCCAACCTCTCCATTTTTCTTTCTCTGACATCTAGTAATAATGGTTATTGTAAGGATAGCACCAAGCATGTATTGATTACTCTAAAATCAGTACTCTACTTACTTTATGTAACATTTATAGTAATAGAGAATATTCATCAGGAATTATATTTATCATATACCATACTGAGTTCTCCATACTGGAGAAGGAAATGGCAACCCACTCCAGTGTTCTTGCCTGGAGAATCCCAGGGACAGAGGAGCCTGGTGGGCTGCCGTCTATGGGGTCGCACAGAGTCGGACACGACTGAAGCGACAGCAGCAGCAGCAGAACATATTTCGGAGAAGGCAATGGCACCCCACTCCAGTACTCTTGCCTGGAAAATCCCACGGATGGAGGAGCCTGCTAGGCTGCAGTCCATGGGGTCGTGAAGAGTCGGACATGACTGAGCAGCTTCCCTTTATACTGAGTTTAATTTGTATTTGTTCAGTCTTCATAACATCACTTTGATGTTAAACACTATTTCCACTTTTCCAGTGATACTAAAGTACAGTAAGTTATCAATTTCCTAAAGGTAACACAGATCATAGCTGGCATAAGTTTGAGTTCAAAAATGATGCTATTAACTACCACATTACTTTCTTTTTCTAATGCCATATGGGAGAAATATCCAATTTCACAGATGAGAGAACTGATTTCCAAAGATATTTAATTAATTGCCCAAGATCACACAGCTAGTCAGAGGGGGAACATAGGTGTTACACACACTTTTTCTTCCAAAATTCCCAGAAGCATAGTTTTCATTAAAATTTGCTCATAGGTCCTTCAGATTCTTTTTCATCTAAAATGTCCTATAAACTTCACTATTTGAGCAAATTTGAACAATCAAGTAATATTTATGAACCATTTTTAACATAAAAATTGTGAGTACAACTTAAGTTCTACAAATACCATAAGCACCATGATCATTCAGCTAGGAAACAGAATAGCAAAGATTACAACTTAGACTGTCTCACAACAAAGACAGCTTTTTTATCTATTTCATATTATTATCAAACCCTATAGAAAAATAACTCTTTAAATTTCCCCTGTTTCCTCTCCATTTTTATCACTATCGCCTCATCTCTTCTCTCTTCTCCAGTAAGGTCATAATTGTTTTTCCTTCTTCCTCTCTCATCACTCCCAACTCATCACCCACACTAACTTTTTAACAGTTATAATTAAAATCAAATTACAGGGAGAGAATATTTGTATTGAACATTTCTGATAAGGGACTAGTATCCAAAATACATTTTAAAAATACCTTGGAACTCAACAATTAAAAGGTAAATAACCCAATTAAAATGTAGACACAAGATCAAAACAGATATCTTTCCAAAGATGATATATATACAGCCAAGAAGCACATGAAATGATAATCAATATCACTAGTTATTAGGGAAATGCAAAGTCAAAACCGCAAGGCGATACCGCTTTACACTTACCACAACGTCTGTATTTAAAAGGGTGAACAGTAACAAGTGTCAGTGATAATGTGGAAATACAGGAATCTTCATAAATTGCTGTTGGGGATGTAAAATGGTGCAGATGCTTTGGAAATGGCTTCATTGGTTTTTTTTTGAAAGTAAACTTAGAGTTATATTACCCAGCTATTCCAATTTTCAGTATAGACTCAAAAGAACTGAAAATATATGCTCATATAACAAGCTGTACTCAAATATTCACAGCAGCATTATTAACTTGAAAAATACAATAGAAACCATCCGAATGTGCATAAATAAATGAATAAACAAAATGTAATGAATGCATAAAATGGAATATTATTCAGCTCTAAGAGGAATGAAGTACATGAATGAACCTTGAAAAACTATTCTCAGTAAAATAAGTCATTCACAGGCACATACTGAATAATTCTGTTTAGATGAAATGTCCAGAACAGAAAAAAATATATATTACCAGAAAGTAGATTAGTGGTTGCCAAGGGTCTAGGGGAGTAAAGAATAGAAAGTGAATGCTAATAGGTATGAGGTTTCTCTTGGGCCAAGTCTTTTACTATAACTATTAAAATATCCTAGGTTATACTATATATACTATATAAGTCAAAATAGACTTAGCAATGCTGTCAGAATAAACCATGGTAAAATCTAAGTAGTCTAACACAAAAAGTTAATGTCTCATGAATGTTGTAAGAAATATCTCATATTTAATATCATTTACTAGATAGAGTTCAGTTCATCAAACCACTGATAAAATGTTAGGTGTATCAAACAGGGAATGAAAGAAAAGACAGGTATGTTTTAACCATCCTTCCACTGATAGCATCCTCAGTAAAATATATATTTACAGGATAGGTTACATTGGCCATTTGGTTTTATCTTTAAAAAAAGATCCTTTAACTAATTAATTAGTATAAAGCCCTGAAAATTCATTGCTCTTTAATGATCTTTAAAGGCTTTGTCTTCTTAATTTAAACATATTTACATGCCTAATTAAAGATAAAATAAGGCACTCTCATGCATTTAATTTTCATATCATTTTATGACTATAAGAAATAGAATTCAATTTTGTAGTCAAACAGCCTGCTAATTTTTGTGGTTTAGTAATAAAAGCTTAGATGTAATGGAAATTGTAGTGATTTACCTTGCAAATGATCAAAATAATCTATAAAGTCATTATTTTTAACATAAATTGTTAAAATTCATATTTTGTTACTCTGATAAACAGTCAGTTAAGACATTACTTATTAAAATTTAAGGGGTATTAAAAGTCCCTAGCAATAGCTCAAATTTCAAATTTGTTATATTTAAAAAATATTTTTAATTATATAGTGAACAGAATTTGAAGATAAACATTCTTAACAGTAGGATCAATCCCTTGGATAGACAAAATATAGATTGGCCTATATTATATAGTTTGAGGGTGTTTCTCCAAGGACATTCCTACTTGCTACTCTCTCTTAAATTCCAATTAATGATTCAGTCACCAAATATGTGTTGGTTGTTCAAAGACTTGTGAATTCAGCAGTGAACAAGAACAGACTCTGTCCATTTCCTTAAACCTTAGTCATTCATTATCACGTTAATAAGGACTGCCATATATATTCATGCTGTCTATACTATTATTAACTTAATAATCTTCTTTAAAGTTACTTATTTTACTTAAATCTATACAAGCAAGAAATCAGGTCAAAGCATATTAAACAAGTGGCATTTGCTCTTAATAGACTGCAATTGTAAAGAAATTAATATAAGAAAACAAAATAACTGTATTAATTAATAGATTCCATTTGATAATGGCTATGGCTTTGGCCCTGATGATTCTGAACTTGAACAGACTACTCTCTCCTTTTGAGAAGTATTAAAGACTACCAACAAAGAAAAAAACCTGGAACTTTCCATATAATCAAAAGAATCACAGAGTGATTTGTTTTTTAACATGACGTCTCAACACAAATTATCACTTTGGAGAACAATTTAAACTCCACTAAAATGGGTTCCTTGGCTATAAGGATTTGTCCTCCTATGAAATCTTTTTCTTAGGTACAAAATATTCTATACAGATTACTTGTATTGTGAAAGTAACTCTGTATTTTAAGTAACCTCATAGGATAGGAAGTCTTCCTGAGGTATTAAGACTCTGAGTAGATTATAATGGAAGAGACCCACTGTGCTCAGGCCTCAAATCTCTGAGATTTTAATAAAAGGGAAAAGTAGAGAGAGGTCAAAAGTAAGATGAAAGAATATTTAACTATTTTCACAACTTCAAAGCAGTTAGAAAGTTTAAATAGGAAAAATAGCAGTTCTCATTTTCAGTTTATAAAATGGTTCAGTTCGGTGGGTAATTAATACATTCTTAAATAATTAGCTACTATATTCCCAAATTAAACTTCATTTTAATTACTGAACTGAGGTGTAACAAATATTACACAGGTGTGTTATATATTTATTATCTCATTTGAAAAGAAAAATGAATCCAAGCTGAATTATTGTTTAGAGGGAAAACACCGTCATTGCTTTGTTGGACAGTCTTTGTTTGCTCAACTAGAGATACGCCTTACTTATCTCCACCCTACTCCACATTCTGAAATACTGAACTTGTGAGGATTACATCAACAAGCTCCCTTGTCCTCTGACATTCTATTCAATTGGGTAAACCCAGCAGAAGTTTAGGGGAAGGGAGGAAAATGAGATCTGAATGTACTTTTTCTTCCTGGCTTCCTTCTTGTGGAGTGAAATGTGTTGGCAAGCCCCTTGACTAAAGACCTCAGCTCCGATTAAGCAATTTCTCTCTAAACAGCCCTTTTTGTCTTTTTGTTCTTTCTGTCCTAAGGGTGGTATTAGTGCCATGATTCACTAATCTCAGGTGCAGTACAACTTGCGGTTTCCCTATACTTTATCCACATGCTTTTCAAAAACAGTCATTTTTTTAAACACTCTGCAAATTACCCAGCTTGGATGTATTACTTTATTATTTTCCTCCTAGGCTGCTGACTAGCTCAAACTGCCATTTATCTTCTCAAGAACTTCAGTGGTTTGGGGTCAAGTATTCAGCCCATAAAATTAATCTTTCATAAGAAGACCTAGTTTTAAAATGACATTTTTATAATTGTTTTATATTTCAAAGGAAACAAACACTCTGCATTATTATTGAAAATTTGAGTTCCTGTTCTCTATTTCATCTTACAGTTTTTAGGAGGAAAAAGTCATTGACTAAAACACAAAAGATTCAAAAACACCTAAAATACATTATCTGATTGAAAATATATATTAAAATAAATTTTCTCTTGTAGGAGATTCATTTTCAAATTTTAATGACTAGTTCTGGCTACTATGGAGTAACTAGGAACAAATTTAAACTCCTATCATGAATACAATAAAGCTGGAAAATTTTATATGCATATAAAAAAATTGGTAAGCATTGAAAAGCTACCACCCAGGGCTATTTATGATCCTTGAGAGAAGAGAGGAGGATGAGGTGAGCTCTACACTCATTGGCTCTTTCAATGAGCCGTTTTCCAAACTGTTAGCCAGGAAAATAGAACACAGTCAAAAAGTGCTGTTTCACTGGGTGGAGAAAACAAAAATCAGAGTTCTGGGTTACATAATCCTCTGGGATTAGAGGATCAGAGTATTAAAGAGAAGAAGACCAACACAAGGAGGCCAAAAATATGCATTAAAATTTCCCTCTGGGAAGGGAACCCTCCTACACTGTCGGAGGGAAAGTAAATTGGTATAGCCACTATGGAGAACAGTATGCTGCTGCTGCTGCTGCTAAGTTGCTTAGTCATGTCCAACTCTGTGCGACCCCATAGAAGGCAGCCCAACAGGCTCCTCTGTCCCTGGGATTCTCCAGGCAAGAACACTGGAATGGGCTGCCAGTTCCTTCATGGAGAACAGTACAGAGATTCCTTAAAAACTAAAAATAGAGCTACCATGCTGCTAAGTCGCTTCAGTCGTGTCCGACTCTGTGTGACCCCATAGATGGCAGCCCACCAGGCTCCCCCGTCCCTGGGATTCTCCAGGCAAGAACACTGGAGTGGGTTGCCATTTCCTTCTCCAGTGCATGAAAGTGAAAGGTGAAAGTGAAGTCGCTCAGTCGAGTCCGGCTCTTCGTGACCCCATGGACTGCAGCCTACCAGGCTCCTCCGTCCATGGGAATTTCCAGGCAAGAGTACTGGAGTGGGGTGCCATTGCCTTCTCCGAGAGCTACCATATGACCCTGCAATCTCATTCCTGGGTATATATCTGGAGAAAAATATGATCCAAAAAAGGATATATGCACCCCAATGTTCATTGCAATACTGGCTTCCCTGGTGGCTCAGAGGTTAAAGCGTCTGCCTGCAACGCAGAACTGGGTTCGATCCCTGAGTCAGGAAGATCCCCTGGAGAAGGAAATGGCAACCCATTCCAGTATTCTTGCCTGGAGAATTCCATGGATGGAGGAGCCTGGTGGGCTACAGTCCACGGGGTCTCAAAGAGTCGGACACGACTGAGTGACTTCACTTTCACTTTCTACAATAGCTAAGACATGGAAGCAATCTAAATATCCATTGAAAGACGAATGGATAAAAAAATGTGGGGCACATATACAACGGAATTTTACTCAGCCATTGAAAAGGATGAAATAATGCTATTGCAACAACGTGGATGGACTTAGAGAGTGTCATATTGAGTGAAGTAAGTCAGAGAAGGAGAAATATCGTTTGACGTCCCTTATATGTGGAATCTAAAAAGAAATGATGCAAATGAACTTACAAAACTAAAACAGACTCACAGACTTCAAGAATGAGCCTATGTTGCTAGGGGGAAGCATAGGGAGAAGGGATAGTTAGGGAGTTTGAAATGGGCATGTACACACTGTTATATTCAAAATGGATAACAACAAGGATTACAATATAGCACTTGGAATTCTGCTCAGTGTTATGTGGCAGCCTGGATGGCTGGGGGTTTGGGGGAGAATGAATACATATATATGTATGGCCAAGCACCTTCGCTGTTCATCTGAAACTATTACAACATTGTTCATTAATCATTTATACTCCAATACAAAATTAAAAAAAAAAATTTCCCTCTGGTCTTTGGCCAACTCATAAAGTTTGCATGTTTATTATGAAACACTGTGATTTCTAGCAGAGAATAGTGGTTGGGATACTAAAAGTCTGAGTACAGATTTTAGAAGCTTCACAGACTGGAATTTGGGACCATTAGAATAGAAATTTTTTTCCAAACAAGGTTTTTCATCTAGAAAGGTCAGCCTCACAATTGAGGACAAAAAGCTAGGAGTAAAAGGATAATTAGCATAGACCAGGACTATAAGTTCTTAAATTAAGCCATTCAAAGTAGGGGGCTGGTAATTTACTCCTTGCCAGAGCAACATATGACAAAATATAGAGGAATATAATAATAATAAACTCCCACATAAAATAATTCAAATGTTTATTATACAATTATAAATCACTAAACAAGCAAAAAGCAACAGTTAGTTGCTGATAGTCAAGATGTAGGTTCAAACCCAGTAATGATAAAGCAAATGGAGTTGCAGAAAAGAACTTCAAAATTACTGATTAATATATTAAAGATAATAGAAAATAATGAGGAGATGAATGAAAAACGATCTTTTTTAGAACTTTAAAGTCTATAAAATTATCTTAATGACATTTTAGAACAACAGAACAGCAAAATATAGTATCTGAGATTATTAACTTATTGAATAATTTTAACAGCACACTGAACAGAGGAGAAGACAAGATCAGTGAGTATAGAGACTGTTGTCATGCTAAATCATGTTCAACTCTTTGCGACCCCATGGACTGCAGCATACCAGGCTCCCCTGTCCTTCACTATCTCCCAGAGTTTGCTCAGATTCACCTACACCAATTCAGTGATGCTATCTAGCCATCTCATCTTCTGCCACCCACTTCTCTTTTTGCCTTCAATCTTTCCCAGCATCAGGGTCTTTTCCAATGAGTTAGCTCTTCGCACCAAGAAGCCAAAGTACTGGA
Organism: Nanger dama; assembly: GCA_917880005.1. NCBI lineage: Eukaryota > Metazoa > Chordata > Mammalia > Artiodactyla > Bovidae > Nanger > Nanger dama. The sequence continues at coordinate 41,516,743 of CAKJTW010000007.1, forward strand.
ACTTCAGCATCAGTCCTTCCAATGAATATTCAGGATTTACTTCCTTTAGGGTTGATTGGTTTGATCTCCTTGCCGTCCAAGGGACTCTCGAGAGTTTTCTCCAGCACTATAATTTGAAAGCATCAGTTCTTCAGTGCTCAGCCTTTCTTATGGTCCAACTCTCTCATCTGTACATGACTACTGGTAAAACCATAGCTTTCACTGTCCGGCCTTCCCTAGTGGCTCAGATGGTAAAGAATCCACCTACAATGCAGGAGACCTGGATTCGATCCCTGGGTTAGGAAGATTCCCTGGAGAAGGGAAGGGCTACCCACTCCATATTCTGGCCTGGAGAATTCCATGACCTGTATAGTGGGATAGCAAAGAGTCAGACACAACTGAGTGACTTTCCTCTTGATCTGGACCTTTGTTGGCAAAATGATGTCTCTGTTTTTTGATATGCTGTCTAGGTTTGTCATAGCTTTCCTTCCAAGGAGCTGGTGCCTTTTAGTTTCAGGGCTGCAGTCACCTTCTGCAGTGATTTTGGAGCCCCAGAAATAAAATCTGTTACTGCTTCCACTTATGGTCCTTTTATTTGCTATGAAGTGATGGGACTGGATGCCATGATCTTAGTTTTTTAAACATCAAGTTTTAACCCAGCTTTTTCATTCTCATCTTTCACCCTCATTACGAAGCTCATTTAACCCCTCCAAAAAGTGTGTGGATCTTCTCTAAGGCTGTGGCCTTCAGAAGTTTCTCCTTTTACACTAGGTCTGCCTCCCACAATTCATCAAAAGTGACATTTAAGTGTTTCTACCAGCTTGTAGCTACAGCAGCTTCTGTCCCAGGAAACTTTATCTTTTGACTTTTTATGTGTGCCTATCTCTCCAGGTTTTGGTCAGTGTTTTGCCAGTTTCCATCCCTGTGTTGGGAAGATCCCCTGAAGAAGGAAATGGCAACCCACTCAAATATTCTTGCCTGGGAAATCCCATGGACAGAGGAGCCTGGCAGGTTACAGTCCATGGGGCTGCAGATTTGCACATGACTGAGCAACTAACATTTTTAATTTTCACTTTGCCTTGTAACATCAATTATTTGATAAGCCTAAAATAAGTCATTGATTTCAAATTTTTTTCCCCATCATTTTTCTTATAAGGGTAACAATGATGACTTCTAATTTCCTTACATGTCAGAGTTGAAACTGGAAATCTGCATACATCTTTAAATAAACATTTTTATTTTATAACATTAATATGTCTTTTTCAGAATTTATCTCTTAATCCAAAACTAAAATGTCCATAATATCAAATAAAGAGACATTTCTCAGAATGTCCCTTTTACCTTTTTCTTTTTTGTTGTTTTTTGAGATTCAATCTCATCCAAAGGAAATACTATATCTATACTCGATTCTTTCATGTGTCTCTATGACAATTTCATATGACAATCTTCTCAATAATGCATATTTAAATTTAAAAGAACCTGGAGCTTTATTTTAAATCACATACAAAATTACTCCAATATTGGTCGCAGACTTAAATGTGAAAGCTAAAACAAACAAGCTTCTACATGAATACAAAGTAAAATATATCCATAGTAGCTATAAAAATAAAGAGATTTGTTAAAATCAAGAACTTCAGTTCACTAAAATAAATTATTAAGAGAATGAAAGATAAGACCAAACAGAAAATAACCTCAATACATAGGTATCAACAAGCTCATATCCAGAACATGTGAAAAATTCCTATTAAATGAGAAAGAGGTCATTCAACTGTTAATGGGATATTAACAATACTTTCTAAGAGAGAGAATATCAAAGTGGCCAATAAACGTATATAAAAAGATCCTCAAAAATTAGTTTTCAGAGGACTACAAGTTAAAACCACTCCATATCTACCAAAATAGGTAAATTAAAAAATATCAAAAAACAATAGGTGAAAGTGTGGAGCAAACAGAACTTTTCCTGGTATTAGCAATCTGGGAAAATATCTACCTTTTCCAACAAATGCCAAACATAATCTTCAACCTACTGATTTCAATGAAAATCAGCTTATTACTGATACACCCTACAACCTATATGAATCTAAGAAACTTAATGTTGAGCCAGACACAGGAGTATGTGATATATGAGCCTATTTACAGGAAGTCCAAAAAGAAACTAAAATGGTGATAAAATCCAGATGGTGGTGTGTGTGTCCTGGGGAGTACTGTCTGGTTAGCAACATGAGGGAATCTTTAAGGAAGTCTACAATGTTTTGTATCTTGATTAGGGTAGTGGTTACATGAGTGAATGTATAAAACTATATCAACTGTATCTTTACAATCTGAGCACTTTATTTTGGGTAAGTTACATCCCAATTTTTAAAAAAAGATACACTGTCACTTCCAATCAACTGAAATCAATATAAAGTTGAAATCTTTGCTCCTCGAACAATCAATTTTTTTGTCTTGTTGCACAGGCCAAATAGAAATATTATTTTCAAAATATAAAGCATATTTTTCTTTAAAGTTTAAACATTAATATTTAAAGTTAAAATGCTAATATTATTTTTCATAATAATAACATTAAGCTTCCTTTTGACTGAATCTACCTCCTGCCAAGTTATACAGAACCATCTACTCCATTTACTTTTTGTTTTTTTGTCAAATATTGAGAAGTGGCAGTGTGAGACTAGTCAAAGATTTAAAGCAAACATATTTCTAGTTTGCATGGAAGTTTCCATTGCAATATTGTAATCCAACTAAAATGTCTAATTTGGTGGTCCCTTCATTGACTAGTGACAAGTCCTTTAATTAAGAACAAAAGATCATAACTACCAGTTAACCCTTTGTATATAGTTTTCCTTAAGTTTGCAGAATATTTGCTTAGTACTAGTCAGTCAATTCCAGCTAAACAATTTAGCAATAGTGTAGCAAACCAGGAATCTAGAGATATGGAAGAAGGGGAAGTTTACATTAGTTTAACAGAAATACAACCTGTATACAATATCAATTTTCATCTTGGGGATTTGTATTAATAATGATGGATCAGCCATTTGGGAGTGATTGTAGCAGAAAGCTCCTTATATTAAGAATCTGGCATCAACACTATTTAATTACAGAGCACTGGCGGAAGCTTTTAACTTCCTTCTACATACAAAGTAAAGTGTTATTTCTAAAGTTATTCCATTCTATTGCTTAGAGAAAGTTCCACAGTAACTTCTTAATGAACCATATTATGATTTCTCCATAGTAGTCATAGGTGCACTTATTAGAAATTTAATCAGATTTTCATTTTATACATAGATGAGGTCTTTGCTAACTATGAGGAAAAGAGAGCCATTTTGCTATATGTGGTAGTGGCTCAGTGGTAAAGAATTCATCTGCCAAGGAGATGCAAGAGGTGCAGGTTTGATCCTTGGTTTGGGAAGATTCCCTGAGTAGGAAATGGCAACCCACTTCAGTATTCTTGCATGGAAAATTCCATAGACAGAAGTGCCTTGTGGGCTACAGTCCATGGGGTCACAAAGAGTTGGACATGAGTGAGCATGCATGCATCCCCTACTTTAAGAAAACATCATAGCTTCTGGGGCTTCTCTTTAAACTACTAGTGCAGCTCTGGAATCCTCATTATTTCTCTTTCATGTCCCTAGGCCTAGACTTGTATTAAGCCACCAAATATTAGGGAGCATGCTATCCAGCCTTATAGTGGTCATAGATCACTGTTACAAGTTACATAACAAATTTAAAGCTCTTTAATAAAATGTGGTTTTCTGTTCCCCCATTCCCAATAAAAGAAAGAAAAAGAACACATCACAGTATACATTAGATTTCACCATTCTCTCTCCCTTTTTCATATATAGCATGAAAACATTGTGTATTCTGATTAGCATAGAGACTGACTACATTATGCTCATTGCTGCACACTGTGTCTGGTTATAAAACTACTCATCTAAACCAGTAATTTATTCTCTGCTGCTGCTGCTCCTAAGTCGCTTCAGTTGTGTCCAACTCTCGACGTCATGGACTGCAGCCTTCAAGGTTCCTCTGTCCATGGGATTCTCCAGACAAGAATACTGGAGTGGGTTGCCATGCTCATCTCCAGGGGATCTTCCCGACCTAGGGATCAAACCTGCCTCTCTTATGTCTCCTGCATTGACAGGTGGGTTCTTTACCATTACTGCCACCTGGAAAGCCCCCTAATTTCCTCTCAATCCTATACGAAAAACTGTATACTGGAAAGTGGTGAGGGCTCTGTTACATAATTAGATCCAGCTTGTCCAAATATGAAAGATACCAAAAACAAAACTACAAACTGTTAAACAAAATATTTTCTACTTTTGTTAAAAAACAGATATAGCTTTACAACAACATTTTTTCATGGGGTAAAGGAACAGGAAAATTAATAGCACAATTTCAAAATTGTTTTTAATTCTTGACAAACAGCATGATGAAGACAGGCAGCCTGGAACTGAGGAGCACAGCTCCACACCACCACCAGGACTCCGGCCCTGTCCCTGCTGAAGGGAACAATATGAAGCAGCTGGACTGTACGACTGTCAGGAAAGCTTGTCCTCCAGAGCTCAGGCTTGCCCTTCTCCATTCTCTAATCAAAGCACAGAACTTTTGTTTGCTTTTGAACCACTCAGTCTTATTCTATTGGCACAAGTGATACCAGGCAGGAGGCCCCCGCCTGGTGACCCTAACCACCCATTCTGTCCTAAAGTTGCAGGGATCACTCTGTGGGGTCATCAAACTCAAAGGAAGAGGCTCCTGAGCCCCAACCTCCAGCAAAACAATCTGGGGCAATAGACTCCCCTTGAGTATGCACGTGAACCTCTTTCCGACCTGAAGCGTCTCTTCCAGAGCAAAACCCAAGTGTGACCAGAGATACCTGGGCCACAGCAGTGAGTCTCAAGGTCAGAGGACACTTGCCTACAAGTAAAAGACATAGACACCTTCACTTTAAGGAAAATGTGACATATGACCTTTATTCTCTTGTTATTATTTGGGCCATGTATCTTATATTGTCTGATGCCCTTTGTTTCCAAAAAGGTAAGACAAAAGGTAGTCTCTCAGGGATACAGAGAGTTCTGGCTGAGGCCTTGGGACTACCACACATATCTAAAGGCAGCTGGGGGAAAGTCCCGCTGCTCCACTGGGGTGATAACAACGTCTATACTCAACGGGAAGCACTTACAGAAAACAACCTGTGCCCCTCAGTGCCCCTCAAGCATGAGGAGCAGGGCAAAGGCAGAAGGGGCATTTGTCACTAGCAAAGCCCATTAATAATACCCAGAAAATAAAAATAGGACGTGGGTGAGAAAATAAAGTCTAACCTTTTTTTTTTTTTTCCTGTTGGCTTAGTCTGGTTTTATTTGCTCAAAGGAAGCCGTGAGCAGAGGCCTCGCACCCAACACTCTCGGTCCAAAATTCTCAGAGTGCAGTGGCGACCCCTGACACCTCAGTTCAAGGTGGCCGCGGTGGGCTGTGCGCAGAGGGCTGCGCCTGCGCCGCTGGGAGCCTCCCGCAGCCAACAGCACGCCCGGGCCAATCTGCAAGCACTCCGCCCCTCCCTGCTAACAAGGAGATCACACCAGTCAATCCTCAAGGAAATCAACCCTGAATATTCACTGGAAGGACGGAAGCAGAAGTTCCAATACTTTGGCCACCTGATGCGAAGTGTCGACTCATAAGAAAAGACCCTGATGCTGGGAAAGATTGAGCGCAGGAGGAGAAGGGGACAACAGAGAGAGAGGAAGAAAGGCAGGAAAGGAGAAAAAGAAAAGAAAAAGAAATGAGGGTTCTCTTTATGCCAGCTGCTGCCTGCGCGCTAAGTCACTTCAGTCATGTCAGACTCTTTGCTACCCTGTGGATTGTAGCCCGCCAGGCTCCTCTGTGCATGGAATTCTAAACTGAAGTGGATTGCTGTGCCCTCCTCCAGAGGATCTTCCTAACCCAGAGATCGAAACCGCATCTCTTGTATCTCCTGTATTGTCAGGTGGGTTCTTTACCGCTAGCACCACCCGAGAAGCCCATGGTCTCTGGCACATTCCTGGAATTCTCTGCCCACATGATGAGCTCAGACCCTACCTCCAGGACTCTTTCTAAAAACTCTTGGAAGAAGTCTGAGGCTGAGGAAAGGTTTTAATTGAGACTTTTCAGAATTTTCTGTGTTCTAATCCTACCTCCAGGACTGTTTCTAAAAACTCTTGGAAGAAGTCTGAGGCTGAGGCAAGGTTTTAATTGAGACTTTTCAGAATTTTCTGTGTTCTACAGCTGAATATGATGATGGCACATCCCCTGCCTCCAGTTCTCCCCACTCCACCATCCATTTTTTCCTCCTTGTTTCTTCCCACCCCAGTATCACTTCACCTTGAGGGGTCTGCAGTGCCACAAGGCACCCTCATAACTGGGATCCATAGATGTCTTTGCTAACAGCTGTTGCTCTACTCCTAGGGTCTAGGGAGGAAGACGTCCACTGTAAGCAGGTCAACAGGAAGAGAGGCTCCAGGAAAAGCTCCCATAGGGATGAAGAATGGGTTCAGGGATTGTAGAACAGACAATCCATAGTCCCAGGTACCATGGAATGGTTTAGAAGGTGGAACACTGTCTCTGAGTGGCCACATATACTTGGTCCTATGGGCTGTGACGTGGAAAACGGCAGCTTCTGCCTTTGCTGGAGTAGACACCCCTCTTGTCCAAGTCTAAGAGTTGCTGATCCCAGTACTACTGGACTGGGACTTCCCTGGTGGTCCAGTGGCTATGCCTGTGCCCCCAATACAGGGAGTCCAGATTCAGCCCCTGGTCAGGGGCTGCCACTGAATTCACAGGCTGCAACTAAAAGTTCGCATGCTCCAACTAAAACTCCCACATTTCGCATCTAAAACCATCCTACATGAGGTAGTTTAAGAAGATCCCGCATACCACAGCAAAGATCCTGAGTGCCGCAACAAAGACCCGGCCCAGGCCAATAAATAAATGCATACATAAATAAATAAGAGAATGGCTGTCTTAAAAAGTACTAGAATGGCAAAGATTAGGAGGTTCAACAGGGAATTAGGATGTAAAAATATTAACTGTGTAGAAAACATCAATGCTGTAAAGAAAAGGCAGAACATTGACAAGAATATTCAGTGAATGGAAAATAATCCTATGACCGATACTTGCAGGTCTTAGAACACAAAGCATGTGGGTTTTGTATTAATGTTCTCCTACCTCTCTTTGTCTCTTCTTCCCTCTCTCAGGATGAGGAACCTGTTCAAAACCTGGTGCAGTGCTGTCCTACTCATAATTAGTCTCTTCAAAGAGGTAACCTTACTCTTTTTTCCTTTCCTCCTCACCCCTGGAAACACCCTGGTTCTTAAAGAATGTGATGTCAGCTAGGTGAAAGGGAAAAGGCAAGGACAGGAAGAGCACTCTCTTCCACAGCGTCCTCTCAGGGGAGTTTATATACACAATACTCACTGGAAGAAATGAGTCTTTCATTGGTGGAGATCTGGTATTAGAGGAAAATTTGTTGAAGATACTGTTTGGGTCAGTGCATTTTGTACATAGCTACCTCAGTGGAAGTTAGGGACAGAATCAAAATCACAATGGTGCATTTTGGAAAATATGATGAGGATAACAGGACTGTGAAGATATATTTTTAAACTAGGAATATTAAACGTACTATCACATTGCATAAATTATGCTGGTGATGGAGGAGAAGATGAAAAGAGATGTATGAAACTAATGTGTACAATTTCTAATAGGAAATAAATAGAGAAAACATCATAATTTCTTCAGTGTGGAAAAAACAACTAAAATCGTAGGTGTCTCCTTCATAAGAAAAAAACAGCAAGTGTTTCTTCAAACTCTTTTCAGCCATCTAAATCTTAAGGGTCTATTCCAGATTTTCATTTTTCTATTTTACAACCTAGAAATGACTTTTTAGAGATGCTGTTAATGACTCCATTCTCTTTCACTAATATGAAATTATAATTATTTCATTGGAAATCACTACTATATATTATTTTATACTTTATTTCTTCCATAATTTTGTTCATATATTAGTCTCATACAGTACCTACCTTACAAGACATTATAAGATAGGAATTACCAAGAGAGATTTAATGTAGAAATAACAATGGTATATGGTGTCCCTACCTAGTCATTTGTGCTTACATAACTTTGGAGGTGCTCAAAGGGTTCCACAAATATTGAATCATTAAAGCTTAGTACTCCTGTGAGGTGCACTTGGCTATTATCATTATAGTTTATTATTATTCAGACAAATCGTGTCCCCTGGAGTGCTGCTGAATGGCTCCTGCAGAAAGCGTTGGCTTTTTAATATTCAGTATCTGAGAGTTCACATTTCAGCTTTGTAAAATTAGCTCATTTTTCTTAGGACTGTCTCTTGTGAATTACTGGCCATTATCCACTTTGGATAGTGGAAAGTAGCATAGCAGAAATAGGGCTCACCCAGCTTTTAGCAAGCCTTCTAGGTGAAAGGCCATCTTGCTTCCTTCTAGAGATACAGGGTAGAGACAAAGTAGTTGAGAGATGTAAAGTAATCAGTGCGTGGTTTGCTTCCCAACACCATGTCTTGTGAACAGAGAAATACAGATAGTATCACCTGTACTATGCAGGCCAGGCCACAGATCTGCGGGTTGCTTTTTGGTTATTTGTTTGTTTTTTGTCAGCATATCCCTTGCCTTATTTTTTTTTTCCTGTCTCTATACCGCTAAGAACTGAACGACACACCCTGATTCATTTCTGTGTTCATTTCAAATGTACCTGGTGTTTGGCAGATATGCTTTGCACTTGTCTTTGGGAGAGGTGTGCTTTCAGAGATATACAGTGGTAAACCACCCTCAACCAGCCCTGATTTCTCTACAGGAGTGCCTGGAGCCTGGAAGACTACAAAAGCCCAGGCTGCCTGCTGCTACCCCTGGAAATCGCCATACTTTTCCTAGAGCCCCGATTACCTGTCTGCCACTTACTGCTTAAAGTCACCCACTTCCATCCCTTCAGGAGAAGGTACTTTTAGAGCATGAGCTCCCCTTCTCCATTCTCTGGTCATTGAATAAAAGCCTGCCTTGCTTGCACCAAACTCACTTTTATTATTGGCAATATGAACCTGAGGAGATAAGAACTTTCTGACCAAGCCAGAAGGCTTCAGTTCAGCTAGGACTGTAAGAGAGAGGCTGTCTAATTTGGTAACAATAGGTCTGATCTCACAGGTTACGGCTCAGTCCTGTAAGACCACCCCTACTTTAGACACCACCTGAAATCCTGGTTGTGATCTGTACTTCTGACTCATGGGCTTAAAACAGGTTCCCATGACTGCTTCCCTGAATTTAGTAATTTGCTAGACTGGCTCACAGAGCTCAGGGGAACATTTACCTATGTTTACCAGCTTATTAGGGCTTCCCAGGCTTCCTAAGTGGTGCTAGTGGTAAAGGACCCACAGGCAAATGCATGAAATGTAAGAGACACAGGTTCGATCCCTGAGTTGGGAAGATCCCCTGGATCTTGGGAATCCACTGAGAATCCACATAGACAGGGCAGACAGGCAAGTAGTCCATAGGGTCACAGAGTTGGACACAACTGAAGCATGCATACCATCTTAGTTGGGTTTCTCTTACCTTGGACGTGGAGTCCAAGCATCTGAATGCAGAGTTCCAAAGAATAGTAAGAAGAGATAAGAAAGCCTTCCTCAGTGATCAATGCAAAGAAATAGAGGCAAACAACAGAATGGGAAAGACTAGAGATCTCTTGAAGAAAATTAGAGATACCAAGGGAATATTTCATGCAAAGATAGGTTCGATAAAACACAGAAATGGTATGGGCCTAACAGAAGCAGAAGATATTAAGAAGAGATGGCAAGAATACACAGAAGAACTGTACAGAAAAGATCTTCACAACCAAGATAATCACGATGGTATGATCACTCACCTAGAGCCAGACATCCTGGAATGTGAAATCAAGTAGCCTTAGAAGCATCACTACAAACAAAGCTAGTGGAGGTGATGGAATTACAGCTGAGCTATTTCAAATCCTGGAAGATGATGCTGTGAAAGTGCTGCACTCAATATGCCAGCAAATTTGGAAAACTCAGCAGTGGCCACAGGACTGGAAAAGGTATTCTAATCCCAAAGAAAGGTAATGCCAAAGAATGCTCAAACTACCACACAATTGTACACACACTAGTAAAGTAGTGCACAAAATTCTCCAAGCCAGGCTTCAGCAATTCGTGAACCATGAACTCCCTGATGTTCAAGCTGGTTTTAGAAAAGGCAGAGGAACCAGAGATCAAATTGCCAACAAATGCTGGATCATCGAAAAGCAAGAAAGTTCCAGAAAAACATCTATTTCTGCTTTATTGACTATGCCAAAGCCTTTGACTGTGTGGATCACAATCAACTGTGGAAAATTCTGAGAGAGATGGGAATACCAGACCACCTGACCTGGCTCCTGAGAAATCTGTGTGCAGGTCAGGAAGCAACAGTTAAAACTGGACATGGAACAACAGACTGGTTCCAAATAGGAAAAGGAGTACATCAATGCTGTATACTGTCACCCTGCTTATTTAACTTCTCTGCAGAGCACATCATGATAAATGCTGGGCTGGAAGAAGCACAAGCTGGAATCAAGATTGCCAGGAGAAATATCAATAACCTCATATATGCAGATGACACCACCCTTATTGCAGAAAGTGAAGAGGAGATGAAAGTGAAAGAGGAGAGAAAAAGTTGGCTTAAAGCTCAACATTCAGAAAACTAAGATCATGGCATCCGGTCCCATCACTTCATGGGAAATAGATGGGGAAACAGTGGAAACAGTGTCAGACTTTATTTTGGGGGCTCCAAAATCACTGCAGATGGTGACTGCAGCCATGAAATTAAAAGACACTTACTCCTTGGAAGAAAAGTTATGACCAACCTAGATAGTGTGTTGAAACACAGAGACATTACTTTACCGACTAAGGTCCATCTAGTCAAGGCTATGGTTTCTCCTGTGGTCACATATGGGTGTGAGAGTTGGACTGTGAAGAAAGCTCAGCGCCAAAGAATTGATGCTTTTCAACTGTGGTGTTGGAGAAGACTCTGAGAGTCCCTTGGACTGCAAGATCCAACTGGTCCATTCTAAAGATTGGTCCTGGCTGTTCTTTGGAAGGAATGATGCTAAAGCTGAAACTCCAGTACTTTGGCCACCTCATGCGAAGAGTTGACTCATTGGAAAAGACTCTGATGCTGGGAGGGTTTGGGGGCAGGAGGAGAAGGGGACGACCAAGGATGAGATGGCTGGATGGCATCACTGACTTGATGCCCGTGAGTCTGAGTGAACTCCGGGAGCTGGTGAGGGACAGGGAGGCCTGGCGTGCCGTGATTCAGGGGGTCGCAAAGAGTCGGACACGACTGAGCGACTGAACTGAACTGACTGAAGCACTCATGCACAAGTAACTTTCCAGAAGCACAGCTCCTTGAGGGGCAGAGTACGTTCTAGACCTCTAGTCTTGCAACAACCAGCCCAGTACCCTAACCCAACTTCCCAAAATGTGATAACGTTTGTGAACAGTGGAATAGGACAGTGTTTCTCTATACATTGGTAGATTTAAATTTAATGACTGTATACTTTTAAAACACTACAATTTCTCCACCGAACTGTGATATCATGGAAATTATTGGTTAGGAGAAGGCTAGCACAGATAGAATCTGTGGCTGAGGGTCAGTGGTATCAACAACAAATTAATCAGTCAACTGAAGAAACAGACAATTTTATTTGAGACAAAGTGAAGATTATAACTCAGGGGTAGCATCTCAGAAAGCTCTGAGAAGCTTATACCCATTAGAAGTTAAGGCAAAGTTAAATAACTTTTTGAGCCAGAGGCTGCTGCTGCTGCTGCTAAGTCGCTTCAGTTGTGTCTGACTCTGTGCGATTCCATGGACTGCAGCCTACAAGACTCCTCCATCCATGGGGTTTTCCAGGCAAGAAAACCCCATGGGGTGGGTTGCCATTGCCTTCTCCTTTTGAGGCAGAGGGCCCTACATTAAAAGTTGTTATCAACAATTTATACAATCCTGATCGGAGCTAAGCATAATCTTGGCCCCTCATAAGATCAAGAAGAAATGTTATCTTTTAAGGAATTGTCTTGATGTTGTTAGGAGAATGTTGCTCTTTTTGGTTGGCAGACATTTCTGCTGATGAGGAGGTTCAGTTGATGCATAATGCATATGATGCAAAGTAGGAGAGAAGAGGCCAAATGGCAGAGAAAAATTTTTATGTGTAGTTTTCTCATCTTGCCATAAAATATGAACTTTATTTCATAGAGGGAATGATGACAATTGCCTAAAGTTCAAGAGACGTACTGTTCACCATTTTCACAGGCTTTGTTTAAAGTGGGGGCTATGGTGTAAAGGACAGTTAAAGGAAAAGAATGAAGAGAAGGAGTGGTAACTCTAGCTTTTTTGTTTTATTTGCTTATTTCCTGGTTTAAAAGTATTCATTTGTATAACTTACCATTTTCCTTTTCCAATGAAGTTATACTAATGCCAAAGGTAGAGTGGGAAATGATGAAAAGTGCACTGCTTTGAAGATAATCTCCCTCTGGCAGGTTCCTTAGCTGTGAATCCCAAGATTTCTTATTCCAGGTGTTGGTGTTCACTTCTTGGGAAACCCTTACAGAAGGTCTGTGGCATAATGGGCCTGGGTGTGGAGAGTCACAAGTGAATTCCCAAGGGATAGTCCCAACTCAGCACTGTCTTCAGTGACACTTCCTTCTCTTGTGTGTGTTACTCACTCAGTCTTGTCCAACTCTTTGCAACCCTATGGAATGTAGCCTGTTAGGCTTATCCATCCATGGGATTCTGCAGGCAAGAATACTGGAGTGGGTTGCCATGTCCTTCAGGGAATCTTCCTGACCCAGGGATTGAACTCAGGTCTCCTGCATTGCAGATTATTTACCATCTGAGCTACCAGGGAAGCCCCGGGTGAAGGATCTATCCATCTCTAACGTTCTTTTCTTTATGTAGATCCAAGTTTTTGACCTGTACCTTCTCTTTGAAGAAATCATTTGAACATTTCTTGCAAAGCAGTTTCTATTGGCAACAAATTCTCTGTGTTTGTTTGTTTGAGCAAGTCTTTATTTCTTGTTTATCACCTTCAGTGTTGATTTCTAGTTCACGGTTACTTCATAATCTGAAAGAACCACTAGAGTTCCTGTCATTTAGTCTGGGTTCCATGCAATAGAAAAGAGGATAGAAGAGGGCCTTTTCCTTCAAAAAACTACCCATGAATCTCACATACAGTGCTTCCACGTACATATTATTGGCCTAGGTGTAGTCACATGCCACATCCAGCCACAGGGCAGGCTGGGAAAGGCAGTCTACTTGCTGGTCAGTGCAAGCTTGTGTGCTCAGTCATGTCTCCCTTGGCAGCTGCATGGACTGTAACCTGCCAGGTTCCTCTGTCCGTGGGATTTTCCAGTCAAGATTACTGGAGTGGGTTGCTATCTCCTCCTCCAGGGGATATTCCCTACCCAGGGATCAAATCCACATCTCTCTCTTTTTTTTTTTTTTTGCATTGCAGGTGTATTCTTTATGGACTGAGACATTGGGAAAGCCTCACTTGTTGACAAGGGACCCACCTAAAACTCAGAGCTCTGTAAAAGAGGAGAGTGGATATTCTGAGGCAACAAGACGCCTCCAACAGAGGAGAGTAACATTATTTCTGTGAGGAAATGTGCCATTAGAATCATGAGTCCCAGTAGATAGACGACTGACGCGCAAGGACGCCATTCACACAAAGGGCAGCTGATTTATTAGTACTTTAGCTGCTCCGTTCTTTGAGCACACATAAATCCCAATACTATAATCACCTCTACTGTGTCAGCACGATTCACCTACATTACCCTGTTTGTATATAATTCACAAATGGCATATTTGTTTCAGCAAGCATACTTCATATAAAGATTGGCTAAACAGCATCAAGTTAATTTCCATAGTCTTAAGTTATCTAGAAAGGTTTTTGCTCCATGAAATCCACTACTATGGAAAACGAAACATTAAACTGTCTTCATTTAGAAAATAGATTTTATAATAGGTATGCTTTATGTTCTATATTTCACTGAATAAAATGAAAATGTAGAACCTAAGTTTAAGAGACATATTAAATATCTCTATTGCAAAGATAATATAGACTGTCTATATGGTACATTTTAATTTGCTCTCAAAGCAATCATTAGTGACTTTAAAATTAAGTGTATGGTCCTTCTTTATTCTGTAATTAAATGGCATGAATTGTATAATTAAAACAAGAAAGATATTCACACAGTAGGAGTCAGAATTGTATCAGAGAAAGATATCTGAAGGGTTAGAAATATCCCCTAGAGAAGGGAAAGGCTACCCACTCCAGTATTCTGGCCTAGAGAATTTCCTGACTGTACCAGTCCATGGGGTCACAAAGGATCAGACATAACTGAGTGACTTTCACTTAACTTCATAAATAAACTTGAGGAGGAAGAAATTTTCCTCTACCCATCTAGGTTCTCTCGACTTAAAAAAAGTACACAAGGTGGGCTTCCCTGGTGGTTTAGGGGAATCCACCTGCCAATGCAGGAGATGCGAGTTTGATCGCTGGTCTGGGAAGATCCCACATGCGAAGGAGCAAGTAAGCCCGTGTGCCACAACCACTAAGCCTGCAAGCTCTGGAGTCTGTGTTCTGCAGCAAGAGAAGCCACTGCAATGAGAAGCCTGCTTGCCACACTAGAGAGTATCTCCCGCTTGCTGTAACTAGAGAAACGCCCACACAAAACACAGACCAGCACAGCCAAAAAAACAAACCAAAAAACTCTCCAAAATCAACAAAACGTAATGTGCAGGTTGTGAGTTAAGTTTTATTGGGTGCGTGAGAACTACAGCCTGGGAGACAGCACCTCAGATAGCTCTGAGAAACTTCGCCAAAGAAGCAGGGGGGAAGGTCAGTATATATCAGATTTTGGTGATGGGGCAAAACATGAAATCAAGCACCTATTTTTCCAAAAGATTTCTGCTAGTCTCATGAAGCTTTTGCAAGTAATGACAAACAGTTGTCACCATGAAAAGGAGGTTAGTGCTTTTCTAGATATGGGGCAATATAAGAATTAGGCTCATAAAATCAGCTCCTGGGGGGAATCTAACTATCTAAAGACCTGTTGTCAGTCCCCACCGCACACTTCTCCCAAGCAGAGAGCCTCATTTCTGCTTTCCACCCTGAACTCCTTTCAGGGGCTGTGGAAAGTAATTGGAGTGGCACATGAATGAGTACTACAGCAGTTAATATAATAGGCAAGAATACCTCTTCTCATTATACATATACAGACAATAAGCAAAATGTATAATATTTCACATAGAGATAGATGCTAGAGAAGGCAATGGCACCCCACTCCAGTACTCTTGCCTGGAAAATCCCATGGACGGAGGAGCCTGGTGGGCTGTAGTCCATGGGGTCACTAAGAGTCGGACACGACTGAGCGACTTCACTTTCACGTTTCACTTTCATGCATTGGAGAAGGCAATGGCAACCCACTCCAGTGTTCTTGCCTGGAGAATCCCAGGGATGGGGGAGCCTGGTGGGCTGCCGTCTATGGGGTCACACAGAGTCGGACACGACTGAAGTGACTTAGCAGAGATAGATGCTATGCAAGAAAGTAAAAGGCATGGAAAAAATGGGAATTCCATGGTTCAAGGGTGTTGAAAACACTTCTACCTTTTAAACCTATGTACAGCTTATCAAAGAGTCAGCTAGTATTTTAGGAAGGAAAAGATATAGAAGAAGGCAATGCTTTTAACATTGTGATAAGTAACATGAATATTCAAAATGTAATTTTAGGAAATTCCATATTACTTAACTCAAAAAACAAAAGATTATCCACAAGAACAAAATTAAAATTAACATATAAACAAGTAAGAGTGTAACTTTAAAAAAATTATACTTTATATATGAACAAATAACTTCTGGAATAAAAGACTTTATCTCAAATTCATGAAAGCTTACATTTGAGTGAAAAATGGAAGTGTTAAGTCACTCAGTCATGTCCAACTCTTTGCGACTCCGTGGACTGTAGCTGGCCAGGCTCCTCTGTTCATGGAATTCTCCGGGCAAGGATACTGGAGTGGGTTGCCATTCCCTTCTCCAGGGGATCTTCCCAATCTAGGGATTGAACCCGGGTCTCCTGCATTGCAGACTGATTACCTTATTTTAAAAAAAATCTGACTTTAAGCTCATTCTTGACTTTTTATAGATTTTTACAGATAGCATTTAATTCTGAAGTTATTCACAAATTATTAAGACAAAAAGTCAGTTTTATTTAGAGGGTACCCTTTAATATTTAAGAATTAAATACCTGAAACAGATTTGTTATTAGAATTCTTGGTGGTTCTAATCTCTTTATGGAATTTTTTTTAATGTTATCAGAATATTCTATTAGAATCTGAAACTCATAAAATGAAAATAAATGTTCAACTGTTCATTACAAAATCACTTTACTATACAGTTCCCAAACTTTTTTAAAAGTTTCCTTTGAAGACTAACCATTTGAAATATATTTTTCCCTTGTCATTTTCAAAGCTATTTTAAAAATATAAACATAAAACATAAATTTAAGGTTTTCTTTGCCCAGTTATGAAATATGTTTCAGTCATTAGCCAGAGCAGCTTTGTTAAACTGCACTGTTATCATTAAAGAAGTGACTGAACATCACACTCTAGACCAGTGGTTTCAGGGTCCATTGTGGAAGATGGGTAGTGAGGGATTGTGGGTCTTCCCCCAGTGATATCAAAGTGGCTGTGTTTTGCCATTTATTGGAGTTCTACATAAGACTTTGTATAAAAAATAGGTTTTATAACTTAAAAAAATATATTCTGAAAGTCACTGAGCAAAAAACAGACATCAGGGAAAAAAACAACAAAAAACACCTCATGAATTTGTTCTTCTTTCTTGAGAAATTGGCTAGGAAATGCACATGCACATAATAAATCTTTTTTCACCAAGGTGCTACAGATCACATTTCATCTAACTTCAGATCACGCGACTTGATACAAGATTTTTAAAACCTTTAAAAACATGAATTCTAAGCTAACAAAATGCATTTGAATAATGATTAAAAGTTTAAAACATGTTTTAAGTTTAGTTCAAAACAAAAAGTTAGAGTTCATAAACAAAATAAAAAATATTGTGATTAGGCAATTCTTTTAAAAGTACACAAGTGTAAAAATGTGACCAAATATTTCAGTAAGTTTGGAGGAAAAGAAGGAGAGCAGGCTGTTGGAAAATAAGTTTGGGAGACTAAAGAAATGGTTAAATCATGTTCTAGGAAAAGAGAATGAGCAAAGTGTGGACAAAGCAAAGGAATGTTTCCAAGGAATGGGAAATATCTCAGTTTGCCTGGGACATAAGGTAGGGGCAATGACAGGAAATAAAGACTGTGAATTGTAGGTTGTGGCCAGATTAAAAAATATTCCCAACACCACAGTTGGGACTAGGGCTTTATTCAGTTAAAAAAAATTAGGGACTAATAGCAACAGAGATTTCAACTACAAGACAGATTTCAGAGATATTAGTAGACTAGACAGTATTAGGCAACAAATTGGAAGCAAAGCAGATAAAAAAATCAATTTCAAAAGCATAACCAAGACATTTGACTGATACAAATTTTATTTTTCATGCTAAAATTTTTACAAATTTGATTTTGTCATACACAATTACAAGAGGAACAGTTACAAGTGAATTAAAAATAGTATTTGGGGGCACTTCTATAAGTATGTTTTGTTACAGGTACAGCAACAATAGTTATTAACTACAGAACTGCTCAACTTGAAAATTTAGTATATTATAATGGAGGCTAATACCTAATATAAACAAATAGTAAGTGCCCAAACATAGTCTCACACTCTATTATTATTTATTGCACAAATAAAATCACTGGTTAGAACCTACCCACCAATGCCAACAATTTCTGACCAAGCATGTCAAGTCAGAAAGCATTTTAAAATCATTTCCCAAATCTTACTTAATTTAGTTCTATGAGGAAATATAAGACAAAACACACAAGACAAAAGCTTCCTGATACTATATGCCTAAAATAAATCATTATACAATGAAATTATGCATCTTTTGCAATGTGGCATTTTTTCCATCTCACACAGTAACAAGAGATGAATACAGCTTACAGCATTTAGTCAACCGACTACAGCTGATATAGTATCTCCCAGATTTCTAGTTTCTAAAATTCTGGGGGAGTGGGACAGTTTGAACTGTAACAGTCTACAAGGTAGTAACATTACCTCTTGGCCATTGGCCCAATACTAACCCCCTTTTGTTTTTAGTATACAAAATATGCTGAAAACATTTCTCTTAAACACATTTCAATTAATGTAATTAATTCCTTCTAGAAGAATTAGATTTAGCTATGAAAACTTGCCATATATTTGTTTAATTTATGGAATACTTTTTGGGTCAATACAGACCACAGTGTATTTTTTAACTTAAAAGCCTATGCTAAACATGAGTAAAAGGAACTAAAAACATAATCACACTGGTAGTTTTTTAAAAATGAAAATTACCATTTTTATCCCTATAGTATACAAATATATTACTTGCTTTCATCCTAATTAAAGTTCAATTTCAAAAAATCCACTGTGAAATTTAAATTCTGACTAAGCACAAAAATATACAAATATCAGTCTAATCAGAAATTTCAGCTGACAAGTGAACATTTTTACTTTGAAATATGTAGATCTGGGATACAGTAGTGAGTTTTTTGATTGAACACATCACAAATATATCTAGTTTTCATGTAAAAATAATTTTTTAAAGAAATAATGTTTAACAGTCTTTTTATCCCACCTCAAACATATTTTTTCCTTAAAATAGTTTAATATCTCATTTAAAATCTGATATTACAAAAAAGATAAATAAAATTAATTCTTAGATGTATTTGAGCCAAGTAGTTACTGTTTTCAGATATCATGAGCTAAAAAATCATAAAATGGTGAGTAACCTTTGGCTTACAATCTCACTAGTGCCAACTGGAAAGCCCAATCAAGGAAGACATATGTACTTGTAAATTTAAAATTTTATATCTTTTTAGAAAGAAACCCTAACAGATAAGCATTAGTAATTAAAGATAAACATTTTATACTAAAAGTTTATAAAATAATAAAGTATCTTAATAGTATTTTAAAAATACTATCAAAAGCCTCAGTCCTACATATCACGTGCAACATCCAATACATTTTTATGAATAAAACATTTTCAAAGGCTAGAAAGAAAATATGCTTACAGTAAGAACAATGATGCTTGAGTAAAACAGACCTGTTGTGAATCTCTAATCTGCCACTTTAAAGCTTATGTGTATTTCTTAACCTCTCTAAAACCCAAATTTCCTCAGAGATAAAATGGGAGAGGGGTAATGACAGTAACTACCTTAAAGGACTCTTCTGAGGGAAAGTGAGAAAAGTTAGCACAGTACAGTGTGTGACACAGAAAGTAATCAATAAACATTAGCTACTGAGAAGTGACTTACTTTGGGGTCAAGTATCTAACAAATCATTTTCTTAAATAAGACATAGCAATATACAAATAATTATTTTAAAACTAAAAAAGTCAAATGGCATGAGAGAAAGTTGGGGACATGTACTCCAATTAAACAACCAGAATTATATTGCAATAATGATAAGGCTAAGAACCACAACGATTCATCAGGCTGATGTTTGAAGTCTTTAAGTCATTTTCATTTTGGCAATCACTTCCTATCTATTTGAACACCACACTGTATTATTCCTAAACTACGAGTCAGAAGATCTAAAGTGAATTTTATTCTCTTGTCATGAGTTCTTTGAGAAAATAATTATGTCATTTTCTTAAACAAACAAAAAAGCATGGAAAAAATGCACACAAATAAAACCATGGTCATTTACATGTTACATGGTACAGTAAAGATGGCTATTTAAAAATTGCAAACAGTTTATCTGGTGTCTAATATTTTCATACTGTTATTTCAAATCTCAAATCCATTAATCTCTTCTTTATAATTAGTCTATCTGTTACCTTTACTGGAATAATCACAGATTTAACAGAAAATTAAGCTACTTAAAATTATTAAGTTATAGATTATGCTCCAAAATATCTTACAAGTGTTCATTTCCCGTTGAAAATATTTAAGGTACTAATTTCAAGATATCCAAAATCTTAGTTCATTAGTATTAACTGGACTGTCACTATGTTACCTATGTGAACATTTTCTCTGATTTTTACTGTACTAACCTGAGTCAACAGGGCTTTCCAATGGGTGATTTCATTGACCAAGCACAGATATGGCAGACAGAAAAATTTGGTCTGGCATCAGTTAAAGTATTTATTAAATATTCAGCAAGTCCTTCAACGTCTCCATGCCTCTTTGTCCTTTTCTAAAAGATGAGGCTCCTACCACCCTCCTTTTCTGACTCACAGGACTCTGGCAAATGATATGACAAAACAGGAGTTCTGCAGAGGGCATGGTGCTATAGAAATGTAATAGCAAAACCTGCAGGCTTGGTTAGAATGACCAGTCTATTAAAGGTGCAAGAAAGTTATTCTTGGAAATATCACACACACAAAATTAACATCTTTACCATGTTTGTTGAATAAGATCTGAGAATAGTTTTTTAAAAACTCTATTACCATGTAAGAAACTGCATTGGACAATGAGCTAGGAAAGGTTAAAGCCTCACCTGTTCTTTCCAGATTTTTTTTTTAATGGCTATAAGTCTGCATTACCAGAATGTGCTTTTGTAATTGTATTAATTTACAGCCTACTTTACTCTACGGTTCTCTGGCAGTTAGTTAACCCTCTGTGAAAATAGTCACAAGTGATCTTTATTTCTCTACTACTTTCTTTTTTTAACTTATTTTAAATTTCAGTTTCTTTCTGACTTGAATGCCAGAGAAAGCAGGAATAATAAGGAATTTTTACTTTAAAGAATGAATAATATTCAGAACTAAGTCAGTAAAAGCAAATGTTCTCTAACTTTCCTGACTCTTCAGCAGATGCTCTGCATCCACTCTACAAGAATATTAGAGCTTTACATCAAAAGAAAAGTCCACTTAGTTTATACTATATAGTTTTCCAAGGTTAAAAGATACAAAGTAGGAAAATAAATTATTATTGATTTTTGAAGAAGACATATCTGAAAGGATGATTTTGAAGAAATGGGATGAAACAAAATATGGCATTTTTTAAAACATTTTTTGCTTTTACACAGTCACCGAAATACTATTATCTCTTAAAGCTGTTAGTCATTCAGTCGTGTCCAACTCTTTACAACCCCATGGACTACAGCCCACCAGGCTCCTCTGGGCATGGAATTTTCCAGGCAAAAATACTGGGGTGTGTTGCCATTCCCTTCTCCAGGGGATCTTCCCAACCCAGGGATCGAATCTAGTCTCCTACACTGCAGGCAGATTCTTTACTGTCCGAACTACCAGGGTGGTCTAACTCATTAGCTAAATGAGAAACTAGATAGGTTACTGGTCAGGGATGTAGACACAGATCTGGATGCGCTAACGGAGGTGATTGTTGAAGACAAAGAAGTAGAAATTTTGAGGCAGAAGAGGGTCTGGATACTACTCATTAAAACATCAGAAGATAGTAGAGTAAAAAAATGAAATGAGAACAATATGAAAAATACAGTTAGAACCCACACAGTAGTGAAGTGTGCAATTTCAAAGAGACAAATGGTGATCAAAAAACATGGCAGAAAAAATACTAAAAGATTGCGTGGGATCACAAAATCCATAATTAACTTAAAGGGGTGATTTTAGTTTAATAGTAAGGATAGATGAGTTAGCAATGGATTAACGGGAGACCAAGTAGTTAAAAACAAAAAAAGAAGTTAGTACATTTCATCATTAAAATGGTTCATTGAGGAAAACTCAGGAAAAAGGATATGAGAGCTAAGGGGAAACCTGAGTAGGTTTAAAGGCAGAAAGGAGGGCTTCATTAGCTCTAATTACTTATAATTAACTAAAGCTCACGTTTTAGAGTTGAGAGAGTCAGACTTATAAATAAGAATGTTTCAGAACTATGTTAGGCACTTTTCAGGTAGAGAGAGGGGTAACCTGATTTGTCACTAAGGAAGAACTGAAGGAAATTAATCTCAAGCCAATGACGGTTTTTGGTATCAATAGTCAGCCCCTATGCTCAGTAGCATGTATTTAAAAGGTATTCTGAACTTGGGAAGTGAAAAGGCCAAAAGCCCAAATGCAAAATGGTATTAAAAATATAAAATAGTAAAATAATTTACACTTGAGAACAACTTTAAACAAAATCCAAACCAAAAGTAGAAAACTTAAAAATGTAACTCCTAGAAGCCTGATATCCACGATGTGCAAAGTAATTAAATTTAAAAAAGTATAGTATAGGTTTTATTTTGCTATAGCCACCATAATTTATAACAGGATTTCCTGGATAATTTTACCAAAGTAATAATTTCACCTCTAAAACATTCATAAAATTGATGAGCTGAGTACCTAACAGTTGTGAAAAGTATCTTCATAATTCTTTAGTATGAAAAGCAACATTAAAAAAAAGTGGATCATCAAAATATTTTATTTCAAATCTATGTTATACCTGATCAAATATGCATTTGGAAACATATTCACATTCTAGAGGTTTCTGAATTTCATTTTCCTGTGTTTTTAATTTTTATGAGCAACTTACTAGATTTTAAATCTGTACCACTTTAACATTTATTACAACTATTTAGAATCCATGCATAATTTATTTACAATACTGTACATTAAATGGTTATATTTGAATATTACACAAAAGTTTCACACAACTATAACATGGAAAGACATGTGAAACACATTATATAGGGGTTTTTAAAATTTTTCAGGTACAGAATTTTGCAAACATTATTTTGGTTTATAAGTGTTATGCAAACACTAGCTTGAAATAACACTGACAAAACCATGCAAATGAGTGGAATTTCAAAATGAAAAAGTAAAAATATTTAGCTAAAAGCTAAAATAGCATATAGTTTAAATACTACCAAGTAGCAATGGGAGTTTATAAAACAGGAAAAAAGAAAAGGTATTCTTTAAATGTCTTCATCAGTAATAGGCCCTCGGTAATTTTCTATAAAAACATTCAACTCAAATTACGTTCATCACCAAAATTATGTTTTCAGTAGTGATTAGAGCTGTGAATTTTAAATAAGTATCTGTTATCCTGAAGGAGAAGTCTTAGTTTTCCCCTTTGGGAAATGAGCGAAGAACATCAATCAGTAAATTTAGGTTCAAATAAAAGATCCTGGTACAAATATCACAAACACAGAGTGGAGAGTTGTAATAAACACAAGTCCACATATTCTTAGACGTACTCTTAAAACAGAAGTGTAAACTTTAGGTTGCTCAATTTAAGATCTCCTATCATGAAGTACCTCATCCTTCAAAGTTTGGAAAATATCAATAGGTATTTTTTTCTCCAGGCGTATCTCTGAGTTTTCATTGTTGTGGCTGAAGTACATTTAGATATTCAGATTGCCCCAAATGATACGTGGTGTTTCTTCCACAATCAACATACTGGTACCTTTCCTGGGATATCTGTTCTGAATGTCCAAAGTAAGTTGTTGTTACAGTAACTCTGAAAATAAAATAAATAGAGAGAAGCACTGAATAGTTATATATATTTTAAAAATCTTTTTAAAGTGGGAACACTTTATATATTAAAATTCTTTTCAGGGAGAGGTTATTTGATTAATGATAACTTAATGTTGTAGACATGGATCTCTTAGGGAGTATTTCCCCAGTAGACAACAAGAATGCTGGCTGAGCAAGCCCTATCCAAATAATTATATACAAAAAATGTAATTTTTTTCAAAACACCTCTTTGGCTAAAAATATATTTAGTTCGTTGCACTCTTAAAAATAATCACACAGTTCTCTCATCAGAGGGAAAGGGTTAATCAGGTGTTAGCTAATGGCCTAAAGACCCAACCTATAACCTACAATGTTTTCATGGCTTAGGAAACACCCAACTTGCAAACCAATAACATTATATCTCTTCACTACTGTTACTGCCTTTACCACAGGGAGCAAGGAATTGGCTGTGGAGCTCATCCTTCTCTCGTATCAATTTCGACTGTTTTCCTGAGTTCTTGGGAGGTCCAGATTCATTATTTAGCAGCCATGTGGTCCTTCACTACTTCTCTGAGCTCCCATTTCCTCATGTGTAAAGTGGGAAACTATTTACTTCACCTCACTGCACTCATGTAAGGCTTAAAATACAAATGAGACGGCATTTATAAAGATGTGTACACTCTAAGCTAATGTTACACATCTAAAGTTGAAACAAAGAAATTCTTTCAAAAAAAAATTCATACTTACTGCATCATGAGCACTATGTTATGTACTTTGATGGTTATCAGTGTACAGAAATCACTGTTAAAGAAAAAAGCAATGTAAATACACACAAACTGTAACATTATAAATTTATTAATAAAATAGTTTAACTACAATTCCTCTTCCTATGCTAAAGCCAATACAAATACTATTAAGAAGATATAATAAATAGCCATTAAATGGTTGAGCATTTTCTATATCTCAAATGATTAATATTTTCATGGCTTCTTATTCTATGCCTTCATATTACAGCAGCTGTAGAGTTATCTACTAACTACTTCTATTTTTTTCACCTTTTGAAATTTTAGTAACCAGATTATTATCTACTCAGAAACTCTGTATCAGGCTGATATCAAAAGAGTATAAAAAAATTATCACAGTTTTTACTTAACAAGAGTTAAGAATCACTTAGGCCTAATTTACAAGTTTCACAACTTCAAACCAGAAGAGAATATTAAACATCATTAGCATTTGTAGTCCTCCTATACAAAAACAAAAAAATAACAAAATATGAGAATATGATTTTATAACATAGTAAATAAAAGGTGACACGGTATGCATGATCCTAACTGTGAAAAAAAACTATGTGTACAGGTATATGTACATTAATGTTACACATTTTGGAAAGAGAGGATGGAGATGATCAAAGGCCAGAAGGAATATTCTAAAAATGTGGTCTTGTCTCTGCTAAAATGATGGAAAATTAAACATATATATTCATTAAATGGGCTTCCCTTATAGCTCAGTTGGTAAAGAATCTGCCTGCCATACAGGAGATGTGGGTTCAATTCCTTGGCCAGGAAGATCCCCTGGAGAAGGAAATGGCAACCCACTCCAGTATTCTTGCCTGGAGAATCCTATGGACAGAGGAGCCTGGCAGGCTACAGTCCATGGGGTCGCAAGAGTCGGATATGAGTTAGCAACTAAACCACCACCACCACCATTCATTTAATATATATATTCACACATTTATGTCCTACTCTTTGTGACCCCATGACCCCATGGACTGTATATGGAATTCTCAAGGCCAGAAACTGGAGTGGATAGCCTTTCCCTTCTCCAGGGGATCTTCCCAACCCAAGGATCGAACCCAGGTCTCATGCATTGCAGGCAGATTCTCTACCAGCTGAGCTGCAAGGAAAGCCCAAGAATACTGGCGTTGGTAACCTATCCCTTCTTCAGTGAATATTCCTGACCTAGGAATTGAATTGGGGCCTCCTGGATTGCAGGCAGATTCTTTACCAACTAAGCTATCAGGAAAGCCCTATATATTCACACATACACACACTTATTCTTTATAAGTTAATGAGAAAAAAATAATTAAAAATCAGAACTTACAACATATAACTCATTTCCTCTGCTATGACAGTAGGTACTGTATAATCAATCTAAAAGGCAAAAAATGAAAATAAACCAACAGAGAATAGTATCAAAATATCAAATATTTCAGACACATTTCATAACTTAAAAGAGTTTGGAAATCTCTCTTTTTATGGGTTTGATTCTATGACTTTCTTTTACATATGTATGGGACACATTTCAAAATCCAATTTTTAGGAAAACCCCCATCTCCTGAAAGTTAATATTATATACAAAGTTGAGATGCATATTCCTCCAAAGTATTTTCTGAATGAAGCTTACTTGTTTCATATCCAGTGGACCAATACTGGTTATGTTGTTTAAGCGTGCCTTTCCAATAACTGTTTTTGAAAACTGAACTTGTGCAGTGATGTTTTCAACTTCAACAGAATAGTAGTTATTGTTCGTTATATTTAGTGTATTCTGAAAAAGAAAGAAGGTAGAAAATGTGCAAGTTATCTTAGAATAGGCATAATAAAGAAGTATTTAAAATAAATAGAGAAAATGACTCCAGCTGTGGCTATGCTTCATTTACCAGGAGCAAGTAAATTGTCCCCTAAAACATCAAAGAACATTCACTGAACCAATTATTTGGGTTTTGCATGAGTGTTATGTATATAAAACACATACAATGAACACACACTTTTAAAGAGTAGGCCCAGGAAATGTATAGTACCAGAATATAGAAAAATCAATGTTACAAAATGTATTTGTGGCCTTAGCAAAAATTCAATAAAAGTTGTTGTTCAGTTGCTAAGTTCTGTCCAACTAATTGCAACCCCATAGACTGCAGTATGCCAGGCTTCCCTGTCCTTCACTGTCTTCTAGAGTTGGCTCAAACTCATGTCTATTGAGTCAGTGATGCCATTTACCATATCATCCACTGTGGCCCTTTCTCCTCTTACCATCAACCTTTTCCAGAATGAGGGTTTTTTCCAATGAGTCAGCTCTTGGCATCAGGTGACCAAAGTACTGGAGCTTCAGCATCAGTCCTTCCAATGAATATTCTCAGTTGATTCCCTCTAGGATTGACTGGTTTGATCTCTTTGCTGTTCAAGGGACTCTCAAGAGTCTTCTATAGCACCACAGTTTCAAAGTATTAATTCTTCAGCGCTCAGCCTTCTTTATGGTCTAACTCTCACATCCATACATGACTACTGGAAAACCATAGTTTTGACTCTACAGACTTTTGTTGGCAAAATAATTTGTCTGCTTTTTAACACGCTATCTAGGTCTAACATAGCTTTTCTTCCAGGGAACAAGTGTCTTTTAATTTCATGGTTGCAGTCACTGTCTGCAGTGATTTTGGAGCCCAGGAAAATAAAATCTGCCATCTTTTCCATTTATTCCCCTATCTATTTGCCAGGAAGTGATGGGACCAGATGCTGTGATCTTTAGTTTTTTGAATATTGAGTTTTAAGTGAGCTTTTTCACTCTCCTCTTTCACCTTCATCAAGAAGTTCTTTTAAGTCCTCTGCTTTCCGCCATAAGTCTGGTAACATCTGAGGCTTTTGATATTTCTTCCGGCAACCTTGATTCCAGCTTGGGATTCATCCAGCTCAGCATTTCATATGCTGTACTCTGCATGTAAGTTAAATAAGCAGGGTGACAATATACAGCCTTGATGTACTCCTTTCCCCATTTTGAACCAGTTGTTCCATGTCCAGTTCTAACTGTTGCTTCTTCATCTTCATACAGGTTTCTCATCAGGCAGGTAAAGTGGTCTGGTGTTCCTGTTTAAGAATTTCCCAGTCTGTTGTGACCTACACAAAGGCTTTAGAGTGGTCAATAAGGCAAAAGTAGATGTTTTTTTCTGGAATGCCCTCGCTTTTTCTATGATCCAATGGATGTCTGCAATTTGACCTCTTGTTCCTCTGCCTTTTCTAAATCCAGATTGTACAGTTTATTAAGACCTTTTGGTATAGTTCTGCTATGTATTCTTGCTACCTCTTAATCTCTTCTGCTTTTGTTAGGTCCCTGCCGTTTCTGTTGTTTACTGTGCCCATATTTGTATGAAATGTTCCCTGGTATCTTCAATTTTCTTGAAGAAATCTCTAGTCTTTCCCATTCCATGTTTTCTTCTATTTCTTTGCATTGTTCAATTAAGAAGGTTTTCTTATCTCTCTGTGCTATTCTCTGGAACTCAGTATTCAGTTGGGTATATCCTTCCCTTTCTTCTTTGCCTCTTGCTTTCTTCTTGTCTCACGTATTTGTAAGAACCCCTCAGACAACCATTTTGCCTTCTTTCATCTTTTTGGGGAATGGTTTTGGTCACTGCCTCCTAAACAGTGTTATGACCTCTGTTCATAGTTCTTCAGGTACTCTATCAGATCTAATCCCTTGAATCTATTTGTAACTTCCACTGTATAAATGTAAGGAATTTGATTTAGGTCATATCTGAACGGCCTAGTGGTTTTCCCTCCTTTCTTGAGTCTGAATTTTACAATAAGGAGCTCATGATCCCAGCCAGTCACTTCCAGGTCTTGTTTTTTGTGGATTGTATAGAGCCTCTCCATCTTTGGCTGCAAAGAATATAATCAATCTGATTTTTGTACTGACCATCTGGTGATGCCCACGTGTAGAGTCATTTCTTGCATTGTTGGAAGAGGTATTTGCTATGACCAGTGCATTCTCTTGGCAAAACTGGGTTAGTTTTTGCCCTTTGCCTGTTACTCCAGGTATCTCTTGACTTTTTACTTTTGCATTCCAATCCCCAATGATGCAAAGGACATCTGGTTTTGTTGTTTGTTCTAGGCCTTGTAGGTCTTCACAGAACCGTTCAATTTCAGCTTCTTCAGCATTAGTGTTTTGGGACACAGACTTGAATTACTGTGATGCTGAATGGTTTGCCTTGGAAAGGAATGGAGACCACTTTATGGTTTTTGAGACTGCACCCAAGTACGGCAGTTTGGACTCTTTTGTTGACTATGACGGCTACTCCATTTCTTCTAAGGGATTCTTGCCCACAGTAGTAGATATAATGGTCATCTGAATTAAATTTGCCCATTTCCATTTTTGTTCACTGATTCCTAAAGTATCAATGTTCACTCTTGCTTTCTACTGCCTGACTACTTCCAATTTACCTTGATTTATGGACCTAACATTCCAGGTTCCTATGCAATACTGGTCTTTACAGCATTGGACTTTACTTTCACCAGCAGACACATCTACAACTGGACGCTATTTCTGCTTTGGCTCAGCCTCCTCATTCTTTCTGGAACTATTTCTATACTCTTCCCCAGTAGCATATAGGACACATCAACCTGGGGAGCTCATCTTCTGGTGTCATATCTTTTTGTCTTTTCATATGCTTCATGGGTTTCTCAAGGCAAGAACATTTGAAGTGGTTTGCCATTCCCTTCTCCAGTGGACCATGTTTTATCAGAGCTTTCCACCATGGCCCATTCACCTTGGGTGGCCCTGCACGGCATGGCTCATAGCTTCATTGATTTACACAAGAGTATGATCCATGTGATCATTTTGGTTAGTTTTCTGTGATTCTGGTTGTTGTTCTGGAGGCTATGGGACTGTAGTTCTTGCTTCTTCTGTCTGCTCTCTGATGGATAGGAATAAGAGCTTTGTGCAAGCATCCTGATGGGAAGCACTGGCTGTGGGGAAAGCTAGGTCTTCCTCAGGTGGGCAGGGCCTTGCTCACTAAAGATTCAATCTAATTTTCTGCTGATGGGTGGGGCTGTGCTCCCTTCCTGTTAGTTGTCTGGCCTGAGCAGCCCAGTCCTGGAGTCTGCAGGCGCTATGGTAGGGCTGGTGGCTCAGATGGTAAAGAATCTGCCTGCAGTGCCGGAGACCCAAGTTTAATCCCAGAGTGGAGAAGAACCCCTGGAGAAAGGAATGGCAACCCACTCCAGTATTCTTGCCTGGGAAATCCCATGGACAGAGAAGCCTGGCAGTCTATAGTCTGTGGGGTCACAAAGAGTCAGATACAACTAAGTGACTCCACAAACAGGCTCTGTGTTGGGGCTAATGGCTATCTCCTCCAAGAGGATTTATGCCAACACGCTGTGCCTCTCAGGGCTACTGCTGCCAGTGCCCATGTCCCCAAGGAAAATTACTTTTTTATTTTTCAATAAAAGTAACTCTAAAGTTCCATCCAAATTTTTCTAAATGTTAATATGTACATGTCTTCACAGGCTAAGTTATTTCTGATTCTACTGAATACAAAGACAACCTTTTAAAATGTTAAGCAAAACTTTAAACAATTTTTTTAAAAACTTGGTATTTTATCTTATACATGAGTAGAGGTTTCCAACAGGTCACTTTTAAGAGGAATTGGGACAGATTCAAGACTTGATGAAAAGAAATATAGTTGCATCATTTCCACACTTAATTAACAGCTGGGCTGAACTTCTGCAATTCTAACTTAAACAACTGTTTCAAATTACTTTAGAAAACAGTCAAGGAAAAGAAAAACTGTTAAATCGGGAAGTAACAAAACATCTAAAATATTGCTAACAAAAGAAATCATAAACAAAATCACGAAACATTAAATAATAAATCTTGAAGAAGTATCTGTAAGGCAGATAGTAATGGTTATCACCTATACTACGAGGCCTTACAAAGTGGGAAAAAGACATAAAGCCTCCTGTTAAAAACAGTAAGAGCAAAGGATATGAGTAAAGAAATCAGAAGAGTACAAATATAGATGGCCAAGAAACACTATTTGTCAAATTAATTTACGGTCAGAGAAAAGCTGATTTAAATAAAAGTGGAATATTGCTTTATATCCATTAAACTAGTAAAAGTTGTAGAATATGACAGATTCTATTTCTGGCAGGGATATGGGCCAAAGGGTGTATTTTTGCATTCCTGGAAAATACACGAAGGATTACAGCAATATTCATTGAAATTTAAATTATGTATTATCCTTTGACCTAGCAATTCTACTTCTGAGCAATTATTCCACAGGGGGAAAAACATTAGGATGTTAATGACAGTGTTATTTGTAGTGGCAAAAACAAAACAAAACACAAATCTCGAAAATAAAGTGAATGTCC
Organism: Nanger dama; assembly: GCA_917880005.1. NCBI lineage: Eukaryota > Metazoa > Chordata > Mammalia > Artiodactyla > Bovidae > Nanger > Nanger dama. Next base: position 41,547,474 of record CAKJTW010000007.1, read on the forward strand.
AACATAAATTAGAATGCTTGAAAAATAATATTATGTCATTAAACGGAATAATATGCAGCCATTAAAAAGAATGAATGAACTCTAAGCAGAAAATCAGGAGTGATTCCTGCAAAGTATTAACGACTGAGAAAACCAAGATGCATAAAAGTATGTACAAAATATTATTTTTAGACCTAAATAATGATTTAAGAAAAACTGAACATGTGAGTTTATATGAATATGGAGAAAGATATGGAATGAGGCAACATGGGATATGTGACAAGACAGAAAATGGTCTTAGTATAAAAATGATGAAAAAAAAAAGAATGTGCTAGCAACCAGCAATTTTATGATCACATTTATGCATTCATTTTGTTAAATGTAGAGAAATGTTTTAAAATTCTATAGAATAGTAGAAATAACCTTTCTCTAAATATATAAACACCTTCACCTACTTGGTGAAAGCTCTTAATACCAATATCATTTTATTTCTAGCTGCTGCTGCTGCTAAGTCACTTCAGTCGTGTCTGACTCTGTGTGACCCCATAGACGTGAGCCCACCAAGCTCCTCTGTCCCTGGGATTCTCCAGGCAAGAATCCTGGAGTGGGCTGCCATGTCCTTCTCCATTTATTTCTAGACACTACAGTAAAAACTTGCAAATTTAAGGTCAATGGACCCTCTGATATAGACCAAGGAATGAGATCCAGGAAAATTTTGAAGTTCTATTTAATATTGGTACACATTTTTTCTGATGAGGTGTCCATACTTTTCATTAGAATATTAAAAGGGTCAATGACGCAAAACAGGCTGGAAACAAAAATACTTGTAAGAATTACAGAAAGATAAATTGGTAGTTAAAAAGATAACACAAAGATAAACATCAAGAGAGACAACAAAAAATAAGAAGAGACAAAAAAGTTTAGTATTAAAAATAAAAATTTTACTGCTGAAAACAGTGAGAATCCATTTAATTTATGAGGCAAGAGAGTGCAGTCATGGGCTTTTAAATAATGATGATTTATTATCAAAGGCCTTAAACTTATGATCTTTAACTGCAAATTTACTTTCAGGAATCTATCCTTAAAAAATAACCTGAAACGGAAGCACAAAGTTTAAGCACAAAGATATTTTTGGAATAAATATTTGTAATATCAAAACTAAGCAACTATTAAGAAGGTTGAGTAAAAATTATAATATGGCCATGTAAAAGACTACATGCAACCACATAATATGGGAAAGTGCAGTGAGATCAATTAAGTGAAAACGTGCATGTATATACACTCACATATATGTGTGTACCCTTTATATATAATTCCATTTTAAAATGTATTATGTGTAAATATATGCATGGAAATGCTTATATACAGAGTTAGCATATGTATGTTTGGTCATCTCTTGGTATCCCTGGGGGACTAGTTTCAGGACCAACTATCCCATCCGCTCAAGGTTCCATCATACCAAAATCTGCAGATACTCAAGTCTCTGATATAAAACAGTATATATTTGCATGTAACTTACACACATCCTCCACACGACATCTCTAAATTACTTCTAATATCTAATATAGTGTAAATGCTACATACATAGTTGTGAATATAACATAAGTAGTATGGAAATAGTTGACAGTGTATAGCTAATTCAAGTTTCTTTTTAAAAAGAAAAGGATAAATGAATCCATGTGAATTCTTTTTTTCCTGTAATTAAGGAATAATTCTACCCAACACACATTTCCTTTTCAGTCCCTATGTCTCTCAACTCCCCTCCAGCAACACAGGTGCATCTACCCCAACCTCTAGCACACAAAACAACTCTTCAAGGAAAACGAATGAAGTCTAATATTACCCTTCCAAATAAATCATTGCCACACAGATGTACCTTAAAGCCAGAAGCAATGTATCTTCCTTATTAGTAATACAGTGATTTGCAAACCATGCTTACATAAATGTAGAACAGGTACAAGAGCTTCTCTGAGGTTTTTGTTTGCTTGTTTTCAGGGGTGGGAAGGCTGCAGAATCCTAAAAACTGTTGTCCTGAGAAACAAACATTTTCACACATACTAATTTACAAGAGAAATCAATCACTTGTTCACTACCTTTGAAAACAAAGGAATGGTCTGTTAAAGATGGCAAAAATTGTGTTCCACAAAACACAAGGACATGGAAATGTAACATTTATAACACCTATTCAATCAACTATATTAACATCTTGCTAGGAGCAACTGAGAGTCTAATGTTGAAAAGTAAACAGACTGTAAAAACTTTTCTCCCTGTCATTATTTTATTTTACCCTCCCAAAGGCAACTTCAAATGCTAAAGATTCTGAATACACAGAATTTGCCATTTTCAGCAGAATCATAGAGAAGGTCAATACATCAGACATAAAGAAAGAAAACTAAGTACTAAAGTGTTACCTTTCATGTTCTCTCAATAAGGACAAGGGTGTTGCTTAACATGATAAAGGAATGACATCTTCACGTTGATGTATGGCAGAAACAAGCACAATACTCTAAAGCAAATACTTCCCAATAAGAAATTTTTTAAAATAAAGGAATGAAGTAAAATATTAATATAAACATGTTCTTACCGTGATATTTAAATATATTGTGCGTTTTTGAACATCATAACTAACATATGCTGATTTGACGCCAATGTATTTCACGTCAATAGAACGAGGAAAAAGGAAAAACACAGCCAGTCCAGAAAGGAGCAGACAGACAAACACAGAAGCCATCACATACAGTTTTCTGGAAAAAAAAAAAAAAGGAAAGTGAGATACATGCATCAAAAATTACATAATGAAACATTCAGAGAAGACATTTTCATTTTCAAGTTTTTCCCTATTATACCAGTAGGAAAAGATGTATGATTTTTATTTTTAACCATCTTTTTACATTATAAAAGTATTGAATAGAGTAGGTTTGAATCTATTAAGCATTAAAATATTCTTCTTAAAAGACATACTTATCTTTTTGGAGACTAAAATTTCAGGCTTATTATAGATAGAACATTCACCGTGGTGATCCCAAAGTAGGCTGCTCATTAGAATCAAACTGCAGAGGTTTATAAAAGTATACATTTCAAGACTCCCTGATGAATTTACTGAAGTGGAATTTTCACATGTTTGTGAAAATCTGTGGTTATTTTATCAACCGATATACAGTTAGAATCAATTGTTTCAGTCTGTTTCAATTTTTAGGAACTGCCTTTTTTTTTTTTTTTTACTTTTAATACAATCTTTTAAGTGATTATTAAAAACAGGACATGATCTAAAGTCTAAACAACAGAAATATATACATGTACACACAGATATCTAATTGGCTTACCTGCTTCCTCTTCAAAGATCTGTCCCAAACTCTGAAGGTAATCAATTTTGCTAGTCTATAGTTTATCATTCTATTGTCTCTCTCTCCTTCTGCATGCATATATGTGTTTTCAAAAAACATGCGCTTTGGATGTCATGCTATAGTAAACTGCAGTTCTTCCTCACTCCATTTTATCATATAGATACAGTGTAACTTCTTCTGCTAGTCCCTTACTAGTGGCCATTTACATTATTTCTAGTTTTTGGTAAAATAAATACTGGCACAGTGAATAACGTGTGCAAATGCTACTCACTGTATTTGACAGTAATCCTTAGAATAAATTTTTCAAAGTAGAATTCCTGAGCCAAAAGGTAAATGTGTATGTAATTTCGACAGATAAGGCCAAATTTCCCCTTCAGTAGTAAAGCACAAGTGTGCTTGTTTTCACACAGTATTGCCAACAAAATAACACTCAAAATTTTGGATTTCTGCTCATCTGATACACAATAAATGGTACCTCAATATTGTTCCAATTTGCATTTCTCCTATGAGTGAGATTTAACATCTTTTCATATGTTTAAAAGATACTTGCTTTTGTTCCTTGTGAACTGGCTGTTTACAGATCTTACTTTTTGTATGGTTAGCCTTTTTCTTCCCAAACTGTGAAACTCTAGAGTAAGGATATTGGACCTCTAATAATAATTTGCAAATACCACTTCTTAGTTTGCTATTTGTATCCTGACTTGATCTGCATCTTGTTTTTGCTTTCATCTCTTAAAAGTTAACTTTTATTAACTTTTTATATTTTATCAAAATTTATTAATCTATTCTTCAGTTGAGTTCAGTTCAGTTGCTCAGTCGTGTCCAACTCTTTGCGACCCCATGAACTGCAGCACATCAGGCCTCCCTGTCCTTCTCCAACTCCTGGAGTTCACTCAAACTCACGTCCATCGAGTTGGTGATACCATCCAGCCATCTCATCCTCTGTCGTCCCCTTCTCCCCCTGCCCCCAATCCCTCCCAGCATCAGAGTCTTTTCCAATGAGTCAACTCTTTGCATGAGGTGGCCAAAGTACTGCAGTTTCAGTTTTAGCATCATTCCTTCCAAAGAACACCCAGGACCGATCTCCTTTAGAATGGACTGATTGGATCTCCTTGCAGTCCAAGGGATTCTCAAGAGTCTTCTCCAGCACCACAGTTCAAAAGCATCAAGTCTTTGGTGCTCAGCTTTCTGCACAGTCCAACTCTCGCATCCATACATGACCACAGGAAAAACCATAGCCTTGACTAGACGGGCCTTTACTGGCAAAGTAATATCTCTGCTTTTTAATATGCTATCTAGGTTGGTCATAACTTTCCTTCCAAGGAGTAAGCGTCTTTTAATTTCATGGTTGCAATCATCATCTGCAAACATCACAGTAATCCAAGTCTATGCCCCAACCAGTAATACTAAAGAAACTGAAGTTGAATGGTTCTATGAAGACCTACAAGACCTTTTAGAACTAACACCCCCAAAAGATATCCTTTTCATTATAGGGGACTGGAATGCAAAAGTACGAAGTCTAGAAACACCTGGAGTAACAGGCAAATTTGGCCTTGGAATATGGAATGAAGCAGGGCAAAGGTTAATAGAGTTTTGCCAAGAGAATGCACTGGTCATAGCAAACACCCTCTTCCAACAGCACAAGAGAAGACTCTACACATGGACATCACCAGATGGTCAACACCGAAATCAGACTGATTATATTCTTTGGAGCCAAAGATGGAGAAGCTCTATACAGTCAGCAAAAACAAGACCGGGAGCTGATTGTGGCTCAGATTATGAACTCCTTATTACCAAATTCTTCTATTACTGGATTCTAAACCACTTAGGAAAGCTGCTCCACTCTCAGGTTATTAAGAAATTAACTCTAATTTCTTGACATTCTTAACTATCTAGAAGTTATATAATAAAGGGTCAGACTGACTGTTTATAAGTCCTAGTTGCATTTTTCTTTCCATGAAGACGTGGCATGCTATTTTACTGCTTAGCTGTTTAAAGCATTGTGGTCAAGAAGGAAAACTGCCAATCTGATTTTCTATCCCTTATAAATTAATCAGTCCTTTGCTTGTGCATTCAAAGAGGCTACTGAGTTTTTGTTATTACCTTTGAAGTCCAGTAATTTCACTAAAATTGGTTATTTTCAAAATTATGGTATGTCTTTTTCAGTGTGTAGATTCATGTTTTATTTCAAGGAAGTGATCTTGAGTTAAACATTTTCTCTTTCTTCAGTTTGCCTCCTTTGAAATTCTTCAAGAACACCAGTTACATTTATGCTTGATCTCCTTGGCTTGTGTTCTGTACCATTTTCTCTCAAGTGCTTTTCATTAATTTTTGTTTGTGTGTGCGTGCACATGGGTGAATGTTTTCACTTCGTTCTTTGTATCTGCTCTGTCTTTTAAGTGCACTTTCCAAGGTATCTCTTTGTACTGTGTTCTTCCTGTCTTCATCACCAAAATTATTTTTCTCTAATTCTTTCCAGGGCCCTGTAGACTCTCTTTTCATATCCTTCTATTGTTTAGTCACTGTATTTCTGAGCTCCTGAACTTCTGACTTTTCTGTTTTACTGTCATAGTTTCTATAGTTTCCTTAATCTCTTTCAGAACATGGGAAGTATTAAGTTAAAGTTCTCATCTGCTTTTCTGATAATGCTTTATCATGTTAGTATTTTGATCAGTTCTTCTTTTATAAGTTTTACTACCTGTATGCAGGTCAGGAAGGAATGGTTAGAACTGGACATGGAAAAACAGATTGGTTCCAAATAGGAAAAGGAGTACGTCAAGGTTGTATATTGTCACCCTGCTTATTTAACTTACAAGCAGAGTACATCATGAGAAACACTGGGCTGGATGAAGCACATGCTGGAATCAAGATTGCTGGGAGAAATACCAATAACCTCAGATATGCAGATGACACCACTCTTATGGCAGAAAGTGAAGAAGAACTAAAGAGCCTCTTGATGAAGGTGAAAGAGGAGAGTGAAAAAGTTGGCTTAAAGCTCAACATTCAGAAAACTAAGATCATGGCATCGGGTCCCATCACTTCATGGCAAATAGATGGGGAAACAGTGGCTGACTTTATTCTATCTGCAATTAGATAGTGATTGCAGCCATGAAATTGAAAGATGCTTACTCCTTTGAAGGAAAGTTCTGATCAACCTAGACAGCATATTAAAAAAGCAGAGACATTACTTTGTCAACAAAGGTCTGTCTAGTCAAGGCTATGGTTTTTCCAGTGGTTATGTATGGATGTGAGAGTGGGACTATAAAGAGGGCTGAGCACAGAAGAACTGATGCTTTGGAACTGTGGTGTTGAGGACTCTTGAGAGTCCCTTGGACTGCAAGGAGATCCAACCAGTCCATCATAAGGGAAATCGGTCTTGGGTGTTCATTGGAAGGACTGATGTTGAAGCTGAAACTCCAGTATTTTGGCCACCTGATGCGAAGAGCTGACTCATTTGAAAAGACCCTGATGTTGGGAAAGACTGAAGGCAGGAGGAGAAGGGGACAACAGTGGATGAGATGGTTGGACGGCATCACTGACTTGATGGACATGGGTTTGGGTAGACTCCGGGAGTTGGTGATGGACAGGGAGGCCTGGCATGCTGTGGTTCATGAAATCGCAAAGAGTCGGACACGACTGAGCGACTGAACTGAACTTTTGTATGATGCTTGATTGTAATCTGGTGGGTTTTTTTAATGATCATATTTAAATTAGATACATTTTTGTACTTTTAAGAGAAGTTGCCATTTTGTGTGGGGAGGACAGGCCAGGACTGCTTTCATAGCTTCACTCTTCAAGGACTCCATGCTCTGTTGTTACACAAAGTATTAGATGGTCTCTATGTATATCCACTTCTATAGTTTTGAGACTATCTGTACAATTTCTGAACCTCTTCTTTTATCACTATTCTTGTTCTATACAACCTGGATTCTACTGTCAGTAACTTTTTCCTTAGGTTGTATCTTCCTTTTTGTAGTTTATGTTGAGTTTCCTTAAGCTCTCTGAGCTCTTAGGATGGCCCAGCTCCTTTAGATTTTCTCAAGGCCTCTATGTGTATCTCTGTGGACTTTTGTGCATTCTCTCCAAGTTAAAGAGTTTTTAGATTTTCTGTGTTACAGAATATTCTCAGAGGAAATTCACTGGAAGTCTTCTGAATGGGGGCCTTTTCTCTTGGGATAAAGTATTTACTTTGTCCAAGGGCTCTTAGGAACTCTCCTTTTGCGTTTCATCACAACTTCCACAAAACTGCCAAGCACTTTTGGGTCCTTATGTCATCATGGTATGAACAACCATATTTATTCTGAAGTTAGTGGGAATACCTCAACAACCGTTTTTGATGAAAATGTTGTCTCTGTGTAACTGAGACCTAATTGCTCTTTCAGTCTATCTGTTTTAACAGATTTAAGAAGATTTAGATATTACACTGCTTCTAAGAACTTATGCAATCAGGAATCATTTTTATTTTCTAATGACATAATGGATATGATGGCATAACTTAACCTGATACTATTTTTCCTTTTAATAGTTTTAACTAAAATACCTATTTATACATATTTGAAAAGCAAAATATATTTTTTAATTGCCCTTTTCTTACGATTACTTACGTTCTTCTTGGCCTTAATCTCTGATCACTGTATGGAATCAATGCCACCAGTTGGTTTTCTTGTCCTAAAAGAATTAGATTTAGAAATGTATTAACATGATTAATTAAAAGTATAATGGCTCCTCATCAAAGTCTGGTTTGGAAAGAACACAATACCATCTGGCTCTCATCTCATTCCTTTACTAAATTCTCTCAAAATCTTCAAAAATTATCCAGTAGAGGCTGAGTTCCAAAGCAGACACTGTGTTTTTTTCATATCTGAATTTCTAGCTATTCAAAATGCTATGAAGAATGAGAAAGAGTAATTCTTTCTTCCATTGGGGTTTAAAAATCACAAAGTCCAGGCTTTCAGATCTGAATTTACCAGGCTTTCCTTCACCCAGTTTTCCATTAAGATTTCAACTGGGTTATCTGAATGAGAGCAGAAGCAGCATATCATTACCACTGTGTACTGAAACCCCTATAACTACAAAGGTTCTTAAAGTATTCCCCTTGAAAACCAAAACTGACATATATTAACTCTCAGGCTTCAAGAACCCAAATGTATACATACCCTTCCAGGAAGGACTCATTCAGGTCACACCTCTCTCTGTATTAAGTTACTTCAAAATTCAGTATTTCTTTCTTGGGTTGGTGGATCAGATGGTAAAGAATGTGCCTTCAGTGGAGGAGACCTGGGTTCAATCCCTGATTTGGGATGATCCCCTGGAGAAGGGAATGGCTATCCACTCCAGTATTCTTTCCTGGGGAATTCCATGAACAGAGGATTCTGGCAGGCTACAGTCCATGGGGTCACCAAAGCATCAAACATGACTGAGAGGCTAACACTTTATGAATAAATGCACCTCTAAATGCCAATTTTCCAAACACTTTATGAATAAATGCACTCTAAATGCCAATTTTCCAATCTTATGAAAACTTGGTTCTTCATATTAACTATCAAAGCCCCACAGTCAAATTCTCTTTTAAAGCTTTTCATAATACTTTTGTTATACCTCCCTGCCCCCTCCACAAGTCTCCCCTCATCCATACTTCCCCTACCGTATTCACATATAAATCTGTATCTGTGTATGTGTGTGTACGCGTATCCTATTTGGTGCTATTCATCTGTTTAAATGACTACTGATTAAAACTAACCCTTTAGCTACTATGCCTGTATCTACACAGCTAAAAGTAGATAGAGAAAAACAGTCTCATTTTAGATCACTAATTTTAAGTGGCCTTTAATAATGCCAACACTTTTACTCTATTTCCCAAGTTCATACTCTCAACCTGACTCTCCCAAACTACAATTTCATAACTTCAACTTTTTCAAACCTCCAATATCTTCTCCCCTGTCCTTACGCTCACTTCACGATGCAGCAAAGACGCAAGGATTGCCACCAAGCTGCTGCCACCACCACATCCACCCACCCACCTGCTTGTGCATCCAGACACTCTACCTCCCCTCCTCCTGCTGGGAGTAAACTGGCTGTGCTCCTCTGGAGGGGCCTGTTGTCCTTGTGCACTGTAATACTCCTTGCCACCTGCATTTTCAGGCTCATCAGCTGACAAACACATTATCTATTCCATCTTCAAAAAATTCTTCTCCTGACCTTACAGTCCCCTCTAGCTATCACTTTTCTCTCCTCTCCTGTACAGCTAAACTCAAAGAAAAGCTATTTTTTGACTATATAACTTTGTGCCTCCTATGCACTCCTGATCCCACTCTACACACGTTATGTATTCCTTTGCTACCAAAACTGCTCTTTTAAAAGGTTTCTGGCCTCTAAATTACCAAATCCCAAGGTCAGTTCTAAGTCCTCACATTATCTGATCAGCAGTATCTAACATAGTTGACTGACTTCTCCTTCACCTACATTTTTCTCATTTATCTTCAAGGATACCACAGACAAAGGGATTTCCTGTTTCTGCTCTAGCTGCTGTTTTTAGTGTCCTTTGCTAATTCTGTCTCATGTCACTGACCTCAAAATGTTGCAATGATCCAAGGTTCAGTGCTAAAGTCTCTTCTGTTTTCTATTCACACTGACAACCTTGGTGCTCTCATTCAATTCAGCTTTAAGTATCATCTCTACATGGATATGACTCCATGCTAGGCCTTGCATTTGAATTCCAGGCCGTTAGTAACTAACTTCTTACTGAACATATCCACTCAGATGTCAAAGTGCATATCCAGTTTTATATATCTAAAACTGAACTCCTGCTCTCTCCCCTGACACATATACTCAAACCTTTTCTCTATATTAATAAGTGGCTACTCCATTCCTCCAGCTGCTCAGACAAAAACATCTGCAAGATCGTCCTTCACCTTACTATCCACAATGCACATCCAGACAGCCAAAAATGCCTACTGGCTATACTTCGAAAATATATCTAGATTGCAAAAATGAGACTTCAGCCCTCCCTAGGGCCCCAGTCTGAAGCATTAATACCTTTAACTACAATAATCCTTTAATTCTCAAATAGCTACTACCTCTGCAAAGGTATTGTCATTCTGGCCTTCCCTCAGCTTCTCTCCAGGGTCAAATATTGACTTCAATCAAGCAGTAAATGAGAACAGTACAAGGTTTTTAAAATTATTTCTCCTTACTTCCATTGCTACTAAAGTAACCTACAAACAGCACATGAGGATTACTCCCTACTGACTCCCCCTATGACAGGCACAAATTTATTTTTTTTTCCTATATGGCTCATCTTCATGTATCATCCTTCTTCATGTAGTTCCTTTAAAAAAGAACTAATTAGCTCGTGACCAGCTTATTATTATTCTATAACAACAAATTAAAAATATTCAGTCAGCACATTACTTATCCTATCACCCGCTATAGCAAAGCAACTGTGACCTGATCTTTATTGATACCAAACAGGACTAAAAGTTTAGTCAAGACACGCTGCTTATCTGCTATAATTTCAGGTGGGAAAGAAAAAAATATTGGAGGTAGAAGGGTGGTTTTCATTACTGCTTTAGGATCCCTAATTAAAATCTTTAGGTTTGTGTCCTTTTGAGAGAAGATAACTGATAGGAAGTTTAATTCTGTCTTTTAAAACATAAACGATTGTGCTTAGACCCATGAGTTTCAAAGTAATTGTGAAAATTCCTGGAATTATTCTTTAATGGAGAAACAGTGTAATAACACATACCCCTAGGAATTCTTCCTGTTCCTTGACAAGTGGGGCAAGTGACACTATCTCTTCCTGTAAATTCCACATATGGAAACTGAGAGACATCTCCACTTCTTCCATCTTCATTATGGACTTCACCATTAACCAATCCGTTCCTTACATTTTCAGTTGATGTAATGCCATCATAACCATCTTCTTTATTTGAATGTAAAGGCAAATGAGAAAAAGACTTTCCCATGTCTAAGAAAAAGAAACAAATCTTACAGTAAACTTCAGTTAAAAAAAAAGCATACTTAAAAACATTGCAGGATATTTTTACTCATCAAATTAATTAAAATAACCTTCAAGGGAGTGTTCAAACTACTATTTAGGTTGGAATTATATTCAATCAAAATAATGTCTCAAATAAAGCAGCCATTTACTAGAGTCCAAAAGTGCTTTTCTAACAAAATATCATGAAATGATATCATATCATGTGATGAGAAAGGGCTTTCAAACAACATTAAAATTTGACAGCAGTCTACACTTTCTTAAGAGTTCTTTGAAAAGAAACACATGTGCTTCACTTTTCTTAGAATAAAACAAAAACACGTTTTACCTTTAAATCAGCAGCAAAGCAAAAGTTGCTTTGGGCAGATTACAGCTAGGTATCATCAGGTAATGTCAAAGTAGTATTTTTCAACCTTTTAAAATTCATGCCCTTACGTGAAAGACAAAATCCACAATCTTTCTCAAGCTCACATTTCTAGCTTTAAACATTTGCAACAACAAAAAAATACAAAAAACAAACCTCCAGACTTTTTCTTTCATTCAACAGTTGGTGAAAGTTAAAATTAAGAAATTAATATTCCAAAATATTGAATACAATTCACCAATACAAAGCAGCAAAATTTAGAACATTAATTTCAAATTTTTAGGATAACAGTATCAAAAATGCAGGTGGGAAATTAAATAAAATTTAAAGACAAATAAAAATAGGAAGTGCTAGTACCTATATCAAAAGAACATCCACAGGTAAGTAATGCAGTAAGACTGAAGTTGAAGTCACACAAGTTTTAGTATTAAAAAAATTTTTTTTAAGACATATACTTTAATCTGTTGATATTCTGCGCACAAATTAACAAAGGGAGAAAGCAGAATTAAAAAACAATCCACTTCTGTTTCTAAACATGACCATATATTTCTTTTCATTTCCTAAAACAGATTATTAAAGGCATTCATATAAAAAATGTCTTTAAAAATGCTCATTGTTTTTAATAAGAAAAACTGACCCTCAAAATAATTCAACTTATCTTATTCTATGAAGAAAAGTCTACTTTTTAAAACTTGTATGCAATCCATGTGTTGGGGTCACTCAAACACAGGGTAAACAGCAGGATAAAAAATTATATAACTAGTGCACGAACTTAAAATTTCAGAATGATGAATAAAATGCTTGTTTTCAATATTAAAAATAAATTTATGTACACACTGCCCATTAAGTTCAAAAACATAAATAACTTATGACTTCTAAAAACGCATATATTTTTCTCTGGATTTTGCTCAGAGACATTTAACGCAAGCCAAACTAATACTTGCCAGTCACAGGTGGTTCAGGGGAGAATTAACATCACTGACCCCACACACTTTGACCTTGGGCTTATGTGGAATGCTAGTTGACCCGGGATCAGGGCGCCAAACCCACCCTTTTAGGATCTCAGTTTACACAACAGAGGTTATAGGGTGCCTCCCACTGTAATGACTTAAAGGGAAAAGGCACAGAAGGCAAAAAAATAAAACAAGAGGCTCTCAGTCAGAGTCTGTTTTCTATCCTTATGTAACAGCTGCCTTAGAGTCGGCGTGGGACTGGTGTTTGTTTCATCAAGGTTAATGGACAGGCGCCAGGCTTTGTCAGGTACTGCCCATTCCTGCCCTCCCTACTGGATTTTCCTCAAAGCGCTGCTAAGTTTAACCACTTTTATTCTTGGAGACTTATAAAGAGGTACTAGGCCCCTGTGCTCAACACATTTTTGTTCTAATCAAAATCCGTTTATTTACTTAAGAGCAACACGAATCTTAGGCTTATTATGGAAGGGGGGAGAAAAAGTACAGGACTCCATCCAATTTAAATAGGTCGTGAGCTTCTAAACGAAAGAAGTCGGCGCCTTTCGTAAGCCTGCCGACTCCGGAAAGGTTAAAGATGAAATACAAGCAGTCGGACAAGAATACTGAAAAAGAGCAGAACTAAGGGCTCCCGGCCGCTCAAGGCGCGGGGGCCTGGAATCTTGCCCGTGCGCCGGGCTTGCACCGAAGCCCGGAGTCCCCTGGCAGAAGGCTGGGCCGGGGGAAGAGGAGCTGACACACCTCCATCGCCCGGCCCGGAGCGCCTCTCTGCCCTGCAGCCCCCCCCTCCGCCACCCTCCTCCTCCGGCTCGGCTCTTTCCGGGGGCCCCGCTCGGCCCCCGCTGGTGAAGGGGACCTGGGGGCTGCGCGTCCCGGGTCGCTCACCGGCACGCGGGGTGCTGCGCAGTCCCGAGCGGCTCCGGCTCGGACAGGGAGGGCAGGGTCACGGAGTCCGCAGTCCCGGGTGCTGGGGCGGGCGCGACGGGTCTGCAGCGCTGGGTCGCCGCGGGGTCGGGGTGGGGGTGGGGCAGCACCACGGCATCAGCTGAGGCCCGTCGCTGTCACTGCAACCTGCGCCCGCGCCTGCGCAGAGCGCTCCTGGTGAGGCCGTGGGGGGGGTGTGTGCGTGCGTGTGTGTGTGTGTGTGTGTGTGTGTGTGTGTGTGTGTGTGTGTGTGTGCGTGCGCGCGCGCGCTGTGGCCCGGAAGCGCGCACTACGCCTGCGTCCTTCCTCCGTCTTCTTAAAGCTTTGAAGGCTGCTGCGGTTCTTGTGTGCGGTCTCCCAGTTTCATTTCCTTCGTGTCCCAAGAACTAGCGGTAAAATTTGACCGCTCTCGCCCTGGAAGATTTGAACATAGTAGTACTCTCTCCGTTTTCCCCTGTTAGGCTGTTTCCCTTTGCAAAGGGAAAAGACGTTGACCGTCTGCTTCAGCTCCCTGAGCTGAGCAGCCTCTCGTCCAAGATCAAGTGGTCCCTGACACTTGCGACGCTGGGAGTGACATAAACCGGTTGGTAGACGCGTGTCTGGTAGCTGAGAAGTCACATCTGTTTTAATTTGGAACCTCTTAATTATAGAAAGAAATAGTAAGTGAGTGGGAACCGGATTTGGTTTTGTTTTTGTTTTTGCACCTTATGTCTCCCTCCTCCCCATAAATGCTTGGTTACAAGGGTGTGAGATCCCCGCCCAAATCCCCGTGTTTCAACTCATCCCTGTGACTTGGGGCTACTCTCCCCAATATTTCAAAGCGTAGATTATCTCATGTGAAAAATGAGAATAACCATACAGAGTTGTTTTGAGAGTTAAATGAGGTATTGGCAATGCCTATCAACCACGGACTGGACTCATTGCCTGCAGAGAACTTCACGTTTAATGAATGAAACCTACTTTTATAATCACGGTCATAATGTACCTCATAACCAAGGAAGTAAGTGATAGTGATCTATTGTATTTTTGTGTTCTGACAGGATAGGTGGCCAATAGAATATGAAGATATGTAAAAGTAAGAAATGCAAATAAAAAACGTACAATTTAATATCTTAAATTCCTATTTGCACGTGTAAGATAATGAGTCTGCTTACATAATGTTGGTAAAGATATAAATGACCTGGCAAGCAGTTAAACAATATGTAGCAAGAGTATTAAAACTAAATTTTCACACCCTTTAGCCCCACAGACCCACCTTTTGGAATTTATCCTAAACCTAAGGGCTTCCATTGTGGCTCAGCTGGTAAAAAATCCGCCTGCAGTGCAGGAGACCTGGGTTCGATCTCTGGGTTAGGAAGATCCCTGGAGGAGGAACAGCTACCCACTCCAGATTCTGGCCGTAGTCCATGGGGTCGCAAAGAATCGCAAACGCCTGAGCAACTTTCACTTTCGAGGAGAAGTCTAATTTTTCAGTACAAAGTGCATGCATGCTAAGTTGCTTCAGTCGTGTAGGGCTTTTTGCAATCCCATGGATTGTATGTCCATGTCCTTTTGAGGACCCCATGTCCTCCAGGCTCCTCTGCCCATGGGATTCTCCAGGCAAAAATACTGGAGTGGGTTGTCATTTCCTTCTCCAGGGGATCTTTCTAACCCAGTAATCGAACCCAGGTCTCCTGTATTGCAGGCAGATTCTTTACCGACTGAGCTAGGAGGATAACCCTCAAAGTGACTGTTGTTCAGTTGTGTCCAGCTCTGCGACCCTATGGACTATGCAGTATGGAGTTCTCCACGCCAGTATGCTGGAGTGGGTAGCCTTTCCCTTCCCCAGGGGATCCTCCCAACCCAGGGATAAAACCCGGGTTTCCCGCATTGCAGGTGGATTCTTTACCAG
Source organism: Nanger dama (assembly GCA_917880005.1). Taxonomy (NCBI): domain Eukaryota; kingdom Metazoa; phylum Chordata; class Mammalia; order Artiodactyla; family Bovidae; genus Nanger; species Nanger dama. The sequence goes on from CAKJTW010000007.1 coordinate 41,562,940, forward strand.
CTGAGTCACCAGGGAAGCCCAAGAATACTGGAATGGTTAGCCTATCCCTTCTCAGGATCTTCCCAACCCAGGGATAAAACCCGGGTTTCACTCATTGCAGGAGGATTCTTTACCAGCTGAGTCACCAGGGAAGCCCAAGAATACTGGAATGGTTAGCCTATCCCTTCTCAGGATCTTCCAAACCCAGGGATAAAACCCGGGTTTCCCTCATTGCAGGAGGATTCTTTACCAGCTGAGTCACCAGGGAAGCCCAAGAATACTGGAATCGTTAGCCTATCCCTTCTTGGGATCTTACCCACTCAGGAATCAAGGGGGGCCTCCTACATTGCAGGCAGATTCTTTACCAGCTGAGCTAGTAGGGAAGATCAAGAATGCTGAAGTTGGTTGTTATTCCCTTCTCCAGGAGATCTTACCAACCCAGAGCTCCAACCTGGTATTGGCAGATGGGTTCTTTACCACTAGCATCACCTGGGAAGCCCTCACTTAACCTAAATGTCCAACAATGTGAGGTTAGTTAAATCATTCCTCACCTCCCCTTTTAGCCCATATCTTCCCTTGGAAGCGTTGATTCAATTATTTAAGCCGTCATATTTAGCCCAGTCCTTCCAAAGGTGAGGAGAGGGGGTGAGCATCTTTCACTAATATTGTTTGAAATTTCAAAATAAATATCACTAAAAGAAATCAGAACCATGGAGAAAAAAAATAACTTGCAAATATATTGTAATGGCCTACCTGTAAAGGGTTACCTAAATATAGAATAGCCATACAATTAGATCTTATAAAATTTGTAAAAATTATGTTGTAAATGTTTTATTACATGAGAAGTGATGATAATATACCAATAAATAAAAGCAATATGCAATAGATAATGTATGAAATATTATAAAGGCTGTACAGTCTGTTCACGTTTAGACCATACGAGTATAAATGGAAGGAACTATACAAAGTCAAGCAGTCATTTGTGGTTTGAGGCTATGCTTTTTTTTTTTTAATTTTGGGAAGTGAGGCATCTGCTTATTTATTTTAATTTGATTGGCTGTGCTGCATGGCACATGGGATCTTAGTTTCCTGACCAGGGATCGAATGGACCCTCCTTGCACTGGAAGCAGAGTCTTAACCACTGGACCACTAGGGAATTCCCTCATTTTTGAATTAACAAATGTTTCTTTAACATATACTGCTTTTCAGTTAAAAGGTATTATTTTTAAATTCTCAAGGCAATACTTAGTCATTATTCTATCAACTGTTCATGGGAGTGTAACTTAGTTCAGCCACTGTGAAAAACATTATGGAGGTTCCTTGAAAAGTTAAAACTAGAAGTACCATGTGACCCAGCAATTGCACTATCATAGTATATATCTGAAGGAGATGAAAATGAGGTCTTGAGATATCTGCACTTGCATGTTCATTTTAGCATGGTACACAGTAGCCAAAATATTGAAACAAAGTAGGAGTCAGTTCAGTCGCTCAGTCATGTCCGACTCTTTGTGTCCCCATGAACCGCAGCACGTGAGGCCTCCCTGTCCATCACCAACCCCCAGAGTCCACCCAAACCCATGTCCATCGAGTCAATGATGCCACCCTACCATCTCATTCTCTGCCGTCCCCTTCTCCTCCTGCCTTTAATCTTTCCCAACATCATGGTCTTTTCCAATGAGTCAGCTCTTCGCATTAGGTGGCCAAAGTATTGGAGCTTCAGTTCAACATCAGTCCTTCCAATGAGCACCCAGGACTGATCTCCTTTAGGATGGACTGGTTGGATCTCCTTGCAGTCCAAGGGACTCTCAAGAGTCTTCTCCAACACCACAGTCAGTAGATGAATCAATAAACAAGATGTGCATATATATACATATGTGTATACATACACACATATACAAACACATAGGAATATTATTTGCCAGTGTGAAAAAAAGACATCCAGTTGTTCGTGGCAACATAGAATTTGAGGGCATTGTACTAAGTGAAGAAAGTCAAGCAGAGAAAGAAATACCATATGATACAGCTTGTACATGGAATTTTACAAAGCTGACCTCATAAAAACAGAAGCTAAGATTGTGGTTAAAAAAGGAGTAGGAGAAAAAGGAAATGGTGTACAGACTTCCAGTTACAATATTAAATTCTGGGGACTTAATGTACAGCATAGTGACTATAATTAACAATACTGTATCATACACTTGAAAAACTAGATTGTAAATGTTCTAACTGCAAAAAGAAATGGTAATTATGTGACATAATGCAGATCTTAGATAATGAATGTTATGGTGGCATCATTTTGCAATATATAAGAGTATCAAATCAACATGTTGTACTCCTTAAGCTTACACAATGTTATATGTCAATTATATGTCAGTAAACCACAACTGCACTCATCTTACACGCTAGTAAAGTAATGCTCAAAATTCTCCAAGCCAGGCTTCAGCAATACATGAACCCTGAACTTCCAGATGTTGAAGCTGGTTTGAAAAAGGCAGAGGAACCAGAGATCAAATTGCCAACATCCACTGGATCATGGAAAAAGCAAGAGAGTTCCAGAAAAACATCTATTTCTGCTTTATTGACTATGTCAAAGCCTTTGAGTGTGTGGATCACAATAAACTGTGGAAAATTCTGAAAGAGATGGGGATACCAGACCACCTGACCTGCCTCTTGGGAAACCCATATTCAGGTCAGGAAGCAACAGTTAGAACTGGATATGGAACAACAGACTGGTTCCAAATAGGAAAAGTGGTACGTCAAGTCTGTATACTGTCACCCTGCTTATTTAATTTATAAGCAGAGTACATCATGAGAAAAGCTGGGCTGGAAGAAGCAAAAGCTGGAATCAAGATTGCTGGGAGAAATATCAATAACCTCAGATACGCAGATGACACCACCCTTATGGAAGAAAGTGAAGAGGAACTAAAAGCCTCTTGATGAAAGAGGAGAGTGAAGAAGTTGGCTTAAAGCTCAACATTCAGAAAACTAAGATCATGGCATCTGGTCCCATCACTTCATGGGAAATAGATGGGGAAACAGTGGAAACAGTGTCAGACTTATTTTTGGGGCTCCAAAATCACTGCAGATGGTGATTGCAGCCATGAAATTAAAGGACACTTACTCCTTGGAAGAAAAGTTATGACCAACCTAGATAGCATATTGAAAAGCAGAGACATTACTTTGCCAACAAAGGTCCATCTAGTCAAGGCTATGGTTTTTCCTGTGGTCGTGTATGGATGTGAGAGTTGGACTGTGAAGAAAGCTGAGCACCAAAGAATTGATGCTTTTGAACTGTGGTGTTGGAGAAGACTCTTGAGAGTCCCTTGGACTGCAAGGAGATCCAACCAGTCCATTCTAAAGGAGATCAGCCCTAGGTGTTCTTTGGAAGGAATGATGCTGAAGCTGAAATTCCAGTACTTTGGCCACCTCATGCAAAGAGTTGACTCATTGGAAAAGACTCTGATGCTGGGAGGGATTGGAGGCAGGAGGAAGAGGGTCTGACAGAGGATGAGATGGCTGGATGGCATCACCAACTCGATGGCTGTGAGTCTGAGTGAACTCTGGGAGCTGGTAATGGACAAGGAGGCCTGGCGTGCTGCGATTCATGGGATCCCAAAGAGTCAGACATGACTGAGCAACTGAACTGAACTGAAAGCTGGAAAACAGTAAAAATAATTAAAACTAGTTAGTGACTTGAATTATCTGAATTTTTACAGCATCTTAGTCGTAATTTCTAATGAGAATAATTTTAAGAGTTTGAGAAAGCTGTGCTGAATGAATGAATCTATTATACCAGGCATTCTTTATATCACCTCATTTAAATGTAATAGGTTCTATTATTATCCCACATCTCTTTTTTAAATAGAAGAAGCAGAGGATTTGAGGTATTATGACTTATTCATGGCCACAGAACTAGCAAATAGCAGAACTGGAACTCACATATTCTGGTTTCAAAGGCTGAAGTATTATCCACTGTAGCAGAGGTGTCTGTATTCAATTTTAAAGATGAATATTTGTCTGAAAAAAAGGTTAAAATACATGAAGACTAATATAAAAAGTAATTCTTAAGCTTCATAGCAGAGAATGTGAAGGGAATGAAACTGCTCTGGGTTTTCATGGAAGAGAATGTTGAAAGCAGCAACAAGAATAATTTTTTTTTTTTTTTAGATTTGTTGGCCTGTAAAGAAAGCTGAGTGCTGAAGAATTGATGCTTTTGAACTGTGGTGTTGGAGAAGATTCTTGAGAGGCCCTTGCACTGCAAGGAGATGCAACCAGTCCATCCTAAAGGCAATCAGTCCTGAATAGTCATTGGAAGGACTGATGTTGAAGCTGAAATTCCAATACTTTGGCCACCTGACGCAAAGAACTGACTCATTGGAAAAGATCCTGTTGCTGGGAAAGATTGAGAGTGCGAGAAGGGGACGATAGAGGATGAGATGGTTGGATGGCATCACTGACTCAAAGGACATGAGTTTGAATTAACTCTGGGAGTTGGGGATGGACAGGGAGGCCTGGCATGCTACAGTCCATGGGATTGCAGAGTTGGACATGACTGAGTGATTGAACTGAACTGATAGAGGTAGAATCTTAAATATGCTCATAATTTTTTTTCAGACATTCTTACCCAAAAGATAAAGAGTTTTACTACTCTTTGCTACTCTTTGTGTTTTCAAAGCTTAGTCTAATACTTACATATGACATGATAATTTTCTTCTGTTTTTGTTTCTTTGTGTTTGCCACACGTACAGCTTGTAAGATCTTAGTTTTCTGACCATGTAGCGAACCAAGGGCCTCATGAAAATGCCAGCTTCTAACTGCAATCCTCACAATAGGTTTCCTTTAAGAGATAACAGGATTCATCAAATCAAAGTTCATTTATTTATTTGACTTGCTGTGTCTTAATTCTGGCCCACAAGATCTTTGGTCTTTGTTGTGGCATGCGGGATTATTTCACTGTGACATGTGGGATCTAGTTCCCAGACCTGGGCTTGAACCTGGGCCCCTTACATTGGGAGTGTGAATTCTTAGTCAGTGGACCACCAGGGAAATCATCTAGCATTCACTTAAAAGACATTCCAAATCAGTGCTTTTAAATTATTTTCATAAATCTCTTTAGTAATCTGAAATATAAAACTACTCTCCCAAGGTGAGAGAAAAGAAACAAAAACATTTTGTGTACTTTCTCAAGGGAGTCACAGATTTCCCTGATGTCTGGCCATGTGGGCCAGATTAAAACCCTTGCTGTAAAAATCATTAAGGATTAATTTGGCAAGAAAATGGATTATAAAACCCAGTTAGATAAAGATGGCTCTATTTAGACCTCAGTCATTAAAACAATTGTGCTATATTTGCTTGCCATTATTTGTTCTAATTTTCAAAGAGGGCTTTGGGAAATAGTAATTATGAATTAGCTACAGAGACAGGATTCCACTGTGGCATATCAACACTAGGTGACCCCACATTTCTTTTCAAAATACCCTGAAAAGATTCATCTTTCTTCTTTTTTTTCTTTACAGTTTTTCTACTTTCAGTATTGCCATACTTTAAATTGCAGTTTAACCTTAAAAGGGGTAAGTTTTAGTTTTAATTTATAAGTGGGGCATAGCTTGGACACCCTGGATTCTGGCTTTGTGTTCTTCAAATTTGCCTCAGTGATCACCGTGGTACTAATATCTAAGTAGACTCGTTGTTTTATGGATTGTCATTTTAAAATAGCCTGGTCATAAGGAAATGTTACATGTTCTATGAATACCCTAATCATAGAAATAATATTCAAAAAATATAATAAATTTAAATTAAGAGTGAATTAGTAAGAATCAAATTAATTAAAACTTTAAAGTCTTAAGGGAGCTTCTAAATATTGAGATCTTACCACTTTGACACCTAGTATCCCCCAAGCTCAAAGTGATGTTTTAAAAATTTAGTTAGAGCTTGTAATTAAAGTAATTGTTCTTTTTCATTAAATATTAAATCTAAAATAGGAAGTGAAAGTAGATGAGAAACTGGAAATACCTGAATAGAGATTTCATATGTATAAATTATTCACTGTGTCTCCCTAGTTCTTCAGTCTTCCAGAGTCACCCTTTCCATTAGTAGACAAATGAAACACCATGAACCCTCTTTCCTAGAGGCATGTGTTGCTGTTGTTGTGTGTTGTTGTTGTTGTATTTGACTCTTTGAAACCCCATGGACTGCAATACGCCAGGCTTCCCTGTCCTTCACCATCTCCTGGAGTTTATTCAAGCTCAGGTCCATTGAGTCAGTGATGCCATCCAGCCATCTCATCCTCTGGCCCCTTCTCTTCTTGCCTGGAACATGTACTCCCCAATTTTTCTAAAAATATCTGCGAAGGAAGTCTTACAACATTTTGCTGAAAGTTGACTATCGTTATTTTCCATGTTCTGCTCCTGGCTGAAGTCTTGGTCACTTTGTGGCATCTTATCACTACTTCTGGATTCTTCATTGCACTCTCTGCATCCTTTTGCCATGCATTTAAACATGGTTCCTTTCTGTCAGACTGCAAGTCCTCATAAACAGAAAGCTGTATGTATAACAGCTAAAGTGGTTTAAGCATACAAAAAGCAAACAACTTAAAATTGTATCCAACACTGGTTTTTATTAAAGTTCAAAGTTCATTTTCTGCCATAAGTCATATTGTAGTGATCCTCCTTGCACCCGAGACTAGTCCATCAGTTACCCAGGAGCCCATTCTGATTCTCCAGTAAGACTTTTCCCAAATGCTTTCCTGTCAGTCCAGGGGCCCAAACTCTCCTTTTCTCAAGATACTGCAGTGAAAATAGAAAATTCCTCTTATAGAGGCCAGTTTGGCTGTACCTTTACCTTAATGTCCAAATTCATCCCACCCCCATTTACCTCTCATCTTAATGCCTATTTAGACTTTTGTGCTAACCCCAAACTTTCTTTTAATTTTCATTATATTTGTTCTCTCTTCCTGTTGACTAGAAAATATATCTTCTAGAATTTTACATTAATGAAATCAAACATTATGTACTCTTCTTTTTCTGGCTTTTCATTCAGGCTACTTGATCCATCCATCTTGTAAGTATTCACAGTCCATCCCTTTTTATTGTTGAGGAGTTTTCTCTTATAAGGAAAGACCACATGGATGTGGGTCATAGTCCTGTAGCACAATCTATATTGTCTCTATGGTTTTAATCCTGAACATATAAATGGAACCACATGGGGGAAAAAGCTTGGTATGGTCATTCTTTGTAATTTTAGTCATTAAATAGATGGGTAGTGGCCTATTCTTGTGGTTTTAATTGGCATTTCCCTAATAGTTACTGATGTTGAACATTTTTTCGAATCCGTGTTTGCCATTCTCATAGACTGTTATGTGAAGTGTCTGTTCAAGACTTGGCCCAGTTTTTCTTATTATTTTGTTTTCTTTTTATTGAGTTTTGGGAGGGTTTTAAAATATATTCTGGATACAAGCATTTATCAGATATATGATGTGCAGAATTTTTTCCTTCAATCTCATTCTTTTAACTTTGTCTTTCAAAGACCAGAAGTTCTTAATTTTGATAAATTTGAATTTATCAACATTACCTAAAGCCAAGTAGGTAAGAGAGTTAAGTAAATCAACAATTATAATATAATATGATGTCCTATGATAAGGATTTGCACAGGATGCATGAAGAGATGGTGTTTGACTCAGACTTAAGATTAATACGGGATTCCCTGGTGGTTCAGGTGGTAAAGCGTCTGCCTGCAATGCTGGAGACCCGGGTTCAATCCCTGGGTCAGGAAAATCCAAAGACTTTGTGAAAGAGGAGATACCTGAGAAGGAGCTAATTGAGTAAAGCTAGAAATGGAGTTGCAGGCAAGATAAGAACATGGACACAGTCTGTAAAAGAGAATTATATTTTTAACTATGAAATCTGTATAAGTGGAGCATAGTATATATATGAGGGCAAAATAGAAAATGAAATTAGGCTGAAAACTGAGAAAATAGTTATGAAGGATCCTGTGCATTAAGGGGTTATGACTTTATGCTAATAATTATGGTCAAATGTGCATTTTTAAAAGATCTCTCAGTAGTTGTTGCTGAAAATGCACAGGGAATGGATGGGATGAATATTGGGGGCTGAGAGACCAAATAAGTGTGAGAAGGACCTAATGATTCCTGGAGGACAGAGAAGGTTCAGTTCAGTCATTCAGTCATGTCCTACTCTTTGTGATCCCATGGACTGCAGCATACCAGGCCTCCCTGTCCATCACCAACTCCAGGAGTTTATTCAAACTCGTGTCCATTGAGTTGGTGATGGCGTACCACCATCTCATCCTCTGTTGTGTCCTCCTCCTCCTGCCTTCAGTCTTTCCTAGCATTAGGGTCTTTTCAAAAGAGTCAATTATTTGCATCGGGTGGCTGAAGTATTGGAGCTTCAGCTTCAGCATCAGTCCTTCCAATGAATATTCAGGACTGATCTCCTTTAGGATGGACTGGTTGGATCTCCTTGCTGTCCAAGGGCCTCTCAAGAGTGTTCTCCAATACCGTAGTTCAAAAGCATCAATTCTTCAGTGCTCAGCTTTCTTTATAGTCCAATTCTCACATCCATACATGACTACTGGAAAAACCACAGCTTTGACGAGACAGACACTTTTTGGCAAAGGAATGTCTTTGCTTTTCAATATGCTGTCTAGGTTGGTCATAACTTTTCTTCCAAGGAGCAAGAGTATATTAATTTCATGGCTGTAGTCACCATCTGTAGTGATTTTGGAGCCCCCAAAAGAAATGTGTCACTGTTTCCCCATCTATTTCCCATGAAGTGATGGGACCAGATGCCATGATCTTAGTTTCTGAATGTTAAGTTTTAAGCCAGAGAAGGTGGACAACTATAAATAATTGGAAAATAGACTAAGAAAGATTTGACTGTCACTGAATATTTTCTGTGAGAATGTGGAAGGAGTTAAATGTGAAATTTGAAAAGAACATTTTTAAGCATAAATGACCTAAATGGTGTTGCCAAGAAACAGGGATGCATAATTTGAAATTTCATAATTTGTTTTATATATTTTGTTCTCTGAGGAACTAGCAGAATGGGATTGACGAGATGGCTGGTAGATCAACACAGTCATTAGCTTAGTAATGGACACTAGTAGTCAAGGAATAGGTGGAGCCACACACTGAAGGGCTTCCCTGGTGACTCAGAGATATGAAGAATCTGGCTGTAGTGCAGTAGCCTCAGAAGACATGGGTTCAATCCCTGGGTGGGGAACATCCCCTGGAGGAAGGCATGGCAACCCACTCCGGTATTCTTGCCTGGAGAATCGCACTGACAGAGGAGACTGGCAGGCTTCAATCTGTAGGGTTGCAAAGAGTTGGACATGACTGAAGTGACTTAGCACACACACACTATATTCAAAATACATCCCCATAGTTTTGCAAATTGAAGATTATTTGGGATTCAAATCTCTATAGGAGAATAATCAAATCTTTCCAGGGGAATAATATAATTAGTACCTCCTATGTTTGTATTTTAAGATAAATTATTAAATAATCAGAACAATCTCAGATGAGACAACAAATTTGCTAAGAGACTTGGGAGACAATTAGACTATTCAGGTTGGAGTTCAAGTGAAGGGCAGGAAGGGGAACTGACAGGTTTTTTTTTTTTTTTTTCTGTTCAGAGTTCGTAACTATAGAGATCAGTGAAGTCAGAGAATGATAGGCAAGTTTTATGTGTTTAGTTGGGCAACTGACCAAATCTAAAAGGTCAGCCTAGCTTGGAAGTAGTACTTTCCTGTTCCAGGGTAAGACAAGATGGTTAGAATTATACAAACGAGTTTTCAGGACAAGGCTATCATTATACAGTGTGAGAACCCTGAGCAAAGAGCCAACCAATGCAAATTAACGATTCAGGCAAAATGTCTGAGCAGTGATACATCTGTGGTGGAAACCAAGCTAAGAATATAGCTTAATAGTAAACCAAGGTCTTTAGCTTCCCTGGTGGCTCAGTGGTAAAGGATCAGCCTGCCAATCCTGATCTGCGAAGATCCCACATGCCATGGAACAACTAAGCCTGAGTGCCACAACTATTGAGTCTGTCCTTTAGAGCCCAGGAGCACAACTACCGAGCCCATATGCCTCAACTACTGAAGCCCATACTCCCTAGAGCCCGTGCTCTGCAACAGAAGAAGCCACTTCAATGAGAAGCCCGCACACTGCAATGAAGAATAACTCCCTCTTGCTGCAACTAGAGAAAAGCCCACACAGCAATGAAGACCCAGCACAGCAAAGAAAAAAAAAAAAAAAATCTAGAAAACCAAGATCTGAATTGTTCTCAACATATTGGAAGGTCCAACAATGCACAGGTAGAGAAGGAGATGTGACCAGAGTCAGAGACTCAGGGAATGAGAAACACGGTCAGATAATAACAGTCACAAGGGGATCAAGTACTTTTAAACTACATGAACAAGTACAGTTAAGTGGTTAGGAGAGAAAGAAGGAAGCATTTCACTTTTACTAGTGATCATCACTCCTGCTGAAAAGAGAACTCTTGAAGCAGTGTTTTGAAAGTGTTGTAAAAGAGAAATACAGAATCAACTCAAATTACTAAGTAGGACTTCCCTGGTTGAGACTCTGCCTGCAAATGCAGGGCACATGGATTTAAACCCTGGTTCAGGAGGATCCCACATGCCTCAGGGCAACTGAGCCCATGTGCCACACCTCCCAACTTGTGCTCTGGAGCCCACAAGCTGCAACTACCAAGCCCACATGCTGCAATTACTCAAGTCCGAGGTCCAAGAGTCCATGCTTCTCAACAAGAGAAGCCACCACGAGAAGTCTGAGCACTGCATTGAAGAGTAGCCCCCGCTCACTAAGGCTAGAGAAAAGCCTGTGCAGCAGCAAAGACCTCGTGCAGCCAAAAATAAAAGCCAGTGTATTTTTTAAAAATTACAAAGTAGTAAAAGATTTATTCCACTTCACAAAAATTCAGTTATGTACCATAAACTTATGCTCCTTGCCCCCTGCAAAGAAAAGCACAAGCCAGAGAAGATTAAAAACAAACAAAAAAGTTAAAAAATTTAACTGAGGACACAGGTAAACTTTAATAAACTGAAATCCAAAAGGTAATGACTTCCTGAGAGAATGACAACTGCTTTCATTTCTTACATAACAGTTAATGGTGTTTATGTGCCTCAAGTAGCTTTCTACTACATGAGTGCACTAAAAACAGGAGTAAAAGGAGACCAGCCAAATGTTTAATGGCTGTGTGTGGGCTGCAATTATATAATAGATTACAATCTCATGGCACTTCAGTCATCAGGGGAGTCGGTGCCCACCCTCTAACTCTTTCCCACGGCCTGAACTAAATACTCACAATAATATGTGAAAGGCCGTGAGTAAGGCAGGATTACTGGGAAAAACCCCTTTAGGGATGCCAGGCTGTCTTCAAATGCACTGCAGCAATGCTCTGAAGACTAGGGGCAGGCAGCAAGATGGAGGAAGTTCAGCTCAGGCAGCAAAAGGCAGGCAAGACTGGGTAGTAAAGAGAACAACCCACAGACATACTGGAAGCTAAGCTTCTGAGCCAAGGGTTAACAATTCAGTGGATGGGCTGTCAGGTACAAAGTCATCTCTAGAGTTTTGCCAGTGCTTAACACCCAAGCACTTTTAAAGGACATAATGAGCTGAATCTAATTAATTTCAAAAAGCCCAGACTCAGCAAATTTAAAGATTCAGTTTATGCAGGTTTCCAAACAAGAAGCCTAGTAAAAAATGTGGTAAGATACTTTTTAGGGTAAATATTACTTATTGTTCTGTTTTATATAATATCTAGCACATAATAAAAATTGTGAAATAAGTGAAGGCACAAGAAAATATGAGCCATGGTCAAAAGAGAAAATAGTTAAGAGAGGCAAACACAGAAATGGCCCACATATCTGAAAGGGAAAGGGACTTTAAAATCACTATAATAATTGTTAGAATCTGTAGGAAAAGTGAACAACATGAATTAATAGACAGGATATTATGATGAAGCAAAGGGAACTGTTTAAAAAAGCAAATGAATATGATAGAAATAAAATAGATGAAATATCAGGCATAAAAAGTCCACTTGGTAGGATTATTAGCAAACTGGATACAGCAGAAAAAGAATTCATAAATTTGAGACAGTTAAATAGAAATTATACTAATATAAAAAGCAAAAAAACGGGGTGGAGGGGGACAGATGGAAGTGTCTGACTCTTGCAAGACAGTATCAAATGGTCTAGCATACATGTAGCTCAAAATTCAAGGAGAAGAAAAAAGAGGACAGGAGATGTATTTGAAGAGCGAAAAACTAAGAAATCTCCAAAACAAATGAAGATATCAATCCAGAAAGCTCGGTGAATTCTAAAAAGCATAAACTTGAAAGAAAAGCAAACTTAAGAGATCATAGCAAAAAAATCTTAAAACCAGTCACAGAAAAATGATATGCAGTACATGCAGGGGAAAAATGTTTTTAAAAACCATTAGTGATTTTTTTATGTCAAAAACAACAGATGCCATAGAAAATGAAATGGAATTTTTGAAGTGTCTTAAGACTATAAAAAACATACGTCAATTTAAATTTTATGTCTAGCAAAAGAAAAAAAAAAAGCCCCCAAATATTTCAGCCAAAACAAAGCTTTTTTCAGGCAGACAAAAGCTGAGCAAATTCATCTCCAGAACATTTCCCGCAGAAATTCAAGAAGTTCTTCAGGCTAATGTGAAGTGATATCAGATGAAGTTTTGATATATAAATAAATATATAGAGAAATTTTCTTTTTCTAAAGCTACATATACCTTTAAAACATTATTGACTAAAATAGAACAAGGTGGTGGAGGAGTACGTTGACGTGGAGTATGTCCCTCTCCATGGATACATCAGGAATACACCTTCAGACTCAGAAAACCAGCTGAGAGCAGACAAGAATACCTGATCTGAACCATGCCAAACTCAGTAGGAGGAAGGAACTAGGAGGGAAAACAGGAGTGTTAGTAGGACTGGACCTGCCTTTGGCAGGTGGGGGAACTGAAACAGGGGTCCGAGCTCCACACTGCGGCAGTTGTCTGAATCCGAGGAGAAATGTTTAAGGGTGAGAGTGAAACAGCTGATCTGTGGCAGCCTAAATGGAATGAGAATCAGACAGTCCTTGCTGCAGCCATACATACCTGGCACAGGGACATGGATCAGCTAGAAGGCGCAGCAGCTGGGAGCTGGAGTTTGGGGATGGTGGAGTGACCCCAGGGTGAGGGCTGCTGTTGACGGTGGAGAGACAGATTGAGGGGAGGTGAGGAGGGAGATTGTGATGGGAAATGCCTGTGGAGGAAAGCTGGGCAGCCACGGAAGCAAGGTGATACATCTGAGTCATGCATAGGGGGTTGAGCCAGTACCGTAGACCCTCTCTCCCGACATGCCAGCATCAGCAGCTGAACAATAGAGAGGCTGGTCCATCAAATGCCTGATGCACTGAACTACAGAGCAGGACCCCACCCAGGGTGCCCCTTTAAATGCCTGATGTTCCAATCTACAGAGTAGGACCCCAGACAAGTGGGGCCCTCTATGTGCCTGACGTGCTGAACAACAGAGAAGGACCCCAGGTAAGGGAGTGTTCTAAGTGCCTTATATCAACTACAAGAAAAAAAAACTGTAAGAGACACAAACACATGGAGATTAAATAACAAGTTTATAAATAACCGACAGGATACTGAATAAATCAAAAGGGAAATAAAAAAATTTCTAGAAACAGATGACAGTGAAAACACTGTTTTGAAAACTCAAAACTTTTGGGAATGCAACAAAAGGAATCCTAAGAGGGACGTTTATAGCAATACAATCCTACCTCAAGAAATAAGAAAAACATCGAATAGACAACCTAACTTTACTCCTAAAACAACTGGAAAAAGAAGAACAAAACACCCCAAAATTAGTAGAAGGAAAGAAATCATAAAGATCCGAGCAGAAATAAATGAAAAGGAAATGAAAGAAACAATAGTAAAGATAAATAAAACTTAAAGCTATTTCTTTGAAAAGATAAATAATATTGACAAGCCTTTAGCCAGATTCATCAGAAAAAAAGAGAAGAATCAAATCAACAAAATTAGAAATCAAAAAGGAGAGGTTACAATAGTGCAGAAATACAAAGGATTATAAGAGACACTATTATGAACAACTGCTTCTGCTGCTTCTGCTGCCAAGTCGCTTCAGTCATGTCCAACTCTGTGCGACCCCATAGGTAGCAGCCCACCAGGCTCCCCCACCGGGCTCCCCTGTCCCTGGGATTCTCTAGACAAGAACACTGGAGTGGGTTGCCGTTGCTTTCTCCATTAGGAACAACTGTATGGCAATAAAATGGATAACCTGGAAGAAATGGACAGATTCTTAGAAAAATGCAATCTTCAAGCCTGCCAGGCTCCTCAGCCCTTAGGATTCTCCAGGCAAGAACACTGGAGAGGGTTGCCATTGCCTTCTCCAATGCATGATAGTGAAAAGTGAAAATGAAGTCACTCAGTAGTGTTGGACTCTTAGCGACTCCATAGACTGCAGCCCACCAGACTCCTCCGTCCATAAGCTATTGCTATTGTATAAAAAACTATTGTACACAGGACTCTGTCCTATGGTGAACATGTGAAGCAACTAAAATGCTCACAAATTGCTAATGAAAATTGAAAAATAAATTCTTTGGAGAACCATCTGGTAGCTTCTTATTAAGTTAAACATATATCTATACTATGACCCACATACCTAAAGGAATATCAAACATGCCCATAAAAAGACTTATACAGGAATATTCATGTCAGTCTCATTCTTCCTACATCAAAACTTGAAGAAAAAACCCAACAAATATCCATCAACAGAGTAAATGATATACATTTGTACATTCATATAATTACTACTCAGTAATTTTTTAAAAAGAACAAATTACTGATAAAAACAGCATGAAAGACCCAAGAATATTTTGATGTGCAAAATAATCTAGATTTTTTTTTGAGTCTGTCATAAATGGCTTTTATTAGGTTGAGGAGGGTCTCCTCTACACTGACTCTGTTAAAAGGTTCTATCATAAATAGATGTTGAATTTTGCCAAAAGTTATTCTTTTGTCCTCTTAACTTGTGATTTATTATTTTTATTGTTATCTTTGGAATTTCTTTTTAAATTAATTTATTTTTTAACTGAAGAATAATTGCTTTACAGAATTTTGTTGTTTTCTGTCAAACCTCAACATGAATCAGCCATCAGTATATATATATATATATATATCCCCTCCCTTTTGAAACTCCTTCCATCTCCCTCCCTATCCCACCCTTCTCAGATGTCACAGAGCCCCTGTTTGAGTTTCCTGAGCCATACAGCAAATTCCCATTGGCTACCTATTTTACATATGGTAATGCAAGTTTCCATGTTACTCTTTTATACATCTCACCCTCTCCTCCCCTTTCCCCATGTCCATAAGCTTGTTCTGTATATCTGTTTCTCGATTGCTACCCTTTAAATAAATTCTTCAGTACCATTTTTCTAGATTCCATATATATGTGTTAGCATATGACATTTATCTTTCTCTTTCTGAGTTACTTCACTGTGTTCTAGGTTCATCCACATCATTAGAACTGACTCAAATCCATTCCTTTTTATGGCTGAGTAATATTCCATTGAGTATATATACCACAACTTCTTTAGCCAGTCATCTCTTGATGGACATCTAGGTTGCTTCCACGTTCTAGCTATTGAAAATCATGCAGCAATTAACAGTGGGATACATGTGTCTTTTCAATTTTTGTTTCCTCAGGGTATATGCTTGGGAGTGGAATTGCAGGGTCATATGGTGGTTTTATTCCTAGGTTATTAAGGACTTTCCATACCGTCCTCCATAGTGGCTGTGTTAATTTACATTCCCACCAACAGTGTAAGAGTGTTCCCTTTTCTCCACACCATCTCCAGCATGTATTGTTTGTAGTTTTTGATGATGGCCGTTCTGACCCGTATAGGGTGATATCTCATTGTAGTTTTAACTTGAATTTCTCTAATAATCAGTGATGTTGAGCATCTTTTCATGTGTTTGTTCATCATCTATATGTCTTCGTTGGATAAATGTTTGTTTAGGTTGTTTCCCACTTTTTGATTGGGTTGTTTTTCTGGCATTGAGTTGTATGAGCTGCTTGTATATTTTGGAAATTAATCCTTTGTCAGTTGTTTCATTTGCTATTATTTTCTCCCATTCTGAAGGTTGTCTTGTCACATTGCTTATGGTGTCCTTTGCTGTACAAAAGCTTTGAAGTTTAATCAGGTCCCAGTTGTTTACTTTTGTTTTTATTTCCATTACTCTAGGAGGTGGGCCATAGGGGATGTTGCTTTGATTTATGTCATCGAGTGTTTTGCCGATGTTTTCCTCTAAGAGTTATAGTTTCTGGTCTTACATTTAGGTCTTTAATCCATTTTGAGTTTATCTTTGTGTATGATGTTAGGAAGTGTTCTAATTTCATTCTTTTACATGTAGCTGTCCAGTTTTCCCAGTATCATCTATTAAAGAGGCTGTCTGCCTCATTGTATATTCTTGCCTCCTTTGTCAAAAAATAAGCTACCCTTAGGTGCATGGGTTTATTTCTGGGCTTTCTATCTTGTTCCATTGGTCTATATTTCTGTTTTTGTGCCAGTACCATACTGTCTAGATGACTGTAGCTTTGTAGCATAATCTGAAGTCAGGAAGATTGATTCCTCCAGCACCATTCTTCTTTCTCAAGACTGCTTTGGCTATTTGGGGTCTTTTGTGTTTCCAAATGAATTGTGAAATTTTTTGTTCTAGTTCTGTGAAAAATACCATTGGTAATTTAATAGGGATTGCATTGAATCTGTAGATTGTGTTTGGTAGTATAATCGTTTTCACAATATTGATTCTTCCTACCCAGGGACATAGACTATCTCTCCATCTGTTTATGTCATCTTTGATTTCTTTCATCAGTATCTTATAATTTTCTGTGTACAGTTCTTTTGTCTCCTTCAGTTCAGTCCAGTCACTCACTCGTGTCTGACTCTTTGCGACCCCCTGAATCACAGCACACCAGGCCTCTCTGTTCATCACCAACTCCCGGAGTTCACTCAGATTCACGTTCATCAAGTCAGTGATGCCATCCAGTCAGCTCATCCTCTGTTGTCCCTCTCTTCTCCTGCCCCCAATCCCTCCCAGCATCAGAGTCTTTTCCAATGAGTCACCTCTTCGCATGAGGTGGCCAAAGTACTGGAGTTTCAGCTTCAGCATGATTCCTTCCAGAGAGATCCCAGGGCTGATCTTCAGAATGGACTGGTTGGATCTCCTTGCAGTCCAAGGGACTCTCAAGAGTCTTCTCCAACACCACAGTTCAAAAGCATCAATTCTTTGGCGCTCAGCTTTCTTCACAGTCCAACTCTCACATCCATACGTGACTAGTGGAAAAACCATAGCCTTGACTAGATGGACCTTAGTCGGCTAGGTAAGTTAATTCCTAGATATTTAATTTTTTTTGTTGCAATGGTGAATGGGATTGATTCCTTAATTCCTATTTCTTTTAAAAAAATTTTTTTAAATTTTATTTATTTTACTTTACAATACTGTATTGGTTTTGCCATACATTGACATGAATCCGCCACGGGTTTTTCAGTTAGTATGTAGAAATGCAAGTGATTCCTGTGTATTGATTTTGTAGCCTGCAGCTTTGCTAAATTCACTGATTAGCTCTAGTAATTTTCTGATACTATCTTAGGGTTTTTCTATGTACAGTTTCATGTCATCTGCAAACAGTGAGCACTTTACTTCTTATTTTCTGATCTGGATGTCTTTTATTTCTTTTTCTTCTCTGATTGCTGTAGCTAGGACTTCCAGAACTATGTTGAATAACAGTGGTGAAAGTGGAAATGCCTGCCTTGTTCCTGATCTCAGGAGGAACGCTTTCAGTTTATCACCATTGAAAATGATGTTCGCTGTAGGCTTATCATATATGGCCATTACTATGTTGAGGTAGGTTCTTTCTGTGGCCACTTTCTGAAGAGTTTTTATCATAAATGGGTGCTAAATTTTGTCAAAGGCTTTTTCTGCATCTATTGAGATGGTCATATAGTTTTTATCTTTCAATTTGTTAATATGTTGTATCACATTGATTGATTTGCATATATTGAAGAATCCTTTCATTCCTGGAATAAACCCAACTTGATCATGGTGTATGAGCTTTCTGATGTGTTGCTGAATTCTGTTTGCTAAAATCTTGTTGAGATTTTTGCATCTATGTTCATCAGTGATATTGGCTTGTAGTTTTCTTTTATTGTGTTGTTTTTGTCTGGTTTTGGTATCAGGGTAATAGTGGTCTCATAGAATGAATTTGAAAGTGTTCCTTCCTCTGCAATTTTTTGAAGGAGTTTTAGAAGGATAGGCATTAGCTATTCTCTAAATGTTTGATAGAATTCTCCTGTGAAGCCATCTGGTCCTGGGCTTTTGCTTTTAGGGGGATTTTTGATTACAGCTTTGATTTCAGTGCTTGTAATTGGGTTGTTCATAATTTCTGTTCTTCCTGGTTCAGACTTGGCAGATTGTTTTTCTAAGAATATGTCCATTTCTTCCAGGTTATCCATTTTATTGCCATATAGTTGTTCATAATAGTCTCTTATAATCCTTTGTATTTCTGCATTATCTGTTGTAACCTCTCCTTTTTGATTTCTAATTTTGTTTTTTTTTCCCAGTTTTTATTTTTTATTTTTTTAAAATTTATTTATTTATTTATTTATTTTAATTACAATACTGTATTTGTTTTGCCATACATTGACGTGAGATTTCTAATTTTGTTGATTTGATTCTTCTCTTTTTTCTTGATGAGTCCAGCTAAAGGCTTGTCAATATTGTTTATCTTTTCAAAGAACTAGGTTTTAGTTTTATTTATTTTTACTATTGTTTCTTTCATTTCTTTTCATTTATTTCTGCTTGGATCTTTATGATTTCTTTTCTTCTACTAATTTTGGGTTTTTTTTTTTTGTTCTTTTTCCAGTTGTTTTAGGAGTAAGGTTAGGTTGTCTATTCGATGCTTTTCTTATTTCTTGAGGGAGGACTGTATTGCTATAAACTCCCCTCTTAGAACTGCTTTTGCTGCATCACATAGGTTTTGAGTTGTGTGTTTTCACTGTCATCTGTTTCTATAAATTTTTTATTTCCCTTTTGATTTCTTTAGTAAGCTGTTAGTTATTTTGAAACATGTTGTTTAATCTCTATATCCTTGTGTTTCTTACCCCCCTTTTTTTTTCTTCTTGTTGTTGATATCTAGTCTCATAGTGTTGTGGTCGCAGAAGATGGTTGATGTGATTTCAGTTTTCTTAAATTTACTGAGGTTTGATTTGTGACCAAAGATGTGGTCTATCCTGGACAGTGTTCCATGTGCACTTGAGGATAAGGTGTATTCTGCATTTGGATGGAATGTCCTGAAGATATCAATGAAATCCATCTCATCTAATGTATCGTTTAAGACTTGTGTTTCCTTATTCATTTTCTGTTTTGATGATCTGTCCAGTGGTGTGAGTGGGGTGTTACCATCTTCTACTATTATTGTGCTACTGTCAATTTCTCCTTTTATGTCTGTTAGTGTTTGTCTTATGTATTGAGGTGCTCCTGTGTTGGGTGCATGCTGCTGGTGCTAAGTCACTTCAGTCCTGTCCGACTCTGTGCGACCCCATAGATGGCAGCCCCCCAGGCTCCCCTGTCCCTGGGATTCTCCCAGCAAGAACACTGGAGTGGGTTGCCATTTCCTTCTCCAATACATGAAAGTGAAATGGGAAAGTGAAGTCACTCAGTCGTATCCGACTCTTAGCGACCCCATGGACTGCAGCCTATCAGGCTCCTCCATCCATGGGATTTTCCAGGCAAGAGTACTTGAGTGAGGTGTCAATGCTGGGTCCTTCCCGGGTACTGTAATCTTAGTTGCAGATTTTTTCCTTTCAATACTTTAAGTATATCCTGCCATTCCCTTCTGGTCTGCAGAGTTTCTGCTGAAAGATCAGCTGTTAAGCATATGGGGTTCCCCTTGTATGTTACTTGTTGCTTCTCCCTTGCTACTTTTAGTATTCTTTCTTTGTGTTTAGTCCTTGTTAGTTTGATTAGGGTGTGTCTTGCCGTGTTTCTCCTTGGGTTTATCCAGTATGAGACTCTTTGTGCCTCTGGATTTGATTGACTTATTTCCTTTTCCATGTTGGGAAAGTTTTCAACTATAATTTCTTCAAAACATTTCTCATACCCTTTCTTTTTCTCTTCTTCTTCTGTGACCCCTATAATTCGAATGTTTGTGCATTTGAGATTATCCTCAGGTCTTTTCATTCTTTTACTTTATTCTACTCTTCATATGTTATTTCCTCCATTTTTCTTCCACCTCACTGTTTCATTCTTTTGCTTCAGATATTCTGCTATTGATTCCTTCTAGAGTATTTTTAAATTTCAGTAATTATGTTGTTTGTCTCCGTATGTTTATTCCTTAATTCTTCTAGGTCTTTGTTAATTGATACTTGCATTTCCTCCATTTTATTTTCAAGGTTTTTGATCATCTTTACTATCATTATTCTTAATTCTTTTTCAGTTAGTTTTCCTATTTCCTCTTCGTTTATTTGGACTTCTGTGTTTCTAGTTTGTCCCTTCATTTGTATGGTATTTTTCTGCTTTTTCACTATTTCTTTTAACTTATTTTTGTTTGAAGTCTCCTTTTCCCAGTCTTCAAGGTTGAATCTTTCTTCCATTTGATTTCTGCCCTCAACATTCAGAAAACAAAGATCATGGCATCCAGTCCCATCACTTCATGGGAAATAGATGGGGAAACAGTGTCAGACTTTATTTTGGGGGCTCTGAAATCACTGCAGATGGTGAGTGCAGCCATGAAATTAGAAGACGCTTACTCATTGGAAGAAAAGTTATGACCAACCTAGATAGTATATTCAAAAGCAGAGACATGATTTTGCCAACTAAGGTCCGTCTAGTCAAGGCTATGGTTTTTCCTGTGGTCATGTATGGATGTGAGAGTTGGACTGTGAAGAAGGCTGAGCGCCCAAGAATTGTTGCTTTTGAACTGTGGTGTTGAAGAAGACTCTTGAGAGTCCCTTGGACTGCACGGAGATCCAACCAGTCCATTCTGAAGGAGATCAGCCCTGGGATTTCTTTGGAAGGAATGATGCTAAAGCTGAAACTCCAGTACTTTGGCCACCTCATGCGAAGAGTTGACTCATTGGAAAAGACTCTGATGCTGATCAGGATTGGGGGCAGGAGAAGAAGGGGACGACAGAGGATGAGATGGCTGGATGGCATCACGAACTCAATGAATGTGAGTCTGAGTGAACTCTGGGAGATGGTGATGGACAGGGAGGCCTGGCGTACTGCGATTCATGGGGCTGTGAAGAGTCGGACACGACTGAGCGACTGAAATGAACTGAACTGAACTGAAGGTTGGTCCAGTGGTTTATTTAACCTTCTTATAGGGTGAGATTTGTGCTGAGTTTTTGTTTGTTTGTTTGTTTTGCTTTTGATGGGCAAGGCTGAGTGAGATGTTAATTCTGTCTGTTGATAATTGGGTTTGTATTTTTGTTTTTCGTTTAGATGAGGCTTCCTGCACAGGGTACTACTGGTGGTTGGGTGATGCCAGGTCTTGTATTCAGTAAGCTTCCTTTGTGAGTTCTCACTTTTGATACTCCATAGGGTTAGTTCTCCTGCAGTCTAGGGTCTTGGGGTCAGTGCTCCCACTCCAAAGGCTCAGAACCTGATCTCTGCACCACCGTGCACCAGCCTGGCTCCCGGATCCTAGTCCCGGCCAAAATAATCTAGATTTTAAAAAATGTATACAATGTAATTCTGTTTACATGAATTTCAAGAAAAGGCAAAGCTAATATATGATTTTAGAGGTCAGAAAGTGATTGTCTCGGGTAGAGGTAGAAATGGGTAAAAGCAGCATAAGGAAACTTTCTGGGATTATATAAATGTTCTTTTATTTTAATTTTGACAAAAAAGTGTTGCATGCAATTGCACAAACTCTTTGAACTGAACACTGTAGATCTTTCTTGTATTATACGAAAATTATGCCTCAATAAAAAAATTTAAATTTATACCTTAGATCTACTTTTCTTTATCTTTATCTTACTTTGTCTTCCATCCTGGAGGTTTCTGTTTGTCTTGACGTTTCATTGCAGAGACCTAATATTCCATACTTTTCCCCCATGAGACAGTAAGGTCATATTCATTAGTCTGGAGCTCTATTTGATGTTTATATCTTGTTACTCTCATTAATATTTAGTTGGGCTGTAAATTCCTGTGTATAGAGGGTGTGCCTTTGTCTGGTCTGTGTTGCCCACTCTTTTTGCTGCTTTATTTCCTTACCTGTTTTCTTGAATTTTGAACTTATTACTTCTTCTGACCTTCAGTACTTGTATAAACTTTAAAGTTCCTCCTTGTGTCTATGTTTCTTTTCCATTCATTGCACTATCTCTATAATGCTGTTCCATGAATTGGAGGAATGAAATACTTTTTTGAAATAAATGTTAGCATTGCATACAGTACATTTGAAATTACTTTTAAGAAAAGTAAATTAAAATAATGAAACTGAGCAATAAATGAGTTGATGCTTTGACTGTATTTGAATAGATGTATTTTCTTCTGTATATCTAGCCTGATTTGATCATAAATAATTTGGATGAAATTTTAAAATTCAATACATGTATTGTGTCATGGTAATCACTGTGTATTATATATCTTAAATTATTTTTTAATATTTGCTATTAAATAATTGTTTTGTGCTTTATTTTAAGGCTTTTCTGGTCAAAGACTAGGAAGAGAGTGAAGATAGGCACAATTAATTATGTGTATTGATTATTAATAATAAATCTTGTTAAATAATTAAAATTAAATAATGAATGCTATTCAGAATTTTGAAATGGACAATAGATACAAATTGAATACTCTAAACCAAAGTTGACAGTAGCTTTGAAGAGCTGTTATCAGATAATAATAGTGAAATGCCATTTGCACTTTAATCTAGAGAAAGTTAGGGAAGATTGTCAGATACTGAAAAAGAAATGAGAATTGTGTCCTACAGAACTGGCTCATTAATTCCATTAAAGTGTGCCCTTTTGTTCATCTAGTCACATTTGAGCAGCTTAGCCCCTCCGTGTCTGACCCCAGATGTGTGGGCTTGAGTATTTGATAGGATGGCTATTGAACAGGACACTGGTGCCTTCTGCAAGGGAATTCAAGTGTAAACACTGCCAGGAGTTTGCAGTCAGTCCTTGGTCTTCTGCCTTTCCTGTCGTGTTCTTCCTGTCACCTTGATTTCATTCCTGCTCTGCTTCTTATGTACTCATCACCTTGCAATCAAAGTTTTATATGTTTTTACTGCTTAATCATTATTTCCCAGCTAATGTTAAATGCTTAGTATATCATCAGTGCCTTACTTTTATTATTCTCATTATACTAAGAATTAATGGTCTACATGGAAGTACTTCCCCCCTGCCCCAACTCCCCCACAGATGCATTTGACCTTTTCCCCTAGTATAATCATTCCTACGACATTTGCCAACCTATTTTCATTGAATTATTTTGGAGAGTTCATAGAATACTTGGCAGCAGTACTTTGAGTCACAAATACAAAACTAAACAGCAAACAGGGAACATTTGAACAGGCTTTGGCACCAACTAAATAAACCAGTTGGAAGACACAATCTGTTGCTTCCATCTAGTACCTGATGACTAATGGAAAATTACAGAGCCTCACTTCTAACCTTGACATTATTATAGGCTGTGTTTCACAAGAGATCAGGCATGTATATGCAATAAGTAGAACACCCAAAGACAAGCTCTGTTAAAGACAGCATCTATGAGAACATTCTACTTATTTTGTTTTTCCTATCATGGCACTAGAACTTGACTAGAATAATTACGTAGAGGTCACTGTTACAAATAAGCCTGCAATAATTCTTTTATTAGGACTCTAATATTATGTGCTTGTCTAGAATCACTGAACTCACTATGGAATGAGAACTATATGAACTTTACTATTCAATCAACTGGGAACATAATTATGTGTAACAGACAGTGGATTTCCATATTCCTTTTTCACTGAGAAATTTCCATAAAATTTATCCTGATGTATGAAAAGACATCACCTTCTTTTAACTCTAGCTTTGGTTCATTTCTTTTGTTCTCTAATTATGGTAGGTATGCTGTTGTGTCTCTATGCTTATGTTTTCTGTTTGTTTTGTAAATTATTCTAATTCTTACTCCAAGTCTTCAAAGTTTAATTGTCTTTAATAGTTATATTTCTTTAAAGGTTGACATCTTTCTTATCTTTTTCATAAAATACATAATGCCAGTTTTATATTTCCAGGTACACTGTGTTTTTCTTTTTAGAGAGAATGTGAGAGTGTGTTGCACCTCTTTTTTTTTTTTTTTTAGGGATATCCAAGTTCGTTCTTTGGGTAGCTGACTAAGTGGTTTCTTCAAAGGAGAGGAGTAGGGTGGGATACAGAATACTGATTTTGAAGAGAAGAATCCAAGTTGGAAAAAGCAGAAATTTACATATGTTTTTGTGTACTGCCAAAGAATAGCTTCTTAAATATTCACTGTAAACTATTTTATACTGATAATGTAGGTTTTATACAAGTAATTTTAAGCATAGTAATACAGATTGTTGAACCTCAACATTTTTGTCTACAGTGTCTGAAAACAGGGGGTTTTAAAAAACAGGTCTTAAAAAACAAACCAAAACTGCTGAGGGATTTCTTCTTAACTATAAAGACCCATGTGCCAACAGATGATATGGTTGATAATAATTGGCATACTTAATTGTATAATTTTTACAATGAAAGTGACCTTTTCTTCTTGATACAAATCATTGTAAACTTCCACTGATCCTTTTCCACATGGGAACATCACATAGAACAAGGATGAGAAATTACAATACATACACAACAACTTGCCAATTGATATTTTTTTACAAAAAGTAAAAATTAATTTCATTTTCACAAATTACCTCAGGAAAGAATTTTTGATCACCGTGGTGTTTATCAGTTCAGTTCCTCAGTCGTGTCTGACACTTTGCAACCCCATGAACCAGGGCAAGCCAGGCCTCCCTGTCCATCACAAACTCCCAGAGTTCACCCAAACTCATGTCTATTGAGTCAGTGATGCCACCCAACCATCTCCTCCTCTGCCGTCCCCTTCTCCTCCTGCCCTTAATCCCTCCCAGTGTCAGAGTATTTTCCAGTGAGTCAACTCTTCTCATGAGGTGGCCAAAGTACTGGAGTTTCAGCTTTAGCATCTTTCCTTCCAAAGAAATCTCAGAGCTGGTGGGCCTTAGAAAGCATCATTATGAACAAAGCTAGTGCAGGTGATGGAATTTCAGTGGAGCTATTTCAAATCCTGGAAGATGATGCTGTGAAAGTGCTGCACTCAATATGCCACCAAATTTTGAAAATTCAGCAGTGGCCACAGGACTGGAAAAGGTCAGTTTTCATTCCAATCCCAAAGAAAGGCAATGCCAAAGAATGCTCAAACTACCGCACAATTGCACTCATCTCACATGCTAATAAAGTAATGCTCAAAATTCTCCAAGCCAGGCTTCAGCAATACGTGAATGTGAACTCCCTGATGTTCAAGCTGGTTTTCGAAAAGGCAGAGGAACCAGAGATCAAATTGCCAACAAATGCTGGATCATCGAAAAGCAAGAAAGTTCCAGGAAAACATCTATTTCTGCTTTATTGACTATGACAAAGCCTTTGACTGTGTGGATCACAATCAACTGTGGAAAATTCTGAGAGAGATGGGAATACCAGACCACCTGACCTGGCTCCTGAGAAATCTGTGTGCAGGTCAGGAAGCAACAGTTAGAACTGGACATGGAACAACAGACTGGTTCCAAATAGGAAACGGAGTACCTCAAGGCTGTATATTGTCACCCTGCTTATTTAACTTCTGTGCAGAGTACATCAGAGAAACGCTGGACTGGAAGAAACACAAGCTGGAATCAAGATTGCCGGGAGAAATATCAATAACCTCAGATGTGCAGATGACACCATGCTGATGGCAGAAAGTGAAGAGGAACTAAAAGCCTCTTGATGAAAGTGAAAGAGGAGAGTGAAAAAGTTGGCTTAAAGCTCAACATTCAGAAAATGAAGATCATGGCATCTGGTCCCATCACTCCATGGGAAATAGATGGGGAAACAGTGGAAACAGTGTCAGACTTTATTTTTGGGGGCTCCAAAATCACTGCAGATGTTGACTGCAGCCATTAGAAGACACTTACTCCTTGGAAGAAAAGTTATGACCAACCTAGAGAGCATATTCAAAAGCAGAGACATTACTTTGCCGACTAAGGTCCGTCTAGTCAAGGCTATGGTTTTCCCTGTGGTAATGTATGAACGTGAGAGTTGGACTGTGAAGAAGGCTGAGCACCGAAGAATTGATGCTTTTGAACTGTGGTGTTGGAGAAGACTCTTGAGAGTCCCTTGGACTGCAAGGAGGTCCAACTGGTCCATTCTGAAGGAGATCAACCCTGGGATTTCTTTGGAAGAAACGATGCTGAAGCTGAAACTCCAGTACTCTGGCCACCTCATGTGAAGAAGTGACTCATTGGAAAAGACTGATGCTGGGAGGGACTGGGGGCAGGAGGAGAAGGGGACGACCAAGGATGAGATGGCTGGATGGCATCACAGACTTGATGGACGTGAGTCTGAGTAAACTCCGAGAGATGGTAATGAACAGGGAGGCCTGGCATGCTGCGATTCATGAGGTCACGAAGAGTCAGGCATGACTGAGCGACTGAACTGAACTGAACTGATTCTCCTTCAGAATGGACTGGTTGGATCTCCTTGCAGTCCAAGGGACTCTCAAGAGTCTTCTCCAACACTATAGTTCAAAAGCATCAATTCTTCAGCGCTCAGCTTTTTTCACAGTCCAGCTCTCACATCCATGCATGACCATAGCCTTGACTAGATGGACCTTTGTTGGAAATGTAATGTCTCTGCTTTTCAATATGCTGTCTAGGTTGATCATAACTTTTCTTCCAAGGAGTAAGCATCTTTTAATTTCATCGCTGCAATCACCATCTGCAGTGATTTTGGAGCCCAAAAACATAAAGTCTGACACTGTTTCCACTGTTTCCCCATCTATTTCCCATGAAGTGATGGGACCAGATTAATGTTGAGCTTTAAGCCAACTTTTTCACTCTCCTCTTTCACTTTCATCAAGAGGCTCTTTAGCTCCTCTTCACTTTCTGCCATCAGGGTGGTGTCATCTGCACATCTGAGGTTATTGATATTTCTCCCAGCAATCTTGATTCCAGCTTGTGTTTCTTCCAGTCCAGCGTTTCTCATGATGTACTCTGCACAGAAGTTAAATAAGCAGGGTGACAATATACAGCCTTGAGGTACTCCGTTTCCTATTTGGAAGCAGTCTGTTGTTCCATGTCCAGTTCTAACTGTTGCTTCCTGACCTGCAAACAGATTTCTCAGGAAGCAGGTCAGATGGTCTGGTATTCCCATCTCTTTCAGAATTTTCCACAGTTGATTGTGATCCACACAGTCAAAGGCTTTGTCATAGTCAATAAAGCAGAAATAGATATTTTTCAGGAACTCTCTTGCTTTTTCCATAATCCAGCAGATGTTGGCAATTTGATCTCTGGTTCCTCTGCCTTTTCTAAAACAAATACCAAAGAAATATCACAAATAGACAGTAAATAGTTGTTGAGTGCATAAAGAAATATCAAGCGAGGAACAATACTTTACTGTAATTTGAACCATATACATTTTATCCAGTTAAATGGTGCTAAAGCCTGAGATACAGAAAACAAGGCAGCCTCACTCATCATTATTATTTAGCCTATCATTATTACTAGTTATCCCCATTTGTGTTGGCTCCTATATTGTGTACCTCCTCCCTACCCGTATCAATTCTTTGCCTCCCAGAAAACATTTTACTGCCCTGAGCTCTTGTAACCATTTGAAGTTCTTCTGAAGACTTGAAAGATACTCTGAAAAAAAAATGAAGGACCTAAGGAACCAATTATAAACTATAGAATGATAATAAGACATTATATAGTAACATGCTAATTAATAGGCACTCAGGAGGACTCATTAAAGTGGACCACCTGGTCTGACTGTAGCCCTTTATTGATAGGATGTGTACTATAGAGGCAGGAAAACAAGTAGCTATCTGACCCTCCTTATTTGGAACACGAAACATCTGGCAAACATTTTCCTCCTGTGTTTCCTCCACCTCCCGGAGGAAAAGGGACTATTTATTTCAGAGATTGATTTTAAGATTAAAAGCTCATGTGATTGCAATTTTTATATTTTTACTATTCTCCTGCTCTCTGCCTCTGTGTCCTGCGGCCTCACAGGCCTCTTCTTTCTAAAGCCTCATCTTCTTGTTCTAAAGCTCACTGACTATAAATCTATCTCTATCTATGTAGATTGAACTGAAATACTCCCTCAAAACATATACATTTACATTCACAAATATATTTACATCAAAAAATTTAAAATTTGCACTAACAAAACTCAGACCATTTTGGTGCAGTTAGAAATGCCTTGAAAGTGCCCTCCCTGCACTCACCTTGGAAATTTACAAACACTATGTTCAGTAGTGATGATAGTATAGCTCAAGATAGCATTTCCTTACTCATATTAACATCAATATGAAGTAAAATTTGTATCAGTGACAGACAAAAAGTAAACAAAGTCAGAGATAGAAAATTTTTAAAGGACAATGCAAAGTAGTATAAACATGAAACATCATGGCATATGTTTTTTTTTAATTTATTTTTAGGGTATAAGTGCTTTATACTGTTTCTATGTTTCCATTTTGAGGAGAGAAATGTAAAAATATCACAGTCTTTTAACATGACATTGTGTACTTGAAACATTGCACACTCTCCATGTTTGTCACACAGTATAGGTATTCTAGTGTGAACAAACGTAGGTTTATTGATGACAGTTTTAGAAAGAAATCCCTTTAACAGGATCATAATTCTGCTGAGAAGCCCTATTCATGTTGTTTCACTGTTCTGTCTGAGCTTCCCCTATGGATTTAATTCACCTATCATATTTGGTTTTCTAAACATCTCCAGAAGGGAAGAGAATATTTGGTTTTATTACAGCTGTTATATTGCTTAGGTGTATGATACTTTTGTAATGTAGCATAATAAGATGTATTACAGTTTAATGAGTATTGTTTTTTTGAGTTAGGAGATCACATGTAATTGAATCACACTGAATTGAATAGGTTGGTTTAATTCCTGGAATCAGTAGTGCTAGATCTGCTGGGAAAGCCCACCAAAATTATTTTATCAATTATAGAATTGCACATGAAATAATGGAGACCATAATAGACTCCAGATTCAGAGGATGTTATAACTTAATGACCAAGCAATACAGTTAAATGTCATTTTCAAATAAATAATACTATTGATCCAATGTCAGCAGTGTATATACTTATAGCTTTTCTGCCTGATATCCATATTTTTTACATTAATCAGTATCCCCTCTCTCTCTCTCACTCTTTCTGTCTTTCACATACAGACACACACACAGTCTTCACAGTCTTAGCGTTTAAGAGGTATGAAAGATCCTGAAATTAACTGATGTTATAAAGGAACCAGTCTCATTAGCACACTGCTGTTATCAACCAGTTAGTTCATCACTTATACCCTAATATCTTTCCAACAATTATTTAAAAGCCTAAATAACTAACTTTCAGTCAGAATGTTTCACATTCTATCATCCATATTTTATACAGATATTAAGTAGTTTATGTATTTTAAAGTAAATGGTAAATATATTTTCATTGTAACCTTCAGAGTAAATGTACCATATCTCATTTAAAATGTCATGCAGAAAAAGGATTTATCACTTATTAGAGACTACATCAGCCTACAAGTGTTGTCACTTTAGATTTACTTCAGAATATTGTGGGTTTTCTTACAATGGCATTTGCACACAGGTACAGACTATAACTTGGTCATTACTTGCATTAATAAGAGGATTTTAAATAATTAGTTATTGCCTCTTAGATGTAGTATATAATAGTTTGAAAACAAGAAAAATAAAAGCTGTTATTTTCATGCTTTAGTCATTCCATATCTGGAGAAAACAGAGTGGCTGGAAAACACAGGGCTGAAGATTCAGACAAATAAGAGTCTGAATCCAGATTTGTGGATATATGTATGTATGTGTACAGGAATATATTAGCATAAAATTATAATATTTTACTTTTAAAAATATTGTTTTTGTGTTTTTGTGTTTTTTAAGTTTTTAATTATTTTTGGCTGTGCTGGGCTTTAATTGGTTTGTGGGCTTTCCTCTATTTGTGGCAGGGGGGTTGCTACTCTCTAGTTGCTGCGTGCGGCCTTATTATTGTAGTGGATTTTCTTGTTGCAGAGCACAGGCTCTAGAGTATTCAGGTTTCAATAGTGTGGCTCCCAGGCTCTAGACCACAAGCTCAAAAGTTGTGGCTCACGGGCTTAGTTGCTCTGTAGCAAGTGGGATCTTCCCAGACCCCACCCCAGATCCCCATTGGGATCAAACAATGTCTCTTAAATTGGCAGGCAGATTCTCTGTCACTGAGCCACCAGAGAAACCCTAATTCCCATTTTAAATTTCATTCTTAGCCTGTTAATGAAAATTTTTTTGGTCAAATAATAATGTGATGTTGTTTACTAATGATTAGAAGGTTTGGATTAGCACACTGGCCAGAGAGACATAGGAAATCATTTCAAAATGGATAGTTTCTTTCTGAAGAGAGGAATTAGAACCTAGAGGCATAATTTATAAATTTGTTCTCAGTACAGTGGCCAGTGGAATAATTTTTTACCATGTTGCAGTAGCCTTTTCCAAAACTTTGCTATACCCACAGGCCCAGTTAATGTATCAGAAGCCCAGTTTCTAGACAGTGCTTTCCCATAGAACTTTCTGCAGTGATGGAAATGTCCTTTATCTATACCATCAAATAGGACAGTCATTAGTAGCCACATTTGGGTACTTAAAAGGTAGAGACAGTGGAGATGAATTTTACATTTTCTGTAATGTTTTTTAATTTAAATAATCACATGTGCCCAGTGAGTATTCTGTTGGACACACCCTAGCACTTAATCTTTACTGTGGTGTTCATTTTAGGGGATATTTTTAATAACTGCATTTTGACCCTTACTCTGATAAGCTGTGTTACTGTGGTTCATTGTGTCACAAGCAACAGAAGTCAACTTTAAATAAATTAAGAGGGGAATTCATTAGAAACATATTAAGTTAACTCATGAATTAAAATATGAATTGATCAACTAAGCTTCAAAAGACAGAGAGAAAGCCAACTCAAGGACCTGAGTATCAGGAGCCTGAGACTTCTAGAGGGCCTAATACTAAAGTGACTTAAGTTTTAATAATCATCCAGAAAGAATCTTACTGTCTTAATGGATCAGGTGTCTAATTGGATCAGTTTATCCTTGATCTGAGCTCAGCTGGTAAAGAATCCTCCTGCAGTGAAGGAGACACAGGAGGCAGTTTACATCCCTATGTTATGAAGATCCCTTGGAGAAGGAAATGGCAATCCACTCCAATATTCTTGACTGGGAAATCCCACGGACAGAGGAGCCTGGTGGGCTACAGTCCATGGGGTGGCAAAGAGTCAGATACAACTGAGTGACTAAGCACAGCACAGGGGTGGAGGTAGATAGGAAATTATTTTGGTACTAAAGCCAGTCAAAAGATCAGTGTAAGCTGGGTAATCACTCCAACTTTTGCCTAGCGTAAATACTAATTTAGATCAATATTCAGGAGGTTAGCATGACCTATAGGAAAAGACTATTTACAATAGCTCAACTATAGTGTTGCATATATGGTCTCTAAGCACTGGCATCACTGGACATTATTAGAAATGCACAATCTCAGAGGGCAACCTAGGGCTGCTGAATCAGCATGTGCATTTATTAATAAGACATTCTAAGTGAGTCATATGCACATTAGGTTGGAGGAAACCACATAAAATGTTTGTCAGATCAGCGTAATGAAAGCTTTCACGTGATAATTTTTAATAAGATAGTACATATTTATTTACTATAAGTATATATGGATATGGATAAGGGCCACATGGCAGGCCGCTGAAGATACCTCTGGGACCCGAGAGCAGCCTCCATCCTACAGCAGCTAGAAGCTGGGTCCTAAGTCAGCTGCAAGGAAATTAACGCTGCCAAAAACCTGGAGAAGTTCGAGAAGAAAACTCTTTCTTACCTGAGTTACAGGTCAGCTGTGAACAGAGTGAGCCTAGGTGACATGGTGATTGCCGTCTTTGAGAAATCAGGAGACCCAGCTAGGCTATGTCTGAACTGCTGGCACACAGAAACTGCTAAGCTACTAGGTTGGTGGTAACTTATTATGCAGTAGTAGATAACTGATAAAATTGTCATGAACCACGAATGCTATTTGGTATGTAGAATTGGATGAAATCACTTAGAATATAATGCCCAACAACTGTCAATCCAATACTGTTTTATAGGTCGTTTTTTAGTCAACTTTTAAACGCATCTAAGTGCTGTGCTAAGTCCCTTCAGTCATGTCCAACTCTGCAATCCCATTGACTGTAGCCTGCCAGGCTCCTCTCTCCATGGGATTCTCCAGGCAAGAATACTGGAGCGGGTTGTCATGCCCTTCTCCAGGGGATCTTCCTGAACCAAGGATTGAACCCTGTCTCTTAAGTCTCTTGCACTGGCAGGTGGGTTCTTTACTGCCAGCGCCACCTGGGAAGCCGTCTAAGTGCTATGTCTAAGCCTCAAACCAAGTTTTCAGGAAAGAAAATGTTACTTGGCACGCTTAGATGAAGTGTCTAATCCATGAACTAAATCACAGTATCTAGGAAGAAATCAGGGCACCTAGAATGAACACTGGCAAGGCCTCCATCTCTGTGAGTAGAGGGAAGGAAAGTGCAGTTGTCAGAGAAGAAAGCCACGGGCTTGGCAAGCACTTTCACATTTGTCTGCAAATCTGTCCACTTGAAAGACTGTAGAATGATACATTTTAATTTTCATTTCTTGGCTACTGCATTTAGGGTCTGTACCAATCAGAATTCTGCACAACAGTTTTTCTGTTTCAAGACCTATTTGTTAAGGAGCTTAGATTCATTTCTAAAAGCCACATTTGTCATAGTATTACATATCAAGGGAGACTTTGTACTGATGTTTTTGAAAGCATGTCTGACATTCTCTGATATGTAGTGTTTTTATTTTACTTAATTATAAAAACAAATGACTGAGCACACACAAGCACACACACACAAAGTGCATATACCAGACTGGGAGCTGGCCATGCTTCTTTCTCCTTGACCTATAAACAAAATGATCAGGCTGCCTTCATAAGATGCACTTGATCTTCCAAAATGTGGCCATTCATAGGATGCAGTAATACTAAGTTTCTAAAGAGGTCAGAGAAAGGATAATCTATTTAGGAGGAGGATTGGCTGATACCACAGCCCATCCTTTAGAAGATTACTGTCACCCGATATGAGGTTTACTAGAGATGTTATTGGCTCTCTGCTCTCATCTTCTATGAGACTTTTGCTTTGGCTTCAGTCTAGGAAGGGGCAGGTGTATATGACCAAGAAATCCTTGCCTCCTGACCTCAGTGATATGTTCCTGAGGTATGTTTGTTACTCTGGCTAGATCATTCCAGTTTTCTCTTGTGCCAGTGAGTGGGGGGCAAGTTTTGGGATTGTAATATGCAGGAACTATTGGTTTAGTTAACTGTGGATATCAGAGAGGGACACTATAAAGAACTGGTGCTGAGGTGATTCTTTTGACATGGCCTCACAGAATTTTTATGATGAAGGAGATGATACTGGTTTTGGAGAAGACTGATGTACTCGTTAAATGGAGGTGGTGGTGGTAAAGCATAGACCAAAATTACTTTTGTTTCAGAGAAAGGGAACAGCTCTTGCCCAAAGAGAAATACCCCCAGAGGATTTAAGGGTTGATGGTCTAATCGTTCTTCACCTTATGAAACAGAAACATCTAAAAAATTAAACTGTCATGTACATTAAAGAATAGAGTAGGAAATGGCAACCCACTTCAGTATTCTGGCCTGGAAAACCTCATGGACTAAGGGGCCTGGCAGGTTACAGTCCACGGGGTCACAAAGAGTCGGACATGACTGAGCATGCACACACGTACCTTAAAAAATAGGTCAAAAATTATTTTAGTGTCTTTAGAATAAAGGAGGAGTGCCTCAAATTTTGTCCACCTGCAAATTATTCAAAATAAAAGCAATACATTAACTCATTTTTACAAATAGTTTTCTTTTGTGTGTGAGAAATTCTCAAGTAATTTAAGTGTTCATTTGAAAATGCTTATGAAGTATGTGGTAATTAATTCTAAAGTTGAATATTCTTAGCTTTTCTTTCTAAGTAATGAGATATGTTGTGTCTTTAGAATTCATTTTGTTATAGTTTAGAAATCTTGGAAATAATGAAGTCATAACCAGAAATACAGAATAATCTTTAGTTTGAAATATTCCTAAACAAGGGAGAGACATCAGTAAAAAGGCCAGATAGGAATTCCTAGGACCTATTTTTATCCAGAAACTTCAGTTTGTGTAACTGTCCACACAGGAAAGTGTAAGTATCCCCACTTCATAAGTGCTAAGGATTCCAGGTAAGGGATTTCAGGCCTCTGACTTATTCCAGCAGCTGCTCATTCCAGGAAATCAGAGATATCTGCACTCCCTCATTCATGGCAGATTGTACTCACAGTGGCCAAGATACAGAAACAGCTTTAGCGTGTGTTCATGATGACTTCATGTCTACGATGAATGGGTAAAGCAAATGTGGTTTATATACCACATATGAAATATTATTCAGCCATTTTTAAAAAAAAGGAAACCTTAACTTTTGTAGACAATATGGATTGACCTTGAGGGCATTACAGTAAGTGAAATAAACCAGAAGAAGAAAGGCAAATAACCATATGTTATCACTTAATACGTGGAATTGGAAAAGCTGAACTTACAGAGATAGAGAGTAGAATGGTATTTGTTAAAGACTGAAGTGGGTGAGAGGGGATGGGAGATGTTGGTTAGAGTATATATAGAATTCTGCCAGCTGGATACTGCCAATACTGGAGAAGGAAATGGCAACCCACTCCAGTATTCTTGCCTGGAGAATCCTGTGGACGGAGGACCATTGTGGGCTGCCGTCTATGGGGTCGCACACAGTTGGACACGACTGAAGTGACTTAGCATGCGTGCATGCCAGCTATAAGATGAATAAATTGTGAGGATTTAAAGTACATCACAGTGGCTGTAATTACCAATGTGTATTATGTGGCAACTGAAATGTGATCAGTCAGTCAGTCAGTTCAGTCGCTCAGTCGTGTCCGACTCTTTGCGACTCCACGAATCACAGCACGCCAGGCCTCCCTGTTCATCACCATCTCTCGGAGTTTACTCAGACTCAAGCCCATTGAGTCTGTGGTGCCATCCAGCCATCTCATCCTCGGTCGTCCCCTTCTCCTCCTGCCCCCAATCCCGACCAGCATCAGAGATTTTTCCAATGAGTCAACTCTTCGCATGAGGTGGGCAAAGTACTGAAGTTTCAGCTTTAGCATCATTCCTTCCAAAGAAATCCCAGGGTTGATCTCCTTCAGAATGCACTGGTTGGATCTCCTTGCAGTCCAAGGGACTCTCAAGAGTCTTCTCCAACACCACAGTTCAAAAGCATCAATCCTTCAGCACTCAGCCTTCTTCACAGTCCAACTCTCTCATCCATACATGACTACTGGGAAAACCATAGCCTTGACTAGATGGACCTTAGTCGGCAAAGTAATGTCTCTGCTTTTGAATATGCTCTCTAGGTTGGTCATAACTTTCCTTGCGAGGAGTAAGCGTCTTTTAATTTCATGGCTGCAGCCACCATCTGCAGTGATTTTGGAGCCCCCAAAATAAAGTCTGACACTGTTTCCACTATTTCCCCATCTATTTCCCATGAAGTGATGGGATCGGATGCCATGATCTTTGTTTTCTGAATGTTGAGCTTTAAGCCAACTTTTTCACTCTCCTTTTTCACCTTCATCAAGAGGCCCTTTAGCTCCTCTTCACTTTCTGCCATAAGAGTGGTGTCATCTGCATATCTGAGGTTATTGATATTTCTCCCGGCAATCTTGATTCCAGCTTGTGTTTCTTCCAGCCCAGCGTTTCTCATGATGTACTCTGCATATAAGTTAAATAAGCAGGGTGACAGTATACAGCCTTGACGTCCTCCTTTTCCTATTTGGAACCAGTCTGTTGTTCCATGTCCAGTTCTAACTGTTGCTTCCTGACCTGCCTCTCAAGAGACAGGTCAGGTGGTCTGGTATTCCCATCTCTTTCAGAATTTTCCACAGTTTATTGTGATCCACACACTCAAAGGCTTTGGCATAGTCAATAAAGCAGAAGTAGATGTTTTTCTGGAACTCTCTTGCTTTTTCCATGATCCAGTGGATGTTGGCAATTTGATCTCTGGTTCCTCTGTCTTTTCTAAAACCAGATTGAACATCAAGGAGTTCACAGTTTATGTATTGCTGAAGCCTGGCTTGGAGAATTTTGAGCATTACTTTACTAGCATGTGAGATGAGTGCAATTGTGCGGTAGTTTGAGCATTCTTTGGCATTGCCTTTCTTTGGGATTGGAATGAAAACTGACCTTTTCCAGTCCTGTGGCCACTGCTGAGTTTTCCAAATGTGCTGGCATATTGAGTGCAGCACTTTCACAGCATCATCTTTCAGGATCTGAAACAGCTCCACTGGAATTCCATCACCTCCACTAGCTTTGTTCGTAGTGATGCTTTCTAAGGCCCACTTGACTTCACATTCCAAGATGTCTGTCTCTAGATGAGTGATCACATCATCATGATTATCTGGGTCGTGAAGATCTTTTTGTACAGTTCTTCTGTGTATTCTTGCCAGCTCTTCTTAATATCTTCTGCTTCTGTTAGGTCCAGACCATTTCTGTCCTTTATTGAGCCCATATTTGCATGAAATGTTCTCTTGATATCTCTAATTTTCTTTAAGAGATCTCTGGTCTTTCCCATCCTGTTCTTTTCCTCTATTTCTTTGCATTGATAGCTGAAGAAGGCTTTCTTATCTCTTCTTGCTATTCTTTGGAACTCTGCATTCAGATGTTTATATATTTCCTTTTCTCCTTGGCTTTTCACCTCTCTTCTTTTCACAGCTATTTGCAAGGCCTCCCCAGACAGCCATTTTGCTTTTTTGCATTTCTTTCCATGGGGATGATCTTGATCCCTGTCTCCTGTACAATGTCACGAACCTCATTCCATAGTTCATCAGGTACTCTATCTATCAGATCTAGGCCCTTAAATCTATTTCTCACTTCCACTGTATAATCATAAGGGATTTGATTGAGGTCATACCTGAATAGTCTAGCGATTTTCCTTACTTTCTTCAATTTCAGTCTGAATTTGGCAATAAGGAGTTCATGATCTGAACCACAGTCAGCTCCTGGTCTTGTTTTTGTTGATTGTATAGAGCTTCTCCATCTTTGGCTGCATAGAATATAATCAATCTTATTTTTTTTTACTTTACTTTTTAATTTTTTTAAAATACTTTATTCTACGTTACAACACTGTATTGGTTTTGCCATACATTGACATGAATCAGCTACAGGTGTACACGATCTCCCAATGCCAAAGCCCCTCCCACCTCCCACCCCACACCATCTCTCCAAACCATCCCGTGCACCAGCCCCAAGCATTCTGCACCCTGCACTGAACACAGACCAGCGCTTTGCCTCCCACATGACAGTACACATGCATCAATGCCATTCTCCCAAATCATCCCATCCTCTCCCCCTCCCACAGAGACCAAAAGTCCATTTTATACCTCTGTGTCTCTTTTGTTGTCTCACATACAGGGTCATCATTACTATCTTTCTAAATTCCATATATATGTGTCTGTATACTGTATTGGTGTGAAGTGCTTACTTCACTCTGTATAATCGGCTCCAGTTTCATCCATCTCATTAGAATTGATTCAAATGTATTCTTTTAAGGGGTGAGTAATACTCCATTGTGTATATGTACCACAGCTTTCTTATCCATTCATCTGCTGATGGACATCTAGGTTGTTTCCATGTCCTGGCTGATTTTGGTGTTGACCATCTGGTGATGTCCATTTGTAGAGTCTTCTCTTGTGTTGTTGGAAGAGGGTGTTTGCTATGACCAGTGAATTTTCTTGGCAAAACTCTATTAGTCTTTGCCCCTGCTTCATTCCGCATTCCAAGGCCAAATTTGCCTATTACTCCAGGTGTTTTCTGACTTCCTACTTTAGCATTCCAGTCCCCTATAATGAAAAGGACATCTTTTGGGGTGTTAGTTCTAAAAGGTCTTGTAGGTCTTCATAAAACTGTTCAACTT
Source organism: Nanger dama (assembly GCA_917880005.1). Taxonomy (NCBI): domain Eukaryota; kingdom Metazoa; phylum Chordata; class Mammalia; order Artiodactyla; family Bovidae; genus Nanger; species Nanger dama. The sequence continues at coordinate 41,601,320 of CAKJTW010000007.1, forward strand.
CGGCTTCTTCAGCGTTACTGGTTGGGGCATAGACTTGGATAACTGTGATATTGAATGGTTTGCCTTGGAAACGAACAGAGATCATTCTGTCTTTTTGAGATTGCATCCAAGTACTGCATTTCAGACTCTTTTGTTGACCATGATGGCTACTCCATTTCTTCTGAGGGATTCCTGCCTGCAATAGTAGATATAGTGGTCATCTGAGTGAAATTCACCCATTTCAGTCCATTTTAGTTCGCTGATTCCTAGAACATTGACGTTCACCCTTGCCATCTCTTGTTTGACCACTTCCAATTTGCCTTGATTCATGGACCTGACATTCCAGATTCCTATGCAATATTGCTCTTTACAGCATCGGATCTTGCTTCTATCACCAGTCACATGCACAACTGGGTATTGTTTTTGCTTTGGCTCCATCCCTTCATTCTTTCTGGAGTTATTTCTCCACTGATCTCCAGTAGCATATTTGGCACCTACTGACCTGGGGAGCTCCTCTTTCAGGATCCTATCATTTTGCCTTTTCATACTGTTCATGGGGTTCTCAAGGCAAGAATACTGAAGTGGCTTGCTATTCCCTTCTCTAGTGGACCACATTCTTTCAGACCTCTCCACCATAGTAGTACTGGGAAAAGCAATAAACCACTGAATCATTTTCTCAACCAAAATTACCAGGCAATTCTGCCCTTTAGAGGAATACTCAAAATTCAGTACTCAGAAAGAGTGGTCAATGATGTTGGTGTTGAATAATACCTTATGCCCTACATCGAGGGCTTTGAATTCTTTCAGTTTTGCACTGTGTCCTAACAGTGTTATTGCCGAGGTGCCTGATTACACTCACTTGGTTTGGATATTATGCTAGCTTTATAAGTTATCACACTGAAGCTGAGATGAATGATATTTTCATCCTTGCCCTTCTCAAGTTAGTGCTAATATCCAAAATGATCTTAGATAATTGCCTTTTATATCCTTCAAAATATATCTATTATAAACTCCAGTACTTTGGCCACCTCATGCGAAGAGTTGACTCATTGAAAAGACTCTGATGCTGGGAGGGATTGGGGGCAGGAGAAGAAGGGGACGACAGAGGATGAGATGGCTGGATGGCATCACTGACTCGATGGGCACGAGTCTGAGTGAACTCCAGGAGTTGGTGATGGACAGGGAGTCCTGGCGTGCTGCGATTTTTGGGGTTGCATTGAGTCGGACACAACTGAGTGACTGAACTGAACTGATGGGTGATTCATAACCTAGAATTAATTATAGATGTTCATTTTCTTAATAAGGGCTTCGCTGGTAGCTCAAACGATACATCCACCTTCAATACAGAAGATGTGAGTTTGATCCCTGAGTCAGGAAGATTCTCTGGAGAAGGGAATGGCAACCCACTCCAGTGTTCTTGCCTGGAGAATTTCATGGACAGAGGAACCTGGTGGGCTATAGTTCATGGGGTTGCAAAGAGCTGGACATGACTGAGCGACTAACACTTCCAGTTCCTTAATAAACCTATGCCAGATCATTCCCTAGGCTTCAGCTAGAATAGAATCAAGTGTAAGATATCACAGATGATCTTAGTTCCTACAGCATACTTTTGAAATCAACATCATAAAGGGTGATACTAGCCTGTCATTTGCAACTTTTAAAGAAAAATAAAGGATTTTTTCTTTTGCAAATGCATTATTAACTTTTGTAAAGTATACTCAGAATTATGCATTCACTGTGCTTAACTATGCAGTGTTGAGTAGAATATTTTAATTTATTATTATTTAAAAGTTTATTTTACAGAAGTAAGCACATTGATTTACATTGTTGTGCTAATTTCTACATTATAGCAAAGTGATTTAGTTATGCATGCCTTCTTTTTCATATTCTTTTCCATTATGGTTTATCACAAAATGTTGAGTATAATTCCCTGTACTATACAGTAGGGCCTTATTGTTTACCCAATCTGTATAAAATACTTTGCATCTGCTAATCCCAAATTCCCAATCCATTCCTTCTCCATACCCTTACCCCTTGGCAACCACCTGTCTGTTCTTTACGTCTGAGTGTCTGTTTCTGTTTCATGGAAAAGTTCATTTGTATCATATTTTAGATTCTACATGTAAGTGATAATCATGCATTATTTGTCTTTCTCTTTCTGATTTACTTCACTTAATATAATCTCTAGGTCCATCCATGTTGCTGCAAATGGCATTATTTCACTGTTTTTTATGACTGAGTCATGTATCATTGTGCATATGTACCACGTCTTCTTTATCCATTCCTCTGTTGATGGGCATTTAGGTTTTATCCATGTCTTGGCTGTTGTAAGTAGTGTCACAGTGAACATTGGCATGCATGTATCCTTTTGAATTTTAGCTTTTTCTTGATATGAATGTTTTATTAATCTCTTATTCATTAGATCACTGTTTATGACACCAAGTTAAAGTGTAAAATTCACAAGTCACATGTGAATTGATTGTATAAACCTCATAATGTTTTCTTTATACCTAAGTTAAAAAAATAAAAGACCTATCTGGATGTTAATAATTTTTTCTGTTATTCCTAGGCTGTTTTGTTGAATATAACACATTAAAGAGGACTGTCTACCTTTTACTAAGCCAGTATTCTTTATATTTTCTTTCCTTTCCTTATTTCAGTTATTTAGTTTTCTTCTTCATATAATTAAGATGAACCATATGAAATTACAGTTTCTGCCATTTCTTTTATTTGGCTTAACATAAGAGAAATTGCAATAGAAAATAAATAAATTTTTATGATACCAAGAGCATTTGTCTTTGAAGATTCAATGAATAATACCATATGTCAAAATTTTTTCTTGGGAAAAAGATAACCTGGAATTTCCAGACAAAAATTACATTTAACTGCATCAAAATAAACATTATACTTAGTTCCATTATGATTCTAAGAACAATTCATCTGGGGTTAATCATGTTGTAGACATTATTATCTATGAAATGACATTTATCTTACAGAGAAGATGAATATTTCTACCTGAACGCACACAAAGCATATTCCTTCTTGATTAATTATCTTGTCTTCAAAACTTGATATATGACCAGTCAGTCAAACTACTGAATTGTGGATTTTGTATGAATTCTAGTTATTATTACAAGTAACCGACCTTGGTAGGAGGGAGCAGTTTTCTCAGAACTACAGAGGTGCTGCCTCCCATTATTAAATCCTAGAGCACTTTCATTGTAAACAACTGTTTTGTTGGTACCTATAAAACAAAAGTCAAATTAACCTAAGAACTTCTTTGAATAAGAAAAAGCAGTTTTGTAAGCTTCAGTGAGGCCATCTCAATAGGCGTTACTGATGCTAATAAAAGCAGTTAAGAATATCAGCAAAAAACTTGGGGAAAAAAAAGTTCTAGCTATTATTTCAGTGAGAAAATTTTTTTTTAAAGGAGTTGCCACTAATGAATTTAAAAATATTCTTTGGATTGTTATTTAGAATGGGATAAATAAAATAGACATTTATGTGATTAAAAATCAGATTTGATACTACACACCTAAATCTGGCGTCAGACTGTAAAGAATCTGCCTGCCAATGCAGGAGACCCAGGTTTGATCCTTGGGTTGGAAAGATCCCCTGGAGGAGAGAATGGCAACTCACTCCAGTATTATTGCCTGGAGAATTCCATGGGCAGAGGAACCTGGCAGGCTACAGTCCATGGGGTCACAAAGAGTTGGACATGACTAACACTTTCACTTTCACCTTGGTAGGATGATTCTGCAATGTCTTTTCTTGTTTTACAGTCAAGCTGTAAAACTGGTAGCCTTGTAAATAAATAAATAATGAAAATAATATGCTGCAGTTATATTGTCTTAATATAAAATAATAAACAACTAGGTACCTCACTCTTTGCTCATGTTTTGTTCTAACATGATGGACTATTATACAGTGATGATGCAAACAAAATAGAGTCAGTATGAAAAACAGTATCTACTGTTAATATTTTGTACTCTAGTCACATTAACACTGAGTGAAATCTTTTTAACTGAAAATGACTTTAGTTCTGCTTTTATGTATTGGAACTGTTGGTAGATATATAAAGCTGTTTGGGATTTGGTGGCAGATCCTTAGATATCAGGACAGATAAGAGAAAGCACTATAAATATACAAAAAAGAAATAGAAAGTTTTAGTTTTTAAGAATATTGTTTGAAGTTAGAAGAACAACAGAAAGTTTGTCTATCAGTTCAGTTCAGTTCAGTCGCTCAGTCGTGTCCGACTCTTTGCGACCCCATGAATCGCAGCACGCCAGGCCTCCCTGTTCATCACCATCTCTCGGAGTTCACTCAGACTCACATCCATCAGGTCTGTGATGCCATCCAGCCATCTCATCCTCTGTCATCCCCTTCTCCCCCTGCCCCCAATCCCTCCCAGCATCAGAGTCTTTTCCAATGAGTCAACTCTTCACATGAGGTGGCCAAAGTATTGGAGTTTCAGCTTTAGCATCATTCCTTCCAATTGATCTCCTTCAGAATGGACCGGTTGGATCTCCTTGCAGTCCAGGGGACTCTCAAGAGTCTTCTCCAACACCACAGTTCAAAAGCATCAATTCTTCAGCGCTCAGCCTTCTTCACAGTCCAACTCTCACATCCATACATGACCACAGGAAAAACCATAGCCTTGACTAGATGGACCTTAGTCGGCAAAATAATGTCTCTGCTTTTGAATATATTATCTAGGTTGGTCATAACTTTTCTTCCAAGGAGTAGCGTCTTTTAATTTCATGGCTGCAGTCACCATCTGCAGTGATTTTGGAGCCCCCAGAAATAAAATCTGACACTGTTTTCACTGTTTCCCCATCTATTTCCCATGAAGTGATGGGACTGGATGCCATGATCTTCATTTTCTGAATGTTGAGCTTTAAGCCAACATTTTCACTCTCCTCTTTCACTTTCATCAAGAGGCCCTTTAGCTCCTCTTCACTTTCTGCCATAAGGGTGGTGTCATCTGCATATCTGAGGTTATTGATATTTCTCCTGGCAATCTTGATTCTAGCTTGTGTTTCTCCCAGTCCAGCATTTCTCATGATGTACTCTGCATGTAAGTTAAATAAGCAGGGTGACAATATACAGCCTTGACGTACTCCTTTTCCTATTTGGAACCAGTCTGTTGTTCCATGTCCAGTTCTAACTGTTGCGTCCTGAATTGCATACAGATTTCTCAAGAGGCAGGTTAGGTGGTCTTGTATTCCCACCTCTTTGAGAATTTTCCACAGTTTATTGTGCTCCACACAGTCAAAGGCTTTGGCATAGTCAATAAAGCAGAAATAGATGTTTTTCTGGAACTCTCTTGCTTTTCCATGATCCAGTGGATGTTGGCAGTTTGATCTCTGGTTCCTCTGCCTTTTCTAAAACCAGCTTGAACATCAGGGAGTTCATCGTTCACGTATAATGATCCTTTATAATACTTTAAAAAGTTATGGACATTGACTGAATATAGTCATTATTAATATCTAACTAAGTTTCTTAAGTATTTTTCCAAATGGGCCTTTCAGATATTGGCTAAATTGTGTTTTGGTGAAATTAAAGGAAAAGAAGGTACAAGACTGGCCAGTAGTATAGTTTTTATCTTGTAGACTAGAGGTGAATGTGAATATTATTCTATCACAGAAAAATTATGTTCCATTCCTCCTCTGCTAACCTTTACTTTCTTGCCTCTCTTCCTTCCAGCCTCCCACCCTCCTTCATTTTTTATTTTCTCCCTTCTCCTCTCAGTGAAATTAAGACAAAGGGAGAAAATGAGAGGAGAGATGGGAAATGCTCTTAATACTACAAAGACTTTAAATGACAAAGCAACAATCTTTAAAGACAAGGAATGATCTGTTAATTCCTTTGTCCATGTGCTATGGAGGACTTTTCTCCCCAGTAATGCTGTTTGTGAGATGATGATGATCTATCTTAGATATCCTTAGGGTTACTCTGGCCATCATGCCCACTGTAAAGATCTTTATCTAATTTCACAGATGATAATTTCTAGTTTGTAAACCATTGGTTATCAGTTAAAAGAACTCATGCAGAACTAATGCTTTGGCTACTGTAATTAATCTTTATATAGTTTAATCCCTGTTTGATGAATTGATTTGCATCAAAGAATGTAGTATTTATTCCAAATCATATCCTTGGTGTACTGATAATCAGTTTTTACTATCATCATAGTCATCCAGAAGAAAGGAGGAAGAAAATAATATATCTTGCATATAGACCATTAGTCATCATGTTACATATCATAATGTTTTACTAAATGAGGAATTCTGAATTCTTTGCCTTCCTACACAAGGTCAACTCTGGATATGAAATAACAAGGAAAAATTAAGAATAATAAATGAGTAATGACAAAAGTTGAGCTTCCTGAATTATGTGCTTCTGTGTAGCCCCCTCCCACACTGAATGGTGCTGACCTATGTGACCAATAAGATGTGGAGAAAGTGATATGTAAACTACAGGGTCCAGTCATAAAAGGTATCGCAGCTCCCACCTTGCTTTCTTTTCGATCTCCAGCTGTAGAGGAATCCAGGTGCCATGTCATGAGGACATGCAAGCAGCCTTGGGAGAGGCATATATGCAGAAGAACTGAGGAGTCCCACCAACAACCAGCACCAAATTGCTAGCCAGGTGTGTGAGTGGATCACTCAGCTATCATCAGGCCTCAGAATGACCGCAGGCCTGACAAACATCCTGGCTGCAGCCTCATAAGGGACACTGAACCAGGACTGCTCAATATAAGCAGCTCCCAAATTTCTAATGCAGAAAAACTGTCAGAGAAAATAGACGTTTATTATCATTTTTAAGCCTCTAAGTTTTGGGGTAATTTATTATGTAGCAGTATATACCTAATATATTCTTAATGAAAGTTGTCTCAGTTTATGCTCCTAATAACAGTTTATGAGAGCTCCTGATGTCCTCTGTCTACACTTTCTAACACAGTGTGGTGTCACTTTTTTTTTTTCTTTACAATGAAATAGGTTAGTTGGATTGCATTTTCTTAGTGTGGTTAAACATATGTTCACATATTTAAGAATTATTTAATTCAATATGGTATCTATTTACATACTTTACTCATTTTCTACCAGATATCTGTTGTTTTCCTATTTATTATTAGGAACTTGTCATATATTGAGAAAATTTGCAATTTGTGTTTTATCCAAGTTGCAGATTTTCTCCTCTGGGGTTTTTAAAAATGATTTTTCAATAAAAACATTAAAATTTTTGTGGTAAAAATTTTCAACATTTAAAAATTACTTTTAGACTTTGTACCACATTTATAAAACTCATCCCATTTCTAAGGTGACTCAAAATCCTACCATGGATTTTCTAGCATTTCTTGGTATCCTTTTTATATTTAAATATTTAACTCATCTGGAGTTTATTTTATATTAAGGTATAAGGTAAAGATTTAGCTTCATTGATTTTCTTGTTCCAAATAGTTACTCAAGTCAAAATAACAATCATTCTGTACCAATGTTTCTCCTAATTTCGAATGTTTTCTTTCTTTTATACTAAATTGCGTTTGTATGTGGGTAAATTTCAGGTTTTAAATCTATCTAGTATATTCTATTTGTTGCGCTCTCTGCCTATGTTATGTTACTATAGAGTTACATTTATTTTATGATATACTACTTTGCAGAATGATTCTATTTACTAACTCAATTCAATATTTACTGAGCACTTGCCGTATGTCAGATATTGTTTTAAGTGTTCAGGGAAAAGAGTGAAAATATACTTCTCAGTGGAGAAAATAGACAATCCTAAACCAAATAAGTTTATGATGTGAAAAAGCAAATTGGTATAAATACTATATTTTATATAGGATTTTCACTGGCAGTTTTTCTGAGAAGGTGACATTTCATGTGGAAGTAAAATGAATATGATTTAATAGAGTAAAAGCATTGCTGGCAGAAAGAAGAATGAGTACAAAGCTGATAGGCATTCGAAATGCACATTTGAGGATTATTACTGGAGAAGTGGGCTTCCCAGGTGGTGCTACTAGTAAAGAACTCACCTGCCAATGCAAGAGACAAAAGAGATGTAGATTCGATACCTGGGTGGGGAAGATCCCTGAGAGGGCATGGCATCCCACTCCAGAGTTCTTGCCTGGAGAATCCTGTGGACAGAGGAGCCTGGTGGGCTACTGCCAATAGGGTCGCTAAGAGTCGGACACGACTGAAGCAACTTAGCATGCATACATGCACTGGAGAGGGAAATGGCAACCCACTCCAGTATTCTTGCCTGGAGAATCCCAGGGATCGAGGAGCCTGGTGGGCTGCCCTCTATGGGGTCGCACAGAGTCAGACACGACTGAAGAGGCTTAGCAGCACCAGCAGCACTAGAAACAACCGAGGTGCCCATCAATGGATGAATGAATAAACAAGATGTAATACTAAGTCAACCATGATCAAGAAGAAAATTTCGCAATTTTTACTATATGGGTGGATTTTGAGGGCACAATGCTAAGTGAAATCAGACAGAAAAAGACACACTGCATGGTATCATTTGTATATGGAATCCAAAAACAACACAAAGAATACATATAAACAGAGAGTAGAAAAGTGGTTCCAGGGGCTGGGGAGTGGGGGAAATGTTGAGAGGTTGGTAGAGGGGTACAAACTTTCAGCTCTAAGGTGAATAAGGTCTGCTAGTGCTACTGCTAAGTCACTTCAGTCGTGTCTAACTCTGCAACCCCATAGACGGCAACCCACCAGGCTCCCCTGTCCCTGGGATTCTCCAGGCAAGAACACTGGAGTGGGTTGCCATTTCCTTCTTCAATGCATGAAAGTGAAAAGTGAAAGTGAAGTCTCTCAGTTGTATCCGACTCTTAGTGACCCCATGAACTGCAGCCTACCAGGCTCCTCCATCCATGCAATTTTCCAGACCTAATATAAAACATGTGGGCTACAGTTGATAATACTATACTACACAACTGAAATTTTCTAAGAGAGTAGGACTTTAGTGGTCTCATATTTTAAAAGAAAGCAAGGAAGAAAGAACAAAGAAAGGAATTGCTAGGCACCTGGAGTGGAGGACTCCTATTCTGACCTATCCTGTTCCCAAGGAGGTCACAGTATGGAGAGAGCAGTAGTCACTAGGATTTGATGAAGTCATGAGTGATCATGAGGCTCAATTTAGCAGTTTTATGTTTATTTGCTTACTATTCATATTTTTTCTTTTGCTGAAATATATGTTCCAATATTTCATTCATTTTCAATGAGATTGATTTATTTTTATAGCATTTTAAGTATTATATATTCACAAAATATTCATTTATAAAATACGTATTTCTCTACTAGTGTCCTTTTTCTATTTCTGGTTGTAATCCAAGATTTTGCAATGTATTTAGGCATTACAGCTCCCAGTTTCCTCTAGTTTGTGGAATTTTCTCTGTACTTTCTTGAAAGTTTTAAAGATTACTAGTTAAATGTTTTATAGAATACTGCTCAGTTTGGGTATAGATGATATTTTCTCATGATTTCCCTGAGATTCTGGGTCTTGAGGAGAAATATCACATAGATGGAAGCCCTTCTCATTGCATCCTATCAGAGGCACAGAACAGAAACATGCATTCCCTGTGAGATTAACCTTAATCACTTGTTTGACAGTGTATCTGCAAAGCTTCTCCCCTGTAAAGTCATTATTTTTCCCTTTACATAGTCTATTCTTTACAACTGAGTCATTAAGTCTAGCCCAGAGTAGGAGAACTAAGCTCAGTTTTCTGGAGTGAAGAATATGAAGATGTTTGTGTAGGTGTTTAAATGACTGTAATAGTTAATATATATCTTTTGAGGGGATATTTGACACCATGCAACTATCCTTTTTCTCCTCAAAGTTTTGTCCACTAATTTTAACACCAGCATATCTGCAGCAGTTGTTACTGTTGTGTTCTAATGGTGATTTTCTGTTTCTCACACTTGTATATTTAATCTTTGGAATTCTTCTGCAAGAAGGATTTGTTCTTTCTCTCCCATTTGTTTCTTTAATTCTAGGGTTTGAAAAACTTTTCCTGATAAGGTCCAGATAGTATATATTTTAGACTTCTGAAGGCTGGATTTTGAAGGCAAAATCCAAAGTATCTATTACTGTAATAGTTGCTCTAAGACATTGTTCCAAACTTTGCAGTCACTTTTAACTAAGTTGTGTCTGAACCCATGGACTGTAGCCACCAGGCTCCTCTATCCGTGGAATTTCCCAGGCAAGAATACTGGAGAGAGTTGCCATTTCATTCTCCAGGGGATCTGTAGTCTGCTGTTAATTGTGTATGTGTAAAAGAGCATTTCATAATGAGACAAATATAAAAAAAAATGAGGCATTTGGACATTGTCTTCTGGATACATTTTAATTAATGGAACATAAAATATGCTCTTGAGAGAACTTGGTGCTGTTTAAAGATTTGACAATTGGAAGATACTTTTTCTCAGTGGAAATACAGTCTCTTAAAACTTCAGCCAACTTCAGACATAGGTTCCTATATTTTATAGATGATAAAACTGATGCTTGGAGGACTTAAATTTTGTGAGGCCCTATATAGGGCTGGAGACCAGAGACTAGACTCTAATACTAGTGAGTGGTTTTTTCCCATTATCCTTTGCTGCCACGTACAAGAAGATATGAATATGTCAGATAAAAAAATGTAGAGTTAAACTAGTCTTTTAAAAGTTTTACAACTATAATGATTTAAGAGTGACCATTACCTGTAATATTGGAAAAAGAAAATCCTTGTCTATTTGGTGTTTATGACTGCTCACTGCCGGCGAAGGTGGCAAGCAATAAAAGTGCACAAACATAAAACAAGTGCTCTGGCTACCATTTGTTTCAGCAATTGTCAGGGAAGATAAATTAGTCAGCACAAATTCCCCAGAGGTGGCATGCTGTGTAAGACTAATAAAACCATACCTGATGATTCCCTTGGAGAACGAAAGAATAACCTCAAAGAAGAATCAGAATTAACAAGAAATGAGACCAATCTTTCACAGCACCATGAAGGTTAGAAAGATAAAGCTATAGTACTCCAAAAGCCATGAAATTACTTCTAAAGGCAATAATCGATTTAGTGGGAAACATTAGAAAACTACAAGTCAAAAGCAACATCAACAAGAATGGTAAGCCCTGGAGGTCACAAACATCCAACAAAATGCCAGCTAAGCCCTGTTTCCCTCTGCCTGCTACTCAGTTAAGATTGATTCTGTCCTGAATCCTGAGCCTGAAACAACTGTTTCCTGGGGAGAATTCTTTTCACTTACTAAGGATTACCTTTCCCTCACTGCTTTTACAAAAAGGAAATAAGGAGGGAAGGTGGAAGGAATGGAAGGAAAGGGGGAAAAGAAGAGAAGAAAAAGTCTTGCATTTGTCCGTTTTCTTCCTTGATTATTTGCTTTACTTGACTGGTTGATCAGAAGACCTTCAGTGAGATAGATTAGTTCAGCATTTTTTATGTTTCTCACAATAATATGAGTTTATTAGTTTATTAGTAATGATTTTCTCGATCATTTCAAGTCTTTTCTGAGTAATATGCATTGCTCTGTGCTCTGATAGGGCTTCCCAGGTGGCGCCTGCCAATGCAGGAGACACAGGTTCAGTCCCTGAGTCAGGAAGATCCCCGGGAGAAGGGAATAGCAACCTGCTCCAGTATTCTTACCTGGGACCTCCCAGTGACAGAGGAGCCTGGCAGTCCATGGGGTCACAAAAGAGTCGAACATGACTTAGCAACTAACAGCAACAATAATTTTACTTATACATTTAGCTTTTGTCAAATAGCTATACTTTCTTGAAGAAACAATTGATTCTTTCATATACTTCCCTGTTTACTCTCAAGTGCCATTACCTAGAGACAAGCACTTCCAATCACTTAATTTATTGTTCTAGTCTTTAGCTCACACTTCTAAATAACATGCACATGCTGATACTCCCTGCTTTTCAGTTACAGATATCCATTGAATTCTTTGGATGAGGTTTTACTTCTCTTTTTCTCCTCCCCTCCCATGACAAATACTTTTCCCCTTCCTGTATTTCTAGTGTACATATTCATAACTGTTGGCTAAATCAACATTTAGCATTTGTAATATTTATACGTACCTAAATATTAATCACAACAAAGGCTGTATATTTTTCTGGCCACATAAAATATACTTTTGATTTTCTGGGAAAAGTTATGTTAACTGTCTCCCATCAGTAGCTTCTGGTTTCTCCCTATAATAACATGGAATTTTTTTTCCAGTCTCCCAAAGAAAATACACTCCACAGTGAAGCAGTTAGTGAAAAGATTTTTCTAAAGTCCTGTTAAAAGAGGATACTTAAGAACACAGGTCATATATTGTATGCCACATAGTATTTTTATATCTTTAAAAATCTCCCTGAAGAATCATTCCTATGTCTTTTTTCTCAGTTGCCTGATAGTGAAGGGCAACTTTTCTCAGTTGCCCTCCCCCGAATAATTTATGTAATTCCCTATGCATAGAGCTCTCTCTAACTGTCCCATCTGTTGATTTGCCTGAATCTTTCTTTTTTTTTTTCTTTTCTTTTATAACTGTGCTGCAGGGCATGCAGCATTTTAGCTCTGCAACCAGGGATCAAATCCACATCTCCCACATTGGAAGGCAGAGTCTCAACCACTGGACTTCTGGAAAAGTCCTGCCTGAATCCTTTCTGATGCCACGTGTTGTAGTCCTCCTCAGGCTTTTTCATCCTCAGAAACAACATACGTCAGTCATATGTCTGTGAAAGACCTTTGTGTCAGACAGATTAGTCAGTTATTTCCTGGTGATGTTGTTTAGTCACTAAGTTGTGTCTGATTCTTTGTGACCACATGGACTGCAGCATGCCAGTCTTTCCTGTGCTTCACTATCTCCTGGAGTTTGCTCAAACTCATGTCCATAGGATTGGCTGGATAGAGTTTGCTCAAACTCTATCCAACCAGCCCATCCTCTGTTGCCCCCCGTCTCCTCCCTGCCCTCAATCTTTCCCAGCATCAGGGTCTTTTCTGATCAGTGGGCTCTTTCCATCAGGTGGCCAAAGTATTGAGATTCAATAGCAAATGAAGCAACTGACAAAGAATTCGTCTCAAAATATGCAAGCAACTCCTGCAGCTCAATTCCAGAAAAATAAATGACCCAATCAAAAAATGGGCCAAAGAACTAAACAGACATTTCTCCAAAGAAGACATACAGATGGCTAACACATGAAAAGATGTTCAACATCACTCATTATCAGAGAAATGCAAATCAAAACCACAATGAGGTACCATTTCACGCCAGTTAGAATGGCTGTGATCCAAAAGTCTACAATCAGTAAATGCTGGAGAAGGTGTGGAGAAATGGGAACCCTCTTACACTGTTGGTGAGAATGCAAACTAGTACAGTCACTATGGAGAACAGTGTGAAGATTCCTTAAAAAACTGGAAATAGAACTGCCATACGACCCAGCAATCCCACTGCTGGGCATACACACCAAGGAAACCAGAATTGAAAGAGACACCAGTGCCCCAATGTTCATCACAGCACTGTTTATAATAACCAGGACATGGAAACAACCTAGATGTCCATCAGTAGATGAATGGATAAGAAAGCTGTGGTTCATATACACAATGCAGTATTACTCAGCCATTAAAAAGAATACATTTGACTCAGTTCTAATGAGGTGGATGAAACTCGAGCCGATTATACAGAGTGAAGTAAGCCAGAAAGAAAAACACTAATACAGTATATTAATGCATATATATGGAATTTAGAAAGGTGGTAACGATGACCCTATATGCGAGACAGCAGAAGAGACACAGATGTATAGAACAGTCTTTTGGACTCTGTGGGAGAGGGAGAGGGTGGGATGATTTAGGAGAATGGCATTGGAACATATGTATTATCACATCTGAAATGAATTGCCAGTTCAGGTTCGATGCATGAGACTGATTGTCTCGGGGCTGGTGCACTGGGATGACCCAGAGGGATGGTATGGGGAGGGAGGTGGAAGGAGGGTTCAGGATGTGGAACATATGTACACCCGTGGCAGATTCATGTCAATGTCTGGCAAAACCACTGCAATATTGTAAAGCAATTAGCCTTCAATTAAAATAAATAAATTTATATTTAAAAAAACAACAAAGTATTGGAAATTCAGCATCAGTCCTTCCAATGAATATTCAGGATTGGTTTCCTTTAGGATTAGCTGGTTTGATCTCCTTGCTGTACACAGGACTCTCATAAGTCTTTCCCAGCACCACAATTTGAAAGCATCAGTAGCTCCTAAACATAAAGTGGTGGTGGTGCTGGTTTAGTCACTAAGTCGTGTCTGACTCTTTGCGACCCCATGGACTAAAGGCTACCAGGCTCCTCTGTCCATGGGATTTCCCAGGCAAGAATACTAGAGTGGGTTGCTGCTTCCTTCTGCAGGGTATCTTTTGGACCCCGGGGTTGAACTTGCATCTCCTGCATTGCAGGTGGGTTCTTTACTGCTGAGCCACCAGGGAAGACCAAACATCAGGTACTTAATATACAACACATGCCCAGTGCAAGTTGGTGGGAGGGGGTCTGCACCAGCTTGATTTATGCTTCCATAATCATGGTCATAACACACTATTTTCACTTAAGATTTTAGGAAAAGCTAGTCACATGCCTGTACTTAACTATAATGGTTACCCTACTGTGCCAGGAAGGACAAACAGTATTTTAAAATAGCTCTAATGATAATTTTAACCACTATAGTAACATGTGTGCATGCATGCTAAGTCACTTCAGTCATGTCTGACTTTGAGACCCTATGGACTTGAGCCTGCCAGACCCCTCTGTCCACAGGACTCTCCAGGCAAGAATACTAGAGTGGGTTGCTATGCCCCTCCTCTAGGGGATCCTCCTGGCCCAGGGATTGAACCCACATCTCTTACATCTTCTATGTTGCTGGGCAGGTTCTTTACTATTAGCGCCACCTGAGAAGCCCTTAGTAAATATGAGTGAGTCATAGTCACTCAGTCTTGTCCAATTCTTTGCGACTCCATGGATGGTAGCCTCCCAGGATCCTCTGTCCATGGGATTCTCCAGGCAAGAATACTGGAGTGTGTTGCGATTTCATTCTCCAGGGTATGGTAAGTATAGGGACTCCCTATACTGCAAACAAAGGAGACTCTTACAAATAGCATATATATATAGTTACTGTTATATGTATTTTTCCTAGAAAAATCTTGACAAAATGCAACAGAAGTCCATGGTTTCTCTTATATTTACATTTCCTAGGGGTTGTTGATCTTCTTAAATCATTAAGCTTATGTTCTTCTCCCCAAAACTTGTGAAATGTTTGCCATTTACTGTAAATATTTTACTGCACAAGTTTCCTTCCACTTTGCTTCAGAGAGTCCAGTTAATATATTGTTTGATATTGTCCCACAGGTCACTGCAACTCTGTTCATTGTTTTTCAGTTTCTTTACTCTTCCTTGTGCATAATTTCTATTAATCAGTCTTCACATTCTTCAACAATTTCTTCCATTATTTCCATCAATTTTTCATTTAAGTTACTGACCTTTCAGTTCAACTTTAGCATTTTTTTTTTATTGTTTTCACTTCCCTGCTGTATTCTCTTTTTACTTATTTGTTACTGTTGTCGTTCTTGTTGTTGTTTTTCAGTCGCTATGTCATGTCCAGCTCTTTGCGGCTCCATGGACTACAGCACGGCAGCCCTCCCTGTCCCTCACTATCTCCTGGAGTTTGACCAAATTCACATCCATTATTTACCTATTATTACAATGAAATAAACATTTTATTTTACTGCTTTAAACATTTTTATTTTATTATTATTTTTTTATTTAGTTAATTGTTTTTACTTTACAATATTGTTTTGGTTTTGCCATACTTCAACAGGAATCTGTCATGGATGTACACGTGTTCCCAATCCTGAACCCCCCTCCCACCTCGTTCCCCATACCATCCCTCTGGGTCATCCCAATGCACCAGCCCCAAGCATCCTGTATCCTGCATCGAACCTGAACTGGCAATTCATTTCAGATGTGATAATACATATGTTCCAATGCCATTCTCCCAAATCATCCCACCCTCTCCCTCTCCCACAGAGTCCAAAAGACTGTTCTATACATCTGCGTCTCTTTTGCTGTCTCGCATACAGGGTTATTGTTACCATCTTTCTAAATTCCATATATATGCATTAGTATATTGTATTAGTGTTTTTCTTTCTGGCTTACTTCACTCTGTATAATCGGCTCGAGTTTCATCCACCTCATTAGAACTGAGTCAAATGTATTCTTTTAATGGCTGAGTAATACTGCATTGTGTATATGTACCACAGCTTTCTTATCCATTCATCTGCTGATGGACATCTAGGTTGTTTCCATGTCCTGGCTATTATAAACAGTGCTGCGATGAACATTGGGGCACTGGTGTCTCTTTCAATTCTGGTTTCCTTGGTGTGTATGCCCAGCAGTGGGATTGCTGGGTCGTATGGCAGTTCTATTTCCAGTTTTTTAAGGAATCTCCCACTGTTCTCCATAGTGACTGTACTAGCTTGCATTCCCACCAACAGTGTAAGAGGGTTCCCTTTTCTCCACACCTTCTCCAGCATTTATTGCTTGTAGACTTTTGGATCACAGCCATTCTGACTGGCGTGAAATGGTACCTCATTGTGGTTTTGATTTGCATTTCTCTGATAATGAGTGATGTTGATCATCTTTTCATGTATTTGTTAGCCATCTGTATGTCTTCTTTGGCGAAATGTCTGTTTAGTTCTTTGGCCCATTTTTTGATTGGGTCATTTATTTTTCTGGAATTGAGCTGCAGGAGTTGCTTGTATATTTTTGAGATTAGTTGTTTGTCAGTTGCTTTATTTGCTATTATTTTCTCTCATTCTGAAGGCTGTCTTTTCACCTTGTTTATAGTTTCCTTTGTTGTGCAGAAGCTTTTAATTTTAATTAGGTCACATTTTTTATTTTTGCTTTTATTTCCAGTATTCTGGGAGGTGGGTCATAGAGGATCCTGTTGTGATTTATGGTGGAGAGTGTTTAGCCTATGTTCTTCTCTAAGAGTTTTATAGTTTCTGGTCTTACATTTAGATCTTTAATCCATTTTGAGTTTATTTTTGTGTATAGTGTTAGAAAGTGATCTAGTTTCATTCTTTTACAAGTGGTTAGCCAGTTTTCCCAGCACCACTTGTTAAAGAGATTGTCTTTACTCCATTGTATATTCTTGCTGCCTTAGTTGAAGATAAGGTGTCCATAGGTGTGTGGATTTATCTCTGGGCTTTCTATTTTATTTCATTGATCTATATTTCTGTCTTTGTGCCAGTACCATACTGTCTTGATGACTGTGGCTTTGTAGTAGAGCCTGAAGTCAGGGAGGTTGATTCCTCCAGTTCCATTCTTCTTTCTCAAGATTGCTTTGGCTATTCAAGGTTCTTTGTATTTCCATACAAATTGTGAAATTATTTGTTCTAGCTCTGTGAAAAGTAGTGCTGGTAGCTTGATAGGAATTGCATTGATTCTATAGATTGCTTTGGGTAGTATACTCATTTTCACTATGATTCTTCCAATCCATGTACATGGTATATTTCTGCATCTCTTAGTGTCCTCTTTGATTAAAATAGCTTCCTTAACGTCTTTGTTAAATCCAACATAGGTACCTGGTCATCACTGATGTGTTTTAGGGATTGGCGCTCATCCCTCAATACCCAGGCACCTTTAATACTGATAATACCACTTGAACCTCAGATGTCTGATCATAGGCAGCAATGGTGGAACCACAGAGTTAACGCTGGCAGAAGACAGCCCTTAATGGATAACCACCCCAGGAAGAGTCTAAAGCACCATGATCTGTACTCAACCTGAAGTACTGTTGCTTTTTCTGGGGCCTGCTAATACATCTGCCCATATTGTACTGCCAAAAATGATTGTTAGGACTTAGAGAAAATGAACTTACGGTTCTCGGGGAAAGGGTTGTGGGGAAGGAAGACATAGTTAGGGAGACTGGGATAACATGTACACACTGGTATGTTTAAATGGATCACCAGCAAGGACCTGCTGTGTAGCTCAAGGAATTCTACTTAATTTTATGCAGCATTCTGGGGGAGAATGGATACATGCATATGTATGACTGAGTCCCTTTGCTGTTCACCTGAAACTATCACAACATTGTTAATTGTCTATACCCTAATACAAAATAAAATGTTTAAAATGAAAAACAAAGAAATGACTGTTAGGGCACTGGTGATTCCTTTTATATGCCATCGGGTTGAGCCAGACTCTTTCTGGAGTGCCAGCCTGTTACTCTAAAGTCTCCTCTTTAGTCAGAGATCTTAGTTGGATTATGGGGCCAGGAGAGGACTCTGCAACTTCCCTTATGTAGTTAAATATTAACTGTGAGGCCTAAGAACCAAAGTAATGGACCACACTCATTTGGGAAGTATTTACATAATGTGCTAAAAAGTTTCATCTTTGACATAGATAATTAGTCAAATATTTTATCACCCCTTAGTGTCTGGGGTCTGTCTCCATGTTATCAGTTTTATAGCATATATTTAAAAATTATCTTTTAAAAAGATATGTATATTGTTAAAAGTAAAAATAACTTATTTCCCATTATATATATTTTTATAGCTTCTAGGAAAAGGAGGGCCCAATTAGCCTGACTCACTTCTAACTCATCCATTGGATCACCCATCTAATAGAGGAAAATGTAACCTCCTTATCTTAAAATGTCTAAAGAAAAATATTCTTCTGTGAGTTTACTTCTAAATTCATTCATTATTACATTAACTTAAAATATTGTAAAAGCTGTTTAAATTTTCCAAAAGGTGACATTTCAACTTCTGAGAAGTGAAAATAAACCTAAGGCAAAACCTTAATTATTACATGCATATTTGATTTGCTATTGTAATACATTTTAGTTTTAATTATTAAAGTCTAAAATAAAAATTATTTAATGCTGAGAACATTGAAAACACTAATGTAGATTTATCTCAAAGAGTAAAATTCTAGTGAGAAACTGAATATCAACTATTAAATATTAACTTATAGTGTCTTGAGAAAAGGATATTAAAGTAATGACAATCTAGGCATTTACTCACAGCAGAATATATTTCTGATTAAGAGTATTATTTTAGGCCCAGTAAGCAAACTGAGAGCACCCATTCGTTTCATGCAAACCTCTGACTAGCCGCCTATGGAAACAAATGTTTCTCGTTGCTCAGCTAGGCTGGGTTCAAACTAGTGACCTGGAGGCGAAAGGTTGTGGATTCTGTTATCAGTCATCTAAGTGACCCATTCCTCTAACAGCAAAGCACTGGCTCAGACAAGGGAGGAAAGAATTATTTGATTCAACTCATCAACACATTACGCCAGTCTGTTAGCAAATATCATCTTGTACATAATATGAACAGCATAAAAAGTAGCTTCCTTTTATTGGAACATATGGAACATATGTGAGGAAAATGTGCCAAATCCAATATTCTGCAGATTGCTATGAATTGTTAGTGAGAAGATTCACTTGCAGTTCCAAGGTATTTCTTGCCTGTGACTGTCAAACAATGCCAGTATGATGGATTGAGTTACTCCAAGCAGAACTCCTGTGAATAGTTTCTGGCCTCTGTCGGATAACATTACAGACATGACTTTTACACTCACTGTTAACATACATGGGGAATAAGTTATTTCACTTTTTTGTCACACTTATTTTTTATTTCTTTGTATTAGATAACACAACAGAGAATAAAAAAATGATTGTGGATATATAGCTGGCAGAGAAGTCAAGAACTGCAGTCTGGAATACTCATTGCTTCATAAAGATCACTCACATACCTAATTTCTGAAAACAGAGTACAAAAGAGTGGAGATAGAATGTTGTCTTATGATTAGTTAGCAATAAATATTCAATTAAAATATGAAATGTACTCTTGTGCTTTTGTCTGAGATAACCTGACTCCTAAAACACTGTAGCAGAATGTCTTTTCTGAAAGGATTCCAAAATGGTTTCAGCTGCAATTTTATGGCCAATTCATCAACGGCTTACTTTGTGCCACATAGTGTTCTAGAATACAGAAATGGACAAAGCCAACAAGTTACCTAGCATTGTATGAACATAACTGATACCCTACTGAGAAGAGATAATACACAGAGAGAAACAAATGATAATGATAGTTTTAGTAAGTAATAGTTTAAAGAACCCAAAGCAAGGTAAGTGAAATGGGAGTCATGGAGTTTTATATCATTTGATAAGTTATTCATAAAAGGTCTGTGTGAGCAGATAACATGTGGGAAGGAGTATGAATAAAAAGAAAGCAAGTTTAACGTAAAATTCATTTCAGGCAGAAAGGACAATTAAAGGACCATGGTAAGGAATTTGTGTGGAATGCTCAAGAACTGACAAGAAGATCAGTGTGTCTGGAGAAAATTGGATGAAGGTAGGAAAGGCAGACTAGGGGATGAGAGTTATCCATGGGCTAGATCATTTGGGACCAGAAGTTATATAAATGCTTTGGGATTTTTTCCAAGTATCATAGGTATGTTTGGAAGGCTTAAACACACGGATAGATTATTTACCTGTTTAAGAACTTCTTTGGCTGGATATGGAAATAGACTCTAGAGGGTTAAGAATTGAAGAAAACAGTTCATTGCAGTAGCCCAGGCAAGAATTCCTGATGGATGGAACCAAACGATTATAAGAAGTAGTACTCCTACTCTGGACATAATTACTGCTGATAGGATTTTGAGTCTGAGAGGACCAAAAGCATCAAGAATACTTATAAGAGGTTTACCTGATAAGCTGAATGAATGGCTGGGCCATTACCTTAGATATAGAACATTAGAAGAGATGCCATTTTGAATGGCAAAGGGATCAACACTCTATTTTGGATAGGATAAATGTATGAGAAAATGCCTGTTGGATAGCTGTATTTATTTTCTATGCTGCATCACTAATCATCACAAACTTAGTGATTTAAAACAACACAAGTTTATTATTTCACAGTTTCTGTGGGATTGGAGTCTGGCTGTGGCTTAGCTGGATTCTCTACAAGCCTGGAAGCAAGCTATCAGCCATCTGGGTTCTCATCTGGCAGTTTGATTGGGGAAGGATCAGCTTCCAAGCTCATTCAGATTGTTGGCAGACTTCCTGTCCTTGGAGCCATTGGATTTATGTAGTCCTGCTTCTTTAACATCAGCAAGGAAAGCAAAACTCTAGAACAATCAGCTAGCAGGATGGAGACTCATATAATACCAGAGCTGGAGAGATAAGTTTTAGAGTTGTCAAAGCATTGATATTTCAAAGTCTTGGGTCCAGAGGAAAATATAGTCAATGGTGACATGGAAATGGTAGTTTATTTCAGTGGACATATAGAGGGAATATTCCAGTCAACTAGTTTATTAAAAGATGCAGAAAATAATCCTAAGATCAATTTTGCTACTTAATGGGTCAGTTCTTGTCTGCCTTCACATGGCTATTACTCTTAACTAATTGTTGGCTGCTATAAGAGAGTTGTATGTTTAGTCACTCAGTCATGTCCAACTCTTTGAGACCCATGGACTGTAGCCCACCAGGTCCCCTGTCCATGGGGTTCTCCAGGTGAGAATACTGGAGATGGTTGCTATACCCTCCTCCAGGGGGTCTTCCCAACCAAGGGACTGAACCCATGTCTCCCACATTGCAGGCAGATTCTTCACCATTTGAACAAGCCCATCAAAGGTTTAGGATGTGCTTCCCAGGTGGCTCAGTGGTGCGAATCTGCCTGTCAGTGCAGGAGACATAAACAAGACAAATTTGATCCCTGCATCAAGAAGACCCCCTGGAGTAGGAAATGGCAACCTGCTCCAGCATTCTTGCCTGGAAAATTCCATGGACAGAGGAGCCTGACAGGAGCAAAGGGGAGCTGCTCCTTTGCTCCCCATGGGGTTGCAAAGAGTTTGACATGCCTGAGTAACTGAGCATGCACACATACACACACACAACAAATCCCAACACAAATACTGTTCTAAGAGCTTTTAAAAGGTCCTCTAATTTTATTCTTATAATAAGCTAATGAGATAGACAATATTGCTGTTTTAATTGATGAGAAAGCTAATGCTCAAGATCATACAGTTACTAAATTCAGTTCAGTTCAGTTCAGTCACTCAGTCGTGTCCAACTCTTTGCGACCTCATAAACTGCAGCACGCCAGGCCTCCCTGTCCATCACCAACTCCCGGAGTTCACTCAAACTCACGTCCATCAAGTTGGTGATGCCATTCAGCCATGAGGTATAACTAATGGATGTGCTGTGACTTCATAATCTACACATTTAACCACATCCTTCATAGTGTCTCCCACTGTGCCAAATTGCCTGGGTCCCAATTCCAATTCTCCACTTCTGATCACTGACTGGTATTCTTTATGTCTGCATGAATTTTTTGATTTGTTTTCTCTCATCCTTCATCCAGATAATATCTAGTTACTTCCTCCTTCCCTTAAGAGCTCTCTAAATATTCTTTGTAGACTGCAATTGATTCAATATTGTGTAATAGAGGTTATCTTTCACAAACTTTAGTCTCATCACTAAAGACTAAGTTATGTAACGAATTCAAATCTGAATTAAAGTAGTGCATGAGAATAAATTAGTTAAATCTGTTAGTTTGAACCTAAAGAAAGAGGAAGTCCAAGAGAAAGGAGGAAGATGATTTTGAGTAGGAGAGAAAGAAGTAAACACATTCATCATTGTTACACTTATTATGCAAGTAGGCTATATACACTATACATAAGAATAAACCAGGAATTATGACTTGAGAAATAACTTAAATATTTTAAAAGGGATGGTGCAAACTATGTTTCTCAATCATAATGGAATGCATTATAGTAGAAATTTTAGTTGATTCCTTTTTGTCTTATTGTACTTAGCTCCCAGTGAATGGTTATAATTAATACATCTTATACAGCACATTCAATTATTTTTGTTCAAATTATATATAGGATATGGTTTAGTATATCTTTTTCACTCTAAGCATTTTTATCCTTGACCTAGTATTAGCAATAAAGTATATTTCTATTGCATATTCAAATCGAGGGGTACAACTATATAGAAGATCATTTTTCTTACTGAAAACAGTCCAAGATAAATTATTATTTAAAAATCTCTGATATTTATAATAGTTTTTACGATAGAAAACCCCAATCTAATTTTCCTGGATAGGTGTTTTAAATAATACAACTTAAATGATCTCAGTTCAGTTCAGTCACTCAGTCGTGTCTGATTCTTTGCGACCCCATGAATCACAGCACACCAGGCCTCCCTGTCCATCACCATCTCCCGGAGCTCACTCAAACTCACGTCCATCAGGTCAGTGATGCCACACAGCCATCTCATCCTCGGTTGTCCCCTCTTCCTCCTGCCCCCAATCCCTCCCAGCATCAGAGTCTTTTCCAATGAGTCAACTCTTCACATGAGGTGGCCAAAGTACTGGAGTTTCAGCTTTAGCATCATTCCTTCCAAAGTAATCCCAGGGCCGATCTCTCTCAAGAGTCTTCTCCAACACCACAGTTCAAAAGCATCAGTTCTTCAGCACTCAGCTTTCTTCACAGTCCAACTCTCACATTCATACATGACCACTGGAAAAACCATAGCCTTGACTAGATGGACCTTTGTTGGCAAAGTAATGTCTCTGCTTTTGAATATGCTATCTAGGTTGGTCATAACTTTTCTTCCAAGGAGTAAGTGTCTTTTAATTTCATGGCTGCAGTCACCATCTGCAGTGATTTTGGAGCCCCCCAAAATAAAGTCTGCCACTATTTCCACTGTTTCCCCATCTATTTGCCATGAAGTGATGGGACCAGGTGCCATGATCTTAGTTTTCTGAATGTTGAGCTTTAAGCCAACTTTTTCACTCTCCTCTTTCATTTTCATCAAGAGTCTTTTTAGTTCCTCTTCACTTTCTGCCATCAGGGTGGTGTCATCTGCATATTTGAGGTTATTGATATTTCTCCTGGCCATCTTGATTCCAGCTTGTGCTTCTTCCAGTCCAGCGTTTCTCATGATGCACTCTGCATATAAGTTAAATAAGCAGGGTGACAATACACAGCCTTGACGTGCTCCTTTTCCTATTTGGAACCAGTCTGTTGTTCCATGTCCAGTTCTAACTGTTGCTTCCTGACTTGTATATAGGTTTCTCAAGAGGCAGGTCAGGTGGTTTGGTATTCCCATCTCTTTAGAATTTTCCACAGTTTATTGTGATCCACACAGTCTCAGGCTTTGGTATAGTCCATAAAGCAGAAATAGGTGTTTTTCTGGAACTATCTTGCGTTTTCAATGATCCAGCGGATGTTGGCAATTTGATTTCTGGTTCCTCTGCCTTTTCTAAAACCAGCTTGAACATCTGAAAGTTCACGATTTATGTACTGCTGAAGCCTGGCTTGGAGAATTTTGAGCATTACTTTACTAGCATATGAGATGAATGCAATTGTGCTGTAGTTTGAGCATTCTTTGGCATTGCCTTTCTTTGGGATTGGAATGGAAACTGACCTTTCCCAGTCCTGTGGCGACTGCTGAGTTTTCCAAATGATTCTATATGTAAACAAATAACTTTTCATCTCAAAAATATAGAGTATGTGCCTATATAAAATTGCAAGTTCATAAAGTCATTGTTGATCCTCTTAAACTTGTTCATCATAGTAACCTGATCTAAAGACTTAGGTATAATGTGTAAGGTTGACTGTTCCTGAGAGGGCTTCTGAATAGCAAGCCTAGTTCCAATAAGTATTATTGACAGAGTATATTCCCAACAAAACTAGGTCTTTATTTTACTCATTCTTCATATAATAGAATCTGCTGTCATTAAGGGGAGAAAAATTATAGTCTCTAAATGCAAGTGATCTCAGTTTGTATGATATCTGCTGCTACTGCTGCTGCTGCTGCTAAGTCACTTCAGTCGTGTCCGACTCTGTGTGACCCCATAGATGGCATCCACTAGGCTCCCCGTCCCTGGGATTCTCCAGGCAAGAACACACCTATGCTAACTAATTCTAATATTTTACAGTATTTACTTTTGAGTTTCTTTTATATTTTATTATGAAGAAAACAAAGTTGAATATCTAGCCTTGTTTTTAAAAAATTAGAGTCATCTTTTCCTCATTATTTCTACTTATAGTACTTATATAGAATTTTAAAAATGTTAACTCAGAACTATGCATTTGAGAGATGACCCCTCAAAATACATAGGGAACAATCCTCCATAAGTTCACACTGCACTGGGCAAGGATGTGGTTGGCTGTTACTCACTTTGCTCACCTTCCAGTTCCCTGAAGGAGCAGAATGATGCCAAATACTACTTGCTCACACTTTCGTGTTTCCTGTGAATAAAATTGTAGGTACTTTCTAACAGTTTATTGAGAACATAGAAGCAATAACATATTTATCAGTAGTGAATGAAACAATGACCAGTCATCTCATATTTTTGTGTTCTGTAGGAAAACATCAGTGCAAGGAACCCAGGCTTGCTTTTCTGGACTCATGATTTTTTTCCCCTGAAAAGAATTACAATTTGTGCTTTAAAAAAAAATGTGATAAGTGGCTTGAAGAGATTTCACCTTTCTGGGACTTAGTTATGCAGCCTGAAGGAAAATTGAATTGAGACTACAGGTAAAATTTAATCTAAACTATTTGGTCTGCCAGGTGGGCTTCCTACTGTTTATACTTCACTTCATATTGCAGACAGCCTACATTTAGTAACAGTATTCTACAGTGTTTTCCTTAATCTTCCTGCTTACGTGCTAAGTTGCTTCCAGTTGTGTCCAGCTCTGTGCGACCCTATAGACTGTAGCCCTCCAGGTTCCTCTGTCTATGGGATTCTCTAGGCAAGAATGCTGGAGCCGGTTGTCAGGCCCCACGTGCCTTTTGTGGGAACTTTGAAGATTCTTTGTATCCACTTCTAGTGGATACAGTACATAGTACATATGGAAACATAGACAACCTCAAAAGTATTAACCAAACTGACATTAAATTAATGCACTATATTATCTATGTGAAATTAAAATATGTGATGTATTCTGATTTCATTCTGGATTTACCGCTTAGAAGTGATGATGATCTTTAACCACTATGACTAAAGAAGTTGATTCAGTCTGTTCTGGCATATCTCCTTTGAATCTCCTTTTCACTTGATCTATGTATCTATCCTGAGTCCTCGGTCACTAAAATGACTTCATGCTATAACTACTAAGTTTTTGTACATAAGATTTCAATGTTAATTTTTTAAAATATACTTTACATTGTGAAATAGCTTATTTCTGGAAAACAATTTGATACTTTATGAAGTTAAATATACAGTTGCCATATGACCTGCCAGTTCTACTCTGGGCCACTCTAGAGAAATAAAATTTAAGTTCACACAAAAACCCATACATGAATATTTGTAGCAGCTCTGTACAGTGAATGGATAAGCAGATTGCTGCACAATCACTCTGTGAAAGACTACTCAGTACCAAAAGGAACGAACTTCATACACGCATCAACTTGGGTGAATCTCCAAAACATTATGCCAAATGAAAAAAAAGCCAAAAGTGTAAACATTGTGTGGTTCCTTTGATGTGGCACTCTAAACAAAGACAAAGCTATATTGACAGATCAGTGGTGGCCAGGGGTAGAGGAGGGGGGTATGACTGTGAAGGGAGAGCACAAGGGAGATATTCTGGGAGTGATGAAGCTGTTCCATGGGGTTTCCAGGATGGCTCAATGGGTAAAGTATCTGCCTGCAACAAAGGAGATGCGGGTTTGATTCCTGGATTGGGAAGACCCCCTGGAGAAGGAAATGGCTACCCACTCCCGGTATTCTTTCCAAGAGAATCCCATGGACAGAGAAGCCTGGCAGACTACAGCCCATGGGGTTCCAAAGAGTTGGACATGACTGAGTGCACACACACACACACACACACACACACACACACACACACACAGAAGCTGTTCCTTATTCTGATTGTGATGGTGGTTATACAAATCTGTCTCTATGTATAAACATCATTGAATTGTATACTGTCTGCTGTGTGCTTAATCACTCAGTTGTGTCTAACTCTTTGCAACCCCATGGACTGCAGCCCACCAGGTTCCTCTGTCCATTGCGATTCTCCAGGCAAGAATAGTGGAGTGGGTTGCCATGCCCTCCTCCAGGGGATTTTCCCAACCCAGGGACTGACTCTAGGTCTCCCACATTGCAGGCAGATTCTTCACCGTCTGAGTCACCAGGGAAGCCCAAGAATACTGGAGTGGGATCTTCCCAACCCAGGAATCAAACTGGGGTCTCCTGCGCTGCAGGCGAATTCTTTACCAGCTGAGCTACCGGGGAAGCCATGAATTGTACACTAATAACAGTTAATTTTACTGCATGTTAAGTTGAAAATGCAATAAAAACAACAATGTCACTAGAATGGCTAAAATTTAAAAACCTATTTGGAGTCAGGTATTTGGATAATTGTTCTTCAATTTAGGTTCATCTGCCTGGAGAGCTGCAGTCCATGGAGTCAGAAAGAGTCAGACATGACTGAAGCAACTGAGCGAGTGAGTTTTTCTCATGCTTAGACTGTGATTACAGGTTTGGGGGACAAATGTCCAGAGGTGAAATGCACTTTTCATCACATTCTATCAGGGAGTACATCAGATCAACATGGTTTGTCACTAGTAATGTTAACCTTGATCACGTGGCCAAGGTGGTGTTGGCTTTTCCCATACAGGGCTTTGAATTTATACACAGGTTGGCTAGGCAGGTGGAAGGGGTGGTCGTGAGCTTAGCCTTGACAGTCAGAAAGCCCAGATTCAGTCCTGCCTCATCCCAGAGAATACTACTGTAAAGGTCGGAGCTGGGGTCACCCCTCTGACATCTGCTCTGCTCGCCCCTACCCTGGACTTCTACTTTAGGAGGGTTTGAGATTCCTGGCAAATCAAGAACCTGCTGCTTCCTGCTCTCCGTTCTGCTCAGGGCAGCCTGAGCCTCTCCACAATCAAAATCGCTGGACAGCTCTCTCAAATTTGTATCCTTCAGCACGTTCCCATGGTTTTTCCGATGAAATCCATATCTCTCACTCAGATGTCCCATCTGCTTCTGCCCCCCCTCACACCCTCCCCTCACGGCTCCCTGACTCCAGCCACAGTACCCTCATTTCTGCACCAGGAGTACACAGACCTCGCTCCCAACTCGGGGCCTTAGCACTCACTCATCCCCTGCCTGGAACTCTCATTTTCCTCAGATCTCCTTATGGCTAACTCATCCTGCACGTCTCAGCTCAAGGGGCCCCTCTGCAGAGAGCTTTCTCCTTCTCCACTTCTCCATGGCTCTCCTTCCTTCTAGTCCCCGCTTCCTAGTCATCGGTCCACTCTGAAAGCACCCAGTTTATTTGGCTGTTGATGCCTGTCTCCCCTGTGCATTGTGAACTCCGGGACAGACACAGCCTCATCTGCCTTGGCCACCACTGTTCCCTGGGGGCTAAACACAGGGCCTGGCACGCAGTCAGTTCATAAATTCAAAAATGTTCTATGAATTAATAAATCTTGTCTTTTTCTGTATTCTTGAAATCAATCAGAGGCTTAAACAGGAATATACGTGTGACTTAGCATCACATATTCTATATGTTGAACCAATCAGGAGTTCAAACTGGAGGATAAATGCCAGTAACTGAAACCCCACCCAGTTCATTCAGAAGAAATTTCCTAGGTGACAGAGCCCTATATTTCTCAAATGGAGCAGAAATCTCAGTGAAACATTTGGGACTCTGCCCTTTATACGGAGAAGGAAATGGCAACCCACTCCAGTGTTCTTGCCTGGAGAATCCGAGGGACGGAGGAGCCTGGTGGGCTGCCGTCTATGGGGCTGCAGAGAGTCAGACACAACTGAAGCGACTTAGCAGCAGCAGCAGCAGCAGCCCTTTATATACACGCAAGAATACTGGAGTGGATTGCCATGCCCCCTCCAGGGGATCTCCCTGACCCAAGGATCAAACCCGCATCTCTTATATCTCCTGTATTCCAGGTGGATCCTTTACCACTACTGTCACCTGGGAAGCCCATATATATATATATATATATATGGTGGCTCAGTGGCGTTCAAACCAGAGGGTAAATACCAATAAATGGGAAGCCTCCAGCTATTTACTGGGCGGGTTTCAGGGCGTGAGGAGGGGGAGTGGGGGAATATGTATGTGTGTGCTATGTTGCTTCAGTCGTGTTCAACTCTTCGTGACCCCATGGGCTGTTGCTTGCCAGGCTTCTCTGTCCATGGGGATTCTCCAGGCATGAATACTGGAGTGGGTTTCTATGCCCCACTCCAAGGGATCTTCCCGACCCATATACCCATATATATATAAATATTTTTATTGTGGTAAAAGTCACATAATATAAACATACTATTTTAACCATAATCGACTTATACGGTTATAGTGGCGCTAAGTACATTTATGTTGTTGTGTAACTCTCAACACCATCCAATCTCCCAAATTTTTCACCTTCCTAAACTGAAATTCTACCCCCATTAGACACTAACTTGCCATTTCCTCTCCTCCGGCTGCCTACCCCACAGCCCCTGGCGTCTTCCAGTATACTTTCTAACCCTATGAATTTGACTATTCTAGGCTCCTCGTATAAGTAGACTCAGTATTTGACTGCACCTACTGTATACTGGAATACATTTTTAAGTTTAACTTAATATATGTCCTATAAACAGATTGCACCTTCTTTTTTTTCTACCTGTGCTATACAATAGGTTCTCAAAAGTTATCTATTTAATACACACTGTGTATATGTCAACCTTAATCTCCCAATTTACCCCACTCCCCCTTTCCCCCTTGGTCTCCATACATTTTTTTCTCTATGTTTCTATCTCTATTTCTGCTTTACAAATAGGTTCATCTATACTATTTTTCTATATTCCACATATATGCATTAGTTTACAATGTATTTTTTTCTCTTTCTGACTTAACTCACCCTGTGTAACAGTTTCTAGATCCATCCACACCTCTGCAAATGGCATAATTTTTTTTCCTTTTTATGGCTGAGTTATTCTACTACATACATGGACCACATCTCCATCCATTCCTCTGTTGATTGACATTTAGGTTGCTTCCAAGTCCTAACTATTGTAAACAGTGCAACAGTGAGCATTGCAATACATGTGTCTTCTGGAATTATGGTTTTCTCCAGATATATGCCCAAGAGTGGGACTGCTGGGTCATATGGTAAGTTGTTTTTTTTAATTTTTTTTTAAGGAACCTCCATACTGTTCTTTATAGTGGCTATATGAATTTACATTCCAACCAATAATGTAAGAAGTTTCCTTTTCTTCACACCTTTTCCAGCATTTATTGTTGTAGGTGTTTTGATGATGACCATTTTAATCACTGTGTGGTGGTACTTCATTGTAGTTTTGATTTGCATTTCTCTAATAATTAGTGATGTTGAGTATTTTTTTTCATGTGCCTCTTGGCCATCTGTATGTCTCCTTAGGAGAAATGAATATTTAGGTATTCCACCTATTTTGGGGGCTTCCCTGGTGGCTCAGTGGTTAAAGTGCCTGCCTTTAATGCAGGAGACCTGGGTTCAATCCCTGAGTAGGGAAGATCCCCTGGAGAAGGAAATGGCAACCCACTCCAGTATTCTTGCCTGGAGAGTCCCATGGACAGAAAAGCCTAGTAGGTTACAGTCCACGGGGTCACAAAGAGTCGGACACGACTGAGCGACTTCACCTCACCTGACCTCACCTATTTTTGATTGGATTGTTTATTTATTTATTTTGGTGTTGAGCTGCAGGAGCTTTTTGTATATTTTGGTGATTAATCTCTTGTCAGTTGCTTCATTGCAAATATTTTCTCCCATTCAGAGAGCTCTTTACATCTTATTTATGGTTTATTTTTTGGCTGTGCAAAAGCCTCTAAGTTGAATTATGGTCCCATTTGTTTACTTTTGTTTTTATTTTCATTACTCTGGAGATGGTCAAATATTTTAGATTTGTTAAAATGTTAAAAAGAATGTATAGAGAGTTCCTGAATTGAATGCTCTTCACCTATTTTCCCTTTATATTGACATTGTACATAACCAAGGCACATTTGTCAAAATGAACAATTAGCATTGGTATGGCATCACCGACTCGATGGACATGAGTTTGGGTAAACTCTGGGAGCTGATGATGGACAGGGAGGCCTGGCATGCTGCGATTCATGGGGTCTCAAAGAGACTGAAGCAACTTAGCAGCAGCAGCAGCAGCAAAGAATCAGACACAACTGAGTGACTGAACTGAACTGAACCTAAAAAAAACTACAGACTTTATTCAGATTCTTCAGTTTGTTTTCTAGAATCAAATTTCCATTTCAGGATACACAGTGGTGATAGTCAATGTTTGCAAGCACCAAGCTTTTATCCATTGTCTTCCTCTGTCATACTCTAGTTGACTTGCTTAGTATTCCTGAGAATGTCTTCCTCTTCTTGATGTTCTAGTTAACAGTATACTCAATTTGAATTCGCTGACCTTAGTGACTTCTGTGTCCGTTTTGTTGAATTTCTGTTCATGGTGGAATCCATAGCCATCAATGACTATAATAATGCTAGGAGGAAGATGATGATGGCATAAGGAATATAGAGAAAGAGGTTTAGTTTAACTGTTTTTGGTAGAAAGACCTTTTTATTTGTGAAATCTCAGCTTACAATGTAGCTTCATTACTACAGTGACATATAAAGACGTAGGACATGTTAAACATTCAAAGGCAAGAAGAATCAGGACAATTAATAGCACAAGCACACACATTAAGCCTTTGAAACTGAATGTATCAGTTTAGATTTCCCAACCAATCAAAACTTACAAAATTATTATACAAAATTATACAAAATTTGTTGTTTAAAGTTATTAGATTAAAAATCTTAAGAATTAGACTTTAATATATATTTTAACTTTTTATTTTATACTGGAGTATTAACAATGATTAACAATGTTGTGTTGGTTTCAGGTGTACAGCAAAGTGATTCAATTATACATATACATGTATCTATTCTTTTCAAATGCTTTTCCTAGTTAGATTGTTATATAATGTTGAGCAGAGTTCCCTGTGCTATGCAATAGATCCTTATTGGTTAGCGGTGTATACATGTCAATATCAGACTCCCTAAGTATCCCACCTCTCCCTTTCACCCTGATAACCATAGATTCTTTCTCTATATCTGTCAGTCTATTTCTGTTTTGTAAATAAATTAATTTGTAACATTTTTGGAATCTGCATATAAGGGATATCATACTGAATCTCTCTATTTTAAAATATATCTAATTTATGTATTATATATCGATGTCTACATAATACATACACATATGTACACATATACATAATACATTAAGGTGAGGTGAAGTCGCTCAGTCGTGTCCGACTCTTTGTGACCCCGTGGACTGTAACCTACTAGGCTTCTCTGTCCATGGGATTCTCCAGGCAAGAATACTAGAGTGGATTGCCATTTCCTTTCTCCAAGGGATCTTCCCAACCCAGGGATAGAACCCGAGTCTCCCGAGTGGAGGCAGACGCTTTAACCTCTGAGCCACCAGGGAATTAAGCAACATGGGCATATATATATATTCAAAAGCAGAAATATTACTTTACTGACTAAGGCCCATCTAGTCAAGGCTATGGTTTTTCCAGTAGTCATGTATGGATGTGAGAGTTGGACTGTGAAGAAGGCTGCACTGAAGAATTGATGCTTTTGAACTGTGGTGTTGGAGAAGACTCTTGAGAGTCCCTTGGACTGCAAGGAGATCCAACCAGTCCATTCTGAAGGAGAGCAGCCCTGGGATTTCTTTGGAAGGAATGATGCTGAAGCTGAAACTCCAGTACTTTGGCCACCTCATGTGAAGAGTTGACTCACTGGAAAAGACTCTGATGCTGGGAGAGATTGGGAGCAGGAGGAGAAGGGGACGACAGAGGATGAGATGGCTGGATGGCATCACGGACTCGATGGATGTGAGTCTGAATGAACTCCGGGAGTTGGTGATGGATAGGGAGGCCTGGTGTGCTGCGATTCATGGGGTCGCAAAGAGTCGGACACGACTGAGCAACTGAACTGATATATATAATTTAGGTGCACTTTAAAATATTTTAAAGTGTGATACTTAAGATCTTCAATTTGCTAAATTTCTAAACAATTATATATGTGACATACACACACACATACATACACATTCAGTGCCAGGAATTTTATTCTCAGCACTACTTTAGCTGTCTTCTTAAAATTTCGATGTTTTATTTGCGTTTTTTAGAGTACCATTTATAATAGATTTTTCTGTATTGTTTTGAGTGTATTCTATAGAACTCTTTTGTGATTGCTCTATTACGTTATACATACATATTTTGTGTGTGCATGTATATATATTTGTGGTAAATCTATGTTGTTGTTGTTGTAGAAGTATATGTTTCTATGTTGTTGTAGAAGCAGAAAAACATCTACTTCTGCTTTATTGACTATGCCAAGGCCTTTGACTGTGTGGATCACAACAAACTGGAAAATTCTTAAAGAGATGAGAATACCAGACTGCCTTGCCTGCCTCCTGAGAAATCTGGATGCAGGTCAAGAAGCAACAGTTAGAACCAGACATGGAACAGACTGGTTCCAAATTGGGAAAGGAGTATGTCAAGGGAAAGGAGTACATCAAGGCTGCATATGGTCACCCTGCTTATTTAACTAATACACAGAGTATATCATGCAAGATTCCAGGCTAGATGAAGCACAAGCTGGAATCAAGATTGCCAGGAGAAATATCAATAACCTCACATATACAGATGACACCACCCTTATGGCAGAAAGCAAGAAAAAATAAAGAGCCTCTTGATGAAAGTGAAAGAGGAGAGTGAAAAAGTTGGCTTAAAACTCAGCATTCAGAAAACTAAGATCATGTAATTTGGTCCCATCAGTTCATGGCAAATAGATGGGGAAACAGTGGAAACAGTGATAGACTTTATTTTTAGGGCTCCAAAATCACTGCAGATGGTGACTGCAGCCATGAAATTAAAAGACATTTACTTCTTGGAAGGAAAGTTATGACCAACCTAGACAGCATATTAAAAACAAAGACATTACTTTGCCAACACAGGTCCATCTAGTCAAAGCTATGGTTTTTGCAGTAGTCATGTATGGATGTGAAAGTTGGACTATAAAGAAAGCTGAGCACCGAAGAATCGAGGCTTTTGAACTGTGGTGTTGGAGAATACTCTTGAGAGTCCCTTGGACTGCAGGGAGATCCAACCGCCAATGGTAAAAGAAACCAGTCCTGAATATTCACTGGAAGGACTGATGTTGAAGCTGAAGCTCCAATACTTTGGCCACTTGATGCAAAGAACTGACTCACTGGAAAAGACTCTGATGCTGGGAAAGATTGAAGGTGGGAGAAGGGGATGACAGAGGATGAGATGGTTGGATGGCATCACCCACTCAATGGACATGAGTTTGAGCAAGCTCCAGGATGTGGTGATGGACAGGGAAGCCTGGTGTGCCATAGTCCATGGGGTTGCAAATAGTGAGATAGGACTGAGTGACTGAACTGATGGTTAACTATGTTGTTTTTGTTGTTTAGTCACTTAGTCCTGTCTGACTCTTTGTAACCCTATGGACTGCAGCCTACCATGCTCCTCTGTCCATAGGATTTTCCAGGCAAAAATGCTGGAGTGGGTTGCCATTTCCTCCTCCAGGGGATCTTCCCCACTCAAAGATCGAACCTGCGTCTCTTGCTTGGCAGATGTATTCTTTACTACTGAATCACCAGGGAAGCCTGTGATATATCTACATATTTGTACTATATCTATATATCTATATCTGTGTCTATACTATGATATATCTAACCCCATCATTTTTGTCTTCTCCTGGGACTCTGATGACAAGAAAGTGAATCTTCTGTTACAGTCCTGCAAATCCACAAGGGTGTTTGTTCATCTGTCTGTATTTATTTATTGATATGTAGCTTTCTCTTTGTTGTTTGAACTGGTTAAAGAGTTAGATATGAAAGTCTTTTGAATGTTCTCTCTATGAAGTGCAAATAGAAAAGGATATAATAATAGAATATAATGTGTCTATGTGATGAACAAATATTTATATAGTTATAATGAGATAAATGCTGTTATGGGCTATAAACTTTCAATATTCCAAAGACAGGAAATTTTATTATTATTGCATGGGACATAAATATTACCAATCTTGCAGTAAAAATACAATGTATGGGTGGCAGAAATTGGATGATAGACTGAGGACAGGTGGGAGAATTATAATACTGTCATCGTCCAAAGTAGGTCATCAGAAAATCATATCTGTAAATAATGGAGTAAAAAATAAGATTTTAAGCTGATACTATTCCACAGTAACTGTGTAATATATAAACTAGATGCTCATCAAACTTTTAAAATACAACTAATCTAAATTTCTGGTTATTACTACAGCTTCCTAGAATTGAATTATGGCCAGTAAATTGGAAAAAGAACTAATATACACTGTTTACTGATTTCTGAAAATCAGAACGTTTTGTTTTCCTACATTCTCCCCCATATGTTTCTTATGCAGCTTTATTTTCTCTGGAATATTTATTGTCTTTCATTTTTCTTTATGGAAGAAAAAGTATTTCCCTTCCTCATTATATTTTTATTATTTCTTTATGGAAGAAAAAATGTTTCCCTTCTTCACTATATTTTTATTATTTTCAGCATCTCATTCATTCATTCATTTTCTTGGTATCCAATTTGTTATTCTTCCTTAATCCTGCTGACTTCTTATTTTGGTTTGAACACTCACTTCATACATGGACTGTAACTTTCTTATATAACTTTTAAATTTTTTACCACAAGATTCTGGTTTGGTTTGTTCTGATATTCTGTGCTTTTCTAAATTATTCAAGATGTTCTAACTTATGAGTAAGAAGAGGTATTACTGTGCCAAATTTTTCATCTTAAACCAGAAGCTCATGATAGCATTATAAATTAGTCATGATTCAAATTCATAGCAAACACCCGGACAGGAAATAAATCATAGAAGCAATAGGTATATATGATACATGAATGCATCTAAAGATTCTGCCCCATTTTTATGTTTGAAAAGGTGACAGTTTTTAAATAATATTTATGTAGATTTAGTATAATTGTTCTAAAATCTGAACAGAATTGAATAATTACTGAAAAACAACTTTGAAGGGTTGAGAAAGACAGAGAGTCATTTTCATTTAGAATTGTTAATATTTTTCTTTCTTACAGTTTTAAGCATAACTCTAATGCATTTTAATTGCATCTTAACTCTACTCATCTCTCAAGGCTAGTAAGAAGTGAATGTGATGATGGTGAGGAGACATTTTAATGTAACTGATAGATTAATTAACATTTAAGTATTTGAGTGTACGTAAATCTTTTGATCAAGTTCTGTATCAAATTAGTTAAAATTTTCAATATTATTACTAAATTAAGATGCTGAAGTCTCTTAGGCTTTATTTTATCATTTGTTTTTTATTACTGGAAAAGGCAATTGTGATAGCCTGTAAATTTTTGTAAGCTAATATTAGAAATGTTTAATGATAGCATATCATTTAGTTAATTTAAAACTTGGTGCTAATAATTTTATACTTGTCAAGTCTTCCCAAAACTGTACGAAGTGTTCTGCTATCAATTTAGCAAAATTTAAATCATTGTGAGATATAACAAGCTAATATTTGTATGTTGCAGTTCAGTACTTAGCAGACTGCTTTGCTCAAAATAGGTGTTACACTAAGCTTGAATGAATGAGTAATTTTGGGATTACTGAACCAAAACCTGTGGTTGCAGAATGAAAATATTTTGAGATAATGGAACTGGCTTATTTTATAGAAAGAATACTCAAAGCAGCTTTGGATAATCAGTTGACAGCTTTGGGGTTTGTGTGTCTGGGAAAGAGATAAATCACAGCCTGTTATGTAGAAAACACAGAACTGTAAGCCCAAATTGAAATGTTCAGTGGCAGAGGGACAGATGAGAAAAAAACGGTTTAAAGTTCTTACTCCTTCCTGATGGTATTACTTCCACCACTAGAAATTCCTCTTATAATTTTGAGTACAGCAAGAAGTGAGACATAGTTTTCAACCCTTCCTTTAAGCATGGCTTCTTTTCCTTCATGAGAAATAAATTACTGGGCACACTCATACTTGAAAATAATTGTGATATTTATTTTAAGTACCTAGATTTTCATAGAAAATTGGAAATGTTTTAGTAAGAAATGGACTATTCAAAGCATATACCCAGAACCCTTATAATCCCTAATAAGGGCAATAATTAATACAATTATTAATAATTAAATATTTAATATTCACTTAGCAGTTAAGTTTTAGGTCAGCTTTGTGATCCAAAGCTATATTCATATAGCCCATCTAAGAAATGTTTTCCTAACTTCACTTTCCCTAGTTAAGTAAAACTCTCTACTATCTGTCATCAGTTCAGTTCAGTCGCTCAGTTGTGTCCAACTCTTTGCGACCACATGAACCACAGAACACCAGGCCTCCCTGTCCATCACCAACTACCAGAGTTTATCCAAACTCATGTCCATTGAGTCGGTAATGCCATCCAACCATCTCATCCTCTGTCATACCCTTCTCCTACAGCCCTCAGTCTTTCACAGCATCAGGGTCTTTTCTATTGAGTCAGCTCTTCACATCAGTTGGCCAAAGTACTAGCGTTTCAGCTTCAACATCAGTCCTTCCAATGAACATTCAGGACTGATCGCCTTCAGAATGGACTGGTTGGATCTCCTTGCAGTCCAAGGGACTCTCAAGAGTCTTCTCCAACACTACAGTACAAAAGCATCAATTCTTCAGCGCTCAGCTTTCTTTATAGTCCAACTCTCACATCCATACATGACTACTAGAAAAACCATAGCCTTGACTAGACGGGCTTCTGTTGGCAAAGTAATGTCTCTGCTTTTTAATATGCTGTCTAGTATCGTCATAACTTTCCTTCCAAGGAGTAAGCGTCTTTTAACTTCCTGGCTGCAGTTACCATCTGCAGTGATTTTGGAGTCCCCTCAAATATATGACTATCTGTCATATATTTAATTTTTAAAAAGTAATGCCAGATTCTTTTCTCCTGCTGCTGCTGCTGCTAAGTCACTTCAGTCATGTCCAACTCTGTGTGACCCCATAGATGGCAGCCCACCAGGCTCCCCTGTCCCTGGGATTCTCCAGGCAAGAACACTGAAGTGGATTGCCATTTCCTTCTCCAATGCATGAAAGTGAAAAGTGAAAATGAAGTCGCTCAGTTGTGTCCAACTCTTCGCGACCCCATGGACTGCAGCCTACCAGGCTCCCCCATCCATGGGATTTTCCAGGCAGGAGTACTGGTGTGGGGTGCCATTTCCTTCTCCTCTTTTCTCCTACTCCTACTCCCCAGTTTAATCCATTGTACCACCTAAGTAACTCTCCTAATTAGTTCACGTCTCTCTATGCTTATTGTCAGAATCCTCAACTGGGCTGTAGTCATTACAGCCATATTCCCTCTGCTCTTCCTCTCCATTCTCCAAACAGCAGCCAGGATATGTCCTTTTTAAACCATCTCCTTCACACTGCTTATTTCCACCCTTCCCTGGGATCCTTAGGGACTCTTGGAACACAGTAGTCAAATGAGTATTTTTAGGAATAGATAAGCTAAAATATATAAACACCAACTTTCCTAGCTCTTCAAATCAGGTTGGTTTAATTTACTTTTTGTTGTTGTTTAGTTGCTAAGTTGTGTCTGACTCTTTGAGATGCCATGAACTGTAGCTGACTGGGCTCCTCTGTCTGTGGAATTCTCCAGGCAAGAATACCAGAGTGGGTTGCCATTTCTTTCTGCAGGGGATCTTCCCGACCCAGGGGTTGAACCCTAGTCTCCCTCATTGCAGGTGGATTCTTTACTGAGCTGCAAGGGAAGCCCCTCCAAGCTCATATATATGCACAGTTCTACTGTGTGCTCACTTTATGTAAGCCACTCTGATTTTCTATTTCAGTATACAATGGTTTCTCCTGCCACACAGATTTTACATATATTGTCTCCTTTTCCTGGAATGTTCTACCCCTTCTCTTTGCCTTATCTAAATGGTAATCCTCTTTCAAATCACAATATGGATATTGCTATGCAGGTAAACATTTTCTAACTCAAATAAGCTCCATCCCCAAATTATCTATTTCTTTAGCACTAGATAATGAGAGACAGGGAAGCCTGGCCTGCTGTGTTCCATGGGGTCTCAAAGAATCAAACACAACTTAACCGAACAATAGCAAAAACCTATGCTCATAGTTTACTATGAAAAGCTAGGTTCTAAAGCACAACCTCAATTTTGCACATAAGAGTTTCTTGATAGTTAGTAAATATTGGTTTAATACTTTCTTCTCAATTAATTACTGAATGTGAACTCTGCAAAAAAGAAACTGTTTTGTTAATTGTGTCCAATATCTGAATGTATGATATCGTCTGGTAGGTAGTAGGCATACAAAAATATTTGTTAGCTGACTGACAAATAGAATGATTTAGAATTTGCTATATAGTGTCATATGCCTAAAATATTTTTTTCTAAGTCTATTTGCACCCCTTATTAT
The DNA here is from genome assembly GCA_917880005.1 of Nanger dama. Taxonomy (NCBI): domain Eukaryota; kingdom Metazoa; phylum Chordata; class Mammalia; order Artiodactyla; family Bovidae; genus Nanger; species Nanger dama. The sequence goes on from CAKJTW010000007.1 coordinate 41,640,846, forward strand.
GTTGAACTTTGTCAGGCTAGTAGGTAAGGTGAAGAGAGGAGAAAGTGGGGAAAAAGATTGTCTGCAGAGCTAGAGGGGAAATTGAAGAGAAGGTAAAAGGCAAACACTGACAGTAGAGAATAACATCAAATCTTAGAACATAACAAAACATATCCAGAAGTCTTTCCTGTTTTTTTTCTTTTCTTTGTTTTCTTTTTCTTTTTCTTTCAACACAAGTTTTGCTATTTAGAGGCTAATTAACTAGAATGGTGTCTCTATATCTTTACCACTGTTAACTTTTGACATTTATACAGGCCATTAACGCTTCCTCTAAAGTGACCGTGTGAAGGGAGTGGGGTGAAATTTAAGCCAGGCAATTTGCTTCCTGTTGACAGAGTTTGTAATATGATTGATGGGGGCAGAAGGTGAAACTATCTGGTAAAATGAGTTTTTTTGCATTATCTGTGTATTTCATATATCAATGCCAGTATTTCTCAAACTGCAGGTCAAGACTCTAGAGGAAAGGGTTACAATATAATTTAAGGGGTTTCATATATGGGAACTATTTGGAGGTGGAAATTGTGGCTTATATTGACAGTATGAGTCATCTTTTATTCCTTAGTGCTCCACAATTCTGCCTTCCTAACCTGTTAAAATTTGTTTTAACAAGATTCTGTCAATTAGAGGATATAAATCTTTAAGTTGTATTAGTCGTAGTGTAAGCACTTTAAAAGAAAACATTAGAGAGTGTTGAAATTACCTGTCTGTGCAATTCTGCCTGCAGCATCTTGCATAGTGCCTTAAAACCAATTTATGTCTATAGGTTGATTTGCTTTCCATTTACTCACAGGAAAAAAAAATGATTATTATAAGAGAAAATAACCAAAATGTGGAATTGATAGGTACCACCCATCATATTGAGTATCATAGAGAAAAAAAAATAAAATGTGCAAAAAATGTTTGTTCTTTATGTATTTGTTTTGAGCTCCTGATATATTAATAATATTAAACCCTGGATTAACTATATTTCCCAAGGTCTCTTTTGTATATTTCATGTTTGATTTCAGGCCTTGGTTATGCTTTTGTGTCCCATTTGTCCATTTCCTTTTACATCACCTTTCTCTATTTTACCCAAGAAAAGGATCCTTTTACTTGTGGAACATGAAGATTTATGTTAGTACCTAAACTTTTACTGCCAAATTGCATTCATATTGATTCAAACAACTTTGGTTGAATATTAAGCCCCTGTAAACATTCTTTTTTAAATTTTCAGTATATGAACATGGAAAATAATGAAAGTAAATTGTTTACCTTATCTAAACAATTGCCAGAAGAAATAAGGATTATAATGATAACATTTTATATTAGAATTGCTTGTTATAGATGATTTTATTATAACTGACCATCCAACTTAGAGTCATAAATAAGTAAACTGATATCTGCAGTCATTTTATTTTTCTATTTGTTGTTGTTGTTTAGTCACTAGGTCGTGTCCAACTCTTTGAGACCCCATGGACTATAGCCTGCCAGGCTCCTCTGTTCATGGGATTTCCCAGTCAAGAACTGGAGCTGGTTGCCATTTCTCTTTTCAGGGAATTTCCCAACCCAGGAATCAAACTCACATCTCCTGCATTGCAGGCAGATTCTTTACCACTGCGCCACTGTACCGTTTTTCTATTAGTTATCATTAAAATTAAATAAAAGAATTCTTCATTTTCCAGTAAGATATTCCTCTAAAAATACATTGCAATACTTTAATATCAATATTTAAGAACAGTTTTTGACTGCAAGTAACAGACACAAATTATCTTAGGCATAAGAGGGCATTCATTAGTTAACATAATTTCTAAGGGCCTGGGTGTATCTGAAGGTGACTGACAGTTGGAAACTGCGAGGAGCACCAAGGCATTCTTTGAGTTTCCCTTCTAGTATCATTTTACTTATCAGATATTGCTTTCTTCATAAAACCAAAGCCATGACATACGATATCACTTCTTTTACAGTTTTGCCGGAAAGAAAAGCAAGAACCCTCTTTTTCACATCTTGGGAGAGATTCTCGCTAACATGAAAGGATTAATATCCATAGCTTGACATGTAAGGAAGTGGTTGCATTATGATCGGCCCTGTTTGCATTTCCTGCCCATCTAAAATAACTGAAGCATACAATGTAGCATACAATGGAGATATTATTGTGAACCCAGGATGTCACCCAAATGTGCATGGGCAAAGTTTTAATATGCACTTAAGCCAAGTTATATAATATGCACACACACATGCAAAACACATACAATATAATTTGTGCATGCTAAAATCTTAAAATAGATTATCTGAAGTTATTTCATTGTATATTTGATAACTGTTCATTTAATTGAGATATTAATTTTTAAAAAGATAGGCTACTTATGATTGCCAAGAGTGGAGTGGTTGTGGGAGAGATGAACATGAATTGGGAATTTGGATTGGGTAGATGCAAACTATTACAGTTATAATGGGTAAAAACAAGGTCCTACTGTGCAGCTCAGGGAACTATATTGACTATCTTGTGATAATCCATAAAGGAAAAGAATATAAGAAGAATGTATATATGAGTATAACTGAGTCGCTTTGCTGTACAACAGAGATTGGCACATTAGGAATCACCTATCAGTTCACATCAGTCAACTCAGTTGTATCCAACACTTTGCAACCCCATGGACTGCAGCACACGAGGCCTCCCTGTCCATCACCAGTCCTGGAGTTGATTCAAACTCATGTCCATTGAGTTGGTGATGCCAACCAACCATCTCATCCTCTGTCATCCCCTTCTCCTCCTGTCTTCAGTCTTTTCCATCATCAGAGTCTTCCAGTGAGTCAGTTCTTCGCATCAGGTGGCCAAAGTATTGGAGTTTCAGCTTCAACATCAGTCCTTCCAATGAACATTCAGGACTGATTTCCTTTAATGGACTAGTTGGATCTCCTTGCAGTCCAAGGGACTCTCAAGAATCTTCTCCAACACCACAGATCAAAAGCATCAATTCTATGGTGCTCAGCTTTCTTTATAGTCCAACTCTCACATCCATACATGACTACTGAAAAAACCATAGCCTTAACTAGATGGACCTTTTTTGGCAAAGTAATGTGTCTGCTTTTTAATATGCTCTCTAGGTTGGTCATAACTTTTCTTCCAAGGAATAAGCATCTTTTAATTTCATGGCTGCAATCACCATCTGCAGTGATTGGGAGCCCAAAAAATAAAGTCTGTCACTGTTTCCACTGTTTCTCCATCTATTTGCCATGAAGTGATGGGACCAGATGCCATGATCTTAGTTTTCTGAATATTGAGTTTTAGGCAAACTTTTTCACTCTCAAAGCTCTTTCACTTCCATCAAGAGGCTGTTTAGTTCTTCACTTTCTGCCGTAAGAGTGGTGTCATCTGCATATCTGTGGTCATTGATATTTCTCCTGGCAATCTTGATTCCAGCTTGTGCTTATCCAGCCCAGCGTTTCTCATGATGTACTCTGCATATAAGGTAAATAAGCTTGGTGACAATATACAGCCTTGACATACTCCTTTTCCTATTTGGAACCAGCCAACATCTGCTGAATCACTGAAAAAGCAAGAGAGTTCCAGAAAAACATCTATTTCTACTTTATTGAGTATGCCAAAGCCTTTGACTGTGTGAATCACAATAAACTGTGGAAAATCTTGGAAGAGATGTTAATACCAGACCACCTGACCTGCCTCTTAACAAATCTGTATGCAGGTCAGGAAGCAACAATTAGAACTGGACATGGAACAACAGACTGGTTCCAAATAGAAAAAGGAGTGCATAAGAAAAATCAACTATACTTCAATAAAAAAAAAGAAATCCTACTACTGGCTTTTAAATTTGGTCATTAATTTTTCACATGTAAGTAAATATATTTTTAATCAAAAGAAGAGTCAGAAAATATAATTTATTTTTATAAAATATTTTTAAGATCCTTATGTAAGACTAAACACTTCAGAAAGTATTAAGACAACATCTAAACAACATGTGAGTCAAAGAAAAAGATCAAAGGAGGACTTAGAAGTTATTTTGAATTGAACAAAAATGAAAATTCAGTGTATTAGAATTTGTGTGATGCTACTAAAGCAGTATTAAAGGGGAAATTTGTAACAGTAAATGCCTATATTAGGAAAGGAAAAAAAGGTCTTAAATCAATGACTTTAGTCTCCACCATAAGAGACAAGAAAAAGAAGAACAAAATAAAACCAAGTGGGAAAATGAAATAAGATCAGAGCAGAAATCAGTGAGAATAAGAGAAAGATGGCAGAATAAGTAGACCCAGCCCTTGTCCCTCCACAAAGACACTGACTTAACAATCGGTTCAGTTTAGTTCAGTCCAGTCGCTCAATTGTGTCCAACTCTGTCACCCTATGAACCGCAGCATGCCAGGCCTCCTTGTCCATCACCAACTCCAGGAGTTTATGCAAACTCATGTCCATCGAGTCGGTGATAGCATCCAACCATCTCATCCTCTGTCATCCCCTTCTCCTCCTGCCCTCAATCTTCCCCAGCATCAGGGTCTTTTCAAATGAGTCAGCTCTTCACATCGGGTTGCCAAAGTATTGGAGTTTCAGCTTCAACATCAGTCCTTCCAATGGACTTAACAATATATGGGCCAAAATATGGGTCCTCCAGAAATCAAGAAGTTGTGGAACCCTATGCAGGTAAAAAGTTGAGAACGGCCACACTGAAATTAATGATAAGAACTAGTTCACTTTATTCCCAGCTGCCTCACCCTTAAGTCAGCAGAACTCATTGCTGTTAAAGAGAACTTCAACTGATGGCTTCTTGGTGGGAAAGAGAAAACTGGACTAAGTGTCCAACATGCAAATTTTCAGAGGACTGCCTGAAGGACTTTATTTCCTTCTTATATGACTTGGAGCATTGCCATGGTTGGAAAGAGCATAGTTTGGATTCCTCGGGCCACTGAAAGTCAGAGAGAATAGGAGTACCTTGCTTTTATATGGAGGATCTGCAGTGCGATAGACAGGGGCCAGTGTGAGTTGGCACTATCAGAATGCACCCAATTTGTGGCTTCTTGGGTGGGAGAGATAAGAGTGGGGCATTCATCCAAGTATATCAAGGATTGCCAGAGGGAGTGGTTTCTGACTGGCCTGACTTCAAGTACTGACCTTTGGATGCCTGCAGGCTACAGAATGAAAAGGAGCTGGACAACTTCATGCCGCAGTACCACAGAACCTGCGGTATTGCAGATAGACACTAGAGGGAGTAAGAGATTATGAGCTACTGGAAGAGAAACTATTAATAGCAAATCTCTTTAGTCGGGAAATTACAGGTACAAGAACAGAGAAATTGCATCCCCCGAAAAAGGTTCCAGGGGTCCCCAGAATCTCTAGCTGTGTTAACTGGTGAAAATCATCCCCTGTAAAAAGCCAGCCTAAAAGTACTGAGGGAAGTGATATTTTTCAAATGAAAAATAGCACACACATACACAAAATCATGGACACACAGAGACAGGAAACTATACAATCAAAAGAACAAAATAAATCTAAACAAACAAAGATCTATGAATTACCTGGCAGATAATTCAAGGTAATTGTCTTAAGGAGATCAGCGGTCTACAAGAGAACACAGATAGACAACTAAACAAAATCATGAAAATATGTGAGCAAAAAGAGAATATCAATGAAGAAACAAAAAGCACAAAAAAGAACCAAATAGGAGTTCTGTAGCTGAACAATACAATAACTAAATTGAAAAGCTCACGTGAAGGGTTTGACAACAGATTTGATCAAGCAGAAGAGAAAAATCAGTAAACTCAATAATAGTTCATTTGAAATTACTGAATCAAAGGAGCAAAGAAAGAAGAATATAGAAAACTGAAGAAAGCTTAAGGGGCTTAGGAATATGATCAAGCAGCCATTACATACATTTACATTATAGGAGTTCTAGAAGAGGGGCAGGGGGAGATTAAAAAAAAGAGAGAAAGAAAGGGACAGAGAATGTATATGGAGACATAAAACTGAGAATTTCCCAAACCTGAGAAAGCCTCATAATGAAAGTGGTAGGGGAGAGGAAAAAAGTTGGCTTAAAGCTAAACATTCAGAAAACTAAGATCATGGCATCTGGTTCCATCACTTCATGGAAAATATATGGGGAAACAGTGGAAATAGTGGCAGACTTTATTTTGGGGGGCTCTCAAATCACTGCATATGGTGACTGCAGCCATGAAATTAAAAGACACTTACTCCTTGGCAGGAAAGTTATAACCAACCTAGACAACACATTGAAAAGCAGAGACATTACTTTGCCAACAAAGGTCTATCTAGTCAAGGCTATGGTTTTTCCAGTAGTCATGTATGAATGTGAGAGCTGGCCTATAAAGAAAGCTGAGCGCTGAAGTATCGATGCTTTTGAATTGTGGTGTTGGAGAAGACTCCTGAGAGTCCCTTGGACTGCAAGGAGATCCAACCAGTCCATCCTAAAGGAGATCAGTCCTGGGTGTTCATTGGAAAGACTAATGTTGAAGCTGAAACACCAATACTTTGGCCACCTGATGTGATGAGCTGACTCATTTGAAAAGACCATGATACTCGGAAAGATTGAAGGCGCGAGAAGTGGACAACAGAGAATGAGCTGGTTGGATGGCATCACTGACTCAATGGACATGAGTTTGGGTAAACTCCAGGAGTTGGTGATGGACAGGGAGGCCTGGCATGCTGCAGTCCATGGTTGCAAAGAGTTGGATATGACTAAATGACTGAACTGAACTGAACTGAGAAAGGAAATGGACACACAAGTCCAGAAAGCTTAAGGAATTCCAGGTAAAATAAATCAAAAGAGGTCCACATTAAGAGACACGGTATTAAACCATCAAAAGAGAAAATCTTGAAATCAGTAAGAAAAGCAGCTTGTCATGTGCCAGGGAACTCGCGTAAGCTTATCAGTAGATTTCCTGGCAGAAACCTTTCAGTCTGTAAAAGAGTGGGATGACATATTCAAAGTGCTAATAGGAAAAGAAAACTACAAATTAAGACTAGTGTATCCAGCCAAACTGTCCTGAAAAGATGAAGGATAAATAAAGACTTTCCCAGATAAACAACAGCTGAGAGGATTTATCAGCATTAGACCTACCCTACAAGAAATTTTATAGGGAGTCCTGAAACTTGAAATGAAAGGATAATATACAGCAATGTAATAGTATATGAAAATATAGTTTGCTGGTAAAGGCAAATGTATAGCTTAATACAGAATACTGTAACACTGTATTGGTAGATTAGACAGCTTCCAATTTTGATACAAAATTTAAAAGATAAAAAGCATAAAAATTAACTATAACTATAAAACTATGTTAATGCATCCATAATATATAAAGATTAATTTGTGACATTAATAATAAAAGTGGGGGTGGGGATATGTAAAAGAGTAGTTTTACATATGATTGAAGTTGTTATCAATATAAAATAGATTTTTATAGTTATAAGATGTTTTCTATAGGCCTCATGGTAGCCACAAAGAAAATATCTGTAGAGGATATATAAAAGAAAATGAGAAAGAAGTCAAAGCATGTCAGTACAAAAAAAAAAATTAAATAGCGAAAGCTTCACATCTTACACAGCACGTACTGTCAGAAAACTGTGGAAAAGTGAAATAGAGAGGTACATCTACTCTTTATTCCATCATAAATAGGAATTTTATCAAATCATAAATTTTTGAATTTTGAATTCCAAACTCCTTTAAGAGGAGTTTTAGGTTCACAGCAAAACTGAGAGGATGGTGTAACAATTTCCCATATACCACTTGTTCCCACATATGCATAACTTTCTCTTATCACCATCCCCCAAGAGGATGCTGCATTTGTTACAACTGATGAGCCATCATATCATTATCACCCACAGTGCATGGTTTACATAGGGTTCACTCTTGGTGCTGTGCAATCTAGAAATACAACACACAAATATATTCATGTATATAATACAAATGTTTAATAATACGTATCCATAACCACAGCGTCATTAATCATCAGAGGACTTTCACTGCCCTAAGGCAATGGCACCCCCACTCCAGTACTCTTGCCCCAGTGTTCTTGCCTGGCAAATCCCATGGACGGAGGAGCCTGGTGGGCTGCCTTCCATGGGGTCGCGAAGAGTCGGACGCGACTGAGCGACTTCACTTTCACTTTTCCCTTTCATGCATTGGAGAAGGCAATGGCAACCCACTCCAGTGTTCTTGCCTGGAGAATCCCAGGGGCGGTGGAGCCTGGTGGGCTGCCGTCTATGGAGTCGCACAGAGTCGGACACGACTGATGGGACTTAGCAGCAGGAGCAGCAAGAACTTTTTACTTATTCATCACTGTCCTTCCAGCCCTAGCAACCACTGTTTCTCCTGTCTCTATTTCTTTGCCTTTTTCAGAACGTCACTGTTGAAATCATACAATGTGGCCATTTCAGATTGGCTCATTTCACACATTTAAGTTTCCTCCCTGTCTTTTGTGATAAATTTTTTGTTTTAGTATTGAATAATGTTCCCTTGTCTGGATGTCCCTTTTATTTATCTTTCCACCTACTGTTGGACATCTTGGTTGCTTTCAAATTTTGGCAATAATGAATAAAGCTGTCTACATGTAGCTTTATTATAAACAATTATAAACATTTGTGTAGAAATTTCTGTGTGGACATGCTTCCAGCTCCTTTGGGTAAACATCAAGGAGCTTGATTGCTAGATCATATGGTATGAGTGTGTTTAGTTTTGTAAGAAACTGTGGAAATCTTTTCCAAAGCAGCTGCAGCATTTTGCACTTCTGCCAGCAATGTATGAGAGTTCCTGTTGCTTCATGTTCTCTTTGGAGTTGTCAGTGTTTTGAATTTTAGCCATTCTAATAGTGTGCAGTTGTATCTCATTGTTATTTTAATTTGAATTTTTAATGGCATACGATGTCAAACATCTTTTATATAGCTTATTTGCCATCTGTATACCTTTTCTGGTGAAATATCTTTAAGGGTACGGGCCCACACAAATTGATTTTAAGATATGGTTAGATAGCATTACTGACTCAGTGGACATGGATTTGGGCAAACTCCAGGAGATAGTAAAGGACAGGGAAGCCTGGAGTCCTGCAGTCTATGGGGTCGCAAAGAGTTGGACACAACTTAGCAACTGAACAACAGCAACCTTTTTATTTAAAAAAGTTTAGTCTAAAGTTAAAGTCCTCAAAATATGTGCTTTTTACCATTAAATATAATGTTAGTCAATTGAATATACTTTCTAGCCATTCAAAATGCTTTCTAAGATATATCACTCAGTCGTGTCTGACTCTTTGCCACCTCATGGACTCTACAGTCCATGGAATTCTCCAGGCCAGAATACTGGAGTGGGTAGCCTTTCCCTTCTCCAGGGGATCTTCCAACCCTGGGATCAAACCCAGGTCTCCCACATTACAAGTGGATTCTTTACCAGCTGAGTCACTAGGGAAACCCAAGAATACTGGAGTGGGTAGCCTATCCCTTCTCCAGCAGATCAAGCCAGGGTCTCCTGCATTGCAGGCAGATTCTTTATCAGCTGAGCCACAAGGGAAGCCCTCTAATATATATAAAAATATATTTAAGTAAATATTTTAATAATTATTAACTTTGAAAATTTATACTTTCAGTTATAAAAATTATCATGGTTCACAATTAATATAGTTTTGGTGCAAAAAATCTGAATGGTATATATAAGCCTGAGGCTTTTTTTTTTCTTATTTATTTTTATTGAAGTATAGTTGCTTTACATTGTAGTTATGATAACTCCTGTTATATAGCAAAGTGATTTGTTTATACATATATTCTTTTAAAATTCTTTTCCATTATAATTTATCATAGGATTTTTTTTTAATTTGGAGGATAATTGCTTTATAATGTTAGTTTCTGCTGTACAACAGCATGGGTCAACTATAAGTATACACATATCTCCTCCCTTTTGAAGTCCCTCCTACTACAGTCCCCCACCATTCCATGTCTCTGGGTCATCACAGAGCACTGAGCTGAGCTCTCCGTGTTACACAGTAGCTTCCCACTAGCTATCAATTTTATTTTATTTTTTTAATTTTAATTTTTACTTTATTTTACTTTACAATACTGTATTGGTTTTGCCATACATTGACATGAATCAGCCACGGGTGTACATGAGTTCCCAATCCTGAACCCCCCTCCCACCACCCACCCCCAGTCATCTCTCTGGATCATCCCCGTGCACCAGCCCCAAGCATCCTGTATCCTGTATCAAACATAGACTGGCGATTCGTTTCTTACATGATAGTATACACGTTTCAATGCCATTCTCCCAAATCATCCCACCCTCTCGCTCTCCCACAGAGTCCAAAAGTCCGTTCTAAACATCTATGTCTCTTTTGCTGTCTTGCACACAGGGTTATCATTACCATCTTTCTAAACTCCATATATATGTGTCAGTATACTGTATTGGTGTTTTTCTTTCTGGCTTACTTCACTCTGTATAATCGGCTCCAGTTTCATCCATCTCATTAGAACTGATTCAAATGTATTCTTTTTAATGGCTGGGTAATACTCCATTGTGTATACCACAGCTTTCTTATCCATTCATCTGCTGATGGACATCTAGGTTGTTTCCATGTCCTGGCTATTATAAACAGTGCTGCAATGAACATTTGGGTACACATGTCTGTCAATTCTGGTTTCCTCAGTGTGTATGCTCAGCAGTGGGATTGCTGGGTCATAAGGCAGTTCTATTTGTAATTTTTTAAGGAATCTCCACACTGTTCTCCATAGTGGCTGTACTAGTTTGCATTCCCACCAGCAGTGTAAGAGGGTTCCCTTTTTCTCCACACCCTCTCCAGCATTTATTGCTTGTAGACTTTTGGGTCACAGCCATTCTGACTGGTGTGAAATGGTACCTCATTGTGGTTTTGATTTGCATTTCTCTGATAATGAGTGATGTTGAGCATCTTTTCATGTGTTTGTTAGCCATCCGTATGTCTTCTTTGGAGAAATGTCTGAGGCTTTTGAAATTGTATGCACTTTAACATATGAGGTGCTGCTGTTGCTGCTGCTATTAAGTCACTTCAGTTGTGTCTGACTCTCTGCGACCCTATGGACAGCAGTCCACCAGGCTCCACCGTTCACAGGATTCTCTAGGCAAAAATACTGGAGTGGGTTTCCATTTCCTTAATTATATGGTGATAAATTATCCCAGGAAAATAAAAGACAATTATTAGGAAAAAGTAGGATAAAGAGTAAAAATAGATTTCATACCTCTGTTGCTAAGATATAAGGAACTGACCACTGTTTTATGAAAGTATATCAATAATAGGATCTCTAATATGCATTGTGCTTAGTATAGATTGTCTACAAAAAGAGAGTAGCTTCTTAGTGATTGAAATATAATCTTTAAATATGTCACAATAAAGTTTTTAATAGGCAATAATCATTTTTCTAAGTTGTTAACTTACTATATGGAATTAGTAATTTTAGTTTGCAATAAATATAACATTTGATATCCAATCAATATTTAACTTTATTTTAATGAAAATTATAAACTTGGTGACCTAAATTAATTTGTATTGCCTGTATTTGAAAAACACTGAGGAAACTGTATGATTAGAAGAGGCAAATTTGTTTTCCTGTTAGTAATGATACATTTATATTTTTCAGGAAGCGAAAGAACTGTAAAACTATTTAAAGAGTTTGGGTCTAGGTTCAAGAAAAAAATTTTTTTTTCCTAGATGTTAGAAAGTTCATATGTCCCTCATAGTGAAATTTGGAGAAGGAAATGGCAACCCACTCCAATATTCTTGCATGGAGAATCCCAGGGGAGAGAGGAGCCTGGTGGGCTGCTGTCTATGGGGTCACACAGGGTCAGACATGACTAAAGCGACTTAGTAGCAGCAGCAGCATAGTGAAATCTTGCATACGAGAATAAGCCAGTTACTGCAGGCTATTATTACCTATGACATGGGAGAATTGGTACTACCCATTATGTATCCCAACTCTGTAGAAAGGTTTTTCACCTTTCTGCTTCCTCTCTTGTCTGAGCACTCATATCCATGGATCTCCTTATTCGGTATCACAGAATCAGTGTGGCATGGGTGTCATTATTGCCGAATATGGGTCCTTTATGACATGACAATGCAGTCAACCCTTGAACAACATGGGTCTGAACTGCACAAGTCCACAAATACCCAGAATCTTTCTCAACATATACGTGCAGTAGTACACAGTCTGGAGGCTGGCTGAATCTGTGAATGCAGAAAAGCAGTTGTGGAGAGCTGACTCAGCAACTTGAGCATCCACAGAGTTTGATGTATGTGGGAGTTCCTGAAACCAATCCTCTGCAGATACTGAGGGACAACTGTATCGCTGTTGAATATCCAGAAAAAATACATTGGTGTTCACCACTAATGTACAACCCACAATTTTCCAAATGTGTTTCATTTTTTTACATAAAATTTGCCCTTTTACAGGCAATATCTTATAGCTCTACTCATGTGATATGTAAATACATACAGGCATACCTTGGAGAGCTTATGGTTCTGTTCCAGATGACTGCAGTAAGGCAGATAAAGCAAATCTCACAAAGGTTTAGATTTTATAGTGCATTTAAAGATATGTCTATATGATACTGTAGTCTACTAAGTGTGTGATAGCATTATGTCTAATAAAAAGCAATGTACAAACCTTAATGTTAAAATTGCTTACTAATTTAGAAAATGCTACCATCCTCTGAGCTTTCAGTGACTTGTAATCTTTTTGCTACTGAAGGGTCTTACCTCAGTGCTGATGGCTGCTGACTGATCATGGTGGTGGTTGCTGAAGACTGGAGTGGCTATGCTAATTTAAAAAAATAATACAGCTATGGAGTTTGCCACCACATCGATTGACTCTTCCTTTCTTGAATGGTTTCTCTCTAACATGTAACTGTTTGATAGTATTTTATCCACAGACCTTATTTTACAGTCAGAGTCAGTCTTTTAAATCCTGCCACTGTTTTATCAACTAAGTTTATGTAATATTTTAATTATTTGCTGTCATTTTGTCAGTCTTCACAACATCTTCACCAGGAGTAGTTTCCATCTTAAGAAACCATTTTCTTTGTTCATTCATAAGAAACAACTCTTTTTCTGTGGAAGTTTTATCATGAGATTGTAGCAATTAGTTACATCTTCAGGTCCATTTCTAATTCAAATTTTCTTGTTAATTCCACCACATTTGCAGTTACCTCCTCCATTAGAAATCTTGAACCCCTCAAAGTCATCCATGAGGGTTGGATCAACTTCTTCTAAGCTCCTGTTAATGTTGATATTTTGACCTCTTTCATGAATTTCCTTAATGTCATCTAAAATGGTAAATACTTTCAAGAAGGATTTCAATTTACTTTACCCAGATCCATCAGAGGAGTTAGTATCTATGGCAGCGATGGCCTTAAGAAATGTATTTATTAAAGAATAAGACTTGACAGTTGAAATTACTCGTTGGTCTGTGAGTTACAGAATGGATGCTGTGTTAGTAGGCATGAAACATTAATCTCATTGTACATCTCCATCAGAGTTCTTGGTGACTAGGTGCATTGCCAATGAGCAGTGATGTTCTGAAAGAACTCTTTTTTTTCTGAGTATAGATCTCAACAGTGGACTTAAAATATTCAATAAATTATGTTCAAAGTAGATGTGCTGTCTTGCAGGCTTTATTGTTTCATTTATAGAGCACAGGCAGAGTAGATTTAGCATAATTCTTAGGAGCCTTAGGATTTTGGAATGGTAAATGAGCACTGACTTCAACTGAAAGTCACCTGCTGCATTAACCCTTAACAAGAGAGTCAGCTTATTTTTTGAAACCAGATGCTATGCACTAACTATGACTATCTAGCTATGAAAGTCCTAGATGGCACCACCTTCCAAGATAGGCTGTTCTACCTATTGAATAAGCTGTCCCATCTACATTGAAAATCTGTTGTTTAGTATAACCACCTTCATGAATTAGTTTAGCTAGATCTTCTGGATAACTTGTTGGAGCTTCTACATCAGCAGGGGCAGATTCACTTTGCACTCCCCCACCCCCCACCCCCCGCCCATGGAGATGTCTTCTTTGCTTCAACATCATGAATCAACCTCAGTTCAAAATTTCCTTTTGCAGCTTCTCCACCTCTCTCAGCCTTCATAAAATTAAAGAGAATTATGGCCTTGCTCTGGATTAGGCTTTGGCTTAAGGGAACATTGTGCTTAGTTTGATCTTCTACTCAGACCACTAAAACTTTCTCCATATCAGCAATAAGTTTGTTTTGCTTTCTTATCATTTGTGTGTTCATTGGAGTAGCATTTTCAAATTCCTTCGACAACTTTACACTCACAGCTTGGCTAACTGGTGCCAGAGGCTTAGCTCTTGACCTGTTTTGGTGTTCAGCATGCCTTCTTCACTAAACTTAATCATTTGTAGTTTTTGATGTAAAGTGAGAGATGTATAACTTTCGTTCACGTGAACATTTTGGTCATTCTGGTTGTTAATTGGCCTAATTTCAATATTGTTGTGTCTCAGGGAATAGGGAGGTGTGAGGAGATGAAAACATTTGAAACTTTGTGAGAATTACCAAAATGTGACACAGAGACATGAAGTTGAAAAATACTTTTGGAAGAATGGTGCCAATGGACTTGCTCAATTGTGAAAAATATAATATCTACAAAGTGAAGCAGACTAAAACTAGGTATGCCTATACATGGGGCTTCCCTGGTGGCTCACATGGTAAAGAGTTTGCCTGCAATGTGGGAGACCCAGGTTTGTTTCTCTTTGAAGACGTTATATTAAAGTATATTAGATAACATACAGTTATAGGTACTAGTTATAGTTCTAGGTAACTGTATAGTTCAGTGACTTTTTACAAGATGAATACACTTATGGTACAACATGTGCGTGTGTGCTCAGGCATGTCCAGCTCTATGGACTGTCATCCACCAGGCTCCTCTGTCCATGGAATTCTCCAGGCAAGACTACTGGAGCAGATTGCCATTCCCTCCTCCAGAGGAACTTCCTGACCCAAGGATCAAACCTGTGTCTCTTACATCCTCTGTATTGGCAGGCAGATTCTTTACCACTGAGCCACTGGGAAACCCGTGCTTATGGTAACCATCACCCAAATCCAAATACAGAACACTATCAGCCAAGAGGAATTTTTCACCTTCCTATCAGTCATTAACTCTGTCTGTTAAAAAGTCACTGGTATGCTAGCTTCTACTACCATGGTTTGGCCATTTTAAGTTTATGTAAATAAAACCACACAGAGTGCACATTTTTCTCTGGCTTATTTCACTCTAGACATTATGCCTGAGAAATCTGTCCATGTTGCTGCATATAGCAGTAATTTGTTACTTAAATTGCGGTATGGTATTCTATTGCATGGAAATGTGACCGTGTAATTACTATACAGTAGAAGGATATTTTTACCATTTTGCTTATTTTGAATAATGCTGTATTTACTAATTGTTTGTGTGTGTGTGTGTGAGCATCATTTTGGGAATGGTACCTAAGGGTAAAATTGCCAACAGCTCATAAGAAAGTATACATTCAGTTATGCTCAGCTTTCTTAGAAACTGAAGTAGTTTTCCAAAGTGTTTTTGTGTAAATATGAGCAATGTAAGAGAATGTTAGTTCTGAATTTGCTAGCCACCACTTTTTGTGGTCACACTATCAGTGTTCTTAATGTGTAGTAATGTCTTATTGTTGTGCATATTTGCATGCCCTTATAACTCATGATATTGTCTATCCCTTGATTTTATCATTGGTCACTTAGGTAAGTATACTATCATTAATGAAATGCTTATTCAAGTCCTTTGCACATTAAGAAAAAAATTCTTCCACTTTCTTGCTAATTGGCAGGAGTTTTATTACATCATAGATGAGTACTTTGCCAAGTATATATGTTTAAATTATCTTCTTCCATGTAAGGTCGACCCTGGGGGCCATGATGGGCCACCCCTCCTCTCTCCCACTGGCCGGGGGTGTCCCCTAATGGAGGGAGGCTCCCTGATCCCGGGGACCAATGACAGCATACTTTGCCGCCAAAGCTGCCCCGCCCCAGCCGCATAGAAAGACCTATCAGCCCGCGCCGCGCGAACCGGCAACCTATCCAAACTCCTTCCGATAACCTGGCCATCCCCCCGCAGCGCGCATATATAAACAAACTTCTAGCGCGGTCTGGCATGCGGACTTCCTGACCTGCCTCCTTCGGGTCTGGGAACCCCGCCCCGGAGCGCTCCGTCATTAAAAAGCTTGTTAGGTGATATTCTTTTGGTGTCCTGGTCGTCTTTACCTAACATTCCAATTTTATCTTTTGATGAACATTAGTTCTTCATTTAAATCAAGTCTAAATTGAACATATTTTCATTTATAGCTGTTGCTTTTTGTGTCCTATTTAAAAACTACCTTTCATTTGCTTACAAAAATATTCTCCTATGTTATCTTCTGAGTTGGGGCTAAAAGTAAAGATGATTAAAATGGAGAAAGAACAGAGGGATTAGAGTATTAGACAGATTATCTGCATCATTAGTTTTCCAACTTTGCTGTACATTGAGACAGCTGGAAAGTTTTTAAGCCCCCGATGCCCCTGCTGTACCCCAAATCGACTAATAAAGAATCTCTTGGCTTGGTACCTAGGCACTGGTATATTTTAACTGGATTAGAGAGCATTTAGGTGGGGAAAAATTGAGCAACGAAAGAACTGCATGGGAGCAAGTACTGTGAATGTCAATTTGAGCTAGACTGTGGGCACCACAGAGTGAAGAAATGGTGACTATCATGGGAATTAAAGCCATGGCTTGTAGAATTTTGAGTCCAGAATAAAGATTCAAATTGAATTCAGCAAATAGCAGGGCTGAACAAGTTTTTTGAGGACATTAATATGATTCACTAATTCATTAAGAGGATTAAAGTGGCATGGGATAGAGGTGGATTGTAAGTGGGGAAACAAGAAAAACTTCAAACTGGTACCTGTGCTCTGGCTCTTATAACTCTGGCAATTATCAGAAACTGTGTGGTGAATTTCACATGTATGGGATTTTTCTGACAAGAGGATCTAAAGCTACCATCAGATTTTCGAAGGAATCTGAAATTCCCAAAGGCTAACAGCAAGTGAGTTAGAGAAGGAAATCAGTTAGTAGTTATCATGTTTTGCCACTTCAAAGTTATTGAACACCCAAACCATGAAAAGAAAAGACTGATGGCAGAGGTGTTTATGGGTGTACTAAGAGGTGTCAGAGGCTGAGTGTGTGTGAGAGAAAGAGAGAAAAGGAAAGAGGCAGAGGGGAGGGGGAAAGAACAGTGAAAATACATGAATTAAAAGATAAGACAACAGGAAGAATAGAAACATGATTAAGAGGAAAATAATAAGAATGAGTAATGGAAGAGGTATTAAGTTATGATTTTATAATTTTATTTATTTTTAATTTATTATTATTATTATTTACTTTACAACGTTGTATTGGTTGTGCCACACATCAACATGAGTCCGCCACGGGTGTACACGTGTTCCCAATACCAAACCCCCTCCCACCTCCCCCTGCCACAACAGACCATCCCTCCGGGCCATCCCAGTGCAACAGCCCAAGCATCCTGCACGCTGCATCGAATGGCTGTGCCAGGTCTTTGTTGCTATGGCGGGCTCTTCTCTAGCTGCAGCGAGGGATGCCTACTCTCTAGTTGGCGGAGCACAGGCTTTTCATTGTGGTGGCTTCTCCTGTTGTTGAGCATGGGTTCTAGGGCATGCAGGCTTCACTAGTTAAGTTCCTAGGCTCTAGAGCACAGGCTCAATAGTTGTGGCACACAGGCTTAGTTGCTCCACAAGTGGGAACTTCTCAGACCAAGGACTGAACCCATGTTTCCTGCACTGGCAGGCAGATTCCTTACCACTGAGCCCCAGGGAAGCCCCTGAGGTTAAGATTTTAAAACTTGAGTTTGACAGACAATTAGATATATAGACTTGAACTCCTAAATAAATTGTTTTGAAATGATCAAAAGAAAAATCAATAATCAGTTCATGAACGTGAAAGTAAAAGTTGCTCAGTTGTTTCTGACTCTTTGTGACCCCATGGACTATACAGTCCATGGAATTCTCCAGGCCAGAATACTGGTGTGGGCAGCCTTTCCCTTCTGCAGGGGATATTCCCAACCCAGGGATTGAACCCAGGTCTCCCGCATTGCAGGTAAAGACCAGCTGAACCACAAGGGAAGCCCAGTCAATCCACGGTCCTTATATTTTTACTGTAAGCATTCAATGGGTATAATTTTCATTCTAGCCATTTGTTCTTTCTATCAAAAACTTGTTCTTTTATTTTCTGCTTGGTGATCTAACATTAAATAAATTTAAAAATAGGTATTGAATGTCAACTTTTAAATAAAAGTTGACATTCCAAAAATAAAAAATAAAAAAAAATAAAAATAGGTATTGAAAACAGAATAAGATCCTTTAACAGATTTTTGAAAGTAATTATTTTAAGTGATAAAATTCTGTGCTAAAAAGTTTAGATGCAACCGTCGAAAGAGCTTAGGAATTCATTATAATTATGAAAGAATACATTTTTTAAACTCATTTTCTCACATAGAAGTAGGAAAGAATTATTGCACAAAGAGCTGATAGATGAGCTGAATCATATCACTGCTTCACAAGTAAGGCTAGTGTGAATGAAATAATGTGTTTGATGGGAAAAAGTTGACAGATTTCTAACTTTAAACATATTACATACGTGTAGGACCAGAACAATGGCATTTGGTATCCTTGGGTTAAATTAAAAATCCATGAGAAAAATCACAGACTTGGTTTTTGGCAGATTGTGTTCGTAAGCTAAAACCACATTCATTTTATACTGATAAAATAAGCTGAGCATTGCTTGAGTGTAGTCTTTGCAAATAGCCGTCATTTCAGAGACTGAGTCATCATAAAGTCTAGCAGTGTTTATCATTATCTTACCACTGATAGCTTGATAGCTACAGCTCAATGTCTTCTGTGATAAAATTAAAATTTTATTTTCTAAGATTTGACAATCTGATAACTTTCATAGGGCTAAATATACTAGGTGATAAAAGCTTAGTTTTCTATATCCTCTGTCCTCCTAAGTTTTTGATGTTATGCCTTCAGATTATCTACTGGGAATTCTTGAAATTACTGAAATTGGAAAACTTTAATTTGCATCCCTATTGTTGGTTTTTCCAGTGAGTCAGCTCTTCGCATGAAGTGGCCAAAGTACTGGAGTTTCAGCTTTAGCATCATTCTTTCCAAAGAACACCCAGGGCTGATCTCCTTCAGAATGGACTGGTTGGATCTCCTTGCAGTCCAAGGGACTCTCAAGAGTCTTCTCCAACACCACAATTTAAAAGCATTGGGGGCAGGAGGAGAAGGGTATGACAGAGGATGAGATGGCTGGATGGCATCAATGACTCGATGGACGTGAGTCTGAGTGAACTCCGGGAGTTGGTGATGGACAAGGAGGCCTGGCGTGCTTCAATTCATGGGGTCGCAAAGAGTCGGACACGACTGAGCTACTGAACTGAATTAATTGTTGGTTATGTTTCCTAGTAGATTTCAGCAACCGGGAAGCAAGCTCAGAAATGGTAGATAATTGTTAGGATTTTCGTAGATGAGTGGGTGGGAAAACCAAAGAGGAAGGCAGGGAAAGATATTGAGTGTATTTGAATTAACAGGTAATGGGATCTGAGCTGAATAAGAAAGTTAGTAAACATAGGATGAGGTCACCAAGCAGCGAAGAGGTAAAGAAAGACCTGCCCATCTCAGATGTGTTGTAGAACCTTGAGAGTGGGAATAATTAAACAGGATAATAAAAATATAGTATTTATATTTAGAGTGTATGGATTGTTATACAGTTGATACTCAATAAGTACTCTTTCTAGTGCCCACTATCTCCTCCTTACTCTGAGGATATGTGTGTGATATTATTTAACTTTGTTGATTTATAAAAATAAAAAAATACATTATGGTTTAAAGTAATTCTTAATGATAAATAAAAATAGATACATAATGGCTATGTCATGTTAGGAAATGAATGTAATAGAAGATAGTGACTTTTAAATGATGAAGAAATATTATTTTTACTTTAGTATTCATTTTTAGAGTCTTTGTAATGATTCACTGTAATTATAGTGTTCATATTTTTGCAATGTACTGGCTAAGCCCAGTTGAAATAAGAGGATATGAAGTACTAAACCACTGTAAAAGAAATAATATCACAATATTAATGTTTGGTATTCCATGTAGATTAAGCAAGCTAAGGTGTTAAATTATAGATATCCAAGTTATCTTTATTATCATTTTATATGAAAACCTACTTAAAGGTAGTATACAAACATACCTAGTATAAATGTAAATAAAAATGTGTGCTATAGTAAATTAGCTTATGATACCAAGTCTTCTTATATAATGTATTCTATTATTCTTAATAATATTCTATTATTAATATAAAAGTAATAATAAGGAACTAATATATCATAATGGCTTTTGTAAATGTAACTACAACTGCTTTTGTAAAATGCAGGATGATAGGATAAAAACATTAAAATGCACATCATTAATTTATGATGAATTATAATGCCTGGTATGTTCCAATTAATCCTTGGTCAAATCTATTTTTAGCTTTCTTAAAAATTACTTAAACTTTGTCAATTTTGATACCTTTATTCCCCCTTATCCACCCCTACCTTGCCTACCTTTTAATGAAGAAGAGAAAAGGACAAATATTAAACAAATAGACGTGAAGAGAGGTTTGCTCTCTCATTTACTTCTGCCATTGACAAGAGTGTCAGAATTTGTGCATAGATTTTGCGTCAGAATTTGTACGTGGATTTTGGTCAATAAGAATAGACTGAAAT
Source organism: Nanger dama (assembly GCA_917880005.1). Classification (NCBI taxonomy): domain Eukaryota; kingdom Metazoa; phylum Chordata; class Mammalia; order Artiodactyla; family Bovidae; genus Nanger; species Nanger dama. Next base: position 41,661,691 of record CAKJTW010000007.1, read on the forward strand.
TTGTGGCAAAGTAAAATGTACTGAAACTCAGATGGAGTGTCTGCATGAAACATGCTCATGCATGTGTAGGACTCATGAAATTACTAAACTTTTTAATCTTCATTTTTACTCAGAAAAAAAAATCGATAGTTCCTACCCTCAAGGACCTTATTATCTGGAAGAATAAGGCAAGGCATATGTGTGTTCAATAAGTAAAATGATATTCAGGGTGTATGAAGCTGAGAATATTTTCCTCAGACTAGGGAATTCAAGGGAGCTTCGTAAGAAAGATAATACGTCAGTGGAAGCTAGGTGGCCAAGTTGGACTGAATTCATTTGGGGAGGGTGTGTGGACCAGTGTGAATAGAGACAAGAGTTGTAGGTGGGGCCAGGATATTCCAGGTAGATCAGATCCTGCAAAGGTCTGGAGGTGTGAGGGAATATTTCACATGTTCAATATTAAATATAATTAAGTATGGCCAGGAGTGTAAGAGAATTATGAGGGATGATGCTAGAATGTTGGGAAGGGCATATTGCGCAGGGATTTGTATGCTAAGGCAAAGAGTTAGACTTTATTGTCCCACTGGAAAAGAGCCATTGAAGAAAAAACAGTGGAAGATTTTAAAAAGGCTCCTCTGGTGGCAAAGTGAAAATGGATAGGGCAGTGTATCTGGATGAAAAAGAAAAATTTAGAGACTGAATAACCACGTGCAAACTGAAACGGCCAGTGTAACAGAAAATGATGTTTTCAAATACCTTATTGCAACAGAGGAAAGAATCTTTTTTCTCTCATCTTGTCCTCGTGATCTTTCTCTTCCCCCCCATGGTAAGCTTTTATTTATTTATTTAAAATATAAATTTATTTATTTTAATTGGAGGTTATTGAATCTGCCACAGGTATACACGTGTTCCCCATCCTGAACCCCCCCTCCCTCCTCCCTCTCCGTACCATCCCTCTGAGTCGTCCCAGTTCACCAGCCCTAAGCATCCAGTATCTTGCATTGAACCTGGACTGGCGATTTGTTTCATATATGATATTATACATGTTTCAATGCCATTCTCCCAAATCATCCCACCCTCTCCCTCTCCCACAGAGTCCAAAAGACTGTTCTATATATCTGTGTCTCTTTTGCTATCTTGGATACAAAGATATTTGTATATGTGAAAATCAGTGTTTCCTCTAGAGACTCCACCAGGGAGGAATCCACTTAGAGGGCCTTTCAGGTTGTAAGCAGGATCCATTTCCTTGGGCAAGGAGGGTTTGCATGGCTGCTAAGTTGCTTTAGTTGTGTTCAACTCTTTGTGACCCCCTGGACTGTGGCCTGCCAGGCTCCTCTGTCCATGGAATTCTCCAAGCAAGAATACTGGAGTGGGTTGCCATGCCCTCCTCCAGGGTATCTCCCACACCCAGGGATCGAACCTATGTCTCTTATGTCTTCTGCATTGGCAGGCCAGTTCTTTACCATTAGCGCCTCTACTGAGGACATCAGGTTCTTACTGGCTGTAGGCTAAAAGTTGTTCTCAAATTCCAGTGGCTGCCTGTAGTTCCCTGCACTGTGCTGGGTACATGACAGTTTGCATACTGAAGTCCAGCTAGAGAGCCTCTCCCATCTGTGGACTAATGTAATCCAATTGTATATAATTTAAGGTAATCATGACAGCCTTTGACTGCGTGGAACACAACAAACTGTGGAAAATTCTTAAAGAGATGGGAATACCAGACCACCTTACCTACCTCCTGAGAAATCTGTATGCAAGTCAAGAAGCAACAGTTAGAACTGGACATGCAGTAATAGACTGGTTCCAAATCAGGAAAGGAGTACGTCAAGGCTGTATATTGTCACCCTGCTTATTTAACTTATATGTAGAATATATCATGCAAAATGCCCAGCTGGATGAAGCACAAGCTGGAATCAAGATTGCCAGGAGAAATATCAATAATCTCAGATATGCAGATGACACCACCCTTATGGCAGAAAGTGAAGAAAAACTAAAGAGCCTCTTGATGAAAATGAAGGAGGAGAGTGAAAAATATGGCTTGAAACTCAACATTCAGAAAACTAAGATCATGGCATCCAGTCCCATCACTTCATGGCGAATAGATGGGGAACAGTGACAGACTTTATTTTGGGGGCTCCAAAATCACTGCAGATGCTGACTGCAGCCATGAAATTAAAACACCCTTACTCCTTGGCAGGAAAGTTATGACAAAACTAGACAGCATATTAAAAAGTGGAGACATTACTTTGCCAACAAAAGTTCATCCAGTCAAAACTATGATTTTTCCAGTAGTCATATGTGGATCTGAGAGTTGAACTATAAAGAAAGCTGAGTGCCAAAGAATTGATGTTTTTGAAATATAGTGTTGGAGAAGACCTTTGAGAGTCCCTCGGACTGCAAGGAGATCCAACCAGTTAATGGTAAAGGAAATCAGTCCTGAATATTCATTGGAAGGACTAATGCTGAAGCTGAAACTCTAATACTTGGCCACCTAATGTAGAGAACTGACTCCTTGGAAAAGACCCCGATGGGGATTACAGAGGATGAGATGGTTGGATGGCATCACCAACACAATGGACATGAGTTTGAGCAAGCTCCGGGAATTGGTGACGGACAGGGAAGCCTGGCATGCTGCAGTCCATGGGGTCGAAAAGAGTAGGACCCGATTGAGTAACTGAACTGAACTCAATCATGAGAATGATAACCCATCATCTTTGCCACTCTTCTATTGGTTTTTATTAGTTGGGAGGAAGCCACAAATTCTGCTTTCATCCAAAAGAATGGGATTATAGAAGGATATGCCTCAGGAGGCCATTTTATACTGTATCCTCCATACATACATTCATGAAACTTTCAATCAAAAGTGAGATTCTAATAAGTAATCCTGTTAAAATGGAACAATCTGTTATGCTTCAGGGGCTTTCCTAGTGGTTCAGATCATAAAAAAATCTGTCTGCAATGGAGGAGACCTGGTTTCAATCCCTGGGTTGGGAAGATCCCCTGGAGAAGAAAATAACTACCCACTCCAGTATTCTTGCCTGGAGAGTTCCATGGACAGTGGAACCTGGCAGGCTACCGTCCATGAGGTCACAGAATCAGACACAGCTGAATGACACACACACACACATACACACACACACACACACACACACACACACACACACACACATTATGTTTCAGAGGGTGATCTTTTAAAAATACAATTGGAATCATCGTCTGTAACTGTACCCTATTTTCTTCCTGTTTATAACATTCTGTAATTTTCTAACACACTTGGAGTAAAGGCCAAAGTCCTCATCAAGGTTTATAGACAAACTTGAGTTGGCCCCTATTAAATAATTTTCTGTGATTTCCCCCTTTGCCCTTGTGCTCCAATCATATTCTGAATTTTCCTAGATGTGTGCCTTTGAAATAATTATTCCCTCTTTCTCCTTACCTTCTCCTTGTCAGTGCCAACTCAAAGTCAATGTAACTTTTCCAGAAAGGCTATAATCTAGAATTTTACCAGTCATCGTTGAGTATAACCTGGTTTCTATTGTCTTTTGGAGTAAATAACTTATGGTATTTTCTTCTGGTCTATACTGGTTTTGCTGGTTAGCCTCCACCTCCTCTACAGTTGAATATAAATTCTACAAGAACAAAGTTTTAATGTGTGTAATTCATCTTATTATTGCTGGCACCCAGAGCAGTTTGTCTCATTGGTGGGTCTCAATATTTATTTGTTGAATGAATGAAAATTCCCCATCAATCTTCTCTGGAAGCAGCTTTTGTCATTACTTGAGAAATCAGATGTGAATTATAAAAAAATGCTTATTTTACTTCATGTGTTTTTGGTTTGACTCTCTACATAAATTGTCATAATCTTAGCAAATATTGTAACTTGCATTTCTTTAGTAATCACCGTAAAAACCTCATGCTCTAAGAACATCATTTTTAATGCTGAACATATGTTGGATGTTTGTCCAGATAGAACCATTCTTTTCATTGCATTGCAAGTGTGAATTAACTATTTGCCTTATTTACTGATTAGCAAGTCATATTGTTGCTAACTAAATGTATTTCAACCATGTAAATGATTTCTTATTCCAATAAAAAATAAGGAAGAAACTGATTGCAGCTATGATTCACTTACATTCTTAAAGAAATCCATTAATGGCAACGCTATAAGATTAAGACTATCCAAATGTGCTTTAATGCAAATACTCCAGAAATTTTAGTGATTTTAGGAGTATACTACTACCTTTGAAAGGGATGTGATAATGCCATTACCAATAAAAAGAAAGACTCTTGATCCAGTAAATATATTCTGGGACTGCTTCTAGCTTGTGCAGTGCTGCCTGGTGATGAGCTTGATTAAGAGGATGGTTTGTGTTTGGAGTGTAATCTATACTACTGATGATGTGGACCGGAGAATATAGAAATCAGGAGAGGAACTGGATGAATAATGAGTTGCACAGAGCTTTTATCTTTTTTTTTTCAGGGAAGCTATTCAACATTGAAAAATGTAGTTAAATGTTTTTAATATCAAGAAATTAGCTTTAATCAATTCCTCTAAGATTAAGAATAAAACAAGGCATGTTTTCTTTTCAGGAGACAAGACTGAAGCTTGAAGTTACAAAGCATACTTAAATATGCAGAGATTCATAGACACACTCATTTAATACCTTGTAACAGAGTAGCTTGAAAAGAAGTATGCAAAAATTTATATATAATTAAGATCAAGGTGTAAAAATGCTGGCAGTGGACTCTCCGGTAAATGCCTATTATCAGAAACTCACCTGAAGGAGCAAAGCTAGAGGCAGGTAATTAATCTTCAAGATCGAAAGTGTTATAATAGCAATTGTCCTTTTTGAGGTATATAATTGAATTTTCAAGAACATAGAATCATCTACTTTTAAAGGTGAAAACAAAGAATGTGTATGGACTTATGACATTTCCTAAGCATCATTTTTATTTTTTAATGATGAGATTCAAACTATTAATCTAGGTGAGATGTATATAATGACTGATCGAATTGTATCTTGGAACAGGCTGTCTAAATAGCTTATGATCACACACAGTGACAAAGAGTTTTAATAGGTTTCATCAGCAAGGACTTCATGAATGAAAGGAGGGATAATTTCTCTTCCTATATGAGATGGGTCCTTTTCTTTCTGATGCTACCACCTCAAAAAATCCTTTCATGAATTATACAAAGCTTACAGCACTACTTTCAGTCAGATAGTACTTGCATGCCCTTCAGTGATAAAGTTTCAAAGAAAGTCCTTCTTCTTGGTGAAAAAGGAGGGAGAGGAAAGAAAGCTTCATTCATTGTTCAGCACAGTATACAGGGCTGAGCATTGTGATGCATTATGTTTTGGGTGTGTGCTCAGTCACTCAGTCGTGTCTGATTCTTTGAGACCCCAGGGACTGTAGCCCACCAGGCTCCTCTGTCCATGGGATTTTCCAAAAAAGAATACTGGAGTGGGTTGCCATTTCCTGTTCCAGGGGATCTTCCTGACCCAGGAATTGAACTTGAGTCTCTTCCATCTCCTGCATTGGCAGGTAGATTCTTTACCACTGAGCCACCTAGGTAGGAAGCCCACTATAGGTTTACATAGATAATAAAATACAAAGTTTTCTTGCACTTTGGTGTTTTCTATCTGTTGAATAAACAAACAGGTATTTTGTTTCTGTCATTTTAAAACGACTTGCGCTAAACTTGTTTAGAGAGAATGTTTTGGGAGGGCTTGTTCTGAGGGTGAGTGGGTTGGCTTTCAAGCTAAGATTTAAAAGACATGGCGGAGAAATCACTGGGTGAAAACAAGTGAATAAATACGTCTTTATATGACACAAGAGGAAAAAGAAGGAAGGTCACTAGAGAGATGAGTCACCTCCTGCAGATGAGTCAGTTAAGAACAATGACACAGTCATCAGATTAGGAACAGGAAGGGTTATAAGTTGCTTTGGCAAGAGCAGTTTCAGTTGAGGGTAGAGAATGAAATTCAACTTGTTCAGAATTGAGGAATGAATGAGGGCAAGGCTGGTGGTAGTAAAAGGAAAGCCATGAATACAACCAATATCAAAAGCAACTTATATAGCCAATTTCATGCTGTTGTATGATCTAAACACTTGACAACACGAGCTGTAAGTCAGTAGCATTATTCCATGGTAGGTTATCATAAGAGAGTATTACATACCCATTAAATGTAATGTGAGAGAGTATTTAACAATATATGAACAAGCTCACTCATTTATAAATTTAAAAGTGGAATGTAATATTGGCTATGCAGAAATCTTTTAAATATATGACTCTTAACACATCTGCCTATGAATATATAGATATAAAAAAGATGAAACTTTCATAGTGGTCCAGTGATTAAGACTGATGATGGTGGTGGTTCAGTTGCTAAGTGGTGTCCGACTCTTGTGACCTCATGAACTATAGCCCACCAGGCTCCTCTGTCCATGGGATTTCCCAGGGAAGAATATGAATGGGTTGCCATGCTCTCCTCCAGGGGATCTTCCCCACCAGGGATTGAACCTAACTGTATTGCATTGCAGGTGGATTCTTTACCCACCAGCCACCAGGAACACCTCATGGTTAAGACTGCTGCTGCTGCTGCTAAATCGCTTCAGTAGTATCTGACTGTGCGACCCCATAGATGGCAGCCCACCAGGCTCCCTAGTCCCTGGGATTCTCCAGGCAAGAACACTGGAGTGGGTTGCCATTTCCTTCTCCAATGCATGAAAGTGAAAAGTGAAAGTGAAGTCGCTCAGTCGTGTCCGACTCTTTGCGACCCCATGGACTGCAGCCCACCAGGCTCCTCTGCCCATGGGATTTTCCAGGCAAGAGTACTGGAGTAGGATGCCATTGCCTTCTCCGATGGTTAAGACCACTGCCAATGCCAAGGGGAACTTGGATTTGATTTCTGATCAGGAAACGAAGATGCCACATGCCATACAGTACAGCCAAAAGGTAAAACAAATAAAAGAAATAGAGAAAGATGTCAATATTAGATACCATTATTTTATATTATGTTCTATATATGTTTGTGTGTGTATAAATGTAACTACAAGAGTTCATATTCATTGACTATAAACAGGTGTTATATAAGTATAAACAGTTGTCATCTCTGCGTGATTGTTTTATTGACATTAATTTTTAACAATGAATGTGTATCTTATAATCACAAATTAAAGATTAAGCATCATTAAAAAAATGTAACAAGCTCTAAACTCACACAGACTTGCTTCAAGTCTATGCTCTGTTAGTCACTAATTTATCTTCGCCAAGTTACTCTTTAATCCTCTGTGAAAGCAGAATTAAAACAGATGCCTTGTAAGATTTGCAAGATCATATTAACAATATATTAAAAGTTCTAGCACTTTAAAAATGATTATGCTGTCAATAATTTACTGCTACAGACTGAATGTTTGTGTTCCTTCCAAATTCATATGTTGAAACCTAATCCTCAATGTGATGGTAATTGGAAGAGGGACTTTTGGGAGGTGATTAAATTTTGAGTGTTGAGCTCTCAAGAATGGGATTAGTGCCCCCAGAGAGTTCCCTGCCCACTCTGCCTTGTGAAGACATAACAAAAATATACCTGCCCGTGAATTAGGAAGCGGGCTGTCACTAGATGCCAGATCTTCCAGCGTGGTGATTTTGGACTTTACAGCCTCTAGAACGAGGAGTAATAATTTTTTTAAAAAATGACCTGATTTGTGCTGTTTTTGTTGTAGCAGTCCCAACAAACTAGGGCACTTCCATGCTGCTGCTGCTGCTAAATCGCTTCAGTCGTGTCCGATTCTGTGCGACCCCATAGATGGCAGCCCACCAGGCTCCCTCGTCCCTGGAATTCTCCAGGCAAGAACACTGGAGTGGGTTGCCATTTCCTTCTCCAATGCATGAAAGTGAAAAGTGAAAGTGAAGTCGTTCAGTCGTGTCTGACTCAGTGACCCCATGAACTGTAGCCCACCAGGCTCCTCCGTCCATGGGATTTTCCAGGCAAGAGTACTGGAGTGGGGTGCCATCACCTTCTCCAAGGGCACTTCCATAGATTTTTTTTTAAAGTTATATATTCTTATACGTATATATGGGCTTCCCTGGAAGCTCAGCTGGTAAAGAATTCCCCTGCAATGCAGAAGACCTTGTTTGATTCCTGGGTCAGGACGATTCTCTGGAGAGGGATGGGTTACCCACTCCTGTATTCTCGGGCTTCCCTGATGGCTTAGATGGTAAAGAATTTGCCTGTAATGCAGGAGACCTTCATTCGGTCCCTGGGTTGGGAAAATCCCCTGGAGGAGGGCGTGGCAACCCACTCCAGTATTCTTGCCTGGAGAATCCCCATGGACAGAGGGAGCCTGCAGGCTACAGTCCATGGGGTTGCAAAGAGTCGGACATGACTGAGCAGCTAAGCACAGAACAGCACGTATGTATATATACTACAATATGTATATATAATTTTAATATGTATGGAAAAGTGAAATTGAAAATGTTAGTCGCTCAGTCTTCTCTGACTGTTTTTGACCCCATGGACTGTAGCCCACCAGACTCCTATATCCATGGAATTCCCCAGGCAAGGATACTGGAGAGGGTAGCTATTCCCTTCTCCAGGGGATCTTCCCAACCCAGAGATTGAACCTGGGCCTCCTGCACTGCAGGCGGATTCTTTACCATCTGAGCCACTAGGGAAGCATGTATCATATATATCATATACCTTCAAATGGAGAAGGCAGTGGCATCCCACTCCAGTCCTCTTGCCTGGAAAATCCCATGGACGGAGGAAGGTAGGCTGCAGTCCATGGGGTCGCTACAAGTCAGATACCACTGAGCGACTTCACTTTCACTTTTCACTTTCGTGCATTGGAGAAGGAAATGGCAACCCACTCCAGTGTTCTTGCCTGGAGAATCCCAGGGAAGGGGGAGCCTGGTGGGCTGCCATCTCTGGGGTCACACAGAGTCGGACATGACTGAAGTGACCTAGCGGCAGCAGCAGCAGGATGTATTAAAAAGAACAATGGTGCAATAAACTAGGGAAAGAAGAGAATTTTAAGTAAACTAATGGAATTATTAGGTAAGCTAGTTGGTACAATTCTATAGGGTCTTAAACTTTTAGAATAAAAATAGTAATTTTTAATTTTTAATAGGAGAAAGTTTTTATCACCCGTAATATATGCCCTTCAAGGAATTTTTTGTGTTTTTAGGTATATTCAGGAAGTATTCTGTCATCACTGACTATGTGCTTACATATTCTACAAAACCCAAATGTGATTCACTGAGGTGTTAAAGGTATAATTATGCTTCTGGAATTTGGGGTGTAGAAGGATCTAAAAGTGAAATTAAAAGACCAATTATAAATTGGGCCCACAAAAATGAAAAGCAGTGATTTTTCTGCACTAGTTTATAAAAATCGGAATCAGGTCATTCAGTTATTTTTACTTTAAGGTTAGGTTAGAAGATTAACTCCTTTTCTTCTTGTGATTAAGTTTGTGCAGGTTTTATAGTAAAATTTATGTCTTCTTTGAAAGTTATAGCAAAAGAGAATAAAGTTTTCCTCACCTAAGGCTACTATGAAATTGCAACTCAGAGGGAATTTCTCTTTTATATACCTTCTGTCATCAATGCAGTTTCATAAATTTCAGCTTTTTGTTTGAGAGTTCTATAAAACGGAAATCTAAGTTGAGTTTGGTAGATGCCTATTTATTTATATAAAAAGTTGTGTATACCACATGTCCATTAATAATCTTTTGCTATATTTATTACTGCTAAGCAAGTCTGATGTTTTGGCACATAGATGAAGGTGTTGGCAGACACATTCCCTTCCATTAAGGTAGTTGTAATCTGTGATAACATGGATGAAAACAGCCACATAAAGAGTATTCAGGCAAAAATATGATACCAACTTTGAATAAGAAACAAAAGTAATAAACTGAGGGTTTGGTGCATTTTGGAAGAAATCAGCAAAGTAGTAATAGATGCATATGTAAATAAGCTCAGAAAAAGATTGTTATCTTCTCTTGTGTTCCTGGGGAGAAATTCAGGGAAATTATGGGACTTCAGTGATTGTTTGAACAGTAAAAGGAAATACATCAGAGAGAGCTTTGGGGTAGATACTGTTGATATCACATAGATTTCCCGCTGTACAGTGATGAGTTTCATCCACTGAGGATAAAATTGGATTATATATCAACTCTCAAAGTACAGTTATATGATGGAGTTATTATCACCAACCATTAAGAGTCCCATTGCTGGATTTGCTAAGACAGCAGGGAGCAATATGGACAAAACATCTGGTATTATTTAAAAGCACATCCTTTGCTGACGGAAGATTCCATTACTGGCTTGGCCACTCCATCATAACAATCTCTAAGCCTTCTTTTTCTTATCTGCAAAACAGACAGAGTAAATAGTCCTTGCAAACTCTCTTTTACTATCAGTAATGGTCTATGGTTCAGATTCACTATCAAACCCATGAGACACAGTATCTTTTAACCAGTGCCGATTTTGTTTGTTTGTTTAGCTTTAAGGAAACTTCACACATAGCAACAATATGGCAGAGGCTATGGATTCCACTTGACTACTTTTTTTTACATGTACCTCCCTCATATATTTATACATATATTTGCTTGTACCAGGTCTTAGTTGCAGCACATGGGATCTTTGATCTTCTTTGATGCATACAGGTTTTGTTTGTTTGTTTTTCTATTTTGGCATGTAGGATCTTTAGTTGCAGCATGCAAACTCTCACTTCCGGCATATGAGGTCTAGTTCCCTGACCAGGGATCACGCTCAGACCTCCTGAACTGGGAGTGCAGACTCTTAGCCACTGGACCACCGGGGAAGTCCATAATGTGTACTGCTTTTGGTGTCCCAGTCATTTCATACTTGGGGCAGTGTGATCATAAGATGCCAGACAACCTAGGCTTAGAGAGTAATCAGTGCTGCGATCCCTCTAGCTTTTTCCTTAGTCACAGTCACCTCAGGTGCTCCTAATTAGCTCAATCTTCAGAAAACTTGCTTCTTATCAATAGAGATTATTCATTACTTGCTATGGACAACAAAGCAAGTGTTTGGTTCAATACGTACTTCTTGGCTGGATTCTCACTTATTTTCTATGTGGCATCCAATTTTTCTATAAATCTTGTGAAATATATTGCTAGGAGAATTGATTGAGTCAAATTCTCAGGCATCCCTGATAACTATCAGTCAACAATTACACTTATTAATAACATTCAAAATATGATATTGATGTTTGGCTTTCAGGTGTTTTCTGACCAGATTCTATTTAGGACATGATATCTATAACTGTATTGCTGCTAGTACTAGACACACACACCTTTAGAGCTTTTCTTAGTATCACACCTGGAAGCATTTTTTACATTGCTTTCTAATCAAGAGTTGAAGATATTAATTTTCTTTATATTTTCATAAGTAAATAAACATTTAGACATATACTTAGGCTATTATAGAGAAGTGATTCCATTTTTTCCACAGCATTGGATTTAATTCTAAGTCTCCACTCAGGCAAAGTTGCTAAAGATCACTTTCTATTTTGAGCATATTACTGGAATTGTCAAATTTTAGTGAAATTTACAAATATAAATGAATGTTCCATAATGTTTATTTATATACTCATGAACATGTGCTCAATTGTATCTGACTCTTTGTGAGTCCCCGGGCTACTGTCCATCGGATTTCTCAAGCAAGAATACTAGAGCACTTTTCTGCTTCCTTCTCCCAGGGGATCTTCCTGATGCAGGGATTGAACCTGGGTCTCCTGCATTGCAGGTGGATTCTTTACTGCTGAGCCATTAGGGAAACCCGATTTATGTACATTCTTATTCTTCAGTGTTACAGCTCAGAGGTGAAGCAGATGGACAGATGATTGTATTTTGCACTGTTAGTCTTCAGAGGACCATATAAGTAGAGCAAGGAAGGGAAGCTAATCATGTTGCTTCATCTGCTTTTCTCAGGGCTGCTTTCCTTCTATTACTTTTTGAAATCCATAAAAATAGAGAAATATCATATTTTTAGTATCTTGAGGTCCTTTGGTCCAAGGTACTCTTAGTTTTCAGATTTTAAACCTTTTGGAGAAAGTTGTGAAGAAAAAAATGTTCTTTTTATTATGACATTGCTTCTTGTCTCTCTTCCATTTCTGCCACTCCTCTTCTCTCCTCCTGTTTCCATCTTAGTCTGATAATATGACAGCTTGAACCAACCAGTTCAATTTTGAAAAAATAAATACAAGGAAGATATAATATTAAAAAGTACAACACTAACCAACCAAAATCAACCAAAAACAGAACTTCCCTTGCATTGTCCATCAGTTCCTGTGTCTCTTCTTAGAAAGGATGCTTCTTTCCCTACAAGGAGAATCTCTTCTGTATGCTATATTTGTTTTGGTAAATGATGTGAGAGTTTCTGTGTGAGGAGGAGAATGAATATTTTTTTAATGTATAGGCAAAAACTACCTTTCAAAGGAAATGTGCCAGGAGATCAACAGGGGCATCTCTTCGTTCTTCAGTGATTTTGTGCTTAAATGATGTGACTGTTTATTTCCCAGCAAGAGTTAGGAATTTTAGACTCTCATTAACAGACAATGCACTAGTTTCCCAGTTAGTTCACGACTTAATCAGGACTTATTTCCATCCTAGCTCATGCAGACATGATAGTAATGTATACTGAGGCCCTTGCATCCTAGTTTGATAAAAAGAGGAGGAAGTTATGATCCAGCTTTATGGGAGCAAGGATATGAATACAGCTACAGAGCTATATCTTGCAATGAATAATTATCTGTATATTATCTGAATGGTTTAGAGAGAAAAGTCATGGATATGTCAGTGGTGGCTAAAATGATAGAGCTGTATGCTTCACTTGGGTACAGCAACGTGAGAAGTCTAACTGACCCAATATAAAAATCAGTGGCATTCTGCTCCAGGTAATCTGCCCACCATGAAAGAATTCCAGCCAATGATTGGTACTGGGAAAGGGGTTACAGACAGTACTGTTCCCATCATAATGTGACAGCAAGATTTAAGACAAGACAGGATATCAGAACCAAGCACAGAAGGTGTGATTCAGGGACACGTTCCTTCCCTATTTGAAAGTTGGCACTCAAGTTCTGAGATGGAGTTGGAATCACAGATTTAATATATTAGGCGATGCCTGCTAAGAAGTTGATATAAACTGTGATTGTACAGGGCTGGACATCACGTACTGTGTGTATGACTGAGAAATCAGTTTTTATCCCTATAGAACTATAGGCAGAGGAGACTGGCGATAAGCCAGTTCGACATCTCATTTACAAGCTCATTCCCACCCTTCCCTGGGATCTTTAAAAACCCTTGGAACACAGTCTCAAAATGAGTAATTTTAGGATTAGATAAGCTAAAATATATAAACACCAACTTTCCTAGATTTTCAAATAAGCTTGGTTTAATTAATTTTTTGTTGTTGTATAGTTGCTAAGTTGTGTCCGACTCTTTGCGACCCCGTGGACTGTACCCTGCCAGGCTCCTCTGTCCGTGGGATTTCTCAGGCAAGAATACTGCAGTGGTTTGCCATTTCTTCCTCCATGGATCTTCTGGACCCAGGGATTGAACCCATATCTCCTGCATTGGTAGGTAGATTCTTTACCACTGAACCACTAGAGAAACCCTTGTTTAATTAATTATTTCAAAATTTGAAATATCACCAATAATTGCACCAGGGTTTATTTCTCAAGCAGCAAAGACTAGTCTATGATATAAGCACTACAGTAGTTTTCAATATCTGACACTCATACAGTCAACCTTTCTATCTGATTTTTTTCAAAACATAGAGTTCTAGGGTTCTCACTGCAGGAATTCTAGGGTTCCTTGGCCTGACAGGTTTGGATGCTATAAGGATATTATGGATACTCTTATGACTTTAAGGAATGGATCATGCTATTTAATTGAGATTTTAAGTTTATAACTTGGTTAGTTAGCATCACTGACTAAATGGATATGAATTTGAGAAAACTCCGGGAGATTGTGGAGGACAGAGGAGCCTGGCGTGCTGGTCCATGGGGTCGCAAAGAGTTGGACATGGTTTAGTGACCGAACAATAACATCTTGCTCCCCCACATGTTACAAATACCATTAAAACTGTAGATGTAACATTTTAAACTTGATGGTAAGCTTTTATACTTTATTTTGCTGTATTTACATAAAGTTAATTATATCAGTTATTTTATAGAAAATATATCCAGTTTTATATTATTCTACTTGCCCACTTTTTTCCTATTAGAAACTCTTCAGTGGTCTGTCTCAGTTACCAAACTTTGCTATCAAAATCATCTCCAACACTTACTTAAAAAGCAGATACCTTTGTCCAACTTCAGACCTACTTCACTAGATGACTTTAATGCAAAATTTAGGAAGCAGTTAGTTGTAGATCTGTTTCTCACCCTGCCACTTCTTCACTCTATAATTGAAGAAGTTCATTCAGAATTCAGCAAACATTTGTTGATTGCCGTCAAAGTGCTGGAGACTGTGCTAGGTACCAATGGTGCAAAATAAGCAAGAGAGATTTCTGTCTTCAAGAAGTAATCATACACCAGAGAGTTCTAAAGCACGACACAATGTCATACATAGCAAAATGGTTAAGTGAAAAGTGCAGGAGCAGCAAAGAGAAAGAGCCACCTCCCTTTGTACAGAAAAGGAGGGTATATTATTTCATAAAAGATATGACTTGTGAGTTGGGTTGAAGTAAGTTTCTGAAGAAGTAGACAGACACCCTAGGGAGAGAAAAAATAAATATCCCTAAATGCTCAGAGAGAATGAAAATTTCTGGCGGTTGGGGCCTACCATGCATAGGTAGAAATCTAGGGGCTTGAGAAGGGCCCTGTGAACTATAGTAAGCGGACTCTTTTAGTCTACAGGTGATGAGAAATACTGAAAGATTTTAAGGAAAATGATATGACCAGGTGAAGGTCTGCAGCTGCTTATGTATTACAAAGCAAATCATCTCTACCTTAATATCTCCACTGTACCAAAACAGCAAAATAGCATTGGTTATTATGAATGAATGTACAATGTAAAATAATCAGCTTTGATTTTTAAAGTGGAATTGATTGGATTACTTTCATCCAGGGCACATAATAATCAAAGATTCTAGTGATCTTGCTATGGGCAATGTTCCAAAGGACAAAATCTCTGTATTTTTATATAAAGTTTAAAAAGCAGTTATTAAGTTTGTAAACATCTGAAGTGAAATGGTGTTATTTTTTAATTCCTCTCTTCCCTATTGGAACTTTTTGCTTGTGTAAAGAATTCTTAAATGCAGTAAAGCTGTGACAGTCACAAGTACTGTCACAAACCAGAGTCCTTCATCAGCTCAGAAAGTTCTTACTCAATCTTCAGGGACAAAGGAGAAATGAAAAAAGTCTCAGGACAGGCCAAGGAGATTCACTTACTATTTATAGAATAACCTTATGTTGGAGAGACTCAGCTTTTCAAAGAGAGGGAACTGAAGCTTTCAGTATATGTTTAATAGGAATGACATCATTGTGAAATATAAAGAAACAACTCCAAAATGAAAGGGATCATTTGTAATTCTAAAAGAAGAATGTAAAGAATAAATATAAAACTATCAATGAGTTAAAGTTAATGATTCTGTCATCTGTTGTTTCATGTATTATTCTCTCTGGATGTTTATCTTGAGAATATTATCTTAGGCAAGTTTTGCTATGCCCTCAAGACCTGTCCTAATAGTAAGATATTACAAAGTTAGCATCACCTTTGCACCCTGAATATCAGCTCTACACCCAAACTGAATTTTTGCAGGTGTAAAAATTGATGTGCTAATGCATAGTGCCTTTAAAGTAATTATTCTATTTAAGTAATATTTAAAATAATTTTTTAAAATTCTACTCTTGTGGATCATAAATCCTGCCTAGTTTAAACTCTAGAAGTGTGAGAGATACTCTGTTCCTTTTTTGTTTGAAAGCAATTTCATGGAGCTGTAGTTTTTGCAGTGCTTTTATTATATAACTGGGCCCAGAAGATCCCCATCCCCCATCTGTTCACTATAATGTTTTCTTCCCATTTTATTCTAGGAGATGCCAAGACAGCCTCCTGGTGGGTTACCTTGGCAACCTCGTGTGTCATGTTTTAGAACGTCCTGGGGCTGCAGTTTCATTTCCATTTGCATGTGCTTCAGTCAGCTAACTGTAAATTATAAAGGTCTTTTGTAGTATCAACCTCTTTTATTCTTACAAAATGAAAAACAGATAATTAAGATTACTGTTCAGTAAAATCTATTTATATTTAGGGCTATATATAGGAACACTTAGATTACTCTTACCTAAAGTCATGGTATTTTTCACAAGCATGTCATAAACTGATGCTGTAACAGCATAGAATATAATATGCAGTGTATTATACACATAATATAATACCCAGTGTGACTGCTTGATCTCATCTTTGAAAAGCATGTCACTTTACAATCTTTGATGACAACCTAGTTTTATTACATCAAGCTACAGATTTCCAATCAAGCAAATATTGAAAGTATATCATTTAGTGTTTCTCATCTGAAAAGTCCCATCTCTTTAGCTATATCTTTTTAAAAGTGTCATAATTTTTTCTGTAAGCTTAAAATACTTTTAAGATATTTTTGCAGAAAATAGCATACAATTTATGTTAATCTTTCAAAGGTAGACTTTTGCATTTTTATAAAAAGCAAGAGACATAGGTCTATAATTTGAGCAAAGTTATATGTAAAATTGATAACAAAGCTAAAATGAAAAGTAGTTCTCTTTGAAACTCCAGCATTTGTTAGGTATCAAAGTGAGGGCAATGAATCAATGTTTTCGGTTCAGGAAGAAAGCTACAGTCTTGCATGCTCCACAGTCTGCAAGATAGTTTTTGCTTCCTTGTGAAGAGTTTAGGTATTCCATGATAACTGACAACATTCCAAGAAAACAGTATGTTATGAAATTGTCACATTTTTCTGTTTGACCCAGCCTCAATGTTACTTTGAAGTTAGTAATCATTTCTTTCAAAGAAAGGACCTCTGAAGAGCTTTTCTAGGTAATCTGGAGGACTATCAGAAACTGGGCTAGCTATATTTTCTCCTTTCCTTTGTTAGGGGGATATACTGAATATGCATCAATATGTGCAGAGTGATTCAGTTTGTATTCTCTTTTATAGTGCTTCCTTCTAGGCTTCATTATTCTTAGTATGTCATATATTAGCTTTGAATTTGATGAAGATGGTCGAAATAGATCGATCATCTTTGTTCATAAACTTTTATTTTCCAAAATCCTCCCCATCCTAAAAGTATTAGGAGAAACTTCTAATATGGTACATCCATTAAGGATGTCTGTATCTGAATGTCATTTTTTGGGTCAATATTCTTAAAGCAATATGGTTTCTTTAAATATGAATTTGTATTGGACAATTCAGTACCTAATAAGGGCCTGGAGTAAAAGATTATTTTTTTAACTCCAAAGAGGAATAAAATTAGCTTGATATTTTATTTATTGGTTTGGAAATCCTTTGAAGAGATAAGGAGGAGACAGAAGGACTGGTGCCCAGACTAACTTTGACAGTGGCAGTCAGCTTGTTCATTTTAGATCAACTACCAATATCCAAGTCTTGTTCTTATCACACTATTAAAATCTTCTCCAGACTTTAGCTTTTTGTGACACCAATGATTGCTTCCAATTTTTTTTTAGGTGAACAGTTTTAATGTTTGCATATCAAAGGCAGATTGTTTCTCCTATAGCCACAGTAAGGTTGCGTGAGTGTGTATGTATGCTCAGTTGTGTCTGACTCTTTGTGACTCCATGAACTGCAGCCCGTCAGGCTCCTCTGTCCATGGGATTTCCCAGGCAAGAATACTGGAGTGTGTTGCCATTTCCATCTCCAGGGGACTCTTTCTGACCCAAGGATTGAACCTGCGTCTCCTGCATCATAGGTAGATTTCTTACAAGTGATCTTCCTGGGAACCCCACAGTAAGGTTAGCTAGCACCAAATGACAGGTGCAATAGTTATCTCTGATTCTGAGCAGCCATGATTGAGATCATCGAGCAGATCTTCTAGTCAATGAAATGGTTTTTCATTTTAAATATTTTCAGATGAACTTATGTGCAGATGGATGAGGTAAACATCTTTTTCAGTTCATGGCATGTCAGTCAACACTGTTCCATGCAAAGCTTCTCTTTGTTTTCATTCTTTCTCTTAATTTTTTATGATTTTATTGTGGTATAATTTACATATGAGAAACTGAACCCATTTAAATTGTATGATTTATAAGTTTTGACATGTGGAAACATCTATGAAATTACCATAGATGTAGTTTTAAAGTCCATTAACAGAAGAGCCTCTTCGTGTATTTTGATCCTCAAAGTTGTTTTGTTTTTTTTTTTTTTGACAATAAAGACTCCTGACGTGCCCAGAGTCACACAGTGAATTGCCTCTAGCCTGAATCTTAAGTTCAAGTTTATCAACTTCTGGTCTTCAAGTCTCAACATGGAATATAGAGTTCCTTTATTAAGTGTCTTGAGTCTAACTGTGTATTCTGGAGAGATTATAAACCATCATCAGGTCTGATCCAGGTGAGTGAAGTAGAGAAAGGCATACCGGTTATGAGTCAAGTTGGATGGCTGGAAAGAATATAAGCCCCCAAACAAACAAGTCTTTACTCTTGCTTATTTATGGCTGTTGAGGAAGGAATTTATGTTTTCAGAGCTTCAGCATCCCTTTCTTTAAGCTGGAAGGTCAATTCTTTGCCACTTATTTCAGACACCTATGAGTAATAAATAAGGTGATAGATGTGAAAATTCTTTGAAATTTGCAAAGTGTAAGACACATGAAGAATTTATGTATGGTAAAGTGAAGTCTCTGGGAGAAAAGTGTTTTTGTGGGGTGCCCATAGAAGTAAGTAAAAACTAGGGCTCTACATACAGCCTAGTTAATAATGATAATCCCATGATCTTCACTGAATATTTTTATTTTAGTTACTTAGTAACTTTGTTTCATGACAACATTGCTTCACATTGCTACAGATAGAATTAATCTCTGAAGTAACATGAGTACATTTAACATAATTATTTTAGTGTAGTTTTTCCTCCATGGTCAGGAAACTAAAGGCTGGAATTAGAACTTTTATCAAAAAATAAGATATATGCATGCTAATTCAGTATATAACATCTTTTCATTAAATTGATTTTGTAAATAAAAATTTGTCTAACAGTTATGTTGTATTTGTTTTCCATTTTTGTCAGATTCAATGTATAAATTTTTCATGCATTTACATTTCAGGTGATTTCTAATTCTCTTGATTAGTGTATCTGTCCATTTCCCCATGTACAGGACAATTAATCTTATTTTTTTCCCTGGGGTCTATTTTTAATATTTGTTAGAGCAAAGAAGTAGAACATGAAATGCCAGTAAAGAAACTACCATGTGTGTCATTTGCTTTCAGTTTTGAAAAATATAGGTGAAGTATGTTACCCCCAGGAAAACCATAAATGTCTTCTTACTACTTAAAGCATATGAGGACTAACTTATAATGTAAAGAAGTAGATTTTTTTTCCAAGTTACTTTTATAATAAAACTCACTTCTTGAATAATTCAGAGTGGTGGTTCTTCAGCGGGAAGAGGAGATGGCTTTGCTCCTAAGGAGGGGGAAGCATTAGTCCCTCAGTCCTGTCTGACTCTTTGTGACCCCCATGGACTGTAGCTGGCTAGCCTCCTCTGTCCGTGGGATTCTCCAGTCCAGAACCTTGGAGTGGGTTGCCATTCTCTTCTCCAGGTGATCTTCCCAACCCAGGGATGGAACCCTGGCCTCCTGCATTGCAGGTAGATTCTTTACCATATGAGCCACCCAGAAGCCCTTTGCTCCAAAGGAACCTTTGGTAAGTAATATCTGGAGATGTTTTGGTTTTAACAAGTGAAGGGGTGCCGCTAGTATCTAGTCAGTAGAGGCCAAGGATTAGGCTAAACATCCTACAATGCACAGGACAGCCCCCACAGCAAAGAATTGTCCTGCTCCAAATGTCAATAGGGCTGATACTGAGAATCCTGGCCTAGATTCAGTGGGTGACAAAATCTCATAATTGGTTGAAAGACTCCCTGAGGGTTGGGAAAGGGAGAAATTTTACAGAGGCAGATTAGGCATAAAAGAAAGTCATGATTTCAGCATCCAGTGCTATGGCTTTCACATTAGTTTTAAAAATTAGAGACTTTCAAACCTTAGAGAAACAACCCACGTAGACTTAAAAATAAATCACACCTGAAAGCTGTTCTGTCAAGGGCGTTGGGAGAGCAGCTTGGTTGGTCGCTTTGCCCTTCACAGATCACTAAGGGTGGCCAGGAAGAAGGAGGGAAAAATGGAAGGGAAAATGTAGTCAGAGCAAAATCCAAAAAGGTAAGCCTGTGAAGGGAATAGCAATACTGTGGTGTCCTTTGTTATTGATTTTCTGTGTGTAGTTTATTGGGTGAGTGGGGGGAAAGAGCGAGTGAGTGGGAAAGGATTCCGGTCTCTGGACTTGAGACGGTGCGGTGGAGCCCGCCACAGGATCGGAGAGGGGGCTGGGGCCCAGGGTTTGGGTTCTGAGCATGGCCACGCGTTCTAGGATTACACCTCCGGGCTCCGGCCGACGGGACAGGGGCTGCGGCTGCGGCCGGGTGCGCACCAGCCCTCTCTGAAGGCAGGGACGTGTTGGGCGCGCGGAGAGAGGAGCGCAGTCCCGGTCTCGCTCCTGGGGAGCGCTGATCCCGAGCGCGTCCTCTGCCAGACTCCGGCCTGCACGCCGCGCCCTCCTCGGTGTCTGCTATTCCCAGCCGCTGCGCCCGCAGGCTGAATGAGTATTCGTTGCTCCTGTCCGTCGCGTGTTTCAGGACCCCACGGGGAGCTCCCTGTGCCGGCTCCGGATAGCTCACGAAGAGGGCGGCCCGCAAGGCAAGAACCGTGCAACACTTGCTTCGAAGTTTTATCTGTTTAGACAACATCCCAAGAACTGAAAGTTCCAAAATAGTTCTCCTTACACCTTATTACTATTATTATTATTTTCTGGAGGAGGGGTGGGGAGAGGTGGACTAGGACATGGAGAAACTGGGGGAAATTTGACCCAGTGAAAACAGTAAATATTTTAATTAGCGTATTTATCCTTTACTTTCTTCATTCCAAGCTGTTATCTTTTATTCCTTTGAACAAATAGGACCTGAATGAAGTTAGACTCAGTGAAAACGCAGGCAATCTTGATTCCAGCTTGCGCTTCATCAAGCCCGTTTCTCATGAGGTACACTGCATATAGGTTAAATAAGCAGGGTGGCAATTTGCAGCCTTGACGTATTCCTTTCCCAGTTTGGAACCAGTCTATTGTTCCATGTCCAGTTCTAACTGTTGCTTCCTGACCTGCATACAGATTTCTCAAGAGGCAGGTCAGGTGGTCTGGTGTTCCCATCTCTCTCAGAATTTTCCATAGTTTGTTGTGATCCACACAGTCAAAGGCTTTGGCATAGTCAATAAAGCAGAAACAGATGTTTTTCTGGAACTCTCTTGCTTTTCTGATGATCCAGCGGATGTTGGCAATTTGATCTCTGGTTCCTCTGCCTTTTCTAAATCCAGCTTGGACATCTGGAAGTTCACGGTTCACATACTGTTGAAGCCTGGCTTGGAGAATTTTGAGCATTACTTTACTAGCCTGTGAGGAGTGCAATTGAGCATTCTTTGGCATTGCCTTTCTTTGGGATTGGAATGAAAACTGAGCTTCTCCAGTCTTGTGGCCACTTGCTGAGTTTTCCAAATTTGCTGGCATATTGAGTGCAGCACTTCACAGCATCATCTTTCAGGATTTGAAATAGCTCAACTGGAATTCCATCACCTCCACTAGCTTTGCTCATAGTGATGCTTTCTAAGGCCCACTTGACTTTGCATTCCAGGACATCTGGCTCTAGGTGATTATCTGGGTCATGAAAATATTTCTTGTCTAGTTCTTGTGTGTATTCTGGGTTTCCCTGGTGACTCATATGGTAAAGCATCTGCTTGCAATTTGGGAGATCTGGATTTGATTGCTGAGTTGGGAAGATCCCCTGGAGAAGGAAATGGCAACCCACTCAAATACTCTTGCCTGGAAAAATCCCATGGACCGAAGAGCCTGGTAGGCTACAGTCCATGGGGTTGCAAAGAGTCGGACACAACTGAGCAACTTTACTTTCACTTCTTGCCACCTCTTCTTAATATCTTCTGCTTCTGTTAGGTCCATGTCATTTCTGTCCTTTATTGTGCCCATCTTTGCATGAAATGTTCCCTGGGTATCTCTAATTTTCTGGAAGAGATCTCTAGTCTTTCCCATTCTATGGTTTTCCTCTATTTCTTTGCACTGATAACTGAGGAAGGCTTTCTTATCTCTCCTTGCTATTCTTTGGACTCTGCCTTCAAATGGGTATATTTTTCCTTTTCTCCTTTGCTTTTGGCTTCTCTTCACAGCTGTTTGTAAGGCTTCCTCAGACAGCCATTGTGCTTTTTGCATTTCTTTTTCTTGGAGATGGTCTTGATCCCTGTCTCCCGTACAATGTCAAGAACCTCCGTCCATAGTTCATCAGGCACTCTGTCTATCAGATCTAATCCCTTGATCTAATCCCTTGAATTATTGTCAAATTCAGACTTGAGTTGAAGAAAGTAGGGAAACTCACTAGAGCATTCAGGTATGACAAAGACCTTATTAGAGGGGTCTAATTAGACAAGTGAACCTAGTTTAATGGAATAATCCTGTTCAGCTGAAACTAGGACTTGGTAACAAAATAGTAGAGTTGTTTCAAAAAATTTAAAAATGAATTCCCATTGTCTCTTACCTGCATCTAGAGTTACCGTTGATGTTATATGAAAATAAAGTTTAAGGTTAATTTTGCTGATTGTTTTTAAACCCTCCCTTGACACTGTGCTTATCTTACTAGGAGATGCTTAGAAAGAGTTCTGTGAATGTAACCTATTTGAAAGAGGAGAATTTGTAGGGTGGGGGAGCAGAGTGGGGAGCATAAGGCCAGTTATTATTTCATTATTGAAGTAAACTAATGCCAAATCTGTAAGCTAAGCTACTTTGAAAAAACTTCAGTTTCATGTATGGTAGAGTAAAAGGAGACTGAAAATGTTTGTTGGAGTTTTGCTTACTAATTGTGTAGTCTAAGACCAGTAACTTAACAGTTTGGGGGCAGTTTCTTCAACCTTAAAAGATAGTCAGTGGTTTGATTAGTGGGAATATATAACTATTTTTCAGGCTGTAAATAATCATCTTCCTCACTCCTAACAGCCTTAGGTGGACCAGGTGAAGGTGGGATGATGCTTCCCAGGTGCTTCTCATCATGATCTTTTCCCCTTCCCACCCCATCAGGAGATTCCTGAATCCTCATAGACCAAAGACTGGGTAAGTTGTCTAACTTTATAAACTGCTGAGTATTTGACTATTCTGCCAAAGATTTTCTTTAGTCATAATTTTTTCTTAAGCAAAAGTAGTAACCACATAGGTTTAAATTGAGTTGAGTGGTGAATGATTTACCTTAGAGTTGTATTTGAAATGTTGTTGTTAAGTTGAAATATGTCTAAACATGAGTGTGGCACATACATGTTAAAGGTACTGTGTGTAGGCCTAGACATTCAGGAATGAATACTGTTGAGGTCTTTCTGGGCTACATAAAAACACCTTTATAAGTTAATTAAACCTTTAATTTCTAATTTGGTTCACTTGTACCTCTGACCTCCTGGATAAGGTCCTGTGTAAATTGGGCTCATTTGAGCCCCTTCTTGGCCTTAAGATGTGCACTATTTTCACTAAAATTTACCTTGAATCATTATTTGCAATGAATTTTTATTTTGAGTACATGAGATTTTTTATGATTGATATGCCATGTATATAAATCTAATTTATGTATATGGATTGCTATAGTATTGAATGTCTCCATGTTAATATATGTGAAGGTGAGTATAATATTAAATTTGCTATCTGATTAGATCATGAATATACATATATATATATATATATATAATTTTGAAGGTTTGGGGATTTGGTACTGCATTTTCTGGTAGATATTAATAATTTGAGTCAAAAAGATCTCAGCCATTGATGAGGTGTTACTTGGAATTCCTTAGGTGGGACGAATAATCTATGCAGATGAGATTCTATAAACCTGTTCATCAGATATTTCCAAGCTTATATTTGAGTAAATTCTCCTTTATGTCTTTAATCTCTAAGATATAACGTGTGTTAACACTGGGGAATTTGAACTAAGGAATACAAGAATCGTGCCAGTGTGTTGGGCACATTTCAGGTCAGATCTGCACCACTCACATAAGACTTGGAAACAAGATAATGAAAGCGTAGTTTTCAACCGAGTTTATCAGTTACTAGGAAGATAAATTAGGGGTAGCTAGAGGTTTGATGAGAATGTTAAGATCTGTGGAGAGGCTTGTTTGGGTCAAATTAACGGTGCTTCACCCATTTTCTATGGAGGAATTGAGTGAAAGGCTTTTGAAGAAGGGAATGTTTTCCTATCACCTGAAATTAAGTTGGGGAAAGTTCACAGTATCCGTTCGTAGGGTTTGATAATGTTTGTTGGCATTTTGGAGATTCATGATTACATGTATTTAAAAAGATGAGACAAATGTCCCTGCCTGAGCAGAGTTAGGAAGCTGCGTGAGGAGTAAACTGCAGTGATATCTTCCCTGGTGGCTCAGACGGTAAAGCGCCTGCCTGCAGTGTGGGAGACCTGGGTTCGATCCCCAGGTCAGGAAGATCCCCTGGAGAAGGAAATGGCAGCCCACTCCAGGACTCTTGCCTGGAGAATCCCATGAATGGAGGAGCCTGGTAGATCGCAGAGTCGGACACGACTGAGCAACTTCCCTGGCAGTGACCTCTGTCGTGGGAGAAGGCTGTATTCATTTGACAGATTCTTGGGAAGAAGTTGGCCTGAAACCATTTAGAAAGTTTTTCTAAGCAGGAAGACCAAAGGTGGACCCCTGGAAGTGAACAGAAGCCACCAGCAGCAAGGACTATTTCATGTCAGAACAAGTTGAATGTTCTGTTGGGTGTCCTTGGAGAAATGGGCAGATGTGTTCCTTTGCACCCCAGGCAGGATTTGTCCTCTGTCGCCCAGAAGACTCAGCCTCCATATGACATTGGCGCCCGCCCCTTCCTCCATATGACCCCTAAGGGGTGACGGTCTAGTGAAGGGGGAAGGACTCAAGAAAGCGCCTAACCTGGTCACTGCTACAGGCTTGTTAGCCCGAGATGGGCTCAAGATGGGAAAAGCGGAGGTTTCACTTTTATGAAGTTTGAAATTTGATTATTACATTAGGTGGACATTTTAACTAGTGAAATGGGATGATCCTTTTGATTAAATGGAATTGGAAAACTGTGGATACTTCTTAAAGTTTTATCTAGGAACAGGAAAAGAATTATCCCAGAGAAGAAGGTTGAAAGCCAGTGAGAGAAAGTTTTTTATGTTTACTAGGGATTTCTTTGGAAGGAATGATGCTAAAGCTGAAACTTCAGTACTTTGGCCACCTGATGCGAAGAGTTGACTCATTGGAAAAGACTCTGATACTGGAGGGGGGCATTGGGGGCAGGAGGAGAAGGGGACGATAGAGGATGAGATGGCTGGATGGCATCACTGACTCGATGGACGTGAATCTGAGCGAACTCCGGGAGTTGGTGATGGACAGGGAGGCCTGGCGTGCTACAATTCATGGGGTTGCAAAGAATCGGACACGACTGAGTGACTGAACTGAACTGAACTGAGGGAGTCTAACTTCCTTAAAGAAATGATTATTCTGTGATTCCTTTGTCTTTGGCTAAGCTGTGGGATCTTGGCCAATGTGCTTAATTTGTCCAAAGCTTTGGTTTCTATAGCAGTACACAGGCATAATATTCATACCTATCTCAAATCTTATTGTAAGAAACAAATGTTATTAACACAGTGCCTGACACAATATAGAAAGTGAAGGTGAAAGTCTCTCAGTTATGTCTGACTCTTTGCAACCCCATAGACTGTACAGTCTATGGAATTCTCCAGGCCAGAATACTTGAGTGGGTAGCCTATCCCGTTGCCAGGGGATCTTCCTGTCCCAGGAATCGAACTGTGGTCTCCTGCATTACAGGTGAATTCTTTACCAGCTGAGCTGTCAGCTTCAGTATCAGGCTCAGTTAGGTGCTAATTTATCTGTTTAGGTGAATTATTAGAATGACTTGGCTGAAGCAATAGAAATCAACAGATTTCGAGCCTGGGCTGAAGAAAGTGGTGACCAAAGGCACAAACTTGTCTGATGCCTTGATTCTGGCTACTACTCCCAGATGTGAGGAAGGAAGCATCAACTTGCCTAATCAATTTTTTTCTGGCACCTTTAAAAGTAAACACAGTAAAACAGCTTCTTAAAGATACAACTGAATATATATCTGTCAAAATAGATGCGCAAACCAGGGCTTCTCTGGGCCATTTATATAAAATAGTTTTAGGGGAAAAATAAAGATTCTGGTGAAGTTGAAAATGGAGTCCAGCTGTTGAAGGCAAAGGTAGTACTTAAAAGTCCGATCACATAGAAGTCAAAATCCAAATGCGAGGGAATTATTTTCAGATAATACCACATCAAAGGCACTTGTGGCTGTGGATAATATGTAAACATTTGAAATCTCAGAACCACTACTTTGGCTTCAAACACCAGGAAGGTGTTTAAATGGTGACCAAGGAGTAACATCACTTTTTCTTTCTTTGAGTTTATATGTTCCAGTTGTTTGTGAAAAATAAACCAATATATTATGGAATTAAAGAGATAAACTAAACTCCAGAGGAGTGACATGTGGTTAGGAAGGCACTAAAAATATGCAGATGGATTTTGATGTTCTCATAAACATAAAGGCTCGATTTGGTTTTGGCCTTTTTGTTAACTTTCAGTAAAATTCCACAAGTAAGTATCTGCATACCAGGGAAAATAATCTCAATTAAAACATCCAAAAGAGAAGGGGTCCAGCTCACTGTGACTTGTTCAACCACACAAATTGAGCTATAATAAGAATAGATGTATATAAGAATACCCACGGTGCATTTTTCTGTTCTTTAAAAGAAGTAAAAGTACCTGGCTCTTTGATGTTGTCTCTAGTCTCTTGCCTTTTTAAACATGGTTCCAAGGACACTTATTTCTCCATAAATATGTAATCACTAGGAGCTGACAAAATAACTTTGTGCAACTCCTTGTTCATTTTCCCTCCACAGCTTCGTAGCTCTTAAATTAGAGATTAAAAAAAATTCGAAGTGTGGGAGGCAGAGGATCAGTGTAAATCCATCTGAACTTGAAAGAATCTTTTGATATTTTTAACAAAGTGTCCATATTGGGATGAACAGTATCATTATCTTTTCATGGAATAAACTACTGTTTTTAGAAACTAACCCAAGTTATGAAGAGCAGTAAATATTATAGTTTTAGTGAAAATGTTGTTATAAATATAGAGTTGCGTATTTTAAAACTTATTTCATTTCTGTTTTGTCTTCTGAATGCGAGTGTTTAAAACAAGCTTGGAATGTAATTTTGAATCGACAGTGTACTCACAGGTCCTTCTCCCTCATTTTATAACTGAATCTTAGATTGAGATTCTACATCGATTAGTAGGACTTGGACTGGAAAAAAACCTTGCGGTACATCTTTATGATAAAAAGAAGTCCAGGAAAGTTAAGATTCTGTGAGAGTGACTTTTTTTTTTTAAGGGTTTGGATTTTTGGGGACAGATTTAGGTAAGTGAGAATAGCTTAATTTGATATGATACTAGTCTTATTTAATAAAGGAATAGGAAATAATAGTTTTAAATCATTTATCTAAATTATTTTAGTTTAGAGATGTAAAAACCATAGCTTGAAAATGTCAAAGAATATTTGAGACAACATTTACCTGGATAAAGCCAAAGGAATTACTGTTTATCATTCTTTCCTTCTTTAGTAGGATATGACAATTTTTCTTAAAATTCTCAGTATTTTTCAACATTTTCTAGATTGTAACTTTTGTTTAATTAAAGCACAATTCTTAAGGAATTTGAACCAGCTTTTTCATTTAATTATTTAATTATTTTTAATAGTACTCATTTTATAACATTAATTTCAGTGCTTGATGTATTGAATATTTTATTATGTGCTGCTGTATGTACTTGAATGTTCAGATTCTGGTAAACTCTAGTAGCAACATCATGTCTGTCAAATTTACAAACTGCTTGGCATACCATTTTTCTTAAATAGCCTTATAGGCATTTACTGAACTATGTACTAAAAATAGTTTATTCATTTGTAATCCATATGATACTCTATTGGAAAAGGGAATGGCAACCCATTCCAGTATTCTTGCCTGGAAAGTTCTATGGACAGAGGAGCCTGGCAGGCTACAGTCCATAGGGTCACAAAGAGTTGGACACGACTGAAGCGATTTAGCATGCACACACACGTGACACTATATATGTATAGAAATTTATTTGCCAATAAAAATCCTACCTATCTGATAATTTTTATGCTGCTGCTGCTACTGCTAAGTTGCTTCAGTCATGTCCGACTCTGTGCAACCCCATAGATGGCAGCCCACGAGGCTCTGCCGTCCCTGGGATTCTCCAAGCAAGAACACTGGATAATTTTTATAGATAGGATAATAATTGTTTAATAAATAACATAATTGGTACTCTGTTTGAAAGGAATCAAACTGTGGATGAATTAAATCATTTGTTATTTTTAGTCTAGGCTGTCTTTAAACTTTAATTAAAGAGGATGTTAAACTTGTTAACTTAAATGATTTATAAGGCAAATGATTGTGTTGCCACTTGTTACCAAAATCAGTACATTTTGATATAAAGCAATGAATTAAATAACCACTCCATTTTCTTTAAAAACACTTGACTTTCTACAAGTTTTAGAATTGCATCTACTCTTCAAACTCGTTTTCATTAAATTTCTCTTCAACCACCATGATTTAAGGTAAAATACCTTTTGTAGTGGGTAAGAAGTGATGCCCTTAATTTAACCAACCATGTGACAGACGTGATGTGAAAATAGTTAAGTAACAATGAAAGCTATTCCTAGAGACAAATAAAAAACACACTGCATAGTTTCACAGGAATTTTCATCTGTTTAATGTATAGTGACGTTTGAATCATTGGGAGTATTTGAAGAAAGGTTTGGGTCATTAAATAAAGGGTAGATGGGAGTTCATCCATGTTGGTTTCTGAAACTGGCTGTAAAATGTATCATGAAATAAATTCCTCCCACTTGCTATTTTGTCCCCCGTATGTTTGATACTGTGCATGTGAATATCAGGCTGAAATAGTGGGACTTAAGTACTTAATTAGGTGACTCAGAATTAGATATTAAGTATAGGAGTATGGGGCATCTCTAAATATTTTAAACCTTGTGGCTAATATATCATAATATATTTAAGGCATGATTGAAACTGAATTGTCTTCTAGTAAAAGTTCAAGAATCCAAAGTTCGATTTGACTGTTTTAAAATAGCATGGTCTTTAACTTGTAATCAGTGTTGTTGGTTTATCACAAAACAGCATTCTTGTTAGCAGAAATCATTGTCACCGTGAGAGTACTTTCAATCACATGCACTAGAGATTTGATAGTGACACATGTTGAGAGGATGTCGCATTCAATTAAAACAAAACTAGCCCATTAATGGTGAAAAATGTGTTTTCTGGAGCCAGACTGACTCTATGCAGATCTTGGCTTCACCATTTCCTAGCCATGTGATTTTTGAACAAATGGCTATCCTTAGCTGTCCTCCCATGAGGCTGAGTTTGTGAAATGACATATTTATACATTCTTCAAAGTCTTGCTCTAGGGTTGAATGACTTAGTATATGTCAAGTGCTTAGAATGTTGCCTAGCATATTTGAATTATCAGCAAATATTAGCTATTAGTTAGTTCTCCACCCTGAGCCCCCCGACTTTTTTGTCCAGCTGCAGTGCATTTCAGACTACTTTGTGCTAAATTCTCACCGCTTGCTTTCTCCTGCTAGATTCATATCTTTTGGTTTATGGAAGAAAGTAACTTCTCTAAGACTGAATTATGTGTGTATGGTTATATAAATATATGTAAAGATGTGTGTGTGTGTATGAGAGCCATATACGTAATATTTTGAACAATATATCAGGATTTATAGGATTTCTCTTTAAATAGCCATATTCTTGTTAAAGGCAGTAGTTTGGACCATTCTGCATATGTACTTAAACAACGTTTACAGATGTTAATAAAGCACTGACATGACATGTACATCTTTCATTGGGTATATTAGATCACTTGCTCCCAGACTTCTTAGAAGATTCCTTTAATGATGACAGATCTCTGAACCAGCACATGATTGTCAAAGAAGTTTTTCCTCCTGCTAAGTCACTTTAGTTGTGTCTGACTCTGTGCAGCCCCATAGACGGCAGCCCAGCAGGCTCCCCTGTCCCTGGGATTCTCCAGGCAAGAACACTGGAGTGGGCTGCCATTTCCTTCTCCAGTGCATTAAAGTGAAAAGTGAAAGTGAAGTAGCTCAGTCGTGTCCGACTCTTCGCGACCTCACGGACTGCAGCCCACCAGGCCCCTTCATCCACAGGTTTTTCTCAGAAGACACCAAAAAGTTGATGTGGGAAACTTTCAGTTTAATGGTTAAGACTGACTGAGGATTGCCTTTGCTACTCAGCAGCTGTGTAATCTTACACAAGTTACTTAATCGCAACTCCTCTTTAAAACAGCTTGAATTTTACATTCTTGTAATTGATATAAATGCTTTATTATATTTCAGACAATGTTGCTCATAGTTCAAATGATTAAAACAGGAGCTGGCAAAGAATAAAGTATGTAAAATGAAATTGCAATTCTATAACTCTTACCAATTGTTTCAAATGAATGTTTACCTTTATTTTACAAAGAGAATGAATAAAAAACTTCACAATTATTTCCTCCTAAATGAAGTGTTCTCTAAGGACATCTCCGGTAGTGGACCTCTACAGCATTTTTACATATGAACAATAATTTTTTTCAGTGGAAGTAGCATTTGCATAACAGCTTGTCTTAACTTTAATTTGGAAACATTAAAAATTAATGTCAAGGTACAAAATTGGGTTGTATCCCACACTTGAAATATTTTTTGAGAACTTAAAAAACCTCAATGTCACATGATTTGTCAGTTCTATAAGTGTTTACTTTGCAATTTTTTCTACAGAAGAATCAATCAACTCAAAAGTTGTGAGAAACTGAATTTTGCTTTGGCTATGGAAACAGCCTCAGAAATACCAATTCTAGATATACCTAACCACATCTTGTCTTGCCAAGATCTAAACAAAAAACAGATCCTATAATAAAAGCAAATTTTTGACTATAGGAAAAAGCAATTTATGACTTCCCCAGTGGCAGACTGAACAAATGTTGAGACTTTGGAAGAACTATTAATGTGGGAAAAATAA
The DNA here is from genome assembly GCA_917880005.1 of Nanger dama. NCBI lineage: Eukaryota > Metazoa > Chordata > Mammalia > Artiodactyla > Bovidae > Nanger > Nanger dama. The sequence continues at coordinate 41,693,100 of CAKJTW010000007.1, forward strand.
AGAGACATGCTTCTTTCAAAGATCCGTCCCTTAAGGTTAATCTCAGCAAATGAGTCACCACATCAAACCCCAACCCAGAAAGCTGTGTTTTTAATAAAAGGTTGGCAAAATAGAAGTTTTATTCTCCAAATGTGCAAGTCCACATTTTACTAGTTTTTCAGAACGTTAGATAAGAGACCCATGTAAAATGAAAAGAAGTGGGTTTTGAGCTAAAAATTAATTCTGAATGAGCCATTATTAAAACTTTCATCCTTGTGATGGACCAGCTGCTGGACTGTAGGCTCACACTGAACAAGACTTACGGAACAGCCAGTGTGTGCTGGGCACTCAGTAGTGTAGCACCATCTCTGGGATATATTGAATAATCACAGATCTCCTTTTAGACATAAATCATTTTACACTGCCCAGCACCTTTTCAAACAAAGCAGAGGAAAGTATAAAATGAATCATTTACTGGAGTTGGCTTTACTGCTTGGAAAGGAAATTTATTTGTAGGCTCCACTTATAACTGTGACACAATAATTATGAAACCCCCTTAAGTTAAATAAAACAAATGCTAAAGGCTTTATAAAATATTCTCACCAAGAAATAAAGGATCTTTTAGAAATACTTTATAAGACATCTTGCCAGAGTAGTAACATGTAAAGAAGTTTATAGCACCTACGAGGGTCTGCATTGTGCAAAGTCACTTCAGTCGTGTCTGACTCTGTGCTACCCATGGTCTGTAGCCCACCAGGCTTCTCTGTTCATGGGATTCTCCAGGCAAGAATGCTGGAGTGGGTTGCTGTGCTCTCCTCTAGAGGATCTTCCCAACCCAGAGATTGAACCCACATCTTTTAAGTCTCCTGCATTGGCAAGTGGGTTCTTTACCACTAGCACAACCTGGGAAGCCCACAATTATCTAGGGAGCTGCGAAAACAGTTACATTATTGTACCTATGTTTTAAACCACATTCTGCCAAGAAGTAGAAAAGCATAAGAGAGGAGTGTTTTTTATTTGCTTGTTTTAATTAATTAAAAAAAATTTTACTCTTTTTCAAATGTTTGTTCTGGTATGAAATGGAGAAGCCCAATACAATTTTATACTTATCATAGATAAGTCCAATGTTGCCTTGCCCCCTCTCCTTTTTGATTTGTATTGGACTGTGGAAGGACAAGGGAGCAGAAATGAGAAGGGAATAACCTTCTGGCAAGCGAATACCTACAAGATGGAAGTTGTAGAGACTAGAGAACAAGGAGATAAAAGGTTTCTGTCATTTAGAACAGAGAAAAATAGTAAATTAAAATTCTGAGATTAAGTAGAGATAACACTGGTGTAAAAGGTATTCATTTTCTAAAGAAAATATTTTTCTACATAATTATCTAATTTAAAAGTTAAGGTTCAAAAAGATCCTGTGCTCAAAAGTATAAAAAACACAGAAGTAAATTAACTATTTCAGGTGCAGACAAGCATTAATTTTACTTCTTTAAATAGATTCTTATGTGTTGCTAATTTAAAAACTTATTTTGTAATAGTATTTTAAACTAGTGATTAGCAAAGAAGTAATAACTCTAAATTTACTATATATTTGCCATCTCTAACTTTGCATCTCTTGCTTCCTATTAAAGTACCTTTCCTGTCAAGTCCCATCACTCTTAAAAAACTACCAGTGTTCACTTTTATCTTTTTATAGTTAGTTTTGTGGGATTTTCTTTTTCTGGCTATTTTTTTATGTATCTCTATTACCTCTATTTTACGAATATGACTTTTTTCTCTTTTTAAATGGTTGAGCACACAAATCTCTTTTTCTCCCCAGCTTTATTGTGATATTATTAACGAAATTGTTGAGATACTTAAAGTGCCCATTATCATATACATTGAAACGATCCCCCCCTAGTTAATTATCACACATTCGCCTCAGAGATTTATCTTTTGGTGTGTGAGAACATCTCAGTTTTCCTCTTAGCAAATTTCAGTTAAACAATAGTAGCACATGGTAGTGTTATCAGCTGTAGTTGCCATGCTGTTTGTCAGACCCTCAGGTCTTATAACTGAAAGTTTATACCCTTTTGCCAACATTGTCTTATTTCCCCCAACCCTTAGCAGCCACTTTTCTACTTGTTTCTGGGAGTTTGATTTTTATTTATTCCACATAAGTAATGCCATGTAGTATTTGCCTTTCTGGCTCTGACTTGCTTCACTTAGCATAATGCTTTAAGGTTCAGTGCAAATTGCTGCAAATTTCAAGATTTCTTTCTTTCTCATGGCTGAATGCTATTTCATTGTGTATATACACCACATCTTGTTATCTCTTCCTCTGTTGATGGGCACTTAGGTTGTTTCCATAGTTTTCTGGCCATTTAAAACATCTCTAAGTGAAGTGAAAGTTGCTCAGTTGTGTCTGACTCTTTGTGACCCCATGGACTGTTCAGTCCATGGCATTCTCCAGGCCAGAATACTGGAGTGGGTAGCCTTTCCCTTCTCCAGGGAATCTTCCTAACCCAGGGATTGAACCCAGGTCTCCTGCACTGCAGGTGGATTCTTTACCAGCTGCATCACAAGGGAAGCCCTAGAATACTGGAGTGGGTAGCCTATCCCTTCTCCAGGGGATTGTTCTGACCCAGGAATAGAACCTGGGTCTCCTGCATTGCAAGCAGATTCTTTACCAACTTAGCTATCGGAATATTAGGTTTCTGCCTCTTTGATGATGTCCTTTAAATTTTTTTTTCTTCTGCAGCCCTCACTCATTTCTCTAATTAAATTGTGAATAATTAAAGAATGAAATGATTATTCGCTATGAGTACATTTTTGTGATTTACAATCATAAAGGAACTCCAACCAGAATGCATGTCTCGGGCATGGATGCTGTTTTCCACTCTTTTTCAGTGCTCCTAATAGTGACAGACACAGCATTGGAAATAGAGATGAGGATCAAACAGTGAGAAATTATGTTAAAATACTACATTGTAGTTGTTGTTAAATTGCCCCGTCATGTCCAACTCTGTGATCCCATGGACTGCAGCAGGCCTCCCTGTCCCTTGCCATCACCTGGACTTTGCCCAAGTTCATGTTCATTGCATCAGTGATGTTGTCCAGCCATCTCATCCTCTGATGCCCTCTTCTCCTTCTGCCATCAATCTATCCCAGCACCAGGGACTTTCCCAATAAGTCATCTGACCAAAATACTGGAGTTTCAGCATCAGTCCTTCCAGTGAATATTCGGGGTTGATCTCAGTTAAGATTGACTGGTTTGATCTCCTTGCTGTCCAGGGGACTGTCAAGGAGTCTTCTCCAACACCACAGTTCAAAGGCATCAATTCTTCGGCATTCTGCCTTCTTTAAGGTCCAGCTGTCATAATCATATGTGACTACTGGGAAGACTATAGCCTTGACTATACAGACCTTTGTTGGCAGAGTAATGTCTCTGCTTTTCAACACACTGTCTAGGTTTGTCGTTGCTTTCCTGCCAGGAAGCAGTCATCTTCCTATTTCATAGCTGCAGTCTCTGTTTGCAATGGCTTACTACTTAACTGTTTTTAAATATGAAGGTACTTGAGACAAAGGTGGGAAGAAACCAGTGGACGGCACTGATTAATAGGTTCCCTTGTCATATTTCCTCTAAATTTATGAATATGACAGGTGTTCACAAGTATAGGGGTGATTATGGGAATCTTATCAAACTATAATAATAATCAGAAAAAGTCCATTGTGCATACATTAAAAGAATCAAAATGTCATAGTAGGTAGTGGAGAGGTGGACATAGGACGTTATCTTAAAAAATGGAAGAAGAACTTACGGAGGTATTTTCCTCTTACTTTTTAGGGTATTTTTTTATGATTTTCCAAACAAAATGACAGGGTGTTATGACGTGATCCTTTCACTTTGAGTCCTACATTGCAGTCAGTACAAGAATCTCTCTTAGAAACAGGCACTACCCATTTTCCCAAAGATTTTTTTAAATTAAGACTTTGATGTTAAAATTAATCTTTTCTGAAACTTACCTTGGTGGAGTCTTTCTTCAGCTTTTAATTTGTTTAACTGTGGTATATCACCATTTGTCTATGGCTTTCCAATTTATTTTAAAGAATAGACTACTTTTAACATTTTACTTTGTAAATGATTTAAATATTGTTATCACAGTATTTTCAACACTCTAATTGACAGTGAGGGACTGAACAGTAAGACTGAGCAATGACGATGGGAAATAGTAAATGGGGGAGATATGAGTGCTGACCTGCTTCACAGGCCATCAGTTCACTTATGAATTAGTTTGGGCAGTGATGCTTTGCTTTTCTATCCTACTTTATAAATCACAGTGTTTTAGAAAATGAATGTTAGGATAATGGGAAATCCTGATAAATATTTGAAGCTAGAGGTGTATAGAAAGTATTCTTAAGGGAAAATTGTGACTTGACTAAGGATCAGGTGTCCCATTCATGGAAGCTTCCTATCCACCAGTGTCAGACTTCTCTGCAAGGTGGACAATCAGGTCTCTGAAGGTGTTCGTCTGTGGGTGCATACCAACCATGTTTCATATAATTTCACCCAATCTCATGCTTCACACAGTATTAATTCCCTTTTCTTTTCTCCCATTCTCTTCCCTCCCCCCTTTCATGATTGGTGCTGTCTTTTAAAACAGTTTCTAGCTGCTTTCTTTTTGAGATATCTTTATTTTTACTTCAAAATAGACTTTTCCCCTTAACTTTTAACTTTGTATTGAGGTGTAGCTGTGATAGTTTCAGGTAAAAAGAAAAGGGACTGAACCATACATGCACATGTATTCATTCTCCCCAGATTCTCCTCCCATCCAGTCTGCCACATAATATTGAGAAGGGTTTGATGTGCTATTTAGTAGGTCCTTGTTGGTTATGCTTTTTAAATATAGCACTGCGTGTACATGTGTACATGTCCATCCCAAACTCCCTTTCCCCTTTCTTCCACCCAGCAACCATAAGATCTTTCTCTAAATCTGTGAGTCTCCTTCTGTTTTGGAAGATCATTTGTGTCATTTCTTTAGATTTCCCATATAAAGGATGCCATATGGTATTTCCTCTTCTCTGACTTACTTCACTCAGTAGGACAATTTCTAGCTCCTTCCATGTTGCTGCAAATGGCATTATTTCATTCTTTCTAATGACTGAATAATCTTCCATTGTATTTATGCACCACATCTTCTTTATCCACTCTGCTATTGATGGACATTTAGGTTGCTTCCATGTCTTGGCCCTAAACAGTGCTGCAGTGAACTTTGGGGTGCATGTATCCTTTTGGATTATGTTTTTCTCTGGATATATGCCCAGGAGTGGGATTGCAGAGTAAGGCAAACGATTTTGAGTAACTTATGCTTATAGAAAAATCAATTAGAATGTACAAGATTTCCATATATCCTGATCTCCACCTTCCTACAGTTTTCCCTATTAACATCTTGCATTGGTATAGTACATTTGTTAAAATTGCTAAATGAATGTTAATACACTAACTTTATTCCACTATTTATATTAGGATTTACTCCTTTGGACCTTCTGTGGGTTTCACAAAGGTATAACCATATATTGGCGATGAGAGTGTTGTACAGAGTAGTTTTATGCCCTAAGAGTTCTCTATATCATCCTTCCCTATATCCCTCCCTATATTCCAGTCCCTGGAAACCACTAATCCTTTTGCTGTTTCATACTTATTTCTTTTCTAGAATGTCGATAGTTGGTATTATAAGATATATAGCCTTTTCACTTGGGCTTATTCATCAGTTTTTTTTGTGAATCTCCATTCTGATTGGTCACTTAGTCTTTATTTTGCTGAGGTCTTCACACCTCTTCCAGTGTTCTTCATGGAAAGGATCTTAAATGATCCCATACATGCTCTCTCATTTATGTGGCCTTGATCATGTCTACAGAAAATTCTGATAAATACATTTTCTTTACAGCTGAGTACCAGCTGACCAGTGGGGATTAGTTCTTCATTGTGCTTTTTATCAAAAAGGTAGCTGTTGTTTGACCTTAGCCTGGAAGATGGAAAGATGACTGGCACTCTTTCAGGGGATCTCCTTCCCTTACAGAAGCTCCTCTTTACTGATATGGAGTTGGCAGATAGTGCTTCCCATCCTTCCATTCTTCAAAAAGACTCTGTAAACCCTCATTAGTGTAACTGAGGGGTTTAAGAGTCATTTTACTGACTGTTGATCCCCATAAAAAATTCTTGTCTGGAACCTTACTTTGGAGGCTCAGTTTAACATTATACAGCAGAAGCAACTCAGAATATATTTTTTTCCTCAAATATTCAGAAATTTATCACGAATCCTACTTTCTCCTTTGTATGCCAAAATGACACTCAAGGAGTGACTTTCCCAGATCCCTTAATGTCATTTTTCCTGTTTTCACCTGGATACCATCTAATTGATAGTTCTGAAATATGTGGAATAAAGCAAAACTACCAGATCAGCAAATACTAAAAGAGAAGGTACATGTTTGTGACATATATACATCAAATGAAAATAATATAAACTTAAAAATTTTTAACACTTTACCTATGAGAAGAATGGATAATGGGATTCTCGAATAAAAATGGTTATGAACCAAGAATTCTTTGACTCCCCCAAGGAAGTAGTTTTCTACAAAATATCAGAAGAAAGTAATTTACAGATTATTATATATATAAACAACTTTTAGGTTTCTGTACTGTTTTCCTCTTGCTAAATATGAGAGCATGACCTACTTTTTTCCAACTTGTCCTCACTGGGTATTTGGTCTATTTTATACACAGCTATTTCCTCTTTGAGTTACTCTTCTACAGAAAGCACTTCCCAAAATGACTCATTAAAAACAGTTCTGTGAATCTTAATCAGAGATTCATAGTGTGTATTCATCTAGTTCACAACTCTGTGAATTGCCAATTTTTGTTGAATTATTTACATAGAAATGAATACATTTTAACTGTTCATTAATTGGCAGTATCTAATATTATCTTCTATTTGCTACTTGTCTTGTGGACATTAGGAAAATGATTTTGAAATTCAGTTGGCATTTTGGGAGTTTGGCCTAGATAATCCTATTTCTGGAAAATCACTGATTTATTGCAGAACATACCTAAAAAAAAAATCTCTTCTTAAAGGTATATCACTCTTTTCTTTAATATCCTTAATACAGTCAGTGGACTCTTTTTGTTTTAAATTGTTTGCCTTCTAACAGCTGATTATCTGGAGAAACAGGCTAACATCAGCCAACAGAAGAAAGTAAGTGAAATAAAGTCACTCAGTCATATCCAACTCTCGGTGACCTCATGGACTGTAGCCTACCAGGCTCCTCCGTCTGTGGGATTTTCCAGGCAAGAGTACTGGAGTGGGTTGCCATTTCCTTCTCCAGAGGATCTTCCCCCACCCAGGGATCGAACCCGGGTCTCCCGCATTGTAGGCAGACACTTACTGTCTGAGCCACCAGGAAAGTAAATGTGACATGACATAGCAGATAAGAACGTGGAACTGTGAAGCCAAACTGAGGGGATGTGAGTCCTTTTTGTCATCTCCTGAGTTAATTTGAGTATGTTTCTTGACCTGTCTGTAACTTAGTTTTTTAATGTATGAAAACCAAACAAAAGTGAAAGTGAAAATGAAGTCGCTCAGTCGTGTCCTACTCTTTGCAACCCCATGGACTGTAGCCTACCAGGCTTCTTGGTCCATGGGATTTTCCAGGCAAGGGTATTGGAGAGGGTTGCTATTTACTTCTCCAGGGGATCTTCCCCACCCAGGGATGTAAGCTCGGTCTCCTGCATTGCAGGCAGATGCTTTACCGTATGAGCCACCAGGGAAAACCAAATAATAGCACACATCTCATAAGGTAAAAATGAAGATTAAATGAGTTAAGACATGGAAAGGGCTTCTCAGTGTCTGGGACGTTTAAAACACTCAGTGAATGTATGCATTTTAGCATTTGTAAAGTCATGAGGGAAAAAAAGTCAAATCCTATTCTTTGTATGACAGTACCAGGAATTGTCATATTTTCAGATTTTTCCCCTACGTAAAGAACAAAGGAAGGTTAATCAACTCAAAGTCTGTGATTAGCCTTCACACCAACCTGGCTTGAGAAACTATTGGCTTAAAAAGCTAAAAATAATAAATATCCAACACAGGACACTAGAATTTGAATTGACAAGGTCTTTTAAGAGGTATTGGCCATGGTTTAAACCATGCAGAAAGAGGTTCAGAAATCTCCTTTGCTCATCAGAATGTTTCATCTTCTACCTTAGGGAAAGAAACAATAGTCCTCAGTAAGTGTACATTCTATTCTGAAAAGAACTTATTCCAGAAGGAAATAGTGTGTCAGCTTCTGATGGGTTTCTGGAGTTTGGTTCCTTCACTTGCCTCTCCAGAGGGGCCTCTGTTTAAACCCCTAACAATGAGGAGGTTCTATGCAGTCCCAGAATCTATAGCTAAGAACTGGTGCCCTTGATCTTGTGTTATCTTAAATTACCTTCTTTGATTTTATAACAAGTTATTCTGAAGGATTACTCACATTCTGGCATTCTGTCTGCTTTTCTTTTACATGTTTTCTTTTTTTCCTGGTTTGCGCTTCTTACAAACCTAGAGGTGAAAAGCACAGGAGCATGGGTTCACACAGAACATTGCAGTGAGGGAGAAGCTGAAGTGTTGTCCAAGTTCTCTACAACCAAGCCCTGCAGGCCTCCTGCCGATACTCATGCTATACAGAAAGGTTTGAGGATAAAATTCAAAATGATATCCAGAAATTGTTTAAAATCTCAAGTGACTAAGTTGATAGTTACTTTTTCTATATCAGTGTAACTTTAAAATGTCGAATGGTTTCTCCTCATAGGTATCTTTTTCTAACATTATATATTTAATAAACAATATCCTATAAGCTCAATAATGTTACACATTTAGAAAATAACTGACCCTCAGATTTCAATACTGGTTATAGTTCTATATGAATCAATACTACATCTCAAATTAGTCTTTACATTGACCAAACACAGTCACCATATGCATAGTAGCTAGGTGTCACAAAGTAAATCGAATTAGAAGTGAAGAATGTGCAGCTTTTTATATAACTTGATATGTGATACTTCTAGTCTTAGTTCTCTATCATGTTTTGACTTTTATCAAATTATTCCAATAGCTAAACCATTAGCTACCTGCTCGTTAAGTGAAATAGAACAGGTAAAATGTCTTGTATAGTGTCTGGTATATAAAGGCATTCATTGAATATTATAATCTTACCTCCTTCAATTTCTGTCTTTCAAAACAGGAGTATTAAGAATTCAATCAGTTCCTTTATGTATGTATAATACTAGCAAATTAGATGTTGGAAGCGAGTACTAAAAAGCTGTTTTATGATGTAGCTGGTTTATTCACTGAGTGGGGAGTTGAATGAAGGTTACAAATTGGGAAAGCCCTGAAATATTCTACAAGAGCATTTTATTAAAAAAAAAAAAGTCCCTCCCTCTTCTGCCCTCCTCCAGGGCACTGCCCATATAATTCTGGAGGTGTGAATGTGGGAAGTTTCCTTTCCCCAAGTTTCCAAGTTTACCTTAGACTTACTCACAAAAGGGATCCTGGTGACTCAGATGGTCAAGAATCTGCCTGCAGTGTGGGAGAACTGGATTCGATCCCTGGGTCAGGAAGATCCCCTGGAAAAGAAATGGCAACCCACTGCAATATTCTTACCTGGAAAATCCCATGGACAGAGGAGCCTGGTGGGTAGTGCCAAGAATGATGACGCATCTGTAGTTTTTGAACTCAAATCCCTTACTTCTCCTTCTCTCTGTCCTTGCTTCATTATTCTTTGAAAAACTGCCTTTTTAGCTGAAATTGTCAGAAATTGCCCTTCAATGATTTTGTCATTGCTTTAAGGCCTAAAGCTATTATTCTCCAAAAGAACTCATAATTATATCATGCATATGTTCTCAGTTGCCCAGCCAACTCTTTGTGACCCCGTAGACTGTAGCCTACCAGGATCCTCTGTCCATGGAGTTTTCCAGGCAAGAAAACTAGTGTGTGTGTGTTCAGTCACTTCAGTCGTGTCCAACTCTTTACGACACCATGTACTGTAGCCCTCCAGGGTCCTCTGTCCATGGGATTCTCTAGGCAAGAATACTAGAGTGGGTTGCTATTTCCTCCTCCAGAGGGTCTTCCTGATCCAGGGATCAAATCTGCATGTTTTTTTCTCCTCCATTAGCAGGCAGATTCTTCACCACTGAGCCACCTGGGAAGCCCTTATAATTATATATAAGGGTTGATTATTATAACTTCATGAACTTTAATATAAGGGACCCAACATCTATTTCCGCTTTATTGACTATGCCAAAACCTTTGACTGTGTGGATCACAATAAACTGTGGAAAATTCTGAAAGAGATGATATTACCAAACCACCTGACCTGCCTCTTGAGAAACCTATATGCAGGTCAGGAAGCAACAGTTAGAACTGGACATGGAAAAACAGACTGGCTCCAAATAGGAAAAGGAGTACATCAAGGCTGTATATTGTCACCCTGCTTATTTAACTTATATGCAGAGTACATCATGAGAAACACTGGGCTGGAAGAAGCACAAGCTGGAATCAAGATTGCTGGGAGAAATATCAATAACCTCAGATATGCAGATAACACCACCCTTATGGCAGAAAGTGAAGAACTAAAGAGCCTCTTGATGAAAGTGAAAGAGGAGAGTGAAAAAGTTGGCTTAAAGCTCAACATTCAGAAAACGAAGATCATGGCATCTGGTCCCATCACTTCATGGCAAATAGATGGGGAAACAGTGTCAGACTTTATTTTTAGGGGGCTCCAAAATCACTGCAGATGGTGATTGCAGCCATGCAATTAAAGACTCTTACTCCTTGGAAGGAAAGTTATGACCAACCTAGACAGTATATTAAAAAGCAGACACATTACTTTGCCAACAAAGGTCTGTCTAGTCAAGGCTATGGTTTTTCCAGTGGTCATGTACAGATGTGAGAGTTGGACTGTGAAGAAAGCTTAGGGCCGAAGAATTGATGTTTTTGAACTGTGGTGTTGGAGAAGACTCTTGAGAGTTCCTTGGACTGCAAGGAGATCCAACCAGTCCATCCTCAAGGAGATCAGTCCTGAGTATTCATTGGAAAGACTGATGTTGAAGCTGAAACTCCAATACTTTGGCCACCTGATGTGAAGAGCTGACTCATTTGAGAAGACCCTGATGCTGGGAAAGGTTGAGGACAGGAGGAGAAGGGGACACCAGAGGATGAGATGGTTGAGTGGCATCACCAACTGAATGGACATGGATTTGGGTGAACTCCAGGAGTTGGTGATGGATACGGAGGTCTGGCGTGCTGCAGTTCATGGGGTTGCAAAGAGTCGACATGACTGAGGAACTGAACTGAAGAGTTAAGAATTCTTTTTTTTTTCCTAATATTTGAATTTATGGGTTCTCTTTCTAAAAAGCCTAATCATTTTTTTTTTTGGACTAGATTTTCTTTAATCATCTGCGCTAAGTACTAAGTTGCTTCAGTCATGTCTGACTCTTTGTGTCTCTGTGGACGGAGACCCACCAGGCTCCTCTGTCCCTGGGGATTCTCCAGGCAAGAACACTGATGTGGATGGTCTTCCTCTTCTCCAGGGAAGATTGGGATCTTCCCAACTGAGGGGTCAGAGCCAGCTCTTCTGCACTGCAGGCAGATTCTTTACCCCTTGCGCCAGCAGGGAAACCCAGGAATACTGGAGTGAGTAGCCTGCCTCTTCTCCAGAGGAGCTTCCTGACCCAGGGATTAAAGCCTGGGCCTTCTGCATCGCAGGTGTCTCTTTACCAGCTGAGCAACCAGGCATACTTGCTAGGATTTTGCACTAGGTTTCTAGGAAGTCATGTTACTGTCTGGTTTTATCCTCACCTACCTCAGTTTCCTTTCCCTACCATTGCCAATGTGATTATAGTCATACCATTATCCTGGTTCAAAATTCTAGAAACCAGCTGGCTATTTTAGTCATTAAGGAATTCTTTTTTTTTTCAGTTTGCCATTGGTATTGTGATCATATTACAAAAAAAAAAGAATTCTTATTTTGTATTTATCATAAAAATGAAATAAAAATTAATGTTGATTTTCTTAAGAAAGATATGTGATTTTTATTTGCTTTGGCTTTATTTTTCATTATTAGATGTATTTTTAAAATATTCATTACTTTATAAAAATTCTTCATGGTACCCCAATTTTGTTTATAATGTTTCGTAACTTGTTGCCAATGTTAAAAACTCTACTTACTTTTCGGATTCATTGTTTTGTGTTTGCTCACAGCTCTGTTTCCAGATGTATTGAAGTATTTGCTGTTCAGTTTTTTGATTCATATTCCTTTTTGCCTCTGCATATTTGTACTGTTCTAAATTGAACACCTTTTTTCCTTCTTTGATGCTAACTCCTGTTCTTCCTTAATGGCCAGTGCATGTATGTATTATGGAACTTTGTATCATCCCTCATGAGACATTTTCTGGCCTGCCCCACCCCCTTTTAGACAGTGAGCTACTCGACAGCAGATACTGGAAACTAGCTTCATCTGGAGCTAGTAGGTGCTAGTCAATGAATGAATAAATTTATAGCCCAAGAGCATTTTTTTCATACAAAGTGGGCCTCCTTTACCATATTTAGCTCTTCAAAGACCAAAGTTCCTAACTAGGAACACAATCTCCATATTTGAAACTGAGGCGGGTGCTTTCCTCTATTCCTTTTCCTCCTTCCTTGCCAAGATATCCTTCCCCACTTTCTCGAAAAAAATTCAAAGCTGGAGGATGGGATGAATAAACATGAATGTATTTATAGATGCTCTGTTAAGAAAACAAAACAAAAAACCTCAATACCCTCCGAGACTTTTCGGCACTGATGACCTTCCGTCTCTCATTTCCTATTGTAGGCTAGAGTAGAGTGTAATTTGAAATCTGTAATTTAAACAGATTTTCCATTTCACAGGAATATCTGGAATATTGTTTTAGATGAAGTTAATATCATATATTATGGCTATCAGTTTTGACATGATCTAAGAAATATTAAAAGTTATAACTTGTCTGTGTTTAATATAGATTATAATCTTACAACACAGAATAGTAACATAGTGTCTCACAAGGGGGCTCTTAACTGTATGCATTGCTGCAGTGGAAGTTTATTAGAAGAAATGGAAGAATTTGATCATTCTTTGGAAATCAGTTCAACTGTTTTGCATGACCAGGTTTCCTTACTTAGAAAGAAAGCCCTTATTTTCCTTCAAAACAATGCTGTTTTGTCTCCTATTTTATCTCACTAAGGGACATTTTATTTGTGAACAAAAAATAATTCCCCACACAAGTGCAGATTCATTAGTGTAAATTTAGTTAATTCTTGTCAACTGTGAGTTTGAAATATGAAAATAAGTGGCTGTAGAATAATGAAAAGGCAAGTTTTTCCTCAGGTTGTTTTTCTGCCACACCTAGAAAATGGGGAAGAGGAAAGAGGAAAAAAAAATGAGAATGAGGGGGGAGAATGTGAGGGGGTGGAGAGGAAAGGGGAGCGGGAAGTACCTCATTCAGTTGTAACACATCAGAAAGTAAGAAGGCAAAGATGCATTTCTGAGGTCTAAATAATGTCAGCTTCTGATGGGAATTCTGGAATGACAGCGATAGCTTCACTAAATCATTGTGATAACATAGTGCTTGGGATACAGTTTCAAGGACTTCAAGATGTTTCATGTTCTTGTATCTGATTTTTATATAGTTTATTTTCCTTCATAATTCCAGCCATTATAAGAAATGAAGCCAGTTGTGGTAACAAGTGTTTTAGTCAAAAACAAAAAACCCACAAATGTTAGTAGTAAGCTACTTGAGTGACCTGTGTTGGTTGAACAAGCAAGGAGACAGTTTTTTTTCACTGAGTCATTTCACGTTCTGTTGATTTGGGCACTTATATTTTTCCATTATAGTACAATATTTTTAAAAATTAGCATAAATATTATGCCGGGGTAGAAAATGTTTCCCTTCTAGTTTCTTTGACTGATCTAATAATTAAATTGATATAAGACAGACTAACAGAAGAAACAAATTTAGTTATATACATATGAGAATCTCAAAAAGAGATGAGACTTAAAGGCAGTCAGACAGTTTAGTCTGACATGCTGGCCTGAGCTAAGGGTGGAGGTAGGGGCTTGGGGCTTCAAAGGAGAGAGGCTGATTCATAGGAGGAGGATGAAAGCAGATGTTTGGTAACCAGATATTTATGCCGCTGTGTAGGTAAGTCTTTCAGATAAAGTTTTCTTTGGTAACAGATCTCTTCCTGGCCATTTTCTCTATTGTTGATGTTTGCTCGCTAAGTCGTGTTTGACTCCTTGTGACCCCATGATCTGCAGCACGCCAGGCTTCCCTATCCTTAACTGCCTCTCAGAGTTTGCTCAAACTCCTGTCCATTGAGTTGGTGATGCCAACCAACCCTCTCATCCTCTGTTGCCCCCCTTCTCCTCCTGCCCTTGGTTGAGCTACATATTATACCTTGGAAAGAAACAACAACAACAAGAAATGTGCCATGCCCCAAGAATTGAGATACTCCAGGTCCTGATACTTGAGCCTGATGTCTTCCAGTGTTAGTCGCTCAGTCGTGTCCCACTCTTTGTGACCGCGTGGACTGTACCCGCCAGGCTCCTCTGTCCATGGGATTCTCCAGGCAAGAATACTGGAGTGAGTAGCTATTCCCTTCTCCAGAGGATCTTCCCAACCCAGGAATTGAACCCAGGTCTCTTGAATTGCAGTTGGATTCTTTACCATCTGAGCCACCAGAGAACCCATGTCTTCTAGAAATAAGCTAACTAATCCCTTGGGTTTTTCATTTACTTGAGCAAGTCCATTATCTCTTCTGTTAAAATATTATCCATGTATTATTTGGCTCTGTTGGGTCTTCGTTGCAACATGGGAGATCTTTCTTTGCAGCACAGGAACTCTCTCCTTGTGGTGTGGGCTTCAGTAGTTACATGTGGGATCTTAGTTCCCAACTCGGGACGGAAACCACCAGGGAAGTCCCTTATTACCTTTTCCTTTAATCACTTTTGTTTTCATACTTACATCATCCATTCCTAATGGATAGTATCTGTAATCTTGATTTTAAGTCTCATTGTCAGACCGTAACTTTATCTTTCCAGTTTTCTGCCACATTACTTCACTTCTTCAACTTCTCTGAAATTGCTGTTTCCTTGTCTCTTTGATGCCTAAGTAGATATTTGCACATAGTTTGTCTTGATAGCTATCTCAAGTGAATGAGTGAATTGAAGAAGTTAGTGATATGACTCTTCTGTTTAGCTCTCTCTTCTCTTTAGATTTATTTAATTTCATCTATATATGACATAACCACTCTCCTTGCAGTACCCTTTACTTCATTATCTACCATTTTCATCTCCTGTCCTTGGTAAAACATTAATGTTTCATCCATCTAACAGTCCTGTCATCATGATTCCACGTAGGACCATTCTGCCTGCTTTTGTAGGAAATGAACTCTATCACAAAGGACCTCTCTTAATTCTCACCTACATACCTAAAATTTAACTTCACACAATACTTTCTTTTTCCCTTCTGATACAGTGAAAAGACCCATGTGGGCTCTGGGTTCCATGTCTTCCCAGCTGGTTTGAGATCTTTTATTTATCAGTTATTCCTTTGTAATACTATATCTTTAACCTCAGCCTTCCTATTTTTAGTTTTTGATACATATTTGTTTTCTTACTGTTTCTCCTTCAAACTCATATTCCGTTCTAGTTATTTACCCCCTCTCCCTCCTAATGTACAGACTTCTTGGAAGAATTGGCAACATATCTTACCTGAATTATTTTCACCTGCCATTTTATTCAGTTCAGTGAATTCTAGCTTATTCTTGTGTTCTTACCTGATAATCCCTTTGACAAGAAAACCTAATAACTTTTCTCTACCATTTAATAGATCTTACAAATGAAGTACTGGACAGTTTTCATTTTACTTTTTTATTCTCAGTTTGATATTATAGGCCTTAGTTGATCTTCCTCTGTTAAACTGCACAAGTTTTCAGCACTTTAAATTCAGTTTCTTGATCTTGATGATAAGTTTCCTGTTATACTTACACAAATAATTGCCTATTTGCTTGATTTGATTAATGTCATTCTCTTCTACCAGCTTGTGTGTACTATTTTGTTCATCCTTTTAACTACAGTGTCTCATGTTTTTCTTGCTGTATAGAATTGATTAAAATAGATATTTTTAAATTGGAGTAGAGTGATTATCTAACTCAATATGGTAGGCAGAATAGTGGCCTCCGTAGATATTGGTGTCCTCGTCCTTAGAACTTGTGAGCATGGTGTTTTTCATGGCAAAAGGAATTTTGCAGATGCAGTTAAATTAAGGATGTTCAGATGGGGAAATTAATCCTGGATGATCTGGGTGGGTAAAATGTAACAAAAAATAGTCCTTCTAAGGGAAAGAGCAAAGCAGGAGAATCTGAAAACAGGACAAAGATGGTGGAGTGATATAGCTACAAGCCAGGTGATGCAGGTAGCCTCTAGAAGTTAGAAAGTCAAGGAACAATTTTTCCCTTACAGCCTTCAGACAAAAATGCATTGTACACCTTGATTTTAGCCTTCTGAGACTCATTTCAGACCTCTACCTCCAGAGCTGTAGGATAATAGATTTGTATTTTTACCACTAAATCTGTCGTAACTTTTCATGAGGGCAGTGAGAAACTAATACATGGACCAATTGATCTGCTAAATACTGTCAGAGACTTGTGTTCTCCTAAAGATAATGACCAGATTCTTCACATGAATGACATATAGCATCTAAAGCTGGCTTTTAAAAATCGCATCAGCTTTATTTTGATCATATACTAATAACCTTAATAGAAGTTTACAATTCTAAAAAACTTCCAGTTCCCTAAATAATTACATTCTCCTTTGCTTTACCTGTTCTGATCCTTGACCTCAAAATTCCTCCCATCAGACCATTTCCTCTAAAATTGAGTATATGTGTATAGTATAACTATAGGAAATATTGCATGGTCATTTCATGTATTATTTACAATATGCATATAATTTAAAATAATTTTTATATCTGTTGAATATCCTTCTTATTGTTGGTCAGTCAATAAGTTGTGTCTGACTCTTTGCAACACCATGGACTACAGCGTGCCAGGCTTCCCTGTCCTCCACTATCTCTCAGAATTGTTTGAACTCATGTTTATTGAGTTGGTGATGTCATCCAATCATCTCATCCTCTGTTGCCTGCTTCTCCCACTGCCCTCAATCTTTCCCAGCATCAGGGTCTTTTCCAGTGAACTGGCTTTTTGCATCAGGTGGCCAAAGTATTGGAGCTTCAGCTTCAGCATCAGTCCTTCCAGTGAATATTCAGGGTTGATTTCCTTTAGGATTGGCTAGTTTGATCTCCCTGCAGTCCAAAGGACTCTCAAGAATCTTCTCTAGCACCACAGTTCGAAAGCATTATTTCTTTGGTGCTTAGCCTTCTTTATGGCCAGCTCTAACATTTGTACGTAACTACTGGAAAAATCATAGCTTTAACTATACAGACCTTAGTTGGCAAAGTGATGTCTGATTTTTAGCACTCTGTCTAGGTTCGTTGTAGCTTTTCTTCCAAGGAGCAAGCATCTTTTAATTTCATGGTTGTAGTCATTGTCCATAGTGATTTTGGAGTCCAAGATAATAAAATCTGCCACTGTTCCCATTGAATATCCTAAACTGGTTAATATGAGGTTTAATCATAGTAAGTAAATGCCAGAAGTCCTTGGAGTTTATCCACTCCTACCTTATTCACATAAGACAGCTGAAACTGAGGAGTCATCAGTAATGTGACCAATATATTTTATCTGATTGAGGATAGTAAAGTGAGGGAGATGATAAACCAGCTATTGTAACCTCCTTCGTTACTTTTGAAAGAACAGACAGAGAAGCATAAACTTTCCTATGAAATACACATATTCCAATAATTCTGACAGCTCAGATATTATGATAGATGTTAAAAGGGATAGAAAAAATGGAGATTGGAGTTTTTTCAATGGTCTTTTCTTTCTTAATTCTGCCTTGACTGTATTGGAGACGGTGATGATACAGATGATGAATGATGATGGTGGAGGTCTTGATTCTGGGATGGATCCATATTTTGTGTGACCTAAATTAAATCTGGAGCAATTTGGGCAGTTCTCTATAAAAAATATCTATGTCTGTAATCACAAATGCAGGCTTACTTGTAAAATGATTACTTAGACTGAGAAAAGATATCAGAGTTATGTCTTCAGAAGCTGATAGATACCATGGTCATTGCAGTATCCTAAAAATAATGTAATGTTATCAATTAACTGTCTAAAGCACTTTTAGAATATATTTTTCTATGTTTGAGTGCATATTCTGACTACTTATTCATGTGACAATAATTTCATATCTTTTCCTATAAAAAGAACAAAACACCAACGTATTTTCTCTAGTATGATTGTCTGAATTTTTATTTAAAATTGACTGTATAGAAGAGTTTCTTTCAGCCCCACAACTTTTTATTGATGTCATGTAAAATTTTAGGATTGTCAGAGTTGAAAGAACCTCTTTATTACATCATATGGTTATAAAAACTGGAGTAATTTTCCAACAGCCATTTTGTGACTACATTTAAACATGCTTCTCTTCTAATACCCACATAATTCTAGTCCTGGGCTCTGCAGGGAACATTTGAAATAACTGTAATCTCTGGCCATGCACATCCATGAGAGAATCATTCACTGAGTGGTCACTAAGAATATGCTTGAAAGTCATTTCTAGGGCTAGGTGGTTAGCAGTTATGTAATGTATGAATGACTGAAATTCACATATGTTTGTCATATTTGTTCCCAAATCAATTGCCCCTTAGCTGAATATCAAAACAATGCTTGTAGCCAGTTCAGTGCACCCAAACTATGGGAAGAATCATGGAGCAGAAGCAAAATGAGAAGAAACAGTGGTCTTAATTGAAAGTGGGTAAAATCTAATTTGTAAAATATTTTGCACACCACACGACCATGCAAACATACGTTTTGACATCTGTAGAATTTGGGAAGAGTTTGATGTCATAGAGAGCCTAGACCGTTTATCTCATTAGCCCTGTTGCACATTTAACTTTGATAATATTTTCAGTAGTGTTTTAGAATTTGCATGAGTCATGGCCAAAGATAACAAAATTACTTTCTTGGGAGAAAACATTTCAGAATTCTCAAGAGTGGAAGCTAATTTTGAATTTTGAGGAAATAAGGTAGGAATAGTGGTATGGTGATAGAGTTAAAAATTAAATAAGTCACAGATGTTGGCTTCCAAATTATTGCTGAATAATTAAACACATGATGCTTGCTTCTTCTCACACTTTGTCTATGCTCTTTGTCATCATGAGTGTGAGTACTACTTTTATATCAGTTTAGATAAAAATTTGGAAAAACACTAAATAGAATGCAGTGCTGTGATTTCCCACTAGGTAGCTCTTCCAATCTAACACCATTTAAAAATATTATTTGAATATCTGATTCTTAAAAGCTATTCTGCTCTAATGAGCTTTTAATAGTGTTTGCTTTAATTGTGTATGCTTGATAACCTGATACAATACTGCTGAGTTTGCTGTAAAACAAACAAAAACTATGTATATCTCAACTACATACCTAGACCTAGAGTGCTATATTAGAACTCAAGATACTTCACAGAGATGGAGTCCAGTCATCATTCAATAAGAAATAGGGAAATGCAAGTTTAAGTATCTTGTAGTAGGAAAACTTAAAGATATCTTTAAAGCTTGGAAAACAGCTACCTCTGAGCTTATGAACTGTAGGAATTTCGTAAGTGTTGATTGATTGGATCAGTGTACTAAAAGTAATTATGAGTCACTTATGCTGAAAGTAGTCTCATTTCAAACTATTTGATTTAGGAAAACTATAATTAAAAGAAATAATTTAAAAAGTAATGTCTTTTTGGTATGAGATCTTTTTCCTGACATTTTCAACTAAATAATAATTTTACAATAGTCTTTTGGGAGAAGAAAATAAGAAAATGAAAATGAAAGACTTTGAGGAATTGTTTTGATGGTATATATTCTTAAATTGAAAAACTATACCTCTGTGTCTATAGCATGGATGCCTGCAGTACCTACTGCCGTGCTTGGCATGCATTTGCCCATTATTTTGATGATTAGTGCTGTTCGCTGAGTGCTGTTGACTCCCTGCTTTCTGAGCATTTCACAGGACTGACATGCTCCATAAGCTGAAGCAGTCAGATGTCATGCTGTTTGCTTTGGCCAATGGAAAGTGAGCAGAAGGAGAAACCTGAGAGTTGGCAAGTGGTACAGAACTGTCTGCTCTCCTTCTTTCTCCCCTCTCTCCTTTGTCTTGGCAATTGTCATAACATGGAATTGAAGCCTTCCTCAGCCTGAGTCCCTGAAACAATGGGGAATTGTTTTTAACTGCAACATAACCTAGCCTATTCAGACTAATGTAACTATAGAAACAGGTAAAGATTCTGTTTTACTTTGTATCATATTCCTGTTAGTTCACATCGTCAATGTTGTTTGATTTTAAAATGTACAGACCATTCAGGCCTTGGGGCTGAATTTGAGCAGTCTTCTCTGTATTAATAAATTACCCAATAATGTAAACCATATTACCCAAATAGTCTATATTGTATAAATATTAGTAGCTAAGATAAACTTTGTATGTCAGTTTTCTCCCCTATTCCAAGCATGAATAGAAATATTTAAAATAATTATAAAAGTTATGCACGTATGTACATACAATTTTTAATCTGTAAAGGTTGGCAGAAGTTTAGTTAAATAGCATATGAGAACTTTTACTATATTAATGATGCACCGACTACCTAAATAGCTTTATAATTGATTTAATAGAAATTTTTATCTTCTGATTGATAAATCTTAGGGTACACATGGAGATACTGTGATGTCATTAAGATACAGTATATTTAAGCTATGAGCTTTGCAAGTGGTTCAGTGGTTAAGAATCCATGTGCAAATGCAGTAGAGGTGAGTTCAGTCCCTGGTTGGAAGATCCCATGGAGAAGGAAATGGCAACCCCCTCCAGATTCCTTCCCTGGGAAATCCCATG
Source organism: Nanger dama (assembly GCA_917880005.1). Lineage (NCBI taxonomy): Eukaryota > Metazoa > Chordata > Mammalia > Artiodactyla > Bovidae > Nanger > Nanger dama. The sequence goes on from CAKJTW010000007.1 coordinate 41,714,159, forward strand.
GACAGAGGACCCTGGTGGCCTGTTGGACATGACTTAGTGACTGAACAACAACAGTATTTAAGCTAATGGTTAGTACTTTTGGAGATAGAATTTTTAGGAGATGACCTTTTAAAAAATTCTGTGCTTTTAATAATGCATAACAGTAAAACAAAACTGCTAGTTATGAGTGGTCATTTATTCATAAATATATTTTCTTCATGTTTATACAAATTTGTCTCTTTCATATGGATAGTGAGTTCGGTCATGTTTTTGTAAGAAAGTGAAAGTCGCTCAGTCCTGTCCGACTCTGCCATCCGATGGACTGTCCATGGAGTTCTCCAGGCCAGAATACTGGAGTGGGTAGCCTTTCTCTTCTCCACAGAATCTTCCCAACCCAGGGATTGAACCCAGGTCTCCCACATTGCAGGCGGATTCTTTACCAACTGAGCTAACAGGGAAGCCCTTTGAAGAAAGGTGTTATTCAAAACTTAGCTGTGATTTCAGATGATCTACAGCTGTTGCTGCTGCTGCTTCAGTCGTGTCCGACTCTGTGAGACCCCCTAGATGGCAGCCCACCAGGCTCCCCCATCCCTGGGATTCTCCAGGCAAGAACACTGGAGTGGGTTGCCATTTCCTTCTCCAATGCCTGAAAGTGAAAAGTGAAAGTGAAGTGGCTCAGCTGTGTCTGACTCTTAGCGACCCCGTGGACTGCAGCCCACGAGGCTCCTCTGTCCATGGGATTTTCCAGGTAAGAGTACTGGAGTGGGGTGCCATTGCCTTCTCTGGATCTACAGCTAATCAAGAATAATTTTCTACATTCTGGTTTTCTTTATCCCAATATTTAATACTTTCAAAGAAGACAAACTTCAAAGAGCTAAATTTTATATAAAGCCTTGTAAGAGTTGGGAGTGTGCAAGTTATTAAATTATTTATGATTGTCAGAATTATTCAATATTTTCTAGTAAGTTAATTGGACCAGGATAAGAAAGTATATTTTACTAAATCCATACAGATAAGCTTATCACTTCTTTCAAAAACAATTATTTCTTTGCATTTCTCAGTGCTGTCTTTCAAATACAGTGAATTGTATTCTTTTGGATCTTGGAATAATTCCTTCTCAGTTCCCCAGTGCTTCCAGATTACTATCTGGGGCCCAGATTCTTCAAGTCATCTCTTTAGATGGACTGCAGACCTCTATTTCAGTGAATCCTAATTTGCTTTGAAAGTAGACTCCAATGGAAATCTGTTGAAAGCTGTGAATCGTCTCTCTCCCCCTTCCTCCCTAACCTCCCTTAAAATCCCTGCTCCCACCTAGGCTCCCAGTCAGCTGTCTTACTTTGTGGTGGGCTCAGGATATAGCTTCAGTCCCACTGTTGGTAGTGAGGTTGGCCCACAGGCCAAACCCAGCTTTCATATTTGATTCTAACTCATAGGTTTCTATCCTGGTTTCAGGATTTGATTTGTATACTTGCTTCCCTCCTGCCCCCTCTGGAAAGGTGTATCTCCCTTAATTTCTGAAAACCAAGAAAAAACAAAGCTTGATTTGTGTCTAACTCAGTTGTTTTGTAGCAGTGAGACTCTTTATGAGCTTCTTGGTGGCTCATCGGTAAAGAATCTGTCTGCAATGCAGGAGATGCGAGTTCAGTCCCTGGGTTGTTCATCTTCAGTTGCTTAGTCATGTCCGACTCTTTGTGACTCCATGGACTGCGTTTTTGCCAGACTTCCCTGTTCTTCACTCTCTCGCTGAGTTTGCTCAAACTCATGTCCATTGAGTCAGTGATGCTATTCAACCATCTTATCCTCTGTTGCCCACTTCTCCTCCTGTCCCCAATCATTTCCCAGCATTGGGTCTTTTCCAGTGAGTTGGCTTTTCTTAACAGGTGGCCAAAGTATTGGAGTTTCAGCTTTGGCATCTGTCTTTCCAATGAGTATTCAGGACTGATTTCCTTTAGGATGGACTGGTTGGATCTGCTTGCAATTCAAGGAACTCTCAAGAGTCTTCTCCAGCATCACAGTTTGAAAGCATCAGTTCTTCAGTGCTTAGCCTTCTTTATGATCCAGCTCTAACATCTATACATGACTACTGGAATAACCATAGCTTTGATTTGATGAACCTTTGCTGGCAAAGTGATATCTCAGCTTTTTAGTAGGCTGTCTAGGTTTGCCATAGCTTTTCTTCTAAAGAGCAAGCATCTTTTAATTTCATGGCTGCAGTCACCATCCACAGTGACTTTGGAGCCAAGAAAATGAATCTCTCACTTTTTCCCCATCTATTGCCATGAAGTGATGGAACTGGATTCAATAATCTTAGTTTTTTGAGTGTTGAGTTTTAAGCCAACTTTTCCACTCTTCTCTTTCCCTTCATCATGAGGCTCTTTAAATTCCTCTTCACTTTCTGCTATTAGGGTGGTGCCATCTGCACATCTGAGGTTATTGATATTTCTCCCAGCAATCTGATTCCAGCTTGTGCTTCATCCAGCTCAGCATTTCTCATGATGGACTCTGCAGTAAAGTTAAATAATCAGGGAGACAATATACAGCCTTGACATACCCCTTTCCCAATTTTGAACCAGTCCATTGTTCCATGTCTGGTTCTGTTCCTTCTTGACCTGCATATAGATTTCTCAGAAGGCAGGTAAGGTGGTCTGGTATTCCCATCCCTTTAATAATTTTCCACAGTTTGTTGTGACCCACACAGTCAAAGGCTTCAGCATAGTCAATGAAGAAGAAGGAGATGTTTTTCTGGAATTCTCTTGCTTTTTCTATTATCCAACAGATGTTGGCAATTTGATCTCTTGTTCCTCAGCCTTTTCTAAATCCAGGTTGTACATCTGGAATTTCTTGATTCATGTACTGTTGAAGCCTAGCTTGAAGGATTTTGAGCATTACTTTGCTAGTATGTGAAATGAGTGCAGTTTTGCAGTAATTTGAACATTCTTTGACATTGCCCTTCTCTGGGATTGGAATGAAAACTGACCCTTTCTAGTCCTGTGAGCACTGCAGAGTTTCCCAAATTTGTTGGCATACTGAGTGAAGCACTTTATTTTTTTTTTCACATTTTTTTTAATTTTTTTAATTACAATACTGTATTTGTTTTGCCATACATTGACACGAATCAGCCATAGGTGAACACAATCTCCCAATGCCGAAGCCCCCTCCCACCTCCCACCCCCATCCTCTACTTGAATCATCCTGTGCATCAGCCCCATGCCTCCTGCATCCTACATTGAACATAGATTAGCGTTTCGTTTCTTACAGGAAAATATACATGTTTCATTGCCATTCTCCCATACCATCCCACCCTTTCCCTCTCCCTCAGAGTCCAAAAGTCCACTCTATACCTCTGTGTCTCTTGTTGTCTCACATATAGGGTCATCATTACTGTCTTCTAAATTCCATATATATGTGTCAGTATACTGTATTGGTGTTTTTCTTTCTGGCTTACTTCACTCTGTATAATCAGTTCCAATTCCATCCATCTCATTAGAACTGAGTCAAATTTATTCTTTTTAAGGGCTGAGTAGTATTCCATAGTGTATATGAACCACAGCTTTCTTATCCGTTCATCTGCTGATGGACATCTAGGTTGCTTCCATGTCCCAGCTATTATAAACAGTGCTGCAATGAACATTGGGGTACATGTGTCTCTTTCACTTCTGGTTTCCTCAGTGTGTATGCCCAGCAGTGGGATTGCTGGGTCATAAGGCAGTTCTATTTGCAATTTTTAAGGAATCTCCACACTGTTTTCCATAATGGCTGTACTAGTTTGCATTCCCACCAGCAGTGTAAGAGGGTTCCCTTTTCTCTACACCCTCTCCAGCATTTATTGCTTGTAGACTTTTGGATCGCAGCCATTCTGACTGGTGTGAAATGGTACCTCATTGTGGTCTTGATTTGCATTTCTCTGATAATGAGTGATGTTGAACATCTTTTCATGTGTTTGTTAGCCATCCGTATGTCTTCTTTGGAGAGATGCCTATTTAGTTCTTTGGCCCATTTTTTTATTGGATCATTTATTTTTCTGGAGTTGAGCTGCATAAGTTACTTATATATCTTTGAGATTAGTTGTTTGTCAGTTGTTTCATTTGCTATTGTTTTCTCCCATTCAGAAGGCTGTCTTTTCACCTTGCTTGTAGTTTCCTTTGTTGTGCAGAAGCTTTTAATTTTAATTAGATCCCATTTGTTTATCTTTGCTTTTATTTCCAGTATACTGGGAGTTGGATCATAGAGGATCCTGCTGTGATTTATGTCGGAGAGTGTTTTGCCTATGTTCTCCTCTAGGAGTTTTATAGTTTCTGGTCTTACATTTAGATCTTTAATCCATGTTGAGTTTATTTTTGTGTATGGTGTTAGAGAGGGGTCTAGTTTCATTCTTTTACAAGTGGTTGACCAGTTTTCCCAGCACCACCTGTTAAAGAGACTATCTTTACTCCATTGTATATTCTTGCCTCCTTTGTCGAAGATAAGGTGTCCATAGGTATGTGGGTTAATCTCAGGGCTTTCGATTTTGTTCCATTGATCTATATTTCTGTCTTTGTGCCAGTACCATACCGTCTTAATGACTGTGGCTTTGTAGTAGAGCCTGAAGTCAGGCAAGTTGATTCCTCCAGTTTCATTTTTCTTTCTCAAGATTGCTTTGGCTATTCGAGGTTTTTTGTATTTCCATACAAATCTTGAGATTATTTGATCTAGTTCTGAGAAAAATACTGTTGGTAGCTTGATGGGAATTGCATTGAATCTGTAGATTGCTTTGGGTAGTATACTCATTTTCACTATATTGATTCTTCCAAGCCATGAGCATGGTATATTCCTCCATCTATTAGTGTCCTCTTTGATTTCTTTCATCAGTGTTTTATAGTTTTCGATATATAGGTCTTTAGTTTCTTTAGGTAGGAATATTCCTAAGTATTTTATTCTTTTCGTTGCAATGGTGAATGGAATTGTTTCCTTGACTTCTTTTTCTACTTTCTCGTTATTAGTGTATAGGAATGCAAGGGATTTCTGAGTGTTGATTTTATATCCTGCAACTTTACTATATTCACTGATTAGCTCTAGTAGTTTTCTGGTCGAGTCTTTAGGATTTTCTATGTAGAGGATCATGTCATCTGCAAACAGTGAGAGTTTTACTTCTTCTTTTCCAATTTGGATTCCTTGTATTTCTTTTTCTGCTCTGATTGCTGTGGCCAAAACTTCCAGTACGATGTTGAAGAGTAGTGGTGAAAGTGGACACCTTTGTCTTGTTCCTGACTTTAGGGGAAATGGTTTCAATTTTTCGCCATTGAGGATAATGTGAGCTGTGGGTTTGTCATATATAGCTTTTATTATGTTGAGGTATGTTCCTTCCAGTCCTGCTTTCTGGAGAGTTTTTATCATAAATGGATGCTGAATTTTGTCAAAGGCTTTTTCTGCATCTATTGAGATAATCATATGATTTTTATTTCTCAGTTTGTTAATGTGATGAATTACATTGATTGACTTGTGGATATTGAAGAATCCTTGCATCCCTGGGATAAAGCCCACTTGGTCATGGTGTATGATCTTTTTAATGTGTTGCTGGATTCTGATTGCTAGGATTTTGTTGAGGATTTTTGCATCTATGTTCATCAGTGATATTGGCCTGTAGTTTTCTTTTTTGTGGTGTCTTTGTCAGGTTTTGGTATTAGGGTGATGGAGGCCTCATAGAATGAGTTTGGAAGTTTACCTTCCTCTGCAATTTTCTGGAATAGTTTGAGTGAAGCACTTTAACAGCATCATCCTTTAGGATCTGAAATAGCTCAGCTGAAATTCTGTCACTTCCACTAGCTTTAATGGTACTAATGCTTCCTAAGGCGAACTTGACTTCACACTCCAGGATGTCTGCTCTAGGTGAGTGACCACACCTTCGTGGTTATCCAGGTCAGTTCTTCTATGTATTCTTGCTACCTCTTCTTAATATCTTTTGCTTCTTTTAGCTTCATACTGTTTCTGTCCTTTATTGTGCCCATCTTTGCATGAGATTATCCCTGGGTGGGGAATACTTTTCAGAATATATTAACTAACATATTGTCCAAAGCTGAACCACAAATGTAATTTTGGACGTTGGTTGACACTTTATGAAATGTATTTTAATTGAAACAATTATTTGACTCAGAATATTGAAATATTTAATTATATAAAATTGATTTTTATTATTGTCAGTATTGCTATAATTGTATGTATATATACACTGTGTACAGCTAGTTCTACATATTTCTTTATACAACTGACTTTTCTACCTGATTTCATCTGTTTGATACCAGTGTATCTTGAAGACCTAGTACAGTGCATATTACAGTGTGTATAGAAAAATGCTTAAGATGAATGTGTTCATTATTAGCTGGTATTATGGTTGCATTATATGTTATGAGATTTGACCAGTTGGGTTTATTTTGCTGTTAACATTGTTTCATTGGGTTGCTTAATTCAGTCCAGGTTACACAAATAGTTACTGATTAAATTTTATGTGTTAGCCTCTTGGGCAGGAAAAAAGTCCTTCTTGCAAGACTGACCTTGACTGACATTTGGGAACTTAACTATAAAATAGTTCCTTACAGTGATATGAAACTTTAGCTAAATGAGAAAAGAGGCTCACTTTGCCTAGACTGTATAAACAGTGTGATTTATGCGGAATATCTGTTTTTCTTTTTGTGAGTCTGGGATTTTGCTATTAGTTAGGCAGAGAGTACCTTATGTGATGAACCCCCGCTATAGATCATTCAGCCCTGAAGTTCTAATGAGCTGCCCTGGTAGACAGTATTTTGCATATGTTACCATAGTTTCATGCTGGAGGGGGAAAAGAAGCATGTCCTGTGACTCCAAAGGGAGAGTACTCTTTTTTTTTTTTTTTTTTGCCATCCTGCACACTGTGTTGGAGAAAGCAATGGCAACCCACTAGAGTACTCTTGCCTGGAAAGTCCCATGGAGGGAGGAACCTAGTGGGCTGCAGTCCATGCAGTTGCGAAGAGTCGGACACGACTGAGCGACTTCCCTTTCACTTTTCACTTTCATGCATTGGAGAAGGAAATGGCAACTCACTCCAGTGTTCTTGCCTGGAGAATCCCAGGGATGGAGGAGCCTGGTGGGCTGCCGTCTATGGGGTCGCACAGAGTCGGACACGACTGAAGTGACTTAGCAGCAGCAGCAGCACACTGTGTGGCATGTGGGATCTTAGTTCTCCATCCAGGGATCAAGCTCATGCCCCCTGCACTGGAAGCAAGGAGTCTTGACCGCCGCACTTCCAGGGCAGCATAAGCGGACTCAACAGCTTAACTTGGTTTCCTCTGGTCTTTGCCCCATACACCTTTCCCTTTGCTGTTCTGCTTTGTATGTTTTCTCTGTGATAAATCATAGCCATGACTCAACTATATGCTGGGTCCTGTGAGTCCTCTAGTGAACTACTGACCATGGGGGTGTCCCTGGGGATCCCTGATACATAAGTTGTGCATCAGTTCTAGGGAACAAAGAGAGAAGGGACACTTGTTCTTCAGGAACTTAGTGGGGAGGAAGGAGGCAAGTTTGTATGGGTGTATGACATTCAGACAGGCAATATCAATATAATTTTGTTAATAAGTATAGATATAAATATTGTTATGATAGCACTGAAAAGGGCATTGTTTTAAAGGTTCAGGATAGGTTTTTTTGAGTCAGATTTTGAAAAATGAGAAGTATTTTGTCAAATGAAGGAAGAAAGAAAATACGTTCTGAGCAGAGGGACTAGAATATGTAAATAGCAATGGCAGTAATAATGGTCACAAAAATAACAGTAAACACAGTGCTTACCAAAAACTGTTTTAAACCCTTTAAATATGTTATTTAATCTTAATAGTAATCATGTGAAGTAGGTGATAACTGCTTTATAGAGGAGGAAACTTTAGCACAGAGGTATTAAGCACATTGTACAGATTCATAGCTGGTGTACAGTACCCTAGAATTTAATCTCAAGCAGTCTGCCTCTTACCCTATGCTATTGTTCTAAGGAAGAAAAGCAAGAGGCTATATTTAATACATTTTTTTCAGTTCCAAGCTTTAGACATAGAAAAGGCTTTCTGAATTATAACACATCTTTGAATTGAGAGTTTTGCAGCATAAACTTCTGATTTCGATAGAGAAGTACAATTGGAATCATAAAATAATCGAAAATAATACAGAACAGCATGTTTAAATATGGAATGCAGTCTGAAAGAGGCACTGTAGAGATTTAGCATTACTTTCTTTGTGCATGTGTGGCCCAGTGGTATCTCATGTTGTCTAGATCAATGATAAAAGCCTGTTTGTGTCTCAGTAATTGCTTTACTAAATAACATCTATCCTCCCTTTGGATAATCTTTAGTACATTCTTTATTGTTATAGCTGACTTAATATTTTCAATGGTGAATGACTTAATTTTTTTGTCTTTGGTGTCTGTGTGTGCATACATATATATGCCTTCAGACTTGTTCAATAAAAAGTGGTGAATATATCATTTTACCTAATTTTTTTCCCAATTGATGAATAATTTCTTGAAGTTTTATTAAAAAATGAAGAGAATTAATATGCTACTTTTGGTGTAAGCAGTGTCTTTTTTATATTAGAAATTTGTTTATTACACTTCCTTATTAGTTTTAGTTTTAATTGGAGGATATTTGCTTTACAATGTTGTGTTGGTTTCTAGAATATAGCAACATGTAGACAATATGTCTCCTAAGTAGGTGACAGCTCTCAGGAATCTCTCCATGTAGATGAGAAATATTTTAAAGCAGTAGACAAAAATGGAGAACAGAGAATAAGGGAAAAAGCAATATGACTGACACTTAAGTTTGGCAGAAAATTGTTCTTAATTTAAAAGAATAGAAGTTTTTCGTAAAATCATTCTCCGAAACTTTTAGAAAATAAAGTGCTACCTTTTAACTTATTCTCTCTCAAAACCGTAACAAGGCTTAGAGATACATATCAAAAAGATAGGCGTATTGCATGCCAAAAACCTAAATATCTCTAGATACATTTCAAATTTCAGCATTCTTTGGCTTAATTTGACTTCAGTATAATCCTGACTTGTTTAAAATTACATTTCATTTTATCTATTATTGAATTATATTTAATCTACATATATTTCTTGTGTACAGCATAGTTATCTAGCACTTATATATGTTAAGATCACCATGATAAGTTGTTATACTCTGTCACTGTTTAAGCTTCTTACTGTATTATTTACTGTATTTTCTATGATGCATATTGCATCTCCATGACTTATTTGATTACTGACAGTTTGTGTCTCGTAATCCTCTTCACCTCTCTGGCAACCGGCAGTTTGTTCTCTGTCTCCATGAGTCTGTTTTTCTTTATTCTCTTTTGTTTTGTTGGTTCATTGTTTTGATTTTAGATTCCAAATATAAGTAAAATCACAGAGAAATTGCCTTGGACTTATTTCACTAAGCATAATAGCCTCTAGACCCATTTATGTTATGGCAAATGAAATATTTCATTCTTACGGCTGAGTAACATTTCACTGTATAATATATACCACTTCTTCATTCATTTATCATTGGACATTTCAGTTGCCTCCATTATCATTGGATGCTTACAGTTGCTGCTATAAATAATAATGCTGACAAAGGAGTGCATATATATTTTTAACTTAGTGTTTTCATTTCTTTGGATATATAGCCACAAATGGAAGTTCTGGATCATATTGTAGTTCTATTTTTAAATTTTTGAGGTGCTCCCATACTGTTTCCGTAGTAACTGCACCAATTTGCACTCCCAGCAGCAAGGAGTTTTCTCCTCCACATACTGACACTTGCTACTTTTGTCTTTTTAAAATGGCCTTTTTGACATCATGCTTTAAATGTGCATTTCCTTTTTTTTCAATGACTACAGTATTTTTGACTGTGCTGGGTCTTTGTTGGTGCACAGGCTTTCCTGTAGTTGTGGCGAGTGGTGCACAGACTTCTCCTTCCAGTGGCTTTTCTTGCTGTGGAGCATGGGCTGCAGGGCACGCGGGCTTCCATACCTGTGGCACATGGACTCAGTTGTGGCTTCTGGGCTGCGGGGCAGAAGCTCATAGTTGTGGCATGCAGGCCTTGTTGCTGTGCAGCGTGGGGCATCTTTCCAGATCAGGGATTGAACCCATGTATCCTGCATTGGCAGGTGGACTCTTTATCACTGATCCACTGGGGAAAGCCCTGCATTTCCTATAACCATTTTTTAAAAATTATTTTTGGCTGCACTGGGCCTTCCTTGCTGTCTTTTTTCTCTAGCTGTGGCAAGTGGGGGCTGCTCTTTGTTGCAGTGAAAGTGCTTCTCATTATGATGGTTTCTCTGGTTGCAGAGCACAGGCTCCAGGTCAAGTGAGCTTCAGTAACGGCAGCACACAGGCTCAGCAGTTGCAGCACATGGGCTTAGTTGCTCCACAGCGTGTGGAATCTTCCCGGACCAGGAATTGAACCCGCGTCCTCTGCACTGGTGGGCAAATTCTTATCCATGGTGCCACCAGGGAAGTCCCCTGCATTTCCCTTTTGATTAGTGATGTTGAGCATCTTTTCATGTATCTGTTGGCCATCTATATGTCTTTTTTGGAAAAATATCTGTTCAGGTTCTCCACTTATTTTTTCAGTTGGATTGTTTGTTTGATATTAAGTTATGTTATTTAAGTGTTCTGGGTATTACCCCTTAGTGGATGTAGGATTTGCAAACATTTTCTCCCACTTCATTTTTGCCTTTTCAGTTCTCTGCTGCTTTTCTTTGCTGTGCAAAAGATTTTAAATTTGTAGTGTTGTTTGTTTTTGCTTTTGTTGCACTTACCTGAGGATATATATCTAAAAATATATTGCCAACACTGGTGTCAAATAGCTGCCTGCCTGTGCTTTCTTCTGCAAGTTCTATGGTTTCAGGTTTTACATTCAGGTACTAATACTTTTGAGTCCATTTTTGTTTATGGTATTAAAAAAGTGGTTTAGACTTATTTTTGCACATGTTCAGTTCTATTGTACAGTCATGTCCAATTCTTTGCGACCCCATGGACTGCTGCACGCCAGGCTTCCCTGTCCGTCACCGACTCCCAGAGCTCACTTAAACTCATGTCCATTGAGTTGGTGATGCCATCCAACCATCTCATCCTCTGTTTTCCCCTTCTCCTCCCACTTTCAGTCTTTCCCAGCATCAGGGTCTTTCCCAAGGAGTCAGTTTGTCACATCAGGTGGCCAAAGTATTGGAGTTTCAGCATCTGTCGTTCCAATGAATATTCAGGTCTGATTCCCTGAACTGAGCACTGAGCTAGATAGGTAGAGGGATCGTTTGAAAAATGGCACCCTCTACTGTTTCAGTCCCTGGAGAAAGTTCCAACAGATCTTTACCTCTTTGGCACTTTGCCTACAGTTCATCTGTCAGTCTTTTTCTTGTGTGGCCCTAGTACTTTTTAAACTCCTGCATTCTGTGCTAGATCTCAGAGCAAGTGAGTTTGTGCACAAGCCCTTTAAGAGTGAAGTCTGTTTTTCCCCAGCACTTAGGCTCTCCTGAAAGTAGGTCCTTTTTGTTTTCAAAGGCAAATGTTAACGGGGCTCATCTTCCTGATGCAGGTCCCCAGAGCTGGGGTGCATGATGTGGGGCTTGAACTCCTGCTCCTTTAGAGGGGACTCTGCCTTCATACCTCCCTTTTGCTTGTGGGTTGCTACACTGGGGATATGGGTCCTGACTTGACTTCATCTCTGTTCCTTCCTCCCATCTTGATTATTTTCTTTTTTCATTATGTCCTTAGTTGTAGAAGAGCTTTTCTGCTAAACTTAAGGTCATTCTCAGAGTTTTTCTAGAAGTAGTAGTAGTTTTGGTGTGTCTGTGGGAAGAGGTGGGGTCAGAATCTTCCTACTTCATCATCTTGATCCTGCCTCAGAACTCATTTTTAATACACCTGGGAAAATGAAATTTTCAAGTGACCTGACACATATGTATAAAAAATGATGCTTTCATAGATAGAGAATGAAAACCACAACCTATATTTGAGCATAAGGATGAAATTCATTTACCAGTAGTGTAATTTTTAGGAAAATTTGCTTAATTTACAGTTATTAAAAATTTATACTTATGTATAAAAAGGATGGTATTAGTTTTATTTGGTCTAATTATATTGAGTTTAATACTCAATATAATTATATGTCTGGAGTCTCAGTGTGTTTTTTAAATTTGAGTCACTGTTAAATTTTTATTCCTAGAATGATCATTTGGTTAATTTTTATACTTTACACCTTTCAACTGAAGACCTCCAGCTTGTTATGTAATCACATGACAATACTCACAATATTTAATAGTTATGTCTTTTTCTACCATAGGTTTGTCTCTGTTGTCTTTTTCCCATTTGGCCTTGAGTAATTTGTTCTTTTTTCTGGATGTGCCTGAAAAATTTCAATGAAATGTTCTCTTTCCATAATGTACGAAAAAATTTAAGAGTAATTTTAGTCTCAGAATATTTCTTTTTTGAGTGAATTCACTTTTGCTTTAGGTAGAGAGAACGGATCTAATTATATTAATTCAATTCAACACAATTGTAGAATTTCAGTTCAGTCTTAGAGCTACTCATCTGTGTCAGCTTTGAAATAAGTATGTTGCTTATGTGTGTGCATCTATACACAAATATCAATGTAAATATTTGATATATAGTTTTGTTTGGTTGTGTAATTGATATCAACAGTCATGAGTCCTAACTGGGGTGTTTATCAGGACCACTTCTCCTTGATGTCCTTCGACTCCAATTTGTTGCCCCAGTTCCATTAGAAGCTCTATTCAAGTTTTCAGCCCCTACCCTTGCTTCCCAGGTGGCTCAGTAATAAAGAATCTACCTGCCAGTGTAGGAGACACAGGAGAAATGGGTTAAATCCTGGGTCTGGATGATCCCCTTCGAGTAGGAAATGGCAACCCACTCCAATATTTCATGGACAGAGGAGCCTGGCAGGCTACAGTCCATGGTGTCCGAAACAATCAGACACTACTGTACACAACACCACCACACTTTGCTTACAAATTGACAAATGATTTTAAAGGGAAAAGCAGTAATGAATGGTGAGCTCTGTCCTTTGTACTTCATTCTCTCTGGGAGTAGGACTTCTCAAGCCCACAGCCTTGGTAATTCTTAAGTTCTTTCAAAATGATGTCATTTGGATTTTAGACAGTTCTCCCAAAATCCACGTTCAGGAACTTTGTTCTGCAAGTTTTTCTGCAGAGAGTGCTGTATGTTAGAGAAAAGGAAAAATATAAAGCATACTTAAGTGTGTTATTTTTTGTAGAATTAGTGATAATTTGAGAACACTTGACTATTAAACATACTGTGCAGTAGCGCAGTGGTGCCCCACTCCAGTACTCTTGCCTGTAAAATCGAATGAACGGGGGAGCCTGTTGGGCTGCAGTCCATGGAGTCGCTAGGAGTCGGACACGACTGAGCGACTTCACCTTCACTTTTCACTTTCATGCATTGGAGAAGGAAATGGCAACCCACTCCAGTGTTCTTGAGCCTGGTGGGCTGCCGTCTATGGGGTGGCACAGAGTCGGACACGACTGAAGCGACTTAGCAGCAGCAGCAGCAGCAGCAGCAGTAATATCATATTAATCTGTGAGTGAATAAGCTAATATGCTTAACAAATACTTAACGTAGAATGGGTAATTCATTCAGTAACTGCTTTAATCTAGATTTCCTAGCCTAGATTATAGTTTATATTTTAGACTACAGTATCATGCCATTCAGAGAGTTAAATGCATGACCTGTGCCTTAAGCTCCCTGCTATAGCTAGAATCAGATGTCAACAGGATTCCTATTGTGAGTCATGTCTGAAATTAATCTTTTTTCTCTTTTCATTATTGCATTCAGTTTGTTTCTTTCTTGTAATGAACTGGTAATAAGTAAAATGCTTGGGGTTGAGTGATAGTGAATGTAATGACGACAAATATTAAAAAAGCCAAAAATATATATGTGTATTCCTTGCACTTGACTGTAGTCTCAATGCAAGTTCACATTTTTTATGAAAATGTCATTTATTTCAGTTCCTAATGAGTCCCTTGTCCTTCAGTGATTAGAGGAAATGCTGTTTTATTATTTCACTTAACTCAGCACTATTAATTACCATAAATGCACATTAGTATACCATTTCCCTGCAAGCCTATTTCACATAGCTTGACAAACAAATGAGAAAGACACATGAAAGGAATTACATAACATTTTAATCATTCAGCAGCACTTTTGGCTTACAACTTTGACATAATATTTTAGTGAAACAATGAGGTAATGATTGAAGAAAAATAAACTACAAATTACTCTTTGAAATATTGGATTCCATAATTTCAGATGTGAGTTATTTCTACCATAATCTGTAGGCCTTGATGCTTTTTATAGATGGTTTGTCTGCATCAGTTTAAAAGGAAATACATTCTTCCTCATGCCCACCTGCAAACTACAACCATCAGTGTTCAGGGACCATTCACAGTAGGAAGGGCTGGAAGGATGGTTAACACCAATAGCATGTATGCATACTAGAATAATAGAACTTTGCTTATGCTGAAAAGTCAGTAGTGGCCCAGCTTTCACTTGTAACATATATAACGACTAGTGCTGTCTATGGGGTCGCACAGAGTCAAACATGACTGAAGCAACTTAGCAGTAGCAGCAGCAGCATTCTATATGAATAATTTGTTGAGGCTATTTGGCTTTGACAGGTAGCCCTTTTTAAATAAATGAATTAATATTACTTTTCTTTATTTCCCCGTAGTGATCATCATCCCCCAGAGCTGAAGAATTAAAACATGCAGTTCTGTATAAATCTCCTTGTGTTATTATTTGCTTTTGCATTTATTCATATACTGAGTAAATTCTAAAAATTCAGCACATTCTTATTAAAATGGATTTTTGGTTTTCATCTTTTAGTACTAAGTAGCTTTCAGTTATATAGAATTTCTTAGAGGCATGTGAACACATTTGATGCTTTGAATACACTGATTAACCATGTTTTGCATTCTGTTCTTTACACATGTTCGTAGTTACATGCATATGATATGCATCAATTATTGAATTAAGATTTATAGAAATAGGTGCTACCCATCAAGATGCTCTGCATACAGAAAAGAAAGATAAACATTTTAAACAGGATAATTATGATCATCACTATTGTACTTAACTAAGATATATTGAATATACAGAAATATATTGAATACACTGAAATATATCAAATACCTTGAGATCATTGACTACACTGAGATATATTTGTATGCAATAAAGTGCTTAGAGTTCCTGCCATCTTAGCTTTACAAGATGAAGGTCATAAAGAACAGGGGTGAAAAAAGTTCTTTACAGTCTTGGTCCAAGAGTATTTTACAATATGTGACTCCCAAGTCCTTACATTTAAGCAATTTGTATTCATAGTTTTTTTTTTAATGATTTTATTTATAAGATTAATTACCTATTTGGATATGTACTTTGACCTTATATATGTCAAAATATATGGGCTTTCCTCATAGCTCAGTTGATAAAGAATCTGCCTGCAACTCAGGAGACCCCGGTTCAATTCCTGGGTCAGGAAGATCCCCTGGAGAAGAGAGAGGCTACCTACTCCAGTATTCTTTGGCTTCCCTTGTGGCTCAGCTGTAAAGAATCCACCTGCAATGTGGGAGACCTGGGTTTGAACCCTGGGTTGGGAAGATCCCCTGGAGAAGTGAAAGGCTACCCACTCCAGTATTCTGGCCTGGAGAATTCCAGGGACTATACAGTCCATGAGGTTGCAAAGAGATGGACATGAATGAGTGACTTTCACTTTTACGTCAAAATATATTTATAATATACTTAGTTCTTATTTCCACATGCCAAATATGGGAGGCAACACCTGCTGGCAGAGGAGCTTCCATTCATCTCTTCTATTTTGAGATGTTCTGAGTAAATTTTTCAGATATCTTGTTACCTACCCTGAACGAAGCAACTAATACACAGATGGAAACATACTGAGAGTTAGGCACCATAAGGCTGCACTAATCAATAATATGTGATTTCTGTCTTCTGAAACCTTACAACATGAAACTAAATAAATTTGCTAAATTGCAGTTAGAGAGAATAGAAAGGGTAGAGGTAAAGTTTCCCTCGGAGAGCTTTTTGCTCCTAGAACAGGGAAAGTACTGAATTCCAAGGGCATCCAAGAATTAATCTGTCCTCAAGGAGACCCTCAAGAGAATGAACTTCTGTCTTCTTTCACATTTCAAAATCATCCGGTGATCTCTTATCTTTCACTCTAGACTGGACACACACCAGACCCAGACTTTAACATTGCTTTCTACCTGTGAGCTCCAGTATGTTATCTGCTCCTTTTTTCTTCCCCTGTTGCACAGAATTGACCTCTTCAAGTTACATATTTAAGGTAAGAAATAGTCTATTTACCAAGTAAACCTTGTCTTTTCCAGGCTTAAGTGATGTTGCAAAAATAAACCCTTCTTTGGCTTTAAGTTTTTCAGCTTCCTCTGACAGGAAAAAGTAGGGGCAGGTGGGGACCTGCACCAGTGTATCCACATTTGGGGAAAGGGCTTGGTGTTACCCTGAAGTTGATTTGTATGCTGATGTATGCCAATCAATACAACAGAATTCTCTAATAACAGAATTATTATGCTGACTCAGGTTAAATTGTTAGCTCATGTGGTATGTTTATCTTGTCCTCCAGCACTGGTGGTGTGAAGGGGTTGATTTCACCATACTGCTAGTGAATATGATGAATGTTAAAAAGCAGTTTATTGTTTTGGTCCAAGCCCAACTATCTTTATAAAAAGGAAAACATTGCTAAAAAGTGGGCTTGAGGTTGACTTCCCATAGGGTTAACATAAATAACATGAGTAGAACAATAATTAAAATATGAGCAGTAAATGCCCTCAAGCACTGTTTTAATGATGGACACATTCCAAGAGGGCTCTTATCTCCTCGGGGCAAAGACTGGAAGCCCCTTTTCTGACTCGCAGACAGAGGAGGGCATGGCATCTCATTTCAGTTGTCAAGTGCACATTTTAGGAGGAAAAAACATCTAGAAATACACAGAAGCCTACTACTTTTAAGGGTGGAAAAATAGTGCAGTTATAAGGATCAGCTGCTTAGATTTTTTTGGTTTTATTTTTTTTTTCCATGAAATGAACTTGTGAACATTTTGGCCAATAGCAGCTTTTAGAAATTAAATGCTTTTGATGAATAGGCAGAAGGCCTATATTATGCCTTGGATTGAAGCTGTAAAGAATTTAGGGCATATCTTGTTGTTTGCGTTTCATAGGCACTTACACATGCTATTAAGTCATAACCATTTTGTGATAATTCATTTTGGGATATACTTCATTGTAGCCATCAAGTTATGAACAAGTTGATGCACTGTTTTTCTGCTATGCAGCGCTAAGCCTCTCCTCTGAACTGGCTGAGTGCCTAGGCAGCTGCCTCCTGACATGGCTGCTGGTGACCGTGTAAGCCCTGTGACCTTACCAGCTTTGTGCACATGCCCCTGGGAAGGTTTCCTTGCAGCGAATTCCTTGTAAGAACCTACATTTCACCATCAGCATTTCCCTGAGTTAGATAATTCTTGCTAGTAAAATTAGTAGTTCTAAATGCTTGCGTTTTTGGACCCCTAGCGTGCAAGCATGTTCAGTAGCTTAGTCGTGTCCAACTCTTTGTGACCGTGTGGACTGTAGCCACCAGGCTTCTCTGTCTATGGAATTCTCCAGGCAGGAATGCTTGAGTGGGTTGCCAGTTCCTCCTTCAGGGGGTCTGTCCAAGCCAGGGATCAAACCCACGTCTCCTGTTTCTCATGCATTGCAGATGGATTCTTTACTGTTTAAGCCACTGGGGAAACCCCTTGAACCCCTAGAGATTCTGACCAAATTGGTCTCAAGTGAACTGAATGTACTAGTATTTTTTTTTTCCAAAGTTCCTGAGGTGGAGAACCCAGCATAAGATGATTTGGGAGAAACCCCAAATCAGTTCCTTCAGGAGAGGGGAGCATGGTGCCCTCTAGCTTTTCCGTGGACTTGTCCATTCCCACTTACTGCTTTCTGTCCAGGGGTACTTGCCAAGCCCCACCTTTTGACTAAGCCTCGTTTAATTTTTGGTTCTGAATCTTGCTTTTGCGTGTTTTATAGTTGTTCAGATTTCTTCTGGTTTCCTAGGCTGTGGCTCTGCAAGCTTTTAGACAATTCACTTGGGCTTCACATCCTGCAACTGGAGGCCAGCCTGATCTTGGGTGAAGTCAGCCTGCAGCGGCTTGAAGCTCAGTTTCAGTTTCCCACCCAGAGACTGAAGTCAGGCCACAGCAGTGAGAGTGCTGAATCCTAGCAAGACCACAAGGGCCTGTGACAACACCCTGATCCATCGCTTTGTAGAAACGAATTTCTACAAAGAGATGGAAAGTAGTGAAACAAGTAAAGTGTTATCATGAGGGAAGAGTGTGTGTCAATAGACTCACATGGGCTGGCTCAGAGAGTGAGCTGCACCCTCAGGGTAGTTGAATCACTTTTATGGGGCATTTTTCCCAGGCTTCTTCTGGCCAATCATCCGGCTTTGCCTGTGGGTAGGGTGACATCACCACCTATAGGTGGCACGCCCCCACCCCCACCCCGCTACCTTTTGGTCCCTGAGGAGCCTTTCTGTTCACATGTAGCTGGTAAGGTTTCCTTGACTTGAGAATGAGAAATATGTGATCTCTTTATCTTTTATCTGGACAAGTCTTAGCTCCTCCTGGCTCCTGCTATTATCTTCATCTTGGAGTATCAGTCCACAGGGTCCAAAATCCAGCTGCTCAACCTGGGGCCCATCTATCCCCTGTGTCAAGCCTACTCTCTCAGCCAAGAGACAAGGCTGGACTATAATCCATACGGTTACTAGATATACAGGCTCATGAAAGCACTGTGTGCATTTTACCCTTATAGTGTGTACCCCCAATTCAAAATGTTTGAATCCCCTCTGTCCACCATCCTCTTCACTAATCCAATGAATGTATATTAGCATTTTAGTGCATGTGCTCTGCTGTGCTAAGTCACTTCAGTCGTGTGTGGTTATTAAAACAATAAAAATGTATATTGTGGCATTAACCTTCCTTTTGGATTTTTTCAGTTATTCTCATCAAAACAAACCAACAACTAAAATATAAGGATTTTAAAAAAAATTATGCATTGCTTACTTGGCAAACAATGTAAAAAAAAAATGTGTGTATGTATTTACAAGTTTCCAATAATCTGGACTTTAACACTGCATGGTGTGACTCCCAATGATACTAAGATTGCTCAGGATATTTTAGTGCATTTTCAGATGGCTCAAGTTATTTGAAATCAGAGTTGTGATACTGTTATCTCTATTAAGTAGTACTGACACACGTGTAAACCTCTAACAACTTAAGTTTACACTCTTGTAGTTATAATACTTTCTGTCCATTACTCACTATTCAAGAGGAAGTTCTGGTAATATTTTCAAAATGAGCTAGAGTGTAATCATTGAGGCAAAAATCCATGATTCAGTAGCAGAGGTTATGTGATTAAGTTGTTTGAATTATTTGATTTGAAGTAAGGGAAACCAACTTGAGGTCCTTCTAATAGTGAGGGCGTGGGGCCATAGCCAAAAGTCCAGGGACAGAAAGTCACTCAAGACCCAGTTACTTTACATAAACAAGAAAAACCATTGTGACTTTCCATCCTCCCTTTTTATTCCTTCATGGATGTCTTCTTTCACTGTGTATTTTTGCAAACAAGGTCTCTCTTCTGCTACATCCACTTGGTGGGATATGGTTACTCCTCTTTACTTACATCACATGTGGTAGATTGAACCATATTCTAAGTGTAAGTGGCTCTGGAGAAGATGATCTGTTTCAGCTTTGCCCAGGAGTCCACTAGTCACTAGTGAAGACTTGGTGTTCATGTCACTGAGCGCTGACTTCTGAGGGCTTGGGCTATCAAAGAAAGGGGTGTGAACTAGGACACAAAACCAGCTAGTGTCAGTTCTCATTTTGCGAATGCACAAAATGGTCAGATTTTATTTGTGTGTGAGGTTTAGCATTATTATTTGCAGCTAGATTTTTCCTTGGCCTAGGGATCAAGACCCTTGTCATCCAGCTCACCAATTATACACAGGGACACCGTTCACCTTCTTTTCCTATATTTACATAGTTGAAAACCCACCTGCTACTTCCTATTTTGTCCCACAAGAACATGACTTAGTATCTTCCATAACCCAGGTCTGGACCAGCTTGTGATGTACCTTGGTTTAAAAAAAAAAAAAAAATAAGATAGCATAGGTTGTTCCTTTTTCCTCTGCCTTTCCCTCAGTTATGACATATGTTACTTTAACATCAGGCCCAGCATAGTCATCAGTCATCATCGTAATTTTGATAATATTTAACGTTACTGAATGTTCATTACATGCGCAAGACTAGGCAGGTACTTTGATTGTCCCATTTAATACTGATGACAGCTGTATAGTGAGACACACATCTCCATCCTACAGACTGGTAAACTGGATCTTTGAGAAATTCTAAACAAAGTATGAGGTGATCGTTCTGGATTCCAACTCTGGACAGTCTGACTTCCAGTCCAGTTTTCTTTACATAAGGATTGTGAAATACTGCAGGTGTACAGGCCAGTATCCCTTGCCTCCACCCTCCCATTCATTCCAGTCTCAATAGCCACATTCTTTATCCCAGATACATGTCTCAAGACCCTGTTGGCCTGCATAATGTTCCTCGAGGGTAGTCCACTTGGTCCCACAGTTAGAAGATTCGTTTCATGAAACACTGACTTTGCTAGGGAGGGTATAATGATTGAATATTTATCCTCTGCTATGGGCTGAATGTTTGTGTAATACCCCATTTATATGTTGAAATCGTAAGCCCCAGTGTGATGTTAGTAGGAGGCAGGGCCCTTGGGAGGTAATTAAGCCATGAAGGTGGAGCCCTCTTGAATAGAATTAGTGGCCCTGTGAAAAGATGTGGGAGCTTGCTCTCTCTACTCTCTACCCTGGGACGATACAGTGAGAAGATCTCCATCCGTAAGCATCTCAGAAATACTTCTCTCTAGTTTGTAGAGAAACTGCTTAAACCTCTTTGTAATCCCATATTTTGCCCAGTTCATCTCAGAAATACTTCTCTCTAGGTTGTAGAGAAACTGCTTAAATCTCTTTGTAATCCCATATTTTGCCCAGTTCATGTTCCTGTTTGTACTTGAAATATTACCATTATAAATCTTGAAAATAAAAAAAGAGATCCTGGTTGTTTGCAGTCCTGGCAAAACACAGTATCAGTATGATATATTTCAGTTTCTTTTCAAAACTATTAGAATGTATTTCCA
Organism: Nanger dama; assembly: GCA_917880005.1. NCBI lineage: Eukaryota > Metazoa > Chordata > Mammalia > Artiodactyla > Bovidae > Nanger > Nanger dama. Next base: position 41,735,450 of record CAKJTW010000007.1, read on the forward strand.
CTGGTGAAGCAATTGGGTGCATTTTTTTTTTTTTAATCAAGAAGCTCATGGTTCATTCCTTACATATTTTCTTATAATGTAGGCAAACACAAACGAGGCAAACACAAACGAGGCAAACACAAATCCTTCAGGCACTTTTAAAAAACTCATTGTTCCACTATGCTAATTTCTGATTTCTCCCTAGGGGAACATAATGGTAAGTATAGCTCTGTATTTTGGTGGCTAGGGCAGCTAAGACTCTGTATTCAACTTTTGCAAAAGACAGAGAAGAAACATTCTTCTCAAAAGCAAATTGAAAAGTTCAAAGGCCCAGCTTCATTCCTAAATGGTGATTTGACTGTTTTCTTAAGATGAATTACTCTCTGATTCAGTGAAAGGAGGATACATAATGCTTCCCTCTAGTAACTACCTTGCCAATCAATGTTTTTAATGATGCTTCTGGGATGCAGTTGGAAGTCAGTGGTCCTTTTATGCTTATGCATGGAGCACACCCCGGTTTTGCATCTTAAAGTAGCTTAAGAGAGAATAAATATAGGAATATTAGCTTCCCACTACTGCTGTAGAAAAGTAACAACTTTAGTGGCTTAAAATAACACAAATTTATTATCTTACATTTTTGAAGGTACAAAGTACAACCTGAGTGTCACTGGTCTAAAATCAAGTTGTCAATGGGGCTGTAGTATTTTTAGAAGGCTTTAGGGAAATATTTATTTTGCTGCCTTTTCCAGCCTCTAGAGGCTGCCTGTGTTCTCTAACTCATGACCCTCTTCCTTCATTTACTCTGTCCGTCTCAAAGTCCTTAAGCATGTCTGCCACATCGCTTCTGCAATGTCAGGTAATGTATCACAAATCTGGGTGTTACCATGTGGATAACTTTTACAGAAGGGTGGACATTCTTCTTGCCACAGAATAGTTTAAGACAGCAATGAAAGTGGAAGTCAATCACTTGTGTCCAACTTTTTGCAGTGCTTTGGACTATACAGTCCATGGAATTCTCCAGAATTCCATTCTCCAGCCAGAATGCCAGAGTGGGTAGCCTTTCCTTTTGCCAGGGGTCTTCCCAACCCAGGGATTGAACCTAGGTCTCCCGCATTGCGGGCGGATTCTTTACCAGCTGAGCCACAGGGGAAGCCTAAGAATACTGGAGTGGGTAGCCTATGTCTTCTCCAGTGGACCTTCCCAACCCAGGAATCAACCCAGGGTCTCCTGAGTTGCAGGCAGATTCTTTATCAACTGAGCTATCGGGGAAGCCCTAAGACAGCCGAACACAGAACTGTTAGGTAAAATGTGCAAATTAATTTTGTGTAGGATTTTTCTCCCTCACATAAATGATCTTTCAGTTATCACCATGTGAAGTATTTTTATTTTCATTTTACTTTATTATTTCTACTTTATGTGAAAATTGAGACTCATAAAATTGTCATATCTTGCTTCTAGTTATAGGAGAAGCCAAAGACTTAGTTGAGCCCTCTAATTTAAGACTTTTTCCTCTTATGGCTATTCTAGATTGTTCATAAGGTAATGGACCGAAAATGGATGTCCTGGAAAATTATAGGTTCATTTTTGGTTCAGAACACCTCTGGGAATGTGGACTGTCTATACACGTACTTCAGATTCCTTTTAATGAGACTGATAGCAAATGTTCCCTCTAAATTTCAAAACTATGAATAAAATATGCAGTCAGGCCAGGGCAGAATAAATACTTAGGACAAAGACAATTGAAGCTGAAAATCTTAATGGTATACCAATCATTGGACTACCCACCAATTCAGGAAAAAATTAGGAAATAGGGCACGTCATCCAGTGCTTCTCAAACTTTGAGCTATGTATCAAAATCATCTGGAGGGCTTGTTACAATGATGATGGGCAAGCTCCACACTCAGAGTTTCTGATTCAGTAGCTCTGGAGTTAATTTGCATTTCTGAAATATTCTCAGTTGATCTTGAAAATGCTGATCTGGGACCACACTTTCAGAACCTGCGGTGATGACTTTAATTTAAGAGAGAAGTTTATATTTCAAGAATGAAATCAAGATGCTTCTGAAGGGCTCCTTTGCAATCTGCTAGTCTTCTTGGCTTATTGAGTTAGGAACTCTCTTCTTTTATGCTGGATGTAAGTCCAGACCTGAATTGGAATGAGAAAGAAACATTTGTGCCTGCCAGTTCCTGAAAGGGAAGAAGAATGGGGCTTTGATATAAACAGATATAAACTGCAAATCTTTTTGAAAAACTTTAACTCCCTATCTTAAAGGAAACTGCTTAACATCTGTTACTCAAATAATTTTGCCATCAGTGATTCAAGGACATAGCAATATTTGAAAACCAATGGACTAAGGAATTCTTTTGTGGTATATGATTTTATACCTTTATTACCATATTTATCTTCAAATCTTAGGTTTGATTCTTATCTTTACTTCTCTGGGGTTATACCGTGAACTATGATCTTTATCTTCATAAGCTGAGCCTCCAGACTGACTCCAGCCGTGTGTCTGCAGGTCTCTGGTGTTGCCCTTTGCTCCCTAAACTGATTGTTTAGAGGGCATTGGGCTTAGGCACTGTCAGCTACTCTGGGCTAGCTCCTTCCTGGCTTTCTGGACCACAGTCTCACGCAAGCTAAAGCGTACTCTGTTCTCTCTCCAAAATACTTTTAATTGTGCCGTTCAGAATAGCATCTAGAAAATAATGCCTGATCATCTAGGCAAGATTTATTTAAGTGATTTAGTATAAATTTTGTTATTTTAGCCAAACTCTCCAGTACTGAGAGTTGCTACTAATACTAATGTTCACAGAAGTGCTTGATGGCATTTGCAATAGGGTGAGTTTAGATGAAATAGTAATATTTACTGAAAAGAAATGGAATTAGTCGTATAATTTGAGTGGTTCTGACTTCCACTAGAAGTCCATGTCAGGATGTCATGAAACAAGGCAACGTGATGGACAATTCACAAAGTCGCGCAGATCAGACTAAACCGCACGCACAGTGCACTTACTTTCAGAGCCATGTTTTTAGAGACTTTCTTGAATTCCTAGTGTTATCAAGAAAATAATCACATGGTTGAGCCACGTCTGCATTTCTGACCACCAGTCTAGCTAATCAGTACACTTGGCACCTTGCAGCTATTTTATGAAAGTTTCAAGGTTCTTTTTAAAGGTATAAATGAAAACTCAAATGTGGGAAACCTGGTGGCCATTTTGAAAATTTAGCGCTGACTATTTATTTTCACTACAAAAATGGGAAAAATGCAGTCCTAATGAAGAAACTTACATACATTATTAATTATTATTATAAAACTGACCTGGATATGAAATAGAATGTTGCTTTTTCTGATGTGATCTTTAACAAGAACAGAATAGCAGAAGGTCTGAGCACAATTCTAGAGTACCATATGATCCAACAAGTAAAATGTCATAAAATTTTCAGTACTGGGTAGAATTCTCACCACTCATTAAACTGAAAAATGAGAGAAGCAAGACTTCTGCTGCCACACACTTTGATAATGAGCCTAGTTTTCTTGATACAGAAATAAAATACCCATTCTATTCTCTTTTGAGCAATATCTTTGAAATATTACTAACCTCCATGGCAGAGGTTGCTTAATCTGCAAATATATCAGCTAGCAAACCATTATTATTGCTAATAACCTTTATTCACATTACTCAGAGAACTGCTACTTATAACATTCTTTAACAAATGGAGTTACAGCATAGTAGGCATACTGAAGCTTATTAAATTTTTATACATCACTAGTCCCCACCTCCCTTAAGGTTTAGCTTGTATTTTTTCTCTTGTCTTTTTATCCATGAAGGCATTTTCTTTCTACCAAGGACAAATATTAAGTGAAAATTTGATGTTGTTTAGTGTAATTCTTATCTGTCATTTTATTTAAAAAGTCATTAAAGCATGAAATCAAAGTGGATATGTGAAAATATGGTGACTCTGTTAATATTTTAAAAGTGCAAATTGTTTTAGTTGTATGAAAGTTGCCAAACTCACTATATAGTATATAACTTAAAAATAGCAACCCTCCCCCAGTCCTTTAGTTTAACCTACGTGGTTCATCATGACTATATCACAACAAATCTTTTCAACATGGTTATTTTTCAACATTGAGTTTAGAAAACATTGATTTTTTAATCCTCTTCCATTCATTAGTTTTTTCAAGGTCATTTCTTTAACGTTCGGTATGCAGTATTTTGGGCCTCCTTAAGGGCTCAGTGGTTAAGAATTTGCCTACCAATGTACGAGATGCAGATTCGATCCCTGGACCAGGAAGATCCTCTGGGGAAGTAAGTGGCAACCCACTCCAGTATTCTTACCTGGGAAATCCCATGGACAGAGGAGCCTGTTAGGCTACAGTCCTGGGGTCACAAAAAGTTGGAAACAACTTAGTGACTAAATAACAGCAACAATGCAGTGTTTTGGTATTTTCTACCAAAATTTCTGCCAAATAGTATAAAAGAACTTTCAGGGAATGGCATGTAAGTAAAAACAGAACTACTGTCAACTTCTAATAATTTGCCATTTCTTTCATAAATTTCCAGAGGGAAAGCAACCTTTCAGTTAGCAGTAAGTATTTGGCCTTTGGCCAAATATGGTAAAGAGACTTGCTAATCACATTCATAGTAAAATAATTTACTAATTATTCATATGCTAGTGAAGATCAGGTATGTCTCAAGTCACAGTTAGACCTTTTAAGATCAAGGCTTGAACCAGAAGTCAGGATGTATATTGTAAAGATCAGGAGAACCAGTTCTATTTTCCAGCAGGTCAGGAAAATAAAGTCTGCACGTTTTCACAGGAGCTGAAATAACTGGTGACTGATGGGCAAGAAAAAGCAAGAGAGTTCCAGAAAAACATCTACTTCTGCTTTATTGACTATGCCAAAGCCTTTGACTGTGTGAATCACAATCAACTGTGGAAAATTCTGAAAGAGATGGGAATACCAGACCACCTGACCTGCCTCTTGAGAAATCTGTATGCAGGTCAGGAAGCAACAGTGGACATGGAACAACAGACTGGATCCAAATAGGAAAAGAAGAATGTGAAGGATGTATATTGTCACCCTGCTTATTTAACTTCTGTGCAGAGTATATCATGAGAAACGCTGGACTGGAAGAAATACAAGCTGGAATCAAGATTGCTGGGAGAAATATCAATAACCTCAGATATGCAGATGACACCACCCTTATGGCAGAAAGTGAAGAGGAGCTAAAAGCCTCTTGAGGAAAGTGAAAGAGGAGAGTGAAAAAGTTGGCTTAAAGCTCAACGTTCAGAAAACGAAGATCATGGCATCCGGTCCCATCACTTCATGAGAAATAGATGGGGAAACAGTGGAAACAGTGTCAGACTTTATTTTGGGGGGCTCCAAAATCACTGCTGATGGTGACTGCAGGCATAAAATTAAAAGACGCTTACTCCTTGGAAGAAAGCATATTCAAAAGCAGAGACATTACTTTGCCAACAAAGGTCCATCTAGTCAAGGCGATGGTTTTTCCAGTGGTCATGTATAGATGTGAGAGTTGGACTGTGAAGAAAGCTGAGCACCAAGGAATTGCTGCTTTTGTACTGTAGTGTTGATGAAGACTCTTGAGAGTCCCTTGGACGGCAAGGAGATCCAACCAGTCCATTCTGAAGGAGATCAGCCCCGGGATTTCTTTGGAAGGAATGATGCTAAAGCTCAAACTCCAGTACTTTGGCCACCTCATGTGAAGAGTTGACTCCTTGGAAAAGACTCTGATGCTGGGAGGGATTAGGGGCAGGAGGAGAAGGGGACGGCAGAGGATGAGATGGCTGGATGGCATCACTGACTTGATGGACGTGAGTCTGAGTGAACTCCGGGAGTTGGTGACAGACAGGGAGGCCTGGCGTGCTGCGATTCATGGGATCACAAAGAGTCAGACATGACTGAGCCACTGAAACTGAAACTGATGGGATTATGTCCCTGAATAGTCAGATATTTAATGATTAAAAATTATTAAGTTCTTATAAGCAAATGAGGATGAATAATTCAGTAAAGTAGCATTTATAAAGCCAGGTTCAACATGTAAAGAGCTTTTAGATTGTAACTCCCATCCTTTTAACAAGCAAAAAGCTGAACAAATTGAAAGTTAATAACTCTATGGATTCATCAAAGAATTGGAACCACAGGGCAAACTGCTGCTCCCAAACTGTAAACACAGGCAAACACAGAGAATCACAGTTTATGGGAAGCAGAGTCTCTTGCTGTACCTTGGTTGGAACACTTAAAGTGTAATTAATTATTGGAGTCTAGCTTGACAGAGAGAACGTTTTTGTGAGCTTAACCTTAGGAAAGCCTCCACACTTCCCCAAGTTTTATCACCAAGAGCCCACCAGTTTCTCAGATAGGAATGAAAGTAAAATTCCCTCCATGCTTTAAAAAGGGAGAAAGGGGAAATAACCATTTTGAAATAAACTGAGGCTTATACTCATTGAAAACTATTTTACCAGAGTCTAATTGAGTTGAGCTTTACCAAAACCTAAGTTCCTTGGAGAAAGGGAAATATCTAAATCTGGCCCCCTCTAGCCTTCCTATCACCTAAAGGGATAGGAAAAGATAAAAACTGACAAGCACTTGTGAAGGTCATCGACCAGGGACACAATCTGAATAAAAAAACTGAAGCTTAATCATAGGAATATAGAATGCCTGTCCCTATCTGCCACATACCTAACCACCACATCAAGAGGGCTCCTGTAAAACAGTGAAAGAACTGTAAGCATTAGCCCTATTTAAGAAGGAATCTCTCGGGAAACCAATAGACAACAAGGGATACAAGAACAAGGACACCAGAGGAAATTTTTGCCTCTGAAATCAAAACGCAGCGGAGAATAAAGAAAACTCTTAGCCACACACTAAAGAATTATTTACCCCTGGTCCTTTTACCTGATACATCATATCTGGCTTTCAACAGAAAACTGAAAAGTATGCTAAAAGCAAAACATAGTCTGAACAGACAAAGCAAGAGTCGAGTCAGAACCAGACTGAAGGATAACAGATTTGGAAATTATCAGACTGGGAATTTAACTTTCATTAACATGCTAAGGGCCCAAATAGAAAAAGTGGGCAGTATGCAAGAACAGCTAAAATAATCAGATTAAAACTTAGAGATTCAAAAGGAAGGGCTAGAAATCACAAACATTTAGTCAAGGAAAAAAATTACATTTAGTAGGCTGATCAGCAGGCTAGAAAGAATCGGTGAACTTAAAGGCATGTCAGTAGAAAGTTGAACTAAAAGGCAAACAGAAAAAAAAAGGAACTGAGGGAGAGTAAATGTTTCTTAAGCTACAAAAATAATGTCCATTGAAATTGTGTAGTTGGCGGGAGGATGTATGTGTATACTTGTGTGAGTTAATTTTTTTAAAAAACAATCGTGATGTCCATACAGTTTTGGAGCTTCATTCATCCAGCATGGTGTTCTGTGGGAAATTTTACATGCCACTATATAATACGTTATTTTATTAAAGTCTGCCATTTCCTCCCTCCAGCCTTCTATGCCTTTTTAGTCTCTCAGGTGTATTTGCTTATATTTTTTTCTTTCATATAGAGAATGCATTATCATCTAGTATGGAAATGTGTCTGTATGAGTTTGGTAGAGTGAAATTGTGAATCTCACCAAAATGTTTAATACTAATGTGCATCTCCTGAGACAATCTGCTTTACATACGTAGGTTTTTTGTCCGATGATTTCCTCAAAACAACTAAAAAGGGACGTGGGAGGAAGTTTAGAGGTTACTTTTCAAGGAAAGAAGAAAAACAAAAGAAGAAAAGTAGAAAGGGATATATTAGGGTAAAGGAAGTAGAAGAAAGTTCCAGGATGAGTGTTTCAGGGAGAAAAGCACAGAAAAAATAAGGAAATAATAAGGAAAATGGTACTTTCAAAGGCATAAACCCAGGTTTTCATGCCTTTTGTCTCTTCCCTAATTGTATGGTATTGTCACTGGATTTTTAATGGGCCAGGAGAAACTTAACTTGGGAAAAATGGAGTGAACATGTTAGGAGACTTTCTCAGTTCCTTTTTACTTTTATTGGTATTAATTTTCCTATCTGGTTCCACTTGACCGTTGCAAGACAGAGGGAATACAGACATAGCTCTGAAGTTAGTATGTATGACAACGCTGAAATTAATCACATTTTCTGAGGTAGTAACAAATTCATTTTGAATTAGTGGACTGCAGTGTGCAGTGTATCATCGTGTACTGCTTCCTTGTTTCTTACATTACCTGGGTTTTAAGATATTCTTTTGTTAGTTTCTGTTTACTTTCAAATTATGTTTCTATGACAATAACTTATAGATATAAAGTTAAACTTGATTTTTAAAACTGGTATGCCTTAAAAATAAAACCTTCCAACTTTTCATTTTCATCTCTTTTATTCAGTATAAAGAACATTCGAACACTATCATAGCCCTAGGCATATTATTCATGAATTCCAACTGCTTGAGCTCATGATTAACAAAGAGAAACCTTAACATTGAGTTTTTGCTATGATTTCTTTTTGCTGAGATGTTAAAATATAGATCTAAATTAAATTTGATTATATACATACACATGTGTGTATTCTATGTAAATCTTTTTATATATTCTACACATGACATGAAAAGTGAGTCTATAGACAGTAATTTTCAAAAATTTTAAAAATTTATATTGTTATCTTCTCCAGTATGCACTTGCATCTCTACTAACTTGAGTTTTATAAAATTGGTTGTTCAAATTTAAAAAATTTGCTAGTCTCTTATTTGTTTCATACTCCATTCATTCTAGTTTTTACTTTTATTTTTTTTTCAGTTCAGTTCAGTTGCTCAGTTGTGTCCAACTCTTTGCGACCCCATGGGCTGCTGCATGCCAGGCCTCCCTCTCCATCACCAGCTACTGGAGTTTACTCAAACTCATGTCCATTGAGTCGGTGATGCCATCCAACCACTTCATCCTCTGTTGTCCTCTTCTCCTCCTGACTTCAATCTTTTCCAGTCTCAGGGTCTTTTCAAATGAGTCAGTTCTTTGCATCAGGTGGCCAAAGGATTGACGTTTCAGCTTCAACATCAGTCTTTTCAATGAATATTCAGGACTGATTTCCTATAGGATGGACTGGTTGGATCTCCTTGCAGTCCAAGGGACACTCAGGAGGCTCCTCCAACACCACAGTTCAAAAGCATCAATTCTTCAGTGCTCAGCTTTCTTTATAGTCCAACTCTTACATCCATACATGACTACTGGAAAAACTATAGCCTTAACTAGACGGACCTTTGTTGGCAAAGTAATGTCTCTGCTTTTTAATATGCTGTCTAGGTTAGTCATAACTTTTCTTCTAAGAAGCAAGAGTCTTTTAGTTTCATGCCTGCAGTCACCATCTGCAGTGATTTTGGAATCCAAGAAAGTAAAAGTCTGTCACTGTTCCCTCATCTGTTTGCCATGAAGTGATGGAACCAGATGCCATGATCCTAGTTTTCTGAATGTTGAGCTTTAAGCCAACTTTTTCACTCTCCTCTTTCACTTCATCAAGAAGCTTTTTAGTCCTTCTTCACTTTCTGCCATAAGGGTGGTGTCATCTGTGTATTTGAGGTCATTGATATTTCTCCTAGCAATCTTGAATCCAGCTTGTACTTCATCCAGCCCAGCATATCTCATGATGTACTCAGCATATAAGTTAAATACGCAGGGTGACAATATTCATCCTTGACGTACTCCTTTCCTGATTTGGAATCAATCTGCTGTTCCATGTCCAGTTCTAACTGTTGCTTCCTGACTTACATACAGATTTCTCAAGAGGCAGGTCAGGTGGTCTGGTATTCCCATCTCTTTCAGAATTTTCCAGTTTGTTGTGATCCACACAGTCAAAGACTTTGGCATAGTCAATAAAGCCAATGGCACCGCACTCCAACACTCTTGCCTGGAAAATGCCATGGACGGAGGAGCCTGGTCGGCTGCAGTCCATGAGGTCGCTAAAAGTCAGACACAACTGAGCGACTTCACTTTCAGTTTTCACTTCCATGCACTGGAGAAGGAAATGGCAACCCACTCCAATGTTCTTGTCTGGAGAATCCCAGGGACGGGGGAGCCTGGTGGGCTGCCGTCTATGGGGTCACACAGAGTTGAACACGACTGAAGCAACTTAGCAGCAGCAGCAGATGTTTTTCTAGAACTCTCTTGCTTTTTGATGATCCAGTGGATGCTGGCAATTTGATCTCTGGTTCCTCTGCCTTTTCTAAATCCAGCTTTAACAACTGGATGTTCACGGTTCACGGCCTGGCTTGGAGAATTTTGAGCATTAGTTTACTAGCATGTGAGATGAGTGCAATTGTGTGGTAGTTTGAGCATTTTTGGCATTGCCTTTCTTTTGGATTGGAATGAAAACTGACCTTTTTCAGTCCTGTGGCCACTGCTAAGTTTTCCAAATTTGCTGGCATATTGAGTGCAGCACTTTCACAGCATCCTCTTTTAGGATTTGAAACAGCTCATCCGGGATTCCATCATCTCCACTAGCTTTTTTATTTTTAATTAATTGGATGTAAGTCTTTGTCTTGGATCAGCTGACTCTGGGTATAAACTCTCATGGAATATTAACAGCATATAAGAATACCCTGAAAAAGTGTTAAACGTCCTGAAAACATAGAGAATGTTATAGTTTTCTGTTTTTATCTTGTATTTTTCTTATTATATACATTTATATTTCTTCTCTTTGCTCTTAATCCTGAAGAATATTTCCTTCTTAAGGTTTTATGGTAATTTTATTGACTTTAATCTCTCAATGTAGATTCCACTTGCAAAATTTTAATTGTGATATTTTGAAGGCCATAGACAGGGTAGAAGCCTTTCTGGTGATTCCCATTTTACATTTTAGGAATCGGATATTGATGAGAGCCATATTTCAAGAGACACAAAATGGTTTGTAATCCATGAGGTGCTCTGTCCTTACTTGCCCTTCTACATACCTCTGTTGCCTCAAGTCATTTTTTAGGAAAAATATGAAACTAGAGAGGCCTGACCCCTGTGACCTGGCCTTGTGGGTATATCCCACTCATTTCTAGTACATCACATTTAGAATGCTGTTGAAATTTGCCACTGACTGTGGCATGGGGATGAGACTATACCTTCTCTTGGCTAGATTCTATTATAATCTTTTGTTCCCAAAGTGAGTATATAGACTATTAAGGGAAATTTAATGAATTTACTGAGGCTTCAGGTAGCTGACCCAAAGTTCCCATTGCTTAGTTTGATAGATGGAAGATGAGGTGGCTTAGCTAGCTGACTGCTGCTTATCACATCAGCATCCGTGACTTGAGGTAGGTCTGTGTTGTGGGGAGATGTCATAACTGAGCATTTTAAACTTCAGTCTTCATTTCTGCCCCTTTCTCCAGTGCTCTCAGTCTAACGCCCTTGGGAGGCCCTCCTCCCAACCACACACATACACAAATACACAGAATTTCTCAACCCCTCTTTCCAGTTATCCCACATGTCTTTCAAATTTTGTAGCCTAGAGCACATACTAAAGTCTTTTCTCATCTTTTTTTTTTTCTGCTGGCCTTGAAGAAGTGGATGCTTTGTACTAGTGTTTGTCTTCTGACTGTTGGAGGAGAATAATGAAGACTTTTGTCTCCCATTTAGAGGAAATAGATGTTGTTCTGGGTAAAGGGCTTTTATTCCAGGCTGAAGCTCATTTTCACCCAAAGTATTTGAAATCAACAGACTTCCCACTGTGACGACTCATTTCTTTCTAAAGGTCCCCATCTGGTCTCTGTGAGAAATTCATATTCTTCCTATTAACATAACTTTGACCTTACTTGTAACAAACAAATAGCTAATAACTCTGGTCTTACCAGAATGCAAGAGCACCCGCCTTTCCCTGCCCTGGGCTATGTTAAAAAATTGTCTTATATTAATAGGCAGTGAAAGGCGGTATGCCTATTTGCCTTTCTTCAGTTTCTATATTTCTTCATGAATATTAGGGATGAGAAAGAAATTCAATCCAGCAAGTCAGTTCTTAAAAAATAATTGGTCTAGTGTTGTACTAAAATTAGTAAGCTGGGAAACATAACCTCTAAGACTCATTTTCTTCAGTCCCACTGTCATCAGTATAGATTTTATATCCTCTGTCCAATATAGAAATATTTCCAGATGGCTTTATGGAACTTTCATTTTATTTTATTCAAAATTTCATGACAAACTAGAATAAAATTATTAAATGCTTTTGTTTATACAGGGAGAATAACAGGATAATGTAAGAAATCTAATTTAAGCATCTATGCTATGTGTTTTTCTGAGGATAATTAAGATTATCATTTCAGTTACTTAGATCTCTGTATCTTTTGGGAACTGTTTTTGATTAATGTTGAAAAATACAAAAGCATTCATGGCAGCCATCCTCAAAGAATGAATATTTTCACAAATACTATGTTTTGTAAATAGCCACCAGATACTGGAGTTTCTTATGAAAATGAACTTCATGTAAAACTTTCAGACTTTTATATTATTTGTAATATTTTGATAAGTAATGTATATGAGAACTTTAATTTTTTCAAATGTTCTCATATCTTATCTTTACCCGTACTGTGATATCTGCTTCTTTCTCTGGTTAGCTGAAGCTTTTTATTTTGGTCCTAATCCTTCACTAATGTGTTACTGTGAGATGTAGCAGGTAGATCCTATTCCTCACCCTGGTATCTACAATTTGTTTCGCTCCTTTTCACTTCATCTGTGTATTGCTAGATAGCTTTTTTCTTTTCTTCTTTGCCTTTCGTCTTGACTCTGTCATTACCAAATATCTTCTATCTCTTTCTATTTTTCTAAAATTTTCTACTCTAGCTATATTTTCATCATTTTATTGCTAAATTTTACCTCTTTTCCAAGGATCTTATAACAGGAAGGATAATGAACTACTGACACTATGTAGAGTAAGAAGAATCACATCTTGTCCCTTCCCTGTTCAAATGAAATACCTATATCCATTTTATGAGTTTATTGATTACCTTGAATGTCATGTGCCAGACACTGCTAGGGCCCCTAGGACACAAAGATAAGCATGCTGTTGTTCTTGAAGTCAATAACCTTTTAAAGTAAATGCCAGAGAAATGTCTGATTCAGATATTGCTTGGTTTTTGATGACAGATAATTCAAAGCCTTCAGACAGTTATGATGGCAAATTATTTTAGATCTCCATATCCAGATTTAAATCATATATATTAACCAGTTCTTTTGCATTACTGCAGTGTGAATGTAGTCTGAACTACTGTTTCTAAATAATTGAAAATTTTCTAGATTTTTGACCTGTCTTATTTTGGAGTAGGAAAGTATCTTAAATAAATCACATTTTTCTTCTTAGTCTTTTATGATTTATTTGATTTAGGATATCGGAAACAGTGGGGAATATGATTATCATGTTACAGCAGTTGGAGGGTAACATTACAAAACAGTGGCCAAAGTTAAAAGTCATTTTTATATGAAATAATAGAGTGAATATTATGGTCACATTTTTTCAAATTGTGTTTATTTAGGAAATGCAATTAATGATGACTTAAGAGACACAGATTCAATCCCTGAGTCAGGAAGATCTCCTGGAGTAGGCAGTGGCAACTCACTCTAGTATTCTTGCCTGGAAAATTTCATGGACAGAGGAACCTAGCAGGCTGCCATTCATGGGGTCTTGAAGAATCGAACATGACTAAGTAACTGATCACACAATTAATGATATTTTCATATTATCAGGGAAAAACTTAGTAGACATTAATTTCTTACTACATGACAGTTGCTCTGCCTCACATGTGTTACCCTATTTAACATTCTAGCTGAGCTACTACTTTGATATCAAATACCTCACCATTTTATTCTACTATGTTCCATATGATGTTAGTAACTTGTGTTAGAAATAGTTTAGTTCAGTTCAGTTCAGTCATTCAGTTGTGTCTGACTCTTTTCGACCCCAAGAATCACAGCACGCCAGACCTCCCTGTCCGTCACCAACACCTGGAGTTCACTCAGACTCACATCCATCGAGTCCGTGATGCCATCTAGCCATCTCATCCTCTGTCGTCCCCTTCTCCTCCTGACCCCAATCCCTCCCAGCATCAGAGTCTTTTCCAGTGAGTCGGCTCTTCGAAGCAGGTGGCCAAAGTATTGGAGGTTCAGCTTTAGCGTCATTCCTTTCAAATAAAGTCCAGGGCTAATCTCTTTCAGAATGAACTGGTTGGATCTCCTTGCAGTCCAAGGGACTCTCAAGAGTCTTCTCCAACACTACAGTTCAAAAGCATCAATTCTTCGGCACTCAGCCTTCATCACAGTCCAACTCTCACATCCATACATGACCACTGGAAAAACCATAGCCTTGACTAGACAGACCTTTGCTGGCAAAATAATGTCTCTGCCTTTCAATATGCTATTTAGATTGGTCATAACTTTCCTTCCAAGGAGTAAACGTCTTTTCATTTCATGGCTGCAATCACCATCTGCAGTGATTTTGGAGCCCCCAAAATAAAGTCTAACACTTTTTCCACTGTTTCCCCATCTGTTTCCCATGAAGTGATGGGACCAGATGCCATGATCTTAGTTTTCTGAATGTTGAGCTTTAAGCCAACTTTTCCACTCTCCTCTTTCACTTTCATCAAGAGGCTTTTAGTTCCTCTTCACTTTCTGCCATAAGGGTGGTGTCATCTGCGTATCTGAGGTTATTGATATTTCTCCCAGCAATTTTGATTCCAACTTGTGCTTCTTCCAGCCCAGTGTTTCTCATGAAATAGTTAACATCAATTAAATTTTGTATTATCTAAGTATTTTTGTGCATAGACAGTCTTTTCTTTGTGATTAATTTATGCGCATATCTTAAAATAAAATTTCTTTAGAAATAATTGATTCAGCCAAGTGTCTTCTTGTATTCTCCCCATCTTCTAGATGCTGTAATTTATAATATGCTTTTCTATTCCTTTCCTGTTATTGCAAGTCTTTGTTCAAACTTTGGTCCTCATGTTAACATTTTTCCCATATCAGTACCTGCTTAAGAATATAATATTAGGACTAGAAATCATAAGGGTTCATGGAGAATAGTAAGAGAATACTGCCATTTCCCACTCTGCTGTTCTCTGGTATATTTTACTTGGACCTTATCCTTCTGTCCTGCTCCTGTGATTCTCAAAGTCCTTGTTTTTCTCTCAGTTTGCTTGAGAGCCTGCTGAGATGACAGGTTCTAAAATAAGGTTTAAATTTACTTCTATCTCTTATGTTTTCAAGAACTCTTCATTATATCCTCTATGTGTTTTCCTTGTAAGTGCAGATGAGGTGGAATGTGAAATGAGTGACATAGCTGCTGGTAGTAAGCAATCTTAGAAAACACCAAGAAAAAGAAAATGTTTTCATTTAGGGAAAGGATTATACAGGAAAAAAAATGTAAAATATATAGATGCAGTAGACCAAGAAGAAAATTCTAAGTAAAAAATAATCCACTATCTAGGCGGAAGGGGAATAAAACTGATAACCTAATTGCTTGGATACATAGAAGAGGGTGGTAGATAATCAGTAAATTCAGACATGTTCCACACGTCTTTATAAATTATTTTCCTCTAATCTCCCCCAAATGTACTCCTTGTCCTTTACTCTGTCCACTTGTTACAACTGCCTTGCTGGATCCCTTGCCTTAAGACTTGGAATCCATCAACATAAAATTGGCTTAGTTTTCTTTTCAGGACGTTCGGGAAGGGGTCAGATTATCTCCAGTTTTAAAAGTATATCAGGAGCTAGCTGGCTTTGTTGCCTTGTTACCAGATTCTTTTTCTAAAACAGTCTATTACATAACACCATACCGATGTGTTCACAACTAGAAAATTATTTCTTAGAGGTTTTCTGGGTTTCTTTCACATTTTATTAAAAGGAAAATTTCCCCAGGCTTATTAGCACACATGAGTGATTGTGACATACCTAAAAACAGATTCCCAAGCTATATTATAAGATGTGTGACCAGAGAATTCATGGCAGCTCCCAGCTCTAACAACTTTACTGATTTTAGTAAATTTATTTTTTTACATAATTTGTAATAAGTTCATTTAATTTATAAGTATAAACTATGTCCTGACTACTGCTGCTAAGTCACTTCAGTTGTGTCCGACTCTGTGCGACCCCATAGACAGCAGCCCACCAGGCTCCCCCGTTCCTGGGATTCTCCAGGAAAGAACACTGGAGTGGGTTGCCATTTCCTTCTCCAATGCATGAAAGTGAAAAGTGAAAGCGAAGTCACTCAGTCATGCCTGACTCTTAGAGACCGCATGGACTGCAGCCTACCACGTTCCTCCGTCCATGGGATTTTCTAGGCAAGAGTACTGGAGTGAGGTGCTATTGCCTTCTCCAACTAATACTGATGTCTGTTTAAACATAAAAGTAGAACAGTATTTAGTCATGACCTTAATTCTCTGAGGGCTACCCTGGTGGTTCAGATGGTAAATCGTCTGCCTGCAATGCAGAAGACCCAGGTTCGATCCCTGGGTCAGGAAGATCCCCTGGAGAAGGAAATGGCAACCCACTCCAGTATCCTTGCCTGGAGAATCCCATGGACAGAGGAGCCTGGTAGGCTACAGCCCACAGGGTTGCAAAGAGTCGGACATGACTGAGCGACTTCAGTCACTGTAATTCCCCTGAAAAAATTTCAAATATTACCTAATACTTTATCCAGCTCAATTTTCCTTAATGAATTAACTGTGGTCTGTTTCTAGTGTGATCTGTTATCAACTGTTTTTCTTTTTTTTACTTTGTTGAGTCATCTTCTTATTCATTTATTAATTTGTTCCCTTAATTTTTACAGCCTTTCATCTCTATGTTATATGGCATTGCATCTTCATAGAGTATCTGCCACATGTCAGATATTGGGCTAGGCAAGAGATCATACAAAGATGAATTTTAGGGGTCCCCTGTACTGTAGGAATTAACCAACACCTGGGAAAATAGAAAAATACAAAGGTAATAACAATTCAAAAGTGCAGAGCGTGATGATAAAAGTGGGAGACACCAAGTTTATCTTCAGTTTTTTTTTTTAATACTTTATTCTACTTTACAATACTGTATTGGTTTTGCCATACATTGACATTAATCAGCCACATGTGTATATGATCTCCCAGTGCTGAAGCCCCCTCCCACCTCCCACCCCATACCATCTCCCCGGATCACCCTGTACACCAGCCCCAAGCATCTTGTATCCTGTATTGAACATAGACTGGCGCTTCCTTTCTTACATGATAGTATACATGTTTCAGTGTCATTCTCCCAATTTATCCCACCCTCTCCCTCTCCCTCAGAGGCCAAAAGTCCGTTCTATACCTCTGAGTCTCTTTTGTTGTCTCACATAGAGGGTCATCATTACCATCTTTCTAAATTCCATATATGTGTGTCAGTATACTGTATTGGTGTTTTTCTTTCTGGCTTACTTCACTCTATATAATCGGCTCGAGTTTCAGCCATCTCATTAGAACTGAGTCAAATTTATTCTTTTTAAGGGCTGAGTAATACTCTACTGTGTATATGTACCACAGCGTTCTTATCCATTCATCTGCTGATGGACATCTAGGTTGTTTCTATGTCCTGGCTATTATAAACAATGCTGCAATGAACATTGGGGTACACGTGTCTCTTTCAATTCTGGTTTCCTCGGTGTGTATGCCCAGCAGTGGGATTGCTGGGTCATAAGGCAGTTCTATTTGCAATTTTTTAAGGGATCTCCACACTGTTTTCCATAATGGCTGTACTAGTTTGCATTCCCACCAGCAGTGTAAGAGTGTTCCCTTTTCTCCACACCCTCTCCAGCATTTATTGCTTGTAGACTTTTGGATCGCAGCCATTCTGACTGGTGTGAAATGGTACCTCATTGTGGTCTTGATTTGCATTTCTCTGATAATGAGTGATGTTGAGCATCTTTTCATGTGTTTGTTAGCCATCCATATGTCTTCTTTGGAGAAATGCCTATTTAGTTCTTTGGCCCATTTTTTTATTGGTTCGTTTATTTTTCTGGAGTTGAGCTTCATAAGTTGCTTGTACATCTTTGAGATTAATTGTTTGTCAGTTGTTTCATTTGCTATTGTTTTCTCCCATTCAGAAGGCTGTCTTTTCACCTTGCTTATAGTTTCCTTTGTTGTGCAGAAGCTTTTAATTTTAATTAGATCCCATTTGTTTATTTTTGCTTTTATTTCCAGTATACTGGGAGATGGATCATAGAGGAAAATGCTGTGGTTTATGTCGGAGAGTGTTTTGCCTATGTTCTCCTCTAGGAGTTTTATAGTTTCTGGTCTTACATTTAGATCTTTAATCCATTTTGAGTTTGTTTTGTGTGTGGTGTTAGAAAGTGATCTAGTTTCA
The DNA here is from genome assembly GCA_917880005.1 of Nanger dama. Classification (NCBI taxonomy): domain Eukaryota; kingdom Metazoa; phylum Chordata; class Mammalia; order Artiodactyla; family Bovidae; genus Nanger; species Nanger dama. The sequence goes on from CAKJTW010000007.1 coordinate 41,753,786, forward strand.
TTCTTTTACAAGTAGTTGACCAGTTTTCCCAGCACCACCTGTTAAAGAGACTGTCTTTACTCCATTGTATGTTCTTGCCTCCTTTGCTGAAGATAAGGTGTCCATATGTGTGTGGATTTATCTCAGGGCTTTCTATTTTGTTCCACTGATCTATTTTTCTGTCTTTGTGCCAGTACCATACTGTCTGAAGTCAGGCAAGTTGATTCCTCCAGTTCCATTCTTCTTTCTCAAGATTGCTTTTGCTATTAGAGGTTTTTTGTATTTCCATACAAATCTTGAGATTGTTTGTTCTAGTTCTGTGAAAAATACTGTTGGTAGCTTGATAGGGATTGCATTGAATCTGTAGATTGCTTTGGCTAGTATACTCATTTTTACTATATTGACTCTTCCAATCCATGAACATGGTATATTTCTCCATCTGTTAGTGTCCTCTTTGATTTCTTTCATCAGTGTTTTATAGTTTTCGATATGTAGGTCTTTAGTTTCTTTAGGTAGGTATATTTCTAAGTATTTTATTCTTTTCGTTGCAATGGTGAATGGAATTGTTTCCTTAACTTCTTTTTCTGTTTTCTCATTATTAGTGTATAGGAATGCAAGGGATTTCTGAGTGTTGATTTTATATCCTGCAACATTACTATATTCATTGATTAGCTCTAGTAGTTTTCTGGTCGAGTCTTTAGGGTTTTCTATGTAGAGGATCATGTCATCTGCAAACAGTGAGAGTTTTACTTCTTCTTTTCCAATCTGGATTCCTTTTATTTCTTTTTCTGCTCTGATTGCTGTGGCCAACACTTCCAGAACTATATTGAATAGTAGTGGTGAAAGTGGACACCCTTGTCTTGTTCCTGACTTTAGGGGAAATGCTTTCAATTTTTCACCACTGAGGATAATGTTAGCTGTGGGTTTGTCATATATAGCTTTTATTATGTTGAGGTACGTTCCTTCTATTCCTGCTTTCTGGAGAGTTTTTATCATAAATGGATGTTGAATTTTATCAAAGGCCTTCTCTGCATCTATTGAGATAATCATATGACTTTTATTTTTCAGTTTGTTAATGGGGTGAATTACATTGATTGATTTGTGTATATTGAAGAATCCTTGCATCCCTGGGATAAAGCCCACTTGGTCATGGTGTGTGATCTTTTTAATGTGTTGTTGGATTCTGATTGCTAGAATTTTGTTAAGAATGTTTGCATCTATGTTCATCAGTGATATTGGCCTGTAGTTTTCTTTTTTTTTGTGGCGTCTTCGTCAGGTTTTGGAATTAGGGTGATGGTGGCCTCATAGAATGAGTTTGGAAGTTTACCTTCGTCTGCAATTTTCTGGAATACTTTCAGTAAGATAGAGGTTAGCTCTTCTCGAAATTTTTGGTAGAATTCAGCTGTGAAGCCGTCTGGACCTGGGCTTTTGTTTGGTGGAAGATTTCTGATTACAGTTTCAATTTCCATACTTGTGATGGGTCTGTTAAGATTTTCTATTTCTTCCTGGTTCAGTTTTGGAAAGTTGTTCTTTTCTAAGAATTTGTCCATTTCTTCCAAGTTGTCCATTTTATTGGCATATAATTGCTGATAGTAGTCTCTTATGATTCTTTGTATTTCTGAGTTGTCTGTCGTGATCTCTCCATTTTCATTTCTAATTTTATTGATTTGATTTTTTCTCTTTGTTTCTTGATGAGTCTGGCTAATGGTTTGTCAATTTTATTTATCCTTTCAAAGAACCAGCTTTTTGCTTTGTTGATTTTTGCTATTTTGTTTCTTTTGTATTTATTTCTGCCCTAATTTTTAAGATTTCTTTCCTTCTACTAACTCTGAGGTTCTCTATTTCTTCCTTTTCTAGTTGCTTTAGGTGTAGAGTTAGGTTATTTATTTGACTTTTTCTTGTTTCTTGAGGCATGCCTGTATTATTATGAACTTTCCTCTTAGCACTGCTTTTATAGTGTCCCACAGGTTTTGTGTAGTTGTGTTTTCATTTTCATTCGTTTCTATGCATATTTTGATTTCTTTTTGATTTCTTCTGTGATTTGTTGATTATTCAGAAGGGTGTTGTTCAGCCTCCAAATGTTGGAATTTTTAATAGTTTTTCTCCTGTAGTTGAGATCTAACCTTAGTGCATTATGGTCAGAGAAGATGCTTGGAATAATTTTGATATTTTTGAATTTATCAAGGTTAGATTTATGGCCCAGGATGTGATCTATCCTAGAAAAGGTTCCATGTGCACTTGAGAAAAAGGTGAAATTCATTGTTTGGGGGTGAAATGTCCTATAGATATCAATTAGGTCTAACAGGTCTATTGTATCATTTAAAGTCTGTGTTTCTTTGTTAATTTTCTATTTAGTTGATCTGTCCATAGGTGTGAGTGGGGTATTAAAGTCTCCCACTATTATTGTGTTATTATTTATTTCCCCTTTCATGCTTGTTAGCATTTGTCTTATATATTGCGGTGCTCCGATGTTGGGTGCATATATATTTATAATTGTTATATCTTCTTCTTGGATTGATCCTTTAATCATTATGTAGTGGCCTTCTTTGTCCCTTTTCACAGCCTTTGTTTTAAAGTCTATTTTATCGGATATGAGTATTGCTACTCCTGCTTTCTTTTGGTCTTTATTTGCATGGAATATCTTTTCCCAGCCCTTCACTTTTAGTCTGTATGTGTCCGTTGTTTTGAGGTGGGTCTCTTGTAGGCAGCATATATAGGGATCTTGTTTTTGTATCCATTCAGCCAGTCTTTGCCTTTTGGTTGGGGCATTCAACCCATTTACATTTAAGGTAATTATTGATAAGTATGCTCCTGTTGCCATTTACTTTATTGTTTTGGGTTCGGGTTTATATGCCCTTTTTGTGTTTCCTGTCTAAAGTCTATCCTTTAGCATTTGTTGAAGAGCTGGTTTGGTGGTGCTGAATTCTCTCAGCTTTTGCTTGTCAGTAAAGCTTTTGATTTCTCCTTCATATTTGAATGAGATTCTTGCTGGGTACAGTAGTCTTGGCTGTAGGTTATTATCTTTCATCACTTTAAGTATGTCTTGCCATTCCCTCCTGGCCTGAAGAGTTTCTATTGAAAGATCTGCAGTTATTCTTATGGGGATCCCCTTGTGTGTTATTTGTTGTTTTTCCCTTGCTGCTTTTAATATTTGTTCTTTGTGTTTGGTCTTTGTTAGCTTGATTAATATATGTCTTGGGGTGTTTTGCCTTGGGTTTATCCTGTTTGGCACTCTCTGGGTTTCTTGGACTTGGGTGATTATTTCCTTCCCCATTTTAGGGAAGTTTTCAACTATTATCTCCTCAAGTATTTTCTCATGGTCTTTCTTTTGTCTTCTTCTTCTGAGACTCCTATAATTCGAATGTTGGAACATTTCATATTGTCCTGGAGGTCTCTGAGGTTGTCCTCATTTCTTTTAATTCGTTTTTCTTTTTCCTTGCTGATTCATTTATTTCTACCATTCTATCTTCTATTTCATTAATCCTATCTTCTTCCTCTGTTATTCTACTATTTGTTGCCTCCAGAGTGTTTCTGATCTCATTTATTTCATTATTCATTAAATGTTGACTCTTTTTATTTCTTCTAGGTCCTTGTTAAACCTTTCTTGCATCTTCTCAATCCTTGACCCCAGGCTATTTATCTGTGTTTCCATTTTGATTTCAAGATTTTGGATCATTTTCACTATCAATATTCAGAATTCTTTCTCAGGTAGATTCCCTATCTCTTTCTCTTTTGTTTGGTTTGGTGGGCATGTCTCCTGTTCCTTTACCTGCTGGGTATTCCTCTCTTTATCTTGGTTATAATTGCTGTGTTTGGGGTGGCCTTTCTATATTCTGGGAATTTGTGGAGTTCTCTTTATTATTGAGCTTCCTCTCTGTGTGTGGGGTTATATCAGTGGCTTGTCGAGGTTTCTTGATTAGGGTGGCTTGTGTTGGAGTTCTGGTGAGTGGAGCTGGATTTCTTCTCTCTGGAGTGCTGTGAAGTGTCTAGTAATGGGTTATGAGACGTCAATGGTTTTGGAGTATTTTGAGCTGCCTGTATATTGAAGCTTAGGGGCTTGTTCTTGTGTTGCTGGAGAATTTGTGTGGAATGTCTTACTCTGGAACTTGTTGGCCCTTGGGTGGTGCTCGATTTCAGTGTAGGTATGAAGGCATTTGATGAGCTCCTATTGGATAATGTTCCCTGTATTCAGGAATTCTCTGATGATCTCAGGATTTGGACTTAAGCTTCCTAATTCTGGTTTTCAGATTTATTTTTACAATAGCCTCATGACTTCTCCATCTATACAGTGCTGATGTTAAACCATCTAGGTTAAAGATGATAGGTTTCTCCACCTTGAGGGCCACCCCTAGAGGATCACTGAGTTACTTGGAGGAGGGAAGAGGGAGGGCATAGATAGAGGTGACTGGAATGAGATGAGGTGGAATCAAAAGAGGTGAGAGCAAGCTAGCCTGTAACCACTTTCTTGTGTGCGCTCCAAAGTCTGGACCTCTCAGAGGTGGTCACAGATTTATACAGGGAATAGGAGAGGGAAGAGGTAGAGAGGGAGGAAGTAGACAGAGGGGGCCAGGGGGATAAAAGAGGGAGATGAAAAGGAGGGATACAGATCCGGCCAGTAACCAGTTCCCTGAGTGTTCTCCACCTTCTGGGACACACAGAGATTCATGAAGTTGGGTGAGAGAAGAGGAGGGGGAGGGAGGAGAGAGAGGCCACTTGGTGGGAGAAAAGGAGAGTCCAAAGGAGGAGAGAGTGGTCAAGCCAGTAATCTCGCTCTCATGTAAAATTGGGTACTGAAGATTAGGTTTTTAAAAAGTACGAAATTGGCAACAAATACCAAAATGCAAAGATTAAAAATCTGGAGTAGAGAATGGGTTTTCAAAAATAAAATATTAATGGAAAGAAGAAGAAGAAAAAAAGCCACCAGAATTATTAAAAGACAACAACCTCCACCACAAAAAGACTATATATGGCATTTGCTTTAAAAATAGGGTAGTTTTTTTTGAAAAGTAATAATAGGTTATAAAAATAATAAATAGAGATATAGAGGACTTAAAAGTTTAAGAAAGTTTAAAAAAGAAGAAAAAAAGAAGAAAAAAATTTTTCAAAAAAAATTTAAAAAGAATTCTGTAAAAAGAAAAATAAGAAAAGAAAAATCATGCTTCCACATCAACCCCCAAAAAAAGAAAAAAAAATTTATCATAAAAGTATTAAAGATATATCTGGCCCTTTCTATGGCATTGTGGGCTGTGTGGGGTTGCTACCAGGGAGTTCCCTCTGTTTGCCTTCCTCTGTTTGCTGGTCTCTACCGTGTCTGATTTCCGTCTTGACACAGGGAGGACAGTGATGGACTCTACACTGGGCTTGCCCCTGCTGACGGCGCACACTTTGTTGCTCCGCCGGATAACCATCTGGGGGCCTCCCTAGGCTTCATGCGCCTCCCGTTCTAAGCCACTCAGGTTCGGCGCTCAGGAAGCCCCTCCGAGGCGCAGATTTGGTGGAGCCTGTGCTTTGTGCCCTTCCCAGGTCTGAGTAGCTAGGGAGTTTAGCAAGCACAATTGCTGCGACTTCTGGCCTTTCCGGGCTGCTAAATTTTCTGGGCATACCGCTGGGGCTCCTTCTCAGGCAGATAATGACTGTCCAGAGCCTCCAAGAATTCTTAGTTAGCAAAGAAACCTGCTTGCAATTTGGTAGGTAATGTCTCTCTTGAGCTGCGATTGCCCCCCTTCCAGCACTTAAGGCTCTGGCTGCCTGTGGCTGGAGGGGGATGGTCTGCAGCTGGCTATTTCCGATCCATCCTTTGTTCTGTGCATGGGCCTGTCAGTGTCTTATGTTCGAGCGTTTTGCATGGTAGTTATCCCACAGTCTGGTTTGCTAGTCCAAGTTAGTTCTTTCTGGCCATGCGCGGGCCCGATTCTGGCCGCGTTACCACCCGATTCTCAAGAAAAGCCCTGCAGCCTGCATCTCCCGTGGCCCGATTCTTAGAAAGCACTGTCACTGGTGCGTCCCGCTCCTCCCTGCCCAACCCCCACTTGCTAGTGTCAGATGCAGGCGTTAGCGCTGCTTATCCGCTGGGGGATTTACTGTTGGGCTCGTAACCTGTTGGTTTTAATTATTTATTTATTCTTCCTTCCTGTTATGTTGCCCTCTGTGCTTCCAAGGCTCGCCACAGACTCGGCTGCCAGAATGTTTCCTGGTGTTTGGAAACCTCTCTTTTGAGTCTCTTCCTTGGACGGGATTCCCTTCCCGGGACGGGGCTCCCTCCCTACCTCCTTTGACTCTTTTTCATCTTTTTTATTTATTCCTACCTGTTTTTGAAGCCAATGATCTGCTTTGCTGGATGCCTGATGTCCTCTGCAGCATTCAGAAGTTGTTTTGTGGAATTTACTCAGTGTTGAAATGTTCTAAATGTTCTTTTGATGAAGTAGTGAGGGAGAAAGTGGTCTCCCCGTCCTATTCCCTCCGCCATCTTTTTTCCCCTCCCAATTGTTTTTCTTTTATCATGAGAATTTTTAACCATTCATTCACTTACTTGATAAAAATTGGATACTTACTTTGTTGCAGGTGATCTGTTATAACATAGCTTTAAACAATACATATCCAGGCTCTGCCTTCCACAAAACCAGGGAGAGATTCTTTTTTTTTTTTTTTTAATTTTTTGACTACTTGCTAACAACTACATTCTTATCCTGATAATTTTTTTTTTGTAGCTAGATAAAATTGCTGCAATAATTTCTATTAAAATGTGTCTTGTTTAGGGAATGTACCACAGTATAATAAAGGCTGTATATGATAAGCCCATATTGAACATCATACTCACTGGTAAAAAGCTGAAAGCTTTTCCTTTATGATCAAAAACAAGATAAAGATGCCCACACTTGCCATTTTTATTTAAATGGCATTGTAAGTCCTAGCCAGAGCAGTTAGTCAGGGAAAATAAATTAAAGTTATCCACATTGGAAAGGAAGAACTAAAACTCACTGTTTATAGATGACATGATAGTACATATAGAAAACTCAAATTTTTACCAAAATGGAACTAAAAAAAGAACACAATGAAGTTGCAGGATACAAAGAGTATACTGAAATCTGTTGCATTTATATACTCCAATAATGAAATAACAGAGAAATTAAGAAAACAGTTGTATTTACCATTGCATCAGAAAACATAAAATACTTAGGAGTAAGCTTAGCAGAGGAAATGAAAGCCCTGTACACTGAAAGGTATGAGACACTGATGAAAACAATTGAAGACACAAATAGAAAGGTATTCTGTGCTCATGGATTAGAAGAATTAATATTGTTAAGTGTCCATACCACTTAAGGAAATCAACAGATTCAGTGCACTTCCTATCAAAATTTCAATATCATTTCTCACAGAAATAGAACAAGAAATCCTAAAATTTTTACATATCCACAAAAGACCCTAAATAGTCTTAAATAAATAAAAACAGACACATAGATCAGTGTAATAGAACAGAGAGCCCAGAAATAACCTCACGCATAAATGGTCAATAATTTACAGCAAAGGAGACAAGAATATACAATGAGGAGAGGTGAATCTCTTCCAAAAGTGGTGTTGTTAGAGTGGGGCCACTCTTATGCCATATACAGAAATTAATTCAAGTGGATTAAAGACTTGGGCCTCAGTCTGAACCCACAAGATTTCTAAAAGAAAACATAGCCAATAAACTCCTTGACATTGTTTCTGATAATGTTTTCTTTTGATCTGACAACCAAAACAAAGGAAACAAAAGTAAATATAAAAACGTGAGAATACATCACACTAAATGTTCTGCACAGGAAAAGAAATCAGTGAAATGAAAAGGTAGCTATCTGAGTGGGAGAAAATGTTTGCAAATCATATTTCTAATCAGGCACTGATAGCCGAAACTGGGGGCTTCCCAGGTGGTACCAGTGGTAAAGAATCCACCTGCCAATGCAGGAGATGTGAGAGTTGCAGGTTTGATCCTTGGGTTAAGAAGATCCCTTGGAGTAGGAAATGGCAACCCACTCCAGTACTCTTGCTTGGAAAATTCCATGGATAGAGTCCGTGGGGCTGCAAAGATTCGGATGCAACTGAGCATGCATGCAAAATAAACAGAAAGCACACATCCAAAATAAACAGAAAGCACACATAGCTCATAGAGCCCACCTGCAAAAACAAATCTAATTTTAAAAATGGAGAAGGAGGATCTGCATAGATATTTTTCCAAAGAAGACATAGAGATGTGTCCACCAGGTACATGAAGAGATGCTCAGTGTTACTAATCATTAGAGAAATGTGAATCAAAACCTCCATAAGATATCACCTCACACCTGTTAGAATGACTATTTCCAAAAGAGAAGAAACAAGTGTATGGAAGGATATGGAAAAGAGAACCTTTGTGTGCTGTTGTGGGGAATGTAGATTGGTACAACCACCATGGAAAATAGTATGAAAGTTCCTAAAAAGTTAAAAATATAACTACTGTATGATCCAGTGATCTTACTTATGGGTATTTATCCAAAGAAAATTAAAGAACTATCTTGAAAAGATATCTGCACCACATGTTTATTGCAACATTATTTACAGTAGCCAAGTTATGGAAACAACCTGTGTCTATCAATGGATATATGAAGACAATATGGTATGTATGTATAAAATGGAATGCTATTTGACCGTAAGAATAAAATTTTTCTGTTTAAAACATCATGGATGTACTTTGAGAGCATTGTTGCTGTGTAGTTGCTAAGTTGTGTCCAACTTTTTTGCTCTCTCACTGACGGTATAGCCAGTCGGGCTCCTTTGTCCGTGGAATTTCCCAGGCAAGAATACTAGAGTGGCTTGCCATTTCCTACTCCAGGGGTCTTCCAAACTGAGGGATCAAACTTGCATTTGCAGATGGATTCTTTACCGCTGAGCTGCCAGGAAGCTCTCTTGAGGACATTAGGCTAAGTAAGTCAGAGGAAGACAAATGTGTTATCGCACCTGTATGTGGAATAAAAAGAAAATGAAAACAACAAAAATGAACCTCATGGATACAGAGAACATACTGGTGGTTGCCAGAAACACGGGTGTGGGGCTTGGGTGAAATGGATGAAAGGAGTTAAAAGGTATAAGCCTCTAATTATAAAATAAGGTATGCAGATGTGATTTTTACCATGGCAACTATATTTTGCAACAATGTATTGCATATTTGAAAGGTACTGAGAGAATGTATCTTAAAAGTTCTCACCACAAGAGAAAAAAGTCTGTAAATATGTATGGTGATGGATCTTAACAGACCTTATTGTGGTGGTCATTTCACAGTGTATAGAAATGTTGAATTATTTTGTTGTAAACCTGAAACTTACATGATTTATGCCAATTATACCTAAATAGAAAATGTAATAATATCTCTATTTATTATAAAAAGATACATTAATAACAAGTTATACCAAGTGAATGGTGAAAGTGAAAGTGAAGTTGCTCAGTCGTGTCCAACCCTCAGTGACCCCGTGGACTGCAGCCTACCAGGCTCCTCTGTTCATGGGATTTTCCAGGCAAAAGTACTGGAGTGGGGTGCCATTGCCTTCTCCGGTGATTACTGCTATCTACCTGTTAATATAATATGAGTTTCTTATGTATGTCTCAAATTCCAGAGTGAGATTCCTTGACCTTTAGATTATGTCCCCTTTAAAGGACTCAACATAAGCACTTACTTAAATTGATAAGATGGCAGAGGATGAGAGAGAAATTATGGATACTCACACAGACTCCCCTCAGCAGTACCTACATCTGACAGCATTTTTTTTAACTTTTTGTTTTGTATTGGTGTATAGCCGATTATGTTGTGATAGTTTCAGACGAACAACGAAGTGGACTCAGCCACACATACATGTATCCATTCTCCCCCAGACTTCCATCCAGGCTGCCACTTAACACTGAGCTATATAGTAGGTCCCTGTTGTCAGCATTCTTAAACATAAGCAACCAGGATCTCTTTCAGATCTAAAAGAAAGCTGGAATTCAAGGAGATATTCTTTAAACATCAGTACAGGCATGTATGGTCTCACTTCCATGTATTACTCTGCCTAGTTCCTCCACTACAGGACATAAAAATGCGATACTTCTATATAAAGTTAAAAATGTAATTCTGAAGCAATGCAAACATACATTCTAACATGATAGGTTGCTGTAATGTATACATTTCTGTCTACACAAAATAAAGAGTTAGACAATACAAGCAAGACTTCATCAAGGTTAAATGAGCTCAACTCCTCAGATTAATACACTGGTCCTGATCTCAGCAAGCAACTTTACCTTGTTTTCACCTTTTTGTACTTTGTAGTTTACTGAAAGCTTCTTTTTGTATATAATAATCTCAATAGAAAAATCTTCACCTGCAAATATAAGGTAAATTCTTTTTCACAGCTATAGGCTGTAGTACTGATTTCTCCAGGTATCAGTGGAGAATGGAAAATTTGCATGTGTTGTTAATTCCAGATTCTAAGAAAACTGTCCCAAGACCCTGTTGCCACAGCCATGCCATCATCAGTTACACCTAAACAGCTGACATGGTTGTCATGACCAGCAAGAACACCTGCACAATCTCCTCTGAGTGTGTCCCATACGTTACAATTGAAGTCATCATAGCCAGCTAACAGGAGACGCCCACTTTTTGAGAAAGCTCCAGAAGTGATCCCACAGATGATATTGTCATGAGAGTACAGTAATAACTCTTGGTCTGCACGAAGGTCAAAGAGCCGGCAAGTGGCATCATCAGAGCCAGTGGCAAAGGCATATCCATTTGGGAAAAAACTGACAGCATTAATATCCGACACATGCCTAGTGGAAGACTGTCTGCAAATATAAAAGTCAGTCTCTGCCCATATATGTATATTTACATACATATATATATCCTTCTAGATTTTCTGTGCATTAAAGTTATATTTTACATACAAGTGATCATACTGGCTTTCCTGTTCTACAGTTTTTCTCTCAAAAGTATGTTAGATATTTTAAAAATTTCAATCTACTTCATTTCTTTAATTTACAATATTTTCATTTTCATTGGTCAGCTAATATACCATTGATTGGATTAATCTTGCTCCAGGAGGTGAATATTTGCATTTTTTTAAATCAATTTTCACTGTTTTAGACGATGATGAAAAACACCACCAAATTTCATTGCTATTTTAAATCTTTGTCAACAAAGGTCCATCTAAGTCAAGGCTATGGTTTTTCCAGTGGTCATGTATGGATGTGAGAGTTGGACTGTGAAGAAAGCTGAGCACTGAAGAACTGATGCTTTTGAACTGTGGTGTTGGAGAAGACTCCTGAGAGTCCCTTGGACTGCAGTGAGATCCGTCCATCCTAAAGGAGATCAGTCCTGGTTGTTCACTGGAAGCACTGATGCTGAAGCTGAAACTCCAATACTTTGGCCACCTGATATGATGAGTTGACTCACTGGAACAGACTCTGATGCTGGGAGGGATTGGGGCAGGAGGAGAAGGGGACGACAGAGGGTGAGATGGTTGGATGGCATCACCAACTCGATGGACAATGAGTTTGGGTAAACTCCGAGAATAGATGATGGACAGGGAAGCCTGGCGTGCTGCAGTTCATGGGGTCACAAAGAGTTGGACACAACTGAGTGACTGAACTGAACTGAACATTTGATATTCTTTGATTATGAATAAAGCAGAGCAATTTTTCTCAGATCAAATGCTTTATTTTCCCCATATGTAGACTAGCACTTCATCTGATAGGTTTCTGTTATAAATTTGGAATCCTTTATACTCACTTCTACATTTTCCCTGTATTCTCCAAAAGAATTATAAAAACAAATTTCCCAGGATCCTTTTTTCCTAACTATTCTCTAAAAACTAAAATCAGAATTGAAAATTGGGCCATTTTGGATTGACTTGTGCTAAACTCTGGGAGTTGGTGATGGACAGGGAGGCCTGGTGTGCTGCAGTCTGTGGGGTCGCAAAGAGTCAGACATGACAGAGACTGAACTGACCTGAACTGAAACTAATCTGTTGTACAGATTTGGTTTTGGTGAACTAACTGACCTGATTTGGTTGGTTTAGGTCAATGGATTACCACCAAAGATTTGCAACTGTTCTACTGAACTCAGTCCATATGAAAGTTATCAAATAATTTTCAAGTAGCTGCCATAAACATGAGAAGAAGTGAATCAAATGTATAAGTGATTTGGTACCATTCAGGAAAAAAACAGCAGTTTTTGTAGTTTCTGTTTGGTGGTCATATTTCTGCTGGTGCCTGTACAAGCTGTGCTTTATCAGTTGATAGAGTAACTGAGCATGGAACCCGGATGCATGCTGCCTTTTAATATTGATCTCCTGTTTTGAAGTGTAGTGAACTTGATCATTCTGAACTTCAGACAGCAAAGACCAGTAACATAAAAGTTGATGGAAACCAGTCCGGGTGATAATATTATAAAAAGGCAAAAGATTTCATCAGAGATGGTAACTAGTTCTTTAAACTAGCCAAGAGCACAGTTTAGAAATGTGAATCCTAGAAATGTGTTGGTTTAGGATAATTGATATATAGATTTTTAGTATATTAAAGTTCCACCAAGATTCTTTATCTTCTTGATAAATATAACTCCTTTGCTAAGAGGACACTGTCATAATGATAGGAGAGTTTGCACAAGAGTATATAGAATTGATGCTGCATATATCAGCATATTCAGTCCTAGGTGATCATTTAAACACATGGTGAAAAAATGAAATGTCTATGTAAATATGACTTGAGTGATTTTCAGGATACGTATTAAACAGAAATCTCATCAGGAAAGGTATATGGGTGTGTGTGACATGGGGTTTTCAGAATTTTTGAGAAATTTCTTTGGTGAGTGTTTCTTAAAATGATGAATATATTATAGTTGGGATTTTGTATCTGACTTCCGTAGTCTTGACCTGCTTATCTGTGAAGCAGAGTGAATAATCAAAGTCTGTCTTAGAAGTGTCAATCCTTTTTGCTTCAGGGATCAAAAAGTCTAGAGGTAAGCAAAATACGAGGATAGTGATTGTTTCTGAAGATTGCTTAGCCAGTTTAAAGAGAGTCATGGATGGAGAAACACAGAATAATGTAAATATAATTCTTTGTCCAATTTCAGATTCCGTTTTTGTTCTATTTCTGTTTTATTCTGGATATTTCAGGATAGCATGTGCAGTCAGATATTGTATTTAAGAATTAAATAAGCATTAGTTATCTTTAAGGGAACAGAACAGTTTTCATAAATAGAAGTATATTTTATTTATTCTTTTTTCTTCTAATGAAAATAATTCAGATCATAGCTGACTCTAAATACCAGAATATTATGACATTTTAAAAGAATCACTTCATTGAGTATTAGAAGTAATTAAGTATAGTCTTGGTTTTGGTCGAGTCAAGTGAATTATCTTTTTATCTTGGTATTCTTGGTGAGTGGAATTTTAAAGTAAAAGTGATCATTCTATGAACTCTACTGAGTCTTCATATTTTATTAACCTTATCATAAATACTAGTCCTTATATTAACCCTTCAAATAAGAATTATTAGCAATGTTCCACATGTAGGAAAATTCAAGCTTTGAAAGACACAGTTTGTATGAGCTACTAGGTGTCTGAGAGTTTCAGGATTTGAACCTAGTCCTTAAACCATCCAAAGCTTATGCTCAGGAATAATAGTCATTACCATTACCAATTTTGTAAGAGTATTCATAATTTTGGGACTCTCTTTTCTTAGCATTGTTTTTTCTTACCATTCATGTAGATACTTGTTAGAATAAAAGAAATAAATGTTATCAATTGAGCTTTTGTTTTGATTTTAAAAATACTATTTTTGATTTTTCTTACAGTAATGTGAAATCCAAGAACCAGTAATGATTGGACTGAAAAGTGTCCCCCATCATTCCTTCCTTATTTCAAATAACCAAAAATATCATTCTTTGAAAATTTACCTTCGTTCCATTGATAGCACTTGGAAGCAAAGGTGGAAATCACTAAATATGACTTTTATTTGAATAGCACATTGACTAAAAGATGGAATCGAAATGTTAAGTAACTTATCCTTGATTAACACTAAAATTTAATATTTAAATGTTTCTTGTGAGGACAGCTTTGGAGGACCGCAGAAGTTGTTATCTGCTTCTGTGGTATTAAATACCGCCGCCATGCTTGAATCTGACCATTTCTGCTCTAATATAGCCCAGACTAATGGATCCAGTTGCCTAAGTGAGATTATCAATATTTTAAAATTTCTTAACGTGAAGTAAATACACGTATAGAAGAGTGCCCTCCACCCCAGTAACTATTATCTTAATGTTTAATTGCTGTCCTAACACTTTATAGTAGTCATCAAGATTTTAAATATACGTTTATATATTAGTGATGGATTATTAGCTTAATGCCTGTTGGCATAAGCTCTGTGTTCCATCACTACAAGCTTTTATTCAGCATATGTATCAGTCATCTAGCAGACTGCCTGATACTTAGTCTAAATAATTCATTGAGTAATGAAGGGACTATGTAAAATACAGCCAGTTTGTATTATGTACACAGGCCAGTTTGCTGATACGTATAGAATTTTCTGATTAATTCAAGGTATAGGAGAAAGGGAGAGTTAATTCTTACTGGTTATTGTACCCACTTTTTTGCCATGCTATGTTGCATGTGGGGCTCTTAGCTCCCCAAGCAGGGATCGAACCCATGCCCCCAGCACTGGAAGCATGTAGTCTTAACCACTGGGTCTCTGCTGAAGTCCCTCTGCCCACATTTTCTAATAACAGGATTTAGTTAAATGTCTACATTTTTCTTCTGGTCTTTCTGCTATTATTCAGCAAAATGAAAAATAATATTTTCTTTATGTGTAACACATAAAAAGTCCATGTACAAAGCCTACAGTATTTTTATTTACTTTATCTTGAATAAAGAATGGAGAGATTTGTAGTTTTAGTTTATGTAACAGCCAGGCAGGGGTGAATATTTTTAATAAAAACGACATCAGGCTGGCATCGGAAAATCATTCTTTCAGCATGTGTCATTAGTTGGATCGCTCATCCTTTTCCAGTTTATTTTTCTTTCCTGCTTAACACTTGTGTTCCCTCTCTCCTTTCTACCTGCCCTTCTTTCTTTCTGTTTAATGTCTGCGAGTCTTTAGGTCTTTTGGGAGTAGCCTTGGGGCTTGCTCAGCACTGGTGGCCCTTGGGGCTGATGAGGAATAAAGAAGCATATGGTTGAGCAAAGCCATGTTGAAACTACTGGCAGATATCCTATGTGTATAATTACTGTTTAGGGCTTTTTTGGTTTTTCTGTTGAATGGTCCCTATTGTGCCTGATTTATTAGTTACTGGTTTGAACACTTACACAGTAAGCTGCAGTTCTGTAATTTAGAGGAAAGAACCCTCATGTGCCTATTTGCAAGTTCTTGTAATTGAAGACTTCCCTTCAAAAAGGATACTGTGGATAAGTCTTTGAAAAAACACCCAAAATATCCTATGATACTATTACCCAGGCTAAATGTCACTAAAGCAAGTTAATAATAAAACAGCAAAAACAAGCCATACCTTCTGTTCTTTCTGCCTATAGAAACTCTTTACTGAAGAGTGAAACATTATCGCATACTCTATAGTAACATGACTTTGTATGTTTGATTCTGTTCTGTGAATGACCCATATACTTGAAACCATAGAGAGTAAAGTGATTTTTCATATTAATGCTTGAATCTAATAATTCATCAAGAAAATGTACTATAAAATATATTTTATAAACCAATGCTTAAATTTCATCCTTCAGTTCAGTTCAGTTGCTCAGTCGTGTCTGACTCTTTGCAACCCCATTAATCGCAGCACGCCAGGCCTCCCTGTCCATCACCAACTCCTGGAGTTCACTCAGACTCACGTCCATCGAGTCAGTGATGCCATCCAGCCATCTCATCCTCTGTTGTCTCCTTCTCCTCCTGCCCCCAATCCCTCCCAGCATCAGAGTCTTTTCCAATGAGTCAACTCTTCACATGAGGTGGCCAAAGTACTGGAGTTTCAGCTTCAGCATCATTCCTTCCAAAGAAATCCCAGGGCTGATCTCCTTCAGAATAGACTGGTTGGATCTCCTTGCAGTCCAAGGGATTTTCAAGAGTCTTCTCCAACACCACAGTTCAAAAGCATCAATTCTTTTGCACTCAGCTTTCTTCACAGTCCAACTCTCATATCCATACATGACCACTGGAAAAACCATAGCCTTGACTAGACGGAACTTTGTTGGCAAAGTAATGTCTCTGCTTTTCAATATGCTATCTAGGTTGTCATATCTTTTCTTCCAAGGAGTAAGTGTCTTTTAAAATCACCATCTGCAGTGATTCTGGAGCCCAAAAAAATAAAGTCTGCCACTGTTTTCACTGTTTCCCATCTATTTCCCATGAAGTGATGGCACTCATCTCACACACTAGCAAAGTAATGCTCAAAATTCTCCAAGCCAGGCTTCAGCAATACGTGAACCATGAACTTCCAGATATTCAAGCTGGTTTTAGAAAAGGCAGAGGAACCAGAGATCAAATTGCCAACATCCACTGGATCATCAAAAAAGCAAGAGAGTTCCAGAAAAATATCTGTTTTTGCTTTATTGACTCTGCCAAAACCTTTGACTGTGTGGATCACAATAAGCTGTGGAAAATTCTGAAAGAGATGATATTACCAGACCACCTGACCTGCCTCTTGAGAGACCTATATGCAGGTCAGGAAGCAACAGTTAGAACTAGACATGGAACAACAGACTGGTTCCAAATAGGAAAAGGAGTATGTCAAGGCTGTATATTGTCACCCTGCTTATTTAACTTATATGCAGATTATATCATGAGAAATGCTGGGCTGGGAGAAGCACAAGAAGAATCAAGATTGCCGGGTAAAATATCAATAACCTCAGATATGCAGATGACACCACCCTGGTGGCAGAAAGTGAAGAAGAGCTAAAAAACCTCTTGATGAAAGTAAAAGAGGAGAGTGAAAAAGTTGGCTTAAATCTCAATATTCAGAAATTTCATCCTTATCCATTATTTTAAAAATAAATGCTAAGTGAAGGACAGTAGCTCTTTTGATGATCAATGTGTCCTCTTGATGCACACATTAAATTTTTTTAAAGAATCAATAACATTATTGAACCGTCTTTTTCTGTAATCTTCAAATTTAACAGTCAGATTGATAATCTACTATAAGTTAATATAACTACAAATTACTTATTTAATATTATTGCTCTAGTTTAAATATATGCATGTGGATAAGTGCCTGGGTATGCTTATACTATATAATCTGGAGTTCTTAGGTTTTGATTATGTCTCTTCTAATTTAAATAGCAAAGATGATAAAAGCAGAGTATCATAAATCTGTCAGTGGCTTTACTTGAGATTATTTTTACTTGAAGCTTCAGCAATGTTTTTTCAAAATGAATATTTAAAGAAGATAGCCTTCCATACACTTTGTACCTGACCTAGTGAAATTTCTGCACCTGTTGCCCAGGGATAACTTTGGTTGTGGATGCTGTGGGAGTGATGGACAGCAACATGATGAGTTCAGGCCATGCTGAATAGCCATCTCTGTAATACAGTGTCAGTGTGAATGAGAGAACAGTTCCCTGACTTCTGTGTGACTGCTCTTTTTAATAAGTTTGACTTTAATTAAAAAAAAAAAAAATGAAAGTGGGAATGTAGGGAAAGTGTGGTCTACTACTCAGGGGTAAAGCATTTTCTCTTTTGCATTATTTATTTTCTAAACTCTTTAATGCTAGGTACTAAGTGGTATGGGAAAGTTACTAAGGTGATATCCTGAGGCTTGGCAGTACAACTCAGTTTAGAGGGAAAAATGTTAGTTCCTTAAAAATAGTAATCGGTAAGTTAATGTTTTTAAAGGATTCACAACTGCTAAACTGTCATGTTTTTACTCACAACTGCTAAACCATCATATGACTCCCAGGATGAGTACATGCCAAACATTTATGCAACTGATTATAGAAAGAGAGCTATGTTGGCATCAGAGAAAGATTATTGGGGAAAGAATGGCTAGGTTAGTTACATAACTGATTAATGTCCTGTAGGGTGTACATGCTCATTTGTTCAGTCATTTCCATCTCTGTGCGACCCCATGGACTGTTAACTGCCAGTCTCCTGTGTCCAAGGGATTTTCAAGGCAAGAATACTGAAGAGGGTTACCATTCCCTTCTCTAGGGGATCTTCCTGACGCTGGGATCGAATGCATTTCCTGCACCAGCAGGCAGACTCTTTACTAAGCCACCTGGGCAGTGGCCCATAAACGTGGAGATTACCTTTTCTACCAGACAAGTCATTGGGATCACTATCAGATGAAAATCTACCAGTTAACTGGTAACTTTACCTCCTCTGGGCTTTTAATTAATGAATATGTCAAATACATATTATCCTTAGGCTGGTTAAAGAATGCTGCAGTGTGATACTAAAAACCTAGACTGTTTTCCCTTTGCCTTATTTCCAAGTGTGAATATTTTTTTTCTTAGTGGCAGTCATTGATGTATAAAAAGCAATCTATAAATGTTTAAAAACAAGGGAAAAAGTATTATGCTTAGGGTGAAAATTAGAGAATAAAACTCCTCTGCATAAAATAGAAATTTATTTTATTCCCAAGAGTTGGGTGTGGGGAGGAGATGAAATAACAGAGAAGGGACCAGAAATTAAAAAAACATAAGTTAAACAAAAAGGAGATTGAGCGCTGCATGAGGGAAGGCTAGGGAAAACCCATAGTTGTGGCACTACCAAAAGGGATTTTGAGAATGGAGATAGCTAGGATTTGAAGTTACTTGTATTGTTCAGTGGATGATATAATTGATCTCTTTGTCTTCCACTCTTTAGTAAATTCTGTGCTCATGAATGTTGTGTGTATGCTTTAATTTGTAAATTGGTGAATGATTTTTTGTATTGTATTAAGTTGCTTCTTTGGTGTCTGACTCTTTGGGACCCTGTGGACTGTAGCCCACCAGGCTCCTCTGTCCATGTAATTTTCCAAGCAAGAATACTGGAGTGGGTTGCCATTTCCTACTCCACGGGATCTTCCTGACCCAGGAATTAAACATGCATTTCTTATATCTCTTGCATTGGCAGGATTCTTTACCACTAGTGTCACCTGGGAAGCCTGAATGATTTTATAAACAGATTATTTATAAATAATATTTATAATAATGAATAGATTATTTATAAATAAATTTATGAATATATTTATGTATTCAACAATGACTTTTGTACCCAGCTGTGTGCTGGCCACGTATGAGTTGCTAGACATACTGAATGTAATTGAACAAAGAAAATAAAAATGAGCCTTTATAGACTTTATAGTTTAGTGTGAAAGTGAGGCAGTAGTAGATGAACACATCAGTATGTAATTGTAACTTTTGGTGAAGGCTATAAAAATAGGATACTGTGATAGAGACTGATAGACTTAGAGATCTATTTTAATGGTTTGGCCTAAGAAAGCTCTTCCTCTGAGGAGGCCTTTAGGCAGACCTGAAGTACAGACCATCGATGAGGAGGGAAGACATGTCCCTGGGTGTTAGTTGCTTACGGCTGCCATAAGAACCACAGATTTGGTGGCTTAAAACTACAGTATTTACTCTCTCCCAGTTCTGGAGGCTCTAAGTCCAGAATCAAGGTGTCAGCAGGGATGCTTCCTCCTGGAGGCTCTAACAAAGATCCAGTCCCTGCCTGTCTCCTGGTTCCCCGTGGCATCTGGCCAGCCTTGACGTTGCTTTGCTGGTAATTGCAGTCCTCCAGTTTCCACCTCTGTCTTCACAGTGCCTTCTTGAGAGTGGCTGTGTTACAAGTCTCCCTCATCCTTTTTCTTAGAGACCGTCACTGCATTTAGGGATACCCTAAATCCAGGATGAACCTCTTTGAGATTCTTAATTGCCTCAGTTCAGCACTAGGCAGGGTCTAGTTTCTCCTGTGCTGGGACAAGCATGTGCTAAAGAGTTCAAGGAAAGAGGATGTTTTGGGGGAGAGGGAGAATAGGTCATTATCCAGTTGACGTGGTGGGTGATGCTGTCGTGTTGCCAGCTATGAAAGTGACTAGAGCCGGAGAATAAGCCTCATGTGAATTTTCAAAAGCATGAGGAATAATTTGGGCTTCACAGGGCCTAAACAGGGATTGAAGTTGTCTGTGAAATCCATTTGATGTTCAGCTCATTGTTACCTTTTCTCACAGTATTGTCAAAAGTCTTGTGACTTAATGAGCTTATTCTAAGTGGGTATGCTCTTCTGCCTTATGTATAAACCGTCTGCATAATTACTGCTTGTGATTTTCTTGTCTGTTCCGAAAGTGTCATTTTTCATGGTCCTTGCCTCTTTCATTTTGTTACCACATTCCATTCCTGAAATCATCAATGCCTCATGATCCATTTTCAAGTCACACCTTTGACAGAGTGAATCAAGGCCATAGTGCAGTGGGATTACACAGGTTGTCCAGACCAGCTGAGTCTTCTCCTATGATGTCTAAGTGTACAGTATGCATATATCACCACTTTGAAAAGCAGTTTTAGGTTCCTTCACTAAGATATGCCAATTGAATTCAGCTTGGAGTATAAGATAACTGGTTTTAAAATACTGAATCTGAAGAACTCTTGTTCAAGTAGACCAGTTTCACTAGTGTCGATTTTGTCTCATGTTAAGGGAATGACACGTGAGCATCATTTTATATAATTGAAGACAACTTATATAAAAGTTGTACTGTGAAACCTTAGATTAGAGCCAATGGCTTCCTTCACTTCAGTTCAGTTCATTCGCTCAGTCGTGTCCAACTCTTTGCGACCCCATGAATCGCAGCACACCAGGCCTCCCTGTCCATCACCATCTCCCGGAGTTCACTCAGACTCACGTCCATCAAGTCGGTGATGCCATCCAGCCATCTCATCCTCTGTCGTTCCCTTCTTCTCCTGCCCCCAATCCCTCCCAGCATCAGAGTCTTTTCCAGTGAGTCAACTCTTCGCATGAGGTGGACAAAGTACTGGAGTTTCAGCTTCAGCATCATTCCTTCCAAAGAAATCCCAGGGCTGATCTCCTTCAGAATGGACCGGTTGGATCTCCTTGCAGTTCAAGGGACTCTCAAGAGTCTTCTCCAACACCATAGTTCAGAAGCATCAATTCTTCGGTGCTCAGCCTTCTTCACAGTCCAACTCTCACATCCATACATGACCACAGGAAAAAACACAGCCTTGACTAGACAGACCTTAGTCGGCAAAGTAATGTCTCTGCTTTTGAATATACTATCTAGGTTGGTCATAACTTTTCTTCCAAGGAGTAAGCGTCTTCTAATTTCATGGCTGCAGTCACCATCTGCAGTGATTTTGGAGCCCCCAAAATAAAGTCTGACACTGTTTCCACTGTTTCCCCATCTATTTCCCATGAACTGATGGGACTGGATGCCATGATCTTTGTTTTCTGAATGTTGAGCTTTAAGCCAACTTTTTTACTCTCCTCTTTCACTTTCATCAAGAGGCTTTTTAGTTCCTCTTCACTTTCTGCCATCAGGGTGGTGTCATCTGCATATCTGAGGTCATTGATATTTCTCCCAGCAATCTTGATTCCAGCTTGTGCTTCTTCCAGTCCAGCATTTCTCATGATGTACTCTGCATAGAAGTTAAATAAGCAGGATGACAATATACAGCCTTGATGTACTCCTTTTGCTATTTGGAACCAGTCTGTTGTTCCATGTCCAGTTCTAACTGTTGCTTCCTGACCTGCATACAGATTTCTCAAGAGGCAGGTCAGGTGGTCTGGTATTCCCATCTCTTTCAGAATTTTTCACAGTTTATTGTGATCCACACAGTCAAAGGCTTTGGCATAGTCAAGAAAGCAGAAGTAGATGTTTTTCTGGAACTGTCTTGCTTTTTCCATGATCCAGCAGATGTTGGAAATTTGATTTCTGGTTCCTCTGCCTTTTCTAAAACCAGCTTGAACATGAGGGAGTTCACAGTTCATGTATTGCTGAAGCCTGGCTTGGAGAATTTTGAGCATTACTTTACTAGCATGGGAGATGAGTGCAATTGTGCGGTAGTTTGAGCATTCTTTTGCATTGCTTTTCTTTGGAATTGGAATGAAAAGTGACCTTTTCCAGTCCTGTCGCCACTGCTGAGTTTTCCAAATTTGCTGGCATATTGAGTGCAGCACTTGCACAGCATCATCTTTCAGGATTTGAAACAGCTCCACTGGAATTCCATCATCTCCACTAGCTTTGTTCATAGTGATGCTTTCTATGGCCACTTGACTTCACATTCCAAGATGTCTGGCTCTAGATTAGTGATCACATTATCACGATTATCTGGGTTGTGAAGATCTTTTTATACAGTTCTTCCGTGTATTCTTACCACCTCTTCTTAATATCTTCTGCTTCTCTTAGGTCAATATCATTTCTGTCCTTTATGGAGCCCATCTTTGCATGAGACATTTCCTTGGTATCTCTAATTTTCTTGAAGAGATCCCTAGTCTTTCCCATCCTGTTCTTTTCCTCTATTTCTTTGCATTGATCGCTGAAGAAGGCTTTCTTATCTCTTCTTGCTATTCTTTGGAACTCTGCATTCAGACGCTTATATCTTTCCTTTTCTCCTTTGCTTTTCACCTCTCTTCTTTTCACAGCTATTTGTAAGGCCTCCCCAGACAGCCATTTTGCTTTGTTGCATTTCATTTCCATGCGGATGGTCTTGATCCCTGTCTCCCGTACAGTGTCACGAACCTCGTTCCATAGTTCAT
Organism: Nanger dama; assembly: GCA_917880005.1. Classification (NCBI taxonomy): domain Eukaryota; kingdom Metazoa; phylum Chordata; class Mammalia; order Artiodactyla; family Bovidae; genus Nanger; species Nanger dama. The sequence goes on from CAKJTW010000007.1 coordinate 41,776,487, forward strand.
CAGGCACTCTATCTATCAGATCTAGGCCCTTAAATCTATTTCTCACTTCCACTGTATAATCATAAGGGATTTGATTTAGGTCATACCTGAATGGTCTAGCGGTTTTCCCTACTTTCTTCAATTTCGTTCTGAATTTGGCAATAAGGAGTTCATAATCTGAGCCACAGTCAGCTCCTGGTCTTGTTTTTGTTGACTGTATAGAGCTTCTCCATCTTTGGCTGCATAGAATATAGTCAGTCTGATTTTGGTGTTGAGTATCTGGTGATGTCCATGTGTAGAGTCTTCTGTTGTGTTGTTGGAAGAGGGTGTTTGCTATGACCAGTGCATTTTCTTGGCAAAACTCTATTAGTCTTTGCCCTGCTTCATTCCTCATTCCAAGGCCAAATTTGCCTGTTACTCCTAGATACAAATAATAAAGAGACTTCCTTTAACCTCTCTTTTTTTTTTTTACTGGTCATTTTTAAAACTTCTTTTTGGTTGTGCTGGGTCTTCATTGCTGCACATGGGCTTTCTCTAGTTGTGGTAGTGGGGGCTGCTCTTCGTTGCAGAGCAGGGACTTCTCTTTTGCCGGCTTCTCCTGCTGAGGAGCATAGGCTCTGGGTGCACAGGCTGCAGAGGGTGCAGCACACAGGCACAGTCATTGCGGCTGCCGGGCTGCACGGGGTCAGTAGTCGTGGTGCATGGGCTTGCCCTGAGGGGTGACAAGTCTTCCCAGACCAGGGATTGAACTTGTGTCCCCTGCATTGGCAGGAGGATTCTTGTCCTTTCTTTAACCTCTTACATGTGGCTTTCCAATTTCCTTTCCAAATAATGTGAATGTCCCAGTAGCATACTGGCCTGTAGGCAGGGTTATAATCATTGTTAATCATTCTTCAGCATCTTAAGGTGGATACCTTTAACATTGTCAACCACTAACCTGAATGCTGAAATAGTAACATTAATAAGACCTCGTTTAGGAAAACTTTTGGTCAAAGGAATTTTTTGCATTTCTGACTAGTTTCTCCTGCTTAAAGTAATTTAGCAGCAGGATCCCTGTAAAGGAAACCAACTGATTACTGGTGTAAGTGTGGGGACTGTAACACTGAGAAAATAATTGAGAAGAAGGACAGAACAAAGTCAGTTCACTCATACATATCCTGCATACCTTCCTTCTGCAAGGCAAAAGGAAATCAACATTAAAAAGGTTAAAGTTGGTCTTTCTGTCAGGCAACTGAGGACAAACTTAAAAAAAAAAAAACTTACATAAAATAGCAATTTGTGTTTTGGGAATGTTCCCCAAATGTGTGCTTGGATCCAATGTGAAATATATACTGAGGGACTTTGGGGAGCATACAGTAATTTTCAGTAGTTTAACTAGAAAACTGACAGATAGCAACTTAACATTTAAAAACAAAGCAGATGAATTAATTTATTTGTTGACTCAAGATGGGTTATAGATAAATGAAGAGAGCAAAAATACAGCTTTTCATGAGGGAGCAAATGAGCTGTGCCTCACTGCTAAAATGAAATGTGACCAAAAAAGCAGTTTGGAAAATAAGATTGTTTGTTGGGATTGCATTTAAATATGCTTAAGAAAATAGCCATGCCTTGTGACAAATGTGAGGTGGTGTAGAATAATTTACTGAATACTGTTTTGTGGGAACATTTTGTAAATCATCATGTTAGATTTATTTTTCCCATTAAAATATAAAAAGCTCCTCACAATTTATATCCCTTAAGAGAATTATAAGTTATTGGTTTATTGCATTTCTTATATTTAACTTGAAGCTTGTTTGGTTGTTGTATTTGACCTTGAATAATGAGAAAATAAACCTAAGATAAGAGCACTATTTTCTTTGTTTTATTACTTTCATTTTTTCCCCTTTTGGGTAAATTAATGTATGTTTCTGGTGTGCGGACAAAATTTAGATCAGGGGAATAAATCAACAGAAGGGATACTGTCAGTTTTTTTCTGTCAATAAGGGTGTTTTTAGACAAATTCTAGCAGTATGAGGACTAAATGACTTATTTTTGATAAGAGAAACAAAAATCAAGACCAGAAGTCTTTATTTTTTATTAATTAATATCCTTTGTATAAAAGTTTTAAAGATGTTTCTTTTTCAGGTAATTATATATTAAAAATTCACCTAATGTTAAAATTAGAACAGTAGGTATTATTAGATTTTAAATAATAGACTTTATAAAGTGCATTCTTATAGAGTTTCCTTCTAAACCCTAAGTAAAGTTATTTAGTCTACCTTTCTGGCAGAATTGGTTGATTGGCTTAGCATGTTCCTCATGGTAAAGGAGAAAAACCTCAGCTCAAACTTTCATCAGTTCCACTCTCATTTTTGTAGCCTCACTTTCCTCTTGGTAAAAATGTATAAGTTTTCATACTTCTGATGATAGCTATAAAATGTGCTGCTCAGTAATATAAGACTGTAGGATTTATCATAACTTATGTATCTTATGGATTTTCTCCATACTTTTGTTCAGAACTGTGAAGGAAAATTGGACTGAACAATTAGACAGGGAAGACTCAGTTGAAGACTGTTGCAGTGGCCGGGGAAGGGAGATGGAATTCAATTCTCTCAAACAAGTCTGGAGGAAATTGTAAGCCGTGTAGTGAGCTAGTGAAAAACTAGTGAGAGATGAATGGAGTACTGAGGAGGTTGGTCAGAGTGACTAGGCCAATTATTTGCAAATTGGTGATTATGGCTTCTAACTGGAGCACTGTCTTTCTGGCTGAAAATAGTTCAAAGGGATGGCTTCTATGTCTTCCAGAGAGGCATTCTGGGTCATCAGAATTGCAAGAGGCTGCGAGAAGATTTATATCTCAAAGGGGCAGAGAAAGAATACAAAATAGCAAGTTTTCTAAAGTAAGAGAACTCATGTCCTTTTTCTAAAGTGAAAAGAGAAGTCAGAGGCTTGTGAAAATGAGTTTAAGTCAATCAGTCATGGAGAAGGCAATGGCACCCCACTCCAGTACTCTTGCCTGGGAAATCCCATGGACGGAGGAGCCTGGTAGGCTGCAGTCCATGGGGTCGCTGAGAGTCAGACACGACTGAGTGACTCCACTTTCACTTTTCACTTTCATGCATTGGAGAAGGAAATGGCAACCTACTCCAGTGTTCTTGCCTGAAGAATCCCAGGGACAGGGGAGCCTGGTGGGCTGCCATCTATGGGGTCGCACAGAGTCGGACACGACTGAAGTGACTTAGCAGTAGCAGCACTCAGTCATGTCCAACTCTTTGCCACCCCATTGACTGTAGACCCTAGGTGACTCTATCCATGAAATTCTCCAGGCAAGAATACTGGAGTAGGGTGCCATTCCCTTCTCTAGGGGATCTTCCTGACCCAAGGATTGACCAAGTCTCCTGCATTGCCAGCAGATTCTTTATTGTCTGAGGCACCTTATAGTCAGAAGGAAACCTGTCTCAAGTTGAGTCAAATTTGGAAAACTCAACAGTGGCCATAGGACTGGAAAAGGTCAGTTTTCATTCAAATGCTCAAACTACCGCACAATTACACTCATCTCACACGCTAGTAATGTAATGCTCAAAATTCTCTAAGCCAGGCTTCGGCAATACATGAACCGTGAACTTCCAGATGTTCAAGCTGGTTTTAGAAAAGGCAGAGGAACCAGAGATCAAATGCCAACATCTGCTGGATCATCAAAAAAGCAAGAGAGTTCCAGAAAAACATCTATTTCTGTTTTATTGACTATGTCAAAGCCTTTGACTGTGTGGATCACAATAAACTGTGGAAAATTCTGAAAGAGATGGGAATACCAGACCACTTGACCTGCCTCTTGAGAAACCTATATGCAGGACAGGAAGCAACAGTTAGAACTGGACATGGAACAACAGACTGGTTCCAAATAGGAAAAGGAGTACGTCAAGGCTATATATTGTCACCCTGCTTATTTAACTTATATGCAGAGTCCATCATGAGAAACGCTGGACTGGAAGAAGCACAAGTTGGAATCAAGATTGCTGGGAGAAATATCAATGACCTCAGATATGCAGATGACACCACCCTGATGGCAGAAAGTGAAGAGGAACTAAAAAGCCTCTTGATGAAAGTGAAAGAGGAGAGTAAAAAGTTGGCTTAAAGCTCAACATTCAGAAAACGAAGATCATGGCATGTGATCCCATCACTTCATGGGAAATAGATGGAGAAACAGTTGAAATAGTGTCAGACTTTATTTTTGAGGGCTCCAAAATCACTTCAGATGGTGATTGCAGCCATGAAATTAAAAGACACTCCTTGGAAGAAAAGTTATGACCAACCTAGATAGCATATTGAAAAGCAGAGACATTATTTTGCCAACAAAGGTCTGTCTAGTTAAGGCTATGGTTTTTCCAGTGGTCGTGTATGGATGTGAGAGTTGGCCTGTGAAGAAAGCTGAGCGCCGAAGAATTGATGCTTCTGAACTGTGGTGTTGGAGAAGACTCTTGAGAGTCCCTTGAACTGCAAGAAGATACAACCAGTCCATTATAAAGGAGATCAGCCCTGGTTGTTCTTTGGAAGGAATGATGCTAAAGCTGAAACTCTAGTACTTTGGCCACCTGATGTGAAGAGTTGACTCATTGGAAAGACTCTGGTGCTGGGAGGGATTGGGGGCAGGAGGAAATGGGGATGACAGAAGATGAGATGGCTGGATGGCATCACCGACTAGATGGACATGAGTTGGAGTGAACTCCAGGAGATGGTGTTGGACAGGGAGGCCTGGTGTGCTGTGGTTCATCAGGTCGCAAAGAGTCGGACATGACTGAGTGACTGAACTGAACTGACCTGACCTGAGGGATGCTTAAACCAAAACTAAAGTCAAGATCAGTTCATTGGCTATGTCTCCATAGGTCATCAAAGAAAGTATTCTTTCTATGAATATTGTTTGTTTTCCAAGTACAGTTAACCCTTGAACAACACAGGTCTGAGCTGTTCAGGGCCACTTCTATGCAGATATTTTTCAATGAACTAAAGTACTACACAGTTCATGGTCAAATCTGTGGATGTGAAACTGAGTACAGAAGATGTGTGCTAGTCCCCTAACACTTAGGCCTATTAGTATCTTAAAACATGGAAATAGTTTTATTGCTGCCATCACTGGTGCCTGTGGCTTTTTCTGTATATTCTAAACATATAAAATAAAAGTCCTGTGGATGGAACTGTGCACCACTCCCAACCCCAATTCATATATTGAAGCTCTAACTCACATTGTGACTAATGCTAATAACACTGTATGTGGAGAAAGGGCTTGTAGGAGGTAATTAAAGTCAATGAGGTCATGATGGTGCAGTCTTAAACCTGTAGACTTGGTGGCCTTATAAGAGAGATTTCTCTCTCTCTGCAATCCGTGTGCGGACAGAGTGGACAGCCATTTGCAAGCCAGGAAGAGAGGGACTCGCAGAATCTGACCATGCTGGCACTCTGATGTTAGACTACCAGCCTCCAGAATTGTGAGAAAATAAGTGTCTATTGTGTAAGCCACAGATCCTGATACTTTGTTACAACGTCGTGAATGACTAGTACAATAATGAATATAATGCAGTAGAGACAGTTTGACATATTCTGAAGCTTGGTCTTAGGGGAAACTTACCTAATACCTTCAGGTCCAAAATAACTTTTTCTTTGCAGGAGGATTGATAGGGATTTTCAGTGACTGAGGACTATAACCCACCTGCTAATTTTTCAGTTTTCTGCATGTATTTGTTAGACAGTGCATCATTGTTTTTGCACCACACATCACACCTGGGAATTAAAGTAAGAATAAAGGCAAACAGTGGCTTTTGAATCAGGACCTACAAGAGAATCATTGGAATCCAGTCCTGCTTCTCGAATACCTCCATGTGGTAGAACTGGGATATTTCATACAAGTTCCTGAATAACTTTGACTACCTTGGATACCTTGTAAGAGCTTCTCTCCCTTCTTAAATTTACCATGTTTAACACATGTATTAGTTAGAATCCGTTTCAGCTGCATATAGCATAACAAAAGCATCTTCTAAATTTTTTCCAGTAGCCATGAGTAAGTGGTGGTGGGGCTAGGGGCGAGAGATGAGAATGTAGACCCCATGTATTTAGTTTCTTCTTATTATCAATAAATTTCCATTAGATTGTGATCCCACTGGATAAAGGGACTGTGCCTCTCGTTTACCTCTGTAGAGATTAACTTCTAAAATGGTGCCTGGGACATAATCTCAATATGCAAATGCATGAAATCATGAGTAAAAAGATGTGAATTTTGAAAGACAAATGAAGGTCCATTTTTCGTACAATTTTTTAAAAGTCACAAAAAGAAAAAGTCCACAAGGCTTCCCTTTTAGGTAACAGAGAACTATTGAATATTTTCAAGATAAGACAAGGTAAACATTTTTCATACTTATCACATATCTTGTTACATGGTGAAAGATATTAGTAGAGAATGATTACTTAAAATTTTTTGATTTTGGAAACTTTTAAACTTTCATAGATTTTAAAACTTAGTTTTATTAAGAAAAAATAGATTATTTTTATAGAAATGCTAAGAATAAGGTAAAAATACTTAGGCTAATAATAAAAGATATACAGCTGTATGCATTGTTATTTTACTTTATTTTTTGGTTTTGAACAAAACTGAAGCCCCTTTCATGCATCAGTAACCATATTCTTACTTCTAACACATAAATTAGTTTAGCCTTGTGTGCCTGCATGCTAAGTCACTTCAGTCGTGTCTGACTTTTTGCGACCTGATGGACTGTAGCCCTCCAGGCTCCCTCTGTTCATGAGATTCTCCAGGCAAGAATACTGGACTGAGTTGCCATGCCCTTCTGCAAGAGATCTTCCCCACCCAGAGATCGAACCAGTATCTCCTGCATTGATAGGTGGCTTCTTTACCATTAGTGCCACCTGGGAAGCCTCATATAGGCATGATCAGTTATTTTTAAATTTGCAGCCCCTGCCCCTCTCTGGCGGAGAAGGCAGTGGCAACCCACTCCACTACTCTTGCCTAGAAAATCCCATGGATGGAGGAGCCTGGTGGGCTGCAGTCCATGGGGTCGCTAAGAGTTGGGCACAACTAAGCGACTGACTTCACTCTCACTTTTCACTTCCATGCATTGGAAAAGGAAATGGCAACCCATTCCAGTGTTCTTGCCTGGAGAATCCCAGGGATGGGGGAGTCTGGTGGGCTGCCATCTATGGGGTCACAGAGATGGACATGACTGAAGTGACTTAGCAGCAGCAGCCCCTCTCTGCAGGCTGATGGGTGGGACTCAAAAATCCCAAGCTTCTAATTAGAGCTTGGTCTTTCTGGTGACCCCCATCCATTCAGGAGTCATCCAGGACCCTATTCAGAGTTGTGTCAATAGAACAAAAGATACTCTGAATACTCTTATCATGTAAAATTTTACAAGGGTTTTAGAGCCCTGTGTGAAGAATGGATTCAAAAACAATATTAGAACAAGAGATTGTCCTAGTATTCTTTTCACTTAAGATGTTACAAGGGTTTCAGGGGTTCTGTGCCAGGAACCAAAGGCAAAAATCAATACATATATATTTTCTATTACCTCATAACCTGAAAATATTTATTGTTCATAAGAGAGGTTCACTACCACCCCCACCCATGTACTTTCAAATCCTACCTTAGAGAAATAAGGGAAAGCATTTTATTGGAATGCTCTCACCTTCTCCAGCCGGTATACACTTGCTTTGGGCCCATATCTCCCAGGTTTCCTCTTTATAGGAGGGAAAGGAGAGGCTCTCTTTATGGAGTCAGTTCCTTCTCCTGTGCTCCAAATCGCAACACATCATTCAGTGTCTGAGACCTTAAGCGTGGATTTTTCCTTTTCTATAGTCATACCTTCAGTTTCTCCCTTTCTGCCAGATTCTTGCTCATCACCATGTGTACGTATGTTAAAGTATCTCTCATCTTTAAAAACTCTTCACAGATCCATATCCTCATCCAGTTAGCACTGCTTACAAACTCAAGAAACAAGGTTCTTCTTTTAGTCTCAATTACCCACTTATTTATACTGTTTCTGATTTAATATCAGTAGCTCTCAAACCTTGCTGACTGTTAGAATCATCTTAGGAGCTTTCGAAGAATTACTAATGACCAAATATCTCCCTCAGAGATTCGGATATAATGCATAAGGAGTCTGATTCTGCAATTTTTTAAAGTCATAAAGTGATTCTGATGTTCAGCCAGGTCTGAGATTCAATGCTTTAAATTCCATCTTCAGTTAATTTTCATCCATAGCTGTAGCTTTATTTTCTTTGTAACTAATATACGTCTATATTTTAGACTTGGGGAACTTTTGGCATATAGTTATTGGAGTTTTTAGGAAATCTGAAATCTTGAACTTGACCATGAAACACTTAGCATGGTTCAGTGTAAAAAAATGAGGAGTGTTTTAGCCATGGAGAGATGGGTCTAGCTGTCTTCTTCATGGATCATGTCACAAGAGTCCAAACTTGGGCAGTGTTTGGAGTTCTGCAATATGGAATACAGCTTGAAACATTGTGACCTTAGAAGGAAGGAGCCTAAGAGAAAGGAAGAGCTCTAAGAAAGGAGAGAAACAAAATTTCAAGAGAGGAAATTATGGAGAAGAAAAATTTTAAATATTTTTTCCTCTAAAAGCTTGTTGCCTTTCTCCCTCAGTCCCTTTATGTTTCTTAGGCTACCACATTATGAAAGGTTGGCAACCATAGAGGTAAAATGAGGCAGGTATAAACCTTTCTTGGAGCTTTAATCTGATTTCAGCAAGAAATCTGATGGGTTTGTAGAGGGGAAAATGAGTTACTGTGAATGAGTCTGATACAGTGCTTGACAGAAAGTATGGGTTTGCCTTTCTTGAAGAAATATCTATGGGCAACTTCTTCTGATGCTCTGGACAGTAAATTTTAAAATTTATAAGATGTATGTCTTCTATACATATCATAGAACAATAAACTTTCCTTTTCCTTTTCCGTGTTCTTGTGAAGGATTCTTTGTCTTAAAGATTTTTACAGAATAAATAATGGAAGACAGGTAAAGGATTTTCAAAAATATGTATTAGATGACTTCTTTTACTTTAATGCAGTTTAATTACTATATTATGTTTGCAGCGTTGTTTTTCATAAGGCTGGCTCCTTAGTGTCTTGAGAATGCCAGCTAATTAAATATGTTTACCCTAGTCACGTGTTCTCCTTAAAAAGTACAAAACAAAGTCTTCCATGCTGTCTTGTCATTATGACACAAAATGATTCTGTTTTTTTCAAAATCCAACATCCTTTTTATTTTAAGAAGTATAGTTACTAAAAAAACAAAAATCAGAATTTTGTTTGGGTAAATGTTCTTCCACTAAAAGTTTTTTCTGGAGAATTATTTTAGACTAAGGACAATGTTTTATTTAATTGGTAAGAGAGATTTTAACAGTTTTTATTTCTTTTTTTATGGTGTCAACTTCATTCTATAAATAGTAATGTAACACGATATTTATCTGTGATATAAAATTTAATGTATAGATTATTTGACCTTAAATTCAATTGTAGTTAAAATTAATGATTATATATCTTGAAAATTGTGTTCAATTTGAACTTTTCATGCATTTATTTACATTAAAATACACTTCAAATGTTGTTAAAGTAAATGATTTAGAGTCAATCTCAATAGTCTCAGGAACAGTAAGTGTTCTTCCTTGAAAATACTCATGAAAAATTTCATGTCATTCTAGTGTTTAATTTTAGTTTGCTTGTCTAACCCCATCTTAACTAAACAAGGAGTCTAATTTGCTTATTTAATTGTTTAATTATAACTTTGCTGGCAGTTTCTGTGTTGATATGTCTTATAAAATTCTTAACTATCAACTGAATTGAAATACATGCTCCCATATATTTTAATGTTCTCATGTATTTCTCTGTATTAATGTTTTCTTCAGTTCTTAGCATTTAACTGTAAAACATTTAATAAGATTTATAGGCTAGACCGTAATCCTGAGAACACAGTTTCTCTGTTATTACTCTTGGGAGGCAGCTGCATGTCAGCGCTCCTGACCTCAGAAGGCCTCAGCCATCCTCCTCCTGCTTTATTTCCCTTCTCTTGCTACCCCCCACCCCCTCATTTTCTTCTAAATTAAACTGTTCATGAATATTATTACAACCTTTGAATCCTTCAAGACTTTTTCCACAACACTTTTAATAATATGAATTCCTCCTTTGTCAGCAAAATTTTCACAATTAAGACACAGATACTTTGAAAGCTCTCTAAGCAATCTTTTAAAACAAAGCCTGACTTTAAAGCAGTTTATATTTGCACACACTGGATATAAATATATTTGTTGTAAGCCAGATTTGCCCAAATGCTATTCTCATTTCTCAGTATGTAGCTTTACATTTTGCACAGAATAGACAATTTCTAGTAATTTAGGGATCATTAATATGATTTTGAATATAATATGTAGCTATGACTGTTTTTCAAATATGTTGTTTTAGTTTATGATGGTTGACTATCAACTAATTGAATAAGTGCCTGAGGGCATCCTTCTCCAACAAACACAAGGGGGAAAAAAAAGATGAAATAAAAAAGAGGATGTTGACGTTTTATGAACAAGTTATGAATGCATGATTTCAGTACAACTGTGTATAGTAAAACTTGAATAGATGCTAAGAATAATTTTATTGTTGTTTTTTATGTTACTGTGTTTTTAAAAGAAATCAAAAGCTAAGGTTATTGTGTGTCTAGTTATAGATCTTTTCTAGTTGTCCTGTTTCCTGATTTTAGGAAGACAAAACCTCTGTAAGCTTTATCTTCATAATCTTTTTGTGACCTATGTGCACCAAACCGAATACTTTCTGCTTAGTTTCTAGCTCTCAAGTCTCTCTGGTTTCAATAATAAAACAAAAACTTGAAGCAGAAAACTTATTGGTAGCTTCTTACAAATCTTGGCTGTAAGTTTGACTCAGGTTGTTGTTGCCTTTATTGCTCATGATCCATGGAAAATCTTTTAAAATAATATATAATATACTTTATTAATGTATATTTGAGTCATTCTCTTCTTTCATGCTAATAGTTTACTATTTTGTTTTATCATAGGTTAATCCAAAGTATGTTAATAATTTTAATAAAAATTAAAGTGATGGAAAAATTAGATGAAAAGTTATTGATAGAGTTACATACTAAATTTCATCTTAAGTTTATTTTTAAACTGGAAATTTACATTGAGCATTTAAAACTTTGGTTAGTTACATACATTATACTGGGAAATATTTTGTCCCATACTAAAATAAGAGAGAATGAGAATATTTAACTTAAAAAATAGACTGTTTTACTTCTTTTATTTCAGTATTTCTTGTGTTCCACCTCAAAACATATTATTAGTATTAATTTAGAAGATCAGACAAAGCATCTTAGACAAAAATTTACAAGTGTTTTGCATTTAAATTAGTAAAAATTAAATTTCATGATTTTTAAAAAGGAAATTCTAGCTATATTCATTTGGAAAAAAATACATGAAGACTAATGATTTTAAGGTATATCTAATTATAATCTGGGCAGGGAATTAGAATTCTTTTTGTGATGTAATAAAGCACTTATTTTTGTAATCTTCAATATAAAGGAGAATTTTTCTCCTGATATTTATTGTGGGCCTAAAAATACCAGTTCTTAGAATGTGACATCACTTGGCTAATTTAAAATGTCAGCCACACCTAGCTGTGAGAGTACTATATTTATAATTTGTTTTAATTGAGTATAGTTGATTTATTGTATTAGTTGTGTCCAGTTCTATGTGACCCCACGGACTATGGCCTGCCAGGCTCATCTGTCTATGGAATTCACCAGGAAAGAATACTGTAGTGGGTTGCCATTCCCTTCTCAAGGGATCTTCCCAGTCCAAGGATAGAACCCAGGTCTCCTGCATTGTAGGCAGAGTCTTTACTGTCTGAGACACCAGTTTCAGGGGTGCAACATTGTGCTATCTCATATAAACTTATTATAAAATATTGACTATATTCCCTATGCTGTAATATTTCTTTTAGCTTATTTTATACTCGTTTGTTCAGCTTAATCCTCTACCCCTATCTTGCCCCTCCCATCCTTCCTCTTCCCACTGGTAACTACTAGCTCATTTTCTGTATTTGTGAGTTGGTTTCATTATATTCATTTATTTTACTTTTCAGATTCCACATATAACTGTTCAGTTCAGTTCAGTCGCTCAGTCGTGTCTGACTCTTTGTCACCCCATGAATCGCAGCATGCCAGGCCTCCCTGTCCATCAGCAACTCCCAGAGTTCACTCAGATTTATGTCCATCAAGTCCGTGATGCCATCCAGCCATCTCATCCTCGGTCATACCCTTCTTCTCCTGCCCCCAACCCCTCCCAGCATCAGAGTCTTTTCCAATAGTCAACTCTTCACATGAGGTGGCCAAAGTACTGGAGTTTCAGCTTTAGCATCATTCCTTCCAAAGAAATCCCAGGGCTGATCTCCTTCAGAATGGATTGGTTGGATCTCCTTGCAGTGTAAACATATAGTATTTATCTTTATCTGATTTATTTCACTAGGTCCACTCATGTCGTCATCAGCGGCAAAATGCAATTTCTTTTTATGATTGAGTAGTATTCCTTTGTGTGTGTGTGTATACCACACCATCTTTGTCCATTCATCTGTTGATGAACACTTAGGTTGCTTCCATATCTTAGCTATTGAAAATAATGTTGCTATGAACATCAGGGTGTATGTGTCTTTCCAAATTAGTGTTTTTGTTTCCTTCAGATATATGCCCAAGAGTGGAACTGCTGGATCATATTGTAGTTCTATTTTTAGTTTTTGAGGAGCTTCCATACTATTTTCCACAGCGGCTGCACCAACTTACATTCCCACCAGCTATATTTATAAAATCATATACAAAGAAATATAACTGTACTCTTCTTTTGGATCTCCCAGAGGAAAACATCAGGCCAGAAACCACACCACACTTGACTGTAAATGACTGGGTGTAAGACCAACTTTCCTTAATAATTGTAAGAATTCAGATTTGCATTTGATGGCACAGAAGAATCTCTATCTTAGAATACATTATACTTCTGCTACAGCATAAATTCATACTCTGTGATAGGCAGCTGTCTTATTGCATTGTTCCCATAAGAATTCTACTGTGTGTCATTTAGTAACAAGAAAGATAAATTAAGAGTTGTGTTTTTTTTAAATGGAATGGTGGGACATGTGAGAAAGTATATGGAAACTTTGATATCATTTCCTGTAGCTTTATTCCTAAGATGACTTATGGTTTTTTACTTGTAGCCTTAGGAGAGTCCCGTCTTTAAGCATTCATGCCTTATCACTGAGGGAGAAAAGCATATATTAAGCAACCTTGTTCCCACTCTTTAGACATTTTTGTTGATTATCAGATATTTTTTTCACGTTAATATACGAATGCATACAGCTCTGTGGTTCACAGTATTCTCAAGAGGAACAAAGATGAAGTTAAAAAAAAAAAAAAACGAGCCTGGCTTCTTCCTGAGATATTTATAGGTAAAATGTTCAGTATTGCAGCTCCTTTCTGTCCCCAAATGCCTTTTTCTTTACTCCATAAAAGTATGGACATTCTAACTGAAAACAGTGTATCACGTGATATCATCAGTCTCAGACAGAAAACTTTTGGAGAAGGAAATGGCAGCCCACTCCAGTGTTCTTGCCTGGAGAATCCCAGGGACTGGGGAGCCTGGTGGGCTGCCGTCTACGGGGTCGCACAGAGTCGGCCGCGACTGAAGCGACTTAGCAGCAGTAACAGAAACTTTTGAAGAAGAGAAAGCATTTAAAGTCCACAGTAGTACTTTGTACTCACAAGCAGCATTCGAATTATAAAATCCTGGGGTGAGCATGGCTGCATGTTACTGATGAGCTCAGCATCACTTTTTAAAGATTCACTGTAATCAGGTAGATTTGACTGTTATGTAACTACAGATTAAATGCTCATCTCACTCCTTCCCCATCCTCACCAACAGAGAAATCTAGAGAGTGAAATATATCAGCTCAAGTCCAGCAACCCTGCTGAGAGAAATATCTTGCAGTTCTCACTGTGAATTAGTAGCATATTTGTACAAAGAAGACAGCAGGCTTTATCACACAAGATGCGTACTGATTCTATTTCTGATTAACTTGAGTGTTTCTGTGTTACTAGGTACAAATCATCAGTAATTTAAATTGTCCCACAAACTAACAAGGAAATGAGATCTCTGTGCCTTTAGAAACATCACAATGGCTTATGAAGTTAGATAAGTAAGATTTTAGCAGAGATTCCTGAATATTTTAAACTCTGAGTGCTGCATTTGCTGTTTTTTATGCAGTGAGTGCATAAGTACAAGACTGTGCATTTACTTAAACATTCAGAATTTATAGAATCTCTTACATGCAGTCAGTGCTGTGTTAGGTATTAAGGATATAGCTCTTTGTCAAGATAAGATCAGTTTCTTCAACAAAAAAGTAAAATATAGTTGGATGAAAATTGAAAACAAGTAAAAATATTTACTTTTATTTAATGGAAAAGGAAGAACTTAGGACTGACAAAATAGCCAAGAAAAGCAGCTGCAAAAACATTGTCATCAGGGAGAAGGAAAAGTATTACTCACTCTCCCACTTCAGGAAAAAACAGCACTCGGCAGGTGTCAGGGTATTCGATCTGGCCAGACAGTGAGTGCAAAGAGAAAATAAATGGGAACTGTTTAAGTCAAGTTAAAAAAACTCCAAGAGAATATTTAATTAGAGGCCAAAAGCCTACAGTTCTATATGCTTGTAAACAGTGTGTTCAAGCAAACTCCTTCTAATTAATGTGTACTTTGAAGACTCACCACTCTTTTGATTTATATAGAGAGAGTAGCTTAATGTATTTCTCTCTGATGGTTAAAATAGCTAACTACTGCCATGACATACTTTGCTTTTGTGTCTTGACTGAATACCAGAAGGTATTTATAAAGTAATCATCTAGCAATCATCAGTAATGAGGTAGCAAGTATGACTGTGTAAATGGTGTAGTTGGGAGTTCTTTGTCTTTTCCATTATGTCTGTTAACATAGAGATTATTTTTTTTATTACTGAAAAAATAATTGGTCATTTATTATTGGCAATTTATTTCAAAATGAACGTTCTGCAGCCAAGTAAGGCAGATACGGCAGTTAGAAGTTATAGTTTAAAAAATTCACCCTTAATGCAGTTTTATATACTGTACATTTGTTTTATGTATCCTGTGATTGTGAAATAAAAATCTGCACAATTGTTTAAATGTGATAAAATATAGAGACATACAAAAGTGAAATTAAAGGCCAATTTGGATTCTAGGACGTAGGGTCACTGTGAATTTTTGGAGAGCTTCCTTGCAGATTTAACCCAACACATACAAGCACTAAAACACTTAAAAACATACTTGGCATGCATTAGCATATGTAAGATTCATCTGTGAACAGCTTATCCTGGAAGTCTTAGCTCTCTTTACTTTTCTATTTCCCCATTACCCCTGGCAATATTGTGATATCTCAGGCAAGCGTTTTTGAAATAGTGTTTTCATATTGTTTTTGTTTTACCTTGTGTGTGTATGTGTGTGTAACACACTATTGTTTATCACTTTTTCTTTACATGTAGAAATTTTCAAGCATCTAAAAAAATGGAGGAATGGAATAATCTCTTTAATACCTTTGTGTATGTATGTGTGAATATTGTAAACCTTAGATGTTTTTATACCCATAAATATTGATACCTCATGTAAATATCACTACCAGAGGATTTTGAAAATATAACCCTTATATGTAACAATAAAATAGTTTCTTAATGTTAAATCCATACTTTTCCCTAGTCATCTCAGAAATGGCTCTTTACTGTTGGTTTGTTCCAATTTAGGTCCAGAGTCCAAACAATACATTCAATTGATGTGAGCTTCCCTTTTTCTTGCCATTTATTTGTGTGTGAACTGTGAGAGATGGTTCCAACCGTGAGCTGTCCCACCTCTGAATGGGAATCACAGCTGGAAGTGCCATAAACTGCAGTCATTCACCAAGCTGAGAACATTGTGTGACTGATTATATAGTTAAAACCCATGCACTACACCTAGTTAGAGCTCTAGAGCCCAGGAGCCACAACTGCTGAGCCCACATGCGGCAACTACTGATGGCCGTGTGGCTAGAGCCTGCGCTCTGCAACCAGAGGACCCACCATGAGAAGCCCACACACTGCAATGAAGAGCAGCCCCCACTCACTGCACTGAGAGAAAGCCCATGCAGCAGCAAAGACCCAGTGCAAGCAAGTGAATGAATAGAAATTCTGAAAAAGATATAGAAGACTGACTCTACAGTGAGGAAAGACTTCCTAATAGAACCATAGAAGCACAAACTATAATGAGAAAAATACTAATACATTTGATTGCATCAAAGTCATGGTTTTATTCAAGCCCCAAAAAGTTAAATTGGGAGAAGATACCTGCAGCATCCAAGCCAATGAGATTGTTATGGAATGTTCTCTCCAATTTATATTGAAATTGAAATTCCCAGTGTGATAGCATTTGGAAGGTAATTGTGTTTAGATTAGGTCTTGAAGCAGGGGACGCTGCTGATGGGGTTAGTGTTCTCATTAAAAGAGGAAGAGAAGCCAGAGGTGCTCTCTCCACCATGTGAGGACCCAGGGAGAAGACCTTCACCAGAACTGGGTCTTACTGACACCCTGATCTTGGAGTTGAAAACCTCTAGCACTATGAGAAATGTCTGTTGCTTAAGACACCCAGTCTATGGTATATTGTAATAGTAGCCCATACTGAGTAAGACATGGATAAATCTGAAAAAGTTTTGAGGGCACTAATTTACATTAGCAAGAGAAAACAGGAAACACAGAAGAAAGCAAGGTATATAAATAGGTAGTACACAGGAAATGGCTAACAAATATGTAATGACTGGTGAATGTAAGCTAATCAGTAATGAAAAAAATTACAAATTAAAGTAACTCTATATGGAATATATTTTTAAACATTAGAAAATTGAATTATTAGACTGTTTAGGAAATAGGGGATACAAGTTCTTATATAGTTTCGATTAATATATAAACTAACAATAGGTTCTTTCGAAGGTAATTTGAAGGTTTTGTGAAATTAAGCATGCTAAAATACCAGAATATCGCAATTGTATTCTGAGTGCTTAGAGGGAGGAGAATTTCTCAATAGATCTATAGGGGAGTTAGGATAAATACATTTAGAGCATTGTTTGTGCTGTCAGTTCAGTTCAGTCGCTCAGACATGTCTGACTCATCGCGAAATCATGAACTGCAGCACACCAGGCATCCCTGTCTGTCACCTCCCGGAGACCACCGAAACCCACCTCCATTGAGTCGGAGATGCCATCCAACCATCTCATCCTCTGTCATCCCCTTCTCCTTCTGCCCTCAATCTTTCCCAGCATCAGGCTCTTTTCCAATGAGTCAGCTCTTTCCATCAGTGGCCAAAGTATTGGAGTTTCAGCTTCAGCATCAGTCCTTCTAATGAACACCCAGGACTGATCTCCTTTAGAATGGACTGGTTGGATCTCCTTGCAGTCCAAGGGACGCTCAAGAGTCTTTTCCAACACCACAGTTCAAAAGCATCAATTCTTCGGCATTCAGCTTTCTTTATAGTCCAACTCTCACATCCATACATGACACTGGAAACACCATAGCCTTGACTAGATGGACCTTTGTTGGCAAAGAAATGTCTCTGCTTTTTAATATGCTGTCTAGGTTGGTCATAACTTTCCTTCCAAAGAATAAGTATCCTTTACTTTCCTGGCTGCAATCACCATCTGCAGTGATTTTGGAGCCCAGAAAAATAAAATCAGCCATTGTTTCCACTGTTTCCCCACCTACTTGCCATGAATTGTTGGGACTGGATGCCATGATCTTAGTTTTCTGAATGTTGAGCTTTAAGCCAACTTTTTCACTCTCTTTCACTTTCATCAACAGGCTTTTTAGTTCTTCTTCACTTTCTGCCACAAGAGTGGTATCATCTGCATATCTGAGGTTATTGATATTTCTCCCAGCAATCTTGATTCCATTTTGTACTTCCTCCAGCCCAGTGTTTCTCATGATGTACTCTGCATAGAAGTTAAATAAGCAGGGTGACAATATACAGCCTTGACGTACTCCTTTTCCTATTTGGAACCAGTGTGCTGTTCCATGTCCAGTTCTAACTGTTGCTTCCTGACCTGCATACAGGTTTCTCAAGTGACAGGTCAGGTGGTCTAGTATTCCCATCTCTTGAAGAATTTTCCACAATTTATGACCCACACAGTCAAAGGCTTTAGAATAGTCAATAAGTCAGAAATTGATGGTTTTGTGGAACTCTCTTGCTTTTTCAGTGATCCAGTGGATGTTGGCAATTTGATCTCTGGTTCCTCTGCCTTTTCTAAAACCAGCTTGAACATCTGTAAGTTCACAGCTCACGTATTGCTGAAGCCTGGCTTGGAGAATTTTAAGCATTACTTTACTAGTGTGTAAGATGAATATAGTTGTGCGGTAGTTTGAGCATTCTTTGGCATTGCCTTTCTTTGGGATTGGAATAAAACTGACCTTTTCCAGTCCTGTGGCCACTGCTGAGTGTTCCAAATTTGCTGGCATATTGAGTGCAGCACTTTCATGGCATCATATTCCAGCATTTGAAATAGCTCAACTGGAATTCCATCACCTCCACTAGTTTTGTTTGTAGTGATGTTTCCTAAGGCCCACTTGACTTCACATTCCAGGATGTCTGGCTATAGGTGAGTGATCACACCATCGTGATTATCTGGGTCATGAAGATCTTTTTGTACGGTTCTTCTGTGTATTATTGCCACCTCTTCTTGATATCTTCTGCTTCTGTTAAGTCCCTACCATTTTTGGCCTTTATTTAGCCCATCTTTGCATAAAATGTTCCCTTGGTATCTCTAATTTTCTTGAAGAGATCTCTAGTCTTTCCCATTCTATTGTTTTTCTCTATTTCTTTGCATTGAGGAAGGCTTTGCACTGAGGAAGGCTTTCTTCTCTATGCTTGCTGTTCTTTGGAACTCTGCATTCAGATGCTTATATCTTTCCTTTTCTCCTTGGCTTTTCACCTCTCTTATTTTCACAGCTACTTGTAAGGCCTCGTCAGATAGCCATTTTGCTTTTTTACATTTCTTTTTCTTGGGGATGGTCTTGATTCCTGTCTCCTGTGCAATGTCATGAACCTCTGTCCATAGTTCATCAGGTACTCTGTCTATCAGATCTAGTCTCTTAAATCTATTTCTCACTTTCACTGTATAATCATAAGGGATTTTATTTAGATCATACCTGAATGGTCTAGTGATTTTCTCCACCTTCTTCAATTTCAATCTGAATTTGACAATAAGGAGTTCATGATCTGAGCCACTGTCAGCTCCTGGTCTTGTTTTTGCTGACTGTATAGAGCTTCTCTATCTTTGGCTGCAAAGAATATAATCAGTCTGATTTTCATGTTGACCATCTGGCAATGTCCGTGTTTTGAGTCTTCTCTTGTGTTGTTGGAAGAGGGTGTTTGCTATGACCAGTGTGTTCCCTTGGCAGAACTCTATAAGCCTTTGCCCTGCTTCATTCTGTACTCCAAGGCCAAATTTGCCTGTTACTCCAGGTGTTTCTTGACTTCCTACTTTTGCATTCCAGTTCCCTATAATGAAAAGGACATCTTTTTGGGTGTTAGTTCTAAAAGGTCTTGTAGGTCTTCATAGAATTGTTCAACCTCAGCTTCTTCACCATTACCGGTCGGGATATAGACTTGGATGACCATGATATTGAATGGTTTGTCCTGGAAATGAGCAGAGATCATTCTGTTGTTTTTGAGACTGCATCCAAGTACTGCATTTTGGACTCCTTTTTGACTATGATGGCTACTCCATTTCTTCTGAGGGATTCCTGCTCACAGTAGTAGATATAATGGTTATCTGAGTTAAACTCACTCATTCCAGGCCATCTTATTTCGCTGATTCCTAGAATGTCAACATTCACTTTTGCCATCTCCTGTTTGACTACTTCCAATTTTCCTTGATTCATGGACCTAACACTCCAGGTTTCTATGCAATATTGCTCTTTATGGCCTCGAACCTTGCTTCTATCACCAGTCCCATCCACAATGAGGTGTTTTTGCTTTGGCTTCACCCCTTAATTCTTTCTGGAGTTATTTCTCCACTTATCTCCAGTAGCATATTGGGCACCTACTGACCTGGGGAGTTCATCTTTCAGTGTCCTGTCTTTTTCCTTTTCATACTGTTCATGGGGTTCTCAAGGCAAGAATATTGAAGTGGTTTGCCATTCCCTTCTCCAGTGGACCACATTCTGTCAGACCTCTCTACCATAACCCATCCATCTTGGGTGGCCCCACACGGCATGGCTTAGTTTCACTGAGCTAGACAAAGCTGTGGTCCATGTGATCAGATTGGCTAGTTATCTGTGATTATGGTTTCAGTCTGTCTGCCCTCTAATGCTGGAGAAGGAAATGGCAACCCACTCCTTTACTCTTGCCTGAAAAATCCCATAGATAGAGGAGCCTGGTGGGTTACAGTCCATGGGGTCGCGAAGAGTCAGACACGACTGACTTCACTTTCTCTTTTCACTTTCATGCTTTGGAGAGGGAAATGGCAACCCACTCCAGTGTTCTTGCCTGGAGAGTCCCAGTGACGGAAAGCCTGGTGGGCTACCATCTATGGGGTCGTACAGAGTTGGGCACGACTGAAGCAACTTAGCAGCAGCAGCAGCCCTCTGATGCCCTCTCTCAGCGCCTACTGTCTTACTTGGGTTTCTCTTACCTTGGATGTGGGGTATCTCTTCACGGCTGCTTCAGCAAAGCGTAGCCGCTGCTCCTTACTTGGGACGTGGGGTAGCTCCTCTCAGCCGCACTTGTGTGCCGTCTCAGCCACCTGCACTTGTGTGCTGTCAGGAAGAGACAAAATAGGTATCATCACTACGAGAAAAGATAAGAAGTGACAGTAGTAACTGTGCAGAAGAGAGTTGTAAAGAACTAGATGCATCCTGGTTTTATGAGTTGATTTTTAAACATCAGTCTTGAATGGAGCAGGGGGAAGTGCGAAACCATCCCTTTAATATATATATAAATGCTTACAAGCACCAAATAATATATGTTTTTAAAAAACAAATACTTCTCAAAATACACATAATAAATATTAAAGTGACTGCTTATGGTAGATGGTGAGATTAAAACAAAAGAACTAGAACTGGAAATTTAAATGGGAAGGACCTTGGGTCACCAAGAGTCGGACACGGCTGAGCAGCTTCACTTTTCACTTACTTTCATACCAACTAATGATTAACATACCATGACATGACATAAAGAGTATGAGTCATTCATTTATATGCTTCTGAAATTCAAAGAAAAGTCACATTATCTCAGAGGCAATAACATAGGACCCTGGAAGGGGAGAAATCTGAGTGCTAATTTTTAGCCCCAAAGACCCTATCATATTCCAATAAATTAGTGAAATCAAAGCAATAAAAAGAAATACATACCTGGATCTATCTTGTCAAGTTTGTTTTTAAGTTAAAAGAAAATGTGCGAGAGATTAGTAGTCTTATTGGGGGATGTGATATTTATGTGTATATGAAGGAAATGGCAACCCACTCCAGTGTTCTTGCCTGGAGAATCCCAGGGACGTGGAGCCTGGTGGGCTGCCGTCTATTCAGTTGCACAGAGTTAGACACGACTGAAGCGACTCAGCAGCAGCAGCAGCAGCAAGAAAACATAAGGACCTAGCAAGATGCTTAATATTATGTACAGTGTCAAAAGTGTATTATAATCTGTTTCTGTTGGAAAAGGGAATAGTAGTTGGAATTAGAGATAAAAACATAAAACCTTACATTTCAAGTACATTTAAGGAGGTGTACTAAAATGCAGCCAGGCATCACTTCTAAGAGGTTGAAATAGTTCAGTTCAGTCACTCAGCCGTGTCCAACTTCTTTGCCACCCCATGGACTTCAGCACGCCAGCCTTCCCTGTCTATCACCAATTCCAGGAGATTGTTCAAACTCTTGTCCATCAAGTCGGTGATGCCATTCAACCATCTCATCCTCTGTCATCCCCTTCTCCTGCCTTCAATCTTTCCCAGCATCAGGGTCTTTTCCAGTGAGTTCATTCTTCACATCAGGTGGCCAAAGTACTGGAGTTTCAGCTTCAGCATCAGTCCTTCCGATGAATATTCAGGACTGATTTCCTTTAGGATAGACTGGTAGGATCTCCTTATAGTCCAAGGGGCTCTCAACAGTCTTCTCCAACACCACAGTTCAAAATCAACAATTCTTCAGTGCTCAGCTTTCTTTGGAGAAGGCAATGGCACCCACTCCAGTACTCTTGCCTGACAAATCCCTTGGATGGAGGAGCCTGGTAGGCTGCAGTCCATGGGGTCGCGAAGAGTCAGACATGACTGAGCGACTTCTCTTTCACTTTTCATTTTCATGCATTGGAGAAGGAAATGGAAAACCACTCCAGTGTTCTTGCCTGGAGAATCCTAGGGATTGGGGAGCCTGGTGGGCTGCCGTCTGTGGGGTCACACAGAGTCGGACACAACTGAAGTGACTTAGCAGGCAGGCAGCTTTCTTTACAGTCCAACTTTCATATCCATGCATGACTATTAGAAAAACCATAGCTTTATCAAGACAGACCTTTGTTGGCAAAGTAATGTCTCTGCTTTTTAATATGCTTTCTAGATTGGCCATAGCTTTTTCTTCCAAGGAGCAAGAGTCTTTTTATTTCATGGCTGCAATCACCATCTGTGGTGATTTTGCCCCCTGCCCCCAAAATAAAGTCTCTCAGTGTTTCCCCATCTATTTTCCATGAAGTGATGGGACTAGATGCATTGATCTTAGTTCTCTGAATGTTGAATTTTAAGCCAACTTATTCACTCTCTTCTTTCACTTTCATCAAGAGGTTCTTTAGTTCTTCACTTTCTGCCATAAGAGTGGTGTCATCTGCATATCTGAGGTTATTGATATTTCTCCTAGCATTTTTGGTTACAACTAGTCTTCATCCAACCTGGCATATTACATGATGTACTGTGCATATAAGGTAAATAAACAGATTGACAATATACAGTCTTGACGTACTCCTTTCCCAGTTTGGAACCAGTCTGTTGTTCCTTGTCCAGTTCTAACTATTGCTTCCTGAACTGCATACAGATTTCTCAGAAGGCAGGTAAGGTGGTATGGTATTCCCATCTCTTTACGGATTTTCTAGTTTGTTGTGATCCACACAGTCAAAGGCTTTGGCATAGTCAATAAACCAGAAATATATGTTTTTCTGGAACTCTCTTGCTTTTTGATGATGCAATTTGATCTCTGGTTCCTCTGCCTTTTCTAAATCCAGCTTGAAGATGTGGAATTTCATAGTTCATGTACTGTTGAAGCCTGGCTTGGAGAATTTTGAGAATTGCTTTGCTAGCAAGGGAGATGAGTGAAATTGTGCAGTAGTTTGAAAATTCATTGGCATTGCCTTTCTTTGGGATTGGAATGAAAACTGACCTTTTCCAGTCCTGTGGCCACTGCTGACTTTTCCAAATTTGCTGGCGTATTGAATGCAGCACTTTTACAGCACCATCTTTTAGGGTTTGAAATAGCTCAACTGGAATTCTATACCTCTACTAGCTTTGTTCGTAGTGATGCTTTCTAAGGCCTACTTGAGTTTGCCTTCCAGGATGTCTGGCTCTAGGTGACTGACCCCACCATCCTGGTTATCTGGGTCATGAAGATCTTTTTGTCTAGTTCTTCTATGTATTCCTGCCACCTCTTCTTAATACCTTCTGCTTCTGTTAGGTCCCTACCATTTTTGTCCTTTATTGTGCTCATCTTTGCATGAAAAATTTTCTTGGTATATTGGTTTTTCTTGAAGAGATCTCTAATCTTTCTCATTCTTTTGTTTTCCTCTATTTTTTGCATTGGTTACTGAGGATGACTTTCTTGTCTCTGCATGCTATACTTTGGTACTCTGCATTCAAATGGGCATTTTTCCTTTTCTCCTTTGCTTTTTGCTTCCCTTCTTTTCACAGTGACTTGTAAGGCCTCCTCAGACAACCATTTAGCCTTTTTACATTTGTTTTTCTTGGGGATGGTCTTGATCACTGCCTCCTCTACAATGTCACAAACCTCCACCCATATTTCTTCAGGCACTTTGTCTATCATATCTAATCCCTTGAATCTATTTGTCACTTCCACTGTATAATCATAAGGGATTTGATTTAGATTATACCTGAATGGTCTGTCTGACAGAATGTGGTCCACTGGAGAAGGAAGTGGCAAACCACTTCAGTATTCTTGCCTTGAGAACCCCATGAACAGTATGAAAAGGCAAAATGATAGGATACTGAAAGAGGAACTCCCCAGGTCAGTAGGTGCCCAACACGCTACTGGAGATCAGTGGAGAAATAACTCCAGAAAGAATGAAGGGATGGAGCCAAAGCAAAAACAACACCCAGCTGTGCAATGTAACTGGTGATAGAAGCAAGGTCTGATGCTATAAAGAGCAATATTGCATAAGAACCTGGAATGTCAGGTCCATGAATCAAGGCAAATTGGAAGTGGTCAAACAAGAGATGGCAAAAGTGAATGTTGACATTCTAGGAATCAGCGAACTAAAATGGACTGGAATGGGTGAATTTATCTCAGATGACCATTATATCTCCTACTGTGGGCAGGAATCCCTCAGAAGAAATGGAGTAGCCATCATGGTCAACAAAAGATTCGAAACGCAGTACTTCGATGTAGTCTCAAAAACGACAGAATGATCTCTGTTCTTCTCCAATGCAAACCATTCAACATCACAGTAATCCAAGTCTATGCCCCAACCAGTAACACTGAAGAAGCTGAAGTTGAATGGTTCTATGAAGACCTACAAGACCTTTTAGAACTAACACCCAAAAAGATGTCCTTTTCATTATAGGGGACTGGAATGCAAAAGTAGGAAGTCAGGAAACACCTGGAGTAACAGGCAAATTTGGCCTTGGAATGCGAAATGAAGCAGGGCAAAGACTAATAAAGTTTTGCCAAGAAAATGCACTGGTCATAGCAAACACCCTCTTCCAATGACACAAGAGAAGACTCTAGTATTTCTCAGAATTGAAGCAAACTATAAAAGCAGGGTGATCTCTTAAAATTACCTCTCCTACCCTGGGACTTGACATTCTCTTAAAAAGCTTAATTGCTAGAGTTTCACAATGACTTTTCTCTGTCTCAAGATGTTGCTTTAGAATATTTTCTTCTACATTCTGCATTATTATTCAGCTCCTTTGCTGTTGGCTTTGTCTGCCTTAGCTAACAAATAAACCCAAGAATGAAACTGATACTGTGAGCAAGAGCCTACTAATTAAATGGCCCAAGCATTTGCAGACCGAGAGAGAACTTAGGATAATGTTTTTTCTTAGAGGATTAGATTTACAAAGTGCTATTTTCTTAGTACATTTGAGAATTAGGGCATTAGTGACTCTAATGCACAAATTATTTTAAAAATACTAGAGTTTGTATTTCAATACCATGAAAAAAATCTTGTAAAGGTTTTTGTTGCATAAATGCTGCATACTGGGAAGGGTATACTAAAAAAAATATGGTCCATGGACTCTTACCTGTTAACACTGAAACAGGTGCAGACATTGAGAGTAAGTGTTCAGACATTTTCATGGCAATTTGACATTGTCATGATGTTTGATCATGTGGTCAGTGATGGTCACGTTGAACAAGGTATAAACCATTTAGGGCACTGTTGAGCTTGAATGTTTAGTCACAGAGAACAGAAATTATATTCCAGTCACACTAGGGCATGTAATAGTTTAAGATTATTGACAAGTACCACCTAGTAAAGTACAAAATTTGGAATCCACTCACAACTTTTATTTAAAGATGCTAATTTAATTAAAATGAAGGCTAAATTGTTGAAACTGGCTTCTGATGAAATTTTGAAGATTAATTTGGAAAATAAACAGTATTTTTTCAGATAGAAGTTAATAACCTAAGCTTGCTGAACTTGCTTTAAATGCTGTTCACTTCTTGCTATCAACATGCCTCTGTGAGAATGCTTTCAAATGCAAATGATATTTAACACTTAAAAGTATTTTATATAACCAGTACTGTACACAATAGCTTTTTTGGCAATTCAATACAGATTAGAAACATAAGCAAAAGCAAGGTTGTCACATAAAATATTTAAATATTTTTATATATGCTATTTATTCAAATTGTGTGTATAGGTATTTAGTATGGGGAATTACTGTTTCCTGTTAATTTTTAAATCCAAAAAAGTTTTAAGAGTCAGATGATATTTTATATTAATCACCCATATGTATTAATATGTTTTATTTCTATTTTTTAAAATTGGGGTATAGTTCCTTTACTCCAGTATACAGCCAAGGCTGTGTATTGTCACCGTGCTTATTTAACTTACATACAGAATGCATCATGAGAAATGCTAGGCTAGATGAAGCACAAGCTGGAATCAAGATTGCCAGGAGAAATATCATTTACCTCAGATACGCAGATGACACCACCCTCATGGCAGAAAGCAAAGAAGAACTAAAGAGCCTCTTGATGAAAGAAGAGAGTGAAAAAGTTGGCTTAAACTTCAACATTCAAAAACTAAGACCATGGCATCTGGTCCCATCATCACTTCATGGCAAATAGATGGGGAAACAGTGACAGACTTTATTTTGGGGGCTGCAAAATCACTGCAGATGGTGACTGCAGCCATGAAATTAAAAGACTCTTGCTCCTTGAAAGAAAAACTATGATCAACCTATACATCATATTAAAAAGCAGAGACATTACTTTGCCAACAAAGGTCCATCTAGTCTCAGCTATGGTTTTTCCAGTAATCATGTATGGATGTGAGAGTTGGACTATAAAGAAAGCTGAGTGCTGAAGAATTGATGCTTTTGAACTGTGAAGTTCGAGAAGACGCTTGAGAGTACCTTGGACAGCAAAGAGATTCAACCAGAATATCCTAAAAGGAAATCGGTCTTATATATTCATTGGAAGGACTGATGCTGAAGTTGGAACTCCAGTACTTTGGCCACTTGATGTGAAGAACAGACTCATTGGAAAAGACCCTGATGCTGGGAAAGGTTGAAGGCAGGAGGAGAAGGGGACAACAGAGGATGAGAAGATTGGATGGCATCACCGACTCAATGGACTTGAGTTTGAGTAAACTCAGAAACTTGGTGATGGACAGGGAACCCTGGGATGCTGCAGTCCATAGGATCACAAAGAGTCAGACACAACTGATGACTGAACTGAATTGAACTGACTATTACAAAAATGATCAGTTTCTAAAATTTCCCAGAAAACTAGTTTTTATTTGCTGCTTGTGTTCTGTACAACTGTGTAAATTTTAAGATTAAATTTTGAGTTTGGCTAAGGTAAAATGAAAAATTAAGTCATCTTGTGATTTTTCTTTTAAAAGAGTTCGGTGAGTAAACTTTATTTTAGCCCCAAACTGGTTATTTTAATTGTAATGGAAATGACTGTGATGCTGTAAAGGATTTGGCTTTTTAAATAAAGATGACAACAATCAAGTGGCATCTTGAATGCTCTTCTGGGCTGAGTGTGCTGAATTTCAGTGATCTAAAAAATGGCAATCCACTCCAGTATTCTTGCCTGGAAAATCCCATGGACGGAGAAGCCTAATAGGTTACAGTCCACAGGGTTGCAAAGAGTCGGACACAACTGAGCGACTTCACCTCACCTCACTTCACCTCAAAGTAAAGGCTTAATTCCATTCCCAGATTAGCAGGATTTCAGCCTTAGATGAAGCACAGAATGAACTGTGGATACAATGTCATGGTCAGAGGATAATTAGGGAAATCTGGGATGGAAATATCCAAGGTGAAGTGGAAAAGCACAGTTGTGCTAAGAATCCAGTGTTGAAGGCAGGAAAGGTATAACGTGCATAGATACAATGGGTAAGTCAAGAACAGGAATGTTTTGAAAGGAAATAACATAGCACTGTAAATTTGAAATATGATGTAAGCCTCAAGTGTGAGCTACACACAGACTTTTTAATTTTCTAGTAGCTATTTTAAAGAGTAAAAAAGGTGAAGCTCATGAAACATTTTTACCAATATATCCCGAATGTTATTATTTTGTAATTATAGAAAAATTACAAGTGAGATACTTTATATTTTTCACCAGTCTATGTCTTCAAAATTTGGTGTGTATTTTTTTTAAATCAGTGTGTATTTTTACTTTGTATCTCATTTCATAGTAGCTGTATTTCATGTGGCTACTTACCATTGTATTAGGTTGTTTTTTTGGAAGTGAACAATGAAATTATTTAACTTGTAATTTTAACAAACTAGAAATTTTGAAGTATAATGATTTTGGTGTATCAAATATGCCACATAACAAAATTTAAATTTTGCCTATATTGACCTGTTAGGGTAAAGATGGGAATTTCTAGCACTCATTAAATTCTGAGTAGTCTGAAGCCATAGGTGTGTTTATGTTTGTATAAATAATGTATAGAATGATATATGAAAACCAATTTCCTCAATGAATTAAGGTTTTCAGTGTTACAGGGAATAGAAGCTATTTTTATTCATACATTTTTATATTATTTAATTTGTTATTATTGTGTTTTGAGTGCTTACAAGGATTGGTCACATAGCTAAATTCTTTACTAGTTTTCATTAGTTTCGATCTGAAAACAAGGCAGGAATTTAAGTACAAAAATTAGGGACTTCACAAAAGTCACACAATACTTGGCTGACTGGGCTTTAAAATAGCTTGTTTTGTTTGATCTTTATTCCAGTCATTTAAAAAAGGATTGAATGAACAATATTATTGTAATAGAATCAACTTGCTTAATTTAGTCACTGTAATTCATTACATATTTTTGCAATAGGTTTCAATTCCGTCGTAGAATGAAGTGAATTTTGTTCCTAGCTCACATTAAATGCCAGTGAGAATAAAACCAACCAAAAATTTCCGTGAAACTCCTCTTTGAACAATAGGTAAAGAACCAAGGGAAATCAGTGCATTGGTTTTTTGTGACTTGAGAATACCTTTCAGTGTATTCTCTCATTTCATACATAGTTAATGTGACTTTTTACCTACTGCATGGGACTGACAGACACTAAGGAGTTATAAGCCCCACCCCACTCCTATGTTTTTTCCTGAAACATCCTTTATGGTCCTTGAATAAAAGATAATCTGCAAAATGCTGAAAGCTTTTGTTTACAAATTGACTATACTCTGGAGATAAATGTCTATAGTACGTTTTACCATCTGGTACACCTGTTTAAAACAAGAAAGCATCTTATATACAAGTGTTTTGACAGACACTCATTTTTTAATGGGCAAGTCAGGTTATCCTCAAAGGTACTGAGTAGAGAAAGCAGTCATGTATTCAAGGACTTGAATTTTCCTTCTTTTAATTTCCCATTTCTCCATAACTGCTTACAATTAGCATTCATCTCTTTCCTAATGCTTTGGAAATTAGAATTTTTGTTACTCTGCAGTTGTTAGATTGCCTAAGACAGAGTTAATTTTAACTTTAAATAATCTCAATAAAATTATCACTAAAATGCTAGCGTTTATAGTTCTTTGTGCATTTTTACTTGGTAGAATTTATATTTCTTGAAGGAGATTCTGATATACTTAGAATATAATGGAAACTCTTGTCTCAACTTAGCTCTTAATTATATTAATTTTTATGATTTTTTAATGTATACTCTACACTAGACCTTTGGAAATAGTGTGCATTATAGATTAAAAATTGATTATGGAAATTTTCTATGGTAAGGGCAGTAAAGAAACACATATTTAAGAGAAATTAGGAGATAGGAAGATCTGAGTTTCAATCTGTATTAATACCACAAAGTGATACTGAGCTTGTGAAATTTTATTACCATCATGTGATAAATATGCAGAAGGTATAAAAAGCTTGGTTGAAGCTTTCTTTTTACATATTTGCCACAGGGCTCAGGTTGGTATTTAAAAACATTAAAATCTCTATGTGACCATTTCAGGCATGTTCACAAGTATTCTTCTGAAAATAAACCTCACTTCTGGACAAAAGAGAAAAACTGAAAGGTGTCATAGAATATTATTACCTGAATTGATTGATTTTTAAATCATGTATTAAAATATTAATGGCTCTACTAACCTAACAAATTTACACTTACAGATTCAGATGACTTTAAAAATAGAATTTTAAAGGTAGATTATCTCATTTTTGCTTTATTTTACTCAACCACAATATCATATTTTTGCCATATAAATCTTTGAATATATTAAAGAAAGAATTTTGTCTTAATACAGATTTTTAAAAAAATACTTGAAATATTTCATCATTTTCACTAAACAGAATAAAATCCTGAAACACTTTAAGTGAATTGAAAGTTGCTCAGTCGTGTCCAACTCTTTATGACCCCATGGACTATAGCCTGCCAAGCTCCTCTGTCTATGGAATTCTCCAGGTCAGAATACTGGAGTGGGTTGCCATTCCCTTCTCCAGGAGATCTTCCCAACCCAGGGATCAAACCAAGATCTCCCGCATTACAGATTCTTTTACCATCTGAGTCACCAGGGAAGCCCCACAATGCATTGATATATTCTAAGTTAATAATTTTATGTAACTTTTTATTAAGAAATAATTTGATCTCTAGAACAATGCTCTGAACTAAGGAAAATAAGTGCATGGTTATTGTCATTTTGTAAATAGAAATTTAGGCCCAGGGAGATTAAGTGAATTTTTAAGGGTCTGAATGGGTCCTTAACTGTTCTGAATATTATATATTATAAAACATTGGTCAAAAATCAATATAAAATTATAGAATGAATAATCCTATACTTAAAACATGAGATTAGAGTTTTATATGTGTAGGCATTTTTTTCCTAGCAGTGTAAGATATTTTAGACTGCACACAATGAAAGAGACATATGATACAAGGAAGATATACATTTGAACAAATGTAACAAAGTTTCATAAATTAAAATGGCAATAAAAAGCCTTCTAAAATAAAAGCAAAATAATTATGTTCTAACTAATACATAGCATAAAATTGCATGTAGATGATTGACTGGTTTAATCATTCTTTCATGGCAAAGATATTTATTGAGTGCCTACTGTACATTAAAGACCTGTAGTAAAGGCTTGGAACACTAGAGTGAATGTCTTCTAGAAAGTCTTAGAAAGTTGTCTTGTATAGTTGTATACAAGTTGTACAGTCTCATAGATCCCATCAATATATAATGAGGATATGTACTGACCATTTAAGGGCTTCTCTGGTGGCTCAGACAGAAATGAATTTGCCTGCAATGCAGCTGAGACCCAGGTTTGATCATAGGGGTGGGGAAGAACCCCTGGAGAAGAGAATGGCAACCCACTCCTGTATTCTTACCTGGAGAATACCATGGACAAAGGAGCCTGGTGGGCTACAGTCCATGGTATTACAAAGAGTCAGCCACGACAGAGTGACTAACACACCCACCATTTAAATGCTATGTAGTTCCTTCATAATAAAATTTTTTCAACATAATATAAATGTGAATTATGAACAGGGGCGTAGTAATGATTACAACTGCTATACTTTAATGTAAAACAAATCGAGTATGTTTGGTGACATGAAAGAAAAACCCTGCCACAACATCAACAAAATATAAACTGGCAAATAATCTACGGGGTGATGAGAAAGAGAAGTTGGAATGAAGGTACTTTGTCAGTTCTAATTATCCTAATTTGAAGAACCAAATAGGCTCACCAGATGTTACTGCATGAGTTAATTTTGTCTTCAACATTAAAAGTAATTAACTTACATGCTTACACTTGTGCAATTTCTTAGACTGGAATTAAATTCACATGTTATGACTTTGTATAATACTGTCTTAAAACAAAGCTCTTATTAGAATGATGTAAATTCCTTGTAAATGAGAAAATTCTGGTTATCTGCTCATAGGCTATCCTCTGAGGAGACTGTCAAGGGCAGAGTTCACCTCTCCCAACGTTGTGGCAGAGAGTGGGGTTTAGACCTTGGCATGCTGCTTCTGTTTGTGGCAAAATGGCTGCTGGTCATTGGTTCCCTTGACATACTTTCTTTGTCTTATCAATGCCTCCAGAGCCTCATAAAGAGAAAGCACCGTAAACTGAGGTGGTGGTGTTGTAGCTGTATCTTCTACCTGCTGGTCATCTTATTGACTGTAATAATAGGAGCTAACCCTTATTGAAAGTCAGGCAATTGTCTTAGTGCTTCACATGTATCCCCAGCTTTTTAATCCTTACTTCAAGACTTTTTGTTAAGTTTATTCAAGACCTGTATTTTACAGATAAGCATCCTGAGGCCCAGGGCGGTCAATGGGCCAGTAAACACCCAGTGATCTGAGATTTGAACCCAGGCTATCCAGATCAGAAGCTATGCTTATAACAAGTCATGACTGTGGGGCAAAAATATTTTATGATTTCAGGTTTCCTATACTCATGTTCATGTTTTTGACCTAATCTTCCTTAACCCTGACTTTTTAATTCATAAAATATGAAAAGGAGTCTGTGTCCTGCTTCTGTTAGGTAGTTAGAGTAGGAAAAAGGAGTCCAAATAAAATAAAACTGAGCTGTAACACTGGTCTGCCATTTCAAATTTTTGCTGTGGCAAGACAGAACTGAGGAAATCACACACTCCCCCGACGTATCTGGTGCCATTTCTCAGATTTAACCTGGCTGAAACAACCCTGTCTTGGCTCCTGTGAGGCAGAGGCCAAGCACAGCAGAAGCTCAAATTGGCAAAGGCTCCTGTGGTGGAAGCTGAATGAGAATGAGAAGAAAACCCAGTGCAGTGGAAGTGACAAGAAGCCCAGAGTGCTAGAAACCCGGGCAGCAAAAACAGACTTGGCAGAAAGCTCATGCAGACCAGTCTCAGATTCCAGGAGGCCTCCAGTTAGGGTAGGAGGTCCTCACCCCTATGGCTGGAAGGACATATGGCTAACAAAGTCTTAATTCCTCTACAATCTCTTGCTTCTTGTTTCAACTTCAAATTGGCATTTACCAAGAGCACTGCCAATGCCTGAACAACAAAGTCTTTGCCATCTGCCTCTATAGAGACTGAACCCCATGCTGCTGTAGCTGTTGCCCCGAGGGAGTTCAGGGTGGAGTGAGGCACTCTGTGCTCCAGGGAATCTGGTGAGAGAGGTCTTTAGATAGTTGGATGCTTTTAGGAACAGATTTTATGATCTCAATCCTTACATCTCCTCGTTTCTAGGGAAACACTAAACCCCTTCATGGTGACATCAGATCCACATGACTAACAAAAAACTATTGTAAAATGAGCTTCAGGGTATTGAACTCCCCCTTCACCAAAACTTCATATATTAACTTTCCCCCACTGCCGCTTTGATCAGTCTCTCAGAGCTATCTGGATGCTGCTTCCTGGGCTGCAGTCCTCATTTTGCCCCAAATAAAACTGAACTTGCAACTCTCAAGTTGTACATCTTTTTTTTAGTTCACACTTGTTTCCTCGAACTCCCTGCAAACAGGTGTGCAGCAGTGGGTACAACTGAGAAACTCTGGCAGGGGCTATTTACTAGCTGTTTCTCAAGGGTGTGTGTGTGTGTGGTTATTTTGTCCTTAATCTTCTTTGTGCCAAGGATCAGGCTTAAGAAAACTGAGCACAGGTCAGGTATTTAGCAGATTTTCCAGAAGGTTATGAAGGGGATTCCTTGGCATGTTTTTCCCACTGCTTTTTCCTCCCATCCTCCAGCTCCTCTCTCAGTCTATGCCACTGCTTACAAAGTATTGGGCAGGTCATCATCTTTTCATTTCTGAAAGTTGTGCTTGAGATAATTTACCTAAGGTTGTGACTCAAACCCACGTGGCAGGGAGTCTGTACTATGGCTTACTCACTCAGTCATATCTGACTGAGATTTGAGCCCAGCTAAAATCCACAGTGCCTGCTTTTAGGATCTAATTCCAGAGAATAACAAGAAGAGTTAAGAAAGCCTTCTTCAGTGATTAATGCAAAGAAATAGAGGAAAAGAACAGAATGGGAAAGACTAGAGATCTCTTCAAGAAAATCAGAGATACCAAGGGAACATTTCATGCAAAGATGGGCTCAATAAAGGACAGAAATGGTATGGACCTAACAGAAACGGAAGATATTAAGAAGAGGTGGCAAGAAAACACAGAAGAACTGTACAAAAAGATCTTCACGACCCAGATAATCATGATGGTGTGATCACTAATCTAGAGCCAGACATCTTGGAATGTGAAGTCAAGTGGGCCATAGAAAGCATCACTACGAACAAAGCTAGTGGAGGTGATGGAATTCCAGTGGAGCTGTTTCAAATCTTGAAAGATGATGCTGTGAAAGTGCTTCACTCAATATGCCAGCAAATTTGGAAAACTCAGCAGTGGCCACAGGACTAGAAAAGCTCAGTTTTCATTCCAATTCCAAAGAAAGGCAATGCCAAAGAATGCTCAAACTACCGCACAATTGGACTCATCTCCCATGCTAGTAAAGTAATGCTCAAAATTCTCCAAGCCCGGTTTCAGCAATATGTGAACCATGAACTTCCTGATGTTCAAGCTGGTTTTAGAAAAGGCAGAGGAGCCAGAGATCAAATTGCCAACATCCGCTGGATCATGGAAAAAGCAAGAGAGTTCCAGAAAAGCATCTATTTCTGCTTTCTTGACTATGCCAAAGCCTTTGACTGTGTGGATCACAATAAACTGTGGAAAATTCTGAAAGAGATGGGAATACCAGACCTGCCTCTTGAGAAATACCAGCTGACCTGCCTCTTGAGAAATCTGTATGCAGGTCAGGAAGCAACAGTTAGAACTGGACATGGAACAACAGACTGGTTCCAAAGAGGAAAAGGCTGTCTATTGTTACCCTGCTTATTTAACTTATATGCAGAGTACATCATGAGAAACACTAGACTGGGAGAAACACAAGCTGGAATCAAGATTGCTGGGAGAAATATCAATAACCTCAGATAGGCAGATGACACCACCCTTATGGCAGAAAGTGAAGAGGAACTAAAAAGCCTCTTGATGAAAGTGAAAGAGGAGAGTAAAAAAGTTGGCTTAAAGCTCAACATTCAGAAAACAAAGATCATGGCATCTGGTCCCATCACTTCATGGGAAACAGATGGGGAAACAGTGTCAGACTTTATTTTGGGGGCTCCAAAATCACTGCAGATGGTGACTGCAGCCATGAAATTAGAAGATGCTTAAAAAAAAGTTATAACCAACCTAGATAGTATATTCAAAAGCAGAGACATTACTTTGCCAACAAAGGTCCATCTAGTCAAGGCTATGGTTTTTCCAGTAGTCATGTATGGATGTGAGAGTTGGACGGTGAAGAAGGCTGGGAGATGAAGAATTGATGCTTTTGAACTGTGGTGTTGGAGAAGACTCTTGAGACTCCCTTGGAATGCAAGGAGATCCAACCAGTCCATTCTGAAGGAGATCAGCCCTGGAATTTCTTTGGAAGGAATGATGCTAAAACTGAAACTCCAGTACTTTGGCCACCTCATGTGAAGAGTTAACCTATTGGGAAAGACTCTGATGCTGGGAGGGATTGAGGGCAGGAGGAGAAGGGGACGAAAGAGGGTGAAATGGCTGGATGGCATCACTGACTTGATGGACGTGAGTCTGAGTGAACTCCAGGAGTTGGTGATGGACAGGGAGGCCTGAAGTGCTGCGATTCATGGTATTGCAAAGAGTCGAACACAACTTAGCGACTGAACTGAACTGAAGCTCAGGTTCTTGATGTCTCATTGGAAAAAATTAAGAGGTGGATTTGT
This sequence comes from Nanger dama, assembly GCA_917880005.1. NCBI lineage: Eukaryota > Metazoa > Chordata > Mammalia > Artiodactyla > Bovidae > Nanger > Nanger dama. Next base: position 41,812,205 of record CAKJTW010000007.1, read on the forward strand.
TCTGGTTCAGAGAGAAGCACATTCTCCAGGGTGTGGCCATCTCAGAGTGCAAGTGCAGTGGCCATAGAATGTGGTGTGGTTAGTTTGGGCAAGCTGGGTTATTTCCTATGCTAATGAGTGGGAGGATCGTTCCAGCAATTGGGAAACCACCCACTCCTTGGTCTTTTGACACTGCCTTGGAACTGTCCTGCCACCTCAGGGTGTGTCATTTAGCTTGCAGATTGAGGATCAGGGTTTAGTTGAATTTGACTTGTCACCTTGGACCCATTTGATTTTAATCTGTTTATGTTGTGCCCTTGGACTATGTCATTCTTTCAAAAGTTGTGCCCTGCCCCCTTCCCTCCTGTTTCATGCTCTTTTCCTGAGCCCCTTCCAGGCCCACAATGTTGCCTCTACAATCCTCTGGAGGGGGCAACCAGAAAATAGTTGGCCTTTAGGAGGGAAATACTGTATAATATCCAGTCCCTCTAGATATTCAGGTTTTCATCTTCCATGTTTCCTATAATATGTGCAACAACAGCATCTCTCAGTGGATCCACTAGGGTAGGTGCCAGGCACACAGTCCCTGCTAGAGGTCCATCTGTTGGTGGCATCCCTTCAAGGGCAATTGGCCTTCCAGGGATAATGTTTGCCACTTTGGAAGTTAGCCCTGCAGGCCATTCAGGCCCCAAACCTTGCCACCCTTCTCCTAAAGTTATAAACATAACCCCAGATCAAATCTACACTCTACTTTTATGAAATATCTGGTCTGTTGCCTCTAATTAGTTTGTTCTTAGTTCAGTTCAGTCACTCAGTCATGTTCTGCTCTTTGTGACCCTATGGACAACAGCATGCCAGGCTTTCCTGTTCATCACTAACTCCTGGAGTTTACTCAAATTCATCTCTATTGACTCGCTGATGCCATCCAACAATCTCCTCCTCTGTCTTCCCCTTTTCCCCCAACTTTCAATCTTTCCGAGAATCAGGGACTTTTCCAGTGAATCTGTTCTTCCCATCAGGTGGCCAAAGTATTGGAGTTTCAGCTTTAGCATCAGTCCATGCAATGAATATTCAGGACTGATTTCCTTTAGGATTGACTAGTTTGATCTCAGTCCAAGGGACCCTTAAGAGTCTTTTCCAACACCACAGTTCAAAAGCATCATTCTTCAATGCTCAGCTTTCTTTATAGTCCTACTCTCACATCCGTACCTGACTGCTGGAAAAACAGCAGCTTTGACTAGATGGACCTTTGTTGGCAAAGTAATGTCTCTGCTTTTGAATATGCCATCTAGGTTGGTCATAACTTTTCTTCCAAGGAACAAAAGTCTTTTAATTTCATGGCTGCAGTTACCATCTGCAGTGATTTTGGAGCCCCCAAAATAAAGTCTCTCAATGTTTCCATTGTTTCCCCATCTATTTGCCATGAAATGATGGGACTGGATGCCATGATCTTAGTTTTCTGAATGTTGAGTTTTAAGCCAAGATTTTCACTCTCCTCTTTTACTTTCATCAGGAGATTCTTTAGTTCTTCTTTGCTTTCTGCAGTAAGGGAGGTGTCATCTGCATATCTGAGGTTATTTATATTTCTCCCAGCAAACTTGATTCAAGCTTGTGCTTCATCCAGGCCAGTATTTTGCATGATGTACTCTGCATGTAAGTTAAATAAGTGGGGTGACAGTAAACAACCTTGACATAACCCTTTCCCGATTTGGAACCAGTCTATTGCTCCATGTCTGGTTCTAACTCTTGCTTCTTGACTTGCATATAGATTTCTCAGGAGGCAGGCCAGATGGTCTGGTATTCCCATCTCTTTATGGATTTTCCACAATTTGTTGTGATCCACTCAAAGGCTTTGGCATAGTCAATAAAGCAGAAGTAGATGTGTTTTTTGGAACTCTCTTGCTTTTTCAATGATCCAAGGATGTTGGCAATTTGATCTCTGGTTCCTCTGCCTTGTCTGCATCCAGCTTGAACATCTGGAATTTTACTCTTTATGTACCATTGAAACCTGGCTTGGAGGATTTTGAGCATTACTTTGCTAACATATGAGATGAGTCCAATTGTGCGGTAGTTTGAGCATTCTTTGGCATTGCCTTCCTTTGGGATTGGAATGAAAACTGATCTTTTCCACTCCTGTGGCCACTGCTGAGTTTTCCAAATTTGCTGGCATATTAAGTGCAGCATTTTCACAGCATCATCTTTTAGAATTTGAAACAGCTCAACTGGAATTCCATTACCTCCACTAGCTTTGTTCATAGTGATGCTTTCTAAGGCCCACTTAACTTCACATTCCAGGTTGTCTGGCTCTAGGTGAGTGATCATACCGTTGTGATTATCTCGGTCATGAAGATCTTTTTGTACAGTTCTGTGTATTCTTGCCACCTCTTTTTAATATCTTTTACTTCTGTTAGCTCCCTACCATTTCTGTCCTTATTTTGCCCATATTTGCGTGAAATGGCTTATGAAGATCTTCTCGGTACTTACTCCTACAACCAGTATTGTCCCCTTGTAAGCAACATTGTTCCACCCTCTTGTTATTAAAATACTCTTAATGCCCCTAACAGGACCAGATAACCCATTTTCTTTTTCATTACTTCTGTTACTATCTGAAGTTGTTCTATGGCAATGAAATGTTTACCATTGGAAACACTCTAAACTGCTCTTATGGAGGACTAGGGGAAGAAATCAGTGACCTACATTCTCTCTGAGCAAGAAGAAGATAAGGCCTGTGGCTTTTCACCAGGTTCCCCGTCTCAGGGCACAAGCTTGGATTGGTTTACATCATGATATCTATTACCATCCATGGTGGGCAACCCAGCAATGGGTTGATTACAACCCCTTAATCCTACCCAGCACTGGTTATGCTTCAGACCTTAGAGACACCCAATTCCAGTCTGGAGGTCCCAAGAGGTCGACCTTCCTTGACCTACCTAGGGATCTGGTCCATGGAAGGTTGTCACGCCTTAACCTGCCCAGGGATCTGCCAGTCCAGGGGTCCCAGGAGGTCAACATATCTCGACATGCCCAGAGACCCAATTCTCAGGAGGCTGACCTGCTTCGACCTGTCCAGGGATTCAATCTACAAGAGGCTGTCATGCCTTAACCTGCCTGGGGATCTGCACCCTGACCCAGGTGAAGCCTGGCTCTCAGACTGCAGCAATACTGGGTAGGTTAAGCTTCAGAAAGACTCACCTCCAAGGAAGTCCACCCATAAAAATGGAAGGAGGCGTATTGTTTTTTTTTTCTTTCCCTCCCTTTCATCACTGTCTTTCAGATGGGAAATAACCAATCCATTTCCTGACAGATGCCCTTGAGACGCATCCTTGATAACTGGAGGCTGTTTGATCCTCTAACTCTAAGGAGAAGTAGCTTAAAATTGTTTTGTGTCACTGAATGGCCATGGTAGGATGGGAGTTTAAAGTACAATACCAGCTATACTTATTCTTCAAAACACAAGTGAAATGGACAGAGATCCCCTATGTCCAAGTTTTCTTCCAACTAAGAGATATGAAGGAACTCTGTCTTAAGTATGGGACTGGAGTATGCCCTAAAAGTGAGCCTACTATATAAATGGTGTTAGGCACAGACAACCAAGAGAAGGAAGCCTCCTGAGAAGGCTCACTTCCCATGATGGCTCCAAGTCGCCTGGTGCTCCTTCCTTGTACCCAAGTGTACCCCCATATCTGGAGCACCCTCTCCACAAATGCCAACTCGAGTATATCCCTTAGTTGGAACTGGGGGAGAAATCAGACCAACTTGGATCCATAAGCCCTTCTCCCTCTTAGAACTAAGATCAAACAAGACCTAGGAAGCTATACAGGTGACCCAGGCAAATACACAGATGCATTCCAACACATTGCCTTGGCCTTTGACTTGACGTGGAAGGAAATCATGATCATATTTAGTCAAACTTAATCTGACCCTGAGTATGCTAGGGCCTTAAAGGAAGCTCGAAGGTATGCTACAGGGCTTCAAATGTCACATGATGAATACCTAATGGTGGAAACTGTGGTCCCCTCCTCAGATCCTAATTGGAATTATAATGGCCCTGAGCACATCTGGGAAAGGGATCATTTTCTGATCTGTGTAAAGGAAGGACTAAAGGCAGCCCAGCAAAAGTAATCAGCTGTGCCCAAGTCTCAGCAATAACTCAGCAGCCCAATGAGAACCCCATTCCCTTTCTGGAAAGGCTACAAGAGGCCTCCAGAAGTTTACCTATGTGGACTTAGACTCTTATGAGGGGACAGGTGATTTTAAAGGACAATTGCCTGTCCCGGTGTGCATCAGACATCAGGATAAAGTTACAACAGCTATAGCAACAGAGCCCTGCTGCCTCTTTAGGTGGTCTAGACAGCCACCAATACCTTTCACAACAGAGAACAGGAGAGGGAGGCCAAGGCCTGGGAAAGAGAGAAAAGGAAATAGACAAGATAAGCCCAAATGCTGGGTGCCCTCCAGGGAAGCCCTATGGCAAACCCTGAGTCCTTGAAGGACAAAGCACAAGGCAGATGCCTAATCTGAGGACAGGCAGGACATTGGGCCAAAGAATGTCCAAACCATGACAAGACTCCTGAAACTGCTTGCTACAAATGCCATCAATTTGGACATTGGGTGGCACACTACCTAGGGACCCAAGAACCTCAGGGTCAAGCAGCAAGCCTTCCCTCATGATCGTTCAACAAGCGGTCATCTCTTGTCTCACTTGCCAATTAAATAGCTAGATGACACCACGCTTATGGCAGAAAGAGAAGAGGAACTAAAAGCCTCTTGATGAAAGTAAAAGTGGAGAGTGAACAAGTTGGCTTAAAGCTCAACGTTCAGAAAACTAAGATCATGGCATCTGGTCCCATCACTTCATGGCAAATAGATGGGGAAACAGTGGAAACAGTGTTAGACTTCATTTTGAGGGGCTCCAAAATCACTGCAGATGGTGACTGCAGCCATGAAATTAGAAGATGCTTACTCCTTGCAAGGAAAGTTATGACAAAGCTAGATAGCATATTCAAAAGCAGAGACATTACTTTGCCAACAAAGGTCCATGTAGTCAAGGCTATGGTTTTTCCAGTGGTCATGTATGGATGTGAGTGTTGGACTGTGAAGAAAGCTGAGCACCAAAGAATTGATGCTTTTGGACTGTGGCATTGGAGAACTCTTGATAGTCCTTGGACTGCAAGGAGATCCAACCAGTCCATTCTAATGGCGATCTGGGTGTTCTTTGGAAGGACTGATGCTAAAGCTGAAACTCCAGTACTTTGGCCACCTCATGTGAAGAACTGACTTATTGGAAAAGACTCTGAAGCTGGGAGGGTTTGGGGGCAGGAGGAGAAGGGGATGACCGAGGATGAGATGGCTGGATGGCATCACCAACTTGATGGATGTTAGTTCTAGTGAACTCCAGGAGTTGGTGATGGACAGGGAGGTCTGGCGTGCTACAATTCATGAGGTTGCAAAGAGTCGGACATGACTGAGCAACTGAACTGAACTGAATTGAAGGAACTCGAAGATCCCAGCTGGCCCAGCCCACCCAACGTGGTGGGAACTACCCAGTAGAGGACTGGCAGATGGATTTTACCTGGATGCCAGTTTCTCAAGGGTAAAAATACGTATTAGTCATGATAGTTGCATTCACAGGATGGATTGAAGGCTTTCCCACCTGGACTGAGAAGGCTGAGGAGGTAGTAAAAAAAAAAAACTGCTCCATGAAATCATTCCAAGATTTGTTCTGCCCAGGTCATTACAGAGTGACAATGGGACATCATTTACTTCTAAGGTCACCCAAGGGGTCTCTAAAGCATTGGTCTTAACTTATTGTCTCCATTGTGCCTGGAGGCCTGTCTTCAGGAAAAGTAGAAAAGCCAACCAATTCTTAAAATCAGTGATAGAAAAGATAACCCAGGAGACCTTCCTGGGATGGAAGGAGGCTTTACCAATATCTCTCCTCTACACCTGTATTGCCCCTAAGAAACAGGTTGGTTTTAGTCCTTATGAGATGCTATGGGAGACCTTTATGGGAGACCTTTTATGTCAATGAATTCTTCCTAGATCCAGAGGCTCAGACTGCCTGGTCTTATACCATGGCCATTGAGCAATTCCAGCAAGATTCCACACTTGTGGGGGTGTCAACCAAGACCCAAGATTCTAAAGAGCCACCACTGTATGCTCGAGGGACTCAAGTTCTAATTAAAGTCTGGAAAGATGGGTCAACTAAAGCTCAACTCTAGCCCACATGGAAGGACCCCCTACCCTGTAATACTTTCTACCCCCACAGCAGTAAAGGTAACAGGACATGACTCCTGGATTCACTACTCATGAGTCAAACCATGTAAGAAAACAGAAGAGGGCAATCAATACACCTATGAGCCCCTGGAAGAACTCAGATTCCTATTTAGGACTACAAATGTGTGCCATTCTAGTGAACATCCCCAAAATTAAGTTTCTGGGGATAAGATTTCTCAGAATAGCTCTAAAGATCCAACACAGCTTGGCAGGGGTTGTTCTTCAAAATAGACAGAAGGCAGAGATCCTGATCTCTGAACATGGAGGGGCCTGAGGCATTTGAATGAGACATGTTGTTTCTGGATAAATACCTCCAGCTAAGTTAAAGTCTCACAGTCCTCAAGAAAAACATTCAGATCCTTTGGGATCTCAAAAAACAATCTGGAGAGTCCTCAGGATGGCTACAGTCTCTCTTTGGGGAACCCTTCTCCTGGTAAGGGAATTTGGAGTTGGCTAATGCCCCTGCTAATCCCAGTGATCACCATATTGATGCTGCTCATACATGTATCGCTGCTGCTGCTGCTAAGTCGCTTCAGTCGTGTCTGACTCTCTGTGACCCCATAGACGGCAGTCCACCCGTCCTCTTATCTATGTATTATCTGTGTATTATCTATTGTCTAACCGGTTTTTTCTCTGCGCATGTCAACAAGCTACAACATGCAGTGCCAGTTCAGCAAGGATTTATAAAACTAGTGCCAACCATGGAAAATATCACTCACCATTAGTTTGATACCACTATAGGGACTCTGAGCCTTGAGACTAGCAAGACGGGGAGGCCCAATGCCCCACACCATCCCAGTTCAGCCAGAAAGTAGCCAAAGAGAACTCGATTCCCATATTCCCAAAGAATTGGGCCTCCCATCTCTTAAGCGGGGAATGTTAGGTAGTTAGAATAGGAAGAATGAGTCCAAAATAGTGGTGGCCAAAAGACAAAGAAGGGAAAAGCCCACAAAAATAGAAAAAGGAATGTCCGAGGATCAGAGTAAGAATCTTGGGAGAAACAAACAGCCCTCCTGGCTAGCCCAGTTTACATAGGTCAGGCTCAGGGGAGGAGGAAAGACATATAAAAAGAGGATCTGAAATTGAGCTGCTGACTTCTCTTCACTTCTGGGGGTCAGCCCACCCTCATGCCTCAAGGATGTATTTTCCTTTGGTTACCAAATAAAACTTGAGCTGTAACACTGGTCTGTCCGTTGCTTCAAATTTTGCTGTGGCAAGGCAGAACTGAAAAAATTACACACTCTCCTGACACTTCCATCACAGAGTTTTCATTGATGACAAATTTTAGTGTATGAAAGAATATTTGAAAGCTGGAAGGTACTATATTAGTGTAAAGATTATTACCATTTGGACTGTTGAAAACCTCATTCTTTATTCAGCTGTTTTCTTTTGGCCTTGTGACTGATCTTTTCAGCTTTTCTAACTGTTTCTTTTCTTTGTCTTTTTCTGGCACCATTTTTAAAACCCACAGAAAAATGTAAAAGCTAGAGTTTTATCCTTGACTCTGAGAAATTGAGATGTCACCTACACTGACTTCTATTTCTTTTCTTTTCTTTTCTTTTTCTTTTTAACTTACTAATGGGGTGTATCCAATTAACGATGTGGTAATTTCAGGTGAACAGCAAAGGGACTCAGCCATACTTATATGTGTATCCATTCTCCCAGCAAACTACTCCATCTTCTAGGCTGCCACATAACACTGAGCAGAGTTTCATGTGCAGTAGGTCCTTATTGGTTATGCAGATTAAATGTAGCAGTGTGTACATGTCCATTCCAACCTCCCAAACTATACCTTCCCCTCATCCTTCCTCCTGGCAACCGTAAGCTCCTTCTCAAATGAGTCTTTTTCTGTTTTGTAAGTAAGTTCATTTTTATCATTTCTTTTTAGATTCCATATGTAAGGGATATCATGATATTTCTCTTTTTCTGACTTACTTCACTCAGTATGAGAATCTCCTGGGTCCATCCATGTTGCTGCATATGGCATTATTTCATTCTTTTTAATGGCTGAGTAATAGTCCACTTACTCTGACTTCTTAATCTTGCAGATAAAGAAACAAGTTTTCAGAGCAGTTATCTGATGCCACAGGTTAATTTTATCAGAAATGGCATTCATTCATGTATTTTATTATCTTATCCAAAGTCCTTCCGGTACAATGCTGGGCTGATTCAGTAGCAGGGGTGGGGCCACATCTTGCTTTCACATCAAAGGATACTAGGTTTGAAAGTTTGTAGTTAAAATATAATAATTTCAAGTTTAAATGTTTAAAAACTAATTCTGTATAAGATTGCAAGTAGTAGTATCAGTTAAAAGCAGAAAATGGAAATCGAATTGATTCCATAATAAAAAGATATGTAGTATCAGGGGAGAATAACAGAAACATCTGTTTTTACATCTTTTGGAAAAGAAGGGGGAAAAACTGATTAGTTTGGGACTGATCCAGATAGATGTCATTTTAAATTGCTTTCTTCTGTTTACCAAAATAATGCAATTAGTTGGAGTAACTAGAATAAAGATAGGTTCAGAACAGATGTCTGGCAATAGACATTCACACTATTAAAAACTGTATATGAAACTGCCTGCTAGGCACATGCATGCAGAAGTAAATGTTGGGTCATTCTCAAGAAAAATGAGCCTTGATTGAAGTGCACCTATTTAGCCACACATTTCATTTTTAATCAATAGAGAACATGCTTCAGCTAGCCAGAATGATGTGGTTTGGACTTGGAGGGAGAAGAGGCAGGTTAATCAGTTTACTCTAGAAATTGACACAAATCTTTCTTTTTTCAATTTTAAAGATCTTGCTGTTGTTATTTGCTTTATCTTCCTTTCAGTTTGGATTGTGAATATACATCTGTCTATGTCTCTATATGTATTTACACACAGACATACATTCCCTCATAGAGTTAAGCCATAATATATATAGTAAGTCTAATTTAGAGATATTTTCACTAAAAACTTAATCCGTTTTTTTGTCTAGATTTTTTGAGTAAGGAAAGGAGAGTGGTTGTTTTTATTAAGTCCAAGCTGTGTTCATTGCACTACAGGCCATTAAATTGGAGACTAGGTGTTGAGACAAGGATTAATGACTTTATTTGGAAAGCTGGCAGACCGAGAAGATGACAGACTAATGTCTCAAAATAACCATCTTGTCAGACTCTGGATGCCAGATTCTTTTATAAAACAGAGAGTAGGAGGAAGTAGTAAAGTAAAAGGTAGAGAGTCTTGCAGACGTCTCCTGGAATGGCCAGCCTCAGAGAGGGAATGTGTTAATTTCGTCCTCCAGTAGCCATTCACAGTGGACAGGATCAGACTATTTCTCTGAACAAAGGCACTTTGGTTTAACATTCAGGCAGATGGGCACAGTTGCCTGAGGCAGGCCATTATGTATAGACAGTATCCTTTTAGTAAACAAAGCAACTGGAAGCAGAGGTTAAAATAAAAGAAACAGATTAAACAAAGAGTCAGATTTTGTTGATCCCTGTAACAGTTACAAGGTTAGTCTGAAATGGCAGCAACGGATTCTAACCAAAACATAAAGGGATTTTTATTTGAATTAACAGAGTAATATAAAAGCTAAGTGCTAGATTTAAAATCCATTAACTATCTGAAGAACTTTGGGCATTTCCTTAGTAATAAGGCTTCATTCATAACCTGCAAAGAATAAATATTATAGAAATTATATTCTGTAACAACTAGTTTTTCTTTCCCTGAAGACTATAAGTATTCCTTAAATATTCATTCATTCTTTTAAAATATTTCCTGTATGTCTCCACAGTGTATGGGAAAGCATTGTAAAGGATGAATATAGTCTCATCTTGCAGAATTTGAGTTTTAAAGTATGCAGAATTATAACTTAAAAATCCAGGTGATTTGGGCCTGTGGGCAGGAAACTTTTAGTTTGCTCTGTGAATACAGAATCTATTCAGTGAATCTACTGTGGTGTGGGTGAGGATCTGGGCAGTATATAGGGGTTAAGGGAGGTATGATGTGGCTACAATTTGAAAAGCTTGGAATGTCAGCAGAACCAGGTTATGAATTGTCTAATGAATTATGCTAAGAATTTTGAAACTCATCTCATTGACAGTGGCAAGCTGTAAAATGGTTTTGATATGGAAATGAATGAACAGATTTGCATTTTAGAACATTGTTTGAATTGATTTGTCAATTAGGATCCTTTTAAAACAGGATTTATTCCCTTTAAATCTTGATAAAGCTCCATGTCAATAAAGTCTTAACAGATACAGCAAAAAAAAAAAAAAAAGGCGGGAGGGATTCCGTCTTGTTCATTTCTGTTTGAGAGTTATCTATTTTGTACCTAATTAGCTATATTGCAGCTTGCTAGGTTCTGTGAAATATAAGACTCCTTGAGACCACACTGAATATTTCTGAGTTCTTAAAGTGATAACACTTTGAAGAAGAATAATTAACTAGTAACCCCAGGGTTAGCACAAGTTTGCCTGACATACAGTGAGGCCAAAAACCAAAACGTCAGAGTTTGGGGCAGAGGAAGGTTTTATTGCAGGGCCATGCAAGGAGATGGGTGACTCATGCTCTGAAAATCCCAAGCTCCCTAAAGGGTTTCAGGCAAAGCATTTTTAAAAGCCAGGTCAGGAAGGGGAAGGTTGCAAGGTACATGATCAAATCTTGCACAGTTCTTTTGTTGGCTGATGGTGAGGTAACAGGGTGGTATCACAGGGTTTAACTTTATCAGTCCTTGGGCTCCAGGAGGCCTGGGGCTCTGTCCTCATCGTCATCAAGTAGTTAACATCTTCCATTTGGGGTGTGTGTGTGTGAGAGAGAGAGAGAGAGAAAGAGAGAAAGAAAGAGAGAGAGAGAGATCTGTAAAATAACTCAGAAAAATATGCATCAAATACTATCCTTTAGGTACTTCAGAGAAGAGCTTAAGCAGAGGATATGGGGAAACACCTCTATGGACCTGCTTGATTAAAACCATATTCTCTTGATTTATAGGATTTTTGATCATTTATTGATTTATAGGGTTGTATAATCACTGGTTGACTGTTTTCTTCCATTTCCTTTTTAACCAATGCAAATCTTCTTACAAAAGTGCCTTGAAACCATCCTCTTGATCTCCCTTTCTCCCATGGAGTTTAATCTCCTGACAACCTTGGGTTTTTCCAAGAAAATTCTGTTTCGTGCAACTGTCTTTTGAATTTATGTCTGCAACCCCCAGTTGCCTTGGATCTTCAGTCTAAATAGCATCTAGAAGACAAATATATTTCTTTCTAGAAATCAAAGATGACATAAACAGATGGAGAGATATTCCATGTTCCTGGGTAGGAAGAATCAATATTGTGAAAATGACTGTACAACCAAATGCAGTCTACAGATTAAGTGCAATCCTATCAAATTGCCAATGGCATTTTTCACAGAACAAGAACAAAAAAATTAACAATTCATATGGAAACACAAAAGACCCTGAATAGCCAAAGCACTCTTGGAAAAGAAGAATGGAGCTGGAAGAATCAAACTTCCTGACTACAGGTTATACTACAGAGCTACAGTCATCAAAAACAGTATGGTATTTGCATAAAAACAGAAATATAGATCAATGCAACAGGATAGGAAGCCCAGAAATAAACCCATGAACCTATGGGTACCTTATTTTTGACAAAGGAGGCAAGAATATACAATGGGGCAAAGACAGCCTCTTCAATAAATGGTCCTGGGAAAACTGGACAGCTACATGTAAAAGGGTGAAATTAGAACACTTTCTAACACCATACACAAAGATAAACTCAAAATGGATTAAAGACCTAAATGTAAGACCAGAAACTATAAATCTCTTAGAGGAAAACATAGGCAGAACATTCAATGACATAAATCAAAGCAAGATCCTCTATGACCCACCTCCTAGAGTAATGGAAATAAAAACAAAAGTAAACAAGTGGGACCTGATTAACCTTAAAAGCTTTTGCACAGCAAAGGAAACTATAAACAGGTGAAAAGAGAACCCTCAGAATGGGAGAAAATACTAGCAAATTAAATAACTGACAAAGGATTAATTTCCAAAATATACAAGCAGCTTATACAACTCAATGCCAGAAAAACAAACAACGCAATCAAAAAGTGGGGAAAAGACCTAAACAGACATTTCTCCAAAGAGGACATACAGATGGCTAACAAACACATGAAAAGATGCTCAATATTGCTCATTATTAGAGAAATGCAAATCAAAACTACAATGATCTATCACCTCACACTGGTCAGATGGGCCTCATCGAAAAGTCTACAAACAATTAATGCTGGAGAGTGTGGAGAAAAGGAAACACTCTTGCACTATTGGTGGAAATGTAAATTGATACAGCCACTATGGAAGATGGTATGGAGATTCCTTAAAAAACTAGGATTAAAACCGTATGACCCAGCAATCCCATTCCTAGGCATATACACGAAGGAAACAGAAATTGAAAGAGACACATGTATCTTATTGTTAATTGCTGCATTATTTTCATTAGCTAGAACATGGGAGCAACCTAGATGTCCATCAACAGATGAATGGATAAAGAAGTTGTGGTATATATACACAATTTTAGTCATTAAAATGAATGGATTTGAGTCAGTTGTAATGAGGTGGATGAACCTAGGACCTATTATACAGAGTGAAGTGAGTCAGTAAAAGAAAGATAAATACCATATTCTAACATATATATACGGAATCTAGAAAAATGGTACCAAAGAATTTATTTACAGGGCAATGGAGAAACAGACATAGAGAATAGACTTAAGGGTATGAGGAGAGAGTGAGATGTATGGAAAGAGTAACATGGAAACTTACATAACCATTTGTTAAATAGATAGCCAACAGGAATTTGCTGTATGGCCCAGGAAACTCAAACAGGGGCTTTATGTCAACCTAGAGGGGGTGGGATGGGGATGGAATGGGAGGGAGGTTCAAAACGGAGGGAATATATGTATACCTATGGCTTATTCATGTTGAGGTTTGAAGAAAACAGCAAAATTCTGTAAAGCAACTATCCTTCAATTAAAAAAAAGAATTTGAAAAATGTATTTCTAAATATTACTGATTGCTTTTCATTGCATTACTTTGATATATCATCATACTAAAACTGGGTGCACTGATAAATGTTTAACAACTGACTCTTAAGAGGGAAAGCATGCCCTGATTTGTAGCTCCTGTCCCTGGTGCAAATAATTCCATCATTGCAGATTCCACACTTCCGACTTGACATCACTGTGAAGTGATGTTCAGAAAGAGATATTCACAGTGGACTGTTTTAAGTTGGTATGAGCCAGCTATGGCACACTGCTGAAACATCCTGCCCGCAACACAAGGTGATTGAGTGGGATAAAAAATGTAGAGGGCAGAGAACTCTGAAACCCCATCATGTCTCAGATGCATTAAACAAGAGTAAAATGACCCAAGAGAAAATGAATTTGAAAAAAATGTTTCAATTTTAAAATATTAACAATGTTCCTTCACTTCTGGGCTTAGAAGCTAAGAATATACTAGTAGTTATCTCTTAGTCTATTAACTTACTTTCAGTTTTGAAATTTAGTCCATAAATCTAGCCATTAGAGAGCTATTTCTAAAATACTAATGTGGGGAGAAAAAATAATCTTCCCTCTATCTATCTAAGTTCTTGGCTGGGACCCACCTCTTCACTCCACCTTATAAAAAATGGATTAACAGTACAAGAACAGAAGTTTAACACAATGTATATATGTCTTGTATATGTGGGACTTACCCAGGAAAAGTAGCTCCTTCTATGGCCCAAGCCTTTATGTTAAATACTATTGCAAGGACGTTACAAAGGGTAACGTCTCAGTTTTCAGAGTTTTTGCTAGATCTGCTGTTGCTTAAAAATGATTTCATGCCAGAGAAGCATATGTTGGAGTGACAAATTCTGCTTCCCTTCAGTACTATAATATGTTCTGCTCTTCTGCCCGCTTTTTAAATTAGTCTGTTTAACTGGTACTGTGTTTATTTTACTTTTTCTTGACCCGCTTATGTTATATTTGAAAATTAGAAATACATAAAAATAAATATAAAAATATCATAGTTCTCTAACAAGTAGGTCAATACTGTAAATATTTTTGAGTTTCCTTCAAATCTATCTGGTCTCTGATTCTGTGTGTGTACATTTGTATATGCATAAAATGTATTTGCAGATCAGATTATTCTGTGCACAATGTTTGTATTTGTTTTTCTTAAAAACAAATGGGTATTTTCTATATGAAAAATTTCTAGTAAACCATATTGGTAGTAGATAGATCATATTTTGTGGTAAGTATCATGTTAGACAGATAGAATAAATGCTACTCCAGGGGGGAATAATTTGAAAGCATATAAAGAATTGTGTTTTCAGGGTGAAACAGGAAAGAAGGGAGCAGGACAGAAACTTTAAAAGAACAACATTGCCCAAAGACATGACATAAACTAATTAGAACCAATGAGGTCCAAGATGGCAGACAAGTCAAACTGTACTAGACCTTGAGCCGAGGACACACTCTTAACACATCAGCAACCTAAATAACACACTCACCAGCACGTTGACAGTTCTGAGGCCAATCATCAAAGACCAAGAAGTGGGTGCTGGACCATTCCTGGAATTCCCTGCCCCTTTCCTGAAATAGTTGAAATAATCTTCCCACTCTTTAGCCTATAAAATTAGCCAGACCATAAAGCCTAACCACTCCATATTTCGAGCCTGCTCTCACCTTCTGAGATGGCCCACACTCTATCTGTGGCATATGCTTCTCTGCAAATAAATCCACCAGAGCCCAAAAGTGGGCTCTTGTCTAATACTTGGACATAAGTTGAGTTGGTGATGCCATCCAGCCATCTCATCCTCTGTCGTCCCCTTCTCCTCCTGCCCCCAATCCCTCCCAGCATCAGAGTCTTTTCCAGTGAGTCAACTCTTCACATGAGGTGGCCAAAGTACTGGAGTTTCAGCTTCAGCATCATTCCTTCCAAAGAACACCCAGGGCTGATCTCCTTTAGGATGGACTGGTTGGATCTCCTTGCAGTCCAAGGGACTCTCAAGAGTCTTCTCCAACACCACAATTCAAAAGCATCAATTCTTCAGTGCTCAGCTTTCTTCACAGTCCAAGGCTTTTTAGTTTCTCTTCACTTTCTGCCATAAAGGTGGTGTCATCTGCATATCTGAGGTTATTGATATTTCTCCCAGCAATCTTCATTCCAGCTTGTGTTTCTTCCAGCCCAGCGTTTCTCATGATGTACTCTGCATACAAGTTAAATAAGTACGGTGACAATATACAGCCTTGATGTACTCCTTTTCCTATTTGGAACCAGTAGATCACAGAAATCTATGTTTAAAGAAAATAGCAAAAAAATGACAAACTGAGGAATCTTTTGATACTCAAATACGAAAAATCATTCAGAAAATTTTTAAGAACAATAACATTAAAAGCACAAAAGAAAAATGGGTCAGTCATTAATTATACTGATTAATGTATAAAATGAATAATGTATAAAAATTAATGTATACAAGGATAAATATAATGGTAAACACAGGAAAAAGAAAACCTTACTACTAACTAATGTAAATACAAAGCAAGCCTTTCAAAAAATTTTTTTGAATTTACTAATTTAGTAAATAGTTTAAAATGTTTGG
Source organism: Nanger dama (assembly GCA_917880005.1). NCBI lineage: Eukaryota > Metazoa > Chordata > Mammalia > Artiodactyla > Bovidae > Nanger > Nanger dama. The sequence continues at coordinate 41,828,084 of CAKJTW010000007.1, forward strand.
GCTTCCCTGATAGCTTCCTGCAGATGGTGACTGCAGCCATGAAATTAAAAGACGCTTACTCCTTGGAAGAAAAGTTATGACCAATCTAAATAGCATATTCAAAAGCAGAGACGTTACTTTGCCAACAAAGGTCCGTCTAGTCAAGGCTATGGTTTTTCCAGTGGTCATGTATAGACGTGAGAGTTGGACTGTGAAGAAAGCTGAGTGCCAAGAATTGATGCTTTTGAGCTGTGGTGCTGGGGAAGACTCTTGAGAGTCCCTTGGACTGCAAGGAGATCCAACCAGTCCATTCTGAAGGAGATCAGCCCTGGGATTTCTTTGGAGGGAATGATGCTGAAGCTGAAACTCCAGTGCTTTGGCCACCTCATGCGAAGAGCTGACTCATTGGAAAAGACTCTAATGCTGAAAGGGATTGGGGGCAGGAGGAGAACGGGATGACAGAGGATGAGCTGGCTGGATGGCATCACAGACTCGATGGACGTGATTCTGAGTGAACTCCGGGAGTTGGTGATGGACAGGGAGGCCTGGCGTGCTCCAATTCATGGGGTCGCAAAGAGTCAGACACGACTGAGCAACTGAATTGAACTGAAGTAATACACTCTGTTTATTGACTTGGTGGTTTATCACTAGTAAATGTTATATAGTATGTGTTCAGATGTGTCTGACTCCTGTGACCCCATGGACTGTAGCCTACTAGAGTCCTCTGTCCATGGAATTTTCCAGGCAAGAATACTGGAGTGAGTTGCTATTTCCTACTCCAGAGGATCTTCCCAACCCAGAGATTGAACCCACATCTCCTGAATCTTCTGTATTGACAGGTGGACTCTTTACCACTAGCCTGGGAAGCCCAAATTTATATTAAAAACATATCTCTAATTTATGTCTTGCCCTCTATGTTTATATAAATAACATGCATATAGCATGCATGCTGCTATACTATAATACAGCTTTTTTATTATTTAAATATGATAATGCAAATACTTTCTCAAGACTTTTTATAAAAATTCTTGGCTCATTGTTAATTTTCCTCTTGAACTTCTTTATCATTTCAGAAAATTTATTTTCAATTCCCAACCCCATTGGAGTCTTATTTTGGGAAGAATACAACCTTTTAATAAATAATTTGTTTCCTTTCAACTAACAAGATATTTTTTTGTCTCTGATAATTTAGTTATTTTGCATGTATTTCTATAAAAATGTAGTTATGTAAAAGCATATTTCAAGTTAGTCGTTGTTTTCTTTCTTTACTATTGTTAATGATTTGGTTAATGGTTCCCATATCCATTAAATAATCCATTCATTTGGTGCCTGGGAACAGTTATTTAACAAACAATAATATAAATATTTTTCAGTTGGTTGTTCTCTTCTACTTTTGTTTTTTAATTGAATATTTTTGAAATGTGAATTTCTAAAAAATGATAGTTTTTTTTTTTTGCTTCATCACTTCTCTGCTTTAGGACTTGAAGAATGAAATTATTACTGATGCTATGAAACAGTGTTCCCACCTTTAGCAATGAATTTCTAATGTTTTGTTTTTAAGTAAAAAGCTGAACAGTAATTGTCTCTGCAATTTTTTTTTTTTAACTAAGGAATGGTATTGAATTTTATCTAAATTATTTGAGGATGGTATTGAATTTTATTAAAATCATTTGAATTAGATCACATTCTTACTCTTCCTTTGTTCACATAGTTATACCTATGACATGATACTGAAACCTACTGCTAAGATATTAATCTATTCCTCTAGTCAGTAACTGTTCTACTATACACTTGAATTCCATTGATTTGCTAGTGGCTTGTTTAGCATTATGAAATTCAGGTTAGATCATTGGTTGTATTATTTTATGTGGCTTTATTACTTTATTAACAATCGCTAGAAGTTTGACTCTTTTGAAAAACTCAAGTTTTATACATTTATTGCAAGTTAATAATGAGGTTCTTAAAAATCTCAACTTGACCTTATAGGGAAAAACTGAAAAACTTTTAAAGCTGTATAGAGAAAACTAGGCTTAAAATACATGTTTGTTTGTTCTTTCCAAAAGAAATATCTGAGTAAAAATAACTCTGTGTTGCATAAATAATTTTTGTATCAAAATCCTATTAGCTAGTAATATTGATAGTATTCTCTACATTAAATGATTTTCTGACTTTCCATATTTCCCACCTGCTGCTGCTGCTAAGTCACTTCAGTCATGTCTGACTCTGTGCGACCCCATAGGGTGCAGTCCACCAGGCCCCATCACTGGGATTCTCCAGGCAAGAACACTGGAGTGGGTTGCCATTGCCTTCTCCAGTGCATGAAAGTAAAAGTGAAAGTGAGGTTGTTCAGTTCTTTCCGACTCTTAGCGAACCAATGGACTGCAGCCTACCAGGCTCCTCCATCCATGGATTTTCCAGGCAAGAGTACTTATGGATGCGTGAATATTTCTTGAATGTTTTATATAGCATTATAATTATACCTTTTTTCAGTACTGTCAGTTTATAATGTGACACATATTCTTAAAAATCACCTTCTATGAAAAATGATTCAATAAAACACTGTAAGGATTATGGGGAAAAGTTGAAACCTCATAAAAATGGAAGCATAGTTTTATATAAAATATATGAATACTGCAATAAATATTGCATTTACACATTTGAAGAAAAGACTTGAGGCTTTGCTAATGGCATGGAAGTTAGAAGGGTTGCAGATGAGTTATCTCAAAGTGGTGGAAGTAGGCTTAGCTTAAATACAGAAAGAGTTGTAACACCATTTGTGGGTGTGTGGGGCTTACAATTCACACCGAACTGGGGTGGCTGGAAGGGTGTGTGTGGGATGCTCTTTGTATTGTGTATTTCTACCATCCCTGTTCAGCTGGGTGCAGTTTTCTGCCATCACCAAGTATTACAGATGAAATCACATTTTAAGTAAACACAAAATTCTGGATATGCTAAATTTTTTCTCCTTAGTGTTTCAATCATGTTGGAACAAATTCAATGTTTAAAACAAGTGTTACAGCAAAACTGACTTTATGTGGTGAACTCAAGTACCTAGTCTGGTAATTCTTTTGGAACTAATCCTTTTGTGTAATTTTTTTTTCCTTTTTAGATATGTTCAGGTTATCTTCTTTTAGAATTATTTTTGGTCATCTCATTGATTTTTATCTGCAGTCTGAATGTGCTTCTGCTTCTGTGGTCTGATTTTAGTCTTTGCCTTGGCCTGATGCCCAGCTCAAATCTTTGTATATGAGTCAGTTGGGAAAAATAGGATGAAACCAATAGTTCCCAAAGGAAATTTTTATAACACCTTCTTCCTCATTTCTCTGCTGTGCTTGAAGTCATGCCTGCTTTGAAGCAATTTTTTTTCCCAAAACAGTGCAGTTTAGAGTTTGTATAGCTACTGTTTTCTGTGAAGCATGACCATGATAGTCTATAAAATAAGGATTCTTCTCTTGCTACCATTAGGAGTGTATTCTGTAATATGACAAAAGTTTTTACAAGAGCTTCAAGTAAAACAAATCATTTAGTATTGTTATTTTACCAAATGTCTCAAAAATGAAATGTAAATATAGGGAGTTACTTTACAGCCTCAAAAATTTTATTTGCGTGTTGAACAATTAGATCCATCATTTATTCAAAATCATGTTAAAATGTGAAACATGCTTGCTTGAAAATGCTGAAAGTACCTTTCAAAATAACCGCAATTGCTGGACTGAGAAAACACTGAGAAAGCAACTCACTGAGGTATAATTCCTTGAAAAGACCAGAAAAAAGATTTGAGTGCACTTCACATCTAAATAGTGTTGCTTGTGTATTGCTTATTCTTATTCAACTACAGACTGTGGTAAATGGTTGCTCACTCCTCATGGTAATGATAAGAGTTATTAATAATAATGTTATTAATTCCTATTAACAGTTCTATCAATGGTAATAATTCAAACTAGTATAGTAAATTATAATTTACAAAATATTCTCACTTATATTATTTGTTTTAAGAAACAGGCTTATTGACGACAAATTCTTCCATATAATCATCCATCCTACAGAACCAGTGTCTATTCTTCAATTAATATGGTAGAAACCATGTTAATTTGTTCAGCTGTAGTAGTTGACATTGGTTATACAACATAATTCCTTAGAAAATCAGATTCCTTGGTTATTTGTCAAAATATCTGGGGTTGCAGAGAAATTTTAAAACTATAAAGTTAGTAGATTTTCTAGAAAAGAAAGCTTAACTTAATAATATAGACAAGTTGAATCTTAATTCATAGCAACTGGATGTGATGTTAGCAAGGTAATGAAATAAGAGGTCCCCTACTTGTATTCCACCATAAGAACAGTAACTTGGTAGTCGTCTGTGGACAAAAGTGCCTTTCTGGGAACTTTGGGATCCATTGGGAGGTAGGAGGCTGTGAAAGCCTAGCAGAGCTGAAGATTGAAAAGGGTCATTTTGAGAGGCTAAGTCTGCATCCAGGTAGCAGGCTTGCTGACCATGGTCCCAGTTACTAGCCTGATGTAGTCTTACCACCTTGTAGACTCAACCATAGCCCCTTTTGGGCTGGATACTCCCACCAGCACCATCTCCCCAAATTTTTGTTTCAATATACTTTTTAAATTTCACTTTTGATTTCTTTTTGACTCATGGTTGTCCAGGAGTGTGTTATTTAATTTGCACATATTTCTGAATTTTCCATTTTTCCTTTGGCTGTTGATTTTATTTCATATCAGTGTGTTTGGAAAGGAAACTTGGCATGATATTTTAATTGTCTTAAATTTACTAAGACTTATTTTGTGACCTTACATATGATCTATTCTGGAGAATATTTTGTGTGTGTTTGAAAATAATGTGTGCTCAGGTTCTGTTGTGTGGAATGTCACAGACATGTCTGTTAGGAGTATTTGGTTTAAAGTATAGCTCAAGTGTAAAGTTTGCTTAGGCATATTGTTTTGAGATTATCTGTTGCTGAAAGTAGGGTACTAAACTTCTCTATTACTGTTGTATTATTTATTTCTCCTTTCAGATGTGTTAGTATTTGCTTACTAAATTTAGGTGTGCTGATGTGGTACATTTTTATTTATAGTTGTTATATGTTCTGGGTGAATGAATCCCTTTATGATTATACTGCTTTGAGTAATTGAAATTTGGCAAGAGATTCTATCTTGGGAGTTCCCCAGTGGTCTTGTGGTTAGGATTCAATGCTTTCACTCTGTAGTCTGAATCTGATTCCTGGTTGGGGAACTGAGATCCTGGAAGCAGGAGGGCATGGGCAAAAAGAAAAAGGAGATCTTAGCAAACACACACAGTAGTTATGTGAGGTGATGGTTGTGTTAATTAGCTTGATTGTGGTACTCTTTATAAATATATACATATCTTAAATCATGTTCTACATCTGATATATAATATATACATTTTTAATTTGTAACTTATACTTTAATAAAACTGAGAAAAACTATTATCACCTAATTTAAGAGTTCTAAATTTGGAAAGCTCAGCAGTGGCCACAGGACTAGAAAAGGTCAATTTTCATTCCAATCCCAAAGAAAGGTAATGCCAAAGAATGCTCAAACTACTGCACAGTTGCACTCATCTCACATGCTAGTAAAGTAATGCTCAAAATTCTCCAAGCCAGGCTTCAGCAATACATGAACTGTGAACTCCCTGATGTTCAAGCTGGTTTTAGAAAAGGCAGAGGAACCAGAGATCAAATTGCCAACATCCGCTGGATTATCAAAAAAAAGCAAGAGAGTTTCAGAAAAACATCTATTTCTGCTTTCTTGACTATGCCAAAGCCTTTGACTGTGTGGATCACAATAAACTGTGGAAAATTCTGAAAGAGATGGGATTGCCAAACCACCTGTCCTGCCTCTTGAGAAACCTATATGCAGGTCAGGAAGCAAAAGTTAGAACTGGACATGGAGCAAGAGACTGGTTCCAAATAGGAAAAAGAGTACATCAAGGCTGTATATTGTCACCCTGCTTATTTAACTCATATGCAGAGTACATCATGAGAAATGCTGGACTGGAAGAAGCACAAGCTGGAATCAAGATTGCTGGAAGAAATATCAATGACCTCAGATATGCAGATGACACCACCCTTATGGCAGAAAGTGAAGAGGAACCAAAAGCCTCTTGATGAAAGTGAAAGAGGAGAGTGAAAAAGTTGGCTTAAAGCTCAACATCCAGAAAACGAAGATCATGGCAGCCGGTCCCATCACTTCATGGGAAATAGATGGGAAACAGTAGAAACAGTGTCAGACTATTTTTATGGGCTCCAAAATCACTGCAGATGGTGACTGCAGCCATGAAATTAAAGACGCTTACTCCTTGGAAGGAAAGTTATGACCAACCTAGATAGCATATTCAAAAGCAGAGGCATTAGTTTGCCAACAAAGGTCCGTCTAGTCAAGGCTATGGTTTTTTCTGTGGTCATGTATGGTTGCGAGAGTTGGACTGTGAAGAAGGCTGAGTGCCGAAGAATTGATGCTTTTGAACTGTGGTGTTGGAGAACACTCTTGAGAGTCCTTTGGACTGCAAGGAGATCCAACTAGTCCATTCTAAAAGAGATCAGCCCTGGAATTTCTTTGGAAGGACTGATGCTAAAGCTGAAACTCCAGTACTTTGGCCACCTCGTGCAAAGAGATGACTCATTAGAAAAGACTCTGATGCTGGGAGGGACTGAGGGCAGGAGGAAAAGGGGACTATAGAGGATGTAATGGCTGGATGGCACCACTGACCTGATGGGCGTGAGTTTGAGTGAACTCGGGGAGTTGGTGATGGACAGAGAGGCCTGGCGTGCTGTGATTCATGGGGTCCAAAGAGTCGGACGTGACTGAGCGACTGAACTGAACTGAAAGGAATAAAACCACAGCAATGACCATAGCTTTTTCTTGACTATAATAAAAGTGATCCATAGGAGCAATAAGTACAGTATCAAGTTGATTTTGTCTTCATGTAGTTATTAAAACAAAACTATTTTATTTTGGGATATAGCTGTAACAGTGTTATGATAGTTTCAGGTGAACAGCAAAGGAACTGAGCCACATATGTACATGTATCCATTCTCCCCTAAACTCCCCTCCCATCCTGGCTGCCAGGTAAAATTGAGCAGAGTTTCCTGTGCTAAACAGTAGGTCCTTGTAACCAACAGGTCATGTAGTTTTTATGCCATGCTTTCTCTTTGGTGGCTGAAGAGTATATGTATATAAAGACATGCCTTTTGACAATTCTTTTTAGCTAAAGAAAAGCCTAGGGACATAATACGTTGTCTAAAATAACTATTTTTTTCCTGAAGTTTGTTAAGTTTGAGTCATTGAACATGTGATGTTTAAAAATATTTTAGACAATAAATTTTAGGCGTACTTTATTGTTGTACACTTACCAGTTTATGATGCTTCTCTCTCTCTCTCTCTCTCTCTCGTCCCTCATTCATGTCTGACTCTTTGCAACCCCATGGACTATAGCCTGACAGGCTCCTTTGTCCATGGAATTCTCCAGGCAAGAATATTGGAATGGCTCGCCATTCCTTCCTAACCCAGGGATCAAACCCTGGTCTCCCTCATTGCAGGCAGATTCTTTACTGTTTGAGCCACCAGGGAAGCCCTTAATGATGTCTACTCTTACGTTATGTCAGAAAAAGTACATTATAACTTTGACAGTGACATAGATGTCTCATGGGAAGAGTTCTGATGCCCTCATGCCAGAAAGAGAGGGAGGAGTCAGTCTGGAGGGGAGAAGAAATATATTGAGCCAAAACAGCTTTCTTGATCCCAGAAGCCAGAGTGTACTTAACTGATGAGATCAAGACTTGAACATGTTCCAAGTGTACCTGTACGGTACTCACGTGTAATGACTTCAAGGTCATTTGAGCTTATGGTTGTAACTAGGCCTGAATACTCATCTTAATATCTGAGTTTCCATAGTTGATAAACATAATTTTTCAGAACATATTTTTAATGTTTATATCACTTGAAATTGTGAAACTGGATAGAATTAAAAGCAGCTTGCAGAATAGTGTCACTAAATATTATTTCCTAATGTTATTAATAGATCTTTCCACTGGTCCCTAGGCATATGAAGTGAAGGGGAATTAAACCTCTTTACTTTATTTTCAATGTGTGACATCGTTATTTGTATAAGTTAGTTATTGTGATTACTGAGATTAATGTATCACTTTAGTGCCTAATTGAAGGGAGTTAGACACTGCTGTGGTTTAAAGCCCATAGTGGGTTCAGCACCTATTCTCAATTCTAAAGAATCTAAATTTAGATGAAGGTGAAGAGGTCTGCCTGGCTTTCCCAGTGAGTAGAGCAGAGGAAACCTTGGAGATTAACTGAAAGAAAATTGAAAGGCATTTTTCTTCTTATTTTATATGTACCATCAGTTCAGTTCAGTTTAGTTCAGTCGTGTCCGACTCTTCGCGACCCCATGAATTGCAGCAACACCCTCGGTCATCCCCTTCTCCTCCTGCCCCCAATCCTTCCCAGCATCAGGGTCTTTTCCAATGAGTCAACTCTTCGCATGTTCAGTTCAGTTCAATTGCTCAGTCATGTCCAACACTTTGTGACCCCATGGACGTAGCATGCCAGGCTTCCCTCTCCATCACCATTTCCTGGAGCTCACTCAAACTCATGTCCATTGGGTCAGTGATGCCATCCAACCATCTCACCCTCTGTCATCCCCTTCTTCTGCCTTCAGTCTTTCCCAACAGCAGGGTCTTTCTCAGTGAGTCAGTTCTTCACATCAGGTGGCCGAAGTATTGGAATTTCAGCTTCAGTATCAGTCCTTCTAATGAATATCAGGACTGATTTCCTTTAGGATAGACTGGTTTAATCTCCTTGCAGTCCCAAGAGTCTTTGATCCCAAGTGTCTTTTCCAACACCACAGTTCATTTCCAAATTTTGGTGAATTTTACTGCTAGTGATTGATATGTATATACTTGCATGCATTTTGATTAAAAGTCAGGATTCCTTTTATTAGTATCCTGAAAGTGAAAATGGCATATGCTCTGTTGTGTCTGACACTTTAGGTGACCCTATGGGCTATAGCCCTCCAGGGTCCTCTGTCGATGGGATTCTTCAGGCAAGAATACTGGAGTGGGTTGCCATGCCCTCCTCTAGGGGATTTTCCCAACCCAGGGCCTGAACCCAAGTCTCCTGCATTGCAGGCAAATTTTTATCATCTAAGGCACCAGGGAACTGTGGTCAAAGCACTTTGGGCTTTTAAGTTTTAATTGTTTTCTGTGTTAAATAAGGATTAAAATATTTTTATGTACTATACAAGGTTGTGAGAGTGAAAGGAAATAATGTAATAGAAGTATTTTGTAAGCTGAAAGGCATTGATAATGTGTTAAGTAATAGTATTGTGTGTCCATGTGTCCAATGCTGAAAGAACTTAAGCATACTATACTTTTTCCCACTTATTTACTTATTTTTTTCAGGACTTTTTTCTTTTCAGAGCACTTTTATTTCACAGGAAATTGAGGGGAAAGTACAGAGATTTCTGATATGCTCCCTGCCCCCATGCACATGTACCTGCTAGTCGCTCAGTCATGTCTGACTCTTTGCGACTCTGGACTGTAGCCCTCCAGTCTTCTGTGTCCATGGGATTCTCCATGCAAGAGTACTGGTGTGGGTAGCCATTCCCTTCTCCAGGGGGTCTTCCTGACCCAGGGATCAGTCCTGGATCTCTCACATGCAGGCAGATTCTTCACTGTCTGACGGGAAAGCCATGCATTCATAGCCTCCTCCATTTTGGACATCCTCCACAAGGGTGGTGCGTTTGTTATAACTGGTGAACTTGCAGTGAGATATCATTGACACCCAAGATACACATATTACCAGAGGGGTCGCACTTTGTGTTGTACATTCTATAGATTTGGAGAAATATATAAGGATATGTGTCTGTCGTTATGGTATCACACACAGTATATTCACTGCCCTAAAAAATTATCTCCACTCTGCCTGTTCATCCTTCCCTACCTCCTAACCCCTTCCAACCTCTGTTTCCTTACTTTTGTGTATTCCAGAATGTCATACACAAGGAATGAAACAGTACATTGCCTTTTGAATTGGCTTCGACTTCCCTGGTGGTTCAGATGGTATAGCGTCTGTCTACAATGTGGGAGACCTGGGTTCGATCCCTGGGTTGGGACGATCCCCTGGAGAAGGAAATGGCAATCCACTCCAGCACTCTTGCCTGGAAAATCCCATGGACAGAGGAGCCTGGTAGGCTACAGTTCCATGGGGTTGCCAAGAGTCGGACACGACTGAGCTACTTCACTTTCTTTCTTTCTTTCACTTAGTTATATTCCTTAAATTTTTTCTATGTCTTTTCATGGTTTGATAGCTCATTTCTTTACTATGTTCAATATGTTTTAATAACCTATAAGGGAAAAGAATCTGAAAAAGTATATATGTATGTTCAACTGAATCACTTTGCTATATACATGAAACTAACACAGCTTTGTAAATCAACTCCTTTCCTCACTGGAAAGGAGTCATGAGATGGCAGAGAATGGAATAATAGCTTTATGAAAAATAACAGCAACAGAAACTGTATGCCAACACATTGAGTGGTCCCGCCTAATTCAGGTGTAGGGGGCAAGGCTTGAGTGGTAAAATGCTCAGAAAAATCCGGTAAAGAACAAGACTTCAGAGATAATAAAGAGGATTTCTCCATAGCGAAGGCCTTTTGAATTGTTGGAGTATGTCCTTGAAAGGTACTCTCTTGGACAACGTCTCGTCATCATTGGTATATTGTGAGCATATTTGTTGTTAGGCTGAGCATTAGTAAGGTTGTTGAAGTGAAGTGAAATCATATGATTAAGCTGGATGTTATTAAGAGGGCAGATAAGGCCCCTTAAGGGGTCAGAGGCTTGGGTTTACTATGTGATAAGCATGGGTTTGGTGTGTCATTATGTGTTGTCATGCAAGTATAGGCTAACTAGAAGGATAAATACATACGCTTGAATTATAACTACTGTGAATTCAATAATTGTTAGTAGAAGTAGAATAATAAGTGTAATAAGAGCTGTTGTAGTGCTGATATTTATTAGTACAAGTGTGGCTCCTCCAGTTAAGTGAATTAATAAATGTCCTGATTGTATGGCAAGGGCTACTGGTTGAATGAAGAGACTAATAGTTTCAGTAATAACCAGCATTGGAATTAGTGGGGTTGGTGTTCCTTGTGGTAAGAAATGGGCAAGTGATGCTTTAGTTTTGTTGCGAAAGCCTGTAATTACAGCTCCTGCTCAGAGGGGGATGGCCATGCCTAAATTTATTGATAGTTGTGTGGTTGGTGTAAATGAGTGAGGTAGTAGACCTAGTAGATTTGTTGATCCAATAAATAGGATTAAGGATATTAGCATTAATCTCCATGTTTGTCCTTTGGAATTGTGGCTACCCATCATTTGTTTTGATACAAGTTGATGCATTCATTGTTGAAGGGAGACGAGGCAGTTATTTACTAGTTGATTTGATGTTGGGAATAACAGACTAGGAAACAGGACAATAACAGTGACAAGGGGGAGGCCTAGGATTATAGGGGCAATGAAAGAGGCAAATAGATTTTCATTCATTTTGTTTCTCGGGGAGTGTTTTGTTTTGGTATTTTAGTTGATGTTAATTCTGGGTTATAGTAAAAATTATGTTTTGAAATTTTTAGTTGAAAGATAATGAAAAGGACTAGGAACATTGATAGAATTATTGTAAGTCATGTTGATGTATCTAGCTGTGGCATATCACCAAGGAGAGTATTATGCTCTCAGCCTCTAACTTAAAAGGTTAGCGCTGGTATAGCTTCTTGGTGATTTTATAGTATTGATGCAGATCATTTTTCAAAGTATTTTAGTGGGACTAGTTCAAGAACAATGGGCATGAAGCTATGATTTGACCCACAGATCTCTGAGCATTGTCTGTAATATAGCCTGGTCGGGTTGATATAAGGGTTGTTTGATTTAGACAACCTGGGATTGCATCTGTTTTTAGTCCCTAAGAGGGATTGCCAGGTGGCTCAATGGTAAAGAATCTTCCTGCCAATGCAGGAGATGTGGGTTCAATCCCTGGATTTGGAAGATCCCCTGCAAAGGAAATGGCAACCCACTCTAGTGTTCTTGCCTGGAAAATTCCATGGTCAGAGGAGCCTGGCCAGCTATAGTCCATGGGGTCGCAAAGAGTTAGGCACGGCTGAGCAACTGAGCATGCATAGCATAAAAAGGTGCACAACCTAAGTGTTGGAAGAAAGCAATAAAGGAGAAAAGAAGAAAGAAGGGAAGGAGCAAAAAAGAAAAGGATGGTTAGATTTTGCTTATACAGGTTGGTCATTGTTTGCTACTGTTTGCTATTAATAGTAAGCTAATGCATTGCTTGAATATTTGGAACTGATTTTCAGAGCATCTAAGGCTTTACTAAATGCTTTATGGTTTCTGAGACTGTCTTATGTATTCCATGTATTTAAATGGATATGGATATATATTTCTAATGTATCTAATTACCTATATTTTTTCTGTTATTCAGGGGCTTTCCTGGTAGCTCAGCTGATAAAGAAACCACCTGCAGTGCAAAAGACCCCAGTTTGATTCTTGGGTCGGGAAGATCCACTGGAGATGGGATAGGGTACCCACTCCAGGATTCTTGGGCTTCCCTGGTGGCTCAGCTGGTAAAGAATCCGCCTATAATGTGGGAGACTTGGGTTGGATCCCTGGGTTGGGAAGATCTGCTGGAGAAAGGAAAGGCTACCCACTCTAGTATTTTGATCTGGAGAATTCCGTGGACTGTATAGTCCATGGGGTCCCAATAAGTTGGAGATGTTGAGTTACTTTCACTTTCTGTTATTCATGCCTTCCTGTGTGTGGGTTGATATCTTTCATTTCACTACATTAAAACAGTTTGAGCAAATTGCTGCTGTATATTTTCCTTGTATATCAAAAAGAATAAAAAGTTAGCAACAGTGCAACAAAAGTTTTACTGTGGTAGACATTTCTCCTTTAATAAATATGAGTAAAAGGTGATTTTTATTGTTGGTGTTGCTGCTAGTTTACTTATGCTTCAGAGAGACTAGCAGGCAGCATTATTATTATAGCTGTCCACAAAAGCTGACTATGGTATTGATGGTAATATGTACCTTAGTAAAATAATGGAATTCAATATGCATTAAATTTACTGGCTATATATTCTATTGTAGATATATTTTCATAGTTAATGACTTGACAGTTAATAGATAGATCATAAACTTTGCTATTTAGGTTTATAATAATTACCATGGAGACCACATTGGTAATTATTGCCATCCAACGCTCTTATAGCTCTGTTCTTCTCTAGAGATACAGACTTCATTGTGAGAATCAATCACTAGGTTTCCCTACTGTGGTCTAATGCAATAGATATTAAATCATTATATTTCTCCATTCACTAAGGTTGAGGGTGAATGTGGACTTGAAAGTAGTTCCTATTCTGTAATAAGCTATTGGTCTCAATTATAGGTAGATTTAGAATCTCATTATCCCTCTACTGCAGAGAGGGAACCACTTCTGAGCATTTACTCTGCGTTTTATATGGCATATGTTAACAAGCTATACATCTTGTTTGTGTGTCATGAGTCTTCCCACTTAATATTCCTTTTAATCGCATTGTTAGAGAAGAAAAAGCTCTTTTTAGATATTTGCCAATATAAAAAATGCTTCTTAATCAGTTCGAAAACTTGAAAACAAATATAATCAATCTCAGATTGTTAGCTCTTTACTGTTAAAAGACAATTCCGAGAGCTTTACACGGTATGAAAATATTTAATTGAGAGAGAAACAAACTTTTCAAGAGTAGGGTTCCTTCAAGTCTTAACCTGACATGTTGCTCATAATGTTACAAGATGACTTACGAAGTGAAAATCAAAGTTTTTAAACTTTACAAGAATTAGTTGTTACTGTGGGGGTTTCCAGAGAACAGGGGATTGGAAAAAACGATTAACTTGGAAGATGTCTTAAGTTTCTTTTATGATTATCAGAGGCATTTATAAGAAATGACCTAAAGTAACTTTCCATTATATCTATGAAATTAGCTAGACTTAGTTTTTCTTATGTGGCTTAAGTGATCTTTTGTCTGCTTGAGAATTTTTAAGCTTGGTCTCTATTTTATTTTAATACTACTATATATCATATAGTTTTAAAATTTTTAATTTTTTAATTGAGGGATAATTGCTTTATAGAATTTTGTTGTTTTCTGTTAAACCTCAACGTGAATCAGCCATAGGTATACATATATCCCCTCCCTTTTGAAACTCCCTCCCACCTTCCTCCCCATCCCACCCCTCTAGGTTGATACAGAGCACCTGTTTGGGTTTCCTGAGACATGCAGCTAATTTCCGTTGGCTACCTATCTTACATATGATAATGTAAGTTTCCATGTTACTCTCTCCATAAATCTCACCCTCTCCTCCCCTCTCCCCATGTCTGTAAGCCTATTTTCTATGTCTGTTTCTCCATTCAGTTCAGTTCATTTCAGTCGCTCAGTCGTGTCCGACTCTGCAACTCCATGAATGGCAGCACGCCAGGCCTCCCTGTCCACCACCAGCTCCCGGAGTTCACTCAGACTCCCGTCCATCGAGTCCGTGATGCCATCGCTGCCCTGCAAATAAATTCTTCAGTACCATTTTTATAGATTCCGTATAAATGTGTTAGTATACCGTACTTTTCTTTTTCTGACTTACTTCATATCACGTACATTTTGTTGCCTCACTTAAACCTGTAAGATCTAGATTAAAACAATTATGACATCGCCTTTTCCTAATTATATTGTTTAAAGATCAAAACAATACTCATTATTACTATGCAAACTAATTTTTGTTAGATATAAAATTTGAAGCATTAAATTGCATAGTTCTTTAAAGGATCTTTTTTATTGAATGCTAGGATGTTGATACTTCTCCGTGTTTTTTTCCAGGAAAATAATTTCTTATGGATATTTCCTAACACTAGCGATAACATTTTTTCTGCAAACTTTCAAATTAACTGAGAAGCATTTGAAGTACTAGTTAGTATTTTTATTTTGTGTCATAGTAGTATAGTATGATCCACATGTGAAGATATTTAAAAGTTTTCTCAACTTTTAAATTAGAGCCTAGACTTAATATGCTGTCTTCCACAGAAATATTACTGAAGTAAATCTATAGAATTATATAATATTGAAATATGGGTAACTGACAGAAAGCAACAATATTTCTACCTGAAACTCCATTTCAATTTATGAGAACGGGCCATTTTAATATTCTTTCTATTTCTCCTTAAATATTATGGTGTGCTTTCTGTTTTATCCCAGTATAACATTTGCTGAGAGCAAATGCAATGAATTCCACCTAACCTGGAGGAAATTTATGTGCCTGTGGATTTCATCAGCCTTGTGAAGAATATCATGACTCTACAAAATGCAAAAGCTGGTACTCTAGATGGTATACAGAATTTTGAGTATGATTTAGGGGTTCACTGATTTATCAGAGCCCATTTATATTTAAGTATATTTTTATTTTGTCACATGAAATATTCCAGCATTCAATAGTCCGTATAAAAAACCCAAGATTATAACATTTTTCTTGCCGACTCAAAAGAAGGCTGCACTAACCTTCAGTTTAGAATCCTACCTTCAGTCTTGACAGCTATTGCTTATAAACAGCTCATCACTCCTCCAAAAACAGCAGGGCCACTACTGGACAGTGAGAAACTTCTTGTATTTCTGAGGTCATCAGCTGTGGGTGTTTTTCTAGAATACCTGAAAACAGTACAGTAAAATGTGAGTTGTCAACAAGATGATCATATTAACAGAATATTAATAGTTCAAACACTTTAGTATGAAGGTTTTAAAAAAACCTGTTATCTTGATGTCAAACCTCTACTCTGGGAGAAATTAATTTTAATTAACTTCTGTATATTTTAATTGTGTTAAGCTATGCTACACAAATATTTTTGATTCCTCTGTCATTATGGTCTCAGTGGAAGAGAAACTCTTGTCTACCCTTAAAAATTTACTCTATCTCCAGTACTCTGACTTTTGCTCAGAGACTTTGTTTCCATGATTATTCCTACAGATCTCTATATGATATCCCTCTCACTTTCTCTCAGATTATAAAATGTTTTTCTTATATTGTAAAAACTTATATTTAGTTTCTAATCCTGCAGTCTTTCTAGTTCCAGTGTCTTTATCCCTTCACACCTGAGCTCCTTGAAGAGGAAATTTATTATCTTTGTCTCCAACTTATCTCAGTTTACTCTTCAAATTAGTTGATCAAGTCAACTTTAAAAATCTTCACATCTTGACTAAACTTTAGAAAGGCTTCTTCTTAATTCTAGGCCCTTATCTTACCTTTTCTTAGAGCATTTGCTTCCCAAAAAATGGAATTTTCTGTTCTTTCTCTCCCCTTTGAAATATAAATCTTTTAAAAGACCTCTTGACAGTTTGGGCTTTCCAGGTGTCACTAGTGTTAGAGAACCTGCCTGCCAGTGCAGGAGACATGGAAGCAGGATCAATTCCTGGACTGGAAAGATCCCCTGGATAAGGAAGTGGCAACCCACTCCAGTATTCTTGCCTGAAGAATCCCATGGACAGAGGAGGCTGGCAGACTACAGTCCACAGAGTCACACAGAGTCAGGCGGTTTTACTGATAAAACCAAGAAATGCCTTTTTCAAAACCTGGGAGCCATCCTTCAATCATTAAGGAAGATAGGACCCCTGACTGCCAGTTTCTAGGTAAGAGTAGAAAACCTACATTGGGAAGGCACTTGGCTCCAGATTGTTAAACTATCACCTGTCCTGAAGATGGGAGAAAATTTATCTGTAAGGCCAGTTAGCAAACACAGATGGCCCAAGATGCCTCTGCTCCATCTCTTAAAACTCTCCAGTCCTTTGTCACAATGGAATTGATCTCAGGCTGAGTCTGGCCTTTCTTTCCTCTGGCAATAGCCATGAATAAAGTATTCCTTGTCTTTTTAACTTTGTCCAGTACAATTTTGCTTCAGTGTAGTATAATCTCTTTTCTTCCCTAGACACTCCTCTTTATCTTCTTCCACGAAGATCACAACTATTCTCTTAAATTAACTCACTTTGGAAAAATGTTTCATTAATTGACAACCTCTAAGACTATTCCAGTGTGGGGTGGCTCCTCCTGGCCACTGCCCCTGGACATCCTGGAATGTGAAGTCAAGTGGGCCTTGGAAAGCATCGCTATGAACAAAGCTAGTGGAGGTGATGGAATGCCAGTTGAGCTGTTTCAGATCCTGAAAGATGATGCTGTGAAAGTGCTGTACTCAATATGCCAACAGTGGAATATTGGAAATATTGGAAATAATAATAACTGGAAATTTGGAAAACTCAGCAGTGGCCACAGGACTGGAAAAGCTCAGTTTTCATTCCAATTCCAAAGAAAGGCAATGCCAAAGAATGCTCAAACTACTGCACAATTGCACTCGTCTCACATGCTAGTAAAGTAATGTTCAAAATTCTCCTAGCCAGGCTTCAGCAATATGTGAACCATGAACTTCCTGATGTTCAAGCTGGTTTTAGAAAAGGCAGAGGAACCAGAGATCAAATTGCCAACATCTGCTAGATCATGGAAAAAGCAAGGGAATTCCAGAAAAACATCTATTTCTGCCTTATTGACTATGCCAAAGCTTTTGACTATGTGGATCACAATAAACTGTGGAAAATTCTGAGAGAGATGGGAATACCAGACCACCTGACCTGCCTCTTGAGAAATCTGTATGCAGGTCAGGAAGCAACAGTTAGAACTGGACATCGAACAACAGACTGATTCCAAATAGGAAAAGGAGTACCTCAAGTCTGTATATTGTCACCCTGATTATTTAACTTATATGCAGAGTACATAATGAGAAACGCTGGGCTGGAAGAAACACAAGCTGGAATCAAGATTGCCAGGAGAAATATCAATAACCTCAGATATGCAGATGACACCACCCTTATGGCAGAAAGTGAAGAGGAACTAAAAGCCTTTTGATGAAAGTGAAAGTAGAGAGTGAAAAAGTTGGCTTAAAGTTCAACATTCACAAAATGAAGATTATGGCATCTGGTCCCATCACTTCATGGGAAATAGATGGAGAAACAGTGGAAATAGTGTCAGACTTTATTTTTTTGGGCTCCAAAATCACTGAAGATGGTGACTGCAGCCATGAAATTAGAAGACGGTTGCTCCTTGGAAGAAAAGTTATGACCAACCTAGATAGTATATTCAAAAGCAGAGACATTACTTTGCTGACTAAGGTTCGTCTAGTCAAGGCTATGGTTTTTCCTGTGGATGTGAGAGTTGGACTAGGAAGAAGGCTGAGTGCCGAAGAATTGATGCTTTTGAACTGTGGTGTTGGAGAAGACTCTTGAGAGTCCCTTAGACTGCAAGGAGATCCAACCAGTCCATTCTCAAGGAGATCAGCCCTGGGATTTCTTTGGAAGGACTGATGCTGAAGCTGAAACTCCAGTACTTTGGCCACCTCATGTGAAGAACTGACTCATTGGAAAAGACTGATGCTGGGAGGGATTGGGGGCAGGAGGAGAAGCGGACGACAGAGGATGTGATTGCTGGATGGCATCACGGACTCGATGAACGTGAGTCTGAGTGAACTCCGGGAGTTGGTGATGGATAGGGAGGCCTGGCGTGCTGCGATTCATGGTGTCGCAAAGAGTCGGACTCGACTGAGCAACTGAACTGAACTGAAGACTATTCCATAGTGATAACCATGACTTTTTCTTAAAATTAGATTAGAGCTCTTTGAATTTTTCTGATACTGTTCCTGATATCACAGTTCTTTAGCCATAACTGTTGGTAATCCCTATGTATTCTTGCTTCATTCTTTACCTATATATCTCTACTTTGTTAATTTCAAATATATTTGAATTCCCAAGTACATGCTTATGGCTTTGAAATATTCTTCAGGCTATACTTCTCTTGAGTTGTAGGCCATGTTTCCAGCTTCTTCCATGTATCTTCACTTTATACCTCATAAGCATTTCAGAACTTCTATTTATTTAGACGCTCACCTTGCAGCTTTTTCAATATCCTTTTACTGCATGAGTGCACATCTCTCCACACAGCTGGCCAAGCAAATAACTTGGGCCTTGACCTAGAGCAGATTCATTAATTTACTTTTTCTGATACAAACTAAGTGCCTAATAAATTTTGTTGAATAAAACAATATACAGATTATATTTTACAGAATCTTATTTTTTAACCTGACTTCTTATCTTCTCTCTGGATGGTGGCCAGGGATTGAAATGTAACCAGAATGAGTAACAGGTTAAAAAACTTAACCTGAGGGCAGGGAGGCTGATAACGGGTGATGATTGGTTGCATTTTGAGATAATAAAAGCCTAGCTCAAAGCATGACAATAATTAGTTTATAACAACATTTCTGCATATGAATGCTGCTGCTGCTGCTGCTGCTGCTAAGTCGCTTCAGTTGTGTCCGACTCTGTGTGACCCCATAGATGGCAGCCCACCAGGTTCCTCTGTCCACAGGATTCTCCAGGCAAGAATACTGGAGTGGATTGCCATTTCCTTCTCCAATGCATGCATGCATGCTAAGTTGCTTCAGTTATGTCCGACTCTGTGCAAACCCCTGGCCAGCAGCCCACTAGGTTCCTCTGTCCACAGGACTCTCCAGGCAAGAATACTGGAGAGGGTCTATATGAGTGCAGTATAATCACTACCAGGACAAACTTCCTGTAAATTGTCATGTAAATACAGTTTAAACTTTGTGTGCCAAGAAGGAAAACTGTTATGTAGGTCCTTATATCATCTATTAAAATGTGATCATATAAAATTGTGAAAAAAACATTCTAATCTCTCTACTGATATAAAACCAGTTAGAAGGCAGATTTAGCCCACAGGCCACAGTTTGTTAATCGATACTCGGTAACATATTATAAATGAGAGTATCAGATTCATGATGCAATGAGCCTAACTAAAGCTTTTTTTAAAAATTAGTTCCAAATTCGCCACCAGTTATACTGTGTGGTGTGGATGCATGTGTGTGTGTGTGTGTGTGTGTGTGTGTGTGTGTGTGCGCGCATACGTATTTTTTGCTGTGTTCAGGGTTTTTATTGGGACACAGTCTTTCACACCTTGGGCTTAATTTTTATTCCTCTGTGTTATAGTTTCTTGGTAGATATAATTGGTAAATAACTAAATAAATTATTTAATTGAATTTTTATTGTGGTTGTATGTGAACAACTAATCTGTGGCTCAGATGGTATAGAAGCTACCTGCAATGCAGGAGACCCAGGTTCTATCCATAGGTCTGAAAGATCCCCTGAGAAGGGAATGGCAACCCACTCTAGTACCCTTGCCTAGAAAATTCCATGAACAGAGGAACCTGGTGTGCTACAGTCTGTGGGATTGCAAAGAGCTGGACATGACTGTGCAATTAACACTTCCACTTCCAATCATTAGATGGAAATGAGATGAATTATAGTCATTTCTTGTCATAAAGTGTGAAACTAGTATTAATCTAGTTGGCAAATGCTAGGGAAAATGGTAATAGTTGTATTTATCACAAGATTATCTTATTCATGGTGTAAATTTCATTGAGAAGAGGTATTTGTAAGTTAGTTTCTTTCTAGCTTTATGAAACTCAGACATGCTTGTTGTTGTTTTCTTTCACTTAAGGAGGGTTGATTGTGAGCATACCTTGCAGACCAAGGCAGTCCAGAGGCTCTTATATCTGTCCACACTTCTGGTAACCCAGTGGGAGTTTGAGCTCTGTCTTGATTTGGCTCCCTCCTGTCTACTTGCCTCCTGTCCTACGGACTTCCTCCTGCATTGCCTTCCTCTCTAAATTCTCTGATCAGTGTTGTGACTTCTATTCCATGTAGATTTTGCTTACTTTCTTCTTAATGCATGTGTGTGTTTGGCTTTTTATTGTTGTCTTTTAATTAGTAACATTGTCAGCTTCTAAAGGAATCCCTAATCAAGAAGGTAGGCATATTTCCCTGGTGCTATGAAACTGAGGCTTAGTTTGAGGGTGTGATCCATTTCTTCTCCCCCAAAATGTGTATTGTGTGGGATTTTTCCTTTTTATTTATTAAAATTTTTTTAATTAAAAAAATTTTTGGCTCTTCATTTTTAAAGGTGTTCAAAATCAAAATTTTCAGTCTAAAACACTGTCATTTAAACAAGAGGTTAGTCAATACTTCAAATAAAAGGACACGTTATGATTTGAATGTTGTTCCCACGAAGAGAAAATGAAATCTGATTTATGAGCTTGACAGATGATAATAAATTTTTTTAGAAAGTCTGTTTTTCTTTTACTGCTCTTTGGTTGTTCTGTGCCTGCCATGTAGTTAAAGGGAAATAAGACTTGTAGTTCCTAAATCTGTGAATTCAACCAATTTATTTAGATCCATCTTATTATTTGAATAGTTGCTGTAAGTGGCTTTGACCACTTAATAGTCCAGTCTGAACCTATCACATGGTTGATCCAATAATCACTTATACATAAAAGAGATGGTTGAACTCGAGGCAGCCACGAAAGACTAGTTTTAACTACTGCCATTCAGTGGAGGCACCCTGGCTTCCCAGGTCTCTCAGACAGCAAAGAATCTGCCTACAATGCGGGAGACCTTGGTTCAATCCCTAGGTTGGGAAGATCCCCTGGAGGAGGAAAAGACAACCCACTCTGGTATTCTTGCCTGGAGAATTCCATGGACTAAGCCTGGCTGGCTGCAGTGCATAAGGTCACTGAGAGTTGGACACAACTGAGTGACCTACACTTTCACACTTTTGACACTGCTGGTACAGGAAGTTCAGTTCAGTTCAGTCGCTCAGTCGTGTCCGACTCTGCGACCCCATGAATCACAGCATGCCAGGCCTCCCTGTCCATCACCCACTCCCGTTCTCATATTATTCAAAGAACAGAAAATCCTCAAATAGTTATTGATATTCATAAGCTTACAGTTGACAAGTAGTAACCAGAGATTAAGAAATCAAGAGACTAAGACAAGAGAAAAAAGAGAGCAGGGCATGCAGGGGAGAGTAGTTACAGTTTAACTCACGCTGACGGAGGCTTTGCAGGAAGGCAAGCTCACAGCTGTCAATTCCTATGATTTCTTTCTTTCAATTAAAGCTAAAAATCTGGAATTTATTGTTAGAGTGTTTTGGGTTGAGTAGTGTTTCCCCACTGCCAACTGAAAATTCATATGTTGAGTCCTCACACCCAGTACCTCAGAATGTGACTTATTTAGAGTTAGGGTCATTACAGAGAACATCAAGTGAAAATGACATTGTTAGTTTGGGTCGTAATGGAATATGACAGGTGTCCTTATAAAAATCTAGGTACAGACACACACAGAGAGAATGATGTGAAAAGACCTAGGACAAGGAGGCCATCTGTAAGACACAAGAGAGAGGCCTGAAACAAAACCTTCCCTCACAGGTCTCAGATAAAACCAACTCTGCCAACTCCTTGATTTTGGATTTCTAGTCTTTTTGTGAGATAGTAAATTTCTATTGTTTAAGTCATCCAGTTTGTGATACTTTATTGTGGTAGTCATAGTACACTAACATATAAAGTCTTCTTGGGTTTCAGATATTGGTGACCTACTGAATTCAAGTTGAAACTAAAACATTAGCTTCATCCTTTTCCCTTTTGACTCAGAATTATAGCTGATTTCAACAATTTTATCATCAGAGGTGAAGGCAAGTGTGCCTGCCTATCTAAGGATGTTGAGTGATGATTGAACATTTAGTAGTATATTTGGGATTTGCTTCAGTCATTGTTGTTGGATAATAATTGGGTTGTAAGGTTATGTTAGTAGGAAATAGGGCTTCCCAGGTGGCAGTAGTGGTAAAGAACTCACCTCCCAGTGCAGGAGACGTAAGAGAAGTGGGTTTGATCCCAGGTAGGGAAGATCCCCTGGAGAAGGACATAGCAATCCACTCTAGTATTCTTGCCTGGAAAAATCCCATGGGCAGAAGAGCCTGGTGGGTTATAGTCCATAAGGTCACAAAGAATCAGACATGACTGAAGCGACTTAACACACAACAATAGTTGCTTGCTAATTATTACTTATTTTTCCTTTATAAAGGCCTCAAATTCAATTTATCCAAGAGAGAGGATTCAGTTGGTTGAAATCACGTTGGATCAAATACTTTTATCAATGTTCAATTACTTTTTTTTTCTTAAAGCAGATCATCTAAATGGTTGAATACCATTTAGGCTAGCATTTATAGATGAGGGAGCAGGTCATGAGCAATCACTGAATGAGCACTCACCTATGGTTGTAGGTATAGAAGGTAATCAGTCTTTCATAGACTGCTTTCCACAATAGTTCAGTTCATTGACAAATGCATGTAAGGTTTTGGTCACATAAAATTTGTCTAGAAATTTATAATATTCACTCACTGAGTTACTGAAGAGAGAAAAGTTAAGCTCAAATATCTTTATGGTTGGTTAAGTCTTATGGCATCTGTGTTCATCAAACATTTATCCAAGTCTGGAACAATATAATAATCATAGTTGCAGGCAGAGAATAGGATGCTTTAAAAAATAATTTAGCTTTCAAACATAGTATCATTCTCAGCTATATTTAAATCCCATATTGTTTAACAATATAGTCTTGTTGGTTCTGTTAGTTAAATGACAGTTGAAATCAACTGATAACACATTGCTAGCAGTTTTAAGTAGTTCATAATCACAAACAAGTCTATTGTTAGACTATTTTCTTTCATTATTTTATACTAAACCAGATCTTAAATCACTGTCAGTCAGTCAGTCAGTTCAGTTGCTCTTTGCGACCCCATGAATCGCAGGACACCAGGCCTCCCTGTCCATCACCATCTCCCGGAGTTCACTCAGACTCACGTCCATCGAGTCAGTGATGCCATCCAGCCATCTCATCCTCTGTCGTCCCCTTTTTCTCCTGCCCCCAATCCCTCCCAGCACCAGAGTCTTTTCCAGTGAGTCAACTCTTCAATCAGTGTATGCTATGATAATAAAATTCAAGAAAGAGATAAATACGTATTTCAATAAGCTAAGACTTTTTTACATAGTAAACATTAAAGAGATATGACTAAGTCAGTTAGATACAACATTACTTTATGTGTCTCATTTCCTCAATCTTTGAAATTAGGTTAAAAGAAATGAATTATAAGGGCCATTTTTTAGGACCAAGAGATTAAAAGCAGAAGGGTAGGTAATTTTGTCTCCATTAGTTGTGGAAACTGTTTTTTGATGATTAGAAGAATATTATGGAAAAGTAATATTTATGTAAATATTAAATTCTTTGGTATAATTTTTTTCTTTACATCCATTTGTAATGGCAAAAATGGGCTAGAGCATACATTTGAAGAAGTTACAGCCTGTTTTTCCCCTATTTTAAATTAATGAGCATTTATCGAAGAAATTTTTTTTAAAGAGAGAACGGCCCACAGACTTTAGCATATACACTGGTGTCAGAACAAGGCCATGTCACTTGCAAAAGAAAGTCTGCTAACTGTTAACTACTATTTTTACCTGCTTAATGAGCAGCAGACCTCCTGAGTGCATACAAGTAAGCTCATTGTTTAGGCATTAAGGGAACCTAGGAGGGGGACTGTGAGGACCAGTGAATAATACAGAATCTATTCTCCTTTGAAGATTCTATACCTCAGAAAATGCACGAGGAAAATATGATTTTGGGAAGACAAACATATGTTTTTAGTAACATTTAGCTACACTGGAAAAACTGCTATTTGAAGAGTAATGCCCTATGCTTTCTCTGGCGAGCTTGTGTAACTGTCTGCCACATCATGGCATCCTACAGAGCGTTTATGCTCTGTTTGGTAAAACCCCTGGTGACGGACTGGTTGTTTCTCTCCCAGTGCTGTGTGCTGATGACCCTAAATAATATATAACCCCAAATTCTAAACTGTGTATTTGCCATTAACTTTATAGGGGGACATATATCAGAGTAAGGAAAAAGAGCAGGGTTTAGACAGCATGATTTGTTTTTGAGTTATAGGACTCAATTGTGATTGATATATGTGTAGCAGCTGGCTTTTGATATGAAATACAATTTAAGCCTTAGGGATCTGTTAACCAAAGAGTCATCGTTGATATTAAACAAAGTTACTCCATACAGGGAAGTAAACTCACAGCATACAGCATCATTTTTGAAAGTATATTGTAAACATCTGGGCAACATATTAAAATGTTATGCCCCATTTTAATAGGCTGATGTGATACACAGTGCATGGTACTTTTTTCTTTAGGTGATATGAAGATAAATAGAAACTCTTGCATAATTGCTTCCTTTCATTTGCCAAGTACCCTTTACTCAATTTTTAAGAACCCAAGCTATTCTCACTGTAGGGCAGGTTAAAAGCCTGGTAGCATCCTGAGTCATGGCAGCATTCGGTTCAGTTCAGTCGCTCAGTCATGTACGACTCTTTGCGACCCCATGGACTGCAGCACGCCAGGCCTCCCTGTCCATCAGCTCCAGGAGTTTACTAAAATGCATGTCCATTGAGTCAGTGATGCCATCCAACCATCTCATCCTCTATCATCCCCTTCTCCTCCCGCCTTCCATCTTTCCCAGCATCAGGGTCTTTTCAAATGAGTCAGCTCTTCTCATCAGGTGGCCAAAATATTGGAGTTTCAGCTTCAACATCAACTCTTCCAATGAATATTCAGGACTGATTTCCTTTAGGATAGACTAGTTGTATCTCCTTGCAGTCCAAGAGACTCTCAAGAGTCTTCTCCAACACCACAGTCAAAAACATCAATTCTTTGGTGCTCAGCTTGCTTTAAAGTCCAACTCTCACATCCATACATGACTACTGGAAAAACCATAGCCTTGACTAGATGGACCTTTGTTAGCATAACACGTGGTCTAGATGACAATAGATAAGTGAAAAGTGTGCAACTGTTAGTCACTCAGTCGTGTCCAGCTCTTAGCAACCTTGTGGACTGTAGCCTGCGATGCTCCTCTGTCCATGGAATTTTCCAGGCAAAAATGGGTTGCCATTCCCTTCTCTAGGGGATCTTCCTGACCCAGGGATCAAACCCAAGTCTCCTGCATTGTGGGCAGATGTTTCACCATCTGATCCACCTTTGCTTTCAGATAAATGATGAGTGAGTTTGATTGCAATTTATAATACCCATTGATATTGTAAAGTCAGCTTTATCATATTAACATTTGTTAACCTATTTCATTTTCTTTTATGTGTTACTAAAGATGATGTCAACTATATTATTTTTTCTTTGAAATATACAGATAAACACAATAAAAATTAGCAGGAGACTGCAGGAACAGTAATTTATTACTGTGCTTTTTAAAAACTGGACTGCCAAATGTCCATCTCATTTATGAGACCTTTTGCTTCTATGGCTCAGACAGTAAAACGTGGTGAGAAAGGAAATTTTCTGGAATTAGTATATTTTTTATCTTCCCAGGTGCCTGGGCTTCCCAGGAGGCACTAGTGGTAAAGAACCCACCTGCCAATGCAGGAGACATAAGGGACACAGGTTTGATCCCTGAGTTGGGAAGATCCCCTGGAGAAGGAAATAGCAACCTACTCCAGTTGCCTGGAGAATTCCATGGACAGGGGAGCCTGACGGACTACAGTCTACAGGGTCACAGATAGTTGGACACAAGTGAAGGGACTTAGAATGCACTCAATAAATCTTAAGTACAGAAATCTCATATATTTTCAAATTAGAGTATCCTCAGAAGCTTTTAAAATGACAGACTTCGAAACCCCATCTGCAGCTTCTCTGCTAGATCTTGCTGAAGTCAAACCCAAGTTGCTGACTAGTTAACAGCCCCAGTCTCATAGAGGTTCTAATGAAATGCTCCTGAGAGAGGGACATGTGGAAGATACTAAAGCAGCAATAGTTGATCTAATCACATGAATCAATTATTATTTTTTCTTACATCATTAATTAATACATAATTTTTCTTACATCATTAATTAATATATATTTATTCAATATGTATGATCAGTGGTTCAGTATAAGTTTATATAATATTTCTATTGGAAGAGAGCAAACGGTTCAGTCTGCTTATTTTTTGATTTTGTTGTCATTGAGGTCATTTGTTTAGGACACTAACATTTTTCAAAAAACATTAAAGTGAAAGCCACTTAGTCGTGTCTGACTCTTTGCAACCCCAGGGACTGTACAGTCCATGGAATTCTCCAGGTGAGAATACTGGTGTGGGTAGCCATTCCCTTCTCCAGGGACTCTTCCCAACCCAGGAATTGAATCCAGGTCTCCCGAATTGCAGGCGGATTCTTTACCAGTGGAGCCATAGGGAAGCCCAGTTAGGTTTTCCACTAATACATTTGAATTTTTTTTGAAAAGGAAACATCAGGACTATAGAGGAGTGCTATAGTTGATTTCACTTTTTGGTGTCAGATTGTTTGAAATCTGATCTTTATCACTAAAACCTATGTCACAGAGCTTATCAGCTGTTTTCTTCCAGAAGTGTTGTGGCTTCAGAGCTTAATCCACTTCGATTTGATTTTTGTGTGCATTGTAATATAGTGGCTGAGTCTTATTCTTTATCTTGTGTTTGTCCAGTTTGCTCAGCACCATTTGTTGAAGAGATTGTCCTTACTCTTGCATATTCTTGGCTTCTTTGTCATAAGTTAATTGATATATATGTGTGGATTTGTTTCTGGACTAATTTTTTCTGTTCCATTTATCTGTGTATCTGTTTTTATGCTAATAATATTTTTTTTAATACTATAGCTTTGTAATATAGAGGGAGCATAGTGCCTCCAGCTTTGTTTTTTTCTTTGGATTTCTTTGGCTATTCAGGGTCTTTTGTGTTTCCACACAAACTGTAGGATTGTTTTTTCTAGTTTTGTGGAAAATGCATTGAAATCTTGATAGAGATTGCATTAAATCTGGAATTTCCTTGGGTAGTATGAACATTTTAACAAATTTGTTTTTTCCAATCTTGTCTTTCTGTATATTTGTGTCTTGTTTAGTTTCTTTCTCCAATGTTTTATCATTTTAAATGTACAGATCTTTCACCTCCCTGGTTAAGTTTATTCTCAGGTATTTTATTTTTTCTGATAGGATTGTTTTCTTGAATTTTCTTTCTAATACTTCATTATTAATGTATAGAAATACAGCAGAGTTTGACATAATGATTTTGTATCCTGCAACTTTTTTTTTTTTGGTAGAAAGTTTATGGTTTTCTTTTATAACATCCTCTGAAAATAGTGATAGTCTTACTTCTCCCTTTATAATTTGGCTACCTTTTATTTCTTTTTCTTGCCTAATTGCTCATTAGCTAGAATGTCCAACACTATGTGGAATAAAGATGCTGATCGTGGACATACTTACTATGTTCCTGATGTTAGAGGATTAGCTTCTAGCTTTTCACCATGAGTATAGGATTAAATGTTGGCTTGTCATATGTAGCCTTTTTTATATTGAGGAACATTCCCTCTATACCCACTTTGTTGAGAGTTTTTATCACAAATGAATGTTGACTTTTGCCTCTCTTTCCGTGTCTGTTGAAATTATCATATAATATTTACTTTTCATTTTGTTAATATTGTGTGTCACATTAAATGATTTGTGGATGTTAAATAATCTTTTCATCCTTGGAATAAATTCCAGTTGATCATGGTGGGAATTTTTACATTTTTTCTTATATATTGTTGAATTCTCTTTGCTAATATTTTATTGATAATTTTGAGTTATTGAGTTGTAATTTTCTTACAGTGTCCTTGTTTGAAATCAAACATCAGGGTAATAATAGCCTCTTAAAATGAGTTTGGAAGAGTTTTTTTCTGGGTTTTTTTTTTTTTTTTTGCATTTGAGAAGAATCATTATTAATTCTTCTTTGAATGTTTGGTAGAGTTCACTAGTGAAGCCGTTTGGTCCTGGATTTTTGTTGGGAGGTTTTTGACTAGTGAATCTGTCTCCTTACTATTAACTGATATGCTAATACTTTCCATTTCTTCCTAGTTAAGTCTTAGAAGGTTGGGTTTCCAGGAGTTCATTCATTCTTTTTCCTAGGTTGTCCAATTTGTTGGCTTGTAATTGTTCATAGTAATCACTTATAATCCATTATATTTCTGTGGTGTCACCTGTAACATCTCCTTTTTATTTCTGATTTTGTTTATTTGCAGTCCCTCTTACCTTTCAGTTTGTTTAGAGGCTTGTCAATTTTATTTGTCTTTTCAAAGAACTGTTAGTTTTATTGATAATCTCTGTTGTCTTTTAATTCTTTATTTCTGCTCTAATCTTTATTTCTTTCCTTCTACTAATGTTGGGATTTGTTTGTTCTGCTTTTTCTAGTTCCTTGAGGTGTAAAGTTAGGTTGTTTGTATGAGACTTGTTCTGTGAGATAGGTATTTATTGTTATGAACTTCCCTCTTAAAACTGCTTTTTTGGGGCATCATCCAAATTTTCAGTTCAGTTCAGTTCAATCGCTCAGTCGTGTCCGACTCCTTGCGACCCTGTGAATCGCAGCACGCCAGGCCTCCCTGTTCATCACCATCTCCCGGAGTTCACTCAGACTCAAGTACATCGAGTCCGTGATGCCATCCAGCCATCTCATCCAAATTTTGGTATATTTTCATTTTTGTTTGTCACAAGGTATTTTCTGATATCTCTTTATTTCTTCTTTGATCCAATTGGTCGTTCGTTGTCATGTTTTCAGTCTCCACATTTTGTGAATTTTCCAGTTACTTTAATTATTTTATAGTTTCATACTATTGTGTTTGGAAAAGATGCTTGATATGATTTCAGTGCTTTAAAATTTATTAAGGATTTGATTTATTCTTTGACTAAAACTTAGAGGTGAGGTGAACTTACCAAAAATAATACTGCTGCTGCTGCTAAGTCGCTTCAGTCGTGTCTGACTCTGTGCGACCCCATAGCCTGTGCAGCCCACAGGCTCCCCTGCCCCTGGGATTCTCCAGGCAAGAACACTGGAGTGGATTGCCATTTCCTTCTCCAGTGCATGCATGCATGCTAAGATGCTTCAGTCGTGTTCGACTCTGTGACCCTGTGGACAGCAGCCCACCAGGCTCTTCCATCCATAGGACTCTCCAGGCAAGAATACTAGAGTGGGTTGCCATTTCCTTCTCCAACATAATTCTAGTTGTCTCTAAACCCCTCAATTACAATATATTGCTTTCACCTCAGACTTATTAATTAAAATAGTTTTCTTTCTTCTGTATCCATAGATATAAATTAAGACTTAGAATATTAAATGAAGTACAAGCTCAATAAATCTTGAAGATCCTTACTTGGCATCGGCATGAGACATAGTTCTCTTTGTTTAAAAAACCCTCCATCAGTCAAGAAAACAGACAGGAACCATCAGAGTTTTGCTATTATAATTTACTCTTCAGTGTTTTGTGTGTGTGTGTGTGTGTGTGTTTATTTATTTTTATTTTTACCATTTTAAAAATATCTTTATTTACAAATTGGTATATTATCGGTCAGTTTGAATGCCATATATGTGAAAAAACAGATTATGAGAAATATCATATTTACAATGAAATCATTATATAACTGAATCATCTACCTCCTGCAATAATAACATAATGGGTCCAATTGTGCCCTTTGAATGGACCAATTTTATGCTTCTCTTAGAAAATTTTGAGTTCGGTGTAGTTTCTTGGTACTTCTTTCTGTGATCCAAGGCTTAAGAGAAAATCCCAATGGAATCAGACCTCTCTGGGATTGAGGAGAGACAAGAGTGAGCGAAAAGACATCCTGTCACATCTTAGTGGCGCGACTGTTATGCTTTGTGGCAGGAGGGAGGAAAGAATCAGTCCCAAGAATTACATTGAACATTTCCAAATCTTCAATATCAAGGATGAATTTCTAAAATAAGTTTTGTAGGTAGAAGCTCTCCAGCTAGTCATTAACTAAAATTAATATGCAATACAGTCAAGGATGCTGTACTTAACAAAATCCATGTATAGCTTATTTATCTCTAATTTTAAAATAACTCTTTCCCTTATTGGGTATGCAAGTGAGCAGTGGAGAAAGTGGTACATCTGCAATACTGGCTGGGGCCAGGGATTTTAGTGCTTCCAGAGGATGCGGGCTAGACAACTTTACCAGGCACTGGAGGGGCTCTTCTCTCTCAGCCAGGATGCCCCGTATAAGTCACTTTTGAATTTAGTTTCAAGCTTATATTGTGCAAATTCTAGTCTTGGTTGGGGATAGTCTCCAAAAATCTCTTGAGTCATTCTCTGCACTCTCTTTTTCAACTTTGTTTTCCTGAATGATCCTTGAATCCATATTTATGTCTAGCCCAAAGCTTCTTCCTTGTAGAGATGTAGTAGAGTTGTGAGTTTCAAAGCTCTGATTATACTGTTTAAAAACAATAGCCTTAAGAGAGTCCAGATATCGACTTCTGAGGTCCATTTTCACAATCTGATGGTGTTTGCTAGCAACTGTCAGTGCCTGACCCAAAAGGGGTAGATTGCTCTTCAGCTGGGAGGACAAAGTGAAGGCGTTGGAGTCTGGGAATAGTACACCACTTAAGCAGGTTTGTACTGGTTTGGCTTTTTATACTGTGTTCCCCAGGCAATTTGAATCCATACCGAGTTCTCCTCAGCATCTCTGAAGCTGACTGTCACATTTTTTAATGCTCTCTGAAGAATTTTCTTGAATGAAATTTTGAATTCTTCCATATCAAAAAGATCAATGTTGTCACCTGGTCGTTTACTCATCTGAAAAACATCCCAAATTTTCTGGTGCCGAAGAAACTGACTGTCTCACAAAGCAGAACCAAGTCCTGAACGATAGATTACTTTCTCTGCCGAGAGTTTACGGTCTTCAGGTGATTTTCAGACAAAAATTCCAGGTTTTTAGGATTGTCATCATTTCAGTCATTGGGATTTTCAAGATGGTCCTCCTGAAAAACTCAGCAGGAGTTTCATCCATCTCTTTGGCACTTGGGACCCGTGGCAGTCACAAGAGAGTCGCCTCAGAGTCGTGGGACGTGGCTTCTAGGCTCCTGCCACATCCCGCCCAATCCCACGCCGCCGGCCGGCTCTCTCCTCGACTATTCTCGCCCGCTGCCTGTGTGTATGTTTTTAAACAAACTAAATTTTCATAGATTAGAACATTTAATATAATTTTCTAGGGATAAGCAGAATAACGCCCCATAGAACCAAGGAGAAGCATTTAGTACTACTTTTGCAGGTAAGCAAGCAAACAATTTAAAAAATTACATAAAGCCAAAAGAACAGGAACTTACTAAATTTTTATACCTTTCTCCAGTTATTTTAAAGAAAAAGACCAAGGAAATATATTACTATTTTAATAAAATTGTGCTTAATAATTCTAGTCACAAAAGCATATGCAAATACTCATTTAACTGTCATTTTAAGTGAGCATAGTTTTCTCTTACCTGGTAACATTCAGGAAACTATTTTGACATATATACCAAGGAGCTATCTCTGGTAAGAAGTTGTATTTTTGTTACTGTTACCATAAGAACTTTCTGGTCTCAAGCTGGCTGATTTTGTTTTTAAGTAACAAAGTTAACACATCAGCTTGTCAGAGGATTAGGAAAAATAAGTCTCTGTAGATACATGAAATTATCTAAATTATGGTGTTTATCAAGGATATGGAAACATTGGTGGGAGCTAGTTGAGTCCATTCTGAGTAACTGTCAGTAGAAATGAGTGTGGCCATTTTCTTTTACACTAGGAAAGTTAACCAATATTAGTGAGTAAATATTGATACTGCATTTCTGCATTCATTAAAATGGAAAAGCTTCTCATTTTGAATTCCATGGGTATGGGTTAGAAGAAGGAAAGGATTAGATGGAATACCCTGCAGTGTAAACATATTCATGGGATAGATAATTTCGATCTAAGTAGAGTTGGATTTGCACAGGAATCCCCATATACTCCTAGAGGACTTTGAGATGATATACCATTTGGGGAAAAGAGAATCCCTGGTTGACCGTGATTAGAAACAACATCAGCGAATACTTTGTTCATAAACAACTGTTCCATGCCATAATGTATATGATAACTTGTTAATTGATTATTTGCCCTTTCAGTTCAGTTCAGTCGCTCAGTTGTGTCCGACTCTTCGCGACCCCATGAATCACAGCACATCAGGCCTCCCTGTCCATCACCAACTCCCGGAGTTCACTCAGACTCATGTTCATCAAGTCCATGAGGCCATATTGCCATCTCATCCTCAATCGTCCCCTTCTCCTCCTGCCCCCAATCCCTTCCAGCATCAGAGTCTTTTCCAATGAGTCATTTCTTCTCATGAGGTGGCCAAAGTACTGGACTTTCAGCTTCAGCATCATTCCTTCCAAAGAAATCCCAGGGCTGATCTCCTTCAGAATGGACTGGTTGGATCTCCTTGCAGTCCAAGGGATTCTCAAGAGTCTTCTCCAACACCACAGTTCAAAAGCATCAATTCTTTGGCGCTCAGCCTTCTTCACATAGCTATAATAATGAATGACCCATCCTTATTTTAACAGCCTTCATGAGTTTTTCTCTGGGTCTTAAAAATGATTTCTTTTCACGTTAAAAAACCATAGCATTAAAGTTACTTTTTCAAATGTTGCTGTCCACCAGCACCAAATGTTATAATATGTTGTTAATATTGTGTAGACACAGTTCCATTTATTTTAAGATATATTTGGAAATATAATGTACACTATGCATTTCTTTTTAGACAAAATAGTACAGGTAACACCAAAAACTTGTTAGACAAATACCACTTATGCAGAAATTGCCTTGGATTACATGAAAAAGAAAATGTGTAATTAGGAAAGCTATGTGTTTAGAATAATGTATTCTAAACCTAATGCTACCTTCAAAAAGGGTGGGACTTCAGAGGTGGCAGTGTCTTTCTCTGTCAATATGCCCAAAAGGAGATATTTTAATATTTTTATGCTGAACTCAGGTGGCATGAGAGTAATAGCGTGGCTACTGTGTATGTGCCTGCTTGCTAACTTAGCAGTCATGCACCAGCTTGGGCCCTGGTAGCAGCCGTGCTTCCCCATGCTAGATTTTACCTCTGCCTGTGCTACATGGACAAACAAGCCAACTGTTCAGAGTTTCCTCAGTTAAATTCATCAAACATTTATTGAAACTGTACGGTGTGGAAGATATTGTTCTAGGCATTATAAGGGATAACACTGAAGTGATGAGGCATCAAATAAGAGCTGTGATTGACTGCTGAAATAAGGATGAGTTTAGCAGACACATGAATGCAGAACGCTTGGTTTCATTTTGGAACATTGATTCAGTGTACTGAAATGGAGTTGGTAGGGGAATATAGTTGGGATAGGTGAAAAGTTAAAATGGAAGATCGGTTCAAATTTATGGGAAACTTAATGCTCTTACCAAGAGTTTAGGTCTTATGTCAGGTCAGTAAGGAAGCATACTTCGGTTCTGACTAATAGGTGACCTCCATCCTGACTGCGTAAGTTCGGAGTATCATTTTTTCTTATGTGATGGGTTCAGTATTTTTCCATTTACACCTCCTGTGTATTAACCCTCAAATTCACTCTGTTGCTGCTACTGCTAAGTTGCTTCAGTCGTGTCCGACTCAATGCGATCCTTAGATGGCAGCCCACCAGGCTCCCCCGTCCCTGGGATTCTCCAGGCAAAGACATTGGAGTGGATTGCCATTTCCTTCTCCAATGCATGAAAGTGAAAAGTGAAAGTGAAGTCACTGAGGCATGTCCAACTCTCAGCGACCCCATGGACTGCAGCCCACCAGGCTCCTCCGTCCATGGGATTTTCCAGGCAAGAGCACTGGAGTGGGGTGCCATCGCCTTCTCCGCGATTTCACTCTAAGTACAGCGAAATGAGGGCTTCCTAGGTGGCGCAGTGACAAAGAATCTGCCTGCCAGTGCAGGAGATGCAGGAGACGTGGATTCTATCCCTGCTTCGGCAAGACTGCCCCTGGAGAAGGGAATGCAACCCACCCTAGTGTTCTTGCCTGGAAAAGTCCATGGAAAGAGGAGTCTGCAAGCTACAGTGCACGGAGCTGCAAAGTCAGACATGACCGAGTGACTGAGTGTGCGCATCCACGCACACAGACACACACTCTGAAATGAAGGAACTTTCCCTTCGCATTGTGAAAAATCCAATACATGTTGTTTTACCTCTCAAGATCATCTAAGTAAATTTCCATTGCTTAGAGGATAAATTCTAATCTCTGAGTATTAGCCTACAGTATCATTTATGCTGCTGCTGCTGCTGCTAAGTCGCTTCAGTCGTGTCCGACTCTGTGCGACCCCATAGCCGGCAGCCCGCCAGGTTCCCCCGTCCCTGGGATTCTCCAGGCAAGAACACTGGAGTGGGCTGCCATTTCCTCCTCCAGTATCATTTATGACTTCTCCCATATTCCTTCCCTGGTTGTTGCTTTCGCTTTCTACTTTGTCTTTCCAAACCTGTTTACTATGCTAATCCAGATATACCTGAGCTTACACAAATTACTCCTTTTGCCTAGAATACTTTCCCTTTCATTATGTTGCTTACTCAGGGAGTGTCTATAAAGACCTCAAACCAACTTAGTAATCATCTTCTTTATGAGAACTTCTGTGGCCTCCTCTCTTGCGCACGTGGCATTACTCATGATGACTGTTACATCATGGCATTACTGGGCTACTGTTGTTTCATGTGTACCCTCCACTTGTTGGACCTGAAATACTGTTATTTGTTCAAATCTCTTTCCCCCATTATGTGGTCATTCTTGAGAACAGGAATTTTATTGTATTTTAGCATTTTTCATTTTCTGGTTTGAGATTTTTTTCATCTTGATATTACTTTTTGAGCAGTTCTGGGCTCGAAGAGGTCCTCTATAAATAAGTGACAAGGTATCACTGTAGACAGAGCCATATTAATTGTCTCAATTACTGTCACTCTAGGTTCTAAACACATTTCTAAATGGAAAAAAAAAAACACATTAACTTGCATAGTTTAGGGGGAAAGAGCTTATCTAAAACAAACAAAAAATCAGTGTAAAGAGTAGTTCACTCTTTTGGAGGCTTTAGAATTTTTATATCTTTTAGTTGAAAAGCATTTTACTCTGTTTATAGGAATTTTTAGAAAAATATATATTGAATCATTTTTATAGTCAGATGCACACTTGTAGGTTTGCATCACCATTTGTTTCCATCACAATTTAGGACCTTCTTCTCCTAGCTCATTTATAGAACTGGGACATCTGCTACTCTTGGACATTCAAGCTCATGTAAGAGCCAGCTGCAGCATACATTATTTATTTGAACAGCTGGTTGATTTGTAAGTTTGTAAAAATTCTTCCTCTAAAAGCATCAATGTATGATTTATTTATTTTGTATTTTCCTTTTTTGGTCAGTGATTTTCAATATCTACAAAAGTCTATGAACAGGATCTGGGTAATTAAATGAATAACAGTAAGAAATCTCTGAAACATTGGCATCTATCCCTTAAATAAGGGAAAAGGATACATTGGATAAATGAAAGAGATGGCATTATTTTATGTCCTGGGAGGTACTTATTAATGTATCCAACTTATATATTGAAAAACTATTTTTGTTTATATAAGTACTTATGCATGGATCAGTCAGTAAAATTTATGCATATAAAAAATGCACAACCTAGTAACAAGCAAAAGTTTAATAAGTGAGCTTTAAAGATTTATTTTCTAATTGGTTCCTGCAAACTTTATCAAATTATTGAATTACGTAGTGACTGAATTACTTTTAAATCCTAAGATTTCAATAATTGAAATTAGAGAAAAATATTTCTGAAACTTACTATATACTTTTTCTTCCTAAAATGGTAATGTCATTTTTCTTTGTTGTTGTTATAAAAGTATAAAGCCGATACTGTCAAAAACAAACTGATGTTACAGTGGACTATATACATATTTATCCTGTGTATTTTTTTGGAATGTTCACTGAAGCACAGAGGATGAAAAAGACTTAAATACCACACTTGAGAAGTCTTAGTGTGTTGTATGAATGCTTACTTATTTGTGACACATTCACTTGTATTCTTAATTAGCTGAAGCTTAGATCCTGAAACAGTAACTTTGATGGCTAATTTATGTTGATCACAACACTACATTACCGGTCACTTCATTACAATGAGTACCATATTATGTGAGTTTTGATGTTTTTAAACCGTGGGATGTTTGATTGTATGTGAAAATTAGCATTAGTATTTTTTGTGCAGTGAATATGGTGTTACATAGTCAAATTATAGATTCTTTTGTCATTATCTCATTACATAGTCACAATACACAACTATTATAGAAGATGTGGGAAGTAGAGAATTCTTCAGAACCTACGCAGAGTCACTTTTTGCCTTGTGTCACTAGTAGTGTATCATGCAGTATATATACTCCGAGGAAATTTTCATTTAATGTGTATTAAACATTTCCCATGCAATTAAAAATCTTCTATGATACATTATTATTAAAACATTTATTGTATTCAATCATTAAGAACATCTGTTGTTTATTTAACCAATTCCTGTATTTGAACACCCTTATATGTTGAAGACACCACCTCTTGTGTTGTGTTCTGATTGTTTGAAGGGTCCAGTAGAATAGAGTGTGTAATGAGGAATATTGTTAAAAGATATTTGCTATTTGTAAGTCAAGAACCATATAAAAAGTGAATCTTTTTTTCTGTATGATAAAATTATAATTAAACATTGCTGTAAAGAACAAGAGGAACCTCCATGTTAAGTGATATTGATACTGTTGATGTACTCACCAGAAATTTTATACCTGTTAATCCTCTTAGCTATAGCTACAAAACTATTGTTGTATATTTTTATGATTTCTTTAGCAAACGATTATGTTAAATGGATGAAAAATTCTAAAGTATCTCAAAGAATAGAAATTCACCCAAACATAATATAAAAATCAGAGCTTTCCCAGTCTCATTTCTTGGGTATACAAAGTTCAAAACAATTAATGGACACACCAGAGGAGGTGTAAGATGATACTTTGTCCAAACCTCACTGGATATCTTGGAGGGTATTTTTGTGTGTGTATCTTATCCAGTCATGTTTTTTATCTATTGAATATATTTTCCCATCCATTCCAGTTTATTCGCTTAACTAACTTTGAAGGTGCACACTTTTTTTTTTTTCAGTTCAGTTCAGTTCAGTCGCTCAGTTGTGTCCAACTCTTTGCAACCCCATGAATCGCAGCACGCCAGGCCTCCCTGTCCATCACCAACTCCCCGGAGTTCACTCCGACTCATGTTCATCAAGTCCGTGATGCCATCCAGCCATCACATCCTCGGTCGTCCCCTTCTCCTCCTGCCCCCAATCCCTCCCAGCATCACAGTCTTTTCCAATGGGTCATTTGTTCGCATGAGGTGGCCAAAGTACTGGAGTTTCAGCTTTAGCATCATTCCTTCCAAAGAACACCCAGGGCTGATC
This sequence comes from Nanger dama, assembly GCA_917880005.1. Lineage (NCBI taxonomy): Eukaryota > Metazoa > Chordata > Mammalia > Artiodactyla > Bovidae > Nanger > Nanger dama. The sequence continues at coordinate 41,866,437 of CAKJTW010000007.1, forward strand.
TCCTTCAGAATGGACTGGTTGGATCTCCTTCAGAATGGACTGGTTGGATCTCCTTGCAGTCCAAGGGGAACTCAAGAGTCTTCTCCAACACCACAGTTCAAAAGCATCATTTCTTTGGTGCTCAGCTTTCTTCACAGTCCAACTCTCACATCCTTACATGACTACTGGGAAAACCATAGCCTTGACTAGACGGACCTTGGTCGGCAAAGTAATGTCCCTGCTTTTGAATATGCTATCTAGGTTGGTCATAACTTTTCTTCCAAGGAGTAAATGTCTTTTAATTTCACGGCTGCAGTCACTATCTGCAGTGATTTTGGATTTTCATTCTTTTAGAAGTTAGTATTAAAACAGGTGTTACTAGTTAGGTTTACATTCAGTCGGCATGTTTCCTGTTTCCCAAAGAATCCAAGTGCTACAGTGTGCCAACACTGGTCTCTCTTCTGATACAAATGCTCTTGTTCAGTATTATCATTGTCCCATAAAACAATAATTGATTTAGATTTACATATGTACTTACCACTTTTCTCAGCTTAATATTTTTCTTGCATCCCCAACATTTCTTTTCCTCATTCCTGAAATGTCCATGTCAAATATGTGTGTATACTGTATCTTCCACATACTATTCTTGATGCGTTTTATTCTGCAAGTATTGCAGGGTTTTCATTTGGATTTTTTTGATAGCTGTATCATCATTTATGAGATAAGAACTGTGCAGACAGAGTGTTTCTCAGAAAGTGTGGTTAATTGTCAATGTTTTCCAATTTCAGCCTACTTTTGTGCAGGTCACTATACAGTGGAGATCAGCTTCATTTACATAGCTGTCAGTGATATTCTGGCTTTAAATAGGATTCTTCTTGGTCTGTACCCTCTCAGTCAAAATCATATTTCTTAATTCTTTGCTCTTCAACCTCAGGCTTGTTTGGAGGAGTAGGTTAGGTAATGGAATACATGCAAAATGAAAATGTCTAGAGTTTAATTCTATCAAAATTCTTCATTTATATGAAGAATTCTTCATTTATTCTTCATTTATAATTCTTCATTTGTTTTCTTCATTTATATACCAACCTATTTTAGGCAATAAATGGCATCCTTCATTTGTTTTAAAATCATAAAACCTGATTCAGAATGTAACAGTATGAAATATCTTTGTATATTTTCCAGTATGAAAATTTTTGTTTCATTGAATATTCTCATTATTTTGTGATGGTGTGTAGTAGTGGAGGGGGAAAGTCACTTACTTTACCATGTTCCTTGAACGTCTCCAGACTTGAGATTTTGTGAATAACCTCTGAGGCATCATAGTAGCATAGCTTCCAAGATAAACTGCATTTTGATGTTTATCTCTCTGCTTTGTCTTTTCCTATCTTCTAATTGTGGAGACTTTTGCATGTGAAATTCTTCATGGTTCTACTGGATTTTTCCCTCCAACGTCTTATCTCTCATTTGTCTCATCAACTTTCATAATTCTAACATCTCCTGTTTTCTGTACAATTGTCAGTTCTGTAGTCTAGTCATGATATTAATGTTCTGAAATATATTATTGAAGGTAGCATCCACTTATTTTTCTGTTTCTCAATTTAATCTGAACTCTTTTTCTCTTATGCATGTCTTATTTCATTAATTTTTTTCCATTAAATTTCTTTCAGAAATTTGCCATTTCTGATTTTTTTGGTGACCTTATTTTCCTGACTTTACAGGGTTGATATATCAGAATCACTTTGGTAGTAAACTTTTGCTCGATCTCCAAGCACCTGCTATTCGGTAGGTTCAACACTGATTCCCCCAACCCCCACCCCATACACACTTTTTCTTTGCCCAGACACCAGCGCTGCTATTCAGTTCACTTATTAAGGAATCAGAGCCTTCAAGCTAGCTTCTATAGACCTGACTATCTTAAAGTCGTCACCAGGGACACCAGAAATACCCTTTAAAGCCCCTAATAAATCCAGCTTCTTACATAATTTGCTGTTAAAACTGTGGCGAGATAGATACTAGTCACAGTAGAGCAACTTTAATCATCAAGAACTATCCTTGGTAGTCAGATGGACACTTTCTACCTTTTCTGAGTTCCAGGAGCACCTTAGAGACATCGGCATATTGATGATATTTTTTGTACATGTCTGGCTTTCTCTGTAGAGTCTAGTGTGGTGTGATTCCTGTAGTGGCAGTTAGCCAAGTGTGGCTGCCAAGCACTTGAAATATGATTAGTCTGAATTGCTGTGCTGTATGTGTAAAATGCATGCCAGACTTTCATGACACAGTATGAATAAAAAATGTAAAATATCTTATTATTTTATTGTGAACCATAACAGCTACAGGCATGTTGTGACTTGTAGCACACATACACAAATGTTTGCAGAAATCTTTACTATGTTAATATGAAATCAGTTCTGAAGTCACGTAGTTTCCGGAAAAGATATCCTGGTTAAAAGGAAACCTGGATCATCTGGCCTGTAGACTTACCATTTTTCCTTTCAGTTCTGTGTATTGAAAGGAAATACACAGAACAAGAAGCCTACTGAATCATCTTCCCAAGCTAGAGCTCACTTCTAGTTTTTCACGCCCTTCTGTGGCCTTGACGTAGAGCAATAATAAAGAGCAATAACTAGTTAAATCATGCCTTTGAGGCCTGAACTGTGCAGCTTCTTGTGGAATAGGGATTAACGGAAACCCTGAGATTACTTAGGTAAATATGTGTTATCTGATAATGATCCATTCTGGTTGTTCTGTGTCACTTGAAGTCATGACATTGGCTTATGGTGCAAAGACTGCTGATGATCTGACATAGACTTGCTTTCAAATTGTCCTTGTGTCTTTCCAGTATAAAATGACCTTGCAGCACTTCCCCCACCCCACCTCTAAAGCTGGGAGCACAGCAGTGTCCACTTGAATGGCAAATTGTGATAAAGTAGCAGGAGCGAAATTGCATAGCATAATCACTGCAATTTTTTATTGAATTGAGCCCTTTGCTCTTTTTCTTGACAGAACAGTTTATTGAATGTGCGTGTGGAAAACAAAGAAAGGCAGTAAAGAAACGTATCATTTTTTTTCTGCCTGAGAATAGAACAGAGAGAAAATGTGTCTGCTTTCAGAGTGCACTTCTTAAGTGGAAGAACATTTTCAGGTGCAAACAGACTCTTTAGAAATATTATAAAACTGTGCCGCTCAAGGGCAATTCAGTGACTGATGAGGTTTCTGTCTGGCAGCCCTATCAACTTGAACAATGAAAGTTTCTTGTGTCCTTTATTCCTGGGAAATAGAGAAATTCTACCGACTAATAAAAATATTTCATTAAAAGGTAGAAAGAAAATTTTAACAGATGGCTAATGTTTTACTTTGTACATTCAATAATAGAAGGTCTGTCAGCTGCAGGTTGAAGTTTTATAATGAACATGATTTAATGGAAAATCGTTTCTTCAGAATTTCAGGTAGAAATTCACAATGGAAATTTCTAGTTTGACTCATAGGATGAGCGTGGGTCCGTTTGATATATTTCAGAAGCTTCCTAGCTTTCCTTAGCACTCTTGAACTTAATAACCTTTGAAAATAAAATACTGAAATTGTTTAATTTCACAGATTCTTCAGTTCAAAATGGATATAATGGTGTTGTCACAAAATGTTTTGGTGAAACATTAATAAACTTAAAGCCTCAAATTCAGATACTGAATTTTATTATTTTTTTACTGCACATACCAATGGGCTTCCCAGGTGCCTCAGTGATCAAGAATACACCTGCCAGTATAAGAGATGCAAGAGATGAGGGTTCTATCCCTGGGTCAGGAAGCTCTCTTGGGGGAGGAAATGGCAACCTGCTCCAGTATTCTCGCCTGAAAAACTCCATGGACAGAGGAGCCTGGCAAGTTACAGTCCATAGGACCACAAGGAATGGAATGCGGCTGAGTGTGCGTGCATACACACACACACACACAAACACACACAGCAATAGATGACTTTGATAGAATATTTTCATTGATGCTGTAATCTCAGCACATTCTAGTTATGAAGCTTTTGTCATCTATTTTAAATATTCTTGAAAAAAGTTAAAAATTGAAGTGAATATCAAGGATCTTGGGACTTTCACCCTTTTGTTAAGTTTTATTTACTCTTAATAGGATTTTTTGTTAAGAAAATTAGAAACATATTTTGCAGTTAAAAAATCTCTCATTTAATACTAAATGGGAGTTTCCTGGTGGCTTATATGATAAAGAATCCACTACAATGCAGGAGACCTGGGTTCAATCCCTGGGTCGAGAAGATCCCCTGGAGAAGAAAATGCAGCTCCCTCCAGTATTCTTGCCTGGAGAATCCCATGGAAAGAGGAGCCTGGTGGGCTCAGTCCATGGGGTCACAGAGTCAGACATGACTGACTAACATTTAATACTAAATACCATGATCATGATATTATTTTTCTAAAAGTTACTTAGCATGAATACCATGTTATTAAGTGTTTTGTTTTGGAATTCTTTCAAGGCAAGGAATATTATACTTAAAACCTAGAAAAGTTTTAGTAAATATACTGTAGAGAAAAAGTCCTTATTTAGCAGAATGGTTCAAAAAAGCTGGCAGATATTTTTTTGTTCTCTGGGAATTCCCTACTATCCATATGAACTTCCATTATTACTGATAAATCTTAAATGCAAAGTTGATGATGGACAGGGAGGCCTGGCATGCTGTGATTCATGGGGTTGCAAAGAGTCAGACACGACTGAGCAACTGAACTGAACTGAATAAGGTCTTACTACAGCAATAGTAGTGGCTAAAACACAAAGTTTTGTCACTTTTGAATATCCCTTAGCTGTTTTTCACATTTCTTTACATTGGCTTTCCAGTGTACATATTTGCTAACTGAATGAAACAGTTTATTATTAAGCATTAGTGTAAAATTAAGAATTTAAGTGAATTTAAAATTTAAGAATTTTAAACAGCAGAAGATAAGAATTTCATCCGCCTCCCACCCTGCCATCAAAGGGCCTCCTTTATGGCTCAGCTGGTAAAGAATCCACCTGCAATGCCGGAGACCTGGTTTTGGTCCCTGGGTTGGGAAGATCCCCTGAAAAGGGAAAGGCTACCCACTTTGGTATTCTGGCCTGGAGAATTCCATAGTCTATGGCTTTGCAAAGAGTTGGACACAGCTGAGCGACTTTCATTTTCACTTTCCCCATTGAAGTCTTTGGTTTTATACATTTATATGATTTTGACAATTTTATTTTTCAGTCTTCAGAACTAATCTTACTTGGAAGTAGGAATGCTGTAATGAATTACACTCTTTGAGATGATTTCTTTTAGCACTCTGGGTTTTCAGTTAAGTAACATGTATGTAGAAAAGAATTAAATGGTGTTCAAAAAGGAGTTTTGATAAAAAATAATGTTATACTTGTCTAACTGTTGATGTAATGATTCACAATGTATAAAGAAAACTTAAGATACTAAAGTATATTTTATGTGATTTAGCAATTCATATATTATATCAGCTTTATTAGAAATTACAGTTTGTTTTCTGGACCCAGGTTTTATTAAGGTACATATTACACAAATAAAATGGAAAACACTTCTTCATGCAAAGTGTAAAAACGACCTAAATCTCTGAATGGCTTATTAAACAACAAAAATGTGAAATTAATTTTATCATTTTAGGTAGTACATGTAGCAATCATCTTGTACCTGACTTTATACCATCTGCTTGGTGTTCGAAAACTCCCTAGTGGTTTACAAGTTCTAATTTGAAGAATAAGTAGTACTAGATAGTTTTCTTATAATTCCTTTTCTCTTGTAAATCAGTGTGAATGAACAGAAAACCGTGATTTATGCCTCTCCTGTGCCTTTTATATCAAAGGTGCTGTGCTGGTTCCTGGTGGCCCAGATTGCGTAGGATGCTTCTTCTGGTGCATTGTTCCTCAGATCATGTCCTTAGGCTGGCTTCCTCTCTGAAGTGTGTTTCTTTCCCTGGTAGCTCAGTTCCCTTCTCAGCCTGGAAGCCTGCGGTTGCTGCGGTGCCCCTGCAGCTACTGTTTTGGCACTGATGGGCTCCTGCTGTTTTGGCATAAATGGTGCATTTACACACTGAGAATAGTTTCCTTGGCATTTGGGAGAGCTGTTATCATGAACATGATGAATTCATGAACCAGAGTGTTTTTGCACTCTCTAGTCTATTTTTCATATATTTAGTATCACTTGTTATGGTGCTTCAAATAAGCATTCATGATTTTTTTTTAATTAAATTTATTTATTTTTTTAATTACTGTATTTGTTTTGCCATACATTGACACGAATCAGCCGCATGGGGCTGATGCACAGGATGATTCAAGTAGAGGATGTGGGGTGGGAGGTGGGAGGGGGCTTCGGCATTGGCAGATTGTGTTCACCTATGGCATTCATGATTTATTTTCACAGTTTTACTAGGAACACAGAGTACAGTCAGATATGCATCCCAACAGATTTTGTTTTCCTATGAGGTTATGATTTATGTAGTTTATATTTTTCACTTAAAAACCAGTTTCATATATGTTTAGATTTTTTTTAAGAAGATATATATGTAGTGGAAAAGCTCACACTTTGGGAAAAGACATAGTTGAGTTTTACACTGAGCTCCATTTCTTACTCTGTGATTTTGGAAAAGTTATTCTATACCTAAACACCTAGTTTCACCTTCTGTAAATGAGAATAGTACCTTCTTTATAAAGTTGTTGTGATTAAATTTAATAATGCATCTAAAATATACAGCACAAGGAAGATGTTGAACAAATTATACCATCTCTATACCAGAAGGAAGTAACATTTGCATACATTTCTGACCAGGAATTTGTATTCAGGTGTATAAAGAAATTCTCAAACCCAACAAAAACTAATATTAACTTAGTTTCAAAATAAGCAAAATGATTTATGCTTCTGGAAAGGTGAAGTTGATAATACATTCCCTTATTCTTCTTATGCAGCAAAGCAGAAAACCCTGAACATTATGAATGATGTACATGTGTGTATATATCATATGTGTGTGTTTGTGTGTGTGTGTGTGTGTGTATCATATGATAGCTTTTAATGGTGGAGAGAACACAGATCTTCTAGGGACCTTGGAACCCAAGAAGGATGAAGGTGAATTTCTTGAGTTTTTATTTTGCTTATGTATTCCAGACTAGGCTCTAAATTTGGAAACCTAGAAACACCAATAGGCACAGACCAAAAAAAAAAAAAAAAAAAGTCATAAAAGAAAGCTTACCCTCTGCAGCCCAGGGACTAGACAAACAAAGACAATCTATCAAGATAGACAGTAATCACTCTACAGAAGCCAGACACTAAAGAAAACAACTTTGATCCCCTCTCTCCCACTTTCCACTCTGACCAAGGTATAACAAGATGCCTCAATCCTCCCACAGGATAGGTGTCAAGCAAGGCCCAATAGGGAGCCAGGACTTCTCATCTCCAACAGCCAGCTATCTCTAAAACCCCCATTATGTCAGTGGAGACCACCTAAAGAGCTTGGACTTTCATCCTTACCAAGAAGTATGAAAAGTCCCTCCCCACCTCACTGGGACCTTTTCAGAGAAGCCACAGTGGAGAAGGAAACAGAATTGTGCGATTAGAGGAACACACAAATGATCTCCGTAAGATAGGTCCATGGATAAATGTTAGGACTAGTAGGTGTCAAACAAACAGGCACAAATTATCTGTGTCATCTCCAGTGTCCTCCTCCTACAAATGTATTTGGTTATTAAATAAGGACATAGTTGCTATAGATGGCAGAGTCCTGGCAAACACCACTTTAACCAGGTCTTTGAGGTTAACATCTCAGTAATACTGATACCTACCGACCTCATATATTCCCTGATACAATGCACTGTGAAGGACACAGCGTCTCTGTATGATTTTTCCCAGTAATGTAAAGTCTGCGCCTAATTATGAGAGAACATCAAACACTCTAAATTGGAAGAGAACATTCTAAAAAGTAACCAATCAGTAATCTTCAAAAGTGTCAAGAAAGACAAGGGAGGGCTGAAGAAATCACGGATGGGAGGGGACTAATGAACCCTGCTCATTAAATGCTGTGTGAAATACTGAATTGGATCCTGAAACATAAACAAGACATTAGAGGAAAAGTTAATAAAGTCTGAGCAAGTTTAATATATTAGTTAAAATAGCAAAATAACACACCAAGGTGAATTTCTTAGTTTGGATAAATACCCTGTGGTTAAAACGTTAACATAAAGAGAAGCTGAGTGAAAGGCTCTTCTTGGGGTGTAAGCTGTACTGTTTTCAAAACCTTTAAATATGAGTCTGAAATTATCGCAGAATAAATTTTAAAAATTTGGATGTTTGCATCTGAAGAGAGTGAATCAAAACATATTGATTGTGGTCAATAAATTATTTTCTGTAACCATGTCACAATTCACTGTGTAGTCCCCTTTTTGCACTGTTTTTCCAGCCTGCTTACCTGACATTTCCTAGAAATAGCTTTGCTTCACAGTGTAAGTGTTATCAGTGTAGACGGACTCCTGAAGTTTACAGAGAAATTTTGAGTAACATGATTCCCAAGGACCATATAGTTTTTTGTGTGTGTTTAAGAAATATAGAAGATACTGCTGGGGCGCTCCGCAGAAAGAGTGGAGGCAGTGGAACTTCCCTCAGCAAAGCCGAGGGGTCCCGAGGAGAGGTGAGCTTGCTGTCCGCCAACCCAGCCCCTCGGGCTATCGAGAGACAATCAAACGTGACAAGGGTTCCATAGAAGCAGTTCCACCTTATTGCTGCAAACACCCAGCTTATATAGGCAAGCAGGGGGTGGTTTAGGAGGGACTTTCCATAGTTGCACCAATCACGTTAAAGGTCAAATCATTATGTGCTTTCAGTTGCACCAATCATGTTAAAGGTCAAATCCTCACTTGCATGGAAATCAAGAGAGCCAATCAAAAACTTTGACAAACATAGACCCCACCCCTATCACTTCCGCCAGGCACCATCTTAGTTTCCAATGGCTTCCAACTGACTGTCAAGCTAGCCCCCTTTTTTTTCCTCTGAGGTTTCCCATTTAGGGCCCCACAAGATATGTCATGTAATTTTAAGGTTATTCAAAAGCATTTATTTTTGAGGAAAATTACAATGATAAAAAGGAGTGCTTGTCTGAAAGATGGTATTTTGAGTGTCGATTTGAATTGTTTTAGTTTTTGCTTCAAGAAATATTTACGTCTTGTGTTTGTGTGACTCTAAGTGAGGTAATGTTGTATAGACATTTAGGATAAAATTTAAAAACCATTAAGGGCGGGATTACATTATATTAACATAGAAAGTGAGAAGATAGCATTTTCCATGTTCTGTACGAAGTTGTGTTTGTAATATCTGATAGATTATTTTTTTTATTTTAAGCAGATCCAGAAATTTATCAGAGCTCTTCTTGCACAGTGAGAAATGCTGGAGTTACATCTAATGGTGAGTGATAACCCTGCAGTAACATTTGGTGGTTTACCTAATGCTTTCATATACATCTCATTTAATTCTCATTAACAATTTCTGAGTAGCTTAAAAGTATGAAAAATCAACCCCACTATCATATTGGAGTAAAGGAGTTGGGGAAGATGCTACCTTTTTGCTAGAAAAAGAACTCTTCTGACCAGTCAGTATCAAAATGAGTAAAGTGAATCATGTGCAAGGAGCTAAGGTGATTTTCCTTTGAACTGTTTCTTTGTAATAAAGACAAAGAGTTTACTACGGATAGAATCTAACTTTTTATGACTTATACATGTTTATTGATTTACCTCTTTTTTTCCTCAGCATTGTGTCTGTCATTTTTATTTTTGTCTGAGCTTTCTACTTACTACGTTGTGGAGAACAACCAGTACAATAATATAAGCCTCAAAAAATATACACCAGTTTTGAGTTTTGTTAAATTAGCTTAAGAAGTTTGTTTCATTTTATCACTGTCCAGCTGAGATTAAAATGTACAAGGAATTTTAGAGTCTTTCTAATGGGTATGGAATGGATCTCATTTGGGGTTTAATTTGCATTTCTCTGATGACCAGTGATATTGAACTAATTTTCATGTGCTTATTTGTCATTTTTGTCTCTTGTAGAAGGTCTGGTCCAATCGTTTGTCTCTTTTAATTTGGGTGTATTATTATTATTGAGTTCTGAGTTCATTATTCTGTCTACTTGTTCTTCGGCAGAAAGTGCATTAAGAATATTTTCTGTTATGTGTGATTTGCCATATTTTCTAAATAGCCTTTCAAAGAGCAGAGTTTTAAATTTTAACATCCAGCTTATCACTTTTTATGTCTTTAGTTTGTGTTTCTAATAAACACTCTTAGAAGTCTTTGCCTGCTCCTGGGGGCAAATGCATCTGTTGAACTTAGGAATGTGCATAATTTTAGTTTTTACATTTAGTTCTATAATTCATACTGAGTGAATTTGTGAACATGGTAAAATTAAGATTCAATATTTCTATTTTCCTATGGATAATTAGTTCTTGCACTACTTGACGAAAAGGGTATCTCCCTCTGAACTGGTTTGGTACTTCTTTTGGAACTCAAATGGCCATGCATATATGGGTTCATTCTTTTACCAGCTGAGGTACAAGGGAAACCTTTTTTTTTTTTTTTTAGCCCCATGGACTATACAATCCATGGAATTCTCCAGGCCAGAATACTGGAGTGGGTAGCCTTTCCCTTCTCCAGGGAATCTTTCCAACCCAGGGAATGAACCCAGGTCTCCCACATTGCAGGCAGATTCTTGGGTTAATTTTTGAACCCTCTGTTTGGTATCACTGAACTTCAGCCTTTTTTCAGTCCCAGGCAATGGAGATTACTGTAGATTTATAGAAATTTTTTTTTAATCAAGTATCATTAATATAAGATTTCTTTTTTAAAGAACTGGTTTATCTTTTCTAGATTCTTTATTTCCTTATGTATTTTAGAATAAGCTTGACAATTATAAGAATAAAGGCCTGCTGCATTTTGGATAGGATTGTCTTAAACTTACAAATCCATTTGGGGAGAATTTGCAATTTAACAATATTAAGCCTTTCTATTAGTAAATATTGTATGTGTTTGTATGTGTGTATAATATAGTATATAACTATATAAGAGGATCTAGTGTATATAATCACTATTTAGAACTTCTTAAAATGTGTTTTTGAGAAAATATCTGAGTAGATTTAAGAGAAATTCAATATAAAGCAAATTGGTAAGCTGTGTTCCCTGGAGAAGGCAATGGCACTCCAATGTTCTTGCCTGGAGAATCCCAGGGACAGCAGAGCCTGGTGGGCTGCCGTCTATGGGGTCGCACAGAGTCGGACACAACTGAAGCAACTTAGCGGCAGCAGCAGCAGCAAGCTGTGTTCCCATGTCTTTGGCTTTTCGCAGCTGAAAAAAGTTGCATTGCGGTCTCTAATCTCAGTGAGTAAACGTTTCAAAAATAGGACAAAATGGGTAAAATTGGCTCATTATAGGGAGTTAGACCTGAATTCTCAGAACCTGACCCTAAACTATTACTACATTTTGACTTTTCATCCCAAGAACTTTGCTATTTAAATCTTTTTCCACACACTGGTTTGCTCAGTCTCTCTGAAAGTTTTTTTTCTCCCTTCATATATTTTTATTGCTTTGTGACATATATGGAATACCAGACTTTTTTCAATCCATTTAAACAGGGCCTCCAGGTCCATCCTGTGCTTACTCTTTCCTGCCCGTTCTAGTCTGCAGTTGATCTTTTTGTATTCATAACCACAATTCTGTGTCATTACAGTAGAATATGATTTGTTTGGCTGAGACCTACGTGTTCATTCATATTAGCTTGGCTATTCCATTGTACCTTTTCACTTAAGCAAGTTTGTTATATGCTGTCATGTACATATGTTTAATTGTAAAGACAGGAAAAAATAAGACTTGAATAGGTCTTTTTATTCTTTTCATAGTTTTTCATTTCTCTGTGTGGCAGACTGGTTTTAATGTCAAAACTGATCAATTACAAGTGGTTGTCTGCATGCTATATGGCAAAAGACTGAAGCTACACCTCTACTTACTGGATAAAATGTGGCATAATCAACTAGCAAAGTCTACCAGTGTTTTGGGTGGGAGCTGCCAGTGTGTCAAGCCTGCATTGTATTAGTCACCCTGAATCTGGGCCTATCCCTTTGCTAGTCCTCACATCATAAACGTGGTTTGGAAAGCAATTGTAATATTATTATCTCATTTTAGGTGTAGATTTCTAATATTCTTATAGCATATGATGATGTTGTAGTCATTTATTTTGGTTTCATATGAGCATTTTTTTAATCACTGCATTTCCATTTCAAACGAAGCTTATTGTTTCTCTCTTTCCTCTGTCTGTCTGTCAGTCGATCTCCTATTTATATTTTTTTTCTGTAATAGATAGAAAAAAAAACACAGTGCTTCATCACAGATAACTTGTGAAGACCTGGGCCAAAGAGCACTGATTTACTTAAATGGCACCGTGCATTTGGAAAAGGATTATAATCTAAGTATGAAATCTTTGAAAAGTGCTTTGTAGTTAACCCCAATTATTTTATGTTAAAAATTTGATGTTATGTGGAAGTAATTCTTAGGGATTGTTTTTCCCCTTACCTTCTTGGTACCCACATTGTTTCAAGTCTATAGCCTGCGTGCTTTGGCTTTGGTTTGCTGTTTATATGCATGGATACTCCAGTTAGTTTAAGGCTCGACTACAGATTTTAAGTGTGTTGTTAAAAGAAAATACTGGAGCAAAGACTTTAATCATCAATATTCACACATAAGTTTTTACTGAATTGCTTGATTCTCGGTATAGGAGTAAACAATAATGCCACTCTTTAATGGCCTGTTTACTTTATACTTAATACTCATCGAATTAAAAATATTTTACCTATCTGAATGATTTTTCTGACAAGTAAATTATGTGACAGAGGTCTATGGACAATTATTTATTTATTTGCCTTATCTTATAATTAATGATTACTTGCTTCAAATCTTATCTATTTCTTTATTATTAAGACAAAAGTTAAATATATTTAAGCAACCTTAGGAAGTATATTTTTCATTATTATTATTTAATACAGTTTTGTATTAAACATTTGATTTTAAGTTAAATCATTGCTCTGATTTCCTGTTCAAATAAGAGAGAAAAAAAGGATATTCTGTGTAGACCTTTCTTAGTGTCACTTCCATATTAAATTCAGCAAACTGCTGTACAGAAACTACCTTCTCTTATGAACTAAATTTATTAGGAGCAATGTTCTTTTTAATTGTGAAGTACTTAGATAGAAGTTAGCTTCATTAAAATTTCAATTTGCTATATTTCTCACTAAGATAGTAAAAATATTTTGTCAAATAATTTAGTCATTTTAGATCTCAGCTGGAAGAAAGCTGGGCAGATTGGTCTCAGTGTTATTATTCCTTCTTTAAATCATATTTAGTGTGATTTAGCTCATCATAGTATGATTTCTTTTTCTCTTTAGTAAATCTGATATTTCAGTCACATTTTCTCATGTAGTATACAGAACTGACATATTTCTTGGTCTCTTTTTATATCTATTATGATACTTCTATTGAATTTTTAGGTAACATGAAGTTCATGTATTAGTTGATTATATATTGATCTACTTTTAAAATCCATTACATATAATATTTTTAATTATATAAATACTTTTAAATATCTGAATCATTTACAGTTGTTACCATATATTATAAATTTTTAGTTTTTTTAGGATTTATGATGGGAAAATTCTTTCTCATATTTACTTGTGTATATTCTTTCCCTTATATTCTATTATATTATACATATTATTGTTTAAGGAGATGATGGTAATAATTGATAGCTATAATTTGTTTTTTCTTTTTATTGAACAGTAATTAAAATCAATTATCAGCATCATCACCCATAGGATGAACTCTGGAGAGACATGGATGGTGGAGAGGTAGAGCTGAGTGTAATCAGCTGACAGGTGCTAAAAGAAAACTTGAAAATGAACATATTCTTCCACAGATAAAAGGCAGAATAAGTTGAGGGCTGAGGTATTCTCTCTACCACTCAAAGAGCAGATTGCTTCTTGAATAGCAGATCTAATTCTTATATTGACTGTAGGGTAAATCTAATCAGACTTTTGCAGAATAACCATAAAGCAGTTTGCTAATTCAACCTACTATCTGTGTTGAACAGTCCAGCCCAATTTTTAACTGATGTCCAGAGGCCAGAGAATAAGATTTCATAATAAAAAGATTTCAATTTTCAAAATAATTACTTGTTAGACCCTTCTGAGAAAGACATCTATTCTTTTAAACTTTATATAGACTTGACTGAACATGATTGTTGTTTTCCTTTTTCTCAGATTTCAAATAGCTTATTGTAAACTTTAGAACCCATAATAAACTTGTATTGGCACTACCTCTTTTATTACTTGTATTTTACGTACGTAAACTAGTGTTCATTCACTCAGTCATGTCCGACTCTTAGCAACCCTATGGATTGCAGCACGCTAGGCTTCTTTGTCCATCTCTATCTCCTGGAGTTTGCTCAAACTCAAGTTCATTGAGTTGGTGATACCATCCCACTATCTCATCCTCTATCATCTCTTTCTCTCCTTGTCCTCAATCTTTCTGAGCATCAGGGTCTTTTCCAATAATTTGACTCTTGACATCAGGTGGCCAAAGTACTGGAGCTTCAGCTTCAGCATCAGTCCTTTAAATGAATATTCAGGACTGATTTTCTTTAGGATTGACTGGTTTTATCTCCTTGCAGTACAAGGGACTCTCAAGAGTATTCTCCAGCAACACAGTTTGAAAGCATCAGTTCTTCAGCAATCAGCCTTCTTTATGGTCCAACTCTCACATCTGTACATAAGTAGTGGAAAAACCATATCTTTGACTATACAGACCTTTGTAGACAAAATAATGTCTCTGACTTTTAATATGCTGTCTAGGTTTGTCATAAGTTTTCTTCCAAGGAGCAAGTGTCTTTTAATTTTATGGCTGCAGTCACTGTCCACAGTGATTTTGGAGCCCAAGAAAATAATCTGTCACTGTTTCCATTGTTTCCCCACCTATTTGCCATGAAGTGATGGGACCGGATTCCATGATCTTTATATTTTGAATGTTGAGTTTTAAGCTAGCTTCTTCACTCTCTCCCTTCACTCTCATCAAGAGGCTCTTTAGTTCCTCATTGCTGTCTGCCATTACAGTGGTATCATCTGCATATCTGAGGTTATTGATATCTCTCCTGGCAGTTTTGATTCCAGCTGTGCTTCATCCAGCCTGGAATTTCACATGATGTTTTGCATATTAGTTAAATAAATAGGGTGACAATATACAGCCTTGACATATTCCTTTCCCAGTTTAGAATCAGTCCCTTGTTCCATGTCCAGTTATAACTGTTACTTCTTGACCTGCATACAGGTTTCTCAAGAGGCAGGTCAGGTGGTCTGGTATTCCCATCTCTTTAAGAATTTTTCACAGTTTGCTGTGATCCACATAGTCAGAGGCTTTCAAGTAGTCAATGAAGCAGATGTTTTTCTGAAATTCTCTTGCTTATTTTAATGACCCAACAGATGTTGACAGTTTGATCTCTGCCTTTTCTAAAGCCAGCTTGTACATCTGCAACTTCTCTTATTATGAAGTCTAGCTTGAAGAATTTTGAACATTACCTTGGTAGCATGTGAAAAGAGTGCAATTGTATAGTAGTTTGAACATTCTTTGGCATTCCCCTTCTTGGAATGAAAACTGACCTTTTCCAGTCCTATGGCCACTGCTGAGTTTTACAAATTTGCTAGCATATTGAGTGCAGCACTTTAATCAGCATCATCTTTCAGGATTTGAAATATCTCAGCTGGAATTCCATCACTGCTTTGTTCATAATAATACTTCCTGTGGCCCACTTGACTTCACACTCCAGGATATCTGGCTCTAGGTGAGTGACCACACCTTCGTGGTTATCTGGGTGATTAGGACCTTTTTTTTTTTTTTTGGTACAATTATCTTGTGTATTCTTGCCACTTCTTAATATCTTTTGCTTCTATTAGGTGCATACTGTTTCTTTCCTTTATTGTGCCCTTCTTTGCATGAAATATTCCCTTGTTATCTCTAATTTTCTTGAAGATATCTCTAGTCTTTCCCATTGTGTTGCTTTTTGCTGTTTCTTTGCACTGTTCACATAAGAAGACTTTTTAAAATCCGTCCTCACTATTCTTTGGAACTCTGCACTCAGATAGGATATCTCTCATTTTCTTCTTTGCCTTTCACTGGTCTTCTTTTTCAGCTAGAGGCCTTCTCAGATGGCTGTTTTGCCTTGTAATTGACCATTACAATTTACTTCTATTAAATCTTCCTCCCATAATGTACTCTTAATCAGAAAGCCAGTGACACTAGTCAAAGAAATGAAAGACAGGTGCAAAGTGTAATTCAAAACACTCATTCCTCTGTCACCCTGTTGATTTACATCCAAGTATATGTTACCTACCAGAGCCCACTTCTTGTAGTAATGGACCTTTTGTCCCTAATTTGGTGATTAAAATTTCTAAGTACTTAGGAATTTCAGGCCATGTGTTTGTCCCTTTGTTTTCCTTTACCTCTGCTCAGTGTCTGTGAGAAAATACTGTAGAATTCAAAACACTGCCCAAATTGCCACTGGGGGCCCATTCCCAAAGATTTTTCCTTGAGCGAAAGAAGACTTTGCACATGCCCTTCACTCGAGGGATTTATGCCTTGGAGAACAAAGTGTCAAAGTGAAACTAAGTGACAGGATAAAGTGTGGTGAACTCCAGTAGTGCCAGGTAAATAGAAATCACAGCACACTTTTGGGTAAATTTCTTTTTATTTCCTTTTTTTTTTCCAAACTTGGCATAGTCTAAAGTTAGTTTCAGAAATCCTAAATATAAAAACAGAATTTTTTTCTTGAAGCTAGTATACTATTTTCACTTGCACTCCACTTATTTCACATTTGCAAAGTGGATACATCCCAGGGTAATATTGCATTATAGCACTAATTGCTTACTCTTTAGATATTTGTAGCCATTACAGTGATTGCTCTAAAGACAAACTTAGGAAAAGTAAATTTTTGGATATTGAATAAATGCAAATTTTATCAAGTTGTTTAAAATAATTTATTTGTAATAACCAAATTTATTATTCAAATCTTAAAAAAATCATCATTTCAATGCTGCCAACATCTAGTTTCTTTTTACCTTATTAGCTGGCTTTATGGCATTTTTCTGTTTTTTCTTGTTGTTGTTTTGTTTTTGTTTTTCTGCAGACCTCATTATTGCAACTTTTAAAATACAACTTTTATATAAAAATTATATAAAATATTTAATCTAGATTAAAAGTCAACATGACTGATACGACAGAAGAAAAATATATGGCAATAACTGGTGCTTTCAGCAGTGAATTACTGAAGACTGTTATTGTTCTAGGATTTCACCTCTGGGTACTTGTTCATAGTTCTATCCAGACAGCAGTGTTTTCAAGCTTTCTAGGCCAGATGGTAAAACAAATAATTTTAGGGAGGAGAAAAAAACAATTTACAGCAAACACAGAAACTTTTATTTAAAAAATTTCTTATTTAATTAGAATAACTATTAAGTCCTGATTAGATTTATGTAATCACAGATTGCCAGTTTTTTTTTTTTATTTCAGTATAGTGGTTATATTAGGTTAAAAGATTTCAGAAAAATGAAAGAACTCATGATTATCTTTAAATTAAATTGTTGTTTGTTTATACGCATGGAAATTAATAATGTTTAAATGACTTTTAGGAGTATGTATAGTATTTTGAAAGAAATGAAATTAGGTGTACATTAGGTGTACATGATAGCTGAGTAAATTGAATCTTGCTTTTTGAGATTTCACTTGTCTTCTAGTCTAGTATAAAGAGTGTCCTAAACTGAGCTTCAGATAACCACAGTTTTAGTCCTAATTCTGCTTCCAAATAAATCACTCCTTTACCAAGTATATTACCAAATTATTCAACACAAAGATATTGTCTCTCTCAAATTTTGTAAAGTTGATACAATATGATGCAAAGGATAGGAAGCCAAGGCTCTATCTAACATCTTAATTTTGAATATTTATTACTGGAATATGCTACAGCTACTTTGTTTAAATAAAACCAGTGTAAGTTTGTTTTACTTTTAATAATAAATAGTATTTAAAGCATATTAGTGATAAAATGATTTTTGGAAGGCAAGATTTAAGAAATATATTTCATCACAGTAGGCTTGTATTTTAAATTTCTTTAGTAAATTTAATTGTGCTTTTATCTAACCTTTATATTTTGATTAATTACAAATGCAAAAGCAAAATGGTTACTTTTATTAAAACTTTGAGATCCTGAAGATGAAGTAATATAAAAATAGGAGCTGACACTACTGGCATAAATTTTCAGTGCTAATTAAGTTGTGGACTACTGGTTCCTATAGGCTTTGCTTGGTTGCTATGATCTGTGTTTTGAGCCATGAAAATAAGTGGAGGTCCATGTGCCCATGGCCTAATGAGGACTGGGCAGCTAACCAAAGTGAAAATTTAGCACTTCTTCTATTTTCCTTTGTCATTATTTTTATTCTGCTTTGGTGATACATCAAACTTTCTCCTTTAAGCAAATGTCTTTGCCTATTGATAAAAATAAACTCAAGAAATATTAATAACAATCTGTTATACATAATGCGGTATGCAAGGTTGTGGAGAAACCACTAAAATGGTCCTTGTTCTCAAGGAGGTTCTAGTAATATAGAAAGTATAGTTATGTAAACAATCATTTGATATACTAGATCATTGTTTTCAAAGTGAGTGTAATCATGTTTGCTTTGGCAAGTCAAGTGATAAATGGAATGATATTAATACACATTTAAATTCACATCCACATCTCTTGTAAATTACTAGTTCATTAGAAAATGGTTGGAAAATGCATAAAAATGGGGAAACTGAATTATTGCATGAGGGTCAAATAGGAATGTTGTACCTTCCTTATTTTCCTTTAAATAAATAATGTTGTACCTTCCTTATTTTCCTAAACCCATTATATCAAAGATAACTATTTTAGAAATGCAGCATAAAGACAATATCACACAACTCAGACAAAAAATAACAATAGTCACTCATATTTAAATTTTGTTATAAAACCTATGAGGTGTCTGCTTCATATTGCTTATTTTTTAAAAGATGCTACATTCCGGAGTCAGCTCAGGGCACCTGAAGGAGACCTGGACGCACCTGGGCCACACTCCTCGGCTGGTTGAAGGTTCGCAGCTGCAGCCACGGCCTGAGCTCCATGAGGAAGATGCTCGCCGCTGTCTCTCGCGTGTTGTTGGGCGTTGCCCAGAAGCCGGCAAGCAGACTGCTCCTGGCATCCTGTCATTTTGCAAATGATGCTACTTTTGAAATTAAGAAATGTGATCTTCACCGGCTGAAGAGGGCCCTCCTGACACTACAGTGCTTACCAGGGAGGATGGGCTCAAATACTACAGGATGATGCAGACTGTTCACCGAATGGAGTTAAAAGCAGATCAGCTGTATAAACAGAAAATCATTCGTGGTTTCTGTTTCTTGTGTGCTAGTCAGGAAGCTTGTTGTTTAGACCTGGAGGCCAGCATCAACCCCACAGACCATCTGATCACAGCGTACCGGGCCCACGGCTTTACCTTTACTCGTGGACTCTGTCCGGGGAGATTCTCGCAGAGCTTACAGGACGAAGAGGTGGTTGTGCTAAAGGAAAAGGAGGATCGATGCATATGTATGCCAAGAATTTCTACGGAGGCAATGGCATCGTGGGAGCTCAGGTGCCCCTGGGAGCTGGGATTGCTCTGGCCTGTAAGTATAACGGAAAAGACGAGGTCTGTTTGACTTTGTATGGCGATGGCGCTGCTAATCAGTGTCAGATATTCGAAGCTTACAATATGGCAGCTTTGTGGAAATTGCCTTGCATTTTCATCTGTGAGAATAACTGCTATGGGATAGGAACATCTGTGGAAAGAGCAGCAGCCAGCACTGATTACTACAAGAGAGGCGACTTTATTCCT
Organism: Nanger dama; assembly: GCA_917880005.1. Lineage (NCBI taxonomy): Eukaryota > Metazoa > Chordata > Mammalia > Artiodactyla > Bovidae > Nanger > Nanger dama. The sequence continues at coordinate 41,886,415 of CAKJTW010000007.1, forward strand.
GGGCTGAGGGTAGATGGAATGGATATCCTGTGTGTCCGGGGAGGCCACAAAATTTGCAGCTGCCTGTTGTAGATCTGGAAAGGGGCCTATACTGTTGGAGCTGCAGACTTACCGTTACCATGGACACAGCATGAGTGATCCTGGAGTGAGTTACCATACAGGAAAAGAGATTCAGGAAGTTAGAAGTAAGAGTGACCCTATCATGCTCCTCAAGGACAGGATGGTAAACAGCAATCTCGCCACTGTTGAAGAATTAAAGGAAATTGATGTGGAAGTGAGAAAAGAAATTGAGAATGCTGCTCAGTTTGCTACTGCTGATCCTGAACCACCTTTGGAAGAACTTGGCTATCACATTTACTGCAACGATCCACCTTTTGAAGTCCGGGTGCAAACCAGTGGATCAAGTTTAAGTCCATCAGTTAAGGCGAGATACACACACCTTCAGTGGGTTATTTGGCAGCAGCTCATCAGAGTCTTTTCCAATGAGTTGGCTCTTCACATGAGGTGGCCAAAGTACTGGAGTTTCAGCTTTAGCATCATTTCTTCCAAAGAACACCCGGGACTGATCTTTGGAATGGACTGGTTGGATCACCTTCCAGTCCGAGGGACTCTCAAGAGTCTTCTCTAACACCACAGATCAAAAGCATCAATTCTTTGGTGCTCAGCTTTCTTCACAGTCCAACTCTCACATCCATGCATGACTACTGGAAAAACCATAGCCTTGACTAAACGGACCTTAGTCAGCAAAGTAATGTCTCTGCTTTTTAATATGCTATCTGGGTTGGTCATAACTTTCCTTTCAAGGACTAAGAGTCTTTTAATTAACAGCTTACCTAGTGTACCCTAATGTGCACACACGCCCCTGTTAGTGTGAACATTGGTGCTGAAGGCTGTTCACACTGAACCATCATGCCACATTAATAAAACACAATTATTTATTATAACTTGACAGGGGTGGAATGACAATTCCATGTTTAAATATAACTGCTTCGTTTCAAAGGCCAAATAAGTTAGTTTTCTCCATTTATACATTCAATATAAATATGAAGCTATTTTCTTAACAGTTTTCTATTTACATTCATATCAAACATTATTAACTACAAGGCATAGTCTTATCGATTTTATCTTTTTCTAATTTTAAGTACAATTCCCATTAATGTATGGAATGTATAATTGAAACAGTGATTCCCAGCCTTTTTGTTAAACACCTATTGTTCTAGCTTTCCAGCAAATGTTTGAAGGTAAAGAATCCCATAATACTTTGGGATGTCAAGACCAAGTTTTACAATTACAGTTCCACTCACCTTTAAAACATGTTGAGAAATATTAACATTTTTTCCATAATTCTTTAGAACTTCAAGTTCTTACATTTGTTCAATGAACAGTGGTGTTTTCCTTGTGGAATTGCAGCAGGATTGGTGTGTATGTAACAGAACCATTAACAAAGATGTCAGCTCTGGGCTCCTGCTATCCCCTGCGTGGCTGATTATTAAGCTTCATCTTGGGTTGCTGGGGCCCCTGAGCCTGTCTTCTGTATTGGGAGACTGCAGTCCAGAGCCTGCAGAGAAGATCACCGCTGCGAAACAAACAGAAGTCGTCTTTAGAGTGAGTCGTAAGGAAAGATGACTTCAAAGCAATACCACACAGTACTTTAGGAACCCTTATGGCAAAAGCTATAGTATGTACTTCTAGACTTGTTTTGCTGGCTAGTCTTAAAAATGCAGTGCCTAACTTAAAAACTAAAATAGGACTATGTTCCCTTCACATATGGAGGTGAAATTTCTACCCCAGCACAAGTGAGATGTGGCCTTAGAGGTATGTACAGGAGTGCCAGGGCATCTGTGCAAAGTAGGCTATTAAAGATGATCAGTGGAGGAGAACAAAAGGGTTTGCGTGTGGCCTGCTGTCAACTCCTGTCTTTCCTCATTCCACTCCCAGCCTGGCAGTCTGCTGACTGTGCCTACTGGGCCTTTAGCTTCTGCTCCCTCTCAGCTTTCCCCCAGCTTCACCCTTGGAAACTCCAGAGTTTGGAGTGCAGTTGGGTAGTTTTTGTTTCCTGACTAAGGGAAAGGGAAAGCTACCAGCACTTTCTTTTCTACTGCTTTTATGTAAAAGCCTAACCACACCAAAAAAGCCATTTTCTGTTACACAAAATGTTTTGAGGCTATTCTTACCGTAGTCTAAGGTACCTTAAGTCTCCCTTAGTGATATCGTTAAGAATGTCAGACAGTGTGTAGCCCTCTTCAAGAATCTGAAACAAAGATCACATACATCAAGAGCTAAGCAGCTTTGTAATAACAGCCTAGGAATGGTTTGGTTCTCAACTTACCTTTTCAATTGTTCTTGTATCTGCTCCTTGCAGTTGCAACCACTCGACAAGCTCTTTATCTGTTTGCTGCTCATGAGACCCAGGAGGGGACACTGAGTTCTCTGTAATGATTAGAAATATGTTATGTTGTATACTGATGTGTAACAGTAGAAGTCTTTGAGTAGCAAGTTGGATGAAATAAACTATTCCAGAATGTAAAAAAAAAAAAGATGCTACATTCCTATAGAGAATATTCTATATTCATAATTATTTTATTCAATTTGCATATTAATAAGAGGTATGAATTAGTTGTATGTTACTGATTTTTGAATATATTTTGTCTTATATCACTTACTACTTTTGATTTATGAATGTTAGTATCATAATGTCACATACATACAGATATTTGTCTATTAATTTATACTAGGAAGTCAAAATAAATTATAAATGCTGTTTTCTTTGTAGAATATTCAAATGCTCCACTATATAGGTCTAATGATAAAGTATACTCTTTCTACTTCACTTCCTTTGGCATATATCTCCCTTTAATCAATTATATTTTTCATTAGAATTTACTTAGATACTATTTAATAAGCTACTGTTCTTGAGTTCTAGGCTTTAAAATACGCTTATTGATATAATATGCACATACGAGATAAAATACTATACTTGCATTCTCTTCATCTCTTTACATTCTTCCCTTTTTAGGTGTTTGTATTTGATACATTCTGTTTCGCTCTCTGCGTGTGTCATCATAGTGCCTTTACTCCAGGTGTGTTGTGGGAACACGATGTTGGTGTAAAGATTTAGACTTTACTGCTGCATCAGTTAGTTGACTCGATTGTTAAGGAGGAGTTTATGGGACCATTATTCCCAATACTTTTACAAGTTTAAAACTTTTACACATTACTTGGGTACGCATTTTTGGTTTATACTAGGTTTCACTTAGGAATTTGTGGAAATTGTCCAGTGTGTTTGGACATTAAAAGTTGATATGAAGAATTCTAAGACCGTTCCAAAAATTTCTCCATTTACTTCTCCATTTATATTTTGATCTTTAATCTAGCTGGACAAATGATAGTTTCTTTGATTTCAGTTACTGGTAACTTTAGTAGGGTATGTTTGCATGTTGTCTAATTTGGCCATTTTTTCCCAGTAGTATTACATGTTTCTACCAAAGTTTAGATTCAAATATACTTGTATTTTAAGACTTTACTTATTTGAATATCTGTAACTATAAATTTTGTTCCACTGTTTACTTTCTTCTTTAATAATATTCTATTTTCATGTTCTTTAGTTTGTTTCTGTCAGGCCCATTTTAATTTTGCTTTAATTGTTGTGATATTTGTTTTAATGTAATATCTTCCCTGAACTCTTTACCTTTCCATTACATCTATTTCTGTTTTCTCACTATCTCATCTCTAAATTCTTATATTTTTGTTTGGTATGCTTGATCATAAAAGCAGCAACTTTATTCATTTTGTAAATTCATAAGAGAAGTTTTTGGACTAAATGTTCATGTATTCCATGGTATACCAGGTTGAATAGTGTCCCTTCAAAATTTATGTCCCTTCAGAAGCTCATAAGATGGATATTTGGAAATAGGGTCTTTGCATACATAAGTTGGTAAAAAGAGGTTTTGGGGAATTAGGGTGGTCCTTAAATCCTGTGACTGATGTCCTTGTAAGAAGGCCACGTGGAGACATAGACACTCTGGGAACATCCATGTGACAGTGGAGGCAAAAATTGCAGTAATGCAGCTGAAAGCCAGGGAATGCAAGAGAAAGCTGCCAACCATCAGAAGTAAGGAAGAGACAAGGAAAGATTCAAAGAGAGCGTGGCTTTAGAGAGAGCATAGCTGCAGACTGAGCATGGCTCTGGTCACACCTTGATTTTGGATTTCAAGCTTCTAGATCTAGGAGAGAATATATTTCTGCTGATTTAAGCCAACCGCTCTCTGGTAATTTGTTATTAGGAAGCTAAGATAATTGGTAAACTTGCTGTAATGAGTTTTCTTCATCTGCCACTTTTCTTTTTGTGTCTTACAGTGTTTTTGTATGCTTGTTATATGCTCTATACTAATCAGTCCCTTAAAGAGGTGGTGTTTCTGTTTTTAATTGTGGAGGACCTGGGGTGTTTCCTAGCTAAACAGATTTTTGCTAACAACCTAGGGATTTGTGTTTATATTTATTTATCTATATTCTAAGCCAGTGGAGATGCGCAACTGTAATTTTGCACACAGTAAAAGATGTCTTTTCTGCCAGAATCATGTTGTTGTTGTTTTTTTATGGTTTGTATATGTGCTCTCGTCCTTAGCCTATGCATCTCATTAGTGCCACTGAAGACTTAAATTTTTGATTTTGCATCACGGTTTGGTCCCTTTGATCTATTCTGTGGTTACCAGTTATAAAGCTAGTATCTGCTTTTCTGTATTTTCTTTCATTGGCTCTAAGGTATTTTTCAAAAGACAAAGGGTAATGCCAATATCCTACTACCATTTTCATGCAGAAAGTTCTTTACTGCTGCTGCTAAGTCACTTCAGTCGTGTCCGACTCTGTGACCCCACAGACGGCAGCCCACCAGGCTCCCCCATCCCTGGGATTCTCCAGGCAAGAACACTGGAGTGGGTTGCCAACTAATTATATAAATGCTTTAAATTATCCTAGTAGGAGACAGTTTAATATTTCGAATTGAGTATATGGGATCCAGAACCCAGTAGCTCAGATGCAAGTCCCAGCTCTGCCACTTTTTATATCTTCGGGGAAGTTACTTTTATCTGTTTCTGTTTGCTTGTCTATAAAATGTAGTAATAAATAGGTGTCTTTTAAACTTTCTGTTTATCTCTGTAAAATGTCACATATATAAAATTTTTAGTACTTGTTAGTGTAATTTCCTGTTCTATTTCATTCTTGTTCACAGATAGGTTTGCCTGGAACAAGCAAAAGATCTTATTCGTGAAACCATCCAGATATTTGCAAGTAATTTTTATACTTTAATTCTGTCTTAGTCTTTACTCAGTAAAAATACCTATTTTAATATCATTGAGATTACTTTATCAGTCCTTAATTTATTCTTAGTGTTCATTTCTGAATTTCCATAATTATCTTAATCTTTCCTTTAAGGATTGTGAAATGGCTGATTTCTGTCAGAATCATGAACCATCCTAGCAATACGTAATAAACTGGAAAAAAATCTTGGACAATATTTTGTTTTTCTGAAATTTGCTGGAAGAATAGCTAACAGTGTAAGTCAATTTCTTACTAAAAGTAAAGGGGGCTTTCTTGAATACTTTCTATAAAATTTAAAAATCCATTGTCCTACTGGTAAAATTGTCTCATCTCATCATTTGAGATGATCCTTTAACATTCTTTTAGCATAAAATTCTCACTTTTAAGCATCAGATATTCTTGGTACTAGGTGAGAAAAAGGCTACTACTAAATGTCTTTGAAGGAAAAGTGAATTTCCATGTTGAAATTAGGATTCCCAACATGAAATAAACTGAGTAGAACTGGGAATTTTTCTCTGTTAATTTCTATGGCTGATGTTATGGTGAATGTGTAATCAGGGCAGGTCATCCTTCCAAATCAGAATCTTAGAAACATGGACTGGATTATAGACCAGGAACTTTTCTGCTTCTTAAGTATTCATTTTCCTTTCAAGTAAATGAAGGGATAATATCAATCTTGAGTCCTTTCACTAAATCCATTTACTTTTGACTTGATGAAGACTAGTTTAATTATGATTAGTTTAATGTAAGTGAAGAATGTGTTATGATGATTGAGTAATATGCTCTATATGATGCTAATATTGTAGAAATGTGAGCACTCTGACATTATGGCCTACTTCTTGTAAATCAGTATATATGAAATAAGGAGAAAATTAGCTAGTTTATTTTCTTCAACTTGTATGTAATGCCTAAACCATACACTGCTGCTACTGCTAAGTCACTTCAGTCGTGTCCGACTCTGTGTGACCCCATAGACAGCAGCCCAACAGGCTCCCCCGTCCCTGGGATTCTCCAGACAAGAACACTCATACACATTCATATTTAAATGCTTATGCAGTAGTAAGATTTAAATCTTTTAATTGGTTAGATTTCAGATATTTAAGAGAATGTCTTCAAACTTTGCATTTAATTGAAATATCTTCTTGAAAAGTCATATTTGTGGATGTCCAAAATGTACCTTAAGTGAAAAACTTGCATTTTTTTAAACTTGAATTTTTATTTTCTGTTTCAAAAATATATTTTTGAAAAATATATTAAAGAAGTTAATAGAATAAATGACATACTTGTCTCTTTGTCTAAGCTGGCAAGAAAATCTAGAGATAAACTCAGGACCTATTTTAACACTGTCCTTAAATATATATCTTGTGGTCCTTTTACTCACTTAGGTGGCCTGTGATTTAAGACATCCATATATCCATTCATTTTACATTGCTTTTAAGCTTCTAACCTTCTTAAATTTCCTTGAAAGGAGACTGAATATTTGTTAAAGATAAAAGATACTCTCCATAACCATGTGTATTTAAAATATCCCATTTAAATTTTCCTCTAGAAGTATTCTCAATACTTCTTATGTACTTACCATTCTTAAACTTATGATGATGCAGTGTTTGTTTATACATGTAAATATAACTGGTAAGAGAGCTTTTTTTTTTAATACTTTATTCTACTTTACGATACTGTATTGGTTTTCCCATACATTGACATGAATCAGCCACATGCGTCCACGATCTCCCAATGCCGAAGCCCCGTCCCACTTCCCACCCCACACAGTCTCCTCAGATCATCCCCTAAGCCAGCCCCAAGCATCCTGTATCCTGTATTGAACATAGACTGGCGCTTCATTTCTTATATGATAGTATACATGTTTCAGTGTCATTCTCCCAATTCATCCCTCTTCTCCCTCTCCCTCAGAGGCCAAAAGTCTGTTCTATACCTCTGTGTCTCTTTTATTGTCTCACATACAGGGTCATCATTACAATCTTTCTAAATTCCATATATATGTGTCAGTATACTGTATTGGTGTTTTTCTTTCTGGCTTACTTCACTCTGTATAATCGGCTCCAGTTTCATCCATCTCATTAGAACTGAGTCAAACTTATCCTTTTTAAGGGCTGAGTAATACTCCATTGTGTATATGTACCACAGCTTTCTTATCCATTCATCTGCTGATGGACATCTAGGTTTTTTCCATGTCCTGGCAATTATAAACAATGCTGCAATGAACACTGGGGTACATGTGTCTCTTTCTTTCTTTCTTTCTTTTTTTCTTTTACATTTGAGGCTTTTCTTTTATTCTGATATTAGCATTTGATGCTATAAATTTCCTCCTAAACTTTAGCTACTTTAGCTGTATCTCCTCATATTTGATGTATTGTGCTTTCACATCATTCAATTTTTTTAAATTTTTTTAATACTTTATTCTACATTACAGTACCGTATTTGTTTTGCCATACATTGACATGAATCAGCCACAGGTGTACACAATCTCCCAATGCTGAAGCCCCCTCCCACTTCCCACACCATATCATCTCCCTGGATCATCCCGTGCACCAGCCCCAAGCATCCTGTATCCTGTATTGAACATAGACTGGCGCTTTGTTTCTTACATGATAATATACATGTTTCAATGCCATTCTCCCATACCATCCCACCCTCTCTCCCTCAGAGTCCAAAAGTCCGTTCTATACCTCTGTGTCTCTTTCGTTGTCTCACATAGAGGGTCATCATTACAATCTTTCTAAATTCCATATATATGTGTCAGTATACTGTATTGGTGTTTTTCTTTCTGGCTTACTTCACTCTGTATAATTGGCTCCAGTTTCATCCATCTCATTAGAACTGAGTCAAATTTATTCTTTTAAGGGCTGAGTAATAATCCATTGTGTATATGTACCACAGCTTTCTTATCCATTCATCTGCTGATGGACATCTAGGTTGTTTCCATGTCCTGGCTATTATAAACAGTGCTGCAATGAACATTGGGGTACATGTGTCTCTTTCAATTCTTGTTTCCTCGGTGGGTATGCCCAGCAGGTGGATTACTGGGTCATAAGGCACTTCTATTTGCAATTTTTTAAGGAATCTCCACACTGTTTTCCATAGTGGCTGTACTAGTTTGCATTCCCACCAACAGTGTAAGAGGGTTCCCTTTTCTCCACATCCTCTCCAGCATTTATTGCTTGTAGACTTTTGGATCGCAGCCATTCTGACTGGTGTGAAATGGTACCTCATTGTGGTCTTGATTTGCATTTCTCTGATAATGAGTGATGTTGAGCATCTTTTCATGTGTTTGTTAGCCATCCGTATGTCGTCTTTGGAGAAATGCCTATTTAGTTCTTTGGCCCATTTTTTGATTGGTTCGTTTGTTTTTCTGGAGTTGAGCTGCATAAGTTGCTTGTATATCTTTGAGATTAGTTGTTTCATTTGCTATTGTTTTCTCCCATTCAGAAGGCTGTCTTTTCACCTTGCTTATAGTTTCCTTTGTTGTGCAGAAGCTTTTAATTTTAATTAGATCCCATTTGTTTATTTTTGCTTTTATTTCCATTATACTGGGAGTTGGATCATAGAGGATCCTGCTGTGATTTATGTCGGAGAGTGTTTTGCCTATGTTCTCCTCTAGGAGTTTTATAGTTTCTGGTCTTACATTTAGATCTTTAATCCATTTTGAGTTTATTTTTGTGTATGGTGTTAGAAAGAGGTCTAGTTTCATTCTTTTACAAGTGGTTGACCAGTTTTCCCAGCACCACCTGTTAAAGAGACTGTCTTTACTCCGTTGTATATTCTTGCCTCCTTTGTCGAAGATAAGGTGTCCATAGGTGTGTGGATTTATCTCAGGGCTTTCTATTTTGTTCCATTGATCTATATTTCTGTCTTTGTGCCAGTACCATACCATCTTAATGACTGTGTCTTTGTAGTAGAGCCTGAAGTCAGGCAAATTGATTCCTCCAGTTCCATTCTTCTTTCTCAAGATTGCTTTTGCTATTCGAGGCTTTTGTATTTCCATACAAATCTTGAGATTATTTGATCTAGTTCTGTGAAAAATACTGCTGGTAGCTTGATAGGAATTACATTGAATCTGTAGATTGGTTGGGTAGTATAATCATTTTCACTATATTGACTCTTCTGACCCATGAGCATGGTATATTTCTCCATCTATTAGTGTCCTCTTTGATTTCTTTCATCAGTGTTTTATAGTTTTCGATATATAGGTCTTTAGTTTCTTTAGGTGGGTATATTCCTAAGTATTTTATTCTTTTCGTTGCAATGGTGAATGGAATTGTTTCCTTAACTTCTTTTTCTGTTTTCTCATTATTAGTGTATAGGAATGCAAGGGATTTCTGAGTGTTGATTTTATATCCTGCAACTGTACTATATTCATTGATTAGCTCTAGTAGTTTTCTGGTCGAGTCTTTAGGGTTTTCTATGTAGAGGATCATGTCATCTGCAAACAGTGAGAGTTTTACTTCTTTTCCAGTTTGGATTCCTTTTATTTCTTTTTCTGCTCTGATCGCTGTGGCCAAAACTTCCAGAACTATATTGAATAGTAGTGGTGAAAGTGGACACCCTTGTCTTGTTCCTGACTTTAGGGGAAAAGCTTTCAATTTTTCGCCATTGAGGATAATGTTAGCTGTGGGTTTGTCATATATAGCTTTTATTATGTTGAGGTACGTTCCTTCTATTCCTGCTTTCTGGAGAGTATTTATCATAAATGGATGTTGAATTTTGTCAAAGGCTTTTTCTGCATCTATTGAGATAATCATATGATTTTTATTTTTCAATTTGTTAATGTGGTGAATTACATTGATTGATTTGTGGATATTGAAGAATCCTTGCATCCCTGGGATAAAGCCCACTTGGTCATGGTGTATGATCTTTTTAAAGTGTTTCTGGATTCTGATTGCTAGGATTTTGTTGAGGATTTTTGCATCTATGTTCATCAGTGATATTGGCCTGTAGTTTTCTTTTTTTGTGGTGTCTTTGTCAGGTTTTGGAATTAGGGTGATGGTGGCCTCATAGAATGAGTTTGGAAGTTTATGTTCCTCTGCAATTTTCTGGAATAGTTTCAGTAAAATAGGTGTTAGCTCTTCTCGAAATTTTTGGTAGAATTCAGCTGTGAAGCCGTCTGGACCTGGGCTTTTGTTTGCTGGAAGATTTCTGATTACAGTTTCGATTTCCATGCTTGTGATGGGTCTGTTAAGATTTTCTATTTCTTCCTGGTTCAGTTTTGGAAAGTTGTACTTTTCTAAGAATTTGTCCATTTCTTCCAAGTTGTCCATTTTATTGGCATATAATTGCTGATAGTAGTCTCTTATGATTCTTTGTATTTCTGTGTTGTCTGTCGTGATCTCTCCATTTTCATTTCTAATTTTATTGATTTGATGTTTTTTCTCTTTGTTTATTGATGAGTCTGGCTAATGGTTTGTCAATTTTATTTATCCTTTCGAAGAACCAGCTTTTTGCTTTGTTGATCTTTGCTATGGTCTCTTTTGTTTCTTTTGCATTTATTTCTGCCCTAATTTTAAGGATTTCTTTCCTTCTTCTAACTCTGGGGTTCTCTATTTCTTCCTTTTCTAGTTGCTTTAGGTGTAGAGTTAGGTTATTTATTTGACTTTTTTCTTGTTTCTCGAGGTATGCCTATATTGCTATGAACTTTCCTCTTAGCACTGCTTTTATAGTGTCCCACAGGTTCTGTGTAGTTGTGTTTTCATTTTCATTTGTTTCGATGCATTGTTTGATTTCTTCTGTGATTTGTTGATTATTCAGAAGGGTGTTGTTCAGCCTCCAAATGTTGGAATTTTTAATAGTTTTTCTCCTGTAGTTGAGATCTAACCTTAGTGCATTATGGTCAGAGAAGATGCTTGGAATAATTTCTGATTTTTTTGAATTTATCAAGGTTAGATTTATGACCCAGGATGTGATCTATCCTGGAAAAGGTTCTGTGTCCACTTGAGAAAAAGGTGAAATTCATTGTTTTGGGGTGAAATGTCCTATAGATATCAATTAGGTCTAACTGGTCTATTGTATCATTTAAAGTTTGTGTTTCTTTGTTAATTTTCTGTTTAGTTGATCTGTCCATAGGTTTGAGTGGAGTATTAGAGTCTCCCATTATTATTGTGTTATTGTTAATTTCCCCTTTCATGCTTGTTAGCTTTTGTCTTACATATTGCGGTGCTCCTATGTTGGGTGCATATATATTTATAATTGTTATATCTTCTTCTTGGATTGATCCTTTAATCATTATGTAGTGGCCTTCTTTGTCCCTTTTCACAGCCTTTGTTTTAAAGTCTATTTTATCGGATATGAGTATTGCTACTCGTGCTTTCTTTTGGTCTTTATTTGCGTGGAATATCTTTTTCCATCCCTTCACTTTCAGTCTGTATGTGTCCATTGTTTTGAGGTGGTTCTCTTGTAAGCAGCATATATAGGGATCTTGTTTTTGTATCCATTCAACCAGTCTTTGCCTTTTGGTTGGGGCATTCAACCCATTTACATTTAAGGTAATTATTGATAAGTATGCACCTGTTGCCATTTACTTTATTGTTTTGGGTTCGGGTTTATACGTCCTTTTGTGTTTCCTTTCTAAAGTCTATCCTTTAGTATTTGTTGGAGAGCTGGTTTGGTGGTGCTGAATTCTCTCAGCTTTTGCTTGTCTGTAAAGCTTTTGATTTCTCCTTCATATTTGAATGAGATCCTTGCTGGGAACAGTAGTTCTGGCTGAAGGTTATTATCTTTCATCACTTTAAGTATGTCTTGCCATTCCCTCCTGGCCTGAAGAGTTTCTATTGAGAGATCTGCAGTTATTCTTATGGGGATCCCCTTGTGTGTTATTTGTTGTTTTTCCCTTGCTGCTTTTCATATTTGTTCTTTGTGTTTGGTCTTTGTTAGCTTGATTAATATATGTTTTGGGGTGTTTTGCCTTGGGTTTATCCTGTTTGGCACTCTCTGGGTTTCTTGGACTTGGGTGATTATTTCCTTCCCCATTTTAGGGAAGTTTTCAACTATTATCTCCTCAAGTATTTTCTCATGGTCTTTCTTTTTGTCTTCTTCTTCTGGGACTCCTATAATTCGAATGTTGGAGCATTTCATATTGTCTGGAGGTCTCTGAGGTTGTCCTCATTTCTTTTAATTCGTCTTTCTTTTTCCCTTGCTGATTCATTTATTTCTACCATTCTATCTTCTATTTCATTAATCCTATCTTCTGCCTATTCTACTCTTTGTTGCCTCCAGAGTGTTTCTGATCTCATTTATTTCATTATTCATTATATGTTGACTCTTTTTTATTTCTTCTAGGTTTTTGTCAAACCTTTCTTGCATCTTCTCAGTCCTTGTCTCCAGGCTATTTATCTGTGATTCCATTTTGATTTCAAGATTTTGGATCATTTTCACTATCAGTATTCAGAATTCTTTCTCAGGTAGATTCCCTATCTCTTCCTCTTTTGTTTGGTTTGGTGGGCATGTCTCCTGTTCCTTTACCTGCTGGGTATTTGTCTGTCTCTTCATCTTGGTTATACTGCTGCATTTGAGGTGGCCTTTCTATATTCTGGGAATTTGTGGAATTCTCTTTATTATTGAGCTTCCTCTCTGTGTGTGTGGTTATATCAGTGGCTTGTCAAAGTTTCTTGATTAGGGAGGCTTGTGTTGGAGTTCTGGTGGGTGGAGCTGGATTTCCTCTCTCTGGAGTGCTGTGAAGTCTAGTAATGGGTTATGAGACATCAATGGTTTTGGAGTATTTTGAGCTGCCTGTATATTGAAGCTCAGGAGTTTGTTCTTGTGTTGCTGGAGAATTTTCATGGTATATCTTGCTCTGGAACTTGTTGGCCCTTGGGTGGTGCTCAATTTCAGTATAGGTATGAAGGCATTTGATGAGCTCCTATTGGATAATGTTCCCTGTGTTCAGGAATTCTCTGATGATCTCAGGATTTGGACTTAAGCCTCCTGATTCTGGTTTTCAGATTTATTTTTACAATAGCCTCATGATTTCTCCATCTATACAGCACTAATGTTAAAACATCTAGATTAATGATGATAGGTTTCTCCACCTTGAGGGTCACTCCCAGAGGATCGCTGAGTTACTTGGAGGAGAGAAGAGGGAGGGGGTAGTTAGAGGTGAGTGGTATGGGATGAGGTGGAATCAAAAGAGGAAAAAGCAAGCTAGCCCATAACCACTTTCTTGTGTGTGCTCCAAAGTCTGGACCTCTCAGAGGTGGTCACAGATTTATACATGGAAGAGGACAGGGAGGAAGTAGATAGAGGTGGACAGAAGAATAAAAGAGGGAGATGCAAAGGAGGGATACAGATCCGGCCAGTGACCAGTTCCCTGAGAGTTCTCCACCTTCTGGAACACACAGAGATTCATAGAGTTGGGTAGAGCATGTGTCTCTTTCAGTTCTGGTTTCCTCGGTGTGTACGCCCAGCAGTGGGATTGCTGGTTCATAAAGCAGTTCTATTTGCAATTTTTAAAGGAATCTCCACACTGTTTTCCATAATGGCTGTACTAGTTTGCATTCCCACCAACAGTGTAAGAGGCTTCCCTTTTCTCCACATCCTCTCCAGCATTTATTGCTTGTAGACTTTTGGATCACAGCCATTCTGACTGGTGTGAAATGGTACCTCATTGTGGTCTTGATTTGCATTTCTTTGATAATGAGTGATGTTGAGCATCTTTTCATGTGTTTGTTAGCCATCCGTATATCTTCTTTGGAGAAATGCCTATTTAGTTCTTTGGCCCATTTTGTGATTGGGTCGTATATTGACATATTTGAATTGAATTTTAGTCTCAAACTGAAACTCACCCAGGAAGCTATTTGAAGAAACATGATTAATCTTTGAGTAAATGAGGTTGGATCAGGTAGCTACTATCAAAGACATCACAAATATGGTAGCTTACAAAGAAGAAGCTTCTTTCTCTTTCATATATAACCCTAGGTAGGTAAGTACTACTCCACTGAGTTACCCAAGAACCCAAGCTAGAATGGTGGCTCTGACATCTCACTATACATGGGGCTTCCTACCTAGGTCATAAGGTGGCTGCTTGGTGGTCAGTCTGCACTGTCTCAGGAGGGGGACCAGAATTTCCACTGTAAATGTGCTGTACTCTTATAGCCAGGCTGGTGAGCCAGGTTGGCAATGCAGTTTCAGTCTTCATTGTACCTTTCGATGTTACCTGTATCCACACTCCCATCTCCAGCTCATTTATCCAGCCTTCTCACATGCTATTTCCTCAATCAAATCACATTCTACCCACAAGGAGCAAATCATGGTTCCCAAATGCACAATGTCATGTTCATAATATTTATATGTCATTTTCCATGTTTTTTCCTATACCTCTGACAGGTACAGAATGCTTTATCAGTCTTCAGCACACTAATCTCTGTGCCTTTGTTCAAGATATATTATATATCCCAGTTGTATTGTAAACTCTTTGTAGGCAGCTACCATGACTCACAATCATAGTTATGCCATTTCTATGCTGTGTGACCACAGGCAAGTTATTTAAAGCTTCCATACTTCATTGTCCTTATATGAAGTTGTGATATGTCCTTGGACAGAGGAGCCTGGTGGGCCACAGCCCATGAGATCACCAAGTTGAACATGACTGAGCCACTAATACCAAGGGGTTAGGTAAGATTGAATGAAATAGTCTAGGCAGAGCTCTCTAAAAAATAGCTCTTTCAAAAATAGCTCTTTCATCAAAAATAGTATGAGCACTCAACAGATGTTAGTTATTCATAGTTATCACTGTCTTTTCTGTCTCTAAGATACATAGCTTCCCCATAGGTTTCAAGGACATTTGATACTTGATTTTATTTGAAAATTGCAACCTATATAGTATATTTCATAAGTTCACAGAAGACGCACAACTTGGTTTGTGACTGAGGCTATAATGAGAATTAGAAAGTGAAGTGACTATGATGGCCTGGAAGGAAGGATAAACCAGGACCAGGGCAATAAAACATAATGGCTTATATTTACCGAGAGTATTTTTCGGCTGATTCATGTTAGTGTATGGCAAAAACCACTACAGTATTGTAAAGTCGTTAGCCTCGAACTAAAATAAATAAATTAATTTAAAGAAAAGAGTATTTCTTAGGCAGGCAAAAATACCATTCCAATTGCATTTTGTGTGCTTGGCTTCAGAATGGAATTTATTTCTGTAATGAATGTCACCACAAATTGTATTTTCTGTGTTTTGTACTATTCCACCAATAAGTCAGACAACTTGAGTTAAGAATTCATTGTTCAGTGCATTCATACATGTACAGCTGTGCAAATGTGTACATACAAAGATGTCTAGTAAGTATTATTTGCAATTTAAAATAAAAGAAATAACATAAGTGCCTAAAAACAGAATATTGAGTAAATCACCACTATCTAATGAAATATTACATAGCTATTAAAAAGAATATTAAAAATCCATATTTATAGGCCTAAAACAATATGTTGAACTGTTACATGACAATATAATGTAATCATGCTGCTGCTGCTGCTGCTGCTGCTAAGTCGCTTCAGTCATGTCTGACTCTGTGTGACCCCATAGATGGCAGCCCATAACATAATATTAATAATATTCAATATAATAATTTATGATTTCCATGTCATTTCCTAAGTGTTTTTAAAAATTGTATACATTTTTAAATTTATATGTACATTTTACATCTAGAGGCTTCCTTGGTGGCTCAGAGGTTGAAGTGTCTGCCTGGAATGCAGGAAACCTGGGTTCAGTCCCAGGGTCAGGAAGATCCCCTGGAGAAGGAAATGGCACCCCACTCCAGTACTCTTGCCTGGAGAAGCCCATGGAGGGAGGAGCCTGGTAGGCTACTAGCCTATGGGGTCGCAAAGAGTCGGACACGACTGAGCAAATTCACTTTACATCTAGAGGGATACCTATTTGAGCTGTAAACAGTTCTGGACAACAGTTTCAAATTTGTATGCTTGGTTTACTATTTGAACTATTTAAATAAGCATATATTGTTTTCTAATAAAATAGTAATTTCCACCTAGGAATATTTTCCTTTCAAGTATCAGGAATGCAACTTACAGTTCATCTTTGAAAAAGGAAAGGATGAAAAAGAAAAGGTATAGGTTTATGGGACCATCCACAGATTTGCAGCTTGGCTAGACACCCATACCAAAGGAACATTATTATCTTCTTATCCATTGCTTAATTTACTGGCTATCTTCTGGGTTGACCTTATTCTTAATTCTGAGTCACTTGTCAGCTCCAGATTTCTCTGATCCTTTAATTGGCAATGCCGTTGAGAAGAAAATGCTTTTGTTTTTTTACAGTTTTAATAGTGGTCTTAGAGCTGAGTTTTACTCTTCTGGCTTTCTTTGTGAGCCCATCCCTGAATCAATCATTGTGATTTATTGGAAGAGTACTTCATCTATGAAAAGCCAGACATGCTATATTAGAAAATTTGCAACATAATTAAAACCTTCTATTACATAAGGTAGTTTTATATTTTACCTTAATATTTTCCTTTTGTATTATATGTAGAAACAAATGCCCATTTTACAAAAAGATTTTCATAAATGTTTATATTTTGTTTCAGTATGCTGATGGTCTCTTGGTGTTTAGCTCTTCACCTATTTGGTATTATATTGAGAGAAAATAATAAACAGTTATTCTAGAAAAATTACTTTCCTTCTTTCCCCATCAATTTAAGTTGGCATTTTTATATCTCTCTCACTTACTTGCATGCACGTATTTCTAGACATGCACACATAATCTAGAAATTTTGTTTTTGAGAGTTTTTGCCATTTGTTATAGAACATTGGCTCTTTCACATATTTTTTTCTGGTCATAACAATATAACTTATTTTATATTAGATTTCTATTTGTATATATGTGTTTTGCTGTGTATATGTGTTGTACTGTGCTAAGATGCTTCAGTCATGTCCAGCTTTTTGCAACCCTATGGACTATAGCCCACCAGGCTCCTCTGTCCATGGGATTCTCCAGGAAAGAATTCTAAAGTGGCCATGCCCTCTTACAGGGAGTCTTCCTGACCCTGGGATCAAACCTGTGTCTCTTATCAAACCTGGCACTGGCAGGTAGGTTCTTTATCAATATCATCACCTGGCAAGCTCTTTGTCTTTTTCTCTCTTGTGGTCTCCTTTTGTAACCTTTGTTATTGTTATATGACATTATTCCTTTATATTTTGTATCTGTGTTAAAAGATTTTTTTTTGTTATTCTGAAGCTTACATGAAATAACATGTATTTATAATAGCATTTTTAACTGATAATACGTTACATTTAATTTCAAACAAACACTCTACACTTTTATTTCTCTTCCCTCCACATTTTGTCAATTGATATCACACTTTATGGTCTTCTCAGGTGTAGGGTGGTCCTATGATGGTAAACTCCTGAGCTTTAATTTTTATCATGCAGTGCCTTTCTTTCATTTCCGGAAAACACTTTTTCTGGGTATAGTATTCTTGGCTGGCAAGTTATTTTTTTCTTTCTTTCAGCACTTTAAATGTATAAAACCACTGCTTTGCCTTGGTGTTGCCGTCTCTCCTTTTTTTGTCATCCACGTGGTCTTTCGTTGGTATCTGTGCATCTGAATGAGCAGACCTTTCCTCTACTCTTTGCAGACTGGTTTCAGCAGGCAATGACATTCTTCTGTTGGTTCCCCAGGCTGATGGAATTATCTCCGAACTTGCAATCAGCCTAGGTTGGAGCTGGGTTGTATGACTGTTCCTGAGTCTACAGTGGGTTCCAGAATTGGTGAACCTGTTACCAGGGGTTTGGGCAGACTGATCACTCGGTGAAGGAGACTGCCTCCAACACCTTGTTCAGTAGGGTTTGACACTGAGTACAGGGCTGCTTTAGGGCTCATTCATATTTGGATACAGAGAGATTGGGTCACAGATATATAAGCAAGGTATACAGATGGCCTTGACTCCCACCAGGTCCTTAAGAGAGCTCCTTTCAGATCATTTCAGGGGTTGGTGGTCAGTCAGTACTGTCCTCTGACTGTAGCTGAGAGAGGAAGGAACCATTGCTGGTTAAGTGTCCACAACCAGGACGAAGTCCTCCAGACCTCTTCCCTGAGTTATTTATAGATAGGACTCCTCCTGGGTCACTTAGTATATATGATGCCAGCAGTAGACTCAAAGGCCACTGGGGCTGTAGCCAAGTCCATAAGGGTCAGGGTTTTACTAAGTCTGTAGCCAGGAGTCATCCATCTCAGCATTGAGCTGTTTTCCCAAAACACTCCTCCTCAGTTTTAGACTCCACTGGAGTTTCACAGTTTTCCATCTAGATCCCAAAGCTCCCACAAAAATCACTGTTGTCTAGACAGATGGCTGCAAAATTATTATGTTGAGGGGGAATATGAGCAGGGACCTTCTAGTCTATCATTTTGTGGCTCATTGTTTTGTTTTTCTTAATGTCTTTCTTATTTTGTAAACTTTGCAAAAAGTCCTTCTGTAATTTCTTTCTTTTTCTTGGTTATTGTTTTCTTCCTTTCCTCTCTTGTGCCTCTGAAATTTCTACTGCAGATGGAAGGAACTTTTTGAAATAATTGACATATCTTGTATGATTTCACATCTTTGCAATTTTGATGAGGGAGAATTGCTTAAACTTCATTTAACTTCATATATTGGGGTTTATAAAAGTTGGTTTAATGCAGTCTGATGTTCATTCTCTCTACTGCAGCTTTTATTCAACTGTATTTAAATCCCCATTTCTTGATCTTAGATTTGTTCTTTTCAATGAGTTCCAGTTCTGTTTGAATAGAGGCAAAATATTTTTGAATCCTATCATGATAATAAGTTAGACGTGTTTGAAAAATTCCTTCTTTTTAGTAGTTTTATTTCCTTGACAACACATATGCTCTAATTTCCACTCCACACTTCTTTAAATATTGTAGCATATTTTCACATGTTTTGTAATGGTGCTCCTTTTTGTGCAATTGTGCAGTAGTCTGAACATTCTTTGGCATTGCCTTTCTTTGGGATTGGAATGAAAACTGGCCTTTTCCAGTCCAGTGGCCACTGCTGAGTTTTCCAAATTTGCTGGCATATTGAGTACAGCACTTTCACAGCATCATCTTTTAGGATTTGAAATAGCTCAATTGGATTCCATCCAACAGAACATGAACCATGAATTTCCACACGTTCAAGCTGGATTTAGAAAAGGCAGAGGAACTAGAGATCAAATTGCCAACATCCATTGGATCACTGAAAAAGCCAGAGAGCTCCTAAAAATATCTACTTCTGCTTTATTGACTACATCAAAGCCTTTGATTCTGTGGATCACATCAAACTGTGAAAAATTCTTAAAAAGATGGAATATCAGACCACTTTACCTGCTTCCTGAGAAATCTGTAGGCAGGTCAAGAAGCGACAATTACAACTGGACATGGAACAACAGACTGGCTCCAAATCAGGAAAAGAGTATGTCCAGGCTGTACATTGTCACACTGCTTATTTAACTTATATGCAGAATACATCATGTGAAATGCTGGGCTGGATAAAGCACAAGCCGGGATCAGGATTGCCAGGAGAAATATCAATAACCTCAGATATACAGATGACACCACCATTTTGGCAGAAAGCGAAGAAGAACTAAAGAGTCTCTTGATGAAAGTGAAAGAGGAAAGTGAAAAAGCTGGCTTAAAACTCAACATACAGAAAACTAAGAATATGGCATCCAGTCCTATCACTTCATGGCAAATAGATGGGGAAATAGTGGAAACAGTGAGAGATTTTATTTTCTTGGGCTCCAAAATCACTGCAGATGGTGACTACAACCATGAAATTAAAAGATACTTGCTCCTTGGAAGAAAAGTTATGACCAACCTAGATAGCATATTAAAAAGAAGAGACAGGACTTTGCCAACAAAGGTTCATCTAGATAAAGGTATGGTTTTTCCAGTAGTCATGTATGGATTTGAGTGTCAGACTACAAAGAAAACTGAGCACCAAAGAATTGATGCTTTTGAATTGTAGTGTTTGAGAAGACTCTTGAGAGTCCCTTGGATAGCAAGGAGATCCTACCAGTCCATCCTAAAGGAAATCAGTCCTGAATATTCATTGGAAGGACTGATGCTGAAGCTGAAACTCCAATACTTTGGCCACCTGATGCAAAGGATGGACTCATTGGAAAATATCCTGATACTGGGAAAGATTTAAGGCGGGAGGAGAAGGGAAAGACAGAGGATGAGATGGTTGGATGGTATCACCAACTCGCCATGAGTTTGACCAAGCTCCAGGAGCTGGTGATGGATGGGGAAGCCTGGCAACTGCAGTGCATGGGGGTGCAAAGAGTTGGACACGACTGAGTGACTGAACTGAACTGATGGGTAAAGGCACAGGTGTTAATCATACTTGGTAACTTAGATTTGATTTGCATGTTCTTCAAAGTTTAGTTCCAGATGAGAGAACAAACATAATTTTTTTTTATGCTGGATTTACTTTGTCAGATTAGTGGTCCAGCAACCTGGACAAAGTAGGAAGGTAGGACTCATGCAAAACAACTGTGGCAGGAGAGAGCACCATTTCCTATGTGACAAGTAGAATAAGAGGCCCCATGCATTTTCTGTGCAGTGTGTTAGTAGAAAGTAAGCACAGTTCAGTGGTACTTCCATTTGGGGTGACTTCTGACAATACATCTGTTCCCCAGGGCTTTGAAAAAGATATAAGGGTGTTTCCCCAGGGCCTTATCCCCTCTGGGTTAGGGAATATCAGTGTGGTTCAGTGGTGATTTCTTTTTCTTTTTCTTTCTCTCCTTCCTTCCTTCTTTTTCTTCCTTCTTCTCTCTCACTTTTTTTCTTTCTACCAAGTAGCATCTTTAAGTCTGGCCTTCCTTCAGTTTCTATCATGACTCCTTTTTGTGGAGGATACGTTCCTTAAACTTTCAAATATGCCCCTATCAGCCCTCTCTAGTTTCCAGGCCTCAAGCCAAAAATTAAGTTCATTTATCCCTTCCAGTAAAATTTAGGGAAAGGGGCAGAAATGGAAATGTTTGATAAAATTTGCTTTCTCATTCAGAAGTAGATTTGATTTTTAATCTATCAAAAAACCTCACTTTTCTCCATTAATTGTATCTTATTACACACAACATATCATTTAAGTCTTTCCATATAAAGTAATTAGATATATTTTTGTCTGCAGTCTAATGTATTTGATATCTCTGCAGTTTAATTAATGCGATGAACATCTATCCCATGTATTCATCCAGATTTTTAATGAAAGAATGAAAAGGAATTACTGTGTTGTTTGTCTCGAAAACTTACTTCCGGTTGTCAGCTCTTATATTATGATCACTAATATCCTTAATTGTCACTGTTCTCAATTTAATATTTTACCATATTGTTCTTAAGAACAGGTTGTGTTGTGTTAGCCGCTCAGTCGTGTCCTACTGTTTGTGACCACATGCCTCCTCTGTCCATGGGAATCTCCAGGCAAGAATACTGGAGTGACTTGTCATTCCCTCTGTAAGGAATCTTCCCAACCCAGAGATTAAAGCCAGGCCTCCTGTATTGCAGGCAGATTCTTCACCATCAGAGTTACTAGGGAAGCCCAGGTTCAGTCAGTCAGTTCAGTCTCTCAGTCATGTCTGAATCTTTGCGACCCCATGGACTGCAGCACCCCAGGCCTCCCTGTCCATCACCAACTCCTGGAGTTTGCTCAAACTCAGGTCATGATTATATGACCTAAATCAAATCCCTTACCATTATACAGTGGAAGTGAGAAACAGATTTAAGGAACTAGATTTTACAGACAGAGTGCCGGATGAACTATGGACGGAGATTCATGACAGTGTACAGGAGACAGGGATCAAGACCATCCCCAAGAAAAAGAAATGCAAACAAGCACAATGGCTGTCTGAGGAGGCCTTACAATGGCTGTGAAAAGAAGGGAAGTGAAAAGCAAAGGAGAATAGGAAAAATATACCCATTTGAATGCAGAGTTCCAAAGAATAGCAAGGAGAGATAAGAAGGCCTTTCTCAGTGATCCATGCAAAGAAATAGAGGAAAACAACAGAATGGGAAAGACTAGAGATCTCTTCAAGAAAATTAGAGATACCAAGGGGACATTTCATGCAAAGATGGGCTCCGTAAAGGACAGAAATGGTATGGACCTAACAGAAGCAGAAGATATTAAAAAGTGGCAAGAATACACAGAACTGTACAAAAAAAGATCATGACCCAGATAATCATGATGGTGTGATCACGCACCTAGAACCAGACGTCCTAGAATGTGAAGTCAAGTGAGCCTTAGGAAGCATCACTGCAAACAAGGCTAGTGGAGATGACAGGATTTCAATTGAGCTATTGCAAATCCTGAAAGATGATGCTGTGAAAGTGCTGCACTCAATATGCCAACAAATTTGGAAAACTCAGCAGTAGCCACAGGACTGGAAAAGGTCAGTTTTCATTCCAATCCCAAAGAAAGGCAATGCCAAAGAATGTTCAAACTACCACACAAATGCACTCATTTCACACGCTAGCAAAGTAATGCTCAAAATTCTCCAAGCCAGGCTTCAACAGTATGTGAACCGTGAACTTCCAGATGTTCAAGCTGGTTTTAGAAAAGACAGAGGAACCAGGGATCACATTGCCTACGTCCACTGAATCATCAAAAAAAGCAAGAGAGTTCCAGAAAGATATCAATTTATGCCTTATTGACTATGCCAAAGCCTTTGACTGTGTGGATCACAATAAACTGTGGAAAATTCTGAAAAGATGGGAATACCAGATCACCTGACCTGCCTCTTGAGAAACCTATATGCAAGTCAAGAAGTAACAGAACTGGACATGGGACAAGAGACTGGTTCCAAATAGGAAAAGGAGTATGTCAAAGCTGTATATTGTCACCCTGCTTATTTAACTTCTATGCAGAGTACATCATGAGGAATGCTGGACTGGAAGCAACACAAGCTGGAATCAAGATTGCTGGGAGAAATATCAATAACCTCAGATATGCAGATGGCACCACCCTTATGACAAAAAGTGAAGAAGAACTAAAGAGCCTCTTGATAAAAGAGGAGAGTAAAAATTTGGCTTAAAGCTCAACATTCAGAAAACGAAGATCATGGCATCTGGTCCCATCACTTCATGGGAAATAGATGAGGAAACAGTGGAAACAGTGATAGACTTTATTTTGGGGGGCTTCAAAATCACTGCAGATGGTGACTGCAGACATGAAAGCCCAGGTTGAGAGATAGTAAAACCTACTTTGCTTAAGATTTAATACATTTTATTAACATATTCTACCTTTTCTTAATTTATAAGATTAAAAGTTTTACAAAGAAAATGAGGATAGTCTATGTTATTATTTACTAATGAATTTTGCTGTCTGTAGTGATCATTGCTTACTTTTTAAGAAAGTGCTCACAAACCATGCCCTTATTTCAGGCAGACCTCAGAAATATTGTAGGTTTTGTTCCAGACCACTGGAATAAAGTAAGTTACATAAATTGTTTTGTTACCCAGCTCATATTAAGGTTATGTTTATACTATAGTTTGTTAAGTATTTAATAATAGTTTGCCTTAAACAATGTGCATACCTTAATTTAAAAATACCTTATGGCTAAAATATTCTATCATCTGAACCTTCAACAAGTTTTAACTTTTTGTGATAGTGACATCGAAGATCACAGATCACCATAACAAATGCAATAATAATTAAAAAGTTTGAAATTTAGCCTCATATTACCAAAATATGACACAGAGACATGAAGTGAGATGTTGGGAAAAATGGCACTGATAGGCTAGCTCCAAGCAGGATTGGTACAGACCTTCATTTTGTAACAAATGCTGAAGCTGTAAGGTGCAATAAAAGGAAGTATGCCTATAATTTATTTTAGGCTCTCAAGTAAAAGGGACGTTGGATTCTCTTTCTAGACTGTTCAGTATCAAATTATCTCCCTTATGAAAATGCACCCAATTGCTTACATTAAATTGAAAATGGAAAAAGTCTGAGACGCAAATGATCTGTAAAATGTAAATAATTTTAGCCCCATCTGCCTCAGATATTCTTGGAAAATGGGATTTTGAAGCACTAAAAGTGAAATACCATTTTCATATTTTCAGAACGTATTACTGTAATGTTGCAGACACTGTAAAATCTTATACCTGTTTTTGTGTTAGGGTTGTGAGACCACTTTACTAAGAGTTTCCTTGTATGTAGAAAAAGCCATATGAAGATACAAGTACCGCCATGCCAATAACTTGGAAAGAGGCATTAGAATGAAAGAGGACAAAGAATTTGGTAACATAATTTTTAGGATATATGAACTTGAATTTGATTTAGCCATTCATTCTTTCATCTTTAATAGTCAAGTCACTCAAACAGTGAAATGGATAAGTAGAATTAATAGTCAATAAATTCCTAATATGCTTCAACTCTGAAAATTCTTCAAGTTTCTGTTTCTACCTTTGTGGTAATAGCTGTCCCGATGGATGTTTTGTTACTCAGGAGCCATTTTGTTTGTTTACATTTCAAATGCTCTGCTTAGGATAGAGTTGCTAACTAATTAAGTCTGAACACCATTTGGATCCTCCATGAAGATCCTCAGTCAAATGACTGTCACATAATTTTTGCCCTGCTTGAACAGATCAGTATCTAAAAAAGAGATCTATGACTACTCTGGGGAAATAACACTGTTCCCTTTAACTGTTTGCTTTGCTGTTTGCTGTTGTTTTCTGTTGTGACTGTTTGATGCTACAAAGATGTAACCTTATAGGTTCTAGTGTCACTATATTTGTGAATTAGTTTTTTTGTAAAAGCATTTTAAAATTCTGGAACTCAGGAGTAACAGAAAATAAATCCATTGAAAATTTAAAATCTCAGTTTACTTGAATTATTTAAATAAAAAGTCATTAAAAAAATTAGAGACTTTGGAAATAACTGAAGAATAGATGGGTTCTCTAGGCAATTTGGGTTTAGTGATTCAAAAGCCTCTCTCTCACTTTAGGGAAAATGCTAACCGCCCTCCCCTCCCCCAGTAGTGCATACTAATGCCTGTTTTGTTAGCCCTTGATGCCTGGAAGAATCATTTTATTCAGTAACTGAAGTCTCATACACCCTTGCTCCTGTTTACCCCGCCTTGTAACACAGATGGACTAAATGGGCCTGCAATTCCTCAGGGTTTTAAAAAATTCACCGTCGTGGTTTAGAAATTGTGGCTGCACCATTGACTTCCTACTAAAACAGCCTATCTCAGTATGACATTCTAGATGTAAAGCTTGCATAAGATGAAACCATATCCTTAACATCTCTTTATGGACTGTTAATCACCAAAGCAGATAATATAATGGATTACAAATATTTACTAGATTTTCACTTCTATATTTAGCTGAGACTAGATAATTTAGTTAAGGTTTGCAAGACAGTTTCTTCTGAAGAGTTGTGTAATTCTGAATTTAATAAGGAACAATTCCAAGAAAAATACTATGCATTACAATGATTTTGATTGTTGGCCATGAAATAAAAAAAGGCTTTCATTTCTGACATATTATGTAAAAACAATAAAACAGACATAGTATTATCTATTAACGATATACAACTGCATCCTTAGGTTTAAAAAAATACGGCTCCATAAAAGCTCATTGAGGTTTTCCCCATGGGAAAGCAGAAAACAGACAATTCTGTTCGAAGGGCAGAAAAACAGAATAAAGTGAATATAAATCTTAGGGAAAAGGATATCGGTTTCATTGATGCTTTACTGATGAACAGTATTCATTTCAAATGCTTAAATAAAATCCTGTCTCACAGATAATCTCCTTCTCCCCAAATGGACATTGCTTTATTCAATATTTTAAAATTTCCTGGTGAGAATCTTTACAGGGGAATATTCAGGCCCTGATTTATTTGTCATTTTATTAAGTCTGTTTCCTTCTTTAGCCCATATCTGTTTTGGAAATGCATAGCCTCAAACACAAGCCAGCTGTGTAAGCAAATCATGTAGGAAAACCCATATGAGGAAACAAAAGGCAGTAACAATAAGTCATATGTAAAAACATTTATCAGTTATGATGAAAATGAATTCTGCAAGGAGATGTTTCATTGAAACTCATTAAGATAAAAATCAGTGTTGGGATATATTTGTTAGAATAAACTCTAAAATCATCAGAAAGAAAATGAAACTTTGTACTTGAAAAGATAATAAAGCCCTGTGATTTTCAGGCTGAAAACCACATTGTTTAGGAACTAAGCTGTGTAAGTGAAAGATTCAAAGATTAAGTGAGAATAAATTTAAAACTGTGCAAACTGCTCTAGGAGGCCTGTGAGACACAGGCTAAATATTTAATGATTCTGTTTCTATACTATAGAGAGATCTAAAATGTCAAGTTGAAAGTCTTTATAATGGGCATATCTTGAATAAAATGTAAGAATCAGTTACCACAACTTTGTGGCACATTCAGCAATAAATGTGCTAAATCAAGAAGAATAAGTCAGGTTAATTTGTGTTAATCTGTCCTTACACTCTGGCCATTTATTTAAAGTATGCAGCAGAATAATATAGGAATAATAACTATTTTACAAAGATTCTTCATATGGAAATAAAAAAGAGACTGTGTAATTAAGGTCTGGGGACACTCTATTAGGGCCTTGAGGGACGAGATAATCATGGGAGCAGGGAGGCTTTTATGCCACTTCCAAGGGAAACAGCACGTGGTGTGGTAAACCCCTGAGGTGGCTGATGATGACTACAGAATTAAGCCTCTGGGACGTTTTGAGGGAAGCGTAGGAAATTGTATGGGGGCCGTTGGAGGCTTGTCTAATACTCCTGCACATCCTTAACCCTGGCTTAATTTTATCATCTCTAACCTCTAAAGCTATAACGCCAGGTGTGTGTAAAACCAATCTGCTTTAAAGTTTGGTCTGTGGAAAACAAAAGCTTCAAAATGTGAACAAACAAAGCTTAGGGATGGATGGAGTATTTTTAAATGTAGTATAAGGTGATTGAAACACTATTGGATTGACTTTTTCTGATGGGAGTGAGTGGGGCAAGCTATATTCTAACACTGAAAGGATTAAGGATCATATATACTCTTGAATGGCTCTATTTAAGTTTGTGAGAATTTTCCATTTTTCATAAAATCTATTGATTTCTCTTTGAATTAACTCATATCTTAGTTTTTACTTTGTTTGTAAGGCTGAATAAACTGTTGAAGATGGAACTAAAATAATCTTGGCAAAGACATACTGTTGTTCTCTGGAAAAAATTAATACAGTAATTTGAAAAGATGAACACAACCCAGTGTTCATAACAGCACGGTTTACAATATCCAAGATATGGAAGCAATCAAAGTGCCCATAAGCAGATGGTTGAATTAAGAAGATGAGGTACATATTTTAAAATGGAATATTACTCAGCCATATAAAAGAACAAAATACTGCCATATTCAGGAATATGGAAGAACTTAGAGAATATTATGCTTAGTGAAATAAGTCAGAGGAAAACAAATAGTTTGATATCACTTATATGTATAATCTCAAAAATAATACCAAATGAATGTATAGACAAAACAGAAACAGAGATACAAAAAACACACTTCTGGTTATCAAAAGAGAGACGGAAGTGGAGATGGTATGGGATTAACAGATACAAACTACTGTATAAAACAAAGTTACAAAGATGTATTGTATTGCACAGGGAATTATACCCATTATTTTACAGTAGTCTGCAATGGAAAATAACCTGCAGGTATACTGAATCACTATTTTGTATACTTGAAACTAATACAATATTGTAAATCAATTATCCTTCATTAAAAACAAAATAATAGCAAAATAAAGTCAGGAGTACAGGCACAGACATGCTAATATACTGTATCTGTATTCTCAGAAAAAAAAAAAATGTTGGCTTTTTTTCCAGGATTGGGAAGTTGGGAGGGATTGTTGTAGAGGCTAAAGAGGCATGATGAGCCTTGACTGGATCCAACTTAAAAAAAAAGAAGAAGAAACAAAAGCCACTAAAGTTGCTGCTGTTGCTGCTGCTAAGTCACTTCAGTATGTCCGACTCTGTGCGACCCCATAGACGGCAGTCCACCAGGCTCCTCTGTCCCCGAGATTCTCCAAGCAAGAATACTGGAGTGGGTTGCCATTCCCTTCTCCAATGCATGAAAGTGAAAAGTAAAAGTGAATCACTCTGTTGTGTCCGACTGTTAGCGACCCCATGAACTGGAGCCTACCAGGCTCCTCCGTCCATGGGATTTTCCAGGCAAGAGTATTGGAGTGGGGTGCCATTAGTTAGTTATTGCTAAAGTTATTAGGATAGTTATTATTGTTGTTGAGTTGCTAAGTCATATCCAACTCTTTGTGACCCCATGGACTATAGTCTGCCAGGCTCCTCAGTTCATGGGATTTTCCAGGAAGAATACTGGAGTGGGTTGCCATTTCTCTCTCCAAGAGATCTTCCTGACCCAGGAATTGAACTCATGTCTCTTGCTTTAGCAGGTGGATTCTTTACCACTAAGCCACCAGCAAAGCCTTTAAATAACAGACCTTACATTTAATTGCCCACTTAAATTGTTTCCCCACATGCTTACATATTATACTTTTCAAAATGGAACTCTTGGTCATTGTTTTCATACCACATTATCCATCTTGGATAGCATGAAAAATGAGTATGATTGTGGATCAACAGGAAAAATAATACCAGTTTTAGAATAGAAGTTTCATAGCATCTTATTGACTGAATGAAATGTGGTCTTTTAAAAATTCTTTCCATATAGACATGATATTAACAGAGATATTAATAGACCTGATATAGAAGCATTAATGTGAAGGGATTTATATAATTTATTTCTCCTATTTAGAGGTTAGTATCTATGAAAATTGCAAAAATCATTAATGTGATGTGGCTATTTACTTACCTGATGATGAGAGAAATATTTCTCTAAAAATATGACTTATAGATAGATCTTAAACCAATAGTCTCTTTTAAAATGATTTTTCAGAGCTTATTATCCAAATTGATAAAACTTTAGTTGAGTGTGTAACATCTTTTTGTAAAGATATATTGTTAATTGAAAACCTTGGCTCTCATTCCAAAATTTAACTTTCCATCAGACTCATCAATAAAAATATATTTGACATAAAATAGTGTAATTCTTTCTTTTCTTCCAAGGACTCTTTTTGTCTGTTCCTCTAAATCATGTCATATGTTAGAAGTTAATTACCACTTAATATTTCCCCCTTTTGTATAGAGAATGACTTCCATAATATATTTGTCTTTTCCTAATAAACTAATTTGATAGTTTGACATATAAAGTATAGTTTAAAAGTGAAAGCGAACAATGGATAGGCTAAAATGTGGTGAGTGTTAAAGTGGACTATAGAGGGATGTTTTTATTAGATTTGAAATACTATATCTTACAACTGAAAATGCAAATTATGCTGTACCATAATGTTCCTTTCAAGCACACAAGATAAAATTTGCATATCTAAATTGAATCAGGCTGAATGGGTTTCCCTAGTCTCTTTCCCTGTAGCAGCAGTCAGCCTGGAAATGCTTGCAAGTGGTCCCAATAGTGAGTTTTTAAAGTTCACATTCAAGAGTCTTGTGTGTGTATGTCTTTTGAGGTGTATCTACATGTATCTGAGATGTATAAATATCAATACATTCACACTCTATTTTTATTTTAATTTCTTAGGGATTTACAGCAAAACTTTTCCACCTGATAATTAAATGCTTTACATTTTATGTTATTTTGGTATATTTTTCAAAATCTTTCTGCCCAGTGTCCACACTGCATTTTTCTTTACTGATATTATTGTTAGTTGATGTTTTAGAGCGTGATAAATACCTGAAACTTTGAGTTCTAAATGAAATTATCTTTACATATTAATAAAGTATGTTCTCTGCTCCATTCATAAATATTTAATGAAAAAGAATAAAGTTTTATGGGGCTATTTGTTATCTCAATATATCCTACATTTTATTTTTTAAGTACAAAATTCTTATTGAAATTATTTTTTAGTCTCTTTATTTATAGGCATATGCTGTAACTAAATTTTGCACACAGTCAACTGTTCAACAGCTAAAAAGTTCACTCAACAATAGAATTTACTTAAATTTTAATCTTTACATATGTGCTAGTTTATTTTAACTTTCTTCAGTGGAATTAAAACTGTGGTTCAAGAACATTGAAATATTGTCATGGTTAATTACCTTAACACATTTATGTTTGTATGTGTGTGTACATGTTGAGTCATCCATGGACTGTCCACATGGACTGTAGCCTGCCATAGAATTTTCCAGACAAGAATGCTGGAGTGGGTTGCCATTTCCTCCTCCCGAGTATTTTCCCAATCCAGAGATTGAACCTTTGTTTCTTGTATCACCAGTATCTCCTGCAGGTGGATTCTTCACCACTGGACCAGTAAGTTTAGATAAAATGAATATAATGTGGAAATTTTGGATGTAATGGACAACTACATCGTTGTCAAGACTTCAGCATTCCAGATCAATTCCCCTGGTTCTAGATGCTATTAATAAAAATCAACTTCAGCTATGTTTAACATATTTTCAACTTTAGAAATTTTTGAAATTAAAATAAATCCCAAGTGTTAACAAGTCAACAATAACCTTATGCCAGTTAGTGTTTAAAAAAATTGGCAGTGCTTCTATTTTTTATAATATGTCAGATTCACTTCTAGTATATTTGCATCTAGAGGATTGTATATTTTATCCAAATGTCATTAGAAGTATTTCTGTGATGTTCATTATTTTCCATTATAGGTTATTTACAAGATACTGAATTTATTTCCTTGCACTATTCAGTAGATCCTTGTTGTTTATGTAGAGTAGTGTATCACAAGAGAATACTCTACACAGGGACATCACCAGATGGTCAACACTGAAATCAGATTGGTTATATTCTTTGCAGCCAAAGATGGAGAAGCTCTATACAGTCAGCAAAAACAAGACCAAGATTACTGTGGCTCAGATCATGAACTCCTTATAGGCAAATTCAGACTGAAATTGAAGAAAGTGGGGAAAACCACTGGACCATTCAGGTATGACCTAAATCAAATCCCTAATGACTATACAGTGGAAGTGATAAATAGATTTAAGGGACTAGATCTGATAGACAGAGCCCCTGATGAGCTATGGATGGAGGTTCGTGACATTGTACAGAAGATAGGGA
Source organism: Nanger dama (assembly GCA_917880005.1). Classification (NCBI taxonomy): domain Eukaryota; kingdom Metazoa; phylum Chordata; class Mammalia; order Artiodactyla; family Bovidae; genus Nanger; species Nanger dama. The sequence goes on from CAKJTW010000007.1 coordinate 41,917,850, forward strand.
TTAAGACCATCCCCAAGAAAAAGAAATGCAAAATGGTTGTCTGAGGAGGCCTTACAAATAGCTGTGGAAAAAGAGAAGCAAAAAGCCAAGGAGAAAAGGGAAGATATAAGCATCTGAATGCAGAGTTCCAAAGAGTAGCAAGAAGAGATAAGAAAGCCTTCCTCAGCGATCAGTGCAAAGAAATAGAGGGAAAGAAAGAATGGGAAAGACTAGAGATCTCTTCAAGAAAATTAGAGATGCTAAGGGAACATTTCATGCAAAGATGGGCTCCGTAAAGGACAGAAATGGTCTGGACCTAACAGAAGCAGAAGATATTAAGAAGAGGTGGCAAGAATACACAGAAGAACTGTACAAAAAGGATCTTCACGACCTGGATAATCACGATGGTGTGATCACTCACCTAGAGCCAGACATCCTGGAATGTGAAGTCAAGTGGGCCTTAGAAGCATCACTACAAACAAAGCTAGTGGAGGTGATGAAATTCCAGTTGAGCTGTTTCAAATCCTGAAAGATGATGCTGTCAAAGTACTGCACTCAATATGCCAGCAAATTTGGAAAACTCAGTAGTAGCCACAGGACTGGAAAAGGTCAGTTTTCATTTCAATCCCTAAGAAAGTCAATGCCAAAGAATGTTGAAACTACTGCACAATTGTGCTCATCTTACAGGCTAGTAAAGTAATGCTCAAAATTCTCCAAGCCGGGCCACAGCAATACGTGAACCTGAACTTCCAGATATTCAAGCTGGTTTCAGAAAGGCCGAGGAACCAGAGATCAAATTGCCAACATCCACTGGGTCATCAAGAAAGCAAGGGAGTTCCAGAAAAACATCTATTTCTGCTTTATTGACTATGCCAAAGCCATTGACTGTGTGGATCACAATAAACTGTGGAAAATTCTGAAAGAGATGGGAATACCAGACCACCTGACCTGCCTCTTGAGAAACCTGTATGCAGGTCAGGAAGCAACAGTTAGAACTGGACAGGGAACAACAGACTGGATCCAAATAGGAAAGGAGTACATCAAGGCTGTATATTGTCACCCTGCTTATTTAACTTCTGTGCAGAGTACATCATGAGAAATGCTGGGCTGGATGAAGCACAAGCTGGAATCAAGATTGCTGGGAGAAATTTCAATAACCTCACATATGCAGATGACACCACCCTTATGGCAGAAAGTAAAGAGGAGCTAAAAAGCCTCTTGATGAAAGTGAAAGATGAGAGTGAAAAAGTTGGCTTAAAGCTCAACATTCAGAAAACGAAGTTCATGGCATCTGGTCCCATCATTTCATGGCAAATAGATGGGGAAAGAGTGGAAACAGTATCAGACTTTATTTTTTTGGGCTCCAAAATCACTGCAGATGGTGATTGCAGCCATAAAACTAAAAGACACTTACTCCTCAGAAGGAAAGTTATGACCAACCTAGATAACATATTCAAAAACAGAGACATTACTTTGCCAACAAAGGTCCATCTAGTCAAGACTATGGTTTTTCCTGTGGTCATGTATGGATGTGAGAGCTGGACTGTGAAGAAGGCTGAGCACTGAAGAACTGATGCTTTTGAACTGTGGTATTGGAGAAGACTCTTGAGAGTCCCTTGGACTGCAAGGAGATCCAACCAGTCCATTCTAAAGGAGATCAGTCCTGGGTGTTCTTTGGAAAGAATGATGCTAAAACTGAAACTCCAGTACTTTGGTCATCTCATGCGAAGAGTTGACTCATTGGAAAAGACTCTGATACTGGGAGGGATTGGGGGCAGGAGGAGAAGGGATGACAGAGGATGAGATGGCTGGATGGCATCACTGACTCAATGGACGTGAATCTGAGTGAACTCCGGGAGTTGGTGATGGACAGGGAGGCCTGGCGTGCTGCAGTTCATGGGGTTGCAAAAAGTCACAGGTAACTAAACGACTGAACTGACTGACTGGCTAGTTTTATGATGGAATTGACCATGACAGAGTTGCACATTTTATTATTTAAGTGCATTTGTACTATGTTGTAAACATGACTTCTAAAATTTTGTTTTTTAGTGATTCCTCCTATGATCTATCTCTCTCGTATTCCCTAGTTTTAGTTCCTTTCTATTTGCACTTCTTTTCTTGTAGGTAATGAGAGGACTTAACAGAGTAAGCAATCACTATTTGAAGATATTTCAGCCGTTAAGAGGGAACTATTTTATGAATATGGCAATTTTCCATGATATCCTATAATTTTAGATTCTGTGTAAGGGCTGTACACTTGGTGTGTGTTATTCATATTTGTACATTATATTGATTTATAGATATGTGCACATATTCATACATTTATATTTCCTAGTTGGAGAACATATACTAGTACTTGTAAGGTGGTGATGGTTTAAGTCACTAAGTCGTATCTGGCTCTTGTCGTGTCCGACTCTTTTTAGTATGCTGCTGCTGCTGCTAAGTCGCTTCAGTCATGTCCGACTCTGTGCGACCCCATAGACTGCAGCCCACCAGGCTTTCCCATCCCTGGGATTCTCCAGGCAAGAACACTGGAGTGGGTTGCCATTTCCTTCTCCAATGCATGAAACTAAAAAGTGAAAATAAAGTCCTTCAGTTGTGTCTGACTCTTAGCAACCCCATGGACTGCAGCCTACCAATCTCCTCCATCTATGGATTTTCCAGGCAAGAGTACTGGAGTGGGGTGCCATTGCCTTCTCCACTTTTTAGTATAAGCAAATGTAATTTTATATATAAACATTTTCCTCACATGTATTTATATCTGTTGAGTTGTTTCTAATTCATGTGAGTACTAACTTTTAGCTTGGTTGTAGTTTCTTGGACACTCAGAAATCTCTCCTTTTCCTATTGCTCCACTGGAATAAATGGTTAATTCTATTTGTTGATTCTTTGAAGAAATATGTAGGAAAAAATGAGATTGATGAAATTTTTAAAACTTATGAAATCAGTTTTTGCTGTAATAAAATATTATTAAATATTTTGGAGTATAATTTGGCAGTATCTGAGTAAGTGAAGACATATATGCTTATGCTGAAGCAACAGTATCACATGGACTATTGTCATACTAGTCCATTGTGTTAGTAGTAGTCTATTGTATTAGTCTGTACTAGTCTACTGTACTAGTCTATTGTGGAAAGTTAGGACTATTGGCAAGTGCCTGGGGAAGACCTTGGTCCCTTTGATGAGGATTAGTAAGAGGGTAAGGAATGAAGTTGGGGATACAGGACAAATTCCATTTACATAATTTCCTTTCTGTCTCTACTATGTAAAAATATTTCATGTAAATATTATAATATATTAATGTCTTTCAGTTCTGAGTGCAAAGATGTTTGGGATAGCATTTTTAAAGTTTCCTAAAATTAAAAACAAGCTAAAAATAAAGTATAATGAAAAAGCCAATTAGCCTTTTATTAGCACACTCTGATTCAGTTCTGAGAGTAAAGATACATATTATGAAATCCTTGAGATCAGGTATCATAAAATTTCATTTACCAGAAGATATACAAAGAATCGTGGAGGAAATTTGTAAAACAAATGCTAGAATTAATAAATTCTGGATTTTAGTTTAGGAAGTCATATCTCTACAGGTATTCTAGGCCAGCTGTGAGTTAGACTGTTTGGCTTTTGCCATTATAAACATAATCGTCTCATACTTCTCTGATGTACTTTGGTGTTGGCTAGGCAAGAAATTTAATGTCTGACTTAACTGATCTTAGTATATAATGTTTGTGCTCAGCCATGCTTGACTCTTGTGACCCCATGCACTGTAGCCTGCCAGGCTCCTCTGTCCATGGAATTTTCTAGGCAAGAATACTGGAGTTGGTTGCATTTCCTCTTCCAGGGGATCATCCCTTTCAGGGATTGAACCCACACCTCTTGAGTCTCCTGTATTGATAGGTGTATTCTTTACCAACCGCACCACCTGGTAAGCCCCTTGTATAGAATACTGGCATCAAAAGAGGTAAGGCCCTGGGTATTAAAGGCATCTTCCAGTGGATGTGAATAAGCAACACAACAGAAAATTTAAGAAGCTGGTCATTTGAGAGTCTTGATACTCCTCTATGTAGATCATAGTAAGTCTGTGTAGATGGGTTTTCCATTTTTTTAGTATCTTGTGAAAATCATCTTAGGTGCAGTTGTGAAGACAGTAAATCTCAATCCTTATATAGAATCGACAAAGAACAGTAAGACATGAGTTTTCTTCCCTTTATTATGATTACAAAGGTACTGATACCACCAGACGTTCCCTGTCAAGGTTAAGAAACATGTTGGGAAATAAGTGAAGTGTGTATAACCCCATTCCAAAATATATCAGCTCATGAGGCAGAAACTTACTTGTGATGAGCCACTTAAAGGCTGTGTTGTCTAAACATGAAATGAATTTTATCAGCCTTACAAATAGCTGCTTTCTTAGTGACCAAAGGCTGTTAACAGTGTTTGGTAAGTAAGAAAGGGTGTGTCTAATTTGTTCTTTTGGCAGTGGTAAAAACTAATAAAAGTAAAATGAAAAGGCAGAAGATGGAAATGCTTAAAGTCATACACATAACTATACTTCACAGAATATATCATTTTAACTAAAATTATGAAATATTGATTGAAAAAGAAACTTGCCTTCTGTTCCTAACATAATTATAATGTGGAAAAAAATAGAACTCTTCTTGGAAAATGAAAAGTCCTTTGTGATACCAACACTGAGTAATTTTAAAAGTTGTAAGGATGTAGTACTTTTAAACCTACTGTCCAAAAATAAAGTATGGCAAAATAAAATCTCTAAAGTCCACAAGGCATATAACATTTTGTTGTGTATATAGTTTATAGGTCTGAAAAATCACTGCTTGGTTTGTTTAAATCCTAGCCAAGATAATCTTGCAAAAGTATAGGACCAAATACTATCCCCAGACTTAATACTGACTCTGCTTTTGCCTTAGGCAGTATGTAATGCCCGTATGTTTCAGGTTTTGTTTTTGAAGCTTGATGTCTAAGTACCAGCATTTTTCAATTGCTTGTTGTGTAAGCTCTAACCAGATAGTGCCTGCTAAGAATCCTGAAACAAAGTGCTGTATTCGTGTATCATCCATTTCTTTGCCTTCGTGTTTGTCAACCAGAAAGGCTTAGTTTCTCCTACTTTCTGGTAGGCTCGCTGCACATGGTTTAAAGTTGCCAAAGTATTAGAATTCAAAGTGTGGATAGATAATCTTTTAAAAGTAGATACTCATGGTTCACATTCTGTTTGTGTTTTCACCTTGGTTTTAAGTGACATTACCCGTTATGAAAGGCTTTCCAGATGAAGCTAGTGGTAAAGAAACCCACCTGCCGGTGCAGGTAGATGTAAGAGATGCGGGTTCGATCCCTGGATCAGAAGATACCCTGGAGGGGAGAGCACAGCAGCCCACTGCAGTGTTCTTGTCTGGGGAATCCTGTGGACAGAGGAGCCTAGTGGGCTGTAACCCAGAGGGTCACACAGAGTGGGACACAACTGAAGTGACTTAGCACACACGCACCTATTATAAAGTGTGAATTTTATCTTGGGAAAAAATTTTTAGCCTAATAACACCCACCCATTCCTTGAAGAAAAAAGTTTAGAGAAGACAGCTTTGACTGTTATGAATGAAAAACAAAGCATGTAGACGAAGAATCAGAGAAGCTTGTCAAAGCAAAATATAAATTTTCTTTAACAGATTATTGAGGAGAATCTGTATGATCCTTCATTAAAATTTTTCATCAAAAGTAAAGTTTAATTTTCACAATATTTATCAGTATTATTTTTCTTCTTAATCTTACAGTGTATTATTTCTTTGAATAGATCGTCATTTCACTAATTATATGAAAAAATTTGAATAAGACTTTCAAAATGGAGACTCCTTTTTGAGTTTTAGGAGATTCCCTTTTTCTTTCTAAGGTTAATTAGTTATGTTGTTCCAGTTATCTGTTTCCTCCTCAAGAGAGCTGTGCTGGTACTGTATCACTGAGATACCATACTTACCATGACTTTGGTTATTAAATTTCAGGGTTAGACCATTAATTTTGTTCTGCACATTTATATTTCTGCTTACTGCTCTCATACAAACAGTACTTACTTATTTTGAAACAAAAGGCAACTATCACTGGAGGACAAAAACCAAAGGGAAATGTCTCCTCTATCTTATATCTTATATATTATATTACTTATTTTGAAACAAAGGGCAACTATCACTGGAGGACAAAAACCAAAGGGAGATGTCTTCTGTTATACCTTATATATTGAAGATGAATTTCTAAAAGTTCAGCAGTTTAAAGGATATATTACCCTTTAAATTTTAATGAATATTGCCAAACTGCTAAGAGGTTGTACCTAAAATCTCACTGTAGAGTGTGAGAGAGCAGGCTTATCCACAGTATCATTTAGAACAGCCTAGAACTGGGGGATGATGGGGCTGTTAACCATCTTGTGGGAAATAAATAAATAAGTGCATTACTGTATGATGGTGTTCCTTCACCAGAAGAACTGCTGGATGCACAAAATGTAGGTGTCTACTAAATGCTATTAAACAGACTTTAATCTTGCTAATACTAATATAACAGGTAAAAAAATTGGCTTCTCATTGCTATTTTGAATTTAATTTTTAAATTATAAGGTTGAACTCTTTTCTTGTCTCCTGGCCAATTGTATATCGCTTTCATGCAATAGGCTAAACTTCATCTACTTTCTTATAGTATTGTTAAATATTTGTCATACTAGGGATTTTATATGTTAAAAAAAAAAACTGAAGGAAAGCATAGAAAAGCTTCTTTCCAGATTTTCTTGGTCATGGGATTTTACTCTTGATGTGTTATTTTAATTAATTATTTTAGTTAAAGTATTAGTAATTTAATAATTTTTGAATTATAATTACTAATTAATAAACAATTATTAAATTATTTTAATTAATTATGATGAGGCCATAAGTCATCTTTTGGCTTCTGAGTTTTTGACTATGTTAGCCCTCCTCAGAGAAGGCAGTGACAACCCACTCTAGTACTCTTGCCTGGAAAATCCCATGGACAGAGGAACCTAAGCAGGCTGCTTACTCTGGGGTCACGGCAAGTTGGATACGACTGAGAGGCTTCACTTTCGCTTTTCATTTTCATGCAATGGAGAAGGAAATGGCAAACCACTCCAGTGTTCTTGCCTGGAGAATCTCACGGACAGAGGAGCCTGGTGGGCTGCCATCTACGGGGTTGCACGAGTTGGACACGACTGAAGCGACTTAGCAGCAGCAGCAGCAGCCGCCCTCCTCACTCCAAAATTATCAAAATATTCTCCCACATTTTGTATTAGTACTTGTACAGTTTTGCTTTTATTCATGATTCATTCATCTGTAATTTATTTTAAATTTTGAGGAGAGATGCATTATTCCTGACTTCCAAATGGCTGGCAGTTTGTTCAAACAACATTTTCTGTTTTCTTTATTTTTCTTTGCTGATTTGAAATGTCACTTTTGATCTGTTCTAAACTGTCACAGACACTTTTTCTGTTTGGAAACGTCTATTTATTGATTGGTGTGCAGGTGCACGGTTGGGCACACCTCCAGTTGTGCCACTCTCATGTTTTTAACATGGTGAGTTTATCTCGTAGAATGAGAGGCCAAGGCTGTTTCCATAGCTGTATATTTCCATTTAAGTACTAGAATCCATATATCTGATTTAATATTTTACTATCACTTAATCATATGGAGAAATGTAAGGAAAATATGTATGAAGTGGATTAATGAGCATGAATTCCAGTTAAGCTATTTCAAATCCTAAAAATGGTGTTGTGAAAGTGCTGCACTCAATACACTAGCAAATTTGGAAAACTCACCAGTGGCCTCAGGACTGGAAAAGGTCAGTTTTCATTCCAATCCCAAAGGAAGGCAATGTCAAGGAATGCTCAGACTACTGCACAATTGCACTCATCTCACACACTAGTGAAGTAATGCTCAAAATTCTCCAAGCCAGGCTTCAAGAGTACGTGAACCGTGAACTTCCAGGTGTTCAAGCTCGTTTTCGAAAAGGCAGAGGAACCAGAGATCAAATTGCCAACATCCACTGGATCACTGAAGAAGCAAGAGAGTTCCAGAAAAAACATCTATTTTTGCTTTATTGACTATGCCAAAGCCTTTGACTGTGTGGATCACAATAAACTGCGGAAAATTCTGAAAGAGATGGGGATACCAGACCACTTGACTGGCCTCTTGAGAAATCTGTATACAGGTCAGGAAGCAAGAGTTAGAACTGGACATGGAACAACAGACTGGTTCCAAATAGGAAAACGAATATGTCAAGGCTGCATATTGTCACCGTGCTTATTTAACTTGTAAGCAGTGTACATATGAGAAATGCTGGACTGGATGAAGCACAAGCAGTAATCAAGATTGCCGAGAGAAATATCAATAACCTCAGATACTCAGGTCACCCTTATGGCAGAAAATGAAGAACTAAAGAGCCTCTTGATGAAAGTGAAAGAGGAGAATGAGAAAAGTTATCTTAAAATTCAACATTCAGAAAACTAACATGGCATCCGGCCCCATATCTTCATGGCAAATAGATGGGGAAACAGAGGCTGACTTTATTTTGGGGGATCCAGAATCACTGAAGATAGTGATTGCAGCCATGAAATTAAAAGACGCTTACTTGTTGGAAGGAAAGTTATGAGAAACCTAGACAGCATATTAAAAAGCAGACACATTACTTTGTAACAAAGGTTCATCTAGTCAAGGCTATGGTTTTTCCAGTAGTCATGTAAGGATGTGAGAGTTGGACTATAAAGCTGAACACCGAAGAATTGATGCTTTTGAACTGTGGTGTTGGAGAAGACTCTTGAGAGTCTCTTGGGCTGCAAGGAGATCCAACCAGTCCGTCCTAAAGGAGATCAGTCCTTGGTGTTCATTGGAAGGGCTGATGTTGAAGCTGAAACTCCAATATTTTGGCCACCTGATGCGAAGAGCTGACTCATTTGAAAAGACCCTGATGATGGGAAAGATTGAGGGCAGGAGAAGTGGACAACAGAGAATGAGATAGTTGGATGTCATCACCGACTCAATGGACATGAGTTTGGGTGAACTCCAGGAGTTGGTGATGGACAGGGAGGCCTGGTGTGCTGTGGTTCTTGCTGTTGTAGAGTCGGACACGGCTCAGCGACTGAACTGAACTGAAAGTCACTTAGGGAAAAACTTGCCCTTTATATTTAAATTTAAATGTAGTTTTTTCCTTATTTTGGAAAATCCCCTGAGAAAAATTCAAATTTTCTTTATCTAACTGTCTTATACATCTCTTATTAATTCTGAACTTCTTTAGCTTAGTTTATTTATACATAGGAATTCCTTTTACCATGTTTTCCAACTGATTATTCTTAGTTTAGGAAATTAATGATCATTTTACATACTAAAAATTTAATTTTTGACTTCTCAGTCATTTAAAAAGCTTTTCTATTGATATCTTTGGTTTTCTTAGATATATGATATTATAATTTTAGTTACTGATAGTTTTCACTCCAATAGTTGTTTATTCTTTCTTTTTTCCAATTATATTTTTTGTACTATTAGAATAATTGAAAACTTAATTAACAACATTTGTATTTGTATCTTGTTCACTAATTTAGTGAGAATATATTGAAATGTTTTGTGGAGAATGTAATTATTTTGTGGTAAGGGACATATATCTTTTATCATTATGAAAATATCGGTGTATCTTTTGTTAAGAAACTTTAATTTCTCTTTGGTATATTATAATGATCACAGAATGTGTCTCTCTCTCCCTAGGAATATGGGAAAATATATAAATCCTGATATTCAACTATTTGCATTCTGGGCATAATTCTAAATAATGTTTTATAGTATTTTATTTTTCTACCAAGTAACTCAGTTCAGTTGAGTCGCTCACTTGTGTCCGACTCTGTGACCCCATGAATCGCAGCATGCCAGGCCTCCCTGTCCATCACCAACTCGCAGAGTTCACTCCAGACTCACATCCATCGAGTTGGCGATGCCATCCAGCCATCACATCCTCTGTTGTCCCCTTCTCCTCCTGCCCCCAATCCCTCCCAGCATCAAAGTCTTTTCCAATGAGTCAACTCTCCACATGAGGTGGCCAAAGTACTAGAGTTTCAGCTTTAGCATCATTCCTTCCAAATAAAGTCCAGGGCTAATCTCTTTCAGAACGAACTGGTTGGATCTCCTTGCAGTCCAAGGGACTCTCAAGAGTCTTCTCCAACAACACAGTTCAAAAGCATCAATCCTTCGACGCTCAGCCTTCTTCACAGTCCAACTCTCACATCCATACATGACCACATGAAAAACCATAGCCTTGACTAGATGCACCTTAGTCGGCAATGTAATGTCTCTGCTTTTGAATATGCTGTCTAGGTTGGTCATAACTTTCTTCCAAGGAGTAAACGTCTTTTAATTTCATGGCTGCAATCACCATCTGCAGTGATTCTGGAGCCCAGAAATATAAAGTCAGCCACGGTTTCCACTGTTTCCCCATCTATTTCCCATGAAGTGATGGGACCGGATGCCATGATCTTTGTCTTCTGAATGTTGAGCTTTAAGCCAACTTTTTCACTCTCATCTTTCACTTTCATCAAGAGGCTTTTAGTTCCTCTTCACTTTCTGCCATAAGGGTGGTGTCATCTGCATATCTGAGGTTATTGAAATTTCTCCCAGCAATCTTGATTCCAGCTTGTCTTTCTTCCAGTCCAGCGTTTCTCATGATGTACTCTGCATAGAAGTTAAATAAGCAGGGTGACAATATACAGCCTTAATGTACTCCTTTTCCTATTTGGATCCAGTCTGTTGTTCCATGTCCAGTTCTAACGTTTCCTTCCTGACCTGCATACAGGTTTCCCAAGAGGCAGGCCCAGGTGTTCTGGTATCCCCATCTCTTTCAGAAATTTTCACAGTTTATTGTGATCCACACAGTCAAAGGATTTGGCAAAGTCAATAAAGCAGAAATAGATGTTTTTCTGGAGCTCTCTTGCTTCTTCCATGATCCAGTGGATGTTGGCAATTTGATCTCTGGTTCGTCTGACTTTTCTAAAACCAACTTGAACATCTGGAAGTTCATGGTTCACGTATTGCTGAAGCCTGGCTTGGAGAATTTTGAGCATTACTTTACTACCAAGTAACTCAATTTGCCAATATTTTATTTCATAATTTTGCATCCATATTTTTAACAAAATCTTTTTTTAAATTATAGTTGATTTACAACATTGTGTTAGCTTCTTGTGTGCAACAAAATGACTCAGTTTTATATATATGTATACTTTTCCAGATTCTTTTCAACTATAGGTTATTAGGTTATTTCAAATATTATCTATTGTTTAGAACCTTGTTGTTCATATATTTCTTATCTAGTAGTGCATATTTATTAATCTCAAGCTTCTAATTTATGCCCCCTCCCACCCCACTTTCCTCTTTGTGACTGTTTCTGTTTTATAAATACGTTTATTTGTATCTTTTTTTTTTAGATTCCACATGTAAGTGATATACTGAATTTGTTTTTCTCTGACTTATTTTACTTAGTATGATAATGTCTAGGTCCATCCAAGTTGCTGCGAAAAGAATTATTTCATTCTTTTTGTGACTAAGTATAAGATCCTCTAGAGTGGGAAATGGCAACCCACTTCAGTATTCTTGCTTGGAAAGTTCCATGGACACAGGAGCTTTGTGGGCTACAGTCCATGGGGCCATAGAGAGTCAGCACAACTGAGCAACTAAGCACATGCATGCACACAGATATACACCAGTGCTTCTTTATCATTCATCTGTTGATGGTCATTTAGGTTGCTCACGTAGCTTAGCTGTTATAAATAGTGATGCTGTGAACATCAGGGTGCATATATCTTTTAAATTAGTTTTCTTTGAATATCTGCCCAGGAGTAGAATTACTGGATCATGTAATATCTCTATTAGTTTTCTAAGGAACTTCTATCACATTCTCTATAGTGGCTGCATCAATTTATATTTCCACCAACAGTGTAGAAGGGTTCCCTTTATCCACACCTTCTCCAACATTTATTATTTGTAGACTTGTTGATGATGACCATTCTGACAAGTGTGAGATGATACCTTGTAGTTTTGATTTGCATGTCTCTACTATTTAGTGATGTTAAGCATCTTTTCATGTATATACATGCCATCTGTAGGTCTTCTTTGGATAATTATATCTATTTAGATCTTCTACCCATTTTCTGATTGGACAGAAAATTTGTTGTTTGTTTGTTTATTTATATAAAGTGCTATGTGTGATATTTGTATGGGGCTTGTATATTTTGAAAATTAATTCCATGTCGCTCACACCTTTTGCAAATATTCTCCCACTTATCTTTTCGTTTTGTTTATGGTTTCTTTTGCTGTGCAAAAACTTATAAATTTAATAAGTCCAGTTTGCTTGTTTTTGCTTTTATTTCTTTTGCCTTGAAAGACTAACTTAAGAAAACCATGCTTAGATTTATGTCAGAGAATGTTTTGCCTATATTCTCTTCTAGGAGTTTGGCATCATGGCTTATAGTTAAGTCTTAAATGATTTTGAGTTTATTTTTGTGTATGGTTAAGGGAGTGTTCTAACTTCATTGATTTACATGTGACTGTCCAGTTTTCCCAACACCACTTGCAGAAGAGTTTGTCCTTTTCTATTATGTATTCTTGCCTCCTTTGTCAAAGATTAATTGACTATAAGATGTAGATTTACTTCTGGACATTCCATTCTTTTCTATTTATCTATATGTCTGCTTTTGTGCCAATACCATGCTTTTAAAATTACTGTAGCTCTGTAGCATGTTATCTGAAATTTGGGAGGATAATGCCACTAGCTTTGTCTGGCATAAGAAGGACTTATATGGACCCTTCTGAAACTCTTCCAAAAGACTGAAGAGAAAGGAACACGGCCAGAGTTATTCCATGAAGCCATCATCACTCTGATATCAAAACCAGATAAAGACATTACCAAAAAGAAAACTAAAAGTAAGTATCACTGATAAATATAGATGCAGAAATCCTCAACAAAATATTCACAAAATGAATCTAGCAATATATAAAAAGGATCATTCATCATGATCAAGTTGGATTTATTCTGGATTCACAAGGATGGTTTCTGCATACTCAATCAATGTGATACACCATATCAGCAACAGAAAGACATAAATCACATGATCACCTCAGTAGATATGGAGAAGTCTTTTGATATAATATTCAGTATCCATTCATGATAAAACTCTTACCAAAGTGGGTATACAGGGAGCATATCTCAGCAAATAAAAGCTGTTTATGACAAACCTAGAGCCAGCATAATACTCAACAGTGGAAAACTGAGAGCCTTCCTACCAAAATCTGGAACAAGATAAGGATGCCCACTTTCACCACTTCTATTCAACATAGTGTTATAAATCCTAGCCACCGCAGTCAGAAAAAGGAAATTAAAAGGTATCCAAATTAAAAAGAGATGTGGTAAAATTGATGACATGAGACTCTGTATGCAAAACACTAAAGACTCCACACAAAAACTATCAGCTCTAATGAACTAATTCATCAAGGTAGCAGAATACAAGATTAACATACAGAAATCGGTCGCATTTCTTTGTAAATATAGACTATCAAGTTTAAAACGTTTAAAGCATGTGTTTACCTGCTTAGTCCAGAGACATTTTAGAGGATGGATCTATTTGTAGTGAGTTTGGGGTGGTTGAAGGAGTCTTGCATGCAATTAGATGTGTCAAGCCAGTGATATATGGAACTATAAGATGTTCAGTGTCTCTGTGTAATTCAATGGCAACTTAAGTTTCCTGCAGTTGTGTAGGGAAATTAAAGTCAGGTTTAATTTCAGAGCAGTATGTATTCATGACCTTTTTGCTGTGCAGTGAACTCTGTTTAATGTTTCCATTCAAGGTGCTGTAGTAATTGTTAACTCAACAAGAATCTTAACTAAAATATAAACAGTTGAATGAAGCCTTCAGTGCAGATTTTACTGGTTTAAAGATTAGCCTCTTAATTGTAAGAAATTATAATGATATCTCTGTTGCTATTACTCAATGACTTCTCTTTAGTATAAATTGACTTGTGGGGTTTAACTACCACATTTATATTGTCTCACCAAAATTAAGTAGAAAATTCGATGAATCTGGCTGTTTTTAAGTGCTTTGCTATTAGATTAATAAAAGATTTTTAGAATATCAGGGTGAATTGGGCAGGAGAGATAGCCTACTACCATTAGCCACAGCCCATAATGAACTTTTGCATGAATTATGACTAGATCTGAATAATATTAATAAATGATATTTTATATAAATATTTTAATGAAAACTGACAAATCAAATGAACCATATCAGTGTCTCCTCACCTCCAGATTTCAAAAGCAACACTTTATGATAATCTCTGGGTCACATAGTTATTAGGGAAATAAGATTATAAAAATATTAATTAAACTCAAAGTAACCAGTATACTGGAAATGCCAAGATAACTTGAGGCTCTGAAGTTATCTTTGTTGAAACACAGACTTGGTGTTTTGCAAAGAAATCATTTGTTCTGCCGTAGTGAAGCTAATTATTCTCAGCATGCAACCACTGTTTCAAAAGGCACATCAGCCTTTGCTGTATGTTGCAGGAATTAAAACCCAATCAAATGAGATAATGAAGTGCATACAAAGAATACGATCTCACTTTTGCAATGCAATAAAAATGAAAGCCATTAAAAATCTTGCAAAAATCATAATTTAGAGAGGAAAAACATGCTATAAAGCAAATGTTTACCGTTTATTTTAATTACCTGTTGCTTAGAGGTAAGCATTAGGCTTATTTATGGTGTGGTTAAGACTCTTCTTTTCAGTGACTGAGGAATATGGTGGCTAACAGTCCAATATGAAAAAGCATAATGCAGGAGCTTTTAAATTTCATAGAAGACTAAAAGGATATAGTGCATATTATTCAGGGATAAAGCTGTATACTTGTAGGAATTTTATGGTAAAATACTAAGAAAGTGGTTATAGTAAATAGTAATAGGCCAGTATTGGTGCTCCTTTGTACCTGTTTGACCTGAAAGAACGAAATATATTAGTGCTCCTATTCATTAAAAAGATAATAATAACATCTATGTTAATATCAGCAACATATTACCTATTTAATAATCTCTACCTCCTTTCTTTTTCCTGTGAAACTTACCTTTCTTCTAAGAGTGTATAAATCATTAGTCTAGCCCCCATAATTGCATAATGAGAGCAGAACACAGTAAGATGTGGTTCTGTCATGCGATTTTACTGAAGAGAAATCTCTTGTGATTTAAACCCATTGAGTTAGTACTTTTTTCAATTGATTGTTTTGGTGTTTGTTTTCTTCCACACTCACCATTGTCAGTGATTCTTCCTGCTCCCAACCAACACTACCTTTTTAGTTACCTAGGGTGAAATTAGAATGGATTCTAGGTTTTGTCCCTCGCTTATTATGGGAGAGACTAGAGTAAGCTTTCCTTTCAGCTGCATCACAGTACAGTCATTGCAGCAGCCCAGAATGTGAAAGCAGCAGGATCCAGACATCAGCAATGGCAACACAGAGAGCCTGAAGTTTCTGCTCATTGCACACTATGGGGGCTACTTGTCTGGAGCAGTTTACCCTGCAGAGTATTGATTGAGGATAATGCCCACTGTTAGTTATTTACATGTCTAACAATACCTGGGGTATTAATATGTTCATGGAATTTTCTCTTGATTCTGTGTTCTGTCTTCATTTTACATTTTGTCTTGGTTTACGTGATGCTATCGTATGAATTATTTTGTCCTAGGGTTGAGGAACATGACAGTTTGGTAGCAGGTGCACTTCCAAGCTTATTAACATGCACACAGGAAGACTCAATGAATGATATGTGGTGTATATGTACGTCACTGTTTCTCCAGAGCTTCACAGTGCTTGGCACATAGTAGGCACTCAATAGATACTTTCCCGTTGGTTGAATGAATGGGTCAGTTTTCATCAGAGGTTTGATTTGGCAGACATAGTAGAGATCACATACGAACTGTGATGAAATTAACTTTGCACAGTCACATCTGGGTTACAATTTAGCAAACCCTAGGAAGAGCCTTGGTCTAGATGCTTGGCTTGTGTGATATTGACAGTGTTGTACTTGTCAGTATTTATATTCTTATTTTGGGCTAAAAATGTAAAGATTTCAGAATATTCAAACAGCTTCAAAATGTGGTTTCTGTCACCATGAATTTAAAGACACATGTGTTTATAAGGGCATTTTGTCCACACTCTCAAAAAGCCTTACAAAAATTGGAAAATGAGATATGTTGTAGATTAAACAGTCATATTTGCTAAGATGCTTTTGCAGTACTGCTTTTATTTACATCCCAGTTTAGATGCTTATGTGCATTTCTTTTCAGTTGAGGAAAGTAAAATTAGATAGTGAGCTATAGTTCAGCCACAACTTGGCTGTTCTTAGCCCGTTATTCTACTTAGAAAGGAAAACAGGTTTTGAGTACCTTTTTGTCCCCTTTATCATCTGCTGGGATCTGCAACATTTTTTGTGTCACCGATTAGCAAATGAAAGAAAAATTATTTTCATTGTAAATTGCAGAAGGATGCTATTGTCATAAACTGAGACAGGTTAGCATCTGTATCTCAAGGGAAAAACTTTTGGAAGTAGCAGATCTGCCAGTAGCAATTAATTAGAAAGCTTTTCATACTGTTTTCAGTTATAGACATGTACTAGCTGCTAGAGAAAATTGATAGTGACGTCCGCTGTCACCACAGGATAGTACAAAGAATGGAGCTCATTTACTGACATTTGCTTTTTCTTAAAGTATCCTGTCTTCATCTTTGTTCAGCTTGATTTTCATTTTCAAATGCTGAATTCAACATAACTATAGACTATTTTTATTGCATTGTGATGTACAGTGTGGAAGATGTAAGCACATCTTTCTTCATAAGAATGAATACATCTTACATTTGTGAATGCCAAGAATCTATATTGAACAGTTGATCTCTATTTACCACCTACTAAGCTAAAGTATAAAGAAAGGCCACACTTTTAGTAAACAAAGATATATCAGCTTAAAATACCAGTAGCAAGACTGTAAAAAATTGTAATTAAAAAAAATAAACATGACTTTTATATAACAAATTGTTTTATCTCAAGGACAGGCTTGAGTTTTTAAGTTCCTTTATGGATAATCATGTATACCAAAATTCATTTTTCTTAGGAAAATATTGCCATTGAATTCATTCTGTACATCTGGTCCTGGGACATTTGAGTACAGTTGTTTATCTCCAAGTCTAATTACTAAAGAAAAAAAAGTTACTTTAAAATTTTTAGCACGTGAATTATTTATTTTCCTTTTTTCATAAGCACTTGTCATGCATTTATTTCATGGACCTTGTACTACTTAAATAAATTCAAGTCATACAAATAGGGGCTTCCCCAGTGACTCAGCAGGTAAAGAATCTGCCTGCAATGCAGGAGACACAGGAAATGCAGGTTCAATCCCTGGGTCGGGAAGATCCCTTGGAGGAGGAAATGGCAACCTACTCCAGTATTCGTGCCTGGAAAATCCCACGGACAGTGAAGCCTTGTAGGCTACAGTCCATGGGGTCCCGAAGAATCAGACATGACTGAACGACTAACACTTTCACTTTGTGTTTATTGTATTTTTAGTGCAGATATTCTCTACAAAATCATTGATTTTCAGAAACCTGTCTCTAATTAGGCAAGATAATGTATAGGGAGATCATGGTATCTTACTACTATTTTTTTGGCCACACTGCGTGCTCATGGGGAACTTCCCAGATGAAGTTCCACAATTCTTGCCCTGGAAACTAGCAGTTTTAGCACTGGACCACCAGGGAAGCCTGATATGCTACTACTTTCAAAACCATCACTAAGCACGTGGGCAAATTGTTAAACTTCTGTGTTTCTTCTCTCTCTCTCTTTTTTTTTTTCTGTTGTCACATAATGATGCGATTTCCATTTCTGATGTGAAAGATTTAGTGGACATTTAACATATGAAAGTAATGAACATCAATTAGTTTGTCTTCATAGTTGATTAAAATGTAAAATAAAAATGAAACTAGAAAATGAAATTATTGACTCCCAGTTAAACATTATGGGTTGAACATAAGAGATCTCTGTGCTTCATCTTCAAACCCTGCTAAAACAACAGTAGCAGAATTTTAAATGTATTAAAACAGGGCTGTCTGGTGATGAAAGTAAAATCCAGTGCTGCAAAGAACAATATTGCATAGGAGCCTGGAATGTTAGGTCCATGAGTCAAGACAAATTGGATATGGTCAAACAGGAGATGGTAAAGAATAAACATTGACATCTTAGGAATCAATGAACTAAAATGGATGGGAATGGGTAAATTTAATTCAGATGACCATTGTATCTACTATTGTGGGCAAGAATCCCATAGAAGAAATGGAGTAGCCCTCATAATCAACAGAAGAGTCTGAAATGCAGTACTTGGGTACAGTCTCAAAAATGACAGAATGATCTTGGTTTGTTGCCAAGGAAAGCCATCAACATCACAGTTATCCAAGTCTATGCCCCTGCCACTGATGCCAAAGAAACTGAAGTTGATCAGTTCTATGAAGACCTAGAAGACCTCCTAAAACTAACAAACAAACAAAAAAAGATGTTGTATTCATCATTGGGCATTGGCATGCAAAACGAAGAAGTCAAGAGATACCTGGACTAACAGGCAAGTTTGGCCTTGGAAAACAAATGAAGCAGGGCAAAGGCTAACTAAATTCTGCCGAGAGAGTACATTCATCCTAACAAATACCCTTTCTCAACAACACAAGAGACGACTTTACACATCAGTTCAGTTCAGTTCAATTCAGTTGATCAGTCATGTCCGACTCTGTGAGACCCCATGGACTGCAGCACACAGGCCTCCCTGTCCATCACCAACTCCTGGAGTTTACTCGAACTCGTGTCGATTGACTTGGTGATGCCATCCAACCATCTCATCCTCTGTTGTCCCCTTCTCCTTCCACCTTCAATCTTTCCCTATATCAGGGTCTTTTCAAACGAGTCAGTTTTTTGCATCAGGTGGCCAAAGTATTGGAGTATCAGCTTCAGCTTCAGTCCTTCCAATGAATATTCAGGAATGATTTCCTTTTAGGATGGACTGGTTGGATCTCCTTGCAGTCCAAGGGACTCTCAAGAGTCTTCTCCAACACCACAGTTCAAAAGCATCAATTCTTTGGTGCTCAGTATTCTTTATAGTCCAACTCTCACATCTATACGTGACTACTGGAGAAACCTTATCTGACTAGATGGACCTTTGTTAAAGAAGTAATGTCTCTGCTTTATAATATGCTGTCTAGGTTGATCATAACTTTTCTTCCAAGAAGCAAGAGCCTTTTAGTTTCATGGGTGAAGTCACCATCTGCAGTGATTTTGGAGCCCCCAAAATAAAGTCTCTCACTCTTTCTACTGTTTCCCCATCTATTTGCCATGAAGTGATGGGACTAGGACGCTGGACTGGAAGAAACACAAGCTGGAATTAAGATTGCTGGGAGAAATATCAATAACCTCAGATATGCAGATGACACCACCCTTATGGCAGAAAGTGAAGAGGAGCTAAAAAGCCTCTTGATGAAAGTGAAAGATGAGAGTGAAAAAGTTGGCTTAAAGCTCAACATTCAGAAGACAAAGATCATGGCATCCGGTCCCATCACTTCATGGGAAATAGATGGGGAAACAGTGGAAAGAGTGTCAGACTTTATTTTGGGGGCTCTAAAATCACTGCAATGGCACCCCACCCCAGTACTCTTGTCTGGAAAATCCCATGGATGAAGGAGCCTGGTAGGCTGCAGTCCATAAGGTCGCAAAGAGTCGGACATGACTGAGCGACTTCATTTTCACTTTTCACTTTCACACATTGGAGAAGGAAGTGGAAACCCACTCCAGTGTTCTTGCCTGGAGAATCCCAGGGACAGGGGAGCCTGGTGGGCTGCCATCTATGGGGTCGCGCAGAGTCGGACACGACTAAAGCAAATTAGCAGCAGCAACAAAATCACTACAGATGGTGACTGCAGCCATGAAATTAAAGATGCTTACTCCTTGGAAAAAAGTTATGACCAACCTAGATAGCATATTCAAAAGCAGAGACATTACTTTGTCAACTAGGGTCCGTCTAGCAAGGCTATGGTTTTTCCAGTAGTCATGTATGGATGTGAGAGTTGGACTGTGAGGAAGGCTGAGCACTGAAGAATTGATGCTTTTGAACTGTGGTGTTGGAGAAGACTCTTGAGAGTCCCTTGGACTGCAAGGAGATCCAACCAGTCCATTCTGAAGGAGATCAGCCCTGGGATTTCTTTGGAAGGAATGATGCTAAAGCTGAAACTCCAGTACTTAGGCCACCTCATGCGAAGAGTTGAATCACTGGAGAAGACTCTCATGCTGGGAGGGATTGGGGGCAGGAGGAGAAGGGGACGACAGAGGATGAGCTGGCTGGATGGCATCACGGACTCCATGGACGTGAGTCTGAGTGAACTCCGGGAGTTGGTGATGGACAGGGAGGCCTGGCATGCTCCGATTCATGGAGTCTCAAAGAGTCGGACACGACTGAGCGACTGAACTGAACTGAACTGATGGGACTAGATGCCTTGATCTTAGTTTTCTGAATGTTGAGTTTTAAGCCAACTTTTTCACTCTCCTCTTTCACTTTCATCAAGAGACTCTTTAATTCTTCTTCAGTTTCTGCCATAAGGGTGGTGTCATCTGGATATCTGAGGTTATTGATATTTTTCCTGGCAATCTTGATTCCAGCTTGTGCTTCATCCAGCCCAATGTTTCTCATGATGTACTCTGCATATAAGTTAAATAAGCACAGTGACAATATACAGCCTTGATGTACTCCTTTCCCTATTTGGAACCAGTC
Source organism: Nanger dama (assembly GCA_917880005.1). Taxonomy (NCBI): domain Eukaryota; kingdom Metazoa; phylum Chordata; class Mammalia; order Artiodactyla; family Bovidae; genus Nanger; species Nanger dama. The sequence continues at coordinate 41,938,701 of CAKJTW010000007.1, forward strand.
AATTGTTCCATGTCCATTTCTAACTGTTGCTTAAGAGGCAGGCCAGGTGTTCTGGTATTCCCAACCCTTTACAACTTTTTCAGAGTTTATTGTGATCTACAGAGAGTCTTTGGCATAGTCAACAAAACAGAAGTAAATGTTTTTCTGGAACCCTCTTGCCTTTTCAATGATCCAAGGATATTGGCAATTTGCTCTCTGGTTCCTCTGCATTTTCTAAATCCATCTTGAAAATCTGGAAGTTCATGGTTCATGTACTGTTGAAGCTTCACTTGGAGAATTTTGAACATTACCTTACTAGCATGTGAGATGAGTGCAATTGTGCAGTAGTTTGAACATTCTTTGGCATTGCCTTTCTTTGGGATTGGAATAAAACTGACCTTTTCCAGTCCTATGGCCACAGCTGAGTTTTCCAAATTTGCTGGCGTATTGAGTGCAGCACTTTCACAGCATCATCTTTTAGGATTTGAAATAGCTCAACTGGAGTCCCGTCACCTGCACTAGCTTTTGTTTGTAGTGATGCTTAGGCCCCCTTGACTTCACATTCCATGATCTCTGGCTCTAGGTGAGTGATCACATCATTGTGGTTATCAGGGTCATGAAGATCTTTTTGTGCAGTTCTTCTGTGTATTCTTTCCAGCTCCTGTTAATATTTTTTGCTTCTGTTAAGTCCATATCATTTCTGTCCTTTATTGTGCCCATTGTTGCATGCAATGTTCCCTTGGGATCTCTAATTTTCTTGAAAAGATCTCTAGTCGTTCCAATGCTATTGTTTTCTTCTATTTCTTTGCATTGATCACTGAGGAAAGCTTTCTTATCTCTCCTGGCTATTCTTTGGAACTCTGCATTCAAATGGGTATGTCTATCCTTTTCTCCTTTGCCTTTCACTTCTCTTCTTTTCACAGCTTTACAAATGGACGTCACCAAATGGCCAATACCAAAATCAAACTGATTACATTCTTTATAGATGATATGAATAATCCGTGTACTGTCAGCAAAAACAAGAGCTGAAGCTGACTATTGCTAAGATCATCAGCTTCTCATAGTAAAATTCAGGCTTAAACTAAAGAAAGTCAGAAAGACCACTAGGCCAGCCAGCCATGACTTAAAATCTCCTATGAAAATGCAGTAGAGAAAACTAGTAGATTCAAGGAATTGGAACTTGTAAACAGTGTGTCTGAAGAACTGTGGATGGACGTCCATAATATTGTACAGGAGGCAGTGAACAAAACTATCCCGAAGAAAAAGAAAAGCAAAAATACAAAGTTGTTATCTGAGGAGGTTTTACAAATAGCTAAAAAGAAAAGTGTAAAACAAGGGAGAAAGGGAAAGGCATATCCAACTAAGCACAGATTTCCAAAGAACAACACAGAGAGACAAGAAGGCCTTCTTTTATGAACAATGTATAAAACTAGAAGAAAACACCAGAAGGGTAAAGACTAGAGATCTCTTCAGGAAAATTAGAGATATCAACAGAACATTTTGCCCAAAGACGGGCACAATAAAGGACACAAAAGGTAGGTACTAGCCATCTAGTCAGAGAAGGCAATGGCACCCCACTTCAGTACTCTTGCCTGGAAAATCCCACGGATGGAGGAGCCTGGTAGGCTGCAGTCCATGGGGTCGCTAAGAGTTGGATACGACTGAGCGACTTCACTTTCACTTTTCACTTTCATGCATTGGAGAAGGAAATGGCAACCTACTCCAGTGTCTTGCCTGGAGAATCCCAGGGATGGGGGAGCCTGGTGGGCTGCCATCTATGGGGTCGCGCAGAGTCGGACATGACTGAAGTAACTTAGCAGTAGCAGCAGCCACCTAGTAGATGGCTGAACAGATCAAGAAGAGATGGAAAGAATACATGGAAGAACTATATAAAAATATACGGGTGAACCAGAAGACTATGATGGTGTGGTGGGCCACCCAGAGCCAGACATTCTGGAGAGCAAAGCCAAGTGGGCCTGAAGAAGCACTGCTGTTAATAAAGCTGATGGATGTGAAGGAATTCCAGCAGAGGTATTCAGAACCCTAAAGGATGATGCCATCAAGGTGTTGCATTCATTATGGTCAGCAAATCTAGATGACTTAGCAGTGGCAACAGGACTGGAAAAAGTGAGTCCTCATCCCAGTTCCTAAGAAGGATAGTACTAAAGGATGTGCTGACCATCAGACAATTGCACTTATCTTCCTTGCTAGTAAGGTCATGCTTAAAATCGTGCATGCTAGGCTTCAGTACTATGCAAAGCAAAAACTTCCAGATGTCCAAGCTGGATTTAGACAAGGAAGAGGAACCAGAGATCAAACTGCAGACATTTGCTGGATCATAGAGAAAACTAGGGAATTCTAAGAGAAACATCTACGTCTGTTTCATTGACTATGCAAAAGCCTTTGACTGTGTGGATCATAATAAACTGTGGAAAGCTCCTAAAGAGACAGGAATAGCAGACCATCTTACCTGTCTGTTGAGAAATCTGTATATGGGTCAAGCAGCGGTTAGAACCATATATGGAACAACTGATTGGTTCAAGACTGAGAAAGGAGTAAGACAGGGCTGTCTGTTATCACCATGTTTGTTTAATCTATATGCTGAATGCTGGGCTGGATGAGTTACAAGCAGTAATCAAGATAGGCAGGAACCTCAGATATGAGGATGATACTACTCTAGTGGCAGAAAGTGAAGAGGAACTAAAGAGCCTCTTGATAACGGTGAAGGAGAAGAGTGAAAGAGCCAACTCAAAACTAAACATTAAAAAAACTTAGATCATGGCATCTGGTCCCATTATTTCATGGCAAACAGAAGGGGAAAAGGTAGAAGTAGTGACAGATTTCCTCTCGGGCTCGAAATCACTAATAGTGACTGCAGCCATGATATCAGAAGATGTTTGCTTCTTGGCAGGAAAGCTATTACAATCCTAGACTGCATGCAGAAAAGCAGAGACATTACTCTGCTGACAAAAGTCTGTAAAGTCAAGGCTGTGGTCTTCTCAGTGGTCAAGTATGATTGTGAGAGCTGGACCATAAAGAAGGTGGAGCATGAAAGAACTGATGCCTTCAAACTGTGATGCTGGAGAAAACTCCTGAGAGTCCCTTGGACAGCAAGGAGATCAAACCAGTCAATCTTAAGGGAAATCAACCCTGAATACTCGTTGGCAGGACTGATGCTAAAGTTTAAACTCCAGTATTTTGGTCGTCTGATGTGATCAGCTACTCACTGGAACAGTTCCTGATGCTGGGAAAGATTGATGGCAGAAGGAGAAGAGAGAGCATCAGAGGATGAGATGGCTGGATGGCATCACCAGTGCAGTGGACAAGAGCTTGGGCAAACTTTGTGAGATGGTGAAGGACAGAGAGGCCTGATGTGCTGCAGTCCATGCGGTCACAAAGAGTCAGACACGACTGGGTGACCAAACAACAACAATACAGGGCTTCCCGAGTGGTTCAGTGTTAAAGAATCCACCCCGCCAGTATGTAGGAGACACGGGTTCAATCCCTGGTACAGGAAGATCCCACATGCTGTGGATCACCTAATCCCGTGCACCACACTACTGAGCCTGTGTTCTGGAGCTTGGGAGCCACAACTGCTAGACCCCATGTTCAGCAGCAAAAGAAGCCTCCACAATGAGAAGTCCAAGCTTGGCAACTAGAGAGTATCCCTGCTCACTACAACAAGAGCAAAGCCTGTGCAGCAACAAAGACCCAGCACAGCCAAAAGTAAATAAATAAAAATGTTTAAAAATGTATAAATACATGAGAGGAAAAGAGGAGTTAGTACAAATAGTGTTGCATCTCCAAACTTGTATCTCCTGCTTGTTTTTTAAATTTTTCCCACCGTTGAGAGCTACCTGGGAAGCCCATAGCTCTCTAGAGAGCTAAAAACATTGTAAGAGGATTATATCATCTAGGTAATCAGACAAAGAAAAATCATAAGGCTTTTGGGTGACACAGTTATCTGAATGCAGTAATTTATGGTTGAGATATTACTATGTATTTATTAAATCTATTCCATTTTCTTCATCTTGAGCCTACAGGGAGATAAATTTCCCAGCTTCCTTGCAATCAGATTGTGACTATATAATATCTTTTTGTACAATGGTATACAGAGATAAATAATGTAGACATCTCATAGAACTGTAGCACTCTCCTGCCCTCTCCTTTCTTTCAGAGGCAACCATGTAGAACACATGTTGAAATACCGAGTCAAAAGATGGAAGCACTCCAGGTCCCTGGAAAGTAGAACAGCTGAATCAGTAAACTCGAATATAGATCACTTGAAATGATCTAATATGATGAATATTGAGGGGAAAAAAAGATAACATAAGCAGTGCCTCAAAGATCTGTGAGACAGCATTAACTATGCCAACAAATAGGTTGTGGAAATTCCAGAAATAAAGGAAATAGAAGGGAACCCGAAAAAAATGTATTTGAAGACCTAGCCCTCAAATTTGACGAGAAACATTAACCAGATACCTAAGGAACTCAACAAAGCCTGAATAGAATGAGAAATCTACATCAAATACAAAAAGAATTTGTTATAAAACAAGAGAAAAAAGAGTCATCAAGTCCAAGGGAACCACAGTTGAAACATAGGTTAAATCCATTTCATCTTCCTTCACTAATCAGAGTTATTTTAAGATTTACATGTCCTCCAAGCAGCATGTAACGTGGACAGTAAGCCATTTGACTGAGTTGTTTTCTAGGAACATGAAGGCAGCTGCTTCTAGTTCCAGCTGAGCTGGTTGAGACGTGATAGACCCACTGATCCTTTAATTGGACAAGTTTGAGTATCCTCTCCATGACATTTTGAACATGCATAGTCCTGTAGCTTTGCTATGTATTTCCAGAATAACAATTACCACAGCTTTTTCCCAGTCAGCTTTTCCTATGCTCCCATGCCTCAAACTGCCCTGCTTCATTATTCATTATCTCATAAATACCTGGAACTCCGTGCCTTTAGGGAGGCAGATTTGAGATTTGGAAATTAACAAATATATGTAAAAATGACTCACAGAACAAGGAATTCATCCTAAGGGAAATAAAAATATATTTTGAACTGAATGAAGATGAAACAACATGTCAGACCGTATGTAATGCAGAAGAGCAGTGCTTAAGGAAATGTTTTGGTTTTAAGGCCTACATCAAAAAAATAAGAAAGGCCTATGTCAAAAAACAAGGCTCACATAACTTCAGTAAGTAAGTAACCTAAGTACCTATGTAACTTAAGGCCTCATAACCTAAGTTTCCACCTTAAGAAGCCAGAAAAAAAAAAAAAAAAGCAATTAAGCCTTTGGCAAAAGAAAAGAAATTATAAAGTTAGAGTATAAACCAATGAATTTAAAGAAAGAAAATCAATATTGAAAAATTGGAGAAATCAGAAGTTCCATGAAAAGACTAAAGAGAAGGACAAACTTTTAACTAGGATGATTAAGAAAAAAGAGAACAGATGAATCACCAAAATCAGGAATGAGAGAGGAGAACTCAGTATCAACTTTATATAATACTTTTTGGCTTAAAAACAGAAAGTATTTTAATTAACGTATGTATGCTTTTTTTTAAGACATGCTGTTTCATAGTTAATACACTCATTATAGTATGAAAATAACTCTTATGCCCTGGGAAAGCAGAACATTCCGTGACTCCCTTTATGGTGACATTTGTTTTATTACGATAGTCTGAAACTGAACCACAGTCTCTCTGAGATATACTTCAGAGTGGAAGAAAAGTAAACCATCTGATATATGGTCAGTTGATTTTTGATTACAAAATGCTGAGACTTTTCAATGAGAAAATGACAACCTTTCACAATTGAGTGTTCACGTGCCAAGTAATGAGTTTAGAACTTTACTATCATACCAGGCATAACAATTAGCTCAAGTGGATCATACTTAAACCTATGTGACCACTGCACCTATTGGTGATGTGCAAAGACCTGCCATGGAACTCAGTGATGCTGTGTCTTTTTAGCTTGTACATTTCTGAAGGCCTTGGTGATTCATGTGGTCTCTGTGTGTTCACTTGGACATAATCTTTTCTTTGGTCTTCCTTTTCCTTACATAATATATCTAATCCTGCAGTGTCTCTTCCTGCCCTGTCTTCCCTTCCCTGTCATTTCAGTTTTCATAAGTGTTTGTCCAGGCTTCTAGGAACCATCAGTTTGTACCACTCCTTTCAGTCTTTGGCAGAGTATTAAAATTTGTATCCTTGGTATGTTTCTCCAAGTTAATAAATCTCTTATCCCCATGGGTTCTGAACCCTAATCAAACATGCTCAAAAGCAAGCCTCTTGAATAGTCTTCTGGCTCCTACCAGTAGTTGCTAGCTAATTCTCATAGCTACTTTGCTATTTCAGCTTTTTGACGAGGCTCAATTAATGCTGCAGTTGGGTTTCCTGGTAGCTCAGCTGGTAAAGAATCCATCTGCAGTGCAGGAGACCCAGTTCGATTCCTCAGTTGGGAAGCTCCCCTGGAGAAGGGATAGGCTACCTATTCTGGTATTCTGCCCTGAAGAATTCCATGGAGTCCCAAAGAGTTGGATATGACTGAGTGACTTTCACTTTCACTTTCTGGATTTTGAGCATTACCTTGATAGCATGTGAAATGAGTGCAGTTGTGAGGTAGTTTGAACATTCTTTGGCATTGCCTTCTTTGGGATTGGAGTGAAAACTGACCTTTTCCAGTCCTGTAGCCACTACTGAAATTTCAAATTTTGCTGACATACTGAGTGCAACACTTTTACAGCATCATCTTTTAGGATTTGAAATAGCTCAGCTGGAATTCCATCACCCACAAACTTTGTTTGTGGTAATGCTTCCCTAAAGCCTACTTGATTCCAGGATGTCTTGCTCTAGGTGAGTGACCACACCATCGTGACTATCCAGGTCATTAAGACCTTTTTCATATAGTTCTTTGTATATTCTTGCCACCTTTTCTTAATGTCTTCTGCTTCTTGTTAGGTCCATAACATTTCTGTCCTTTATTGTTCCTATTTTTGCCTGAATTGTTCCCTTAATATCTCCAATTTTATTGAAGAGATCTCTAGTCTTTGCCCGTTCTATTGTTTTCCTCTATTTCTTTGCATTGTTCACTTACAAAGGCTTTCTTTTCTCTCCTTGCTGTTCTCTGGAACTCTGCATTCAGTTGGGTATTTCTTTTCTTTCCTCTTTTGCCTCTTGCTTCTCTTCTTTTCTTAGCTATTTGTCAGTCCTCCTCAGCCAACCACTTTTCCTCCTTTCATTTCTTTTTCTTTGGGATGGTTTTGGTCACCACCTCCTATACAATATTACCACCTCCTGTACAGTGTTACAAATCTCTGTCCATAGTTCTTCAGGCACTCTGTCTACCACACCTAATCCCTTGCATCTATTTGTCACTTCCACTGAATAGTCATAAGAGATTTGATTCAGGTCATACCTGAATGCCCTAGTGGTTTTCCCTACTTTCTTCAACGTAACCCTGAATTTTGCAATAAGAAGCTGATGGTCTGAGCCACGGTCAACTCCAGATCTTGTTTTTGCTGACTGTATAGAGCTTCTCCATCTTCAGTTACAGAGAATATAATCAGTCTGATTTTGGTATTGACCGTCTGATGATGTCCATGTATAGAGTCATCTCTTTCTTGGGTTGTTGGAAGAGGGTGTTTGCTATGACCAGAGCATTCCCTTGGCAAAAGTCTTAAACATTGCCCTGCTTCATTTTGTACTCCAAGGCCTAACTTGCTTGTTACTCCAGGTATCTCTTGGCTTCCTGTTTTTGCATTCTAATCCTCTATGATGAAAAGGACATCTTTTTTGGTGTTCTAGAAGATCTTGGAGGTCTTCATGGAACCATTCAACTTCAGCTTCTTCAGCATTAGTGGTTGAGGCATGGACTTGGATTACTGTGATATTGAATAGTTTGCCTTAGAAACGAACCGAGATCATGCTGTTGTTTTTGAAATTGCACCCAGGTACTGCTCTTTGGACTCTCTTGTTGACTATGAGGACTACTCCATTTTGCGAAAGGATTCTTGCCCACAGTAGTACATATAATGGTCATCAGACTTAAATTCACCCATACCTGACTCCATTTTAATTCACTGATTCCTAAAATGTTGATATTCACTCTTGCCATCTCTTGCTTGACCACATCCAGCTTACTTCGATTGATGGACCTAACATTCCAGGCTTGTATGCAATATTGTTCTTTACAGCATTGACTTCTAGATTCACCACCAGACACATCCACAACTGAGCATCTTTTGCACTTGAGCTCAGCTTCTTCATTCTTTCCAGAGCTATTTCCTGCTCTTCCCCAGTAGCATATTGGACACCACTTGACTTGGGAGGCTCATACTCTGGCATCGTATCTTTTTATCTTTTCATACTGTTCATGGGGTTTTTGAGGCAAGAATACTGGAGCAGTTTGCCACTCCCTTCTCTAGTAGACCATGGTTTGTCAACTAGGCTGACTTAGTGCTTACTTCTAGCTATCAACCCAAACACTAGGAGAGGTGGTATATGCCATCTCTTAACAGGGAGAGGTGGGCTGCCTCTCAACGCTTTAAGAGGAGTCTGGAGAACCAGATATGGGGGCATTGACTCATATATCAGGCTCCAGGTTTTTCCAAGCAGATCCTAATGTTAGCTTAACATGTGGGTCTCAGTTGACCATTCAGTTATCTTTGAAGCTGTCAGCTCTTAATGATTAAGTTTTCGGTTTGATCTTCAGCTTTGTTTCCACTCTGCCACTGTAGGAGATAAAGAGTCTCTTTTTCAGGGCTCCTGGCTTTCATATTTAGTTTTCAATTGTTTGTTAAAGTTCAGTACATTTTCATTATCCACCTGTAGGCCACCAGCATAGCTAGTGATAACTAATCAATTCTGTTGCCTCTGTATACACTATTCCTCTGTACTTTTGAACATCTGAATCATTGCATTGGCCTGAGTGTTGTGTATGGAAGCATTCTCCCAAGTTAACCCCTCGTGAAATGTTTAAATGATTGGGGTAGTAAGTTGTATCAGGACTATTGATGCCTCACATACCACCCAGGATAGGGTTCTTCTTGTAAGGTTTACAGTGAGTGATCCATTCTCCAAACCTGGAAGGATCTGAACCAAAATACTGTACATTTTTACCAGATACTCAAAATAAGGAGCCTGAAATATCATAGCAGATCTTTATTGTTTCCAGAGTTAGTTTTGAGTAAAATGGAGAAATTCTGATATTTATATTCTTTGTGTAAAGCTATTTAAAATTTAGAATCTCCTCTCCTTTCAGCATATATACTGACAAGCCAGCAAACTAATAAACTAACCAACCAACAAACAGACAAAGTAGTTATAAAGAAAAAGGAATTAGAAAGAAAATAGATGGTGAAGGAAAATAGATGATTAATATTAGAGACAGAATTGGGGAAGTAAAATTCATTGTTACTTATTGCAAAGATAAAAAGTGAAATATTTATCTTTTAATAGTCTGGTGGGTGTGGCAAGAAGGGGGAAATAGAAGCCCAAAATTATTTTTCTACCCCAAATGTTGGTCAAGTATGACACCTAGAGGCCACACAAACAGAATTCATTTGGGTAACTTTTTTTTTTTTAATAAGGCAAGATGTGTTTATGTACAGAATTTCTTTAAAGTTATTTCAAAATGGATATTCTTAATAGTTTGCCATGTAGTCCTGAATAACAGATATATTCCTTCATTTACTCATTATTTTTCTTCAAAAAACTGATGATATTAAAAGTTATTTCCCTCTCTGTCAAGTAAATGAAGTTTTGATTGATTTTAAGTGCTGATCCTAATCACTGAAAGTCATTGTCTGTATGTCTTTTGGGTCATCAAATATGGCTATATACTTATTTATGTTTTACTGAAAGAGAAAGCACATGTATACATCTGTGCACACCCACCCTCTCTGGAATTTGGAAATGAGAGCAAAAATAATAAAGACAGATACAAGAGCAACACATGAGAGGTGATAGGGTCAGAACCGTCTTCTTTCTAAAAATTGAAAACACCGCAAATTCTTTGCATATTTTCATCCATTGCTTTGAATACTTTTATTGCCTGGCTCATTAATACTTGACTAGTTCTTCATGAAAAATGAGGAGTGATTGACTTCAAGGCAGGCTGTGCAGATGGTCAGTTTGAGCTGCATCTTTGAGACTTCTCATGACTAAATTTTGACATCATGTCATTAAAACCTTTGTGTGTTATTTATGTCATTTGCCAGAAAACAAAGATTGCTGTGTCTTGCTATCTCTTGCCGTTTATCAGTTTTATTGACAGGATTTATCTAACTGGATACTAGAGCTTTCACAAAGGAACATGTATCTGAATATATATATCATTTATCTGTCCTCAGAGACCCATACATTTTTGTCCTCAAGTGCAATAATGACATTGTTATAGAACACATATGAGACAGTGGTGGAGACCAATGTTTCTATGACTGAGTTTCTATAACCTTGCCAGAGTTATCTATTACTAATTGTGCATGTGCGTGTATCTGAAGTGATTTTTTTAACTCTTTAAAATTAAAACAAAAATTTTTAATTGAAATATAGTTGATTTACAACTGTTTCTGGTGTCCAGCAAAGTGATTCAGTCATACACATACATATATATCTATTCTTTTTCCAAATTCTTTTCCAGTATAGGTTCTTACAAAATAGTGAATATAGTCCCCTGTGCTATACACCTGGCCCTTGTTATTTATCTGTTTTATAGATAGTAGGGCTTCCCGGCTGGCTCGGACGGTAAAGAATCCACCTGTGATGTGGGAGACTTGGGTTCAATCCCTGGATTGGAAAGATCCCCTGGATCAGGGCCTGGCAACCACTCCAGTATTCTTGTCTGGAGACTCCTCATCGGCAGAGGAGCTTGGCAGCTTACAGTCCATGGGGTCACAAAGATTCAGACACGACTGAGCAACTAAGTACAGTGTATATCTATTAATCCCAAATTCCTAATTTATCCCCCTTTCCTCTTTGATAACCATAAGTTTGTTTTCTATCTATGATTCTATTTCTGTTTTGTAAATAACTTCATTTGTGTAATTTCTGTGGATTCCACATATAAGTGGTATCATGTGATGCTTGTCTTTGTCTGACTTAATATGGTAATCTCTAGGTCCGTCCATATTGCTGTAAATGGTATTATTTCATTCATTTTTATGGCTGAATAATATTCTTTGGAGTAATCTTTAAGCTTTGTGTAAATTGAATTTAAAAGAAGGAAACCAATTGTTGGCTGGTTTCAAACATTACAGCAGAATATGAGCCCTAGTCATGTATTTTAAGTGGCAGCAAATTTGGAATTGGCACCAATCCCTTGTTCTTCTGTATAATGCTTGACATTGTAGCCACGATGTTTTAATTCTTGACCAGCTGAGGAATTATTATACAACTATGGATAAATATAAAAACCCTTAAATTTTCTTTTGACATTAAGCTATTAAGTATAGCATCTGATGGCTTTTCAAAGGGTTAGCTCATTATCCTGTACATCAAATTGTCCTAGCTTGAATACTTAAGATTCTCTGTCTTCTGTTATTTAATGACTTTCTACTTGGTGGATTGGTTTGGGAATTCCCAAGTTTGCTTAGAATGGGCTGATTAACTGAGTACTTTGTTTTAAATGCTGTTTGTGCCAGAAGTAGAGGATTTTAGGGTTTATCACCCCAACATCTGAGAAAGGAAAACAGGATAGGAAAACACTGCCTTTGTAGAGTGGTATTGCAGAGTGTTCTGTAAGAAGAGACCCAAGGAAGCTATAGCAAATCCTATTCTCTTCTTTGGTCTAACTGTTGAAACAAGTGCTCTTCCAGGCAGCCACACACAAGTTGGAATCAGGCTTTTAGTATCCTTTATCAATCTCTAATCTCTTGATGGTTGCCTACTATTTTTCACCAGTGAAGAAATAGTAATCCACACTAGCTTATCTCTCCTAATCACAGACTCACAGAGTGAGGCTCTCTGAGCTTTTAATTCCCTCTTAGAGGCCTAACAGAGTGGAAAGTAAACAAAGACCAAATTTGCAACCTTCAACATTGCTAATTTCCTCTGATGTCAGAATGCTTAAATAGGCAGGACCTAGAAATTATTTGATCAAACCTGCTTTTAATCTAATGCATGCAGCAGGGCTGTGTCTGGAATGATCTGCAAAACGACAGGCGTCCCAAGAGAGATTTATGGAAGGTTTCCTCTTTCAGGAACAGTAGCTTCCTCATTTTAAACTCTGCTTGGCTATGCTGATGGAGTAAATTCATAAAGAGTAGTTTTCCTGCTTTTTAGATTTTGTTTTATTTGGCCAAATATTGCTAACTGGATGTTAATAGTTTTCTTTGGCTTTCTTTTTAGCCTGGTTTTTAATTGGCTAAATGCCTTGGTATTATTTTAGCTTTACTAGGAAGTGAATTAGTAGAGGTTATTATTGGGGAGAAGAGAGAAAGGGCAAAGCATTATCAGACTTCACACACATTTCTTTATTACTACTGGTTTAAGAAAGAGAAAACAAAGAACAAAAGGCCCCAACCCATTAAATTATATAAAGACACTTTTCCTATGGTAGTGTTATGAGAAATCAGTGTCAAATATTTTTAAGTAAAGAATTTACTAATTTGGAGATACACAAATAAGGAAAACTCAATTTGTCCTTTAATTTTACTCAGAACTATGTGACTCCTTAAAAGTAACATAATTTTGACAGAGAATAAAGGGATAGCACTTTTATATGTATTTTTATATACATATAAAATATTTTATAAAATATTTTATATGTGAAATATAATTTTATAATTAGTTTTTGTAAAATGTTATCCATATAATTAGGTATCACTGTGAATACTTATTAATACTAATTCAGTTTTAAAGGCTGTTAGAAGACAATGTACTTTGATTTCTAACAGATCAGTACTGCTCATATTTTGACTGAGGATAGAATTAAGTTAAAAAGAAAGATATTTTAAAGTTTAAGGGCCTTTCAACAGCAAGTAAATATTTCTGCTTTTTTCCTATGTTTTTCACTTCTGATGATAAATACTGCTCCTCACATAAAGTAATTCAGAAGCACTGATGCTTTGTGTAAACAAATATATACTAAGAACATGCCACTGTATCTAGCATTTGACTCCTTGGGTGACGATGAATTTCAATGCCTGTTATTTGTCATGCCGAAGCCCGTCGGGTGATGATTCTTTTTATTGGTGTATCCCTCCAAACATATTTCATCACGCCATGTGCACTGGAGTTCTTCGGGTGTGTTGGATCCGGGTGTCCCCTCTCCGGTGCGCTCGCCTCCTTTCTCGCCCCGGCGCTCTAGCCGCCCCCCGCCTCCTGCGCCCGCGGTGCCGGGTCGGCTCACGCCCCCTCCTCTCTCTCCAGCCGGCTGAGGCGGGGGCGCGCTGCCTCCCGGACTGCAGGACCTGCTCAGTCAGCTGGGGCCCCCTGCGGACGGCTGCCCCCTCGCCGCCAGGACCTGCCACTCTGCGCGGAATGGCAGCGGCAGCAGCATCCCCGCCAGCGGCGGCGGCGGCGGCGGCCACGGCCACCGCAGACGCTATTGTTCCCCGGTGTTAAACGCGCTTTCCCTCCTTTTCATCTGACACGAAAACGAACAATAGCGGGAAAGAGCTTTGCGTTGTGTACTTGGGAAGACATTCCGAGGGCGAAGCAAAATTCCCTGCCCGCCGCGTCCCCTTCAGGCATCTGGACCCTGGAGCGGCTGCGGGCGGCATGGGGCTGCCAGCGGGGCGCTCGGCGTCCCGGAGCCGGGGCACTGCGGGCCGGCGCCCGGCCGTCCTGCCGCTCCTGCTGCTGCTGCTGTGCCCGGGCGCCTACGGGGCTGCGGCGCCCGGCGAGGCGGAGGCACCCATCCTCTATCTGTGGAAGACTGGTAAGTGGAATGGAGCCCCCAGTGCTTCCCATCTTCACATCTGGGTCCGCATCACAAAACTGCTGGGCTTCAGGAGGGACCCCTGTGCTCCTTGATGACCTGGGTGTGCTGGGATCCTAAGGTAAAAGTATGATGCCTAGGAGGCAAATTAGGTCGTGTCCGAGGCTATTAGGAAAGAAGAGCCTAATAACTAAAAGGCATTAGTGAGTCACTGGCATGATATTTCCCTCACAGCTTCATAGTTAATGAGGGCAACTAACGCTGCACTTTCATAATTAAGTGCAATATTTTTAACCTCTGTGTTCTCATTCTGTTAGGACTTTCTTAAATATATTTCTGGAAAAGAGCAAGCAAACATTTAGCCCCGGTTTTTATTCTGTGTTAAGGCAAACACTTCACTCCATGCCATGATGTATACGGATACAGACTTAAATTTGTTAAGTGTAGCTTATGTGGGACACGTGGAAACAAGCCAAGTGAGGGCATGTCTAACAGTTAAAGGCAAATGGGGCGCCAATGAGCTGGCTGAGACCTTGTAAAGCTCAATTCTTAATGAGTGAATTGTGGGGTTCTTAAAGTGTGTTATTGTTAGGATGTTTAGGTTTAAACTTTTCCTGTCTTGAAAAAATTTTTGCTTTGTTTTCAACCAGCCAACAAAAGCAAGCAACTAATTGCCCCTTGGAATCTCCCAGCAAAGTGCTGACTAGAGGTCCTGGTGGGGCAGTGACAGGCAGGAAAACAATACCAAATGAGGAATTACCACTCCTCTCCTGGGGCTCCTCTCTCCTCTAAAGGACGCTGAGAATTCTTCAGCTGACCTGAAACTTCTTGTTTATAGGAAGAAAGTGGGAAACATTATGCTTAGTGCTTCTGGCTAGGGATGAATTAAGAGTTTCTTGGCAGTGCCTACACATTAAGAGAAGGATGCACTAGATATGAGGAGAGAAGGTATATTATTGGTCATGGGATCACAAATGAGTTGCGGAGAGTGTCTCTGACCTGACTTCAACTGTTTTTAGAGCTCTAAGGCAGAGACAAATTAGTCTGTGCTACAATAACATTGATATCCTGATTTTTATAAAAAATTTTTGCATCTGTGTAGCAACTTAGTGAAGAGATTGAATAGAAACTTATCTAAAGCCAAAGTACATACTTTGCCTCAGAATGTTGCATGAAATAACACACATGTACACATGTTTAGAAAAGCCTTTTGGATATTAGTGTGTCAGTCTTGTTACCACTTGAAGCTTAAAGATCAACAGATTAGTTGATAAAGATGAAATCAAATTATTTTTTTTTCAGTTTAAAGAGTTGAAGATCTCTAATTTAGCTAAAGTCAGGATTCAAATTTATAGTTTTAAAGTACCAAGAGCCGAGCAGTAATTCAGATCAAAGATGAGTCTAAGAAGCATTCACTGTACAGAATCTGAGGTGCCAATATGTGTCAGTATCAATGTCATGATGGAAATATAAGCCGATACAGTTTAAACTAGTGGAAAACGCAGAACAGCAAGGATATGGAGACCTTGATTCCAGTGTCTGTTCCAGCTCTTGCTCCCTTCAAGAACGTTGGAATGTCACTTAACTTTTGATCTCCAGTTTACTCATCTGCCTGTAAATATGACCTTCTCCTGACTATTTCTCATATTATGAAGATGAGTGAGTGATGAGAATGTAATCTTTAAACTTTAGAGTTATATGCATGGGAAAATATGAGCTAGTATGATGAGGATAATGCAATCTCTTTTATGGTGAGCCTTGGTTTGGTGAAAAAAAAAATGAAGTAAACTGGAGAGCAAGATAAGAACCTTTTAATTTTTTTTCTGGAGGGAAAGTAGACTTTACTATATCTATGAAGGAACTGAGAGTAGTTATCAGAGGAAATAGGGAATATTTAAAGAAGAGAGATACACTGTAAATGAAAATATAGAGATGATAGAATCATAAGTGTTCCTCATTTGATAGCAGTAAGGAGACAGGCAGGGATTTGGGAGAGAAAATGAGGTGAGATAGTCTTAAGATTCTGGTGGGATAAGCTTGGTCTTGGTAGAACAGATTATTTAGAATCACATTATTGGTGAGATCATTGAATTAAAGTGATTTAGTGAAAAGTACACTGGATGAAGAGCTGAGAGAGGAACTCAACACTGTGTTTGTCACTATCAAGTTTTAGAATGCTGGCAAGGTCATTCAATGACTTTAGTTCTTGGTTTCCTATTCTGTGATATTTACTGATTAGGAAAGATGATATTTAAAGGCTTTTTCAACTCCTAAAGTATGTGCACGTATGCACATGCTGCTGCTGCTGCTAAGTCGCTTCAGTCGTGTCCAACTCTGTGTGACCTCAGAGCCGGCAGCCATACATACACCATAAGCACAGCTGTATGCATATATACACATACATAATATATTAACATGTATATATACATATAGAATATATATATATATAATGTGTAAGGTTTAGGATACATAGTATATATTATATGAAAGTTTAATGTATAAGGCATTTTTAATTAATTTTTTTAAGTCAGTTCACAACAGAGAGTTGTTGAGGACTCACGGTGTGACTTACATGAAGTCATTGTGGTAGAAGATTAAGATACTGTTTTCCCTGCCCTCAACAAAGCTGAATAATATACAACGGTTGCAACAGGGCATACCATACTCATGAATAGAACACTATGAGAGCAAAGAAGTTGTATAGCTGATAGGAAACAACAAAAATGTAAGACATGAAATACAATATTCATAGGTCTTATAAGTATTGGAGCTCAAGTCTGGAATATTTGGTGGGAATGAATGGATTTAGTGCTAATGAGAAGAGTTGGACCAGATTGTAACAAAACTTTCAACCTATGATAAAGATGTTAGAATCTAACCTATAAGCTTGGTGGAAGCCATTATAACTTAGAGCAGAGTAGCTGTTCCCGGTAAATTTTAAGTTCTTGCCTCATGGCCAAAGAATTTCATGAGACACAGTTGGTAGGTAAGAAGTGGATTTATTTAGAGAAAAACACACTCCACAGACCAGAGTGTGGGCCATCTCAGAAGGCAAGAGGCCCTGAAATATGACTTGGTGAGTTTTTATGTATTGGGTAATTTTATAGGCTAATGGGTGGGAGGGGTTTCCCTAGTGACTTCAGCAGTAAAGAATCATCCTGCCAGTACAGGAGACTGGTTTAGGTCTTCGGTTGGGAAGATCCTCTGGAAAAGAAATGGCAACCCACTCTAGTACTCTTGCCTGGGAAATCCCATGGATACAGGAGCCTGGTAGGCTATTGTCTATGGGGTCATAAAAAAAGAGAACATGACTTACAACATCAATGAGAGAGAAACTGTTGAAAGAGCCTGACAATGTGTGGTCAGAACAGGTCCAAAGAAAATGCCAGTAGGTGCTAAATGAAGAAGATATCTTCGGTAGGGAATGGGGGCACAAAGTATAAGACATTTCTGAGAGTCTGAAAAGGGATTATGAAATATTTCAGAAAAGATCAGTGGAAGGAGGAATTAATAAGATAATTCTTTTGGGAAAAGACATTTTAAATAGAATAGTAGAGATAGAATCTTGTTTGAATAATAAACCAGATAGTGGGAAGGTTATATTGATACAGTGAGTAACCAAGTGGTATTTAAGTCTCTCCACAACATTGTTGCTTTTCAACAGAGAAAAAGCCCAAAATATAAGATATTAAATTATTAAAGTAAATGTTTCAACAGTTTTATGTACAGTTAAAAGGTAACTTTTAATACTTGAAAAACATATTTCATACATGCAGAGTTGGAGAACTTACATTATTGGAAGGTGAATAGTTTACTGTTACTGACAAGTGTTAAACAGTTTTTCTTTTTAATATTCTTGAGTGTGCTATTTTTTTCAATAATAATTATGGCTAATTATATTTACCTAGCAGTTCCAAATGAAGTTCATTGAACAAAGTATGATTGACTTAACATGAGTCAGACAAAAATGGTAAATACATCCAACTTTAATCAATTTAGGCTGCAGATATATATTTACAAAAAGTTTTAATGAAATAATTGAATTTATTTTTATAATAATGAAATTACATTAAAATCCAAGAAATACACACTTCAGTTCAGCTGTTCAGTCATATCTGACTCTTTGTGACCCCATGGACTGCAGCATGCCAGGCTTCCCTGTCCGTTACCAACTCCCAGAGATTATTCAAGCTCAAGTCCATTGAGTCGGGGATGCCACCCAGCTGTCTCATCTTCTGTCCTCTGCTGCCTTTGATCTTTCCCAGCATCAGGGTCTTTTACAGTGAGTCACTTCTTTGCATCAGGTGGCCAAAGTATTGCAGCTTCAGCTATACCCTAGCTACCCAGCTTCAGATACATACTAGCCATTTTTCAGAATCAGGAGATGAAGATGTATATATATCCAGTTCTGAGTTTTTCTTCAAGGAAATTCTCACATTAAGCACTTTTGACCTGGGTTCATCCAGTGCAAGACAGTGCTATTAATGACTGTCTCTGTGTGCTTTACACAGTTAATTGCACATGAAATAATTGTTTCCTCAGTTTAAAATAAAAACAGGTATTTTCCTTTTCTCTTTCTGTACTAATGTAAAATATTATGCAATGTATTCGAAAAAATAGCCATCTTAGTCTTAGAAAGAAAGAAAGAAAGTGAAGTTGCTCAGTCATGTCCAACTTTTTGCAACCCCATGGACTCTAGCCCACCAGGTTCCTCCATGCATGGAATTTTCTAGGCAAGAATACTGGAGTGGGTTGCCATTTCCTTCTCCAGGAGATTTTCCCAACCCAGGGATCGAACCTGGGTCTCCCGTATTATGGGCAGATGCTTTACTGTCTGAGCCTCCAGGGAATAACATAGATGAGAGGAATGTTATTCCAGGTAGTAGGAACATAAGGTTGATATTATCTTTAAAAAAAAAGTTTTGCATTTCAGTTGTGATTATAATTTGTCTTAATTTGGAATGTGACATACTTTGCTTATTAAATGAAGAATAGAGATGGAGCAGAGGGAGGGATGGACACAGTGTCCAGGGATGGACAGGATGGACAGATGATCAATGTCAATTAATTTGGAATAACATAGATCAACATGTTTTTTTCATGGTAGCTATGGAATTATTTCATCACCCTGAATATTTTCTTTCATCCCCAGTATGTGTAAACATCTTGTATTCTGTAGAGGTTTTCTGAGGATTAAGTATAAAAACACATGTATATACTTGTAAATACATCATATATATTGGGACTTCAATAAATGTTAAGGTATATTATTGCTATTATTCTGTTATATAATAGAATGGTTACTTAATTTAATGACGTGTAGTAAGTTTAATAAAGTGCCATAGCTTTCTGTAAAGGATCTGTTTTTTGTAAATGCACCAGAAATTGCACATTGATACAATTATAGTGCTAGATATTCCAACAAATTATAAGAGAAGCAGCATTGTGGCATGGAAAGATCATGGACTTTGAAAACCGACAAATCATTTTAAATCTTGCCTCTTCCTTATTGTTGAAATTACTTAAACTCTGACTTTTTTTCTTACCTTAGACTGGTGACAGGGATTCTGAAATTAGAGGGCATTTGTAGAGTTTTAAAAGGTAGTAACTAGTGTTTAATTACTAAAATATAGTGACTATATTTTAAAAAAGGTTAGTTCTTTTCCCATTCTTTACCTTTTTCTCTCCTAAAAATGTCATAACTTGAAGGAGTTTTACTGATCCAACACATGTATCCATTTTCTCCAACTAAGAAACACCAGGACAAACAAACCAAATCTAGAAAGAAATGTTTTTTTGTAAACTTGTCTTTGTTTGTTATTTAATTACTTTGGCTTTTACATGTAGAAAGCGTGAACCAAAGACCATCAAAATATTCTGAGCTGCAAATTCAGGGTGAATTATATAAGCATAAGTTTTACACTTTCTTTTGTACAGTGTCTTAAGATTTCTTCGGAGTCTGAACTTTCACATTCTTGCAGTTATCACTGTCACCAGTGCTTTCCAAATTAAATGTATTCACAGGAGAACTGCTTGTGGCTTATGATATGTCTAACATCCTAGATGATTATTTAAATAAATAAAAATCTACAATTTGTGTCCTATTTTCCTGCTCGTCTTTCTTAGCATACATAGCACAGTTAGTGCTCCAGTTTTATTACAAGCTTATTGATTATCTGGTCCAAAAATACAATGCTCAGGATTTGTGAAGGTTTAATAGCTCAGTGGACTGTGGTAACACTGATCACTCCTAATGCAAATTATAAGTAGCTACCCTGGAGAAGGAAATGGGAACCTACTCCACTATTCTTGCCCAGATAATCCCATGAACTTGAGGAGCCTAGAGGGCGACACTCCATAGGGTCACAAAGAATTGGACACAAGTGAGTGACTGAACATGCATCTGGTTTATAAAATAATAAAAGACCCAGTGTGGACTGAGGTTAAGAGTTCTGTGGAGCAGCACATACTGAGGTCTTTTTTGCCTTTTGTTGTTATATATGAAAAGGTGGAAAGAGACGGATAGGGTGAGGTGCTGACGTTCTGATTAGGTTATTGGGGAAGTGTGATATGCTTTGAATCCTTTTAAGAGGAAATGAAGCCTCTCAATCTCTGATTTAAGTTTGAATGAGGACACTGAACAGTGGGTCTTTCTGGAATGGGAGAGTGGAAGCCTCTGCCTTCCTAATATAAAGGCATATTAGCCAATTCTTTAATAACAGAAGCACTGGGGAAGTGGCATCCAGGAAAATACATCTTTCCTATCACAAGCTTATTATGGGGTGTATGTTAGAGGTGCCAGTGAGTCATAAGGTAGAGATTTTTTTTCTAATTTTCTTCATTGGAACTTTACACTTGATACTTTAGAATGAATTAAAATGATGAAAAAATAAAGGAATTTGCATTTAATCCCCAAATACCTAAGCAATAAGAAAAGTACTTTATTTAAAGGAAGAGTTATAACAATTGGGCTTCCCTGGTATCTCAGCTGGTAAAGAATCCACCTGCAATGCAGGAGACCCCAGTTCGATTCCTGGGTCAGGAAAATCTCATGAAGAAGGGATATTCTTGGGCTTCTCTGGTGGCACAGACAATAAAGAATATGCCTGCAATGCAGGAGATTTGGATTCTGTTCCTGGGTTGAGAAGATCCCCTGAAAAAGGGAACAGCTACCTATTCCAGTATTCTTGCCTGGAGAATTCCATGGACAGAGGAGCCTGGCAGGCTACAGTCCATGGAATCACAAAGAGTTGGATATGACTGAGCCACTTTCATTTCACTTCGCTTATAACAATTAAAAATACCCCAATAAAGAGAGTGGAGGAAGCATGAGTACTTAAAACAGTGATACCAAAAGTAATGTCTGTTGCTTGTGATATGCCCTTGCACCTAACCAAACGGATGTGTTCTCATCTTCTAGAAGAACTATTGAGCTAATTGGTATTTTGCATAATTTAACATGTGAAATCATAATCTTTGGGGAATCATTTTTATTGGATCTATATTATTGAATCAGCTGTATTATGAGAAAAGAAATGAAATAAGGGCAGATGGAGAAAATCATAAATAAAGACAGTATAAAGATAACCATTTTCAAATGGCACATGTAATCGAGGTGTTCAGATAGGCTCTTGTTCCAGGAGCCATCAGAGAGAGATGGTTCACGTAGCAGGTGTGATATCGGTTAATTCAGGAGAAGCTATGAATGACTGCTAAAACTTGGAAAGAAAGGTAGACGCAAGAGAGGACAACAAAACAAGGAGAGAAAAAACAGGCAAATCACTTGCATTCTTTTAAAAGCTATTTTTAATAGGCTTTATATTTGAGCAGTTGAGATTTATAGAAAATTAAGTGGAACTTCAGAGTTCTCATATTCCCCCTCATCTTCTCTCCAATTCTCCATATTATTAACATCTTACATTAGTGTGGTACATTTGTTATAATCAATAGGTCGATATTGATGCATTATTATTAATTAAAGTCCATAGTTTGTATTATAGTTCATTTTATATGAGGATTCACTCTAATTTACTTTGGGTGATTTTGAACAAATACTTAATGACATGTATTCTCTAATGTAGGTATGGACTATTACAGTGTCATACAAAGTAGTTTCACTGCCCTGAAATATCCTTTGTGCTTCACATGTTCATCTCTACATCTGTCCATCTCTCCTCCCAAATTGCTGGTAACCAATGGTCTTTTTGCTGTATCCATACATAGGCTTTTTCAAGACTGTCATGTGATTGCAATCTTGCAATATGTGGCCCTTTCAGGTTTTGTCTCACTCAATAATGTGATCTAAGTTCCTCCTTTCTTTTCATGGTTTGATAACTCATTTATTTTTAACATTTATATTTAATTGAATGGTAACTGTTTTATAATGTTGTGTTGGCTCCTGCCATACAACAGCATGAATCATCCGTAAGTATACATATGTCCCCTCTCTCCTGAACCTCCCCCACCAACCATCCCCACCTCTAGGTTGAGCTCCTGGTATTTTACAACAATTTTCATTAGCAATCTGTTTTACATATGGGAATATACATGTTTCAATGCTCTTTTCTCAATTCATCCCATCCTCTCCTTACCCCTTTGTGTCCCAAGTATGTTCTTTATGCTGAATCTCTATTCCTGCCCTACAAATTCATTCATCAGTACCATTTTTCTAGATTCCATATATATGTATTAATATACAATACTTTTTACAATATTCTATTGTGTGGATATAGCACGGTTTATCCATTTACCTATTGAATGACATCTTGATTGCTTCCAAGTTTTAGAAATTATGAATAAAGCTGCTTTATCCATCTATATCCATATGCAGATTTTGTGTGGACCTGATTTTTTAGCTCTTTGGGTAAATACCAGGGAGTGTGATTGCTGGATCATATGTTAAGAGTATGTTTAGTTTTCCAAGGAACTGCCAAACTGTCTTCCAAACTGTATCATTTTGCATTCTTGCCAGCAGTGAATGAAAATCCTCTTGCTCTGCATCCTAGCCATGTTGTCAATGTTTTGAGTTTTAGCTATTTAAATAGGCATGCAGTTGTACTTTCTTGTTATTTAAATAGGCGCGCAGTTGTATTTTCTTGTTGTTTTCCTTTGCCATTCCTTAATGAGAGATATGATGTTGAGCATTATCTTTTCATCTTGTCATCTGCATGTCTTACCTTGTAAGGGATCTGCAGTCTTTTCATCACATAAATGAAAACAGTACAAGTCGGTAAAACTCTTATTTAATGGAGTTCAAAGCCTCAATCCAGCCTGTGCTGCACATACTCCATTCTTCTTGTTGTGTGTGTCTTGTTGTGTGTGATGATGTGTCCCACAGTGAAACACAATTGTTCATATAAAGAGAAAACATATATAGGAATTAAATAAAGAATGAATGGAGATGGGTGTACACTTGGTCGAGTTCTGCCTTAAATGGGAAACTTTGGGAGAGAGTTTGACAGCGACGGACAGTACCTTGAAAGAGAAGCAAATGGCCTGATAGAGCAGCCTGCAAGCTTATGAGATTTTTAAGTGTATTGTGAATGTCTTCTGTCTCTAGCTCACTCCAGCCTGGTTCATAAATCACATACATAGCTACCTATCCACTCGTTATTGTGTGGAGGAAGCCAGGAGCCGGCAGAAAGTCGAGGTGCAATATCCTTCTAAACTTCTGGGAAACAGTGGAGGTCCACTGTCCTGAAGCCATGGGGAAGCTGACCTGAAAACCAAGTTGTCAAGATTAGTCTGCCAGTCAGATTACTCCCACAGACCTTCCCATGAACACAAAGTGCTGAGCACCACCGGAATGGGAGTAGCAGGATGATGACTCAGAAGTGGGTAGTTTGTGTGCACGAGGGTAGAAATAGAGCCACCAAATTGCTCTAGTGAGACAGCCTGATAGAAAATTAGCTTTTCCAAGCAAATGTATCAGGCACAGGTGTGGATTATGTGGTTGAAATAATTTAACCTATGGTATATGGCCAATGCGGGGCTATCTAATTGTGGCACAGTCTGGATAAGTTACCCCTTAGATTATTACAGCAGTAGCAATAGCTGGTGACTGCAGCTGTGAAATTAAAAGACACTTACTCCTTGGAGGGAAAATTATGACCAACCTAGGCAGCATATTAAAAAGCAGAGACATTACTTTGCCAATAAAGGTCTGTCTCATTAAGGCTATGGTTTTTCCAGTAGTCATGTATAGTTGCAAGATTCAGACTATAAAGAAAGCTGAGTGCCGAAGAATTAATGCTTTTGAACTGTGGTGTTGGAGAAGACTCTTGAGAGTCCCTTGGACTGTAAGGAGATCTAACCAGTCCATCCTGAAGGAGATCAGTCCTGGGTGTTCATCGGAAGGAGTGATGCTAAAGCTGAAACTCCAGTAGTTTGGCCATCTGATGCGAAGAGCTGACTCATTTGAAAAGACCCTGATTCTGGGAAAGATTGAAGGCAGGAGGAGAAGGGGATGACAAACGATGAGATGGTTGGATGGCATCACTGACTCAATGGACATGAGTTTGAGTAAATTCTGGGAGTTGGTGATGGACAGGGAGGCCTGGCGTGCTGTGGTTCATGGGGTCATGAAGAGTTGGACACAACTGAGTGACTGAACTGAACTGAGCAATAGCTGGACATTCTGAGTATTGTAGATGGATAGGTTTGCAAGCATGTTCTATAGCATGCCTGCTAAAAAATGGCATCAGAAAACAAATGGTGCCTGTTTGGATTCCACTATGTAAAAATTATTTTTAGTTTTCTCTACCAAAATCAAAGAGTATGACTGTAAATGTTAAAGGGACCCTCTGTATTCAGTACTTCCCTTTGACAATGAGCGAGAGTGGTTGCAGAGAATTGAACCTATATCTTTTTTTAATTGGTTCATTTTGTTTCTTTGTATTTACATATTTTTAATCAAGTTATAGTTGATGTGCAATATTATGAAGTTCAACATATGGGATACAGCATAGTGATTCACAATATTTAAAATTATACTCCATTTATAGTTATTATGAAATATTGCTATATTCCATGTGCTGCACAATATGTCCTTGAAGCTTACTTGTTTCATATATAGTAGTTTGTGACCTATCAATCCATTACTCCGATCTTATTCATCCCCAGATTGTCTCCCCACTGGTAATCACTAGTTTGTTCTCTATATTGGTGAATTTAGTTTCTTTCTTTGGGTCATATTCACAAGCTTGTTTTATTTTTTAGATTGCACATACAAGTGATATCATACAGTGTTTGTCTTTCTCTGACTTATTTCACTAAACATAATACTCTACAAGTCCATCCATGTTGTTGCAGATGACCAGATTCATCTTGAAATGAAACAAACACTGATTGCTCAGCAGTTAAATAAATATGTGTGTGTGTGCATTTGCATATGCATGTAATAAGTAAAGATGTTCCTGAGGAGACTTTTGAGCTGGATAGATGCGAATCTTGGCCTAATTTTGTTGTTTAGTAACAACGTGATCTCTGATCTCTCTGTCTCTTGTTCCTCAGACATACCATATGTATAAGGTTGGTATCTACCCCTCTAGGTTATTTTAAGGGTAACTTGAGAGAAACCTGTAGTGTACTTAGGTGATGCCTGGCACACATCAGTGCTCATAAATGTTCTCTCTTACTTGGCATGATCCTGCTGTGAGCTGTGAATGCCTCCTCTCTGGGATGGTGTTTGTTTCCTGGATCTCTCTGCATTCTTTCCTTCATTTTGATTCTTCTTTCTTCTTGCATCTGCATTTCAAGATTCTCCGCAACCCATGTTGCTTTGCTTTCTCCTGCTGTCAGAGCCACCCATGTAGTTGCAAAAGCCTCTGTTTTGCTCTTTGCAGAGCTTTCAAAGTAGTTTTAAAACGGAGTCATTCTACCTTAGTGTTTTATTTTTACTGTAATGATGCATATCTTTCCATGCAAAGAATGCTGGAGGTGTGACTCTTTAACTGGGGTGGTGTGTTCCAAAATTCCTTTGTGTGAAAACACCTAAGAATATTCTTGGCAAGACTTTCCTGGTCTGTGATGCTGTGAGTGAAAGGGTGTAGGAAATGCACAGTCAAAGCTGAGGCTTCCTTTCTCAAGGTTCTCTTTCCTCTCCTATAGTACATTGTCTCTTTCATCCCCTCACTCCTTTCGTCCCTCCCTCTGTATGTAAATGGAGGTGTCATGTATATGCTCTGTATAAGTATGTGCACATGTTGTGTATGATTAAATATCCTACTTACACACTTCAGTACATGTGGTTCAAAATCTTCTTAAGGAAATTAAATGGTTTCTCAGTTTGGAGGAGAGACGGTTATTCTACAGTTTTATGCCAATTACAACCTGTTTAGCTGTATATTCCCTAAATGTTTATAGCATTTATAAAATTATGATAGAATTACAGTAAAAATTTAATGTACCATTACAAGCATACATATGCATGCACACACATACCTAGATACATAAATGCATTCAACATAACATACACATCCTAATAGCACAGTCATTTATGGTTAAATGATTGCACAGTACTTCACCTGTTATCTGGTATCATGGAAATTATTATACCTCCTCACATGTGTTTTATATCTAGTATTTATAGAGGTGAGTTTTAAAAATGTATGCAATTAAGAATACTTTTCACTAAAATATTAATTACAAAATTTATATTAAAATTTTATTTTAGAAAATTTACGAATTTAATATTTGTCACGAGCCAACTCATGTATAAGATCTCATTACATGAATCCTTGCATTACTTCCCACTAACTTATAGCTTTTATTTTAAGATCCTTTTTATGTCTCACCATCTTCCTGTGTTTGCCTCTCTGGCGCCTGAGCAGGCTTCAAATTGCAATCCCTGTGCAGATTTCTAAGAAGTACTTTTCTTCTAATAGCACTGCTGGTCAGAATGTCCAGTAACATTGTTTATATGAAGTATTTCTTATAGATAGTTTACACTGATTGGGCTATCATTAAAGCAGTATATGTCACAACCTCAGGTGGAATGATGCAGATTAATTATTGTTTTATTCTATATGTGTATATGTAAAATGTATATATCCAATGTATTTTTTCTGTGGGAAATATAGGTTATTCAGAGCCACTGTATTACACAACTCCAGGTGACTCTTTTCTTCATCAATTTGTGTTGATCTCGTTCAATTAAGTAAAACTGACAAGTGCCTAGAGCCTGTCTTATGCCAAGCTCTGTGCTAGGTGCTGGAGCTCAAACATACACAGCACATAAACCCATTTCTTCTGAAGTCCCCTATCATGGATGTGCTTGTGCTGAGTTGCTCAGTCATGTCAAACTCTCTGCGACCCCATGGTCTATAGCCCACCAGACTCCTGTGTCCATGGGGATTCTCCAGGCAAGAATACTGGAGTGGGTTGCTATGCTCTCCTCCAGGAGATCTTCCCCGCCTAGGGATCAAACCCAGGTTCCCGCATTGCAGGCTATTTCTTTACCATCTGAGCCACCAGGTAAGCCCCCCTATTGTGGATAAATAAGTAATTAATTCTTAGTGAACTTATTGTAAAAACAGAAGCATATAAAGATATAGAATGAGAAAGGGGTGATTATCTTAGAGAAGGAGACAGGGAAAGGAAGATTTGCATAATATACAAATTGAAAAATAAACAATTTACAAAGTGGACAAAGGCTATAGAGGGAAGTCCATGCCAAGAGGAACAGTGGTGAAGAAAGTATGTGATGCACATGTCCAGGGGCAGCAGGAAGTTCTGAGGCGTGAGCAGAAAGAAGGGGAGTGCATGGACCACAGGAAACAGGCTGTCATATGGAGCTTAGCCACTGCTTCAGGTTGTTTGGAATCTAGAAGCCCAGCTCAATTTGGATGGATAAAATATTACTAAGAATAAAGATAGATTTGCAAATATGTCATATGTGAATTTATGGAGTTTAGAAGATTGTTGATCGTATGACTAAACTGTTCTAGTTCTTACTGCAAACTTGCTATGAGAATTGCTGTCTTTACTAAGTAATGTTGATTAAACACAGTTACTTCGAGAGTGGAGTATCCTTTCAGGTTTATATATTAGGGTGATTTAATATTTTATCTTTTCCTCTATAGTTTTGATTCAGTCCAGTTCAGTTCAGTCGCTCAGTCGTGTCCGACTCTTTGCGACCCCATGAATCGCAGCACACCAGGCCTCCCTGTCCTTCACCAACTCCCGGAGTTCACTCAGACTCACTTCCATCGAGTCAATGATGCCATCCAGCCATCTCATCCTTGGTCGTCCCCTTCTCCTCCTGCCCCCAATCCCTCCCAGCATCAGACTTTTCCAATGAGTCAACTCTTCACATGAGGTGGTCAAAGTACTGGAGTTTCAGCTTTAATCATTCCTTCCAAAGAACACCCAGGGTTGATCTACTTAGAATGGACTGGTTGGATCTCCTTGCAGTTTTGATTAGACCAATGTTGAAATGAATAAACATAAAATCTATGTATTATTTGTCTGAGAAGTCAGTGACAGAGAATATAAATTACTGAAGTGGACCAGCCATGGTTTAAAAGCTGGTTAAGCTCACTCTTCTCTATGGAGACTTGGTTAATTAAAGAAGCTACACAGCTTGTCACTCGACTGTGGGTCTGTTGAGGCCATCATTTAGAGATGGGGTTCAGTTGAAGAAATTCTTGTAAGAGACATTTTCCAGCTTAAGTCATGTCCAACTCTTTTTTGACCCCATGGACTATAACCTGTAGGCTCCTGTCCATGAGATTTCCCAGGCAGGAATGCTAGAGTGGGTTGCCATTTCCTTCTCCAGGGAATCTTCTCGATCCTGGGATTGAACCCATGTCTCCTGCATTGGCAGGCAGATTCCTTACCACTGAACCACCAGGGAAGCCCACAACAGACAATACTATATGCCAGATACAATGTCTAGTGAGCCAGAATCGGATTATGGGGCACTAATTCACAGTCTTTGTTTGACCATCATATCAAGTCTTTAAACATGTGAGGTTTAACCATAGGATGGAAAAGATATTAAACAAAATTTTTTTTTTGAATTTGAGAATGACTAAGATGAGAATATATGAAACTCCAAAATCAAAGTATCTGAACAGTCCTGTTTCCAGTGAGCATCAACATTTCCCTCCACTTAACATGCTGTGCTTCATTCATTCTTACTAATGAACATGCCTCATGGAATGAAAGAGACTAGCAAGAGCAAGGCATTTGCTGCCTTGCGCTGGTGTGTGTAATCACAAAATGCAGTGGAGATCGTAGAGTTCAATCTCGCTATAAAACAGCTTCTGACAGCTCACAGTGGTGACTGTACACCTCTAATCGGTGCGCTATCAGACTGGATTTGGATTTATGGAATCACATAATTCATAAGGAAAGCTTTGAGTGCTGCTAAGATACATTTCTCTCTCTGTCTCGTACTGCAAGATTTAATATAACTTCTTCAGTTCTGTTGGCTTTTTTTTTTGTACAAGTACTGGCTTTGGACTGCTTGAGCTGTGAAAAGTCCACTGTAAGAGAATAAATATTAAAGAGCAGAAAACGTGGTCTTTCAAACATGGTGACCAAGCTCTCCATACTGTGGGCATCATGATGTCCCAAACCACATCCCAAATCTCAGAGCGCTCAAGATCATTCTTCTCAAAGTAATTCTGTCTCTTAATAGAATCATCTACAAGCTGAATCAATTTGATGATTTAACGAAAAATGTAAATATTAGAGGAAAGAATGATTCTTGTACTCGTCACTGTAGATAAGACGAATCATTTTTATTGGCCATATGCTGAGTATTAGAATTGCTGTCACAGAGCCATTTTTAACAGCTCTTTTGGACATGATTCAGATTCCATATAGTTCACCCATTTAATGTGTGCAATTTAATGGCTTTAGGTATATTCACAGAGTTGTGTATACTTCACCACAAACAGCTATAGAATATTCTCACTACTCCCCAAAGAAATCCTGTACCCCTCAGCCCTTGCTCCCAAACTCCCATTCCATTCGGTCACACCCAACCCCAGGCAAGTACTAATATAGTTTCCTTCTCTTTATGTTTACCTATTCTGGACATTTTATATAAGTAGTCATACTTGATGTGATCTTTTGTGACTGGATTCTCTCACTTAACATAGTTTCAGGGTTCATCCATGTTGTAGTATGTAGTAGTGCTTCGTTTTGTTTATGTCAAATAATATTCCATTTGTGGGAATATACCACATTTTTAGAATCCATGTGTCAGTTACTGGATATTTGCATTGTGTCCACTTTTGGTCTATAATGCTGCTATGAACATTCATGTACAGGTTTTGGTGTGGCATGTATTTCTGTTTCTCTAGAATATATACTCAGGAGTGAAATTGTTGGGTTTTATGATAAATATATTTAATCATTTGAGGAACTGCGAGACTGAGCCTTATTATTTTAAAAATTATTTTCAACTGTTTGCTTTATATTGGAGTATAGTTGAACAGTGTTGTGATG
Organism: Nanger dama; assembly: GCA_917880005.1. NCBI lineage: Eukaryota > Metazoa > Chordata > Mammalia > Artiodactyla > Bovidae > Nanger > Nanger dama. Next base: position 41,969,023 of record CAKJTW010000007.1, read on the forward strand.
AACAATTCAAGTGTACATACACATGCATCTATTCCTTTTCAAATTCTTTTCCCATTTAAGTTACTACCTAATATTGAGTAGAGTCCCCTATTCTGTACAGTAGGTGCTTGTTAATTACCCATTTTAAATATAGCAGTGTGTATATGTTAATCCTATACTCCCAAACTCTCCCTTCCCCAGCCTTTCCTCACTGGTAACCATAAGTTCATTCTCTAAGTCTATGAGTCTGTTTTTATTTTGTACATTAGTACATTTATATCATTTCTTTTTAGGTTCCATACATAAGCAATATCATATGATATTTCTCTTTCTCTGAATTTCTTCGCTCAATACGACAGTCTCCGGGTCCATCCATGTTGCTGCAAATGGCATTATTTCATTTTTTTTATGACCGATATTCCATTGTGTCTATGTACCATGTCTTCTTTATCCACCCCTCTGCTGATGGACATTTAGGTTGCTTCCATGTTACCTATTGCAAACAGTGCTGCAGTGAACATTGGGATGCATATATTCTTTTAGACCGTGTTTTTCTCTGGATATATGCCCAAGAGTGGGATTTCTGGACCATATGATAGCTCTATTTTTAGTTCTTTAAGGAACCTCCAAACTGTTCTCCATAGTGGCTCTACCAATTTACATTCCACCACAGTATAGGAGGGTTTCCTTGTCTCCACATCTTCTCCAGCATTTTTTGTCTGTGGATTTTTCAATGACAGCCATTTTGACTGGTGATATCTCATTGTAGTTTTGATTTGCATTTCTCTAATAATTAATGATGTTGAACATCTTTTCGTGTGCTTCTTGGCTATTTGTATGTCTTCTTTGGAGAAATGGCTATTTGGGTCTAATGCCCATTTTCTGATTGGGTGTTTGTTTTGATATTAAGCCACTTAAGCTGTTTATAAATTTTGTCAGTCACATCATTTGCAAATATTGTCTTCCATTGTTTGTGTTGTCTTTTTATTTTGTTTATGGTTTTCTTTGCCCTGAAAGAGCTTTTGAGTTTAATTAGGTCCCATTTGTTTGTCTTCCTTTTTATTTTCAGTATTCTCATAGACGGATCAAAAAGGTATTGCTGCAATTTATGTCAGAGAGTGTTTTTCCTGTGTTCCCCTCTGAGAGTTTTGTAGTGTTTGGTCTCACATTTAGGTGTTAAATCCATTTTGAATTTATTTTTGTGTATGGTGTTAAAACATACTCTGATTTCACTTTTTATGTGTAGCTGTTCAGTTTTCCCAGCATCGTTTATTAAAGAGACTGTCCTTCCTCCCTTATATAGTGTTGCCTCCTTTGTCCTAGATTAATTAACTCTAGGTATGTGGGTTTACTTCTAGACTTTCTGTCCTGTTCCACTGATGTATGTTTCTGTTTTGTGCCAGTACTGTACTGTTTTGATGACTGTAGCTCTGTGGTATATAGTCTGACATCAGGGAGCCTCATTTTACTAGCTCCATTTTTCTTTTTCATGCTTGCTTTGACTGTTTGGGGTCTTCTGTGTTTCCATACACATTTTAAGATTTTTTTGTTCTAGTTATATGAAAAATACCATTGGTAATTTGATAGGGATTGCACTGAATCTGTATCTGTAGATTTCCTTGGGTAGTATAGTCTTTTTGGCAATATTGATTCTTCCAATCCATGAACATGGTATATGTCTTTTCATCTTGTGTTGTAAAACTTTAATCCAGTTGTCTTCTGATTGGTGAGGCCGTGTTCCCTCACTGTTGGCTGTTTGAGCTGAGGTGGCACAGCACTGGAGCCTGTGGGCTGTTTGGTGGGGCTAATGGTGGCTTCCAGGAGGCCTCGCTCCAGTGCGTGCTGCCCAGACCTGCTCTCGGCAGGCTTCTGTCCCCACCTTGTGCTACAGCTACCCTCACACCTCTGCAAGAGACCCTCCAGTGCCAGCAGGCAGATCTGGCCCAGTCACCAATGGCATGACTACTGTTTTCTCTTGTGTCCTGTTGCACACAAGATCCCGTGTGTGTCCTCAAAGAGTGGAGTTTCTTTTTCCCCAAGCCTGTGAAAGCCCTGCAGTCAGATCTCTCTGACCGTCAAAATCAGACTCTGCAGACTCCTCTTGTTGCCCAACCTGCAGGCTGGGAAGGCTGCTGTGAGGCTCAGCACTTTCTCTCCAGTGGGAGAACTTATGTGGTGCGGTTGTTTCCCATTCTGTGTGTCACCCCGTCAGTGGGCATGGGACTTGATTGTACCGTGGTTGCACTTCTCTTACCATCTTGCCCTGGCTTCCCCTTTGTCCTTGGATGTAGAGTATGTTTTTGGTAGGTTCCAGCATTTCTTTGTCAGTGGTTGTTCAGTAGATAATTGTGATTCCAGTGTGCTCCAGTGAGCACAAGTCCTTCTTCTCTGCAGTCTTGAACTAATCTCCTGAGCTATATTATCTTTAACTTAGCACAGCACACTATGTATTATGTTTTCCAGGAGCTTAAATTATGATAGAATTATCATTTGAGAAAATACATTAAAATTCCAATAAAAATGTATTATGTAACTAGAATGTAAGTAGTTGAGAAATACAAGAAAGTGCTTTAGGGAACCTATTTCATGAAAATAAAATCACCTTTAGGAGAAAAATCTTGAGTACACTTGATAGGATGCCTTGGAAGAAGCTTCTTTTGGGGTTTTAATCTGATTATATAGTGAATCTTCAGTAAAGGAAAAGTACTTGGGATGAGAAAGCTGCGATGAGTTAAAGAATGAGTAGATGACTTAATCATGTGTATTTAAAATGCACAGAAAAACCTAAGTGATGCTAATGAAAAATTTAAATGTTAATGAATTTTAGAAGTTGCCCCTTTGGTGGTTTTTGCAACTTAGTGGGTGTAATAACAATCCCTGCTTGTATTCTCTACAATTCTCTAAGCACTCATACTCAACATGTCCTTTTGCTAAATTCTCACTATTTCTTCATTAGTGTTGGGCAGGACATAATGTTCTTCTGTTTTAATGAAAGAATAAACCTATGTTCCTAAGGTCAAGTGGTTTCCCCAAACTGCACTCTTAGTATAACACTAGCAGTCAGGATAAATATCTTACTTCTTTGATATTATGACATAAGCAAAAATAAAAATTGTATACAAAGCACTTTAAATTATATGCCCTAATATTTTAATTGAATAAGAGATAGGGAAAATATTCCTGGGTATGTTAAGATAAGCTTTAAATATTTAAAGTAGCATTATGTAGGATAACATGTAGCATTAGGTAGAAGGAAGTGGCAACCTGCTCCATTATTCCTGCCTAGAAAATCCCACGGACAGAGGAGCCTGGCGAGCTGTAGTAAATGGTGTTGCAGAGAGTCAGACACGACTGAGCAACTGAGAACACATGTAGTATAAATATGAGACAATAACAGACATTTAGTTTGAATACTTTCAGACAAGCATAGGGAGATGTAGTAAATGATTACAGATTTGGATATTAATAACTATTTTGTCTATTTCATATCTTGATTGAGCATTTGACAGTTTCCTTGAGATTTTAACATTTACTCTAGAATTTTCTTCAATTTTGTGACATAAAATAATGACATGTTTTTTTCTAAATAATTCATTATCCTGTAATCAAATGTAAACATATTGTCATATTATTCCACAATGCAAAGAATCTTAACATTGAAAAGTTTAACTACTGCTTCAAGTCATAACTCAATATTTAATTTCAGTGTATTGATGGTATCCTTTTGTATTCCTCTTTTTTAGAGTCTGATATGGGTTTTGACTGTAGGTTTTCTCGACAGTGTAACACAGGAGTCTATACTGAATACCATTACACAAAATATCCCAAATCTTCTTTACATCTCCCCAAATGTCCCACAGAACTTCTCTCTCTGTTTTGTAGTCTCTCACAAACATACGCGCACACAAGCAGGCGCTTGCTTGCAGTCTCCTTTCCCTCTCCTAGGTCGTCTCAGGTTGCTTTCACTCTCTTTTTAAGCTTTTCTTTACTGCTGGACTTTTTGTAGCCCTTCTCTTCTATTAATTTCCACCCATTCTGTGCTTCATTATAGCTTAAGGAACAAAGTATATAGATATATTAGTGATTTGATTTATAATTTGTAAAATATAATGATGTATTATAAAAGTATCACAGTTTGTAGTCTTCCTTAAGGAGTGAAGATTTGCCTTTAAATTTAACTTGATTTTCTTTTCTTCTTTTTTTTTTTTTGGCTTTAGTTTAATACAATAGAAACCAGTAAAAGTAGTCAAACCATCTGTGTTGTGTTTTGGTACAATATTGCACTCTACCTTTAATTTCAGGGAATGGTTTTCCAAATACATAAACTGATGCAATTTCTTGAATAGGCTTATTATTGACAACAGAACTGCTGACTTGCAGTGTCCTGTACAGGAGACTATCTTTCCAGCTGTAGAGTTCCTTTCCTTTTCTTCCCAGAAAGAGACAAAGTGAAAACCTGCCAGCATCATTATATTTGCCTGCAGGCTGTGAAACTATGATACATTCATTGTGGACTACTGTAAGGGATACAGCTGTGAAATGAGCTATAATTTATTATTGAAAGTAAAAGAACTAGTGTAAATTTATTCAAATGAAATTCTTTGCAAACATTACAGTAAATAGGCTTGGAAACATTCTCATTCTGTCTCTTGTACTTCAAAAATAACTTTTCTGAAGACACTATATCTTATGACATGTGATGAAAGAAATGAAAATTAGGGCTGTAAGTGTTCATGAATTTATGTGGTAGGTTTCTCCTACTAGTATAGTAGGTTTTTAAATTCAAATTCAGATCTATGCTTCAGTTCAGTTCAGTCACTCAGGTATGTCTGACTCTGTGACACCATAGACTGCGGCACTCCAGGCTTCCCTGTCCATCACCGACTTGTGGAGCTCACTCAAACTCATGTACATCAAGTCAGCGATGCCATCCAACCATCTCACCCTCTGTTGTCCCCTTCTCCTTCCACCTTCAATCTTCCCCAGCATCAGTCTTTTCCAATGAATCAATTCTTCGCATCACATGGCCAAAGTTTGGAGTTTCAGCTTCAGCATCAGTCCTTCCAATGAATGTTCAGGACTGATCTCCTTTAGGATGGACTGGTTGGATCTCCTTGCAGTCCAAGGGACTCTCAAGAGTCTTCTCCAACACCACAGTTCAAAAGCATCAATTCTTTGGTGCTCATTTTTTTCTTTATAGTCCAGCTCTCACATCCATACATGACTACTGGAAAAATGATAGCTTTGACTAGACAGGCCTTTGTTGGCAAAGTAATGTTTCTGCTTTTTAATATGCTATCTAGGTTAGTTATAGCTTTTCTTCCAAGCAGCAAGCATCTTTTGATTTCTAAATATAGAACCAATGTCAAAAGTCTCTCTTGACAGAGTGGATGGTTAACTCCCTAAATGTATCGTGAGCACATTGAAGGATCATTTTAATCCTCAAGTATCCAGCCAGATAGCAGTTTTTCTTGGAGGAAAATGTGGAATATTCTAGAATGTTCTATTTTGAAGGTCTATACTAACTTCTGTACAGTACATGTCCTTATTTTAAGTTGTGTTGTGTGTGTGAGTATTTGATAATTCTCTTGGTTAATGTGCACAGGAAATTTGGTATCTTAATCAAAATCTGCTTAATGGATAGAAGAGACATTATACACAAATTGCCAAGTTTTAAAATATTGTAATCCAATAAGATATACTTAACAATAACATCATAGTGCACATAATTTAATCTGCAGTTTATTGTGATGCATAAATGTCTTCAGAAGATCGAAGTGCACCAGAGTCTTCATTATGAACAAAATTTTATTGCTGAATAGAACTAAACTATGAGGAAGTGTTGTGAGAAATGTTTCATTGGTAGGATGCTGAATTAAGTGATATTTAAGTAGTCTTTCAGTCTTTCTGATTTAGTGGTTTTTTACATTCAAAAATTTATAGAGACTTATATCATTCTACTCACATCGAAAACTTTGAGAGTTGAAGTTATTCTAGGTCTGTGCTAATATTGTCAACAGAGTGTGCCTACATGTACGTGTATATTTCTTTTATTATATGTTGCATCATATTAATGCATCTAGAATGGATAGATGAATTCAAGTGGAATACAGACTGTACTTTCTTTTTGATACTCTAAACAAAGCTATTCTCCCCGGTTCCATTTTAATCTATTACAAACATGTTAGTGATATCAGCATGAGCTATGGTGCCCTCTGAGCCCAATATTTACTGCACAAACATTTTCCTCTACTCCTGTCTAGATCCTTGTCTAACAGTGGGGAAGTATAGACTCGTAGGACTGATCCTTTAGTCACAGAGCTCATGAGAGGCAGACACAGAGCAACCATAAATCAGTGTAACTGGGGCTATGGAGAAGGCATGTTTGAAGTGCTCTAAGAACACCGAAGAGGCAGTGATCAATTTGTCTGGGCTGGAGAAGGGCGAGGACGAAGAGGGAAAGGCTTGACAGAAGCGGATGACTAAATGCTGAGTTGAAATGATGGGAGAGCATGCATACTAAAGGCAGAAAGATATGAATTAACAATCTAAATGGATTTTATATTGTGAGTAGCTTTCTCCCTACCTGTGAAATTTGTAACAACTCCCTGTTGGTATCTTCAGCAACCTCAGTGATTCCCTTCAGTTTTATTTGTTGTTTCATAAACCTGCCAGCTTTATGCAACAGCTACCACTTGTACCTTGTTTCTCATTCCTTGTTTGGTCTATTATAATGTCTGCTTGAACTCCAAATTCTGACCCTAACCTAGCTAGTTACTTTTTCACATTCTTTGCTTCACAGTTTAACCAAACATTCAGTTGAGATCAGCTTCTTTGCCAAGCCCACTGTTCCACAAATCCCAACTTCAAAATGAACCCAGAAATATCAAATGACTGTAATTGGTTATTACATCCAACTTCCAGTGGTATTTACCTTGAACCAGAAATAAAGAATTCTGGTTATTACATCCTACTGTTATTGGTTATTGCATCCTACTTCCAGCTATATTTACCTTAAACCATGTGTTATAGCATTTATGCTTTGGTACAAATAAACTTTCTTTGGGGCTTTAGTTAGGGAAAGCCAATGAAAATTTATATATAAAAGTGTGTTTCATATCCATTAGATCTAGGAATTAAGCAAGTGATCAAGTTCAAGATTTACATTAAGTAGGTCATTTGTATTTAAAAAGTGTCTTAGCTCTATCTTACTTGATGATATATACTGGTGCTTACTTTAAATATTCAGTTGGTTAAGTTTTAGGGCTTCTCTTCATGTAAAATACAATTTGATACATTTGTAACTCTATAGTGATAAGGTTGTGAAAATCCTGCTATAGTAAGTGAGCTACTCTTAAGCAACCACTCAGAAAGAGAAGGATAGTGCTATATTGTAAAATGTAATATTTGAAGTTCTTGGTATGTAAGCAACAGATAGCTGTAACTCTAAGAGTAGAAGATTATGGGATCCAAAATTTGCTCTCCTGTGAAGACTCAGCTCAAATACCACTTCCTTGTGAAGCTTCTGTGATTTTTCTTCCTGATGGGTGGTAGTACTTTAAAGGACAATATTTCCTCTTCTTTGCACCCTGCTGAGGAGGTGCCTTCCCCAAATACCTATAACTTTCTTTTTGATACTTTATATGTCTCTTACTCTTGAACTGTGAACTTCTTTAGTCAGGGGTTATTCTAATCACCTTTGTTACTCAGTATCTATTACATTCGTGATATCAGTATATGGCTGATGAATGAATAAATTACCTTATTTTAGATCACATAATTTTTATATCATTTCATAACATTCATGGACAATTTTCTTATTTTATTAAATAACTTTAGAAAAGTTATTTTTAATGGAGTATATTTTCTATTGGCCATTTAGGTTGTTTTATTATGGAAAAGATGCTAAAAATTAAATTCTTGTAGGTATGTGTCTTTTGCACATCTCTGAGCACTTCTTCATGATGCAGTCTTGGAAAGAAAGTCATTCAGTTAGAAGGATGAATTCTTTTAAGATTCTTGGTACAGATTGTATGATTATTATAACTACTAGTAGAGAAAGGATGGTGCTTCAGTCATGTAACTAAAACTGGGCATAAAAGTTTACAAACTTTTGCCAGTATAACAAATCTCATCTTCTATCTCAATATCATCTTTATTTTAATTGATAAATTTTAAATATGTTAAAATCTATTTTTCCATTTTAATATATAATTGTTTTTGTTAGTTTTGGTTTATTTTGAAACTGTCCTGAAGATGCTGGAGCTGGCTGAAGGTGTTTCAGCCTGGCATAATCAGAACATCTCACAAGAGGGAAGGAGGGTTCTGTGGAGCTGTGCATGCATAGACAGGTAGATGGATAGGAGAGGGTCAGTGAGAGGCCCTCCAGGGTGCTTCGGCAGGAGAACAATGAGGCATATAGGAGATGCATATGGGGGTGGGTGTCAGTATTGTTCTGACAGTTTATTGTTTGTCAGTTATCATTTTGGTTTTAATTTAAAATTATTGATCTTAGTTGAAATTTGGGAGAATAGGCTAAAAGTTAGCTTTATAAGGGGCAACTCTTTTTTTTGTTAAAAAAGATTATAAAGAATTCAGGCTTGTGTATTACAGTTGTAGTGAAATATTCATTGATTTAAAAGTCATGTCAGGTAAATTTTTACAAGATCATGTCAACATGATCATAACTATGTCTTTTACTACTCATGTCATGAATTTTTAAAATCTATTCTTTTTCAGATTCTCTTCCCTAATATAGTTATTACGGAATATTATGTAGAATTCTCTGTGCTATACAATATGTCCTTGTTGATAATCTATTTTTAAGATAGTCATTCATAAATGGTTTTGAATGTAACATATTATCACCACTTCTGAATAAAATTATTGTGGTTTTTAATATTTCAAATGTTTAAAATTGCATATGATTATGAATTTGTCTTATAGTTGAAATCACTATGATTTATTTTACATTATGTTAACTAGCTGACATTTCCAAGCCATAAAAGCAGATGTGAATCAATAAAATTTATCATCAAATCTTTGCATCTGTTCATGATGCAAGGGAATTATGTTCTCTAAAGAAGTTTTAGAGTAGTGTTAAGGATTTCCATGATTATTATTAGGGGTAATTAGAAATCTGTGGTGGAGAAGGCAATAGCAACCCACTCCTGGACTCTCGCCTGGAAAATCCCATGGACAGAGGAGCCTGGTAGGCTGCAGTCCATGGGGTCATGAAGTCAGACATGACTGAGCAACTTCACTTTCAGTTTTCAGCTTCATGCATTGGAGAAGGAAATGGCAACCCACTCCAGTGTTCTTGCCTGGAGAATCCTAGGGACAGCAGAGCCTGGTGGGCTGCTGTCTGTGGGTTCACACAGAGTCGGACACAACTGAAGCAACTTAGCAACAGCAGCAGAAGTCTGTGGAGATTTTTGTTTATATATATATGATATTTATATATGTCTGAATGCATTGCATTAATAAGCAAAAAACCATAGCCACAAGTGAAATAGCACGTATATATACTTTTATTTAGTAAGCAAAAGTAATATTATATAATCACATTATTGTGCTGCTTCTTTAAGTACTAACAATAATAAATACAATGTAGTACTTCAGTTAATATTTTGATGACTATAAGATCAATCATTGGAGCATAGAAAAGAGACAGTCTCCAATTCCTCCAGATTCCTTTGGGAATGAGAAAAAATATTGCAGAGGAAGCATGAACCAGAATGAATGGAGGAAGTCTGGATGTCTGAACTAAAAGTTAAGAGGCTTGCCGTGAATAGAAGTATAGGTAGATAGTAGGCTGAGATGGAGTGGCTATGAGGTAGGTAGATGCTGGCTTAATGACAATCCTTGGAAGGAAACCAGTGCAAGGATTCAACTTGTTACTCAATTCCCATAACTGAGAGGGAACCTGAGAGTATGAGGATGGTGAATAAGAAAAAATATTTATTGTCAGGCTTAATTATCAAAATTACCGGAATTAATGTTGTTTCCTTTTGGAGTCACAAAATTTATGTAATATCTCTCTGACTTTTTCCACCGTGTCAGTCAAATGATCCTAGAACCAGGGTTGGTGGGCTCAGCCTGCAGATGGGGCCTCTCAGGCCCCAGGTGTGGGGACTGAGCACCACCAGGCAGTTCATTAAACAAACAATGGAAGTGTTCAAAATGAAGTCACAATATTTAAAGCATTAAAGGTGGTATGAGCCAGGTTTCCATTTCCTCTGTGAAAGGAAGGAGAGATTAGCCTTAACCATTAGCTAGGAATTGGCGGTCACGTGATAGTACAAACTTATAATTTATCAGCCATAAGGACTGTCTTGGCCAGTGTAATTCATGCACATTGAAAAACTGTGAATAGCATTTTGTGTAGCACATTGAATACATCTCCAAAAGCCTCCTAAGTAACTTTCAGTGTTGAGTTGGAAGTTGATCTGTATCTTTGGGATTTTCTGTTTATTTTTACATCATGTATGTCAGGATCTGTTCTTCATGTCAGTGTTTATAGGAAACTAATAATTTTGAAACATCTTCACAAATCTAGCTGAGCATATGTTTTCTGGATAATAGTCAAGACATCTGCTATTTTTCTTTTAATATATAGAATAAATCCAAGAACCCACAAAAGAGAACTTTAATCATGTAATCAATACTGTGCATAAATATCTTGCTTAGAAGGAAAGAATACCTAAACATATATTTCTAAAATCTAATTTTACTGATTTGGAATAAAAATGAATAATTACAAAGAAGTTCCATTTAATAACAGAATAGTCTTCAGTAGCAGAGAAAGAGATAGGTTGTAAAAATGAGTGAATATTCATTTAAATTTATGAAATAGAAATTATAAACCAAAATAATTTTAATAACATTCCAATTGCCTTCTGACAAAGAAAATTTAATAATGACATATTTACTATCCACACAGTGTCTCTAAACTGAATCTGTTGTTTTTCTAGTAATGATAACTTATGAGACAAATTCCTCTTTACCATTTCTCCTCCTCGTCTCCTCACTCCTACTGTTAGAGACCTAGTTGCTTCCTAATATCTAACTCATATTCTGGAGAAGCTTTTAGTTTTACACTTTGAAATACATTTGTACTCAAATAGAGTAAGAAATCATAGACTTTGAACGGACTGAAATTTCTACCATTAAGTATCTTGTTACATTTTATGTGACTTGCTTAACTTTTTCTAAGTTTTCCACTTCTCAACTAAAAATATATTGATTGTAGTTCCTAGTGTAAAAAACTACAATGACTTAAGATAAAACCCCCAGCCAAGTGTGGCCACTCAAACTGAGGCATTTATAGTAGCCACAAGGCCCAGCACTGGCTGTTCTCTGTCCCAAAGACACCATTTTTCCTTGCTGTCTTCATGCCTGCTCTTCCTTCAGATTTTTCAGGAAAACATTTACATTATCTCATCATTAGATGGAGAAGGAAATGGCAACCCACTCCAGTGTTCTTGCCTGGAGAATCTTGCCAGGGATGGGGGAGCCTGGTGGGCTGCCGTCTACGGGGTCGCACAGAGTCGGACACAACTGAAGCGACTTAGCAGCAGCAGCAGCAGCAGCATATAATATAGTCTGTTCGCTCCATCTGTCTTTTTTTAGATACAGGCACATTTTTAAAATATCTGAGCAGTTATTTGATTAATATATGTCTTCTCACAATATTTAAGCTTTCTGAATGGAAATCTATGTCTAGGTTTTCTCATCTTTGTATTTGGATAACATAGCACAGAGCTTGACACACTTTACGAGGCAGGTGTGAGTTAAATGGATAGATGCACGGATGAAAGAATGAGTAAATATATGGCAGTGGAAATATTTAATGAACATTTAATATGTCAGATATTGCACATCAGATAACACATGCATACACAAAAATCTACTAGGTACTTTTATATCCTCAGTTTAACCACAGAAAGTGTGACTAACTTAACAATGATACACAGATGGGAAAGAGCAGAACTGGAAAAATAATTTATTTCCCATCAGGCTTGAAAGTCAGCCTCTCTCCATCCTTCCTTTTTTTTTTCTTCTTCCATTTACTTCTAAATGCACATAAGGTGTCCCAGTATTAGTACACGCACAATATTCAGAGACTTTTTCACTGTGTCCTTCCTTGGCTTCTCCCACCATGTGGTGATCACACATTTACAATTTCAGATTCAACACTCTCGGGCCTCTAACATAAAGTCGATGTTTCTTAAACTTTGTTCTGTATCAGAAGCATGGGAGGAGATGTTCATAAAGCACATACTGTTTCCCCACTCCAGGACTGTTAATTGAATAATGCAGTCTCCAGGTGATGGTATGGCAGTTGCCATGTTGCATCAATGTTGAGGAACTTAAGCCTGAGGAAGTCTGATTTGGGAACAGAAACAGATTGTATGGGCTAGGTATAGTACAAGAAAGTGATACAGTCAAAAAGATTCCTCTGCTCTAAAAACAAGAAGTTTCAGCCTTGGGAACATGAACTCAGTGTTGGAGACTGAAAAGTTTTGTAAAGAACATAGATGTGTCTTTATGGTTAAGAGATAGTGATATCATACATAATAGGCAGAAAAGCTGTCAATATTAAATGGCTTTAAAAATCATATGGAAATACTGCCTGTGAGATGAGAAATTTTCATGTTGTAAAAATAATAGTAGAACAGTAGAAGCACTTACATGAACTGATTTAAATGTGTTCCTAATAACCATGCTATGTGAGATTGCATATATATATTCTTAAATATGTATCACTGTAATTTGTAGAAAGTTTGCCTAATTGGAATAATACACTATGTACCACAGACTTTAAAAATTTTTGCTCTTAAACAAGTCAGAAAAACATGATCATGACTTAGAGATTTATTGTGTTTATTTTTGTCATTGTTCTGTATTTTTGTATTTTTATCATTGTTTTTGTTGTTGTTTGGCTCCCCCAACCCCACTGCCACCTCGCTCTCTGGCACAAAAGAAAAAACATGTAGCTACTCACTTCTCCAAATATAAACAGAACTTACTTATTTTTCTGATTCTTTAGAAAAATATTTACAAATTTGAAGTAATATATGTTAAACGTTTATAAGGTTAGATGTGAATACTTAAACCTCACGAACATAGATTACATTAATTTGGAATTCATAATATTTTGAGGAGTGACAGAAGTTCTACACTCACACATACCTGCTTTTTTTGTTTTTATTGAAATATAGCTGATTTACAATGTTAGTTAGTTTCAGGTGTACCACACAGTGATTTGTTTGCATACATTGTGAAATGATCACCATAAGTATCAGTCTGTCTCCATACAAAGTTATTAAAATATTATTTATGAAATTTCTTATTTTATATACTACATTTCATGACTTGTTTACTCAGTTCAGTTCAGTTGCTCAGTTGTGTCTGACTCTTTGCGACCCCATTGACTGCAGCATGCCAGGCTTCCCTGTCCATCACCAACTCCTGGAGCTTTCTTGAACTCATGTCCATTGAGTCAGTGATGCCATCCAACCAACTCATCCTCTGTCGTCCACTTCTCCTCCTGCCTTCAATTTTTTCCAGTATCAGGGTCTTCTCCAAAAGTCCATTCTTCACATCAGGTAGCCAGAGTATTGGAGTTTCGGCTTCAGCCTCAGTCCTTCCAATGGATATTCAGGACTGATCTCCTTCAGAATAGACTGGTTGGATCTCCTTGCAGTCCAAGGGACTCTCACGAGTCTTCTCCAACACCACAGTTCAAACACATTAATTCTTCGCTTCGATGACCCTGTAGGTGAGACAACCAAGAGACACAGAGGTATAGAGTGGACTTTTGGACTCTGAGGGAGAGGGAAAGGGTGGGATGGTTTGGGAGAATGGCAATGAAACATGTATATTTTCGTGTAAGAAACGAAGCGCCAATCTATGTTCAATGTAGGATGCAGGATGCATGGGGCTGATGCACAGGATGATTCAAGTAGAGGATGTGGGGTGGGAGGTGGGAGGGGGCTTCGGCATTGGGAGATTGTGTTCACCTATGGCTGATTCGTGTCAATTTATGGCAAAACAAATACAGTATTGTAATTTAAAATAAATAAATAAATAAATAAATTAATTAAAAAAAAAATTCTTCTCTTCGGTGCTCACCTTTCTTTATAGTCCAGCTCTCACATCCATACATGACTACTGGAAAAACCATAGTCTTGACGAGACGGACCTTTGTTGGCAAAGTAATGTCTCTGCTTTTTAATATGCTGTCTAAGTTGGTCATAGCTTTTCTCCTAAGGAGCAAGTGTCTTTGAATTTCATGGCTGCAGTCACCATCTGCAGTGATTTTGGAGAGTGAAGTCACTCAGTCGTGTCCGACTTTTTGCGACCCCATGGACTGTAACTTATCAGGCTCATCTGTCAATGGGATTTTCCAGGCAATAGTACTGGAGTGGGAGCCCCCAAAATAAAGTTTCTCACTGTTTCCATTGTTTCCCCAGTTATGTAACTGTAATTTTGTATCTCTTAGTCCCTTTCAGCTCTTTCACCCCACCCCCACCAGCCTTTCTGCAACTATCCATTTGTTTTCTGTGTCTTTGAGTTTGTTTTCATTTTATTATTTAAATTTTACATATGAGTAAAATTATGTGGTATTTGTATTTCTCTTTGACTTACTTCACTTAGTATAAAGCCCTCTAGATCTGTCTGTGTTGTCACAAGGGGCAATTTTTTTTATGGCTAATGTTCCCTTGTCTGTATCTTTTTATTCATTTGTGTATCAGTGGATACTTAGATTTTTGCATATCTTGGCTACTGTGAATATGCTGCAGTGAATGTTGGAGTGCACATATCTTTTCAAATTAGTGTTTTTGTTTTCTAGTGCACCTGGTGTAAAATACTGTTTCTGGCACTTTCTAGCATTATTATTTTGGACATGTTTTTAAGCACTTTATCCTCAATTCAGTCATCTGCACATCACAAATTTTCTGTCAGCATTAGTAATTCGCATACATTAGTAATGTATGTTAAAGACTTAGCATGGTACTTCCTGTACTTAGATAAAAAAAAAAAATAATGCAGTGAGGCAGTATTGACTCTTAGTACCACATCCAGCAACTGAACTTTCTGAGCTGCTGTAGGAGCCTCTTGAGACTGCTGCAGTCCTTACCTTTAGCCCATCATATATACTCCTCACTGCACTCTACCTGGATCCTGGATCTACTGCATGTGTTCTAGACACATATAGTGGAGCCAGCATCTAACATGCCTGTTGATTCAGTGTTACTATCTTCACGGGTTTTCATATGTCAAAGTCAGCACAGCTGTTTCATTCTATATAATTTTATATGTGCTTACCATAGTATCAAATTCTGTAATCTTGCTGCTAAATAATTGTGTAATCTTCAGCTTCAACAATGGTAACAAGTGGATTGGATTTTTCTTTATACTCACTTTTAGCTGTTAAAATCTCTGTCATGATCCCTCAAGTAACACTCTTCCTATACCATAACAATTTGGGTCTGGTTTTGTTTATAAAATAATTATTAAATAAAAGACAATTTTTCCAATATTCATAGGAGCTTTCAGTATGAGAGATGAAACCCTAAATAATTCTTTTGCTACCAATAAATAATACAGATAAATTGTTTAGAATGACAGCCAGGAATATCATCTAAGGTATGAGTGCATTTATACTGTGGGTGTGCCTGTGTGCTAAGTCACTTCAGTTGTGTCCGACTTGTTGCAACACCATGGACTGCAGCACACCAATCCTAGAGGCATACTTTTTATTTAAGAAGATTGATGAAGCTTCTTAGAATAAAAAAAAAGTCTTTATTTTCCAGTGAAATATGTTCGTAGTTCCTCTTGTTATACAAAATGGAATAGTTTTATTAACTGAACATTAATGTTTTCCTGATGCAATTATGAAGTAATTTAACTTGGGGTATGATGCAGTCTAAAAATTAGTTTAATTGAAAACAGTGTATCATATTAAGTCCATAAAAATAAAAAGGTCCTAAGTGCTGCAGAATTTTCTTCACTGGACACTTAAGAATTTATTTGTCCAAATCCATTTCCCCATTTTAACCATTCTGATAACTAAAACAAAGTAGAAGACAATGTAAGGGACATAACTAGACGCAAGTTCAATTCCTGAGTGGGGAAGATCCCTGGGGAGGGCATGGCAGCCCACTCCAGTATTCTTGCCTGGAGAATCCCCATGGACAGAGGAACCTGGTGGGCTTCAATCCATAGGGTTGCAGACTCGGATGTGACTGAAGCGACTTAGCACACATGCATGCAAAGTGCTTTTTATATTATTTACTAATATGTTTCACATTATTTCTTTACTACAGCACTATTTTACCAAAATTATGAATATTACTGCTAATACACATGCATGTGTGATTCTTGATTTTTCAAAACCAGTAAAATGATTTAAAGAAGATTATCTGATTTATCAGTTATATATTGACTTCATGCATTAATAACATATCTTCATATTTTTATTTCCATCTTTGTATATATTTAAAAAACATGAAAATGTTATTCCAATCACCTAAATAATGGTTACACAAATGCTCAATTTATGAATACTCATCAAGAATACATGATTTATATAAGAATGCATTTTTGTGTGTTTCATTTTTTTAAAAAGTAAGAAAAAGAACATAATTCTATTATAGAAGTAAGAAGATAGTGTGAATATACCTTTACCCGTTCATCTTAATAGAACATAGATGGTTAGATGAATATTATACAAACTTTTTATCTTAACTGTGCATTAATTCAGATTGATGCTTCTGCCTTTGCCTCTGCCTGTGTGTTGCTCACACTATCTGTATGTCATATATTTTATTTTAAGATGAAGGTCTAGGTGACTGAGTTAAGTTTTCTCTTATAAATTATTAAAAATATTATTAGTTTCTCAAGCAATACTTTAAATTGAATGCTAGTAACTTTAATAACTATTTTGAGGTCATTCGGAGTAATGCATCATTGATTATCTATTGAAGTGATGTCTTAACATGTGAAAGTGACATTCAATAAGCCTCTGCACTTTGAGTAAAGCAGAAAGCAAGTGAGTGATGTAGGAATTTAAATTGCCACAAAAACACTGACTTAAATGTGTTATCCTTAATCAGTGTTCTGAAATATAAACAGTTAATCAGATAAATATAAAATTTTTACATTTTTACTGGAGATAAAAGGTAAGAAAATATGCATAAAAGCATAGAAAGTATAAATATTTATTCAGAGTCACTTTGATTTACACAATTTTTGACTGACAAGTTTTCTAAATTGTGAAGTCTAACTAGAATTTACCTCAAATAATTTTATCTATTAGTGGCTTCCTTTAGAGAGCTTTCTTCAGGCTTAGAAGTGAAAACAAAATTTTTTTAAAAGACTCTGTGCAATATTCAATTTGTTATTCACATTTGAGTAGCATCTTGGATGGTGGCTCAAATGGTAAAGCATCTGCCTACAATGTAGGAGACCTGGGTTTGATCCCTGGATTGGGAAGATCCTCTGGAGAAGGAAATGGCGACCCACTCCAGTACTCTTGCCTGGAAAATCCCATGGATGGAGGAGCCTGGTAAGCTACAGTCCATGGGGTTGCAAAGAGTCGGACACGACTGAGCCACTTCACTTCACTTTTGGATGAAATGTTATTTTAGTATGCATACATTTGAAACATATTACACATGCTGTGGCTGTATACCTACAGTCACATAGTATAGCAAACATAGTATAGCAAACTATTACCATTAATGGGAAAGTTTGCTAAGTGACTGGATGCAAAAAATATATATGCAAATTAGTAGTTATATTTAAAGTAACTAACCAAACCACTGGACATGGAACAACTTCCAAATCAGGAAAGGAGTACATCAAGATTATGTATTTCACCCTGCTTACTTAACTTATATGCAGAGTGCATCATGAGAAATGCTGGACTGGATGAAGCGCAAGCTGAAATCAAGATTGCTGGGAGAAATATCAATAAACTCAGATATGCAGATGACACCACCCTTATGGCAGAAAGTGAAGAACTGAACAGCCTCTTGATAAAAGTGAAAGAGAGTGAAAAAGTTGGCTTACAGCTCAACATTAAGAATACTAATATCATGGCATCCAGTCCCATGACTTCATGGCAAATAGATGGGGAAACAATGGAAACAGGAACAGATTTAATTTTGGGAGGCTCCAAAATCACTGCAGATGGTGACTGCAGCCATGAAATTAAAAGATGCTTGCTCCTCGGAAGAAGAGCTATGACCAACCTAGACAGCATATTAAAAAGCAGAGACATTACTTGGCCAACAAAGGTCCATCTAGTCAAAGCTATGGTTTTTCCAGTAGTCATGTATGGATGTGAGAGTGGGGCTATAAAGAAAGCTGTGCACTGAAGAATTGATGCTTTTGCACTGTGGTGTTGGAGAAGACTCTTAAGAGTCCCTTGGACTTCGAGGAGATCCAACCAGTCAATCCTAAAGGAAATCAGTCCTGAATATTCATTGGAAGGACTGATGCTGAAGCTGAAACTCCAATACTTTGGCCACCTGATTCAAAGAACTGACTTCTTGGAAAATACCCTGATGGTGGAAAAGATTGAAGCCAGGAGGAGAAGGGGACGACAGAGGATGAGATGGTTGGATGGCATCACTGACTTGATGGACACGAGTTTGAGCAAGTTTCAGGAGTTGGTGATGGACAGGGAAGCCTGGTATGCTGCAGTCCATGAGGTCACAAAGAGTTGCACAGGACTGAGGGACTGAACTGAGCCATATCCTAAATGGGAAAAGTATCATAAAAATGCTAACAACTTCCAGTTTAATATATGTGTGATGTAACCACATTACCAACAGATTTCTGTAGAATTCTATACAAAATTATCTTAAAGATGATCATAAAAGCTAATGAATGCGCGCTAAATGTTGGCTTCCAGGTGTCATTCCATTTTTAAGAAACATGAAAGTCGTTCAGTCCTGTCCAACTCTTTGTGACTCCAGGGACTGTAGCCCTCCAGGTTCCTCTGTCCTTGGAATTCTCCAGGCAGGAATACTGGAATGGGTTGTCATTCCCTTCTCCAGGGGATCTTCCCAACCTGAGGATCAAACTCAGGTCTCCTGAGTTGCAGGCAGATTCTTTACTGCCTGAGTCACCAGGGAAACTTGCTTTAAGAAAAAAAAAAAGGTATCCTGCTTTTAAATCCAAAAAAAAAAAACCCGATACATATTTTAGCACAGTTCTAGGAAACAGTCAAGGCATAATTATGAATATTATAATTTATAATGATCAAAAACTTTTTGAAAACAGTTGATGGATTGACCTTAAAAAAATGTTGAACTAGGTGAAGTTTTATTTACTTCTTATGTTCTGACTCTTCTTTTGAGTCTTTCTTGAGCCCATATTTTTACTCCTCTCTACTCAAATATCTTTCATGTTTCTTAGGGCTTTTCATTCCAGCAATTCCACTAAGATTCATTGGTTCCAAAATTTTTGGTCTCTATCCTGGTCAGGAAGCAGAAAGAAAGGCATTCAAAGAACAATCCAACAAATGTGTATTTTTAATAAATTAGTGCAAGTCTTCTGTAGCAGTATATGTTTATTGATATATATTTGAAATATAAATAAGTATTCTATTTCAATCATATAAAAAAACCTATGGGCTAGTAAAATGAATTATAATGATTGGAGATTACAAGTTGTATTCGATTTTAACAGTCTTTTTTTTTTTTTAAATCAAGCCATTACCAGAAAAGTAATTGAAGGCCATCTGCTATTTGTAAAGCCTGATTTCCTGGATGTAGATGGCATCATTTTCTGAACAAATCATAACTGGCCTGTAAATGCTACTAGCGGTTGAGTTTAGGATTATTAGGATATTATGTGACTCTTAAATTTCTAAAATCATTTTCTTTCCTCTCCAAAAAGACAAAAAAGTTTTATGTGTATGCTTGTATGTATGTTTGTGTGTGCATATGTGTATATATTCACATATATTTTTAAAGTTTAGAATATAGCTAATTTTCCCAAGAATGCTCTAATTCATTAAAATGATTATCCATCTAATTTTGTGCAAAATCCAAAGTTGGGTATTGCTGTAGTAAAAATAGAAACAAACCCCCTTACAAGTGTTCATTAGATATAATCTGTTTAAAAAAACAGCAGCTACTAAATTCTCTAACCTCTAGGTATAACAACATTCAGAATTAACATGTAAAACAACATTATACATGTTAGAAACTGTTCTAAAGGACAAAAAAATCTTCAAGGCCAATGATAGTATTTATGTGGTGGATAATTTGTTTTGTTGTTCTTGATACTTTGAAAAAGAAAGGCCTATTTCTACTCTGTTTCTGTACTGTCCCTAAATATGGCACAGGTTAAATAAGTTACCTTCTGGTGCCTAGTGCTCTGCCATACATAATTTGCTTCTATTTTGAAGAAGACAAAGATGGCATGAGTGCTTTTGTATGATTGGCGAGTGGGTGGGAGGGATGTTGAAAAATGTTTCACTGGCAAAGAGACTTATATTTTAAGTGACTTTATGAAGTTGAGCTCCTCATTATTGATTCTTAGGTCTTAGGTGACGATATTAAAGCTTCCTGGAAAATTAAGCAAGCTTAATGCTGGTACAGAGCCCTTAGCTATGCTGCTTTCTCATTCATGCTGTGGATTAGCAAGAGACTGACCTGAATTAAATCCTTATATCATATTGCTTGTTAGAAAAGAAGCGGGGGGGAGAGAAGGAAGTCAATGTATAGAAGAGAAGAGATTTCCATTTTCCTTTATATTTGGTCTGAAGGACATCACTAATGAACATTAATTCCTGAGCATAAGCTTGATATGGATATAATTCTAGACCAGAGGGATGCTATTCAGTTTGACTTAATAAGAAATTCTCAATTGAATTATGCAGAGAAACAGTAATGAGTGACTGGATAAGCTCTGAAGTACTGACTATAATTTTTCAAGTTATGAGTAAAAATGTTTTTATGTTTTTGTTCTTTCTAAAAGTCATATGGAAATGCTATACTTTTCAAGTAAAAAAATAAATAAAATTTTATAAGCAGCCAATTTCAAACTTTAAAAAATAGACGAATAAAACAAAATTAAAATACTCATGCTTAATGTTAACTATGCTGCTTTGGACTTCTAGTATAATACTTTTATGCCTATGTATTCCTTGAACATGTAAAAAACAAATAAAAACTAAATGTGCAGATGGCTTTTTTTTTCAATCTAGTGATCAGATTATTCAACATAAAAACATATAAAATTGTGGAAAGTTTAGGAAGAAAAACAGAATGAATCTTAGATTATGTTTTCAAAAATAAATGCAATATAGTGAGGAAAAAGGTAGAGAAGAATCAGGAAAGCAGGAATTTTTAAGGGCATAAAGATTTTCTAAATTATATTTTCATTCATGTAATTATATTCTGATATATTTCACTTACATTAAAGCCAATAAAACACAGAGGGTATAAGATAAATAAATTTGTGAGGTCAAGATACATGAGCTTTACCTCCTATCACATTTTTCTTCAATAGTAAAATAAAGGATATGTTACATAGATTTGTTCCATTTTGATGACCTGAAACACTTAAGACCTCCTCAATCTCTCCTTTTACCCTTCTTATTGTCTTACCATTTCAACCTGTTAGCTTCATTTCTCCTATGGTTATCCCTTTCTCTTGCATAGAGACTATATGATTCTTTTATTCTTTCAGTGATACCAAACAGTTTAATGTAACTTTTTTCCTTTCCTTTCCATTAAACACACAACAACAAAATTTTAATTGATCCTTACGTACCTAATTTTGAATTATGGTGCCCTAGTACAATGCAGAGATTGAGAAACTACAGCCCACAGGCCAAATCTTGCTGCAAACCTTTTGAAAGTAAAATTGCATTGGCACAGAAACTTGTCCATCCCTTTACACATTGCCGCCTCTGTACTACAGTGCAGAGGTGAATAGTCATGGTAAAGACTATGTGAATCAAAAACGCTAAACTGTTTACTAGCTCGCCCTTTATAGAAGATGTTGCTCATTTATAACATAGCAGATTAAAAAAAAAGTTTTTGTTGTGTTTGCTTTAGGCTACCCATGTATTTCTCCTCTCTATCTTTTATTGAAATCATAGAAACTTTATTAGATACAGTTTGGAGCTATTATATTTACTCGATGCAGAACACATAACCTTGGCTAGTTTATTCACATGTACTTCTGGAATTTGTATTTGAATAGATTGCATTTTGTGGTAAAGTTCTGATTAAACTGTTTCCCCACTACAGGACTGCTGTAGATATATTGTGGGAAAGGAGAATTGATAATAAACTCAGGAAGACAGAGTTTGGAGTTAGGAGTCAGATTGTTAAGGATACATATACCAGGAAGAGTAGTTTGCAATGAGCAGCAGCCATTAAGGACTTTTCATCAGGAGAATGACATTCTGATTTATGCTTTAGAACAAGCAGATTGCCCTGCTCCTGCAGAAAAGCTTTGCTGTAAAGTCGAAGAGCTTTTCCATTATCAGCAGAATGATCCAAGCCAGAAAGGGTAAGAAACTTCAGTCAAGCAGTGATGATGAAGAGGTAATAGAGAGTGATGTTTAGAGAGTAAAAGCAATGACACATAAGATGGAAAGAGTGAAATGGAGGAAGTGGGAAAGACGGTTCCAAGGGTTCTAGTCTGCATTACTGTTAATGGCAGGAAATGCACAGAGAAGAGAGGTACAGACTAATGGTTTACTTTTCAGACATATGAAGGTGAAGGTGTTTCTGGGAAATTTAGGTGAACTTATAAGGTCAATCAGAGAAGGCAGTGGCACCCCACTCCCGTAGTCTTGCCTGGCAAATCCCATGGGTGGAGGAGCCTGGTAGGCTGCAGTCCATGGGGGGTCACTGAAGGTTGGACATGACTGAGCGACTTCACTTTCACTTTTCACTTTCCTGACAACCCACTCCAGTGTTCTTGCCTGGAGAATCCTAAGGACAGGGGAGCATGGTGGGCTGCCATCTATGGGGTCGCACAGAGTCGGACATGACTGAAGCGACTTAGCAGTAGCAGCAGCAGCAGCAGCAGCAGCAGCATAAGGTGAATAGACTACCAGTAAACAAGAATAAAATTAGGAAAAAGCTTCCAGGGATAGCACGAGGAAATGCCCCAAAGCAAGGGATAGGCAAGGAAGAGGAGGAAACAAACAGGAGGAAGCATGAAGCATTCACAGAAAGGAAATGGTGCTATGCAACATTAATTTACACACTTTACTCATTTTATGCAATTCCTCTGTGACTTTACAATGTAGAATTTATTTTTCATTTGCTCATATGAAAGAACAAATAACCATCAGTACCAAAATTTGAGATTTAAAGAACTAGACTATACAGGTTTTTGCATGATCAGTCACTCAGTAGTGTTTGATTCTTTGTGACCCCATGGAGCACCAGGCTTCTCTGTCCATAGAATTCCCCAGGCAAGAATACTGGAGTGGGTTGTCATTTCCTCCAAGGGATCTTCCCAGCCCAGGGCTTGAACCCTTATCTTCTGCATCTCCTGCATCACAGGTAGATTCTTAACCGCTAAGTCGCTAAGCCCTGTGTTCTCTTTATGACTATATTTTTTAATACTTTATTCTATGTTACAATGCTGTATTGGTTTTGCCATACATTGACATGAATCAGCCACAGTTGTACACGATCTCCCAATGCCGAAGCCCCCTCCCACCTCCCACCCCATATCATCTCTCTGGATCATTCCGTGCACCAGCCCCAAGCATCCTGTATCCTGTATTGAACATAGACTGGCGCTTCGTTTCTTATACGATAGTATACATGTTTCAATGCCATTCTCCCAAATCATCCCACCCACCCCCTCTCCCTCAGAGGCCAAAAGTCTATTCTATACCTCTGTGTGCCTTTTGTTATCTCACATAGAGGGTCATCATTACTATCTTTCTAAATTCCATATATATGTGTCAGTATACTGTATTGGTGTTTTTCTTTCTGGCTTACTTCACTCTGTATAATCGGCTCCAGTTTCATCCATCTCATTAGAACTTATTCTTTTTAAGGGCTGAGTAATATTCCATTGTGTATATGTACCACAGCTTTCTTATCCATTCATCTGCTGATGGACATCTAAGTTGTTTCCATGTCCTGGCTATTATAAACAATGCTGCAATGAACATTGGGGTACATGTGTCTCTTTCAATTCTGGTTTCCTCGGTGTGTATGCCCAGCAGGGGATTGCTGGGTCATAAGGCAGTTTTATTTGCAAGATGCTCAACATCACTCATTATCAGAGAAATGCAAATCAAGACCACAATGAGGTACCATTTCACACCAGTCAGAATGGCTGCGATCCAAAAGTCTACAAGCAATAAATGCTGGAGAGGATGTGGAGAAAAGGGAACCCTCTTACACTGTTGGTGGGAATGCAAACTAGTACAGCCATTATGGAAAACAGTGTGGAGATTCCTTAAATATTTTCTTAAAAGGGAGACAACAGTAAATAACTAGGCTGCCATAATTTGCTAAGGAATTTTCTTTATGAAACTTCTGTTCATGTGAGCAGACAAAGGTTCATCATGAAATATACTTTACAGAATTTACTCAACTGTCAAAATCAGTTCAGTTTTGAGAAACTACGGTTGTTCCCCAGTTCTTAATAGAAGGTAACTATATCTGATCTAACTGCTTATATTCCACAATTTCCTAAGAAAAGGAGATAATTATATGGGGGAATAATGTGTTTATTGGTAGGAGAGCAATCCCAACGAAGTTGCCAGAACTATCTATAATAAGAGATAACAAAAGCCAGTTGCCAAATATATTGGATGCATTACACTCAGTGGTAATCAGAACAAACTGCGGAGACATACAAACTGGAAGGTTTTAGGCTGTAATGTCAAACTATACTTGTTTACATACTAGTTATTATATTTATGATTACTTTTAATTGTATGTTACTATATATTTATCCAGGGTATCTTCCCAACCCAGGGATCGAACCCAGGTCTCCTGCATTGTGGGCAGATTCTTTACCAGTTGAGCCACAAGGGAAGCTCATATATTTATTTATACCATATTAATTAGTATGGACTAGCCTGTGTCCACCAAGATAAGTACTTACTGTTAAAGTTGTCTGCAGAAGTAAAAGTTTCAAATATAGTTTATTTTGATCTTGGAAGTTTATAGTAGACCAGAAAATTATGCATGGTTAAATTTTCAGCCCTCTTAACTATTTTTCATTCTTTACAATACTAAAAACTTCATAGCACATTACAATAGAATGTGTTTTTTCCTTTAAAAACATTGTGAAAGCAGTAAGATTTGTGAGTAGTCAACCTGGTGGAAAAAACATGTTTATTTAAAACTTTATCTCTTGAAGAAAATTGATAGAAATTAAAATAAAATCATCTATTATCTCACTGACTTGCAGGAATGACTATGGTCTATCAGTCTTTATATTTTATTTTTATAAGCTTGTAATAATACATATTTTTAGCATTTATATGTATCTACATATATGTGTGTACTTGAATCTAAAAAAATTTTAAAAATCATTTGGTAAAAGCTTTTCTAGGCATTAGATAACCATATTTTTATCAGTGTTGATCAGCATAGTATTCTTCAAAATTTTTACAGTATTAGGAGAATTTCAAGTGAAAAAAATTCCTTCTTTTAATGTATCTTAAATTTCATCAAGCAGAAATGCTCCTACTATCTCCCACTAGGAAGATCTTACTTAAGTTTTTTGTTGTTATTATTGTACCAAAGCAGACAAACCAACATAGAGGAATTTGAAGGACTGTGTATGAAGCCATTCTGTTGCAAAGTAGGGAACTGATTGTTCTTTACTTAATCACCCCCAGATCTCTGTATAGTTGCTCTTATTGTTCCTTCTGTGTAAATGTTGCCAATCTGAAGATACGTTGCAGCTTAACTCCCTAATATAAGTACAATTCAGTCGCTCAGTCATGTCTAACTCTTTGCAACACCATGGACTGCAGCACGCCAGATTTCCTTGTTAATCAACTCCTGAAACTTGCTCAAACTCATGTCCATCGAGTCAGTGATGTCATCCAACCATCTCATCTTCTGTCATCCCCTTATTCTCTCGCCTTCAATCTTTCCCAGCATCAGGATGTTTTCCAAGGAGTCAGTTCTTTGAATCAGATGGCCAAGGTATTAGAGTTTCAGCTTCAGCATCAGTCCTTCCAATGAATATTCAGGACTGATTTCCTTCAGGATGGACTGGTTGGATCTCCTTATAGTCTAAGGGACTCTCAAGAGTCTTCTCCAACCCCACAGTTCAAAAGCATCGATTCTTAAGCGCTCAGCTTTCTCTATAGTCCAACTCTCACATCCATACATAACTACTGGAAAAAACATAGTTTTGACTAGAAAGACCTTTGTTGGCAAAGTAATGTCTCTGCTTTTTAACGTGCTGTCTAGGTTGGTCATAGCTTTTCTTCCAAGGAACAAGTGTCTGAATTTCATGGCTGCAGTCACCATCTGCAGTGATTCTGGAGCCCACCATTTTAAGTCTGTCATGTTTCCATTGTTTCCCCATCTATTTGCCATGAAGTGATGGGACCAGGTGCCATGATCTTAACTTTCTTAATGCTGAATTTCAAACCATCTTTTTCACTCACCTCTTTCACTTTCATCAAGAGGCTGTTTAGTTCCTCTTCGCTTTCTGCCATAAGTGTGGTGTCATCTGCATATCTGAGGTTATTGATATTTCTCCCAGCAAACTTGATTCCAGTTTGTGCTTCATCCAGCCCACCATTTTGCATGATGTACCGCCAGGGTCGGTATGTACTCTGCATATCAGTTAAATAAGCAGGGTGACAATATACAGCCTTCATGTACTCTTTTCCCAATTTTTGAACCAGTCTGTTGTTCCATGCCTGGTTCTAACTGCTGCCTGTTGACCCGCATACAGATTTCTCAGGAGGCAGGTGAAGTGGCCTGGTATTCTTATCTCTTTAAGAAGTTTCCACAATTTGTTGTGATCCACACAGTTAAAGGCTTTGACATAGTCAATAAAGCAGATGTAGATGTTTTTCTGGAATTCTCTTGCTTTTTCTATGATCCAATGGATGCTGGCAATTTGATCTCTGGTTCCTCTGCCTTTTCTAAATCCAGCTTGAACATCTGGAAGTTTCCTCAGCAATATTGGTTGTCATACAGTCAGCACTGTTATAATACAGTCAGCAGCATTCTTTTTCTATTTATTTATTTTTAATTTCTGTATAGTTTAGCACTATTTGAGCTGCTTAATTTGATTTTCAACCCCATTAATTTGGTTGCCCTCATTATAGAACACAGAAGTTTTAGCCCAGTCATGTAGGCTTTTATTTTCACTTTGATTGAGAAGTCCATGAATACTTAATTTGCCCATTCTAGACTTCAGAAAGTATCTTTTTCACTTAAAATCTATATTTCATTATACTTCTTGTATCTCCTTGCCTCCAATATTGTCTCCATAGATTTAGTTTTAAATAAATATTGGAAGTAAAGTATCAATGCAGAATAAAGATTTTGTTATTCATATTCTATAAAATTTAAATACTGATTGTAGACATGCAAAATTGCATGTGCAAATTTACTTTCTCCAGCAAATAGTTATGACAACAAATTGGACTCCCAGAAGTCTGTATCACATAAATCCCCCATAAGGAGCTTAGAAGATGCTTAGGAAGAAGTGCACCCTATGAGTAATTATTCAGGAACTGCCATTATGGAAGTACAGATAAATTGCAATTTAACAGAAGATCAAGAAAGTTTGTAAAACAAAAGTATTTTTTGTGTTGGTTCTTAAAAGACAAGGATTTATCTACTTAGAAAATACAGTTGTGGAGTCCACAATTTGCCTGTTAGACTAGAGTGGCCTCCTAACTGGTCTTGCTTCCATTCTTGTCCTCCATATAGCAACCCAGGTAATCATGCCTGCTCTTAAAAATACCCCAAGGGCTTCCCTTTCCCCTTGAATGGCTATAAATCATAGCCATTTATAGTAGCCTGCAGTCCCCTACATGATTGGTTAATCCATCTTTCTGGTCTAATCATTTGTGTCTTTCTACTTTGCTCAACAAAGTTCAGGCACCAAAGACATCACTTCAGGCCTCTGTACTTTGTTATTCCTCTTCCTTAGAAAGCCTCTTTGCGTCTGTAGGGGACTGTGTGCATTGGAGAATTCCATTCAGTGCTCCAATGTCACCTATTCCTTGAGCCTTTCCCTGACCATCCACTCTGTCTCCTCACCCTGAAATACTGTTTGACAAACCACTCAGTTAATATTCCTCATAGCGCTTATTGATATAAAGCTTCTTACTTCTTATAGATTTTATTCACTAGACTATAGTAACAACAGCTAACATTTAAGTGACAACTTACTTTCTGGTACTTAATCTGTTACTACTCAGTGATAAGTATTAACTCATTTAGTCTTAGAGCAATGCTAGTGGTTCGTTAGTGGTTCGTTATCAGAGAAGGTGATGGCACCCCACTCCAGTACTGTTACCTGGAAAATCCCATGGACGGAGGAGCCTGGTAGGCTGCAGTCCATGGGGTCTTGAAGAGTTGGACACAACTGAGTGACTTCACTTTCACTTTTCACTTTCCTGCATTGGAGAAGGAAATGGCAACCCACTCCGGTGTTCTTGCCTGGAGAATCCCAGGGACAGTGGAGCCTGGTGGGCTGCTGTCTATGGGATCGCACAGAGTCGGACACGACTGAAGTGACTTAGCAGCAGCAGCAGCAGCAGTGGTTCGTTATAGTGTTATCTGAATTTTATGAATAATGAAATTCAGTCACAAAAGACTTAAAAACTCCAGGTGAATAATAGAATTGAGATATGAATAAAGGAGTCTTAACTCCAGAGCTGTGAGTTTACCTACAGCTCTGTGTTACACTCCTGCCTCCACACTAAGTGTTCTTTTGTTAGTATCTAAGAAAAAGCATTATTTGTTGAAATTTTAAAAAGACAGGCTATAACTTGAATAGTATGTAAATAGGCATACATGGCTTGTATAGAAGCTGAAGGGAAAACAGTTCCCCAGCAGTGAATAATACCAAGAGTCTCTCAGTTAAAAAACAAAACAAAACAAAACAAAAAAACCAGAGGGCTACGCAGGGACTATAGAATACCTTAGAGATACAATTCTGGTCAGCAGATTTGGACCAGACTACAGAAGATCACATGCCAGATTAAATTAAGCAGTTGAAAAGTAGTTGATTTATTTCAGTAGGAGAGTAAGTATTAAATTTGTGTTTTTAAAATAAGTGTAGTAGAATCATCGAGAAAGAACAGTAGAATACTAAAGGTGGCTATGCGATGACTGCAGTAACAGAAGCAAAAGATATTGACATAAATAAGGTGGGCTTATGGAAATGATTGGGATGGATTAGAGGCAAAAGATTGTTCAGAGGCTGAATGAAAACTTGTAGGATGGTGGTGTCATTAAAAAGAGAAGAAACACGGAAAAAGCCTGTGCCATAGAGGAGAAGATGAGTTTGGATTTGTATATGTGGACTTAGCAGTGACTGTGGGACATTCAGTTGGACATTTCAGCAGGCACTGGCAACCTGGAACTGGTGCTTCAAAGTGGTCATGAGTAGTGAGAGTGGAAATTATGTGTATGGAAACACCATTCCACTTGGAGTCATTCTCTAGTACAGCAAATTGAGACTGAATAGAGAGAGAAAAGACAGGTGAAAGACCCTAGGGCAACATCTTTGGAGGAAAGGCAGAAACAGAAATCAGAAAAGAAGATCACAAAGGATACAGCATTAAGGAAGACCAAGGAGGAGAGCATATGCAAAAGAAGACAGGGATGCTCAGGAGTGACATTGTTCCTAAAGAAACCAATAAGATTAAGAGCTAAGAACAGTCTATTAAGATTAGTTGATCAGTGAAGACAGTATCCAGACTGCGAGTGGTAAATGCCCGAGGAGGCCAGGCATGATTTAAGAGGATAGTGCTGACTCGACGAGGCGTGGTAACGACCTGGAGAAAACTGCTCACTTTAATTTTTTTCATAGATTTGTCTTTTTTTTTTTTTCCAAAAGACTTGCCTTTTGTTAGGTTCACAGCAAAACAGAGTGGAAAATACAGAGTTCCCAAGTACCCTGTGACTCTCAGGGATATACAGCCTCTCCCATATCAACATCTTCCTGCAGGAGTGGTTACATTTGTTACAGTTGATGAACTGACATTGGCCCATCATAATCACTTGAAATGAATAATTCATTTAGGATTATGTTAGGGTTTACTCTTTTTGTAAAGGCTATGTATTTTGATAAATGTATAACGACATGTGTATAGTATTATACAGAGTATTTTCACTGCCCTCCGTCTAGTCCAGGCTATGGTTTTTCCTGTGGTCATGTATGGATGTGAGAGTTGGACTGTGAAGAGGGCTGAGTGCCGAAGAATTGATGCTTTTGGACTGTGGTGTTGGAGAAGACTCTTGAGAGTCCCTTGGACTGCAAGGAGATCCAACCAGGCCATTCTAAAGGAGATCAGCCCTGGGAGTTCTTTGGAGGGAAGGATGCTAAAGCTGAAGCTCCAGTTGGCCACCTCATGCGAAGAGTTGACTCACTGGAAAAGACTCTGATGCTGGGAGGGATTGGAGGCAGGAGGAGAAGGGGTCACAGAGGATGAGATAGCTGGATTATATCGCTAACTCGATGGACATGAGTCTGAGTGAACTCCGAGAGTTGGTGATGGACAGGGAGGCCTGGCGTGCTGCGATTCATGAGATCGCAAAGAGTCAGACACGACTGAGTGACTGGACTGAACTGAACTGAAATATCTTGTGCTCCCCCTTTTTACCTAACCTATGGCAACCACCGATCTTTTTACTGTCTCCATAGTTTTGTCTTTCCCAGAATGGAATATAGTTGGAATCATACAGTGTGGTCCTTTTTCAGACTGGCTTCGTTACATTAATGAACATTTAAATTTCCTCTATGGCTTAATAAGTCATTTCTTTTTAACACCAAGTAATATTCCATCGTCTGGATGTACCACATGCTATTTATGTATCCACCTACTGAAAGAAATCTTGGCTGCCTCCAAGTTTTGGCAATTATACATTAAGATGCCATAAACATCCACCTGTGGGGATGGTTTTGTGTGGGCCTAAGTTTTCAACTGCTTTGGGTAAAAGTACCAAGGCATATGATTACTGGATCATATGCTAAGAGTTGAAACTGCCAGACTATCTTGCACAATGAGTGAATCATTTTTCATTCTCGTCAGCAATGAGAGTTATTCTTGTTCCACATCCTCACTAGAAACTGGCATTGTCTTTGTCAGTGTTTTGGATTTTAGCCATTCAAATAGGTGTGTAGTGCTATTTGGTTGGGATTTCAATTTGCAGTTTTCCTAAAGACATATGATGTGGAGCATCTTTTCATATGCTTATTTGCCATCTGTACGTTTTTGGTGAGGTATTTGGCTCATTTTTTAATCAGTTTTTTAATTCTTAATGCTGAGTTTTACGAGCTATTTGCATATTTTGGATAATAGTTCTTTATCAACAGTGTCTTTTGAAAATTTTCTCCCTGTCTGTGGCTTGTATTCTTACCCCTTTGTCATTGTCTTTCACAAAGCAGACATTTTAAATTTTAATTAAGTTCAGCTTATCAATTATTTCTTTCATGGATTGTGCCTCTGATGTTTTATCTAAAAATCATCACTGTATGCAGGGTAATCTACACTTTCTCCTATATTATCTTCTGGGAATTTTATAGTTTTGTGTTTTGCATTTATTTCTGTGATTCATTTTCTCTTCATTTTGGGGAAGGGTATAAGGTCTGTATCTAGATTCATTTTTTTCCCCCCTGTCAATATCCCAGCAACATTTGTTGAAAGAACTGTCTTTTCTCCATTGTGTTGTTTGCTTCAGTTTCAAAAGCAGCTGTAATACAGCTGCATGTGTTTTGCCCTCAGGAAGTCCTGGTCAGTGCAGTGCTCCCTAATCATTTTATGGTTCAATGAATCCAGAAATCCCCCAAGTTAACATTTTGTAATACTTAAGCGTTAGTGATTAATTTAAAATTTATATAAACTATTGGGAGCCATGCAGGTAACTCTTGCCACTAATGTGCCCTGAGGGCCACCAGTTTGTAGCCACTGTGTTGTGTGAATGGTTGGTTATAAAGAGAGATTAGCAAGCATAATTAGTTGTTTCATGTTTTAATTTTTGTCAGCTGGGTATGGAGGGAGATAGATACCAAAAGTCAAACTACATTTTTTGTTTGTATTTTTTTTTAACGAACATTCCTTTGAGGAGAACTCTGGCAACAGAGTTCTGTGGTTGAAAAATAAATCAAGGTCTCTGGTGCCTTTGCTTTTTTAACTTTACCTTTCTTAGCATTTTTTGTAAGGTCACAGCAATTGCAAGACAGCTAGCTGATGCACCTCTAGACATAACCACACTCCAGGCAGAAAGTGGAGGAGGCAAAGAAAAGTAACTTCTTGGAAGGGTTACCCTTTTGATAAGAGAAGCTCTCCTCCAGGGTTTTCTAGCTATATCTATTGTTTGGCCACAGCCCTGTAGCTTGGCTTTTCATGACTGCAGGGGAAAATGCACAATAGGTAATTTCGCTTGCTTCTGTCTATTATAGAGGAAGGTAAGAGCGAAGAGGGTTAATGGTGGCTCCTGTATGATTGGTCCAGGGTCTGTCACAGTGTAGAGGTGGGAGAAGAGTCAATATAAATAGTAAACAAAACATTCTAGAATGTGATAAAGGATCTGCTGGAGAAGGAACAACTGAGCATTCAAAATAACAGGAAATAATAAGTAAAGCAGATTTTCTTTTTTTGAGAAGAGAGAAAGAAATTAACTAATATGCAGGGCTACCCCATAATGGATAAACCGGGTTAAAGGAAATTATTTCAGGTTGAAATTGGAAATGAGATTGAGGGGAAAGCAGAAAAATGTCTCCAAGATTTAGTGAAAGATGAATTAAAGATTACAAATTAACTCATTTGAGTTTTGAGAAAGGGTTTTTGGTGTTATTTTTGGCTATTTTCTTCATTAAGTATTACTTTCTTCACTAAGTATTACTTTTTTCATTAAGGCTTGGCAAATTGATTGCATCCTGTTGAGGGCAGGATATATTACATGTTTGGGATATGATATAAAATATTAAAACTAGGTGAATGGATTTAAAGTATTTATTAGAACATGATTTTAATAATCACAAAAGTGGAAGAAATAAAAGCATAGTGGGACAAATACTGTGCCAAAAGGACCAGGAGTGTTTTAGGGACAGGATTAAAACAGTAAATATAAAGAGTAGGTAAAAATGGGAATGACAGATGAATCAGAGATAATATTTCACACACTGTAAAATACTACATATCGTGAAAGACTTCCTTATACTGAATGTTAATGCTCAATAAAATGTACTTTCTAATATTGAAAGTAAGAATGAGCTTACAATAATAGAAAGGAAATTTGAAGGATCAAAAATAGTAATATTAAATCCAGAGTCATAAACCTCACGGTGAAGCCAAGGCTGACCTGGAACGTGTACAAATAATCAGGGAACTGGGATTTTTCTAAGAAGCTGAAGACAGGAGAAAAGACTGTGGAACTAGAAGAGGCAGGCAGTTGGAATTGAGATTCCCACATAAAGTTCAGACGTGAAGAGCTATGCACCCTTGCAAAAAAAAAAAAGAGGACTATAATCATAGGTCTCCATTTCATATGTTTAAAGTTTAAAATTGTCCTATCTAAATAATGTGAGAAGTTAATTCATAGTGGTCCCTTTTGGGCTCCTTGAAGTACTTGGCAAAAATCACCACAAACCCACAATTTACGATATTCCTAGAGTCTGAATATTTGCTCACAACATCCTATTTGTAATACACACACACACATTGACTAAGACTCAAGAGAAGCTATAGACCTTATTATTTTATTACATGAAATTATTGGCCCCAGTCTGTATAAGTATGTTTAGAATGACTGAAAAATTCAATATGGAGTGAAAACTTCTGAGAACAGAAAAAGTTACTATTTAAGAAAAGGAGGAATATGTGAAAGGGAAAAAGTAAGCTAGAAACAAAGAAACAATAATAATTGATCTTAAGAATTCAGTGGATTAGGTATGGATGAATAAAGAATTAGTTACCTGGAAGATGAAGAAATTAAATTTAATGGAACAAAAAATTGCAAATTATGGAAGAGGTTAAGGGGCCTTGTAAAGAAAAATAATATTATTTAACTGATGTCCCATTGGAATTTCAAATGATAAAATTTGAAGAAATGTTCATTGGGAATTTTTCAAAAATGGTGAAAATATCTCCTAAAATTATCTCTGAAAATTCTTCTAAAATTCAGGAAGCATTAAAAAAACTCATTCAGAATCATATATATATATATATATATATATATATATATATTTCTAGAAAGAATAACAAGCAAATATTAACTATGGCAAGATTAGGGAGAGAGCCCGGTTTCAGAGGAGAAGGTATTGACTTTTATTTTGTAACTTTCTATACAATTTGAATTTATTAATGCCGTAGTTTTCGGTCAACAGGGATTTTTAAAACTTTATCTTAAGAATAATTAAATTTTATAAACAACAGATAATAAGTGGGTAGTTATGATTTATATCAGTTAATTGATCAACCAAAGGAGAATTGTTTTTCATTTTTTAAATTTCATTTGGATCCTCCTAAAAGGACATTTTTATCACAGCTTTAATATGGAGAGACAAATATTTCCTCTTTGCTAATATGAAAGAATATCTAATTATGAAGGTAGTGTTGCTTTGATATTTCTGTACTATGGTATTTATATTGTAATATAGACATTGTGAATAAAGATGCAGACAGTACCCTACCTCTTTCTTCTCTACTTTATTAGCTAGCTATTTGACTTCTACCTGCTCAATTTTGTTTTTATTCATTTGAGGGCCTTCTCTGGCCATTAAAGCCTGCTTTTTCTGCCTGGAAAATTAAAATGTTCTTGTAGTAGCCCTCCAAAAATAGTAGGTGAGAGTCTGAGTATAAATACCCCAGCTCCCTTGCCCCTCAGCACTGTGATAATGAATTGTCAGCTCCATATTGGCTCCCAGAGCTTCAGCTCCTGTTGCTTTCTGTGACAGCTTTTAGCCATGCGCCCTTTATTGACTCCCCCTCTTTGGGGTCTCACTTTCTTATCCCTCTGGCAATGTTTCCTTTCAAGGAAGTAAACTATACACACTCAAATCATTGTGTTAGACTTTGCTTCTGTGGGAACTTTAACTAAAACAAAAGGAGTTATGTTTGTTTATTTTCATAATTGAGATTTCAATAAAATAGATGTTCCTCAGTCATTAAAGTGGAAAAATCTACGTAATTTGATCATTCCTTATGGAAGAGTATTTCAGAAACCTAACAAAGAAGTCCCTATTACTGTAGAAATAATTCCATCTCCTTTTAGAATAGCCACATGTGCCACAGCAAAGCATTTCATGGCAGAAAGGTCTATAAATCTAAAAAGTAGGAGAGAATCACAAACACAATTTTACATATTACATGTGTATTTTATTTTGCGTGTGTATTCCTTTTCCAAGGCCGTTATTCAAGTTTTGGGACTCAGATTTATTTAAGACCTTTGACTGGTTTAGGTGATAAATATTGCTTACTCAACTCTGAAAGTTTCAACAAAAGAGACCTGAATTGTGATTTCTGTCATCCCTATTGCCTGAAGGTCGTTACTTTTCTTTTTCCTAAATAATGTTTATGATTCATTTGGAAAACTACTAAAGGTACAAGGAATGAAAGATTACTTTTTTCCAGAGTATGTATGTGTATGTGTGTGTGTGCATAATTAAAAGCGGTCTTTGTCTCCTGCAATAAAGACATCACAGCCCTCTCTCTAAAAATATATTTCTCATGTTGATTCCTAACATCGGGCTGATCATTTGTGACAATCTGGCAGATTATTATAACCATGGCAGATGGCCTTAAACTTTAATCAGAAAATCCAAACTGAAGGTCCTGGATTTCCTTTATATTTTGTCCTAAAGTATGAAGTGCTACAGAACAGATGGGAACATTCCTACTTGTTGAAAAAGATGCTTTTACAGTAAATGATTATAAATTACCTTCCATCCTAGAGACTGAAACTATGGTCATTAGCCAAGGGTGATTTTGCCCTCTTGGAAACACTTGTCGATATGTCTGCAAACATTTTTTATTATCTTGACTTGAAGCAGTGGAGAAAATGGTGCTACTGGCATTTGGTGGATTGAGGCCAAGGCTATGCTGAGCATCCTGCAGCGCAGAGGAAAGCCCCCTAAACAAACGATGTAGAGCCTGGGACATCCTGGTCTGTATGTCGGAAGAATTTGCACGTGTTTCTTTTAATTTACAGCTTCTTGAGACACTCAGGTATTATTTTCTCCTTAAAATTTGAAGATAGAACTCTTTAACAACTGGATTTCAAAACGGAGAAGAAGGATTGTTTTGTTATCAATATAGAGCCAAATCATTTTATAGTTTGTTAGTATCTCAAACAGATGTTCAATAAATATACAAGAGTAACATGTGACTTGCAGATCTTACTTATTTAAGACCCACCCAGATTTTGATAATAGCTCTTTCACTTGTAGCAAACACATTAACCATGTATGGAATAAAACAGACTCTGAGAAAAGATTGTTAAAGTGGGTTTGTACGTGGAAATGCAGGTTGCAGAAGGATCAGC
Organism: Nanger dama; assembly: GCA_917880005.1. NCBI lineage: Eukaryota > Metazoa > Chordata > Mammalia > Artiodactyla > Bovidae > Nanger > Nanger dama. The sequence goes on from CAKJTW010000007.1 coordinate 42,005,718, forward strand.
TCTATCTCCTGACCTCGTAGAGGACTTGCTGCAGCATATACTTCTACTCTCTGATACCTAGCACCCATGTTTTATTTCTCTATCCAGGATATCTTATTACTACCTAGTGCTCCCTATGAAATTAAAGCTCTTATTGTATTAATTATCCATTGCTGTGTTTAAAAAAAAGGTTCTAGAAAACCTAGTGGCTTCGGCATTTATTATTTCACACAGTTGTTGTCAGATCAGAAATTTGGGGAGTAAATTAACTGGCTGATTCTGGAATAGGATCTCTCATAAGACTGAAGTCAAGATGTTTGTAGAACTACCACCATCTGAAGGCTTGATTGATGCAAGAGAATCCACTTCTGAGGTGGCTCATTTGCATTCCCAGCCTGTTAGACCTGGCTCTTGGCTGGAGACCTCAGTTTCTTACCATGTAGATCTCTGTGTAGGGCTGCTTGAATATCCTCAAAACATGGCAGCCAGCTTCCAGTGGAACTAGTAATCCCTGGGAAAGCAAGGCAGAAACCAGAATATTTTTATGACCTCATCCCTAAAGTCATTCGTTATCATGTCCACAATATCTGGTTGGTTACAAAGATCAGCCTTACTCACTGTGGGAGGAACCTGTATAAGACACAGAACCCAGCCGGTACAAGCTATTGGGGGCACCTGTAATTCTGGTTCCCACACCTTTGATATATTCAATCAAGTATTTTACTAAGATTAGCCAAAGTTTTCTCTTCCTTCTGCATGTTATAGAGTATGTTCATAAACTATTTAGCTGTATTTTATATTAATTCTGCAGCCCATTGATTAACTTGAGAAAGAAAGAGACTAGAAGGAGAGAAATCAATAAGCAAGTTAGTATAATGGTTCATTCAAAGTAGGATGAGGACTAGCCTTATGAAAGCGTAAGTAAAGAGTAGTGGGAAAAGAATGGGGAGATGTCAGGTTGGGTACATAAACATTAGATGTCAGAGACCTAGACTGCAGATAATTCAGAGAATTTTTACCTCTGTTTGTAGATAGAACATGACCTTAAGTAAGATAGCAAAACAAACAGGTAAAGAGTACTTTTAGATAATGAATCTAGTTTTGATCTTTTGGGCCTTGATATGTCAGACAAAGAAATTCACATGAAAATATCCAGGAAGGAGGTGGAAAATTGGATTTGTTTTATTGGAGAGGGTACCTAATTAGAGATGTTGTCAAGGAATTAACTGCTAAAAGGTATAGTTAACATGGATGAAGTTGAGATGGATGTGGGGAGGGGTGGAAGATTAACTCAGTGGAAGTAGATAGTTCTTGAAGATCGATGAAATAATTCTTGATGCCTGCGTGCTAAGTTGCTTCAGTCATGTCTGACTCTTTGCTACCCTATGGACTGTAGCCTGCCAGGCTCCTCTGTTCATGGGATTCTCCAGGCAAGAATACTAGGGTTGCCATTCTCTCTTCCAGGGGAACTTCCTGACCAGGGATTGAATCCCCATCTCTTACCTCTCCTGTGTTGGCAGTCAGGTTCTCTGCCCACTAGCACTGCCTGCTGCTGCTGCTGCTAAGTCGCTTCAGTTGTGTCTGACTCTGTGCGACCCCAGAGATAGCAGCCCACCAGGCTCCCCCACCCCTGGGATTCTCCGGACAAGAACACTGGAGTGGATTGCCATTCCTAGGAAGCTCCAAATACTATTTTCTAATTTAAGTAACTCAGTATAATGAAAAGAATATCACATTGTGTTGAATCTCTCTCTGGTGCTAACTAGTAGATTGATCTTTGACAAATCATTTAATTTCTCTTATCCTTACTTTTCCCATCTATTTAAGAACTAACTTTATAGTACATATATAGTACTATATGGAAATCCATGTATAGTACATACATAGTACTATATATAAACCTATATAGTACATCTTGGTCAACTACTTAGTGACACATATATTCACATTTGTTTTATGTGAATATTAATATTCTTGTTCATAGGATTGGAATAGGAACAAAATAAGATGATGTATATAAAAGTACTTTAAATTATTGTTTGTGTAGAATCTGCATGATGTTTAAAAATAAGGATATTATAATTTTGTTTGTGCATGCAGTTGGTAGAACCATTGGATATATTTCTTAGTACATATTTCAGTGTGACAGTTTCTGTTCTCATGAGAGTAGCTTCTAAAAAATCAGTGTGTAGTTACTCTCTTTTAATTGTCCGTTTAGGTATAAAGCTTGAATTGTGATCTCTGAATATAAATATCATTCTTCATCAAAAAGTATTTATTTAGTTTTTAAAAGTACTTTCCATTTATTTTGATCTCTTCAAAAATAAGAACTTGGTTATATTGAGCTTTATTTTTGTTGACACAATTAACCACATTCAAATCTTTAAAAATGGAGAGATTAATATGGAAACATATATACTATCATATGTACAATCAATAGCCAGTGGGAATTTGCTGTATGACTTAGGGAACTCAGAATTTGAGTTTGTTACTCAAACTCTGTAACAACCCAGGGAGGTGGGATGATGTGGAATGGGGTGGGAAGTGGGAGGGAATTTCAAGAGGGAGGGGACATACTTATACCTATGGGTGATTCATGCTGATGTATGGCAGAAACCAACACAGTATTGTAAAGCAATTATCTTTCAAATAAAAATTAAAAAATAGATGTGGAACTACAGCTACCCATTAAATAACTGTTACAACTTGGTTAGTCATAGTTAAAGCATTATCTAGGGAGGAATAATGAATGGCTTTATGTCTGAATCAAGTGTTAGAATGTATGACAAAGATGTTTGTGTCTTTTAGGAACTCCTAGAAATCTGTTTAGTGGTTTATCATTTCCAAAGCCCTATGTAGAAAATAATACCCAAACTTTGTTAATGTGTTTACTGCATAGAGAAGAGTTTTGTTATTGTAGAAGATACAATTTTAATAGCCTTCATCATGGGATATGTTAAAGATTATCATAGAAAAAATACTACCGGACTTAAAAGGAAACCAACCAACTCTTTGCAACCCCAGGAACCACAGCACGTCAGGCCGCCCTGTCCATCACCAACTCGCAGAGCCTACCCAAACTCATGTCCATTGAGTCAGTGATGCCATCTAACCATCTCATCCTCTCTTCTCCCATTCTCCTCCTGCTCTCAATCTTTCCCAGCAACAGGGTCTTTTCCAGTGAGTCAGCTCTTCGCATCAGGTGGCTAAAGTATTGGAGTTTCAGCTTCAACATCAGTCCTTCCAATGAACACCCAGGACTGATCTCTTTTAGGATGGACTGGCTGGATCTCCTTGCCATCCAAGGACTCTGAAGAGTCTTCTCCAGCACCACCGTTCAAAAGCATCAATTCTTCGGCACTCAGCTTTCTTTATAGTCGAACTCTCACATCCATACATGACTACTGGAAAACCATAGCCTTTACTAGAGGGACCTTTGTTGGCAAAGTGATGTTTCTGCCTTTTTAATATGCTGTCTAGGTTGGTCATAACTTTCCTTCTAAGGAGTAAGCGTCTTTTAATTTCATGGCTACAACCACCATCTACAGTGACTTTGGACCCAAAAAATAAAGTCAGCCACTTTCCACTGTTTCCCAATCTATTTGCCATGAAGTGATGGAGCTGAATGCCATGATCTTAGTTTTCTGAATGTTGAGCTTTAAGCCAGCTTTTTCACTCTCCTCTTTCACTTTCATCAAGAGGCTCTAGTTCTTCTTCACTTTCTGCCTTAAGGGTGGTGTCATCTGCATATCTGAGGTTATTGATATTTCTCCTGGCAATCTTGATTCCAGCTTGTGCTTCCTTGAGCCCAGTGTTTCTCATGATGTACTCTGCATAGAAGTTAAATAAGCAGGGTGACAATATACAGCCTTGATGTACTCCTTTTCCTATTTGGAACCAGTCTGTTGTTCCATGTCCAGTTCTAACGTTTGCTTCCTGACCTGCATATAAGTTTTTCAAGAGGCAGGTCAGGTGGTCTGGTATTCCCATCTCTTTCAGAATTTTCCACAGTTTATTGTGATCCACACAGTCAAAGGCTTTGGCATAGTCAATAAAGCACAAATAGGTTTTTTTCTGGAACTCCCTTGCTTTCTTGATGATCCAGTGGATGTTGGCAATTTGATCTCTGGTTCCTCTGCCTTTTCTAAAACCAGCTTGAACACCTGGAAGTTCATGGTTCATGTTGCTGAAGCCTGGTTTGGAGAATTTTGAGCTCTACTACTAGCGTGTGAGGTGAATGCAATTATGCAATAGTTTGAACATTCTTTGACATTGCCTTTCTTTGGGATTGGAAAGAAAACTGACCTTTTCCAGTCCTATGGCCACTGCTGAGTTTTCCAAATTTGCTGGTGTATTGAGTGCAGCACTTTCACAGCATCGTCTTTTAGGATTTGAAATAGCTCAACTGTGATTCCATCACCTCCACTAACTTTTTCATAGTGATACTTCCTAAGGCCCACTTGACTTCACATTCACATTCCTGTTAACTGTTGTTAATTTAATATGGATTACTGAATTTGACTTCATTAATGCCTTCCTTTACATATGCAGACTTTAAGTGCTAGGGAATTCTATAAGATTGTTACTGCAGAGGGACATTGGAAATTTGGAAGACACAGAAATAGGTAAGATTTAGGAGTCATCTTCATTCCCTACTCTGGGTCCTCAGTAATGGGGATGATCTACCCACATAGGCAGACTTTGAATCATATTAGAGTACACTGTATGGTAGTTAATAGCCATAGTTGGCTTAAGTCTACAAGTTAGTGTGTGTGCCTGTGTGTGTGGGAGGTGGGGTAGGGTGAAATTAATTTACATTTGTAACTGGTTTTGTTGCACCATTATGGCAAAATGATGGCCTTAGGAGTTTTATTGGGTCTATCGGCTTTAACATTCTCTCTGTTGTTGAATCTGTTATCATTACTGAATTTTGGCCTTCTTGTGGAACGAAAAGTTTGATACATCTTTTGAAAATGTTATCAAATGCCACAAAGTGTCCCCTTCTGCTGAGAAGAGACAGCTGTAACTTTGCGTTCTCTCAAAGAAATGGGCTTTTCAGAAATTGAGCTGAGCAATTTATCTTGCTTTTTTGTATTTTTCCCATTGCACATTATCTCTGGTGATGTGCTGTCATACAAAATAAGCATTGCTCTCCATTCTGTTTTCAAAAATGAGAAATTATATCTTTTAATGCTTTTATAACATCTAAGAATATACACATAATGAATGCCTAGATGAACAAATGTAGTATGGTTAGACTTCTTCACATTAAATCAACTGAAACAAAACTGAAACATCTATAGCAGTGTTTCAAAAGTGATAGCCATTGCCACACTGATGGCTGAAATACCTTAAATTTAAATTGGGCCTGATGAGAGATGACCACTAATAGTGGAATTTCACTTTTTTCTTTAAGCTACGGAATACTTTCAAGCTCTCCAATGTTAAGACTTTTAAATGAAAACCATTTTATTAATTTATTAATTTGGCTCTTTTAGAACACTTCTATAATGTTTCATCAGTTCATTCAGTAGATATAATTTCCATATTTTCAGAGCCTGATTTTTAAAAAACTTTTACAAATTGGGTATGACGAATGGAATAATATAATCCCATGTCTTATGAAACATTACAAACACTAAAACAGAAGAATCCAAAAGGGACAATCATGATGTAATTCTTCATCTACCATAATATGCATTCAAAGTAGATTCTGTATAAAGTCGTGAAACAGAAAATGAGATCTGATTGTAGTGGACCACCCACTCTATTAAGGTTGTGAATAGTGACCAGATAATAAAGGGAAGGCTTTTTATTTTTTTAATTTTCTTTTTCTCTCTAGGGACTTCTGAAAAAATATAAAGCCTTCAACATTTTCCTTCCAGGCATTGTAGTCTCAGCAGCTTGATGTGTTTCATTATTGGGACTGATTTTTCATATGCAGATTCAGTCTCTGGGGCAGAATTTCCTATATGAGTTTAGAACAGCTTCTTCTACAAATTTGTTAGCTGCCCTGGGGGAGAAGATCAAACATATGCCCTAACGTTCATGTTTCTGATCATTGGTTCCCCCAGGAGAACCTATCCAGAGAATCATTTTCAGTTTGCTTCATTGAAATTGCAATTCCCTTGGGCCAGTTGTGCCTTAGGGAACATCTGCTTCACCATCAAAAGAGGTCTACAGAGGGAAACTACTCTCCTTAACTTACCTTTTAAAAGAATACCGAATCTCATTTATTTTACTTACCAAATGTGTCCAACAGTGGGGACATTTGGGGAGAATATTAGAGAATATGTAAATATTTCATTATTTGAATGATCATGGTTATTAATTTATAGAAAGTAATTTTATCCTTTTTTGTTTTTAAAATTGTTACATACATAACAAAATTTACCATTTTCATGATTTTTAAGTGTGCATTTCTGTGGCGTAAGTAAATTCATGTTATTGTGTAACTAGTACCATTATCCATCTCTGGAATATTTTTCATCTTGTTACCCTGAAACACTGTACTCACCGAATAACTCCTCATTACCTCCTCCCTCGAGGCCCTGAAAACTACCATTCTACTTTCTGTCTCTATGAACTTCCTACTCTAGGTACTTCATATAAGTTGAATCATACAGTATTTGTCCTTTTGTAGCTAAACTTGTTTCACTTAGCATGTCTTCAGCATTGTATCAGGTGTCAAATTGCCTTCTTTTTAAGATTGAATGACATTCTGTTCTATATCTATACCATATTTTATTTATTCACTCATCCATCAACAAACACTTAGGTTACTTTTACTTTTTTGTTTGTTGTGAATAATGCTGCTATGAACCTGAGCATACAACTCTCTCTTCAAAACTCTACTTTCATTTCTTTTTTAAAAAATTTTTATTGGAGTGTAGTTCAGGTGTAAAGCAAAGTGAATTAGTTAGACATATACATATTCCATTCTTTATTAGATTATTTTTCCATATAGGCCATTACAGATCATTGATTAGAGTTTTCTGTGTACTATCGTAGGTCCTTATTAGTTATTTTATATATAGTTATGTGTAAACAAATGGACTTAGTTACTTTCACTTCTTTAGGTATATACCCACCTGGAATTGCTGCTCATATGGTAATTCTATTTTTAGATTTTTGAGGAACCACCATACTATTTTTCACAGCAACTGTACCATTTTACATTCCCATCAAGACTACGCAAGGGTTCCACAGATGTACCTGGAGATTATAATACCAAGTGAAATAATTCAGACAGAAAAAGATAAATATAATAATGTGATATTGCCTATATGTGGAATCTAAAAACTTACACAGTTGAACTTATTTACAAAAATAGAAACAGGCTCACAGACTTAGAGAAGGAATTTACGGTTACCAGCGGGGAAGGGTGAAGGTGAGGAACAGATTGGGAGCTGGGGATTGACATGTACATACCACTGTAGTATTTAAAATTGAAAGCTGACAAGGATCTACTTTATAGCCCAGGAGAATGCTCAATATTCTATAATAACATAAATCGGGAAATAATTTGAAAAAGAATAAATGCATGTATGTGTATAACTGAATCTTTTGCTGTACATCTGGAACTTATACAAGATTGTTAATCAACCATACTCCAATATAAACTTTTTTAAATGCCAAAACTTTTGAAAAGTGAAAGGTTGGCAAACACATACACACATGTATATACACATACTTATAATAAGTAATCCAAAAGTTTTGTACAATATTTGGTGGTGATGTTTTAGGTAATATTTCTGTGTTTCCAAATATTAAATGGAAATATAAAAATAATCCTAGTACCACAGGTTATCATTCCTAAAAAGATGATTCTAAATCTAGAGTACTAGAAAAGTATATGTTTCAAGTTAAAAAGTAAAACAGCACACAAAGGGCTCAATTTTTCCACATACTCATGAATACTTGCCATTTTCTGTTTCTTTTTTAAGTTAATAGTCATCCTAATGGATGTGTTGACTTCACTTTTTATTACAAGTAATAGTGCATTAAACAGTTTTTTATTTTCTTAGACTACATTTCTAGATAAAGATTTATTGGCATAGAGGCAAGGCTAATTTTATGATTCTTATAAATTGCCTTGCAAATTATTATTCTCATTTATATTTCAGCTATTGGTATGAGTGCCACTTTCAACAGAGACGTACTACTACTGGTTATTATTATTATTTAAGATTGAATAGTTTCTTATTGAAACTTTTTTAAAATAGTGAAGTTTCATAACACTATATTTATTTAAATATTGTTTATTTACAGTGTTTCAGGTATACAACAAACAGGTTCTTTATACATTATATATTCTTTTCAAATTCTTTTCCCTTATAGGTTATTACAAGATATTGAATATTGTTTTCTGTGTTACCTAGTAGGCCCTCATTGTTTTATTTTATACATGATAGCATGTGTCTGTTAATCCCAATTTCCTAATTTGTTCCTCCATTGTTCCTTCCTCTTTGCTAACCAAGTTTGTTTTCTATATCTGTGGATCTGTTTCTGTTATGTAAATAAGTTCATTTGTATCACTTTTTAAGATTCCACATATAAGTGATAAATATTTGTCTTACTCTGACTTGCTTATTAACATTATTTTACTTTTAAGATGCTTGAGTTAATAATTGCTATCAGCGTGCCAGCATGCTCAGTCATTTCAGTCTCATCCCACTCTTTGTGACCCCATGGACTGTAGCCCGCCAGGTTCCTCTGTCCATGGGAGTCTCCAGGCAAGAACACTGGAGTGGGTTGTCACACCCTCCTCCAGAGGATCCTCCCCACCCAAGGATGGAACCATCATCTCCTCTGTCTCCTGCATTGCAGGTGGATTCTTTACCCCTGAGCCACCAGGGAAATCTAATAATTGCTATATATTGCAAGTAGTCAAAAAAATGTTTTAGGTTAAAGTTAGAAAGACTCATTGAAATATTTCTCATTTAGAATTAAACTACTGGTGAACAAAATTAAATTTGTAACTATTTCTTGGATATAAGTAAGTGAACTGGCTATAAATAAATAAACAGAAATGTTCATTTGCTATATGTATATTGAAAAACTACATATAGTACTTTATAAGTAGTACAAACCCAAGAACTATTTGCCAAAATTAATAAATCAAGTCAGTTATTTAGAATTACATGAGGAATGATAAAGACCTTAGATATAATTACCAGAAGTGTTTCTAACTAAGTGTACTAAAAAAATTTTTGCTTAGAAAAGTGTTTCCCTAATGACTATTTTTTTGGAGAATAGATCCTGCGAAAGAAAGATAATGTCCTGTTAAACTGATTTACATCACACGCTAATGTTAAACGGCAACCCAGTGATAACCTTACAAACTCTCTTAAGTCCCAATCAAGGGACCACCTTAACTGATTCTTTAATAATTAATGCTTGTTTGCAGATACATTAGAAATGAATTTTATGGAGTAACTTGCTCTGCAAGTGATTATTTTAAAATCCATTAAATGTACTTTAATAGGTCATGTGTTTGAGAGCGTAAAGGATTGTGCTGCTTGTGATGTTGAGGTTGATTGTGTTCTAGAAAACTTGTAAGCCGAGTGATTATAAGTCAAAATATGTTTTTTTCATTTAAACATTATGTTTTTAGATAGAGCTTCAAAGATGAAATGTTCTGTATTGTAATTTAACAATGGCTCATAAGTTGTTAATCTTTTCTTTTAAAGAACTGATATATATATTAAACACGTGGAAAATCTCCCAGCACTTTTGAACTAAAACCATGGTCTCACTGTCCTTGTTCAAGAAGTCTATTCCTGTGCTCAGAATCTCTAAGGTAGAGTTGGAGATCACTTTTAATCATACACATCACTAATTTCCTAAATAATACCACTTAAATATCTAGGAATAGAAGAGTGACTAGGTAATGCATATCCTGAAAAGAAGTTTGAGTGCCATGCCCTGCAACCTGAAGATTCCTATTCACCTCTCCACTCTCAAAGAGAGGATTCCATAATTCCGTGTTGCCACAATATGAATTACATGCCATTGGTTGTTTATCTTCTTTGGTATTAAAGTAGTTTGTGATTACATTGCTGATGTTAGAATTTGAAATATGAAAACCTTACGAGGGTTTTGCCTCCTGACAAGCATATGCTTTCATTTGCTATTGTCCTTAAAGTAGTAGGGGCTTCTCAGGTGGCTCAGTAGTGAAAAATCTACCTGACAATACGGGAGACCCAGGTTTGATTCCTGTGTCGGGAAGATCCCCTGGATAAGGAAATGGCAATCTTCCCCAGTATTCTTGCCTGAGAAATCCCATGAACTGAGGATCCTGGTGGCTACAGTGTGTTGGGGTCACAAAGAGTCAGACACGACTGAGCATGCATGCATGCCTTTAAATGTGTTATAGGACAACCACCATTGGTAGTAACCCAGTCAGGTCCCAGGCTCAGCATTTCATCATTAAGATACTATATAGTTTGACAAGAAGAGTGTTCTTACTCCAATTCTGATTAAATACTTCTTGTACATTACTAATCAAATACTTCATGAGCATCTGACTGGATTGTATTTATTCTGAATCATTTGATTGTAAATGAGCTTTCTCATATTACAAGATATCTAGAGGATAGTCAATATATTTATTTTATTTTCCTTTCAGCTCCTTGTTCAATTTGTAAAAGTGAGCAAATATCTTATGTCTTGAGGCTTTCTCATTCTACCTCTTTATTGCTTTGTTGTCCTCCCAGATTTCTCTGTCTCTATGCAGAACTGCTTCTTCCTTGCAGTTTTATTTTCCACAACCCATTGTGTTCTCCCACAAAATTGCACTAAAATCTTTCATTTTTGAAGTAAAAAGAATGCCATAAAGTTTTTTTCTGTCATTAAACTTTCAAAAGGGTTAGTTAAGAATCTTTTATATGCTTTTTTATGCTATGAACTCACCCAGGTCCTTCAGTAAACAAAACCCTACAGTCCAATCATCTTGGACCTTACTTTGGGGTAATGCATGCAATAAAAGTGAAAATGCTGTGTAATCAAATATGTAACAATTTGAGAAGTGATTTAAAAAGAAAATGTACATGTTAACAATGTGTTGCAGCCAAGTTACAATTTTAAATAAGGGGGATACACTAGATCTTCTTGAAGTGCCTTTAAATAAGGAATTATTATTTAATTGAGGAATGGCGTTTCAGGCTGAGGGAACAGGCCAGTAAAAAGGCATGCCTGGTATGTTTGAGAAGCATCAAAATTTCCAGAGTGGCTGAAGTGAATTAACAAAACGGGGAGAATTATAGGCAAAGAGATCAGAGAGATTATGAGGAATTAAATCATGTTGGGCTTTGTAGGTCACTCTGAAGAATGGCCTAATTCTAAATAAAATGGCATACCAGTACAGATTTTTAAGCAGATGAATAACGTGATCTGATTTTTTTTAATTAAAGTGTCTTAAACCCACATAAAAGTTGAAGTAGTATGCAACATATCTATGTACACTTTTTCCTAGATTCATGAACTCCTTACCTCTTCCCACAGTTGCTCAGTGTACACATACAGACACACTCTTCCGCTTTGGGAGTCATCACATGTTGTCTCCAGACATCATGATACATCCCCCTAAACATTTGGTTTGCCTTTCCCAGAAACAAAAACCTTCTTCTACAGAGCTCCATGACCATTATACTGAGTGCAACAAGCAATAGTTTCTGAATTTCCCCAGTTTCTCTCAAATATCCTTTTCACTACATGGCTATTCTATAATCCTGGATAAGCTAATAAGGCTCACTCATTGCATTTGCTGAGCTCATTATTATTCCCTATTTCTGAGTTCTCCTTCCTGTCTTCTTCATGGCAGCTAATTTCTGAAAGAATTCAGGTCTCTTGTCCTGCAGATCGCCCCTCATTCTGTATCTGTGTAATCTCTAGAAGGACAAACATTGAACCAGTAGAGTCATTTCTGTAAGTCATATTCATTTTAAATGATAAATGAGACTCTTGGTGAGATAAGTTATCTTGGGATCAATACCTTTAAGTTTGCCTTGAAAAGTTGTGTTTTATTTACCTACTTTGTTTTTTTCTCATAGGGCAGACAGTTGATTTCTAAAATTTGGAAATTTCTGGTTAGATGTGTTACTGATGGAATTGCCGTTCAGATCTGATGACATTTTAATATAGAATAAAACTGGATTAAATGACCTTTGCTGCAGTCGATGTTGGCTTTTCTTCTTGTTAAGTGACTGGGCAATTTATCTAAGTTAAGGGAAATGTTGTGATTGCTAAATCAACTGTCATAGATAAAGATATACACCATTCATCTTGAAAAGGTTCGCCAGGCAATAGTAATAAGAGAAGGTCAAGGGGCATGGCACTTCATAAACTTCCCTTTAACATTCATTGTCCTTCCACACTTAAGTAGTCATGTTTTTTTCACTCTTAATTCTGTATTCAGGGTTTAGTATCACTGAATAGACACTGTACACACCCAGTATTTAGACCAGATTTTGCTGGATCATTGCAAAGTCAAACTGTTAGATTTGGGTCCAGGATAAAAAGTAATTTGTTTATTCTTCTTGATGGGAAAGCGAGTTTGAATAATTTTGACCTTAAGTTGCTTAGGTTCTGGCCTATTTCTAAGGAAAGTGGGATTTATTTCCTTATAGTGCTGTACATGTTCATGGTATATAGATTATAAAGGACAGAACCATAGATTCATAACCAGCTTGGGTATAAAATGGAAGACTGCTGCCTTGGCACGAAGCTGTTCAAGAGAATTAGACCTTCTTCAGGAGAACTGGAGCAGGTGAAGTGTTTAATGTTCTCACTTAGTGACAGAATGTGTGACTAAAATAAACCAAGAAAATGTGGTTGAAAAACAAAATTTCAGTTGGCAATAGCTGAAGTTCTTTCTCTAGAAATAACTATACTAACCATGTATATTTTAATTACTCATTGACCTAAGCAACTTTGAAGTAGTGAAAGCATTTGTTAGTTCTGATATTATTTGCAGATCATTCATATTGTTGTTCACTGGTATATCTAACTAACACATGCCGAGGCTGGGCAAGTTTATATATGGTTATGTACTTTCAAATCATTTCTCCCTGTGTTACAGTGTGACATATTAGCCTCTTGAAATCCTTGTCTTACATTTTTATGGCTTTTCCGGCAACCCACTACAGTATTCTTGCCTGGAGAATTCCATGGACGGAGGAGCCTGGCGGGTTACAGTCCACAGAGTCGCAAAGAGTCGGACACGACTGAGCTACTTCACTCACTCACTCACCTTAACATTTAACTATATAAGCAGAGAAACTGACTTAAATTTTCTGAAATTTAGTTGCTTCATTAGAAATACCATATTTGCCAGAAGACTGGAGTTGAGTAAATTAACTTCCTAAAGTCCCTTTGAAGTACTATGATCTATTAGTTTACTATATTTGTTTACTCATAATTACTCAAAATTATGAAATCAATATTTAGATTTTAATAACATTTCAGGATATTGATCTGACTCTCTTTGTGATCTTTACATGACAATCTATGTAAGATCATTATAATTTCATTCCCTTCCTTTTATTTTCTTATTTATCTATTTATAGTAGAGATAATTTGTAAATATTGTTTAATTTCAGTTTCTCTTTAATAGCAGAGGCATCTGTGCTGTCAAACACTGACATAACCTTTTTACTGTCGTGTGAAACATTCAGCTTTTGAGATTTAAGTTGAGGTAGAACAATCGTGTTGGACTGAATTAAATCTTTTGGAACAATAGATTAGTACTAATATATTTTCAATAAAGAATTGCAGGATTTATTTATGTTCTTTTTCTGATTCTCAATTGGAAAGAAGAAATTAAAAATGGTAAAGGGAGGAAAATATTTAACAATATAAATGAATAACTAATGGATCATAAAGTTTAAATTCTTTAAAGAATTTTGCAAAATCTGACTGACCTCCTTTTTATACTAATCATAGTCTATGGTAACTACTCCACAAAGCAAATTTTACATTCTCTTTCCAACTGACATTAAAAAAAAAAAAAATTGATTCATCTTTAAATTCTGATAAAATGAGCAGTAGAGAAGAGCTTTGAAGAAGAACTAAAGCAATTACTGAAATATGTTTTCTTCTGAAAAGTCAGAAACAATATTTAATGACCAGGCAAAATAGTGCTATAATCATTAAGGGAAATTATGTTGCAAGGATAAGTTAAGGTGATAAACACTGATTGTTCATTGATAAACTAAATTAGAAGAGCTGACAAGCTTTATTAGTACATCTACTTGACTTTTTGAGTAAGACTATTTTCAGATACCATGCTCTATGTTAGGTGTATTTATATAAAAAGTATTCATATGCATATATTAATATAGATATCTGTATTTATATGTGTATATACAGGTACATATATGTCTGTCCAGGTATTATGTGCATATATGTATACATACATATGTATATACACATTACAAATGAAACAATATATAGTAAAAATAGTTTTAATTTCTATGAGCACAAAAGGAGAAAGCATCTCACTCAACCTAATGGAGATCTAGGCAACCAAAAATTAACCCAAAGAGTGATGTTCTAGCTGAGGCCTGAAAGTCAAATAGAGTTGCTAAGGTGGAGGAGGACAGGATGGGAGAAGACATCTGAGACAGAACAGCATGACTGTGCTTCTGACTGTGAGATGATTTGGGTACCAAATGGCAATCCACTCCAGTATTCTTGCCTGGAGAATCTCATGGACGGAGAAGCCTAGTAGGTTACAGTCCACAGGGTCGCAAAGAGTCGGACACGACTGAGCGACTTCACCTCACCTCAGGGTCCATGGGGTTGCTAAGTCGGGACTTCACTTTCACTTTTTACTTTCATGCATTGGAGAAGGAAATGGCAACCCACTCCAGTGTTCTTGCCTGGAGAATCCCAGGGACGGGGAACCTGGTGGGCTGCTGTCTATGGGGTCACACAGTTAGACACGACTGAAGCAACTTAGCAGCAGCAGCAGGGTGTGTGTGTATGCTGAGTTGCTCAGTTGTGTCTGACTCTTTGCAACGCTATGGACTGTAGCTCACCAAGCTCCTCTGTCCATGGGATTCTTCAGGCAAGAATACTAGAGTGGTTGCCCTTTCCCTTTCAGGGGGAAAGGAAAAGGTGACCTGAGTCACCTGAGTTGGCAGGCAGATTCTTTATCACTGAGCCACCTGGAAAGCAAGTAGGGGCATAGTTTGTTTTGGGTAAAGAAGATAGTTGTAAAGGAAAGTATTAAAACAGTTCAGAATGGCTTTATCTATCATAAAAAATACTGTTATTTTCATTTTATTTTGTGATCAGTGCTAGGGACACAAGAATTTCGAACAATTATTTGGGATGACTTTAGTTAGAAGACTATTATGATATCAAAGGGGGAAATGGTTTGAAGGCTGTTTGTAAAAAAGTTTTTGTTGTTGTTTTTAGTTGCTCAGTCATGGGCTGCATCTTTCCAGGCTCCTCTGTTCATGGAATTTTCCAGGCAAGAATACTGGATTGGGTTACCATTTTCTTATCCAGTGGATCTTCCTGACCCAGGGATCGATCTTGTGTTCCCTGCACAGGTGGATTCTTTACCACTGAGCTACCAGCGAAACCCCCTTTAAAAAAAAGAAAAACTAGAGGATTTTAAAATTTTCAGCTCTTTCATAGTGTATTGGACTTCCCTCATGGCACAGTGATAATCTGCCTGCCAATGCAGGAAACTTAAGACTCCAGTTCAATTCAATACCTGGATCGGGAAGATCCCCTGGAGTAGAAAATGGCAACTGCTGCAGTATTCTTGCCTGGAAAATTCCGTGGACAGAGGAGCCTGGCAGGCTGCAATCCATGGAGTCACAGAGAACTGGACAAGACTGAGCAAACATAATAAATTACTGCTCATTCACATGTTAATACAGTCTTTTCAATGGTGTACTTTTATATGCAAGGAGATAATGCCCCTCTTATAAAAAAACCTTCATTCTAAAAGCATCTTTGGGAAATAAGCTCTAAGAAGGTGTTTATAATAAGTCATTCTATCTGCATATATGTGATATATTGACCAAAACTGTGATGGTCAAAAGTATTATTTCTTTTTCAACAAGTTTTTAAAACAGATATTAGATTTCCCTTTTCCATAAAAAATTATTGATTGTTAAATATCTTGTTTAACCAATAATTACATATGTTTTATAACACCAAAGACAATTTTTGGATTTAGAAATACTTTTTAAAAACTGAGTATAAAACTCTTACATAGTGTTTGATGTGATTGAAGTCTTTCTCTGGTTTCACAAACAGCAATTAAACCTTCAAGGTCTGCCAGCAGAGTTTTTGTTTGTTTGACATGTTTGTAATTTTGCATTAGACATGTTTGTATTTTATCACAATCTTAACAGCATGACAAGTTTGTATAAGAATAATAAGTTAGGATAGTATAGTTGAGTAGTTTTTGTTTTCCAAAATATGTGAAGTCAGTGGGTAATTAGTTTTTGAATACATAAAAAATGATTAGTATCACATTAAAACAAGTTGAACATCATAAATCGTTTCCAGTTGAAAGTATTAATTTTGGTTATCTGGTTTTTAATTAGTTGCTTGCTGATATTATTCACACAGTATCTGCTAAAACCTCTGGTACAACATGAAAGCAGTAATAAAATCTGTAAGTAATAAAATCTATGAAGGGGACTCTTGCAAACGTTGAGATTATATGAGCCTGCAGGCTACATGGCTGTAATTGACCTTCTGTGAGGCTAGAATTCTGCAATCCTTCCTGTATGCTCAGCAAGTAAGATTGGATTTCTCAATGTTTGTATTTGTTGACTAATATTTTTGAGTTAGCAATGTTCCTGCTTGTATCATTGTTCTTTGGATATGAAATGCAAAATTACATCTTAGTTTCTCTCTCTCTCTCTCTCTCTTTTTTTTTCTGCTAGGGATTTAGCTACATAGATATTTTTGAAATGACTATCCAGAAATTTTGCTGAATGTTCTTAGTTTCAAATTCAGTTAATTTTTTTCACCTTCTAGTTTGGTAGTTTTACATTTCTTAGCTAGTTAGTGGTTATAATAGATATCTTATCAGAAATATTTAAATTTATAAATCCTGAATTTAATTGCTGTCTCTTCCTTCTTCAAAATACAAGTGCCTTAGACTGTTTTAAATCAAATCATATATTGACTTCTAACCTAATTCCACAGTGAAAAGTGAACATACTCTGGTATGATTTCAACAATGTTAGACTATGAAAATTCTGCACCTTGTTTTATGTTCCTAGGTATATTCCAGTTCCAATGTTTCCTGGTTCATAGTCTATGGGAACTTGAGTAGATTTTGTATCCTATTGTGTGAAAATTGTGTAAATCTTAATTATGTTGAATTGGTTGCATTGGTTCATGGTGCTTTTCAGATCTACTATATCATTCTACTTTTCTGTCCGTTCATTCTGTTAATTTTGGGGAGTGTGATATTGAAACTCCAGCTAAAATTCTTTATTTATCCACTTAAAAGCATTGTGATATACACACACACACATAGTGGAACTATAATCAACTATGTTCGGTATTTTCCAAGTCTCCTGTAAGTGGGTTATCATAGTTTTGTAATTTAAAAAATAAAAAAGAAGAAAAAATCAAATCACACCTTTCCAACTTATCTAAAAAGGTGAGATTTGATTTATCATATTTAATTTTTGCATTTTTATTCCTAAATATTAGATATTCTTACTAATTCTTTATACATGCATACGCTGTTTTGATATTACAAGTTCAGTTCTGGATTACCAAAGTAAGGCAAACATTGAAATAAAGCTAGTCACAGAATTTTTTGTCTTCCCAGGGCATATAAAAGTTATGTTTATACTATACTGTAGTTTAAGTGCAGTAGTGTTATGTCTATAAAATAATGTATACAACTTAATTATAAAGTAACGCTATTGGAAAAAATGGTACCAGTGTACTTGCTCACTGCAAGGTTGCCACAAATCTTCATTTTGTAAAAACGCAGTGTCTGTGAAGTATGGCAAAGCAAAGCACAATAAACTGAGAGGTATGCTTGTATAGTCAATAATACCTTAAATCCATCCACATCTATGGATTGTTTCTCAGATTTTGAAGCTCCATAACTTCTTTATGAAGTATGTTCTTAAGAAGTTTTACTTGTGAGAATATGTAGTTAGTCAACTGTCTCAAATTTGGGGTATCTGAAAATGTCCTTAATTCACCATTATTATGAAAAATAATGCTTTTGCTAGTGTATGGTTGGTTGAAAGATGCCAAATGCTTCATCTTAGCACTTCAAGAAAATTTAATATATTCCTTTGTTTTATGTTATGCTTCTAGATGTGAGTTTTGAAAAAATTCTACTTCTAAAAATTTGCTAGAATCCTAAATCTGAGAACTGATATTTTTGATCAATTGTGAAAAAAAAATTTAGCCATTCCTCTTCTGAAACTACTTTCTCTAATTCTCAGAATACTAATTGAAGATATTAGAACTTGTTATTTTCTCCTTGTCCTGATGTCTGTGTCACACTATGAATGATTTCTACAGACCAGTATTTCAATTCATTAATGTTCTCGTGTGCTGTATCAAATCAGCTGTTTAACATTCTCACTGAATTTATATCAATAATTTGAATTTTATCTTTTATTTGTAATTATTTTATTCTTTTTCAAACTGTTACTTAGTTATTTTATAGCCTCTTTTTATTTCAGCATACTTTTATTACATGCATATTCAGTAAGTAAACATTCCTTCATTATAATTCCGTTATCTGCTCTTTTTGCACATATTAGTTGCAGTGTGATAGTTATTGTTGACTTTTGCTCTTGGTTGTTCCTTTCCTAGTCATTGACATGGCTCAGACAGTAAAGACTCTGTCTGCAGTGTAGGAGATCTGGGTTTGATCCCTGGGTCAGGAAGATCCCCTTGAGAAGGGAATGGCCACCCACACCAGTGTTCCTGCCTGGAGAATTCCATGGACAGAGGAGACTGGCAGGCTATGGTCCATGGGGTCACAGAGAGTTGGACACAACTAAGCAACTAACACTTTCTTTTCCTGTTGAACTCGTGTTCCTTAGAACATTATTGATGGGAATTCATTGAAGTTTGGGTTTGAAGTATTTTCTGCACAAGTGATTTGTGTTTTTTTCCTGCCAAGTCCCTGTATCATAACCAGCATGGTGTCTCTTAAAGCTGATACTTTCCCTTAAGGTACTTTTGGACAGGAATCAGCAAACTACAGCCTTAAGAACACATTTCCTCCTGCCTGCTGCCTGCTTTTATGATTAAAGTTTTATTGGAAATGCAACCACAGTTATATTTTGTTCTTGGCTGCTTTTACTACTGTAATGGCAGAATTGAGTGGTTCCACAAAATCTCTCAAATATATTTACTGTCAAGCCATTTGCAAGAAAACTTTGTCAACTATGGTTTTAGGGTATAGAGGTAGTATAAATTCCAGCCCCAACCCTAAAGGAAGATTTGTGCTTATGAATTATCACAGTATTTAAAGTACTGACTAATGAGTACTGACAGTATTTAGAGTACTGACCTGGTGGCAGTCTTAACATCCTGCACTGGTCTTTCAAAAAAAGAAATCTTAATTTATTTTTTCAATAGGAGGAAAATTGCTTTACAGTGTTGTATTGGTTTCGGCCACTGTACAATAGTACAATGTGTACTGGTCTTTAATTTGACTTTTTATTTTGAGCTGGTTTAAAACTTTGTCATATGTTCAGTATATCTTTAACCATTAACTCTAAACCCTGTACCATCAAAGAGGAATGAAAAGATACCTCTGGCAAATACAGATTTTAACATCTTGTCTCACTGAATTAATGTGAGAATAAGAGATTAAGAATGTTAATATCCTGGAGAATCAACAGTCAGCTTCTATTTGGTCAGTAACAAAAAAGTACCTCTAATCTCAGTCCATCAGTCTACTCACTCTGGCAAGTTTTATTTAACACAAAAGACAAGGAAGTGAGAGTTTAGATTTCTGTGACACCACTCTTACTCCTGCCCCAAAGTGTATTATCAACAAAAAAAAAAAGGGTGTTTTTTTAAGAAAAAAAGTGTAATTAAATCATCCTTTAGAACTTCCAGTGGCTTCCCACCTCTCATGGAATAAAATCCATATTCTGTATCATGATTATCTAAGCCCTGCATCACTTTACCTGCATGACTTAACTCTCTGCTCTCCTCTGCCATTTTCTTATCTATTTTATAGTCTACAGGCACACCTGCTCTTTTGCTATTCCTTGGTATAAGAAGGATATGTCCGTCTCAGTGTGTTTGCAACTCCTATGCCTAAGTATTTTGGTCACTTAATGTTACCCTTTCAGAAAGGTCACTGCATATCCTACTTAAAATAGTACCTTCACCCATCATTTGCTACACAGTGAGCCTGCTTTATATTTCTTCCTCTTCCCTACAGATGTTATTATATTGTTTATTTGATACTGGTTTCAATTATCAGCCTAATTATCTACTATCTTTCTCTTGCTACTAAAGTGTGTTTCATGAGATTTGTTGTTGTTCAGTTGCTCAGTCGTGTCCGACTCTTTGTGGCCCTAGGCTCTTTGTAGCACTCCAGGCTCCCTTGTCCTCCACTATCTCCCAGAGTTTGCTAGAGCTCATGTCCACTGAGCAGACAATGCCATCCAAACATCTCATCCTCTGTCTCCCCCTTCTCCTCCTGCTCTCAGTCTTTCCTAGCATCAGGGTCTTTTCCATTGAGTTGGCTCTTCACTTCAGGTGGCCAAAGAATTGGAGCTTCAGCATCAGTTCTTCCAATGAATATTCAGGGTTGATTTCCTTTTAGGATTGACTGATTTGATCTCCTTGATGTCCAAGGGACCCTCAGGAGTCTTCTCAAGAGAAGACTTCAAAAGAATCTGTTCTTCAGCCCTCAGCCTTCTTTATGGTCCAACTCTTACATCTCTACATGACTACTGAAAAAAACCGTAGTTTTGACTATATGGACCTTTGTTGGCAAAGTGATGGCTCTGCTTTGAAGTATGCTGTGTAGGTTTGTCATAGTTTTTCTTCCAAGGAGCAAGTGTCTTTCATGGTGGCAGTCACCGTCCCCAGTGATGTGGGAGCCCAAGAAAATAAAGTCTGTCACTGTTTCCATTGTTTCCCCATCTATTTGCCATGAAGTGATGGGACTGGATGCCATGATCTTCGTTTTCTGAATGTTAAGTTTTAAGCCAGCTTTTCACTCTCTTCTTTCACTTTCATTAAGAAGCTCTTTAGTTCTTCTTTGTTTTCTGCCATAAGGGTGGTGTCATCTGCATATCTGAAGTTATTGATCTGGTTTTCTCCCAGCACTCTTGATTCCACTTTGTTTCATCCAGTTGGGCATTTCACATGATATATTCTGCATATAAGTTAAAAATCAGGGTGGCAGTATACAGCCTTGACATACTCCTTTCCCAATTTTGATCCAGTCCATTGTTCCATGTCCAGTTCTAGATATTGTCCAGTTCTTCTTGACCTGCATACAAGTTTCTCAGGAGGCAGGTAAAGTGGTGTGATATTCACCATCATTTAAGAATTGTCCACAGTTTGTTGTGATACACACAGTCAAAAGCTTCATTGTGGTCAATGAAGCAGAAATAGATGTCTTTCTGAAATGTCTTTGCTTTTTCTGTGATCTAACCTCTATGATTCCTGAGGTTAGGGACATTGTACTTGTTCATTATTGTATACAAGTACATGATCAAGTTCTTGACATACAAAGGGGGTTCAGTTAATGGTATCTGAATAAGAAGATGAATTCAAACTCAAACTTACACAGACTGCAAAATAAAAGTTTACCCTTTCCTCGGTACCACACTCTTCTTATTCCTAACTTCTGTTTAAAGCCTTTCCTCATTTTTCAACTGATGCTTGATATTCATATAATTTATGTTCTTTTCTCCACAAACATGATTTTAGATTTCATCACTGACTATTACTCAACAATATAGCCTAATAGCACCCTTCCTCTACCCCTCATAGTTCTTTTTTTTTTTCTGGATTCATTAGTGAGATCTAGATACTCAGTGTGTATCAGAATTAGTCTAAACTTCTGAAACTTCCATGAGCACTCTATAGGCTTCAGCCTCTAGTACTAAAGTGGTGAAATCTGGGAGCTGGGTGTCCTAGACTGGGATGGAGGTTGGCAAGTTAGAGGAGAAGCTGACAGCAAGTTGGCAAGCAGGAAATAACCTGCCTAGTTTGAAGGGCAGTAAGGACTTTAAAGGTTGTGTTTACACTGTTTTCTTTATGGACTTTTCCTCAGACTCTAAGTTGCAGGAGGACATGTGCCTTTGACTCTTGTCTGATACATGTAAAATGATATCTGCTACATGTTAAGGGCTTAATACATATTTTTGAGTGTATGCAATTGATATTTTTTTAAGGTAAATTCAATAGCATTAGCTTATGGACTGGATGTGATAAAATGAGAAGAAAGAAAAGTCAGTAATTTAAAGAATGAAGTTTTCATTTATGAAGGAGAGGGAGGACTATGAGAACAGATTTATGGGTGATAGGAAGGGTTTATTTAGGATATATGAAGTTAGGGATGTATATTAGATATCAAAGTGGAGATGCCAAGTAGGTAGTTAACGTGTGATTCAGAATTCAGGGAAAAGACTACAGTTGGAGATATCAATTTGCAATTTGTCCATGTTGGGTTGTCGAATGGCTGCATTGAATAGCAAAGGATTCTCTGAAGGGTACTTGTAAGAGATGGCTTATGCATTCAAAAGATTATTTTGGCAACAGTGCAAAGAATGAAGGAGAAATGTAGAAGAAACTGTTAATACTTGAAGTGGGAAATTAATATTTTATGCAATATAAATGAAAAAAATAAATCTTTAACAAGAATAGAAACAAGAGGAAAAGTAAGGCAGTAATAGCTTTACGTGCATGTAAGAAGGTGGGATGTTTAGGTTTCATTAACATAGTGAATATGGAGGGAAAAAAAGAAAGGAATCACAGGGGCCTGAATGAATAACTGAGTGCTTTGACTATGTAAGAAAATAGAATATAGGGACATTCAAAATCATATGCAACTATAATGTTAGTTTGAGATACGCTGACTGAAGTAGACCATTCAGGTATGACCTCAATCAAATCCCTTATGATTATACAATGGAAGTGACAAACAGATTCAAGGGATTAGATCTGATAGACAGAGTACCTGAAGAACTATGGATGGAGGTTCATGACCTTTTCCTGGAGGCAGTGATTAAGACCATCCCCAAGAAAAAGAAATGCAAAAAGGCAAAGTGGTTGTCAGAGGAGGCCTTACAAATAGCTGAGAAAACAAGAGAAGCTAAAGGCAAAGGAGAAAAGGAAAAATATACCCATTTGAATGCAGAGTTCCAAAGAAAGCTTTCCTCAGTGGTCAATGCAAAGAAACAGAGGAAAACAATAGAATAGGAAAGACCAGAAATCTCTTCAAGAAAATTAGAGGTACCAAGGGAAATTTTCATGCAAAGATGGACACAATAAAGGACAGAAATGGCATGGACCTAACAGAAGCAGAATATATTAAGAAGAGGTGGAAAGAATAAACAGAACTAAACAAAAAAGATCTTCATGACCCAGATAATCACGATGGTGTGATCACTCACCTAGAGCCAGACATCCTGGAATGCAAAGTCAAGTGGGCCTTAAGAAGCATCACTATGAACAAAACTAGTGGAGGTGATGGAATTCCAGTTGAGCTATTTCAAATCCTAACAGATGATGCTGTGAAAGTGCTACACTCAATATGCCAGCAAATTTGGAAAATTCAGCAGTGGCCACACAATCCCAAAGAAATGCAATGCCAAAGAATGATCCAACTACCCCACAATAGCACTTATTTCACATGCTAGTAAAGTAATGCTCAAAATTCTCCAATCCAGCTTCAATAGTACGTGAACCACGAACTTCCAGATGTTCAAGCTGGATTTAGAAAAGACAGAGGAACCAAAGATCAAATTGCCAACATCTGCTGGATCATCGAAAAAGAGAGTTCCAGAAAAACATCTATTTCTGTTTTATTGACTAAGCCAAAGCCTTTGACTGTGTAGATCACAAAAACTGTAGAAAATTCTGAAAAAGATGGGAATACCAGACCACCTGACCTGCCTCCTGAGAAACCTGTATGAAGGTCATGAAGCAACAATTAGAACTGGGCATGGAAAAACAGACTGGTTCCAAATCAGGAAAAGATAACATCAGGGTGTATATTGTCACACTGCTTATTTAACTTATATACAGAGTACATTGTGCAAAATGTCGGGTTGGATGAAACACAAGCTGAAATCAAGATTGCTGAGAGAAATATCAATAACCTCAGATACTCAGATGACACCACCCTTATGGCAGAAAGCAAACAAGAACGAAAGAATCTCTTGATGAAAGCAAAAAGGAAAGTGAAAAAGTTGGCCTAAAACTCAACATTCAGAAAAATATCATGGCATCTGTCCCATCACTTCATGGCAAATAGATGGAGAAACAATGGAAACAATGAGAGACTTTATATTTTGGGGCTCCAAAATCACTGCAGATGGTAACTGCAGCCGTGAAATGAAAAGACTCTTGTTCCTTGGAATAAAAGCTATGACCAACCTAGGCAGCATACTAAAAGCAAACATTTCTTTGCTGACAAAGGTCTGTCTAGTCAAAGCTCTGGTTTTTCCAGTAGTCATGTATAGATGTGAGAGTTGGACCATAAAGAAAGCTGAGCACCAAAGAACTGGTGCTTTTGAAATGCGATGTTGGAGAAGACTCTTGAGAATCCCCTGTACTGCAAGGCGATCCAAATAGTCATTCTTAAAGGAAATCAGTCCTGAATATTCATTGTAAGGACTGATGCTGAAGCTGAAACTCCATGACTTTGTCTCCCTGATGTGAAGAACTCACTCATTAAAGACCCTTATGCTGGGAAAGATTGAAGGCAGGAGGAGAAGGGGACGACAGAGGATGAGATAGTTGGATGGCATCACTGACTCGATGGACATGAGTTTGAGTAAACTCTGGGAGTTGGTGATAGACAGGGAAGCCTGGCGTGCTACAGTCCATGGGGTCACAAAGAGTTGGACCTGAGTGACTGAATGGACTGAACTGAGTGAAGTATCTTTTAATCATGATTAAGTAGTTTTTTAGCTGAAACATGAAAATGTATGTGTATATCCAGATTTTTGAACATGTCATTTTCTTCAGACTGGTTTAAAAATGTATCTGTGGCCTATTTTTACCTTTATTTGTCTAAAGAAAGTGAAAGTGCAATTTGCTCAGTTGTCTCTACCTGTTTACGACCCCATGGACTGTACCCTGCTAGGCTCCTCTGTCCATGAATTCTCTGGGCCAGAATACTGGAGTGGGTAGCTGTTTCCTTCTCCAGGGGATGTTTTCATCCCAGGTCTCCCACATTGCAGGTAGATTCTTTACCATCTCAGCCATTAGGGAAGCTCAAGAGTACTAGAGCGGGTAGCCTATCCCTTCCAAAGCACATCTTCCCAACCCAGGAATCGAACCGAGGTCTCCTGTATTGCAGACAGATTCTTTACCAGCTGACATAAGAGGGAATCCCTTCTATTTATCTAAAGGTTGTTATAAATGTATAATTACACAACACTTTTTCCTTTATTTCAAGTTATTTAACTGAAAACTCCTTTAAAACATATATGTTTTAAAGGAGTATTTCTTTGAAACTTAAACATATTAAAGAGTTTAACTTCTGTTTCTAACAAGTGAACTGCACAATTCGTATGCCTGTAATAGATGCATTTGTTAACTCACATATGTGATTACATTGAAATCTCAATCCCAAAAGTGAATGACACAGATGGTTTCCTTAATATAACATCCTCTTTTATCTTGCCTATAGATAATATTCCCTTAACTGTGTTATTTAAGCTAGTAGACAAATCAAAAGAAAGGGATTTCATAGTGAATTGTTTCAAATAACTTTGGTGGTGCTCATGAGCTATATTGCCCAGCTATCTGAGAAAACCTAGTACTAGAAGCGTACTTCCCTGACAGTCTCCAGCAGCCACACCTTTGGCTCCACTAGTAGTGGATGGCGGCGGTGCTGATGCCAGGACCTTGCTTCCCTGGGCTGTTCGCGGCCATTGACTGCCCCACAGCAGGGGTACCAGAGCTAAGACAGTCTGCTCAACAAGAGATCTCATTTGTATTTTTGGTCCAATCACTTCCCATCAGCCTGAGACTTCCCAGAGTTGCACCGCCATCGGAGGCTTTGTCCACCCCATCGTTTCTTCCCTATTTCTGTCATGGGTAAGACACCGCATAAGAGCCTGTAAAGCTCCGCATCACTTCTGCCCCTTCCTTTCAATCCTTTAAAAAAGTGTTTATTTCTTTTTGGCTGTGCTCAGTCTTCCTTGCTGCACCGGCTTTCTCTAGTTGCTGTGAGTGGGGTCTCCTCTCTGGCTCTGGTGTGAGGGTTTCTCATTGCAGTGGCTTCTCTTGTTGCAAAGCATGGGCTCCAGACATTGTGGTGTGTGGGCTCAGCAGTAGTGGCTCAGGGGTTCCAAAGACCACTCTCATTTGTTGTGGCCCATGGGCTCAGTTACCCCACAGCATGTGGGATCTTCCCAGACCCGGGATCAAACCAGTGTTCTCTGCATTGCAAGGTTGATTCTAGCCACTGGACCACCAGAGAAGCCCCCCTCACATCTCCTCTTCCCCCTCCACCCCCCGCCTACACACACACACACTTTTAGTCTTAATTAGCATTTTCTCCATAAATATCTTACATGTCCAATCCCATTGTGGTATCTGCTTCATGGAGGACATAAGCTGTCATGGTGTTCTTGGGTTTAAGATTTTTCATATGACCTTACTATTTTCATATTCATACTTTTAGTTGGAATTACAATAATTCAATGTGGACACTTGCTGTTTGGAGAAATGCTTTATTGAAGATTTCTGTGAAGTGTTCACCTGTTTTATAGCATGTACCTAAACCAGAGTTTGTCAGTGTTGCCACTAATGAACTTTTTGGATATCTTTTGTTTTGACAGCTGTCTTATTCATTGTATGAAGCTCAGCAGCATCTGTGGCCCCTCTACCCACAAGCTGTCAGTAGTGCTATCTGCCATGCTGCAGACATTGTCAGATGTCTCCACACGTTGCCAGTGGCCTTTCACAGGCAAAATCATTCCCAGATGTAGTAATACAATATCTGATAGCATCAATTATACCCTAGGAAACAAGCGAAGATTTGATCATTACAGCTGAAACAGTAGGAAAGGTTTTTAGGAGATGGCACTGAGACAGATTTTGAAGAAGGGCAAGGATTTCCTTACCTTCTAGGCAGTTTTAATTGCATGACTTAAAAACATGATAGCAGAAATAAAAGCACATAAAAGAAAACCCTTTCCAAGGAGACTGTCTTGATATAATCAGAAGAGATGTCCTTTCCTGGCAGTGGCACAGTAATAGATATGCAACTTCTCCAACAGTAATATTCCGTAAGGTAAAAGCTATATTTCTTGTTTCATTCCCTTTATTCTATTAGTTGTTAACTAAATGCTGTGTGTGGCCTCATCATGTGACTTCAGTGTATCTTTTCTCCGTTATAGTGCAGGCTACTAAACCCGTGAACTTTGTGCCTCCATAACATTTCCTTACGTGAAGCTCCTACTCCCAGATCTTTCCTACATTTTATTATTTCAGTCTCTTTATTGCTGTTCTGTATTTTGTGTGATATTATTCTTACACTTTCCTTTAGTTCTTTAGACATTTTTTTTTCATTTCTTTGAACATATCTATAATATTTGATTGAAATCTTTGTCTGCTAAGTCCAATATTAGGGCTTGAGGTAGCTTCTGCTGACTTCTTTTGTCTATAAATGGGTCAAAGTTTAAAATTTCTTTTATGCCTTATAATTATTTTTGTTAAAAGTAGAAGTTTAGCATAACGTGACGCCTCTGAAAATTATCCTCCTCCCCCTGTTTGTCGCTGTGGTTATAGTTGTTTATATTGTTCTGTATCTGTTCAGAGACATTCATGAACCAACTCTGTAAAGTTAAGATCTACTTCTCTTAAAATCTGTACTAATGCCCCTTCTTTATTCTAGATATTGATAATTTATGTTCTCTCTTCCTCTGATCCTTCTCTCTCATCAGTTTTGCTGGAAGTTTATAAGCATATGAGTGTTTTCAAAGAGAACTTTCTTGAGTGTTTTTCCCGTGTATGATCTCAAACCTCAGAACAGTTTTAAGGAGGGATCCAGTCTTAAGGTGGGTTCTAAGTTTTAGGATGGGTCCTTAATCAGGACACTGAGCCCCGATGCCCCATGGTGACAGTGGCGGCTGCAGCTGAGCAGCGACGGTGGCAGTGACTGCAGCCAGGAGAGGGAGAAACGATGCTGCATTTCTAAGTTCCCAAACTCCACTTTTCCATTATTGTTATATTGGAAAGTAATTGATTTTTATATATTGCAACCTTGTATCCTGCAACTTTGCTATAATTGCTCATTAATTTCAGGATATTATTGTTCATTCTTTCAGATTGCCTTCATAGATGATCGTGTCATTTGCAGACAAAGACAGTTTTAAGTCTTACTTCCTGATCTGTATACCTTTTCTTTCCTTACTGCATTAGCGAGGACGTCTGGTACAGTGTTGAGAAGAAGTGGTGATAGGGAACATCCTTGCCTAGTATCTGATCTCAGAGGGAGCACTTAGTTTCTCACCATTAAGTGTGACACTAACTGTAGGTTTGCTGGAACGCTTATTAAGAATGTTCCCCCATATACCTAGTTTACAGAGAGTTTTTATTATGAATGAGTATTGGATTTTGCCAGATACTTTGTTAATCAATCTATTGATTTGATCATGCAGTTTTTTAAACAGTGGTTATTTTAATTGATTTACCAGTATTGAACTAGCCTTGAATACTTGGGATAAATCCTGCTTGGCTGTGATATATCTTTTAAAATGTTTTTTAGATCTGGTTTGCTAACATTTGTTGAACATTTGTGTCTATGTTCATAAGCAATATTGATTAGTAGATTTCTTATTATGCCTTTTATCTGGTATTGGTATTTAGGTTAATTTCCTATAGTGAGTTACGACTACTTCTGCTTCTGTCTCCTAAAAGAGATGGTAGGAAATTGACATAACCCCTTTCCTAAATGTTTGGTAGCATTCATCAGTGAACTCACAACTCACTTGGGCCTGGTAATTTCTGTCGTGGAAGTTATTAACTATTGATTCATTTTCTTTTGTAGATATAGGCCTATTCACATTGTTTGTTTCTTCTTGTGTGTGTTTCAAAAGATTGTGTTTTTCAGAGAACTGGTCCATTTCATCTAAGTTATAAAATATGCGGACACAAGGTTTGTTCATAGTACTCCCTTATTGTCCTTTTAATTTTTGTGGGATATATGGTCATGTTCCCACTTTCATTTCTTATATTTGTACTTAATCCTTGATTTTTTAAAAGGGGCCCTGAATCTTTATTTTTCACTGGACTCAGCAAATTATGTGTTAATCCTTAACTCTTAAGGGTGTACATAGTTTGAAAATTTATACTTTAATAATCTAGTATATCATTTGCCTACCTTTAGATGATTACTTTTGGCTTTGTGCTGAGTTTTATTTTGGACGGGGAGAGAATTAAAGATTAAATTACAGAAATATCAAGAATATGTGTTTGCTTTTCTGTTCAACTATTTGCATGTTAACAATTTATATGGCAAATACTTTAAAAACTTCTTCTGACATTTTGTTCCAGAAGTGTTTTCAAGAGAAAATGACCTTTCACAAATTAGGAAACAGCTTCATTTCCAGTAACCTGCTAAGTCATATTATCTGAAAGCTCCATTATCTGAAACAACCTTGATCTCATTCTCCTCCTATTGAAGCTTTTCCCAGAAAGAAAACTGTTCTTCACTCCTGAAATTTAGTCAGTTTACCAAGTCTTACCAGTTTGTCTTCTAAACAATTTAGCAAATGACTCTCACTTCCCTCCATTTCCACTTCTATAATCAGATCCTGTGTACTTCAGTTCCATTCTACCAGACCTTTCTGTCTTGACACTGTGCCAGGCTGCTCTTAAAATTAGTAATCATATTGTATCAGTTCAGTCGCTCAGTCGTGTCCGACTCTTTGCGACCCTATGAACTGCAGCACGCCAGGCCTCCCTGTCCATCACCAACTCCTGGAGTTCGCCCAAACCCATTCCATCGAGTCAATGATGCCATCCAACCATCTCGTCATCTGTTGTCCCCTTCTTCTCCTGCCCTCAATCTTTCCCAGCATCAGGGTCTTTTCCAATGAATCAGCTCTTCGCATCAGGTGTTCAAAGTATGGGAGAATCAGCTTCAGCATCAGTCCTTCCAATGAACACCCAGGATTGATCTCCTTTAGAATGGGCTAGTTGGATCTCCTTGCAGTCCAAGGGACTCTAAAGAGTCTTCTCCAACATCACAGTTCCAAAGCATCAATTCTTCGGCTCTCAGCTTTCTTCACTGTCCAACTCTCACATCCATACATGGCCACTGGAAGAACCATAGCCTTGACTAGACGGACCTCTGTTGGCAAAGTAATGTCTCTGCTTTTTAATATGCTGTCTAGGTTGGTCATAACTTTCCTTCCAAGGAGTAAGCGTCTTCTAATTTCATGGCTGCAGTCACCATCTAAACCTATTAGGTAATCATTTTCTTACAGGTAGAGGCTGTCGTCTCTATATGCATCTCCAGCACCTAAAACAGGACTTGATATATGCTAGACTTAAAACTTATGGGATGAAAGAATTAATGAATGAACCCAAGAAACTAAATTGATAAAACAAGTTTAGATTATGTTATAAGTGTGTTTGTAGCCATTCAGTAACTTAGTATGGATAAGGAAAGATAGTCACTTTCTGATGGAGAATCCTGGTAAACACTACCTTAGCCAAATGATTAGGGTTAACATCCCTAATGAAAGATTAACAAGCCTAATGATGTCAAATTGAAACAATGTATACCTTACATATTAGGATGAGAAAGCACTCCATCTCTGAGGTATTTTTTCATAAAACCAATAGCTACAAGCTTATCATGAGAAAAACATCGGACAAACCCCAATGAAGGAACATTTTATAAAATATGTGACGGCCTCCTCAAAACTGTCAAAGTTATAAAAAATGAAAATCTGAAAAATCTCATAGTATAGAAAATCCTAAAGAGACATGACAACTACATGCAAGGAATCTTCAAT
Source organism: Nanger dama (assembly GCA_917880005.1). NCBI lineage: Eukaryota > Metazoa > Chordata > Mammalia > Artiodactyla > Bovidae > Nanger > Nanger dama. The sequence continues at coordinate 42,036,899 of CAKJTW010000007.1, forward strand.
TAGATCTTGAAACAGTAAAAGATATTAGGGAAAAATACTGATGAAATACACACAGAGTCTGAGATTCAGGTGGAAGTAGTTTACCAAAGTCTGTTTCTTAGTTTTGACAAATGTGCTTTCTTTCATTCCTTTGAGTATAAGATGTTAACATTAGGGAAGGTTGTAAAGGCTATATTTAAACTCTTTATACTATCTGTGGCTTTTCTGTAATTTTGTAGGTATACCAATATAAATGTTCATACACAAAATATAAGGATGAATGCCACAATTGAAAATACTAACAAGTGAATAGAGTTTCCAGTTAATGGTTAGTTAAACACGGTATAAAAATTTATATCAACATTGTTAATCTACATATTTTAATTGAAAACAAATGTACATTCATTAGTCAGTCTTTTGATGTCAGGAAAAGGCTTGCCCTACAAGTTTATTGTCTCATGTGTTGGTACATTAGTCAGTATGAACATAGGGCTTAATTTTAATTCAATAAGTGAGTTATATTAAGGTCAAAAAGATATCTCCTTCTAAGAACTTTTTTTTTAACTGTAAGAGATTATTAATAATAGGACAGTGATTGCATTAAAGACCATTATCTGCAGTACCCAACCTACTATGTGAGAAATCATGAGATGTTAAATTTCTCTGAAAGCTGTGGATTCGTTTTATGTTCCTCAACAATGAGGGGATCTCTAGAAGGAAGGTGCAAGACTCTTCAGAGAGCTATGTAGTGTCAGGCCATGTCAGCTTTGTCCATATTGTCTGACAACATTCTGAGTGGTTGTGTTGAGAACAAGTGGTAGGAGCCATCACAAGTTAACAAAGTGAAAGTCACGCAGTCGTGTCCGACTCTTTGTGACCCCATGGGTTATACAGTCCATGGAATTCTCCAGCCCAGAATACTGGAGTGGGTAGCCTTTTCCTTCTCCAGGGGATCTTCCCAGCCCAGGGATTGAACCCAGGCCTCCTCCATTGCAGGCAGATCCTTTACCAGCTGAGCCACAGGGAAGCTCCCGAAGCTAACAAGATTATAGTTTATTTTTGTTGTGGTTTAGTCCCTACGTTGTGTCCGACTCTTTGAGACCGCATGGAATATAGCCTGCCAGGCTCCTCTGACCATGGGATTTCCAAGGCAAGAATGCTGGAGTGGGTTGTCATTTCCTTCTCCAGAAGTTTATTTAATGAATGGATATTCAACTATTCATTAATTTTACCTAAACTTGAATTTTTAAAAATCAAGATCTTTGTAATTCTTTAAGACCATTTGAACATCACATAAAATAGGCAAGAAGTACTTTTTGGAAAGATGTCTAAGTGCACTATAGAATTATTGGTTGGTGACCATACTGTGGGATTGGGCAGTCAGATCTCTATTAATTCAGCACTGAGTGTTTTATAGATGGCAATAAAAATTAGTGAGTTTTCACACTATTTTGTACTTAATCTTGATGTGACTGTCTTGTAGTCTTTCTTGGGAGTGAAAAAGCAGTTTTCAAGAGGAACTATATCACTGAGAAAACACATTATATACTAAGGGGGATTAAAACGTGGTAACTGAAAATAATATCTGAAACTAGAATGGATAGGATTATATTACAAAAGAGAGTTCAGTGTTTATTCTTAATTATTTAATATTCTCACAGAAATACTGTTCTCCATTGAACTCATCAGCAAAGTGATGAGACGTTTGAACATGCAGAATATAAATTTGATCTCTCAGACTTAGATGAGTATCTCCAGTGGATGATAAATTTATTTCCAGTTGCCATAAATTTCAGGTCTAAGAGATAAGGAAATACAATACCATAAAAGTAGGTTCAGTGTTACATTCTAAACACCTTCACTATTTATTATTGAGCTGATTTGTAAAGATAACCAAAGTCAATAAAGCATTGCTATGTATCTTATCTATGAGGGCTATAAAATATTTGTATGCTTTCATAAATGTTAATGAAAGAGACTAGGTAAGCAAATGTCACTGACTGCAAATTAGAGGTTGGAAAGACAGTAATAGGCAGCACAATAGTTTAAATCATAAATTTTCTTGATCTTTACCCTTTGAATAAAGGATAAGGCCACCTTGATGTAGCTGAAGTCTTCAGTAAGGAAAAGGAGTCAGGTTTCTTGATTGCAGGCACACTTCTAACCTTAATGGTAATATTTTTGAAGAATTGTATCAGAAAGTAGCAGATGGTATTGGGAACCTCAGTGAACAAAACCATAATGACACAAAAGACAACCATTAATTAGGTATGAATTACTGTGTTTTAAAGTGCTGGCTGTGGAAGGAGAAATGCCACCTTTGAATGAATAGCTTCCTCTGTCTGACCTGACCTCCTCCCACTTAGATGGGAAGGTGATAAATCACAAAGTGCAGCAACAGCAGGGATCCTCATTAATAGCCACATCCCAGTCATCTGGCAATCACTGCGAGTGCCAGTGACACGCACAGAGGTTTTCCTTCTCAGCTGAAAGGATGTGAATTTTCTATGAAAATCTGTTAGAAGTGCATGGGATGTGGAATTCTCCTGGGTTGTGCATCTGAGCACTTCATCTACCAGACAAGGTAGAAATTCTTAGAACATGCTGTATCAACACATGAAGGCATTATCACAGTGATTTGAATTGAAAATTTTATATTATTAGAGTAGGTACATTCTTGAAACAAAAAATGACTATTCAGTTTCTCTTTAATGAAAATAAAATTGAAGCAATGAGCAAAGTATTTGATTTTTACTAATCGCCTGAAAGAGGAATCAAGTTTTTAAATGACAACTTAAAACAGCAACTGGATTTAGTTGTTTCCCCTCTCTCAGTCTAATTGTTACAGAAACAATTGAATCTGATCATTTCTTTTTAAAATATGTTTTTCAAGTTTTCTTAAGTTTAGTCATTCTGGTACTACCTCTGAGTTTGACAGCTTTTACTGAAAACCATAACCAAATGACAAGTAAGAAGCAGTGAGGTTTAATTTTGATTTTACAAGTTTTCAGTACTCCCAAAGTTAAAAGTTAAAGACTTGCTTGAAGGAATAGAAGGAGTTTGAATTTAAGAAGCCTGAGTGTAAGCCCCAGATTAAGCCTTGTGTGACTTTGGACACATTACTTATCCTTGAAACTTAGCTAGCATTCACATCTATAAAGTAAAAATCAGCATGCCAGCATTATCTAGCATAAGGATTTTGGGGTGAGTACCATATTAATAAATGTATACATGTGAGCTTTGGAAATAGTAGACTTATATATAGTTTAGAAGTAATATGAGAACTTTTTTCAACTATATTCTTTATTTCTGTCATCAACATAGTTATTAAAAATTGATTTATATAGATACTGTATACCTTTGCCTTTTGTTTTCCTTTTGCCTTCCTAGAGGTGTTAGCTTTATAATTCAAAAATATTTATTATCTCAGATTTACTTTAACCAGTGAATACTCAAGTTTTCATTTATCTATCCAGTATTTTATCTGTTATAAAGATAATAATACAACATTAGATGAGATCAAGTACATTCAGGGTGGTGTGGCCATAGGCAAATATAATATAATATTAGATAGACAACTTGACTGAACAATTGCTCATGAGTTTATTTCCAGTATATATATATATATATATATATATATATATATATATATATGCACACGTATATACCCACTCCAGTGTTCTTGCCTGGAGGATCCCAGGGATGGGGGAGCCTGGTGGGCTTGCATCTATGGGGTCACACAGAGTCGGACATGACTGAAGCATCTTGGCGGTGGCAGCAGCAGCAGCAGCACACACACACACACAAACACATATGTACGTAATATATAGCATATCTATCCCTGCAAAATTTATCATTGAGTGTTTTAATATTTTAGATACAGAGGATGGGCACAGGATAAAGAATAAACGTTTACTCAGAAGTTGGTATCACATGAATGCTTTAGATGAAGAGACATTTGTGTTCCCTTTGTGTCTATTAAGCAGGGACTAACTTTCCTGCTAGAGATTAATTGAAATAGTCTTTCTTATAAAAATATTGAATCCCTATATTGTATACCTGAATAAGTCAGCTATACTTTAATTTTGGGTCTTCCCAGGGGGCACTAATGATAAAGAATCTGCCTGCCAGTGCAGTATATATAAGAGCCATGGGTTTGATCCCTGGATCGGGAAGATTCCCCTGAAGCAGGAAATGGCAGCCCACTCTAGTATTCTTGATGGCAGAATCCCCGGACAGAAGAACCTGGAGGGCTACAGTCTATGGGGTTGCAAAGAGTTAGACATGACTGAGAGTCTGAGTACATACTTCAGTTAGAAAAAAATAAATCTTTCCTATGTCAAGAGTGCAAAGCACGGTGATGTTATAGTCAGACATTTTATATATCAGAGGGGAAAGCCATAATACATTTAAACACCTAGCAGATTTCCTCGGACACAAAGGCAACCACACCTGCTATTCTGGTGTAATTATTAATAGCATCTGTCTGTTTGGACAATGGATTATATAGTCATTTACATAATAGGTACTTAGCAAATGTTAATATTCTCTTCAGTATCCTAATTTGAATAATATTGTATATGCATGCATGCATGCTCACTCATGTCTGATTCTATGCGACCCCATGGACTGTAGCCCACAGTCTCCTCTCTCCATGGAATTCTCCAGACAAGAATACTGGAGTGGGTTGCCATTCCTTTCTCAAGAGGATCTTCCAACCCAGGGATCGAACCTCGATCTCCTGCATTGCAGGCAGATTCTTTAGCGTCTGAGCCACCAGGGAAGCCTGATAATATATATGGTCACCATTTAATAAATGGTAATTTCTTTTTTTTTTAACTGAAACAGTATTATGGTAAAACTAAAGTCATTTATTCATTCATTCATTCATTCAATTATTTGAGTGCTTGCTGTGTTCTGGGTACTGGTAAAATTGTAGGAAACAAGATAAGTAAACTTCATGACCTCAGGGAATGTGTATTTTAGTGAAAAAGCAGACTCTAGAGTAGTAAATAAATATACAGTATACTTTTAGGTACTGACACGTACTTACCATAAGCTAAAGATAGGTAATTGAAAATAAAATGTTGAGGGAGAATGTAGGTACACCGAGATAGAGAAGACACCTTTCAGAGGATGATACTTGGGAAAACATCAAATGACCTGAGGGAGAGTGCCATGTAGATATCTTAAAGAAGAGTTTTTCCAGGAGAGAAAACACCTATCTTAAGTGTTCAGCCACAGACTTCCCTGGTGGTCCAGGGGCTAAGACTCTGTGCTCCTAATGCAGAGGGCCCAGGTTTCCTACACGCTGCACCTAGGACCTGCTGCAGCCATATAGTGTTCAGCCAGTGAGCTGGAAAAGACAGTTGGCATATTTGACTAGCAACAAGACCAGCGTAGCTGGTACAAAGTGTGCAGAGAATGGATGGGGTTGGAGGGAGGTTGAGTGTCATGGTAAAGGGTCTGAATTGTCTTCAAAATGTACTGGGAAGTTACCGGAGGTGGACACAATCTTAATTTAGCTTCTAAAATGATCATCCTATGTGCTATGTGAAGAAAAGTCTGCAAAGAAGTGTGTCACGTTCCTCAAATGCACATCATCAGGTATTGTCAGCTGCACACCTGTCTCTGAGCTCATTGATCCTCATTTCACCCACCCACCATGGTTTCCAAATTAATGTGAGCATGACCTGAGATTACATTTTCTCAGGCCTCTCACCCTCCAGTATAGGGCCTCACTGGGGTGTGAGATGCATGAGATCTTACTAGTTAGTGTCCATGCAAGTATAATCTGGAATTATAAGGGAATTAACTCTAGTGGCACCCCACTCCAGTACTCTTGCCTGGAAAATCCCATGGATGGAGGGAGCCTGGTAGGCTGCAGTCCATGGGGTCGCTAAGAGTCAGCACAACTGAGCGACTTCACTTTCGCTTTTCACTTTCATGCATTGGAGAAGGCAATGGCAACCCACTCCAGTGTTCTTGCCTGGAGAATCCCAGGGGCTGCAGAGCCTGGTGGGCTGCCGTCTATGGGGTCGCACAGGGCCAAACACGACTGAAGTGACTTAGCAGCAACCCTAGAAGAGAGAATGTGGACAGATTTTTTTCTCTCTTCCTCAGAACTGCCTTGAGTTAGAGTAGCTCTTGTGGTCTGTTAAGCATTTGTCTTGAAAGAGTGAACAATGCATTATTCTTGGTGCCAATCCATGGGCAGCATTGCAGTGTGCTCTGCTATTGGCTCAATTCTCTATCTCACCTATCATTTCCATTATTCTGTATCCTTTTTCAGTGCACTTCCTAACACAAGAGAAACATAAATTCTTTTCCTTCCTCTACTTTCTGGGGAAAGCAGGCTAAGATATGAAGAAGAGGACAAGTATGAAGAACAGTTGATAATATATTAAAGTCATCCAGGCAGGAGATGCTGATGGACTTGGAATCCAGTGTTTGCTACTGTCTGGTAATCAAGAATGTGATTTAATTATATTTTTTTGATTTCTTCTTTCTTCATCACCATGTTAGCTACCTGATATTTTATCCTTGCAAAAAGAAATACTGTTGAAGATGGTTTTATTTTGATCTTTACGCTCCTCCAGCAACTGTTTTCATTTTTATAACTATGTCATTCTAGTACTTGAAAGCCTTTGTCCTTCAGTTTATCACCATATTAAATATTAATTCTTTTGTTTATGTTTCATGCTCTTCCATTAGTTGCCTCATTAAAACTATCCAAATTTATGTTCAGTTCAGTTCAGTTCAGTTTAGTCGCTCAGTCGTGTCCAACTCTTAGTGACCCCGTGAGTCGCAGCACGCCAGGCCTCCCTGTTCATCACCATCTCTCGGAGTTCACTCAGACTCACGTCCATCGAGTCAGTGATGCCATCCAGCCATCTCATCACTGTCGTTCCTTTCTCCTCCTGCCCCCAATCCCTCCCAGCATCAGAGTCTTTTCCAATGAGTCAACTCTTCGCATGAGGTGGCCAAAGTACTGGAGTTTCAGTTTTAGCATCATTCCTTCTAAAGAAATCCCAGGGCTGATCTCCTTCTACTTCTTAAAATATAGTAATCTCCTTACTGCGCAAAGTGTGTTCTTATTCCTAGGATTTTCTATAAGTTACCTTCTCCATAGCCAAACAATATCAAATAGTGACAGTTTTACTTCTTCCCCTTCAAGGTAGATACTTTTTCTCTTTCTTTCTTGTCTTGTCTTTTTTTTTTTTTTCTTTTGGTCTGCTGTGGCTAGGCCTTCCAATACTGTGTTAAATAGACGTGGCAAGAGTGGGCAGTCATGTCTTGTTCCTGAAATCTAGAAGAAAACTTTTTAGATTTTCACTGCTGAGTGTGGTGTTAGTTGTGGATTTGTCATCATCATGTGTGTGTTTAGTCGGTCAGTCGTGTCAGACTCTTTGTGACCCAATGGACTGTAGCCCGCCAGGCTCCTCTGTCCATGGGGATTCTCCAGGCAAGAATACTGGAGTGGGTTTCCATGCCCTCCTACAGGGGATCTTCCCAGCCTAGGGATTGACCCAGGTCTCCCACACTGCAGGTGGATTCTTCACCATCTGAGCCACAAGGGAAGCCCATGTGGATTGGTCATAAATGTCCCTTATTATGTTAAGATATTTGCCTTCTATATCCAGTATGTGAAAGTTTTTATCATGGATGAATGTTGAATTGTTGAATGCTTTTCTGTATCTCTTGAAATGGTAGTGTGATCTTTATCCTTTTGTTAATGTGATGTATCACATTGATTAATTTGCAAATATTGAACTATTTTTACATCCTTGTTATAAATCTCACTTCATCATATAGTTATTCCTCTTTATCTATTTCTGGATTTAATTTACTGATCTTTGTTGAGGACTTCTGCATGTATACTCACCAAATATATTGCCCTGTTATTTACTTTCTGCCCTGTTGTATCTTTGTCTAGTTTCAATGCCAAGGTAGTGATGGCCTTGTAGAATGAACTGGGGAAATGTTCCATATTCTTCAATATTTTGAGTAGTTTGGGAAGAATAGCTCTTCTTTATATGTTTGACAGAATTATCCTGTGACGTTATGTGGCCCTAGACTTTTGCTTTCTGGGATTTTTTAAACTACAAATTCAGTTTCAGTATTAGTGATCAGTCTGTTCAAATTGCTGATTTATTCTTGATTCAGTTTTGGCAGGTTGTATGTTTTTAGAAATTTCTTCATTTTTTTCTTAGTTGTACAGTTTGTTGGCATGTAACCGTTTATCACATTTCCTTATGATTATTTTAAATCTTTGAGGTTTTCAGTTGTTATTTCTCCTCTTTCATATCTTATTTTGTTTAGTTGGGTGAGCCTGGCTAAAATTTTATCAATTTTGTTTTTATCTTTTCAAAAAACTACCTCTTGATTTCATTGATCTTTTTTCTTGTTTCCATGGTCTATGTTTTATTTATCAGCTCTCTGATCTTTATTATATCTTTCTTTCTGCTGACTTTGGGCTTTTATTTCTTTTCCTAATTCTTTCAACTGGTATGTTAGGTTGTTCGAGACTTTTCTTGTTTCATGAGGAAGGCCTTTATCACTGTAAACTTTCCTCTTAGAAGTGCTCTTACTGCATACCATTGGTTTTAGAAAGTTTCATTTGCATTTTCTGATGGCATCTTTGGTTTCATCATTGACTCATTGGTCTTTCCATTTGCTATATACATTTAGGTACTCCCTGTATTGGGTGAGTCTGTATTAATGGGTGCAGTCCCCTCTTATTGACTTGGTCCCTTAATCACTATGCAATAACCTTCTTTGTCCTTTATTATAGTCTTTGCTTTGCAGTCTGTTTTCTCTGATATGAGTATGGCTACCCCTGGTTTTTTGTTGTTACTGTTTGCATGAGATATCTTTTTCCATCCCCTCACTTTGTCTGTGTGTCTTTAGTCCTGAAATGAGTCTCTTGTAGGCAGTATATTGAGTTTTGTTTTGTTTTTCTCATTCAGGACCCTATGTCTTTTGATCAGAGCATTTAATCCCCTGATATTAAAATAATTATTGATAGCTATGTACTTATATGGACTTCCTTGGTGACTCAGTGGTTAAAAACAAAACACCTGCCAGTGCAGGAGATTCTATCCTGGGTCAGGAAGATTCCCTGGAGAAAGAAATGGCAGCCCACTCCAGTATTCTTGTCTGGAGAATTCCATGGAATTCTCCTGACTGGCTACAAAAGAATCAAATACAATTTAGCAACTAAGCAACAACAACAATGTACTTGCATGTCATTTTATTACTTGTTTTCCAGTTATACTATAGTTCTTTTACATTTATTTCTAATTCTTTTTTTTTCTTATGGTTTGATACTTTTCTTTAGTAGTATGTTTAAATTATTTTCTTTTTGGTTTTTGCTTATCTATTGTAGGTTTTCAGTTTATGGTTACCATAGGGTTCATATGTTGACCTGTAATTATATCCACTTGCTCTAAATGGTAGTCTTTAAAGTTAGAATACATTCTAAAAGATCTACATTTTATTTTTTATTTATTTTTTTAAATACTTTATTCTACATTACAATACTGTATTTGTTTTGCCATACATTGACATGAATCAGCCACAGGTGTCCACGATCTCCCAATGCTGAAGCCCCCTCCCACTTCCCACCCCACATCCTCTCCCTGAATCATCCCGTGCACCAGCCCCATGCATCCTGCATCCTGTATATTTTAAAATCTTCTCCCTAGGAGAGGATTTTTGTATTTCTGATGTCATGTTTTATGTCTTTGTGCTTATCCCTTAGCAGTTTTTTATGGAAGTTATAGTGATTTTTATAATATTTTGTCTTTTAATCTATATACTGGCCTATTTAAGTAATCATCAATCCTTCCTACATATTTGTCTGTCTTTCCTAGTGGGATTTTCTCTTTCCTGTAGATTCTATTTTTCCATTTAGAGAAGACCCTTCAACATTTATTTTAGGGTACGTATAGTATTGATGAAGCCTTTTAGTTTTGCTTGTCTAAGTTCTTCATCTTTCCTTCTATTCTAAATTATAGCCTTTCTTGGTAGAGTATCCTAGGTTGCAACTTTTTTTCCCTTTCAGCACTTTGCATATATCATGCAACTCCCTTCTGACCTCTAAAGTTTATGCAGAGAAACCAGCTGATAGCCTTATGGGGATTCCCTTGTTTAAGACTCGCTGTTTTACTCTTGCTGCCTTTACAATTCTCTATATAATTTTGACTTTTACCATTTTGATTATGATGTTTTGGTTTGGGTCTTTTGGGGTTCGTTTTGTTTGAGTCCCTCTGTGTTTTTCCATATCTGAGTACTGTGTCTGTTTCCTTCTTCAGGCTTGGAAAGTTTTCAAGCATAGTTTCCTCAAATACATTTTCAGTTACGTTCCTGTCTTCTCCCTCTGAGACACTTACAAGGGGACTGTTGGTGTGCCCAGTTTACCTCCGATGTCTTTTTGAAAATCAGTTTATTGTTTTGACTGCACTGGTCTTTGTTGCCAGAGAGGCTTTTCTCTGGTTGTAGTGAGCAGAAGCTCCTCTCTAGTGGCGCCTCGGCGCCTCGTGACGGCTTCTCCCGTGGAGCGCAGGCGCAGCATGTCCAGCCTGTGCGGCTTGCGGGCTGAGCAGCTGCGGTTCCCAGGCTCTGGAGCACAGGCTCAGTAGTTCTGGCCCGTGGGCTTAGTTGCTCTGCAACATGCGGGATCTTCCTGGATCAGAGATCAAACCGGTATCTCCTGCATTGGCGGGCAGACTACCACTGAGCCACCAGGAAAGCCTCTCAGACATCTCTTAAAGTATATTAATTTTTAAAAATTTGTTTTTCTTTTTGCTTTTATTAGTAGATTGATTCCATTAGCTAATCTTCCAAATAAGTTATATATTCTCCTGTATCAGTCTGTTAGTCCCTCTAATGTATTTTTTTATTTCCTTCTAATATGAAAAGACTCTGATGCTGGGAGGGATTAGAGCCAGGAGGAGAAGGGGACGACAGAGGATGAGATGGCTGGATGGCATCACTGACTCGATGGACGTGAGTCTGAGTGAACTCCGGGAGTTGGTGATGGACAGGGAGGCCTGGCATGCTGCGATTCATGGGGTTGCAGAGAGTCAGACATGACTGAGTGGCTGAACTGAACTGAATGTGTTTTTTTATTTGAAACTTCATTTCTGATTGGGTCTTTTTACATTTCCTAGTTCCTTGTTAAAATTTTCACTGTGCTACTTTATTCATTTCCCTAATTTATTTAGCATTTTTATCACCAAAGCTTTGAATTCTTTATCTGATAAGTTATTTCTGAGGATTTTTAGGGACTTTTTTTGCTCTTTCCATTGAGAGCACTTCCTCTGCCTCTTCATTTTGCTTAACTTTCTCTCCCTCTCTGAATTTAGGTTAAACAGTTACCCACTGAGATCTCAAAGGGGTGTTCTTACGTGGGAGCATCATTATACAAATTGTGTACCCAGTGCATTTGGTGAAAAAGCTGGATTTGACATGGATGCAAAGTACATCTTTCCTCAGGGTGTACTGGCGGATACCACTTTGGTACAGGGTTGACTGGAGATGGAGGGAGCCAGGTTTGAGTTGGGACTCTCCCTCTGCTCAGTGGCCTCTGTCAGGTGTGGGATCTGTCCCCAGGCTGTGTAGCAGAAGCCCTGGAGGTTGAGCGCAAGCTGGCTCTGTTCCCTTGACGCGTGTGTTTTCTTCTCTCCCCACACTGGGACCCCTGCCCTGGAGTCAGGGCAATGCTAAAGCAGAAGGGGGGCTGGTGTAGGCTCTCGGCTCGTGTCAGCTGCAGAGAACTGTGCAGGCTGTCTGCAGTGCACTGCCTGTTGAGACATTCACGATTGTCTCTCTCATTTTGCGCAGATGCATCTTTGTGTGCAGGTTCCCTTTGTCACTTACAGTGGGTCACTGACCCCAGCTATTGCCCCCTGCCCGCTTGTGGATCCACACTGCAGGACAGGCGGGGCCCACATGGGCTTTTTGCCTGTATTGGGGCAGAAGCAACTGCCGCCAGGGTTGCAGGCTGCTTCCAATGTTCTACTTGAGAAAGCGCCAGTGATCGCCACCCTGCCCCACCCGAACTCCACCTGAGATACAGGCACCTCTCCATCTATCGGCTGATCTTCACATTCTGGCATATAAAATATTCTTCTCATTATGTCAGCAAAATGAAATAAATGTCAGTATCCTTTTTGAAGGTCAAAACTGTCTTTTTAAGTCATTTAATTCTTAGTTTTCCATTTGCGTATATAAGTATCATAGGTGTACTTAGCCCTTTCCTTTAAGTATCAAGAAAAATGATGGCTTTCTTTTATGATTTTGGTTCCAGAAGAATAAAAGCAATATTGAGGTTTCTGATGGCAGCTTTAAAATAGCTTTGAACAGCCCTAGACATTAGAAAAGAAGGAGAAATTTGTTCTGTTATCGTGTAGACCTAGTTTAATGTTATTATTCAGGACACCTTAGATGTATCTATGGTATTAGCCAAGTGATATCTGTATTTCCTCTATGTGTTCATCATTAGAAAATAATTCATTCAGTGTCTGTAAACACTGTGTTTGCTGCTTCTTTGCCTTGATATTAGTATGAAGATTTAGTTGTAAATTAGATATATTAGAAAAAGGATTATTGAACCTTAAGTACTGTGTATTTACCATGTGTATGTTTAGAACTTAATAAATTTGATTATGTTTAACACTTGAAGTAATATGCTGCCATTTGAGTATAAGAAACCAGGTCATATTGGTTCCATTTTTCTGGTCATAAATTTTTCACTTTAATATAGAATATTTTATGTATATATCCATTTTACATCCATAGTTAAGAATATAAAAGCTAGATATTTATAGTTATAAACGAAGTACTTGGTTTTGCTTTCCCATGATTCAAAAGTGTTCTTATCCATCCAGGAATGAATACTTAACAATTTTAGCATCATGTTCCACTATGTCAACATGAATACCAGCATCAACATGGAGATGAATTAGTCACTGTATGTAAATCAATATATAATTTCTGACGTTTAGAACTATCAGTCAAAATTCAGCAATGGAGGTAACATGGCTAATACTGACATAGTGTGAGTGAAATACCTCATATCTATAGTGCATGGATATCTCATTTATGTTTTTCCCTTACTCCTGTAAGCATTATTCTCATAGAAAATACAATTCTCCAAGGGATTTTTTTTTTTTAAGAGAACAAAGCCCGGCATGGAAAGCTCTTGTCGAGAAGTTGAGATGGGATTGGTTTGTTCAGTTGGTGACAATAGAACTGTCATCAGAAATTGTCAGTAATTTTTCTCATACAAGTATATTTAATTACAATTCTGGATAATCAACAGTAGCCTATGCTTTTTGACTATTTATGTTCCAAAGGTTATGTTTACTAAAAGTTCATAGTTATAAAAGGTGGCTCAGTGTCACTAAATATGTTCAATGTCATCCCAGTGTACATGTGGTCTTTGAAATTACATTCTTTGAAGGCATTTAGAAAAAATCTGTGTGAGGTAAATAGGTTACAAACTTTGAAAAGGATTCATCTGAAGAAATAAGCCTTCAATCATGGTTCATATGCCCTCACCTCCATTTGATAATCTTACAGTAAGGTCACTGCCATGGGCCTCTTACATGTACTTTCAAAGCTGTAAAGATAATTAACTTTGGATCCAAGGTTAGGCAGAGTTGTATAGATGGAGTTGAAACCACATTTACTGTTGTTGTTTTTTTGTTGCCTTGTAAATAATTGAAAGGTCTTCATGCATGAGTAAATGTGTTGTTTTGTGTAAGCTATATACTCTAGGTACAGTGTAAAATATATTTGACTTTATAATGTGCTGAAAACATTTTGAAAGATGAAAGGACATTGATACTTAAGGTTGGAAGAGTAATCCCTTAGGATTAAGCTCATGAATAAGAATTAATTTCATGTTTAACGTGGTTTCACTCACTTTGCTCTCTGTGTTCTGCAGTATGCCACATGGCTGACTGCACTTGGTTTTCAAAAGTTTATTTTATGTTTCTGAATTGTGGCTTATCTATTTAATGATTACATATTATCATACTTGAAGCAGTACATGGTCAATTTTTCAAAGTCTTACTTTCAGGGTATTACCAAAGGGTGTTATGTGAATCTCTGTCAAAGTAAAAATGTGTTCATGTTTTGAATGATCAAATATGTGCCCATGTATTTGATGCTTACTTAAAAAAATAACAAAACACCCTCTCTTTTGTGCAGATAAAACCATACCTCTGCTGTGAGGATTTTTCTAGAGAAATACTTTTTAAAATCCTTAAGTAATGAATGGTATTTGTCTTAACATATGTGTGATTCTGTGAATATTCACTTACTACTTTTGCTGAAATGCCTGAAATGCATAATAACATACATAAACATTAGTATATTCATTTAAATTTTAGTGTCACACTAAAATAAGCTGGACTTAGGGCACCATTATTTATGGTAATGATTAGGATGATCAAATACATAAAGCTTTTTAATAGCATTTTTGAAAGAGAGGACTGGAAGGCCATGTGTCAAAATACTTCTTATATCAACAAGATTTCTCTGTTTCCACGGCACAGATTAGATTATTTTGTAAAAGTTATCTGAGGTTTAGTCTATAATTTGATTTCCTTTGTCATTTCAACCACATTACATTTCTGTTTTACATGTGGATTGATTTCTGTCTAGCTTCTTGCTTTTATTATTTATTTAGATTATGCAGTTGAACTTTAACTCCACAAATGAAATAAAGTAGACAATAATGAAATAATAAAAGAGAAAATGATCTTGAGATAACAGAACTAGACCAGTTTTGACCCAAGCGATTGCCTTTAAGAATTCACCATAAACATGTGATTTCTATTAATCTCTCCAAAGTATAATGAAAGTACTTAGGACTCTTTAATTTGATGAGTCAGACATATGCATTATACATAGTTGATGAATCTTTCCTGTCAGGCTTCCCTGGTAACTCAGCTGGTAAAATCCACCTGTGATACAGGAAACCTGGTTTGGTCCCTGGGTTGGGAAGATCCCCTGGAAAAGGGATAGGTTGCCCACCCCAGTATTCTTGAGCTCCCCTGGTAGCTCAGCTGTTGTATTAAGAAGCACTTATTCTCTGTCAGCAACATGGTAGGCACTCTTTACACGGTAATCAGAGGTTATCTTCCCTCAAGGATTTTCAGAATTCATAGATACAAAGCTTATTTTTATGAAAGGTAGCAAAATAATTAAATAGAAAAATAATTCATTGTATATAATGGAACATCAATACAATATTACGTGACATTGTATATAGTACAAGACAAATAATTGGCATAGTGAATAAAATTACAGGATTTCAAGAAGAAAAATAGATTCAGTTTATTGAAAAGGGACAAAGTTAAATGTGAACTGTCTTGAAGGGAGTTAATTAGGTTGCAGAGAGGCCCAAAAGAGCATTTTTAAGCATATAGTTCAGTTCAGTTCAGTTCAGTTCAGTCACTCAGTTGTGTCTGACTCTTTGCGACCCCATGAATCGCAGCACGCCAGGCCTCCCTGTCCATCACCAACTCCCGGGTTCACTCAGACTCACGTCCGTAGAGTTAGTGATGCCATCCAGCCATCTCATCCTCTGTCGTCCCCTTCTCCTCCTGCCCTCAATGCCTCCCAGCATCACCAAAGTCTTTTCCAATGAGTCAACTCTTCGCATGAGGTGGCCAAAGTACTGGAGTTTCAGCTTTAGCATCATTCCTTCCAAAGAAATCCCAGCAAATTGCAAAGTGAGAGCATGTATGTGTCGTATGTCCTGGGGAAGGTGGAGAAGCTGTTTTAACTGTAGTAGAGAGTTGGTGACGGAGAAGGCAATGGTACCCCACTCCAGTACTCTTGCCTAGAAAATCCCATGGATGGAGCAGCCTGGTGGGCTGCAGTCCATGGGGTTGCAAAGACTCAGACACAACTGAGTGACTTCACTTTCACTTTTCACTTTCATGCCTTGGAGAAGGAAATTGCAACCTACTCCAGTGTTCTTGCCTGGAGAATCCCAGAAACGGGAGCCTGGTGGGCTGCCATCTATGGGGTCGCACAGAGTTGGACACAACTGAAGTGACTTAGCAGCAGAGAGTTGGCGTAGGAGAAAGAAATATGAATGAAAAGATCAGCCAAGATTGCCTCATGGAGGGTAAATAAATGCACTACCAGATAAACATCTGAGGAGCTATCAGTGGATTGAGAGAGACAGAAAAGAAAATATAAAAGGGAAACTCAGTGAAAGAGATGACTTAGAAATAGGTGGGCAGCAGGCTACAGTAAATGAATAGTATTGCTCCAAAGATAAAAGAGCTGAACATAGAGTTATAACTACTGACCACTGTTCAGGAGGATAAACATTTACTTAGCTGAAATGTTTGGGTGAAGAAGAGAAGTTGTGGACAAAAATAACCTGTATTTAGTTGTTTTTGAAAAAGGTGAGGAAGATAAAAACATGGTAGTCAAGAAGTAACTTTAAAATATTTATTTTATAATAATATACTGTAATGTATGATATAGATTAATACTTTGTGCTTTAAAACATTATATTTGTATAAGACAAAAATATAAATTAAAAAGAAGGGAAAGTAAGATTAAAGAATTTAGAGTACCTTTGATATCCTCCAGAAGCTCCATTTGTTTTTATTTTTTATTTTAAGATAAACACAAAAATGTAGAAAATATTTCTCAGTTTAATTAATCACTAACATAATTATTATCCACTAGTATTGTTTTTAAAAATGCTTCACTTCTTTATTTTAATTCATGTTAAGCATATTGAATAAAAATTCCAAGTTCTGATTCTAAGCTCAGTAAGATTTAATATTTGGTGCCATGTCTAGGTGCAAAATAATTGTGCAACAAAAATAGATGAATCAAAAAGAGACTGTATTAATATTCGTGCTTACTAAGTCATAATAGTCATTTCAAATCTGCTTACTAAATGAGAGAAATTAGGCTACTGTTGTTGAATACTTCAACATTAATTATTGACTGGTTATATCTGTGTCTTCACTAATGTCAATCAGTTGTTTGGCAGACTAATTGAAAGTCTTTTTCCCTATGCCATCAATAAATATGTCTAAAACCTACTGAAGTTCTTTATTTCAAATATTTGAACAAGTGAGGAAATTTTGAGTCCAAATATAAGTGTGCATAGTGCCCATAGGTACTTCTGTTTGCTTAAAATACTACCTTGAAAAGACAGACAAATATATTTATGTTTTCCAAACCATCTACTAGGCAGAATTCTCTCAGTTCAGTTCAGTTGCTCAGTTGTGTCCGACTCTTTGTGACTCCATGGACTGCAGCACGCCAGGTTTCCCTGTCCATCACCAACTCCTAGAGCTTGATCAAACTCATGTCCATCGAGTCAGTGATGCCATCCAACCATCTCATCCTCTGTCGTCCCCTTCTCCTCCTACTTTCAATCTTTTCCAGCATTAGGGTCTTTCCTAATGAGTCAGTTCTTCGCATCAGGTGACCAAGGTATTGGAACTTTTAGCATCAGTCCTTCCAATGAATATTCAGGACTGATTTCCTTTAGGATTGACTGGTTTGATCTCCTTGCAGTCCAAAGAGAATTCTTGTAGAATATTTCTATTAAGTGATAATTCATAACTCAATATTGCTGGAAAAGAGAAGGAAGTTTGTCATTATTAACAGAGTCTTTAGTTTTAAAATATCTTATTCACCATGAAGCCTGAAGGTACTGGAAAATAAACACATTGTTACTAATATTTAGTGTACATATTGATAGGGGCAATCTTTGATACTGATACTGAGTACCTGTAATATTTTGAGGGAAGTTTAGGATTTGATCAATGCAAATCTCAAAATACAGAGTGCAGTTATGCTAGTTAGTAAGTGCTTTGTGAATTATAATTCAAATAATATTCTCAGTCATTCCATAGGTCAGTTCTTATTAGACATGACCATATTGTCATTCTACCCTGAATACTGGAGTGGGTATTCAGGGTAATATCTTCTCCAGCAGGTCTTCCCAACCCAGGAATAGAACCAGGGTCTCCTGCATTGCAGGTGGATTTTTACCAGCTGAGCTACCAGGGAAGCCCATACCCCCTGCAAGCCCCCAAACGACTGAAAAAGAGTTTGTAATAGGAAAAGGAAAATCAACATTGTCAGTTTCTTGTTCATTCATGTTTGCATACTTTGTCCTATCTTTAATTCACGTTCACACTTTCATGCCATATATTTATTTTGGGAAAATTGATTTATGCTACTCTGGATTGTGTAATGGACTTCCCTGGGGACTCAGTAGAAAGAATCTGCCTACCAAAGCAGGAGACATGGGTTCAGTTCCTGGGTCAGAAAGATCCTTTGGAGAAGGAGATAGGAACCTGCTCCAGTATTCCCTGCCTAGAAAATCCCATGGACAGAGGAGCCTCTTCTTTTATAGTCCATGGGGTTGCAAAAGAATCAGAAATGACTTGGCGACTAAGCAGCAGGATTATATAATACTTCGATCAATTAATGTACTAGGAAACTCCAATATGTTAAACAAGTGAAAATGTAAGAAAAAAATTAAATATGCCTTTGCTTGATCTAATTCTGACTTTCAGAATAGCATAGGTAGCCAGTGAACTAAGTTAGGCACCAGTATTGATTTGTATACCAAATATTAGCAATTCTTAATGTGTTTTTTATTTTATAGATAAAATATAATTTGACTGAAGACCAATAGAGTACCTGGAGAACTTTTTGTAGATTCAGATAAAGCAAGTCTGGAGTGGAATCTGAGAGTTTGCATTTTTAACAAGCTGCTGGTAATTCAGGCTTCTGGTCCCTGGACCACACTTGGAATAATAAGATTCTACAACATTTTAATGCATCTTCTCACAAACACGTTTAGGACAATAGGGTGTCATTTAAGGGTTTTGTAAGAGAAAATAAAATTAGGTTTATTTTAAGAACAGAATTGTGAATTAGGTTAGTAAGTTATTGCAGCTGTTCAGTCACTCAGTCGTGTCTGACTCTTTGCAACCCCATGGACTGCAGCACACCAGGCTTCCCTGTCCTTCATCTCCTAGAGCTTGCTCAAACTTGTGTCCATTGAGTTGGTGATGCCATCCAACCATCTTGTCCTCTGTTGTCCCCTTTTCCTCTTGCTTTCAGTCTTTCCCAGCATTGGGGTTATCAAATTATTGCAGTAGTCAGGTAAGAAGGGCTAGCATTGTTAATGGTAATGAAAAATACTAGCTGTATCCTAAGGGAAAAGAAAATCTCAGTCATATGAATGACCAAACCCTATTGATACTGGAATACCTTAAAATGTTGAGATGCTTTTCTGTCCTCACTATAAAACAGAAATAGCAAATCTCCTTCTAGATAAACAGGAAAATATAAAGAACACAATGATATCTTTCATTTTTTAAAAGCATGAAACCCTCATTGGTGTTCCACATCTATTCATTGTGCTTGATTTGGTAACTGTGTATTTCAGTTATATCAATATTTTGATCTCAAAATGAATTTAGAGAAATGTAGTATATTCCTTGTAATAAGTATTTTTAGAGATGATATACTTATTAACTTACTGCACCACTGGATCACTGTTTTAAATTACTCCTTTCCCTTATTTAGGGTATTAACCATTTCAGATCTTTGTAGGGAGTAACAGAACAGGAAGGGAATCACTGCAATTAGAGAATGAAAATATGATAGCCTAGAAAAAAATGTCAGTGAAAGGAAAGACTAGGAGATGGTAGGGGAGAAATGAATGAGGAGTTCAAGAGAGTTGAAAATGAGTATCTAATGATATTGGTAAGAACCTCGAGGTAAGAACTTCACAAATATGTATCCATTGCCTGCTGAATTCCTGGTAAAATGGCAAAATAAAGTCAACTGCAGCCTACATTTTCATTAGCAAGACAGTACTTATCATGTGATAGAATATCACACTGGGGTTCAAGATTAAAATAAAAAATAATTTGGTGCCTTTAACAGGGATCTCAAAACCTCTGTCATCTAGCTACTGGTTGATGTATCATGTAGCTCTCATCCGAACTACAACAACCTTGTCAAGAAGTATTCCCCAAACCTCTGGTTTTCATTATAAGAGAGGCAGGATGCTGCTGCTGCTGCTAAGTCGCTTCAGTCATATCCGACTCTGTGCGACCCCATAGATGGCAGCCCATCAGGCTCCACCATTCCTGGGATTCTCCAGGCAGGAACACTGGAGTGGGTTGCCATTTCCTTCTCCAATGCATGAAAGTGAAAAGTGAAAGTGAAGTCGCTAGATATGAGAAATTACTCTTTGGTGACTGAAAAGTAATTTAGAAAACATGCAACCAACTAGGTATGATGTATTTATGTTTTATGATTCCCAAGTCAGTGTTCTTTCTTCAGACTATGGGAAACAGTGTAAAGGGAAAATAAGTTAATTTCGGCACTACTCACACACCGGTCAGAATTCATGTGGTACCCACAGATAAAATAGCCAATGTGAAAAAAATATTGGTCCAAACTGTATTTCTCCTTGATTCAGGTATTCCATGGGGGAGTCCC
Organism: Nanger dama; assembly: GCA_917880005.1. Classification (NCBI taxonomy): domain Eukaryota; kingdom Metazoa; phylum Chordata; class Mammalia; order Artiodactyla; family Bovidae; genus Nanger; species Nanger dama. Next base: position 42,057,404 of record CAKJTW010000007.1, read on the forward strand.
AATCTGTTTAGCATATCAGCACAGTCATTGTCCACCTCAATCAATTTAATGCAAAGAGGGGAAGGGAGTCATTAGGATGTAAAAAAGAAAGAAGAAAATCAATTCTGAGCATCTGTCTGCATGCAGACCTCAGGCCAAAACAGATTGAGTACCAAAAAGTAGACAAAGGGACATCCCAGATTTCACTGTGCAGTTCTTTGGTGCTGCTCCTGTTACGTGACTAATGGATCTTTCATTTTGAATCATTGTATTTTACAGCTGCATGCAATCATTACTCCTAAGACTAAAACTATGATGTGTGGCAGAAGCTTTAGATGAGGTGAGGCATGATGGATTGTCATGGTCAAATTATTAATAGGTTCATTTTCTAATAGAAGTATAAAATATGGTATTTTATTTACATCTCCCTTTTGAGCTCTGGTTCTGGCTGCCAAAATGAACTGTATCCCTCAAGACCACACAACTTTGCCAAACGATCTAGGGCATTTGGCAGAACATCTATCAAATTTTATTTTACTCTAGTTCTTATGAAAAATGTTTCACATCACTATGTTTCTCTAAAAAGCAGTTTTTTTGTAAATACTGTTAAATCATGATCAGACCACAGTGTGATAACCACAATGGAAGAACAGTACAAATTAGTGTGCTAGCTGAATTGTTTCTGTTGAAACATTAAGATTTTATGTCACTTTCAGTTTATTTATACTATAAATGTAAATTTTAATATTGAAACACTATTCAATTATTGTCTCTTTTTATAGATTTTAAAAAAAGAGGCATACAGGATAAAGTCATTCATGAAGGACACCTAGCAAATAATTATTGCACATAGTTTGAACCAAATTATGAGTCTGATTGGGCTTCCCTGGTGGCTCAGTTGGTAAAGAATCTGCCTGTGATGAAGGAGACCCAGGTTCAATCCCTGGGTCAGGAAGATCTCCTGGAGAACGAAATGGCAGATTACTCCAGTATTCTTGCCTGGAGACTCCCATGGACAGAGATGCCATGGGGTCAGACATGACTGAGCAACTAAACCACGACATGAATCTAGACCTAGCCCTCTTGATAATTAAGGTTCAGGAAAAGTGAGATAGGTTTACAATAGAGGTCATGCAAATATTTTTAGATGTTCAAGTAAATGTAATATGGATGTTCACATCTATTTCATGCACATATATAAACATGGAAAAATAAAATGAACATCACCACATACACAAATAAAAGTCTATATCAAATACATAAATAATTTTTTTAAAACTAACCACATAATATTAAGTCATTAAAAATACAAGTAATTTTCCATTTTTATGGCCCTATTGACATTTTGCTTTCCAATCTGGGTTCTAAACTAATGGAAAATTGTAGAATAATACAGTATGCATCTTAGTAAATCTAGTACCATTCAAAGCCAAACAAGCTAAACCTTTCATAACTTTAATAACAAAATGTTTTAAAGAGAAATATATCTGAAAATGTTTGATACAAGTTTTTAATCATAGATAATGTCTGTGATGCTTAAGCAACCTCAGTTCTTATATACAGTTTCTGTTAAGAACATCTCAAATTTAAGAATACAAATATAATCTTGTTAATCCTGTTTCATTACATGTGTAATCAAGTTAACAAGTGTTACCAAGGCATCCTGGGAATTAGAAAGTAGGATTTATTTTAAATTAATGCTTCTACAGGTTAAAACTTCAGCATTTTTTCAAATAGAAGAAAGATTGAAATTAAAACTTAAAGCATGTTTTTTATTTAATCATGTTTGAGTAGGATTTTAAATTTTACAAAAAAAGTATTGACGAGTTAAATAGCTTTTCTACTATTCTTTGTTCTTAATTGTAAGAAGTTTCTTTAATTTATTCATTGTCCTTGTCTTGGGCCCTATAGTGAACAGTTGTATTTAGGAATTTTTAAAAATTCTCTTTCCCTGATTTGGTCTGGGAGGAACATCACAACATTTCCTTTTTGATTACCGCACTTACAGCTTACACAGCAGGCTTGATCAGTAGTTTTTAGCTGTTATGTGTACCTATGCATATGTATATCCTTATGTTCATGCACTGATTTGGATATTCAGATATATATATAAACACACACACACACACACATATATATATAGGTATATAAGAAAGAAGAGAACTGTTTTTCTGTAACTTTTTTTCCTTTTTAAAAACTTAGCTTCCTTAAATGTTCACAATAAATTGAAAACCACATTTAATATACCAAGTATCAAAATATCAAAAGAGGCTTAAATAATGCATTGCTGGAATTCCCAGGTGGTTCAGTGGTAAGGAATCCACCTGCAATGCAGGAGACTCAGGTTCAGTCCCTGGGTCAGGAAGATCCCTGGAGAAGGAAATGGCAACCCACTCCAGTATTCTTGCATGGAAAATCCCATGGACAGAGGAGCTTGCTGGGCTACAGTCCATGAGGTCACAAAGAGTTGAACATGGTTAAGTGACTAAACAATAGCAATACATTGCTATGGTGAAGAAAAATATAAACACATATATATGTATATATTGTTACACATTTTTTTGTTAGTTAAATTTTGCCTAGATTTTGATCCATACTAATATTCCATGTAGCCTGTTGTAAACAGTCAAATTAGTATAGAGGGACACTATCCATGCCAGAGAATAAGATCAGGGGAGTGTTACTTAAAAATATGTCTGTTGCATATACCAAAAGTAGAGCCATCCTGGCTTGCTTGCAGGGGTACTTTGTACTCTATAGAATTCTGTACTAGAAATTATTATAGTTTGGCTCTAGAACTTTCAGATTGTGGTGCTAGAAAAAACTCTTATGAGTCCCTTGGACTGAAAGGATATCAAACCAGTCAAAAATGAAATCAACCCTGAATATTCATTGGAAGGACTGATGCTGAAGCTCTAATACTTAGGCCACATAATATAAAGAGCCCAATCATTGGAAAAGACCTTGATGCTGGGAAAAACTGAGGGGAAATGGAGAATGGGGCAGCAGAGGATGAGATAGTTAGATAGCATCACCAATTCAATGGACATGAGCTTGAGTAAACTCTGGGAGATAGTGAAGGATAGGGAAGCCTTGCTTGCTGAAGTTCATGAAGTTGCAAAGAGTCAGACAAAACTTAGTGACTGAACAACAACAAATTATCCAGTGTATCATTTCATTTATTTATTTATTGGTTTATTTTTCTATCTCCTCAATAGAACCAAGCTCTATAATACCAGGGCCTTTTTTCTTTCCTTCATTGCCCTGTGCAGCATACTTTGAACAGTGCCTAAAATCTAGTAGGTAATCAGTAAATATTTGTTGAAAGAATGAATGAATTTATTTCAAAAGATAATTATTGGGGATGGAAAATACACAGGTTTTATTTCTACATTTATTTTTGTACACAATCAAAACTCTTACCATGATGTTTCAGACAGGTGATAAAAATAACAATTGTATGGATATTAGAAGGGAAGTTTGGCATATGTAAGACATTTTAAAGACATATGTTTGTTTTAAATTCAGATTATCTGTATATCCAAATACCAAATGAATAGCAACTTCAAGTTTTCAAAGTCTTAAGAAAAAAAGCACATCAATATGATTAACATAAAAAAATAAAAGAAGCAAAGAGAGAGCAATGTACTACTTAGAAATGTAAAGTGGCAAGAAAGCAAATTAATTCTATGACCTCAGGTAAATTACAGACTTTTTGCATCAAGTCTTTCACATTTTAAAAGCGAGAATGATGAAATAGATTACTTCTTGGATCCCTTATAGCTCAAAGATCTTTCATTAATGTATATGGCAAATAAATGTGTTCTTATTTAAAGCATATGAAGTTTTTACCACTTCACACAGTTTTATCAAAAATGTTTATTGATACGAACTGAGAACAGAGAAGGCGATGGCACTCCACTTCAGTACTCTTGCCTGGAAAATCCCAAGGATAGAGGAGCCTGGTAGGCTGCAGTTCATGAGGTTGCTAAGAGTCGGATACGACTGAGTGACTTCACTTTCACTTTTCAGTTTCATGCATTGGAGAAGGAAAAGGCAATCCACTCCAATGTTCCTGCCTGGAGAATCCCAGGGATGGGGAGCCTGGTGGGCTGCCGCCTATGGGGTCACACAGTCGGACACGACTGAAGCGACTTAGCAGCAGCAGCAACAGCAACAGCATGAACTGAGAATCATGAACAAAATCTATAAAGACAGGCATATTATATGATCCCAGTGAGTTTACAGTTTGACTAAGAAGACAAAGTAGCATGAAGAAAAAAAATGCAAATGAACCTGATGAGTGATGATGAGAGTGTATGGTGCCATGGTGTGTGCCTTCTGGAGGAGGACCTAACTGGGTTGTGAGAGACAAATATGACTTTTTAGGAACAAAATGTAGATTAAGCCATTAATGTAAATAAGAGACAAACTAACCAGACAAAGAAGATGGTAAACTTTTTGAAGCTGGGAAGAATTAAGGAATAATATTAAGGAATCTTAGGGGTAAAAGATAATAAGAGTTCAGTATATTCAGAGCACAGAGAACAAAAGAGAGACTCCAAATGAAATTGAAACAGTAGAATGAGGCAAGGTAATAGAAAGTCTGAAACAGCACATGAATTTTGTGTTTTGACCAAGGCCATTGTAGAATGATTGAAGAATTTAAAATAAAAATGTAAAAATCAGTTTCCAGTTATCACTGGGGTGGTAACTTGGAGAATGAATTAAAGAGGAAGAAGACTCAAGGTAAAAAAGGTTTCATTGACTCTCAGTAATCAACATGAGAGATGCCCATGGCTGCTTTAGGACAGGAAGTATAAATGGAGTTTGTTGTTCAGTAGCTCTGTTGTGTCCAACTCTTTGCGACCCCATGGACTGCAGCACACCAGGCTTCCCTGTCCTTCACCATCTCCCAGAGTTTACTCACACTCATGTCCATTGATTTGGTGATGCCATCCAACCACCTCTTCCTCTGTCATCCTCCTCTCCTCCTGCCTTCAGTATTTCCCAGCATCAGAGTCTTTTCTAAAGAGTCAGCTCTTCACATCAGGTGGCCCAAGTATTGGAACTTCAGCTTCAGCATCAGCATCAATGAATATTCAGGGTTGATTTCCTTTAGGATTGACTGGTTTGATCTCCTTGCTATCCAAGGAACTCTCAATAATCTTCTCCAGCACCACAGTTTGAAGGCATCAATTCTTTGACACACAGCCTTTTTATTGTCCAGCTCTCACATCCATACATGACTACTGGTAAAACCACAGCTTTGACTATATGGACCTGTGAGATTCTTTAGGGTTATTTGAGGAAAAATGTAGTTGGGGGTGAGATTTGTTTTGTTTTGTACATGTGGATTATAGAAGTAGAAAGTGGAGTGAGGTGCCATTTCCTTCTCCAGTGGATGTTCCTGACCCAGGGATCTAACCCGGGTCTCTTGTAATGCAGGCAAATTCTTTACCAGTGAGCCATCTAGGAGGGAATTCTGCTAATTTAGGTTTTATATAGGTAACCAAAAGGCTTTCCTTTTCTTGAAAATGAAAGATGTGACACTTGGCTGTGTATGAACTTTAGAAAGAACTCATTGGCACTCACACAAAGATAATATGTTTGTACAGGAAAAATAAAATCCAGCTCTTCTTTGTGCGGTAACAGTTACGAAATTCCTCAATGACTGTAAAGTGATAAATTTGTCGACACTTCTTTGATATCCTTTTTGCTTTCAATCATTTCCCCATTTCAACATTGGTGTCTATGTTTAAAGCCTATTGAGACAAAAAGAAAATTTACAATCAAATCCAAAGTTTTATATGTCCAAACTTACTTTGTCTTAAATTATTTGAACAAAAATAGGACCAAACTATGCCTCTGATTATGTTGTTTTGTTTTCTGTGTTTTTAAGTTTGCTTTAGAGCTTTATAAATTACTCTTTAAGAGGATTCTAATTGTGTAAAGATTTCTTAAGTTTCCTGGATATTTTAAAATTTAATTCTTGTTTTATATTGGAGTATAGTTGATTTACAGTGTTTTGTTAATTTCAGATGAATAGCAAAGTGACTCAGTAGTATGTATACATATATCCATTCTTTTCAGAATTTTTCCCCATATACGATATTACAAAATATTGAGTAGAGTTCTTGTGCTAAAAGTAGGTCCTTGTTGATTATTTTATATGTAATAATGTGTGAATGTTAATCTCAAACTCCTAATTTATCCCTCCTTCCCACCTTTTTCCTTGGGTAACCATTAATTTGTTTCTGAAGTCTGTGAGTATATTTCTGTTGTGTAAATAAGTTTATTTGCATCATCATTTTTAGATTCCACATAGAAGTGATATCATGTGATATCTGTCTTTCTGTGACTTATTTCACTTAGTGAGATAATCTCTAGGTTCATTCACATTGCTGCAAATAACGTCAGTTCTTACTTTTTGTGACTAATACTCTGTTGTATATATATATGCCAGTTATCTGTTGATAGACATTTAGGTTCCTTCCATTTCTTGGCTATTGTAAATAGTGCTGCACTGAACATTGGGGTGCATGCATCTTTTTGAATTGCAGATTTTCTCAGGATATATTCCAAGGAGTGGGATTTCTGGATCATACAGTAGCTCTGTTTTTAGTGTTTTAAGGAACCTCCATTCTGTTCTTCACAGTGGCTATACCAATTTACATTCCACCAACACTGTAAAGGGTTCCTGTTTCTCCATACCCTCGCTAGCATTTATTGTTTGTAGACTTTAGGATGATAGCCATTCATCCTAATGAATGTGTGATGATGTGTGAGGTGATATCTCATTGTAGTTTGATTTGCATTTCTCTAATAATTAGCAAAGTTGAGCATATTTTCATGTATTCTTTGGCCATCTATATGTCTTCTTTAGAGAAATGACTCTTCAGATCTTCTATCCATTTTTTAATTGTTTTTTTTATACTGAGCTGTATGAGCCATTTGTGTATTTTGTAAAGTAATCCCTTGTCAGTTGCTTCCTTTGCAAATATTTTCTATCATTCTGTGGGCTGTCTTTTAATTTTCTTTATGGTTTTCTTTGCTGTGTGAGAACTTTTAATTAGATCCCATTTATTTTTTGTTTTTATTTTCATTACCCTATGAATTGGATATTACTGCAGTTTATGTCAGTGTTCTGTCAATGTTTCAGGTGAAGATTTCTTACTAGCTAATTCTTTAGTCAATTCCTTATCCTCAATAGAGTTGGCTAATGCTATATTAGGACCTACTGATTAGATCAATTTAGGCACAGATTGATGATTCACTTAAAGGAAAAAATGTGAAGACTTATCACAATTGTACCTGTTGTTTCATAGTAGATCCTAGCTTGAATGTACTAGCAACTAGTTCAATACAGTATGATCTTTTAATTATCTATAAAAACTATAGAATGTGCCGGTGTTCAAACTGAAGATATTTTAATAGGTCAATATGAAAGTGAAAACATTCTTAATAATTTATCAGACATAGTAAACAAAACAACCATTGTTCAAATTGTATATACATATATACTTAGGTCGGAGAAGGCAATGGCACCCCACTCCAGTACTCTTGCCTGGAAAATCCTATGGACAGAGGAGCCTGGTAGGCTGCAGTCCATGGGGTTGCTAGGAGTCAGACACGACTGAGAGACTTCACTTTCACTTTTCACTTTCATTCATTGGAGAAGGAAATGGCAGCCCACTCCAGTGTTCTTGCCTGGAGAACCCCAGGGACGGGGGAGTTCGGTGGGCTGCTGTCTATGGGGTCTCACAGAGCTGGATATGACAGCAGCATATACTTAGGTATGGTAAGCAGTTTGGTAGAAAGAATGAAGTCTAAATATATAAAGTTGTTGAGAGCATTTCTTTCCAGGTGGTGCTAGTAGTAAAGAACTGGTCTGCCAATGCAAGAGACACAAGAGATGAGGGTTCGATCCCTGGGTTAGGAAGATCCCCTGGAAGAGGGCATGGCAACTCACTCCAGTATTCTTGCCTGGAGAATCCCATGGACAGAGGAGCCTGGAGGGCTATAGTCCTTAGGGTCACAATGAGTTGGACACAACTGAAGTGACTTAGCATGCACACACGCATGATCAAAAAAGCCCCCATACAAAGAGACATACAAACAGTTTTGCAAAATATGAGCTTGCAATTCCTTGTGTAATTTTACATCTCTTGTGCTATCGATATATATCAGAGAAAATTAAAGTACTCTCATGAGGATGAAGAGTGCTCTTCACAAACTTGTGTTTAGGCTCTGGTCCAAAAAAAAGTGTGTATATCCTCTTATGTCAATTACTTTATTTATTTATTTTTTTCCCATAAAAATTTATTTATTTATTTATTTATTTATTTATTTATTTATTTTTTTATTTTTATTTATTTATTTTTTTAATTAAATTTATTTATTTTTAAAATTACAATACTGTATTTGTTTTGCCATACATTGACACGAATCAGCCATAGGTGAACACAATCTCCCAATGCCGAATCCCCTCCCACCTCCCACCCCCATCCTCTACTTGAATCATCCTGTGCATCAGCCCCATGCATCCTGCATCCTACATTGAACATAGATTAGCGTTTCGTTTCTTACGGGAAAATATACATGTTTCATTGCCATTCTCCCATACCATCCCACCCTTTCCCTCTCCCTCAGAGTCCAAAAGTCCACTCTATACCTCTGTGTCTCTTGTTGTCTCACATGTAGGGTCATCATTACTGTCTTCTAAATTCCATATATATGTGTCAGTATATTGTATTGGTGTTTTTCTTTCTGGCTTACTTCACTCTGTATAATCGGTTCCAATTCCATCCATCTCATTAGAACTGAGTCAAATTTATTCTTTTAAGGGCTGAGTAGTATTCCATAGTGTATATGAACCACAGCTTTCTTATCCATTCATCTGCTGATGGACATCTAGGTTGCTTCCATGTCCTGGCTATTATAAACAGTGCTGCAATGAACATTGGGGTACATGTGTCTCTTTCACTTCTGGTTTCCTCGGTGTGTATGCCCAGCAGTGGGATTGCTGGGTCATAAGGCAGTTCTATTTGCAATTTTTAAGGAATCTCCACACTGTTTTCCATAATGGCTGTACTAGTTTGCATTCCCACCAGCAGTGTAAGAGGGTTCCCTTTTCTCCACACCCTCTCCAGCATTTATTGCTTGTAGACTTTTGGATCGCAGCCATTCTGACTGGTGTGAAATGGTACCTCATTGTGGTCTTGATTTGCATTTCTCTGATAATGAGTGATGTTGAACATCTTCTCATGTGTTTGTTAGCCATCCGTATGTCTTCTTTGGAGAAAGGCCTATTTAGTTCTTTGGCCCATTTTTTTATTGGATCATTTATTTTTCTGGAGTTGAGCTGCATAAGTTGCTTATATATCTTTGAGATTAGTTGTTTGTCAGTTGTTTCATTTGCTATTGTTTTCTCCCATTCAGAAGGCTGTCTTTTCACCTTGCTTATAGTTTCCTTTGTTGTGCAGAAGCTTTTAATTTTAATTAGATCCCATTTGTTTATCTTTGCTTTTATTTCCAGTATACTGGGAGTTGGATCATAGAGGATCCTGCTGTGATTTATGTCGGAGAGTGTTTTGCCTATGTTCTCCTCTAGGAGTTTTATAGTTTCTGGTCTTACATTTAGATCTTTAATCCATTTTGAGTTTATTTTTGTGTATGGTGTTAGAGAGGGGTCTAGTTTCATTCTTTTACAAGTGGTTGACCAGTTTTCTCAGCACCACCTGTTAAAGAGACTATCTTTACTCCATTGTATATTCTTGCCTCCTTTGTCGAAGATAAGGTGTCCATAGGTATGTGGGTTAATCTCAGGGCTTTCGATTTTGTTCCATTGATCTATATTTCTGTCTTTGTGCCAGTACCATACCGTCTTAATGACTGTGGCTTTGTAGTAGAGCCTGAAGTCAGGCAAGTTGATTCCTCCAGTTCCATTCTTCTTTCTCAAGATTGCTTTGGCTATTCGAGGTTTTTTGTATTTCCATACAAATCTTGAGATTATTTGATCTAGTTCTGAGAAAAATACTGCTGGTAGCTTGATGGGAATTGCATTGAATCTGTAGATTGCTTTGGGTAGTATACTCATTTTCACTATATTGATTCTTCCAAGCCATGAGCATGGTATATTCCTCCATCTATTAGTGTCCTCTTTGATTTCTTTCATCAGTGTTTTATAGTTTTCGATATATAGGTCTTTAGTTTCTTTAGGTAGGAATATTCCTAAGTATTTTATTCTTTTCGTTGCAATGGTGAATGGAATTGTTTCCTTAACTTCTTTTTCTACTTTCTCATTATTAGTGTATAGGAATGCAAGGGATTTCTGAGTGTTGATTTTATATCCTGCAACTTTACTATATTCACTGATTAGCTCTAGTAGTTTTCTGGTCGAGTCTTTAGGATTTTCTATGTAGAGGATCATGTCATCTGCAAACAGTGAGAGTTTTACTTCTTCTTTTCCAATTTGGATTCCTTGTATTTCTTTTTCTGCTCTGATTGCTGTGGCCAAAACTTCCAGTACGATGTTGAAGAGTAGTGGTGAAAGTGGACACCCTTGTCTTGTTCCTGACTTTAGGGAAATGGTTTCAATTTTTCGCCGTTGAGGATAATGTGAGCTGTGGGTTTGTCATATATAGCTTTTATTATGTTGAGGTATGTTCCTTCCAATCCTGCTTTCTGGAGAGTTTTTATCATAAATGGATGCTGAATTTTGTCAAAGGCTTTTTCTGCATCTATTGAGATAATCATATGATTTTTATTTCTCAGTTTGTTAATGTGATGAATTACATTGATTGACTTGCGGATATTGAAGAATCCTTGCATCCCTGGGATAAAGCCCACTTGGTCATGGTGTATGATCTTTTTAATGTGTTGCTGGATTCTGATTGCTAGGATTTTGTTGAGGATTTTTGCATCTATGTTCATCAGTGATATTGGCCTGTAGTTTTCTTTTCTTGTGGTGTCTTTGTCAGGTTTTGGTATTAGGGTGATGGTGGCCTCATAGAATGAGTTTGGAAGTTTACCTTCCTCTGCAATTTTCTGGAATAGTTTCAGTAAGATAGGTGTTAGCTCTTCTCGAAATTTTTGGTAGAATTCAGCTGTGAAGCCGTCTGGACCTGGGCTTTTGTTTGCTGGAAGATTTCTGATTACAGTTTCAATTTCCGTGCTTGTGATGGGTCTGTTAAGATTTTCTATTTCTTCCTGGTTCAGTTTTGGAAAATTGTACTTTTCTAAGAATTTGTCCATTTCTTCCAAGTTGTCCATTTTATTGGCATATAATTGCTGATAGTAGTCTCTTATGATTCTTTGTATTTCTGAGTTGTCTGTCGTGATCTCTCCATTTTCATTTCTAATTTTGTTGATTTGATTTTTTTCTCTTTGTTTCTTGATGAGTCTGGCTAATGGTTTGTCAATTTTATTTATCCTTTCAAAGAACCAGCTTTTTGCTTTGTTGATTTTTGCTATGGTCTCTTTCGTTTCTTTTGCATTTATTTCTGCCCTAATTTTTAGGATTTCTTTCCTTCTACTAACTCTGGGGTTCTCTATTTCTTCCTTTTCTAGTTGCTTTAGGTGTAGAGTTAGGTTATTTATTTGATTTTTTTCTTGTTTCTTGAGGTATGCCTGTATTGCTATGAACTTTCCTCTTAGGACTGCTTTTATAGTGTCCCAAAGGTTCTGTGTAGTTGTGTTTTCATTTTCATTTGTTTCGATGCATATTTTGATTTCTTTTTGATTTCTTCTGTGATTTGTTGATTATTCAGTAGGGTGTTGTTCAGCCTCCAAATGTTGGAATTTTTAATAGTTTTCTCTTATAATTGAGATCTAACCTTAGTGCATTATGGTCAGAGAAGATGCTTGGAATAATTTCAATTTTTTTGAATTTATCAAGGTTAGATTTATGACCCAGAATGTGATCTATTCTGGAGAAGGTTCCGTGCGCACTTGAGTAAAAGGTGAAATTCATTGTTTTGGGGTGAAATGTCCTATAGATATCAATTAGGTCTAACTGGTCTATTGTATCATTTAACGTTTGTGTTTCTTTGTTAATTTTCTGTTTAGTTGATCTGTCCATAGGTGTGAGTGGGGTATTAAAGTCTCCCACTATTATTGTGTTATTATTAATTTCCCCTTTCATGCTTGTTAGCAATTGTCTTACATATTGCGGTGCTCCTATGTTGGGTGCATATATATTTATAATTGTTATATCTTCTTCTTGGATTGATCCTTTAATCATTATGTAGTGGCCTTCTTTGTCCCTTTTCACAGCCTTTGTTTTAAAGTCTATTTTATCGGATATGAGTATTGCTACTCCTGCTTTCTTTTGGTCTTTATTTGCATGGAATATCTTTTTCCAGCCCTTCACTTTTAGTCTGTATGTGTCCGTTGTTTTGAGGTGGGTCTCTTGTAAGCAGCATATATAGGGATCTTGTTTTTGTATCCATTCAGCCAGTCTTTGCCTTTTGGTTGGGGCATTCAACCCATTTACATTTAAGGTAATTATTGATAAGTATGCTCCTGTTGCCATTTACTTTATTGCTTTGGGTTCGGGTTTATACGTCCTTTTTGTGCTTCCTTTCTAAAGTCTATCCTTTAGTATTTGTTGGAGAGCTGGTTTGGTGGTGCTGAATTCTCTCAGCTTTTGCTTGTCTGGAAAGCTTTTGATTTCTCCTTCATATTTGAATGAGATCCTTGCTGGGTACAGTAGTCTTGGCTGAAGGTTATTATCTTTCATCACTTTAAGTATGTCTTGCCATTCCCTCCTGGCCTGAAGAGTTTCTATTGAAAGATCTGCAGTTATTCTTATGGGGATCCCCTTGTGTGTTATTTGTTGTTTTTCCCTTGCTGCTTTTAATATTTGTTCTTTGTGTTTGGTCTTTGTTAGTTTGATTAAAATATGTCTTGGGGTGTTTCGCCTTGGGTTTATCCTGTTTGGCACTCTCTGGGTTTCTTGGACTTGGCTGATTATTTCCTTCCCCATTTTAGGGAAGTTTTCAACTATTATCTCCTCAAGTATTTTCTCATGGTCTTTCTTTTGTCTTCTTCCTCTGGGACTCCTATAATTCGAATGTTGGAGCGTTTCATATTGTCTTGGAGGTCTCTGAGGTTGTCCTCATTTCTTTTAATTCGCCTTTCTTTTTCCCTCGCTGATTCATTTATTTCTACCATTCTATCTTCTATTTCACTAATCCTATCTTCTGCCTCCGATATTCTACTATTTGTAGCCTCCAGAGTGTTTCTGATCTCATTTATTGCATTATTCATTATATGTTGACTCTTTTTATTTCTTCTAGGTCCTTGTTAAACCTTTCTTGCATCTTCTCAATCCTTGACCCCAGGCTATTTATCTGTGATTCCACTTTGATTTCAAGATTTTGGATCATTTTCACTATCAGTATTCGGAATTCTTTCTCAGGTAGATTCCCTATCTCTTCCTCTTTTGTTTGGTTTGGTGGGCATGTCTCCTGTTCCTTTACCTGCTGGGAATTCCTCTGTCTCTTCATCCTGGTTATATTGCTGCGTTTGGTGTGGCTTTTCTATATTCTGGGAATTTGTGGAGTTCTCTTTATTATAGAGTTTCCTCTCTGTGTTTGGGGTTATATCAGTGGCTTGTCAAAGTTTCTTGATCAGGGAGGCTTATGTTGGAGTTCTGGTGGGTGGATCTGGATTTCCTCTCTCTGGAGTGCTGTGACGTGTGAAGTAATGGGTTATGCGACGTCAGTGGTTTTGGAGTATTTTGAGTTGCCTGTGTATTGAAGCTCAGGGGCTTGTTCTTGTGTTGCTGGAGAATTTGCGTGGTATGTCTTGCTCTGGAGCTTGTTGGCCCTTGGGCAGTGCTCAGTTTTAGTATAGGTATGAAGGCGTTTGATGAGCTCTAATTGGATAATGTACCCTGTATTCAGGAATTCTTTGATGATCTCAGGATTTGGAATTACGCCTCCTGATTCTGGTTTTCAGATTTATTTTTAGAATAGGCTCATGATTTCTCCGTCTATTCAGCACTAATGTTAAAACATCTAGGTTAATGATGATAGGTTTCTCCACCTTGAGGGTCGTCCCTAGAGGATCGGTGAGTTACTTGGAGGAGAGAAGAGGGAGGGAGTAGTTAGAGGTGAGTGGAATGGGATGAGGTGGAATCATAAGAGGGAAAAGCAAGTTAGCCCGTAACCACTTTCTTGTGTGTGCTCAAGTCTGGACCGCTCAGAGGTGGTCACAGAGTTATACATGGAAGAGGAGAGGAAGGAAGTAGATAGAGATGGACAGGAGGATTTAAGAGGGAGATGGGAAGGAGGGATACAGATCCGGTCAGTGACCAGTTCCCTTAGAGTTCTCCTCCTTCTGGAATGCACAGAGGTTCATAGGGTTGGGTAGAGAGGGGGAGGGGAGGGAGGAGATAAAAGCCACCTGGTGGCGAAAAGGGAGATTCCAGAGGTGGAGAGAGTGGTCAAGCCAGTAGTCTTGCACTCATGTAAAACTGGGTACTGAGGATTAGGTTTTCAAAAGAACAAAATTGGCAACAAATACCAAAATGCCAAGATTAAAAATCTGGAGTATAAATTGGATTTTCAAAGATAGATTATTGAAGAGAAGATGAAGAAGTAGAGAGAAATTAAAAAAAAAAAATAGAGAAAAAGAAAAAAAAAGAAAAAAAGTAAAATATAATAAAAGACTCCAGAATTATTAAAAGACAACTTCCTTCACCAATAAGACTATATACAGCGTTTGCTTAAACGATAGGGTTTTTTTTTTTTTTAAAGTAATATTAGGTTCTAAAAATAATAACTAGAAATATAGAATACTTAAAAATTTAAGGAAGTTTAGGGGAAAAAGGATGAAAAAGAAAAGAATAAACTAATTTAAAAAGGGAAAAAATAGTTTTTAAAGAAAGAAAACAAAATTCTTAAAAAGAAAAAAAATCACGCTTCCACATCATCCCCCAAAAAAAAAATTTTTTTTTTTTTTTTTAATCATAAAAGTAGGAACGGCGTATCTGGCGCTTTCTCTGTCGTTGAGAGCTGTGTGGCGTCACTACCAAGACAGTTCCCTCTGTTTGACTTCTTCTGTTTGCTGGTCTCTTCCGCGTCTGATTTCTGTCGTGCCACAAGGAGGGTGGTGATGAGCTCTGCACTGGGCTTGCCCCTTCCCAATCCGCGGGATAACCGTGTGGGGCCTGCCCTATGTTTCATGCAATTCCCCGGTTTAAGCCGCTCAGGATTGGCGCTCAGGAAGTCCCCTCCAGGTGCCGGGTTTGGTTCCAAGTCCAAGTGGTAGGGAGTTTGGCGCGGACTATTGTTGCAGAAGTCTCAATAAAGAAGCTTGCTTGCAATTTGGTAGGTAATGACTCTCTTGAGCTGCGTCTGCCCTCTTCCAGCGCTTAAGGCTCTGGCTGCCCGTCGCCGGTGGGGGGATGGTCTGCAGCCGGCTATTTCCGATCCGTCCTTTGTTCTGTGCGCGGGCCTGTCAGTGTCTTACGTTCGAGCGTTTCGCGTGTTAGTTACCCCCAGTCTGGTTTGTTGGTCCAGGATAAATCGTTCTATCCACGCGCGGACCCGATTCTGGCCCTGTTACGCCCCGATTCTCGAGAAAAGCCCTGCAGCCTACGTCTCCCGCGGCCCAATTCTTCTATTTATTTTTTATTTTTATTTTTCCACAGGATGATTCAAATAGAGAATGTGGGGTGGGAGGTGGGAGGGGGCTTCGGCATTGGGAGATTGTGTTCACCTATGGCTGATTTGTGTCAATGTATGGCAAAACAAATACAGTATTGTAATTTAAAAAATAAATAAATTTAATAATAATAAAAAAGAAAGAAAAAAATATGTCAATTACTTTAGTAACAACTGCAGATATATTGTTGACTCTCTTTTACAATACATAAGATTTTTTGTTTTAAAACTTATTTTTAATTAGAGGATAATTGCTTTACTGTGTTGTGTTGGTTTCTGCCATAGAGAACAAAGTTTTGAGAACATGGTTGTCTTAAGTTTCATAGAGTCAATTTTGGATTTTGGAAGGTGCAGGTGGGTAAAGATCTTGGAAGAGATTATATAGAAGGCACTCTGAAGGCTCTACATGAAATAAATATCATAGGGCCCACATGAAGATATGTATGTGGGACTATAGGCACAAAAGTACTGGTTATGGACCAGCCAGGAGACCAACAAGTAACACTTGATATCCAAATGTTAGTTTGGAATCAGAGAGAGATTGAATAATGCCTGTCCACATTGGAGAGGGCAGTCTTTACTAAGTTCTCCAATTCAGAGGCTAACCTCATCAAGATAGCCCTTTACATTCACTCCCAGAAATAATGTTTAACCTGGGAGCTCCAGGGCCCAGTTAAGTTGGTGCATAACATTGACCACCAGATTTAACAGCCAATTTGGAGAATACTGTAGGCAGCAGTGATGTAAACATAAATATGATTCATGACAATAAGAGCAAGATACATTGAATAATACAAGGCATATATTTAGTTAGAATATACCTACTGAATAATCTATTGAGTTTTGTAATTTTTCTTGTTGTTTTCATTGTTGAAGGACTTAGTGATAGAAATTTTACAGGGTCACTGTTTACTTTCAAGATTCCAAAGCCTATAATCTGAGCAAGGAAAGCAGGAGAGTGGGAATCTGTGGCTTAAGGGAGAGCATGGGTGTCTGTGGGAGGGGTCAGGCAGCTTTAGTCACCTCTTTGCTCTTCCCCCATAGGATTCTGTGTATCCGCATGCTCCTTCTTAAGACCACATGTTGTAATTTCTCTTAATCTCTGCTTCGTTATTATTGTCTTCTATGTGCTGGCTGGTGAGATGAATTAGATGTGTCTATTCAGAACTGAAGAGTCACAGAGGATTGAAGAGGACCAGGCTTCAATCCCTGTGTTGGGAAGATCCCCTGGAGAAGGCAGTGGCTACCCACTCCCATATTCTTGCCTGGAGAATGGCATGGTCAGAGGAGCCTGGTGGACTACAGTCCATAGGGTCGCAGGAGTCAGTCACACTGAGCGACTAACACTTTCACATGAGGAAAAATAAGAATAGCGTGCTTGCCTGGGTCCCCTTCTTAACATGATTGTTCCTGGGTTTGTTCAGCTAACTCGGATACTCCTCTTGCAGTGGTCATGGTAAACAATCTGTTGTAGTTTGTAAGCTTAGAATTCTTTGAACCTGACTGAGGAGATCCATGTAGGCACAGGGGCATTAAAGACAAAGAATGATGCAGAGTACTCAGTGTACACTGTTTGCTGGCAAATTTAGTCAAATGGTATCTGTTGGCTCCAAATATTCCTGTGGTTAAACTGTTACTCTGGAAAATCTGCTTCCCCATCCCCAGCACCGGCTCCCCGGTCCGCCCCCCGCCGCCTGTGGCATATATAAGAAAATACTTTCATGTATTTGCTAAAAAACTAAAAATAATGTAGGGTGAAAAAGGTGTCTTTAATGGTACTATCAGTGTGTTCTGATAGATGAAGAGTCATAACCATTTATTCACTTATGAAAAAATGTATTATTTAATGCTAATTCAATCAAAATGTTATTACGAGAGTCTCAGATAAATGTCCCAATAGCTCAGTTTATACAATGTGGAAGGTAAAAATGTCCACCTTTCAGGGTTAATGCAAGGACTAACATTAAAAATGCACATACACCACTATGAATGTCATCTGGCACAGAGCACACACTTTAAAATATTATTATACAATTATTTTTTAACACATTTGGATATTTCAGTACTGCAGGATTTATTAAATCTATGCTTTCTGAAATTTTTTACTGTGACCTTCATTAAAAATATTTTTAAAATTGAAACTCAGTATACACACACATATTGGTAAAGAATCCACCACCTGGGTTCGATCCCTAGGTTGGGAAGATCCCCTGGGCGAGGGCATGGCAACCCATTCCAGGATTCTTGCCTGGAGAATCCCCGTGGACAGAGGAGCCTGGCAGGCTACAGTCCATGGGGTCACAAAGAGTTGGACATGACTGAGCAGCTAATCACACACACACACATATATATACAACTTTAAAATTTTGAGAAATAATACCTCTGTTATATGTGATACACTCTGATATTTTTCCTTTTTCCTTTTGTATTCTATTATCTTCTACTCTATTCTGTTCTATTTACTTTTTTAAAGGATTGATACTGATCCACCTATTGGTTGTCAGCATTTGGGTAAAAAACTGTGTGGCCATTTTTTTCCATTTAATAAAATCTGAATCCTGTTAAATACTCAGAACCTGTTAGTAAGAATCACAAAGTTTAAGTGACATAGAAATATTTGTCATCAGTGTACCTGTTGCACTTGTAGAGATTTGCCACTAGCCTGAGAAATAATGATCATCTGACCTCTATAATATAGGTTGAGGGATAGGTGTGTTTTTATTACTCCTTAGAAAAAGAATTTCACATAAGACATGTTTAAAATTGCTTCCTGATGTGTATATAAAGAGCTTCTGTCAATTACTCTGTCTAGGAAGTTTCCCTGTTTAGTACATGAGTAATCTGCTAAAGGGGCAGAATGACAGTAAATTCATACCTTATGCTTAGGGCTTAAATGAGCAGAGAGTCTTATTTATGACAAAGAGATGAGCAATCAGTTCATTTATTTTTAAGCTGTTGGTCACCACTGTAACATGGCATGTTTTATAAGCTAAGCTGAAAGAGGCATTTAGAGAGGAAAGGATTATAAAAATAAACTTGAACCCTTTAAAGTAGGATCATCTTTTTTTCTTTTCTTTTCTTTCTTTGGCCTGTTTTGTAGTTTCTTCTAGTCCTTCCTTGATTTGAGGAAGAGAAGTGAAATGTAAAATACCAGTCTCAAGAGCTGAGTTTTGCATGACTTCATCTGGCTGTTAACTGGTTCAGCAGCAGTATGCTATGCAGAACTGTTAACTGATGAGCCATAGCATGAAGTGACTTAGCAGCAGCAGCACTGGAGCTATAGGTAGATTATCGCATCTGTGTTTGGAAGAGTTAAGAGAGATTATCTGTCCTGTCAATCACTCTTTACATATACATGGACACACAAAGATGGGCAAGTAGAGATGTAATGCTTTGGAAGTTCAAAGGAAGGGGAAATTTGACACTTATTCCTGAACTTAGAATGTTCACATGGGAAGGAATTTAAGTTTATCTGGTTCTTGGATTACTGTCTGCTCTGTGTTCTGAAGTATGCCCTTTTAAGAAACCTTTTTAGAAAATTGATGATTTCTGAGTGGGAAACAGAACAGCTTGATTCCTATAATAACTTGCAACCAGCCACTTATTACCTGATACTTGGACATGACACTTGACGTTAGGATTAAAGAGAAGACTCTTGTAAGTAAATAAATGCAGCCTGAATCTGTGGCAGCAAATTTGACATTCTGCCTAGGTTACTAGGGCATCGGGTTCATCTGGATCATGGATACCTAAGATCTGGCCAGTAACTGTGCCCATTGGAGGGGAAAATGACTTCTAATATTTGAAGGTGAAGGGGATACTTAAAACCTAGCAACCTAGATTGATAATTGTATTTGTGCTATATCAAATTGTTGACTATTTTCAAAAAGCAAATGACTATAGTAGAGGTTAGGTAATGTCTGTATGATCTGCACACTCCAAAGCAAAATGGCATTTTATATGATAAGAGGAAAAAAGTTATCTGTTCCTTTCACTGGATTATTATTACTTATTTATGACTTAGAAGCCCAAGCACAAACCAGTAATGAATAATATTTAGCAACTGTAGTAGACTGTGGACAGTAATATTAGAGTTTAATATATAGGATCAGCCCCTCGCCCAGGAGGTCATTTTGTATGATGCTGTCATCATTCTCTTGGAGTAAATTCACTCTTTATAGCAGACCCAGTAAATAGCTGCAATATAATCTGGAAACATGAGGTCTTCCCTGGTGGCTCAGTGAGAAAAGAAACTGCCTGCTAGTGCAAGAAACAGGTTCAGTCCCTGGATTGGGAAGATCCCTGGAGAAGGAAATGGCAACCCATTCCAGTATGCTTGCCTGGGAAATCCTGTGGCCAGAGGAGGCTGGCGGGCTATTGTCCAAGGGGGTCAGATATGATTCAGCGACTAAATAACAGCAGTCTGGAAACAGACACCATAAACACAAGTTCTGTAGTTTTTTCCCTTCATATTATGTGGTTTCTTGCAAGAGGGTTGCTTTTCAGCATTTCTCTTCATGTGTTACTTGTAAGAAGATTTCAGCTGAGCATTTTTATTTGTTTCTAGGGACAAAAAGAGAAATCCAAATAAGTGAGCCCCTGAAAGATAGTCTTAAGGTTTTTGTTGATAGGAATACAAAGATGGTAAGTATTTTTTTATCTCAACTGGGATAGTCCCATATTAATTGGAATTTGACCACATCTCTCTTGTTCAGAATGGTTACCCAAACAATGAAATTGGAGCACAGATGAATTGTCTGTTATTGGGATCACAGACTTATATCAGCCTCACTGAGGTACAACCAGTTAGCCTTTTTTTCCCTAAAAAGATTACCACATTTAGTACCTGCATTGTTCCATGTCTTATAGCTTCACATTTATTATTTCACATACTCCTAATAGTCTCATCTGGTAGCTAATTAAAATGCCACTTGCCTGATGAGGAAATTGAGGATATTAAAGCATGAAAGTACAAGTGTGAATTTATATGTAGAGGAGGAAAAACATAGGAATGAAGAGATTAACTGGTTTTATAAGAAATAATTGTCTGATTGAAGATGGAAGTGATATTTCAAAACCTTCATTTGGATCTGAGAATGTCAGGTTCACCTGGAGGAAATGATACAAAACTCATCAGTAGGACAGAGATTTGAACTCTGGGCTATGTGGCTCAGGCGTAGGCAGTTTCTGCTCTTCTGTAAAATCTTTCATGTATATAAGATGGAGTGGAGGACAGAACCATGGGTGCAAATTCCGGAGGTGCAACTTTGAACTCAGTTGCTTATCTGATTTACTTGTATTCCTTCAACTTTCTAAGACTTTTTAGCAGTCCTTGGAAAGTAAATAAGACAGCATTAGAAATATTCCTGAGCTTTTTCTTCAAGAAAAGTAGCCAAAAATTTTTTGCTGAATTAAAACTCTTTTATACACATGTTATTTAGATACACCTTAAGGTCATTTAATATGCAAGTCTTTTTGCTGCCTTCAAACAATCTGAGCTATACATTATATTATCATATTAGGTAACAATCACAATCATCATTTGAATAGCAAAAATATGAGGTAATTAGATCCTTGAACCTACTTATTTCAGCTATCTATTGTTCAGTTCTCATTTTTTATATAATTTGCATAATACTGTGATTATCTAAAGCAGATGATAGTCTTTAAATAAGGACTTATAGACCTTTTTAAAAATCAATTTCTATTTATTTTATTTATTTATTTATTTTTAAGTTGCTCAGTCGCGTCCGACTCTTTGCGACCCCGTGGACTGTAACCTACTAGGCTTCTCTGTCCATGGGATTCTCCAGGCAAGAATACTGGAGTGGATTGCCATTTCCTTCTCCAGGGTATATTTATTTTAATTGGAGGATAATTGCTTTACAGTATTATGGTTTTTGCCATACACCAACATGAATCAGCCACGGATACACACTGGTTTTTTTTTTTGGAAATCTTAGGTCAAATAATAAAGCACTTATCCTTCTCAGAGCATTGTGCAAACTTAATCAATCATGCTTTCTTGAGAAGGAGGTCAGCACACAGATTCTCTCTGCCTTAGAACTAAAGAAGTACTTTTTAATCCTGCAGGCAAGAATTTAGCAGGGGCTATCCACTCTGGATTTTATGCCTACCTTCAAATGATTCTAGCCTCCACTCCCTTGGGACGTCACGGTTAAAGTTTTCTTGCATATTATTTTAGGTGAAAAACTTCAACTACCTGTTGTTGAATTTCATATCTGAGACTTAGCCTTGATGAGTCAATGGAACAAAATCAAAGTTACTGAGAGGCTAATTCCTGTTCCCCAAGTGATCTGAAAGAAATATGAGTTATAGGAAGTATATGTATTTGAAATTAGAAAAATCACTGAGCAATAACGGGCAAAGTTTGTTTTTTTTTTTTTTTTCCTCTCTCTGTGTGCATGCATATAAAACATATTTAACTGGTCCTTGGTACACTGGTTCTAGAGGCTTATTCCATGGTCCACCAGCATCAGTATGAACTGGGAATTTGTAAGAAATGCAAATTCTTGGACCCCACTCCAGACCTACTGTGGCTGAAACTCTTGGGGTATGGCTGTGCAATCTTTGTTTTAGTAAGCTTCCATGGGATTCTGATGCTTGTTAAGGCTTTGAAACTACCACTTTAATGCAAACAACAGATCCCTCAATTTTCTTGAATAACTGAATAAGTGTTTTCAGTAAAGTGATACTGTAAAGCAGTTGTACTGGATATTCACAAGCTTTTTAACTACAGTGGCATTAAAGAAGTTATAGATAGCATGTATAGTTTACTTGCTCTTTTGAGAATTAGCAGTCAGTCAGATGGGTGGTATGAAATTGTGTGTAGGTAGGAAAGCCTATTTGCATCGATCCTCTACAGAATTCAGAGTACCTTCAGCTTCTCTCCCAGGGGAAGGCTTTAACTGGCAGGAAATGCTACATTTCTTGTCAAACTTGCTATGTGGCTTCCTAGTCACGTTACCTTCTTTAAAATCTTTCATTTTTCTGTTTACAAAGGACCATTTTTTTTTGTTGCAATGTCCAAGTACTGGTTCCTTCCAGAAATTTAATGTAACATTATCAAAGCTAAGTTAAATTACTTATTATATGTCTGTAAAAGCCTTACTATATGAAAAACATATATATCAGGTACAGACTGAAATATAGACCAAAGGAAACAGCAGCTGAAGATGGGTAGAGAAGAGATTCCTTCAGGTTCCTTCCATCCTAGCTAAGAGTTATGGCCATAAAATCAAATCTGAGTCACAAGGGATTCAACTGCCCGTAACTCATTTACCAGGCCAAATCATGAGACTGATAAGTCAGAAAGCACAGCAGCCATGACACTCAGGTGATATGTAAATCATGTCAGCAGATTTTTATTATCTCAGGCTGATCTGGCTGTTGTAGGGTATTTGTGAGTATAAATTCATGTGGTGAAGAGAATCAATCATTTATGAGGTTTCATTGGGTGTGCCTACTGTGCACAAGACACTCCGTGGAATATGAAGATGCATGTCGCATTGAACTTGTCCTGCTTGAGCAGAGAGCCTACAAAAAGTAGGAAATTAAATATTCTGAGTAAATGATTCAGAAACCCTCCAGTTTTGTCGTCTTCATAGACTAGCTTGGGTTTTACTAGTGATTTTCACGAAAGCAGGGGTCTTATCTTACTCATTTTTACTTTTCCAGGGCTTAATACAGAGTTTAGTGCATGATCATTTCCAAGTAAATCAAGGTTATTAAATTTCTTTCTTTTCTGAGTTTTCCTTATAATAATTTTCTCAGCCACTCATGTAGTATCTGGCAAGTATTGCTTAGATTTCCATTATGTTTCCTATGTTGATCTACTTCATTTGCCCACATATTATACAATATCTAGACATGCATCAGTCACATTAAATGAAATTCCATATACCTAACTGCCTAAAGATTATGCTTAGTTGATCCACAGTGACTATTTGTTAATGACTGTGGACATAGCATATTGAAGTACATCATATTAGACCACAATACAAGAGATGACAGTATAACACTGCCAACTGAGTGAGTGGTCCGAAATTTGAATTCAGAGGAAACATAAATCCCTGGGCTAGAGTCAAAGGAGAAAACATTAATGGTACAACAGTTTGGAGCTAAGGTGGGATTTAAAGGTATTCTACTCAAAAGTCTCTATGTTACAGCTGAGAGAATCTAGCTACTGAAAGAGTAAATGATTTATTTTAAAGGTCCTGTGGTTTTATGTTTATTTGTACTTTGTTATCTTGAGTTGTTGATAAGATCTTATTAGTTCTTGATTTTATTATAAGTTTTGTGCACCCTCAGTAGAATGTAATACAGTTGTACCAAATATATTAGAAAGCAAATAGTAAGCATTTATAATTTCTGTCTATGATTGCTTATTTTATTTTTAGACCTATGGAAACACTTTCAAACCTGTGAGAAGCATGAGCAAAATCCATTGAATTTTTCTAAATTAAATATGTTTTAATAGCATCTATAATTATGAAATATTGCTGATTTATGACAAGTATTTCAATATGATTGAAGGAATAAGTATAAATGTTTAACATTGAACACTAAATTATGACATTGTCCCTGTATTATCTTTATAATATGTAAAGTATCAGTTTATCTAGTTTTAATTCTAGGCTTTGAACCAGGCATTTTGAAAATTAATAAGTTGTGATTAGGCAAAGAAATTGGAATTCACTTCCAGGTTAAAAGGAATGAGGAGAAAAAGAATTTAAAGTGGGGAAAATTGCTAGAAATGTTTGAGGAACCTCTTGACATCCCTCAGTCTGATTCAGCTATGTGATATTTTCATAGGTTTAAGAAATCATGGAGAAGGAAAAAGATAAAATGTGCATATTCAAACTTATGACAGTCTGTTAGAAAATAAATGAGAAAACAGAAAGTGATCCTTGAATAAAATATTTTATTTGTATGAGCATCTTTCACTTTCAAGAGTTATTTTGGCCCAAGCCAAATGAATTTCAAAGGAATATCAAATAAGCATTGAAAAATGCAGACATGGAAATGAGAATATACTAGAGAATGCTGAAGGCTTTAGAACAGATTCCTTTGGGTCTCTCAGCCTCTGGTTTCTGTGTGCATTTTATATTAATTAAAAATAAAAATAAGATTTCTCTACCGCAGGGGAAGATCTTAGTCTCTCTGATGGTTTTGCCTGCCAGGCATACACATCTGTGGTTTGGAAGAGATTATAATGATAGAATGTATTGATTCTAGCTAACAAATAGCAAAACAAAAAATCATTTGGGGCTCCCCTTAATAATAAATGCCCAAACTTTTCTGTGATTTCTGAACCCAACAGAATTATATGAACTGGTTCAGGAAGCAACAAAAGTACTTGGTGTATGAGACAGGGTGTGGTGGTAAACGGAAGGTCTGTAAAAATTAATAGCTCCATAACAGAGAAGCAAAACCAGGAGGCCAAAGAACTTTTGCAAAGACAAACACTGTGCTTACCTTCCCACTGTGCTTCACTGAGATTTACAGCTGCTTGGGCATAAATTCAAAGAAAAGCAGTGGAAGGAATCAGAAATATTCATGGTGTCATGGCTAGAGACAGGAATTCAGAGGTCTGTTTTAAAGTGGTTGTTCTGCTTCATGGACAGAGAGGATGATCTCATTTCCTAAACTCAGTGCGACCCCATTAGTTCTAATGGTTGAATCATGTTGAAAATTTATTCCATTTTATATTTAAGCCAGTTGCTTGTTCTACGGAGAAAGTTTTCTCAACTTCACTTTTGTCTTCCTCTTCAGTTCATGTTTTAAAAAATAAAGAATATGACATCAAGGAGACTCTCTTCTTGATTCTATAAAGAATCAAGCAAAGAACAAGAACAGGCTGAGAAACCCTGAATCAGAGTTGAGTGGATTCCTTAGTATCTGTTCTGTTCAGATAATGACAAGAAGATGACTGATCACTCATTTACCAATAAGTCATTGGTTCTTTAGGCTCTGATAAATGTATCTTAATGATTTTCTGTTAAGCTTAGGCCTAATCTTTGAAAGTGATTAGAACACATTCTTCTGTTTTGTATTATTTAACCTGGTTTATAGATAGAGCTTGTTTTAAGAAGCAAATGTGTTCCTGCCAAGTAGTTGATATTTTTGTTTTTAAATAATATTCTTTTAAGATCTTTAGACAATTTTCAAAACTCAAGCGATGGAAACTTTTAAAAAGAAAGATAAATCTAAATTTATAGGATTTAAATGGATGTTAGTATACTACTGAACACAAGTGAAACACATGTCCTTTCTTAATAGACGTGTCTTGTGAATAAAAATAGATTGTATAGCTGCTAAAATATAAAGGATATTTTTGCAGACTAATGGCATTTTCTTTATTTTGTGAGGAATTTTAACCTCTGAAATTCCATTGTGTTCTTTCCTGCTTGCAAGTCTAATGTGCACTCCCTGCTTTGAAAAGTCATTTGCATCTCAATGAAAGTAACAGTTTGATAAATATTTAGTGTGCATTCATACTCAAGACCATAGCCTTTAGATTGACACTGGAGCATTATACATGTAGCTAACTATTACAAAGAGAGAGATGTGTACAACTCGCAGTGTGGTACCTTTTTAGTAGCACATTATATATAAAGTGGCTGACAATATTACATTTTTGTATGATGTACATGGAATAACAAACCTTATATAAATTTTCAAGTGTAAAATTACAGTAATTCTGAGAATTTTGTATGAAACAGATCGATGTGGCTTCAAAGTATATTAAGAAGTATAACCTGGATTATTTATATAGCATGGAGAGTGTATAACAGAAATGTTATTCTTGATAACTGTGTACATTTATATGTTATACCATATTATGTGCTCACTCATTTTATTCAAACAGTCTATATTATGGACTATCGAGAAGCCTTATTATGTGATAGGTTTTCTTAGAGACACTGAATAAGGTAAAATTGGAATACAGAAGATGAGGTTTTGAACCATGAAAGACAATGAGTTATTTTGGTAATCCCTAACATATTCAGATTAATTTATAGAAACTAATTTGTGATGGGTTCTGTTACTCCAAAAACATTTTCCCATAAACAGGAAATCCTTTGCCAACGAAACCAGGTTAGTTTAAATGTGCTTAAAATATAGTGCAAATCTTATTATAAAACCTGATTAAAAAAAAAAAAAACATGTAAAAGTTAAAAATCCTGCTTCCCTCAATCCCCTGTTTGAGGGTATATCTCCTTCTGTCCTTTTTTGTAAAAGGAATTTTTAAAAAGTGGGAGTACAGTGTAAACCCAAGTGCAATAGTCTGAATGAAAGGGAAATGAGGAGGAAATGAAAGTCCTGAGTGCCTGTGAAAAGAAACTAGGACTCCTGGAATCACTGTAACACTGAATCAAATCCAATGTCCCTGGGTCATCACGTTCTGGAAGCAGACCTTGTAGCTAGGCCTGGCTCATTTAAATTTGGATACACTTTTATATCAGATTACCGAAATGTATAATAGGTACTTTGAAGCTTTGTATATATTTCCCCACCTCAGTAGCTTAAACATGTTTTTAGAATGTTTAATTATTTCTCTTAATCCTGTTAGGCAAATATAATCATGATGAGGCTTTATATTTTACTTAAGATTTGAGTCAATTTCCCGTTATTTGATAATAATATCTCAAATTGTCAGTGTAACAATGACAAATACTTTTAAATTACATACACTAACCCAACAGTGCCTTTATTCTTCCCCTCTGCATGGGGAGTTAATCACTTCCTTAAATCAGTCATAGTACTTTGAATGTATTTTTTAAAGTCACTTAGTTGTGAAATGTCAATTAATGATTAGCATTTCAAATATGGTGCAGCCATTAAACTTAGCTTGGGTGAAGCACCCATTGACAGTGTGTTTTCTCTTTGGAGAGCCATTTCAAATGAGGCATGTTAAATTATTTGATTTTCTTTATGGTGCCCCATAATATAGTTCCCAAACCGCCACTTAATATGGCAAATTATGCCCCCAAAGGTCTCAAAAGCTATAGAGCAATTGTTTCTTAACCTTTTCTTGGTCATGAGCCAAGAATAGACTGTAAGCTAAGCATATTCTCCTCAGGAAGTGAGTGAGAGGAGAAGCAGCACGTCCGTGAATTCACATATAGTTCCTGGACCCCTGGCTGGCCTCAGGTTAGAAATCCCGCTCTGGGGAACAGGACTGGTGTAAATGTTTCCCAAGGGTTGTAAAAACTGCTCTTCCTGAAGCCCTTCCACAGCTTCTGTTTGACCCTGAGCTCTGTTGACAAATGGAGAAGGAAGCACATAAGGATTCAAAAGCTATGTGAAAGTGTTGGCCTTTGGGAGGAGAAAATTTTGTCTGTTGAAACAGAAGGGAAGGTAAGAGAGAGAAAGCAGTTCCATAAAGTAATAGTAATAACAATAACAAAAATAATAATGATACACAGTAATGGTTATTATTTATTTAAGCCTATCATGTGGCAGACTCCATTATAAAGCACTTTACATGCATAATTTAATTTGACCCTTGCAACAACTCAATAAAATAGAGACTATTAAAATTCCAATTTTGCAAATGAAGGAACTGAGGAACTATTTTTCAGAGGATAACTAGCAGGTCAATGCCACCATTAGTAAAGTGTTGTAGAAGACTCTGTCTCCAAAGGTCAGTATCTTAATCACTATGCAATATTTAAAACAATGGCAGCTTTGTTGGTTTGGTAGCAGAAAGTTGAAACTCACGCTGATGTTCTTTCTGGTCTGAAGTGTGAGATAAGTTTATATCTGGGAACTAAGGGGTAAGTTTGGTTTGGGAATATTTAAAATGCTTTGATTTTTTGATGCAATATGTGTCTCAGAATTGACTAGGGAAAGTGATATGATTTGCAGAATTTATATGGAGATAAGGATCATGGATTTATAATGAAAATCATGTGGCCGATGAACAGATTTTTTTTTTCCAGTAATTCTGGGAAACTTCGGTGTAGGTATGCAGAAAGTGAAAGTCACTCAATCATGTCCAACTCTTTGCGACCCCTATGTAGCCTGCCAGGCTCCTTTGTGCATGGAATTCTCCAGGCAAGAATACTGAAGTGAGTAGCCATTAGCTTTTTCAAGGGATATTCCCAACCTAGGGATTGAATCCAGGTCTCCTGTATTGCAGGCAGATTCATCTTCTGAGCCACCTCGGAAGAGAAAGCATGTAACAAAAAGATATTAGGGTACTGGTAGGACCACTAATGAAATTATAGGGTACCGTGTCAAAGACAAGGGAAAATGTGAGAAAATCAAAGAGGTAAAATACTCATGATGCCAGTGAAGTTGAAAAAAAAATGTTGCAGTGGAAATAGTTGAATAATATAGTTAGAAGATAAAAAAATGTTCAGAAAGCATATCTAGCAATAGAATTGATGATTTTATATGAGGATTGCTTTTACTGCAGTGTGACTTTGGGGTGATTGGATGAAGGAGATGAAATTATTTTAGGTGCAAGTGACAAAAGTATACCTCAACTGATTTAAGCAAAATTAGCACAGGTGTGGAGGGTGAGGAAACTATACATAGTAGGCTAGAGGTAGAACCAGCCACGTGTAACCTTTTGAGGCTCCAAATACCACTGAGATGCCCAAGGATCCCTGTCTCCTCCCTGCTTTGCCATCAAAGAAATTCAGTCAAAAAAAAACTGTACCAAAACAGATATTCTATTGATTGCCTGTAATCCGTAGTCCCTACGATGTTATGTCATTTAAATCATATCTTGTGCATGAATGAGAAGAAAATCTTGTAATTCTGTTAGCAGCAAGACATATTTAGGTATACTAAAGTATGCTCTTATCTGTCCACTATTAACTTACTATGTTTTTAAAATACTACATTTCTTATATATCCTTATGTTCAGTTTGAAAATGCTGAGGATTTTGTATTTCAGGCAGCCTAGTGTTATTAGAAGTTTGATTAAATCAAACTTATTAGAAGTTTGATTAAAAGTTCAAATAACTTGTAGGTAGAAACTATCTTTTTCCCACTTGTATTAGGGGATCCTAATGAGGATTTCCAGTGCTTTGTTCCTCTCAATTAAATACTTGTTCTGTATATAGAATTAGTGTAAAGATTGGTTTATGGTTCAAAGATGCCACTAATTAAGTGATAATTTAATGTATTCTGAAACCTGTTGTGTTTCCAGCTCAAGTCTATGTTTGTTGCCAATTAAACTTCCAATTAATTCCAGTTCGGTGTGTGAAATGTTTTTGCTTCACTGCACTGAGTAGAGGGGATGCCTTCAACTGAATCTTCTCTGATCTTCCAGCTTTGCTATTCTTTCAGAAAAGATGGGCTTTATGAAGCATGTTAACTTGTTCAGTGCATTTCAGTAGGTCCTTTTGTCCATCAATGTCCATTCAGTTAGGGCATTAAGAAGATAGAATAGGTATATGTGAAGTCAAAGATAAACAGAAGGTCAAAGTATAGTCAGACACCACTATATTTAATTTTCTCTGAACAAAAATCATTTTAATGAACAATTAATATAAGATATCATGCCTGGCACTTTGCTGGCACATAGTAGTAAATTTTTGTAAACATTTAAGACTACAGATACCTTCAGATAATGGCAAGTACTAATTCCAGAAGAATAGCAAATTTTCAACCGTGATTAATGAGGGAGGCAGTACAATAACTGAAAAGCTATAGATATTGGATATACACTGGCACAGTTTTAATCCTGGTGCTGTCACTTATTGGGTTTGGTGAAATTAATTTTATTTAGTAAAATAAATTATATTTATTCTGAAATGAGATTTATCTGATCCTGTTATTTCTGAATTACAAAGCAGGAATAATAACTAATAAGCACAGGTGTGTGTGTATGTGCGAGAACTTGAAGCTGTTTTTCATAGTTTACAGATGGGCTCCTTTGTCTGTAATTAGCAATTTAACACAATTTGGGGGAAGATTTTCTAGCTTTTTTGACACACAAGCTTTGAACACTGCCAGTAAATTTGAATATGTGCAATAGATGGAGAAACAATGGAAACAGTGTTATACTTTTATTTTTTGGGCTCCAAAATCACTGTGATGGTGATTGTAGCCATGAAATTAAAAGATGCTTACTCCTTGGAAGGAAAGTTATGACCAACCTAGATAGCATATTCAAAAGCAGAAACATTACTTTGCCAACAAAGGTCCATCTAGTCAAGGCTATGGTTTTTCCACTGGTCATGTATGGATGTGAGAGTTGGACTGTGAAGAAAGCTGAGCACTGAAGAATAGATGCTTTTGAACTGTGGTGTTGGAGAAGACTCTTGAGAGTCCCTTGGACTGCAAGGAGATCCAACCAGTCCATTCTAAAGGAGATCAATCCTGGATGTTCATTGAAAGGACTGATGCTAAAGCTGAAACTCCAGTACTCTGGCCACCTCATGCAAAGAGTTGACTCATTGGAAAAGACCCTGATGCTGGGAGAGGTTGGGGGCAGGAAGAAGAGGGGACGACAGAGGATAAGATGGCTGGATGGCATCACTGACTCGATGGGCATGAGTTTGGGTAAACTCCAAGAGTTGGTGATGGACAAGGAGGCCTGGTGTGCTACGATTCATGGGGTCACAAAGAGTCGGACATGACTGAGTGACTGAACTAAACTGAACTGAACAGTACACATTAGGTTACTAGGGAGGAGTGAGACCAATAAGACAACCATTCAGAGAACTGATCTCACCTAGAGAAAGGCAATAGCCAAGAGTGCTGTGCATGTCTTCCCTGAGCAGGAGTTCTCAGGTTTGAGTATGTCCACTCAAAGAGCTGTTTGCTTGTTTGGATTATTTTTTTGTTTAAGTGTAGTTGATTTTCAATGTTGTATTAGGTTTAGGTGCACAGAAAAGTGATTCAGTTATACACACACACATATACACACACATGTATATATACACTTGGTCTTTTTTCAGATTTCATTGTAGGTTATTGCAAGATATTGAATAGACTTCCCCATGCTATATAATAGGTCTTTATTTATCTATTTTATATATAGGAATGTATATGTTAATTTCAGATGTCTAATTTATCCCTCCCCTCACCTTCCCCTTTGGTAACTATAAGCTTGTTTTCTATGTCTAAAAGTCTATTTATGTTTTGTAAAGTTCATTTGTATCTTTTTAGATGTAGAAAAATGTAGATATTATCCTATACTGTCTTGATTTATTTTATTTAGTATAATAATCTCTAGGTCCATCTATGTTGCCACAAATGGCATTTTGTTGTTTTTTTTTCATGACTGATATTCCATTGTAGGTATATACTACATCTTCTTCATTCATTCCTCTGCCAGTGGACATTTAGGTTGCTTCCATGTCTTGGCTATTGTAAATAGGCTGCTGTGAACATTGCGGTGCATGTATCTTTTTAAATTATGATTTTCTCCAGATAAATGCCCAGAAGTGGGATTTCTGGATCACATGGTAGGTCTACCTTTAGTTTTTTAAGGAACCTCCATACTGTTCTCCTATATGTAACTGTATGTGACAGGAGTTACATACATAACTTCTATATGTAAGAGGATGTAACTATTTACATTCCCACCGAAAGTCCAGGAAGATTTCCTTTCTTCCACACCCTCTCCAGCATGTATTATCTACAGACTGTGTAATGGTGACCATTCTCAGTGGCATGAGATGATACCTCATTACAGTTTTGATTCACATTTCTTTCCTAGTTAGTGACGTTGAGCATCTTTTAATGTGCCAATTGCCTATCTGTATGTTCAAAGAGTTGTTTAATGGAGTGTCTTCTTTGGAGAGTTTCCAGAGGGCTGAGCAGACATGATTGTATTTTTCTGTCTAGAGAAACTAAGAAGAATTACACTGAGCTAGCCTAGTCCCAGGGCAGAAATAAGTTTGAAGGGGAAAAAAAGATGTCACTGATCATAATATTGATAGTAATAATTGTAGCTAATAGGTTCTGAATACCTAGCCTGAGACAGATGGTGTTCCAAATGCTTTACATACACTGTAATATTTAAGTGCCAGAAAGATCTTATGAGATAGGTATTTATATTATACTCATTTACAAATGAAGGAGCTGAAACATAAAGAATTGTTTAATTTGCTCAGGCACAATTTTAAGATGACTCCCCATGATTCCCAGCTCCTAGTTATTCAATCAAACACTAATCTAGATATTGCTTTGAAGATATTTTGCAGATGTGATTAAAATTCAAATTCAATTGACATTAAGATACGGAGGTTTATCCAGGTGGGCCTGACTGACTGAATCACATGAGCCATTTAAAAAGAGAGTTTTCTTAAACTGATGGCAGAAGTCAGAGATTCAAGCCACAGAAACGTCTTGAGGTTCCATCACTCCTTTAGTGACGGAGGGAAAGATGGGAAAAGACCTGAGGATGACTCCTACCTATAGCTGGCAAGAAAACAGGGACCATAGTTTTGCTCCCTAACTCTAAATGTGACATGAAGAGCAACATCACTTGGGAGCTTGTTCAGTTCAGTTTAGTCACTCAGTCGTGTCCGACTTTTTGAGACCCCATGAATCGCAGCACGCCAGGCCTCCCTGTCCATCACCGACTCCCAGAGTTCACTCAGACTCACATCCATCGAGTCAGTGATGCCATCCAGCCATCTCCTCCTCGGTCGTCCCCTTCTCCTGCCCCCAATCCCTCCCAGCATCAGAGTCTTTTCCAGTGAGTCAACTCTTCGCATGAGGTGGCCAAAGTACTTCAGTTTCAGCTTTAGCATCATTCCTTCCAAAGAAATCCCAGGGTTGATCTTCAGAATGGACTGGTTGGATCTCCTTGCAGTCCAAGGGACTCTCAAGAGTCTTCTCCAACACCACAGTTCAAAAGCATTAATTCTTTGGCGCTCAGCCTTCTTCACAGTCCAACTCTCACATCCATACATGACCGCAGGAAAAACCATAGTCTTGATTAGACAGACCTTAGTCGGCAAAGTAATGTCTCTGCTTTTGAATATGCTATCTTGTTAGAAATGCTGAATATTGTTCCTACCCAAAACCTGGCAAG
This sequence comes from Nanger dama, assembly GCA_917880005.1. Lineage (NCBI taxonomy): Eukaryota > Metazoa > Chordata > Mammalia > Artiodactyla > Bovidae > Nanger > Nanger dama. The sequence goes on from CAKJTW010000007.1 coordinate 42,091,088, forward strand.
TCAGAATCTGCATTTTGACGAAGTAGCTCATTTGCAGTCACTTTTGTGAAACACTGCACTAGGAAAAATGAAAAACACAATAGTTTCTGTATAACAGTTCCTGTCATTTTCCAAGTAGAGTGTAGCTGAGGAAGATATTAAGGGAATTTGAAATACTTCATTTTCTAGTTTTTAGTATCCTTCTAGTGAAGGCTTCCCAGGTGGCTCAGTGGTAAAATGAAATCTGCCTGCCAATGCAGGAGACGCAGGAGACATGAGTTCAGTCCCTGGGCTGGGACAATGCCCTGGAAAAGGAAATGGCAACCCATTCCGGTATTCTTGCCTGGAGAATCCTATGAACAGAGGAGCCTGGCAGGCTACAATCCTTGGGGTTGAAAAAGAATCAGACACGACTGAGTGGCAGAGCACGCATAACACACGCGCGCACACACACACACACACACACACACACATAAGTGAACTGTAGTGATCTGTATGGCTTAGAAAACACTGTCCAGAATATTCAAAGGATGAAACAGACTGCTGAACTAAGAAGGAAAATAAAGACTCACATCTGTGAGTCTTCAGATGATTTACATACATCTTCAAAGAAAGATCTGTGTTATTAACAATCTGTATGCATTGTATATGAAATCCTGATAAGATATTTACTACCTGCTGCTTGCCTTGTCTGAGTCATCTGGATATGCAGCATCCTTCATAAAGAAAAGAGCCCAAACATTGCATTTATTACCAGTTTGAGTGGTGTGCACGTATTGAAACATACAAGTGGAGTCCTAAAATATTTTACTGAATGTTCAAATTTTAAAGCAGGCATCACTATTTTAAATCATGCATGCCCCATTTTTAAGTAGTAGGAATTACATAAATAATTTTTAAATATCACTATATGAAAGCTATGTTGCTTTCTGTGTTCTTGTAGAATAAAATTAACAATCAAACTAAAGATTGCATCACTAGAGAGGACAGTGCAGACAACCTAGGCATATGGAGTGGGTAGCCTCTCTCTTCTCTAGCGGATCTTCCTGACCCAGAAATCGAACTGGGGTCTCCTGCATTGCAGGCAGATTCTTTACCAACTGAGCTATCAGGGAAGCCCATAAATTTACATAGAGTTGTTTTAAGATTGCCATTTTTTTTCCAGTGTGAAGCTGAAACTACTTGTAGATGAAGTCTGTTCTTTTCCCTGGGTTATGAAGCAATCATGAATACAGAAATACTTTATTAGGTAGATAAGGTCGTGAGAGCAAACAGGCATGAAATCCAGGGCACAATAGTCTCAACAGGAGATTGCCATTAAGATCAAAGTAAATTATTACATTTCCTAGAAATGTTTGTGAGAGATAATTTAGTCTCTCACCTGCTTTCAGGAAGAACCACATATAAACAGGCAAAACATGAAAACACTCCAACTACAGTTTTAGCAATAAGATGATTTTTAGTAGAGGCTTTATATGTGAAATTCTTGCCACTTGGTTATACACTGAACTGTTGGTTTTTTCTACTGAAGCCAATGTGTGTACTGTTAATTTGCATCTGCGTTAGACTTGATTTTTTTTTCTTTTAAGTGGATTTGTTTTTTCAGTTGAGAAAAATAGAATTACATAAAACCCAACTACTTTCCAAAAGTTGTAAGAAATTTCCAATAACATATGGTTGGTTTGTATTTGAAATGAGTGCCCTTTGCTGTGTTTTGCACTACTGTTGTAGAAAAGGAGACTACATTATTCAATCAGTTTCCCTTTAATTATCCCATGAGTTGAAAAGTCTGCCAGAAATTGATCCAGCAAGTACTACCCATTTAACATGATCTACAATCAGGAGAACGTCTGTAAAAGAGTTCACATCTTTTAGCACATTGTATTCCTTGTGGTTTTCAGAAAATAATTATTAAAATAGTGAACCTTCGATAATTATAATTTAAAAAAATATGGACTTCTCAGTATGGCTCTACTAGTAAAGAATCCACCTGCCAGTACAGGTGCCTCCAAAGATGCAGGTTTGATTCCTGGGTCAGGAAGATCACCTGGAGGAGGAAATAGCAACCCACTCTAGTTTTCTTGCTTGGAGAATCCCATGGACACAGGAGCCCGGTGGGCTGCAGTCCATGGGGTCACAAATGTCAGACATGACTGAGCAAGTAAGTACAGCACAGCAAAATAAATAGAACCTTATATAATTTTAAACAAATAAATACTATTTCCATATACTTTTAAGAATATTCTTCTTACGTACTGTTCTAATTCAGTTTCTAAGTAAGTGAACAGATTTTGTTTAAGATTTTGTTTAGAGCCACCAGAGATGTACTGGGACAAAGTAACTGTCTGGGTGTACATTTTCAGTGCCCTTTTTGACATTTCCGTCAATACAAATTATAATCACTTTTATAACACACTTTGTTTACATGAGATCCAAGAAATCATTTATGTGAGACTGTCACACTTAAGTTACACAGGTGGAGAAGTGCTGTCATCAAGCAGCAAAACGAGCTTGTTTGGAAATTAAGTGTGAGTTTGAAGGAGAATTTTTAAATGTTACGTGCAACATTTATTTATTTAGAATACTTTTTTATCACCATAACTAACTTTGAAGGTTAGTTGCTCAAATTTAAAGAATTCTTTCTGAGCTGTGCCTGATTTACTTATAATTCATATATTATTTTTATGCATAATTTGTGTGCTGAACTCAGTAATTGTAGTCATAAAATCAGAGAATTTGCAAACTGATGAGAAAATTAAAGACCAGTGATAATAAATAGCTAGACATCTGAAATATACAAAGTTTACATTAGTACTTTTTACTAGGAAGACATTTCTGGTGATTTTTCTCTTTTCTCTTTCCCAGGGAAAAGGCATTAAAAGGATCATCTACGTACAGCAGTAGTATTACAGTATGGGTTTAATTTTACTTAAAGTATATTCAAGTACTTCATTTTTTCTATGGCAAAGGACATTAAAAAATGTGTTTTAAAGAGTGAGACTGCATAAAAGTAATTAAATAATTACATCTTCAGCTACAATGATGGACCTAGAGATTATCAAACTAAGTGAAAGTCAGAGAAAGAAAAATATATGATGTCACTTATATGTGGAATCTTAAAAAATGTTACAAATAAACTTATTTACAAAACAGAAACAGATAATAAACTTATGGTTGCCAAAGGGGAAAGGGGAGAGGAAGTATAAATTAGGAGTTTGACATTAACATATACATTCACTACTATGTATATAATAACATATTGATACAGTAAAATAGGTAATTGACAAAGACCCTCTGTAAAGCACAGGGAACTATGCTCAGTATTCTGTAATAACCTATATGGGAAAACAGCTTGAAAAAGAATGGATACATATGTCTGTGTGTGTGTGTGTGTGTGTGTGTGTGTGTGTGTGTGTATCCGTATATATATATAACTCAATCACTTTGCTATACATCTGAAATTAACATAGTGTTGTAAATAATGTAAAATAAAATTTAAATGAAAAAAAAAGAGGCTGCAGTGCTTAGATAGAATATGAAATTCCATCCCTCAAGGTCAGCCTCAAACTAACCTGAAGTCACACTGTCTTATCAGTATGACAGAAGTTCATTTATTTTCTTGCTGAAAATTTGCTGTATTGAGCTTTTCTGTCTCTTAATTAGTTATCTGCCTCTTAGCAATGTTAAGGAACCTTGACATTGTAAATGCAAAAGCAAAACAATCAGTAACATTTCACAGCACCTATGTATAGATATGTTTATTTTTTTAGTCCCTTTATATAAGAAATAAACTTGAGTTACATAGCTGACTTAAAACCTGGTCTGATTCTCTAATTTTAGGTATCTATTTAAAATGATTACAGCTGTTAGTTTCTATAATTAACGTTTCTCTCTCTTCACATTACTATTTCTGAAACTAGCGAATTCCTTAATCTTTGTACTTCCTTTCAATGTTGGATGATTTCCAAGCTGAAGTGTTGTTTTGAACCTAAATAAAATCAGTTCAGAACAGCTCTGTGATACATTGAGAAATAAAGGCGTCTTTGGAGAGAGAACTTCAAGTGCAAATTAACTTGAAATAGTTTAAACTGAGTGTGGAATGATTTGCAGCCCTTCTTCTGTGCAGCTATGGGAACTGCTTGCATAGGCCTGGCTGGGGAGTTACCCAACTACTTGGAATTTTGTCACATCTGTCAGCTGTAGCTAAATGGAAAATATAGTAAAAGCTAACATTACATAGATTTGGAAGTTTCCTTGAGGGTCTTGTCTCCTTGCAGCAGTGAATAAATTATGTGAGAGCTGAAATGAAATACAGTATTGTTGATTTGCAATTTGAAAGACTGAAAAAGAAATCATTTATTGGATTCACTGTGTAAATTCTTCACAGTCAGAAGCTCCTGTCTATTATGATCACATCTTCTAATCCCTAAATTAGCCCAGGATTATCTAGGAAGGTTTTGGTTTTCTTCTGGTTTGTAAATTTTTATGAAAATATTTTACAGAGAAATAATCATTAGATCATATTTGGATATATACAGTCAGCAAATTTCCATTTTTGAAAAAAGTTATATGAAATCAGACATGCCAGTAGACCTTACAATATTAAGTGTCAAACACCATCAAATCTAATTTAATATGATTATGCAGTTAAGAAAAATAGTAGCTTTCCAGATCAAGTGGTGGCACTCTTACAATTAATATATTAGTTGAAACCCTAGGTTTCAGCAGTAGTCTATTAGAAATTGGCACTGTGAAGTGATTATTTACATGCATTTAATTGGTATTAATTTTAGTGGAGAAACTATATGATTTTCAATTCCTAGGAAGTCTCTTAAGTATAGAAACTAGATGACCTTCAGTTTGGTCTTCTTACTATACATATTACTACATTCCTACACAGAGATCTTTAACTAGATAGGAAATTGATAACAAAAACTTTCTGCATCATCTTGAGTTCTCGTGAAGTTTAATGAGAAGACATTTGAAAGCTATTTATAAACTGTAAAGGATCAATAATGATTATTATTATCTTTTGGGATTCAATAAGCAGCTGAAGAAAAAGAATTGTGCACATCTCTTACCTGTGTATTCACATAAAATGTTTAACTTGTTATATAATCTCAAGATTTGCCTTTATCATGCAGAAATATTTACTACACATTAAATTTATACCAAATACCACATGAGCTATAAAACTGTGAATCATAAGCATCCTGAAGGGGGTTGTTGTCCAAAAATATGGCAACATATAACACACGTAAAAAGAAAACTGTTAGCTGAATTATGGAAAAATAATATTTTGTTTATATTATATTAAATAATATTTTGGACAGGGATGCCTGGCGTGCTGCAATTCATGGGGTTGCAAAGAGTTGGACACGACTGAGTGACTGAACTGAACTGAACTGAATATTTTGTTCTTCCTGAAGGAACCTGTGAGGACTTTTGCACTTAAGTTAGACCTTAAAGAATTAATGAGCAGTCAACGGTCTGAGTAAAGTGGGGATGTTATTGTAGGTATAGGGAATATCCTGGGATGCAGAATGCAGAAAGGTTTTGGAAAAGTCAAGGGAAAAGATAGATTGGTCAATGACAATACAGTTAAACCCAAGAATAGGAAATATTAAACTGTTATATATTAGAACACTGGAAATTGCAATATTTATTTGGAGTTGTGGTTTAGGTGGTGTTGTGTCCAACTCTTGCAACCTCATGTCAGCAGCCCCTGGTGGGCTACAATAACAACTCCAAATAAATATTGCAATTTCCAGTGTTTTAACGTATAATAGTATATTTGACTTTTAAAGTTCATAAATCTTTCATCATAGAATTGTTTTCCTGTTCATCTCTTACTGATCATAATATATGTTAAAGGAGATACTGGCAAAACAGAGAATATATCAAGAGCAGTCAGGATAATGAATCATCTTAGAAAATATGACAATGTAAAGATGATTAACCTAGAAGTAGTCTTTGATTCATTTATTCAATTAACATTTACTGAGTGCCAAATGTGTGCCAGACTGTCTGCTAGATGTTACAGTTCTAGGATATTATGAAGATATTGTCTGTATCCTCAATTGACTACTTAGTATTAGAGAGAGAGAGAAAAAGAAAATACAGATTATCATGTAATACTCACTACATGCATAAGGTACTATGGAAAGATAAAACCAAGTACCCAATTTGTCTCAAACATGATAGAGCAGAATGGCCTGACCAGGGAGATTTTAACTGAACTCATATTACAGGACCCAAGAGAGTCAGGCTGTCAAATGAGATGGGAAAGATATTGAGAGAGGAGTTATTTGATAGATAATATGGGAAACTAACTGTTGGTGCGACAGTATGTTAGAACATAGTAGTAAACAATACTGGAAAGGAAACGGAAGCAGATTCAGAAAAGCAAGCTAATAGTTTGAACTTCATTTTGAAAATGGTGGTACTCCAAAGGCATTTCTTTTTTAATTAGAGGAATAACCACACAAATCCATGTTTTAGAGACACTTTATGACATCACTGCAAACGGGACTAGAAGACTATTGGATGGTCTGCAGTCTTGACAAAAGGCAAAACCAATACAGTATTGTAATGTAGAATAAAGTAAAAATAAAAATTAAAAAAAAAAAGGCTGAACTAAGTTTCAGTGCAGTTTGGTACATGTTGAACAGATATAGACGTGAAGTAATGCAAGAAGTTTAGAAAGACTATAATAGTTTCTAGCCTGTGTCATTGATGAATACTGGGGTCTATTACTAAACTAGAGAATATGGAAAGAAGTAGAATCTGGTTTGGTAGGGAAGATGATGAATTCAGCCTCAGTTCAGACATGTTCTGAACTTCTGTGTAAGACAAAGATGATATTCTATGCTCATGAAATTGGAATAATTAATGTTAAATTATCTGTACTACCCAAAGCAATATACAGATTAATGAAGTCCCTATAAAATTTCCAGTGGCATTTTTCACAGAAATAGAACAATTCAAAAATTTGTATGGATTGCAAAAGCCCCCATGTAATGAAAGCAATATTGAGAAAGAATAACGGAAATATCACATTCCTTGATTTCAAGCTGTATTACAGTTCTATAATAACCTAAGTAGTATGATATTGACATGAAAGTAAACACATAGAATACAGAGCCCAGAAATAAACCTACGAATACATGGTCAATTAATTTACAACACAGGAATCAAGAATGTAAGGAGAAAAGACAGTCTCTCCAATAAATGTTGCTGAGAACTGACCAGCCACAGGTGAAATAATGAAACTGGACAACTATCTTACCCCATACACAAAAGTTAATTCAAAAGGGATTAAAGATGTGAACATAAGGCCCAATACTGTAAAACTCTGAGCAAAGACTATAGACAGTAAGTTCCTTGAGAGGTATTGGTGATGATTTTTAAAATCTGACACCAAAAGTAAAAGTAACAAAAGAAAAAAATTTAAAAATGGGGCCGTATCAAACTAAAAAGCTTCTGTGCAGCAAGGAAAACCATCAACAAAATGACACAACCTATGGAAAATGGGAGAAAAATTTGCAACTCGTATATCTAATAAGAAGTTAATATATAAAACATAAAAACTCATATAATTCAATAGTAAAACAGCAATCTCAGTTAAAATTAGCAGAAGATGTAAATACATTTTTTTCAGAGAAGACATAAAGAAGGCGAGCAGGTACATGAAAAGCTGTTCAAAACCATTAATCATCAGGGAAGCCAAATCATAATAAAATATATCATCTCACACCTATTAGAATGGCTATTATCAATAAAACAAAAGATGACAAGTGTTAGTGAGGATGTGAAGGAAAGGAAGCCCTTGTACCCTGTTGATGGGAACCTAAACTGATGTAGCCACTATGGAAACCAATGAGGAAGCCCCTCAAAATTTAAAAATATAACTTACCATGTGATCCAGTAATCCCACTACTGGGTATATAGCTAAAGGAAATGAAAACAAGATATTTAAGAGAGGTCCATATCCCCCATATTCATCGCAGCATTTTCTACAATATCTTACACATTGAAACAACCTAAGTATCCACTGATGGATAGATAGATAATAATATTGTAGTGTGTGTGTATATACACAATAAAATATTAGCCAAAAATGAGTGAAATCTTGCTATTTGCAGCATCATTCAGGTTCCTTCAGGGAGAAAGACAAATATGATATGATCTCTCTTACCTGTGGAATATAAGATAAAAAAGGTTAAAGATACAGAGAACAGATTGGTAGTTGTCAGAGGCAGGATATGGGGGTTAGGAAAAAGAGTGAAGGCAGGCAAAAGTAAAATATGCGATTTAACATTTTTAGAATAGTTACAGTTTTCAACTTATGGCAAAATCTGTTTAACAAAATAGAATGAGTCTAGTGAGCTGTCATGAAACATGGCCAAAAGCGTTAACTAAATGTAGTGTGAGCTCATTAATACATATATACTTGTTCCCATGCATATAAATAGCTTTAAAAGATACATACCATTGTTAACTATGGTCACCTCTTAGAACAAGTAGATGCATTTTTAAAAGGAAAAAAAAAATTCATTTCTCTACATTAGGTTTATATTCCAGAATGCATCACATCACCACAATATATCAGTTCAGTTCACTTCAGTTCAGTCGCTCAGTCGTGTCCAACTCTTTGAGACCCCATGAACCGCAGCGCGCCAGGCCTCCCTGTCCATCACCAACTCCCGGAGTCCACCCTAACCCTGCCATCCAACCATCTCATCCTCTGTCGTCCCCTTCTCCTTCTGCCCCCAATCTTTCCCAGCATCAGGGTCTTTTCCAATGAGTCAGCTCTTTGCATCATGTGGCCAAAGTATTGGAGTTTCAGCTTCAACATCAGTCCTTCCAATGAACACCCAGGACTGATCTTTAAGCAAACTAAAATTTTTGCCAAATAGTCCTCTAGAAGTAGACTTTGAACTCCCACTCGTACTCCATTATTGATAGGACATTCTCTCCATATTATATTACTGCTGACTCTTCAATTATTGTGCTTCTTATCAAGTTCCTTTAGGCATGTGAGTTTGCAAACCCATCAGGAAATCCCTGTTTGACATTCAGAGCAGATATACTTATGGAGCCACAAAGATAGAAGTTTAATCTTCTTTCGTATGGTAAATCTTTAAAACAATATGTTATTTCTTGATAATTTCATCCTTATTTATGGATTTAATTACCAACATGTTGCCAACTCATTATTTTCAACTGCCTACCAAACACTTCTCAATCTTTGTCTCTTTTGCTAGATAAATAAATTAATTTATATTTCTAAGAAATGAAATATAACAGTTTAATGCATTTAGGTTGAAAAATTGGAGTAGAAAGCCTATTGCATATTTCAGTTCAAATACTGTGGCTATGTTCAGAGTAACACTGCTTAAATAGAAACCCGCTTGGGCCTTTTCTGGTTGCTATAGACTGTGTTTAACAAACTTCCTGAGCAGTGAGATGAACAAGCCCCACACTTGTGAAAGCTTTACCACCTCATATTCAGTAGTTGGGCTCATAGTCAGCTGCTCTGTCTGCAAAGCAGCATCTGTCATTTCAGCTCTTTCATTGGTATTCTGCCCTGTATCTGAAAATGCTCAGTATTCAGCGTAACTAGAAAACTCCACAATGGAGTAGAGCTTGAAATTTTGATTTGGAATAGACATAAAAATGCAGGATATTATCTCTGAATCTAATTCTTTGCCAGTAAATATTGGTCCAACTCTGGTTTCTGGTGGCCTGAGAAGAGCCTAGAGTTGGTCTACTTTTCGCCTTTACTTAAAATGTATGGAGGTACATGTGAATCCCAAACTCCCTAACTATCCCTCTCCCATCCCCACAGGTAACCATACTTTCCTTTTCTAAGTCTGCGAGTCTGTTTCTGTGTCATGCATAAGTTTACTCATGTTATTTCTTTTTAGATTCTACCTATAAGTGATATCATGTACACAGTGCTGTATTTAAAATGGGTAGCCTACTGTACAGCACAGGGAACTGTGCTCAAGTTATGTGGCAGTCTGGATGAGAGAGGAGTTTGAAGGAGAGTGGATACATGTGTATAGATGGCTGGGTCTCATCGCTGTGCACCTGAAACTGTCACAGCACTGTTAATAAACTGTACCCCAATATCAAATTAAAAGTTTTTAAAAAGTTTAGAGGTAATTGCAGTAACTGAAAATGACATATCTAGCGTGATATGGTAAGAATTCCAAAATGAAGTCACTAATCATATATAGAGTCAGGCTTAGAAAGATAGCCCAGAGGTTCAGTCAAATGAGATTCTGGGAATCAGTGAGAAATGAAGTAAGCACTTTGGAGTGGCGAAACTTAGCTATGCCAATTTACATCTTTATCAGTTCACTTCAGTTCAGTTGTTCAGTTGTGACCAACTCTTTGCGAACCTGTGAATCACAGCACGCCAGGCCTGCCTCTCCATCACCAGCTCCTGGGGTTCACCCAAACTCATGTCCATTGAGACGTCTCATCCTCTGTCATCCCCTTCTCTTCCTGCCCCCAATCCCTCCCAGCATCAGGGTCTTTTCCAATGAGTCAACTCTTCACATGAGGTGGCCAAAGTACTGGAGTTTCTGCTTTAGCATCAGTCCTTCCAATGAACACCCATGACTGATCTCCTTCAGAATGGACTGGTTGGATCTCCTTGTAGTCCAAGGGACTCTCAAGAGTCTTTTCCAACACCACAGTTCAAATGCATCAATTCTTCGGCACTCAGCTTTCTTCACAGTTCAACTCACATCCATACATGACCACTGCAAAAACCATAGCCTTGACTAGATGGACCTTTGTTGACAAGGTAATCTCTGCTTTTGAATATACTATCTAGGTTGGTCATAACTTTCCTTCCAAGGAGTAAGCGTCTTTTAATTTCATGGCTACAGTCACCATCTGCAGTGATTTTGGAGCCCCAAAAATAGAAAGTCTGACACTGTTTCCACTGGTTCCCCATCTATTTCCCATGAAGTGATGGGACTAGATGCCATGATCTTCATTTTCTGAATGTTGAGTTTTAAGCCAACTTTTTCACTCTCCTCTTTCACTTTCATCAAGAGGCTCTTTAGTTCCTCTTCACTTTCTGTCATAAGGGTGGTGTCATTGCATATCTGAGGTTATTGATATTTCTCCCAGCAATCTTGATTCCAGCTTCTGCTTCTTCCAACCCATCGTTTCTCATGGTTTACTCTGTGTATAAGTTAAATAAGCAGGGTGACAATAACAGCCTTGACGTACCCCTTTTCCTTTTTGGAACCAGTCTGTTTTTCCATGTCCGTTCTAACTTGCTTTCTGACCTGCATACAGGTTTCCCAAGAGGCAGGCCCAGGTGTTCTGGTATCCCCATCTCTTTCAGAAATTTTCACAGTTTATTGTGATCCACACAGTCAAAGTCTTTGGCATAGTCAATAAAGCAGAAATAGATGCTTTTCTGGAACTCTCTTGCTTTTTGATGATCCAGTGGATGTTGGCAATTTGATCTCTGGTTCCTCTGCCTTTTCTAAAACCAGCTTGAACATCTGGAATTTCACAGTTCACGTATTGTTGAAGCCTGGCTTGGAGAATTTTGAGCATTACTTTACTAGCGTGTGAGATGAGTGCAATAAACCTGCATATTTAAAATCTCAAACACAAAACTTATCTGAGTGCTCTTGTAAACCTAATTACTGAGATGTTTGGGAAAAATAAGGAAATTTTTCCTCTGAGTTTTATGAAATAAATTACTCCAAAAATAGATATATTGAGCTTTCATGAGATAAGTAAAATTGAGAGGCCTTAATGAGTTGCAAATCTGATGTATTTCAGACTTTTTTTAAAAAAATGCATGTAATAAAAATAATGTGAGCTATATATAAGCAGCTACCATTTATCATGGTACATGAATGAGTACATAGAGTTTCCATGCACATGAAGTGAAGTTGCTCAGTTTTGTGCGACTGTGACTCCATAGACTGTTGCCTACCAGGCTCCTCTATCCATGGCATTTTCCATGCAAGAGCACTGGAGTGGGTTGCCATTTCCTTCTACAGGGGATCTTCCCATCTCAGGGATCGAACCTAGGTCTCCTGCATTGTAGGCAGATGCTTTACCATCTGAGCCACCAGGGAAGATCTGTACACATACATTTTCTAATTTGTTCCCCTGGAAATATTACTTTCCTTATTTTCAAGATGAGGAAAACAGAGAATAAAGCTAGTCAGTAGCAAAGGTATTCCTCTTCGTGGATCACAGCCTTGTCATGGCACAGGGGCTTGCGTAACTCAATAAAGCTATGAGCCATGCTGTGCAGGGCCACTGAAGATGAACATGTCATAATGAAGGGTTCTGATAAAACATGTTCTACTGAAGGGGGCAGGGAATGGCCTAATCAGATCCCTTATGATTACATAGTGGAAGTGATGGATAGATCCAAGAGATTAAAACTGGTCAATAGAGTGCATGAAAAACTATGGAAGGCAATTACTAACACTATACAGGAGGCAATAATCTGTATAGAAAATGTAAGAAGGCAAAGTAGATTTCTGAGGAAGCTTTACAAATAACTGAGGAAATAAGAGAAGCAAAAGAAAAGGAAAAGGGGAAAGATATACCCTACTGAATGCAGAGTTTCAGAGAATAGCAAACAGAGATTTAAAAAGAAAAAAAAAAAACCTTCTTAAGTGAACAATGCAAAGAAATAGCAAACAGTAGAATGGGAAAAACTAGAGTACCCTTCAAGAATATTGGAGATATCAAGGGAATGTTTTATGCAACGATGGGCACAATAAAGGACAGAAATGGTAAGGACTAGAAGAGAATAAGAAGAGGTGGCAAGAATACACAGAACTATGTAAAAAGATCTCAATGACTGGATAAACACAATGGTGTGGTCACTCACTTAGAGCCAGATGCTGGGAATATAAAATCAATTGAGTCTTACTATGCATTATTATGAACAAACCTAGTGGAGGTGATGAAACTCCAGCTAAGCTATTTAAAATCCTAAAAGATTATGCTATTAAAGTGCTGCACTCAGTATGTCAGCAAATTTGGAAAACTCAACAGTGGCCACAAGTCTGGAAAATGTCCATTTTTATTCCAACCTCAATGAAGTACAATGCCAAAAAATGTTCACTTCCATACCATTGATCTCATTTCACATGCTAGCAAGGTAATGCTCAAAATTCTTTAAGCTAGGCTTCAGCAGTGTGTGAACTGAGAATTTCCAGATGTGCAAGCTGGGTTTAGAAAAGGCAGAGGAACCAGAGGTCAAATTGCTAGTTTTCATTGGATCAGAGAGAAAACAAGTTAGTTCCAGAGTTTCAGAAAAACATCTACTTCAGCTTCATTGACTATGGTAAGACTTCTGGCTGTGTGGCTCACAACAAAGTATGGAAATTTTGAAAGAGATGAGAATATCAGACCACCTTGCTTGTCTCCTGAGAAACCTGTATGCGGATCAGAAAGAACAGTTAGAATCGGCCATGGAACAACTGACTAGTTCGAAATTAGGAAAGGAGTATGAAAAGGCAACATAAGAGAAGACTCTACACATGGACATCACCAGATGGTCAACACCGAAATCAGATTGATTATATTCTTTGCAGCCAAAGATGGGAAAGCTCTATACAGCCGACGAAAACAAGACCAGGGGCTGACTGTGGCTCAGATCATGAACTCCTTATTACTAAATTCAGACTCAAATTGAAGAAAGTAGGGAAAACCGCTAGACTATTCAGGTATGACCTAAATCAAATCCCTTATGATTATACAGTGGAAGTGAGAAATAGATTTAAGGGCCTAGATCTGATAGATAGAGTGCCTGATGAACTGTGGAATGAGGTTCGTTACATTGTACAGGAGACAGGGATCATGACCATCCCCATGGAAAAGAAATGCACAAAGGCAAAATGGCTGTCTAGGGAGGCCTTATAAATAGCTGTGAGAAGAAGAGAGGCGAAAAGCATAGGAGAAAAGGAAAGATATAAGTATCTGAATGCAGAGTTCCAAAGAATAGCAAGAGATAAGAAAGCCTTCTTCACCGATCAATGCAAAGAAATAGAGGAAAACAACAGAATGGTAAAGACTAGAGATCTCTTCAAGAAAATTAGAGATACCAAGGGAACATTTCATGCAAAGATGGGCTCGATAAAGGACAGAAATGGTCTGGACCTAACAGAAGCAGAAGATATTAACAAGAGGTGGCAAGAATACACAGAAGAACTGTACACAAAGATCTTCACGACCCAGATAATCATGATGATGTGATCACTCATATAGAGCCAGACATCTTGGAATGTGAAGTCAAGTGGGCCTTAGAAAGCATCACTATGAACAAAGCTAGTGGAGGTGATGGCATTCCAGTTGAGCTGTTTCAAATCCTGAAAGATGATGCTGTGAAAGTGCTGCACTCAATATGCCAGCAAATTTGGAAAACTCAGTATTGGCCACAGGACTGGAAAAGGTCAGTTTTCAGTCCAATCCCAAAGAAAGGCAATGCCAAAGAATGGTCAGACTACCACACAATTGCACTCATCTCACATGCTAGTAAATTAATGCTCAAAATTCTGCAAGCCAGACTTCAGCAATATGTGAACCGTGAGCTCCCTGATGTTCAAGCTGGTTTTAGAAAAGGCAGAGGAACCAGAGATCAAATTGCCAACATCCACTGGATCATGGAAAAAGCAAGAGAGTTCCAGAAAAACATCTATTTCTGCTTTATTGACTATGCCAAAGCCTTTGACTGTGTGGATCACAATAAACTGTGGAAAATTCTAAAAGAGATGGGACTACCAGACCACCTGACCTGCCTCTTGAGAAACCTATATGCAGGTGAGGAAGCAACAGTTAGAACTGGACATGGAACAACAGACTGGTTCCAAATAGGAAAAGGAGTACATCAAGGCTGTATACTATCACCCTGTTTATTTAACTTATATGCAGAGTACATCATAAGAAGCACTGGACTGGAAGAAGCAGAAGCTGGAATCAAGATTGCTGGGAGAAATATCAATAACCTCAGATATGCAGATGATACCACACTTATGGCAGAAAGTGAAGAAGAACTAAAGAGCCTCTTGATGAAAGTGAAAGAGGAAAGTGAAAAAGTTGGCTTAAAGCTCAACTTTCAGAAAACAAAGATCATGGCATCTGGTCCCATCACTTCATGGGAAATAGATGGGGAAACAGTGGAAACAGTGTCAGACTTTATTTTGGGGGCTCCAAAATCACTGCAGATAGTGACTGCAGCCATGAAATTAGAAGACGCTTACTCCTTGGAAGAAAAGTTATGACCAACCTAGATAGTATATTCAAAAGCAGAGACATTACTTTCGCAACAAAGTTCCATCTAGTCAAGGCTATGGGTTTTCCTGTGGTCATGTATGGATGTGATAGTTGGACTGTGACGAAGCCGGAGCGCTGAAGAATTGATGCTTTTGAACTGTGGTGTTGGAGAAGACTCCTGAGAGTCTGTTGGACTGCAAGGAGATCCAACCAGTCCATTCTGAGAGAGATCAGCCCTGGGATTTCTTTGGAAGGGTTGATGCTAAAGCTGAAACTCCAGTACTTTGGCCACCTCATGCGAAGAGCTGACTCATTGGAAAGGACTCTGATGCTGGGAGGGATTGGGGGCAGGAGGAAAAGGGGACAACAGAGGATGAGATGGCTGGATGGCATCACTGACTCAATGGACGTGAGTCTGAGTGAACTCCGGGAGATGGTGATGGACAGGGAGGCCTGGCGTACTGCGATTCATGGGGTCGTAAAGAGTCGGACACGACTGAGCGACTGAACTGAACTAAACTGATGAAAAGGCTGTACATTGTTACCCTGGATATTCAAAGTACATTGGCAAAATGCCAGGCTAGGTGAATCACAAGCTGAAATCAAGGTTGCAGGGAAAAATGTCAATAACCTCAGATATACAGATGATCCTCCTGTAATAGCAAAAAATGAAGAGAAATTAAAGACCTTATTAATAAATGTGAAAGAGGAGAGTGAAATAACTGAATTGAAACTCAACATTCAAAAGACTAAGATCATGACATTCGGTCTCATCACTTCATGGCAAATAGACAGGAAAGTGTGGAAGCAGTGACAGATGTTATTTCTTGAGCTACAAAGTCACTGCAGACAGTGACTGTGGGCATGAAATTAAATGATTCTTTCTCCTGGAAGAAAAGCTATGAGAAACCTAGACAGTGTGTTAAAAAGCAGAGACATCACTTTGTTGACAAAAGTCCATCTAGTCAAAGCTATCATTTTTCCAGTAGTCATGTACAGATGTAAGAGCTGGACCATAAAGAAGGCTGGGTGCCGAATAATTGATGCCTTCTAACTGTGGTGTTGGAGAAGACTCTTGAGAGTCCCTTGGACAGCAAGGAGATGAAACCATTCAGTCCAAAATGAAATCAACTCTGAATATTCACTGGAAGGACTGATGCTGAAAATGAAACGGCTGTACTGTGGCCATGTGATGGGAAGAGCTGACTCACTGGAAAAGACCCTGATGCTGGGGAAAATAGAAAGCAATAGGAGAAGAGGGTGGAAGACGATGAAATGGTTAGATGGCATCCCTGACCCAATGGACATGAATTTGAGCAAATGCTAGGAGATACTCAAGGATAGAGGAGCCTGGCATGCTGCAGTCCATGGGGTTGCAAAGAACTGAACATGACTTAATGAATTAACAACAGCAGCAGCATTAGCAAAGGTACTATTTTATTATGGAAACATTACATCTAACTCATTAATCTTGTTATGAAAATGAAATAGTATGGTGTCTAACTATGGTTGATCTTTTCATTAATATTCTGACTGGACAGCTCAATGATGCTAATCTTGAACTCAAGATTAAATGTTAGTCTCATTTGATTGCCTTCTAACTAATTTGGAGCAATCACTTTAAACTCTCTGAGTTTACTTGAAAATTACAATATGTAGTGATTATATGTTACTACTAACTATCCTAGGTTATGAGACTCTGTTTAGTTAGTACATCAATTACTCTGAGAGTTGTCAAATGGTATACTTACTTCTGACAGTGTTCTAGAACAGAAAGTTTACTAGATTATAATATTCATCTAGTTTACTAGATTACAAAATTCATCTAGATTTCACATTTCACAAAGCTCTATATATCCTTTATTAGAAATGTTTCTTATATGGAAAATTAAATATATGACTAAAATAGTTAAAGTCCATTCTCTTTTTCCTATTCTAAATTTTTGTTAATGTTTCCTACAAATTTTGACTTGTTTATAGTCTCAAAAGTTCACTAGTTTACAATTGGCTTAAGGACAGAGGACAAAATCATGAAGAATACATTTAATATTTTAACAGCATACTCTCTTAGAAAAATTGTGATAGCTTGAGATTCCATTTAGTTAACAAGATATAAGTTAGTATTTGAGAACATGACTCAAATAAAAGCTTAAGGGCTAATCTGGGAGCCATAGACATGATCATAGTTTCTTTTCCTGAGGAGTAAGTGATTAGGCTTAAATCATTGTTTACAGTATAATATTATTTTTAATAAAGTATTATATAGTACATGAACTGTGAACTTCCAGGTGTTCAAGCTGGATTTAGAAAAGGCAGAGGAACCAGATATCAGATTGCTGACATCCTCTGGATCATTGAAAAAGCAAGAGAGTTCCAGAAAAACATCTATTTCTGCTTTATTGACTATGCCAAAGCCTTTGACTGTGTGGATCACAAACTGTGGAAAATTCTGAAAGAGATGGGAATACCAGACCACCTGACCTGCCTCGTGAGAAATCTGCATCCAGGTGAGGAAGCAACAGTTAGAACTGGACATGGAACAACAAAGTGGTTCCAAATCGGGAAAGGAGTACATCAAGGTTGTATATTGTCACCCTGCTTATTTAACTTATATGCAGAGTACATCATCTGCAAAGCTGGGCTGGATGAAGCACAAGCTGGAATCAAGATTGCAAGGAGAAATATCAATAACCTCAGATATGCAGATGATACCACCCTTATGGCAGAAATCAAAAAACTAAAGAGCCTCTTGATGAAAGTAAAAGAGGGGAGTGAAAAAGTTGGCTTAAATCTCAACACTCAGAAAACTAAGATCATGGCATCTGGTCCCATCACTTCATGGCAAATAGATGGGGAAACAGTGAGAGACTTTATTTTGGGGGCTCCAAAATCATTGCAGATGGTGACTGCAGCCATGAAATTCAAAGATGCCTACTCCTTGGAAGAAAAGCTATGACCAACCTAGACAGCATGTTAAAAAGCAGAGACATTACTTTACCAACAAAGGTTCCTCTAGTCAAGGCTGTTTTTCCAGTATTCATGTATGGATGTGAGACTTTGGACTGTAAAGAAAGCTGAGTGCCGAAGAGTTGATGCTTTTGAACTGTGGTGTTGGAGAAGACTCTTGAGAGTCCCTTGGACTGCAAGGACATCCAACCAGTCCATCCTACAGGAGATCAGTCCTGAATACTCACTGGAAGGACTAATGTTGAAGCTGAAACTCCAATACTTTGCCCACCTAATGTGAAGAGCTGACTCATTGGAAAAGACCCTGATGCTGGGAAAGATGGAAGGCAGGAGGAGAAGGGGACAACAGAGGATGAGATGGTTGGATGGCATCACCGATGCGATGGACATGAGTTTGAGTAGGCTCTGGGAGTTGGTGATGGACCGGGAAGCCTGGGATGCTATAGTCCATGGCGTCGCAAGTAGACACGACTGAATGACTGAACTGAGAGTGACTGATGCATCTTACAAGATCCTTTGTTTTCAGAGTTCACCTAGACCTAAATATGTCTAGAAATTCATATTGAAAAATTAATTCCAGTGTTCACATTTCACATGTTCAAAGGTTTACCTCAAGAATATTTCCTAAAATGTTCTTGTAATTTTAAGGGAATTGTTTCCCTTAAATTGATTTAAAGCCATCATATTTTTAAAAATTTTATTTTTACTTTATTCTACGTTAAACATCAATACAGTATTGTAACATAGAATAAAGTAAAAATAAAATTTAAAAATAAAAATAAAAAATAAACTGTTTTGCAAGGATAGCTGAGATACTTGTGTGGAATGGAAGGATGAAGAGGCAGGCAAGAGAGTTTGAGCTAACTGAACTCCAGCATCTTCTTCAAGCTAGTTCAGCTTTATCCTGATTTTTTATGTACATGGTGTGTGTGTGTGCTCTGTTGCTCAGTTGTGTCCAACTGTTTGCGACCCTACGGACTGTAACCTGTAAGCTCCTCTCCCCAAGGAATTTCCCAGGCAAGAATACTCAAGTAGGTAGCCATTCCCTTCTCCAGGGGATCTTCCCATATCAGGGATTGAACTCGTGACAATGCATCTCTTGCATTGGCATCTGGATTCTTTACCACTGAGCCATTTGCTAAGCCTTTATGTACGTTGAGCATCTGCCTAATATTTTAGCCACATAAAAAAATAAATACTCAGCTACTAAAGCTGAAGAGCCGAATTTCAAAACCAATGGCCTAAAGTTGTCCTGTTTTCCCATGGGAGGTAGAGAATTACTTTTGAAATAATGCACTGATCATATAGTTATGGGGATTGATCACCTTATCCATTTTATTTATGTAAATTATGATCTTCTTATTTAGATATATCAGAACCACTGTAAGCACACACTTCAGTAGGAACTTCATGAAGGTATTGCACAGTAGTATGATTATGCCCAATCCAAATACTCATTTTCAGATGTCAAATTTTGTAATTGTCATTTCTACTACCTTACTGCCACATATTTTGGTTGTTATTCCAAATATCATCATATTAAGCTAGAATCTTTGGATCCATTTTTTCTCTACTCAGGCCTCTCATAATGTCACATGCTAGTCCCCTTGACATTGGTAACTCCGTCATCAACACAGGCTTTTCTGTGAATTGGGTTTTGTTAACAGAATTTGTTTTTAGTTTCTCTGCCTGCTGAATGACAGAATATTTCTCTAATGCTAGCATGTGATTTTTAAATATTCAGTTTTAGTTAAATTATTCTTTTATGTCTGAATATCATATATTTTGAGAATAGCCTTTAAGCTTAGGAGAAATGTGAATGCTTTCTAATATCATTTATGTGTTTATATATTATCCCACAGGAAACTATATATAGGAAATTATATCATTTATGGATCACTCTTGCAAAAGGACCTAAAGAGTATGAATTTTGGAAGAGTTTCAAAGGCAGCTATAACCTAATGGGAAGGGAAATCTCTTTCTGCCAAATTATCCTCTCTTCAGACTTTCTGGCAGCTTGTCCCCTCATTCCATTACAAAGCCTCCACTGACCACCTGGATCAGATTAAAGACCTCTGTTTTACTCTCTTATTATCATGTACTTTGCTAGTATTTATTACACGTCCAATTTCCATGCATTTTATGATGAACATGTGATTAATGTCTGTTTCCCCATTGGACTGTGACTTCCTTGAGGGCCAAGGGAATCAGTCTTTTTGTTCATCATTGTATCTTCAGTGCCCGCCCTAATGTCAGACCTAGCAGGCTCAAAAAATAAGTGTTGAATAAGTTTAAACAAATTTATCCATGTGAACGATTTCCTTCATTTGGAATTACTTTCAGCCTAAACTTTAAAGGATATGAAAGTTTAACACATGCACATTTTGTTCATATGTAAATCATTTCTCCCCAACATATAAAAATTTTCTTTTTTTTTCCACTTCTTTAAAGTGAAGAATTGCCTAAGTTTTATGACTTTGTGACTTCAATATTCCACTTAAATTTATCACTGATACCTATCTACCTTAGGTAACATTTAATTAATTAGGAAATACCACTAAGAATGTAAAGGAAAACTGAAGACTGATTAAGGAAATATCATCTAGATATCCCAATATTTGAACACTTGTGTTCAACCCAGCTTGCATTTTAAAAGGGAATATTTCAGCTAAGGAAAGAGGTTTGGTGTATCAGTACGAAAATGCATATAGTTTTAGTCTCCTCCATACATATATATATGAATGTGAATATATATATATATGTGTATATATATACACACACACACACATACACACACACACACACATATATAAAGGATTCTTATAGGGAAATTGTTGCCTTGTTTTTCCCCTGGGGAAAATTTGAGAAAGCATGAGTTGTTTGGGGAGTGGCATGAACTTGCCTTCAGGGAGCTGATATCTCCCCAAAGGGCACTCAGGGTGGATCGGCCTATCTATCATGGAGCAGGAACCTCAGAAAAACAAATTTGTCTCTAACTCCCATCTTCTGAAATACTGGGGAAACTTCCTTAAATAATAGAGCTAAAGGGAAAACACCAACACCAGCCTCAGCACGAATTACGTGATAGATCACTCTAAGAATTTCAGGAGGATATAGAATGCTGTTTGTTTTCTCCATTCTTAGAATATGTGGTAATACTGACAATTTAGGTTCATATTTGGTATTTAATATGAATTCTTTATTTTCTAGAAGCTAAACAAGTCTCATAATATTCTCCTTGAAATAAAATGAAATGTATAATTGGCAGTATTTTATTAACAGCTGAAGCTTTAAATTTAATGCAGGCAGGTAGAAAACTCTGGAGCCTGGCTTGGCAGCAATGCTCAGTGGTCTTTGTCCAAAGCTAAACTTTTTTCTTATTCATTCCAAATGGGTGACAGCTTTCTTAGTTACAGTAGGTCCCATACATGAAAAGTTACCTTTACTCCATTTGCTACTGATTTCTAAAGGTTTGACCTCTTATATTTTTGAAATTATGGGTTAACCTTCTTGCCTCAAGGAAAATGGCACCTGGGAATGACATTTCCATTTTCTAAAGTAATATGACCATAGAAGCAGGACTAAAATGGCGCATGACATTAACCTGTGACTCTTAAGGGGATAGCATCATTTACCTGGTTTGGTAAAAGAAAAAGAAAACCATGATTTCGTGTTCAATTGACCAAAAGAAAGAAATGAGCATAGACACTGCTTTTCAAAAAGATCCTCAAAATGTTTTCTCAGTAGGATGTGTCAAGGTCAAGGTTACAGAAGTCATGTCTACTCTCTGCACTGTCAGTTGCTCAAGTCATAACCCTATTCCAGTAAAAGTTACTTCTTTATTCCTATCAAATTAGGGAAAATAACAGTTAAGACAGAAGTATTTTATTGCATACTGAGATACAGAAAGCAGTCACTGAACCAGCAAGTACTTTGACCTGACATAATAGTTTTCATTTTAGCAGCTTTAACCAATTTGGCCATAATTATTGGCCAATAGCTTGTCAAATAAAGAATTTCTCAGCTCAGACTCTGTAGCTTAATCTTTTATGACTTAGCCCTACCATGGCCATAGCTTACATTGTTGTATCTTGAATGATTTCTCTGTATTGTATAGAAATTCTTATTCATATTTTAATCTTAGAAGGAAAGCCTGCAAAAACTGATTTCTGCTTGAGAGAACAAATAGAGGAGAAAGAGACAAAGATCATGGAGGGGTGGGTGCTACTTTTTTAAAAATATTTATCCTTTCTATGTACATGGATGCCAGTGAATTCTGTCTTCCCTATATTTCTCTTTGTAGTGGAGCCATTACATTTTACTTACTATAGACCTCAAAGTGTTGCTATGTGCATGAACTGGGGTAAGGCAAAGCAAGTGTGGAGTGGTCAACTTGATGAAGAGTAGGCACTCAAAAAAACTATTGTCTCCTGGCCACTTTCCTTCTCCAGCACCCCCATTTCATACCCACCAGACTTCCCATCTTGTCTGTCTCCCATCAGTTCAGTTCAGTTCAGTCGCTCAGTCGTGTCCAACTCTTTGTGACCCCGTGAATCGCAGCACGCCAGGCCTCCCTGTCCATCACCAACTCCCGGAGTTCACTCAGACTCACGTCCATTGAGTCCATGATGCCATCCAGCCATCTTATCCTCTGTCATCCCCTTCTCCTCCTGCCCCCAATCCCTCCCAGCATCAGAGCCTTTTCCAATGAGTCAACTCTTCGCATGAGGTGGCCAAAGTACTGGAGTTTAAGCTTTAGCATCATTCCTTCCAAAGAAATCCCAGGGCTGAGCTCCTTCAGAATGGACTGGTTGGATCTCCTTGCAGTCCAAGGGACTCTCAAGAATCTTCTCCAACATCACAGTTCAAAAGCATCAATTCTTTGCCGCTCAGCCTTCTTCACAGTCCAACCCTCACATCCATACATGACTACTGGAAAAACCATAGCCTTGACTAGACGGGTCTTAGTCGGCAAAGTAATGTCTCTGCTTTTGAAGAGGCTATCTAGGTTGGTCATAACTTTTCTTCCAAGGAGTAAGCGTCTTTTAATTTCATGGCTACAGTCACTATGTGCAGTGATTTTGGAGCCCCCCAAAATAAAGTCTGACACCGTCTACCATCACTGCTCTGAAATCCTACACACTTGCTCCTTCTTTTCCTATGAAGGCTATTTGCTCGTGTTTCTGGCTGCCTGAAATGTCCTATGCTTGCCTGCTTGCATGGCTGCTGCCTCATCATTCTGTCTGTGTTTAGGTTTTACCTTTCAGGAAGGTCTGACTGTACATCCTGTGTAGTATTCTCTCGACTTTGCTAAAGCAGTATCCCTTTGTTCTCTAATGGCATCTTGTCATTTTCAATGTACGGGGGAGTGATAGTGTGCAATGCTTGTATTCTCACCATTAGACTGTGTGCCAGTGAGTTTCAATTCAGTTGCGCATTAAAGTGTCTGTGGAGCTTGGAAACAGTGTTGGTGCTTGGGCTTCATCTTCTTGAAATTTCCAGTAATTGATCTTGAGTAAGACCCAAGTATCAGGATTGCTTAGAAGCTCCCAGATGATTCTCACCCACAGCAGAGGTAAGGGGGTCTGCCCTGAACCGCAGAAAACCACTGGTTAACTTCACTGGTCAATAGCACTGGGCCTGGTGGATATGAGACCCATTCTGACCAACTACAGAAAGACATGTCAGAATTAATGTCTGGCTTATCACTGGCATTCTAGTTCTCTTTGTCTGTCAGAATAGTCCTTGAAGATGATAAAAATATTCTCAAGCAGTGATAGTCTAAAAGTTGAAAAGAAAAAGATATCTGCAAGTATAAGAAACTCTTCTGCGCTTCAGAATAATAATTAATCCTGTTTCCCCTTCCAGTGATAAAAGGAAATGTTTTCCTTCAGTTTTTTTCACACTGAGAAGAATGTTTTAAGAAAGTCTGCTATAAAATGTGACGATAAGCTGTGTGTATGTATATATAATTTTTCTTTCTTTTGAGAATCTTATCTGTAGATCTCTAAAGCCATAAACCAGTATCTTTATCATAGGACAGTCATTCTGTCTTATTTTGATCAAAAGGATTAAAATTTAAATATATAGACTTCTTTGAATTACTGCTTATTAGGAAAATTCATTTTGTTTTTAAACTATTGTCTGTATTTTATTGCACATTTTATTCACAGATGATGATTTCCTTATATAATCAAAGCCAGAAATGGAGTGAGGTAAGTGAGACATTTTTCTCAGTGCAAAATTTAAGTGAGGGAGTCCCACTCAGTAATCAAAATAGTAACGTTTTAATGTAATACATTTAGAAATGCAAATTAATGCAAAAAACTTATCATGAAGAAAATATCAAAATTGTAAATGAAGATTACTGCCATATTGAGCCATAACACAACATGAGGCGAAAGGAAAAATGTGCAGCTCTAGATATATGGTTTGATGTATTTTTAAATGGATAATTTTATCAGAACATTATAATTGAAAAATGTTTAAATGATATTTATGCTAAATATTTGGTATAAAATTATTATAATTTTAATTCAGCTGAGCTAACATTATTTTAGGTTGTCTCTTGGTCAAGAGGTATTGTCAAATGTGACAATGTTATCAATTCAGTAAAAGCTAGAGTGGACATATTTACTTTTGCCTCCGACATGTCTCCTCCACACTGCATCAGTCAGTCAGTCAGTTCAGTTGCTCAGTCATGTCCAACTCTTTGTGACTCCATGAATCACAGAACGCCAGGCCTCCCTGCCCATCACCATCTCCTGGAGTTCACTCAGACTTGCGTTCATCAAGTCTGTGACGCCATCCAGCCATCTCATCCTCTGTCATCCCCTTCTCCTCCTGCCCCCAATCCCTCCCAGCGTCAGAGTCTTTTCAATGAGTCAACTCTTCGCATGAGGTGGCCAGAGTACTGGAGTTTCAGCTTTAGCATCATTCCTTCCAAAGAAATCCCAGGGCTGAGCTCCTTCAGAATGGACTGGTTGGATCTCCTTGCAGTCCAAGGGATTCTCAAGAGTTTTCTCCAACACCACAGCTGAAAAGCATCAATTCTTCAGTGCTCAACCTTCTTCACAGTCCAACTCTCACATCCATACATGACCACAGGAAAAACCATAGCCTTGACTAGATGGACCTTAGTCGGCAAAGTAATGTCTCTGCTTTTGAATATACTGTCTAGGTTGGTCATAACTTTCCTTCCAAGGAGTAAGCGTCTTTTAATTTCATGGCTGTAGTCACCGTCTGCAGTGATTTTGGAGCCCCTCAAAATAAAGTCAGACACTGTTTCCACTGTTTCCCCATCTATTTCCCATGAAGTGATGGGACCGAATGCCTTGATCTTCGTTTTCTGAATGTTGAGCTTTAAGCCAACTTTTTCGCTCTCCTCTTTCACTTTCATCAAGAGGCTTTTAGCTCCTCTTCACTTTCTGCCATAAGGGTGGTGTCATCTGCCTATCTGAGGTTACTGATATTTCTCCCGGCAGTCTTGACTCATATAATGACTTTTTATTTATAAAATTATTTAACTGTCCACCAAAGGTAAATATGTGCCACTATTAAACCAAATTAAAATTGTTACAAAAGTTAAAAGTCAAACAAAGATGATTGTTCTGTATTAATAATGAAGATTTAACACTTATGCCCTTTGAAATGTAACAATATGGTGCAAGCATAAATGTGTAATATTGGTTCAAAATGGAAGGATAATAGAACCATTGATAATTATAGGATTAACACCTTAATTTAATCTAAGATAGTACAAAATACAGAGAGAGAATTTTAATAATAGAGTATAAGGTACGTTTACTGGCTAGATATCAGTTTGACCATTTTATTTAAAACAGGGCATCTTTAAATAACAGTTATACTTGCTATCAGTTCAGTTCAGTTCAGTCACTCAGTCATGTCCAATTCTTTGCAACCCCATGGACTGCAGCATGCCAGGCCTCCCTGTCCATCACCAACTCCCAGAGCCTACCCAAACTCATGTCCATCAAGTCAGTGATGCCATCCAACCATCTCATCCTCTGTTGTCCCTTTCTCCTCCTGCCCTCAATCTTTCTCAGCATCAGGGTCTTTTCAAATGAGTCAGCTCTTCACATCAAGTGGCCAGAGTATTGGAGTTTCAGCTTCAGCATCAGTCCTGCCAGTGAACACTCAGGACTGATCTCCTTCAGAATGAACTGGTTGGATCTCCTTGCAGTCCAAGGGACTCTCAAGAGTCTTCTCCAACACCGCAGTTCAAAAGCACCAATTCTTTGGTGCTCAGCTTTCTTTATGGTCCAACTATCACATCCATACACGACTACTGGAAAAACGATAGCCTTGAATAGACAAGCCTTTGTTGGTAAAGAAATGTCTCTGCTTTTTAATATGCTGTCTAGGTTGGTCATAGCTTTTCTTCCAAGGAGTAAGGGTCTTTTAATTTAATGGCTGCAATCACCATCTGCAGTGATTTTGGAGCCCCAAAATAAAGTCTGTCACTGTTTCCATTGTTTCCCCATCTATTTGCCATGAAGTGATGGGAACGGATGCCATGATCTTCGTTTTCTGAATGTTGAGCTTTAAGCCAACTTTTTCACTCTCCTCTGAAAGAATAGAAAGTGAAGCTTTCATCAAGAGGCTCTTTAGTTCTTCTTTTCTTTCTGCCATAAGAGTGGTGTCATTTGCAAAGCTGAGGTTATTGATATTTCTCCTGGCAATCTTGATTCCAGCTTGTGTTTCACCCAGCCCAGGGTTTCTCATGATGTAGTCTGCATATAAGTTAAATAAGCAGGGTGACAATATACAGCCTTGACCTACTCCTTTTCCTATTTGGAACCAGTCTGTTGTTCCATGTCCAGTTTGAACTGTTGCTTCCCGACCTGCATACAGATTTCTCAAGAGGCAGGTCAGTTGTCTGGTATTCCCATTTTTTTCAGAATTTTCCACAGTTTATTGTCATCCACACAGTCAAAGGTTTTGGCATGTTCCCTTTAGGAATCTGTTAAATATACATCCACAGAATGAAAAAAAAAATTTGCTGTAGATATTTCTGATTAGCCTTACTTGGATTACATGTATTAAGATGAAGTGAGTATTTTGTGTTTCATTGACCCAGTAAGATTTCATGATAATCCAAAATACATTTTTAATTGAACCTTTTCCTTGTTTGTTTTTTAATGTTATATGCATTATATATGTCTGGTCATTTACCTGTAAAGCTAAGCATCGCAATTTAGAAAATTTAAAGCAACAACAACAAAAACAATTTTATGTGATCATCTTTTGAAAGGTTGTGTAAAACTGTAAATGGGTTTTGCAGCTGTTCAGCACATTGGAAATTACAATGAATAATAAATGAACGAAAGGTGGCTCTATGGGATTATTTCTAAACATGAAAAATGTTTTCTAAGCTTCAGAAACTCATGCCTATAAAATCATTTTACTGTTGTTTTTACAGTTTAAATAATCAGGTATTTGATTATTACTAATAAACCGTTTATAGCTCAAAATTGCATCTGGAACCAAAAAGTAAACTGTTTTATCCTATGAGTTTGTAATGTCTTGTAAATAAAACCATTTCGTGCTATGGGCACAACCAGAGGCTATCAGTGGAGCTGGTCTCCTTCTCACTTTGAAAACTGATTTCACTAGTACTGGAGGCATCAGAAAAGCAACTAAAAGCATTTCCTACTTTCCCTTCCCACTGTTTACCACTGAAGGTCCATTAATGTTCCTTTGTAGCCTTTAGATATTCCACAGACAGGACAGAAGAACTCTTCATTATCTGCTGCTGCTGCTAAGTTGCTTCGTGTGACCCCACAGATGGCAACCCACCAGGCTCCTCTGTCCCTGGGATTCTCCAGGCAAGAATACTGGAGTGGGTCACCATTTCCTTCTCCATTCATTATCTGCTGTTAACCTATAAAGCTGCACACATGAAAATCTCCTATCAAATATATTAGGAAACTTGTTAAATCTTATGAAAAGTAGCATTATTTTTATCGAAGTCAGAGAGTCTCACCATCTAAGACCAGTTGTGTGCAGTGTGTTGGACTATTAGGAAAATGTGAGCATTTAAGAAGAGATTTCAGTTTAACATCATTGCAGGG
The DNA here is from genome assembly GCA_917880005.1 of Nanger dama. Lineage (NCBI taxonomy): Eukaryota > Metazoa > Chordata > Mammalia > Artiodactyla > Bovidae > Nanger > Nanger dama. Next base: position 42,119,407 of record CAKJTW010000007.1, read on the forward strand.
AGAATTATTGGAGAGGGGATAATTTTGAGTATTAGGACCCAGTTTTCTTAAGATATTCTGAAAGCATCATGTTCTTCAAAAGATAGGATTGAATCCCTATGAATAATAAATTTCTACAAAGGACTTTGAAATATATGAGTCCTGTGCTTCTGCTGAGTAACTTAAGGTTTCCCTGGTGGCTCAGATGGTAAAGAATCTGACTGCAGTCCAAGGGATTCTCAAGAGCCTTCTTCAACACCACAGTTCAAAAGCATCAATTCTTCGGCACTCAGCTTTCTTTATAGTCCAACTCTCACATCCATACATGACTATTGGAAAACACATAGCCTTGACTAGATGGACCTTTGTTGACAAAGTATTGTCTCTGCTTTTTAATATGCTAAGTTGGTGATAACTTTCCTTCCAAAGATTAAGCGTCTTTTAATTTCATGGCTGCAGTCACCATCTGCAGTAATTTTGGAGCCCAAGAAAGTAAAGTCAGACACTGTTTCCACTGTATTCCCATCTATTTCCCATGAAGTGATTGGGCCAGATGCCATGATCTTAGTTTTCTGAATGTTGAGCTTTAAGCCAACTTATTCAGTCTCCTCTTTCACTTTCATCAAGAGGCTCTTCAGTTCTTCTCAGTCAAAGGCTTTAGCATAGTCAGTAAAGCAATGTCTGTTTACTAATTTCTAGGAAACTGTACTGATAATAGATAAGTTTAGAGGTAGTGTTTCTCTGAAGGGAGATCATAGATTCTGGTTATGACTTGTTTACTTATATTAATTTATTTTCATAAATCTTCAGCTATAGTAAGCCTTTTTAAAAGTCAAACGTTTTACTTCTTTTTAAAGAACCAATAGCTTATCTAGAATAATGACAATTACAACCAACAATAAAGTGGTCTGATCATTAATTTCCTGAAGAATTTTGACTATTCATTTATTTGGGGATCAGGTAACACTTTGTACATTTAAGTTACAGAATTCCACTTTCAAAGTGTCTGTTTCAAAGAGTTCTCTCACATTGGTTATTGTATTAAGGCCAAGCAGCTTATTATTTTGTGTCTCTACACATGGTATAGCTAAAAGAAAAATAAATCTTTAATTACTTAAAATATGGATTTTTGAAAACCACCTTTTAAGTGTTATATTTTTTATCACACAAGTATTTCCAGTTGATTAGAGGAAAAGAGGTATTTCTTCTCTAGTGAGATAGGTTGGGTATGCATATTAACAATAATTAATTATTTATGTTATAAATCAATGAATTGATATTTTATTCTGTTCTTTCATATTCCTGGTGGGATTTCTATAGCAGAGACCCTCTATGTACCTAATGGCTTGTGGATTAGTGAAATAGAAATATTAATTGATAAATAGCTTGAACTGGGAAAAATGTTAAACGCTGACTCTAGGGGAAATGCTGGGGCTTCCCGGGTGGCGCTAGTGGTAAAGAACCTGCTGCCAATGCAGGAGATGTGAGAGATGTGTGTTCGATCCCTGAGTTGGGAAGATTCCCTGGACTCACGCACATGCCATAGACATAGAGGAGAACTACTCATCTAAATTGATGCTTTTGAACTGTGGTGTTGGAGAAGACTCCTGAGAGTCCCTTGGACTGCAAGGAGATCCAACCAGTCCAACCTAAAGGAGATCAGTCCTGAATATTCACTGGAAGGACTGATGTTGAAGCTGAAACTCCAGTACTTTGGCCACCTGATGCAGAGAACTGAGTCATTTGAAAAGACCCTGATGTTGGGAAAGACTGAAGACAGGAGGAGAAGGGGACAACAGAGGATTAGGTGGTTGGATGGCATCACTGACTCAAAGAACATGAGTTTGAGTAGACTTCAGGAGCTGGTGGTAGACAGGGAGGCCTGGCGTGCTTTAGTCCATGAGGATGCAAAGAGTCGGCCACGACTGAGTGACTGAACTGAACTGAAATCATCTAAAAATACTATCCCATCCCACTTTTCTTAAAACTCGGATTTAATTAGATGGAGAATACAGAACAGTGGGGAAAATATGCATACTTACACCATATATATAATAACCAGTCATGCCCAGGCTCTGATTTAACTTGAGATATAAATGTTTATCTTAATGAAATAATTGGACCATTCAGGATAGAAGGCTGAATTACATGTGCCTTGCTCTGTGTTCCACTTTCCTCCATCTGTGCCTCTATTTTAAGACTTGACATTTACAGACATCATAAAATTGTGGGGCTTCCTGATAGGTCAGTTAGTAAAGAATCTATCTGCAATGCAGGAGACTGTGGTTCAATTCCTGGGTTGGGAAGATCCGCTGGAGAAGGGATAGGCCACCTACTCCAGAATTCTTGGACTTTCCTTGTGGCTCAGCTGGTAAAGAATCTGCCCACAGTGCCGGAGACCTGGGTTTGATCCCTGGGTTGGGAAGATCCCCTGGAGAAGGGAAAGGCTACCCACTCCAGTATTCTGCCCTGGAGAATTCCATGGACTATATAGTCCATGGGGTCACAAAGAGTCAGACGTGACTGAGTGACTTTCACTTTCTTGGGCAGCTCTTTAACTCTTAGTTGTGTCTTCTAAAGATTTACTGTTTGTTTGATTCATTTATTCTTGTTTAATTATGCTGGTATATTGTGAGGTTAAAAGCAATACTTCCATTTCTTATGGGGAAGAATGGACTTCACATCCAGGATAGAGCACTGCACTGAATTCAGAGACCTATACTTCTTGGTCCAATTTGCTATCGACTCCCACCTTGATCTTGGAAATACCACTTCAGCATTCTAATTTCATTATACTCAAAGTGAAGCATTTGAGTTCAGTGGTCTCTGAAGCCTCTTTTAACTTTAAAAAAATATGCATTTATTTAGCTCTTAATATTAAAATTATACATATTGTTTTCTCCTAATTCAGATACTTCTATTTAATGTATGTCTTGGAAAGTTTTTCTGAATGCTTTTAATAAAGCAAATGAACAATTCCTTTCACATTTTTTTCAAGTTTGTTTTATGTAATTCTGTTAAAGTAATTCATAGGGAATTATTTTTAAAAATCAGAGTAGATTACTCTGTGTCATATATTGATTTATGAATGGGCTGCTGGTAATAAACATTTCTTTAATCATTTATATTTTTTGGAATTTACACTGTGGGCCCATCAGGAACATCATTTTTTTTCAGGAGTATGTTTATTGTAGTGTGGCTGTAATCTAGAACCAGTGCAGCTGCCCATTTTGCCCTGCTTTTAGTATTAATTTAAAACATTATTATATAACTGGTCCTATTTGGAAGCTAGGTTTTTGATAAAAAATGGTCCATGATTAATAATGACTATTAAGAAAGGGGAAGCATAAGAAACACTACAAATGTTCATGTTTGTCAGTTAAAACAATATTGATTTCATAGCATAATGTAAACAGAATTGTTAGCAAAGCTGAGAATACCTCCTATATTGTTCAATCACTAGAAACCTATATCAATTCAGACAATTAACACTTAATATAAAACCTGCTTTTTACCATTTAGATTCTACAGTATATTCGTATTTTAGTTTTTCTGACTTAATATGCTTATATTAAAGTAGATACCATTCTTAAATGAAGCAACCAGTAATGAAATTTCAAATGTTTTAATTCCTCCTTTTCCTGAATTGTTAGCTAATTCCTCCTATAAAATAGAGTGTCATTTTTCATAGTTTTGAAAAGAAAACTTTGTTTTATATTCTTTTGATATACTTTGTAAAACATGATTTTAAGTATTTTTAGCAGAACATTGTACTATAGATTAGCGTAATATTTAAAGGAATAAAGTTTCATCACTACTGGACAGCCAAATGCACTATGTGTTCCTTGATAATAACTTCATAAAAAATAATATTCAATAAAATTGTTTGATCTCTAATATATACTAGTTGTTGTGATAGGCAGTATGTAATAGACAGAATACAAATTATAATAATATTAATTATTTCCTGCTATCCTTTTGAACACCCACAAGAACTACCCAGGATAATTTATAAGTATGTGTGTGTGTGTTTTTTTCACCTATTCCTTGCAGCCTTTTGAGGTCCAAATAATTAATTAAGAATCAATTAGGTAAATAACCTGGTCATCTTAGCTGGCTAATTAGAGGAGGGTTTACTTTGAAAAGAATAAAGCCTTTCAGTTGCAAAAGACCTCCTAAAGCCCTAGATAGTCAAGTAATTTTTAACATTTGTTGTCTGCTTTCTCATTCTGTATAAAAATTTACTCTTGGGGCTAATTTTGTGCCTGTAATTTTGTATTTTTTCTTTAGCAAGGGTTCCCAAATTGTACAAGCTTCAGATCCCACAAAATCTGGATCTGTTCCTGCAGCTATAAGTGTCTGAAGTGGGTTGCTTGTCTTTAAGACACTCGAGACTGCTTTTGTAAATTGGACCCCATTATCCAATTTACTGGACCTTGCCCCTCTAGTAAAGTAAAATTCCCTATACACAGGAAGTTTTATCTGCAAACAGCTAGAGATTACAAAAGGAGGTCTCCAAACCCCTACATCCCAATATTTTGAGGAGGGGGATTGTAATGGTCACATTACAGAAAGTTTTGTTGAAAAGAGATGAGAACAGCTTTTAAATGTGGGATATGTGTAGCTGACCAAGAAGGTTCAATTGAGGACACAATAGAAACCCAACTCACATTTGCCTTATTTTCCTCTGAGGTTTTAGGTCTCAACCTTAGCACTTACTGGTTCTCGTCATACCATATTTATTGAATTTATATGCCTGCAAAGCTGTTCTAGCTGGCAGGGTCTGAAAATTATTGGTAATTAACATTAATGGGCAGGAACAATTTCAGTGGAAATTGGCATCATAGCATAATAACTAGTTCAGAGGGTTGGCCCTTCCACTATTCACATTTCCTCCTTAGAAATAAGCTTTGTTGCATCATCTTATATATGCAGAGACAACTGGGGATTTTTCCTTCCTTTTATTTGAAATCTAAACGTGCTTATGCATCAAGGAGCAGTCAAGTAAACTCTGCTTGACATCAGAGACAAAGCCTTTGATGCTACTTTACTTGTGGATCAGTATTGATGGCTCCTGAATTGTGAAATTCTGCTACAAGTAATAGACCCGTCAATTTGATGCCTAAGTCACCCTTTTCCTTTTCTTTGATTTGCATCCATCTTATTAGAAAGTGACACTCTTATTGATTCTATTCAACCCTTGAGAGAGGAGATAAGAAAAACGAAAATGTGACAGAGATAAGAGCCCATCAAGGTGATCCATGGGTAGAGTCTAAAGAGAAGTATTGTTCCTGAGGAAAATTGGGATCTTAGTAAATGCTATTAAGGGTACAATATTTAGAAGTTAGAAAAAGCCCTTTAAAGGTTGCCATCATGTACTAAAGAGTCTGTTCTGCTCTTCTATCCTTGGTTGTAATTTAAGTGCATCAGAAAGCGTGTATCTCTTTTATGTTTCTATGTACAAAGGTGTTTAAAAGGTACATTGATAGCCATATACAACCAGGCATCAGGTTTAGTGGCTATTTGCTACTCATTGCTGAGTAACCAAAATGTCAAAATATGTCTCTGAAACATAGACAAATATAATTTCTGATCTCCAGGTTTTTACTTCTCAGTAATAATGCTAAGTGATCAATTTAACACTCATAGCTTCCCGATGAGTTGTATCTTCTTACTGTCCTCTATATAAAAATGAGGAAACAGATGCTGACAGAGATTAAGTAATACAAAAGAAATATAAGACAAGCATCTACACAAACACAAATTAAACTGAAACCATGTGTACTATTAGCACTCAGTTCTTCTGACTGCCACAGATTGTATTTTGTTATAAATAGGGATAATATATGCTTTGAGGTACTTCAAACTACTGCGACTCAAAAACTCTATTGTCTTAGCTAATTTCTTTACCTTATATTAGAAAAAAAAATTTGAGTCTCTTCTCAAATTTTCTTGTCATTTGAATTCTCTTGAATTCCATATTAATTATATATTTTATTCATATATTTTTATTTTATATATATATATATATCTTAATGTCAGTTGTGATACATTTTGTGTTTTCTAGGAATTCAGTTCAGTTCAGTTCAGTCACTTAGTAGTGTCCAGCTCTTAGAGACCCCATGAACTGCAGCATGCCAGGTCTCCCTGTCCATCACCAACTCCTGGAGCCTACCCAAACTCATGTCCATCGAGTCAGTGATGCCATCCAATCATCTCATTCTCCGTCGTCCTCTTCTCCTCCCGCCTTCAGTCTTTCCCAGCATCAGAGTCTTTTCAAAAGAGTCGGCTCTTCTCATCAGATGCCCAAAGTATTGGAATCTCAGCTTCAACATCAATCCTTCCAATGAACACCCAGGACTGATCTCCTTTAGGATGGACTAGTTGGATCTCCTTGAAGTCCAAAGGACTCTCAAGAGTCCTCTCCAGCACCACAGTTCAAAAGCATCAATTCTTCAGTGCTCAGCTTTCTTTATAATCCAACTCTCACATCCATACATGATTACTGGAAAAACCATAGCTTTTACTAGATAGACCTTTGCTACTTTATTCTTTTCTGACTTCTACAGATTAGTGCTTAGATCATACTTTCTACAGTTGTTTTCTTTAAGTACTTTTAATTTAAGCATTTAAAATTATAAAAATTTCTCTAAGAATTAGTTTAGCTTTATCTCACATTTTTATTTTCATCTGCCATGAAATAGTTTTTAATATATGTTGTGATTCCTTATTTGATTCATATTTAAATGCATATTGCTAATTTTCAAGCACTTAAGGAAATTCTCTTTATCTTTTTGTTACTGATTTATAGCTTAATTCCACTGTGGTCAGAAAATATTCACTATTTGACATTAATCCTTTGAAATTTGTTGAGATTTGCATTAATATATCTGTTCCAGCTTTCTTTTGGTTAGTGTTTGCATTTGCTTCATCTTTTGACTATAACTCAGTCTCCTTATATCTTAGGTATCACTCTTAAAAATAAGAGTTGGGCTTCAGTTTTATATCCAGTCTGATCACCTTTGTTTTTTACTGAGAATATTTATTTAATTTACATATACTATCTTGTTTTTCCATTTTTCAATTTCTTCTGCATATATTTTTCTCTCCTTTAATTCACTAATTATTTTTACTATCACTATTTCTTTTCTGACAGCTCATTAAGTATGTGTTGTTTGGATATTCTTTCAGTGGCTTAACTTTATATTCATTAAAACTCAACTCTAAATTAGTAATTGCATCTAATCCCAGAAAATTTAATGACCTTAAAACTCTTTGCCTCTGTTTACCCCATTTTCTATTGTTAAACACTCACCTAGATCTAGCTTTTCAGTCTTTATTACTTCCTGAAGGATTTCTTCTTGTATTTTTTTCTCCTATTAACTTGTTTGAATTTTAAAGAGTTTTTCATGTCCCATATGTTCTTACTTTTTTTTCAATCTTTGCATCACTTTAGACATTTTAATTGAATATCTTCTAACTCATCAATCCTCTTGCTGCTAAATCTCCGTTAAGTTTTAATTGCTGCTGCTGCTAAGTCGCTTCAGTCATGTCCGGCTCTATGTGACCCGATAGACTGCAGCCCACCAGGCTCCCCTGTCCCTGGGATTCTCCAGGCAAGAACACTGCAGTGGGTTGCCATTTCTTTCTCCAATGCAAGAAAGTGAAAAGTGAAACTAAAGTCGCTCAGTTGTGTCCAACTCTTTGCAATCCCATGGACTGCAGCCCACCAGGCTCCTCTGTCCATGGGATTTTCCAGGCAAGAGTACTGGAGTGGAGTGCCATTGCCTTCTCCGTTTTAATCAGATTATTATATTTTTTCACTTCTACATTTTGTATTTGATTGTTTTAAAAATAGATTTCTGCTCTCTGCAGATATTGTTCATCATGTTTTCCACGTTCTGAAAAACATTTATCATAGTTACTTAAACATGAAGGCCTGATAACATTGATAATACAGATCTCCTATATTCTGATATCCAAAGCAATTTTTGGCTGAACCCCCGCCATTGCAATTTTTTAAAAGTTTTTTTTTTTTTTTCTGTGGAGGTGGGGACTCTGTATATTTGATGCAATCTTCCAGATAGGATCTTTGTGTGTCTCTGGTGTTAGGCTATGAAAATATCACCTTAATCTAGCCTGAAATTCAGCTGGTTAGAAGCTGAATTTTAGCCTTCTTAAACACTTATTTTTTCCCTTTATCCACAAGTATAGCCTTTAGAAATTATAACTGACAGCTGAGGTGTTTTTTTTATTTTTTCTTACTGGTCAGCCCTGGATATAGTGTTTTCTTCCCAAGTCCATAAAACTACTAAAAGTTCTAATCTTCTTCACCTTTAGGCTATAGATTAAGAAATGGAAAATGCCTCAAGTTGAGACAAATCTCCAACTACCTATTCTGCACTTCATTTTTGTCTGGGATATTAGTCCTTCAGGTTCTTGCTGCATTCATATTTTTCTAATGACATCGAACAGATTTGTTTTTTAAATTAGTTTTTCTAATTGTTCTCATTGGAAAGATTGGTCAGACAGAAGCAAGTATGTAAGGGTCAGTTATAGAAGATGTATTTCTTTGTTACAACAATTTGTACATGTTTTTCTCAATTCTGTTTATAACGATTTTCTTATTTTTGTACTGAACTCTTCTATGGATAGGTAATTTATTTTGGTGTATATTACCAGGTAGAGATTTAGCTTCTTTTGTCAAGAGTTCAATGTTACTTATTATTTATTTTTATTCATATGTTTTTATTATGTACTATTAATGTAAAATGCTCCTTCATTATATTTTATTTGCATATATATGCTTCTGAATATTATACTGTGTTCAGCTGAACTATTCTTCAGTTCTTACTTGTCATTTATTTTTTTTTACCTCATATTGTGACAATATAAAAGCAGACAAGTCCCAATAGCACTGCTTATATTCATGTTTATTTTACATAGAGTTGATTATTTAAAACAACATGAAGTTTGGAATCATTTTCTCCTTCAAAATTGTTTCGTTAGTGTTTTTATTGACATATGTTAACCTGAACATCCTGTTAGCCTTTGCTCTACTTGTGAATGTATGATAGTTTTTGTATGCTTTGTATAAGCTGATCTTCTGAGTAGATGCAACGCTACATGAGGGCAGGAACTGCATTTCTTAGAAACATCATGGTATATCCAGATCTGGCACACAACTTAGCACATGGTTGCTACTCATTATCTCCTCGTTGAAAGCATAAGTGAATTTATGAATTATCCTTGGGGAAAAAAATTGACTTTTTTCCATATTAATTCTTCACATCTAGGAGCACATGCCTCTCTGCCTTGACTAATATAAAGTTCTCTTTTATAAATTGGTATAAAATAATTAGTGATCTGTACCTTCCAAGTCTTAATATACATACAAATTATCTAAGCATTTCCTAAAAATGTAGATTCTGAGTAAGCAGGTTTTGGTTTTGGTTTGCACATTCTGAATTTAGATGGGGAAACAGTGGAAACAGTGGTTGACTTTATTTTTGGGGGCTCCAAAATCACTGCAGATGGTGACTGCAGCCATGAAATTAAAAGACACTCACAACTTGGAAGGAAAGTTATGACCAACCTAGACAGCATCTTAAAAGCAGAGACATTACTTTGTCAACAAAGGTCCATGTAGTCAAGGCTATGGTTTTTCTAGTGGTCATGTATGGATGTGAGAGTTGGACTGTAAAGAAAGCTGAGTGCTGAAGAATTGATGCTTTTGAACTGTGGTGTTGGAGAAGACTCTTGAGAGTCCCTTGGACTGCAAGGAGATCCAACCAGTCCATCCTAAAGGAAATCAGTCCTGGGTGTTCATTGGAAGGACTGATGTTGAAGCTGAAACTCCAATACTTTGGCCGCCTGATACAAAGAGTTGACTCTTTGGAAAAGACCCTCATGCTAGAAAGACTGAGGGCAGGAGGAGAAGGGGACCACAGAGGATGAGATGGTTGGATGGCATCACCGACTCGATGGACATGGGTTTTGGTGGACTCTGGGAGTTGGTGATAGACAGGGAGGCCTGGTGTGCAGGGGTTGCAAAGTCGGACATGAGTAAGTGACTGAACTAAACCCAGGCATTACTGATATTCCTGTATCCTAGGTCACATACTCTTAAGTAGAAAGGGTCCAGACTCTTAAATATGACTTATGTGAAAATTTGTATTTTAACTGAATTAAGGTGTTGTGCTCTTTAGGATAAGTTTCTACTCACTAAAGTATAAATAATGATAAATCTTTTTAATTAGGCAGCTGAAATTTTATTCATTAGTATGCATTCATTATAGAAGTATTCATATAGTAGCAATCAATGTGATATGCATTATCTGAAGCATTGGGGATAAAAAAATAAAAAAGAGAACAGTTAGAAGTGTGCCAAATAGACTTTTAGAATTCCAGGTGTGAGTGTAGGTTGCTTTAGTGCCTTTATGCACATTATAAGCCCCTCTAATGTAATGGATGTATGCAGATGGTGACTGCAGCCATGAAATTCAAAGACGCTTACTCCTTGGAAGAAAAGTTATGACCAACCTAGATAGCATATTCAAAAGGAGAGACGTTACTTTGCCAACAAAGGTCTGTCTAGTCAAAGCTATGGTTTTCCTTTGGTCATGTATGGATGTGAGTGTTGGACTGTGAAGAAGGCTGAGCGCCAAAGAATTGATGCTTTTGAACTGTGGTGTTGGAGAAGACTCTTGAGAATCCCTTGGACTGCAAGAAGATCCAACCAGTCCATTCTGAAGGAGATCAGCCTTGGGATTTCTTTGGAAGGAATGATGCTAAAGCTGAAACTCCAGTACTCTGGCCACCTCATGTGAAAAGTTGACTCTTTGGAAAAGACTCTGATGCTGGGAGGGATTGGGGATGGGTAGAGAAGCGGACAACAGAGGATGAGATGGCTGGATGGCATCACTGACTCGATGGACGTGAGTCTGAGTGAACTCCAGGAGTTGGTGATGGACAGGGTGGCCTGGCGTGCTGCGATTCATGGGGTTACAAAGAGTCAGACACGACTGAGTGACTGAACTGAACTGAACTGAACTGAAGTAATGGCTAGCTACTGTAATAAATGGGATCTAAGTTACTCATATCCAGTCATTTCCACAGTAAGGGAATCAACAACAAATGACCAGAAGAAAAGTCACAGTATTAGTCACTCAGTCATGTTCAACTCTTTGCTGGCCACATGGACTGTAGCCTGCCAGGCTCCTCTGCCCATGGAATTCTCCCCGGAAAGAATCTGGAGTGGGTAGCATTCCCTTTTCCAGGGGATCTTCCCAACTCAGGGATTGAACTCAGGTCTCTCGCATTGCAGGCAGATTCTATACTGTCTGAGCCAGCAGGGAAACCAAACAGAAGAGCTAGAGGTAAATGAAAGACACGTTTTCTGTTATTGTTTTTCAATTTGAGTAAATTCAAAACCTCAAATATGTCAAATATCTTTCCGTTGGAATACTTTCAAAAAGTGCAGTTGAAGTCCTAAGAAATATACCTTTTTTGATCAAATTCCCATTTTTTTTCACTCATCCTCTTAGGCATCTAGCATTCTATGGAACTCTACTGAGAATCTTAAAATATTTTCCAGTGCATCTTACATGCACTTATTTTCTTTTCAAAACAAGTAAAAATTATCGTGTTTTTCAGGAGCTACAGAGAAGTCAGAGATAAAGGAATTCCCTCACCAGTATAATTCCTTATGTCATGGAAACTGCAAGACATCAAATAACAATTCAATTTTTATGGCATAAAATTCTGAAAACTGCTTACGTACAGTTAAAAAAATTCAGCCATTGGCAAAATGAGTTTTAAAAACCTCTACAAGATGTGTATTTCCTATGAGAACTGTGACTCTCAAATCTAAGGGGTAGTGTTTGTCACATTGAGAAATCAGAATGCTTGAGGAAGATATCAATTATGAAAATGTAACAGATCCTCAGAGAGACTTCCTGACATTGAAGAAAATGCCACTGAAATAATGAGTCAACTATTAACACCATCAGGGTGAAAGCAAGCCTATGTGAAGAAAATAATTTGAATTCCATCACTTCTTGTCTTTATCTTCACAAGCATATTAGCAAGTGACAAATAAGACTAAAATAAAATACACATGATAAACATGCATCTTTCTGATGGCAGTCTCAGGGAAAAAAATAGAAAAGAAGGCAGAAGGTTAATAATGGTAAAGTTTACTAAGTAAAATCTCATTTTCAACAATCATGGGTGGCTCTTTCTTAAAAAGAAATAGTTATGCTTTACAATTTAACTGTCTAATGTCCTTGAGGCTTGAGTTAGCTGTTAGGCACAAATTTTCTTAAGCTACGTTTATTTTACTCACCTATTAGCCCTGCAATTAATGAATTTTTGATGTTGAAATCACAGACTGCAGGTCCCCTGTTGATGCCGGCAGGGTGGCTATCCCATCTAGTGCTTGACTTTCATTACTGTCACTTTCTGAGTGTAATATAACCTTGACCTCCATAGTCAGGGTAGTCTATTTTCTAGCCTCTTGATAATTCACACAGGATGTCAAACTATTTATTTTAATTCAGAATCTTTTCCTTCGAGGATTTCTAGAAACAGCCATCCTCTGCTAGCTCTTACAGCTCACCAAGTATATATTAAGGAGGAAATCCAGTTATGTCTTAAGTAAATGTGTGCTGAAAAAAAACTTTTGTATCAATTTTTATTGGCAGTCTTGCATTATAGTGGGAACTACAAAAGGAGCGGGCTTCCTAGGTGGCTCAATGGTAGGGGAAAAAAAAATTCACCTACCAATGCAGGAGACGCAAGTTTGATCCCTGGGTCGGGAAGATTCTTAGGGGAAGAAATGGCAATCCATTTCAATATTTCTTTTCTGGAACATTCCATGGACAGAGGAGCCTGGCATGCTGAACTCCATGGGGTCGCAGAATCAAACACGACTGAACACAACTGAGCACACTCACAAAAGTAACATGACAAAGCTCCTGTCCTTGAGTAGTTTAAAATCTTTTGGAGAAATAGTTTTACATAGGCAAAATGCTTTATAAATAAAATAGGACACAATGTAACAATAGATTAGGATATGTGAGACAGATAATGTAAGAAATTCATGCAATTAAAGCATATTTTTGAAAGGAAGTTGAGATTTATTAATACCTGTAGTAAAGTTTTGTAAGCTATATTAAGCTAGGATACACTTATGGAAAAGTTGCCCGTGACTCCCCATCCTGGCCCCAAGCTCCCCTTCCTTTTCAGACCTATGTCCCATGTGCTTATTTATTATACAGTCTTCATTTCCTAGTTTTGTTCATGCTATATCCTCTATTCCTGGCACTCTCTTCTCCCACGCTCGTATCTGTCCAGCCTTATGTCCTGTGATTGCCATTTCTATCTCTCCAACTGAAATATCACTGTTTCCGTCAAATTTTGTGTTCTCCAATAGGAATAGAATACCCTTCTTTAGGCCCCCGATGAACCCATTTTCCTCTCTGATTGTAATAATAAAACTCACTCTACTATTTAAAAGAATTCAGTGTTAACTTATGATATATGACAAGGAACTGTGATTTAAAGCATGTCATTAAGGCTATTTTGCTAACGTGTGTGTCTCCACAGCCCCATTCTTCGAAATAATACCAGCAGATTACATAAATTTATTGCATGGTGGTTTTAACAATTGCGTCATATTGAACTTAACTTCAGAATTTGTTATAAAAGTCAATAGTTGATTCTTTTTCTCCATCATATTTTTAAAATAATATAATAATGTTCATTTATGTTTTTCTACATTAAAAACTATTTTGAATTTTCCAATAATGACTTTTCAATAATGTGAAAGAAAATTCCTGAATTCCATCAATTTATGAATGAATAAACAAAATGTGATTCACAATAGACTTTTCTAAAATAGTTAAACTCGTAGAAGCAGAGTGTAAAAATGCTGATTTCCAGAGGTTGGGAGGGGAGAAAATATTAATCCATGGGCACGTTTTAAAAAGTTCTAATGATCTGCTATACAATATTATACCTATAGTCAATAATGTACGCTTAAAACTTTGAGTGTATATCTCATGATAAGTGCCCCTACCACAGAAAACTGAAATTTTAAAAATTGAAGATTAAACTCTGGTAAGGAGGAATACAGTCTAAGTAATCCAAATGCAAGTTTCCTCTATCCTGCTGGTGTGTCCTATTTACCCTGGAGACCATCTGTGATCTGTGAGCCCCTGTGACCTTTGTACTCTAGCAAATAATGAGCATTCAGTATAGAATGCTGAGAACATTTTTAGCACTGGAATTGCTTCCTATAATGAGAATTTCATTTATGAGTGTAATTTCGATTTAAATAATCCTTATTTTTTTCCACCAAAAGAATACTAAATTGATGCAGATAGATGTGTGAAGTGTTTGCCTTGTAATTAGTCTTTATTTCTTTGTAGCCCACTCCAGTACTCTTGCCTGGGAAATCCCATGGATGGAGGAGCCTGGTGGGCTGCAGTCCATGGGGTGCTAAGAGTAGGACACAACTGAGCGACTTCACTTTCACTTTTCACTTTCATGAATTGGAGAAGGAAATGGCAACCCACTCCAGTGTTCTTGCCTGGAGAATCCCAGGGACGAGGGAGCCTGGTGGCCTACCGTCTATGGGGTCGCATACAGTCAGACACGACTGAAGCGACTTCTTAGTATTAGTAGTAGTAGCATTATATGTACACCATATCAAAGCATGCAGACATATATTATGAACATTAACCTTCAAATGTAAACTAAAAGGTTACCAGTTCTGGGCAATGCGGGGGAATTATAGCCTTCTGAGGGTAACCTCTCATGCATAACTGCATGCATGGCACTTCAAGAACCTGGATCAGAGTTGCTGATCAAGGAATCTGGAAGAGCTCAGAGGTAAAACGTACCTTTAGTTCCTTGGGTCGGCCTCTGGGTAAGCCTTCACTGAATAAATAGGTGTTCAGGGACAGGAGTTTCAATATGTGCCTCTGTCCTAATGGGGCTGATTATCAAGCAATTACCAAAGGAATAGCCATAGTGAGTAAATTCATTACATAGCATAGTATAAACTGAAAAAGTCTAAATGTTGACAGACCATGTGTGAGATGAGTTAGCAGAGTTAAGAGGCTTGGTGAAGACTCATCATGTTGAAATGGATATGAGGTTATTTTTTATCTCAATTAGAATAAAAGATATGTGGATGTTGTCAGATATTTTATTTGCCTAGTCTGTTTTGTTTTCTTTACTAGTTTCCAGATTGCTCTATCGTATTATGGCACAATCTAACAATGCCACCAAAAGCTACAAGCCTAGTGACTAGACCAGATGTCTTATTAGGAATAAGGGGGGAAGCAAGCAGAATAGTATTTAGTTTGGAATCTTAGAATATTTGGAAAGTCATCAGGAAGAGTTTAGCTTAGAATTCTTAGAAAGATTATTTTATAGAAATATTGGGAAGAAATCTCCAATAAATAAAGCTCTCTACCAGCAGAATGAATGACATTGCTAAACAATGAGCTCTTGTCACCGGAAGTATTCCACCTGAAGCTAAAAGAACCAAAAAAGATTATATTACAGGATCTCCATGGATCCTTCCAGGCCACAGATTCCAAGATAATGATACTTTTCATTTGTAAATTAATGAAATATTTCTGAAGCCTGAAGTCACTTTGATAATTTACTAAATAGAGTTTAAGAGTCCCACTGTAAGCTGTTCATCTGAGATGCAGTCTCCCATGGTACAGTGTGAGAGTAGAAAGTCAGGGAATGTGAGCCGGGAAGTCAGGACACCTGGGTTCTGACCCAGGCTTGGATGATGGCTGTGTAAGCTGCACTTAACTACTGATGGTTTGAAGATCCCTGGCTACAAAGTGCTGCACTGTTTATCACCACGGTGTCCTCAGTTTTAAATTTTACGATTTCCATGAATGTGCAGCTGTCAGCTCTCGTATTCCTCATCTAACCATCTGCATTAGTTGATTGACTATCATCCTCTTGGAACCAATTAATCAGTGAAGCCATGTGAAGTTATGCCCTGAGTTAATTTCAATTGATACATATATTTTTAAATGCATCCTTACTGTGATTTTTAATCAAGCAAGAGAAGTATTACATCTACATGTGTCTTCAAGAAGACTAATGATGTGTCTTAAAGTATAGATTGGCCTGACACACTGGTATTAATGTAACAGATTTTTAAATTATAGTTATTTAATACTTATGGAATTTGTCAGCCATGGAAATTTAATAATCAAGAAGAAATGTATACCCAAACACAAAAATGTGCATAGAAACAAAAATCAGAAAATGGATGTTTATTTCTGACTCCCTAATTCTGAATAAGATCTTAATGTTTTAGGGTAAAATTAACACTTCCTAAAGATGTAATGTTCACAGTTATTAAAAAACAATTAATGGAACTATATGCATCTTCAACACTGCCTTATTGGTCATATTTCTTTGAAGATAAATCTGAATATCTGATTTTTTTAGGAAACGACATGAATTGTGTGTGTGTTAATCGCTCAGTAGTGTCCAGCTCTTTGTGACCCCATGGACTGGAGCCTGCCAGGCTCCTCTTTCCTTGGAATTCTCCAGGCAAGAATACTGGAGTGGGTTGCCATTTCCTTCTCCAGGGGATCTTCCTGGCCCAGGGTTTGACCCTGCCTCTCCTGCATTGCAGACGGATGCTTTACTGTCTGAGCTATTAGATAATTAGAAATACTCAACATTGATCAAATCTCTTAATTTGGGGCTGTCTTACATGTGCTGTATTTTACAAAATGAAATTATTATGTGAACAATACTGATCAACTCTAATTCTTGAGAAATTTGTGCATGTTTATGGATAATACTTTATTATCAGAGTTGGGAAGATCCTTCTAAAAATTAAGATATTCTTCATTTCTTTTTGGGAAACTTAAGCTTTTACATTCAAAAGTTTAATTACATACTGATTATTTTTCATTGCATCTTATAATTTTGGACTCGTGCTTAACTTGATAAATTCACTTGACTTTATCCATTATGGAAATAATAACAGAAGGTCTCCTAGGCATTTCCAAGTCACTGATATTGCAAATTACTGCCCTAAACTATAAACTCAAGTTCATTGTTTATATAGAGTTTGGAAAGATTAACTTGGCTTCAGAGGAAATATTCTGGTAGCAAAAATTTGATGTTTTGGGTACTTGAATTGCTTACTTTTCTTAATTACAACATTTAGTGCAATGGCAATTATGTGGAAATTATGAAAATATACAGCAATGCCTATGGACATTGATTAAAAGATAACCATGAAGGAAACCTTCAAGTCTCTTTTAAAAAGTCATACTTCCCAGTTTCCTAAATGTATAACATTTTAAGTAAGAAGATAAAAACTGAATTTATTGTTATCCTTAATAATTGCTTGTAATGTAGTCCTGCCCCAGTGAGCAAGAGAAAGAAATTAATACTTATTGTGTGTGAGCCTTATTAATTGCTATATTATATTGGGGGAAATCTACTTTGGTCTTGTTTTCCTAGAGTGGTTTATTATATGCAGAAGAATAGTAAACTGTAAGGTAAACCTAAAATATGCTTTTCAAGAAAGTAACAGACATGTCGTCTATGGGGTTGCACAGAGTCGGACACGACTGACGTGACTTAGCAGCAGCAGCAGCAGTAGCAACAGACACGCACATATTTGTTAATGAAAGTAGGGGCAAAACATATCCTAAATAATTAAAGAATAAAATGTTTCTAAATGAATAATGAAAACAGCTCTGATGCCAAAAGGTTATTACTTCCATTCATTTTGATCTTTACATTTTGTGGAGATCATACCCATAATCTCACATGAATGGCTAAAACTGTATTGTAATTATTATATGTAGTTAATAGTGTAACATCATCAGAAGAATGTGAAATATATTTTAATGATAGCTATGTATTTAATATGCTAGGCACTAGACCTAAGATAATAATGGTGGCGTTTCTGAGCTACTGTCTTTTTTTCAGTGTTTAATAAAACAAGGAAAAGTCTATTCGATCTAAAATTGCCTCTTCCCTTTTTGCTTGAAGGTTTCAAATAAATTGCCTCTGGGCCCAAGGATTTTAAGAATTCCCCAGTGCTTTGAACTGGACAGTAACTTCCTAGAAACTTAACACTATGCTGCTATATCCAGAAGTGTCTTGAAGTTTCATAAGATTATAGATTGAATATAAAGTGTGGGCTGAAGTTTGTTGTAACATTTTATTTTTTGAGGCAAAATGTACATAATATAAAATTTGCCATTTTGCCATTTTCAGTTGAACAGTTCAGTGACCCTAAGTATATTCATATTGTTATGCAATTACCAGTGACCATCGCCACATTTTCCTTATCCCAAAGAGAATGCACGCATCTTTGCACGCATCAAACAATAATTCCCCGTTCGCATCTTCCTTTAGTCTCTGGTAACATAATTTGGCCACGCCAGTGCCTCATATAAGTGGAGTCATACAACATTTGTCTTTTCTGTCTGATCTGCCTCACTTAGCCTGTTTTCAAGGCTCATATATCTTGTAGCACATATCACAATTTCATTCTTTTTAAGGATGAATACTATTCCATTCCATTTATATGCCATATTTTCTTTACTCTTCCATTTCTGATGTTTCCACCTTTTGTAATGCTTTCTTAATAAATGTCTACTTTCTCGCCTATCACAGCACCTAGCACATTGTAGTCCCACTAAACACTAAATATTTATTGAATGAATAAACATGCTAAAAGTTCAGGTTTCTTTAGCCTTCAGCAATTTTGTCCTGAAGGTATACTGTTCTTAGACAGATGTTTTTCATTTGGCATTTTTAGAAGAAAAACAACAACACAGCCAAAAAAAATCCCCATCAGTTGCTAAGCATGAGATGCCACTTCTGAGGTGAGGTGAGGTGAAGTCACTCAGTCGTGTCCGACTCTTTGCGACCCCGTGGACTGTAACCTACTAGGCTTCTCTGTCCATGGGATTCTCCAGGCAAGAGTACTGGAGTGGGTTGCCATTTCCTTCTCCCGGGGGGATCTTCCTGACCCAGGGATCGAACCCCAGGTCTCCTGCATTGCAGGCAGATGCTTTACCCTCTGAGCCACCAGGGAATATGCCATCTGAAATCCCCATGACACAACCTCCACCTCTAGTTACTCTTGTGACTTCAAATTATGCACAACTTTAACTAGATTTGTGTGACTTCAGCTCACCAACAGCTGAGCAGCCTGATTTCCCAGAGCTTCTCTGAGAATGCGTGTAGAAACCCACTTGGCACTCACTCATGAACAACTTGACATTGGGAGGGAGTTACCAATCATAGGGTCATTCCTGACCAGTTGGGGGAAAGGGGCAAGAGAATATTTATTTTGTGATATCAAAATATCACCTGCTTTGTGATATCATCTGCTAGGCTGACATACAGTAGCTTACTACTGAGAGTTACTAAAACTCTGACTATCTAAAAGATTGAGATGAACTGTAGATAGGAAGTGAAGCATTTTATGTTATCTGACATCCTTGGAGAAATTCATACCACATTAAACATTCAAAAGACACTTGAGACATGGTTCACATCATATTCCTGTCTAATTGGTCAGTTGTGTTTCTAAAAAAAAGGTAGAACTTAATTGATTGTAGAAGATGACAGCAAGTTGCTCTAAACTTAACCACATGTTAGGCCCATTTGCAGATGGTATGAGATATGTGGTATTTAAACTACAACAAATCAATAGGACCTCAGTAGTCAGATACTGATCTAAAAAGGTATTTTCCTCAATTCTCATTAGTAAAATGAATCAAAAGATCTTTGCTTTTACTTGAGTCTATATAGCAGACACAATCACTCCCTCATCCTGGAGACAACATTTACGCATTAGTCAAAAGAAAATCCCACTCCGTTCAGCTCAGTTGCTCAGTCATGTCCAACTCTTTGTGATACCAGGCTTCCCTGTCCATCACCAACTCCTGGACCTTACTCAAACTCATGTTCATTGAGTTGGTGATGCCATGCAACCATCTCATTCTCTGTCATCCCCTTCTCCTTCCTTCAATCTTTCCCAGCATTAGGGTCTTTTCCAATGAGTCAGTTCTTTGCACTAGATGGCCAAGTATTGGAATTTCAACTTTAACATCAGTCCTTCCAATGAATATTCAGGACTGATTTCCTTTAGGATAGACTGGTTGGATCCTCTTGCTGTCCAAGGGACTCTCAAGGGTCTTCTCCAACAGCACAGTTCAAAAGCAGCAATTCTTCAGTGCTCAACTTTCTTTATAGTCCAACTCTCACATCCATACATGACTACTGGAAAAACCATAGCTTTGACTAGACGGACTTCTGTTGGCAAAATAATGTCTCTGCTTTTAATATGCTATCTAGGTTGGTCATAGCTTTTCTTCCAAGGAGCAAATGTCTTTTAATTTCATGGCTGCAGTCACCATCTGCAGTGACTGGAGCCCCCAAAATAAAGTCTCTCACTGTTTTCATTATTTCCCCATTTATTTCCCATGAAATGAATACCACTGTATTCATGACATTGCTAGTTGGATTTGCTGACTAGGAAGTGACAATTAGATATATCTTAATTTAAAAAAAAAACAAAACAGGTGGCACCCTCAAAACTCTGACTAGGAATCTTAGAGTACCGAGTTCATAAGGAGTATTTTCTATTTTACATTACTGTAAGTGACAATATTGCTTAAACTCTCTGTCATGATATAAGAATCTTCTTTACTCAATCTCCATAAGATTCTCACTTCTTCTTTTTTTTTTTAATCTTTACTGGAGTATAGTTGTTTTATAATGTTGTTGCTTTCTCCTGTAGAGCAAAGTAAATCCATTATACATACACATGTATCCACTCTTTATAGATTCTTGTCGCATTATAGGCCATTCCAGAATATTGAGCAGAGTACCCTGTGTTATACAATAGGTCCTTAGTTACCTGAAGGCAATGGCACCCCCACTCCAGTACTCTTGCCTGGAGAATCCCATGGATGGAGGAGCCTGGTAGGCTGCAGTCCATGGAGTCGTTAGAGTCAGACATGACTGAGTGACTTCACTTTCACTTTTTGCTTTTCATGCATTGGAGAAGGAAATGGCAACCCACTCCAGTGTTCTTGCCTGGAGAGTCCCAGGGATGGCGGAGCCTTGGGGACTGCCGTCTATGGGGTCACACAGAGTCGGACACGACTAAAGTAACTTAGGAGCAACAGCAGCAGTGTGCATATGTCTAACCCAATCTCCCAGTTTATCCCTTCCCCCACTTTCTCCCTTGGTAAGTGTGCATATGTCTAAGCCAATCTCCCAGTTTATCCCTTCCCCCCACTTTCTCCCTTGGTAAACATAAGTTTTCTATATCTGTGACTCTGTTTCTGTTTTACAAATAAGTTTATTTGAACCATGTTTTTAGATCCCACATTTAAGTGATATCATATGATATTTTTCTTCCTCTTTCTGACCTTCACTCAGCATGGCAATTCGAAGTCCATCATGTTGTCACAAATGGCCTTAGTTCATTTTTTTATAGTTGAATAGTATTCCATTGCATATATTACCACATCTTTACTGTTCCTCTGTTGATGAACATTTAGATTGTTTCAGGTTCTGGCTATTATGAATAGTACTGCAATGAACATAGGAGGTACTTATATTTCTTTAAAGTTATAGTTTTCTCCAGGTATATGCCTGGTAGTGGAATTGCTAGGTCATATGGGATTTCTGCTTTATTGACTATGTCAAAGCCTTTGACTGTGGGCATCACAATAAACTGTGGAAAATTCTGAAAGAGAGGGAAATACCAGACCACCTGATCTGCCTCTTGAGAAACCTATATGCAGGTCAGGAAGCAACAGTTAGAACAGAACATGGAACAACAGACTGGTTCCAAATAGGAAAAGGAGTATGTCAAAGCTGTATATTGTCACCCTGCTTATTTAACTTATATGCAGAGTACATCATGAGACACGCTGGGCTGGAAGAAGCACAAGCTGAAATCAAGATTTCCGCGAGAAACATCAATAACCTCAGATATGCAGATGACACCACCCTTATGGCAGAAAGTGAAGAGGAACAAAAGCTTCTTGATGAAAGTGAAAGAGGAGAGTGGAAAAAGTTGGCTTAAAGCTCAACATTCAGAAAACTAAGATCATGGCATCTGGTCCCATCACTTCATGGGAAATAGATGGGGAAACAGTGTCAGACTTTATTTTGGGAGGCTCCAAAATCACTGCAGATGGTGACTGCAGCCATGAAATTAAAGACACTCCTTGGAAGGAAAGTTATGACCATCTTAGATAACATATTCAAAAGCAGAGACATTACTTTGCCAACAAAGGTCCGTCTAGTGAAGGTGATGGTTTTTCCAGTGGTCATGTATGGATGTGAGAGTTGGACAGTGAAGAAAACTGAGCACTGAAGAATTGATGCTTTTAAACTGTGGTGTTGGGAAGACTCTTGAGAGTCCCTTGGACTGCAAGGAGATCCAACCAGTCCATCCTAAAGATCAGTCCTGGGTGTTCATTGGAAGGACTAATGCTAAAGCTGAAACTCCAGTACTTTGGCCACCTCATGTGAATAGTTGAAAAGACTCATTGGAAAAGACTCTGATGCTGGGAGGGATTGTGGGCAGGAGGAGAAGGGGATGACAGAGGATGAGATGGCTGGATGGCATCACCGACTTGATGGACATGAGTTTGAGTGAACTCCGGGAGTTGGTGATGGACAGGGAGGCCTGGCATTCTGATTCATGGGATCGCAAATAGTCGGACATGACTAAGCGAATGAACTGAACTGAACTGATGGTAGTTCTATTTTTAGCTTTTAAGGAACGTCCACCCTATTCTCCATAGTAACAGAACAAGTTTACATTCACTTGTAGGAGGGTGCCCTTTTCTACTCACCTCTCCCCGCATTTATTGTTTGCGGATTTTTGGTGATGGCTGTTCCTATTGCTGTGAGATGGTGTCTCATGGTTTTGATTCGCATTACTGTAATAATTAGTGATGTTGCACATTTCTTCATGTGCATCTTGCCCATCTGTATATTCTTTTAAGATCTTCTCACTTCTTTTTCTTATTGGCAGCTGCCATTGAGGCTTCTTCCAACAACCTTTTTTAAAAAGCACCTTTGGCTCTTACTAACACTTTCCTCATTGCCCTTTGAACTCTGACCACTGCCTGGTCCCAACATTCCATTCCCATGTTTTGGATTTTTGGTTTTGGCAGCATACAGACCTTCCAGGACCATAGTCTGTGTTAGATATCTATTACTACATAACTAATTGCCTCAAAATTTAGCTGATTATAATCAATAAAATTATGTTAGTTTCCATGTTTCAAATTCCAGTTTCAAATTTCCATAAAATCTGGAAGCAGCTTAGCTGGATGGCTCTGACTGAGTCTCTTATGTGGCTGTGGTCAGCACTGGCCAGGCCTGCAATTTTCTAAATATTGACTGGTGCTAAAGAGACTGCTTCCAGGAAGATCATGGGTCAATGGCCTTTCAAGGAGTCTGGCCTAAAGAAATCATCTCTGATGCATGCAGAATTTAAAAGATTGTCACACAAAAATGAAATCTTTCTGTGTGAGAAAAAAGCATTCACAACTGTATCACAGATTTTCCTCATAATGTTGGTTCTTAGCTTATTTCCAATAGTGATATGAGATGATGGAAGTTAATGACATGGTACATATTATATTATGTTTTACAAAGGGAAGAAATCAAGATTCAAAGAGGTTAAGTAATTTTCATAAGAGAGATCAAATTGATAGGGCCTGAAAATAGATTGCTATATTTGGTAACTGTGAAATCAGCTTTCCTAGTCACTGATTCATCATTCATTGTCTCATCAGATTTAAAGAGCTTGTTCTAATTTTTGTACACTTAATTTGATACTCTTATATAACTTCTTATTAAAGTTTAATTACTTATTGAAGATGAAAGCTCAGCTTGACTTTACAGTGATCTTTCCTTATCTACCAAACTGATTTGTCATTTGAGAGTTATATTTTAAATTAAAATGAAATTAAAACTCAAATCAAAAAGTTATGAGCACTACTATTTTTTTCCTTTAAAACGGAAATTTAATCAGTTTTAGGTCAATAAATATTCAAAATTTAATTGTTTATGCTCATAAATGCACACAAAGGGGTCCTCTTGACAGAGCACATACTTATAATTAAGTCAATTAATATAATATAGAGTGGCATGATAGTCCAGGCATTTGAATTACCAATCTATGGGATTATTTCAAGACAGACATTTAAGATCATATGTTGACTTCTATCCACGGAAAAAAATCCCTTGAAATGACCAAATCAATACAAAATAAGCAAAATTATTTTTCAGTGTTGGAAAAAGGAAAGACGCTAGAATTCTTCAAAAGCTTTGAGGTCTTTCATTGACCACAGTATACAAAGGATTGTATTTAAGGGAATAAAGACTATCTGCATGTTGAAATAGTCAAAGGATGGACTCTGAGGAAATAAGCACATAACATTCCCTAGTAGGAGCCCAGATTTTAAAAAAATAGCAGTCTGTAAATTATCAGGAAAGTGTGTATATTCGTAAATGACTGTCTGGAGGACAAACTGGTACATTTGGATGGACCCATCTGCAGTACTGATGTATCAAACACTTGAAATTTTGAAAGCTTTTGACTAAATTACCTGACCAATATAAAACAGTGAATGTTTACTGTAACATTCTTATAGTTTGGAAACAATTTTTAAAAAACTTAAATTTCCACAAATAGAATATCTATTAGATAAATCGCTATAAATTGATACAACTTGCCACACAACCAGAGTATAAATCTAACTGGGCACATATGAAGAGTATCTGACTTTAAGTGTTTAGTAGGATCAGTCTTTGTATTTCGTGTGTGTGTGTATGTGTATGTGTGTGTGTGTACCTGAGCCTGCCCATCATCAATTGAAATGGAGTGACTTTTATAGCAGATTGTAAAGTAAAAATAGCAGATTATAAGACAACTTATAGCATGACCTTAAATTTATTTAAATATATTTTTAATTGCCTAATAGAATGATAGCAAAATATGAAGACTAGTTACCTTTAGTTTATGGGAATTATAAAGAATTTTCTGATAATTAGCAGTCATTTCTAGTTATTTTTCCCTATGTATTTACTCAAGTATAAACAAATAGAATTTTTTAATTCTGTGAATTGTATATTTCAAAAATAAAATATAGTGCAGGAATCATGAGACAGAATACAGTATATTACAAAGCTGTGCACTCCTTGATCTTGGTAAACGAGGACATGCTGTTCCATTACCAAATCCAGGAGGGAAAATGCACCATCTCATCTGAAGGATACAAACATATTTAGTCTAACAAGAAACTGGCTCATTTGAGAGTTTTATAGCAAACAAGGACAGAAAGTAGTTTGCATAATTTTCTTATGCTCCTTTTATAGTGTTTATCTTTTATAAGACTCTTTGGAACAGTTGCTAGCCACCTGTCAATAATGTGGCCTTTGTAGACTCAACCTTTTATTGTTCTCATGCCCTTGACATATAAAAAAACAACCTTAGAAGGAATCCGTGTTGAATATGATGGGCAACATACTAATTTTAAATTTAAAAGACTGTCTTTTGTAGACTGAAATAAAGAGAGAGTTTTGAATGACATGAAGAAAATAGGCATGCTATGAAATCCTCTTTAGCAGGAATAAAAATAAATTCATTATTTTATAAACATTTTTGAAAGTTAGTTAAGAATCATATTTCAAGCACTGGCCAGTGGAAAACTAAGCCACATAGAATTCATTTAAAGTTGTTGTAACAAATTTTGTATAATTTTGCATCAGTTCCAAGTGAAAATATTTGGATTGTGAATCCAAGAATTACATAAATATTTTGTATATGTAAACAGTTGTTGAAACTTCTTTTTGCTGGAATAAGAGATCCAGTGTTTTTACTCAATTTACATAAAATCTGTCAAGCTAAGTTTTCTACATGTATTTATTGACTTGCATCCTAAAAGCACTTTGCATGATACTGAATGAACTCAGTCCTATAAATCTGTATGCAGGAATACATTTCCATTCATAAAGGACTATTATCCAAGCCCTTAAGTAAAAAGCTACCTGCTTTTTATTTTGTACAATTAGATTCCTAGTTCTCTGATTATAATCATGAACAAGAGCAATAAATGAAGCAAGTTTCAAACCAATGTAAATTCTTTCTACTCTTGTTAAAAAATAAAAAACCAAACATCCTTATACACAAACACAACATTTCTAACACCACCATTTCCCACTCTTAGTAATATAAGATGTGGGGCTACAATTTAATATTTATGCAGAGACATATGAATTAAAAATATCACATTCTTATATTGTATTTGGGAGACAACTTCATGTTCTCCTGGATAGAATCTGAATGTTGTGCTTTCAAATTGCACTTCAAAATATTTGTAGTTCTTAAAACATGGTAGCTAACTGTGCTTACAGTTCTTAGCTGCCAAGAACAATTTTAGATGTGGTCTCCTTTCTGTTCAATGTGTGCTTATTTTAATAGTACGTGGAAGACAGAGGTAGATAGCTCTTTATCAGGTATACATTGGTGAAGATCTGGTTTTTCAATTGGACACAAGTGTAATACCCAAGGTGCAATGAGAAGATAAGAAAACAGGTAAGAAAGCCTGAAAAGTGAATGAGCTTTATTTAAGTTCAGTTGTGATTACATCGCCACCTCTACTTTCACTGATACCCTCATGCATTTATTTTCCTTTAGCCTAGTGAGTATTTTTATAGATCTCTAGAATTTTCTTTGGGTACCTCCTGGTTCTCAGTGTAAATATACGTGGAGTAAAATAAACCTAACAATGTTATCTATAACTAAATGATTAATAGGAATCTATGGTAATATTTTGGAATGAAAATTGAATTTGTATATAGAATATATGCTCTTTCTAGTTATCTAAGTAAACTTTAGAAATACTTGAGCATGTCCAACCCTTAGCGTGGACTGCAGCCTACCAGGCTCCCTTCATCCATGGGATTTTCCAGGCAAGAGTACTGGAGTGGGGTGCCATTGCCTTCTCCTATTCATTATCACTATGTATGAAATAGTGTAGACATTTCCTTGAACTCAATTTTTTTCCTGCTGGCATTGATATTAAGCATGTAATGCTAAGTCATTTCATTCATGTTCAACTCTTTGTAGTGCTATGGACTGTAGATCACCAGGCTCCTCTGTCTATAGGATTCTTCAGGCAAGAATACTTCAGTGGGTTACCTTGCCCTTCTCTGGGGATCTTCCCAACCTAGGAAATGAGTCCGTGTCACTTAAGTAAAGTGAAGAGAAGTCCCTCAGTCGTGACCGACTCTTTGCGATCCCATAGACTGTAGCCTACCAGGCTCCTCTGTCCATGGGATTTTCTAGGCAATAGTACTGGAGTGGATTGCCATTTCTTTCTCCAGGGGATCTTCCCAACCCAGGGCTTGAACCCGGGTCTCCTGCATTGTAGACAGACGCTTTACTGTCTGAGCTACAAGTATCCTACATTGGCAAGTGTGTTTTTACCACTGGCGCCACCTGGGAAGCCCCTAAGCATGAAACTAATGCCTTGAATAAAAGATCTACAAAACAAATTCTCTCTTTCCTGAACAAAATAATTGAGGAAATTCATTCAGAAGCCAGCCATGAAAATTAAAAAGATATGATCAAGCCAAATTTTACAAAAATATGCAGAGTTCTATTGTTAAGGGGCCATAGAATCATTCTAATGTGATAAACAAATATTGCCAAACAATTATTTAGTAAATTAACTGAAATTATAGTAAACATGATGTGAGAAACATTCAGGGCTTCACCCACCTTTATTTATCCTAGAATAACTTTCACACTTAATAGTTAACTAGTAGTGTATATTTCAGAGAAGGCAATGGCACCCCACTCCAGTACTCCTGCCTGGAAAATCCCATGGATGGAGGAGCCTGGTGGGCTACAGTCCATTAGGTCACTAAGAGTCGGACACAACTGAGCAACTTCACTTTCATTTTCACTTTCATGCATTGGAGAAGGCAGTGGCAACCCACTCCAGTGTTCTTGCCTGGAGAATCCCAGGGACGGGGGAGCCTGGTGGGCTGCCATCTATGGGGTCGCACAGAGTCAGGCACGACTGAAGCGACTTAGCAGCAGCAGCAACAGCAGTGTGTATTTCTGCTTCCTAAGTTCAGATGGTTTGTTTTTTAGTATGTGTGTTTGCTTATTCAATAATCACATACAAACCTAAAGCCAGTTAGCATTTTGTATAATCAGATGTCTGTAATAAAATATTTTCATCAATTAGTTGAAGCATACCTATTAGTAGTAGTGCAGCCTACCTAAGGAGCACAATTAAATATTCTTAAGTGGCAAATCAGAAACTTCTGTTTTTACTTGGAGGATAAAGACCAACTTCTTAATAGTCCTAATCTGATTTGCTCTATTCAGTCTAATTTCATATTTATATCATAAATTAGAAAACAATGAATTATTAAGAAGTTGTCCTGAATTATGCTAAGTCACTTCAGTTGTGTCCGACTCTGTGCAACCCCAGAAATGGCAGCCCACCTGGTATCCCCATCCCTGGGGTTCTCCAGGCAAGAACACTGGAGTGGGTTGCCATTCCTTCTCCAATGCATGAAAGTGAAAAGTGAAAGTGAAGTTGCTCAGTCGTGTCTGACTCTTCGCTACCCCATGGACTGCAGCCCACCAGGCTCCTCCGCCCATGGGATTTTCCAGGCAAGAGTACTGGAGTTGGGTGCCATTGTCTGAATTATACCTGGGTTATATACTTTGAGTTAGTTCAAGACTCTTACATTTTGAAATTTAGATTTAATGGTATATAACTCATTTTGACTGTGTGGATCACAATAAACTGTGGAAAATTCTGAAAGAGATGGGAATACCAGACCACCTGACCTGCTTCTTGAGAAACCTATATGCAGGTCAGGAAGCACCCAGTTAGAACTGGACATGGAACAACAGACTGGTTCCAAATAGGAAAGGACTATGTCAAGGCTGTATATTGTCACCTTGCTTATTTAACTTATATGCAGAGTACATCATAAGAAATGCTGGGCTGGGAGAAGCACAAGCTGGAACCAAGATTGCCAGAAGAATTATCAATAACCTCAGATATGCAGATGACACCACCCTTATGGCAGAAAGTGAAGAGGAACTGAAAAGCCTGTTGATGAAAGTGAAAGTGGAGAGTGAAAAAGTTGGCTTAAAGCTCAACATTCAGAAAACTAAGATCACGCATCTAGTCCCATCACTTCATGGCAAGTAGATGGGAAAACAGTGTCAGATTTGATTTTGGGGGGCTTCCAGATCACTGCAGATGGTGACTGTAGCCATAAAATTAAAAGACACTTACTCCTTGGAAGAAAAGTTATGACCAACCTTTAAGATAGCATATTAAAAAGCAGAGACATTACTTTGCCAACAAAGATCCATCTAGCGAAGGTGATGGTTTTTCCAGTGATCATCTAAGGATGTGAGAATTGGACTGTGAAGAAAGCTGAGTGACAAAGAACTGATGCTTTTGAACTGTGGTGCTGGAGAAGACTCTTGAGAGTTCTTTGGACTGCAAGGTGATCCAACCAGTCCATCCTAAAGAAGATCAGTCCTGGGTGTTCATTGGAAGGACTGATGCTAAAGCTGAAACTCCAATACTCTGGCCACTTCATGCGAAGAGTTGACTCATTGGAAAAGACCCTGATGCTGGGAGGGATTGGGAGCAGGAGGAGAAGGGGATGACAGAGGATGAGATGGCTGGATGGCATCACCAACTAGTTGGACATGAGTTTGAGTAGACTTTGGGAGTTGGTGATGGACAGGGAAGCCTGGCGTGCTGCAATTCATGGGGTCGCAATGAGTCGGACATGACTGAGCAACTGAACTGAATTGAACTGAACTCGTAGCTTGATGGTCCAACATAAATGTGTCTTTACGTGCTGTGTTTAGGTTGAGAAACAAAGATTACTGTTGTTCAGGTACAATAAAGAAAATGAGTAGATAGCAAAGATGTATGTAAAGTATACACACATATGTATATATATTACTATGTTCCCTTGAGAGAGTCTCAGATTCTGATTCTCAAACTAGTTATTTAGAAAATCTCTAAGCGAGTATCAACAGATTTCTAAATACATATTTTCCTTTGATAAGTTGAAAGTAATATTAAAACACTATCAGGTAGTCTGTGTTTAAAAATGTGATAAATCCATTTACCTTCTTGGCTCATAAAGTTTTGACATCAGTACTGTGGGAGGACTGTCTCCATAAATGTATTTTAAGCACCTTATGACTTATTACATATGCATATGAAGTTCATAAAGTAATGATATGGGTATGCCACAGATCAAATTCTTATTTTTGTGCAACTGTGATTAGTTAGCATAAAATTTTCAGTCAATCTCTTTTCTATTTACAACTCCACTATGCCATTTGTAATGAAGTTAACATCTTCCCAAGTTGTAAACGTCTTTCTAGTTAAAAAAATTAAACATTTAAATAGAAGCACTATCATTCTTTATAGATTGATTTTATATAGGAGTATTTAAGTCTAAAGCTCTAAAATCTAGGATAAATCATAAAAATAAAAGTCAGAACTGGAATCTAAAATCCAAGATGGTTTACTTATTCATTTAAGATGTGAACTTGGCAAGTGACTTCTTGGCGTTTGTTTTCTTCATCCATACAGTGAACCTGCTGGCCTAGTTTAGTGGTTTTTACTTTTCACACAGAAGCCTCTTCTCAAACAATACATATATATAATCTCAATATGCATAAAAATGAATGATAATAGTGGAGCTTTTCTCAGGGAAGAAGCCATGAGGAAGGAGGACAGTGGGGTGGGGCTGAGTGACCTGAGAGTCCAACCCTGTATGCTGCCTGTCCCCTTCCCACATAACCTATTGAAGATGCTCTCACTTCAGTTCAGTTGCTCAGTTGTGTCCAACTCTTTGTGACCCCGTAAATCGCAGCACACCAGGCCTCTCTGTCCATCACTAACTCCCGGAGTCCACCCACACCCATATCCATTGAGTCGGTGATGCCATCCAACTATCTCATCCCCTGTCATACCCTTCTCCTCCTGCCCTCAGTATTTCCCAGCATCAGGGTCTTTTTAAATAAGTCAGCTCTCCACTTCAGGTGGCCAAAGTATTGGAGTTTAAGCTTCAACATCAGTCCCTCCAATGAACGCCCAGGACTGATCTCCTTTAAGATGGACTGGTTGGATCTCCTTGCAGTCCAAGGGACTCTCAAAAGTCTTCTCCAACACCACAGTTCAAAAGCATCAATTCTTTGGTGCTCAGCTTTCTTTATAGTCCAACTCTCACATCCATACATGACCACTGGAAAAACCATAGCCTTGACTAGACGGACTTTGGTGGCAAAGTAATGTCTCTGCTTCTTAATATGCTGTTCAGGTTGATCATAACTTTCCTTCCAAGAAACAAGTGTCTTTTAATTTCATGGCTGCAATCACCATCCACAGTGATTTTGGAGCCCCATAAAAATAGTCAGCGACTCTTTCCACTGTCTCCTCATCTGTTTGCCAAGAAGTGACAGGACCTGATGCCATGATCTTAGTTTTTGAATGTTGACCTTTAAGCCAACATTTTCAATCTCCTGTTTCACTTTCACCAAGAGGCTCTTTAGTTCTTCTTCACTTTCTGCCTTAAGGATGGTGTCATCTGCATATCTGAGGTTATTGATATTTCTCCTGGCAATCTTGATTCCAGCTTGTGTTTCTTCCAGTCCAGTGTTTCTCATGATGTACTCTGCATATAAGTTAAATAAGCAGGGTGACAATATACTGCCTTGACGTACTCCTTTTCCTTTTTGGAACCAGTCTGTTGTTCCATGGCCACTTCTAACTGTTGCTTCCTGACCTGTATACAGGTTTCTCAAGAGGCAGATCAGGTGGTCTGGTATTCTCATCTCTTTCAGAATTTTCCATATTTTATTGTGATCCACACAAGCTTTATCATAGTCAATAACGCAGAAATAGATGTTTTTCTGGAACTTCCTTGCTTTTTCGATGACCAGCGGATGTTGGCAATTTGGTCTCTGGTTCTTCTGCCTTTTCTAAAACCAGTTTGAACATCTGGAAGTTCACAGTTCACCAATTGTTGTAGCCTGGCTTGGAGAATTTTGAGCATTACTTTACTAGCATGTGAGATGAGTGCAATTCTGCGGTAGTTTGAGCACTCTTTGGCGTTGCCTTTCTTTGGGATTGGAATGAAAGCTGACCTTTTCCAGTCCTGTGGCCACTGCTGAGTTTTCCAAATTTGCTGGCATATTGAGTGCAGCACTTTCACAGCATCATCTTTCAGGATTTGAAATAGCTCCACTGGAATTCCATCACCTCCACTAGCTTTGCTCATAGTGATGCTTTCTAAGGTCCACTTGACTTCACATTCCAGGATGTCTGGCTCTAGGTGAATGATCACACCATTGTGATTATCTGAGTCATGAAGATCTTTTTGGACAGTTCTTCTGTGTATTCTTGCCACCTCTTGTTAATATCTTCCGCTTCTGTTTGGTCCAGACCATTTCTGTCCTTTACTGAGCCCATCTTTGCATGAAATGTTCCCTTGGTATCTCTGATTTTCTTGGAAAGATCTCTAGTCTTTCCCATTCTGTTGTTTTCCTGTATTTCTTTGCATTGATCACTGAGGAAGGCTTTATCTCTTCTTGCTATTGTTTGGAACTCTGCATTCAAATGGGTATATCTTTCCTTTTCTCCTTTCTTTTGCTTCTGTACTTTTCACAGCTGTTTGTAAGGCATCTTCAGACAGCCATTTTGCTTTTGCATTTTTTTTTCCATGGGGATATTCTTGCTCCCTTTCTCCTGTACAATGTCATGAACCTCTATCCATAGTTCATCAGGCATTCTGTCTATCATATCTAGTTCCTTAATTCTGTTTCTCACTTCCACTGTATAGTCATAAGGAATTTGATTTAGGTCATACATGAATGGTCTAGTCTACATCGAATAGTTCCTCAGATGCCATGGATGGATTTTGAAAATAATGTGATTGTATGATTTTTACATTTCTTTAAAATTCCAAAATAATGTAATCTCAATTACATAAATTGATATTTGTCTGTTAAAGCCCTGAGAATCCTGTCTTTAAAAACAAATGAAACAAAGTGCCAGTCTATGTTCGATACAGGATACAGGATGCTTGGGGCTGGTGCATGGGGATGATCCAGAGAGATGATACGAGGTGGGAAGTGGAAGGGGGATTCAGGATTGGGAGCTCGTATACACTTGTGGTGGATTCATGTCAATGTATGCCAAAACCAATACAGTATTGTAAAGTAGAATAAAGTAAAAATAAAATAAAAAATAAAAAAATGATATATGCAAATATAAGTTGGTTTAATCTATGATAAGAAGGATTTTAAGGTTAAGAGCCCATATTTCTTATTAAATCCTCGGACTTAAATATTCCATAAAATTGCTCCATAATGTCACCACATAGTTCATATTTAAGAAATGAATACATTGATAAAATGCAAAGTAACCCTTTAAGATGTAGAAAATTGCAAAAGTCTTTTAGTTAAATTTTATTTTTTTGTCCATCTGTACATTTTACTGTGGAGATGAGAAAGAAATTTTCTTTTGGTAAACTTAAAGGCAGATTGTGCTATAAAATGAAGATTCTTCTTCACTCCCCAGCCTTGGTTACCAGAAAGAGAACACTTCTGTCAACACATGTGTACAGCTAGTAGATTCTTGAGGTCATAGGAGGTAGAGCAATGGAAAATGAGGGAGAAGAGAGCACATTGTACAAAATAGTTAATTGCTCAGGAAAAAGAAAAAGCCTGCAGGAGACAGAGTTCTTCACAAGATGTCATTTTCTTTGCCAGTTCGTGAAATGAACGTGATGGATATAAGGCAAGGGGAACAGGTTTTCACTGTGACTAGTTTCTGATGACCTTTATGAGCAAGGGTTCTCTTCTACCTCACATTAAGACAATGCATAAGATTAAGTTTTCAGTAATCCCAAAAGGACTCAAAGTTAACCTGTCCCAGCAGTTACCTTATATAAATTCTGTGCACAGTTCACCTTCCGCAAGAATAGAGTTTAGATTATTACATCAGCCCTGTAAAGAGACCTACTTTACCACACTTCAGGGAAGTTAACACTCTAGATCACGAAGTGTCTTTCTAAAACGTGAAATAATTTGTGGTTTTCTTCTAGTAGCGCTGTTAACTCTAGTATTTTTTTTTTTCTTTAGGTCCGTGGGGCCGATGCATGGGGAGACGGATGTGGCCCAGGAGGCATTCAGACCCGAGCTGTGTGGTGTGCGCATGTGGAAGGATGGACAACTCTGCATACAAACTGCAAGCCGGCCGAGAGACCCAGTAACCAGCAGAACTGCTTCAAAGTCTGTGACTGGCACAAAGAGTTGTACGACTGGAGGCTAGGACCGTGGAATCAGTGTCAGCCGGTGATTTCAAAAGCCTGGAGAAACCCCTGGAGTGCGTTAAGGGAGAGGAAGGCATTCAGGTGCGGGAGATAACGTGCATCGAGAAAGAGAAAGATGTCCCTGCGGAGGATATCATCTGTGAGTACTTCGAGCCCAAGCCGCTCCTGGAGCAGGCCTGCCTCATCCCCTGCCGGCAGGACTGCATCGTGTCCGAGTTTTCTGCCTGGTCTGAATGCTCCAAGACGTGCGGCAGTGGGCTCCAGCACCGGACGCGTCACGTGGTGGCGCCCCCCAGTTCGGTGGCTCGGGGTGCCCGAACCTGACGGAGTTTCAGGTGTGCCAGTCCGGCCCCTGCGAGGCCGAGGAGCGCATGTACAGCTTGCAGGTGGGGCCCTGGAGCTCGTGTTCGATGCCCCACTCGAGACAAGCGAGACAGGCCAGGAGACGGGGCAAGAGTAAAGAGCGGGACAAGGACCGAGGGAAAGGGGTAAAGGATCCAGAGGCCCGTGAACTGATCAAGAAGAAGAGAAACAGAAACAGGCAGAACCGCCAAGAGAACAAATACTGGGACATCCAGATTGGATACCAGACCAGAGAGGTTATGTGCGTGAACAAGACGGGGAAAGCTGCTGATTTGAGGTAAGGTATCTCTCCGTCAAGACCACGTGTTAGAGAGTAGTTAAGACCTGTGGTTGGAAGTCCTGAAATTCCTATGTATGTCCACCTAGGGTGAGCTACCCCCAAGGGGGGCATTTTTCATTTTAAAGCACTTAGATGTTTGTGGGTTTCCTGAAGTTATTTTTGTTTTGTTCATACTTAGGCACTCTACCACTAGAGTTCATTTAAATTTTCCTGTCGAAATCTAAAGCTTAGGAGATTCTCTATGAGATGATACTGCTGCTTTAAGTAAGCAATGCTGTTTTCCACCTATAAGAAGGAGGGGAAAAAAAGACTTACATAAAGGGCTGGAATTTAGGAATGTTCAATTCAGGTACTTATTTTATTGAGACTAAGGCACACTTGCAATTTCTAAGTTTATAGCATTTTCAGAATTACCCTATAAACAAAATCTAAACCACCACCCAGGGAGCTATTTGTAAGAATAATTCCTTTCACATTTTGTAAAATGGAATAACTTTCCCCAGAGAAGAAAAGGGGGAACCCGCAGAAAATAAGGTAAGTAGAAGTTATTTAATCATGAGTAGCTTAGTTTAGAAAACATGTAATTAATTGGCTGCATTGTCTAGACAGAAATTATTTGTCAAATTACCTCTGGGTAAACAAGTACTGTATTATGAAAGACTTTCTCATGTATGATTTATTTCTTGTGAAAATATTCATTGAGGATTATCTGAAGGATATGAGGTTCTCTGGATATTCTAAATTTTGCTCTTGGATAAGCCAGACCATCTGGGAGTGGCTTATCTGAATCATTTGCATAATTGCTTCTTCTGAAATATTTACGCAGCTATGACTTGGACTGAACTGAGAGAAATTGTGGTAACATCACTCAGAATTTTATATCATATTTATTGTAGAAATGACATTGAAAGTGTCATCTCCTCCATCACACAGTCTGTTCTCTTGATTAAAAACACATAAGATAAATTTCACAGAAGTCTCAGTCCATGTGCTTCTGGTGAGCATCTGGATCGTTTTCCTTATGGCCCCTGGAAATCTTGTAATAGATCACGTTTTCCTGTTTACTTTTGCTCTTGAGAATATAAATAGGACTGTTGTGCACGCCTATTATTTACTAACCACCATCCCCCACCCCACCCCGCCCCCTCCACCCCCTGCCACTGGCTTCTTTTTTCTTCTCATCCTGATTATTTTCCTTCATTCATTCCTGTCTAATGATTTTACTGTCTATGGATTTTGAAAGCTGACTGAAAGCCTTTTTGAAGCAGGATACAATTGAAATAAGTGAGAAAACAGACAATTGATATATCTGCCTAAGACAATTTCTCTCATCATAGTGTTGCTCTGGTTGCTATTTTTAGCATATTTGATACTCCCTTTTTTTACTTACACAGTTGTATTTTCTTTCAACCATATAGTAATTTGCTTTTTCTGTCTATTCAGAAGTTGTTTGTCCAACTATTTTTCTGGTCTTGCTAAAGAATACTTCTGCCTTCATTACTCAGGTTCCCCAAAACCCTGTGTGTGTGTGTGTGTGTGTGTGTGTGTGTGTGTGTGTTCATCTCTGATGCTGTGTCATGTACATTTTCAGTTCAATCTCTATGTTTTCTTTTCTTTTCTGACTGACCTTTTCCTGGTGATTTCCTGATCTCTTTTCCTAAAGTATTAGTTATATTAGTTATTTGGCTCCCACTATTTAATTGAATGAGCCTCCAAGGCAACTTGAGTTTTCTTCTCCTGCTGTCACTGGGTTAATATACTGAAGACATTTGATTTCATGTTTACTACTGAATTAAAAGTATAATTAGAATAGTAGCTACCACTGCATGGAACTTGATATTCCCAACCAGTTATTTGAAAGTAAATAGATTTAAAAATCTGTAGATCTGTAAGGTTCTTATTTCATTAGACATATCATATCTATTCCAATAAAATGACAGCTGCATGTATGCTACAACTTACTTAGCTTATACTAAGGTATAAATTATACCTTAGTTATACTAGGTATAGTTTATACTAGGGTATAAATTAAACTTTATGTTAAAACAAATTGCTTCATAATATTTCTCTTGAAGACTATACAGACTTATATGAATATCTCTGGTTAAGAGAGTTCGTTTTAGTAAAGAAGAGACAACAATTAGATATTTTGCCTGCATTTTTCTCAAGTATTACACAATATCAGTGAAGCTTATAAAGTGTAAAGGGTAGATGATAACTCCAACAAAGAACAGGGCCACAGGTGCAAGACTTGATGATTAAAGTGTTTCATTTTATATCAAATTCAGAAACAGTTTTATTATGTAAGAGAATAAAAAGTTATTTAGTAAAGCTAAAAAGGCCTATTATAAAACCTAAATAAACTTAGCTAAGTAAATCTAAGAATCTTGGGTAAGCAGTTCATAGCGCAAATAAAAATTTTAGTAGAATTGCTGCTAGAAATTCAAAGCTAAAGAAGATAGATTTGCTTTCTGCTTCAAACAGACTAAAATTAATAAGGATGAAAAAAAGGAATGAAAGTCCATCTTTTATGACAATAGAAAATAATCACAGTCCCAAACCATAATTGATAGAGAAGATTTGGCCAATGCAGTAAAATTAGATCTACTTCACAGAGGACATTCCAGTCCCCTATAATGAAAAGGACATCTTTTTTGGGAGTTAGTTCTAAAAGGTCTTGTAGGTCTTCATAGAACCATTCAACTTCAGCTTCTTCAGCATTATTGGTTGTGGCATAGGCTTGGTATACCATGATATTGCAAAAGTCGAAAGTGAAGAAACACCTGGAGTAGCAGGCAGATTTGGCCTTGGAGTACAGAATAAAGCAGAGCAAAGGCTAATAGAGTTTTGCCAAGAAAATGCACTGGTCATAGCAAACACCCTCTCCCAGGAACAAAAGAGAAGACTCTACACATGGACATCACCAGATGGTCAGTACCGAAATCAGATTGATTGTATTCTGTGCAACCAAAGATGGAGAAGCTCTATACAGTCAGAAAAACAAGACTGGGAGCTGACTGTGCTTTAGATCATAAACACCTGATTGCCAAATTCAGACTTAAACTGAAGAAAGTAGGGAAAACTACTAGACCATTCAAGTATGACCTAAATCAAATCCCTTGTGATTATACAGTGGAAGTGAGAAATAGATTTAAGGGACTAGATCTGATAGACAGAGTGCCTGATGAATATGAATGGAAGTTCGTGACATTGTACAGGAGACAGGGATCAAGACCATCCCCATGGAAAAGAAATGCAAAAAGCAAAATGGCTGTCTGGGGAGGCCTTACAAATAGCTGTGAAAAGAGAAGTGAAAGCAAAGAAGAAAAGGAAAGATATACCCGTCTGAGTGCAGAGTTCCAAAGAATAGCAAGAAGAGATAAGAAAGCCTTCCTCAGCAATCAGTGCAAAGAAATACAGGGAAACAATAGAATGGGAGAGACTAGAGATCTCTTCAAGAAAATTAGAGATACCAAAGGAACATTTCATGCAAAGATGGGCTCAATAAAGGACAGAAATGGTCTGGACCAAACAGAAGCAGAAGATATTAACAAGAGGTGGCAAGAATACACGGAAGAACTGTACAAAAAAGATTTTCATGACTCAGATAATCACAATGGTGTGATCACTCACCTAGAGCCAGACATCCTGGAATGTGAAGTCCAGTGAGCCTTAGAAAGCATCACTATGAGCAAAGCTAGTGGAGGTGATGGAATTCCAGTGGAGCTATTTCAAATCCTGAAAGATGATGCTGTGAAAGTGCTGTACTCAATATGCCAGCAAATTTGGAAAACTCAGCAGTGGCCACAGGACTGGAAAAGGTCAGTTTTCATTCCAGTCCCAAAGAAAGGCAGTGCCAAAGAATGCTCAAACTACCGCAGAATTGCACTCATCTCACATGCTAGTAAAGTAATGCTCAAAATTCTCCAAGCCAGGCTTCAGCAATATGTGAACTGTGAACTTCCAGATATTCAATCTGGTTTTAGAAAAAGCAGAGGAACCAGAGATAAAATTGCCAACATCTGCTGGATCATGGAAAAAGCAAGACAGTTCCAGAAAAACATCTATTTCTGCTTTATTGACTCTGCCAAAGCTTGTGTCGATCACGATAAAATGTGGAAAATTCTGAAAGAGATGAGAATACCAGACCACCTGACCTGCCTCTTAAGAAACCTATATGCAGGTCAGGAAGCAACAGTTAGAACTGGACATGGAACAACAGACTGATTCCAAACAGGAAAAGGACTATGTCAAGGCTGTATATTGTCATCCTGCTTATTTAACTTATATGCAGAGTACATCATGAGAAACACTGGGCTGGAAGAAACATAAGCTGGAATCAAGATTGCTGGGAGAAATATCAATCGCCTTAGATATGCAGATGACACCACCCTTATGGCAGAAAGTGAAGAGGAACTAAAAAGCCTCTTGATGAAAGTGAAAGAGGAGAGTGAAAAAGTTGGCTTAAAGCTCAACATTCAGAAAACGAAGATCATGGCATCTGGTCCCATCACTTCATGGGAAATAGATGGGGAAACAGTGGAAACGGTATCAGATTTTATTTTGTAAGACTCCAAAATCACTGCAGATGGTGACTGTAGCCATGAAATTAAAAGACGCTTACTCCTTGGAAGGAAATTTATGACCAACCTAGATAGCATATTCAAAAACAGAGACATTACTTTGGCAGCAAAGGTCCGTCTAGTCAAGGCTATGGTTTTTCCTGTGGTCATGTATGGATGTGAGAGTTGGACTGTGAAGAAAGCTGAGCACTGAAAAATTGATGCTTTTGAACTGTGGTGTTGGATAAGTCTCTTGAGAGTCCTTTGGACTGCAAAGGAGATCCAACCAGTCCATCGTAAAGGAGATCAATGCTGGGTTTTCATTGGAAGGACTGATGCTGAAGCTGAAACTCCAGTACTTTGGCCACCTCATGGGAAGAGTTGACTCATTGGAAAAGACTCTGATGCTGGGAGGGATTGGGGGCAGGGGGAGAAGGGGACAACAGAGGATGCGATGGCTGGATGGGGTCACCAACTCGATGGACATGAGTTTGGGTGGACTTCGGGAGTTGGTGATGGACAGAGAGGCCTGGCATGCTGTGATTCATGGGGTTGCAAAGAGTCGGACATGACTGCATGACTGAACTGAACTGAACTGAACTGGGAGAGGGCAATTAGAGGGACGTCATGTTTCTTACATCTTCCACACGCACTTAAAATCTCCAAGAGTAGCTTGAAATTTCTGAGGTGCCAAGTCAATGACACATCTTACAATGGCATGAACTGTGTTGGAGAAATGGTTGCTGGAGCATCCTTGGGTTCTGTTTGAAAACAAAATGACATAATAGAAGGACTGGAGGAAACTCAGTATGCTGTTATTGCTAAGAAAAGACTATTCAAAATTTTGATGACCAGTAGGCAGTGGCAACCCACTCCAGTACTCTTGCCTGGAAAATCCCATGGATGGAGGAGTCTGGTAGGCTTTAGTCCAGGGGATCACGAAGAGTTGGACACGACTGAGCAACTTCACTTTCCCTTTTCACTGTCATGCATTGGAGAAGGAAATGATGACCCACTCCAGTGTTCTTGCCTGCAGAATCCCAGTGATGGCAGAGCCTGGTAGTCTGCCATCTATGGGGTCTCACAGAGTCAGACATGAGTGAAGCAACTTAGCAGCAGCAGCAGAAGAGAGTTATAAAGCATTACACACACTATGACATAAGGGGCTTCCTTGTGAAACTGTGATTTCCATCCAGGCTTGAATAGTGTCTTAAGCTAGGTAAGGAATTGTTAGAAAAGTATTGACAAGGAGCTCTTCAAAAAACCAAACATATTAAAGGAAATATGGTCTTCTGAATCAAAACCAGAAGTTTAGTGATCTAAGAAGAGTCAAGAAAATAGAATTTTAAAACTGATTTGTCAGAGCTGAGAAAAGAATGATAAAACAAGAAAGTCAAGTTTATACTGCACACATCAGTAAGTAGAAGATATTCCATGGCACAAGGTGTCAGTGAGATGGAAGACAGCTTTAAGAACATCAAGTAAGCTGCAATTAAAAAAAAAAAATGATGGATCTGGAAACAAAAGAGATCCCTATATGAAATACTGGGATTCCTCAAGATAAAACCAGAAAAAAATAGATCAGAAAAAAGGGAAGCAAAGAAGATAAAACTCCCAAAATATAATCGAAGATTTTCCTGAGCTTGAAAAGCTTTAATCCACAGATTGAAATTGCAAAGGGTCAATATTCTGCTAGAGGAAACTGGAATAATGTTCTTGTGGAAGAACTAATCCAGAACTATTTTATGAAGAGAGATCTCAGACAACGAGACGCTAAACCAAAGAACGGAATAAAACTCAGTTCTGAAAGACTAGAAGCATTTCCTTTGTAGTGTAAAATAAGATAAGGCAGCACATTATCTCCACTGCTAACACTGATCTGTTGGTACTAGTCAGTGTAGTTGAAAAGAGCAAGAAGTGAAAGCTGGAAAGCAGGTGGAAATATTAAGATTTTTTCTAGATGTTTTAGAAAACTCAAGATATTCGATTGAAAAAACAGTATAAACAATAAAATACCTCAATAGGATGGATGGACACAAAGATAATATCCCCAAATCAATATCTCTCATAGATGCAAACTGCAATTAGCTAAACATGGTAGAAACAAAGTGCTAAAATGTCCCATTTACAATAGTAAGTTCAGTTCTGTAAATAAACCTACTTATAAAATTTCTGCACAGAGTACCAGACTTGGAAAGGTACAAAAGTAAATGTGTGCCTGTCCAGAGCATCTAGTAAATATATCAACTATTCCTACAGTGTTACTGTAAAACAAACAAGAGAAAAGTAAGTAGAAGCCAGGAAAATTCTGAAAAATCAAAGTAGAGAGCAAAGACTAATGTCACAAGATAATTAAATGCATTTTATTCATTGAATAATAATAACAATTTTATGTTAGTACATGAACAGTCAGATCAGAAAAGGGTCTAGAAAAAAGATCCTCAAAACCCTACAACATGGTGCTGGTGGTGAAGGAGCATTTCCAAACTGTGGGAAAAGATACAGTGTAATATTTGTGGGCAGTTGCCAAGCCATGTAAAGAAGAAGTGGAGAGGGCAGAAAAATTGTATCCCCTTTTCAGTTGTATACCAAAGTCCAGATTCATTTAATACTTAAAAATGTTGTCTTTTTAAATACTTGAAGAAAGGATGGAATTTTAAAATCTTAAAATAAGGAAGGATGCCTTAGGCCACAGAATCTAGAGGGTGTACCAGAAAAAAATTGATCTATATTATTTATTGGCATAAAGAAAACTTTGCTTAGGAAAAATTGTTATCAAATAATATCCAAATAGATAAACCAAAAAAAAATTTGTGATATGTAAAACTGACACAGAGCTAGTTTTCTTAATGCTAAAGAACTTCTACAAATCATTAGGGGAAAAGTGCAAAATCTAATGTGGAAATTGGCAAAAGTTCAAGAGAATGAAAAGACAAACCACGCTAAGGAAAGCATCTGCAAGACACATTTGATAAACGGTTGCTATCCAAGATATATGAAGAACTCTTAACACTCCACAGTTAGAAAACAAATTACTGGATTAAAAAATGCACCGGATTTTTAACAGACACCTCACCAAAGAAGATATACAAATGGCAGATAAGCATATGAAAGATGCTGTGTGTCATATATCATCCAGGAGATGCAAGTGAAAGCAGTAATGTGATCCCACCACAGATGTATTAGAATGGCCCAAGTCCAACACACGGACACCACTGAAAGCCGGTGAAGATGTGGGGCAACAGGAAGTTTCCTACATTGCTGGCAGGAATACAGAGTGGCACAGCGATGGTGGAAGACAGATTGGCAGTTTCTTACAAAACTAAGTCTACTCTTACCAAATGATTATTGGTATTTACCCAAAGGAACTGAAAACATATGTCTACACAGAAATCTACACATGGATGTGTATCACAGCTTTATTCATAATTACCAAAATCTGCAGGCATCCAAGATGTCCTTCAGTAGGTGAATGGGTAAAGAAACTGTGTTACATTCAGACGACAGAGTATTTTTCAGTGCTTAAAAAAAAATACACTATCAAGCCTTGCAAACACGTGGAGGAAACTTAAATGCATATATTACTTTGTGAAAGAAGCCAGTCTGAAGAGGCTGCATAGTGTATGCTTCCGCCTATGTGGCATCCTGGAAATGGCAAAACTATGGAGACAATAAAGAGATCAGTGTTTCAGGGGTTAGATGGAAGGGTAGGATATATAGGCAGGTCACAGAGAATTTTTAGGGCAGCAGAACTACTCAATGGTATCATGTAATCCTGTGACGATTGACAAATGTCCAAACCCATTGAATGTACAACACCAACAGTGCGCTATAATATAAACTACAGGTTGTAGGTGATAATGATGTGTCAAGTAGGTTCATCAGTACCACTGTGATGGGGGATGATGATAATGGGTGAGGGTGTGCATGTGTCGAGGCAGAGGGTATATGGCACCTCTTTGTGTTTTTCACTCAACTTTACTGTGAACTTAAAACTGCTCTAAAAATCATGTCTATTAAATTCAGCAAAGGACAGGATCAGGTCAGAGAAAATATGCTAATCCTCAATCATAATTAAGAAGTATAAAACATTGTTCCATCTCATTTTCACCTGTCAGATTAGCAAATAAAAATGTTTGGTAGTGTATCAGGAATTATAGCCTCCAGGTTTGGTGATTCATTAAAAGGACTCACAGGAATCAGCATATAACTGCATTCATGGGTAAGATTTATTACAGTGAAAGGATACAGA
Organism: Nanger dama; assembly: GCA_917880005.1. Lineage (NCBI taxonomy): Eukaryota > Metazoa > Chordata > Mammalia > Artiodactyla > Bovidae > Nanger > Nanger dama. The sequence goes on from CAKJTW010000007.1 coordinate 42,163,310, forward strand.
GCAAAATTAGCCAAGAAAATGTGCATGCAGAGAAGATGAGAGGAAACCAGAGGCAAGCTTCCAGGGTCCACTCTCTGAGGAGTTTCAGCCTGTGCCCCTCCAGCACAGAACTGCAACAACACGGGCAAGGTGGTGTCCCCTGGGGAAGCTCACTAGAGACTCAGTGCCCCCAAGTTTTTATTGGAGTTGATCACATAGGCACTCTCTACCTAGCATGTACAAAACTTGCAGTCTCCCAGAGGGAAAACAGTGTTCTCCATAAATCAAATTGTAGACAAACAAATTAGTCACTGAGAGCCACTTTATAATTTAGAGCAGTTTTATCATTTAGAGAAAATTTGATATCAGTGTAGGGAACTGCTTACAAGTTAAGTTACCAGATGCCAGCTAATGGCCAGTCCTGCAAACAAGGCCTTTGGACAGAAGCCTGAGACTTGCTGTTGTATCACCAGTAGTGTTTAATTAGGCAAAGAAGCCCTCTTATACACTGTTGGTGGGGGAAAAATTGGTAAAAAGTATCTGAAAATAACTTTATAAAATATTTCAAAATTAAAAATACATGTTCCCTTTGGCAGTGATTTTATTTCTAGAATTTAAAAAAAATGCATCTGTGTATAAATATATGTATAGCTCATTATACCATGATTTGTTACAGAAAAACAATCTAAAACCCACCAGTAAAGGGCTACTTAAATCATGGTGCTTCCACATGTAGAGGGTTTCCAAGGTGGCATCTGTGGTAAAGAATCCACCTGCAAATGCAAGAGACACAGGAGATACGGGTTTGATCTGCTGGGTTGGAAAGGTCCCTTGGAGGAGAGCATCACAATCTACTCCATCCTCTTGCCTGGAGAATCCCATGGACAGAGGAGCCTGGTGGGCTATACCCTGTAGGGTCTCAAAGAGTCGAACATGACTGAAGCAACTTAGCAGGAATTTCTCATACGGAATACCATTGCAGTTATTACCAAGTGAGATTATGTATCTCATGCAGACTGCTATAACAAAGTATCATAGACTAGGTGCCTTATAAATAACAGAAAAGATTTTTTTCTCACAGTTCTGGAGACTGAGAAGTCCAGGATCAAAGCATCAGCAAATCTGGTGTATGATAAGAGTCCTCTTCCTGACCTCCTGGCTCCTGACTTCTCACTGTATCTTCTCATGGCAGAATCAGGGAGAGAGCTCTCTCTAGGGTTCCTTTAGGAGGGCACTAATGCCATTCATGAGAGCTCCATCTTCATGATTATCTCCCAAGGTCCCAACTCATAGATTCACATGGAGGGTTAAGGTTTTCATCATATGAATTTTAGGGGGACACAAGTATGCAGTCCATTGCAGTATGTGACTTCTCTTTAAACTTAAATAAGAGAGTAAGGGGTTAGGGTTTTAATTTCCTGCCTTGAAATTAGCCAGAAACACTGATAAAAGAAATAATCACTTTTATTTATAGTATTAAAAAAAGGAAGTTGAAAAAGTATCCACATGAAAATTCCAGATGTAAAGGAAGGAGGAACCTAGGACTTAGAGGAGGGAAGGAGATTCCTTTAATTAGAACCCAATCCAGGAAGATCCACTCAAGAATGTTTTCCTTTGGAGTATCTCAGTCCTGCTAGGTGGGCATGGCCCGTCCACAGAGGAGAGGGGGAAAGTCCCTTAGGAGCCAATTCCACATCCATGTACCACTGGCGAAATGTAACACTAACCCCTCATCTCCTGGCTGAGTTGTCAAAAGTGAAGTGGAGAAGAAGAAGGTATAGGAGGCAGACACTTCTAATTGTTGCAAGCATAGTTTTAAAGCTCTTAAGATTTAAGCCTTGGCTGTAGGTCACGCTCACCTCTGGAAATCTTTTAGCTGTCCAAGCTCACCAGTTCCTGGGTCTGCATTTCAAAGGCATATATTTCAGGAAGAACTATGAAATCTTCTATATGTAATACAAAGCATTTAGTCAAAGGGGGACCTACTTTTGAAAATATCTTCCATCTGAATGTGGCTTGTTTCATTGTGTTGTCCAAAAAAGGCAATTGGTTGCAACTATAAATCCAATAAAAGCAATGCTAAGAAGTGTGGGAAATTCAGCCCAGTAAATTCCTGAGGGAATAAGATTTAGGGTTTAAAACAAATTTAGGACAAGGAGGCCTGGAGTGCTGTGATTCATGGGGTCGCAGAGAGTCGGACACGACTGAGCAACTGAACTGAACTGAACTGAACTGAAGCCAAGAAAAAGTAGATTTATCAAGCTTCTAGATAACTCCATATATCAGACATTTTAGGCACAAATATAGAAGGATTTAAAAAAATCTCAATCCATAAATATAGTCAACTCATCTCTGACAAAGTAGCAAAAGCAATACGCTGGAGTAAGGATAGTCTCTTCAACAAATGGTGCTGGAACAACTGAATATCCAAGTGAAAAACAGTTCTAGACATAGACTTTACACCCTTCACAAAAATTAACTCAGCCTCCAACAAACAAGATTCCCTTTCATAGGTGAATGGATGAGCAAATTTGTTTACATTCAGACAATGGAACATTATTCAGTGCTAAAAAGAAATGATCTATCAAGTCATGAAAACACATGGAAGAAACTTAAATGCGTATTGCTAAGTGAAGGAAGCCAATCTGAAAAGGCTACATACTATGTGATTCTAACTACATATGTCGTATTCTGGAAAAGGCAAAACTATGGAGACAAGGAAAAGATCAGTGTTACCAGGAGTTAGATGGGAGAAAGAGATGAAACGGAAGGCTTTTAGGGGAGTGAAAATACTGTGCATAATATTATAATGATGAATAGATGCCATTATGCTTTCATTCAAAACCATAGAAGGTACACCACCACGAGTGAGCCGTAATGTAAACTATGGACTTTGAGTGATAATGATGTGTCAAAGTAGGTTCATCCTTGGTTAAAAAAATAATATACCTTTCTAGTGAGTGATTTGATAATGGGAGAGGCTTTGCATGTGTGGGGGCAGGGAGTACATAAGAAATTTCTGTGACTTCCTCTCAATTTGTGGTAAATTTAAAACTGCTCTAAAATAAGTAATTTTTAAAAAGAAAAACTGCCTAATACATGAAGAAGAAAATAGTAACTCCCAGAAATACTGACACATTGGAGTATTTTTCTCTGTTTGTTACCAATTTTCTTTTTTTAGTCTCTATATAAATGCATCTTAGCACTTCAGTAGTGATGAATCATGCACAAATGACTGATTTTTTCCCTAAACTCGTGCTTTTTTTTACAAACCCTCTCAACTTCAAAATTAAATCATATTTGAGCAGGAAATTGTATTTTTCTCAACCCAGTCTCTTTCTGCGGGTTTCCTGTTTTACATTAGAATATTTCTTAACTACTCCATCGTTCTCTTTTAGGCTTGCTGTCTAGAATGGCCATATAAAAGCTATTGGCTTTATAAGTCTGAACATTGCAAAATTTAAGTAATGCATAATTAAGAGAAATATGTACTTATTAAGAGAAATATGTACATATTAAGAGAAATATGTACAATAGGGAAAACTATGCCCTCATGGCTACACACCATTGCACAAGTCATTTAAACTTTGTGGGACTTAAATTTTTTCACCCATAAACCATATGTGTGGACATTGTTAGGCAGTGATGAGTGAAAGAAGGAGGGATATTAAAAATTCTCCAATAGCCTTAAGTTTTGCATGACAATGAACCTTGAACCAAAATCATGCCTAAAATTGTAAGTGTATATATTTTTCTTGGCAGAAAGTTAATTTTCAACATGTTCCACAAATCACTTGATCGTGAAACATGGAAATGAGTGTCTATGCAAGGCTTGTGGAATAAGACAGCTGTCCTGGTCTTGAAAGTATCTGGGTGGCTTTTACTTCGTTGATGTGCTATATGGTTCCTGAGGCCTGTTCCCAAGCTGTAACTGTGAATCAGTGAAATTGAAAGTCTTATCCTAAGCTTACCAAAAGGAGGTAGTAAATTGCCCACTTTTTAAAAGTAATACTGACTATTTTTAGGTTACTCAGAATCCATTTATAAAATTACTACTTTTTCATGCATAAATATCGGGCTTTTAGATTAAAAAACTTTCTGTAATATCCCATGTTGATTTGCCTGCCAGATACTCAACCAGTATTTCTCTCCATCTTGCCTCAGCTGCATTCTGGCCACATCTTACTAAAGAAATAGTCAATGTGTCCACATTCTTTTGTAGATAATATATGGCTAACCAGAAAACCTTGACTTTTCTCAAGGCGACCGGGTATAGATTATATTTACTCTCAGAGAGTCACTCTTAACCCTTGCAGATCCCGCTTAGGTGCCTGGAGATTCATCTCTGAGCAGCATATTAATTAGACTTCCCAGTTTTCTTCTTCCTGGTTAAACTCGACCCATGGGAGTGAGTGAGGTCTATCAGAAAGTGGGAAGAGAGGACGATTAGGGTATTCATTCTGCCTTCTTGGGTCAACAGTGGCTAAGTTCTTCTAACAAAATATTTCAGCCTTTGCCTAGCAGCCCTTTCCTACAGCTCTCCATCTGTCTCAGTGCTGCTAAAATCCTTTTCTTGGTCTCTTGATAAACCTTGGGATGATAAATTTCTTTGTTGTTTAAGCCCCAGGGTGCTTCGCCATGCCTTGACAATATAACACTGCCATGCTGTTGTTAATAATCCTTGTATTGAACTCTTCTGAATTAACTCCTTTAAGTCTGCAGTTTGCTTTCTTGCTACCCCTGACATACACTGGAATATACTATCAGAGCCAGAGAACTACTTCTGTGTCTTTGCTGATTTACTTGTTAAGTAACTTAGTCTTTATTTACTCCCATTCAGCTAAGTGCCTGGCCAATAATCAGCCTCCAATAAATGTTTGTCAAATATTAAAATTTAAGTCTTAGAACAAATATTAAAATTCAGTCTTAGAACATGAGCCTTTTAGTGAATAGTAGGGAGTCAAGTAAGGCCAATAGGAAAATGGAAACTTCTGCAGATTGTTACAGAAAATAACCAAAATATTCAACTAAGAGAATATAGAATATATATAATGTAGAATATAGATATTAGGCCATTCAGGTGACATCCCTTAGGATATATTTCAATATCATTGTGCCTGCTTAACACCAAAGAATTGCTGTTGCATAGTTAGATAAAATATATTTCTATAATAGTTTAAAAATGTACCATTCCTAATACTGTAAATGTATTCTTATAGGTTATAGGCATTAGTATATTAAGCTTAATCTTTAGTCCATTTATTAGCATCTTTACTTATACTATAAGCATATTATTTCTGTTTACATCTTGAAGCCACTAAGCTATTTAAACTTATTCTTACCTATCAATTAGTTGGTGTTGATAACAGCAAACTAAAAGGCTGATATAGTCAATATCTGCATATATCAGATTCAGAAATAGCAATATGGCCCTCAGGGTCACTTCTCATATCCTAAGGTACCACTGTCTCATCATGCCTGGGTATCTTTACCTCTTGTACACCCATCTTTGTTACCTTTCAGGAGTGTTTTTTGATTTAAATGATGATCCTGTCATAGGATAGTTGTGGTTTTTTGTTTGTTTGTTTGTTTGTTTGTTTTTAAGGCAACTATTAGGTAGCTTTTAAAATGTGTTTAACTTAAAGGAAAGCATTTAAGGCCAGGGGCTAACCTTAAGCCACATTGTAGACATCACTGCCTCATGCTCCTTCATATAAACTTTACATACAGTTCATTCCGAATGCCTTTCCTCAGAGCTTTGTTAATGCCTCTCATTTGATTGCTCTAAGTTTAGCTTTCTCCCTGGAGCTGGTGGGAGAGCTGGCTTCCTTGAGAAACTTCCTGGAGCGGGCACTTCCTAAGCTGCAAGGCCACGGACTGGGCAGTGGCCTTGTGTCTCCTTGGCAGCAATTTCAATTTCAACCATTGTTCTCTTTTATTTGCTGGAATTCTACCAGCTTTATATGGGTAGTACTGAATCTCTCTCTGACTGGAATATAACAAGAATTTCAATGGGAGGAAATAACTTTCAAAGGAAAAAAAATCCATGTGGGATAAAGATTTTAGCAAACCATTAATGCATTATTTGAATAACCTAATTAAGAATATGCTCACTCTTAGAATCTACTAACACATTGTGTTAGTAACTTCATGTTTATATCTTATTTCCTCCTTAAAGTTGTTGCTTACATACTGGGCATTATTTTAGGCCTCTTATCACACTTTCACCTTGCTATGTTCTTTATTGTTCTAATTTTATATTATTTTATTACAGAGCAGCTATCCAATTTTATCCCAAAGATTTTTTGACAACTGTTTTTTTCTCTATGTAGTATAAGTATCTGGCTATTGATATTACATTTTGAAATAATGTCATCATGGAAAATTTGTTTGGGTACTATTTACCAGGATAGCGATTGAATTGTAAATGAACAAAATCACTGCATTGTGCTTAATACAAATAGCCATTGTACTCTGAAGATCTTGGAATGTTGGTACAATTATGTTCAGTGTAAAGAGCTGGAGCAAAGAAACATGTTTTTGATTTTAAAAATCAATCTTGACCACTGATAGACAAGAATGCATTACATTTTGCTTTGATATTACAAAAAAGTAATAAAGCTTTGAAACTCCTCTAATATCTTAAAGTCAGATTAATAATTGATGTGTATGATATATGTAGTGTTGTTGTTCAGTTGCTAAGCCATGTCTGACTCTTTGCTGTGCCATGAACTGCAGCTTCCCTGTCCTTTGCTATCTCCCTAAGTTTGCTCAGACTTATGTCCATTGAGTCAGTGATGCCATCCAACCATCTCATCCTCTGTCACCCCCTTCTCCTCTTGCCCTCAATCTTTCCCAACATCAAGGTCTTTTCCAATGAGTCAGCTCTTTGCATCAGGTGGCCATATGTGTATGTGTATATAGACAAATAGATAGATAGCACTCCTCTTGACAGATGGATATAGATAGAGATAAAGAGGATATAAATTTTAACTCAAGAATAATAACTATAAATTTATCAGAAAATTTTTTCAATAGTACAAAATTTGTATACTTTCAGATTTCATACAAGAAATGATATACTGATACATTTTGGATTTTACATAGAATTTTAGAAAGCTCATCAAAAATGCTGTTCTCTAGCAAGTTCACATCTATCAAGGATCCTGTAGAGTAAAAATTAAAAAGAAATAGGTGAACTAAAATATGGTAGACACTATATAGTCCCAACGCTATGTAAAGCATTGTCCCTTTACTTGATATCTGGACTTTATGCATGAGAAACAAGAAAAAGTAAAAAACTAAGCAAAATTATTTTAAGTTACTATAACTCAATAAAGACTCGAGACATTTCTGTCCTTTATGAGTTGTGTAATATATAGATCATAGTGGCTAAAAAAACACCTGATGAAAAGATAAATCTGAGATAAAATGACTATAGTTTTAAGAGAAAGAAGCTACATCTATATTGACTAGAATAATTTGATAAGACAGCAAAATTTAACAAAGTTCCCCAAAATGAATTGTGTTTACCTAGGTTTGGTGTGATGAGAAAAGTGAGCATTCCAAGTAAAGCATAGTTTTTTGAAAAAAATCTCAGAACTGGGAAGGAACAGATTGTCTCTAGAGGGTGGTGAAGATAGTAAGACAAAAATTTGAAGGCCTTTTTAGTAAGCAAGAGCAGAATTATGTTCACAGACATGCAGAATGGATTGGCGGGCCCAGGTGTTAGTCTATAGGAAGCCTTGACTAGGTCATGTTAATAATCCAAGAAAGGGGTGAGGAATGTCTGAATCATGGTATCAGTGCTGGTGATACTGAGGTCAAACAGACAGCACAGAATTGGTTTAGGAGGAATTCAGTCTTGGCAGTTTCCACTGAAAAGTCTGATTATTTCTTCGATCTCTGCCTTCTAGGAGCCTCTGATTTCCACAACTCTGAACAATAAATAACCTGCTAGGATAGCTAGGTTAGCTACAATGAAACACTGGCAAGTAGTAGACACAGCAAGAAAAGAAATTGCCTTTACTGTTTTGGTGGTCATCTATTTCATGCTCCTCAAATAATATATGGAGAAGGCAGTGGCACCCCACTCCAGTATTCTTGCCTGGAAAATCCCATGGGCGGAGGAGCCTGGTGGGCTCCATGCAGTCCATAGAGTCAATAAGAGACGGACGTGACTGAGTGACTTCACTTTCACTTTTCACTTTCCTGCATTGGAGCAGTAAATGGCAACCCACTCCAGTGTTCTTGCCTGGAGAATCCCAGGGATGGGGAGAGCCTGGTGGGCTGCCGTCTATGGGGTCTCACAGAGTCGGACACGACTGCAACGACTTAGCAGCAGCAGCAGCAGCAAATAATATATAGGCTTTAAACTGGCCATAATATTTGGGGTACCACCTACAAAATAGATCATAGCCAAGAATGCTATAGTTGATGCCAAACCACTGAAGCTAATCCCTAACTGTCCCTGTGCATAAATTTTCATGATGATGATAAGTAAGGTTTTCCTCCACTTATCTTTGTTCAATATGTCCCTGTCAACATGTCACTTTGATCCTTATAATTATGTATGCTAGCCAAATTCTACCTTCTGCAGGCTCAGTCCTTTCAGAAAGGAAGAGAAAGGGATGCAAAGAGATTCCTTTTTAATAATTACTTCATTCTACTTATTCAGTTCAGTTCAGTCACTCAGTTCGACTCTTTGCAACCCCGTGGACTGCAGCACACCAGGCTTAACTGTCATTCACCAACTCCTGGAGCTTGCTCAAACTCATGTCCATCAAGTTAGTGATGCCATCCAACTATCTTATCCTCTGTCGTCCCCTTCTCCTGCCTTCAGTCTTTCCCAGCATCAGGGTCTTGTCAAATGAGTCAGTTCTTTGCATCAGGTGGCCAGAGTATCGGAGTTTCAGTTTCAGCATCAGTCCTTCCAATGAATATTCAGGACTGATTTCCTTTAGGATGGACTGGTTTGATCTCCTTGCAATCCAAGGGACTCTAAAGAGTTTTCTCCAACACCACAGTTCAAAAGCATCTATTCTTCGGTGCTTAGCTTTCTTTATACTCCAACTATCACATTCATACATGACTACTGGAAAAACCATAGCTTTGACTAGACAGACTTTTGTTGGCAAAGTAATGTCTCTGCTTTTAATGTGCTGTCTTAGTTGGTCATAGCTTTTCTTCCAAGGAGCAGGTGTCTTTTAATTTCATGGCTGCAGTCACCATCTGCAGTGATTTTGGAACCCAAGAAAATCAAGTCTTTGTTTCCCCAATTATTTGCCATGATCTTAGTTTTCTGAATGTTGCGTTTTAAGCTAGTTTTTTCACTCTCTTCTTTCACTTTCATCTAGAGGCTTTTAGTTCTTCTTTGCTTTCTGCCATAAAGGTGGTGTCATCTGCATATGTGAGGTTATTGATATTTCTCCCGGCAATCCTGATTCGAGCTTGTGCTTCATCTAACCTGGCATTTCCCATGATATACTCTGCATATAAGTTAAATAAGCAGGGTGACAATACACAGCCTTGACTTATTCCTTTCTCAGTTTGGAACCAGTCTGTTGTTCCATGTCTGATTCTAATTGTTGCTTCTTGACCTGCTCACAGGTTTCTCAGGAGGCAGCTAAAGTGGTCTCGTATTCCCATATTTTTACGAATTTTCCACAGTTTGTTGTGATCCACATAGTCAGTCTTTGGTGTAATCAATAAAACAGAAGTAGATGTTTTTCTGAAATTCTCTTGCTTTTTCTATGATCCAATGGATGTTGCCAATTTGATCTCTGGTTCTTCTGCCTTGTCTAAATTCAGCTTGAACATCTGGAAGTTCACGGTTCACATACTGTTGAAGATAGTTTGGAGAATTTTGAGCATTGCTTTGCTAGCATGTGAAATGGGTGCAATTGTGCAGTAGTTTGAGCATTCTTTGGCATTGCCTTTCTTTTGGATTGGAATGAAAACTGACCTTTTCCAGTCCTGTGGCCACTGCTGACTTTTCCAAATGTGCTGGCATATTGAGTGCAGTACTTTCAAAGCATCATCTTTTAGGATTTGAAATAGCTGAACTGGAATTCCGTCACCTCCACTAGATTTGTTCATAGTGATTCTTCCTAAGGCCCACTTGACTTCACATTCCAAGATGTATGGCTCTAGATGAGTGATCACACCATCGTGGTTATCTGAGTCATGAAGATCTTTTTGTATAGTTCTTTTGTATATTCTTGCCACCTTTCCTTAATATTTTCTGCTTCTGTTAGGTCCATACAGAAGGACCATTTTTGTCCTTTATCAAGCCCATCTTTGCATGAAATGTTCCCTGGGTATCTCTGATTTTCTTGAGGAGATCTCTAGTCTTTCCCATTCTATTGTTTTCCTCTATTTCTTTGCACTGATCACTGAGGAAGGCTTTCTTATCTCTCCTTGCTATTCTTTGGAACTCTGCATTCAGATGGGTATATCTTTCCTTTTCTCCTTTCCCTTCATCTTCAACGGATTCCCCACCCTAAGTGTGCCAAAGATTGTGACTTGGCTTTTTTTTCTTCTAGATAATTAGTAAGAATGAAGGACTTCCAATCAAGGCATAATAGAGACAGGACCAAGCCAGCAAGAGGCAAGAGAGACTCCTGAGGCACAAAATTTGAGGATACCCTCACTTCCAGAGTCCTGCCAGTGTCCTTCAGTTTTGCTCCATAGGTTCTTAGCCTGACTTTGCCTCACCCTTCATGAGTCGAGGATGAATTGACTAATGGACCAACTGCTCTCTTCCAAAGGCTGATCATCATCTGTATCTGTATATTTATTCAGCAAATGAGTCCCCATTATGTGCTTGGTTTTCCCTGGTGGCTCAGCAGTAAAGAATCTGCCTGCTGATGCAGGAGATGTGGGTTCGATCCCTGGGTTGGAAAGATCCCTGGAGAAGGAAATGGCAACCAACTCCAGTATTCTTGCCTGGAGAATCCCATGGACAGAGGAACCTGGCAGGCTACAGTCCATAGGGGTTGCAATAGCCCATAAGGTCACAAGAGTTGGGCATAGCTTAGTGACTAAACAACAATTATGTGCTTAATCTTTTTATTTGAAAAGTAGTTTTACTAGCTTTGACCTTGGGTATCCCTCCCTTTTAACTTAGATGTTGTAGAAATCTAGCAGAATTTTAGGAAAGTGCAAGGCACTATGGAATAAAGTTTGAACTGATGCAAAATTATGAATTACTTTTTATTTGAGCCAAAGGGTCTTCCTTTGTGAGAGGACTTTTGCGTCTATTTTTCATTTGTGTCTTTCTTCTCTTCTGTAATTAAGTGCATATATCTAAAGCTTTTCTAAACAGATCCATGTGATGGCATTTTGGAGACTTTCTCTACTCAATCTCATCTGGCTTTGATTTTGTTCTTCTATAGATACTGATTATGTAATGTAACATACAACTCATATAAGCTATTCATAATAATACATGGCTCTTCACTCTGTTATTAGAAAAGAATAGTGAAGGGGAAATTTTTAGGTATTCAGACAGGTTATTAAGAGAGAGAAGTTAAGGTAGATGAGTCTTTGGTGGACCTTTAAAGGAAACACCTTTCTGTTTTGGTCAGTTTGAAAAAAGGAGGTAGTGTCACCATCTGCTAGGAGCATACAAACTAACTAGTATTATACATACAATGAGTAGTTTAATGGGGGAAAAAGAAATCATTTTATGCAACTGATGTAACTGACAGAACACCAGCATCAAACTTAGACTGCCTGGATGTAAGTCAGAATTCTATCATTTACTTTCTGATTCCAAAATGGGGATAGTATTCCTGCATTATGTATGTATAAGGATTTTTGTAAATATATTAAAAGCTATCTGTGTAAAGTTGCAGTGTAAATTGAAGTGGCTGAGCAAAATCTGAACTTTTATTAATAGTTAAGTATTACTTCGCCGACTAAGGTCCGTCTAGTCAAGGCTATGGTTTTTCCAGTGGTCATGTTTGGATGTGAGAGTTGGACTGTGAAGAAAGCTGAGTGCTGAAGAATTGATGCTTTTGAACTATGGTGTTGGAGAAGACTCTTGAGAGTCCCTTGGACTGCAAGGAGATCCAACCAGTCCATTCTGAAGGAGATCAACCCTGGGTGTTCTTTGGAAGGAATGATGCTAAAGCTGAAACTCCAGTACTTTGGCCACCTCATGCAAAGAGTTGACTCATTGGAAAAGACTCTGATGCTGGGAGGGATTGGGGGCAGGAGGAGAAGGGGACAACTGAGGATGAGATGGCTGGATGGCATCACCGACTCAATGGACGTGAGTCTGAGTGAACTCTGAGAGATGGTGATGCACAGGGGAGGCCTGGCGTGCTGCGATTCACGGGGTCGCAAAGAGTCGGACACGACTGAGTGACTGAACTGAACTGAACTGAACTGATGGCTTTAAAATAATCAGATAGCAAAGATCACTGAAAACAAAACAAAAGAAAAAAATGAAAAGAACCACAGCTCTTTCCGTCTTAGATTCTTAAAATCCCTTTCAAAAGGGCAGAGTTATATTACATACAAAGAAAGAAATCAATAAATGATGATTTACAAAATAAAATAAACACCTTTTAACGTTTATTTGGCTTTAGTATGGTAGGATAAAACCAATATTTATGGTAATATTTACTTTGTAAATTACACACATTTTACTGTGAATATGTTTTTCTGATAAACTCACGGAATCTTGGATTCTACTTACACAAGACGAAAAAAACTAATTTAAAATCTAGAAGGATCCAATATATAATTAGTAAGATATTACCTTAGCTATATCCTACTAAGCATGAAATAAAACTATTTTTGTAAAAATTATATGAATATGGATAGCCATACTACAAAGGATATTTAAAGACAATTTTTATATGACTTGTGATATTCAACAAATGTTTTATATATATATATATATATATATATATATGCATGTGATAGCTAATGTCATTGACTATTTTGGTTTTCAAATAAATCCGTGATTTCTATGAGGAACTACTGCATCACAGATTTCCACTGAAAAATATTTTAGTGACCCACCATTTCTTAATTGTTTTGTCTTTGTTTCCTAATAAGACACTGCATTCAACATAAAGCTAGATATAAAAAAGGTACTACATTTATATATTGTATTGCTAAATGTCAGGGGTTAATGTCTTCAGCAACCTGTCCATAGAGACAAACTCTGGGTATTAGTTCAGAACGTTGTGGGATTTTTCTACATAATACAGATAAATTAAGGAAAGCAAATTAAAATAAATCTGCAATTAAAAATTAAAATATGAAAGTAAGGATTATGTTAGAAAATTGTGAAGAAACTGTTACTAAGGGATGTCATAATTAGAATCGTATAAAGTTTATATCTTAGCAGGAGGAAAGGAAGGGGTAGTAAAGAACTGAAAGAAATGGAAGCATTAAAGTGAATCAAAACTAGTTTTAACTGAATTTGTCATGATTTGGATGAGACAGTATTGAGTGAAACACATAATAGATCGTGTCATGTAATGTTAATTTTGACAACTGTAAATCAGACTAAGAAACACTGTGAAATCATCATGAATGATGCATATGCTCTGCTGTGGCATCTCAGTTTTAGACTTGCAAATTTGATTTCTAGAACTGTTTGCATTTGAACAACCAAAGCAGACCGTTATGAAATAAATCCGTTTGAAAAGTAAACATTTCCTAATGTGATTTGCGGAGTTTCTTAGTAAGAGATGCACTGCTGACATATTTTTGCATAGCTTCATTCTCTCTTTCTTTCATTATGAAGCTGACAGCCTGGAGCCCAGGGGAGCCAGAGGAACAGGGGAATCTGAGAATGAGTTGGGAGTAGGGTCATGGTTTGGGAATAGGTCCTATTTTGTTTCTAGGGTCAGGGTTGTATAATGCACAGTGAGCATTTATTGCTTGTCAGGGACATTTGCAGAGAATGTCTGGAAAGGATGGAAAGGTGTAGGTTGTATGAACAGCAATGATGAAAAAGGTCTGGTTCTCTCTTCTTGAGCCTAAATGAAGTGCCTCAGTTTTATGAACATTAATTTGCCTTTGATGATGAGAATGTGTTTTGTAACATTCACGTGCTGTGGTTTGTCAGCTAAAATGTGGACTACTTGAGAGTGTCACTCTGATTGTTGTTCCCCTATCCCTCTACTGTGAGAGGACTTTGAGGAGGTGCTTAGTACTTGACAGCTTCCAAAAGATGAGGGAGTGTAATCATTAAGCTAGTAAATGCAACCCCTGAAACTGCGTCCATTGTTCTGCATGGATCCTCTCTATTAGAAATGACCACGTTGGCAACATCAGTTTTAAAAGTTGAAATTTAAGATATGTCTTATGCCTGTAATCTCTTTATATGCATTATATTTATTTTAGTACTCAAATGCATGACAATACTTATGTAAATTAAATACATTAATCTAGGACAGTAACTGTAATACCATAGGTATATCATTGATTTAAAAAGTTTCTGGTGAATGAAGTCCAGAAACTTTTTAAAGGGAAGATGAAATTTTAAAAATTTTAGACATCTTAAAAACACAATATTGTAACTATCTGCAATTAAAAATAAAATAGAAAAACTTTTAAAAAGTAGCATTAGTAATTGTGTAACATAATTCAATAAAAGAAAATGTTGAGCACTTATTGGAATTACAGTTTTAAGGTATGCATGGAAGAAGAAAGGTATGAAGTATAAATAGAATCATTTTGCTTAGATAACTAGTTGTTATTGAGAAAAATCATCACATAATTGATCAGATGTTTGTCATCCCCATGGTTCGCTGTTACCAACTTATTTTCCAGACTTGAGAAAGAAGTCAACTGGATGTTCAAAAGGGTTGTAACAGACTAGAACCTGGCTGTAAGTTAGACCCTATGAGTGCTTCCCTGGTGGCTCAGAGGTTAAAGCATCTGCCTGGAATGCGGGAGACCCTGGTTCAATCCCTGGGTCAGGAAGATTCCCTGGAGAAGGAAATGGTAACCCACTCCAGTACTCTTGCCTGGAGAATCCCATGGAGAGAGGAGCCTGATACGATATAGTCTGTGGGGTCGCAAAGAGTCGGACACGACTGAGCGACTTCACATCTTCACACACCTTCATTACCTAATTGGGAAGTGCTGTTTCAGTAACTCTGGCTTACACAAAGGTGGAAATAATGTGAGATCAGCACAAATAGAATATTATAAAATTGTCACATTATTCTAGGCAGACAACAGAGTTAAATATTAATTATATAATCAGAAATTCATAAATATTTAAACTGGACAAATTAGGATAACAAGATACTCCTATTTACGAGTGCCTTTCTCCATATCCCCTATGGCCTTGAGAATACAAAGACTGTAAAATAAAGAAAAAAAAATTGTTCTTAATTCATATGGCTATTTTAATTTAAAAATCTAAATATTCTATATTATATAAATATTCAATATTATATAAACCATATCAAAATTTATCTTTGAACCATAGTTGTTAATGCCTAGATATGGCATTCAGTTCAGTTCAGTCACTCAGTCGTGTCTGACTCTTTGCAACCCCATGAACTGCAGCACACCAGGCCTCCCTGTCCATCACCATCTCCCGGAGTTCACTCAGACTCATGTCCATTGAGTCAGTGATGCCATCCAGCCATCTCATCCTCTGTCATCCCCTTCTCCTCCTGCCACCAATCCCTCCCAGCATCAGAGTCTTTTCCAAAGAGTCAACTCTTCGCATGAGGTGGCCAAAGTACTGGAGTTTCAGCTTTAGCATCATTCCTTCCAAAGAAATCCCAGGGCTTATCTCCTTCAGACTGGACTGGTTGGATCTTCTTGCAGTCCAAGGGACTCTCAAGAGTCTTCTCCAACACCACAATTCAAAAGCATCAATTCGGCATCCAGCCTTCTTCACAGTCCAACTCTCACATCCACACATGACCACAGGAAAAACCATAGCCTTGACTAGACGGACCTTTGCTGCCAAAGTAATGTCTCTGCTTTTGAATATGCTATCTAAGTTGGTCATAACTTTTCTTCTAAGGAGTAAGCATCTTTAAATTTCATGGCTGCAGTCACCATCTGCAGTGATTTTGGAGCCCCCCAAAATAAAGTTGGACACTGTTTCTACTGTTTCCCCATCTATTTCCTGTGAAGTGATGGGACCGGATGCCATGATCTTCGTTTTCTGAATGTTGAGCTTTAAGCCAACTTTTTCACTCTCCTCTTTCACTTTCATCAAGAGGCTCTTTAGTTCCTCTTCACTTTCTGCCATAAAGGTGGTGTCATCTGCATATCTGAGGTTATTGATATTTCTCCCAGCAATCTTGATTCCAGCTTGTGTTTCTTCCAGCCCAGTGTTTCTCATGATGTACTCTGCATAGAAGTTAAATAAGCAGGGTGACAATATACAGCCTTGACGTACTCCTTTTCCTATTTGGAACCAGCCCATTGTTCCATATCCAGTTCTAACTGTTGCTCCCTGACCTGCATACAGGTTTCTCAAGAGGCAGGTCAGGTGGTCTGGTATTCCCATCTCTTTCAGAATTTTCCACAGTTTATGTGATCCACACAGGCAAAGGCTTTGGCATAGTCAATAAAGCAGAAGTAGATGTTTTTCTGGAACTCTCTTGCTTTTTCCATGATCCAGTGGATATTGGCAATTTGATCTCTGTTTCCTCTGCCTTTTCAAAAACCAGCTTGAACATCTGGACGTTCATGGGTTACATATTGCTGAAGCCTGGCTTGGAGAATTCTGAACATTATTTTGCTAACGTGTGAGATGAGTGCAATTGTATGGTAGTTTGAGCATTCTTTGGCATTGCCTTTCTTTGGAATTGGAATGAAAACTGAGCTCCAGTCCTATGGTCACTGCTGAGTTTTCCAAATTTGCTGGCATACTGAGTACAGCACTTTCACAGCATCATGTTTCAGGATTTGAAATAGCTCAACTGGAATTCCATCACCGCCACTAGCTTTGTTGGTAGTGATGCTTTCTAAGGCTCACTGGACTTCACATTCCAGGATGTCTGGCTCTAGGTGAGTGATCACACCATCGTGATTATCTGGGTCATGAAGATCTTTTTTGTACAGTTCTTCTGTGTATTCTTGCCACCTCTTAATATCTTCTGTTTCTGTTAGCGAACCAAAATTGAGTGGGATGGGTAAATTTAACTCAGATGACCATTATATCTACTACTGCGGGCAGGAATCCCTCAGAAGAAATGGAGTAGCCATCATGGTCAACAAAAGAGTCTGAAATGCAGTACTTGGATGCAATCTCAAAAACGACAGAATGATCTCTATTTGTTTCCAAGGCAAACCATTCAATATCACAGTAATCCAAGTCTATGCCCCAACCAGTAACACTGAAGAAACTGAAGTTGAATGGTTCTATGAAGACCTACAAGACCTTTTAGAACTAACTCCCCCAAAAGATGTCCTTTTCATTATAGGGGACTGAAATGCAAAAGTAGGAAGTCAAGAAACACCTGGAGTAACAGGAAAATTTGGCCTTGGAATGTGGAATGAAGCAGGGCAAAGACTGATAGAGTTTTGCCAAGAAAATGCACTGGTCATAGCAAACACCCTCTTCCAACAACAGAAGAGAAGACTCTACTCATGGACATCACCAGATGGTCAACACCTAAATCAGATTGATTATATTCTATGCAGCCAAAGATGGAGAAGCTCTATACAGTCAACAAAAACAAGATCAGGAGCTGACTCAGATCATGAACTCCTTATTACCAAATTAAGACTTAAATTGAAGAAAGTAGAGAAAACTGCCAGACCATTCAGGTATGCTCTAAATCAAATCCATTATGATTATACAGTGGAAGTGAGAAATAGATTTAAGGGCCTAGATGTTATAGCTAGAGTGCCTGATGAGCTATGGAATGAGATTCGTGACATTGTATAGGAGACAGGGATCAAGACCATCCTCATGGAAAAGAAATGCAAAAAAGCAAAATGGCTATCTGAGGAGGACTTACAAATAGCTGTGAAAACAAGAGCTGTGAAAAGCAAAGGAGAAAAGGAAAGATATAAGCACCTGAATATAGATATGGCATTAACAACTGGCAAAAACAAACAAACAAACATAGTTTGATGGCAAAAATGATAGTTTATGGCAAAAAAATCATAGTTTAATCACTTATAAGCATGTTTTTCAGATGTCAGAATTACAAAGTTACACTGAAGTTTACATCTCAGTGTTTTCAAAATCTAATATATTTCAGTAACAGTAAATAGAGCCATCTTTTTGTTTCTTATTTGCTGATCATGTTCCCTTGCTTTGTGTCCTCTAACTTACATATTAATATTGCATAATGTGATTACTTTAAAAATTAGTGTTATTACTCTTCATACACAATTCAGTTTAGTTCCAGTCACTCAGTCGTTTCTGACTTTTGCAACCCCATGGACTGCAGCTTGCCAGGCTTCCCTGTCCATCACCAACTAATTCCTGGAGCTTTCTAAAACTCATGTCCTTTGAGTTGCTGAGTCCATCCAACTGTCTCATCTTCTGTCATCCCCTTCTCCTCCTGCCTTCAGTCTTTCCCAGCATCAGGGTCTTTTCTAATGTCAGTTCTTCACATCAGATGGCCAAAGTATTGGATGTTCAGCTTTAGCATTAGTCCTTCCAATGAATATTCAGGACTTATTTCCTTTAGGATGGATTATTTGGATCTCCTTGCAGTCCAAGGGACTCTCAAGAGTTTTCTCCAACACCACAGTTCAAAAGCATCAGTTCTTCAGTGGTCACCTTTCTTTATGGTCCAACTCTCACATCCATAGCTGACTACTGGAAAAACCATAGCTTTGACTAGACAGACCTTAGTCAGCAAAATAATGTCTGTATTTTTTAATATGCTGTCTAGGTTGGTCATAGCTTTTCTTCCATGGAGCAAGCATCTTTTAATTTCATGGCTGCAGTCACCATCTGAAGTGATTTTGCAACCCAAGAAAATCAAGTCTGTCACTGTTTCCATTGTTTCCCATCTACTTGCCATAAAATGGAACCAGATGTCATGAAATTCATTTTTTGAATGTTGTTTTAAGCCAGTTTTTTCATTCTCTTCTTTCACTTTCATCAAGAGGCTCTTTAGTTCCTTTTTGCTTTCTGCCATAAGGATGGTGTCATCTTCATATCTAAGGTTATTGATATTTCTCCTGGTAATCTTGATTCCAGCTTGTGCTTCATCCTGCCTGGCATTTCTCATGATGTACTCTGCATATAAGTTAAATAAGCACATTGACAATATACAGCCCTGATATAGTCCTTTCCCAATTTGGAACCAGTCCGTTGTTTCATGTCCAGCTCTAACTGTTGCCTCTTGACCTGCATACTGATTTCTCAGGAGGTAGAGAAGGTGGTCTGGTATTCCCATTTCTAAGAATTTTCCATCATATACAATGGAAACAGACTTATTTTTCTGTTAATGTAAACAATAACACCTTTAAACTGAGAACAATATATTAAAATATAAAGAAAAAGTAAAAGCCACCTAGAATCTAACCACCCTGAAATAATCACCATTAACATTCTGGTGTCTGTACATGACATTTTGTATGTATTGTGTATCATGTAATTGTGCTTAAATTGGATTGTATGATACATACTAAATTTCTTGTTATTTCCATCCTTGCTCCCTATTAAAACATCATGCACAGCCCCATTCCTCCATGGAGTGTTGTTTTAACAAGCTACATTCATATGCACCTACACATATTGGTCTTACATATGTATACAGATGCACAATTAACTTATTTTTCACATTTAAAAAAATAGATCATATTGTATACATTTTTCCATTTCCTGTTTTTTGCTAAATAAAATCCCATAGAAACCCTTCCAATTTATACAGAATAGCTCTAAACCATTCTTTTTAAGCTCTTAAATTCCCTGTCGATACTACTAACTTTATTTCTGGTTTATGACTACCAGGAACCAACATGCAGTGAATATCCTCATATATATGTCCTTTTAAATTAGTGTTTTTATTTCTATAGGGCATATTCCCAGATGGAAGATTTCTGGGTCAATTTTTACTTTAAACTATTTATAGATAATTTCTGAAAAATGGTAACATCTAACATTTCCATTACCAGTGTTTAAGAATACTCTTTTCCTCACATTCCTCTAAATAAAAGCTCTGAATTATTGACTGTTTCATGCTTATGAATAGTATTATTATTTGAATTTTCAATACCCTGGGTACCAAACCTGAACATTTTATCATCTATTTCCTCTTCTGTGCATCTGTGTATATAATAAACAAAAGATATGTATTTCTTCTCTTTTATGTGTGTTGTTCTTAGTAGTTTATAGTAACTCTTGTTACTTTATGGTAACTAAGTCTTCATAACATTCATTAATTTTTTTTTCAAATTTGTTATCTGCTGACTAGCACAAGGTTTAAATTTTGAAAACATCAGGTTTGTTTTTTTTTTTCTTTTAAAGGTTCCACATTTTCAGTTGAGGTTAAGATGGCTTTTCTAGCTTAAAGTTACATATTTAATCTCCGAGATTTTCTCATAAGACTTGTGTTGTTTTAATTTTCCCTTTACATCTTTTCTATAAGCTTTCATTTATAAATTTTGCTTCCTTTGGACATCTATCTTTGTTGGCACCATTTAAAAAGGTCTTATTTTTCTCATTTCCTTGACCTTTCAATACCTCACATTCTAAATCTGGATTCTCCATTCTATACAACTAATCTGTTTATCTTCTGTTCAGCACTCTGTACATTTTTCTAATGGGAGTATATAGTGTATTTTTCCATATTTGGAATGAAAAGTGTGCTCCTGCCTACTTTTTTAAATGATTTTCTAGCTATTTTAACACTGAGATCTTTAATTATAGGACAAACTGTGTTGTGATTTTAACTGGAATAATTTATATTTGAATATAATTATAAGCTATCAACAAGGCTGTATTATAGTTTTCTATTTCCTGTGCTTTTCTGTTGTGTATCATCCTTTGAAATAATACATTATAATTTGTATATCAATTCTGAATATTTCTAGCTGTCTTTAGTCCTAAATATTTTATAGGTGATTTTTTTCTTACTGATATAAATAGAATTTTTAATATTTCCATTTCTAGGTGGATAAAGCTGTTGATATTTATGTCTTTAACTTATATTCATCCACATTGCCAATTGTCTTTTAATTCTAAAAATGTTATATTAGAATATCCTGAGTTTTCATAATATACAATGGAACCATTAACAGAAGAAATGTTTCTCTAATCTCTTCCAGTGTTTATGTCAGTTATTTCATTTGAATGGTATTTTTGCTTTGGTGAAAAAGCAGTTTCAACTATAATAGTGATCAGTAAAATTTTTTTCCCTGGGGAATTTATTTACATTCACTGAAATAGTTATTTTTAATTATTAGTACAGAAGAAGAAAATGTGATCTAGAGGCATTGACTAGTAATGTGGTATTTGAGTTCTCTTTTATCTTCAGAAGTCTTGCAAATAGGAAACCTCAAATTTATTCTGTTCTTTAGGTTGGAATTAATATATGGTAAAAATAACTAGATATGATTGGCCTTATAACGCTGATTGTGCTATACAGTCCATGCACACTGAATCCTGTCTAAGGAAGTGCACAGTGTTACTAGTTAAGAGCTTTTGTTCTAGTAATTCCCACTGGAGCTGGAGCAGGCAGTGAGACCTGTGGTCTTCAAATACAGTAATATGTGTTCTACCTCAATAATTGAAGGGAGACTCTTGATAATGGCAATTTTCAATTAACTGTATGTCTGAAATAGCCTATTATTTAAAGAAGAGTAGTTAAGTATTGAAATAAAGCATTGTAGTTAATTTACCTTTATCCTAGTTCAGTCCTTAATTAGACCAGAGATTAACATCTAAGGTAAATTTAATATAACAACAAAAGAATTGGTGATTGTTGATATTTGTGATAAATAAAATACTAGTGTGAGCTATCAATGTCATTTGCCAACCAAGAAATCATTAGAAATTCATTTCATGTCTCTTTTAGCATTCATATAATGTAGTTATAATCTATCTACTTCCAATAAGAATTTGAGGGTGGTTTACAACAATAAAGCAAAGTAAATTAAAAAATGAATGAACTATATATATATATATATATATATATATATAAAATGTATATCAGAGAATATATATATGTCACAAAATCAAAACTCATCTTTGAGAATTTACAACCTTCTGCTCATTTCATTATTTAATACTTTCCCCTTTGCCTGTTGTCGTTGTTGAGTTGCTAAGTTGTGTCCAACTCTTTTGTAATTACATAGACTATAAACTGCCAGGCTCCTCTGTTCATGGGATTTCCTAGGCAAGAATACTGGAATGGGCTGCCATTTCCTTCTCCAGGAGCTCTTCCCAACCCAGGGATCAAACCCGTATTTCCTGCATTGACAGATGGGTTCTTCCCCACAGAGCCACCTCAGAAACCCTCCGCTTTGCTTCAGTTCAGTTCATTTCAGTTCAGTCGCTCAGTCCTGTCCGACTCTTTGCAACCCCATGAATCGCAGCTTATTTTCCTTTAAAATAAAAAGAGAAAGAAGCTGCAGAGTTGTATTCTCTTGAGAAAAGTAGTTACAGCAACAGAGGAGCTAGACTTTCCAGAGCACTGTGGGCTGTGGTGAAACAGACCTTGGGGAGAGCTAAGAAAGGAATGGCTCAAGTGAGAATGAGAGAGAGAAGCAAGAGGGAAGGGCTGGAACAATGTAACAGCAAGCCACTTCCTAGGATTTAAGTGAATAAAAGACAACAAGCAATTTAATCACTGCTGCTGAGAAACAGCAGTTTTTATAGACTCCTTTTAATGTGTGAGAGAAATTGAGAAAAGACTGAATTTCAACTTTGATTTTTAAACATCATATTTGGATGAGATGAGGCAGTGCCCTCCAGAGATTTATTTCTGCCTCTCCTGATAGCCTTGGATCAAAATTGTCAGACCATATGGCTGTTTACAGGACCTGTGCCTTGATCTGTTACTGGCATTTTCATACATGTCATCCTGACTTATAATAAAATTTATATGTCCAATTTAGTGGGAAGATTTGAGATAGAAATCTGAACACCACCCTGAACTAATTTCAGGTGCATTTTGTAATGATGCATTTTTCCTCTTAAAAGTAGAGAAAGTGAGAACTAGGGCAACTTCACGAAGGTAGGAGTATAGTTAATGTGTCAAGATTTACAGTGAGTAGTACTAATGTCAAAAATGTGCTTGCACTGGTTCAGGGATATACATATAAAAAGTAAACTGTTAAAAGGTTATAATCCAGATTTACTGTGTAGCACAGGGAATTATATTTGATATCTTATAATAACCTATAATGGAATATAGTCTGAAAAAAGATTTTGCCTATTAAAAATTTTTGTATATAATGATGGAAGCATCACAAGTAAGGAAAATTTATTCAATAAATAGTACCTTGACATTAGTTATATATAATAATTTAGTAACAAAAGATCATTTTTAAAAATAGATTTAAAACCTACTGTATACAATACAGCAAAATGAATACTAATGAGATATTTTAAAAATTTTAAATAATGGAGGAAAGTAGAAGAAAACAAATATTATCTAATTTATGGATGGTTTCCTCCATTAAAGTAATTAAAATAATGGAGGAAATCACAGAGGTCAAAATTATATAATGTGGTAGATAAAGTACACTGTGTGAGACCAGACAAATCTGGATTAAATCAATGTTCTTCTGCTTACTTCAGACAGACTACATTGACCATAATTGCACATTACAATTAGCAACTGACAACTGAAAGATAGCTAAAAGAAAAATATATACTCTCTAGCTGAAGAGGGGATGAAGTTAAAAAATTGAAAGCCACTTATAAATAATAGAAATTGAGTACATTATAAATGAAAATATATAATTTGGTATTTGGCCAAAACAGTAATTACAGACCTAAGTGAATTTATTAGAAAGCTAGTACTGTATACTGGCCAGTTATCTTATCTGCGAATAATTGAGTCCATAATAGCTAATTTAAAAGCAGAAAGAGGTTTATTATTGACAATGGACAGAGCGCAGATTTCCAGGGAGAGCCAGGGAAACAAGGTTTGATGCCACATGGCCAGAAGTACCCAGTCCCTCAAGGGAGAGCACCAGCAGAGATCAGTGCCTTATTCATTACCCCCTACTCAGCATCCCGGAAGCCAGAGGCTGCATTGTAGCTGGTGAAGAATAATCAGACATCTCTGTGACTACTTGCCTTCCTCTCAGGATGATCTCGTTTCTTATGTTGCCTGCGTGTGTGTGTGTGTGTGTGTGTGTGTGTGTGTGTGTGTGTGTGGATGGGTGGGTGAGTGTGCACTCGTGTGTGTGCACACTCAGTTGTGTCCAACTCTTTGAGACCCCATGGACTATAGTCCACCAGGTTCCTCTGTCCATGGGATTTTTCTGGCAAGAGTATAGGAATGGTTGCCATTTCCTACTCCAAGGATCTTCCCAATCCAGGGATTGAACCCACATCTCTTGCATCTCCTGCACTGGCAGGAGGATTCTTTACCACTGTGCCACCTAACTTCCTACAGTTGTATTTTTTATGAACTCTAGTTCATATGTGTTAACACAAGCTGCAAGGGAACCAGAGATATGAGGTCTTCATCCTTCCTGTCTCTGATGTACATGAGATATGCTCCAAGGAGATTGGAATCAAGTGAAGCAAGATAGTCTGTGCTATTTGCTTTAGTAAGTCATCCTCTTTTTCAGATGCTAAACATTTATAATACTTTTATTCCATTCTGATGTTTGGTATATCAATATGGCAACAGCATGCTACTAAAATTGAACTAGCCCTCTGACAAAGGAAAATAGGTTTGCCTTTTCTCCAAATTCTAAAAAGTACTTAATTCTATCCCTTGTAATATTCATTTCTCTAAATCAACTATAGTCCAAAATTTAGGTAAATGTGTATTGTGATATTATCCACCACCAACATGCCATATATAAAATGGAAAGGACAATAGGTAGGGAAAATTAATATGATTACTATAAATGAATAATATATATACATAATAAAACAAGAAAGAAAAGTGAGCCCAAAGTTTCTGTAATTGTTACAAGGCTCTAGTTGTGATATGTGAGTTAATTCTTTCAGTGTGTTTTCAGTTTTCCTTGCACTTTCACCTAGAATTGCAGCTGTTGAGGATCCTTTGCTTGGGGAAATGACACTAACCTTGAATGCCCTGTTGGTTTGAGATTAGGAGATCTGCCTATATAACATGTGTAGACATTGCAGTACCAAGTGTCCGACTCTTTTCGACTCTGTGGACTGTAGCCCGCCAGGCTCCTCTGTCCATGGGATTCTCCAGACAAGAATACTGGAATGGGTTGCCATGCCCTTCTCCAGGGGATCTTCCCAACCCAGGGACTGAACCCATCTCTCCTGCATTGCAGGCAGATTCTTTAATGTCTGAGCCACCATAAGCACCTCCATTCTGAAGCTGCATCTCCAGTTGTCTGTGTTGAATACAGGATCAATTATCACTACCAATTAAGTAGCCCTTCCTTTTTATGCTGATTTAGTGGCACAAAGAACCAAAACAGCCTATTGTTTACTCAGCTTCCAAACCACTAAGAATAACCTCCTAGTGGAAGAATTCATGGTTTGTAAGCTAAAACCTCTTTAGCAGGATGTCCAAAGTCCTGCAAATGAAAATTTTTTCAAGTGGATCACTAAGTGTAACTCCTTATTCTACCCTTTGGTTCACAGAAACATATACATTGCCTCGGGAAAATAGCACCATATATTTGCTGCTGGTTCAGGTAAAATATTCCAACTTCACCAATCGTTATTTCCCAGGTGGTACCTTAACGGAAACATCTCTTAACCATTTTGTCTTTCCATAGGGCCAGTTACTTCTGAATGGTGGGGCTACATGTTAAGACCAGTGGATTCCATTATGTTCATTTCATTACTTTCATTCATTTGCTATAAAAATAGGTTCCCTGTTCAGAAGCAATAGGGTGCCTTGACTGAATAAGGCATTTAAATAAGTCCTAGAGAGCAGTGCTGGCAGAAGCATGGTGAACAGCGAAGGCAGATTCACGGAACAAGGGCTTGTCTGTCCCTTGAGATCAAACTGCACCCTACTTCTAAGATCGAAGACTTTATCTGCAGCCAATCACAGAATTGTTCTTGCAGAATATGATGCTGTACCAGAGTCCAGGGTTGTCCACTGCTGCTGGCAGAATAAACATTCAGAACAGTGGTGTCATTTATCTTTGATGAAGTGAAGTACATATTTGAGCTATGTAAAACCTTCATCCTCGCCAGCCTGTCCACCTCTTCCATGAACAAGCACTGACGTAACTGAAGAAACTGCCTGACATCATGGAGGTGAGGCTCAGATAAAAAGAGCAAGCATGCCTTTGTGCAAAACTGAGTTTTTATTAATTTATTTTTAATAGGAGAATTAATAAGTATTTAATAGGTATTACTAGGATTTAATAGGTAAATTTGTTCCTAAGTATAGTATGCTTTTTGTTGCAGCACTGAATGGATGTTTCCCTAGTTTCTCTTTCTGGTTTTTCATTGTCAGTGTATGGGAATGCCAGGGATTTCATATCCTGCAACTTTACTAAATTCATTGATTAGCTCTACTAATTTTTTGGTGGCATCTTTAGAGTTTTCTTTTCTTTTCTTCCTTTTTTTTTGAGGCAAGGAAGATACTAATGGGGGGGGATGCGCAACAGACTGAGAAGATGGCAGGCTAGTGCCTGAAAATAACCATCGTCTTGGGGTTTGGATGCCAGGTTCTTTTATAGAGAAGAGAGAAAGAAGCAATGAGGAACTAAAGTCAAAAGGCAGAATGGACAGGGAGATGCAGTGGAGAAGTAAAGTGAAAGTGTCTTCAGTCTTGCAGAACATCTCCAAGGGAGTGTCTGGAGTTTTCTATATAAAGTATTATGTCATGAGATCCTCTTTGGCTCCACCACTATAGTTTCTACTGAGCCATAACAGCCAGGTTCAGAGTACTTGGGGCAAAAGTCTGAATGAGCTGGAAGAGCTTAATTTCTTTGTTTGCTTGAGTGCTCACTTGTTTTGCTCTTGGCCTCACTTGCAGCTATGCGTTAACTTCGTATACTTAATAAATGGATCAGATTAAAAGCACTGCATGTTGTGTATATTTCCTCTATTATCTAGAGGTTTGCTTTGCACTTTGGGTGTCATGTGCCCAAGATTATTGGACACCTAGAAACCTCTCTGTGGTGGGAGTCCTTGAATTTTTTTATCACATTTGTTTGCCACTTCTAATGGCCATATATTTCACAAGAGAATCTTGAGTACTTGTCGCTGTCTGAGGACAAGATTTTATGGGCATAGTCATCCGTATAGCTGTCCTGTGGGATGATATGAGAAAAATCCCTGCAGATTAAACTGTGGCATGGAGAGTGATGCAGCGCTAAGTTGTAAGATAAAATGTCCTGTTGCCCTTACCATGTGACAGCAGAGAGGACAAGCAAACGATCAATTGCTTTATAAACAGATATTCATCCTCACTAATAGGAGAAATACAAAGTAAGACAACCAAGAGTTAACCACTATCACCTTTCAGATTTAAGAAACTATTGAAAAGTTTGATAATACCAAGTTTTGGTTCAGATATGATGAAATGGGACTCATCCACTGCAGATCAGACTATGAATTAGGATTTTGACCTTGGAAGATGATGATCTTGGAATACCATCAAAATGTACAATTAAAATGTATGACCCATTAAGTCACTTCTGATGCTTTCCCAACTGCTACACTGCATACATGTGTTTAAGTACATGTAAATGTCCACTGAAGGATATTTGTGTTTGCAGATATGTAATGGCACCCCAATCCAGTACTCTTGCCTGGGAAATCCCATAGATGGAGAAGCATGGTGGGCTGCAGTCCATGGGGTCACGAAGAGTCTAACACGACTGAGCGACTTCACTTTCACTTTTCACTTTCATGCACTGGAGAAGGAAATGGCAACCCACTCCAGTGTTTTTGCCTGGAGAACCTCAGGGACAGGGGAGCCTGGTGGGCTGCCGTCTATGGGTTTGCACAGAGTTGGACACGACTGAAGCGACTTAGCAGCAACAGCAGTGTATCTCTAGGCGCGTATGTGATTAAAAAGTAAATATCTGGATTCTTGTTTGACAGATTTTGACCCTCACACCCACTTCAAGAATATAAAAAGAAATTAAAGTGCTGAGCAAGAAGGATTTATCAAGTGATTTCTTGGGGGGGCGGGGCGGAGGAAACTACTGCAGCTCTTTACCTCATACCTAATGAGGGGCCTTTCTTCAGGACGTTTCCATTACCTGTGTTGTAGCCACGTGTTCCAGCAAACAAACTCACTCAGAAGGATAATGCGGATAGTGGAGTGCAGTTTATTACACTGGCAGGCCCAGGGCAGAGTCTCCTCTTAAGGACCCTGACCAATTTTTGTGAAAACTTTATATACCCTAAGTGTACTTGCTCAAACCCACCTCCCCAAATTCCTTGAAACTAGTCTAGACAAGGTAAAGAGAGATGCAGTCAAAGTTAACCCATGATTCATGTGTCACAAGCCTAGATAAACAGTGGACATTTATCAGTAGGACTGTGGTCATAGCCCGATAAACATAATGGAATTTACAACTTTGTTGTGTTACAGAGATAATTAGCATATTCTTTTAGGCATCGGAGAGTCCAAGTCCTGAGGCTCTTTTATCTGGGGGTCTGGTTTCCCATTGGTGTGCCACTTCTATAGACACTGGGCACAAAGTTCAGAGTCCACTGGGAGGGTGACCATGCGTGTAGCCCAGTGTTTGCAGCCTGGCCTAAGATGGAGTCCAGCTCTGTCTGTTTCCTCCTTCATTCCCCTCTCTTGATGCTCTTAACTCATATTATGAGCATCATTCATAGGGTTATATTGCACCCTGGCTCTCCAACCACCAATTTGGGAGAATGACATCAACCTTCGGGTCCACAAAGCAGAACTATCAAGGCAACTATAACAGTGGTAAATACAGTTTTCCGCCAATCGCCCTTCACCCAAGATAGGACTGAAGTCCAGAAAGGAACGTTTTCATTTGACATTGCTTTTACCTGGTTTTTCATGTCATCTAAAGCAGTCGATACATTGCCAGATCAGTCAGGAATGTATACACAGCATTTAACCTTAATTATAGCATAGGCCCCTCCTTGAGCAGCTGTGAGTATGTCCAAAACCATTCTGTTATGAATTACTGCTTTTCTCATTTGGATTTGCTCTTCATTTATGGCTTGGATGGCTTTTGTTCTATCTAGGAGGGCCTGTTTTGTGAAATTAGTCAAGGCCTCTACTTTAATCATGATATCTGTTGTTCCTATAGAGGGTACGGATAAGACAGCAATATACTTATACCATTGAAACACAGATCTTGTCCACCGAGCATGTAAATAAGGTAGATTTACTGGGGCTTGTTGTAGGTTAGGCTTTTGTTACACTGGCATTTATATCAAATGTAACCCCATGACCCGAGTCCGTTGACTGCAGGTCTTGCACCAAGAGAGCAAGGAGAGGTTATGATTGACAAGAGAGAGGAAAGTCTATTTTTGTCATCCCAGAAAAGAGCAGAGTGGTTTAAACTCTCCTTGGCAGAGCGGTGACACCCACCAAGGAAGGCCCTCCATCACTGACAGAGGCACAGCCCCGCACACCCAGCAGCTGGAAGTGTTGTGGAAGTGTGCGTAGGAATGCGCCCATGAGATGAAAACATTGTCCTGAGCTGAAACGGAAGTTAAATTCAAAATCACGTTGATGAGGCCAAGCAGCAGGAGTTGATTGTGCAGCTTCATCCTGAAGGGGCTCGTCCAGGATCTTCTTTTCCTTCTTCTTAAGGATGGTCTTAGTCTCTCGAGGGTCAGCGAGGTCCTTCTGTGCAGTCCACTCAGCGTTTTTGGGTCTGCATGGTACGTTCTCTTCACCCCCGTATGATGGATCCAAGGGACAATACCTGCAACTTTAACTGCAGTAGGGGTAGTTAGAATAACATAAGGGCACTTTCACCAAGGGGCTAGCAAGTCATGTTTCCAACCTTTGACCCATACTTGGTCATCAAGCGTAAACTCATGAATCTGTGCCCCAAGGGGGAATGGCACCCTTTCTTGTACAAACTTAGTTACCCAATTTATTACCTTAACCAGTTCCATCTGCTGTGAAATCCTATTACCCCTTACCTGAGGCAAATTTGTTGACACTTGTTTTATTATGGGAGGGGACCTGCCATACACAATTTCCTATGGAGAATAGCCTTGGGACTGTGGGGTCATCCTGAGTCTGACAGAGCCATCAGAAGCAAGTCCACCTAGGAGCAGACAGTGTCTATGATCCACTTGGAGAGTGTCTTTAAGTGTCCGGTTGGTTCATTCCACCATCTCAGAACTCTGGGCCTGTATGCAGTGTGCAGTTTCCATTTGATGTTTAAAGTTTTGCTTACTTGTACTAAATCAGCTACAAAAGCTGGGCCATTGTCGGAACCAATGCTGGTAGGAAATCCAAATCTGGGAACTATTTCCCTAAGCAGGCACTGGGCTACTTCTGATGCTCTTTCAGTCCAGATAGGAAAAGCTTCTACCCATCCCAAGAATGTACATACCATGACCAGCAGGTAACGGTAGTGTTGGTGAGGTTTCATTTCAGGGAATTCCACTCCCAGGTGTTCAAAGGGCAGCGTGCCTTTCAGCTGATACCTGGAGGTTTTTGTCTGAATACCCGAGAGGTAGCATTAACCTGTGAGCAGGCAGCATGGCCTAGGTGGGTCGCTTGGTGTGTCTGGCTTACCAGATTGTGTGCCAGCCCCCTCCTGTACCAATAATTTGCCCCTTGGCAATTCCCACCATCCCTTTTCAGTCTTGATGGCCTCTTCCACTTTGGCTAACCTCATAGCTGTTGTCCTTGTTTTATCAAGCTAGTGGCCTCAGTATATAGGACCCAACTAGGGTCTGGAACCTTGTGTCCTTCGTTAAAACAAACCCCAGATACCTTACCATCTCTTTGTAGATCTGTGCCTTCTTCTTCGATACCTGGTAACCTGCTCCAACAGCTAGAGCAGTGCTTTTGTCCCTTCCCAACTTTTTTCCTTGGTCTCGGCAGCCAGCAGCAGGTCATCCACGTATCATAGGAGCCAACATCCATACTCTTTCAGATGGAATGAGTCCAGGTCAGAAGCTAAGGCTTCCCCAAAGATGGTTGGGTAATTCCTAAACCCTTGTGGGGGAGTCCAGGTGAGCTGTTGTTTGGTGCTCCCAACTGGATCTTCCCATTCAAAGGCAAAGATGGGCTGTGATGCTGGGGCAAGATGTGTGCAGAAGAAGGCATCCTTGAGATCTAGGCAAGTATAAACTTTAGTCCTTGGCAGGAGGAGGTTAAGTAAGGTATAGGGGTTTGGAACAGTGGGGTGTAAAGTTACAGTAGCCTAGTTGAACTAGCCTGAGATCCTGTATAGGCCTATAGTCCTGTCCTTCTTCCTTTTTGACTGGCAGGATCGGCATATTTCAAGCCGACTGGCACTCTACTAGAATGCCCACTTGTTTCAGTCTATTGATGTGGGGCAGTATGCCGGCCCAGGCCTCTATCGGTAGCGGGTACTGGCGCTTTCTAACCAGGATGGTGCTTGGTTTGAGTTCTGTTTCACTGGGGCTTGATGTTTAGCCAGCCTTGGGGGGGTGGCGCGGGGCGGGAGGGAGGAGTTGTCTTCCACACAGACATCAGGGAATAATTGAGTTAGCTCTCTCTCATGCTCTTCTGGCCCACTCAGTTCTTCCTTTGGAGGCTCATGCAACCTCCACTCATCATGGGGTGGTATTCAGAGAGAGAGATAATAAGTCAGAGTGTCCATCCGGAAGATGGGCCTCTCCTCAGGGGAGAAAGTCACTTGTGCTCCTAGTTTGGAGAGCAGGCCTCTTCCCACCATGGGTACTGGGCACTCAGGAATATAGAGGAATTCATGAATCACTTGGTACCCACCCCCCATCTGACATTTTCTGGTCTGGCAAAACGATTTAATCATCTTTTCTCCCAATACCCCAGTTACAGCAGTAGTCTTTTTGGACCGTGGTGGAACAGGTTTTGTTACTACCGACAGTTCTGCTCCTGTATCCATCATGAAGTCAATGTTTTGGTCCCCCACTTTTAAGGTTACTATGGGCTCTTGGGGACCTGATATCTCTGAGCCCTGGCAGCCTATTTAATTTCCAAGTCAGCAAGCCCCACAACTGTGGGCGCTTCCTCTTCCTTCCTTGCTTTCGTGCATTCATTCTTCCAGTTGCCAAAAGCTTGGCACCGGGCACACTGGTTTGGCTGTAATGGGGCCCGGGGCCTCTGTTGGGACCGGTTGAAGGACTGTCCTGTCCCTGGGGCAGAGGAGCTTTTCCGGGAGGGCCCGAGATAGACTTTCCCAGAGCAGCAGCTAGCATTGCAAATCTCTTGTCTGTTCTCTTTCATTCATTCCAGTCTCTGCTTAATTCCAGCGTCTCCCTCCCCTTCTTGTCAGTACTCACCAGGAAAGGTGGGTATAGCTTGGGTGGTTTGGCTAGAGCCCGATCCTGGAAGCGTTGGCCAGAGGCTTCTGTCACCGGGATCGGAACCCACCAAAACGCGGCTCTAGGAACTCCGGGAGAGCTGGCGGAGGAGCAGCGGCTGCTGCAGGAACTTCACCTGGCCTTGGATTGGGCATTAAGGCAGCCTCTGGTCTTGGTGGAGCTCTGCATTCAAGCGCTTCATTATACAGTATGGGGAGGGGTCAGGTCGTCCCCGTCCAAATCCTGTAGAATTCCTTTTTATCATCAGTCAATTTTTGTGCCAATAATATTTTCCCCTTTCCCTTCTGGATACAGAACCTTGTCCAAGTAGGAGGCTCTTGAGCGAACCCTAGCCATGAGTCAATATGTGGATACCGATCCAGGTGTCCTGGCTCTCCTGTG
Organism: Nanger dama; assembly: GCA_917880005.1. Classification (NCBI taxonomy): domain Eukaryota; kingdom Metazoa; phylum Chordata; class Mammalia; order Artiodactyla; family Bovidae; genus Nanger; species Nanger dama. The sequence goes on from CAKJTW010000007.1 coordinate 42,196,224, forward strand.
ACTACTGCATAGACTGCTCCCACTATTTGTAAATTCACGGTGCTCTCTGGTGGCCATCCTACTCCCATAGGGGCCATTCGACCCCCTATGTGTAGGCAGTTAGGCTTCATCTTCATCCATAGTCTCCTCCAAATCCCTTCTTTAAATTTTTAATCATGCACTCCAATACAGTTGCCTCAGATTCACTTCCCCCATCTTGCTTACTTTCTCGGACCTTCTACTTTTCCTTTTCATTCTGTCTATGAAGTTTTCAGTACCCCATGTACTTCTGATATTTTCACTCAATGACACTTAAATTGCCATTCTGCCTCCTTCCTAATTGGGGTGAGAGGAGCCTTACCCGCCAGATCCCAGAGGGAGAAGGGGGATCGGCATGTCTTCATCTGCTGGTCAGCACAGCCGAACCAGAAACCACGTGGTCCAAGACTGTTTCTCCCTTAAAGTCCGTTCTGCCTTGGTGGGCTTGATCAGGTGCGGATGAAAACACAGATGGGTTAAATACCCATGTCTCAGGCTATCTCTGGAAAAGCCAATTCATACTCACTTATGTATCCCCCTCCTTCTAGCCTAACAATTCCGAGGGGGTCAAGAATTCCACAGCAGACGGGACACCTCCTAGGGGAGGGCAGAATACGAATATACAAGGACCAGTTTCTTATCCTAAAAATCCCCTGGCGATTGCTGGTAATAATTTTCCCTGAGACTGCATGGACATACCTCCTAAATGACCTTCACAAATTCCCTTCCTAAGCCCTAACATGCTCGCCGACCTGTGTACCAAGCAATCACTGCTGCCTGCCTATCCTAAAATCCCCTGGTGATCACTTGGTAGTAATTTTCCTGGAGACAGCATGGACACACCTCCTAAATGACCTTCACAAATTTCTTTCCTAAACCCTAGCATGCTCGTCGACCTGTGTACCAAGCAATCACTGCTGCCTGCCTATTCCAGGCTCCTGGGGTCCATGCCCCTTCTAGTCCTTCCCAGGGGGTGATCAGGCCCCCTCTTCCACCTGCTGGGTGGGTTCCTCCTCACCTGAGCATTCAGTTCCCCTGCTGCCATCCACTACCTGCTAACGTGAAAGGTCCAGGAGTTGAGAAGCAGAACCTGTCCAGAAGGGTGAGGCGCCTTCCCCCTCTAGAAGATTCAAGCTGCAAGTCCTTGGAGTAGTCCCAAATGGGACTTGTCTCCTCAAAGTGAGGAGTTTCCCAGCCAGTGCACCAAATGTTATAGCCATGAGTTCCGGGAAACAAACTCACTCAGAAGGACAATGCAGGTTGCAGAGTGCAGTTTATTACACTGGCGGGCCGAAGGCAGTCTCCTCTTAGCCAAGGACCCCGACCAGTTTTTGTGAAAACCTTATATAGGGTGTACTTGCTCAAGCCCACCTCCTCAGATTCCTCTAAACTAGTCTGGACAAGATAAAAGAGAGAGACGATCAAAGTTAACCCATGATTCATATGTCACAAGACTAGATAAACAGTGGACATTTATCAACAGGACTGTGGTCGTATCCCGATAAACATAATGGAATTTATCACTTTGTTCTCTTACAGAGATAATTAGCATATTCTTTTAGGCAATGGAGAGTCCAAGTCCTGAGGCTCTTTTATCTGGGGGTCTGGTTTCCCATTGGTATGCCACTTCTATAGACACTGGGCACAAAGTTCAGAGTCCACTGGGAGGGTAACCATGTGAGTAGCCTAATCTTCGCAGCCTGGCCTGAGACGGAGTCCAGCTGTGTCTGTTTCCTCCTTCACCTGGGCTTTGGGAAGCTAGTTAGACTGGGTTGATTGATTTCTTCGGCCTGTACCCTGGGAGCCTGCAGTGTGGGCATGCACTCTGAGATGATTATGGCAGAGGCTGCTTCCTGCAGACTCCATGAAGACCATGCTATCATAGGGGAAGACGGCGTGGGGTCATCTTGGGTGCTGGAGGGCCATGGAACCCCAGTAGCAAGAGTGTGCTACCTTTCCCTTAGGCAATTCAGACATGAGAGCTTGGGGCTGGAGAGCTAGCATGAAGCATTTGGACTTCTCAGTAGAAATGCTGATAGCAGCACTTAACAGAACTAGAAAGCCAATGTCGGCAACTCTGTGTATTTGAAAAGTTGTTTAACATTTCAGGGTTACAGTTACCTTATGTATAAATGGAAGAGTTAGTTGGGGATGTATTATCTTGGGTTCCTGTAGAAGAAAAACAAATGCCTTGTGGTATTTTTATGATATTTATGGCCAATTGTAGCACTGCATTCTGGACTATCCTATCACCTTCATCACCCTCCTGTGTTTTTATATATTGCTTTGATTCAAGAAGTGTAAAGATCAGTAAATAATGTTATAATATTATTAAATCTACCCATGTATTATGTTTGATTAAAAAATACAGTCTGTATGGTAGCTTTTCTGAACTAATAAGTAGATTTCAATGCCTAGCAAACCATTAAATCGATGTTATGGTTATTATTAATATTAATGAAATTGATCATTAATATTTATTACTGTGTAAACATTTAATATACAGTAATTATTTTCAGAAGTAATATAATAGATCTCCCCTGCCTGAGTACACAGTTATACATTTATGTTAGAATTACTTTAAAGAATAGTCTTAGTAATTAGTTATCATAGAATATATGTGTGATAAAATAACATATTGTTGTCAACTCACCCTGCTAAAATTGAAATCTATATATTTAAAAGTGCCATCTGCATCTATTTAAATTATTCCTTCATCCTATAAAATAAAATTTGGATTCATTTCTTTTTATTGCTCATTAGATGTTGTTTTAGATAGATCTTCCCTAACACTTGAAATAGAGTTGAAGTAAAACAAAACTGTATTTAACTGAAAAAAAAATCTTTCCAAATTCTGGTAGTTTTGACAAATATATACAAGTTATTATTGTCCTGATCAGATTTCCATTTATAACTCAAAGCCCTGTATGTCTTATAACATGCAAATAGGTATATAAACAGAGACTCTACCCTCTTCCTTTTCTTAATCTTCCTTAAACATCCTCATCCATGTAACTCTGTAATTCAACAAAAGAACTTTATACTATTAAAGAGAAATAACTTTGAGATTACAAGGTACATCTATTGCAATATAGTGAAGAAGTGATGCAATGAACATATAGTCAATAACAGGTACTTTTCCATTAAGTTTAACAAATACTCTAGCAGGAATCCCCATATAGTCAGAGTGACTTTTCATTCTTCACGTTTATTTCATTTTATCTAAAGATGTTGATTTTAAAGTCCTGTTTCTGAATGTCTTGATTTCTTCCCTGAGTCTTGTGAAGAATGCATTATGGAAAGGCAAGTAGAATTATCTTCTTTTAAAAGATTTAGCTTTCCCATTTTTCTCAGTGTAGAAATAACTAGGCAAACTGTTTTTCATTCCACAGAGTGCACATTTTAAGAGTTTATTAAAGAGTTTTTGAGTAGTGGTTGTGAGATTTTATTATAAAGTATCTGTGTCTCAAGATGTTTTTATATCTTCTGATTAAAAGTCCCTTCTCCAGTTTTATCACATATAGAAAACCCTTTACTACTTGTATGCTATGTTGACAGTGATTTTTATCATGCTGGGTTGTCTCCATCATATTGTTTATTAATTGAGTATATGTTATCTATTTCTTGCCCAATATTGAGACATAAATAAACAAATGAATAAATAAGATAACATTACAGTATTTGAGAAAGAATAAAGTCCAGTAGGGGAGAAAATAGCATCACACATACAGAAACTATGGGCTTCCTGGGTAGGTCAGCTGTTAAAAGAATCCACCTGCAATGCAGGAGACCCTGGTTTGATTCTTGAATCAAAAAGATTCCCTGGAGAAGGGACAGGCTACCCACACCAGCCTCTTGGGCTTCCATGGTAGCTCAGATGGTAAAGAATCCGCCTGCAATGCAGGAGAGCTGGGTTCAATCCCTGGGTTGGGAAGATCCCCTGGAGGAGGGCATGGCAACCCACTCCAGTATTCTTGCCTGGAGAATCCCCTTGGACAGAGGTGACCCCTACAAATCCATGGGGTCACAAAGAGTCTGACACAACTGAACACACACAAACTTTACCCCTTGATATTAAAAAAAAATTAATAAGCTTCTCTGCATAAGCTGGAAGTGAGAACCTAGGATTCCCTTTCACTAAAGTCCCTTTGGCCCCCCTTCCTAAGGCCACACCACCCTGTCCTCATGCATGTTCCGCTAGAGCCTGCTTCAGCACTGCCATACCTGGTCTCTTTTCAGGCAGCTCTTTCTGAATGAGTAGCAATAATATTTAGGAAATGTCCCTCTCAGGAGGCAGAATTTCTGCCTCCATTTAAGCTTTACCTGATCTGAACCAGCTTACCACTTTTTGTCAATCCTGGTGATTCTTAGAGACCAGCTCTGCCACTTTGTCAGAGTGGCTGTTTAAAGCAAGGTTCCTCGAATCTGGGTATGTCATTTGCTAATCTAAATTGATATTTTAAATTCCCCACTCTTAAATTCAGTACTGAATAAGAATGTCATAAGCTTGAGCAGGTCTTTGAAGTAGTAAACTAGCCAGAGAGAACCAGAGGCTGAAAAGCAGTGCGAGAGTGCAGCCGGTGTTCTGTGTTTCCACATTCGTGAGACTGGGGATCGCATGGGAAACTTAACAGTGAGGAGAAAGGAGCACCTGGACTCCAAGGCAGCCATCGTGTGCTTTTGAACAGATGATAAGTTGAATCAATAAAAATGTATCAGGTCTTTCTGACAGGGGAGTACAGGACTCTGGACACAGGGGCAGATTAGAGAAAAATGGTGGTTTAGCCTTTTACTCCTGTCATGGGGCATGGAATACTTGCCTCAGAATGATAAGAATGGAAATGGAGATCAAAGGATGATCTGAAAAGATGTCCTGTATAAGGATTTGTGTTAGCTTGTTGCTAATCAGCATAAGAGAGAGTGAACAGTGAAGAATCAGGAGGCATGGAGAAGACAACACAGCGAGCCAGTTTGAGGGGAAGACGGTGAGTTCTGCTTGACAGCTCTTATATTTGAGGTAGATAGAAATAGGTGCATAGTTATTTTAGTTGAATATGGTTATGGATGCTCATCTAAGAGAGTGAAATAGAAAAAGACCAGAGACATATCAAATAAATGGTCATCAAAAGCAGGAAAAGTGATATTATTTTAGAATAACTGCATTATTTTTCTTATAGTTTTATGAATTAGATTCCATGATCATGTTCTATACTACTTTCAATAGTCACTAGGAACTTTGGATTGTTCAGGCACTGGGGAGTTGGCCAGGTCAAGCAAATGTTAATTAATTCAGTGTCTATATAGAAAAGAATTTCCAATCATTATTACTGCCCCAAAACTTTCTTGCCTTTAACTTCTGTTCCTTACCTGAGATATATTAGGTTAATTTTCTCACTCTCTTTTGTATGTTATAAAAGTTATGACAGTTAGTGTTTGATTTGATACATAGTAAGTCTCCTTTTAAATAATTGATATGTTCTTATGATTTATAAAAGAATATATATTTGGTTATTCAGTTGACCAGAATATATTTCTCAAGTATATTTGGTCTTCATCATCCATAGTTTCTGGCTTAGTCGTGTCCGACTCTTTGCGACCCCATGAATTGCGGCACGCCAGGCCTCCCTGTCCATCACCAACTCCCGGAGTTCATCCAAACTCATGTTCATCGAGTTGGTGACGCCATCCAGCCATCTCATCCTCGGTCGTCCCCTTCTCCTCCTGCCTCCAATCCCTCCCAGCATCAGTCTTTTCCAAGGAGTCAACTCTTCGCATGAGGTGGCCAAAGTATTGGAGTTTCAGCTTTAGCATCATTCCTTCCAAAGAATACCCAGGACTGATCTTCTTTAGAATGGACTGGTTGGATCTCCTTGCAGTCCAGGGGACTCTCAAGAGTCTTCTCCAACACCACAGTTCAAAAGCATGAATTCTTTGGCGCTCAGCTTTCTTCACAGTCCAACTCTCGCATCCATACATGACTACTGGAAAAACCATAGCCTTGACTTGACGGACCTTTGTTGGCAAAGTAATGTCTCTGCTTTTGAATATGCTATCTAGGTTGGTCATAACTTTCCTTCCAAGGAGTAGGCGTCTTTTAATTTCATGGCTGCAATCACCATCTGCAGTGATTTTGGAGCCCCAAAAATAAAGTCTGCCACTGTTTCCACTGTTTCCCCATCTATGGGACCAGATGCCATCTGGCTCAGAGTTCCCCAAACCATAGAAATTCTTCAGTGTAGATAATAATAAAAGTGTCTTTGTTATGTCAATAGGTCATTTTTGAAAAGCACCGAAGGGTAGGGGCTAGTTGTTGTTGGAGCCAGCATAGAAGGGTTGGAACTTTCAATCCCACCTTCCCCCCCTCCACCTTCCAGCAGAGGAGAGGGACTTGAGGTTGAAGCAGTTGCCAGTGGCTAGTGATTTAACCAGTCTTGCTTCCTTAAAAACCCCCAGAAAGGTGGGTTTGGAGTGTTTCCAGACTAGTGAAGAAGTGCAGGTGCAGATGGAGTGACAGGCCTGGAGAGAGCCCGGAAGCTCCACCCCCTCTCCATACCTTGTCCTGTGCATCTCTTCTGTCTCTCTCTTCCTGAGTTATATCCTTTTATCAAACAAACCACTATTCTGCTAAGTAAAATGTTTTTACTCTGGGTTCTGCAAGCTGTTCTAGCAAATTATTCAGACCCGAGAAGCAGAGTCTTGGCAATCTGTGGCTACAGTCAGTCAGTCAGTACAGGAAGCAACCTGGCATCTGAAGTGAGAGGGTGGGGACAGTCTTGTAGGACTGAACCTGTCGCCTTTGAAATCTGACACTGTCTCTGGGTAGATAGTGTCAGAAGTAAGCTGACCTCCCGAACATCCAATGAGTATCTAAGAATTGCTTATTGATGCTGCACACTCCCTCCCCTGCCACACACACGCATTAGAAATTAGATGCAGAATTCAAAATAATAGCTAAAATATTTCTGTGGCTTGGTTTCCCTTCTCTTTTCCTTTAGTCTGAGTTTCGAAAAAAGAGGCAAACATTCCTTAATGCTGAGGAGGGCTCTTTGATGAAAGGAATTGCCCAAATCAGCCATGCCAGGTAACACCATTTTAGAAGGCTGGTAGGTAGTTCTCACCCTGGCTCAGAAAGCTATCTACAGAGTTTACACTGGGGGCGGCTTTGGGATTGTGCCATGAAACTTCACTGTGGTTCTCCTATTGGAACAGCATGGGTGATAAGGAAGCAGCTGCACACAAGCATTCGCTGTTTGAAAGGATAGAAAATGTATGTACCGGCCCTTCCAGGAAGGCCTCACTGCTGTAGCAGTTCAGCCCACTCCTCAGGACGTGCAGTGCTGGTAGGCCCACATTCAGCTGCTGACCAGCAGCATGGCCCTCGGCTCTAACAGGGAGCATATGATCCCTCCAGCTGGCAGGTGACACCATTTGGCAGCGTTCCCAGCAGCTCAACAAAAGGTTTTCAAATATCGAAGCAAGGGCAAAGACCTCTGCCTTTATAAGGAAAGGAATTTGACTGTGCATGCATTTTGCGTCCATAAGAATTATTGCTTCTAACTCACTGAATTCTGTGAAGGAAAGGGCACACTTAGAGAATGAAATTAGAAAGCATGTAAACTGTTCATTCAAACGGATAAATACGTGTAAAATTAGAGGAAATCGAAGTTTGTAGTTAGAAAAGGAATGCTATTTGAACATAATTAAAGGCGGGAAAAGTATTTTTAAATTCTAGATTCTCAATTTATGATTGTAACATTTAAAATAAATGGCTTGAAACCCATGTTAGAGCATAGTTAAGAAATATTTTCTGAATATATATGTGTGCTCTGATTTTTCACTAATTTTTTCCAGTTCCCGTTCTGAAAAATTCAAGTCAGAAATAAGACAGTCTTACAGATAAGGTCATGAATAATGTTCTGTGTTATGAGTACAGCCATAATTTATGTATTTAACCTTCCCATTATTTATAGCCATTTATGTTGTTTCCGTATGTTTATAAATGTGGTAAATGTCCTTATATTAATACTGTATCATTGTGGGGAAAAAGGAAATACCATTTGAACACAGTTAGAGGTGGGAAAGGTATTCTTTTTAAAAATTCAATATGAAAATGCAAACCAATAAGAATTTAGATTGGTTAGATTATGAAGACTTAATAGTTTTTATTGAAGAAAGGGACTTTAGAGGTCTTTTCAGAAAATGTAATTTCATCATATTGAAAAGCTAGGTGGTAGATGAGTCACCTGATCAGAGTCATGCATCTGAAGAGTGGCAGTTTAGAAATGACTTGGATCTCGACTATGAATTCAGCATTCATCAACTTCTATCTTGTTACAAACTGGAGACTCAGAAAACTAGGCAGTCCTATCAGTCAACTCATTTATTCAGCTGAAAAAAGGAAACAGTAGATCAGTAGGGAAAATAAACATATATTTGAATATTATATTCTTATATTAATCTCTGAATATGATTTTTAAATTAAATCATTTGTGTGTAAGCATAAGAAATGGAACTGCAGACGTAACTGTCAGTTGGTTGATGGCTGTCTTGTATATGTGAAAAATACATCTGCCTCCAAAAAGTGTGTAATTTTTTTTTCTCAAATAGTCAGTAGAGTTATAGTAATACTCTGTATGTGTTTTAAGTTCCACATCCTTATATTTTCTTTATCATTTTTAAAAAATTAAAGTATAGTTAATTTACAATGTGGTTTCAGGTGTACATAAAAGTGATTCAGTTTATATATATATATATACACATACACATATATAATTTTTCAGATTCTTTTACATTAAAGGTTAGAAGAAGATAATATAGTTCGATACTCTATACAGTAAGACTGTGCTGATTATCTATTTTATATCTTTCACTTTTCACTTTCCTGCATTGGAGAAGGAAATGGCAACCCACTCCAGTGTTCTTGCCTTGAGAATCCCATGGATGGAGGAACCTGGTGGGCTGCCATCTATGGGATCGCACAGAGTCAGACACAACTGAAGTGACTTAGCAGTATGTCTTGACTATTGTAAACAGAGCTGCTGTGAACATTGTGCATAACCTTGTATTTTGCAGGTCAGGATAAGGACACCCACTTTCATTAACAGAACAATTTATGTAATCCAATGAAACACGGGACCATGATGCCTAACAGAGTATACAAGCTACAAATGTATTTTGCTTTTTACCAACAAAATGAATTTTTTAATCTACTCTGAACATGAAATTGTGTTTGTTCTCTTTACAAAACTTGGGGATGCTTATTGATATTATGAAAAGATTTATGGTATTACCCTTTATATAGAAAATTCTCCTGTAACATTAATAGTGTTACTGAATTTATTTGCATCTTTGCAGGATGAAAACATGCCTTTTAAACAACCTAATATTTGATAATAAATCCCATTTTATGTGATCTAGTCAGTTTCTGTTTTCTGTAGGAAGAAAGGCTATACTGATAAAGATTCCTTTGCTGACTGTAAATAGTGAATGATTCTGTTTTGGGGATAGTTGAGAGAGTTAGCTGTAGATCAGTGTTCTCAAACTTCAGCATGCTTATGGATCACTTTGGAAGTAGTTAAAATACTGATTCTGACTCAGTAGTGAAGCCTGAGACTCGAAGATCCTGCATGTCTAACAAGCTTTCAGTTAATTGTCAAGGTGTTTGTCTGCAAACCACTTTTAATACCAAAATTCTAGATTGTATGAAACCTTCAGGAATAATTTCTGCCTCCAGAGCCCCTAACTGCAGCTGTTAGACTTCAGTGAGACAATGATTCTGATCCATTTTATTACTGTCCCTGGATTAGAAACAGTATGTCTAGGGTGATTTCCAAACATAACTACTATGATGTCATTTTCTTTTTGCTTTGTTAGGAACAAAAAGATTTTTTTCGTATATTGATACCTATCTATCTATTGATTGGTCAAGAGGAGAGGTGAGAGAGAAAGGATTAAACAAGTGATTCTAAGCAAAGAAACTTCAAATAGGGGATTTACAGATGTCACATTTTCACCACCTCAGTGCAAATATTCAGCCTACCTATTTGTAAGGGACACACATTTCTTGCTTATAACTTATGACATTTTGCTTTCATTCTGTTATTTCATATTTTTCCTGTGAGAAGGAAATATTGTCACATGGTGCTACTTGGGGAGGGATGTTTCAGGCCACATTTCAAGACTTTTCTTGAGCGTGGGCTATAACACCTAGGTCCTGAGAGATACAGAAGATACAGAGGAATACAGAAGACAGGAGATGAGTCTCCAAATGACAACTGGTGTAGACAAAAGTGGGTAGATAGAAGCGGGCTAGTGTTATATGGAGACAGTAAGGAGACTGAGCAGAATTGCAGGGTACTAGGGAGGAAGATTGAACATTAATTTTGCTTAAGTGATGACCATGGTGTCATGGGGTAGTGACAGGTTATAGAGAGCTTTGATTACAAGAAATGAAAGTTTGGACTTGGTCTTGAAAAAAGTGAGAGATGTGGAAAGTTTCTTGTTAAGAAGCTAAAGAATGATCATGGTATTTTGGGAGGTTAATTAGGCTACCTTCAACAAGAAGCTATATTTTGACAGATATTATGATTATTAAATGGGCTACAGAAATAATTTTCATACAAAATGTTTGAAATTGCATTTTATTTTGTATAGTACAATTTGAAATATCAAAAATGAAATAAAAAGTGACCTAAAGTTTATCCATTTTAACCTTGCCCTGAAATAAACAGTGTTAAATATACTAGATGATCAGGTTTAAAAGTAACTGTCAGAAATATCTGTGTTCTTTCATTTTTTTAATGAAGTCTCTTTAAAGGCAAAAATTAAACTTTGCCTTCTCCACTTTTCTTTCTTTTCAATCTGATTCTTCTCTATGTGCTACAAGGTGATTAAGCAATACCTGTTTTTGTCTCAAAGCCAAACTTTGTTCTGTAAAGTCTTAGCCATCAGGGCTATCCTGAATATTCCACATAAACAAAAGGAAACTTTTATAGTTTCTACATTCAAATCTTCTACCATGCTGCTCTACAGAGGCATATAGCCTTTGTCTTTGATTCTTGGAGGTGTATGTTCTCATGAAAACCATAATGAACCAAAATATGTGGTTCCCCCTAAGCTCTCTCGTGTCATCTTTTGCATGACCAGAACAAAGGAGAGAATGGTAAACAATGGTAGCTGAACAATTTAGTGTCAATTTGGTGACTCTATTTAGTCTCACTAGCAATTGCAAAATGAAATTAATAAGCACCGCAGTGCTCACAGATGTATCAAAGTCCACTGTAAGATCATGTGTGAATTATTCAGGCCTAAAATGAGCCCCAGATTTTATTTTCCTGTGCTCCAAAATCACTGTGGATGGTGACTGCAACCATGAAAAAGATGATTGCTCCTTGGAAGGAAAGCTATGACACACCTGGACAGTGTATTATAAAGCAGAAATATCTCTGTGCTGACAAAGATCCTGTAGAGTCAAAGCCATGGTTTTGCCAGTGGTGATGTATGGATGTGAGTTAGACCATGAAGGAGGCTGAGTGTCAAAGAATTGATGCTTTCAAATTGTGATGCTGGCAAATACTCTTGAGAGTCCCCAGGACTGCAAAATCAAGCCAGTCAATCCTAAAGGAAATCAACCCTGACTGTTAAAAGGACTGTTGATGAAGCTGAGGTTCCAATACTTTGGCCACCTGATATGAAGAGCCAACTCATTGGAAAAGACCCTGATGCTGGGAAGGACTGAAGGCAAAAGGAGAAGGAGGGCAACAGAGGATGAGATGTTTCAATAGTATCATGTACTCAATGGACCTGAATTTGAGCAAACTCCAGGAGATAGTGGGAGACAGAGAAGCCCAGCATGCTGCAGTCCATAGGGTCACAAAATGTCAGAGATGACTTAGAGACTGAACAACAACCAAATGAACCCCAGTGTGTGAACAGCCCTGTGGCTTTGGCTGTTAACTCTGATATGCTCATGATTTTTATATGTATACAAGTCATCCAGAACTTTAAACTGGATCAGTCTGCTAGAAATTTCTGCATGTTGGATATGTACAAAATATGTCCATATCATATTAAGATACTAATGTTAAACTCAATTATCAACTGCCAGAAACTTGCTTTTTTACTCCATGTTCTCCATTTCAAAGTATCGTAGTGGTTGCTCCCCAGATCGCCAAAGCTAGAAACCTCCAAGTTATTTAGTGACTCCTTCCTCTCTTTTAACACCGTCAGCTGTCCATCAGTTTATATGGTTTCTAACCCCCCTTTTGATAGTTTCTGACTCCTTTTAATTTCTCCTGTCATTCCTTTTGTTCACACTTTCATATGCCTTTATTATAAGCAGAAATATCTGGTTAGAATTCCATTTCTGCTACTTTATCCAGACTTTCGTGAGACATTTGGATTCCATTTTTGTGGTGCTCATGGTAAAGAACCCGCCTGCCAATGGAGGAAATGTAAGAGACATGAGTTCAATACGTGGGTCAGGAAGATCCTCTGTAGTAGGAAATAGCAACCCATTGCAGTATTCTTGCCTAAAAAATTCCATGGATAGAGGAGCCTGGCAGGCTACAGTCCATAGGATAGCAAAGAGTCAGACACGACTGAAGCAACATAGCATGCATCTTAGAAGAGAGATACAGCTTCATCTTACAGAATAGTTTTAAGGATTTCATGAGATAGAGATATTTTAGGTAAAACAATATAGTATGTGGCACACAGTAGGGGTTCAATGAAGATCAGTCTCACGTTCACAATCATACCTCCCTCAGTTTGACCAGCATCTAACACAGAGAAAGCACTCAGTCTGTGTTTACTATAAATATTAATGATGTAATCATCATCATAGTCTCTCTGTTTCTAATCTTTTACCCTGTTATTCCAACCTCCACCCTGCCACTGGAATTTACGTGAAATGCAAATATCATGTCCTTTATGCTCCAAAACTTTGAATGGTTCTCTCATCCACAGAAGGTGCTTTTCTGGATCTACTTAACTGCCCTTGATGTGACCTAGGCTTCAGTTCCACTCTTTTTCACTGCTCAACAAAACCTCCTTACAATGAGGCCAAGGAAAAAAGGCTGTATTTCCCCCACACTCCAACAAACAGAAGACTGTTTTTCATGTTTCCATCGATTACCTTCACTTGGTCTGAAATAATAATGTGCTGCTGCTGCTGCTAAGTCGCTTCAGTCGTGTCCGATTCTGTGTGACCCCATAGACGGCAGCCCACCAGGCTCCCACTGTCCCTGAGATTCTCCAGCCATTTCCCTCTCCAGTGCATGAAAGTGAAAAGTGAAAGTGAAGTCGCTCAGTCATGTCTGACTCCTAGCGACCCCATGGACTGCAGCCCACCAGGCTCCTCTGTCCATGGGATTTTCCAGGCAAGAGTACTGGAGTGGGGTGCCACTGCCTTCTCCAGAAATAATAATGTACTACTTCATATATCCTTCTGTGCCTCCTCAAGCAGTATTGTATGATTCCAGTTTAATTACTATAATCTCATCTTTGTACTCCTGAAGTCCAGTATGTAGAGTTACTTGATTTCACATTTACTGAAATAATGGTATTAGAAAATTAAAGGAAAAATAAAGTATAAATAGATAAATAGGTATGTTACATGTCTCATATGTTACAAACTATATAATCATATATTACTTAATACTGTTTTCATGTTTATGCTGCTGATTTCTATATAGGACCTACATTAAAAGTTGTTAACATGGGTCAAGAAAATTCATGTGGTTTGACTTTTCCCTAATTACTAAGTCCTCCTTAAAACTAATAGCACATTTTCAAAGTGCTAGGATGGTACAAATCCTGGGATTGTGAAATAGTGAAACTAGTTGATTGACAATGTACCAGTGACCCTGGCATTGGTCTCAGCTATAGCAGTTTGCTTTAACAGACATTTACAATCAGTTTAAACTGTGAGAAGAAGGGTAGAGTGACTAAGAAAATAGACTCTGATTTTAGAAAATCCAAGTTCAAATTTCGGTTCCCTTTTTAAAAATTCCCATATGATCTTGAACACATTGCCTAACCTTTCAGAAACTCTTTCTCTATAAAATAGAAATAATAATGGAACCCACACAAAAGGATTATTGGTTGTTCAGTCTGTCAGTTCTATCTGACTCTTTGGAAACCATGGACCGCAGAACGCCAGGCTTCCCTGTCCTTCTACATTCCCTGTCCTTGCTCAGCCTCATGTCCATCGAGTCAGTGATGCCATCCAACCATCTCATCCTCTGTCATCTCTTTCTCCTCCCACCTTCAATCTTTCCCAGTAACAGGGTCTTTTCCAATATTGGCTCTTCTCATCAGGTAGCCGGAGTATTAGAGCTTCAGCCTCAGCATCAGTCCCTCCAGTCAATATTCAGGACTGTTTTCCTTTAGGATTTCCAAGGGACTTTCAAAAGTCTTGTCCAAAATCATAGTTCAAAAGTATCAGTTCTTCAGCACTCAGCCTTCTTTATGGTCCAACATGCACATCCATACCTGACTACTGGAAAAACCATAGCTTTGACTGTATGGACCTTTGTCAGCAAAATAATGTCTCTGCTCTTTAATATGCTCTCTAGGTTGGTCATAGCTTTTCTTCCAAGGAGGAAGTGGCTTTGAACAATGATTGTGGAGCCCCCAAAAATAAAGTCTGTCACTGTTTCCATTGTTCCCCATCTATTTGCCATGAAGTGATGGGACCAGATGCCATGATCTTAGTTTATTGAATATTGAGTTTTAAGCCAGCTTTTTTACTCTCCTTTTCACTCACCTTCATGAAGAGGCTCTTTAGTTCTTCTCTTTCTGCCATAAGGGTGGTGTCATCTACATATCTGTGGTTATTTATGTTTCTCCCAGCAATCTTGATTCCAGCTTGTGAGTGATCCAGTCCAGCATTTTTCATGCATGAGGTAATATGAATTAAGTTTTAATCTTATACTGTCAAGACTTTCAGATACACAAGACTCTCAAGACTGCCGTCTAGTATTACTCTGCTTAGAAAGATATGGAGTTTGTCATCATTGTAGCCATAGTCATTCCTTATCTGATGGGAATTCTTCTAGAAATTCATCCAACATGTTTCAGAGGGAAGAAGGATAATTCTACATCCAGCAGGTCAAAGAGCAGCCTTGCCTTAAAAGTATCAACCCTACAGGCACTCGTATCTCTGGAAGTGATCTATTTGTAATAGCCTATAAATTATCCATAAAAATAAATCCTAGTCCAAGAGTTTAGGGAAGCACAAAGCTGTCGCTTCCTACCAGGTAGTTTTAGTTTCTCCACAGCAAATTGAATTTATTAACTTGATCATTCTATCATAAATAATATTATCTAGTACCATAGCTGATATTTCAACTTTCATCAGGTTACCAGGTAACTGTAAGAGGAGGTATTTAACTGATGGTCAAATTCTCCACAAAAGATTAAAAGGGATTGTTAATTCTCTGCCTATACATAGAATATAAAGTTTGTAAGTATTACATGTGTGTATGTGTGTGTTCAGTTGCTCATTCATGTCCAATTCTTTGCAACTCTATGGACTGTCACCTGCCAAGCTCTTCTGTCCATGAAATTTTCCAGGCAAGAATATTGGAGCAGATTGCCATTTCCTCCTCCAGAGGATCTTCCCAACACAGGGATCAAGCCCACATCTCTTGCATCTCATGCATTGGCTGGCAGATTCTTCACCATAAGCACAACCTGGGAAGCCCCATATATGCATATATGTATATGATAACAATCTGATGAAGTGTTATAAATGTATCTAAGAGGAAATTAAACATGAAGGGTTTTGTATGAAATGAATTATATTACAAAGATCGTCATTTGGTCATTATTTTGCCTGATTTTCATGAAATAACTTGTATTATTCATCACAGAGAAGGTTTTTCCCTTAGGTTAGTGTTGTTACCTAATGCATCATTAATAGTCAATACATGACATATGAGTAAAAGTGGGATTCTGGTCCTCTCTGTTGTTATAAGGAGCAACAGAGCTAACTCAAATGAGGACCATTTTACTGACACTCTCAGATGATTCTTCTGCCCAGACCTCCCAGCTCAGACAAATTGACTTTGACATTTTAAGCTCTAATTGTTTCCTAGGAATGCAATTTTCATACACATGCCAGTAGATTTAAAAAGATTGAATGTGAGTTGTTATATTAAAATGGACCTGCCTTTCATTATGGTTGATTATCATAGTTAAATATAGCACCTGGATGATGAGACAGAAGTATCAGTGAACTCTCCCATTGGAACAGATGCTCTATTGTGGCAACAGACCTCCTCTGTCTTGTAAACATGAGCTGCTAGTTTGATAATATGCAAGAGTTCAACTAAGAATCAGCACAAGGCAATATAATTCCAGGAAAATCCTTCACAGTGCATAAACCCGAGGTTGATGACATTCTCTAACATCATCTTCATCTTTGTATGTAGATATTAGGATTAAGAATTCAACATCTCTTCTGGAAGGAGGGTGGGAGAGTCTTCTCTGACACCACAGTTTGAAAGTGTCAGTTCTTCAGTGCTCAGCCTTCTTTATGGTCCAACTCTCACATTGATTCCAACTGCAGGATGGAGAGCCTTCATCAATCCTTGGGAAACTTAGGACTTCATTTATAGTAGGCACATCTCTCAAGGCAGGCATCTCACCAAAATTCCTCAGATTAGTGTCTGGTCATAGTTTGCTAAAATAATAAAGGTGCATCATAAACAGCTCATGCATTGCCTTGGTGTGGACCCAGAGTGCAAGCATAGACAAAGAGCAGACACTGACTTCACACTCCTGATAGGTTGCAGTTTGCTAAAATAATAAAAAGGGTGTGATCAATAGTTCATTGATCACATTGATCACATTGACTTGGTGTGGACCCAGAGTACAAGCACAGGAGAAGAGCAAACATTGATTTCACTCTTCTGATAGAGATCAAGCCCTGAGCCTTTGGAGTGGGAACACTGACTCCAAGACCTTAGACTACCAGAGAACTAACCCTAGAGGGTACCAAATAGTGAGAACTCACACAAAGGAAACCACTGTAATACAAGACCCAGCATCACCCAACCACCAATAGTACCCTGTGCAGGATGCCTCATCTAAACAACAAATAAAACAAAAATTCAAACCCACTCATCAGCAGACAGGATTACCACCTCACTCAGTGTTGCCCATCAGAGGAAAAGCAAACAAACAAAAACTCAACACAAATCTCACCCTATAAGAAACTTACACAAACCACTGGACCAACCTTAGGGGCAGAAACCAAAAGGAAGAAAGAATTCAACCTTGAAGTCTGGGAAAAGCAGACCTCACGCACAGTAAGTTTAAAAAGAAATAATGAAAAAAGCAGAGAAATACTACACAGATGAAGGAACAAATTAGAAACACAGTGGCCCAAATAAATGAAGAGGAAATAGGAAAACTACCCGAAAAAGAATTCAGAATAATGATAATAAAGATGATCAAAACCTTGAAAACAGAATGGGGAAAATGCAGTAATCAATTAACAAAGACCCAGAAGAATTAAAGAATAAACATGGAGACGAGCAACATAATTACTGAAATTAAAAATACTCTAGAAGGAATCAGTGGCAGAATATTTGAAGCAGAAGAACGAATCAGTGACCTGGAAGATAAAATGATAGAAATAACTTCTGACGAGTAGAATAAAGTAAAAAGAATGAAAAGAAATGAGGATTGTCCTCTGGGACAATATCAAATGCACCAACATTCGAATAATAGGGATCTCAGAAGAAGAAGAGAAAAAGAAAAGATATGAGAAAATTTTTGAAGAGATTATAGTTGAAAATTTCCCCAACATGGAAAAGGAAATAGTCAATCAAGTCCAAGAAGCACAAAGAGTCCCATACAGGATAAATCCAAGGAGAAACACACCAAGACACATAATAATCAAACTAAAAAGACTAAACACAAAGAAAGAATATTAAAAGCAGCAAGGGAGAAGCAACAGGTAACATACAAGGGAAACCCCATACACTTGACAGCTGATCTTTCAGCAGAAACGCTGCAGGCCAGAAGGAAATGGCAGGATATATTTAAACTACTGAAAGGGAAAAATCTACAACCAAGATTACTGTACCTGGCAAGGATCTCATCCAAACTTGATGGAGAAATCAAAATTTTTCAGACAAGCAGAAATTAAGACAACTCAGTGACACCAAACAAGCTTTATAACAAATGTTAAATAGACTTACATAGTCAAGAAATACAAGAGAAGAAAAAGGATCTACAAAATCAACCCCAAACAATTAAGAAAATGGAATGGGAACATATATATCAACAGTTACTTTAAATATAAATGGATTAAATGCTTCAACCAAAAGACGCAGACTGGCTGAATGGATACAAAAACATGACCCATGTATATGCTGTCTCCAAGAAACCCACTTTAGACCTCAAGACAAATATAGACTGAAAATGAGAGGATGGAAAAATATATTCATTCAAATGGGAAGCAAAATAAAGCTTGAGTAGCAATCCTCATATCAGACAAAATGACCTTAAAATACAGAAGATTACAAGAGATAAGGAAAGACACTACATAATGATCAAGGGATCAATCCAAGAGGAAGACATAACAATTGTAAATAATATGCATTCAACATAGGAGCACCTCAGTACATAAGACAAACACTAACAGACATAAAAGGAGAAACTGACAGGAACACAATAATAGTAGGAGACTGTAACACCCCACTCACGCCAACGGACAGATCATCAAAACAGAAAACTAATAAGGAAACAAAAGTCTTAAATGATACATTAGATGAGATGGATGTTATTGATATCTTCAGGACATCCCACCCAAATGCAGAAGAATACATCTTCTCAAGAGCACATAGAACATTCTCCAGGATAGACCACATCTTGGGTCACAAATCAAACCTCAGTGAATTTAAGAAAATAGAAATCATATTATGCATCTTCTCTGACCACAGTGCTATGAGATTAGATATCAATTACAAGAAAAATACTGTAAGAAACACAAACACATAGAGATTAAACAACACATTTCTAAATAACCAACAGGTTACAAAAGAAATAAAAGCATAAATAAAAAATTTCTAGAAACAAATGATAATGAAAACATGACAACTCAAAGCCTATGGAATGCAGCAAAAGCAGTTCTAAGAGGGAAATTTATTAATAGCAGTAGAATCCTACCTCAAGAAACAAGAAAAACATCAAATGGACAGCCTAACTTTACACCTAAAACAACTTGAAAAAGAAAAACAAAAAAAAATCCCAAAATTAGTAGAAGGAAAGAAATCACAAAGATCTGAGCAGAAATTAATGAAAAAGAAATGAAAGAAACAATACTAAAGATTAATAAAACTGAAAGCTTGTTCTTTGAGAAGATAAACAAAATTGACTAATATTTAGCCAGGCTCATCAGGAAAAAAGGAGAAAAGAATAAAATCAACAAAATTAGAAATGAAAAAGGAGAAGTTACAACAGACAATGCAGAAATACAAAGGATTATAAGGGACTATTCTAAACAACCTGGAAGAAATGGACAGATTCTTAGAAAAGTTCAATCTTCTAAGAATGAACAAGGAAGAAATAGAAATTATGAATAACATAATTACAGGCACTGAAATGGAAGCTGTGATCAAAAATCTCCCAAAAAGAAAAGCCCAGAACCAGATGGCTTCACAGGAGAATTCTGTCAAACATTTAGAGATGAGCTAATGCCTATCCTTCTAAAACTCTTTCAAAAAATTGCAGAGGAAGGAACACTTCCAAACTCATTGTACCAGGCCACCATCACCCTGATACCAAAGCCAGACAAAAACAACACAAAAAAGAAAACTACAGGCCAATGTCACTGATGAACATAGATGCAAAAATCCTCAACAAAATTTTAGCAAACAGAATTCAACAAATCAAAAAGCTCATACACCATGATCAAGTTTGGTTTATTCCAGGAATGCAAGGATTCTTCAATGTATGCAAATCAATGTGATAGACCGTATCAACAAATTGAAAGATAAAATCCATATGATAATATCAGTAGATGCAGAAAAAACCTTTGACAAAATTAAGCACCTATTTATGAATAAAACTCTTCAAAAAATGGGCATAGAAGGAACCTACCTCAACATAGTAAAGGCCATATATGATAAGCCTACAGGAAACATTATTCTCAATGGTGAAAAACTGAAAGCATTCCCCCTAAGATCAGGAACAAAACAAGGGTGTCCACTTTCACCACTCTTATTCAACATAGTTCTGGAAGTCCTAGCTACAGCAGAGAAGAAAAAGAAATAAAAGGAATCCAGATCAGGAAAAAAGAAGTAATGCTTTCACTGTTTGCAGATGACATGATACCGTACATAGAGAACCCTAAAGATAGTATCAGAAAATTACTAGAGCTAATCAGTGAATTTAGCAAAGTTGCAGGATATAAAATCAATACACAGAAATCACTTTCATTTCTATATACTAACCTAGAAAAATCAGAAAGAGAAATTAAGGAATCAATCCCATTCACCACTGCAACAAAAAAAATTAAATCTCTAGGAATAAACTTATTGAGACAAAAGAACTGTACACAGAAAATTATGAGACACTCATGAAAGAAAACAAAGGTAACATAAACAGATGCAGAGATATTCCATGTTCCTGGGTAGGAAGAATCAATATTGTGAAAATGACTATACTACCAAACGCAGTCTGCAGATTCAATGCAATCCCTATCAAATTACCAATGGCATTTTTCACAAAACTAAAATGAAAAATTTCACAATTCATATGGAAACACAAAAGACCCCAAATAGCCAAAGCAGTCTTAAGAAAGAAGAATGGAGCTGGAGGAATCAACCTTCCTGACTTCAGATTATACTACAAAGCTACAGTCATCAAGACAGTATGGTACTGGCACAAAAACAGAAATATAGACCAATGGAACAAGATAGAAAGCCCAGAAATAAACCCATACACCTATGGGTACCTTATTTTTGACAAAGGAGTCAATAATATATAATGGGGCAAAGACAGCCTCTTCAGTAAATGATGCTGGGAAAACTGGACAGATACATGTAAAAGAATGAAATTAAAACACTTCCTAACGCCATACACAAAGATAAACTCAAAATGGATTAAAGACCTAAATGTAAGACCAGAAACTATAAAACTCTTAGAGAAAAACATAGGCAGAACTCTCGATGACATACATCAAAGCAAGATTCCCTATGACCCATCTCCTAGAGTAATAGAAATAAAAAGAAAAGTAAACAAGTGGGACCTGATTAAACGTAAAAGCTTTTGCACACCAAACAAACTATAAGCAAGGTAACAAGACCATCCTCAGAATGGGAGAAAATAATAGCAAATGAAACAACTGACAAAGGATTAGTTTCCAAAATATACAAGCAGCTCATACAACTCAATACCAGGAAAATAAACAACCCGCTCAAAAAGTGGGAAAAAGACCTAAATAGACATTCCTCCAAAGAAGACATACAGATGACTAACAAATACATGAAAAGATGCTCAACGTTGCTCATTATTAGAGAAATGCAAATCAAAACTACAGTGAGATATCACCTCACACCGGTCAGAATGGCCATCATCAAACAGTCTACAAACAATAAATTCTGGAGAGGGTAGGGAGAAAAGGGAACACTCTTGCACTGTTGGTGAGAATGTAAATTGATACAGCCACTGTGGAAGACGGTATGGAGATTCCTTGAAAAAACTAGGACTAAAACCACCATATGACCCAGCAATCCCACTCCTAGGCATATACCCTGAGGAAACCAGGGTTGAAAAAGACACATGTATCCCATTGTTCATTGTAGCACTATTTACAATAGCTAGAACATGGAAGCAACCTAGATGTCCATCAACAGATGAATGGATAAAGAAGTTGTGGTACATATACACAATGGAATATTCAACTCAGTTCAGTTCAGTCACTCAGTCATGTCCGACTCATTGCGACCCCATGAATCACAGTGTGCCAGGCCTCCCTGTCCATCACCAACTCCCGGAGTTCACTGAGACTCACGTCCATCAGGTCAGTGATGCCATCCAGCCATCTCATCCTCTGTTGTCCCCTTCTCCTCCTGCCCCCAATCCCTCCCAGCATCAGAGTCTTTTCCAATGAGTCAACTCTTCGCATGAGGTGGCCAAAGTACTGGAGTTTCAGCTTTAGCATCATTCCTTTCAAAGAAATCCCAGGGCTGATCTCCTTTAGAATGGACTGGTTGGACCTCCTTGCAGTCCAAGGGACTCTGAAGAGTCTTCTCCAACACCACAGTTCAAAAGCATCAATTCTTCAGCACTCAGCCTTCTTCACAGTCCAACTCTCATATCCATACATGACCACAGGAAGAACCGTAGCCTTGACTAGACGGACCTTAGTCGGCAAAGTAATGGAATATTACTCAGCCATAAAAAGGAACACATTTGAGTCCGTTCTGATAAGATGGATGAACTTAGAACATATTATACAGAGTGAAGTGAGTCAGAAAGAGAAAGAGAAACATCATTTTCTAATGCATATATATGGAATCTATAAAAATGGTTCTGAAGAATTTATTTATAGGGCAGCAATGGAGAAACAGACATAGAGAATGGACTTACGGACATGGGGAGAGGGGAGGAGAGGGTGAGACGTATGGAAAGAGTAAGTATGGAAACTTACCTTACCATATGTAAAATAGCCAATGAGAATTTGCTATATGGCTCAGGAAACTCAAACAGGGGCTCTGTATCAACCTAGAGGGGTGGGATGGAGAGGGAGATGGGAGGGAGGTGCAAAGGGAGGAGATATATGTTTACCTGTGACTGATTCATGTTGAGGTTTGACAGAAAACAACAAAATTCTGTAAAGCAATTATCCTCCAGTAAAAAATTAATTAAAAAAAAAAGAATTCAACATCCTTCTAATTCAAGGAGGAAACGTTAGATAAGAATTTGAACTTAAATACTTTACTGGTGACTAAATATTCTAGATCTATTTAGAGGATATCTCTACAGCAGTATAGCCTAATACATTTATATTTCTAATGCTTGTTCAGTCACTCACTCGAGTCTGAACTCTTTGTGACCCCATGAACTGCAGAACACAAGGCTTCTCTGTACTTCACTGTCTCCCAGAGTTTGCTCAAACTCATGTCCATTGAGTCGATGATGCTATCCAACCATCTCATCCTCTGTCACCCTTCTAATGCCTAAAGAAAGTGAAAGTGAAGTCCGCTCAGTCGTGTCCGACTCTTTGAGACCCCATGGACTGCAGCCTACCAGGCTTCTCCGTCCATAGGATTTTCCAGGCAAGGGTACTGGAGTTGGCTGCCATTTCCTTCTCCAGGGGATTTTCCCAACCAAGTGATCAAACCCAGGCCTCCTGTGTTGCAGACAGACCCTTTACTGTCTGAGCCACCAGGGAAACCTAATGCTTAAGAAATGCTTAATTAATATACTCATATATGTAGACCTTGCATTAAAGTATGAACTGGAAAAAGTTGATGTATTTGAATAAGCCTACATTACAATTATAATTGACAGCTAAAATTTCAAATGATATTAAAAATAATTGTAGGCATAAATTAAATTACTTTTTTCTATTCAGAATAATATTGTAGTAGTTATCCAGGCATGTTTATGCAAACCACTAAACAGAGTGAAAATTTTCTTATGTTAACAGTTCATTTTCTAAGTTAAAACAAATCTGGAGTGAGTAAAATGAACAATATGGTAAACTTAGTTTCAGCTAATTTTGCTTCATCCTTTTATTTTCTATTTCCTGTGAATGGTTTAACAACTATTACAAACTAAGAGGAAATGGAAATGTTAGCTTGGAGTCTAACAGCTTTTACACATCATAAATGTTGGTACGTTTTCAATGAAATTGGAATTGTACTTCCAAGTAGAAATAAAAATGTCCAAGCTGATTTTGCTCTGGAACGTTCATGCCTTCCTACAAGTTCATGCCTTCCTACAAGTTCATGCCTGCCTACGAGTCTGTGATGAGAATATTAATTCTCTTTTGCAGCTTCTGCCAGCAAGAGAAGCTGCCAATGACCTTCCAGGCCTGCGTGATGACCAAGGAGTGCCAGGTATCCGAGTGGTCAGAGTGGAGCCCCTGCTCAAAAACATGCCATGACACGGCATCCCCTAAAGGCAACCGCGTGAGAACTCGGCTCATCAGGCAGTTTCCTATTGGCAGCGAGAAGAAGTGTCCAGAACTTGAGGAAAAAAGAGCCC
This sequence comes from Nanger dama, assembly GCA_917880005.1. Classification (NCBI taxonomy): domain Eukaryota; kingdom Metazoa; phylum Chordata; class Mammalia; order Artiodactyla; family Bovidae; genus Nanger; species Nanger dama. The sequence continues at coordinate 42,220,473 of CAKJTW010000007.1, forward strand.
TGTGTGTCTCAAGGAGATGGAGTTGCCCCCTGTGCCACGTGAGTTAATAAGGACAGCAGTCTCTGCTGTCCCATCTGCTCAAACTGCATGGCCCTTTAGCTGTTTGATTTCAACTGGATGGTGTGTTGAGAAATACTGGTTTATATAAATTCTAAGTAGAAATGTATCTCTTTATGATTTCAGCTGGATGGTGTGTTGAGAAATACTGGTTTATACAAATTCTAAGTAGAAATGTATCTCTTTACAAACAGTATCCTATAAAAACAAAAAATACCAGTTTTACTAAATAAAAGTGTCAGTAACAAGCTATGTTTCCCAGTGTCCACAAGAGTTGGATTTTTAGCAATAGTTCTTTGCACATTTTCTATAATGAGTATTGACAAGCTTTTTCTGTAGTGGACAAGATAGTAAATATGTTAGTCTTTATGAGCCACATGTGTCTCTGTCACGATGATTCAACTCTGCTGTTAAAGCTGTAAGCAATATGTAAAGAAATGAGTGTGGATGTGTTTCCATAAAATTTATTTATAGAAACAGTACAGGTTGAATTTAGCTATAGTTTGTCAACTAGTCTATAAGGTAAAATAATCTTTCAAAATATAGGTTCCTTTTGCTTATTGAGCAAGCCCTATTAAAATTCAGTACTGTGTATAACAAATCCTATTAAATAGAGTAGAATACTACATCAAAATAAGAAGACTTTAAGCTTTCTCAGGACCAAGATTGCTTATTAACCTTGGGTTTGGAGATTGTTTCTCCTTTAATCACTTATATATGTCATAGGACCAGGCACATAGTAAGTGCCCAATAAATGTTCATTGAATTCAGATGAAATAAGACTGTTTTGAAATATTTGGGACTATAACTATATTCTTTTTATCCTTAAAAATCGTTTCTAAGACATTTCTGTGAAATAACTTGGTGATGAATATGCTTCAGGTTGGTCTGAATGTAGAGAGTATTTACAAAAAAACTTACAGAATCTTAGTTTATCAGTAGATACCCACAAGCTTCACTGAAAGGTTCCCTGGAATATTTGAAACCTTTAGACAACAGGCTTACAGCTTGCACTTGATGAACCAGTGAAGAGGAAAATTACCACTACCACTGCTGCTGGTACTCCTCCTCCCATTTCTAAGAGTAATAATAATGATAACAAAGCACAGGAATGATCCGTACAAGATCTTCAGTTATGCAGCACTATGGAATCCTCCCTTCCCCTAACATAACCAGTGACTGAACACTCTGCAGAGTTTCCTTCCTAACTTCTCTGCCTGCCCCACTGACTTGTGTGTTCCCCTTGACATAACAGTTTCGGGGAAGTTGCCAGGTTCTCTAGTCAGAGTGTTTCATCTCCTGCGAGATTCTTCCAATTTTTAATCTCAAGCTAGGATATCCTTACCCTCTCAGTTATTCAACATCATTAACTATTAATTAAAATAAATCCCTATTCTAAATCTCTGTCTTCTAACCCTTTGTGGAATGTAGCATTTTTTTTAAAGAATGTGTAATCAATTTACATTACTAAAAATTTATTTCTCTCATAGGACTCCTTAGGATGACCTATGTTGGGATGCTGCTCTATAAAAAAATAAAATATAAGAGTTTTCGTTTTAACTCCCTAATGAATGGCTTGTTTAGTTTTCTTTTCCGTCATACCTCCCCGTCTCTCCTCTCAAGGCATCAATCATCAATGATTTTATAATTGACCTGAATGCTGCACTTCCTTTATAAATATATGTCAAGAGCATTGTTCCTTGATGCCCCAGACCCGTACCTCTGTTAAGCCATGAATCCCCACTTACAAAAATTGAAAAATGGGCATGAAGTTCACCTTTACTGACATGAAGCCTTGCCACTGACAGAGCAAAGTATCTAGATCAGACATCCAAGAGCCCATTTAACCTTTTTGTCTAATTGAGATGAGCATTAGCACATCCATTTGTACCTGTGTTGGCTGTTAATCTGATTACTAAGGAAGCGTCTTGGTAAAAGTGACATAAAGTACTCCAAGAGCCATTTTCTTTGTGCTTTTAGAATATCCATTTTCCTTGAGGTGGAGAAATGCCATCACTGTCTATCTGCAGTGACATCAAGACCCTGGCTATCTCCTTAAAGCATGTGTTGGGCTGATAATCCCCTGACATTTTTTTCACATCATAATCTTGATTGGAGCTTTAATTTAGAAGCATAGATCATCTTTCCTGTGTTCCACTGATTAGAAATGTCAGGTCTTTTCATCATTCATCAGTACTCATCAGGGATGCTCAAATGTTACAGGAGGAAAAAAAACACTCTTATTCTCAGAGATAAAGAGAAAATTCTGAATTATGTTATATTTTTGTTACTAACACACAATTACAACTTTGACCAGTACGAAGAAGGAATTTTCATACATTTTATTAAAGACAAAACAAATGTTTGGGTTCATCATCATTTAGAATGTTCTCCATTCTCAGATTCAATCTTTCTTTGTTTATAAACATGAGAAAAGGGCAAGCCTGAGTTCAGCTTAATTAAACACAAAATGTCATATATTCAGCATTATGCTCTCTTTGCATAAAATATTTATAAGTAACTTCTAGTAGTTGCAATTAAAACCGGATCATCTTAAATTTAACCCCTCTTTAAACGGAGCAGGGTAAGGCTGTAGAAGAAGGGATTGAAACTGAACCTATACCAGAGGTGTGGTCTAAGATTGATTGAAGGGGAAGGAATTGTTCAGATTAATTTTCTTGAGGGGAAAATACAAATAGGACTGGAGAAAAGTTTTATTCACTAAACACATGGCCACTGCCGGCATTTTCTTTATCTAGATATAGCTGGAGGACCACAGAGTGGACCGAGTGTCGGGTGGACCCTCTGCTCAGTCAACAGGACAAGAGGCGAGGCAACCAGACGGCCCTCTGCGGAGGAGGGGTCCAGACCCGAGAGGTGTACTGCGTGCAGGCCAATGAGAACCTCCTCTCGCAACTGAACACACACAAGGACAAAGAAGGTAAATCTTGTTTTCTTCTCAGGTACTCACCTATGGAGAGCAGGCATGGGATCATCCTGCAGGAGTATATATGCATCCATCTGGGGGCATGGAGAGCTGTATATTTGTTCACATTATGGCAGATATTAACTATGGTGAATGGTAGTCTAAATCATGGTTGTAAAAATAATTAATGAAGTTCCATCTTTGGTTGGTTCTGGTTTGCTGACAAGCCTCTCTTTAAATTTTGACTTCAGGTTCTGAGTCAGAATTTAGCAAGAGTAATCAATTATAAAAATAGAATAAACGTGTTTTATAAGGATACATATAGAATGCAAATATGTGTTCCAAAGCCCAAATTTCTTTTCTTCGTATAAGAATAAGTAAAACCTGTATGTTAAAAAGAAACCTTGTTTTGCTGTTTTATAATGATGTTGAAAAATAAATTAATTATGGTATTGAGAGAAAATTCACTTTGAATTTAAAGAAAATAGAGAATAAAACTACAGGAAAAGATCTTTAACCCAAAGACATAACTTAAAAAATACCCTTTGATTAAATGCTTTGATTTGGTAGGCATATCTTAGAAATTTGGGGTCTAAATCTCAGTTTGGGGACCAAATGTGATAAGTGTACAAAAGAATAAGTGAGTCCAAGATGGCCACAACTAAAAGTACATATTGTTAAATATTAATATTACTCTAAAATTCGGATCATCGTTGCATTGAGCCTCTTAAGAGCCTCTTAACATTTTACTACCTGAGGGACTGCAGGACTTGTATCACTAATACATTCAGCACATATTGATTAGTTGCCAGAAGGGTTCCAAACATTGTCTATGGTGATGAGGACAGAAATATCAATACAAATTTCATGTCAGGAAAATGCTCATGGTCATCATGAGAGCACACAGACCAATAGTCATCAAGCAGTATGAAAGTGAAAGTGTTAGTCGGTCAGTTGCGTCTGACTCTTTGCAACCCCATGGACTTAGCCTGCCAAGCCCCTCTGCTCTTGGGATTTCCCAGGCAAGAATACTGGAGTGGGTTGCCAGTTCCTTCTCCAGGGGATCTTCCCCACCCACGATTCACACCCAAGTCTCCTGCATTGCAGGCAGATTCTTTACCATCTGAGCCACTATAATTGAGTTTTAGAATAGCTGTCGTGAGAAAATAGAGGAACCTTCATAAAGAAGGTGGAATTTGAGCTGAGTTATGATGCATATACTCCATATAGTTAAGCAGGTCAGGCATGCAAGAGGGAGTTTATTCAAAGCAGAAGAAACAGTATGTATTAAAGAAAAAAAAGAACAGAATAAAAAAATAAATATTCAGAGAAGGAATATGACCAAGAAGAATCAGAAAAACAAGGGAAGAACCAAGAGAAAAAGACATTTCATAAAACAAAAGAAGAGAGAGTTCTTTTGCCTCCCACCAAAAAGGAGTGGCTAGTAATTCTTAGGAAATAAGGACTAAAGTTTTGCGTTTGCACCTTGCAGAATTTAATTGTTTTGTATCCACTGGCTTTACACAGCATGTTAACTCATTTAGTAATCAAGCTTAGGGATACCTTTTACTACTAATATGTCTTGCAATTTTAAGGAAGTAGCATAAAACATGTAATGTTAGTACATTAATATTTTCTTAGTCACTTTAATGGCTACACTTTTAATACCCTTTGGTGAATTTATTATGGCAGTCCTTTCAGAGTAGTATAATTTCATTGCTAGAAGTAGATCAGATTTTAGTTTCTGAATGTCAATTATATCCTGTAGGTTATTGCCTTCAAAAGATCCTTCAGAATTTTGAATTGTAATTGGACACTTTTACAATTATTTTGTCATAGAGTTCCCTGACTACTGCTGTCAAAGCACTGCAGAACAATAAGCATAAAAGTCACAGGAAAACAAGATAAGATTCAAAGAATATTATTATTTTATTATTATTAATTTTTATTATTTTATTATTTATTATTATTTAATTAAATATTATTATTATGATGTATCTGTTGGACTGATGCAAAAACCAAAGCAGAGATTCATAGATATGGAAGTAGTCAATTCACCTAAAATTAATATTCAATCTTGTAAGTATATAACATAAATAATTTAAGAATCTGTGTCCTTTCATGTCACGTATCAAGAATATTAATAAGCCTCTTATAGTCTTTGCAAAAACAGTTGATTCTTACTAAAAGTTGCAGTTATTTTTTCCTCAGAACTTAGATTATGTGAGTTCTCCCTGCTGCTGCTAAGTCGTTTCAGTCGTGCCTGACTCTGTGCGACTCCATAGACGGCAGCCCACCAGGTTCTGCTATCCCTGGGATTCTCCAGGCAAGAACACTGAAGTGGGTTCCCGTTTCCTTCTCCAATGCAGAAAAGTGAAAAGTGAAATTGAAGTCACTCAGCAAGTGTCTGACTTTTCATGACCCCATGGACCGCAGCCTACCAGGCTCCTCCGTCCATGGGATTTTCCCGGCAAGAGTACTGGAGTAGGTTGCTATTGCCTTCTCTAATGTGAGTTCTCCCTGCCGCTGCTGCTGCTAAGTCGCTTCAGTCCTGTCTGACTCTGTGCGACCCCATAAACAGCAGCCCACCAGGCTTCACCGTCCCTGGGATTCTCCAGGCAAGAAGACTGGAGTGGGTTGCCACTGCCTTCTCCAATGCAAGAAAGTGAAAAGTGAAAGTGAAGTCGCTCAGTCGTGTCCGGCTCAGCAGCCTCATGGACTGCAGCCCCCAGGCTCCTCCATCCATGAGATTTTCCAGGCAACAGTACTGGAGTGGGGTGCCATTGCCTTCTCCAGCCAGGCTCCCAGTAGTACTCAATATTCCCCAGTAGGAAACTTGCTAGATATACCAGAATCCCAAAGTTAACACATGTGAATACTATAGATGTGTGAATGGAGAACAATTAGACTGTGGGCTGTGAAGATTGTTCACAGTCTTATCTTTTTCAATAAATATGAAAGAATGAAAGCTTACTTTATAAAAACAGGGAAACCTCTCAGAATAACTTGCTTATTCAATCCTAACAAGAAGGTACTGATCTCAAGAAATCCTGACTGTTTAACCGTGAACAGCCTATCCTAAAAGCAATTCATATTGCACTTAATTTGAAGAACACGGATTGAACTGTTGTTTTTGTAGATTCTCTCTCTGTGTTCTCTAAATGTCTTTTCACACATAACCAAACTGTTAAAAATACTTTAACTCAAAGTACGTTAGCCCCAACATAAAATTTCTGTATACAGAAATACTGAAAACAAGTGACAGGACATCAACTTCCTTTGTTATCTTGGTATATCATGTTACATAGAAGATTGATAATGACCCCCATAGCACAAAAGCCAGATCACTTTAAATTACTTTATTCATTGATGTATTTTCTGCTATCAACTGACTCCACACCACACAAGGCCATAATTCTTTTCCTTGGTGCTAATATATTTAATTTTTAGGAAGTTGAAATATTTATTGTTAAAGTACTCACAAAGTATAAAGTATGATATTCAAAACTTGGTATGAGTTGACTTATCAGGATAGTTATTAAGTTGGTAATGGCACCTACAGACAATAGGAAAAATATGTCTTCTTGATATTGAATAATATCCACATTTTATTCATGGAACGCTCCTAGTTCTAATAGAATATGAGATGATCAAAATTTCCATTATCACTTATTTAGAAGAAAGACTTGACAGGTTCTCTGCTGAGAAGAGTCAGTAGTAAAATCTTTGACAGTTTCTATGAGCTGGCTGTTCAGAATTCCAGTAGTCTTGAAAAATGTCAAATTTGTCCTGGCATGAAATCTATCCTCAAAATATGACAGGAAGAGGCCTTGCCCGTGCGGAGGTTATCAGTATAACTCCTAGAAAGCTGATGGAAGTGTTACTGATCATTAGATGCATAATGTGAATTGACTCTTATAAGAGTTCATAATGAAATGAAAGTAGATTCTAGCTGTAGTAACTCAAGACATCCTTCCAGTTGATACAGATTGAACATGTTTTCAAATGAGGGAAGCCAAAGCTTTAGTTATAAAACACCATAAAGCTTACTGTGATTTATATCATAGAAATTTTAGAACATGCTTTTATACAAAACATACCAAATAATCCACACTTATATCTGCATAAGATCTGTGAGATTTGTGGTTATTAAGAAAGACAGTCTGGATAATAAGCCTGTATGATGACATTGAATGAGACAAACCAGCAGAAAGGTTTGGAGGATCAATGGAAAGATGGATTGAGGGCAGGATGATTGTACTGTGAATGGGTAGACAGAAGGATGACTAAAGAGCTCATGTTTTCACATGTTTTGCCCCCAAAAATGTGAATAAAATAGTCACCATCCCTATGAAGTACAAATTATTTATAATTGTAGCCTTCTTACTGTAGTTTCCAAAGACTACACTGCTTCAGTCAACACTGTTTTGGGGGAAATGACTATGCTTATATATATGCTGCTCTTCCCCTGTTATTTCAGAAACTAAATATCAGAGTACATTGAAGCCTAGTGCTGCACCTTCCCTGTCCGTCACTTTTGAAATAACAGATGGGTGAGGCTGTTTTACATAACATTTCAATCAGAAATGTGTGTCAAGAGTCTCTATACCTGCCCTGATACAATTCTTAAACCCTCTATCTAGGAAAGATAGTAGTTTAGTTTTACTTTCTACTGTCCTTGAAACAGACTTAAAGCTGGGGCTTCCCTGGTACCTCAGATGGTAAAGAATGCGCCTGCAACTCAGAAGACCCTGGTTCGATTCCTTAGTCAGGAAGATCTCCAGGAGAAGGGATAGGTTACGCACTCCAGTGTTCTTGGGCTTCCCTGGTGGCTCAGGTGGTAAAGAATCTGCCTGCACTGCAGGAGACCAGAGTTTGATCCCTGATTTGGGAAGATCCCCCAGAGAGGGGCATGGCAACCCACTCCAGTATTCTTGCCTGGAGAATCCCCATGGACAGAGGAGCCTGGTGGGCTACAGTTTGTGGGATCCCAAAGAGTTGGACATGACTGAGTGACTAAACACACATGAAATAGAAATGATTTTTTGTCTCTTGGCTTTCTATAACATCATCATATAGATATAAATATTGTAGAAAACATAAAAGGATTTTTGAATTTACTAACCTTATAATGTCTCAGATATCATAATTATATAAACGTGTAAAATTTGGTTATGAACACTTTCGTTTTAGTAAATTCATGAACATGTGAACAGTTTTCATAATTTATCATTTTTTTTTAAACATACCACTTTGTGCTTGCCTAATCTTCATATGGTAAATGAAGAAGGAAGTAAGTCACATAATTGTTGTGTTTGAGAAACATACCCTACCTACACTGATACAGTGGGATGTAAAAAGCACTGTGATGTAGAAAAATTAAAACATAAGAAATCCCTGCAGGAATCAGGCCTTCCTCAGAAATTGGTCCTCTGGATATTGTGTGGAAGAGAAGGGATGTTTCCCTACTCCCTTACAGAAATTTCTTTGTGATCAGTAGATTACAAAACGGAAAGTGAGATGCAAAAAGTTTCAGCCACTGGGATGGAAGTTAATCAAAACTTATATGCTGGGAATTAAATTAAGCTGGTCAGTGGTCTACACTGGGAGTAACTTAGAATTTTTAGTAGAGGAAGAGCTTACTAATGATGTGTCAGGGAAAATTCAACCAAAAAGGTAATCAAAGAAAAATATAAGGAGACAGCTAGGAAGTCATCTAATCATGAAAACAATGCTTATAATACCTTTGACTAAGTCAATGTTTAATAAACCTTTGTTGTTTGACAAGTTGACTCTCCCCTTTGGTAAAGTGAGCAATTTTTAAAATTTGTCTGAAAACTGTCTCTTTTTTTTTTTTAATTTTTATTTATTTATTTATTTATTTATTTTAATTACAATACTGTATTTGTTTTGCCAGACATTGACATGAATCAGCCACAGGTGAACACAATCTCCTAATGCCAAAGCCCCCTCCCACCTCCCACCCACATCATCTACCTGAATCATCCTGTGCACCAGCCCCATGCATCCTGCATCCTGCCTTGAACATAGACTGTCGCTTCGTTTCTTACAAGAAAGTATACATGTTTCAATGCCATTCTCCCAAACCATCCCACCCTTTCCCTCTCCCTCAGAGTCCAAAAGTCCGTTCTATACCTCTGTGTCTCATATGTTGTCTCACATATAAGGTCATCATTACTATCTTCTGAATTCCATATATATGTGTCAGTATACTGTATTGGTGTTTTTCTTTCTGGCTTACTTCACTCTGTATAATCAGCTCCAGTTTCATCCATCTCATTAGAACTGAGTCGAATTTATTCTTTTTAAGGGCTGAGTAATACTCCATTGTGTATATGTACCACAGCTTTCTTACCCAATCATCTCCTGATGGACATCTAGGTTGCTTCCATGTCCTGGCTATTATAAACAGCGCTGCAATGAACATTGGGGTACATGTGTCTCTTTCAATTCTGGTTTCCTCGGTGTGTATGCCCAGCAGTGGGATTGCTGGGTCATAAGGCAGTTCTATTTGCAGTTCTATTTGCAATTCTTTAAGGAATCTCCACACTGTTTTCCATAATGGCTGTACTAGTTTGCAGTGTAAGAGGGTTCCCTTTTCTCCACATCCTCTCCAGCATTTATTGCTTGTAGACTTTTGGATCGCAGCCATTCTGACTGGTGTGAAATGGTACCTCATTGTGGTCTTGATTTGCATTTCTCTGATAATGAGTGATGTTGAGCATCTTTTCATGTGTTTGTTAGCCATCCGTATGTCTTCTTTGGAGAAATGCCTATTTAGTTCTTTGGCCCATTTTTTTATTGGTTTGTTTATTTTTCTGGAGTTGAGCTGCATAAGTTGCTTATATATCTTTGAGATTAGTTCTTTGTCAGTTGTTTCATTTGCTACTGTTTTCTCCCATTCAGAAGGCTGTCTTTTCACCTTGCTTATAGTTTCCTTTCTTGTGCAGAAGCTTTTAATTTTAATTAGATCCCAGTTGTTTATCTTTGCTTTTATTTCCAGTATACTGGGAGGTGGATCATAGAGGATCCTGCTGTGATTTATGTCGGAGAGTGTTTTGCCTATGTTTTCCTCTAGGAGTTTTATAGTTTCTGGTCTTACATTTAGATCTTTAATCCATTTTGAGTTTATTTTTGTGTATGGTGTTAGAAAGAGGTCTAGTTTCATTCTTTTACAAGTGGTTGACCAGTTTTCCCAGCACCACCTGTTAAAGAGACTGTCTTTACTCCATTGTATATTCTTGCCTCCTTTGTCGAAATAAGGTGTCCATAGGTGTGTGGGTTTATCTCAGGGCTTTCTATTTTGTTCCATTGATCTATATTTCTGTCTTGGTGCCAGTACCATACTGTCTTAATGACTGTGGCTTTGTAGTAGAGCCTGAAGTCAGGCAAGTTGATTCCTCCAGTTCCATTCTTCTTTCTCAAGATTGCTTTGGCTATTCGAGGTTTTTTGTATTTCCATACAAATCTTGAGATTATTTGATCTAGTTGTGTGAAAACTACTGCTGGTAGCTTGATGGGAATTGCATTGAATCTGTAGATTGCTTTAGGTAGTATTCTCATTTTCACTATATTGACTCTTCCGACCCATGAGCATGGTATATTTCTCCATCTATTAGTGTCCTCTTTGATTTCTTTCATCAGTGTTTTATAGTTTTCGATATATAGGTCTTTAGTTTCTTTAGGTAGGAATATTCCTAAGTATTTTATTCTTTTCGTTGCAATGGTGAATGGAATTATTTCCTTAACTTCTTTTTCTACTTTCTCATTATTAGTGTATAGGAATGCAAGGGATTTCTGAGTGTTGATTTTATATCCTGCAACTCTACTATATTCATTGATTAGCTCTAGAAGTTTTCTGGTCGAGTCTTTAGGATTTTCTATGTAGAGGATCATGTCATCTGCAAACAGTGAGAGTTTTACTTCTTCTTTTCCAATTTGGATTCCTTGTATTTCTTTTTCTGCTCTGATTGCTGTGGCCAAAACTTCCAGTACGATGTTGAAGAGTAGTGGTGAAAGTGGACACCCTTGTCTTGTTCCTGACTTTAGGGGAAATGGTTTCAATTTTTCGCCATTGAGGATAATGTTAGCTGTGGGTTTGTCATATATAGCTTTTATTATGTTGAGGTATGTTCCTTCTATTTCTGCTTTCTGGAGAGTTTTTATCATAAATGGATGCTGAATTTTGTCAAAGGCTTTTTCTGCATCTATTGAGATAATCATATGATTTTTATTTCTCACTTTGTTAATGTGGTGAATTACATTGATTGACTTGCGGATATTGAAGAATCCTTGCATTCCTGGGATAAAGCCCACTTGGTCATGGTGTATGATCTTTTAATGTGTTGCTGGATTCTGATTGCTAGGATTTTGTTGAGGATTTTTGCATCTATGTTCATCAGTGATATTGGCCTGTAGTTTTCTATTTTGTGGTGTCTTTGTCAGGTTTTGGTATAAGGGTGATGGTGGCCTCATAGAATGAGTTTGGAAGTTTACCTTCCTCTGCAATTTTCTGGAATAGCTTCAGTAAGATAGCTGTTAGCTCTTCTCGAAATTTTTAGTAGAATTCAGCTGTGAAGCCGTCTGGACCTGGGCTTTTGTTTGCTGGAAGATTTCTGATTACAGTTTCAATTTCCATGCTTGTGATGGGTCTGTTAAGATTTTCTATTTCTTCCTGGTTCAGTTTTGGAAAGTTGTACTTTTCTAAGAATTTGTCCATTTCTTCCAAGTTGTCCATTTTATTGGCATATAATTGCTGATAGTAGTCTCTTATGATTCTTTGTATATCTGAGTTGTCTGTCGTGATCTCTCCATTTTCATTTCTAATTTTGTTGATTTGATTTTTTTCTCTTTGTTTCTTGATGAGTCTGGCTAATGGTTTGTCAATTTTATTTTTCCTTTCAAAGAACCAGCTTTTTGCTTTGTTGATTTTTGCTATGGTCTCTTTTGTTTCTTTTGCATTTATTTCTGCCCTAATTTTTAGGATTTCTTTCCTTCTACTAACTCTGGGGTTCTCTATTTCTTCCTTTTCTAGTTGCTTTAGGTGTAGAGTTAGGTTATTTATTTGACTTTTTCTTGTTTCTTGAGGTATGCCTGTATTGCTATGAACTTTCCTCTTAGGACTGCTTTTATCGTGTCCCAAAGGTTCTGTGTAATTGTGTTTTCATTTTCATTCATTTCAATGCATATTTTGATTTCTTTTTGATTTCTTCTGTGATTTGTTGATTATTCAGTAGGGTGTTGTTCAGCCTCCAAATGTTGGAATTTTTAATAGTTTTTCTCCTATAATTGAGATCTAACCTTAGTGCATTATGGTCAGAGAAGATGCTTGGAATAATTTCGATATTTTTGAATTTATCAAGGTTAGATTTATGACCCAGAATGTGATCTATCCTGGAAAAGGTTCTGTGTGCACTTGAGTAAAAGGTGAAATTCATTGGAGGTGAAATGTCCTATAGATATCAATTAGGTCTAACTGGTCTATTGTATCGTTTAACGTTTGCGTTTCTTTGTTAATTTTCTGTTTAGTTGATCTGTCCATAGGTGTGAGTGGGGTATTAAAGTCTCCCACTATTATTGTGTTATTATTAATTTCCCCTTTCATGCTTGTTAGCAATTGTCTTACATATTGCGGTGCTCCTATGTTGGGTGCATATATATTTATAATTGTTATATCTTCTTCTTGGATTGATCCTTTAATCATTATGTAGTGGCCTTCTTTGTCCCTTTTCACAGCCTTTATTTTAAAGTCTATTTATTGAATATGAGTATTGCTACTCCTGCTTTCTTTTGGTCTTTATTTGCATGGAATATCTTTTTCCAGCCCTTCACTTTTAGTCTGTATGTGTCCGTTGTTTTGAGATGGGTCTCTTGTAGGCAGCGTATATAGGGATCTTGTTTTTGTATCCATTCAGCCAGTCTTTGCCTTTTGGTTGGAGCATTCAACCCGTTTACATTTAAGGTAATTATTGATAAGTATGCTCCTGTTGCCATTTACTTTATTGTTTTGGGTTCGGGTTTATACGTCCTTTTTGTGTTTCCTGTCTAAAGTCTATCCTTTAGTATTTGTTGGAGAGCTGGTTTGGTGGTGCTGAATTCTCTCAGCTTTTGCTTGTCTGTAAAGCTTTTGATTTCTCCTTCATATTTGAATGAGATCCTTGTTGGGTACAGTAGTCTTGGCTGAAGGTTATTATCTTTCATCACTTTAAGTATGTCTTGCCATTCCCTCCTGGCCTGAAGAGTTTCTATTGAAAGATCTGCAGTTATTCTTATGGGGATCCCCTTGTGTGTTATTTGTTGTTTTTCCCTTGCTGCTTTTAGTAATTGTTCTTTGTGTTTGGTCTTTGTTAGTTTGATTAAAATATGTCTTGGGGTGTTTCGCCTTGGGTTTATCCTGTTTGGCACTCTCTGGGTTTCTTGGACTTGGGTGATTATTTCCTTCCCCATTTTAGGGACGTTTTCAACTATTATCTCCTCAAGTATTTTCTCATGGTTTTTCTTTTTGTGTTCTTCTTCTGGGACTCCTATAATTCAAATGTTGGAGTGTTTCATATTGTCTTGGAGGTCTCTGAGGTTGTCTTCATTTCTTTTAATTCGTCTTTCTATTTCCCTCGCTGATTCATTTATTTCTACCATTCTATCTTCTATTTCACTAATCCTATCTTTTGCCTCCGATATTCTACTATTTGTAGCCTCCAGAGTGTTTCTGATCTCATTTATTGCATTATTCATTATATGTTGACTCTTTTTATTTCTTCTAGGTCCTTGTTAAACCTTTCTTGCATCTTCTCAATCCTTGACCCCAGGCTATTTATCTGTGCTTCCATTTTGATTTCAAGATTTTGGATCATTTTCACTATCAGTATTCGGAATTCTTTCTCAGGTAGATTCCCTATCTCTTCCTCTTTTGTTTGGTTTGGTGGGCATGTCTCCTGTTCCTTTACCTGCTGGGTATTCCTCTGTCTCTTCATCTTGGTTATATTGCTGCGTTTGGGGTGGCTTTTCTATATTCTGGGAATTTGTGGAATTCTCTTTCTTATAGAGCTTCCTCTCTGTGTCTGGGGTTATATCAGTGGCTTGTCAAAGTTTCTTGATTAGAGAGGCTTGTGTTGGAGTTCTGGTGGGTGGATCTGGATTTCCTCTCTCTGGAGTGCTGTGAAGTGTGAAGTAATGGGTTATGAGATGTCAGTGGTTTTGGAGTATTTTGAGTTGCCTGTGTATTGAAGCTCAGGGGTTGTTCTTGTGTTGCTGGAGAATTTGCATGGTATGTCTTGCTCTGGAGCTTGTTGGCCCTTGGGCAGTGCTCAGTTTCAGTATAGGTATGAAGGTGTTTGATGAGCTCTTATTGGATAATGTTCCCTGTATTTAGGAATTCTTTGATGATCTCAGGATTTGGACTTATGCCTCCTGAATCTGGTTTTCAGATTTATTTTTAGAATAGCCTCATGATTTCTCCATCTATTCAGCACTAATGTTAAAACATCTGGGTTAATGATGATAGGTTTCTCCACCTTGAGGGTCGTCCCTAGAGGATCACTGAGTTTCTTGGAGGAGAGAAGAGGGAGGGAGTAGTTAGAGGTGAGTGGAATGGGATGAGGTGGAATCAAAAGAAGAAGAAGCAAGCTAGCCCGTAAACACTTTCTTGTGTGTGCTCCAAAGTCTGGACCGCTCAGAGGTGGTCACAGAGTTATACATGGAAGTGGAGAGGGAGGAGCACCTCTACTAGATAGAGGTGGACAGGAGGATCAAAGAGGGAGATGGAAAGGAGGGATACAGATCCAGCCAGTGACCAGTTCCCTTAGAATTCTCCTCCTTCTGGAACACACAGAGATTCATAGAGTTGGGTAGAGAAGAGGGGGAGGGAGGAGACACAAGCCACCTGGTGGAGAAAAGAGAGATTCCAAAGGTGGAGAGAGTGGTCAAGCCAGTAGTCTCGCACTCATGTAAAACTGGGTACTGAAGATTAGGTTTTTAAAAGTACAAAATTGGCAACAAATACCAAAATGCAAGATTAAAAATCTGGAGTAAAGATAGGATTTTCAAAGATAGAATATTGAAGAGAAGAAGAAGAAGGAGAGAGAAATTTTAAAAAATAGAGAAAAAAGTAAAATATAATAAAAGACTCCAGAATTATTAAGAGACAACTTCCTCCACCAATAGAACTATATACGGCATTTGCTTTAACGGTAGGGTTTGTTTTTTTTTTTTTTGAGAAGTAATATTAAGTTATAAAAATAATAAATAGAAATATAGAAGACTTAAAAATTTAAGGAAGTTTAGGGGAAAAAAGATGAAAAAGAAAAGAAGAAAAAACAAATTTAAAAAAGAAAAAAATTTTTAAAGAAAGAAAAAAAATTCTTAAAAAAAATCATGCTTCCACATCATCCCCCCATCAAAAAAAAATTTTTGATCATAAAAGTAGTAACGGTATATCTGGCGCTTTCTCTGTCGTTGTGAACTGTGTGGGGTCGCTACCAAGGCAGTTCCCTCTGTTTGACTTCCTCTGTTTGCTGGTCTCTTCCGTGTCTGATTTCTGTCTTGCCACAGGGAGGGTGGTGGTGAGCTCTGCTCTGGGCTTGCCCCTTCTCGCTCCGCGGGATAACCGTGTGGGGCCTGCCCTATGCTTCATGCACTTCCCCGGTCTAAGCCGCTCAGGATTGGCACTCAGGAAGCCCCCTCCAGGTGTCGGGTTTTGTTGATCCTGGGCTACTTCCCTTCCCAAGTCCAAGTGGCTAGGGAGTTTGGCGTGCACTATTGTTGCGTCTTCTGGGCTTTCCGGGTCGCTCAACTTTCTGGCAGCTCCGCCGGGGCTCTTTCTCAGGCAGATGATGACTGTTCAGAGACCCCAGATGTCTCAGTAAAGAAACCCACTTGCAATTTGGTAGGTAATGTCTCTCTTGAACTGCGACTGCCCTCTTCCAGCGCTTAAGGCTCTGGCTGCCTGTCGCCGGTGGGGGATGGTCTGCAGCCGGCTATTACCGATCCGTCCTTTGTTCTGTGCACAGGCCTGTCGGTGTCTTATGTTCGAGCGTTTCACGTGTTAGTTATCCCACAGTCTGGTTTGCTAGTCCAAGATAGTTCTTTCTAGCCATGCGCGGACCCGATCCTGGCCCCATTACACCCCAATTCTCGAGAAAAGCCCTGCAGCCTACGTCTCCCGCGGCCCAGTTCTTAGAAAGCACTGTCGCGGGTGCACTCCTCCCTGCCCAACCCTCACTGCTGTCGGACGCAGGCATTCGCGCTGCTTATCTGTTGGTTTTAATTATTTATTTATTCTTCCTTCCTGTTATGTTGCCCTCTGTGCTTCCAGGGCTCGCCCCATACACAGCTGTGAGAAAGTTCCCCAATTTTGGGGAACCTCTCTCTTAAGAGTCTCATCCTGGGACGGGATTCCCTTCCTGTGCCGGGGTTTCCTCCCCTACCTCCTTTGTCTCTATCTTCGTCCTTTAAAGTAATTCCTACCTGGTTTTGAAGCCAATGATCTGCTTTGCTGGATGCCTGATGTCCTCTGCCAGCAGTCAGAAGTTATTTTGTGGAATTTTCTCAGTGTTGAAATGTTCTTTTGATGAGGTAGAGAGGGAGAAAGTGTTCTCCCCATCCTATTCCTCCGCCATCTTTTCGCTCCTCTCTGAAAATTGTCTCTTTAATGTTTCAGTTGCAATTAAACATTGTCTCTTTCAGGTGGGGACTCTAGTCACATACACCATCCTTCACCCCTGAATAATTACTGTTCACACCTCTGACTTTGAATACAGGAAACATGATCTAGTTGTTAGATCAAATGATGAGAATAAAAATTTATGCATTTTGTGTCAGGTGGGCCCCTCATTTAAGAGACTATTTTTATTTGTCTGTTTTTTTCTCTTCTCTAAGTATATAGATAGCTTAAAAATCTTTTGAATATTCATACTAAGGCTACCCTTCATGAGAATCCCAGACAGATAATTAGGAAATATGGTTTTCATTTGTGATTGGCCTTATATCCTGATGTACATCGCTTATTTACCTAAAAATATTTAATGACATTTATACTATGTTTTGGAGAAGGCAATGGCACCCCACTCCAGTACTCTTGCCTGGAAAATCCTATGGACAGAGGAGCCCGGTAGGCTGCAGTCCATGGGGTCACTAAGAGTCGGATACAACTCAGCGACTTCACTTTCCCTTTTCACTTCCATGCATTGGAGAAGGAAATGGCAACCCACTCCAGTGTTCTTGCCTGGAGAATCCCAGGGACGGGGGAAGCCTGGTGGACTGCCATCTATGGGGTCACACAGAGTTGGACACGACTGAAGTAACTTAGTAGTAGCAGTAGCAGTAGCATGCTATGTTTAAGCAACATGGTAGACTAGCTGAAAATCACATTTTAAAAAAGATTTATTGATGGATTTATTTTTGTTTGTGCTGGGTCTTCGTTGCTGTGTGTGGGCTTTCTCTAGTTGCAGTAAGCAGTCTTCTCATTGCAGCGGCTGCCCTTGTTGCAGAGCAAGGCTGTAGGCATGCAGGCTCCAGTAACTGCAGCATGTAGACTCAGGAGCTGTGGCTCCCTGGCTCTGAAGTGCTAGCTCAGTGGTTTTGGTGCACAGGCCTCGTGGCCATGTGGCCTGCGGGAACCCATGTCACCTGCCTTGGCAAGAGCATTCTTAACCACTGGGCCACCAGGAAGGCTCTAAAATCATGCTTTAAAAAATACTTGGGCATTCAGGATGCAATATCTTTTAAAATACTTTTAAGAGCAGAACTGAGGTCTTGATAAACTAAATGATTTCCCAGTAATGAAAGCTAAGTTGATAGCTTCTGTGATTGCCCTTGGGAGGGGATGGTATGGGAGACGGGTTTGCATTATGGGGACATGGGAGAGTGGAACCAGTAAGGGACTTGACATTAACTTGTGCTCAGAGAAAGAGAGCATAAGCAGAAATACTGCATTACTTCATCAACCTCAAAGGGTTATAGGGATCAATGATTAAGCAGAAAAATTCAACACACTTATAGCCGGAGATTAAAAAAAAAAAAAAAACAGATCAGTTTTAGCCGTGGATCAGGGCAAAAACAAACCTTCCTAAACATTCCAGCTATCGCCTGTATTCATATGAGTTTAAGTCTCAAATTTATGGTACTTCCATAAATCCTGAGACCACAAAGCTGAAAATTAAAGTAAGAAATGGCATCAGGCAATTGTATCACCAAAGTGCCTGACATAGCAAGAGTAAAAAGTCTAAAGAGAGAGACATTTTAACCTAAGCTGCAGGATTTTCATGGATAAACGATGCCACTCAAATTTGTAAGGTACATAAGGAAAAATAATTCATTGTAAACAGGATTTAAAATGCCTAACAAACAATAAAATTTGACTTGCAAGTTTGGAAATATTTTCAAAAGCAGATACAGTCTATAAAATACATATGTTAAAACTTTTTTAAGATGTAAAGGAAAATTAGAACATTAAATATAATGAGGCACAATTAAAAAGACCAGATTTTTGAAACGAAAAGAAACAGAAGTTCTAGGACTAAAAAGTACTTTAACTGAAAATAAACAAATGGATAGATAACACATATTGAGATAAATGAATATCAGTACATTAAACAAAAATATAAGCAGATTATCCAAAATGTAACACTGAAAATAGAAATTGAAAATAAAAACAAGGATAACAGTCATACAGAATTAAACAAGAAGATTCAGAGTAAGAGAATCAAGAGAAAAGATGAGAGAATTATCTAGAATTGATGAAAGACAAGAATGTACAGAATCAAGAAAATCTGCTAGCAAGATAAGAATATTTGTATAAATTATATACAGTATAGTGGGTTTTCAGCTAATGAACTCCAAACACATATTAAAAGGAATAGAGAGAAGGAAAAAAATTAATTACAAAATAATTAACAAATTAGCAGTGAAGTTCTCAATAGCTACAAGAAATCAAAATAATATATTCAGAGTCAAAGGTTATTATAGAAAATCATTTTGTTTTAATTATTATGATACCAATCAAATGTATTGTATGTGTTTTACTGTGATCAAACTTAAGAATGTGGATTATTCAGTCCAAGCAGATACCACTGGTGAAAAATATATAAACACACAGATTCTTGCATTGTACTTCCCAGGCAATAATGTCATCTTTATATACAAAGTGCAGATGAAATTTTTATTTTATCAAGGAAATAACATGAGATTTAAATTATACATATATATGTGCAATGTTAACACTATCCAGGAGATTGAATGGCTGGATTGTTTAAATGACATTTGAGAGAACATTTTCTTGAGTGATCAAAATTCCCAGAATTTTCTCCAGAACTTTTAGAGTAAAGGATAAGCTTCACAAACATAAAACTCAATACAAATTATATTGCTAACTTGATATTGTCCAATGAAGCATGAAAATTATAACAAATTTTTAAAACTTAAGGAAACATCTGAAAATTCGTATCTCAAATCTATCTCCCTTTGTATCATTCTCATTTTTTCCCCTAGTTTCTTAATGGTAAAGGTGAGTGACACTGGCTTGATTACTTAGTCAAAAGTAATCATGACAAATGAATTATTACCCAGAAAAGGTAACAAAATTCATTATGTATGTTGGTGTCTTTGATAAAGTTTGGTGTCTTTGACAAAGTCATAGATGGTACACTGTTAATATGTGAGTTATATTGAGCTAATAAGGATAGAACATTCTGGATAATAATGTTATGACACAAGAAGATATTAATGTACTAGACACATTGAAACTTTCCTAACTTACAAAGTCCAATGAAATACTTAAACACCTATACTTAAGACCCGAACTCTCATGCTAATAGGAAGTTAATACCATAATGATGATGATGATGATATGAAAACAAGGTGTTGATTGTGTTTATTAAGGGTTGCAAAAGAGTCAGACATAACTTAATCACTAACAACATTAAGACACTATGTTAATTATTTGGTTTCTGTGATGACTAAATGTTTAATGTAGGGAAGGAACAGTTGGCATCAATTGCTTAATATTATTTTCTTTTCATTAAAGTAGACTTGATTTATAATGTTGGGTCAGTTTCTATTATAGCTTATTATGAGATACTGAATATAGTTCCCTGTAATATACAGTAGGATTTGTTGTTACCTACTTTTAAATTTTTATTGGAGTATAGTTGATTTACAATGTTATGTTAGTTTCATGTGTAAACTGGATCAGTTACACATATATGTATGTCCACACATTTTTAGATTTTTTTCCTCATACAGGCTTCCCTGATAGCTCAGTTGGTAAAGAATCCACCTGCAATGCAGGAGATCCCAGTTCAGTTCCTAGGTTGGGAAGATCAGCTGGAAAAGGGATAGGCTACCTTCTCCAGTATTCTTGGGCTTCCCTTGTGGTTCAGCTGGTAAAGAATCTACCTGCAAAGTGGGAGACTTGGATTTGATCCCTGGGTTGGGAAGATCCCCTGGAGAAGGGAAAGACTACCCACTCCAGTATTCTGGCATAGAGAATTCCATGGATTGTATAGTCCATGGGGGTCACAAAGAGTCAGACATGACTGATGGACTTTCACTTTCACTTTTCTTTTTTCCCCATACAGATCATTGCAGAATATTGAACAGAGTTCCCTGTGCTATCTACTAGGAGTGTATTAGTTATCTATTTTATATACAGTAGTATGTATAAATTAATCCTAATCTTCCAGTTTATCCTCTGTTTTTTCCCCATGGTAACCATAAATTCACTCTCCTCTTTCACTTTCAGCAAGAGGCTTCTTAGCTCCTCTTTACTTTCTGCCATAAGGGTGGTGTCATTTGCATATCTGAGGTTATTGATATTTCTCCCGGCAATCCTGATTCCAGCTTGTGCTTCTTCCAGCAGAGCGTTTCTCATGATGTACTCTGCATAGACATTAAATAAGCAGGGTGACAATATACAGCCTTGATGTACTCCTTTTCCTATTTGGAACCAGTCTGTTGTTCCATGTCCAGTTCTAACTGTTGCTTCCTGACCTGCATACAGATTTCTCAAGAGGCAAGTCAGGTGGTCTGGTATTCCCATCTCTTTCAAAATGTTCCACAGTTTATTGTGATCCACACAGTCAAAGGCATTGGCATAGTCAATAAAGCAGAAATAGATGTTTTTCTGGAACTCTCTTGCTTTTTCGATGATCCAGCGGATGTTGGCAATTTGATCTCTGGTTCCTCTGCCTTTTCTAAAACCAGCTTGAACATCAGGGAGTTCACGGTTCATGTATTGCTGAAGCCTGGCTTGGAGAATTTTGAGCATTACGTTACTAGCATGTGAGATGAGTGCAATTGTGTGGTAGTTTGAGCATTCTTTGGCATTGCCTTTCTTTGGAATTGGAATGAAAATGGACCTTTTCCAGTCCTGTGGCCACTGCTGAGTTTTCCAAATTTTCTGGCATATTGAGTGCAGCATTTTCACACCATCTTTCAAGATTTGAAACAGCTCCACTGGAATTCCATCATCTCCACTAGCTTTGTTCGTAGTGATGCTTTCTAAGGCCCACTTGACTTCACATTCCAAGATGTCTGGCTCTAGATTAGTGATCACATTATCATGATTATCTGGGTCATGAAAATCTTTTTGTACAGTTCTTCCGTGTATTCTTGCTACCTCTTCTTAATACCTTCTGCTTCTGTTAGGTCCAGACCATTTCTTTCCTTTATCGAGCCCATCTTTGCATGAAATGTTCCCTTGGTATCTCTGATTTTCTTGAAGAGATCTCTAGTCTTTCCCATTCTGTTGTTTTCCTCTATTTCTTTGCATTGATTACTGAAGAAGGCTTTCTTATCTCTTCTTGCTATTCTTTGGAACTCTGCATTCAGATGCTTATATCTTTCTTTTTCTCCTTTGCTTTTCACCTCTCTTCTTTTCACAGCTATTTGTAAGTCCTCCCCAGACAGCCATTTTGCTTTTGTGCATTTCTTTTCCATGGGGATGGTCTTGATCCCTGTCTCCTGTACAATGTCATGAACCTCATTCCATAGTTCATAAGGCACTCTATCTATCAGATCTAGGCCCTTAAATCTATTTCTCACTTCCACTGTATAATCATAAGGGATTTGATTTAGGTCATACCTGAATGGTCTAGCGGTTTTCCCTACTTTCTTCAATTTGAGTCTGAATTTGGTAATAAGGAGTTCATGATCTGAGCCACAGTCAGCTCCTGGTCTTGTTTTTGTTGACTGTATAGAGCTTCTCCATCTTTGGCTGCAAAGAATATAATCAATCTGATTTCAGTGTTGACCATCTGGTGATGTCCATGTGTAGAGTCTTCTCTTGTGTTGTTGGAAGAAGGTGTTTGCTATGACCAGTGCATTTTCTTGGCAAAATTCTATTAGTTTTTGCCCTGCTTCATTCCACATTCCAAGGCCAAATTTTCCTGTTACTCCAGGTGTTTCTTGACTTCCTACTTTAGCATTCCAGTCTCCTATAATGAAAAGGACATCTTTTGGGGGTGTTAGTTCTAAAAGGTCTTGTAGGTCTTCATAAAACCATTCAACTTCAGCTTCTTTTTTTTTTTTAAGGTAGCTTTCATTAATTTGATGTTTTATTGCATTTTATTTTTATTTTTATTATTTTTTATATATATTTTTAAATACTTTATTCTATGTTACAATACTGTATTGGTTTTGCCATACATTGACATGAATCAGCCACAGGTGTACACGATCTCCCATTGCCGAAGCAACTTCAGCTTCTTCAACATTACTGGTTGGGGCATAGACTTGGATAACTGTGATACTGAATGATTTGCCTTGGAAACAAACAGAGATCATTCTGTCGTTTTTGAGACTGCATCCAAGTACTGCCTTTCAGACTCTTTTGTTGACCGTGATGGCTACTCCATTTCTTCTGAGGGATTCCTGCCTGCAGTAGTAGATACAATGCTCATCTGAGTTAAATTCACCCATTCCAGTCCATTTTAGTTCGCTGATTCCTAGAATGTTGACGTTCACCCTTGCCATCTCTTGTTTGACCACTTCCAATTTGTTGAGCTTAAAGCTCAACATTCAGAAAACTAAGTTCATAGCATCCAGTCCCATCACTTCATGGGAAATAGATGGGGAACCATTGGAAACAGTGTCAAACTTTATTCTTTGGGGCTCCAAAATCACTGCAGATGGTGACTGCAACCATGAAATTAAAAGACGCTTACTCCTTGGAAGAAAAGTTATGACCAACCTAGATAGTATATTCAAAAGCAGAGACATTACTTTGCCGACTAAGGTCCATCTAGTCAAGGCTATGGTTTTTCCTGTGGTCATGTATGGATGTGAAAGTTGGACTGTGAAGAAGGCTGAGCACTAAAGAATTGATGCTTTTGAACTGTGGTGCTGGAGAAGACTCTTGAGAGTCCCTTGGACTGCAAGGAGATCCAACCAGTCCAGTCTGAAGGAGATCAACCTTGGGATTTCTTTGGAAGGAAGGATGCTAAAGCTGAAACTCCAGTACTTTGGCCACCTCATGCGAAGAGTTGACTCATTGGAAAAGACTCTGATGCTGGGAGTGATTGGGGGCAGGAGGAGAAGGGGATGACCAAGGATGAGATGACTGGATGGCATCATGAACTCGATGGACATCAGTCTGAGTGAACTCCAAGAGATAGTGATGAACAGGGAGGCCTGGCGTGCTGCGATTCATGGGGTCACAAAGAGTCGGAGACGACTGAGCAACTGAACAGAACCAAACCATAAATTTGTTTTCTGTATTGTGACACTGTTTTGTAAGTAAATTCGTTTGTATCATTGTTTTAGGTTCCATATATAAGTGATACAATATGGTATTTGTCTTTGTCTGACTTACTTTACTTCATATTACAATCTGTAAATCCATCCATGTGGCTGCAGGTGGCATTATTTTGTGTGTTTTTGTATGGCTGAATAATATTCCATTGTATTATGAAATCTTCTTTATCCACTACTTATTTATCCACTCCTCTGTCAATGGACATTTAGGTTGCTTCCATGTCTTGGCTCTTGTAAATAGTACTGCTGTGAACTTTAGGGTGCATGTATTTTTTTGAATTATGGTTTTCTTCAGATACATGCCCGGGAGTAGGATTGCTGGATCATATGGTAATTATATTTTTAGTTCTTTAAGAAACCTCTATACTGTTCTCTATAGTGACTGAACCAATGTTACATTCCCACCAACAATGTAAAAGGGTTCCCTTTTCTCCACAGCTTCTCCAGCATTTACTGTTTATACATTTTTTGATGGTGGCCATTCTGACTGGTGTGAGGTGATACCTTTTGGTTTGCATTTCTCTGACAATTAATGATGTTGAGCATCTTTTTATATGTTGGCCATCTCTACATTTTTTATGGAGGAATGTCTATTTAGGTTTCCTGTCCGTTTTTTGATTGGGTTGTTTGTTTTGTTTTTTGCTTTTAAAAATTAATTTATTCATTGTAATTGGAGGCTAATTACTTTACAATATTGTGGTGGGTTTTGCTATACATTGACATGAATCATCCATGGGTGTACATGTGTCCCCCATCCCGAGCTCCCCTCCCACCTCACTCCCCAGCCCATCCCTCTGGGTTGTCCCAGTACACTGGCTTTGAGTACTCTGTTTCAGGAATCACACTTGGACTGGTGATCTGTTTCACATATGGTAATATACATGTTTCAATTGAGCTATTTGTATATTTTGAATATTAATCAGTTGTCAGTCACTTTGTTTGCAAGTTATATATAGTAGCTTGTATCTGCTAATCTCAGACTCCTAATTTTTCCCTCCCCCCCTTCCAGTTTGTAATCATAGGTTTGTTTTCTACATTTGTGTTTGTTTTTCTTTGGCAAATAAGTTCAGTTGTATCGTATGTTTTAGATTCCACATATAAATAATATCACATGATGTGTGTCTTTGTCTGACTTACTTCACTTAGTATGATAACCTTAGTATGATATTTTTTTCCCTTTTATTTTTATGGCTCAGTAATATTCCATTCTATGTGTATATAACACATCTTCTTTATCCACTCCTCTGTTGATGGATATTTAGATTGCTTCCATGTCTTGACTATTGTAAATAGTGTTGGTGTGGATATTGGGGTGCATCCAGCTTTTAAAATTAGAGTTTTATCAGGACATATGCCCAAGTGTGGGACTGCTGAGTCATATGGTAATTCTATTTTAGTTCTTTAAGGAACCTCCATACTGTTCTCCACAGTGGCTGCGCTAATTTACATTCACACCCACAATGTAGGACGGTTCCCTTTTCTCTATACCCTCTCCAACATTTATTTGTAGACTTTTTGATGATGGTTTTTTCAACCAGCGTGAGGTGGTATCTCTTTATAGTTTTGATTTTTGCTTTTTTTAAAATTAATTTATTCATTTTAATTGGAGGCTAACTACTTTACAATATTGTGGTGGGTTTTGATTTGCAGTTTTTTAACAATGATGCTGAGTATCTTTTCATGTCAAAAAGATGCTCATGTCACATGTTTCATGCCACAACACTCAGAGGAGTGTTGTATTGGTTGCTCAAGTTGTGTCTGACTCTGTGACCCACCAGGCTGACTATAGCCCACCAGGGTCCTCTGTCCATGGGATTTTTCCAAGCAAGAATACTGGAGTGGGTTGACATTTCCTTCTCCAGGAGATCTTTGCAACCCAAGGATCAAACTGGGTCTCCTGAATTGCAGGCAGACTCTTTAGCATCTGAACCACCAGAGAAGCTTGTGTCAGTGGGTTATTGTTAAACTCATTCTGTCTCTGTTCTCCCAAGTGTTACTTTTCTGAACATCAATCACAGTCTGATTAATGAAGTGCTACAATTTGGGTACCTCACTTGGTATTTCATTCACTTAATACATACTTATTGAGCAACTGTTACATTGCACCATTGATTTAGATGTTGAAGATAGACTGTTTTAAAAAGCAGACTTGATCACTGCCCTCTGTATTTAACGCTACTAGTAGCCTTGTGAAAAGTGAAAGTGAAGTTGTTCAGTCATGTTCGACTCTTCACAACCACTCCAGTGTTCTTGCCTGGAGAATCCCAGGGACTGCAGGGCCTGGTGGGCTGCTGTCTATGGGGTTGCAGAGTCAGACATGCCTGAAGCCACTTAGCAGCAGCAGCACCCATAGCCTTGTATTTAAGGCCTGTTTACTGGAGGTTCAGAGTTGCCCCTTCACAAGGCTGACATGGAGCGGCTTCTACACACTGGAGAGCCAGTTTGATGCTCCTTAGTTAAAACATGAAAATACACTATATAAACGTGGTCCATGTTTAACAAAGAACATTTACCCTTATCCATTGGGCATATTATTTTTCTGGAAATCACATGTTTTCAAAATGTGGCTTAAGAATCACCTGTATGCTTTAAGAAAATGCAAAAATCCCTGAGTATTATCCACTGAGATTGTGATTCTGTAGGTCTAAAATGGATGCAGAAATCTCTTTTTGATAAGCACCATGATGATTATAATCAGGGAATGATTTTAACATAAGTCTCATGATGGTCCTTTTCAAAGACCCCTTCTAAAGCCTTTGGAGAGACTGGAATAGAGAAAGGGAAATCCCTTTTTTTTTTTTTTTTTTGAGGCCCAAAATATAAATAATTTATGCATTTTAAAAAAGCAAAATTACAAATACATAATCTCTAAGCTCTCTGTCATGGTTTCACAAGGGTCTTGTGTATGTGAAGGGCCCTGACCTTAAGCTCCATGAGTTTCTTAATGAATCTGTTCTAAATTCTAACACAAGATTTTTTTTGTTCTCTGCCAAAGAGGATCAGTATATTAGGATGAGAAACAGAAATACAGGCATTCGTGTCCTGAAAACAGGTTCCCCAGAGTTCTGGATGTAAAACTGGGGAGAATGGAGTGACTGGGAAAAGACTCTGTGTCTTCAGAAGTGAAGTAGAACTTTCAGTTCTGATATTGGTCTTATTTATGTTCATTGGGCCCTACTTTTAGGTCCCTGAGCTGCTAATCTTTAGAAGACCATGATACGTTGCTGGTAGTTAAGTTAGGAAATTGGAAGGGAAGAACACTTTACACTGAGATGCGGTTTCATCTGACTTTATACCTGTAACCCAAGATGGGAAGAAGCCAGAGCTGTTAGTAAAAGACCTTCCATTAATGAAAGAAAAGGGTGTATAAAGTGTCACATAACCTGACGCTATCAAGTGACTGTACTGTGTATGCTTTTTGTAACCCTTAAGCACTTATTTCAACGAGTCAGTTGTGGATGAGTGATAGCACCAGAAGGAATTTTGAAATGAGTACTCAGGGACCTGCACTGGCGAATGAATAGAGTTTTTTTCTTTTTTTTCTGAAGCACACTCCTGCCATCTAAGAATGTAAAAGAAATGGTTTGTGGCGGGCTGTTCCCTGCCTTGCTGATGATTGCTCAATAGGGAGTAGCTACTCTCACCAGTGTTAACAGAGGAGTACAAGCTACATTGTGGAACTCATTAATATTTATTCCTGCTAAAAGCAATGGGCAATAAAAGGGAAATAAACCGGGGAGAATAGCAATGGGAAAAGGAAGCCATGACAACAGATTCATCTTGAAAAGCTTCACCATTTATTGCACACAAAAAATACCTTGAAGTACAAGAATCCATATTATTAGTTCAGAACCCACTCAAAATGCCTCTTATGGGTCAACTAATATTATGAGAAAAATTGCATGTTGAACACAATTTAAGAATTTAAAATAGCTGTCCATAGTCTTGTAATTATGTGATTTTGAGTTATCATTCTACACAAAGCTACATTTTCTGAGCATCAGAGTCGATGCTCCTGTCTGTAGATAAGAACTTTCTCTAAGCCAAGGATCCCCTGTCTGTTGCAGCAGAGACCAGTGACATCCCTCTTCCTTTTCTCATGCTGCTTCTGTATTATCTGACTTGAAATGCCTTCAGCCATTGTCACAACTATCCAAATAGCTGCTGTTTCAAATCATCTTTGTTATACTGTTAAGATTTCATTGATCTTCCTTCATCCAAAGCCTATGCCTTTCTTATACTACATTGCACAAGTTCCCATTTGATTACACAGAATTCTATGCTTTGATAATTGTGTCATGAGTATTATGCCAACTCCCCAAGATTATAAGCTTAGAAGGAGGGAATGGTGTTTTCCCCTCCTAAATTTTAATTTATCCATCATTCTTACCAGAAGTCTGGATGGTTTGCTAACTGCATCATTTAGAAATATCTTTAAGAAAGATTAAAAAGCTCTTCAGTGAAAGGATGTTGACTTCCTAGACATCTAATTTATAGTGTTTCATTTTGGACTAATATTTATGTCTCACTAACTTCATTTGTTTCTTCCTTTGTTTTCCTTTTCTCTGCAAAGGCTTAATGAGATAACATATGTAAAGCACATCCTAGCATAAGGCCTTGTGCTTATTATATGCCAAATGAGTATTAACTGCTTTTGTTTATGTGTTTACTTTTCTGCTTAAATTGAGAAAAAGGAAGGAATTTTTTTAAATGATAGTTTTACTCTAAGCATTTTGCATGTAATAAAGGCTTAATTGTATCCTGGCCTTGCTAGTTGAGAAACAACACAGAGAATGTATAATTTATGGAGTCTCTTTTCAGTATGTCTCAAAATCCTTTCGTATGCTTACATTATACATGAAATTGCTCCTTTCTTGGAAAAAATAATCTTCCTTTGTATTATTTCAGAGTAAAAAGAAACAGAACTGTTTTACTTCTGTGTTTATAGGGGACAGAATAATTACCGCTTCCCTCACTTTGTGACGCTGCATCCTTGAGAAATTTAAGCAGCTCTCTGTTGCTAAAGGAGTCTGATGGAGATACTTGCAATAATCCTGGGATTCTGTGGTTGCTCTGAAAGCTCATTTACCTCATTGCTCAGCCTATCCCACACTGGTTCATCTGCCCTTTATGGCACACAGGATTCCTGAGTATCTAAAACTATATTTGTTAGGCCTTTGTGTTGTTCAGCGACTCAGTTGTGTCTGATTATTTGTGACCCAATGGACTGCAGCACACCAGGATTCCGTGTTTTTCACTATTTCCTGGAGTTTGCTCAAATTCATGTCCATTGAGTTGATGATGCCACCCAACCGTCTCATTCTCTGTCAGTCCCCTCTTCTCTTGCCTTCAGTCTTTCCCAGCATCAAGGTCTTTTCCAATGAGTCCACTCTTCACATCAGGTGGCAAAAGTATTGGAGCTTCAACATCAGCCCTTCAAACGAATATTCAGGATTGATTTCATTTAGGGTTGACTACTTTAATCTCCTTGTTGTCTGAGGGACTCTCAAGAGTCTTCTTCAGCACCACAGTTCAAAAGAATCAGTTTTTCAGTGCTCAGCCTCCTTTATGGTCCAACTCTCAAATTTGTACATGACTACTGGAAAAACCACAGTTTTGACTATGTGGACCTTTGCTGGCAAAGTGATGCCTGCTTTTTAACATGTTGTGTAGCTTTGTCATAGCTTTTCTTCCAAGGAGCAAGTGTCTTTTTTTTTTTACTTTTTTTTTACTTTACAATACTATATTGGTTTTGCCATACATTGACATGAATCCACCACGGGTTCATGGCTGCTGTCACCATCTACAGTGATTTTGGAGCCCCCAAAATAAAGTCTATCACTATTTTCATTTTTCCCTATCAATTTGCCATGAAGTGATGGGACTGGATGCCTTGATCTTAGTGTCTTGAATGCTGAATTTTAAGCCAGCTTTTTCCACTCTTCTTTTAACTCACCTTCATGAAGAGGCTCTTTAGTTCTTCTTTGCTTTCTGCCTTAGGGTGGTATCATCTGCATATCTGAGGTTATTGATATTTTTCCCAGAAATCTTGACTAGTTAGGCCTGGGAGACCTTAACTTTTTTGGTCAAAATAATGTTAATAAATACATGCGAAAAATTACAAAAAGGCTTGCTGTTTTTCATGTTCTCAGCTAGGTCTGGTTAGAAAGGCTTGGGTCAATTAGGTTCCTACTGCATTAGGAATTTTCAGAAGTATTTTGAGACTAAGAAGTCAGATTTTCACTAAGAAAGCTATTGATCCACTTCTCACTGTCTTTCAAAAATTCATAGCAGAAGGACTAAGCAAGAAATGAACATATTGTAATAGTGTTTTTCCATTAATGCATGACTACATTTTCACAGACATATCAAGACAGTAAGTGACAAGAGAACAGACTCAAGCCAGTTTTCTGACTCCAAGTCTAAATTCTGTCTAGTCCACCCCTGCCCTATGAATTTGCTTTAGAATAAAAAACTGGATACAGCAGCTACCCACAAACTTATCAAAATCATCAAAACTAGTTGTAATGTATTAAATGATCTATCCTCAGAAATGTTACAAACTGATGATATTTCTGTTGCAAAAATAAACAAAAATGGTCCTTATAATAGAAAATTGAAAAAAGTAAGGATAATTTAATTGCCTTTTAAGATTCAACATCATTAAGAGATTGATTCCTCAGTATGGTTCTATGAGAGGTCTTGCCCACGTCAAGTCTCGTCAAGTCTTGAAGTCTTGTCAGGCTCTTGACATTTGAACCAATATTGTGTTGAATCATATGAAATTGTTAGCTCTGTAGGTCAAGAGCTGTGGATTAGTGGCAGTTTCCTGTGTCACCTGAAAAGATACCTTTGCTGTATTATGTCAAGTCACCTGGTGTCTAGATTTTCCACTGTCAGTTCAGGCCTGCAGCGAGTGGCTATGAGTTGTAGTCATTGTTTCCACATGAATAATATATATTTGTGCTGTGTGCAGTGTGCTTTAGAGAGGATAATGATTGTCTTCTGTAAAATTATGTAAATTTTCCCATAGTAGATTTTATTTATGGGAAGATAACTTATATTGATGGCTTGAGAGTGACTTGAATTTTTCAAGCAACTCTTATTCTATGTGCAGTTAGAAATATGCATTTAATTATGTGATTTTTAATACTTATCTGTGCCCCATTTTGTTTTATGTAAGCATATAAAATAAAGGGTGATACTGTCATTTTAAGAATAAATGGGTGAAGAATGTGGGACAAAGGAAAAATACTCGTAGAAACAGATTATCAACTCAATGATGAATATAATAATATACAAAATGGGTGCCATAAGATCCTAGAAATTTCTTGAAGTGGGACTAATGGTTTTAGCTCTAAGCTTGTAGTAGCCAAGCAATGAGGAATACTATGTTAATTATGAAATTCACAGCATCCATTAGACAGTAGAAACCAGTTGTAAGGGAAAAGCACAATTTCTGGTTTTAAGAAAAAGAAAATTCACCAGTAGGCCTTAATAAAGAGGACACTGTAACGATATTGCTTTACAGCCTCATTAACATCTGTAGTATCAATACCACAATGAATTTTATAAGGAAGCTTTCTCTTTAAGCGGTTTTCCTCAATGTAGGGCACTCGCATAAATATGAAAGTGTAACTCAGGAAAGGCAAATCAGTAGGGATTAATGTGATATGGTACAGATTTATAGGTCTCTGCTAAGCAGGATAACCCAGGGATAGAGTTCAGAGTATCTATGAATGGATGTGGAGCTATTCCTTCAGGCAGCCCTCCTCAGAGCTTTGATAGATGTTGAGAGACAGAGTTTCCTTATATCCCCTGACACAGGGATCTGGAGCACTGTTGTTCTGAGTTCTGTTTAGTTGCACTTAAATGCAGAGACACATATTCCAGCCATCATCTAGGTGAAAAGAGGATTAGCATCCTTAAAAGAAAATCGAAAGGCTTGACAAAGATATAAGCTTGAATAAAATATGATGCCACTTTGAACAGTGAGAAAGGTTCAGCCCTAACTAATGTAGGACAAGGAAGAACTTCAGACACAGATAAAGGAATGTCAAAGATCCTTCAATCTATTCCAGCATACAACCCATGGTAAAAATCTGGACACAGGTGCAAGGGAGACCGAGCTTCAACATTAATGCCATGTCTTAGAAGAAGCAGTTTCATTTTTTGGTGTCTTCTTCAAGATAAAATTATTTAGAATGTAAATCTGTAGACCTAAATGAGTTAATCTGAAGTAATTAATGTTAACAATGAGGAGGACTGAGAAAGCAATAGATACTATATGTGAGATGCTGTTCTGTTTTACCATTAGTGGCTCACTGGGCCTTCACCAAAAGCCTAATAAGTACCATTGTTATACAATACTGAGATATAGAAAAATTAAATGTTTCTACCAAGGCATATATAGCTAGTAAATATAATAACCTGGATAGTGACTCAAAAGCCTGCTTTCTGAGCCTGGGCTCTTAACTAGTATGCCATAGAGTTAGGGATTTTAGTTATAAGACAGTTTGATACTGGGAAAAATTTGAACTCCCCTCTTAAGTGACATTTGTTTTAAAATACATTGTTCAGTCACCCTGTCATGTCCAACTATTCGCAGCCCCATGGACTGCAGCACGCTGGGCCTCCCTGTCCTTCACCATCTCCCAGAGCTTACCAAGTTCATGTCCATTGCATTGGTTTCTTTTAAATTATGTCTCAGAGCCAATGGTTTATAATGTTATTCCTGTTTAATAGCAGAAAAACTGCATATATGAAAATGTCCATGTTTCTATTAGTCATTCTTTCATTTATTCAACCAATATTGTCTGAGTGCCTTCTATGTCTAGGTAATATTCTCAATGGTGAAAATAGAGAAGTAAACACAGGCAAAATACTTGCTGTGCATTTTAAGAGACAGGTTAAAAGCAAAGAGATAAAATAAACAAGTAGTCATCAGATAGCAATAAGTACTATGCAGAGGATCAAAGTAGGGGGGATGTGAAAGAGAATGACGAGGCAATAATATTTTTTGGATCTTCAGGGTATTGTTTGGCTTCCCAAATTTGTATTGTAAGACCTCACGGCCTTTTCTCAGGACCTGTCGCTTCAAAGACCACAATGGCTCGAATTCGATGCAATAAGCAAGAGGATTTATTTAAGCCGGCCGGGGTTCAGCCTCCTCCTGGGGAAGAGTGAACCCCCTAGTGTCAGTAGTGAGGGGTTTTTATACAAAAATCACAGGCAGGTGGGGATGGAGTCGGGTTATGGGATACATTGAAGTAGAGGCCATAGGTGCGGGGGATACGCTTGATTGGTGGGAAAACTTACAGAGAGCAACTAAGTTGAAACAGAGAAAGCTATTTTCTGGGAGGCTATGTCCTTGCCTCCCGATAAGGAGAAAACTATTTTCTGGGAGGCTATGGCCTTGCCTCCTGAGCTTAAATTTTTAATCTAAGTTCTTCAGTATATCTAGCCTAAAATTCTTATCTGAGAAACAAAAATTATATAATGACCTTTCTGTTTGGCATCTCCAGTCAGACACTCAAGTATATTTGTCTCCCTTCCACATATTCTTATAATGGCAGAGTAAATGAAAGTTTTAAAATAACATTAGAATATAATATACTTGAATAGTGCAAGTTTCATTATCTACTTGGTACACATGTCAAAATAAATCCTTTTAAGCTACTTAGTGGTGAAAAAATCACTATCAGAATAGGCAACACATAATAGTTGTTTAGTAAATATTTATTGAGTAAATCAATAAATGGACTTAATAAATGACCCCTAAGGGTTGATAGATATGATTTCTAATAATCATTATTTTGGTAAAATTTCTTCTTCTGATAGCTAAAGAGATGAAAGTTATAAGATATGCATATTTAGAAATGTATTTATAAAAACCTTGTAAGTAAATATTTAAATCATCAGAAAATCAAGCATATTGTTAGGCTTCAGCTTCCAACTATAATTTAGTAAACTTCTCAGTAAGAATAATTGTAAAATTGAACAAAATTACAAAGCAGTTAGTTTTAGGTATTAAACAGCAAGCAGCAGAAAATTGTGGTCATAATTGTGAGGTGATCAATCACCTCAGTCTTCTACTTGAGACTCTTTCCTAACACAGAGTAGAAAAAATAAAGACAAGCATAGCTTCAGGTCTTGCTAAAATAAGAAGTCAGAAACCTGAGTTCCAGGATGCTAAAATAACTAGAAATTTCAGTGCAGCATACAGAGAAAAAGCAGCTGCCCTGAGGGAAGTGGGATGGAGTCCAGGAGTCTGTGTGGGATACTACATGGAGCCTTGACCAAGGCATTGTGCTGATTGAGACTCTGTGAAGTCTAGCAGAGATCCTGTGCTGCAAGGCTGATAGGACAGATAGTGCAGCAGTAGATGTCACGGAGAAGGCAATGGCACCCACTCCAGTACTCTTGCCTGGAAAATCCCATGCGCGGAGGAGCCTGGTAGGCTGCAGTCCCTGGGGTTGCAAAGAGTCAGACACGACTGAGCGACTTCACTTTCACTTTTCACTTTCATGCATTGGAGAAGGGAATGGCAACCCACTCCAGTGTTCTTGCCTGGAGAATCCCAGGGACGGAGGAGCCTGATGGGCTGCCGTCTATGGGGTCACACAGTCAGACACGACTGAAGTGACTTAGCAGCAGCAGCAGCAGGAGATGTCAAAGTTTCAGCCCTGGAAGGATGAGAATACTCACTGAGCACCTCAGCCCTCAAGGCTCAGGAGTAGGACCTTACTGTCACAACCAAATTCAAATCTGAACCAGACAAGCCTGAATCCAAATGAAACCAAGTTTGAGAAGATCAAAAGGTTCTACTGGCGATTTAACTGTTTAACAGAACAGAATTCATAAAGGGAGACAATGCAGTTCAGATTTCCTGCAACATATTATTCACAAAGTCTGGAAAGTGTGATAAACCATTACTGCAGGGAATTTCCTGGCAGTCCAATGGTTAGTGTTAGTCACTCAATTGTGTCCAGCTCATTGCAACCCCATGGATGTAGCTTGCCAGGCTCCTCTGTCCATGGAATTCTCCAGACAAGAATAGACTGGGTCAAGCCCTGTTTATGGAACTAAATCCTATAAGGCACGTGTGGCACAGCCAAAAAAATTAATAATAATAAGTTACTCTACATGCAAAATTAAAGAGATCCGTTATCAAGAAAAAAGTCAATTATCTGAGAA
This sequence comes from Nanger dama, assembly GCA_917880005.1. Lineage (NCBI taxonomy): Eukaryota > Metazoa > Chordata > Mammalia > Artiodactyla > Bovidae > Nanger > Nanger dama. The sequence continues at coordinate 42,255,418 of CAKJTW010000007.1, forward strand.
GACCCAGATATTACAGTTAGCAGACAAGGACTTTAGGGAACTTATTACTGTACATATTTTCAAAGGTTTTGAAGGAAAAGATTGTCCTGGAAAGTGAAGAGCTGGGAGTATAAAGAGAAAGTTACACATTTATAAGAATATGGAAATTCGAAAATGTAACAGGTCTGCAATTTAAAAATACATTCAGTATGCTTAACTCTTAGTGCTACCAAAAGAAGGATTAAGTGATCTGGAAAATAGATCAATGGAAATTGTTGGATCTGAGTAGGAGAAAAGGTTATTGATCTTGAAGACAGATGGATAGAAATGATCAGATCTGAAGAACAGGGAGAGGAAGAGGTGGAGGTGGGGGAAGTGAAGAGAGACTCAATAATTGGTGAAGTCGTATCAAAGTATTAATGATACTACAGGAAAGAGAGAGAGTGATCTGATAAGAAAGATATTTGATGAAATAAAAGCCAAAATATTCTCAAATTTGTTGAAAAAGAAGCCATCAACTTTCATATCTAATAAGCTCAGCAAACCCCAAAGAGGACAAATATAAAGACAACAATGGCAGCAACCACAACAATAGCAACATATTAAACTCAAATTTCTGGGCACTGAAGATAAAGAGAGAATTCTCAGAACACCCAGTGGAGAAGCCCCAGGACAGATACATCTGAATAAAGATAACAAAGGACTGAAATCGCATCAGAGACAATTCAGCAGTGTTTCTGCTGGAGGAAAAAAAAGAAAATTGCCAACTTAGACCTTGGGAATTGAGTAAGTGCCTTCAGGGCCCAGTTTTCTCCCTTCCCCAGAATAACATCCTAATTTACTTTGGCGGGACGGCTAAAGAATCTGAGGGGCCTCCATCCTTTCTTTAGTTTCAGAGGCCTTTATTTGGCAGAGTGAAAACCCAGAGTCCTGAGGAAAGGACCAGCTTTTCTTCTCATATCTGTGGTTTCTCAGGTTTATTTGGTGCCAGCTGATCACTATAAGTCTTTACAAAATGAACATGGCTGTCCAGCTTAAATGCTGCTGAGCTAGCTGGCAAACTCCTCTAACCTGAGGAGGGAGCTAAGGAATACCACAGCCAGGAGGGTTCTTTGATGAGTTCATCAAGACTGGAGACAGAAATCATCTTGACAGAACACAGAAACCAAGCAAAATACATAGGGGGCAGGATCCTGAGTTTTGGATCCTCTTCTAAATATCCTCTCAAGAGCCCTTTTCAGGTTGTATGCCACCTGGTCCTTCATCAAGATGGAGCCAGAAGCTTAAAGCCTCTCCTCCTCCATATCTGTAGTCTCTCCTTTCTTGGGCTGTAATGCTGACGTTTTCTTTTTTCCTCCACATTCAGGGGTTCCTTGAGTACGGTTTGAAAATGAAAGTCGCTCAGTTGTGTCCAACTCTTTGTGACCGCATGGACTGTAGTCCATGAATTCTCCAAGCGCAAGTACTGGAGTGGGTAGCAATTCCCTTCTCCAGAGGATCTTCCCAACCTAGGTTCTCCCGCATTGCAGGTGTATTCTTTACCATCTGAGCCACCAGGCTAGCCCTGTGTCAGGTTTAGTGGCTTTTAAAACAAGTAGCTCTTCATGTAAACTTTGAATGATGTGTAATGTTAAAAACCAAGACCATTCCATTTTTTTAAGCTATATTTTAAAACACTCAGAGACACTTTGGGGCTTAATCAAGAGGAAGTCAGCAGAGTAAAAGGAGAATTCCTCACCCATATACCTGTACATTCATTGCTGAAGGTTCTCTCATTTTTGCTTTCAGATGAAAAAAAAAATCTGAACTATCTGAGAACAGGGAATTTAAAAATAATAGGAGAAATTAGGAGTAAAGTCTTTAAATTACAAAAAGATTTAGAGAAAAAGTAATAAGGTAAAAATATGATACATAAAATACCATTAAAACAAAAATGAAAATAAAAAGGATAATAAGATTTTGATTATCACAATAGGCTGGAAGTCAAGAGGAACATAAGTATGAGAAAAAGGTGAGATTAAAGACTTAAAAATCTGTGAGATAAAATATAAAGGGAGCTTCATTAATAATTAATAAAAATTCAGTTAAAATTGATTGATGATTTGAATGTAAGACTTGACACCATTAAATGCCAAGAAGAAAACATAAGAGGTAAGCTCCTGACATTGGCCTTGGCAATGATTTTTAGATTTGACACTAAAAGCAAATGCAATGAAAGCAAAAATAAACAGTGATGTAGTGGAGCTACATCAAACTAACAAGGTTCTACTCAGCAAAGGAAAGCATCGACAAAACGGAAAGGCAACCTAAGGAAAGGGAGAAAATATTTCCAAAGCACATATGTGATAAGGGATTAATAACTAAAATATACAAGTCAGTCTGCTTTAGGGATCTCCCACTTTCTCCCACAGTTTTACTCATTTTCCCTAAAATGGTTTTGAGTTTGTTGCTAAGTCTGTCCCACTCTTTGTGACCCCATGGACTGTAGCACATCAGGCTCCTCCAGGCAAGAATGCTGGAGTGGGTTGCCATTTCCTTCTCCAAAATGATTTTATCAGCACACATAAGTGAGTCAAGGAGACCACCAGTATCAAAGCTCCAGAAACATTTCCTAATGAGCTTTGAAATCTATAATGGCAGATGTTTTCGAATCTCCAATTTCATTTTCCAAGCAGTTTTATTTAAAAGAATATACTATAAACTCAGGGAAAGTATTCAAACTCAGTTCACATGCTACTCTGAATTAAAATGTGGACTTAGGCTTACAAGAATTTTATTCAGGAAGAAATGCATCACTGATAGGAAAAAGTATACCCCTGAGGAAATGGTTCTTAATATTCTTATGGCCAAAGACAACAGCAAGCAGTTCTTCACCAGTGTGCACATCTCTGTTCTGGAATATGAATGAAACTTTCTGAAAGATAAGTATTTAGTGCCACAGAGATTTGACATCTTATGATTAGCTTCAGCTCCAGTCCTGTATAGCTATGTTTCTCAAAAGGTAGTCTGAGCATTACTTGCATCAGAATCAACTGAAGTGCTTGTTATAAATTCATATTCTGAGCTTTTTCTTAGGTTTCAGTCCAAATGCAGTGCCCACAAATTTCTGGGCACAGCACCCAGAAGTCTGCATCTTTAAAATAAGCTCTCTCCTCACTCCCGCCTTCCAGTAACTGTTGAATGCACTGAAAATTGAGAAGGCTCTGTTGTAAGGTTAAGCATGGATCCTGAAAAACCATGATTCTACTCCCCAGACCCAGAAATCACTAACTTTGCACATTCCAAAAAGTTCTAATGCTACATAATGGCGTTTTCCAACAAGTGATGTTGTGTCTGTCAATGCTAGAAACTTTAGCCCTTTTTTTTTTTTTTCCAACATAGACTTCATGTATCTTACCACGAATGGGCTGAACATTAGCAGCACTCATGTGACAGCCTAATATAGCTCATGTTATAGCCTATAGGAGTAATCTAGACATCTTGGAAACTTTGTTTAAATATCAAACTCAGCAATTTCATCTAGACCTGCCAATTCAGCTGGCAGCTGCAGGAATGAGTGAACTAAATTGTGTGAAGCTTAACAGGTCAGGAGTAGGCATACAGAGAGGAGGAATTGGGATTCCTGTCCATTGTAATGTATGAATCATAGATGCTGTGAAGATGCTGCACTCAATATGCCAGCAAATTTGGAAAACTCAGCAGTGGCCACAGGACTGGAAAAGGTCTGTTTTCATTCCAATCCCAAAGAAAGGCAATGCTAAAGAATGCTCAAACTACCGCACAATTGTACTCATCTCACACACTAGTAAAGGAATACTCAAACTTCTCCAAGCCAGGCTTCAGCAAAATGTGAACCATAAACTTCCTGATGTTCTAGCTGGTTTTAGAAAAGGCAGAGGAACCAGAAATCAAATTGCCAACATCCGCTGGATCATGGAAAAAGCAAGAGAGTTCCAAAAAACATCTATTTCTGTTTTATTGACTATGCCAAAGCCTTTGACTGTGTGGATCACAATAAACTGTGGAAAATTCTGAAAGAGATAGGAATACCAGACCACCTGACCTGCCTCTTGAGAAATCTGTATGCAGGTCAGGAAGCAACAGTTAGAACTGGACATGGAACAACAGACTGGTTCCAAATAGGAAAAGGAGAACATCAAGGCTGTATATTGTCACCCTGCTTATTTAACTTCTATGCAGAGAACATCATGAGAAACGCTGGACTGGAAGAAGCACAAGCTGGAATCAAGATTTCCAGGAGAAATATCAGTAACCTCAGATATGCAGATGACACCACCCTTATGGCAGAAAGTGAAGAGGAAATAAAAAGCTTCTTGATGAAAGTGAAAGAAGAGAGTGAAAAAGTTGGCTTAAACCTCAACATTCAGAAAACGAAAATCATGGCATCCGGTCCCATCACTCCATGGGTAATAGATGGGGAAACAGTGTCAGACTTTATTTTTGGGCTCCAAAATCACTGCAGATGGTGACTGCAGCCATGAAATTAAAAGACACTTACTCCTTGGAAGAAAAGTTATGACCAACCTAGATAGCATATTCAAAAGCAGAGATATTACTTTGCCGACTAAGGTATGTCTAGTTCAAGGCTATGGTTTTTCCTGTAGCCATGTATGGATGTGAGAGTTGGACTGTGAAGAAGGCTGAGTGCCGAATAATTGATGCTTTTGAACTGTGGTGTTGGAGAAGACTCTTGAGAGTCCCTTGGACTGCAAGGAGATTCAACCAGTCCATTCTGAAGGAGATTAGCCCTGGGATTTCCTTGGAAGGAATGATGCTGAAGCTGAAACTCCAGTACTTTGGCCACCTCATGCAAAGAGTTGACTCATTGGAAAAGACCCTGATGCTGGGAGGGATTGGGGGCAGGAGGAGAAGGGGATGACCAAGGATGAGATGGCTGGATGGCATTACTGACTCGATGGACGTGAGTCTGAGCGAACTCTGGGAGTTGGTGATGGACAGGGAGGCCTGGCATGCTGCGATTCATGGGATCGCAAAGAGTCAGACACAACTGAGCGACTGAACTGAACTGATGGAGTATAGGACCCTGATCTTCTGAAAGGCACTGTGAGGAAAAAAAAAAAAAAAACCTCATCATAGTCTGAAAGGTAAAGAACAATGAGAAATGATGCAGTGAGTGACAACCAAAAGTTCAGTATTAGTTGCTTGTACCAAAATCTTTGCTGTTACTCTTGATTTCTCTCTTTCTCACCATCAGTTCCTTGGGAAATTCTTCCAACTCTACCTTCATTATTTATCTGACCACTTCATGTCCACTATCACCCCTGGTCTGAAACACTGTCTTTTTTGCCTTTATTGTTAGAATAGCATACTAACAGGTGTCACCATGTCCCTTGTCCCCCACAATCCATTCTTGGCACAGCAGCAAAGCAGTCATTTAAAATCGTAGTCAGGCTGTGTCACTCTTCCACTCAAAGCTGTGCCTCTGCTGTGGTTCACTGCAAGTAATCCATCCCCTGCCCCTGCCCCTTGTATCTGCCCCCACTTCCCATGCCTCTGTCTCCTTTTTCTCCAGTTCCTTGAGCCTCCTCTGCAGTTCCTGGACCACACCTTCTGCCAGGAATGTTCTTCCCCCAGACAAGTGCTTGGCGAACTCCATCCCCTCCCTCAGCCTGCTTTAAATGTCTCTTTCTCTAAGAGGCTCAATGTGATTGCCCTACTTTAAACTGCCCACCTCTCCCCATCACACTCCCGGACCCCTTCCTCTGCTCTTTTTTCTTTCTTCGTGGCTCTTTTTGCCTTATACCATGCTATGCCAGTTAGTAGTTGATTAAGCTTCCTGTTACTTTTAGGTTTCTCCACTCCTTCAGTGAAAATTCCCACTGCAAGAAATCTGACACCTTTATCTGTTTTGTTCCCTCCTAAATCCTGAGCATCCTTGTGTCCCAGTATGTGCCTGGTACACAGCAGGTGCTGAGCTAACATTCACTGAGTGACTTACTTAAGTAAATATTCACAAACACTGACCCTGACCAAGTAAGGATTAAGTGGATAAAATTAATTAGAAGAAGAATCAGATCTGAGATATGCAAAAATAACTAGGTGGGTCAGAAAATCTGAGCAGGCGTGGATCCAATAGACTCATTATGACAATAGCTTATTTGTAGATGGTAAGTAGTTTTGAGGTTAGAGGTCAAGGCAGCCCATAAATCATGCTTTTGGCCTTTGACTCAGTGTTTCAAGTTTTCTTTTATTTTTAATAATGACATTATAAGCCAAGATATTATAAGAAAATGCCATAAAACTTCTCTAAGCTTTCTGGCAGGTACATCCACTGTCTATGCAGTGATCAGGAAATGAGGATTTGCACTTGGAATTCTGTGGATAGAGGTTTTGAGAAACGAATGAATAATTTCAGGAAAAACAGAAAATCTGAATATACTGGAGGTATTATATTTACCTCCGTTTCCTTCTGAATAAGGTGTAGCGGGCTTCCTTAGTGACTCAGATAGTAAAGAATCTGCCTGCAATGCAGGAGACCTGGGTTTGATCCCTGGGTCGGGAAGATCCCCTGGAGAAAGGAATGGCTACCCACTCCAGTATTCTTGCCTGGAGAATCCCACAGCCTGGAGGACTACAGTCCATGGGGTCACAAAGAGTCAGACACAGCTGAGCCACTAACACTTTCACAAAGTGTAGTCAGTAACAGTGGCAGCAACCTGCTATGGAGAAACTTAAGTTAGTGCAAGTTTAGCATAGTTTTTGTTTTTGTTTTTGTTTTTCCCCCAGAAGAACTGGGAAAAGTTGATCAAATATGCCAGTGAATGTGACTATGCTTAAATCATTATCACAAATTACTTTTTCCTTCAGTATCCCATTAAGCTTGGTATTATGGACTGAATTGTGCCCCCCTCCCCAAATTCATTTGTTAAAGCTGTAACCCTAATGTGACTTTTCTTAGAGATAAAGAAATAAGTCTTTAAAGAAATAATTTTGGTTAAATGAGATCAAAAGGGTGGGGCCCTAATCCACTAGGACTGGCATCCTGAGAAGAAGAGGAAGACACTAGTGATGAGCACACAGAGAAAAGATGGTGTGAGGGCAGAGAGAAGGCCACCAGAAGAGAGGCCTCGGGGACCCTGCCTGCACCCCCTGTCTAGGACTTGCAGTCTCCAGAACTGTGAGCAAATACGCTGCTGTTGTTCTAGACACCTCCTCTGTGGTATCTTGTTATGGCAGCCCTTGCAGGCTATCACCCTTGGTCATCAGAACAATTCTATTTGGAGGAGCTCAGCTCTGCAGAGCTGTTTGCAGGCCTTCTTTGATTAGATGTTCTGACTTTTTAATAGCTGTTTTTGAAACAATAGTTGCAGTTCTTTGAAATTCTAACTACTAAGGTTCTCTGTCATTATATTGTGGATAATAATACAGGCTCCAAACATCTGCTTATTTTAATTTACAATATTTGTTAATATTTTCATTAGGTTAGGGGCATTGTAGATGGGAATTTGAGTCAATACTGTGGAAGATTTTAGAATAACTTTTATATAGATTATTCTACAACAGATCCTATTAAAAAAAAAAGGTGGGGGAGAAAAAAAACCTTCTGTTATCTGTAGTTACAACAGATGGTACATCCCCATGGTAGGTGATGTCCTCATCAAGCTGTTGATAAAGTTTGTGAAATTTAAATCCTAACATGATTGGCATTGCCATGAAGATATATATTTTGAACAGTCCCATGTATTTTTAAATGTTCTTGTTTTGTAGGAATAAGGGTCACCAAGAGAAATTACCTGACATATGTTTGTCCCTATAAATACTTAACAGTGTTTTATTTGAGTCAAGACACAAGGATAGTTGTTCTCTAGGCAGTATGGCATTGTGAGCATAGGCATATGGATCTCTCTCTGTAGTTCTCTAAATTGACCACTCGGAGTCCATAAATAGAGAACAACCTGCATCAGTCAGCCCTTGAAACCAGGAGAGAGCTCATTCAGAGGCTAGACGCTTAGAGCAGTTTCTGTGTGCTAAGATGATAATGATATAGGATTCAAGGAACAGAGGCACCAGGGCAAAGGAACAACCCCTGTGAGATGGAATAAAATTCCTAAGAGAAGTAAGAAGGGACCTGGCAGTCCTGTCCCTGACACCAGCAGAGCAGAGTGAAGGCTGGAGGCAAAAACAGTAATAAGCCCACCACTCGGTGGCCCCCTTACTCTCCCGACAGGAAGCACTCAAACAGCACACCAGCTGGAGGGTGGGTGGAGTCCTTTATAGAGGGAAGATGGCTTTCTTAGAAGTCTGCCCAGTCTGTCCAGTTGACAGCGCCAATGGTGTTCATGGACTAGCTCTTTTCGCCACCATCAGTCTCCTCAACACCCATAATTGAAAAGTTAAAACTAGAATATATAGCTGAGAAGAAAAGAAAGAAAAATGTTCTCTTCTTATTTTAATCTGGACCTAAGTTATTCTTTACTGGAATATTTGGGAACAACCTTATCTAAATGTATGAAATGTATTCAGTGCACCTTTAACCTGACTTTAACCAAGATGCAAACTAGTACAACCACTATGGAGAACAGTGTGGAGATTCCTTAAAAAACTGGAAATAGAACTGCCATGCAACCCAGCAATCCCACTGCTGGACATACACACCAAGGAAACCAGATTTGAATGAGATACATGTACCCCAGTTTTCATCGCAGCACTGTTTATAATGGCCAGGACATGGAAGCAACCTAGATGTCCATCAGCAGATAAATGGATAAGAAAGCTGTGGTACATATACACAATGGAGTATTACTCGGCCATTAAAAAGAATACATTTGAATCAGTTCTAATGAGGTGTATGAAACTGGAGCCAATTATACAGAGTGAAGTAAGCCAGAAAGAAAAACACCAATACAGTATTCTAATGCATATATATGGAATTTAGAAAGATGGTGACAATAACCCTGTATGCGAGACAACAAAAGAGACACAGATGTATAGAACAGTCTTTTGGACTCTGTGGGAGAGGGCGAGGGTGGGATGATTGGGGAGAATGGCAGGTTCGATGCATGAGACAGTGTGCTCAGGGCTGGTGCACTGGGATGACCCAGAGGGATGGGATGGGGAGGGAAGAGGGAGGGGGGTTCAGGATGTGGAACATATGTACACCCGTGGTGGATTCATGTCAATGTATGGCAAAACTAATACAATATTGTAAAGTAATTAGCCTCCAATTAAAATTTTAAAAATTTATATTAAAAAAAAAAAACAAGGTAGAGTGAGTCTAGAGGACCTCCCTGGTGATTCAGTAGTAAAGAATCTACCTGCCAGTGCAGGATATGTGGGTTTGATCCCTGGGTCAGGAAGATCCCCTGAAGAAGGGAAATGGCAACCCTCTTAAGTATTTTTTTCTGGGAAATCCCATGGACAAAGGAGCCTGGTGGGCTACCGTCCATAGGGTCACAAAAGAATCGGATGCGACTGAGCAACTAAACAACAACAATAACAGAGAAAGCCTAGACTTTAACCCCCAAAGATTAAACAGATAAATTAGATAAATGTAAATATACCACAATTTCAAACACAGGGACCATTCAAACGGCTTTGTTCTGAAATTGTCTGATATTAAAAAAAAACTAGATAATGTTTTGTGACCTCAGTCAAATGTTTTGATTTGATTCAAGAGGTGTTCCAAACAGCAAAGACAAGCACACAGAGGAGGCAAGTTAGGTCAGACAGGATGGGCTGGGGATGAAAATCATGGTTATCGATTCATAAACTTCATAGAAGCAGTGATAGGTCCATCAGATACTGAAAATATTAATTATGGTGTAGAAAATGAACTCAAGACATGTTTCGTAAATAAAGTATATGTCTTGTGTTAATTTAAGAAATGATTAATCCCAAACAGTAGCTCTATAATGAATTAATCATAGCCAGAAAGGACTGGCAGTGAGCTTCAAAGTACATTAAATAGTGAGAGATAATTCTCAACCATCATTTTAAATATGGTTGCAAAATTGATTAAAGTATAAGTACATTATCTTACAAACAGTGCCTTCTATTATTAAAAAGAAAATAGGTTTCATGTCCTCATTAACCATAGCAGCCTGTGAAAGATAAAAGAAATGTCTGTGATAAAGTTTAGTACAAGAACATCTTCAAAAGCTTTAAGCGATCGCTGATACAAGTAGAATTTGATTAATTTTCAGAATAAAGACTTTATGTGCTTGACATAAGTTCTTTATTGTGCCTATAGCTGACATGTAAGTGGATGTTGAGTAAACCATCAGTAGAACCTTCATGGAATTAAAACTACTTTGGTTACATAGACCCTGAATTACTAACACATACTTATAATAAGAAAAACAAAGCATCATTGCCACTGCCTGACCCTCTAGCACCCTTGGGCAAAAGGTTCCCAATACAATGGCAGGGCTTTGCGCAGAGTTGGCATCTAATACAAATTTTAATACATTGAACAAAATTAGAACAAAGGAAAGGAAAGCCATTTGTGACTGATTTTATTTGTAGATCTTTGGAATCTCTTTCATTATCAGGCACCTTTGTATTTAATAATGGTGTTTGATCAGTTCCTACACAGAAACCAAGACTTAAACCCAAGAGAATTTCCTTGTAATTGTGAATTTGCAATCAAATAAGTTTGTATGAAGAAACAATGCTATTTTAAGAAAAAGGGGTAAGATTTTCAGGGAAGGCAATGGATAATGAATACAGTATCAGGAGACTTTATGTAAAATGCTTATCAATTTTGCTAAGTGGATGAATGAATTATTAAACCTATTGCATTTTTTTCAACCTTTGAACCTTAATATATCTTTTGAATGACTCAGAAGAGGCATATTATTGTACATACAGATTTGAAGTATGCTGGGTGTGAAATCTGTCATTTAAAATGTTTTGAGATTCAGAATATATATTTTCATGACAAAAAGTTCAAAATAACATATTTGGTATATTATTAGGCATTAGAACAAAACTTATTTAGCTTTAAAAATTTTGTATTAAAAAATACATGAGAATCTAAAATGTTTCTTTTTAAAATACTGAGAGTGTGTTTGCCAGATGAATATCACTCCCAATTTCTTCTGTCACCCCCACAGCAGTAACTAAATAGACTGTTTAAAAGATATATTATGTCTCCTAGTCAAGCCACACTTCATATTATAGACTTCCAGGAGTTTGGGGTAAAAAAATGGGGGAAGAACATGTCTTCTACTAATTGTCATATCATAGTATATAGCAAAATGGGTAAGGGCATGGTTGCTAAAGTCAGATATTGGCTGCCACTAATTAGCCTGTGACCTTAGGCAAATTACTTAAACTCTGTGTGCCTCAGTTTCCTCATCTTCAAACTTGGGATTACTACAGTTGTACCTACTTCATGAGATTGCTGTGACGATTAAAAGAATTTATTTAGTGAATTCAACGTAAGTATTTTATGGAGAAGGCAATGGCACCCCCACTCCAGTACACTTGCCTGGAAAATCCCATGAACAGAGAAGCCTGGTAGGCTGCAGCTGCAGTCCATGGGGTCGCGAAGAGTCTGACATGACTGAGCAACTTCCCTTTCACTTTTCACTTTCATGCATTAGAGAAGGAAATGGCAACCCACTCCAGTGTTCTTGCCTGGAGAATCCCAGGGACGGGGGAGCCTCGTGGGCTGCTGTCTGTGGGGTCACACAGAGTTGGACATGACTGAAGTGACTTAGCAGCAGCATTTACTATTATTATTATCAATATAAGTATAGAACATCCCATGTTAATAGTAATTTATTAATAATTGGATAGCCAGTTCTTGATACCTTGTAGAATGAAAATTTAGTTTCATTCCCAACTGATGTTTGAAAGTCACATTAATTTTCACTTATTGGCCACAAAGGCTGATGTTGGATTATATTGATAGCCTCATTTTACTGTTATGACTTCCCTGGTGCCTCAGACGGTAAAGAATCCGCCTGCAGTGCAGGAGAACCATTTTCAGTCCTTGGGTTGGGAACATCCCCTGAAGAAGGGAATGGCTACCCACTCCAGTATTCTTGCCTGGAGAATTCCATGGACAGAGGAGCCTGGTGGGCCACAGGGATCACGAAGACTTGGACATGACTGAGCAACTGTCACTTTCACTGTTATGACATATATCCATAATATTAATAATCCTCATTAACTCTATTTTAATACATTCTGGGCTATTTCAGACATATTCGCCTCGTGTGTGTGTGTGTGTGTGTGTGTGTGTGTTTACTGAAACTTCTCATTTATCCTTCCAAGATCACGAGGGGTAGTACTTAGAAGTACACACTGAAGACCATGGAGCCAGACTGCCCGAATGTGGATCTAACTCTGTTTCCTAGATATATGACTTTGGGAAAGTTATTTAACCTTTCCATACTCAGTTTCCTCATTTGGGAATAATTATCCACCACCACCACCCCCAAAGGGAGATAACTGAAATACCTATCCCATGGGGTTTTGTGAAAATTATATGACTTAATATTTGTTAAGTACTTGGGGGACCATAACATTGCCTAGCACATTGTAAATGCCAGTTAGCATTTGTTATTAAATAAGTCACATGCACTCATCCACAGGTGGGGCTCCTATTCTAAATTTGATATTTGACATTCCTTGCTTTTTCCTATATATTTTATATGTCCACGCTTTTCAGCCAGAGACCACCGGGAACACCCTTGTGTTTGAACAAGTTGGATTTATTACTTTTTGCAGCAAGCGTGCACTCACACCTGGACAAAACCATAGGCATCTCAGTAGGAGGGTCAGAAAGCACTTATATTAGCATTTAGGCTTCAGTTGAATTATTTTAGAGGAGTTTAAATAAGTGGACTTTGCTGTGGATTGAATGCTATAAGGAGGCAAGTGTGTTTCTATAACCAGGTTTATCTTAATAAACCTTACTGGAAAGTAGCAAAGACTAGAAGGAGACCAAAACTCTAATAGATAAAGAGGCAAACTTCACTCTTAATTAGCTGGGAGATGGGAATAGTTGATATTTTGGTGGTTCCTATGGTGACCTTGTTTTCACTTAGACATGAAGTAGTCTTATTTTTTGTCTTACTCCATCATCAGAGCCTAGCTAAGACCAAGCCAGTTCACAGATAATGGTGGCCACTCCTCTTTTTTTCAGACACATGTTTATCCCTAAACATGATGATAATGCTTACTTTTTAAAACTTTATATGAATAGTATCATTTTGTATATTCTTCTTTGGTGTGCTTTCTTTACTAGTGCATTTCATCTTAGTGGTGATTGTACTATAGTTTTATTTGCACCTCTGTATAACACTGTATTGACACAGTAGTATTGACACCATAATTTAAAATCCATTTCCTTTTGTTGGACACCTATTATTCCTAGATATTTTCAGTTATAAACAATGCTGCAATGACAATTCTTATAAATATTTCTTGAGGTAAATGATGTCTGATGACTTTTTCCAAGGTATATACCTGGGAGTAAGCCGGTCTTCAAACATTTGAGAAGAATATATCAAGTTATTTTCCCAAATGTTGAAAACAACCTAGTTTTCTAGAAGCGGTGTTTAACTGTTGTGGCTGCTTCGCATCTTCTTCAGCGCTTGGTTTGTCAAACATATAAGTTTTTTGATAAACTTGTACATATAAAATGTCATTTCAGATTTTATTTTTCTATTAACTCTCATAGTCTTTGGCTTTTAGTGGTCTATCCTCTTGTATTCATTTCTTCCATCTTATTCTCTTTGTTCCATTGTTTTGTTTCTTCTTTCTTGCCTTCCTTTAAATTTATTACAACAGTTTTGTTATTGTTATGTTGTTTCCTTTGGTTTAGAAGTTATATATTCTTATCCTATTTATATGAAGAGATTACCTTAAAATAATAAAGTCCAGACCCAAATGAACATAATGTATAATTAATATGCTAACCTTGCCAAGGGCTGTAAACAGTCTTACCTCTGAGTACCTTTCACCAGCTTACATATTATATAGTCTTGTGTTTTAGTTCTATGTTGCTATTTGTAACTGTCTGTATTAGATTTCTATAACTACTATAACAAATGACCACAAACTGAATGTTTTTTCTTCTAGTTATGTAGGTCAGAAGTCTGACATGCGTCTCACTTGGCTAAAATCAGGGCTTTGGTAGAGCCATATTCCTTTCTAGAGGCTCTAATGAAGCATTTGTTTCCTTGTTCATTCACTGTTGGCAGAATTCAGTTTATTGCAGTTGGAGAATCAAGATCTCTGTTTCCTTGCTAGTTGTTAATTGGGGACTGTCCCCAGCTTCTAGAGGCCATATTCTTTGTCCTTTACTCCTTTCCTCCAAAGCCAAAAATGGCAAATCCTCTCATGCTTTGAATCTCCCCTCTTCCTTATCCCATCTCTCCTTTCTGACCAGTTGGGAAAGGTTCTCTGCTTTTCAGGACTCATGTGGTTAGATTCGGCTGATTTAGATAATCCAGGATACTTTCCTCATCTCAGGGCTTGAACCCTGAATCACATCTGTGAAGGCCTTTTTCCCATTAAGATAATGTATTCACAGATTCCAAGGAGTAGGCCTGCAGTCTTTGGGAGACCGCTGTTCTACCTACCACCCTCCCTGTTTGAGCATCAGTTATGCTTCTACAGTTAGTGTTTGCTCTTTCTCACGTCTAATATTTTCTTTGGTCACTGTTCCATCTGCCATCTTAGTCCCTGCTTTTCTGTTCACTTCCCTTTGTATGAGAAAAAAATCCTTTAGAAATGTCCTTAATGAGGGCCTGTTTAGTTAAACTCGCATGTTCTGACTGAAAATGCCCTCCTTTGTCCCCGGTAATTAAAAGACTCTAGATATACATGTTCTAAGATCTGAGATCAGTAATGCTCCAAAGGAAAGGCCAGCTTTAGGATTCTGGTACTATACGGGATTTGTGCTCTGGATCTGGGGAATCATCTGAGGATTTTCCTTTCTTGTGATCCCAGTTATAAATTTGAAAAGTTTTATTTTTATTTATTTTTATTTTTTAAATTTTATTTTTACTTTATTCTACTTTACAATACTGTATTGGTTTTGCCATACATTAAAATAACATATGCACAGGATGATTCAAGTAGAGGATGGGGGGTGGGAGGTGGGAGGGCGATTCGGCATTGGGAGATTGTGTTCACCTATGGCTGATTCGTGTCAATGTATGGCAAAACAAATACAGTATTGTAATTTAAAAAATAAATAAATTTAATTTAAAAAAAAACATATAGGTTTCTGCTTCCAGGAAGTTAGAGAAGATGTAATTTTTCTTAATTCTCTCACTAAATTAAAAAAAAAAAAATCCTTTAGTAAACAGACCATAAGATGACTCTGAAAGATGGAGAAGGAGGCAGACAAGCTAGAGATTTTAAAATCAAGAAAAGACAAATGCTGGGTTCCCTTGGTGTATCTTTTCCTACCATGTCTCAGACTTGGAGTGAGAGAAGAAAACCACCCAGAAACGCCGGTAGGAGCAGATTTTGAAAGGATCTAACAGATACCTATTCAGGCAATGTTAGAATTTGCTTCTAACACCATATGAAAATTAAAATGTATTCTCTATCTATAAAAAATTAAACATGTAAGAAGGAGTGACACTGGTTGGTAGAGTGGATTAAAAAATATGACCCAACTATACACATTCAACAAGAAACCTCAAATATAGCTATATCCCAGGTTGAGAGTAAATAATGAAAAACAATAAATCATGAAAATATTATTCAAAGAAAGCAGGAATGGGGTATATTATGATCAGACAAATTAGATGTCAAAGCAAAGAAAATTACCAGAAAACTACTGTAACTCACTGAATATGGAACAGGAAACTTCTATCCAGACAGCAGTAAAAGCAGGAACAAAGAGCAAGCTAGTAGGACCGAAAGGAAACTGCAGCCCAAAATCCCTCATAAATACAGATACAGAAACCCAGAGCAAAATATAGCAAACAGAAGCCAGTTATACATTCCAGGACTTGAAGACTAGGACCAAGCACAGTTCACTCAGGGAAACACGGCCAGTTCAGTATTGGAAAAATCAGTTCATATTCCACCACATTAAAGGCTAATGAGCAAAGGTCCACATGATAATATCAGTCAGTGGAGAAAAAGCACTGGCAGAATTCACCACCCATTTATCATAAAAACTCTCAGAAAAATAGGACTAGAAAGAAACATCCTCAGCTTGTTAAAGATCATGTACAAAAACCTATAGCTAATGTTATCCTTAATGGCAGAAGACTGAATTCTTTCCCTGTAAGATTACGAACAAAGTGGATGTAGGCAGTCTTTGTAGCTACATCACTCTAATCTCTCTCTACATTATGGCAGTTCTTTTTTTCTCTGTGTCATCATGTGGCCTTCTCATAATGAGACAACCAAGAGACACAGAGGTATAGAGTGGACTTTTGGACTCTGAGGGAGAGGGAAAGGGTGGGATGGTTTGGGAGAATGGCAATGAAACATGTATATTTTCGTGTAAGAAACGAAGCGCCAATCTATGTTCAATGTAGGATGCAGGATGCATGGGGCTGATGCACAGGATGACTCAAGTAGAGGATATGGAGTGGGAGGTGGGAGGGGGCTTCGGCATTGGGAGATTGTGTTCACCTATGGCTGATTCATGTCAATGTATGGCAAAACAAATACAGTATTGTAATTTAAAATAAATAAATAAATTAAAAAAAAAAAAAAGACTTACCTGAGTCCAGTAGGACCTCATTAGCTAATTATTGCAGTGACCTTATATCCAAATAAGGTCATGTTCTGAGCTTCTAGAAGACATGAATTTGAGGCAGGGTGGAGAGGGGAATACTATTCAACCCAGTATATGTATCCTAGCTGTATCAATATCAATATTCTGGTTGTGGTATTATGCTATAGTTTTGTGAGGTCTAATGGGAGAAACTGGGTAAAGGATATGTAGGATCTCTGTGAAATTACAATTTCATGTGAATCTATAGTTATCTCAGAATAAGACATTTAATTTGAAAAAATTACATATTCACTATTCTTAGGGACTATACAGAGAGTATATTTTCACAATACCATATTGGTCTCATTCCTGGAAACAAATTATTAAGTTTATCTCCTATAAGGAATTTTTGTTTGTTGTAATACTCTATACAAATGCAGAATGTTTCAGACCTACAAAAATTGCTTTATTAAGTCTACAAAATAAAATTCTTTTATGACTTTGTGAAGCATACAGAGTACATATAATTAAAAACCCTTTAAGTCATATGAGAACAATAAAATATCTCCTTTATTTTAAAGAGATCAACAATAAGACTTAAAAAATCTAATGTAAACTTCTTTGGACCTGATACTGGAAGAACAGTTTCTTAATAATTTCTAATAAAATTATGTAAGAATGATGACTGGGCCATGCTAAAAATTCAGTTCTCAATGTTTGAAAATAAGAGATCAGCAATAATTACTATATTATATAATATAAAACTGTAGGAATTATATCTCACAGATTAATATAGAACCTAATAAGATCTTCTGTCTGTTCTTTACAGATAAATCTTGGGCAATTACAAAAAAAAAAAGACAGCTTTTGAAGAGTTCAGCTCATACCTGTGATTTACATTAATCTGCATATACTGTTTAAAGGCATAGAGTTGACTCTGCTGAACCTATGCTCTCACTACCCAAGCCTCCTCTTACTTTCTCTGATGGTTTCATCCTGGTTACCTCCACCAGTCAGTCTGTATACTGGGCATGAGGCTTGAAGTGGTAGCCCCAATTTGCCACCTCTTTGTATGCCAGGGAAGGTCTAAGACAGAATCCAATCAGTTAGATCAACAATTATGTGATTCATATTTGTAAAACTGGCTGAATACATTTATTTACAGTATATTTTTAAATAAAAAAGTTGAAAATGTAAAAAAAAAAAAATCAGCATATACCAGATAAGAAAATCTATAGTAAAAATCACCAAAGGAATAGAATCATACACAAATACATATTCTCTCCCTGTGTTTATTTGATTAATGAAAGATAGATAGAAAGTTATCTATGAAATTGAGGCTTTTATCAACTGAAACAAATGCAGTGTGAAAGTTGTGAATTAAATTTTATTTGGGGTAAATGAAGACTATAGCCCAGGAGACAGCATTTTAGATAGCTCTGAGAAACCTCCAAAGAGGTAGGGGAGAAGGTCAGCACACACACACACACACACACACACACACATATATATATATATGTGTAATTTTGATGAAGGGAATACATGCAATCAGGCATATAAAGGATTTTAGTGTTTTTCTAGATATGAGGAGATGCAAGAAGTGGGCTCATAAAATCTTCTGAAAATATCTATCTGAAAGCCTGTCCTGTTCGTTTTACCCAGAGCACAGAGTGCCTCCTTCTGGGTCTCCACACAGAACCCCTTTCAGAGTGTGTTGAAGGTCAGCTGTCACAGCAGCTTGTGTTTAATCCTTGAAGAGGCAGATGGCAAGTGCCAATTTTTAGTTGGCACTGTTTTTCAAGAACTGTATTATCTCTGTGTTGAGTTGGCTGGCTTAGCAAAAGATTGTTAAGCATATTTTGCTTCAAGCAATACTTCTCTTAAGCCTTTATTCATCATATTTCTTTCTTAGTAGTTAAAGAATTGTGAGTGATTATTCTTCTTTGTTTACTCAAAACACACCAAGTTAAAATTAAACTTTAGAAAAATGGCCAGGAATTAATGTTTTTATCTGTTTGCTTAATTCAAAAAACAAAAAAAAAAAACAAAAAACCTTGTTTCCTCCAAAAGTTTTCAACTTTCTATATAAAATAAATTTCTTCAGGCTCTAATAGTTCTCACAACTGTGTACTTTCCAACTCTAATTTCCAAAACCGTATAATAACACCGAACCATAAAGTTACTTTTAGTTCACTGAAAGTAAAACACAGAGACTTTTCAGGTAAGTATACATATAAGCACTAATTTAAATCTGCCTGCAATGCAGGAGACCAGAATTCGACCCCTGAGTCATGAAGATACCTGGAGAAAGGGAATGGCCATCAACTCCAGTATTCTTGCCTGGAGAATCCCAGGGACAGAGGAGCCTGGTGGGCTACAGTCCATGGGGTCACAAAGAGTCAGACATGATTGAACAATGAACACTTTCACTGAAAGATTCCACAAATGAGGAATTACTTACATTACCTTGAAGTTATAGGAGTTTTTCTATGTATTATAGACTTACGTTAGTCAAGGTTCTCTGGAGAAACAGAACCAATAGGTTGTATATAAGTACATTATAGGAATCGGCTCCCAGAATCCTGGGAAGAAGGCCACTGGTGTACTTTCTGGTTTCCCAGAACCAGGAATTCTGATGTCCAAGATATCCCAGATGAGGAAGAGAAAAAATGGACCTTCCTTCACTTTTTTGTTCTATTCACACCTCAGTGGATTGAATGATGCCCCACTCACAGTGGTGAGGAAAGTCTACTTTAGTCTGCTGACTCAAATGCCAGTCTCTTCCAGAAATGATCTCACAGACACACCCAGAAATAGTGCTTCACCCTCCCTTAGCCCAGGCAAGTTGCCACATGAAATCAACTATCCCAAGATTCTTATGCCTGTAAGAATATTAAAAACAAATCATTCAATGTGAGATAGATAGTAACAGTGTCATTTTTTTAATATTCAGACAAATGAAGCATTTATTTCTGTATTTTCTGTCATTACTGAACCAAGTGCTTTCACTATTAGAAAGCAATCCAGTTAATCATTTTTGGCTTTGGCAAATGTTACGATACAAATTAGTAGCAATTCTGATAAACCTAAGTGAGAATGCTCATGGTGCTCATATTAAGCAAGTTAGGGATGCCCAGTCATTTATTTTCACTTCATTGTGTATGGAGGGGAGGAGGGAAAGGCTGTGACTGAGAAGGGAGGGAAATAAGTACTTCTTGGAGGAAAACTCTGTAGGATATTGTTCAGAACTGAAAACTGTGGCAGAAAGAGGAGTTAATATACTAGCCTTTATGATTGTGTGTGTTTCTGTAAGTAGAAAGATGAGGGATATGCAAGTATCTACAGTTTGCTTTAATGTTTAAACTACAAGTAGATATATTGAATATTTTTATTTAAAAGTTGGGATATTATAGTTTAAAATATTTTATTTTCTCTATGAGCATCTATATGCAATACCATGTAATTGGAATTTCATAGTCCTTTACAATGGACTTCCCTGCTGGCTCAGCTGGTAAAGAATTTGCCTGCAATGTAGAAGACCTGGGTTCAATCCCTGGGTTGGGATGATCCCCTGGAGAAGGGAAAGGCTACCCACTCCAGTATTCAGTATTCTGGCCTGAAGAATTCCATGGATTGTATTCTCCATGGGGTCACAAAGAGTCAGACACTACTGAGTGATTTTCACTTCACTTTTACATAAAGAACCTAAGAGTTAAATCTCTTATCATGTCAGGCTTTTTGTGCTACGTGGATGGGCTTTTCAAAGTATCAGACTATAACAGAAGCTAGCTGTCATTAAAGGAAATGTGTGTCTAAGACATTTGCTTCTTTAAATTTTTATGACAGTAGTAAACTTGATTCTCTTCTGATGTCTTTATAGCTTCAAGTATCTTTCTCATTTAGTCATTTTTAACCAGAACTACGGACACCATCTGACATTAACTGTCAAATGTATGTGTTGTACAAAATCGCCAAATTGCAGTCATCAAAGGAAGAAAGAAGCACGGGCTAGCAGTATTTATCCACAGTTCATTCATCAACTCATGAACATACATGGGCAATTATAAATTAGTCCCTTTAGCAGTTCTGAGCTTTGGATCACATACGCAGGTAGTGTACTCTTGAAAGCTCTGGAAAGTACCTGGTGAGTCATGCAGTTGGAGATAGAGATGCCCCTTTGGTCCTTCATCATATCCACCAGGTACCTTTCTGTGGGCCAAAAGGGAACGGAGACTATTGTGCCATAAGGCACTCAGTGGAGATTTTCCATAGACATTTACTTCCCTTCCTACTCTGTTCAGTCCTCCAAAGTAAATTCTACATTTTTAGAATCTTGACTATAAAATTTTAGGAATAAAATTAGCCATAAGTATTGTTTTATTGGCTGGGGATATTAGACTCAGCATTATTAATTGCGTAGTGGTAAAGCTGGAGATTAAACAATTTTAGGGCTTCTAGCCCAGTTTCCTTTGATGACACTACATTGCTTCCTTTTCCTCCTTCTCCTTCTCCTTTTATTCTCAGGATGGAGCTGAGAAGCATTGAAGTAATGTCTTGGTGACACTTCTCTAAGCATTTTTCCTTCTTCATACACATAGAAGAATCATATTATTGACCAGTACTACATTTAATGCTTAAGGGATCTCTCTTTGTCTCTAAACAGCCCCCAAACCAGTGGACTTGAAGTCATGCACTGGCCCTGTCCCTAACACGACACAGCTGTGCCACATTCCCTGTCCTATTGAATGTGAGGTTTCACCTTGACAGCTTGGGGACCTTGCACTTATGAAAACTGTAATGACCAGCAAGGCAAAAAAGGTATGTAATACTAAAATGGCATGCTTGACACTCCCATCAATGGAGTCAAACCATGAATTATTAACAAACACTTCTGCGTGTTCCTGTGATCATTTGTTGACAGTATTTTCTAGAATGGCTAAAGAGTACTAATTACAAAAGAAGTATAAGCCCATTCTGGTGATGATACCAGAAGACAAAAACTGCAGAATATAGGCAAGATGCTTATTATTTTAGACAACAGATGGAGAACATCTAAGGCTGTTCGTGCAGTGGTTAAGAAGAGCTATGGTGTCATACTGACCTGAACTGGAAAACCTGTTCTGTCCTCTACTGTTTAGATAAGTTAATTAGTGTAAGTCTTTATCCTCTTTTCTGTAAAACTGATGTAATCTGATCCAGCAGCCATGTTTTCTTTACAGGTCCAAGGAGATAAAACATAAAGTATTTATTTCATAGCTAGTAGCTGCTGCTGCTGTTGCTGCTAAGTCACTTCAGTCATGTCCGACTCTGTGCGACCCCATAGACGGCAGCCCACCCGGCTCCCCGTCCCTGGGATTCTCCAGGCAAGAACACTGGAGTGGGTTGCCATTTCCTTCTCCAATGCATGAAAGTGAAAAGTGAAAGTGAAGTTGCTCAGTCGTGTCCGACTCTTAGCGACCCCATGGACTGCAGCCCACCAGGCTCCTCCATCCATGGGATTTTCCAGGCAAGAGTACTGGAGTGGGGTGCCATTGCCTTCTCCGAGCTAGTAGCTAGTACCTAATAAATAGAACTCCTTATTATTTTAAGATAAACAAATAATGACTATTACTTTTATGATGCAAATGTTATATCTGAAAGAAGTAGAATAAATGCAGTTGTTGCCCATGTGGTAGGCACAGTAGAGTGATTTTCCCATGATCTAGTAATTGAAAACACTTTTCTATTTTGTTTCAAAGGACAGCTTCCTAGTGATTCTAGTATGTTCACTTAGTAATAGATAGACTTACTAATTTTGTCAGACAAGGTAACACTTGTGTAACAAGGTAACACAGGTGCTATTAAAGCACAGAGCAGGTCTTTGAATATTCCTCATTAGAACCTGGATGGATTATATCCCTAATTCAAATTTCTGGGGAGTCTAAAATCAACTAAGGCTCAAAGAGACAATTTTCTGAGATCATCCAACTTCTCAGAGGTTCCTTTTCAAGTTTAACCACATAAGCCTGTTGAGGAATTCAAAGTAATACCACTTTTGTCTGGTCATGAATATTTCTAAATAGCTTGAGATTTTATGATGTCTTTGGAGATTTTATTGTCTTTGAACATTTTATAACTACAGACTTTCCAAATTAACCAAAAGCAAAATCTGCTCTTTTTCTCTGTCTCCAGCTCTTTTCTTGCTTTATTTTTACTATAGTAAGCAAATATCAATGGAGAAGGCAATGGCACCCTACTCCAGTACTCTTGCCTGGAAAATCCCATGAATGGAAGAGCCTGGTAGGCTGCAGTCCATGGGGTCACTAAGAGTCGGACACGACTGAGCGACTTCACTTTCACTTCTCACTTTCATGCATTGGAGAAGGAAATGGCAACCCACTCCAGTGTTCTTGCCTGGAGAATCCTAGGGACGGGGAGCCTGGCGGGCTGCCATCTATGGGGTCACACAGAGTCGGACACGACTGAAACGACTTAGCAGCAGCAGCAGCAAGCAAATATCAAAAAGTCCCTCTTTGGCCATTTGTTCATTCATTTATTCATCTAATAAATTATTAATGAGCTCCTATTAAACTAGAGTTTGGGGATACACTAGTGAATAAAGCACATATGAATTTTACCCTTTATTTTCATCCTGCTTTCACTTAGGGTTTCATTCAGCCTTCTGAAGTATTCAACCCATGATGGTAACAAAGAATATTTTCCTTCCCCAACAAACAGGTTTCAAACTGAGGAAGCGGCGCATCACCAGTGAGCGCACTGGAGGCTCTGGGGGCACTGGGAACTGCCCTCACTTACTGGAAGCCATTCCCTGTGAGGAGCCATCCTGCTATGACTGGAAAGCGGTGAGGCTTGGCGACTGTGAGCCAGATAATGGCAGGGAGTGCGGTCCTGGCACGCAAGTCCAAGAGGTTGTGTGCATCAACAGTGATGGTAAGAAAGATTATCTGTCCTCCTTTTATTTTATGGTTGCCGTTTGACCCTGGAGAAATACTTTCCTTAGGTTAAAAAATCATGTCTTCTCACGTCATAGCTGGTTCTGTTTACAAACACAGAAATAGCTGCCCCTTCCGTTCTTCCTTCTTTCCATCCTCTTTCTTCTCTTTCTCTCTTCCATTTTTTCTGATGGTGGCTGTGGAGAGGGTCTTTAAGCAATCATAGGGTATTTTCACTTTTAAAAGAAGTAACATGCAATAAGAAGCCACCATCAAAACAAGGTGTAAAAACAATGAGAGGTAACATTTTTCTAAGATTTTTTAATTTGCCATAGAAAGTGATATGTAAATAAAGAAGGGTTGTTAGCTTTGGTTGACTTGATTTCAGAAGCCTTCATCTCCCACCCTGATAACGTGTCTTAGTAATGACTGCAGCCTCGAGTTCCTCCTGAATCAACCTTCTGAACTCTAGGACTCTCCCTTCCAGGAATGTCATAGAGCCCCCTGAGTGAGGATTTTCCACAAAGTTCTCTTCTTGAACCACAGGAGTTACCCAGGACTTTTACAACTGATTTTTGTTTGATAAAATATACTATCTTGCTCTCAGCCTTGACTGAAGATTTTTGCATCCTTTCCAAGCATGATGCTAGTGTTTCAAGGAGATTCCCCCTGACTCTTTAGCAATCCCTGAATTACACTTAGGAAACACAGATGTCCCCTAAACGTAGTGTAAAGCTCTGGCTAAAATTGTCTCTAAGGTCCCTTCCAACTCTGGAATCCTATGACTCTGCACATCAGAGCAGCGTGAGCACCACGCCCAAGGGCCCCATGGTTGACAGTTGCTGCTGTTTACAGCGTACGCAGAAATGTTCTGGTGCCCCCGCAGGGCCACTGGAACATCTGGTAACTGTCATGATTCCTGCTATTCCATTTTCTTCCAGCAAACAGAATCTTTTCCTCCTGTGACTCGATCACTGCTCAGTAGAGAAAGATACTCTCTGGGGTAAGAGACTGACAAACACTGCCAGTACTGAGAAATGAGCCTTTCAACTTTGAAACGTGCAGCGTTGTCTTTGTCTGGTGTGTCTGGTGTCTCGGGTATGCAGGACCGCATCAGGTGAAATCTGCACCACCACTGGAAGCTGGAAGGTGAATGTGAAGAAGGGGATTAGAGCTCCAGATATCTGACAGTGAATGTTGCTCTTTTCTCTGTAGATATAATTAGTTATGATACATCTTCTCTTTAGCTTGTACCCAGTTCTACTCTAAAGGGAAAGAAAAGAGGATTAACATCTAGGAGAAAGAACGCAAATGGAACGCATCCTGTTGTGTTTATATACCCACTTCAAATCCTAATTTGAATTAAATGACACTACATTACCATGTGAGTTGCTGGAAAAACAGTAAGGGTCATATTTATTTTAGCATCGTTAGTAGCTCCCGTAATGATACTGCTTCTTGATTACTTTTCCTCAATTTAAATAATTTTCCTTAACCTCCTAGAGACCGAGGGAGAAACTGGGATCCCAAGTATTATTAAAAGTATATTTGTGTGGGCTAGGATGAAAATAGCTCTAAGATGAAAAGTTAACTGTGCATGGAACTTCTGGCTAAATGTTATAAAATGAAAAATCAGATCTTACATATTGCAGTGGTCTTCCTGGATGTTTGTACAAATTGAATATGTTTGAAATATACTAGAGGAGCTGACTATTTTAAAAACATTAGTGATTAATTTTGTCAGGTAAAAATATTTTGTAGGACAATCACTTCCCAAATTTTCTTATGGAACATTGAGACAAGCAGACAAATGAGTTAGCTATGTCTAGTTACACTGAAAAATAATGTATGTCATAATCTAAAATACAAGCTGATAACTCAGTATACATAAGCAGATTTCACTTTGTCCACCAAACAAAGACAATGAATTTTAAAAGGTAAGAAATGTGTTACTGAAATTCAGTTTGTTATTATTGGTCATTATCAGGACATCTCCTCTGTCATTATGTTTTACTCTCTGACATATATTAGTTGTAGGGCAACTCAATACTTTAGCTGGCTCAACTACCGAAATGTATAAAATCAAGAGAATCTTTTATTATAAATCCTAGAGCTGTTCAAATTTATTATACCTGAATCATAATTGCACTGCTAAAATCCACTCAAAAGCTGGGGACCTGTAAGTACGATACGAGTATTATCATGTGGTCATCTGGTAAAGTGTTTAGCAGCTGCACCGAATGTCATTTTGTAATTAAATCGAGCCCAGGGAATTAAAGTTGATTAGTTGTACAGACTGTACCTCTAAGCCTGTCTGTGGCTATAGATTTTGTTTTATAATTAAGTTACAGCTCAACTAGGGAAATGAGGAATTAGAGCCTGTGAATCTAACAAATAATTTTTTTAAAAATCTTTTTCTCCCACCTTCCTCACAAATTTCACAACTTTGTTAATGATCACAAAGTGTCTAAAGTCTCTTTCCTTCTGAGTTATTCTTTACCAGGCTTTTGAGATCAATAGGATTTGCTGCTTGCTGTTATTGTTCATTTTCCCAGTTGACTTCTAAGGAGCAGGATTGGGAAAGAGTTGGAAGAACCCCCAAGAGAAGTTTTGTGTAGATTCTCTGACAGAGGGGTGTAACAAAAATGAGAGACAAAGGAGAACCCAAAGAGGCAATTAGCCTCTCCAGAAAGAGAGGAACGTTTTATGTGTAACAACAAAAAAATATATTACTCGTAATTAAAAGACCTTCAGAAAAGCAGTGCCAGATCTCTGAGCACAAAGGCAGGAACTCTGCACCAAAGGTCTGGTGTGATGGGGCAGGGGGCAAGTGGGATCCTCAAGGATGCTGAACCTGTGAGCAAACCCAGGATCTGCCTTCTTCCAGGTTTGGCAGGATTTGTTTGTGTTTTACTTAAAGGTGTAAATTGATGAGGCAAGTGTACTTTGTTTCCCAAATTGGTTCCTTAGAGACAGAAGGAAAGCAAGGCTATTAGGCTGAAAGTGAAAAATAGTCTATATTCTTACTGATTATGTAAGGATACTATAAATCAAATATTATTTCCATATAAGATGATATAAAATCATACTATCCATATAAAATGATGCTATCCATATTTCATTATCACATGTTCTAGTCCAAGAATCTGAGTACTGATACCTTTCTGTGTGGATTTCAAAACTACTGTTTTCCTGGAGTTTCTGTGCTACCTTTCTCATTTTTATCCACATGAGTAATAAAAGTTAACGTCTAACCAGTGACACTGACATGCATGAGTCATATTCACACTTGACAGAGATTTTTATGAAACCCTAAAATAATATTTTTATAGAAATAAATCAATACAATCCCTGATTACACAGCTACTAATATTAATAGTACAGTAGTAAGAGCAATATCCAGCCATGACCTCCAAGTGTATTATACTGTTCTTGAAGCTCAATTCCTTCCTCTTCTATTAGGTAAAGTGTGTCAAAATTCAACTAACTGGGAATGTCATGTTTATATGCTGCTGCTGCTAAGTCGCTTCAGTCGTGTCCGACTCTGTGCGACCCCATAGATGGCAGCCCACCAGGCTCCCCCGTCCCTGGGATTCTCCAGGCAAGAACACTGGAGTGGGTTGCCATTGCCTTCTCCAATGCATGAAAGTGAAAAGTGAAAGTGAAGTCGCTCAGTCGTGGCCAACTCTTAGTGACCCCATGTACTGCAGCCTACCAGGCTCCTCCATCCATGGGATTTTCCAGGCAAGAGTACTGGAGTGGGGTGTCATTGCCTTCTCATGATTATATAGATAACCTTAAATTTAAGGTTATCTATATATAGGCTATCTATATAGATATAGGCTATCTATATATAGATAACCTTAAATTATTGCAATTCATTTGTTAAGAGTAACTGGCTTACTCTAAATGTCATTAGCAACAAATGTTTAACATTCACCTGAACCCTGATTGTAGCACACCATTGCCTCATGCCACTGTGGTTAAAAACTATTGGATTTCTAAGAATGCCAACAGATTTTTCATGTACAATTTAAAAAATGTAGACATAATTTTAGGGCTTTCCAGGTGGCTCAGTGGTAAAGAATCTGCCTGCCAGTGCAGGAGACACAAGAGATGCAGGTTCAGTCTCTGAGTTGGGAAGATCCCCTTGATTAGGAAAAGGCAACCCATTCTAGTATTCTTGCCTGGAAAATCGCATGGACAAAGGAGCCTGGCAGGCTATAGTCCATAGGATCACAAAGAGTCACACATGACTGAGCGACTGAGCATACACATAAATAACATTAGATGTTATAAGTCATCTATAAATAGATATAAAATATATGTACATATGTGTATTTTCATTATATGCAAGCATTTTTTCAAATTACTCTGTAAGATGCTATATCTGCTTTGGCAAATGGTATCCTGGATCGCCCAGTATCAAAATCTCCTTAAGTGTGCTATAAAGCCAGATTCCTGTCTTATCTACAGACTCACTTAATTACAATATATGGAGGCAAGTCCGAGAAAGCTGCATTTTTATGAAGATTTCTGGATAATTCTGATGCATGCACAATGAAGTTTGTGAACCTCTGTACTAAAATGAGAAAAGGATTGTTTTGGTGGAACCTAGGAGCTGACTCTTTTATCCAAAGACTCCCAGCACCAAAGCAAACTGGCTGGATTTGGATAATGCTGAAGAAGACATAAGGTTAAGACCACTAAGAGAGTTAAGTTTTCTGCCTGCTTTGGGAACCATTTCTGTATATCGGCAGAAGTTCCAAAAGAACAAACTGTGAAAGATGGTTGGAGATGACTCTAATATCCCAAGCGCTGGCCTGTCATTTGACTTCTTAGTCTTTCTTAATTTTTACCACCAATTTCTTCCTCTCCCTCATGGAACGAGATATGTGTCTGCATATGAGTAGAAGGAAACAGAGACTTAAATACTATTTCTTTCCCAAGCAGTTCATGTTGTACTTCTTTTTCCCAGGTATTCAGTATTAAGAGGAATGTAAAACCTGGTATTCTGAGGTAAATCAGGAATAAACACCTAAAAGGTATGGAAAATTTTTGTCTCTGGAAAACAGGACTCTGTATGGGGGAGAAATGGGGCAAGCCTGTTCTATTTTAAGCCTTGTCATACATACAATGTATATGCAATTTGCAAATCATGTAAATGCTGAATTAATTTGTCCAAATATATATTATTAGAGAACAACAGTTTGGAGGGGGATAGAGGTATTTGGAAAAGAGTATAAGAGGTAAAGAGGAAATCATCCCAGGAATAGAGATTACAAAGCTTCTAGTTAAAACTAATATTTGGTCTGATTGAGAATATTCATGAGCTGCCCTAGAGACATAGACCATGTCAAGGATTGGGATGCCAACAGTTGATTAAGGATGTGCTCTCAAGGAAAGCCAGTAAGAAAATGGGGAATGAAGAAGCAAAATAATGAATGAGGAGTGGGTATTGGGTACCCAAGACTGGCCCAGATTCTTTAATTAAGGAGAGGAACTTACAGAACTCAGTACGTGATTTATTTTGTCAAAAGGACACAAAGCAAAATCAGCAAAAGAAAAACAGCACGTGGGGCAAAGTCTGCAGAAAACCAGGCGCAAGCTTCTGAGAGTCTTCTCCCAACAAAATCACATAGGATGTGCGTCGTTTTTCCATCAGTGAATTGTGACATATGTGAAATGTTGTCTACCAGGAAAGCTCATCTGAGCCTAGGAGTCCAGAGTTTGTATTGACTCAGCCATGCAGTCACCTTCTGTTTGTGTGCTGTGCTCAGTTGTATCTGACTCTTTGCTACCCCAAGGTCTAGCACACCAGACTCATCTGTCCATGTGATTTCCTAGATGAAAATACTGGAATGGGTTGCCATTTCCTCCTCCCAGTGGATCTTCCTGACCCAGGGATCAAACCCTGTCTCCTGCATTGGCAGGTGGGTTCTTTATCACTGAGCCACCAGGGGAAGCCTCACCTGCTAAGTAGCACCTACCAAAATTGCAGACTCTCACAAGGAAAGCAGTCTTTCAGTCTAAGCAGCAATTATTTGTAAAAGTGCTTTATGCACAGTGAGCAAAACTTTAATTATTTAGAGAACATGGAAAGTGAAAGTCACTCAGTCGTATCCAACCCTTTGCAACTCCATGGACTCTCCATGGAATTCTCCAGGCCAGAATACTGGAGTGGGTAGCCTTTTCCTTCTCCAGGGGATCTTCCAAACCCAGGGATTGAACCCAGGTCTCCCACACTGTGGGCAGATTCTTTACCAGCTGAGCCAGAAGGGAAGCCCAAGACCACTGGAGTGGGTAGCCTATCCCTTCTCCAGGGGATCTTCCCAACCCAGGAATCAAACAGGGGTCTCCCACATTGCAGGCAGATTCTTTACTAACTGAGCTCTCAGGGAAGCCCAGAGAATGTAGAGCCCTGCAGTTATTCAGGTTTCCAGATGCAAGCCACGGGCCAGCTAAGTGATCAAGAGTGTCTAAGGGTAACAGTCTCAGGCCTGCTAAGTGAACTCCTTTCTGCACAGAGAAACACCAAAGTTTCAGACACAGTCTAAGCAGGTGAGACACTCTGGAGTGTAAATTAAATCCCAAAGCTTATAGTTTTAAAAATAAAGGAGCTGGGATTTTATACTCTCAAAACAGTCAACCACCGGCTACCTAGAAGGAGGAAGGTAGGTCCAGGAAAATTCCAGCTATTATGACATAATTGTTCATGAATTCTCCAGTGAAATTTAAATAATTCTATTTTAAGTTAAATGGAAAGTGGAATTTCAGAAGGCTCAGAAACTTAAAAACACCCAAGTAGCAGCCATTGTGTGGTAGTGCTGTAGTTTGAGCATTCTTTGGCATTGCCTTTCTTTGGAATTGGAATGAAAACTGACCTTTTCCAGTCCTGTGGCCACTGCTGAGTTTTCCAAATTTGCTGGCATATTGAGTGCAGCACTTTCACAGCATCATCTTTCAGGATTTGAAACAGCTCCACTGGAATGCCATCACCTCCACTAGCCCTGTTTGTAGTGATGCTTTCTAAGGCCCACTTGACTTCACATTCCAAGATGTCTGGCTCTAGATTAGTGATCACATCATCATGATTATCTGGGTCGTGAAGATCTTTTTTATACAGTTCTTCCGTGTATTCTTGCCACCTCTTCTTAATATCTTCTGCTTCTGTTAGGTGTATACCATTTCTGTCCTTTATCGAATCCCATCCGGTCCCATCACTTCATGGGAAATAGATGGGGAAACAGGGGAAACAGTGTCAGACTTTATTTTTTGGGGTTCCAGAATCACTGCAGATGGTGACTGCAGCCATGAAATTAAAAGACGCTTACTCCTTGGAAGAAAAGTTATGACCAACCTAGATAGTATATTCAAAAGGAGAGACATTACTTTGCCAACTAAGGTCCGTCTAGTCAAGGCTATGGTTTTTCCTGTGGTCATGTATGGATGTGAGAGTTGGACTGTGAAGAAGGCTGAACGCCGAAGAATTGATGCTTTTGGACTGTGGTGTTGGAGAAGACTCTTGAGAGTCACTTGGACTGCAAGGAGATCCAACCAGTCCATTCTGAAGGAGATCAACCCTGGGATTTCTTTGGAAGGAAGGATGCTAAAGCTGAAACTCCAGTACTTTGGCTACCTCATGTGAAGAGTTGACTCCTTGGAAAAGACTCTGATGCTGGGAGGGATTGAGGACAGGAGGAGAAGGGGACGACCGAAGATGAGATGGCTGGATGGCATCATGGACTCGATGGACGTGAGTCTGAGTGAACTCCTAGAGATGGTAATGAACAGGGAGGCCTGGCGTGCTGTGATTCATGGGGTCGCAAAGAGTCGGACACGACTGAGCTACTGAACTGAACTGAGCAGGCATTGAGGTTGTTCAATAGTTGAAAATGTTGACATATCTTTTCAAGAACGTGAAATTGAAAAACCTATTATTCTGCTGATGGACATCTAGGTTGCTTCCATGTCCTGGCTATTATAAACAGCGCTGCAATGAACATTGGGGTACATGTGTCTCTTTCAATTCTGGTTTCCTCAGTGTGTATGCCCAGCAGTGGGATTGCTGGGTCATAAGGCAGTTCTATTTGCAATTTTTAAGGAATCTCCACACTGTTTTCCATAATGGCTGTACTAGTTTGCATTCCCTATATGTGAGACAACAAGAGACATAGAGGTATAGAGTGGACTTTTGGACTCTGAGGGAGAGGGAAAGGGTGGGATGGTTTGGGAGAATGGCAGTGAAGCATGTGTATTTTCCTGTAAGAAACGAAGCGCTAATCTATATTTGGTGTAGGATGCAGGATGCATGGGGCTGATGCACAGGATGATTCAGGTAGAGGATGTGGGGTGGGAGGTGGGAGGGGGCTTCGGCATTGGGCGATTGTGTTCACCTATGGCTGATTCGTGTCAATGTATGGCAAAACAAATACAGTATTGTAATTAAAAAAATAAATAAATTTAATTAAAAAATAAAAATAAAAGAAAAACCTATTATTAAATATTTTTGCTTTTTTCCATCAGGATAATACCCTTTGTGCTGTATCTTTTCATAATTATTATAAATAATGTACAAGAACCTCATAATACAGAAGGAAGAGTGATGAAAATGTCAGTTAAAATTTGTGTAAGTTTAGAAGGGAAGATAACCTATCATTTGCTCCTAAAACTTTGACAAGAATTTGAGTTCAGATCAATTGAAATATCTATAGAACAGAATTTCAAAACCATGATCACTCTTTGGAACTGGAATCTACTTCTTAACACAAATTACATAGCCATTGCGTGGAAAAGCTAATCTTTTTAAATGCACAAATATGTCCTATAACTGAATTGTTTTTCCATAATTTAAGCAATAAATCAACTAAGGAGTTTCCTTCCTGTAGAATGGTATGTCATTTAATGTGTTTGGAATATAATTAGGTTGGGTATTATGCTTAAATCTAAGCTCTCTTACTTTACAATTAGGATCCTCTAACACTGTTGGTAAGAGTTTGTTTCCTATAATTCGGTTGAGATTCTCTATTCAATTTGTTGTAAAGATGAAAGTCATTATAGCCTTTTTAGAAAGTTTAAGACAACAAGCTAGTCTTCATGTTGGTTTGTAGTAATCACAATTTTATTCTGGTCTTAAAAATCTGGCATCAGATGTCCTGATCTAGCTTTGTGCATTTGTATATGTGAGTGTGTGTGGTGTGTATGGATCTCCCTGGTGGCTCTGTGGTAAAGAATCCGCCTGCAATGCAGGAGACACAGGTTGTATCCCTGGGTCAGGAAGATCCCCTGGATGAGGAAATGGCAATCCACTCCAGTATTCTTGCCTGGGAAATTCCATGCAGGAGCCTGGCAGGTCTCAAGGCTTAGATACAACTGAACATGCATGCATGTGTGATATGTATGTTATGTTTTGATATGATATAAATAAAAAAGTTTTTATTTATAAGGAAGTCATCAGTATTGAGCCAGTGTTCTGTTGCCTAGCAGTATCTTAGCAAAGAGCAGAGTTTTATAAGGAAGTTTCTTCTTTTTTTTTTTTTTTGTTTTTCTTTTTTCTTTAATTAATTTATTTATTTATTTATTTATTTTAAATTACAATACTGTATTTGTTTTGCCATACATTGACACGAATCAGCCTTAGGTGAACACAATCTCCCAATGCCGAAGCCCCTTCCCACCTCCCACCCCACATCCTCTACTTGAATCATCCTGTGCATCAGCCCCATGCATCCTGCATCCTACATTGAACATAGATTGGCGCTTCGTTTCTTACACGAAAATATACATGTTTCATTGCCATTCTCCCAAACCATCCCACCCTTTCCCTCTCCCTCAGAGTCCAAAAGTCCACTCTATACCTCTGTGTCTCTTGGTTGTCTCACATACAGGGTCATCATTACTGTCTTCTAAATTCCATATATATGTGTCAGTATACTGTATTGGTGTTTTTCTTTCTGGCTTACTTCACTCTGTATAATCGGTTCCAATTTCATCCATCTCAATAGAACTGAGTCAAATTTATTCTTTTTAAGGGCTGAGTAGTATTCCATAGTGTATATGCACCACAGCTTTCTTATCCATTCATCTGCTGATGGACATCTAGGTTGCTTCCATGTCCTGGCTATTATAAACAGCGCTGCAATGAACATTGGGGTACATGTGTCTCTTTCAGTTCTGGTTTCCTCGGTGTGTATGCCCAGCAGTGGGATTGCTGGGTCATAAGGCAATTCTATTTGCAATTTTTTAAGGAATCTCCACACTGTTTTCCATAATGGCTGTACTAGTTTGCATTCCCACCAGCAGTGTAAGAGGGTTCCCTTTTCTCCACATCCTCTCCAGCATTTATTGCTTGTAGACTTTTGGATCGCAGCTATTCTGACTGGTGTGAAATGGTACCTCATTGTGGTCTTGATTTGCATTTCTCTGATAATGAGTGATGTTGAGCATCTTTTCATGTGTTTGTTAGCCATCCGTATGTCTTCTTTGGAGAAATGCCTATTTAGTTCTTTGGCCCATTTTTTTATTGGATCATTTATTTTTCTGGAGTTGAGCTGTATAAGTTGCTTATATATCTTTGAGATTAGTTGTTTGTCAGTTCTTTCATTTGCTATTGTTTTCTCCCATTCAGAAGGCTGTCTTTTCACCTTGCTTGTAGTTTCCTTTGTTGTGCAGAAGCTTTTAATTTTAATTAGATCCCATTTGTTTATCTTTGCTTTTATTTCCAGTATACTGGGAGGTGGATCATAGAGGATCCTACTGTGATTTATGTCGGAGAGTGTTTTGCCTATGTTCTCCTCTAGGAGTTTTATAGTTTCTGGTCTTACATTTAGATCTTTAATCCATTTTGAGTTTATTTTTCTGTATGGTGTTAGAAAGGGGTCTAGTTTCATTCTTTCACAAGTGGTTGACCAGTTTTCCCAGCACCACCTGTTAAAGAGACTGTCTTTACTCCATTGTATATTCTTGCCTCCTTTGTCGAAGATAAGGTGTCCATAGGTGTGTGGGTTAATCTCAGGGCTTTCTATTTTGTTCCATTGATCTGTATTTCTGTCTTTGTGCCAGCACCACACTGTCTCAACGACCGTGGCTCCGCAGTAGAGCCTGAAGTCAGGCAAGCCGACTCCCCCAGTTCCATTCTTCCCTCTCAAGATTGCCTTGGCTATTCGAGGCTTTTTATATTTCCATACAAATCTTGAGATTATTTGATCTAGTTCTGTGAAAAATACTGCTGGTAGCTTGATGGGAATTGCATTGAATCTGTAGATTGCTTTAGGTAGAATACTCATTTTCACTATATTGACTCTTCCGACCCATGAGCATGGTATATTTCTCCATCTATTAGTGTCCTCTTTGATTTCTTTCATCAGTGTTTTATAGTTTTCGATATATAGGTCTTTAGTTTCTTTAGGTAGGAATATTCCTAAGTATTTTATTCTTTTCGTTGCAATGGTGAATGGAATTGTTTCCTTAACTTCTTTTTCTACTTTCTCATTGTTAGTGTATAGGAATGCAAGGGATTTCTGAGTGTTGATTTTATATCCTGCAACTTTACTATATTCATTGATTAGCTCTAGTAGTTTTCTGGTCGAGTCTTTAGGATTTTCTATGTAGAGGATCATGTCATCTGCAAACAGTGAGAGTTTGACTTCTTCTTTTCCAGTTTGGATTCCTTGTATTTCTTTTTCTGCTCTGATTGCTGTGGCCAAAACTTCCAGTACGATGTTGAATAGTAGTGGTGAAAGTGGACACCCTTGTCTTGTTCCTGACTTTAGGGGAAATGGTTTCAATTTTTCGCCATTGAGGATAATGTTAGCTGTGGGTTTGTCATATATAGCTTTTATTATGTTGAGGTACGTTCCTTCTATTCCTGCTTTCTGGAGAGTTTTTATCATAAATGGATGCTGAATTTTGTCAAAGGCTTTTTCTGCATCTATTGAGATAATCATATGATTTTTATTTCTCAGTTTGTTACTGTGATGAATTACATTGATTAACTTGCGGATATTGAAGAATCCTTGCATCCCTGGGATAAAGCCCACTTGGTCATGGTGTATGATCTTTTTAATGTGTTGCTGGATTCTGATTGCTAGGATTTTGTTGAGGATTTTTGTGTCTATGTTCATCAGTGATATTGGCCTGTAGCTTTTTTTTTTGTGGTGTCTTTGTCAGGTTTTGGTATTAGGGTGATGGTGGCCTCATAGAATGAGTTTGGAAGTTTACCTTCCTCTGCAATTTTCTGGAATAGCTTCAGTAAGATAGGTGTTAGCTCTTTTCGGAATTTTTGGTAGAATTCAGCTGTGAAGCCGTCTGGACCTGGGCTTTTGTTTGCTGGAAGATTTCTGATTACAGTTTCAATTTCCGTGCTTGTGATGGGTCTGTTAAGATTTTCTGTTTCTTCCTGGCTCAGTTTTGGAAAATTGTACTTTTCTAAGAATTTGTCCATTTCTTCCAAGTTGTCCATTTTATTGGCATATAATTGCTGATAGTAGTCTCTTATGATTCTTTGTATTTCTGTGTTGTCTGTCGTGATCTCTCCATTTTCATTTCTAATTTTGTTGATTTGATTTTTTTCTCTTTGTTTCTTGATGAGTCTGGCTAATGGTTTGTCAATTTTATTTTTCCTTTCAAAGAACCAGCTTTTTGCCTTGTTGATCTTTGCTATGGTCTCTTTTGTTTCTTTTGCATTTATTTCTGCCCTAATTTTTAGGATTTCTTTCCTTCTACTAACTCTGGGGTTCTCTATTTCTTCCTTTTCTAGTTGCTTTAGGTGTAGAGTTAGGTTATTTATTTGATTTTTTTCTTGTTTCTTGAGGTATGCCTGTATTGCTATGAACTTTCCTCTTAGGACTGCTTTTAAAGTGTCTCAAAGGTTCTGTGTTGTTGTGTTTTCATTTTCATTCGTTTCGATGCATAATTTGATTTCTTTTTGATTTCTTCTGTGATTTGTTGATTATTCAGTAGGGTGTTGTTCAGCCTCCAAATGTTGGAATTTTTAATAGTTTTTCTCCTATAATTGAGATCTAACCTTAGTGCATTATGGTCAGAGAAGATGCTTGGGATGATTTCGATTTTTTTGAATTTATCAAGGTTAGATTTATGACCCAGAATGTGATCTATCCTGGAAAAGGTTTCGTGTGCACTTGAGTAAAAGGTGAAATTCATTGTTTTGGGGTGAAATGTCCTATAGATATCAATTAGATCTAACCGGTCAATTGTATCGTTTAACGTTTGCATTTCTTTGTTAATTTTCTGCTTAGTTGATCTGTCCATAGGTGTGAGTGGGGTATTAAAGTCTCCCACTATTATTGTGTTATTATTAATTTCCCCTTTCATGCTTGTTAGCAATTGTCTTACATATTGCGGTGCTCCTATGTTGGGTGCATATATATTTATAATTGTTATATCTTCCTCTTGGATTGATCCTTTAATCATTATGTAGTGGCCTTCTTTGTCCCTTTTCACAGCCTTTGTTTTAAAGTCTATTTTATCGGATATGAGTATTGCTACTCCTGCTTTCTTTTGGTCTTTATTTGCATGGAATATCTTTTTCCAGCCCTTCACTTTTAGTGTATGTGTCCGTTGTTTTGAGGTGGATCTCTTGTAGGCAGCATATATAGGGATCTTATTTTTGTATCCATTCAGCCAGTCTTTGCCTTTTGGTTGGGGCATTCAACCCATTTACATTTAAGGTAATTATTGATAAGTATGCTCCTGTTGCCATTTACTTTATTGTTTTGGTTTTGGGTTTATACGTCCTTTTTGTGTTTCCTTTCTAAAGTCTATCCTTTAGTATTTGTTGGAGAGCTGGTTTGGTGGTGCTGAATTCTCTCAGCTTTTGCTTGTCTGTAAAGCTTTTGATTTCTCCTTCATATTTGAATGAGATCCTTGCTGGGTACAGTAGTCTTGGCTGAAGGTTATTATCTTTCATCACTTTAAGTATGTCTTGCCATTCCCTCCTGGCCTGAAGAGTTTCTATTGAAAGATCTGCAGTTATTCTTTTGGGGATCCCCTCGTGTGTTACTTGTTGTTTTTCCCTTGCTGCTTTTAGTAATTGTTCTTTGTGTTTGGTCTTTGTTAGTTTGATTAAAATATGTCTTGGGGTGTTTCGCCTTGGGTTTATCCTGTTTGGCACTCTCTGGGTTTCTTGGACTTGGGTGATTATTTCCTTCCCCATTTTAGGGACGTTTTCGACTATTATCTCCTCAAGTATTTTTCATGGTCTTTCTTTTTGTCTTCTTCTTCTGGGACTCCTATAATTCGAATGTTGGAGCGTTTCCTATTGTCTTGGAGGTCTCTGAGGTTGTCCTCATTTCTTTTAATTCGCCTTTCTTTTTCCTCGCTGATTCATTTATTTCTACCATTCTATCTTCTATTTCACTAATCCTATCTTCTGCCTCCGATATTCTACTATTTGTAGCCTCCAGAGTGTTTCTGATCTCATTTATTGCATTATTCATTATATGTTGATTCTTTTTATTTCTTCTAGGTCCTTGTTAAACCTTTCTTGCATCTTCTCAATCCTTGACCCCAGGCTATTTATCTGTGCTTCCATTTTGATTTCAAGATTTTGGATCATTTTCACTATCAGTATTCGGAATTCTTTCTCAAGTAGATTCCCTATCTCTTCCTCTTTTGTTTGGTTTAGTGGGCATGTCTCCTGTTCCTTTACCTGCTGGGTATTCGTCTGTCTCTTCATCCTGGTTATATTGCTGCGTTTGGGGTGGCTTTTCTATATTCCGGGAATTTGTGGAGTTCTCTTTATTACAGAGTTTCCTCTGTGTGTTTGGGGTTATATCAGTGGCTTGTCAAAGTTTCTTGGTCAGGGAGGCTTGTGTTGGAGTTCTGGTGGTTGGATCTGGATTTCCTCTCTCTGGAGTGCTGTGACGTGTGAAGTAATGGGTTATGCGACGTCAGTGGTTTTGGAGTATTTTGAGTTGCCTGTGTATTGAGGCTCAGGGGCTTGTTCTTGTGTTGCTGGAGAATTTGCGTGGTATGTCTTGCTCTGGAGCTTGTTGGCCCTTGGGCAGTGCTCAATTTTAGTATAGGTATGAAGGCGTTTGATGAGCTCTAATTGGATAATGTTCCCTGTATTCAGGAATTCTTTGATGATCTCAGGATTTGGAATTACGCCTCCTGATTCTGGTTTTCAGATTTATTTTTAGAATAGCCTCATGATTTCTCCATCAATTCAGCACTAATGTTAAAACATCTAGGTTAATGATGATAGGTTTCTCCACCTTGAGGGTCGTCCCTAGAGGATCAGTGAGTCACTGAGGGGTGAGAGCTCCTCAACCTAGAGACCCACCAGCATTTCTGGGACAACGAAGATGGACTTACAGGTCACAGACTGGGATTTGAGGGGGACTTCTGCACCGCAAGCTGGTCAGCAGCCCTGTGGGCTCCGGAAGCCGTGGCTGAGCTAGCTCCAGCTGGACAGTGCTCTGCTCTTGTAGTCTAGGAGGCTCCACGCTGGGAGCGGCAAAAGGAGGAGTCCGACAGGTGGCGGTGGAGCCTGGGCGGCAGGAGGAGGTGGAGGAGCAGGAAGTTTCTTCTTTAAAGTAGGATAGTTATAGCAGAAATCTCGAATGAAAGTTAAGTGAACAGTAGTTTGCTAACCACTTAACTGGATGATATAAATCTCTCACTGAGTGTTATTTACCACTTGAAATGGCAAATGC
The DNA here is from genome assembly GCA_917880005.1 of Nanger dama. Classification (NCBI taxonomy): domain Eukaryota; kingdom Metazoa; phylum Chordata; class Mammalia; order Artiodactyla; family Bovidae; genus Nanger; species Nanger dama. Next base: position 42,294,690 of record CAKJTW010000007.1, read on the forward strand.
AAGAGAAAGAAAATAGCTTTTCACTTTATCATAAGTGGTCAAGTGCCTTAACATAACCCAGGGCAGCCAGTTTTCTCACAGCTAGGCCAGTAAAAGCCGGTATGATAGAAGACACATCTTTCAGTCATTTTAGACTGCAGGTTGACTGTTAAAGCTAAGAGAGTCTCCTAACAGATTCTCATCCCTTACACTGTCCCTCTCTTGTTTGCTCCTGTGACTTTGCTTATCTCTTAATCTCCTCTAGCTGACTTTGTTTCCCCTAATTTCGTTGATTCTCCATCCCTCTGATTTCTTTCCTACCTCTCGGGTCATGTGCTATGTAACTATTGCCAGGTAGTAAACCACCTCGAAACTCACTGGCTGAAACAAAACCAGTGAGATTTCTCATGATTCAGGCGAGTTCCTGTTCAGGTTTGATTGTGCTCGCTTGCAGGGATTTGGCTGTGCCTGGAGCCAGATGCAAGATGGACCCCCTCACCTAATTTCCAGCTGATGTGAACTGCCCGCTGAGGTGTATTGGTACTACTTGACAGGGGCTCTCATTCTCACTTAGGCTAGACCAGCTTCCTTACATGGTGGATGTAGGGCACTGCCTTAAAAGGATGGAGACAGAAGCTGACAAGACTCTTGAGCTTGTCCGATGTCACTTCTGCCACATTCTTTTGGTTAAAAGATGTCCCGATGACAACTCAGATCTAATAAAGAAAGAAACAGGCTCTACTGCTTGATGAGAGACATTACAAAGAACTGTGGCAAAGGATTTAATTTACCACAGTTGTTTTCATTCCTCTTAAATGCAAGGTACGCCCCCTTTTCACCTGAGACTATCAAAATACTCAGGCAGTTACGTCATCAGGCTTAAAGTTTGCTATCTCCTGATCTGCATCTAGTTCAGATGTAGATGAGGTATCTCAGGGACAACAGTTCAGGTGCAGCGACTCTTCTCATGGCTTCCTGGATGGCTCAGGGTTTGAAGAATCTGCCTGCAATGCAGGAGACACAGGAGATGTCTGTTTGGTACCCGAGTAGGGAAGATTCCCTGGAGAAGGAAAATAGCAATCCACTTCAGTATTCTTGCCTGGGAAATCCCATGGACATAGAAGTCTGGCAGGTTACATTCCACAGGGTCACAAAGTCGGACGTGCCTGAGTGATCAAGCACTCATTCACACACGCTCTCTTTTATTTGTATTCTTTCTTACATATATGCTTTGAACTCTTACTTTTAAATGAGCTATTTTTCCCCTGGAGGCAATTTTTCAAATTCTTTCCTGTGCATTTCAAAGTCATTTAGTGCTATTCTTTAATTATAGACTTTTTTTTTTTTTGAGGAGAAAAAATAAACCTTAAAATATAAAAATAAATATATAACCTTCTTATTGAAGTGAAGTGAAAGTCCCTCAGTCATGTCCAACTCTTTGTGACCCCATGGATTATAGAGTCCATGGAATTCTACAGGCCAGAATACTGGAGTGAGTAGCCATTCCCTTCTCCAGGGGATCTTCCCAACCCAGGAATCAAACTGAGGTCTCTAGCATTGCAAAAATAAAATGACAGTCTCATCTGATCAAATTAAAATTATATAACTTGACATCTTAAACAGAATTGTGCTTTGTATCTTCCACATAATACCCCCTCCACAAATACAAAATTATTTTCTATTGTAGGATTAGAGTGTTCATTTTCAAAAATTATAAATGTTCAAGTGCTTTTGTCTCTAACTTGTACATCATTGAAGGTGAAGGTAAGGTGAAGTCGCTCAGTCGTGTCCAACTCTTTGAGACCCCGTGGACTGTAACCTACTAGGCTTCTCAGTCCATGGGATTCTCCAGGCAAGAATACTGGAGTGGATTGCCATTTCCTTCTCCAGGGGATCTTCCCAACCCAGGTATCGAACCCGGGTCTCCCGCAGACACTTTAACCTCTGAGCCACCAGGGAAGCCCTTTCCTTTCTTTTTCCTGTGAATTTAGAAAGTACTCAGTCCTACAGAATCTCTCAGTTTATCTGGATGAATTATTTAAGGTGTCAAGACATGGAAACATAACCCTCATATTGAAAGATATTTCAATTTGTAGATATAATAAAAAGTTTAATCATTCAGATAATTTCCCCCAAAATGAAACCCTTTCTTCTCTCACCTGACATACACATTTCTTCAAGGTCTTACTCTACACTAGTGCATGCTTTTCACAGTGATTTGTGAAAAATGATTTTCCTTAAAGACTTCATATCATCTATGTTTTATGTTACTTGTAGCAAATAACCTGATTTCAGATTGAAATCAAAATTTATGGTCTCTAGATATGGCTATTCTCAAGTTAGAGGAATTTGAACACAAAAGCCAAGATAACCTCTCCATACATACAACATACAGTGATGTAACAGGGAGCAGAAAATCAGAATAGACTCAAAGATGAGAAAAAAGGAAGCGTTCGGTAGTCCGTGGTCTACACCAGTTCTGAAACCCAGCCTATCTCCCTTGTATCAGGGGAGGGAAAATTCCTTGATCTAAGCCAGTTTTTGTTCCTTGAGAGTGTTTCCCTAGTCCATTTTACTCCTTGGCTCTTTGTTCTTCACTTCTGAACTTCTGGATTTTCCATAAGATGTCTCACCTTTTCCGTAAGAAATACACATTTATAGCTGAGGAACTTCCTTAGTCTGCCTCCTCCTCATGTGAACCAGAGAACCTGGAATCCTTTTATTCATTTTGAAACTTTTCAATTCCTTGAAGACCAAGGTGACAGTGTTTTTATCAGTACAGCCCTATTAAAATGTGAGTTTCTTAAGAATTTCATTGGAGGTCACTCTCTGGTACCAAAGCCATATCCATAATGTGGATAATTTGCTTTTTGAAAAAAAAACTCTTTTTATTTTGGGCCATGTATGAGGCTGCTGTGGAAACTGCCTTTAAGAATTTTAGAGGCCTTTGAAAAGACAGTCTTCTAAATACCACTAAATTTTTCTGAGGTCTTATCAAAAAACTTTTAGCTGCATCCTTGAATTGATTTTTATCTTAGGCCATTTATTACTCTGAAAATCTTTCTCTCTTCTAACTAGAAGAAAGAAACAATTTTGTTTTCTATTTCAGCACATCATGGCATCATCATAATTCCAACTGCACACTGAGTTATTCTTTTTGTAGTTTATTTCTCTCTATATAGCATATGATTCTCAGTGGAAAAAGTTAAATTGACATTTTTTAACATCTTTCCCGGAAACATCTGGATACATAGGGTTCATTTAATATTTTCTATCTTGCAAGTTTCTATAAGCAACAGTTCTGCCAATTTTTCCAAAGTATGTAATATGAGACTCTGACTCAATCCTCTGTTAACAATCTTCTCACCTACTTTTCAGCCTTTCCTACATGTTGGCCATGCTACCTGTTGTTGTTGTTGTTGTTGTTCAGCCGCTAAGTTGTGTCTGAGTCTTTGCAACCCCATGGACTGTAGCACGTCAGCTGATGCTGTTTAATAACAGACTCCTCTGTCCTCCGCCAACTCCTGGAGTTTGCTCAAGTTCATGTCCATTGAGGTTTATGTTTCCATTAGGTTTGTGTTCCAGAAAACCCCATTTCTGGGTACTGAGTTCTGTACCAGATCTTTATGCTGCATAGGAAACCGCCCTTAAACTTAACAAAATTTTTTTCTCAATTGGTTGGCTGGATCTCTTTGGTTCTCTTGGGTTCCTCCTAGGCTCACTGGTCAGGTATACTCCACTGGAGGGCTGATGTGGATGGTGTCTAAATTGGCCTCAATAATATCAGAGAAAGAATCTTGTTTTTCCTCCCTGTGTCTTCTCATCGCCCAGTGCACTAGACTGACTTAGTCTCAAGGTGATCACAGAGCAATGTTCCAAAAAGGCAAAACAAGTGAAAGACCTTATAATGCCTGGATTCTGGGGCAGTCATAAGGTTACTTCTGCCACTTTCTTTGGGTCAAAGCCAGACACTGGGCTAGCCATATTCACGGGATACTGGACTCAATTATACTTTTTGATGGGAGGTGCTTGTCAGAATTTGTCTGCCACAGGCTACTTCTGTTTCCAGTATGCTATATTCCTTCTGTGCTTCTTCCTTAAAAGTTAAGTTCCCCGTCAACCTTCTGTTTTTGAGTTCTACCTGACAGCTCCAGCTAAACCCTACTGGCATTTCCAAATTACTATGTACCGAAGTGAAATTCATCATCTTCCCTCCAAAATTGGTTTTTCCTCCTGGTTTCCTCCTCTCACTCATAGCACCAAAATTTACTCAGTACTGTTGATAGAGTCAAAACTGTGAGGAGACATAAAAGAGGTGAAGAAGTCACTCCACAAGAATTTGGGGAGATAAGATTCTAGGCAGTTCTTCAATTGCTCAGTCATGTCTGACTCTGAAACACCATGAACTGCAGCACGCAAGGCTTTCCTATCTTTCACTGTCTCCTGGAGTTTGCTCAAACTCATGTCTATAGAGTCAATGATGCCATCCAGCCATCTCATCCTCTGTTGCCCCCTTCTCCTCCTGCCTTCAGTCGTTCCCAGCATTAGGTTTTTTCCAATGAGTCGGCTTTCATATCAGGTGACCAAAGTATTGGAGCTTCAGCTTCAGCATCAGTCCTTCCATTGAAAATTCAGGATTGATTTTCTTTAGGATTGATTGGTTTGATCTCCTTGCAGTCCAAGGGACTCTCAATAGTCTTCTCCAGCACCACATTTTGAAACACATTTCTTTGGTACTAAGCCTTCTTTATGCTCCAACTCACATCTATACATGACTATATTTCCATTCTATATATGGAAAAACCATAGCTTTGACTAGATGGACCTTTGTCAACAAAGTGATGTCTCTGCTTTCTAATATGCTGTCTAGGTTTGTCGTAGCTTTTCTTCCAAGGAGTAAGTTCCTTTAATTTCATGTCTGCAGTCACCATCCACAGTGATTTTGGAGCCCAAGAAAATAATATCTGTCACTATTTCCACTTTTGACCCCATCTATTTGTCATGAATGATGGAGTCAGATGCTATGATCTTAGTGTTTTGAATGTTGAGTTTTAAGCCAATTTTTCACTCTCCTCTTCCACCTTCATTAAGAAGCTCTTTAGTTCCTCTTCACTTTCTGCCTTTAAGGTAGTACTATCTGCATATCAGAGGTGGTCGATATTTCTCCTGGAATCTTGATTCCAGCTTGTGCTTCATCCAGCGTGGCATTTCACCTGATGTACTCTGCATATAAGTTAAACAAGCAGATGATAATATAGCCTTGATATATTTCTTTCCCGATTTTGAACCAGGCCATTGTTCCATGTCTGATTCTAACTGTTGCTTCCTGACCTGCATACAGTTTTTTTCAGGAGGCAGGTAAGGTGGTCTGATATTCCTGTCTCTTTAAGAATTTTCCAGTTTGTTGTGATCCACACAGTCAAAGGCTTTGGCATAATCAATAAAACAGACGTAGATGTTTTCCTGGAATTTTCATGCTTTTACTATGATCCAAATGGATGTTGGCAATTTGATTTCTGGTTCCTCTGCCTTTTCTAAGTCCGGCTTGTATATCTGGAAGTTCTCAGTTTGTGTTCTGTTGAACACTAGCTTGAAGCATTTAAGCATGAACTTGCTAGTATGTGAAATGAGTGCAATTGTATGGTAGTTTGAACATTCTTTGGCATTGCCTTTCTTTGGTATTGGAATGAAAACTGACCTTTTCCAGTCCAGTGGCCACTGCTGAGTTTTCCAAATTTGCTGACATATTGAGTGCAGCACTTTCACAGCACCATCTTTTAGGATCTCAAATAGCTCAGCTGGAATTCCATCACCTCCACTAGCTCTGTTCATAATGATGCTTCCTAAGGCCCACTTGACTTCACATTCCATGATGTCTGGCTCTAGGTGAGTAATCACACCATCATGGTTATCTGGATCATTATGACATTTTCTGTACAATTCTTCTGTGTATTCTTGACACCTCTTCTTAATCTCTTGTGCTTCTGTTAGGTCCATACCATTTCTGTCCTTTATTGTATACATCTTTGCAAGAAATGTTCCCTTGGTATCTCTAATTTTCTTTTAAGAGAACTGTAGTCTTTCCCATTCTGTTGTTTTCCTCTCTTTCTCTGCATTATTCACTTAAGGCTTTCTTATCTTTCCTTGCTATTCTTTGGAACTCTGCTTTCAGATGGGTATATCTTTCCTTTTCTCCTTTGCTTTTCACTTCTCTTCTTGTCTCAAATATTTGCAAGGCCTCCTCAGACAACTATTCTGCTTTGTGGCATTTCTTTTTCTTGGGGATAGCTTTGGTCACTACCTCCTCTACAATGTTATAAACCTCTCTCCATAGTTCTTCAGGCACTCTGTCTATCGGGTCTAATATCTTGAATATATTTGTCACTTCTATTGTATAATCATAAGGGATTTGATTTAGGTCATACCTGAAGGGCCAAGTGGTTTCCCCTACTTTCTTCAGTTTAAACCTGTTTCAACAAGGAGCTCATGATGTGAACTATAGTTAGCTCTTGGTCTTGTTTTTGCTGACAGTGTAGAACTTCATCTTTGGCTGCAAAGAATATAATCAATATGATTTTTACCATCTGGTGATGTCCATGTGTACAGTCTTCTCTTGTGCTATTGGAAGAGGGTGTTTGCTATGACCTGTTTGTTATCTTAAGAAAACTCTGCTAAAAAGGAACATCAAATGCAAGACCCAGAGGTGGGAACTGCTTTGAATCTGAGGCATATGACAGTGGCCAGTGTGGCTGGAGTAGAGCATCTTAGGGGCTGAATAATGCAGGATGAGCTGAGAGAGGTTATGGAGGAGGAAGACAACACAGAGGCTTTGATCTTCACTCTAAGATGAAATCTGTTGGTGGGTTTGAGTAGACAAGTAACTGGAACTTTGACTACTGTTTTTAAAGAATCATTGTTGAGAATGAACTTTGAAAGCATGAATAAGAAGCAGTGAAGAGGCTATGGCAGTAATTCAGGTGAGAAAGAGTGGTGAGGCTTAGGTAAGGGTGGCGCTAGTTTAAAGGACACAGACTGATTGGGAATCACTGAGGCAGTTAATAGAGACGGTGGGGTCCCGTGAGCAGATTTTCCTTATTTAGGGATCACAGGGATCTCCAAACATCCTCTCTTGATTGAGTGATTTAGCTGCTTAAAAATCTCTTGATGGCTTTCTGTTGCCTCCTGCATAATGTTCAGAGCTATTTAGGAATCACAGTATGTCTTCCCTGATCTCATCTGGCCCTTTTATCATTCATCTTTCTGTCCTCTTTCTTGCATCATGGTACATTTTAGAGAATTTGGTTATTTCCAATTTACTCATTATCCTCTCTATACTATTTGTCACTCTGGGGGTAGGGATCATGTCATTTATTTTAGTGTACTTATCTCCTAGCACTGTGCTCCATATGACAGGTTGTCAATAAGATTCATCACTAATTTCTTTTATTCCTGAACCTTTCATCTTTTCAGGAAATGACTCTCCATTTTCCTTAAGTAAACTTTTGTTACTGCTCTCACTGCAAATTCAGACTTTGCCTACTAGAGGTCAAATTAGACAGGACACCAAATTGCACACTCTTAGCATTTCAATGTGTCTTCCAATTCCATTATTCTCACGTGCCAGTACACGAGAAAACAGCCACTGTATTTGCATAAACAGACAAAAGTAATGTTTATAAAAACCTACAATCTGAAGGATTTGTCTCACAGCATTTTACTGTTAATCTGATTTATGCTGAGATTCAGTTTTCTGGAACCCAGTCATTGAAGCACTAAGTATGGGCTCAGATACTGACTTTACCATTTTCTTTGGCAAGTTTCTTAAATCCTCTGTGACTAAGTTTCCTCATCTATGAAATAAGGATAGTGCAGTTACCTACACATACTATTGTCGTGGAGTGTAAACGAATTAAAATATGTTAAGTAGTAAGAATTGTGCCTTACACATAATAAATACTGTTTAAATATTTGTTGTTACTTTCATTCATCTGACGTGAATTCAAAATATAGTGAAAAGGGAACTAAGCACAAAAACCATTCTTTTTTGTTTGTTTGGCTAAAGATAATAACTTTATTAATTACCCATACTGATCAAATTATTTATAGCCTATCATTTATTTTTATAACACTAATAGTTATAAAATAACTATTATGTGTATATTTTTGTATATATTCAAAACATATGTATATACATATATCCTTTAAAAATGAATGCTTGCTTTTCTATTCTATCAGCTATCAGAAAATAATAAGTATGTAATAGTAACATTTCATCATAGAAAATCCTTACACAAGGAAGTAGATCTCTGAATTGACATTTCTTTTTTCCACTGAACACATGCTATTGATTCAAATTAGTATTGAGCTAATAAAGTCTTCGTTTATTAAATGAAGAGAACTTAGGTCATTTGAATGAACTAATTTGAATTTGACCAAATTTTGAAAATTAATTCTCATAACATTTTGCTATTAGTTTAAAATTAAATTATGAGTACATTTTTTATTCATATGATTTAATGATTGTACTCTGGTGTGCACAGAAAATTTTTGTTTTCTTTTTTTCCTTGGAAAGATAACATCAGTGGCTATAGTCAGAAATTGGACTTCACTTGACTTAGATCAGGGAGTTTTTGTGGAATGGCAATTAAATATCTGAGAAAATAAATCTATAGTAATCTTTGAACTCTTAAGACTACTGCTGCTGCTGCTGCTAAGTCACTTCAGTCGTGTCTGACTGTGTGACCCCCATAGACGGCAGCCCACCAGGCTCCCCGTCCCTGGGATTCTCCAGGCAAGAACACTGGAGTGGGTTGCCATTGCCTTCTCCAACGCATGAAAGTGAAAAGTGAAAGTGAAGTCGCTCAGTCGTGTCCGACTCCCAGCGACCCCATGGACCACAGCCTACCAGGCTCCTCCATCCATGGGATTCTCCAGGCAAGAGTACTGGAGTGGGGTGCCATTGCCTTCTCCACTTAAGATTACTAGTCTCCCACAATACTCCTCAAAAATCCATATTAGGAGGTAAGAGTAGATGCTGCTTAGCTGTGATCCTCAGTCTAAGATTTCTTATTTCAGTAGCACCTGGTATTGAAATGGGGAATGAGGTATGAAAAGCTGTAAGATTAATACAGGGCATTTTCTTGGTTTTGAGTTTTACCAGTAAGCTAAAAGGGGATAAAGAATTTAAGTAAATTAACTATTAAAATTTTTAAATCTTTGATCTTATATCTTAAAGTCTTAAATCCTTAATTAAAAGAATGTGTAAATTGATACAAAATTTTTAGATACCTGTTCATCATATGTTGCTTGCCTACTCAACATTCATTCATTCCCTCTTTCATTGACTATACCTCTGACTTTTCTTTGAGGAATTTATCCATCCCCCAACCTATTCACAAAGCTTGCTGGGATTATACTAGCCAAAGCTGTATTCCATCTACCTGCCCATAGAGATTGCTTTAAGGATGAGCGTATGACCCAGTTTGGGCTAGCAGGAGAGAATGCACCCAAGAACTTGTGTGGAAATAACCAAAAAGACACTGTAACTATCTAGTCTCTACATAATGTTAATAATATAAAAGAGACAGAGGTATTTGTTGGTACCATTTGAGCCATTGAACATATCCTGACCTGAAGTCATTATTTAAATCAGGAAAGTGTTTTCTTATTTCTGTCCCAGAATGGATCTAACAGATACAAAAAGAGACTAGAAAGTTAGTTCCCACTTTGAATGAGTGACTATCTGGGCTCGTACTCCCACATGTATTCAATAATCACCTTTAAGCAATTATTCAATCTCTGTTATTCTTAAGAATATGTCTATGAAACATTTTCAAAACCTTTTGATTATTTAAAGAAGGGTCAGATGTGGCTTTTTAGAATCAACTAAGTTTGCTAGACAATTTCTCAGTAGACGCAGTGCAAGGTAACAATTTGATGGAAGAAGAAGGACTTGTTTATACCTTTAAAGCATTTGATGTTAGATTAAGAAAACATTACTTGTCCTTACCAAAGCAGAAGTAGGTCAACAGAAATGGAATAGTGTCTAAAGTGCCTCAAGGCATCTGTTTTTGCTTTCCCACTATTGTTACAAGATGCTTTTTATCCTTCCTGTTCTCTTCTACTCTTTTGACATTGAACCATTCCATTGCTGGACATCATTGTAGAGATCATAGAAATGACATGATGTCACAGAATTTCTTCCTGATATTTTTAATATTAAGATTCCAAAATGTCAGCTTTGATTCAGAGCTGTATCAGAAGTTTTAAATAAGGAAAGTATACAGTGAACCTTCTGAATATTTAGTTTGGGCTTTTCTAGGCTGCACAACACAGATGGCCATATGCCATGAGAGAGGTAGAACCCTGCAAAGAAGTTCTGATTGCATCAACATTTAGAATTGGTTTGAACATTGATTAGATCACTAAGAGTCTGCTACTTAGATTCACTCATTCATCCTTTCCACAGCATGTATTTAATGCTATATTTCAGGCATTTTGTATTAGGTTGGTACAGAAGTCATGGTGTTTTTGCATTGTTGGGCTTTGCCATTTGATATTGAAATACATTCTTAAGTAAATGTGGTTATGTTATACATCATTTTAATGCACACTTCTTGTTTTATGGTTTTTGCTAAAGACTTATTTCTTGCTGTTTATTTTATATTTTAGACTATAGAAATGATGTTAGACAAAAAGCCAATTTGAGTGATTTTTTTATTCAAGTTCAAAATGGGTTTTAAAGAAGCAGAGACAACTCACAAGATCAGCGATGCATTTGGCCCAGGAACTGCTAATGAACATACAACACACTGTGGTTCAGGAAGTTTTGCAAAGGAGACCAGAGCCTTGACGATGAGGAAAGTAGTGGCCAACCATCAGAAGTCCACAGTGACCAACTGAGAGCAATGATCAAAGCTGATCATCTTAAAACTACATGATAAGTTGCCAAAGAACTCAGTGTCAGTCATTCTATGGTCATTCGACATTTGAAGCAAAATGGAAAGGTGAAAAAGCTCCACAAGTGGGTGCCCCTGAGCTGACCAAAAATAAAAAAATCATTGTTTTTAAGTGTCATCTTCTCTTATTCTGAGCAGCAGCAAACCATTTCTCATTCAGAATCTGATGTGCGAGGGAAAGTCGATTTTATATGAAAATGAATGATGACCAGCTCAGTGGTTGGATCAAGAAGAAGTTCTAAAGCACTTCCCAAAGCCAAACTTGCACCAGAGAAAGTCACAGTCACTGTTTGATGGTCTGCCAGTCTGATCCACTATAGTTTTCTGAACTCCTGTGAAACCATTACATCTGAGAGAAGTGTGCTTAGCAAATCAGTGAGATGCAGAGAAAACTGCAGCACCTGCAGCCAACATTTTTGGTCAACAGAAAGGCCCCAATTCTTCTCCATAACAGTGGAAAACTGCATATTGTGCAACAAATGAGTGCTTCAAAAGTTGAACAAATTTGGCTATGAATTTTTGCCTCATCTGCCATATTCACCTGACTTCTCACTACCACTTCTTCAAGCATCTCAACAACTTTTTACAGGGAAGATGCTTCCACAACCAGCAGAAGGCAGAAGATGCTTTCCAAGAGTTCATGGAATCCTGTAACGTAGATTTTTATGCTACAGGAATAAACAAACATTTCCTGTTGGCAAAAATGTGTTGATTGTAATCATTCAGATTTTGATTAATAAGTATGTGTTTGAGCCTAGTTACAAAGATTTAAAATTCACAGTTCAAAACTGCAATTACTTTTGTACCAACCTGATAGTATGTAACCCAGATCTGACTGCTTATTGCTCAGAAGCCATTAAAGAGGCCAGGCTGGTGGAAAGGAAAGTTTGCTTTATTTTGGATGTTGGCGACTGGGGCCGAGAGTACACCTGTCCAAAGGCCACCTCCCCCACTGACAGTCAGTGGGCAATAGCTTTATAGTCTGAGGGAGGGTGGCTACATGCAGAAACAGCACAGTCAGCTCCGACAGTCATCTTGAAATTGATCCTCAGTGGTCTGACCAACATCATCTTGGTTGCTTAAATCTTTAGGTTCAGAGGTGGTTGTTTCCATTTCTTGAGACCAGTCCTCAGAATCGTGGCTGCTATATCATGGCTGCAGTCTGATCATTATGTAGTTAACTTCTTCCACCTAGTAGGGTTTCGGTGTCTACCAGACAGCTCACAGCATATGGTTCAGAATATTACCGATAGACCCTAAGAAGGAACTAAAGGTCTTTGGCTCTGCTTAATGACTAACCTATTATTATTTGGTTTCCTTTAGCTGTTTTCCTTTGTTTCTTCATGTTCTCACTTCCTCTGATTAAACTTACTCTTTGGCTACACTTTTTCCACAGACAAAAAGCAGGCTGAAATTGTTGGCAAGGATGTAGAGAGAAGAGGACCCTTGTACACTGTTGGTGGGATTGTAAATTGTTTCAGCCACTTGCAAAGTATATGGAAGTTCCTCCGAAAACTAAAGACAGAGCTACCATATAAACTAGCAACCCCATTCCTGGGTATCAGTTCAGTTCAGTTCAGTTCAGTTCAGTTCAGTCGCTCAGTCGTGTCCGACTCTCTGCGACCCCATGAATCGCAGCACGCCAGGCCTCCCTGTTCATCACCATCTCTCAGAGTTCACTCAGACTCATGTCCATTGAGTCCATGATGCCATCCAGCCATCTCATCCTTGGTCGTCCCCTTCTCCTCCTGCCCCCAATCCCTCCCAGCATCACAGTCTTTTCCAATAAGTCAACTCTTCACATGAGGTGGCCAAAGTACTGGAGTTTCAGCTTTAGCATCATTCCTTTCAAAGAAATCCCAGGGCTGATCTCCTTCAGAATGGACTGGTTGGATCTCCTTGCAGTCCAAGGGACTCTCGAGTCTTCTCCAACACCACAGTTCAAAAGCATCAATTCTTGGGTGCTCAGCCTTCTTCACAGTCTAACTCTCACATCCACACGTGACCACAGGAAAAACCATAGCCTTGACTAGACAGACCTTATGTCTGGAAAAAACACTGTTTCAAAAAGATATATGCATCCCAATGTTCATAGGAATATTATTTATAATTGCCAAGATATGGAAGCAAACTAATTGCCCATCAAATATTGAATGGATAAAGAAACTGTGGTATATACACATACACACACTCATAGTGAAATACTAGTCAGCCATAAAAATGAAAAAAATTTTGCCATTTGCAACATGTTTGGACTTGGAGGATATTATGCTAAGTGAAATGTCAGAGAAAGACTAATGCTATATGATATCATTTATATGTGGAATATAAAACGTACAGTGAACTAATGAATATAGCAAAAAAAAAAAAAAAAAAAACAGACTCACAGATTCAGGAAACAAAGTAGTGGTTACCTGTGGGAAGGGGGTGGAAGGAGCAATATAGGGCTGGAGGAGTGGGAGGTAACTGCTGTTGAACATAGCATAGGCTCAAGGATGTGTTGTCCAACATGGGAAGTATAGCTAGTAATTTATATTAACTGTAAATAAATGGTAAGGAACCTTTAAAACTGTATAAAAATATTTTTAAATAAAAAAATTTTTAAGTATTCTGCTATGGAGGTGGTATAATCAGATAATGTAGAAATAGAACTCCAACTACAGCAGGGAGGAAAAGAGGTTGAAACAGATGCTCTTATTCTTCTTTAAACTAAACTAAGTATATTTGTCTTCAAAACCAAATTGGACCTAGGAATAATCCTGAGGATTTTATTGTAGTGGAACTTGGGTTTCATCAGTGTTGCCATTGCTCTTGTTCCCTTCACATGTTAAATTTAGAAACTGAGGGAGTCCATATGTTTTAGAATTTTTATTTTATATATTTCATCAGTCCTGAAAGATTTTTATAGGTTTTCATAATGCTAATGAAAAACAATGAATATTCCAAATTAGTAAGATATAGCAAGTAACGAAAGAAGTTATGCTGAACACTTTATTTTTTATTTATTTTAAAGAGCCTCTGATAATGTAGCTGTAAGGATGTCTTTCATAATTACTGGAGAAGTTCATATCCAGATGTTACATATACATACCTCTGACCTCTACATAAAAATGTAAAATATTGATAGATTATTATATCGATGAGAGTTGTAATTTTTAAATATGTTTTAATATGCTAGGAATACTTGGGAAAAAGTTGTAGTAATTGTATTAATTCTGTTACTCAGAAGTAGTAGGGTTAAGTTTTGTATTCCTGGAATTGATCTAATCATTTAGATGGTGACAGTGATTAAATTGTAATTATAGCAATGATTAAAATGTTGATTGTTCTTATGTGTTTAATTTTAAATTTTATTTTCTTCTATTTTCCATTTAGTATGAAGAATATTATATTATGTATTTTAGGGTACTTTAATACATTCATTTATAATTCAGCTTCTTAGCAGAGTGGAATTAAATAATAACTTAATGCTGTTTAGATGGACTGTACTCAGGTATGGTTGATTGATTACAGTCAGGGGAAAACACCACACCAGTTGCATTTGAGTCATAAAAGAATCCTTTACCTTTGTTCACAAAGTCAAATCCTCTTCTTATAATTTGATAAAAGCATTTCAAAGCGGATTTACTGAAGGCTTAAAATGTAGCTTTGGTCAATAAAAGGTTAGTATTAAATGTGAAAAACATGATAATATGTATGAAGAATGTGCCTTTCATCCCCAGAAAAATAGAAGTGTTTGTCTCTTTCTAAAATTAAGAAAGGCAAGACTGGTTCCCTACTGTTTCTTTTAAAGATACCGTAATTATTTAGTCAAATTCAGGGGAAAAAAATATTTGTTGAGCTTTTCTTTTACGAAATTGTACTTCATGTGGGTTTGGGGGTATGCATTAACCATACGTTCTGAATTAAGTATATCTTGATTTCTTAACAACTTTACTCTTTCTCATAGAAGAATGGCATTAATTCGACTGAAGCCTGGTGGTCCATATTATTCTAATTTGACTGCCCACATGCATAAGAGGAGGAAAATAGAGCTCTGGGGCCATTCACAGTACCTAGGAGAGCTCAGATGTGTGCTGCGCTTCTGCCTGGCTAGGCACATGTGATGTAGAAAGATTGAAAATGTTTTTACAACCAAATCACCACTCTGCTTATATAAAATATTTATTTGTCTTTTAAAGTTTCTACATCCATAAAAAGATTGCTCATCTGAAGCAACTTAGTTTCAATTTCAGTTTCACTGAAACACTCCAAAGTATTCCTCTAAATGAGTGGAGTTTGTGCTTTCTGTAAAATGGTACAAGTCTTAAACCGGCTGGAGCTGAAGCAGTCAAGCAGATCATGAGCCCTGTTGTATCAGGAATGGATCACATGGCACAGGCCTTCGGAGCTTCATGCTGTTCTGGGGAGGTTGTGCAGCAAGACTGTCATTCATCTAGAATGTAGGATACCTTCATTTGGAATGTGCCCTCTGGAGTTCTCCACTACACTTGACTTTCAGCCCTTCTTAGAGCTAGATTCTGAGCGCCACCACAGAACCGGGATCCAGTTCATATCTTTAAAAAATACAGGGAGCTACCGAACATGAAAGCACTGCAACAGCAACAAAAGGGAAAATTGGTGAAACAATAGTACAGTCAATAAAAAGAGCACCCATGCCATGAAATAGAAGCTCCTCCACAAAGGGGAAGAGTCAGAAATTATTCTGATCTTTAGAATGTAAACAGTATATATTATAATCTCCAGGTGTGTTCATTTGTGGCCTTCCCAGAATCTGCCTGCCAAGCAGGAGCCTGGTCTATAGAGTCACAAAGAGTCAGACACGACTTTGTAACTAAACAATAACAGTGTTCACCTATGCAACCTCTAGTAAGCTACTTTGAGGAATAATACCCAAAATGTGAATTCTTAAAGAAAAAAATTATCTACAGCCTACACTAAAGGGAGTAAGAATGAAGGATGCATTAAAGAAGACCTAAAAGGAATGGCAAGAAACAGAATAAAAGAATGTCTTTTTGTAGGGAAGCATATTAGTTTTAATAATTACTGTGATGGAGAGCTGTACAATATATTCCAGTCTATTGATCTCCCTGTCATTCTTTTCTAAACTTTCAGTTATTCACTGCTTAGTCATTTTTCAAAGTTATAAATTCACTTTTTGGTAATTTTTCTTGACTGGGACTATACAAATTCCTTTTTTTTTTTTTTTTTTTTTCAGAAATGGTGGTTTGATTTTGTCAAATAACTTTCCTATATATGTTGAAATACTCCTATGATTTTTCTTTCTTAGTGTGGTAATGGGATAGAGTTCATTAATTGAGTTTTGAATGTTAAACCAGATCTATCTGGGATAAATCCCACTTGGTCATAATGCATACTTCCTTTTATACATTGTTGGATTTGGTTTATTATTATTTTGCTGAGAGTTTTTGCATCTATTTCCTGAGAGATGTTGGACTGTACTCTTCTTTTCTTTTCTTGTAGTGTTTTTGCCTGGCTTTGTTACTAGGGTAATATTGACCTCATGTTTAGGAAGCATTCTCTCTGCTTCTACCTTCTGTAAGAGATCACAAAGAATTGGTATAATTTCTTCCTTAAATGTTTGATAGAATTCCCCAGGGTACCCATCAGGACCTTACACTTTCTGTTTTTAAAGGCTATTAAATATTGATTCATTTCTTTAATAGATATAGGCCTAACCAGATTATCTATTTCTTCTTCTGTGACTTTTGGCAAATTGCATCTTTCAGGGAGCTGCTTCCTATTTTTGTTATTTTTTTCAGGGGTTGTGGATATACAAACACAGGATCAGAGAGAAGCTAGATCAGTGAAAGTGATAGGGGAATCATTATGTAGAAAGACCGAGAATAGTAAATGTCCACATAACTTAAGAGTATGTTTATTTGGAGGATACACATAATTTACAAAGAAAAACCTCTCTTTATATATTATGTGTATATATTTTAAAGCATTGTTATTATTAATCCCTTTAAAAATTTTAAAGAATACAGCAGTTTGTTTATAAGCAGTGTGTGGCTAGATAAAGACATGGTCAGAGGAGTATCTGAATCCAGGACTGGAAGTTCAGTTCGCCTGCCTCTGCTCTAGAGTCAAGCTCATCTCCTCCTTCTGCTCAGAATGTGACCAGCTGCATAGCATCTCCCAGGATCTTGTTAGAAAGGCAGAATCTTGAGTCCCAGTCCAGACCTTCTGAATCTAAATTGGCATTTTTTTTAATTGAGGTATAGTTTTAAAATTTTTAATTGAAATATAGATGACTTTCATAGTTATATTAGTTTAGGTATACAGCATAGTGATTCAATTATACATATATATATATTTTAGATTCTTTTCTATGCTTTATTATAAGATATTGAATATAGTTCCCTGTGCTGTATAGTAGGTCCTTACTGTTTATCTATTCTATATATAGTAGTGTGTATATTTTAATCCCAAACTCCTAATTTATCCTTCCCTTCCTTAGCCCTTTGGTAACCATAAATTTGTTTGCTATGTCCCTGAGTCTAAATCTGTTTGGTAAATAAGTTCATTTTTATAATTATTTTAGATTCCACTATAAATGATATCATGTGATATTTGTCATTCTTTGTCTGGCTTTCTTACTATGGCAATCTCTAGGTCCATCCATGTTACTGCAAATGGCATTATTTCTTTTTTTTTTTGTAATTGAGTAATATTCCATTGTGTATGTAAGCTACATATTCTTTATCTATTTATCTGTCTATAGATACCTAGGTTGCTTCCATGTCTTGGCTATTGTAAACAGTGCTGCTATGAATATTGGGGTACATGTATATTTTTTTTGAATTATGGTTTTCTCTGGATACCTGCCCAGGTTTGGGATTGGAGGATCATATGGTAGCTCTATTTTTAGTTTTTAAGGAACCTCCATATAGATCTCCATATGGCTGCACCAATTTACATTCCCACCAACAGAGTAGGAAGGTGGATTATGCAAATCTTAAATGAATTTAGATAAAACTATTTTTACTGTATATAACATCTCCATCTAGGAGCATGATGTATTTCTCCATTATTTGTCAAGTTTTCCTTTATTTTCCTCAGTAGAGATTTGAAAATTACCTTTTATGTTGAAGAAAAATACTCTTAGAGAAAGAGATGGAGTGATGTGATTATTGCTGTTACTTTCATTTTCTAATGCCTGTAACTCATTTGGTAATCATTTTCTAAAAGCTAAAGTCAAATTAGCCATGTTCTTAGAGGGATCAGAAAGCTCAGTTTTTACTTATAATTCTATTTCTGAGTAGTTTTTGTACAATGCATCGAGCTGTCTGAAACTTCCATTCAGTTCAGTTCTGTTCAGTCACTCAGTCTTGTCTGATTCTTTTCAACCTCATGGACTTCAGCACGGAGGGCCTCCATGTCCATCACCAACTCCCAGAGTTTACTCAAACTCATGTCCATTGAGTTGGTGATGCCATCCAATCATCTCATCCTCTGTCGTCCCCTTCTCCTTCTGCCTTCAATCTTTCTCAGCATAAGAATCTTTTCCAAGGAGTCAGTTCTTCGCATCAGGTGGCCAAAGTATTAGAGTTTCAGCTTCAGCATCAGTTTTTCCAATGCATATTCAGGACTGATGTCCTTTAGGATGGACTGGTTTGATCTCCTTGCAGTCCAAGGAACTCTCAAGAGTCTTCTCCAGCACCACAATTCAAAAGTATCAATTGTTAGGTGCTCAGCTTTCTTTATAGTCCAACTCTCGCATCTGTACATGACTACTGGATAAACCATAGCTTTGACGAGATGGAGTTTTGTTGGCAAAGTAATGTCTCTGTGCTTTTTAATATGCTGCCTAGGTCAGTCATAACTTTTCTTTCAAGGAGCAAGTGTCTTTTAATTTCATGGCTGTAGTCACCATCTGCAGTGATTTTGGAGCCCCCCAAAAATAAAGTTTGTCACTGTTTCCACTGTTTCCCCATCTATTTGCCATGAAGTGATGATGGGGCTATATGCCAAGATCTTAGTTTTCTGAATGTTGAGTTTTAAGCCAACTTTTTCACTCCCCTCTTTCACTTTCATCAAGAGGCTCTTTAGTTCTTCCTTTTTGTCATAAGGGTCGTGTCATCTGCATATCTGAGGTTATCGATATTTCCGCTGGCAATCTTTATTCCAGCTTGTGCCTCATCCAGCCCAGCATTTCTCATGATATACTCTGTATATAAGTTAAATAAGCAAGGTGACAATATACAGACAATATACTTCCATTCATCAATGTGCAAAATCAACATAGAAGTGAATGTGGTGTGATATATATTTTGGGTCTTACATGTTACACCTAATAAAGTACCATTTTCTAGTAACTGTTCTTTGTAGTTTGGGCATTGAGAGAGTTGATCTGAGTTTGTCAACCATAATTATCCTTTTATTTATTTGTCATTCAGATTCTACAGAAATATTTCAAATGTCTCAAAACACCTAGTGCAGATTATCATGAAAGGGACATTAAATGTTTAACAAAGGAAAAATACGCACCTGTTGATAGTTCTAATTAAATGTGTGCTGTGCACTGTTATTTTAATTTTCAAAGTATTTTCATTTTATAGTAGACACCAAACAATCATTACCACAATAAATATTTTCCATAAAAAGTGAAAGCAATGAGCTGAGAGAAACTTTTAAAAATTCTAAGATTATAATTTCCATAGCCCTGATGTAATCTGGTTCCTATATTTAGTATTTTAGCATTAAATGGATCATTATTTTATCTTTTATCTATAATAATTCATCTGTAATAATGTAGGATGCCCTAAAAATAATAGTCTTCAGCTGTCAATAACAGTTTTTAATCTCACATTATCTCTTATAGTAGCAATCAGAAATAAAAGAAACAATCCAAAATACAAAGCCCAAGGATAAAAGAGAAAAATACTTTAAACCCGTATGTAAGTGTGAACTCTCATCCATAAACATGAGAGTGCAAGAAAACTGTTATAAATCAATGTGTTAAAATATTTACCCAAAGAACATTTTAATAATATTGATTTCTACTAGTTTTCTTTAGGCAAAGTGACCTACTTCAGCTGGGCATTTGCCTAGTGGCCTGTGGGGAAGCATGCACTTTTAAAAGAAAATGGGGAAGCAGGCTCTGACTCTTGGACTGCCAGCTAGGAAATCTATCCTCTGGATAACGGGTGATAAATGTCCTCACACAGTCAAATAGTGCCTCTTCCTTACCACTCTCCAACACTTTAGTTTTTCCCTGATAGTATCATGAATATCCTTACTATCAGGGTCTTTATCAGGCTTTAATTCTTCTTTCCCTAGCACTGGTCACACCTTCCCTGGGTTTAGGATCTAAAAAGCTTAGAGACTGTAAAGTTTTAGGACTGAAACAACGCAGCAGCAGCAGACTGGTCCTTTATCAAGAAAGGTTTATGGCATCTTTTTAGAAAATAGTGATTAGGTATCATATTTTTCCATATGAAAGTAAAGATAGTCTGTTTCTCTGTACAGTTGCCTTCTCACTGAATTGTTTACTTAACGTGCCCATGTTGAAGACACCATCACAAAAGGCGTGTGGAAGGAAGTTGTTTTGGTAACACTTATGCATTAATTATATAGTATCTCCTTTATGAAAATTATGGGAAGAAATTTACTATTTTTTAAAATCAAGAACAATTATGCCTCCCCTGAAAATTTTCCTAAAAGATTCATTCTTGGATAACTTTGATAATCAATCCCCCTTTATGTTGACTGCTAAGAAGCTTAGAACTATGATTATGAGGAACCTGTAACCAGTATATGGAATTTTATATGCATAACTGCTGTGTTAACTTCATTTCTCCAATGTTTGTACTTAAAATAAATTTATTACTAAACTCTTTAATTACTGTTAGCACTACATTAAACCTTTTTGGAACAATATGACATAGGAATTAATATATTAAATTCCCACTTCCAGAAATATGCCTGGAATTTTGAAGTCGACCAGTTAGATGGTTGTGACTGCCTGTACCTGGTATGTGCCAATCCTCTTTTCCTCTCACTCCCCAATCAATCATATGAAAGAAAAAGTCATACAATGGAAACATTGTGCTATGAAAACTCCATTTTTTACATTTTTACTAGAGATAGTTGGTTTACAATGTAGTTTTAGTTCCTGCTGTACAGCAAAGTAAGTCACTTATATGTATAAATATACCCACTCTTTTTATAGTTTTCTTACATATAGATCAGTGCAGAGTACTGAGTAGAGTTCCCTGTACTATACAGTAAGGTCTTCTGAGTTATCTATTTTATATAGTGTAGTGTGTATATGTTCATCGGTCTACCAATTTATCCCTCCCCCACCCTTCCCTTGGTAACCATAAGTTTGTTTTCTTTAAACATGTGGCTCTATCCCAGAGTCCTAAGCTTGTGACTCAGTGTGTCTAGAGAGTTCTGTCTCAGAGATAACATTTGCCAAATTAATAAATACATTTTTTAAAATTAGTAATTATATATAAAGTTCTTTAAAATGCAAGGCTAGACAAATGGACTTGGCATGTTTCATTATTTAAAGGTATGAGAGAATTAAAGGTGACCTAAATGACATTTTGTAATTGGAGAGTAGTATACTCACTTCACTTCAGTACTAACAGGGCAATTCAAATGTTTGTGTGTGTGCAGGTGTGTTCTGATATATGAAATGACTGAGTGTGTAGTATGTTTATTATCACAGTCTAACTTAAAATGATCACCACTTATCTGATAAAAGCACAAACATTTTAGAAGATTGCATTTTGGAGAGCAGTATTTGTGGGCTTTTCTTTCAAATAGCACAGTCAGCATTCTGATTTCCTTTCAGACCCTTCAGTATATTTGTAGACTGGTGGTCTCCATATTGATCCCTCTTGTTTCCATGACTAAAATTGATTCCTCCCGCCTGACACTGAGACCTTTGCCTGTCATCAAGCTTACTTTTTCTCTTATGCCAAAATGACATTTGATTGGATTATTCAACAGAAGAAGGCTTCTGTCATTGAGCACAATCAATATCCTTGTGTTCACTGATTTTATAGACCTTTCAGTGACTACTTTCATAAATGAAAGCTAGAATGGTTCAGGTTGTAGTTAGATTATACCAAAACTTGAAGTTTTTTTTTTAACAGTTGTGAAAAGCTCTTTTATCAACCTAAATATTCATCAAGTCTATTTCTAAAAATGTTATGTACTCATAGGCAAATATATCAGTCAACAGATATTTTCAAGCATTCAAGATTTGCAAAAGTACATATATACATGGTTCATATTCTTTATATGGACATATATAGAATAATAGTAACATATATGGAATATTTACATAAAAGATAGTTATAATAAAAATAGCATACAATTAAATTTAAATGAGTCATACTATTAATAATGATAGAAGTAGTATCTATCGCTTATTATAACAACTCTTTTGTACCTGGTTCTTTATACTGTGTTCAGCTTTTACATCTCTCATATCTAATCTTTATAAAAGCCCATCAAAAGAGTTAGTGTTAAATCCATTTCACAGACAGGGAACTTTGGTAACCTACTCAAGATTGTGCAGCTAAGACAAGGTTTTAAGTTCAGCTCCATTTGACAATGTCTACAGTTTGTCAAAGTATCATGTTGCATCTCTATAGACTTTACAGATTTTCAGAGGTTAGGGATTGCCTCCAGCTATAGGAGAATTTGACAGAGGACAGGTTGAATTAGCATTTCCTAGTGTGATGGAGTTTCAGAAGGGTTTCTGAGTTGGGGAGAAAAGGCACAAGTTGGTGAGTAAAGACAAAGGGAGGAGGTGCACATGCGTCCTGGAGAATTGTACGCTGATATGTACAGAGCTTAAGTTTCATCTGAAAGTAGTTTGGAGATAAACTGAGTCACTAACATAAGGTTATGGGAGGGTGTGTGTGCCATCTAATGGCTTGGTATTTATTACTGAACAGACCACATTTACTTGAAAACTTCTGGGGGAAAGTACAATACTATCAAATGCTGGATTAAGACTACTGTATTAACCCAACAAAACTGAAGGAATAGAGTCTGAGTGTCTGAAAGTAGAACAGTTAGGAGACATTTAAATTAGTCCAAAGATATGGAGCTAAGTTTCACAACAAGATTCTCACAGTAGAACTAAAAGGCTAGTGACATTTTTAAGGACAAATCAAGTCTTTGCAATTGAATAAATAGTAATAGAAAGTTGATTCAAACATTCCTTCAAAATTGGGGCTAACTAGAAAAGCAAAGTTACCACAAAAACATTTTTCTATAGTTTATAGGAGCAAGTGACCTTGAGAAGAAAGGTTATTTAGAAGAATTAGTTATATTTGAGATATTAAGCAGCATAAGCAAGTGATGTGTGATGAATAGGAGATAGAACATCAAAAGAGAGGTCAGGAATGAAGTATGACTTATCAAAAGAGAGGTCGGGAAAGAAGTATGACTTATCAAATATAAGATAAAACCACCAGACTAGATCAGATCTCTAAGTAAAGAAAGCATCAATTCAGTTCAGTCACTCAGTCATGTCCAACTCTTTGTGACCCCATGAACTGCAACACACCAGGCTTCCCTGTCCTTCAACAAATCCGGAGTTCACTCAAACTCATGTCCATCAAGTCAGTGATGCCATCCAAGCATCTCATCCTCTGTTGTCCCCCTTCTCCTCCTGCCTTCAGTCTTTACCAGCATCAGGGTCTTTTCCAAGGAACGAGTTCTTTGAATTGTACTCAAAGTATTGGAGTTTCAGCTTCAGCATCAGTCCTTCCAGTGAATATTCACAGTTGAAATAAAATAGCATTCTTGATTAGGTTACTACTATATGCAGAGTATGCACTGGAAACTTTTAAAGGTAATAATTTTATTTCTATTTTATAGTAGAATGAGCTGAGGCTCAGATTAAGTGAACTGAGACTCAGATTAAGTAACCTGAGTATAATAACTCAAGTTATAAAACTCATAGCTATTAAATACTTTTGCTTTTGATAATGAAGAGTAATAATTATGACTGATTCTAAGAACAATTTTAAAAGCCAGAAAGAAATATTTTTTGAGGACACTGGAGAGCTAACAAGGCAGTGAAGAATTATAGGGAAAAGATCTGAGAGGAGAATGGCAAAAAAAAAAAAAAAAATCGCTATTTGTATAGTCTTAGCTGTACGGATGTCTACAGCTCTAGAATGGGAGGCTGTATGGCTGAGAAGATTAACAGCTTTTAATAGCCAAATAGTGCTATGTAGACAAAATTAGAATTCAGGATCAGCCAAGAAGGGGACTCTAGTGAGTATACCAGTATTTAGGATGAGATCTCAAAGAACCCTACCCTAAGATAAATCAAAAGAATAAATGACCAATACACAGAGAGTCTCAAGACTAGCTTCAGATTACTTTAATCATGAAAACTGGATTAAGTTGTCCAGGGTTGCAAGAGGCAAGTACAGATTAATAAATACGGTGTGAGATTTTAATAGATCACTATCAATAACTGATAGAATAATAACACAAAGACCAATAAGAATAACAAAGGTTTGAAAAGCACAATTAACAAATTTGAACTAGAAAAATATTATATCCAATAATCACAGAGTTGTCTTTCAGTAAATACAAAATCTTTAAATATTGGGGGACATAAAGCAAGTGTCAATATATGTAAAAGGTTTCAAATCTTCCAGAATGTATTTTCTAATCATAGTACTATTAAGCTTGACATCTATATTAAAACAATAGATACATTCTTCATGTGTGGAAATTAAGAAATAATTTTCCAGTCAGTGAATGAATCAAATAAAAAAATCAAAATCAAAAGTAAAATATATTTTTAACTGATTTCTAGTATAAATCCTATGTATCCAAACTTATGAAATGCAACTAAATCTATATGTGAAGAGAAATTTATAATTTTAAATACATATTAGACACAAGGTAAACTAAAAAAAAATAAAATAGCTGAGTATCCCTGTGCTTTAGAAAGTATACTAGAAATAGAAGCATAAGTAATAGGAAGAAAATATTTGAGTGAAAAAATGTATGGAATAGAAAATAAAGCATGCACTAGATAATGATAAAGGCACACAAATTTGTCTTTTTAATAGACTAATTAAAGATTTATAGATTCACATAGAGACAAATGAGGGAAAAATGATAATAAATATACATTACCAATTTCAAAGTGAAAGGGGGAATATCATTAGATATCATAAAAACATGAAAAAATAGTAAAATAATAAGATTAACTGATTGATGCCAGTTTAAAAATTTAGGTGAAAAGAACAGATATCCAGAAAAATGCAATTCACTAAAATTGAATCCAAAATAAATATCTCCCATAAAGAAAAGTACAAATCCAGATGGCTTTACTAGGAAATGCTGCCAAAATATTAAGGAAAAATACTGTCGGTCTTATACAAATTTTTGAGAGAATAAAAAATGAGAGATAATCCCAACTTATTTAATGATACCAAGCATAACATTAATATCAAAGTTAAAGTTGAAACTGGATATCAAAATTAGAAGCAAAAATTATAAGTAAAAGTTAGCAAATAATACCCAATTATATATAAAATGAGTAATAGATAGCAAGTAGTTATGGTTTTTTCCAGGAATATGAGGTCAGTTTATCATTCAAAAGTTGAACAGTTGATTCAATTAGTTAGCCATGTAAAAGAAAAAATATAGCTTTCTCAGTAGATTCAGGAAGGATGTTTGGTAAAATTTAACCTCTATTCAGGATATAAACTTACAACATTCCAGTAATGAAAGGAAACTTACTTTATATTGATAAGTATTTGATAAAATTGCTAAATCATGTATGCTACTTAGTGATAAAGCAGAGACATTACTTTGCCAACAAAGGTCTGTCTAGTCAAAGCTATGGTTTTTCCAGTGGTCATGCGTGGATGTGAGAGTTGGACTATAAAGAAACCTGAACACCAAAGAACTGATACTTTTGAACTGTGGTGCTGGAGAAGACTCTTGAGAGTCCCCTGGACTGCAAGGAGATCCAACCAGCCCATCCTAAAGGAAATCAATCCTGAATATTCAATGGAAGGATTGATGCTGAAGCTGAACCCCCAATACTTTGGCCACCTGATTCAAAGAACTGACTCCATGGAAAAGATCCTGATGCTGGGAACAATTGAAAGCAAGAGGAGAAGGGGATGACAGAGAATGAGATGGTTGGATGGCAGCACCGACTCAATGGACATGAGTTTGAGTAAACTCTGGGAGTTGGTGATGGACAGGGAGGCCTGGCGTGCTGCAGTCCATGCTGTCACAAAGAATCAGACATGACTAAGCAACTGAAATGAACTGAACTGAACTGATGAAAACTTTCCTTCTGATGTATTTAGAATATATAAAAACTGCTCAAACTCAATAGGCAAAACAGGCATTCCTATGGAAAAAAATCATTAGGAGACCTGAACAAACTTTTCCAAAAAGACATTGTAAGATAATATATATACTCGTTAGTAACTAGAAAATGCCAATTAAAACCAAAATGCTATACCTCTACACATATATAAAGATGGCTAAAAGTTCAAAAGTTAGATAGTACCAAAAGTTAGTGAGGATGTAGAGCAAGGGAACTCTCAAACACTGCTACAGAAAAAGTGACGGTTTACCATTGTCTAGCAAAAAATAAACATACTCATCACCAATGACTTAGGAATCTCACTCATAAGTATATACTGAAAGGAAATGCAAAATAATAGTTACAGTGGGGAAGAGGGAGGGAGGAATTGTTGAAATGATCATGACAAGGCACCAGGGCTTCCAAAGTGCAAAAAGTGTTCTGTTTTGCACTCTGGTAAGTGATTACCCAAGTGTGTTTTCTGAAAATTATTGAACCATACATTTTTTCAGAACATTGCCCTGTGTATATTATATGCTTCCAAAAAAATGTAGGTAAGACCAAATACTAAAAATAAGAAAAAAGTCCTCTGTCAAGAAAATGAAAGTAGGAGGTTCAAATTCAGGTTTATCTAACTTCAAAGCCTATGAATGATTTATCTTCATTCAGTAATATAATTGTGAGGAGTAAAACTTTGGTTCATATTCATATTTCTCAGAAAGGCTGTATTAATGAACAGTGACAATGGAAACATTAGAAAAAGACATGTGGATGTAATATGATCCTGCACGATCTCTGGTTCTTAGCTCTGATTTCATTTATAGTCAGTGCCATAGAATGTGATTATAATTTCACATGAGTTCATTTTATCCACTGGATGTAATTATCAATTTTTGGAAACCATGTCATATTTAATTGGGTTTTAATGGCTGCCATCAAAAAATCTACAAACAGTATATGCTGGAGAGGGTGTGGAGAAAAGGGAACCCTCTTATACTGTTGGTGAGAATGCAAACTGGTACGGTCACTATGGAGCACAGCATGGAGATTCCTTAAAAAACTAGGAACAAAACTGCCACGTGAGCCAGCAATCCCACTACTGAGAATACACACCAAGGGAACCAGAATTGAAAAAGACACAGGTACCCCAATGTTCATTGCAGCACTGTTTACAATAGCCAGGACATGGAAGCAACCTTGACCTCCATCAGCAGACAAATGGCTAAGGAAGTTGTGGTACATATACACAATAGAATAAAACTCAGCTATAAAAAGGATTGGCGTTTGAGTCGGTTCTAATGAGGTGGATGAAACTGGAGCCTATTATACAGAGTGAAGTAAGTCAGAAAGAGAGACACCAGTCCAGTATATTAATGCATAAAAATGGAATTTAGAAGGACAATAACAACGATCCTATATGCAGGGCAGCAAAAGAGACACAGATGTAAAGAACAGACTTTTGGACTCTGTGGGAGAAGGCGAGGGTGGGATGATTTGAGAGAATAGCATTGAAAAATGTATATTACCATATGTGAAACAGATGATCAGTGCAAGTTCAACACATGAAGTAGGGCACTCGAAGCTGGTGGTTTTGTGGGACAACCCAGAGAGACAGCGTGGGGAGGGCAGTGGGCAGGGGTTCACGATCAGGGGATATATGTGCACCTGTGGCTGATTCACGACTATGTATGGCAAAAACCATCACAATATTGTAAAGTAATTATCCTCTGATTAAAATTAATTAATTATTTTAAAAATAAAATTATAGACATATTTAATTGGGCTTTAATTACCCATAGCACCTAGTTCTGAACACATAGCACATACATGGCTACAAAATTTCTCTTCCATGTATTTCATTATATGCATCTTTAAAACATACTTTCTATACAGGACATTTATGAAGTTGTGTTTAAAATACTGTAGTTGTCTTCTTACAGCTCAGAACAGTAGAAAGCCCTAAAAAGACTTGAGGTAAAATGGCAATCAGAAGCTCACACTAAAATATTATAATGTGTTGGAATTTTCATCCTTTTATCCGATTCCCTTGTGCTTGTTCTTTATAGCTGGTACTTTGTTATACTCAATGCAGATGCAACTGTTTTTAATGTCCTCATAGACATGTTTCAGGAAGGAAAACATATTTTTGCAATCTCAGTATAGTAGGTTTTGTAAATTTTGTAGCATGGTAGGTTTTGAAACATACCCTTTGATTTCTTTAATTATATGGAAATATTTCTACCATCTCTTAACTGTTGACTCTATTACTGTGACAAACGGCAATACATTTTACATATGAAAATAATTACTGGTATGGGAAGAATATTGTTGCTTTCTTTTATCATTTTGTATCCTGTAAAGATACAGGATACTTTAGTTACTTTATGTGACCATGACTGCAATTCAGATAGATAAGAGCTGTATGAATAGAGATACCTATGCCCTCTTCGCAGAAGGTGATGGCAACCCACTCCAGTACTCTTGCCTGGAAAATCCCATGGATGGAGGAGCCTAGAAGATTGCAGTCCGTGGGGTCGCTAAGGGTCAGACACGACCGAGCAACTTCACTTTCCCTTTTCACTTCCATGCATTGGAGAAGGAAATGGCAACCCACTCCAGTGTTCTTGCCTGGAGAATCCCAGGGACGGGGGGAGCCTGGTGGGCTGCCGTCTATGGGGTCGCACAGAGTCGGACACGATTGGCGTGACTCACAGCAGCAGCAGCAGCAGCAGCAGCAGCAGCAGCATACCCTCTTAGGGCTTCCCAGGTGGCCAGTGGTAAAGAATCTGCCTGCCAGAGCAGGAGACGCAGGTGATGCAGGTTCAATCTCTGGATCAGGACAGTCGCCTGGAGGAGGAAATGGCAACCCGCTCCAGTAATCTTGCCTAGAAAATTCCATGCACAGAGAAGCCTGGTGGGCTATGGTCCAGGGGGTCACAAACAGGTGGACACATAGACCAGGCCCTCTTAATACCAAATAGAAGTGCTAATGAAATTACAGATCAACTGGCACCTTATCCCCAAATGCACATTCATTATTAAACACATAGTGTCCCCTAACTAGTTATTAAGTATATATAGATTTTCAATTAATATTTAACCTTTCAAAAATGCAATTTAAATTCTGCTTGCATATTTCTCCTGTAAAGTTGTTGTGTGGGGTTTTCTATTATCAGTAAATAGCTTACTTTTTCCTCCAGAAAAATATAGGATTAAGAGTTTTGCAGATAATTAAGTATTTATAACCAAAATATTGTTTACAGCATTTTATACTAAAGCCAGACAGTGGCCTTAGAACATATACAAACAAGCCCACCTCTGCATGCAGACAAGGTTAGTTGACTTGTAAAAGCCTTGTTTTATCTGATAATGGGCGTGACTATATTGTATCAGTGAAGTGTGCTTTCATAATTTCTATTCTGGAAAAACTAGTAAGTCTGTACGAGGTCACTTACAGTCATGAAACAATTCTCTGAGTCATTCTCAGGGTACAAGGGCATTCAATTCTGCTCAGTCACTCAGTCATGTCTGACTCTTTGTAACCGCATGGACTGCAGCACGCCAGGCTTCCCTGTCCATCACCAACACCCAGAGTTGGCTCAGACTCATGTCCATCGAGTTGATGATGCTATCCAACCGTCTCATCCTCTTGTCGTCCCCTTCTCCTCCTGCCTTCAGTCTTTCCCAGCATCAGAGTCTTTTCCAACGAGTCAGTTCTTTTTGAACTGACTCAGTTCATGCTCTAACTCATGTCCATCGAGTTGGTGATGCCATCCAACCATCTTATCCTCTCTCATCTCCTTCTCCTGCCCGAAGACATTAGTTAGGTTTAATCAACAACTCTACTTATCTTCCATTCTCCCTGTCCTATTTCAAGAAATGGATCCGTGCTATAGTTTAAAACTTTTGATTTTATATTTCATGTATGTGTGTGTTTTATAAGTGTAGTTACCTTAACCTTTTAGGTGGAAATGGCAACCCACTCCAGTATTCTTGCCTGGAAAATGATATGGACAAAAGAGCCTGACGGGCTATAGTGCATGGAGTCGCAAAAAACTCAAATGAGACTTAGCAATTAAACGACAACCTTAACCTCTGGTGTAGAATTTACTTTCAGTAAGTTTATTAAATTACTACTTAGGCATTATACTTCATTATAGCTAAAATACAGCTTAAATATGCATGCTTAATACAAATAGCAGCTCTTATTAATTAATAGGAAGGGGAATTGGCAAATACATTTTTAAAAATGATCACAGTCAAAAGTTTTCATATTTATATAAGCAAATTACATTCACTACTTCTACTTACAGTCACAGTATATTCTAAATCATCATTGATACTGCTACTTGGAATATTTTGTCAGGCTCTTACTGTGATTTGGCCAGTCACGATTATGAAATTCCAACTCTTTTAGCCAAAGCAGTACTCCACTGTTTTCAGCAACTTCAGAGATTATATCCCTGGATAGCACAACTAATATTATGTATACAAATCATCTCCAGAGGAATACTGGTTCAGTTCAGTTCAGTTCAGTCGCTCAGTCGTGTCCGACTCTTTGCAACCCCATGAATCGCAGCACGCCAGGCCTCCCTGTTCATTACCATCTCTCGGAGTTCACTCAGACTCACATCCATCAAGTCCGTGATGCTATCCAGCCATCTCATCCTCAGTTGTCCCCTTCTCCTCCTGCCCCCAATCCCTCCCAGCATCAGAGTCTTTTCCAAGGAGTCAACTCTTTTCATGAGGTGGCCAAAGTACTGGAGTTTCAGCTTTAGCATCATTCATTCCAAAGCAATCCCAGGGTTGATCTCCCTCAGAATGGACTGGTGGGATCTCCTTGCAGTCCAAGGGACTCTCAAGAGTCTTCAACACCACAGTTCAAAAGCATCAATTCTTCGGCACTCAGCCTTCTTCACAGTCCAACTTTCACATCTATACGTGACCACAGGAAAAACCATAGCCTTGACTAGATGGACCTTACTTGGCAAAGTAATGTCTCTGCTTTTGAATATACTATCTAGGTTGGTCATAACTTTTCTTTCAAGGAGTAAGCGTCTTCTAATTTCATGGCTGCAATCACCATCTGCAGTGATTTTAGAACACAAAAAAATAAAGTCTGACACTGTTTCCACTGTTTCCCCATCTATTTCCCATGAAGTGATGGGACCAGATGCCATGATCTTCGTTTTCTGAATGTTGAGCTTTAAGCAACTTTTTCACTCTCTTCTTTCACTTTCATCAAGAGGCTTTTTAGCTCCTCTTCACTTTCTGCCATAAGGGTGGTGTCATTTGCATATCTGAGGTTATTGATATTTCTCCTGGCAGTCTTGATTCCAGCTTGTGTTTCTTCCAGTCCACCATTTCTCATGATGTACTCTGCATATAAGTTAAATAAGCAGGGTGACAATATACAGCCTTGACATACTCCTTTTCCTATTTGGAACCAGTCTGTTGTTCCATGTCCAGTTCTAACTGTTGCTTCCTGACCTGCATACAGGTTTCTCAAGAGGCAGATTAGGTGATCTGGTATTCCCATCTCTTTCAGAATGTTCCAGTTTATTGTGATCCACACAGTCAAAGGCTTTGGCATAGTCAATAAAGCAGAAATAGATGTTTTTCTGGAACTCTCTTGCTTTTTCCATGATCCAGCAGATGTTGGCAATTTGATCTCTGGTTTCTGCCTTTTCTAAAACCAGCTTGAACATCAGGAAGTTCACGATTCATGTATTGCTGAAGCCTGGCTTGGAGAATTTTGAGCATTCCTTTACTAGCGTGTGAGATGAGTGCAATTGTGCGGTAGTTTGAGCATTCTTTGGCATTGCCTTTCTTTGGAATTGGAATGAAAACTGACCTTTTCCAGTCCTGTGGCCACTGTTGAGTTTTCCAAATTTGCTGGCATATTGAGTGCAGCACTTTCACATCATACTAAATATGAATAAAGAGACATGAATTCTAATCCTAGTTCTGTCATTTACTGTAAAACGTTGGACAAATCTTTTCTACTATCACCATTTCAGTTTATTTATCTCTAAAAAAATGAAAAGCTCTCTTAAGCTTTAGTTTTCTATGAAGATAAATCAGTATCTGGCAATGAATCCAGCTGTTTTAAACACAAAGAGATTAAGTTGTTTTCATGATCAGTAGGTAAGTGAAATTTCCGTATTAAGTAAATACATTATATTTGATATTGGTACTTGTGCTTATTTATGGCAATCTGAATTATTAAATTACCTGTCTTGAACATTTGCTGGATCAGAGAGGAATTCTTTTCTCTCAACAAAAAGATAGAAATGTGTGGTCAAGTTGACAGCTGTCAGAGGTCAGCCAGGGATATATCAACAAGTAGAAAAATAGGGTCAGTTTTGAGGGTTTGATGCCAATCTTGTTGGAGTTGTGACTATCAAGTTAAAATACTACATACTGAACAACTGAGTATACTGTTCTGAGGCCAATAGGATAAATACAGGGTTCAACAAATAAAGTTCACTATTAGAACAGAAACCAGAATCAGAGCAGAATTTTTCCATTTTCAGTTGAAGGCATGTATTTTAATATTTTCTAATGGAATATTAATCAAGTTTTCCAAGAACAGAGACATGTTTGAGGCAAGAGGAATGTGTTTGGAGGGGATTTGTTAAGACAGCAGCCCAGGAGACGCAGATCTAAGCACTTGAATTATGTTCTGCCACACTGCAAAATGGGAGAAACTTACAAAGGAAAAAAACCCTAAGGATTTATAAATTGTCAAGATTTAGGATTGGAGCTGGCAAGAAGTAAGGGTGCTGGGTAAGCAAGTATTGGACATGAGGGAGCAATGAAGTGAATATCAGAGAGAGAAATACTACTGCCAGAAGGAAGAGTCCAGACAGAATGCCTCAAGCGTTCCAGGAGTGTCACATGGGCCGGTGGGGCTGGAACAGGATATGAAAGCAGCGAAAGACTGATGTGACAAGAGCCACACCGTAGAGAGCCCTTTAGGACTTGGGAAGCCACTCCACATTAATGGGAAGCTCTTGGAAGATTTCAGGAGAGGAATGATGTGGTCAGAATTAGGATTTTAAACTGGCTGATGAGTGGAGAAGAGCAGGTGTGGAAGCTGGAACCTACAAGGTGACTGAATGAGTAATAAAATGATCAGGATACAAATGAACCAAATATAATAATAACCATATAAATCAAGGAGCATCCTCATGCTTAGTAGTAAAATGCATTCTCTTTGCTATGAAAATATTAAATTAACAGAGAAACTTATATATGAAAACATCAAAACACATGTATTTTTGCAGTGTCCCTCAGTAAGATTGCCTGTACATGCTGATAACTGCTTTAGTCTTGCTTCAGGAACACTGATGTTGCTGTAGGATCTCTTTATCCCTGTGTGGTTCTCATAGAATTTTATATAATTTGCTTCAAAATTACTTTGCAAAACAGGTGCTATTTTTAAAGCACTCTTAGCGCCTCCATCCCTTAATTCCAAATGCTTACCACGCCAAGTTACTACCAAAAGGACAATAAAATAAGCACTGAACACCACAGATACATAAATCTCAAACTGCAATGCACGACCCAGTAATGCAATGACTGCACAAATGCCATTCAGCTAGCTTACTTCATTTCCTCATTACACTGAGCCCTCCGTCGGCTTTAACCAAGTACAATTTCCCATGACCCTGTTCACTAAACAAACATGCCAACGTTATGTGCATTTCTTTTTCATTCTAATGGAAAGGAGTCTCTCCCTGAGTCCACCTAAATCTTTTTATTATATAAATTCTCCAGTGTCTTTAAATATCTTTTACCTTAAATATATGTTCTGCTTTTAATAAAATTTGATGTTTCTGTGTGGCAACTCTTTTATTTCCAATTGCACCATAAAACTGCTTTGCCTTTATCTTCAAAGTCTTCTGCTCTGATTATTTGAATTTAAAAGAGTCCTATGGATGCATGGATAAAAAAGGATGTGGTGTGTGTGTGTGTGTCTGTGTCTGTGTATGTGTAGTTGTTCAGTCGCTCAGTCATGTCTGTCTCTTTGTGACCCCTTGGACTGCAGCATACCAGGCTTCCTGTCCTTCATTCTCTCCTAGAGTTTCCTCACACTCATGTCCATTGAGTCGATGATGCCGTCCAACCATCTCATCCTCTGTCTCCCCCCTTCTCCTCCTGCCCTCAGTCTTTCCCAGCATCAGGGTCTTTGCCAGTGAGTTGGCTCTTCACATCAGGTGGCCAAAGTATTAGAGCTTCAGCTTCAGCATCAGTCCTTCCAATGAATATTCAGGGTTGATTTCCTTTAGGATGGACTGGTTGGATCTCCTTGCAGTCCAAGGGACTCTCAAGAATCTTCTTCAATACCACAGATCAAAAGCATCATTTCTTCAGTGTTCAGCCTTCTTTATGGTCCAGCTCTCACATCCGGACATGACTGTATATAATTGAATGTTAGTCTGTCATGAAAAGGGAAATTTTCTGCCATTTGCTTTGGACCTTGAGCATATTGTCCTGGTAGGATGAATCAGACAGAAAGAAAGTACTGTGTGGTATCACTTCTATGAAAAATCTAAAAAAATAAAAATAAACTGTAAAAATAAAAACAGAGTAGAATGGTGGTTACCAAAGAATGAGGAAGGATAAGATTGATTGTATTTAAGAGTACAGACTTGTTACTCTTCAGTTCAGTTCATTTCAGTCGCTTAGTCGTGTCTGACTCTTTGCAACCCCATGAATCGCAGCACGCCCAGCCTCCCTGTTCATCACCATCTCTCGGAGTTACTCTTACCATGATAAATAAGCTGTGGAGATCCATGTACAGTATGATGAATATAGTGAATAATACTATGCTATAATTATGTAATGTAATAATGTTACTTCAGTGACAGTCATATTATATATGTATCAAAGTTAACATGTTTTACATCCTGAATTTACAAATCTTAACATGTCAACTTCATCAAATAGAAAGTAATTCCTTTACAATGTAATACTCTTGGAAGCATAGGTTGTAGCTGTGCTAAGTCCCTTCCGTCATGTCCAACTCTTTGCGACCCTATGGACTGTAGCTCTCCAGGTTCCTCTGTCCTTGGGATTCTCCAGGCAAGAATACTGAAGTGGGTTGCCATTCCCTTCTCCAGGGGATCTTCCTGACCCAGGGATGGAACCTGAATCTCCTGCATTGCAGGTGGATTCTTTACAGTCAGCCACCAGAAAAGCCCATTTAGGTTGTAGCTGAGTTCTTTTGAAATACTTAAATCATTCCTACTTTGAGTTGCAAAGGCAAAAGAAATTACTCTCTCACATCAAATATTGGAAATGGATGTTTGCGGTTAGTGATCATTTGTTTGTAAGACATTTTAAAGAGAAGAATTAGAACAGATGATGAAATGCAGTGGATTATACTGCAAAATGTGTTTACCAACTGGGTGATCAGTGATCTCCATGCTCTCTTTGAAGCAGTGCTGGATTGGGGATTGGCTTTGTTTGGATTGCTTTCTCAAGAGCTATTACATTTCTAATGTGTCTTGAAGAAATGGAATGG
This sequence comes from Nanger dama, assembly GCA_917880005.1. Classification (NCBI taxonomy): domain Eukaryota; kingdom Metazoa; phylum Chordata; class Mammalia; order Artiodactyla; family Bovidae; genus Nanger; species Nanger dama. The sequence continues at coordinate 42,330,505 of CAKJTW010000007.1, forward strand.
GGTGAATTTCTATCAATACCATTTACTGGAAGGTGTACCAGAACATCTTGCTTATCTCATCAGATATATGTCTATTAAAATTACCTTATTGATTTATGTTGAATAGCTTAATTTCTGGATTCATAGCATCTGTGTGGTCTTCTGTAATGAAGTCTCACAGTTATTTAACTTCACACTTCCCTTATTTATATAGATTCAGTTGCTGTTATCAAACCCATAACTTTTTCTTGTCTTTCCTACTCCTAAGTTGTTGACTTTGGTTCTACTCTTCATTGGCTGAATTTCTTCACTATTTCTTTTGTTTTGTTTCAAGAAAATTCTGTGTTTTTAACCCCATGTGTGCTCCAGTGAGATTTACTGTTTCTCAATTTGATTCAGAGTTTCCTCACTTGCAAAAGCAAGATAGTATTTTCTGCTTCTCAAGAGTATTTTAAGCAGTTTACATAGCCAAGTATCTTGGACTTGGAAGTGGAATTTGTGTTTCTTGGTGCATCAGATAATTGAACACAGTGTGGTGAAGTGGTATCTATGATCTCTGTAATGGCCTTGTACATAAGAAAATAACAGATATTTCTTCCCTGAACCCTTAATTCCATATGCTCGCTGAATGAATAGTAGAAATCCAGCTATATCATTAATAATGTGGTGTGACCCTGGGCAAGTCTTTCCTTTTCTATGGCCCCCAGTCTTTAAACCGAATCACTTCCGTATCTTTTCTTTCCACACTTTTCTACGTGAACAACAGTCTTTAATTAGAGAATCACAAGATATCAATCACATGTTATTCAAGTTCCACACCTTAGTTTCCTTTTCTGTAATACAGATATAGTAATCATACGTGCTTTGTTGTATTGTTAGAGAATTACAATTAGCTAAAACCTGTAAAACACTTGCCTAACACATAGCAATGTTCAAATGTCAGCAATTATCATTTCCAGAATGTGATATTATGTTCATGTCCTTTTGAGTAGAAATAGAAGTATAGTGTTCTCATATGATCATAGCATTTGTTTATACTTCTGACTATAGAATTTATCACTTGAAAAATTTGTGATCTTAGAATATTACTGACAAGTTTCCTCTGTAGGTCTTTATTGTTATTCTAGGCATTGACTTCTCAGTAACTTGCCTAAAAATCTCAACTCTCCAAATCCCCTGTTATTTTGAGTCTGTGTATTTCATCTCATGCATTCCCCAAGGCTTTGTAAGTCCATCCAAACCCAAGCAGAGTAGCTTATTATTCTTGCCCTCGGGGTAAAGACTTCAAAAGTCTTAGCACATTAGCTATGGAACTCATTCTGCCTGCATCTTCTCTCCTTGTTTGATCACATAGGCAGCCTCTATTCCATCTTTTGGATGTACACATAAGCTGAGTACTTTTTAAGATTTCTCTAGTTCAGTAGTGGTTTTGATTTTTTTAATGGCTTCTGGAGAGCATTATCTTGGTATACAATGCTAAAAGATATAGTTTTATAATAGAAAGTATTCACACTGTTTTTTTTTTTTCTTTTTATCTTCATTGATACTCTAGCAGCTACTTATAGAACTGGGGGATAAATGTGCTGTCAGTTTGTAAGTGAATGTAATCATGGTTTTCTTAGCATTTAGGCTGATTTTTAGTAAGAGTTAGACATAAACTGTTGTTTATGTCTCTTCTTTCTTTATTTGCTTGCTCAATTATCATTTTAAACACTTATCCTCATTAAGCATTAGGGCCAATGCTCCTTAAAGCTTTGTTGCCTGGTTACTGCATGTGTTCTGAACCTCAGATTATGAAAGTACAATGTAAAATAGCATATGCATGCAGGGTGTTAAAACAAAAGGTGAGACTATAAATCAGATAAAATTTTATCTGAAAAAGCATTGCTTTATAAGCCAATTACTATTTTTTTTCTTTTTAAAAAATCTCCTCCTGAATGTTTTGTTTTTGACAAATTATCAGGCTCCAAGCTTGTAAAAAGAGATCTATCAAAGGTCAAGTTGCTTATAAAAGCATTACTGAAATGTCAGAAACAGTTACACTGCATAGAAAAATAAACCTCCAAAGAAATTAAGCTTCCATTTGTTAAAAGTTGTGACTTTACTGTGGTTTCATTTCTCAAAGTTATACTGTTTTCAGATTGTAATATGCTACATGGAATTGGTCTAATATAAGGGTAGATTATACTCTGAAAGAAAAAGAAGATATATTTTGAAAAATGCATTAGTATATAGATTTAGGTAAAATATAAACTCATTTCTTTTACCAGTTTTTAATTGTGTCTGTAAGATACTTATGCCTGGAATTTGTCATGTTATGATGGAGAAAATATGAGCTTTGGAGTCCAGGAATGTGGGCTTGAAATCCTGCCTCTGCTTTAAATAGCTGATGAATTGGGACAGAGCTGGAAAAAAAAAAACACCTTTGATTCTCTTTTTCAAATATTGTAAAACGTGACTAACAAAAATATTTACCTATTGTCATGATGATGATCATTTGCTAGACACTAATGAGGCACTCAGAAATGTTATTTCATCTCCTTAATTTAGAATATAATAATCAGTACAAAGCTATTATAGATTTCTAAACAGAAAAGAAACACGAGAGATTATCTTACCTTGAATTGCAATGGTAGATAGATTTAGATTTAGACTGGGGAGAAATTTAAGGTTCTTGAACTCAAACGCATAATTTTTTTTTGTTTCTTTACTTTTTTTCTTTTAAAACTATAATGGACACACTAGGAATTAAAAGAACAGAACTTGTAAATAAATTATTGCTTATACTCAAGCCTTTTATTTGTAATACTTAACAAAGTATTCATTGACCAAGACACAAACACAGACCAATTTGAAAAGATGCCTTAATCTGTCAGTCTGTTTTAAAAAATCAGTGTGCTTTTTGTATACAAGCCAGTACACACCAACTGAATATTAGCATCATATTTACCTGATAAAATTGTGTAATATCTTTAGCCTAATCTAGTTATGTTTCAATTTTAGAAAACATTTACTCTTTCCTGTAAGAGCAGAGTTTCCACTAATGTATACCAATCCTAGCTTTTAAATTTCAGGTCAAATTATATTACATATATATTGGTATAAATGTGTGTGTGTGTGTTCCTTCAGAGCAGCAATTGCATTTTATTGATTTATGATTAAATAGCCCACCTACACTCATCAAAGTATCTTATAAACAAAATGATATTACCCCCAAATGTCTTTATTAGGAAATCACTACTATAGAACTTCATCACTTAGTCTGTTTATAGAAGACAAAGTAAAAAAAAGAGCACACTCTGATTTACTTATGTCTCCTTAAAATGCCTAAATTATCTCTTCAGCTCGGGGCTTGAGATGAACAACAAAAGTTATTTAAGAAAAATTAAGATGATGCAATGGGCCAGTGTTATTTACTTTTAATTAAATAAGTACACATAAATGTTAGTCCCAAATATGACTATGAGAATTTGGTTTGAACTATTAGTCCATTCTTCCTTCTATCTGTCCTTCCTCAGAAATAAGTAGACAGAATAGCTCCTGAACACTGATGTATCAGAATCACTTAAGGATTTTCCCCCAAAATGTATTGAAATGTAACTGACATATAACATTATATAACTTTGAGATGTACAAGATGTTTATTTGATACACTTATATACTACAGTATGGTTACTATCTTAGTGTTAGCATCATGCTAAGTGAAATGTCAGAGAAAGACTAATACAATACGATCTCACTTATATGTAGAATCTGCAAAAGCTGTCATTCCCAAGGGCTTGGGTAAGCAGTAATGAGGATACATTAGACAAAAAGTACAAACTTCAAGTTAGAAAATGCATGAGTTCTGGGGATCTAAGGCACAATGTTATGGTTATAAATAAAAACACTATGTCATATATGTGAAAACTGCTAAGAGAATAGATCCTAAATGTTCTCCCCACCAAAAAAAAAAAAGATAATGTTGTGATGTGATGGTGGTGTCAGGGATCTTCTTAAATAAATGCTTCTGAGATCTTGTGTAGATAACAACTGAGTAGTTGTATAATGGGACCTGAAGATGAGAATATTTAGAACTGTTGCCACTCCCCACCTTCCCCCAGGTTCAGAAAACTGTGAACTAGAGTAATTTTTCTATCTTTGCTCAGATTCTTGTTCTCATTGGCCTTTAATTTTGACTTATGTTGACTGGTTCCTGAGTTCCATTCTGGCTCATCTTTAACCAACCAACTCTTGCTTTATCAGTACAGATATTAATGTTTTATAGCACTCTCAGGTTTACTTCCTACAAATATTCATTAATCATGGTTTGGCTTTGTTTGATCTTAACAGAGGCTTTCTGTTTCAGTTGTTGAACTCTTTTTCTACCAAATGAGCTATACTTTATTATTATTGTTATTATTGTTACAAACTTGTGATTGTTTTTAGGTCTGAGATGGTCCTGAGCAACACTTTATAAATGTTTACTCTTGAGGAAATGGGCTGGAAGTTCCCAACAATCTGTGATTTTCAGTGTGGAAGTGAACAGGTTTTGGATCAATTAATAGGATCACATTTCTCCCATCAGTTCAGTTCAGTTGCTTTCAGTTCAGTTCAGTCACTCAGTCGTGTCCGACTCCTTGCGACCCCATGAATTTCAGCATACCAGGCCTCCCTTTCTATCACCAACTCCCAGAGCCTACCCAAACTCATGTCCATCAAGTCGGTGAAGCCATCCAGCCATCTCATCCTCTGTCGTCCCCTTCTCCTCCTTCCTCCAATCCTCCCAGCATCAGAGTCTTTTCCAAGGAGTCAACTCTTTGCATAAGGTAGCCAAAACATTGAAGTTTCAGCTTTAGCATCAGTCTTCCAATGAACACCCAGGACTGATCTCCTTTAGGATGGAATGGTTGGATCTCCTGAAGTCCAAGGGACTCTCAAGAGTCTTCTCCAACACCACAGTTCAAAAGCATCAATTCTTCGGTGCTCAGCTTTCTTCACAGTCCAACTCTCACATACATACATGACCACTGGAAAAACCATAGCCTTCAGTCGCTTAGTCTTGTCCAACTCTGCGACCCCATGGACTGCAGCATGCCAGGCTTCCTGGTCAATCACCAACCCTGAGAGCCTACTCAAACTCATGCCCATCACATCGAAGATGCCGTCCAACCATCTCATCCTCTGTTGTCCCTTTCTCCCCCCACCTTCAATCTTTCCCAGCATCGGGGTCTTTTCACATGAGTCACTTCTTTGCATCAGGTGGCCGAAGTATTGGCGTTTCAGCTTCAGCATCAGTCCTTCCAATGAATATTCAGGACCGATTTCCTTTAGTTTTGACTGGTTGGATCTCCTTGCAGTCCAAGAGACTCTCAAGAGTCTTCTCTAGTACCACAGTTCAAAAGCGATTTCTTCCATCAGTGAAGCTTTATTTTCACTAGGATTCTTTCCTGTGATTTACTAGCAGATACTCCACTAGAGTTACCATGTTAAAGAAACAGACTGTGACTTACTCAGCTGTAACTCTGAGCCCACAGAGTTTTCATGGTTCAAACTGTTTCTACATTGGGGTTGTCAGCGGGCAAAGTGGAAGATCTTGGAAAAATTTAATGGTGATGGTTAATTATTTGAGTTAATTTCTGCTTCAGAGCCTTCTGTATAGAACAGTCTCCTATATTTTACTATTCTCTCTTCCTGATTTCCAGTCACTTAGCTTTTATTCCCTCAAAACTGTGTTCAAATTTCAGAATGTCTCCCTTTAAAAACTGTGTGACCTCTGATCACTGATCAATTCTATCAGTGAGCCAAATTTCACACTATATTTATTTCTTATTTATTTTTATTATAGATTACTTTTATTAATTTTTATTGAAGTATAGTTACTTTACAGTGTTATATTAGTTTCTTCTGTACAACAAAGTGTATAAATAACATGTATATATATATATATATATCCTCTCTTTTTGGATTTCCTTCTCTTTTAGTTTGCCACAGAGCACTGAGTTCCCTGTGCTATACAGTAGATTCTCATTAGTTGTCTATTTTATACATAGTATCAATAACTGTATATATGTCAGTCTCAGTTTCCCAATTCGTCCTACCCACCCACACATGCTCCCTGATAGCTCAGTTGATAATGAATCTGCCTGCAATGCAGGAAACCCCATTCGATTCCTGGGTCAGGGTGATCCTCTGGAGAAGGGATAGGCTACCCACTCCAGTATTCTTGAGCTTCCCTGGTGGCTCAGCTGGTAAAGAATCTGCCTGCAGTGTGGGAGACCTGAGTTCGATCCGTGCATTGGAAAGACCCCCTGGAGAAGGGAAAGGATACCCACTCCTATATTCTGGACTGGAGAATTCAAGTCCATGGGGGATTAGTCCATGGGGAAATAGTCCATGGGGTTGCAAAGTGTCAGACACGAATGAGTGACTTTCACTTTCACCCATCCCTTCATTTCTGCTTTGCAAATAAGATCATCTCTACCATTTTTCTAGATTCTACATATATGTGTTAATGCACAATATTTATTTTCTGTTTCTGACTGACTTCACTTTGTATGACAGTCTCTAGGTCCATCCACATCTCTGCAAATGGCACAGTTTTGTTCCTTTATATGGGTGAGCAATATTCCATTATATATACGTATACCTCATACTCTTTATCCATTCATCTGTTGATTGACATTTAGGTTGCTTCCATGTCCTAACTTTTGTAAATAGTGCTACAGTGAAGACTGGGTTACATGTGTCTTTTGGAATTATTTTTTCTGAGTATATGCCCAGTAGTGGGATTGCTGGGTCATATGATAATTCAAAGAACTTCCCTGTTGGTTCAGACAATAATCTGCCCACAGTGTGGGAGACCCTGGTTCAGTCCCTGGGTTGGGAAGATCCCCTGGAGAAGGGAATGACAACCCACTCCAATATTCTTGCCTGGAGAATTCCATGGACAGAGAAGCCTGGTGGGTTACAGTCCACGGGGTTACAAAGAGTCGGACACTATTGAGTGACTAACATTTCACATCATGGTAGTTCTATTTGTAGTTGTTGTTGTGTTTTTGTTTTTTTTTAAGAAATCTCATAGTGGCTGTATCAATTTACATTCCCATCAGAAGTGCAAGAGGCTCTCTTTTCTCCACACCCTCTACAGCATTTATTGTTTGTAGATTTTTTTAATAGTCACCATTCTGATGGGTGTGAGGTGATACTTCATTGTAGTTTTGATTAGCATTTCTCTTCTGAAGAAAGCTGAGCGCCGAAGAATTGATGCTTTTGAACTGTGTTGTTGGAGAAGACTCTCAAGAGTCCCTTGGATCTGCAAGGAGATCCAACCAGTCCATTCTAAAGGAGATCAGTCCTGGGTGTTCATTGGAAGGACTGATGCTAAAGCTGAAACTCCAGTACTTTGGCTACCTCATGTGAAGAGTTGACTCCTTGGAAAAGACTTTGATGCTAGGAGGGATTGGGAGTAGGAGGAGAAGGGGACGACCGAGGATGAAATGGCTGGATGGCATCACCAACTCGATGGACATGAGTTTGGGTGAACTCTGGGAGTTGGTGATGGACAGGGAGGCCTGGCATGCTGCAATTCATGGGGTCGCAAAGAGTCGGACACAACTGAGCAACTGAACTGAACTGAACTGAATTATTAGTAATGTTGAGCATCTTTTCATATGGTTGTTGGCCATCTGTTTATCCTCTATGGAGAAATGTCTAGGTATTCCACTTTTTTTTTTGAATTGGGTTATTTGCTTTTTGATATTGAGCTGTGTGAGCTGTTTGTATCTTTGGAGACTAATCCCTTGTCGGTCACTTCATTTGCAAATATTTTCTCCCACTCTATGGGTTATCTTTTCATTTTTATTGATGAACATTTTATGTGATAAATATAGTATATCTAAATCATTTGGTCTCTTTAATCCTGCCAAGATTTCAAAGTCAGATATAGGTCTACTTAATATTTTTCTGTAATTTTTCCATTACTCCATAGACTTGTTTGTGCATTGTGATCTTATAATAGCTACTTGTAGAGTAACTATACTTTTTATTTTTGTGAATATAAAAGAGACCCCAAAATGTAGGCGTGATTAAAGATGGTAAAATAAGAAAATTTACAAATTGCCATTGTTTTTTAATGTAGTCCTAAATTGCTTCCCTGATGGCTCAGCAGGTAGAGAATCTACCTGCAATACAGGAGATGCAGGTTTGATCCCTGGGTCAGGAAGGTCCACTGGGGAAGGGCATGCATCCTGCTCCAGTGATCTTGCTAGGAAAATCCCATGGACAGAGGAGCCTGGTAGGCTACAGTCCATGGGGTCACAAAAAGTCACACATGACTAAAGCATCTGAGCACAGCACATCCAAAGAGTTGATAAAGGCTTGGAGTCATCTTTTCCAAGCAGTGTGGTCTCCTGAGCCTAATTTTGTTGCAACCATACCCAGAGCATTGGAAATGGATTTGTTGGACAAGGTATGTCAAGTGGCGACAGATGGTGGAATGTCTTATAACACAACAGACAGGAACGCATGCTTGATCTGGAAAACTACAGGGAATCATTAGAGGGTGTAATACAATCACAGCAATGTGGCTGGCTGACTGGTGGATAATTTGCAGGACAGATTGGAAATGTGAAACTCTCTCAGAGAAAGAATGAGAGGTAACCAAGACCTGAAAAAGGAAAAACAGAAGTTTGAAAGGAACAAAACAAAAGGGAAAGCCACTCCCACTACCCTCATCCTCAAAGAGCCTTGCAGAGTTGAAAGAGGGACTAACTGGGATACAGCCTGTCAGATGCCTTAGTGGAACAGAGGATGAGTCTGAAGAGATCAACACAGGAGTTGTATTTCATTTCCAAGTACACGGGATTCTATGGAAATGCTTGATATGGAACTGTGTATTCACATAAGCTTTTAAAGTTAATTAAACCAATAGGTGATAATAAATAGGACTGTTCTGTTGATGGTATTGATAATGCTTCAAAATGACCCTAAGGTATAATTGCTTTCATTTAGTAACATAATTTCTCTCATTTAGTACTGTAAAACAGTTCAGTGTAACTGTATCACCGCATCTCCAAAGAAGCTTTTTTTTCCCCTTGTCTAGAAGATGCCTGTGAGGCTTAATGACTAAAAGTAGGTGTGTGCAGCTGTTTAACGTACAGTTTTTAGAAGTTGCATAAGGAAGGGACTGAAGGAAGATTATAGGATGCCACACGTCTTGGTACTTCTGCTTATCACTCAGATCTAAATATTTTCTAATATAACCTTAGATTTTTAAATTTTTGATTGAGGCCCAGAATACATTTATAATACAACTCTAGATAATTTTCAGAATATAAGATTTGACATCTAATGGTCATAATTACATAAATTGGCTTTTCCAAAGGTTTCTATATTTTCCCACAACCTTAGCACTTTAACAAAAAGAAAAATGCAAAATTACTGAACGGTGAAGTTTATGATGTGAGTCTAGTGCAATGATATTTGCTAATACATTTCTGCAAGCCCACTTATAATCAGAATTAGGGGGAGATGATTAAGCATGTTAATGCAAGTGTATTGAAAAACATGGTGTTTTAAATAGAGTAGATCCATTTCCACAAGGGTACAGGGAGGGATGTTCAACTCCTCCACTGACAGAAGGAGATGAAATAGGCATGATATTGTTATAATGTGTAACTTTTTTCATCTGTGCACCAGACATTGAGCTAGGCACAATTAAAACATTTTTCTCATTTAATATGCACACCAGCACCATAAACAAGTTTCTCATTTAATATACATACCAGTACCATAAACATTTTGGCCTTCCCTGGTGGCTCAGTCAGTAAAGAATCTGCCTGCAATGCAAGAGACCCAGGTTCAACCCCTGGGTTGGGAAGATTTGGAGAAGGAAATGGCAACCCACTCCACTGTTTGTGCCTGGAAAATCCCATGGACAGAGAAGCCTGGAAGACCACAGTCAATGGGGTCACAAGAGTTGGATACAACTTAATGACTAAACCACCACCACCATAAATATTTACCTTCCATTTTGCAGATTAGGAAACTGAATCTCACAGCAATGAAATAATTTTCCCAAGAACACATAGTAGTTAAGTGATAGAGGCAATATTTGTACCAGGGCTATTTCACTTCTAGTTAACTAAAAATGTAAATTTGGAAGAGATGATGTTAACATTATAGATAATTTCAAACTCAAAAACAGGGAGACTGAAGTCACAAGAAAGAGCAAATCAAGAATGAAAATATGAAATTAAAACAAACTGAGGAACTAAGAAAATCTTGAATAATGCCATAGATAAAATCATTATTTGATTTGTCTAGAGTTTCCATGAAGTGAAATGTTAGTTGCTCAGTCACGTCCAGCTCTTTGCAACCCCATGGACTGTAGCCCACTAGGCTCCTCTGTCCATGGAATTCTCCAGGCAAGATTACTGGAGTGGATAGCCATTCCCTTCTTCAGGCGATCTTCCTGACCCAGAGCTCAAACCTGAGTCTTTTGCGTTTCAGGCAGATTCTTTATTATCTGAGCCACAGAGGCTTCAGGGAATTTCTATAGTGCTTTTATAAACATGAGTCACTTCACCTTTTAGTTACTAAAAATGAGCAAAGCATGTTTTTGTTCAGACAGATGATCAAAGGTATAGTTGGAAAGAGCATAAAATGAAGTATTAAATTCAGTTAAGAAATACATTTCACACTTTTATTGCAAAACACATGTACCTTCAGTTTTACCAGTAGCATATGTTACATATAGAGAATATGAGTTTAAAAATTCAACATGATAGTTGATGTTCAACAGAGGCAGAAGTCATGGACCTGATAACCGTCTTTACTGTTTACTTATTTTTCTGCCTAATGCCAACTGAAATCCTTAACTAGAGTTATTAGGAAAGGATGTCATTGATGTCATAACAAAGAGTTGTTTGCCTAACACCCTATTCACTAAATGGGCAATTTGCACTACAAGTGCCCTAAGGTCAATGAAGCATGAAATGCAAGGTTATGGTTATATTTAGTACTAAATTTTCATCATTTATTTTTAAAAAATCAGTTTACTTACTACACCTTGTTAGGTTTCTTCTCAAAAATGAAATTAAAGCTTGTATTACTTTTTATTTTATTTTATAGTTGATTTACAATATGTTAGTTTCAAGTGTATAGCAAAGTGATTCAATTATACACACACACATATGTATATATATATACATATGAAGGTGAAGGTGAAGTCGCTCAGTCGTGTCCGACTCTTTGCGACCCCATGGACTGTAACCTACTAGGCTACTCTGTCCATGGGCTTCTCCAGGCAAGAATACTGGAGTGGATTGCCATTTCCTTCTCCAGGGGATCTTCCCAACCCAGGGATCGAACCTGGGTCTCCCACATTGGAGGCAGACGCTTTAACCTCTGAGCCACCAGGGAAGCCCATATATATACATATATATATATGGAGAAGCCCATGGACGGAGGAGCCTGGTAGGCTACAGTCCATGGGGTCGCTAAGAGTCGGACACAACTGAGTGACTTCACTTTCACTTTTCACTTTCATGCATTGGAGAAGGAAATGGCAACACAGTCCATGGGATTGCAGAGAGTCAGACATGACTGAGCTACTAAGGATAGCACAGCATGTACATATATCAGTCCTTTTCTCGTGTAGGTTACTGTAGAATATTGAGAAATTTCCTGTGTTATATTGTAGGCCTCTGTTGATTATCTGTTTTATATATAGTGGTATGTGTATGTTAATACCAAACTCCTAATTTTTCCTTCCCTCCACCTTTCCCTATTGGTAATTGTTACTTTGCTTTTAAAGCCTGTGAGCCTATTTTGTAAAAAAGTTTATTTGTATCAGTTCTTTAGATTCCACATATAAATGATAATATATGACATTTGTCTCTGTGTGTCTGACTTCAGTTAATTTGATAATCTCTGGGCCCATCCCTGTTGCTGTAAATGGCAGTATTTCATTCTTTTGACAGCTGAATAATATTCCACTATATGTATGTACAACATTTGCTTTATCCGTTCCTTTGTTGATGGACATTAAGGTTTCTTTCATGTCTTGACTATTGTAAACAGTACTGCAATGAACATTGAGTTGCATGTATCTTTTCAAACAAATTATTATTTTCTCCAGGTGCATGCCGAGGAGTAGGATCGTTGGGTCATATGGTAACTCTATTTTTAGTTTTTAAGGAACCCCCACACTATTCTCCATAGTGGTTGGACCAATTTGCATTCCTTCCAACAGTGTAGGAGGGTTCTCTTCTCTCCACACCTTCTCTAGCATTTATTGTCTGTGGACTTTTGACAATGGCCATTCCGATCAGTGTGACCTGGCTTTTTGATTTGTGTTTCTCTAATAAGTGATGTTGAGTATCTTGTGCTTTTGGGCCATCTGTACATCTTCTTTGGAGAAATCTCTATCTATATCTTCCACCCATTTTTAATTTTTTTAATATATTGAGCTTCGTGAGCTCTTTGTATAATTTGGAGGTTACTCTGTTGTCAGTGGCTTCCTTTGCAACTACTTTCTCCCATTCTATGGGCTATCCTTGTTTTACTATGGTTTCCTTTTCTGTACAAAAGCTTTTGAGTTTAATGAGATCCAGTTTATTTATTTTTGTTTTTCATCTACGAATTGGATCCAAAAGATATTGCTGCAGTTTGTGTCAGAGAGTGTTCTATGTTTTTCTCTAAGAGTGTTATAGTATCAGGTCTTACATTTAGGTCTTTAATCCATTGTGTTTATTTTTGTATATGATGTTAGTGTTATAATTTCATTATTTTACCTATAGCTGTCCCGTTTTTCCAGCACAAATTATTGAAGAGACTGCCTTTTCTCCATTGTATATTCTTGTTTCCTTTGTCTTAGATTAATTGACCATAGGTGCATGGGTTTATTTCTGGGCTTTCTAACCTATTCTATTATATTTCTCTTTTTGTGCCATTACCATACTGTTTTGATAACTGTAGCATTGTAATATCATCCGAAGTCAGAGAGCCAGTTCTTCCATCTTTGTTTTTCTCTCTCAAGATTGTCTTGTCTATTTTGGGTTTTTTACATCCCCATACAAAGTTAAAAAAAAAGTTTGTTCTACTTCTATGGTCATGGAAGCAACCTAGATGTCCATCAGCAGATGAATGGATAAGAAAGCTGTGGTACATATACACAATGGAATACTACTCAGCCCTTAAAAAGAATAAATTTGACTCAGTTCTAATGAGATGGATGAAATTGGAGGCGATTATACAGAATGAAGTAAGCCAGAAAGAAAAACACCAATACAGTATACTGACACATATATATGGAATTTAGAAAGATAGTAATGATGACCCTCTATGTGAGACAACAAAAGAGACACAGAGGTATAGAATGGACTTTTGGACTCCGCGGGAGAGGGAGAGGGTGGGATGATTTGGGAGAATGGCATTGAAACATGTATACTATCTTGTAAGAAACGAAGTGCCAGTCTGTGTTCAGTACAGGATACAGGATGCATGGGGCTGGTGCACAGGATGATTCAGGGAGATGATGTGGGGTGGGAGGTGGGAGGGGGCTTCGGCATTGAGAGATCATGTTCACCTGTGGATGTCAATGTATGGCAAAACAAATACAGTAGTGTAATGTAGAATAAAGTATTAAAAATAAATAAATAAATAAATTTAAAAAATGTTGTTGGTAATTCAATTGGAATTGCATTGAATCTGTAGATTTCCTAGGGTAGTATTTTGACAGCATTGATTCTTTCTATCTGAGAACATGATATATCTTTCCATCTGTTTGTGTCATCTATTTGATGATTTCTTTCATCAGCATCTTGTAGTTTTAGGGCACAAGTTTTTGTCTCCTTAGGTAAATTTATTACTTTTGATGCAGAGGTAAATAGGATTAGTTCCCTTAATTTCTCTTTCTGATCTTTTGTTAATAGTGTATAGAAATGCAACCAATTTCTGCATTTTGATTTTGTATCCTACAGTTTTACCAAATTCATTGATAAGCACTAGTAGTTTTCTGGTTAAAGCCTGCATTACTCACTACATCAGAGCCTAGATTTGCAATATGGCTGCTGTCAGGGAAGGAAGACGTTTTTTATCTCAGGGTCACTTGTTTCAGTTTTGCCTGGAATGTGAAAACAGGCTGGAGATAACAAAACAAAGGTGGAGATAACAAAACTCTGAAAAGAACAGAGTGTGGACATAAAAGATAAGCTTATTAAAGATGGAAAGAGTTTAAAAAAGATGATGAAAATAGAAGAAAATCCTGAAAAAATATATAGTATGAAGACCCTAATTTGTTTAAAGATATTTAAAAGACAGTAAGTAATATATATATAGTAAGAGTAGGTGAAGCTAAAGATAACATTCTTATGAATTACATATAAATTGGTCAAAATAAAAACTGCACCAAATTTACACAGTAAGTCAGTCTTTATTCTAGACTGTTACACTGGAAGTGAAGTCAAGTGAAGTTGCTCAGTCGTGTCCAACTCCTTGCGACCCCATGGACTGTAGCCTACCAAGCTCCTCTGTCCCTGGGATTTTCCAGGCAATAGTCCTGGAGTGGATTGCCATTTCCTTCTCCGGGGGATCTTCCCAACCCAGGGATCAAACCTGGGTCTCCCGCATTGTAGACAGACGCTTTACCGTCTGAGCCACCAGGGAAGTCCTGGAGAGAAGCTAAAATCAACTATGTAGGAACACAAGGCATTTCTAAGCACTGGGGTGAGCTAGTGGGAAAACACCGGAGGATGTTAGAGGAGATTGATCAATGGGATGTTTTGAGCACATAGAGCTATTCCTGAGTCTGCAGATGTTTTTGTGTTTGTGTGATTAGACTGTCTGTGTTTGCTGCTTGGTGCCCAATGAGGAAAATAAGCACTTACCAACCTACAGAGACTGGGAAATCGGGACACTGTCTTTGATGTTTCCATGGCAGAGATGGTTCCCAGCTCTTGAGAAAGACATTGGCTGGGTTGTAAAACACTGACAAGAGGCTGAGAGGTTTATACCAATTTTAAAGGAGCAGAAAGAAAGTTTACAATTGCAATTTTCCCAAAATAAATTATCTAAGAGAAGGGAGGTCAGGGGCCCAGAGTCAGGAAGAAATCTGTCTAAAATTTTGTCAAGCTGAGGGTAATGTTAAGGCTGTCTTGGTTATATTCTATTAATAGTAATCTGACAATTGGAAATGTATAATACCAGTGGCTTTTTCAGGAAAACAACACATGTTCTGGGCTTTCCAATTCATTTTTTTCCCTTATCTAACAAATATTTACTATAAAACTCTTTTAAGTCTTAACATTAACTGAAAGAAGGGATCTAGATATAAAGATGTTGAATAAGATGAGATCTCTGGTCAGAAGGTTGTCATAGGCTAATGGGGGTAAAGGTGAGTAAACAGATAATTGTAAACAGTCTTAAACAATGTTCTGTCTACAAAACCGTGCGAGCAGAGAGGATAGAGCTTAGCTCCACGTGGACAGTTGAAGAAAGTCAGAGGAGGTTTGTAGAGGAAGGAAATCCAGTCCTAAAGGGTGACTTAGCAAGATGTGGGGCAGTGAGGCGTGGAGAACCATGTACACGAAATGACAGAGGAGCAGGTAAGCAGCGTGTCAGTTCCTGGAAAAGCCAATGGCTCTCGCAGCGAGAATTCAGGGAAACCCCGAGGCAGCGATGGAGGAGGAGGATGTTTTGTTTTCTGCCCTAGTGAGAATTTGGCCTTCAGCTGATAGGTACTGGGAAGACTGTGATGCTCACATTTGCATTTTAGAAATACCCCCTTGGGGTCAGGATGGGTGATGGACTGCGGAGGGAATGCCATGCTGCAGGAGACCAGAGGAAAGTGGGCAGTGATCTGGAAGAGAACATGGGGTCAGGCAATCCTGAGTACATCAAATAAATCAGAGCTGCTACTGAATGTGATCACAGAGGGAGTGCAGAGATTAAAATTGATTTAGAAACTTCCTTTGAAGTAGAAGAGATGTGTAGCATCTCTTTAAGAAGAGGAATGAAAAAGTTACATAAGTTATGGGTCTTTTACTTCAATAGGTAGAGAGTGATTCTGAACCTACATATCTTACAGCTACTTTAAAGTTCAGATAAGATGGTTATTTTAAAATGTTTTCTAGGAGATATAGGCAAATAGGATCCTCCATTCTTTTCCTATCTCAATTCCCATCTCAATTCTTTATTGCATTTATATTGGTTATCAATATATAAGTAAGTATATGAATAATAGCTTTTACTTTCAAAAGTCCATATGCATTTATAAGACAATTTCTGAAGAATACATAAGACATCAACAACTCAATAATAATTCTTACAGTGGCTCTAGAGTTTGTACATGTCTGGCAAGAGGAATCTGATCCCAAAGTTACAATATTAGAGACTTTCTAACTAGTGTGATTTAAAATATATATATATTGACTGTATATCTGGTTTTCCTCTACTTTGATTTCTCCTTTCGGCTTACCCCCATCTCAGTTTCATTGCACTGATGAATTCTTCTACAATGCCTTCTGGAGGTGTATTGCACACAGTACTACTGAGACTGTTAAAAATCAACTATAACAATCTCCACATTTCTATGATTAAAAAATAATCAGGGTGATGCAAGTGATATTTATGGAATAGGAATAAATATATTTTTACAATAAAATGTAGTTCATTATATTTTAATATAGCATGTACATTAAAAATGTATTTAATGTATTAGTGTTGTGTTCTTAGTGACTCAGCTCCTAAACTATAAAAACCTTGACTCTGTAGAAACCTTCATAAACCAAGGTTTGTCTTTTATATTACATTTACGCTTCACCACAATGAGTGCAATAAACTTTTAGTATATACTTTTTCCAAGCAAAGAAAAAGTCTTAACTTCTGACCTCAGTTCTCATTGTGTTTTATATCTCTGGAAATCTTCATGAATTTTTAGTTTAATTACTTCAAGCAGATGTTCAGTTCTCTTATTCTGGACTAAGAAACAGCAGAATGAAAGGAGATTCTTTAGAAGAGTTAGAGTTTGGTGGTATCTATGAAAATAGATTAAACAAGGGGACATTTGGGAGTTACTTCAAAGATGAAAAATACGTGTTTAAATGGATTGAAATGGCAAATTATTAAAAATATTCTTAAGATTATATTTGTGAAGAAAAATGTTAAATGGGAGTCACCAACTTAAATATTTAAATACGTTTTTGAGTTCATAAAAATATCAGGCATTTTCATCTTGTTCCTCAACTTCTTGTTATTGGGTTTCACAAACAAGTTTGAACAAAATATGCCTCAGTTAAGGCATCAGAGCAAGACTAAATTGTAATACATAGACAATGATTCATTCCTTTATTTCTGTGTTATATATTTCATGTAAAATATGCATATTTTTAAGATTTGGTTAAAATGTCTAGAGCTTGATGTGGACTGAGGGGGTGAGTATGTTATCTAAAAGCAAAGCAGTCCTTCCAAATTTTTCATGTTGGAAATGCCAAAAATATAGCATATTTAATACAGAAAAGCAAGCATGAAGAGGATTCTAAATGTTAGCATCACATTCAGAATAACAAGAAATTAACCTGAGAAAAGGCTTCCCTGGTGCCTCAGACGAAAGAATCTGCCTGCAGTGGCCGGAGACCCAGGTTCGATCCCTGGGTTGGGAAGAGCCCCTGGAGAGGAAAATGGCAACCCACTCCAGTATTCTTGCCTGGAGAATCCCGTGGACAGAGGAGCCTGGTAGGCTCCAGTCCACAGGGTTGCAAAGGTCAGGACACGACTGAGCGAGTAGCACTTCACTTCAACTTCAGAAAGATTAAAGGAAAAAACCAAAAAAAAAAAAAGAAACAGGTTGTGTTCTGTGCCTGAATGAGTTGTAGAACAATGTTATTTACCGTAATGATAATCAGATGTGCCTGCCTGGAGTTATGAGGATGTACATTCAGATAATCAGAGTCTCAAATGGTTCTGTAATGGAGACATATGGTGGTTGATAGTGTCCTAATAATAGGAGGGTTGATATGGAAAAATGGAATTTCAATTTCTATGGAAAGATTATAAATTAACCTGATATTTTATATCTTTATGTTTGATTCACTGCTATATTTTCTCTGGTAGTATCATGCAAAACAGCTTTTATCTCCTTAAAATAATGTTTATGTATATATAATCATATGGAAATGTTAATTGGACTTATTATGGTGACTGTATATACCTAAAGTTAATGTAGCATTATATGTCAATTATACCTAAAAAAAAAAAACAGATTGTTATCACAATTAGCTGGGATGATGTATATAATATTCATGGCACAGTGCCTGACCAAGGATGGGCAATCAGTAACTATTCACTGAATGACTGTTTTCACTCAGATATAAAGAGAGGCTTAAAAGGGTGTCTGACAGAGAAATGAATGATGTTAGGTATGAAATCTGGATGACTTTGTTTTATTTGCTTCTCTTTCACAAAGCAATTTAGTTCTAATCAAACCACGAGAGAATAAGGGCAGACAAATCTTAAAGCAATCCTTTTCAAATTTTACCTGCATGCAGATCACCCAGGGATCATTTGAAAATGAAAGTCACAACTTATGGGTGGGAACTGAGAGACTGCATTTCTAGCAAACTCCAGATTGTGCATATGCCACCGGCTGTCCCCTGAATACACCTTAGCACAGTCCTCAAGCAGTGGAGTACATGGCCATTGAAAAATACTGTGCTTAAACCCATATTCGTCTAGTCCAGCCTTCTGTTCCCTAGAACAATAACTTCAGTTTAATTAATTTATCTGTTTACGTAGCAGAAGATTATTTCATGTCTACTAGGTGCCTGGTGCTCTTTGGGTTCTAAGTATAAAATAATGAGTAAGGCAGATAAGAATCATGCCCTTATCAAACTCATACTCTAGTAGCAGGATCAGATACTAGACATGTAAACAATTCATTACAATAGTTTCTAGTGAAACTAGAAAATGAGACTTTAAATTATTAGACTTGCTCACTAGTGAGTAAAACTCACTAAAATAAAAATAAAATGAAGCTACTATGAAATTGTATATGGTCAGTCTCTGATAGCTCAGTTGGTAAAGAATCCTCCTGCAATGCAGGAGACCCCGGTTCAATTCCTGGGTTGGGAAGATCCCCTGGAGAAAGGAAAGGCTACCCACTCCAGTATTCTGTCCTGGAGAATTCCATGGACTGTATTCCATGGGGACGTAAAGAATCGGACACAACTTTCACTTTCAAGGCTCCCTCGCAGGGAGACAGCTGAACTGAAACCTGCATGGTGAGAAGCAGTCTACTGTGTGAGGATCTGAAAGATTCCTGAAAAGTGAAGAGCAACAGTGAGGCAACAGTGAGATTGGTCTATAGGAGGAAAGGGGAAAAGCCACTGTGGCTAGGGCATAGTACTGGTATTTGGATGCAAGACCGAGATGGGCAATCAGGAGCCATTAGGGGACAAACAGGCAAGGTCACATGTGACAAGGCTCAGCGGGCAAGGGAGGAGTAAACTAAATGCTGAAATCTTGGAGATCAGATCCAAAGTGGATCTTTAGAGCTCCGCAGAGGGTTAAGGAGAGTCTAGAAGGAATGCAACTACAGGAAAATATATTAATATGTAACTAAACCAAAAATGATGAGTGAAAAAGAGCTAACATAAGATGTGGGACACAAGTTGAAAGAAAAATTTCAGAAAGCAAAAAAGTTAAAATTGTATATCTCTTAGGTTTATACTATGAAAGAAAGTGAAGTCAAAGTGTTAGTTAGTTGTGTCCAATTCTTTGCGACCCCATAGTCTGTAGCCCACCAGGCTCCTCTGTCCATGGGATTTCCCAGGCAAGAATACTGGAGCGGGTTGTCATTTCCTTCTCCATGGGATCTTCCCAACCCAGAGATCAAACCTGGGTCTCCTGCATTGTAGGCAAATTCTTTACTGCTTGAGCCACCAGGGAACTCAGATTTATGCCATATGCAACAGAAATATATTACTTATGTCATCCAAATTAATGTAATAACACACAGGTAGCAGTCTTTCCTCAAATGCTATAGAATGAATTAAATTTTTCTGAGTAAAAATGATTAGGTAACTATTATAGAAAACAAAACTGTAGCCCCAAATTTGCTTTACATTTCACAGACTGTTGGAAACAAAAGTGGGTGAAAGTAGATGAAACAATAAAAGATAACAACAAAGGAAATAAAACATGCAAGTCACTCTTTGCACTAACAAAAAAGTCTAGTAAACACAAGAGTCATCATTGTTATCTAAATGATAAAATATTACATGTCTTGTATTATAATGATTTTTGTACTCTATCATATAATCTATCATGTCATTTATTAGGATATAAGGCAAACTCAAAAGAGATCTCACAGGTCAGAGTAACTAAAGGAGAATGAATGATGTAATGATGACTCAGCTTCATTTTAGTGAGTTTTACTAGTGAGCAAGTCTAATAATTTAAATCCTTGTAAACTAGTGATTGTTAACATGTAAGTGCATTATAATTGACTTTTGATTTTGCCTGATGATTTAAAACTCTACAAACTAGTAGCCATTTAATATATTAGAGCATTTCCAATTGACTTCTGATTTTTTTACCTTGTTTTTAAAATATATGAATAAACGACTGTCCATTAAAATGATCCTCCTAACCCTCCATCAACGACAAAGCTGAGGTGTTTGTTTGCTTGTAACAATGAACAAATGCAAGATTAGTCACCTTTTCTCGTCTGAATGCATAATGCCTTAATGCACACATTTCTGATATACTCATCCAGAATTATGGATATATTCTATGGAAAAATAGATTAATTTTGCTTGTTTGTATTTTGTTTTACTCTGTTTGAATGACCTCATTAGCTCCTATGCTTACCAGCTATCCAACAAGAGTTCAGACTTTTTCATACTGTATTTTGATCACTTATTTGTAATTATTCTAGGTTTCTTTGGCATTTATTAACAACAACAATATTTTCTTTCTTATTGGCATTTTGTATATCTCACTTCATTCACTCAAAAACACCAAATAAGTGCCAGACTCTAGGGCTTTGGGGTAACAGGAAGACTGAAGTGATATGAAGCCAGAAACGGAAGCAAGAGCCACGGGGTTTGAAGTCTCATAAACTTTTGAGAAATCTAGCCTTTATCTTAAAAGCAGAAGGAAACTGCTGAAGAGCTTTAAGCACTGGAGTGACAACATCTTGCTTCTGCTGTTTGCATACCTTGTTTTTTTTTCCCCTTTCAAAATGGGATCGCTATAGCCAGTGGTTTTATAATACTGTTCTACTATTTATGCTTCCTGTCTATTTCCAGCTAACAAAGTCATTTTTAAATGAAAGAGAAAGGTTGCCAGTTATACAAAAATAAATTCCCTGGGAGACAGGAGTTTACAAATAGCGACTATAAGTTGGTTTCATGAAAACAAATGATACATGCTGTGGATAGAATCATTTGTGAATGATGGCTCATCTCCAACAATTAAATAAAGGGGGTAGACATAGTTCACTGGTGTTTTTTATTGCAGAGATTAATATCTATAAACATCATTTCCCGGGCAGGTATTACAGCATAAAATACTTGAAGCAATGTGTTTGATCTACACACCTAAGCACTGATAATAAAAAGCTTCATTTGGGGATCTGTTTATTCATTCCTGGTATTTTTTTAACATCTGGCTGTAGTAGACAGTGACTCTTTTGTTGTTGTTGGCTTTTAACAGAGAACAAAAGGAAAGTAAGCTAATTTATTCTGGTGCCCGTCTGGTTTCAGTTGCTCATTTTACATTATTTTAAAATGATGGACTGTTGATGATAATGTCTTTCCCAGGAGAAGAAGTTGACAGACAGCTGTGCAGAGACGCCATCTTCCCCATCCCCGTTGCCTGCGATGTGCCCTGTCCCAAGGACTGTGTGCTCAGCATGTGGTCAGCGTGGTCCTCCTGCTCTCACACCTGCTCAGGAAAAACCACAGAAGGGAAGCAGATACGAGCGCGGTCCATCCTGGCCTATGCAGGAGAGGAAGGTAAGGTTACCAGCTTGAGAAAGGACTCAGATCTCTTCCAGAAGCTGGTGTGCCTTTCATTGTGTGTACAGCCCGGATACAGTGATAGTTCCACAAAAATCACTTCCCGAAACCCAGCAAACCAAGGAGATTTAATATCTGTTGACGTATTAGGCAGCTTGCTCCTGTTCCTTAATATTAACCTTGAACATAGATCTTTAGTAAAAGAGAAAAGACTTTGAAAAATGAATTCACTTTTCCTTTCCTCCCTCCTAATAACTCAGGTTCTTTCTACTTCAAAGTGTTAAATTTGTGGAGAAATCTGAAAATGACTCCTTAAACTCTAAAGGACAGGTTTCATTGTTTTCTCTCATTTCAGTAGTCAGTTTTTCCCAGTGAAATGCTGTTCTACCTTCTCATAAATACTAAACTTTATTTAAAATGATCACCACCATGACTGTTGCTTGACTGAAAATGACATGGATTTTCTACCATTCAGGTTTCTGAACATAGGCTCTGAGTCTCATATGTAGATTGTGTTCACTTTTAAAATATGTTGCTCCTAAATCACTTCATTCTATTGGGTGAACAAAGCACAGGTTTTTCATACATTCATACCATGCAAGCTCCATTGTCAAGAAATACAAGGCTCTTGGTAATTGTCTCTCAAGTTTATATCTGAATGCTAATTTGGCCTCTGTGTGACTGGGTGATAAAATGTCATACTTAATCTTGTCATTCTGGAAAATAACACAGGAGTAAGGAAAACACAGAAATAAGTCAAGTTCTGTCATATGTCACATGTTCTGTCTCAAGAATATAGGCATATGTTATTTAAATATTATGAGGCTGAATGAGTATTTTCATTCACATTTAACACTAGTTAATGATTTCTATTTGTAGTAAGCACATGTTTCCTTATGTATATCCCCAGTTAATCAATTTTAGAAGAGTTTTCACATTGCCTATTTCATTTTCCTGTTTATGAAACATTTTAGTGATAGAAATCTGCTAGTGTTATTTTTTAATCAAATTTGCTTTCTTTGTATGTTATTCTGTACAAAAATATAAGGCCAAAAATATGTTGGCCTTAAGGCATAGGAGAAAATGTAACATATTTAAACAGTCAAACTGTGAGAAAATTTAGAATTTTTAAAGTGTCCAAACACTTTTTTCTTGTCACCTCAATATAAATGTAATTTTTTGCTACCAAAATAAGAATGTATCTGTGGAACCTAATAGAAAAAATAGAACCTTTCCAAGAAAAAAATTATATTCCTTATGTTGTCAGACAATAACTCTAACCTTGTATAGATTATATTCAGACTTCACACTCTATCAGCTCAAATTATGTCTTGGGCTTCATTAAAATTAGATCTGTGGTCACCCTGCTTCCTATAAATCCATTATACTCTGCAGACACTTGCTGTGTGATTAGTAATGAGTGACTTTTCACCCTATGAGTCACATGGCTGAGATTTTGCCATGCTTGCAGAACTCACCAGATCATTATTTCCATAGACACGATGCTTCACACTGAAAGGTCATGAAATGCTTTAAAGGCAGGAATTTATGATTGCTCTTTGGTATGTATCATCTGCTTAGTTTGAAAGGATGGGACTTGGATAATTTTTAATGAAGGCTAACAGCTGCATCATAAGAAACACACACTGGAGAATTATAAATGTGTAAATAATTAAGCATAAAGGTGAGGTGAATGTCACTCAGTTGTGTCCAACTCCTTGAAACCCCATGGACTATACAGCCCATGAAATTCTCCAGACCAGAATACTGGAGAGGTAGTCTTTCTCTTCTCCAGGGGATCTCCCCAAACCAGGGATCCAACCCAGGTATCCCACATTGCAGGTGGATTCTTTACTAGCTGAGCTACAGGGGAAGCTGGTGAACTCAAAACATTATTTTAAGTGGAAACTGTAGAGGAGATTCAGTAAATGGGGAATCTGCTGTTATTTGTCTCTGTTAATAACAGCTACAGAAACTAGTATCATTACGTGAAATATTTGATGAAGAATTTGTCCTTCAAAGACAATTTAATACCTGTTATTTGCTTGACACTGAAACACAATTTCTTTCCTTCAAAATAAGTCTTTTCTAATTCTGAAGCTATTTTTTAAATGATTTAGAAACTAATTTGCAAGAAGTTTTAAAATACATTTCCCTGCCAATTACATAACCTTTTTATAATTCTGCACAAAATCTATTTTTTCTATTATTCCCTGAGAGTTACTACTTGTACGTGTCATGTGTGCACGTATCTAAGTCGCTTCAGTTGTTTCTGACTCTGCAACACTGTGGACCGTAGCCCGCCAGCCAAGAATACTGGAGTGGGTTGCCATACCCGCCCCCAAGAGATCTTCCCAACCCAAGAATCGAACCTCTCCATCATTAACAGATGGGTTCTTTACCGCTGACACTATCTGGGAAGCCTGATCTTCTTAATTATCTGTGGATCAGAATATTACTGTGATAACCTTAAGGATAAAGATCACATTAATAAAATTATATATTGATTGTTTAGACATGAAATTAAATGATTTTCTGGTGAAATAACTTATAAGACAACTTCATGTGCAAAGCATTTATCTGGATTTACAAAATAAATGCTGTAACCTATTCATTTGTACTTTTATCTCAGTAAAATGTCACCATTAGACATTATACTGGAGATTATATAACCTCTGTATTGATGAAGTCAAAGTTAAACTGCAGTAAAGCCATAAATTCAGTAACTTAATAGAACAATTATTTTTCCCTCTTGGGAATTTTGCTACAGTCATAGGTAACTCTCCATGACAGTTTGTCCTCCATGAAATGTCTCAGCATTGCACCTCTGTATGAAAGCCTACCTCACAATCTTCATGCGAGAGGAAGAAAATAGCTGGGAACTCTTATCTGTTTTAAGAGAGTCAGCAATTAAATTCTTTCATCCAGAGTGATTTATATCATTCCAATTGACATTTCATTATCAAAGCAAGTCATATAATCATGACTTGAATTTGAACCTAATTTCAGCAGGGGCAGGGGAAATGCATTCCTACTGTGTGCTGGAAAGAAAGGAGTGCTGGCTATTGATCTTATCCCTGGTTTATCAGTCTTCTTTTGTATATGTGTCTGTGTATCTACCTCTATGTCTGTGTGTATTTATATCCATGTGTGTATATATAAGTGTGTGAGATAGAGGAGTATTCCATATGACCCCAATGAACTAGACGCAATCTCCATTGTTAAAATGTTATGACTCATTATTTTCTTATTCCTATTAAAAGAATGGTAAAATAATAGAATAGCACTTTCCTTTACCTCATGCTATACTTTCTTTTCCCTTTCCTTCCTGTCCTTTCTAGGCTCTTTAGCTCCCTTCATGAATAGTTTTATTTGCAGTTATTAAGTGGAGCCAGTTGAGCATCTGTGCCAGCAGGTGGGCAGGAGGTGGGGGCGGGGGGGGCGGGGCGGTCTGTAGTGATCCAGGGTGGGTTGTCAGAGCCCAGCCTGAGTGAGATGGGCATCCCCAGTGAGAAAAGGGTGGCCTGACCTGAAATGTCAGAGACACTGAGAAGTCTAAAGGGAGGGGCACATGGACTGCACAAGAGCATGAAAGCACAAGCAGGATGAAGAGGGAATCTCAGCATTGAGGAAAACAACCCGGGAGAGGTGTCGGAGCCACACAGGGTTGAGGAGGGTTTCAATAAAGTGGAGTGGCTGAACGCGGGGTGTCAGAGTATGAGCAGAGTGATGCAGATGGCCCACGGGTGGAGCAGTGAAGATGGCAGTGGGAGATTGGTGAGGGCAGTCAGTTGACCAAATAGGTGCATGTATTAAGCATAACAGTTGGGTTTCTTATTGCTAAAGAAGGGAGTTTTGAATATGTTAAGAAAGCAAACTAGAGTAAACCTTGCTGTATTATATTGAAATTTGAAGTTATCAATGTGAATTCATGGTAATCCATTTGTAAATCTAGACATGAAAGTGCAAGTGTAGTCACTCAGTCGTGTCCAACTCTTTGGAGCCCCTGGACTATACAGCCCATGGAATTCTCTAGGCCAGAATACTAGAGTGGGTAGCCTTTCCCTTCTCCAGAAGATCTTCCCAACCCAGAGATCAAACCCAGGTCTCCTGCCTTGCAGGCGGATTCTTTACCATCTGAGCCACCAGGAAACCCAAGAATTCTGGAATAAGTAGCCTTCTCCAGGGGATCTTCCCAACCCAGATATTGAACCAGGGTCTCCTACATTGCAGCCGAATTATCAATAGAGCTATCAGGGAAGTCCTAGACATAAACACATAAAA
Source organism: Nanger dama (assembly GCA_917880005.1). NCBI lineage: Eukaryota > Metazoa > Chordata > Mammalia > Artiodactyla > Bovidae > Nanger > Nanger dama. The sequence goes on from CAKJTW010000007.1 coordinate 42,356,769, forward strand.
TTCAAATATAAGCAAGATATATATTCATATTATAGACATATACATGTGTTAGCTCTGTTCACTGAAATGACATGAGAGCAGTGGGACCCTATGAACAGTCAGTGCATTCAGCACTGAGATCTTGTTGTCTAATACCATTCTCCAATGAAAGGAGCCAGGACTTCTTGGAGAAATAGCTGATTCTAGGGCTGGGATAGCAAAAGTACAAGATGTACCTGGAGGATCTTGTGCCAGAAAGAAAAGAAGAGGGAAATATTTCAAAAGGTCACACTATTGTATATATAAAATAGATAACTAATAAGGACCTACCGTATAGCATAGAGAACTCTACTCAATATTCTGTAATAACCTATATGTGAAAAGAATCTGGAAAAAGTGGATATACACACACATATATATAACTGAATCATTTTGCTTTATGCCTGAAGCTAACATAACATTGTAAACCAACTCTATTCCAATATAAAATCAAAGAAGTGAAATTAAGAAAAGGTCAGGGAAGCTAGCTTGAAGAGTCTCCCACTGGCCACATACAGGAGCCATGTGAATGCAAATTAACAATAATAGCTATTTCTATACATTAACTAAGGTAACCATGAATCCATACTTGATATAAATAAATTAATTGGAAGTCTGATGAAGAGCATTATATTTACAGTCTTAAGTATCCTTCTAATGAAGAAGTTTGACAGATACTATGTTAACCCAATAATCAAAGTTTACATAATCAGTAATGGGGCAAATATAAAGGATGTGTTCCTGGTGTGGTACGATGAGAGCATGATGTCATGTCCGTACCATCCCTGTCAAAGATGCATATTGTAGAATCTGATCATGAGGGAACATCTGGCAAACCCTACCTGGAAAATAGTCTACAAAATAACTGACTCCTGATCTTCAAAAGTGTCTAAGTTATGAAAATTAAGGAAAGACTGAGAAAGATTGAAGGAAACTAGCCAGACATAAGCTCTAAATGTAATAGTTGATTCTGAACCAGGTCCTTTTATTATAAAAAACGTTCTGAGATAATTGGCAACTTTAAATGGGTCTGAGGATTGGATCAAATAATGCATCAGTATTAATTGCCTAATCCTGAATATTGCATATGGTTATGTATAGGAAAATGCTCTTGATTGCAGGAAAATACATACTGAAGTATTTTGGGTAATGGGGTATCATTTCAATAACTTCTTCCATATGATCGAGGGAAAAATTATTGGTAACATTTTAAATATCCCTATAGTTTTGGGGTTAGTTCAAAGTTAAACATAAAAAATAATAGAATAAAAATAATTTGAATACAATTGCTTTTCATATAATCTTTGAGTAACAATATGTAACCTGTTATTTTGTGTATTGGCAGTAAACCAAAATGTCATAAAATGCCTCTTACTGAAACATTGTCATTTGGAAACCAAATCACAAATGGCATAATGGAAGATAGTTAATACAAAAATATTTCTTTTCAACTTGAAAATAAAATTGTGTGTATGTGTCTTACTTCAAAAGCCTTGGCTTTTGGTTAAATAAGATTAATAATTTGCTTTTAGATTTGTTTGACACTTTGATGTAAAAATCTTCTTTGTATCGTGTGAAAATACAGGATGGGTCCCAAGAGCTACTTTAGAATTATTTCAGGAATTCTAAAAGAATTCAATCCTTTAACACTTAAGTTTGACATATTTTTGATATAAATAGTAGTATATTGAATTTTTAAAAAATTAAAAATTGATGTTTTATTTATGACCTCCATTTTTGAACTCATGTTGCAGGTTCTTAACAAACTTGGTTTAAAAGGAAAATGATTTTCAAAGTGTTTTCCACTAAGTATAACAACTTCTGTTCTCATTATAGTCAATTATCTTAAAAAGCAAGCTATAAGAGAATATTTATTTTTGCAGAGTTCAGAGTGACCTGATATTATAACTTGAGCCAAGTGTTAGTGTGTCTTTACACCTTCTTTGTACTTGCAGAAAATAGATGCAAATTGAAATAAAATTATGCCAATTTTTCCTCAAATAATTAGTAGTCCTCAGAAGTTTTACTTTGCAGTATAAAACATTGAGGGGATAAATATTTCTGTTTTACCTTGTATCATTTTTACAGTGGAATGATTTTAGTTCTGAAAACCAGGAAGTACTTCTATTTCCTATAGAGAAATTTGAAGAGATCAGGATCTATTTTAAGTGTACATACACACATAACTCTGACTTCTAAGTAAATACTGCCACTTCCCCATCTTCCTGCTACTGACTTTGAAAGAGCAGTTCTGCTTCAGTCTGTTCCTACAGTCCTACAGGACTTATACAGACTCTACTGTGGGATATCTTTTGCCCCTTACTACAGGGGAAAAATAGAGGGGGTGGTGGCTGCCCCAATGTTTCCTGAGGTTATCTGTGACTAACGCACTTCAGTTAAACTCCCTAAAATCATGCCATTGCCTTTCACCCACCAGTAGTCTGCTGTCAAAGGTATTAGGGCTGCAATAGCAGGCAAAGCTACAAGTATCTTAAAATTGTAATTCACGGTACACTGTAACAGCCTCTTCTTACCCTGAGCCTAGTCCACTTTTTTATCCTTGTCGTCAGTTACTTCCCTGTGTGAACTCTGCACTCCAGTTGACTGCATCAATATTGCTAATTCCCAGGGTCATACCTGCCTGAGTGCCTCCGCTTTTATTTGGTTTCTCTTCTGCTTAAATTAAATTTTCTCTTCCTTGTCTCCCTTCCCAGAACTCTGCTTATCGAACTCCTATTTCTTCAAAAGTCATCTCAATGCCTCATCTCAACAACCTTAGTCATTTTTAGTATCCCCCAAACTAATGTAATTTTAAGCTTTTGAATCTGTTATACTAAATACCTCTTTTAACATAATTGTCATATTCTTTATCATTTTATTATTGCATTCACCTAGAATTGTACTCAATTCTTTGCATATATTATCACTCCTGTACTTGTCTCCACTGCATTGTAAGATCCTTGAAGAGTAGCAAGAATTATTTCTATTTCTAACCCCTCTAGACTATCCCTTGAAGCATAGGTAACCATTGCATATTGCAGTCAGTTCATAGGTATTCGATTAATGTTTTGAAAAGGTCTTTTTTAAAACCACTTATTTGTTTTATTTATCCCTTTGGCCGTGCCAGGGTCTTAGCTGTGATATACAGGATCTTTAGTTGCAGCACGTGGGGCTAATTCCCCGACCAGGGATCGAACACTGGCCTCCTGCATTGGAAGCTCAGAGTCTTAGCCAGTGGACCACAGGGGAAGTCCCTGAAAAAGATTCTCTTTTTTTCCTCTCCAGTCTGTCATCTAAATTGTAAGGACTTCAATGCCATACTCAAAAACAACAGCTCTGTTAAATGTCTCCTAACCAAGGTCTTTTGGGCTTGATGGTAGGGAGGAAAAGTCATATTTAGTTTCTGAGAAAAGTTTTGCCTATTATAATTGGCATTTTTGTATGCACATGAAAGTTTATTTATATAACAGAATTTCATCAAAGTATTATAAAATCTTTCCTTTTGGTGAAATGATAGAAAGCCTAAATAGTCACATTAATATGAAGCATATATTTTTATGTATAAGAGGATTTTTAAAAATACACTTATCACTAATTTTATCACAGGTGACATTTTATAATCTCAGTACTACAGGAATGGGAATATTCCCAGATGTCTGGAATTAAATCTTCCCATAAATAATAAATAAATTCAGTAGCATATCTATCAATTTTTCAACCATAAAAATATTCCCCAAACAACATGGCAGTGCTGCAGTGACTGATTATCCAAGCCATGCTTTCCAAATTGCCACATCGTTATTATAATTAAGACCACGCTGGGACTCTCTATGCAAATATCTTGACATCACACCGAAAATGCTGATGTGGCTTTAATGTGGATTGAGGCAAGAAAATAAATAGTCTTTATGTTTGTAAACTTAACAGTTATCTTGCAGTTCCTGGACGCATTATACTGATGTTGTAGAAGCTCTTTTCTTATTATTTTTTCAAAACCAACCAGTCATTTCCAATGTCAAAAATAATTCAGAGTTTTAAAATCACAACTTACATAGCATACGTATATTCAAAGTAAAAAGGGATAAGTAAAAACATATTATTCAATTGAAGAGGGGTAATTTCACTATTAAATAAGAAGATATAGTTTTAAATGGTTATGTAAAAATGAACGTATTTTTCTACAGTTAGCATGTGTTTTCCTGAGAAATACCATTGGATAAATCTAGAGCCTCAGGGAAGTCGGTAATAAGAGTGCTCATTTACTTCTCTCCAATCCAATTAGCAGGTTTAGGAGTTGTCCCTATTCAAATACTAAACTTCTTGCTCCCCAGGTTGCTGAGCTGTGTGATGGAAGATAGGATATGAGCTGTGACAGATGTTTTCACCGTCATGAAGCGGGGGACAGTAATGAAATGCTGCTTAAGACAGGTTATTCTGATGTTGATCCCATGTTCAACATTGCATAAGTGACTGTAAATTACAGTTAAATTATCACATGAATTGCCTACTGATTTACATGCTGAATAGAGGGATGTAGAGGAATGTCCTTAGTCACAAATGAAAGGATACCTAAAGATCAGCGCAGGGTGTGGTTTTGCTTATTACTTTTACCCAGATCTCAAACTTTAGGAGCCATCCTCCATATTAATGTTAGCTGCTCAGTTATGTCTGACTCTGTGACCCCATGGACTGTAGCCTGCCAGGTTCCTCTGTCCACGGGATTCTCCAGGCAAGAATATTGGAGTGGGTTGCCATTCCCTTCTCCAGGAGATCTTCCCAACCCAGGGATCAAACCCAGGTCTCCTGCCTTATTAGGCTCACTAGCTATTGAATCACTCTTCTTAGCATTTTATACTTTTTAAAACTTGCTTTCCTAATATCTAAAACCCACCTCTTATTATGTTCAGTATTCCTCCATTTACTATCACAGATATGTGTGATGAACACCCAAGGTTCCACCGTTCCATGTGAACAACCAGTTATTTTCTATTCTTAAAATGAAATCCAGAGACTACATAAGTGTGACTAGACCAAACTGTCAATAAAGTAAACAATAAATTCCTCCAAATACTCTGTTTTTAACAGGATAAAGCTTTTTATTTTCAGAGCTGGCATCACAAATAGCATTTAGGTAAAAACAAAAAAACACCGGACTCCATAAATTCCCAACTGCTCCTGTGACTGTATCATTTAAGCTGTCTGGACTCATCCGCTTCATAATTTTTAACTTGTTCAGCAGCTGTGAATATAAAATGAGATCCCACCTATAAAGTACTTATAATGGGCCCTGCATGTTAAAAAAAAGAATTCCATATTGACAACTCCACACCACATTCTATTGATTAAAGGACACATGTATTTAACCCTTTATCATCTCTATAATTACTGCATCTTATATTAGGTTCATTTTAAAATCACTGTGGCCAAGCAACAGTTATAGTTGTCATTGCTAGTACTTGGGAATTTTATTGTTATTCCTGAAAGCAATAGCAACCCCATAATATTTCTACCAAAAACAAAGAAATAAAAACAGGTAAGGGCCATTTGAGGAAGGAAAATAAACCCTCCCTTGATTGCTAGCTTAAATCTTTCATTGACAAACATCTTCTGGTACAATTAAAAATGGAGCCACATTAGAACTTAGAAATAGGTACCAGTGTCCTGGAAAAAAACTCTGGAGATAACAGGGAACACTCTAAGAAATCCTGGATAACCAATGCATGTGACGCCACAGAGATGCTATATGTAGGAGAACACAAACTTTGATGAGTGTCAACTAATAAGCTACTTGAAAGATTTGGATTCTGAATGTAAAGAAGTTTTAGGAATACCTTCCCTTTTAATGTATGTAAAAGTGGTACATTTTTTAAAAAGTATTTAAATAAGTCATACAAAGCTATTTGGGTGAGCATACAGTAAAAATTAGAGTTGATAAAAAAGTGTTGTGGTTTAATTTGATGCCATTCTACTCTCTCTGGGACACATAAAATGATGGTCTATCTCAGTCATTCACACACTTTAGGTTTGAAGAAATACGGTGTATTATCATTAATACATGTATAATGTATTCTTTAGTGATGCCATGGAGGGTCAGAAAGCATCTATTGATTTTTTTTACATTATTTTACTTTACAGTACAGTATTGGTTTTGGCATACATTGACATGAGTCCACTACGGGTGTACATGAGCTCCCAAACATGAACCCTCCTCCCACTTCCCACCCCACATCATCCCTCTGGATCATCCTCGTGCACCAGCCCCAAGCATCCTGCATCCTGCATCCTGCATCCTGCATCAAACATAGACTGGTGATTCATTTCTTACATGATAGTATACATGTTTCAATGCCATTCTCCCAAATCATCCCACCCTCTCCCTCTCCCTCTCCCTCAGAGTCCGAAAGTCCACTCTACACATCTGTGTCTCTTTTTGCTGTCTTGCACATAGGGTCATCATTACCATCTTTCTAAATTCCATATATATGTGTCAGTACACCGTACTGGTGTTTTTCTTTCTGGCTTACTTCACTCTGTATAATCGGCTCCAGTTTCATCCATCTCATTAGAATAGATTCAAATGTATTCTTTTTAATGGCTGAGTAATACTCCATTGTGTATATGTACCACAGCTTTCTTATCCATTCATCTGCTGATGGACATCTAGGTTGCTTCCATGTCCTGGCTATTATAAACAGTGCTGTGATGAATATTGGGATACATGTGTCTCTTTCAATTCTGGTTTCCTCCGTATGTATCCCCAGCAGTGGGATTGCTGGGTCATAAGGCAGTTCTATTTGCAATTTTTAAGGAATCTCCACACTGTTTTCCATAATGGCTGTACTAGTTTGCATTCCCACCAACAGTGTGAGAGGGTTCCCTTTTCTCCACATCCTCTCCAGCATTTATTGCTTGTAGACTTTTGGATCACAGCCATTCTGACTGGTGTGAAGTGGTACCTCATTGTGGTCTTGATTTGCATTTCTCTAATAATGAGTGATGTTAAGCATCTTTTCATGTGTTTGTTAGCTATCCATATGTCTTCTTTGGAGAAATGTCTATTAAGTTCTTTGGCCCATTTTTTGATTGGGTCGTTTATTTTTCTGGAATCGAGCTGCATAAATGAAGCAACTGACAAACATCTATTGATTTTAAATCAGCCTAAATCCTAATTCACTAAAATTAGCAGCACTTTGAAACCTATAATTAAGACTTTCAATTTGATGGATATCATTTGTGAACATACTAGGTTTTCCCCATCTGTAGATTCTCAGTGTCCGTGTTTCCTCTAGTTAGGAATTACATAGGCTTCGTTTGTTCCTCCTTTTCATCTTCTCTAGAGAATAATGGCCTGTCTTTGAGGTCCCCCTGAGTCCCCCAAACTGAATATCAAATATACCACAAAGTTTAAGTTTTAAGCCAGACAATGCCATTCATGTGATTTGCCTTCCTAGCAGTGTATGGCCACATATGCTAGTAAGTGGCTGGTATCATTCTTATTGTTAATTCCAAGGAACAGAGGATGATAAGGTTTCTGTTAGCACTATATCTAATCTGCTAATACTGTCTTTGTAGGTGGAGTTCAGTGCCCAAACAGCAGTGCTCTGCAAGAGGTACGCAGCTGTAACGAGCACCCCTGTACTGTGTACCACTGGCAAACTGGACCCTGGGGCCAGTGTATCGAGGACACATCAGTTTCGTCCTTCAACACAACTGCAACTTGGAATGGGGAGGCCTCTTGCTCCGTTGGCATGCAGACAAGAAAAGTCATCTGTGTACGGGTCAATGTTGGCCAAGTGGGACCCAAAAAGTAAGAACTTGAAAACGACAGTAGTTAATTCCTGTGGCCAACCATGTAGGGATGGGCCCAGGCTTCACTTGCTTCATGAAATGGAATGGTTGATGCTCATCATACCTGACCTCAAGAGTAAGACTTCTCTGTTTTGAAGGCAGCCACTGATAAAAGTTATAACAGCTTGTACCTGGAATCCATAAATTCTGTAGAAATCTCTCCATGTGGTACCTACTTTTAGTGTTATAGTAGCACTTTCTGCTTTTATTGAGCTAGTGAGGCAGTGAAAGAAGTGCTCACTCTAGGCCTGGCTGATCAATAGTGACAGTATCCAAAGTCCTAGCCGTGGACGTCATCAATGACCTCCTGTGTACCCGTAGGCTGTGGACACTGCCCATCTAGTTGAATTGGGCAATAGCCTTCTATGATCTGCCTTTCATTTCCTTAGAAGGTACTATATCAAAAATACTGAGGCCAAATGTACTACATCTTTTAATGGTTAAATGAATAAACCATTTACTCCCAAGGGAGAGCCTTAGGATAGGACAAGGGTTAGAATAAGCAGAAAAAGCATAAGTGTCTCACTGTAGTTAACAAGTAGTGTGATAACACAGCAAACAGTTTGGTAGAGAACCTGAGAGTTGACATATTGTATGTGCCTTGTGAGAAATTAAAAAAAAAAAAAAAACATACCAGCATAAACGGGGCTAATCATTTCCTGGAGAAAATTAATAAATCAGTTATAAAAATATATGCAAAGAGGGAGAAAACTCTTAGCATTTGTGATTTAGACAGCATCCATCTTTTTAAAGTTTGTATCACTTTAGCCATGTGAAACATGAAAAGTAAAACCTATCAGTTTTTCACTAAGCCATTTTTCCCTGGTATAAAAATTTCTGAAAACTTGGTTGAGTACTTAGGTTTCGTGTGTGGTCTTAAACATACTGCTTAAGTCGGATTCTGGCTTCAGTTTTCAAAAATACTTGCAGAAATTTAGTGAAAACAAAAAGTAGTAATGTAAGCACTCAATGAATCTTAGAAATTATTTTCTCTTGGAAAATTGAAAAGACTTAGTGTTTCAGAGAAATGATAATAATGTAACTGATATATGACAAACTCCAGGGGACAAATAAGAATCTCATGATGACTTGTTTTTTCCTAATGGCCAGAGTTCTGGACTTTAGCAATATTTTGCCCCATCATTTAGTTAGAAATTAAGAAACATGCAAAATTGATGGGATTTACTTTGCATGTTTCACGTGTCTAAGATGATATAAACTTTAAAAGATGGATGCTGTATAAAGCAACAATGATAGAGTTTTCTTCCTCTTTGCATGTATTTTTATAACTGATTTATTAATTTTCTCCAGCAAATGATTAGCCCAGTTACGCTGATATGGTTTTTTGTTTGTTTGTTTCTCATAAGGCACATACAACATGTCAATTCTGGGTTCTCTAGCAAACAATTATGTAGTTAGAAAATATATACCAAAAGATTTGAATAAATTGAGAAACTATTCCATATACTTCATAGGTAGCCCCAAACCAATATTTCAGTAAAAATGATGCTAAATTTGTGATGACTGTAACAAAGGATATTAATGTGCAGTATATTAAAAGTCAATAGCAGTAACAGCAGAAGCGGAAGTCCCAAGTGCTGGAGATTGTGGGACTTGCTGGGACAAGCAAAGAGGCAGAAATATTTGCTGCAGGGAGTTATCACCTGAACAGCTTGTCGTGGTTCAGATTGGGGGTTATTGTTCTGAGCTTCTACTGGTAAGCTCACTCTGTTCCTCTTTTGCCGTTTCATTTACCTTTTAGATGTTACTGTTGTATTTTCCTCACTTTGCAAACTACAGAGTTTTTTCCTCAGCAGTGGATGTACATACACGCAAGCCTATGTGTGGTAAAGCCTGGTGGATTAATGTCATTAAATCATTCAATAGAAAGGATATCCTGAAGCCCCATGTCAGAGCACCACAATAATCCATTAAAAATGTGCTTTACCCTTGCTGCCTTTATTCAGTGACCTGGATACAAGTATAGATTTGTTAAATCAAATGAGTTTCCTTTGCCCTTAAAGTTCTAAAAAATAAAGCAAATACTGTGAATTCCAAAGAAAATATTACTACGCTTATGCCTAAATATGCTAGGTTAAATTCAGTGACTGCTTTTCGGTACTAGACATTTGAAACAAAAATGCAAATAGAAACCTTGTTTTAAACTCCTCTTAATAAAACAGATTACTGTGCAATGGCAAAATCAATGTTATTGATCTTATCTATCCTCCGAGTAACAAACTTCAACTCCTATCACATCTGTTTAATTTGACCTTGAATAAGATTTGGGGGAAAATCAATTCCTTGATTTAAACCACAAACACTAAATACAAACAGTACAAAAGAGAAAAGAAGCATGTTGACTGAACCAATTGCCTCACCAAAGGAAGTCTGAATTCATTTCACTGGATGTGATCTAGGCTGTATAATTTATATCGGTCTGTTCATTTAACAGCTTTGTTGTTGGTAATTTTGTTCTCCACAGCTAACCGAATATCTTGCTGAGGAATTTTCTAAACTAAAATAGAATTTTTGAGGTTGTCAATGATAGCATTGTAAATTCCATTGATTTATTTAGAGCTAAAATTTGAAAAGCATGTAACTGAGCAATGTTCTCCCATTGTTAAAGTTCTAAAATTACCTCATTGAGAAGGAAAGCTTCCAATAATACTTATTAATAATACCATAGTTTCAATAAGAATTAACAGGATGATTAAATGTGAGGTTTTGCCATATAATGTTTCCTGGTTAAGAATGTAGGTTAACATAATTCTAGTGATTTATAATCTCAATTGTAACAAAACATTAACTTCTAATGATTCTTATCTAAATTTTTTTTCTGTTCATGACTTTGAGTAGGCATAGCAGTTAGGAAAATCCAAGCGTATATTCAACATAAACCAGAGAGAATATTTTATTTTGAAATGCTGAATCCAATGTATTTTTAAAAATCCACTTTCAAATAAAGCCTGCTGTTACTGAGTGAACAACAACAACAACAAAAAATACATGTATCTGTATAGTTGAATAGAATATAATACTTATGGATGAGATAGGACACATAAATAAAAACATATCAAAAATGAAGTGTCAGCAGAGTGCTATATAGAAATTATGGGAAGGAGATTAATGATGTTGATTTATTCACTTATAGTTCAGTTCTGAAAAGCTGATTAACTTACTTGTTGAAAGACAATTTATCTTGACGTACAACAAGAAATTTGACTTCTCCTATGGGGAGTATTTTTAAATCCCATTTTTCACTAATTTGCCAAGTTATTCCAGCAACAGTTATACTGGTTGATTCATTTCTTTTTTTTTTAATTTTTATTTTTACTTTATTTTGCTTTACAATACTGTATTGGTTTTGCCATACATTGACATGAATCAGCCACGGGTGTACATGAGTTCCCAATCCTCTTAACTTACTTGTCAGAGATGATATGATACCACCTCAAAAGAAAATTCTTAGGAATCAGAACATTACTTTTAGTTACATGAATTATGTTATTATGTTTTGTTGTCCTTATATGCATCTTCTAGTATTGATAACATTTGATTGCTCTTGATAGTAAAATCAGATTGTGAAGATGCAGAAAAGAATTGGGAAATTTAAAAATCATGTAATAAGCACACAATAAACAAAAGAGTATATTTAAAACTCATACATCAGCGTCCTGAAATTCTTCTAGGAAGTGAAAACCTTATAAAGTGTAAGGCATTTCAGTGTTTTGTCATTATTTTTCTCTCATGTCCCTAATAATATATTTTATAATTTTGGTGTTTTAAAAAATTATAATTAAGCTAATTTTACTATAATTTATGTCAAAAACACAGTGTTTTGTTTTTCTTTAAATTACTTGTTGACTCTTTTTATTTATATTCATTCACTCTTATTATAATTTATTAAAATACCTAAAATATTTTAAATCCAATAGATTAAAACTTGGAAGAAAATGGAAGAAAAAATAAGAATACAGTGAATGAAACCAGGAACAGAACAAAAATTGTTTATCTTAATTAGCTGTATACTTTATTATCTTATTGCTTATTTTTTATGACATTCATAGCTGTAAATATAATATTGGTTTTTGAGCATGTACTATGTATAGAATATGCCATTATAAATTTACTTTGTGCTAAACATATTTTGTAAAAATAAAGTACAGAGTAGCCTGGAAAATTATGATTGACAATAAGCCTATTTAGTTATACAAAGGTGTAGAATTGGTTCCTTAAATTGGTAATTTAAACTTTTATAAATTTCTTATAAGGCATGTTAGAAAATGCAGTTTTATTAATAGGTTGTTATAAATGGGTAAAGAATAATTATTATATTTTCTCTTACATAGCACAATTACTATAGTTAAATTTTCACTTCCTGCCTTGAGAAGCTTTATTGAGGTTCAGTTCAGAAGAATTATTTTAGTTGCATAGTTCTTGTCAAATAGTAGAAAGAATCCTGGAGGTTGAATACTACAGATGATGACTGTTTAGCAATTTTAGAAGTAAAAGTTCTAAAGATATAAATTACCTGGTTCTGGGTTAGTACAGAGGTCTACTAATCTCCCTTTGCTTTTCCTAGGTGTCCTGAAAGCCTTCGACCTGAAACAGTACGACCCTGTCTGCTCCCTTGTAGGAAGGACTGCGTCGTGACTCCATATAGCGACTGGACCGCATGCCCTTCCTCATGTAAAGAAGGTATGCCCTGAAGGGTTCTGAAGGCGGTTCACCCAGGATCCCTCTTCTAGGCCTCCAAGTTCCTCTGACTGAGCAATGTTTTGATTCTTACATGGGGCTGACTCTATGATCCTGGATTGGGACAAATGCCATGAAATCTGGATTTCCTTCTAGAAAATAATACAGGTTTTAGAGTACCAAATAAATAAGTCAAATGAGTTTTATGCCAAAACTGACTTAAATAACTGTGTGATATAGATCTAAGTGAAAATATTCTAGATTTTATTATATTCATAATGTTTCCTTAAGCATTGATTCTACAAGAATGTGCAGTGGCCTGGTGTATTTCAAAAGAATACAAAGTGATCTTCTGAGTACTCCTGGTTTTCAGCCTACTTAGTTGCAAGAGATAGCCATGGGACCAGAGTCACTACACATTCAATTATGTGACCCAAAGGATGGGAATAAAGGAAAGAGGGAAATGATCAAAGTGTAACTCTGCCAGTGCTTAACATGCCATGAGGCATTGTTATAACATGAGGATTTGCTCCCAGTTTGGTTTGGTTTTTTTCTTGGTATAATTGTCCTGCAGTTTGTGGGTCGTCTGCTTGGCGGCTCTATAGTGTGGCTAACGGCAACCTCCTCCAAGAGGGTTTCTGCCCCATGCATAAGGTCCTTTCTCACTGCCGCTAAGATGTCCTCATCCTCTAGGAGACTGTACAGAAAGTGAGCACCTTTTCTCTCGGTGTCACAAATGACCTTGTCTCCTACTTTTTATTTTACTCTCCTGACTAATAGAGGTAGTTTATCTTAAGTTTCTTTTATGCTTCTACTTATGCTCCTTGACTCTTACTATAGGGATTAATGTAAGAATCAACCTCTGGTTTAACAACTGCTTTAAATTACCAGAATATATTTTTTTAATCCTGAAGATATTACATAAGATTATAAACTTCATAATTGATTATTTTTGCTGTGTGGTTATTTTATATAGTTCAAATATGGGTTCCTTTTTATGCTTTTTCTATTTTAAATACCATTGATATGTAAAATAAATCACAAAGTGAGCAAGAATAGAAATTTTTTCTGTTATTTCATTTTTAACATCTTATTTATCTATTTATTTTTGACCGTGCCTAGTCTTCATTGCTGGGCTTTCTGTAGTTGCTGCAAACAAGGCTCCTTTTCTTTCCATGCTAGGACTTCTCATTGAGATGTCTTCTCTTCTTGTGGAGCACAGGTTTCAATAGTTGTGACATTCAGGCTCAGTTGCTCTGTGGCATGTGGTATCTTCTTGAACACCAGGGATCAAACTCATGTCCAATGCTTTGGCAAGCAGATTCTTTTCTTTTTTAATTGGAGGATAATCAGTTTACAACATTGTCTTGATTTCTGTCATACATCAACATGTATCGACCATAGATATACATATATCCCCTCCCTCTTGAACCTCCCTCCCACCTCCCACCCCATCCCACCGCCTTATGGTGTCACAGAGAACCAGTTTGAGCTCCCTGTGTCATACAGCAAACTCCCACTGGCTATCTGTTTTACATACAGTAATGTATATGTTTCCATGGTACTCTCTCAATTCCTCTGGATTCTTAACCACTGGATCAAAAGTCTTTTAAGGCATTTTAAAGGCTTTGGGACAAAAAGAGTTGTCATTAACTCTTCAAAAATGTTAATGACTTTAATCTTATTGCTATAGTAATGTCTTTGTCTGTCATTTTTATTCAGATTTTCTTCTTTTATCGCCTTACTTTATTTTTTTAATTTAAATTTTTGGTTGAAGGTTATTTGCTTAACTATTGCATTGGTTTCTACCAAACATCAACATGAATCAGCCATAGGTCTACCCATGTCCCTTCCCACTTAAACATCCCTCCCACCTTCCTCCCCACCCCACCCCTTAGGGTATTTTCCCCTGAGTCATACCACAAGTTTCCATTTGCTATCTGTTTTACATATGATAATGTACATTTCCATGTTACTTTCTCCATACCTCTCACCCTCTTTTTCCTGCCCAACCTTGTCCATTAGTCTGTTCTCAGTGTCTGTGTCTCCACTGCTGCTTTTGAAATAGGTACATCAGTACCCAACTTTCTAGAATCTATATATATGCATTAGTATATGATCATTGTTTTTCTGAGTTACTTCACTCTGTATAATAGGTTCTATGTTCATCCACCTCATTAGATCTGACTCTGTCTCTTTGCTTTCTTAAAAACTAAATAGCATATGATATCCTTTAGTTTGGTCACAATCAGCAATAGGGTTGTAGTTTCTCATAGATTGATATTTCTGTGATAATTGTTGGTTATTCATCATTACCATGAAAAAGGTGGTTTATTACAGGAAATTTATGTGCTTGAAAATTTTATTCTGGATATTTTCATACTTAATATTTTATATTGATGTAAGCCATTTACTAATAATTCCAAAACATGCAGTTACATTGGTAGTACCATGATTAATAACCTCACAGAACTTTAACATTTGTAAGTAAAATTTTTGAAAGTAGAAAAAAACTTTGCCTCTTCTTTATATTGGACATTTTTTCATTTTGCATAAAATATTTTGAAATAACAGTTCTCTTGGTCTTAAGTATTTTAAAGAAATAAAGTAGGGACTTCCCTGATGGTCAAGTGGTTAAGACTGTGTTTCCACTGAGAGGGCATAGGTTCAATCGTTGGTCAGGGAACTAAGAACCTATATGCTCTGTGGTGTACAAAAAAAAAAAAAAAAAGGCCTGGTTTGATTATATTTAAAAATTTTTAAGAAATAAACCAGAAATATTCCATTAAATTGATTCTAGACTAGCCATCCTAAAAATAAGGAATCAGGTAAATATCTCTCATTTCATTATACCTTCATTTGAAAGTAATTTGGGATATTGAAATGTGTCCAAGAATTAGGTAATAGTTTAGTAGCCTATGAATTTGTTATTTTATTATGCATTATCTGTGTCTGGAAAAGGAAGAAAATAGATATAACTTATTAAAAACCTATAATTGGAAATTAAATAACATGATTTTTCATTTAATCTCTGCTGATGCTTTTATAGCACTAAAGCTGTTTTATTCTTCTCTGACCATTTATAAAATATAAAAAATTTTATATGACAAACTGTAATAACTTATATAAGGCAGTTAAAAAATGTTACAGATGAGGGAACAAATAAATTGTAAATGCTCTGCATGTATTAATTAAATTAATACTCATCTGTACTCTATGTATAAATGCATATTGCATTTATAATTTATTGATTACTGTATTTAACTAACACTTTGATGGCCCTACAGAGAAGAGCTTCAAAGAAGCTTTTGATCGCATTTAAAATATAGAACTATTCTATATAGATCAGATAATGTAAGACTTAGATGACTCAGTAAAAGATTTAGTGGTAAAGCAGAAAGCGCTCTAGGGAAGAAACAGGGAAAATCTACTGTGGAAGCAAATATCAGGGGAAATCTTGCTGAAAAGAAGGGAGAAGAGACCTTTTGAAAGAGAGAATGCATAAAAGAACCCCAGGTGATCAAAAGCATCAGGAAAAGTCTTAGTGACCATGAAAAAGATGGACTGTTCAAAAGAAAGTGGGATCCAACCCACTGGAGCTTGGAATGTCTGGGGGAAAGTCAGAATGTGAAGTTGGAAAATTGAGACCGGTTGTAGAAGATTGAATTAGACTTAGGTGGCACTAGTGGTAAAGAACCTTCCTGCCAGTGCAGGAGATGTAAAAGATGCCAGTTCCATCCTTGGGTTGGGAAGATCCCCTGGAGAAAGAAATCATAACCCACTCTAGTAGGCTTGCCTGGGAAACCCCATGGACAGAGAAGCCTGGTGGGCTACAGTCCATAGGGTTGCAAAGACATGACTGAAGCAACTGAGCCTGCATGCATAGCAGGACACAATTTCTAGTTTTCGATTGAACATAAAAATGAGTAGTGAGTTTCATGATGTGTGTGTATATATGTGTGTGTGTGTATGTATATATACACACACATATGTATGCATCAGTAAACAGGGAAACCAATTTTCCTGATATCAGGAAGCTTATTTTCTGGTAGTATGAGACAGAAAGCAGATGACACCACCCTTATGGCAGAAAGTGAAGAGGAGCTAAAAAGCCTCTTGATAAAAGTGAAAGAGGAGAGTAAAAAAGTTGGCTTAAAACTCAACATTCAGAAAAAGAAGATCATAGCATCTGGCCCCATCACTTCATGGGAAATAGATGGAAAAACAGTGGAAACAGTGTCAGACTTTATTTGTGGGGGCTCCAAAATCACGGCAGATGGTGATTGCAGCCATGAAATTAAAAGACGCTTACTCCTTGAAAGGAAAGTTATGACCAACCTAGATAGTATATTCAAAAGCAGAGACATAACTTTGCCCACAAAGGTCCGTCTCGTCAAGGCTATGGTTTTTCCTGAGGTCATGTATGGATGTGAGAGTTGAATTGTGAAGAAGGCTGAGCACCAAAGAATTGATGCTTTTGAACTGTGGTGTTGGAGAAGACTTTTGAGAGTCCCTTGGACTGCAAGGAGATCCAACCAGTCCATTCTGAAGGAGATCAGCCCTGGGATTTCTTTGGAAGGAATGATGCTAGAGCTGAAACTCCAGTACTTTGGCCACCTCATGAGAAGAGTTGACTCATTGGAAAAGACTCTGATGCTGGGAGTGATTGGGGGCAGGAGGAGAAGGGGATGACAGAGGATAAGATGGCTGGATGGCATCACTGACTTGAAGGACATGAGTTTGGGTAAACTCTGGGAGTTGGTGATGGACAGGGAGGTCTGGCGTGCTGCGATTCATGGGGTCGCAAAGAGTCGGACATGACTGAGTGACTGAAAAACTGAACTGAACTGATGAGACAGAAAAGGCATTTGATCATTGTTCTAATGTCTTGATGCTTGTGAAGGATCAAGTGAAGGATGCAGGGTATGTAAGAAAAAAGATGTGAGATCATTTTGGAGAATGTAAAAGTAGCCAAGTAACATGTAATAGAATTTGTAATAGGCAATATGGAATAGCCATGTAGTCATTCGTTTTAAAATGAGTTACTCAACACAGTTGCCACTATTTCTTCAGCCATGTTCAGCTGCCTGAATGAAGCCAAGGTATAGGAAAATAATTACCATCGATTAAGGTCAGGGCTCTTCTAGAAGAGCTCAAGAAAGAGAGAGTGGAACAGAAAGTCAAGAATGTTTTCAATGGAGTACTTTTAATAATAATGGACACGTGGCTCAGTCAGTAAAGCGCCTGCCTACAGTGCAGGAGACCCGGGTTCAATCCCTGGATCAGGAAGATCCTCTGGAGAAGGAAATGGCAACCCACTCCAGTACTCTTGCCTGGAAAATCCCATGGACAGAGGGGCCTGGTAGGCTACAGTCTGTGGTGTCACAAAGAGTCAGACACGACTAAGCGACTTCACTCACTCACTCACTCACTCAAAGCAACTTAGCAGCAGCAGCAGCAGCATGGAATCTAAGGTGGTTTGGGATGGAAGTGAGGTCATGAAGGGGATGATATAGAGAAAAAATTGATTGGGAGAATGGATTGACCACCTTTAGAAGTGCAAAGCATTTTAGTAAAATTAACTTTTACCTTTAGTATAGTAGGTAAAGTGGTAAGTTAGGTGGAATGACCAGAAATTAAGGTGTTTAAAGATGAGAATGTACAAATATTGATGAAGATGTCATCAGGGGATGACAGAAGAGCTAGTAACTGATGCAAGATGCACAAAAAAGTCACTGGAGCTGAGGAGGTACAGCAATTCAGAGCCTCCAGTGCCTTGAATAGAATAACTGTGTGGATGCCCAGACCAACAGGGTGGTGGCAGGGGTAGGAAGAGAGAGGATTGCAACCATTATGTAATGAAATGTTAGTTGATGACTGCCACAGAGTAAATAGATGATGGTAAAATTAATGACAGGAACTTCAGAGGAGTTAGATATTATTGAATTAGTTAGTATCACCCACTTAATGAACCTGATCTTGACCAAACTCCAGGAGATGGGGTTAGACAAAGGAGCCTGATGTGCTGTACAGTCCATGGGATCACAAAGAGTCGAACATGACTTCGCAACTGAACTACAATGGCATTAAAGCGAGGAGAAAAGACTGGGAAATGGCTAGGTAGAAACTGCCTCCACTAGCAAAGAATGTGAAGGGAAATTTCTAAGAAAAGATTGAAGCTCATAGACAACATGCTCCTTTGGGTTGTTGTTCATTAGCTCAGTCATATCCAACTCTTTGCACCCTTATGGACTGAAGCACGCCAGGCTTTCCTGTCCTCCACTATTTTCTGGAGTTTGTTCAAACTCATGTCTATTGAGTCGATGATGTCATCCAACCATTTCATCCTCTGTCATCCCCTTCTCCGCCTGCCTTCAATCTCTCCTAGCACCAGGGTCTTTTCCAATGAGTCAACTCTTCACATCAGGTGGCCAAAGTATTGGAGCTTCAGCTTCAGCATGAGTCCTTCAAAGGAATGACTGGTTGGATCTCCCTGTAGTTCAGCAGACTCTCAAGAGTCTTCTCCAGCACCACAGTTTGAAGGAATCAGTTTTCAGTGCTCAGCCATTTTTATTGTCCAGCTCTTAGATCCATATATGACTACTGGAAAAAACATAATTTTGACTATACAGACCTTTGTCAGCAAAGTAATGTCTCTGCTTTTTATTTGATATGCTGTCTAGGTTGGTCATAGTTTTGTTTTTTTTTTTCCAAGTAGCAAATATCTTAATTTCATGACTACTGTCACCATCTGCAGTGATTTTGGAACCCAAGAAAATAAAGTCCATTACTGTTGCCATTGTTTCCCCATCTGTTTGCCATGAAGTGATGTGACTTGATGCCATGATTTTCATTTTTTGAATGTTGAGTTTTAAGCCAGCCTTTTCACTCTCCTCTTTCACCCTCATCAAGACGCTCTTTAGTTCTTCTTCACTTTTTATTATTAGGGTGGTGTCATGTGCATATCTGAGGTTATTGATATTTCTCCCAGAAGTCTTGATTCCAGCTTGTGCCTCATCCAGTCCAGCATTTCTCATGATATACTCTGCATATAAGTTAAATAAGCAGGTGACAATATACAGCCTTGACGTACTCCTTTCCCAATTTGAAACCAGTCCATTGTTCCATGTCCTGTTCTCACCTTTGGGTACAATGGTGGAAAGATTAGAAGATAGAAAAGACTGACAGATTCAACTAGGTTGTGTGCAGCATGTATGCTGTGATCCAGGTGATGATGGAAGACATGCAGGGGGAATCAGAACTGCTAATTTATCAGGGCGAGTGAAGGTATGTGAGATGTTTTTTTGGGATGGTGTCTCAGCAAAAGGTACTAACTGCTGTAAATTAAAATGCGTGGAACCACTAGGATAGTGGTCTTCTCTGGAGCTCCTAGATGGTAGAGGCCAAGGAGTGCAAGAATGCCACTTCAGGAATCTGCTATCCTGTGAGTAAGAGGTTCTGAGGAGTGGGGCTGTGTTTGGCCAAGCTCAGACCATCTTACCACCAGCAGGGGAGCTCTGCCTCTTCTGTTTGGCAGCTCTCTGTTGAGTCTCCAAGAACAAAAGCCTTTCAGAAATCTAAACCTAGACACTCAGACTTAAAAAGAATAACTATAATTGTGTATTGAGGGGAAAACGAAAGACCAGTGGGTGGCAGAGGAGGCTGCGTTTGAACAACAGTGCCAAGATGCTTTGTGTGCTGGGAGAAGCCTTTTCTGTTTTGCCTGTAGACTGCTGTAACTGAGAATAAAGATACAATGGTTTTATAGAAAACTTGTCTTTTGTTGCAGGGAAAATAAAGCAATGACGTGTCATTAGCTTTTCATTATTTGATATGAAATAGGAATGAGGCAAGCTCCGTTGAAATTACTTTGACTTCCACACACAATTTAAAAATGTTTGAAAAGTTGAACGTTCGAGGATAGATAATAGCAAAAGAAAAGTAATTCAGGAATGGGGTTGTTCTTTGAAATTTAATTCTATAGGTAAAATTTACATTTTATAAGGGTCTTGAACTTATGAAAATGGGGCGCTATCCTCCTTTATAAATCACTTTAGATAGCTAACATTATAGTATAGTATTGCAGAAAGAAAGAGCAGAGTAGCTTAGGGTTCCAGAAAGAACAAAGTAATTTGAAATTACTTCTCTCATGGTGTATGTATGTGTGGGGATGTGTGTTAGTCACTCAGTAGTATCTGATTCTTTGTGACCCCATGGACTGTAGCCTCTGTCCGTGGAATTCTTCTGGCAAAAACACTAGAGTGGGTTCCCTTCTCTGGGGGATCTTCCCAATCCAGAGCTCGAACCCAAGTCTTCCACATTGTCCACACTGCAGGCAGATTCTTTACCACATGAGCCACCAAGGAAGCCCCTCTCTAATGATAACATCTTGAAAAATCAATGCTGATGAACATCAGTGTTGAGGAGAGAGTAGTTTAATCCTCAAACCAGTGTACTAGTTAACTTTTCCAAATGTTCTTTATAAACGGCTTTATTAAAGATGGAAAACATTTATGCATATATTTGTAACTCATCTTAAAAAATCAATGCTTTTGATCAAATAATACACTTGGCTGCTCACAGTCTGCTTCTTTTTGTGTGTTTGTTTTTCTTACTACATTTATTGACTTGAGGGCTGGAAGGGATATTGCAGAGGCACCTTTTCTACTTTGATGCTCTCAAGCTGTACTCTTCTAGAATTACCCCTGATGGGCTCAAAACTGCTTTTATATTTTACTTTTTGCATGAAATGTTTCCCTTTCAATTTCTTATCACTATGCTGCCCCACCTGTCATCTACCTCACTTCCAGCTTAACGCATCTTAGTTTTGCCTGCCCTTTAAATCCTTCTATCAAGAAACTTCTCCAGTGAAATTTACCTTGAATGTCTTAAGATAACTGAAAAGTGTATAACTGAGTAAGAGATTATGTATCCTCTGAGTCTCTGTGGCCCATTACCACATAAATATGTTATCCCTTTTTTCTCTACCTATCCTAGGTAGTTATTTTCAAGTATAAACACTACAGGAATATTCCTTTGTTTTTCCCATGCTCATTATTTCCAATGAAAGTGATACCTTGTTGTTTTTTTTTAATTAAAAGTAAAGAACAGACTTAGTACCCATGTGAATAATTCTATAAGGAAATGGATAAAAAGAACACAAGATGTTAGTTTATAATCCAGTTGAAAAGTAAAATTAATGTGTTTGCTCATTCAGCAGACATTTATTAAGATTTACTCTGTGTGACCATTGCTCTCAGTGCTGAAATACAAAGATAAATGGAAACTGTGTATGTATCCCCACCACATGCAATAGTGGTATAAATACATACAGGTAACTATGAACTTTTCAAATTCCACATTTACTAACTCGAGTTACTGGTGAGGAAGCTTCCATTTTTATTTATTGAATTTTTTTGAACATGTGCTGTAGCTCTCCCCTTGCACTCTGGTCTGAGGGCTGTATAACTGGCCTGAGCTCCACAGTGCTGTTTTGTTGCATGTAAAAGTAATTCATTAACTGAGAGCTGAGAAGAAATGAACCTCCTAGTTCATAGAACGTGGATGTCATGACACGTTCTGTGTAACTCCATTAAACTTCCTCTCTAGGTGTTACGGCTTTGGAATGTTCCATTTTAATCAGGTCACAATCTCTGCCCTGTGGCTTGCACAAGGTTAAGGTATTTGAACTTTTATAAGAATAAATGGATTCCCATTGTGGAATCAATTATGGAAGTGAAAAAGAGTCATCAGAGTCTTATATATATATAGTACAAGCTTGTGGACATGGTGATAAGGCACTAGAATGTTTCAGAGTTTTATATTAGGAGGCTTTTTGCTTTCAAGTCAGTAAACAAAGTAGAATTGAAATACTAACAGTTGACTGCTGCTTCCTATCTGAACACCCTGGGTATATACCAGGTGATATCTAGGTAATCTATATAGTACCGCTGATGCTAACCTCATTGTCCCCTCCAGTCTCCAGATCCCTTGACCTAAAGTCTGTGTCTGCTCTTTATCAGCCAGTTAAAAAAAGTTACTGACTCAAGAATTTCAAACACCCGGGAAACAAAGACCCCTCTGTGCTCTTTCCCTCTTTTTCCCTGTTAAAAAACAAGCACGTGTCTTCCTCCTTCCCTCAATGCTAAACAAATGGTATGAATGCTCATTTAGTCTTTTAAAAGATTAAAGACACATCATAAATATAAAACATAAGGAAGATAATAGATAATAGTGTAAAAAAAAAAGCATAGAGTCAGGTAGTAAATAGGGTAGAGGGAAGGAAGAAGAGAATTTATAATGTAAAATCAAAGTTAAGGTAAGCTTCTGTACTTGAGAAAATTAACTCTGAGATTCTGGTGAATAAAGCAAGAAATGGAAGCACAGTGGATTCTTAACAGATTTTGAAGGGAAACAATATTTTTCCTAGCTCTGAATTATTAGAGGAATTTATCACCTGGGTCTAAAAATAGCAGTCAGTGAACAATATAATAAATGAAGATAGCATTGCCAATTTTATTGAGTCCTATTGACACTCCTTAGATCTTTCTTAGATAAATTATACTTAATATGTAAAAGTTGCAGTTGACATTCAGACTATGATTGCTACAATTTTTAAAAGCCTATGATAATATTTTCAAATGTGTTAATACTCTGCTACCCACTATCTCCACCTCCTAGTTCCCTACATCATTACCTATAGTGTTCCAGCTGTTCACTAAAATAATTAAAACAGTCATTAATAGTACAAGTTTCCCTCACTATAGGAAAAATTCTAAAAAGCTACATGCAAACCCTAGAATCTTAAATTGGGACATACAGGGTCAATTATTGCAATAGGTCTCAAACTCAGCTGTTTATCACCATTTTCCAGCAAGCTTTGTCAAAATCAGATTCCCACATCCACAGTTTCGCACATACAGATCCCCCAAATTCTCATTTATTAGTGCTAGATACTTGCCGAGAAATCTGTTTTTAGTTGTTTGTTTTTTCAAAGAAATTCTTCCTGCGTCATCAGACATTTAGGATTCCCTAATCTGACCCATTCTCCTATCTAATACTGGCATCTCCAATTCACATTTCTGGGGATCAGTGGCCAGACCATGTTGAGGGGTAACCCTGACTTCATGTAAAATGATGTTCCATTTATTGGAAACTTCTAATCATAAAATCATATTTTTCTACAAACGATGACTTTAAGGATATTTCATTTCTGGAAAAGGCAATGGCAACCCACTCCAGTACTCTTGCCTGGAAAATGCCATGGACGGAGGAGCCTGGTAGGCTGCAGTCCATGAGGTCGCTTAGAGTCAGACATGACTGAGTGACTTCACTTTGACTTTTCACTTTCATGCATTGGAGAAGGAAATGGCAACCCACTCCAGTGTTTTTGCCTGGAGAATCCCAGGGATGGGGAAGCCTGGTGGGCTGCCGTCTATGGGGTCGCACAGAGTCGGACACGACTGAAGCAACTTAGCAGCAACAACACTTCTAAATATCTCTGTTTTTGTAGTCTATCTCTCAGATATTTAATTGTCTTATGAAAAAATGTAAATGCATCGGGGAACTCCATTAAATGACACATGACTGCTGCTGCTGCTGCTGCTGCTGCTGCTAAGTCACTTCAGTCATGTCTGACTCTGTGCGACCCCATAGACAGCAGCCCACCAGGCTCCCTCACCCCTTGGATTCTCCAGGCAAGAACACTGGAGTGGGTTGCCATTTCCTTCTCCAATGCATGAAAGTGAAAAGTGAAAGTGAAGTCACTCGGTCTTGTTCTACTCTTAGTGACCCCATAGACTGCAGCCTTCCAGGCTCCTCTATCCATGGGATTTTCCAGGCAAGAGTACTGGAGTGGGGTGCCATTGCCTTCTCCAGACACCTGACTATTCATCCTTAAAATATATCTCAACTTACAATATACATATTTTAAGGACACATGACTATTCATCCTTAAAATGTATATACTGTAAGTTGAGATATATTTTATCAAAGCTGTCAGTCTTATATGTCTGTCACCTGTTTCTCGTACTAAAAATTCTGAACAACTTTATATGAGTAACACTGTTAATTTGATATCTTCATCTAAGGTAAACCTTAATTAGATACATTGTTTTTTAACATAATTTGGAGTAATTTACTTACAATAATTTTTATTATTTTGAATGCTTCTCTAAAAATTCTGCCTCTAGGAAATTACAGCTCAGATGTTTAGGATGTGACCTGAATTAAAGATCTTAAATTGTTTAACATGAATAATGAATGGCCAGAATAATTTATGAGTTATACATTTCAAATTAAGTGAATAGCCAAGAAATAGAATTTCACATAAAACATTGAATATATTCTTGTAAGACAGACTCATTAGATGCTTATGAGTCCCATGTGGTAAACAGGGCTATATATGAAATGGCATGAAAATAAACTTAAGGAAGAGAAAAATAAATTAATTAGATCTGTCATATTTCTCAAGGGGAAAGAAACATATGACAGAGCAGTCACGTTGTAACTGAGCCTTAGGAAGGCTAGCTGACTATGGAACAATTTTCTCCATTCTTCACATTTTTAATATAAATTGATTGGGTTTCCCATATAAGCAGTCTTTGGGAGAATTGAGGAAACTACTCGATTAGGCCTCTCATTCAGGGATAACAAAGCCATTTCCTTCTCTAATGTATGAAAGTGAAAAGTGAAAGTGAAGTCACTCAATGGCGTCCGACTCTTCAAGACCCCATGGACTGCAGCCCACCAGGCCCCTCCGTCCATGGGATTTTTCAGGCAAGAGTACTGGAGTGGGTTGCTATTTCCTTCTCCATAAAGCACATATAGCTGGAGGCAATGTAATTTCTTCACACAGGCTGGTATTCGGACATTTCTTTATCAGTGCAGAGAACAAAGGTTAAAAAGCTGCTTCATTCTAGGGGACTCTGCAATCAAGAAACAGACTCGGCACCGGGTCATCATTCAGCTGCCGGCCAATGGAGGCAGGGACTGCACAGATCCACTCTATGAAGAGAAGGCCTGCGAGGCCACTCAAGTGTGCCAAAGCTACAGGTAACGGGGTGAAAGAAAAGCCTTGTGAGCAATGCACTGAGCGAAACACTTCAGGTCCTACTCTTTCCGATGTTAAGAAAAGGAAGCTAACACTATAGGCAGACTCAGTGGAGCTGAGGATGTTTATGACTGGGCACCATTCTTGCCTTTTTCAAAGAGCTGCTTTGCTGCCAAAATCATCTCCAGGGACACAGATAACTTGTGTAAACTTCCAAGTTCTATTTTTAGCTTCGGGAGCTTGAGGAAAATTCTTTTGTTGATATAAACTATAGAAAATGCAGAAAAGTGATTAATAATTATGAAACATGTACTTTCAAGAATAGCCAAAGCAGTCCTTCCTAGCTCCAGAGAGCACATGTTCTTCATGAATGCTGGCATTCTGGCTCACAAAATGACATCTTCATATCAGTGATATTAATAAGATGTCTCTTTTGTTCATTTCTGGTCACCTCAAGGAAATTAAAGCTATTGAAGCTATGCATATCATCATCGTGATAATTATTAGAGAAAAGGTGTTGTTTTTCCAAAACTATTTTTAAAACATATCTAATTAAAGCTTGATGTAGTGAAAATTTGCAGTCCTGACAAAACTTTCAGTGCCAACAAATGAAATATTATGGCATCAACTGATGGAATGTGTGAACACAAAATAATAATTTAAGATGAAATTGATGGCAAATTTGTCATCTTAATTTATCTGTATTTAATTCTTAGATGACAGACAATATAATTGTATGGTTACATGATGGAATTAACTATTAGCCCAAACTTATTTATTTGAGGGATTTGTTTTTGTGAAGTGTATTATAAATTGCACCTTCTGAGTTACCCCTATGATGTTAATCAAAAGAGCATTATACAAAAAGCTCATGGCTTGAATTCAGTTGTACAACTTGATTATAAAATAAATATACCTTTTTAAAAAGAAACACATCACTTCTAATACTGTCTGCTACATTTGCTGGCAATCCTCCTAATCATTAAAAAGGCTAAATATGGCACTTCCCCGGTAGTCCAGTGGTTAAGGATCTGCTTCCACTGTGCGGGGTCACAAGTTTGATCCCTGGTTGGGAAACTATGATTCCCACATTCTTCATGATGTAGCTTAAAAAATTATTTTTAATAATTTGAATTTTTAAATGCTGCTGCTGCTGCTGCTAAGTCGCTTCGGCTGTGTCCGACTCTGTGCGACCCCATAGATGGGGGCCCATTGTCTCTGGGATTCTCCAGGCAAGAAATGCTAAATACTGTCAATAGAGTTCATTCCTTAAGGAACTGACAGTGATGGACCCTTGTCTCCACTGCCATAGAAAGTACTTTTATGCTTAGTGCTGCTTTTTATAATTCCGTGATGAAGATTTAAATTGAATTTGGATAGGACCGAAGCATTGTCAGATTCCTTTCAGTAGTGGTCAAAGTCATGCTCTTTGGCATTGTATCACTATGATTTCTCTGGCATGTTTGCTTCTTCTCGATGCGGCTTCTGTTCTTTCCATGTAGGTGGAAGACTCACAAATGGCGCAGGTGCCAGCTTGTCCCTTGGAGCGTGCAACAGGACAGCCCTGGAGCTCAGGAGGGCTGTGGGCCCGGACGGCAGGCAAGAGGTGGGAGGCCCCATTCCACAGTTGATTTGCGTCACATTTCTCCAGCATCACTAATTTAACCACTAGCTAGCCTGTAGAGTGTGTTATTCTGATGCCACACTAGGCAAGCAGAGCAGAGCACATAAAGATCTGCTACTGTCCATTCTACCACACACCAGAACATGGAGACCTGTCTTTTAAGTTGTGTCCTTTGTTCTTTGACATTAGGAGTTCATTTGTCATTGTTGTTTTAGTTGCTCAGTTGTGGCCAACTCTTTGTGACCCCATGGACTGTAGCCCACCAGGTTCCTCTGTCCACGGGATTCTCCAGGCAGGAATACTGGAGTGGGTTGCCATTCCCTTCTCCAGGGGATCTTCCCAACCCAGGGATCGAACATAGCTCCTCTCATTGCACTTCCATTCATGCTTACCTGAAAGATGATCAGAATGTACAGTGCAGCTTGTTTTGTTGTTGTTCTTGTAATTAGTTTTTGGCTCATGGTATTCCGTAACACTTTGCTTGTTGCCTTAACAATCAATAAGATTCTTACATCTTTGCCCATATGCATTATGTGCATGCATATAATGTAATATAATTGGTTAACCTTCCCAGAAATTCTCAGCAATGACTTTCTTGTCATTGTCATGGCTACCCCAATTCGGTTCATATTTAGTACTGATTTTTAAATAGCAAGTTTATGTACTCAAAACCTGCTATATGTGGACTGCAATCTGTTGAAACTGCTAGATAACATGGTATCTTGCAGAAATGAAATATGGAAATATTTCCAGCTTTCCATGATTATTTACTAGGTATTATGGATAATACTTTCATTCCAAGCTTTGAAAAGTGTTCTTTATACATGTAGCAAATTCATTCTGTAAAAGTACATGATTCTTTTCACTCATGCTGCTTGTACATTTAATTCCAGATACATATTTAAATGTATTTTGAATATATAATCGAATACATAGCCACCTTTCTTAAATTCATAAAAACATATTTTGCACCCTCATTTGTAGTTACATATGTGATGATATTGCAAAAGTGTGAACATACAGAATTGGATTCCAGTTTTTGCTGATTTCATTGGGGACCCTTTTCTTTACAGATAAAGGTTGCTTTTTTTAAATTTGAAAAAAAAAAGCATCATTTTTGGTAAAAATGTTCTATTTTGAAAGTCATTTTAGAAATCTTCATTTGAAACATTTAGTTTACAATTAGCATTAACTATTTAGTGATTTTCAGGATTTTGTCTTAATGCTTATTTTTCATTCTGTATCCTCTACCATCAGCACTGACTAAAAAATAACTCTCTCTTCACAGATTCAGAGACTTAGGTATTTAGAATTGACAGTCTTTCTCCCCATGTCAAACCATTCATGAGAAATTGAGTGATATAAGGATTTCTTGTCATGCCCTACTAATTCCTCCTTGACTCAAGCATACATTTGCATACAGTCTGGACCCTACATAGAGTTAATAATGAAAACAGGCATGCATTTAGGAATCAAGAAACCTAAATTTTAGTCCCAGTTCTTTCACTCACACAATGTGAGTTTTATTCATCCTTTGCCTTTCTAGGTCTCAGTTTATTTAGATGGGGAAAAAAAGAAAAGAGGGCTGGACCAAATGATCTGTTAACGATTTTTCGTATCCTGCAATCTATGCACAGATAATATCCTGCCATCAGAGTGTGACATGAATTTAGGTAAAACAGGTGAAAACTATACTTTTGTAGGCACTGAGGGAATTCTAAGATGTGAAAACTGCACAGGGTGAAAACAGCTTTAGTTCTGAACACTTTTACTTGACTGCACAACCTTGGTTTATTCATTTCCTCTCTCTGAGGCTGAGAAAGTAATGATCCTTACAGTGCTTTGCACATAGTGAAAGTGAAAGTCACTCAGTCATGTCCGACTCTTTGTGACCCCATGGACTGTAGTCCATGGAATTCTCCAGGCCGGAATGCTGGAGTGGGTAGCCTTTTCCTTCTCGAGGGGATCTCCCCATCCCAGGGGATCCAACGCAGGTCTCCCACACTGCAGTCAGATTCTTTACCATCTGAGCCACATGGGAAGCCCTTGCACATAGTAAATCTTCATTAAATGCAAATTCCTTCTCCCTTCCTGTTAGATCATGGCCTAATGAATGTGTGCATAGATCATTGCAGGCATAAAAGCAACAGCATTAACATGGGTCTTTAGTTTTTTATTGACACAGTCTGTATAAAACATTTCTTTTGGTGATTACCAGTGATCTTTTCATTTCCATCTGAAAACCTCTGCTTATTCCTCTTCGTAGTTGATTATTCATTATAACAAGTAATGTCTGCATAAATATACTAAGAAAACCCCCTTTAAATTCTGTATGAAGATAAGCTTTTTCTTTGTTGCCTTGATAAAGATTTTAGTTTTCCTCAGAGCCTATATTCCTACAGAAGTATGAAACAGAGAGAGTTGAGAGTGTAGAAATATCTTGTATTATTGGCAGAAAGGCAAAGAATCCTTTTGTTGATGGTCATGGCTGTTTTCAGCACTCTGCAGAATTGGCCTGTCAGACTCTTGTTTTATTTTCATCTTTGCCCTTATCCAGAGACTCTTTAAAATGACAAATTGTGCTATTTTGAATAATTAAAATAAGAATATATTAGTATCTTACTAAATGGTAAGATGATGTAGTGAAAATTATTATCAGTGAGCAAAGACTATGGAGAAGCTATTCCTCCTTCCTCTCTAATACTTCAGACTTTCTAATTCCAGTCACTCTTGTGACTCTGATTGCATTCAGAAGACTGTGTAGAAAGAGTCATGAGTGTTAAGAAGGGATGAAGATGTTCAGCCCAGGGAACTTAATTGATTAGGGAAATGAGATCACTGGTAACATCAGCCTAATAAGGAGGAGATAAAGACGGAAACCAATCCATTGCAAAAGTAGTCATTTGAACATAAAGAGCTTAAGAAAGATCTAAAGGATGAGCCAGGACTTGACTTGTACCATAATATTAGATTAAACAGAAAGGAGAAAAGAATAGAAAATGAGAGCAAGTCTATTATTTAAGCATCGGAGGTAAGGGAAAAAAAAAAAAAAACTAAATGTGTTCACAGAAAAGTGGATAGATTACAGCTCTGAAGATGTGAGCTGGAGCCCGGGGTAATTTTGTAGAGGGCCGTAAATGTCAGGATCAGTATTTTAGACCTTGTTCTATAAGTGGTGCAAGCAAGGACCTGATGAAAGCAGTGTTTTATCTGTCAGCGTGCACAGAGTAAGTTAGAAAGATAAGACACATGGGTCTGGATGCCAGCCAGGGCCTTGTAGCAATGCAACGTTGAAGAGCTCAGACTGGAACCACTGTAGTCAAAATGGGTAAAAAATAAACGGATTTTCAACATGTAATAGAAGAAAATAACTTTAGGACATAGCAGACAGTGGCAGCAGAGATGGACCTAAGTAAGTCAAAGAAGATCATATAGTTTTTAGCTCTAATATTTTCAGTGTGTATAGCATAAGGGATTATTTTTTGAAGAGAGTTAAATACTCTGTGTGAATCTTCTAACTAAAAATCTTATGAAATCTCAGATCAAATTTAGGTTTTGATCTAAACTAATTGTAAAACACTGCCTTTCAAGACTCAAAAAGAAGAACAGGATTTATCTTGTCCTTCATTCTGATGTGAACTACATTTCGAAGTGCTAACTTAAATTTCTTCAGTTAAATAAAAATGTTGTATAAACCAAAAGAAGATTTAATTTACTAAGTATGAATAGAAAGGAAATAATGTGTGTGTCTCATATACTACACATCACTCAGAAGAACACTTAGAAAGTCACCATTCATTATTTCTAAAATGACTTGAGCCTTTGCTATTAGTAGAAAAAATATAATTCTTAATTCTTTTACCAGCTTCTAGCAAGCTGCCCTCATTGTCCCCATATTGAGTCACCTATACCTACTGTTAGCCACCTGCTAACAACAACAAAAAACATCAGCTAGTGCAGGAGACTTAAGAGATGAGGGTTTGATCTCGATATGGGGAACACCCCTGGACAAGGAAATGGCAACCCACTCTAGTATTCTTGCCTGGAGAATCCCATGGATAGAGGAGCCTGGCAGACTATGATCCACAGTGTTTGCAAAGAGTTAGACATGACTGAAGGGACTTAGCACAGCACAGCCATTACAGACAGATAATTTTACTGTTCAGTTTTACTCTTAATCCTGTTATTAGCATAATTCCAGCTGTAGGAACTATCAGCTATGGTGATGCGTTGCAAAGGAG
Organism: Nanger dama; assembly: GCA_917880005.1. Taxonomy (NCBI): domain Eukaryota; kingdom Metazoa; phylum Chordata; class Mammalia; order Artiodactyla; family Bovidae; genus Nanger; species Nanger dama. The sequence goes on from CAKJTW010000007.1 coordinate 42,388,249, forward strand.
CTGGAGAGCAGTTGTGTTTCCAGAGTCTCTTTAGTGAGTCACCAACAGTAGCTGCTTATCATCCCAGTGCTGGCACTCCTTGTAAAGCAAAGCAATGAGAATCAGCCTTCCCCACAAATGAGTTAGAATAACACAGGTGTAAGAAGATCGGAAGATTCTACTACAGTCAGGTAAATGCAATCATGACCAGGTCTACATTCTGTGTATTTCAAACCTATGTGAAAGTACTCTTTATGGAAATGCTTTACATTAGAACACAATAGGGAGTTAGGAGTAATAAGGAACTTCAGTGAGGCTTTGGATATTGAGAATGGTGCTTCCAGAAAATTTCTTCTAGTGGTAGAGGTGGTAGTTTAGTCATTAAATCACGTCCGACTCTTTCGTGACCCCATGGACTGTAACCCACCAGGCTCCTCTGTCCATGGGATTTCCCAGCAAGGATACTGGAGTGGGTTGCCATTTCCTTCTCTAGGGGATCTTCCTGACTCATAGATCAAACCTCCATCTCCCACATTGCAGACAGATTCTTCACTGCTGAGCCACCAGGGTATCCCTTATCTAGTGGTATAAGCACTAAAAAGAGAAAGGAGAAAAAGGTATTTTAAAGAAGGAATTAACAGGGTTTTGCAACTTTAAATCATTCTTAAATCTCACAGGAAAATTTTAGAAGACTTTTGAGATAGGTATATTTCTTATTTTTTTGTCAATAAAAGAAATGCAAATAACAAAATTATATCTACAGTCTATTTAATTTTTAAGTGTATGTATACAGGTTATATTTGCTTTGTACTATTCAAGTCACTTGGTGTAAACTTTTAATAGAACTGTAACCTCTACTGTCTCCTCTCTGCTCACATTTCTACAGTTTTGATGGCATTTAGAGGGCTAAATTATCAATTGGTCATGACTATGTCATTGAAACATAGCCCTACTAGCTGTAGCTAGAGTCATCATTACATTTCCATTCAAAATAAAAGAGGTGGCTCGTATTAATGATAGTTTGTGACATTTTATTTATTTTTTCCTCTATAACTGTCCTAAGGGGGTAATGTCAATCATTGCTACTGCTACTGCTAAGTCGCTTCAGTCGTGTCCGACTCTGTGCAACCCCATAGATGGCAGCCCACCAGGCTCCCCCGTCCCTGGGATTCTCCAGGCAAGAACACTGGAGTGGGTTGCCATTTCCTTCTCCAGTGCATGAAAGTGAAAAGTCAAAGTGAAGTCGCTCAGTCATGTCCGACTCTGCGACCCCATGGACTGCAGCCCACCAGGCTCCCCTGTCCATGGGATTTTCCAGGCAAGAGTACTGGAGTGGGGTGCCATTGCCTTCTCCAATGTCAATCACTACTGATATATATATTTTTCAGTGTTCATTACCTTATGACATATATATATATCAGGAATATGATCCAAAAATATCATAGATTAGATCTTTGGATTTCATAAATTCAAGTTTATTCTTTCTCAGTCTCTGTGTTGATCTTGATGCTACCTCCTGCCAAGTGTATTTTCTGTAATCTAGATGGAACTAGAGTTAATAATCCTCAGGGTCAGCCCTGCCTGATCTCCCACACACTCTGTCCTTGCATGCCAAGTAATGTCCACTGTGATGTTGCTCCATCACTAAGATCTGACATCAGCCTCTACGTGGAAGCCAGCCTGATTCAGATGTATTCTCAAGTCCAGACCACAGAAAAAAAAACAAACTTCTACTGTATGCCTCACATGGCAAGGACCCTCCAGGCCTTGGGAGTCCTTACCCTGTATCACATATTGGTTAAAAGGTTATAAAAGGAAAGTCTAGGAATAAAAGGAAGGTTCTAATTTTCCTCCCAACAAAATTAAATCTAAATGAATTTGTAGAAGGTGAGATGAAAGTATTTAACTATAATTCATGCTGTTGTTTTTTGTGAGCAAATAGTGGCTTAAACAGTATTGACACCCTTGGTAGCTCTCTTTCAGTTAATTTCTAAAAGATTATACCTTAGAGGCATTGTTGGGGGTAGGCCCAGAAGATCTGGGCCAATTTATCTCAGAAACTCACATTAATCTATTAATTTTCAGAGATTGTTTTATAATAAGAATGAAAATAATGGCGTAGAAAGGAACTAGGTAGAAAAGAGCCGAGGAGTTTGCTGTAAAGAAATTTTGTGCAGACATGGTTTTAATACTCTTCTTTGGGCTAATATATAATATTGTGTGTGTGTGTGTGTGTGTGTGTGTGTGTGTGTGTGAGCTGCTCAGGTGTGTCCGACTCTTTACGACTCCATGGACTGTAGCCTGCCAGGCTCCTCTGTCCTCCAGGCACGAATACTGGAGGAGGTTGCCATTTCCTTCTCCAGGGGATCTTCTCGACCCAGGGATTGAACCTGGATCTCCTGCATTGCAGGCAGAAGCTTTACCATCTGAGCTACTAGGGAAGCCCATGATATTTAATGTTAATTATATTAATATTATATATATAATAGTAATACTTACTAATTACTATACAATATCTTCATACTCTTCATTGATGTAAGTTGTTATTTAAAACTTCTAAATTATTTCTGCTTTTAAATTACTTCCTCTAGTTTCCTGTGAATACCAGCATTCTAGTCGATTTGGGGATTTTGGTTTGGTTTTAGATCTCTGAGAGCCCTGTCATAAAGTAATGAGTGGCATTTGCTGTTTTTTAAATAGCTGATAGAATACACTTGACACGGGGATGTCTTTGTGATGGTTCCTCAGTGCCCTGTTGGTTGCGATGCAGTCAGTTAACCCTTCCCAGATCCCAGTCAAGGATCTAACTGACCTTGGTCTGTGCTGCTCCACGGGGAGCTGATTATTATTTCCTAGTAAGTCTCTACACAAGGACTTTTGCATGTATTAAGAGCATCAGTGAGACTAGAGAGCACTGGTAACTATTTAGGATCAAAAAAAAAAAAGGTGCATTTCTTTCCATTCGACCAGAGTTACAGTCACAAATTGTAATTAGGAAGTGTAATTTGGCAGACTTGTCTGTGAAAAATCTCTTTCACACAGAGAAAGACCAAGATCATTAAATCCACATAGTAAACAACTGGAGCCCTCTTGCATTATTTATAGGTTTGGTCTTTTTTTTCTAAGCACAATTAGGTCTCTTGGTAACTAGCTCCCACTCACATTAAGCTTTTTCTCTTTTATTTCTACGTGATCCATTTTCACTATTGTCTTTTTTTTCTTTTGTAATACCGTAAGAAATAAAAAAACTCACTCCTCTAATTGCTCAGTCAGCCCATCATATTCTGTCTACAGGGCTATCCAGACATGGTTGCTGTGGGAAAAGCCATGTTAATATGGCTCAATTTAATAAATAAGGCCTCAGAGCTCCTTGAACTCTTCCTTACGTAGAATCTAACAGCTTTGACTCCACTTGGGCATTGATCTTATTCTGTTTCCTGTAATGAACTTCTGTGTACGAATTTTCAATCTAGTCATTTATTTCACTCTGATTATTCAAACGAAATGACAACTTGGCCTTACATGCTAAAGAGTAATCCACAGAATACCTTCTTTTGGTGCATCTTGAATAGTAAGGGCATTTCATTCCTCTTCAAAAAAATGAAGATGAGCAACTCCATTCTGAATTCTATTAGATTTATTTCAGAGCTGCATCAGTAGCCTTCCATTTACATACTCATAAATGCATAACCCAGATACCCATGTCCTTTTAGCTCAAACCAATGTTATCTATTCCCTTTCATTTCAGAAACCTTTATTATTCTCCTCTTTAAAACAACCTTTATTATTCTCCTCTTTAAAACATAACTCAAAATTCAACTTACATGGAAACACTCAGGAATTGGCTCTACTTATTCCACTTATTAATCTTTTTATTTAAATGTATGGGATGTTTCAAAGATACACAAAAGTATAGAGACTGATGTAATGAATACTAGCGGTGCGGTCATCACTGAAATAACTTGAACAGATTGTAACATGCTGTCACTCTTGGTCATCAGCTACTCCTCACACAGGTATAGATATTTTGCTAGAGTATTTTAAAACAACTCCCAGTTAAGATACCCATCTAGTTTTTTAAACATAACAAAAGTATTATTGTAACACTAAACAAAATTAAGTGTAATTCATACCACGTCTAATATTCGTACCACAGTTAACTGTCCCCCATTGTCTCAAAATTGTCTGTTTACAATCAGTTTGTTCCAATTTGGGTCCATGAATGAATCCACATTGCATTTGGTTAGAGTATTTCTTCAGTCACTTTTAATATAACAATTTGAGCTCCTTTCTTCAGAGCATTTACTTGTTGAAGAAACTGGCTTTCTTACGTATCTTTCCAACATTTCCTCAGCGTTGTTGGGCTGAGCTTGCCTTGCTTAATTTACAAGTAACCCCCAAGGTAGTCACATGGATACCTTCTAGGCTTTCAGCCTCCTAGAAGCTGACCATCCATGACACTTAAATAACTTCTGTGCTTCATATAAATAAGCTAACATTGTAAATCAGATTGATATAATCAGCATAAAGAAGGAATTTGGCTTTAAAATAGTTCTTTTTACATATGCTGACCTCACTGAGAAGCTTTCATGCTCATTTTCATGGTAATTTATCCATAGGGCAACATGGGTTTGGGCCATCTTCCTAACAAGGCCTCAGCCCAAAGGAAAACTTGCGTAATCATTATACACAAGATACACACCCTGCACCTGTAAATATAATTGTTTGTGTATATGTAGCTTTCTCATGTGCTAGGAAACTATGCTTGGGATGACGCATCTTTTCTGCAGTTAAAACCACCCTATTTTCAGTGTCTTAAAGATGATTTCTAAGATTTATAAAGCTGAGAATTCAGATGGTTTCCTTTCCAAACATTTATATTTTCTTCACCCTAATAGCAGGAAGTTCATTTCAGATTACATTCCTGTTTGAATTGTTGTATTTCCTCCAAGTCAGAATAGAAACAAGTTGAGATGTATGATAAGTTTCAATATATTGTACAAATGGTACTGTTGCTGCTTGTTTGGATAACATTGCATGAGTAATTCATTCAAAATATACTGCCTAAACTCTCAGATAAAGGGAGTGGAGAGCTGAGTGGGTTTCTGAGAACAAATATGGGAATTTTACACATTTTTTTCTTTTGAGCTACTTGAAATACTTTTTGAGATTTTACGTACTACAGAAATATAGACTTTAGATTTTTATAAATGGTATAGATTTGCACAGAAGAAATTAGTTTCTAGAATTATATTGATAGTAGTTTTACTTTATTTTGGTTTTTCATGTCCCTTAATGTGATGATGGTTGGAACAATTGTGAAATGAAATTTATGAGAGAACCTTAGAAAACCGTAATGGAGAACCCAAGGCAATTGCATTTAGTTTAAAAGATTTATAGTCGAGTCTGTATTTCAGAGAGCAAAACTGGATGCTTAGGTAAAACTCATCTTTTTTCTAAGAATATAAATTTAATTTTGTAGATTTTTTTATTTTAGTTATAAACAGTTTGACTCTAGTCACAGCTTAGAACTCTTATGGTTAAATTTCTTATTTTCCAAAATAATCATTTTGAAGTTGCCACATATCCTGATGAGTAAAGATCTAATATTTTTCTCTTTATCAATCTTTCCTCTTAAGCATCCTTGGGGCAACTTGGGCCGCAAACCATCAGACCTTCCTTTGTATAAAGTGTTCAAGCAGGTGTAGAGGGACTTGCAAAATGACATGATCTTATTGATATACTGCATTTTGTAGATTCCTCCTATACCAGTTCACAGGTAACAGTCTTCGTGCCTACCTGGATGCTCGTTTTGGTCTACTCCTTGTACTCCAAGTTTAAGTTCCCCTTAGCTCATTCCCACATGTTCAGCCTTTGGTTCTTTGGGAACCAGAGGACACCAGAGGACCTTCAGTTTTAGTCACAAGTCTCAGGCAAACAGATCTTAGTGACTTGACTACTCAAGCTTGTAAGCCTTAAGCTTGAATGGGCATGAGGACCATCCGAGCAACTTGAAAATAAATGCATATTCCGTGACCCCACACACAGAGCTCTCTTCCAGGAGCTTTGGACTGAACCCAGAAATCTTCAACTTGAATAGCATTCCAGGAGTATCTGGTGCACCTGGAAATACACTGCCTACTAGAGCAGTGGTCTCATTTCACTGATACATGTTTGAATCACCAGGGAGCTTTAAAAATGATATTAATGCCTGGGACCCTGCCCTCAACCAGTCAAATCAGAATGTTGGACTTTAGCAGGGGCATGCACATGTTCCCAAAGCTATCGAGGTGATGATCATCTGCAGCTTGATGTAAGAGCCTCTACCTGGCACTGGTCTGATGACTGCAGTCCACCAGACAACTCTTCTTCCAAGAGGTGAGAGTCTCTTGGAGCATTTAATGTTTTTCCTGTCACATCAGCTTCCTAAAGTCTACCACTCTCCCCTCAACCAGGTTTTCATATCTTTAGAATTCACAGACCTCTGTTCATTTCATACAGATTGGCTCTTCCAGTGTTGTGCATATTAAATAGAGATCTAGAGCTAAGAAATAAGTTTTTTCACCTACATTTGCCCAATTAATGTAACTTTTCCTACAGCAGTACCAACAAGTTGTGTTCACCATACACAGAGAAAGTCTTCCTTGGGTAAAACTGTTAAATCTTTTTACACACCCCATCACACACTCCTGTACTACAGGGTAGTTTAGTTTTAGCGTACAGATCCAGAGGGTCCTATTTAACCTGGGGCCCTGTGTGCCCTAATGGTAATTTAGGATCAAAATGTCAGGCTCCTTCACCTTTGTTTCATGATGATAGAATTCTGAGCAGAGCAGAGACCAGCTGCAGTGTCAGCCTAGACCAAAAACCTGAAAGGCCCACATAAATCAGTCTGACTGGGCCATTTAAGCTGGTTCTATGAAGACTTAACTTTAGGACCAAGGTCTAAATGTTTCTTCTGCTTCCTCAATAAAAAACGAATTATTTCGAAAACCAATAGGGGGAAATGGCTGCAGGAGGAAAGAGGACTTAGACATCACTTGCTCCTTTTCTTTAAGACATTTTACCTTAAAGCAATTTTGTATCTATGTTCAATAGGTAAAAAAAAACAATGACTTGGTTTTAAAAATTCAGTCAAACAATATCTTGGGAAAACTAAAATATATAAACCAAAATTTTTGACTCTTTTTTGAGACTCCATATGTAATTATTGGAAATGTCAACTACGATGTGATAGATTCAGATTGCTAAAAGTTTTGTCTTAATTTTTTTAATTGGAGGATAACTGCTTTATACTGTTGTGTTGGTTTCTGCTGTATACCAACAGGAATCAGCCATACGTATGTATACATATGTTCCCTCTCTCTTAAACCTCCTTCCCCCCTCCCACACCATCCCACCCCTCTAGGTTGCCACAGAGCACCAGGTTGAGCTCCCTGTGTTATACAGCAACTTCCCATTAACTATCTGTTTTACATGTGGTAATATATATATTTCAGTGCTACTGTCTCAATTCATCCCACCCTTGTCTTCATTTTAAACTCATGGTTGTTATTTGTGCATGTGAAGAACTTGTACACAGAGAGAAGTAGGGGGGACTTTGACACTGCCCTCTGCCATTAATCATTAATCACTTCAAAGCCAAACAACAAGCTTTCAATGTAACTTTAAAAAGAAACATGTTTCTTTCATGCAAATAGAGCTCTGTGACAAGTTTCATAAGCATTCTCCCCCCACCCAAACCTTCCAAAGAGTTGACTGCCACTAAGACCTTTCTAGGAGCTTCCCAGGTGGCACAGTGGTAAAGAATCTGCCTGCTAATGCAGGGGACGTGGGTTGGATCCCTGGATCGGGAATATCCCCTGGAGTAGGAAATGGCAACCCATTTCAGTATTCTTGCCTGGAAATTTCCATGGACAGCAGAATCTGTCTGTTTTCTCTTTTAAATAATTCATTTCTCAATATAATCCACATGTGACTTAATATCTTTGAAAGTGAAAGTATTAGTTGCTCAGTTATGTCCAACTCTTTGCAGTCTCATGGACTATAGCCCGCCAGGTTCCTTTGTCCTTGAGATTCTCCAGGCAAGAATCTTGGAATGGATGCCCTTCTCCAGGAGATCTTCCTGACCCAGGGGATAGAACCCAGGCCTCCCGCATTGCAGGCAGATTCTTTACCATCTGAACCACCAGGGAAGCCCTAAAATCCTTAACAACATCTAATAAAACCTGCTGTGTGTGTGTGTGTTTGCTTCTGTTGTGTCTGACGGATATCTGTTATTTTAAACATGCTGTAGGATCAATTTAATGACCACTGTGATTACTAGAAACACTCCTACCAGATTTCTGCTGCAAATGAAGAGTCAGAAGAGGATTTCTCCACCTAAGTAGAACAATGTTAGGTTAATTCCTGATTAAGGGTAATTACAGACCTTCAAATTTATGATAAATAGCCCTTTGCTTTTCCTTTAGCCATTACTTGTCGAAAGCAAGATGGAGGGCAGGCTGGCATCCATGAATGCCTCCGGTATGCAGGCCCCGTGCCAGCCCTCACCCAAGCCTGCCAGATGCCTTGCCAAGATGACTGTCAGCTCACCAGCTGGTCGAGGTTTTCTTCATGCAATGGAGACTGCGGCGCAGTTAGGACCAGAAAGCGTGCTATCGTTGGTAAGAATAATTGGGATGCCAAAGCCAATACTTGCCAAGGCAGAAAAACATAATAAAAAGTCAGAACAAGATAGTTCTGATAGTGTATTTGGAAAATGCACGGATATGCCTTATTCTTGCTGTCGTAACACTTAATGTGGTAGTGGATTCAGAGCTGTATTTTAACATAAGGTGGTGTGACAGATGTATTGTGTACTTTTAGTAGAAAAAGTAGCCTTGAAAATTGAACTCTGTCTGCCTAAATGATCTGTGCTAGATTACTTTTTGTTTTAAACATGTACCTTTGTTGAATTACCAATAGACTATGAGGTGCTTAGAAAAGTTTTTAGGAACCCAGGGAGAGGTTGTGACTTGATTTTCTTAAGTCATCCTCCTTGTCACAACCTCAGATTATCCTTCATCATCTAGAAGAAAACAACAACATTAATTCTGTATCTGAAAGCTTTATTTTAAAAGGTAGTCACAGTGGCAAAAAACATAATGAGCAGAAACAGGAGCCATCATGCTGAACTAAACTCTGATGCATTCAAAAATACTCAGTGGCCAAAGAAACCTAAAAATATTCATGCTAGTAGAGTATTCAGAATTTGAAGTGGTAAAATAGACCAGCTGTCATAATGAAGACTATTGAAAACTGTATAAGGCAGCTTATGAAAGTTAAATATATATATGACATATGTAACTAGTTATGTGCAATATAATTAATATATATGACATAAATATATGTAATCTAATTAAAATCATGGTTTTATTCAGGCACATATTACTATTATACTCGTTTTTATCTTAAAAGGGAATTTAGGTTTGCACACAAACTAATATTTTTATTTGATATTAAACATTTTCATTTTTAATATCATTATTCCCTACATTAATCACCAAGTATGTCAAAATGATTGTTCTTCAGAACTATTGAAAGATGTGAAATCACAATCAGAAAAGTAAATGCGCAACTCTCATTTTTTGAACTATAACCCCTTATATAACTATACCATCTATTTGGACTTAACAGAAAGTTAGTTTAACTGTATGGACCTGTGCGGTGACTGTCTCTCTCCTCATGTCATATTTTTGCACAGAGTATAAAGGAGATATTTATGCAGTTACCTCAGACTCCCCAGTCAGTGAAAGCACGTGATCATTTGAGAGGATTTTAATCCTTTCAAGGAGTGTAAAATTCAGCACAACAGTTAGTGCCTTATTCAAAATGGGCTATTTTTAAATGAGAACGAAAAGAAAATTTTCACTATGCAAAGCACCTAGTATAACAAAAACCTACATAAAAAGCACTGCGGAGGGAGAAAGTGGCATTTATTTATAGGCTGCAGTTGAATACAGTTAAAAATAAAGAAAGGAAGATAGAAAAGGGAAAAAAGGGATGCTTGGTATTAACAACGTTATTTTCCAACTTAATTTTCTCCACAGGAAAAAGTAAGAAGAAGGAAAAATGTAAAAATTCTCACCTGTACCCCCTGATTGAGACGCAGTACTGTCCCTGTGACAAGTATAACGCACAGCCTGTGGGAAACTGGTCCGACTGCATTTTGCCCGAGGGGAAGGCGGAAGCGTCGCTGGGAACGAAGGTCCAGGGAGATACCAAGGAATGTGGTCAAGGATACCGCTACCAGGCGATGGCGTGCTATGACCAGAATGGCAGGCTGGTGGAGACGTCCAGGTGCAACAGCCACGGTAGTCCAGTTTTTCCTCACTGTTGTACATTCCTTATCTTTGGGGTTGAAACGCACATGTTTCAGGATGGAGGAAATGAAAGTTTACCAAAGTGAGTTCTACACTGAACATCAGCGGCACCACCACACTGTATGTCTATCATTTATATATAACAGGACATTTAGTGACACTTGTCTCATTGTCCAGAAGTTGGCAACCAAGTCCCAAAGCTGGTGACAGGGAAGCTTTGCTGTGCAGTGCTTAGTCATATGGACTGCAGCCCGTCAGGCTCCTCTGTCCATGAGATTCTCCAGGCGAGAATACTGGAGTGGGTTGCCATGCCCTCCTCCAAGGGCTGTTGCTAACCAGGGATTGAACCCAGGTCCCCACACTGCAGACAGATTACCGACTGAACCACCAAGGAAGCCTTACGTGTCGGCAAATGGTGCCAGAGACCTCCTCTAGGGCTGAGTAGGCTTGACAATCCCCAGCAAGTCTGTGTACAGAGAGTGGGGAGGAGTAGAGAAGATGTGAGTATAATTTGAGAATAAAGTTTTGAACTAGACAGACTTTTAAGAACTGAACTGGCAAGATTCGTGATGTGCCTAAGGTACATTCAGTGGCAGAGGAGAAAGATTGAAAGCCATAATCTGTGAAAACTTGAGCATCTCTTGTTTATTCATCATTAAGTTGAGACTGGCCCAAACAAACAAAACCAGAAAAAGGTACATAGAGTTAGGAAACTTTTGTTTTCCAAAGAAACAAAAAGTATATCAAAAAAGAAGCTAAGATACTGTGTTAATGAGTTGCCAAAAGTTTGTAAAGAGTGGTTTTGACCAAAGTATGTAGTGAACTCTTTGATTCTACATCATAATATAGTCAGCTTTAAGCAATATTTCTTCATTCTTTTAATGTATCTGTCATTTTATTATGGAATAAGATCAGTTTCCTCTGGGTCAGCCTGAATCACAGATGTCACTTGAGGATGTCACAAATGTCACAAAAGATTGTTTGTACCAGTATTTGCAAACATTGGACAGTGATCTTCCTCCCTTCATGGAGGTGACCTGAGAAAGATGAATTAAAATACTAGGAGAGAGGTACATGGTCGTTACCCTCCAACCTTGCTGCAATAACTTCTGCTATTGGAACAGAACTCCTCCAGTTTTATTATATAGTTCAGAAGACAACATGAACTAATAGGATCATCTCACATACATAAACCATTATGTGGTATCGTAGTGACACACTTATGGAATCTCTTAAATCTGTCCCCAAAATGAAGTTTCCAAAACCCTGACTGTTTTTTACCTTATCTAATAATTGCTGTTATATCAAAGTCTAGTGATAGGAGCCCCCATTATAAGACTCCATTATGTTGAAGTTCTGGATATAAGAATTTTGTATATGTGCATTTCTAAATTTAAGATTATTCTATGCATTTAGAACAATATTAAGTTTAGTATGCCTTGAAAAGCTTCTGTAAGAGTAATTGCTTTTTATTCTCTGTATCAAATAATATTTTTGTTGTTCGTTCGCTAAGTCAGTGTATTCGACTCTTCGACCCCATCAACTGCAGCACACCAGTCTCCTCTGTCCTCCACTATCTCCCAGACTTTGCTCAAGTTCATTGAGTCAGTGATGCTATCTAACCATCTCATCCTGTGCCACTCCCTTCTCTTTTAGCCTTCAATCTTTCCCAGTATCACGGTCTTTCCCAAAGAGTTGGCTCTTTGCATCATGTGGGCAAAGTATTGGATCTTCAGCATTAGTCCTTCCAGTGACTATTCAGGACTGATTTCTTTTAGGATTGACTGGTTTGATATCCTTGTTGTCCAAGGGACTCTCAAAAGTCTTCTCCAGCACCACTGTTCAAAAGCATCAATTCTTTGGCACTCAGCCTTCTTTATGGTCCAACTCTAATAGTTGTACCTGACTACTAGAAAAACCATAGCTTTGACTATACAGATCTTTGTTGGCAAAGTGATGTCTCTGCTTTTGAATATGCTGTCTAGGTTTTTCATAGCTTTCCTTCCAAAGGACATGCATCTTTTCATATCATGGCTGCAATCACTGTCTGCAGTGATTTTGGAGCCCAAGAAAATAAAATCTATCACTGCTTCCACATTTTCCCCTTCTATTTGCCATGGGACCAGATGCCATGATGTTAGTTTTTTTAATGTTGAGTTTCCAAGCCAGATTTTTCATTCTCTTCTTTTCACCCTCATCAAGAGGCTCTTTACTTCCTTTTCACTTTCTACCATTAGAGTGATATCATCTGCATATCTGAGATTGTTGATATTTCGCCTGGTAATCTTGATTCCAGCTTGTGCTTCATCCAGCCCAGCATTTCATGTGATGTACTCTCCGTATAAGTTAAATAACATCGGTGCCACAAATAGCAGGAAAAAAGTAAGTGCACTTCCCACTCTGAGGTGATATGATGATAATGTAGAAGATCCTTAGTGAATCATTAAAACGTAAAACTGAAGATCGCTTTAAAAATGTTTCTCCTGACTTGTAGCATGTAAGTGTTTGCTCACATTTTAAATTGTTACTCGTAGTGAATCACCAAAATAATCATTTGTTTTTAATATATCCTGTAAGCTTTCAGAATGACTCTCATCTGTTCTGTCTTTTACCCTGATCTGCTAATTAGATGCATGAGAGCTTCAGTCAACCACTTAACAGTCAATCTTATTTTTAGAAAAAAAAAAGAAAGAAAACTTTAAAAATGTCTTGTGACTGTCATGAAAATGTTTAAGTTCAGTTCAGTCACTCAGTCATGTCCGACTCTTTGTGACCCCATAGACTCCAGCATACCAGGCTTCCCTGTCCATCACCAACTCCCGGAGCTTGCTCAAACTCATGTTCATGGAGTCAGTGATGCCATCCAACCATCTCATCCTCGGTCGTCCCCTTCTCCTCCTGCCCCCAATCCCTCCCAGCATCAGGGTCTTTTCCAGTGAGTCAGCTCTTCGCATCAGGTAGCCAAAGTATTGGAGTTTCAGCTTCAGCATCAGTCCTTCCAATGAATATTCAGGACTGATTTCCTTTAGGATTGACTGCTTTGACCTCCTTGCAGTCCAAGGGACTCTCAAGAGTCTTCTCTCCAAAAAAAAATGTCTGAGCCCTTGAAAAAAGTATAACTACGGAAAAAACTGAAATTGACCAAAAGCAGTAGACTTCCTGCCTTAGCACTGTTGATTCAAAGCATGAAGAATTCAGCACTGTATTTTAAAAGAAAAGCACCTCTAGGAAGAAGGTGGGTCCCTAGAAGCACTGAAGTTCATGGAAATTGTGAAAGGATCAAAGATCCTCAAGTGAACAGTTCCAATTTAGTTCTTTGTGTCTATGCAGCATCACTCCTTTCTCAGTAAATCTGATCTATGATGCATGTCCAGTGGGATATTTTAGTGTTTACTAACAGTTTTACTCAAAGTCTGAGGAAACTGACTCTCTATTGCCTGATTTCTTTGGCATTACTACTGATGCTCTGTCAGTCCTGATAGTGGATTGCCATCACTTTTGTACTCTATCCTAGGCATCCTCTAAATTGCAGTTGACCCCTGCCTTTGCTCAGCCAAATCAGCTTTCCAGATGTGTGGTAGACATGGGATTTTAAAGTGACTTTCAAGAAAAGTCTCTTACAGCTTTCAGTTCAAACACAAAATTGATCCCCAAGTGTGTGCAGTGCAAAGACACTAATCCCCTGTCCTGTTCAATAGTGGCCTTATGGCATTTCTATTTAATCTGTGTTATCCATCTGTGGATCATGTTATCAGTTATTATACTGATAAAACAGTTTGACTGTCATCAGTTTAAGTATATTATTTTAGGTCATTTCCCATGTGGTTACCTTTTTTTTTTTTTAAACATCTGTAACTCAAGGCACAGTTCTGTCTGGAATTTCTCATAGTGATAGACTCTGTACTGAAAAGCAATACCAATACTCCAAAAATGAGATCTTAAAGTATACCTGGGAGCCAAATAAATGTTCACCCCTCCTAATACATGGTATTAAATATAGTTCCCATGCAAATGTTAATATATTAATAGATTTTTGGCTATTATCTCTCCTAACCTCATAATACAAACTACATATATTTACTTTTCCTATGAAGTCTTGAACAGTGTCACTATTGGCAACAGACTGTAAATCACTCAAAACCAAATCACACATTTTCTCCTCACTGCTAGAATCCTCTAAGACCTTGTTCATCGCTAACTCATGTCCAGCTCTCTGCCCCCATGGACTGCAGCACACCAAGCTTTCCTGTCCTTCACTATCTCCCAGAGTTTATGCAAACTCATGTCCATTGACTCAGTAATGCCATTCAACCATTTCATTCTCTGCTGCCTCCTTCTCCTCCTGCCCTCAGTATTTCCCAGCATCAGGGTCTGTTCCAAAGAACTTGATTGGTTTACTAGAAATTGATTGCCTATGCACATAGTACTAGGTACTTCTCCAGTTAATCACTCTTAAAATTTCACATAACAAGAGGTAGAACTTCTGAAATTATGATATCATTTACATCTATATTTTGAAGAATCATAGAGGTAACCTAGCTTATGCAAGGTACATGTATACAAGAGTCTTATTGAAATGTGACAAATTTTATTATGCTATCCTCAACCCAACCCAGATCACCCAAAACCCCTTTTTCTGCTCACCATTTTGTATTTGAAAAGCATGTATTACTCTATAACATGCCATGTAATTTATTTATTATATTTTTATCTATGTTGCATCTCCTGTATAAAAATGTAGATTGATGAAGTTATCTTTGACTACTCTATTCACTCATGTATCCCAAGCACTAGAACAGTAGGTGCTCAGTAAGGATTTGCAGAATGAATGAATGAGTGAAGAGTTGGAGAAAATTTTTATAGCTATGTTTGATCTACAGTCAGGCTTGGACACTTTTTTCAAACAGTGTCCTTTCCCTCTGTGTCATAGTTCTGGGATATAATCAAAGAGATCACTGAGAACAACTAAGATCTTTGGAATAAACATACACCTGCCACAAACTTTCTGTATGCTCTTCATCAAGTATGTGTGCTTTTCTCTGCCTACTAAATTGTAGGTAGGTTCAGAATTGCCTAATTTGTCCAACACCAGATTTGGACAACAGCTTATCTCTTGGTTTATATTAGCAAACTGTGACAACTTGCTTTTTCCCAGCCTATGTTTACAGCTTCAATTGGGAATATTGAATTTTTATTTAATTCTCTTTGTGTCCACTCAACTTCCCTTGAGAAAATAAGGAATAACATTTCTATTAGATTTATCTCAAAACAACACTTTCAAGGTGAATGGGATAAATTGTAAAAGTGCCAGATACTCAAGTCTTGAGCTCTTTGAATTATGTAATGTCTTCCAGACACTTCTATTCAATCTTTACTCTCAGCATATTTGTCTTTGATGTTCCTCATATCGAGTTTAAGCCACAATGCACCATCAACAGATATTCTAAAATTGAACTCACTTTTATTTGTGATGTTTTATCATCTGTTAATGTCAAAGAAGCAGAAAAGCCTATCTCATAAGGCTGTTTTTCTTGAGCCCATGCTGTTATGTATACATAAGTCTCCTATCACTTAAAAGTAAGTTTGTATATTGCTATTGATACCTAGCAAATACTTACCAACTTGGACAGACTCTAAGGAAACTTGAGAATCAGCTTTTAGGTTAAACTGTGTGTGCACTCAGTTGCTTCATTCATGTCTGACTCTTTACGACAGCGTGGACTGTAGCCTACCAGGCTCCACTGTCTATGGTTAAATTACTTGTTATCAAATGTTTTCCTAAAGGGCCAAAAGCAAATATTTCAGACTCTGCAGGCCAAAAGGTATCTGTAACCACTACCCAATTCTGCAGTTATAGCATGAAAGCAGCCAGAGACAAGATGTGAGTGAATTGCACAGGTATGTTCCAATAAAACTTTATTTACAAAAATAGGCTGTCAGCCTAGAATATCATTGCCAACTAGGATCTGAACCCTTCTTACTCAGACCAGCAGCATAGACATTCCAGAAAAGCCACTGGAAATTCAGCCCACATTGCAGAGCAGCTGACTCAGACTCTGCATTCTGACAAGATGGCGGGGAGGTGGGGGTGTGCAGAGGGTGTCAAAATAATCAACACCTAATGGGTGACAGTTCACTTGCTTACCAGTTGTGAGAAGGAGCACAAACATTAGGAAGTTTTTAAATTTTGTAAATATGGATCTTTATAAAGTGAATGCCTATTTAGGTATGATTTTGAAAACAGAATGAGTTCTATAGCATCTTCTGAGAAAAGATATTGGCAAGTTAAGGATTGCCCTGAGGATGAGGAAAGCCTTTTTTGGTTCAGATAGGGAAACAGGAGAGAGCTCTGTGTTTGTTTACTGCTCTGTTCATAAACAGAGTATGGTATTGTATTAAAGTGTTGTGTGTGCTTTTGACTTGGTGCACTCAGTATTCAAAATCCAGTGACTAAATTCTAGGACTTTGTACTGCCTTTTGACCATCATGCTGGCATTCAGATAGCTGTACTACTTGTTCCAGGACACATTACACTCTTTTAATTATTTCAGTCTTTTAACTAGAGTCACTATTGAATTGTTCAGCATAGTTTGTCTAATGTCTCAGTGGTAGAAGATTAATTTCCTTTAACATTAATTCTAAAATATAATGACTTATATTGATTCTTTCATGCTTTCTCTCTTTGCCTAGCATGTTTATGAATGGTATCACAGAGAACCTTCTGGACAGTAATTAATGGCTTTAGCAGTCAGTTTTGGAAGCATCAGTGGGGTTCACAGTATGCCCATTAAAGTTTGATATTTTGCAAAACCCTTTCTGGCACCCACAGTCTTTCTTACAGGTTGCTTCATAAGGGTTTTGTACTGCAATACTAATTATTTTAATAAAAGAAAGCTCTGCAAACTTTACAAGTGAAACAAAGGCTTTTCAGGAAGATATTTTCATTTCATAATGATAGCTCACCCTAATGCAACATTTAATATTATTGCATAATAACCTAAATGGTCTTCATCTTTATTTCACCAGTTTACTGCAGTTACAATGTGGATGATTTGAAAACAGGTGTCATGTTTGAATGATCGTCCCTCAATGTTGTAAGGAACTGTAAATGCTGGATGCTGCCTTATCAGTCAGAAATTCTTGTATACATGCCACCAAGTGTGGGGTTTTTTTCCTATTAGAATTTATGGGAACAAAAGAAAAAGACCATCAACAAAACTTCAAAAGGAATGCATCCTAAATGTATTTCTTGTACAGTTGCCCAACTGAAATTTTTAAATTCAGAGAGTACTCAATTTACAAGTAAATTTTAGATCAAGAACATGTACATTTAAGGCATTTTGGAGCTCAGAGTACATCTGAGAAAATTAATTATGGATATGAAGAAAGTAGATTCTGAAATAACCTACATGACCACTGAACCATAATATACCTGGAATGTTTTCCTTTTTGTAATGAAATTCTATAGAAGATGATATAAGTTTAACGTAAAGGTTAATTAGAAACAAAATGAAGTGAGAAATTATTCCTTATTGTAGTAGATGCCTGTATTTGAGGAATAGCATGTTTCATTAAACCAAGAAAAAAGGCAATTTTTAAATTTTTATTTTTAATTGAGCTCAAATGGCATGCTGATTTCTCGAAGAACCTTTTTCAGTTTGTAGTATTTTTCTAATGTCTTTTTTTTTTTTTGTATTTTGGCAAAATTTATCTCAATATATTTAAGTATTTATTTTGTTTTTGTTTGTTTGTTTGTTTGTTTGTTTTTAGCTTACATAGGAACTCAGTTTTTTTAATAAGTGGTCTCACATAGTCTATAATCCATGAGTAATGCACATTTTAATTTCTTTTTTTAGAATAATACATTTTAATTTTATTATGTGATATATTCATAAGAACAGTATTTAAAATGTCCTTAATATCAGCTTTTGATATCCACACTTCAGAAATCTTTATCTATATTTCTTTTTTTTAATTAATTTTTTTAAATTACAATACTGTATTTGTTTTGCCATACATTGACACGAATCAGCCATAGCTGAACACAATCTCCCAATTTTAGAATTTAAACCTTTCATTTGATAACACAGATAAAGCTAGTGTTGCTTTTACAGTCATCTTTCACAACTGAGATCTTTTTCCCTTCAAATGTAAAAAGACAGGCAGAGAGGAAGAGACTTTTCCTGAGGTAGAAGATACAAGTTTAAAAAAACAGGGGAAATAAAGAAGGGGCTATTGTGGATATGTGGGCACAAAAAGAAACCAGGTGCCTAGGGTGGAGTGTATACAAAGTGTGGGTACCAGCATTATTTCCTAACAGGCTCCCTGAAGGAGGACCATAGAGGTTGAGGGTGACTCTCCTTGGCAGTTTTCCTGCAGCTACCATTTATGCTGTATGAGATGGGAATACTTCTGGTGTTATCATTTAGTTCTGTGTGCTCCATGTCACAGAGACCTCAGCTTAACTAGTACTTATAAGGATTTAAACTGGGCTCCATGGAGCCCCTCAAGCCAGGCTGTCAAACATAGCCTCCAGGATACCCCATACAGGTACTGGGCTTTCTACCTTTTAGGAACAGCGTGTTTCACTGCTTAAAATAAAATGTAACTACCAAGGACAATTCATTATTTGCAACAGCAGCAGAGAAAAATCTATTTACCTTTGTCTTTATCAACAATATCTGCTATTATGTTTTATTCCACATCCTTTCTTTGGGGCTCTGACCCCTCCCTCTCCCCAATGCCTTAGAGGAAAGATAACACTGAGTGAGTGAGGGAAAGTCGCTCAATCGTGTTGACTCTTTGAGACGACCCCATAGTCTATACAGACCATGGCATTCTCCAGGCCAGAATACTGGAGTGGGTAGCCTTTGCTTCTCAGGGGATCTCCCCAGCCCAGGGATGGAACCCAGGTCTCCCACATTGCAGGCTGATTCTTTACCAGCTGAGCCACAAGGGAAGCCCTAAGATAACACTAACTTCAGGGAAATGATTAGGTGTGGTAATCTTGCTAATAACTATGATAATTTGATTGATAAACCCACAAAGTTGTTCATTACTCATGCTGTGTTATGTTGTTGTTGAGGGTATTGTAGTTCTTTAGTCACTAAGTCTTGTCCGACTTTTTTGCTACCCCAGGGACTATAACTTTCCAGACTCCTGTCTGTGGGATCTTCCAGGCGAGAATACTGGAGTGGGTTGCTAGTTTCTCCTCCAGGGGATCTTCCTGACCCAGGAATGGAACCTGTATCTCCCTCATTGCAGGCAGCTTCTTTACCACTGAGCCACCAGGGAAACCTATTGTATTATAAGGTTTAATAATTCTTAGAGATACTAACTGACCCTCGTATAGAATCCTGTTATGTTAATGCCCTGCAAGTCCAAAGTAACTGTAATACCCACTAGTTGAATATAGTCTAATACCCTTTAGTTGAGTGTGCTCTCATTTCAGGACTCCCCCTATGGCTCAGTGGGTAAAGAATCCGTCTGCAATGCAGGCGACACAGGAAACTAAAGTTCGATCCCTGGTCTTTTTCTACTTCAAAGTATCATCAAAATGGTTATGTAGTGAGCAAGGCTTATACATAGGAATTTTTTGTAAATGCATGAAGAATTAGACATAAACCATATGGTTTATATTAGACATAAACCATATCAACGGGCTCAAAAAGTAACCTGAGAGCACTCCAACATATCTGTAGGCATTTTAAACTTAAATTTAAAAGGAAAATCTTCACTTGCATTTACTCTCCAGTGTTTAGCCATTTTTTTCATAGTTACATTGAAAGCCAGGTTAGCCCTGACAGGAAATTGTAGTTAATCTGAATAAACACAAAATGGTTGTTCAAAATAGTCATTAAAAAAATATTCAAGAAGTTTATCTGCATAACAGTTTCCTCTCTCTTTACCATAAGTTTAACCTTTACTTCTTTAAAACTTTAAAGTATAAACTAAGAAGAAATTTTCTTAAGTTTAGGGGGTTTGTTTTTGTTTGTTAGCTTTTGCATTTTTCCCCTTATCTAGAAATGGACATAAAAAGGTCTAATTAAACATTAAAATTCTGTACAGCTCAAAACATGAATCCAGTTTGCATTATAATTAAAACCTGTCGGAATGATCTGTTTCTCACTGGTCCAGTGAGATGCTGCAGGAAAAAGTTAAGAAGCATATAATGCAGTGTGTGAGTCATTCTCCTAGAGATGCACAGTTCATGTTAGCAAGCAAACAACACATTAAAAGAAATCCCAGGGTAAAAAGACTTGTTTAACCTAGTTTAATGCAACAGTTTTCCAACTTGCTTGACCATGTAATTTATAAAAATCATGTTTAACACTTATTAGTGTCACAGGAGTGTATGTTCCTTGGTTCTTTGTCTCGTCACAACAAAGATTTGGAGCGACGGACATTAAAGCCCTCGGCGCGTCACAGCTCTCAGGTCTTGGACAAACCGTGTTATAGGCAACACTGATTTCTTAGGCAAATCAGTGTTACAGCTCTGTTTTATTTAGAAGATAGCAGGAGAATCCATCCTTGAAGCGTGAGGGCATGCCAACCCAAAGACTTGAAGAGAAGAGAGTGGAGGAGCACCTGGCGGGGGGAAAGGGAGAGAGAGAGAGAGAGAGAGAAGGAGAAAGAGAGAGAGAAGGAGAGGGAGAGAGAGAAGGAGAGAGAGAGAGAGAGAAGGAGAGAGAGAGAGAGAGAAGGAGAGAGAGAGAGAGAGAGAGAGCGCACGCACGTGGAGAGAAAGAGAGAGAGAAAGCGCTTTGGCTCTTCCTTTTATATGTTTTCTTCCACCTGGGCCTGCCCTATGCAAATTGGGCTTAGCCAGGAGTGCTGTTTGTTCTACCTGAAGTCTTCACTCTGGTCCTCAGAGCTTCTTTTGTTCTATTTTCGCAGGCTTTTCCCTTCCTTGTCTTTTAGCCACTGCCCTTTTGGACTCCTTTTCCCTATTCTACCTACCTAACATTAGGATCTTCCCAACCCAGGAATCAAACCCAGGTCTCCCACCTTGCAGGCAGATTCTTTACTGTCTGAGCCACCAGGGAAGCCAAGAATCCAACAAACTAGTGTATAAAGAGCATCCTTTGGGAATACTTCATGCCATTGTGTGATTCTTGTTGACTAAAAGAAAAGTGCCCTGAAGGATCTAGTTAAAAATAAATCACTCCACTGTTTCAAAGTTGTTTCCTATTACTTCATAATCTGAACACTCTATCAAATATGTTTATATTGCTGACAAAGCCCTATTTCCAAAATGGGTTCTTACAAGTTTTTTTCTAATTTTTAATATAATATTAGTTAAAATTATAAATGTTAGATTTGGGGAGAAAAAGTCCATAAATACCTTCATGTATGTAATTATTCTCAAAGGTTTTATTTTGGTTAAATAAGTAAACTTTGGACATGGGCTCTTGCATAAATAAGTTTATTTCCTTTTTAAATAAAATATACATCTGGAAGTAGAATTCATTTCTGTCACTAACTACCTGGACTTGGGCTAAACTTCACAGGTTAAGGGTTCAGTCCTCTGCAAAACTGCTCTCGCTTCAGACATGAGCTGTGCATGTTCAGGGATCCCAGGTGAGCCTCGCTTCTGACCAACTGGCCACAGATTTTGGGGTCCCCACTACTCCCTCAGGTTCAATAATTCACTGGGATGATTCAGAGAACTCAGAAAGCACCATACTTACAATTTGAGTTTTATTATATCAAAAGGATAAAAAGCAGAACCAGTCAATAGAAGGGACACATAGATGAGGGCTGGGAGGGTCCCAAACACAGGGCATCCATGCCGTTGCCCTGTGGAACCAGGAGACATCACCGTCTTAGCCCATGGATGTCCTTTACCAGCCTGAGCTTTTGTATCCAGAGTTTGCTAGTGGGGAAGGTGAAGGGGAAGGGGAAGTCACTCAGTCGTGTCCGACTCTTTGCGACCCCGTGGACTGTAACCTACTAGGCTCCTCCATCCATGGGATTCTCCAGCTAAGAATACTGGAGTGGATTGCCATTTCCTTCTCCAGGGGATCTTCCCGACCCAGGGATTGAACCCGGGTTTCCCGCATTGGAGGCAGACGGAGTTATTATGTAGGCATTATTAGTTGAGTCACTGATGACAGAGTTAAACTCAATCTCCTCTCCCCAGAGGCTGGAAGGATATCAAGAGGCTGAAAGCCCCAAGCTTTTTAAATACATGATTGGTCTTCGTGGTATAGTCACCCCCTTCCTTAGACATCTTCGCATAAACTCACATGTAGTCTAAGAGGCCCACCATGAATAACAAAGATACTCCTGTCACTCGGGAAATTTCAGAGCTTAGAAGCTGTCTGCCAGGAATCAGAGAAACAGAACTGCCAAAGTCTTCATTATACAGCAGCATTTTAGAGTTTGCTGTTAGAAATGGCCTTGATCGTGAACTACACAGGTATACTGCCTGAATCTGAATGCTCCTAGTCATTGGGTAAGCTGTCAGTACTGGAAGAGCAACAGCTACAAAATCTGACAGCAGTTAAAACTAATGTTGAAATTTTCTGAGAAAGTCTATAAGTACCTAGTAGATATGAAGAGATATGTCTTCACATGTATATGAAACAAAAATATAAAAGTAAAAATAACTTTATTGCAGTTATATAAACTTACCTGAATACTTCATTATGAACATTTTAATTGCCCAGGGTCGATTCATAACCTTTCGTACACTGAATATAAGAAATTTAAAGGTAGAATAGTTGATTATAGGAGTTTGGATATATACATGGTAGTTTAGTTTCCCCAGCTCTTCAAGTTATCTGTTCTTAATATATAATTGCAAAAGAATATTCTATTCATTTTGAAACTATTTTTCAGTGACCTTTTTCAGTATTTTTCAAATCCATAAGGACCATAGTAGATAAACTTCTAGCTAAATGTTCTCATTTGCAGTTGCAGTCATGTGCATATAGCACACATTTAAGCAGGATAGATTTTTCAGGTCACTTTTGAGATTAATCTAGATGTTTCCAATGGAGTGCCAGCAGAGCTCATTCACACGGCTGTAAATCAGAACCAACCAATATGTTCCACGTGCTTTCAAAATGAATTCTTTAATCTATCAACAGTACACCTTTCAACAGCACAATATCATAATTGGGAAAGTTGTTGAAAGCTACTTTATCTGGACATTCATAATTCAAATGAATGAGGTGACTGGATGTATCTCAAAGGTCCTCTGGTTGCTGCTCAAAGCCTGCTAATTTTGTATTCATTTCAACCTGAAAGCAGCCATCAGAACAGATATGGATAGAAAAACTACAATCAAAATTCAGGAGTTTGATTTTTTCATGTGTCATATTCTGTGTTGAGCTACCAAGTTTTAACACCCTCATTGTGAAGTCATTTATTTTATTCCAGCATTCTCGGGAACCATAAATTGCTTCAAGATGCCAGCAGTTTATTTAGCCTTAAAACGCTTCAGATGTTTCTGTCTTTCTATCCCCCATGATCGTTTGGTGTTAATTGCCCTCAAAAATGATCCTAGTGGAGAAGGCAGGGGAATGCTTATCTGGCAGTTCACTAGTAGCATTAAGGATTTTAATTGTACGAGATAAACATGACAGGCAATTATTGAATGTTGTTACACATTAGAAAATTAAAATGGAATGCTAAGCATTATACTCTTTCGCAGTTTTGTCTTTATCTTAGTGCCTAATTTGTATCTTTCAGCAATTTAATAGATTGAGTTTTATTGGAGAGACATTTTCTGGAATACTCTATTGGAAGATCAAACATAAAAATTTTATATCTGCTTACTTAATAATACAATGTGAATCAAACTGAAGTCAGACATGACATATTTCACCAATGCCGTTGTACTTCAGCAGATAAAATGGAAGGAATTTCCATTTATCTGTTACTCTGAAGTAGTGACATAAAAATCGTGTGAGTCTACTGTCAGTTATAATTACTGAATGACAAAAGGTTAGAGGTTTGCTTTTGCAGTTATTTTGATCTTTTGCGAGCCAGGAAAGGTGGCGTCAGTGGTAAAGAATCTGCTTGCCAGTGCAGATGACATAAGAGATGCGGGTTCAATCCCTGGGTCAGGATGATCCCCTGGAGGAGAGCATGGCAACCCACTCCAGTATTCTTGCCTGGAGAATCCCATGGACAGAGAATCCTGGCAGGCTGCAGTTCATAGGGTTGCAAAAGTCAGATACAACTTAGCACACACACACGCACAAGGTAGGAAATGAAATTCTAGAAATATTTTAATAATTTATTATATATGAAATACTAGTGTTCTTTTACTAAAGCGGTTTTGATATTTGGAAATAGTTGGGTTTTTGTTAATTAATTGTCTTTTAAAAACATTAAATAATTTGGTTACTGATGACATGGATTTGTAAGTGACTTTAGACATTTTTAGCTTGACTCAAAATGAATTATGTACCTCAATATAAGAACTAAAACTATAAAACTCTTGGGGAAAAAAATGGGTGTTTTTGACCTTTATGACCTTGGATTAGATAATTGTTTCCTAGATAGGACATCAAAGCACAGCAATAAAAATAGATAAATTGGACTTCATTACCATTTAAACTTTTGTTCTTCAAAGGACACTAAAATAAAAGAGACATAATAAACAAGTTTTGACAAATAAAATGGAGCACTCATATCCTGCTAGTGGTATCATAAAATGGTACACTTTGGAAAACAGTTTGGCATTTCAGTAAAAGTTAAATAAAGAATTATCATATGATCAGGTAATTCCATTCCTAGATACATACCCAAGAGAACTGAAAACTCATGTGTACAGAAACTCATACACAAATATTCATAGCATTATTTGTAATGTACAAAACATACAAACAACTAAAATGTCCATCAGTTGATGAAAGGATTGAAAAATATGATATGTCCATACAATGGAACAGTATTTAGTTATAAAAAGGAATGAGGTACTAACAAATGTCACAACACAGAAAAATCCTGAAAACACTGTAGTAAGTAAAAGAAGCTGATCATAAAACATAATGTTTGATTTCATTTTATAAAATGTTCAGAATAGGTGCATTCTTAGAGATACAAACTAGATTAGTGGTTGCTAGAGTATGGGAGGGGAAGATGGGAAATGGCTGCTAACAGGTATAGCAGTGCTAATGAAAATGTTCTAAAAGCAGATGGTGGTGATGGTTGCATAACACAGACTAAAGATCAAAACATGAGCTGACCTTGATGATATATAAATTATGTCTCAATAAAATTTTTAAAAGTCTACCTAGAGTTCTTAAGAGAAACTGTTTACATTATGCTGCTGCTACTGCTGCTAAGTCGCTTCAGTCGTATCCGACTCTGTGCGACCCCACAGATGGCAGCCCACCAGGCTCCCCCGGTCCTGGGATTCTCCAGGCAAGAATACTGGAGTGGGTTGCCATTTCCTTCTCCAATGCATGAAAGTGAAAAGGGAAAGTGATGCCGCTCAGTCGTGCTGGACTCTTTGTGACCCCATGGACTGCAGCCTACTAGGCTCCTCCATCCATGGGATTTTCCAGGCAAGAGTACTGGAGTGGGGTGCCATTGCCTTCTCCGGTTTACATTATAGTCATCTTCAAAATGGAATCTTTGGTGTTGATGTAAAATGATAAGAGCAGAGTGTTCTCTTGCTTCTGGAACAACCACTCTCACAGGCAGAGTGTGTCAGAGGATAACATTTGACTCTTGACCAGGGAATTTTGCTTTTTCCACTTATTTATCTTGAGAAAAATAGGGATAAATTGATAACTGTGAAATGCCAAGTTGGTACTAAGGGAATGGTTAAGGAAAAGGCTCCCATTTCTCAGGACAAATCTGTAGACTGTTAAATTAATTGACTGTGTGATTTGATGGAATGAGGGCTAGACCAGACTCAGATCCTAGCCTTATCTCTGACTGTGTGACCTTGCGCTTGTCAGTTTACCTCTCTGTACTTGTTTTCTTATCTGTCCAGTAGAGCATGAGTACATGCCCACTACATTTATGCTATTTCAAAAGAATCAAATGAATACGGTATGTGAAGGTGCTTTGAAATTGACACACTATAATAATATGAGGCATTATTTATTTAACATCCTTCATTTTTCTTCATCAGACTTGATTTTCAGTGAAAGCGAAACATAAGGTGCTAAGTTAAATGGTTCCTTTTGAATATTGATTGAGAGGCTCTGGCTTTCTTATTGAGGAAGAATGTTGCATGGACTCAGACACTTGAACTTACGTGACATTAGCAGATAGGATTTTGTAGAAAACTGTTATAATTTTTTAATGTATTATTCTGGCAGCATGAGAATGACATGGCAGCAGACAGGTTATTGTCAATTAAACACGAGCTGTCAGAAAGTCAGAAATGTTGAAATATGGTGAGCATGAATCCTAAGCAGATCATATGGCAGCTGCTTAGCTGTTATTTTAACAGAGTCGCTGTGTTATGTGTCATTTTCCTGCAGGATTTAATTTGAGTCCCTAATAACAGAGACACTCTGCATTTGCATGTTGCTGCCAAGTCCTTCTAAACGGGCTGGAATGGTGGGTGGTCATAGCCGAGTGACACGTGGAGGAGACAGCTCTTGTCTCATTTTTGTCCACTCAGGTTACATTGAAGAGGCCTGCATCATCCCCTGCCCCTCAGACTGCAAGCTCAGTGAGTGGTCCAATTGGTCACGCTGCAGCAAGTCCTGTGGGAGTGGCGTGAAGGTTCGTTCTAAATGGCTCCGTGAAAAACCCTATAATGGAGGGAGGCCGTGCCCCAAGCTGGACCATGTCAACCAGGTAGCTTCTGCTCTTGGGAATTTTATAAAATACTTCTTAGATGCACATTGACTTCTTTTTTTTTTTTTAATCCAAAATAGAGAATAGATAATAACCCCTGAATAAGATATTTGACCCACTTTATCTTTACAATGCTTGAGTAAATTATTAAAATTACAAGTCAGATGGATGATCTCTGTATTCTCAAGAGATTTAATATACTACATGTGTGTCTATATGCATATTAATATAATGGAAATAAAAAATGAAATCTACCTTTGAAATACTGTCAAGGTATTTAATCTGTTGTTATACAATAATTTGAGTGTTGGGAGCAAGATTGTCTTATCTGATAATCCATTAGATTCAGAAAAAAATCTCAATTGCCAACCATACAAATTAAAATCAAGGAAGGTATGTAGGGTGTGGGTCAAAAGTTGGGAAATACATTCTGTTGATATGAAATATGATAAGATGAAAGAGATATGAAGATGGTGTCAAAATAACTCTGTGTTATCTATCAATTTGGTGATTGGCCTTTTCAGTATTATTTGGAACTTTCTTTGACTTTGAATATACACTTTGTTAGCAGCTATTCATAGTTATTACTTGTGTTCCCATTGGAAATAAAGAGTGAAATATCTAATAGGGGGAATTGTTTAATATAAGATTGCTAGTTTAATGTAGCATAAGATTCATCGGACAGTTATTGCCATGTTTGGCCTACATGAGGATTAACAAAGAGTGAATTTCACACTAGATATGAAGATATGTAAGTGGGTATTAAGATGTATGACTAAGTCACAAAAGAACAAACTTATATGTATGAACCAAATTTAAATATGTAGGTATGCTTCATACACACATAGATTGCCTAATTTTAATGTTCAAATGCACTGCTCACCCATATACATTTGCCTTCCCAAAATAACCTTTGTTCATCACAATAAAATTATAGAGAAATAAAAATAACTTTTGAATAAAGCAATTAAGGGCTAGGAAAGTGGAGAATTAAATTGCATAGAAAGTCTTCTAAAAGAATGTTGATTTTTCCCAAGTAAAATTGCTACACTTGCCTTTAAGTAAATGCAGCTTAAGGTGACTCATACACTGCACTGCTGCCCCCTACTGGGAATCGAGTGTCTCTACCCCAGGAAGGATTTCTGAAGAGAATGCAGGACCCTGATGAACCAGAAAAACTGAAATGTAATGTTTATAACACAAAAGAATATTTTTCTACAAGTTTTGAAATATTGACTTTCCAGTAGTGAACTTAAATTTAATAATTTTTATTCATGTTTTGAATAAATTCTACGCATTTTCTTACCTTCAGTGTATATGTGTACAGCCAGTCAGAATTTAAGTTTTGTTTGCCTCAGCATCTTTTATATAGTGAATTTAGAAAAGCTCAAAATGGCTGTGCCAAGTTGTCTTTGCTACTAAAACTTTTACCTAAGCTACTTCTGTGTCACTCTGATAAAATCTAATGCAGAGCATGATATCTGAGTATTTGTTGCCACACTACTGGTGGTATATTGAGACATGTACAATGAAAAATCAAACTGAAACAGGAAATGATAGATTTCTGAATCTTTGAGTATAAATGTTCTACATTAAAAGTAGAAACTTCTAAGGATTCATTTGTTAGTAAAATGTAAGAAAAGTAAAGAATATGCATAGGTTTGCGTAACTGAAAATTGGGAGAGGGTTGGTCTAAATTTGTGAAAATTATAAGTCATATAGATTTTTACTGCAGCCATACATTCCTCAATAAGTAACCTGTGGTAGTTTGCCTTGAAAATGGTTTCTGAGGTTCCATTTTCCATTTGAGGAAGCAAATACTCATTTCCTCAGAAATATGGGTGAATGAATTGATTAAGCTCAATCACTCTATAAATAGTCCACACACAGTTTGGTCCAGCAGATATTTGCAGTCATATATTAATTCCCCATGATACGTATTTTGAGGTCTGCTTGGTTTTCTAAGATTTCTTCATCCTGCCTATCAAATCCTTTCCTGGACTGTGCTGTTTGCAATGCGTTTGTGTATCTTAATTTTAAACAATAATAAGGAGATGACTTTTCTCTTTCAAGGTCTAATATAAATGTTCGAGTTATTTACCCCCAAAAAAAAACCCCACCTTTTTATATGGATAATACTTGAAACTTAGAACGTGAGATCTTCTAGCCAAATATACCAACATTTTAACCTGTCTCTGTTTCTCTCCCTTTGCTTCACTCCTGGTGAACCCTGCTCCAGGCCCAGGTAAGAGCTGCTAAACCTCATGGTTCATGATAGAGTGCTGTTGGTTTCCATTTCACTCCTGGCATCAGAGAATGTATTCTTTTTATCTTTCACACAAACAAAGTCATATTTTTTATAAAACATTTCTTCTGCAGCTGTTCCCTTTTTTTCTCCTAACGTGTTACATGTGTTTTCTCGTTTTAAAATCAGGGCCTAAGGTACAGGGATGGGGAGAACAAGCTTAAATCTCTCATCTTGAAAAGGCAGTGACACCTCCTGTCTCACACCTCTTGGGTGAGGGAGAGGAATAGGTGGGCTCCAAGTGGTCGCGGAGACCTCTCTGAACGGATTTGTATTCTCTCCAGCGAAGGAGATTAAAATGAAAGCCGTCAAAGGACTAGGAAAGATGGCATTTCCCCTTCAATCGTTCCCTTCTCCACAACATGTAGGGTAATGTTTTACTAAATACTAAAATAGTATTTCGAAGAAGGCAATGGCAACCCACTCTTGGACTCTTGCCTGGAAAATCCCATGGGTGGAGGAGCCTGGTAGGTTGCAGTCCATGGGGTCCCGAAGAGTCGGAGACGACTGAAGCGACTTAGCAGCAGCAGCAGCAGCAGCAGCAGCAGCAGCAGCAGCAAAATCCTATTTAGTCCTATTTTAATACAGCACACAATGTGAAGGTGATCGCTTGTGACAGTCATTACAGATTCTTGCTCCAACAGTGCATACTTTTTTCCTATGTGTGGTAGGTCAACTTTATTCACTTTCCAGGGATGTTTAGTAAAACTAAAATTTGCACAAAGAATGGTTCCAGTGGATTATTTAAATCTGTATTTTCTGGAATTGAATAACTATATAAAATATTCACGTACTATTGTGTATGGGTGGGTGTTATAAAGTAGGAAATAGAGTTGAATTATCATAGATTTTGAAATAATTTTAAGAGGCATTTTTCTTTAATGATTGAGTCAGCTCTGTTGCAGTGGATTAAAGTCCTTTTTTAAAAAATTAATTTACTCCATTCTTCTCTCTCACTGAGAAAAGACTATAGTTGGTTCATTGTGCTAAAAATCCTGAAACCCACCACCGACACCACTGCAAAGGACCTGCAGGCCTTAATGGGCACCAGAGTACCAACAATTTGCTTTATTTCATGTGGCCTCACTGCTTTGCAGCTGTGTAATATGAGACCAATTTCAGACGTTACTTCTAAGCCCTAAATTATTTAAGATAGCTGTATTTCATATTATTTATCTTTTAATTTCCTATATGGAACATGAAAAAATTCTTATTGGTATACATACTTATTTGGAAAATGGGCCAAATTATATTTATTTGAAAATTACTTTTATATGCTGTGTTCTTACTGTTGTTCAGTTGCTAAGTTGCATCCAACTCTTTGTGACCCCATGGACTGCCCCATGCCAAGCTCCTCTGTCCTCCACTATCTCACAGAGTTTGCTCAGATTCATGTGCATTGAGTCAGTGATGCTATCTAACCATCTCATCCTCTGCCGCCCTCTTTTCCTGTTACCTTTCAGTCTCTCCTACAGCATCAGGGTCTTTCCAATGAGTCAGTTCTTTGCATCAGGTGGCCAAAATATTGGAGCTTCAGCTTCAGCATCAGTCCTTCCAATGAATATTCAGGGTTGATTTCCTTTAGGGTTGACCGGTTTGATCTCCTTGTAGTCCAAGGGACTCTCAAGAGTCTTCTCCCAAACCGCAGTTTCTAAAGTGTTGTTATATCCTTCCTTAATTACTTAAAAATTAATGATAATTCTTCTATTTATTTATTCATCGTACTCAACAAATCTCTATAGAATGCCTCACATATGAACACCTGGGCTAAGTACTAAAGACACAGGAAACTGTGCCCAGGAAGGATGGCCCAGGAAGTTGTAATACTGTGTGGTAAGGGTCAGTCCAGGAAAGCACGGAGTGTGTCTGATGTGGTCCATGAGGTCTGATCTCCAGCTACAGTGTGATCGCAGATCAGCAGAGCACAACAGGGCTAGCCCTGCCTGCCCTCCACTGCTGCAACTCGAAGTCTCACGAGGGGCCTCCATGTTCCTGTTTTAGGACAGTGAACAGTAAAAGAGAGGCTGGTGTAGAGGTGAAATATCACGATCACTAGAAGAGAGGCTGGTGTAGAGGTGAAATATCACGGTCACTGACATGTGAGGTGCCCCTCTCACCTTCTCAGGCTCTGTGCAGTGAGGCCACTGAGAACCATGTGTGTTTCAGGTGTATGAGGTCGTCCCTTGCCACAGTGACTGCAGCCAGTACATATGGGTCACAGAGCCGTGGAGCATCTGCAAGGTGACCTTTGTGAACACGCGGGACAACTGCGGAGAGGGTGTGCAAACCCGAAAAGTGAGGTAAGGTCAAGCACGGGGAAGCAGAGGCGCCGTCACCTCCCGAGTTCTCGGGTGCCAGCCTGAACTTGGCCTCCCCCAGGTCTCCTGAGTGAGGTTGTCTTCAGTTTTACTTTTAGGGGGTCTTGTGTTCATGGAAAGCTCTGAGAGGATCTGCTTCCAGCTGCAGTTTGTCACCCTCCACCTTCTGCCTTTGGGAAGCTTTGCTTCACGGTGCTCTTGCCGGGAAAAGGCTGCATAGTGAATGTGAGCTGGACTAAATAGATTTTCCAACCCCCAATCAGTTCTTCCTTAAAGGTCAACTGTATTTCTAACCATAGTTCAGTGATAATCTTTTATAAACTCTTTATCCTTAGCATCAAGCTGTCCACCCTTTGAATACTCCCATTGCCCTGGGAAGCCTTCACTAAAACCCCTGGCTGGCTAGTGCCCCTCATGTGTTATCAGTGGCCAGTAGGGTAGCCACTCACCACGTGTGGCTATTTCACTTGAAATCTAAACTAGTGAAAATTAAATAAAATGCATTTCCTCAGCCACACTAGACCCATTCTAAGTGATCCATAGTTGGAGGGGCTAGTGGCTATTCTTTGAGACAGCGCACTATTTTTCCGTTGTCGTAGAAAGTCTGAGAGCCTTGTCATACGACTGAGCGGCCTTGTTCTATAATGCCCCACATACCCTTAGTGTTTCGAAAGATCCATCTATATGTCTGTCCCTTTTATTAAATGCTATCTCTCCAAACTGAGACCCTGTCGTAGTCATAGAAATTCTCTAAAACCCAGTACAATTGAAATATTGTAATAAATATGGTTGAGTTGCTAAATTGTCTCTGACTCTTGTGACCATGGACTGCAGCCCACCGAGCTCCTCTGTCCATGAGATTTTCCAGGCGAGAGTACAGGAGTGGGCAGCCATTCCCTTCTCCAGGGGATCATCCTAACCCAGGAATTGAATCCAGGTCTCCTGCATTGCAGGCAGACTCTACTGACTGGGCTACAAAGGAAGCCCTTAATAAGTGTAATACAATTAAATTAACTCATTCAATTATACCCAAAGCATCTGCATATGATTCTTAAGGGTCTCAGCCCTGGGAAATCAGTATATGAGGCTTTATTATCTCCACTTTAAGAGAAGATTCAAAAGTACTAAGTAGTAAATGTGCCTAAGCAGACAGTGAGTAAAGGGACAGAGCTGCATTGAAACGCAAATGTATTGTCACTCTCGAGCCAGTTTATCCTAACTCAACTGAGTGATACACGGTAAAGAAAAATATAAAGCATCCAAAGCTTTACAACTTGCAATTGTGAAGAATTCCATTCTTACTCATGACATAACTCTTCGTGAATTTAAGATGACTGTTTCTTTATCTGTTTCAGTAGGAAAGTAGAGCAAATTAATGTTTATATCATAAAACCTTGGGACTCTGATAAAACATTGGCTCTCATAAAAATAATCTCTCTTTTTTTAAACCTCACTCATCTGAACTCTCAATTTATTTTTCTGAGTATTAAAAAGTGGATGAAGTGGAGGGTGGAGAAAATGAGTTAATAGGGAAACAGGGCAGAAAAAGACAGATATTCTGTTTTCTACTACTCATCTGTCAAATTTAAATTTTACCTTCAAAATATAAAAGTATTTCTTTATATTAAAATTTTGATAAAGTTGGGGTTTTTGTTAATATAAAAATTACAATAGCTGCTTTCAGCTTTCCCTCCAGCTGTCTATTCATATATGTTGCTTCTTTTTGCTTTCCAAATGGCTATTGTCAATGTTTTCAAACACATTTTAAACAAAGTGACTTGAAAGGTCAACCTATTTTTTCAGTAAACATTTTTAACACAAATAGAGATGGTGAAAATTTCTTATCATGTAATAATGTTCCTTAAGGTTAAATGTCGTGTTAGATGCAACCGTTGGGTGACATTTCAGGACAAATACATCTATAAAGAAGTGTGAAAGTGAAAGCAGCTCAGTCATGTCTGACTCTTTGTGAGCCCCACGGACTATACAGTCCATGGAATTCTCCAGGCCCAAATACTGGAGTGGGTAGCATTTCTCTTCTCCAGGGGATCTTCCCAACCCAGGGATTGAAGCCAGGTCTCCCACATTGCAGGCAGATTCTTTACCAGCTGAGCCACAAGGGAAGCCCAGGAATGCTGGAGTGGGTAGCCTATCCCTTCTCCAGCGTATCTTTCAGACCCAGGTATCAAACTGGAGTCTCCTGCATTGCAGGCAGATTCTGTACCAGCTGAGCTGCTAAGGAAGCCCTTTTAGGGTGGCGTGATATATCAAAGGCTGAATAATAGCAGTGATTGGGCTTCCCTGGTGGCTCAGAGGTTAAAGCGTCTGCCTCCAATGCAGGAGACCTGGGTTCTATCCCCGGGTCGGGAAGATCCCCTGGAGAAGGAAATGGTAACCCACTCCAGTATTCTTGCCTGGAGAATCCCATGGACGTAGAAGCCTGGTAGGCTACGTCCACGGGGTCGCAAAGAGTTGGACACGGCTGAGCGACTTCACTTTGCCCTGGTGAGACAGAATGTTTTCTCATTGACATTTTTCTAAAATTTTCAGCACATGATGATAATAAAAACCAGTCAGATTTGGTTATTTCTGTTGCTTTTGAAATTTCTGCAGGCAATCTACCCACTTAACTGCCACAACTGTGGTGGGTGCCTGGCTCCACCCTTGGCCCCAATTTGGTTCTATGCTCTGTTTTCTAAAACAGTTTGATATTCTCACAGCATAATCCCTTCTCTTATGGAATGGAAAAAGTCCAGGCATTTGAAGAAAGCAAATGAATTTAAAGTGTCTTCCTTTGGGCTCAAAACTTGATCCAAATAGTTTTTCTGTATTCTGCAGTGCTAAACAGTGGTGATGGGACTAAACCACTATCCCCATTCTACAGTGCTAAAAATATCATTAATACAAGATCAAATACAAAATACAAAAATACAAAAACTTACAAATAATCTGAATGTCAACAAGAAGGTTTTGTGTTTTTTTGCAATTGTGGCACATTTAAATGATGAAATTGCAAAATTCAAATGTAATCATTAAAAAGGATGTTTTAGAAAAATAGCTAATAACACAAGATGTTTATCATATATTATTAATGTTTTTCCTAAATGGTACAAATAGTAGGTAAAGTTTACTCCTATTTAATGAAATGAAAATATATGTTTAAATACAGTAGTCTGTTAAGAGTGATTCTCTCTGATATAATGTAGTGGATTTTTATTTCTTCTGATTTTCCTAAAATGAATTTATTACTTAAATAATAAAAACTGAAGGAAAAGTCTTTGAAAATAAAAGTTTTATGTACATAAGTACTTAATAGAGTATTGAACATCTGTCCCTAACTCTGGATCAATAGGTAATTTTGCAAGTTAATCCTTGTACATCATGTCAGAGCCTAACATGAATGCAATCTTTTCTTAGCAGCAAATCCAACTTTGGAGATTGAACTGTCCTATCTGTTCCATGTCCTCTCAGAGCTACTGTCAACAGAGTATTTTTAAAATGCCAGTGAAGCTAGAAATTTTTTCCTAGGACACTAAAATTCTCCCCCAAAATATATAATTTTTTTCCTTCAACAGTGAAATTGCAAAAAGTCTACATTTGCAGGTTTTTGTGATTACTTTTTATTTTTTAATTTATCTTTAATTGAAGGATAATTGCTTTACAGTATTGCGTTGGTTTCTGCCAAACATCAACATGAGTGATTACTTTTTATATTTATATTCAGCATACAAAAAATGCAGAGCTGGGTATCTGTGTGGATATTTTTTCAGGTTACAAACCCAGTTAAGACGAAGCCAACAGCATAGTTTTCCAGTTTTTGATGCATCCCACAGGAAACCCACATTTCTCTTAAAAATTAGCAGCGCGGTATGGAAAGGTGATTCTGCAGAGTAGAACTGTCAAGATGCAGTCTCCCTACCGACTGTAAATCCCTGAGAAAAGTTGAGATTCCAGGTATAATTGGTAATATAATGCAAACAGTTTAAAAATATTGCAATGGGTTGGAGGCTTAAGAGCCCAAGTCTTCCTCTTCATCTCCTGCAATGCAGTTCTCTTCCCAAATTGAATAATTTGGTTGACCTTCTCTGAGTCACAAATGAGGGATAAAGTTTTTGTTTTCTATTAGAAAAGTGCCTGGAGAGATTAACTATGGTAAAAGCGAAGTCCAGTATACTAGCCACTTTAATTAGATTCCCAAGAGGTGAGTTAAACAGCCCTTTATGACTGCTCACAACACAATGAAATGTAATGAAATGTTTGGATTTATTCTGTTAAAAGAAAACTAACAATAAAAAGGTCAAGATATAGGAAGATCCCAGCAACCCCATTTAGAGAAGTTGTGCTATTACTCTAATTATGGTCTCTCACTTCTGACTTTCTTTTAAGGTTATCAGCAAATGGGAAGCTAAAATTACTTGTTAAAAAACAAACTAACGATAAATATCATCAGTTACTTTCAAAAGCAGTTAATGAGACCTCTGCCTAGGAGATTTCAATGTGCCTTGTCTTCCATCATATATGAATCTACCTCCTCTGTGCAAGCCACTATTTTTCTTGAAAGAAAAAAAAATGCATTATATTCCAAAATTGCAACCCATCTCTGAATATCTTTGGCCAATGCTTTAGTTTCTGCGTGATAATTTAGGTGTAAATAAATGACTCTCTCCTTTCAGAGGAAGACACATAGAGTTTGTATATACAGAATATACACATAGTGGCTACAATTTAAAAGATGATAATGATACATGCAAGCAGATTTTTAAGTCACACTGAAGGGCTCCAACTATTTATGGGAGGCAGAGATCTTCTGTGTCTTTATGTTTGGAGAATTTTATTCATTAAATGCCAAGCTCCCCATCCTCTGCCTCCATGGTGATGTCTTAAGAGTAACCTTGAACCTTGTGGGTTGGCCATTGTTTGATTGTCCAGATTCCTTCATTGATAGACATGTTTTCTTCTAGATGCATGCAGAACACAGCGGATGGCCCCTCTGACCATGTAGAGGATTACCTCTGTGACCCAGAAGAGATGCCCCTGGGCTCTCGAGAGTGCAAACTGCCATGTCCTGAGGATTGTGTGGTATCCGAATGGGGTCCGTGGACCCGATGCTCTTTGGTGAGACAGTTAACCATTTGTTAATGTAGAATTTCCTTAATTCCTTACCACTAAAGCTTTTAAACTACCATTAAGAAAATGAAACTTGGTTACTGAATTAGTTACCAAAGCAAGTTGTGCTGTTGGCTACTTCATTCTTACGAATGTGCCATTTAAAATCAGCAGTGTTTAGACTCATCCCAGCACAGCTTAGCCTCTTACAAACTTTATACTCCTGTACCATCCTCCTAATCCTAGCGCAAAAATGCCTTTAGATTGATTTACAAATACACAGCATGTTAAAAACTGCAGTGGTGATAATGTTTCCCTCCAGGTAAAGAGATAAAGAATGAGATTCTAGTAAAAGGACTTTCATGGTGTCAAGTTGTGATCATCCCTTGCTTTTTGCCCAGGCCATTTTATTTAAATCTTAGGAATAATTTTTCACACTGTGGGGATATGGCAGCAGGAGTATTGACACTAAAGCTCAGAAGATTCTGGTAAGAAAGGGAGTAGAAAGAAGAAAGCTGGGCGTCAACAAATCTCTTTCCAGGCACTGACTCTGAGCATCTTTGGACCTGGAAAGCCAGCTGAGAGTTTCAAATTGCACTGAGCTTCTAGATTTCAGCAGCCCATGGGGCACTTCCATGAGCCCTGGGAAGGAGAGTCACTTGAAACAGGACTGGCTGATGATGTAGGAAATTTGGCTAACCCGGGCACATTTGTAAAGTTGCACACTCAATATGGCATCAAAAGCATGGGAAAAATATTTAATGTGTCATTTATTTGCTGAAATATGGGACAGATACATGTTTTCAAAGAGAAATTAATTTTCTGTCCCAGTGTTAACATTATTCAAGATGCTGATTAGCAGCCAACTGATAGAGCAGGTGCAAAACAGGGGTGGCATTTGACTCGGATACAGAATAAACTGAAATAAAGAATCAATCAGCTGTTTCACAAGGGTATGCAAATGATTTTGTATTCTAATTTCATAGCACCAGGTTTGAAGTTACTGTTTCTGCTCTTAATAACCAATGTTTCCAAACAAGACTGTACCAGTAGAAGAATGGCAGCCGCTGTTTTAAAATTAGTGCTACCTTATATTTGTGTCCATGTATGTGTGCACATTCAGTTCAGTTCAGTTCAGTCACTCAGTTGTGTCCGACTCTTTGCGACCCCATGAATCGCAGCACGCCAGGCCTCCCTGTTCATTACCATCTCTCAGAGTTCACTCAGACTCACATCCAACGAGTCCGTGATGCCATCCAGCCATCTCATCCTCGGTCGTCCCCTTCTCCTCCTGCGCCCAATCCCTCCCAGCATCAGAGTCTTTTCCAATGAGTCAGCTCTTTGCATGAGGTGGCCAAAGGACTGGAGTTTCAGCTTTAGCATCATTCCCTCCAAAGAAATCCCATGACTGATCTCCTTTAGAATGGACTGTTTGGGTCTCCTTGCAGTCCAAGGGACTCTCAAGAGTCTTCTCCAACACCACAGTTCAAAAGCATCAATTCTTCGGTGCTCAGCCTTCTTCACAGTCCAACTCTCACATCCATACATGACCACAGGAAAAACCAGAGCCTTGACTTAACGGACCTTAGTCGGCAAAATATTAATAGCTGTTTTTCCATGGACAGAGGAGCCTGGTGGGCTGCAGTCCATGGCATCACAGAGTTAAGCACAACTGATCAACTAACACACACACATACACACAACCTTAATTTTGGGGTCCAAGAAAATAGATTATAAGTTCTGTGACCTACAGTAACATTTGTGATCTACAGTAATTAGTATGAGCATATATTTTCTGTGTATGGATGATGTGATGTATCTATTAATATTTGACACATAGACTCTTTTTTTATCCCAGTTTTATTGAGAGATAATCAACAGACATGTTTAAGGCATACAGCATGATGGTTTGATTACATATATTGTGAAACGATTACCACAATAGTTTCAGCTAGCATTCATCTTCTTAAATAAGTATGATAAAAAGAAGAAAAGAATAAATGGGGGAAAAATGTTCTGCTTGTGATGAGAACTGTTAAGATTAACTCTGTTAACAACTTTGCTATATAACATACAGCAATGTTAGCTACAGTCATCATGCTGAACTTGATGTATTTCAAGTAGTAGGCATGTGTCCCTACTACTTACTGTCTTATAACTGGAAATTTGTACCTTTGACCACTTTCCTCCAGTTCTCCCTCTCCCGTACCCCTGCTTCTGTTAAGTGCAAGTCTGATCTTTTTCTATGAGTTTTGTTTTTTTTGTTTTAGATGCCCCATCTAAGTGAGAGCATGCAGTATTTGTCTGTCTGTCTGACACCTCACGTAGCATAATGCCTTTGAGGTCCATCCATGTTGTCACAAATTGTAGGCATCCTCGCTTTTTATGGCTGAATAATATTCCATTGCATAATCATACTACAGCTTATTTATCCATCGATGGACATTTTGGGCTTTTTCTGTATCTTGACTACTGTAAATAATGCTGCAATAAACATAGTGAAGTTGCTCAGTCGTGTCCGACTCTTTGCAAGCCCATGGACTGTAACTTATCAGGCTCATCCGTCCATGGGATTTTCTAGGCAATAGTACTGGAGTGGATTACTGTTTCCTTCTCCAGCGGATCTTCCCCAACCCAGGGATCGAACCCAGGTCTCCTGCATTGTAGACAGATGCTTTACTGTCTGAGCCACCAGGAAAGACACATAGACTCTTTTTTTTTTTTAATTTTTTTTAATTTATTTATTTTTTTAATTACAATACTGTATTTGTTTTGCCATACATTGACATAAATCAGCCATAGGTGTCCACGATCTCCCAGTGCCAAAGCCCCCTCCCACCTCCCACCCCACATCCTCTCCCTGAATCATCCCGTGCACTAGCCCCATGCGTCCTGCAACCTGTATTGAACATAGACTGGTGCTTCATTCTTACAAGATAGTATACATGTTTCAATGCCGTTTTCCAAATCATCCCACCCTCTCCCTCTCCCTCAGAGTCCCAAAGTCCGTTCTATACCTCTGAGTCTCTTTTGTTGTCTCACATAGAGGGTCTTCATTACTATCCTTCTAAATTCCATATATATGTGTCAGTATACTGTATTGGTGTTTTTCTTTCTGGCTTACTTCACTCTGTATAATCGGCTCCAATTTCATCCATCTCATTAGAACTGAGTCGAATTTATTCTTTTTAAGGGCTGAGTAGTATTCCATTGTGTATATGTACCACAGCTTTCTTATCCAGTCATCTGCTGATGGACATCTAGGTTGTTTCCATGTCCTGGCTATTATAAACAGCGCTGCAGTGAACATTGGGGTACATGTGTCTCTTTCAATTCTGGTTTCCTCGGTGTGTATGCCCAGCAGTGGGATTGCTGGGTCATAAGGCAGTTCTATTTGCAATTTTTAAGGAATCTCCACACTGTTTTCCATAATGGCTGTACTAGTTTGCATTCCCACCAGCAGTGTAAGAGGGTTCCCTTTTCTCCACATCCTCTCCAGCATTTATTGCTTGTAGACTTTTGGATCGCAGCCATTCTGACTGGTGTGAAATGGTACCTCATTGTGGTCTTGATTTGCATTTCTCTGATAATGAGTGATGTTGAGCATCTTTTCATGTGTTTGTTAGCCATCCGTATGTCTTCTTTGGAGAAATGCCTATTTAGTTCTTTGGCCCATTTTTTTTATTGGTTTGTTTATTTTTCTGGAGTTGAGCTGCATAAGTTGCTTGTTTATCTTTGAGATTAGTTGTTTGTCAGTTGTTTCATTTGCTATTGTTTTCTCCCATTCAGAAGGCTGTCTTTTCACCTTGCTTATAGTTTCCTTTGTTGTAGAGAAGCTTTTAATTTTAATTAGATCCCATTTGTTTATTTTTAAATCACAGCAGGATCCTCTATGATCCACCTCCCAATATACTGGACATAGACTCTTAAGTATTGTCAACTGAAGAAAAAGACACAACCTGAAAGTTGCCAGTTACATTTCATTTGGGGATCTTACTGAGGACAATGGCCTGGGAGACGGCCTTTTAGATAGCTCTGAGGAACTACTCCAAAGAGGTACAGGAGGAGCCTGAATAAGCAGGAGTTTTTGCTGGGGAAAAAAACACGTAGTCAAATATCAAAAGAGTACTGCTAATCAGTGAAACAGAAATCTCTAGTTAATAATGTTAGTGCTTTCCTGTGTATAGGAATATGCAGGACTCGGGGCTCACTGAATTATTCCTTAGACATGTATCTTAACCATCTCGGGTCAGTATCCAAAGCATAGAACGGTGCCTCTTTTTCTCGACCCTGTTTGCTGAGGGCACCTCACCCGCAGCAGCTGCAGCGGTGATGGTTTGGTCCTCATGGAACCGGGACAGTGGGACCATTCTCTGTCTGCTGGAACGGCAGGCAGCATTCCCTGTCCACAGCATCTTAGAGCCAGATGGCACAGCAGAAACTCATCCAGCACCTGGACTTACAGATGAGACTGCTGAAGTTAGCCAGTGGCCCAAAGGTTCTAACTCGCTCCAGTGCTTGCCTTAATACATTTGCTCTTGTGTGGCCAAGTACTTGCCTTTCTGAGGAGTTATGTTATTCTCTGTCAGCCTTGCAATCAAAGCAGTTTCCGGCAAAGGTCAGCTGATCCCATCAGACAACCAGCTGAGGAAGGAAGAGCCTGCCCTGATGCTGTGGAGAAGGAGCCCTGCAACCTGAACAAAAACTGCTTCCACTATGATTATAATGTAACAGGTACGTGAGTAGCCTTCACCTCATAAAGGCCAAATTCCATGTCTGTCTGCTTAGCAGCATTCCCAGAAGTATGGTTCACCTCCATCCACATGTCTTTTGGACGTGCTACTTGGTGGTTTAGTCACTGAGTCGTGTCTGACTCTTGTGACCCCATGGACTATAGCCTGCCAGGCTCCTCTGTCCATGGGATTCTCCAGGCAAGAATACTGGAGTGGGCTGCCATCTCCTTCTCCAGGGGATCTTCCCAACCCAGGGATCGAACCCGGGTCTCCTGCATTCCAGGCAGATTCTTTACCACTTG
Source organism: Nanger dama (assembly GCA_917880005.1). Taxonomy (NCBI): domain Eukaryota; kingdom Metazoa; phylum Chordata; class Mammalia; order Artiodactyla; family Bovidae; genus Nanger; species Nanger dama. The sequence continues at coordinate 42,430,132 of CAKJTW010000007.1, forward strand.
AGCCACCAGGGAAGCCACACACACTGCTTAGTCTCCTGGCAGTAATTCTGTATTAAATGAAATACATATTTATCTGTCTTATTTTTAGTAAACATCAAGATAGAGAATGAAAATATCACACAAACATTAGCTCTTTAAGGCAGATTGTGAATAGTCTAAGGGTTCCTACGTAAGACATCCTCCCACTTTCAGAAGGTGGAAATAAACATCTTTCCCATGGATATCAGTTTATTGAAAGATGTCTTTCTTCTTCAGAATATGTTTAATCATTATGAGTACTGGGACAGCAATTCTTTGTGTGGGGGCAGTTCGTATGCATGATTAGTCTGATGTAAAAAGCATTAGCAAGCTTATGTTTATGTGTATACACCTTCCAAATAGTGTATGAAGAGAATTTTTAGTGTTATCAAAGGTCTAGGTAAAAAGATGATTTTTTTTTTAGAAGAAAAAAGGCTTATCATAAATTCTGTTTTCCCCCAAACTCTCGTCTCATATGTCATCAAGGAATATACTCTAAGAAAGAAGAGATTTTGGGGGGCTTATATGACTTGGGGCAACACTGAAGCTTATTTTGGAATTTTCCCCCATGTAATTTTCATGCTGAAATAAACCCCACATAGCAGTCAGCTTGATTTTTTGTTTCTTTTGGTTTTTCTCTTCAATTTGCTTTTGTGACACAATGAAATCACAGTTCTCTGGGACAGGCTACATTACCCTGGGAAGAAAGATAAAAGAATTACCTTGTAAAAGATACTTAATAAGAGAAATAAATATGGCCAAGCTGGTTTTGAAATAAATAATACATTTTACAATATCCTAAGTATGGACAGCAAGTGAAATAGTTTTATTTGGATATAACTACACAAATTGCCAGCCATTAAAATTATTATTATTTTGCTAAAACAAAAATGTTGACATTTACATTTTTATTTTCATTAGGATAAACAGTTTCTAAGCAACATTTCACCTGCAGGCCACAGCCATTTTTACAGCATCACCAAACGACTAGCCATCAGGATGGTCAAGGAGACAGCTGCCTCAGGAGTAATCCCCATAGCTGTGTGCAGCCCCAGCAATTCCATTTGACTCCTGATACGTTCAAAGCTGGGACCCATATGCTCTGCATGTGGGATGATTGATGGTGGAGCTTAGGAAGCAGTTGTGAATTAAATACGGGATTCAGGTCATCCGAGTTTCATTTGAAATCTGTTCTGTACATAGCCTTCTGTTCTGATGCACTCCTTCCCTTTCAGACTGGAGCACGTGCCAGCTGAGCGAGAAGGCAGTATGTGGGAATGGCATTAAAACAAGGATGTTGGATTGTGTTCGAAGTGACGGCAAATCAGTTAACCTGAAATACTGTGAAGAGGTGTGGGGAGGCTGTGTTATATCTTTGTGAGTAAATTCTTCCTGAATAGTCTCAATTCATGCTGAGCCAAGTGACCGGTGCTTTATGAAGCTCTTTGCCAGCAGATGTGTTCTGCTAAACACACTCTTGAAAAGACATGCTCTTCCAGCACTACTGATTTCTACACATAATTTCCTGTATTTTGTTCTGCTGGGAGCCCAAAGGTATGCTAATTAGCCCATTCTGAAAGAAATGCTTGGGTAACAATAAGTAATCAAGGTGAATAAACGCAATAAATCTTAATCAGACTACTCATCATCTTTTGTAATTTCATATGAATTTTGTGTTGCCTGGGACACCTGCCAAGAGCCGTCATTTATTCTCTCTGTTGCAAAACATTGATCGCATGTGGTTTGGTAAGAGATTTTGATATTAGGATCTAATACCCAGCTGTGAGAGTCTGAGTCAGGTCTGGGTAAGAGAGAGCTTGAAATCCAAACAAAGGAATGGAGTCTACCATTATTATCTTTTGGGTACAGAGATCTGTAACTGTTAATTCTCCAGTTTACAAAAGTAATGTTATCTTATCTAATATGACCTTATGAAATGTGAGAAAACATAGTTGTAGTTTTCATGAAGCTGTACTTCAGGTTACAATTATTCTGTCTAATTTCCAGATGAAAAGGGTACTCATCTTCCTGACAGGTTTTGACTCCTCCTGAACTAAGGCCCAGTGGGTTCAACATGAACCAAGATAGCTAGAGCCTCCGTAGACCTGGAACACCCAGGGAGGGACCTGCAACCTCAGTAGGGCTCAGAGGCCAGGTGACCACAATCTCTGTCTGTCTGTCCTAGAGGTTATTATAAGCCTGTGGTAAATTATTCCAAATCTTAAGGGAAAGATCAAGATGGAAATATTTTAATCCATTTGATATCTTCGATATTATCATATAGACCTAATTTAACTTTCTATATATCTGTCCATAAGAATGGAGCTCCCAAATGCACTGAAAACAAATTTAGTTTAAAAATTCCTCTATCTTACAGCATAATTCAGTCAATTATGGCCTTAGCTTTAATCAGAAATTTCATACCTGAATCAATTTAGCTTTGAAACTGATAACATCGAGGTAATGTGACCACTATAAAAATACAAAAATAATATTATTATTGAATATTAATAGTTATACACACAGGCAGGAGAGCATCCTGTGATCTGCCTCTCACATAAGTGGTTTTTTGTTTGTTTGTTTTTGCAAATGCACATGCAAATGCCCTTCTAGGCCAGAATAAAATAACAATGAATAGCTCTGAGAGCTTTTATAAAGCTTCACCCAAATCATATAAGTTGTTGTGTTACTAAGTCGTGTCTGACTTTCTTATATAATCACATAAGACCAGAGTTTAAGTATCTCATATGACTCCAGAAAAAGATATAAATAAAGCCTTTTATTTTTTTAAATGAAATGTGAGTAAAAGTCTGAGAAATAATTTTGTTATCCAGAAGTCTGGATAAATTTACTTTATGTACAAATATTATCATGTTTGAATACTATGAAGATAATTAGGGATTCAAATCATTAACATTTTAGCACATACTGTATTCAGGGAGAACAGTGCTCCTCTTGCAGGAATTGGATTAAACAGTTCATATCTCATTTTATCCACCCTATGGAAGCAGCAGAATTAAATAATAGCCTTGAGGAAAGCTGGCTGTCGGGATTGGGTGCCTACCTACTAACACATGTGCAAACCCTTCATTCCGTGCAGCAGCAGCAGCTAACTCTTGCTGTTCCTCTAACAGCCAAAAAGGAAGATGGCACTGCTCTCCAACAAAGAGGAAAATTAGGGTTAAACCCAGCGAGCATTTAGATAGCACTTCTGTCTGTGATGTTTCTCAGACATTAATTTACCTGATACCTAATAATTTGCTTTCTCCTTTCCTATTCTTTGATCCCTGAACATATGTTTAGATAAATGATAGATCAGATAGATGATAGAGGAGAAAAGAAGATACAATAAATTTAAGGAACACTACATTGTAAAGCAACTGTACCCCAATAAAAATGAAGTAATAAAAAAATTTAAGAGAATAAGTAGTACAGGGTTAAAATAGCTTACTGTTAGATACCCAAAATGTCTGTAAACAGACATCCTTTTTAATCCCTAGTGAAATAAATAAGCCAATAGTAATTGAATTCTGTGATTCAAACCCTTTCTCCATGAAATCATCATGTCCCTTAAAGGCAAAACATAATTTTTATCACATCACCTTAAGATTTCCATCTCTAACCTCTCGTGACTTCAAGTGATTTTATGAGGCTTAAGTTGATATGGTAAAAGTTTTCATACCAAATGCTCAGCTTTGTCAAGTATTGCTGGTGGAGAATATAACGGGAGTACCTGCTGAGGGTTCTGGTGCATAGATCACCGATCTGATCCTCTCCCAATGCATAACTTGGAGCCAGGAGCGCTACTTGAATCACAACATTTCAGAAAATTTTTCTTTTGCCATTTTCTGCTATATAGATTAGACACTGTAAGCTTATCTTTCATGTAGAAATAAAAGGTCTAAAAATCCCCAAGGATTACCAGTTTTAAAAATTGCACTTTCCTAACCTGCTCTTAATTTTTTCTATCTCAGTGCTACTTTGTACCTTAGACTTTTAACATGTGTGCATACACCATGGATAAAATCTCTTCCTGTATTATAAAGGTAGAATACTTAAGCAATGCAACCGAATGCAATAAAATACACATTATTGTGAGATGAGAGACTAATGCCAAAATAACAATTACACCACCATTGGCTGCTGAGTTTTAAAAGAGAAAATCTCTATTAAAAAATTAATAAATATATATAAAATATTTGTAATAAAAATTCTAAAGGCTCACTACTCCTTTTGAGAGAGGTAGCTTATTCAAAACTGTTTTATATCATGTTAGTACACTATATTTTGGGGTTTGAGTGGCAAGTGGTCTTTAACTTTTCTCCTTTGCTTTTCAGTTTGACATCCACATGTAAAAATAATATCCCCCAAATGCAATTATATGTCTGTATATTGATGATAGTATTGGTGTTTAACTAGTAGAAAATATTTGTGCTTACACCTATTTATTCCTCCTTTAGGGAAATTCAACCAATATGGAAATTAAATCTTCTTTTTTTCATTTTTTATTTAAAAGGTCAATAATATATATTACATAAATTAGCTTCTCCATTCATCCTATTCCTTTTGCCCCACCTCTCCTGGAGTGAACCACTTTATATTTTTTATAGTTTGGGTCTTTGTCCTGCAGACATGTTTTTACTTTATTATGCATCTTGCTTATTCTTCCTCTCCTCCCTACTCCTGTCTTGCCCTTCCTCCTGCCCTCCTTCCATCGACACTATACCATGGTCTTGCCTCGGCATCAGTGCAAACAGGTCTGCCTCTGTCCTTTCAGCTTGGCTTGGAGAAGACCTGGCAGATGAACACGTCCTGCATGGTGGAATGTCCTGTGAACTGTCAGCTTTCTGACTGGTCTCCGTGGTCAGAATGTTCTCAAACGTGTGGCCTCACAGGTTTGTTTGTGCCTTATTTGGCATTTGATTAATGGTCAAGGAGTACAAAATAAAACATCCCTCTTACCTTGAGTCATGTCAGACAATCTTCAGAAAGGTTGAATCGGGGTATGTTTCTTTCCAAAACATCTAAACCTTTCTTGTTCCTCAAACCTCAGGAGAAATGACTTTGACCCCTTCTCTGAGAAAGATACATGCTTGATAATATAGCATATTACTAACAGTGTATCACGTTGTATCTTTTAAGGAAAAATGATCCGAAGACGAACAGTGACCCAGCCCTTTCAGGGTGATGGAAGACCATGCCCTGCCTTGATGGAACAGTCCAAGCCTTGCCCAGTGAAGCCCTGTTATCAGTGGCGGTATGGCCCATGGTCTGAATGCCAAGTGCAGGTAATCAGTCTCAAGAAGTGGTATGGAAATGTATGTTCTTTATCTGCAGAGACTTGGTTTCAGAAGTCTCTCTCAGAGCTTACAGATGGCATGTTTCTTGTTAAAGATTTTAGTACCTTGCCATTTCATGCTGTTTAATTAGTTTTGATAACAAGCACTTCCTGTCCCGTATTTTAAAACCATTTGGAGGCTGATCCATTTTAATGAAAATTTATTTGCCTGTCTTTGGCTAGAAAACAAATAAATTGTTCATTGTATGCTTTATAGCTAGTGCCCTACAGGACTTCTTCCCTAGGGTTTCAGATGCTCCTTAAACTGCTCGTAAATCATAATCAGTGGTGCAGAGATGACTGTTGAGCGATAAGCTAACTAATGAATTATTTTCTTTCCTGATTAGTCATTTCTTCCTCCATTTCAGGATGCACAGTGTGGCGAAGGGACCAGAACAAGGAATATTTCTTGTGTAGTGAGTGATGGGTCAGCTGACGATTTCAGCAAAGTGGTGGATGAAGAATTCTGCACTGACATTGAACCCACTATAGATGGTAACAAAAAAGTGGTTCTCGAAGAAACCTGCACCCAGCCTTGCCCAGGTAACAACAGCAAAACAGAATTCATACTTTTGGCCATTCCTTACCAGGACCACGGTGAAGGGGTTGCGTGTGTAAGCCCAAGGTAAGAGATGTCAACAGTCCTCTCATTCAGTAATACCTGCGCAAACAGCTAGAGGCAGTAGTGCGTATGAAGTGGGCACTGCCTCCTTATTGCCAGCTGGGGGTGAAGTCCAGTTCCACATGAGCCTCTATTGACACTCACCCCCTTGGAGCTTTAACGTCTGCAAAGAATGGCAGAACATATATGTATTCAGGATTTCCAGAAAGAGAGAACGGAGGAGAGGCAGACAGTGTTTATATAAATAATGCATAGAGAAGGATTTTAAGTCATAATGAAAGCTTCTTGTGGATCCTGGGTACAGTGCACAACAAATTCACACCTAGATACGCTGTAGTGAAAACAAAAAATGTAGGAAACTAGAGAATTTATGAAGCATTCAGAAACAAAAAGCAGATTACCCACAACTGGAAGACAATCAGAATTATAACAGATTTCGTCTTAGTTAGATGGAAGCCAAAAGATAATGGAATATATTCAGAGCATGATACAAAATAATCAACAACCTAAAGTTCTACTGCCAGCTAAATTATCATTCAAGAGTAAGAAAAATAATGCTATGTGAGAAAACTTTCAAAGAAATCAGTGGCTCAGTGTTGGACACAGGAGTGCAAGCAAGTAAAATGTGGAAGGAAATTGCTGTGTATCAAGTGGTGCAGAAATAACTAGCAGGAAGTGATATGTTAATGATGAGGAATTTGGGTCTCATGCAGAACACCCAAAGGCAGATAGAGTCAAAATAATCGCATTTTCAAGCATGACCTTGGGCCTTAAGATCAAGGGGCAGCAATATATTTGTGGGCTAGAAAAGAACAAGACTGAGTGTAAATTAACTATCTTTTTACATTTAATTGCTATTTTATATTCGAGTATAATTGATTTACAATAGTGTGTTAAGTATCAGGTATAAAGCCAAGTGATTCAGTTATGTACATACACACTTTCAGATACTTCTCCTATATAGATTATTTGAAAATGATGAGATTTCCCTGTGTTATAGGGAAATTGGTCCTTGTCAGCTGCCTGTGTTACAGATAGTAGTGTGTATATGTTATAGATAGTAGTGTGTATATGTTAACCTCAATCTCCTAATTTATCCCTCCCTCTTACCTTTTTCCTTTGACGACCACAAGTTTATTTTTTGAAGTTTATGAGTCCATGTTTTAGAAATAAGTTCATTTGTGTTACTGGTTTAGATTCCACATGGAAATGACAGCATGCGATGTTTGTCTTTCTCTGTCAGACTGGCTTCAGTTAGTACAGTAATCTGCAGGCCCTCCGTGTTGCGGCAAACGGCATTGTCTCATTCTGTTTGATAGCTGAGCAGCAGTCCATTGTCTGTATGCACGTGTTCTTTTGCGCATTCCTCTCTTCCTGGACATTTAGCTTCCAAGCCTCGGCTGTTGTAAATAGTGATGCCATGAACTTTGGGGTGGCTGTGTCTTTTCCAGTCATACTTTTCTCTGGATACAGGCCCAAGAGGGGGATTTCCAGACCATACAGTATCCTTGTCTTTAGGGTCTTATGGAACCTCCATGCTCTTCTCCACGTGGTTGTTAGCAGTTTAGGTTTCAGCGGCAGTGTGGGAAGGTTCCCTTTTTCCAGGCCCTTCCTAGCATTTGCTCTTCGTAGACTTTTTGATGATGGTCATTTTGACAGGTGAGAGGTGATACCTCAGTGTGGATTTGATTTGCTTTTTTTTATTTTTTGATGTTTGTTTGTTTCTTTCTGGGTGTATTTTTGGCTGTGCTGGTTCTTTGTGGCTGTCTGCAGCCTTTCTCTTGTTGCTGTGTGCGGGCTTCTCATTGCGGTGGCTTTTCTAGTTGTGGGCCGTGGGTTCTAGATGCCCAGGCTTCAGCAGTTGAACGTCTCATGAGCTCCAGCCGTGGTGCACAGGCTTAGCTGCTCCCTGGCATGTGGGATCTTCCCAGACCAGGAATCGAACTTGTACAAGGCACACTCTTAACCTCTGAACCACCAGGAAAGTCCTTAATTTGCTTTTCTCTAACAATAGGCTATAGGGAAGAACTTTGTAGGTGCTTCTTTTCTTTTAAAGAGTATGAGTAAAAATTCCCTGTTGAAATTGACTTTTTGAAAGCCTGCCCTGTTTTGAATTGTTATTCGATTATGTACCCCAGGCCACTGTCTTAAAGCAGGAGTCACTTAGAGCCCTACAGTCATAGTGAGTTTTTAGTGCCCCTGAGCACATCGATTTCAATTTGCTGTTACTAGAAATGACCACAAGGCAGCAGCATTTACTCTTTCCAAACTGGTTATTGGGGCACCAGAGCCTTAGAGAAAGTCCTGTTCCTGGGTTGTAAATGACAGTGGAATGTAACAGAAAAAAAGACTCAAGGGCTGTGTCTCATTATTTTCTGCCTATGTTCTTCACCCCTACCTGGATAAATCCCAAACCCTTCAAATCTGCCCTGCCAATGGTGCCATCATCTTTAAGTTGGGCTCCTCAAAGGGAGGAAACTGGAGATAGGAACCCTACCAACAGGAGCTTTGGAGACCTGATAACTTTTCAAAGCCCTTCCAGCCCCAAGGGTCCACCATCCTTTGGGTGTAATAGGTGCACCTATGGAGCTCTGGCCCTTAGCATGGACACTGTGCTTTCACCCAAGGGGACAAACATTACAGGTCCAACAGGGGGCTCATTCGCGGGCACGTTGCTGTCACTCCCTCGGCACCATGGACAGTCCAGTTGGGGGACCCAGGTTGCTCAGGCTCCAGGGTGTAACAGCAGCCAGGGGTCGCCAAGCCCCACGGGGAATATACGAGAGAACTCATTTTACTTGTAAAAGTAGTGCTTATTTTCTGTTGGAGTGAGGTTGCGTCCCAGGGTTGAGTCTGTTGTAGGTGGACAGCAACTAGATGCAGATATACGTAGATGAGTATCTAGTCTTTTGAGGATGCTTTGCCCTCCTGGGGTATGAGAGTGGAGAGTAGGGTTTACCATGGTGTACCATACATAGCTCCTCGATGATGCTCTTTTCTGAGATATTTGAGTATGTATAAGAAGATCCCCTGGAGAAAGAAATGGCAGTCCACTCCAGTATTCTTGCCTGGACAATCCCACGGACAGAGGAGCCTGGCTAGTCTGTGAGGCTGCAAGAGTCGGACACGACTTAGCACCTAAACCACCACCACCATGTTAACAGAAGATGAGATGGCTGGAAGGCATCACCAGTGCAGCGGCATGAACTTGGGCAAATTTCAGGAGATAGTGAGGGTCATGGGGTCACAGAGAGTCAGACACGACGGAGTGACTGAACAACAATGTTATCGCCAAAGTTTCCCTGGTGGCTCAGTGGTAAAGAATCCGACTGTCAATGCAGGACCCACAGGTTCAATCCCTGGGTCAGGAAGATCCCCTGGAGAAGGGAATGACAACCCACTCCAGTATTCTTGCCCGGGAAATCCCATGGACAGAGGAGCCCGATGGGCTATACGAGGTCTCCAGACTGAGACACCCCTTAGCTATTAAATCACCACCACCACATGTTAATCCCAACGTCCTGATGTAAGCCTACCCCTGCTCTTCCCCTAACAGAATCCTAGGTGTCTTTTCTAAGGCTGTGACTCTTTGTCTTCTGTAGATGAATTCCTTTGTCTCCATTTTTAGATTCCATCTAAAAGTGATGCTGTATGATATTTGTCTTCCTCTGTCAGATGTACTTCACCCAGAATGATCATCAGTGAGTCCTTCAATGTTCCTGCAAATGGTATTAGTTTATTCACTGAGATGGCTGAATAAACTTGTATATAAATGCATCTTTTTCTGTTCATCTCTGGAAGGACACAGGATTGCCTTCATGTCTTGGCTATTGTAAATAGTGCTGCAGTGAACATTGGGGTGGTTTGTTTTTTCCAGTTACCTGGAACATTTCTCCAGTTATACTGAAACCCCAACAAGCAGTGGGGTTTGTTTTTTCCAGTTATACTCTTCTCCAGATATACACCAAGAGTGGATTTCCAGACCATAATATATCTGTGTCTTTAGGGTTTCAAGGAAATTCCATGCTGTTCTCTTCAGTGGCTGTTAGCAATTTTTATTTTCAGAAGCAGTGCAGAAAAGTTCCCTTTTCTGAAGCCCCTTTCCAGTACTTACTATTTATAGACTTTTTGATGATGGCCATTCTGACAGATAAGAGGTGATACTTCTGTGGAGATATGATTTGCTTTGTCTAACAGTGGGCACTGGTGGAGAAGGCGATGGCACCCCCACTCCAGCACTCTTGCCTGGAAAATCCCATGGACAGAGGAGCCTGGTGGGCTGCAGTCCATGGGGTCGCTGAGAGTCGGACACGACTGAGCGGCTTCACCTCACCTCACCTCAAAGTCAGAGAAAATCGTGTCCTGGGTTGTAAATGAAAGTGGAATGTGCCAGAACAATGACCCAATGCTTATGTCTCGTTACTTCTTGCCCACCATTCTTCACCCACACCTCTGGATAAATCCCAGACTCTCCAGTTCTGCCCTTCCGAAGGTGCTGTCGGCATCTTCAAGTCAGGCAGCTCTAAGGATGGAATCTGGAGGTAAGAACCCCACCAGTGGGAGCCCTAGAGACCAGATGACTTTTCGGAGCTCTTCCAGCCCAAAAGGTCCAACCTCCCTTGGGTACCCTCAGCTTGGTGTGGCTGTGGAGGGCCAGCCCGGGTGAAAGATTGTGCTTTCACCCAGAGGGGACAAACTCTACAGGTCTTGTGGGGGCCCACTTGTTGGCATATCCGAGGACCGTCCAGCCTTTCACCCAAGGCTGCTCAGGCTCCAGGGATGTGGCAGCATCCTGGCTCGCAGAGGCCTGAGGGGAATAGAGGAGGCAATTCATCTTATTCGTCAAATTAAAAATTTTATTTGAAATATAGTTGATTTCCAATGTTGTTTGCTGTAGGTGTGCAGCAACTTGTAAGACAGATGAATATCTCATCCTTGGGGGATGTTTTTCCCATAAGGTATTAGAGTGTTGAGTAGGGTTCCCTGTGCCGTAATGTAGGCCCTTGATGATGCTCTTAGAGATATTTGAGTGTGTATATATGTTAATCCCAGAGTCCTGATTAAACCCTCCCCACCCCACCCCCGATCTTTCTCCTTCAGTAACCCTGAGTGGTATTTCCAAGACTGTGTCTTTGTCTTTTGTGAAGGTGTTCTTTTGTATCAATTTATACATTCCATCCATAACTGATACCCTACAACCTTTGTCTTCCTGTGTCTGATGTTCATCTAGAATGATCATTGGTAGGTCCTTCTGTGTTCCTTCAAATGGCATTAGCTCACTCACTGGGAGGGCTGAGTAACATCCTCTTATATGCATGTGTATATATGTATATATATACACACACTCACCCACCCATTCATCTCTGGCTTCTTGTCCTGGCTATTGTAAATAGTGCTGCAGTGAATGTTGGGATGCATGTGTCTTTTCCAGTCATACTTTGCTCCAAACGTACACCCAAGAGTGGGATTTCTGGACCATATTGTACTTGTGTCTGGGTTTTAAGGAATCTCCATGCTGGTCTCCACTGAGGCTGTTAGCACTTTGTTTTCAGCAGCACTGTAGGAGGGTTGCCTTTCCTCCAGAGCCTCTCTAGAACTTACTCTTTGTAGCCTTTTTGGTGATGGCCATTCTGATGGGTCAGAGTCGATGGTGATGCCTCTGTGTAGATTCAGTTGTACTTCTCCTAGTAGGCACTGGTAAGGATCTTTGTAGGGTTTTTTTTTTTTTAAGAGTGTGATTAACATTTACCTATTGCAACTGGCTTTTTTGAAGCATGCCCTGTTTATGAGTGTTAGTTGGTATGTACCCCAGGCCATGATGGCAGGGTTGAGGATATTTATAGCCCTGCAGGCCTTTGGAGTTTAATGTGCCCCAGCACTGGTCTTAAAGTTGCTGTTACTTGAAACAGCCGCAGTGTGGCAGCACTTCTTCCCCATCTCTGGTTATTGCTGCCCCAGACTCAGAGAGAAGGCCTATTTTGAGTTGTGAATGAGTGTGGAATGTGCCAGAACACCCACAGGCTTGTGTCTCATTACTTCTTGCCCATCATTTTTCACCCCCAGTTCAGTTCAGTTCAGTCGCTCAGTCGTGTCCGACTCTTTGCTACTCCATGAATCGCAGCATGCCAGGCCTCCCTATCCATCACTATCTCCCGGAGTTCACTCAAACTCACGTCCATCGAGTCGGTGATGCCATCCAGCCATCTCATCCTCTGTCGTCCCTTTCTCTTCCTGTGCCCAGTTCCTCCCAGCATCAGAGTCTTTTCCAATGAGTCAACTCTTCGCATGAGGTGGCCAAAGGACTGGAGTTTCTGCTTTATCATCATTCCTTCCAAAGAAATCCCAGGGTTGATCTCCTTTACAATGGACTAGTTGGATTTCCTTGCAGTCCACGGGACTCTTAAGAGTCTTCTCCAACACCACAGTTCAAAAGCATCAATTCTTTGGCACTCAGCTTTCTTCAGCAGTCCAACTCTCATATCCATACATGACCACAGGAAAAACCATAGCTTTGACTAGACGGACCTTTGTTGGCAAAGTAATGTCTCTGCTTTTAAATATGCTATCTAGGTTGGTCATAACTTCCCTTCCAAGGAGTAAGCGTCTTTTAATTTCATGGCTGCAGTCACCATCTGCAGTGATTTTGGAGCCCCCAAAATAAGTCTGACACTATTTCCACTGTTTCCCCATCTATTTCCCATGAAGTGATGGGACCGGGTGCCATGATCTTTGTTTTCTGAATGTTGAGCTTTAAGCCAACTTTTTCACTCTCCTCTTTCACTTTCACCAAGAGGCTTTTTAGTTCCTTTTCACTTTCTGCCATAAAGATGGTGTCATCTGCATATCTGAGGTTGTTGATATTTCTCCCGGCAGTCTTGATTCCAGTTTATGCCTTGTCCAGCCCCCCACCACCTGACAAAACCCCAAACCTTCAATTCTTCCCTGCAGAGAGTGCTGTCATTAAGTTGGACGCCTCTGAGGAAGCAATCTGGAGGAGCCCTGGAGACCAGATATCTTTTCAAAGCTCCTCCAGCCCAAAGGGTCCACCGTCCTCGGGGCACCTTAGGCGTGGTGTGGCTGTGGAGGGCCGGGCTGGGTCCCGAGACTGTGCTCTCATCCAGCAGGGACAAACACTACAGTCCTGCGGTGCAATGCTTAGTCGCTCGGTCATGGAGGACTCTGCGACCCCACGGACTGTAGCCCGCCACGCTCCTCTGTCCATGGGGATTCTCCGGGCAAGGATACTAGAGTGAGTTGTCATGCCCTCCTCCAGGGGATCTTCCTGGCCCAGGGGTTGAACCCAGGTCTTCCTCATTGCAGGTGGATTCTTTACCAGCTGAGCCACCAGGGAAGCCCAGGAATACTGGAGTGGGTAGCCTATCCCTTCTCCAGGACATCGTCCCAACCCAGGAATCCAGCAGAGGTCTCCTGCATTGCAGGTGGATTCTTTACCAGCTGAGCCACTGGGAAAGCCCCCTACAGGAGCTCAGTTGCTGGCATATCCTTTTCAGACCCAGGACAGCCCATCCTTGCACCCAAGGCTGCTCAGTCTCCAGGGATGTGGCAGCAGCCCAGGTCACTGAGCCCTGAGGGGAACATATGAGGCAACTCATTTATCCTATTAATGTTTACGTTCTACTGAAGTATAGTTGCTTTCCAGTGTCAAGGTAGGGCACAGCAACTTGAAGAGGTATACAGTGATGAATATCTGGTCTTGGGAGTGCTTTGCCTCTCCTGTGTACGCTGAAGGGTTAACTAGGTTTCCCTGCACTGTCCTCTAGTCCCTTGCTGATGCTCTTTTTCAAGATGCTTGAGTGTGTATATATTAATCCCAGCATCCTGATCAAACCCTGCCTTCACTCTTTCCCCTTCAGTAATCCTGCGTGGCTCTTCCAAGACTGTGAGTCTCTTTGTAAATGAATTTTTTGTATCAGTTTTTAGATTCCATCTGTAAGTGATACTGTATGATATTTGTCTTCCTGTGTCTGACATAATTCAGCATGATCACTGGCAGGTCCTTCTCTGTGTATATATCCCTGTATAAATATCCCAGACCATGTGGTGTCTTTGTCTTTAGGTTTTTAAGGAAACTCCATGCTGTTCTCCACAGTGGCTGTTAGCAGTTTAAGTTTTCAGCAGCGCTGAGAGTTCCCTTTCTCCAGGCCCATTCCAGCACTCACTGTTTTTAGACTTTTTGATGATTGCCTTACTGACAGGTGAGAGGTGATCCCTCAGTACAGATTTGATTTGCATTCCTCTGATGATGGACAATCTTGAGGGTCTTTGTTAGGTCCTTTGTTCTTCTAAACAGTGAGTAAAGTTACCTGTTGAAATTGGCTTAAGAGCCTGCCCTGTTTGCATTGTTATCCTATTATGTACCCTAGGCCATTTCCTGAAGGAAGGAGTCTTACAGTCCTGCAGACCTTGTTAGTTTTAAGTGCCCCTGTGCCCTGGTTTTAAAGTTGCTTTTACTCAAAATGGCCACAAGGAGGCAGAATTTCTTCATTCCCAACTCTGCTTATTGGGGCACCATAGGAAATGGCAGCCCACTCCAGTGTTCTTGCCTGGAGAATCCCAGGGATGGGGGAGCCTGGTGGGCTGCCGTCCATGGGGTCGCACAGAGTCAGACACGACTGAAGCGACTTAGCAGCAGTAGCAGCAGCCTTACAGAAGTACTGTTCTGGGTTCTAAATGAGACTGGAATGTGCCAGAACAAACACCCAAGGGTTTGTGAGTCATTACTTCTTGCCCGTTTCCCTTCACCAGCCAACCCCCGACCTCAGACAAATCCCAAGCTCTCAGATCTGTTCTGCTGAGGCTTCTGTCAGTGTTTGAGAAGTGCAAATTAATTCAAGGAGGTATCGCCCCCCCACCTGTCAGAATGACCATCATGTAAAGCTGCCATCAGTAAATGCTGTAGAGACTGGAGAACTGGGAACCCTCCCACACTGTTCGTGGAAATATAATTTGGTACAACTGTTTAGGAGTGCATTATGGAAGCTGCTTAAAAAAACTAAAACTAGAACTACCATATGATCTAGCAATCCCACTCCTGGGCATAATTCGAAAAAGATTCATGCCTGCCTGGGTTCTCTGTGGTGGTGTTTACCGTCACCAAGACCTGGATGAAATCTAAGTGTCGATGTAATTGACAGAGGATGGAGAAAGCAGATGTGGTACATATATACAAGGGATAGTTACTCAGCCGTTAACAAGAATGAAGCAGTGCCATTTGCAGCAACAGCGACAGACCTGGAGATTAGTATAACAAGTGAAGGAAGTCAGAGAAGGGCAAATACCACATGATGGTGCTTACATGTGGACTCTGAAAGAAAGATACAAATGAACTATCTACAAAACAGATGCAGACTCACAAGAGCACAGACTTGGTTACCAGTGGGGAAGGGGTTGGGAAGTGGATTGAGAGTTTGCAATTGACAGACACACACTGCTACAGATAATTGATAAGGCTTGCTGTATAGCACAGGGAACTTGGCTTAATATTCTGTAACAGTTTAAATGGGAAAAGAAGTTAAAAACTAATGGATACTTGTACAGGTACAGGGAATCACTTTGCTGTACACTTATAGCTAACACATCTTGTTAATCAACTGTACTCCAATATAAAATCTGTTGTAAACAACTTGAAGAAAAATTTCAAGATCTCATAGTAATATAGAACAGGGCAATTCACCATTTTAATTAAAGCAAATTAGAAATCCAGTGGGAGGCTCCTGTTGTAAATTACAATCTATTCATTTCCACTCCCCTCTTGCTAATTTTTTTCCAATGATGGGTTTTAAAAGCTAGCAACATATGAGCTAATAAGCGTAAAAGTAGGATACTGAGGTAGCAAATGCATTTCAAACAGTTGTAATTATCTTTGGCAGACAGAGTGTAGTTTTATTATTACAGTGGTTTATATGGCAAAATATAAAAATACATTTTATGCAAGTCAGTGCCTCACACTCATTTACTGTTATTAAATCTTGGAAGCTTGACATAGATTATTTTGGAGTGCTAACTGTATAATTCACAGACTAACATTAAAAGATTGAATTTTGTGTCAAAATACACTATGTCAAGTGATATGAGAAGAGAGCTAAAGCCTAGTAGTAAAGGTGCATTTTACTTCCATGGAGTTTGCAGTCTCTGAGACGAAGTTATACTACACTCATACTGACAGGAGTTCCTCTATGTCATTTTTAATAGTTTCTCCTGTATAATTAAAAGCTGAGTGACCCAAAAGTAGCATTTCCTAAGGGATATAAATATTTCTAAAACTTTCTTTGGCTGCTTAAAAATTCTTACTAGTTTCTTTCTCCCTAGCAATTCCAAAATTTACTACAATTTCCTTCATTTTAGGATGACATTACATAGAGTAATGTCATATATACTATACTATAATAAAGGCCTACAAAAACCACTCCACTTCAGTATTAGACATGGATCTGTTTGTCAGTAATTCATGTCTTTCCAGAACTTCTTAATCCTGCCACAAGTTTTTTCATTAATCAGATCTGCAGGCAACTTTGTGCTAACGTTAGACATCTTCAGCATAATATAAGGCAATATAAATTAGGTGATATGGCTGAAATAATTAAAGTGATAACGCCTTATGGATCTGTATTTATCAAAATGTGCTGTCCCCTCTGAACAGTGTCATCAAGCAGTGTCCTAAAGAATGAATGAGTGTATGGGAAAGGTGCATTGCATTGTCTTTCCTGTTTTCAAAATAGTTGAAGATGAACACATACTACGACCCAACAATTCCTACAGAGCCGTAACTAATTTCTAGTTATATACCCCAAAGAAATACATATGTAAGTTCACGAAAAGACTCATACTAAAGTGTCCACAGCAGCAGTATTCATAATGAGAAAAATTTACAACTCTATACACGCCCATCAGTAGTAGAATGGATACGTAAATGGTGGCATGTTTATATAATAAAGCACAGCAGTAACAATGAGCAAATTGTGATGGAGCTCACAAACGTAAACGAGTGAAAGAAACCAAACTTTAGAAAAACACATGTGGTTCTACTCCGTGCATAACATGGGGAGGGTTACCGCGATTCTGAGAATGCTTGGTCGCTTGATTTAAAGGTTGCTTACATGGGTATTTAATCAGATTGTGAAAATTCAGCTGTCTGTGCACTTACGATGTGTCATCATTTTGCATATATATCATTCTTCAGTATATAATTGAAGAAAGTGGCGGAAGTAGACTGAGGATACAGGTCAGAGGAAATTGTGTGTGTTACTGCCACGCCAGAGCAGATTGGTTGGCTGTCTCACCACCACAACTTTGAGGAGAAATAGGAACCAAGCCTTGGACTTCAAGTTCTTCAAAATTTTGAATACCTAGATAACAAGACCTAAGTCTATTTATATTTTCTTTTAATAGTACCAAGTGCTTAGTAAACCTCTTTATCATGATGATGACAAGAGTTGCGGTAGCTGGTGTTAATTCAGTATCGTTGTCATTTAAGATAAGGGGAATCATGACAGACCAGCTGCTTTAAGCATTTGATTTAAGTTTACATTTGATATCATTAAGCAACACATAGCCTATACTCAGTAACATCCACTCAGAAAATGACACTATTAGCACAAATGTATAAATAGACTCTTGAGAGTCCCTTGGACTGCAAGGAGATCCAACCAGTCCATTCTAAAGCAGATCAGTCCTGAGTGTTCATTGGAAGGACTGATGCTAAAGCTGCAACTCCAGTACTTTGGCCACCTGATGCGAAGAGCTGACTCATTTGCAAAGACCCTGATGCTGGGAAAGACTGAGGGCGAGAGGAGAAGGGGATGACAGAGGATGAGATGGGGCATCACCGACTCCATGGACATGGGTTTGGGTGAACATCAGGAGTTGGTGATGGACAGGGATGCGTGGCGTGCTGCAGTTCAGGGGGTCGCAAAGAGTCGAACACGACTGAGTGACTGAACTGAGCTGAACTGAATATACATCTTATCAATATCATGCTTGACTGGCATATCTAAAAACAATGCTTAATTGGCTTAAACATAAAATGATGATCTGGTTGGCTATTCTTTACCGGTAAGGGTATAAACTACCAACCTGTGCTTTGCAGGTGACTGTTATTTGAAGGACTGGTCTTCCTGGAGCCTGTGTCAGCTGACCTGTGTGAATGGCGAGGACCTCGGTTTTGGTGGAATACAGGTCCGTTCCAGAGCGGTGATTATACAAGAACTAGAGAACCAACATCTGTGCCCAGAGCAGAAGCTGGAAACAAAATCATGTGATGGTGAGTGTGACCATTCATAACACCTATTTATTTTAGTGTTATGTTGATAAGCAAAAGAAAAAGTGTAAATTTTTCTGTTAGATAAAGAAATTTTCTAAGATCTCACTTTTAAAAAGTTGAGAATTAGGCTAAGGGTATGATTCTGAATTCTAAAGATTTAGAGAAGAAGAATCTTGCCACCCTTCATAAGTTAGGTATGAAATACTTAATAGTATCTCTAAGTTTTATGAGTTAAAGAAATCTAATATCATTTGAGCATGTTATTTGTACATACCTATAACAATCTTGATCTTATGTGAATTTAAAAATATCCCCAATTTATTTAAATTGAAAGAAAAATTACAAAGAAATAGCAAAATGAGACATTTTACTATAGTCTCAGAAATTGATAAAGTATTGGTAAGGACTGGTCTGAATTTTACATACAGAATATATAAAAATATATGTTTATATGTATGTGTGTATATGTATATACACACAGAGCTGTGCATCCAGTTTAAGCAATACATTACATTTACAAAAACCTTAAAGCATTATTGTTACCTAGCAGAGAATGTCTCACCCAACAAAAAACCTTCTCATTCTTGCTTATGTTCTGAAGTAATTAAGGAGCATGACATATATTAGCAAAGAAGGGCCAAAATCTATATTACTGAAAAGTTGAGGAAAGCTTAGAATGTTGGAGAACAGTACTTAGAATGAAAGCCACCTAAGCTAGATGACTTAACCCAGAAATTATTGAATTATCCACCTATTGATTACATTTTCTCAAATTTACCAACCATATTCTGGGGACAGGGTAAGGAAAGAAGGAGAGGTAGGACACCAGTTACGGGAAGTGTTAATTCCCAAGAAAAGAAAGAAGATGGTTCACCCCATAATGACAATCAGAATCACCAACAGCAATCGCAGAGAAATTCTCTCATGCACCCACAGAGCTAGAAACGGAAAGCTACATTTCTAGAGCATTACATATCAAATGTTAGGCATGGTGCAGCAGCAAAGTATTTAGAAGGGAATTTAAAGCCTTACATGCTTATACAGGAGAGGGAAAAGTGTAATATAAACTCGACTTTCAACTCAATTTTTAAAAAGGAAAGAAAAGGGAAATAACATATAAGTAATACAGATAAATATGAATTCAGTGAGATAGAAAATAGCCAGGATAATCAATAAAACCAATAGCTTGCTTTTTGACTAAACAAAGTAGACCACCTCATGGAAAACTCAATGAAACCAAAAAGAGAACAAAGTTATAATACTGATAGTGTTTAAAACTACAATTTCTGTGAATATGTTTTGATAATAAATGTAAAAACCTGACAGCTATTTAGAATGTTATTTATCAAGAGTAATGGAGACGCAAACCGTTGATTCCGTAACTAGTAAAACCCAAGTGTGCCAGATAGGCCCACACATACACACACACTAAAACCTAGACGGCTTTAATTATGAGTCTTGCTAAAAATTTAAACAGACAGCTCCCATTTATGTGAAATCTTAAGAAATAAAACAAAGATGGGGAGAAAAAAAATGAGAAAAATCTCCCCAGTACAATACCAAGATCATAAACAAAAATGGTAAACAATAAAAACACTTTCAAATCAAAATTTAAATCTTCTACATAGTGACGCAGGAAGAGGGCATGGCAACCCACTCCAGGAGCCTTGCCTGGAGAACCCCATGGACAGAGGCGCCTGGCGGACTGCAGTCCACGGGGTCGCAAAGAGTCGGCCGTGACTGAGCGTGCACACATCGTAAAGCCCACCATAAACTAGGTTACCAGACAAGCCACAGACACAGAAAAGTCATCTGAAGTCAATGTGACAGAATTAGTGTCTAGAACAACTATCCTAAAGCTTTTCAGCATTCCAAGACAATTTCACAGTTGTAAAATTGTGGAGGATCCCAAATGGTTTTTCTTTGATGTATACATATCAAAGTTTTGCACACCGAAAAATGACAACTGTTAAGTTTTTAAATATTTGGTAACTTACTTAAAACAATCACAAATCAATTGCATGTTATCATAACATATTTCTCGAAAAATAACTATTTTCTAAAGCAGAAAGAAAATAACTTTATGACAGGCATGGTCTTCTTTTACACTTTTTCACATCTCTGTAACATCTGGCTTCACAGAAGACAGCTGGATTCTCTTATCTGCCTCTGCATTCAGTCTATTGCCATCTTAGTTTAGTTTCTGTATGTGAAGGAAGTCCAGGCTTACTTACCCAGCTGTGCAGTTAGAAGGGAAAATCCTCACACACATTCTCAGGGAATGCCAAAGGCATCCCTGGTCCCTGGATCATCATCTGAGAACAGTTATTCTAGAATAAAAAATTCCCACAACTCAGAAAAGGCATAGATTTCAGTAGAAGGGTTGAGGAGACTCAAAAGAGATACATAAGCAGTTCACAAGAGGAAATATGAATGCTGCAAAACGTTTTCCTTATTGTTTGATAACTTTGGTAATAGCTGCAATTTAAAAGGACAAGATAGCTTTCCACACCCGCAAGATAGACAAGAAATTTAAATCTGGAATTTACAAATGTTTTTGAGGGTTTAGAGTAATAGTAACTTTTATTCACTGCTGGGGGTATGTAAACTGTCACCATTTAAAAAAAAAAAAAAATAAGCTGTGTTTAGTAAAGTTTCAGCTATCTCTACAGTAATGCCCAGAAATTTCCCTTCTAAATATTTACCTTAAAGAAACACTAGCAGGCTTGCACAAGGCTGACCACTGAGGTACTGTTGTAATAGCATAAATTGAACACAACGTAAAAGCCCATCCATAGAGGAAATAAATTGTAGTTAGTATCACGGAATTCTGTGCAGCAGCTAAAATAAATTGACTGTGTCTGTATTAAAAAATCACATAGAAATATTTCATCTATAACATTGGCTATTAAGTTTCAAAAAGATACATGTATCATGTGTCAATATACTGCTTTTTAAATTTTAAAACTGCCTAAAAATAATGCTGTAAGTCATTTATGGATTACATATATTTATATTATAGTTATATTCAAAGAATAAAAAGCCTGTCACAGAAATGCTTGTGTCTACTTCAAAATAGTGCGTATTGCAGGACAGATACAGAGGGAGATCAGGAAGGACTATAGTAGGCCATCAAGTTTGTTAGTATTTTTAGTCATCAACAAACAAAACTAAAGCAAATGTGACTAAATGGTAATATTTGTTAAAATTGAATGATGGGTAGTTGAGTATATTTTTTTCAGTTATTCTCTGTCCTTATTTGTATGTCTGATGTAATGCTTTAAATAAAACATAAATTTAAATTGAAAATCTGGGTTCACATCAAACAGTATGGTAGCCGACTTGGAAAATTAGTTGGCATTTAGGCACGCATCTGGAATTTTGTAACATCTATATGGCAACTTCAGGATGGCAACTTCACGTTTGAATTATTCAGGATGGACTTCTTATCCCTTTCCAACATTTCACTAATACCTGTCTCCATGATGGTCCCCCTGGCCTGCAGAAGGCCTCTGTTAATGTGTATTGTGCCCCTGCAGGTGGACAGTGTTACGAGTATAAATGGATGGCCAGTGCTTGGAAGGGCTCTTCCCGAACAGTCTGGTGTCAAAGATCAGATGGTGTCAATGTAACAGGTAAACCTTCCATTCCTCTTTGTTCTTTGAAAGTCGTCCTATAACACCCATGTAATTGGGTAAAGAAAATAATTAAGAAAACAAGAGATATTTTTCAGTATTCCACATGAGGTTGAGTTCACAACACCTGAGCTGTAGACCTGATGACCAGAGATAAATTATTTTACTTTTAAATGTTTCAATTAGATTCCCCCTCACCCAGCCATTTTAGATATTACTGTCTAATTCTAATAAATTACTATTATAAGTTAATCTGATTGTTTTCTTAAAAGTCTTACATATTAATAACTCACTACCTGCTGGAAAGTCAGTGCTTTGCTGACTATATCTGTTTCTGTGCCTAGAGGCAATATATGCAGTCCAAAAATATTGCCAAGAGAATATGATGATACGAATCCAAATATTTTGTTTAAATTCAGAAATCTATGACCTCTAGTTTTTTTTTTTTTTTAAATTAACTAAGATGCAAGACCTACTGGTAAAACTCAAGCTCAGAGCGTCTGAGTAGTCATGGTACCTGCTCTGTCCCCACTTAAACCTTATTATACATTGAAAGGAGACGCCCAAATGAAGAGCTTTTTCAAAATTCCCTTTAACCCAAACGGACCCCATAGAATTAATCTACAGTTACTAAAAGTGTCCTTATCTGAGTCCAGTAAATGCAAGGGATCCCAAAGACCCTTGAAGAGGGAAGAAAATTGGCTCCCAAGATAGAGTGAGCCACCCTGCAAAAATTTCCTATCAAGGAACTAAGGTCAGAAGAAGAACCTCAGCTTCAAGCCTATGGACCCAGAGATGGGTCCCCAGTGTCTCAAACAACGTATTTGTGGAGATCTGTCCACAGGGCTCTCCACAGTGTAGCCTGAGGGTTGCATGTTAACTATTCAGGGGACCTGCTGACTGCTGCCATTGTTTTGACCCTCTGGCAGAAAAAAAGGTAGTGTGCACTTTGGTGCCTCTGAGTAATATCCATTTGTAAATTTAATAGTAACATCTACAGTAAGATGACAGGATCAGGGATCAATATGCTTTTTGAAAGCATAAATTTTTATATTGAGTTTTAAATTACTTGGAGTTACTGAAACCTAATTATGCATTTCCAGCCTATGAAAGCTAGAGCAGGATGTCAAATTGTATTCTTGTGAAGATAAGATTTTTACATGAGCAATCCGGGTTAAGAAACACTTGATAATAGCAACTCTCAGTGGACACATCTATAATAAAGACAAGACACCTGCCAGGAAACCCTTTGCTCTCTGACAGTGTCATTTTCTCGGGGGAAAAAAAAAAATCCAAGCAAGCCACTCTCAGAGGCAACAGGGGAGACAGAGCTTTGAGGAGAGGAGCACAGGCTTTTTGACCCTGAAGACATGAGAGAAGTGGTCCTTCCCAGGTGGCAGAACTGGTAAAGAACCCGCCTGCCAGTGCAGGAGATGTAAGGGATGCAGGTTCAGTCCCTGGGTCAGGAAGATTCCCTGGAGGAGGGCATGCCAACTCACTCCAGTATTCTTGCCTGGAGAATCCCCATGGACAGAGGAGTCTGGTGGGCTACAGTCCATGGGATCACAGAGAGTTGGACACAACTGAAGTGAATTAGCATGCGTGGAAACCACTCAACTCAGGTGTTGAAAATGAATGTCTACCTTCTTTAAACTAATCAGGAGTTTTACAGCTTTCCCCGTGAATCCTGTTAGTTTTCAGTGTTCTTTTTTTTTTCCCCAAATATGGATGCAACTAATCATTGTCTGACTTTTATTCTACACATTACAAGTTCTTTTCACACTGAAATTGGGGCTATTCCCCAATATAAGGTAAGTAAAATTTTTAAAAGACTTACCTGTAGAAATCATATTTTCAATTTCTTTTCCATAGAGTATCCCATGTATTTATCCCCGTCTAAAGCTGTTTTATAGCCCCCAAAAAAACTGTGTGAATGATTTGTGATAAAACACTATATGCATTCTTCTCCCATCTTTTAGGAGAGGTGAGACTGTTTATGGGAAATAGTCAAGCATGTAAAGAATTTTACCTACCTTGATCGATTGTTCTAATTTTATGATTAGTTGTCCTTACTGGAAACTCACAATGATTTCCTTTGTCTTCATGTGTTTAATGCTAATAACTTCAGTACAGCCATGTCACTCCAGCTGCCTTGCAATGACTAACTGCTTTTCCATAACAATTTTTCTGTGAATATTTTGTTTATAATGTTAAGTCATAAGGCAAAGAATTAACACCTTTAATTTGATTCCAGAGGATCATCAGTTCCATAAATAAAGGAAAATTTTTGCTTTGCTAAAATTCTGTGAAATTGATCAAGTGTAGTTTGAAGCTGAGTTCTTTACATGCTACCAGTTCTGTTTCTTAATGACATCTAGTCTCATCCTGAAAACTTCATTGTAGCAACTGTGGCATACCTGGTACTAAACTCGAGAAGAAGGAAGAAATAAGAAGAGTCACTAGAGAACCGCAGTGCCAAGTTAAAACAATAGTGCAGACATACCACTTAGATGCTGCATTAGTTTTCTTATATACACAAAAAAAAAAAAAATCCGGAATTAGTGACTTTCTCCAAAAGAAATGCGTATTATAAAAAAATCCGTTTACAAGGTTGTCACATAAATCAAAAGGTGTCTTAAGTTGAAGACTGTTCATTTGAAAAACAAGGAAAGAATTTTAACTTTAAAAGAGAATTAAATCTGCTTTTTAATGTTGGACTTGGTCTCAGAAGCTATGACATTAGCTTGCAGACAATTAGTGTTTTCAAAGTATCGACTATAAAATCATCTAATCAACAGGTACTTACTGAGCACCTGCTGGGGTGGCCGGTACGATGTCCTCTGAATGAGAAGGGTCTCAAGTTCCTAAATAAAGTGGTCAAGGTTAACCAGGTATTCCAGTCAGCTGCCCTCAGAAGTCTATGAGATTCCCAAGGCAGTTCAGGATTCAAAGATCAGTCTACAACAATGGTGTGGTTTTTTTTTTATCACTGTAAGAGATGCTACTTGTCAAAATATGATTTTCTGTTCTGCAGGGGGCTGCTTGGTGGTGCGCCAGCCTGATGCTGACAGGTCTTGTAACCCACCGTGTAGTCAACCCCACTCATACTGTAGCGAGGTATGTGTGAATTCATTAGAGTAGACAAGCCAGCTTCATCGTCTGTCATCACACTGCTTCTGGTACAATCCATGCCCCCCACCCCGAAAAATGTCTTGAGGCATAAAAATCCTATTTTGAGACTACTTCGTTTTATCAGTATAAATAATTCTGAATGTACTTCCTTCTACCATTAGAATAAATTTGTATAAGGTACCCAAAAAGTGTGTTGTTTTTACATAGTGGTGACAGAAATTACGTGGAGTAAATTCCCGGAACAGTACTTCTTTAAAGCCTGCCCTCGGGTCAGGTGTGGTATACTACAGAGACCACCTTGCATGTACAGTGTAAGTCTTGTTCTCCTGCAGACAAGGACATGCAGTTGTGAAGAAGGGTACACTGAAGTCATGTCTTCCAATGGCACACTTGAGCAGTGCACACTGATCCCCGTGATGGTGATACCCACTGTGGAGGACAAAAGAGGAGACGTGAAAACCAGCCGGGCAGTGCATCCAACCCAGCCCTCCAGTAACCCAGTGGGACGGGGAAGGACCTGGTTTCTGCAGCCGTTTGGGCCAGGTGAAGTGACCAGACGGTGCTGATGCAGCACTCCTTGGCTGTATATTTAACCAATAATGAGCAAGCATTTTCTTAAGACAGAATTATTTCATCTATAGTCATTTCTTTTGATACTGTCTTATAGTCATATAATTTTTACAATTATTATGAAAAAGGCAATCATACTCAAAATTCAGAGATATGAATCTGCTCTCTTCTGAGAAAAATTCTAGGATTGATAAATTTCAGTCATAAATTTAGAATTATTTTCACATTGATTAAAGCAATCTCACAGTGAAAATATTAGGGGAAAGTGTGTTATCATGCAGAACTAGAACAAATCAAAACTATGAAAAGACATTCAAGAATTTTCCATTTGACCACAGAGTGTTAAATATTTGAACCCTAAATAGGAAGGTCAGTAATGCAGGGGATGCTTGGCAGCCAGACCAATTTCTGTCAGTGCTTGGAGCTGGCACACTCAAATACTCAGAATCTGTGCTAGGACCAGATACATGGGGACAGGCGTGGAGCCTTCCTGTCTTGATGGGACGGTCTAAACTTGGAGACTGACCAGACACGGTCAGTCATTGTCATGTCATTAAACAGACAGCTCATAATGTATCCAGAAATGGACTGGAAGCCTGGAGGCTGATCACATTCCATCCTTACTCTGCGCATCCGGTCTCCTCAGTTGATTCAGCCATATACGCATCCCTGCAACTACGCTGGTGCTTGAAAAGGTGCTTCGAGAGCAACATGTAACTCAGCTCATGAATGGATTACCACTTCATGACCAAAGGAAATTGCCAGGCAAAGCAAAGCACAAACTACTTCCTAACGCCAGGAGAAACTTGAGAAAGGAAGGAAAGAATCTGCATAGCTAGCACAACTGTATTTTTAATGCATGGAGTCAACACGCTTTACCTTACTGGTGAATCACTACTGGGATTTTTAAGAAGTATTTTCACTGCTTGGGTGATTAATATATAACCACATCATCCCTGACTTTATTAGATTTTGATCTTAAGATAAAATTTATTTTGTAAAGCTGACCTGTCTGTGTAAGCATGGAAAGCTCTTCTTCTCAGTATCCAAGATGGCACACCAACAAATGGCCATTTGCAATCTTGACCTTGACCAAGAATACAAGCAGATCTCCTCATATCAAAAGTGCTTTTTAAATATAACATATTATTATTGTCATTATTTACTTTATAGTTTTCCTAAAATGAACATTTAATATATTGAAAAGGTATATATTATAAAAACATACAATTAACCATGCTCTTGTTTCCTGAAAAACCAAAAAATATTTGCTGAACTTCTCTCAGAACAAATAAACCCAACAGTAGAACAGTTCTTTTGATTTTGAACTCACTTCGTTTTTTAAAAGATTTAGAATTGAAAAAGAGAATATCTAGAATATTAACTTGGTTTATTTCCAGCATATGAATGAACTCCTAGATTGATCCAGCTCTAGGCAAAAATAATAATCACCATCATCATAGTACTGATTTGCTTTTGACATCTTTCAAATATTGGATAAACCAGAGTCTCTGTAGGGTCAGTTTGCCCAATCTGTAATTTCAATATTAAAGTTAATGTTTAGCTGGTTGGGTATAACAGAAAATAAATGTTGGTGTGAGGAACAAGTTAGGCAAAATCATTCATACTATCATCCATTTGAAGTTTATTCAGAACATAAAACAGAATTTCAAAGAGAATGAGACCAGAAAACCAGATTTTAAAAGTTCCTGTCATAAAACTAGAAAAAAGTTCCTGTCTTGTCTGATTCCATAAATAGAAAAGATAGAAAAAAGTTATTTTGAGATTCTTTCATGTGTTAATCAAACTTGTTTATTTTTACAAATGATATTGTCAAATTAATTTTAAAGCACACTCTAAAGTATAAACTAGATAAAGGACTATCAATTCCAAAATGTTAAATATATTTACTTTCATCTGAAAAAAAATATTTAAATGACAAAATTTATGTTGAGATACCTGTCAGCATCAAAAAGTTGTAGGAATTTCTTGAAATCGCATTGTTTTCTTTTCTCACAATTGCCATTCTGAAGATAGAATGAAAATCAGAAGAAAACATTTATATAGCGTAACACATATGTGAGTTTAAACTAAAATCCATATAGGAAGTAGCAGAAATTTAGATATATTAACTTGAAATCTGAACTCGAATTGCAACATTGTTTATCATTTTTCAATTCAGTTTTCATTGAGAATTTATCTTTAATGAAAGAGCATCTAACACATAATAGTAGCTTTGCATTAATCATTAACTCTGCCTAAGCAATAATTCATTTTGAGTTTTCAAAGAACTTGGTCATATGTGACTGGTCATTGGTCATAGTTAAAGACTGTAATATATATAGCAGACTAATGTAAGTTAATGACCAATGTCTATTCTTCTTAGACGGGAGACTGAAGACCTGGGTTTATGGTGTAGCAGCCGGGGCATTCGTGTTACTCATCTTCATTGTCTCCATGATCTATCTAGCTTGGTGAGTGTTTTAAAATTTAAAAATCTAAGGAGATCTATTTCAGAGGAAATGCTTTCAACTGGCCATAACCAGGAACAGCAATCTAATGTCTCAAATAAGCATTCCACATTTATTTAGCGTTCATCTGAGTTTCTGAATCCGAACCATTTAATTTCTGAATATGAGCCAGAACTGCCCCAGGCCATCTTCTCAAGTTGTTCCCTCTGGTTATGTAAACACCATATATTACTTTGTATACTTACAGTGAACTGTACATTTTTTATTGTTACTACTGAGGAAGAGATTATGATAATACCTAATTCAACTCTTTTAAAACATATTATAAATTGTGTTATTTATAAAAGTTTGTGGACAAATATAAATGACTATACTATAACATTATTCCATTATTAGTACCAGAGAAATTATATCTATATAATTTATCTTTTACAGGATAATAACATACTTGAAGGGTTCTGGTTTATGTTTATTCAGAGCATAAAACTGAGGAATTAAAAACCAGGAAATCAAATTTGGGGATTGAATTTAGAAAGTGTAGACAATTAAGCAATTTTTAGGTTTATCACTGTTTCAGTTTTTTTCATTTAAAGCAATAAAAATTACAATTGAAGATTTTCTTTCTCACAGTTTTATTGATTTTTTTTTTTTTTTGACAGCAAGAAGCCAAAGAAACCCCAAAGAAGGCAAAACAACAGGCTGAAACCTTTGACCTTAGCCTATGATGGGGATGCTGACATGTAAGTCGTAACTTACCCTGCAGCTTCCAATTTCAGCTTCTGCCTTTGCTGTAGATATCCAGAGGCCACAGAGCTGTTCAAACTGTGTGGATTAAACTACAGTGTTACTTCTTAAAAGATCATCATTAAGGAAGGAGTGAAAATCACAGTGCCATTGGATATACCAAGACAGTACTACTTACATCGAAACCATCAGCCCTGAGAATTCCAGACTTAGTTGATACATGATGCATTCTGAGAGTTTTATGTGATTTTTCTGAAATCTACCACCTGATAATTCACTTTCATCTCTAAAAACATGATGGTGGGACTGACCAGTTTAGGATGCCTGATGCAAGCCTCTGTCTGCAGTGTTAACCCCTAGTAACATTTTCGCATGAAGAGTTTAATACCAGAATCTCTACACTACTATATTCAAACATAACAACATGCCTACTCAATTGAATGATACACATTATTATGTCAGATTATATACTTGTTAATAAGCAATTTTAATGGTGGCTAAAACTAAGCTCTAAACTGAGCAGAAAACCCATTGAGTAAATTCAGCATCTTGGTGGTTGATAATAGTTTCACTGAGCTGCATTTCAGAGGCAAAGACCCTTTTGTAAGACTTCTTGTCTCTCTCCAAAGTACGAATGCTGGACATGTACTAGTATCTTAGAAGAGTCCTCAAGTTCAGTATTTTACAATGGTTATTGTCTGGAAAACTAATTTGCTTGTGTTAACACAGTACATTTCTACTTTCCCTAATTTTCAAACTGGTTGCCTGGGTCTTTTTGCTATACGGAAGGCACATCTTTGCACTATATTAGTGCAGCATGATACGCGCTTAACCAGTATTGCCATAGAAACTGCCTCTTTTCATATGGGATGAAGACATCTGTGCTCAAAGTGTCGTGGAGACATTTACAAGTTCCTGTGTCCTAAAGAGAGTAAAAGTTCAGCTGGGATGGCGACAGGATGGAGTTAGCTGTCACATCTGCTGCATACATACTTCCTCCTCGCTGCAGCCATTGACACCAACAGCCTGGCGACAACTTCAGTGTTTAAGTCCGGAACTCACTAACCCTCCAAAAGATGGGTCCCTCTAGGCGGTTTCTAATTGTACTTTGAAGGCTGTTTATGACTAGATTTTTATATTTGTTATCTTTGTTAAAAAAGAAAAGAAAAAAAAAAAAAGGAGCTGGTTGTCTTTTTCATTTTGAGCAGATGGAAAAAATAATTTATTGGTGATTTTTTGTAGTTAAAAGAAATCAAAATGGTCTGATTTTTTTTTTTTCTCCCAGATTTGTTTTCCTACTTTCAGATGGAATGTGTTTCAAAATCCATAGTTTAGTCTTTCTCAGTGGTAAAATTCGAAGCAAGTCTTTTTAAAGTATGATATCAAAAACTAGAATTTTCAAAAGAGAAAAATAAATAATTTTGTCCAGGACCTCATTAAATATCTAGACCAAGGGTGGCACTTTTTTATTTTTTATTTTTTTGGTAAAAGGTCAGATGGTAAATATTCCAGCCAGGTCTATGTTGCAGCTTGTCCATTCTGCCATTGTGAGAAGATAGCTATAGACAATACACAATACAGCACATAGAGAATGGGCATGGCTGTTTTTCAATAAAACTTCCTATAAAGTCAGCAGGCCACATTTGCAAGTTGTGATTTACTGGTCTAGAGGTTTTTTCCAGTGCTAATTCTCCATCATGTCATCTTGAGTTTTCACTCATTTACCCTCTGACTGTGATCAGTGTTTAATTTCAAAACTGAAAAACAGTCATTAAACGTCTTAATGTATTGCAAGTAGTTATATTTTTCACAGATGTAGTCCTGGGAATGGCACAGTAAAATGATATCTAACTTGGCTGGTTTCTTTCATATGAAAAGAAAATCTAAAATGTGCCATTAAAAAGCAATACCATTTTTCAGGCAACAGTTTTGCAACTATCTTTGGGAGAGGGGAGGACATCAGATGTTCAGGTCTTTTAAAAAAAAAAAGTATCACAAGCCATTTTATCTTAAACATAGCTGTGTTACTGTACAAGTGGTTAGGACTAGAAGGTATTTCACCTTCGTACTAGAGTTTGAATTCACCCTCCTGTTCATTCTAGAGTATCTGCAAAGATTACAAGAGATAGATTAGAATGTCATTGTCCCTCAAATAAGCAGATTTCTACATATTTCAATAAGCATTAAAGGTGGTATGCACTAATAACCTTGATCAGTATTTCCTGTGTTAAGCAATGTGTAAATCATTTCTGAGCAAACAGGTTATCAGGAAAATGAGAATTTTGCCTTATACCAAGGATTTCAACAAGGAAAGGCATAAAAACAAATTCCATCTCATCTGTCTTACTAAAAGAGGAAGACAAAAATAATATTGTCACCCTGAAACTGTGATTGTCAATAAATGTACTCAGGGGTCTCCCAGATAATCCTCAAGTTGATTTATTTGAGTAAAATGAGCTCCCATTTGTCCAAAATGGTTGAGAAAGAATCTGTTACCATTACTTGAAGAATCTTGCTAAGTTTTATGAATTGCATGCCACACCTAATACCCTTGAAATTGTTGACTGGAATAAATTGTTACTATTGATGGTATACTTATAATACTGTACAACGTTATTCGTTCAGAAAGCAGATAAGCGTCCTCTTACCTATACTGTTAAAATGAAATGAATTCATAGGTCAAAATTATGTTATGAAAATCTAAGATTACCTTATTCATTAATTGATTACCTTTCACAATGTTACATGTATAAAGTAATCTAGATTCAGTGTGACCTAATACTAGGGAGCATATTGGAAGTTGGCTTCTTGTTAGGAAAGGTACAGGGAGGCTATTTTGGACAAATGAAGGTTACTATATTCATGTTTATAACATGAAAATAGCCTTATTTTTGCTCTTGGCATAAGTCAATAATGAGTTAAATACTTTACTGGGATTTCATCAAAACAGTATTCCTCCTGTTCATTCGAAGAATTCAGGAGGGGACTATAGTAGTAACTTGTCTATTGACACATTTGCCTTACTAAGATGGTCTGTGAGCCCACAAAGATTAAGAATCACTGTTCTGTAAGTACGAAGGTCTGCTTGGTTTGGGGGATAAAAAGAAATGGAAAATATTGACAGTATTATTTTGTTGGACTGTTTCCATTTAAACGACATAGAAGTGACATAACCGATCTTGAAAGGGGGTGATTTGCTCATTCATCAGTATCTAACCTAGGAAACTGACTGTAATCCTTATTTCAAAGCCTTTTCGAGGACACTACAGTGTAGCTTAAAGCTAATTTGAAAAGGGGTTCATAAAAGCATGTTCTTAATTATAGCAAAGCACAAAGTACCTGTAGTAAGACTAATATTTATTGAAGTATCACACGTAAGACACTCTGCTAGATCTTGTAAAATATTAGTAATGGCTTTTGTTTACATGCATATCTAAAACATTCAAAAGAAGGGGAAAAGCGGAATGAGAACGACACATCACCCTTCACTCTAGATTTGGTGTTCAAACTTGGTGAACGTTTTTCCTCATTGTAATGTCTGTGTGTCAGGCCGTGCTCTCAGGCTTGAGCTATATGTCTGCTCCACCCTCAGGCAGGTGGCGGTGGTCCAGCAGCTTAATCTGAACCCTCTTAAGTTCCTAGACATTTCAAGACAAAGTCAGTTATTTGCAACTTCTCACAGGAAGCAAGTAACGCCTCTCACTGTTTCTTCACCTCGAACTCGCTGTATACCCTTCCTCCTTCACAATGATCAACGCCTGGCCTCCTGTCCAGTCTGATCCCTTAGCAACGACTACTCTTGTTTGCTTCCCTAAAACCATCTTCTGCTAAAGATGCCTACATTTTTAATAAGAAAAGAAGTGACTACCTATGTCTCTTTTCTCTTGGAGCCAGTGTCACTTAGAGTGTGAACAGTTTGGTTTAAACAGAATTGTACCAGTCAAAGACACGGATAAAGAAAGGATCCCCCCACCCCCCACCCCAAAAAAGACCTGTTCTGTAAAAATGTCAATTCTTACCTTAGATTTAGTCCTACCCGGTACTCCCCCTTCAGCATCCTTCCCTGCGTCTCTGCACGCGTCCTACCCTAGGAGACAGCAAGGGAGGCCTGCAGCTCTCAAGACCCACAAAAGAAGAGCCTGTCCTTAGGCTGAATCAAGGTTTGAATAGACTTGCAAGAATCAGGCTTCCCAAATGGCCCAGGATCTCACTATCTGTAAATATATTATCAAATTAAAATGTGTTTCTTGTTCTGTTTCCCCTCTAAGCTTGAGGGTGTTGAAAGAAGAGCAGTCCGTGAACACATCTTGTGAGGAATCCGGTCAGGCAGTGATCTTCCCTGGGTCGGGTTGCGATGCGAGAACTGAAATTGCTGCCTGGTCCCTCTGGTGCTGCCCTCTGGCGGCCGGAGCTAACAGAGCAGGGTTTCAGGGTCTGAAACCGGAGCGTGGGCCCCGCAGACGGGACTGTAAAAAGGATATTATGCAGTGTGATACGATAATTCTGTATCTAGCAGGGACACTGAAAAATGGGTATGTCTACATTGTTAAATGAGCAAAACAAATGCTAAATGGATAGCGTTAATTTTGTAGCTTTATGTTTTTGTGCTTCTACCAAGCCTGATCTTAAAATGGGCAATTTTATGAAGACACTTAGTTGTGTGAGTCATGTTTCCAGCGATCAAAAATCTCTAGTCTATTAGACTGTCCTTGGGTGTCAGTCTTCCCGTGTTTTTGTAGATTTTTTTTAAGCAATAGTTTCTAGATTACCTGCTTTGAATGCTCACTGAGCTTCTCTCAACTATTTTTCAAGACTCTAAGTTTTTTTTTTTTTTAATAAACATTAAGATTTCCTTTCTGGTACTTTTTCCTTGCCTATTTTTAGCACAGAGATTTTGAAGCGATCAGTATCTGTCATTGTAAAATATAACTTTATTAAATTTGCAATGTCTTTCTATAAATTATAACCCCCAAATGTGTTTTCTTTTTGGTTAATTTAATTACCTGAATATTTATTTTGTTTAAATAAGAAGGCAGCTGTCTAAGAAGTTTTTGTTAATATTACTTTG
This sequence comes from Nanger dama, assembly GCA_917880005.1. NCBI lineage: Eukaryota > Metazoa > Chordata > Mammalia > Artiodactyla > Bovidae > Nanger > Nanger dama. The sequence continues at coordinate 42,464,010 of CAKJTW010000007.1, forward strand.
TAAATTGTGTAATGTAATTTATTTTAAATTATGTACATTTCTTTTTAATGCACAAGAGGTCTATGTACAATTTACTACAGATTTGCAAATACTGTCACTAAGCTTTACTCAGTTAATACAGATGGCATGTGAAGATGTAATATGCTTTTTACATTTTCATATGGGTTATTTGTAAATAACTGTTGCTGATAAACATAAACACGGAGATCATTTTCATTCTACTTGTGTGCATCTGTGTTTTAATTTGCATTATTTGCTGCTGAAGTGTGGGTTAACGTTTATTTTCAGTGGAAAAAACATCTTTTTACTACCATATTGCCCTCTCTTGGGTCTTTTTGTTTACAACCCAATTTAGAAAGTTTGAGAGATGCAAACCTTTAAGTGTCTGCAGAAGCCACAGTTTAATCATCCTACACAAAGGACCTCTTGGCTTCCAGTACAAGGTAGGAAGCAGCAGAGGACGCAGAGACACGCTGGAACACTGTGATAACGGCACTTCTTCCCCTCACTCAGAAGGCAAGCCGCTCCCTGTCCTTTTTCCCTGTGTCTACCGGCAGGAGACTAACCCTCAGAAACAAGGTGGAAGCTCATACATGAATAAATTAAGATTCCTTCACTCTCCAAATTAAGATGCACACGTTAACAAATTCTGAAAGGGATGCACAAATTAGATGAATCATTGCAATTATTGTTAGGGTAGCTTGCAACTAAAACATTTTTTGAAAGCCCTATTTGCTAAAATATAACTAATAAGGAAGGAACCTGTTATATATAGTATATAAAACTCAAAATATACAGCTAGACTCAAATGCTTGATGAAAACACAGTGATTTGCAGTCTCCTTATTTTCTATCTGGTTCATTACAACTGATTCAAGAGGAGAATTTTTAAAATAACTGACATATCTCTAGGACATTCATAGTCAAATCACTAACTTCATTTTTTTATTTTGCAACTCTAATTTATGCCCTGCAAACACAAATATGAACATGACTGGTCTACATTTTGCTGGCTGGTCTGAGTCCCTATTACACACCAAACGTACTCCAAAGAAAAGCCACCACACACTACAATTTACAGGTCTTGTCAGTGTCCGTTACTCTGAAAACAGTATGTCCATACAGAAGTGCTTACATGCAGTCAGGCTTCTGATGCTGCATCTTTTTTTCTTTTTTTCCTTTTCTTTCAAGGATCACTCCCTCGCCCACTTTCCACCTTCTGGCATAGCATCTCCCTGGCAAGGGAACTCAAGTTACCAATCTGATATGTGTTCAGCCATGTTTTTCTCCTTGATCATATAATCTTATGAGTATGATGGTGACAGGGGTGGAAAAAGAGAAGGCAGAAAAATAAGTTAAATTTAGTAGATACAATTGGAAAACAGCGTCATTTCTTTTCCCATTACTATTTCAAACAGAGGGAAATGTCCTTTGTCCTCCCCTTGGCAACACCCAAGGCAAATCCCAAAGACGCAGTCCAGGCCAGAACAAAATATCAGTCGGTCTCACTGTTTTTCATTTCTTCGGTGACTAGCAAATATGAACGATGTCTGTCTTTCCTGTCCGTGTTGGCTATTGAGTTCGGTCCTCTCTTACATATCATCTTTAAATGGCAATTTTGGCTCTACCAAAGTAGTTGTTAATTTTAGGCCATCAGTGAAATTTAAACTTTTGGGTAAAGAAAAATTTCTGAACATTATTTCTCCACAATCTAGTTTTCTGTCCCAGGCAGAGATGATCTTAATGGGGCCCATGCCTCTTCACTGTCCCCAGCCCCCTGCGCTTTCCTGAGCATGCTCACTGTCCTCTCTTAATAACTCTTGAGGCCAGTGTCGCATGGAGGTGATGAAGTTGGAGCCAAATCGTCTCTTAAAACCACACACTTTCCTTAGACCTCTGCCCTTACTGTTATCTCTACCTGGAACACTCTTCCCCTTGATAGAAGCCTGGCAGCTCGCTCACTTCATGCGAGTCTCTGCTCAAATGCCACCTCCTATGAGAAGTCTTCCTTGACTACCTTTATCCCTTTTATTTCCTCTTGCGCTTTTTAGTTTTCTCTGTGGTCCTGATTTGATATATCTTTTTGGCCTGTGGTTGTGTTTTTACTCTCTCTTGGATACACATGAGAGAGACCAAGTCTTTATCTGTTTTCTTTTCTTTTTTTTTTTTAGAAAACATAGGCGCCATTTATTTCTTTTTATAAACTTTTGTTAAAATGCACAACAGAAATCTTTTTGCTTCTTTGCCCTGTTGGGTGGCAGTGACAGGGCTCCGGGGACAGCACAGGACCCGATGGCATCCACCATGGGAAGATGTTGATCAGTCTGGCGGGACGCCAGCCCACTTTCAGAACTGCTCGATGTGAATTTCTAACTTCATCGCAATCAAGGCAAATCGCGGAGCGATTTGGCAAAAGCAATTGGCTTGGTCATCATAAGAAATCGAGGGGTGTCCACTTCCAAGGCTCTGCTCCCATGTGTCCACCTCAGGAGAGCTGTGTGGGTTCGGAAGCTACTGAGAGCCGCCCAGAGAAGAGGCTGTCTCAGTGGAGGAATTACAGGGTCCGTGCTTGCCCTCCAACCCTGAGTCCATGAGATCGTACATTTTAGGATCATGTCTCAGGTAGTGAAAATAAAAGATTTTTCCAACGTGGTGGCCTCAGTTTAGTCAGAAAAGTAAATTTTCTTTGTTTTGTGTTTCCTGTGTGGCAATAAAATTATTGAAGTGGCATGGATTTCTCCTCCAGGGAGGTTGATTTGGGGCCAAGAATTGGCCCCTGGCCCAGAAGATTGGCTACCGTTAAAAATCACAGCTACCCCACCCCACCCCACAGGAACTTCTTATCTCAGCTTTGGTCCCATGGCAGAAGTCTGGGCAACAGTGAGGCAGGGTGAGGGGGTCGGGGTGGCAAAGGGGAATGACAATGACCAGAAATGATCCCAGCTTCCTCGCCTTGCCCCAGACCCATCTGAGCGCCCTGGCTGGGGTTTCTGGGGGAGCGCCCCCAAGAATGAGAGGTGGCTGAGGGAGGCTGGGCTGCCCTGAGCAGGAAACAACCTTTCCTGGGACTGAGGGCTTGGCTTGGTGGAAGGGGAAACCCCAGCTCTGACAGCACTGCAGATGTGGTGATTGTTCTCGGACATCCTGTCCCAATACCCTTCCTACCTCTCTCACAAAAAGCAGTCCCTAATGGTAGAATTTGGGGGCACTGGGGGGCTGCCTGCATCCACTCAAGAAGCCTGCGTGGGGGTAGGTAGTCAGTCTGACTGTTCACTCTCCTTCCTAAGCTCCAGTTCCAGGACACATCCCTTTAATTCCCACTAGCCAGTGGCACTTTCCAGAATTTTCACAAAGCCTCTAAAATTCTGCATGGATGAGTATTGGCTGCTCGATTCTGGGGTTTAATGCTTTCAGAAGGTACCCTGAGTGATGCTCCACAGAGCGGGTCTCAAACCCAGTTCTTCTTCCCTCTCCCCCGCCCCCCGCTCACACCATCTCACTTCTGGAATGCCAGGGCACATTGGTCCATCTCACAATGGACTGCTGAATGCCCCTGTCCCACACTTGGCGACTGAAGAGAAGAAAAGGGGTCCAGGAACCACGACTTCTCTATGTTTCTCAGCAAACAGGATTCTGGACCCAAACTGGACTTTAGTGCAGCCTCAGGCCAATCATAGTCCTGGGAGTGGGCAGGGCTTCTGGGGAGAATGAGGCTTCCAAGGCTGCTGAAGCAGGCAGGAAGGTTCTCAACTCAATCCCAGTAAGGACAGAGGGGGCCTTTTCAGAGAAGATGTTCAACCACTGAGGCTCAGAGTGCCTGAGCCTGGCAGATCTGGGATCAAGTCTGGGTCACTTACTAGCTGTGTGAGTTCCAGAAAAATGATTTAACCACTGAGATCTCAATTCCTTCAGTAACGATTTCTGGGTAATAAGGAGGATGAAAGGAGATGGGGCAGGTCAAGTGCCTTAAGACAGCACTAGGAGGAAGCACTCGAGACAGGCCCGGTGGGATGATTCCCCCTCGCTGCCGCCTCCCACCTGAGGTTCATCAATCTATCTTCTCCATCCCCAGCTTCATCTCCCTCACTTGATCACACCGTCAGGCCCCATCTGACCTTCCTGCTCTCTCCCAAACTTCTGACCTCTGGAGGACTGGGATCTTCCAGTTTCTGAAAGCTCGGCTCCCTGTACATCCCTCTCTAGCTACTCACAGCCTGGGGACCCAAGTCGCCATGCCTCTGTCTGGCATTCAAGATCCCCAGGCTGTCCAGCACACCCCGTCTCCTCTAGAGAGCCCCGTCTTTCATCCACCTCCTTCCATGGCCTCCTTCTGACCTCCCCCGCCTGGTCCAGGCTGTCTGCTCTTCCTTAGAATGTTCTGGCTCACCTGTTCCACCAGCCAGAATCCAGCCCTTCCTTAAAGGCCTAATGGATGGTCTGCCCCTTCCTGCCTTCTCTGACTCCCTCCCAGCCTCCCCCTAGGTCCCGGCTGCAGTGTCCACCCTGGATTGTTCCTTCATGTTCAGCAGCCTATAGGGACCACCGCTCTGACCGGAAGGACCCTCCCAAGTCCCAGAAGAAGGGGAGAGCCAGGGGTTAGAGGAGAAACGGCGTCCACCTGCTCGAGAGCCTCCCACACTGCACCGAGCTCGTCAGTGCTTTTCAAACGCTCCCGGGATGACTGGGGTGTTGTTTGCACGTCTTCCTCAGCCTCTGGAGAGGGGGCTTTGGAGAATCGAGGATGACTAAGGGAGGGGGACAGTGGCGGCTGCAGCAGCAGAGAAGGGATGCGGGAGGAGCCGCCATGTGGCCCAGCCCAGAAGGGCTCTGTGTCCAGGCTACACCAGGCTGAGCGGGGAGGGAGCCGTGCTTCAGCAGGGTCGCGTGTCATCTCCAGGCGGCAGCCCTTTGGGGGTGAAGAAGTGAGGTGAAGGAGGAGGGGGAAGGCAGTGGTTTCAGCAGGAGAAAAGCTGTCCAAGCAGCAGAGGATTTTCCAGCTGGGGTCTCCCCCAAGTCACAGCCCCGATATCCAGAGCAAGTGGTGAAGGGGGGCAGTGGGATGCAACCCACAGCCCGAGTTCAAGGGCCCTCACCTTTCCCATCACTGCTCTGGGACTGGCCCGTGGTCACAGCTTGCTTCACTGTGACCAAGTGACCATCAGGGGCTCTGGGAGGGGGCGAGGGGATCAGCAGAGCCCCCGGCCCCAGTGACTCGCTAGATGACTGCCTGCTTGGTGGTGGTCGGCTGCGGGATGGCGGAGGGGGGCTTGACGATGTGGCAATAGCTCCGGGCAGAAGCTTGTAGGGCTTGGACCCTGAACCACTGGGCGGTGAAGGCTGTGGAGTCTCAGGGGTGGCTGCCTGGCCCCTGGGCCGGGGCCACTCACACATCTGTCCGTTGCTGAGGTGAGCAGGCATCATGTTGGCAACAATGACGTTGGTGCCCATGTGTCCCTGCATCAGGTGAGGGTGCAGGGCGTGGTGGGCATGAGGTGCTTCACTGGAGATCCCTCCCAGCAGCATCTCCTGGGGCAGGTTGTCGATTCTGGCCATGCCAAAGAGCTTGAACTGGATCTGCTCAATCACCTGCCAGGTGATGCTCTGCAGCATGGGCAGCAGCAGCAGCAGCTCGCCGAAGTGGCCACGCGAGTCGTACTGGCGGTCGTGGATGTAGTCTTCCAGGCTCACCTGCACCTGGGAACGCAGCCTCTTGATCTTGCCTGGGTCGCTCAGCCCCTTGGCATTTGGGTCAAAGAAGATGATGGCTTTGAGGCAGGCATACTCGTTGTCGTCAATCTGCAGCTCTTGAAAGGGCAGCACCAACTCATCAAGAATGCGCTCGGACACTCGACTCATCTCTGCCAGCTCCGGGCAGTGTCGAGGGACAATGTAGTCATTGCCTAGAAGCAGAACATCCTTGAACACCATGGAGCGCTTGGTGGCTCCGAGAAGCAGGTGCTCGCCGGCATGGGCTCTGAGCAGGGGCCACCTGGTCGTCCAGGGGAGCTCACAGAAGGCTGGGATGTACTTGGCCCACTCGACGAGCACCAGCAGCTGCCCTTTCATGGACTCACACACATCCGCGATGCTGGCGATCTTCGCCTGAACGTGGCCAGTGATTCCGGAGACAGGGAGGTGATCTGCTGGGACAGGACTCCAGCCTGCAGGAGCGCGTTGATGGAGGGCAGGCTGCTGTCCTCGTAGCTGGACCGTCGAGTGCTGATCCGGTCCCGTTCGTTCTGTACAGCTTCCTTCTTCATGCCAGCCCGGAAGCACTTCTCGAGCCTGCAGTATGGCACTGGCAAAATCCTCTTGTCTTTGTCCACCACGCACTGCCGGCTATACCTGCAGGAGTACATGTGGTTCTTCCTCACGCTTCTCCGGAAGAAGCCCTTGCGGCCGTCACAGCTCGAGGCACCGTAGTGTTTGCCCGTGGCCCGGTCCCCGCAGACGGCGCACAGGGCGCTGACAGCCAGGCTGTTGGGTGCGTTGAGGTTGGCACCCTCTGATGGGGATGTGTCATAGGGACTGTCCACCGGGAGCCCCGAGGGGGCGCGTTCATGCTGACCATGGCGGAGCCCACCCAGCCCGGAGACCCGGGGGCATGAGGAGCCGGGGCCCCAGGCACACAGCGGCAGCAGCGGGAGCCAGTCCACCAGGAAGGCAGTGAGTCTTTTTATCTGTTTTCTTCCTCACCTGGAGTCAAGTCCAACACATAGTAAGAACAAATTCTTGTTGGATGAATAAATGAAACAAAGAATTAGTGAACTGTGAAGTTAATGGACAAAGAATCATTAAGGTTAATTAGCAGATCAGTAATAAAGAGACCACTAAGGTTAATTGACCAACTAATTCATCCACAGCTTCAAGTTGTCAGTTCTCCGGCATGAATCATTTTATATCATTTCACTTGCCAGAAATATGTCCACCTAAACTACTCAGAAAACACAATATTGTGACATGGGAAAAGCGGTAACAGGGCAGGCAAAGAAATTATATCAGTAATGATGAGCCGGCATTACAGTAGTGACCGCTGGGGGCATGCCAGCAAGCGGTGGGTGACGCCATTTGGAAACCTATCTTGAGAATGGAGTCTGTAAAAGAATTCTTTCATAATTTTCTTATTTTCACTTCATTGCATGGAAATTCCAGTGGGAGACGTGAGTCAGCAGGGAATACTGGAAAATAAAGGAGGCAGGCAATCACAAATTTCTAAACAAAAACAACAACAACAACAAAACCCTTGTTCCAGGATCCATAAGCAGCCTGATTCTCTTACTAAGTCTTACATTGTATTAATTTACTTTATGGTATAATATAATACCAATAATATCTTGATTGTCCCTTGGACTGCAAGGAGATCAAACTAGTCAATCCTAAAGGAAGTCAACCCTGAATATTCACTGGAAGGACTGATGCTAAAGCTGAAGCTCCAATACTCAGGCCACCTGATGCAGAGAGCTGACTCATGAGGAAAGACCCTGATGCTGGGAAAGATTGAGGGCAGGAGGAGAAGGGGATGACAGAAGATGAGATGGCTGGATGGCCTCATCAGCTCAATGGACATGAATCTGAGTAAACTCCAGGAGATGGTGAAGGACAGGGAAACCTGGCGTGCTGCAGTCCATGGGGTCACAAAGAATCAGACATGACTTAGCAACTGAACAATAATACCACCAAGTGATACACTATTTGCTTGCTTTAAAGCAGAAATACAACAATAAGAACAGAATAAAATTGCAGTTCAGTGTTTCCCAAATCCACATTACTCATTTTGGAAGAACGGAGGTGGACATTTGGCAAACGTGTAAATACATGAATTAAGCATTTAAAATCCATTCCTTCTAGAATACAATGTCTTGATTTCCTGGAAAAGTGAAAAGAATTTCAAGATCAAAGTCAGTTGATGAGTCTAGGACTATGTTCCCCACATCACTGTCTTTCATAAACACAGTGATGAAAACCCAGTCAAATCACATCTAGTTTGACAGCTGATGTCTAACTATACCCTTTCACAATTTATCTTTATAAAAGGCTCCCTCATGTATAGTATTCATCTGGGGATTTTGGTGTTTATCACTTTTTACTATCTTTGCCAGAAGGCTACATGTCTTCTGATTACACTACCTTGCTACCTACTGGAAAAATAATTTAAAAATAAATCAAGAAGTATCCTAACTGTAGGAGGTGTCATAATGGATAGCATTTTTATCTGATATCTGCTTAAAAGATCCTTAAAAGTTACAAGAAAATTCTTTTTTGTATGTTCATTCTAATGTCCGCATGTAAGGATCCACAGCAAAATCAAATTAAAATGTCTCCTATAAGGAAGTAGATAATGATGTACTGAAGCTATGTCTAGTAGTAATTATGATATAATGGCATGTTGCAAGAAGATTATGGCAACATTTGTTCAGCAATAGAAACTAAAGAGGACTTTGATACATTCTCTTCAGAATAGCCATCATATTTGCCTTCAAAAATTAATAATCCCCAGTCAAAAATATTTCAGTGTAATTATGGATCCATGCCAAGGCAGATGTAGCAGTAAATTAGTACATTTCTTAGATAATAGCGCCATGCCTAGACACAGTTCATAAGTTTTAAAAGCAAGACCTTCCACTGACAGTTACTGGATCCTGCCTATTATACAAAGCTTGTTTTAAAAAAACAAAACAAAGCAAAACTAAGGAGGGATCAAAAAAATCATTGACTGAAAGATCCTTCTTACTTTTTGGTAGGATATAAGAACAGTGTCAGAAGAAAAGAAAATGTAAGTGACTTTTAAACTTACAAAAAAAAAAAGATTCTCATGAACATTCATAGTTTAAGAAGTGCCGTTTTAAAAAAAACCCTAAGGATGAAGGAAAATGTTGTGACAATACATGATCTTATCAAGTATGAAGCAAAGTAGATTTTTGTTTATACTAATGAGGAAAATATTAAGTCAATGAAGGGCAACGTAGCACTTTCTTAAATTAAAAATAAACATGTCTTTTGACTTAGTAATTCCATAGAGTAGGAAGGAAGGATAGATAATAGATAACAAGTGTAGTATGTGTGTACACTGTGCATGTTTGTGCATGTGTGACAAAGATGGTAGGTAGGTTGATACAAAGCCTGTGCACAATGATAGAGTGTATGGATATGTATCACATGTGTGGTTATAAACATATGGAAGCAACATAATGTAAAAGTTTAAATAAATTATGGTGCATTCATACCACACAATACTATGCAATATTTCGTAAGATCCTCTTATTTCTGTTTTTAATTTTTCAGAACTGAAGACTGGCAAAAAATTAGTGAAAAAATCATAGCACACACATTCACAAAATATTTCTAAGTTATGCTCTAGAAGTAGTCTTCAAACCCATATATTTTCAGTGTTACCAACGACTGGAAATTGAGAGTCCAGATTTTTGCTACAGAATGAAACTCAAAAATATTTCATGGGGATCATGTACGTATAAAGCCAACTTAGAAAATGGTTAAATCTGAGGACACTTCAATATAAATAAAAGGAAAGATAATGCTAAATATGTGTCATTTGGAATGGATTTTTTTTTCTAAGTCCCTATCTTCCAAAATAACTACCAAACAGCAACAACCACCCTGTGGCTGGTTGCTGCTAATGTGAGGCTAGATGTGGAAGTAAGTGCCAAAGAAATAACAAGAAAACAACTAGGCTGCATTTTGGTAATTGCCTGGAGTTAAATTTAATGAGCTGAAAAGGAAGGTTTCTGCAACATTAGGGGGAGCAGCTGGAGAAAGAACCCCATTCCTATCTGTGATGGTCTGTGCTTACCAGCTAATGAGCAGGACATTTGCAGCTCATCAGATTAAAAAAAAACCACAACACTAACGTGGAAGCTCAGAGGACTGATAATCGTCTTTCTGATTAGATACCCAGCCTCAATTTTTGAAGGTAATTAAGTGGGGGTGGGGGGGTGGGGGTGGGGGATCTCCAAAAATCTGCATTAGATGGCTCTGGGGGAAAACAGCAGAACAAATGTTTGTCTAATTGTATCCTCACTATATATCTTCTGAAACACTCTGTTAGAACTTGGTCGTGAAGACCAAACACAAGAAGCATGTAAGAAACTTTTATCTTCCATTCAGAAGTAAAATACTGGGAATTAAACGTCAGTGGCCAATACAAAGGTAGCTGAAATGGAAAGGCAAATGCCACGTGAAAACATTCAGTTCTAATATACAGAGATTGCTGCAATAATCTAACTGCTGGAAAACTGGGTTTTTTTTTTATTACTTTATAGAAGAAATTACAGTTATCACGGTGAGTCTGAGAAGACCACTTGGTTAGTGAGATGTCTGAAACCTTCTCAATCAGACTGAGAAGCCGTGTTCACTGATCACAGGCAGTGGCGGGTGGTGTCTCTCTCATTCATTTATTTACAGTTGAGGAGAATCTCCTGGGTGACAGGTTCCAGTCTAGGCCTGAATGGTGGGAGGTGAGAAAGAAAAAAGCTGAAACTCTCCTTACTGATAATATGATCTAATGAGGGGAAAGCCAGTAAATAAATAAGGAACACATCATTGTAAATCAACTATATTCCAATAAAATTTTTTAAAAAGGAAATGTGCTTGTTGATGGAAATGGCCACTGAGAAAATAAAGGAGGATACGGTGAGAGTGAATGTTAGACCTCAGCAGTGCAGACCCCAATTCCACTGGGCAGGCTGGGGGAGACGAGTGAGGATCCACCGTGCCACCAGCAAGCAATTCCCTAAGAGAATCCTACTCTGAGCAGACGCTGCCTCCCTAGAGAAAGCATCCATTCATTCTCCAGACTGCCAGTTCTGGACCACAAGAAGGACCTGCGCCCAACCTGGGTGCCGGTTCCAAGTCCAGGCTAACACCAGATTGGCTGTAAACCAGAGATTCCCGTGATCCAAACCCAGGATAGATCCACTGTCTAGAACAGCTCAACCATCAACAACAGCAAATGCTACAACCTAGCAAAAAGATATCCTTCGTCCAAAGAAAGCAGCAGGAAGGGCTCCAACATCATGATAAAGTCGGCTCCCACAGGCCCACGCAGTGGCCGGCCGCGAATGGAGAACAGCGGTCCAGTTCCGCGCAAGCTCCGCCACAGGCTGAGCGCTCAGCGCGGTATCGGGATTCCCAGCCTGAGGGGCATGCCCCCGGGGGAGGAGACCCCAGAGAGTCTGATTTGAAGGCACGCTCAGGGGGCGCAGTGGTAAAGAACCTGCCTGCCAGTACCGGAGACCCGGGTTCAGTCCCTGGGATGGGAAGCTCCCTGGAGGAGGGCAGAGCAACGCACTCCAGGATTCTAGCCTGGAGAAGCCTGGCGGGCTGCAGCTCACGGGGTCGCAAGGAGTCAGACACGACTGAGCACGCACGCACACGCGCACACGCACACACACAGACACGGTTTGGTTGCAAGACTCCACGGGACTGAGAAAAGAGCCACTCCACTCGGGACACAGAAAGGCTCCTGTGAACCAGGACGCAGGGGGAAGCAATTCCACCCTAAGACACTCAGCCGAACCTGCCTGCCTAGAGTTGAGGGATCACCCGCAGAGACGGTGTCGGCAGGGACCCCCGGAGGGAGAAACACCGGCAGCAGCAACTGTGGGAAGGCTTACTGGAGCGAGCCCCGCTGGAAGCTGCCAGTCCCGCCTCAAGCAGCCTGCAGGCTCCTGACCTCAAGAAACACTCTGGGGTAAGTGAAGGAGTAAAAATTTCGGTGCGGGCTTTCAAAGAGTCAGTTACAAAAGTTAATTTAATTCACACTGATTACAAAAGAAAAAAGCAAATACAAAGATCCTCACCACTTCACATGATCACAGAAGTGCAAATCAGAACTTCAAAGAGGTACCACATCCCACCGATCAGAATAGACATCCTCAAAAAGTCTGTAAGCACTAAAAACTGGAAGGAGCCTGGGGGAAAGGGAACCCTCCTAAGCTGACACTGGGCATGTAAATTGCTAAAAAGTCACTGGGAGAACAGCATTGGGTTTCCTTAAAATCCTCAAGAACCACATACCATGAGATTCAGGAAAACTATTCTTGGATGTATATCCCAAGAAAACTATTTGGAAAATAACTTGCAGCCCAACATCCCTGGCAGCACAGTTTATAGCAGCTACGATACGGGAACAGCCACAATGTCCATCGATGGCTGAATCCATAAGCACCGTGTTCTACAGACATACAAGGGAATGTTACTCAGCCATCAAAAAAAAAAAAAAAAAGAAAGAAAGAAAGAAATCATGCCACCGGCAGCAACCTACAGGGAACTAGCAACGATCATGCTCAGTGATGTCAGTCTGACAGAGGGAGACACGCATCGTGCAGCCCTCATGGGTAGAATCTGAAACTCGATAAAAAGTGCCCCAATTACAAAACAAAAACAGACCCGCAGACTTTGAAAACCCAACCAGTGTCACTGAAGGCCAATCAGAGCTGAGAGTTTTCAATCAGGATGTTTGGAGTTACATATAAACACTCACATGTGTAAAAACTGGTCACAGCAAGGACCTACGACAGAGCACAGGGCACCCCAGCAATCCCCATGATACCCTAAAGGGACAGAAACTCAAAAAAAGGCCAACATATATATCCTTCTGTACCTGAATCAACTTGTTTTACACCTGAAACAAACACAACCTGAAATCAACTACACTCCAGTGGAGAACAGTCCTTGACAATGGCTATGGTATGCCCCCAGGAGACCACCTGCAATGCCAAAGACCCGAGATTGACCTCTGGGTCAGGAAGATCCCCTGGAGGAGGAAATGGCAATCCATTCCAGCATTCTTGCCTGGAGAATTCCATGGACAGAGGAGCCTGGCAGGCTACCAGCCATGGGTCCCAAGAGTGTGAACCAGCTTAGCAACTAAGCCACCAACAAAACCACCATTATATTCAGCAGGCCTCCATGACCCAGGTTACAGTCACATCCCTGGATCCTTGGAGCCTTGGGTCCCAAGGGTGAACTGTCCTTGGGCTGAGGGAACTGAGAAAACGTACCCAGTTAGATGTGTAGTGATTGTCCTGTTGGGAAAAAATCAAAATCTCCAGGTCAGGGCTGGCCGCTCACAGTGAAACCAAGCCTAGGAGTCCAAAGGAAGTTGTACCTTTATTTCAAGATATGAAGAAAGATGCAATGTTTACCTTTCCAGTAATGAGTTTCTCTCTGAAAAGTTGTTCTCCAGAGTTCACTCACAAGAGCAACAGCAGTCAGAGAAGGGCAGATTTGACAGGGTTGATATTTGAATTGAGCGGACATTGAATGGGATTGTGGAAAAACTGATGAGACCCAGGCCTTGGGCATAATTCACTCTCTTTGTCATCTCCAGAACAGGACTTGACTAAGGCACTGGCATCCCAATAATCAGGCCGTTACTTCTAACAACAACTTTACCAGGGAAACTTAAAACTCACAAGACCAAAGGGGCTCTAAATGAGTCTTTTCCTCAACACATCGCCTGGGTAACAGAATAAGGATTATAAAAAGACAGACTGTTGAGAAACAGATCTTAAGGTTACTTTTAATTACATGGCCACCCTATGTTATTCAGATTTGAAGTCAATATCTAAGAGGTATCCCCTACCGTCTATCAGAATGGACATCTTCAAAAGGTATACAAAAAAATAAACAATGGGCGGGACCGGGAGAAGAAAAAAACCCTCCTGGTCCATCGTAGGTATAAAAATAGATAAGACCTTCATAGAGAACACCATTGTGCTATTGAAAGATTTCAAAACACTTCTAGAATAAGACCTGGAAATCACAAGATGGAGCTATAGCTCCACAAACTCTAACTGGAAAAGAGACGTGGAGCACTATTTACAGTAGCCAAGATTTGGAAGCCACCATAATATCCATCAACAGATGAATGCATAAACACGATGTGGTATGTACGCAGAAGGGACAGATACTCAGCCATCAAATACAGTGAAATCAGGTCGGTGGCAGCAAGCTACAAGGACTAGAGATCTTTATACTCAGGCAATTGTGACAGGCAGAGAGCGATCACACGGTACGCCTGGAGGGTGAAATTCCAAAACTGGTACAAAGTCAGTCAGCTGGAAGGCAGGAACACACTATGGCCTTGGAAAAATCAATCAGTAAGTATTCCTGAAGACCAAACAGCCGGGTAGGATCAAATCAAGATGTTTCCATTGCCATACACATACTTTTAGGTGCAAAAAGATCATCAGAAAGACCTAGTCTAGAGAAAAAGTGACCCCAGACAATTGTCTACACTGCCCTAAAGGGACAAAAAGTGGAAAAAAAAAAGAAAGAAAGAAAGAAACAAGATACTAGTGACATGGAGCAGAATAAAAATGCTGTACACCCTACACAAGTACAACATTCAAAATCAACTAAAAACGATTAGAAAAACAAGTTCTTTTTCAAAAGAAAGGAAATGTCATTGTGTCCAGGCAGGCCTCAGAGAACAGAGCTGTGGTCACATCCCTGAGGCATGAACAACCCTGGAACCAGAGAATGGATCGCCTTAGGTCTAAGGAGGTTCTTGAAAATATGTGAACAAATTTTCCTCGGTTCTAGCTATATGGTTTGTCCTCTCTGGATGAAGCCAGCATCACCACATCAGACTTTCACAGCGAATGCAAGCCTCTGTCGTTCAGTTGCTCAGTCGTGTCCGACTCTTTCAACCCCGTGGACTGCAGCACAGCAGGCTCCACTGTCCCTCACCAGCTCCTGGAGCCTGATCAGACTCATGCCCATCAAAGCAGTGACGCCATCCAGCCACCTCATCCTCTGTCCTGCCCCCTCTCCACCTGCCTTCAATCTTTCTCAGTATCAGGGTCTTTTCCAGTGAGTCAGTTCTTCACATCATGTGGCCAAAGTATTGGAGCTTCAGCACCAGTCCTTCCAATGAATATTCAGGGATGATTTCCTTTGGATTGACTGATTTCTTCTCCTTGCAGTCCAAGGGACTCTAAAGGGTCTTCTCCAACACCGCAGTTCAAAAGCATCAATTCTTTGATGCCAGGACTTCTTTATGTTCCTTTTCTCAAATCCCTTCATGACTACTGGAAAAACCATAGTTTTTGACATATAGTTTTGACTATATGGACTTCGGTCGCCAAAGTAATGTCTCTGCTTTTCAATACACTGTATAGGTTTGTTAGATATTTTCTTGTAATGAGAAAGCACCCTTTAATTTCGTGGTTTCAGTCACCATTTGCAGTGATTTCAAAGCCCAAGAAAATAAAATAGGTCACTGTTCCCATTGTTTTCCCATCTATTTTCCATGCGGTGATGGGACCAGATGCCATGATCTTTGTTTTTTGAATGCTGAGTTTTAAGCCAGCTTTTTCAATCTCTTTCTCCCCTTTCAAGAGGCTTAGTTCCACTTTGTTTCAGCCATAAGGGTAGTGCCATCTGCATATCTGAGGTTATTGATATTTCTTCCGGCAATCTTGATTCCAGCTTATGCTTCATCCAGCCCAGAATTTCACATGATATACTCTGAAAGTTAAATAAGCAGGGAAACAATATACAGCCTTGTCATACTCCATTCTGAATTTTAAACCAATCCATTGTTCCATGTCTCGTTCTAACTGCTTCTTGACTTGCATGCAGGTTTCTCAGATGGCAGGTAAAGTGGTCTGGTATTCTCATCTGTTTAAGATTTTCCACAATTTGTCGTGATCCACATAGTCAAAGGCTTTAGTGTCGCCTATGAAGCAGAAATAGATGTTTTTCTGCAGTTTCTCTTGCTTTTTCTATGATCCAAGGGATGTTGGCGATTTGATCTATCTCTTTTTAAATTCAGCTTGAAATTCAGCTTTAAATTCATCTGGAAATTCCCAGTTCACTGTACTGTGGAGACTAGCTTGCAGAATTTTGAGCATTACTTTGCTAGCCTGTGAGATGAGAGCAACTGGGCAAAAGCTTGAACATTCATTGGAATTGTCTTTCTTTGGTACTGGAATGAAAACTGACCTTTTCCAGCCCTGTGGCCACTGCTGAGTTTTCCAAATTTGCTGGCATGTTGGGTGCAGCACTTTGACAGCATCACCTTTTAGGATTTGAAATAGTTCAGCTGGAATGTCATCACCTCCACTAATTTTATTCAGAGTGATGCTTTCTAACGCTCACTTGACTTCTCATTCCAGGATGTCTGGCCCTAGGTGAGTACTCCCAAAAGTACACCCTTTCGGCTTAAAGTTTGAAAAGTCATCTGGTCTCTATAAGACCTGGTGGGAGGATTTTCACCTGCTACTCATTTGTTAGAACGCCTCACAGGCAGAAGACGGCATCAGGCCAAGGCAGATTTGAAGGGGTTGATAATGCAAAGGTCGGGGGAGAGCTGCATGGGATGGGGGAACCTTTAAAGAGACACAATTCAGCCTTTAGGGATTGTTTTGCCACCTTTCACTCTTATGTGGAACTCAGCATGAACGTGAGGACTTCGGCTCTGGTGCCTTAGAATCAAGGGAGGAATGCAGTGCTGCCACCCAGTGGCCATAAGTTGTAACAGCCGTCATAACCTGAGTGCTCAGGGAAACTGAAAACTTCCAACCAAGCCTGCCCAGCTCTAAAGGACTTCAGCCCTCAAGACCTTGCCTGGTTAGGTGTTCGAATAAGGTTACTAATCTGGGCAGACACTGAAGAGGATGACTTAAAAATGAATTTGTGTTGACATTATTTAAAATTTTTTTAAACAAAGAAATACTGATTCCTTCCCAGCCTATATTATTTGAGAAAAGCTTCATAACATCTTCTAAGTGGTAAACCAGAAGAGCCATTTTCAAAAAAGTGGACAAAGAGTATCACCTGGGCAGGGCCTGGAGGAAAAAAGACCCCTTGGACCACATTGGCCATAAAAACAGGAAGTGAGATGGAGAAAAAATTGATTTATTGAAAATCTTCCAAACACTCTTACCACAAGACCTGGAAATCACAAGTTGGATCTATAGCTTGACAAACTCTAATTGAAAAGCAGCCCTGAAGCACAGCGTTCATAGCAGCACTATTTACAGTAGCCAAGATCTGGAGGCCAGCCTGATATCCATCGACAGATGACTGCATAAACATGACTGGCACGTGCAAAGAAGCGAAGGATGCTCAGCTGTAAAGACGATGAAATCGTGTCGGTAGCGGCCAACGACCAGGACCTGGGGAGCCTCATACACAGCGAGCTAATTCAGACAGAGGAAGAAAGAGACCGTGTGGTACCCCCTATGCGTGGAATCTCAAAACTGACACAAAGCAACTCCACGGGAAGAGAGAACCAGATCCATAGTCTTGGAAAACCCAGCCACTTTTCCTGAAGACCAAACAGCTGGACAGGCTTCAGTCAAGACATTTCCATTGACATATACACCCTCGTAGGTGTAAGCATCGATCATCGACTGGACCTAGTCTAGAGTAAGAGGGACCCCAGTCAATCCTCTCACTACTCTAAAGGAACAGGAAAGTCCAGGGGGAAAAAGGAACACGATATCTGTGGATATGGAGTGGAATCAAAATGCTATCTGTACACCCTACATGAATGCAAGATTCAAAATCGACTAACATTGATTCAGAAAAAAAAAGTTCATTTTCAAATGCAAGGAAATGCCTTCTGTATTCCAGGCAGGCCTCGCAGAACAGAGATGTGGTCACATCTCTGCAGCATGAACAGTCCTGGAACCAGAGAATGGGGTGTTTTAGGGCTGAAGGAGATCAGAAAAATATGGGAAAAAATTCTCTTGGGTGGCAGCTTATTGTTTGTCTTCTCAGGATGAAATAAACATCTTCACACTCAGGCTTGTCTAGCACAGCTAACCCAAGCCTAGTGAACCCCGAAAAAGTCCACCCTTTAGGCTTGAAGTTTGAAAAGCCCTCTGGTCTCTGGCTAAACCTGAAACTCCAGTACTTTGGCCACCTCATGTGAAGAGTTGACTCATTGGAAAAGACTCTGGTGCTGGGAGGGATTGGGGGCAGGAGGAGAAGGGGACGACCGAGGATGAGATGGCTGGATGGCATCACGGACTCGATGGACGTGAGTCTGAGTGAACTCCGAGAGATGGTAATGAACAGGGAGGTCTGGCGTGCTGCGATTCATGGGGTCGCAAAGAGTCAGACACGACTGAGTGACTGAACTGAACTGGTCTCTGTAAGTCCCGTTTGGAAGCTTTTCACTTGCTAGTCTTTCTTAGAATGACTCACAGGGAGAGGACAGCATCCGGCTAAGGTAGATGTGAAGGTGTTGATAATGCAAATATGGTGGAGTGCTGCATGGGATGGGGAGCCTTGAAGGAGACACAATCCGCCCGTAGGGACCGTTCTGCCACATTTCGCTCTCCTTTGGAACCCAGGAGGAACATCTGGACTTAGGCTCTGATGCCCCCCAGCATCAAGGGAGGAATGAAGAAGTGCTGCCGCCTTGTGGCCACTGATCGTAGGAACAGCTTTAACAACAGGGCTCGGGGAAATTAAAAACTCCCAAGCCTGAGAGGCTCTAAAAGGACCCTCAAAACCTCCTCAGGTTAGGCGTTTGAATAAGGTTACTAACTGGGGCAGGCAATGTAGAGGCTGATTTCAAAATGAATTTCAGTTACAAAATTTAGACTTTTTCCAAACCAAGGACATACCAATTCCTCCCCACCCTACATTTTTCCAGAAATGCAAATCAGATCTTCAAAGTGGTAAGCCCTCCCACTAGCCAGAAGTGTGCCATCCTCAAAAAGTAGACACACAGAATCACCTGGGCAGGGCCTGGCAGAAAAAGGACCCTCCTTGGTCCGTGTTGTCCAAAAAATAGAAATTGAACAGGAGAACACAATCGGCTCTAGAGAAATTTCAAACCACTTGAACCGTAAGACCTGGAAATCAACGTGGATGTGTATCTAGACAAACTCTAATTGGAAAAGACACCAGCAGCACAACTTTCATAGCAGCAGTATTTACAGTAGCCAAGATTTGGAAACCACTATAATATCCATAGACGGATGGATGCGTACACAGGATGTGGTATGTACCAAGATATAGGTACTCATTCCTCACATACGATGAAGTCATGTCGGTGGCAGCAAGCTACAAGGACCTGGGGATTCTCATATTCAACGAGCTAATTCTGACAGAGGAAGAAAGAGACCATATGGTGTCCCTGGTGCGTGGAATCTCAAAAGTGACACAAAGCAACTCAGTCTGAAGACAGACACAAAAACATAGGCTTGGACGACTCAGTCAGAATTGCTGAAGACCAAGCAGCTAGGTAGGGATAAACCAAGGCGTTTCCATGGCCATATACACCCTCGCAAGTGTAAACACTGATCAGCACCTGGACCTGGTCTGGAGGAAAGAGACCCAGTCAATCGTCTATACTGCCCTTGTAAGACCTTACGGCCTTTTCTCGGGAACCGTCGCCCCAAAGACCACAGTGACTTGAATTCGATGCAACAGGCAAGAGGATTTATTAGGCCAGACCGGCGTGCTGGGGTTCAGCCTCCTTGGGAGAAGCGAACCTCGGACACTCGAGAGGGATTTTTATGCAGAAAGATCAAAGACAACTGGGAATGAGATCGGAATGTAGGGAACAATGTGACAAGGGGGTCTAGGGATGAAGTGGAGACATTTGATTGGTGGGGGGCGGTTTACAGGTGATTTAGTAGAGACAGTTGACTGACCACCCGGCGGTGCCTGGTACAGGGAAGGGAAATGCATCTTTGAGGAAAGGTCTGTTACACAGTGGAATCTAAGTCATAAGTCATCAGTTAAGAATAGGGAGCAGTCAGGAGGCTCTGAGTCATCAAGATAAGGGGGAAAGCTATTCTCTATGCGGCACATTCTGCCTTCCAGGTTTAACTTTTAATCTAGAAGTTTTCCAGTGCCATTCTCAGAAAGCACTAAATGAAGTTACATTCTTACAGAAAGACGAATACAATGATTTATAACAAAGAGAAATTCATTATCCCAAAAAGCCTTGTTTTGCTAACATCAAAACTACTATAATTCCTCAACCTAAAAGTTCTTCATTCCCCTCTTCTTCTTGTTTATGATTTCAATCTTGAAATCATAGAGTGAGCGGCTTTCAAGATTTAGCCCGTCACAGACGATTCTCTCGCAGCTCCCTCTTCTTTATCTTTTAGGCGCTCTAAAAGATGGTGATGGTGCAGCATGTTACGGTAGACAAGCACCTTTATATGCAGAAATTCTTTTACAATGCCTTTAATAAGGCATGGTGCTAGGCACATCAGGGCAAGGATAGCAACTAACATGATGCCTACAGCCACCATGCTCTGCCACAAAGAATGAAGACTGGGAAGGTTAGAAAACAATTTTTTCACAAAATCTTCAGCAGTTTGAGCAACATCTAAAGTGGCCGAAGGCGCGTTTTCTATATCTAATATTTCATTGTGTAACTGCAGTAAATCAAGAGAAATATTAGAATTATACCATATGCCTTGTAAATGTCTTTTGATCTTTTCCCACAGGAAGTCAGATATATTATAAAGGTTTTTTTGTGACACAGATCCACTTGTAATTAACATGACATTGAATCTTCATTCTGAGGTCTAAGCTTTGACCCTCTTCTCCTAAGACTCTGAGAGTATCATATAAAGCGGACAGCTTATTTTCTATTTTTTATCAATATCCTCTTGTGTTCCCATAACCCTTGTGACATTATAAGACAGAGAATCAACAACTTTGGCATCTTGCACGGATTGAACAAGGGAAACAGAGGCAGTAACAGCGGTCGCTATTAAGGAGATCAACGATATCACACCCAGAACAATTAATCCCAGGCCTCTTTTTGGGCGGCCGAGGGCGGCATTGATGTGTTGTAGTAATTGCAATGCCGTTTCATCATACCAATCTTATTCTATTTTGACGGGGAGCATAACAAAAGCGGGTTGTTTTACCACTAATATCTGCTCTCCGACGCTCATGCCTCTGATACAATTAGTGAGAGTGCAATTAAAACAAGACATATGGTAAACATTCTGGGTGACATTAACAGAAACATTTCCAACCAAAATCATAAAGGGGTAAGGCACACATGATCTAGGATATCTAAATCCAGTAACCCCTATATCTCCATATCTTGTTCCACCTTTATTAGCCTGTCTATATAGCATGTTGCCGGGGCCAAAGGCCGCTAAAATCTTCCAGATCTCAGTTTGAAATACCTGACGATGTCCGAGTGCCAAAATAGGAGGGTGTTGTCCTCTATATTCAGGATAGTCTGGGGCACCTGCAGGTGCCCAGTCCCAGAGATAAACACTGTTATTATTATTTATGTTATAAACAGTGGCGTTGCGTCCCCGGCATAGAGTCCATGGCACATCTATTCCCTCGTTAATTCCCAGATGGCGACCACAGTAAGGTATATCGAGCGGCCCCACGCCCTTGTGGTGTGAAATGGCTCCAGCGTCGTCAGAAATTCCTGAAATATATACACGAGGGTAGGAAGTGACAGGGGAGACATTTATACA
This sequence comes from Nanger dama, assembly GCA_917880005.1. Taxonomy (NCBI): domain Eukaryota; kingdom Metazoa; phylum Chordata; class Mammalia; order Artiodactyla; family Bovidae; genus Nanger; species Nanger dama. Next base: position 42,485,458 of record CAKJTW010000007.1, read on the forward strand.
GTAAGACTTGGGGGTATCGTATGAAAAACACATAGGGAACCGTGAAGAAAGCCCATAGAAGGAAATATTAGCTTGTTGGTGTCGGATGTGTGCATCAGAGACTCCTCCCAGAAGAGCAGTATCATTTACGTATACCGCCAATGTATCTTCATCCCATCCTACAGACTGGAGCATGGGGGTCAGGAACGTAGGCCCAATACGTATGAGCGGTCCCTTGATGCAGAGTCAGGAGGTTTAGGTAGAGGATGATCAGGAATCCGGTAATCGACAGAGCCTGAGCTTTAAAGGGTGAGAGGTGCGGTGAGCCTTCCATTGAGGCGTCGGTTCTGGTGCAGCTTTAACGTGGGAGGCGTGGATCCAGGATGAGATTCCGTCAACCTTGATGGCAGTGGGGGTCGTAAGCAGGACAATGTAGGGTCCTTTCCACCTGGGCTCTAGATTATGTTGTCGATGTCGACGAACGTAGACGGAGTCTCCCACCTGGAACGGATGGGCCTCTTCTGGGGTACCGGGTTGGTAGGCTGCAGCAAGCTGAGTCCACACCTCTTTCTGAACCAGCTGGAGTCCCTTTAGCCTAGCACACAGATCACCATTGTTAAAGTTTCGGGGTCGAATCCCTCTCTAAGTGTCAATATGGGGGGTGCTCCATACAGAATTTCAAAAGGGGTGAGACTAAGGTGAGAGGGCGTGTTTCTCACCCGGAACAGAGCCAGAGGAAGGAGCACCGTCCAGTCAGTACCGCCAGTCTCTAAGGACAATTTAGTTAGGGTCTCTTTTAGAGTTCTATTAATTCTTTCTACCTGTCCTGAACTCTGGGGTCTGTATGCACAATGTAATTTCCAATCGGTCCCCAGAAACTTAGCTAACTCCTGGCTTATTTGGGCAATAAAAGCTGGCCCATTATCTGACCCTAACATCTTTGGCGCTCCGAAGCGCGGAAAAATTTCTTCTAGGATCTTTTTAGTTACTGTAAGTGCACTTTCATTTTTGGTGGGAAAAGCTTCTACCCACCCTGAGAAAGTGTCTACAAAGACCAGCAGATATTTATTGCCGTACCGCGCAGGACATACTTCGGTGAAATCTACTTCCCAGTAAGTCCCCGGCTGGTCTCCACGCAGCCGCTTACCTTGGCCCGTCTTGTTTCGGCCGGCATTTACCTCTTGGCAAGGTCTGCAGTTCAGGACCACTTGCTCAGCCAATTTAAGAAGTCCCGGCACCTCACATCCTGCTTTAATTAAAAGAGAGACTAGCTTCTTAGCCCCTAAGTGAGTCCAATGGTGCATTTGTTCTAACATTTCTCTGGCTTCTCCTTCCGTCGTAGCCTGTTTCCCTCTGGGTCGCGGAGAGGGGCTAGGATTATTTTTATCTCCTGAGCATATTGCCAGCAATCTCGATAGCTCGTCTTTTGTCGCCGCCTCTCGCGCAGCTTGATCGGCCATATTGTTTCCCTTAGTTACCAGGGATCGATCTCGTTGATGTCCGGGGCAGTGGATTATACTAATCTTTTTGGCAACATCAGGGCAGCCAACAATGCCAGGATTTCGTTTTTGTTTTTAATCTCTTTGCCGGCCGATGTAAGTAACCCTCTTTGTTGGTAAATAGCTCCATGGACATGTGCAGTTGCGAAAGCATATCTACTATCAGTGTAAATATTGGCCTTTCTCCCTCGTGCCAGTTCTAAGGCCTTTGTGAAGGCAATCAGCTCGGCTTTTTGGGCTGACGTACCTTGAGGGAGGGCAGCTGCCCAGATTACCTCAGTCCCATCGACCACCGCTGCCCCTGCCCGCCGCCTACCTTCTTCAAGAAAACTGCTTCCGTCCGTATACCATGTCACCTCGGCATCCTGAAGCGGCTGGTCCGAGAGATCATGACGAACTCCATGTACTCCCGCCAGAATTTCTTGACAGTCGTGGGTCACCTCGGACTGGCTGGGGTCCGGCAGCAGCGTGGCAGGGTTAAGTCCGGTAGCCGGCGTGAACCTGATTTGCTCAGGGTTTAGGAGCAGCGTCTGATAATGGGTCATCCTGGCGTTAGTCAGCCATCTCTCGGGGGGTTGGTGAATCACGCTTTCTAAAGCGTGGGGCGCAGTGACAATTAAGTTCTGCCCCAGTGTCAGCTTGTCTGCATCTTTTACTAGGACTGCCACAGCAGCCACTATACGCAAACAATTCGGCCAGCCAGCAGCCACGGGGTCCAGTTTCTTTGACAGATATGCCACCGGCTGATTCCATGGTCCTAGCTTCTGGGTGAGGACCCCTTTGGCAATGCCATTATTTTCAGCCACATAGAGATGAAACGGCTTGCCCACATCTGGAAGTCCTAGGGCAGGGGCTGACAACAAGGCGCGCTTAATGTTGTCAAAAGCCTTTTGCTCGCTCTTTCCCCAGACGAAGGGGTGTACTGCCCTTCGTCAGGGGGTACAAGGGAGCGGCCATCTCTGCAAACCCCGGAATCCAGAGCCTGCAGAACCCTGCAGTGCCCAAGAACTCCCTGACTTGTCGGGAGTTTTCAGGGGCCGGTATTCTGGCCACCGCCTCTTTCTGGCCTCCGAGAGCCATCGCTTCCCCATCTCTGAGTTGGTACCCCAGGTAACTAATCTGTTGCCGGCAGATCTGGGCCTTTTTGGCAGAAGCACGGTAGCCGAGGGTGCCAAGTTTGGTCAGTAAGGTCTCAGTCCCTTCCCTGCACTCCTCTGCGGTATCCGCGGCCAAAAGCAAGTCATCTACATATTGGAGCAGAGTTACCTGGGGATTTGTGGCGCGGAAGTGCGCGAGGTCCTGGTGGAGGGCTTCGTCAAAAATTGTTGGCGAGTTCTTGAATCCTTGCAGCAGCCTGGTCCATGTTAGCTGTCCAGAGAGTCCTGTAAGGGGGTCTTTCCACTCAAAAGCAAAAATAGGCTGGCTAGCGGGGCTGAGTCGTAGGCAGAAGAAGGCATCTTTCAGGTCCAAGACAGTGTACCACTTCCGGCTGGGGGAAGGGTGCTCAGCAGGTTGTAGGGGTTAGGCACTGTTGGGTGTAGGTCGGATACCCGCTTGTTGACTTCTCTCAGGTCCTGTACAGGCCGGTATTCGCCCGTTCCAGGCTTCCCGGACCGGAAGCAACGGGGTGTTCCAGGCCGATTGGCACTTTATCAAAATTCCCAGATCAAGAAACCTTTGAATATGTGGGCGGATCCCATCTCGAGCCTCTTTACTCATCGGGTACTGGCGGACTGAGATGGGGGTGGCAGAGGCCTTGATTTTTACCACCACTGGGGGCTGGTGGACGGCCATTCCCATGCCCGAGACTTCAGCCCAGGCTAGGGGGTCTTAGCCATCCAGTCCTGCATATTCATGGTCTCAGGGGAAGGGCTCTCGTATAGCCTGTATTCATCTTCTAGTCTCAGGGTCAGAACCTGCAACGGCCTTCCTTCCCTGTCTGTCACCGTGGTGCCCTCGGTGTGAAAGTGGATCTGAGCCCCCACTTTCGTGAGCAAGTCCCGTCCCAGCAAGGGGTAAGGGCATTCAGGGATCACAAGGAACGAGTGAGATACCCGGCCCACGCCAAGGTCCACTGTTCTTCGGGTAGTCCATGGGTATTGTCGATACCCTGTAGCGCCCTGTACCCATGCCTTTTTGTGGACAATGTCCCTCCGGATTGTAATAGGACGGAGTGTTGGGCTCCCGTGTCTACCAGAAACTGTACAGGCTTCCCCTCCACCTTTAGAGTTACCCTAGGCTCGGGGAGGGGGTCCAAGCCCCGTCTCCCCTAATCTTCTTCTTCTATGGCCAGGATTTTGTTGGGGGTGGTGGACCTTCCCCTCTTCTTCTGAGGGCAGTCTTTGAGCCAATCCCCCTTCTCTTTACAGTATGCACACTGATCTTTGTCTAGTGGTGGTTTGGTTCCTGTCCTGCTTTTACTGCGGTCTCTTGGCCCAGTTCTATCATCTCTCTTTCCTTCTTTAATCACTGTAGTCAGAATTTTTGCCAAGTCTTTTGCCTGTCTTTTCTCTCTCTCTCTCTCCAGTTCATTCTGCTCCCGGATCCTTCTTTCCTCTTTTTCTTCTTCTGTTTCCTTTTATTAAACACCTTGTCTGCCTCTTTGATCAAATCTTGAAGAGAGAATCCCTGTAACCCATCTAGTCTCTGTAACTTTCTCTTAATATCTAGGGCTGATTGATCAATAAAGGCCATGGCCACTGTAGCCCTATGTTCTTCAGATGTGGGATCGTAGGGGTAAATCTCTTGAATGCCTCTATTAACCTATCTAGGAATACAGTAGGTGACTCGGTAGGCCCTTGAGTCACTTCCCTTACCTTAGCCAAATTGGTGGGGCGCCTTGCTGCCCCTCGGAGACCCGCCACCAGAGCCTGGCGATAGACCCTCAGGTGCTCCCTACCTGCCGGAGAATTGTAGTCCCAGTCAGGTCTCGTCAGGGGGAAACCAGCATCTATTTCATTAGGAAGCGCTGTGGGATGTCCGTCATCTCCTGGTACATTTTTGCGAGCCTCCAATAGTACTCGCTGTCTTTCTTCTGTAGTGAGCAAGGTCTGCAACAATTGCTGACAATCATCCCAAGTGGGCTGATGTGAGAAAACAAGAGATTCTATCAAAGAGGTCAGCGCCTGGGGGTTATCAGAAAAAGAGGGGTTGTTATTTTTCCAGTTGTAAAGGTCAGAGGCAGAGAATGGCCAATATTGGAGTGGCCGAACCCCGCGGTCATCAGGGGGCCCGTTCTCCCGGAGGGGGGAGAGCGGTGGAGTCCGGGGTGACAGCTCTACGGCTCCGCGTTCCCTGCCGCCGGGCCCATTTCTTCCCCTTCTTTTGGCTGCTCAGGCGAGGCGGTCGCTTGTGCCCTCTGAGGTGCCGGAGGTGGGACCTGTACAGGCGGGTAGGGTGGGGGAGAATCTAAGAGTAAGAAGTCAGTTTGCAAGTCTGGATATATATTTTTGACGGGAGCCTTTGTCTCTTCTTTTTTGCCGTGGATTTTAGGGCAAAAATCTCTGCAGCAGGCTCCAACGGCTTTCCTGTGGGGAAAACGAAAGGTCGAACCCACACCGGGGGTGAGCGGACCAGATCTTCCCAGACCGTAATATATGGCATCTGGTCCGGGTGTTCAGTAGCAGGGGTGAAAATTACAGTTTTAACCTGTTTGACTTGTTCTGAAGAGAACGACCCTTCCGGCGGCCAGCCGGTATTAAAACTGGGCCAATCTACTGCGCATAAGCTCTGCCATTTTCCTTTCTTCACTGTCATGGAAACATCATGGGCCCGATTTTTTACTTCTGTCCAGTGATTTACCGTCAGAGACAACGGGGTTGTCACAGTCTGTCCCATCGTCAGTTTGTCACAAAAAATGAACACTTAACGAGTACAAGGTAAGACGAGTAGCAGCGGAAAAATCAGATAAAAGCGGCTGCTGTAAACTTTTGCCCTCGGCAAGTCCTAAGCAGATGAGCTTCCTAGCTCCACAGATACAGAATTCAGACTCAGGCGGAGAAGAATCTCACGATCCCTACTCCCAGGTCGGCGTTCCAGGCATCCCTGGCATACGCCACAGATACAGGCGCGCCCCACAGATACAGACAGACAGGTGCGCGAGGGCACAGATCCTTGTTTCAGCAGCCGGAGGAGACCAGGAGGAAGGAAAGAAAGATTACTGAGGATAGCCATCAAAAATCCTACCGGGAATGGTGGCGGCCAGAGAGGTGGGCTTATGGCGTGCTTTGAGTTTACTTGTGTGCCTGTGCCGTTGCACGGAAGTTTTCTTGCTGGGGGCGGGCGCCCTTGTGGCTTCTAGCCCGTTCCGTGACCCCTTATCCTGTCACGGGAGTCTTCAAGTGGCAGGCGCCCTAATGGCTTTTAAGTGCCTGACCCGTGCCCACAAAAAGGTAATATTAGGCCATATCCTCACAAGAAAGACAGGGAAGTTTCACCCAGCCGGGCAATAGTTACTGGGGCTCACCTGTCGTAAGGCCTTCAAAGTCCACCAGGGAGTAGCCCTGGCCGGGACTAATCAGTTGCCTCACAACCGCTCGCCTGTTCACTGAAACTCCCGAAGGACAGAGTCAAGCAGCAGGAGAGAAAGGTGAGTCAATACAAATTTAACACAGAGCAGACTAGTCACAGACCTCTTACAGACGTACACGGAGACACAGAATTGCTCGAGCGTACCTCCGAATCCAAAAGCCAAAGGGTCTGAGTGAGCGAGGCGATCCCGGACGAGCCCCCAAATGTAAGACCTTACGGCCTTTTCTCGGGAACCGTCGCCCCAAAGACCACAGTGACTCGAATTCGATGCAACAGGCAAGAGGATTTATTAGGCCAGACCGGCGTGCCGGGGTTCAGCCTCCTTGGGAGAAGCGAACCTCGGACACTCACCAAGAGGGATTTTTATGCAGAAAGATCAAAGACAACTGGGAATGAGATCGGAATGTAGGGAACAATGTGACAAGGGGGTCTAGGGATGAAGTGGAGACATTTGATTGGTGGGGGCGGTTTACAGGTGATTTAGTAGAGACAGTTGACTGACCACCCGGCGGTGCCTGGTACAGGGAAGGGAAATGCATCTTTGAGGAAAGGTCTGTTACACAGTGGAATCTAAGTCATAAGTCATCAGTTAAGAATAGGGAGCAGTCAGGAGGCTCTGAGTCATCAAGATAAGGGGGAAAGCTATTCTCTATGTGGCACATTCTGCCTTCCAGGTTTAACTTTTAACCTAGAAGTTTTCCAGTGCCATTCTCAGAAAGCACTAAATGAAGTTACATTCTTACAGAAAGACGAACACAGTGATTTATAACAAAGAGAAATTCATTATCCCAAAAAGCCTTGTTTTGCTAACATCAAAACTACTATAATTCCTCAACCTAAAAGTTCTTCACCCTAAAGAGACAAAAGCATCAAAAAGAAAAGCAACAAGATGTCAGTGGACATGGAGCAGAATCAAAATGCTGTAAACCCCGCACAAGTACAACACTGAAAATTGACTAAGATTGATTCGAAAAAGAAAGTTCCTTTTCAAATACAAGGAAATAACTTCTCTCTTCCAGGCAGGCTTTGGAGACCAGAGCTTCAGCCATATCCCTGAAACATGAACTGCCCTGGAACCAGCAAACGGTTTGCCTTAGGGTTGAGGGAGGTCAGAAAAACATGTGGGCAAACTTTCCTGAGTTGCAGCTATATGGCTTGTCTTCTCGGGGTGAATTCAACATCCCCACTCTCTGGGTAGCCTTTCACAGCTAATCCAAGCCTGGTGTCCCCCAACAAAGTTCTCCCTTTAGCTTGAAGATTGTTATCCGGTTTCTGTAAATCTCGGGGGAAGCTTTTCACCTGTTGTTATTCTTTGTTTAGAATGCCTTCACAGGAGGAGGACAGCTTCCGGCAAAGGTGATTTGAAGGGGTTGATAAAGCAAAGGTGGTGGAGTGCTGCAGGGGATGGGGAAACTTTAGCCCTGAGGGATTGTTCTGGCCTGTTTCACTGTCATTTGGAGCCCAGCCTGAACAGGTGGACTTTGTCCCCAGGATCAAGCAGAGGGATGAAGGCATGCTGCCTCCTTGTGGCCACTTGTAGCAATAGCTTTAAAGCCCACACTCAGGGAAATTGAAAACTCAGGAGCCTGAGGGACTCTAAAAGACCTTTGTCTTAAAAACCTCAGCTAGTTAGATGTTTGAATGAGGTGTAGAGGCTGATTTAAAAATGAATTTCAGTTACAAAATTGAAAAATTTAAACAAAAGACATACAGATTCCTCCCTACCCTACATTATTCCAGAAATGCAAATCAGATCTTCAAAATGGTAAGCTCTCCCACCAGCCAGAAGTGTGCCATCCTCAAAAAACAGACACAGAATCACCTGGGTGGGGCCTGGCCGGAAAAGGACCCCCCTTGGACCATGTTGTTCATTAAAATAGAAACTGAACAGGAGAACACAATCGAGCTTTTGAGAAACTTCAAACCACTTTAACCAAAAAGCCTGGAAATCGCAAATTGGGTCTGTATCTCCACAAACTCTAATTGGAAGAGACTTGCAGCGCAATGTTGGAAGCAGCAATAGGCCCACAGGCTTGGATGACCCAACCAGCATTCCTGAAGACCAAGCAGCAAGGCAGGGTGAAATCGAGATGCTTCCATTGCCATACACACCCTCATAGATGTGAAAATCAGTCATCAATTGGATCCTGGACTAGAGAAAAGCAACCCATGTCAATCATCTATACTGCCCTAAAGGGAGAGAAATGTTGAAAAATACAAACAAGGTATCAGTGGACAAAGTGCTGTACACCCTACAGAAGTACAACGTTGAAAACTGAATAAAATGGATTCAAAAAGAAAGCTTCTCTTCAAATGCAAGGAAATGACTTCTGTGATCCGGGCAGGCCTCAGAGACCGGAGCTGCTGCCATACTCCTGAAGCCTGAACAGCCCTGGAACCAGAGAATGGGTTGGCTTCGGGTTGAGGGAGCTCGGAAAAATATGTGAGCAAATTTTCCCGGGTTCCAGGTGTATGGTTTGTCCTCTGTGGATGAATTCAACATCTCCCCCTGGGAGCCCTTTCACACTAGCTACTCCATGCCTAGGGACCTCCAACAGAGTCCTCCCTTTAGACTCTAAGTCTGAACAGTTATCTGGCCTCTATGCTACCCGGTGGGAAGGTTTTCACCAGCTACTCTTTGATTAGAATGCCTGTTTTAGAATCCTGCTAGCCTAGATTTGAAGGGGTTGATAATGCAGAGGTGGTAGAGCGCTGCATGGGATGCGGAACGTTTAAGGAGGCACAATTTGGCCCTTAGGGACTGTTCTGCCACCTTTCGCTCTCCTTTGGAACCCATCATGGATACATGGACAGACGCTCTGGTGGCCCCAGAAAAATGGGAGGAATGAGGCAGTGCTGCCTCCTTGTGGCCACTGTTTGTAACAGCAGTTTTGGAGCTCCGGGGAAATCGAGACCTCTTGAGCCTGATGGGCCCTAAGGGACTTTTGCCCTCAAAACCTCACCTGGTGAAGTGTTGGAACAAGGTTTCTAATCTGGGAAGGTGTTGTAGCAGCTGATTTCAAAATAAATTTTACTAACACACGGCTATGGTTTTTCCAGTAGTCACGTATGGATGTGAGAGTTGGACTGTAAAGAAGGCTGAAAGTGAAAGTGAAGTCGCTCAGTCGTGTCTCACTCTGTGCGACCCCGTGGACTGTAGCCCACCAGTCTCCTCCGTCCATGGGATTCTCCAGGAAATACTGGAGTGGGGTGCCATTTCTTTCTCCAAGGCATCTTCCCGATCCAGGGATCGAACCCAGGTCTCCCTCATTGCAGGCAGACACTTTAACCTCTGAGCCACCAGGGAAGCGCTGAAGAATTGATGCTTTTGAACTGTGGTGTTGGAGAAGACTCTTGAGAGTCCCTTGGACTGCAAGGAGATCCAACCAGTCCATTCTGAAGGAGATCAACCCTGGGATTTCTTTGGAAGGAATGATGCTAAAGCTGAAACTCCAGTACTTTGGCCACCTCATGCGAACAGTTGACTCAGTGGAAAAACTTTGATGCTTGGAGGGATTGGGGGCAGGAGGAGAAGGGGACAACCGAGGATGAGATGGCTGGATGGCATCACTGACGCTATGGATGCGAGTCTGAGTGAACTCCGGGAGTTGGTGATGGACACGGAGGCCTGGCGTGCTGCGATTCATGGGGTTGCAAAGAGTCGGACACGACTGAGTGACTGAACTGAAATATATATATATATATTTAAAATATATATTTATATATAATACATATATATATACACACTGATATATATATATATTGAAGGACATACTGATTCCTCCCCAGCCTACAATACTGGAGAAACGCTAATCACATCTTCAAAGTGGTAAGCCATCCCACCAGCCAGATGAACCATTTTCCAAAAAGTGGACAAATAGTATCACCTGGGTAGGCCCAGAGGAAAAGGACCCTCCTTGGACTATGTTGGCCATAAAAACAAAAAATGAAATGGAAAATAAAATCAATTTATTGAAAATCTTCCAAATACTCTTACCACAAGACCTGGAAATCACAAGTTGAATCTATAGCTTGACAAACTCTAATTGAAAAGGAGCCCTGAAGTGAAACATTCAGAGCAGCACTATTTACAGTAGCCCAGCTTTGGAGGCCACCATACTGTCCATCGACAGATGAATGCATGATCACGATGTGGTATGTACAAAGAAGGGAAAGATATTCAGCCATCAAACACGATGGAAACATGTGGCTGAGAGCTAGCTACAAGGAACTATGGATCATCATATTCAGCAAGCTAATTCTGAGAGAGGAAGAAAGAGACCATGTGGTATCCCTGGTGTGTGGAATCTCAAAAAATGACACAAAGCAACTCCATGGGAAGACAGAACAAGCCCCACAGTCTTGGACAACCAAACCAGTCTTTTTGAAGTCCAAATAGCCGTGAAGGGTTAAATTAAGACATTTCAATTGACATACACACCCTCACAGGTGTAAGCATCGTTCATCAACTGGACCAAGACTAGGGTAAAGGACCCCAGTTACACCTTATACTACCCTCGATGGACAGAAAAGTCGAAAAATAAGACATTTGTGTATATGTAGTATACAGCAAATGCTGTACACTCTACATAGACGCAACTTGCAAAATCGAGTAAAATCAATTTGAAAAATAAGTTCCTTTTGAAATGAAAGGGATTGCCTTCCGTGTTCCAGGCAGGCCACAGAGACCCGAACTGAAGTCACATCCCTGCGGCATGAACAGCCCTGGAACCAGAGAATGGAGTGCTTTAGTGCTGATGTTGGTCAGACAAATATCCGAGCAAATTTCCATTGGTTGCAGCTCTATTGTTTGGCTTTTCTGGATGAAACCGACACCTCCACAACCTCGCCTGCCTTTCATAGCTAATCCAGGCCTCGTTACCCAAAATAAGTACGCCCTTTAGGCTTGAAGTTTGAAAAGTCTTCTGGGCTATACAAGTCCCATGGGAGGTTTTTCACCTGCTCCTTTCTTTAGAAAGCTTCACAGGCAGAGGACATCGTCCAGATAGCATAGATTTGAAGGGGTTAATGATGCAAAGGTGGGGGAGTGCTACCTGGGATGGGGAACCTTTTAGGAGACACAAAATGGCCCTTAGGGATTGTTCTGCCACATTTCACTCTTATTTGGTACCCAGCACGAACACATGGACTTAGTCCCTAGAATCAAGTGCAAGTATGAGGAAGTGCTGCCGCCTTGCGGCCACTTCTTGTAACAACAGCTTTAGCACCTGTGCTCAGGGAAATTGAAAACTCCCAAGCCTGAGCGGTTCTAAAGGACTTTTGTTTGCACTGAAGACCTCACATTGTAAGGTGTTTGAAGGTTACTAATCCGGGAAGGCGGTGTAGAGGCTGATTTCAAAATGAATTTTAGTTACAATATTTTAAATATTTTAACAGAAGACATACCATTTCTACCCCCACTCTATATTATTCAGTCAGTCAGTCAGTTCAGTTGCTCAGTTGTGTTCGACTCTTTGCAACCCCATGAATCGCAGCACGCCAGGCCTCCCTGACCATCACCAACTCCTGGAGTTCACTCAAACTCATGTCCATCGAGTCGGTGATGCCATCCAGCCATCTCATCCTCTGTCATCGCCTTCTCCTCCTGCCCCCAATCCCTCCCAGCATCAGGGTCTTTTCCAGTGAGTCAGCTCTTCACATCAGATGGCCAAAGTACTGGAGTTGCAGCTTTAGCATCATTCCTTCCAAAGAAATCCCAGGACTGATCTCCTTCAGAATGGACTGGTTGGATCTTCTTACAGTCCAAGGGACTCTCAAGAGTCTTCTCCAACGCCACAGTTCAAAAGCATCAATTCTTCAGCGCTCAGCTTTCTTCACAGTCCAGCTCTCATATCCATACATGACCACTGGAAAAACCATAGCTTTTACTAGATGGACCTTTGTTGGCAAAGTAATATCTCTGAGAAATGCAAATCAGATCTTCAAAGTAGTAACCCCCACCACCACTCCACCAGCCACAAGACTCATCCTCACATAGTGGAGAAACAGTATCACCTGGGCGGGGCCTGGAGGGAAAAATACTATCCTTGAACCATGTTGGATACAAAAATAACTGTCTGGGGTACAAAAATAACCATCTTGTGTATAAAAATAGAAAACAACATTGAGATCACTATACCCTATTGAAAAACTTCAAAACACTTTACCCTAAGACCCAGAAATCTGTATCTCTACAAACTCTAATTGGAAAAGAGACTTGCAGCATCATGTTTATTGAAGCACTATTTACAGTAGCCTAGATCTGGAAGCCACTGTAATATCCACCACCAGAAAAATGTACAAACATGATGTGGTATGTACAATGAAGGGATAGTTACTCAGCCATCAAAAGAAAAATAAAATGCAATAATCTCCTGGCAGCAAGCTATGAGGACTAAGGTATCATCCTAATCAGGGAGGTAAGTCTGAAATAGACAGAGACACCTAATTTGGTATGTTTGCGCTTGGAATATAAATATTGGATCAAAGCTACTCGATTCCAAGACATAAACACATCCACAGACTTAGAAAACTTAACTAGTGTAACTGAAGGTCACATAGCAGTTTAGATTGTACCAGGTCACTTGGATTTACACGTAAACAATCTTGTGTAAAAATTGATCACAAAATGACTTACTTTATGGCACAAGGGATGCTGTTCATCCTCTGCCACAAGGTAATTGTGTAAAAAGAACACAGAGAACTTAAAAGAACTTTTATGTACCTGAGTCAAGTTGCTGTCATTACAACAAACACATCATTGGCAATCAAGCATCAGTTCAGACCAGTCGCTCAGTCCTGTCCGACTCTTGGTGACTCAGTGACTGCAGCACACCAGGCCTCCCTGTCCATCACCAACTCCCAGAGTTTACTCAAACTCAAGTCCATTGTGTCAGTGAGTCCATCTAACCATCTCATCCTCTGTCGTCCCCTTCTCCTCCTGCCTTCACTCTTTCCCAGCACCACGGTCTTTTCTAATGAGTCAGCTCTTCACATCAGGTGGCCAAAGTATTGGAGTTCCAGCTTCATCATCAATCCTACCAATGAATATTCAGAATGGATCTCCTTTAGGATGGACTGGTTGGGTCTCCTTGCAGTCCAAGAGACCCTCAAAAGTCTTCTCCAACATCACAGTTCAAAACCATCAATTCTTCGGTGCTCAGCTTTCTTTATAGTCCAACTGTCACATCCATACATGACTACTGGAAAAACCATAGCCTTGATTAGACAGACCTTTGTCGGCAAAGTAATGTCTCTGCTTTTCAATATGCTGTCTAGTCTGGTCACAGCTTTTCTTCCAAGGAGCAAATGTCTTTTAATTTCATGGCTGCAGTCACTATCTGCAGTCATTTTGGAGCCCCCAAAATAAAGTCTGTCACTGTTTCCACTGTTTCCCCCTCTGTTTGCCATGAAGTGGTGGGAGCAGACCCAGCATTTTCACTCTCCTCTTTCACCTTCATCAAGAAGCTCTTTAGTTCTTCTTTGCTTTCTGCCATAAGGGTGGTCTTACCTGCATATCTGAGGTTACTCATATTTCTCCCGGTAATCTTGATTCCAGCTTGTGTTTCTTCCAGTCCAGCGTTTCTCATGATGTACTTTGCATAGAAGTTAAATAAGCAGGGTGACAATATACAGCCGTATATTGACGTACTCCTTTTCCTATTTGGAACCAGTCTGTTGTTCCATGTCCAGTTCTAACTGTTGCTTCTTGACCTGCTTACAGATTTCTCAGGAGGCAGGTCAGGTGGTCTGGTATTCCCATCTGTCAAAGAATTTTCCACAGTTTGTTGTGATGCACACAGTCAAAAGCTTTGGCATAGTTAATAAAGCAGAAGTTTTTCTGGAACTCTCGCTTTTTGATAATCCAACAGATGTTGGCAATTTGCTCTCTGGTTCCTCTGCCTTTTCTAAATCCAGCTTGAACATCTGGAAGTTCACAGTTCACATACTGTTGAAGCCTGGCTTGGAGAATTTTGAGCATTACTTTGCTAGTGTGTGAGATGAGTACAATTGTGTGGTAGTTTGAGCATTCTTTGGCATTGCCTTTCTTTGGGATTGGAATGAAAACTGACCTTTTCCAGTCCTGTGGCCATTGCTAAGTTTTCAAAATTTGCTGGCATATTGAATATAGCACTTTGACAGCATCATCTTTCAGGATTTGAATAGCTCCACTGGAATTCCATCATTTCCACTGCTTTATTCTTAGTGATGCTTCCTAAAGCCCACTTGACTTTGCATTCCAGGATGTCTGGCTCTAGGTGAGTGAGCACACCATCCTGATTATCTGGGTCATGAAGATGTTTTTTTGTACAGTTCTTCTGTGTATTCTTGCCACCACTTAATATCTTCTGCTTCTGTTAGGTCCATACCATTTCTGTCCTTTATTGAGCCCATCTTTGCATGTTCCCTTGGTATTTCTAATTTTCTTGAAGAGATCTCTAGCCTTTCCCATTCTATTGTTTTCCTGTATTTCTTTGCATTGATTGCTGAGGAAGGCTTTCTTATCTCTCCTTGCTGTTCTTTGGAACTCTGCATTCAAATGGGTATATTTTACTTTTCTCCTTTGCCTTTCAATTCTCTTCTTTTCTCAGCTATTTGTAAGGTCTCGTCAGACAACCATTTTGCCTTTTTGCCTTTCTTTTTCTTCGGGATGGTCTTGATCACTGCCTCCTGTACGATGTCATGAACCTCCATCCATAGTTCTTCAGGCACTCTGTCTATCAAATCTAATCCCTTGAATCTATTTGTCACTTTTACTGTATAGTCATAAGGGATTTGATTTAGGTCATACCTGAATGGTCTAGTGGTTTTCCCTCTTTCTTCAATAAGTTTGAATTTGGCAATAAGTTCATGATCTTAGCCACAGTTAGCTCCTGGTCTTGTTTTTGCTGACTGTATAGAGCTTCTTCATCTTTGGCTGCGAAGAATATTATCAGTCTGATTTTGGTATTGACCATCTGGTGATGTCCATGTGTAGAGTCTTCTCTTGTGTTGCTGAAAGAAGGTATTTGCTATGACCAGTGTGTTTTCTTGGCAAGCTCTGTTAGCTTTTGCCCTGCTTATTCTGTACTTCAAGGCCAAATTTGCCTGTTACTCCAGGTGTTTCTTGACTTCCTACTTTTGAATTCCATTCCCTATAATCAAAAGGACATCTTTTGGGGGTGTTAGTTCTAGAAGGTCTTGGAGGTCTTCATAGAACCATTCAACTTCAGCTTCTTCAGCATTACTGGTCAGGGCACAGATTTGGATTACCATGATATTGAATGGTTTGCCTTGGAAATGAACAGAGATTATTCTGTCATTTTTGAGACTGCATCCAAGTACTGCATTTTAGTCTCTTTTGTTGATTATGATGGCTATTCCGTTTCTTCTAAGGGATACTTGACCACGGTATTAGATATAATGGTCATCTGAGTTAAATTCACCCATTCTAGTCCATTTCAGTTCACTGATTCCTAAAATGTTGACGTTCACTCTTGCCATCTCCTGTTTGACCACTTCCAATTTGCCTTGATTCATGGACCTAACATTCCAGGTTCCTATTATTTAACTTATATGCAGAGTACATCATGAGAAATGCTGGACTGGAAGAAACACAAGCTGGAATCAAGATTGCCAGGAGAAATATCAATAACCTCAGATATGCAGATGACACCACCCTTATGGCAGAAAGTGAAGAGGAGCTAAAAAGCCTCTTGATGAAAGTGAAAGTGGAGAGTGAAAAAGTTGGCTTAAAGCTCAACATTCAGAAAATGAAGATCATGGCATCTGGTCCCATCACTTCGTGGGAAATAGATGGGGAAACAGTGGAAACAGTGTCAGACTTTATTTTGGGGGGCTCCAAAATCACTGCAGATGGTGACTGCAGCCATGAAATTAAAAGACGCTTACTCCTTGGAAGGGAAGTTATGACCAACCTAGATAGTATATTTAAAAGCAGAGACATTACTTTGCTGACTAAGGTCCGTCTAGTCAAGGCTATGTTTTTCCTGCGGTCATGTATGTATGTGAGAGTTGGACTGTGAAGAAGGCTGAGCGCCAAAGAATTGATGCTTTTGAACTGTGGTGTTGGAGAAGACTCTTGAGAATCCCTTGGACTGCAAGGAGATCCAACCAGTCCATTCTGAAGGAGATCAACCCTGGGATTTCTTTGGAAGGAATGATGCTAAAGCTGAAACTCCAGTAATTAGACCACTTCATGCGAAGAGTTGACTCATTGGAAAAGAGTCTGATACTGGGAGGGATTGGGAGCAGGAGAAGAAGGGGACGACTGAGGATGAGATGGCTGGATGGCATCATAGACTCGATGGACATGAGTCTGAGTGAACTCTGAGAGATGGTGATGGACAGGGAGGCCTGGCGTGCTGCGATTTATGGGGCCGCAAAGAGTTGGACACGACTGAGCGACTGAATTGAACTGAACTGATGCAATATTTCTCTTTATAGCATAGGACTATACATCAGTAGAAAATACACTCCTTTGACAAATAACAGGAAATTCCTACTACAACACAGCACTCTCTCTGCAGGGCAGATTTGAAGGAGCTGATATTTTAAAGGGACAGGGTGCTGATTGCAAATGGAGAAGAATTAATGAAGTAAAAGCCTTTGTGGGTTTGTTTTGCCACATGTACTCTCATTTCCCTCCCAAGAACAGGCTTTTCTCTTAATAACAACTTTAAAATCGGTGCTTAAGGTAACTTTTAACTCAGAAGGTCTGATGGACTCAAAATAACTTCTTCCCTCAAAAAATGCCCTAGGTATATAATGGAGTATGAATTTAAAAAGGCAGACTCACAAGAAGTCAATTTCAAAATTTAGTTTTACTCACAGTTTAAAGAAAGAGTGCATATCGCATCTTCCTCACCAGTGCACATGATTACAGACGTGAAAATCAAAATTTCAATGAAGTATCACTTTCCATGGGTAGGAACAGCCATCCTCAAAATTTTTACAAGCAGTAAATGCTGGACAGATCCTGGAGTAAATGAAACTCCTCTACACTGTTGATGAGGATGTAAATTGTCCAGCCACTATGGAGAACATTATGGAGGTTCTCTAAAAACTGCATGTAGAGTATCAGGTGACCCAGGAATCCCACTTCTCACCATATATTTGGACAAAACCTTAATTTGAAAAGTTGCATGCACACAAATGTCCACTGCAGGGCTTTTACAGTAGCCAGGACATGGAAGCAACCTCAATATCCATCTACAGATTAACTGATAAAAAAGATGTGGGGCATACAAACAATGGATTACTCACCCATAAAAAATACAGCCTTTTGCAGCAACATGGACAGACCCAGAGATTGTCATCTTGAGTTAAGTGAGTCAGACAGAGACAAATATCTTATCTTTACCAGACCCAATCCCACAATTTACATTTTAGGATAACAGGATTAGAATTTAAAAATAGAAAGATCCTACCAGACATACAATGGGATAATCCTACCAGATAATCATGATGGTGTGCTCACTCACCTAGAGCCAGACATCCTGGAATTCAAAGTCAAGTGGGCCTTAGGAAGCATCACTAAGAATAAAGCTAGTGGAAATGATGGAATTCCAGTGGAGCTATTCAAATCCTGAAAGATGATGCTGTCAAAGTGCTGTATTCAATATGCCAGCAAATTTTGAAAACTCAGCAGTGGCCACAGGACTGGAAAATGTCAGTTTTCATTCCAATCCCAAAGAAAGGCAATGCCAAAGAATGCTCAAACTACCACACAATTGTACTCATCTCACACACTAGCAAAGTAATGCTCAAAATTCTCCAAGCCAGGCTTCAACAGTATGTGAACTGTGAACTTCCAGATGTTCAAGCTGGATTTAGAAAAGGCAGAGGAACCAGAGAGCAAATTGCCAACATCTGTTGGATCATCAAAAAAGTGAGAGCTCCAGAAAAACTTCTGCTTTATTGACTATGCCAAAGCCTTTGGCTGTGTGGATCACAATAAACTTCAAGAAATGGGAATACCAGACCACCTGACCTGCCTCCTGAGAAATCTGTAAGCAGGTCAAGAAGCAACAGTTAGAACTGGATATGGAACAACAGACTGGTTCCAAATCAGGAAAGGACTACATCAAGGCTGTATATTGTCACCCTGTTTATTTAACTTATATGCAGAGTACATCATGCGAAACACTGGGCTGGAGGAAGCACAAGCTGGAATCAAGATTGCTGGGAGAAATATCAATAACATATGCAGATGACACCACCCTTATTGCAGAAAGTGAAGAAAAACTAAGGAGCCTCTTGATGAAAGTGAAAGAGGAGAGTGAAAATGCTGGGTCTGCTCTCACCACTTCATGGCAAATAGATGGGGAAACAATGGAAACAGTGTCAGACTTTATTTTGGGGGCTCCAAAATCACTGCAGATGGTGACTGCAGCCATGAAATAAAAAGACACTTACTCCTTGGAAGAAAAGTTATAACCAACCTAGACAGCATATTAAAAAGCAGAGACATTACTTTGCTGACAAAGGTCTGTCTAGTCAAGGCCATGGTTTTTCCAGTAGTCATGTATGGATGTGAGAGTTGGACTGTGAATAAAGCTGAGCACCAAAGAGTTGATGCTTTTGAACTGTGGTGTTGGAGAAGACTCTTGAGAGTCCCTTGGACTGCAAAGAGATCCAACCAGTCCATCCTAAAGGAAGTCCATTCTGAGTATTCATTGGAAGGACTGATGATGAAGCTGGAACTCCAATACTTTGTCCACCTGATGCGAAGAGCTGACTCACTGGAAAAGACTCTGATGCTGGGAAAGATTGAAGGCAGGAGGAAAAGGGGACAACAGAGGATGAGATGGTTGGATGGACTCACTGACACATGGACATGACTTTAAGTAAACTCTGGGAATTGGTGGTGGCCAGAGAGGCCTGGTGTGCTGCACTCCATGGGGTCACAAAGAGACAGGACTGAGTGACTGATGGGAAGTGAACCAGACCCACTCCTATAATATACATTTTAAGAAATCAGAATTAGTCAGAATGTTTTCAGGAAGGAGAAACTGTCCTCAAGCAGGCTACATTGTTGGTATAATCCCTAGTACAGAGTTTAAACTGAATTGTTGTGTAATCATCAGTTCCTGGCTTAAAGAAAAAAACAGGTTTATGTGACTAAGACTGAAAAATGTAGAGAGGAAAAAAAAAAACAAAAAAAACCCAAACATTTGTCCTTTCCTCCTTGAGAATTCCAGACTCCTATCTCCTCCTCAAGAATCCCAAACCCGTTTCACCTCCTCAGGGACCCCAGATTTATCAACCTGCCTAGGAATTGACTCTCTCAAGTGGATATATGCATAACAGATTCAATTTGCTATACACCTGAAACTAACATAAAAGTGTAAACTACAATCCTGTAAAAATTATAAAACTTATATACTTCAGTAAAAATTATTAAACAATCTAAAAATTTGTTTAATATTTTTTGCAGTTTATCGCACCATGACACTGGAGTAATAGTTAGGTTTCACTATTCAATTGCAGGTTTTCTTATATATTTCAAGACTTGCTTCTCTTTAGGCTTTGACTGACCAACTTAAAATACCACAGTGGACAACTTGTAAAAAGTTTTCTTTTGTCAAATTTTCTCATAAAAGTGTACTTGTAAATAAATAGGACTCTATAACAATGTGTGTTAAGTTGCTTCAGTCGTGTCTGACTTTTGCAACTGCATGGACTGTAAGCCCGCCAGGCTCCTCTGTCCGTGGGACTCTCCAGGTAAGAACAATGGAGTGGGGTGCCATTTCCTCCTCCAGGGGATCTGAACCCTGTCTCCTATTTTTCCTGCATTGGCAACTGTGCTTCTTTACCAACTGTGCTACCTGGGAAGCCCTCTGTAAATATTCCGCCTAGATTAAAATGTTAGCTCTATACTCAAGCTGTGTGACCTTGAGGACCTTGCGACCTCTTTGTTTTGTGTTTCCATTTTCTCCCTTTTTAAAGCCTAGACAAGATACCTTGTTTTTGTTAAAGACGGCTGCAAGTTCTTTGTTACTTTTGCTATATTTCACTCTTCAGAACTGCACAGAAGCTGTGAGTGCTTGATCAACAGAACACAGTGGAAGAGATCTGTGCTTGAGAGACTGATAGCTGCTGCTTCTCAAACCGTCTGCTCTTGTAACCCAGCCGCCAGGCTGAGAAAACGCTCAAGTATCTCTGTAAAGTGGCCATTCTAGAAAGGAATCAAGAGTCCCACCACCACCAACACTGACTGGGCCCCTAGCCATTTTGTTCAGTCACTCCGACTCTTTGCAACCCCATGGACTGCGGCACGCCAGGCTTCCCAGTCCTTCACTATCTCCCAGAGTTTGTTCAAACCCATGTCCATTGAGTCAATGATGCCATCCAAACGTCTCATCCTCTGTCACCCCCTTCTCCTCCTGACCTCAGTCTTTCCCAGCATCATGTTCTTTTCCAATGAGTAGGCTCTTTGCATCAGGTGGCCAAAGTATTGGAGCTTCAACTTCTGTCTTTCCCATGAATACGCAGGGTTGGTTTCCTTTAGGATTGACTGGTTTCCTGTCTAAGGGACTCTCAAGAGTCTGATACACAAGATCAATTATCCTAAAAGACTCCTCCCCTGTCATCACTCTGCACAGATGAGTTACCCCACCCAACTATGTCCACATCACAGGTTTGTGAGCCAAATAAATTATTACCACTAAGCTGTGTATAATTTCAACTCAGAAATAGGTAACACAATTTGGTCCCTGGAAGTTACAGAAATTTACAACACGTGACATTGGCTTTAGCACCAGAGAGCAGGTAGAAGATGGAGGACCTCCAAAGGATTGCTTTCAAAAGCTTTAAGGGCCAGCAGACCTAGAACAAATGCACTGCCAGTTATTTCTCTAGCAAAGGCGGATTTATTCTGGGTCGGGAGAGGATTTCAAGGTCTCCAACCATGACATGCAAGTCTCCACAGGGCAAGGGAAGGAAGTGTTTTAATCAAGAGGGAGAAGGAAGTTGGAGGCCTATAGTAAGCAAAGAGTGCAAGAATTTTCATTAGCTGAATCCTTGTCAGAAGAGAAAGGGGGTCTATCTTCTTGTTGGGCTTTGCTATTGTCTCAGGGCTTGAGACCTTCCCTTTCTGTTTTCTCAACTCATTTGAAGTCTCCGTTTCCTAATTGTTTACAGGTCTTTCCTATCTTACAGCAATCATGGAGTTTGGAAGACATGTTAGACCAATTATTCACTCTCAAGTTTTTGAAGCATTAAACTTTTAAAGTATAATTTAAGAAAGAAAAAAAAAAGAGATCAATTAGACTAGGATGTAATTAGCTGCTTTGGTTTCAATTTAAAGGGTCATAAAATAAGATCTATCAAGAAAGTCTTAAAGTTCCAGAGATTAATTAATACTGGAATAGAAGTAGCTGGGAAGATTTGCAAAAATAACACTCAGTATATCACCTAGAGTTTTTCTCCACCGACAGGACAATAAAACACGTGCTTAAACAACAGCAGGAAGGAGACAGGCTAAATTTAAAGCATACTTGGCAAGAGTTAAGCTTGTAAATTCTGAAAAGGTCTGTGTTGGTAGCTCAGTCATGTTTGACTTTCTGCGACCCCATGGACTGATCCACTGGGCTCCTCTGTCCATAAGATTCTCCCAGCAAGAATACTGGAGTGAGTTGCCATTCCCTTCTCCAGGGGATCTTCCCAATCCAGGGATTAAATCCAGATCTCCTGCACTGCAAGCAGATTCTTTACCACCCGAGACACCAGATCTTTCCAAAAAGGTCTAAATCAGTTGTATTTGTTCTGGATGAGAATTTGATGAGAAGCCCAGAGGCTAGCTGGCCTCTTCAGTATTCATTTGCATGCTTTCAGTTGCAAGTAACCCTGACTCAAAGTGCTGAAGCACTGAGACCATGTGTGGAGACTGTGACCAGCCACTGCAGGACTGGCTGGGTCACCGGCTCTGTTACGCCGTAGAGGATTCAGGTTCTTGTACCTCCTGTACTCATGGTATCACTTGTATCTGATCCATGAGAAACCAGGTTAGTGCCTACCATCCACAAGACATCTTCACACCCTTGCTTATGAATTAGCTAGCTGGCTTTCTTAGAGCCATGATGCTGGAAGTTGCTACTTAGCCTTCCATTATCAAATAAAGCCCATTTTGGATTACTTTATATATGGATTATTTGCACTGTTATTCCTTTCTAAATCCATGGTTGAGGGCAAAATGTGTAATGCAAGATGTTACCCACAGTCAGAAATTGTAACAGTGGTGAATCCAATGTCTGTTTCCCAAATGAAAAATTTAAATGTAGAGCTTTAGATTTTCTATAGAAAATTAGGGCCATATATCCATTCACATCGTGATAACCACCCCTCAAAGAACCAAACCTAGCACATCCTAATTGTTGACTTCTTGGCCTAGCCCTTCTCAAAGGCAATAGGATTGAGTCTTGCAAGTTATATACACATTCACGATTATATCTTTGCTTGAATCCCAGGAAACAAAGCTTCCTTAAAACAAAGCTTATCTTGCTGTAACACACACACACCCCACATACACAAATTTTCACAGCTGTCTCATCTTTAGATAGGTTGACATCAAATGTCTTTTAAGACTATGGCAAACCCCTGAGAGTTTTCATGCTACAATATGTGATAGCTAATGTCAGACAATCCTAAGCAAATTATTTCACCACATCAAACTCCAAATACCTGATTACACAGAGGTTAAATGGCAGGACAGCTGTACTGTACAACTGCAAGGAAGATCATGTACCTCACGGAGCAGAACTGTTCAGAGCAAACCCTAGACAGCTGTACAAGGCAGCCCAGCACATGTTTTCTTGCTGCCTCTAAACACAGAGCTCCATGTGACACAAGGATCTCCTATCACTGCTCTGGTGAACTTGCTAGTTGTAAAAGACAGGCCCTCCAGCTTCCAGAAGCCATCACTTTACCTTCCACCCCCAGATGAACGCACTTGAGCTGCCATCAACGTGTCACAAATCCAGCCCCCTTCACCACGAACTTCAGCTACTGCTGAGGCCCCCAGGCTGCTGTCTCACGTGCTTTAGAAACAGATCCCTCGCAGTCTTTAGCTCCAGCTTTTTCACCATGCCACTCTGCTGACGCCTCTTCAGTTTATGACCACTGTGAGTTAGGGTTAGACAATGTGAACCTGGGGCCAAGAAGTACCTCTGAACTGCCCATCACCCCTGCATTGCTCCACCCATGAGATGAAAGACAAGGTCAATATCAGGGTAGTCATGTCCAGAGTCCCCTCTGCCTCTGTTGGTTGAAGGGTCTAAAGAGGGAGATGGTGATGGTGATTTAGTTACATCTGACTCTTCGCGACCCCATGGACTGTAGCCCATCAGGCTCCTCTGTCCATGGATTTCCCAGGCAAGAATACTGGAGCGGGTTCCCGTTTCCTTCTCCATGGGATCTTCCCAACCCAGGGATCAAATCTGGGTCTACTGCAGTGGCAGGCGGGTTCTTTCCCACTGAGACACTGGGAAGCCAAAGAAGGAGGTAGATTTGTGTAGTCTCACAATAGGAAATTCAAGAAGGGAACATAATTCAGTTCTCTAATTGGGGTATGGAAATCAAGGTAGCACCAGTCATTCTCCTACTGCATTTGCCTCTTTGATATTCTATCACACAAGCATCCAGGGCTAGACGTTCCCCGTGGTTCATATCTGGGGGACTCCGGACACTTGCCCTGGCAAGATAAGTGACTCCAAGAAGAGATTTGAGCGCTGGTGCAGCAGTGCCTGATTGGTAGAGGGACTTGGTGCTTCTGCCGCAGCCAGACAGAACTTCATGGTGTTAGGAGATGCCAGCAAACACCAAGTGGCTGCTTCTTTGACTGCTGGTTTTAACACCTAAGCTCCTGGGGAGAGGAGAGTACGTAACCTCCATGAGTCCATCCCCAGAGGCAGAATTTCAATTAATTCTCTGCAGCAGAAGAGATGAATCCCCAAGTTTCACCAAGACCCTAGGGAAGGATCTGGGGCAAAGGGAGAAAACAGGAGTGTGTAGGGAAAGCATTACTTGCGGCTATACATACACATATGGGGCCTAAGGGGGCTTCCCAGATGACGCAGCAAAATATAGGCAACCTTGTGGAGTTCTCCACATGCTAACAAAAACCCACATGCCAACGGCAGGAGACACAGAAGATGCAGGTTCTATCCCTGGGTTGGGAAGATCCCCTGGAGGAGGAAATGGCAACCCACCCCAGTTTTGTTGCCTGGAGAATCCCATGGATGGAGAAGCCTGGTGGGCTACAGTCCATGGGGTTGCAGAGTCCAGCTTGACTGAGCATGCGCTCCAAGGGCCCAGCCTAAGTCTCGCTGTATCCTCAGGGCTCCTTGCCAGAGTCTCCTGTCCTAGCCCATGGCTCTCCAGGACAACCTGAGATATTTCTATCAGTCTAAACAACACGGGGGGGATGAAAAAAGATGGCGGAGGAATAGGATGGGGAGAACACTTTCTCCCTCACCACTTCATCAAAAGAACATTTCAAAGCTGAGTAAATTCCACAAAACAACTTCTGACTGCTGGAAGAGGACATGAGGCATCCAGCAAAGCAGATCATTGGCTTCAAAACCAGTAACTCAGCGATCCTCTAGGGACGACCCTCAAAGTGGAGAAACCTATCATCATTAACCCAGATGTTTTAACAATAGTGCTGAATAGATGGATAAATCATGAGGCTATTGTAAAAATAAATCTGAAAACCAGAATCAGGAGGCGTAAGTCCAAATCCTGAGATCATCAAAGAATTCCTGAATACAGGGAACATTATCCAATAAGAGCTCATCAAACGCCTTCATACCTATACTGAAATTGAGCACCACCCAAGGGCCAACAAGCTCCAGAGCAAGACATACCACGCAAATTCTCCAGCAACACAAGAACAAGCCCCTGAGCTTCAATACACAGGCAGCTCAAAATACTCCAAAATCATTGACGTCCCATAACCCATTACTTGACACTTCACAACACTCCAGAGAGAGGAAATCCAACTCCACCCACCAGAGCCTCAACACAAGCCTCTCTAATCAAGAAACTTTGACAAGCCACTGATATAACCCCAAACACAGAGAGGAAGCTCTATAAGAAAGAGAATTCCACAAATTCCCAGAATATAGAAAAGCCACTCCAAACACAGCAATATAACTAGGATGAAGAGACAGAGGAATACCCAGCAGGTAAAGGAACAGGAGACATGTCCACCAAACCAAACAAAAGAGGAAGAGATAGGGAATCTACCTGAGAAAGAATTCCGAATACTGATAGTGAAAATGATCCAAAATCTTGAAATCAAAATGGAATCACAGATAAATAGCCTGGGGTCAAGGATTGAGAAGATGCAAGAAAGGTTTAACAAGGACCTAGAAGAAATAAAAAAGAGTCAACATATAATGAATAATGCAATAAATGAGATCAGAAACACTTTGGAGGCTACAAATAGTAGGATATCGGAGGCAGAAGATAGGATTAGTGAAATAGAAGATAAAATGGTAGAAATAAATGAATCAGCGAGGGAAAAAGAAAGACGAATTAAAAGAAATGAGGACAACCTCAGAGACCTCCAAGAGAATATGAACCGCTCCAACATTCGAATTATAGGAGTCCCAGAAGAAGAAGACAAAAAGAAAGACCACGAGAAAATACTTGAGGAGATAATAGTTGAAAACTTCCTAAAATGGGGAAGGAAATAATCACCCAAGTCCAAGAAACCCAGAGAGTGCCAAACAGGATAAACCCAAGGCGGAACACCCCAAGACATATACTAATCAAACTAACAAAGACCAAACACAAAGAACAAATATTAAAGCAGCAAGGGAAAAACAACAAATAACACACAAGGGTATCCCCATAAGAATAACTGCAGATCTTTCAATAGAAACTCTTCAAGCTAGGAGGGAATGGCAAGACACACTTAAAGTGATGAAAGATAATAACCTTCAACCAAGACTACTGTACCCAGCAAGAATCTCATTCAAATATGAAGGAGAAATCAAAAGCTTTACAGACAAGCAAAAGCTGAGAGAATTCAGCACCACCAAACCAGCTCTCCAACAAATACTAAAGGATAGACTTTAGACAGGAAACACAAAAAGGACATATAAACCTGAACCCAAAACATTAAAGTAAATGGCAACAGGTGCATACTTATCAATAATTACCTTAAATGTAAATGGGTTGAATGCCCCAACCAAAAGGCAAAGACTGGCTGAATGGATACAAAAACAAGATCCCTATATATGCTGCCTACAAGAGACCCACCTCAAAACAACGGACACATACAGACTGAAAGTGAAGGGCTGGAAAAAGATATTCCATGCAAATAAAAACCAAAAAAAAGCAGGAGTAGCAATACTCATATCCGATAAAATAGACTTTAAAACAAAGGCTGTGAAAAGGGACAAAGAAGGCCACTACATAATGATTAAAGGATCAATCCAAGAAGAAGATATAACAATTATAAATATATATGCAACCAACATAGGAGCACCGCAATATGTAAGACAATTGCTAACAAGCATGAAAGGGGAAATTAATAATAACACAATAATAGTGGGAGACTTTAATACCCCACTCACACCTATGGACAGATCAACTAAACAGAAAAATTAACAAAGAAACACAAACTTTAAACGATACAATAGACCAGTTAGACCTAATTGATATCTATAGGACATTTCACCCCAAAACAATGAATTTCACCTTTTACTCAAGTGCACACGGAACCTTTTCCAGGATAGATCACATCCTGGGTCATAAATCTAACCTTGATAAATTCAAAAAAATCGAAATTATTCCAAGCATCTTCTCTGACCATAATGCACTAAGGTTAGATCTCAATTACAGGAGAAAAGCTATTAAAAATTCCAACATTTGGAGGCTGAACAACACCCTTCTGAATAATCAACAAATCACAGAAGAAATCAAAAAGAAGTCAAATTATGCACCGAAACAAATGAAAATGAAAACACAACTACACAGAACCTATGGGACACTATAAAAGCAGTGCTAAGAGGAAAGTTCATAGCCATACAGGCATACCTCAAGAAACAAGAAAGAAGCCAAATAACCTAACTCTACACCTAAAGCAACTAGAAAAGGAAGAAATAGAGAACCCCAGAGTTAGTAGAAGGAAAGAAATCCTAAAAATTGGGGCAGAAATAAATGCAAAAGAAACAAAAGAGACCATAGCAAAAATCAACAAAGCAAAAAGCTGGTTCTTTGAAAGGATAAATAAAATTGACAAACCATTAGCCAGACTCATCAAGAAACAAAGAGAAAAAAAATCAAATCAATAAAATTAGAAATGAAAATGGAGAGATCACGACGGACAACACAGAAATACAAAGAATCATAAGAGACTACTATCAGCAATTATTTGCCAATAAAATGGACAACTTGGAAGAAATGGACAAATTCTTAGAAAAGTACAACTTTCCAAAACTGAACCAGGAAGAAATAGAAAATCTTAACAGACCCATCACAAGCATGGAAATTGAAACTGTAATCAGAAATCTTCCAGCAAACAAAAGCCCAGGTCCAGACGGCTTCACAGCTGAATTCTACCAAAAATTTCGAGAAGAGCTAACACCTATTTTACTGAAACTATTCCAGAAAATTGCAGAGTAAGGTAAACTTCCAAACTCATTCTATGAGGCCACCATCACCCTAATACCAAAACCTGACAAAGACACCACGAAGAAAGAAAATTACAGGCCAATATCACTGATGAACATAGATGCAAAAATCCTTAACAAAATCCTAGCAATCAGAATCCAGCAACACATTAAAAAGATCATACACCATGACCAAGTGGGCTTTATCCCAGGGATGCAAGGATTCTTTAATATCCGCAAATCAATCAATGTAATTCATCACATTAACAAACTGGAAAATAAAAATCATATGATTATTTCAATAGATGCAGAAAAAGCCTTTGACAAAATTCACCATCCATTTATGATAAAAACGCTCCAGAAAGCAGGAATAGAAGGAACATACCTCAACATAATAAAAGCTATATATGACAAACCCACAGCTAACATTATCCTCAATGGTGAAAAATTGAAACCATTTCCCCTAAAGTCAGGAACAAGACAAGGGTGTCCACTTTCACCACTACTATTCAATATCGTACTGGAAGTTTTGGCCACAGCAATCAGAGCAGAAAAAGAAATAAAAGGAATCCAAATTGGAAAAGAAGTAAAACTCTCACTGTTTGCAGACGACATGATCCTCTATATAGAAAATCCTAAAGACTCGACCAGAAAACTACTAGAGCTAATCAACGAATATAGTAAAGTTGCAGGATATAAAATCAACACTCAGAAATCCCTTGCATTCCTATACACTAATAATGAGAAAGTAGAAAAAGAAGTCAAGGAAACAATCCCATTCACCATTGCAACGAAAAGAATAAAATACTTAGGAATATTCCTACCTAAAGAAACTAAAGACCTATATATCGAAAACTATAAAACACTGATGAAAGAAATCAAAGAGGACACTAATAGATGGAGAAATATACCATGCTCATGGGTCAATATAGTGAAAATGAGTATACTACCCAAAGCAATCTACAGATTCAATGCAATTCCTATCAAGTTACCAGCAGTATTTTTCACAGAACTAGATCAAATAATCTCAAGATTTGTATGGAAATACAAAAAACCTCGAATAGCCAAAGCAATCTTGAGAAAGAAGAATGGAACTGGAGGAATCAACTTGCCTGACTTCAGGCTCTACTACAAAGCCACAGTCATTAAGACAGTATGGTACTGGTACAAAGACAGAAATATAGATCAATAGAACAAAATAGAAAGCCCTGAGATAAACCCACACACCTATGGACACCTTATCTTCGACAAATGAGGCAAGAATATACAATGGAGTAAAGACAGTCTCTTTAACAGGTGGTGCTGGGAAAACTGGTCAACAACTTGTAAAAGAATGAAACTAGATCTCTTTCTAACACCATACACAAAAATAAACTCAAAATGGATTAAAGATCTAAATGTAAGACCAGAAACTATAAAACTCCTAGAGGAAAACATAGGCAAAACACTCTCTGACATAAATCACAGCAGGATCCTCTATGATCCACCTCCCAATATACTGGAAATAAAAGCAAAAATAAACAAATGGGATCTAATTAAAATTAAAAGCTTCTGCACAACAAAGGAAACTGTAAGCAAGGTGAAAAGACAGCCTTCTGAATGGGAGAAAGCAATAGCAAATGAAACAACTGACAAACAACTAATCTCAAAGATATACAAGCAACTTATGCAGCTCAACTCCAGAAAAATAAACTATCCAATCAAAAAATGGGCCAAAGAACTAAATAGGCATTTCTCCAAAGAAGACATACGGATGGCTAACAAACACATGAAAAGATGCTCAACATCACTTATTATCAGAGAAATGCAAATCAAGACCACAATGAGGTATCATTTCACACCAGTCAGAATGGCTGCGATCCAAAAGTCTACAAGCAATAAATGCTGGAGAGGATGTGGAGAAAAGGGAACCCTCTTACACTGCTGGTGGGAATGCAAACTAGTACAGCCACTTTGGAAAACAGTGTGGAGATCCCTTAAAAATTGCAAATAGAACTGCCTTATGATCCAGCAATCCCACTGCTGGGCATACACACTGAGGAAACCAGAATTGAAAGAGACACATGTACCCCAATGTTCATTGCAGCACTGTTTATAATAGCCAGGACATGGAAATAACCTAGATGTCCATCAGCAGATGAATGGATAAGAAAGCTGTGGTACATATACACAATGGAGTACGACTCAGCCCTTAAAAAGAATAAATTTGACTCAGTTCTAATGAGATGGATGAATTGGAGCCGATTATACAGAGTGAAGTAAGCCAGAAAGAAAAACACCAATACAGTATACTGACACATATATATGGAATTTAGAAGGATAGTAATGAAGACCCTCTATGTGAGACAACAAAAGAGACTCAGAGGTATAGAACGGACTTTTGGACTCTGAGGGAGAGGGAGAGGGTGGGATGATTTGGGAGAACGGCATTGAAACATGTATACTATCTTGTAAGAATGAAGCGCCAGTCTATGTTCGATGCAGGATGCAGGACGCATGGGGCTGGTGCACAGGATGATTCAGGGAGAGGATGTGGGGTGGGAAGTGGGAGGGGGCTTTGGCATTGGGAGATCGTGGACACCTGTGGCTGATTCATGTCAATGTATGGCAAAACAAATACAGTATTGTAATGTAGAATAAACTATTAAAAATAAAAAAAAATAAATAATGCAAATATAAAAAATAAATAAATAAACAACACACAGACCTTTGACATCTGTGAGAGCTACTTCTTTTACTTTCTAGGCTCATCCTCTGCTCCAAAGCCCAACTCCAGAGCCCTCATTCTCTGACAGTCAACTGGGGAAGCACACCCTGCTTTCAGGAGAACTCCAGAAGGTTGCCTGTATTTGCCAACTATGGTAGGATTACAGACAACTTTGACTTTTAATTTATACCCTTTTATTTCCCCAAACACAGAGAATAAATATTGTTCTCATAACAAGAAAATGTAATAAGTCATTTTCATTTAAAAAAACAAGAAACCCACTTCTGAGTAATGTTTGTTTGGGGAAGACTATTTTTCTCCAACAAAAATCAAATGTTCCTTAGAAAGATTCATTTCAATTAAACAAAACTCAAAAATTCACAGTAATTAAGATATCATATGTCTATATAAAACAATGTAATGGAAAAGAATGTTGCCTGTAATCTAGCAAAACAGATACTCTTCTACTTGACTAAGATGCTCTGAATCAAAGGGGAAAAAAAACCAAGATAAATTCCCACTATGTTATTTCTATATTGCTGCAATAATGATTACCACAGATTTTTAGTATTTTGTAAATAGCAACAACGTATTCTCTTACAGTACTGGAGGTCAGAAATCTAAAATCAAGATGTCAATAAGGCTGTATTTCTTTTGCAGATTTCAGGGAAGACTCTTTTTTTCTTTTTGCTTCTTTTTTCAACTTCCAGAGGCCTTTGCCTTCCCTTCTTGGCTCACTCCAACTTCTCTATATCACTCCAAGCTTTTGCTTTCATCATCACTTCTACTGTTAACTCTGACTCTCTTACTTCTCTCTTATAAGGACCCTTGTGTTTATACTGGGCCAACCTAGTTAATCCAAAATAAACGTCCCATCTCAAGATCCTTAACTTAATCCCATCTGCAAAATCCCCCTTTAAAGCTAAATCATCACAGATTCTAGGGGTTAGGGCCTGAGTATCTTTAAGGAAGACATTAATCCAGCTTACCACACCCACCTTATATTTAAAACATGTTCTTGTTAAGGTGCTCCCCAGATGTTACCAATATACACAAAATTCCAAAGTGGAAAATGCTATTGTAACCAAAATTAAAAACCTCTCAAAGTCTCTTGACTTTAACATCTGAAATTTTTTAGAAAATTAGCTGGATAATCTCAGATTTGAAGCCAGTTAAACTCTCAAGTCTTTTGACATGTAGACATAGTAAGAATACTTGTAAATAGGTTTATGATAAAGTTTTGGAAATAAAACATTTTGCGATTATTTCCTCATATGAATCTTTATTTCAGACATTTTATAATGTTTCCAGTGAATATTTGGACCTGTCTGTTTTCTAAAAGGAAGAAAGAAAAGGAAAAAAACGAAATCATGGCGGCTTGACTGAGGAAAAGCATCAGAGTGTAGGTGAGAGTGCTGGTTTTGTCACTTATGAGCCATATGACTTTAGTCGCCTCCACGATATCCCCTTATATAAAAGTGAAACAATACTTCCTGCCTTGCCTGTCTGACAATTTGGGGCAAGGATAAAATGAGATAATTGCAAACCTAGGCTATTATTATCATCCTACAGGGAGAGGCATTTGAACTGTCATCCCTTATTTTTAATTCGGATCACAAGGAGAAACACTTCAGTTTGGAGTTCATTGAGCTATTTCCTAGAATTCAGACCAAGGAGAATTGAATCTGAAATTTCTTCTATCTTCACATACAGCCTCACAGGAAGAAAAAAAAAAAGGATCAGCTTTAAAGTAAGAGGTATGTTTGTCATATCTATGAACTCAATTTATTTAGTAAAGAGAACTCAGTACACTTGTCAGTAAAGCTGGCTTACTCGAACATTATTCCTTCCATCACCAAAAAAATTTTTGTCAGCTTTTCACAGAACAATGGAAAGTCACAAAAACTAGAACAAATAAAAATAAAGGACAAACAAAAACTTGTCTTCCATATCTAGATAGCCTGAAACAAGTATTTTGATTTCCCTTCTGTTCTCTAGGATAAAAACCACTGCACTGTAAAATGTTTTCATTCATGCAGTAAAAATCAATTGGCTTCAACAATCTTATACCGAGCTGCCTATCCTTCCACAAATTATGGCTTGAACATAAAACTTCAAGAGCTTCTTTAATAGATCACAGTCATAACTGGCATTTCCTTCCCCCAATTTTGGTGTATACATGCTCCAAATTTCATCGCCTTAAGACCTGGGTAATTTAGCATTTCCAGAAGAACTCCTGAGAGTGAAGCTGGCTGTCAAATGTAGGAATCAAAGACAGCTTTGTGTATGTAACTTAAAGAAAGCCTCCTTCAACATCTATTTAATGTTAGAGCCATCACGTTTCTCTTTGACAAGATTGTCTGCATCAGGGTTTCTCAAGAAAGCCAGGGGACTAATTTATTTCTGCCATCATGATTGACTGCAGAGCAGCTGTCAGGCAACTGAAGTGTCTCCAATCTGCAATACAAATTACTCTAAATGGTTTTTAAGATAAACTTGCCAAGCCTGTTATGCCTAGCAGCTCTGAGTGGAAAATAGGCAATTGATTTACATGAAAAAAACAAGAGGATCTCTTTGGGATCTTCATAATAAAACAGCCATGGGGCTTTTGCTGATGGCCAAGAAGCCAGAGATGTATCAGGTACATCTAGAAAATTAGGGAAGCTATCTATGCAGACCTCTATGTAGTTCATAATTTGGCAGCATAAAATTGAGCTTGTCTAAAGCAAAAGACTGCAAAAGAAGACCACCATGAGGCTCTTAGAAATGCTGACTAAAAAAATTAATCAGGTAATACTGTGAAACTTTATTTCCATCAGTTGTTCTTAATGCAGATAAATTCCAACGGAGGATAATGTATCTCTCCCTCACTTCTTCAAAGAGGTAAGTTGTGTTCTTGCAGTAAGAAAATGAGTGTGTTAACTATGGTGGACAATGTGTTACCTGGATCAGGAGGAGGTTGTATAAAAAGCAATCTGAATGGACAAAGGGCCTAGGTTTTGAAGGGAAAAAACATCAGTGAGATAAATCTATTTATATTGGTTTTAGCCTTTTTATTTTTAGGGGCTTCCCTGGTGGTTCAGATGGTAAAGAATCTGCATACAATGCAGGAGACCCTGGTTCAATTCCTTGGTTGGGAAGATCCTGTGGGGAAAAGAATGGCTACCCACTCAGTATTCTTGCTTGAAGAATCCCATGGACAGAGGAGCCTGGTGGGCTACAGTCCAAGGGGTTGCAAAGAGTGGGACATGACTGAGCAACTAACACTTTCACTTTGGTTTTTATGTAGCTGTGGATGTGTCCTTAAAGCTGTTTGTCATTGTTGATTATAAAAAACATCTTGGGTATCTTAACCATTACAATTGACAGTGTAAATGAAGACAAAGAATGTCTGAATAGCTGAGAGGGGATGTGAGCTAGAAGTAATCAAGACCCTTGGTATAGAGGGGACTTTATATGCCACCAGAGAACAAAAGGACCTCTTGACAAAGCAGCTATAAGAATGGTACTGAGGGCAGAGAACCATGGAAAGGTATTCTGACCCTGGAAAGGTATTGGCAAGGAAAGGTATTACTTATTTTGAGAATTATTGAGTATTACTCTTTACCAAGCAGTGCAGTTGGTGCTGGAGATCTAGTAAATAAGACAAGCCCTCTCTTTCCTCAGAGCTCAGAGTACACGAGGGGAAGAAATAAAGCTAACTGGGCATATCAAAACTCTTGGAACTCAGCTCAAGTGGAGGCTTAGAGGAAATGCTATGGTGTGAATGCTAATATTGGGAAATTAGAAATGCTATAAATAATGTTCTAAAATACAACCATAGCAGCTGAAAAGAATAAAAGAGTAAGTTAATACCAAGCAGAAAGAGCAGAAGTGAATAATATAAAACAGAAAAACAAGAGAGAAAATTGATACACTCAAAAGCAAAGTATTTTAAAAGATGACAAAATTAATTAAGACTAGCCCAGATGATCAAAACAAATTTTTTTAAAAGGAAAATACAAATTATTCATGTCAGAGGTGAAAGAGGAAATGTACTACAAAGCCTCTAGACATTAAAAGAAAAACGAGCTGTTATGAACATTCTACCAACAAAGCCATCAACACTGAATGACACAAAATAAGCAAGTCAAATTCTTCAAAGTAAAAGAAACTTGAACCTAGCATTTTCTATCTAGCCAAAGTTCCACTCAGTATGAGAGTAATAAAAAACAGAAATCATCTCAGGCACTAAGGTCTTCAGAGGTTTCCTCACACAACGACTTCTATCGGAAACAATTCTGATTTCCTAACTATGACTCAAAATCCAGAACCAGTAAAGACAAAGACATATGTATTTGATTACATTAAAACATAAATTACAAGGCAAAACCCACCATCAAGTGAAAAGGTAAGTGAGAAAGGCAGATTACAGAAGAAGAAATTGAAATGCCATTCAAACCTATGAAAAAAACCCTCAATCTAGCTTATAATAAGAGGAGTGCATGTTATTATTGAGATATAATTTCTCACCAAAAAAAAAGAATAAGAGATATAAACATTATACTAAAAAAACTCAACAACTTGGACAAAATAAATAAATTCCTTGAAGAACAAATATTATCAAAACTGACAGGAGAATAAATAGAAAATCTGAATATTCCCTTTAATATACTTACTTATATGTTAAGTAAATCGACTTTATAGTTTAAAGCATTCTCACAAAGAAAATTTCAGACGTAAATAGCTTCACCTGTGAATGTTACTAAATATTCAAAGAAGATATAGTACCATCTTATACTAACTCCTTCAGAAAATAAGTGATAATAGGATATATCCAAATAACTTTATTAGACCAGCTTAAATTAATATGAAAGTCTGAGAATAACAGTGAAAGTAAAGTTGAAGATTAATATCAATATCCCTCATGATACATATAAATATTATTTTAAAATTTGCAAACTAAACACAGAAATAGATAAAAAGATAAATGACAAAATCAGGTTTATCACACATGAATGTGAGGTGTTAAGCAGTGTCCATTAATCAATATTTGTTAATAAATGTAATTCACCAAATTAACAAATTAAAAAGGAAAACGTACATGATCATGTCAATAAATGCAGAAAAATGTTAAAATTCAAAACCTGTTGTTGATAAAAACTCTCATTAAACCAAGAATACGAGAAAACTTCCTCTGACTGATAAAAAGCATCTATGAATAGCCTACATTTAACCTCATGCTTAATGGTGAATAGTTTTCTCCTAAGATAAGGTAGTATGCAAGGGTGTCTGGGTTCATCACTTCTGTTCAACAGTACACTGAATCCGATGTTCCAAAAGGCCAGAAAAAAAGAAAGCATATAAAGTTCAAAAAAGAAAAAAGTAAAAATTTTCTGTTTTCAGATAATACAATCATTTACATAGAAATTCCCAAGGAATTTAGGGAAACAACTACAAGACTGGATAGATGAATTTAAAAGATCACAAATGCAATTATAAAATTTAACTGTATTTCTGTATACAGTGAAGTTACTCAGTCATGTCCGACTCTTTGTGACCCCCATGGACTGTAGCCTACCAGGCTCCTCAATCCATGGGATTCTGCAGGCAAGAATACTGGAGTGGGTTGCCATTTCCTTCTCCAACTCCTGTATACAAGCAACCAACAAATGAAAGATTAAATTTAGAAAACTATCACTAATAATAGCATTCAAAAATAAAATATTTAGGGATACATGTAATTAAAGATGTGCAATGTCTTTATACTGAAAACATCAAAACATTGCTGAGGGAAATTTTAAAAATCAAAATATGTGAAGAGGTATACCATTCACAAACGTGAATTGGGAAAAAAATCAATATTAGCCATTAAGATCTCAATTGTCTCCAAACTGGTTTGTGAAAGGAGGAAAAGGGGCAGGATAGAAACTCTAGATGATGAAGAAGGGACTCAGCTGCTGGGATGTGACAGCGACCAGCTGAAACCAAGGTGGCTTGGAGAATAATCTGGTCATTAACCTTTGTCTCATTGTACCTTCATTTGAATACTAAATATCATTTGCCCTTATGCCATGGCAGTTCTGAGACAGACCATAAAAGGCCAAAACATGAGCAGTCACCCAATTCCTGGAAAATCCCCACCCTTCCCTAAAATAGCAAGAAATATTCCTCCCACTTGTTGGCCTATGAAATTACTTAGCCCATAAAAACCAAAGACCTCATGCCCTGGCCCACTTTCACTTACTGAGAGGGTTTCACATTGTGTCTATGGAGAGTGTATCCCTCTAAATAAGTTTGCTTATGCTTTTCTTTGGTTTGCTCTTGAATTTTTCCCTGCCCAACACTAAGAACTCTCACTTGGCAGTTCATCTTAAGGACTCTTGTGGGTTCCAGGACATGACAACGTCCACTCTGTGGCAATGATTTATAAAATCAAAGCAAAATCAATTAAAGTCCCAACAGATTTTCGGATGAAATGGACAAGCTGATTCTAAAACTTATTTGGAAGTGTAAAGACACTAGAATCATCAAGACAATTCTGAAAAACAAAAACTTCAAGACCCACACTACTTCAAGACTTGTGATAAGAATTTCTAAGTAAACAATCTTCTCACCTGAAAAGAGACAGTTATACTTCTTTCTGATCTTTATGTCACAAACTTCTGGCTTCTAAAATATATAAATAACTGCTACAATTCAATATGAAAAGAAAGCAATCCAAATAACCGTAAACAGGTGATAGACAGGAATAAAACTTCCCAAAGGAAGACAGAAAAAACACCAATGAGCTCATGAAAAGGCCTCTAGGTAACTTATTACAGAAATGCAAATTTAAAAAGCAATGACATTCCATTACACAAACACTAAAGGCTAGAATTATAAATCTATTTCAAACTGACCACCCCAAATATGGGTGAGGATGGAGAGCAACTGGAACTCACATGTATTGTTGATTAGATTGTAAAATGGTTGTTGGGCTGCACTCCACAGGCCTGCAAGCCCTCTACCTGCCCAGCTTCAAGATCAGGGAAAGAGCTTGGAGTTGGCGGTGACAGAAGCATCATTGGTTTAATCCAGGGGTCCCCAATTTTTTTGACAACAGGGACCAGTTTTGTGGAATGTTTTTCCATGGACTTGGGGGTAGAGGGATAGTTTTGGGATGATCCAAGTGCGTGACATTTATTATGCACTTTATTTCTATTTATTATTATTATTATATCAGCTCCACTTCAGATCATCAAGCATATTACTATGCTGGAGTTTGGCGACTCCTGGTTTAATGGATAGAGGGTCTTACCTACATTTCTGAAGCAAGGTCCTGGAGCAACACCCGCTGGTGTGTGACTGGTGGAGCAGAACAAGGCGGCACTTCACACACTCGGGGGAGGGGAGGTTACTGCTTATGGAGGCGTTAGTTTCAGGTGGCTCATTGGTTACCAGGAAGCTAGCAGAGGGGCACACATGTGAGTGGCTGACAGGTGGAGATGTTCTGATTTAAAGGTTTAGAACAGTTACTGCCTGGGGCAGGGGCAGCTTTGTAGTTAGGTGAGTGGTGGAGGTAGGTGTAGGTGAGGCAGACACAGGTGGAGCAGGCAATGTACAGAGAACAAACAGAAGAGCCGCCTTGCGTGGCCTGATGGTACAGTGGTTTATCAACTTTGAACACTGTCTGCACCTTCTTATGTTATACGTCTACCCTGAGTGCGTGCATGCAGTCATATCGGACTCTTTGCGTGACTGTAGCCTGCCAGGCTCCTCTGTCCATGGGACTTTCCAGGCAAGAATACTGGAGTGGGTTGCCATTTCCTCCTCCAAGGGATCTTCCTGACCAAGTGACTGAACTCTCTTCTGCTTCTCTTGCATTGGCAGATGGATTCTTTACCTGCCACCACTGAGCCACCTGGGAAGCCCATAAGTCTATCCTATGATCCAGCAACTCTTTCCCTAGGCATTTACTCACAGAAACAAAAATACCAGCCCTGAAAAAGAATTGTACAAGAAAGTTCACAGTAGCTTTCTTTATACTTGCCAAAAACTACAGACAACCCAAATGTCCATCAACAGGAGAAAGAATAAACAAACACTGGTATATTTGTGCAAGCGAATGCTACTCAGAAATTTTTAAAAAGGAATAATCTATTAATGCATGCACCAACATGGATGAGTCACAAAACATCATCTAAGCCAAAGAATCCAAACAGTATGATTTCATTTACATAAACTTCTAAGACAACTAATAATTCTGATAAAATAAGTTTGGTGGAATTCAAAATTGCCTCTGGGGGTTTGGGACTATTGTTAACTGGGAAGGGGTATAAGAGAGCATGCTAGAGTAATGGAAAAACACTTTTTTTGGCCACGTGTCATGTGGGATCTTAGTTTCCCAACCAGAAATTGAACCAGTACCCCCTGCACTCGAAGAGCAGAATCTTAATCACTGGACCGGCAGAGAAGTTCCAAAAAGCACTATTTCTTGATAGCAATGTGGTTACATGAAAGCATGTATTTGACAAACCTAATTTAACTTTAAGATACGTACATTACTCTGCATGTAAATTCAGACAGGTCTCAGGCAAAATGGTAAAATGTTAATATTGCTTATATCTAACTGGTGAATACTTAAGTGTCTGTTTATTCATCTCTGTTTTTCTGCAAACTGAAATAATACAAAATGTACAAAAGAAAAGAAACCAACATTTTCAACAGTTATTCTGCAAAACTAGCTTTCTATGTACTGACAGCCTTGGGTACCAGAGAACACTGGCTACCCAAAGGTTGGTGGATTGAATAGGTGCTTCAGAAAAAAATACAGTGTGCTATTTTATCTGTTTACAAGGGATAGAAAATTTCATACTCAGTTTTAGATCAGCGACTTTAGTCTCTGGCTGCAGTGAACACACAGCTTACTTAGGGTTTTCTAAATCTCACAATCAATAGTTGCAGGATAAATTAAATCTATAGAAAGTCATTTGCTGAGTATCAGCTGCAAGGAGCAGTCTTAGAAGAATTCAGTTATAAATGTTATAGTTCCCCTCAAATAAATACTGATCTTAGGAATAGCTGAGTGTGAATACAGTATAAAATAAACCATAGCTGCACTATTTTTGCTTTACTGATAGATGTGCCCCTGCCCCAAATTATTTGGTAAAATAAAATTTTGTACATCAATCACTCTCTGGTCTCAAAGTTTTGTGGACTCAGATCCAGTTCAGTTCAGTTCAGTCACTCAGTAGTGTCCAACTCTTTGCAGTCCATGGACTGCAGCACACTAAGTCTCCCTGTCCATCAACAACTCCCGGAATTTATCCAAACTCATGCCCATTGAGTCAATGAGGCCATCCAACCATCTAATCCTCTGTTGTCCCCTTCTCCTCCTGCCTTCAGTCTTTCCCAGCATTAAGGTCTTTTCAAATGAGTCA
Organism: Nanger dama; assembly: GCA_917880005.1. NCBI lineage: Eukaryota > Metazoa > Chordata > Mammalia > Artiodactyla > Bovidae > Nanger > Nanger dama. The sequence continues at coordinate 42,525,197 of CAKJTW010000007.1, forward strand.
GCTCTTCCATTCAGATGGCCGAAGTACTGGAGTTCCAGCTTCAACATCAGTCCTACCAATGAATATTCAGGGTGGATTTCCTTTAGGATTGACTAGTTGGGTCTCCTTGCAGTCCAAGGGACTCTCAAGAGTCTTCCCCAACACGACATTTCAAAAGCATCAGTTCTTCAGCGTTCAGCTTTCTCACATCCATACATGACTACTGGAAAAACTATAGCCTTGACTAGATGGACCTTTGTTGACAAAGTAATGTCTCTGCTTTTCAATATGCTGTCTAGGTTGGTCATAACTTTTCTTCCAAGGAGTAAGCATCTTTTTACTTCTTGGCTGAAATCACCATGGAGGAATTTTGGAGCCCCCCAAAATAAAATCTGACACTGTTTCCACTGTTTTTCCATCTATTTGCCATGAAGTGATGGGACCAGATGCCATGATCTTAGTTTTTTGAATGTAGAGCTTTAAGCCAACTTTTTCACTTTCCTCTTTTACTTTCACCAAGACTTTAGTTCTTCTTCACTTTCTGCCATAAGGGTGGTGTCATCTGCATATCTGAGGTTATTGATATTTCTCTCAGCAATCTTGATTCTAGCTTGTGCCTCATCTAGCCCAGCATTTCTCATGATGCATTCTGCATATAAGTTAAATAAGCAGGGTGACAATATGCAGCCTTGACGTACTCCTTTTCCTATTTGGAACCAGTTTGTTGTTCCATGTCCACTTCTAACTGTTGCTTCCTGACCCACATACAGATTTCTGAAGAGGCAGGTCAGGTGGTCTGGTATTCCCATCTCTTTCAGAATTTTCCACAGTTTATTGTGATCCACACAGTCAAAGGCTTTAGCTAGTCAATAAAGCAGAAATAGATGTTTTTCTGGAACTCTCTTCATTTTTCGATGATCCAGCAGATGTTGGCAATTTGCTCTCTGGTTCCTCTTGTGGACTCAAGTAAGATATAAAGTTTTCAGTCATAAATAAATGTTTGTTAATTCGGAGCTTTCATCATTTTGTCTAAATTATCTTCATTATCTGTAATTTCTGGCATTTGTAGTTTCTCTGCCCAACAGAGATTTAGAAATATCATTTAGTGAACACGTTCTGAGTTAACGCCCAGCCCTCAGGAGCCACAGTTGAGGGAGCAGGAACGGGAAGCATACTCACCTACGACGTCATGGAAGGGGCCTCGCTCTCTTGGTCTGAGAGATTGGTGGAGCTAGAATTGGAATGCTGCATTGATTCATTCTGTTGCTCTGGTGGCTGGAGCATTAATAACAAACCTGGAATTGTTGAAAGCAATATTTTTGACCCTGGGACCTGGGAAGCAGAGAGAGCCAGGTGACAGTGAGAAGGAACAGAAAAGCAAGACAAGCAAGAAGGAAATCCTGAGAGAACAGTTCTAGCTCCTTTGGTTCCTAAAGTTCATCTGGAACTCTCCTAATTGCCCATTTTCCAGTATGCTCGTTCAAAGAAGTTGGTGTAATGGCAAACTCCAAACACATAGACTTCTGTTATTATTAGGGAGAAAGTGTATGTATCTCTGACCTCAAATTATCTGTGATATCTAACAGTTAAATTTCTGCTCCCTGAAAATTAATGTTTGAATACAGTTATAGAGGGGTTTCCCTGGTGGCTCAGTGGTAAAGAATCTACTTGCAATGCAGGAGACCTGGGTTCGATTCCTGGGTTGGAAAGTTCCCCTGGAGAAGGAAATGACAATCCACTCCAGTGTTCTCACCTGGGAAATCCCATGGACAGAGAAGCCTGGCGAACTAGTCCATGGGGTCACAGAGTTAGACACAGTTCAGTTTAGTCAATTGCTTAGTTGTGCTCGACTCTTTGTGACCCCATGAATCACAGCACGCCAGGCCTCCCTGTCCATCACCAACTCCCGGAGTTCACTCAGACTCACGTCCATCGAGTCCATGATGCCATCCAGCCATCTTATCCTCTGTCATCCCCTTCTCCTCCTGCCCTCAATCCCTCCCAGCATCAGGGTCTTTTCCAATGAGTCAACTCTGCATGAGGTAGCCAAAGTATTGGAGTTTCAGCTTCAGCATCAGTCCTTCCAATGAACACCCAGGACTGGTTTCCTTTAGAATGGACTGGTTGGATCTCCTTGCAGTCCAAGAGACTCTCAAGAATCTTCTCTAACATCACAGTTCAAAAGCTTCAATTTTTCAGTACTCAGCCTTCTTCACAGTCCAACTCTCACATCCATACATGACCACGGGAAAAACCATAGCCTTGACTAGACGGACCTTTGTTGGCAAAGTAATATCTCTGCTTTTCAATATGCTGTCTAGGTTGGTCATAACTTTCCTTTCAAGGGGTAAGCATCTTTTAATTTCATGACTGCAATCACCATCTGCAGTGATTATGGAGCCCTCCAAAATAAAAGTCTGACACTGTTTCCACTGTTTCCCAGTCTATTTCCCATGAAGTGATGAGTTAGACACAACTGAGTGGCTAAACAACAATAATGACCATAATGTGGAGACTCCTGGTGCAAGAGAGTAAAATTACTTCCCTCAGATCATCCTTGCTGGGATGAGGCTCCCACTCGGACATATTGAGTGTTCTTTTTAAAGGCGGTCAACTCTACATACATCCAATAATATTCTAGAGCTCTTACTGTGTCAGACCCTCTTCTAAATGTGCCTGTTGGGTTATCTCAGTTTATCCTCATAACCACTCCATGAAGGTGGTAAAATTGTAACCACACTAAGAGTGAGAAAGGGAGTCATTGTAAGAGTTTAGTGACTTGCTCACAGGTAGGAACAGCACTCAAGCCAGGTGGGCTGACCTAGGTCTGGCTCTTAACCATTTACCACTGCATGGAGGTACCATAAATTATTGTTTAACTTCATATGCATTTAAACTTTAGATTATGGTGTTGTTATAGTTGAAGCTGGAGGAGGAGAAGAAGGAAAGAACTTAGCAAAAGATAATTGATGGGCATTGCCTTCATTTGCCTTCATCTAGGACTACAAGATGGAGAAGGCGATGGCACCCCACTCCAGTACTCTTGCCTGGAAAATCCCATGGACGGAGGAGCCTGGTAGGCTGCAGTCCATGGGGTCGCAGAGTCAGACACGACTGAGTGACTTCCCTTTCACTTTTCACTTTCGTACCTTGGAGAAGGAAATGGCAACCCACCCCAGTGTTCTTGCCTGGAGAATCCCAGGGACGGGGGAGCCTGGTGGGCTGCTGTGTATGAGATCACACAGAGTCGGACAGGACTGAAGCGGCTTAGCAGCAGCAGCAGGATTGCAAGGTAAAGCCACTAACGAGTGTGCAGGGCTGCATTGTCATTCAAGGTGCCTTCCCCCCACCAAAGGTCTGAAAGCTCAGGTTATCAGATGGACTGCAGGGGAGCGCCCACTGTGGCTTGGAATGTCATACTCCCCCATTTCACTAGCCTTTCACATCAACGAATAGGGATGGGAGAAAAATGAGATGCTGCAGTTCGGCAATGGCTGAGCCAATGCAGCAGATGCAAGAGATGCAGGTTCGATCCTCAGGGTCGGGAAGATCCCCCGGAGGAGGAGATGGCAACTCACTCCAGTATTCTTGCCTGGGAAATCCCATGGACAGAGGAGCCTGGCGGGCTACAGTCCATGGGGTCTCAGAGTTGGACCCAACTGAGTGACTGAGCACATGTGAGCAAGGTGGAGGAGGGAGAAATGTTTACAGGATCAAAACTCCAGCCATTCTGACTGCCTCAGTTTCCTGTTTGAGTTATCAAAGCAGTTAACCTGATGCACAATCGCAGTAAAAAGGCAAACATATCTGTGTTGTCGGTGTCAGACAGGAATCAGTATGACAAAATTAATAAACAGAAAGCTAAATTAAACAGAGTTGGATGATCAGAAGAGGGCACTCTCATGCCCTGTCATGATAGCAGAGCCCAACGGGAAGAATAAAGACTCCTCTTCCTTCCTGGCCATACGGCGTCACTGAAAAGGCTCGGATTCTTGTTTAATTGTAGCCCTCCCAGCTTTGTTTCCCTCTGTAAAGTATGCTGTTCCTCTTGCTGTAGGGGGATTTGCATACAGCTCTCCAACATTGTAGACTCTGAATTACAATTCTCTGTTGATCTGGAGTGAACCCATCTTTGCTGGAGAAATAGTTGGCAGCCTATTTGTTTCAGGCAAAAGTATCATTTAGAATTATCATTACATCCAACCTTCGCTCATTTCTCTCTATGTCCTAATGTTTACTAAATAAAAGATATTAAATAGATGTACGGTTTAGAATGGCAAGGAATTCATGACCCAGTGTCTCCCAGTATTCCATTAAAATTTTAATTTTAAAAAAGGAAAACCTCCTAACAATAATGAAACTTAACTCTAATAATTAAAAACTTTTCTATACATGCAGAGAAGTTTATGCTAATCATGACCTACAGAAGATGCTGCTTCATTTATCCCAAAGAGGAAAATGGTTTAATAAAGAACCAAATGAAAATAATTTTTATTTCTAAAGGAATTCTTCAAAAAAGATACAAAAAGACATGGCCTCTAAGATGTGGAAATGGAAAAGTATAAGCAAAAGAGAGATGAAGATGGAAAATGAAAAGGATATCTCTGAACATAAAAGCTAAAAATGGAGCAAAAAGGAAAAATTTGATGAATTTTATTCCACACAAAAAGTTAAACTTAAACCAAGTAAAATACACATGACAAGTTGGGGAAATGATTGACAGCATATATGATGAAAAGCGATTAATAGCTTCTTTGTAAATAGCTCTAACAAGAAAAATGCCATGTGAGGGAAAAAGTACAAATAATGATGTAAGAAATGCACTTTCTGCTAAAGTTAAAAGAATCAGTCTAATAATCAAAGAAATGCAAATTGTCGTTCAGTGAGAAATTCTTTTTACATTTATTTAATCAAATGAAAAAGATGTTACAAGGCTGAGATGAAAGGGATCCTGTCATACAATGCTAGCCTGAAAAAAATTATTACAACTTTATGAAAGGTAACTTTGCTCATTAAAGCACAAGTGTTAAAATATTTCATAATTCTGAAGCATTCAACTCCAAGGAATTTGTACTCAAGGAAATAATAAAATTATCACCAATGTGTACGTGTTACGAGTTCAAGGTGGCAGTATTTCAAAGAGGAAAAATATTTGAAAACCACCTATGCGTTTAATAATTAGAGTTGGTTAAATAACTTTTGTATATAATAATGAAAATTATTTCATGGCTGTTGAGAGTGGTATTTTAGGGGGACTTCGCTGGCAGTCTAGTGGTTAAGAATCTGCCTTGCAATGCAGGGGATTCGAATTTGATACCTGGTCAGGGAACTAAGGTTGCTTATGCCATGTGGTGTGGCAAAAAAAAAAAAGAAAGAAAGAAAGAAAGAAAGAAATTGTATTCTTGAATCACCTGATAAAAAATGATGTTCATCTTGTAATGTTAATTAAGAAAAGCAGAACAAAACTGATTAAAATTTTGTCAAAGGAATGTTATAAATATATTATGTCTATGAAGAGACAAAAAGCTGAAAGGAAATACATCAAAATGATATAATGCTTATGGTGTTTTGAAGAGGAAAATTACTGGTGTCCTTTTTATTTTTGTAATATTTCTGAATTTTCTAAATTATCTGTAAGGAAACTGTGTCACTTTTATAATCAGAGAATATATTTGAAAAGTCATGGATTGATGATAAAAATAATATATTCTTCACTCATATATGCAGAAAAATCAGTGCACAATACAAGTAAAACCATCTGCTAGTATATTGTCCCACGGAAACATCTTTGTGTTCCCTTTGTTTTTCAAAGAGAACCCATAACAGCATTCATACTTCATGGCACACAATTAACAAGATTAATGACCTAATTTTCTTTTTCTAGGACAACACGGCTGTGATCTTTGATGATCTTCAGAAAAGACATCTCCTGGCATTTCGCCTTTCTCCCCCAAATAGCTTCTGTCAGTTTCACCATCACACTTTTCCCAGCAAATGTAACGGGGCTACCTTTGTTTACGCAACTCTTCAAAAGCTCTGCAAAATTTAATAAGACAGCAAACACATATATCCAGAAACCATTTCAGAAAATTAAACGCAATTTTCAGTTTCACTACACAAATTTGGCAAATTGGAGTCCAGGCACTGCTTTGAACTCTGATGAAAGGAGTAATGGCTATTCTCAGCACTGTGCCTAATTTAAACTTTTGCATCATCTTAAAAGTTGTCTTAAACACTTTAGTCCACTAGATGGCAGACATGGAACGCTACCTGCAAGAAACTGAGTAACTTCTTAACAATAACCCTTGAGAAAAGTAAGACCATAGAAGGTAAAATGAGGTTGAAAATGCGAACATGAGTATAAACAAGCAAAGGGGACATCTTTAATAATCACAGGTAATACTAATAATGTAAAATAAAAAATGATGACTCCTATCTGAACAGTACGTACTTTGAGTGTATAACTCAATCCTTTTCATAGCTTGATTGCTTTAAGAAACATTAAAAAAAAAAAAATCTTCCATGAAGAAAGAGAGGTAACTAGCCAACCTTGAAAAAGTAACATTGAAATGTCTTAGAATATGACAAGTCAATTAAAAATAAATAACTCTTGTATATCAATAGTTATATTAATACCATTATCTTTGTTCTTAATAGTAATGATCTATTCACATTTTCATTCAGCACAGATTGGTGATGTCTCTGGGTGGGCACTACGTGACCCAGATTTTCTTCCTTGGTGGCTCGGTGGTAAAGAACCCACTTGCAATGCAAGAGATGGGGGATTGATCCCTGGGTCAGGAAGATTCCCCTGGAGAAGGGAATGGCAAATCCAATGGACAGAGGAGCTTGGTGGGCTTCAGCCCGTGGGATTGCAAAAAGAGACACAACTTAGCACTAACAATAGCAACAAGAATGACAAGACTGGCGTGTTCCACAGCCCTGTTCCATAATGACTAACTGAGCTGTTGCACCCTCCACTAAAGGCTGGCATTATGTGTCAGATGGCACGACACACTAGGTTACCCAGCAAGTCAGTAAGCGAGCGCTCATTCCTAAGCTCTTTGAAATTTCTCTCCCACCATCACTCCACTGCAGTCTCTCTGGCTGATGCAACGGAGAACAAGCTGGTCCCCGTCTGCCATTTCTTAATTCCCACCATCGGTGTACCTTCCCTCACCCAGCAGTGTTTAGAGGACGAACATACTCCTGAGTTAAAAGTTCAGTACTCACCATTACTATTTCATTCCTTTTTACAAATATTTCTTGAATTTCTGTTCTGCCCCAGGCACTCAATTTGGTTAAGATAAAAAGTTAGTCACTGTTATTCAGAGGCCATAACCTGGCAAAAGGAGAAGCAGGGTGAGGTAGATAAGGGGGTGACCTGTAGCACCTGGAGAGCACCTCATGTCATGATCTTAAAATCATAATCTGGGACCCGTAACCAAGGGGTAGGTGTGAGAGACCACAAAGCCCTCCAGCACAGGTGAAGATGAGCAGTCAGACAGCAAATCAAGGTTAACGTGACTGCAAAATCCATGGCTGTAAGCTCTGGGGTATTTTACACATACTCTGAGAATGCAGTATGTTAACAGTGTGCTATGCTTCTGGGATCACTCATTCTAATTGTCTTTTCACATGAAGCAATAATTATAAGATATATATAAGTATATATAATACCATTTAGAAAGAGCTTTCTAAATTTAAAAAAAATGATACAAATGAACTTACATACAAAACAGAAATAGACATAGAAAACAAATGTGATTTCCAGGTGGTACAGTGGTAAGTGGTAAAGAATCAGCCTGCCAGTGCAGGACACATGGGTTTGATCCCTGGGTGGGGAAGATCCCCCGGAGAAGGAAATGGCAACACACTCCAGTATTCTTGCATGGAGGCAGACATGACTGAGCATGCATACAACATGATTACCAAAGGGAAAAAAGTTGGAGGGAGGAATAGATGGGATTAGCACATACACACCATTACATGTATAGGACCAACATATATGCTGCTGCTGCTAAGTCGCTTCAGTCGTGTCCGACTCTCTGTGACCCCATAGACTGCAGCCCACCAGGCTCCCGAGTCCCTGGGATTCTCCAGGCAAGAACACTGGAGTGGGTTGCCATTTCCTTCTCCAAGGCATGAAAGTGAAAAGGAAGTCACTCAGTCGTGTCTGACTCTGCGACACCATGGACTGCAGCCCACCAGGCTCCCCCGTCCATGGGATTTTCCAGGCAAGAGTACTGGAAGTAGGGTGCCATTGCCTTCTCCAACCAACATATATAGGACCTATTATATAGCACAGAGAGGAACTATACTCCATATTTTGTAATAACCTATAAGGGAAAAGAATTTGGAAAAAAATAGACAGACATGTATGTATAACTGTATCATGTTACTGTACGCCTGAAACTAACACAACATTATAAATCAACTATATACTCCCATTAAAAAAAAAAAAAGACAGTGCTCTTTATAAATGTTTTAGGGAAGCCAGAGAGGTGATGTTATTTATAACCAGGGAGAATCAACATAGTCTATGCATGAGCTGACACTGAGCAGGCCTTACCTTAAAGGGTATTTAGGATTTGGACTTGTGATAATGGGCAGAAGCGCAGCCTAGGAATCATAGACTAGGCAGAGGGAACAGTGGACTGTTCAGAGTGATCAGAATGATTTTTTACTCATTAATTTAAAATAAACATTTATTGAGCATCTACTATATTCCTGGTACTTTTCCAGACTCTAAGAATTCAGCAGCAAAAAAAAAAAAACTACTCAGTCTGTTTGTTTTTTTTTTTTTAAATCTCTGCTTCTCTGGCATATAAGTGAGTAAAATAGACAGTATGCCAAAGGATGAGTAAATGAGTAAAAAATTGTCTAACTAAAGAAGGATACAGGCTGGAGGAGACCAGAGACCTGGAGGAGAAGAAGGATATGCATTCTAGTAGAAAGGACAGTAAGTGCATAAGTCCTGAGGCAAGAACACACAAAGAAATCGGGGGGAGAGAAACTGGCACAAAATAGAGAGAGGCCATCATATCGGCATCCCTCATGATATTCCGCTGACAGCTAAGACAGCTCCCCAATTCCACTGTGGCTTGAAGCCAGGGAGCGCTTCTAAAGGTATTCAAACTCAGACACCTGCCTGAAAAGCGGACTGTCTTGTGTACATTCCATTCTGACAATAAAAGGGCAATGCTCCTCCTAAGGGGGATCTATGTCACCATCCTACACTGGGGTAGAGAAGCAGTTTAATTCTTGGGTACATTCACTAGAAGGAGTAAATGGATCTCATACATTGTAGAAGAGGTGACCCTATGGGATTCCGAGATGGAGCTAGTAGTAAAGACCTTGCCTGCCAATGCAAGAGATGCAGGAGACCCGGATTGGAAAGATCCCCTGGAGGAGGGCATGGCAACCCACTCCAGCATTCTCACCTTGAGAATCCCACGGCCAGAGGAGTCTGGTGGGCTACAGTCCATGGGGTCTCAAAGTGTCAGACACAACTCAAGTGATTCAGCTCACATATATGAATGAGATGACCCTGGTTTTCTATCCAGACTGTGAGGAAAAGTTCTGGAAAGCTCCTATCACTGTGCTTGGTGATAATCAGGACAACAGATCAGAGTCAACAATGACTATGCTTCATCGGCTTCCTTACCTCAGCAGTCAGTACTCGATGCTGCAAAAGTGCCTGCGTTTGCCAGCGCTCACGTCCACGTCTGCCTCGTGCCGGTGACGTGCCTGCATGGTGTGCCTCATGTCACAGGGAGGGCCTCGGTGAGCCCATCCTCACCCATGAGCAGACCAGACTCATTGCGGCCTTGCTGTCTTCTCTAGCTTCTAAATCATCTTCACCATGATGGCACACATTCATGGCAAGAAGAAATGGAAAGTAGGGAGGATAAACAATGACACAGATTTGCAATTCAAGATGGTAGACTGGTCACGTACATTTTGTCTCTCCTTGCCTTTCAAGACTCCACTTTAAATTTATGCTGATTGAATAATTTACCTTATTATTGCAAAGAAAATTACTCTGAATTTAAATTAGGCCACTTCTAAAACTGTGGAAAATTCTTCAACAGAAGGGAATACCAGACCACCTGACCTGCCTCCTGAGAAATCGGTATGCAGGTCAAGAAGCAACAGTTAGAACTGGACATGGACCAACAGACTGGTTCCAAATCAGGAAATGAGTACGTCAAGGCTGTATATTGTCACCCTGCTTATTTAATTTATAATACAGAATACATCATGCGAAATGCTGGACTGGATGAAGCACAAGCTGGAATCAAGATTGCCGGGAGAAATATCAATAACCTCAGATATGCAGATGACACCACGCTTATGGCAGAAAGTGAAGAACTAAAGAGCCTCTTGATGAAGGTGAAAAAGAAGTGTGAAGAAGCTGGGTCTGCTCCCATTACTTCATGGCAAATAGAGGGGGAAACAACAGAAACAGTGACAGACTTTATTTTGGGAGGATGAGTTGGTTGGATGGCACCACTGACTTGATGGACATGAGTTTGAGCAAGCTCTGTGAGTTGGTGATGGACAGGGAAGCCTGGCATGCTGCACTCCACGGGGTCACAAAAATTTGAACACGACTGAGCAACTCAGTTCAGTTCAGTTCAGTTCAGTCGCTCAGTCGTGTCCAACTCTTTGCGACCCCATGAATTGCAGCACGCCAGGCCTCCTGTTCATCACCATCTCTCGGAGTTCACTCACACTCATGTCCATCAAGTCCATGATGCCATCCAGCCAACTCATCCTCTGTCGTCCCTTCTCCTCCTGCTCCCAATCCCTCCCAGCATCAGATTCTTTTCCACTTAGTTAACTGTTCGAATGAGGTGGTCAAAGTACTGGAGTTTCAGCTTTAGCATCATTCCTTCCAAAGAAATCCCAGAGTTGATCTCCTTCAGAATGGACTGGTTGGATCTCCTTGCAGTCCAAGGGACTCTCAAGAGTCTTCTCCAACACCACAGTTTCAAAAGCATCAATTCTTCAACGCTCAGCCTTCTTCACAGTCCAACTCTCACATCCATACAGGAACACAGGAAAAACCATAGCCTTGACTAGATGGACCTGAGTTGGCAAAGTAATGTCTCTGCTTTTGAATATGCTATCTAGGTTGGTCATAACTTTTCTTCCAAGGAGTAAGTGTCTTTTAATTTCATGGCTGCAGTCACCATCTGCAGTGATTTTGGAGCCCAAAATAATAAAGTCTGACACTGTTTCCACTGTTTCCCCATCTATTTCCCATGAAGTGATGGGACCGGATGCCATGATCTTCATATTCTTGCCTTGAGAACCCCATGAACAGCATGAAAAGGCAAAATGATAGGATAATGAAAGAGGGACTCTCCAGGTCAGTAGGTGCCCAATATGCTACTGGGGATCAGTAGAGAAATAACTCCAGAAAGAATGAAGGGATGGAGCCAAAGCAAAAACAATACCTAGTTGTGCATGTGACTGGTGATAGAAGCAAGGTCCGATGCTGTAAAGAGCAATATTGCATAGGAACCTGGAATGTCAGGTCCATGAATCAAGGCAAATTGGAAGTAGTCAAACAAGAGATGGCAAGGGTGAACGTTGACATTCTAGTAATCAGCAAACTAAAATGTACTGGAATGGGTGAATTTAACTCAGATGACCATTATATCTACTACTGTGGGCAGGAATCCCTCAGAAGAAATAGAGTAGCCATCATGGTCAACAAGCGAGTCCAAAATGCAGTACTTGGATGCAATCTCAAAAACGACAGAATGATCTCTGTTCGTTTCCAAGGCAAACCATTCAATATCACAGTTATCCAAGTCTATGCCCCAACCAATAACACTGAAGAAGCCGAAGTTGAACGGTTTTATGAAGACCTACAAGACCTTTTAGAACTAACACCCACCTCCCCCCCAAAAAAGAGCAACTCAACTGAACTGATTTCTGAACCACAACAGATGAGACAATGTCATTGATTCCTTTTGGCTGCAATAAAAGCTGGAGGCAAAGTGGAGCTCTGCAAGGCCTTAAAATTAGTTTTTGGTTTCTTTTTAATCATTTATTTTGGTTGAAGGTGAGTTGCTTTACAGTGTTGTATTGGTTTCCGCTACACATCAGCATGAATCAGCCATAGGTATACATATGCTCCCTCCCTTGTGAAGCTCTCTCCCACCTTCCTTCCCATCCTAAAGGCTGTAACACTGGGAAACACTTTTTGTTTCAGAAGGAGAGAATCTGCAGCAGAATGCCCATGCCTGTGGTCAGGCCTTGGGTTGGCAGGTCACAGTCTCATGTGGCTTTCTATGCTTTTCCTCTTAGGACCATTATTCTCTTCAGTGCCGGTTTGGGAATGAAATTAAGGTCCAGTTGTTTCATGAATGCCATTGACAAACTCATCAGCAGCATTAAACCACCTGAGCACCCAAGGACAAAGACCTCTCCATGAGTCTCCGTCACTGGTTCTTATCTTTGCATGGAAATCACTAATGGCATCTGAATTGCTGATGTAAAAACTCAGTAGAAATCAATTGATGACATTCATTTGCTGAGTCAAGAAAGTAGTGACTATTTTATGCTTTTATGAAATATCATAATTCTTTTAGTCTGCCTGTTCCAGAATTCACTTAATATTTGTCTATAATTCTTGTTAGTAAAACGGGGGTTTTCATGAATACAGGAAGAGAATGACATCAGGGAAAGCAACATTTTCCTGAGTGTTGGACTGAATTTCAGGACATAAGTTTTAAATTCTAACAAACAGACAATTAGAACAATCAAAATTTAGATAGATCTCAACTGCCTAAATAATAAAAAAAAAAAGCTACTGTGTAACATATTACCAATAATGCAGAACAGGATAATATAAGCATTATCATTTAGTCCATTACAAAATTTTGTTTACTAGGTATCTTTTTACCTAACTATCCAGTCTTCATTTCAAAGGAGAGTATGTATTTATTTTTTTGTCATCCAAACTGTCCTTCTATGTTGTACCCAGCTGTGTACCTGAAGGTATCCTCTTCAAGAATCTCTATGTATCATGTTTTAAAATTCGCTGTAAATAAGTCTGTAAAATAAATACTTATGTACTTGAACAGAGGTGCCAATACAAGTAGATGCTGAGATAATATCAAAGGATTGAAGTAACATGTTGAATTAAGAAGTCTGCAACAAACTCGAAGTGTGGAGTGGGGTTGGGAGGGAGGTTCAAGAGACAGGGGACAGGCTATAGCTGATTCATGTGGATGTCTAGCAGGAAACCAACACAATATTGTAAAGCAATTATCCTTAAAATAAAAATAAATTTAATTATAAAAAGTTTGATACAGAAAATATAAGACAAAGGCATTTTCTTTTTCTTGAGCAAAGAGAAGCTTTTGTTAAAGGTATGGAGGAAAATTTTTACATTACTAGACTTTTAAACATTGTGAAGAGGAAATTTTTTTAAAGCGTTGCAAAAAGCTTTACAAAAATTAAAACGTAAGTAACAAATTGAGTGAAAATATTTCCATTTTACATAAGAGAGATCAGAATCCAGAATATGTATAAAGAATAAAAACTTCCCTCCTAAAAAGAGCAAATAATATATACAGCAACTCTCACATAGGGGGAAAGTATAAATATATATTTGCCTCTAACTTGCTAAAGTTCAGAGAATTAAAATTAGACATTAAATCTCAATAATACGTCATTTCTTACACAGCAAATTTTTTTTAAAAATTTGATAGTATCAAGATTTGACAACTGTGTGAGGAAACAGGTGCATATGCCATTGGCTTTACAAATAGGTACAGCCACACAGAAGGACAATTTGTCTGAATTTGCCTTGTCATTCAGCCGCGGAGTTGTGCCTGACTCTCTTCGACCCTATGGACCGCAGCATGCCAGGTTCCTCTGTCCTCCATTGTCTTCCAGAGTTTGCTCAAATTCATGTCCGTTGAGTTGGGAATACCATCCGACCATCTCATCCTCTGCTGCCCTCTTCTTCTTTTGCCCTCTATCTTTCCGTGCATCAGGGTCTTTTCCAAAGAGTTGTCTCTTCGCATCAGGTGGCCAAAGTACTGGAGCTTCACATCAGTCCTTCCAATGAATAATCTGAATCTGCCTAAGACTCAGTAAATCCCTCCTTTGACTCTATCCCCTGAAAAGATTTGCCTGTGCCCACAAGCAGAGGGATTCAAGGATAAGTGAAGAATTGCTTGTATAGCAAAACATTCAGTGAAACACTCTTCAGCTGCTTAACAGGTATTAAGCAAAAAAGGATTTCTCAATCAGTTATGTGGAGGAAGCTCTAAGTTAAATGGATCAGACTTTGTCATCGTGGGACTTCTTAGTGTGGCAGACACCTTACTCTACGCCTGAGTTTCTCGGGGCCCGTAGCAGACAGCACTTCCCACAATTACTGAACCACTAAAACCTTCTTTCAGGGACACAAGGAACTAGTGGTTTAGGAAATGAGCTGAGGAGATGCTGAACTACCTGATGGTGCAAAACAGTCCGGGGCCTCTTTCCATGGAAAGGCCAGTGGCTGGGAGGCTCTGAACTTAGTAGTCAGGCAGACTGAGCAATGAGTAGACAAGGAAGAAATAAGACACTGAAGACTTTTCTTCAGGAATGTCCAAAGCAGCAGCATTGGAGACAGAGGGCAGGGCAGGATTTAGGGTGGGTATGTTGTTTTGTTCTGTTTTGTTTGTGGGTTGTTTTCTCTTTTTGTTTGTAGTATGGAAGACACGTGTGTTGGTAGATAATGGGGAATAACCCAGCAGACGGGCAGGAAGCCCTGATGGCACAGGGGGTAAAGAATCCTCCTGCAAAGCAGGATCAGCAGGAGACATGGGTTTGATCTCTGGATTGGGAAGACACCCTGGAGAAAGAAGTGGCACCCCACACCTGTATTCAGGCCTGAAAACTCCCATGGACAGAGGAGCTTGGCAAGGCTACAGTCCATAGCGTCACAAAGAGTTCGACACGACTGAGCTACTAAGCATGCCAGCACCAGCAGGGGGAAGAATTTGAAGCTACAAATACACCAGAGAAGATGCGCATTTCTGAGACAGGAAAACATTAGCCTTGCCGGCACGCAGTGTCATTCTGGCAGTGAGTGGAAGGGTTTGGAATGTGGACCCAGGTAGACTGGTAAATGAAAGAGGGACATGATAACCTGAATACAGATTAATGTACTATTTCCTACTTTTTCAATAAAGTAGGCGGTAAGGCGATCTTCCGTGAGGGAAGGAAACACCAATGTGCCAGGGTTAAGGTGAGAGAGGTCAGTTGGACGCAGCACTTGCAGGCAGGTGCTATGTTCAACTTTGGTTTTCTTTCGTCTCTTTGGTTTGGTGCTGATATTTTCCTAAGTTTTCACTCATTTACCATTTGTGCGTGAATTGCCTGGTATTAAAAATGATCAAAAAACAAAACGGAAATGTCCAGACTTCTTTAGTTTATTTTACAGAGAAAACAGACAATCAATAAAGACAGTGGAGAGGGGCAAGAGGAGACAGTTGAAAGAAAGGGAAGGATATTTTCTTTCGGGAGAAGGTATAGCAAAGATTTTCTTTTTAAAGAGGAATAGTAAAAGTAGGAAAATAGTAAATAATAGTGAAAATAGTGAACAACAGAGGGTCTTGATGACCTCTGCATCCAGAACGGGGGTTAAACAACAAATAAGGATGCTGCTAGAATTTTCAAACATTGTTCTGAGATCCTAATCACGCAGACCACTCAAGACTCGTTTTTCAGAAGATAAAAGCACTCCGTTCAGGATGCACATTGCAAGGGCCACAGCTCTCCACAAGAGGGGAGCATGGCCTCAGTTTTGAATGTCTTTGGAGCCCTTTCTCTTCTCGAGATTCTTTTTGCCTTTCACAGAGACAGAGGCTGTACTCAACCTGTTTGTTGAGTCTACAAACATTGATATGAGCATAACACATTCCTCCCCATGCAGGCGCAGGTGAGATTTTACTGGACACATGCTCACCATTTGCAGGAACACGGACCTGACACGCATAAAGAGCACGTTAAATGACAGTGGGGAGAGTGGGGAAGCTGTTTGAGAGTATCTAATTTTATTCTTCATAAGCTGGCAGAATTTTTCTCTTTAGCCAGCACTGTATTCCTTCAGAAAATCTACCTTCCTCTCTTCGGTGAGTATATATTCACCAAAACCATAGAGCAACATATACTGCTTATGTAAAAACATGATGGATGCAGATACTGTTTTTCCAGCTTAAAAATACATGTACGATTTCTTTGAGAGCTTGCTTCCAGTACAAATATTTTATTACAATGTTTTAATCTTCATTAAGTACTGAAGACATGCTAGGTTCTATAATTCATACCAGAAATAAAGTGGAGGGTGCTAGTAATATAAGAACCCAGGTTTCACTATTTTTAAATTTTAATTCATAAGAAGAACAATACAGTGTTGCAGTGGGCATGTTTCCCAAGTTGGTAGAAATTGCTCAGACCCCACAAAATTAATGTGATAAAAACAGCAAAGTCTTATTGACTCTATAGCCTACTTGGGCACTTTGCAATTTAAGTAATTATGATTTAATGAAATATCTAAGAACCTAGAAGTAAAATCCTCTGGTTTATTTTACCCTCTTCAACTTTGAAGCAGATTTGTTTTGTTGGGTTTTGTTTTTGCTTTAAATTCCCTGGAGCTTGGGTTACTTACCCAGAGTGAATTATTTACTAATACATGTCATCCTCAAAGTAGAATATCTCCTATCAAACGATTGGCATCCACTAAACACTAATAACCTATGAATTCAGCTATGCAGAAAAGCAATCTGAAGTGTCTGGAATGGACTGCTTGTTTCACAGATAATCCCGCCTCTGCACCAAAGAAACTGGGGTGAGAGAGCCACACTGTTCTTTTGATAACACATGGCAGAGCCCCCTCCCTGTGGAGCCCCTCCCTGGCTGTCTCCTTTCCCTGCTCTGCTCCAGAATGAAGGTGGGACTGTAACTCAAAGTGTCTTGCTTTCTGCTCATTATGATTCTGTAAAGCCCTGGCGTTTAGGAAATGTGTCTCCATTTCCATGGAGATGAAGCAGGAAGGTCAGATTGAGCTTTAATCAAAGGTATCTCTCATGCCAGGGTCGGAGGCTTCTCTCCCTTACATGTGTGCCTTTGATTTGGTTGCTTTTTTTATTTTTTTAAGATGCCGAAAACCATGTCAGGGGCCTGGCCGTGGCTGTTGTCACTTAATTCAGACGCCTAGAGAAGACAGTGATGTTGTCGTTGACAATTTACTCTTGCAGTATTTCTCTGCTGAACTCAGAGGGATGTTGTCACTGGTGCATTATCAAAAATACATGAAGTTCTTGCCCCTTATTAAGTGATGTCATGTCAGTTGAGCTAACGTTTAAAATATAACCCTAGTGGTGAGCAGGCCCCATCTCTTGCAGGAAACAAGCCCGTGCGCTGTGTTGCCAGGGGGACCATCTCCTCCTGGGGAGGGTGTATTGTGCTGTGGCCCCATTTACTTCAGAGGTTTCCCTCTTTTCTCTGAACACTCTGTCAGTCCCTCTCCCTCCCATCCCTGCTGCCCCACCAGCATCCTCATTGCCACTGGTATATTTCTCGCTGTCCCCTGTCGCCTGTCCCTATCTTCTCTGGCTGGGAGTGCCCTTACTAACCTCCAACCCCTTTCTTTCACAGGAGAGAGAATCCCTTTACTTTTCCAGTGTTGCCGATGCCATCATTCATTCTGCTTTAGGTAGGCATTTCATTTCCTGAGGAACCCAAGTCATTAGATGCATTGCTAACTCAAGTAGTTCTTGGGCTGAGAAGGGTGTTATCACACTATGTGGGGCAAGAGCGGGGCTCCCTCTCCTCCCAGACTTGATCCTTGGATCTCCCATCTGTTTTCCTTCTCAATTTTGAAGGCTCTCAAATTTCACTCAAGTTCAGGACTGTATGTGCTATACACAAAATTTGGTTTCTGTTCCAGTTTGAAAAAAGTATGGATTTCCACCCTTGTGCTTCAGACATGTGAGGCGGTCACGAAGGAAGAGTCAACCCTGGGCAAAACCGTCCGCCCCACCCCCACTCCCCTTAGCAGCCTCCCTTCCCCAGGCTCCTTTCCTTCCCCATTTTTCCTTCTGGCTGGCTATCTGCTACTGGCTAACAGACCTTTAATACCAGCTTATGCTGGGGCCATATCCAGGGAGGTTTACAACAGAAAAATGAGAAGTATGAGAGACCTGCTATATGACCTTGGAAGGCTGCTTTCTTATGTTCTCAATAAAAATCTCTAAAGTGACTCCAAGGATGTTGTCTAGGATTAGGGACTTTCAAGAGGGCTAGGATAATCTCCATGTCCTCTTCCTTCACTGTAATAGCTTTTCCTAATGAAGTGCTTGTCCTTTTGCTAATACACCTTGAACTATAGAATCTTCAAGAGATTATAACAGTGCTTCAGGGAATAGAAAGAGCTATTCTTTTAATGCCACAAATATTTCCCTCCTTACTTTTGGTTGCAATTATCACCAGCTTTCCCTGCACAGCATCCAGACATTCAAAAACCATGTACCAGACCCAGAATATTACACTGATAAGCAAGAGCTAGTCAGTTATCAAGAGCTAGTTATCAAGAGTTATCAAGAGCTCTCTTTTTCACAGCACACCTAACATCAACTGAATCAAAGTCAAATTCTTATCCACAGGTCTTACCCTCTCTATCCCATTACCAGCCGCATTCTTTCTCTGTTTCTGCATTCTTGTAATTGTTAGGACTCTTAGCTGAGGATGGCAAAATCAGACTAAGGGGAAAGAAAAGGAGTTTGTTGTTTAGATATGAAGGTATCCCATAGAAAGCAAGAAAGGGTCGACCAGCAGACCAGGATAAGGGTAGGGACTCAGATGAGCCTCAAGAGTGGAAGCAAGGCCATGGGATCATGGCAGGGCTCCCCAACTCTGCTGTTTGTCCTTCAGTCATATTCCCTCCCCTGTCTCTGTCTGCCTCTCTGGCGCATGTCATTTCTCTCTCAACTGCTGCCATGACCTCTGCTCCTATGGCTGGAAAACCACCAAACAGTCTGAGTTTTACACAGCATAGCTCCTGCTATCTGCACAAACACAGAATCACCTTTCTCAGAACAAATTTTAGAGTGCATGATCATATTTCAATGGGCCTGTATAGCACCTTCCCCTGGGGCCGCACAAGGTGCAGAAGGTGTTCAGAAGGTGCACTCACATGTCAGCACCTGTTATTACCAGATGGCCAAGTAGAGGTCAAAAGCGGGAGGGGTCGCTGTAGTGACCTGAATAATGGCCCCCAAAGATACCCGGGTTTTAACCTCTGGAACCTGTGAGTGTTACCTACGTGGCCAAAGTGACTTTGCAGATGGGCTAACTTAGGAATCTTTAGATGGGAAGGAGGATTATCCAATGAACCCTAAGTGGAATCATGAGTGTCCTTTCTGGAACCAGGCAGAGGTAGATATAACTTTAAAGGAGATGGAAGCAGAGAGTGGAGTGATGTGCTTTGAAGATGGAGGAAGGGGCCACAAGACAAGGAGTCCAGGCAGCCACTGGGGACTGGAAAAGGCAAGGAAATGGATGTCCTTCTAGATTCTCAGGAAGGTGCACATTCATGCTGATGCCTTGATTTCAGCCCATTGAAAACCATTCTGGATTTCTGGTTTCCAGAACCATAAGAGAATAAACTTGTTTTAAGCCAGCAACTTTGGGTGTTTTATTAACCATAGGAGCCATAGGAAACTAATATAGAGGTTCTTAAAATACAAGAAAGGAGGGAATGCCTAGAAAGGGGGTTTTTGGTGAGGCTCTGAGCTGTCAGTGCAAAATATGCATGCAGAAGACTGTTGTTAGGGCCTCAGGAGGGGTATCACAGTGATAGTTAGATTCTGACTTCCGATTAGAGACCTCAGATACATGCAAAGAAAATGGGTCATGACTGAGCAACTAGATGCCAACCCTTTCTGGTTTAAGTGGGAAAGTTCAAAAGAAGTAGGATTGGATATAAATGGTCACATGGGGAAAGTTTCAAGAGAAAGCAAATAAAGGGGGAAAGGATCTGAAAAAAGAAGGAAAGAGACAGGAAAGGTTCAAGAAAGACAGAAAAAGAGAGAGACAGTGTTAGTAGCTCAGTCATGTCCGACTCTTTGTGACCCTGTGGACTATAGCCCACCAGGCTCCTCTGTCCATGGGATTCTCCAGACAAGAATTCTGGAAGGGGGTTGCCATTTCCTCTTCCAGAGGATCTTTCCAAATGAGGGAGCAAACCCAGGTTTGATCCTGCATTGCCAGCAGATTCCTTATCATCTGAGCGACCAGGGAAGCCCATGGGAAGATCCTAGAAAGAGCACTAAATAGCAGCAAGGGCCCTGTTCCCAGCTCCCTGGTGCTAGTTCCAAAGTAGCAAGGGTTCTCTACCTTCAGAGCCTCGGTCCAGGCGATTCTGAGGGGGAGGGCTTGAAGGACCTGATCCTGCACACCCACTCTAGCTCAAGGACACTGCTTGTGTGTCTGATGGCTCAAACTTGTGTCTGATGTTGGCCTGGATGTTGCCTTGTTAGCTCCTGGGGCTCCTGAAGTTTGTATCACACACTTTGGGACATGGTAGCTTTATCGGCACAAAATCCTGTACAGCTAAAATGGAAAACCCCCAGCTGGCCATGCACAAAATCTCCAAGACTCCTTGGTAAGAAACAGAACAAGAGAAACCAAAAGACATGACCCTTGTGTCAGCCCTGGAAAATACTTTCACTGTGGACTAAGTGCTTATTGAGGCAAAATGTGAATATTTCTCAAGGAAATTTGGAGACAGTTCTCCAGAGCTGAAGGTAAAACACAAATCCATCAGCACCAATAGAGGCAAGAACACATTCTCTGGTAACGGCAGAATTTATGGGTCACAGAAAAGATGGCACTTTTAACAAAAAAATAAGGAAATTCTTATATTTGGGGAAAATAAACTGAAGATAAACAAATGTGCCTGAAATCACATCAAAACCTACTTTTTCCTAAAGTCCCAGTCTGTGTTCTTTTTGTCGACTAAAATCATAACAATCTAACAGAAGTTATTAGTTATTTGAATCCACATAATTTTAAAAATATAGCTATAAATTGTATTTTCAATAGCTTCAAATTATCTGAATAGCTCTGTCATCTGTATGGAAATAGAAAGATTTTTTTTTGTTCAATCCTGGAACTGTAGTAAAAAGAGAAAGTGTGTGTGCCAGTTCGGTGTTGCATTCAGTTAAATGTACAGATCCCAAAATTTAGTGGTTTAATCTAAGAGGGTCTAGATCTTCTCTCATTAGAGTAATCCCTGAGGTAGGTGGTCCAGGGTTAGTCCACACTCTCCACAAAGACACCCTTCTCTCCTTCTGCTCGGTCACCCTCAGCAGGCAGCTTTGCTTTACTTTGGTTCTATGCATACAAGAGAGCTTCGGTGTCAGCTCACTCTGCATTCCAGGCAAGAAAAAGCAGGGGATACGAAGGGTCAAGGGGAAACGGTGGAAGGTTTTCTTAAGCAGCAACTACTTGTCATACATTAGCAGGCTATGGCCCTCTTTATTCATCCCATGCTGCAGATTCTTTTTAAAGCTGGGTACTTTACTTTCTTAAAGAACATCAGGGGACTTCCTGGTGGTCCAGTGGTTAGGAGTCTGCCTTCCAATGCAGAGGACACAGATTTGGTCCCTGGTCGGGGAACTAAGATCCCACATGCTGCAAGCAACTAAGCCCGTGTGCTGCAACTAGAGACACCCACATGCCATAACAAAGGTCTTATGTGTGCAACTAAGACCTTGCACAGCCAAACGGATACTTAAAGAAATAGAGCATCACAAGTTTTTCAGAAATAAGTTAAGGAGAGTGGATATGGAGTATACAACTAACATGTCTGCCATACTCTTGAAAAATGGTCAACCGTTATATTTGCCAAGATAAAAATCATCATTAGAGCTTCTCTTACTGCTATTTTAAAATCAAGAAAAATGCTTTAGTAATAGGCTGTATTCATTAAGACTATTTTGGTTGTAAAGAACTGAACCAACTGACAAACTGAAGCTAAAAGGAGGGGCTGATAGAGGTATACTAGGTTATGTCATGCAAGTGAAGAAAAGTCTGATTAATCTACTCTCAGAAAGAAAAGCAGATAGGAATTCTCCAGGGATGTCTTGGTTTGTTTTTTTTTTTTCTGTATAAATCTGCCAATAGCAGATACAGACCACATAGTGCTTCTTACAAAATAGCACCCTAAAATTGCATGGTGATAACTACCAGCTCATGTCACAGCTGGGTTTCTATAGGTCATTGAATCATTCAATAAGGCCAGTATTTTCTGAATGACAGAGCATATGATAGTATCCATTAATCTCTTGGATATCATCTCATTGCTGGCCCGCTTTGCTGTGAAGTGGATTTGGTGATAATATGTTTACTGACAGTGCATATGACCTTCAATAAACTCATAGACAATGTGCATTGGTGTGAAGGGAAGACAAAGTCCAAATCCAGAGCATGTGTATATCTTCTGATAGTTAAAAAAATCCCAATTTTTTCACTGGTGGCAGGGGCCCAGTTTAGTTGATCTAATTACCAAGTGCCCAGAAAGCATCCTTGAGGCTTGGTAGTGGTTCAAAATTGGATGCCCCTGCTTGAAAAACTGGATACTCAGCAATGATCCTAGGCAGGAAAGTCAGATCTACTGAAGGGGAGTTCATGAAGTTGAGCCTACAGCAAGATTGGTATCTATCTCTGCCATCATGCTTGCCTTATTCATAAACCCAATTATTAAACAACACATTGACTAATAAAGGAAAATGACATCTATGGACCATCCTGCCCACCTGATTACCGCGAGTTTCTTCTATGAAGAAGATCTTCTGAAAGGGATGTATGAGATACAATTGTTTTCACGCTTTAAGCCCATCCTGAAAGACCCAAACACACTGCCCATTCCTTAACCTTCTTGTCATGAATAATCTAATCTTCCTCCTCTCCAGTGAGGGACAGACAATAACAATGGCCTAGAAATCAATATTGATCCTGATTTTAGGCCAAATTTCCTTTAGTTTAAGTAGATAGCCAATTGGTATGCTTGCTGCTCTGGCCACTTCTGAGAGTTTTAATTTCTGCCACTGTCTTTCAGGCCACTCCTGTCTGGAGCCTACAGACCATTCCAGTTCATGTCAGCGTTTCTCCAAGAATCAAGTGTGACAGTTTCATATTTAGTCAAGTGGCCACAGGAAACCACCCATGAGACCATTCATAGGTATGGACTAAGAAATTCATGGGAATGTGAAAGATGGGAGTGTGTATGATCTGATTGTGTAAATGACTTGTGCTTTCAGGATCTGATTTGATAATGGAGTAGTACTAGCCATACCCAGTTTTAAAGCTACATATATCAAATGGCATTAGTTGCTCATGAGTAGTTCAAACACTACAGCTTTATGTTGTTGTTGCTGCTGCTGCTGCTGCTGCTAAGTCACTTCAGTCATGTCTGACTCTGTGTGACCCCATAGACAGCAGCCCATCAGGCTCTCCCGTCCCTGGGATCCTTCAGGCAAGAACACTGGAGGGGGTTGCCATTTCCTTCTCCAATGCATGAAAGTGAAAAGTGAAAGTGAAGTCACTCAGCCATGTCTGACTCCTAGCGACCCCATGGGCTGCAGCCCACCAGGCTCCTCTGTCCATGGGTTTGCCAGGCAAGAGTACTGGAGTGGGGTGCCACTGCCTTCTCCATAGCTTTCTATGGGACAGGTATTCTTTATTCACCAGAGTCCATTTAAAAACTGGAAGCTCATTCTAAAGGAAGAGTCAAGGGAAGAGGATACCTCTGCTTTCAGACTCTAGAGACCACCACTAGATTGCCCCTTAGGGCTCATCAAGGACTCCATTGTGCAACCCCATCTGCAAACAACACCATTGCACTTGCTGGGTTACAAAGGCTGAGGGAAAGTAGCCTGAACTTTGCTGCTGTTGTTTAACTGCTAAGTTGTTCCTGACTCTTTTGTGACCCCATGGACTGTAGCTTGCCAGGCTCCTTTGTCCATGAGATTTCCCAGGCAAGAATACTGGAGTGGGTTGCCATTTCCTTCTCCAGGGTATCTTCCTGATCCAGGGATAGAACTCACATCTCCTGCTTTGCAGGCAGATTCTTTACCTCTGAGCCACCAGAGAAGCATGAACTTTGCTCTGAGACAGTTAAACATGTTTCTCTCATGCTGGCAGATACTCAGGTACCTGGAGAGGATATATTCACAAAGATTTCTCTCCTTTTACTTGCCATGGTTCACTGTGGATAAAGTATATTTATCCTTGTCTCACAGACTTTGGGTTTCCCCACCAAATGACTTACTTTCAAGAATGGAATGGACATGGACATGACGGTATTCCAGCTCCTAGAAGAGACTGTAAGGTGTGATGTCTGTTACCAACTGCTCTCTTGCACCCCTGCCCTGCACCAAGAGAACAGCCCAAGTAGATGGCCCTCTTCAATTCTGGCCCTAGAATTAGCATGGCACGTGGTGCATTACCTGCAACCTGGATTAGCATTCCTGTGGCAATGCATGATGCAAGGGAAGGAGAGAGAAATGCTTTATTTTGTTAACCACTGAGATTCTCAAGGTTATTTGTGACATGTGCTGTGCTCAGATGCTCAGTCATGTCCAACTCGTTGCAAACACATGGACGGTAGCCCACAAGGCTCCTCTGTCCAAGCAAGAATACTGGAGTGGCTGCAATACAAAATAAAAAGTTTGAAAAACTTATATTTTAGGTTGGAAATAATATCCCAACATATTCTAAAGTATCAATGCATAGATATGTCATAGTATTAACTCCCATATACTATCTCCTACTCCTTGAACCAAAACATCTTTTCCTATTTCATCAGATTCATCACCTTGACTTCATTGATGTAATGAACACAGATAGTACGCATTCTTGATGGCCTGCTGGAATCCCCTTGTCCAGGCAGGCCTGTCCCAGTGCTTTGAGTGTTACCTGCTAATGACTTTCAGCTGCCAACTTTTGCCCAACAGTTACAGGCAGGAAGATACTTTTTGAGTAGGTTTCTTCATGGCTGAATGTAGGTTTACAGGCTGCTAGTTTTCCAAACCGGAGAGGGCGATGGCACCCCACTCCAGTACTCTTGCCTGGAGAATCCCAGGGCCTGGGGAGTCTGGTGGGCTGCCGTCTATGGGATCACACAGAGTTGGACACGACTGAAGTGACTTAACAGCAGCAGCAGTTTTCCAAATTGAAATATGCAAGGCACCTGAACATACACACAATCCAGTGACCAATTCCAAATACCTTCTCTTATTCATCTCCTGAGAGTCTGCTCAGGACTTAACCGAAATCAGATTGATTATATTCTTTGCAGCCAAAGATGAAGAAGCTCTATACAGTCAGTGGGTGTTCTTTGGAAGGACTGATGCTAAAGCTGAAACTCCAATACTTTGGCCACCTCATGTGAAGAGTTGACTCATTGGAAAAGACTCTGATGCTGGGAGGGATTGGAGGCAGGAGGAGAAGGGGATGACAGAGGATGAGATGGCTGAATGGCATCTCCAACTCGATGGACATTAGTTTGGGTGAACTCTAGGAGTTGGTGATGGACAGGAAGGCCTGGTGTGCTGCAATTCATGGGGTCGCAAAGAGTCGGACACAACTGAGCGACTGAACTGAACGGAGAGTCTGCTGCCTGTAATCTCTCTCCTGGACAATGACTGTGTTGGTTGAGGTTATTAGCATTGTTATCACCAGAAATGGACTCTGGCTAGCTTAATTTAAAAACCTTATTAGCGAAGGCTATGATTTTTCCTGTGGTCATTTATGGATGTGAGAGGTGGACTGTGAAGAAGGCTGAGCGCTGAAGAATTGATGCCTTTGAACTGTGGTGTTGGAGAAAATCTTGAGAGTCCTTTGGACTGCAAGGAGATCCAACCAGTCCATTCTGAAGGAGATCAACCCTGGGATTTCTTTGGAAGGAATGATGCTAAAGCTGAAACTCCAGTACTTTGGCCACCTCATGCAAAGAGCTGACCCATTGGAAAAGACTCTGATGCTGGGAGGGATTGGGGGCAGGAGAAGAAGGGGACGACTGAGGATGAGATGGCTGGATGGCATCGCTGACTCGATGGACCTGAGTCTGAGTGAACTCTGAGAGATGGTGATGGACAGGGAGGCCTGGCGTGCAATGATTCGTGGGGTTGCAAAGAGTCGGACACGACTGAGCGACTGAACTGAACTGAACTGATTGTGGGGGCTCACAAATTAAAATAAGAATTGAGTAAGGGTGATTGGAGAGGTGAAGAAACTATAGAATCTCCAGGGACATTTGTAGCAGAGATTAAAGACCCTGTCTATTTAGGGGTGGTTCTCAAGTTCGTCTGCATATTCCAGTCATATGGGAATTATATAATCCTAGTGCTGATACTCAGTCCACACCTGAAGTGAACTAAAATCAAAATCTTTTGTAATGGGACTCAGGCATCAGTATCTTTTATAACCCAAGAGTTGATTCCAGTCAACAGCCATGGTTCAAACTTCAGCTGCATCAAAATTACCTGGAAGGCTTATTAAAACACAGACTGCCAGGCTCCAGTCCCAGAATTTCTGATCTACATAAAATCCATTAGAAATGATTTGTATTTACAACAAATTCCCAGGTGATGCTGAACCTGGGTCTAGGGTGAGCCTGAGATTCTATATTCTTGACAAGTCCTCATGTGATCTGAGGCTGCAAATCCTCAAACCATATTTAGGGTAGCAAAGATCTAGACCAAGGGTTCCAAAATATTTTTCTCAGTTCCTAATTTGTGAGCCACCTGTTTGGTCTTCCCTAATCAGGTTTTAAATTATGCTAGCCAGAGTCCATTTCTATTGGTAACAAGACTAATAACCTCAACCAACACAGTCACTGTACAAGAGAGTGATTTAGCAAGTATCAAAGGCATTGCAATACATTGTGAAAACATGTATTCTTGGACCCCACCATCAGATTTTGATTCAGTAGTTCTGAGGTGAGGCCCGATAATTTCTAAGTTGTTCTCAGGTGACACTGTCCCACCAGTCCACAGACCACACTTTTTATAGCACTGGTCTCAAGGTGGTTCTGACCATGGTGACTGTCCCCTGCCCCTCCCAACAAAAGGGCATTTGGCAAGATCTGATTACAGTTTTGATGGTGGCACTGCGGCAGGTGGGGAGAAGGTGGGAGGAGAAGGAAGGCTACCGGTGTCTAGCAGGTAAAGGCCAGGGATGCAGCTAAGCAGCACACGATGCATAGGAAAAAAACAGCCTCCCTCACTACTTTCTCTGACTTTGTAATTCCAGTGAGAAAGAAGAATATTTCCCCAGTTTGGGTCAGGTGCCCACCTGTGTGGTTCAGTCAACAATGCCAGGGTGGGAAGGCCTTGTACACATGAAAGGGGAGAGCCAGCCCTCAGAGCAAATCAATAGAAGGCAGACAGTGAGCTCTTCTGAAAGTCAAGAGAAGTGGGGAAAGGTGTAACTTTAGCCAAGACAATTGTGCTCACTAGAGCAGGGGTGGTGGTGGGTAACAGGCATCTCTGAGGAGTGACAAATGAGTGAATCTTCGCATACACAGCAGTTGCTGGAGCTGTTTCTGTAATCGGGACAGCTGGGAACCTCATTCCAGGCTCCTGAAGCCCAGGGCAGCTGCAGACAGACAGCTCCCTGTGTTTCCTCACTTCCCGCGTGTCCCCTCTCTCAGGTAGCTGGGCCTATTTCTTTTCCTTTCAAACTGATATATATACACACGGGCAGGCACACACACGTGAGTGTGCAGGCACAGTGCTCAATGTTGATTCAGTCAGAATTTTCAGTCTGTCCCCCACAAGAACTGGCGAAACATACAACCAGCTGGAGATAAAGAAAATAACTCTGCCCTAGTCTTTATTGGATCACCACTCACTTTGGTTGATCAATCCTGTTTCAGGTACTTTTTGTTCTACCTAAGTCTACCTTGGAATTGTTATTGACACTGGTTCATATAGAGAAGTAATAGCTAACTTCCACTAATATTCATTCAGGCTCTATGTTCAGATATATACATACATATACATATGTTATATATAATATATATGCACATATACACATGTCTAATTTGAATCCTCACAACATTCTTATGAGGTAGGATTATTATCAATGGAGAAAATTAGTTTTGGAGGTCTTAGATACTAGTCCAATCTTAATGCATTTCTCAAGTATGTAGTAGAAAAGGAATACAAACCCAGGTCTGTCTGTCAGTCACCAAAATCTTTTGCTTAACCATGGTCTTCCCCTGTCCTCCCCTATTCTGGACTTTCCCCTACTTTCCAGTCCCAAGCATGAGCCAAAATATATCCCAATATCCTCAGGAGCTAAAACAGTCGAATGAGATCTTACAGAACTGTCATGGGAAACCAATTTAAATACAAAATGCTAATGAAAGTAGAACACACAGTACTCAAGGCTTAATGAAGACAATCTGAAAACGTCGCTGAGGTGCATATCGCCAGTTAGAATTTCCATGTCGCTCAAGAAAGTACAGAGCGTACAAATGATTTCAGTGTGTGTCAGGCGCTCAGTTGTATCAGACTCTCTGTGATCCCGTGGACTGCAACCTCTGTCTATGGGATTTGCCAGGCAAGAATACTGGAGTGGGTAGCCATTTCCTTTTCCAGGGACTCTTCACAACCCAGGGATCAAACCCAGGTCTCCTGCATTGCAGGCGGATTCTTTACTGTCTGAGCCACTAGGGAAGCCCAAAATGATTTCAGACCAGATGGCAAAGTAAACTTAGAATGAGAGAGCCTTCACTGAAGCCACTATCTCAACGGAGACACCGCCTATGAGGCTGTAATGGCAGCCATCTCCCTGCAGATCAGCCAGCAACATGCTGTCAGATCAGCCGAGCTGGACGGAACCCTGGGTGTTAAAGAAAGTACCAAGGATTCCCCAGTGCTTTGTGGATTTCAGACGTGGCGTTTCACTGGCTTTTACCACAGAGGGTAAATGAGTGGAGGGCGCCTGTGCCATGCCAGCTCCCCAGAAGGTTGTGTCTCATTTAGATCATCAAATCCACTGGCCAGACATTCTTCATCCTCTGTGCTTTGTGGAATGCCAAGCATTCTGCAGATGGTTGGTCCTCCAAGTGCTAAATAATCACAGTGCGTAGCTTTCATGGGCTATTTGAGGTAGTCATTCTTCATACTCATTCTATTAACTGCCTCTGTCTCTGCTCTTGGTGAGAAACACTGTTATGAGTGACAAGATGCATACCTGGTTGAAAGGCATCTTCAGAAATAGAACTCCTTGCTCCCAATCGTTTCAAATTCTTACAGCATTTGACTCAAGTAAAGCACAAACACACACAAATTTAGTGGCTTGTCCTTTGTGCTAGTTGCAAAATTTATAGTCACCCTTCCACCTGTATCTTCTCTGAGATCCT
This sequence comes from Nanger dama, assembly GCA_917880005.1. Classification (NCBI taxonomy): domain Eukaryota; kingdom Metazoa; phylum Chordata; class Mammalia; order Artiodactyla; family Bovidae; genus Nanger; species Nanger dama. Next base: position 42,554,631 of record CAKJTW010000007.1, read on the forward strand.
ATCTGCCTTTGAGGCCTAACACAACATAATTCTACTCCACTATATAATGTAATGGTGAAAAGGAATTTTCTGCTTGGAACAGACCATCTCATTTCAATATGCTGTGACATCTTTTGGAAACCAATATCCTCTATAATAGGGAATGGCTGCAGATCAAGGGCAATCATTTCTCTGATTTATGAGCAGTGCAAGCAGATGGTTTTTGAATATCTGGCCTTTTCCCAAAAACCTCATGCAAGCTAAGCTGTTGTATCTCATTGAGTGAAAAGCTTTTTCTTCCAGGTAAAGGGCTGGGATAACTCAGAATCTGACTTTGTACTTGAAAACAGAAACAGAAGATGCTGCTCAAGAAAGCCAATGAACTATTTTTTTTTTTTTCCCCCTACAGCTAGCAGCAATCATAACTACAGACCAAGCTATGTCAGCCTTTAAAAAAAAAAAAAAAAAGGAGAGAGAGAGAGAGCCAAATACCTGGTCTGGAAGGTGAAGATGTCTCATTTTGCTATGGTTATTAGATTATCAATTTTCTCCCCTCAAGACCTGTGTGATTCACAGGGAACACTATTAGTCTGGCAAGAATTGATTACAGCCCTGACAAAGGTGACTTTCCAAACAAAAGCAAAAAGGTAAACTAGTCTCTATGTGAAATACATGTGAAGTTAGGTTTGGCTAGGATTATAAACAGGATCGTGGAAAGTTCTCTGATTAAAAGGAGTATGTTGGGCTCTTTTAAGTGAAAGACCAGGTAGGTGGGACTTGATCCTGAGCTATTACCAAAAAGTTGTAATTATCAACATTATTTCAATATTTCAAAAATTAAGGCTTTCAACTTGATTGATCCTCTCATAGGTCAAAAAAGTGACAATTTTTTGAGGACTAGGGCTTGACAGTGATAAAGATTTATTTCATCTCAGCATCAGAAGGCTTGGGGATGTTGTACACACAAATGAAGGAAGCCAATCTGAGTGACTTGAAACAAAGGGAACCACGAAAATGACTCTCTCTACAGTCAATATATTCAACGATGTGTCATTAATTTGAGATCCTACTCGTTTCTCTTTCTGGAGAATTAATGTTGGGAAAATGTTTGAAGCAATCAAATGAGTCTTTAATGATCTTGCATTCTTTCCCATAGCAATGAAAACCCTCCCTTATCCTCACTTAGCCCTCAGCAGTGCAGCAACCTTCTATTTCAAACTGTGCATCCAGGAAACATTTTTGCTAAAGTAAGCCTCAAGCACTTCTGCGATTGCGTGGGTTTTATTTTCGGGTTGAGATGGACGTCTTCGGCACCTGTTCAAAGGATTCCGAGGGTAAGCAGCGAGAGAGGAAGGGCGGCTTTTGCCTCCTGCAGTGCACTAAACTGCCGCCATGTCCCTCTTCCCAGAGGCCAGTCTCCTGTCTGTGACAGATCTTTATCCTCCAACAGGCAGCAAACATTCCAGAAATGAACAATGAGGCCTCCGCTGCACTCCACCTGTGTGTCTAAGACCACACTTGGCTCAGCTTGTCTTTTTGCCCTGAGAACAGACATCAGGAAAATCTTCTATTTTTCAGTTCTGCTAATTGTCTTTATTCCATAAACTCTGTTTTCATTCATTCACTTATGTAATCACTCATTCACATAGCAATTTAACAAACATTTATCAGTTGCCTGAATTAGGTTCAGGATGTTGGTGGGCTCCCAGCCCCAGACAGAAAAGAAGAGGTACATGTCCTCATAAGGCTTATATAAACTTAGGTATCTGGTTAACTTCATGTTATTTGGTTTTAGCTTTAATAGTTTAAGCAATTTTTTCTTGTTTAATAATGAAAAAATTTAAACTATGAATTTGCTTTTGAATACAGCTTTGATAATATGCAATTAATATTTTTATTTAATGTCATCCTTGCTATTATTTTTTGCTAACAACTGATTTGAGCTTTTCTTTAACTTAGTTTACAGGAGGATAGTTTGCCGTGATGCTTGTTTAATCTCAAAAAGGGATATTTTTGCTTCCTTATTATTAATTTCTGGTTTATTTTGCATTAAGGCCAGAGAATATATCCATTATAATTCCATTTCTAGAATTTACTATGATTTCTTTGTGGACTAGTAGTTCTGACTTTTATAAATGTTTTATTGTGAGCTGACAAAAATATATATTTTATTTATAAAAACAGAAATATGACAATGAAATGTGTTATATTTAGATGCTATTATTTTATATACTTTATGGCATACCTGTATTATAAATATACATGTCATTATATGATACTACTAGGTACCATTAAACATAAAACAATATACTACTAATAATATACTAATATATTTTTATAATAACAATATACTTTTTCATGTTTGACTTTTTGATCTGTTAAAAACTGAAAGAGGTGTGTCTAAAATCTCCTGATATTTTTAGCTTGCTTTACATATTTTGATGGTATTTATTTCACTACATAAAAATTAATTACTATTAAATTTATGCAAGAACTTCCTGGTCACTTTTAGTAGGTTTTGCTTTCAGTTCTATTTTCTTATATTAATATTGCTATTTGTGCTTTTTATGTGTTATAAAATGGTCCTTCTTTGTGGATCTCTTAGATAGCATTTAGGTTAAATTTTTAGATTTTGTTCTTTTTGTTTTATACAGGTTAATGATATCTGAACAACTTCATTTTATTTAAAACATTAACCCACTCAAATGCATCATAATTCATTTATCTGGTCTTGTTCTATTTCCTTTTGCAATATGTTTTAGGCTTACCACTTGGTAGGCATACTCTTGCATGCCAACTCTTTTTTTAACCCTGTTTTTTGCTATGTTGATCATACTTTTTGTTTTGCTGTTACAAAACCAAAGAAGATTGATTTGGGATTTCCAAAAGTATATCTCTCTGGTTGTCTATTGATGTCTACTTGCTCCAGCACCATTTGTTGAAAAAGCTGGTTTTCTTCCATTGGATTACATCTTTGTCAAAAATCAATTGGGCATTTTTGTCTGGGTCCATTTCTCAGTTCTCTATTCTGTTTGTTGACTCATGTGTCTATCCTTCTGCCAATAACACACAGTCTTAATACTGTAGAAATTGGGTAGATTGATTTCTCCCAATTTATCATTTTTCAAATTGTTGTAGTATTCTAGTTCCTTTCACTTAACCATTTAAATATTAGAATAACCTTGTGTATATCAACAACAATAAAAATTCTAGGTTTATCTTTGAGCAATGTTTTTACCAGGAAAAATGTGGAATATATTTTCTAAAGCTTATAACAAACATATCAATATATGCTAAACAAAAATTCTGTCTTTACACATGAAAGATATCGTAACTAAATAGAAAATTCTTGGTTAGAGCTCAAATTCTTCCTACTCCAAAATTCTATCAACATTGCTCCACTGGTATCTAATGTTCACTGTTATGCTGGAAAAGATCAAAACCAGTCATCTCTCTCCATTTTTTTCTCTCTGGATGTGCAGAAGACACTTTATTTACTATTGAAATTCAAAAAATTTCACCAGGATATGTTTAGGTGTTGTTTTCCTTTTGCCCAATTTGCCTTATGTGCTGTTTCAAGATATTCTTCATCTCAGAAAGTTTTTACGCTGTTATTTCCTGATGTTTGCTGGGTTCCGTTTTTCTCTTTTCTTGGAAGACCAATATTATGTAGGTTGAACACGTGCCTTTCACACCTGTGCTCTTCATTCTTGTTAATTGCCTCTCTTTGTTCTTATCCTGTGAATCCTGGGAGAATTTTGAAAAGCTGTCTTCCAAGTCACTGGTTACTTCTCTGAAAGAAAATTCTTATCTGTACTGCTTCTAACATACACTTTACATTTTCTCATTATATTTTAATTTCTTTACAATTTAAACTTTTCCTTGTCAGTTCCCTTTATACTTACAACTGTGTAGAAATCCCTTTTCTACTTTTTAAATACCAACTTTCTTCTCTCATTTCAGAGAATCTGTATCTTTTTAAAGTTAATTGAGTGCATAATAAAGATGGGATTGTGCCCCCTCTAGTAAATCGTTAGTTGAATAAATAATATGTGAACAGGAAAAACAATCAAACATTACAAAATGTATGTAATTAAGAGGTAGTCTCCATCTTATCCCAAATATCTATCCCTTTCCTATAATCAAATATTGCTAATAATTTCTAATTTCCTTCTGGAAATGTTTTATGTATATACAAGCATGTAGATGTATATGTTTTTAATATAGATGGGATGACTCTCTGTAAGCCTTGCTTTTTTCACTCCACATATTTTGAAGATCATTTCATATTAGCATATAATATTTTACTTCATTCCACTAACAATGCTGTTTTCAAAGTAGTGCACCAATAACAAATATCTTTCTACATGTTTATAAACACATCTTCAAATGTATCACAGAATGGTTATCACATTCATTCACTGAGGTAACACTGTTCATGCAGTAGTGAGCAAGTAGCACTGACTGAGTCCACCATAATTCACTCATCTGCTGCCCATGATGGACATTTAAGTTGTCACAAGTATTTAACCATGGAAAATGTGGGGTTTTTTTTAAAGCTTGGTTTTCCCTTGATTCTTGAATTGTGGGGTTGGTTTTTGTAGTGGCTGGTAAATATTTGTTCTTTCTGCTTTATTTCCTTTTTTCTTATTTATACATCATTGAATAATAACAGATACATCCAAACTTGATGCTTACCCAGAAACAAGGTGACTTAATTCTCCTTCTTTCCTCTCACCCCGTTCCACTTCTCATAGTGTCCTCCTTCCAAACATAAAATGGAGATTCCCATTTATTTTATAGACCCATTTAAGAGAGTCTGAAGGAATAACACCAATATGTTAATATTTACCTATGGGTGGTTGAGTTATAGGAGATTTTCACTTTCATTTTTATGCCTTTTATATTGCTTAAATTCTTTACATTGGAAATATATCAATATTACAAGAAGAAAATATAATGCCATGAAAATTTAAAATACACTATTCCCAGTTCAACAGCCCACAATATGGGAATAGGGACCACTGAATGTGAAAGTTGCGCCATGAAAGGGATTTCATCTCTATGCATTTTTCAAAGTATATCGAAGCCAGTAATACACTGGCAAGCTTTCTGTTGGTTTTGGCCCTTGTATCAGGAATTATGGAGTGTCTCTTCAATGCCAACCCCAAAGATGTTTCCTCTTCTTTACTGCTAACAAAATCTCAACTTTGCTTAGACAGAAAATGAAGAAAAGGATTAAATAGATGAGAGTTCAATGAAAGGATTACTTAGAGTGGTTTGAGCAGGTTCCAAGGATAGGCGACAGTAGAGAGATAAAACCTACTTCAGGCCTGAAGGAAAAGAGGGACAAGCAGTTACTGAACCCAGGGGAAAGCTATAGCTACAGAAGGTCTTCTGGAAGGAGCTGTGGCCTTTGGAGTAAAGAGAATGGTGTTACCAAAACCCAAAGAGAGCTGGAGCCACAGAAGCTAGACTACCTACCCAAGAGGAATTGTGCCAGTGGCAGCCCAAACAGGGAGGAAGCTGGAGAGAATACTATTTCACCATTTTTTTTTCCCTCCTGCCTTCAGATTTCCTCTCATGTCTACTGGTACCAAGACATGAGAGGTACCAGTAGAGATTAGGAGATTAGGTGATCTAGGTTATAGATACCAGCCCTTGAGGTAGGTAGCAACTTAAGAAAAGCAGAGAAATATACATATTTTATGTTCTGTATCACATCCCCTTGGCCCACCATTTTGTCCCGGCCATTGCGAGGTCACACAGCTGCAGCAACAGCCCCTGTTCTCAGCTTCATAGTATGTCTCTGGTTTCTCCAGAATCCTTTGCCTGCATCGTCTGAGACCCCTACACGAGACTAGCCTGCTTACCCATTCTGCAGTGTATTCAAGCTGTACATGTAAAGAGGTTAGTGGCCTCTGCGGCAACTGTTGATGGATTGGGTTCGGAAACCAATAGAAAAACATAATTTTTTTCATGTCTTGAGCAGACAATTCTGAGATGAAAAAATATTCACAGAATGGACACAGTTCTTCAAAGATTCTCAGACTGAGCCCTGGGTACCCATAACAGTAACCAGCATTGAACTTTAATAGCTCAACTCTTGAATTAACTTTACCTCCTTCTCTGTTTTACTACTCCCAGTCCCTTGACTCCTATTGCCTGATATCATTTCCCCAAATGACTACCTTCATGTATCCCTTTCTCCAATTCTGCTCTAGGGAACCTAAGATAAAATAGACAGAAAAGGGTAGTTTTGGAGGAGCGGGTATCCACTCTTTTCCCAAGTGATGCAGGGGTAAATGACCCTATTCCAAAATGCAGGTGTAGATTCTGATTAGCCCACAGTGATAGTTTGGAAAAGGGTATGTGGTTAGTTTGAGCTAACAGTAAAAGAAATAAGTTGCTCTAGTTTTATAATGTAAGTTCAAACCATAGCACCTTGTCAGTTCTAAACAGGCAGTCTAAAATACGAAAACTACTGAAAAACACATAATGTCTCCATCGGGTTCAAAACATTTTCAAGGGTTTAGGCAAAAATACATATCAATAATGCAACCATTTCTGGTGCTACAGTCATAGACAAGAGTTGGGACTCCACTGGAGAGATGAGGGTTGCTTGTGGTTTCCACAAATGTCTATCCAGAGTACAAGGGATGGGAAAGAATGAGGTTTAATTCTTTGTCAGTTATGAGGCTTGATTTTCCCGTAGTTTTGAGGATGTACACACTCTGCTCTGATTCCACAAGAAAAGTTAATAGTGTAAACCACAGGTTGGCCTATTTTTTTTTCTAGAAAGGGTCAGATAATAGATATTCTAAGCCTTATAAGCCATGAAGTCTTAAAAGGAGACATAGAAGGAGCTTATATAAATGGACATGGCCACGCTCCAGTGAAACTTTGTTTACAAAAGTAGGCAGTGTCCTCGATTGGCCTCTAGGTTTGAGTTTGCTGACACTGGTATAAACCAAGCAGCCCTTTGTTGTCATGTCACAAAGAATCCAATTAATACTGCACCTCACTGAATACTTTCTTCAAAATGTGAACGATCTCATCAGTAAATTTAAAAAATTAGACTATCCAGCAGCTTTCATCCAAAAAATTTCATTTTCTCTTAAGAATATTTGCCTTCTACTGTTGCTATTTACAGAAAAACTCAAATCAGCAAAATGATGTCTAATTGATCAACTCAATTAGACTTGTCAATTGTCTAATTGATCAACTTATTTTTCAACTTAAAACAGTTGAAAATATCTCCCAGAACATCTTATTCTGAAACTTTTACCCCTCCAAAAAATAAAACGGAAAGTACAAGATCTGAGAACCTATCATAAAAGTCCATTAATGTAAAAACCACTAAGTAGAACTAAAGAAAAATACATTTGTTCAAAAGCAATCACATAACTAAACCAAAAAGTAGTCTCCTGGAGATAACCTTATGTTAAAAGAGTTTCATGTTTTCTTGAGAGCTTTTCATGCTGAAAATTCTAAAAGCCCACTGGCTGCACACAGTGGCAGAATGCAACAGTGATTTCACAACCCCAGGCAAAATTATATAACAAAGTAAGGATATGACGGAGTCTATTTCTTATCCAGTGGTAAATAATCTGCAATTGCACAAATTAAAATTTGGTCCAGCCCCAGATGCTAATTGCAATACCAGGCAGAGTGTACTCAAGGTTTAATTTATATCAAATAGAGAAGAGCCTTCCAGTACCAGGCATTGAACCCCATGTTGGAATGCTGTAGCTTTTTCTAAAGCAAAATAACACACTCCCAACATCATTGTTCAGCTGCACCATAGACATCTCTGTGGGAGTTTTCTAACATATTACTGACAAGAGTTGGCCCTATTTAATCTATAATCATGAATGCCATCAGTGCCTATGGTTAGAGGACCATAAAGCCAAAGAATAGCATACACTCGGGTCTTGTTCAGGCTAAATGACTACAGGACAAGGGCCAAATAACATAGTAACTGTGACTGCATCACTAGATAGACCTCTCAAAATAGTTATTTCTTTGTCCTGAGTATTTAATGTAAAAATTAGCAATTCCTTTGCAGTTAAGAATTTATTTTTTCCTGATAAGCAAATGTTTAACTTTCCCACCAAACAATGATTTTTCTTCACTTGTCAACACACACATTTTCTATCAAAGAGCACAGAGTTTTCTTTGGTATTTTCTCTAGCAAATACCATAAACTGGATTGATTTATCATGTGTAGATTTTGATGTTGAGCAACTTACAGCTTCAAACAGATTCATTAAAAACATCAAAATCACTAAGTAAGCACTGAGATCTTTTAGCAACATGTGTATTCAGGTATGAGTGTGAGGGGCAGAACTTCCATTCACTTCTGTTTTATCACAAAAGACCTCCTGAGAGACAGTATTGTAAAAAACACAGAAGTTCAAGTCCAGGACTTGGTGAGCTGGAAGATGGATCAAGCATGAAAGATGAAAATAGAAAAAAAAAATCTATTTAGAACATGTATATGTCACTTAGATGAATGGGAACTAGAGTAAGTTTGCCTAAACAGAGGTAGGAGAACTAGTCTGATTATGAAAAGTTACAATGGCCCCTAAAAAGACCCTACTGGGGTCACATGAAGGTTGTGTTTAAGTAATGGATGAGACACTTCCATTAAGTAATGGAAGTCAAAAGAAATACATCATACTTGATGTTCATAAGGCTTTCAAAGGATATCAGGTACATTGATTACATCCTGATAACAGGTCTGAGGTAGATGCACTATCCCCAATTTCCTCACAAGAAAGTAAAGGAAATAGGTGGTGCTGGTGGTAAAGAATCCACCTGCCAATAGAGGAAACTCAAGAGGTGCGGGTTGAATTCCTGGGTTGGGAAGATCCCTTGAAGAAAATGACAACCCACTCTAGTATTCTTGCCTGGAAAATCCCATGGGCAGAGGAGCCTGGTAGGCTACAGTCCATGGAGTCCTAAAGAGTTGGACACAACTGAGCACACGCACATAAGACTGTTTAGCTGGTAAATGGTAGAATAAAACAACGAACAAACACAAATCCTCTTTGCATTATCTAGAAGTGTTATTTCCATTCCACCACAACATCCTTTGTATGAGGGACAGAGAAGCAACATGTCACATGCACTCCTGGACTAAAGGATGCAGTAAGTTCCAAAGTGAGCTAAAAATGTTTTACTTCAGTAATCTAGTATTTCCCAGGCCTTGCCATTGTTGGCTAGCTGTGGGACCTCATTCATGGCACTAACCCAAATTGCACTGGTCTTTCCTCTCCCTGCATTACACATACTCTCACTTCTTTGCAAACCCCTCCATACACTTCTGGGAGTTCCAGGGATGCCTCACGAATCCCCCAACCCTGTCTTCTCAGTGGCGCCCACTCCCTTGACACCACTTGAGGGCAGTGCCTCAAAGAGCGATTGCTACCGCCGCATTCCACGAGAATACTGATGTCTGGCCAAGACAGCCTTCGTGTTCGCTCAGCTTGACTAACCAAACTTTACATGGGCTTCTTCCTCACTCTAGTGTCCTGACCTCCCTTTTCTTAGAGCCTTTATTGAGGAAAACTTGCATCTGTACATTTTATTCTCTGCCCCTTTAAGTTGTAAATCTTCTCCCAGTCTCTTGCGAGTTTTACAACCCAGAAATATCTTTCTCAAGGACTTGGGAGTCATACCTGTGAAATATAATCACAGAGAAAGACAGGACACCTATCTCTTTATCTCTGTAGGAGGTAGGAGCCTGACTTCAGTAAGTGCCAAGTAGCAAACACAGATGGACTAAACACATGGCCCAACCTCCTCACTAATAACCTCTAGTTACTTTCCATTGGCTCAGCCCACTACTTAAAAACTCTCCGACCTTTTGTCCTATTGAAGTTGAGTTCATTGTCTCTCCCTATTATAATAATCTGGAATAACGTCTTGTTTAACTCTACCCAGTGCAATTTATCCAGACCAAGATGCTAACACTGGAAACTTCTCAAAGTAGTAAATCCCCAGCAACTCAAAGAGGTACGAAGACACATCTTTATGACTTGGGTCACACTTTGTAAGTGGTGAGAAAGCCAAAGGACCCTCACTCTTTCCATATCTCATGGAGTCCTTCAAGCAAACATATCCTCCACTTTCTTGCTGTAGCTGTACAGGCTGATGTAGAGACAGTATGACAGGCAAACACCATGCTTCTCTCTACATCTCAATTCTTTGGTTAGGTGCTCAGATAAAACAAACCATTTTCTTCCTACCCACCCCCTCACCCTTCCACCATTATTTTTTACTACAAATGGATCTGCTCACTAGATACCAATCACGCCCACAGATAATTGAATTCCAGGCCATCTCTGGTGGCTCAGATGGTAAAAAAACCTGTCTGCAATGAGGGGACCTGGGTTCAATCCCTGGGTCAGGAATATCCCTGGAGAAGGAAATGGCTACCCATTCCAGTATTCTTGACTGGAGAATTCCATGGACTGAGGAGCCTGGTGGGCTACAGTCCATGGGTTTGCAAAAAGTTGGACACCACTGGGCGACTAACATTTTCATTTCACTTTCACTTTAGTCCAAAGATCCCTATTTCACTTAGATGAGTGAAATAGTGTGATAGGGATGCTTTAAAATAGAACAAATGAGAAAAAAATGAAGCATTCTCAAATTTACTTTATCCCTTTTACATTGTTTGAAGGATCCAGTTCAAACAATCATTCATAAAGCATATTTAAACACTCATATGCTTTGTACCACCCATTGATTTTTCAAGTTAAGTTTAAAGGCCAGCCCAGCACGCTTAGAGCCACTGTACTCCCCAGAAAGGAAGGAAAAATATTTAAGAGATTAGCAGCATGGGTGGAATTCAGAGGAAATAGATTTAAGTTCAGTATTAGAAAGGGCTGTAACAATTACAGGAATCCAGCACTCTAATAAATAAACTGTTTTAAGAAAATGGTTTTGTCCATGTTGGAACCTGGGAAGAGGCTGGAGATAGCATTCAGGATGTTGTAGAGGAAATTCATGCATCAGGTAGGATATCTGACTTCTCCAAGGACCCTTCCAACTCTTAGATGATGCTGTGTGATGTATTTACTACTTGCAAAATATTATTCTTGTGGGTTCATTAATGAGATCTTAATTTCTTTTATATATATTCAGTTCAGTTCCGTCACTCAGTCATGTTCAATTCTGCGAGCCCATGAATCGTAGTATGCCAGGCCTCCCTGTCCATAACCAACTCACAGAGTTCACTCAGACTCATGTCCATCGAGTCAGTGATGCCATCCAGCCATCTCATCCTGTGTCGGCCCCTTCCCTCCTGCCCCCAATCCCTCCCAGCATCAGGGTCTTTTCCAATGAGTCAACTCTTCACATGAAGTGGCCAAAGTATTGGAGTTTCAACTTCAGCATCAGTGCTTCCAATGAACACCCAGGAATGATCTCCTTTAGGATGGATTGGTTGGAGCTCCTTGCAGTCCAAGGGACTCTCAAGAGTCTTCTCCAGCACCACAGTTCAAAGGCATCAATTCTTCAGTGCTTAGCTTTCTTCACAGTCCAGCTCTCACATCCATACATGACCACTGGAAAATTATATGTATTAGTACCTCATTAATGAGATAGAAAAATCTCTCTTAAATATAGAATATTTCTTTCTAAAATGAACATCTAATAACAAAAGTCTTTTATCAATATGTCAACTTCATGGCAGAGAAGGTAAGGGCACTGAATATCCAGGTGCATTTAACTGGTCACTATATCGCTGCCATCAGCTTTGTGCTCTGACATCAACTGTGAATTGATTTAGTGATTCCTTACAGCAATCGCCATGCACTTAGGCATTGCTCACTCACAACTAAGTGATCTGAGCACTACAGAGATAAGTAAAGTGCTCTTTATCTTTTTCTACAAGTGTTTCATTAGAGCGCTTTCCAGAGCTCTGTGCCAGACATCGAACTACCCCAGAAGACAGAATCCCTACTCTCAGACAGCCAAAGCTGTAGGAGAGAGGGAGTGAGCTCAGGACAGGAATCAGATGTTTCTCTTTCAGTTGATCTCCCCCTCCTCCAGGTTGGTGAGTGAACAGCTGGGCTCAACCAATGCTGGAAGTCAAGCCAATTGGCCCAGTTACATTTCTGGAGGTCATCCAATCTTGCTGGCACGGAAAGCCACAAAATGTTGACAGCAAGAAGAGACTCCAGACTTTAGGACACTCCAGTCTTATCTTTAGGATGTTCTAGACAACTTAGCAGTAGCAGGCATGAGTAAATCACCTTACCTTTTCAGGTCTTAAGATCTCACACACATCTGCAAAATGGGAATGATATCACATACTCTGATGCCTACAAGGCATTGTAAGAATTAAAAGTCAAAAATGCTATGTATATATTATTTAAAAGTGATTATTATTTTTGGAAAAAAATGAATAAATGAAGAAAAGACCCACTTCGCTGCTAATCAGGAAGGCCCTAGACTCACGTGCATATATGCCTGGTGCCCAAGTCACAGTAGAAAAAGGTAACAGGCTGGGTTAGCATTTCCTAACAGGTCATAGAAAATTAAAGTAGAATTTATGAGATTCTAAAATCTTCACTAATAATGTCAACTGCTAACCAAGGCCCTAGATATAAAATCCAAAGAATTTTGCTTGTGCTAGACACAAAATATTTCTTTCTTTATTCACCACTTAGCATATGTTCAAAGCTTTTGGATATATGCTTCAGAGAAAATTTATCTTCTCAAAGATACCATCATTTGTTAAGAGAATTTTAAACTTTGTCTTTAAAAACCGTTTATTTTAAAGCTTTTAGCTCTAGTGGGGAAGAATGCTAAGAGTGATAGTGGGCTCTCCCTTTAGCTACATGGCTTCACTTTGCTCTGACTGCTAGTATTTACCTCTGTGATTATGTTACCAAGAGTAAAAGCCTATTATATAAGAAAAACCATTTAAAGAATTTATTGGTATTGTGCGTACTACTCTGCTCATCAAAACAAATGGAGGGAAGAGTTGTCTGTGATTGTTGGAATCTAGTACTCTTGGAATTGTGTCAAGAATATAAACAGGGAGACTCTCCCATCCACTAAAAGCCCATATATACCGTTGACTCTGATGAGGTTCTTAGATTTTAAAACTTACAGTAGCCAATCAGAATCATAGGATTCTGATTCCAGTCAAGAAATAAAACATCTGGCAACACTTTCTGCAAGGATAATGCTATTTTTCTGAAGGTGGGAGAAATATTTTAATAGCAAGAAGGAAAAGATTAATCATTTTTTCCCCAAAAAACGCAACTCTGGAAGAGAGCAATTATGTTTCTTTCTTTTTTTTTTTTTTTTTGCATCTTCATCAGTGTCTTCTCTTGACTTTTACCAACAATATATAAGATAAGCTTCTCTTTATCAAATTTTACTTTGAAAGACTAGGAGTTTAAATGCGGTTGGCATTCCCTGCTGCTCTAGTCAGAGCACAGAGAATTATGGCCAAGTATATCTTTAAAGTCAGCATGTTGGCTTAGACACAGGCCAGCTTTCGTACAAAGGTGCTTTATGAATCATGAATCAAATGAATAGCATAATAAAAGTGCACACCTCTGGAAGTATCCATCTAGTGCATTTTGGGTGGAGAAAGAATACCTAGTCTCTCACTTCAGAAACTATGGAAGTGAAATAAAAATGGCTTATATTTATCAAAATCTACACATTCTTTTTCCCTTCTTTTTTTTTTAGGAGGCATTACTTATTTACAATGTGTTCTTTCTGGGATAGTCTGTGAGAGGAAACATCTTGTTTGCCCAGCACTCTTAAAAAAATGGTGAGCCCATGAACATCCATTACTGCAAGTCCCTGCAATGGAAGTGTTAACAACTTTGATGGCAATACAAATCAAACAGAGGTAATGGGAGCATACACACAGACACAAGGTTAAAAGCAATGGTGAAGGTCATTCCCAAAAGTTGTCCAAGAATATTTCTAAGTGCTTTTGTAGTGTGAATAGTTGGTGAAAGTCTCTTGAATTTATTGCAGTATTAAACTCAGGCACAGCTTTATTTGAAAGTTCCTGAGTTTTTTCCCATTCCTTCTCCACATTTTTCCATCCCAGAAATTTTCTCAGAACTGACATTTGAGCTATAGAGTTTAAGAAGACATGTTAAATCACAAAAGAGATAGTCTATAATATTTATTCATAGGGGTGAGTGGGAGGAAATTTTGTCCCCATAAAGTCCTGATGAAAAGAAGAGCAATTTTCCTTTCTCCCTGGCTTGTGTCTTGTCTTTGTGTGACAAGTTGGTATTGAAAAATTGTGTTGAAACTTTTAGTCACTCAGTCGTGTCCAACTCTTTGTGACCCCATGGACTGCAGCCTGCCAGGCTCCTCTGTCCACGGACTTCTCCAGGCAAGAATATGGGAGTGGGTTGCCATTCCTTCTTCCAGGGGATTTTCCTGATCCAGGGAGTAAACCTCTGTCTCCTGCACTGGCAGGCAGATTCTTTACCACTGAGCCACCAGGTAAGCCCATATGTCATTAAATCCACTCTCTATTGCTGAGGCTATGAATTTCTAACCATCGAAAAGCCAGTAGCAAAGGGAGCAGTTCAAATACCTCTTATGAAAGCTTCAGGCAGACGTCAATGGAAAGTTCTCCCTGGCCTCCTCCCTTCTTAAAATTAATGAGGATTCTTTGCACAGATTACCTACAGCTCAAAGCATTGGCATACTGATACCCACTCAGCTTCTCTCCATGTGAAACCCTTGGGGAAGTCTCTCAACACCCTCATAAAGTATTTCCCATCCACTCTTCACTTTTTTATCCCCAGCCCAATATGACCTTTCTTTGGGGAAACTCCACTTAAACAAACAAACAAAAACCAGACATTTTCCAGACTCCTTTGCAACTAACCGTAGAAGAACCAACTTTGGCCTTTAATACCTAATCGTACTTCTCAGAGTTTTGCTTTCTGTGTCCTCTTCATTTTCTGTCTACCTAGGACACCAATATGGGGCTGGAGAAGGCATATTGTGACCACGAAATCATCATGTAAATGAGAGCCATACAGAGATAACTGGGTAACAGAGCAGAAGGATAGAGCTCTGATATTGATATTAGGAACTGCTGTGCCAGCCTGGAATGCCTTTTCTGGACTTCTTTTTAAATAAACCAGTGCTTGGTTAAGGCAACTTTGGCTGATTTCTATTACATGCAACCAAACACGTTTCCTAACTGATATGCTAGTCGCGGTCCAGGTAGTGTCCTAGAAGGCGGGGTAGCTGAACTCTTCTCTGTTCTCTTTTCTATTTGTTGTCATTGCCCTAATATCTGTATCTACTTCCTTCAGAGTCTCCCTTTTGATTCCCAAGAGACTGTTTTTCCTTCAATCAAACTCAGTTTTTGTTATGCAGTCTTTGGCTTTTGAAAATACTGATTTTAATGTGAGTTTCAAAAGCCTCTTTGAGAAGTCAAAGACCGAACATCCATTGATTTTTCTTCTTGTGGTTGCATTCCAGTTACAACAATCTTAACTCTCCTCAAGGAAATGTGAAAATCTCTGATCACTGAGGAAATGATCATACACTGGGAACTGTGGACAAGAAAATACAAATTTGTTTAAGGCATTACATCAAGTAACAGAAAAAAACGGCTTATAAATTTATTAAAGCCCTTTTAAATGTCCAAGTTACTCATTACAGTCAGTAAGGTAAGTTTTCTTACTATATGTTAAAGAGAGATAGGATGCCCAAACTTATTCCTGCCTAGCTTTAACATACTCAGAATACTTGTATTAGCTTACAATGGGGCAAAATTATCTAACACGAGTCTATTATATAATAAAATGGTGAATATATCATATAACTTATTTCACACCACTGCAAAGTTTAAAATTCTTAAGTTGAACTATCATAATTCAGGGACCATCTATACACACCACAAAGATTTCTCAAGCAGTTTTCCAAACTCTTGTCTAAATTATCATTAACAACAACCATGAAAAACATATGGCATGTATTATCCACCAGCAAATACAAGTGTTTCATATGGAAAATATAGGTCATTAATAGCTTAAAAATTGTTAAGAGAACTTAATGAAACTAAAGTATATTAAAGAATATAATTTATTTGTCTGATGGAATGCCAGAACATAAATATGAATTTCAGAACTTGCTTACCTAAAAGCTCCTCAAAGTTTAGCCACAGTTTATGGGTCTCCCTAGATATGGCTAATTTATGGTAATAATCTTTTTCCCATAATTTTTAGAAAGAAGATAATTTCTTGAGGAATATCTTAAAATACTATTTCACCCATACTTCAATAATGGAAACTTTACATATACTATGTGTCACAAAGTGCTTATGACTATGATGAGTTTTGTGACGTCCTCACCAAATATTTAAACATGCTGCTGCTGCTGCTGTAGGACTGTTCACCAGTTTCAGATATTTGGTAAAACATAAAAAGAAATATACTGTATTAAACATTTTTATCTGGATAAATGGCCCATAATATATTTTTATAAACTTTTAAATTGAAGTATACCATATACAGAGAACACAAATGTGAAGTGAAATTACTACCCAGATGATGATCTAGACTGTAACTGTCAGGATTAAAATGAGAAATAGACAAATCCACAATCATAATTACTTCTGTCAATTTTTATATATTCCGAAGCTGTTTTACTAAGTGCATACATGTTTAGAGGTGTTTTTGGCTTCTGGCTTAACTGACCCTTTCATTATGAAATATCTATCATTTTCATGCCTTTCAATATTTCCTGCAGTCTTCTTTGCCTGATATTATAGCCATGTTGAATTTTTGCTATTGTTTATTTGGTGTATCTTCTTTCATCCTTTTATTTTCAATCTATATATTTAAATGGATCTCTGTAGAAAGCATATAATTGAATTTCATGTTATAATCTATTTGTGTTTTAAATAGTGCTTACTCCATTATATGTCATAACCAATGCAGTTGCATTTAACAGTATCTCAATAACTGTTTCTCTTTGTTCCATCTGGTCTTTGTTTCTTTTATAATCTTTTCCTCCCTTCTTTAGAATTCAATACATTTTCGATAAATTGAATAAAGCTTCCTTTTATTTCTTCTTTAGCTTGTTTATTTTATATTTTTATTATTTTTAGAAGTTAGAGATTATAATATTCTCTTTGCCATCATATAATCCTCTTAATATTAGTTCTTTTATCATTTTTAAATAATGCAATAAACTTGTAACAATTTAACTTGATTTACATGCCACTTGACATTTATGACATTACAGTCATATATTTTACACTCATATATTATCAATATAAAAATATTAGTATAAACCACAAAGATAATATTGTTATTTTAAACACCTATATCCTTTGATATTTACTCATATATTTATACTTTCCACTGCTCTTTATTTCTTTCTCTAGTTTTATGCATCCATCTGAAATTGCCAATACTTTCCTTTGGTCTCAAGAATTTCTATTAGCATATCTTACAGTCTACTTCTACTCATGACAAATACTCTCAGATTTTATCTAATTTCTTTATTTCCTCTGTATTTTTTAAATCATTTTAGATTTATATACATCTATTTCTGCTTTATTGACTATGCTAAAGCCTTTGACTGTGTGGAACATAATAAACTGTGGAAAATTCTGAAAGAGATGGGAATACCAGACCACCTGACCTGCCTCTTAAGAAATGTGTATGCAGGTCAGGAAGCAACAGTTAGAACTAGACATAGAACAACAGACTGGTTCCAAATAGGAAAAGGAGTGCGTCAAGGCTGCATATTGTCACCCTGCTTATTTAACTTATATGCAGAGTACATCATGAGAAACGCTGGGCTAGAGGAAGCACAAGCTGGAATCAAAATTGCCAGGAGAAATATCAATAACCTCAGATATGCAGATGACACCCCTTATGGCAGAAAGCGAAGAAGAACTAAGAGCCTCTTGATGACAGTGAAAGAGCAAAGTGAAAAAGTTGGCTTTTCAGAAAACTAAGATCATGGCATCTGGTCCCATCACTTCATGGCAAATAGATGGGGAAACAGTGGAAACAGTGGCTGCTTTATTCTGGGGGCTCCATCACTGCAGATGGTGACTGCAGCCATGAAATTAAAAGACATTTACTACTTGGAAGGAAAGTTATGACCAACCTAGACAGCATATCGAAAAGCAGAAACATTTTGTCAACAAAGGTCCATCTAGTCAAGGCTATGGTTTTCCAGTGGTCATGTATGGATGTGATAGTTGGACTATAAAGAAAGCTGAGCACTGAAGAATTGATGCTTTTGAATTCTGGTGTTGGAGAAGACTCTTGAGAGTCCCTTGGACTGCAAGGAGATCCAACCAGTCCATCCTAAAGGTGATCAGTCCTGGGTGTTCACTGGAAGGACTGATGTTGAAGCTGAAACTCCTATACTTTGGCCACCTGATACGAAGAGCTGACTCATTTGAAAAGACCCTGATCCTGGGAGGGATTGAGGGCAGGAGGAGCAGAGGCCGACAGAGGGTGAGATGGCTGGATGGCATCACCGACTCAATGGACATGGGTTTGTGTGGACTCCGGGAGTTGGTTATGGATAGAGAGGCCTGGCGTGCTGTGGTTCATGGAGTCGCAAAGAGTCGGACACGACTGAGCGACTGAACTGAACTGAGATTTATATAAAAACTGAAAAGATGGTTCTGAGGTTTCTCTATAGCTTTCACTCAGAACTCCCTAATGTCAGCATTTGAAGTACTTCAAAACTAAAACTTTAACACTCATTACCTAAACTTTATTCATATTCCACCATATTTTCCACTAATGTTCTTTTTCTCTCCCGAAGTATATAATAAGATAATAGATAGCATCTAGTAACTGTATTTTTTGTAGACTATTTTACTGTGTATAAAACTCTCTATTGGTCACTGCTTTCCTCCCGTCTATTTTATTTTTTTTTATTTTTATTTATTTATTTATTTTTTAATTACAATACTGTATTTGTTTTGCCATACATTGACATGAATCAGCCACAGGTGAACACAATCTCCCAATGCCGAAGCCCTCTTTTAAAAATGGCATTCTACGACTGATCAGCACACCTGTAATAGTCATGTGCCACCAGGTCGCACATTCTGCTGTGCTGCTGGCTTACTCTACCCACCAGCAGGGCCATAGCAGTCAAACACCAATGGCCTTATAGCCAGCTGCAGTGCAGGTCTGTTCTACCCACCAATGCGCCTGGCAGCAGTTGGCCCCAACACAACAGAAAGGTTCATACAGCCCACACAGGGAAAACCCTGAAGTATGTGACTGTAATGGCCAGAGGTCAGTGTGCTGCTGGATCCCAGAAAACATCTCCTTTATAAGGTCATGTCTCCAAGAGCAGGAGATATAACAAACCTAACTAATACAAAGAAATAAGCAGGACTAGGTAAAATGAAGAAATGGATAGTTATGTTCCAAGAGAGAAAACAAAACAAACCCTCAGAAAAAGAACTAAACAAAAGAGAGATAAGCAATCTACCTAATAAAGAGTTTGAGGTAATGATCATAAAAATGCTCCCGTATGTCTGCCAGCTTGCTTTTCAGCAGAAACTTTGCAGGTCAGAGAGGACTGACACAGTACACTCAAAATGCTGAAAGGGAAAAACCTACAAGCAAGAACGATCTACAAGCAAAATTATCATTTCAAACTGAAGGAGAATAAAGAGTTTTACAGACAAGCAAAAGCTAAAGGTGTTCATTACCCCTAAACAGGCCTTACAAGAAATGTTAGAAGTCTGCATTTACTGATTATTTTTGCTCTTTCCTATTGGTTGTATTATCCTATCTTTTCATAGTCTCATGATTTTTATTGTATATTTTACATTGTATAAAAAATAACTGTAGCACCTGTTGAGAATGTTATTTTCCCCAAAGAAATGTTATTCTTTTTTTCTCTCAAGTAGATAAATAAAAAAGTTGATTATTTGAATCTAATCAGAGATTTAACTGAGTCAGGTCTAGGTTGCAATTTCAGTCAAACGAAGTTTCCATTCATTTAAAAATGTTCCTTAGTCATGGGCATTCTAGACTTCTGCTTTAGGCTCTGGCAGGTCTTTGTCTCTTTTATCCTGAAAAACTATAGGAGATTCTATTCTGTCTTTTATGGATACTGAGCTGAACTCCATAGTTTCCTACTCCACACTATTTCAAATATATATCAATTATATGCCAAGTATTTTGATGTGGAGACTGGCCATGACAAGCCTTCTCTCTCAAGCAGTACCTATCTCTGTTGTTTAGTTGCTAAGTTATGTCAGACTTTTTGTGACCCCCATGGACTGTAGCCCATCAGGCTCCTCTGTCCATGGGATTTCTCAGGCAAGAACACTGGAGTGTCATGCCATTCCCTTCTCCAGGGGACCCTTTACCTCTGAGCCAGCAGGGAAGCAATAAAATTGCTAGAAATTTCACCTTTACAGGTGGTGACCCCATCTCTAAGCAATGTCTCATGGGAAAAAGGAACTATGCTTTTGAGTCCCCTCTGAATTCAATCAACCATACTATCTTGTACAATTTTTAAAAGAAGTAACCAAGCAAAAAAGAACCAAACTTGAAAAAAAATGGTAGTTACCAGAAGCTGGAGCAGTTGGGGGAAGGGATAAGAATAAGAGTGTGTACCTGCAAACAAGGTCCTATTGTGTAGCACAGGGAACTGTATTCAACACCTGTGATAAACTTTCATGGAAAAGAATATGAAAAGATTACACACACATAACTGGGTCACTTTGCTGTACAGCAGAAATTAAACACATTGCAAATCAATTATATTTCACTAAATTACAAGAATATATAGTTGAAACTAGTAGATAAAGTCATGGATATCTAATACGTAGTACATGATAATAGACAACAAAAGCTGTATTATAAACATTAAGCTTGCTAAAAGACTAGATCTTAATTATTCCCACCACTAGAAGATATGATAATTATGTGGCATGACAGTGCTACAATGGCAATATCATTATGACATGAATGCATCACTTCAATACACTGTACACCTTAAACTTACATAGTGAATTTATACTGTGTCAATTATAACTCAACTTTTAAGAAGCTCCAGTTTATGTTGTACATCATAAAAGCTTTTTTTTAAAAGCTCTGGTTTCTCCCTCAGCAGAATTCCTCTGTTTAGATTAAGACCAGTCTTGTTCCTGGACTAAGTAAGAAATGCCCCTAGAGAAGAAAATGGCTGGCAATTATGAACCTATCTAGGAAAGGCTCTTCCCTGTCTGGAAC
The DNA here is from genome assembly GCA_917880005.1 of Nanger dama. Classification (NCBI taxonomy): domain Eukaryota; kingdom Metazoa; phylum Chordata; class Mammalia; order Artiodactyla; family Bovidae; genus Nanger; species Nanger dama. Next base: position 42,575,861 of record CAKJTW010000007.1, read on the forward strand.
TTTATTTCATCTATTCTCCTTACTAATAAAGCAGTGCCATTTCTTTTAAAAAAATAATCCTGTATTTTATTTTTTTAATTTGCTATTTTAGTGGGACTATTGCCTTTCCATGGTTTATTACATCATACTTGTAAGGAAAATTTCAATCCCATTACACCTAAACAAACAAATGTATGTTTAATTATTTGAGATACATGCTAAGAAACAGAATTGTAAATGGTCTTAAAAACAAGCCCTTTCCTCTACTCTTGTCTGAAAACAGTAATGATACTGTAGATAATACAGAATCACTGGCATTACCCCCTCACCAGTGTCTAAAGTGGCCAGGGTCTAACCAGTCTCCAAAATATGCCAGTCAAACAGCAGTTGACTCATTCATTACAACACGAGTCATATACACTTAGGATGATTATATATCCCAATTTTCCCTGGACAGTTTTATGTTGTAACTACAATCAGTGCCTCTTTTACTCACAAACGCATCCCAGGTAAAATGATAAATTATATGTCCCATCTCGGTTTATGTATGGATATGAGGCCTGAAGAAAGATAACCTTTTAATTTTCACCGTACCTCCTGCACCTCAAGCTTATGTATGTCATTAGACTTACTGTCAACATACTGGCATGTTGGTTCTGAACCATGACCCTGTTACAATATCATTTGCCAAAAACCAAAATAAATGGATTCATAATTTTTTTCTATTATGTTCATATACTGCTGCTTTAAGAAAAGCCATAATAAAATTTCAGTATTAATACAACTTTATGCTCCCATAGGTAAAATGAAGTTTACTCCTATTAAAATATTTTTATATTTTAATATAGACTATTTAATGTTTTAAGACACTTAGATATGCCCCACTGCCTCCTCTTTTAATCATAATATAGTAGATACTTGAAAAACAAAGCCTGAAAACAACTTTGGAATTTTCATCATTTTTATAGGTATCATATAAAGCAGGTTGCATTTAATTCTCCATGGAGTAAAGTTTGGAAATGAGGCTGAATTATTTGCAGATGACAAATTTTAGACCCTAAAACATGCTTGGTACATTGGAGAAAATTAAATCACTTGAGCCATCAAGTTTTTCTTAAAGCGTCTCGATATGCTTTTGACTGATACCATCTGTTATCTCCTAAAAAATTATTTTCCTTTGGAAGGTATTCATCAAATTATAGGTGACACATTCGTTTGAGAATATAGTAGACCATCTGGTTCTACAAAAACGTGTCTTTAAAAAATATTGCCATCCTATCTCAGCTACACCACCCATATTTTTCAGAAGCTTTTTTGTTGTTGTTGTGACATTCCCAAAACAGAAACACATGATATTTTTGGCTCCTGGTTAAAGAAGCAAAGAAAAACATTTACAAAAAGATTTTTCTAAGCACCATGATATTCTACAGCTCTTCACTAAAAGAATAACTAGGTGACCAGAGAATAGAGTGTTGAGAAGAAAGGAAGAAGGCATGGTGAGCTCAATGAATACTTCATATCCTGAATAGAAAGCCACTAAAACAAAGAGCCTTGCAACCTTCTCCCTGCATATATGAGCTCTGTAGAATACCGAGGTATATTACCTTATTTGTAATCAAGAAAATTAATATTGAGTTTACAGACATATTCTCATTCCTATGACTATCCTGCAATTGCAACTTAGTGATACAAAAAATTATTTTCTTTTCCTAAGGATGCCTTTCTACTTATTAAAATAAGAGATGAGAAACCTAAGAAAATAACCTCACTTCTGATTCCCTATTTGGGCTCAGTAAACTTTGTGCGTGTGCTTAGTCACTCAGCTGTGTCCCACTCTTTGCAACCCCATCAACTGTAGCCCGCCAGGATCCTCTGTCCATGGGATTCTCCAGGCAAGAATACTGGAGTGGGTTTCCATGCCCTCCTCCAGGGGACCTTCCCAACCCAGGAACTGAACCCAGTTCTCCCACATTACAGGCAGATTCTTTACCATCTGAGCCACCAGGGAAGCCCCTCAGTAAACTTAGAAAGACCAAATTTTCTCCAACTATAAAATGGGTCACTTCCTTACCAGAACAAAGCTTATCAATATCAAGCCCCCTCTCCCTTTTTTTAAACACTGTGAACTATAGCAATTGTTCTCAGACTTTCAACCATACATTTCACTGGCTCTTTCAAGTGGTGGTAAAACACTGTGAAAGAAAGTAGCAAGATATTCCTATTAAGGATATTCATGTATTTCACCACATTTATGTGGTATCATGCTCATTTCTTCATTTAAAAACATTTACTGAGCCCTTATTATGTGGCCAGCACTACCAAACACTAAGGATCTAATATTGAACAAAAACAATTACAGCCCCTGGTCCTGGGAGTTTACAATCTAGTAAATTAAAGAAGCATTATTTAAAGGATCAACAGGGGACTTCCTGGTGGTCCAGTGGTCAAGAGTCTACAGTGCTAATACATGGGTTCAATCCCTGGTCAGGGAACTAAGATACCACATGACACACAGTAAAGCCAGAAAAAAAAAATCAACACATGTAAAATTAGAAGTGCAAAAAGGGGTATGGAGACAGAGACATGAAGTACATTGTGGTGTGTGTGTGTGTGTGTGTGTGTGTGTGTGTGTGGTTAGTCACTCAGTTATGACTGACTCTTTGAGATCCCATGGACTGTAGACCACCAGGCTCCTCTGTCCTGGGAATTCTCCTCCATGGAATTCTCCAGCCAAGAATATTGGAGTAGGTAGCCATTGCCTTCTCCAGGAGATCATCCCAACATAGGGATCAAGCTAGGAGCTTGAAAGGTCACAGTGTCTGTGAGGAAGTAATACATATGAGATACTGAGTGTGAGGAGGAGTTAATTCAGTAAGGAGGGGGAGGAAAAAGCCTTGCCAAAAAGAAGACGTAAAAAGTAACAACAAAATTGTCTCATCTTTGGCTTGAACTAAAGACTCTCTTAAAGAAAGTGAAAGAGAAGAGTGGGAAAAGCTGGCTTAAAACTCATCATTCAAAAAATGAAGATCATAGCATCTGGTCCCATCACTTCATGGCAAATAGTTGGGGGAAACAATGGAAACAGTGACAAACTTTAATTTCTTGGGCTTCAAAATCACTGCAGAAGGTGACTGCAGCCATGAAATTAAAAGATGCTTACTCCTTGAAAGAAAAGCTATGACAAACCTAGATAGCATATTAAAATAGCAGAGACATTAGTTTGCTCACAAAGGTCTTTCTGGTCAAAGCTATGGTTTTTCCAGTAGTCATGTATGGTTGTGAGAGTTGGACCATAAAAAGGCTGAATGCCAAAGGATTGATGCTTTTAAATTGTAGTCCTGGAGAAGACTTTGAGACTGCGTGGAGTCTCCCTTGGACTGTATGGAGTCTTCCCTTGGACTGCATGGAGATCAAACCAGTCAATCCTAAATGAAATCTGTCCTGAATATTCATTCAAAGGACTGATGCTGAGGCTGAAGCTCGACTACTTTGACCACCTGATGCAAAGAACTGACTCATTAGAAAGGCCCTGATGCTGGGAAAGATTGAAGGCAGGAAGAGAAAGGGAAGACAGAGGATGAGATGGTTGGATGACATTACTGACTCGATGAACATGAGTTTGAGCAAGCTCTGTGAGGTGGTGATGGACAGGAAAGCCTGGTGTCCATTGAGTTGCAAAGAGTCAGACATGACTGAATGACAACTGAACTGGACTTGATCATTGTAATATAATTCACATTTTATATTTGGGAAGGAATTAACATTTCTGATAAAATGCTTAAGCAATATTCTGATGGATATTAATTGCTTTTAGGAGTCTGGGAACTATTAACCCTGCTGTCAGTTGACCTGTAACTAGATATTCATTTTCCTTTCTGTGTGGTCGCTCCGTGATTATGATTATTGAAGCTGACTTATTTTTTGCTATACATATCACTACCAAGAGAAATCTCTAAATTATCTACTAGAGATCTTTTCAATTGTAATAAAATGGTAACAAAATGCTCATACAAGCTCATAATTTTTGTCAGAAAAGTATTGATTACAGTTTTGGAGAACCCATAAAGATGAGCTTCTCTCACAAAGACCCACCAGAGTGAAGGGGATCAAAGCACAGCACACGCATGCTGGTGAGATTGTCGTGTTGCCCTAACCTTCCTGTGCCTGGATTTTGACTGGAAGTTTTCGCTAATATGGCAAAACCTGAGCTTACTCTTGTGTTCACATGTCAAAGTTCAATGGCCGTTGTATCTGTCTTCAATATTATTAAAACAAGTTACCATACATTAGCATCTTGAAACAACAGAAGCCTCTTATCTCATGATCCTTTGGATCAGAAGTCGAGAAACAGGGCAGCTTAGTTGGTTCCTCTGCCTTAGAGTCTCAGACTGAAATCAGGCTGTCAGCTGGACTATGTTCCTTTCTAGGTGCTCTGGGGATACATATTCTGAACTCGTTCAAGTTGAAGAACAAATTCAGTTCATGTTGTTATAGGACTGAGATATCCGTTTCTTTGCTGGCTATCAACTGTTCACTTTTTTGGCTCTTTTAAATCTGCTTTGTTCCCTTGTCTTCCATCTTTAAACCAGCAACAGTGCATCAGGTCCTTCTCATGCTTCAAATCTTTCTGACTTCCCTTTCAACCTCAACTCTTCTATTTCCAGCTGGAGGAAGTCTCTACTTTTATAGGTCCAAATGTAGTGCCTCAGACAGTAAAGAATCTACCTGCAATGTGGGAGACCCAGGTTCGATTCCTGTGTCAGAGAGATCCTTGGGAGAAGGGAACAGCTACCCACTCCAGTATTCTTGCTTAGAGAATTCCATGGACACAGGAGCCTGGCGGGCTACAGTCAATAGGGTCATAGAGTCAAACACAACTCTGACTAACATTTTCATATGATTCTTAACACCCAGATAATCCAGGATAATCTCTCTTTTAATGTTTATAATCTTAATTGCACCTGCAAAGTCCCTTTTGCCATGTAACATAGGTTCCATAGGATTCATAGTTTCCAGGGATAAGGGCATCGGCATATTTTGGTGGGGGGGTCTATTATTTAGCCATTTTGGAGGATGACTGTCTATCAGCCATCTTAAAGATGACTATTTTTGACACATTTTGCCATCCAAGGTGAGAACTTGTTAAGTTAGTTTAGGTTTGCAGTTTGGGTCTTATCACTGACCTCCTTCACAGTAGGACTGTGTGATTTGACACATAAGGGCTATCAATTTCCCTCAGGAAGGAGGACTAGATATGATATCCCATGGTTTTGGTAAATGCATTTACCCGTTCTCTGGTAAATGTTGAGAACTTCTAGAGATGTTTGAGGAATTCATAAGTACATATTGTCTTCTTCCTGCAGGGCTTATTTTTGGACATATTTGTGTCTGCTTTCTGGCTAGAATATTGTATTTGACTCAGGATTCTCTATCTGTTTGCCTATGTATTTCAGAAGTTGCTTGTAGGCCCTTGCGTTTACAGTCAGTAGAAATTCTCTGGGAATCTTTTAGATACACAGCTTCCCATTTGCTGTGAGCAGCTGTTCTCAGAACTTTTGGTTTTAGGATTCCTTTTACTCTTAAAAGAACTGAGGATGCCAAATAGCTTGTTTTCTTTTTTAAGATTTTATTATTATTTTTTAAAATTTATTTTTACTTTACAATACTGTATTGGTTTTGCCATACATTGACATGAATCCGCTATGGGTGTATACGAGCTCCCAATCCTGAACCCCCTCCCACCCCATATCATCTCTCTGGATCATCCCCATGCACCAGCCCCAAGCATCCTGTATCCTGTATCAAACATAGATTGGCACTTCATTTCTTATATGATAGTATACATGTTTCAATGCCATTCTCCCAAATTATCCCACCTCCCCCTCTTCCTCAGAGTCCAAAAGACCATTCTATACGTCTGTGTCTCTTTTGCTGTCTCGCATAAAGGGTCATCATTACTATCTTTCTAAATTCCATATATATGTGTCAGTATACTGTATTGGTGTTTTTCTTTCTGGCTTACTTCACTTTGTATAATCGGCTCCAGTTTCATCCATCTCATTAGAACTGACTCAAATGTATTATTTTTAATGACTGAGTAATACTCCATTGTGTATATGTACCACAGCTTTCTTATCCATTCATCTGCTGATGGACATCTAGGTTGTTTCCATGTCCTGGCTATTATAAACAGTGCTGCAATGAACATTGGGGTACATGTGTCTTTCAATTCTGGTTTCCTCGGTGTGTATGCCCAGCAGTGGGATTGCTGGGTCATAAGGCAGTTCTACTTTCAATTTTTAAGTAATCTCCACACTGTTCTTCATAGTGGCTGTACTAGTTTGCATTCCCACCAGCAGTGTAAGAGGGTTCCCTTTTCTCCACATCCTCTAAAGCATTTATTGCTTGTAGACTTTTGGATCGCAGCCATTCTGACTGGTGTGAAATGGTACCTCATTGTGGTTTTGATTTCCATTTCTCTGATAATGAGTGATGTTGAACATCTTTTCATGTTTGTTAGCCATCCATATGTCTTCTATGGAGAAATGCCTATTTAGTTCTTTGGCCCATTTTTTGATTGGGTCGTTTATTTTTCTGGAGTTGAGCTGCATAAGTTGCTTGTATATCTTTGAGATTAGTTGTTTGTCAGTTGCTTCATTTGCTATTGTTTTCTCCCATTCAGAAGGCTATCTTTTCACCTTGCTTATAGTTTCCTTTGTTGTGCAGAAGCTTTTAATTTTAATTAGATCCCATTTGTTTATTTTTGCTTTTATTTCCAGTATTCTGGGAGGTGGATCATAGAGGATCCTGCTGTGATTTATGTCAGAGAGTGTTTTGCCTATGTTCTCCTCTAGGAGTTTTATAGTTTCTGATCTTATGTTTAGATCTTTAATCCATTTTGAGTTTTTGTGTGTGGTGTTATAAAGTGATCTATTTTCATTCTTTTACATGATCCTCTACATAGAAAACCCTAAAGACTCTACCAGAAAATTACTAGAGCTAATTAATGAATATAGTAAAGTTGCAGGATATAAAATCAACACACAGAAATCCCTTGCATTCCTATACACTAATAATGAGAAAGTAGAAAAAGAAATTAAGGAAACAATTCCATTCACTATTGCAACAAAAAGAATAAAATACTTAGGAATATATCTACCTAAAGAAACAAAAGACCTATATATAGAAAACTGTAAAACACTGATGAAAGAAATCAAAGAGGAGACTAATAGATGGAGAAATATACCATGTTCATGGATCGGAAGAATCAATATAGTGAAAATGAGTATACTACCCAAAGCAATCTACAGATTCAATGCAATCCCTATCAAGCTACCAGCGGTATTTTTCACAGAACTAGAACAAATAATTTCAAGATTTGTATGGAAATACAAAAAACCTCGAAGAGCCAAAGCAATCTTGAGAAAGAAGAATGGAACTGGAGGAATCAACTTGCCTGACTTCAGGCTCTACTACAAAGCCACAGTCATCAAGACAGAATGGTACTGGCACAAAGACAGAAATATAGATCAATGGAACAAAATAGAAAGCCCAGAGATAAATCCACACACCTATGGACACCTTACCTTCGACAAAGGAGGCAAGAATATACAATGGAGTAAAGACAATTTCTTTAACAAGTAGTGCTGGGAAAACTGGTCAAATAGCTTTTTAATGGGAGTTCTATCCATGGATTTTTAATATATTGTGAATTAAAAGCCAAGAAAAAATGAACATATTTCTTATTTCTCTTATAAATGTAACAATTTCATATAGCATAAATACCATATTTCTATGAAGAGCTAAAAATTACTCAGGACAAAAGCATATTTAGTTATAAGACAAGGGTTGTGCTACTGTTTTGCAAAACTCTTTAATATCTGGCTTAATAGAAGATAAGCTGTGTTCTCACATCCACTTCTATATTAGGCCTGTTGTAATATGTTGTTTTGGTTTGAGTAATGAAGCAACCTGGATTTTCACAGGTAAATATTTGGAAAAGGGATAAATAGTTAATAGCCTTTCAAACAATTGTGAACTCTTTGACACTACAAGTCTATAATGGTAGTTTTTGAAAAGGTTAGTTGGCATGTGGAATTTGATACCATATGAACAAACTTTTTGTATCTCATTACATTAAAATCCATGGTTTTAATTGTGCTTGAATGGATGTTTTTGGCACATATATATAATTTTGCAACATTATGTATTTGTCATTTGGAAAATACAGATTCCCTGAGTTATGAGGATCTTCCAAATACTGACAAAAATTTCATTATAAAATAGCCAAAATATCACTTTAGTTGGTATCATTACCAATATCAAAAGACTGTTACGAAGCTGTGAAGCTTCTTGTGGCAGAAATAAGTTTTCCAAAATGAAAATTTTGTACTTGACAGTTCAAATTTTATCACTGGCAACTAATACTATGAAATGTCTTTCTTGATATGACACTAACCTCATTCATTTTTCAGAAATGGTCTGCCAGCTACCAAGACTGAATAACCCAGTTTTTCCTTCACATAAAAGCAGTATTAAATGAAAAAAAAAAATGCTGCTAGTTGCATTTATGTCACAGTGGGGCTATCGAATTCAAATCAAATAGACCTTCCAGCCAAGGGGATCCCAAAGAACTTTTGGCCTGTTTTTGAGTTATTGAGAAAAGTTCTAAAATACTTTAAAACATGGAATTATTAAATTACAGATAATTTGAATTTATGATGGTATATTTATTGCCGAGTAACAAACAATTCCAATATTTAAAGCATTAAAAGAAAAGATTTATCATTCTTCATAATACTATGATTTAAACAAATGATTCTTCTGCTGGCTTTGCCTGAGTTCCTTCATGCAGCCAGTTCAGCTGGTGAGTCAACCATGTGAGAAGATCCAAGATGGCCTCATTCACATGTCAGACAGTTAATGACTGTGATCTCTGGGAACCCTGGTTTTTCTCTAGGTGTCTTTTCATCCTCCAGTAGGCTAGATTGGCTTCCAAACATGATCTCAGGGCAAAAGTTGAAAAAGGTGAAAGTAGAACTTGCCACACTCCATTAGCCTAAGAATGTCACAAAGTTTGATGGAAGGACCTGCAAAGACTCTATTGCCATATTTAATATCATAATGGCACTGAAGGTCTCTTTTAATGTAATTAAAACAAATCATCTTAGAGAAATGTTCAAATCAAATAGCCACAAAATATCTTATTGTTAGTGTCTGCCTTAGATGATGGGGATTAATGTATTCCCAAAAAGACAACACAAATCTCAAGTGTGAGTTCTTTAAAATATTGCTCAATTGCTTTTTAAGGACATGTTCAAAGAAGGATGGGGACCTAGCAAAAGGTCATAAAAGTTCCCACTGGCCAAATAAAAGACAATTTCAATATCAAAATAAGAAACAATAATAATAGATTATTTCATTTTAAATAAAAGAAGACCCCATGAATCCATACTGATACAAATTAACAGAAAAGACTGGCTTTCCTTATAGTGGAATGCCAAGTAATAAATGTAGAAGGAATACTGGAATTAGAAAAGTCACCATTTAACAACCACTGATTAATAACTGCTTCAGGCAAAAATCATTCAAGACATTAAAGCTGGTAGGCATAAGGTTGAGGCATAAGGTTGTGTAATAGGGAAACACAAAATCTGTTTTTTTTTTTGTTTTTTTAACTTTGGCCTCTGTATGCTGTTGCTTTTTGCTATAAGTTAAGAATTTTGGCCATAACCTGAAATATACAGGACAGTTCATTCTCAAGACCGTGATCTTTAGAGGTATAACACTTTTCCATTCATATAGAGATAAAAAGTTGCAGAACAGAGAATAACATTTGTTCTGCTGGAGGTTTATAGGAACATTGTGACTGGACCCGCTTGAACAACTGCAAGAACAAAGGAGTCTGACCAAAAAGTGTTCAGCAACCAACCATACACCCCCACATTTTCATAAAAAAGAAGCCTGAATTCTTACTTGGGTAAGATGACTCTTTGAGCTACTAGCCTACCATCTTCTTGGTCTGCTGACTTTCTAAATAAAAAGTCACTATTCCTTGACTCCAACAACTCATCTCTCCCTTTACTGGCCTATCCTGTACTACTGAGTACTACCACTGTACTACTGAGCATCACAAGCCTGGACTCAGTAACAAGAAGAGGAATAATTTACAAGATCTCAAAGTAATTTCCTACAGAAGACATTTTAATTAAAGAAAGAAGAAGTCTGGCAAATATGACCTTAACCAAATGATCAAAGTTAGCTTCACTGGTAATAAAAAAAAAATAAATGTGACGGGCTCCTGATAATGTACACTGAGAAGAACACAACTTTTGTAACATTCTTGCCAAAATTGCGTTGCCCAAATTTCAAAATGAAATCTCAGACAATCATGAATTGAGGAAGATTCCACCTCAATAAGTGAACTACACTTTTCAAAAAATGTTGGGTATGAAAGAAAAAGAATGATTTAGGAGTTAGTCCTGATTGAAGGAAAGTAAAATGATAGGAGAGCTATTGCAATGTGTCTTTCTAGATTGGATTTTATACTCTAAAGTGTTCTTTAACGTACATTAGCAGGGCAGTTAGTGAAATCTGAATCAGGTCTTGGGATTAGATAATAGTATTGTACTGGTGTTAATTTCCTGATTTTGTAATTGTGCCATGGTTATAAAAATAATATACTCATTAACAGGAAATATACACTGAAGTGTTTATGGTGTTATGAAGTGTTACGGGGCTTCCCAGGTGACTCAGCGGTAAAGAATCTGCCTGCCAATACAGGGGAAGTGTTTTCCACCCTTGGGTCAGGAAGATCCCTGGCAGTAGGAAATGGCAACCCACTCCAGTATTCTTGCCTGGAAAGTTGCATGGACAGAGGGGCCTGGAGGGCTACAGTCCATGGCGTCACAAAGAGTTGGACATGATTGAACAACGGAGCCTGCATGCAAAGTGTTATAAACCTGCAGCTTATTCACAAAAGATTCAAAAATTATAATACTTTTTACATATTTACCTAATACAAGAGAAAATATAAGGTGTGTTTAAAGTGTTAACGTTAACACATTAACATCAGTATGAAAGGTAATTTACACAGTTTTTCATAGGTTTTATTCTTATCACTTTTCTTGAAATAATTTATTAAATTTAATAAACTTTTAAATTTAAAATAAAAATTAAATAAAACTATAATTGAGCAGAACCTCATGAGGTCTTCCTAAGGCAGATCCTACCTGCCTGTCTCTTGTCTACAGGAAAATTCTGGACTCCTAGGCCTTCCCTAAGCTACAAAGAATTCATTTAATTCTTCCAAGGAGAAGTGAGAAAATGTAGTAACAAAAGAAAGTAGTCAAGCAAGACAAAATAATAATAGTTTATCCACTAAAAAGGCAAGAACCTTTAACTCCTTCTCAAGGGCTGTAGAGAATATTCTGAGCCATATCCTTTCAGCTGTTTTTGCAGACACTGAATACTCCACCAGATGGAAGAAGCTAACTAAATGCCCTCCACAAGCATGTAGACCCCAGACCAATCGGAAGCAGAAGGTTGATGATGTTGACTCCTGATTATCTCACCACCAATCAGAAGAATTTCCACCAGCTGATCACGTACCCCACAACCCTCTTCCTCACCCTGTCTTTAAACCCTTTCCCTGGAAACCGTCAGGGAGTTCAGGCCTTTTCCATTAGCTTCGGCACTCCTTGGTTGGTGCCCTGCGGTATATACCACATTTTCCTTCACCACCTGGTGTCAGTAGATTGGTTTTACTGCACTGGTGAGCAGACTCATTTGGTTTGACAACAAAATAAATTTAGAAATTACTCTTCAAAGATAGAGAATTTAAATGATCTTCTCTTGAGCCAAAATATGAAATTGTATGCAAAACTTAAAAGAACCAGTAGCAAACTACTAAGTCTGCATATATTATTTTTACAACACTCCGGTATTACATATCCTAACATAAAGATAGGAACATTTTGGCTGCGACTTTTTAAGACTAAATTCTGAAATTCAAAGCTGAGTGAAAAGTAAAAGTTCAATCATCAAAGAGTCACTTTGGATGAGATTCAAGGTGTGTCATAACTGCCGACAAAAAGTCTTAGAAAACAGTTTTAAAAATCTGCAAAAATAAGTGTTGGTTTGAGAAATGCAGCAGTTAGGAAAACTCATGTAAACACGGAGATCTCAGAGCTGTTCAAATTAGTCCAAATCTATTTCAGATTTCTGGTTTCTAGAATCTATAAATAACTACCATAATTTACTATCAAAAAGGGAGCAATCCAAATAAATCTAACAGGTAATTGGCAGAGATAAACCTTCAGAAAGGAAGACAATGAACATGTGAAAAGGCCTCAACATATTAGGAAAATGCAAATTAAAACCACAATGAAATTCCATTAGAGTTACACCAAAAGGTTAGAAATCTAAATTCGTTTTAAACTGACAGCTCCAAATATTGGTGAAGATACAGAGCAACTGAACTCGCATAAATTGCTAAGTAGATTGTAAAATGGTTGTTGGCTAAACCTGCCAGGCTTGCGAGCCCTGTACCTGCCCAGCTTTAAGACCAAAGGAAGAGCCTGGAGTTGGCGGCGATAGACGCATCAACGGTCTAACCCAGGGGTCCCCAACCTTTTCGGCAGCGGAGACTAGTTTTACAGAAAACAGTTTTTCCACAGGCTCGGGGGTTGGGGGATGGTTTGGGGATGATTTAAGCACTTTATTGTGCACTTTATTTCAACTATTATTCTACCTCTCCTCAGATCATCAGGCATTAGATCCCAGAGGTCGGGGACCCCTTGTTCAATGGATAGGGGATCTTACATTTCTGAAGCAAGGTCCTGGAGCAACACTGCGTGCTGTGCAACTGGTGGGCAGAACATGGCGGCAGTCCATGCTCCCAGGGGCGGAGAGGTTACTATTTATGGAGTAATTAGTGTCAGGTGGCTCATTGGTTACCAGGAACTAGAAAAAGGGCATGACTCATGGCCCTTTTGATTAGCTAACAGTTGGAGATGGGCTGACTTAAAGGGTAGAACAGTCACTAATGGGCTTCCACAATTGCTCAGCAGTAAAGAATCTGCCTGCAATACAGGAGACACAGGAAAAGCAGGTTCGATCCCTGGGTCGGGAAGATCCCCTATGGGAGGAAATGGCAACCCACTCCAGTATTCTTTCCTGGAGAATCCCATGGGCAGAGAAGCCTAGGGCCACAGCTTGCCAGAGGGCCACAGGCTGCAAAGCGCTGCTCATGACTGAACACAAGCACAGCTGGACCATCACTAGCTGGGAGGGGACAAGTTTGTAGTTGGGTGAGCCACGTGAGTGTGGGTGTAGGGGAAGCAGGCACTTGTTGAGCCATGTACAGAGAAGGTAAGAGAGCAGTCAATTAGGTGGTCCAATCATACGGTTCTAAAAATAACTGTGTTCCAGCTACAGAAAGACACACAATTCTCCAAAACAGGGAATGAATATATTTCATTTAATTATTAGAGTCCCTGGTGACTAAGATTAAAGAAAAAAAAAAAACAAATGGTAAACAGGCATCAGGCCAATCTTAAGAAAAATTTCTGTATTAAGATTTTACCATTATTCAAAAAAATTTTAAACATTAGTATAAAAATGTTTTAATTATTGATAAATGCTTATAAAAAGGTTATAATATTCAGTACTCCTAAATATAGTAATACTTGGATGGATTAAATATTTTCACAGTGTGGGATAAAACGCAAACAACATTTTTGTTCACGCCTGATCCTCATTTCTTTTCTGACAGGGAGTTAATTTATTGGAAGTAACTTATATCTGTCTTATAGATGAATAAATAATCACTAACTGCACTCACTAAAGTTCATAGTTCAAGTATTGCTGAAGCCTGGCTTGGAGAATTTTGAGCATTACGTTATTAGCATGTGACATGAGTGCAACTGTGCAGTAGTTTGAGCTGTTCTTTGGCATTGCCTTTCTTTGGGATTGGAATGAAAACACCTTTTCCAGTCCTGTGGCCACTGCTGAGTTTTCCAAATTTGCTGGCATATTGAGTGCAGCACTTTCACAGCATCATCTTTCAGGATTTGAAATATCTCCACTGGAATTCCATCACCTCCACTAGCTTTGTTTGTAGTGATGCTTTATAAGGCCCACTTGACTTTACATTGTAGGATGTCTGGCTCTAGGTGAGTGAGCACACCATCGTGATTATCAGGGTCATGAAGATCTTTTTTGTACAGTTCTTCTGTGTATTCTTGCCACCTCTTCTTAATATCTTCTGCTTCTGTTAGGTCCATACCATTTCTATCCTTTATCAAGCCCATCTTTGCATGAAGTATTCCCTTGGTATTTCTAATTTTCTTGAGGAGATGTCTAGTCTTTCCCATTCTGATGTTTTCCTCTATTTCCTTGCACTGATAGCTGAGGAAGACTTTCCCATCTCTCCTTGCTTTTCTTTGGAACTCTTTATGGCAGAAAGTGAAGAGGAACTAAAAGCCTCTTGATAAAAATGAGAGGAGAGTGAAAAAGTTGGCTTAAAGCTCAAAATTCAGAAAACTTAGATCATGGCATCTGGTCCCATCACTACATGGCAAATAGATGGGGAAACAGTGCAAACAGCGTCAGACTTTATTTTTGGGGGTTCCAGAATCACTGCAGATGGTGATTGCAGCCATGAAATTAAAAGACACTTACTCCTTGGAAGGAAAGTTATGACTAACCTAGATAACATATTCAAAAGCAGAGACATTACTTTGCCAACAAAGGTCTGCCTATGGTTTTTCCAGCGGTCACGTATGGATGTGAAAGTTGGATTATAAAGAAAGATGAGTGCCTCAGAATTGATGCTTTTGAACTATGGTGTTGGAGAAGACTCTTGAGAGTCCCTTGGACTACAAGGAGATCCAACCAGTCCATCCTAAAGGAGATCAGTCCACGATGTTCATTGGAAGGACTGATGCTGAAGCTGAAACTCCAATACTTTGGCCATCTCATGTGAAGAGATGATTCACTGGAAAAACCCTGATGCTGGGAGGGATTGGGGGCAGGAGGAGAAGGGGATGACAGAGGATGAGATGGATGGATGGCATCACTGACTCGACGGACGTGAGTTTGGGTAAACTCCAGGAGTTGGTGATGGACAGGGAGGCCTGGTGTGCTGCGATTCAGGGGGTCGCAAAGAGCTGGACACGACTGAGCAACTGAACTGAACTGAACTGCACTGAGCTTTCAAGATCGCAGAGATGTAGATATGTATCTAAAACTATACTCTGTCAAAATTATGAACATCTGACCACTGTTCTTGTAAACTTCAAGCAATGCTATATATTACCTAAATCCACACAGTTACTTTGTTAGTATTATCTGAGAAAAATTTGGGGTATAAATGTTCAATACCAAGTGAATTCAGCATTCTTTAATGTCAACTTAAATTGTAAGTCTAAGACCCTTAATTAAATTTATGACTTCAGACTTAATTAACTTTAAGACCTAAGGCTTAGAAAAACTTAAGTAATTAAAATAAATAGAAATCTCTCCTTGTGACAGAGGATATGGTACTTAGTATCAGGCAAAAACACTGGGTGACTACACAGTAATTTTTACTTATGTGCTGTTATTCATTCACACATTTGTTCTTCTTAATACTCACTTTAAGAGGGTAAGATTAGCAGAGTGAAATATTGTCTTAAAATGTGCTTGAGTGCTTCCCTAATGGCTCAGTGGTGAAGAATCTGCCTGCCAATGCAGGGGACATAGGTTCTATCCCTGGTCCCAGAAGATCCCACATGCTGAGAGACAATTAACCCCCTGTGCAACTCCTAAGCCAGCTCTCTAGAGCCCACATGCCTAGACCTCATACTCCACAACAAGAGAAGCTGCTGCAGTGAGAAGCCTGTGCACTGTGGCTACGGAGCAGCCCTTGCTCACTCCAGCTGGAGAAGGCCCTCACACAGCAAAGAAGACCAAGAACAGCCACAGAGAAATAAATCTTTTAAAAATGTGCATTTAAAAACTAATGGTTTATTTAAGCAGTATCATCTCATTATGTAGTACATATATATTTTAAATAAAAACATTTGGAGGTAATAAGATTAAATTTTAAAAGAAGTTATGTATAATAGAGAAAGCAAGCTCTGGTAGCTCACAAATAAAATTGGTCTTTGTAGGCTGTACAAAAATATTTTTATTTTCTTCATGTTCTACCCAGATGTCAGGATTTTTTCCTTTGGGAAGGGTTTATTGAGAATTGAGCTGTTCTGGCATATTTCACAAATATAAGCAATCATAAGCAAATCCACCAGAAAAATAAGGGATTTCTCACTTGTGTAAAGTTAACATTCCTTTGGTAGTTGTAATGTATTAACTACATTAATACATTAATGTATATTAACTACTAATATATTAATATATATTAACTACTCTGGCTAATAATTTAGGCAAATATGTGGATATTTCTTTTCTTAGAAACTTATGATTTTACTCAACCATAATTCCATTGATGATCTATCTAGGATAAGTCCGCAAACGCCAAAATAAACTGACCAGGTGTTTTTCATACTCCATCATCTGTTACTCCGCTGAAGCACAGATCCTCTCTCTTTGCAACCAAGGGTTGGCCCCTGGAAAGTAAGTACACTATCAATAGTGAGTTAGGATAGATAGGCTCCACATTTTCTTAGTTAAGTGAAAAGAGAAGCTCAGCCAAACCTAATTATTAATGTGAATATAGTGTAGTAATTGCATTACCTTTGAGGGTGGATAGAAGTATGTTCATGAACTTGGGCTGATATGGTCATTTCTAACAAGTTGACTTCTAAGAAAATTTTATTTATGGGTTTCAAATACCTGGGTCAACAGCTCTAGTTCTGGCCCAAATGAAGAATTTTGGATTTTCTCTCTTGCCTTAAAAAAAAAAAAAAAAGTGATAATTTTCAAGATACGGAACATCAAGCAATGGAAGACAGCAATCCTTGAGATATGAACAAGGAATAAGGTGAGCCCTATGATTGTCCCAACCAAGTACTTTGGTAAAGTTTCAGACCAGAGTATGGAGGAAAGGACCAATAAACTGAACAAGTTCAGTGAGTTAGAATTCCTTGAAAGGCATAAACTACCAAAACTCACGCAAGAATAACTAAATAATCTGGATAGCCCTATATGTACTGAATATTATATAGTATATTAAATAAAGAAATTGAATTTTTAGGTAGCAACCTTCTGACAAAGGAAACTCCAAGCCCTGGAAGCTTCAATGGTGAATTCTATCAAATATCTAGAGAGAAATGGTATCACTTTTTCAGAAACACTTGCAAAACATTGAAAAGGAGGGCATACTTCTCAATCTATTATAAAAGAAAAGGCATTGCTGTATTAGTAAAACCAAAGATACTACAAGAAGATCAATCATCAGTATCCCTCATTAATATACATGCCAAATTTTGAAATAAAATTTTTGCAAACCAAATATAACAATATATAAAATGTATAATACATCATGAATGGGGCTTCCCTGTTGGCTCAGACAGCAAAGAATCTGCCTGTAATGTGGGAGACCAGAATTTGATCCCTGGGTCAGGAAGACCCCCTGGAGAAGGGAATGTCTACCCACTCCAGTATTCTTGTCTGGAGACTTCCATGGACAGAGGAGCCTGGCAGGCTATAGTCCGTGGGGTCATAAGTAGTTGGACACAACTGATCAACTAGCACTTTGAACTTTTTAATATGTTAGTTTTATGCCAGGAATGTAAGATTAGCTTATAAGTTGAAAATAAATAAATATAGTTCACCACATTAAACAACTAGAAAAGGGGAAAAAAAGCATATGATATGTCAATAGATACAGGAAAGGATTTAACAAAATCCAACATCCTTTCCTAATAAAAAAGTTCTCAATGAACTGAAAATAGGAAAGAAGTTCCTCAACCTGAAAAAGGGATTTTATGAAAAATGTGTAAGTAACATTAGACTTTATGATGAATGTTTACACCTTAATTTCAGGAACAAGACAAGGATGTCTGCTTCCACTATTTCAGTTCAATACTGTACCAGGAGTTTTAGCCAGATGAATAAAGCTAGAACAAAAAATAAAAGAAATCATATAGGAAAAGAAGAAGTGAAACTGCCTTAGCCACATATTCAATTCATATATTCATATTCACACATTCATTTATTCACATATGATATCATTGTCTATTTAGAAGATCCAATGGAATCCACAAAAAAAAAGCTTTGAGTTTATGAATTCTTAATATAAGAACTGTAAATGTAATTGGTGGACTCTCCAAAGAATTTAAGTGTAATGACTCTAATATTTGGAATTCAAGAGTGTTTTAAAATGAGTTGAGCTTGGGGAAAAAAGTCACAATTATTTTAGATAAAAGATGTTACAAAGTTTACTAACATTCAGAAAACTAAGATCATGGCATCTGGTCCCATCACTTCATGGGAAATAGATGGAGAAACAGTGGAAACAGTGTCAGATTTTATTTTGAGGGGCTCCAAAATCACTGCAGATGGTGACTGTAGCCATGAAATTAAAAGACGCTTACTCCTTGGAAGGAAAGTTATAACCAACCTAGATAGCATATTGAAAAGCAGAGATATTACTTTGCCAACAAAAGTTTGTCTAGTCAAGGCTATGGTTTTTCCAGTGGTCATGTATGGATGTGTGAGTTGGATTATAAAGAAAGATGAGTGCCGCAGAATTGATGCTTTTGAACTGTGGTGTTGGAGAAGACTCTCGAGAGTCCCTTGGACTACAAGGAGATCCAACCAGTCCATCCTAAAGGTGATCAGTCCTGGGTGTTCATTGGAAGGACTGATGCTGAAGATGAAACTCCAGTACTTTGGCCACCTCATGTGAAGAATTGACTCTTTGGAAAAGACCATGATGCTGGGAGGGATTGGGGGCAGGAGGAGAAGGGGATGGCAGAGGATGAGATGGCTGGATGGCATCACTAACTCGATGGACATGAGTTCGGGTAAACTCCAGGAGTTGGTTATGGATAGGGAGGTCTGGTGTGCTGTTATTCATGGGGTCGCAGAGTTGGACACGACTGAGCAACTGAACTGAACTGAACTGCACTGAGCTTTCAAGATCACAGAGATGTAGATATGTATCTAAAACTATACTCTGTCAGAATTCGGAACATCTGACCACTGTTCTTGTAAACTTCAAGCAACGCTATATATTACCTAAATCCACAGCTGAGTGACTGAACTGAATTCTAACCACATAATATCTGTAAATAATCAAACAGCTGATAATACTTATAATGATTTTGTAAAAATAGTACATATATGAATTTCCCTTGCTATAAAGCTACTTGTTAAATAGGTGAAATATTATATAAGCACAGTGTCTTTACTGATTCCCTGTACACCACTCATGGCAATGTAGTTGTTTGCATGGTTTCAACATAATTAGAAAAACAAAGTTATAATCATAACTGTACCAGAAATGTCACACTTGAAGGCAAAATGCATTTCATTAAGTGGATAAGCCCACTCTAAAAGAATTAGAACTGCACTTCATGCATGGGATTTGGTTTGGTACCCATTCTATGACTAACAGGATTCCAGCCTTACAAGAATATGTATCATCACTCCTGGCAAGTCACATACAATCATGAATTTGAGTTTTTAGACCTGAAAAATGACTTTTGTTGTTGGTCAGTTGCTAAGCTGTGTCTGCCTCTTTGTGATCCCGTGGGCTGCTGCATGCCAGGCTCCTCTGTCCTCCAGTATCAAGTAGAGTTTGTTCTGATTCATGTTCATTGAGTAGGTGATGCTATCCAACCATCTCATCTTCTGTTGCCCCTTTCTCCTTTTGCCTTCAATCTTTCCCAGAATCAGGGTCTTTTCCAATGAGTTGGCTCTTGACATCAGGTGGCCAAAGTATTGGAGCTTCAACATCAGTCCTACATTTTTAGGGATGGTGGTTAATCCTAGAAAAAAACAGCCACTTTTTCTTTGATTCCTTGCCTCAGAGTGGACAAGGAGACAACAGCAGATATAAGCAAGGAGGTTTGGAAGGAAGGGGGGAAAGAAAGATGGAAAAATTAAAGAAAAAAAAGGAAGAGAAGGGAACTGGAAAGTAGAGAATTGAGGAGAGGAAGGAGAGAAAAAGTTGAGGAAAGAAGGAGATGCATAAGGAGGAGAGAGAAGAGGAGAAAGGACATGGATGGGAGGAGAGAAAAGGAAATTCTGGAACAATAATGGAGCCTGGATTTTTTTTTTAAATCTCTGAATAGAAATTAATTATCTGTCTTTAAAATGGAGTAGTTCTAGTTTTGTTAAGCTAACAGCAAAGGCATTAATCAACGCTTTTAATTGAACTTAGGTAAGTAAAATAGGCCGTGTTGAAAAGAACATAGATAATATAAAAGCTTTAGTCCATAGACTATATAAAACAGCTAATATTGATCTTGAGTTGCCACAAGATTTTGTTTGGAAATTTTCCTATTACACTGGGAAAGGAATATCAGTATATGATGAAACACCATTGCAAGCATGATTCCATATATAGTGCATAGATTGAACCTATGTCTAATTTTTGCCATTTATTAAAAAATGTAAAAGAGACTGAGTGGGCTAAAAACAGCCAGTGAGTGATCTTAGCACAAATATGCAATGAGAATATATAGATATATATATAGATATAGATATAGATATAGATATAGATATAGATATATTTGGTCTGAGAGAGATCTTTGAAGATTTTCTGAGTCAAAAGGAGGACTTTAAAAAACTGTCCAAATCTGCTCTGAGACAGAATCTTTTTCTGGTAATATAATGTACAACCTCATCTCAAGAAAAGATTGGTAGTCCTGATGAACTGTTTAAGCAGTTTCTGATTAATGTAAAATGGATTAAAACCTCTTTGAAGAAACTAGTAACCCACCCAACCCAGGTGACTGTCATTAGACCTGAAACTAAATTTACCTTTTAATCTCACTTCTCTTTTCCCCATAAATGTCTCTACCAAGAAAGAAATCCTTGAAATGGCTTGCTATTTTACAAGTCTGTAAAATCCTTGATGTGTGTACATAGCTCAATGTTATTTAATGGCACTTTGTGTAAAAGGAATAGTAAATTGTAACTTACTAATGGACTTTTAAAAATGACAATGTTAAAGACAAATTATATTGCTCTTGCTTGAGAAAAAACACACCAAAATCATCACTACATTAGACACTGTTTTGAGGGGGAAATAACTCCAGAATTATCAGTAACAGCATGTCGTGTGACATGCAACCACTTCTGGGGTGATGTGGGACATATGCCTAAACACAGGGAATAAGAACAGTTATAAGACTTATCAGGACAGATAAGTTATAAGACTTATCAGGAAAACCAGCTGGTATCTAAGGTTCTGAGCAAGATTAAACATCACAAATGGATTGTGGGTATCAGGTAAAGTAGTCAAGAGACAGCATGTCACATAAGCACAGTGACTGCTAAGGAAGAAGTAATTCTTAGTAAAACAGAATGAAAGTAGTATGACTGCTCCACTCACTCTTCTACAGCATAGAGATTATGGGTTGTCTGAAAGTACGAAACCACACGCACAGATATCTAGGAAGTATTCAGTAATCCTGATCCTACTTAGGGAGATCAAAATCTGCTCAGACTGTCAGTTTCTAATATCCAAAATTTATTTTCGGTTACAACAAACCAAACAAATGCTTGATATAAGCACCAGACATTCCCCCTGCAGGATTATTTTTTTTTAGATCCTAGGCTGTACAAAATCAGACAACTAATACCATGTGAAAAAATTAGAGAATGTAAATTAAACAATAGAATGTTTAACTTCAAAGTATAAAAAGTAAGCCAGGTGCTAGTTCAGAGTATGGACAAGAGACACTGGTACAAAAGAAGAAATCTTACTTCCACACCCTAGAGGGTGAGGGGTCAGGTATGGTTTCCCCAACATGTGTGCCATGTCTTTATTCTTTCTGCTTCTTGCAAGCCCTGGAGGAGAGCAGCAGAGAGGTCTTTATAGACATTTTGGGGAGCCAGGTGATGAAGTGAGGGTCAAAACAGCAGGAAAAGATGATAAATCTGACTCTATATACCCAAAGTGCAGCTGTTTGTAACCTCAGTAACAGGGTAAAAAATTACCTCTTGGTTGCCAACCCTAGATCATATATCATGTAACTCTTTCGTTACAATAGTTGTTCTCAGAGTGGTTCCACTAAATCAGAAAAAAACCTTGCCTATTGAAAGGGGAGGGAGAAATATGCAATGAAGTTTAAGTAGGCAGCTAGTTTGGACTTTTAGGTGACACTGAAGAGATATAACTTTATTCTAAGAGCAATGGGGAAGCCACCAGCTGTTTTGAGCATAAGTGGCAAGATCTATTGTATTCTTTAAGTATTAGTTTGTAAAGAAGGAATTTTGGAGAAGCTAGTCAGGATACTTTTGCTGCACTCTAGATAAGAATATTAGGGCTTAGAATATAGTGAAGAATAGAAGTAGACAGATTTAAGATATATTACAGAGGAACTAAGAACACTCTCTTGTGGTTTGTGAATGGGGGATGAGAGAAAGGGGAAATGAAAGCAATTCCCTGACTTTCTATTTGGGTCATTGGAGATGACTCCCTTGGACTGCAAGGAGATCCAACCAGTCCATTCTGAAGGAGATCAGCCCTGGGATTTCTTTAGAAGGAATGATGCTAAAGCTGAAACTCCAGTAGTTTGGCTACCTCATGAGAAGAGTTGACTCATTGGAAAAGACTCTGATGCTGGGAGGGATTAAGGGCAGGAGGAGAAGGGGATGACAGAGGATGAGATGGCTGGATCGCATCACTGACTCGATGGACGTGAGTCTGGGTGACCTCCGGGAGTTGGTGATGGACACGGGGGCCTGGCGTGCTGTGATTCATGGGGTCGCAAAGAGTCGGACACGACTGAGCGACTGAACTGAACTGAACTGAGGAGAGACTAAGAGATTAATAGGTTTGGGAGTGAAGTCAGGAGTTCAGATTTCAATGTGTAGAGTATAAAAATCTTAGCAGACCTCAAAAAAAAGGTGTCAATTAAACATTTGTCTATATGACATTCTCAGTGAAAATGTCAGGGTTAGATAAATACATTTGATAATCATCAGCATGTAAGTTGTATTATAAAAATGGGTTTAGATGAACTTCACTGTGGAGAGAGTGAAATAAGCAGAAGATATATCAAGAACAAGCTCTAAAGCGAAAATGAGTATTCCATTGAATTTAGGGAAATGGAGGTCACTGGTGACTGACGAGAATAGTTTCATTGAAGTGCTAAAGCAAGACTAAGAGTAAGTGGGAAGAATTCCCTGGTGGCACAGTGGTTAAGAGTTTGCCTGATAATGCAGGGGACATGGGTTCAATCCCTGGACCAGGAAGATTCCACGTGCTGCGGAGCAACAAAGCCCACATACCACAACTCCTGAGCACACACACCTAGAGCATGCGTTCCGCAACAAGAAAAGCATCATGATGAGAAACCTGAGCACCGTAAAGAAGAATAGCCTTTGCACACTACAACTAGAGAAAGCCTGCAGACAGAAATGAAGACCCAGCGTGGTCAAAAATAAAATTAAATAAATAAAGATTATTAAAAAAGAGTAAGTGGGAAGTGTGAAGTTTGAGCAAACTCTGGGAGATGGTGAAGGACAGGGAAGCCTGGAATGCTGCAGTCCATGGGGTTGCAAAGAGTTGCAACTTAGTGAATGAACAACAACAGGAAGTATGAAAATGAAGACAAGCTGTGGAAACAGAATGGTAGCCAGAATGTGATGATGGATCAAGGCACTCTGCTTTTGTTATTGCTTTTTAATAGGAAGAAGGCCCTAGGGTGTGTGTGCATCCTCATAGAAATGGCCTAGTCAATAATGAGAAATCAGTGATAGAGGACAACATTGGAGAGCCTAAGTATGGACTGATGGTGGTGGTTGTCCAGTCACTCAGTCATATCCGATTATTTGCGACCCCATAGACTGCAGCATACCAGGCTTCCCTGTCCTTCACCAACTCTGGGAATTTGCTCAAACTCATGTCCGTTGAGTCAATGATGCCATCCAACCATCTCGTCCTCTGTCGTCCCCTTCTCCTCCTGCCTTCAATCTTTCCCAGCATCAGAGTCTTTTCCAATGAGTCAGCTTTTTGCGCCAGGTGGCCAAAGTATTGGAGCTTCAGCTTCAGATCAGTCCTTCCAGTGAATATTCAGGACTAATTTCCTTTAGGATTGACTGATTTCTTCTCCTTGCAATCCAAGGGACTCTCAAAAGTCTTCTTCAGCACCTCCATTCAAAGTCATCAGTTCTTTGGTGCTCAGCCTTTCTTTATTGTCCAGCTCTCACATCCGTACATGACTACTGGGAAAACATAGCTTTGACGACATGGACTTTTGTAGGCAAAGTAATGTCTCTGCTTTCTAATACACTGTCTAGGTTTGTCATTGCTTTTCTTCCAAGCAGCATACATCTTTTATTTTCATGGCTGCAGTCACCATCTGCAGTGATTTTGGAGCCTAAGAAAATAAAGTCCCTCACTGTTTCCATTATTTCCCCATCTGTTTGCCGTGAAGTGATAGGACCAGATGTCATGATCTTAGTTTTCTGAATGTTGAGTTTTAAGCCAGGTTTTCCCACTCTCTTCTTTCACCTTTCACTCTTTATTTCCTCTTCACTTTCTGCCATAAGGGTGATATACTGGCATATCTGAGGTTATTGATATTTCTCCCAGAAATCTTGATTCCAGCTTGTGCTTCATCCAGCCCAGCATTTCGCATGATGTACTCTGCATAGAAATTACATAAGCAGGGTAACAATATAAAACCTTGATGTACTCCTTTCCCAATTTTAAACCAGTCCATTGTTCTATATCTGGTTCTTACTGTTGCTTCTTGACCTGCATACAGATTTCTCAGGAGGCAGGTAATATAATCTGGTATCCTCACCTCTTTAAGAATCTTACAGTTTGTTGTGGTCTACACAGTCAAAGGCTTTAGTGTAGTTATTGAAAAAGAAGTAAATGTTTTTCTGAATTCCCTAGCTTTTACTATGATCCAACGGATGTTGGCAATTGGGTCTCTGATTCCTCTGCATTTTCTAAATCCACCTTGAACATCTGGAATTTCTCAGCTCACATACTGCTGAAGCCTAGCTTGAAGGATGTTGAGCATTACTTTGCTAACATGTGAAATGAATGCAATTGTGCAGCAGTTTGAACATTCTAAGGCATTGCCCTCCTTTTGGGATTGGAATGAAAACTGACCTTTTCCATTCCTGTGGCCACTGCTGAGTTTTCCAAATTTGCTGGCAGATTGAGTGTAAGCACTTTAACAGCATATCTTTTAGGATTTGAAATAGCTCAGCTGGAATTCCATCACCTCCACTAGCTTTGTTTGTAGTGATGCTTCCTAAGATCCATTTGACATCACACTTCAGGATGTCTGGCTCTAGGTGAGTGAACATATCATTGTGGTTATCCTAGTCACTAAGATCTTTTTGTATAGTTCTTCGTTTATTTTTGCCACCTCTTCTTGTATTTTCTGCTTTTGTTAGGTCCATAACATTTTTGTCCTTTATTGTACCTGTCTTTCCATGAAATGTTCCCTTGGTATCTCTATTTTCTTGAAGAGATCTCTAGTCTTTTCAATTCTATTGTTTTCTCTATTTCTTTGCATTGTTTACTTAAAAATGCTTTCTTATCTTTCCTTGCTACTCTTTGGAGCTCTGCATTCAGATGGATATATCTTTCCTTTTCTCCTTTGCCTTTTGCTTCTCTTTTTTTTCTCAGCTATTTGTAAGGCCTCCTCAGACAACCATTTTGCTTTTTGTATTTCTTTTTCTTGGTGATGCTTCTGATCACTTCCTCCTGTACAATGTTACGAACCTCTGTCCATAGTTCTTCAAGCACTCTTTCAGATTTAATCCCCTGAATCTATTTGTCACTTCCACTGTACAAAGAGATTCAAGGGATTTGATCTGATAGAGTGCCTGAAGGTGGGAGAAAGCAATTCTGTGCTTAGGCAGGACAAGTGTCTGCAGAAAAAGGACATATATGAAAACCCTGTGTGAGGAAAGAATGAGATCCATATTTTGAAATTAATTAGGGACCACAGGATGCCAGCACTTCCCCCGAAAATAGCTCACAGAGTCAGTGATTTGAGGCAGCAATGGGAAATGGCCATAGGGTAATATGAAAAAGACTAATTAGAGAACTACAGTCAGAGCAGCTGGCCCAGTTGATCCCAATGCAGCTTGTACCAAGGAGCACATGTCTGCAGCGTTTCCAGTAGCATGCTGGTAAACTGGCTCTCCAGAAAAAGAAGAAAGGAAGGAAAGGAGGAAGGGAAAGAGGGAGAAATGAAAGAAGGAAGAGGGGAGGAAGGGAAGAAAGGAGGGAGGGAGGAAGAAAAAAATGAAAATGGCAGATTAGGAAGCACCAGGAACCTATCTCCTCACCAAGAAAATAACTGTACTGGCAGAATCTGTCTGATATAACTATTTTAGAATGCTGGAGTTTGTAGAAAGTGAAGTCGCTTAGCCGTGTCCGACTCTTTGTGACCCCGTGGACGGTAGCCCACTAGGCTCTTCCGTCCATGGGATTCTCCATGCAAGAATACTGAAGTGGGTTGCCATTTTCTTCTCCAGGGGATCTTCCTAACCCAGGGATCGAACCCAGGTCTCCCACATTGCAGGCAGATGCTTTAACCTCTGAGCCACCAGGGAAAAAACCTTGGACTTTCCAGGGGAAGAGTTAGACTGTAAACTGCAGTTAATTTTGGTCCGTTTCAGCTCTTAATACAGTAGCAGCTGCCCCTCTCCCAACACCAACTCCATGGCAGACAGCTGATCCTGGAGCAATCTGCAGAGCCTGGAGGAGACAGGGTGGACAAAAATGACCCTGACCTCCAAATATCAGAGGCTGTGTTCTGATTGCTGATTGCTGCTTCTGATCACAAAATGCAGACATAGATGTGGGTGGCCACCGTTGTTTTGCCTCCTTCTATTATTGACAAGCCCCACTCTCCAGGACTGAAGTGGGACCTAAAGGGTTAGCTCTGCTGCTGCTGCTAAGTCACTTCAGTCATGTCCAACTCTGTGGAACTCCATAGACAGCAGCCCACCAGGCTCCCCCATCCCTGGGATTCTCCAGGCAAGAACACTGGAGTGGGTTGCCATTTCCTTCTCCAATGCATGAGAGTGAAAAGTGAAAGTGAAGTCGCTCAGTCGTATCCGACTCTTAGCAACCCCATGGAGTGCAGCCCACCGGGCTCCTCCGTTCATAGGATTTTCCAGGCAAGAGCACTGGAGTGGGGGCCATTGAGGATTTCTCCTCCAATAACTTTTCTTTTCCCTCTTATGGAAGCCAGAAGTTAAAGACTGGGACATCCTAAAGCAACTGCTTATATAGGGAAAATCAGAAAGTGACCATACGTGCCCAGGAAAAGGTGCAGACTCACAATATCTGAAAGGATCAAGGGCTTCCCTGGTGGCTCGATGGTAAGGAATCCATGCGCAATGCAGGAGACCTGGGTTTAATCCTTCAGGGGAATTCCAGGATTCCCCTGGAGAAGGGAATGGCTATCCCCTCTAGTATTCTTGCCTGGAGAATTCCATGGACAGAGAGGCTGGCAGACTACAGTCAATGGGGTCACAAAGAATCAGATACAACTGAGCAACTAACACTAAGTGTATACTTCAGGCTGTTTCCTTTCTAATTGTTTTCTGTTTCTCTGATGGAAATAAACCATTTCTTTTGTCTTCTTAGAGTCATTCTGTTCAAAAAAGATGAAAAATCTTCTAAAAGTAAGTCTATACTCAATATTCAGCATAATACCAAAGATGAAGTAGATCTTAAGCTACCAATAAAATTGACTGCAGCTGTTAAGAGGTTGAATTGTATAGCATGGAGCAAAAGATGACTATGAAATGAGAGCAAAAATCATTTTTTTAAGTGTGTAAAATGCCACATTATATACCCTATTCTTAAATTATTCACGCTGAATAAATATAATGTAGAAACCAAATTTCACAAACAGCAAATAGTAACAAAAGAATTGAAACTATTTTTTGTTATCATATGAATCTACAACAGATTCAAAAGTATTGGGCAAGCTGAATAGAGTTCTGAGAATGCTATGCACATTTACAGAACAATCAAAACACTTCCCACAGAGAGGAGGGGGAAGCAGATTCTTTTGAAAAACATTTTCATGACACAGAACCACTGAATTAAGTGACTTTCAAATAAAGGTGCAAACCCTACAGTAATTTCAAGTCACATTCAATATGAAGCAAAGATTTACATGAAAGAAGTACTTTGAGATGTATGAGCATTCAAAGGTAAGAAATGTACTCAGTGAAGTAGAGAACCTGCAATGCTTTGCAGTAGCCTGTCCATTGTTCAAGAATGATGACTTCAAAAGGGATTGCAGAAAGAAAGGAAAAGCTGGACTAAATACAGATCAAGTAATCAAAGAGCACAATAAAAGTGAGCTCCTAAACCGATATACCTGAGTCCAGATGCTACTTCTGTATGGATAATCCAGACATGATTAAGTCACAGCATATCAAAACCTCAACTAACCTTGACTGCTATCAGATTTTCTTTCTCCAAACCCTGTTTGATGATAGCCCAGCTACCCAGTTACACAACATACCTCAGAGTCATCTTTGAATCCTCACTTGCTCCCATTTCCCCTCATCTTTTACTAATTCTATTGCTTTTATTGCTAGTGTCTAGACACTCCTTTCATTCTGTTTGTTAATGGCTGAACCAGAACCCCATTAATCTCTTGCCTAGGTCACTGTAATAGTATCTTAATTGATTTCCAATGTCCCCAGTGTTTTGCCTTTCAATTTTTCTCCACATTGCTGCCAAAATAATCATCCTAAAATGCAAATCTGATAATATCACTTCCTTGATAAATATCCTCCAAAATTTCCTTGGTACCAACTGGGATAAAATCCAGACTCTCAGCATGAGATTAAAAGCCCTGATAAGGACTTGTGTTAGCATTCAGTCGTGTCTGACTCTGCGACCCTATAGACTGTAGCCTGCCAGGCTCCTCCATCCATGGAATTCTCCAGGCAAGAATATTGGAGTGGGTAGCCATTCCTTTCTCCAGGGGATCTTTCCAACCTAGGGATTGAACCCAGGTCTCCTGCATTGCAGGAGGACTTTACCATCTGAGTCACTTCTTCCCTACCCATTCTTTCCCTCATATCCCCTGCTCATCCTTCCAAACCCAACTCAAGAATTATCCCTGTGAATATTCATTCATGGCCTCCTTATCTGAATCAAGCTTCCTAGTTACAGCTCCTTGCAGTTCCCTTTGTCTTCGAATTTATCTCAGTTTCTTATAATTGACTGACCATGTTTCTTTATTCATACTATTCTGTGAGGACATTAAGAAAAAGTACCATTGTTCTTCACTTTTGTATCTCCAGCAAGGTTCATGAATACATAATAAGCAGTTCAAGTATTTGAGAAAGAGAAAATAGGGAAGGAAAAAGAAGGGGTTACTAGATAATGCTAGGAACCTTTTAGCTCTAAAATTCTGTCTTCATGATTCCTTTTATTTGGGCCAGACTCTCATGTCATACACTTATAATCTACAGGCAGTAAGAGGATAGCTATCAAAACCAATAAACTATTCTTCTGTTGTCCAGTTCCAAGAGAAAACGTTCCCTTAAACTCACCACACAAAGCTTCAAGCTGAGAGAAATATTGTAGTAGTGGTATAAATTCTTAGAAGTATAAAGAGAAATAGATACCCAGGTGGTATACTAGAGAGTCAATTTTTACTTCCAAAGCAACAGTGCTTAGAATATACAAACAGATCATGCAGGTCAATATAAAAAATACAAACAACCCAATCAAAATGTAGGCAGAAGATCTAATAGACATTTTATCAGAGAAGACATATAAATAGTCAAAAAACACATGAAAAGATACTCAACATTATTAAGTTCTAGAGCAACAAACAAATCAAAACCACAACAATGTATCATCTCACACCAATCAGAATGTCCATCATCAAAAAATCCACAAACAATAAATGTTGGAGAGGGTGTAGAGAAAAGGGTATGCTCCTACACTGTTGGTGGGAATATAATTGGTATAACCTCTATGAAGAAAGTATGGAGGTTCGTTAAAAGATGAAAAATAGGACTACTATATGATCCAGCACTCCCACTCCTGGTGAAACCCATAATTTGAAAAGATACACACATTCCTATTTACAATAGCCAGGACATGGAAGCAGCTGATGTCCATCTACAGAGGAGCAGATAAAGAAAATGTGGCATATGTATATTTATGAGAAGGAAATGGCAATCAACTCCAGTATTCTTACCTGGAAAATTCCATGGACAGAGGAGGCTACAGGCTACAGTCCTGGCAGGCTACAGTCCATGGGGTCACAAAGAGACAGCCATGACTTAGTGCCTGAGCATATGTATGTGTGTGTACATATATATAAATACGGTAGAAAATTACTCAGCCATTAAAAAAGAATGAAATTAGCAACAACATGGATGGACCTAGAGATTATCACACTAAGTGAAATGTCAGACAAAGATAAATGTCATATGATATCACTTATATGTGGAATCTAAAAATAATGATACAAATAAACTTATTTACAAAACAGATTCACAGACGTTGAAAACAAACATTGTTGCCAATGGGAAAAAGTGTGGAGAGGGAGGGATAAATTAGGAGTTTGGGATTAACATATGCACACTCCTATATATAAAATAGATAATCAACAAGGATCTACTCTACAGCACAGGGAACTCCACTCAGTATTCTGTAATAATCTATACAGGAAAAAAATCTGAAAAGGGGCCTTCCCTGGCAGTCCGGTGGTTAAGGCTCAGCACTTCCACTGCAGGGAGTGTGGGTTTGATCCCTGGTTGAGGAACTAAGACCTCACATGCCTTGTGGTGCAGCCAAAAATTAAAAAAAAAAGAAAAAAAGAAAGAATCTGAAAAGGGATGGATAAATATATATGCATAATTGAATTACTTTGCCTTTACTGTATACCTGAACTAATGCAACATAACACACATACTCCAATATAAAATAATAATTAAGTTAAAAAAAACAGAAAAACAAACAAAAAACATTGTTCAGAATTGCACAGGTCATCTTCCCATCCTGCAGAGACATCAATGTCAAATGTCAGGGAGGTGAAGCCTTTTCACACACTAGAGGGCAGTCTTGGAGCAGCAGTAAGTGTTTTCATGCTTATGAAATTTTTTGTCTGGGTTTTTCTTCCTGTATCAGGTTAAAATGTATCTCTCTTTATTCCTAGACTCTAGGAGTCAGACTTGGCTGTACCCTTCTCTGTGGCATACCCATAACTCTTATACAGCATTCATCACACTGTTGTTATTGTTTCTAGATAACCGGTGAGAAAAAATTTTCCATAGGGCTCTTGCCTTTTGCCCATTTGAGCAAAGATATTGACAGCTTTTGCTTCCAACTATCTTTTCAAGGATGTTTGTATGGCACACTGTCTTTCAAGACAGAGATAATGTCTTCCTTCGAGGGGGAAAAAGGCAGATTTTTTTCCCTAACATGTATTGGTACCAAAGAAGATGACTTGTACCAAGTTGAGGTTAGGCAAGTTCACTAGCAGCCTCCCTTTCAACACTGGGAGCTTGCTAAGTTTAGGGTTCCTCAGCTTTGATATCAGCCTCCTATATACCCATCTACCTGGGCACTTTACATTGCCGCCATGGAATCTGGTGGGGGTCGGGTAGGATTCCATGAGAGTATGAGGTTTGTGCCACCTGCTGTGCACGAGTTGTTGTTGTTGTTCAATGACTGAGTCATGTCCGACTCTTTGCTACCCCATGGACTGCAGCATGCCAGGGATCCCTGTCCTTCACTATCTCCTGGATTTGCTCAAACTCATGTCCATTGACTCAGTGATGCCATCCAACCATCTCTCTCTGTGGCCCCCTTCTCCCCTTGCCCTCAATCTTTCCCAGCCTCAGGGTCTTTTCCAATGTGTTGACTCTTCACATCAGGTGGCCCAAGTATTGGAGCTTCAGCATCAGTCCTTCCAATTAATATTCAGGGTTGACTTCCTTTAGGATGAATTGGTTGGATCTCCTTGCTGTACAAGAGACTCTCAAGCGTCTTCTCCAACACCACAGTTCAAAAGCATCAGTTCTTCACCACTCAGCCTTTTTTATGGTCCAACTCTCACATCTGTACATGACCACTGGGAAAACCATAGCTTTGACTAGATTGACCTTGTCCTTTTCTCTGAGCCAAGAATTTCATGTATTATGCCAGTCAACTCTTTGCAACCCTAAAGACTGTAGACCACCAGGTTCCTCTGTCCAGGGAATTTCTCAGGCAGGAATACTGTAGTCTGTTGCCAATTCCTCCTCCAGGGAATCTTCCCAACCTAGGGACTGAACCCACATCCCCTGTATCTCCTGCACTGGCAAGCTGATTTTTACCACTGAGCCAGTAAGAAGCCCTGGTAAGCATTTAAATAGAGTGAAATCTCAGACCTTTTTTGAGTTTCTGATAAAGTGCAATGTGTGTGTGTGTTTAACCCATTCAGTTTCTTCCGATCATGAACTCCTTAAGAGTGAGGAATGCATCTAATTTATAAGGGTATTTCTAAGTCATAACTTAGTTAAAATTAAAATAGATGCTAGCTGAATAAAAATATAATGAGAACATGGGTAATTAAGAAGAGGAAAGGGAAAACCTACCATGTAATTTACAAGTCTCTTCATCACTTACATTCATGCTGTTTTCATTTAAGTAAAATGAATGCTATTATTTCAAGTTAGAAAAAAATGAGACTGTTGTTCATATATATTCTTCACATTACAATCATTACCTCACCTCTCATACTGACATTCTAACCTCATATCATAGGGTCTTTGACATACCTCAAAATGAATACATTAATTCTAAGAATTCAAAACATTTTATCACAAATAACGGGGCTTCCCTGGTGGCTCAGAGGGTAAAGCGCCTGACCGCAATGCGGGAGACCTGGGTTTGATCCCTGGGTCAGAAAGTTTCCTGGAGAAGGAAATGGCAACCCACTCCAGTATTCTTGCCTGGAGAATCCCATGGATGGAAGAGCCTGGTGGGCTACAGTCCATGGGGTCGCAAAGGGTCGGACACGAGTAAGCAGGCTCACTTCACTTCAATGCAAAATTTTACAAGAAGTTTTACCTGAGTAAAAATCTGGGGTTACATGTAATCAGTGATAGAAATGAGATGTCATTCTTTCCCTAGTGGCTTGGCTCAAGAAGAAATGAGGAGAAAGCCCCCCTCAATACCTACATTTGATGACACAAATTTATGTAGAGGAATAGGAATCTCATGGAAGATAAAAACTTGGGCTATGATTCCTCTTTTTTCCACTCAGCAATCCACCATCAACATTAAAGTTCAAAATTTAAAGTATATTTTATATATAAAAACATAAAATCATGTATTTTTTCAATAAAGGAAAATGAGGGCTTCTAACTGAAAATGTAACATAAGGAAGAAGAGGTTTGGACCTGCAATATAGATGGAAATGTTGCTTCTGGATTCTGTTTTTGGTTAACTTTGGAACCCATGCTTATTCAGTCATTCTTGCACTGTGGGTGTGTCTAGTAAAACGACTGTATGTGCAGCCAAAAATTGAGGCAGCATAGCTAATAAAGATTGGAACCCAAGTAGTTTAGTTGTGGGCAGCTTTCTTCAGAGAGTGATACCAAGGAAAGGAATGTCTTCTTCCTCAATGCAAGAAGACTTCAAGGCTGAACAAAACCTCCGAAGAGATGAGAGAGTCAATGGTAAAACAGCAATGGGACCAGCAAATGAGGCATCAGAACCAGGAGGAATGGAGAATTTCACTGAACCGTAGTTCTGTGAATCTCCTGGGGCCCTTAGGCCTGCTCTCACTGGCTTAGGAGATGGGGCTGCAGTGACCCTGGAGCCACCTGATGACAGGCGAGATGTGCCTGACAGATAAAGTTATCCAGATGCCAGTCTCAGTGGGGTCCAGACGAAAGGTCTGAATTTCTATTTATTCTGAGATAACTGATTCATGGTCATGAGTAAGCATCCCTGGGGAGTCTTAGAAAAATTAGGGAAGGGGAACCTTGCTAGTAAACTGGGAGAGGTTTTAAAGCCATTGAAATGTGGGTCGTAAATACAAATGCAATTTCATTTTATCCACAAGCTTGTGAAGCACAGGGGACATTTGGTAACAAAAATATCAAAGTACAAAAGATAAATTTCACAGGAAAAGTTTACAGCTTGTCCTCTGCAGGACAGACTATCTGTGCTGCTCTTTCATCACAGTTAGTTAAATGAGGGCTCTGGCAGCGCCATGACTCAGAGACAGCAAAATAAAGTCGGAACATCAATATCCTCAAATGTTTGGGCATATATTTGAGAACATAAATATTAAATGTTGAAAAAGGGATTCAACCTGCCCTTCACGTCCAGCCAGCTGGCTTTTCTCCATCATGCCGTGTCCTCTAAGATTATCCAAGTGAGAAAAACAAAACTTTCAAGGAGCAATGGTCTATAGTGCTTTGTAAAGAGGTAGTGAATTAGCGGTTTTGTCGTTGCTGCTGTTGTATTTCATTTTTATAAATAAAATTTCAATTGTTCTGACTCCACAGTCATAACAGATATCTCATTTGAGGGCAGCTATTTCAGTGTAAGGGACTGTGGGCACTTCCAACCAAATAAAATTTCCCAGTATCTATCCAATGTTACCATTGATAGGTAAATTTCCACAAATCATTTCTTTGAAAGAAGACTTTGCTGACATTCAAGGTCTGTTGGTTAATAATGCATTAAGTTTGCTGATTACTCTTTCCACTATGGCTGCTAAGGAGAGCCATTGGGAATAATAAAAAATGAGAGGAGTAAATTAAGAACATGGCATATAAACTTCATGGTTACCCGAGATTTTCAT
Organism: Nanger dama; assembly: GCA_917880005.1. NCBI lineage: Eukaryota > Metazoa > Chordata > Mammalia > Artiodactyla > Bovidae > Nanger > Nanger dama. The sequence goes on from CAKJTW010000007.1 coordinate 42,610,786, forward strand.
ACAAGATGAAGAAAAAAGGAGAAAACAAGTAAAGCAGGAGGTGAGACAGCTCCAGAGGCAAACATGAGCCATGGAAAAGTCTAAATTCCTTTCTGAAACTTTATACCCTTTTTTGAAGTGCACCTCCCAAATTATGTTAAGTGACTACCACTTAGGGAAAGTTCTGATCCCTGTTTGGTTGCATACTATTTAATAGAAGCCCAATGTCATCTCACCTTAATACACTAGAATGAAAATCCCACCAAGAAGAAAAAGGATGATAGAGAGAGGTAAATATTCCCCTAGCATGTATGATTAGCACTTCTGACAATTTTTCTTGAGCTCGAAGAGCTGTTATTAGAAAATTGTAACTCTGGGTAGTTAAGTGTGGCAGATGGCATATAGGAGTGAGTGGTGTGCAATTTACAGTAAACAAATTCTTTATCTTTGACGGGTCATGGGGAGAACTAAAACGGTCTCCAGTTCAATCAGGGAATACACTAAAAACACTGACATGCAGATTCACTAATTATAGTGAAATGTGTTAAAAAGCTACAATTATCCCAATGGATGGAACCTTTTCCCATGAAGATGAGAGAACACCACCCGGAGTCAGGGGCTGACAGCAGGATCCTATTTGTAAATGTGCCCCCAGGTTGGCTGACACCTGTTCAGAGAAGATATTCAAGTCTTCAGGACTTTCCACTTGGTCTTCTCTCAAGACAGGTACACTTTCTGATAGTATATGTGAGTGTGATTTCATCAGCTGTTCTTGTATCAAACATGAAAGCAAAAACTGTAGCTGATGTTTCTTTCTGTCTTAAAGGGAGAGGATCATAAGTTAGTGGAAGTGTTTCTTATAATACCCCTCAGTTATCATTAAAATAATGTTTCAAATATCCGAGAGTTTGATTTCTACCTCTACAGAAAGAAGAAAGAAAGCATAACACAAACATGAATGTGTTTCTTAATAAAAGTTATTTGATCATATATTGAACTGTGGCCATGAAAATTTATCAGACTGAGAGATAAAGGCACAGAATGTGCAATCATAAAATTTTTAGGAGCCACCTACATGATACAGACTGTCACCTAAATTGGGGTACTCCATGGTATTTACTGGTGGCTTGGAGCATATGAACCTTATACGGGTGCGATGGGGTGCTCTTAAATGATGCCATGTGGGTTGCTGCTATTCAGTTGCTAAGTTGTGTCCGACCCTTTGTGACATAAGGCTTCAATCCAAACGAGTGAGACCATTGCATTGGAGGACTTGCCTTGGATAATCTCTTAAATTCAGTGGTAAACGGGTGTTTGCACTCACTCAGTCATGTCTGACTCTTTGTGACCCCATGGACTATAGCCTGCCAGGCGCCTCTGTCAGGCAAGAATCTTGGAGTGGGTTGTCATTTCCTTCTCCAGGGGATCTTTCTAACCTAAGGATTGAACCCACATCTACCACATTGTAGGCAGATTCTTTACCCACTGAGCCATCGGTGGGGGAAGCCCCTCAGTGGTAGATACTGGAATGTCAAAAAGAACATCTATGTCTTGAGGAAAGATTTTATCAAACACCCTCCAGATATCTGGAGACCTGGGAAATTTTGCTGGGTTTGTACCATTTTTCTGTGTGTATATCCGTGTTATTATTTGTAACATAACCATTACCTAAGGAACTTCAGGGAGAAGGCAATGGCAACCCACTCCAGTGCTCTTGCCGGGAAGGTCCCATGGATGGAGGAGCCTGGTAGGCTGCAGTCCACGGGATCGCTAGGAGTCAGACACGACTTCACTTTCACTTTTCACTTTCATGCATGGGAGAAAGAAATGGCAACCCACTCCAGTATTCTTGCCTAGAGAATCCCAGGGATGGGAGAGCCAGGTGGGCTGCCGTCTGTGGGGTCACACAGAGTCAGACACGACTGAAGCGACTTAGCAGCAGCAGCAGCAGCAGCAAGGAACTTCAGACTAGAATTTCAAGTGTGCCAGTTGTACTATAAATGACCTAAGCATCCTTGGTGTGCCAGGCAATTCTGAAGGAAAAACTACAGATACTGACCTGGAATTGTGGCACCCTCATTTTTTTGATGAGAGATTGATTCCTCATTCTAACTGGGGAAAAAAATGTGACAATGTGTCATCTTTAAAAACCTATCTAATAGGTGTGACTGGTGGCTGTTTGACCACTTACTGTTTATCATGTCACTGGCCCAGATTTCTTCCTGAAGGGGATATGTGACTTTTTGTTGGGAACTGTATTATAAGCTAATGTGTCTGGACTCAGGACAGATATATAAAGAGACAGTGACTAAGTGGGCCTCAGGGTCTTTTTTTTTTTTTTTTTTTTTTACTCCTATTATATAGGAAGTGGTAAAGGAAAAAAATTACACTTTAATTCATTGGATCTATAACTCACAAGGATAAGAGAATATGATTTGGGACTTTGCTTTGGAATTTAACTCAAGAATTCTGGAATTTAATTTCTTTGTGTTTTCAGTCTTTGAGCTTTAATTTTCCTCTGGCAATATGATGATAGCACTGAGCAGATATTTAAGTATGAGGGCCTCCTATATTGAAGCCATTTTGTTTTTGGAATATATGCTGTTGTTTAATCTCATTGCATGCCCTCTACTAGGCCATGTGTCTAGAAATAATGTGGGAGGAGAAATAGAATGAGGTGACTCTAAGCACTGGGTAGAGCAAGGATCTGGGATTAATTGAAATAATGTACTGTTCTCATTCATTTTTAGAGCCTTCTAAACCAAAGTCTACACTGCTCATCAGTGGTCCAGGTTGCACAGCAGAGCCCTGTTGGAATTCAGAGAATGGCTTCATGAAGCTCAGAGTATAGCTCTGTAGGAAGTGATCTCCTCTGGGACCCATAGACACGTTCTGGGAAACCACAGGCTCATTGTCAAACCAACTGGTTTAGAGGAACAAACAGTTGGAGATGTTATGGAAAATATTCATCCCTCACTCTTTGTGATGCTTCTCTACAGAGGGAAATTTTAAGTTAAGGTTTCCAAGCCTTTGCAGTATCACTTCTCACTTCTCATGGCCACTGCTCACCTACTATTTTGGTGGGAAGAAATTAGTAAATCAGGTTTCCAAATTAGGTGGAGTCTTCTATTACACCTCTGAAATATCAAGAATTTAGTTTCCTTTTCCCTAGCCACCCAAAGCAATGAATGGGAGGCAGTGATACTGGGTAGGTCTCCATCTGGAAAGTGTTAGCAACCTAATTTGTTTTTATTTAAGCCACATTCTTCACACTAGCAATAAAAGTAATGACATTTTCATCTTCATCTGCCTGTAACTATATCTCCAACAGCTCTACATTCAAGCAGAGAATAAGGGTGTTATTAGCCGATTCAGATTCCTATACATTCTAGTTGTCTTAAGTATTTAAATTGCCTTCAATATCAAAATAAGAACATTCGCTTCTATGTATCTACTCCAGTTTCTAAAGCTATGTGAGAACTCACCTTCCAGAAAAAAATGAAGATTGAGTAAACATATTTTCATAGCTTTTAAAAATCTTCTCACATTATAGTTTTGACATGAAATAATCATAAATTTCATGGATATTACATTTATATTGGAAATAAAAGGTGTCTTATATATAATATTTTAATATTAATTAAAAAACTGAATCTTCTTCATGAGCCCTTATCTTATCCTACTCAATAACTAGTAAACCCAAGTTTCTTAGGTGGACGTTGTCTTTCTTTGGACTATAGCAATCGCCCTGCTCCCATCCAATTCTATTCATGAGGAATCTCCTACTCCAAGACTCTTGATAGAGTCTGGGATACACAGAAACAGGGAGTGTGCAAAATCCATTCTTTCAATATTGCCAGTAAGATCAACAATTGTATCCATCGCCCAAAACTGGTAGCAATAGAAAGAGTTCCAGCATTATCTCTATTGTCCAACAATGATCATGTAGGCACTTTCAATGGAGATATTCATTCTCAGCAGTGTTGTCTTGATGGATGCATTCTGCAGAATGATTTGGACGTTGACTAGGTAGCCTCCAAGTCTAGTTTTCAAGCAGTCACAGCAATTGTTAACCAACTAATAGCTTAGGAAGAAGAGTTGGCAAGAAAACACAGAAGAACTATACAAAAAGATCTTCATGACCCAGATAATCATGATGATGTGATGACTTACCTAGAGCCAAACATCCTGGAATGCGAATTCAAATGGGGCTTAGGAAGCATCATTACGTACAAAGCTAGTGGAGGTGATGGAATTCCACTTGAGCTGTTTCAAATCCTAAAAGATGATGCTGTGAAAGTGCTGCACTCAATATGTCAGCAAATTTGGAAAACTCAGCAGTGGCCACAGGAATGGAAAAGGTCAGCTTTCATTCCAATCCCAAAGAAAGGCAATGCCAAAGAATGTTCAAACTACCACACAATTGCACTCTTCTCACATGCTAACAAAGTAATGCTCAAAATTCTCCAAGTTAGACTTCAACAGTACATGAATTGTGAACTTCCAGATGTTCTAACTGGATTTAGAAAAGGCAGAAGAGCCAGAGATCAAACTGCCAATATCTGCTGGATCATCAGAAAAGCAAGAGTTCCAGAAAAACATCTACTTTTGTTTTATTGACTACACCAAAGCCTTTGACTGTGTGGATCACAACAAACTGTGGAAAATTCTTCAAGAAATGGGAATACCAGACCACCTGACCTGCCTCCCGAGAAATCTGCATGCAGGTCAAGAAGCAATAGTTAGAAGGGACATGGAACAACAGAAGGGTTCCAAGTCAGAAAAGGAGTCCGTCAAGGCTGTATATTGCCATCCTGCTTATTTAACTTCTATGCAGAGTACATCATGAGAAACGCTGGGCTGGATGAAGCACAAGCTGGAATCAAGATTGCCGGGAGAAATATCAATAACCCCAGATATGCAGATGACAGTACCTTTATGGCAGAAAGCTAAGAAGAGCTAAAGAGCTCTTGATGAAAGTGAAATAGATGGAAAAAGGTGGCTTAAAACTCAGCATTCAGAAAACTAAAATCATGGCATCCAGTCCCATCACTTCATGGCAAATAGATGGGACACAGTGGAAACAGTGGCTGACTTTAATTTTTGGGCTCCAAAATCACTGCAGATGGTGATTGCAGCCATGAAATTAAAAGACTCTTACTCTTTGGAAGGAAAGTTATGACCAACCTAGAGAGCGTATTAAAAAGCAGAGACCCTTTGCCAACAAGGGACCATCTAGTTAAAACTGTGGTTTTTCCAGTAGTCATGTATGGGTGTGAAAGTTGGACTATAAAGAAAGCTGAATGGCAAAGAATTGATGTTTTTGAACTGTGGCATTGGAGAAGACTCTTGAGAGTCCCTTGGAATGCAAGGAAATCCAACCAGTCCATCCTAAAGTGAGTCAGTCCTGAATATTCATTGGAAGGACTGATGCTGAAGCTGAAACTCCAATACTTTGGCCACCTGATGCAAAGAACTGACTCACTGGAAAAGACCCTGATGCTGGGAGAGATTGAAGGTGGGAGGAGAAGGGGACGACAGAGAAAGTGATAGTTGGATGGTATCACCGACTCAATAGACATGAGTTTCAGTAAACTCTGGGAGCTGGTGATGGACAGGGAAGCCTGGTGTGCTGCAGTCCACGGGGTCACAAAGAGTCAGACACGACTGAATGACTGAACTGAACTGAACTGAACTGAGCCTTAGTAAATCTGATTCTCTGCTTAAATTAACCAGCAATGGTTTTGTCACTTGAAAGTAAAAGTCCTGATGGATCCCTGTTCAGGTAACACTATCAGTTTCTACCAGTATGAACAGTTTCCTATCTGTTTAAAAGAACCTCTTTCAGAGTAAGTCCTCAGTTGTACAGACTGATGTCCTCTTTCCTTTTTCTTCCACAAAAAGTACCTAGGTCTGCATAGTCCCATAGAGCAGCCATTAGTAACGGGCTATTGAGCACCCGAGGTAAGGTTATTCTGAGTTGAGATGCTCTGTAAGTGTGAAAAACAACTGAATTTCAAAAACTTATTACCAAAAAAAGATGTAGAATATCTCCTTAACAGTGTTTCATATTAATTACATATTGAAATTATATTCTGAAAATATTAGTTTAAATTAAATATATTAAAATTAATTTCCTTTGTTTTTTTTTACTTTTAAAAATACAGCAACTAGAAAAATTTTAGTTACATATGTGGCTCACATTATATTTTTATTGGATAGGCATATGGGAGAGCAAATGCTTATACATTTATACACTAGGTTGTTATTCTGTTAACTGTAATCTAATGCCTAGTCCTTAAAAACAATAAAAATCCTTTCTTCCACAATATTATTTGAAATCTAAATTACTTTTATTAAGGAAGGGCAAGGGGTTAATGTAATAAAAGTGTCCAGGTGCCTGACACAGTCCTATGTAATTTGTTTATATTATTTTAATGAACCTTCATTATCAGTATGTGAAGGAGATATTATTATAAATGGAGATATATACTAAGAAGTTAGATAGTTTTCCCATGGATATTTATCTACTACATGGCAGAGCTAGTTCTGAAACATAGATCAGTTTTTCTTCCAAGAACTATTTGCATTATCCCAAGGGTCACACCCTTTCCATTCCACTTTGACCCCACTAACTATTCACAAGAAAGCTTCCAAAATAAATCCACAGCCTATGGATCAACAGAAACTCTTTGCTTTAATCTATACATTGAAAGTGAAGTTGCTCAGTCGTGTCTGACTCTTTATGACCCCATGGACTGTAGCCTACCAGGCTCCTCTCTCCATGGGATTCTCCAGGCAAGAGTACTGGAGTGAGTTGCCATTTCCTTCTCCAGATCTATACATTAAACCCCCTCAATTTTTCTATTTTAGAAAACTATGGTATTAATATTTTCACTAAGCTATATTATGACTGTGTTTCAAATTGTCAAATTCAGTAACTAATGCAAAATTAAACTTACTGAAATAAAACATTCTTACCCAATAAAATTTATAAACCAAAAGCACTTCTCTATTTCTTCTGTCTTCTAGGTCTAGGTTCTTAGGTGTAGCTGAACTTAGAACTATTTTAAACATAAACTATTTTTAAATTTTCTGTTTTAATCAACTGTCTATCTGATCCACTTGGAGCCCTTGAACCAATATGAATGACTCCATACATAGGTACAGGTGGTCAAATTACTTTCTGTGTGCAAGAGGTTGTCTCAGAGATATATTTTTAAATTATGAAATATTAAAAACTGGGGAATATTTTGATAACTTATAGAGACATTGGTAAATACAATTTTTTTTTATTATGAGGTACCAGGATATTAGGACTTCCCCAGTGACTCAGTGGCAAAGAATCTGCCTGCAGTGCAGGAGCCATAGGAGACACGGGTTCGATCCCTGGGTTGGAAAGACCCTCTGGAGGAAGGCATGGCAACCCACTCCAGTTTTCTTGCCTGAAGAATCTCATGGACAGAGAAGCTTGGCGGGCTACAGTCCATAGGGTCACACAGAGTCGAACATGACTGAAGTGACTTAGCATGAATCAGGATATTAGGAGCTTTTGAAACCATACACAGAAGTCCAGGAAAAATTTAATGCCACTATTTATACGTTCAAAATAAATGCCAAAATAAGTTCATGTATTGCTCTTCATCCCGTTCATGTGGCCAGTTGTCTTGCTGTTCACACTAATCACACTATTCACTGAACCCAGGGTAGGCAAGGCATGACATAAGAGGCTAGAAGAAGACACAGACACATTTATTCTCTCCTGGCTGGCACAGTAGCCATAATATAGCCTTTCTCCTGGCTGACTTAGCAGCCATAACATAACCATAAGGTAGCCATAACATAACCTCATATAATATAACCATAATGTCACTCCAATGTAGGCCCAATGCAGTAGCAGCCAGGGGTTTCATGGTTAAGCTCATAGAGGTGTACCATACCACTCTGGGCTTTTCTAGGTGAAGCTTATATATGAAAAGTAGCCCATGTCCAAGCGAGTATCTTGTGACACACATGTGCAGCACTATAAGTGATCTCAGCTGTTACAAAATCATTATTTACAAAACGTTCAGCAAGAGCAAGAGGCTGTGGGGCAAGTTAGCCTGACCACACCATCTTGGCTAATTTGCTCTTTCCTTACAGTTCACCAATTCAGACTTTAGACTAATTTTCACCAAAACTTGGTATTTTTTAACCTTTGAACTTTTGTTAAATGTAGATTAAGTCTGTCCCGCATATGTGTTCAACTAAAACAGTACTATCCTTGCTATTTATTCTGTGGTGAGCATAGAAGCAATATGTGCCTATAGAATCAAGGGCCCTGTTGAAAATTAACAAAAATCCTCAACCTCTGTGTGTCATAATTCAGTATAAGTGATATACCTCTGTATTGGTAGAGGACTGGGGTCTGAGAAAGTTAGAAGGGGTGTCACAGCATGCCTTTTGGAATAATAAAATTCAGTGTACTGTATTCTCCTAAGTAACTTCATTTGAACACTAAAGATTTTTGATGATATTTAAAGGGCCATAAAATATGCTCAAAGGAGAGACTAATAAAACATATGTATGGCCCTGGGCTAAAGAAGAGCACAGAGTAGCAGTGAAGTTGAGAATAACATTCTTTGACTTCAAATGCAGGAATGATTGTTATAAATGGAAATGATCTGAGGAGGTTATGAGGTCTTTGGAAGGACAAAGAGAATCTGAGTACAAAAATAGATAAAAAATAAAGTTAGTTGGAATAGAATGTGAAAGAAATGAAAGGGAAGTCACAAAGAACTTTTTTGCTTTAGTTTGTAAATATCTTGAATGGCAGGCTAGAGATTTTGAATATTATCCCATATGTTACAGGGTTATGATGAAAACATGGTTTGATAAGATTCTGAACTAATGAGATCAAAATGTGGAAAATGGGGTGTGAGACACATGATAAACAAAGCATTGACAAAACTGTGGCTGTATTACACAATAATAGTGGGAGACTTTAATACCCCACTCATACCTATGGATAGATCAACTAAACAAAATTAGCAAGGAAACACAAACTTTAAATGATACAATGGACCAGTTAGACCTAATTGATATCTATAGGACATTTCACCATAAAACAATGAATTTCATCTTTTTCTCAAGTGCACACAGAACCTTCTCCAGGATAGATCACATCCTGGGCCATAAATCTAACCTTAGTAAATTCAAAAAGTTGAAGTTATCTCAAGCATCTTTTCTGATCACAATGTGGTAAGATTAGATGTCAACTACAGGAAAAACTATTAAAAATACAAACATATTGAGGCTAAACAACATGCTTTTGCATAACCAACAAATCACAGGAAAAAGAAATCAAAATATGCATAGAAATGAATGAAAATGAAAACACAACAACCCAAAACCTATGGGATTCAGTAAAAGCAGTGCTAAGGGAAAGGTTCATAGCAATATAAGCTTACCTCAAGAAACAAGAGAAAAATCAAATAAATAACCTAACTCTACACCTAAAGCAACCAGAACAGGAAGAAACGAAGAACCCCAGGGTTAGTAGAATGAAAGAAATATAAAAATTAGGGCAGAAATAAATTGAAAAAGAAACAAAGGAGACCATAGCAAAAATAAACAAAGCTAAAAGCTAGTTCTTTGAGAAGATAAATAAAATAGACAAACCATTAGCCAGACTCATCAAGAAAAAGGGAGAACAATCAAATCAACAAAATTAGAAATGAAAATGGAGAAATCACAACAGACAAAATAGAAATACAAAGGATCATAAGAGACTATTATCAGCAACTATATGCCAATAAAATGGAAAACTTGGAAGAAATGGACAAATTCTTAGAAAAACAGAACTTTCTAAAACTGAACCAGGAAGAAATAGAAAAACTTATAGACCCTTTACAAACACAGAAATCAAAACTGTAATCATAAATCTTCCAACAAACAAAAACCAGACAAAAAGAAGAAGAAGGAGAAGAGGAAGAAGAAGAAAAGAAGAAGAAGAAGAAGAAGAAAAACCAGACAAAAACCAGACAGCTTCACGGATGAATTCTACCAAAAATTTAGAGAAGAGATAACACCTATCCAACTCAAACTCTTCCAGAAAATTGCAGAGGAAGGTAAACTTCCAAACTCATTCTATGAGGCCACCATCACCCTAGTACCAAACCCAGACAAAGATGCCACACACACACACACACACACACAAACTACAGGTCAATATCACTGATGAACATAGATGCAAAAATTCTTAACAAAATTCTAGCAAACAGAATCCAACAACGTATTAAAAAGATTATATATCATGACCAAATAGGCTTTATCCCAGGGATGCAAGGATTCTTCAATATTTGCAAATCAATCAGTGTGATACACCACATTAACAAATTGAAAGATAAAAACCATATGATTATCTCAATAGATGCAGAAAAAGCCTTTGACAAAATTCAACATCCATTTATAATAAAAAAGAAAAACCTTCAGAAAGCAGGCATAGAAGGAAAATACCTCAACATAATAAAAGTCATATATGATAAAGTCACAGCAAACATTTCCTCAATGGTAAAAAGCATTTCCCCTAAAGTCAGGAACAAGACAAGGGTGCCCACTCTCACCACTACTATTAAACATAGTTTTGGAAGTTTTAGCCACAGCAATCAGAGAAGAAAAATAATAATAGGAATAATAAAATAATAAAAGGAATCCAGATTGGAAAAGAAGTAAAACTCTCACTGTTGGCAGATGACATGATTCTCTACATACAAAACCCTAAAGACTCCACCAGAAAATTACTATAGCTAATCAATGAATATAGTAAAGTTGCAAGATAAAAATTACGTAGAAATCCCTTGCATTCTTATACCCTAACAATGAGAAAACAGAGAAATTAAGGAAGGAATTCCATTCACCATTGCAACAAAAAGAATAAAATACTTAGGAATAAATCTACCTAAAGAAACAAAAGACCTATATATAGAAAACTATAAAACACTGATGAAAGAAATCAAAGATGACACTAATCAATGGAGAAATATACTATGTTCATGGATCTGAAGAATCTATATAGTGAAAATGATTATACTACCCAAAGCAATCTATAGATTCAATGCAATCCCTACCAAGCTACCAACGGTATTTTTCAGAGACCTAGAACAAATAATTTCACAATTTGTATGGAAATACAAAACACCTCTAATAGCAAAAGCAATCTTGAGAAAGAAGAATGGACCTGGAGAAATCAACTTGCCTGACTTCAGGTTCTACTACAGAGTTACAGTCATCAAGACAGTATGGCACTGGCACAAAGAGAGAAATATAGATCAATGGAACAAAATAGAAAGCCCAGAGATAAATCCATGCACCTATGGTCACTTTATCTTTGACAAAGGAGGTAAGAATATACTATGGAGAAAAGACAGTCTCTTTAACAAGTGGTGCTGGGAAAACTGGTCAACCACTTGTAAAAGAATGAAACTAGAACACTTTCTAACACCATACACAAAAATAAACTCAAAATGGACTAAAGATCTAAATGTGAGACCAGAAACTATAAAACTCCTAGAGGAAAATATAGGCAAAACACTCTCTGACATAAATCACAGCAGGATCCTCTATGACCCACCTCCCAGAATATTGGAAATAAAAGCAAAAATAAACAAGTGGGACCTAATCAAACTTAAAAGCTTTTGCACAATAAAGAAAACTATAAGCAAGGTGAAAAGACAGCCTTCAGAATGGGAGAAAATAATAGCAAATGAAGCAACTGACAAAGAATTAATCTCAAAAATATACAAGCAGTTCCTATGGCACAACTCCAGAAAAATAAACGACCCAATCAAAAAATAGGCCAAAGAACTAAATAGACATTTCTCCAAAGAAGACATACAGATGGCTAACAAACACATAAAAAGATTCCCAACATCACCCATTATCAGAGAAATGCAAATCAAAACCACAATGAAGTACCATCTCACGCCTGTCAAAATGGGTGCTATCAAAAAGTCTACAAACAATAAATGCTGGAGAAAGTATGGAGAAAAGGGAACTCTCTTACACTGTTGGTGGGAATGCAAACTAGTATAGCTACTATGGAGAACAGTGAGGAGATTCCTTAAAAATTGGAAATAGAACTGCCATTATGACCCAGCAACGCTGGGCGTACACACTGAGGGAACCAGAATTGAAAAGACACGTGTACCCCAATGTTCATCACAGCACTGTTTACAATAGGCAGGACATGGAAGCAACCTAGATGCCCATCAGCAGAGGAGTGGATAAGAAAGCTGTGGTACATATACACAATGGATTATTCAGTTCAGTTCAGTTTAGTCGCTCAGTGGTGTCCGACTCTTTGCGACCCCATAAATCACAGCACGCCAAGCCTCCTTGTCCATCACCAACTCCAGGAGTTCACTCAGACTCACGCCCATCGAGTCCTTGATGCCATCCAGCCATCTCATCCTCTGTTGTCCCCTTCTCCTCCTGCCCCCAATCCCTCCCAGCATCAGAGTCTTTTCCGGTGAGTCAACTCTTCGCATGAGATGGCCAAAGTACTGGAGTGTCAGCTTTAGTATCATTCCTTCAAAGAAATCCCAGGGCTGATCTCCTTCAGGATGGACTGGTTGGATCTCTTTGCAGTCCAAGGGACTCTCAAGAGGCTTCTCCAACACCACAGTTCAAAAACGTCAATTCTTCAGCGCTCAGCCTTCTTCAAAGTCCAACTCTCGCAACCATAATGACCAGAGGAAAAACCATAGCCTTGACTAGACGGACCTTAGTTGGCAAAGTAATGTCAATGCTTTTGAATATGCTATCTAGGCTGGTCATAACTTTTCTTCCAAGGAGTTAGTATCTTTTAATTTCATGGCTGCAGTCACTATCTGCAGTGATTTTGGAGCCCCCAAAATAAAGTCTGACACTATTTCCACTGTTGTCCCATCTATTTCCCACGAAGTGATGGGACTGGATGCCATGATCTTCGTTTTCTGAATGTTGAGCTTTAAGCCAACTTTTTCATTCTCTTTCACTTTCATCAAGAGGCTTTTTAGTTCCTCTTCACTTTCTGCCATAAGGGTGGTGTCATCTGCATATCTGAGGTTATTGATATTTCGCCTGGCAGTCTTCATTCCAGCTTGTGTTTTTTCCAGTCTAGTGTTTCTCATGATGTACTCTGCATATAAGTTAAATAAGTAGGGTGACAATATAGAGCCTTGACGTACCCCTTTTCCTATTTGGAACCAGTCTGTTGTTCCATGTCCAGTTCTAACTGTTGTTTCCTGACCTGCATACAGATTTCTCAAGAGGCAGGTCAGGTGGACTTGTATTCCCATCTCTTTCAGAATTTTCCACAGTTTATTGTGATCCACACAGTCAAAGGCTTTGGCATAGTCAATAAAGCAGAAATAGATGTTTTTCTGGAACTCTCTTGCTTTTTCCATGATCCAGCGGATGTTGGCAATTTGATCTCTGGTTCCTCTGCCTTTTCTAAAACCAGCTTGAACATCAGGGAGTTCACAGTTCACATATTGCTGAAGCCTGGCTTGGAGAATTTTGAGCATTACTTTACTAGCATGTGAGATGGGTAGTTTGAGCATTCTTTGGCACTGCCTTTCTTTGGGATTGGAGTGAAAATTGACCTTTTCCAGTCTTGTGGCCACTGCTGAGTTTTCCAAATTTGCTGGCATATTGAGTACAGCACTTTCACAGCATCATCTTTCAGGATTTGAAATAGCTCAACTGGAATTCCATCACTTCCACTAGCTTTGTTCGTAGTGATGCTTTATAAGGCCCACTTGACTTTACATTCAAAGATGTCTGGCTCTAGATTAGTGATCACAATATCGTGATTATCTGGGTCGTGACGATCTTTTTGTACAGTTCTTCCGTGTATTCTTGCCACATCTTCTTAATATCTTCTGCTTCTGTTAGGTCCATACCATTTCTGTCCTTTATCGAGCCCATCTTTGCATGAAATGTTCCCTTGGTATCTCTCATTTTCTTGAAGAGATCTGTAGTCTTTCCCATTCTGTTGTTTTCCTCTTTTTCTTTGCATTGATCGCTGAAGAAGGCTTTCTTATCTCTTCTTGCTATTCTTTGGAACTCTGCATTCAGATGCTTATATCTTTCCTTTTCTCCTTGGCTTTTCACTTATCTTCTTTTCACAGCTATTTGTAAGGCTTCCCCAGACAGTCATTTTGCTTTTTTGCATTTCTTTTCCATGAGGATGGTCTTGATCCCTGTCTCCTGTACAATGTCACGAACTTCATTCCATAGTTCATCAGGCACTCTATCTGTCAGATCTAGACCCTTAAATCTATTTCTTACTGTATAAGGGATTTGATTTAGGTCATACCTGAGTGGTCTAGCGGTTTTCCCTACTTTCTTCAATTTAAGTCTGAATTTGGTAATAAGGAGTTCATGATCTGAGCCACAGTCAGCTCCTGGTCTTGTTTTTGTTGACTGTATAGAGCTTCTCCATCTTTGGCTGCACAGAATATAATGAATCTGATTTCGGTGTTGACCGTCTGGTGATGTTCATGTGTAGAGTCTTCTCTTGTGTTGTTGGAAGAGGGTGTTTGCTATGACCAGTGCATTTTCTTGGCAAAACTCTATTAGTGTTTGCCCTGCTTCATTCTATTACTCAGCTATTAAAAAGAATGCATCTGATCAGTTCTAATGAGATGAATGAAACTGGACTCTATTATACAGAGTGAAGTAAGTCAGAAAGAAAAACACTAATACAGTGTACTAATGCATATATATGGAATTTAGAAAGACAATAACAATGACCCTATATCCGAGACAGCAAAAGAGACATAGATGTAAAGAACAGACTTTTGGACTCTGTGGGAGAAGATGAGGGAGGGATGATTTGAGAGAATAGCATTGAAACATGTATATTATTGAGAGAGTCAATTCCTAGACAAACTGATAAGAAGTCCAGGGTCCCCAAGAAGAAGAAAGGAGTCTGGAGCTCTCGAAATGGAGATAGGGGTCTGGAATTCTCAAGGAGGAGGAAAGGACAAATTTTTGTCTACATTCCCTGCTGCTGCTAAATCGCTTCAGTCATGTCCTAGTCAATTACACAACTCATTTTAAACTCTGACCTAGGGATTATACAAAAACAATGTATCCTGCTTGAGGACAGTTTCTCCTTCCTGAAAACCTTCTGACTAATCCTGATATCTTAGAATGTATATTATGGGAGTGGGTCTGGTAGGCTCTTTCTATTGTTAAATTCTAATCTTGTTATCCTAAAATGTAAATTGTGGGAGTGGGTCTGGTAAAATTTTTACAAACTTGAGACATTCTTTTGATTCACTGTAATAACTAATTAAAAGGTATATAACTCCATTGTTAACACTATCAAGGGGGTATTCTTTCTGCCCCCTTCTGATGTCTATGTCAGAGCTTTCTCTATCTCTTTTATACTTTAAGCTCTGAGCAATCAAACCTTGTCTCTGGCCCCAGATTGAATTCCTCTCCTCCGGAGGACAAGAATCTTGGCATCTTTCATGGTTCAGCAATAACCTTTCATTAGCATATGTGAAATAGATCACCAGTCCAGGTTTGATGCATGAGACAAGAGTGCTCAGGGCTGGTGCACTGGGATGACCCTGAGTGATGGGATGGAGGGAGGTGGGAGGGGGGTTCAGGATGGGGAGCACATGTACACCCATGGCTGACTCATGTCGATGTATGGCAAAAATCACTACAATATTATAAAGTAATTAGCCTCCAATTAAATTAAATTAAATTTTAAAACAAAAACAAAAACAAAAACCTGTTGCTGTAGGTGGGAACAAGGAGGAAGGGTTAATTCAAACTGACACTAAGGTACCAAGCCTGGGAGCTTAGGAAAAACACAAATGATATGGATATTGCAAAAGTTGACTACGTTGGAAGGATACATTGGTTAATTCCATTGATTCTGAGTTGATAATACACACTATTAACAAGACACATAAGACTCTCAAGACTGTGTAAAGGCTGGTGAGGTGGGAACCTTTTGATTTGCTAACTTTACCAAATTGAGTGTACTACAGTAACATGAAGAGTCAAAATCACTCAAAAGTGGTTTATTATTTATGGAATTATTTTCCTGCTGCTACTGCTAAGTCACTTCAGTCGTGCCCAACTCTGTGCGACCCCATAGACAGCAGCCCATCAGGCTCCCCCGTCCCTGGGATTCTCCAGGCAAGAACACTCGAGTGGGCTGCCATTTCCTTCTCCAATGTATGAAAGTGAAAAGTGAAAGTGAAGTCGCTCAGTCGTGTCTGACTCTTGGCGACCCCATGGACTGCAGCCTCCCAGGCTCCTCTGTCCATGGGATTTTCCAGGCAAGAGTACTAGAGGGGGTGCTATTGCCTTCTCCTACTCCCTTGAATCACTGCCTGACTTTTAGTTGAAATAACATAACACAAAGTGATTATTCAAGTGTCACAAGTAACTGGGCAAATGAACATATGCATGTAGAGGCAAAGAGACTGTTAAAGGCATTTATCACTGGAAGATATACAGTACCTAAATTAGTAGTTGTTTTACTATTTTTTCATTCATTGGAATGCATCCTTTGATTTGACATTCCTATTTCACATTACTTCTATATTGTGCACCCAAATATAAAAATTGAGAGAGTTAATGATGTTATGACTGGTGCTGAATTTGTTGATTTCTTTAATATATTTTATACAATGAACCGTGATTACTTCTGAATTTTCTCTGAATTATTTCAAGCACATGATTCTACAAGAGAGACTTGTTTGGGGGAGGATATCTTTGGGAGGACTGGTTTTTATCTGACCACATATGCAAAATAAATTGGAGTCTATTTTTCTTGCTACTGTTTGTAATCTACAGTTTGTTATCTCAAAGTCATTGTTCTAAATCAAACAAGTTCAGAAAGAATAGAGATTTGAGAACTTTAAGAGCATTATAGTGACATGCTTGATGACTTTATAGTATATTTCAAAAGGAAGGAAAATTACTTAGGAAGAAATTTTTTTCTCACTAATCTACCTTTACACTACAACTATAATAGAGACACTATGAACTTTATTCTATCTTAGTTCACTTGGAAAAATAAAAGTATATAAAAAAAGGTTCTAAGACAAATGTGCTACTATTACTGCAGCCACAGCTAGTAGTATTATTTATAATTGCTGCTCCCTTCAAAAGGAGCCCTTTGCCATAAGAATCATAAAAGCTACCGATTTTTACTTTTGTCGAGAAGGATTTGTGGATATTAATGTCTCCTTTTGTCACATCTTTTTTATTTTATCCAGCAAAGTAGAGAGAACAGCTAAACTAGGCAGAACAAATAGAAGTTCTTTGAGTTGTATGACAGAAAATTCCCCCAGGTGGAAGCTTCAAACAGCTATAATAAATCTTGATTTAGAGAAGTGTATTTCCTAATAGAAGATATTCATTTCCCTAAACCACTGTATTGCACATGCTTATGAGAGACAAGCAAGAAACACACAATTTTTATTGACTGATGAAAATAGGACTAATAGTTACTTAGAATTTGAAAAAAAAAAAGTGTGCTAATTTTTGAAATTAAAATAAGCTATAAATTGTAGGATGGCATTAGTACCTACATTATAGGGTGTTTTAGAGATCAAAAGATAATCTATATGAGGTTCTCATCACCATCAGTGTCTCACCGTAGGTATTCCATCAAACTGCCACCAGTGTTCCTTCCATTACTACTCACATAGCTCAAGCAACATAATATACTAACTAAAAGTACTTATATTAACATTTAAATGACTTTCATTATATTAGAAGTCATTATTTAATCAGGGGGCAGTAGGACAGAACTGAGCCCACATGCACACATTCAATTAGAAATCACTATTTCCTACTCATTTTCACACATGAAGGTGACTTACCATACATTAGAACTAGCGGTACAGTTATCGTAAACCTGGGGCTCCCCTGGTAGCTCACTGGTAAGAGTCAGATATGACTTAGCAACTAAAAAACAACAACATCATAAACCTATTTGATAATTTCTAACAGATAAAACCCAACTTTAATTAGCTGTGTCTTCATTCTAAACTTTCCATTCTAGTTTATTTAAACAAACTATATCTAATCCCAGGAAGAGCTCTCAGTTTATTTCATGAAGATATGCCATCATCAAGTTAGACTATAATGTAGGTGGGGATTTGGAGAAGCTCTTCATGTAGCCATAGAGGGGCTGGACTGGAGAGAATGCAGTGTGAGCAGAAAGAATAGAAGCTTGCTGGAGTTATCCAGGAATAAAATGAGGAAGAATGTGTTCATCTTTTCAAATAATGTGAAATGAAATGAAAAGGAGAATAATACCCAACTTAGGTGGAAATGAATTTTTGGCTGTCCTAGTCATTCAAAACAAAGCTGTGAGTCTGTACTTTTTGAAAAAAAAATCCATAAACATATGCAATGTAAAACAACTCTCAACCATTACTCAGGGTCTATCTATTTTTCTTTTGTATACAAATTATACAATTTACCCCAGGTTGTAAAAAAAAAAAAAAAGTGTTTTAAGATGAAGGAGAATAAAAAATATATCAAAGCAGAAAAGCTAGTAGAAAAGCAACAATTTAATATCCTGAATGTGGGGAAAATATGACCCAAAGCATGGCAATACCTCTAGGCGCTATCTTAATCTCACATCATCATTTAGATGAGTTTGGTTATATTTATAACTCAACAAGAGGGAAAACGTGTTTTCTCCAGAATTCTTAAGAGCTACAGATGGTCAGTAGCAAAGTGAGGCTGAATCCCAAGAGCAAAGCAGGACAGGGGTAGGGAGGAAAACAGCCATATTTCCTAGTTGACTGCCAGGAATAGGGAGGCAGCATGAGGAGGACTTGGGAGGACCAGAGGGCCTAGGAGTTGAAATAATGCCATGGACACCACCTGAACAGTTATCCCTTCCTAGCTATAACCAGGATCAAGGTTCAGAACAATGTCCATCTATATTTCTGAAAGGCAGAGAAGTTTTCAATGACATCAATACTCTGACTAATGAGAAAAAACCTGTTTTGAATATGCATTAATGTTTAAAACTTCTGTCACTGGAGAGAGAATAGCTCAGAAGTTCTAAGAACCAACTTTGGAGCCAGGTGGATCTATGTTTAAGTCCCTATTTCATCTGGGTTGCATTTTTGACAACATAGTTAATTCACCTCTCAGAGTCTTTCTTCATAATAATAGCAATAGCAATACCCACTTCCTTTAGTTTATTAGAAAGATGAAATAACATATCTAAAGTTGTATTAGCTATTGACTGCTGTGCAATGATTTACCCCAAAACTTAGTGGCTAAAATCAACAAACATTTATCGTGTCACAGTGACTAAATCCAGCCTACCTTTGAAAGAAGAGATTATACAAGGCAAGAATTCCAGAAGATAGGATCATTGGACCTTATCTTGGAAGCTATATGTCACACTTGTGTTTGGAAAATCCCATGGACAGAGGAGCCTGGTAGGCTGCAGTCCATGGGGTCACTAAGAGTCGGACACGACTGAGAGACTTCACGTCCACTTTTCACTTTCATGCATTGGAGAAGGAAGTGGCAACCCACTCGAGTGTTCTTGCCTGGAGAATCCCAGGGATGGGGGAGCCTGGTGGGCTGCTGTCTATAGGGTCGCACAGAGTCGGACATGACTGAAGCGACTTAGCAGCAGCAGCAGCACATAATGGGGAAGGAAATGGCAACTCACTCTAGTATTCTTGCCTGGAGAATCCCAGGGACAGAGGAGTCTAGTGGGCTGCTGTCTATGGGGTTGCACAGAGTCGAACACAACTGAAGTGACTTAGCAGCAGCAGCACATAATATATGCTGCTGCTTAATATATACTGCTGCTGCTGCTGCTGCTGCTGCTGCTCTCACTTCAGTCGTGTCTGACTGTGTGTGACCCCATAGATGGCAGCCCACCAGGCTCCCCCATCCCTGGGATTCTCTAGGCAAGAATACTGGAGTGGGTTGCCATTTCCTTCTCCAATGCATGAAGTGAAAAGTGAAAGTGAAGTTGCTCAGTCGTGCCCAACTCTTCATGACCCCATGGACTGCAGCCTACCAGGCTCCTCTGTCCATGGGATTTTCCAGGCAAGAGTACTGGAGTGGGGTGCCATTGCCTTCTCCTTAATATATGCTGCTAAGTCACTTCCCTGGTGGCTCAGATGATAAAGCGTCTGTCTACAATGTGGGAGACCTGGGTTCGATCCTTGGGTTGGGAAGATCCGCTGAAGAAGGAAACGGCAATCCACTCCAGTACTATTGCCTAGAAAATCCCATGGACAGATGAGCCTGATAAGTTACAGTCCGTAGGGTCGCAGAGTCGGACACGACTGAGCGACTTCACTCACTTCACTAAGTCACTTCAGTCGCGTCCGACTCTGTGTGACCCCATAGATGGCAGCCCACCAGGCTCCCCCGTCCCTGGGATTCTCCAGGCAAGAACACTGGAGTGGGTTGCCATTTCCTTCTCCAATACATCAAAGTGAAAAGTGAAAGGAAAGTCGCTCAGTTCTGTCTGACTCTTTGCGACCCCATGGACTGCAGCCCACCAGGCTCCTCTGTCCATGGGATTCTCCAGGCAAGAAGCAAGAACACTGGAGTGGAGTGCCATTGCCTTCTCCCTAATATATGCTAGTGCCTATGATTAGTATCTTTTGGAAAACTCACAAAATAGTTCTTTATCTATGGTTAGTGGATAAATGAGGTACTATTTGTGCTCAATCTTCAAAAATATCCTAAAGAACAAATAAAATGGGATATGCCCAAATATGAAACTCAAGTCACCAAGCCCTTACTCTAGTAAGTTATATCTGAACACACAATATTAAAAATCATTTATATCAGGCAAATGGGGAGAGAGTTAGAAGCAAAAGACCATGAGGAAGGTTAGTCTCATCTATCCACTCTGAAGATTTGTGGAAGTGGTGACTTGCTTGCACCATGACCACCAGAGTCTTTTGTTTTGCAACTGAGGACACTGGAAGTAAGTCATCTTGCTCTCCCTCACTACAGTAAGTCAAAGGGTGATGTGGGGAAAAGAAAAATAAGTACTCGTCACCTCAGAAATTAGCAGGATAGCTAGACATGATTTTTCTAAGTGGAGTCAGTTTTCCTTCAAAGTATGTGAATAAGAGTAGCAGGAAAAGAAAGAGGAATTAAAAGAATTTGATGGGCAAAATTCTTCACTGAAGGAGCTGTCTCTCTAGCTTTTGCCAAGAAAATACAAAAGATGGTAAAACAGGTCATGACCACTGCTATAAACAGGAGCAGCCCTCACACGAGCACAATCTTGGATACTGTGGTGACCCCAAAACTGACAAGCTCAAATCCATTACACTTCAATGAATGTATCTTCACCCCCAACCCACCCACCAGCAAACCGTCCTAAGACAGCTGCTAATTTAAAGGCAGAATTAATTATAAGTGACTTTGTGACAGATGCCCTGCATTTGGACTCCAGCTGAAAAAGTCGCTCTCTGTTCTGGGCACGATGCTGGTGTTCGACTCTACAGATTTCGCTACAACCACGCAGTGCTACTTGGTGGGTGGCTTGCTTGCAACCTGTCTGGGCAAACCACTGCGACTTAGCCTAGTTTTCTGACTTCCCCAGCTTGCTGTCCCTCTTGTTGGCCTTTTGCTGTGTTTCCTGTGGCTAAAACACAGTTTTATTTGTCACAGTCTGTCAAGACACACAGGAGAAAGGGAGATCCATTCCAGAGAAATTTTCCTGCCCTTCCTTTCATTTGTAAGCCAGACAAGGTACTTTGGATAGAAAGCACTGACCCTACAAAGAGAGTACTCGCGCTCTGGAACTAGTCTCTGCCTCAGTAATTCACAGCTACCATGTCAGTCACTCCTCCCAGTTCCCTGCAAACCATTTGATTCCTTATGCTGGAGGAGAAACCTAGAATGCTTTAAGTATTTATTTTTAAGGTAACACTTTTTCATTAAAAAAAGTTGAAAACACATTACTGTTGGGTAAAGATGACCAGGACCCCAAAAGAGTTTTTAACAGGCTTTACTGGGGAAGTGCTCCCGGGCAGGGTTCCCAGACCCAGAGGAGGCAGGTCCAGGAAGTCCACACGCTGGACCAGGCTAGAAGTTTGTTTATATATGCACGCTGCGAGGGGGATGGGCCAGGTTAGCGGAAGGGGTTTGGATAGGTTGCCGGTTTGCGGCGGTGCTGGCTGATAGGTTTATCTATGCGGCTGGGGCGTGGCGGCTTTGGCTGCGAAGTGTGCTGTCACTGGTCCCCGAGATCCAGAAGCCTCCCTCTGTTAGGGACTCCCCGGCGGCGGGGGAGAGGATGGGCGGCTCATCATGGCAACCGGCAAAGTGTGCTGTCATTGGGGACCTTCTTGCCGGCAGGAGAGAGAGGAGGGGTGACCCATCATGGCCTCCAGGGTCCAACCTTACAATTACATTTTTAAGAAAAAAAATAAACAACAGGAATACACTTTCTGGTCTTTTAGATAAATTATCTTAAAGGTTCTTCATGTCCTATATTTGGGAAGTCCTTGATATATATCAGACATAGAGAAAAAATGTTTTCCTTATTTTTATACCTTGTCTGTTGGGGTAAACGTTGGCCAATGATATTTTCTTATATTTTTCATTTTGATTAGCATATTCTGAAGTTCAAACCAACTATTTTGAACCCTGAATTCCGATATGCCATACAAGATAAGATAATTTTATTTTTTATTTATAGAGTTAAGCACCCATTGACAAATTTGGAAGTTATTAGGGTGCTTGAGAAAACCTGCCTCCCTTTTTACCTACTTAAATCAGAATTTTTAGATATGCTTGAAGCTACAAATGTTACTACAATGTTACAAACATACCATATGTTTTGTCCACCAAACTTCCTGAACCTTATCAATTCTCTTTCATAGATTTTGTGTTTCAGATTGCCAGACTAACTGTGTAATCATTACATTCAATAATCATGATTTACAATATATAACACAAAGACAGTTATTTCTAACTATCTCTTAAAGTACACGCTATGGGCTAGATCTTTCCTGGCAGGCCCACTGACATTTTCTGGTGCTTCTTAGATAATAAAAACTCTATGGTCAAGTCTCCCAATACAGTTACAAGAGAGTCATTATTTATGCTTACAAAATGGTCAAAATTCAATCTTGCTTTAAAGTTAGAATAATACTTCCTTTGAAATTTTTGCATCATAATTTTGTACTTCACTGTGGAATATGGCATTTTCTCAGTGCTTTGACCAAAACTTCAATGACAACATCCTTGTCATACATATTCCTTTCTCTTCTTATTCTTAGAACTTTTAGCAGTTATATTAGAATCCCCCAATATTATCCATTAGTATATTTTACAGCACCTGTTCTCTATGTCAAATGCAAAATAAACCAAATCTCATGTGTATACAGATTTATTTTGTTTGATTTTCAGGGGGAAAAAACCCCAACCTATTTTTGTTTTACCTTTTACTTACCATGAAGGGTCATAGGCTTTTCCCAATGGAGATAACCAAAGACCTAAATTCCATCTGCAGGGCCCCCATGGAGACCCAGAGAAGATAATATTGTCTTAGTAAAGCCCCACCATGTTACTATTAAGACTGTGAGAGCTACCCCAGTCCACCTGTTTTGCTTCTCTATCCCTTCAGTATTCTTGCTATCCTACTGTCTACATTACCTCACCCTGGTAAGACATCCTGATTTTCCATCACTCCGCTCCTCAGCTCCTATCCTCTGCTATGAATGTACTCTCCCTGCCAATTTTCCACCACTGTTTTATTCATCCTACTTCTGCTCATCAGTACACCTGGCACCAAAATCCATGAGCTTTATATAAATGAAAATTCATCAAAATCTACATTCTAATGTGTAAAAACTCCTTTGCGCCCCGTTTTTTGCTCATATTCTAACAAAAATTAAATAATGCATAGAAAGCATACACCTTACTGGCCATCCTGTAAAAGTTTACCCCTCTCTGACTCTTTCAATTCAGAGCAGACAAGACAATAAAAGCTATCAGCCATTTCTGAACTTTTCATCTCAATTGGATCACTAGTGACACTTTCCACATTGATATTCAGAGGACAATTATAGGTCATGCATGTCACAACCAGGCTTTGGAGCATAGCTCTCCTACATGTTATTTATGTCACAGCCATGGAATCTATTCCCTGTCTTCATGAAGTGAAATCATTCAGTTGTGTCTGACTCTTTGCGACCCCATGGACTGCAGCCTACCAGGCTCCTCTGTCCATGGGATTTTCCAGGCAATAGTACTGGAGTGGATTGCCATTTCCTTCGCCAGTGGATCTTCCCAACCCAGGGATCGAACCTGGGTCTCCCGCATTGTAGACAGACGCTTTACCGTCTAAGCCACCAGGGAAGACTATCCCTGGTGAAACTATCCCTGGGTTTCTTCATGAAACCCAGCCTTAAGTCACTGGTCTCCTTAACATATGATATGCTTTTTCTTTTCTTTAACTTGTGCCCCAAAGTAGAGATATAGGAATTTTCTAGGCAATCAGGAAGATCTGATTTGTCCTCTATCCTGGAAGACCAATATCATTTTTATTCTGCTAAAATGCCACTCTTTTTATGTAACTCCTTGCCTAAGTATCTCTAATAGCTTGCCTTTACCTACAAGAGCAGAATGACAGTTTGGAGTTGAGCTCCTGAATCATAGAGACCAGAAAATACTGAAGATAAGACTACCGGATTTGGCAAATAAAAATAGACGACTTTATCTGGCAACTTTAATTGAAGGCTAACCAGCTGCAACAGTGAGAACATACTACATCCACATCATACAAATACCATGGCTATTACTCTTTACAATTTTAAACAAGGAGTACAGAATGGACACTGGCCAATTAGAATGGCTGCAGATGATTACCAAGTGATAAGGCTGAATCAATGCATCTTTGTAACACATCTGCCTCACATGCATACTATGTTCCTCAAAAGAAGTATCAGTCCTTTTCTTTGTCCTTCCAAATATTTCCCATGTTTTAAAGATTTCTAAATGTTTACTTTCTCTCTAAAATCTTTCTGAACTGAAGCAGTTGAATTTGATATCAAAGATCAAATTCATAGCTTCCTTCTCTGAATTTCTCTAGCAAGCACTGCTTATGTAACTCATTTAGAGATATGCTCCTGGTGGGAGGCAACCCTATATAGACCTTTTGCCTATATTATAAGAAGAGGCACTGACTGGTCTTTGTTCTGGACTATGCTTTCAAAGACTATACAGCAAACAGCTTTGGAAAATAGGGTGTTTCTCTCTGAAGCAAACAGCAGGCATGCTTACAGCCTCTTATAAAATGAAACATGTATATTTTCCTGTAAGAAACGAGGCGCTAGTCTATGTTCAATGTAGGATGCAGGAGGCATGGGGCTGATGCACAGGATGATTCAGGTGGGGGGTGGGGGGTGGGAGGTGGGAGAGGGATTTGGCATTGGGAGATTGTGTTCACCTATGGCTGATTCGTGTCAATGTATGGCAAAACAAATACAGTATTGTAATTAAAAATAAATTTAATTAAAAAATAATAATAATGTTGATACTTTACTAATGAGAGTGATATTTGACCTAATAATTGTCATTTATTATTGCATTTTTAAATGTATAAAATGAGCAAAGTAGCTACTGTTAAAGCAATTTTTTATTAAAAATAATCATAAAATTTAAATTAATAAACATGATCAAAAAAAAAAAAAGAAAACTCAGGTTGCCTAAACATATGGTTTCTTTCCTATATCAAACACAATGAGTGTGCAAACATTCACCTGGCCCATTTGTATCACTTCTTTGGGACTTAGAGGCAAGGGGGAACTGATTCAAATATGCCCATGTAACTTTCATGCCCATGTAACTTTCTGTTCTGTAAGTAATGAAATCTGTTCTCTGACCTAAGGGTCTTGTGTCTTCTGCCAGTATCCAGGAAACTAACTGTGACAGGGCAACTTGTAAGCTTTTAGGTATGGAAAAGTCTCAAACCCTTCACAGCTGTTGACACTAGTGTAAGAAAACGCCGCGGGAAGGAAAAATCCACCTCTAGGGACCGTTAGTGGAAAGGCCTTTATTGGGCGGTCGCTCCCGGGCAGAACTCCCGGGGGCGAGCGAGAGAGGAAACAAAGGGAGTCTGCAAAGCATGAGGGGGTGAGGAAGGGGTTTTTATAGCCAGGGCTGGCATTCAAACCCGGTTCTTCCATATAAGGTAGAAAGCGCGGGCTGTAGCAGTGACTGGCGTTTGGGGGGCTCCGTGCCAGCGCCTGATTGGGTCAGGATACAGGGGGCCGGTCCCTGGAAGTTTGGTCTGCCCCCGGTTCCTGTTTGGGCGTCGGCCGACTGTCGGGCTTGTCCGGGGCATGTCTCGACATGCCGACCTCTCAACTAGTTTGTCATTTAAATGTTTCACACAGGTAACTCTAATATCTCCAACCAGATCCTGCTTAGTAGATTCCATCTTTCATTCAGTACCTAGCTCTTCACGTAGCGAGAGCTCCACACAGGATCTCATTGAATGATACGGCCACAAATTTTGAAAGACAAAAATTTAAAGGGGAGATGTTATAGAAGATGTTTAGCAAAGATTATAAACAAGGAAGGATATCTTATTGAGAAATTGGACATTGGCTTAAAGTTAAGGATAAAGTTAAACTCAGAATGCTAGGGCCTTCCCAGGTGACTCAGCAGTAAAGTATCTGCCTAAAATGCGGGAGACACAGAAGAACGTGGGCTCAATCCTTGGGTCAGGAAGATCCTCTGAAGGAGGAAATGGCAACCCACTCCAGTATTCTTGCCTGGAAAATTCCATGGACAGAGGAGCCTGAGGGGTTGCAAAGAGTCGGACTCCTGGGCAACTGAGCAGAATGCTAGGGAAAGATTCAGGCAAAGTACAAAACCAGTTTCTAAATCTGTGTTGCATGTTAACTACTGCCTAATTTGCAAAAAGCCTACATTGTAGTCACCCTTGCCATCTCCTATGGATTACTAACTTTTCTTCTATGCCTACTTGATGATTAAGGATGCCACAGCTACGGTGATCATTCAGGTGGGCTGCAGGAGTTAGGAAAGCACCAACAATGAGCTCCTTTAAGCCTTGAACTGAGGCAGGGGGTTGGGGGTTAGCAGTCATCTGGCTGTGGACCTCCAAACAGCTACAGGCCATTCTGGCTTTAGCAATAAGCCTGTGTAATGACCCTGCACAGGAGCCACAGTGCAACATTGCTGTCGACGGTCATGCACCAGAGCACGGTGCTACATGAAAACAGAAACATTCATTTGAAAACATGCACATTTTACAATAGCCTGACATTAGACTGGCCTCAAGCTACTTGTATTTATCTAGAAAGAGAAATTTTTAGTGTTGCTCATCCTAGAAGCTCAGGTAAAAGTGTTTATATTATAACTGAATTGACCTCTCCAGCATTCCACAGGTGATATGTGATAAAATATATAATCTCTGTCATTAAAGAAGGCCAATGGAATAATATTTGATTTTGAAGCAGTAATTTAGAAAATCAAAACCTTTCTTGACCTGAAGTATTAAATTCCAAATAGACAATAATTATGAACTAAATGTCAAAATTTTTCTAGCCTCTTTTCACTGACTTTTAAAATTTTCACAGGCCAATTTTGAATGCCCTCATGCTGAGTCTCATCACCCATCAGAAGACTTGAATTGAAAACATCTGAAAGATTGACCTGGCTTATAAATTCATTTTAATCATGTTCAACTATTCACATCAAGGCTCTGAGCCTGATAAGTGGGCTTTTAAATAAGCATATTATAAGCCAGCAGGAGTCATCTTCCTAGTTACATTTTCATGCAGGAATTAGATATTAGGAGATTCCTAGGTCAGTGTAATCAATGGCAATTTAAACTTTTTCTTAAGAATTACCAGCTTCTAGAAATGGGCTATTAGCACTTCCAAATGGGGTAGAAAATGGCAGGAACAAAAAGCATTGTATTATGATGTTTTCCTGATATTCTCAAGCCTCTTATCCTAATGCCTAAAACTAAAGCATAAATATCCATAAATAAAAGGTAGTTAAGTAACAGGTTTATAAAACACATATTCTACAAGTTTTCTACAAGCTTTTTTTTCCCTACAAGTTTTTTTTTTTTTTATACAGCTTTTCTTTTTTTTTTCTTTACCTTCAACAAGACCTAAACTTGGATATCAACAAAGTTTATCTTGCCCACTTCCTCCCTAGCCTAAGTCAGATGTTCAACCCCAAGCTTCTTGCTGGCCGTCAAGGCTCCACAAGTTACTCTTGGTGCCACAGTCCAGGTCTCTGCTCTTTGGTCCTCAGCCTCAGGCCTCTAGAGTGTGCATGTGTGCACTCTGTTGTGTCTGACTCTTGCAACCCCAAGGACTGTACCCACTAGGCTCCTCTGTCCATGGGATTTCCCAGGCAAGAATACTGGAGCAGGTTGCCATTTCCTTCTCCAGAGGCTCTTCCTGACTGAGGGATCGAACCTACATCTCTCAAGTCTCCTGCATTGGCAAGCAGATTCTTTACCGCTAGTGCCACGTGTAGCCACTCCCAATGACTTACAGTGCCATGGAAAAGGGAAATATAAAGCATTTCACACATTATTCTTGAGTCAAAAAAAAGTGCACCTCATCCCCGGCTTCCTGAGAATGATTTCCTTAACACCAGAAGCTTATTCTAAAAGTCACCTAATGCAGTCCCCGGTACATATGTTCAATCAATGGTTTTTTTAATTGAACTGAACTAATTGTGACAATATTTGGCAGAGTGGGGGAGAGAAGGCAATCTGGTTCTCACACATTATTACACTATACCCAGACATAGGGCCTGATTGCAACTGACTGATCAATCTTTAACAGAAAAAGAGGGATACCATATATGGCTGAGTACAAATATCAGCTGAAAAAAATGACTCTATAATTCATTGTGCAAGCAAATTTGAGCCACTTGATATTCATGATCAATCCCTCAACTCAGATACAAAGCATAATGATAAGCATAAAACCAGACAACTTCAAGCACTTACTACACACTATATATTATGGCCACCATGTTATATAGGCTGCATCTGCACTGGGTTGTACAACATGTATAAGTTAGGGCATTTTAACTATTACTGTGGAATAAATGGCCCTGAAATACCAGTGATTTATAACAGCAAAGATCTACTTTTGTGTCACACTGTGGCCAGCTGAGGCTTACAGAGCACTGTCAAGACTTGCTTCCATGATCCCCAAAAGAGCGCAAGGTTTACAGCAACTTAGGGTCTGTAAAAGTGTCTTCTACTTCGACTCACATTTTATCAGCCAAGCAGATATAGACTTCAAATATGTCCAGAAGAAGAACCTAGGGTATTATTAACAACCTTAATGATACCAACTTAATATCTGAGCCTCAAGAGACTTTGGAGTTTATCTTGTGATAACCTGTCATTTCACAGATGTGGGATGGAGACCCAGAGAGATGAAAGTCACATAGTCATTCAATGGCATAGCCAGAAGACAGATCCTGGAATCCTAAGACTTCTTGTTACACACATACACACACACAAATTTCTATTTCTTTAATTTTATTTTTTAAATTTATTTATTTTTTAATTGAAGATAATTGCTTCACAGAATTTTGCTCAGTTCAGTCGGTCAGTCATGTCCAACTCTTTGTGACCCCATGGACTATAGCATGCCAGGCCTCCCCATCCATCACCAACTCCCGGAGCTTACTCAAACTCATGTCCATAGAGTCAGTTATGCCATCCAATCATCTCATCCTCTGTCATCCCTTTCTCTTCAAGCCTGCAATCTTTCCTAGCATCAGGGTCTTTTACAATGAGTTAGTTCTTCACATCAGGTGGCCAAAGTATTGGAGTTTTAGCTTCTGCATCAGTCCTTCCAATGAATATTCACAACTGATTTCCTTTAGGATGGACTGGTTGGATCTCCTTGCAGTCCGAGGGACTCTCAAGAGGATTCTCCAACATGACAGTTCAAAAGCATCAATTCTTCAGCACTCAGCTTTCTTTATAGTCCAACATCCATACATGACTACTGAACAAACCATAGCTTTGACTAGACGGACCTTTGTCAGCAAAGTAATGTCTCTGCTTTTTAATATGCTATCTAGGTTGATCATAGCTCTTCTTCCAAGGAGCAAGTATCTTTTAATTTCATGGCTGCAGTCACCATCTGCAGTGATTTTGGAGCCCAAGAAAAGAAAGCTTCTCACTGTTTCCATTGTTTCCTCATCTATTTGCCATGAAGTGATGGGACAGGATGCCATGATCTTAGTTTTCTGAATGTTGAGTTTTAAGCCAACACTTTCACTCTTCTCTTTCATTTTCAAGAGGCTCTTTAATCCTTCTTCACTTTCTGCCATAAGGGTGGTGTCATTTGCATATCTGAGGTTATTGATATTTCTCCCGGTAGTCTTGATTCCAGCTTGTGCTTCATCCAGCATGGCATTTCCCATGATGTACTCTGCATATAAGTTAAATGAACAGGGTAACAGTATACAGTCTTGATGTACTCCTTTTCAGATTTGGAACCAGTATATTGTTCCATGTCCATATCTAACTGTTGATCTTCACCTGCATATAGATTTCTAAGGAGGTAGGTCAGGTGGTCTGGTATTCCCATCTCTCTTCAGCATAGTCAATAAAGCAGAAGTAGATGTTTTTCTGGAACTCTCTTGCTTTTCAATGATCCAATGAATGTTGGCAATTTGATCTCTGGTTTTTCTGCCTTTTCTAAATCCAGCTTGAACATCTGAAAGTTCATAATTCACATACTGTTTAAGCCTGGCTGGGAGAATTTTGAGCATCAGGAAGCTTCCATAAGCTTCTTGTCCTTTTCCATCAGAGGACAGACAGAAGGAAAACCACAGTCACAGAAAACTAACGAAACTGATCACATGGACCACAGCCTTGTCTGACTCAATGAAACTATGAGCCATGCCATGTAGGGCCACCCAAGATGGACGGGTCATGGTGGAGAGTTCTGACAAAATGAGGTCTACTGGAGAAGGGACTGGCAATTGGTTTCACTTCAGTATCCTTGCCCTTAGGAACCCCATGAACAACATGAAAAGGCAAAAAGATAGAAGACCGAAAGATGAATTCCCCAGGTCAGAAGGTGCCCAATATACTACTGGAGATCAGTGGAGAACTAACTCCAGAAAGAATGAAGGGATGGAGCCAAAGCAAAAACAACACCCAGTTGTGGATGTGACTGGTGATGGAAGTGAAGTTTGATGATGTAAAAAGCAATATTACATAGGAACCTGGAATATTAGGTCCGTGAGTCAAGGCAAATTGGAAGTGGCCAAATAGGAGATGGCAAGAGTGAACATTGACATTTTAGGAATCAGTGAACTGAAATGGACTGAAATGGTTGAATTTAACTCAGATGACCATTATATCTACTACTGTGGGCAAGAATCCCTTAGAAGAAATGGAGTAGCCATCATAGTCAACAAAAGAGTCTGAAATGCAGTACTTGGATGCAGTCTCAAAAATGACAGAACAATCTCTGTTTCCAAGGCAAACCATTCAATATCACAGTAATCCAAGTCTGTGCCCCAAGCAGTAATGCTGAAGAAGATGAAGTTGAACGGTGTTATGAAGACCTACAAGACCTTCCAGAACTAACACCCCAAAAAGATGTCCTTTTCATTAGAGGGGATTGGAATGCAAAAGTAGGAAGTCAAGAAATACCTGGAGTAATGGGCAAATTGGGCCCTGGAGTACAAAACAAAGCAGGTCAAAGGCTAATAGAGTTTTGCCAAGAGAATGCACTGGTCATAGCAAACATCCTCCTCCAACACAAGAGAAAAAACTCTACACATGGACATCACCAGATGGTCAATACTGAAATCAAATTGATTACATATTCTTTGCAGCCAAAGTTAGAGACGCTCTATACAGTTAGCAAAAACAAGATCGGGGGATCCCTGTGGCTCAGATCATGAACTCCTTATTGCAAAATTTAGACTTATATTGAAGAAAATAGGGAAAACCATTAGACCATTCAGGTATGACCTAAATCAAATCTCTTACAATTATATAGTGGAAGTGAGAAATAGATTCGAGGGATTAGATCTGATAGAGTGCTTGAAGAATTATGGATGGAGGTTCATGACACTGTACAGGAGGAAGTGTCAAAGAAATGCAAAAAGGCAAAATGGTTGTCTGAGGAGGCCTTATAAATGGCTGAGAAAAGAAGAGAAGCTAAAGGCAAAGGAGAAAAGGAAAGATATATCCATTTGAATGCAGAGTTCCAAATATAGCAAGGAGAGATAAGAAAGCCTTCCTCAGTGATCAATGCAAAGAAATAGAGGAAGACAATAGAATGGGAAAGACTAGAGATCTTTTCAAGAAAATTAGAAATACCAAGGGAACATTTCATGCAAAGATATGGACAGAAATGGTATAGACCTAAGAAAAACCAAAAGATATTAAGAGGAGGTGGCAAGAACACACAGAAGAACTATACAAAAAAAAAAAAAAAAAAAGATCTTCATGACCAAATAGACGATGGTGTGATTACTTACCTAGAGCCAGACATCCTGGAATGCGAAGTCAAGTGGGCCTTAGGAAGCAGCACTATGAACAAAGCTAGTGAAGGAGATGGAATTCCAGTTGAGCTATTTCAAATCTTAAAAGATGATGCTGTGAAAGTGCTGCACTCAATATGCCAGCAAATTTGGAAAACTCAGCAGTGGTTATAGGAATGGAAAAGGTCGGTTTTCATTCCAATCCCAAAGAAAGGCAATGCCAAAGAACGTTCAACTACCTCACAATTGTACTCATCTCACATTAGCAAAGTAATGCTCAAAATTCTCCAAGCCAGGCTTCAACAGAATTTTGTTGGTTTCTGTCAAACATCAACATGAATCAGACATATGTATACGTGTGTCCCCTCCCTCTTGAACCTCCCTTCTTAGTTCTTATGTTTGTATCTGTACGAGATGATGGATGTTTACCAAACTTATTGTGGTTATCATTTCATGATGTATCATTTCATATATCATTTCATATATCTAAGTCAAATCATTATGCTGTATCCCTTAAACTTGTATAGCGCTGTATGTCAATTATATATCAGTAAATCCAGAGGAATAAAAAGACAAAGAGAAAGAAATAAAAAAAAAAAAAAAAAACAGCTTAGACTCAGATATAGGATTTTCACACTAAAGCAATCAAACTATTGTAGGAAATTTGTCTTTACCAAGAAACAGATAAGGTAGCATTTGGTAAAAGGGTTGTTTTGCTATTTCATTTAGTTCAAAGAAAGTTGTACTGTATGCTTTAGTTTAGTTCTTTATTCCCAGATATTTACTTATGATAGCATCTAGAAGAGTCTTTAAAGAAAGTTCTTAAAATGACCACAAAGAACTAATTGAAAGTAACTGGACTGCCTAATAGCTAATGCAATAACTTAAAACTATAATGATAGCAACATATATTGCACACTGTCTATGTACCAGGCACCATTCTGACATTTAATACATACTGGTTCCTATAATCCCCAAAACAGCCTTTTGGAGTATGCACTAATACTTTTCTCATTTGACTGAGGTACCTGAGGAACCAAGTGACTAAATAACTTGCCCAAGGCCACACAGATATTAAACAGCAGATCTAAGATTTGAACTTGGACATTCTGGCTACGTAGTCTTCACTCAGTCTGTGCCATCCTAAACCACTGCACTGCACATGAGGACTTCATTTATCTGTTGATCTAGAATGAAACAATACCCACAACAAGCTATAGTCAGTATACAGTGTCTGTCTAATTTTAATCTCTAGCTCTTTCAGTAGTGTATGGCAGAAGGAGATGTCCCTGGTCTATCTAGCTTACTCCACTCTGTCTGCTGTACTCTGTAAATTCCTTGAGGGCAAAGATCAAGCCAACACTCAGCACCATGCCAGCAACATAATTAATGCATAATAAATATTGTGGGACAAATAAATGAATTAATGTTCTCTATTGCTTTTCAACTGTGATGTTGGAGAAGACTCTTGAGAGTCCCTTGGACTGCAAGGATATCCAACCATTCCATTCTGAAGGAGATCAACCCTGGGATTTCTTTGGAAGGAATGATGCTAAAGCTGACTCCAGTACTTTGGCCACCTCATGCGAAGAGTTGACTCATTGGAAAAGACTCTGATGCTGGGAGGGATTGGGGGCAGGAGGAGAAGGGGACGACTGAGGATGAGATGGCTGGATGGCATCAAGGACTCAATGGACGTGAGTCTGAGTGAACTCTGAGAGATGGTAATGAACAGGGAGGTCTGGCGTGCTGCGATTCATGGGGTCGCAAAGAGTCGGACACGACTGAGTGACTGGACTGAACTGAACTGAACTGAACTAATTGCTTCTAATTATCATTGTCACTCTTAATATCTAAACTAGAAAATCTTTTCATTAGAAGGTTGAAAACTTTTAATACACATTTCCAAAACTGTTAAATTTTGGTCTGAAAATTCAAATTTGTTAACTGTTAATTTCTACCAATGTGCTTTGAAAACATTTGGCTGTGCATTTTTCCCAAAAAATAGCTTATTGGTGTTTACCACACTATAAACTCTTCAGACCTCCGCCATTCTGTTTAGCCATTTGGTATCATGTATTGAAGGCTCATACGTACCCTTCAGCATCCTGAGAAGAAGCTCTCCCTGAGTTCACTGGAAGAAATTCAGTTGTCTACTTGTCCTATTACATATGAACTCCCCACTGCTCTCTAGTGTCTTCCCCCACTTTCCAGAATCCAGTCTCAGAGATTATAGAAACAGGTCAGAAAAATCTGATACCAAATATAAGATTCACAAAGCTGTTTTGTGTAGACATGTACACTGAAAATTTATTTTTGCCTTTGATATATTGATCACCAAGTGAAAAAAAAAGAAAAAAACAGGCAGAAGTTAGGCACAAGGAGGGAACAATACAGGGAAAAAAGAAACATCAAGATTGACTCAGTTCAGTCACTCAGTCATGTCCAACTCTTTGAGACCCCATGGACTGCAGCATGCCAGGCTTCCGTGTTCATCACCAACTCCCGGAGCTTACTCAAATTCATGTCCATAGAGTCGGTGATGCCATCCAACCATCTCATCCCCTGTCATTCCCTTTTCCTCCTGCCTTCAATTTTTCCAACATCAGAGTCTTTTCAAATGAATCACTTCTTCACATCAGGTGGCCAAAGTATTGGAGTTTCAGTTTCAACATCAGTCCTTCCAATGAACACCCAGGATTGATCTCCTTTAAGATGGATTGGTTGGATCTCCTTGCAGTCCAAGGGACTCTCAAGAGTCTTCTCAACCACCACAGTTCAAAAGCCTCAATTCTTCTGTGCTCAGCTTTCTTTATAGTCCAACTCTCATATCCATACATGACTACTGGAAAAACCATAGCTTTGACTAGAAAGACCTTTGTCAGCAAAGTAATGTCTCTGCTTTTTAATATGCTGTCTGAGTTGGTCATAGCTTTTATTCCAAGGAGCAAGTGTCTTTTAATTTCATGGCTGCAGTCACCACCTGAAGTGATTTTGGAACCCAAGATTGACTGTTATATCCTAAACTAGTGGTGCATTTCAGGAGAGAGACCCTCCCTAACTCCTTTCTGGTTATTATAATAAGGACCTAGTTTCCTATTTGAACTTGGCTTTATGTAACGAATAGGAGGTTCTTAAGGAATTTGAAAAAGAGCCATTATCCTAGAGAAGGGGTCCCCAGCCTCAAGGATTGAACACCTGATGATCTGAGGTGGGAGTTATAATAATAGAAATAAAGTGCACAATAAATGTAAAGTACTGAAAATGTCCTGAAACAATCCCCATTTCCACAGGTTCATGGAAAGATTGTCTTCCACGAAACTGGTCCCTGGTGCCAAAAGTTTAAGGACTGCTGTTCTAGAGTGTAATTCCTCAAATTGTGCTCCCTTGACCTGTTTTTTCTGAAAATCCTATGTATGCTCCCTGCTAAATGGGTTCTTTAATCAAATAGACTAGGGGAAAAAGGGAAAATTAAATGGGTTTCTTTGTATAGACTATTTAGATACTTTTCAATGCATGTAGTGAGATGCTCATTCATGTCCAACTCTTTGCAGCCTCATGGACTGTAGCCCACTAGACTCCTCTGTCCATGGGATTCTTCTGGCAAGAATACTGGAGTGGGTTGCCATTTCCTTCTCTATTTCAATGCATGCTGCTGCTGCTGCTAAGTCACTTCAGTCATGTCCGACTCTGTGCGAGCCCACAGATGGCAGCCCACCAGGCTCCCTCGTCCCTGGGATTCTCCAGGCAAGAACACTGCAGTGGGTTGCCATTTCCTTCTCCAATGCATGAAGTGAAAAATGAAAGTGAAGTCGCTCAGTCATATCCAACTCTTCACAAACACATAGACTGCAGCCTACCAGGCTCTTCTGTCCATGGGATTTTCCAGGCAAGAGTACTGGAGTGGGATACCATCGCCTTCTCCAATTTCAATGCATACAACTATATAAATAAAATTTTCCAGGGGACCTTAAGTTCATTATATTTTCCTGTTCTTTTATACCAGCATGTTGAAATAAAGCTATGCTTTCTGAATGTCCATTTTTCTATGGAA
This sequence comes from Nanger dama, assembly GCA_917880005.1. NCBI lineage: Eukaryota > Metazoa > Chordata > Mammalia > Artiodactyla > Bovidae > Nanger > Nanger dama. The sequence continues at coordinate 42,647,363 of CAKJTW010000007.1, forward strand.
AGTATATCTTTGTAGAACTACACTTGACAAGTAATTTCTTTCTTTCAACTCCAAAGCTGAGGACTTACAGCTTCCAAAGCCCTGTTGTTGAGAATCTATGTATCAAATGAATATACTATTTTAATATAGTCCTTCTGACTAACACACTGCATGGACACACACACACACACACACACATGCAATCAGTAAACTTCTTTTCAACAGAGTGACTGAACAACAACAACAAATCTACTTTGGAGAATTAATCATTCAGCATTTTTCAGTTCTTTACTTGGCAGAATCATTCCATGAGTTGTTTGCTCACCTACCACCTAATTAACACACCAAGTATGAACACCAGGACCATTTATCAGCTTTATAAGATCCAGCAATGTACTTAAAACTCATGATCTCTTTCATCACCTTTTTTATCTTTGAAGATTCAAGCCAGAAGAATTAACTACAACTTATATCATTATCACTATTTGTTGTTGTTGCTAAGTCATGTCGAGCTCTTTGTGACCTCATGGACTCCAGCAGGCAAGGCTTCCCTGTCCTTCACTATCTCCTGGAGTTTGCTCAGATTCATGCCCCACTGAGTTGATGATGTTATCTATCCATCTCATCCTCTGCCACCTTCTTCTCCTTTAGCCTTCAATCCTTCCCAGCATCAGGATCTTTTCCAATGAGTTGTCTCTTTGCATCAGGTGGCCAAAGTATTGGGGCTTCAGCTTTAGCATCAGTCCTTCCATTGAATATTCAGGTTTGATTTCCTTTAGGACTGACTGGTTTGATCTCCTTGCAAGGGACCCTTAAGGTCTCTACTGAGCTAGTTATAAATAGAAGCTGCTTCTTATTCTGAATACAGTTACTTGCCTGAAGAGAATCATTTTGCTTCCTCTCTGTTATGGATTCTCCTCTTGGAGTTTGACTTGTTTTCACTCAGCTTCCCAATCTGCTTCAGATAGTTTTATCATCACAACATCTGCTAGTTTCATTAAAGTAAAGTGGCACACTGCTTGCCTAGACCAATTAGAGAGCTCTTAGCTTGCTCTAGAAGGTTTGAGTCATAGAACACAAGCAGATGTGAAATGCACATTACCTCTAAAGCACATCCCCCCACACACAAATGCCAAAGAATTGTACCTCTTTCTTAGTGATAACAGGCTCAACCAATAATTATTTTTCACTTTGAAGAAATCTTGATAGTCCTCAGGTACTTCAAAGAAGTGACAGTATGCTATATTAGGAAGAGTTTTATCCTCCTCTCTGGCACTTGAAAAGACATCTTACCAACGCTTTCAGGGTTTCTTCTACTTCCCTTTCTCCTCATCTTATAGAGTGTGATAAATGAGGTGAATCAACAAAATAGTCAATGGGGCAGTGATATACACTCATTTCTTTTAGACAAAACTGTAGCAAAACACTGGAAAATTGATCAAACGCTGAGAAATACAGTAAAGGTGTAGTGTTTAACTTTCAGATAAGAACAAACTGCTCCTATTTTGTTTTTATTTTTGTTTTTAACTAACTGGACAAAGAGGGTAATATTTATCGGTTTAATAGCTACACAGCAGATTCAATGGGCCGTAAAAATTCTCTCATCTAAGGAGACCTCATCAAGAAAAGCAACTATACTTTGATTCACTAACTGATTCAGTTCAGTTTAATTCAGTTCAGTTGCTCAGTCGTGTCCGACTCTGTGACCCCATGAACCACAGCACGCCAGGCCTCCCTGTCCGTCACCACCTCCTGGAGTTTACCCAAACTCATGTCCATTGAGTTGGTGATGCCATCCAACCATCTGTTGTCCTCTTCTCCTCCTGCCTTCAATCTTTCCCAGCATCAGGGTCTTTTCCAATGAGTCAGCTCTTCACATCAGGTGGCCAAAGTACTGGAGTTTCAGCTTCAACATCAGTCCTTCCAATGAACACCCAGGACTAACCTGCTTTAGGATGGACTGGTTGGATCTCCTTTCAGTCCAAGGGACTCTCAAGAGTCTTCTCCAACACCACAGTTCAAAAGCATCAACTATTTGGCACTCAGCTTTCTTTATAGTCCAACTCTCACATCGATACATGACTACTGGAAAAACCTTGACTAGACAGACCTTTGTTGACAAAGTAATGTCTCTGCTTTTGATATGCTATCTAGGTTGGTCAAAAATTTCCTTCCAAGGGGTAAGCATCTTTTAATTTCATGGCTGCAATCACCCCCAAAAATAAAGTCACCCACTGTTTCCACTCTTTCCCCACCTATTTGCCATGAAGTGATGGGACCAGATGCCATGATTTTAGTTTTCTGAATGTTGAGCTTTAAGCCAACTTTTTCACTCTCCTCCTTCACTTTCAAGAGGCTCTTCAGTTCTTCACTTTCTGCCATAAGAGTGGTGTCATCTGCATATCTGAGGTTATTGATATTTCTCCCGGCAATCTTGATTCCAGCTTGTGCTTCATCCAGCCCAGCATTTCTCATGATGTACTGTGCATATAAGTTAGACAAGCAGGGTAACAATATACAGCCTTGACATACTCCTTTTCCTATTTGGAACCAGTCTGTTGTTCCATGTCCAGTTCTAACTGTTGCTTCCTGACCTGCATACAGATTTCTCAAGAGGCAGGTCAGGTGGTATGGTATGCCCATCTCTTTCAGAATTTTCCACAGTTTATTGTGATCCACACAGTCAAAGGCTTTGGCATAGTCAATAAAGCAGAAATAGATGTTTTTCTGAAACTCTCTAGCTTTTTCGATGATCCAGTGGATGATGGAAATTTGATCTCTGGTTCCTCTGCCTTTTCTGAAACTAGCTTGAACATCTGGAAGTTCATGGTTCACATATTGCTGAAGCCTGGCTTGGAGAATGTTGAGCATTACTTTACTAGCATGTGAGATGAGTGCAATTGTGCGGTAGTTTGAACATTCTTTGGCACTGCCTTTCTTTGGGATTGGAATGAAAACTGACCTTTTCCAGTCCCATGGCCACTGCTGAGTTTTCTAAATTTGCTGCCATATTGAGTGCAGCACTTTCACAACATCATCTTTTAGGATTTGAAATAGCTCAACGGATTCCATCACCTCCACTAGCTTTGTTTGTAGTGATGCTTCTTAAGGCCCACTTGACTTTGCATTCCAGGATGTCTGGCTCTAAGTGAGTGATCACACCATCGTGATTATCTGGGTCGTGAAGATCTTTTTTGTACAGTTCTTCTGTGTATTCCTGCCACCTCTTCTTAATATTTTCTGCTTCTGTTTCTGTCCTTTATCGAGCCTATCTTTGCATGAAATGTTCCCTTGGTATCTCTAATTTTCTTGAAGAGATCTCTAGTCTTTCCCATTCTATTGTTTTCCAATTAAGTTTATAATAATCTGCTATCATCCTCCAAGAGACATCTGTTTTCTGCATTAATCTAACTAGGGATGTGATAAGAATCATCAATCTTCATCTTTCAACACTTTAGAAGTGGTATTGACATTTATGGTTTCTCCAGAGATACAGAATTGACTTTGATTTACTCTTTTGGAAGAGAATGAGAATTCTAGATGCTTCCACATTGCCATTTTTATCACAGTGGAATTCATACCCATTGGATCTCAACCCACAAGAAAATTTTGATTCAGGAAAGCATCTTTATATTCCTCTTTTCTTTTCCTTGTACGTCCAACTTTATACATTTGATGCTTGTTTTCTAACACTCTTTTGTAAGCAAAGCCTGAGAAGATGTTACTGACATTTTTCCTTTGAAAAACATTCACGTTCAAATGAAAAAGAAAAATCATAAGCTACAAACAGAACCAATTGGATTTCTAATTGTAAACCCATCACCTGCTAAATCATGTGTGACTTTGCTCACATCAGTTAACCTCAGTTTTATAATCTATAAAAGGGTGTAAGTCTAAAGACTTATGAAGCAAATCACTGAACACAAGCATTTATAACAAACACACGTGTGTAAAACAATGCTGACCTCTTTGCCAAAAACAGTCCAATTCTCCACGCTTCTATTCTTCCTGTGGATTTCCTTGGGAAACATACTCTGTTCCCTTTGTCTGTTTAAGTCAAATTCTCTCTTTTGTATACTCCTTTAACACCCTCTTTCCCCTTTCTAGTGTCTGTCTCAATTTCTATCTCATATTTGTTTTTGTATTTATTTAATTATTGTTTATTTTTACCAACACTTTATACACCCCCTTGAGGGTTTTGTTTTGCTCATATTTATAAAAGTCTCAGTCTCAGCATTTAAAAATTAGGTGAATGAATGAATTACTATCAAGAGGCAACAACTAATGAACACTTACTGTGGGTAATTCTCTGTGCCAGGTGCTTTATGTCTGCCACACAAAATACCCACATATCGTTCACATTTTTTCATCACAAATTTCAGAAAGATTTAGAAAAGCTAATACTGAGATTTTTCTATTTCCCTCAGTAGTCTGGGTATCTTCTTCTCCCACAGTATCTTGATTATACATTCAAACATCTCATGTCCGTGATATAATCTGCCTGAGCTTTCAAGACCTCCACAACAACACAGATGATTTAGGAACTCTAGTCTGCCTGAGGAACATCTGAAAGCTTGTTTTAAGTACTTCCCTCATGCATAAGATTCTAACTCTGTAAGTCAGGAGTGAGACCTGAATATATGTGATTTTATAAAACAATACTGATTACTAATGCACATACATTTCAGAAATTTTGAGATCTAGGAACCTGGAGTAAGAGAATGAAACAGATGTGGAGCTGGAATGTTCACTGGTAGACCACAGAGAACTTTAATGTTAGGGAAAAGAAATTCTCACTCTTGGAAACTGAACTCCAGTGTTCTGAAATAATAGGAGTTCTGAGTGGCCAGAGATTATTAGTTAGTACTGTGATATGCCATACAGGCTTCCCTGGTGGCTCAGACAGTAACAAATATGCCTGCAATGCAGGAGACCCAGGTTCAGTCCCTGGGTTGGGAAGATACCCTCAAGAAGGGAAGGTATACCCACCCCAGTATCCTTTCCTGGAGAATTCCATGGACAGAGGAGCCTGGCAGGCTATAGTTCATGGGGTCACAAAGTGTCTCACAGGAGTGAGTGACTAACACTTTACTGTGATATGCAAATAAACCATCAACACTAACAAAGTAAAGCATATATACTGGAAAACTGAGCTCATAGGCTGAGAAATCTTGATATGATTGAAAAAGAAGTAGAATTATTTACATAAACTGTTTTACATGTATGCCTAATTACCATGCAGCCTAACAATAATTATGTATATCCCCCTACAGTGATCTCTGTAGATCTGAGTTTTTAGATTACTTTTCTGAACCACAGACATTTGATCACAACCTTAAAACAAATAGTAAAATCTGATTAAAACGTACAGCTTTATTTTGAGTGATTTCTTTGGAACTGTCTTATATCCTGGAAAGAGAAAACTTGGTACTTACTTTCTAGAGGGACAGTTGGCATCTCTGAAAATGACAATGGGGATTTTTGAAATGGACACAAAATGACCTGTGCTTTTCTAACCACTCCATGGGCTATCTCTAAGCAGTAGACAAAGGAGTCTTCTATTAATATTTCCCACTGAAACACACACTTCAAATGCTAACATAGGAAAGTAACATGTATAGGAATGAACACTTTCACTCTATGAGTTAAATGATATGTGTGGGGCCCTAAATGGGAAACCTTAAAAAAAAGAAGGGCTAGCTTTGCTGTCGGAAACTAAGATGGCGCCTGGCAGAAGAGATGGGGGCGTGGTCTATGTTGTTTGTCAAAGTTTTTGATTGGCTCTCTTGATTTCCCTGCATGTGGACAGCACGTGATCACCACAGACTCCTGTTATAATGAAGGCACATGATGATTTGACCCTTAACAGTGATTGGTGCAACTATGGAAAGTCCCTCACAAAACCCCTGCTTGCCTTTATAAGCTGGGAGCTTGGGGCAATAAAGCGGAACTGCTCAGACAGAACCCCTGTCGGTCTGACTGTCTCTCCCTCGCCGAGGGGCTGGGTTGGCAGATAGCAGGCTCACCTCTCCTCGGGACCCCTCGGCTTTGCTGAGGGAAGTTCCACTGCCTCTCTCTTTCTGTGGAGCGCCCCCCCGCAATATGCTTTGTCTTTGCCACAGAAATTCTCAGATTATTTTTCCCTAAGATGTTTGCTAAGGTCCCTAAAGAAAACAAATAGAATTTTCCACTTGTACATTCAGTTCATGCATCTCCTTTATATAATTCTCTTAATTCCCCAAATATTAACATTTTAGGCAGGTACCATGAAATTCAACAAACTGAGCTAAAATAAATATTACCAAATCAAAGAAAACTCAAACCTAATCCTTTAAATTTCAAGTTTCAGGCAAACCTTCTTCTTTAAAGTAATATATTTATCTACGTAATTGTTTAGCTAAGACTAAGATAAGATTGACTATGGTTTGAGTATCAGCTCTGCCATTCACTAGCTCTGCAATCAGAGGTGGGCTTCCCAGGTAGCCCTAGTGGTAAAGAAACCATCTGCCAACACAGGAGATGCAAGAGACATGGGTTCAGTCCCTGGGTGGGGAGATGCCCTGGAGGAGGGCTCACAACCCATCCCACTTGCCTGGAGAACCCCATGGACAGAGGAGCCTGGCAGGCTATGGTCCATAGCGTCATAGAGAGCCAGACAAGGCTGAAGAGACTAAGCACGTAATCAAAGGCAAAGTTTCTAACTTCTCCAAGACCCAGCCCATTCATCAGTAAAATGGGGACATCTCTCACATAGGTTTGATGTAAGAATTAAAGGAAAGCATGTTTTAAAAGTACATGAAGATAGGCCCAACACAAGGTAAATATCACGAGTTTTATTTTTTTGCTTTGACAGAATACAAGCGTCCCAATGCTCATTGAAGCATTGTTTACAATAGCCAAGATATGGAATCAACCTAAATACCCACTGACAGAAGACTGGATAAAGATATGGTGCATATATACAATGGAATATTACTCATCCATAAAAACTAATGAAATAATGCCATTTGTAGCAACATGGATGAAGATGATTATACTACGTGAAGTAAGTCAGAGAAAGACAAATATCACATTCTATCACTTATATGCAATACCTTAAAAAAAGTCACAAATGAACTTATTTACAAACAGAAACAGATACACAGACTCAGAGAACTTACAGCTACCAAGAGGGACGGGTGTGAAGGAGAGATAGATTGGGAGTTTGGGACAGGTGTATACACACTGCTATTTCTATAGATAACCAGGACTTCCCTGGTGGCATAGTGGATAAGAATCCACCTGCTGTTGCAGGGGACATGGCAAAGATTCTTTCTATGGTCCAGGAAAGATTCTACACGCTGAGGAGCAACTAAACCCATGAGCCACAACTACTAAGTCTGTACTCCAGAGCTGGCAAGCCCAAAAGAATGAAATAATGCCATTAGCAGCAACATGGATGGGCCAAGAGATTATGATACTAACTGAAATAAGTCAGAGACGAATATCATATGATATCATTTACATGTGTAATCTTTAAAAATGACACAAGTGAACTTTTTGCAAAACAGAAAAACAGATTCAGACTTTGAAAACAAGCTTATGGTTACCAAAAGGGAAAGGTTGGGGGTGATAGAGTAGGAGTTTGAAGTTAGTAATATACACTTATTATATATAAAATAGATAATGAATAAGGACTTCCTACTGTATAGTAAAGGTAATTTTACTCATTATTCTGTAATAAGCTATACAGAAAAAAATCTTAAAAAGAATGAACAAATGAGTATAGATAACTAAATCACTTTGTTGTACATCTGAAATGACTATAACATTGTAAATCAACTATAATATAAATAAAAATTAAATTTAAAAATAAACTAAAAAAACTCCACTATGCTATACACCTGAAACTAATAATATTGTGGTCAACTATACTTTCAATTAAAAAAAAAGAATTATTACCTCTTATTATTACTACTCATCATTGATAAAGCACACTGAGAACAATCATGATAGTGATTATCGTGGGGATATGAGAAAAAGACCTGCAAGTCTTTCACAAACCTCAAATCTCTAAGTACTTGAGATTGTCGCTATGGTTGTTTATAAACTCTGACTCCATTTTCAATGATGCCTGTTGGACTCAGATGGTTTCCATCCTCAGTCACATTGTTAAAAATACTTATTAATTTGGGATTAACCTAACTATTAAGCAAAATGACAAAGGTTTCTTTGGTTTCCAGCTTTCAAGTTTCATGTTTGATTTGTTTGTTTTGGAGGAGGGAAACTATTGTGATGCGCGAACGGTAGCAGCATTTTTATCAGACGGTCCAATAGTCAGTTTTCTTAAAGTGAAAAGTGAATTTCATCAACACAGCTGTCATTTAGCATTCTCATCCATGAAAAGAAAAATTTAAAAAGATGGAAACTTGCTATTTTTCTCTTTCAAAAATAAAACAAGGCCAATGAAACTGTCATCTGGTCAGCTTTACTCAGAAAAGAACTGGCTGTCTTCCCAAAGGCGAATTGAATTGTGGAAAATGTTTCTACTGGTTTTCACAGGAAAAGCAGAATAACTGGGGACAAAGCAGGCAAGAAGTTGACAATTAGGAAAGGAACTAAAATGCAAATAAGAAATAATGTATGATTTGATTTTACTGTTTAACATCCAGCTAAAGTTTGGTTAACAATAAAAGTAGTTGAGGGCACTTCAGCTGAGATGAGGTGTACCGAACTTCCATGGATGATAACTTTGGACTTACAGGTACAGGCAAATGAACAAGAAGTGTTCCGTCAGTCAGAGTTGCAATATTAGAACTTGCTCACTCGTGTGGCTTTGTTTCACATAATTCGAAATTTACATTATTTTGCATCTAAGTGGGAATAATGATTTGACTCACATTCTAGGACAAAAGAAAGGATAAGTGACAGTGCTCAGTACAAATAAAATCCTCTCATATTACACTGAAACCTTTTAATTTGGTAAGACCACACTACAAATAATGGTGCTGTTATAAAAAGCTTTATCCTCAAATATAATACTTCAAAGACTGAGAAGGATATTATGTGATTGATTAAATAAATAATGTAATCATTCATGGGAATAAGAAAAGATTAAGAGTTATTTGCTGCTGCTTCATTTATAGTATCTCACTAGCTTTTATTAGAGGAAAATACTTCTGAGTGAAATTCCTAATGAAGAATGCTTATGTTTATATTGTTCGAGCAATTTTTTTATGCTCAGTTAGATTCAAATTACAGAAACATCCTATTAGCATAGGTGTCCTAAACCAAAAACAAAATGGTGGGCAGGAATTCTAAGAGCAGCCAAAGCTAAAAACTGTAATAAATTATAATTAGAAAATAAAGGGTAAGTTTACATGAATAATAAGGAGGGCAATTTTTCCTGAAACTTAAGATAGCCCTCCCCCAAAGTATTATTTTGGTTGCAAGGGAGAGCCAATCTGACTCCATGTTGGATCTGTTTCTTCGACTTGCTTTTCTTTGCTTTTGCTATTATAATCATACAATAGGAGCTTTCCTGGTGTCTCAGTCAGTAAAGAATCTGCCTGCAATGCAGGAGACCTAGGATCTACTGGGGAAGAAAATGGCAACCCACTCCAGTATTCTTGCCTGGGAAATTCCATGGACAGAGGAGACTGGCATGCTACCGTCCATGGGGTTGCAAAGAGTTGGACACAAGTGGGCAACTAAACCACCACCACCACACCACTAATCATATATAGTGATTAGTGGTTCTCTGCCTCTGAGAACCCTGCCCCTCTGCCTGTCTGTTACACTAAAGTGCCCTTAGTCAGCTCACACAGAGATCATCTGAACCTGTCCACCTGTGTATGGCTGCCAGACAGAAGGGATGAACACATTCCTTCCCCAAGTGGGCCTTTCCCAGAGGTGGTTTCACAAGACTGATGGCCCTTTTCACTTTACTTCCTCACTGCCTCTCCCTCTCTATTCTGCTTTTTAACTTCAGTTCCTCACCGCTTCTCTCTTTCCTTCTATGAGAGGAATTGGCATCCAGACCCTGATAAGATGGCTATTTTGAGACATTAGGCTGACATCTTCTCAGTCAGTTGGCTTTCCGAATAAAACCACATTCCTTGTCGCAACAACTCAAGTCTCAGATTTATTGGCCTGTTATGCAGTGAGCAGAGAGAGCTTGGACGTGGTAACATTTTTGGATTATCAGTAAGGGATACTATACAAACTAAAGCCTGATTTCTGAAAATTTTGTGGAAACTTTTATATATTTAATCATAAAGCATAAAGAGGCACACGAGTGAGAAAATTAATGCTGAAATTGAGGAAATAGTTACCTTAGGCAAAAGGTTATGTAGTTTCATTCAAAAGTGAATAGAGATAATATATAAGTGATGGGTAGCAAAACAAGCCGGAGAAGGCAATGGCCCCCACTCCAGCACTCTTGCCTGGAAAATCCCATGGACAGAGGAGCCTGGTAGGCTGCAGTCCATGGCGTCACTAAGAGTCAGACACGACTGAGCAACTTCACTTTCACTTTTCACTTTCATGCATTGGAGAAGGAAATGGCAACCCACTCCAGTGTTCTTGCCTGGACAATCCCAGGGATGGGGGAGCCTGGTGGGCTGCCATCTATGGGGTCGCACAGAGTCGGACACGACTGATGCAACTTCAGCAGCAGCAGCAGCAGCAAAACATGCCACTTTAGCATAAAGATAATATTAGCATGAATGTAGTTGAGAAGAAACAGATACAAGGAAAGCTCTCTGCTTCCCTCATTTGCCTAAAAATAGGACATAAATTTGTAAAAGTGTTCTGACCCCTCTATTAGAAAGAAGTTAATCACCATTGACAGTTCTAGACCATGATTTCCCCAGAGAGTCATTAGAGCAATCTTCAAATCAAACTTTACTAACTTGACTTTATTCACCGTTAGTTCCCGATACATTTACCCCTACAGTTTGCCACCCTAGAAGTCCTTTCTTTTGACTTGTCACTTCTCCAAAAATGTATTGTTCTTTGCTAAGATGCAACATAAGACCGGTTTCTAACCACCCCAATGAATTAGTCGACACTGAGTACAACCATGTATATGTGCGATGATCATGTTCAGCTCAGTCCAGTCGCTCAGTTGTGTCTGACTCTTTGTGACCCCATGGCCTGCAGCACACCAGGCCTCCCTGTCCCTCACCAACTCCCAGAGTCTACACAAACTCATGTCCATTGTGTTGGTGATGCCATCCAACCATCTCATCCTCTGTCAGCCCCTTCTCCTCCTGCCCTCAATCTTTCCCAGCATCAGGGTCTTTTCCAATGAGTCAGCTCTTCGCATCAGGTGGCCAAAGTATTGGAGTTTCAGCTTCAACATCAGTCCTTCCAGTGAACACTCAGGATGCACATGTTAATAAACTTCTATTTGCTTTTTCTTTTGTTAATATGTCTTTGTTAGTTTAATTTACAAGGCCCCAACTAGAGAACCTGAAATGGGTAGAGTAAAAAGAAAAATTTTCCTCCCCTACAAAAAATTACTTCAATAAACATCCTAAGTCATGAGAAGATTCAAATTCTAGAAATAAAAGCAAATATGATAACTCCACTCATTAATGACAATGAGGTTGGTGAACAGCATAAGATGAAGATGCCACATACTTTGCAGAAATAATGTGAATTATAAAGCTCAATAAATATTTCAGTGCTGAGAAAATTAATATAGAACCATAAGCATAAACCTATATAAACTCTTATCTGGACTAATGAAAATATTTACCTGAAAGGAAATCATAGTCCTTTTTTTTTTCCGCTTTACATATAGTCCATTTTTAAACTATGTCTTTCACAAGGTCTTTGTTGTTTGATAACACACTAAAACAACCCTCTAACCTTAGGTTTTGGGTTTTTTTGTTGTTTTTTTTCTTGAGGTACCTTTTGACATATAATATTAGTTTTAGGTAGACAGTGTAATGACTCAGTGTTTACGTATATTGCAAAATGATAGCCACAATAAGTCTAGTTATTCTTCCATAATGAAATAAAAATTCACGTTTTAAGGAAATATAAGAAAAACTTAAACATAAGAATTTTCTCCGCCCATCGGCTTCCTCCCTCTTCTCTTGTGTGCATTGTGCATCTGTGTTACATGTTAACCAGACCTCCCCATTAGCAGAGATATCTGCTCAACTATAAAGATCAATTTTTCTCCTTCTGGTCCTAGCCGTGTAACTCCTTAGAAAATGACATGCCTTCCTTAGTCCTATAAAAGGACTAAGGAATCCTGCACCACTTGCCTTATACAGCTATCTTATGCAGAAATCTTCAGTGATTTTATGCATAATGCCAATATATCATTTTCCTTAAAGATAGTGATGAGTGTAGAACAGACTGGTCAGCTGACCTGAAGTGATACTGGAAGTTCTTAACTTAGTATTTACTTATGACTATATTAGGGATTCCCAGGTGGCTCAGTGGGTAAAGAATCCTCCTGCAGTGCAGGAGATATGGGTTCAATCCCCAGGCTGGGAAGATCCATGGAGTGGGAAATGGCAACCACACCATTGGAGTGGAATATCACTCCCATATTCTTGCCTAGAAAATTTCATGACAGAGGAGCCTGGTGGGCTACAGTCCAAGGGGTTGCAAAAGTTGGACATGACTGAGTGACTGAGCACACACATTGTTAATTGCTGTCCCCCTGCTGTAAATTACATGCCCAGGACTCATTTATCTTATAATGAAGTTTATATCCTTTGACCATCTCCCACCCACTTCTGGAAACCACTAATCTGTTCTCTAACTATGAGTTTATTTTTTCATTTTTGCTTTGTTTTTATATTCCATATAAAACTGTTATTATATGGTATTTGTCTCACTTTGACTTACTTCACTTAACATAATTCCCTCAAGGTCCATCCATGCTGTCACAAATAAGATTCACTTCTATTCTTATAGCTGAATAATAATATTTCACTATACATAATATTTTATTATATGTAATATAATCTATTATATTATATATTATGTTTATTATATAATATATAAATACTATTATTTCATTATATAATGAAATTATATACATATATATTTGTAACAACTTCTTTAGCCATTTAAAGTTAAGTTTGTTTCCCTGTCTTGGCTACTGTGAATAGAGCTGCAATGAACATGAGGGTACACGTTTTAACTTCCCTAGCTTGTTTTAATCTCCTTCAGATATATACATAGAAGTGGGAATACCAAATTATATGTCAGTCTTATTTATTTTTAATTTCTCTATACTGTTTTGCATAACGGTTGCATCACCACCAACAATGCACAAGGGTTCCCTTTTTTTCCACATCCTCACTAACACTTGTTCTTTCTTATCTTTTTGATAGATTGCTATTCTAACAGGTGTGAAGTGATATCTCATTATTTTGATTTTAATTTCCCTGATGACTAGTGATGTTAAGCATCTTTCATGCATCTGTTAGACATCCGCATGTCTTCTTTGGAAAAATGTCCATTCAGTAAGCTCTTTGTTTATTCAGAACTTCTGCCTATTTTTAAATTGAATTTTTTTTTCATTTTTTGCTACTGAGTTGTATAAGTTCTTTATCAGCTACATTATTTATGATAATGCTGCCATTCAGTAAATGACCTTTCATTTTGTTGACTTCTTTTACCTTGCAGAAGCTCTTTAATTTGATGTACTCTTATTTGTTTTTGTTTTGTTTTGTTTTTAAACGTTTGTTGCCTTTGCCTTTGGTGACGAATGCAAAAAAATAATAATTATTATTGTCTGTCAAGATTGATATCAAAGAGTTTACTGCCTATTATGTTCTAGGAGTTCTATGGTTTTAGGTCTTATATTCAGGTAATTAATCTGTTTTGAGTTGATTTTTGCATGTGGTGTAAGGTACAGGTCCAGTTTTCCCAAAACCATTTATTGAAGATTTTTGTTTATTTATTGTTTATTGTCTTTATTTATGTTTCTGGTTTCTTTGTTGTAAATGAACTAACCATCAATGTGTGGGCTTATTTCTGGGTTCTCTATCCTATTCCCTTAATCTATGAGTCTGTATTTATGCCAATACCAAACTGTTTTAGTTACTACAGCTTTATAATAGCATTTGAAATCATGGAGCTTGGTGCCTATAGCTTTTGCTTCTTTCCAAAGACTGTAATATTTGGAGTCTTTTATAGTCCCAGCTTTTGCTTCTTTCTAAAGACTGTAATATTTGGAGTCTTTTGTAGTCCCACATAAATTTTAGGGCTGTTTGTTCTTCTGTGAAAACTCTCTTTGAAATTTGATAGTGTTAGGTAGTTAGAACAGGGAAAAGGAGTCCAAAATGGCAGTGGCTAAGAGACAAAGAAAGGAAAAACCTCGTGAAAATGGGAAAAAGGAAATCTGCAGACGAATTAGAACTTCAGGTGAAACAAACACTTCCCCTTCTTAGCTAGCCCAATTTGCATAGGGTAGGCTTGGAGGGAGGAGACAAATGTATAAAAGGAGGAAGCCTAGAAGGATTGAGCCCTCTCCTTTGGGATTGGCCCGCCCTCACACCTTGAGGGTATACTATCCTTTGCTTTTCCTAATAAAACTGAGCTGTAACCAAGCTATAACACTGTTCTGCCATTTCAACGTTCAAATTTTTGCTGTGGTGAGACAGAACCAAGATAATTAATACTCCCTCGACAACAGGATTTCCTAAATCCAGATGTCTGTTTCCTTCCCCAAGGTAGGAAAGTTTGTAGTCGTTATTTCTTCCAATGAATCTTCTGACCCTTTTATTGCTCTGTTCTACTTTGAGAATCCCTATAATTCAAATGTTAGCTTGATGTTGTCTCATAGATCTCCTAAGCTATCCTCACTTTTTAAAATCCTAATTTGCTGCTCTAATCTAATTTGCTGCTCTAATTTCCACTGCTCTGTCTTTGAGTTGACTGATCCTTTCTCTGTTTCATCTAGTCTTCTGTTGAAACTCTCTAGTGATTTTTTCAGTATAGTTATTATATTCTTTATCTCTTTGACTTCTATTTGATACTTTTTAAAATTTCTATCTCTTTGTTGAAATTCTCACTCAGTTTATTCATTCTACTCCCAAGTTTGGTGAACACTGCTATCATCATTATTTTGAACTCTTTATTAGGTAAATTACTTATCTCTGTTTCATTAAGATTTTTTCTGAGGTTTTATCTTCTTCTTCTTCTCCTTTGTATCTTCATTTTTCTGTACTCTTTGTGTTGGTTTCTATACATTAGATAAAACAGACTCTCCCAGTCTCGAAGGAGCAGTTTCATACAGGAGATAAGCCTTATCTTTTAACATTTTCTGGCTCTTGGTTGTTTCTCAAACCTTTGTTATCCATGCAAAGTATTTTATTTTTAATGGCCCCTAGTAATTGAGACTGAACTGAACTGAATTGAGTAATTGAGAGTGTCCCAAGACCTGTTAGTGTCCCAAAGGAAAGGATCTCGACCACTTAGATTCAGACTGTCTGGAATTCAGACCCTCAAGCAGTAGTTTCTAAAGTATGCACATATATACAGTCCTGTGGGGTCACTAGTATAAGCCCTGCTGACCACCAGTGATAGGTGATCTGGAGGTATCCCCTGCCTGAGTGGCAGTCACAAAAATCTGGGCTCCGGGCAAGCTTTCACTCATGTCCAGGAGATATCAGTGACATGTAGTGAGGCAGAGTGAAGCACAAAAACAGTGTGCCCCACAACTACATTCCCTGAGGGCACATCCACAGGCCCCTAGCTGGGCCCACTCTGAACCCTCCCCTTCAGGCTGAAGCTTCAGGACCTCTTTCACAGAAAGACTGGCTTTTAGCTGGGTCTGTTCTCTGTGCAGTGTCCTGGGAATGGCAGCCAGCTAAGAACTGAGTCTTTGATTATTACAGTCTTGCAGGACCCAGACATGTGAGCTCCCTGGCTGCCAGAGCCAGAGTATCAAAGGGCATTCCTTAGGCACAAAGATAGGGCACCCAAACTAAAAACCAAGGCACTGGACACGTGTAGAAGCTCCCCTTACCCCTCCAGGAATTACTGGCATTCTAGAGTGTTATAGAGAAAGATGGTGCAGCTATCACCCACCCTCTAAGGTCTCTGGAATACTTTCCAGTTGGCACTTAAATGTGTGTTCAATAAGAAGCCTGTCCTTCAAGCTGCAGTTGTGATGATAAGCTACTAGACTTTTTTCACAGAAAGACTGAGCTCCTGGGTCTATTGCCTCTTGCTGTGCCCTGAAGATGGTACCATTTTAAGAACTCTTTCTCCATTGTTTATCACCCTGTGGTACCCAGAAGTGTAAGCCCCATACAGACAACTGTTGTTGTCTGTGTGATTAAGACTGAGCACAGTGTATTTTATAAGTTCTCACTTAAAACACGTGTGTTAAGCCATGACACCTAGCAATGTTTATTCTCTTACGATGAATGTTTATTAAATATGTACTATATGCCAGGAACTGTTTTAGATGCTGTAAATACAGCAGGGAACAAATTTCATGAACCAATGGACTGTACATTGTAAAGGGAAAAGAGTCAGTAAATATACTTCAAAGAAAATACATATTTCAAAGAAAAGTAAGGTAAGGTAATGGAAAGAGTGTTGGTATGTTGTTTCCACTGGGGGACCAGAGAATTCCTCTCTGAGGAACAGAAATTTAAATAAAGGAGAATAAAACAGAAGGAGAAAATCCAGTTAGAAGGCTGCAGCCATGGCCCTGGTAGAAAAATCCAAGACTGCTGCTGCTTCACTGGCAGATGCAACGTTGTAAGATGCAGAGAATAGCTGAGTTCAACAGAGATTTACAGCATAGAAAAAAATATTAAAAGTATCATTCTACTGGTAGCATTTACCTCAGTTTTCTCTTTTAACACCTCCTGCAAATTTCAGAAGGGACAAAAGTAGGGATACTTTTTCATGCAAATCACACAATTTAAAGCTAAAGAACCATCGTCAACATAACAGAAAAAACAAATCCCTAGGGCTCTAAAGACTGCTGCAAGAGAAAACTGTCTATTTCCCACTATCATCAACAAAAGGATAAATTCAGTAACATCATGATTAAAACACTTAATAAGAAAGAACTGTATAGCAGCCAGAGATAATTACCGCCATGTAAACCACTGCCACTGGTGGTTATATTAATTGTTCTAGGCAGAGAATATAGCTTTTGGTTACCTTACAATATGTGATACAAACTCTGTAAAACAAAAGATAGTATAATTTGCTTTATGGTGCCAACAACAGCAAATAACAGCAGGGGTCTCAGAGTTTACTTGCACTAAATACATATTTTACTTAGAATGTTTCTTTACATTTATCCAGCTTGCATATAATCTCCTTGAAATGTTAAAATCCTGTACATGAAAAATAAACATACAATTTTCTTTACCTTCTGCCTAATGTAGTTAATAATAGCCCATGGATGCCCAATACAAATGGCTTGGAAATCTTCAAGGAATAATAAAACTGTAATGAAAATACTTAATAAATTTAGTTCATTATTTTGCCAGGATAAATGGATACCTGAAACTCAATTAGTGCCCAAAGAGTAATCAGGAATTAGTTATTTTTTGTTTAATTCTCTAATTCTGGACTCCCTATATAAACTTGAGATACAGAAGAGGCAGGTAGCAACAAGACTAAGCTTTGAAAAATTATAATGCAAATACTTCAAAGAAAGTATGTCTCTTCTGGAACACTGCACAGTGCTTTTATATAAATGATTGGACTTTTATATAAATTGATTTAAGTTGTTGATCTCATTTCAAACGCATTTTTAAAACTCTCCATTTGTACTCTCCTCCCCTTATGAGTACTCTTTTTAATATCTTATTTTATATCTAATCATTTTGTATGTCCCTTTCCTGTTTATTGTGGATATAGATAATTTTACTACTTTTGTCTTTTAACTTCCCCACTAGCTTTGTGTGTGCAGATGATTTCTTACCTTTGCTATATGTTTGTGTTTTCTGGTGAGCTCCTTCATTTTGTAATTTTCTTGCTTCTACTTGTGGCCTTTTCTTTTTTCACCTACAGAAGAATTCCTTTAGCATTTGTTGTAAAGTTGGTTTGGTGGTGCTGAACTCTTTTGTCATCGTTGTATAGTCACTAAGTCATGCCCGACTCTTTGTGACCCCATGGACTTTGAAGCCCACCAGGCTACTCTGTCTCTGGGATTTTCCACTCAAGAATCCTGGAGTGGGTTGCCATTTCCTTCTCCAGGAGATCTTCCCAGCTGAGGGATCAAACCCACACCTCCTGCACTGGCAGGCAGATTCTTTAGTGCCGAGACACCAGGGAAGTCCTGCTGAAATCTTTTAGCATTTGCTTATCTGTAAAACTTTTAATTTCTTCATCAAACCTAGAGAGCTTTGCAAAGTAGACTATTCTTGGTTGTGGATTTTTCTTTTTCATCACTCTGAATACACTGTGCCTCCCATCTGGTCTGCAGAATTTCTGCTGAAAATTCAGCTGATAACCTTATGGGAGTTCCCTTGAATGTTATTTGTTGTTTTTCTTTTGTTGCTTTTAACCTCTATAATTTTTGTTGTTTTATTTACAATTCATCATGCTTACGTAGTTCAGCTGGTAAAGAATTTGCCTGCAGTGCAGGAGACTCGGGTTCGATCCCTGGGTTGGGAAGATCCCTTGGAGAAGGAAATGGCAACCCACTACAGTATCCTTGCCTGGAAAATCCCATGGACAGAGGAACCTGGTGGATTCCAGTCCATGGGGTCACAAAGAGTCGGGCACAACTGAGCAACTAACACACACACACACACACACGCACACACACACAATCTTTACTCTGAAGTCTTTGTTGGCTAGATTGCCTATCTCCACTTAGTCCTTCTAGGATTTAAACTTGTTCCTTTGTCTGGAACACCAGGCTTCCTGGTGACCCAGATAGTAAAGAATCTACCTACAATGTGGGAGACCAGGGTTCAGTACCTGGGTGGGGAAGCTCCCCTGGAGAAGGGAATGGCAACCCACTCCAGTATTGTTGCCTGGAGAATCCCACTGACAGAGGAGCCTGGAGGGCTAGTCCATGGGGTCTCAAAGAGTCGGACATGACTAAGCAACTAACACTTTCACTTTATTTTGTCTGGAATACATTCCTCTGCAGCCTTATTTTTGTCTAAGTTACTATAGGTATTTTTAAAAATATATTTATTTATATGGCTGCATCAGGTCTTAGTTGCAATATGTGGGATCTATTTCCCTGTCTAGGGATTGAACCTGGGGCCCCAGCATTAGGAGCATGGAGTCTTAGCCACTGGACCACCAGAGAAGTCCACTATGGGTATTTTTATGTATTCAGCAGGTTAGTTAAGGGCTTTCCAGGTGGCACTAGGGGTAAAGAACCCACATGTCAATGCAGGAGACGTGAGAGATGTGGGTTCGATCCTTGAGTTGGGAAGATCCCCTGGAGGAGGAAAGGGCACCTCATTCCGGTATTCTTCCCTAGGAAATCCCATGGACAGAGGAACCTGGTGGGCTACAGTCCACAGGGTCGCAATGAGTCAGACACAACTGAAGCGACTTGGCAGGCATGCACACACAAGTTAGTTACCTTTCTCAACCCTGGAGAAGTGGCCACTGTAGGATGAGTCTTGTGTGTCCTGGCAGTGCACTCCACTCTCATCACCCAAGCTGTATGCTCTAGGGATTCCATAAGAGGGCTGCGTGGGTCCTTCTGTTGTTGCAGACTGACTATGTGCGTAATCTGGTGGGCTTGGTTGGCCCCCAGCCCAGTTGGTCATCAGGCTCTGCCTTAGGTGGATGTTTCTGACTGCTGGCTAAGGGGTTCTGGTCACGAGGCAGCTGGCTACAAAAACCTAGGGTCTCCCCAATTAGTGCTGGCTCACTGGTGGGTGAGGTCAGGATCCAGAAGACTCTGGGTCTATTGCCCCCACCCCACCCCCCCACCCTCCACTGTTGGGTGAAGCCAGGTCCTGGAGTTAGTGCCAGACTACTGGCAGGAAGAGCTGGGTCCTAGAGTCTGGCTGCAGGTTCAGGAATCCCAGAGCTGGCGTCAGGTTGCTGGGGGTGGGGGTTGGAGGACGTTGAGGCAGGGGAGTGGGGGTAGGTTCTATTCCTGACAAAGCTGGTCCAGGGTGTCCTGAAGCTTGTGATGGCCTGCTAGTAAGAAGGACCAGGGCCCAACTGGTGCCACTGTAGGGTCTGACCAGGTGGAAGCTGTAGGAGCGAGCTTTTCTCAAGTCTGGCGTCTGCCCACTGGTGGAAAGAACTGGGTCTTGGCCCACTAGTAGTCTGGGCTGTATGGAGCAGCATCTACAGATGTTGGTGGGCTCAAGAAGACGGGAGGCAGCCTGTCTGCTGATGAGGGGACTGTGTCTCCACACAGCTGGTTGTTTAGCCTGAAGTGTCCAAGCACCCGGTCCCTACAGGCTGGGTGTGGCCAGGTCTTGGCGCTAATGAGAGAGGGAGGGTCCACCTGGCTCCCCGTACCACCACTTCCGGTTTCTGCACGTGTAGAAGGAGCTCCCAAATATGGCTGCAGCTGGTGCCTCTGTCTCCTGGGAGGTCCACCTCTTCAGGAGATGCTTCAAGACCAGCAGTTAGGTCTGGCCCAGGCTCATCAAATCATTGCTTCCGCCATGGGTCTCACTGTGTATGTAGTGAAGTGTGTGCCTTTAAGAGTGAAGTCCGTTTCCCGCAATTGTTTGGGACTCCCCAAATTAAGTGGCACAGCCTTCAAAGCCAAGTGCTTTGGGGGCTCATCTTTCCCCGTGCTGGACGTCTGGGCTGGGGAACTTGATGTGGGGCTCAGAACTCCCAGTCCTGTGGGAGAGACCTCTGCACAGTAATTATATTTCAGTTCGCGGGTCACCACCTGAGGGTACAGGACTTGGTTATACCACTAGTTTGGGCTTCCCAGGTGGCACGGTGGATGACTCTGCCTGCCTACGCGGGGACGCAGGTTGGATCCCTGGGTCAGGAAGTTCCCCTGAAGGAGGAAATGGCAACCTGCTCTCGTATTCTTGCCTGGAGAATCCCATGGACAGAGGAGCCTGGCGGGCTGCAGTCCGGGGGATCACAACGAGTCCAACACAAATTAGCGACAGCATGCACACGCTAGTTTGCCCCTCCTGGCCTTCTCTTTGTGGTTCCTCCTTTTTTCTCATTAGGGTAGTAGCTCTGTCCTGGTAAGTTTGGGTTTCTTTCATAGTTGGTTGTTCTGCAGATAGTTGTGCTTTGGATATGCACAGTGTTTAGCTGGCAAGTTGTAGGCAAACAAAAAGAAATTTAATGTTACCATTTGAAAACAGGAGCAACATGATAAAGAGGAATTTGGACTAAATAAAAGAGACGATCCTAAAATGCTTAAGAAAATTTGCAACAGCACTTTAAGACTGAAGCAGCCTTGCAGCATTTTTCTTTCTAAGGACTGTTTGTTGCCAGCCTACTGAAATAAAAAAACAGGCCCTGGTGTTATTAAAAGCTGAATGAATGGAAGAAAAATAGAAAATCTCATTAAACCATGCCAACAGCTTCAACTCATTATGAATATCACCATAGAGCAGCCAATAATCCATTATGTTTTAAATAATATGCCTAAATATACCTCATTACATATAATTGCGGCTTGACACTCTAAATGTCACAGAGAGAATTTTTGTAGTTCAGACCTGTTCATTTTAGTAATATTTCATAAAATCTGACTATTAAAATCAGTACCTTAAGAAACTGTACAACATAAAATACCTGAAATGTTCATTTTGTTCATTTTTTTAAATTATTAAATTTATTTATTTTTAAAATTACAATACTGTATTTGTTTTGCCATACATTGACACGAATCAGCCATAGGTGAGCACAATCTCCCAATGCCGAAGCCCCCTCCCACCTCCCACCCTTTTAAAATCTATAGACTGCCCTTCTGTAGCCACTGTCAGTGTTGATAAACTAAGCTTTGCTTAGTTGTTCTGACTCACCTGGATTTACCTTGCTATCCCTCACAGATTTTTCTTATAGATTTGTTTTCTTTGTCACTTTCTTCTCTCAAGCACCCCCAACACATTTACATGCCAATTTTTTAATCTGGAGACCTGTTATATCAAATAAGCTTTGACTCTTTGGCCTCTTCTAATAATCTCCAATCATTCACTGCCCAAAGATTTTTTCTGCTTTTTTCTTCTTAATTTCCCAGAAGACACCTTGCAGGAAAACTTTAACTAGGTAAAAAATGAGAAGAATATGGAATATTTAGATGTTAGCTCCATGTATAAGGAAATAAAAATTTTAGAAAGATACATTTAGGATAAAATTTTAGAAAAATTTTAGGATGGGATGGGCAGTCCCATAAGGAGGTAAACTTGCCATGAGAAATTTGGGAAGAATGATATGTTGTGATTCTGCTCTGTAGTAAAAGCAAAATGAATTAAACCAATAGAATTAAACAAATGTGGTTCAAAAAGCATAAGGCATTCATAGATAAATTAATAAAGAGGTATGTATATGTTATATATACATACACATTATTGTGCCTTTAAAAAAAAGTTCTTCGATGTGCAACAACATAGAACAACCTTAAGGATATTATGCCAAGTGAAATAAACCAGTCACAGAAAGACAAATGCTTCATGGTTCCACCTATATGAGGTGGCCATTCCTTTTCTTATCTATGGAAAGGTAGAGAATGATGATTCTCTAAGCGCCCTGTAGAAAGATTATGCTTGCTTGCTGTTCTATTTTTGTGTTTTTATGTGTGCCTGAAGGCTGAACCATTTTGTGGCTTCCTTTTCATTCCAATAGAATTGTGAATTTTTATTTATTTATTTTATATTCCCAGAAAAGTGAAAGACTGAGTGCTTCTTCCTTGTCTTGATTAGAAAAGCGGAGTAGGATAGAGTTCAGTGAGAAGGAAATCTCCAAGTTGTTTTCACCCAAGCCAGGACATTCTGTCAGATATGGTCCAAACCTGACAGTTTTCTTCTTTCTATCAATCGTATTATTAAAAAGTAAGAGATAAGCAAAAAAAAAAAAAAAGTCACTAAAATCTGAGATTCAAAGGGCAAAACATGAGTGGAAGACTATTCAAGCAAGATTTACTTTTTCACTGAAGAGCATCTTATTAGTAGAATTTACTAGCAGAACTGTCACTTTCAAGTTAATTGGATAGAGAAAGAGAAATGTTAACTGTGATGGAAGGGTACAGTGCAACATGTCAGTGAATTCTCTTGGTCAAGAGACGTGAGTTTCCTCAATTAAAAACGTGATTTCCTGCCCTCCTTTTCCATCTTTCTTGTAAAAAAATAACTTATTTGTCAGATTATGTTAACAGAAGGAAAGTGAAATGAACTAAAGATTAGTAAGGAAATTTAAATATCATCAAAGAGTCTGTATGGAGATGAGAGATCATGTGAAAACACTTGGGTATTAGAAACAGGAGGTCTTAGGAGAGGCAGAGAGAATGCAGATTTAAAAGAATCAGATTGGCTATTTAACCTCATGCAATCATTCTAAAGGTCAGCTATACCCATGGATTATAACCTGCCAGACTTCTCTGTCCATGGAATTCTCCAGGCAAGAATACTGGAGTGGGTTGCCATTCCCTTCCCCAGGGGATCTTCCCAACCCAGGGATGTGTTGCAGGCAAATTCTTTACTATCTGAGCCACTAGGGAAGCCCTTTCGCATCAGTTATTCTAAAGATCAACTATACTTTTGAAAATGTAGCTTTCAGTTCAGTAAGCATATTTTTAGTGCCTATCCTGCCCAGTCCATATATGATAGTGAAGAAATGTAGCATCTTATAACTGTAATCAAAGAGCTTACAGCAGCATTTTCCATGTCTGTAATCAGTGTTGTTCTAAAGTTATATGATGAATACTACCTATGGGTGTTTGAGAAGGCAAATGAGGCACTAATGTCAACAGCTTTAATTAGTATATTATTTCTAGAGCACAGATTGTTAATACAAATCAAAAGCTTAAAATTTTGTGCACTTGATGCTCAACATCACTAATTACTAGAGAAATTCAAAATGCACAATTAACACCATGATGAGATATCACCTCACATCCGTTAGGATGACAATGGTCTTAATTTGCTATGGCTGCCATAATGGAACTCCACAGATCCAGTGCTTAAACAACAGAAATTTATTTTCTCATAATTTTGGAGGCTGGTAACCCAAGTCAAGAGTTTTGCAGATTTGGTTTCTTCTTAGATTTCACTTGCAGATGGCCACTTTTTCACTGTGTCCTCAATTGACCTTCGCTCTATGTATGCATGGAGAGAGAGAGATCGCTGACACTTCTACCTCTTCTTAAGGACACCAGTCCTACTGGGTGAGGGACCCATCCTTATAACCTTCATTACATCCTTAAAGCTCTAGTCATCAAATATAGTCACATTGGAGGTTAGGACTTCAATATGTGAATGTGTTTGGAGGGTGAGGGGGGATATAATTTAATCCATAACGACCGCATTGTTTACAAAAGGCAAAAAGTAGAAATAATCCAAACATCCAGGAATAGGAAGCTAACTAAACACATGGCTGTACATTCATATAATGGAGTGCTATGCAGTTAATAAACGAGATGATTTACATGTTTATTTACTAACAAGAAAAGATGCCACGATATTGTGAGATGTAAAAGGTCATGTTAAAAAAAAACATGTATAGTATGGTTTCATTTTGTAAGTATAAAAAAATGCATAAACAAATACATTATTTTTGTTTCTCTGTCTTTATCTCTTTCTTTCTTTCTCTTCCCTCATCCCATTTCTCTCTCCAGCTCTCAAATATATATAATCATTTGGAAAGATATATATCATATAGTACAGGAGTAAATATATTTGATAATGAGTTACAGTTGATTTTTTCCACTACAAAATTATTTTAATGCCTGAATATTTGAATGTGTGCTTATTTTATTCATGTATTTACAAATATAAAGTTCTTTTTATTGAAAAAATTATTACAGTTGAAATTGCCACTTATGAAGAAATGAGAATCTTCAAGGCTTAAGAGGTAACCTGAAATAATAAGCTAAGAAATCTATCAGTTTTTTCCAGTATGCCCCTAGGTTAGGACTGAAACCCACACACTATGAATTTTACTTAAGTTCTGCCACTGAGTTTTCAACAGATACATATCTATTTCCTGCATGTTTTCATCTGGGCATTATTCTTCAGAAAGTCTTATCCTTAATATTGAGAAGATGATTACCTTTGTGCCTGCTAATAGGGAAAAATGGCACAACCCTGGCCCTGTAACATCCGATGTTCAGTGGGCTTTCTTCAGCTACTTGAAAGAGAGGCATGCTGTACAACAGTTCTTTACCATTTCATTCCCTTTTTCCAGTCCAAACACTGCTAGAGTAGATTGTCCCCTGTGGTGTAAACCCACTTAACATTTGATTCACCTACTGGCAACCACTCAAACCTATCTAGACAAGCAAGTGTCACTCCAAAGAGGACGTCAATATTTTTATTCTATGATATTTATTAGCTGTTTTCTGCCTTCACTTTCATATTCTAGAAGAAATGGTTTAAGGGTTAACTATTTCATTGAGTAAAAGCCATTAGTTTCTTTTTAGATGCGCACAAGTAGATCAGAAGCTTAATCTGCATGAAGGCCAAATTGTTTCGTATAATAAAGAAATCAGATGTACTCCCAGGCAGCTAGGGGATAGGAAACGGGTCTTAGTCAAAACGACTGGTAGGATGGCAGCAGCAGACCCTACAGACAAAAATGGCAGAAAGAAATCATTAATCTCCATGAGACTGGGAGTTTTGTTTAAAGAGCAATGTCATGTATTCGGATTGTGCTGGGTTGCTGGGCTCCCGCTTGTGTTACTCACATCATCAGTGCACATCTGTGAGACACAGGGGTTTTACATTAAGGATGCTCTGGGGTGTGAGGGAAAGGGTACCCAGTGCATGAGGCTTTCAGGAGATGTCAGCAAGGGAAGCAATTGCAAGGAGACAGCAGGGAAGCGAGCTGTGGTGTGGGCCAACTCGAGAGCACGCAGAGCTCAAGCCCTACTTGCCCAAAGCCTACCAGAGAAGGATTTGAGGGAGGAAGGAGGGGGGCTCAATCCAGCCCTTATATAAACAGGGGTATCCAAGCGACAGCAATGTGGGTACTAACACTCTTTATGGAAAACTACATTGTACCATGTAGTTTTCATCAACTCTTTAGTATTTATTATGGTTCCCTGGGGCTTCCCAGGTGACACTGGTGGTAAGGAACCCACCTGCCAAAGCAGGAGATGTCAGAGATGCAGGTTAGATCCCTGGGTCAGAAAGATCCCCCAGAGGAAGGCATGGAGTTTTCAGATTTCTTCAGTTTTCTTGCCTGGAGAATCCCCATGAACAGAGGACCCTGGAGGTGTACAGTCCATGGGGTCACAAAGAGTCAGACAGGACTGAGTACACACACCTAGAGATAAGAAAGACTAAGTAATTAGCCCAAGGTTACATGGGAGTCACTGGCAGAACCAGGTGGAACTGCCTCTCATCTCTGTATCTGTCCACCAGGCTCTCCCAGCTGAAAGCTCATGGACTCCTTTATGCTTGCCTAGCAAGTGTGCCATTTGGATCCTTCCAATGGCAAAACCACCACATCCAGAGCAGAAAGTCAGACAAGGTCAAGTGCACTCAGGGTGGAGTGGCCATAGACTAGAGAAGGAAGGCAGCATTCTACTTTGCCAGAGTAACGGGAAATGACCCACGTGCTTCACAAGCATCTCGTGACAGCTCAGTAAACTCCATGAGCGTAGGGCCATGCCCTTTTTCTAGCCACAATTTCCTGTCACAGACCCTGCATGCTAGACAGTCTGTTGAGTGAAAGATTAATGCATAAAGGAAAAGTTTGGCCTGCCGATTTTTAAATGAGTGTCTGCCTAATCTTTTCTCAGTCAGCTCTAGAAGGGGAATTTCACACTGAATACAACTGATAAAGTTCACTTTCCTTGACTTGAAAAATTAATACAAGTAATTCATGTCCTTAAGGAAAAATTAGAAGTTATAGATAAGCAAAGTGTAAAAAGTGAAACTACCTATAATCCTAGTGCCTAGAGTTCCATTGTACTGATGCTCTGATACGGAACACTCTTTGCAGTGAACAATGCTCTTCTCTTACTCTTTGCACCTTGCCTTCCATCCATTCTTTTGGTCTCTTCTAGAACTCCCAAGTGACTGATTTCAGCACCGCTTGACCTCTCCTACATATATGAATAATTACTTTTATACTCATCATGCCTTTATTTAGTAGCTACCTATTATGCCCTGTCTCTATGCTTCTCAAACTTTCATTCATATACAAATCACCTGGGGACCTCAGTAAAAGGAAGATCCTGATTCAGCATTGTGGGTGGCACCTGAGATTCTGCATAGCCATCAAGTTCCCAGGAGGCGTCAGCAATGCTGATCGGCAGCCTGTACTTTCCGTAGCAAGGTCTTAAGCACCATGCCTGGCATCACAGGTACTGAAATGTATACTAAAAGCACGTGGACTCTACTGTCAGCCAGTATGGGACTCCCCCTCCCCCCTCCACTCACTAGCCATATGACCTTGGGAAAACTGATCTAGTCTCTTTGAAAATCTGCTTTCTCCCTACAAAATAAAGATACTTGTCCCCATGTTTCGGATTTCCTGCAGTGCTTAAGCGTGATTTTTTAGCCTGCCCACACCATAGGGGGCATGAAATAGGAATGGGACAACCTTGGGCTTCTGCTGTCAGGGGTAGGCTTTAATGATGCCACTCAGAAAGTGTCCTGGCAGCCATGTCTCTGCCCAGGGGCAGGACACCATGCTCAGCTTGACCTCAGCCATGAAGCTGTCCTTTGAGTTGAAGGGATTAGAACAAAACACCACATCTGTTTCATGCCCACACTGATGCAACCTCCACCCATAGAACAGGAACAAGCACATTCAATTTCAATAGCGAACAACCTGCAGGGTCAGCCACAGGAGAGAAAGTAAATCATTCCATGATTAATGGTGGATATTCAAAGAAAAGACTTCTGTTAAAAATATAAAGGCAGTACTTAGAGTGGAAATTGTGAAAATTTATGACAGTGAGGATAAGAGACTAGTGTTTGGGGGTGAAATCTTCTTGCCCTAAAGCTTGAAGACAGTAATGGGTTGCTCTGAGCAGAGTGAATGAAAAAGGGAGGAATAACAGAGTAAATAAGGAAAGAAATCAACATTGATTAATTATTTCATGCTAGGCATGTTGCAAATATTATCATGTAACATGGGGTCCACCAAGGCTGAATTCAGCCCCCATCCACACCAAGATATACTGGCCTGTGAAAAGAACAGGGAGAAAATAAAGAGGATAAGTAACTTCAAGCAGCACAAGGAGAGCAAGAATTGGCTCAGACCAATGCTAAAATTTTTTTTAATATTAGAAATTTAGTTATAGATACGTGTTTCGCTATAATCTTGGTGTTTATACATGCAGTCAAATGTCTGGTTACAGTTTTGTTGTTAGGAGGCCAATTTAATCAGTGAGGTGAGGTGAGATGAAGTCGCTCAGCCGTGTCCGACTCTTTGCGACCCTGTAGACTGTAACCTACTAGGCTTCTCCGTCCATGGGATTCTCCAGGCAAGAATACTAGAGTGGGTTGCCATTTCCTTCTCCAGGGGATCTTCCCAACCCAGGGATCGAACCTGGGTCTCCCACATTGGAGGCAGATGCTTTAACCTCTGAGCCACCAAGGAAGCCCAATTTAATCAGTAGGCTAAAGATTCAGTCTTAATAGTGACATTTTGGGGTTTCCCTGGTGGCTAAGCTGGTAAAGAATCTGCCTGCAATGCAGGAAACCCAGGTTTGATCCCTGGGTGGGAAGATCCCCTGGAGAAGGGAATGGCTACCCACTCCAGTATTCTGGCCGGGAGAATCCCATGGACAGAGGAACCTGGCAGGCTATAGTTCATGGGGTCAAAAAGAGTCAGACATGACTGAGTGACTAACATTTATACACTTACTTATGTACAGTGACATTTTTAGAAACAGAAAAATGTTAAATAGTCTTCATCAGATCAAATACAAAAGAAAAGAGCAAAAGATCACTAGATTCTTGAAAAAATGGGGGACAGATTTTCCAAGAGCAAGTTTTAGTCCCATTAATTCCCATAAATTTTATCAGAAAATTGCTTAGTATTTTATTAGCCTTGCTACTGTCTTCCCAGAAGGAAGTCATGAATTACACAGCCTTAAAAATTCTGTCCCAAATGAGGTTTGGGGAAACTTTTTCCTTGACTAATATCAGTTTCCTTAGTAGAGGAAAAACTAGAAATTTAAAAGTGAAATCCACTCAATGTAAGATATAGTTTGCTATAAAAGAGTTAAAAGGACTTTGCCCCAAGAATTTTAAGTCATTTTCGCCTGGTGAGAAGGCTTGCAAGAGAAAGAACCCTAACTGACTATCTCAGGCAAAGTCCAACTTTTCAGAGTAGATTGTGATATTGTGATTTATAAGAAATACATATTTGGTCTCAGATTTGAGTTCTCAGACATCCTGCTGGTGTTGCAGAATTGCTTGGTATTATGCAGGAAGTGCTCCACACACACACATCCTGGAACTGGGTCCAGGAACTCAATCGAAGCTGAAAGGGGCACACTGTAACATGTCTTCGGTAGGGCAATCTCTGTCTAGGTGGGCTGCAAGGTACACCAGAACACATGTAGACTGTCTAGCATTTAAAGTGAGCTCAAGTCCATATCTGTTCTTTCCTTCCTTTAACCTATTGTCTTCCATTCTCTTTCCTTCCTGCACTGTAGAGCTAGACACTTATGACAATATTTCCAGGGCTCAAGAGGTTCTCTCCAGCCCTCACTATCTTCCTTTAGAGATAAGAATAAAATGCAAGCAGCTAGGATCAAGAGCACACAGTACTGATGAGTTTCTTTCACCAAATAAATATTTCAAATCTCTTTTCTTGAGGACTCAAATTAAAAAAAAAAAAATGTACATGAAAGTAGGTGTAGTACACTTCACTGGAAAAAGAAACAGCAACATAAAGTAAGGGTGATTTCAAGGCTTCAGATCAACTTTTGTCAGTTTCACCACTGGGATTTCGGGCCAGTCCTGGTTAGGGTCATCTCTGCTGCTGCTGTTGCTAAGTTGCTTCAGTTGTGTCCGACTCTGTGTGACCTCAAAGACGGCAGCCTACCAGGCTCCGTGGTCCCTGGGATTCTCCAGGCAAGAACACTGGAGTGGGTTGCCATTGCCTTCTTCAAGGGTCATCTCTACTCAGGTCAAAAGCAGCAGTGGGTGGAGAGAAAAACTTCTTGTCCTAACCTCTAACAAAAGCAGGAGATCAGCAGAGTATGATGAAGTGGGAGAAAATGATCAAACCTGAATTTTCTTAAACGTTGCAAGTTATGGATAAGGTTAAAACAAAAAGGTTTATAACCAGACAGGATCGTCTCTACACCTCCTGAACTTCTCTGAACTCCAATTTCCTGCAGAATGAAGCTAATTATAGCTTCATAAGGTTGATAAATGATGAAGTGCTCAGCTTGGTGCTTAGGATATAAAATTGTATCAATTAGCTATTGATATGTAACAATTATACTCCAGATTCAGTGGCATGACAGCAGTGAGTTTTCACTCTCATAAGTCTGAAGTTGACTGAGGTGACACCTTGACGCTGCAGGTGTGCGGGGAAGCCGATCCATCTCTGATCCACACATCTCCTTCCTCCGGGAAACAGCAGGCTCCCTATGACATGCTCTTCTTATGGCAGTGACAGAAGCACGGCCACACAAGCACATTACAAGCATTTGCTTGTGTAATCTCCACCAACATCATGCTGGCCAGTGCAAAACACATGGCCAAGCCTCGCATCAATCAGGCAGAGAGAGAGAGGGAGGAGTTTTTGCTGAACAATCACAGCAACTCTCAACTCCATTTTTCATATTAATTCATATCCTTCCCATATAGAAAACACCTTAATCCACATCCCAAGACCCTTAAAAGACTCATTTAGTCACAGCATCATGTTCAAAGTCCAGGACCTTGTGATCTACATCAGGTCTAAACATAGCTCTTCTTTGTTCAGACACCTCATAATAAAAGACAGGTTATCTGTCCAAAACACATCCAATGTACAGAGATAGAATGGCAATGGGATAAAAATAATACTAAGAACTTGCATTAAAAAAAATGAGTCCTTTTGCAGACTGATTCCTGCCTGAGGAAAGATGGGAGTTGCAAGACCTTTCTATGTTTCATGTGATTTCATCTTTTAGTTTGGCTGGCAATGCTTTTTCCAATATGGCTCTTTTAAAAATGTTGTAAGTTCCAAACATTTTTGCACCAAAATATGTGACACCCGTGATTCTTTCTGAGACATGCCTCTCTCTGGAGACTCAATTACAGGTACTTCAGAGGTTCCTGGCTTCTACAGATCCAAGACCTTAATCTTTGTGGGAACTCTTTTGTCCATGTGAAAGGAGCTAGCAAGTTCGCTAATCATTTCAAAAGTCTCACAAAGAGACTTAACAACCACTGTTTTTGCCCCGAAGCAATGTCTCACTGGCAGGCCCCTGAATTTGTGCTCTTCCTTGATGCTATGTCATAATGACCATATGGCCTGTTGAAGAATAGTTTTATTTTCCACTTCCACTCACACTGATGTTTATCTTTTAAGTGTATTTAAAAAACAGGACCTGATTTCTCTATATGAGTAAGGGATGACCATCCATACCAACATACTTACAATGAGTATATTAGAAGTGCATGGAGCCCTCCAAAGGGGGACCTTGCCCCTGTAAATATCATCTTAGACTGTGGTTAAATCTAAAACAATATAGGGAATTTACAAAGCAAGAATCAGAGCTACTAAACAAGAAGGACAAAATTAATGATTGCACTTCAGGCAAAAGATCTGTTCCTGGGGCTCATCTTCCTAATGCAATAAGAGAAACCTAATAGAGTTTTTCAGAAAATATTCATGGATGAATTCACTGCAATACAGTGAGCATTACTGATGAATGAGAGCAACCACCAGTGATCTGGGACCTCAGTGTGAAGAGAGCGATTAGCACCTACTCAATTAAAAATTTGAAGGAAATGAATGTTCATAATGGATACCATGCAATTATGTGAAACTTTTCACAGTATCACTGGGGACCAGAAAATTTATGTTATCATCAGTAAACCTTCCTGGATTGACATATGAAATTCTAAAATATAAAGTTAAGTAGAATTAGCCTGAAGTCATCCTGTTTGTCCTATCTTTGCCATTCTTGGCATATAGAAGTGACTTCTGATTTTCTCTCAAGAAGGATGGAAAGGATACCAGCCCCATGAACTACAGGCCCTTCCTGAATACATTTTGATTCCTTCTCTATTCCCTGTGGCCTCCTTTAGCCCTTCATTGTCTCTGACCTGGATATGACAGTGGAGCTCTTCCATCAGCCTTAGTTTTTATTCCCTTGTCTTTTAAAGCCTTTCTCCAATGCCATCTCCTCCATAAAATGCTTCCCAATTATATTGTTAAGAATGATTACCTTTTATAGCACCCTGTTTATCCCTCATTTGGGGACAATCACCATGTAATGCATTTTACTAGAGTATGATCTATTGAAGTCAGTTGCCCATATTGGACAATAAGCTTCTTGAGGTAGTATATTGGCTTTATCCCACTTTATCCTTTGCACACAGTGTTTATTGCTCTAAATTTTCTTTAATGCAAGACTTCTAACAATTGAATCATTTATAAATGATTCTCATTTTGCCAATATGCTCAGACCCCAGTTAGATTCCAGTTAGAGCTTGTTATCCTTAACTCAGTTTGTTTTTCTAAGCCATAGTTCTGTAGGTAATTCCATGATCTCCAGGTCTTCAGAATAATTTTTCTATATGATTTCAAGGCAATTATTCTAGTTGAAATACTGCTAGCAGTAGTAGTCACAAGGACTCTCTAAAGTATGCAGTAGATCTTTTGAAAATAAGGAATAATGAATATACTCACATATGTACATGTGGGTAGAAGATTTTTAGTTACTGAGGCTAGCTGCAGATGACTGACTAATGTACCAGACTAGCAAAAACATAAAAACTTATTTATAAAACCAAAAAATACATGAAAGAAGAGCAATTCCTAAGTATTTAGTTGATTGCTATATGGCATCTTGAGCATTTATTTTATGAAGTCAAAGATGAATGAGACTGGCTGTAAAAAAATCACTGAAACTAAGAATTAATTGAGATAAATGTACTTTGTGATGGGCTTCTCTGGTAGCTCAGATGGTAAAGAATCTGCCTGCAGTGTGGGAGACCCGAGCTCAGTCCCTGGGCCAGGTTAGTCCTGGAGGAGGGAATGGCAACCCAGTCCGGTATTCTTGCCTGGAGAATTCCATAGACAGAAGAAGCCTGATGGGCTACAATCGATAGGGTCACAAAGAGTCAGACAGGACTTTGTGAATGCCAGGTGAGACGAAAAAAGTTTTCTGAGAACATTTGTATGCAAAAACTGAAGTTGTAGATTCCACTCAGTTATCCTGCAAGCTATGTTTGGCCACCCCAAAATGTAAGTAATAATTAATAGTTGAACACTTGGTTTCTCAAGATTTTATTTGTGACATTCTACCTGGGGAAGTGAGAAAATTTGGGATCAGCCTAATTATGGAGAGTTAATTCACCATAAAAGGCAAGAAAAACCATACTGGATATATTATTTCTGGATTTTGAATTTGTTTTTGTTTAAAATTTATGGTGAATCTGAGATGCTTCTGACATAATGATTGAGCACAGGGTGCCTAAGTCTTATTGAACTTTGTCCTCATAAGTAAATCAGTTGAGTCCCACTTTACTGAGTAGTTCTTAAGAGTGCATAATCCTTGAGGGATAAACTCACATCTCTGATACTCAGGAGCTGGGATAGGGAGGTTTTTACATCACAGACTGAGGTTGCCGTAGATGGCATGCTATATACCTGTACCTAGAAGCCCAGCTTGGCTGTGCTGTGCCCCCTCGTTTGCCCCATGAACAGGAGTCTTGTAAGAGGACCTGTCATCACCTAGGGCCAGTCCAGGAGGTGCCACTTAGCCTGCCTTCTTCACCATTCTGGTGGAGCCCAGTGAGAGGCACCCCAGATGAGAGCTTGCGGGTCTGGGCAGTTGCTGCCACGATTTCCCCTTGGCCCCTTGCTACTTACCAAACAAGTCTCTATTCCCTCTTCATTATTTTAAGTGCCTGGAAATGAGTGCTTAATTCTATTGTTATTTCTGAGTAAGTTATGAGAGAACCATAGAAACACTCTCTGGCAGGCTCAAAGGAGATATTTCTAACAATTATCTTAATGAAGGTGGAATAGGTGCATTGTTAGTTGGTATAAGCACATATTTAAATCAGTTGTTCCTGTTGGTTATTTATCTCAAGTCTCATTGTTTTCAAATTAATTATCTTCTGACATCTTCCTTTAAATCAGTGCTCTGTATTCATTTTACTATACATCTTTCTTAGAGAAACCTACTAGGTATCTGAATAATTAGAGCTCTTGTGGCAATAAATCCTAAATTGTGTGATGCATCACTGTCTGATGCATTAACAGTTGGTTTTCTGTATTCTGTTTATTCCTCAAGACTAGGGACTATGGTTTCCCTTTCTTTGATCATTCTGAAGTATTCTCTTACTTAGTAGGTTTCTATATGGGCTTCCCTGGTACCTCAGATGGTAAATGATCTGCCTGCAATGCAGGATACCTGGGTTCAGTTCCTAAGCTGGGAAGATCCCCTGAAGAAGGGAATGGCAACCTACTCCAGTATTCTTGCCTGGAGTATTCCATGGACAGAGGAGCCTGGTATGGCAATAAGAGAAAAGAACTAAATCAAGTGAGATCTCTCACCAAGCATATGAAGATCCAGGGAAGGGCA
This sequence comes from Nanger dama, assembly GCA_917880005.1. Taxonomy (NCBI): domain Eukaryota; kingdom Metazoa; phylum Chordata; class Mammalia; order Artiodactyla; family Bovidae; genus Nanger; species Nanger dama. The sequence goes on from CAKJTW010000007.1 coordinate 42,682,176, forward strand.
GGTGCAAAGACAATGTGGCAGGAATAGGTTTCCTTATGCAAGGGCAAATTAGCAGACCCATGCATACAGGGCAAAGTAAGGGAAGGGCAAGGGGTAAAAGAGGAGGCTAGAGGTAAAGGCTAGAGGAAACATTTTGGAGGGCCATGTAAGGGGTGATGGGTGAGCTGACTACACTGGGATTGTTCCTATACGTCTTCAAGAAGGAGAGCCTTGAAAATGTAAACATCATGATCCACGGTCAGAAAGAGCAGACTGCAGCAGTTGGGGAAGAATGCGGCTTCATATCTACTCTTTGAGGCTTCCCAAAGATGAGCTCCAGAGTATCTATAATGACTCTCAAGAAGAGCACCTTGCAGTGTTTTATCTGTTTTCTGACCCAGAGGTTCACAAATGGAGCAAACTCCAGACATTTTGAGTGTTTACTTCTGGAAATGAGGAATAGGGAAAGTAAAAGGAGGCTCTGCCCACGCTCCCATTTGCATCTGCTTTTGGAGCCTAAGTCTGTGTTCTAAAATGTTTTAATATAGGGATCACCTGGGAATCTTGTTAAAAATATAGATTTCCATGTTCCCCCAACATTCACAAATACAAAATAAATAAATAATGAGGGCCTACTGTACAAATCTAGTGAAGGAAGGCACAAATTTCCATTGCCATCATTTGCTGGTACAAATAAAGAGACCTCCTAAGGAGCCATGACTACATATTAAAAGTTGCAAATGACAGCTGTTTTCATAGTGCTGATGAAATTTATTTCCTATATTTCTCTTGTCATTATTTTCCTAAATAAGTTAAGGGCTCTTGTAACAACAAATGTCTTTTAGAATTGGCCTCATTCAAGAGTTTTCAGTTATTCTTCTCAGTTACTCATGCATATTTTTTTTTCTATTTCTCCCAATTCTCGTAGGATTGACTTGGCTCAGAGATAAAGCAGTGCTTGGAAGACTTCTCTAATGGGACACAGCGCTGAGCGTAAATGAAGAGGGCAGTGACAGAGGCTACCCTGAGATGCCAGGCTCTGTTTTGTTACAGTTGCCTTCCTTTTGTCATCTGCATCTGTTAGAGTGGTGAACCTCAGTGACAGGCAAGAAGTACATGTGAGATGCATCAGATCTGTTTTTGAGCAACTGATCTTGCATAACCAGACTGCAGCAAGCTGTCAGTTCTGTGCGTCCCTCGTCTCTAGACCTTTGCACTTCTCTGTGCTGCAATTCCGCCAACCTTTTATTCTCTATATAAAAGAATAAAATGCTGGCTTTCTATTTGGCTCGGTGTTTTCTGTGAAACCCCACAGTTTGTAACAGAAGGACTCGGTGTTTCAGACTCACTTCTTTTCCTAACTTGTTGAAGTAGGGTTGGTTGGCTAAATGGAAAGCATTACAGTTTTTTAGGTTTAAAGTATAGTTAGAAATACAGGTAACACCACTGCAAGCACCATAATGCATGCATAATGGCAAAAGGGTAAAGTAAGAAATGAAAAATCTTTACTACAAAAATAATGGCTATATATTTTTTTCCCATGGGAATGTTCCAGCAATTTCAAAATCTAAAATACACCAAATAGTTAACCCATGATCAAAAAGGCCTCAAAATGTTCATCCAGTGAGAGAAATTTCTTTGGGCATTTTTCTGCAGCTTTGCTTATTTGGTCTGGTTTGTTTGTAATGATGAAATAGTCTTTGAATTCATCCCACTCTGATAGAATTTCACAAGGTGTTTAGACAGTGGTTTGACTTCAAAGTCAGTCAGTCATCCTAGAAAAATAAAGAAGTTATCAACCCTAATTTCAAGTAATGATCTTTCTATAAACCGAATATTTTAAATATCCATTATTTTATCAATTCCTTTTTCTTTACCCTTGTTGTTATATTGCATAGACTTCTTATGTTAGAATAAATCTAATGTAGATATCTTTATAAGATATTTGATAGAATACACAAAAATAAAATAAAATAAGACTTTAGTAGATAAGATTATCTGACTATTTTTCTGCCCCTTGCTTGAGGACATAACCCCTCAAACAAGCATGTCATGGAGAGGATCAAGTCTCTGCTTTCACTTATCGTCCCTAAATCTCATCTGTTGGCAAAAGCCATATTTTCTGCATGTCAGATTTGAAAATATAGGTGGAAATTACCTAATCTGTTCATTTTTCTTGGCAATGAAGATGGAAGATAAAATATATTCACAGGAAAATGCTATAGACCAGAAGATACTCTGCCTTATTTGGTAGCACAAGAGACATTACATGAGAATCTGGATGTTTCCCGATCCGTTTCCAGGCACATGCAAACCTTCATACCATCCAGCAGATGGCGCCAGGCAAAGTTCAAAATCTTCTGGTAAGCACGGAAGAGTCCACATTCTGCTGCTGCTGCTGCTAAGTCGCTTCAGCCATGTCTGACTCTCTGTGACCCGATAGACAGCAGCCCACCAGGCTCCCCGGTCCCTGGGATTCTCCAGGCAAGAACACTGGAGTGGATTGCCATTTTCTTCTCCAATGCATGAAAGTGAAAAGTGAAAGTAAAGTCTCTCAGTCGTGTCCGACTCTTCGCGACCCCATGGACTGAAGTCCACCAGGCTTCTCGGTCCTTGGGATTTTCCAGGCAAGAGTACTGGAGTGGGGTGCCATTGCCTTTCTCTCACATTCTAGAGGGCCCCTAATATCAAATTAGAGAACAGAAAAATGTTTTATAACTTCGGGGCTCTTTATTTTTAATTTCATAATTTGAACATAATCCTAGATTTACCTATGGAATTCCTTTTGCTCTCTTTTTATATTACTGCTAAAGTAAATCTGGCTAGTGTTTGTTAAAACAGTCAAAAGAACATACACTTATTTATTCTTTCCGTTTAATCTGCTGGATCTATTTGTCTTTCAGTAACAGAATACACAGATCTATTGTTTTTCCATTTGACTTATTCATGTGATATAATTGAAAGTAAATGGAATTGACAAGTGCGAAGACCTTAGGATAGAAAGGAAAAAAATCTACTGGCCATTGAGGACATCAAGAGCTTTCCCTTTACTCATTGATAGCTGCTACGTTTTGCTTCAAAATTTCCTAATATGTTTTTGTGAACAATCCAAACCTAATTTTTTCTTGTACTATATACAGAAGGAATTTTTTTCCCCAATGAACAGATTTGGAAAACTGATTTTTATTGCAATGTTAATTGGAGAAGCAGAGAACCTCTGAGGAATGAATATAGATGTGTTTCATAAATGGGCAGTCAAAAATTTCATCATGATTTCTTTTCCCCTCCAGACCATTTTCCCGCAATTAGTTTATGATTTTACAACATTGTTTAGTTTGTCCTGAGAAAAGCTTAGGATGATGTCTGTGTGGTAGATTCCTTAAGCTGAATTAAGAAGCTAAAAGTGGGCATGTATTTCTCAGTTTAGAATATCAGTGTGTGTGTATTTCCTGGTAACTATACTTTAAACCTACTCACTTCATTTACATTTGAGTGACTGAATGAAAATCGCTCAGTCATGTCTGACTTTTTGCATCCCCATGGACTATACAGTCCCTGGAATTCTCTAGGCCAGGATACTGGAGTGGGTAGCCTTTCCCTCCTCCAGGGGATCTTCCCAACCCAGGGGTTGAACCCAGGTCTCCCTTACTGCAGGTGAATTCTTTAACAGCTGAGCCACCAGGGAAACCCTCATTGCAGTTAACATGCTGTATTACAGTTTCTGTGTCATATATTTACTTCTTCAACCAGATTGTAAACTCTGTGAGAATATATGCACATTCATCTTTATACCCCCTAGTATCTGAAACATAGAAAGTGCATAAAATGGTCATTTTATCAAAGTTTAGTTTAGTGAGTCATATATAGGCTTTGTGCACAGATTTTCTTTGCCAGTAATACCAAACAGTAGATGCCGCCTCAGGAGTGGTGGTCTCTCAGCTCAGATTCCTGCAGAGAACTGGAGATGCTCTCCCTTTGAGATACACTGGCTCCTCTCACCTGCAACAGTTACACAGGAAAAACATTAAGGACTCCAATCCCAACTTCTTGAGAGTTTAATGTTGAAATAGCCTTAACTTTGTTCAAAACAGCATCATCAGTAGTCTGGTACAGAAACAGCCAGTCACAAAGGGTAGTGGAGAGCAGACAGAGCCTTCCTCTGGGCTGATGGCCGTCCATGAGGAATTTTTCCTACCATACTAGGTGTTTTCTCATAATTCCATACCACCACTTTTACTCAATTTTTGCCCTTTTCCTTGACATGTTTTGCAGTTGCTAAAAATTATCTGAAATTGAAAAGGAGGAGAATCCCCATTGAGGAGAGATATGTAAAATAAGACCACACAACAGGGATATACTTGGATTTGTCATTTGGGGTTCCCACCTATCTTGAGGCAGTTTGTGTTAAAAATCCTTAAATTATATTTCCATTTGATTTTTTACTATCAAGTGTGTTTAAAATTTGCATAAGTAAAAGATGCTGGTAATATAGTAATTTTTGTGTAACAGTATCTAAGTTCTACCTCTACAAACACCTGTAAGTCACATTTTCCAGAATGATTGTTCAGAATTTTCATTCCTTTTCAAATATGTTTTAGGCATATACACTCATATACACATACTTTTCAAAGGGAATCATACCACACAAACTATTCTACAGCTGTTCGTGGAATCATACTCCACAAACTATTCTATAACTATTTTCCAACACACAATAATCATTTTCAGTTCAGTTCAGTTCAGTCACTCAGTCGTGTCCGACTCTTTGCGACCCCATGAATCGCAGCACGCCAGGCTTCCTTGTCCATCACCAACTCTCAGAGTTCATTCAGACTCACGTCCATCGAGTCCGTGATGCCATCCAGCCATCTCATCCTCTGTCGTCCCCTTCTCCTCCTGCCCCCAATCCCTCCCAGCATCAGAGTCTTTTCCAATGAGTCAACTCTTCGCATGAGGTGGCCAAAGTACTGGAGTTTCAGCTTTAGCATCCTTCCTTCCAAAGAACACCCAGGGCCGATCTCCTTCAGAATGGACTTAGTGCTGAGTAATTTTCATCGACTCTGATGCTGGGAGGGATTGGGGGCAGGAGGAGAAGGGGACGACAGAGGATGAGATGGCTGGATGGCATCACTGACTCGATGGACATGGGTCTGAGTGAACTCTGGGAGTTGGTGATGGACAGGGAGGCCTGGCGTGCTGCGATTCATGGGGTCTCAAAGAGTCGGACACGACTGAGTGACTGAACTGAACTGAATTTTCATCATGAGGTTGCACTGTGATTCATTTACTCGAATCTCTTACTGACCAACATTTAGGTTGTTTCCACTTTTTTTAACTTCTAAAGAGTGCTTCTCTGTTCATCTTTCCATCTCTTTTTGCACATTTGTATGAGTAATCTGTGGGGAAGATTTTCTAGTAGTAAAACTGCAGGATCAAAGGAAAATTAATGTTTTCAACTGCCCCCCCAGACAGTGCACTAAGAGAATTTGTTATCAGAAGTCACACCCCTCCACCTCATCAAGCTACTGCTCTCTTTTTTAAAAAAATTGAGATATAATTGACATATATTCACTTTAGGTGTACAACATAATGATTTGATATTTGTACATATAGCAAAATATTCACCACAATAAGTCTAGTTAACATCCACACAGAATTACAAAATTGTGCATTCAAATGGATAGTACAGTATTTTTTTTTATCATCACCATGCTTAACATGTGTTACATGCAACACCACATGTTATATGTCCAGGACTTATTTATCTTACAACTGGAAGCTTGTATCTTTTGACCACTTTCATTCATTTCATCCACACTCCACACCCCTTCTGGAAGCCACCTAGGAGTTTGGGAGTTTTTTTGTATGTTTTTTTCATTTTCTGATCCCACGTATCAGTGAGATCATACAATATTATCTTTCTCTGTTTGACTGATGTCACTTAGCATAATGCCCTCAAGTCCATCCATGTTGTCACAATCAACTCTCTGCCTCTTTTAATCCTCAAAAAGAAGACCCCAGGTTTATTTTATTATTCACCTACAATTATTTAAAAGGTTATAAATATTGGTAGACTATGTGTAAAAATATAGGAACAACAGAAAAGACAGGTGATCAAGATCAGTTATTATATATGATGTAGATAATGTTATTTTTATTCCATTATTGTTGTAACAACAGAAGCCAAACATACTGTAACAAAACTTGGAAGGGTGGGAACATAATCAATGTATGTATAAATTCCAATTTGCTCTGTCTCTGAACCTCCTGCTTGCTGAGATAAAGGGAGGCAGTTTTTCGGCTTCCATCAGAAAAAAAGCAAAAACCTATTACCCACAATTCCTTACACCTTCTCTGCTCGATGATGCACCAATGACAATACAATAAATCTGCTTGTTCAGGAGAGCACCACACTGCCCAGTTAGGAAGATAGCACTCTGCGGCCCCTAGCATCATACATCACCTGGAGGTGCTGCTGGCTGTGTTCTGGAGAGTGACGCGCCTCTGAATTTTCTCCTTTTTGTCACTGACTCCTTCAGACATCACTGTCTCATCAACTGTAGCTGATTCCCAGCCATATTTCCCCTCTTTCTGTCTCCTTTCATTACTTGTACTCAGATAAATCTCTTCACTTTGACAGAGAGGGTTGAATATATGGCCTCTTTCCCCTGCAGGGATCAATACTTGCACGAGATAAGCCAGCCAACAAAGGGTGGACGGTGCAATAGGACTGGCTCTTATCATGATTGTGTCTCACACATAAGGTGCTTCTAACCTTCACATGTAATCAGTAATAATAATATACATTTTAAGGGAATATAACCGCAAGATGGACACCATCACATCAGCGCCATAAACTCCAGACCAGAGAGGCTTTCAGATGCAGCTAAAGGGCCTGAACCATGGCATCCAACCAGGCATACTCCTGGTCTCCCATTATTTATTTGTAACCTAGATCTTCCAGGCTATTCCCCCTGTGGAAGCAAATGGTGCTCCCAATATCTATGTTCACATTAATTTCAAAGGCTCTGACTCCATCCACTTACTCAGTCTGTAAAGTCTGATCTAGTTATTATGGGGACTCCCTAAAGGATCACCCTAAAGTGCTCACATACTAGTGGTCAGTTCCAGCCAGAGTTAGGTCCAGCACCTGCTCCAGCCTCCTCCTCTATAACTACTACCTGCAAAGGCACTTGGAGATGCTGTCCTAGCAACCATGTTTACCATAGCAACTTGAATGTCTCTGTCAAGGGGGCACTCTTCCAATCTTCCCAAACCTCTAGGAGCTAGTGTGGGCCTATGCTCCTGACGAAGTATAAGAATGCTCTATGTCACTTCTTTTTCCAACTCTGGCTTTAACTCTTTATACCTGCTAACCAGTCATACTGAATGACTTTCAGTTCCCTAAACAAATTTTCCATTTCATTCCTATAACCTTTGCTGCCAATATAAACCTTGCTTCCAATATAACTTAACCTAAAATATGTTCTTCCCCTTCTAGGTATATTTCAAACCCAAGTCAAGCATCACTGCATACATGAAGACTTTTCTCTTTCATTCTATCTTTTCCCTCACTACCTTGAAAGAATTAATTACTTCCTCTCTGTGACCCAACGCCATACTGCATATAACTTCCACCATAGCACACAAAATAGTTTTCAAAACTTGATAAACTCAAGTCAGAGTTATTTTATCAGCATCTACTCAATATCTGATGTTCAGTAGTTGTTTATTTGGGGAATTAATTTCTCAGAAATAAAAGGTATTAGTACATCTTTGCATATGTAGATAAGAGTAAGCAAACCATTCTTTTCCCCAAAATGCTTAACTATATCTAGACTTAGATAGCTTTTTGTTTTTAGAAAATTCTCCTAAAGAATAACAAACTGAATAATGCTACATGGGGAGAAATGAGGGAAAAAGTATGGAAAAATTCATATTATGAACTCTATCTCCTGGTGCCCACATCACATCCCCTGAGCCCACCTCTAATTGCGCTGCAGCTGGAGTGGATAGAAGCTAGGTGAGCCTCTCTGTTTTCTTGCCCTGGGCCTTCTCTCATGCTGTACAAGCTCTAAGCCTATGCAAGCACAGCTGGAAGCAGAGTAGACTTAATGTCCTACACGAAACCATGGAATCTTGTCCTGGACAACTAGCCCACTCTAACACATTAGTGCATGGAAAGATGTACCAGACTAGATTGAAAAAGACCTAGAAGATATAACAGTTAAAGATAATATGTGGTTCTAGATAGGACTGTAGTTTGGGCAAACTGGATATAAAAGATCTTTTTAAGACAATTATAAAAATGTGAATATGGCCTTGTACTTCATGAGATGAAGATATACTGAAGTGGAAAAATAAATATTGTTAACTCATATTGTGTGTGTGTGTGTATTCCAAAAGCCAAAAAAAAAAAAGATCTGGGGAGATATACACTAAGGTAATGACTGTTCAATCTCTAGATATTTGCAGTATGATCCTATTATTCCCTTAGTTTTATTTATCTGTTTTCTAATATTTTACCACACACACATAAACTGCTCTGATATTTTAAAGGAAGCATTTTTAAAAAGCTAATACAGTGTCCAACTTTCAACCTGTTATTGTTATTCCAGGGGAATTTCTATACAGTTCAGAGATAAATGAGTCTGAGAAACAAGGGAAAATGTAAATGGACCAAAGAGGGTCCCATAATGCATTGTGGCAGGATACGGATATCCAGGCCATGACCCAGCTCCTGGGCAAATATCAGAGTCTGAGTCTCTGTGAGTTATAATCACTCCTCTTTGTAAACTTATTCACATGCATGCATTAACATACTCAGAGAACACAGACACATTCCTCAGCCCAGATGGAGGAAGATGCTTGTTTAACCAGCACTTCATAATTTATGATTTCAGGAATTAGGAGCCAGCCTCCCTGCTTACTAACTGCACCTGATGTGACTTGGCAGGAAACTTCCACCTCACACACACATTCTCTGTAAACTGATGATCCTCCTATACACTTAATCTTTTCCCAACCAATCCCCTCAAAAGAAAACAAATATTTGTAGATTAACAGAGAGCTGCCTTTTCATCCTTTACAGCTGCTGGCATGCAAGCCATAAAGCACAGGGTGTTTAATTAATGGAAAGATATCATTAGAGAGACAGCTGGACCTGCATTCAGATGAGTCTGGATTCAAGGTGTCAAGAGATAAAGATCTGAAAATGGAGAAGCTGGACTGCAATTGGGTTCATTTGTGAAGAGGCTATTAAAGGTCAACTGTGTTTTCTTGTGCTAGAGATAAAGAGATGCTATTAAAAACAATTGGAAAGTAATTCATAAGAGAGCACTGAGTCACTTACACTAAATTAATTTGTCTTTCTGATAGCATGGCATTCATGATGGGAAAGTAAATTTACCTAAAAGCAAGATCTTTCAAAAACAACCATTGGTCATGTCTTTTATGCAAAGTCACTGAAATATGCTCCAGAAGCCAGAACCACTGGTTCTGTCTGATCACTGCAGCCCCTTTGTTCGCTGCAGCCTGTTCCCAGTCTGAGAATTCACTGCTTTCCCCTAGGGACAGTACTGTAGAGGCATTTCTGTGGACATGCTAAGATGCCTGAGCCTGCTAACATCTTCCCGCTACCCTTGATGAACTAATAGCCAGGGATCAGGACTACCCATTGTACACATGTTCCCACTTTCCTGTCATTCAGCAATATATTAGAACAAACTAGCTTGCTATATTTTACCTACAACCTCCTCTTCTTCCCGTGCTCACTCCAATATACCACAAATTCAAATGTACGCAGACTGGAATGAAAATTGTTCATTTAACTGGAGGATCTATCTACAATTATGACTGGTAGTTTATTTAGCTTCATATAGCAACATGATATGTTTTCTTTGTGTATCTCCCCCTCAGGGTGAATCCTTTCATTCAACTACTGCAAACTTCCTTTCTCCCCAACACATCTGACACCAGTCAGAAGTGTGACAAAAAGCAATTTCTTCCAGTGCTCAGTGAACCCACTGAGCTCCCCTTCATCTTCCCCTGGGCAACATGGAGGTTGTGTCTATTCGCTGCTGGACTTGGGGGTGGCAGGGACTAACACACTCCATGACACTGTGACCTTGTGCTGGTAACCTGGATCTAATTCTCTTCTACCCTTCTTTCCAGAGGAAAAGTGCTTGTTGCTCTTCTCCATTTCTTGGGCTTGGGAGTTAACTGGAGTGTTTATTTTCTGAAATCACAAGAATAATGAGCAATTTTCTGCAAAGATCTATTTGTGAACATGCATTTCCAGGTAAATTCCTGCTCAGCACCAGTTCCGTATCAGTTGGGAATGTTGACCAAGGAGAGACACAGAGGTTAAGAGGCAGTCAATATCACACATTTACCACTGTGGATCATTTGCAGGTTTTAATAACAGATTTGCAGTTCAGATTCTGTACTACAAAGGATTTCCAGAACAGATATCACAAGGTTTCTTCTGAGTCCATCACCTTTGAAAAACTAGGGAGGCGGACATCTTCATTATCAACTAAATTAGAATGAAGGCACCTTGCTCATAACAGCGGCCACAGTAGCTGCCACTGTGGAGTAGCTACTGTAAGTCACACACTCTACCACTTTTACTCACACTGTGCATGCCAAGTTGCTTCAGTTGTACCCAACTCTTTGCAACCCTGCGGACCATATCCCACCAGGCTCCTCTGTCCATGGGACTCTCCAGGCAAGAATACTGGCGTGGCTTGCCATGCCCTCCTCCAGGGATCTTCCCAATCTAGGGATCAAACCCCTATCTCTTACGTCTCCTACATCGGCAGGCGGGTTCTTTACCACTGGTGTCACTTGGGAAGCCCTAATGTCCTTTAATTCCTAAAACCAGACTGGGAGGTGGGAATTACTGTTTGCATTCTTAGCTTAAGCTGAGCTAAACTAGTAATCCCTAAATATTTAGGTAAATAGAAGAGACAGCATACACTCATGCACTTGTTCTGTGTCAGCTATCTGAAACCATCTCTTGTGATTCAGAGTTTGCCAATGAAACTATGAGTCTAGAAATAACTACAACATAGCAGGTGCATTTTTCCTGTGCCATCTGTCCCACCCACCTCCTATCTTCAAGCAAAATCCGCATCAGTGTCCCCTGGAGGATGCTCCTTCCACTACATCCACTGTCTCATCAAATGAGCTGCTCACTCTCTTCTTACAGCCCCTCAGCCCCTCTGTCCACAGTAACTGGCCCAGGTGGGCACATGCCCAAGTCAATCCAACCCCTTGGACAGACTCCTTCCCACTCCCTGGCTATGATTTTTTGTTACAATGAGCATGTGAAACAGTAACAGTAATTCAAAATATATTAATGTTTTTTGTGTGCCAGACATCTTATTTTTTACGTATTCTCACAAGGATTCTATGATGTAGGTACTGTTATTATCTCCATTTTTCAGAGGTGGAGAGTGAAATCCAGATGGTTAGGTATCTTGCCCAGGGTCCAATATCTAGAAAGTTGCAAAGCTGAGACTCATTTTGTATCAGTTAGCTATTGCCACAAAAATGCTGCGTAAACAATTTCATGTCTTAAAACAATCATGTGTTCTCCCTGAGCTGGGGTCACACAGATTTTAGCTGGTAGAGGCTGGGCTCAGATAGAGGTGTCAGATGTGACCTTGGCTGAGTTGGTTCATGCAGTTGGGTCCATAGGGTCAGCAGATGCAGGCTGGGTGACTGAGCTCCACGTGTCTCCAGGGACCTGAGGGCTGGCCTCGGCATGTCCTTAGGGAATAAACAGAGAGCAAGAGCAGAGAGAGAAACAAAAGAGACTTCCTGAGGCCCAGACTAGGAATCAGCACACTGCTGTTTTCACCTCATGCAGACACAGTCAAGAAATGGGATGTGTAGTCTGTCTCTTGTGAGAGCTCCACAGTCAAAAGGAAAGCAGAAAGATTCAGGGAGAAGTGAAGCACTGGGCCTAATGACACAAGCTACCACAAAGTCCCATTCACTCCTTTAGAAATGTTCCATCTCAAGCTGGGGAATTTCACTTCCTGTTGGTCACTGGCATCATGAGCTGTGGATCTTTAAGGTGGTCCAGCACCCACATGCCCCAGTGAGAGGAAGAAACTGGTCACAGTGGTATGTGGGGAGAGATGAACAGATCAAAGATGGAGAGAAGTCTCCAGGGATGCACATTGCCTTGGGGACCACTTGTCTCCAAGCTTGAGCTGTGTTCCCACCCATCCTGTCATTTGGTTGTTCAAGTCTGCTTCTCAAGTCATTACCCCAAACTCCTTTAATTTACATTTACTTTCTGTCAAATGTTACCCAAAATGTTCTGAGCAGTAAAACACTTTGTGAGTAAAACAAAAACACAACTGCAGTAATTCATGCTAACATCCCTCACAATCAACATATATTTTATGCATCTACTATTTGCAATGGGTTGTGTTAAAAACTGGGCATCAGAAAGAACGGGTCAAGCTGAATGACTATCCTCAAAGAACTCATCATATAGAAGGAGACACAACAGAAACACAGCTTGTGACACTGCCAAACGAGTGCCTTCAAGGGAAATGCAGAGACATCACTTTGCCCACAAAGGTAGTCAAAGCTATTTTTTTTTTTTCCCAGTAGTCATGTACAGATGTGAAAGTTGGGCCATAAAGAAGGCTGAGCGCTGAAGAATTGATACTTTTGAACGGTGGTGTTAGATAAGACTCTTGAGAGTCCCTTGGACAGCAAGGAGATCAAACCAGTCAATCCTAAAGGAAATCAACCCTGAATATTCAAAGACTGATGCTGAAGCTGAAACTCCAGTATTTTGGCCACCTGTGAAGAGCCAACTGATTGGAAAAGACAGTGATTCGGGGAAAGACTGTGGAAAAAGAAGGGGGCAGCAGAGGATGAGATGGTTAGATTGCATCACTGACTCAATGGACAAGAGTTTGAGCAAACTCTGGGAGCTAGTGAAGGACAGGGAACACTGGCCTGCTGCAGTCCATGTGGTCACAAAGATTTGGACACAACTCAGAGACTGAACAACAACAAAGGGAAGTGTAGGAAAGGGTGGGATTAAAGTTTGATTTGGGCAAAACCAGGACTGTCTGACGACCTGATGTGTGCTATCAATTCCTAGAAGACTGAGGATTATTTCTACAGCCAGAGGAGAGAAAGGTGGGTGGCACTGAGGGGAATGCTGTGGAAGAGGGTAGCAAGGGCAAGGAGCAACATCATAGAACTATTTAAAACTACATGATATCAGATGGGGGATCAGAATCATTTGGTAGTTGACAAGATCTTTTAAAGTGAAAAGTTAGAAAAATTTGCCAGTGCGCCTCTAAGAAATTGTGCTAGGCATGAGGCCATGTCTAGCTGGCAGAGTGGCTCTGCCCTACTTAGCAGGCATTACATCCCTAAAGGGCCAGGAATATAGAAAATGTCCCTTGAGATTGTTCTGCTTCTTTACATTCTGACATTGCACTTGCAAAGCAACCTTTATATCATCATTTGATTTTCCACCTAGACAGTCCTCTAGGGAAGAGAAGAGGCTAACCAGCCCACGGTAATATTCCAATCCACTTGGCAGTTACATTTCTTAGAATAAATTTTTAAATTGAAAACCTAGTTTATAAAGCAAATTCTTGGCAGTCTGGTGTGTAGTTAAGACTCTATTTGACAGAAACCCAACATAAGTTAAACAAAAGGGGTTGCCTGGAAAATCACCCATTTGGCTTACAAAGAAAGAGCTTCAGGCTCCAGGGCTGCTTCAGGGCCTTAGGACGGAACTTGGAACTCCATGTTCTCCTCTCATCATTGTTTGGGGATTTTCTACATCCAGGTAGACACCAATAGCTCTCAAATCACAGTTTATAGCCCACAGGCGATAAAGAAGAAAGAAATGATTTTGCTAGTTCCAGCAGAAAATATTCTAAAATATTCCTCCTATTGTTCAGATTTGAATTAGCTGCTCATTTATGAGGGATACCAAAGGGATGGAATGAAATGATTGATCCAGTATGGGATCATGTGCTCAGAGATGGGTGAGAGTACTGTCCCAAAGTTTGGGCAGGGTGTTTCCTGAACAGACAAAATCAGGGTCATCAAATTCATTTATCATGAGTTAATTATGCTTTATGTCCAATGGTCCTCAGACTAACAGATCAAATTGAAGGAGCAGACCTGGATGCACTCCCATTTCCAAGAATAGAGCAACCAAACAACATTTACCCTGGCCCTGCATCTTTTTAAAGTCATGATTAGAGGTGATGCAGACTGAATAAGCTTTTGGACACATCATGGATTAAGTTTGCATAGGTCAACCCTGTGTCTGCTTCTGCTCCTGCTAAGTCACTTCAGTCATGTCCGACTCTGTGCGACCCCATAAACGACAGCCCACCAGACTTCAATGTCCCTGGGATTCTCCAGGCAAGAACACTGGAGTGGGTTGCCATTTCCTTCTCCAATGCATGAAAGTGAAAAGTGAGAGTGAAGTCGCTCAGTTGTCTCTGACTCTAATGACCCCATGGACTGCAGCCTACCAGGCTTCTCCATGGGATTTTTCCAGGCAAAAGTACTGGAGTGGGGTACCATTGCCTTCTCTGAACCCTGTGTCTAGTATATTAAATTTTTACCATGATGGAAAAAAAGTTACTGAGTGCCAAATGATAACAGAAAATGAGTGTCTTTATCTGCTTTGGGGATGTATTCATGTGTCCTGAAATATAAACACAGAAGAACCAGCAGTGTCCCAGATGCTCAGGGAAAAGGTTGAAAGAGAGTAATAGTGTGCCCAAGAATACCTGTAGCCATTCTCCAGATCTTAGAGCAGTTGTTCTTTCTTAATCCCCACCCCTACCCAAGAAGCTTGAAATTGCTTTTAAAACACTGCATTTAGATCTCACAGTTGCAAAGGTCAACAATTTTTCATGATTCTTTTTGTCTTCTTTAAACAGGGACTACCTAGGCAGATCAAACACAGTCCATGTTAAAAGCATGGCCAGTCATACAGTTTTGAAAGAAAGGCATAAAATATAAAGAAGAAAAGCGATGGACCCCAGAAGACTAGATCTCTGTCACTCATTCTTGCATGGACTCTTGAGCAAGGTACATCCTCTTAGAAGTTGTTTCTTAATCTGTGAAAGCAGCTTGTTGGTCAAGTTACTCTCTAAGGATTTTCCACATGGAAAGATCTTTGATTTCACTAGAATTCCAATTTCCTAACCTTTTCCAGGACCGATGCCTTAATGTATTCTCAGAGTCCTTTGTTGCTAGTATGAGAACAGTGTCTACATGCCAAACCATATACTGTAGAAGGGTGTTTGGAGCTCAGCATTGCGACCCCATGGACTGTAGCCTACCAGTCTCCTCTGTCCATGGGATTTTCCAGGCAATAGTACTGGAGTGGCTTGCCATTTCCTTCTTCAGATAGCACAGATCTCGTCAAACCACGCCTCCTGCACATTGCCTAGAGCGAGGGACATTGTCAACAAAGAATCAGGAGGACTCGGCTCCTGCCTTTCAGGTGTAGAAAACTTAACAATGGCTCTTTGACCTTGAATCTGGGAGGGATAGGAAGGTGAGCCTGCCGAGTCTGGTTTTAGACATCCAAGAGAAAGTGCTGGAGGCAGAGAGAGAAGTGAGAATGAGGGCCAAGAGCTACAGAATTTTTAATTGGAAACAAATATTGCTATCCTTTTAGTCCTTTCAGCAATGAGGGGTAGAAGCTAAAAACTTGGCTTTGACTTGTAGATTAATGATGGCCTCAAAAATGGTGTTTCATAAGCAATAAGAGAAGGAGGCCCTTGGAGTAAAAAATACAGCTCTACTGCTCTGTCAACACAGATAACACGTGGCAGACTCTGAATGAGGCCGCCATGCCTTTCTCCTGCCACCTGGTGTGCTGAGGGCAGTTTCATCCTACTTTATCTAACTCTCCCGGTGTACATTATATTGTTGGCTTAGTGAATAAATAGAAAAAAAATTTGTCCAGGTGACAGACCCCCTAAAGGAAGTGTGGCAGTCTGTGGGCCCGTGGTCTGCAGTCAGCTAGGATGGGGCTTTAATCCTAGACTGACACCGATTTATTCCAGTCATATCACCTACCTTCAAGAGAATGGATTGGCAAGTGTCCATCAGCAGATGACTGGTTACTCAACAGTAGCTGACCCAATGGAATACTGTGCAACCACAGAAAGAGAGAGGAGGCTATTATGTAGTTCAGTGAAAAGATCATCAGGCTGTTCATTCTATGAAGCAAGCAGGATGCAAGACAGTTTAAATACTATGTTACCTTTGGGCTAGGGAGGGAAGAAAAGAATATATTCATATATGTTATTTGTATGCACTTAAAAAAAATTATCAGAATATAGTTGATTTACAATGTTACGTGGTTTCAGGTATACAGCAAAGTGATTCAGTTATATGTATACATGTATTTATCATGTATATGATAAATCTGTATTTTTCAGATTTTTTTCTCATATAGGTTAGAATATTGAGTAGAATTCCCTGTACTATATAGTAGGTCTTTGTTGGTTATCTATCTTACACATAGTATGTGTGTATGCAATCCTAAAATCCTGATTTATTCCCCCTTCGCTAACATTTCCCTTTGGTAACCATAAATTTGATTTGGAAGTCTGTGAGTCTGTTTCTGTTTTGTTAATAAGTTGATCATTTGTTAATAAGTTGTATCATTTTGAAATTAAATTTCGCATATAAGCAACTTCAGATGATATTTGGTTTTTTCTCTCTGTAACTTATTTCACTTACTTTGGTAATTTTGGGGTCCATCCATGTTGAAGCAAATGACATAATTTCATTCTTTTTATGGCTGAGTGATAGTCTACTGTATATTTGTACTGATCTTCTTTATCCATTCCTCTATCAATGAACATTTAAGTTGCTTCCATGATTTGGCTATTGTAAATAATGCTAGAGTGAACACTGAGGTGCATGGTTTTTTTTTTTTGAATTGAGTTTTCTCTGGATATATGCCCAAGAGTGGTATTGGTAGACTACATGGTAGGTCTGTTTTAATTTTTAAGGAACCTCCATACTTTCCTATAGTGGTTGCACTAATTTACATTCCCATCAACAGTGTAGGATGGTTCCCTTTTCTCCACATCTTCTTTAGCATTTATTGCTTGTAGACTTTTTAAATGATAGCCATTCTGACTTGCGTGTTCAGTTCAGTTCATTTGCTCAGTCACGTCCGACTCTTTGCAATCCCATGAAATGCAGCACGTCAGGCCTCACTGTTCATCACCAACTCCCAGAGCCTAGCCAAACTCATGTCCATTGAGTTGGTGATGCCATCCAACCATCTCATCCTCTGTAATCCCCTTCTCCTCCTGCCCTCAATCTTTCCCAACATCAGGGTTTTTCAAATGAGTCAGCTCTTCACATCCTGTGGCCAAAGTACTGGAGTTTCAGCTTCAACATCAGTGCTTCCAATGAACACCCAGGACTGATCTCCTTTAGAATGGACTGATTGAGGTCTCCTTGCAGTCCAAGGGACTCTCAAGAGTCTTCTCAACCACCACAGTTCAAAAGCATCAATTCTTTGGTGCTCAGCTTTCTTTATAGTCCAACTCTCACATCCATACATGACTACTGGAAAAACCATAGCCTTGACTAGATGGCCTTTGTTGACAAAGTAATGTCTCTGCTTTTTAATATGCTGTCTAGATTGGTCATAATTTCCTTCTAAGGAGTAAGCGTTTTTAATTTCATGGCTGCAGTCACCATCTGCAGTGATTTTGGAGCCCCTAAAAAAAAAAGTCAGCTACTGTTTCCACTGTTTCCCCATCTGACTTGCATGAGCGGATACATATTGTGTTTATTTGCATTCCTCTGATAATTAGTGATGCTGAGCATTTTTCCATGTGCTTTTGGCCGTCTGTATGTCTTCTTTGGAGAAATGTCTGTATGTTTTGTATATACATATAAAGGAACACTGAAAGTATATACAAGAAACTATTAACTTACTAGAGGGCAGAAGTGAGGGGGTCATGAAACAGCCTGTACAGAAATGAAGAGGGAGTGATACTGACATTGTGCACCTTTTAAGTTTTGATTGTTAAACAATGTGAATATATTGCTTGTTTTAAAAGTTTTAAATTCAAAAGAAATTTGGGATGTGATTTTGTTAACGTGGGCTTCCCAGGTGGCTCAGTTGGTGAAAAGCCTGCCTGCCAATGCAGGAGATGGAGATTCAGTCCCTGGGTCGGGAAGATCCCCTGGAGAAGGAAATAGCAACCCACTGCAGTATTCTCACCTGGGAAATCCCAAGGACAGAGGGCTCTGGTAGGCTACATAGTCCATGGGATCACAAAAGAGTCCACATGACTTAGTAATCGCTGAGTGGACTTAGCAACTGAATAACAATAGAAATTTGTTAAGATAAAACTGGCTTTGTTGCTGTTGTTTAGCCTCTAAGTTGTGTCTGACTCTTTTGCGACTCCATGGACTGTAGCCCACCAGGATCCTCATCTATGGAATTTCTCAGGCAAGAATACTGGAGTGGACTGCCATTTCCAACTGTATTGCAAATAAATCATAAAACTCAAAGGCTGACTGTAGTGTTTATTTCTCACTCACATGAAGTCCAAAAGCTCAAGGTCATTCAGGGACCCAAGTTTCTTTCAAAACAGGTCTCCTTTCCTCCTGTCTATCTCAGATTCCTCTGCATCCAGCTGGTAGAATGAGGGGGCTGGAGAGGAACCATGGGCCTGGAAGTGAGGCAATCATTGCTAACCTCATTGCTTTGTCAGAATTCAGCTAGACAGCCAACTGCAACTGCAAAGGAAGCTGGGAAAACAGCCTAGCTGTGGGCCCTGGAGGAGAGGATGAGTTGGGTGAACAAAAACCATATTTTACCAGTGGAAAAACTTAGCAAAAGAAAAATTTTGATAAATCCTATTTATTTTCTGAGTATTTCAAGTTAGCTTTTACTAGAGCATTGTTTTGAAATTGTGTCATTACATAACTGTTCCCATAAGACAGATTTGTTGATGTTGATGAGATCTAAGTGTTCACTAATCTGATCCATTTATCACATCTTCGGTTTAAAGGAACCACTGAAAATTCTGCTATTAGAGCAAATATTGAGGGTCCATTGAACAGCAGGATTCTGTTCAGGATCCCTATTTTGTTTACTTCAAGTAAGATTCAAGGGCACTATTCTATTTTTGAATCCCAGGAAGTAAGATAAACAGCATCACCTGCCTCAAAATGCCCCCAAATTCAGTGCTGCTAGTATGAATGGCGTGCCCAGAATGGAGGTCATATTCACTTACCAGTGTGAGGAAATTCAGAATAAGCAACTAAGATTACTAGTTGTCTTTAATGCAAAACTGTGCATTATTTCCAGAGTTTATCTGATTCATTGTTTTTGAGCTATTTCACAATTGACAACAAAGCAAATCATTTGTGTCTATGGATATGCAAATGAATTCTGTCTGGTGGAGGGATCTATTCTTCATGGAAAAGCCATGTATGGGTTCATTTGAAAATTCATTTCAGTATTCCCAATCTATAAATGTATAGGTTCCTCAGATCCTCTTTTGAATTGAGTGTAACATTACAATTTTATTCTCTTTTGAGATGAATCCTTTCACACTAGAAATTGTTGAAAAACGAGGATTTGTGCTACTGGTTCCTGTCAAACTTTGTTTTCCTTTTGGTTTGTTTATTTGTTTCGCTGTCTCTTTATGTCATGCCTATCATCATTGCCAGAAAAGCTGTTATGTAGTATAGCATAAGAATCAAATGGTGAAAAAATTTTACTATCTTCCTTTGCACCCCCACCCTAACTGTTAGGATGTTATGCCAACATAATATCATCAGAAAGCTTGTTCTGCTGACATTTCAAGCTTCCACAGAAAACACTGTGAATCTTCTGAGAAGGCCTTATTTGCAAGATAAGCATCTTGGATTAAGCTTTCATAGCAGCAGGCCCTTGGTTTCTTTTCCTGATTAACCTGGGGACTCTTTAAAACTCTCTTTCTTATCATAATATGTTTTTGAAACCATCAGTTTTCATAATGAGAAACACTTTGGTAAACACATTTCTTTATGCCTTTCCTTTTAATTAGTAAATCCTTTATTTCCCACAAAAATTTCCACGTTTGAACTTTATCTGCAAAGAATATTTAGTGTGAAGTATTAAAGAATTAGACAGCTAATAGAAAATACATTTTTCCTACTGATAACATATCAAAATCTGTTAGTCTGTTCATTAATTTCTAGCTGCTTAGCCTCCAGGAAGCACAGAGCCAAATTTGTGACTCAATTTAATAACTCAGTAGAACCTACCTGCCTGCCTTCTACCTTCTTTCACTCTTAATCTTGTTTCCTAATTTATATTTTACCTGTTCCTGATTTTACTTATTTATGCTTATTTTCTTCTATTTTACTGTATGCATTTTATAAACCGTGTCTACTTGTTTAGGGAATAGGCCAGACATAGGGTAAGAAATTTATACACATAAATTATACATGTCTCTGTTTACAATCCTGTACAAGAAATTCTTGTGCAGTTAAGTTCAGTTCAGTCACTCAGTCATATCTGACTTTTTGTGACGCCATGGACTGCAGAATGCCAGGCCTCCCTGTCCATCATCAACTCATGGAATTTACTCAAACTCTTGTCCATTGAGTCAGTGATGCCATCAACCACCTCATCCTCTGTCATCCTCTTCTCCTCCTGCCTGCAATCTTTCCCAACATCAGGGTCTTTTCAAGTGAGTTAGTTCTTTGCATCAGGTGGCCAAAGTTTTGGAGTTTCAGCTTCTGCATCAGTCCTTCCAATGAGTACTCAGGATTGATCTCTTTCTGGATGGGCTGGTTGGATCTCCTTGTAGTCCAAGGGACTTTCAAAAGTCTTCTCTAACACCACAGTTCAAATGCATCAATTCTTTGGGGTTCCACTTTCTTTATAGTCCAACTCTATTATCCATACGTGACTACTGGAAAAATCATAGCTTTGACTAGACAGACCTTTGTTGGCAAAGTAATGTCTCTGCTTTTTAATATGCTTTCTAGGCTGGTCATAACTTTTCTTCAAAGGAGTAAGCATCTTTTATTTCATGGCTGCAATCACCATCTGCAGTGATTTTGAAATCCAAAAACTGAAGTCTGTCACTGTTTCCACTATTTCCCCATCTATTTGCCATGAAGTGATGGGACCAGATGCCATGATCTTTGTTTTCTGAATGTTGAGTTTTAAGCCAGATTTTTACTCTCCTCTTTCACTTTCATCAAGAGGCTTTTTAGTTCCTCTTCACTTTCTGCCATAAGGGTGGTGTCATCTGCATATCTGAGGTTGTTGATATTTCTCCCGGCAATCTTGATTCCAGCTTGTGCTTCTTCCAGCCCAGCATTTCTCATGATATACTCTGCATGTAAGTTAAATAAGCAGGATGACAATATACAGCCTTGATGTACTCCTTTTCCTATTTGGAACCAGTCTGTTGTTCCATGTCCAGTTCTACCTGTTGCTTCCTGACTTGCATATAGGTTTCTCAAGAGGCAGGTCAGGTGGTCGGGTATTCCCATCTCTTTCAGAATTTTCCACAGTTTATTGTGATCCACACAGTCAAAAGCTTTGGCATAGTCAATAAAAGAGAAATAGATGTTTTTCTGGAACTCTCTTGTTTTTCAATGATCCAGCAGATGTTGGCAATTTGATCTCTGGTTCCTCTGCCTTTTCTAAAACCGAGATCAGGGGCAGCAGCCAAGAGGAGCTACTGCACACCTGAGGTCAAAATTAAATAGTATACCTCAATTCTGATAACAATTCACATTATTTCAGTGATAGTGTATTTTCAGGTTCTAGAAATATTTGTCAGTCACAACATTATTTATTAGATAAGTACTCTCTGATCACCAGCATCTCATCATTTTCTCTACAGACATTTCTAGAGATAAAAAGTGGCCTGCCTTCATGCTTAAGAGTTCAGAATGTACCTTAAATAGCTTGTCTGTATCTCTTGGATTTGAGCTTGTCTAAATCATCCTGAAAACTAAGATCATGGCATCTGGTCCCATCACTTCATGGGAAATAGATGGGGAAACAGTGGAAACAGTAGCAGACTTTATTTTGGGGGGCTCCAAAATCACTGCAGATGGTGATTACAGCCATAAAGTTAAAAGACGCTTACTCCTTGAAAGGAAAGTTATGACCAACCTAGACAGCATATTCAAAAGCAGAGACATTACTTTGCCAACAAAGGTCCGTCTAGTCAAAGCTATGGTTTTTCCAGTGATCATGCATGGATGTCAGAGTTGGATTATGAAGAAAGCTGAGTGCCAAAGAATTGATGCTCTTGAACTGTGGTGTTGGAGAAGACTCTTGAGAGTCCCTTGGACTGCAAGGGGATACAACCAGTCCATTCTAAAGGAGATCAGGCTTGGGTGTTCTTTGGAAGAACTGATGCTGAAGCTGAAACTCCAATATTTTTGGACATCTCATGCGACGAGTTGACTCACTGGAAAGATTCTGATGCTGAGAGGGATTGGGGGCAGGAGAAGGGTATGACAGAGGACGAGATGGTTAGATCGCATCACCAAATTGATGGACATGTGTTTGTCTGAACTCTGGGAGTTGGTGATGGACAGGGAGGCCCGGTGTGCTGTGATTTATGGGGTCACACAGAGTTGGACATGACTGAGTGACTGAACTGGAACTGAACTGAATTGAAATCATCTTGAGATCCAAGTGTTTCCCAGTTTCCATAACAGTGGTGAAATCTCCTTAAAGGAACTAAAGAATTGCCTTCAAGGTGGAAACAAAAGTGTCAGTCAGCTGCCTTCTCTCTGTAGTGAGGAAGATCCACTTGATGGCATGGTAGTAAAAGCACACTGAACTTTGGGCCCCAAATCTGGTTTCAAGTCCTCATTTTACAACTCACTAAAGTATGGTTTCCTGCACCTGTACAATGTGGGTAATAATCCCCCCTTACCTTCAAGTGGTTGTGAGGACTTAATGTGAACACGTTTGGCATTGAACAGGGTTTCCTCATTACCCACTCCCTCTCTGCCTTGCACTAAAAATTAACAGTGCAAATCAATCCCAGGGCTTTTTAAGCCTCTTTCTTTCCTGATAAGTGGCTGCCATGCTCAGAGAGGCTCAGCTGCAGCTTCTCCTTGTTGGTTTTATTTGTCTCAGGGCTGTCCTAGTTTTATCCTTGGGCATTTTTCATTTTGCTTTAATAACCTGGGAGGAGACTTTCATTCATGAATGTAACTGCCCTTTCGTGTCACATGAAATTTTCCAAAGATGGTCACATCAATGTCTCCCACCCCATTAGCTCTTCTGCAGTGTGATACCCAATCTTACCTGGAGGAGGGCTGTGGTTTTTCCATAGTCATGTATGGATGTGAGAGTTGGACTATAAAGAAAGCTGAGCACTGAAGAATTGATGTTTTTGAACTGTGGTGCTGGAGAAGACTCTTGACAGTCCCTTGGAATGCAAGGAGATCCAACCAGTCCATCCTAAAGGAAATCAGTCCTGAATATTCATTGGAAGAACTGATGCTGAAACTGAAACTCCAACACTTTGCCTACCTGATGGAAAGAACTGACTCACTTGAAAAAAGCCTGATGCTGGGAAAGATTGAAGGTGGGAGGAGAAGGGATGACAGAGGATGAGACGGTTGGATGGCATCACCGACTCAATGGACATGAATTTGAGTAAGCTCTGGGAGTTGGTGATGCAAAAGGAGGCCTGGCATGCTGCAGGGGGTCGCAAAGAGTTGGACATGACTGAAGGACTGAACTGAACTGATCTATGAGAATAGTGTCCAACTAAACACACTTTTGAAAGCACTGATGTATTCATATTAACTATCTATTGCTATGTAACAAATTACCTCAAATTTAGCTGAGAATAGCACACATTTATTATCTGACAGTTTCTGTGGGTCAGGAGTTTGGGTACAATTAATTTGCTTTGTACCTGTGACTTAGGTGCTATCCAGGAATAGTCTCATCTCAATGTTTGACTGTGAAAAGGTTCATTTCAAACAAGTTGTTGACTGAATTCATTTGCTTGTTACTCTCAAGCCTGAACCTCCTGCCCAGCTCACCAAAGGTTAAATGTAATTCATGGATCAGGACTCACAAACCAGAAGGAAAATACATTAAACAAGTGTTGAATGAGTACAGAGCAAGAGGGCTTTGTAGGTACTGTGTTCTGCTTTGTTTTTAAGGGAAGCTCACAGCTTCTTTCACATTTTATAATATAAAGTGTGGACACTAAGAGCTGAGATCTCCTTTGACATTTGCCTGTTCAGTGAACTGCAGAAAATGCAAATCTTTACAAGCCAGAGAATGGTATCTTCCCTGTGTGTGCTTAGAATATTTAAAGATCAATCTAACTTTATTGTTCTTAAAGTTTTTGAAATGATGTTCCACTTGATTTTACCCTTTTAAAAAAGAGGAGAGAGTGGCAATGTTGCAAAGGTCTTTATAGCACCTGCAGGGCTCCTCTGTCCATGGAATTCTCTAGGTAAGAATTCTTAAGTGGGTTGCTATTTCCTACTCCAGGTAATCTTCCCATCCCAGGGATAGAACCCAATTCTCCCACACTGGAGGCAGATTCTTTACAATCTGAGCCACCAGGAAAGCCCTTTAAGAAATGAATTGGTTCCAATTCTGTAAGAGTGCTTTAAAACAACAATTATTTCCCTAGTTTTGCATTACATTTAGTATTCCAAACAATGTCGTTTTCAAACTATGTCATTTTCTGTCATCACAATACCTTTATACAAGTGTCCTTTAAAATGTGATTTTTGAGAAAGTAATATTATTCCTAAGCCACAATAGCTCTAAAATAAAATTAAATTCTATATGGATTTTGCTTCCTCTTTTATATTTCATTTCCATTCCCTTGATATTTAGATCTACTTTCCAACAAAATTTTCTTCTCCTATGAACAGTTTCATTTATACTTTTAATCCATTAATGATTTGGTTCAAAAGTCTTCACTTTAATTTTTCTCTGGCCATATTAAGTAGTTTCAGGTCTTGATCTGAGTGTTTGTCACTGAGTTGTAGATTCTGGCCTGGGACCTTGCACCTCAGCTACCTTCTCATTCAAAACTTCTGTAGACAGTCATATTCTTCCTGATTTGTTTTTTTATCACTAAGTGTAGCATCTCTGAGCCACTGGAATACTATTACTAGCATTCATTTTCTTTTCTTACTAGATTACATTACCTTTTAAGCTTATTTGGAAGTAAAATGGACCTAGAAGGATATTTGATGATAGGAAAAATAAGATTTGATTATTGTAATGGAGGAACAGCTAAATGCCTTAGTCATAGCTAGAGAAAGGCAATCAGAGACATTAAGAATAATTTTGGAAGCAAATAACCCAGTAGAAAGATGGGCAAAATATTTGAATAGACACTTCTGCAGAACTTATGTACAGATGGCAAATAAGCACATACAAAATGTTTAACATAATCAGTCATTAGAGAATTGCTGATTAAAATGCTGAATATACATTGGAAGTTCTGTTTTTGAAGCTGAAGCACAAATACTTTGGCCACCTGATCTGACAAGCCAACTCATTGGAAAAGTCCCTGATGATGACAAAGATTGAAGGCAAAAGGAGAAGGGGGTGGCAGAGGATGAGATGGTTAGGTAGTATCACTGACTCAATGGACATGAATTTGAGCAAATTCGGGGAGATAGTGGAGGACAGAGGGGGCTTGGCAGGCTGCAGTTCATGGGGTCACAGAGTCAGACATGACTAAGCAGTTGAACAACAACAAAAATTAAACCACAATGAGATCCCCACTTGTATGGCTAGTGCCAAAGCAAAACAAAGCCAAAAATAACAAATACTGATGAGAATGTGATGTGGAACAACTGTGGCTATCATACATTGGGAATGTAAAATGTTAAAGTTACTTTGACAAATATTCTGATAGCATCTTATAAAGTTTAGTATATACTTACCACATGACCCAGCAATACCACTCTTATGCATTTACCCAAGAAAAATGAAAATCATGCCCTCACAAAGATCTGTACCCAGATCTTTATAGTAATTTTAACCATAATTGTCAAAACCAAAGAAAGTGAAGTTGCTCAGTCGTGTCTGACCTTTTGCAACCCCATGGACTGTAGTCTACCAGGCTCTTCTGTCCGTAGGATTTTCCAGGCAAGAATACTAGAGTGGATTGCCATTTCCTTCTCCAGGAGATCTTCCTGACTCAGGGATTGAACCTGGGTCTCCTGCCTTGTAGACAGATGCTTTACCATCTGAGCCACTCAAATATCTCCTAACTAGTGAGTAGATAAACAAACTGGGGTCCACCTATACAAAGAACACTACTCAGCAGTAAAAGGAATGAAAACTCCTGATATGGGAAATCACATGAGTGAACTATGTTAAGTGAGAGAAGCTCCAGTGTATGATACTGTGAAAAAGGAAAAACTGTAGAAATAGAAAGCAGAAGAGTGGCTGCCAAAAGGAGGTTGGGTTTAGGGAGAAGACATTGACAGTTGACTACAAAGGGGCACATAGGAATTTGGGGGGTGCGACAGAACTGTTTGTTCTCTGTCTTAACTGTGGTGGTGGTTACAAGGCTGTACAGTTCATCAAAACATGAAGGACTGTACATTAAAAGTGGGAATTTTATAACTCTTAAAAATGAAGGAAAAACCTAAGAGGTCTCTGGCTTGAGTGACAATTAGAGAGTGACATTGCTGAAATTAACAGGAAAGCTTGGCTGGGCAGCAGACAAGCCTGAAAGGAAATAAGGGCAGGTTCTGCCTTGGCAATTAGAGTTGGAGGCAGGCAGCAGAAATACAGAGTTAATATGGACAAGATGTGGGGGTGGTGGTGGTGGTTACTGTTTTGCTAACTGGTATTCTATTATATTCTGTTGGGGTGGGAAGATCAGCTGGAGAAAGGATAGGCTACCCACTCCAGTATTCTTAGTATTTCCTTGTGGCTCAGCTGTAAAGAATCCACCTGCAATGTGGGAGATCTGGGTTCGATCCACAGGTTGAGAAGATCTGCTGGAGAAGGGAAAGGCTATCCACTCCACTATTCTGACCTAGAGAATTCCATGGACTGTACAGTTCATGGGGTCACAAAGAGTCAGACACAACTGAGCAACTTTCGACTGGGCAAAATTAACAGTGTTATATGAATATGTCATAGATTATCCATTTGCCCGTTGAGGGATATTTGAGTTTTTCCATGTTTGGGCTTTTATGAATGAAGTCTCTATACACATTTATGTGGCTACTGAAAGATGTGAGCAGAAAAATTAGGAATCTGTGTTCCTTAAAGGCAAATCTGATCATGTTATTCTCCTTGATTAGGAGAATTCTCCACCGATCTCTTACTGCCTACAGCAGTGATTCTGCACAGTGACTGGACAGCAGATTCACCTGGAGCACTTTTCCAGCTGCTGGTTGCTGGGCCTATCCTGAAAGGTTCTGATTTAATTGATCATTGGATGGGGCTCAAATGTCAGTTTTCTTAAAAGCTCCTCATATGATTTTATTATCTTTTAAGTTTGACTTTCTTTAACAAAACAGTATTACTGAGATATAATGTACCTAAAATATAGTTCATCCATTTAAACTGTATAAATCAATGGGTTTTGGTATATTCCATTAACTTTCTAAGTTGAGGCAAAAAAATTATGTGTATATCATAAAATTTACCATTAAATGTATCAGTCAGTGACATCAGTTAACATTCACAGCCATTAGTTACATTGTACAGTCATCACCATTAGTTTCTCCTCACCATTTGATATTAATATATGTCCAGTTCTATAAAGCTAAATCTAAGTGCTTTAGCAAAGACCCACAAAACAAGTATTTTTTTAAAAATTTCACTAAAATTATGGCCTGATGTCCATGAAGAAAAGTATGCTTTATCCAATCTGCCATTACCATATTAACCTATTGTCTCACATTATTAAAAAAGCAAAATGTGTATCTGTTATACAAAAATATGTAGACATTAAATACCTCAATCAGACATGAATTGTTTAAAGGAGAGAAGTGTATGCTAAAAAGTAGCAAAGTCTGGGATCTGCTTTAAGACAATTTGATGAGAGAGGAAAAAGTATATACATAAAGTAGACATAGCAAAATCTTAATAATTATCGAATCTCAGTTATGATTATAGGGGGATTCATCATACTCTGCCCTTTACTCTTGTGTATATCTGAAGTTGTCGATGATAATAAATGATATAGGGATCAAAAACTTACAGATAAAATACCTTCTAACATTTGTCTGTCTAGTCAAGGCTATGGTTTTTCCTGTGGTCGTGTATGGATGTGAGACTTGCAGTGTGAAGAAAGCTGAGTGCCAAAGAACTGATGCTTTTGAACTGTGGTGTTGGAGAAGACTCTTGAGAATCCCTTGGACTGCAAGGAGATCCAACCAGTCCATTCTGAAGGAGATCAGCCCTGGGTGTTCTTTGGAAGGAATGATGCTAAAGCTGAAACTCCAGTACTTTGGCCACCTCATGTGGAGTTGACTCATTGGAAAAGACTCTGATGCTGGGAGGGATTGGGGGCAGGAGGAGAAGGGGATGACCTAGGATGAGATGGCTGGATGGCATCACTGACTCGATGGACGTGAGTCTGAGTGAACTCCGGGGAGTTGGTGATGGACAGGGAGGCCTGGCGTGCTGCGATTCATGGGGTCTCAAACAGTCGGACACGACTGAGTGACTGAACTGAACTGAACATTTGTACAAATTTAAGGATACAACTTAAATAATTAGGTTCTTTAGTCATTGAATTTTACTGGGTAATGTCAAATAATAATGATATTTTGGAGTTAACGTGTTAGATTCTTTCTTGAGCGCTCTTTCATATGTGATATTTCATCATGGAACATCGAATGACAGATTTCTACAGTGGCATTACCTTTTTCTGATATTGTTTAATAAGTGCATTTCTCATTGCCCTTAAATCTGAACATCCTCAAAGAGTTCATGTATCTTGAAAAGCAACAATAATCTTGCATCATCTTTAAAATTACTCAATGTTAAAAATGATAATGTTGAAACTGAACACATCAGGACAATCCACATTTCCTGATCCTTATATGTCAACAAGAAAGGGTATTCAGACTTACACATGAAACATCTGATTCAATCAACTATGTATTGTTTTCTGGAAACCATATCTATTGATTGTGGCTTGAAACCTGGATATGAAAATAGCAGTATTTTTTTACTCCTTTGACAGTTAATAAAAGTAAAGTGTATCTTATATTCTAGAGTGAGATGTTTAGCATGCCATAGGTATAAATAAAAGACATAAACTAAGAGACAAAAGTGAACCTTTTAACATTAACGTGATGTTGGCCATTATTATGAGCCTAATGATATCAAATGCACATAAGAACACATAGGTATCATGCTGGGAAACCAATGATCTAGCTCTCATCTTGACTGCAGGCAAAGAATATCTCATTAAAGCCATAAATTTCATGAGTTTGTTCCTAAATTTAAAACCCTTAAGGAAAACGGCTTTCATGGTTCAATAGTTTTAAACGGTTGTACTTAGTTGGTTTTGTAACGAGGAAATTAATCTTTTTTTTTTAAACAAATCAGAATTATGCCTTAGTTGCATGTGTTTTCATGCTGTTGCTGTTAGCACTTAACTTCCTCCCTAGATAACAAAACCCCAGACTCCACATTGAATTCACGATGGGGAAACATTTATTACCTGATATGGTTGCTCAGGATAGTCTGGGAAAGATGAAATGTGCTCATTCATGGCTACATAAAAATTGTTTTCTTGAGGTAATGTGAAATGGAGAGGGTTTTAATCAACCCTCACTATTCAGAGTAAATATTATTCAGGCTACACTCAGGAGATGTAAGTTGCTCCAGTTCCATATGGTGCTAGTACCCAACCAACAGAAATATCTGCAGGTCTCAGGGATCCAAGGCACTGGAAAATGTCAAAGCAAATAATCAAACTTATTTCTTTTTTCTCCAGTGGATTTTGGAATAAATCTTCCATAGCCATGGGAGAGATGCATTTATAGGAAACATTCTCCTTTGTTTCCTGCATGTTCAACTTAAAGAACAACAATTTGTTGCATCTGGGAGAAACAAGACATTATAATAGTATAGAGAGCATTTGAAAAGCCTCCCAATGTTTAAATTTAGAGGAGAGTCTTAGTGATTGTTTTAGAGAAAGAATATATACACATGCAAAAGAATATAATTATTGATTTCTAAAAATTATCAGGGAAGCAAAACTACCTAGATTCACTTCATTTCATCTGGATGATTAGAAATGGGAAATACTATACCTTGGAAAGACCGTGTCCTATTTGATGTGTGCAGAAATAAAATTCAAAGAAGTTCATAGACATTTGAACTCCAAGTAGCTCAGACATTTTCTAAATTAATTTATGTTTAATTGAAGGATGATTGCTAGTTCGCAGACATTTAAAGTTGGAGTAACTAGGAATACATCTTGCTTCTTCCTCACATAAGCTTTCTTTTTTTTTAAATTAATTAATTTATTTTCATTGGAGGCTAATTATTTTACAATATTGTAGTGGTTTTTGCCATTCACTGACATGAATCAGCCATGGGTGTGCCCCCACATGTGCCCCCATCTTGAACCTCCCTCCCACCTCCCTCCCCATCCCATCCCTCAGGGTCTTCCCAGTGCAGCGGCCCTGAGAGCCTTGTCTCATGCATCAGAGCAACTGACAAGGAATTAATCTCAAAAACATACAAGCAGCTCATGCAGCTTAATACCAGAAAAATAAATGACCCAGTCAAAAAATGGGCCAGAGAACTAAACAGACATTTCTCACTCAAGCTTTCTAATCTCAGGAGAAATGGATAAAATTAATTGAGAAGATAAAGTTAAGATTTAAAAATGTTAAATTATGTTTAAATGTATTTTCTACTGCAGAGGTCATTCAAAAATCATTTATTAAAACAGAGCTTGAAATCTATTAAAAAGCTTTAACTGCATTAAATGTTTTCAAATAAGGCATCACACTTTTCTGAATGCTGAATTTAAAAAAATTATTGTTTTTGATTTATTTTTAAACTTTCATTAGCATCTTTTGTAGACAGTGATTACTTTTAACTTTCAAAGTGTTATAAACATTATTGTAGAATACATCCAATTTCCCTGAAAGAAAATTCAAGTATTAGACCTCAGTTTAACCATGCTACACAGCTTAGTGTGACAGTTTCTGAAAAGAATAACCATTATGAAGTCCAATTTCTACTTAAAAGAAAAAAAAATTGCCTCCAGTTTTTGGTTATTACAAAATTATAAATAAAGTTACTTAAAACATTCATATATAATCTTTCTGTAGGCATATATTTTCATTTCTCTTGTGTAAAAATCTATAGTGAAGTACCTGGTTCATGTATTAAGGATATGCTTAATTTCATGTGAAATGTCCAAATTCTTTCCCAAAGGGGTGTACCATTTTACATTTGGACCAGTAATCAGGTGGACAATATGACAATTCCCCTAGCTGTTAGTCTGCCTCTTTCTATCATTGCTTTTTTTAATCGGCTCGTGATAAAATGGACATTCAGCAGAGGAAGGCTGTGTATGGAAAATAACATTAGCGTTTACTCCTGAAGGCTGATTTGGTTACCACTGCTGAATGCCTAACTTTTCTGATAGTAGCAACCCTTCTTTAATCTTTTATGGAATATCTCCATTAGACTTCTAAAGCATTCTTGGTGCATAAAAATTACCATTAAAGTAGCAGCTTATAACAATACAATTATTATTTCAGAGTTTCTATGGGCCATGAGGCTGGACATAGCTTTGCTGAATTCTTTGTGAGTTCTGGTTGCTTTATAACCTCACCAACATTTCATTACCAAGAGTTCAAATTATCACTTACACTTGGCCAGTAGAAATACAATGGAATTTATCCACACATATTTCAAGTTGCCTAGGAACCACATTAAAAAGTGAAAATAGTTGAAGGTTTTTTTTTAGTATTATATTTAACCAATCTATCCAAATATTACCATTTCAGCAGGTAATCAAAAGTTAAGAAATTTTATATTTTTTCTCATGCTATGTCAACAAAATTGTATTTTTATGTATTTTGTTCTTTAGCACTTCTCAATTCAGACTAGTTGTATTTCAAGGGGCTTAGTAGCCACATGTGGCTAGTGGCTGCTGTATTGGACAACACAGTTAGATGCTTCCATGGGTATAGTCACTCTCTGTGGTTTTAACTTGCATTTTTACCAATAACGAAATGATGTTAAACATGTTTTTGTATACTTATTGACCATATGTAGATCTTTTGTATAGTTTTTGTTCAAATGCCTAGCAAACGTGGTATATTCACACAGTGGTGATTCATAAATTGTGGTATATTGATACAGTAAAGAAATACTCCGTAATAAAAAGGAATAAATTAAGAGTCATGAAATAACCTGGATGAATCTCAAAATATTATATTGAGTGAAGAAAGCTAGACACACACACAAAAATACATGTGAAATGATTCTATTTGCATGAAACTTTAGAACAGGCAAACTAACCAAGAAAAAGAAGCAAGTACATGGCTATAGTAGGAGTGTGTGAAAGACTGTAAAACTGCATAAGAGAACTTTCTGTAGTGATGGAAATGTTCTATATCTTGACTGGAGTGATGATTATGTAGAAATGTACATTTATCAAAACTTACTGAATGGCAAATTTAAAATAGGTGCATGCATATAGAAATTACACTTCAATTTAATTGATTTAAAGTAAAAGCAATATGATAGTACCTGCTATGTAATTTACAGGCCCAGTGCAAAGTAAAACTGTAGGACCCCATATTCAAAAAGTATTAAGAATCTTAAGATGGTGACAGCAAAGGGATTTTATCTGTTATAAATCCCCAGTGACAGTGAACAGACTATAGTATGTTCTAATAAAGTTCTGTTGGATGAATTTATGACCAACCTAGATAGCATATTGAAAAGCAGAGACATTACTTTGCCAACAAAGGTCCATCTAGTCAAGGCTATGGTTTTTACAGTGGTCATGTATGGATGTGAGAGCTGGACTGTGAAGAAAGCTGAGTGCTGAAGAATTGATGCATTTAAACTGTGGTGTTGGAGAAGACTCTTGAGAGTCCCTTGGACTGCAAGGACATCCAACCAGTGCATTCTAAAGGAGATCAGTCCTGGGCGTTCTTTGAAAGGACTGATGCTAAAGCTGAAACTCCAGTACTTTGGCCACCTCATGCAAAGAGCTGACTCATTGGAAAAGACTCTGATGCTGGGAGGGATTTGGGGAAGGAGGAGAAGGGGACGACAGAGGATGAGATGGCTAGATGGCATCACCAACTCGACAGACATAAGTTTGAGTAAACTCCGGGAGTTGGTGATGGACAGGGAGGCCTGGTGTGCTGCAATTCATGGGTTGCAAACAGTTGGACATGACTGAGCGACTGAACTGGATGAATTTAAGAACTTGGGCATATTGTTTAGTTGCTAAGTTGTGTCCATCACTTTGAGATCCCATGGACTGTAGCCCGCGAAGCTCCTCTGCCACTGGGATTTCCCAGGCAAGAATACTGGAGTAGGTCACTATTTCCTTCTCCAGGGGATCTGTCTGACCCAAGGATCGAACCTGCATCTCTTGCATTGACAGGCGGATTCTTTACTACTAGGCCACCAGGGAAGCCGGGCATATTGATGCCCAGCAGCTTCCTTTCAAGGACAGCCTAACATCTCTCCCTACTTCTGCTATGTGCTCCACAGACCTAAGGAGAGAGTGGAATTCTGAGTACAGCTTTTTAAAATTATTATTATTAAAATGTTTATGATAGAGACAAATACTGATTAAAAGTTGTCTTATTTTTAAATTCTTTGAAAATGTGAAGGAATATAGCTCAATAACTAACATGAAGAAAATTTTGTCCTTCAGGTGTTCCATATTAGTTATAGGCTGACTTAGCATGGCAGTGTTACACCCAGTGTGGGTCAGGAAACAAGCTAAGTAATGGGCAAGTAGAGATAAAGCATGTATAATACATATAATTGTTTTCTATAGAAATTCTTAGAACATATTCCAATTGTTAACATTTCTAAGGATCCTAAATATATACAATCTATATTGTCATAGACATAACATTGGGATTTCACTCTAGTGTTCCCTAATATAAGCAGAATTGTTATAATATTGTGTTATGGACTGAATGTGCTCTTCCCACCCATCCCCCTCCAAGCTAATACTCACATGTTGAAGCTCTGGCCCTCATTATGGCTGTAATGGCTGTATTTGGAGTAAGGACATATTTAAGGTTAATGAGATCATAAAGTTGGGAGTCCTGACCTGATAGGATTAGTATCCTGTTAAGAAGAGATTAGAGAGCTCATCTGCTCCCTTTCTGTGTGTACTCACCTAGGAAAAGACCATGTGAGAATGAAGCAAGGACACTATTTGCAAGCCAGCAAGAGAGTCCTCACCAGAACCCCAAACCTGAAGAAACCTGATCTGGGACTTCCAGCCTCCAGAACTGTGAAAAAGTACATTTCTTGTTTTGAAGCCAATAAACCTGAGGCACAGTTGGCTAAACCAACCTGCCTCCTGTGCAATGTCCATTCATAGTTCTTCAGGAACTCTGTCTATCAGAGCTAATCCCTAGAATCTACTGTCACTTCCACAGTATAATCGTAAGGGATTTGATTTAGGTCATACCTGAAAAAGCAAGAGTGTTCCAGAAAAACATCTATTTCTGCTTTATTGACTATGCCAATGTCTTTGACTGTGTAGATCACAATAAACTGGAAAATTCTGAAAGAGATGGGAATAACAGACCATCTGACCTGCCTCTTGAGAACTTTGTATGCAGGTCAGGAAGCAACAGTTAGAACTGGACATGGAACAACACACCGGTTCCAAATAGGAAAAGGAGTACGTCAAGGCTGTATATTGTCACCCTGCTTATTTAACTTATATGCAGAGTACATCATGAGAAATGCTGGGCTGGAAGCACAAGCTGGAATCAAGATTGCCGGGAGAAATATCAGTAACCTCAGATATGCAGATGACACCACCCTTATAGCAGAAAGTGAAGAGGAACTAAAAGCCTCTTGATGAAAATGAAAGGAGAGTGAAAAGGTTGGCTTAAAGCTCAACATTCAGAAAACGAAGATCGTGGCATATGGTCCCATCACTTCATGGGAAATAGATGGGGAAACAGTGTCAGACTTTAATTTTGGGCTCCAAAATCACTGCAGATGGTGACTGCAGCCATGGAATTAAAAGACGCTTACTCCTTGGAAGAAAAGTTATGAACAACCTAGATAGCATATTGAAAAGCAGAGACGTTACTAGACGTTACTTTGCCAACAAAAGTCTGTCTAGTCAAGGCTATGTTTTTTCCAGTGGGCATGTATGGATGTGAGAGTTAGACTGTGAAGAAGGCTGAGTGCCGAAGAACTGATGCTTTTGAACTGTGGTGTTGGAGAAGACTCTTGAGAGTCCCTTGGACTGCAAGGATATCCAATCAGTCCATTCTGAAGGAGATCAGCCCTGGGATTTCTCTGGAAGGAAAGATGCTAAAGCTGAAACTCCAGTACTTTGGCCACCTCATGTGAAGAGTTGACTCATTGGAAAAGACTCTAATGCTGGGAGGGATTGGGGGCAGGAGGAGAAGGGGACGACCGAGGATGAGATGGCTGGATGGCATCACGGACTCAATGGAAGTGAGCCTGAGTGAACTCTGGGAGTTGGTGATGGACAGGGAGGCCTGTCGTACTGCGATTCATGGGGTCGCAAAGAGTCAGACACAACTGAGCGACTGAAGCGACTGAATGGTCTAGCGGTTTTCCCTACTTTCTTCAATTGAAGTCTGAATTCAGCAATAAGGAATTTATGATCTGAGCCACAGTCAGCTCCCACTCTTGTTTTTGCTGACTGTATAGAGCTTCTCCATCTTTGGCTGCAATGAATATAATAATCTGATTTTGGTATTGAGTGCCTGGTGATGTACATGTGTTGAGTCTTCTCTTGAGTTGTTGGAAGAGAGTGTTTGCTATGACCAGTGCGTTTTCTTGGCAAAACACTGTTAGCCTTTGACCTGCTTCATTCTGTACTCCAAGGCCATATTTTCCCATTACTAGAGGTATTTCTTGACTTTCTACTTTTGCATTTA
This sequence comes from Nanger dama, assembly GCA_917880005.1. NCBI lineage: Eukaryota > Metazoa > Chordata > Mammalia > Artiodactyla > Bovidae > Nanger > Nanger dama. The sequence goes on from CAKJTW010000007.1 coordinate 42,718,317, forward strand.
GTCCCTTCTAATGAAAAGGACATCTTTTGGGGGTGTTAGTTCTAAAATGTCTTGTAGGTCTTCATACAACTGTTCAACTTGATCTTCTTCAGCATTACTGGTTGGGGCACAGACTTGGATTGCTGTGATATTGAATGGTTTGCCTTGGAAATGAACAGAGATTATTGTCATTTTGAGATTGCATTCAAATACTGCATTTCAGATTCTTTTGTTGAGTATGATGGCTACTCCATTTCTTCTAAGGGATTCTTGCCCACAGTGGTAGATATAATGGTCAACTGAGTTAAATTCACCCATTCCAGTACATTTTAGTTTGCTGGTCCCTAAAATGTTGATGTTCAATCTTGCCATCTCCTGTTTGACCATTTCCAATTTGCCTTGATTTATGGACCTAACAACAGAATGGTTCCAAATAGGAAAAGGAGTACGTCAAGGCTGTATATTGTTACCCTGCTTATTTAACTTATATGCAGAGTACATCATGAGAAACGCTGGACTGGAAGAAACACAAGCTGGAATCAAGATTGCTGGGAGAAATATCAATAACTTCACATATGCAGATGGCACCACCCTTATGGCAGAAAGTGAAGAGGAAATAAAGAGCTTCTTGATGAAAGTGAAAGAGGAGAGTGAAAAATTTGGCTTAAAGCTCAACATTCAGAAAACGAAGATCATGGCATCCAGTCCCATCACTTCATGGGAAATAGATGGGGAAACAGTGGAAACAGTGTCAGACTTTATTTTTTGGGCTCCAAAATCACTGCAGATGGTGACTGCAGCCATGAAATTAAAAGACGCTTGCTCCTTGGAAGAAAAGTTATGACCACCCTAGATAGTATATTCAAAAGCAGAGACATTACTTTGCCGACTAAGGTCCGTCTAGTCAAGGCTATGGTTTTTCCAGTAATCATGTATGGATGTGAGAGTTGGACTGTGAAGAAGGCAGAGCACTGAAGAATTGATGCTTTTGAACTGTGGTGTTGGAGAAGACTCTTGAGAGTCCCTTGGACTGCAAGGAGATCCAACCAGTCCATTCTGAAGATCAGCCCTGGGATTTCTTTGGAAGGAATGATGCTAAAGCTGAAACTCTAGTACTTTGGCCACCTCATGAGAAGAGTTGACTCATTGGAAAAGACTCTGATACTGGGAGGGATTGGGGGCAGGAGGAGAAGGGGACGACCGAGGATGAGATGGCTGGATGGCATCACTGACTCAATGAACATTTGTCTGAGTGAACTCTGGGAGATGGTGATGGACAGGGAGGCTTGGCGTGCTGTGATTCATGGGGTCGCAGAGTCGGACACAACTGAGTGACTGAACTGAACTGAACATTCAAGGTTCTTTTGCAATATTGCTTTTTACATCATCGCACTTTACTTCCATTACCAGTCACATCCACAACTGGGTGTTGGTTTTGCTTTGGCTCCATCTCTTCATTCTTTCTGGAGTTATGTCTCCGCTGATCTCCACTAGCTTACAGGGCCCCTACTGACCTGGGAAGTTCACCTTTCATTGTCCTATCCTTTTGCCTTTTCATACTGTTCATGAGGTTCTCAAGGCAAGAATACTGAATTGGTTTGCCATTCTCTTCTCCAGTGGACCATGTTTTGTCAGAACTCTCCACCATGACCCGTCCACCTTGGGTGGCCCTACATGACATGGCTCATAGTTTCACTGAGTTAGACAAGGCTGTGGTGCATGTGATCAGATTGGTTAGTTTTCTGTGATTGTGGTTTTCAGTCTGTTTGCCCTCTGATGGAGAAGGATAAGAGACTCAGGGAACTTCCTGATGGGAGCAACTGACTGAGGGGGAAACTGGGTCTTATTCTGATGGGTGGGGCCATGCTCAGTAAACCTTTAATCCAATTTTCTGTTGATAAGCAGGGCTGTGTTCCCTCCCTGTTATTTGGCTAAACTAAGAGCTACCCCAAGTCCTGAGGTCAGGGGCAGTGGCCTAGAGTGCCAGACTGTGACGGCGCAGGAATGGCCATGAGGAGCTACCCTGCGTCTGAGGTCAGGGGCGGTTGGGAAGAGCTACCCGGCGTCCGAGGCCAGTGGCAGCTGGGAGGAGATGGCCCGCGTCCAAGGTCAAGGGCCATGGCTGGGAGGAGCTATACCACATTAGAGGTCAGGGGTGGCCAGGAGAAGCCACCTTGAACCCAAGGCCAGGGGCAGTGACCCGGAGGAGCCAACCGAGGCAGAGGCCAGAGACAGAGGCTGGGAGGAGCCATCCACACCTGAGGCCAGGGCCAACAGCTGGGAGGAACAACCTGAGGAGCAGTGGCTGTGCAGGCGCAGGAGGGCCTAGAGGAGCTATCCCACGTTGAAGGTCAGGAATGGTGGCGGTAAGGAGATATCCCTCGTCCAAGGTAAAGAGCAGCAGCTATGCTTTGCTGGAGCAGCTATGAAGAGATATCCCACACCCAAGGTAAGAGAAACTCAAGTAATATGATAGGTGTTGCAAGAGGGCATTAGAGGGCAGACACAGTGAAACCATACTAACAGAAAACTAGTCAATATAATCACAGTAGGACCACAGCCTTGTCTAACTCAATGAAACCAAGCCATGCCTGCGGGGCAATCCAAGACGGGCGGGTCATGGGGGAGAGGGCTGACAGAACGTGGTCCACTGGAGAAGGGAATGGCAAGCCACTTCAGTGTTCTTGCCTTGAGAACCCCATGAACAGCATGAAAACGCAAAATGATAGGATACCAAAAGAGGAACTCCCCAGGTCATTAGATGCCCAATATGCTACTGGAGATCAGTGGAGAAATAACTCCAGAAAGAATGAAGGGAAGGAGCCAATGCAAAACCAATACCCAGTTGTGGTTGTGACTGGTGAAAGAAGCAAGATCCGATGCTGTAAAGAGCAATATTGCATAGGAACCTGGAATGTCAGGTCCATGAATCAAGGCAAATTGGAAGTGGTCAAAGAAGAGACGGTAAGGGTGACTGTCAACATTCTAGGAATCAGCGAACTAAAATGGACTAGAATGGGTGAATTTAACTCAGATGACCATTATATCTACTACTGCTGGCAGGAATCCCTCAGAAGAAACGGAGTAACCATCATGGTCAACAAAAGAGTCGGAAATGCAGTACTTGGATGCAATCTCAAAAATGACAGAATGATCCCTGTTCGTCTCTAAGGAAAACTTTTCCATATCACAGTTATCCAAGTCTATGCCCCAACCAGTAATGCTGAAGAAGCTGAAGTTGAACGGTTTTATGAAGACCTACAAGACCTTTTAGAACTAACAGCCAAAAAAGATGTCCTTTTCATTATAGCAGACTGGAATCCAAAAGTAGGAAGTCAAGAAACACCTGGAGTAACAGGCAAATTTGGCCTTGGAATGTGGAATGAAGCAGGGCAAAGACTAATAGAGTTTTGCCAAGAAAATGCACTGGTCATAGCAAACACCCTCTTCCAACAACACGAGAGAAGACTACACATGGACATCACCAGATGGTCAACACTGAAATCAGACTGATTATATTCTTTGCAGCCAAAGATGGAGAAGCTCTATGCAGTCAACAAAAACAAGACAGGAGCTGACTGTGGCTCAGATCATGAACTCCTTATTACCAAATTCAGACTTAAATTGAAGAAAGTAGGGAAAACCACTAGACCATTCAGGTATGACCTACATCAAATCCCTTATGATTATACAGTGGAAGTGAGAAATAGATTTAAGGGCCTAGATCTGATAGATAGAGTGCCTGATGAACTATAGAATGAGGTTCGTGACATTGTACGGGAGATAGTGATCAAGACCATCCCCATGGAGAAGAAATGCAAAAAAGCAAAATGGCTCTCTGGGAGGCCTTACAAATAGCTGTGAAAAGAAGAGAGGCAAAAAGCAAAGGAGAAAAGCAAAGATATAAGCATCTGAATGCAGAGTTCCAAAGAATAGCAAGGAGAGATAAGAAAGCCTTCTTCAGCAATCAATGCAAAGAAATAGAGGAAAACAACAGAATGGAAAAGACTAGAGATCTCTTCAAGAAAATGAGAGATACCAAGGGAACATTTCATGCAAAGATGGGCTCAATAAAGGACAGAAATGGTTTGGACCTAACAGAAGCAGAAGATATTAAGAAGAGGTGGCAAGAATACACGGAAGAGCTGTACAAAAAGATTTTCATGACCCAGCCAATCATGATGATGTGATCATTAATCTAGAGCCAGACATCTTGGAATGTGAAGTCAAGTGGGCCTTAGAAAGCATCACTATGAGCAAAGCTAGTGGAGGTGATGGAATTCCAGTAGAGCTGTTTCAATTCCTGAAAGATGATGCTGTGAAAGTGCTGCACTCAATATGCCAGCAAATTTGGAAAACTCAGCAGTGGGCACAGGACTGGAAAAGGTCAGTTTTCATTCTAATTCCAAAGAAAGGCAATGCCAAAGAATGCTCAAACTACCGCACAATTGCACTCATCTTACATGCTAGTAAAGTAATGCTCAACATTCTCCAAGCCAGGCTTCAGCAATACGTGAACCGTGAACTCCCTGATATTCAAACTGGTTTTAGAAAAGGCAGAGGAACCAGACATCAAATTGCCAACATGCTCTGGATCATGGAAAAAGCAAGAGAGTTCCAGAAAAACATCTATTTCTGCTTTATTGACTATGCCAAAGCCTTTGACTGTGTGGACCGCAATAAACTGTATAAAATTCTGAAAGAGATTTGAATACCAGACCACCTAACCTGCCTCTTGAGAAATCTGTATGCATGTCAGGAAGCAACAGTTAGAACTAGACATGGAACAGACTGGTTCCAAATAGGAAAAGGAGTATGTCAAGGCTGTATATTGTCACCCTGCTTATTTAACATATATGCAGAGTACGTCATGAGAAACACTGGACTGGAAGAAACACAAGCTGGAATCAAGATTGCTGGGAGAAATATCAGTAACCTCAGATATGCAGATGACACTACCCTTATGGCAGAAAGTGAAGAGGAACTAAAAGCCTCTTGATGAAAGTGAAAAGGAGAGTGAAAAAGTTGGCTTAAACTCAACATTCAGAAAACTAAGATCATGGCATCCGGTCCCATCACTTCATGGGAAATAGATGGGGAAACAGTGGAAACTGTGGTAGACTTTATTTTGGGGCTCCAAAACCACTGCAGATGGTGACTGCAGCCATGAAATTAAAAGACGCTTACTCCTTGGAAGAAAAGTTTTGACCAACCTGATAGCATATCAAAAGCAGAGACATTATTTAGCCGACTAAGGTCCGTCTAGTCAAGGCTATGGTTTTTCCAGTAGTCATGTACGGATGTGAGAGTTGGATTGTGAAGAAGGCTGAGCACTGAAGAATTGATGCTTTTGAACTGTAGTGTTGGAGAAGACTCGAGAGTCCCTTGGACTGCAAGGAGATCCAACCAGTCCATTCTGAAGGAGATCAACCGTGGGATTTCTCTGGAAGGAATGATGCTAAAGCTGAAACTCCAGTACTTTGGCCACCTCATATGAAGAGTTGACTCACTGGAAAAGTATTTGATGCTGGGAGGGATTGAGAGCAGGAGGAGAAGGAGACGACGGAGGATGAGATGGCTGGATGGCGTCACGGACTCGATGGACGTGAGTCTGAGTGAACTCCGGGAGATGCTGATGAACAGGGAGGCCTGGCGTGCTGTGATTCATGGGGTCGCAGAGAGTCGGCTACGACTGAGCGACTAAACTGAACTGTGGTGAGGTAATGAAGATAATGGCAACCTACTTCAAAGGGATCCATGCATACACCTCTACACTCAGTGCCCCAACCATGTAGCAGGCCACTGCCAATCCACACATCTAGAGACTCCTGGACACTCACAGGCAAATCTGAGAGAGTCCCTTGTGGGGTCACTGCTCCTTTCTCTTGGGTCCTGGTGCACACAAGTTTCTGTTTGTGCCCTTCCAGAGTGTGTTTGCCCAGTCTGTGTAAGTTCTGGCAGGTCGTTGGTGGATTCATGGTGGATCCTCCTGTAGAAGGGCTTATGCCATAGCCCAGTCTACTACACTCAGTGCTGCTGCCCCTGCAGCAGTCTACTGCTAACCTGGACCTCCTCAGAAAAACCCAAACACAGTCCTGTCTCAGTCTCTGTGGCATCTCCTGGTCCTGGAGCACACAATGTATGTCTGAGCCCTCTGAACATCTCTGGTGGGTATTGGGTTTGATTCTAAATATGGTTTTGCCCCTCCTACCATTTTGCTTGGGCTTCTCTCTTTCTGGGGCAGTAATCAAGACCATCCCCAAGAAAAAGAAATGCAAAAGGCAAAATGGTTGTTTGAGGAGGCCTTACAAACAGCTATGAAAAGAGAAGCAGAAGGCAAACGAGAAAAGCAAAGATATACCCATTTGAATGCAGAGTTCCAAATAATAGCAAGGAAAGAAAAGAAAGCCTTCCTTGGTGATCAATGCAAAGAAATAGAGAAAAACAATAGAGTGGGAAAGACCAGAGGTCTCTTCAAGAAAATTAGAGATACCAAAAGAACTTTTCATGCTAAGATGGGCACAATAAAGGACAGAAATGGTAGCGACCTAACAGAAGCAGAAGATATTAAGTAGAGGTGGTAATAATACACAGAAGAAGTATACAAAGAAGATCTTCATGACTCAGATAATCATGATGGTGTGGTCACTTACCATGAGCCAGACATCCTGGAATGTGAAATGAAGGGGGCCTCAGGAAACATCACTACAAACAAAGTTCGTGTAGGTAATGAAATTCCAGTTATTTCAAATCCTGAAAGATGATGCTGTGAAAGTGCTGCGCTCAATATGCCAGCAAATTTGGAAAAATCAGCAGTGCCCACAGAACTGGAAAACATCAGTTTTCATTCCAATCCCAAAGAAAGGCAATGCCAAAGAATGCTCAAACTACCACACAATTGCACTAATCTCACATGCTAGTACAGTAATGCTAAAAATTCTCCAAGCCAGGCTTTAGAAATACGTGAACCATGAACTTCCAGATGTTCAAGCTGGATTTAGAAAAGACAGAGGAACCAGAGATCAAATTGCCAACATCTGCTGGATCATGGAAAAAGCAAGAGAGTTCCAGAAAAACATCTATTTCTGCTTGATTGACTATGCCAATCCTTTGACCGTGTGGATCACAACAATCTGTGGAGAGTTCTTCAAGAGATGGGAATACCAGTCCACTTGACCTGCCTCCTAAAAAATCTGTAAGCAGGTCAAGAAGCAACAGTTAGAACTTGACATGGAAAAACAGGCTGGTTCCAAATCGGGAAAGGAGTACATCAAGGCTGTATATTGTCATCCTGATTATTTAACTTATATGCAGAGTACATCATGAGAAACGCTGGGCTAGAAGAAGCACAAGATGGAATCAAGATTTCTGGGAGAAATATCAATAACCTCAGATATGCAGATGACACCACCCTTATGGCAGGAAAAGAAGAAGAACTAAAGAGCCTCTTGATAAAAGTGAAAGAGGAGAGTGAAAAAGTTGGCTTAAAACTCAACATTCAGAATACTAAGATCATGGCATCGGTTCTCATCACTTCATGGCAAATAGATGGGTGGAAACAGTGAAAGATTTTATTTTAGGGGGACTCCAAAATCACTGCAGATTGTGATTGCTGCCATGAAATTAAAAGACGCTTGCTCCTTACAGAAAAGCTATGATCAACCTGGAGAGCATATTAAAAAGCAGAGACATCACTTTGCCAACAAAGATCCATCTTGTCAAAACTATGGTTTTTCCAGTAGTCACGTATGGATGTGAGAGTTGTATTATAAAGAAAGCTAAGCTCCGAAGAGTTGATGCTTTTGAACTGTGGTGTTGGAGAAGACTCTTGAGTCCCATGGACTGCAAGGAGATCCAAACAGTTCATCCTAAAGGAAATCAGTCTTGACTATTCATTGGAAGGACTGATGCTGAAGATGAAACTCCAATACTTTGGCCTCCTGATGTGAATTACTGACTCCTTTGAAAACACCCTGATGTTGGTAAAGATTGAGGGCAGGTGGAGAAGGGGATGACAAAGGATGAGATGGTTGGATGGCATCACTGACTCTATGGATATGAGTTTGAGTGAGCTCTGGGAGTTGGTGATGGACAGGAAAGCCTGGCATGCAACAGTCAGTCCACGGGGTAGCAGAGTCAGACATGACTGAGGGACTGAACTGAATTAAACTGAGCCTGAGGTATGTTATGGCAACCTGATCTAGTACAAGTTATATGATCTATAAAATAATACATAGTATGTAAAATTTGAATACAATGACCAGGTTAATCAGTCATATAATGTAGGCAATCTTCTAGCATTATAATAAGATTTATGTGTGTATATTTATGGCATAAATGTATAAACCCTAAAAATTTTGATAAAACTCATATGGCAAAATTTCCCTAAAGAAATTTATAGTGATTTACTTTATTACACATTGTCCATAAGCCAAGGGGTATACAAATATTTCAGAATATTTCTATAGTGGGAAATTGGAGTTTTAACTGGTTAAAGGTTTCACTTAAACATATTTAAAATGCTTGTTGAATAGCTGAGTGTCCCTGAGATTCTCACACTCAACAACTTATTTTAGAACTGTATTATGAGATGAGATGACAGTATACTATTAACTAGTTTACTGAAAAAATATGGCCAAAAATTACTGAAAAATTGGTGAGAAGCAGTAAGATGCTTTCATAGTTGTTATGCCATAATTCAGTGTAGAAAATATAAAGCAGGTTTTCATGTTTTAGGGAAGTGGGCTGGTAGTTAATTATTTCACTTATTTTACTGAAGTCAAAGTTTGCAAACTGAATTAAGCATGGTTAAGAAGAAAAATAATTAAATGGGACATAGCAGGTGGTAAATAAGATGCTAAAAAGAAAGACTATGTTTTAGGGGAATGATAGTGAATTGAAAGAGAGATGATGTTAGTAGGTATTTCACAATGATTAAATGTGGTATTCTGGTTTGAGACAGCTTGGGTTTGAAGTTTTCCTCTGCCAATTACAAGTTATATAACCTTGGTTAATTTATTCCTCCTATGCCTCAAACTTATCATTGGTAAAGTAAAAAAGTAATAACTATCTTTTAATAGTGTTTATTAGTGGTATAAAAAATACTGTTTAGCACAGCATCTATAGCCCAATCAATGTAATAAATGATCATAATGATATGAATCATTATTGCTTCTTTTAAAAAATGACACCACTAATGTAATTCCAGTCTAAGTGAATATGGGGTATTTTGAAATAGACTAAATGTATTCTAAAAATAGAGAAAAAAAAGGGAGGAGTCAAATTATCTTTATATTTGCTTATTCCAAAGGCCTTCTTTAGACTCTGACATGCCTTTTCAGGCTTTTCTTTGGCTCAAAGTCTGCTTCAGAATTCACCACCCAGGGAGTCCAGTCTATGGGACAGAGCTGTTTTCCTGATATCCAATATTTGAGGTTATATACATCAGTGAATTTTCTATCTTGCCTACTTGCAGCTTTCTGCACTTTGGCCTGCTATAATCATAGCTGCCAGCCTGTCCCACTGTCACACCTTTACAGGGCTCCTCAGACGCTTGTGATAAAACCATCGCTCCAGGGTAAGTACAATACACAGACTCCATTCTCACAGGGAAGAAGTGTGTGCTGGCATGTTCTTATAAGCTTTCCAAAGTTTTGCTTCTCATTTTAAGAAACTCTGCTTTAAATAATCAGACAAAGGCATCTGCTAAAAACATTTGGGTCTGCAAATAGCAAGTAGATTTGTTCCTCCTGCTGAGGTTGGCAGATGATAGGCTTAGGAATTAGAATCAGGAAAAGTAAAATGTCTGGTTACTGAGAACTCTGATAAAGATAGGAATCAAAGGAATTTCAGAAAACTCCTAAGCCAAAGAAACACAAGTAGGGAACAAATGTCCAGAAAAAATGTGCAGGGCCTAGTACATATTAGGTCCTTGCTGCTGCTGCTGCTAAGTCGCTTCAGTCGTGTCTGACTCTGTGTGACCCCACAGACGGCAGCCTACCAGGCTCCCCCCCGTCCCTGGGATTCTCCAGGCAAGAACACTGGAGTGGGTTGCCATTTCCTTCTCCAATGCATGAAAGTGAAAAGTGAAAGTGAAGTCGCTCAGTCGTGTCAGACTCTTAGCGACCCCATGGACTGAAGCCTGCCAGGCTCGTCTTCCATGGGACCCTCCAGGCAAGAGTACTGGAGTGGGTTGCCATTGCCTTCTTCAGATTCTTAGTAAATATCATATCAATTAAAAATCATGGTACTACTTCTGTCACAGAGAATGTTAAATTACCATTTCTTTTCAGCCTTTACCTGCAATCCCAGAGTATTATGTGAGGTATAAGTTGATGAAATCAGAAAACGATATTTCATCCTGTGGCACTTGCTGGTTTTCAGAGTTTTTACATGCAAACATTTCCTGTTCATTTTTGAACTATGTTGGATTTCTTTATATTAATAATTGGAATTCTATTAAGGTTCCTGAAGAAGACAATGCAGACTTGCAAGCAAAAAAAAAAGACATTCCGTTTGTTTTTTTTTTAGGTCATTCACATGTTAACACTTGGGTTACAGATAAGAGGAAATTCTGTCTCTATTCTCAAATTTCAGTAGAGAATTTAAAAAAATATTTTAACGGTCTTTTATGCAACTGTTTAAATTGCTCTAAAAAGCATACAAATTCCAAATGCAAGCTCCCATTTCATTTTCAATGACTTTATTGAGAACATTTTGCAAATTAGATTTTACAGTTTAACATTTTACAATTAGAAATTTCATCTGCTACTACATAAGTTGCAAACTTCTCAAAACACTACAGAAAATCCTTTATTTCTTTGAATTTTTCTGTTCCATGCTGAGCTCCTGAGATGTATTTTTTCTTTCAGCTTCATTTTCATCTTCCTGTGAAATAAATTTGAGAAAACATCAAAATACAAACCTTAGAGCATTTAATCACTTATACTTCATACACTTTAACTTCATTTCTCTGAAGAACTAACTATCATGATTTCAGTAATACTAGGGAAAAGGCTATAAACAAAATGGCACAATTACATATCATTTAAGTATTTACAGTGGGTACTGTTTCATACTACATGTTGACTAAATTTTTCTATATATTTTTAAAAGCAACTTATTTTATCAATGACCTAAAAGTTACTTTTGGAAACACTTGCCACTAAAAAGTATCCTTTTAGGAGTCAATCAGATATTTTTACTTCACTATTTGATTAAAAAATAGTAAATGTAACTTCTGAGACACTTATGCACATAGCATTTTTGTCTCATCCAGCAGACTTTCTTGACAGGTCTGCCAATTTCCCAATTACTTGGACCACCATATGTTATCTGAAAATCAGTCAGCTCTAAAATAGGAAACTCTAAAATGGGCACATCAGGCAATAGAATGCTTACATCTTCTACAGTTTCGATTCTGAGTGGTGGCTTCATAATTCATAGCAGGCTCCTGTGGAACATGGTGAATAAATAAAGTGATATCATAATGTCTGCTTCCATAGGAATGAAATACATCTTGTGTTCAATATTAGATGGTGACCTCCAAAGTATAAATGAATGAGAATCTGGAAAAATATGTCACTTTACATTTTATAATCCATCTCATTATCTATGTTCTTTCAGTAACACCCAAGTACAAAGCAGTCTTGCTTTCCTAGTATTCCTGAAAGGCCTTTCATTTTTATTAACTGAAGTAAAAAAGCATTATCTAATTCTTTACTAGTTAAAGTATGAGTATCTTAATTTCTTAAGCATCTCTGGACAACAATAATTATATCAGTATCACCAAACACATAACCCTGTATCTCCTTATCTTCTTATAAAACCAAATTGAATTAAATTAAATAATTACTGAGCTTTGGTTAGTAAACTGACTTTATTAAGTAAATGCAAATCAAGGTGTGTGTATATATGTTTTCCATGAAAAACCACATCCTTGCCGATAAATATTAAGGTGGAGAAAGCTTCCTTTATAGAGACTGTCTCTAAACTTCAACAGCAACTGTGATTTAATTTTTCTATGGCTATCAATATTATCAGTCAGCCTGAATAATTATAGATATGTTGGATACAGAGGATGGCATTCTGAGTATCAATTTAGGTGATGTGATTTTATTTTTCTACGTATAACAACCAGAGTGTTTTTTTTTTTTTCCAAATCTTTTCTACTGAATAGAGATATAATGTGGAATTGACTATTGAAAATCTATTAATGAACAGGTAGTTTGGGGGTTTCCCTGGTGGCTGGCTTCCCAGTAATAAAGAATCTGCCTGAAACGCAGGAGCCACAGGAACTGTGGATTTGATCCCTGGGTTGGGAAGATCCCCTGGAGGAGGACATGGTATTCTGGCCTGGAGAACCCGCATCGACTGAAGAGCCTGGCAGGCTACAGTCCATAGGGTCACAAAGTCCAAACACGACTGAAGCAACTTAGCACACACGCAGTTTCCACTTTAACTCAACATTTTAACTCAAACAGATTACATTTTAATTATAACCTAATAAAAACCAAATCCTATTCCATATTTTCCACTGTCTTCTGGTGAAACACTGACAGAAAGTGTTACATCAGCAGGTAAAGGTGGCAAGATTTTATTAGGTAGGACTGAATGTGTCTATATGTTGCTCAAGGCAAGGTTTTATCTTTTTTATCTTATATTCCTACCATCTAACAGGGCATATTTAGTATCTAGGTGGAGTTCAATAAACGTTTCCTGAACTATTTTAAATACTGGGATAAAGAATGAATAAGAGGTGTATGCTTTGGAGAAGCAAAATATCCTTCCTTATCCAGTGGTTACACTTCTGAGTTTACTAGAACAGTATTGAAAACAGGAATAAGCAAAAATGTTTGAAGCAACATTAGACAAAATTGCCTTTACCAAATTCATAGTCTTTAAGTTTTTGAAAAAAAAAAAAAATGGAGCTTTTATCATGTGAACGGTCTAGTAAGTCCCCACAGCAACATGACTTACTGGTTTATCAACTAGTTTTAACAACTAGTTTTTCCCTGAGAACTCGAAATTATCTATAATATTTACTTACATAAATGGCAACCTACTCCAGTACTCTTGCCTGGAAAATCCCATGGATGGAGGAGCGTGGTAGGATATAGTCCATGGGGTCACAAAGAGTCCGACATGACTGAGCGATGTCAGTTTCACTTTCACTATATAATGTCACTCTTTTTGTTGAATTTTTCTTAGTAATAATGTATAGCTAATAAATGCATGTCTATTCTAATAGTATCTTCTATTCAGGACAGGTACAAAAGTTTATTATGATGAAAGGATGTCTTAAAATATCTTGCCTTTCTATGCCTTTGAACTATTTATGTAAGTTAGCAAGATACAATCTCTTCTTCCTCTGCATAAAAATAGCTGTAATCTGGATATAGAAAAGGATTATGGAAGTACAGAGAAGGCATTTAGTCCCACGGATAAGAGTTTCACACAACATAATTTCTGTGGTATATTATCATCAAAATAATAAAACTAACAGCAATAGATTTTAATCACTATAAAGAAAACATTAGAATTAGATATAATAAAACTCCAGAAATGATTTTAGAAGTTGTCTTGGTTTTTTTTTTTCCAGAAGTGCTAACTCGTATTTCTAACGTTACATTGTCAATTTTTATAAGAACTTTATAAACGGTTCAAAATTAATAGAATCATTAAAATAGTTCAGGCAGCAATTCAAATATCACTCACTAATGACTGTGTAATGAATGAAACTACAAAGAAAGGAAGCTCTTTTACCGAAGTATTTCTTTGCTACTGGATTAATAAAGGCTGGCAAAAATTTCTTCTGACAGATGGCAGGTTTTGTCACTCTTTTCTAAGATAAGACATCTGTTTGCTTCCCAGCGAAAGACCCTTGCTACAAGGATCATTTCTTAGTGACAGCCCTGACAAGTTTGACATTTGTTTCATGAAGTATTCTGAAGCAGCCAACAAGAAAATGTGCCCTTTGGGGCCACTGGGAAGTAGACAGGTTTACCTCTTAATGTTTAGCCTGTTAATTTATACTCCAGAAAACATGTGATCATAGCAACCTTGCAGATCTGCTGTTAACATGCGGAATTTCAGGAATACACACACCTAACAGTAACACTCGTAATGCCAAATCATTGCACGTGATTCCCTGGCCTCCCTGCTCCTTGTACACTGACAGCATTGTTGGAGTGAGGAGAATGATAATTTCTAGGCACACATGGACCATGTAATTATGGACTCAGGTGGCAACATGAGACTAAAAAGTAATTCAAACAGAAAATAAGTAAAAACAGTGCCATTTTCCATCTAAGCTAGATCCCATAAAACCCAAGAGTCTTTAAATACTACTCAGCTTGCAGCATCAGTTTGGAAGAGGTGGCTTTCTATTTCCTTTATTTACAAATTTGACTTTGTTCTCAAAATAGTTGAAAGAATTAATGTCAATAAAACCTATCCATCCCACTTTTCCTTTCTCTTGAGGTAACCAATTCTAAACAAAGAGCAATTATTTCAGCAGCTGGACTTCTTAATGCTCAGGTAGTATCTAGACTCAAAATCACAGTCTATGAATAAAGATGACTCTGTATTTACGCCACAGACTGTCAAGTTTTAAATGATTTCTTTTAAAGGTTGCATTATACAAAGGGACAAACTTTCCCCATTATTTCATTTTATTTTTAAAGATGACTTTATGAGTACCTTTAGAGTAGAAAAATCTGTCCAACACTACCTTAACCAAATGATTAGGATTGACATTACCAGTAATGCATATTAACATCAACCCTTTGGTAAGACGCTTTACAAAGGGCATGTTAATTCTGACTTGTGGTATCCTTCCCAGCAATGCATGAACCTCAGTCTAATAAGAAAACATCAGATAAATGCTCTATAAAAGAAATGAACAGTAGACGATAACAACACTATAGGAAGCTGGATGAAGGGCAAATGGGAGTTATCTGTGCTAGTTCTACAACTTTTGAAAGTGAAAGTGAAGTTGCTCAGCAGTGTCTGACTCTTTCTTTGCGACCCCATGGACTGTAGCCTACCGGGCTTCTCCGTCCATGGGATTCTCCAGGCAAGATTACTGGAGTAGGTTGCCATTTTCTTCTCCAGGGGATCTTCCCAACCCAGGGATCGAACCCAGGTCTCCTGCATTGTGGGCAGATGCTTTACCCTCTGAGCCACCAGGGAAACCCCTAAGTTTTGGTAAGTCTAAAATTATTTAAAATTTAAAAAAGATTTAAAAAACAAAATGGAAATGAATACTTGATGAAAGTTTTCTAAATTCAAAGTAAGGGTGATTTATGCACACAGATTTTATGTAAAAGAAAATTCAAGGTTACTTTAGCCTCTACATTGAAAATATACAGCTAAAATAAATTGTTTATGCTTTCCATTTTTGTATTTAAAATTCCTTTAAGTACCTCAACTGTTTATTATGATGATGCTATTAATTTTTATTTTCTTGTTTGTGCTTCCAGGCATTTTTCTTACATTTGTACTCTGAGTACAGATTACTTTCAGAGTCAGAAAATATAAGCTTTATCTCCAGAAATAAGGAAGCATAATGGGAGACTGTTTTCAAAGAGAATGATGTCAGCTGTTTTCATTTTATAGCAGCAGATAAAGACATATGGTGGGAACAGTAAAATAAAGTGAGAAAGTACAACTAAGCACTAAAATATTTCTATTTTCTTGTGATATTTTCTTCAGATTTTAAATATTCCTTTAATCAGAAGAGTTTCTATAATCAGATTCAAATTAATAGTTGAAATTATCTGTATGCTTTAACTATAATCCTTTCAAACTACAGTATATATGCAGCTTCCAGTAAAAAATATGAAGACACACTTAACCTGTTAATTGTAGGGTAAGTACAGAAAAGTAATATATAATATACTCTAATCTGTGGTCGAACATTACTCTTTTACTCATTTAAAACATACCAGATGTTAACTCTCAACAGCATTTAAGACTATGCTTTTAATACTGAAAATAAGCTAGTGCTGCACAATAGGAAAAATTTATCTTAATAACTGAAAAAATGTTGATGATAATGAAAATGTTTTAGGCAAAAACGAGCATGCTGCATGCTTCAGACTAAAATTAATTAGAGTTTTTAGCGTTTTACAATTCCACCATAATTCTTTAAATGGTGCATTTACTTCATGGCAATAAACAACTTGGATCATTAAGTAATGTGCAAAATGTGTGTGATGTGCTACATTTAATAACCTTTGGCCCTTCTTTCTGTACTTCTGGCATTCAGTTTTCCAATGCACTGAATAAGCAATTGAAGACCACAATTAAATTTCCTGACGTTGCATATTTGAGATTCTTATTTCATTTAATACAAAAGGCAATTAGTCTACCGTTTTACAACTGAATCCCAACTTTAGTGGGCTGTGATAAAGATACTGAAATGAACTTACAAGAAATGCTTAATTAAATTTACAGTAAAAAGCAAAAGAGGTCTTTTTCTTATGACAGAAGTTGCATATTTAATTAGAAAGTCTAGGGCTACGCTGTGATATTACAGTAACCTGGGAAGTTCTTAGTGAACCTAGCTCAAACATAAATGTTGCTAAATAAGATGGAGTTATTTTATAAATCTCTACCTTTTTTCTCTACTTAGTGATTTAACAAAAGGTAGTTAAATATTGTCTAATATTGTAATATTATCTAATATTACAAAATCATGGGCTTTATGTTAGTAACAAGTATAACACATACATAAAAGGACAATGAGTGCTCAGTCATGCCCGACTCTTTGCAACTCCATGGACTGTAGCTCTCCAGGCTCTGTCCATGGAGTTTTCCAGGTAAGAATACCGGAAAGGGTTGCCATTTGCTACTTACTCCAGGGGACCTTCCTGACCCAGGGATCGAACCTGTGTCTCCTGCACTGGCAGGTGAATTCTTTAACCCTGTGCCACCTGGGAAGCCCCAAAGGGATGGTAATACATTTCTAGTTTCATGTATGAGTATATATGAATTACATATCTCATTTATTTCATTTATTAGCAATCATATCTCTCCATTTGTGATTCTGGAGATCTAGTTGAGTAAGTTTGCCCTTCTAATCTTTAGTTGAGTAGGTTTGCCCTTCTAAATCTTTAGTTTCTCTTGTTACCTTTAACTTCTTTGTGTTGTTTTTTGATGGCACGGAAATGGGATAGTTAAAAATAAGGCTTTGGATTACCTATGTATGATTTGAGATCAAGATAATTTCTGTGACCTGGGAAGAAAGGCCCTAAGGATTGGTCAACCATCTGGGGAGGGCATATTAAAACGGAATGGAAAATAGTAAGTGAAAGATAAGAGTCTGGCAAAATTGAATTAAAAAAGGAAAATGAATGATAGATGGTAAGTGTGAATTAGGGCAGACACTTAATGAGCACAAACCTAATTCTATAAGCTTGTATCTTCCCATAAACATTAAAAAAACCTCACAACTTTGAAGTTTTAGGTATTTAGCAGGTTGCTAACTGCTGGGTCTAGAAATTTTAATCATATTCTTTTCTTCTCTGACAGATGAGTTCTTGTATAAGGCATATGTTTGATAACCCCTGCAGAACTTATGATCTTAAAGATAATAAAATTTCCTTCTTTGGTAGGCTTCTAATATCTAGGATATAAGTTTAGAAGTATACACTACAAATCAAATTCTATAATGGGGCAATATATTTTCAAATGAGAACAAATCCAATGTATATGAATTAAAAGTTTATGTTATATTAAGATATAACATTTTAAGAGGCTCTTCAGAAAGTATTTTTGCATAAATCATCTATTATTCACTAAGTGTAACATTACAAAAATCCTAAATGTGCTAATATTTAAAGATAATACATATGAATTTTTACTTTTCCCACAGATATTCAATGAGAAGAGACATTTCTAAATTTATGTAGTTTGATTTTTTTCTGTCCTAAACAAACACATACAAGATTAAATTTCATCAAGCAAAAATGAGGCAAAACTAATGTCTAAAAATGTTTGAGGTTAAAAAGCTCACCAGTAAAATTATAGTTTCACAGCTAAGAAATTTCTAGGTTGTATAAACATCAATGACTGACTCATTAAAATGTCCAGTCATACATGCACTGTTTTATGACTGGAAATTATTCAGCAATAAATGAGTTCCTTATACAAGCTGGAAAATACTTATATGTAGCATATTTATATTTATTAATATAAGCAATAACCACTGATATTGGAATTGGCCATTGTGGAAGAAGTGACCTCTTCAGTAATATGTGACAGCATTCTGTTTATCCTTTATAAAATGATGAGAAGTTTAATGCAACATAGATTTAAAAGCCATTTTACATATATAAGATGCTTACTCCTTGGAAGAAAAGTTATGACCACCCTAGATAGTATATTCAAAAGTAGAGACATTACTTTGCTGACTAAGGTCTGTCTAGTCAAGGCTATGGTTTTCCAGTGCTCATGTATGGATGTGAGAGTTGGACTGTGAAGAAGGCTGAGCACTGAAGAATTGATGCTTTTGAACTGTGGTGTTGGAAAAGACTCTTGGGAGTCCCTTGGACTGCAAGGAGATCCAACCAGTCCATTCTGAAGGAGATCAGCCCTGGGATTTCTTTGGAAGGAATGATGCTAAAGCTGAAACACCAGTACTTGGGCCACCTCATGCGAAGAGTTGACTCATTGGAAAAGACTCTAATGCTGGGAGGGACTGGGGGCAGGAGGAGAAGGGGACGACAGAGGATGAGATGGCTGGATGGCATCACGGACTCGATGGACGTGAGCCTGAGTGAACTCCGGGAGATGGTGATGGACAGGGAGGCCTGGCGTGCTGCAATTCATGGGGTCGCAAAGAGTCGGACATGACTGAGTGACAGAACTGAACTTACATATATAATATTAAAAGGATTTTTGGTGTTATATCTTTAACATATACAATATTAAAGATCAAGATGGCAGAGTAGAGGGATATGGAGCTCACCTGCTGTGTGTGTTTTGTGAGAGAGAGAGAGAGAGTCACTCAGTTGTGTCCGACTCTTTGTCATCCCATGGACTGTAGCCCACCAGGATTGTGTCCATTGGGATTCTCCAGGCAAGAATACTGAAGTGGTTTGCCATGTCCTCCTGAAGGGGATCTTTCCAACCCATGGACTGAACCCAGGTCTCCTGCACTGCAGGTGGATTATTTACTGTCTGAGCCACCAGGGAAACCCTGACCTGCTCTAACAAATAGATAAAAATATTTTAGTTTTTGCTTATCTGAGAAATTCTTGTTTTTAAGTTTACTTATTATTGTTATATTAGATGCTCAGTCATGTCTGACTCTTTGTGACTCCATGGACTGAGGATCCTCTGTCCGTGGAATTCTCCAAGCAAGAATACTGGAGTGGGTTACTATGCCCTTTTCCAGGGGATCTTCTCGACCCAAGGATTGAACCTGGGTTCCCTCACAGCTCAGTCGGTAAAGAATTTGCCTGCAATGCAGGAGACCTGGTTTCAATTTCTGGGTTGGGAAGATCCCCTGGAGAAGGAAATGGCAATCCACCCCAGTATTTTGCCTGGAAAATCCCAGACAGAGGAGCCTAGCAGGCTACAGTCTATGGAGTCGTAAGAGTCAGACATGACTTGAAAACTAAACCACTAACCATCACCACCACCTCCCCTATTGCAGGCAGATTCTTTGCCATTTGAGCTACCCTAGAGGTTAGTTAGCTCTGTGAATACTAAACCAATCCTAAAAAGAAATATCTAAAGGTCTTCACTAAATGGAAAAGAAGCAAGTATCTACATGAAAGGAAAATAAAAAAAGGACTGAAGATTACTTAAATAAGCCAGCACAAATATTAACAATAAAAACAATGAAAAAAATTATGTGAAAGCAATTATAACTACAACGAACAGCAAAAGGATAGAAATTAAGATGTCAAATAGGACATCATAAAATGCAGGGAGGGAAGCAAGAAAAATGTAAATCTTTTAGAATATATTTGAGTTTATATGACTACCAGATTAAAGCAAGTAGGTAAGCTATGGGTTAATATACTTGAAAACTAGTTCAGTTCAGTTCAGTCACTCAGTTGTGTCCGACTCTTTGAGACCCCATGTATTGCAGCATGCCAGGCCTCCCTGTTCATCACCAACTCCTGGAGTTCACTCAGACTCATGTCCATCAAGTCCGTGATGCCATCCAGCCATCTCATCCTGGTCGTCCCCTTCTCCTCCTGCCCCCAGTCGCTCCCAGCATCAAAGTCTTTTCCAATGAGTCAACTCTTTGCATGAGGTGGCCAAAGTACTGGAGTTTCAGCTTTAGCATCATTCCTTCCAAAGAAATCCCAGGGCTGATCTCCTTCAGAATGGACTGGTTGGATCTCCCTGCAGTCCAAGGGACTCTCAAGAGTCTTCTCCAACACCACAGTTCAAAAGCATAAATTCTTCGGTGCCTTCTTCACAGTCCAACTCTCACATCCATACATGACCACAGGAAAAACCATAGCCTTGACCAGACGGACCTTAGTTGGCAAAGTAATGTCTCTGCTTTTGAATATGCTGTCTAGGTTGGTCATAACTTTTCTTCCAAGGAGTAAGCATCTTTTCATTTCATGGCTGCAGTCACCATCTTCAGTGATTTTGGAGCACAAAAAAATAAAGTCTGACACTGTTTCCACTCTTTCCCCATCTATTTCCCATGAAGTGATGGGACCGGATGCCATGATCTCCGTTTTCTGAATGTTGAGTTTAAGCCAACTTTTTCACTCTCCTCTTTCACTTTCATCAAGAGGCTTTTTAGTTCCTCTTCACTTTCTGCCATAAGGGTGGTGTCATCTGTATATCTGAGGTTACTGATATTTCTCCCTGCAATCTTGATTCCAGCTTGTGTTTCTTCCAGCCCAGCGTCTCTCATCATGTATTTGGCATATAAGTTAAATAAGCAGGGTGACAATATACAGCCTTGACGTACTCCTTTTCCTATTTGGAACCAGTCTGTTGTTCCATGTCCAG
Organism: Nanger dama; assembly: GCA_917880005.1. Taxonomy (NCBI): domain Eukaryota; kingdom Metazoa; phylum Chordata; class Mammalia; order Artiodactyla; family Bovidae; genus Nanger; species Nanger dama. The sequence continues at coordinate 42,739,287 of CAKJTW010000007.1, forward strand.
TTCTAACTGTTTCTTCCTGACCTGCATATAGGTTTCTCAGAAGGCAGATTAGGTGGTCTGGTATTGCCATCTCTTGAAGAATTTTCCACAGTTTATTGTGATCCACACAGTCAAAGGCTTTGGCATAGTCAATAAAAGAGAAATAGATGTTTTTCTGGAACTCTCTTGCTTTTTTGATGCACATGTTGGCAATTTGATCTCTGGTTCCTCTGCCTTTTCTAAAACCAGCTTGAACATCAGGAGTTCACGGTTCACGTATTGCTGAAGCCTGGCTTGGAGAATTTTGAGCACTTTTACTAGTATGTGGATGAGTGCAATTGTGCGGTAGTTTGAGCATTCTTTGGCATTGCCTTTCTTTGGGACTGGAATGAAAACTGACCTTTTCCAGTCCTGTGGCCACTGCTGAGTTTTCCAAATTTGCTGGCATATTGAGTGCAGCACTTTCACAGCATCATCTTTCAGGGTTTGAAATAGCTCAACTGGAATTCCATCACCTCCACTAGCTTTGTTCATAGTGATGCTTTCTAAGGCCCACTTGACTTCACATTCCAAGATGTCTGGCTCTAGATTAGTGATCACATCATCATGACCTATTACATCTGGGTCGTGAAGATCTTTTTGTACAGTTCTTCTGTGTATTCTTGCCACCTCTTCTTAATATCTTTTGCTTCTGTTAGGTCTATACTATTTCTGTCCTTTATCGAGCCAGGATAATCACAAATCAAAAAGATGCAGTAAGTTCACAAAAATAAAAAGGAAAGGAACTATAGTATAATAGAAAAGAAGACTATCAAAGCACAAGAGAAAAACAAAAAGAAGACAGGGATAAAGAAGGAATACAAAGGAATCAACTGGGAAACAAGGTTTAAAATGGCAATAAATAATTATCAATAAGTATGTTAAAGGTAAATGGACTAAATTCTCCAATCAAGACACAGAGCGAAAGACTAGATAATAAAACAAAAACCTTCAATATGCTGCCTACAAGAGATTTTCTTTAGGGAAAAAAATGTATACATTGAAAGCAAGGGGATAGAAAAAGGTGTTTCATGCCAACGGAAATGACAAAGCAAGAGTAGCAATATTCATATCAGACAAAACAGACTTTAAAACAAAGGCCATAAAGAAAGACAAAGGAGACTACATAATGACAGAAAGATCAATTCAAGAAGAGGTGTATATGCACCCATTATAGAAGTGTTTAAATACATAAATAATAACAGACATAAAGGGACAAACTAATGGAAATTCAGTAAGGCAACGGAGATCCTAAATGACACAACAGAACAGACTTAATTGAGATCTATAGGATAGTACATCTAAAAAGTCCAGAATATATATTTTTTCAAGTACATATGGAACATTTTCTAGGATAAATACATCCTCTACATACTAGGACACAAAATAAACCTCCATAAATTAAGAGGTGGAAATTATTTCAAACATCTTTTCTAACTATGACATGAAACTAGAAATCAGTTACAGAAAGAGAAACAAGGGGAAAAACGATTACATGGAGACTAAACAAAATGTTACTAAAAAATCAGTGAGTCAATGATGAAACCAAAGAGGAAATAAAAAATACCTTGAGATAGATGACAATAAAACACAACCATACAAAATCTATGGGGCACAGCAAAAGTTCTAAGCAATCCTGAGAAAAAGAACAAAGCTGGAGGTATAACATTTCCAGACTTCAGACAATACTACAGAGCTACAGTAATTAAAACAGCATGATATTGGCACAAAAACAGACATAGATCAATGGAACAGAAAAGAGAACACAGAAATAAGTCCGTATGCCTTTGGTCATGGAGAAGGCAATGGCAACCCGCTCCGGTACTCTTGCCTGGCAAATCCCATGGACGGAGGAGCCCGGTAGGCTGCAGTCCATGGGGTTGCTAGGAGTTGGACACGACTGAGCGACTTCACTTTCACTTTTCACTTTCCTGCACTGGAGAAGGAAATGGCAACCCATTCCAGTGTTCTTGCCTGGAGAATCCCAGGGATGAGGGGAGCCTGGTGGGCTGCTGTCTCTGGGGTTGCACAGAGTTGGACACGACTGAAGCAACTTAGCAGTAACAGCCTTTGGTCAATTACTCTTCTTCAACAAAGGTGACATATATAATGGAGAAAAACATTTTCTTCAGCAAGTGGTGTTTGAAAAGCTGGACAGCCACATGTTAACCAATAAAGTTAGAACACTCTTTCACACTATGCACAAAATTAAACTCAAAGTGACTTCAAGACTTACTAAGACATGACACCATAAAACTTCTAGAAGAAAACACAGGAAAAATATTCTCTGACATTGTACCAATGTTTTCTTAAGTCAGTCTTCCAGGGCAGAAAGCAATAAAGCGAAGATAAACAAATGGGCCTTAATCAAACTTATAAGCTTTTGCACACCAAGAAAAGAAAAGAGTTAGTTGCTCAGTTGTTTCTAGCTCTTTGTGATCCCATAGACTACAGCCCGTCAGGCTCCTCTCTGTCCATGGAATTCTCCAGAAGGGAATGGGTAGCCAGTCCCTTCTCCAGGGGATCTTCCTGGCCCATGGATTGAACTGAGGTGTCCTGCATTGCAGGCAGATTCTTCACCGTCGGAGCCACAAGGAAACCGTAAACAAATGAAAAAAACAACCTATGCACTGGGAGAAAATATTTCCAAATGATGTGACTGACAAGGGCTTGATTTCCAAAATATACAAACAACTCATACAACTCAGGGCTTCCTAGTGGCTCAGTGGTAAAGAATCGGCCGGCCACTGCAGTAGATTCAGGTTTGATCCCTGGATCAGTAAGACCCTTAGAGAAGGAAATGGCAACCCATTCCAGTATTCTTGCTTGAGAAATTCCATGGACAGAGAAGTCTGGTGGTTTACAGTCCACAGAGGTTGCAACAAGTCAGATACAACTTAGCAACTAAACAACAACAACATACAACTCAGTAACAAACAACCCAATCAAAAAATGGGCAGAAGACCTAAATTGACATTTCTCCAAAGAATACATGGAGATGACCAACAAGTATATGAAAAGATTTTCAACACTGCCAATTATTAGAGAAATGCAAATGAGAACTATATTGAGGTATCATCTCACACAGTTCAGAATGGTCATCAGGAAAACGTTTACAAATACTAAATGCTGAAGAGGGTTTGGTGAAAAGCAAACCCCTCCTACACTGCTGGTGGGAATGTAAATTGGTACAGCCACTATGGAAAATAGTATGTGATCCTTAAAAACCTAAAAATAGAGTTACCCTATGATCCAGAAATCCCACTCCTGCTCATATATCCAGAAAAGACAAAAACTCTAATTTGAAAAGATACATGCACCCTAATGCTCATAGCAGCACTATTTACAGTAGCCATGGAAACAACCTTAGTGTCCATCAACAGATGAATGGATAAAGAAGTGGTACATATATACAACGGACTATTACTCATCCACAAAAAGAATGAAATAATGGCATTTGCAGCAACATGGGTGAGCCTAGAGAATATGCTACTAAGCAACAAAAGGCAGAAAGAAAAAGATGAATACCATATGATAAAACCTGTGGAGTCTAAAAAAAATTATACAAATGAACTTATTTACAAAATAGAAACAGACTCACAGACATAGAAAACAAACTTTTGCTTACCAAAAGGGAAAGAGGCAGGGGTAAGATAAGTTAGGAGTATGGCATTAACAGATACACACTACCATTTGTAAAACAGATAAACAACTATACTCTACAGTACAGGGAACTATATTCAGTATCTTTTAATAGCCTATAATAGAAAGGCAGAAAAAAATTTATTGTATATAAATAGGTGTATAATCAAATCACTCTGCTGTACATGTGAACCTAACAAATATTGTAAATCAATATTCAATTAAAAAATTATACTTCAATTAAACATTTTTTTTGCTTAGTCAAGCCCTATAGTTAATATTTACCTAGACTATGTATCAAAGCACTGTTAAAGAAGTAGAATTTATATAAATGGTAATTCACAATCTTAAAGTGCTACTTTAGAGAAGAGGAGAAGACAGTCAAAAAGTGAAAGGTAACACAAACTCCCTAATGAAAATGATGTTATTTAAATAACTTGATGTTTAGGCTTGATAACTGTCCTAGTATATAAGAAGTTATCAAAAGAAGGTGGGTGCTTCATACTCACCGTACATGTTTTGTAACGCTTTTAAAATCAAATTTGTCTCAACACAAAAAGAAAGAACAGATAAGCAAACAGATGAATGATCTTAGATGATTTAGAAATAAGTATACTTATGTTGTAAATACTATAAAGTTTCTCACCAAAATAATATACAGAGGTTATCAGAGTTGTAACAATTTCAGCATTTCTGTGTTATGGACAGCTCATTACAGACTCCATACTGTAAACCAGTAAATTGTATTTACTGCTTGCTAGTAAAACCATAAAATCATTCAGAGATACTGAGTTATGTTTCACACATGAAATTCATTTAGTGTTTTGAGGATTCATGAAGTTTAATAAGAACAATGAGAATCAAATTCAACTCTTAACAGTAAAATAATCTTCTCATTTTACAAGACTCTTCATCCCTTGACTCACATTAAACATTTTTATCTTTTAAAGATAATATTAAGTATTGAAGTAAGTTCTATTCCTAGAAATCCTTCCTTTCTTCCTCCTGCAAAAATTTATTGAACAATGACTGTGTGTCAGACACTGGGAAAGGTACTGGAAATAGCATAATGAATGAAATGTCTTCCTGCCTAGAGAAGCCTGTGTTCCAGTGTGGTAAAAAGTGAAAGTGAAAGTTGCCCAGTTGTGTCTGCCTCTTTACAACCATATAGTTCATGGAATTCTCCAGGCCAGAATACTGGAGTGGGTAGCCTTTCCCTTCTCCAGGAGATATTCCCCAACCCAGGGATTGAACCCAAGTCTCCTGCATTGCAGGCAAATTCTTTGCCAGCTGAGCTATCAGGGAAGCCCAATGTGGTAGATAGGCAGTAATATAATTATAGTGCAATGGAGAAAGTATATTTTAAAGTCTATCAGGCATAAAATGTAAAGAGAAAAAACTGAACTATGACAATATATAAGGAGAGTTTTTTTTTTTTTAAAGGATGAGTTATATTCTAGAGTTGAGGTATGGCATCTGAATAATATATCCTCCTTCATTCTCAATGATTGGGATTCTGCATCTTTGAAACAAACACTTCTCAACATAACTTACACTGCTGCTGCTTACAGTGACTACTCTTTTATTAAGATTAAGTCAACATCATAGGACTACCTCTTTGAGAAATAAACTTATGCTTAAAAGTGAATTTTTAAAACTTTACTCCCAAGTGAACAGATTAAGTTGCTGCAAATATCTCTATTTCAAGTTGAATGCTATTTTCCCTAGAATGAATCCATTAATCTTCTCAGTTTTATTGGAAATTAATAGCTCATTAGACATCCAAGTAACACATTTCCTATGGCACATTAATTTTTCATGAGTGAAAAAAGTTTGACTTTGCTTCAGAAAAATAAAAATAACATTTTAGAAAATTCCACACAGAAATTTGCTGTAATATAACAGCCATATTTTCTACATTCTGACTTCAAAATAATTGTATAAATACTATTTTGCTCTTAAAAGTTAAATGTTTTAAACTCTTTGCTTTAAACTGTTACCATAATGAAAACCAAGTACTGATACCATTGTAAATGACTGCCAAAAGTAGTCTTGTGGTAAGTACCAAATCAGTTAAAAGTTTACCTGAAAATGTATTTACTTAACTGATGTTTTCTATAATCAATTAGTTATTCTGTAAGTACAAAGTATTTCTCAATATTTCATGATCAACATTATAAAACATTAGAAAAAATATTTGATAAAATGACATTTGAAAAACCTATTTGAAAAGATAATTCAGAGAGCCACAAAAGCCATTCATACATTTGCCCGATTATCAACTGTGTGTCAGTTATTGTGATAGGTGCTAATAAAAAAAAAAAAATATATAAGGCAGGTTCTGAGCCTTATGAATCTTTTTAATCTCTGTCCAAAACAATGATTACTAACTATAATTGCAATTAAGATATGTTCAATGAAAGTACAATGCTATAAGCATTTCACTAGAAAAGCCTCAAAGTTTCAGAGAAGCTCGTCCCGTCCTAAAAACTCAGACCTGGAGGATAAGATGGAGAGGTAAACCTAAAGTCCACACATAGACAACATCTGAAGACAAAGAAACATCTTCGATTAATTCACCCTACAACCATCTAATAGTCTTAATTCTGAATATGTCAACACAAGGAATGAAATATTAAAAGTTATATTTTCTATTACTTGCAGTTAAAGCATCCTTACCAATATAACAGTGGAATCTTTGTTAATTTTCTTCTCGTAGTTCTCTGAATTTTCCCCATATCTTTTATTTCTTTTAACTTCCTTTTATCAATGTTTTTAGAACTCTGTTACTCTTATCTGGAGATGGCTCTAAAGGGCCTCAAATGCCATCTATTTTATTTTGACTCTCCAATTTATACCTTCAGCCTGGCATATATTCCATGTTTTAAGGTCACATGCCTACTGCTACTTGATGCCTTCACTGAACTTTTAAATAAGCACTTCAAACAGACCAGGTCAAAGCCAAACTTGATTGCCTTTCCCCAGGCACGACCAACCTCCCTCAAAAGCCTTATACCTCTCCTGGTCTATAATTTATACAATTGCTCAAATACAAACTCTAGGAGTCATTCTTTGATTCTTTTCTTTCTCTCATACTCCAGAGCCAACTCCTGTTATCTCTATTACCACAGATAACACCATTTCAGTATTTCCATTCCATATTTCCTGCCAGGATTACTCTAATACCTTCCTAACCAACTGCTTCCATTTTACTGTTGTACAACTGATTCTCCATATGATATGGAGCAATTTTTGTAAGGTATGGAGGATATCACATCCCATCTTTGCCTGAAACCCTCCAGGGAGTGCTGTATTTAGAGTCCAAACTCCTACCATGGCCTATAAAATCCTATAAAATCTGGCCCCTCCCACCTTTCTGGCTTCATCTTCAACAGTTCTCCAACTTGCTTATGTTAGCTCCAAACATGCTGGTCTTCCTTTAAATCCCGGAACAAATGGCACTAGCTGTTCGCTCTGCCTTAAACTTTATATGCCTAAGTTGTTTTGTTTTTGCTATGCAGTCTTAGTGAGTTCTCTGATGGCATGCACATGGAAAAGGCTTTCCTCCACCAAGCAGAGGAAAGAACAGTTCTTCATAACACTTATCACAATGAAATAACCATTTACTTCCTTATTTTATATATTATCTGTCTTCCCTCACTACAGTGTAATCTCCACGATAGCAGATTTTCTCTGTCTTGCTAACCACAGAATCCTCAGAAGCTAGTGTCATCCTCAGAAGCTAGAAATGACAGTGTCTCAGTATCTCTTTACTGTATGAGTAACTACCCTACTATATAACTGCATAGGAAACAAACAGTAGTTTTGACTTTTTCAGTATTTATTAAATACAGAGTTTTCACATACACTGCATCTAATACTCACAAGTGCCAGGCAACGTAAGTATTACCATTCCCAATTACCATCCAGAAAATTGAGAATTAAAGACATTAAAGAACTACCCCGGGTAACATACCTAAAAGTGTAAGAGCACCTGGATTTACACTCAGCTCTGTCTGACTCCAAAGAATTCTCCTTGCAGTATTCCAGACAAGTAGAATTGCTCATGATCAGTAAATTTAAACCTCACTTATATTTCCAAAATACCAATAATTCATTTTTGTCCAACAGATAATGATCACATTAATTGCTCAGTCATACAAAAAGATTTGTCTTGCAGAAATGATTGAAAAGCAATTTTTAAATCCAAAACAGTTTAGCCATTGTGCACCTTGAAGATTATTTATAGAAATACTGATAAACATACGACTTGCCTTTTCATTTTTCAAGCATTCTGACATTAGGATTTGTTGTGTTATATTTCCTAAATCTCATGAGGATACAGAAATGGTTGAGAACAAAATGGGGTACTGGGTAAATGTTGCAAGGAACAGTTTCTGAGAAACATAAAATTCTGCCATTACCTTGGGATGGCTGTTCTTTTGTCTTCAAATAAGCCTGTGTAAAGAAGATTTATTATCAAGGTCCATGGCTTTCTCAATTCTTTGACAGATACCAACACAAAGGTTTACTTTCTCAGAAAGAAAAAATAGTCTCTATTTTTAAGAAAAAGGATCACAAGCCTTTACAGAGGTAGGTCTGTGAAGGACTCTTGGAAGCTTTTGGAAATGTTAAGAGTTCAAATTGAAGGGTCTCAAAAGAAAATCCTGGTATAATATTAAATTGAATATAAAGCGGACAAAATGTAACATTTAAGGAAAATTAAATTATAAATATAAAATAACTTTTAAACATAAAAATGATCTCATAGCCATATTATGTGGCAACCATATTGTTGAATCAAATTAATTAAACACTTGGAAAGTGCTAATTTTCATAATACAGGTGTTCAACAGTTACCCAGGAAACAAATCTCTAATTCTGCACTGAAATATGAAAGCATTTTTTAAAAGATGATTTTACTTTTCTTAACTTTTAAAGATACTATCATGCATTTTATCATAGACAGAAAATACATAAACAGAGTGTGACCTTTTAATTCCAATTTTATTTTAAAATTAAAAAATAAGCTGTATACTCTGAATTTCACCAGTCTGAAATGTCTTGTTGATATATGATACATCTAATTTCAAAAGAATGATAAAGCAGACTATAACTGACCAACAGCAGGCATTGGAAACTGTGATACCATTTTGCTTCCTCTGAATGTAGCCTCGCATGAATCATTGTTAGGACTTAGCATACAAGTAGTATACCTCATAATTAATTTGATTATGTATTTTATACATCACAAGCAGCTCAATAAATATGAAATAATATGTTGTTTTCTGGAAAGTTATATGGAAAGCTGGTTACATTTTCTACATTCAGAAAAAAAAGTGGGCTTCTAATATACAAAATAAATCTACATCGTTATTTAAACTAAGATTTGCTTAAAAAAATTAACGATGTGTAGGTGCTAGCGACAAAGAACCTGTGTGCCAATGCAGGAGATATAACAGACGCTGGTTCAGTCTCTGGGTCAGGAATATCCCGTGGAGGAGGGCATGGTGGGTTACAGTCCATAGGGTAAGTAAATGAGTCAGGCGTGACCAAAGTGACTTCGCATGCAGGCACAATAAAAGAATACGGTGAAAGAAGGAACAGGGAAAACTGATAAAGAATGTCCTCCTCTCTTTCTCTCCTCTATTCTTTTAATCAGAATTATTAAGTGAATACCTGCTACATACTGTGCATATGTTCAGGGTAGAGAGGAGAACAAACAGCTGATCCTTTTTCAGAAAACTTACGCATTTCAACTGTAAAACGAGTTCAACTAATGCCGCCTACCTTCACTATTCCTTGTCAACAGACACCTCTATGTTTCTTCAGAAAGTCAAATTATTTTGTTTATAAAATATTGCAAACACAGCAATAAGCACAGCTATAACTTTTAGCACTTATTGAACCCCCTGGATATTTCTTCCCCAATACATTCCTCTTCCTTCCTTTTTACCAGACGTGACCAATATGCTGAACTGGACATCACTCACTGGTATGCTTTCATACCATATTTTAACATATATGAGTGGCATCATATTAAACTTCTACAACTTCCAGGTTATTTTCAACACTATATTTTACTTATTTATTTGTTATACTTTCTTATCTTAAAATAACATACATGTTTTCAGCTCAAAAACTAGCATGACAAACTAGAAACAATCCAACTAAGTTAGGGTGGTGACAGATACAGCACTATTATTCAATCTTGTTTGGAGAAACTGGTCAATACAATTAGAAGAGAATGCCATGAAGCATAAAATTGTAAGACAGGATAAAACCACCTCTATTTGTTTATACCTGGAAATGTCAAGAGCATCAACTGAAGCACATAAACAGAAAGAGAATTCAATGAGCACCTGTTTATGAGGAAGATCAATGGCAGGTAACAGAATAAAACAATTTAAACAGACAACTATTATGGTCTGTATCCATATTCCTCTAATTACCTCTCTAAATTTTAAGACTGATTAAAGAAAGAGTACTGTTTGCTATGTGTATTTTTAAGAAGAGCAAGTCAATATATTCAGTTCAGTTCAGTCGCTCAGTCGTGTAAGACTCCTTTGCGACCCCATGAATCGCAGCACGCCAGACCTCCCTGTCTACCACCACCTCCCGGAGTTCATTCAGACTCACGTCCATCGAGTCCGTGATGCCATCCAGCCATCTCATCCTTGGTTGTACCCTTCTCCTTCTGCCCCCAATCCCTCCCAGCATCAGAGTCTTTTCCAATGAGTCAACTCTTCGCATGAGGTGGCCAAAGTACTGGAGTGTCAGCTTTAGCATCATTCCCTCCAAAGAAATCCTAGGGTTGATCTCCTTCAGAATGGACTGGTTGGATCTCCTTGCAGTTCAAGGGACTCCCAAGAGTCTTCTCCAACACCACAGTTCAAAAGCATCAGTTCTTTGGCACTCGGCTTTCTTCACAGTCCAACTCTCACATCCATACATGACCACTGGGAAAACCATAGCCTTGACTAGACGGACCTTAGTTGGCAAAGTAATGTCTCTGCTTTTGAATATGCTATCTAGGTTGGTGATAACTTTTCTTCCAAGGAGTTAGCGTCTTTTAATTTCATGGCTGCAGTCACCATCTGCAGTGATTTTGGAGCCCCCAAAAATAAAGTCTAACACTGCTTCCCCATCATATTAAAATAAGCAATTTACATTAAATACATAAGTCAGACACCAAGTTAAATAGATTTCATTGGTTTTCCAGACCACTCTTCTCTATTGCTATTGCTAAGTCGCTTCAGTTGTGTCCGACTCTGTGTGACCCCATAGACGGCAACCCACCAGGCTCCCCGTCCCTGGGATTCTCCAGGCAAGAACACTGGAGTGGGTTGCCATTTCCTTCTCCACTGTATGAAAGTGAAAAGTGAAAGAGAAGTCGCTCAGTCATGTCCGACTCTTAGTGACCCCATGGACTGCAGCCCACCAGGCTCCTCTGTCCATGTGATTTTCCAGGCAAGAGTACTGGAGTGGGGTGCCACTGCCTTCTCCAGCTCTTCTCTATAAAGAGCCATAAAATTTTAGAGACAGAAGGGAAGGTATTTTACTTAGAGGATAGATCATTTGATCCATTCTATTTACTCTACTGATAGAAAAGCCATTCTTACAGCACATAACTAACCTCCCCAGGATCCCACAGCTACTAAATAGTAGAGCTGGAATCAGAACTCAGGTCTCCTAAGCTGCTGTCTGGAACTGTTTGTCATGATGAGCCAGTACTGACCATGATGAATCAGTATGATTTTAAATTAAATGCTGGTAAAAATATAGTATGCCTAAAAGCAAGACAAAAAATGTGTGTACCTAGGTATTCTAAGAATCAAAGTAATCTAACATTGTAAAATAATTGTGTGTTCTTATCCAAAGCATCTACATGAGCACAGTGGACAATGTATATGCCTCTGGCCTCAGACAAAACTAATCCAGTCCTGCTTTGACACCTACTATTGGTGTGACCTTGGGAAAAGCACATGACCTCTCAGCCTCAGTTTCCTTATATGTAAAATTAAAAAAAAAAAACAACTATAAACTAACCTGAGAAAACACACTTTGGGGATTAGAAACATGATTATGCATGCAAATTATACTAATAAAATGTTTACATTTACTAATAAAATGTGTTAACAGAGTAGGTGCTCAAAACAAAGCCAGCAATTATTATTAAAGAAGTTAAAATATATTCCCAAAACCAGGCTCGAAAGTTGAGAAAGTTTATTGGAGAAAGTGCTTTTTCTTTTTACCAGAATACAAGTGAACAGTTTTGCTTCCTTTTCTAACTAAAATTTTAGTTGTTCAATGCTGATGGTAACTGTAATGTTAAGAATTACTTAAACTTGTAATATAGAAGTGTTTTCTACTCGTTTATTAACCTGCAAATATGTAAACGTCTATTCACTACCTGCCAGGTTCCTTTCTAGAAGGTGGAGAAACAAGTGGTAAATAACAGTATGTTTTTGTCCTCATAGGTCTTATATTTCAACAGGAAACAGAATAAACTGTTAGCAGATAATTTCACATTTTGATGTAGTAGAAAAAACAAAGGAAAACGAATACAGTGTGTGTGAGCACAGGTTTCCTTAGATAATGCTGTCAGGGAATGTTACTATAGAGGTAGAGGTAATATTCAGGCTGAGCTGCCTGTCAGGTACTAGCCTGTGAAGGGAGAATGTACAGGCATAGGGAACAAGGGCGAGGGCCTAACAGGACAAATGAGCTCAGCATGTATGACGCCAGTACATGTGGCAGGAGACACGATGTTAGGCTGATTCCATTTACAGTGAGAAGCCACTGAAGAATTTAATACTAAATAATCTGATTTTGAGCTTTAAGGTTATTTTGGTTGCTGTATAGAGAAAGAAGGATAGGGGTTATACGTAAGAATGAAAATAGAAAAATAAGTCAGAAGACAACTGCAACAGTACAAATCAGAAATGATGGCTTGGAGCACTGTAGTAGTGCTAGGAATGGGAAGATGTATGACATGGTTCTGAGTCAGGACAGGCTATGAGGGAGAAATTGAGGAATAAACAAAGGAGAGTAATTAGAACTGATTCCTGTTTGTGGCACACAAAAATGAAAGTAGTGAGTTGGGAAAGAGTAAGAGACAAGTATGCTATTATGGGAGAGAAGAATGATCTGGAAAAAAAAATTCTATTTCAGCAACAATCTTTAGCTGTCCAATGGGAACATCAGGAAAACATCAGGATACATGAATTTAGATCTTGAAGGAAGAGTTCAGGGCTGGTATTAGAAACGTAAAAGTCTCCAACTTATAGACGAGACTATATGCACTCATCAAGGGAATGGCATACAGAGAAGAAAAGGGTCCTATGGACTAAGCCATGGAAATAAAACTGGGCACAGGTGGAGTACTCAGCTAAGAAGATTGAGAAGGAGTTGCCATTTATGTAGCATGAAAATTAGGGGTCTCTGAGGGTCATCAGTTCAGTTCAGTTGCTCAGTCGTGTCCAACTGTTGTGACCCCATGGACTGCAGCATGCCAGGCTTCCCTGTTCATCACCGACTCCCTGAGCTTGCTCAAACTCATGTCCATCGAGTTGGTGATATCATCCAACCATCTCATCCTCTGGCATCCCCTTCTCCTCCTGCCTTCAATCTTTCCCAGCATCAGGGTCTTTTGCAATGAGTCAGTTCTTCACATCGGGTGGCCAATGTATTGGCACTTCAGCTTCAGCATCAGTCCTTCCAATGATATTCAGGACTGATCTCCTTTAGGATAGACTGGTTGGCTCTCCTTGCTGTCCAAGGGACTCTAAAGAGTCTTCTCCAACACCACAGTTCAAAAGCATCAATTTTTCAGTGCTCAGCTTCCTTATATATATATAGTCCAACTCTCACATCTATACATGACCACTGGAAAAACCATAGCCTTGGCTAGATGGACCTTTGTTGGCGAAGTAATGTCTCTGCTTTTGAATATGCTGTCTAGGTTGGTCATAACTTTTCTTCCAAGGAGCAAGCATCTTTATACAGTCACCATCTGCAGTGATTTTGGAGCCCCCAAAATAAAGTCTGTCACTGTTTCTATTGTTTCCCCATCTATTTGCCACAAAATGATGAGACCAGATGCCATGATCTTAGTTTTCTGAATGTTGAGTTTGAAGCCAACTTTTTCACTCTCCTCTTTCACTTTCATCAAGAGGCTCTTTAGTTCTCCTTCACTTTCTGCCATAAGGGCGGTGTCATCTGCATGTCTGAGGTTACTGATATTTCTCTTGGAAATCTTGATTGGGAAGTATTAAAACATGTCAAAGGAAATGAAGAGATTCTTCTTGAAGGAGTTAAGATATTTTCTATCTCATATTCCTCTGGTATTAGTTTCAAAGTCTTATGTCACACAAAAATTATTTGCTTTCAAAATACAGTACTATTATAGGAATTCTCATATTTTAAAAAATCATTTTATTTTGTGTTGGAGTGTAGCTGATTAACAATATTATGACAGTTTCAGGTGGACAGCAAAGAAACTAAGCCATACATAAACATGTATCTACTCTCCCCCAAACTTCCCTCCCATCCAGGCTGCCACATAACACTGAGCAGAGTTCCCAGTGCTAAACAGTAGAACCTTGTTGGTTATCCATTTTAAATATTGCAGTGTATACAATCTGATCCCAAACTTCCTAACTATCCCTTCTTCCCATCTTTTCCCCTGGCAACCATAAATTTGTTCTCAAAGTCTGTGAGTTTATTTCTGTTTTGTAAATAAGTTCATTTGTAACAGTTCTCCTTAGAGGAATTCTCACATTTTGACTCTAAAACTCTAGAATTAAGCCATAAACATACTATCTTAAGCCTAGATTTTCCAGTGAAATATGCTAAAATAATACTAGAAAGCAGAAGATCCAGGTTTGATCCCTGAATCAGGAAGATCGCCCGGAGAAGGGGATGGCTACCCACTCCAGTATTCCTGCCTATAGAAGTCCATGGACAGAGGAGCCTGGTGAGTTACAGTTCACAAGAGTCAGACACAACTGAAGGCACTAACACACTGAGTTCTTTCAAAACTTCTTCCAACGTTTTCATTTAATTCGTCTATATTCTCTTTTAAACTATAAGTATCAAGAGGACAGGGGTTATATCCTTTCAAGGATGCTCCTAGCAACTATAACTGGGCCCTACACCGATAAAGGACAGAAATGGTATGGACCTAACAGAAGCAGAAGATATTAAGAAGAGGTGGCAAGAATACACAGAACTGTACAAAAAGATCTTCACGACCCAGATAATCACAATGGTGTGATCACTCATCTAGAGCCAGACATCCTGGAATGTGAAGTCAAGTGGGCCTTAAAAGGCATCACTACGAACAAAGCTAGTGGAGGTGATGGAATTCCAGTGGAGCTATTTCAAACCCTGAAAGATGATGCTGTGAAAGTGCTGCACTCAATATGCCAGCAAATTTGGAAAAATCAGCAGTGGCCACAGGACTGGAAAAGGTCAGTTTTCATTCCAGTCCCAAAGAAAGGCAATGCCAAAGAATGCTCAAACTACCACACAATTGCACTCATCTCACATGCTAGTAAAGTAATGGTCAAAATTCTCCAAGCCAGGCTTTAGCAATACATCAACCGTGAACTTCCTGATGTTCAAGCTGGTTTTAGAAAAGGCAGAGGAACCAGAGATCAAATGGCCAACATCTGCTGGATCATCGAAAAAGCAAGAGAGTTCCAGAAAAACATCTACTTCTGCTTTATTGACTATGCCAAAGTCTTTGACTGTGTGGATCACAATAAACTGGAAAATTTTGAAACAGATGGCAATACTAGACCACCTGACTGGTCTCTTGAGAAACCTATATGCAGGTCAGGAAGCAACAGTTAGAATTGAACATGGAACAACAGACTGGTTCCAAATAGGAAAAGGAGTACGTCAAGGCTGTATATTGTTACTCTGCTTATTTAACTTATATGCCGAGTACATCATGAGAAGCACTGGGCTGGAAGAAGCACAAGATGGAATCAAGATTGCTGGGAGAAATATCAATAACCTCAGATATACAGATGACACCACCCTTATGGCAGAAAGTGAAGAGGAACTAAAAAGCTTCTTGATGAAAGTAAAAGAGGAGAGTGAAATAGTTGGCTTAAAGCTTAACATTCAGAAAACGAAGATCATGGCATCCAGTCCCATCACTTCATGGGAAATAGACGGGGAAACAGTGCAAACAGTGTCAGACTTTATTTTGGGGGTTCCAAAATCACTGCAGATGGTGACTGCAGCCATGAAATAAAAAGACGCTTACTCCTTGGAAAGAAAGTTATAACCAACCTGGATAGCATATTCAAAAGCTAAGACATTACTTTGCCAACAAAGGTTCATCTAATCAAGGCTATGGTTTTTCCCTGTGGTCATGTATGGATGTGAGAGTTGGACTGTGAAGAAAGCTAAGCACCGAAGAATTGATGCTTTTGAACTGTGGTGTTGGAGAAGACTCTTGAGAGTCCCTTGGACTACAAGGAGATCCAATCAGTCCATTCTGAAGGAGATCAGCCCTGGGATTTTCTTTGGAAAGAATGATGTTAAAGCTGACACTCCAGTACTTTGGCCACCTCATGCGAAGAGTTAACTCATTGGAAAAGACTCTGATGCTGGGAGGGATTGGGGGCAGAAGGAGAAGGGGACAACAGAGGATGAGATGGCTGGATGGTGTCACCGACTTGATGGACATGAGTTTGAGTGAACTCTGGGAGTTGTTGATATACAGGGAGGCCTCGTGTGCTGCGATTCATGGGGTTGCAGAGTTGGACACGACTGAGCGACTGAACTGAACTGACACTTTTACAACAGGGTCAGTAAATATTTGTAAAATGAAGACAAGAAAAACTCTAGAAAGAAATACACCAATATGGCAACAATGATAATCCCTGGGAAATATGGTATGACTTTTTTTTTCTTTATCCATTTCTCTGAATTTTTCAAATTTTCTATAATGAACATATATTACTTGCATAATGGCAACAAAATAATTAATATACTTAAAACACAGCTCCTAAGGTAATCGGTCACTTAATTCCTTACACAATAGGTATGTAACAATATGAAAAATGTAGTAGTTAAAATAAACTGATGCTACATAGTTATAGAATACATTTATGCTAAATGAAATTTATATATTTAATTTAAAAATTATTGTAGCACATCATCTTCAAAACATCATCTAAGGATGTATTTTAGTATATAGGCCATAGTTCAATAAAACTGTGTTTTTCATTAGGAAAAGGCAATATCCAGTCAAAGTCAAGAAACTGCTGAACTCACAAAGGATGTCAAATATTTCTAACATAACACCCTTTAATTTCTAATTTTTAGAATGCAGATCAAGAGTTATTTAGCTTGTTCCTCTCCTAGAAAAATATTTAATTACAACATTTTGTAAATAGTTCTAAATACAGGGCTACATCATGTGCATGAGCTGAAAAGAAAATTGTAGATTTTTCAAATTGATAACTTTTTGGACATTCGTCAACTAGTCATTAAGTTATTAATACTGTGTTATCACTATATATTTATGTAGGATAATAATTTGTCTTTGAGAACTCCAAATAAAAAAATATGAACTATTAACATAAGAACTATTTTTTTAACTTTTATCTATTCACTTTTTTGTTGTTGCTGTTTTCAAATTTTAGGAGATTTTAGAGATCTTGTATAGTGAGCATATGACTAAAACGACATCTTACTATTATTTTTTCCCCTAACATAGCAGGATCTTCTTTAAGGTTTGTGATGATAGGTTGAACTTCTGATACTATTTTTAATAAAATATTGCTTCCTTACTTTAATATATAGAAGCTACATTTTCAAGAAGGAAAATGCTGATGTTATCTTGGTTATAAGCTTGCTGCTGAAATGACTGAGATGGTTTCTCTCCCATACGATATCAGTTTAAAGCCTTTCTTTTCAAGAATGAATTATAGCTGATACTTCAAACCTATTTTATCTGTATCTCTTAGTTGAGAAAAATGAGAAAACATAAATATTTATTCTATATAAATGGAACAGACACAAGATGTAGATAAAAATGATTCATTATGGTGCAGTGAATAATTCCTATTTGTATCACTATTTGAACAGAAAGGGGCATTAAGTATTTCTACCAGCTTTAAATCTGAGGATACCTAAAGTTACTGAGAAAATAAAAAATCTACAGTTTTGTGTGTTTGGGATATTGTGTTTGTGGTTCATGACTTTGTATTGATAAGAAATTTAACACTGTTCTCTGTAGCATACTTTGGAGAAAATTCATTAAAAGCTTGCTTTACTTGACCATCTGTGTATGCAAGACATTCCTCACCCACATCAAAATAAAAAAGTTTAAGAAACCCTAATGTAAAAATAAACAATGAAGCTATAAGTAAAAATTATTACTTTTTTAATTCATTTACTTTGCCATTTCTGATATCTTGATATTCAAAAGATAACCACCAAAAATTGTACAGACAAGTAATTCTCATAGTCTGATAATTTGAAGAAAATACGTTGAGTATTTTTTTCTTTCATGAAGCAGTAGTTTTAACTTTGAGGAGACTACATTGAAGGGAGAAGGAAGTATCACACAGAAACAGAATGTCATTGATAAAGTGATATAAGTATAAAAACTTATGTTTGTGTTTGGGTGCTATGCCGTGTTCGAGTCTTCGCGAACTCGGATTAACCCATCAGGCTCCTCTGTCCACGGGATTCTCCAGGCTAGAATACTGAAGTGGGTTGCTATTCCTCGTCCAGGGGACCGTGGCAACCCAGCAATTGAAACCAAGTCTCTCGCATCTCCTGCACTGGCAGGCGGGTTCTTTACCACTAGTGCCACCTGGGAGTGCTAGAAATAATTTCATACTAACCTTTAAAAAAAAATGTAACAAAAAATAACTACAATCAGAGATTCACATACCACACTGATACAAAATGAAGCTGATAATTTTGAAGAATAAAATCTGTACCTAGATTAAATTTACTGGGAGAATCATGTATCAGATTATGCTCTTGATAAAACTCAGACTATTATATGACACAATGCATGTGAAATAACTTACTTTATTTTAAAATGGTAAGAAAATATTTTGATGTACATATTCCAAACAATAAGCCCAATTAGATAATCATGGAAATTATATAATACTTGGGAATTACATAAGCACAGTAGGACATTTACCATGAATGCATGTAAACAAACATTGGACACTGGCACTATATATTAGAAAACCAAAGGATTTGAAGACAGAAAGTCAAAGTCCTTATTGATACTTATCATAAGTCTTCCACAATTCATTCACAAACCTCTTTGAACTCCAGATTTCTTAGCTAGTGATAGCCTTAAGGGAAAAGAGATCTAAGAGAATTTACCAGTTGACCTATACCTTTATAAGTCACTTCTAGATTTAAATTCTAAGATTCTATTATTTTAAATGAATAGAAGCAAACTATTATGAATAACACTCAAGGGAAAACTGGTGTTTTCCTCATGTAACCTTGGGAAATCAATTCTCTCCCGGGTAAATAATTTATAATTCTAACCAAATTTTAAAGGCAGTTATTACTCATTTAGGTAAGTATGAACACATTTCAGTATTTACTGACCTCTTTTATTAGCAATAATTCTATATCATATGAAATTCAACACTAAGAGCCTGAGTTAAAAATTGAGACACTAAAAAATACAGTATTCATAAAAACCTCTGTTAAAAAACTGTGAAATACTATTTCCATATATGATTCCATATAAATCTAGAAACCATACGCTGCAAACCTATAACCAAATTAATACGATTCTATTTTTCTCAATCTTTTTTGACAACTATCATATAAGACCTACTCAAAGTTGTTTGATATCTCTTATCCTCTGGGTTATGAAAAATCACACATGTATGCAACAGGATAATTTTGTTTTGCTCACAAAACTGTAAAAGAAATGAGATTAACAGTGGTATTAATAGCTATAATAATAATCATGAAGGTATGTTTACCATTTATATGTAATGGGCCAGTAATTACGTTAGGCAGGCTTCACTGGTGGCTCAGTGATAAAAAATCCACCTGCCAATGCAGGAGATGTGGGTTTGATCCCTGGGTCAGTAAGATCCCCTCTAGAGAAAAGGGAAACCCACTCCAGTATTCTTGCCTGGGAAACTCCACAGACAGAGGAGCCTGGCAGGCTACAAGTCCAGGGGGCTGCAAAGAGTCAGACACAACTTGGCGACTAAAACAGCAGCAACAATTATGCTAGGCATTCTGCACACCTATATTAATACTATTCTCTGATCTTCAGAACTTGCCTACACAGTATTACCTTTACTGAAGAGGAAATACAAACTCAGAAGGCTTAAAGAATTTGCCCCAGAGTACCAAAGCTACTAAATGGAGAAGTAGATATTCAAATCCAGGTCTGACTATAAACCGATGCTTCACAGGCATATTTTACTCAATTCCAATTTTATAGAAATTGACATATTAAAAAGGACTTGACTCCCAAGATAATAAATGTAAGAGAAAACAGTTACTGGGATCTAGACATTTATATGACAAGACTGACTGTATACCAGAGATGTTTACCAGGAATTAGGCATTTCTCAGGGTCAGTAAGGAGCTGCAACAACTTCAGATAATGACAAAATTAGTAACCAATTGCTATTTTACTAGCACAAAGTCCTTCATTTTATCATAAAGTAGAGAAATATCAATCCTATTGTATGAGCCTCTTTCAAATCCTTATTTAAATCTCTTTGCTTAAACTTCTAGTCTCTTAAAAACTTCTACATACAATATTCTTGTAGTTTCTCCATTGCATGGTAAAGAAAAAAAGGAAATTAATATATATAGCTCATCATTGCTGAACAATGAAAGATCACAACACAAAAGCTTGAAAAATACATACACAAAATAATGAATGTAAGCCAATGCTACTTCCTCTTAGGTTAAATATATTTTCTTCTGTATCTGTATTTATATACATAGACACCTAGCAAAAACATAGGCTGATAGAGAAGTCAGGATCTACTCTAACAGCAAGTATGCAATAGTCTAGATGACATGTGACTTTAGTGAGTTATTTTAAAGGTGAAATTTAATAGAAAAAAAATAAAATAGGGGATATCACACATAGAAAGGATAAGAAAGTAAGTTTCATTTTAGTGTAGAGTGTGTATGCATGTGCACAGGGTGCATGAGTGACACAGGCTTGTAAAGGGCTATGCAGGCAGTGTGTGTAGGGGGTATGTGTAGAGCTGTGTATGGGAACATCTGTAGGAAGGTATGTGGGGGTATGAGAAGGTGATGTACGTTTAGAATCAAGTATCCCTTACGATTATACAGTGGAAGTGAGAAATAGATTTAAGGGACTAGATTTGATAGACAAGTGCCTGATGAACTATGGATGGAGGTTCATGATATTGTACAGGAGACAGGGATCAAGACCATCTCCAAGAAAAAGAAATGCAAAAAGGAAAAATGCTGTCTGAGGAGGCCTTACAAATAGCTGTGAAAAAAAAGAGAAGCAAAGGAGATATACTCATTTGAATACAGAGTTCCAAAGAATAGCAAGGAGAGAGAAGAAAGCCTTCCTCAGCTATCAGTGCAAAGAAATAGAGCAAAACAATAGAATGGGAAAGACTAGAGATCTCTTCAAGAAAATTAGATATACCAAGGGAACATTTCATGCAAAGATGGGCTCAATAAAGGACAGAAATGGTATGGACCTGACAGAAGCAGAAGATATTGAGAAGGGGGGGCAAGAATACACAGAAGAACTGTACAAAAGATCTTCACAACCCAGATAATCACAATCGTGTGATTACTCATCTAGAGCCAAACATCCTGGAATGTGACGTCAAGTGGGCCTTAAAAAGTATCACTATGAACAAAGCTAGTGGAGGTGAGGGAATCCCAGTGGAGCTATTTCAAACCCTGAAAGATGATGCTGTGAAAGGGCTGCACTCAATATGCCAGCAAATTTGGAAAACTCAGCAGTCGCCACAGGACTGGAAAAGGTCAGGTTTCATTCCAATCCCAAAGAAAGGCAATGCCAAAGAATGCTCAAACTACCACACAATTGTGCTCATCTCATATGCTAGTAGGAGAAGGCAATGGCACCCCACTCCAGTACTCTTGCCTGGAAAATCCCATGGGTGGAGGAGCCTGGTAGGGTGCAGTCCATGGGGTCGCTAGGAGTTGGACATGACTGAGGGACTTCGCTTTCACTTTTCACTTTCACGCATTGGAGAAGAAAATGGCAACCCACTCCAGTGTTCTTGCCTGGAGAATCCCAGGGACGGGGAGCCTGGTGGGCTGCCACCTTCGGGGTAGCACAGAGTTGGATACGACTTAGCAGCAGCAGCAGCAGCAGCAGCAGCATACGTTAGTAAAATAATGCTCAAAAGTCTCCAAGCCAGGCTTCAGCAGTATGTGAAATGTGAACTTCTAGAGGTTCAAGCTGGTTTTAGAAAAGGCAGAGGAACCAGAAATCAAATCACCAACATCCACTGGATCATCAAAAAAGCAAGAGAGTTCCAGAAAAACATCTATTTCTGCTTTATTGACTATGCCAAAGCCTTTGACTGTGTGGATCACAACAAACTGTGGAAAATTCTGAAAGAGATGGGAATATCAGATCACCTGATCTGCCTCTTGAGAAACCTACATGCAGGTCAGGAAGCAACAGTTAGAACTGGACGTGAAATAGACTGGTTCCAAATAGGAAAAGGAGTACATCAAGGCTGTATATTGTCACTCTGCTTATTTAACTTCTATGCAGAGTACATCATGAGAAACACTGGCAAGAAGCACAAGCTGGAATGAAGATTGCAGGGAGAAATATCAATAACCTCAGATATGCAGATGACACCACCTTTATGGCAGAATGTGAAAAGGAACTAAAAAGCCTCTTGATGAAAGTGAAAAAGGAGAGTGAAATAGTTGGCTTAAAACTCAACATCAGAAAACTAAAGATCATGGCATCTGGTCCCATCACTTCATGGGAAATAGATGGGAAACAGTGGAAACAGTGGCAGACTTTATTTTTTGGGGCTCCAAAGTCACTGCAGATGGTGACTGCAGCCATGAAATTAAAAGATGCTTACTCCTTGGAAGGAAAGTTATGGCCAACCTAGATAGCATATTCAAAAGCTGAGACATTACTTTGCTGACTAAGGTCCGTCTAGTCAAGGCTATGGTTTTCCCAGTGGTCATGTATGGATGCGAGAGTTGGACTGTGAAGAAAGCCGAGTGCCAAAGAACTGATGCTTTTGAACTGTGATGTTGGAGAAGACTCTTGAGTATCCCTTGGACTGCAAGGAGATCCAACCAGTCCATTCTCAAGGAGATCAGTCCTGGGTGTTCATTGGAAGGACTGATGCTGGCGCTGAAACTCCAATACTTTGGCCACCTCATGTGAAGAGTTGACTCACTGGAATAGACCCTGATGCTGGGAGGGATTGGGGGCAGGAGGAGAAGGGGACAACAGGGGATGAGATGGCTGGATGGTATCACCAACTCAATGCATGTGAGTTTGGGTAAACTCTGGGAGTTGGTGATGGACAGGGAGGCCTGGCGTGCTCTATTCACGGGGTCACAAAGAGTCAGATATGACTGAGAGGCTGAACTGAACTGAAAAGATTTAAACATTAAAAAGGAAAATGTAATTCGTTTTTCACTTGTGAATGCTGACATTAAATTTCTGAAAACATGGCTTCATTCGTAGTACAGAATACTTTCAAAACTATCGTAGCTGTAGTATCTGTGGATGGAGAGTGAATAAATATGCTAGAATAAAGGGACAAAAACAGCCCATAAAGGCAAAGGCCTAATCTGGAATTTTCAGCTCAAATAAAAATGAAGAGCACTAACTCCTTTCAGTTTGCCCTTTGAAAAAGATGATCTGTAATTAAAATGCTGACAGACAGAACTATTTAGCAGCGGCAATGCCACACGGCATACAGTAGATCTGACACTGGAAGCTACAACAGCTGCTGCCTGCACTCCCTCTCACACTGACCTTAACATGGGATGAACAATGAAGGACTGTAAGAAACGCAGACAGAATTGATTCTACAAAAAGGGCAAGAAGCTAGGTTTGAAATAAGATGATGGGAAATTTAAACTGTTGTCAACAATGTTACTTACGTAAAGCAAAAGATTACCAATGATTTTTTCCCACCATCCTCCCCTGCCCCCCATTACCTGTGTGTTTGAATACTGGTTGACTTTAACAAGACAGCTCTGAATGTATTGTAAGTTAATTCTTTATCAGTCTTCATATATCATCCTTTACCTTGGTCGGCCAACTGAAAATTATGCAAGCTATAAATTAGCTTTAAACAAGCTCTGAATCAGGCTAGAACTGGTTTTCGAATTAAAGAGCCTTCAGTATATTACAATGTGCTGTCATTTTATTACCTCAATCAATTCTGTGTGGTCTGAGGTGGAAGGAAATGAATGCTGCTTTCATTTCCAATGGGTTTATCTCTTACAGCAGGCTCTGGAAACATAACTGCAGCAATGAATTGAAAACTAAAGTTACATTTAACATTACCAATGCAGGAAATTGTTGCTCCTTAACAAAGCTGGAGATTCAAAGGCGAGGAAAAAAGATGTGTCTATACTGTGAAAAATATACAAAATTTAACATCTGATTAAAATTAAATTTTATAGAATACTAAGGGAATACAGTTATAGCTTGCATTCTATTAAAATAACTTTAAATGGTTCACAGATTAAGAAAAAGAAAAAAACCTACAATGGATGTGCTATTCTCAGTATTTCAGAAGTACTGGACATAAATGTATATATTTCATCTTTATCTTAGTGAAAAGCATTTCTTTTCTTTTTCCTGTGCAACTAAATAGACAAGTGAATTAGGTATTAGATTAGGCTCACTGTCATTGTTACCTGATTGAAAACTACCAACAAAAGAGCTTAAAAAGAAACAACAAAAAGCCTCAACGAGTAGGTATTATTTTTTGTTGTCTCCACTTTAAAGTGAGGAAATGAGGTATAGAGACATTAAGTCACTTGCCCAAGTTTACATAGTTACCTAGACAATTTGATTTCAAGTCTATTCTTTTTTTTAATTTAAATTTATTTTAATTGAAGGCTAATTACTTTACAATATTGTATTGGTTTTGCCATACATCAACATGAATCCGCCACGGGTGTACATGTGTTCCCAATCTTGAACCTCCCTCCCACCTCCCTCCCCATACCATCCCTCTGGGTCATCCAATGCACCAGCCCCAAGCATCCTGTATCTGCATCGAACCTAGACTGGTGATTCGTTTCTTATATGATATTATACATGTTTCAATGCCATTTTCCCAAATCATCCCACCTTCTCCCCCTCTCTGCAGAGTCCAAAAGACTGTTCTATACATCTGTGTCTCTTTTGCTGTCTCGCATACAGGGTTATTGTTAGTATCTTTCTAAATTCCATAAATATGCGTTAGTATACTGTATTGGTGGTTTTCTTTCTGGCTTACTTCACTCTGTATTCAAGTCTATTCTTAAGGGAGACTTCGACTAAGAGTACAGGGACATCCAGTACATGTAAGAGACTAATTTTTCAGAAACTCTTTGTTTCAGAGGAAATGATGAGGAATTACCAGCATGGGAAGGAATAAAATCAAGTTCAAAGGCTTACAAGAGTATGTCAAGTGAAGACAGAGGTAGATTCCTGCGACAATACACAAACCAGCACACTCACATGCAAGTAGTCATATAACACAAGAATGTGTTCAGTCACTGACAAAGTTTACTCTGAGGACTATGTGTTGCTCTTGCTAATCAATCACTGCGGACCCTTCCGTAGTTTCTTGAGTTTACTCATGATTCTGCAAAATGAGTTTAGACATCTATATTTTAGTACTAAACTTGTTTTTAATCACTAAGCAGATTTAATGACAATATAAAATTATTTCTGAAGTGCTCAGTGGTAGATTAATAAATGACTGGAGAAAAAGTACTAACTGGCACTAGCCTGGTCATAGCTCTGCCATTAACTAGCTGAATAACCCTGAGATTCACATGAGATTAGTTTTCTGAGTCTCACTTCCCTTAACTGTAAAATAAAGCATTTTAACCAGATCAATATTTTTCAAATTATTAAGTGGTAGCAAAATCAATTTAGTGGAAACTGATCAGCATTTTAGTGAAAAACAAAAAGAACAAAAATTATCAGCAAGCTTTTTGTAAAATCTTTAGGTTATATGTAACAACTATATACAATAAATAACTGGCAAAAAGCTTGTGAATCATTGGTCTAAATGATATCTCCTCTTCTGATCCTTAACATCCCCTAAAGGACACCAAACAGAACTTCAGTGGTTATAAATTCATGATAAGATATTTATAACCTTTTATGTTATGGAGCCATCTAAACTCCCAACCACTTGCTTTGTATTAAAAATATATCAGCTAAAAAGACTACATTTTCTCCAGTAAACTGCTTTTATTCCTTTGCCAAAGATTGGTTGATTATATATGAGGTGGTGGTGGTTTAGTCACTTGGCTGTGTTCAACTCTTGCAATCCCATGCACTACAGCCTGCCAGGCTCCTCTGTCCATGGTATTTCCCAGGCACGAATACTGGAATGGGTTGCTATTTCCTTTTTCATGGAATGAAATCCTGCCACTTGCGAAAATATGGACATATCTTGAAGGTATTATGCTAAGTGAAACAAATCATATTGAGAAAAACAAATACTCATATCATTTCATTCATATATGTAATCTGAAAAAAATGAACAAACAGAATAAACTGAGAGACACAGATTTGTATCAAACCTGATAAAGGACAAGAATCTAGAATATACAAAGAACTCTAAAACTCAGCAATAAAAACAAAACCAAATTAAGATTCAGGCAAAAGATCTGAAGAGACAGCTCACCAAAAAAGATATATAGATAGGAAATAAGCATATGAAAGAGATGTCACAAGGGAACTGCAAATCACAACAGTAATGAGATATCACTACATATTTATTAGAATTGCTAAAAGCTGAAACACTGACAACACTAAACACTAACAAACACGTGGATCAATGAGAATTCTTATTTATTATTGGTGGGAATGCAGGATGGTACAGCTGCTTTGTAAGACAGTTTGGCAAAGCTTCTCACAAAACTAAATACACTTTTACCACATGACCCAATAACCATGCTCCTTGGTTCTTCCCAAATGAGTTTGTGTCCACATAGAAATCCATACATCTATGTCTACAGCAGCTTTACTCATGAACTGCAACACTTGGAAGCAACCAAGACTGCTGTACATACAACAAACTAACTGTACTCATACACTTTCTCACCTTCAATAGGTGAGTGCATAAATCAACTGTGGTACATCCAGACACACTGTGTGATTCTGACTATATCACATTCTGGAAAAGGCAAAACTATGGAAACAGTAAAAAGATGTGTGGTTTCCCGAGATTTGGAAAAGGGAGGGAGGAGTAAATTAAGTGGAGCATAATGGATTTTTCGGGTAATAAAACTATTCTGCATGATACTGTGATGATGGATATCATTCATTATACGTATGTCAAAACGTACAGAATGTATAAAATCAAGAGTGAACACAAATGTAAACTAGGGACTTGGGGTAGTACTGATGTGTCAGTGTAGGTTCATCGATGGTAACAAATGTACCACTAGATGCAGGATATCACAAGCGGGGGAGGATGGCTGTACATCTGTGGAAACAGGGAGTATACAGAAACTCTTTGTACTCCACTCAGTTTTGCTGTGAACCTAAAATGTAAAGGATAAAAAAAGAAAGAAAGAAGCTATCAAGGCATGAAAAAACATGGAGAAAAATATATATTACTAAGTGAAGGAAGCCAGTGTGAAAGCTATGTGTTATGTAATTCCAACTATATGACATTCTGGAAAAGGCAAAAGTATGGTGACAGTATAAAGATCTGTGGTTACCAGGATTTTAGGGAGAGGGCAGGAAGGGCAGATAGGTGGAATACAGGGGATTTGCAGGGAAGTGAAACTATCCTCTATGATACTGTAACGGTAGATATACCCTATCATACATTTTCCAAAACCCATAGGATATACATCATAAAGACTGAATCCTAATGTAAACTATGGACTTTAGTTAGTAATGATGTATCAATATTGGCTCATTAATTGCAACAGATGTACCACCCTAATACAAAATGTTAATAACAGGGGAAACTATTACCACAGTTTTACTTATTACAGGTGTAGGGGCAGGAATGAGGGGCATATAGGGAACTCTGTACTTTTCACTCCGTTTTTCTGTAAACCGAAAACAGCTCCAAAAAACAAGAAAAAATATTAAACATATTAGCAGTACAATTACTGCTTCTCAAATTATTATGCAGTTTCCTTATACAAACTGTATATACACTCTTTCTTTTCCTGGATTCTCCCTATGCTGCTTCAAATACCAAAAAGGCCTTTGAAGTATGTTAGCACATGGTAGCATCTGGCCTCTTAACATTAGGTTTAACTTGAGGAATTTGTGTACCATAAGATGGAGTTCAAGGTGTCAATTTCCAGATAAGATTTTAAAGGTCATTCTATATTTGCTCTATTTCCTTCTACAGTGCTGTGAAGCACATATGTTGAAATAAACTGCCATCATCTTGGGTCCTCAAGTGACTATGATACACAGAGTTGCTCTGTCAAACTGTATTGACATGTTACTTCCATGAGAAATCAACTTGTGTTAGGTCAATAAACATTTTGTATTTTTTGGTGTGTGCTGCATAACCTTGTCTATCCTGATTTACATTCCTACCTTGGTTTGGTTTAGTCCTGCCAGGCTCCTTTATCCATAGGATTCTCCAGGCAAGAATACTGGAGTGAGTTGCCATTTCCTTCTAGGGGATCTTCCTAACCCAGGAATCAAACCCAGGTCTCCTGCATTGCAGGCAGATTCTTTACCGACTGAGCTACAATGGAAGCCCACATCCAACCTAATTTTTGTAATTCCATTAAGATGACACATTATTCATAATCTTTTTACTGTGAATCTTAAAAAAAATGTTTTTGAAAGCAATGTTTCTAGTCTTCTAATTCCCAGTAGTTTATCTGTAACTTCTAAAGACATTTAATACTTTAAATCTTTTATTTATACACGTGTTATCTATCCTACTAGAACATAACTTTTAAGGGCCACATTTATGTCTGATTATTTTAGTATGTCTCAAGTACCTAGGAGAGCATGTGGCATACCTTCTGAATATAATACAGATTTTTATTCAACAAAACAAGGTTCCTATTGCAGACCTATTGGTAGGTCCATCAAGACAAAGAACATAGCTATATAAATAAAAAAGTTAGTTTCTTATCAAATGTTACACTTATCAAATATTTATACAAAATATTGAAATGGACATTTTCTTTCAGATTGTCTTTAAAGTCTCAGAGAACTCTGGTGTTCTTCATTCTTGAGGAGACAGTTTCTTTTTAACTAAAAACTGTTATCTCTATTTCAAGGCAATTTACCATAATCAATAGGCACTTTAAAATGTTAACAGAAATGTTGACTGACCTAGACAGAAACAATTCTAAGAAAGGACAGTATTTTAAACCTGCTGAAGAAACATTCTCTTATGTCTCTTATTCTAGGTCATCTTATTCTAGGTCTTATTCGGGTCATCATTGGAAGAAATTTATGTTTCAGATATCCATTTATTGCTCAAAAAATAGCCTTGGGCATCTAAGGCAAAACCTAGAATCTGTACCACTTCTGTTGACATTCAGTAAAATGAAAGTTTAAAAAATAATTTCAATAACAACAAATAGGAAAGAAGCTAGCAGTGAAGCACTACCAGGAGAGCTTTTAAATCTATCTTTGAAAAAATCATGTGTAACATTCAGGTTCCTGTCTTGAAAAACTTATGAAAAAAATATTCTCTAAGAGTTTGCAATGTAGCTGGTAAGGAGAGCCAAGACATAAAAAGATGAATAACAATACAAAGAAACATCTACCAAATGTCAAATGAACAATCTAGCAAAATGCAAAAGAATTTCAGTTTAGTCCTAAAGACTACTTGGAAAATTAGGATTTAGCTGAATATTTGACTAAACAAACAAAGAAACATGACACTCTGATGATCTCTGTAAAAGGGAGAGGGAAGGGAGTGGGGAGTGGGGGAGAGAGACAGTGAGACAGGAAGAGATTCATCTAGAATATTAGCATGAGGCCAGCTTATAGACAGCCTTGAAAGTCCAGGATAAAACTCTGATGTCTGTCAGTTTTCATTGTCCACTATAGAGTAGTGGACAATGAAGAGCTTCTTTGAGTTTTGCAACCTGGAAGGATAGTGATCATTCAAAAATCTGATTGGAAAAATATTGTAGGGAGATTTGATGAAAACAAAAACTTAGATTTTGAAGAGAACGATTTTTGGAATAAAGAACAAAAGTAAGTGACATTTGTTTCTTTCTTCTGAAAAGAAAAGAAATAAGAGATTGAGGTATTTTGAAAGTAGCAAAAGTTGAAGTGGAAAAAGTAACAAAAGACTTTCTAAGGTTGGGATGTGATAAGGTTTTTCCTCAGTAAAGTAAGAGACAGAGTTATCTAGAAAAAAACGAGGGTGTTGTAAATAAAATTGAGACTTGACAAATGTGGCAAATATCAGAAATAACTGCTAAAAGAAATCTGATAAGGAACTCACAAGAAACAGCAATGAGGCTTGGTTTAATTTAGGAACCATAAAATTTGTAGTGAATCTAAGTCTACAAATTCCTCCAGTTATTTTTAGGCAGAAGAGAGAAAAAAAAAAAAACCAACACATTTAAGATGAAACAATACAGTGAATGCAGAGAAAGTTAATGAATTATAACAGAGGACTCTAGTGTTTTTTAAAAGAATCCATTAAAATGCCAAATCATAGCTTCAAAAAGGAGAGGTAGATAAAATCAAAAAGAAGATGATGTTCTGGGGGTCTTGAGAAGAAACTGGCAGAAAGTGAAGAAGTGGACAAATTAAGAAAAAAGAATGATGGTTTTGAGTCCTGATGATTTGAGAATGATTTGACCTTCTCACACAAAAGGACTAAATAAAGGGTAGGTGACATTTTATCTCTCGGTCTCTCATAAAAGTCTAAAATTTCATTTTTAAAAATATTCACTGATAATATACTTTAGGAAGTATTGTCTTCAAAGATTCACACATACAAAGATTCATCAAAGGAGAAGCTTGAAGAATGAAGAAAAGTGAGATTGGAGAGTAAGGATTTCTTAAAAGGATATACTCTATAGGAAGTCCCTATATGAGACAGTCTTTATGAAAAGTATTCAGAGCGTTTGTTCCTTAGGAGTTTCAAGGACACTGAGATTGGTGGGAGATGCTTCTGAAGTGTATTCAAAGAACCTGTCTCCTCGGAGTTTGGAGGGACACTCAGATGAGCTGGTGGTGCATCTGTCTAGTTGTAAAGGCAGAGCAGCAAAGATGCAGTGCTGCAGGGGGAATGACTGCTCTTCTCAGCTTACAGGGCAAATGAGAAAGAGCCATGAAAGAAAGCAAGACTCTGCTGTTTAGAAAGGGATCTAGCCAAAGAGGAATGGCCTGGTGGGAGTGAGCCTGTGCCAATCAGGGAGGAGCCAAAAGACTAAAGACTTAAAAGACTTCAGAAAATGAGTTCTATGTAACTCACTGAAGAATACCTCTCTCACTTCAAGGAAACAGCAGTAGGGAAGCCCTAAGCAGTGAGGAACCACTAAAACCTCACTAGAGAAGGAGGCACAGCAATCAAAATTCAGGATGTGCCCTTTTCAAACTGTAGACTTCCCAGCTTGAAGCAGGCCTGGAGCTGGTTAGAGGAGAAACTGAACTGGTTGAGGGTGTGAAACCTTCACATTGAATTGGACTAGATTTTCTATATTAAAAAAGAGAACTATTAATAATACCTCAGAAGACTGGAAAAGCCACAAGTCAATCAAAAAGAAAATTCATCAGAGCTTGTTTAAACGTACTGGAATAAAAAAATAATAACTTGCTTTCTACGAGCATCTTGTTGAATTGAGGGACACATTTTTTTTTCAGTTCAGTTCAGTTCTGTCGCTCAGTCGTGTCCGACTCTTTGAGACACCATGAATTGCAGTATGCCAGGCCTCCTTGTCCATCACCAACTTGCCGGAGTTCACTCAAACTCATGTCCATCGAGTCCATGATGCCATCCCGCCATCTCATCCTCTGTCGTCCCCTTCTCCTCCTGCCCCCAATCCCTCCCAGCATCAGAGTCTTTTCCAATGAGTCAGCTCTTCGCATGAGGTAGCCAAAGTACTGGAGTTTCAGCTTTAGTATCATTCCTTCCAAAGAACACCTAGGGCTGATCTCCTTTAGGATGAACTGGTTAGATCTCCTTGCAGTCCAAGGGACTCTCAAGAGTCTTCTCCAACACCACAGTTCAAAAGCATCAATTCTTCGATGCTCAGCTTTCTTCACACTCCAACTCTCACATCCATACATGACCACTGGAAAAACCATAGCCTTGACTAGACGGACCTTTGTTGGCAAAGTAATGTCTCAGCTTTTCAATATGCTATCCAGGTGGGTCATAACTTTCCTTCCAAAGATAAAGTGTCTTTTAGTTTCATGGCTGCAATCACCATCTGTAGTGATTTTGGAGCCTCCCAAAGTAAAGTCTGACACTGTTTCCATTGTTTCTCCATCTATTTCCCATGAAGTGATGGGACCAGATGCCATGATCTTCATTTTCTGAATGTTGAGCTTTAGGCCAACTTTTTCACTCTCCTCTTTCACTTTCATCAAGAGGCTTTTGAGTTCCTCTTCACTTTCTGCCACAAGGGTGGTGTCATCTGCATATCTGAGGTTATTGATATTTCTCCCGGCAATCTTGATTCCAACTTGTGTTTCTTCCAGCCCAGCGTTTCTCATGATGTATTCTGCATATAAGTTAAGTAAGCAGAGTGACAACATACAGCCTTGATGTACTCCTTTTCCTATCTGGAACCAGTCTGTTGTTCCATGATCAGTTCTAACTGTTGCTTGGATTGGACTAAAAAGGAAAATCAGCCTTTTAAAAATAGTAGTCTGGATAGTCCTTCACACATTTAAGATAGAGAACAGATATGACCATTTCTATTGTCTCCTTTTATATCCTTTATTAAATGTTGTTTAAAGGTGTCTGTTTCAGATTGCAGGATTTCCGAGCCACAACCTCTCAAATTGCCATGGTGTGTTATTAAAAAAAAAAAAAAAGCAACTAACTCTATTTGACCTTATTAGGAAGGTTCCCACTGAGTTTTCCAGATTTGCTGGCATGTTGAGTCCAGCACTTTCACAGCAAAATCTCTTAGGTTTGGAACTAGCTCAACTGGAATTCCACCATTTCCACTAGTTTTGTTCATAGTGATGTTTTCTAAGGCCCACTTGATTTCGCATTCCAAGGTGTCTGGCTCTAGATAAATGATCATACCATCGTGGTCATCTGGGTCATGAAGATCTTTTCTGTATAGTTCTTCTGCGTATTCTTGCGACCTCTTAATATCTTCTCCTTCTGTTCAGTTCAGTCGCTCAGTTGTGTCCGACTCTCTGCGACCCCATGAATTGAAGCACGCCAGGCCTCCCTGTTCATTACCATCTCTTGGAGTTCACTCAGACTCACGTCCATCGAGTCCGTGATGCCATCCAGCCATCTCATCCTCTGTCGTCCCCTTCTCCTCCTGCCCCCAATCCCTCCCAGCATCAGAGTCTTTTCCAGTGAGTCAACTCTTCGCATGAGGTGGCCAAAGTACTGGAGTTTCAGCTTTAGCATCATTCCTTCCAAAGAAATCCCAGGGCTGATCTCCTTCAGAATAGACTGATTGGATCTCCTTGTAGTCCAAAGGACTCTCAAGAGTCTTCTGTTTGGTCATACCATTTCTGTTCTTTATTGTGCCCATCTTTGCATGAAAAGATCCCTTGGTATCTCTGCTTTTCTTGATGAGCTCTCTAGTCTTTCCCCTTCTATTGTTTTCCTCTATTTCCTTGCATTGATCACTGAGGAAGGCTTTCTCATCTCTCCTTGCTATTTGCTGTAACTCTGCATTCAAATGGGTATATCTTTCCGCTTCTCTCTTCTTTTCTCAGCTATTTTTAAGGCCTCCTCAGACAGCCGTTTTGCCTTTTTGATTTCTTTTTCTTGGGGATGGTCTTCATCACTGCCTCTTGTACAACGTCACAAACCTCCGTCCATAGTTCTTCAGGCACTCTATCAGATCTAATCCCTTGAATCTATTTGTCACTTGAACTATATAATCATAAGGGATTTGATTTAGGTCATACCTAAATGGCCTAGTGGTTTTCCCTACTTTCTTTGATTTCAGTCTGAATTTGGCAATAAGGAGTTCATGATCTGAGAAACAGTCAGCTCCTGGTCTTCTTCTCCATCTTTGGCTGCAAAGAGTATAATCAAACTGATTTTGAGGTTGACCGTCTGGTGATGTCCATGTGTAGAGTTTTCTCTTGTGTTGTTAGAAGAAGGTGTTTGTTATGACCAGTGCGTTCTCTTGGCAAAACTCTGTTAGCCTTTGCCCTGCTTCATTCTGTACTCCAAGGCCTAATTTGCCTGTTACTCCAGTTATCTCTAGACTTCCTACTTTTGCATTCCTATAATGAAAAGGACATCTTTTGGGGGTGTTTGTTCTAGAAGGTCTTCTAGGACTTCATAGAATCATTCAACTTCAGCTTCTTTAGCATTATTAGTTGGAGTATTAACTTGGATTACTGTGATATGGAAAGGTTTGCCTTGGAAACGAACAGAGGAAAACTCAGCAGTGGCCACAGGACTGGAAAAGGTCAGTTTTCATTCTAATCCCAAAGAAAGGCAATGCCAAAGAATGTTCAAACTACTGCACAATAGCACTCATATCACATACTAGCAAGGTAATGCCCCAAATTCATCAACTCAGGCCTCAACAGTATGTGAACAGTGAACTTCCAGATGTTCAAGTTGGATTTAGGAAAGGCACAGGAACCAGAGATCAAATTGCCAAAATCCGCTAGATCATCAAAAAAGCAAGAGAGTTGCAGAAAAACATCTACTTCTGCTTTATTGATTATGCCAAAGCCTTTGACTGTGTGGATCACAACAAACTGTGGAAAATTCTGAAAGAGATGGGAATATCAGACCACCTGACTTGTCTCCTGAGAAACTTGTATGCAGGTCAAGAAGCAACAGTTAGAAATGGACATGGAACAACAGATTGGTTCCAAATTGGGAAAAGAGTAGGTCAAGACTGTATATTGTCACCCTGCTTATTTAACTTATATGCAGAGTACGTCATGAGAAATGCTGGGCTGGATGAACCACAAGCTGGAATCAAGACTGCCAGGAGAGATATCAATAACCTCAGATATGTAGATGACACCACCCTTATGGCAGAAAGTGAAGAACTAAAGAGCCTCTTGATGAAAGTCAAAGAGGAGAGTGAAAAAGTTGGTTTAAACTCAACATTCAGAAAACTAAGATCAGGGCACCCGGTCCTATCACTTCATGGCAAATAGATGGGGAAACAATGGAAACAGTGAGAGACTTTATTTCGGGGGTCTCCAAAATCACTGCAGATGGTGACTGCAGCCATGAAATTAAAAGACGCTTGCTCATTAGGAGAAAAGCTATGATCAATCTGGAGAGCATACTAAAAAGCTGACAAAGCTCCATCTAGTCAAAACTATTATTTTTCCAGTAGTCATGTACAGATGTGAGAGTTGGACTATAAAGAAAGCTGAGCACTGAAGAATTGATGCTTTTGAACTGTGGTGTTGGAGAAGACTCTTAAGAGTCCCTTGGATACAAAGAGATCAAACCAGTCAATCCTAAAGGAAATCCTGAATATTCATTGGAAGGACTGATGTTGAAGCTGAAGCTGAAGCGCCAATACTTTGGCCACCTGATGCGAAGAACAGACTCATTGGAAAAGACCCTGATGCTGGGAAAGATTGAAGGCAGGAGGAGAAGGGGATGACAGAGGATGAGATGGTGGGATGGCATCATGGACTCGATGGACATGAGCCTGAGCAAGCTCCGGGAGTTGGTGATGGACAGGAAAACCTGGCTTGCTGCAGTCCTTAGGGTTTGCAATAGCTGGATATAACTGAGCAACTAAACTGACTGAGGGAGGTTTCTATCTTAGGGAAGCTTTTTACTGATGAAGGAACATAATATACTTGATAAACATATAGAATGTCATGTTTCCAAAGGTTGCTCTCACTAAGTCTGGGAAAAACAAGAAGAGGTGAAAGACAGTGAGAAAAGAGAAAACTGGAGGATTTAGGAACTGCAGTCATGAATAAACAAAGTTTATCTCATAGCAAAAATTAGATCGTGAGTAGCAGAACTCAAAAGAAGCAGTCAAAGAGAAATGGAGAATAAGATTATACTTTATCTAATATTTATGGTATAAATGGGGTAAAGCTTCCACATCGTCACTAAATGTCACAGGGAAAGGGTTGGAAGATGTCTAAATTATATATTACTTTGTCTTCTTTAAAAGAGAAAAGAAAACTTTCTCAAAATATCTACTTCACTCATAATCCTAAAATGGCATGAAGTGGAGTTAAACTGACTAATGGTAAGTAAACTAATGACTGGATCCTGGAATAAAGTTTGAATTATTTAAGTAACAATTCTTTTCTTGAAACTGTTGCATTAAAATAAGAAAATAATGCTTAAACATCTCACATTCACGATTTGCTTTAGACTATATTATATTATATATTACTATATATCCTCTTATAATCTATGTATCTTATTGGCTTCCCTGGAGAGTCATATGGTAAAGCATCTGCCTGCAATGCAGGAAACTCAGGTTTGATCCCTGGGTGGGGAAAACCCTCTGGAGAAGAAACGCCAACCCACTCCAGTATTCTTGCCTGGAGAATTCCATGGACAGAGGAGCCTGGCAGGTTACACAGTCCGTAGGGTCACAAAGAGTCAGACACCACTGAGCGACTAATGTACACACACACACATCTTACATATCTATGCTTCGGAAACCAGGTCACAAATATCTGCTAATCTATATTTTAAAAACAGAATTTTAGAATACTATTTTTGTCTTTAGAAGTTGAAAAAATAGTTGAGTCCCTCAGGAACACAAAAGTGAACTGAAAGAAATGCTCTGATGCATTTTGAACTTTTCAAAGTGATTCTTAAAATTTTTAACCTCTATAGGCATACCTTAAAGAGTTTTCAAACCAGCGAAGCAGATAATCATTTGTAGCCATTATCGAAGGTACATTTAACAAAAAACCAACTTAACTTCAATGACAATATAACACTGCAACATAAACCTTTAAGAAACCTTCAGAGAAAACATTAAAATAGATTGCATCTTAGGTGACCAGAGTTTAAATTTAGCATATGAATATGTTCCAAAGTAAAAAAGAGAACAATTTATTAAAGCTAGCTAAAATAACCTATAGAAGTCTGAAATCACCAAAGAATGTAGATGGCTGAGCTAGATCACAGGTCAAGATACACTGGAATAAAAAGCTACATAGATGGATCTTTATCTGTCATGAAGAAATGAAACATTTTTAAACATTTTATAGATGAGGTAACAATTTCATACTCTTTGGTTAAAGAACAACAAAAGAATTAACAAAAGAACTAACCAAAGAACTAACCCATATGAGTTTAAATTGCATAATAAATAGTTTTAATTCACCGACAAACAAGATAATTGTTTTTGAATAAGATCCTTTACTGTAAAATTACGCTAACATTGAAAAAATATACAAAATCTTCCAGCTTATACATAAAGTGGCTGACATGGTGCAAATCCAAATATTCTTCAACTATCTTTGCAAAAAGATTGCATGTGGTTGGTTTTAGTTTCTCTTTACAGTACAGACTTTCAGACTTTTACAACTCATGACAAACATTAGGCAGTAATATTTGACTCAGCTAAAACATAGCACTTAGTGCCTAATAAATTTTTTTATTTTCACTTTTAGATCCCTTCCCTCACTTCCCTCCAATTACAACAGATTAGATTCTGCCAGGACCACATAAATTATATATGTTGTCAAGCAGATGCTCCCTAAACATAGACACTTACGTCACTGAACTTTATAAAGAAATGGCCTTGAAGAATTACAGTCCATCTTTTAATACCTTATAGGGAAAACATCTTTAATTGATTTATTTAATAATTACCTTTAGTCTCCTATTCGTTAAAAAGATCAGAACAGATCCCATTTAACAAATACTTTTCCTTTTCCTATTACTAGCAGTGTTTATTTGTAAAAGAAAAATTAACTGAGTTTCTATATAATGAAAATCTAAAGTGGCTTCAGGACAAAATCTAATTTGAGAACCTCTTGCAACAAGGAATAGAGAATCAAATTTCTAAAACAAGGCTTTGAATCAGGCAGATCTGGTTTTAAATCACTGTTATACCACATATTTGCTGGGTAAAACTTAACTTTTTTGAACCTCATCTTTTTTAATCTACAAAAAGGAGATGAAAAATAGTAGCTACCATAAAACCAGTAATATATCATATGAGGTGATGTGAGGTGAGGTGAAGTCGCTCAGTCGTGTCCGACTCTTTGCGACCCCGTGGGCTGTAACCTACTAGGCTTCTCCGTCCATGGGATTCTCCAGGCAAGAATACTGGAGTGCTATAGTGAGGATTAAATGAGATTATACATTTTAAGTGCTTACACAATGCTAGGCACATAGAGGTACTCAATGCATGTTAATTACTAATATTATTACTAGTAGGGTGTTCTTTTATATTTTTAAAATGTTCATTTTTTTGACCCAGAAACTATACCCAGAGTCTATCTGAGCAAAAAAATATTGTACAGTACTTTAAAAATCTCATTAGAAAAGAGTATTTAACACTATGGGAAATTGTCATATAATGCAGTTACATGAAGCAAAAAGTATATATAGTGTAATTGTAATTTTTAGGGAGTAGGTTGAGATAGAATATACCACAGAGACATGAGCAGAAATGGAATTACATTTAGGTACTATAAACTACAGGTAATTTTTAATATTTTCTTTTTTAAAAAAATTTTCCAAATAGTCTATAATAACCATGCATTACATTTCTAAAAATTTTTTTGAAACACCCATAAAATATGTAATTCTTTTTTCTGACTTCAAATTTCTCCAGAAAAATAGTCAGAGAATAAAAAAGAGAAAAAGATTAAGAAGCATGAATTTTTAAAGCAAGATTTATATAAAGGATATTAGTTTTATTACACTAAAAATTTGTTATTTTGAATTACTACTCTCTAGCTTTAAAGTTAACAAAACCCAAAGAGAGCCTGACACCTCAATTATATTTAATCATATCTTCACACTAATATTTCACCTGGAGATCAAGTTGCTGTGTATTCTCCTAGTTAAGCATATTCTATTCAAGCTTTATAGTAAATGGAGACTATAAGATAATGGAAATGGCCAATTAACACTTATTTTTGGTAAATGTATTATAAAGTTATCATTATGTCTTAATTATTAGATTGAAAGATAATATTTTAAAAGATAGACACTTTCTCTCTCTTGATTAACATTAACTCCGAGAAAGTAAGTAGATGGATCATTAATCTTAAGTCCCAGGTATTCCTGTAGCAAAACTGGTATGGTAGTGACCCTTAGGTATGGATGCTGTCACTTGCAGAGTGAGAAAAGACAGTGAGAACAGGCAAAAGAAGCTTATCAAAAGGTAAAAAAAAAAAAAAAGTCTGATAAAAGGGAGAGAAAACCAGAAGAAAAAAGGTTCACTGAAGGCAAAGATGTGTGTGCTTAGTCGCTCAGTCATGTTGGTCTTTGCGACCCCATGGACTGTAGCCCACCAGGTTCTTTTGTCCATGGTGATTCTCTAAGGCAAGAATACAGAAGTGGGTTTGCCATGCCTTCCTCCAGGGGATCTTCCCAACCCAAGGATCAAACCCAGGGCTCCCACACTGCAGGTGGATTCTTTACCATCTGAGCTACCAGGGAAACCGGAAGGCAAGGAAGGAGTTTGTAAAAAGAAGTACAACAGTATCAACAGCTATATAAAAGTAGAAAAAAATATGAAGGTGAGTAACAGAAGATTGATGGGGACAAAGAGAATCTATAGTTCAGAGACTATCCTTGAGATATTCCAGAATGAGCAAAGAAAAAGGGAGTATTAGCAAACCAGAGATACTACAGTACTGAACCTGACTCAGTCTACCTTGAACGTGCTTGTCAGGTTGAAAGAAAGTCCCACTAGAGAAGAATAAAGTCTGAGAATGAATGATATCCTGTAGGTACAATAAGTGAATACTTCAGAGACAAAACTGCAAGGAATTTAAAAGAAATGAGGGTCAAAGAAGGTTCTTTGACCCGAGGTTCTTAAACATTATTAAGTATAATTATCACCTGTGGTGCTTATAATAATGCTGATTACTGGGCGTCATTCCAGGAATATTGATTTAGCAGAGCTGCATGGGCCCTCCACACTGCCTATTTAAGAGTACTTTGAAAGTGAAAGGGAAAGTCACTCAGTCGTGTCTGACTCTTTGTGATCTCATGCAGCCCACAGAATTCTTTAGGCCAGAAGACTGGAGTGGGTAGCCTGTTCCCTTCTTCAGGAGATCTTCCCAACCCAGGGATTCAACCCAGGTCCCCCACATTGCAGGTAGATTCTTTCTCAGCTGAGTCACAAGAGAAGCCCAAGAATACTGGAGTGGGTAGCCTATCTCTTCTCCAGCAGATTTTCCTGACCCAGGAGCTGAACCAGGGTCTCCTGCACTGCAGGCAATTCTTTTCCAGCTGAGCTATCAGGGAAGTCCTAACAGTGCTTTGGATGACCCTAGTGGAGGTGTCTGTAGGCTGTACTTTGAAGAGAAACCACTGAAATTTGGGCTAGCTAGATTGACAAGTGATGAAAATCTCAAATTATAATATCAAAATCAGAAATTCAAGAATTTTTTAAAGAATAGCATACTTGATATTCCCAGAAGAGATAGTCTACTTTTAAAGTTACATGAAGATAAACAACTATAGAAATTTATATGCTATTAAGGATGTATATTAGTAATGGTTTCTTTCACTGAGAATCAGAGGAGCAGGTGGCAGAGAGAGAAAGGTATGAGGTGTCAAGACAGGGCTCTTAGGAATTTACATGTATAAATTACTGCCCTTTAACTTAAACATATAAAGCATGTATTAAATTCTACCTTTTTGAGAGAAAGGCATTAGTAGCATCTGAGAATGAGTACAAATTTACTTATTTACTTCATGGGAAGCTTTCTTTTGGCACAAATGTTTGTGAGACATATTGAAGGCACATAATCATTTTATGGAATTCTAAATACATTTACACAGTTGCCCTAAAAGTTAATAACCTTAATTTCCAGGTACCACAAGGAATGTAAAAATGCTGGCCCAGAACTCCCCACATTTCCATCCTTAAAGGTATTCCAACATTTATATGAAATAAGGGTATGATGCTGATATATGCCCGTCCCTGATGCTTCAGATGGTAAAGAATTTCCCTGCAATTTGAAAGATCCAGGTTTGATCCCTGGGTCAGGAAGATCCAGTGGAGAAGGAAATGGCAACCCACTTCCGTATTCTTGACTGGATAATCCTATGGACAGAGGAGCCTGGTGAGCCACAGTCCATAGGATTGCAAAGAGTCAGACATGACTGAGCAACTAACATTTTCACTTTCTTTATTTCTCTAAAAGCTATTTGTTAGGCTTGATGAGTCTTTTACACCTTGATAAAGTAAATTCATAAGTTATCTTACAACTATCTTCAGTAGTTTGCTATTTTTAAATTTTATTTACTTTTTACTTTCATTTCAATTTCAAGTTTATAGGTTTCATGACCTTGACATGGAAATAATATTCCTCCAGTCTATGGGAAATTTCTTTGATATTTCTTCACCTATTAACAAAACATGTCTTTGAAAACACTTTTCCCTAAAAGGGAACTTTTGCCTGTATCAGTTATGTCTTAAACATGACCTTACTCTATTTAGTGTAGAACTCTGAGAAAAGAAATATTTCTTACTTGGAATGTATAAAGATAAAATATAAAACACAGCAAACTGCTCTTCAGATTACTTAAAAAAATTTTACATTTGAAAACTCAGAACATTATCGCTGATTTTGAACCTTTCTCTCCACAGCTAAAATGACTGCTTATTTTTAAGAATGAGAAGATGTGTTATTTACTGACCACATACACCTTGATCAAGTAAGTTTTAAGTATTCCCATTAAACTTTTCACAAATGAGCCACCTGAAACTCACATTAAGTGAAGCAACTTGCTGAAGGTCACAAACATTGTAAACAGTTATTAATAATCCAACCAATCCATTCTGAAGGAGATCAGCCCTGGGATTTCTTTGGAAGGAATGATGCTAAAGCTGAAACTCCAGCACTTTGGCCACCTCATGCGAAGAGTTGAATCACTGGAAAAGACTCTGATGCTGGGAGGGATTGGGGGCAGGAGGAGAAGGGGATGACAGAGGACGAGATGGCTGGATGGCATCACTGACTCGATGGACGTGAGTCTGAGTGAACTCCAGGAGTTCGTGATGGACAGGGAGGCCTGGCGTGCTGCGATTCATGGGGTCACAAAGAGTTGGATACTACTGAGAGACTGAAATGAACTGAACTGAACTTTTTACTGATTGTTATTGCTGGCTCAAAAAAGCAGTTTACTTGACTGTCCTATACATACATGCTTACGAACCCTTTCTTCAGGTAATATTTTTACCACGTAACAATTTTCAGCAAAACAAAGATTGTTAATGCCCTGGTGGTTCAGATGGTAAAGAATTTGCCTGTAATGCAGGAGACCCGGGTTTGATCCCTGGATCTGGAAGATCCCCTGGAGAAGAGATTGGCTACCCATTCCAGTATTCTTGCCTGGAAAATTCCATGGAGAGAGGAATCTGGCAGGCTAAGGTTCAGGGGGTAGTAAATAGTCGGAGATGACTGACTGAACAACTTTCATTTTATCAACTATGGTTAGAATTGTTAATGGTTATTACTTTTATCGAAATCACAAAACACTGCTATTAGTCTCAAAGTACTTGATAAAAATATTATCTGGAGCACTCTATTACAAATTAAGACTTGAAAGACACTTATACAATTATGCCTGCCAACCAGCAACTGCCTGAATTTAGCCCAGGTTAAGGTACAAGATCTACTGGAAGTGTGTGGAAATCTAGCAAAGAGGAAATCTGAAGTTTAAATATTTAACTCTAGCTATCATGAAGGATAACCACACCAGTTTTAATTCTCAGACTTTAGTAAGTCTACAAACTACCAGATTTGTTCTATGGGATTCTAATTTAGGATACTACATAAACAACTTTCCTCTTGAGTTTACCTAAGTGTATCAGTAAAAAGGAAAATCAAAACTCAGAAAAGTTTGATAAAACATATTGTTATAACCACTAACAGCATACAAGTTCTACAGAAGAATTCAGAAGAAGAATACTGAATTAACATGGTTAAGTGGTATAAGTTTTACCTGAAAATGACTTCTCTGTCAATCATGCTAAATTTAGAAACTTAAAAATCTAACCTAATGCCAAATAAAATTCCAGAGGTCAAATGAATAGCAAAAATATTAAAAAGTCCTCTTTTATGGGTCAGTTATACAATTCAAATTTAGAAGAACTTTAAAAGATAACTCATTTTGATTTTATATTTTTCATAAATCATAATACATAAAGCTCA
Organism: Nanger dama; assembly: GCA_917880005.1. Lineage (NCBI taxonomy): Eukaryota > Metazoa > Chordata > Mammalia > Artiodactyla > Bovidae > Nanger > Nanger dama. The sequence continues at coordinate 42,782,650 of CAKJTW010000007.1, forward strand.
GACATTCAATTTCCAATATCACCAGATTCAATTAAATGTGCTTGTTTAATGTATTGTGGCAAGATACTCCTTGGAGAGATTGTTCTGTGCAGTTCTTAAAGAATCAAAATTCTCAATGACTATTTTATTTGCTAATAAATATTCAATATGTCATTTTGACACAAGAATTTCAGTTATAGAATTCTACCTGCTCAATGCAAAAAAAAAAAAAAGGAAAATGAAACAAAAATTGAAAAAAAGCATACTTCCCTACTCAGGGATTTCTAACACAAATGATTATCAAAAAGTACTGCACTTGCCTGAGCTAGTGTGTCATGAATTTGCAGTTCCAGAAAATCTTCCATATGGATTTAGATGAGATTTTCATGCATATGAATTCAACTTATTACCACTAAAAAGAGTACTAGAAAGATGAAATAAGAGTGAACCAAATGGAAGTCTCAAGCTAAGACAGCTCATTTTGTAGTATCAGGTAATGATCTGTCATGTATACCCTTTGGCTTTTCACAAAACACAGCATGAACAAGGATGAAAAGCTAGACTTATAACTGGCACAGTCACTGTAAAATATATGATGTGTATTTAAATCCTCAGTGGCACTTGTGAATATATATCACTTCTGTAAATATTCTTTCAAAAGGATTTTATTCATGTTCATTTAACCATATCAAAATATCCTCATTTGGGCTGTTTTAGTACAAGGCAGTTGTTGAGATCTATATCAAGTATACCCTAAAAAGAGAGACTAGTGAATTGTGCCCTATATTAGTGTTGAATAAGAGGGACAGGGCTCAAATAAATACAATTAGAAATGAAAAAGAAGTTATAATGGACACCACTGAAATACAAAGGATCATAAGAGACTACAGTAAGCAACTATGTGCTAATAAAATGGACAACCTAGCAGAAATGGACAAATTCTCATAAAGGTACAATCTCCTAAGACTAAACCAGGAAGAAATAGAAAACAAAAAGATGAACAGGCCCATCATAAATACTGATATTGAAACTGCCATTAAAAAACTCACAACAGACAAAGTCATAGACCCAATGGCTTCATGGATGAATTCTATCAAACATTTAAAGAAGAATTAACCTATCCTTCTGAAACTCTCTCAGAAAACTGCAGACGAAGGAACACTCCCAAACTCATTCTAGGAGGCCATCATTACCCTGATACCAAAATTGGACAGAGATATCACAAAAAAATAAAATTACAGAACAATATCACTAATGAACATAGATGCAAACTCTACAAAATACTAGCAAACCAAATGCAACAATACATTAAAAGGATCATACATCGTACACCATGATCAAGTAGGATTTATCCCAGGGATGCAAGGATTTTTCAATATCTGCAAATCAATACATGTGAATATCACATCAACAAATTTAAGAATAAAAGCAATAACATTAGAGAAAGGGAGCAAAGAAAAACTGTAGATATATTTAAGGAAACACCTGTACAAGATTCTGTGACTAGCAAATGTACAAGTAGTCCTTGTACAAGGCAAGTGACTGTCTATTTGGGACAGGATGAAGAAAACCTGAAGATGAATCCAGGTATTTGGCTAGGGAGAGTGGATGAATGTAAGGATGGAAGAAAAAATAAAAGATGGGTGAGGTAGAGGAGTAAGAACAAAATGCATTGATTTTCCAGGCATACAGCATTCAATGGCAACAGTATTTTCACAAAATAGCAAAGCACAAGGGGAAAAACCTAATGCTGGTAATTGGTATGAATGAACTAGCCCCATTGAATACAAACACGTCACATTGTCTTGGATAGCTACTGCCTTAGTTAAGTATCTTTGAAGCGTAGTCTGTAGAAGAAAATGTTTTGTGCATGTGTTTGTATGTATGTGTATAGATTTATCTCTCCACGTGTGTTACATGTAACATTTATATCTGAGCCCATGTGGCTGGTCATTTTTCATGAAACCTAGTGATTACCTATGGGCTTCCCTGGTGGCACAGACGGTAAGGAATCTGCATGCAATGAGGGAAACCCGGGGTTTGATCCCTGAGTCGGGAAGATCCCTTGGAGAAAGAAATGGCACTCTACTCCAGTATTCTCGCCTGGAGAATCCCATGGATGGAGGAGCCTAGCAGGTTATAGTCCATGGGGTCGCAAAGAGTCGGACACGACTGAAGCCACTTAGCGGCAGCAGTGACCTACATATGAAGGATTGATAAAGCAGAGACAGTCTTATACTTTGTGGGTTTGGATAGAATAAAAGTAATTTTTATATACAAATATTGAATCATTATGTTGTATATCTGAAACTAACATAATGTAAGTCAATTATATCTCAGTTAAAAAGTCATACTGTTAGGTAAATTATTAAATCAGTAGCATTAATTACATATTATTATTAATTTAATATACTTAGGTATATTGTATCTTTCATGAGCTAGAACTTTATATTAAGGATTGAGATATGATGAATCTTGTTAGACTTTTGTGTTTACAAAATTTCATTTCTGTGAAAGTGAAATTAAAAGCAATAGGCAGGATTAGTGACAGATTTTTGGTCTCATAAAGCTTATGGAAAAAGAAAACCCATTGCTTCAAAGACAAAGTCATATATAAATGCATTATGCTGCTCAGAGTATGAATGGCAGTATTTTAGAGCTTCCACTAGTATGCAAAATTTAGAGACAATGTTTTAACAGTTAAATAATGTTTAAAGTGCAATGTATTTTCAAGCACATTTTTAACTACACACCCATACCTTATACAATAATTTATTACACTGGAGTCAAATGTTTATAATAAAGTTAAGACTTCCTGGATTAATAATCCTATCATATATACATATTTATGGCTATTAACAATTTTATATTCACTTGCCCCCACCTAAATTTATTGCAACTGATTCCTTTCTCCTGGCAATAACTATTTCTACCTTAGCTTTTAATATCATTATAATATATGAACATGGCAAATATACCTAGTATTACCTAAAAAATATCATTCCACCAAAGCCAAAAGAGAATAAAGGACAAGCAAAACGTACTAACTTTTATTCTGGATTTCTTTAGCTTCCCAAATGATACTAATTTCTTGACAGATGTTAATATACTGCTTTCTTAATTTGAGCGTTTCTGCAGCAATTTACTGAATTGTAAACCTGACATTATCAATGTTTTCTTCTTGGAACCCAATAATAGTCAACACCTTACAAGAGAAAATGTAAACAGAAATTTACTACCTGCTGGTCAGGAATGAAAGTTTTCAAAGTGAGCAAAACAGAGTTGATTTAATACAAGTATCTAAAGGAATGAATTAAGCTTCCCTAGAGGTGCTAGTGGTAAAGCAGGAGACATGAGAGATGCTAGTTCCATCCCTGGGTTGGGTAGACCCCCTGCAGAAGGGCATGGCAACCCACTCCAGTATTCTTGGCAGGAGAATTCCATGGACAGAGGCTAAAGTCCATGAGGTTCCCATAGGGTTGGACATGACTGAGCAACTAGCGCTAACACAACTTTCAGCTTAACTATTATATTGCTTAATTTTCCATAGGAAAAAAGTAGAAGTATATAATATTCATCTTGATATGATAAAAATATAAATCCATTTCACTGCTGTAATTTACAATAAATTGCTGTGACATTCAGCAGTGAGATACCATATTTAGATGAAAGTTTGAAAATGCTGGCCATTTACATCTAGTATTCATTCAATCACAGGTCAGAGTACAGCAAGTACAATGCAACTTTTCTAACAATGTATCTTACTAATAGATTTCCAATCAAAGTTCAAAGATCTTATTCTCTCAAACAGAGGGAAAAACAAACTACGGGAACAACTCAATGGTTACTGGCATGCGCCTACTGCATTTACAAAATATTCGTTTTATATATTTCTAACATATGTGAAACACATCCCCTTGCATTTTCAATGTTCATTATGAAGTTACTACATAACTTAACAAAGGCACTCTGGATTTAATGCAATGCTACATAATTAGAGTAGTATAAAACATTTTTAAAAGAATGTATACAAAAAGATTTATAAAACGCAATAAATGTTTTTTTCAAAAATTGCTTTCCTAATTGCTTTTCGAGGGTAGAAGAAAATCCCAAACAAAAAACACACTTAGAAAAATTACATCACAAAGAGTCCCAGTCCCATTAGATGATTACTTAAAATCTAAAGTACACTATTATTTTTTCATTTAATTATAATTTCTAGAAAGCATTTCTAAATTATGTAATAAAATATTTTGATATTAATATGCTCCATCTTAAATATGGGTCTTAATAGCTGGAAAATTATTCTTGATATCATACAGTTTAAAATCTTGAGTAAAAAAGCTTGATTAAATAAAATGCATAATATTCTATTTTAATAATTATATAAAATATGTAAAATTTTAATAAATTTCATTCTTTGAGAAAACAATAAAGAGTTTTTTCCCTATAGCCAAATGCTTTTCTGTAATTTTTAATACAAAAGCTTTTACAGATGGCATCTGTGGTAAGCCTGAGTAAATCATTTTAACTGACAAAATGAGTATTTTTGATTCCATAATCAGACAGTAATTCAGTGTCAATTTTAATTTGCCCTAAGAAAAACAAATGCACTGAAGTGGCATTTAGGAAAGATGGCTTGAAGTTCATATTACAATAGACAGTCAGCTTTTGTTGTCTCTTTAAAGAAGAATAATTTGTTTAACCTAATTTTATTTTCTTGGCTCAAATATATTCAATGTATCTGTCAAGTGAGTCAAAGCATCAGGAGCCCAGCTATTCACTCACACATTTTAAATAAAACATATAGTACTATTAAAATGCTGATCACCACAATTAAAGGTTTGAGTTACCAGAGAAGTCTAAGGTTATAATATTGATATTCAAAAGATATAATTTCAATAGTTTATTTTCGGAGATAAACTAGGAAACAAATTTATTAGGTATTTCATACTTTCTACTTATCTAAAATAATTATCATAAAAAAATTTTAGTATATAAAAACTAGTTTTCTTAAAGAACACACATTATAAAAATTCATAATATATTGATTACATATTAAGATGAGTCACCTATAAAATTAAATTGGGTTTTATTGGTTATTCTGTAGGGGTGGTAAATAAGCAGAAGATGACAAGTTTTGGTTATTAGATGACTATTTAACATGCTACACAACACAGCTAAAATATTTCACAGAGAAAATTTATATACTTCAGTAGAGTTCTTTACTCTTTAAAGGCAATAAAATCACCAAAGCAATATTTTCTTAAAGTGCATCAGATTAAAATGTTGGTCCTTCATATTCCAATTATTTTTAAACTGAGGAAGCTGATGGGGAGATGTAGAAAAGCTATTAAAATAAACAGAAACAAGACTTTTCTTATAGGTTTTCCCCCCTTACCTTAGAAGATGAAGAATCACACTCCTGACATATCCATCCATAGCCTGTTTGTTTAGGCGATTTTTTCAAAGGAGGATCCAAACAACCAAAATGGTAGCACAGTCTGCATTCATCACACCTGCAGGGTAAACAGATTTATGGTGTATCTAAATAATATTAAAAAACACCTTTTTCAGAAAACAAAAAACCAGTAAACTACTATACATTTCAACTGTAACACTGTTAATTCTATCCTTAGCTGACAAGATTATTGAATTAATGTTTATGTAAAAGACAATCTAAACCAGAAATAAATGTTTTAGGAAAACAAAATACCAAAACAAAATTAACAAACAAAACAAATATCATTTAGAACACATTGATGGTAGAAATGTTAAGACCATAGGAATAAATTTATGTGTATAGCCATGTTTTCAAAACTAATATTAACATTTTCAATTTTGAACTTCAGTAATAATCACTTGCCTATTAGTTTTAAAATATTTAATAATATAAGATACATATAATAAAGACTGAATTCAATCTAAATCATTATGATTGTTTTAAAAAAACTTTAACTCTAATGAATTCTACTAGGCCACACTAAACTTAATTCTATACGATTTGTGTATCTCAAGGTAGATTCTAAAAACAATTTCTAATGTTTGCAGCATGCTAACATAATCTATAGCAAATAAAAACCATACTCAGAATTTCATGTTATTTTCTAAAATACAAATTTTCTCAAAAATTTACCTGCCACTTTCAGTGCATTTGGGTTTTCAAAGTACCTCCTAAGTACATTTTAAAGCTTATTAACAAATGTTTTGATAGTGTCTTTGACACCTATGAGGTACAAAATCTAAGAAAACTACCATACCTATTCTTCGTTTCAGACAATCTCATCCTGCTGACAATGAAGAAAGATCTGTATTATTTCAGTGTTTTTCAAAATGAATTTTGCATCAGTTGGAATAACAAGATGAAAATTTAAAAACAAATAACAAAGTTGTATATATTTTATAGAAAGGATTATATTCCTCATTTTGTGTTCCTTTTTTAAGTAAAAAAAATAATACCTTCTCCAAACCAATCTGTCACATTCTCTACCCTTACTGATTTAAAACATAAAAGTATAAGTTACCCTTACTGATTTCTAACATAATTTTTGTTAGAAAAAAAGGGGAAGGAGTTACTATGATAAACAATATGCAAAGAAAAGCAATTTATTTTCACAATAAAGGGAACTGTAAATTTACATTTATAGTAAAAATTTCATATCATTCTACAAAACCCAATCTCCCATTTCAGGAATCAAGAGTTTCAAAAAATTTAGCAAATTAGCTAGCTATTCAGGTATAAAGAAGTCTAAAACAAAATTCTATGTCCTAAGATTATGTATGCATTCCTCTACAACCTTCTTATAAACCTGACAAACTTCAGTACTTTTCCAAAACCTTTGCTTAGACTCAAGAGATGGACTTGAATAAAAATGTTTATTATAACAATTTTAGCTATACAAAAAAATCAAATCAAATGGAGTAATAAACGGTACTTTATTTGTTGTGCCAGAATTACATATCTATTCAAAATATATTTAAAAGTAGTCATGTTTAAGTACCTATTTTTCTATTTTTAAGAAAATATAATAGATAATAAATAGCTAACATCAAACATTACATAAAACTAAATAGCAAGCCTGTACAATTTTATGTCCTTCTCAATTGAACTTATTTACCTTTCAGTAGTTAAGGTTCCAGTTACATTAAACACATACAGGACCTTTCAGAATATAAGCATTTCTGAGTTACGAGAAGCTAGAGATTTCTAGATGGCTAAGAGTGTACTCCTTCAAGCACGCAAACTAGTATTTGTCATCTTCAATGCAAAATTTAAGGAGAATCACATTCTTTGCTTCATCAAGAAAAATCTGTTAGATATGGTTTATGCTATCTTTGTCATCCCTGGGTCACAAACACGAGTAACAGATACTGCTACATGTCTAACAGTTGTGCCAGACTTTTGCGTCTGGAAATGAGTATCATCAGTCTGTCATACCGTCTGAATTGTTGTATTCAACTATTTTAGGTCCTCACTTGCTTGAAAAATATCAGTCACTACTTTCTGATTTTGTCAGCGTTATTTGTTTAAGTAGCATCTCCCCAACAATAATTCATTGTGGATTCAGAAAACAGATCATTCAAATCTGTGTAAATTGACAGTTAAAAGAACATGGAAATGAGAGCTGCTAAGTACATTGGCCTAATTTTGGTTAACTATAGTCTTTTTGCTGAATTTAGGTTTTTTAAAGCAAGTTTAGATTGCCAAAAATTTAGGCTTTTGATAGTGAAGAGTTATAGTATTAATGTTTTCCTAGTTCATATTAAATTATAACCTAACTACTATATCTTTAAAAGTCCATGCCATAGTAAACTTGCAAATTATGATTTCTAGTGTACAACTAGAATCAAACACTATATGAATATAGAGGTATATCATAATTTATTACCTTTTACCTTCATGTACACCTTCACGGTGTATGAATATAAAGATGCATATATACACAGACATTTCAATCTAATAATTGCTTCCCGGGTGGCTCAGCGTACACCTGCAATGTGGGAGACACAGGCTTGCTCCCTGGGTCGGGAAGATCCTTGGGAGAAGGAAATGGCAACCCACCCCAGTACTCTTGCCTGGAAAATTCCATGGACTGAGGAGCCTGGTAGGCTACAGTCCAAGGGGTCATAAAGAGTTAGACATGACTGAGCAACTTCCCTTTCAGTTTCTTTCTTTCAATCTAATAAATTAAGAATAAGTTTGTGACACTGAAGTAGTTCAGATTTGTAGCTGATTTCAATTGTAAACTCAAGCTATCTTTCAGCTCAATAAAAAATGCAAAAGGAAAAGATTTTGTATGGTAGACTTATTAGAAGATGATATTGAGTAGATGCTATTTGGAAATGACCCAATCCTTACTGACTCCTTCATTAATTATACTTTTTAGAATGACTTAGTCTACATATAGAACAAATGTATTAGTGCTGGGTTCAAGAGGAAAGGAGGAACTTACTTGTTAGAATCAGGGGGTGATATGGGAATTCTCTGAAGTTATAGCTCACTCACTAGTATGTAAAAACCGCAATTCCAAGACTAAGTATTAATAGCAAAAGAAGCAATTAATATACTTAGGAACTGCCAAAATCCAGGAGAGGCAAACAGAAAAAGAAATAACCCAATCTTGAAATCATAACTATTAATAAATAAGTGCTTTCTAAAAATGACTAAAATTATTTCCATTTAGAAAAAAATATATTTGTTCTATACTAAACTATTTAACTGAAAATATCTATAGCTTCATGTGCTGGTAATAAAAATATCCTGAGTGATACAAGGGAACTCCAGTAGAATTTGCAAGAATTACTTCATCATAAACAAATGAAAGAGATACCATTAAGAATCCTAGAAATCAAAGAACAATTTAGATGGTAAAAAGGGTGAATTACTTATTTCACGCACACACATACCACTTTGTTAACTTTGGCAAATTTTGTCAGCCAACAAATTATGGCTTAGGTTACAAATTTAGATCATTTTAAAAACTCAAAATCAGAAACTCATAAGGATCTGCAATCATTCTGTTACCAAAAACTGAAACAGAGTTGAAGTAATTACTAATCCAATTATTATGACTGCTACATCTAATTCTGACATATACTTGGAAATACATAACTGCAACATATAATATGGAACATATTTATCAAAATAATAAATACTATGAAAAAAGCAGTCATTGACCCACAAAAGCATACTGATATAACACAATATACTTTATTACATAACACAAATGTCTTTGTTAAAGAAACAGACTATTATACCAATGGCACATATATTAAATGCGAAGACAATGTCTTAAAATAGCAAAAGATAATATAAAACTAACGTATAAAGAAACACAACAATTTTTTTTTAATAAAATGCAAACTGGATGCCTAAAGAATATCCTCGAAACATCTAATAAACTTGTACACATTAACATATAATAGGATATTCTAAAATTACAATTTTAAGTGAGATAAAATAAATCCCATTTATAATAAAAGGAAACCTGATTGATTAATAAGATTCTTACTAAATACAACTTCTTACCCATCAGATTCATAATGGATACAGATTTAAACAATAAAGCAGCTATATGTATATAGTCTTTTACACATTCATCTAACAAAATACAGTGACCAAATAAACATAGTTCTATACGTATTTAAAATACTTACTTAGCATACGGTTAAGTATAGCACCCTAGACAAAGAAGAGGAAGAAAATGATTTATGTTCATATGTCCTGTGATCCACAGAAGCAATCAATCATGTGTTTGTCTGATTACTGAGAATACGCATATAAGTAAAAAGAAATATTTCAATCTATACCTAAGAGACAGACTAGTGTTCCAAAGGGTTTCTTAAACTCCCTTGATTTCCAATTGATAATTTTATTGGGAAAGTACACTAAGTAACTACTTTTTAAAACTAACCAAAATAAGTTAAGTGTACCTCCTATATATATAACTTATAGCTAGATGATCAGCTAAGTTTCAGGAAGAACAGAAATCCACAACATGGGACTTGAAAAGTGATGTACATGTATTATAACTAGGATGATCCAAAATCATAGCTATTTTTTATGTCAATGAACATTTGATTTAGATCCCTTTCAAGTCTATATGGAGTAAAATAAAACTGACTCTGAAAATGTACACTATTACATTGGTTCACTTAAAAAAAGAAACACACACACAATTAAGTATCAAGAGAACTGTGGGTTGGATTTTCTTCCTTTTTCATCACTTCTGTGTAAAAATTCTATATAAGAATGATCAAAAGAATTGTATTTGAATATAAGATTACTTACATAAAATCTTACTAGCAGTTAGAACACCTACACAAATGTATAAACCAGTAACAATAGACTTTTATTAAACGGTAGCCAATTATTTCAATTATTCATTTTAGCAGATGGAGAAAATGCAGGTTTGTATCCCATGAGTTAAATCACCTCTAAAATAATACAACCTTGCATGAAATTCTGCATTCTACCAATATTAAAATAACACTTAATATCAATAAAGGCAAATTTTATTCCTTTTACAACACTTTTAGTGCAAAATAACCTATATGAGCATTTTCTAAATAATTAGGAAACATCTATTATAACATTTCACATATAATGACTAATATGGAGTTCTTGAACATATTTTTATTAATGCCACTATAGACTTCCATCACATGCAATAATAAATGAATGAGTGGTAGGAAACACAAATATATCCTTTACACATTTAAGTATATTAATTGGAAAAAACATTTGGATAATTATTGAAATCCATATTCATTTTTAATTTCACTTAAATAATGGGGTTAATTCAGCTTGCTACATCTGCAGCAGCCAAGTTATAAGATTAAAAGTGAAAGGAAAAAAAATACAACATGAAACAAAAGAATTCATATGAAAATGCACAATAAGGTCAAGTTCTTCTTCACAGCACGAGAGAATAATGAGACATTTTCATACCTGAAACACGTCTGCTTCGTTCTTTAATAAACTGATCTCCATCTGCTCATGCCCTTGGAAACCTTTCAGCAGTACAACCTGCTGTGCTCAATTCCCACATAACTTTGTATTTCCCTGCTCGTAATTAACTAATTATTCTCTAATCAATAGTGAAGGTCTTGATTTTACAACGTATATTAGATAAATGACATAATGGCCGGGGGTCGATCTCATTTTATTTACAAAGCCCAGCATGAGCATTCAACTTCATTATATCTTATGTACCTGAACAGCAGTGAATCTTATCAGCAGGCCTACAGAAAGTCTTAAGACTGAGTACTGGGAGAAAGAGGCCTACATTTTTATTAAACTCAAAAAAGAAGTATTTGCAAAGCATGTCCAGATCAGAAATATTTTTAATCACAATCCTTAGTGTTATGTAAACTGACAAAGTGCTGACTCAGACAAGTAGGAAAAAATTTCTGCCTTCATATATCATGCAACTCTAAAGCTGAGTCTCTTAAACAAGTTTTAATTGTTGAAATGATTCCAGAAAATTTAAAGAAAAATTAATGATGTCAATATATCATTCTGCTGCAGAGTCCTTCTGAATTCCTTGAAAAGATTTTGGTGAAATATTAATAAAATATTCCCATACTGAGAAACAAGTGAAGCAGTGATAAGTTTTGTCAAATAAAGAATATTAAACATTTAAAAATAGCGATCCCTTTAAGTGTATGATGTAAAAACAGGGAAATAGGATAGTGACTGTGAATATTCTTATTATTGTTCATCAATCTATTTTTACTATTAAAAATGCAAAATCAGATAAACACTCAAACACATGAATAACAATGTGTTTTTAATGATAAAAATGATAAAAAAATTCATTTACAAACAAAATGGATAAAGGTTAAGGCTAATTTCCACTTTCACGTTAAACATAATCCTAATTTCAAATTTTAACAAAGTTACTATGGACAAAGGCTATGTGCCTTGATTCACTTCTGTGCCTAAAATACTGCTATCTCCATAACAGGTATAAAGTAAACACCTATTTAATTGACCTTATGTATAATAAAGAAGTTATACTGCACGTGTTGTGAATAGAATTACCTCTTTTACCTAGAATTATCTCTTTTACCTAGAAATAAATATTTTTGAAAATTAAAGGGCCCTTTAATTAGATTAAAGCCACATTCAATCAATCGATGTCAAGCACAACACCATGATTCTTTTAAAAATATTATATACAAATGGTTTTCAAAGGATGTCCCTGGCCAGCAGCAGCATCATCACTTGGGAGCTTGTCAGAAAAGCAAATTTTCTGCCCTTATCCCAGAGCCACTTAATCAGGAACTGTACGGAGAAGGAGGAGGGAGTAAAATGCAGAGGACTAAAAGAAGACGCCTGGTATGTGAGCAATCTGCTTTTAAACAAACTCTTCCTGTGATTCTGATGTCCTACAAAGTTTCAGAACCACTGCTATATACTGTCATGTCATTCTTCTTGTGTCTCAGAGTTATTTATTTTACCCCTTGATATTTCAGTGTTTTTTTCCTTTCCCTATTATGTGACAGTGAACCATCATTCACTTCTTTGGCTGTTTCCTCTTATATGTCTGTAAAATATGAACGGTTTAGGGTATATTCCCTTAAGTACATACTAATATCTCCTTTGAGTAACAACTGAACCAATTTCAGAAAAGGGTTAATTCTGTTCCCTGGAAATATAAGAGTGTCTAGGAGATTATTAGGAGAAAGTGTTTTATCCTATTCTATTCAAAAGTTCTACTCCAAACACAGGTTTGTAGGAAAAATGATCTTATGAATTCTGCGTTTTACATTTTTATATTTATATTTGTGATCTGTGACTAAGATTCTTAGGGCTAGCACCAAATATGAACAGGATATCTACCAAAGAAGTATAAAGTAAGACAGAGAATGAAGACAATATGTTATTACAAACAGAAAAAGGTGGAAAGGATTTTGATAGACAGTGACATCAAAAGCATAAGACTTATTATTTTTTCAAAATAAAAAGTCTAAAATAAAATGACCATTAATAATTTGTCATCATATATCAAAGGAGGATCAGGTCCCAATGCTTAGCAATTTCTTTTTAAGGAAATGGAAATCTTCCATTTTTCTTAAAATCAGCTAAAATTCAGCAACAATAATCACTACCAACTTTTTCTTAAGATTATACACCAATAAATAGTGAGTCCTTCTCCTAAGGAAAAAAATGCCTACTGGTTTTGCTACAGGTTATTAATATTTTTCCCCCAATGTTACAAGGTCTTTCAAGAAGTTGATGATCTCAGTTTATACATATTTTATATACATTCTACTTTTATTACATATCCAATAAATTATGGTTCCTTACTATAACTATAAATTACTAGCATATAGCAACTTTATATTGACACTTGCTTTTGAATATCTATAACATTTCCTACTCTATTCCTAATGTTTAAACTATTTTCAATTGCCACTATACCTGAAAAGATGTCCCAAACCACATCTATAAATCAGGTAATTCCAAGAGACGTGTTGACAATTTACATGTAAATATGCATTTCAATTTCAGCAAAGAGTCTCTTCTAAATCAGTTCAAGATGAAGTGATGAAATATTCAACATATTTCTGTCGTTGACTTAAAACTGGATCATTAAAGCTTGAAGATCATATTTTAATTCTGCAAACCTTTGGAAAGATACAGATGTTGATGAAGATCTTTCATTTGGCAGGTTGTATAGTCAATAAGCTTTGTATCTCTCTCCTTATTTTGTAATCTCATATTTATGGTTGAGAAAAGTAAAATTAAACCGAACAGAGAAAGTTTGTATCAAGTCAGTTAAGACTCAGTAAGTTTGGTTACTAAAAATATCTAGAGATCAACACAGATATATCTTACTTATTTAAAATCTGAAATTGTAAAAACTGCATGCTAATAATACTAGTGCTTTCACACTAGAACTAATGAGTCAAAACTACAATGGCATATTCTTTCACAGGTTTTCATTTTTGCTGAATTGTTATAAATAAAAGTAACATTTAATATAGTCTACAGTCATTTCCCAATGTAGCATTTCATATATGAATATATGTATTAGCTGGATGAAACAGAACAGCAGACTAGTGGAATGCATTGTCTTTCTTATTTGATACTAGATTTGTTCAACAACAGTGAGTAGCACATTGCATGTAAGTCCCACAGGCTTCCACAACTCTTTAGTAAGTCCAAACACTGTATATCATTTGCCAAAAAAGCAAGAGGGGAAGACATTACTTAATGGACAATTCTGACAAGACATTATCTAGTATTTTTCAACAATGTACATATCAAATGTTTCTGATTTAAAAAAAAAGGTTGGAGGGAAAAAAAAGAGAAAAAAAATCCATAGAGGCAAAGTAACTGCCTTGTCAGTCCAAGTAACAAATCAATCAATTACATTCTATTCAAACCTGACAAGCAAAGGCAACTTTTTGCAGTGATAAGCTTATGGGAAGGACAAGATAGCTGTTCTCCTTTACTTTATGTACTCTATTGAGAGGGTAATCCACATTTTAAAAATCACACTTATAAAAGAGGTTTCCAGGACTGCCTCCGAGGGATGAGCTGTGGCAGAGTTGGGTCTCATGAAGGGTATCTACACAGTAAAGTGATAAGAAAAGAACATTAACATTTAAAGATCACAGCAGATCTGTACTATGTCTTATGAAACACACTAAAAATAACCATGGTAGATTCAAATAACATATGATCTGGTCCAAAGAGACAGATGCCCTGAATCTCAATGCCATGATCTTGCAAAGGTTTTTATTAAACTGGATCTATTCTATCATTAGAAACACTGAGTAGCCTCTTGTATTACTCTTATTACTTTTAGTTTGTCAAAACAAACCTTACTAAACAAAAAAGCATAAAAATGATGAGGGGCTTGCATTTATACAAGCAAATATGTAGTTCAATCAATAAATGTTTTAAAAATAGCAGTTTGGTATTTTCTCATCAAATATAGCAATTTAATAATGTTTGACAAAGCATGCAACTATGCTAAAAACAAGTACATGTAATCAGTACAGTACAGGACTGGTTCTACTCAAGTAGAGCATCTCAAGGAGGAAGTTTTCAGATGATTCTTACTCCTGGGCCTCCACTGCCTTCTTTTATTAAAGACTATATTGGAAATGCTTTGTTACAATTATGAAAAGTATATCCCTAACTAGCTATTTGAGTAGATCTGTGCAACAAGTGACAGAAGACATGTCACTGTAAAGACCTGGTCATTGATTGTAAATACATTAATTGTGGCCAAATTTCGAAAGTCATTCAAAACTTTCATCATTTCTTATATTTATTTCCCTATCAATAAATTTTCTGAGTAATTTTAGATGCCTAGCAATTTGAGGTAACTTTTTTGATTGTGGTAAACAAAATTTTATCATTCTCTTCAGATATTTACATCTGTGTATATGAGGTGAAATTGCCAACTAGTCACACATCACAGAAAAAGTTCATTTCAATATTTATTAGAGAGATGTGTTTAATGCTTCTAAGTTCTACTGAGAGAAAGAAAGTGAAAAGTGGCACAATCACAGAAAAAGCACTGCTGAATAACTGCCACATCAAACTGAATAACCTCCAAAGCAATGAAAAACAAAATTGTACACGAAAAAAAGAATATAACATGAAACATAGTTTTCAGAGAAATGTACGTATCAACACATGAGAAGTAAACAGAATGAACAGAAGTCACTCACTGAATAACAAGGAAAAAGGAGAGCTAAATTCCCTGTTGAACGTCACATGTGCTAACTTTTCTCAGCATTTCAGTCTGCAAGTGATGAGCTTTAAGCACATTCTAAACCTGATATTCTGAGAAATGCTTTGTCAGCAGGTTAAGCACTACTAGATAAGCATAATGCAAGAGGAAGCAACCACATCATTTATCACAGAAGTACATTTAACTTGAACTTACATGCAAATACAATGGGGACTAGCAGACAACCCAAAGATGTGTTTGTACTTAACACTGATAGGAATTTGAAAATAGAAACACTAGATATCATAGAAATCTGCTTTAAATTCTAATTAAATCTAGGTTTAACTTTGTAAACACTAAAAAGCTATCACTAATATTCTTCCATTATAAAATGTCACTTAACTTCCAGAATAAGCAATATGACTTATCCCGTGTGCTACCTTCCTAGGACAGAGGACTACTACATGGTCTTTTATATCAGAGGTCAAGCCTTGACTCTGTATTTATTCCATGTGCTTCTAATAAGTTTATTTGGAAATTAATGTAGAAAAAAAAAGGGAATTATGTATTTTCAAAGGGCTTCCCTGAGGCAAGCTTCTTGCATAGCTGGAACTGCTGACCAAGAAGAAACGTCTATTTTTGCCCCAGTGAAGGCAAATATGCTAAAGAAGCATTTGTCTGGTCAGCAGCATGCCTAACGATTAGAGCATTCGCAACATATTCAAGACTGGCTAAACTCAAAACTAATTCTACCACTTCCTGCTCTGCCTAGTGTGTGGTCTTGAACAAGTTTCCTCAGTCATGACCTAGGGGTAAAATGAATATCTGTCTAATGGAGTTGCCTTGAGGATTACATGAGATAAACCATGGAAAACACTAGCACGTTGGCCCTTAATAAACACTGTATAAACTAATATAAAACTAAACACTCAGCAACTAACATGAACAATATTAGACTTACCAAACACTGCAGTAGTATGTGTATTGGAAAGGAAGAAACTATATTCTAGTAACAATTTATATAACACAGTTTCAATATATCTTTGGAACAATTTGTACTTCATGATGCTTAATGTCTCTGTACCTCAGTTATCTAATCTCCAAAATGGAAATGTCCACACCTCATATGACTGCTGTTAAAAACTGAATGAGATAATACCTTCAGAGAGCAGAGAAGAGGATCTGGGATATAGTAAGCATTATTTTAATCTCTAGTTCATAAAACTTTGGGGTTCAATTATTAATAAAATGTTAAAATATCATTTTCTTATGTATTATTATCTAGACTTCAAAATCCATCAACTCCAACATTCATATCCTATCTACAAATTCTAATTCCAATTACTATGTCTATTCCATATGTCCAAACTATACAAATCTATACAAACAGCACAAATCAAAACCTTGTTACAAGAGAACAGATGAAACGGGATGTTTGATTAAAAAAGAAAAATCAGAAAACAATATAGTTGGTAAACAACAGAAGTTAGATAATGTTTGTTTTATATGATTCTAATGATTGAAATTGTCAAGAAGAGATACCTTAGCTGACTTCGAGAAGGAAACTGCCAGTGATCGGAGCAGCATCTAGAGGGAATGGGTGACTTATATACTTCTATCCTGGCAGGGGCTCTTTGCCTGTTACTTAAGTAGTGATACTGAGCAGATGACTTAAGTGCCAAATTGACGGTGAGATCCTTTTCACAACTGTATAGGATTTGTTTTGAAATTACTATGAGTTACAAAATCTGGAGAAAAATGAGGTTGAGACCTTCATTTTATTATAATGGTAACATAATTCAAGGTCATTCATCTAGCCAGTAGCAGAGCTGTGAGTGTAATATCAGTCTTTCTAAATAACTGAATAACCCCTTTAATGTATACGTTAACGATATTAACACATTGTAATAAATGAGTATAAAATTACAAAAAATAAATTTTACTGAAAAATAAACGCATGAAATGAGAAATATTTCACTGCTATATATGATAAAAATTATAATGTTTACTACTCTAAAATTGCATACTCCAGAAATACCACACTTCACTATGTAATTAACGGTTACCATGTTCAGGCTCCTTCCTTTTTTTTTTTTTTTTTTTACAATTTACTTGTCTATAATGCATTTATTTTAGAAAGAAAATTTAAAAATTCAAATACAGATAACAAAAATATTTATAAATCATACTAAGTTACTTGAAGGTTTAACTGTTTAATATAGATTTGAAAATCAATGAATGTCATCATTGAATACTAAATGTGTGAGGCAGGTTAGCCACTTCACATGTCTAATAAAATCATCAAATCAGCTTAGTTATAAAGGGAAAAATATATACTGAATAAACATTTTCTTTTCAACCCAAATTTTATCAGAATACTATTCTAATAAGAAAGATTCAGTGGCAGCTGGTCTATCTCCATTATCCAATTACAAATATTTTTAACATTAAACATCCCTTTCCCAATTTTTACTAACAAAAGAGCATTCTTAAAAAGAACTTTCAAGTATAGTTTCCTTCACAAGACTCAGTTTATTTTTGAATTTCCTCTTTAGAATCTAATCTCTTCATGATGTACTATACAGCATCAGTTTGTTTCTAAAGACATTAACTTAAACCACTGATCATTGTTTTTTCTAAAGCTAGTCTAAGGCACAAAGGCAATATCCTTAGTGTTAGGGACGGTTAAGTAACACCTAAGAACAGTAGTATAAAGCATTCAATTTAAAATTTTAGACCCTATTACCCTAAATGATTCAGCAAATATTCCAGACAACCTTGGAGTGGTGCTATTTGGAGAACAAAGAACAGCTGGGTTCAGAAGAAAATGAAACAGGAGAACCTGTGGCCTGCTCAGACAGGAAGGATTTTGGTGTACTTCCTTCAGTGACTGGAGTTCAGGTTTAGGTCATTTAATCAGGCAAGGAATAAACCAGAAATTTGGAGGAATCAACATATATTAAAGCTAAAGAATGCAGTTATACCAGTTTTACTAGCAATAAAAACGTGGACAGCCAAGGCAAACAGAGTGGAATCCAAGGAGGCCTCATTGGAAGTGAGAAGCAGACAGGAAAAAAGAGGAAACAATGAAGAAGCTCAGGTGTACAGAATAACATGGTAGAGAACAGTGCAGACATTGCAAGCCAGCCAGAAAAACAGGAAAGGAAAGAAATGGAGAGTTTGGTTTAATACACCCCTTTCTTCCTTGCCTTCTCATTTTTGGCTAATTATCTGCTATAACCACTGGTGTGGACTTATGTCCCCCGAATGTACTGAATCCTTTCCATTTATTTTCCCATCAGTCTAAGTTTGAGGCCCTCAAACTGGTCATTCATCACACAGGCCACCACAATATCAACCTCATAAAAGTACTATTCTCCCTGTTATCTCTGACCTTCAGTGAATCTCCATTGTGTGTGCTTAAGTGCTTAGTCGCTCAGTAGTGTCTGACTCTTCTGGACCCCATGGGCTGCTGCCCATCAGGCTCCTCTGTCCATGGGCTTCTCCAGGCAAGAATACTGGAGTGAGTTGCCATGTCTTCCTCCAGGGGATCTTCTCAACCAGGGACCAAACCCAGGTCTCTTATGTCTCCTGCATGGGCAGGCAGCTTCTTTACCCTACTCTCCAAATCTTTAGCCTGAATCCAGGCCCCAATCTACCTTAAATCTACATCACAAATGGCTCCAAGGATCCCACTCTATGTCTTCCAATTCAGTTCAGTTGCATCTGACTCTTTGCGACCCATGGACTGCAGCATGCCAGGCCTCCCTGTCCATCACCAACTCCTGGAATTTACTCAAACTCATGTCCATTGAGTAGGTGATGCCATCCAACCATCTCATCCTCTGTCATCCCCTTCTCCTCCAACTTCCAATCTTTCCCAGTATCACGGTCTTTTCAAATGAGTCTGTTCTTTGTATCAGGTGGCCGAAGTACTGGAGTTTCAGCTTCAACATCAGTCCTTCCGATGAATATTCAGGACTAATTTCCTTTAGGATGGACTGGTTGGATCTCCTTGGACTCTCAAGAATCTTCTCCAACACCACAGTTCAAAAGCATCAATTCTTTGGTGCTCAGCTTTCTTTATAGTCCAACTCTCACATCCATACATGACTACTGGAAAAAACCATAGCCTTGACTAGACAGACCTTTGTTGGCAAAGTAATGTCTCTGCTTTTTAATATGCTGTCTAGGTTGGTGGTAACTTTTCTTCCAAGGAGCAAGTGTCTTTTAATTTCATGGCTGCAGTCACCATCTGCAGTGATTTTGGAGCCCCCAAAATATTTTGTTACTGTTTCTATTGTTTCCCCATCTATTTGCCATGGAGTGATGGGACCAGATACCATGATCTTAGTTTTCTGAACGTTGAGTTTTACGCCAACTTTTTCACTCTCTTCTTTCACTTTCATCAAGAGGCTCTTTGGTTCTTCTTTGCTTTCTGCCATAAGTGTGGTGTCATCTGCATATCTGAGGTCATCGGTATTTTTCCCACCAGTCTTGATTCCAACTTGTGCTTCATCCATTCCAGCATTTCTCATGATATGTTCCATGTCTTCAATCATATTCTTTCTCTTCAAGGATCTGGTACCTCCTATCTCAATTTCTGAAACCTGCTCATACTTCAAGATCCAACTCAAATGTCACCTTCGTTTATATGGAAATTTCTCCCTCATCCTTTTACAAACATCCCCATTCCCATATAAAGTCTTATGCCTTTATATATCTTCCAAATGACAATTTGATGAATAAATGGATTTAAATTTCTTTAATATTAAATAGATTGGAAAATAAATTTGATGAGACTAAACATAGGACTCTTATTATTAAAAGAACTAGAGGGAAACAGATTCCATAATTTCTTTACAAACGAAAGCTTCAAAAACACAATCAAAAAATTTTTTTGGTCAGAGTGCTTAATATACTCACTATAAGAAACTCAACTTTCCTTTTAAGTGATCTACACTTAAAGGCCACTTCACAATAAGGTCCTTGATATAAGCAGGCAATTTTAAAAATTCTTTAATAGTTGATTCAAATGAGTAACTGACAAAAGAAATGGGTCTGGAAGACTTCAGTCACTTAAAAAGCAAGTTACTGACATGTAATTTCTCTTGGATGTGACTGAATCCCATTGATTTAGTCTTTCCTAGGCCTATTTTCCTTGTGCAGCGGGGTCTGTGTCCATCTGATTTACTGATCTACAGAGATGACCTAACAAGTTTCATTCAAAGCAGAATTCTTCCTCTACTTGCTATTATCTGGAGAGAACACACTTAAAGTTACTTTCGTGTAGTTCAGTCTATTAATTCTCACAGTATTCAACTGGCTAAATCACACTTAGGACACTTCAGATCATGGGCTTCATGTATTATCTATGTACCAAAAAATGAAACACACACACATACACACAGAATGCATGAACAATTTTATACTAAAGGTAAGTCAAAATCACTTTTTAACAGTATAGTTAGAAGGTAACAATTACCTTCACTTTTCTCAAATTTGCCAAAGTATATTAGGAAAACAGACAAACATTAAGTACCTCGTTAAAAATTGTTTGTGGAGTTCTGATATTCAACTTTTAAAGAAACCATGGAGTATTCAGATAAGGGTCAAAGGAAAGTCATAAGGAATTATATAACTGATACAGTATATCTGAGAGAAAGGCTGAGGAAACTGAGGTATTCACTTCTTATATTTCCTAAATTTTTCACTTTAATTCACCAAATAATTAAAATAACAGTATAATAAAACAAAACTTTGATTAAATAACAACATGCTCTTGCCTAACATAAATTAAATATCAAAACAAGCAATTTTGGCAAATGAAAGGAGGTAATGAACCCAGCAGTTCAGTCTTAGGTAAAGAATCCCCAACAAGCAGGAGATGCAGGTTTGTTCCTTGAGTTGTGAAGAGACCCTGGAGAAGGAAATGGCAACCCACTCCATATTCTTGCTGGGAAATCCCACTGTTTTAGAAACAGGTAACAAACTTTGGAATTGATAGTTTTATATTCAGATAATCATAATACATGCAAGGGAACAAAGATCATAAGAAATTTTTCTCTATCTCTTTAATGTGCAGGGTTTTAAAGGGAAAAAAAACCAATTTAATAGTAAATGAATCTTTTGAACACTTATTGTGTTCTAGTTTCTAACTCTAGTTCTACTAATAAATTTAATGTATATAAAAACTGTAATTGATAAAAATAAAAATCAAGAAGAAAACAATTCCAAATCAAACTCTCTTTTTTTTTTTTTTTGGCCAAGCTGCATGGCTTGCAGGATTTTAGTTTCCTGACCAAGGATTAAACCTGGGCCAAAGCCAGAAAAGCACCAAGTCCTAATCACTGGACTGCCAGGGAATTTCCCAAAATTTAATTCTAAATTGCTACAGGGTAAGCAATGAGGTATAAAGGAAGCAATGTTATGTATATTTCATGCACATATGTGCTTATATTTATTTATATAGAGAGTAAGTTATTACTTGCCAATAAAAAAAGAGGTTTTAATGAGACTTAAAAGCTTGCCCATTGTTAACATGTCTATCTGATATTAATAAATCACACATAGTTACTAAAAATTGTTTTCAGGGATTTTTAAGATAGCCAAACAAACATCAGAACTTCTTAGATCTTTTCAAAGTGAGCAATTTTATATATGGGATATAATACTTCTTATAATGCGTGCCAAATTTAAAAAGATGTGACTGTGAAGATTAAAGCTCAAGAAATGTATGAAGAATTAAACTTTTCGTACCATTTACATTCAAGTGACCAGACTAAATCAATAAAATGTCACAAAATAAAGTAGTTACTGTTACAAAAGGGAAATATGGAAACTCAATGACGTACAAGTGACACAACACTGCAAAAGATTTAGTGTTTCCAATAAGTATTTAAACAGTGAAAAGACCTGTGCAGTTAATCCAGAGTTATACTCTCCAAAATTAAAATGAACCTAAAATGATCAACAGTCCAGATACTAGAATAAAAGTGTTAAAAAGTATAAACATTTTATTAAAACTAATAATGTTTGTAAGGCATGTAAAGACACAACTGTGCACTATAATAGTGTCTTTATAAAGAGTAGGATTATTAGAAGAGTTAATAACAGAACCTGTAGAAACAGTTTGATAATGAACACTGAAGTCAAGAAGTCTGGGTTCTAAGCCTAACTCACACTAACCAAGTGATCTCTTAAAAACTACACGTCCAAATAATCACAAGATTACAGTATGCCAAGTTTTATTCTGGCACTTGAGATAAAAGTATAACTCTTCCATTAAATTCACAGTCTGATGGAGGGTCAAGTGAACTGAAGTGTAAGACTCTATACAGGAGAGATTTAATACAAAGTATTAAAGTAAAAACCATTATTAGCATATAGGCCTGCAACAAATGGTCAATAGAACATATTAGGTAGACAGACTATCTTTGCTTGATCAGTAGGAGAGAGCAGGCTAAAGAAATGATTAACAAGAGAAAACACCAAGATTAAAGCAAGTGTTACAAAGGAAGTAGGAATTTATCAGGGAGAGAATATGTGGAATAAAATTTGAAGACATACAGAGGAGTTCTTTGAAAGAGTATATCAGAAAAATGTTTTGCTGGCATTTGGCTATACCATTCAGAAACTAAGTGGAGAGTCTGGCTAGAATTAAAACTTTGGGAATATTCTGCATTAAAACAAAGAGTACATCAAAGATGAGATCACCAAGGACTATGTAGAATGAAAAAAAAAGAAATGTGGACAGAGATTTAGGAAGAGCAACAAGGTAGAGATGTCCACACTCAAGAGAGATGGACATGAACTTGGGCAAACTGCAGGAGATGGTGAGTGACAGGGAGGCCTGGCGTGCCGCAGTCCATGGGGTTGCAAAGAGTCGGACATGACTCAGCGACTGAACAACAGCAACAATCCAGAGAGATAGGAGAATATCTAAGAGAACAGCATGATTTGAAAGCTAAAGGAAAGGAATCAACTGAGAAATTGAAGATAATTACAGAAGAGTAGGAAATAATCCAGAGAAGGCAATGGCACCCCACTCCAGTACTCTTGCCTGGAAAATCCCATGGATGGAGGAGCCTGGTGGGCTGCAGTCCATGGGGTCGCTAAGAGTCGGACACGACTGAGTGACTTCACTTTCACGCATTGGAGAAGGAAATGGCAACCCACTCCAGTATTCTTGCCTGGAGAATCCCAGGGACAGTGGAGCCTGTTGGGCTGCCGTCTATGGAGTCACACAGAGTCAGACACAACTGAAGCGACTTAGCAGCAGCAGCAGCAGGAAATAATCAGAGTCATGACGAATGGGATCCAGGGGGCACTGGTAGACATGACAGTTTCAGAAGGAAAAGGGAACACCTCTTCTACTATACTGTTATGAAAAGAGAGGAGAGGGTGGTGGAAGACAGAAGCCTATGGATGTAAGTTATAGCTTCTGTGTCAGAAAGTTTAGGGATTTCTGTCTGATGGTTTCTGTTTTCTATGTGAAGCAGGAGACAAGGTCATTTGATAAATATGAAGCAAGAGAAAAGGTGATGAGATAAGGAGCATGAGAAGAATGGAAACAGGTGCTCTCAGAAATAAAAGTTCAAGCTGACTAGGAAAATATGGAAGGACTGCCAGATAACACTGAGGGCCTAATTTGTAATAATCAGGTATGTTAAAAAATATACATATGCACCAATTAGTGATTTATTTATACTCTAGTATACATACACTTCGGAGAAGGCAATGGCACCCCACTCTAGTACTCTTGCCTGGAAAGTCCCATGGACTGAGGAGCCAGGTGGGCTGCAGTCCATGGGGTTGCTAAGCTGAGCAACTTCACTTTCACTTTCATGCATTGAAGAAGGAAATGGCAACCCACTCCAGTGTTCTTGCCTCGAGAATCCCAGGGATGGGGGAGCCTGGTAGGCTGCAGTCCATGGGGTTGTGAAGAGTCAGACACGACTGAGCGACTTCACTTTCACTTTTCACTTTCATGCATTGGAAGAAATGGCAACCCACTCCAGTGTTCTTGCCTGGAGAATCCCAGGATGGCAGAGCCTGGTGGGCTGCCATCTATGGGGTTGCACAGAGTTGGACACAGCTGAAGCAACTTAGCAGCAGCAGCAAACTTTGTGTGTGTGTAGTCAATTAGGACTGTATTTTAAAGTGCAACACCGAGGAAACCAGAATCAAAAGAGACACGTGTACCCCAATGTTCATCGCAGCACTGTTTATAATGGCCAGGACATGGAAGCAACCTAGATGTCCATCAGCAGACGAATGGATAAGAAAGCTGTGGTACATGTACACAATGGAGTATTACTCAGCCATTAAAAAGAATACATCTGAATCAGTTCTAATGAGGTAGATGAAACTGGAGCCTATTATACAGAGTGAAGTAAGCCAGAAAGAAAAACACCAATACCAGTATACTAACGCATATATATGGAATTTAGAAAGATGGTAACAATAACCCTGTATGCGAAACAGCAAAAGACACACAGATGTACAGAACAGTCTTTTGGACTCTGTGGGAGAGGGCGAGGGCGGGATGACTTGGGAGAGTGGCATTAAACGCTGTATATTATCATATGTGAAACGAATTGCCAGTCCAGGTTCGATGCATGATACAGGATGCTCGGGGCTGGTGCACTTGGATGACCAGAGGGATGGGATGGGAAGGGAGGTGGGAGGTGGGGTTCAGGATGGGGAATATGTGTATACCTGTGGCGGATTCATGTCAATGTATGGCAAAACCAATACAGTATTATAAAGTAATTAGCCTCCAATTAAAATAAATAAATTAAAAATAAACTGAGTAATTTAAAATTTTGTAAAAATTTTTTAATGTTTTACTCACAATCCTACCATACTAAAAACAAAAAAAAATAGCATGCTTATTTCTTGATTCCTTCCAATCTCTAGGTATCTGTTATGTAAAACCTCAGGAGCATATACTTATATTCTAAAACAGCTTTCTTCATTCCCATGTAATTATCTTATAATCTATAAAAGATACATATTTTTTGTTCTACTAATTTGCTATACTTATCATTCCCCTCCTATACCATGTTTAAGCTTCTTTTATTGTGGGATTTGTGTGTTTTGAGTATGGATAATTTTACTACTATTAATATGGCTATAAATATTCTTTAAATACTTTTCTTTGAATATTTCCTTGTGATAGAATCCAAAGAGGAAGGTTATCATGATGAAACTAAGAGCACATATAAAGCTAGCACAACTAAAATAGGACAAAATAAAAATTTTCTTCAACTCAAAACAAAAAGTAGAATTACATATAGAATATACAATATTTACAATTTAGACACTTTTAAATGCCTGAAAATAACAAATACTGTTATTCTTATTAATTGTC
The DNA here is from genome assembly GCA_917880005.1 of Nanger dama. Taxonomy (NCBI): domain Eukaryota; kingdom Metazoa; phylum Chordata; class Mammalia; order Artiodactyla; family Bovidae; genus Nanger; species Nanger dama. Next base: position 42,808,702 of record CAKJTW010000007.1, read on the forward strand.
AGTGTTTGAATCAGTTGACAATTTGTAAAATAGTCATTAGAAAAATAGACTATTGTGTGTATACATCTGCGTGTCCGTGAAACCAATACAAATTTCTTTCTAAAGTTAATAACAATGATAATTTTACAAAGTTAAATGTTATACTGAAGGAAGCAAGCAGTAGTCTACCAGAAGTTAAAACTTAAAGAATTATGTTCTATAAACAGTAATTACCCTGAATGACTTTAAAGATGTATATTTTATTTTTTTACTTTTGCTTTTGTTTCCATTCAACTTCCAGAAATCATAATTTTCCTAAATTATTCATAGTTGCTTTTTTAATTACATATTTAAAATGCTTACCCAACACAGAAAAGAGTGCTAGAATTAGTCTTATAAATGTAACTATACACATCACACAGGTACACACATACAAATGAGGATATTAACAGGAATGAAATAATCTAGAGATGAATAACCAAGTGAGAAGAGTAATAAGGGTCAGAGAGGTAGCTCATAAGCATAATCCAAGTCAGCAAGAGCCACTGAAAGGATTAACTGCAAGGGGAAAGACACCTGGGACGCCAATCACTGGAGCAAAACCAAAAACTATGGTACTATACCAAAGTACCTATAACAAAAAACAAAGCCAACAAAACAAAACAAAAAGGCAAAGAAAGAACCTGTGTCTTTTATTGCCATAGAATTACCCCAGGATTCTCAAACTGTTAATCATTTTTTTCAGATTAAAATGGAAAGAAAATCCAGATTGTATCAAATTACAAAATAAAATACAGTTTTATTTCCTCTACTCTGACTAAAATTGTATTGTGACCTAGTCAGATTTAACTAAACTGACTCTGTATTGCCCAAGCAGTTAAAATTAGCAAAAACTAACAGCACACAAATTTTCAGATTAAAGAAAATTCAGATTTCAATGAGGCAGGAACTATCCTCAGAAATACCAGAGGAATGTGAAGGGTAATAAAACTCATTTAATAATTTAAATGTATCTTAACTCACAAAACAATACAGCCATGAAGAAAAAAATGAACTGAATTACTATAAGTTACATTAAAGTATGACAAAAACTACCATCCCAATCTAAATAACGTTTGAACATTTTATATATAAAAATAACATTAACTAAGCCAAGTTTCCAGTAATATCTGATGAATATTACTCTTAAAATATTAAATATGAATGACTTTAATTAAAACCAATAGATTCTCTATTATCTTCATCTATGTAAAGGGCATATTATGTGATAAGCATGAAGGGAGCCTGGGACTGGAAAAATTAAAATTAACTTAAATATCAATATATGGTACTGGGACATGGGAAGGAGGTTCAAGAGGGGGTGGATATATGTACACTAACAGCTGATTCATGTTGATGTATGGCAGAAACAAACACTATAATGTAAAACAATTATCTTCCAATTAAAATTAAATAAATTTTAAAAGATACAATTACTGAGGGTTTTTATGTGCATAAGCCTTTTCTGGGATTTTATTCCTTTCTATTGGTTGTTTTTTCTAGCCCTACACTAATAATAAAACGAAACCAACACAACACTGTAAAGCAATTATTTCCCAATTAAAAATTAAAAAATATTTTTTAAAGATATGGTACTTACACACTAAGAATCATGAATTGACCAAGACATACAGACTAAATATAAATGATTGAGACGTTCTCATTCCAGAGAAAAACAAGAGATCATTTTAGATAAGAGCAAGTTAAAGTTGGGGCTTCCCTGGTGGCTCAAATGGTAAAGAATCTGCCTGTAGTGTGGAAGACCTGGGTTCGATCCCTGGGTTGGGAAGATCCCCTGGAGAAGGAAATGGCAACTCACTCCAGTGTTCTTACCTGGAGAATCCCATGGACAGAGGAGCCTGGCAGGCTACAGTCCATGAGGTCATAAAGAGTTGGACAGGACTGAGTGACTAACGTAACATAAATTAAAGTTGAAGCAAGATGGCATGAAACTAAGTGAAAGTTCTAGGAAGGAGAACTAGGTTATCCCAAACTATGAATAACTGAAATGAAGATTAAAAAGACCGAGGTCAGGTGTGGAAGACCTTAGACCATGTTTTAGACTTGGGATTTTCCCTTGTAACAAACGAGAAGCTTCTGGACAAATTTAAGTACAACATGAACAAATTCTTTAGACAACTAGATGGAGACTGGAGACATTCAAACTACTGATGGTGCTGGTAACTATAATAGACTAAGAGGGAGTTAGTTAATGAAGGCATATAATCTCTATTTCTATTCATTTAATCCTCACAGCAATTCTATGAGGTAGAAACAATTACTATTCTCAGTTCATAAGTAAAGAAACTAAGGCACAGAGATCACTGCAGATGGTAACTGCAGCCATGAAATTAAAAGATGCCTGCTCCTTGGAAGAAAAGCTATGACCAACATAGACAGCATATTAAAAAGCAGAAGCATTACTTTGCCAACAAAGGTCCATCTTGTCAAAGCTATGGTTTTTCCAGTAGTCATGTATGGATGTGAGAATTGGACTACAAAGAAAACTGAGCACCAAAGAATTGATGCTTTTGAACTGTGGTGTTGGAGAAGATTCTTGAGAGTCCCTTGGACAGCAAGGAGATCCAATTAGTCCATCCTAAAGGAAATCAGTCCTGAATATTCACTGGAAGGACTGAAGCTCCAAAATTTTGGCCACCTGATACAAAAAACTGACTCACTAGAGAAGACTGATGCTGGGAAAGATTGAAGGCAGGAGGAGAAGGGGATGACAGAGAATGAGATGGTTGGATAGCATCACTGACTCAATGGACATAAGTTTGAGCGAGCTCTGGGAGATGGTAGAGGACAGGGAAGACTGGTGTGCTGCAGTCCACAGGGTAGCAAAGGGTTGGACACAACTGAGGCACTGAATTGAACTGAAGGCACAGAGATTATATAACTTACTCAAAGTCAAAACTGTTGGCGGAGAATTTGAACTCAAATAATTTGGGCCCCAGACACAAGCATTTTAACCACTGTTCTGCTGCTGATAGGAACTAGAGTAAAATCAAATGCTTTAAGAAGGAATGTTCGTCACCAATGTTATTAAATGCTGAAACAAGATCAAAAATGAAGAGTACTTAGAAAATTAAAATGCCTTTGAATTTAGCAATTCAGAATTTATCAGTGACTACTTCAATTAATACAATAATTTTGCCTTTGTAATCAACCACCAAACACAAATTCAACTTCCTCAAGGTCCAATCACCAAACACTATTAATAAGGTCTAAAACATTGTATAAAAAGTCATAAAATTGAAAAGAAGCTTCAACAAGCTTGAAAATATGCATTCTCAATATTTTAAAAGTTACAAAATTGTCTCTGAAAACAAACTGGTTTTAAATCAAGAGAATTTGACATATACTAGTAAAGCAAACTAACATTTTATATTATGCTAATACAAAAATATAAAATAAAACTATTTTAATTGACATAGTATCTCCACAGGTCTTTAAAAATATTTAAAGTGCAACTGTACATAGATCATCCAAAGGGCAAAGACAAACAATATGCACTGTCTGACTAGGTAATGTATGAGATATTAGCTGGTTATGTCATAATAACTTTCTTCAGACATAAATATCACAACATATAAAAATTAAAAGTTCAGTTTAGTCAAAAGTATCATTAGCAAGCAAAATACAAACACATAAAATACCTGAAAGAAAAGGCCTGTAATCTATATAAAGAATAAGTGATAAAATTATTTTTTAAAAAAGAGAAAACATCTCAATAAGGAGGCCCTAGATATGGAAAGACAACAAATGGATGAGAAAATCCAAATGGCTAATTAATATATGAATAAATACTCAACCACATAGTCACAAAATAAAATAAAAATGTCAATTTCTATCAACCAAACTGTCAAAAACTTACACAATAACATCCTCAAACAATTATGTATATTGGGGAATGATACAATAATATATATTAAAATGTAAAATATAAATATATAGTTTAGTCTAGCAAACTCAATTTGGGATAGAACTCAAACAACAAAAAAACATGAATATCCATTTATAGATAAGTACTACTAAATTATGGTTTATTTTATTGTATTATTTTATAACTACTTAAAAGACTGGTTTAGTTCTATATTTACTGAAAAAGTCCATTATGTGTTTTCAAATTTAAACAACAACAACAACAAGGGACCTTTCAGAGTAAAGCCAACAATAGCTATAAAAGAGAGAGAGGGAGGAAGCCAGCCAATATGCCCTGAATTTTTCATTTGCACTTAGAAGTATGCTGATTATACACTAATTGACTATGTCTGTTATCTCAAATGGAAAGGGTTTTGAGGAAGCAGGGTGAAAATAACATTTTTCTGTACACTTATTAAGCAATTAAAAACAACATATATTGCACTAATACTAAAAAAACAATCGGTTAAATTAACAAATATGCTCTAATCCAATATGCCAGTATCTCCAAAATAAAAGGCTATCTGTATATGCCAAACATCTATTATACTGATAGTTTTTGTTTCTCCCAGAATTGTATGTGTATGTATGTATAACGTATGTATACAGTTTCTTCATGAACATGTTTAATTTTTGTATTTATTTTTAACTACAACGTTAGAAAATATTATAAGTTATGCAAAATAGCACATTATAAAGTGTATCTTTTTATCTTACTTATGTAATGTTACAATCCCCCAAACAATCATAAATTGTGGTATTTTAGGTCAAATAATTCTGCGTGGAATTCTGCCACAAAAGGACTTCCCATCTTCCTGAGAATGCTCACAAAGCATCTCTTCCCTTCTGGAAAGCCTTGCTCTATTTTTCCCTACTTGCTTAAACCTACCCATCCTTTTACAAATCCATTTGCTTTACTGGCTACCTTTTTTTTTTTTTTAACAATTATCTTATTGGGTAATCCTATACTAACAGTTCCCATTATCTAAGAATTTTCAGAAAACTGATTATTTCTACATAACAAATTTCTGTGGCTTTCTGGTCATAATGATGGACAGTTGGGAGGGACAAAGGAGGAAGGAAGAAGGGAAAGTGAAGGAGGGCAAGAGGGAGGAAAAATAGAAAAAAGGAAGGAAGAAAGTGAAAAAGAAAAGGAAAGCAAAAGAAAGGTACTTGCTCAGTAAGGCATACTTTAATTATATCACTAACAAAGTGCCAAATCACTTTTAGTTGAAAACACAGGGATTTATATCCACACTGCATATTATTCTAATTAGTTCTTTTGAGCTATATAATCATTTGAAGACAAAGAACTGTTGAACTTAATGTAAACCTTCCCATTCTGAGACATTTGCAAGGAAGAGCAGCAGAATTAAAGTCCATCAAGCAACTAAATACAATCAACAATAGAGTTCATAAAGAGTGATGGTCTCCTATTAAATCCAGCTGGGAAAACGGGCAGATTGAGTGAGAGATTTCAAGTTAAATTTCCATTTCTTTAGTTGAAATTGCATCTTTTATGAATATTCCTATAATCCTGGGGATTCAAGGGAATCAAAGTAGTGTTTAGTCAAATACTATCTGATGTATATTTTTTCAAAAGTGAGATACTAAGAAATATGTATGTGCAAAATACATTTCCAAGGTTTTTGGTTTTGTTTTTTTAAATTATTGGGTGATGGGGCCCATATCCAGGCACTCCGTATCAACTCTAAAACAGAGCCCAATGCTGTACAAGTGTTACAAAATATATTTTGTAAGTTACTCTCTCTTTCTCAGTATGTTTCCATAGGGCAAAAAAGTTTTATGTGGGACAACTTTATGACTTCATTCCCAACAGAAATGTGCCCTCTCAAAGTTAACAGGCATTGATCTTTAGACCAGTGAGCCTATAAAATCAGCTCTAATAATACACATCTAAAGTGACAATAAAAGTAGGATACTTTCTGGTTACACGTAATAGGTAAGGTCTATGTAATTACTAAACAAAGCTGTCCTGATTTACTGACATGTCATTTCTGATCAAGAGTTACTAGGAAGGAAAAAGGAGAGGGGGAGGACAATGGAGAAAAAAATTAACTTGAAAGAATAAAAACACTGCTTTAAAGATATACTAGGACTAAATGATTTGTGTATCACAGTTAACATAAAATGTAAAGGGGTAATAGTCATGTTACTAAAAAAATTTAACTGATTTATTTTGAAAACAGATTCCTATAATAGAATTCAGTGCTTGGTCACTCTTCCCCTACATTCCTATCCTAAACTTTGGTTTCTTTTTAATGAAAAAAAGGAGTCAGCAAAACAAAATGCCACCATTAAATCATTCTGCAACATTTTGTGTCAAAAATGTAATGGGGAATGCACACATCAAGGGAAAGGTTACTGTTCTTCCAGAACATCTTTTCACTTGGTTCACGGCTCATCCTTCTACATACCGTGCAGACACTACTGATGGTTTTCTCTTTCAGTTTAATGTGGCATTTGAAGGATTATGGCATTTTCAGAAACCACAGTGCAGTGATTTTAGTGGTTATCTGACTGAAAGTGATACTGCAACTCAGAATAACTGCGCTGTTTATGTGCAGTGGTAAAAGTCAGCTACCAACTCTTTTCACATTATCAACCTAATTCTTGATTGCATATTTTCTTAATAATACATGAGGTCAGTCTAGAAACTAACACCAGAATTAGAGAAAACTCCACTTAAATGGGAGCCTGCTGTACACTGGTATACTATATTTAATTTTAAATCCTATTAACTGCATTGTTATATAGAGAGTTAATTCAGAAATTGGTAATCTTAACTCATTTCAGTTTGGGATAAATGTAACTGAAACTGTTTCACAAAAAGGGTTAAAATAAACAATTAAAAGGGATATTCTTAGAAATTAAAATGAAAAGAAACCATATATCATACATGTAAATCAATTAAGAACTATAAAGATATAGTAAATGAGCTATGCTATAAATACCCAGATAATATTTTAATCTACAAATATTTGAATAGATTACTTATATTAATATATTTAAAGTATATTTTAAAAGCTCAACCTATATTTTATTTTATAGAATTAAGAAAATAAAAACTTTTCAAATTGAAAGAAAACAGTTTCTACTATAAACTATTTCTCACAAACTATTTCTACATCTCAATTAGTAAAAAATGAAAAGCGGCTGCCTTAAAATTAACTCATATGCTTCTGGTAAGCTATGACCTATAAAATGTATAACTGACAACAAAATTAGAAAAATAATATGGATTAATACAATAAAAAATAGCACTGTTGGTGGGAGGTTTGTGCTGTAAATTGTTCAAAATCCCAGACTGCTGGGTATTTTTCATTTCTGAATTTCCTTCTCTTCTCCTTTAGTCTATGATATAATAAAATCACAGAATGTGAAAATTAAAAGGTATCTTCAAATATATCTAATAAATTGCTTAATTTATGAATGAGACAGATGGTTTCCAGAAAAGTTGTCTGCATCCTCAAGGTGACACAGTCTTCAAACTCTCAGTCCTATACCCTCCACCATCATTTTGCCTGGTTAGTTATCTAATGAAGTTTTCAAGTGAGGTTCATTTTTTTGAACCTACCAAGATAAACATTCAATGTACTATCACTGCCAAAGAGAGACTGTCCTTAATAAGCAAGAAAATTATATTCCTGGTTTTCCTAATTAACAATTTCTTCATATTTAACAGCATTATGTGGAAAATTAGAGCTGTAATAATGACATATACCACATCTAAATAATAAGTGAATAGGGTTCACTTATTAAGAGAAAAATGAGGTTTGATAACTAACTTTTATCCTTATTCAAAAAATAGAGATAGAAATATGAAAACATTTCTTCAAATACAACGTTATATCTAATACACACACATTCACACATGTACATTTTAAAACCTGAACAAGATCACCCTAAGGTTAAAGAATTCTGAGGTTATGTATTTCTAAGATTTGGGTCTCAGTTTTATGTATGCTAAAGAATCAACTAAATGATGCAAAACTTCCCAAGTGGAGAACATATTAACATTTATTTTATGAAGATTCTGAAATGACAATGTTCTTATTTGCTCACTGAATTTCAAAGGACCGCAATTCTTTGTCTACTAACTTGTATCGTTCTACATATTTAAATAACCTTCTCAAAATCAAAACCCTCAGATCACAGGTAATTAAGAGGCTGACTACAAAAAGAGGTAAATCTGTTTTTCAAATTCAATCTGCCAAATGCAAATATACTGCACTGGTGATCTTTTTTCCCCCCACAACTGGTGGTTAATACAAACATGCACCTCTCTAAAATTTCACATCATTGTGCCTATAAACTTAAGATTTCTTCAGTCTATTATTACAATGATGTTGTTGTATTTTTCAAGACAACACAGAGGGACTACAAAAGCATTTAGTAAACAGATGACCACAATTAAAATGACGAGTGACCAAAAGGTAAAAATAAGATGCATCATACATTTTCACAAATGGCAACTTCAATTAATATATGCAACATTATGTGATTTAATGACATATGTGCACATATGCCATTTTAATGTGTATATATATAACATAAATACAATGTACATATATTCATATACCCTTCAACCTAAAAGGTATTTATAAAATGTAACTTGCCCATGAAAAAGGATAGAGTATATTTCCTTAAAAACAAAAGTCCCAGAGATAAACATCTACAAAGGTCACATTTATTGAGTCCTATGCTTCTCATTTAATATAAAATACAAATGAAGAATGACATCCAAAGTAAAAAACAAAAAGTAGTAATTTTAATAAATCCTTTTAATACCAAAGAAAATAAAATAGTATAGTTGGAAGAATAAAGATTACAGCACTATAGTCTCAAAGAACATAAAATTTAATTTAAAAAAACCCAAAACACACCAAAATTCGAAACATCAGATATGATCCCAAAGGGATGCCATCATTTAGCCTGAAACAAATACATTTATCAAAGGCAGGGAGCTGAAATGTAGATTTATATTGAGTCTACATGAGCTAAGAGCACAGGCTGTTTGAATCTGAGTATCAGTTTCACTACTTTCTTTTGGGAAGTTATTTATGCCTCAGTTGCCCCATCAATTCAATGGAAGCAATACTACTGCTCATCTTGTAGGGTAGCTGTAAGGATTGAATGATTCAATATGTACATGTGTGTATATATATATATGGTAATCTGGCCCATATAAGCATTATATAGTTTATTACAGTTGTTTGCATATATAGGGTATTTACAATTCCCTAATTACTATGCCAAGCCATTTACTTCTATTTATCTCACTTAATCCTCCAACAACCTCTGGGTTAGGTACTATTGACTATGGTTATTTTACAGATAAAGAAACCAAACCACAGAGAACATAAAGGCAGAATTCCCAAATAACAGAATCAGGTTTTAAATCAGGTGGCTAGCTATAAATACCCATTTTTAATTGTTCATTATATAAAACTGTTTCCCAAAATGTAGGAAGACTCTGAAATTTAATAACATTTAGGCTTTTCACATAAATTTAGCAGGTTTGCTTTAAAAATATCCAATGTAAAATATCATGCTGAAGAAGGAATAAAATGGGATAAGTTTTTCACATACAAGATTCACTTGAATTAGAAGTATCTATTTCATTAAATTCTTTTCTTAAAGAAGAAACATATTCAATGACAGGTGTTCAAGATGGTATGACAGGCTTTATTTAGGATGATCACGATAGATTTAGGAACCACTGCACTGGGACTTTACACTGGGGCAGAAAGACTGGGCCAAACTCTGAATACAGAATGGCCAAGAGGGAATTGATAGAAAAAGTTCATGGTGGCGATCAGTGGATAGAAAATTAATAAGCGGAAATATCAGTGCTAAGGGGGTTTTGGCTAAACTGACCTGAAAGAATTTTTTCTTAAGATATGCCTGGGTGATCAGAATGGTAGAGACTGAGGAACCGGATCAGATACCTAGGGTGATGAGACATCAAGGGTGAGAGGTTCTACTTAAACTGACTGAGCAAGGGTTCCTATAACACTGGACATTATAAGGAAACATACAGATGAACTTTGGAGAAAGTTCAGTAACCTGACTGAAGTTTGGGCCAGCAAAGAATCTTTACTGCCTCTAGCACATTAAAAAAAATTTTTTTGAAGCAAAACAAAAACTAATTTTATTCAATCAAACACGTGTAAAAATAATATTAAGATAAAAATGGATTAGGAAAGGAATAGGCTATGAGGAACAAGTGACAAGAGAATATTTGCAGTGGTTTTCTGAGGGTGAGAGTGAGTGTAGGATATGGGATACATGCATATGGAATCTTCCCCCAACCAGGGGTCAAACCCATGACACCTGCATTTGGAGTGCAGAGTCTTACCCACTGGACCACTGGGGAAGCCCATGAGAGTAATATGAAGATGAAAAAAATGAATCAGGAAAGTAACAGGCTATGAAGAAGCAGTGACAAGAGAATATTTGCAGTGGTTGTCTGAGGGTAGGGTGGGAGCTAGGATTGACAGTATATAAGCAGATCACTTTTTGAGGTAATGGAAAATTCTCTAAAATGGGACTCTATTGATAGCTGAACAGTTCTATAAATTTATTAAAAATTTTAACAGTCTACATAAATCTCAATATAGTTATTTTTAAAAAGAAAAAATATTTGCTCTTTATCAAAGGAAGTAGGCTGTACCAAGGGAAATGACTTATTTTCCAGTCTCTTTAGCTAAATGAGAGAAAATGCAACAAGAATGACTTCCACTTTAAGAGACTTAATCAAAAATATATATATTCTACATAGTTACAGGATAGTCTAGAAATAGATTCTGAAAGTATGTGTTTACAGGAGAGCCTGTGAGGGAACATAATTTAGTATAGATTTGGGAACTTGTAACATCACATGACTTCCCTGGTGGCTCAGACAGTAAGGCGACTTCCTACAATGCGGGAGACCTGGGTTCAATCGCTGGGTCGGGAAGATCTTCTGCAGAAGGAATTGGCAACCCACCCCAGTATTCTTGCCTAGAAAATCCCATGGACGGAGGAGCCTGGTAGGCTACAATCCATGGGGTCACAAAGAGTCGGACACAACTGAGCGACTTCACTCATTCACTCAATCAACATCACATATGATTATGAGAGGTAGTCTGTTAGAGCTCAGAGATGATATAGCCTGACATCTTTTCTATTCAAATAAAAAAAAACAGAGACCCTCTGAGATTCAGCAGCTTGCTAGAAATGGTAAGAGACAAGCGTGGACTAACTGAGGTCTTCTAATTCTCAGTGAAGTAATCATAGTCAATCAGAAACCCTTATTTACCTACCCTTTTTGTTGTTGTTTGCTACAAGAATATACTATTTTAAAGTTTGTTTTTAATAAGTAAAAATGAAAAAACAAATCAATTAAGACCTAAAGAAAAGTCTTTGCTCTCAAAGAGATGACACTATTTCATTGTATAAGGCTGAAATGCATACAGACTTAGCAGTGCATCACTAAATAATTTAACAAAAATTTACTCTGATTAACTTCTTGTGCCATATTGTAGAAGACTATGAGAATCATCATGAATAAATGGAAGGCCTCACTTAATCTAGTGAAAAAAGTAATTCATAGATAATTTCAAGGAATTGCATAATAACATGATGTGGGATTTTATGTGGATCCCAAGGTCAATCAAAGTTAGAAAAACATCATTATGGGATCATATAAGTCTGGAAGGATACATGAAAGAAGTAAATACCGACCTAGTCTTAGAAGAAAGAAGAGAATATGATCTGAAATAGTATAAAAGCAGGAAAGTCTCAAGCAAACAGTTGTAGTGCTCATCCAAAAGATAAGCATACTCAAGAAGAGAAGCAACTGACAACTGAAATAAAATCAATAAATTGCTTGAAAAACACAGCTTACCATAACTAAGGTAAGACAAAAGAAAAAGTTTTCAATAGCTCTATTATCTAAATATTTAAAAATCGAGGGACTTCCCTGGTGGTCTAGTGGTTAAGACCCTGTCCTTCCAATGGAGTGGGTGTGGGTTCAATCTCTAGTTGGGTTACTAGGACCCCCACATGCTGCATGGGGCAGTCAAGAAATAAAAAGTGATAATAAATAAGTAAAGATTTTTTAATATGAAATTAATTACCAAAAACCTCCCAACAAAGAAAATTCTAGTCCAGAATGGGAGAAAATAAAAGCAAATGAAACAACTGACAAAGGAGTAATCTCCAAAATACACAAGCAGCTCATTCAACTCAATACCAGAAAAACCAACAACCCAATTAAAAAGTGGGCACAAGACCTAACCAGACATTTCTCCAAGGAAGATATACAGATAGCCAATAAACACATGAAAAGATACTTAACACTGCTCATTATTATAGAAATGCAAATCAATATACAATGAGGTATATCACCTCCTACCAATCAGAATGGCCACCATCAAAAAAATCTACAAACAATAAATGCTAGAGAGGGTGTAGAGAAAATGGAAACTTCTTGTACTGTTGGTGGGAATGTAAATTGATACAGCCATATCAATGTAAATTGATATGAATACAGTATAGATATTCCCTAAAAACTAGGAACTATCATATGGTCCAACAATCACACTACTGGGCATATACCCTGAGGAAACCATAATTGGAAACCATAATTGGAAAAGGCACACACACTCCAATGTTCACTGCAGCACTATTTACAATATCTAGGACATGGAAGCAAACTAGGCGTCCATCAACAGATGAATGGATAAATAAGCTGTAGTATATATATATATACAATAGAGTATTAGACATAAAAAGGAACACATCAGTTCTAAAGAAAAGGATGAACCTAGAGCCTATTATAAAGAGTGAAGTAAGTCAGAAAAACAAATATCGTATATTAACATATATATATGGAATCTAGAAGGATAGTACTGATGAACCTATCTGCAACTCAGCAATGGAGACACAGACCTAGAGAAGAGATTTGTGGTCACAAGTTGAGGAAGGAGGTGGGGGCGATGAACTGAGAGAGTAGCACCAAAACATGTACTTTACCATATGCAAAACAGAGCGCCAGTGGGAATTTGCTGCATGACACAGAGCACTCAAACCCAGGTTTCTGTGACAATGAAGTGGGCGAGATGGGATGGAAGGTGGGAGGGAGGTTCAAGAAGGAGGGGACATGGGACATATGTACACCTATCGCTGATTCATGCTGATGTATGGCAGAAACCAACACAATACTGTAAAAGCAATTATTCTTAAATTAAAATTAGATTTAAAAAAGAAATAAAGAAAACTCTGATCCAGATGGTTACATTTAAAGAATTCAATGAAAATTCAATGAAGAAATAAAATCAATCAATAAATACCTAAAAAAAAAATAGAATACTTTCTAACATCTTCTAGAAGGCCAGTATAACCTGAAAAACAAAATCTGATAAAGACTTAAGAAAAGAAATTGTAAGAATAATATTTACATAATTAGAGACACAAAACCCTTATCAAAATATTAGCAAATAAAATCCAAATATATAGCCCAGGAGGGCCTTATCCCAGGATTGTAAAGTTGATACAGCTTTTGAAGTCTCCATCTGTGAAGGATGGAAAAGCTAGACTGAAACACTGCTTGTGCACCTACTTGTGCCAAGATCTCTTTATTGAGAGGTCTTAACACTTCTCGTCCAGAGAAGGCAATGGCACCTCACTCCAGTACTCTTGCCTGGAAAATCCCATGGACGGAGGAGCCTGGTGGGCTGCAGTCCGTGGGGTCGCTCAGAGTTGGACACAACTGAGTGACTTCACTTTCACGCATTGGAGAAGGAAATGGCAACCGACTCCAGTGTTCTTGCCTGGAGAATCCCAGGGACGGGGGAGCCTGGTGGGCTGCCGTCTATGGGGTCGCAGAGAGTCGCGACACGACTGAAGCGACTTAGCAGTAGCAGCAGCAGCAACACTTCTCGCCACTGACTCTGTATTTTTCAATTTTCTAGCCCTTTCCCTTCTTCTTCACTCCAGTCCCTGAGTCCATTAAACAGCAAAAGCCTTCTGATTTTAACCATAATGTTCAACGTGGCTTCTGATCCTAACTGACTACCTCAACACCTGGCAGCTTTCAACACTTGCATAAACAGGTTTTTTAAAAAAATCTTATTTAAAAATTTCTTATACAATAGCATCAAAAACATTAAATACTTAGGAATACATTTAATAATAAACATGTAAGACTTCTACAATGCAAACTATAAAAACTGATGAAAAAAATAATGGATATCTGAAAATCTGAACAAATGTAAAGATATACCTAGTTCATGCATCAAGAAACAATTCTGTTAATGCTTCCCAATATTAATGCTCCCCAAATTCATCCACATATTCAACACAAAACTTATCAAAATCCCAGTAGGCTTCTTTTGAAACACTGTAGTTAAATATATGTAAGATTTACCATTTTAACCATTTTTAAGTGTACATTTCAGACACATTAAGTATATTCACACTGTTGTGCAATCATCACCACCATTTATCATTTTACACAACTTAAACTCAGTACTTATTCAAACACTAACTCCCCAGTCACCCTGCTCCTGGCAACCACGATCCCACTTTCTGTCTCTATGAATTTGACTACTCTTAAATATCCCGTGTTAAGTAGAATCATATAACATTTGTCCTTTTTGACTGGCTTATTTCAGTCAGCATTAAAGTCTTCAGTGTTCATTCATGTTATAGCATGTATCAGAATTTCCTTCCTTTTTATTGTTGGAATATATCCTGAGGGCTTCCCTGGTGGCTCAGTGGTAAAGAATCCACCAGCCAATGCAGGAGACGTAGGTTAGATCCCTGGATCAGGAAGATCCCCTGGAGAAGGAAATGGCAACCCACTTCAGTATTCTTGCCTGGGAAACACCATAAACAGAAAAGCCTGGTGGGCTAGAGTCCATGGTGTTATAAAAAGTGGGACATGACTTAGTGACTAAACAACAACAACATGGGTATATATCATATTTTGTTTATCCATTCATCTATTAATGGACACTTGGTTTGTTTCCACCATTTGACTACTACTAATAATGCTGCCAGGCTTCCCTGGTAGCTCAGCTGGTGAAGAAGCTGCCTGCAATGCAGGAGACTCTTGTTCAATTTCTGGGTCGGGAAGATACCCTAGAGAAGGCATAGACTACCCACTCCAGTATTCTTGGGCTTTGCTGGTGGCTCAGTCGGTAAAGAATCCACCTGCAACGCAGGAGACCTGGGTTGGGAAGATCCCCTGGAGGAGGCCTGGCAACACACTCCAGTATTCTTGCCTTGAGAATCCCCATGGACAGAGGAGCCTGAGAGATTAAGCACACAGCAATAATGCTGCCATGAATATGAAGGTACAATATCTCTTTAAGCTCCTGCTTTCAATTCTTTGGGATATATACTCTCTAGAAGTGAAATTTCTTTTTCTCCATATCCTCCTCCAAACTTGTTATTTTCTAATTTTGTTTGTTTAACAATAGTCATTCTAATGGGTTTGAAGCAGTATTTCATTGTGGTTTTGCTTTGAATTTCACTAATGATTAATGTATAGCATCTTTTCATATGCTTCATAACTGTAGAATTTCTTTGGAGAAATGTCTGTTCAAGTCTTTTGCTCATTTTTAACCAGTTTTTTCATTGTTGTAAATGATGTGTTGTTCTTTTACACTCTTGATATCAATCTCTCATTGGATGCATGATTTGCAAATATTTTCTCACACTTTGTTGGTTGCCTTTTCACTCTGTTGGTGGTTCCTTTGACACAGATATTTCTAAGTTTGAATGAAGTCTAACATATATTTTTGTTGTTGTTGCTGGCCTGTGCTTTTGTGGTAACATATCCATGCTTTCTTCCTTTTAATAAAAATGGAAAGCTCTTTCTGACACTCATATGAAAATGCAAAGGATCCCAAATAACAAATGAGCTTACAATAAGACCTCAATAATCTAGGCATTAGTACTGGCCTAGAAATATGTACATAGCTTGATGGAACAGAATACAAAGTCTAGAAACTGAACCTCATTTAAAAAGTCAATTAATATTTAACAATGAAACCTAAGCAACTTAATATAGAAAGGAAATGCTTGCTAGAAATTTGTTAGAAAATTGGTGCTAGAAAACTAGAAATCCACATGGGATAATAAACAAACCTTCCTTAACAATACCTGAAGTTAAACAAAAATTAACTTTGGATGAACCACACAATCTCAGTATAAAAGATAATTCATAAAGCTTTTAGAAGAACACAAAGATAATTTTTGTGACCTGGACCTAAGCAAAGACTTCTTAGACAGGACACAAAGGCATTAATCATAAAAGGAAATGGCAATCCACTCCAGTATTCTTGCCTGGAGAATCCCATGGACAGAGAAGCCTAGTAGGTTACAGTCCACGGGGTCGCAAAGAGTCGAACACAACTGAGCGACTTCACCTCACCTCACCTAAAACTGACTTAGTAAAATTAGTAATTTCTGCTAATGCCATTAAAAAATGAATAAGCAGGCCATAGATAAAGACTGTATGTTTGAAAAACATGTATTTGCAAAATAGAGTATATTAAAAATTCATATAACTCAATACTAAACATACTACTCAATTTTTTTTAATGAGCAAAAGAATTAGCTCACAAAGGAAGATATACAAACAGCCAGTGAGCATATAAAAATGTGCTCAACATTATTATACATCAGAGTAATGCAAACTAAAACCACACTGCCATTCCCTCACACATTCATTAAGATGGCTGAAATCAAATAAAAACTAAACATGTCATTTATATGTTCTACAAGAGGTAACTTCTATGGGAAAAAGTACAGTGGTTGACTTTGAGAAGATGGAATGACTAGGAAGGGGCACAACTCTTGAGAGTGATAAAAACTGTTCTACATCTTAATAGAAATGGGGGTTACATAAGCTCATCATAAAAAATTTTGTTACATGCTTTTCTTAAAATTCACCAAGTTATTCATTTAACATTTATGCATTTCACTGTTTGTAACTTTAACCACACACACACACACACATACACAAGCAACTACTGAACTTAATAGATTTATTTTTGCAGTGGTTGGGGCTGGAAATTCGAAACTACTTTCTATATATTCTAAGCTTGAGCAAATAGGAAAATATATTATTCTGAAACCTAAACTGGATAAGACAACTTATGAATACATTTTAATATTTCTATGAAATATTTCTGTGAAATATTTATATTTTTATAGAAATGTTTCTATGAAACTGCTTCATTTCATCATTAATTCAGAATTTACAACCTTTGGGAAGCTTAATTATTGTTTCTCTAAGTAGTTTACAGAGTCTGGATTTAAAAACACTGAACAAAGCACATGTAACTAGACTTCTATACAAATACAGCCATTTTTCTTACTCGAATTTTAATGTTTGTTGTTTACATCAAAATTATTAAGATCATATTTTGTAAAAATATCTATTAAAAATATATATCAGATAGGGTGACACATAATGAAACTTTAAATAGTTGCAATGTTTGCATTTTTCCTACTTATCTTTGATTAAAGTGAAAGTCGCCCAGTCGTGTTCGACTCTTTGTGACCCCATGGACTATAGCTTGCTAGGCTCCTCTGTCCATGGAATTTTCCAGCCAAGAATACTGGGGTGGGTTGCCATTTCCTTCTCCAATCTTTGATTAAAAATGTAAAGAAAAATATCTTTGTTAATCAGTGCTCAGGCTGATTTATTTATACATTCTAGCATTATTTATATATTAAATGCTGGCATTCTTATAGAGTTTTAATTCTGGTATTAAGCTGATTGAATTAAGCTTTTTTTATTTTTTAAGTTAATACAAATAAGTAACCAGATCTTCAAAAATTGTAATAAACTTCCAAAACTAAAGTAGACCTCACTAGGGTTTTTTTTAACATCAAAAAGCTTAAAAATCAATTGTTAAACAAAATGAAAATTTAGAAATATTTTCTCAAAATATGGATATTTTGATGTTAAACTCTCCAGAATATGACAGAAATTCGTTTCAGAATTCTATTCAGTTTTAATTTTACTTACGCATTAGATATGTTGCTTGGTATTTATATCAGAATTCCTTGAAAATCTGTTTCTATAAACTATTTCTTATTATGGTTATTCAAAAAGTAAATGTAAAAGTTTTTAAGCAGTTAAAAAACCTAAGAAAAGGAAGTTTCAAGTCATAATTATACTTCTGTTTAAATTTTCAAATAATTTCTAGCGCTTCATTGGTTTGTATTTAGAATGCTACACTTACCTTCCCTTTTGATGCAATTCTTATTAAATTAGCACATTTCCTCAGGCTATGAGTTACAGGAAGTCCATGTGTCTTTCAACATCTTGATATGCTACTTTATCTTTGCCTTTTATGTAAAATTAGATTTTTATATCAGATTTTGGATAATATTTTAAAATCTATTTTATATTAAAAATAAAAATTAGGAAGATTTAATATCCGGCCAATGATTCCGTAACGCAACCTCCTATGAAGTGTGTAAGCCATTAACTACCACAGGGAGGCGCTCATTGCTCAGTGACTTGGAGTAAGAACAGCAGAGCTATAAGGACATGTAAAAGAGACTGTGCCTTCTAGATGGCCATACTTGCAAGAGAGAAAAGCAAAGTAATATTACAGCACTAACAGCAGTGAACTTCAAGAAGAGATATATAACACAGGACATAAGGGTGACATGAGGCGATATATTTTACCACACATAATTGAAAGAAATATTAGACCTCCAAGCTTTGGAAACAATCCTTTAGAATACAGCAATTTGTACTACACTGATCACTGACTCAGGGTTATAAAACAGAACAAAACATTAAAACCTATCCTTGAAACTGTTAGTAAAACTAAGGAATAGAAACAGAAGATTAACCAGAAATGTCTTTGTGCAGGAAATGTTTTTATTAATTTGAAATTTATTAGAAGACAAATCATTTTAAAATTTCTATTTGTTTCTAATTTATAAGTGTACAAATAATATATATTTGCACCATCACTTGACATTCCTACATAAATATGCAAATTTTATCATTAAGACTGATTACTATGTGATAAACTACATAAGAAATAATAAATTGGAAAGTATATAATCAAAATAAACCATGCTAAATATTTTAGTCAGTCAGTCAGTTCAGTCACTCAGTAGTGTCCAACTCTGATCCCACGGACTGCAGTACACCAGGCTTCCCTCTCCATCACCAACTCCTAGAGTTTCCTCAAACTCATGTCAATTGAGTCAGTGATGCCATCTAACCATTTCATCCTCTGTCATCCCCTTCACCTCCAGCCTTCAATCTTTCCCAGCATCAGGGTCTTTTCAAATGAGTCAGCTATTCACACTAGGTGGCCAAAGTACTGGAGTTTCAGCTTCAACATCAGTTCTTTCAATGAATACTCAGGACTGATTTCCAATAGGATGGACTGGTTGGATCTCCTTGCAGTCCAATGGCCTCTCAAGGGTCTTCTCCAACACCACAGTTCAAAAGCATCAATTCTTCGGTGTTCAGCTTTCCTTATAGTCCAACTCTTCCATCAATACACGATTACTGGAAAAACCATAGCCTTGACTAGACGGACCTTTGTTGGCAAGGTAATGTCTCTGGCTTTTGAATATGCTGTCTAGGTTGTTCATAACTTTTCTCCCAAAGAGTAAGCGTCTTTTAATTTCATGGCTGCAGTCACCATCTGCAGTGATTTTGGAGCCCAAAAAATAAAGTCTGACACCGTTTCCACTGTTGCTCCATCAATTTCCCATGAAGTTATGGGACCAGATGCCATGATTTTCATTTTCTGAATGTTAAGCCAACTTTTTCACTTTCCTCTTTCACTTTCACCAAGAGGCTCTTTAGTTCCTCTTCATTTTCTGCCATAAGGGTGGTGTCATCTGCATATCTGAGGTTATTGATATTTCTCCTGCCAATCTTGATTCCAGCACTTCATCCAGCCTAGCGTTTCTCATGATGTACTCTACATATAACTTAAATAAGCAGGGTGACAATATACAGTCTTGACATACTCCTTTTCCTATTTGGAATCAGTCTCTTGTTCCATGTCCAGTTCTAACTGTTGCTTCCTGTCCTGCATACAGATTTCTCAAGAGAGAGGTCAGGTGGTCTGGTATTGCCATCCTTTTCAGAATTTTCCACAGTTTATTGTGATCCACACAGTCAAAGGCTTTGGCATAGTCAATAAAGCAGAAATAGATAGGAGGAGATACCCCACGCCCAAGGTCAGGAGCAGTGGCTGCACTTGCTGGACCAGCAGTGAGGAGACACTCCATGTCCAAGGGCAAAGCAGAAGCCCCAGCAAGAAGGTAGGAGGGGTGAATTTGCATTTACAATCAAACCCCATTCCCGCCAGAGATGCTCAGAGGGCTCAAACAAACCATGTGCACACCAGGACCCAGGGACCCCACAGAGACTGAGACAGAACTGTGTCTGAGTGTCTGCTGTGGAAGTACTGGTCGGTGGTGGTCTGCTGCATGGACAGAGGCCCTGGGTGCAGCAGACTTGCAGAATCCCATGGACGGAGAAGCCTGGTGGGCTACAGTCCACGGGGTTGCAAAAGTCGGGCACGACTGAGCGAACAGTCTAGTCTAGTCTAGTCTAAGCTCTCTTGGAGGAGGCCGCAGTTAACCCCACCATAGAGCTTCCAGAACTTACATAGGACTGGGAAATAGACTCTTGGAGGGCACAACAGAAACTTGTGCACCAGGACCCAGAAGAAAGGAGCAGTGACGCCACAGGAGACTGCCCCGGACTTGCCTGTGGGTGTCCGGCTGTCTCTGGCAGAGGCGTGGGTCAGTGGTGGCCTGCTGCGGGGTTGGGGGGCACTGAGTGTAGCAGTACATGCAATGGATCTTTTGAGGAAGGTCACCTCTACCTTCATTGCCTCCATCACAGTTTGCTGCTACTGCTACCGCTAAGTCACTTCAGTCGTGTCTGACTCTGTGTGACCCCATAGATGGCAGCCCACCAGGCTCCCCCGTCCCTGGGATTCTCCAGGCAAGAACCCCAGGTAAATAGAAAATTGGATTAACGATTTACTCAGCATGGCCCTGCCAATCAGAATAAGACCCAGTTTCCCCCTCAGTCAGTCTCTCCCACCAGGAAACTTCCATAAGCCTCTTATCCTTATTGATCAGAGGGCAGACTGAAAACCACAATCAGAGAAAACAAACCCATCTAGTCACATGACTACAGCTTTGTCTAACTCAATGAAACTATGAGCCAGGCCGTGCAGGGCCACCCAAGACAGACAGGTCATGGTGGGGAGTCCTGACAAAATGTGGTTCACTGGAAAAGGGAATGGCAAACCAATTTAGTATTCTTGCCTTGAGAACCCCATGAACAGTATGAAATATTTTAGGCAATCTATCAAATGTAATCAATTATTAAGAGAAATGAAACTATGTTTTATTTTTTAAGTACTTTAAAACAATCTATCAGTATTTAAAGTGATCTTACATTCTGTGAACACAGAGTTAACACAGAGTTACAAATAAGATCTGCTCTCTTAGTCTAACAGAACCTCTGGGGAATAAAACACCCCTTACTATGACCCAGGCAATCTATAAACCTCCAAAAAGCTAAAACAAGGAAAGGTAATTATAAATAGAAAAATCTGAATTATCACAGAGACCAATATTTGAAATAATTGATAAATATGAATTTTTGTTTGTGTTCCTAGTAACTTAAGATACCACAAACTGTTTTGAAGAAGGCACTCAGAAGCTAGATGTTTAAAATGTCAAATAAATAAAAGTGCTAATAACAGTGTTAACAGACCAAATAAACATCCTAACTCTGTAACCAAAATGGTTCAATACCTATATAATATGCCATATACTCAAATAAGGAAGAGAATATAATAAACATTTAATGGTATAGACTTAGCTATAAAAATAAAACAGCTGAACAGATCATTTCCTATCCTCAATGCTTCTAAGTAATGGCCACAATACAAGGTAAAACTAAAGATGTTATTTAAGAGGACCAATGGATTTTAAGGATCTTAGTTTTAGGAGACCTTTTCCTCTTGCCCATCTCTCGTTAAGTAATAAAATGTGTCCCACTGAGTTTACATAGTTAAGATAAAATCTGAAGCCTAAAATTTTGGTCTTATTCCTAATTTGACAGTTTGATAAAGATGTGTAGAGAACAAAAGCCAACCTACCTCTAAAATCTATCTTTTGAAAATAAAATATGTTCAAGAAGAATAATCACTTTATTTCTACTTTTACATTAATATATCAACAAACATTTCAAATTTGTGATTCCTAGTCCTTTACCTAAAACACAGAAAAAAACCACTGCTCTTTAGCGACATGAAAGTAATTCTCCTTATTAAGTCTTTTAAACATTTTATCATATACTTATACTGAGTGAACAATTTGTTCTAGGAATAAATTAGAATAGAACAACAACAACAAAAAAGAATAGTAAATGTTTTTAAATTAATTCAGCAAAGAATAATCAGTCACTACTCATATGGCAAAGTCACTCATTTGCCACGCATTTACTGAGAATTAAATGTCCCAGGAACTGAGGAAGCAAAACCAAGTAAGATATCACTGGGAGCTCAAAAGTACCTTCAACAAGGAACATTTATAGCAAAAAATAAATATCCCCAAAGACCTAATAATTTGAAGACAGTTTCAATTTGCCCTTTAGCATTTAACTGCACTAAATAACACAGAGGAATATATTTTCAATCGGAAACTTTCCAGTTAAATTTTAACTAAGTTTAAAAAGTAGATGGTAAAAAGAAAGCACTATTTTCTTTAATCAATATAATAATGTAAACCATCTTTCATCCTTAAGATACTGATAACTTTTGTATTTCCCATGTTTAGAAGAAATAATTGGTCAAATCATTTTAGGGACCATGTTTCAACAAATTCAAATTTTTGTCTTTCTTATTGCAAGAATAATCATTTACAAAAACAGGACAAGCACACTCTCTGAAAGGTAAAAAAAATATGCATTAGTATTATTAATGTAACATATTTACCATCTAGAACCCTTATTTCAGAGCACACATACATGTATCCTTTGAATTACTAAGTATTAATAATACCACTGCCCTACTATCTTATACAGAATAACTCACAAAGCTTATAATGGAGCACAGCATGATTGTGATCATGTACAAGAGGAAAAACCAAGACACAGAAATTCTAGATTACTTGTCAAAGACCTGGAAAATTCAAGAGGCAAAACAGAAAATAACAACTGGAACCTACTGTTACAGGTAACTGACAAACTGAATGCAACTTTCTCGTGATATTAAAAAATTATACATGTAAATTAACATATACTCATTTACAAATAACTGAAAAAGCCAGGAACATCATAAGAATTTTTTATATAGCCTGAATTACATAGAGAAGTGTGGTTTCAAAATCAAAGCTGCTAAACAGCCAATTCCAGTGAGTCATGTACATTAGTTCAAAGGAACCTGAGAAAATACAGTATATTCAATATAATATTAGTAATTAAATTATGACCCAAGAAGTTTGATTTTATAAGAGGATTTAATAAACCTATATAATAAGTAATATGATCAAGCACTGAAATATATCTTCAGGGAAAAAAAAGGTTAATTTAAAATGTCTTAAAAGTAAAGTTAAAAAAATAGCATGTGTACATAATATTTAAGATGCAACTTAATCATAAAAGTGTGGGTTTTGGGGAGAGGGGTTTGCAAATAACGATGGTACCATTACAAAATAAAAGAGATCTTAGGGGAAATGGTAGATATTGGCTTATAAGCGTACCTCTTGATACACATGAAATTCTACATAAAATTCTTCTTTAACCCAAAAGCAATGTGCTTAAACTAAATGTGTGTGTTTGTGTATAAAATATAGATAAAATATATATGTATTTTTAAAGAACAATCACATTATAACTATAAAACATTTTATGGCAGGCTTTATATCCAGCTTATTTTGTTCTCAGAGCATTATTAGTATATAATGTTTACAAAACATTTAATTCCCTCTTCATTACCTCTAAAATCTTTGCAGAAAATCTGATATTATCTTCTTAACAAGGCAAAACTAAGGAAGAGATTTGTATATCCATCATTTCTAGAGTAACAAAAATATCTTTACCTTTCAGAAGACTTTCACAAAAATCCAACACTGGAATGTTATAATAATGCAAGTGAGGATGAAAATTTTATAATAGGAACTGATTAAATAAATGAGAGGAAAGGCTAATAATAGATAAAAATGTTTATCAAGAATCAAAGAAAGGTGATACCTATTTTTTCTTTTTAAGACAACTATAAAACAATGTCCTGGAGATACTCTTGTTATAAAATGGTTTTTAAGATGAAAATTGTATTTACTTATTAGGTTCTTTTTTTCAAATATGACCAAATAAATAAAATAAAAACCTGACAAAAACATATAGAGTCTATAGCAAAAAGGCCTGCATCAGCCTACTCTCTTAAGAAAATAAATAGGAGGTAGATATTTTCATAGATTTTAATAGTTATAAAAAGAATAATCAGCTCTCTTAACTATTGCTTCAAAATGACCATGCCCCACAATGCCACTCTCAATTCTAGACTGAATTTTTGTTCATTATGTAAGAGTGCTTTTATGTTTTTTCTTTTATTTGTTGTTTTATGTATTCCAGCATTTTATGCTTATGTTTGGGATTTCTTTTTATATAAATCAGAATATCATGTTGTGATGAGAATTATTCATGGGTCTCTTCTGATATTAGAACTAATTTACCCTAAATTTAAATAAGCTTAATCTCCAAAAAAGCTTTCATGATATTCTACATAAACTATTTCAAAAACAGTGGTCTAATATTACAGACCTTTTCAAGTTTGCTGAAGCACTCTGTATTTTTAACTGGAATTTATACTTTTTCTACCTCAATAACGGCATAAAGTCATGAAATTTAAAACCACATGCCTTTAATCTAAGAAATTAAAACAAGCAAATTATACTTCTAATGACAAATAAATGACATCATTTTGGAAGCAAATATTTAAAATCTTATAAAGGTATTAATACACATTAACTAATAATTTTTGAATCATTTAATTTCTATGCCATGAGTTAGTCAGGGTTTATGAAAAGACAAAATTTTGAAGGAAATCAAAGTGTTCCCATAACATACTAAAAAATTCTTTGTGTCACTGTCCTTTGAAAGAGGATACCTCTTTTTAGATGAGGTCTCCTTTTTCTCACCCACTCACTGCTTCATCTCACTGAAAGCTTTGTGCAATTTTATCATCTCAGCAAGAGAGGCAAATGGCTCAAGTTAGCAGTCTCTGGACCCTCAGGAATAGCCACTATGCCATATCACCTGAGATTCCTGATTAGAATTATGTCTGATTAAAAAAAAAAAGTAACAAAACAAAACAAAGAAACAAAGAAGAAAACAAAACAGAAAACAAAAAATGTCTACCTAGGCCATCTTTTCACTTTTCTTTATTTCATAAGAGAGAAGCATTCAACACATTTTTTGACAAATGATAAAGTACTAACAAAGTTCATGTCAATAAAAAGTATTTCTTATCATTACTGCTAAAAAACTTACCAACTTTTATATGCTAACAAAACTCAGTAATTTTATTGCTTTATGAGATAAAACATAATAACCTTGGTGCAAAGAGTTTAGATCAAATTTTTTTTGTGGCCTCTATCTATAGAACACAGTTAACTTCTCATGTCAAGGGGAAATTTATTCTCTTTTGTTCAAAATCCAGATTATCACTCTTAACTATATCTAAATCCAGAGAATAACCATGTGTAGCACATTGGATGAAATTTGTTTGTAAGTACTTTTTTCACTAAATAAGATTTTAAAAGAAAGGTCCTATACTGTGATTTTCCCCCATTATATCTGTGATGAGAAGATGATTAGGATGGAGCCTTAATCCCCTAAAGCCACAGTCTGAGCACCCAGCTTACCTGACTAGATTTTCATTGTCCCCAGTTCCCTTGCACGTTGCACACTCAGTTCGTAAATCTTCAGCCTTGGGCTTCTTTTGTAACACAGACTGCCTTTGTCTTCTCTCTCTAGGAACTCTTTCCTGTCATACAAGGAAGAAACAAAATATAAAATCCGGATATGAGGAAAACAGAAATAATTTTAAGCAAGGAAGTTTCTCAAAGTTTAGACTATGCAAAATATGCTTAACTTATTCCAACCTCATGTTTTTCTTCCTCAGGAATGAAGCTTCGTTTTCGTCCTCTGGTTCTCTAAAAAAGAAAGAAAGAAAGAAAGAAAGATCCACAAAATATCCAATGTTTAATGAACGGTAAAAATAAATTTTCTCTGTTAAATGTTACTGCTTAGGTTAAGCACTTGGAAAGTTAGCAGCATTTCTAATTAATGCCGTACTGCTCTATTGCACCTTGTTACAATTTATATCATAGAAAAAAAAAATGACAAATTAAGTACAGCCTACAGTAACAGTACTTTACTTTTAAATAACAGATATCTGATAAGAAAAATAAGCTACAAAATTAGCTTGAAGATTTATGAACAGCATAGATGTCATACTATGATCATTTATGAAGAACATTTAAACTTTCATAACTTATCATATATGACTGCTAGAGCTAAACCTGGACTCACAATACATCTATTGTATGATTCTGTGTGTGTGTGTATGCTTGTGTGCTGCACAAACATGTCAGAGTAACAAGAATCAATTTTTAACAGCTATGAAACAAGTGGGAGGCAAAGGGCTCAGATGTCTCCCAATCCTGGTTAAAATAAAATCAACTAAAACATGGTACAGGTGACTTGAGCTTATTTACTTAAAACTTTTGAAATTTATATCCTGTATTTCAGAACACATTTACCATGTGAAAGACAACATTTGTATGTTTTAAAGTAATACAAGTACAATAGTATTTGCAGCCTATATGTTAAAAATCTCGACCCACGTAGGACATACTCTGGAGATCTACAATTCTCATGTGAAGATCACTGCTCTTAAAAGAAAATGAAGAGAGAGGAGGCACCACTTTCAAAAATTACTTTGTCTGACTGCTGAGATCAAGGAACATTCCCAAGTTACAGCAGGGATCAAACAATTCTAAATTACTGTCATTTCAATTTTCCACAGAACCAAGCCACTTGTTATTTAGAACCCACATCCTGTTTAATCTGCCCCTTGAGGAGAAGGGGGCAACATAGGCTTAGATGGTTGAATCGTATCATCGACTCGGTGGGTATAAGTTTGAGCAAACTCAGGGACATAGTAAAGGACAGGGGAAGCCTGGCCAGCTGCAGTCCATGGGATCACAAAGTCATCAGACACAACTGAGCAACTGAACAACAACGGATGACCTAGAGTTAACTAAATCAGTCTTTCAAAGTAAGTAGATTTAAAGACAACATATTCATTTATATTTATACTCTCAATCAGTATATTTTGATTATATTATAGAAGAAATTAGGAAGAAAAAGTAAGACTGCACCCAGGGAAAGGTTTCAAATGCAGTCCACACTGGACATGAATGAGTGACTGAGCACACATATATCTATTTTTAATTTCAAAGAATTAGTACTAAGCCTTGCTTCTCAAAATAAGATCCATGGTTCATAAGCACTGGCATCCACTGGAAGTTAGAAATGAAGAGTCTCATGCCCACAACAACATACTGAATTACAACTTGTCTTTTCACAAGATCCTCAAGTAAGTCATATACACATTAAAGTTTGAAAACTGCCTTTAATACTGACAACATTTACCCAAGTCCTAATTAAAGCCTTATGGCTAGCTCTTTGTATAGTCACCTTTCCCCTCTATGACATTCCTTCTTTTATGCTTCAAATTCTGTCCCCTACACAATTTCTCCCAAAACTGGTAAGGATCATGTCATATTCATCTTTTCAGACCCAATTAACCTTAATATAATGCATATTGCATAGAAATTCAATAAATTTGTTTAAATAAAATATCTGGATTGAAACTACAAATGAATACACCAGATAATACAAATGATAACACTGACACAAAGGGTAAGTTGCTGCTCCCTTCTCTAATAATCTATCTTCAATTTGCAAAAATTATGCATAGAGCCATTTCAATAAGTGATCAAAGTTAGCAACCACTATCAAAGGAAAAATATTCAAATTACTTATTTTAGTTCTATGAACATCTAAAGAATGTTCAAATGGCCTTCACACATTTCTCTATTTCTCTTCATTCAGCCCATCTTTTGTTGAGTCATCTAGTTTTTGAATCATCTACTCACTGAATTAATTTTTAAAGTATATATGTCAATGGTCCAAGTTCATATTCTCAGTTCTTTTAAAAATATATAATTATTTACCATTTATGATTAATACTTTAATTTTCAAACATCTGGTTTGATTCCATCAATTGGAAGCTTTACATACCCCTGGAAGAGCTAATCTTTAGGAAGGTTGGTAAGGAGTCCAGGGCCCTCAAGGAGGAAGGGGTCCAGAGCCCTCAAGGAGAAAAGGGTCTGGGGCTCTCAAGGAGGAGAAAAGGACAAAGGTTTTTTTCCTACATAGCTTTGTCTTAGTCAATATAACAATCTATCTTGCTGAAGGACATGTTTCTCCTTGACAAGAACATTCTGACTAATCTTGTTATCTTAAGACATATATTGTGGGAGTGGGTCTGGTAAGACCTTTCTATTGTTAGTTCTAATCTTGTTAATTTAAGATGTATGTTGTGGGAGCAGGTCTAGTAAAAGTATATAAGGCCTTGATAAGACTAGTGAGTTTCTGGCACTATCCTTCTCCCTTCTGATGTCTATGTCAAAACTTTCTCTCACTTTTATACTTTAATAAAACTCTGCTACACAAAAGCTATTGAGTGATCAAGCCTGGTCCCTGGTCCTGAAGCTAAATCTTCTTTGGAAATAACAAGTCCGATATCATTCACTGTAAGCTATCACCCATATTACAATTACCATCATAAAGTATAATGTCACACTGATCCTATCTCATAACTACAGTTACATATCTCTACATTTATAAATTCTGTTTTATATTTTATGAAAGTAGTATTTTTAAATCATTAAACATTTATAATTATCTAAGTTAACTTAAGTGCACGTATTACAAGAAGGTAATCATTTATGTATTCCTGCAATAATTTTAAATAACTAAATACAAGAAACCAACATAAACAATTTCTAGCCAGAAAAACAAGGTTGTTACTAGCAACATGAAATTATAGCACCTTAGAGTTCTGAGAAAGCAGGTCACAGAAGAAACTTGATCAGCTGCGATTACACAGCTGATAACTGACTGAAGGTGAACTTCAAACCTAGCTCTCACAACTCTCAATTCAGTGATTTTTCTTGCATGATAAATCCAAGATTAATAATTTAATCCCACAAAGAGATGAGTAAAACTATCAAAAGAAAGCAAATGTCTTATTCTCACTTGATAGTTAAATAAATTGTAATACTCTTATGTCTAAATGAAAAGTTCTTACATTTTGAAACAGGTAAATGAGACAAAGGAGACATGTCTACCCAAAGGAGTGGAGACCTCAATACCTCAAGCTGACTCTATATTCTACTCAATTTGGTACCCTACACATACAATGACTAACATAATCTATTACCAAAGTGATTTATAGCAAGCTTCTTTAGCAAATATGATATAACTAACATTTCCAGTGGAGAAGGCAATGGCACCCCCACTCCAGTACTCTTGCCTGGAAACTCCCATGGACGGAGGAGCCTGGTGGGCTGCAGTCCATGGGACTGCTAAGAGTCAGACATGGCTGAGCAACTTCACTTTGACTTTTCACTTTCATGCATTGGAGAAGGAAATGGCAACCCACTCCAGTATTCTTGCTTAGAAAATCCCAGGGATAGGGGAGCTTGGTGGGCTGCCGTCTATGGGGTCGCACAGAGTCGGACATGACTGAAGCGACTTAGCAGCAGCAGCAGCCGATTTCCAAAAATTAAAAATAAGAGGATTTAATCCAAACAGAATGCTTCACAATATCAAGTCCCTCAACCAAGAAAATACTGAGAGTAGTGGGGTTTTGCCCCTAGTTTTAATGAAGTGCCAGCAACTGTTGTAATTCACACCAGTCTACAAACAAAACAGACAAAATATGTTAAACATGGTATCTCTAGTGAATCAAAAGCATAACAGGAGTTAAAAAAGGAGAAATGACAGGAAAAAAAAGTTTGGTCATTTCATGAAATACATTGAGCCTGACACTACGTTAGAAACAAGATAAAGCAGAAGGGAGAACATAGTGCATGGAAGAAGGAAAAACAATTATTTAATAAGTATGTGCTTTAGAACTTAACACAGATATATTATCTAGACGTTCCAAATGATTGAAAACTTATTTCCAAATTGAAGTTCCTTTTCAATTATTACACTCTTAAAAGTAAATGAAAGTTTGAAAATCATTCCAAATCTTAACAAGTTCCTATGTTTTTCTTTGTTATTTTTTAAGAACTTTATTTGCTCAGGGAACACTGTCAATCTGAGCTGCTTAGATCACCTAACTCTACCTGTCTTCGACACATTTACTTGAAAACAGGAGGGGATAAAAACACCCACAAAGAATGGCATAATATTAGAGACAATGTATCTAAGTTAGGAAAGAATAAAACATTTGTAACTATAGGCATAATTTTAAAAGCACATCCATCTAAAATAAAATATTTCAATAACTTCACTCATTTGGACTAATAAACATGTAACATATTTTAATTCTGGGTTATTTTAATTTATAATTAAGTCAGATGTATGATTATTTTCCCAAGGTTAGAATGATTCATTTCACAAATGAACTAAATGTAAAACTAAAAGAGAGTATCTCAACATCTTTGATGGATTCACATAGTCATTTGTGCACTGATTTCTCTAAGTCTGACACACTTTTTGATGACAAATCACCATTTACACAAATGACAGTAAATAAGCCACATGTGATTAGACAAAACAAAGAATGCCTTCCGATGTAACTTATATATAAAAAGATAAAATGCTTACTTATTAACAAAACTCAAAATTCAATGTTAATTAGGACAATTAAACCTTGAAAACCTCTGTCAGGCTAAAATAGCTTCAGATTTATGCTGAGGAATAAATGTCAGGGCTGTCTTGCAGCTGTTCAAAATGCTTCAATGAAATATAGATACAGCATATATATTTTTTCCTTATAAGTATGTTTTCCAATTAAAAAAACACTAAAAACAATCATATATTAAAACTCATAAAATATTCAAAAGAAAAACGTTATATACATAAACAATGTGTGAACAAAGCACCATCTGTTTCTGTTGGCTACAGGCATACAACAGATGGAATGGTGATCACCAAAAATGAGTGTTTTCACTTCGTGTCAACTGACTAGAGTTTATTTTTACCTAATTTATATTAACTGGGTTTGGAAAATAGGTGAAAAATAAAAAGAATATCATCACCAGTTTCATTTGGCACTATAAATTAAAATAACCACAAGCCTAAAAGGTAAACTAAAAGCTACATTTTACATGACAAATGTTTCTGAACGCCCTTCTCATAGGTAATAGCATATTCAAAATAAGGAAAATCCTGAAGCTCCGCCTCGTCCTTGTTCTCTTTATTTCATACAACTGGAAATAAATAAAAATGATGACTTTCCAAAAGGAAAAAGCACAGCAGCAGCCTGTGGGTTCTGAATAAGATTACTTGATGGAAGGACACCCTCAGTGGCTCTCTTCCACGTGAGTCAAGGTGAACCAAGCATGGTTAAGTTCACCAAAAAATTTTTTGCCTAGGTTTCTTCTAAGGATCTGTGACAGACACACAGGTTATATAATCTGTTTAGTACTTCAGAGGTCCCCTTGAGTCTGATAATAAACTCGAAAATAATTCTGATATCTAAGACCCCCTACATAATCCTTTCTTCCCGGAACTATATTAACTAATCAAAATCATTAACATAAAGATTACAAATAAATTAAGACTTGGGCAATGAATGCCTAGTTGCCTTTAGTCATTTCAATAGGGCTGAATCCAATGCTTCTATTATTTCTACTAAACTAGCATCTAAAAATTGTATGTATGAAAAACGTGTTCCAGATTTTAAAATTTTCTGTTAAACAGAGTATACAACAGACATAAAACATATGTGTATGTGTAAAACTATTTTAAAATCAAACGAAAGCAGACTCTCAGATATTTGATTATCTCTCAAATGAAGCTTACCACTTATAACAGGCTATTGATTTATTAAGTAAAATGGAAAACAGATTAATAATGTGTTTAAGTCTATTTTTGAATAATGATCTATAAGAAAATGTGAATTCTGAAAAAATATGGCTTCAGTCAAAGCTGATAAAAAGTACTTTGACATTTTACTGCATTTATCTTTCCAAAAAGGAGATACATAAAACAATATAAAAATGTATGAGACAGAAAAAAAAGATCTGACAACTTCAAAGAGAGTAGAAGATGATACATTGTGTATAAGAGTATGGAAAGATAGTCCCAACAAGTCCCTTTGGCACTTGTATAAAAGATGAAAAGTCACTAGATGACACAGAGTGTAAAGAAAACGAAAAGAAAATATGAAAGCTTTCAAGTTACATTAAAGTTATTAGAAAATATGACAAAAAGTACAAACATCAATTTTAAAGTAACTTCAAAAGGAACATGGGTAAGCTAATTTATATTTTCTTCAAAGTAATTTCCTTGCCTAAAAGCAAGTGAAAAGTTTCTACATTAAAAAAAAAAATGCAGAGAAAATGTCTAAATAACAAGATACTTAAAGGGAAGGCTGCCTTTCGAGTAATTCTATAGTTTCACCAATGAAATATGATTAATACTTACAAGGAGAAACAAACTAATTCCCTTCCTAACAATAAAGGGCTAGGGAAAAGACTGTTTCAAAGTATACTAAGCTTCTGATACACAGCAACAGCAGAAAAGAACTCATTGGTGAAATACACTAAGTACCTACGGTAGTAGCTAACGAACACACAGTGGTGAACAGGACAGCCTCTGCCCACTGGGTTCAGAACAAATAATTAAATGTATAATTATTTATAAATTTAGAAAGGGCAACTAAGGTGAAGCATAAAAATAAAGTCACATACTGCTCAAATCTTTAATCAAAACTGTTCTAAAATTCAAGTCAGTCATAATATATACTCTTAATAATGATACAAAGTTGATATAAAACTGCATTCACCTTAAAAATGGGTGTGGAGAAAATGCCTAACAAAACTGGAAAAAAAAAAATTTCAAAGGAACACACTTACATGTGGCACTGGTGACCCTCAGGAAGGAATGGAAAAGGAAAGAGTTCAGATAGGCAAGAAGATAAAAGAAGCAAGGACAGTACCAGACACATTACTAAAATAACAAAGTAGGTAGAAGAGACACTGGAATTGTAAGGAAAGCATGATACCTAGACATCCAGGCTGCTAAGTAACTGAGAGAATAAAGATGGTAACTGGATTTGAAACATAGAAAAGAAACCCACAACATACTGAGGGCACATGAATTTACTTTTAATCATGATTATTTCACACACATGAATCTTAAAATTAAAATCAAATATTATTTCATTTAATCTATACTCAATGCAGAAAAGCCATGATTACTCCAGATAACAAGGCAGAGTGTTCCATATAAGACAGTTCTAATTATCAGTTCCAGTTTTACTATCCAAACATCCTAGCATTCAGGTAATAGAAGTTTAAATATTTAAAGATAAATGAACAGGTCTTTATTATGTTAAGAGTCTCTGTTCATTCATTTGTTAAGCTAATAAAAGTACCAAAAATAATTATAAAGTAACAAGGGCAGCAAAATCAAGTTAACTATGTGAATATTCTTTCAGTTAATTACTCCTCAGAGTACTTTTCCAGAACTTCATCATACTATCACATTAGGTTTTATTTTCTTAGATCATAAGAGCTAAAATTGAGGGATGATGGCAATAATGATACAGATGAATAACGCTTTACAACAGATCTATAATCTGTCACTTTTCCTTTGTTTAAGAGTTCAACTACAACATCATTTTTACAATATGTAATAGAGAACAGATAACAGAAAGGAAGGAGCTGCATCATTTCTTTTCTTTTAAAATATCAACAGTGTCATTAGCCAACAAAGAAATGCGTATCAAAACCACAATGATATACCCTAAGTGTTCCTGGGCTAAAATCAAGGTGTTGGCAGGCTGCATTCATTTCTGGAGGTTCTAAGAAGAGAATCACTTTTCTTGCTTTTCCATCTCCTAGAGACTGTCAGCATTCCTTGGACCCTTTCCTCCATCTACAAAGGCTGCATATCTCTGACTCATAATCTATAGTCACATCTCCCTCTTACTTTCAGTTCAGTTGTGTCCAATTCTTTACTACCCCATGGACTGCAGCATACCAGGCTTCCCTGTCCATCACCAGCTCCTGGAGCTTGCTCAAACTCACATCCATTGAGTTGGTGATGCCTTCCAACCATCTCATCCTCTCTTGTCCCCTTCTCCTCCTGCCTTTAATCTTTCCTAATAGCAGGGTCATTTCCAATGAGTCAGTTCTTTGCATCAGATGGCCAAAGTATTGGAGTTTCAGCTTCAGCATCAGTCCTTCCAATGAATATTCAGGATTTTCTTTAGGATTGACTCGTTTAATCTCCTTAGAGTCCAAGGGACTCTCAAGATTATCCTCCAACACCATAGTTCAAAAGCATCAATTCTTCAGCGCTCAGCTTCTTTATAGTCCAACTCTCACATCCATACATGATTACTGTAAAACCATAGATTTGACTAGACGGATCTTTGTTGGCAAAGTAATGTCTCTGCTTTTTAATATGCTGTCTAGGTTGGTCATAACTTTTCTTCCAAGCAACAAGTGTCTTTTAATTTCATGGCTACAGTCACCATCCACAGTGATTGTGGAGCCCAGGAAAATAAAAGTCTCTCACTGTTTTCATTGTTTTCCCATCTATTTGCCATGAAGTGATGGGACCAGATGCCATGATCTCCTATAACAGACTGGACCCAGATTTACCTGTGAAGTGTCCAGGATTCTCTGGCGGAGGCATGGGTCGGTGGCCTGCTGCAGGGATGGGGGTACTGAGTGCAGCAGCGTGTGCATGGGACCTTCTGAAGGAGGTCACCACTATCTTCATTACCTCCACTATAGTTTGGCCTCAGGTCAAACAATAGGAAGGGAACACAGCCCCACCCTCAGTCAATGAAACTATGAGCCATGCCATGTAGGGCCATCCAAGATGGATGGGTCATGGGGAGAGTTCTGACAAAACGTGGTCCACTGGAAGAGGGAACGGCAAACCACTTCGATACTCTTGCCTTGAGAACTTCATGAACAGTATGAAAAGGAAAAAGATAGGACACTGAAAGACGAACTCCCCAGGTCAGTAGGTACCCAATATGCTATAGGAGAAGAGTGGAGAAATAACTCCAGAAAGAATGAAGAGACAGAGCCAAACCAAAACCAACACCCAGTTGTGGATGTGACTGGTGATGGAAGTAAAGTCCAGTGCTATAAAGAGCAATATTGCACAGGAACCTGGACTATTAGGTCCATGCATCAAGGCAAATTAGAAGTGATCAAACAGGAGATGGCAAGAGTGAACATCGACATGTTAGGAATCAGTGAACTAAAATGGACTGCATTAGGTGAATTTAACTCAGATGACCATTATGACTACTACTGTGGGCAAGAACCCCTTAGAAGAAAATGTAGCAGCCATCATAGTCAACAAAAGGTTGAGCCCATACAATACTGTTTAATCTTCCCATCTCATGGTCCATAACTTTAATCGTATCTGCAAAGCCTCTTTTGCCAAGGTAACACATAAAAATGCTCTGGGGATTAGGACACGGACATCTTTGTGGGGACAGGGGTATTATTCTTCCTACAACATTGTGGACATCAAATGTACACACCTCATGAGCTTATGAAAACTATCATTCTACAGATGGAAATGGGGCACTTAACAGTAGTAACACTTGAAAAATAAAATCCCTGACTATATTACAATCACATAAACTCACATACTATTATTCTCAGTGGTGAAAAACTAAAAGCATTTCCTCTAAGATCAGGAACAAGACAAGGATGCTCCCTCTCAACACTCTTACTCAACAAAGTTTTGGAAGTCCTAGCTAAGGCAATCAGAGAAGAAATAAAAGGAATCCAGATCAGAAATGAGTAAGTAAAACTCTATTTGCAGACAACATGATATTATACATAGAAAACCCGAAAGATACACTCAGGAAATTAATAGAGCTAATCAATGAACTTTAAGTAAAGTCACAGGATATAAAATCAATACACAGAAATCACTTGCATTCCTACATACTAACAATGAAAAATCCGGAAAAGAAATTAGGGAATCAGTCCCATTTATCACTGCAACAAAAAGAATAAAATGCTGAGGAATAAACCTACGTAAGAGACAAAAGAGCTTATGTACAGACACTAATGAAGGAAGTTCTGTTTTTGTGCCAGTACCATACTGTCTTGATGACTTTAGCTTTGTTGGTGGGAACATAAATTGATACAGTCACTATGAAACAGTATGGCTATTCCTTAAAAAGCTAGGAATAAACTACCATATGACCCAACAGTCACACTACTGAGGAAGCCATAATTTAAAAAGACACCTTTACCCCAGTGTTCACTGCAGCACTGTTTACAATAGCTAGGACATGGAAGCAGCCTAGATTTCCATCAACAGATGAATGGATAAAGCTCTGGTGAATACATACAATGGATATTTCTCAGCCATAAAAAGGAACACACATCTGAGGCAGTTCTAATAAGGTAGATGAACCTAGAGCCTATTATACAGACTGAAGTTAGTCAGAAAGAGAAAAACAAATATCGTATATTAATGCCTAGATATGGAATCTAGAAAGATGGTACCAATGACCCCATTTGCAGGGCAGCAATGGAGATGCAGACACAGAGAACAGACCTGTGGACACAGGGCAGGTAAGAGAGAGTGGGACGAATGGAGAGAGTAGCACGGAAACATACATACTACCTTATGTACAATAGATGCCAGTGGGAATTTGCTGTATGATCAGGGAACTCAAACTCGGGTTCTGAGATAACCTAAAGGAGTGAGATGGGGTCAGAGGTAGGAGGAAAATTCAAGAGAGAGGGGACATACATATAACAATGGTTGATTCACACTGATGTATGGCAGAAACCAACACCACATTGTAAAGCAATTATCCTTCAATTAAAAATAAATACATTAAAAAAATATTAAGAAAATGCTACTTTGGATGAAACTTCAATAACATGAAGATATAAGGATTTCACTTCCTTTCTATGCAGTCAAGAGATTACCCCTCTCCCATAGGACACAGGAGGTGTATTCTCTGGAGAAAAAGAACCAGAGAGACTCTGTACAAGGGGTTTTCAGGCACAGAGAAGGAAGCAATGAAGGAGCAAACAGAAACCAGGAAGCATTAATGCATTCTGCTTTCTAAGCCATGAGACCCTTAGCCCCTTTCTCCTCACCTGTCCAGGATCCTGACAGTCAAAATTATACCTATCAATTAGGAGACAAGAGAATACTTCTACTGAATTAATGTGGAAAAAACCTATAGATCCTGACATTTAGGGAGTTTCCAAAGAAAAAGCACTGTGATCATAAAAACAACCTTTGGGGGAAATACTGGGCCTACCAGCCCCACAGGAACTTAATTACCTTTTTAAAACAAAATATGAGTGGATGACTCCAAAGGTTCCTAGCATCTGAAAGCTTCAACATGAAAAAGATGAACATGAATAGATATAAGGAAACCAAATGCAGATTACAGAAAAAAATAAAAATTATAATATTCATAAGGATATAAAAGAAGTTTTGTAATCATGAAATAAGAATACTTGCTGTGTTTTAAAGAAATTTGCTATTATAAGAAACAATGAAAGTACATGGTCATCATAAATGAGAAAGAAAATCTTAAGAGTTTCAAGAGAAGGAAAAAAGAAATGCAGAAAGCAATACTGGGAGCCAGGAGTCAGTCAAGTAATACTTAAAAATATGTAGTATTTTATACACAGCCAAATAAGTAATGAAATTATAAAATTGATTTTTAGACATATAAGATCTCCAAAAACTTACCTCTTATTAATCTTTACTCAATAAGTCATTGAAAGAGTTGCCCCATCAAGATAAGGGACTAAGTGAAAAAAAAAACAAAAAACCTGAAATGCAAGCAACAGGAAATTCCATCTTTCAAAGGTTAAAAGGAATTCCCAGGATGATGATGAAACAGAGTTCAAGGTTAACATTAAAAAAATTCACATTAGAACTGGAGGAGAGAGGTCTGAGAGAAAATATTTAAAAATTATATGACATATGTGACTATATGTAAGATAGTGTATCAGAAATTTTACAAATTAGTTGAAGGTTGTGAGAAGACAGTCTTAGATTTAAAAATAAATTACAAAAACAATGAAAGGCAAATAGTTTATTTTTAAAACTATTAATTCCTTTCTTGAAAAGTAAACCAAATAAGAATCCTCCAAATTTAATTAGTGAGATAATCTGACTGTATTCTTTCCTTTAGGACCTGCCTCACTCTTGCCTACGCAGCCTTAGACCAGTAATAGGGCAAAACGTGTGTCAACGTTTAAAAGTCCATAAAGTGTTTAGGGAGTTACTCTGTTGTTCTTCATATTTTATCTCTGGTAGGTTACTATCATGAAGAAGTCAATATAAACCTGGCTAAGTAAAACAATTAAATGTTACTTTGGACGAAAAGGAAAACAAAAGGAGAACTTAAAATTTTTTTAAATAAAATCATGAAAATAAGTTATCCTACACATCTGGTGACCTACTTTCTTGGAATCATTCACACATTTTTTCGTAAGAGACAATTATAACAAAGGTATAATCCAGAAGGGAAAAGATAAAGGTTATCAACAAATGTGATCTTTAAAAATAAAACCAAACTAAACACTCTAAAATATAATTATAAAATATTACCAAAATTTACAGATTATTTGAATGTCTATGTGTATATTTAATATAAATTTATTTAATTAGAGGCTAATTACTTTACAATATTGTATTGGTTTTGCCATACATCAACATGAATCTGCCACGGGTGTACACGTGTTCCCCATCCTGAACCTCCCTCCCACCTCTCTCCCCGTACCATCCCTCTCGGTCATCCCAGTGCACCAGCCCTGAGCATCATGTCTCATGAATCGAGCTTGGACTGGTGATTCGTTTCACATATGATATTATACATGTTTCAATGCTATTTCTCCCCAAATCATCCCACCCTCGCCCTCTCCCACAGAGTCCATAAGACTGTTCTATACATCTGTGTCTCTTTTGCTCTCTCGTATACAGGGTTATTGTTACCATCTTTCAATGTGTATATTTTAACCCTCCCATAAACAGTTGTAGGGATAGAAAATAAGTACAATTGTGAAATTTAGAAAGAGACTTTTGGTTCTAGAAAAGACTGCAGATCATCTATTTTATAAATGAGGATACTGAGTGCAAACAAGATAAGTAAATTACTTATTCAAGGTCACACAAAGGGTTACTGGCAGAGTATAGAATAGAATTCTAATCTACCATGTGCTAGCCCAGGAACTTTCCATCACATACCATGCTATCTTATAGGCTATCTAAAACACTCAAGAATTTGATTTTGTACCATTTATCTTTTAAAGGAAATAAGGCTACAAAAAAATTGTCCTAGAGTGGAAAATACTGTTACAGTTAAAATGGTTGGTTATTTTCTCAAGCATAATTAGAAGTCATATCTAAATATATTTTCAACTAAATAAATGTAAGAAAGTTATTTAAGTTAAAAAAAAACCTCTTCAATCAATATACTAATGATGAAAAATGTCAACACAGGAATAATTTAAAGATAAATGAGCTATCCTAAAAAAATGTTCATATCTATTTATATGAAAAAATGAAATAACTGAAATATTAAGAGACTTTTTGCTGATGGTGCTTTAACTCATTAATCATCAATAATTTTAATTGATAAGTACATCTGTACTAACATTAGCTATTAAGATTTGATCCAATTAACTTATTTAAAATTTTGCAGTTACTAATGCAAGGAGTTGTTGCCAGCCATCAAGATGCTCATAAAAACATGTAAGAAAGACAAGACACAGGTGTTAAATGATAACCGTATATGGTTCAAAATCTTTACACTAAATTTTACACTAAAGTATCCAAACCTTTTACACGTGTTCAGCTTGCTGTTACTTTAAAAATTCAACTTCTTTAATAGCAAGGTTTTCAGCAGTGGAAAATAGGACTTTCTCAGCCAGTAGAATACTTTCCTACTATTGACAGCATAATAGTCAAGTTGTCATTTTTGTTGCTTATCTCAATCTTCTGTCTTTCCTCTTCCATTTCAGTTAGCATGTTATCTGCTAGTGTAATTTAATGTCCCCCTCATATGGACACTTAACCTTCTAATTTATAAAATATTACATTATTTGAGGGTCAACTTTCTATCAGCATAGTTCTTTGAGGATACAGACCATGTCTTCATTTTAGTGTTCTATTCAGCATCTATTGCCCAGTGCCTTACCTCATTAGTTGCTCAATGGATATATGTTGAAAAAATTAATCTGATCATGGTTCAAGAGTAGGACAAGGAGTCACAAAGACCACAGAACATGGAAAGACTTAGATATCTATGTAGCCAATTTTTACTGCTTAATATAAGGAACTATTCAACTCAGGAATAAATATGACCAAAGCCCTCATGTAAAAGGTAATTCCCTACAATTTTGACAACTGTGAAGAAAATGTAACATCAATTCATGTTCTTATATACTACAAACAAAAAGTTCATCTTTACTGCACTCTGAAAGCTTACCCAAGAGGACAAAATTAATTAAAGATCAAACCACTGGAGGCTGAGAATTGTGTTGCATGCATTACAAGTCACTATCTACCCTCTACATGATGTGAGATAAAGCTGAAAATAAGCTAAATCAGAGAAGATGAAATTACAGAATTACTGGGATCTCTAAAGGTGTGAGAAAACTAACAAGTGTTAAAACTAGAATATTATTAAATCGTAAAACAGTCTGTCTGATCAGTTCAATTCAGTCGCTCAGTAGTGTCTGGACTCTTTGCAACCCCATGAACTGCAGCATGCCAGGCCTCCCTGTCCATCACCAACTCCCAGAGTCCACCCAAACCCATGTCCATTGAGTTGGTGATGCCATCCAACCATCTCAACCTCTGTCGTCCCCTTCTTCTCCCGCCCTCAATCTTTCCCAGCATCAGGGTCTTTTCAAATGAGTCAGCTCTTCGCATTAGGTGGCCAAAGTATTGGAGTTTCAGCTTTAACATCAGTCCTTCCAATGAACACCCAGGACTGATCTCCTTTAGGATGGACTAGTTGGATCTTCTTGCAGTCCAAAGGACTGAGAGTAAATGTGTCACTTATCAGTAAAACAGCAACCCACAAGGTCAACAGTATTACAAGCTGCTCTGGCTCAATGACAGAGAAACAAACTGGAAAGGTGGAAGAAGGAAAACGAAACTATTTGAAATTAGTAAAAGAATGTAATATAATAAAAAGTCATAGTTGAAAGATAAATAAACATATATTGGTAGCTCATACATACACATGCCATCAGTGTACTTACTGATTTGCTGCTTCTAATTTTTTGTTTTCTTTCTGATTTTAAAAATATCAATTTCCTGAAGGTAAAATAATCTTATATTTTATTAACTTCTACGGCATTATACTGTGATTGACAAGAGGGTTGCCAACACTACTACACAAGCTTGAAAAGGAAAACAGTTCACACCCAATTGAAAGTACAAAGAAAAACAGTGTTAAATGTAATATTTAATGTGAATGAACTCAGTTTTGAGAATCAGTAAGTGGATATGTGTCTGGCTGCTCATAGGTAACACTATGCTGTGGAAAGACACACGACCATTCTGGTACCAGTTGAGAGTATCACATTCCCAACTATGGTATCTAATGATCAAATGTTTCTACAACTATTTCATTTACACCACAACTAAATGCCCTTCTACACTTCAGAAAAGACACTACTTCTTAATTCAGCTATCTGGGCTCAATTCTGATTCTTCTTACTATCTGTAAGATCACAGGTAAATTACTGAAGGTTTCTGTGCCTGAGTAATACAGAAGTTATAATACCTAAATATTACTTTTCTAAGGGGGAGTAGGATGGAGGATTACTACGGTGTCTGGTATATGATCAATCCTCAGAAAATGTTAGGTATTATTACTATTAAACTATTTTA
This sequence comes from Nanger dama, assembly GCA_917880005.1. Classification (NCBI taxonomy): domain Eukaryota; kingdom Metazoa; phylum Chordata; class Mammalia; order Artiodactyla; family Bovidae; genus Nanger; species Nanger dama. The sequence continues at coordinate 42,850,922 of CAKJTW010000007.1, forward strand.
TGTAAGAGTAAACATATATTCACATCCACTTCTGACTTACTTACCTTTGAAAAATGTTATGAAGTAAAATAGCCAAAGGTCAAATAATAGGAAGAAATATAAAATAATAAAGTAGTTGGACTTGTTAGCAGTATACATAAAAAGACGTTAAATTATTACCAGGAACAAACTAGTATTTACTCAAACGTTCCAACACATGAATGCCTTCCTTCTCCCTTTTACTCCTTACTACCATGATGCTATTTTTAAACATAAAGATATAAAGTATATTTATAAAGTATAAAAGGAGAGAAATAACAGAGGAAAGGAAACTAATCAATAAAAATGGAACTTCAATCTATAGCAGCTCTGATCATTTTTTATTTTCAATGGTTCTTGGACAATTCCACAGAGACAGACTTCAGAATAAGAGATTAAAGTCCTGTCCATTTGATTATACTGTAAAGTTTTAATTTTTTTTTAAATAAAATCATTCTAACAGAATATCAATTCACACACTCCAAAATATGGATTTCTGAAAGATGATGAAATCATTTCACTAGCATGAAAGAACCCCAAACTACTTTTCTAAAAAGTGTGCTATCACTATAATCCAATAGAACATAATAAATTTAACAGAAATGGAAACTTCAAGAGCAAATGATCATTTGACCTGTTTTACTGAGTGAGAGACTATTTTGAAATGAGAATCTGAAGTTTAAGGTCTGTCATAAATCTTCTATGTCACAAGGGTAAAATTTTCTTCAAAATTTTGACAGAATAATATGACTACTGTAAAATGAACTTTTACACAAAGAAACTAGAGACAAAGACTTTGATGAAAGGCACTAGACTAAACCGGAAAACTTAAAAACTTTCTTATAATTCTAGGCTAAAAAGCAGACAGGTAAATCAGAAAAAAATGGAATCTTGTTTTATCTTAAGTAACACTGAAATATGGACACACATATATCACTATAATATATACAAAATTTCCCTCTATATGATAAGTCCAAAGTTAATGGTAATATCATTCCTAAAATTTCTTTAAACAATAAAGAAACTAGAAAAAATGTTTCCTAAGAAGACAAGACCTTTTAGAAATAACACCCAAAAAGATGTCCTTTTCATTATAGGGGACTGGAATGCAAAAGTAGAAAGTCAAGAAACACCTGGAGTAACAGGCAAATTTGCCCTTGGAATGTGGAATGAAGCAGGGCAAAGACTAATAGAGTTTTGCCAAGAAAACGCACCGGTCATACCAAACACCCTCTTTACAACAACACAAGAGAAGACTCTACATACGGACATCAGCAGATGGTCAACACTGAAATCAGACTGATTATATTCTTTGCAGCCAAAGATGGAGAAGTTCTATGACCAGGAGCTGACTGTGGCTCGGATCATGAACTCCTTATTGTCAAATTCAGACTTAAATTGAAGAAAGTAGGGAAAACCACTAGACCATTTAGGTATGACCTAAATCAAATCTCTTATGATTATACAGTGGAAGTGAGAAATAGATTTTAAGGGACTAGATCTGATAGATAGAGTGCCTGATGAATTATGGATGGAGGTTTGTGACACTGTACAGGAGACAGGGATCAAGACCATCCCCATGGAAAAGAAATGCAAAAAGCAAAATGGCTGTCTGGGGAGGCCTTACAAATAGCTGTGAAAAGAAGAGATGAGAAAAGAAAAAGAAAAAGAAAGATAAAAGCATCTGAATGCACAGTTCCAAGGAATAGAAAGGAGAGATTAAAAAAAAAGCCTTCCTCAGTGATCAATGCAAAGAAATAGAGGAAAACAACAGAATGGGAAAGACTAGAGATCTCTTCAAGAAAATTAGAGATACCAAGGAAATGTTTCATGCAAAGATGGGCTCCATAAAGGACAGAAATGTCCTGGACGTAACAGAATCAGAAGATATTAAGAAAAAGGTGGCAAGAATACACGGAAGAACTGTACAAAAAAGATCTTTACGACCCAGATAATCATGATGATGTGATCACTAATCTAGAGCCAGACATCTTGGAATGTGAAGTCAAGTGGGCCTTAGAAAGCATCACTACGAACAAAGCTAGTGGAAGTGATGGAATTCCAGTAGAGCTGTTTCAAATCCTGAAAGAGGATGTAGTGAAAGTGCTGCACTCAATATGCCAGCAAATTTGGAAAACTCAGCAGTGGCCACAGGACTGGAAAAGGTCAGTTTTCATTCCAATTCCAAAGAAAGGCAATGCAAAGAATGCTCAAATTACTGCACAATTGCACTCATCTCACATGCTAGTAAAGTAATGCTCAAAATTCTTCAAGCCAGGCTTCAGCAATACATGAACCGTGAACCTCCTGATGTTCAAGCTGGTTTTAGAAAAGGCAGAGGAACCAGAGATCAAACTGCAACATCTGTTGGATCGTGGAAAAGCAAGAGAGTTCCAGAAAAACATCTACTTCTGCTTTATTGACTATGCCAAAGCCTTTGACTGTGTGGATCACAATAAACTCTGGAAAATTCTGAAAGAGATGGAAATAGCAGACCACCTAACCTGCCTCTTGAGAAATCTGTATGCAGGTCAGGAAGCAACAGAACTAGACATGGTACAACAGATTGGTTCCAAATAGGAAAAAGAGTACATCAAGGCTGTATATTGTCACTCTGCTTATTTAACTTATATGCAGAGCACATCATGAGAAATGCTGGACTGGAAGAAACACAAGCTGGAATCAAGATTGCCACGAGAAATATCAATAACCTCAGATATGCAGATGACACCACCCTTATGGCAGAAAGTGAAGAGGAACTAAAAAGCCTCTTGATGAAAGTGAAAGAGGAGAGTGAAAAAGTTGGCTTAAAGCTCAACATTCAGAAAACGAAGATCATGGCATCTAGTCCCATCATTTCATAGGAAATAGATGGGGAAACAGTGGAAAGAGTGTCAGACTTTATTTTGGGGGGCTCCAAAATCACTGCAGATGGTGACAGCAGCCATGAAATTAAAAGACACTTACTCCTTGGAAGAAAAGTTATGAGCAACCTAGACAGTATATTGAAAAGCAGAGACATTACTTTGCCGACTAAAGTCTGTCTAGTCAAGGCTATGGTTTTTCCAGTGGTCATGTATGGAGGTGAGAGTTGGACTGTGAAGAAGGCTGAGCACCTAGAATTGATGCTTTTGAACTGTGGTGTTAGAAAAGACTCTTGAGAGTCCCTTGGACTGCAAGGAGATCCAACCAGTCCATTCTGAAGGAGATCAATCCCGGGATTTCTTTGGAAGGAATGATGCTAAAGCTGAAACACCAGTACTTTGGCCACCTCATGTGAAGAGTTGACTCATTGGAAAAGACTCTGATGCTGGGAGGGATTGGGGGCAGAGGAGAAGGGGACAACCGAGGATGAGATGGCTGGATGGTATCACGGACTCGATGGACATGAGTCTGAGTGAACTCCAAGAGATGGTAATGAACAGGAAGGCCTGGCGTGCTGCGATTCATGAGTCGGACACGACTGAGTGACTGAACTGAACTGAACTGAAGAAGATAATCTATGCAAACACAGACATAAGAAGTAATAACAGCTTTTTCTCTAATATCTTAAGAACAGCTGCAGATAATAGCATCAAAGAGTTACAGAAGAATATTTTAGAAATAGAAATAAATAGGCTTATTTAAAGAAATAAAATTATCTGTATTTCATCTGTAAATAAAATATATTTGTGAAATCTAAAATGTTTTAAACTAGTTGTAATTATAAGAAAAACTATTTCAAGTTGATCAATTTAGAGAACCCAGAACTAAATATTTCAATTATCTAAAAGATAACAATTCCCAGATTCACTTCATCAATTTCAAATGAGTCTATAACACAAAAACTGAATGAAATAATCTAGGTTATTTCTCTTAAAATCTTTACGTGATTATAATATCGATGGATACTATAGATTAAAAAAAAAAACTTTTCAGAAAACTGTTACTGTAAGGGAAAAAAAAATTAAGACTAAAACCAAACAAATAACAAAACAGATGAATTTGACAACTATCTCTAAAAGTATATTTACATATCCCTCCCTGGTGGCTCAGACAGTAAAGCCGTCTGTCTACAATGTGGAGACCCGGGTTCAATCCCTGGGTCAGAAAGATCCACTGGAGAAGGAAATGGCAATCCACTCCAGTATTACTGCCTGGGAAAATCCCATGGACGGAGGGAGCTTGGTAGGCTGCAGTCCATGGGGTCACAAAGAGTTGTACATGACTGAGCAACTTCAATTCAATTCAATAGGGGTAGGCAGATTTGTAAAATGTGCCTGCCTTGGCTCAAGGTAAGAAAGTGAAAAATGTCTCCCCTAAGAACTCATAACTGCAAGCCATTGCTCATGCCTTTGGAGTAGAAATTAACGATATTCATGTAGTGGAAGAGACACACAGGACAAACTTTTATTAAAATGGCCTTAGGCTGGTAGAGCTCCCAGGCACCTGGTAATAACTAACATAAATGTTTTCTGGAAAAAATTTTTAAAACTCTGACCTGAGAGAATTTTTATAAGAACAGGTTAACAACCTGATAGAAAAGCTGAATAAGATTTGGACATACAACCAACCAAAAATATATAGATGCTCTAAGTCAACTAAGTATTGAGAGAAGTGCAAATAAAATGACTCTCTACTATTTACATATACCACACTAGAAAGTATTATAACACAGGACAAACCAAGTTTGTCAGAAAAAGTAACATTACTAATTGCTGGTGTAAGTGTAACCTGGTTTGGAAAATACTGCACTTACACAGCAAAACTGAAGATGTCAATATCCTGTACCTAAGCAAATCCATGCTTTGTTATATACCCTAACTCCTTGTTACCAAGCTGCATAAGAAATTTAGAATAATATTTAAAGTGAAGTTGTTTATCAAAGTGAAAAGATGGAGGGCTTCCTGGTGGCTCAGAATTCACCTGCAAAAGAAGGAGACACAGATTTGGTCCTTCAACTGGGAAGATCCCACATTCCATGGAGCACCTAGCTTGTGCATCACAACTATTGAGCCTATTCTCTAGAGCCCAGGAACCACAAACCCAGGCAACAACCGAAGCCCGTGCACTCTCGGTGATGTGCTCTGCAACAGAAAAGCCGTCAGAGTGAGAAACCCTCACACCACAACTAGAGAGTAGCCCCTGCTTGCCACAACTAGAGAAAAGCCCACATAGCAATAAAGATCCAGCACAGCTAAAAATAAATAAATAAAATTATGATGTAAAAAAATGGAAACAAAACTGCCAAACTCTTACTTTGCCAACAAAGGTCTATCTAGTCAAGGCTATGGTTTTTTTAGTAGTCATGTATGGATGTGAGAGTTGGACTATAAAGAAAGCTGAGCACTGAAGAGTTGATGCTTTTGAACTGTGGTGTTGGAGAAGACTCTTGAGAGTCCCTTGGACTGCAAGGAGATCCAACCAGTCCATTCTAAAGGAGATCAGTCCTGGGTGTTCATTAGAGGGCCTAATGATGAAGCTGAAACTCCAATACGTTGGCCACCTGATGCAGAGAGCTGACTCATTTGAAAAGATCCTGATGCTGGGAAAGATTGAGGGCAGGAGGAGAAAGGGATGACAAGAGGATGAGATGGTTGGATGGCATCACCAACTCAATGGACATGAGTTTGGGTCGGCTCCGGGAGTTGGTGATGGACAGGGAGGCCTGACATGCTGCGGTACATGGGGTTGCAAAGAGTCGAACATGACTGAGCGACTGAATTGAACTGAACTGATAAAGATCTATTTTCAATAAAAATGACATACTGGTAAAAATAAATGAGCTACAATTACACAGATCAGCATGTATGAATCAAATCAAGGTAAAGTTGGTCAAACTATCAAATAATGGGGAAAAACCCGTTTGACTCCGATTTATGCAAAATTCAAACTATGCAAAACTATGTATTAGTTATGAATATATATCCACACTATGGTGGTAATTTAGTCACCAAGTTGAGTCTGACCCTTGTGACCCCACCACACTGTAGCCCGCCAGGATCCTTTGTCCATGGGATTTCCGAGGCAAGAATACTGGAGTGGGTTGCCACTTCCTTCTCCAATATACATACATAAATACATATAAAAAATGGAGTGAATAAGAAACACAAACTTGAGAAAGGAGGTTATCTCTAGACTAAATGGATGGTGAAATGAGTCCTGAGGGATTCAAAGGTGACTTCATAGGTTTTAGTAATGTTCTATCTTCAAAGTGGGTTTAGGAATACAATGTGAATACAATGGATCTTCATTATTATTGTGCTTTGCATTGAATATGTAAACTATACATGCTCATGTGTAACTGGTATAGTATTATTTCATAATATAAAACAGTAAAGAAAAGAAAAACTAAAAGCAATATATTAAGAAAAGAAAAACCAAAAGCAATATATTTCTTTCACTGGCTACTGAGTATATGCTTGCCGTTTGTCTTTCTCTCCCTTTAAATTTTGGCCTCAGAGTTTTGTAAGGGTTATTATGACTACTAGGGAGTAAATTACCGTGTTTCTTATTGGAATCTTCTTGGGTTCTGGAGGCATATCCTGTGGAACAAATTTCACTGGCTCCTTAATCTGCCTCCTCGATCGTTTGGTCCCATCCGGTAAGGTTTCCATGGCCATCTCTGCCTCCATGTCACTGCTGCCTGCCTGGTCACATTCAGAACACTGCCTACATAAAGGAAAAATATTATTTCATACATTTATTTTTACCTTCCAGCATTAGCCATGGTTTCTATAAATAGAAAATGCAGGCATATGTTTAGAATATATGAAAATGTACATAGGAACATGTGACCACAGGCATATAATGACCGTACATACAGAAAAGCACATACATTCCTTTAAGAGAAACAACAATGCATGTAAAATGTCCAAAGCAATCTCATGTATCCCTAATAAGTATCATAAAAACACATGTAATACTGCCATATATTTAAGTGAACGAATGTAAGAGGCCCAGTACTGATTAAAAAGATAGTTTCCCTTAGGAAATCGTGATTTTTTCCCTCAAATGATATACATTGAGACACCAAAAATCAGTGTCATTCACTGACCAACTCTACTTATTACAGCTATAATATTACTGCATCTTAATTAATGGCAAGCTGTACTAAATACACCAACTGAGAAAATTCTGTAAAAATTCATACCTCTCACTCATTAGCACTGTAATTTAATACCAAATTAGTATTTATTTTAACAGCTTTAATTTTTGAACTCCAATAATGGAATTAAATACAAAGTATCATGTGTGGCTAATATAAATGCACTATTGATAACATGCAAATTAAAATTTAAGGTATTACTTTTAATATCTTAAAATTTCCATTTAAGCAAAAATTTTAACACTAAAAACTTTGACCCACAAGAGTCAATTATCATGTTGTTAAAAACCAAGCAGTTTAGATTCAGAGATTACCATCAAATAAAAATATTTTTAACATACATGCATTTCTGTGATACGGAAACAAGTACCTTTTTAGAATGAATCATTGTAGGGATTTTTTTGTTTGTTTTTAAGTGACTTGTTTCCCCTTTTGTTTCTCAGTTTGTAACTATATTCCTTGTCAGGATAGTCTCTAGCTTCTCAAACTCATCACCACCAAAAGTTAATACATTTAGGTGACAAAGAAACTTGCTTTAGAGCACTCAGATTAAAAAAAAATGTTATGCTCTGAAAATCACAAAACACTGAACAACTCAGAAAAATCTAAAAAAAAAATCTAACTGCTAAGGCAGAAATTTATTTCTATTTCAAAACAACTGCCACACAATACTTGTACATAAAGTCAATACAGACGAAAACACTATTTGCAGCTCTTTCAACAATCTGTTAAACACTATAGTCCTCATTTTATAAATAGCCTTTAAAATATGAAAAGCATCTCTGCTACATTAACTGGTACACAAGATCCTAAGAAACAGGATGTTTAAAGTAATAATAATGAAAATTCATGTTAGGAATTTATGCCAAAGGACTACCTTCATACTGAAATACTAGGAGATTTTTCTCAGTTTGCTATATATTCTTGATCCTCAGCACTATACACTCCAGCTTATATTAAGGAGGTTTTAAAATCTTTATAATTAAAGGAAAACAGTTTGATTGTATATTTGTGTTGTGTGCTTAGGCACTCAGTCACGTCCGACTCTTTGCAACCCCATGGACAGTAGTCCACCAGGCTCCTCTGTCCATGGGGATTCTCCAGGTAAGAATACTGGAGTGGGTTGCCATTTCCTTCTCCAATATACATAAATAAATACATATTAAAAAATGGAGTGAAACCCTTTTAAAAATCTTTATTATTAAAGAAAAACAATGTCATTGTATAATAATGCTAAAACAAATCCATGATTATGACAAAGTTCCCTAGTCCTGGAGACTACCAAACTGGTTTTCAACTTAGAAACGCACATAGGATACTTATGAACACTGCTGATATTCTAATATGTGACAGCAGTTTCTCTTAAATTCTGGTTTCAAAAGCACTCACAAATCACAAGTAATACATTCTACTATAGTTGAAAAGAGTTGACCAGTATGACTGTCTCCAGGCAAGTTGATAAAAGAACACTATGAAAAGAAGGGCTTCTCTCATAGCTCAGCTGGTGAAGAGCCACCTGCAATGCAGGAGACCCCAGTTTGGTTCCTGGGTTGGGAAGATCCACTAGAGAAGGGATAGACTACCCATTCCAGTATTCTTGGGCTTGCCTTGCAGCTCAGCTGTATAGAATCCACCTGCAATGCAGGAGACCTGGGTTCAACCCCTGGGTTGGGAAGATCCCCTGAACAAGGGAAAGGCTACAGACTTCAGTATTCTGGCCTGGAGAATTCCTTAGACTGTATAGTCCATGGGGTCACAAAGAGTTGGACATGACTGAGAGACTTCCACTTCATTTCATGAAAAAGTAATCATGTGAAAATGGTGAAAGAATGTGAGCTTCTTAATAAAATGGACAGATGTAGGTTTATGAAATAAAACAATGAGGTCAGAAAATATGCTTTAATGTATTCGATAAATAAACACCTTTTTGTACAGATTATCATTTAAGACTGGGGTCTAGTTTTTCTAAAACTAGAAGTTGTGTGAAATTTGTATAAAAGAATAAGCCTTCCAAAGCTCTCCGTGACCTATATTCTGCCTATACAGAATCAATCTATTAGAATTTGAACATCTGTCTTTCTTTTGGACTAAAATTAAGGAAAGAATAAAATTTATAAGTATCATAAACTTTTATTAAACATCTGAGGTGATTCCACATGCCTAAGTTAACGAAAAAATTCAGAAATGTAAGTCAAATGTTTCTAGATTTGCAAAGAATTGTTGAATTTAAATACACAACTAGTCAGAAGTAAAGCCTTTGGTGACACTAATTTAGAAACAAAACACTACACTACATTTAAAGCATGAATATGGAGGCAAAATCTTGATAAAAACAAAAATAATGAACGTGAAAAATGTTATAATAAGAGAGTTATAAACACACTAAACAGAATTCATGCCTTAAGAAATCATTACTAAGATATTAAAATAGCCTCAATTAACTTAAAATTGATTTATCAAAAAACTGCTATATCTCTATGCATATAATACTGTAATAAACATTTATGTCAGAAGTATTCTTACCACAAAAAATGATAACTATGTGAGGTGATGAACATGCTAATTAGCTTGATTGTGGTGATTATTTCACAGTGTATACATATATTAAATCATTATGTTGCAAACCTTAAATATACACAACTTTTAAATGCCAATATGTCAATATTATTGGAAAACATTATAAAATTTTCAATTAAAAATATACTGAAAACTTATTATGCATCAAATATGTTCTAACACTTCATCTTATACTATTGAAACTAAAAGCAACACCAGTTCTAACATCTAAATGCTCTTCAGTTTACTTACCAGTAACTGTTTTTGGTCTTTCTTGGCATCCTCGTAAGAGGAGGGTCCAGACATCCAAGATGGTAATGGAGTTTACAGGTATCACACAATAAAAGAAGATGCTGATCATGGTTCTTCTTACAAATTCCACAACTTTGATAAAGACAGCAATAAGGGATTAGAATAATAATTATCATAGTGAACAGTTAATTTATGGCATATTTTTAAACTTTCAAAATTTCATTGTGATTTAACTTTTCTTTAAATCGAGTACTATTTTTATAATACATATCTTTATGGCAACAATCTAAATACTTTTTTGAGAATTAGAATAGTTTAGATCTATTATACATTTAAATTCTGCTGGAGTCAAAATATTCAGAGAAGGGCATATGTTAGGTATTTATTCTAACATCATCTTAATTTTAATTATTACTTAAAGCCCATGTAACATCAGACTAAATTTTCTCTAGGAACAAATTATTAAACAAAAATAGTTTTCAATTTTCTACCTCTCTAAAACTACAAAGAAGTTACTTTACAAACGAAATTCTGTTTATTTTCTACCATTAACTGTAAATTTTTCAAAGAACCTTCAACATGTAAATAAGCTACGTATGTAAGTCTTTTTACAGAATCAGACTTTGAGTCTTAAAAATATACCAATTGATATTTATTATAAAGAACTGGAAGTTTTATTATTGTCACTGTCATTTTAGATTTTTCATTGTTCTTAAGAAATCTAACTTTTCTTGTGCAAAAGGTCAACTACTCCTGGGAGCACAAACACCATGATCTACAAATCCAGGGTGTACTTATATTAGGAATGTGAAGGGTGAGGAAAAAGTTGTTGAGAACCTAAAAAAGCCATACGTATACAGAAACAGCAGTGATGTCTGAATTTTAAATAACCTTAGGAAAAAAAAATCAAACATACATGTATACAACAAAGACCAATCAATACTTGGTCTCAAAGTTGCTTAGAGTAAAAATGAAAAATTATTAAACTGTATCCTGAAACAAAAATGAGCTGTAGTGATGAAAAGTCAGAAGCATAAGTGATAAGCCTGACTGTTTCAAATGAAACCATTTTATCTGGAAAAGCTAGACTGTGACAGTGCTAGTCTTCATCAAGTACAGTATAGATACTAGTGAGCTTGTCCTACATTTCAAGAAAGTTACTTGCTACCACCTATGGAGAAAGCCTCCAAGCTAGAAGAGAAAGTAGTTACTGAGACTGATACTGTTATTGCTATTTCTGAGAAAGAAAAGAGGTTGTGGAGAGAGTGTGTATACATTTACATAAGCATATTTACTTGTGTGTGTGAACAGATATATTTGTGTGTGTATGGATACACACAAACATACTTGCATCTTCTAAACTTTTCTCAATTAGTTTCATCAGCTACATGAAAAATAAGTAAGATATATCAATAACCTCAGATATGCAGATGACACCACCCTTATGGCAGAAAGTAAAGAGGAACTAAAATGCCTCTTGATGAAAGTGAAAGAGGAGAGTGAAAAAGTTGGCTTAAAGCTCAACATTCAGAAAACGAAGATCATGGCATCTGGTCCCATCACTTCATGGGAAATAGATGGGGAACAGTGGAAAACAGTGTTAGACTTTATTTTGGGGGCTCCAAAATCACTGCAGATGGTGACTGCAGCCATGAAATTAAAAGATGCTTACTCCTTGGAAGAAAAGTTATGACCAACCTAGATAGTATATTCAAAAGCACAGACATCACTTCGCTGACTAAGGTCTGTCTAGTCAAGGCTATGGGTTTTCCTGTGGTCATGTATGGAGGTGAGAGTTGGACTGTGAAGAAGGCTGAGCGCTGAAGAATTGATGCTTTTGAACTGTGGTGTTGGAAAAGACTCTTGAGAGTCCCTTGGACTGCAAGGAGATCCAACCAGTCCATTCTGAAGGAGATCAGCCCTGGGATTTCTTTGGAAGGAATGATGCTAAAGCTGAAACTCCAGTACTTTGGCCACCTCATGTGAAGAGTTGACTCATTGGAAAAGACTCTGATGCTGGGAGGGATTGGGGGCAGGAGGAGAAGGGGATGACAGAGGATGAGATGGCTGGATGGCATCACGGACTCAATGGACATGAGTTTGAGTGAACTCCGGGAGTTGGTGATGGACAGGGAGGCCTGGCGTGCTGTGATTCATGGGGTCACAAAGAGTTGGACACGACTGAGAGACTGAACTGAACTGAAATGAAACCTACTGGTATGGAAAGAAATTTTAATAACTATATAAAACTGTTACAATGGTGAATACTATAAAATACTGAGCCCAAAAAAAAAAAAGAACAAAAATATTTGGGGAAATGAAATTCCTACAACTGAGCACAGAGAGAAAAAAATGTAGACAGATTCAAATCTGAAACTTATCTTCATTATCCACCACTACCACTGTACAAAGGCAGTAATTCAAACTATAATATCCATCACTATCTAAAAACACATGTAAACCTCTAAAACTCACTCAAGCAAAATAAAATATAAATGTCCATTTATCTAACACACTGTTTTAACTATTTAAGAAAATAATCATGTACATTACTTAAAAGTCACTTTCCAGTTCTCTAAAGAGGAGTTTCCATGGAGCTTGTGCACATATAACCCCAGTTACTTAAAGTATACAAAAAATGATTTATCATTAAAAGAGGAGCGACTCTATCCTACCATCATTCAGTCTGAAAAGTATTTTTGGTGAAGGTATTAATAAAATGAACTTCAAACACATTTAACTTTAAATTCTGATATAATTCATTCACAAATATTTAAAGCATCTTGCTACTAAAAAGTATTCATTTAAAAATACACTATATTAATCTGTCAAAATTTCATTACTTGCCTATAAAGTACTGCAGGAAGAGTAGATGCCTTTTGTGTGCCCCCTTCTTTTTACTTGGTTTTCTCTCCTTGGGTGCTCGCAAAATTGCCGGTATGTTCAACTTCTATTGATTTGAACAAATGCAGTTTATTTTGTTTTCAAAGAAAAAACATAAAGCAATATTTTTCTTTATGTGCCGTTCAAGTCAACTAATATGCTAGGATCGTGAGGGGGAAATGTTTTATAAGCTTTTACACTGGCAAAAATGACTAAAATGAGTTTTTGTCTCATAGTCACTGCTGTAAGAAGCCTATAATTACATACTTTCATCAATTTTCTCTGGACCACTAAAACATTGTGAAAATTAAACTTCTACTTTAGCTTTAAAAGTGAAAGACAAGGGCAAGAATTCAATAACTTGAAAAAAAAAAAAAGAACATGACAAAAGAATATGAGGCCGTTTATTTTCTTAAACACCACAGCTACACTGATGCTCCAAAGGTTAATTAGAAAAATTATCTTATTGGACCAAACTCTTCACAAAGCGAATTAGATTCTCTTTGGGTTTCTACTAATCTGTAGTATACTGGCTTCTCAGACAGCAACCATCTATCAAAGTCATTTCTCAGTGGCCCAGTGGGCCAGTATCAATTCAACCAACTGGAAAAAGTGTCCTGCAAGTTGTACAAACGAATTCTACTTCTCCTGTGTATTTTACATTTGCACACAGAAATGCATGTGCTTCTGTTTCAAGTGATTTAATAAATGAAAATGCTCTTTCATAACTTATACTAAATAGATTCTATGAGACAAAACTGCAAATCAGGCCAAAAGATAATGCTAGCTTGCCAAGTAAATTAATAGGCTTGCATTCAATATTAATTTCACTAAATATAAAATATAAAACACTAATCTTCCAAATATTCACCAACAGCTTATCAATAGAAATAAAGGTCAACTGTGCATATGTAACTACTCATTCTCACCTCTTATGTTATTCATCATACTATATGCCACATACACCCTGTTCACAAAAGAAGCATCTTCAAAGCTAGCATGGCACAATACATATCAGTATGTATTACTTTCTAAAATAATGTGTCACATAAACTATATAATTAATTTGGCTCTTTATAAACCTTTAAAATAAGTAACACAAAAAATATCTGTTCTTTAAAAACGTTCCTTCACAAAACTATTTCCATAGTGAAAAGACCACAGTGAGTCTCCATCATCCTTAAAAGAAATAACTGAAATTATTCAAATGAATTATTAAGAATTAAACACACAGTACTAAAAACAGCATTCAAAGAAATTCATTTGGCAATGACTGTTCTTTTCAATACCAAGAACTTTAATAGGCTCAATATGTTCAAGGATAAAGTAATTTCTTTCATAATTAAAATACAACTAATGAAGGGAAAAACTACACTTTAACATTAAATTTCAAAAACCATTTCTTATAAGTTCAAAACCAATCAACATGAAAATGAATCCAGTTTTCCTTTTATATTTCCCCCATTAGAAAAACAACAACAACAACTAATTATAACAAAAGAATAAGACAGAAGAAATGTGGCAAGGAATCTAAAACTGCTACGTAGAGGCAGAAGAATATGGTAGGAGTAACTCATGCTTCAAATCTTAGCTTCATCACAAATGACAGGTCAATCAGTTAGAGCAAATGAAAAAAATTTTACAAACAAGATAGCTGTTAAAACAACCATATTAAGCTACAGGTTCTCAGTAGGCAGCTTGCAAAGCTCTAGATGCATTTCAGGCAGAAAGCATTATCCCAGAGGATTAGCTGGCCCTGATTAAACAGAATTCTTCAGTTAGTGAAGTGACAGTTGTATTAGAGAACCAATCTTTGAAATCATACAGAAAGCAAGAAGAGAAGGAGAAAGCAATTGGAAAGAAACTAACCTGCCCTGTGATTCTGCCTAGTAAGGCCCATATTCCTTGTCCTTCACTTCGAAGTTTTCCATTCATGTTTTGTAGTTCTTCCAAAGATTCACAGAGCTATAATGTAAACAATTCAAATTAGTACACTATTACAATATTCAGTAACATATTTGAAAATATAAATAATTTATCAATGTCTAAAATATCTACATTTCTATTCCACATATATTTAATACATTCAAGTCACAATACACTGAAAAATGAAAGTTTCCAACTATTTAAGAAGCACCAACAAAAAGTAAACATTTTATGTTAGCATTTTACTATTAATGATACTTACATATTCTATTATAGTTTACTATATAGTTTCACAGACACACTAATTAACCCTTACAAGTTATCAAGGTACAATCCCATCGTTTTTCCAATAAGAAAATGATATCTATCAACAAGTCAATCCTGGGGACCTCCCTGTGGTCCAGTGGTTAAGAATCTGCCTTTCAATGAAGAGGATGCAGATTTGATCTCTGGTTGGGGAGTTAAGATCTTACATGCCTCGGGTCAAGGGAGCCTGAGCTCTGCAACCAGAGAAGCCCACATGCGCCATTACTGAGCTCTCGCACAATGATGACTCAGCACAGCCAAAGAAAAAAAAAGTCAGTCCAGATTTTGCTCATGTTACTTATTATCTCACATTTAGTCACAACTTGTTTTTATATAGTTCTTCATGAACTTCTTCATCTTTAGAATGAAGATGTAGAAGAGAAATTTTAAACAAGAAATTTTTTTTTATCAAAAGTAACACAACAATTTAAGAAAAACAGTAATTCAAAAGTAAGTTTTAAAGTTTTCTATAACTTAGAAAGATAAATGGAGTCAAACTTGGGCCTCAAACCCCAACTGTATGCCTTGACTACCTTTGTGAACCTGGGCTAATTACTTCACCTGTTTAGGATTCAGTTTACTCTTCTGAAAAAGGGAGCAGTAATCATAAGCCACATTATAAAGCTGAAGTGAGAATGAGATGAGTTAACACAAGTAAAAATGCTCAAAACTGTGCCTGGCACATAGAAAGTACTCAGTGTTAATGACGGTAATGAAGATAACGAGGGGTTGGAATTACAGACAAGTCATAGAAACTCCAGAGGAATTTCACAATGAAACATAAAAATCACAAAAGAAATCATCAATAAGATGTAATTACATTACGTTGTTTGTTTTACCTTATTATATTCCACATGAAGCTTTTCTTGTTCATTCTCTAATTTATCCTTTATATTCTTTTGTTCCGCCATATTCTCCTGAATTTGAATCATGCGCATATTTCTCTCTAGTTAAATTAAATATCCAATTTTAGTTTAGAAGAAAATAAAAGCTGATATACAAAATACACAAAGGAAGACGCTAGCCATAGAGATAATCACATGGATAAACCTCGACATTTTTAACTCTAGTCACAAATACATTAAATTAGCATTTTGCAACAATCCACAACTTATTAGGAAAATAAACATATTTGATATATGTAGCAAGACTAGTAAATTTCTAAACATTGACAGTGTATCAAATATTTCTATCGGCAAACTGTTATCAGTGAAAATGTGCATGCATCAGGGCCTATACTGACCAAAATAATAATTCACAAAATCAGCTGTGAGAGCAGGTTGCTTATGCTTTCTCCTTCCATCCACACTAGAACTAGTATCTGAATTGTCCACTGGGAAGATATCTGTACTGATCCCCATTAGTTCTGCTTTCCGCATAAGTTTGCGAATGGCTGAAGCACTGCTAGTGAGTGGTCTGGGCAATTTTTCCTCGGAACCCAGGCCTGGGGTCTGGTGGATCGAGCTAGTTCTGCTTTGGCACGATACTGCTGAAGCCGGGCATTGATCCTTGCCTATAAAAGAAACGTATACAAACTTTAAAAGATATTAAAATGGAACATACTTATAATTTTTATTTCCACACTTAGCAAGAGTAAGGATGATCAGAAGTTCCTCTATTGAGGCAAACTGTATCTATCCACAGTCCTTAATATCCACAGCATAATTCTTGGGTTACAATAAATTAGGTCTACTTCTAGTTAACAACTGCCCTAGCCTCTGATTAGTTGTCAAAAACTAGTATAATTAAGTTTTTCTTCTCAACTACTCTTATACTAGTCTTCATAAATTTACTTAATTTACATACAAATATATTCCATGACAGGCAAACTAATCAAAGTCTTTGCACATATGAATCTTACAACAGACTGAAAAAAAGATGTGGTCAACATATTGCACTGACAGAATAATTTCCTCTAAGCCACATTCTTTAATGTATTAGAAACATGTTTTATAAATGACTGCTTTGTTGAGACTAGATGATGAGTAATGTATTCGACCACAAACTACACTCTCCATTTACCTTAATGACAGTCCACTTTCTAGGTAATTTCACAATTACACTAACCACATTTCACAATTATACATCATATATCAAAGACGCACGAGATCTTAAATTTCTAACTTCTTTTTTGGCCAGGCTGTACAGCTTGTGGGATCTTAGCTCTGTTACCAGAGATCAAACTGGAGCCCTCAGCAGTAAGAGGGCAGAGTCCTAACCACTGAATCACCAGAGAATTCCCTGAAATCTATACCCTTGAAAGAAAAAAACACGAGTTCTGGAATGAATCTCATACCTGTGCTTCTGGTGATAACTGCTTCTCTCTCTCTTGTAAAGACATTTTACAATAGGATTGTAGAGCCAAGTAGTTTTTTCTCTTCCACTTTCTGTCTAACCTATCTGCATGTTGCTTACAATAAGCAAAAAATGGATCTGCTATATCCTATATAAAAACAGAGGGGGGGAAATGAACATTTTTACTCAAAAGGGCCATTTTTTAAAAAGCCATAAGAGATAATATTTCCTCTTTGAAGACTATACCACAGTGCTGGTTATTCCTAGAAATAAATTACAAAATTAAGTTTTATACATAATGATAAAGTCGCTGCTTTACTGAACTTAATCCTGTATACCAAATTCAAATTAACAATTATTTTTCTTTATAAGGCCTTGTGAATTTAAAAAGTACTGAAATCAAAACTTAGGTATTACATTAAGTTACACTTGTTACCTAAAAAAAGAAAAATCACTGTTTAAAACAAATAAGATATTAATAGGCATAGGCAGAAACCATCATTAAAGTTATTAATACATAGATTAATATTATAAAACAAAAATATATCTAAAAATATAGGACTAGTCAACAATAGGGCATTTCTAACTGACAAGAAAGGCACAGGCAAATTCTACCTGGGATAAAACTAGATTAAGAAGGCCAGGCCTTATGGAAGGGGAGTTCAGGGGAGAATGGATACACATGTATGTATGGCTGTGTCCCTTCACTGTTTACCAGAGACTATCACAGTATTGTTTGTTAATCAGCTATACCTTAATACAAAATAAGATGTTTTTAAAAAAAAGAAAAAGGGCCAGGCCTTGTCAATCAAACAGCTCAGATATGCTCTTTAACTCTTTACAAAATTCTAAAACCTCAAATGGAAACCCAGCTCTCTCTCAGTCTTATTTTATGGTACTACCTTAATAGGTACATATTCATAAAACATACAAAAAAGGATACAAAAACATAAAAGGAAATCTACTATCAAAAATAGGAAAAAAAAAAAACCCTGTAAATATGTAGGCAAAAAATGCATCCTGCAATGTGACTGCCAGCAAAGTAACAAGTAGTTCATTCTTCAGGTCTGTCCCAAAGAGAAAAACAGATAAGCTGCCCATACGGTTTTTACCGAAGTTACGTTAGAGTCTCTTAATAAGGTGGGGTTTAACAACCCAAAGAGAACTGATGATGCTAACAAAAGAAGATACAAATGAAAAGTACAAAAAGAATAATCATCATATAGTAAAACCAAAGTGTCCTTAACATTAAAAACAGCAAAGTATATAATGCAATTTTCTAGTATGATATCCACAGATGTTACAATATAGCACTGTGAATATTGTAATTAGAGAATCTGGACATATAAAAACCTGGACATAAAACCTGGCCCCACCAATTAAAGATTTTGTGGCTTTAAACATGTTGCTAATTATCTCTGGGTCTCCATTAACTCATTAACAAAACAGGTTTAATAACAAATACTTCATATAGGTACAGAAATAAATTTTAAAAATGTAGACAGGGGATTGGCTTCTTTCTCTCTCTGCCTCTCTCATTCACACTCACACACAATGCTTTCTCACAATGTGCTCTACACATCCTGGCAATAGAACAGAGTAAGTGGAAATAAAGAATATATATAACTATAGTCAAAATGACCTCAAAATGGTTCTTGAGGTCATTTTGAAATGGGTTGAAATTGGGTTGAAATTGGGTTATCAGAGATAGGATTCATGCTTGCATAGGTCAGTTAAGCATTAGAACCAAGACTCTGACTTGGTAAAAAGACCAGTCATCTCTGGTCAAAAAGATACATGAAAAGGACAAAGTAGTCCAAGAAATTTTTCTTTTGTTTCCTGACTTGGGATTGAGGACAATAAATCCTAAATCTAAGGCCATCAAGACTAAGGGATTAATCTTGTTTAGAGAATGAAACAGATATACCAAGCAACCACTATCCATTAACAGTGATCCTCCCCCTTTTCCCCTTAGTATTAGAATCTTCTGAGTTTCTACTGGATACATGATGACCTTGCTAGAAAATTTCTACTGAAGACCCTCCGCAGCTGAGTATGGCCATGTGATAAGTTCCAGCCAATGAAGTTTATGAACTTTCTTAATTTCATAATTAAAGACCTTAACCCTTGAAAGGAAATATCTACTCTTCATCTTCGTTTCCTTCTTACCAATGGGGTACAATCCAGGCAAGGTGGTGATAAACCATCTCTGACCATGTGAGAAAGTACAACAAACTAAAGGAATACGAAGCAATAAGTAAGAGGCACCTGGTCCCTGGAACCAAACTCCCTGAACATAAAATCAATCTGGAATCATAGAAAGAATTTAACATCTTCCTTGTTCAAGTTACTGGCTATTTAGTTTTATTAAACCATTCAAAATAGTGTGCTAATTAATAATCTGGTTGACTTGTAATAACCCCTCAACTGGCCTAGAGAAACTTTCAAGATCCTATTCCCAGTAGAAAATAAAAGGAAAAAAATTTTCTATTTACCATGTACCAGGCATAGTGCCTGTTTTCAGACTATCTCATTTATCTCTTATCACTACCACATGAGGTGAGTTCTATTATTTTAATATCAACTTTATAGATAGAAAACTGAAAAAAAGAGAGGCTAAGTTGCTGACCCAAGATCCACTGCTAGTAAGTAAAAGCTATCTTTTTCAACCATTGTCTGTCATCAGATTTACTTAAGGACATTTCCAAATAGAAACGACAAAAGCCCAACTCTGGAGATTGTGTTTCAGTAGGTCTAAGGCAAAGAGTTCTAAATGTGAATGCCTTGAGAAAGAGTTACCAGTAAACATGAATGAGTAAAACGATGTAAAGATGCTGGGAAATTATAAGACAAAAATAATGATGGAAGTAGGGGGAAAGCAGAATGTGGGGTAAATGGTGGAAAACTGTGACAAACTAGAATACCCCATCAACTCAAATTTTCTTTTTATTGCACTATTCTTATCAAACAAAATGTATCTACAGGTCACATTTAGCTTATGGACCTCTGAATTTCATGATTTCTTCTAGAATCCTAAAACCAAAACAATTTTTTTCCAAACAAAGCTCCCTGACTAATACTGATTCAACAGTTCAAAGGACTATAAACTGAAAGAAACTATTAGGAATCTCGTACATTGAGAACCAACTGGCACTTGTAAAAATGGAATATTTTTAAGAAAAGTAGAGAGGCTTTATTGGTACCTGCATAAAATTGTTTATTGAAATCAGAAAAGTATAAATACATCATGAGTTAGGAGCATAACATGTTATCTTCTCAGTTACAACACCATCTTTTCCACCTCACCTCAGTCATTTAATTCCTATGACTGTACCTAGATTCTGAACTCTTTCCATAATACAATTCCTCAAGCATTCTCTGAGCCTCATCTTTTATCTTTCCTGATCACTTCTTTTCAGACTCAACCAAGTTTTTAATACTTTTCAGATCTCCAATGTACAGACTTTTATCCTCTGACTGCCCCAGAGCCCATGCACATGAGTGCCCTCCTTACCTGATTTTTTCAAGGCCCATCTATTAATTACTTGTTTGCAAGGTGCAGTCCTCTCTTCACTTGTTCCTCTTCCTCATCTAGCTTCACTTGACAAAACCTAGAGCACAGGTAAATCCAACTCTTCCCCTATTTTAACCTGCATCAGAGCAGCTGAACATATTCCCAAATTAATTTCCATTCCATTTTTATATATAATCACTGAACAGCTTCATCTCTAAAACTTTCAGTATCTTCTCTCTATTCTTAACTTGCCAATGATGGCCTTATTTATTTCACTGGAGAGGTTTCAAGAGAGAAGAAAAGCAATTAAATAACTTCCACAACCTCCGGTCACTGCATACCTCAACCTATCTGCATGTCTACACATGTCCTCTGACTAATCTCCTGTTACTGGGGATAAACTGCCCAGTGTTCCTATCTAAGGTTGACTTTCAGTTGCTATTAATTCACCCCATCTTCCCTCTAGCAATTCTACCTCTTGCACATTTTTTTCTCTCTACTGGCATACTAAAAACACTGTAATATCCTTTAAAAATACTTAAAAGACATTCCCTGGGCTCTCATTTGTAGTTCACTTCTAAGTCCCCCTTAAAAGGAAAAATCTAAAGCCCTGCCCACATTAGCTGTCTTCAATTCTGTTCCGTTCCTAAATTTTCAACTACTCTCAACTTCGCTAATAGCTCCTCTCAAGTGAAACTGACCTTCATTTTGACAAATCCAATGGTCATTTCTCAGTCTTAACCTTATTCTTTTGACATAACTTGCTTACTCTCTCTTTGAAACACTTGTCTTAGTTGTTTTTTTAAAACCTCACTAATGACTCTGCCTCAGACTCCTTGATAGATTCCTCCTTATTTTCCCAAATTTCAATGCTGCTGAATGCTGAGGTAGCCCTATGAGTGTCATCAGAACTCTTCCTATCTCCTTCTCCTCTTATACTCTAGGTAATTTCACCCAGTCAACTCACCATAAATACTATCTATACCCTGACACTCCCAAATCTGTATTTTTAGCCTTGATTGCTTCCCTAAACTTCAGATTCTGATAGTCAACTACCTACCTGATGTCTCCACTTATGGGCCTAATAGGTATTTTGAACTCAACATGCCCAAAACTGTCCTCAATTTCCTTCTCTCCTGCAATAAATCTGCTCTTCCTGCAGTCTATTCTACCTCAGTAAACCGTAACTCCACTCTACTAGAAGCTCTACAAGAGCCTCTTGAGGAAAGTGAAAGAGGAAAGTGAAAAAGCTGACTTAAAACTCAACATTTGAAAAACTAAGATCATGGCATTCTGTCCCATCACTTTGTGGCAAATAGATGGGAAACACATGTTCTCTATGCAAATCTGGTAGCTTTCCCTCTCACTCAAGAGTGTAAATCCAGAGTCATTCTCATGTTCTCCCAGTCCCTACACGATGGAGCTGCCTGCTGCCTCTATGACCTCCTTCCTCTGCTCTTACCAAACACCAGCCCCCACCTCTGTATCAGCCATACCAGTTCTTCTTGGTCCTCAAACCAAGCATGTTTCTACCTCAGAGCCTCTACATTCTGTCTCCCCTGCCTGTAATGCTCTCCTCTCAAATAAACATAAGCTCCCTACCATTTTCCTTACATTTTTTCCACAAAATGTCGCTTTCTTAGAGAGCCCACCTCTGATCTCCCCATATAAAATAGTACTGTCCTACTTCCCTTACTCCCTACATGCTTTATCCTGCTTTGTATTTCTTCATAATACTTATCACAATATAGCAGTGAGTTGAGGATAAACCCTTAAGTCTGGGAGACAGAAAAGTGATTACTCGTTTGTCTCAAAAGTATTGGTATTTTCTGGTAAACTTTTTCACTATCTGTCCTCTCCCAATCTGCCACTCAAATGTAAGCTACCTTAAGAACAGTTTATTTTGTTCAATGTTAATCTCCATAGGCTCCACAGCAAAGCCTAATACACAGTAGCTCAATATATCTTGAATGAATATGCTGAATGAATGACAGTAAAAAGCATTAATCTGTAATCCTTAAGTAGTTCGAAGGTAAGAGACAGATAGGCCAAGAAGGTCCACTGACGTTTCTGATTCTTCTAGGGAATCTTATTTCTGTATTTATAGCACTTCTTGTCCATTAGAGGCACCTGTGACATCTTTTAGTGTTGTCTTGAAAGACTCTTTAACATTTCATTCTGTTTACTATCTAATCCCATCTACGTGACATAAAGCTATTTTTATGCTCCCTGACAAACTACTCCATCCCCTCAATCATGACTGACTGATGTTAACTGAGTACTATGAAGTTATGTTTGAAGATAAATTTCACTGTTTGTAAACAAAAGTTTAGGTCACCCTTAACAAAACAACTGTTTTAGAACATGAATTCAATAAGGACTTACTCCTGATAGTCACTTTCCACAAATGCTTGTTGAGTTATATAATTCAGCCCTCAATAGTGATGCCTTTGCAAACACTACACGATTAACTATTTAACATACAGTTTTAGTTTACATTTAAAGGAGTCTTGTACTCAAGTCTAAAACTCCCAGAAGATGAAGACCAACGGATAAAAACAATAAATCTAAGCAAGATTTCTTAATTTCTTGAATCTAGTACTTGAAATGTCTAGAACCTTTTACAGATGCAAATTCAATGCCCAAATGCTTGAGAAGGAAATGGTAACCCACTGCAGAGTTCTTGCCTGAAGAATTCCATAGACGGAGGAGACTGGGGGCTATGGTCCATGGGGTTGCAAAGAGTTGGACACAACTGAGTGACTAACACTACACTAGTGCACAATGACTAGTGTCTAGATACCAAAAAAGAAAAATTTGACAATGTACATATTTTCTGAACCATAAACAAAACCATATGTACAGCTGTTTAGCACCCTTTCCTATAAAAACTAAAAGTAACCAACTTAACTTTATTGAGATCTTATTCTAGCTGCTGCTGCTAAGTTGCTTCAGTTGTGTCCAACTCTGCGACCCCATAGATGGCAGCCCACCAGGCTCCCCCGTCCCTGGGATTCTCCAGGCAAGAACACTGGAGTGGGTGCCATTTCCTTCTCCAATGCATGAAAGTGAAAAGTGAAAGTAAAATCGCTCAGTCGTGTCCAACTCTTCGTGACCCCATGGACTGCAGCCCACCATGCTCCTCCGTCCATGGGATTTTTCCAGGCAAGAGTACTGGAGTGGGGTGCCATTGCCTTCTCCCTATTCTAGCTAAGAATCTGTATTCAATTTGACCTCATTTTTAAAGGTCTATTTTTTCCCATTTTTAGCATTTATCACTTGTTCATTTTTCACTCTTATGACAAGTATCTCATCAATTCTTAAAATTCATACATATTATATGCAAAATATAGTGGTCTAAAATGAAGGTGAACCAAATCTAAATTTATATTAAAAATTTTATATAAATGATATTTATTAAAAAAAAATAAAGCAGTTTCTTTACCCATCATTCAAGTATTATCCTTATTTACATCTTTATATAAAAAAAATTAATACTAATCTAGCTAACAGAAAAATACTTTATGAAAACAAAATTATCCTTTGGCATCAGATTCTACAAAACATTAAGTATTAACTATTTATACTAAGCTCATTAAAATCTGACATTAATATTTCTTTCTTGCAGGAAAATACAGATGATTTAATGATTATATAACACTTTAAAGTATTCAATTCTACTTTTAATTTTTTTAAACTACATCTGTTAAAACAAAAAGAAAACCAATGTTAATTTATTCTGCAGCCTAAAGTTCAGCTTATGCAATATCTGTTTATCTAGGAAAAGTCCTAATAATCAGCTCTGCACATACTTAGGAATTATCCATTTGCATTTATTATATTTTATTATTTCCTTACACATAGTCACACCATTCCAAATTCATTATTTTTAATTGCAGTTTATAAGCAGATAAAAATATAGTCTTATGGTAGACATCAAATTTAGACAATGACACAAAACTCACAAAGTTAACTGAAAAATAATGATATAAACTATTAAAAACAGAACTGGTATGTTTTTATTCTGTAAGTTATTTCTTATATTATTCAAAAAGATTTGAGGTGGCTTATTAAAATATGCAAAGCATACAATAATTTAATTAAGCTTTAATTATTAATTTTAAAAACTAAGAAAGGACTGTAGTGTGTGTGTGTTTAGAAGGTGAGAGTGAACAATGAAACGAAGGGAAAAACGAAAAAGGAAAAATAGGATGAAGTCCAGACATACAGAATATTCCTCAAAGTACTCTGTGCAAGATTATAAAACTAGAGCCAATATTAACGTAAAAAAAAAAAAAAAAGAGAGAGAGAGAGAAGAAAGGTCTTGAAAAGGAAGGACTACTGAGAAGCCAATTCCACTGTGATGAGGGAGGCTGAAAGGAAAGGCGATGACACTCTTAAAAGGCAAGAATCAGGTAACAGATCAAACCCAGGGAAAAGAAAGGCCAGAACATCAGAATTCTACTGTGAAGCAAGGAAGGGAAAAATGGAAACAGTGACATTTTCACTTATTTCTTTCTTTTATTCAAAATAACTGATTCTTCTTTTCCTCCGTTTAATACATGATAAAAATACTACTTCATTTGATCTAAGTATATGGATGAGCTACAGTGAAAGGAAATTAACTGCCAACTTCTTAGGCTGGTTGTAGCAAACTGTTAGCTGCTGACTCCCTCAGCCATTCCCTTCCAACATATTCCTTTTTATAAAATTCATTTTCTCTGACAGAAGCTGAAAATGTCAGGTTTCACCAATTCATTTTATCTCACTGCTAATGATAGCCATAATGACCACTGTGATACATGAGATAATGGGACAATCTACTGGAGTGAATATATGAGAAAATTTTTCAGTCCTAATGATAAGAGAACCCTCTCCCCTCCTCCTCTGTTTTGAATTATATAATGAAAGACCACAGTGCTTATTTAGAGCTATTCCAGCAATATTAAGACCATGAGACAACAAGGTAGGAACCAAAAAGAAAAGCATATTGATGTTGGTAGAATAGAAGAATAAAATAAGACTTAATCATTGAGCTTCTGAAACAACCCTAGAACTACTATTGTTTACGTCTTCTGTCATGAGATAGTTAACACATGGCTACCACAGTTAAGTATTCTATTACTTGCTACCAAAAGCCTAGACAAAGTACATTAAAAAGATGAACAACCAAACACTTATCATAAAAGTCACATGCACACTGGTAGTAGACTCCACATGTGGCTCTGAAATTTCCAGAAAATTAAAGAAGTTATTGCAATCAGTAACATAATTCACAATATCAGAAACCAGTTAATAAGCAAACACACAGCTACACCTACTATTAAGAATTGAGAGAAAAAAACACTACATAATGTTCTGAGAAACAGGCTCATCAACATTCTCAGTTTAAACAAAAGAAAAAAATTAATAAGGCTTTCACCAACAACAAATGTATAAAAGTACACATCAACTAAATGAATAATCGTTAAGAATCAAAATAATTTTATCCAAGAACATAAACATCTAATAATATGGCTCATGTAAATGTTTGGAGCAGTTGATAATCTGTATAAATTCCAAGTAAATGATATTTCTTACAGTCATACTTCAAAAAAAGTTAAATATGATTCTTAGAGAAGTACCAAAGTGAAAGTTATCTTTCTGCTAACAGGTAACCAAGCTGGAGGAAGCGTGAGCAACTTATGCAAACCAAAGAGACAAAAGACACATGTATGAATAAAGTTATTCATACATTCATTCATACAAGAAAAGGTACCAAGGAAATACCCTGACAATGCCCATAGATAAATAGGAAATCAAAGCAAGGCTAAACAGGAAATCAAATTGCAATTCACTACACACAAAATGATGGTCTGAAAACTAATTTTACTCTAGAACTCTTTTCTTAATGAAATCTTAAAAAAAAAAAAAGACCTTAAATGCTAAACAGCTGATCCCATACAAGGTGAATGATAGAAGGGATTGGTCCCTCAACCTGTATTCTAATCGTTGAGAACACAATGAAAAATAATAACAAAATACTCCTGTCCTCATGAATCTATGTCCTAATGCAAGTGACAGACAATAAACAAAATAAAAAGAATCATACATATTATCACACACCATGATCAAGTGGGACTTATTCCAGGGATGCAAAGATTTTTCAGTATCTATAAGCCAATCAATGTGATATACTATAACAACAAATTGAAAACTAAAAACCATATGATCATCTTTATAGATGCAGAAAAACCTTCTGACATAATTCAACATCTATTTATGATTTCTCTTCAGAAAGTGGACATAAAAGGAACATTCCTCAACATAAAAAAGGCCATTTACAATAAATCCACAGTTAACATCATAATCAAGGGTGAAAAGCTGAAAGCATTTCCTGTAAGATCAGGAACAAGATAAGGATGCCAACTTGTACCACTTTTATCCAATATAGTTATTTTGGAAGTCTTCAACACAGCAATCACAGAAGAAAAAGAAATGGAATTCAAATTGGAAAAGAAGTAGAACTGTTACTGTTTGCGTATGATATTGGTGCTATACCTAAAATTCCTAAAGACACTACCAGAAAACTACTAGAGCTATATTGGATAGTGGTTAGGTTAGTTAAAAAGGGAAGAAAGCAGCAGAAAAGAGAATAGAAACTGTTACGGAGCAGGAGGATTTCAACTTTAGATAGGGTGACCAAGAAAAGCCAGTGAGTAGCAGATACAGAATGAGGACCTGGAAAAAGTGAGGGAATGAGCCACGTGTGGGAAAGGCAGCCCATGCAAGGAAACAAATACAGAGGCCCAGAGCAGGAGCTCACCTGGCCAGTCATTCAAGGAGCAACAAGGGAGCCAATGAAGGGAAATGATAAACTCAGAGAGGTAATGTGAAGCCAGATCACACAGACCCTTATAGATCAGCAGAGAAACTGGCCTCTAGTTTGAATCAGATGGAAAGTCACTGAAGGGTTTTGAGCAAAGGAGTGACCAGATCCGACTTAGATTTTAATGGGATAATACGAGCTACAACTGAAAATGTCCTCTGTTCTCTACGAAAAGGCTTGACATCAAAGTATGACCTAAAAACCAAATCTGGCACTGCCTGTTTTTGGAAATACAGTTTTATTTGAACACAGCCATGTTCATTTGCTTATATATTGTCTATGCATTTTTCATAATCAGTGGGAAATTTAAATAGTTACACACAAGCCATAGGCCCACAAAGCCTAAAAATATTTACTATCTGGCTCTTTATAGTAAAAGAAAAATTGCCACCCTCTGCTCTAGCAAGACAAGGCTAGAAAGAGCTGGGAGGTTATTATATTAATCCAGGTGACAAAAGAAGACTTGGACTAGGGCACAGCAATGAACTTAGCAAGAAGACATTGAACATGTACTAGATATACTGAGACAGGATATGCTAATGGATTAGACATGGAGTGTGAAAGAAAGTGATCTGAGTAACTGCCAGAATTCATCCAGAATAATTATTAAAAATAATGCCTAAACAGCCATATAAAAATATTACTGAAGATCTCATACAAAATATCTACTTTTAAGGGATATAACTTCTTCATTAATTCATTTAAAAATATTTTGATCCAACAAGAGCCATTCTTACCAATCCTGGTTCTTCTAGAAATATTAAGGCATCAGTTCAGTGCCAAATATCTAATTTGAGCCTTTGAAATTTAATCCATGAATGATTTCAATCCATTAAATCAAAGGTTGTAGGAAATAAATTGATACATAATTTCACATTATTTCAAAGAGAATTTTTATATGGTAATAGATTATAACAATGTTCACAGTACCAAAATCACACTTTATCATAGAAGAAACTACCATATGGTTTAAGTGAACGAAAAGGAATCTTAAGGCTAACTATATGATGTGAAACATAAGTTGCAATCAGCATAACTGAGCCTGTTTTATAGTTTGCTTTTAACAATAAGATATATTTTGTCATGAAGTGAAGTTGCTCAGTCATGTCCGACTCTGAGACCCCACGGACTGTAGCCTACCAGGCTCCTCCATCCATGGGATTTTCCAGGCAAGAGTACTGGAGTGGGTTGCCATTTCCTTCTCCAGGGGATCTTCCTGACCCAGGGATAGAACCTGGGTGTCCCTCACTGTAGGCAGATACTTTACTGTCTGAGCCACCAGGGTCATAACATGGTTAAATATTCTAAATAATCTAGAATTTTCACAAAATGGGTCAAAAGCAATAGAATAGACCTCACTAATAGGATAAAGTACTATGGCAGATGGCTATAAAAAGATGTAAAAAGTATGCTAGGGTGTATGATGTCACTAGATGAAACCAAAGTACTCACTCTCTTTTTCAACCTTTCTTTGACTGCCTATATAAAACAGCCATTAAGAAGTAAGAAATCCAACTTAATAAAACAGTCTTTTAAAAAGTGCTTTTAAAACTGAAACAGAAGACAAGGCATACCCACAAACAGCAGATGTATTCTGATTTAAAATTTATTTTTTCATCAAATATGCATTACATAAATCTTAATCTACAGAAGTACAATCAGAAGTAGCCAAGAAGTTCATTTTAACAAGATGTTTACTGACAAGAGCAAACTTCATTGATTGATATTGATTCAAGCCAAGTCTTGTATTTTAAAACCCTATTTTTCAACTATATAACTGTTTACAAGAAGAAACCACAAATACATGAAAATATGCTTTAAATCATTTTCCCAAAAAGAGTTCACTGACAAGATGGGGAGAGAAAATCACACTTCATTATTCCAAAATCCAGAATTCCTACCTAATCAATCAAAGGAGGGAGCAAGGCAAGGAAAAACTTCAGGCCCAGTTTCCACATCGTGATTTACCTAACTTTCCCTGTAAATTTCCCCAGATTAGCTCACAGATATATAGATATTCAGACCACAAACTGTAAACTATTTATTCAGTGTAATACTGTATCTTGTTTGTTTTAATTTAATGCCTTTAGATGTGGAGATGCAATCTCTAAATCACTATGGACCCCATTATACCCCTCATCCCATACATGGCTGCTTCACACGTTTTCATTAATTAAATGGCTGCTGCTGCTGCTGCTGCTGCTAAGTTGCTTCAGTCGTGTCCGACTCTGTGCAACCCCATAGACAGCAGCCCACCAGGTTCCCTGGTCCCTGGGATTCTCCAGGCAAGAACACTGGAGTGGGCTGCCATTTCCTTCTCCAATGCATGAAAGTGAAAGTGAAGTTGCTCAGTCCTGCCCAACTCTTAGCGACTGTCTACCAAAAATAATGATGGATGGCACTATACAAAGAGACCCAAACTACCACAGTATAAAAGGCAAAGTCCTCTCAACAAGTTCTAAAAGAGATGGCTACAAAAAAACCATCCTGGCTACAAAGTTCAAAGTTTCCAGAAGTCAAGTCATAACCGTAACCTAGAGATTCTCTGATCCAGATAGTCACCGAGATTTATCTGATCTGCTGAGTCTTACTTCTTTTACTCTCTGGATTTCTGCCAACCATCTTGAGTAATTTGTTGCTGTTCAGTCATTCATTCATGTCCAACTCTTTGTGACCCCACGGACTGCAACACGCCAGGCTTCCCTGTCCCTCCACCATGTCCCAGAGCTTGCTCAAACTCATGTCCATTGAGTCAGTGATGCCATCCATCCATTTCGTCTTCTGTCATTCCCTTCTCCTCCTGCCTTTGATCTTTCCCAGCATCAGAGTCTTTTCTAATAAGTGGGCTCTTCGCATCGGGTGGCCAAAGTACTGGTGCTTCAGCTTTAGCATCAGTCCTTCCAATGAATATTTAGGACTGATTTTCTTTTAGGATTGACTGGTTTTATCTCCTTGCAGTCCAAGGGACTCTCAAGAATCTTCTCCAACAGCACAGTTCAAAAGCATCAATTCTTCAGCACTCACCTTTCTTTATGGTCCAACTCTCAAATCCACACATGACCACTTGAAAAACCATAGCTTTGCCTTGTCAGCAAAGTAATGTCTCTGCTTTTTAATAAGCTGTCTAGGTTGGTTATAGCTTTTCTTCCAAGGACCAGGCATCTTTTAATTTCATTGCTGCAGTCACCATTGCAGTGATTTTGGAGACCAAGAAAATAAAGTCTATACTCTTTCCACTGTTTCCCCAACTATTTGTCATAAAGTGATGGGACTGGATGCCATGATCTTAGTTTTTTGAATGTTGAGTTTTAGGCAAGCTTTTTCACTCTCCTCTTTCACTTTCATCAAGAGGCTCTTTAGTTCCTCTTCACTTTCTGCCATAAGGGTAATACAATCTGCATATCTGAGGTTATTGGTATTTCTCACGGCAATCTTGAGTCCAGCTTGTGCTTAGGCCAGCCCGGCATTTTGCATGATGTACTCTGCATATAAGTTAAATAAGCAGGGTGACACTATACAGACTTGACGTACTCCTTTCCCAATTTTCAACCAGTCTGTTGTTCCATGTCCGATTCTAACTGTTGCTTCTTGACCTGCATACAGGTTTTGCAGGAGGCAGGTAAAGCGGTCTGGTATTCCCACCTCTTGAAGTATTTTCCACACAGTCAAAGGCTTTGGGGTAGTCAATGAAGCAGAAGTAGATGTTTTTCTGGAATTCTCTTGCTTTTTCTATGATCGAACAGATGTTGGCAATTGGATTTCTGGTTCCTCTGCCTTTTCTAAATCCAGCTTAAACATCTGAAAGTTATCAGTTCACGCACTGCTGAAGCTTGGCTTGGAGAATTTTCAGAATTCCTTTGCTAGCATGTGAAATGAGTGCAATTGTGTAGTAGTTTGAAGATTCTGTGGCATTGCCCTTCTTTGGGACTGGAATGAAAACTGACCTTTTCCAGTCCTGTGGCTACTGCTGAGTTTTCCAAATTTGCTGGCATACTGAATGCAGCACTTTCACACCATCATCTTTTAGGATTTGAAAGAGCTCAACTGGAATTCCATCACCTCCACTAGCTTTGTTCGTCGTGATGCTTCTTAAGGCCCACTTGTCTTCACACTCTAAGATGTCTGGTTCTAGGTGAGTGATCACACCATTGTAGTTATCTGGGTCATGAAGATTTTTTTGTATAGTTCTTCTGTGTACTTTTGCCACCTGTATCTTTTGTTTCTGCTAGGTCCATATCATTCCTGTCCTTTATTGCACCCATCTTTGCATGAAATGTTCCCTTGGTATCTCTAGTTTTCCTGAAGAGATCTCTAGTCTTTCCCATTCTATCGTTTTCCTCTATTTCTTTGCATTGATCACTGAGGAAAGCTTTCTTATCTCTCCTTGCTATTCTTTGGAACTCTTCATTCAGATGGATATCTTTCCTTTTCTCCCTTGCCTTTTGCTTCTCTTCTTTTCTCAGGTAGTTGTAAGGCCTCCTCAGAAAACCATTTTGCCCTTCTGCATTTCTCTTTCTTGGGGATAGTTTTGATCACCGCCTCCTGTACAACGGTACAACGTCATGACTCTTTGTCCATAGCTTTCCAGATTAGATCTGTCTATCATATCTAACCCCTTGAATCTATTTGTCACTTCCATTGTATAATAGTAAGGGATTTGACCTAAAGGTCACATCTGAATTACCTAGTGGTTTTCCCCACTTTGTTCAATTTAAGTCTAAATTTGGTAATAAGGAGTTCATGATCTGTGCCGCTGTCAGCTCCCAGTCTTGTTTTTGCTGACTGCATAGAGCTTCTCCATCTTTGCTTGCAATGAATATAATCAATCTGATTTTGGTTCTGGCCATTTGATGATGTCCATGTGTAGAGTCGTCTCTGTGTCATTGGAGGAGGGTGTTTGCTATGACCAGTGAGTAATCTACATGACCCCATTATACAACTGCTCCTCTATATAGGTCTACCAAATAGCTGTGAAAATGCGTAATGTCCCTTTAGTACTCTTCTTCAATTAATCAAATTACAACTCATCATAATCAGAGACTGGCACAAAAATAGATACATATGCCCATATTATAACCCCAATAGGATGAATTAATTGGTAAAATATGTCCCTTAACATTGGCTCAAAAAATTTTCATGAGATTATCTTTTTACTTGTTTCTTGCCTATGAAATAAAATGGAGTAAGATGAAAGCCCGACATAAAAAATATATTTTACATGATACTGAAAATTTACCCAATAAAGTAGCATAACAATAGAGGCTTAGATATTACCATAAATCTATTCTAAATATAAAGAATTATAGAACACTCAATTACCTACTTATATAAAAAGCTTAAAAAAAAAAAAGAAAACAAAACTTGGTCTCAGGATTCCTTATAGTAGTAAAAGATTTTGAAGACCTGCAAGGAGTTTATGTGAGTTACAGTTACCATATTAGAATTTAAAATTGAGAAATTTTTAAAATATTCATTTATTTTAAAATAACAATAAGCCCACTACATGTTAATAAAAATAACAATTTAATGAAAAATACTAAGATTTACATATATAAAAATTTTTAGTGAGAAAAGTGACACTGTTTTACATTTTTGCAAGTCTCTTAATATCTGGATTAAAAGAAGACAGCTGGATTTTCAAAACTGCTTCCACATTCAAATGTTTATATTGCTACATGCTATATTATCTCTGGAAATCTCCACTATTACTTGTAAGAAAATTAAGAGGAAAAAAAAGTATGTATTATTTTCATACTGTTATTGCCAGACTTTATTTTTGGGGGCTCCAAAATCACTGCAGATGGTGACTGCAGCCATGAAATTAGAAGACACTTACTCCTTGGAAGAAAAGTTACGACCAACCTAGATAGCATATTCAAAAGCAGAGACATTGCTTTGCTGACTAAGGTTTGTCTAGTCAAGGATATGGTTTTTCCTGTGGTCATGTATGGGTGTGAGAGTTGGACTGTAAAGAACGCTGAGCGCCAAAGAATTGATGCTTTTGAACTGTGGTGTTGGAGAAGATCCTGAGAGTCCCTTGGACTGCAAGAAGATCCAACCAGTCCATTCTGAAGGAGATCAGCCCTGAGATTTCTTTGGAAGGAATGATGCTAAAGCTGAAACTCTAGTACTTTGGCCACCTCATGAGAAGTGTTGACTCACTGGAAAAGACTCTGATGCTGGGAGGGATTGGGGGCAGGAGGAGAAGGGGACGACAGTGGATGAGATGGCTAGATGGCATCACTGACTCGATGGACATGAGTTTGAGTGAACTCTGGGAGATGGTGATGGACAGGGAGGCCTGGAGTGCTGCTATTCATGGGGTCGCAAAGAGTCAGACACGACTGAGTGACTGAACTGAACTGAACTGATAAAGACAGTTTTAACCTCACAGACTTTGAGAGAATATTGAAGAGTGCCCAAAACATACTTTGAAAACAACTGATTGCTTAAATTTCTAGTAGGAAAATTTTAGAGTTAGAAATAACTGTAAAGAAATAGAAATGCAGGTACTGAAGACAGGGTAATGATTTTATTTAAAGAGAAACAGAGCAAGGTTATTACTAAAATATAATTTTAGATTCTTAAACAAGATATGCAGACATTATAATGCTTTAAAACACCTTGAATTAAGTTTCATTTTATTTGTCAGATTTTGCTATAAAATTTGTAACATGTTTTCCAAACGTATGGCTAGATTTAAGACTGAAAAATTCATATATATTGTTGATTCAAAGTTTTAGACCAGTGATCTAGACAAATACTTAAAGAATAAATTCACAAATTTATTTTTAAATGCACACCTGTTGGAGAATATAATGGAGTCATGTAAGTCTTATGAACATATTCACCAACCATGGATTCAAATAAACCTACCTCTTCTGCTGCTGCCTCTGAAAGCAGACCTTCCTTCTGAGCACAGGTCACATGGAAATAGGCTCTGCACATCCCTGCATCACAGCTAATGCAAACCCAGTTCGAGCAAAACGAGGGTCTTCACAGAAGCTACACTCCTACAATGGAATAATAGGAAAAGTCTCAGAGGGAAAACATTCCCAGAACAGAAACTGCATTCTCATACAAAGCTTCAGCAAAATACAAATAGTGAACCAATAGTACCAATAGTATATCAATATAAACAAAAACCGTAGTAAGCCAAATACGTATAAGAAAAAAATAATTCTCTATGTAGTTCTACAAAACCAACATTCGACTTACATAATAATGATTATAACAATATGTAGTTGAGGGCTTACCATGCACTAAGCACTATTCTAAGCACTTTACATAAATTAATGTATATAATTATTTATATATAGTATCATTTGACACTATTTCATAATAACATATGGAAGAAGTACTACAGTCATTCTCATCTTACACATGAGAAAACTGAGGTAAATGCAGTCTTTAAACAGATAATCTTGAAAACCATGCTCTTAACCATTAAACTACACTTATTTCAACAATAATATACATACTATTTGAAAAAATTAAACAAAACGAGTAAGAAGCCAGAGAAAATTTACCAAAAGATATAGACATTGAAATCAAAGAAATAACACATTTTAAAAATATATTTAAGAGAAGCAGAAGCAATCTTAAGTAAACAATTTTGTGAAATTAATAATAATACACAATATAACCAATTATTTATATTCTTCCTGTATATAAAAGGAAAAACTGCAAAACTAAAGGTATAAGCTGTTGAAATTACCCAAAATGCCAGCACCCTGATTTATTGTTTCATACTTTTAACTAAACCACAGAGAGGAATAAAAAGAAAAAAAACCTGCTATCAAAATATACTCTATAAATATGAACCTTCACAAAAAAACTTGCTAAATTATGAAAGACTGTCAGCAGACAATTAAGGAAGAACTGTTTAGTAAGTGCATTTTATATAAATTAAATACGAGAGAAACATTTAAAAGAAAAATGAAAAAGTTTCAATAGATGTTAAAAACATCATTGTAATACTGTTAACAGTTAGTACTACTTGGTAGACAGTATCAAACTGATATATTAGCACTGTTATCCAAGAACTGTGTTCTGGGCACAGGTGTGAAAATACTGCTAACTCCTGACATTCTGCTGCCTAATTAAAGGTCTTTTCCATTAACAGTAGTATATATATGGTATAAAATATCAGCAAGTAGTAATATAAACATGAAACCAAAAACTGTTAAAGAGAAAGAGAGAGAGGAGAGGGGAATGGAGAAGGGGAGAAATTAAACTATTTAAAGGATGTCGATACCATGAACAGAATCAAATTGTTCAGGATAACAATTTAATGTAATTTACATTAAACTGAGTAATTTAATGTAATGTGATGAAATTGGGCAAGGAACTTCTGACAGAACACAAAGAAAAAGTGTCTGACACTGAAGTCTTAAAGACTATAGAACAATCTAACAAAGAAAATAGAACCTTCCTCAATTGCTTGAATCATTTACAATGCTAGGGAACGAAGCAACTGAGAACACAGGGGAAGAAAGTAATCAGGATTAGGAAATGGATAGATAATGTGGTCTAGAGAACTGTCTAATATAAAACTCAAAACATTGGGTTTGATTTTGCAGATGAGCTAGACAGTACATAGTTTTTTTACTCCTTTTCCTAGTAATACTTCAACACAAAAGCAGGTGATAATGAAAAAAATCAGCTGGTAATTATACATTTAATGACTCATTTTTAATCCAGAGGTCATTGCTAGCCTCAGTTTTATGAAGCAGTATCTACTTACTACTTTTTTAATTGTTTGAGATTTATATTTATGGTAACAATATATGCCTATTGAAAATGATGGAAGTCAGTCCCTTTTAGGCTCGATGGAAGCTACTATCAAAAAGTAGGAACTTTCATTTCCAAAAGTGGACTAGGTAATCTGTATTGCTTCTACTCAACTAGAAAATGCAGACAAATTAGTATTTATTTACTATTGTTTAAAGGCATCAGAAAAGCAACAAGACAGTGTACAGTTACCTGAAGAAAGTAAATTCAATACTAGGGCCTAGAAGCTTTAGCTAACTCTGGAGAGGGAAGCTGCAATTACCCAAACCAAAGCAAAAGATTACTGGAGTGATTGTTAGAGTCCAAGGAGGATATTCTGGATATAACAGCAGAAACTATCAACGTTTAAAATCAGAATTTTCCAGCAATATCTAAGTTTTTCACCTTACCTTTAATATGTTACTAATGCTCTTCAAGAGACTCCTTTCCCAAATGCCCAACAGACAGTAATGGAAAGAGAATATCTATCAGTGTCTAATTAGTTCTACCATTCTGAAGATGTGTGCAGTAATTATATACTTAAGTTTAAATTAATAAGTGTGTAATCTTATCACTCATAATCTAAAACTCAGTCATAGTGAAAAACCAATGTATAACCTACAGAGACTCATTTGCTAGAGTAGGTTATGTAGTCATAAAATCAGGCCTTGAAATCTGAGAAAATAATGGGTTTTTCTTGTACTCTTTTCATAATCTCATAAATTTCATTTCAAAAGTAAAGTTAGAAATTAAGCTCATATTCAGTCCAACTGGTTAAAAATAAGGATTTAATGTGAGAATTCATTATACACTAAGCAGTGTGCCAAATGCCAGGGAAACAACAGTGATAACTATCATTTTTTCCCACAGGTTAAACTAAATTACAAACACATGGAAGAATTTATATCTTACTGGCTTTCTGGGAAAATTACTGTCAATTATAAATGATTTAGCACTGTCCAATAGCATAACTGGGCTTCCCTGGTGGCTCAGACAGAAAAGAATCCGCCTGCAATTTAGGAGACCCTGGGTTCAATCCCTGGGTCAGGAAAATCCCATGGAGAAGGAAATGGTAATTCATTCCAGTATTCTTTCCTAGAAAATTCCATGGACAGAGAAACTTGACAAGCTACAGCCCAAACAGGTTACAAACAGTCAGACACAACAGAGCGGCTAAGCACGCATCCAAGCAATAGTATAATCAGTAATAAGCATTTCTGTAGTTAATAATGATACTAGCAAAAAGCCATATAAGCTAACAAGTAAAACTTTCTCCTAGACAACCAAAAACAGTTTGTCTCACCTTGGCACCATATTTGGAATAGTTCATTTCTGTTAGTGTTACTGGTCGTAATTTGTCAATATCTCCAAAGGCTACACCAGGAACGTACAGGGCACAAACGATGTGAACCCATCTATAAGGAGAAAAGATATGATTTTGTTATCAAGGCTTCTGATAAAATGCCCACATGGAAAATAAACATAAAATATATGTGCCATATCAAATAAGTACTACAAGAATTTTACGGCCAGGTCTCAACACCTCAGACATACAACTAAAGAATATTAAACACTTATATAATTATATCATTTAGTTACAGAAAAGGGGACTGCAATAAGCACTACTTTTCCAGCAGCTTAGCCAAAGCTGAGTTAACAACTATAACTGCCTTTCACTTAATATTCACCACATTTTGCACTTATCTGTTATTCTTAAATATTTGCACAAAACTATTCAAATGAAACAAAACATTTTCATATGCATGGAAAGGTATTCATAATATTTTAAGCACTCTAGAATTAAGGATCCTAATTTAAGAACTGTGAAGTTACTCTGCATAAATTATATAACATTGATCTTTCCTGCTACATTTTTCTAAAAGCTATTGGATAACCCTTAAGGACATATTTTTTCTAAAAAAAATTCTTGGTATGCGTCTTAACTTTCTTTCTTCCTAGCTTGAAACTGATTAATAGGAGACTGGACAGAAGAGCTGTGATAATATAAGGAAGTCACAGTTCATTTAGCTCATCTGTTCATCGTACAACCTATATACTATGTATGTGCCCCACAAATAAATAATTTTTAAAGTCTGGACGATGTTACAACACTAAACAGTAACAACAGAATGTTCAGTTTCAGTGTACTGAAAAAAAAAAAGTAGGAGTTGATTCTAATTACATTTTTTAAAAACAGTTCTGAACCTCTATAAAATATATCAGGAATACTTTCTGTTGGCTTACAACCATGCAAAATACAGGACCACTAGATTTTGAAATGTAAACAGATTTCCCTCATCTGTGCAAGAAAGAGGGTAAAAATGAGATGGCAAATATCTCTTAACTTTGTAAAAATATTAACAACAAATTTTACTTTATCATAGCTTGAGAGGCTATGATTGCTACATGGCTCTGTTTTGTGATGCACTATGAGTCTTAAAGAAATAAGACTAAAAACATTTTATAGAGGTACTGGGGAAAATGGTTACAAATCTTTAAAATTTATCCTTTTTACTGGGAAGAAAATTCAAAGTTTTGAGATTTTCTTGATAAAATGTTTTAATCCAACTTCCCAAATGCATGCTGTGGAGTTCAATATAAAGATACACATCTTCAACCAGCAGCTGCTTTCTCAATTTAATTTGTGCAGTTTTTTCATGCTCCACTGATGTATTAAATGCCGCTGTACTCTGTAGGAGTTTATCTTTGATAAACCCAACAGCTGGCTGCTTGCTTCATATTGACCTTCTTAAAATCTTTTAGAACTAGTCACACAAGTACTATAGATTGAAACTGCCATTTCAGTGTGACTGGCACAAAAAGCGTATCATTTCCTGCAACCATACTTGTGAGGATGCCAACTTGAGTCTTTATCAAAATACATACCAAACAGCTGAGATAATTTTGGTCCTTTTTAATATCTGTTATATATATATTTTTGTTCATTTGTTTAAGCGTGTACTAGAACCTTGAAATTAAGACAAATTGAAAAATCAACAAGGAATAAACTTCCTTGTTATTTCATGATTCATTTTGCTTGGAGCTATGAAGGCAGATGTTGATCAAGAAAGGGAACAGAAAACAAGCATCCCATAAGACCACCAAAACTACAGTCAGAATTGTCATTCAAACATAGAAGCTATTAATACATTCTTTTAAATTTACAAATTTTAATAAAGCAAACTAAGTAGAAAAATACTTCACAAAAACTCATTTCAAATAAGAACTATATTCATCGATCAAACTTGATTTTGAAATGCTTTGTACATGCGGTGTCTTTATAACACATTAAAAAAATTCACTTCAGGAGTTATTTTCATTCCTGCATTTATTCATTCAGTAATTAATTACTGAGAGACTGAACTGAAGAACAGAGCACCAGGCAGGCAGTGGGGGAATGACAAAGAAGTATGTGAAATGCTTGCAGCATAAGGTATGATATGCTATTATATTAAAGCATATGTAATATTTCCTATATTCAGGTTTATAATAACACTAAGGCGAGATAAAACACTCTCTTTAAGAAAAAATAAATAAAAATTTAATGATAAGAATGCATTGATGGTCTTCTCACATTAAATTGCATTATTTTCTATTGTAGTATATGTAGCTCCCATCAGACACAGAAGGGAAAACAGTCTAAATGGCCTATGTAATAGAAGAAAATTTCAAAAATTTTCATTCTTTCCATACATAGTTCTTTCTTTTTATCTGTTTTCCATTTGAAGCTACAGTACTAAATACCTTGTCAAATCTTCGTGGCTTTTTGCTCTTGATTCAAGCTAGTATTACATCCTTCAAACTGTATGAAGACCTATAATTCCCACAGTACTCAAGTATGGGCATCAACACAAATAAAATGTTCAAACAACATAAAAAAATTTCCAGGTTGCACCAACAAGGGAGGTGTCTACATATATGAAAGATCCACAGAAGTCAATATGAATATATCTCAGTAAAACTCAATGGTTAAAGAAGCCTCTCTTTTCTTCAATCAGAGACAATTTTACAAGTTAGTTTGTGGACTGTATATTAGTATATATTACATACTAGTGTGGTAAAAGAGCTACTTTATAGTTTCTCAATTGAAATTTCAAATTATTGACAAGAGAAAAGGTAAAATAAATGCTTTTCCCTAAAAGAAAACTGTGTTTCTCAAAGCTGCCATACTTATTCACAACCATTTATTATCATAAATTTCAACTTGCAGGACAGAAAAGTTATTAAGAAAGGATTTATGCAGTTACTTTTCTAAGATTACCTTAAATAAATGGAACAATATCAGTAATTTTTAAAAAGCACTAGCACTAGAAGTAGCAGCAGCAGAGGAACTAAGGAGATATTTATTACACACAAGTTTCAGAAACTACACTGTTTACAGAAATCATCTAATTTCAGTTCAGCTGCTCAGTCTTGTCCGACTCTTTGCAACCCCATGGACTGCAGCACACCAGGCTTCCCTATCCATCACCAACTCCCAGAGCCTACTCAAACTCATGTCTATTGAGTCGGTAATGTCATCTGACCATCTCATCCTCTGTCATCCCCTGCACCTCCTGCCTTCTATCTTTCCAGCTACAGGGTCTTTCACAGGAGTCAGTTCTTTGCATCATGTGGCCAAAGTATTGGAGTTTCAGCTTCAACATCAGTCCTGCCAATTGAGTATTCAGGACTGATTTCCTTTAGGATGGACTGGTTGGATCTTCTTGCAGTCTAAGGGACTCTCAAGAGTCTTCTCCAACACCACAGTTCAAAAGCATCAATTCTTCGGTGCTCAGCTTTCTTTATAGTCCAACTCTCACAATCATACATGACTACTGGAAAACCACAGCTTTGACTAGACGGACCATTGTTGGCAAAGTAATGTCTCTGCTTTTGAATATGTTGTCTAGACTGGTCATAACTTTCCTTCCAAGGAGTAAGCATCTTTTAATTTCATGGCTGCAGTCACCATATGCAGTGATTTTGGAGCCCCCCAAAATAAAGTCTGTCACTGTTTCCACTGTTTCCCCATCCATCTGCCATGAAGTAATGGGACCAGATGCCATGATCTTAGTTTTCTGAATGCTGAGTTTTAAGCCAGCTTTTTCACTCTTTCATTAAGAGACTCTTTAGTTCCTCTTCACTTTCTGCCATAAGGGTGGTGTCATCTGCATATCTGAGCTAAATGTCATTTCTCCCAGCAATCTTGATTCCAGCTTGTGCTTCTTCCAGCCCAGCGTTTCTCATGATGTACTCTGCATAGAAGTTAAATAAGCAGAGTGACAATATACAGCCTTGACTTACTCCTTCCCTATTTGGAACTAGTCTGTTGTTCCATGTGCAGTCTAACTGTTGCTTCCTGATCTGCACACAGATTTCTCAAGAACCAAGTCAGGTGGTCTAGTATTCCCATCTCAGGAAGAATTTTCTACAGTTTGTTGTGATCCACACAGTCAAAGGTTTTGATATAGTCAGTAAAGCAGAAATAGATGTTTTTCTGGAATTCTCTTGCCAATGGATGTTGGCAATTTGATCTCTGGTTCCTCTGCCTTTTCTAAAACCAGCTTATACATCTGGAAGTCCACAGTTCACGTACTGCTGAAGCCTGGCTTGGAGAATTTTGAGCATTACTTTACCAGCGTGTGAGATGAGTGCCATTGTGTGGTAGTTTGAGCATTCTTTGGCATTGCCTTTCCTTGGGATTGGAATGTAAACTGTCCTTTTCCAGTACTATGGCCACTGCTGAGTTTTCCAAATTTGCTGGCACACTGAATGTACCACTTTTATCATCTCATTTAATCCTCTGAAAAGTATTAAAAACTGAGGCATTAAATGGTTAAAACACTTGCCTAAAATCACAGTTAGTAAGAAAAACCAGAATACAAATACAGGCAGTCTAACTTGAAAGCACACAGTTTTAATGTTGTAGTAAATTCTAGGTCAAGGTGAGTCCAGGCATAAAATAATACCGTTGTCTATGACACAAACCACAGACTCAATTTAATTCATCAACTAATGTGTTACATGTTTATTTTGAGGATAAGCAATGAAGGACAAGAAGCAAAATTTGTGTTCCTTTTCCTAGACATCAATATACAGGGTAGTCATTTTTCCTAGATACCCTCAATATACAGTCTCTAAGATTCCATGATAGACTTGTGCTATCCCAACTGTATAGCAATACTTCTCAAGGGCCTACCCACTAATTGAGGTAGAAATGAGAAAAA
Source organism: Nanger dama (assembly GCA_917880005.1). Lineage (NCBI taxonomy): Eukaryota > Metazoa > Chordata > Mammalia > Artiodactyla > Bovidae > Nanger > Nanger dama. The sequence goes on from CAKJTW010000007.1 coordinate 42,893,608, forward strand.
TAGCTTTTACTTTACTAAAATAAAATTTATTAAGCTTAAAAACACATTTTTTGGCATATAATGCATCTTATCATTTTAAAATTTTAAATATGAAAATGATCATGATAATTTATCTAGGTTATTTCACTGTTCTTATTAAAATATTAAAGATTTAGTAAAATACTGAAATATCCATATGTGGTAAAATAAAAAGTGAGTACCCTCTCTTACATGGGGGAAGAGGGTAAGTAGTGATTCATAATATATAAAAGGTTAGGCACTAATCTTATATTAATCACCCATCCCAATTGGTAGTCTCCTGGGAAAAAACAAGAAAGATGTCAACACTGTAACAATGACAACTGTTCAAATGTGATACTAAAAGTGAGTGTGAATCTAGTGAAAAGAACACAGTTCTCTGGCCCAGTTATTATTTTAGTGCCTCTCAGCTCAAATCCACTCTTCAACATCTGCTTTGAAATAATGAACAGAATCCCATCAGCACTTCCCATCTACACGATCCTCGGCTCTGTCTCAGTAGACTGGCAAAAGGCACTGTAAGAGGAAGGGGCTTCTCTTCAGGATGGGAAAAGGACACCCACCAGTGCTCTGCCCTCAGTGACCATGCAGAGCCAGCCTGAAGATCACTTTTCTGTGGCCCTCTCAACCTAGACACTACACACTCCTGGCTTGAAACCACTGTCCAGTTACCCAAGCACTACAGGCCAGGTACTGGCCCAGGCAAATCAGCCAACTTCTCTGCCATCCAGTAGGCTCAAACTATACTTTCTCTAACAAGGCCTGAACCATAGTCTTGGGGAAGGTGTCTTCCTTCCAAGTTTGTCATTCCCTGGAAACTCTCTCTCAGCTCTACAGTATTATTCTTCAGAGTTCTTTGTATCTTTATGGTTACTGCTTATTATAGCTTAGTACTTCTTTAAGTTAAATGTTCCCTTTTATAATCATTGTATAGGTTCTATTTACTAGTATATTCTTGAAGTCAAACAGATCTGAGTTAAAATTTAACTACGAACTTGTTCAAAATTATGTAAAGATCTGAGCCTCAGCTTCTACCTATAAAATAGGCAACTTTACCATCTCTCTTATCATACAGTCATTCCTAAGATTAAATGGCATTATAGGTTATAAAGGCAAATGCAGATACTCAATAAATGATCTTTCCTCCTCTTTGCCCTGATATGCAGCCTCCTGTCCACTTACTCTATGTCAAAAAGACACAATGAAGCAATCAAATGAAAATGTCTAACTCTGAAAATCATAAATGCAAAAACAGAAGCATATGCATTATAAAGCAGGAATTTTAACACAAAAGAATTATGACATCAACCTTCCAGCATCTGTCTCCTTGAAAATTCCATCCTGATTGGGACACAGTTCACAGCTAGGGGAAACACCACATTTACAGGCATCACAAAACCAAGGTTCAGTGGAGTTTTCAGAAGCTGAACTCATAATAGAGTCACTCTCTCCATCAACTCCGTAACAACCTAAAAAGAAAAAGAAGTATGATTAGAGTTTACTTCTTAAACTCACATTTATAAAGTTTCAAAAGAAAAAGGGAAAGGAAGTAGAGAATAATTCTGAAAATTAATGGTTTAGAAGAATGATATTAAAGTCAAAACACAGAACTGAAATCATTTTGTAAAAATGTTTTCACCATTTCATAGTGTATGCAATGACATAACTCTTTAAGACAAGTTAGGTCTACTGGAAAGAATTACAAAAGGGGAAAATTTTATGGTTCTTTAAAATTTTTTACAAAAATACATTAAAATATGAGTTTTCATTACACAGAAATCAGAACTATTGAGTCTAGGAACTATTAATTAGTAAATATTTTCAAGCTACCTTTGCACTGAGCATTTAAATATATCTAAACGACCATGATTATGTAAAATTTACAAACAAAAACCTCTGATCTAATTTTGTATGAATTTGGTTAAAACACAAATTCATACAACCATAAATGCAAAGTAAGTACTAGTAAAAGGAAAATAATAGACATACACATACATAAATTAAGGCTACTGAGCAATCTGAATAGTTTAGAATAGAAATAAACAAGCGAGTTCCATTCACAATTGAGCCAGTCTAGAGCTATACAAGGTATCTGATCTATTTAACATTTATAATTCTTATATCTTCTATAAAAATGTATCCAGAACTGAAATGAATGAAAAGAAGGGTAGCATAATCCTTCACATTTTAGAGTAGGACATCAACCTTTATTGTGGCTTATAATAAACAGTACTTCCCTGGTTAATTACAATAGTCATGACTCAAATAGTTTTGTTTTTTGTTTTTTTACCTAAATGGTGCTTGATGTACCACAAACTTCATATTATCTCTCTTTTCTAGAAAGGAAGACACTGCTCTCATGACAAAATATACTTTAGAAAAATAACTTAATACACATTAAGAATTAAATACGTAACAAACTAATTCTATTAATAGTTTCAATTATACCCATCATCTTTAGGTTGGGCATTTCTCTGTTCTCCCAAGACACATTTATTACTTTCAAGATAGGTCACTTTCTGCTTTATTGACTATGCCAAAGCCTTTAATTGTGTGGATCACAATTAACTGTGGAAAATTCTGAAAGAGATGGGAATACCAGACCACCTAACCTGCCTCTTAAGAAATCTGTATGCAGGTCAGGAATCAGCAGTTAGCAATGGACATGGAACAACAGACTGGTTCCAAATAGGAAAAGGAGTGCATCAAGGCTGTATATTGTCACCCTGCTTATTTAACTTATATGCAGAGTACATCATGAGAAACGCTGGACTGGAAGAAACACAAGCTGGAATCAAGACTGCCAGGAGAAATATCAAGAACCTCAGATATGCAGATGACACCACCCTTATGGCAGAAAGTGAAGAGGAGCTAAAAGCCTCTTGAAAGTGAAAGAGGAGAGTGAAAAAGTTGGCTTAACGCTCAACATTCAGAAAACGAAGATCATTGCATCTGGTCCCATCACTTCATGGGAAATAGATGGGGAAACAGGGGAAACAGTGTCAGACTTATTTTTCTGGGCTCCAAAATCACTGCAGATGGTGACTGCAGCCATGAAATTAAAAGACGCTACTCCTTGGAAGAAAAGTTATGACCAACCTAGACAGCATATTGAAAAGCAGAGACATTACTTTGCCAACTAAGGTCCATCTAGTCAAGGCTACTGTTTTTCCTGTGGTCATGTATGGATGTAAGAGTTGGACAGTGAAGAAAGCTGAGCACTGAAGAATTGATGCTTTTGAATTGTGGTGTTGGAGAAGACTCTTGAGAGTCCCGTGGACTGCAAGGAGATCCAACCAGTCCATTCTGTAAGGAGATCAGCCCTGGGGTTTCTTTGGAAGGACTGATGCTAAAGCTGAAACTCCAGTACTTTGGCCACCTCATGCGAAGAGTTGACTTATTGGAAAAGACTCTGATGCTGGGAGGATTGGGGGCAGGAGGAGAAGGGGACGACAGAGGATGAGATGGCTGGATGGCATCACAGACTCAATGGACGTGAGTCTGAGTGAACTCCAGGAGTTGGTGATGGACAGGGAGGCCTGGCGTGCTGCGATTCATGGGGTTGCAAAGAGTCAGACATGACCGAGCAACTGAACTGAACTGAGAAATGTTTTATTTCTTGAAATTATGATCAAGGCTTCCCTAGTGGCCCAGTGGTTAAAAAAAAAAAAAAATACAACTGCCAATGCAGAAGGCACATATTCATTCCCTGGGTTGGGAAGATCCCCTGGAGAAGGAAATAGCAACCCACTCCAGTATTCTTGCCTGGGAAATTCACAGAGAAGCCTGAAGGCCTACAGTCCATGGGGTCACAAAAGAGTAAGACATGACTCAACAATTTCACCCTCTGAGTGCACACACAACCTATGTGAATCATATGTAATGAAAAATAATATGAAATGTGTCTATAATTGTTTTGAATTATTCAAGATATATGTACAGTCCAAATCAGAGGAAACGTTCCCCATTTAACTTGTCACTGGGGACCAAAAGACCTGCAGTCTTCTACTTTCTAGCTATGTAACTTTGACCAACCACATCACTGAGGCTGAGTTACTTTACCTTCAGTAAGTATTTAATATTTATCCTATCTCTCAGTACAGAAAAAAATAGGAACACAAAATTTGCCATTTAAAACGTTTTTTTCTGTACTTAACATCCTATCACTAGAACTCTGATTATGAAACCTACTAATAGTTCTTAAATAAATTGAGTAATATTGCTGATGATGAGACAAGAATTTATAACATGCATGATACCTATCACAAATATATCCTAAGGCACAAAAGAGACAAAATGCTGTTGACACATAAAGTCCAAATGGTGATTACTTGAACATTTGCTACCCAGTGAACACTGTTAAGGATACATTTTTTCATATGCTAAGGGAAAAAAAAAAGTCTAGGGCTAGGCTAATAGCAGACTAGAAAATAAATAAAATGGGGAGAGACGGACTATCTCTTAGAGACCTTATTTAAAACATTGTTGGCAAGTATACTACCTAATGCTCTGTCATTTACTGTGACATGCAGGTGACATTTTTCTTCAGACACAGTGCAATCAATACATCAGGATAACTGACATCACAGTAAGGGGTACCCTACTATTACAAGTCAATTACAAGATCTTGTCACAAACTTGTTTATACTAAGTGAGAAGTTGCAACCTCAAAAGAAAAGAGATTTATCTACATTTAGATGAAGTACTCCAAAAGAAGTAGACAGTTATCCTTTTAAAACGCACATTTGGAAAACTATCTTTTAGCAAAATCTCAACTTAAAAATCTCTCTAAATTATAATTACTTAAGCATTTCTTTTAAGGGAAAAAGATAAGGGAAATACATCAAAGCACTAACTATGGTTGTCTGGATATTAGGACTGTTAGAAATGTTTTATCTTCTCTCTGTTCTATATTTCCTTCATTTTATTTACTGTTTATTCGTGGTTCAGCTGGCAAAGAATCCACCTGCAAAGGAGGAGACCTGGGTTTGATTTCTGGGTTGGGAAGATCCCCTGCAGAAGGGAAAGGCTACCCACTCCAGTATTCTGGCCGGGAGAATCCCATGGACTGTATAGTCCATGGGGTCTCAAACAGTCGGACATGACAGCAACTTTCACTTACCCACTTACCCAATACATTATGAAGGACAATTAGCTTTTTATAAAATAAAACATTTAAGAAGTTCATACTTAACCATGAAAATATTTAAGTGACCTAGTTAATTTACAGTATGGATGTCTGTCACTTAGGCCCCTGATAATCAAAACCAAAAACACAAAACCTAGCAAGACTAGCTTCCTATTACACCTTAGAAAATTTCCCTTCTTCTGGATTCATTAATTTTAGATAAAAATTCATTTTGGAACTTTACAAGTAGCAAAGAAAGATCTACATATGTGACTGTATTAAAAAAGTGAACATTCTAAACCGTGAAAAAACCACAAAGTTAAAAGGTACAGGACAAGGTGGAAAAGTATTTGCAAGGATACAAACTATTTGTAACACATGTAACAGACAAAGGATTAACATTACTAAAGAAGAAAATTCCAATAAGTCAATTAAAAAAAAGACAGGTTAAGAAATGACAAAGAGAGCTTCCTTGGTGGTGCAGTGATTAAGAGTCCACCTGCCAATGCAAGGGGTACTGGGTTCAGTCCCTGGCCAGGGAAGACCCCATGTGCAGTGGGGCAGCGGAGCCCAAGCACCACAGCTGCTGAAGCTCCTGCACCCAAGGCCCTGTGCTCCACAGCAGGAGACGGCACAGCAAGGGAGAAGCCCGCACGCTGCACCTAGAGAGCAGCCCCCACCCACCAGAGAGAAAAGCCTGCACACCCCAGTGAAGACCCAGCACAGGCAGAAATAAAATACCTTTTTTTTAATAAAAAATAAAGAAATGACATAAGAAGTATACAGCAAGCAATAGGAAAAAAAAATTTAAAAATGGCCACATATATTACTACAAAACTTCAATACTAATAAGAGGTACAGATATTTTCATTAAGAGATAGTCTCCAAAAGATTTTTTAAAATTTACCAATATGCAGTGTTGCAGAGTGATCAAGTAGTTAGTACACTGTTGGAAGAATACAAATAAATACAGTCTTTTTGAAGGGCAATCTGGCAAAGTTTGTTAAAAGTTTAAATGTGCTTATATTTTGATTCATTCTAGAAATCTATCCTGTACAAATTATGACATTAATATATATGACACTATTTGTTACAACTAAATGTCAGTGCAAAACTAGAAACAAAAAAAAAGTAAAGACATTATGGTTGATCCATTCTATAGCTATTAATATATACCATTAAAAAAGTAGTAACATATCCCATATGTAACTCAGATGAAAAGAATCTCAAGATTAAGAAACAAGTAAAATAAAGTAAGTCATGAAAGGGGAATCTCATGGAATTTATCTTATTTATTGCAAGGTGGGGACTGTGCAAACATGCAAATGCATGTTGCATACTTGTGTGTACGTTAAGAGCCTGACAGAGGGGGCTCTCACTGGTAAAATCTGGACAATTTAAGTATCGGAGTAATCAGGTTATAGATGATAATGAGACCACAGTAACCTTGAAAAAGGATAAAAGGGGAGAGGTTCTTTACAAAATAAGAGTTGCCTAATAAATGTAGAAAGAATGATAGAAAATCCCCATTCTGCAGCCACATTCATAACTGGCTTTGTCAATGATGCTAAACCACTAAGTATAAGGCTGTTAGGCAACAGGATATTAGAAAGTCTCAAGGTCATTACCCTGTAGGTATTCATTAACTATAAAGAGAAAAGTATAGCTTTAAAATGGAGAGGCCTGGATGACACTACCTTAACACATCACCAACAATGCAATAAATTGGCATTAAATGCTCTGGATGTGTAACATCATCATAGCACTCTTACCAAAAAAAAAAGTTTAAACTGAATCTAATCCAAAGGAAACAATAAAACAAATCCAGATTGAGGGATACTCTACACAACATTTTTAAAAACGCTTTGCTCCTTCAACAAGTCAACATAAATGATACAGAAAGACAGAAACTTGTTTTAGATTAGACACTGACAGGCCACAAAATGCAGTGCATGGTACATGACTGTGTCCTGGATGGTAGGAGGATGAGAGAGCTGTGATAACAGAGGCTTAGAGGGTAAAGAGGAGCTTGCATATTATTGACTACTGTTTTTGAAAAATATGTTTCTGTATGTGTACGCACATGAGATGTTACCTCCTACTATGTAAGCTGTTTGCTATAGGAACGACTACAAAGACTCAAATGAGAAAAGCATGAGGCTGCTTTATTGGCAAGCTGTGTTTTCTCTCCTCTATCCTTCTGAATAAGCTGGTGTTAAATGTAACCAATGGTAGTCTTGAAAATAATAAAGTGTAGATACCCTGGTAAGCCTTATTGAGCCACTCCTTCATATTATCAATGGAACTAATGGTTTAATGTTCACGTGAAAAACTCTGGGATCAGTCATAATACAGACTCTGATTTGGAAGGTTAGGGACTTGGCCTGTGATTATGCTTTTCTAATAAGTGTCCAGGTGATACTGATGGTACCAGTTAACGCTGTGATCTGTGGACCACACTTTTGAGTAGCACAACTTTTTAAAAACTACTGAAATAGGTAAAAGTGACATTTTCATTTAACTTTAAACCATATTTACTTTAGATGCAGCAATAGTTCAACTATACAGTGCTGCTGCTGCTGCTAAGTCACTTCAGTTGTGTCCAACTCTGTGCAACCCCATAGACGGCAGCCCACCAGGCTCCCCCGTCCCTGGGATTCTCCAGGCAAGAACATTGGAGTGGGTTGCCATTTCCTTCTCCAATGCATGAAAGTGAAAAGTGAAAGTGAAGTAGCTCAGTCGTGTCTGACTCCTAGCGACCCCATGGACTGCAGCCTACCAGGCTCCTCCATCCATAGGATTTTCCAGGCAAGAGTACTGGAGTGGGGGTGCCATTGCCTTCTCCAGTATACAGTGAGAAAGACATTAAAAACTAAAATAATTAAGTAGCTATAAAAGCTCCTATTCAGATAAATAAGTAAAGGACTGAAACTTTACTTCTGACAGGCTGCTGACCTTGTTTTCGAGGAATACAAAATTAAAAGTTAAAAAGAAATAGAAATGTTGGTGAGTATGTGGAGAAAAGGGAATCCTTGTACACTGTTGGTGGCATGGTAAATTGGCATGGTCACTATGGAAAACAGGACAGATGTTCCTCAAAAACTAAAAAAAAACTACCATATGATCCAGCAGTTCCACTGCTGGGATACATCCAAAGAAAACAAAAACAACAATGTTCATAGCAGCATTATTTACAATAGCCAAGATATGGAAGCAACCTAAAAGTACATCAACAGATGAAGTGATACAGATCTGGTATACATAACAGAATATTACTCAGCCATTCAAAAGAATGAAATTCTGCTATTTGCAACAATGTGGATGGACCTAGACAGTATTATGTGTACGAGAATAAGTCAGATAGACAAATACTCTATGTTATCACTTATATTTGAAATCTAAAAAAATAAACAAATGTATATAACAAAACAGAAATACACTCAATAGAGAACAAACTCATGGTTACCAGCAGGGAGAGGAAAAGTGGGAGGGGCCAGATAAGCATAGGGGAGTAAGACATAGAAGCTGCTGCTGCTGCTGCTAAGTCACTTCAGTCGTGTCCAACCCTGTGCAACCCCAGAGATGGCAGCCCACCAGGCTCTCCTGTCCCTGGGATTCTCCAGGCAAGAACACTGGAGTGGGTTGCCACTGCCTTCTCCAATGCATGAAAGGGAAAAGTGAAAGTGAAGTCACTCAGTTGTGTCCGACTTTGCAACTCCATAGACTGCAACAAGGATTCATTGTACAGTACAGCCAGTATATTAACTAAATATAGCCAGTATTTTTTAATAACTTTAAATGGATTATAGTCTATAAAAATCCTGAATCAATATTCTGTACATCTGAAGTTAATATTATAAAGCAACTTTACTTCAATAAATAAATAACAGGTCAGAAGGGAGACTTCACTGTGATTTGTACAGGGCAGTAGTCCCCAGGAGATGCAGACTTGAGTCCAAAAGTAAGCAGCTGCAGTAAAAGAGTTGCTTTACTATCAGAGCTGGGACACAGACCACAAGGCTATAGGAGACTGACTACCAGCAGCAAGAGACATCACCCTCAAATACATTCAGACATTTCTAAGGACCAGGCAACTATCAAACATGAGGAAGGGTTTTAACAGAAGAGAGTGGTAAACTGAAGACTATAGGCTTCATCAGCCCTAGTCAACTCCAGGAGATTGTTACCATAAAAGTGAAAAACAACTGCTGTCAGAACTTCAAGAGAAGTTCAAACTCCTAAATATGTAAAATAAAATCCTCAGTTTTTAAACTTTAACAAGCAATTCAATTTCTTAAAACATTGTGCTAGCGTTAAATATCACATCCACAGTCAAAACCATGACCTATGAAGCAGAGGCGGTAGCCTCAGCATGATGAGTAGCCAGTAGCACTAACGGTGCTAGTCACGCCTGCGTCTCACGCCAGCACTGACACTCAAGCACACCAGCAGCGGTGACGCAGCTGTGGCCATCGGTGGTGATCAGCACAACAGCGGCGGCACAGCTGCTACTTCTGACGTTCACCTATGCTGCAACCTCTCCAAGAAATCTGAACCACTCTTGGAGGAAAAAAAACAACAACTCATCACACAACCATGTTGACTGGTCCAAGGTTATAATCGTTACCACTAATCTCAAGTAGTCCCTTATTGCTGTCTGGTAATATATACACACATTTATTATATACACACAACATATAACATGGGTGAATATGTAAGTATACACACACACACACAATATTATGTACGTATTTCCCTAATCCATTTAGTCCCCCAAATAACTATTTTATACCAACCTCTCACTCCTCAAATATGCAACATCTTCCCACCTCTACATTCTGCTAATGGCTGCTTCCTATTTCACTGAGGAAATAAGCATTCAATTCCACATGTTCTAACCACCACATCCAACATCCTACCTACCTCTGTATCCATATATTCTCTTCTCCTTCTAGTTACTATGCCAACTTTTATCTATTAAATCTCTCCCCTTGTGTTGGTTCCTATCCTTTATAGCCTTGTACTCAAAGGACTTGCTCCAGCAACTGTTCCCCTTTCTTTCCTGACATCATCAATTGCTAACTTTCCATTTCCACTGGTTCCTACTATCCATACACTAGCATCTGTCTTTGTGGTAGGCAGCCTCTAAGACGGCCCCCAGTATTGATGTTCTTGGAATGTCCCCTCCTACATTTGACTGAGGTTGGTTCTATGCGAACAATGTAGAAGAATTGCCAGTACATGCATAATGTCACCCCGCTTATTTAACTTCTATGCAGAGTCCATCATGAGAAACGCTGGGCTGGAGGAAGCACAAGCTGGAATCAAGATTGCTGGGAGAAGTATCTATAACCTCAGATATGCAGATGACACCACCCTTATGGCAGAAAGTGAAGAGGAACTAAAAAGCCTCTTGATGAAAGTGAAAGAGGAGATTGAAAAAGTTGGCTTAAAACTCAACATTCAGAAAACTAAGATCATGGCATCCGGTCCCATCATTTCATGGCAAATAGATGGGGAAACAGTGGAAACAGTGTCAGACTTTATTTTGGGTGGCTCCAAAATCACTGCAGATGGTGATTGCAGCCATGAAATTAAAAGACGCTTACTCCTTGGAAGAAAAGTTATGACCAACCTAGATAGCATATTGAAAAGCAGAGACATTACTTTGCCGATTAAGGTCCATCTAGTCAAGGCTATGGTTTTTTCCAGTGGTCATGTATGGATGTAAGAGTTGGACTGTGAAGAAAGCTGAGCACCAAAGAATTGAAGCTTTTGAACTGTGGTGCTGGAAAAGACTCTTTTGAGAGTCCCTCGGACTGCGAGGAGATCAGTCCATCCTAAAAGAAATCAGTCCTGGGTGTTCATCAGAAGGACTGATGCTAAAGCTGAAACTCCAGTACTTTGGCCACCTCATGCGAAGAGTTGATTCATTGGAAAAGACTCTGATGCTGGGAGGAACTAGGGGCAGGAGGAGAAGGGGGACGACAGAGGATGAGATGGCTGGATGGCATCACTGACTCGATGGACATGAGTTTGGGTAAACTCTGGGAGCTGGTGATAGACAGGGAGGCCTGGAGTGCTATGATTCATGTAGTCATAAAGAGTCGGACACGACTGAGAGACTGAACTGAACCACGTTAACTAATCCCATATTTTCCCCCTTGCTTCTATGTATTTTACATTTTTAATAAACCCTGTGACATAAGCATTTTGCCTGTAAGCCTTGTTTCCCATAACCTTTGGGATGACTTGCCTGGTAGTGACTTGGAGTTTACCATGCATTAGGGTCATTTCCCATAAGCCAGGTTTCATCTTACTCTAAAAACAGTATTTGACAGTTACAATCTATTTTGAAAACTTTTCATTACTCCAGGCCACTACTCAAGGCTCTTCTCCAATCTCACTGGCGCTGTGCTCCTCAACTCCTCTTGAAGTGCTCAAACCACTATGCTATTCCCTAGAAAGCACATTCAGGCTCACAGTTTTAAACATGTGCAGGCTGATCAGTCCCAAATTTACCTCACCAGCCCCTATATCTTACCTCAACTCTAAAAGTTTAAAACCAAACTTTTACTATCTAAACCTATTCCTCTGTTGGATCATTGCTATGGTCTCTAAAATGGTCTCACTGATTCCCGCTTTAGACACACTTCAGTCTGCTCTCACCTCAGCAGTGATTCTTCCAAAACATTAATCATATCATAGTGATCCTCTGCTTAAAGTTCACCTGCTGCTGCTGCTGCTAAGTTGCTTCAGTCGTGTCCAACTCTGTGTGAACCCATAGACGGATGCCCACTAGGCTCCCCCGTCCCCAGGATTCTCCAGGCAAGAACACTGGAGTGGGTTGCCATTTCCTTCTCCAATGCATGAAAGTGAAAAGTGAAAGTGAAGTTGCTGAGTCGTGTCTGACTTCTTCACGACCCCATGGACTGCAGCCCACCAGGCTCCTCTGTCCATGGGATTTTCCTAGGTCTTCCCATATCCATCTCAGTATGCTCGGAAATCTATGACCTACAAGGCCCCACCTGGTTTGCCCTTATCTCTGCCTCCACCACTAAGCAGCTCCCTCCCTCAGTTCTAGCCACACTAACCTCCACGTCATCATACAAACACTCCAGACATGTTCCTACTTCAACATCTTTACACTCACTACTCCCTCATTCTGGAGTGCTCTTTCCCCAGATATTCACACGGCTTGCTTATTCACATGCTTCAGGTCACTGCTCAGAGATCACCTTATCAGAGAGGATTTTCCTTATAAGTTTTATAAATAGAAACTTCTACCTGCCCACTCAACAACCCCCATTCATAGCATTCCTAATATTCCTTTTCCTACTTTATTTTCCCCCACAGTCCAGACCACCACCTGATATATATTACTGTATTATATTTTCATTCTTGTCTCTTACTATGCATTAAGCTCCATAAGGTCAGCACTGTCTATATTGTTTATTTTACATGCCTGAAACCTACAGAATGCCTAGCACTCAGAAAGTTCTAAACAAACACTACTGAAAAAAAATAAAAGAATAAATAACAGCAACAGGAGACATTCCCACAGTGAGTCTTAGTGGCAAGGGAAGGGAGCTTCATATGAAGACAAGAGGACTGGTTAAAGAAGTCCAAGCCCCACAAGGCTCAGAAGTCCACCAGATACCCAAAACTATTTGGGAGGAGGTGGCAATACCAGAAAGGCAGGTAAGGGCAAGGCCATAGAAACCTGTTTTTAGTAATCATGAGAGCACAAGATAACTTCTGAGGCACTTCTGCCAAAAGCATCAGGTCAGAACCTGAACCTAATCAGGAGAAAACATAAGAAAATCCCAATATTGAGAACATCCTATCAAAGAACCTGCCTGTATTCTTCAAAAATGTCAAAGGCATGAAACACAAAGACTTAAAATATGTTCTAGATTAAAGGAAACTAAATAGATATGATAACTGAATGTAATTCATAATCCTGGATTTTATTTTGCTAGAATCAATATCATTGGGTTGATTGCCAAAATGTGAATATAGTCATAGACTAGACAACAGTTTTCTACCAATGGTGATTTCCTGACTTTGGTAATTATGTGACTCTGTAAGAGAATGAATGTCCTTGATCTTTGTTCTTAAGAAATACACAATAAGGCATTAGAGGCAGAGCTGAACATTTTGGCTATAGTTTACTCTCAGAGAGGTGAGGGAAAATTTTTTATATGAGAGAAGATAAAACATATATAGCAAGATATCATCATCTGGCAAATCTTAGTGAAGAGCATACAAATTCACAAGTCAGAAATTATGTCAAAATAAAAATTTTAAATAAAATACAACAAAAAATTATATTAAAAAGGTTCAAAATTCATAATCAGGAAAAATACTTTCAATGTATTACAATGGCTCCTATTTCAGATTCTAAAAGATGATCTTTACAAGTTCCCACCTCAACTTAAAAATTATAACTATAAAAGAAGAAACTATATACCACTAGACTCAACTGAACCTTTTTCAAAAATGCACTCTACTAAACAAACATACTAGATTTTTTCCTATACCTAAATTTCAATTAAAAACTAGAAATAATGCCATGAAAGAAAATATCATAGTACTGACTTTCAAAGAAATAATGATTTATATACAGTAATAATCTACTTTGATTATTTTAAAACACATTTTAAATGAATCTAATCTGAAAAAAATACCCATAATAATTTGAAAATTCAGTATGTCTTATTTCAGGTTAAATAATAAAATATTATAGAAAAATTAGTATAGTACATATCTAAAATAGCCGATATTACTTATACAAATACAGTGTCAACCAGTCATTTCTAAAAGGACACAAAACAAAGCAAAATTACCTTCATGAACTGTAATGCCACAATTGTCACACTGAATTATTTCATCAGCATCCTCACTATTATCTCCAAGACAAACGCAGCAAATCAGAATATGGTCCATTTTTTGAGAACTCCAGTTTTGACTCTTCTCAAGAATCAGCGAGTCCTAATAATAAAATATCAGAAAATCACATATTTAAAAGGTAATTTAATAAAATTCTCACCTTAAATCATTTCATGCATTTCCAAAATTATGCTGCATACTCTATTACTTTAGTAATTCCCAAGTGCACCACATTTGAGAAGTATATCTCTTTGTTAAAGGACCCTCTAAGAACCCTCTCTCTAATTTTTCATTTCTCTCCAAGTTTCATATTCTCTCTTCCCAAGTAAAATATAAAACCAAGCTTATAACCAACAACTCTTCATCTGCTTTGCCATTCTGGATATAGCCTGACCCCTGAAACTTGGAGAAAGGTAAAATTAATCCACAAGTAATCACTAATTCTATATGACTCTTAAAAATGTAAGAATGGTTCCTACACTTAGCAAGCTTATAATCCTATCTAGGGGAGACAAGACACACACATATTAAACAATTTTAAAAAATCAATTCAAGATAACATATAGGCAAATATGTATGTGATGGCATAGTTACAGACTAAATTCCTTTGGTGCTGGGGAACCTAGAATTTCCAGAGTCATCACACTGCTGGATGATAGATCCATGAAAGTCTGCATTGGAAATTGGTGTATACAGGCACAGAAAATCATCTAAAAAGAATCCAGACTGACTGCTAGAAGAGTCAGACTACTCTATTACTACTATTCTATTAACTAGTGTAACATAAAAGGAAAAAGGAAAATGCATTCAGGAATATTAAAAAAAAAAGGAAATGGGTGCTCCATTTAATTTAAACCTTCTGCATCATGAATTAAACTTTAAATGCAAAGTAACAAGATAATGATGTCTGCCATTTAATGCACTGGGCTTAGCATTACATGTAATAAAAGATGACATCTGAGTCTATATATTTTCATTTAAGAACCTAACCATATTCAGAAACAAATTAGTTCCATATCACACATTCATTAAATATATTATTTCATGTTAACATTTTTATGTTTCTATATTCTTTTAAACTGGCCAATATCTACAGGTAACATTTAGAGTAATTTCAACAGCAATTTGTAAATAATATCTGAATGACATGACTGTTATAATTAATAACATTCTTTCAAGATATTTTCTGTGTAATTAATGTAAACTTGCAGCTGACCTAGACAAAAATCAGTAAATAATGCAAAAGTTAACAAGGAGGCAATGTCATTTCTCTTGAGAATTCTAGCACTTTAAAATTCTATACTTCACTCCTTTTGTTATAAAAGCAAAATAGTGTGGGGCGTTGCACATGGCTAGCAAATAAGGTTAAAATTTCCTAAAAAGAAAACTCATCTTTTAAAGTAGTTTAGTACAGTCAGCAAAACAAAAATCTGCCCAGATTTTCATCCCAAAACTTCAAAGCTGAAGCTTTCTCATCTGTAAAATTGAATGACAAAAATAATACCTACCTCATCAGGTTCTTGTAAGAATTAACAAGAAAACATATGGCAAAAATGTTCCTGATACGTACTAGGTATTCAATAAATGATCATTCCCATTCTCCTTTCTTCTGTACTTTGAAGATGGTCCAAAAGAGAAATATGAGCTGACCATTTACTACACTGGGAATCTTTTGGAATCCCAAAAGGAAAGTTATAAATCTCAATAAGCACTGCTAGTTTAAACATTTTCCTACGGTAAATCCTTTTTTTTTTTTTTTTTTAAAGAATACCACATCCAGAGTAAAAAATTAACAGATCAAATAAAGAGTGAGCAAATGACCAGAGTCTGATGACTGAGAAGCTACTCATGTTAACGCACTCTGCCTATATTTTTCCAGTGGAATTACAACAACCAATTAGCCCTTGAAAAAAGATTTACCCACATGGGAAATAAATAAATGTCTATGGATCAGAAAAATGAGCATCAATAGCTAGCTCTAATTTTATTATTTTCCTGTTTGTCTATTTTGCTCAGAAAAACAGTAAATGTCTTAATTATATCTCTATTCCATTTTCTCTCTACACATATTATCATTTACACACAGAGAAAACAAAATTAACTGGCTATTTTGGTTGATACCCATCATTGCAGACTCTTACTAAAAATTAAATACAAAGAGACAAAAATGGGGAAAATTAGGAAAATTCAGATGACAACTGCTGTTTCTTCACAGGGCAAGACATCTAATCCATTTAACATAACAGAGCCTTTTATCAGGAAAAAAAAGAAACTTCCACCTGAAAATTTCTAAGATGATGTTCTATCATATATTAATTCTCACCCAAAGTGCTTGTTTCAAAGTCCGGAAAACATTATCTGAAAATACTATACAGCCCTACCCCAAAAAAGTCTTACTTCAGAAAACTAAAAGGTAAGGTAACCTTAGTGAATCTCAGAAACTTCAAAATAAAATTATGAAAAAGACATGTAACCATACTCCAAGAGTACTGTTCAGATTGCACTTAAATTTAAAAAAATGCCATAATGCCACTGACAAAGATATACCCATGTGAAGAGAATGCAGGTTAATTCAGTCCTTAGGGACTGGTAACCTAAATAAATGCCCAATTATTCAAATGCCCAATTACTGAACAGTAGTTCTCAAACTGTGGTCTAGGGAACTGTCATTCAGGGGTTCTAAAAGGTAAATACTATGGATATTTGCCTTTTCACTCTCTCTTATGGGTATACTGCTGCTACTGCTAAGTCACTTCAGTCGTGTCCGACTCTATGTGACCCCATAGACGGCAGTCCACCAGGCTCCCTCGTCCCTGGCATTCTCCAGGCAAGAACACTGGAGTGGGCTGCCACTTCCTTCTCCAATGCATCAAAGTGAAAAGTGAAAGTGAAGTCGCTCAGTCATGTCTGACCCTTAGCGACCCCATGGACTGCAGCCCACCAGGCTCCTCCGTCCACGGGATTTTCCAGGCAAGAGTACTGGAGTGGGGTGCCATTGCCTTCTCCTCTTATGGGTATATGATGAAGATTTCCAGAAATTACATGACATGGGATGGTGTCACCAATCCAACAACTTTATGCTGCTTCACATTTCCTTTTTAAAATTTCTGAGTTTTAATTGCAAATGGAAAATATCAAAAGATACAACTTATATAAATAATAATTATGGTCCTCAATTTTTAAGCATCTTGAACCAAAAAGTTTGAGAATCACTGCTCTAGAGCATTTCAAGGCCTACAGCATACACATACTAAGACCATTAAGAGCCAATAATTATAAAATGCCTCCAAAAAGAATGTCAAATTCCCCTAAAATTTTTCGAAATTATGAAAAGTTCCTGGGCATCATTTACATAATACCCAATATCACACCCCTAAAAAACACCTGACAGAAGCCAAGAAAAAGAAATCTGCCTGCTTATAGGCTAAATACAATTCTATTATGTATTCTAAAACTACATTTTCAGCTATCTCTACTACAAAGTAGTATTTGAAACAAAGTAAAAGCATAGAAAAATAAATCTTCAAATATAATCAGATATATAGGTATTAACTAATAAGGTATCACTACCTAAATTAACCAGGAAGATTAAAATTCAAATACTAGTCAGACAACAAGGATTATTTTTGGTCATCTTTTACAAAATCAAGATTATACAAATAGGAAATTTTAAAATATATAATAAACTGAATTTATTAGTTTTCTATTAAAATTTAACATTAATTTGAATGACATTTACATAGACCCAGAATCATCAAAAATAATTGAAGAGTTTGAAAAACAGTCTTGGAAAAAAACATTTATCAAGCTTTCAGGTAGAATATTATTGAGGGAAAATTAATCCTCCATAAGTTCTTCTACATTTCTATACAGCGTGGAGCAAAAGGAAAGTTAACATAAATTAACACAAAAAGAATTAATTTAGCTATTATAAGAAGAACTTTCTTTACAACTTTATCAAAGAACTTATCTAAGAAATGCTCTGGAATCTCATTCCTTAGGGACTGTTAACCTAAATAAAGCCCCATTATTTACCAAAATCTCTTCTGTTTAGTAGAAAAAAATTAAATAGCACATGTCACCTTTATATGTTTCATAAAATATAGTCTATAATCTCTCAAGCAATTTGTTGTGTAGTACAGATTATTAACAACTGAATAATTTACATACATGGCAAATATCTAGACATTCCCTCACACCTCAGCATAATTCCCCCTATCACTAGCCAGCCTCTTGTGTGATTGTTATGCTAATAAAAATGAAGAAAGTGATACTGCCAAAGGTAAACTTAGTCAGGAGATACAGATTAGCATAAAGTGCTATAAAATAAATTGGATACATACTTAAATCAATTACGAACACCTGGATTTTCCATACTTCTGTTTCCTTAAATTGCAAATACAGACTGTCTTGCTACACCATTATGAATAGTATACTATATTCCAAATGACAATTTTCCTTTACCTAAAGATAGGATTAGGTAAGCACTGGAATCAGGCAACATTCTTCTTAGGAAAATGGGCAACCTAGAAGTTAACCAGTGTTATAATCTAAAACAACAATTACTGCTTCATCTCTGCTGACATTTAACACCTACCTCCTAATCTGCTACATATTATTTTGGTTAAACATCAAATTTTCAAATGAAACTTAAAATAGAAAATCACGGTTAGGTAAAACTTGTAAACAGAAGAAATGTAAAAGAACAAATAAAGCACAAAAGGAAGATCTTTCTACCAATTTAATCTACTTCAATAACACACACACAAAAAACCAACAACTAAGTGCTTGTTAAAGAAATGAATTTTCATGACTATCAACACATTAATGGAATGACAGACAATCATTATAGTTCTTTCATGTGATGTAACAGGTACATCTACATGTAAGACAACAATTCAGTCTTTCTTTTGAAGAAAAACATATACATAAACACACAGACAAAGAGATACAAATGTGTTTGAAGAGTCTTGAATGCTGCATCTTGGGCCCAATGGATAAACCTAACTTTCAGTAGCAGAACTTCAAGTGGAAGAACTGAGTCATTATTGTAGTTTTATGACAGTAAAGTTTGTTTTAGCACAGAATGTTTGTTTTCATTTCTTTGTAGAGAGACCTTATTCACTATACATATGTAAATATATAATTTGTATTTACTTCCACACACCAAAAGCAATGATCTGGTGACTATTCAGGTGGGTGCTACAACTAATAAAGGAATTACCTTTAAAATGAATCTCTAAAAGCCTGAGACAATTAAATTCTTTGTTGCTCTACTTGAAAGTACTCTTAGAAGTACTCTAAATTTTTATGCAGATATTGATACAACTAAGTTGAAAGAAAGGTGATCTTTGTTTTCACAACCCACTCAGGACCATTTAGCAGTCCAACAAAGGACTGAGGGGACAGAAAATGGAAAAAAATGCTACCATTTCCCAAGGGTATGAACATAAAAATATTTCTTTAAGTATAGACTGAGCTCCTTGAGAACGGTGATTATGAGCTCCTTGGAGGACGGTGACAAATAGGAGATACTCAATAAAAAGTGGGCTGACCAAATGAATAAATGTTACAGTTATGGTGCTCACTCACTCCCACAGCTAGGAACAGGCTTTCAAGGAAGCCACTTAATATAATGGGTAGAATGGTTAAGAATTCCCTTTTCCCCAGACAGACAGATATCATAAAAATTGGGTTGATCTACCTCATTACTCTTGCTCTGAGATAGTGTCAGGCTATCATTGGTCAGTTCCTCATCATCAGCACTGTTTCTGCTAAGAACTTTACCTTCTTCTTCTTGCAGCCCCCTTCACTGGCAGGACTGCTATGATCTTCATCGTTGCCTTCATCGTTCTCGCTCCTCATCACTCCCACTTCCCTCATCTTCATCATCCTCATTGTCTCCATCACTTCCTTCCTTCTGAGATGCAGACCTTCCCTTTCTTTTTACTACAGTGGGTCGCCAATCATTGTCATCCTCACTGTCATAGTCATCCATGTCATTCAGCTCTTCCATGGATACAAAATCCAAAAGTGGTCGGTTCCGACGA
Organism: Nanger dama; assembly: GCA_917880005.1. NCBI lineage: Eukaryota > Metazoa > Chordata > Mammalia > Artiodactyla > Bovidae > Nanger > Nanger dama. Next base: position 42,913,696 of record CAKJTW010000007.1, read on the forward strand.
AGGTTCCATTTTTTTGGCTCGCTGACTTGCTCCTCGGCAGCCGTGGTAGTGGGGCCTGAAGGACACGTGTGAGCAGCAGGGGGCTTGTGGCTGGCGTGGTGGAGGCGGCAGCAGCAGCCACATTATCAGATACTGTTGCTTTCTCTTTCTCCTTCTCTCTCTCCTTCTCTTTCTCTTTTTCCTTTTCTTTCTCCTTCTCTTTCTCCTTTTTCTTCCTAGGTCTTTCTCCATTCTCTTCTTCCTCTTTCTTTTCCACCTTAATTAACTGTTTTTCTGAAGACAGTACTTCTTCCTCTGCAGAATTTTTAAGTTGTTCTTCTTTTACTTTAATGTCTTCATTCAGTTCTTCCTCTAAAATATTTTCTTCAGAATCACTACAGGAACCTTCTCCACTGTCCTTTGAAGGATCTTCACTTCCATTACCACTCCTTCAGAATCTGTTGAAAATATGAGAAAAAAACCACACATATGTATATACATACACACACACACACACAACGCTGACACAAATGAAACCACCAAAATTTGTGAATAACTTGCAAAACAATATAAACAAAGTTAAGTCAAAGAATGGTAGACATTCCCAACCTGATTAAATAATAAATCAATGAAGCTGATATGATTCTAGTTTAGTATAGCACTAATGAAGATGAATATATGTAACTCTAAATTAAAACATGCTTTAAAACAAGGACCACTATCTTGTGTCATACGTCTCACACTATCCTTGGTACTTTAAAGGCATTTCTTTTATTCTAAAAGTAAATGTGCTTCTTTTTAAATTGAGCACTTGATTTTAACTTTATAATACAGATTACATTCTTCTTCTCTTACATCTTTTCTTTCATAAATTACATGGACTGGCAAGCATGGAGTCACATTCAGAGCAAGAAAAATCTACCCCCTCCCCCAAAAAAAAAACCTGGTTTCATTTATCTCACTCTTTACCTAGCAAAAGTGAACCCAGGTATTTATGACAGTCAACCTGTACCACATCTCTAATATACCAATCAAATTTAGGAGCACCAAATACACAAGGGAAAAACAGACAATAGCAATGGCACAGAAAATGGAGGCTGCAAGATTTAAGTCATCCATTTTTCTGCTTATTAGGATACTGTTCGTATCAACAAAAGAGTCATCTAAACTTCCAAAAGTTCTAGGCATTAACGACTAGAGCCCTAGATTGAAAGAAATTAGTACATTTTTAAAAAACTAATTAATCTTAGACAAGAGCAAGCACAGCTGTCACTAAAAAGATAGGCTGAGGATATTAAGAGTTCACGCAGAACCACAAGCTTCCTAGCAAGTGCTGTTCATTCCTGCCTAGGGCAGTCCACATCCTGTTAGACCAACAGTATTCAGTAGCATTCCAAGCCTCTTTACATATAATCATATAAATAAGAATCTAAAAAATTTGTGGGAGAAGTGCAGGAAGAAGTAGGAAACAAACCAGTCAATAATCAGGTCGCAGCCAACATCAATAGTAAAATCTGTGGGGTGATGAATATTTTGTACCTATAACCACAAAAGGGTAATCATAAAATCATGGAAAAAAATTCATATTTTCACACCATTTTAATTTCTGTTAACTCAACCAGCATTAGCCTCTATAATTACCTGGCCATTCAAAGTAAAAAAGTTGTCTGTTATTAGTATCTGTTTTCTAAAATATCTCAGAAATCCTTTACAAATAGCTGATGAAGAAAAATCCTGAAAGTTAAATCACATAAGAAAACACAGACTAACATTTAGTCGATGCTGATTGAGCCTGTAAAAGCACTGTCAATCTCAGGATTATCATAAAGCATTCTCAACCTGAACAATCTTGCAAAGGCCACAAGAGTAATATAATGTAAGCCAACAATCCTTTGTTTGAAACTTTTGGAGGCAGATGTGTTTCAGAATTTAGATTTTTTTCCCCAGATTTTGCAAACATAGCATGGGTGCATGCACAATATATTACACAAACACCGCCGGTGGGGTCTATGGTACTATAGTATAATCAAATACATTATTTCTGCAGTGAAAAGTATGAAGACTTACATATGATAAGTAAACACTACAAATAAACTCCTATCAGTTCCAGTCAGATTTTATCATCAAATAAGTTTATGTCAAACACAGAAAACATCTTTGAATTTGTAAGCAAATTTTTAAGAAGAGTGTGGACCCAGTAACACAAATAGGGGAAGTCCAACAGCTCCACAAATCATTAAAGAAAAAGAAATGGTGATCTTTTCATACCACTCACAACTATTAGACTCAAAGTACCAAGAAAAAATACTTCTGATTTAAAATAAAAAAAATAGTTCCTAGGTAATTTTAGATAAAAGTGAAAGTTGCTCAGTAGAGTCCAAGTCTGCGACCCCATGGATTGTAGCCTGCCAGGCTCCTCTGTCCATGAGATTCTCTAAGCAAGAATACCAGCCATTCCCTTCTCCAGAGATCTTCCTGACCCAGGGATCAAACCCAGGTCTCCTGCATTTCAGGCAGATTCTTGACCTTCTGAGCCACCAGTGAAGCTCATTTTCAGACAAAGATATAATAAATAATAAGCAGAGTTAACCAAATGCTTCAGAGGCAAAGACGGATCTTTGTGCATACTGACTAAAGAAAACTGGAACATCCTGAAAGCAATGCAGATTAATTATAAGTAGGTATAATTAATTATAATTAAGAGAGCTATGAAATGGAGAAAAGGTACTTTTCTTCTGGATTAACCTTGTAGAATTTTTTTAATTAAAAAGTACTCCTAATAATTTTTACCAGCAAAAACATAATAGTAGATTAAAAAAAAATGATCAAGTGAGGCACAAATGTGGACTCCTGATCAAAACCAAGACCGATCCAACTTTGGTAAACATTAGTTGGAAATTTTTCAAAATGTCAAGAATTTCTGCAATTTTGTTTTGGTTGTTTTTGCCAATGCCAATAAATTATTTTTAAAAGTACTCTTTGAATCTGTTTTTGTTTTCTTATCGTGCCTGAATAGAAAGCAGAATCTTAAATAGATTAATTAAATGTTTTACATTTGTTAACATTATTAGAAGAATCTGAGATTTTTCCCACAAATTGCAATCCTAGTAGCTTACCCAACCCTCCATTCTCCAAATATAACACATTAGCCATACTCCAACTGCAGGGGTCAGGAATTTTCAAATTTTACTTTTCTCTGTTTTCTGAAAAATAACTTCAACTGATTAGTTGTAACTTCTTTTTGGTACATATGCACTTGGAGGTTGGAGACAAACAACGTTTAGTCACAGGCATCATTTAGTAATAATGACAATGAGAAAAATCAGAGTCCTGGGCTATCTATAATTGTATTTTTGTAGAATGCAATGAAAAATTTCCTATTCAAACAATATTCCAAGTCCATCACTCTTACAACCATTAAAAAAAAAAAAAAAAAGCAATAATAGACTAGAGAAATAAACCAGGTATTTCAAATACAGCCACTGTGGACATAGGAATAGAATTAATTATAATTCTACAATAAAAAAATTTTTAATCAGAAAAAAAAATCTTTAAAATTGCAATCTCTATCTCCTAGTCAGTTAAATTAATGGTAAGGTGAAGTGAAGTGAAGTCGCTCAGTCGTGTCCAACTCTTTGAGACCCCGTGGACTGTAGCCCAGCAGGCTCCCTCCATCCATGGGATTCTCCAAGCAAGAATACTGCCTTCTCCAGGGGATCTTTCTGACCCAAGGATCAAACCCAGGTCTCCTGCATTGTGGGCAGACATTTTAACCTCTGAGCCACCAGGGAAGCCCTAAATTAATGGTAACCTTTCTCAAATACAATATATCAGAACCTCTGCAAGCAACAGCTATTTCCAGTAACAGACAGTTAAATGTTTTACAGATAAAGAAATTAGAACTCAACCTTAAAGAATCCCTTCACAATATTCAATGCTTACGTTTTCCCCATGATAAATATTAAATAATAGAATCAGTTAATAAATATTAAGTAATTAAATCAGAATGATTTAATTCAGTTTTATGGTAGCTTTGCAATATAAAGAATCATCTTTGTTCATCAATCTTAATTATTTAACTATTCTGTTTATTGAGCTGATGGAACAATAATTAGGATTATACACGTATACAGCAGATAACAGACACATCACCAGTCTAGTAGTCATTCAGTTATCATCCTGGGGACGCTGTAAGCTAATCTAGTGTGTTTCTTTTAAAAAGCCAGTCAACACAACTCATCTTCTACTGCTTACTCTAGTTCTACCTGTGTCACTTTGTATTTTCTGGGTAAATCCAGACCAGTGGTTCTCAAGTGGGTACAATTTTGTCCCACAGAAAACATTTGGCAATGCCTAAACATAATGGTTGCCACAAAAGGGCAGGGCGGGGGTAGGAGTTAGGTAGGGTAGATGTTAAAGGCAGTTAGTAGAAGACAGAGATGCTGCTAAATATCCTCCAATACAAAGGCCAAGCCTCCACAACAAAGAATTAACCAAAACAAAATGACAGTGTTGCTGAGATTAAGAACCCCGGTCTGACATGTGAGACCTCAATTTGACCTCATTGTATTTTCCCAGGTTCATCTCTTCCACTGTTGTTTTATTCAAATTCTGATCTCCATATGTAAATAATATTTACCATCCTCCACACTCTTTAACACCTAGTGTTTCCCTCACCTAGGTTGGGACTCTCTCACTTCCTAGTTCAACTTTCATCTCCTCAATGAATCTTCTAAATCAAGCCAGTCTAAAGTAATCCCATCTCCTTTGAAAGACTGGAGCTAGATCATGCTTTCTAACATCTATCTCCTTTTGTATTTAATTATTCCAGTATTTATTATTTCTTTGTGAATTCACCATAACATCCAGCAAAGAGCTTTTAAGCAAAATAACAGTTGGTTAATGAAAAACCAGATCTGCTCATTAGCCAAAGTCAGTTAAGCAGAAAATACTACCAAGGCAAAATCTAGTCTCAATCTTTCGGTTAAATTGTTTTCTGGCAATCTGGACCAACCAAACTAACGATGGGCTTCCCTGGTGGATCAGTGGTAAAGAATCTGCTTCCCAATGCAGAAGATGCAGGTTCAGTCCCTGGCTAGGGAAGATCCTCTAGAGAAAGGAACAGCAACTCACTTCAATATTCTTGCCTGGAAAATCCCATGGGCAGAGGAGCCTGGCAGGTTATAGTTCATGGGGTCACAAAGTCGGACACAACTGAACAACTAAACAACAACAAAACTAACTATGGCTGAAGAGCTAAAGTTAACCATCTTACTTTGGCTATGGGTTGGGGAGACACAGCACTGCTATTTTATCTTGTTTAATAAAAGTAGTACATGCATTTATCTTCAACATTATTCCAGTTGCATGTGGTGGTTTAGTCACTAAGTTGTGTCTGATCCTTGCTACTCCATGGATTGTAGCCCACCAGGCTCTTCTGTCCATGAGATTTTCCAGGCAAGAATATTGGAGTGGGTTGCCATTTCCTTCTCCAGGGGATTTTTCCAACCCAGGGATCAAACCCAGGTCTCCTGCACTGTAGGCAGATTCAATCCTATTTTAAACGTCTCCTATCCCATCTTAAGTCATAGTCTCAAAAATGATAGATTTAGTCCTACTTTTACATTAGAGATAAAATAAAAGATGGTCTATTTTCAGTTCACACTTTTCTAAAGGTAGAAGCTAGTAACACTTAACTGTTGATAATAACTTGCCAAGTTTATTGGCAGCTCTTTTCTGAATTTTATCTTTTTCTATTTTATCTGAGAAGCATAAAAATTATGTCTATCTGCAAGGGTAATCAGTTTTCAGAAATTTCAATATTTATTCTTAAAGCCAGACAGAAACACAAAGTTTTGTAGTCACATTTCAGAATTCAACATGAATACTGGAAGAAATTCATAGAATCCAATTAAAAACTGAGGCCCACCACTCTAACCATTGTAACATTAAGTCTGAACGAAGTCAACAGTTTATTGAGTTAGTCATTTTTAACAACTTTGTAGGGGTCTATTTTTGGCCACACAACATATGGGATCTTAGTTCCCCAATCAAAGACTGAAACAGCAACCCCTGCATTGAAAGGGCAGAGTCTTCACCACTGGACCACCAGGAAAGCCCAGAGTTAGTGATTACTAAAGACTGCTTTGAAAGAAGCTATGATCAGAAAGACTACTATTAAAGATTATTACTATTCAGTTACCATTTTTTCACCTCCAGTTTAATTGCCTATTACTACATAGGGCTGGGATTCCACAACTTCAACATGTTTGAAAAACAGTGGTAACTCAAATGTCTTATTTCCTATAAGAGTCCAACTATCTTACAAAGAGAAGAGAAAGGATTCAAACAGGAAGCACTGGCAGTCTAGATAAGCCAGTATGTCAGCTATGGGAGACAATACACCTTAACCAAGAGTGGAAAATACAATTCAATTTCTACTATTACCCATTAAAAAAAATCATTTTCTACTAGACTCTCAGTTATGATAACAAGAGCTACACAAATAAATATGTGACCTTTGGGGCCCAGGAAGGAAATTACAAGTATAGCAGACGAGACAAGTGAAAGTATATATTTTTAATTGCTTCAGATGACTAAAAAAATTATCAACCTAACAAAACTCATTCTACTATTTTCACAAATAACAGATAATTCACATCAACCATGATTAAAATTTAACAAGGTGAGGGGGTCTCTATTTAGCTTGATACCAAATAATTATTTTGAGAAAGCAATTTGTATCATTAAATTATTTTAACCCCTGTAAAGAGAAGTGCTACATCTCAATAAATAAAATGAGAAAAATTATATGCAAAGTCAGAATTTACCGTCATAAAACTAATTATGGAATATGTAAAAGAAATTAAGCTTTGGAGTTTTTCCCTAACGGTATTCTAGTAAGTCATAATTTCTGAGACCCAACCATTTTTGTCAGTTTACAATCTCAACATGACAAACCAAAGCTGCATTCTAGCAAAGAATATTCCTTTCTGCCACAGTTTTCAACAAGAGCACTGACACAGGTTTAGATTTTACTTCTTTCTCTTCCTTTTTTTCCCCTTTGGAAATACCAAACAAACAAATAAAGGGGTAAAAAAATTAAACAAGATAAACTTTACAACTTTGGTTGCTGGGAGTAACCTCAATTAGTCACCTTGATAACTAAGTACAATAGTTTCAATTTAAGACTACATCTATCTACTTTCAGGGCCTAAGCAGTGAAAGCATTAAAAATGTTGAGAATCCTAAGAACTGGATTAGATCTATTTCAGTTAAGTGGCTTCATGCAAAATCTTTAAACTCAGTGACCCTGTTATCTGTAAAATAGTTATCTCTTCCAAAGTTATTGTAAAAATTAAATGAGATTATGGAAACAAAAAGTTGTTAATAAATCACAATGCAAACTGTTCCTGTTGATGCTATTAAAAATAAAATAGTAACACAACACAACCAGATTTCATCCCTTCCTACCACATTTGGCAGGAAAAAAAAATCAGGAGAAATAGGACTGAGCACTGAAAATGCTCTAGAAGAATAATTTAAAACCGTTAAAAGGATAAAATCAATTATCCTTTAATTGATTTAAATTTAATTTAAATTTGATTTAAATTTGTCACTTGATTTAAATTTCTGTCAAAAGGGGTAGAACTAAGAAATTTTTATTGTTCATATGTACTTCTATTTTTCACATAAAATATTTAAACATAATTTGTATTTCTCAGATTCCTGCAATGAAAACTTTTTATGTAGATATGTCTGTTGAATTACAATGAACAAAAAGGAAAAACATACGTTTCCATTTTTCAAATGTGTACAATGTTACTATATGATTTCAGCTGTGTATATTACTGTATGAATTTTTTTAAGTTTATTTTTAAAATCACAAAATAAAATAAGCAAGCATTCATGCTTTGTTGGAGAAGGAAATGGCAACCCAATCCAGTATTCTCGCCTGGAGAACCCCATGGACAGAGGAACCTGGTGGGCTACAGTCCATGAGGTCACAAAGAGTCGGACATGACTGAGCGACTTCACTTTTTCTTTTTCATGCTTTGTAGCTCAGATTTGTAAAGGCCCAATCCACAAGGTCCAGCACCTACCAAAGTACAACTTTTTACTTTTGTCAATTTTGCACCAGTAAGGGAGCTAATAGACAAAAAGCAAAACTCCTTTCAGAGGGTGCCAAGCAGTCTGAAAAGACAAACTCCTCCTTGGTGGTTCAAGGCTCCTATTACTCTCAGAACGGTACTCTAAGATTACCTCTAGATTTTTCCCCACTCTGTCCATAAAAGAAGTGTAAATGTATCTTTAAGTAAACAACAGAGAAAACACTTCTGCATCTTGTGTCTTTTTGGTTTCCACTGTGTCTTTTTGTTTGGTGTTTATTGAGGTATGAAAGCGAAAGTTGCTCAGTCGTGTCCGACTCTTTGTGACCACATGGACTGACTATACAGCCCATGGAATTCTCTAGGCCAGAATACTGGAGTGGGTAGCCTTTCCCTTCTTCAGCAGATCTTCCCAGCCCAGGGATCCAACCCGTCTCCCACATTGCAGGCATATTCTTTACCAGCTGAGCCGCAAGGGAAGCCCAAGAATACTGGAGTGAGTAGCCTGTCTCTTCTGCAGCGGATCTTCCCCACCCAGGAATGGAACCGGGGTCTCCCGCATTGCAGGCGGATTCTTTACCAACTGAGCTATCAGGGAAGCCTTTATTGAGGGATAGGTGATTTACAATATTACTGCATCTTTGAAATAAGTCCTTCTCTGACAGTTATCTGATACGTAGCAACAAAAACAGAAGTAGCCATAGTATTATCCAGTGACACGCTCTAAGGGATATGTAGGAAATCAAATCGACAAAATAAAGTTTATGTGCTTTAACTTTATATTGACATTTTAATTAAAATCCATTCTTTTTAAGCAACGTCTGAAAATCAGCCCAACTCCAAAGAGCTGGGAAAAGGGAAGCGAGAAATAAACATTTACCTGAAGCATCTCCAACTTTAAAATCACTGTCATCTGAACTATCATAATCGAGAGCTTCTAGCAGAGAAGCTGCCAAAGGCTTCACCTGCCTCCTCTTGGAGCTGCGATCCACTGTTAAAAGAAAAACATTACATCGTCATTCATAATCACACCAAGCGCGAGGGAGAGCTGTGGTGCAGAAAGAAGGTACAGATGACCTCCTGCAGGTGGTGCAAATCTTTGTCTTAATTCAGTTCTCGGCAAACGGTGCGGTGGAAGGTTGGGGTGGGAATATTGGGGCTGGCCGGCCAGCTCCATGGGCAGGTTCAGCCCCAAGGCGCAGCAAGTACGAGCCCAGGGCACCAAAATCAAAACTGGCCTTCTTGAACATCTTGCTTCTGAGACTTGTTCTCTGTAATCCCTCACTAAGACATCGTTAACAGTCAATAAAAAATTCAAAGCCCAGGGAATATAAAAAGCTATGTCCATTCCGACGGATCGTGGAGGGGGAGCGTCCGCGGAGGGTACATCTTCCCACAGGAGTCTCCCACCCCCGCCCTGCCCTCGCCGGCCCGACTTCTAGAAGGGCTGAAATGGATCTGTCTCCCCGCGGACGCCTCCGACACACTTACTAAGGAATCCGAGGTGGTCGTTTGGAGGAGACCTAGGAGAGGCTGCGATAGCACAGGCAGCGCCGAGGTCGAGGACTGAGACCAAGGAAATAAGTCCAAAAGATGCTATTAAAAATAGGCGCCGCCGCGGACCTGACCGGGGCGCCCCAGGTGCAGCCCCGCCGCTCCCCTCCCGCCCCCCGGCCCCCGGTCCTAGCAGAACCGACCCCGGCCGCTCGAGCGCCTTCCTTTGGCGCTCCCTGGCCAAAGGCGCCCTCCGGCCCAGGCAGCGCGGCCAACCCGGCAGCCCTGAGGAGCTAATTTACCCCGTTAAAACGCTTAGATAAAAAAATAAAGGAAAGAAAAACTTTATTATCCCGCAAACAAAAGCAACAAAAGACCCAGAATCTGCACAGTCCGAGGCCGGTTGCCTAAGACAATAGAGAAAACAACGACCCGGATACAGCTCTGAAGAGAAGGAAGTAAAAACAGGAGCTAGAGAGCGGCCCTAAAAGCAGCAGAAGCTGAGAGCGCGTGCGCGCGGGGCGCCTCGGCTGTGTCTCCGAGAGGAGGAGCCGAACGGAGCCGAATGAAGACGAACGCAAAGCCGAGGGAGAGCCGAGAGGAGCCGAGTACTGCCGAGCGGGAACAGAGAGCCTTCCCAAACCCTCTGCCTGCAAATCCCTGATGCTGGGCCCTCAGTCCAGATAAGTAAGAGGTCAGTGTTTGTTTCTGAGAAGACAGAGCAGTGTGTGTGTCTCCATGAATGTGGACTAGTGCTTTGCATACACTTAGATTATATATTTTTAAGATGAATTTTTAAATCCATAAAAATATGAGGAGAGTAAGTACAGTTGGATTTCAGTCCTTCAGCAGTTTCAAATGCCACGTTTATTCATATACGGGTTAGCTATTTTTAAAAACAATGTTAAAATGTTATAATCTGAGCAGTATTAATACTTTTTACGTGTTTCTATATCAAGGAGAAAGTAAGATTAAAATAAAGCTGATTCAGTTTATGTATTCCCCAGGTATATATTGAGTGGTAATGTAACATGGGAAAATAGAGTTAGGAAGGACTGTAAATGAAATATATAAGAAGCAAATCATGCAGTAGGGGTGCTTATTCTTTAAAGAAAACATGTTGAATTCTTTTGTGAACTGTAATTGAATTTTACAATACTAAATTTGAAAAAAATAAATACTTACAGAGTGCAGTTTAGGAGATGATTACATAGAGTCTGTACCTTGACCAAGAAAGTTATCTTTTCCCTGCCAGAGCTTAAGATATAGTTGAGGATACAAATAAGTCAGTGAGCAATTACTACCTATTGTGAAAAGGGCTGCCAGAGAAAAAGTACACATGCTAAGAGAAGTCTTCCTAAAGAAAGCTTTTTTTTCCTTTTGATTTTTAAAATTTTATTTATCTATGGCTGTACCGGGTCTTCGTTGTTGTGCACCTTTCTCTAGTCGCAGCAAGCCGGCCACTCTCTCGTGGTCTGTGGGCTTCTCATTGCGGTGGCTTCTCTTGCTGAGGTTTGCAGGCTCTAGAGCTTGGTCTCAGTAGTTGTGGCGCTTGGGTTTAGTTGCTCCAGGGCATGTGGAATCTTCCAGGACTAGGGATGAAACCTGTGTCTCCTGCATTGACAAATGAATTCTTAACCACTGGACCACCAGGTTAAGTCCAAAAGTCTCATTAGCTCCAGACATAGTGTCTGAACTGGGCGGGAGAAGAGAGAAAAAGAGACGCAAGTTCCAGACCGAAGAAAGGACATAAGCAAATATCCAGAATGAACAGAGGAATAGAGATGACTAGTCAGATTCCCTGAAAGCTGGGCTACCTCGAATGCCTCAAGACATTACACCAGAACCGTAGTTATTGCAACCTCATAGTTCTGTGTTCCACATCACTGTTAAAATGCAACCTCTCTGACCCTCTGATCTCTCTGAACCTTTAGTTCCCTGACCCAAACCACCGCCACTATGTACCCACTCAAACCTTTCTATCATACTGAGGAAACTTCCTTTCCAAAATTGTAAAATCTTAGTAAACTCTTTACCGTTTCAGTGTCTTTCTTGTACCTCCTTGTATAAAGTAGAAATGTATAAAGTTTGTATGAAGTTATCATGAATCCCCCTCAAATGGAAGCCACTTGTCTTCTCAATATCCAAAAGTGGCATCTGGTTCTTAGTTGGCTTTCAGGAAGTGTCATAATTCAAAATGATTTGTAACCAAATTCAAGATACTTGGAGATAAAAAGATGGAGTGTGTGGGGAAAGTAAAATAAGAAATGAAAAAAGTTGAATTGTATTATCTGATTTGAGAGAGAAGCTGTAGGTCCCGATAAGTATTTTAAGAAACCAGAAAAGTGGAAATCAGTTTGTTATAAACCTAAGGATAACAGACATCACCAACTCGACAGATATGAGTTTGAGCAAGTTCTGGGAGTTGTGATGGACAGGGAAGCCTGGCATGCTGCATTCCATGGGGTTACAAAGAGTCATATGACTGAGTAATTGAACTGACTGACTGAAGGATAACAGATCTGGCTCACAAAACATAATGGAACATGTCGGTTACATTTCTACTCTCCCGAAATTTCGCTGAAATCATAGGAAAAAAATAAATCTAAATAAAGCCCAAAAAAACCCCATAACTCTGCTATAAATCTTAGCAGAGTGTCACAAGCAAACTTTTGAGAGTAGAAGAGAATGTTAACAGTTATGGAGGTAGGCTCAAATTGCCAACAAAATCCACCTGACTAAAAAGTGCTTAATCTCATCTGGGTGAAACTGAAATGAGTTTTTTCAGAAGTCCTTGTATAACCCTCAAATGACAGATAATGAGGCCTGTGAGAAGAGCTAAGACTTGAATAATAGGCTGGCTAATTCATAAGAAGGAAAAAAAGTTTCCTAGAGACCCATTTATAGAGGGCCTGAAAACAGTGTTTCTCCCCAGAATATAACTTCAAGTTCATTTTTATTAAGTAAGAAGTCTGATTCCAGAAATTACCAGAATGGGCACCAGGTTTATAGAAGAAAGAAGGATAATAGACCCAGTGCCATGAGCTGTCATAAGAAATAGGAAGATCCAGCATACAAGTTCAGTTCAGTTCAGTTGCTCAGTCGTGTCCGACTCTGCGACCCCATGAATCGCAGCACACCAGGCCTCCCTGTTCATCACCATCTCCCAGAGTTCACTCTGACTCACATCCATCGAGTCCGTGATGCCATCCAGCCATCTCATCCTCGGTTGTCCCCCTTCTCCTCCTGCCCCGTATCCTTCCCAGCATCAAAGTGTTTTCCAGTGAGTCAACTCTTCGCATGAGGTGGCCAAAGTACTGGAGTTTCAGCTTTAGCATCATTCCTTCCAAAGAAATCCCAGGGCTGATCTCCTTCAGAATGGACTGGTTGGATCTCCTTGCAGTCCAAGGGACTCTCAAGAGTCTTCTCCAACACCACACTTCAAAAGCATCAATTCTTCGGTGCTCAGCCTTCTTCACAGTCCAGTTCTCACATCCATACATGACCACAGGAAAAACCATAGCCTTGACTAGACAGACCTTAGTCGGCAAAGTAATGTCTCTGCTTTTGAATATGTTATCTAGGTTGGTCATAACTTTTCTTCCAAGGAGTAAGTGTCTTTTAATTTCATGGCTGCAAACACCATCTGCAGTGATTTTGGAGCCCCCAAAATAAAGTCTGACAGTTTCCACTGTTTCCCCATCTATTTCCCATGAAGTGATGGGACCGGATGCCATGATCTTCATTTTCTGAATGTTGAGCTTTAAGCCAACTTTTTCACTCTCCTCTTTCACTTTCACCAAGAGGCTTTTTAGTTCCTCTTCACTTTCTGCCATAAGGGTGGTATCACAAAATCACTCATAAATCATGAAAAAGAGCCTACTCACTTGTACTCTCCCTACATCACTGATCTTCCCGCCCACCGTAATGATCAGAGTGAGGACATCTATAAACAGAACTCGCATTCTTTTATCTGCCAGGTGAACATTTTTCTTATTTAGGCAACATACAAAAATTCGGGCTACCAAATCCACCTATTCTATGTATATAGACATAGAGGCAACCATGAATACTTTAGTAAAACGAACAACTTGAGAGGATTTAGATTTTTAAAAATCTTTAAGACAATTATATAATTCATATATATCAGATCTCATGTACATCATAGATTTAGAAGGTGAAAGGACACAGAGGCCACCTTCTTTCAGCTGTAGCAGTAGCAAAACAAGATCCATTATCTGTGAAAGTAGAATCTATGTTCTGGCATCTACTCACCATTTTCAAATGCATTATGTCATGGTGAAGAACGAGCTCTGGAAAAGATTAGCAACAATAGCTGCACTTAGTTTTCTGACTTTTAGATCATAGCTACAGTTGTACGGTTTTGAAACTCACAGCCTCTTTGGATTACCGACTTTAACTGTTTCAGTCCTTCTAATGATTTTGCATGTACCAATTTTTTTTTCAGTATAAAATACTTATAGTGGTTTCCATTTCTTCTACTAAAATCTTCTTTGATATGAATGCTTGCTAGAGAAAGGTGTTCAGAAAATAAATAAATAAAACTCAACCATAATTAAAGTTTTATTATTTGACTTGGTGTTTGTCAAAAGGCGGTGATGACTTCATTTATTGTTGTGATTTAATCATTAAGTCAAATCTGACTGTTTTGCAACCCTGTGGACTGTAGTCCACCAGGCTCCTCTGTCCATGGGACTTCCCAGGCAAGAACACTAGAGTGGTTTGCCATTTCCTTCTCCAGGGACTCTTCCCAACCCAGGGATTTAACCAGAGTCTTCTGCATTAGCAAGCAGATTCTTTTCCACTGAGCCACCAGGGAAGCACAGACAATTTATTAACAGTGGAAAATAGATACAGATGCAGTGATAAAAAGTTATTTACAGTATTAAATGTAATAGCCAGGAATAAGGTGCCTATTGAAGGCAAATCTTTGGTGACAATGCTTTCTATGGCAGAATGAAAATTATTATTTCATCACTATTAGGATGAAATAAGAAATACTGAGTTGGGCTGGAGCCAGCAGCTAGCCAAACAGCTGTCATTTGTCATCACTTCATTCATTGTAGAGTCTATGGTTCATGTTACCTCACAATAGTTAATGTTTTCAGAGATATTCAGGAGAAAACAATATTGAAGAAATATAAAAAGATGGTGCTTAAATATCTGAGCTTCAAGAGAATACTAAATGCTTCTAAAGAGAAAAGACAGAATATCTACAAAGGAATAGAAATCAAGTTAGAATCAGAATTTTCAACTGCAACTCTGCATGACTGGAAACTTCTAAAACCATCTCAATGTTTTCTAACAAACGGTTCATTGATAACTACCCTTTTCAAATTATGTAAAATATACCGACTACAGAATTTTCTCGAAGGCAACAAGGATCTGCTCTAGTATTACAGAGTAAAAACTTTCCACATGTATAAAAAATGAATAATACTGACATTTTAAAATTAATTTTTCATAGATAATATGTACACACAGTAAAAAAATGTTTAATGCACAAAGATTTTTATGAAAATAAATTTTCACTTTATCTTTGTGCCCTCCCAGTCATCTCTCTAATAACAAGATTAACTTTTTTAAAAAGACACTTAGTTCAGGGCTGAGTTTTTATATCTTTATTGAGATACAGTTCACATACCATAATATCCACACTTGCATGGTGTAAAATTCAAGGTTTTTAGCATACTCATAAGTTGTACAATCATCACCACTATCTAACTGTAGAACATATATAACATCATCACAGAAAGATAGCCCAAACTCATTAGTAGTGACTCCCTGTTTTCTTATTTCTAGACGCTGGCAGTCATTAATCCACTTTCTATCTCTTGGAATTTGCCTATTCTGGATTTTCATACAAATGAAATAAAAAAACATATGGTCTTCTGTGTCTGGCTTCTTTTATCTAGCATAGTGTTTTCAAGGTTCATCCACACTGTAACACAGCTTGTTTATAAACTAACCTGATACTGTGAAATGTTATCAGTATTTGTTCTGCCTGGAGAGAAGATGAAAGAGGTATTTCAATATTTGCTGTAATAGCTGTGTATTAGATAGATCTCTTAGACAAGCTGAGATATTTAATTATGTTTCAGTGCATATGAATGGCGCTCTTAGGGGCTGAGTTTCACAAGGGGCAAGTCCCAAGAAAGCAAAACAGATGGGCAAAGACAGCATCACTGATGCAACATCACAAAGTGTACAACATTGTATGTTAGACAGACAAAGAAGGTTAGTTAGAGACAGGAGTTTTGAGTCATCAACTCAAAAGGTGGCAAAGCTTTCAAACAAACAAGAATGCATAAATAATACCTTCTGTTCTTTTTAACCCATCAAGTCTTCAAGTGACGGAACATAAGCAAACTCCCCAATATTGTTCTAAATCTAAACAACTCAGTTAAAAAAAAAAAAAACACTCTTATTGGAAAATATCAGAGGACAGTGAAAAATAAATGAATATATAGATTAAAAGCTCAAAGAACAAAACACCCTTATAAACACCACCCATGCCAAGGCCAAAAAGTTTCTCTTGAGCCCCCTCAATTAGTACCCTCTGTGGCCTATAAATATAGTCATTATCTTGTGTCTAAGAGTATTTTTTTTTTCACATTTTATGTACATGAACCCATACAGTATATGTTGTTTTGTTTCTGGTTTCTTTGATTAATATTTTTTCTGAGGATAATCTATGTTGTTGTAATTGTAGTTCATTTGCATTGTGGAAGCACATGCTTGAATACACCACAATTCACTTTTCATTTACCCTTGATAAATACTTTGACTCTTTTCAGTTTATGCTATTATAGATAATGGTTTTATGTGTATTCTTGTTCATGTCCTGACATACATAAGCACACATTTATGTTGGGTTTATATATCAGAGTAAATTATTGGACCATATAGTATTCAAATATTAACTTTAGTAGATTTTCAAAGCATAGTCCCAATTTATACTCTAATCAGCAATGTATTCAGGTAGTGTATTTAGCAGGGTAGCAGGATACAAGATTAATATACAGAAATCTGTTGCATTTCTTTAAATAAACAATGAAATAATAAAAGAGAAAGTTTTAAAGAGTCTCTTCTAAAATACCATAAAAAAATACTTAGGAGTAACCCTGACCAAGGAGGTGAAAAATGTATATGCAGACTACAAAACATTAATAAAGGAAAGTGAAGATGATTAAAATAAATGGAAAGATATCCCATGCTCTTAGATTGGAAGAATTAATATAGTTAAAATAGATATACTATCCAAAGCAATCTGCACATTAAGTGTAATCCCTATCAGATCATCCATGACATTTTTCACAGAACTAGAGCAAATAATCCTAAAATGTATATGGAACCGCAAAAGACCCAGATACCAAAACAATCCTAAAGAAAAAGAACAAAGCTGGAGATATAACCCTCCCAGACTTTAGAAAATACTGCAAAGCTACAGTAATCATAACAGCATGGTGTTGGCACAGAAATAGATATATAGATCAATGGAACAGAATAGAGAGCCTAGAAATAAAGCCACAGCCTACAATTAACCTTTGAAAAAGGAGGCAAGAATATACAATGGAGAAAATACAATCTCTTCAGCAAGTGGTATTGGTAAAGTTGGATGGCTACATGTAAATAAATGAAGTTAGAACACTCCTTTGGACCACACACAAAAATAAACTCATATGGATTTTAATCTTTAGACTTAAATATAAGAAATGGCACACAAAACTCAGAGAATAGAAAGAACACAGACAAAGCATTCTCTGACATAAATCATACAAATGTTTTCTTGGGTCAGTCTCCCAAGACAAAAAGAGAAAGACAAGTTTCACCACTTATATGTGACATCTAAAAATATATATACAAATAAACTTATTTACAAAACAGAAACAGACTCACGTAAAGAAAACAAATTTATGGTTACCAAAGAGGAAAGGGGAGAGGGATAAATTAGGAGTTTGGGGTTAACAGACTCATATGACTACATATAAAATAGATAAATAAGAAGATCCTACTGTATAACACAGGACACTATATTCAATATCTTTCAATAACCTATAATGGAAAAGAATCTGCAAAAGAATACATATATATATTTCAGTTATATACATATATAACAGAATCACCCTTACTCTAGAAACTAACACTGCATAGTGAAACAAACTATACTTCAACAACAGGAACAAAAAATAACCTAGCAGATCTGTCAGTACTTGGAAGCAAATTACCGTGCAAACTAAGTTATCCATCATGAACTGGGTTTTGTCTGACCAACAAAGCTATAAGACTGAATATGCAGAGAGCATTCTGTCACCAAATGGAAACCAAATGAGTCCGAGCTGGTCCTGAAGGTATAAGTAAATTGCATGAGTAAGTGTTATATAGATGCCTGTGTTCCATACTCCTGCAATAATATCTGATCCCCTTTCAACCAGCCGACACCTGTGATTACATGGAGCACACCTTTTGACCAGTTAACTGAGGGAGAAATATTTAAGCCCAGTAAACAGATGTTTCTGTATGAAATACTCTCAATATTAAACAGCTGTAGTATTTTAGTTCAACTCTGGATTGACCTTGCAGAACAGTAATGAAAGATCATATGGAAGTGGCTCTCATTATTTTCCCTAAAAATCCACTAGTGAAATTCGTATCACTTCTGCAGCTGAAGCCTTGCTAATCCAGAAGCCCTAGCTTCAAGAAAAGTTTTCTATTAGGACATAGAGCAATGATTCAGTTAAAGTGGAAGTTGAGACTGCTACCTAATCACTTGGAGCTCTTCAATCAATACCCATATGGGAGGTTATTCTATTAGCTTGGGTAATTGACTTTGATTATCAAGAGGAAATTAGGAAGCTACAACTCAGTGAGGGTAAGGAGGAGTATGTCAGAAATGCAGATCTCCCAGGGCATTTCTTGGTATTCCTGTTCTTGCCAAATCCTTCTTTTAGTTTCTATATTCCTAAACTAGGTTTATTTCTAGTTCTGTGACAAAGGGCTCCAGTGTCTTTGGCAGGACACCTATATCATTAAGCCTGAGAGGTTGGAGGTAATGAGAGACCATTGTGGTCTCTCTGTTCTCATGGGTTCCACCCATCCCCAGAGATTCTAATATGCCTTTGCTTCTGTTCCCCATGTCCTCTTCCTTTCCTGACTACCTTTCCTGTTAACTTCAAGATGCAATTAGAAAGAGTACTCCCACAATTGCATAATGTCAATTCCTTATAATAAAACTCTTATTATACATGCATATATCCTAGAAGCTCTGTTGCTCTGGTTGAACCCTGATGGATATATCAGCCTACATTTCTGACTCATTCTACTTTTTCTGTTCTAACTCCTCCCCCTTGGCTTAGTCCTCATTTTGCACATATTCTCTAGAATCACAGCACTGACCCTTTTTTCTCCTTACACTTTCCTTCTTACACATTCTTTGTAGCCAAGCTCATCAATTTCCATAAATCTCACATGCACGCCCTTTCCTTTTATATTGTACTTGTAGACCAAACTTCTCTCTTGAACTCTAGCGGTATTTCTGCCAGCCTTCAAAACATCTCTGATTGGATAGTTCATAGATAATCCTAGACTCAACATTTCCAGAAATGAATTTATACACCAAGTAACCTAAGCTATATATCAGTATTTACTGTGGCACTTATCATACAGCTTTGTAATAATTATACTCCCATCCCACTAGATTATAAGATGGTGAGGAAAGACAGCATTGTGTTATTCATCTTATCCTAAGTATTTAGCATGATGAACAGTATGCAGCAGGCACTTAATATATGTTTAAGAATGAATATATCAATGAACAAATGACTGAATGAATTGATTCATAAAGAGATAGAAACTGCAGGAGATAACAAGTGGCAACACAGAAGTTATTCTCAAAAAGATATAATTTAAAGATCTATGTGTATAGCATAATTTTCCAAAAGTTTTAATAAATACTGTTTTCCTAAAATAAATATTTAACCAGAAGGTTTCAGTGAAAAGAAGTACCATGATTTTAAATTGCTAGCGTTTCTTTATTCTTTAGTATACATTGAATTTTGTACATAAAACACTTCAAAAATGCTTCAAGTATTTAATTTAAGCTGATGACTGTACGTGAGGCTTTCATATTTATAAGAGTGGAAGTAAACTGTCATAGAACAAAATATGTTTTCATTTTTCTAATAGAAGTTGTATAATTAAATACAGTTTATGCTAAGCAACCACAATACTATTACAAGACATTTATTTTTAGATTAAGGATAGCTGCAGAATCTTTATTAATAAGTGAAGGTATAATTTGTATTTGTGTTATCAGAAAAACAACTCTGGTTGTCAATTTATCTGCTAGAAAAATAATTAAACGCTAAATGCAAACAGAGTAAAAAATATAAGATTCTGCTTTCAATTTGCATTAATATAGTCGTACTCCATGGTTCACTTATCAAATTATTCTTCACTGAAAAAGCTATTTCTTTACTGTCATACATTTAATAACAACACATAATTACTATACTTTCCAGAATTTTCTGGGCTTGAATCTTCAGAGAAACCATGCAAAAGAAATAATTTGGGGGCATGCTATTGATATACTGCCTATATTTATTCACTGAACAACTTGCATTTAATTTGAATAATATTTTGGTATTTTAAAATTGTTCACAAAATTAAATAGAACAAAGGAACAAGAAATCTAGAGGACACATGTCTCAGAGTGGAATGGTTTTAATGAAAAACAGCTTTATTAATATATTAATAGTATGCTCTGCCATTGTTTTATCTCTTGTTTATGTATAAAACTTACAAATCTTTACCACCTAAAAGATGAAGTTCCAAATCTCAACTTCTCAAAAATCTGTTAATCTTTTCCACTTCATTTCCAATAACTCATCCCTATGAAACCTAAACTCCCACCATACTGAATTCATTTCAGTTCTTCTACACATTATGTACTTTGTGAACTTTCATTCCTTCTGCCTGTTTCATGCTATATCATCTGTACGGAAGCAAATCTCCCCTCCTTTTTTCTCTGACTTTCTAGATGCTCCGTTCTCTATCATTATAGCTTGCAAACTGATCAATTATTTTCGGAGTCCTTTTTATTGTACTACAAGTGTGTCAGTTGTTGCCAATAGTAACTGACACATGTTGCCACAAGCCCTTTGCCTGCCATTTCACTGAAAGCTCTGAGGTCACCAAGGACATTAACCGCTTTCTAATTAATTGAGAACTATTTCACCAAACCTTCTGGCACTGCATAACATAGACTGCCATCCTTCTAGTCTCTAGTAATAATTACCTTGTCACCTGTTGCTGAGTCCTGAATCCAATGGCTCATATTTTAGGGCCTTTATCATAATACACCACCACAGTTTTGGAACCAAATCTGAATTAATCTCAGTAGGTTAGGTTATGCTACAGTAACAAGCTACTCTCAAACCTGGTGACTTGTTTGGTTTCCATTCTCAATGTATGTCCACCATAGCTCAGCAACATATCTGCTGCGGGTAGTTTTCAGCATGACAGGAAAAGCTCTGTCTACAACACTGCTGATCTTGTGGCAGAATGAAAAGACAGAACATAGCACATGCTAGCTCTTAAAGCTTCTGCCTGTGCATGACAAATACTACTTGTCACATCTCATTGGCAAATAATGCAAGTCATCTTATCAAGCCTGACATTAGTGAGGCAAGTAGATGATACCCCTTCCAGGGAGAAGCAGCAAGAATTTGTACATAATATAATTTGCCACACATAACAATTCTACTTCTAAAGCTGAAGTTTGCTTTTACACCATGTATATTCTACTATGGCATCTTTTTCCAGATTGTCATCTCTAATCATCCCATCTCTGCTTAAATATTGGTCACTGACTCTTTCCTCTAACTTTATTGTGAAAAATGTAGATTTTTACAATCTGACTTTTGGGTTAATATTTAATGAAATTTAGAAAATTCTCTGGTGTTCCATTGTTTAGGACCCCATGCTTCCATTGCCAGGTGTTTGGGTTCAACCCTTGGCCAGGGAACTAATATCTCCAAAGCCAAATGCCTGCCTCTCTCAAAAAAAAAATTTTTTTAATGAAATTTAACTTCCCTGGTAGCTCAGGTAGTAAAGAATCTGCCTGCAATGCAGGAGACCCAGTTCAATTCCTGGGTCAGGGAGATCCCCTGAAGAAGGGATAGGCTACGCACTCCAGTATTCTTGGGCTTCTCTTGGGACTCAGTTAATACAGAATCTGTCTGCAATTCTGTGGAAAACCTGGGCTCAATCCCTGGGTTGGGAAGATCCCCTGGAGGAGGACATGGCAAGCTACTCCAGTATTCTTGCCTGGTGAATCCAAGACAGAGACAGAAGTGCCCGGTGGGCTACAGTCCATGGGGAAGCAAAGAGTTGGACACAACTAAGAGATGAAGAAAAAGTTCGCTTAAAGCTCAACATTCAGAAAACTAAGATCATGGCATCCGGTCCCATCACTTCATGGGAAATAGATGGGGAAACAGTGGAAACAGTGTCAGACTTTATTTTGGGGGTTCCAAAATCACTGCAGATGGTGATTGAGGCCATGAAATTAGAAGACACTTACTCCTTGGAAGGAAAGTTATGACCAACCTAGATAGCATATTGAAAAACAGAGACATTACTTTGCCAACAAAGGTCCGTCTAGTCAAGGCTATGGTTTTTCTACTGGTCATGTATGGACTGTGAAGAAAGCTGAGCGCCGAAGAATTGATGTTTTTGAACTGTGGTGTTGGAGAAGACTCTTGAGAGTCCCTTGGACTGCAACCAGTCCATCCTAAAGGAGATCAGTCCTGGGTGTTCATTGGAAGGACTGATGCTGACTGGAACTCCAATACTTTGGCCACCTCTTGAGAAGAGTTGACTCATTGGAAAAGACCCTGATGCTGGGAGGGACTAGGGGCAGGAGGAGAAGGGAATGACAGAGGATGAGATGGCATCACGGACTCGATGCACATGAGTTTGGGTGAACTCTGGGAGGTGGTGATGGACAGGGAGGCCTGGGGTGCTGCGATTCATGGAGTCGCAGAGAGTCGAACATGACTGAGTGGCTGAACTGAAGAGACTAAGCACAGCACACCCCTGCTAATTGGGCTGTGCTGTGCGTAGTCTTTAATCATTAACAACTCCTTTGTTAATGATTCCAAAGGCATCACTTGACTACTTATATTATTGTTACTTCTAGAAACTAAATCATTCAAAAAAGAGTCACCGGATTTTACTTTCTTATTAGCAATGGCATTCCTGTATGCCTACTTACTTATTACTAATTGTTATCATTAAAAATAAAATATTGCAAGATCTTCCCTTTCTAATTTCTTTACTGAAAGCCTACCTACACTTACTCATCTTGGGCTTCTATGTTCACATCTAAGTATCTTCCATGATTTTTGTGCTGATCTTTCTTTTAACATAACCATACCTCTTACCATAGTTTATAAAGTAAATGTCAGAGACACCTTTATAACCTCTATGATCCCATTTGTTAATGGGTCAGCCATACTGGCCTCCCTTGAGCATTTTATTATTATTTTTTTAATCTCAAAATTATTTTTTCTTGACAATCGGAATTTTTTCCCCCAGATCTTCAGTAGGTTACCTTCTTTTCATTTAGGTTTCAGCTCAAATATTATCTTCTCAGAGGAATCTTCCACATTCACTTTTACTAAAATAAACTTCTTTGCTCCACCCTCATGTCCTTCTCTATCGCATTATTCTTTTTGTTTGTTTGCTTTATTAGTCTGTAAAATGGGCTTCCCTGGTGGCTCAGATGGTAAAGAATCCACCTGCAATGCAGGAAACTCAGGAGATGTGGGTTTGATCCTTGGGTCAGGAAGATCCCCCTGGAGAAGGGAACAGCTACCCACTCTAGTATTCTTGCCTGGGAAATCTCATGGACAGAGGACCCTGGTGTGCTACAGTCCATAGGGTAACAAAGAGTCAGATACAACTAAGTTATTAACAAGAAGTCTCTAAAATTATCTTGTTTATTTATGGTTTTGAAACCATTCACCTCAGATTGGGATTTGAGGTGCCAAGACCCATGTGCCAAGAACTGAACCCGGCCAAGACCCATAGCTTCAAAATGAGATCACACACCTGTTTTTAGGACCTAATGAAGCTCAGTCAGTCAGTCAGTTCAGTCGCTCAGTTGTGTCTGACTCTTTGCAGCCCCATGGACTGCAGCACGCCAGGCCTCCCTGTCCATCACTAACTCCTGGAGTTTACTCAAACTCATGCCCATTGAGTCAGTGATGCCATCCGACCATCTCATCCTTTGTCGTCCCCTTCTCCTCCCCTCTTCAATCTTTCCCGGTATCAAGGTCTTTTCAAATGAGTCAGCTCTTCACATCAGGTGGACAAAGTATTGGAGTTTCAGCTTCAACATCAGTTCTTCCAATGAACATCCAGGACTGATCTCCTTTAGGATGGACTGGTTGCAGTCCAAGGGACTCTCAAGAGTCTTCTCTAACACCACAGTTCAAAAGCATCAACACTTCTGTGCTCAGCTTTCTTTATAGTCCAACTCTCACATCTATATATGACTACTGGAAAAACCATAGCCTTGACTAGATGGATCTTTGTTAGCAACATAATGTCTCTGCTTTTTAATATGCTAAGTTGGTCATGACTTTTCTTCCATGTGTCAGCGTCTTTTAATTTCCTGGCTGCAGTCATCATTTGCAGTGACTGAGATGAAGCTCAGGTTCTTGATATTTCATCACAGAATTCAATGAGCGACAAAGTGGTAAATAAGAGGTGGATTTATTTAGAGAGAAACACACTCCATATACAGAGTGTGGGCCATCTCAGAAGGCAAGAGCAGTGGCAAAATGTGAGGTAGTTAGCTTCTACAGGCTGAGTAATTTCATGGGCTTGAATGGGAGGATTACTTCAACTATTTTAGGGAAAGGGCGGAGAATTCCAGGAATTGGGCTACTGTTCATTTTTGGTCTTTTATTGTCAGCCTTTGAACCATCTTGGTGCCTGTGGATGTGTCTTTCAGCTTGCTGATGTGTTACAACCAACGTATACTGAGGCTCAAAATCTAGTGGAAGTCCACTAGTCTGCCATCTTGGACCTATTTGATTCTAATCAATTTATGTCATGCCTTCAGGCTATACCATTCTTTTAAAGGTTGTGCCCTGCCCCTCTTCCCTCCTATTTGTCTTCCCAACCAGTAATGTAAACTCCATTAGTGAGGAACAAGTTTTTCTTTCAGCTGCCATAGTTAAAACAGTGCCAGATGCAGAGTAGGTACTTAATAAAGATCTACTGAATGAATGAAAAAAGATACCAGTCTTCATAAGCTTCATGTCATTTTAATAATCACCACCTCTTCAACACAATTTGAAAGCATCAGTTCTCCAGAGCTCAGCCTTCTTTATGGGCCAGTTCTCTTAATCTGAATAATTGGTGTCAATCCACAGAGTTAGAACGGAACCTCTGAAACTATCCTGGACTCCCTCATCTTCCCACTCCTATGTTTGACCAATGACAAAGTCTTGGTGCTACCTCCTAAATATCTCTGCAATCATTTCTTCATCATCACATTTCCTACACTAGTGCAAGCTACCATTAACTAACATGGACTATTGCAATGGCCCTTTAACCATTCCCCCTTATTTCATATTTATCTCCAGTGATTCAATTTTCATAGACAAAGCAACCACTTAAAAGTCACATCTTGCTTTTGCCTAACTCCCTAATGCTTTCAGCATAAAATCCATGCTGTGTAAATGACCACTGGTGCAACAGATCTGATCCCCGCCCCACCACCTCCCTTCCTCTACTATTCAAGTTCCAACCAAATCAGACTTCCCTTCTTAAAAAGTCTCTTTAAGACACGTGTACCCCAACATTCATCACAACACTGTTTAAAATAGCCAGGACATGGAAGCAACCTAGATGTCTATCAGCAGATGAATGGATAAGAAAGCTGTGGTACATATACACAATGGCGTATTCAGTTCAGTTCAGTCGCTCAGTTGTGTCCGACTCTTTGCGACCCCATGAATCACAGCACGCCAGGCCTCCCTGTCCATCACCAACTCCCGGAGTTCACTCAGACTCACATCCATCGAGTCCGTGATGCCATCCGGCCATCTCATCCTCTCCCATCCCCTTCTCCTACTGCCCCCAATCCCTCCCAGCATCAGAGTCTTTTCCAGTGAGTCAGCTCTTCTCATGAGGTGGCCAAAGTACTGGAGTTTCAGCTTTAGCATCATTCCTTCCAAAGAACTCCCAGGGTTGATCTCCTTCAGAATGTCCTGGTTGGATCTCCTTGCAGTCCAAGGGACTCTCAAGAGTCTTCTCCAACACCACAGTTCAAAAGCATCAATTCTTCGGTGCTCAGCCTTCTTCACAGTCCAACTCTCACATCCATACATGACCACTGGAAAAACCATAGCCTTGACTAGACCAACCTTAGTCGGCAAAGTAATGTCTCTGCTTTTGAATATACTATCTAGGTTGGTCATAACTTTTCTTGCAAGGAGTAAGCGTCTTCTAATTTCATGGCTGTAGTCATCATCTGCAGTGATACTCAACCATTAAAAAGAATACATTTGAATCAGTTCTAATGAGGTGGATGAAACTGGAGCCTATTATACAGAGTGAAGTAAGCCAGAAAGAAAAACACCCATACAGTATACTAACACATATATATGGAATTTAGAAAGATGGTAACAATAGCCTTGTATGTGAGATAGCAAAAGAGACATAGATGTATAGAACAGTCTTTTGGACTCTGTGGGAGATGGAGAGGGTGGTATGATTTGGGAGAATGCCATTGAAACATGTATAATATCATATATGAAACGAATCGCCATTCCAGGTTCGCTCGCTGCAGGATACAGGATGCTTGGGGCTGGTGCACTGGGATGACCCAGAGGAATGGTAGCAGAGGGAGGTGGGCTGGGGGTTCAGCTTGGGGAACATGTGTACACCCCTGGCGGATTCATGTTGTTGTATGGCAAAGCCAATAAACTACTGTAATTCGCCTCCAATTAAAATAAATAAGTTTAAAGTCTCTTTAGTTTCCGAGAGTCACAACTATTACCTCTGTCTATACATCTACCTCCCTCCATTTCGTTTGGTTAACGTCTTCTCCTTCAGGTCTCCCGTTACTTTTTTGGAGGAGACTTTCTTTCCAGGTCCAATTACTGGTGTGATCATTTGATTGCTTTAAGTTACATATGAGGTTGGAGTTCAGAGTGTCCTCGAATGCCTGGGTTAGACTTTTGGGTTAAAAATAGAAAAGAAAAAAACAGGTAAATGAGAATTCCAGTATTGGGATACCGGAAAAAATTATGTGTAGTGACAAGACCAATAGAAACATATTTTTAGAATGCAGTTTTAGACCCAGGCAGAGGAGAGAGTGGCAATGTTGCAAAGGTCTTCGTAGCACCTTTGTAGCCAGGCTCCTCTGTCCGTGGGACTTTCCAGGCAAGAATACTGGAGTGGGTTGCCATTTCCAGCTCCAGGGAAATCTTCCCGTTCCAGGGATCGAACTCGTCTGCCGCACTGGAGGCAGATTCTTTACTAGGTATGAGCCACCAGGGAACACCCTGAACACTTAAGCGACGACCAAGAACTGTTTCCAGATCAAATTGATAAGACTACCGCCATCTGTAAGTCATTTACTAATTTCTAACTTCTGCCCCTCAATGACAGTCAAGGACAGGAAGCAGCTGCAGTAGTTTTAAACCGCAGTCGCTGACCTCAGTGGCTAGAGACTCGACCTGCCCTCCAGGCGGCCGGCGCCCAGCAGCCAGAGGCGCCGCGCAGCTCCCGGAGCGGCTGTCAGGGCGGCCGGCGCGCAGCCGGCACGCGCCCCCCAGCGTCTCGGCGCGCGGACCTGGCTCTTGGGCGTCTAAAGACCCGGCTCTCTGAGCTCAAGGCGCGTGCGTCCGCTTGCCCGCCCCCTCTTCAAACACGCGGCCTCCCGAGAAAGTGCCGTGTAGTCAATCGTAGGTTCTAGTTTTGACGCAAAAAAATTACCCATTGAAAGTATGCAAGGCATAGTAATGAGACTGTTTTGCTTTGCAGTCGAACGCTGTTGATTGGGCCAGGTTAGAGCAGACGCGAGAGGTGCTGAGTCAAACAGGCATTATCCGGGACAGCTGCATCCGGGCCCTTCTGCCGCAGGCCGCCCTCTGAGCCAGGGGTCCTTCAGGTAGGAGGTCCTGAGTGACTTTGGACGTCCGCTCCTCCCAGGTGCGGTGAGTGCTTAATCTCCGGCCTTGCGGGTTGGTTTTTCTCTCGGTTTGGATTCGAGGCCACTGTCGCAACCATGCTCCGCCAGATCATCGGTCAGGCCAAGAAGCATCCTAGCGTGAGTTCTTAAACCCTCTCCCAATGTCTTCCCTTGTCTATCCTTTTGGTGGAGGCGGCTGCGTCAGTCCCCTGGGAGCTTCCCTCCTTCACCCCCTTACGGTTCCTCGGGGCTGGACCTTGCCTGACTCTGTCTTGTTCTCCTAGTTGCCCCAGGACCTTGAGTTCTGACCTTGCACGCCTTGCATTGTGGGGTTTGGCCTGGCTTGGGGGAGGTGAGGGATACTCTCGGGCAAAAGAATATGTTGGAACAGTGTGGTGGGCGCGCGTCCTTTTGCAGGTCGATGGTACCAGGAGGGATAGTTGTGCGCTGTGTGGGTTAGACGGCAGGAAAGGTCAGATATACTGTTGTGCCGTTAAAAGCCTTGTTTTCACTGCATTGCACCACCAGGCCTTAAGGAAATGTGAAGGACTCTGAGTTTGGCATCCTCAGTTTCTCTTGACGTTTTGATTTTTTTGTGATATTTTAGGAGTGCAGAGTTTAATTGCGTTGAGTTCTTTTATATTTCACGTATTTTCCCCTTGCACATAAACGTCTGGTGGTCCTAAAACTCTATCACGCAGTCTTTACTTTGTGTTTTCGCTAGCAATACGTTTCCAGAGATTATGTGTAATAGCGGCATTTATAGTAGGTGTGTTTCTATATGCTCATTCAAACTTTATTTAACAGAATTTTTGTTTTTCGTAACGTATGTATAGAAGCAAGCTTAAATAATTTGCCAAGAGCTTGTGTTTCAAGCCTTTACATGCGAGAAGCTGGAATTTAATGAGAGTGATGTATGACTATTAGGTAAAAAAGATGATGTGTTTTCTTAGAAACTTTAAAATTTCAGTATAACATTTTCCACGTTAAATCAGAATTATCCTCACATCCTTTAGAAATTCTAGAAATTCCTTTTAAAAAAAAGTATTGAACATAGTTAAAAGTAATCTTCCTTAAAAATGAAGTCTTTTTTTTTTTCAAACTTTAAAACCAGATTAAAAAGATGGTTTGAAGAGAAAGTAAGTCTAGAGTTAGAACGCAGATTAGTGGTTGCCTAGGGCTGAAGTTGGGGATGCAAGTGGCAGCAGTGGCCCTGAGAGAGGTTCTTGGGGTGATGGAAATGTTCTAAAATTGTATTGTGGGACAGTTGCACATCTTTATACATTTACTGGAAATCGTTGGTTGTTGATGATAATGAATTTTACAGCTCGTAAATCCCAATAAAGCTGTTAAAATTAAAAAAAAAAAAAACATGGTTAGAGATTTGGAAATCTGTGTGTAGAAACTACTGGAGTCTTTTTTACTTTTATCAGTATGTAAGTATTTGAAGATGACTGTTAATTCTCACCTATTTTGTTTTGGCTTCCAGTTGATCCCCCTCTTCATATTTATTGGAGCAGGAGGGACTGGAGCAGCACTGTATGTCACGCGCCTGGCATTGTTCAATCCCGATGTCAGGTAAGTGTTTAAAAATGTTTAGAACTTTGATGGTTTACCAAACTGATTGAGGAGCCTCAATCTTTCTAGAGAGGCAGTGTCAAGTAGTAGAAAGAAGCTGAAATTGGCTGTCCTAGAGTAAGTTCAGATCCCAGTTCTACTGTTGTTTTTTTCTGGTTCATGAAATTATCTAGATTTCTCTGAGTTGCATTGTCTTGTTGGTTGAGTAGAACTGCCAGTACCCGTTTTGTACTGTTGTGAGGATTGAGATAATAGCAGCTTTATAAAACACTTAGTCAGGGTTGCTAGTATGTTTGAGTGTTTTGGGGGTCTGTTTCTCTACAGTAGGGAATTCGTTTTTTTTTTTTTTTAAATAAAGTTTTCTGTGACAGGGTTAGGAACAGGGATAACTGCCCCAAGGGGCTCTCTATGTTGTATCTTTTTCTAACTTGTTCCATGGGTTTGCTTATTCGGGGTCTTTTCTCTATTTCAACTCTATAATGAAAATAACACTACTTCATCTGATAGGAAATGGAATTTGATCTATATAAAATGATAGCTTCTTAAATATAAAACTATTTTAAATAGTATTTTGTAACTTTAATAATTATAATGTTTTATATATTTTTTCTAGTTGGGACAGAAAGAATAACCCAGAACCCTGGAACAAACTAGGTCCTAATGATCAGTACAAGGTAAGCTAAAAATTGTTTCAGAGTTGCTGGAAAGTGTATTTTAATAAATTTTGTCATGGAGTAGGTCTTTTTTTGAAATAGGAGATGCAAGTAAAACTCTATTATAATGAACTTTGAGAAATTGCTAGATTGTTCCATGAAATTAAAATGGTATATTTTTCTAATAAATATCTTCTTAAGGATTTTATTCACAGGCTTTAGAGTCTGGGTGGGAAATGAAGATAATGTCTCAATTCTGCTGATTTGACTAAGGAAAAGAAGAGATAGTATGGTTAACATTTTCTCCAGTCTTGGTTAGTGTAGTGCAGTGATTCTCAGACCTTGGCGTACATTGGCATCACTGGAAAGATTGTTAAAATAGATTCTTCAGCTCTACCGCCAGCAGTTTTGATTCACTTGATCTGTTGTGGAGACTGAACATTTGCATTTCTGATAAAGTTTCAGATGATATTGATGCTGTTGGTCCATGGGCCACACTTTTGAGTAACTAGTCTAGTGGTTGGTTTGGTTGGTGGTTTTTTCTTTTTGGTATGGGTTGACATATTTCAGGTGAGAATTGGTAGGAAGAAGTGAAAATTAGTTGAAACTTATATTTTACCATAAACTTTCTAGGTACACCTTTTTGACATCTTTCTGCAAAACTAGTTTGTGAAACTACTCCAAAGAATGATTTCATGGACTGAGGCTGTTTACTTTTATTCATGTTATTGATGTATAATTGACATGTAATACTGTGTAAGTTCGAGGTGTACAGCTTGTTGGTTGGGTGCACCTATGTATTACGCTGATTACTACAGTAGTGTTAGCTAACACCCTTATCATGTCATGTAATTGTCACTCTTTTGTGTTGAGAATAATTAAGAGCTAGTCTCTTAGCAACTCTGAAATTTATGATGCTGTTGATGTAATCACTATATTATCACTTAATGCACACCATTAAGCCTCCAGAACTTGTTGAGCTACTAATCGCAAGTTTCTGCCTTTAATAAAATCTTCCCAATTTCCCCATTTTCCATCCTCTGATAGTCACCAGTCTACTTTCTCTTTTTACAAATTCAGACTTTTTAGATTTATTTAAGTGATGATTATACAGTATTTGTCTTTCTCTGTCTCAGTTACTTCACTTAGCAAAATGCCCGTAAGGTCTATCCTTGTTGAAAATCTAAGACCATTTATTCCTAAGATGCTATGCTTCCATGTAAAATTTTGAATATACAAAGAAAAAAATTCCTGCAGTGTCATAAAGAATGTAAATTTTTGCATATACGAAGAAAAAACCCTTGGCATGTCAAAGTTTTATTAGGATATGATTCATATACCATATGTGTGTACTTAGTCACTTCAGTTTTGTCCAACTCTTTGTGACCCTATGGACTGTCGCAGAGAGTCAAAGGTTGAGAGAGAGGATGAGATGGTTGGATGGCATCACCAATTCAATGGACATGAGTTTCCACAAGCTCCAGGAGTTGATGGACAGGGAAGCCTGGTGTACTGCAGTCCATGGGGTCGCAAAGAGTTGGACATGACTGAGTGACTTAACTGATGGACTGTAGCCCACGAGGCTATTCTGACCAGGCAAGAATACTGGAGTGAGTTGCCATGCCCTCCTTCAGGGATCTTCTCAATCCAGAGATCAAACCCTCATCTCTTGTGTCTCCTGCATTAGTAGGTGGGTTCTTTACCACTAGGGCCACCTGCGAAGCCCTTCCTATACCATACAGTTTACCCACTTAAAGAATGTAACTTGCTGTGAATCTCCCACTATGCCACGCTCTTTCACCAAAAACTAGCAGTGTCTTTAAGCACTGTTAGGGAGAAGTATCCAGAGCAAGGAGCGTTTAGGACCTTTTAACAAATATATCTCCTTATTATAGAAATATGCTGTCATTACTGATGACAGCAGCTTTTAAAATAATTACAACCTTTTGCAGACTCCAAGCCTTCTGTTCAATCTTCTGATTATAATTGGGCTTCCAAATCTTCAACAGATTTCTCTACAAGAAACAAAAATGTACTGGTGAACCTGAAGTGAGCCATCTTAATTTGTGTCACATTTTGCCTCAAAAAATGATACTCAAGCATGTTATTTTTTCTGTCCTGTAAATTTAAGTCCATTCTGGAGAAAATTCCACATCCAATAAACTTTGAAAAAGAAAATAGCAAAAAAAAACCCCAGGCCTTGGTCCTCTCACCCCAAGAGCGTATTGGAATCTCTGGTATGTAGTTCAGAAAACTCCCCAGGTGATTATGATAATGAAACTGATTACCAGTGTTTTGAAATATGATGTTCATGGGGTCACAAAGAATCAGACACGACTTAGTGACTGAACAGCAACAACAAGAATATGGTAACACATGCCAGTAGAAGGCCATGTGAGCTGGAAATGGAACGTTGCTGCAGCAGAAATCTAATATGTGTGGCATAGACTGGGCTGTGAATAAGATACTGGTATTACAGCCTGGAAAAGCGAATCATATAATGGGAAATATCTGATAAAGTGTCCCCTGCTATAACTTGGAAAGCAGACTTTGTGCCTAAAGAGTTCATTATAAAAGATTTTGGAAAACAGGATGTTAGTAGACTATTGCTGGCTCTGCTTGCCAAGAGATGAGTTTAGAAGAATTGGGCCATTTGCAAGCAGAAATAGAAGGGAGCCAAGTCCAAAAACTTGTGAGCTTGACGTGGATGATGTCTACTACCGCTCTTAAACCTAAACAGTGAGGTAGGCTAGGTTATTCTTTCTCTGTCATTCACTTCCCTTCACCTAAGAGAATTTTTTTTTGTTTTGTTTTGGCCCTTTTAACATCAGGTTTGGTTATGTGACTTGCTCTGGCAAATCAAAGAAAGTGCTATCTGCCACTTCTAAACGAGCATCCATTTTTCTTTTCCATTTCCCTCCTGAGACCAAATTGACAGTTAAGAGCTTCTCTTTCAGCCCAGATTAAAATGAAAAGCTTAGAAAGGCAGATAATGTGAATGAAAAACAAACCTTTCTTGAAAGCCGCTATGATTTGGTGGTTATTTTTTGCTATTTCACATTCTAGTAAAAGCTAACTAATACAAGAGAGGAGGCTAAGATAGCATTTAAGCATTGAAGGTTTAGCAGCATTTCTCAACTGAACAAAATACCCTGAAGCCAAGATCAGAATATGCTGTGTCTTCCCAGCTGTTGTTTCAGAAACTGCCTAGGTAGCTACCATTAAATTGAGAAAAGGATTGGTGACATGGAAGCTAAAAATAAGCAGATTTGAAAATTACTTTGACAGAGAACTCTGATACTGGTACATGGAGCCAAGTAAAGCAAACATATCAGAAGTCTGCTTAGTTTTGAGAAAATTAGCAAAAATACTGTGAACTTTCCACTCTGATTGGATGTATGTAGGAGTTTGATCCTGCTTCTGACAACTTGATAACTTGATCCCAGTGGCTTCTTTTCTAAAGAATGAGTAAGGTTGTGATAATTAAGATAAATGATTCTGCTGATAGTGCCCGGGATCTTTTAAAACAGCCCAATAAATACTTCTTAAAATATAACCTGCAGTTCCTTTTATAAATATTCTCTTTAACATTTTGTTAGTATGTTACAGATGAACAGTTGGTTTCTTTCAAGTCTCATCGTCTATTTCACTTACTTCATAGGAGAATACTGTCAGAACAAAAAATACTACTTTATGACTTATTCATACTTCAGTGTTTATAAAGTTTATAAATGTCTACATATATAGCTCAAGGATAAGCTTCACAACCTGGGAATTTGTTTAACAAGTCAAATAAAATTAAGAATTTTTCAATTAGAGATCAAGAAGTTAGGGTATGTTTCAAGAAATGAAAGGGTTTGAAGAAATAATGGACACAGATTTATGAGCTTCTTGTTTAAAAACTGAAGAAAATGATGATAAATTCTGCAGGTTGGATAGTTTTGGAGTTAAATAATATAGTTTTCAAATAATTATAGCATAGCCTGTTCAGTATTCTTTGACATAAGATTATAGCCTTATCTGGGCTTATTACGAATTCTGATGTTTCCTTGGTACAATTGTTAGAGCAGTTACAAGTATAAATCATTTTTTAAAAAATTATTGGGAGTTAGAGGCAGTTTTTAAAGAAATGATTGTAAAATATATTTCAAATTAAGTTGAATACCTGGCGTGCTGCAATTCATGAGGTCACAAAGAGTCGGTCACGACTGAGTGACTGAACTGAACTGATAGACACATTTATGAAAATTTAAAAATTTCCAAAATACATTTAAATATATTTAAAAGCTTTTGTGCCAAAGGTGGTAAAGTATAAATTTGATTTTGCTGCATTCTGGGTTAGGAAATTAAGGAAACCCCAAAGTAAAGGAGAGAGAAAAATGGAAAGAAAAGCCATCAAAGCAGGCCAGTTTGTATCTAAAAACTAACAGAAACAAGCATGCAACAAAGCATTACTTTATATTATTAGCTGATCTTTATTGCTTTAAATCTTTCCCGTCTAAATGATAGCACTTTGCTGACCAAATAGGGATGATAATTGATACTCATTCTATTGGAGATTCTCTCCTGTACCTAATCTAGATGAAAGGAAAACGTAAGAATTGGAAATATATGTCAGAAGAATTTAGAATTATTCACCGTGAAAAGAATAATTTTTATAAGTTCCAACAGATCATAGTGACTCTGCTTTTCTGAGGAAGACTGAATGTTTTTACCTTACCAAAACCATTATTAAGGATTGGTGTTTTAACATCTTTGTTTGAATGACTTTTATATTGTTAAATATTTCTAATAATTCATGTCTATAATTGTTACTATAGAAAGCTGAATAAAAATGATCTTAAACTTCTGTATCATCTTTGTGTATATGATTATCTAAAATATCTTTTTTTTTTCCAAGTTCTACTCTGTGAATGTAGATTACAGCAAACTGAAGAAAGAAGGTCCAGACTTCTAAGTGAAATATTGCACTATAAAGCTGATTAGAATGAAGGTCTTCCAGAAGCCATCCGCACAATTTTCCACTTAACCAGGAAATATTTCCCCTCTAAATGCACGAAATCGTGTGTATTGTGTTGGGGTTTACACTGATGAATAAATAGTCTGAAACTTGATATGTGTCATTATTTAATGCTGAAACTCTCCTCTGAACTTTATAACTTAGGATATGGGAAATAAACTATTGGAATTTAAGGAATTTCTTGAATTTCTGTTTATTCGTGTAACTTGAAAATAAGACTTTAAGCAGCTCTAATTAAACACTTTCATTTTGTGTACAGGCCGTTGTTAACGCTGGGGCATATTTAAGAACTGGAATTGTAAATGAAAGGTAGATTTGGAAGATTATTCAAGCTTCTTCGGGATTGGCGAGATGAAAACCTATGAATTTCTGTTACTGGCTGATACTGAAGTATGTGCTGTTGTTAATACTGGTTTTTACTGTATCATTCATTCTTTCTGCTGAAAATTTTCTAGGTTGTCAGTTGCCATGGTCTGGCTGGGGATTGTAGTTGGATCTGACTCCATCACTACTCACCAAGTGAGTGGCCAAGAAGAGCTCTTGAGAACTTCTGAGTTTTGGTGGTTTTCAAAGGTTAGGAAGTATGCTAGCAATTTTGATCCAGTGAGCAGAACATTTCAGCGGTGGCTAATCAAGAATTCGCCATGTCATATTTCAGTTTTCCACATGGTGTGTGTAGATCATGACATTGTAGGAGCTTCAGGAATTCAGTGAGAAAATGTTAGATTTTAATATATAGGTCTACATTATACATATTTTGTGTTTACAAAGTAATGGTACATTTTACTTGTCAGGAACTGAATTAAATGTTCATATGAATTATTTCAAATACTTAAAAATATTTTTTTAAACAGGAAACCAAGATTAAATTATTCAAGTTGATTCCATTAGTCAAATGTGAATCAGTTATCCCTTGGTGTCTGGGAGGTTTGTTTTGGAAACACTGTTCCTCCCCGCTCCCCACAGATACCAAAGTTCACAGATGCTCAAGTTCCTTATATAAAGTGGCATAGTGCAGTCGACCCTTTGTATCCATGAAGGCAGAACACATGAATGTATTTGAACACATCTGTTCGTATTTGAACACATCTGTTTGTATTTGAACCCAGGTAGTCTTGAATGTAGAAGTGACCTCTTCAGGCTCCTTGTCTTTTGATAACGTTTATCCTCAGAGTTTCTCAGCCTTGCCATTGTTGACTTTCTGAGTCAGATGTCAGATTGTTTATTGTGGTAGTGTGGGTTTTTATTTTATATTAGCGTGGTTAGTAGTGTCCTTGTCCTCTGCCTTATATGCCAGTGACATTTCTCTCTCCACGTTGTAAAACTAAAAATGCTTGCAGACATTGCCAAATGTTACTGGTGGACAAAATTGCCCCATGCCCACCTGTGTCGGGAACCACACTGGATGTTTTGGTACAAATCACCTCAAGGTTTAAAATTGTGCAGATACAGGGATTTAGTTAAAATTCCCAAATAATTGAAAGACAAAGATTTTATTAAGTATTTCCAAATAAATGCTTTACATTTTCTAGTACTAGAAAATTGTAAGTCTTTAAGACTCTTTAATAATCTCTGTGATCAGAATTTCTGCACTTGCCCACACAAAAATGTAAAATTTGGCATGAGACATGTTTTGAAGAAACTACATCCAATTACTGCTGTTAGAGAAAGTGAAGTGGAAATGGAAGTTGACTGTCACTTAGGACTGCATCAGATAACGAATACTGCCAGGAAAAATAACATGCCATTTTTTTTAACCTTGAATGAATTTGTTTAGAATTATACTATTACTGTACTGCTTATTTAAATATACAGCAGATTACTTTGTCATTTCCTCATTTTAATGAGGTCACCAGGCAAAACTGCATTTCAGGACAGATGATGCCTTGGGTAACATTTTTGTATATTGGAAAAATTACCATTTTCAGAATTGACAGATTTCCCAGGAGGACTGATGCTGAAGCTGAAGCTCCAATACTCTGGCCATCTGATGTGAAGAGCTGACTCACTGGGAACGACCCTGATGCTGGGAAAGATTGAAGGCAGGAGAAAGGGATGACAGAGGACAAGATGTGTGACATCTTTGTGGATATGAGTTGGAGCAAGCTCTGAGAGATGGTGAGGGACAGGAAGCCTGGTGTGCTGCAGTCCATGTGGTCAAGAGTCAGACACGACTTTGCAACTGAAGAACAGGGTATTTGAAACAAGAAACAAGCAAAAATTATACTGAATTTTGCTTTTTCAAGTCTATTAACCCACCCTGATCAGGTTTTACCCTTCAGTTCAGTTGTTCAGTCATGTCTGACTCTCTGACCCCATGAATCGCAGCACGCCAGGCCTCCCTGTTCATCACCCTTATCACTTAACTAAAAATGCTTCCGTTTTGGGCATCAATGACCTAAATGTTTCTAAATTTAAAACTTAATTATCATTGTTCACTTTGACCTAATAGAGTTTACCCAACTCCTTGAAATATTCCTTCACTGTCTAGATCGAGGTGCTGTGCTTGTTTTTCTTTTTACAGCTTTGGCTTTTCTACTCTGTTGGTGATATATTTCGGAGAAGGCAATGGCATCCTATTCCAGTACTCCTGCCTGGAAAATCCCATGGAGGAGGAGCCTGGTAGGCTGCAGTCCATGGGGTTGCGAAGAGTCGGACAAGACTAAGCGACTTCACTTTCACTTTTCACTTTCATGCATTGGAGAAGGAAATGGCAACCCACTCCAGTGTTCTTGCCTGGACAATCCCAGGGACGGGGGAGCCTGATGGGCTGCCATCTATGGGGTTGCACAGAGTTGGACACGACTGAAGCGACTTGGCAGCAGCAGCAGGTGGTACACTTTTTTTTTTCCATGAGCTTTTAATATTGGAGTGCGCCAGAGAAAAACACTGGACTTTTTACTATCTGAACTCTTCATCCAGTTTCATGTCTTCAAGTACCATCCTTTGGCTGTTAGAAGTAATTTTTCAGATCAGGTCTTTTTTTCATGTGTGTTTGTGTGTGTGTATCTCTATTCACTTGACCTCTCCATGTGGATTCTTAGAGGCATCTTTAAGATGTCCGATATGAACTTGTAAACATCTCAGTTTCTGCATCCACAGTCCTCAGTCCCACTGTTTTCAATATTATCAGTTTATAGGAACACCATCCTTAATAGTAGTTTAGTCCAAGATCCTCAGAGTCTTCATTAACTCTTCAAAACCCTGGTTCTACTATATTTGAGTATGTTTACTGTACCTAAAATAATACCCAGAATCTCACTGTTCTCAGCACATAATTTCCCCACTGTCACCTTGGCCTTAAGCCATCATCTAACATGAAGTAATAATCTCTCAACTGGGTCTCCCTTCTCCCTGTCTACAATCTGTTCTTAACAGCAGCCAAAGTGATCTTTAATATATTCCTTTGTTCAATATCCACCACCAGTTAAAAGCTAGATTGTTTTGTTGCTAAGTTGTGTCTGAATTTTGTGACCCCATGAACTATAGCCTGCCAGGCTCCTCTGTCTATGGGATTTCCCAGGCGAGAATATTAGAATGGGTTGCCATTTCTTTCTCCAGGGACTCTTCCCAACCCAAGGATCAAACCTGAGTCTCCTGAATTGCAGGCATCTTTACCGCAGTAAAACTTTTCTGACTACTTTTTAAATATCTTCCTCTACTAAAATGTAAGCTCTATGAGTACACAAATATTTGGCCATTTTGTTCGTTGAAATATCCTCAGCACCTGGAATGGTACCTGGCATACAGTTGGTGTTCAAGAAATATTTGTTAAGTGAATGAATAAAGGACCAATTCATCAGGTGTCTAGAGTGGCTAACCTTAAGTTGGTACAAGTGATTTTTGATGGAGGCAGAGAACCAGAATTAGAAATATGGAACACCTTTAGTGAAAGGGCTCTGAGCTATACTTTACGTCATCAACCCCAGTGGATAAGGTTTTAATAGGTCTTTTAAAATTTCCAACTAAAGCATCATCTTTATACTGAAAAACATCTATCCTGACATTTCAAGCTTATTTTCTTATTTCACAACATTTTGGTTAGGATGAATCTGAATGAAGAAAAAGATAGGTACAAGCACAAATAAAACTAGATGAGTCCTTTCATTAAAAAAAAAAATTCCTAAAGTCCATATACCATATTCACCATTTCCAAAAGATATCCATTTCCTTTCCTTCCCATTTTTCTCCTTTCCAGTTATAAAAGCAATGCATGCTCAGCATAACTAAAATAATTCAGAGAAAGCATTTTTATATATCCAAGGCTTTCCTTTAGTGGTATCAGAGACTATGTTGGAATGCTACTCTGTTACCACTTTCTCAAAAATGCTCAAATAGGGCATGCAGGAACTTTGTTATCTGAACAAATAACAGTTACTGTAGAGCAAAACAGAACCTCTAAATTAGAAATTTAAACTTCAAGTAAAAATATACATAGAAATTATATATATATACATTATTTATTACACTTAAGTGTTTCTCATTGTAGCAGCTTGTCCCTTTCCTCTAGGGTGATAGATAGAATTCATCTTTGGAGGAAATCTCCACTTTTCTTGAGTAGGTAGAAGGTAAAAAGACAAGAGAAAGGGTTACAAGAAGGCATCTCATATCAGGATGAAACTGATAATACCAGTGGATAACATCATTGAGCCAGGGGCAATATGTATTACTTCATTTACTAATTATAACACTGTAAGGCTGACACTACTCAACCCCCTCCCCTGCCAACTTTTTAGACAAATGAAGAGAGCAAGAGATAAAAATATGCCCAGGGCCATATTTAACTAGGAAGTGGTATAGAGTCAAGCTTTGAATTCAGATAGTTTGACTCCACGTTCATTCCCTGAACCTGCTAGATATGTCTCATAGGGCTGTCTTTAGAATTAAATAAGATAATATATGTAAGAGGCTTAATATATGTCCTGGCAAAATAAGTATTACTTAAATATTATATAATTTGTATTATAAAGACTGGAGTTCATTTCTTTCTCTCCTTCCATCAGAAATTTAATGGGAAACTTTAAAAGTCGTATTATGAAAAGCTTAAAGGAAAGAACTGTTCAGTAAAAGCTTATCCAACTACCAACAATCTGATCCAGTAATTTTTTATTGTAAATATCACTGATTTCAAGGTGACTCCCCTTTTATTCCAGAGCTATAAGTCTAAGAAGTGTGATTTATGTTTCTCCCTAGGTTTGCTCAAGCAATGCTTGCCCACAAAGCATGCCATAATAATGTTCCACCCTCTCTGATTTGCATTATGACTCCGTGAATTAAAATCTTGTTATGTAGGTCATTTCTTCTCAGTTGAAAATGATACTGAGTTAATCCATGCCTGATATTGAAAGAATTTTTTGATGCTGTTTGAATGATAAATAGCATCTGGAAAAATTTATCTCAAGTCTTTTTTCCTGCTGTTGTTTTTTAATCTTAAAGGGAGCAGCTTGTATACTCTATACAAAGCTTTTCTGTTTGTTTCTAACCCAATCTTTTCTAGGAAAAGAGTTAATACTATATAATATTTTCAGATTCCATAATGATCCATCCTAAATAAAGATACTCTACAAACTTAATTTGTTTTAGACTGGTCAAAAAGTAATTTATCCTTCCTTGTTATATAGTGTATTTCAACATCTTAAATTACAAAGCAACTTTGTTAGGAGAATCTTGTTAAATTGCTAAATTGTTAAATCCTTTTGTTTTCATAAGGAGTTTGTGTCATGTTCCCTCTTGAAGCAGTGGTGTGCAGGTAAATGTTTAACAACAAGCTCTCCAGAGGGGAAAATCCTGATTTGTAGCATTTGCAGATTTCTGTGGTTGACAGATAAATGCCTTCCCCTAAATTCCTAAATTAATTCCTGGAACCTGAGAATAAATTTGTTTATATGGCAAAGGAGAAGTAAAATTGTACATGAAATTACTGTTGGTAATCAGCTGACTTTAAAATAGGGACATTATCCTGGATTTTTCAGAGCCCAGTGTAATCAAAGAATCCTTAAAAGTGAAAGAGGGAGTCTGAAGAGGAAAGTCAGAGGGAGATGTGACTATAAAAGAATGATAAAAGAAATGCAATGTTGCTGGCTTCAAAGATGGAGAAAAGATCATGAGCCAAGGAATGTGGGAAACTTCAAAGAAGCTGGAAAACCTATGGAAATGAATTATCTTAGAGCTTCCAAAAGGAATTCAGTCCAATGAATTCTAACTAATGTAACTGTGAGATAGCAATTTGTGTTTTAAGACATTAAATTCATGGTAGTTATAGGCACAATGGAAAAACTAATACATCTACTGTGGCAGAGTTTAAGGTACTATCTTGTTTTTTTCAATAGAAGTTTGGAAAAATGCAAGAAGAATTAGCTCTTGAGAGCTGATGTTGAACTCATTCTAGCATGGCACTGAGTGGACTCAAATAGGAAAAGGTTTGTTCATTTTCTCCTTATATTTCTAGTAGAATAATAAGCTCAAAAAAGTGATTAATTGAAAACCTTTTACTATCATTAAGCTGTTTGCTAGTATTTTCTTTCTTTTTTGTTTTGTTTTTCCTTAGAGTCTAAGGCAGCTAGAAGGTAGGAAATGGGCGTCTAGGGAGGGGAAAGAGAATGGGAGGAGGTGATCACGTTGAACAACTATTGAGGGTGAAGACAGTTCAAATGAGGTCCCATTTAGCTGAACAGAATCAAGTCCCCTACATGCTTTTAGATTTTTATACAATATGAAAATTGCTGCTCTTTTATAGTTTTTTTTTTTCCAAATTGTTCACTAGAAACTAAGTAAAAAAATCAGGATTATATACAGAAAAGAGGACAGGGTTTGAATAACATAGAACTTTAGTCACTATCCAGCCAAAAAAACCCCCACAAAAATCAACTCAAGAGATCAAAAACACCATAATGGAAATGAAGAGGGCCTTTGATGGGCCGTATGTAAACTGGACAGAACTAAGGGAAAAAAAAATATGAGCTAGAGGATATATCAATAGGATCCTTGGAAACTGGAAAACAAAGAGACCAAAGACAAACAAAAGAATATGCAAGTTGTATGGAACAACTTCACACATACGTATAATGGAAATGGAAGGAGAAAAAAGACAAGAGCAGAAGAAATACTTGAATAATGACTGAGAATTTGCC
The DNA here is from genome assembly GCA_917880005.1 of Nanger dama. Lineage (NCBI taxonomy): Eukaryota > Metazoa > Chordata > Mammalia > Artiodactyla > Bovidae > Nanger > Nanger dama. Next base: position 42,955,893 of record CAKJTW010000007.1, read on the forward strand.
AAAATTAATGTCATAAGCTAGCTCACAGATCCATGAGGACACTGAGCAGGTAAATGCCAAAAAAAAATACTATCCCTAAGCATATTAATTTTAAACTACTGAAAGTCAAGGATTAAAAAAAAAAAAATCCTAAAGCCAGAGGAAAAGCAATTACTTGTAGAGGAACAGAGGTAAGAATTACATTTAGCTTCCCTCAGAAACAATGCAAGCAAGGAGAGTGGAGTGAAATATTTTAAATGTTTTGAGAAGGAAAATGCACCTCCCTAGAATTCTGTTCAAAATTGTTCAAAAGTGAAGGAGAAATAATGACTCTCAAACAAAAGCTGATGGAATTCGTTGCCAATAGATCTGCCTTGCAAGAAATGTTATAAGTTCTTTAAGAGAAGAGAAATAATGTAGGTCAGAAACTTGGATTTACTTAAAGGAAAGGGAGTGTATGGAAGAAGGAATAAATGAAGGTAAAATAAAAATTTTAATTTTCTTCATGATTTTTCTAACAGCAGTTTGTTCAGATAATGCTAACAATGCATTTATATGCTGTGGATTCAATGCAGCAATGTATTTACATGCTTTAGATTCAGTGTCAGTTCAGCTCAGTCGCTCAGTCGTGTCTGACTCTTTGGGACCCCATGGATCGCAGCACGCCAGGCCTCCCTGTCTATCACCAACTCCCAGAGTTCACTCAGACTCATGTCCATCGAGTCGGTGATGCTATCAGCCATCTCATCCTCTGTCATCCCTCCTCCTCTCCCTTCATCCTCCTTCTCCTTCCCCCAATTCCTCCCAGCATTAGAGTCTTTTCCAATGAGTCAGCTCTTCGCATGAGGTGGCCAAAATCCCCAATCAAAGTCTTGGTAAGTTACTTTTGTGGATATTGACAAACTGATTTGAAAATTTTTGTGGAGATGCAAAAGAATCAGAATCACCAACACAATATTGAAGGAGAATAAGGTTGGAAAATTGACAGTACCCATCTTCAAGGCTTACTAGAAAGCCACAGTAATCAAGATTGTGTCATGCTGGAGAAGAAGATGTAGATTAACAAAACAGAATCAAGAATCCAGAAAAAATGGTACAGCTACTTCAGAAAACAGCTTGGGGTGCAGGGGAGGGGCGGGGTGCAGTTTCTTATATAACTGAACATACTATAGGATCCAGATATTTCTCTCCTTGATATTTACCCAGAAGAGCTGTAAACTTGTGCTCACAGAAAAACTGTACATGGACATTTATAGCAGCTGTCAAATAATAATTGTCAAAAGTTGAAAGAAGCCAAGATGTCCTTCAGTAGGTAAATGGATTAAGCTGTGGTACATCCGATAACAATTGAATATTATTCAGCACTAAAAAGATATGAGCTATCAACCCATGAAAAGACATGGAAGAATCTTGAATACATATTACTGAGTGAAAGAAGCCTTCCATTACTGTACTAGTCCAACTGTATGATACTCTGAAAAAGACAAAGCTGTAGAGACAGTTAAAAGTTCAGCAGTTGCCGGAGGTTGAGGGAAGGATACATAAATGGAATGCAAAGGATTTTTAAGGCACTGAAAATACTCTGCTTGGAACCATAATGATGGATATGTGTCATCATACACTTGTCCAGACCCATAGGATAAATAGCAAGGCTGAACCAATAGTGTAAACTGTGGACTTTGGATGATTGTGATATGTCAGTTTAGGTTCATCAGTTGTAACAAATGTACCATTTTGGTGGAGGTGTTGATAATGGGGCTGGGGGTTTATGCATATGTAGGGCAAGGGCTATATGGGAAATCTTTGTATCTTCCCCTTAAGTTTTCTGTGAACCTAAATCTGCTCTAAAAAAATAAAACCTTATTAAATTTTTTTACTTTAAAAAATAAGCTGAAGAGAAGAAAAGAAAAGAAGGTTAAAAAAATCCACTATTACTTTCAATCTCTCTGCAATTTTTTTCCCCTTTGCATCTCTTGTAACACACGGCCACAGACTATATTTATGATGGTTACAAAAACTTTATAAGTAAATCTACTTCCCCATTTCACACATCTTGATTGTTGCACCAAGGTTTTCTGTGTATCCACGAGAAGAGTGTCTATATCTCTTTTGTTTATCCTTGTATCTCCAGGGCCTGACAGTGTCTGCACGTAATAGACCTGAAAGTATTCATTGATTGAATATATAGAACATAATGTGATTGCAGAGGCTTTTGATTTATAGACATTTTCTGAGTGATAGTATAACTTAATTTGTAGATGGTAGTTGAATTTTGAATGAATGTTTAGAAGTGGAAAATGAAGTGCTTATATGTTATTAAAATGAAAATAAAATGCAATTGAATGTTTTTTTATAAACACCCAAGGGTTTATATATGAAACATCAATAAAATAGCTATGGGAAAACCCTAATTACTGACAGTTTACCATGTAGATACCTTATATGATGTTACTACATGGAAGCTACTAATTTGAATTACTCTATAAAAATAATGTATATAAGCATTTTTAGTTTATCATTATAATATGGTGATATCCCCCTCTTACTAGAATCCCACAGTGCCTAATAGTCATGAATAAATTTATAGACATGTTTTTCATATTGAAGCAAAACGACTATGAGCATGAAATATCCTCTTCTTTTAGTTTCCTTACTGCAGGCGAATAAAACAAAGGACCTAATGGATAGTGAGAATAAATTACTATATGGAGAAATAAGGACTGTATGCCTATTACTAATTTTTAGGCATATAAACAAGGAAACAAAAATAGATCATATTGCTGGTCCATATTGGCATAAAATATAATTTTATTTCTAGTTTTAAAGGTGATTTTTAAATAAGTATAATTTTTGAATTCAGCTAAATGTTGCCAGGAGAAGAAAATGAGTTTGGTATTTGCTGGCATATCAACTTGTAAACATGATCATAGATCATAAATTGCAAGAAATACAGTGCTATTTATTTTTAGATTGCAGTGAGAATTAGTTTACTGGAAAGAAAACACAAAGACATTTTAGCTAATTTATATTGCTTCTTAAAAGCACAAACCTAATAAAATACTATGTTAGGGAAAGAAAAGCTTAGAAAGCAAAGAACATGGAGAAACATTGAATAATCAGACTGCTAGGGATAAAAAGTAAAGCTTAAGGTATTAGGAGGATTAATTTTGCTCTTGCTTTCTGTAATGGATAGGGAGGGGAGAGAAGGGAGCTCTTGTTTAAATGTGCAAGGCTGTTTACATTGGTTACCTCACTTTTTATCCTCACATCAGTCCTTTTAGGCTGCTATTGTTTTACTAATTTCAGTATCAAAAATATAAGGTTCAAGGAGGCTGGTTGAGTAAGTCCCACTACTATCTTATAAAAGCAGGCATTTGAATCTAGATCTGTATAGCTCCAAAGTCCTTCCTCTTACCACTATTTCCAGCTATGCTCACCAAGGGGTGCCAATAATTTGAGTCCTGACGCCACAGGCACAATGATCTGGTATTAAGAATCTACAGCCTGGTGGGAATGGCTTAAATTTGCCTTAACTCTTGCTCTTTTGATTGCCTTTGAGTATTTTTATTCGTATATTAACAGATGAAGAAATTGGAGTAGAGAAGTTAAGCAAATTATGGTTACACAGAACTCAAATTGCTGAAATGGGATTTGAAATCAGAAATGGTAACTCCAGAGCATACAAACTTAACTATTGTGCTAAAATGTCAGGTGTTATGGAAGAGGAAATATAATCCTTTCTCCCTACCACAGCTTTCATTATCTCCTGGAGATTTATGCTGCTTATGGGAAGGTGGCTGAGGATAAGGGGGTGAAGTGGGGAGGGGAGTGTAGAGGGAAGAGAACTCAAATGCAGTTCTTTAATTAATTACTTTGGTGTTTGTTTCATGGCTCATACCTGCTTTTGATATATGTTGTAGGAGACAGGAAAACAAAAGGTATATTTGGATAGTGATAAATAGGAATATAAGATATAAGATTTTTAGCATGAGGTATGCAAGCTGGTAGTCAGAGATAAGACTAAAATGTGTGTTGAGAACAGATCAAGAAAGGAAGAAAAGATAAGAGTGGATTTTATATGGTGGTTGAAGAGAAACATTTATGATGGATACAATTAGAGATTTGCTTTTGAAAGATTAATCTGGCATAGTTGTACATGTGATTTTGAGAGAGAAGACATTGGAATCAAAGTCCAACTGAAAAGCTATTTAAAAAATAATTTAGACTACATGAATCTATTAGGAAAAAATTACTTGTTAAAACAGAAAAATCCCCTATGTTCATCATGTCAGGCTGCCACAACAAAATACCATATACATAGTGGTTTAAACAAAGGAAATGTATTTTCTTGTAGTTCTGGGAGCTGGAAGACTGAGATTAAGGTGCCTGCACGGGTTGGTTTATGGTGAGAACGTTTCCTGGTAGGTAACCTTCTCTATGTTGTGACATAGCAGAGGGAGAGACAGCAAATTCCCTGGTGTCTCTTTATGAGGCCACTAAGACCATCATGAGGGCGTCCCTTGTAGCTCAACGGTAAAGAATTCACCTGCCAACAGGGGGCGCAGGCTTGATCCCTGGCTGAGATTCCTGGAGAAGGAAATGCAACCCACTCCAGTATTTTTGCCTGGAGAATCCCATGGACAGAGAAGCGTGGCGGGCTACAGACCATGGGGTCACAAAAGAGTCAGACATGACTTAGTGACTAAACAACAACAATGCCATCGTGAACCCCACTCCCATGACCTCTTCTAACCTTAATCACCTCCCAAAGGCCCCGCATCAAATACTATCATACTAGAGTTTAGGGCTTCAACATGTACATTTTGGGGGAATATAAACATTTACTCCATTATACCCCACATCTTCATGGCTTAACTGAATAGAGTTTAATGAAGTTTGACATGTTTTCCTTGGTGGGAAGTTTTCAATATGGGTCATGTTCAAAGTTGAGATTGAACCCTGCATGACACATAATAGTTTCTACAGCAAGGAGTAAGTGTAGTTTTTTCTGTGCTAGGTCTGAACATATCTCCTATTGATCTAGAGACTTAAGAATTATGAGATGAACTCTCTGCAGGATCTTCCAGGCAAGAGTACCGGAGTGGGATGCCATTGCCTTCTCCGAACTCTGCCTCCCACATACTCAATAATATAATATATAATCGTATATGATACCAGATAATCCCAATAAACATACCCACTCAGAAAGAAGACAAAGTAGAAACACACATCAGTCTCTGGTCCATTAAAGCTCTGAAATCTCTCTATGTTATCAGAGTCCCCTTCTGTAGGGATAGGGAGTGTCCCTTGATTGGGTAATTCTAGTTTCTGGGAGATGCGGCTCAGTCCATTGTTCTTTGTGTTTCTTAGGTCTTTTTTTTTTTTTTTTTTTTTTACGAGTACTTTTCAGTATTCCCCTTGGTCTCATCTAAAATGAATACTGGAGAATATACCCTCCCTGGGTACTTAGTAGCTTTTTTTGAATCTGCTTTTTGTCTGAGGAAAGTTAGAGGCAGGGGGTTGTTCTAAGACTCTAAAGGTCTCAGATACTTCTAGAAAAGGCTCATGATTTATCAGACAGAAAAATGCTCTTGTAAACTTAATAGGCATTTAATCTGATTCCAGTGACTTTTATATGCCTATCACACAGCAGCAGCTCTTTTAAAGACATAGATAGGTTTACTATCAGAGAAGGCGATGGCACCCCACTCCAGTACTCTTGCCTGGAAACTCCCATGGACGGAGGAGCCTGGTAGGCTGCAGTGCATGGTGTCGCTGAGTTGGATGCAACTGAGCGGCTTCACTTTCACTTTTCACTTTCATGCATTGGAGAAGGAAATGGCAACCCACTCCAGTGTTCTTGCCTGGAGAATCCCGGGGATGAGGGAGCCTGGTGGACTGTTGTCTGTGGGGTCCCACAGAGTCAGACACGATTGAAGTGACTTAGCAGCAGCAGCAGCAGGTTTACTATATATCTTTTCTTTTTAACCACCTTCTTCTTCTCTATATTACTCTCACTCTCACCTCATTATGATCTCTTGGTGTTTCACCTTAATTGGAGTACCTTGGACTTATCAAACTCCTACAGCAGAAACATACCCTAAATTTATTTACCTTGGGGCATTTTGTCCAACTGAAAGTATTTACTGGGTGCCAACTCAATTTATGCACAAATCTTAGCTTTGATGTTTGCCAGAGGCTCAGTTTTAATCAGTTTTAATTCGTTGTTTTACTATTTGAGTTTGAGGAGAGTTACCTCTTTCAACTCTACAAATCACTGAATTTCTGTATTCTCTCTAAATCATATATTTCTGTTTCTTACCAGCCAATTCTTTTCATGAGCTTCTCATTTTCCTGTGATATCTCACTGAATGTAGGCAATGCTAACTATACCTATAGTTTGTTAGGTATATAATCTTCTATAGAAGTTATTTCAGGAAACAGGTCTGCCAGATGTTTTGCCGTGGCATAGTTTTTGGACAAACATATTTTCAGGCTCTGAAAACTCTTTCATTTTTACCTATTCCCTGAACCCAGTGCCACATTTGTAGATCAAATTGCCAACATTCACTGGATTATGGAGAAAGCAATTCCAGAAAACAGTCTACCTCTGTTTCATTGACTATGCTAAACCCTTTGACTGCATGGATCATAACAAACAGTGGAAAGCTTTTAAACAGATGGGTATACCAGACCATCTTACCCATCTCCTGAGAAACCTGTATGTGGGTCAAGAAGCAACAGTTATAACCGTGTATGGAATAACTGACTGGCTCAGGATTGAGAAAGGAGTAAAATAGGGCTGTCTGCTGTCATTCAGTTTGTTTAACCTATACACTGAACCCCTCATGAGAAATGCTGGGCTAGATGATTTACCAGCTGCAATCAAGAATGGCGGGAGAAACATCAACAACCTCAGATAGGTGGATGGTACCACTCTAATGGCAGAAAGTGAAGAGGAACTAAAGTGCCTCTTGATGAGGGTGAAGGAGGAGAGTGACAGTTTCTTCTTCTTGGGCTCTAAAATCACTGTGGATGGTGACTGCAGCCATGCAATCAGAAGACGATTGCTTCTCAGCAGGAAACTGGTGGCAAACCTAGACAGTGTGTCAAAAACAGACATTACTCTGTCAACAAAGATCCATATATCCAAGGCAATGGTCTTCCCAGTCGTCATGTACAATTGTGAGAGCTTGACTGTAAAAAGGTAAAATGCCGAAGAATTGATGCCTTCGAACTGTGGTGCTGGAAAAGACTCCTGAAAGCAAGGAGATCAAACCAGTCAATCTTAAGGGAAGTCAACCCTGAATATTCACTGGAAGGACTGATGGCTGAAGCCAAATCTCCAGTATTTTAGTTGTCTGATGGGAATAGCTGACTCATTGGAAAAGTCCATGATGCTGGGAAAGATTGAGGGCAGAAGAAGAGGGCATCAGAGTTTGAGATGGCTGGATGGCATCACCAATGCAATGGAAATAACTTGGGCAAACTGAGGGAGAAGGTGAGGGACAGGGAGGCCTGGTGTGCTGCAATCTGTGGGATCGGAAAGAGTTGGACACGACTGGGCAACCAAACAACAACAACAATTGTTTTGTCAGCACCTGACTGGAAGGTACTAATTATTACATTCTTCAGGATAGGCTAGATTATGACATAGAAACTCCCAAATATCAGTAGCTTACTGAACCAAATTTGTTTTTCTTTCATGCTACATGCTTACTGTGAGTTGGGTAAGAGATTCTGTTCATAGTAGTCACGAAGGAATCAAGGCTAGTGGAAATTTCAACTAAATACTTTCTTCCAGAACCATAGGATAGCCCACCTATTCTCATTTGTTTGGATGTTTCCCAGTCTTAGCACTGAAAACCCTGCTTCCCATGAACCCAGTCAAACCAGAATAGTGTTTCTGGTATTGCTCTGGTCTTTTGTCTTGAACTCCTGTGTCCTAGGGAATCACTCAGTTCTGGGAAAATTGAGGTAATTGGTCATCTGATGCAATCACTGCAGTAGTGGGAAGGAAATGTTATTCTTAAGCCATCAGACCAAAAATGACATCTGCCACTGTTCCTTCCTCTCATTAGTCAGTGTAAGTTGGATGGCATTGTCTCAAATCAAAGTGGGCAGAGAAGAGCAACTGACCACGTGTTTACAAAGCAGAGTCAGAAATATTTAGTGAACAGCGCAAACTACCACAGGAAGACAAAGTAGTTGAATAAGCAGCTGGTTAGATCATAACATGTAAAAGAAATTGTGGCAATTTAAGATATTAAAACATATGAAAAGTTATACAAATAAAATCAATATAAATATGCTAAAATCTGGTATTTAAAAGGGAACTTAGAAAATAAATTAGATCCCAAAGATAACAGATCTGCTTTTGAACTATAAATTTAGCAACAAATACCTTCTTGGTTCTAGTTTGTATGTATACATGTACATGTGATGGTGGATATAATACATGTAGAATTTTATGCTCAGTTACTCTCTGAGAATTTTGTAGAATATATGAGCAGTGAATGCAAATCAGTCACTTGTAAAAATTTCTCTTTCTGAGCTCTGCAAATGTGAGAATGAACTAAGGATTTCCAAATTTACCAGTTATTAGAGTATAGGTGCAGAATAGTGTCTAATCATTTATTCATCTATCAACTTATTCCGTATTTATTTAGTGACATAAACTGTGGATTTAGGGACAGAAAATGTAAGGATGTAGACAGAAAATCCCCCTCTTCTCTTTGGAGGAGACAGATAAACAGGATAATTACTGTGAGGGGAATAAACAGGATGACTAGATAGAGAGCAAAGAGAGGGCACAGAATGGGTAAGAAGTCTTTTGATTCGAATCATAGGGAAATTTCTCTGTGAGGAAGTTATATAGCAGGAATAAGCTGCCAAGGGAAGAGCTGGAATAGCTTTATAGCCACAAGTGTTACCAAGTACAAAAGCACAGGTTGCAGTAGTGTAGTAGTAATAATCTCACAGTCACGTCCGACTCTTTGCTACACCATGGACTGTAGCCCACCAGGTTCCTCTGTCCATGGGATTCTCCAGGCAAGAATACTGGAGTGGGTTGCCATTCCTTTCTGCAGGAGATCTTCCCAACCTAGGAATCAAACCTGGGTCTCCTACATTGCAGGCAGATTCTTTATTGTCTGAACCACCATGGAAGCCCTGAGGCTTCAAAGAGGAACCAAATAAAGCCAACATGGTCAGAGTATAGCCTTGGGAAAATTGATACAAAAAGAAGTGGAAGAAGAGGTAAGAGCCAGGCCAGGATAAAGAGTTTGGACTCTATTCTGATCATAGATTTTTTTTTCAGTAAGTGATATGATCTGCTTCTTGTTTTACAGAGAATAATCTGATTGCTGTTTGCAATATGGATGGAAGAAGGCAAGGAAAAAGGCAAGGTGACTAGTTACAAGACACTTTTAACAATCTTGGTGAGACATAGTGGACTTCGAATTAAGGGGGTGGCAATGGGTATGGAGGGGCTTCCCTAGTGGCTCAGCAGTTAAGAATCACCTGCTAATGCAGGAAACATGTTTTAATCCCTGATCTGGGAAGATGCCCTGAAGAAGGAAATGGCAACCCACTCCAGTATTCTTACCTGGGAAATCCCATAGACAGAGGGGCCTCATGGGCTATAGTCCATGGTATCATAAAGATTCAGGCAAGACTTAGTGAACAAATAGCAACAACAACAAAAATCGGTATGGAGAGAAATGGATAGATTTTAGATACAATGTGGAGCTAGTAGCAGTGGGATCTGACAATGAATGTGATGATAAAGAATCTGCCATATAGGAGACCCGGGTTTAATTCTTGGGTTGGGAAGATCCACTGGAGAATAGAATGGCTACCACTCCAGTGTTCTTTCCAGGAGAATCCCATGAACAGAGGAGCCTGTTGAGCTACACGGTCCACGGGGCTGTAGATTCAGACACGACTGAGTAACTAACACTGATTGATTGACTAAAGAAGGAAAAGAAAGAATAGGATCAAGGATTACTCTTTAGTTTTTGAGCTTTAGTCATCTACTGTGTGGATATACCCTTTACTGATCTATCAGAAACCTAGAAAGAAACTAGATCTGTGGGAAAATCAAGAATTCTGCTTAGACAGTTTGATTTGCTTGTTGGACATCCAAGTGGAAATATCAAGTAAGCATTTAGATACATGGTTGTGGAAACCTGAAGAGATATACATAATGACACTGATGAGACATCAACATATTGATGTATTATAAGGTAAGGCAGTGGTTAAGGAAACATAGGGAGAGTGTGCAGATACAAAAGAAAAGAAGTCCTGTGCTGATTTGGAGGTACTCCACCATTTAGAGACTTTGTAGAGAAGACAGAACAGAAAAGGAGACTGAGAAGATCCAGCTGGTAACACAGAGTGTAGTGTACTGAACATGGATGGAGGAGACTGTTTTAAAAGCAGTGATACTACCACACGATTGCACTCATCTCACATGCTAGTAAAGTAATGCTCAAAATTCTCCAAGCCAGGCTTCAGCAATATGTGAACAGTGAACTTCCAGATGTTCAAGCTGGTTTTAGAAAAGGCAGAGGAACCAGAGATCAAACTGCCAACATCCGCTGGATCATGGAAAAAGTAAGAGAGTTCCAGAAAAACATCTATTTCTGCTTTATTGACTATGCCAAAGCCTTTGACTGTGTGGATCACAATAAACTGTGGAAAATTCTGAAAGAGATGGGAATACCAGACCACCTGACCTGCCTCTTGAGAAATCGGTATGCAGGTCAGGAAGCAACAGTTAGAACTGGACATGGAACAACAGACTGGTTCCAAATAGGAAAAGGAGTACATCAAGGCTGTATATTGTCACCCTGCTTATTTAACTTCTATGCAGAGTACATCATGAGAAACGCTGGGCTGGAAGAAGCACAAGCTGGAATCAAGATTGCTGGGAGAAATATCAATAACCTCAGATATGCAGATGACACCACCCTTATGGCAGAAAGTGAAGAGGAGCTAAAGGGCCTGTTGATGAAGGTGAAAGAGGAGAGTGAAAATGTTGGCTAAAAGGTCAACATTCAGAAAACGAAGATCATGGCATCTGGTCCCATCACTTCATGGGAAATAGATGGGGAAACAGTGGAAACAGTGTCAGACTTTATTTTGGGGGCTCCAAAATCACTGCAGATGGTGACTGCAGCCATGAAATTAAAAGATGCTTACTCCTTGGAAGAAAAGTTATGACCAACCTAATAGCATATTCAAAGCAGAGATATTACTTTGCCGACTAAGGTCCGTCTAGTCAAGGCTATGGTTTTTCCAGTGGTCATGTATGAAAGTGAGAGTTGGACTGTGAAGAAAGCTGAGTGCTGAAGAATTGATGTTTTTGAACTGTGGTGTTGGAGAAGCCTCTTGAGAATCCCTTGGACTGCAAGGAGATCCAACCAGTCCATTCTAAAGGAGATCAGCCCTGGGATTTCTTTTGAAGGAATGATGCTAAAGCTTACACTCCAGTACTTTGGCCACCTCATGCGAAGAGTTGACTCATTGGAAAAGACTCTGATGCTGGGAGGGATTGGGGGCAGGAGGAGAAGGGGACGACAGAGGATGAGATGGCTGGATGGCATCACAGACTTGATGGACGTGAGTCTGAGTGAACTCCGAGAGATGGTGATGAACAGGGAGGACTGGCGTGCTGCGATTCATGGGGTCGCAAAGAGTCGGACACGACTGAGCGACTAAACTGAACTGAACTGAACTGATTGTGGTGGTAGTGAATTGTGCTCTTGCTGCTGAAAAGTTCAATAAAGAAAAAAAAACCATCAAATTTGTCAACATGAGAACTGCAACAAGAGCAATCTCTATGGAATAGGTTGAGGGATGAGTATAAAATAAGGAAATGGAGACAGTGAGTATAGATAAAATCTCCAGGCATAAAGTAATCATATCAAATATAAACAGCAGTAATATAATTAAATTATAACAATATACTTCAGTAAATAAAAATATTACCAATTCATAATTATATCACTTATCTCTAGATGGAAATTAATTACAGAAGGTGATAGTGAGTGTAAATCTAAAAATGGGAGGCTAAAGTCCAGAAATCTACCAATTATTCCAATAGTCTCAGAGGGAGAGTGACAATGAACCTAGAAAAAACTGCTTTCATCACCATAGAGATGGCTTTGGTGAAGAACAAGGAGGATTCTTCATAGTTCACTACTGTCTCAATGAAAATTGCCTTCATTAGGTTAATTTATCTCTCTTTACTTTGATTTCTTGCCTCCCAAACAATTCTGTGTCCCAAAGTAACTGATACAGAGAGAAGGGAAAGAAAAACAAAAAGGAGTTTTGATGGAAGGTAGAATGAATAGAAGGATTCATTTTGGAGAGGAGATGTTTCTGGTTTCCATTTTTGTTTGTTTGTTTGTTTGTTTTTTTCCCCCTGAGAAGAAAATAATGAAGATAGTATGCAATCACACAGCGAAGTATGTAGTATCAGACCAAGTGTGGAGCTTGGGTTGCTGTAACAGCATACCACATACTGGATGGTTTAGACAACAGAAATTTATTTTCTCACAATTGTGGAGGTTGGAAATCCAAGACCAAGGTGCCAGAAAATTCAGTTTCTGGTATTACGTCTTTCCCTGGCTTGCAGACTGCTTTCTCCCTGTTCCCTTTCATGAACTTTATTTTGTATGTGTGTGCATGTCGAGAAATCTCTGATGTCTTTTCCTGTTGTTATAAGAACACTAGTCCTACCAGATAAGGGTTCTACCCTTATGATCTCATTTAACCTTCATTACCTAAAGGCCCTATTTTCATGTACAGTCATGGTGAGGGTTTGGGCATATGAATTTGAGGGGAACACTATTCAGTTCATAACAAATGGTTTTTACTCTTCTTAAAAAGGAGGATGCATTTTCTATTGACTAGGTAATAATCAATAGAAATTATTGAAAAAATATGAAAGGATTGTGTAGCCATATTACAGTTTGACTACATTTCAAAGCAAGACAGCAGCATGGGAGTGGGAATTCATATAAAGGCCAGAGGTTAAATAGATTTGAAAATTGGAATGGTAGACATAAACAAGAATGTCCAGGAGTATGGGGAAGATGTGGGCAGGAGAAAATATTGTTAATGTGGGCTTTTTCAAAATGGTTGGCCATTGGATTTAAACTAATGCTTTCCTAAATTTTTCATGTCAATAGCAGGAAAATGACAAAGCAATGACAATTTTTATAGCATTTTAAGGCATCTGTATAAGTCTTGGTGGAAAAATTTTATATTATCAATTTTACATTTTAGTAACATATACTAAAGAGAATAATGAATAGAAAATACTACAGAAGATATTACTTTTGAATTGTTTGCAATTCTAAATAAAATCCTTTAAAATGTCTTAATGAAAAATTTCAGTTTGTTTTCTGAGCATATCATTTTTAATATCAGAATTTTTTCCCTTTAGAATAGCCATATGCCATTATTGATTAAGACTTTTTAAGAGGTGATACATTTAAATTCTTGATAGTCATTATTGATATAATAAGTAAGTATATAATAAAAATTAAAATAGAATTTTTAGGACATTTGTAGGAATTTAAATCAGTTTCAAAAATGATTTTTAAAAGTTTTTTCCACTGGCAAATGTAATATTGGACTTTTTCTGAGATAGTAAAGAGATTCAAATCCAGTTAAACTTTTCCAGACCAAGAATTTAAATGCATTTGCATTGTTAGAAGAATCTTCCTGTCGCTAGCTTGGTGGCTGCAAAAGGACAAATTAACCATGACTTATTTAGGAGGACATTTTGGGATGTAGTCTCCATCTATACCTGCCCACAGTTCTCCCTGACCTCTTCACTCCAACATCCTGGAGCGTGGGCTGTATTACTTGATTTACTGGAACTCAAACTCCTTCAACAGCTTCCTGGGTCACTTGTAGGGAGAGGGCTGTGACTGAGTGCTGAAACACTTGAGGATGTCCAAGTGATAGAACACATCCTTGTCCGTGGTCCTCATTGTGTGACAGAATGGGACGCACCAAGGATTACTCATTTTGGTGGGCAGCACTTGAGTTGCCTCCTGAAGCGCCCCAGAGAAGGCTGCAATCTTCCAGAGGTTACCAAATAGAGTAGTGTTCGATCCAGGCCCCACTATGCTTCTTGAAGATTAAATAGAACATCATTTTAGGTAGCTCTGTCTAAGTTTTGCAAATAGACAATTATAATAAAATCAGAAGAGGGATGATGGTTTCAAGGAACTAGGAGAAGCTGTAATGAGGAAAAAGAATAGGTTCATTCTACTCAGAGCTTACATTCTAAAAATTCTGTCCCTGTTCCCACCTTTGTGCTTATAATATAGAAAACACAAAATGATGTATTTATTCAGACCAGTGGATCATCCAACTCAATCCTTTTTGTATACTAGCACCAGGAAATATTTTATAGGAAAACATAATTCTTTCCAAGCAAGGAATAATACCAAATTTGCTTACTTAAAAAAACCCAACTATCTATTATAGATAAGTCATCTGTGTATTTGTGTCAGTATTCTTGAATATAATGTAGTACTCTTCTGGTAGTTGAAGGTGACCCCGTAGATTGTAACCTACTAGGCTTCTCCGTCCATGGGATTCTCCAGGCAAGAATACTGGAGTGGATTGCCATTTCCTTCTCCAGGGGATCTTCCTGACCCAGGGATCGAACCCGGGTCTCCCACACTGGAGGCAGATGCTTTAACCTCTGAGCCACCAGGGAAGCATTTCTGGTAGTAGGCAATATATATTTTAAACAGCTTTATTGAGACATGATTTGCATACTATGCAATTCATCCTTGTAAAGTGTATAATTTCATGATTTTTCATATGTTCACAGAGATGTGCAACTGTCATCACATTCAATTTTAGAACATTTTCTTCACCTCAGGAAATAACTCTGTAACCTTTAGCTATTATCACTCTACTCCCCCATAACTTTCTTAGCTCTAAGCAACCAGTAATTTACCTTCTGCCTCTAGAGATTGCCTATTCTGGTCTTTCATATGAATGGAATCATATAATATGGAGGCTTTTGTGACTAACTTTTTTCACTTAGCATAATGTTTTTTTAAGATTCATCTAAGTTGTACCAAAAGGCTTCCTGGTGGCTCAGACAGTAAAAATCTGCCTTCAGTACAGGAGTGAAAGTCACTCAGACATGTCTGACTCTTTGCGACCCCATGGACTGTAGTCTATGAAATTCTACAGGTCAGAATAGTGGAGTGGGTAGCCATCCCCTTCTCCAGAGGATCTTCCCAACCCAGGGATGGAACCTAGGTCTCCCACATAGCAAGGAGATTCTTTACTAGCTAAGCCACTAGGGAAACCCAAGAATACTGGAGTGGGTTGCCTATCCCTTCACCCATGGATCTTCCTGACACAGGAATGGAACCAGTGTCTCCTGCATTGTAGGCAGATTCTTTATCAGCTGAGCTACCAGTAAATCCCACAATACAGGAGACCCAAATTCAGTCCTTGAGTTTGGAAGATTCCCTGGGAGAAGGGAATGGCAACCCACTCCAAAATTCTTGCCTGGGAAATCTCATGAACAGAAGAACCTGGCAGGCTACAGTCATACAGTCACAAAGAGTTAGAGATGACTGAGCAACTAACACTTTTCAAGCTGTACCCCAAAATGTACAAACTACCATACACTTTGCTCACTTCACATGCTGGCAAGGTTATGCTCAAAATCCTTCAAGCTAGGCTTCAGCAGTACTTAAACAGAGAATTTCAAGATGTATAAGCTAGGTTTAGAAAAGGCAGAGGAACCAGAGATCAAACTGTCAACATTCCTTGGAACACGGAGACAGCAAGGGAGTTCCAGAAAAACATCTACTTCTGTTTCACTGACTATGCTAAAGCCTTTGTGTAGATCACAGCAAACTGGGGAAAAATTCTTGAGAAGATGGGAGTACCAGACCACCTTACCCCTCTTCTGAGAACCCTCTATGTGGGTCAAGAAGCAACGGTTAGAACTGAACATGGAATAACAGACTGCTTCAAAATTGGAAAAGGAGTCCAACAAGGATGTATATGTCACCCTGCTTGTTTAACTTCTATGCAGAATACATCATGTGAAATACGAGGCTGGATGACTCACAAGCTGGAATCAAGATTGCCGGGATAAATATTAACAGGCTCAGATGTGCAGATGATAACACTCTAATGGCAGAAAGTGAAGAGGAGCTAAAGAGCCTCTTGAGGGTGAAAGAGGAAAGTGAAAAAGCTGATGTGAAAATAACATTCAAAACACTAAGATCATGGCATCTTGTCTCATCACTTCATGACAAATAGAAGAGGAAAAAGTGGAAGCAGTGACATATTTTATTTTCTTGGGCTCCCAAATTGCTCAAGATGGTGACTGCAGCCATGAAATGGAAAGACTCTTGCTTCTTGGATGAAAAGCTATGACAAACCTAGGCAGCGTATTCAAAAGCAGAGATTGCTTTCTAACAAAGGTCCATATATAGTCAAAGCTGTGGTTTTTCCAGTAGTCACGTACAGATATCAGAGCTGGACCATACAGAAGATAGAGAGCTGAGGAGTCGATGCTTTTGAATTGTGGTTCTGGAGAAAATTCTTGAGCGTCACTTGGACCACAAGGAGATCAAACCAGTCAATCCTAAAGGAAATAAACCTTGAATATTAATTGAAAGGATTGTTGTTGAACAATCAGTTTGGCCACCTGATTTGACTCAGGGCTTTGGAAAAGCCCCTGATGTTGGGAAAGATTGGAAACAAAAGGAGAAGGGAGTAGCAGAGGATGATATAGTTAGATAGCATCACTGACTCAATGGACATGAATCTGAGCAAACTCCGGGAGATAATGGAGGACAGAAGAGCTGGCTTGCCTCAGTCCACGAGGTTGCAGAGTCAGACATGACTTAGTAACTTGGCAACAACAGCAAGCTGTGCTATATATCAGTACTTCTTTTTATGGCCAAATAATATTTCATTGTATGCATATGCTACATTTTATTTCTGCATTTGTCCCCTGACTGATATTTGGGTTTCCCCCTACATTTTATGTACTATGATTAATGATGCTGTAAGTATTCCTACACATTTTTTTTTGTGTGTTGGCATCTATTTCATTGCTCTGGAGTGTATATCTAAAAGTTGAATTGCTGGGTCATGTGGTAGCTGTGTGTTTAATCATTTGAGAAGCTACCAGAATGTTTTTCAAAGGACTGAAGTATTTTATATGCTCATCAACAGTGTGTGCATGCTCTGATTTCTCTACATCCTCATCAGCCCCTGTTATTATCTGACCTATTAATTCCTGCCATCTCAGTGGGTGTGAAGTGGTATCTCATTTTGTTTACAATTTGCAGCTTTCTGTTGACTAATGATATTGAGAATCTTTCCGTATGCTTATTGGCTAGAGAATTGCTCATTTAAAAGATGGGGTCTCTCTCTCTCTTTTTTTAAATGAGCTATAATAATTCTTTACATAACCTAGATGTAAGGTCCTTATCACATACATGATTTAAAATATTTTCTTTCATTGTATTATATGTGTTGTATTTTTACTTTTTTAATGGAGTCTTTTGAAGCACAAAAATTTTAAATTTTGAACTTCCCGGGTGGTCCAGTGGCTAAGACTCCACACTCACAATGCAGGAGGCCCCAGTTTGATCCCTGGTCAGGAACTAGATCCCCACGCTGCAACTAAGAGCTCGAGTGCCACAACTAAAGATCTCCCATGCGACCCCATGCATAACTGAGTTCGAAGATCCCATGTGCCACAGCTAAGACCTGGTGCAGCCAAGTAAATAAATAAATATTTAAAAATCCTTTGAATTTTAATGAAGTTGGTTACTTTTTTCTTCTGTTGCTCATGATTTTAGTGTCATATTTAAGAATTCTTTGTCAAATACTGTGTTTTCTATGAACTTTATAGTTTTAGCTTTTACATTTAGGGATTTTGATCCAGTTTGAATTGTTTGGTATCTGTTATGAGGTAAAGATGTTTTGATCACCTACTATTTACCTAGTTGGTGAGGGAGGTATCCTCTATCATAAATAGTATGAGATGGTTGAACACATGATATCTAGCACTGGACAGATGAAATCCAATAGAAGATTATTAATCAATCATGCTTGCAGCCCCAGAGAGGACACAGAATATCATACAGGGCCACATGAGGGCAGCACTTGAGAATAGTAAGGATAAGCAGAGGCTGTGGGAGCCAGACTTTGGAGTATCCAGAGGATGAGGTGATCCCTGGCTCCTACAGGAGATCATTGGCTTGTTTGTGATTGCCTTGTTTAAATTTTATGGACTGGCAAGGAGATAAAGCCCATTAGACTGAGGACGGAGTGTGTTGTACTTGGTGCAGCTGGCAGAGAAACTAGTCAGATGGGAAACCTTTCCTGCAGGGTGGGGGGCATATCTCACGAGAATAAGGAACCTTACGCTTAAGACTTTGGGGCCCTGCAAAGCTCAAAGAAGTCAATGCAGCGCAGGAAATGTTTGACTTTGTAATGTGCTGTGCTTAGTCGCTCAGTCTTGTCTGACCCTTAGTGACCCCATGGACTCTAGCCCGTCAAGCTCTTCTGTCTGGGGTGGGTTGCCGTGCCCTCCACCAGGGGATCTTCCCAACCCAGGGTTGGAACCCAGGTCTCCCACATTGCATGTGGGATTCTTTACCATCTGAGCCACCAGGCAAGCCCAAGAATACTGGAGTGGGTAGCTTACCCTTTCTCCAGGGGAGTCTTCCTGACCCGGGAATCAAACCAGGGTCTCCTGCATTGCAGGCAGATTCTTTACCAGTTGAGCTATCAGGGAAGCCCGGATTTTGTAATACCAGAAAACATTTCTTTTGTATGTGGCCATCCAGTTGTTCCAACACCATTTGTTGAAAAAAATTATTCCTTCCCCATTGAGTGGTCTTGGCAACCTTGTTGAAAATCAGTTGACCCACAGATGTATGTGTTCAGTTCTGGATTCTCAGTTCTATTCCAGTGATCTGTCAGTATATATCTTTTTCTAGTACCACACTGTCTTGATCAAGAAGCAGAGACATTTGTCAACAAAGCTTTGTCTAGTCAAGGCTATGGTTTTTCCAGTAGTCATGCATAGATGTGAGAGAGTTAGACTATAAAGAAAGCTGAGCACACAAAAATTGATGCTTTTGAACTGTGGTGTTGGAGGAGACTCTTGAGAGTCCCTTGGACTGCAAGGAGATCCAACCAGTCCATCCTAAAGGAGATCAGTCCTGGGTGTTCATTGGAAGGACTAGGTTGAAGCTAAAACTCCAATACTTTGGCCACCTGATGCTTAGAAAATTTAAATAACCTGCTTGTGATTATACTGCTGCTAGTGCTGCTGCTGCTCCTGCGGCTGCCAAGTCGCTTCAGTCGTGTCTGATGCTGGAAAAGACTGAAAGCAGGAGAAGGGGACAATAGAGGATGAGATGGTTGGATGGCATCACTGAGTCAATGGACATGAGTTTGGGTAGACTCTGGGAGTTGGTGATGGATAGGGAGGCCTGGCGTGCTGTGGTTCATGGGGTCTCAAAGAGTTGGACACAACTGAGTGAGTGAGCTGACTGGCTGTCTTGATTTCCATTGCTTTGTAGTACATTTGGAAGTTGGGAAGTATGAATTTTCTACTTTTTCTTATTTTCCAGGATTGGAAATATTTTCTTCATTCAACTTTAGATTTAAGTGATTTTGGAAAAACTGGTGCTAGCTTTATGAAACCAGATTTAGTATAAGACTAGTTAACGATGTTAACTGAAAAAGAGACAAGAGCAGCCCATGTAACACTTGGTTTATTATTTTTAAAAATTATTTTAACATTTTAATGAGATTTGAATACAAATATACATAGATCATATAGTTGTTACATTATTAACTTCTTTAGCATTTTGTGAAATAATGTTTATACCTGATATTTTGTATCAAATAAAAATTTCACTATACTTACTATGTAAATTAGCCCCAAACAATTGGCTGTTACCTTGAGCTACAAACAGATATGACAAGTTCAAGCTGATTTGGGAAATTATTTAATCAGTTAGAGACAAACCACGTGCAAATGAAAATGAAATGTCATGTCTTACAAATCAATTTCAAGCTGAAATAATTTAATTTCTACATACAATTGGAGTTTTCCATACATATTAACAATGTAGTCAAAGCTACATTTTTACTTTTATATCACTATGATATTTTTCAAGGATATGTTAATGTGAGTTACAGAAAATGAGATCTGCATGTATAAAATTTACCAGAATGAAACTGGTAAATTTACCAGAAGGAAAAAACACAAGTTATATATTTTTTTCACTAGGTTTATTGTATATTTATATTTAATATATGGGCTTTATATTAAAATGACATTTACAAAAAATAAAAGCTAATGTTTATATGTTCCTCACAATGGGCTGGCCTTGTGCTTTATGTACTTTTTAATCTTTAAATTAGCCTGTAAGGTAGGTACTCTCATTATCATACCAGTTTTATAATAAAGAAACAGATGCTTAGAAAATTTAAATAACCTGCTTGTGATTATACTAATGCTAGTGCTGCTGCTGCTCCTGCAGCTGCTAAGTCGCTTCAGTCGTGTCCGACTCTGTGTGACCCTATAGACGGCAGCCCACCAGGGCTCCGCCGTCCCTGGGATTCTCCAGGCAAGAACACTGGAGTGGACTGCCATTTCCTTCTCCAATATATGAAAGTGAAAAGTGAAAGGGAAGTCGCTCAGTCCTGTCCGACTCTTCGTGACCTCATGGACTGCAGTCTACCAGGCTTCTCCATCCATGGGATTTTCCAGGCAAGAGTACTGGAGTGGGGTGCCATCGCCTTCTCCAGATTATACTGCTAATGATTGGTAAAGTTGAAATGAATCTGTCTTTCTGACTCTAAGACTCATATTCTTATAAGACATGCTGTAATACTCCTGCTGCCTCTCATAATATTCTCATATTTAACTAAATTCTGGAGAACTGTATGACTAATAAAGAAAATACAAATAAAGCAAAAAACATTTCAGATTAATACTGTTCTTTCAAATGGAAATTTTATATGACTTTTCTCAGTGTACACTTCAAAATCTCGACAGATGTTTGAACAAGATGTCTTGATTTAAATTTGCTCTAAGAATTTTGAAAAGTTTGATGGGATTCAGTTCAGTTCAGTTCAGTCAGTCAGTCATGTCCGACTCTTTGCGACCCCATGAATCACAGCACACCAGGCCTCCCTGTCCATCACCAACTCCCGGAGTTCACTCAGACTCATGTCCATCGAGTCAGTGATGCTATCCAGCCATCTCATCCTCTGTCGTCTCCTTCTCCTCCTGCCCCCAATCCCTCCCAGCATCAGAGTCTTTTCCAATGAGTCAACTCTTTGCATGAGGTGGCAAAAGTACTGGAGTTTCAGCTTTAGCATCAGTCCTTCCAAAGAAATCCCAGGGCTGATCTCCTTCAGAATGGACTGGTTGTATCTCCTTGCAGTCCAAGGGACTCTCAAGAGTCTTCTCCAACACCACAGTTCAAAAGCATCAGTTCTTTGGCGCTCAGCCTTCTTCACAGTCCAGCTCTCACATCCATACATAACCACTGGAAAACCATAGCCTTGACTAGATGGACCTTTGTTGGCAAAGTTATGTCTTTGCTTTTCAACATGCTATCCAGGTTTATCATAACTTTTCTTCCAACAAGTAAGCGTCTTTTAATTTCATGGCTGCAATCACCATCTGCAGTGACCTTGGAGCCCCCCAAAATAAAGTCTGACACTGTTTCCCCATCAAAATTAGTAGAAAACAATTAATTGTCATTTTAAGCCCAGAAACTTTTTTAAAATATAAATCTGGCTTATAAAAGAGATAGCTTGAATTGACTTAGAAGAAGACTTTAGGCTTTCTTCTTAAGATTAATTCTTTATTTCACTGAAGTGCAGTTGATTTACAATATTATATTAATTTCAGGTGTGCAACATAGTGATGTTGAATATTTTTGTAGATTACACTCCATTTAAAGTTGGTGTAAAGTATAGGCTACATTCCCTATGCTGTACAATATATCCTTGTAGTTTATTTTTATGCATACTAGTTTGTACCTCTTTATCCCCTACCCTTATCTTCCCCATGCCCTCTTCCCTCTCCCACTGATATCCATTAGTTAGATCTCTATATCTGTGAGTCAGAAGCAGACTGTTTCTTTGTTCTGGAAAAAAACTGCCATGGGCCATTTTGTTACACAAAGCTACCAAGGAAATTAGAGGAGTTTGGGACTCTGTGGCTCTAAGGGGCTAAACTGTCCTTTATGGTTTGTCTAAATCAAGGTTTGTCTAGGAATAGGTATATCTGCATTTCTGCAGAAAGTGTTTCCCTTTGGAGAAGAGTTTATTTTTCTATATTTGTCATCAAGCAGATCTATGCCTGCTAGCTGGTTTGCTGCAATTATGTACTTGCTTTAGCAGCAGCTCACAAGCAATCTGCTCCTGAGGACAGGAAAAGTCAATTCATTGAACAAATACCTGTAGAGCATCATTTGTGGATCAGATACTGTGGAAGGTGCTAGAATACAGAAGGAAAAGTAATATAAAAATCTATGTAGCCTCTATTCTAGTAGAGGAAGGCAGATAACAGTGGTAAGTAAAATATGCTGTGTATCAGATGTTAAGTGCTCTAGAGAAAAGTAAAGTGGAACAGAGAGCAGGGAATGTGTTAGATGGATTGACAATGCTGTTTACATGGAACATACAAAGAACACACATGGACGCTCAGTCACATTGACTCTTTGCAACCATGGACTGTAGGCCACTTGGCTCCTCTGTGCATGTTGATTTCCCAGGCAAGAATACTGGAGTGGGTTGCCATGTTCTACTCCAGGGGATCTTCCGGACACAGGGATCCAACCCATGTCTCTTGCATCTCCTGCATTGACAGGTGGATTCTTTACAACTGAATCACCTGGGAAGGCATTGTTTACATATTTATTTAGAAATTACTTTAAACTTATAGAAAAAAAGATACAGAAACTACTGTTTATACGAACCATTTTAGAGGAAGTGGCTATCACTCCTGAACAACTTTGTCCTACACAACCATAACAGAGCCATAAGAATTAGGATATTAGCATCCATCCTTTACTGTCATCTCATCTCATTTCATCAGTTGTCCTCATAATGTTCTTTATGCAACAGGACTCTATCTAGGGTCACATATTACATTTGGTTGTCGTGTCTTTTTAGTGTCCTTCAATCAAAAACAGTTTTTTCATTGATGGGGGGAATCCTTTCACAATGTATATGGATATCAAACTATTACGTTGCATACTTTAAATATCTTAGAATTTTGTCAAGTATATTTCAATAAAGCTGGGGAAAAGCACAGTTTTTCGATGTTTCTTTGACTTTCAGCCTTGACACTTGTGAAGATTCCTGGCTGGACATTTTGCAGAGTGTCCCTGTAGATGGATTTATCTGATGATTCCTGATGATTAGATTCCAATTATACATTTTGGTAAAATGCAACATAAGTAAAGTTGTGTTCTTATTTTATCCTGTCAAGTGATAGGTGATTTCAGTTTGTCTCACAATTGATAACGTTAACTTTGATCACTTCATTAAGAAGTCAGGCAGCACCACTGTAAAATTACTCTTTTTCCTTTTGTAATTAAAGAAGCATTTTATGGGCAGGTATTTTTAGAGTATGTAAATATCCCATTTTGCATTGACTTTCATCCACTAGATTTAGCATCTGTCTATATTTTTTGCTTGATTACTACTATGATGGTCCATGAATTTCACTACATTTATTAGTCATCATTCTACTATAGAGAAAATCTTTCCCTCTTCACCATTTATTTGTCGTCTTAAAACTTTATATCAAGGTGGACTCATGAATTTTGTTTTATTCATCAGGTTATAATTTTTTAGCATTGCTATTTAATTTCTTGCTCAAATTTTCCCAGATTTGGCCAGTGGGGTCCCTTTCTAGCTGACATCCATGTCATTTTGACAAAACCTCATGTTTGAGCACTTTCTTTCTCTCTGGCATGTTAGATGCTTCAGGTTTATCTTGTAAGTTCTCTGCACTGCGCTGTAATCAATCACTTTCAAAGATCCCTGGACCCTGTAAGTGGAAAATGACATTAAATATTTGGAAACTAAGATCTGAGTGCTGGATATGCTTGTGGCTAATAAGAGTTTGCTGCCCCTAGATCTTTTTAATGGACAGAGCTGAGATTATATGTATGATTATATACATATATACATATTTACATACATGTTTATTTCTATATCTAATATACTGAAAGCATGGGTTAATATTAGCTTCCAGCTCCAGTCCAACACCACAGTTCATTTTAGTTTTCTCCTTTTCCAAATTTGTAAATCCCTTCTCCCCCAGTAGAAACTTGGTTGCCATTACCTGTAACATATTTTTGTATTAGATCACCTCTTGCTGAATATAAACAGTTTCCTGATATTGCTACCAGCCCTCACTTCCTCATGGCTGAACTCTTCACTCTCTACTCATCCTTTCCTTTTTAGATCTCGACATCTGACTTCAAGCTTCCTCTGACAATGGCCCATTCATTGATGCCCTCCTCATCCCATCGATTCTTATGTATTGCACAGGTTTGCTGCCCCTTAACTCTACCCTGCATGAATGTTTAATCTTCTGGGCTTTGGAGTAAATTATTTAGGAAGGCAGGAAGAATACTAGGTTACCATTTTTAATGGAATGGTCGGGAAACACCTTGCTAAGAAGATAAAATTTGAGGGATGGTTTGAAGTTGGTGAGGGAGTGAGTCCTGTGGGTATTCGGAGAAGAGTATTCCAGGCAGTGGTAGTAACATGTGCAAAGGCCCTGAGGCACAAAGATATCCTGTGATTTAAAGGCAAGGAGGCCACCATCACTGAAGCAAATGAGCAAAGGAGAGAGTGATAAATCAGGTCAGAGAGGTATCAGGAGGCCAGATTCTGTAGGACTTTGTGGATCAGTGCACAGTTTGGCTCTTCTCCAAGTGAGCTGGAGTGCCATAGGAGGGCTTTGAGCAACATGGTAATGTATTTGACTTTGGTTTTAAAAGGTGACATTGGTTCCTATGTTGAGAATAAACTATGTATGTGAGTGGTGGTGAGGGTGTGGAGGGAGATGGAAGTTGAAAGCAAAGAAAACAGCCAAAAATACTCTTAGGATGATGAGAAGAGAAATTAGCTATGGAGGTCATGCAAAGTGGTCAGACTCTGGATATATTTTGAAGGGAAAGCTGTGGGATTTGTGATGGGTTTGATATAGAGCTTTATATAAAGATATATAGATAACAAATACTTAACTACTGAAATGCAAGCTTAAGGGAGTTAGAGATGAGAGTTGGACTATAAAGAAAGCTGAGTGCTGAAGAATTGATGCTTTTGAACTGTGGTGTTTGAGGGGACTCTTGAGAGTCCCTTGGACTGCAAGGAGATCCAACCAGTCCATCCTGAAGGAGATCAGTCTTGTGTGTGTGTGTTTATTGGAAGGACTGATGTTGAAGTTGAAACTCCAATATTTTGGCCACCTGATGCGAAGAGCTGACTCATTTGAAAAACCCTGATGCTGGGAAAAATTGAAGGTGGGAGGAGAAGGAGACGACAGAGGATGAGATGGTTGGATGGCATCACCAAATCAATGGGCATGAGTTTGAGTAAACTCCAGGAGTTAGTGATGGACAGGGAGGCCTGGAGTGCTGCAGTCCATGGGGTCACAAAGAGTCGGACATGACTGAATGACTGAACTGAACTGTACTGTAAACATTTTAGTTTATTTTCTGTTTCATGACAAATCTGCACAATCACCATGGGTACAGTCAGTGCAGAATCCTTACTCCTTCTGTTGTCCAATCTCCAGCTCACATTTTGCCAGCACCAACATTGGCCTTTGCAGTCCCTCTGACTTTCTGCATTCTGTTCTTGTGTTTCTTTCACTGTTTTCTTGAGGTCTTTTTCTTCTTATGTAGGCCATGTCTTGCAAGCCTGTGTTTGGGCTCATAATCCAAGGAATGGTAAATCATGCCAAAGCCAGTTGTCTTGCCACCATCACAATGGGTTCTGAATCCAAATACAAAGATGACATCTGGTGTGGTCTTGTACATTTTGGCCAGTTTTTCCCGAATTTCTGTTTTACGTACTGTTGCCTTTCCAGGGTGAAAAACATTGATGACCATTTGTTTACGATGAAGCAGTTGGTTGGTCATGAAGTTCCTGGTCTGGATAGTTACTGTGTCTTTCATGATGGCAGCTGATCTTCAAGCAGCCAGAGAGGAAAAGAGTGGAGTCAGGGATTTTTGTTTTTGATCAGTTTCCCTTACTGTTATAGCCCCAGCTCCTAGAACTGTACTTGGCATGTATCACATATTCAACAAATAATTGTTGAATTAAAAAAGAAGTAAACAGGAATCCTAATCTTTGTACTTTTTGAGGAATTTGCATCTTTTCCTTTAATGTGGAAATTACCACTAAAAATATTGGGAAACCTGTATTTAGTCAAATGATAAAATGTGACATGAGTACAATGAAAAGGACTCAAGAGGGCCAATGAAATTATACTTTCAAATACTTACTGTTACTAAAAATATCTTCTAGAAACCAGAACAAGGAAAACTGAAATGTTCGGATTATGCTGAGTAGTTCACTTCAGGGTAGCCGTTCTCACTGTGCATATGTGAATTATTGTGTACATGGATGAGTGGCAAGAAATTTACTACCTACAGTGAGGAAGAGCCAAAATTTGAGTAAGATTTTCTTGAAATAATAAAATAAGAACACATATGATGATCACTTTTATTATAATAGATAGTCCCTTTTTTGAACCAAAGAAAGCAGCACATCTGCAGCAAGCATGCTGGAAAATGTACATGACCTGCATCTCTCATTTATCACACACCCACAGTGTAGATTGGTACAAACTTTCTAGAAAGATATTGACAGTATATACTGTCAATATATACTTAAGAGAAATCCCCATATATATATGGGAAATATATATACTTAATTGGAAATCTTAAACATCTGTGATAGTTGATGATTCCTACTCCATATCCCCCTTAGAGTTATTTACATACATGGATTGGCCTATTTCACCAACCTGGCTACACAAAGGTCGCATTTAGTTTAAAAAAATTACATAATTCATGTAAATTTGTTAAGCTTCCACAGACTGAAAGTAGTGGAACATCTGGTCACTCATTTTGAAGTTGTTCCCATATACATTGTTGAAAAATTTAGTGGGCTTAATTGGCCAAAAGGATTGTCTTTCCCAGGGATCCTCTAGGCAGAAGGGCAACCAAAGAATATGACTGACCCTCTGGTTTATCTTGCTACTAACATTTTATTCCACCCACATTCCTACTATCCATGTCCTTGGCTATGATAATGGCATTATCATCACTATGATAACTGGCACAGGCCACAAAATTCTGTTTGGAGATCTAACTCTCTTAGCCTTATAGCCAGGCATGAGTGACCCACTATTTAGTTACCCACAGATGCAGCTTTTATGATTACAAAATGTTACACATGCTTATAGATAATATAAAAACTAACCACCAATTAACATTTCAGACCATTTCTTTCTCTGTTTTCTCTGGGTTCTTGCTGTAATTCTTTTTTTTTTTTTTAATGTTTAGCTATTACACTTAATATTGCATGTTTTTGTACTTTTGGTTTTTATAAAACATAATTTTAAATAGTCACAATATATAACATTATGTTACCAAATTTATCTAAGTAGTCCCTGAAGAAGTGGGGCTGCTTGTTGGAATTTAAGTTGCTTTTTGGTCACTTTTTCCTTTTTCTGTGTTCCTAATGCTTGGATTTCAGTTGAACAGGTGAGGGGATTAAAAAGTTGGACTTTTGAAAGGAAACATTGACGGGTATCAGATTGGAGCAAATAAACTGACATATACAAGAATTTATTGCATATTTAGGTAACTAGTCCCATTACAGCTCTAACTTTAAACCGTGTTCTGACTCAGGCCTGAGGGGAGGAATCACAGGGCGGTGGCTCCAGCTACACATCAGGTTTGTTTTTTTCCTTCCGGGTTGTATCTACATGATGCTGAAACAACCTCATTAAGTAATTAAATTCAACAAAAATATGTCTTTCTGTTTCAAATCCTGTCATGCTACTAATGGCTACTAGAGGGCAGCAGAAACCAGGAACTGGCAGGAAAAGTAGTAACCTGGATAGACTGAAGTGGCTCTGCCCAGACCTGAGAACCACCTGTTCAGGGTTGAGACGGAAGATCGGGTTCAAAGAGTCTGCATTAAAGGCCTCTTCAGTTACTTAAGAAGAAAACAAAATAAAGGAATAAGAAGAGTGCAGGGTGACCAGGTTACTCATTCGAAGGAGAGAGTAGAGGTAAAGCTGTGGTAAGGTCTGAAGTGCCAGGATCAGGGAAGCAAGACATCTGAACGGAACTGGGGATGTCAGAGGGCTATTACAACACTACATCATCGGAGCAGACCCTCCACTGAGGAGCCCACAGGCGAGGGCAGCAGCTGAGCAAATGCGAAGGCATGACAGTCTCAAGGGGTTCTCTCTTGAGGGAGAACATGTTAATAAAATGGTTTCTAACTTATGGTAGTAGAAGGAGCACTGGGCAGGAATTGAGATCTGGATTTAAGATCTAGCCATCAGCTAGTTATAGGACTATAAAAAAGTGTCTTACATTTCTTTGGCTTCTGGGTTATCATGGACAAATTGGGAGGTTGGACTGGATGAATTCTATGATACCGAAGATGTTTGAAATTCTAGGGATGAATTGATTGGTCATCACAGCCATCACCCAGTTACACTGTGCTGGTAGGCTGAGATAACAGGCCAGCATTCATCTTTCCTTAGTCTCTACAAACTGTTCTCACTCAGCTAGACAGACTGTTACAGTCCCACAGTTTTTCATTTGTACTTCTGGGAAGACAGAAGCCAGACTACTTGATGTTTCATACTCTGTACTTGTGTAAAAGAAAGAAGGACCAAGCTTTCCCAGGATTTGATAATCCTGTTTCAAATACACTGGTGTGTGTCTTTGGGAAATCTTAAAAGCAAAACAAAATGCACATAATGCACATAAACTCACTGTTGCAGTTCAAACTCTGTAGTTGCTGACACTTCGTGTTTGAGTTAGGGCGACTTTAACAGTATTGTAATTTAAAATAAATAAATAAATAAATTATTAAAAAAAAATAAAGGATCTTTAAGATATTTTATACTTTTCTAATCAGAGCTTATATTTTGAATTCTAAAGTACTAGATAATGATAAGCACATTGTCAAAAATGTTCATCATTTCCTTAACTATCACTGTAGGATTTACAAACAACATTTTTAGTTTTAAATCTTTAAAATTAATTTGCAATCTTATTTAAAATGGACATTATTGCTGTTTGAACTTTATACATTTATGAAAGAATTTAGTAAGTAGATAATTCTAAAGAGGCTGGATTATAGTTGTTAGACTATAAGCATTTTTGAAAACATACTGTTGTGAATAGACATGGAAGAATGTGGACATTTAAACTCTTCAAACAACTTTAAGTCTGCTTTAAATAAAATCTGATCTGCTTTTTAATCTAATTTATATAAAGAATTAAAAATATTGAAGATGATGGATAGTTATATTGATTTTTGAAGCAGGTAGATATCATAGACATTGTCTGGCACAAGTGGTTCTTGACCTTTTCACTGCTAAAGGCTCTTTTAATTAATTTTTCTCCAGTGATTCACATTTTGAAAATTTTGTCTATTTTTCCTCACCAAGAGCACTCCTTAAATGATAATTAGGTTTTTCATTTTAAATTAATCTGAACACATATAACTGCTGATCTCGTTAGCATGAGTTCAGCAATGACACCATCCTGAGATGATGAAATTCTACCATGTAAAAAATTCTAGTATTTAATGCAGACTTACTGTGAGAAAATACACTAATTCTATTATAGTTTTGAAATTTTGAAAATAGTTCCAGAACTCTGGGGAACTACTTCTTTTCCTTACCTCTTTCAGTTTACAGATATGTAACTCAGTCAGTTGTTTAGTCGTGCTGATACAAGTCCAGTGCTCTATCTACAATACTGAGTGTTTCTTCTTCCTTAGTATTAATCATTACAGTTTATGGTAATGAATGTAGTTAAGTTCATACTTCTCACAAAAAAGTGAATCTAGAAATTTGGATTGGTTGATATTCTTTCTTTCTTTCTTTTTTTCTCAGATGACAGGTGGAACAAGTTTAAATATAGGAGGCATCCCAGATAGCAGATTTAAGGAACTAAATTCTAGACATTTCTTGGAATGTAAGTTCCAAGATATTACCCCTTACTATTGTTTTTCCTTCTGGAATCCTTCAAGAGTTGAGATATTATTTTGTTTTGACCACATGTTGATGTGACTAATTTCATTACTCAGAATTTATTGCATACTAACTTAGTTGCAAAATAGAAAAATTTTAAATCCTGACCCCAAATAAGCCAAACAATGGCACTGTATTTGCGAGTGTGTGTCTTTGTGTTTGCTGATAACAGGATCAGCCTTCCTTTTCCTGTCCATAAACATGTTAACACATGTATAGTTTTCTAGAAGTAAGAATGAAGACTGATTACTCCTGAAAT
Organism: Nanger dama; assembly: GCA_917880005.1. Classification (NCBI taxonomy): domain Eukaryota; kingdom Metazoa; phylum Chordata; class Mammalia; order Artiodactyla; family Bovidae; genus Nanger; species Nanger dama. Next base: position 42,986,504 of record CAKJTW010000007.1, read on the forward strand.
GTCAAAGTATGGGTTACCTATACTTTCTACTCAAGGAACTAGCTTGAACTCTTCCTCTCTCCCTCTCTCTCTCTATATGGCCAAAGCTATCTCTTGACGTTTGTTTCTGTGATGCCTACAGTTCAGTTCAGTTCAGTTGTTCAGTCGTGTCCGACTCTTTGCGACCCCATGAATCACAGCACTCTAGGCCTCCCCTGTCCATCACCAACCGCCGGAATTCACTCAGACTCACGTCCATCGAGTCAGTGATGCCATTCAGCCTTCTCATCCTCTGTCGTCCCCTTCTCCTCCTGCCCTCAATCCCTCCCAGCATCAGAGTCTTTTCCAATGAGTCAACTCTTCTCATGAGGTGGCCAAAGTGTTGGAGTTTCAGCTTCAGCATCATTCCTTCCAAAGAAATCCGGGGGCTGATTTCCTACAGAACGGACTGGTTGGATTTCCTTGCAGTCAAAGGGACTTTCAAGAGCCTTCTCCAACACCACAGTTCAAAAACATCAATTCTTTGGCACTCAGATTTCTTCACAGTCAAACTCTCACATCCATACATCACCACAGGAAAAACCATAGCCCTGACTAGATGGCTAGATGGACCTTAGTCGGCAAAGTAATGTCGCTGCTTTTCAACAAGCTATCTAGGTTGGTCATAACTTTTCTTCCAAGGAGTAGGCATTTTTAATTTTATGGCTGCAATCACCATCTGCAGTGATCTTGGAGCCACCCAAAATAAAGTCTGCCATTGTTTCCACTGTTTCCCCATATATTTGCCATGAAGTGATGGGACCAGATGCCATGATCTTCATTTTCTGAATGTTGAGCTTTAAGCCAACTTTTTCACTCTCTACTTTCACTTTCATCAAGAGGCTTTTAGTTCCTCTTCACTTTCTGCCATAAGGGTGGTGTCATCTGCATATCTGAGGTTATTGATATTTCTCCCAGCAATCTTGATTCTGTGCTTCTTCCAGCCCAGCATTTCTCATGAGGTACTATGCATATAAGTTAAATAAGCAGGGTGACAATATACAGCCTTGACGTACTCCTTTTCCTATTTGGAACCAGTCTGTTGTTCCATGTCCAGTTTTAACTGTTGCTTCCTGACCTGCATACAGATTTCTCAAGAAGCAGGTCAAGTGGTCTGGTATTCCCATCTCTTTCAGAATTTTCCACAGTTTATTGTGATCCACACAGTCAAAGGCTTTAGCATAGTCAGTAAAGCAGAAATAGATGTTTTTCTGGAACTCTCTTGCTTTTTCCATGATCCAGTGGATGTTGGCCATTTGATCTCTGGTTCCTCTGCCTTTTCTAAAACCATCTTGAACATCTGGAAGTTCATGGTTCACATATTGTTGAAGCTTGGCTTGGAGAATTTTGAGCATTACTTTACTAGCATGTGAGATGAGCGCCATTGTGCGATAGTTTGAGCATTCTTTGGCATTGCCTTTCTTTGGGATTGGAATGAAAACTGACCTTTTCCAGTCCTGTGGCCACTGCTGAGTTTTCCAAATTTGCTGGCATATTGAGTGCAGCACTTTCTCAACATCATCTTTCAGGATTTGAAATAGCTCAACTGGAATTCCATCACCTCCACTAGCTTTGTTCATAGTGATGCTTTCTAAGCTCACTTGAGTTCATATTCCAGGATGTCTGGCTCTAGGTGATTGATCACACTATCATGATTATCTTGGTCATGAAGATCTTTTTGTCCAGTTCTGTGTATTCTTGCCACCTTTTCTTAATATCTTCTGCTTCTGTTAGGTCCATACCATTTCTGTCCTTTATCGAGCCCATCTTTGTATGAAATGTTCCCTTGGTATCTCTGATTTTCTTGAAGAGATCTCTAGTCTTTCCCATTCTGTTGTTTTCCTCTATTTCTTTGCATTGATCACTGAGGAAGGCTTTTTTTTTTTTTTATCTCTCCTTGCTATTCCTTGGAACTGTGCATTCAGATGCTTTTATCTTTCTTTTTCTTCTTTCTTTTCTCATCTCTTCTTTTCACAGCTATTTGTAAGGCCTCCCCCAGACAGCCATTTTGCTTTTTGCATTTCTTTCCCATGGGGATGGTCTTGATCCCTGTCTCCTGTACAATGTCACAAACTTCCATCCATAATTCATCAGGCACTCTATCAGATCTAGTCCCTTAAAATCTATTTCTCACTTCCACTGTATAATCATAAGAGGTTTGATTTAGGTCATACCTGAATGGTCTAGTGGTTTTCCCTACTTTCTTCAGTTTCAGTCTGAATTTGTCAATAAGGAGTTCATGATCTGAGCCACAGTCAGCTCCTAGTTTTGTTTTTGCTGACTGTATAGATTGTCTCCATCATTGGCTGCAAAGAATATAATCAGTTTGATTTTGGTGTTGACCATCTGGTGATGTCCATGTGTAGAGTCTTCCCTTGTGTTGTGGGAAGAGGGTGTTTGCTATGATCAGTGCATTCTCTTGGCAAAACTCTGTTAGCCTTTGCCCTGCTTCATTCCATATCCCAAGGCCAAATTTGCCCGTTACTCCAGGTGATCTTTACTTCTTACTTTAGCATTCCAGTCCCCTATAATGAAAAGGACATCTTTTTGGGTGTTAGTTCTAAAAGGTCTTATAGGTCTTTCAAAGAACTGTTCAACTTCAGCTTCTTCAGCATTATTGGTTGGGGCATAGCCTTGGATTACCGTGATATTGAATGGTTTGCCTTGGAGACAAACAGAGATCATTCTGTCATTTTTGAGATGCATCCAAGTACTGCATTTTGGACTCTTTTGTTGACCTGCTGGCTTCTCCATTTCTTCTAAGGAATTCCTGCCCACACTGGTAGATATAATGGTCATCTGAGTTAAATTCACCCATTCCAGTCCATTTTTGTTCACTGATTCCTAGAGTGTCGACGTTCACTCTTGCCGTCTCCTGTTTGACCACTTCCAATTTGCCTTGATTCATGGACCTAACATTCCTGGTTCCTATGCAATATTGCTTTTTAAAGCATTGGGCCTTGCTTCTATCACCAGTCACATCCACAACTGGGTATTGGTTTTGCTTGGCTCCCTCCCCGTCATTCTTTCTGGAGTTATTTCTCCACTGACCTCCAGTAGCATATTGGGCACCTACTGACCTGGGGAGTTCCTCTTTCAGTATCCTATCATTTTTGCCTTTCATACTGTTCATGGGCTTCTCAAGGCAAGAATACTGAAATGGTTTGCCATTCCCTTCTCCAGTGGATCACATTCTATCCGACCTCCCCACCGTGACCCGTCTGTCTTGGGTGGCCCCACAGGGCATAGCTTAGTTTCGCTGAGTTACACAAGGCTGTGGTCCTAGTGTGATTATATTGACTAGTTTTCTGTGATTATGATTTCAGTGTGTCTGCCCTCTGATGCCCTCTGGCAACACCTATTGTCTTATTTGGGTTTCTCTTACCTTGGTCGTGGGGTATCTCTTCACAGCTGCTCTAGCAAAGTGCAGCTGCTGCTCCTTACCTTGCACGAGGGGTATCTCCTCCAGGCCACCCCTCCTGACCTTGAAGGTGGAGTAGCTCTTCTCGGCCCTCCTGTGCCTGTGCAGCCGCAGCTCCTTGGACATGGGGTTGCTCCTCTCAGCTGCCGCCCCTGGCCTCGGGTCGGGAGTAGCTCCTCTTGGCCTCTGCCCCTGACCTTGGGCATGGGGTAGCTCCTCTTGGCCACACTTCTACATGGTCCGTCACCTTAGAGATCCTCTATTAATCTTTTTTCCTTAATGAAAATATGCAAATATATCATCTTGCAGGGTTGAGACAATGGTTTATTATCAGTAAACCAAATCAACCTGAACTTTTTTTTAACTAATAGAGAATTAGTACGAGAAATAGGAAAAATTAAATTTGGAAGAGAGGTAAGATAAAAGACAATGGAGTTTAGAATGTTCAAGTGAAAGGCAATAAGAGCCAGAGTTACTATGAATGCACCAGGAGCCTGGAGTTGAAATCAAAGAATAAGTGAATTTTGTCTTATTCTTAATTTTAAGTTAGTAATATACAAAAGATTTTGTTTAGAGGAAAATCAAACTTTTAAGAATATATTTGAAAAATGCCATATTTTTGTACCTGTTTCTGACACTAATATAGCACTGGAACCCTCACTGCCAGAGTTTGCTTTTAATATGCAGTCATCAATAGAGTAAAATGAAAACTGTATGTGTATATATATTTAAAGATAATTTTAAAATGACTCCAGTCTTATACATTAAAACATGCATTATATTTGCGTTTTTACTTGCATCCAGAGAACACTTAGAGAAGGGCATTTCTAGAAACAAGATTAAATATGTTGGCTAAAACACTTAGAACTCTTCAATGGCAACTGTTACAAAAAAAAAACCAACACTCAGATCTCCTTGGGGACAGGCCATTGTATGGTTTTATAAAGTCTTGTGGCTCACACTTGCATGGTTTATTAGTGACAAAATCTGGCCTAGAGTCAGATTTCCTGCTCCTCTTGATATGCTCAATCCACAAAGTAGGACCTTCTGTGTCATTGAAAGGAAACCTAAATTAAGAATGTTTTAGTTTCGCTGTTTAATAAGAGGTACCACTTTTCATGAAAGTTTTGTCATGAGCCAGGTGTTTACATGAATCGGCTGCAATCTTACAGCCATCCTTTAAGGTGGTAATAACTAACACTGAAAGGTGTAATAATACAGAAGTTAGGAGTGCTGGTTATGGATCTCATGGAATAGTGCCTGTCACCTATCTGGATTTGAAGTCCAAACTTTTGCTTAATGGTCAGTTCAGTTCAGTTCAGTTCAGTTCAGTCACTCGGTCGTGTCCAACTCTTTGCGACCCCATGAATCGCAGCATACTAAGCCTCCCTGTCCATCACCAACTCCCCGGAGTTCACTCAGACTCATGTCCATCGAGTCTGTGATGCCATCCAGCCATCTCATCCTTTGTCATCCCCTTCTCCTCCTGCCCCCAGTCCCTCCCAGTATCAAAGTCTTTTCCAATGAGTCAACTCTTCCAATGAGGTGGCCAAAGTATTAGAGTTTCAGCTTTAGTATCAGTCCTTCCAAAGAACACCCAGTACTGATCTCCTTTAGAATGGACTGGTTGTATCTCCTTGCAGTCCAAGGGACTCTCAAGAGTCTTCTCCAATACCGTACTTCAAAAGCATCAATTCTTCGGCTCTCAGCTTTCTTCACAGTCAAACTCTCACATCCATATATGACCACTGGAAAAACCACAGCCTGACTAGATGGACCTTTGTTGGCAAAGTAATGTCTCTGTTTTTCAATATGCTATCTAGGTTGGTCATAACTTTCCTTCCAAGGAGTAATTTCATGGCTGCAGTCACCATCTGCAGTGATTTTGGAGCCCCTCAAAATAAAGTCTGCCACGGTTTCCACTGTTTTTCCATGTACTTGCTATGAAGTGATGGGACCAGATGCCATGATCTTCATTTTCTGAATGCTGAGCTTTAAGTCAACTTTTTCACTCTTTTCTTTCACTTTCATCAAGAGGCTTTTTAGCTCCTCTTCACTTTCTGCAATAAGGGTGGTGTCATCTGCATATCTGAGGTTATTGATATTTCTCCCAGCAGTCTTGATTCTAGCTTGTGCTTCTTCCAACCCAGTCAAGTGACCTTCATTTCTTCATCTTTACAATCTAGATAAGTAGTTGTTGTTTTTGTTGTTCAATCACTAAGTCATGTCCGACTCCTTGAGACCTCATGGCCTGCAGCATGCCAGGCTTCTCTGACCTCCACTATCTCCCAGAGTTTGCTCAAATTCATGTCCATTGAGTTGGTGATGCTATCTAACCATCTCACTCTCTGCTGTCCCCTTCTCTTTTTGCCTTCAATCTTTCCACCATAAGGGTCTCTTCCAATGATAAGTAGTACCTATCCTATAATGTTGCTGTAAATGAGAAAGAGGAGAGCTGTACCTGAGAGTCAGAAGCTGGCCCAACTCTATCAGCTAGGGATTGGCGTTCTAGAAGCTAGCTTGACAGTTGCAGCCAGGTTGTGGCATTTTGCCTGATGAACATAAACAGGTTTGTCTCTGCGTGCTCAGTTGCTTAGTCATGTTTGACTGTTTGTGACCCCATGGAAAATCATGGGGTTAAATACAAAGCTATTTTCCACTCTCTTGAACTTTCACTAAATTACTAACACAGTCCTGAATCCTAGTCTTTTCTAATACTCACCTGCTGAGGTGCCTCACAGTTCTCCCTGAAATATGGTCTCCCTCATTGTCACAAGTCGATAAACCCAATCTCATTTGACCAAAGGTATGTTCTTGGTGGTCCTGGGCTAGAGGGCATTGACATGAGGAACGAATGAGAATCCACATAAAGGAGTTAAAATAGTGCCTGGCTCCAAGTAATTGTTCAATGACTATTATCTATATAGTGTTTTATAATTTTGTAGATAGTGATATGGAAACTCAGAGAGGGCCCAAAGCTGGGAGGATGTGGTGGTGTTTCCAGTTCAGGTTTATCATGCTCCAGAGCCCATGTTTTCACTATTCCATACAAATATGCTTTGACTCATCACCATTGGTTCCCTGTCAGGGTGCTTTTATTGGCCCTTGGGATTCTAATTTTGTCTTGATCTATGGCTTCCCTGGTGGCTCAGGGGGTAAAGAGTCTGCCTCCAATGCAGGAGACCTGGGTTCGATCCCTGGGTCAGAAAGATCCCCTGGAGAAGGAAATGGTAACCCAGTCCAGTACTCTTGCCTGAAGAATCCCATGACGAAGGAGCCTGTCAGCTACAGTTCATGGGGTCGCAAAGAGTCGGACATGACTGAGCGACTTCACTTTCACAAGTTTAAATAAAAATTCTTTTCCTTTAAACAGCATTAAAAATCAACCGTTAATCTTTTTCATTTATATAGCAGCTTGTTAGGTGAAAGACCTTCAGATTTTCTTTCTTTTACTACAACTTTAGTCTTTTGATCATGGCAAAATTCTCTTTTATCCTTTGAAGTCTCATTGACTGAAAAGATTGTGGTAAAGAATGTTAACTTAGATCCTGTGCAAAATAAGGTAGCTGGGAGACAAGAATGGCAAGAGTCCCAAGCTAGCACCAGGGTGCAGAAGACTGAAGATGAGAGCCCAAGCATTAACCTTCAGTGAAACCATCCAGCCAACTGCTAACATAAGGGAATAATGTCAGGGAGCTTCAGGAAAAGACAACACTGACAGCCAGAGCATGTTTGACTTCCATAGCCTAAGGTATAAGAGAGATTAATAACAAATTGGACCATGGATCTAGGTGCCTTTTGCATCCACTCATTTTCTAATTTATTATTCATGGGAATTTCTATGTAGATGAAGTGGGTGAAGTGAGGTCTTATGTATGTATTTGCTTTATGGAAAGACTTCTAATTGAGTTCTTCCTAAACTGTGTGTTTTGGAAATACTGGTATTTTAGGAGATATTCGTATGTTTTCTATACAAGAAAACCTAAGGGTCAATTTTTGGTATTGTTGTAATTGAGTCTACTTGAAGATTCAGAGAAGCATAAGATGTTAAAAATGAAATAAAATGTCTGTTTAATTTTATGTCAGGCATTTCCCAAATTCATTTAAATTTAAGACTTTTTTCTTAGAACATATTACCACCACCATCACCACCACCACCATCATCATCACAGTTAACACTCACGGAGTGCTCACCATACAGTAGACACTGTTCTAAGTACTCTGTATGTATTAACTCATTGCCTCAACAGTTTTGCTGTTGCCAGGGAGGCTGGGGTGTGGAGCAGTGACGTGATCTATTCAAGGTGACAAATCTAGTGAAACAAAGCAAAATTCCTTTAACTGCTCATGTCTTAGGAGAAAAAGTGAGAAGACCTTTTTGACTTGAGGGAACAAAGAGAAAAGTACTAGATTTATTCAAGTATTCTGTCAACATTTGTTGAGAAACTAGTATGTGCCCCGAGAACCTGGTATAAACAAAAGCTATTCAAAGTGCTGGAGATACAGCATTGAGTAAGACAGACAGGGTCCCAATTCTTACGGAGTTTGCACTGTAGTGGGAATAAACAGATAACAACAAATAAGCACATAAATAAACAAAAAAAAAGGGTAGTGATAAATGTTATGTTGTAAATAAAACAGAGTAGTCTGAATATGGATTAAGATTAGCTTAATTATTCTTGAAAGTTTATTGCAATGCCTTATTTAATAACTTCATCTAACTAAAGCAGAATAATCAGTTTAATCATAGCCTTTTAATAATATTCTTACGGATTTATTGATAAGGTATGTGTTTGCTCATTGGGAAGGTCATCAAAGAAGTGTTTTTATATTCTTTATATTCTTAAAGAAGTGCTTCCCCAGATGGGGTCGATGAAGTACTAGTACCTGGGAATTTTAGTAGTTGTGTGTGTAGGAAAATATTTCTGTGCTCAAAGGAGTTTGAAACAAGTTTCTAGCAACATCAGTTTACCCAGAGTTTCCAATACATCAATGATTTTTTTTTTTCTGGCAAAAAATGTAGTGTACAATATTTTAAACTGGAACTTTCTCTTGTGACAGCTTCTCAGGAGAGTTGTATTAGGTGGAACCCACTTTGAAATGTATTCCTTTAGAGCTGTCTCTGTTTCTTTTTAGCACAGCACATTTGTGGTGCTACTGTGTTGCATAAGTATTAGCTCACTTGAAATTTTGATCTTTTGCATTGACTTAGAGTAATTCCTTATTAAATTCTCCTTTGTTATTAGCCTTCAGATTAAGAGAAAGTGTTTCATAGAAAAGTGCTATTTTTTCATATTCTGAAGTCTTATTAATTCTGTTTGCTGGAGTTTGGGTTAGTGGGGCTAAATATTCTTATTTTTCTCCCATGCTTGTTTTATTTTTATGGTTCAGTCTTTCTTGATCAACCTGTGCTACTGTTGGGATCTATTGGGCCCTATGTGTTATGTATTCTTTATCAATAAGGAAAAGAGAGTCCACTTTTCTATCTCTGTCATATCACATGAATAGAACATAAAGAGACATACAGTTCTGCCTAAATGTACAGTGAAAAACGTCACCAATATATACAATTCTCAAAGGGAAAAATTATTACCAGTTCCATGTACATTCTTCTAGAGATATTATATATAATATATCACGCATAATTGTAGTATTTACACTCACATATATAACACATATAAAATGAACTAAAATGGACCGGAATGGGTGAGTTTAACTCAGATGACCATTATATCTACTACTGAGGGCAGGAATCCCTTAGAAGAAATGCAGTAGCCAGCATGGTCAACAAAAGAGTCTGAAATGCAGTACTTGAATGCAATCTCAAAAACGACAGAATGATCTCTGTTTGTTTCAAAGGCAAACCATTCAATATCAACTTAATCCAACTCTATGCCCCAACCAGTAATGCTGAAGAAGCTGAAGTTGAACGGTTCTATGAAGACCTACAAGACCTTTTAGAACTAACACCTAAAAAAGATGTCCTTTTCTTGATAGGGGACTGAAATGCAAAAGTAGGAAGTCAAGAAACACCTGGAGTAACAGGCAAATTTGGCCTTGGAATACAGAATGAAGCAGGGCAATGACTAATAGAGTTTTGCCAAGAAAATGCACTGGTCATAGCAAACACCTTCTTCCAACAACATAAGACAAGACTCTACACATAGACATCACCAGATGGTCAACACCGAAATAAGACTGATTATATTCTTTGCAGCCAATGATGGAGAAGCTCTATACAGTCAGCAAAAACAAGACTGGGAGCTGACTGTGTGGCTCAGGTCATGAACTCCTTATTGCCAAATTCAGACTGAAATTGAAGAAAGCAGGGAAAACCGCTAGACCATTCAGGTATAATCTAAATCAAATCCCTTATGATTATACAGTGGAAGTGAGAAATAGATTTAAAGGACTAGATCTGATAGAGTGCTTGATGAACTATGGACGGAGGTTTGTGACATTGTACAGGAGACAGGGATCAAGAACATCCTCGTGGAAAAGAAATGCAAAAAAGCAAAATGACTGTCTGGGGAGGCCTTACAAATAGCTGTGAAAAGAAGAAGAAAAGAGGTGAAAAGCAAAGGAGAAAAGGAAAGATATAAGCATCTGAATGCAGAGTTCCAAAGAATAGCAAGAAGAGATAAGAAAGTCTTCCTCAGTGATCAATGCAAAGAAATAAAGGAAAACAACAGAATGGGAAAGACTAGAGATCTCTTCAAGAAAATTAGAAACACTAAGGGAACATTTCATACAAAGATGGGCTCGATAAAGGACAGAAATGGTATGGACCTAACAGAAGCAGAAGATATTAAGAAAAGGTGGCAAGAATACAGAGAAGAACTATACAAAAAGATCTTCACGACCAAGATAATCATGATGGTGTGATCACTTACCTAGAGCCAGACATCCTGGAATGTGAAGTTGAGTGGGCCTTAGAAAGCATCACTATGAACAAAGCTAGTGGAGGTGATGGAATTCCAGTTGAGCTATTTCAAATCCTGAAAGATGATGCTGTGAAAGTGCTGTACTCAATATGCCAGCACATTTGGAAAACTCAGCAGTGGCCACAGGACTGGAAAAGGTCAGTTTTCATTCTAATTCCAAAGAAAGGCAATGCCAAAGAATGCTCAAACTACCACACAATTGCACTCATCAAACATGCTAGGAAAGTAATGCTCAAAATTCTCCATATGTGAACAGTGAACTTCCAGATGTTCAAGCTGGTTTTAGAAAAAGCAGAGGAACCAGAGATCAAATTGCCAACATCCACTAGATCATGGAAAAAGCAAGAGAGTTCCAGAAAAACATCTATTTCTGCTTTATTGACTATGCCAAAGCCTTTGACTGTGTGGATCACAATAATCTGTGGAAAATTCTGAGAGAGATGGGAATATCAGACCACCTGACCTGCTTCTTGAGAAATCTGTATGCAGGTCAGGAAGCAACAGTTAGAAGTGGACATGGAACAACAGACTGGTTCCAAATAGGAAAAGGAGTACATCAAGGCTGTATACTGTCACCCTGCTTATTTAACTTATATTCAGAGTATATCATGAAAAACGCTGGGCTGGAAGAAACACAAGCTGGAATCAAGATTGCCACGAGAAATATCAATAACCTCAGATATGCAGATGACACCACCCTTATGGCAGAAAGTGAAGAGGAACTAAAAAGCCTCTTGATAAAAATGAAAGTGGAGAGTGAAAATGTTGGCTTAAAGCTCAACATTCAGAAAACGAAGATCATGGCATCTGGTCCCATAACTTCATGGCAAATAGATGAGGAAACAGTGGAAACAGTGGCAGGCTTTTTTGGGCTCCAAAATCACTGCAGATGGTGTTTGCAGCCATGAAATTAAACGACGCTGACTCCTTGGAAGAAAAGTTATGACCAACCTAGAGAGCATATTGAAAAGCAAAGACATTATTTTGCCGACTAAGGTCCGTCTAGTCAAGGCTATGGTTTTTCCAGTGGTCATGTATGGATGTGAGAGTTGGACTGTGAAGAAAGCTGAGCACTGAAGTATTGATGCTTTTGAACTGTGGTGTTGGAGAAGACTCTTGAGAATCCCTTGGAGTGCAAGGAAATCCAACCAGTCCATTCTATAAGGAGATCAGCCCTGGCTTTCTTTGGAAGGAATGATGCTGAAGCTGAAACTGCAATACTCTGGCCACGTCATAAGAGTTGACTCATTGGAAAAGACTCTGAGGCTGGGAGGGATTAGGGGCAGGAGGAGAAGGGGACGACAGAGGATGAGATGGCTGGATGGCATCACTGACTCGATGGACGTGAGTCTGAGTGAACACTGGGAGCTGGTGATGGACAGGGAGGCCTGGTGCACTGCGATTCATGGACTTGCAAAAAGTTGGACACAATGAGCGACTGAACTGAACTGAACAGATATAAAATTTCCTGTTGTGAACACAATGTAAAAAATGTAATAGCACACTATTCTACCGCATCTCACTTTATTCACTTTGCAATTTATTTTGGGAATGTTTCTATATCAGTTTGTAGAGATCTACATAATTAGCAAAAGAAAAAAAAAAGGAACTAAAGCTATTGCAATGTATTCCAATGTATATGTTCAATTTTTCTGTTAATATTCCACTGTATGGATTATTATAGTTTAACTAGTCTCCATTTCATAGACTCTTAGGTGATGTTTAAATAATTGTGTAAAACAGAATAACTCCTTAAATATTAGTCTTGTGATGGGGTAAATTTTGCCTTGATGTTATTATATTGATAACTTTGAGGTTTCTATATTAATGTTTTACCATTTTAAAAGATTTTCTACTTGTTATTTGATTTGGTATAGAAAAATTTCCAGGTTTCCAGAATACTGAAATTTGAAAACTTGTGCTGAAAACGGTAGGCTTATAAAAACCTAACTGGTTTCCTGTATTAAAATTCTTTCCAATCTTTATCCTTGCCAGTGTCGTATGTTTTCACATTCATTACGTCATAAAGCTAGCTGCATATTCCCTCTCCAAAATTCTATTTTAAAGCTTTTAAGCTTTTCATTTTGGATATATGACTCAGGACTCGTCTGCATGAATTATTGTTCTGAAGTGCAGTACCACTGCGTGTTTGGTTGAATTCTTTCTATATAAACAAGTCACGAATAATATAAATGAGCTTAGATTGAATCAGATACAATGAGGGTCAAAGAGTGATGGTTGATGCAAACAAGTGAAGTGATTAGTATTGTTTTGCTGCAAGATGATTTACATTATGTCATGCATTAAAACAATGGCTTATCCTTCAGGATATCAGTGACTTTTAGCAAACCTTATAATGGGAAGTATGCAGTCCTTTATCATTTCAAAAAAAAAGTTAGCTTATAAATAACAGTTTTGAGAATTATTTTCAAGTTTCAAAGACCAGTGTAGTGCCAGCACTGATGAGAATGTACACACCTTGTCTTTGGTAATGGACAGGCACAGTGTATTTATTGTTCTTTTTACTCTGCAGTGCTGTTCTGTGATGACACATAAGCTGTTTTGATCTCTGGGTACTTTAGCTTAAAGTGGACCAGGAGCTCTTCTACCCTTGGGGCGTTAGTAGGATTCTAATGATTCTGTTTGATCTCCCATGCTAAACGCAAATGAAATAAATCAGTAGAAATACACATAGTGAGTATATCAAAGAGTTATTTCTACTTCTGGGCATAAGGCAGTTGCTAAGCAACCTGTGTCAGACTTCATGGTCATCTGTTAGAAAGGACACAAAGTCAATGCTCACTCCAGACACATTAGATCGTAAATGAAAAAAAACTATTTTGTTGGATTCAAGAAAAGCTCCTTGAATGAACATATAATGGTTTCAGGATATGATGTATCTTTTTGCAGATGTGCTTAGGGGAACAATTAAATAGGTAAAAAAAAAAAAAAAAATCAACATTCAATCCCAGCAGACAGAAAGGACAAAGAAAATAAATGACATTTTCTTCGAATTATTCTCACTTCCCAGGATCTACCTTCAGAACACCGAGACTTTCTGTGGGATGCAATAACCTTAATAGTATGTGCTGTGAACCTTCCAACAGCAGGGCAGTCCGCAGTGTGCCTTTGGAATGTGGAATTTTATTGATAATAAGAAAATTACTTACAAATCTTCTTTTACATCTTTCTTCAATACAACATTTTATGATATGAACTTTGTAACGTAGAAAAGAGCTTTGTCAAAGCAGAGAGGCATGGGATAGGTTTTGGGATAAGTTTAATAAAGCTATCCAAGGCACAGAGTGTGGAAAAATTATGATATTCACTTTGCAGAAATTATATGTTCAGTATCTAAAAATTGCTGATGATTTTTCTTCAGTATTTTGTGTAGACAAATATTTTTCTTCTGATATGAGATTATTGCTTGGCCCATCACAGCATTTCCTTATGTGCTATTTTTTCTTTTTTTAAATCACAATGCCTCTATAGTACCATTTACTGGCCACTTGACCTTAGAAAGTTTTTTTAAACTCATTTTAGCGTCCAATTTTCTTGACTATAAGACAGAGCTATAAATAATCCTCTCATAGAATTGTGATAATTTTATGAATTAATAGTCATATAAAATGCCTAGTGGAGAGTATGTTTTAAGTTGCATGTGTGTGCCCAGTTGCTTCAGTCATGTCTGACTCTTTGTGAGCCTATGGACTGGAGTCCACCAGGCTTCTCTGTCTACAGGACTCTCCAGGCAAAAATACTGGAGTGAGTTGCCATACTCTTCTCCAGGGGATCTTCCTGAGCCAGGAATTGAACCTGCAGCTCCTGTGTCTCCTGAATTACAAGCAGATTCTTTACCCACTGAGCCACCTAGGAAGCCAATAATTACTATTATTTATGGCATAGACTATTAGAACAAAGTATTTTAAGTAGGATATTGCATTTTGTGTATAAAAGCACAACAATTTTTAAATGGGAAAGTACATTAACTCATGTTTTTGGTGAATTTTTTTTAATTAAACACATTTAACTGAAACTGAAATAGTCATTACATGAAGTTTTAAAAAAATATTGTTCATTTGCTAAGTCGTGTCTAACTCTTTGTGACCTCATGGATTGCAGCTCACCAGGTTCCTCTAACCTCCACTGTCTCACGCAGTTTGCTCAAATCCATGTACATTGAGTCGGTGATGCCATGTAACCATCTCATCCTCTGCTGCTCCCTTACTCTTTTGCCTTCAATCTTTCCTAGCATAAGGGTCTTTTCTAAGAAGTCAGTTCTTCACATCAGGTGACCAAAGTATTGGAGCGTCAGCTTCATCATCAGTCCTTCCAACGTATATTCAGGGTTGATTTCCTTTATTTTTTATTCTATTTTTTTAACTTTATATGCTTTTTGTATTGGGAGTATAAGCCAATTAATAATGTTGTGAAGGGACTCAGCTGTACATATGCATGTACCCATTCTCCCCCAAACCTCCTTGCCATCCAGGTTGGCACATAACATTGAGCAGTGTTCCAATAAGTCTATGTTGGTTACTCATTTTAAATATAGCATTGTGTACATGACCTTCCAAAAGTCCCTAGCTATCCCCTTTTCCCTACAACTCTAGATTTGTTCTCTGAGTCCCTTTCTGTTATGTAGGTAGGTTCCTTTGTATCATTTTTTTTTTTTTTTTTAGATTCCACATATGAGGAATGTGATATATTTCTCCTTCTGTTTGACTGACTTCACTCAGTATGACACTCTCTATGTCAATTGGTATTGCAGTAAATTTTATTAAGAATAAAATAATGCCATTTACTGCAATATAGATTCATTGTATGCATGTACCACATCTTTATCTATTCCTCTGTCAGTGGACATTTAAGTTGCTTCTATGTCTTGGCCATTGTAAACAGTGCTGCAATAAAAGTGGGGGTGCATGTATCATTTCGGGTCATGTTTTTCTCAGGATATGACTGCCTTTAGGATTGACTGGTTTGATCTTCCTTTGCAGTCCAAGGGACTCTCAAGAGTCTTCTCCAGCACCATGGTTCAAAAGCATCAGTTCTTTGGTGCTCAGGCTTCTTTATGGTCCAACTCTCACACCCATACATGACTGCTGGAAAAACTATAGGTTTGACTAGACAGACTTTTTTTGCTGGCAAAGTAATGCTTCTGATTTTAAATATGCTGTCTCTGTTGGTCATAGCTTTTCTTCCAAGGAGCAAGCATATTTTACTTTCATGGCCGCAGTCACCATCTGCAGTGATTCTGGAGCCCAAGGAAATAAAGTCTGCCACTGTTTCCATTGTTTCCTCATCTATTTGCCAAGAAGTGATAGGACCGGATTCCCTGATCTTAGTTTTTTGAATGTTGAGTTTTAAGCCAACTTTTTCACTCTCCACTTTCGTGAAGAGGCTCTTTAGTTCCTCCTCACTTTCTGCCTGTTAGAGTGGTATCATCTGCATATCTGATGTTGACATTGATCCCCGCAATCTTGATTCCATCTTGTGAGTCATCCAGCCTGATATTTCACATGATGTACTCTTCATGTGTGCTCAGCCGCTCAGTTGTATCTGACTCTTTGCAACCCCGTGGACTGACAGCCTCCTCTGTTCATGGGATTTTCCAGGCAAGAATACTGGAGAGGTTTGCCATTTCCTCCTCCTGGGGACTTTTCTGACCCAGGTTTTGAAACTGAATCTCCTGCATCTTCTGCATTGGCAGGTGGATTCTCTATTACTGAGCCACTTTGGAAGCCCTGAGGTACTCTGCATATAAGTTAAATAAACCGGGTGACAATACACAGCCTTGATGGACTCCTTTCCCCATTTCAACCAGTCAGTTTTTCCATGTCTGGTTTGAACTGTTGACCTGCATACAGGTTTCTGACCTGCATACAGGTTTCTCAGGAGGCAGGTAAGGTGGTCTGTTACTCCCATCCCATCAAGAATTTCCCACATTTTTTTGTGATCCACACAGTCAAAGGCTTTAGTGTAGTCAATGAAGCAGAAGTATGTTTTTCTGGAACTCTTTTGCTTTCTCCATGATCCAATGAATGTGGGTAATGTGGGCTCTGGTTCTGCTGCCTCTTTAAAACCCAACTTGTACATCTGGAAGTTCTTGGTTCACATACTGCTGAAACCTAGTTTGAAGGATTTTAAGTTTAACCTTGCAGGCATGTGAAATGAATACAGTTGTACAGTAGTTTGAACATTCTTTGGCTTTGCTCTTCTTTGGGACTGGAATGAAAGCTAATCTTTTTCCAGTCCTGTGGTCAGTGCTGAGTTTTCCAAATTTGCTTACTTATTGAGTACAGCACTTTCACAGGATCATCTTTTAGGATTTGAAATAGCTCAGCTGGAATTCTATCATCTCCACTACCATTGTTTATAGTAATACTTTCTAAGACCCAATCGACTTCACACTCCTGGATGTCTGGCTTTAGCTGAGTGACCACATCATTGTGGTTATCTGGGTCGTTAATACCTTTTTTTGTACAGTTCTCCTGTGTATTCTTGCCACCTCTTAATCTCTTCTGCATCTTTACCATTTCTGTCCTTTATTGTGTCCATCCTTGCATGAAATGTTCCTTTGATATCTTCAATTTTCTTGAAGAAATCTCTAGTCTTTCCCATTCTATTGTTTTCTTTTATTTCTTTGCATTGTTAATTTAAGAAGCCCTTCTTTTCTCTCCTTGCTCTTCTCTGGGAACTCTGCATTCAGTTGGATATATCTTTCTCTTTCTTCTTTGCCTTTTGCTTCTCTTCTTTCCTCAGCTATTTGTAGGGCCTCTGTGGAAAACCACTTTGCCTTCTTGCATTTCTTTTTCTTTGGGATGGTTTTGATCACTGCCTCTTATACAACGTTATGAACCACTGTCCATAGTTCTTCAGGTACTTTGTCTACCAGATCTAATCCCTTGAATCTATTTGTCACCTCTACTGTATAATTATAAGGGATTTGATTTAGTTCATACCTGAATGGCCTAGTATTTTCCCCAACTTTCTTCAATTCAAGCCTGAATTTTGCAATATGAATCTTGTGATCTAAGCCACAGTCAGCTCCAGGTCTTGTTTTTACTGTCTGTATAGAGTTTCTTCATCTTTGGCTGAAAAGAATATAATCAGTCTTACTTCAGTACTGACCACTGGGTGATGTTCATGTGTGAAGTCATCTCTTGAGTTGTTGGAATGTTTGCTATGACCAGCATAAAAAGAAAAATTATATCTATCTTTGAAGTATAGTTCACAGCACATTTTCTTTTGGCTCTGCAATAAGTATAAAATATCTAAATTTTGTCAGTAAATGAATATTTCTTTCTATAATAAATTATAATATCTTTAGCATACAGACAATACAAAAAAACTAGTACCCATAGTTCCAAACTCTCTCACAGGTTCATAGAGTCTCCTTGGAGGCATAGACCAGCATTTTAGTTTTGGAGAATAATTTTTGTGTTGAATTTTGTGAGTCTGTTAAAAATCTGTTAACATTTTTTTACAACGATGAGCTCAGTGATACTAAGAAGTCAGTTAGGAAGAGAACTATGATGAAGAGATAGAAGATCCAGAATCCATCTTTAGGAAGTTGCAGCTCTTCTTTTTAGGACTGGTTGGGCCTTGGTATTCTCTCTGTTGCAGTGGAACATTTGTTGATTTATTCAGTGACTATTTTTTTGCATGCCTACTGTGTGTGCTAGGCACTGTGTGAGAGATGCTGTGAATATAGTGGTGGACAAATTCTAAGCATAATCCTGCCCTCTTGGAGCAGTGGAAAAAGCAGTAAAGTACTAAGTGCCTTGAAGGAAATGAACAGGGTGAGGGATAAATAATAGTGCTGCTGGGCTGGTTGAATGAGTTGCGGCTAAATAAGGGAGGGTGGCTGGGAAAGATCTCTGAGAAGTTGGCATTTAGACTGAAACCACTCAGAGCAAAGTTGACCCCCTGGACCTCAGCATTCAGCGTGAGTAGTTCTACAACAGCTGATGTACCCGTCAATGACTGACCTTTCTTTGTCTTCAGGCCTCTTGAGTTCGAATGAAATAGCATGATTTTCCCTCTCCTTTTCCTTATGAAAGTCTTCTACTTTTATCTTTGTTTTTGGAGACAGCTGTTTCATTTTCCTGATAGATGCTATGTCATCCTTAGGCAAGCCAGCACTTCTTTCATTTTATGAGGATGTTTTCTTCTACACAGTTCCATTTCAACCCGTGTCTTTTCATATAAATTATGAGTTAAAAAAAAATAAAGTAGACTGTTGGTAAAGATCAGGGAGGAGCTGTAATCAACCTGTTAGAGTGGGGTGTTCCATTTTTCCATATCTTGATTACCAGTTTCTCATAAACAATTCAGCATGGCTTAAAAAGAGATTTAGAAGGTCATTTGTGTGTTACTAATCTACATTTTCATATAAGTCTTTCAAATTGTTGTGTTATATATATTTAGAAACAAGACTGGTTTAACAGCAATAGCAAAAGCATCCTTGCATTGTCAGGAGTGGTGTTTTCAATTTGGTTAGCTTTCAAAACACCCATGAGTTGTAACATTAAGAGCATATTAATCTATACAATTTGAACATTAATAGATTAGCATTCACATTTATACATTTATATGATTAAAGTTTAAAGTGCACAATTTCTATTTTAATACAAATCAGTGTCTACATGTCTGTTTGGATGACTGGGAGTTCTTCAAATTTATAATTAGCATCTAACAACTGCTAAACAGGTATTATGAGAAAAGAAGTCAAACAATATGAATCATGAAACAGAATGCCATATTGTAATAACATCTGTAACCCGTGTTTTATCTGCTTTGTGTTAAATACCCTATAGATGAGCGATTTCTAACTTACCTATATGCTGTGTTCAGTCTCTCAGTTGTGTCCAACTCTTTGTGACCCCATGAACTGTATAGCCCGCCAGGCTTCTCTGTCCATGGGGATTGTCCAGGCGCGAATACTGGAATGGATTGCCTTGCCCTCCTCCAGGGCATCTTCCCAACCCAGAGACTGAACCCGGGTCTACCCTATTGCAAGTGGATTCTTTACTATCTGAGCCGCCAGGGAAGCCCAAGAATACTGGAGTGGGTAGCCTATCCCTTCTCCAGAGGAACTCCCTGACCCAGGAATCAAACCAGGGTCTCCTGCATTGCAGGCAGATTCTTCACCAGTTGAGCTAAAGGATACAAATGTGAATCAGTTATGTAGATAAAAGAACCAATTAGCATTTATTTTTCCCTAAGGATTTTAAACATTTAATTATTTAATTAATTCATTTTTGGCTGTGCTGGGCCTTCACAGCTCTGCGCTGGTTTCCTCTAGTAGTGGCGAGTGGGGGCTGCTCTCGCTGTGATGCATGGGCGTCTCATTGCAGCGGCTTCTTTTGTTGTGCAGCACGGGGCTCTGTCGTGGGAGCTTCAGTAGGTGCGGCACACGGGCTAAATAGCTGTGACTCCTTGGCTCTAGAGTGTGGCTCAGTGGTCGTGGTGCACAGGCTTAGCGGCTCCAAAGCAGGTGGGATCTTCCCAGACCAGGGATCGAACCCATATCCCATTGGCAGGCAGATTCTTAACCACTGGACCACCAAGGAAATCCCTCCGGAAGGATTTTTAATTGCTCACTTTTAATTAAACAATAATGGAAAACTAAACTGTAGTACAGTAATATTTTCTGTTTGTAGGGATAAGAAATAAGCCTAATTATAAAACATAAAGAAAGGAACTCAGTTATATTCAAGAATGAGAAAATCATATTTCAGTTCAGACTATATATGTATTTTTATAAATAATTTTTCAGACTATATTTTTATAAATCATACATATATGTTATCTTCATAAAGACATATATCATTATATCATTTTTCACATATACCATATATCATTTTTCAGACTCTAACTCCATGTATACATACAGACATACCCATAAATACATTGACACTGACACTTGGGTACAAACATGAAAAGAATTTCATTTAATTTACAGAACAGTGTTCTGAGGTTTTTAAACAGGATAATTTTTTGTGGCTTAGCTGGCATTTTGGCTATGGTTATTAAGACTTGGACTTACAGCAATAAATTTAATTCAATTTTATTAAAGTGCTAGTTTATCTTTAACTGACTAATAGGATCACGAAATACTGACGTGTCCAACTTGACCTTCTTAGTGATCCAAATCAATTATTCCAGCAATGTATCTTTGTAGTCACTCCATTAATGGCCTTGCTGAGGTACCCCCAGTTTCTGAGAATAGACCTCGCTTTACCTAAATGACTGACTATGCCACCGCTTAATAAATTAGTTTAAAAAAAAATTCTGCTCTCCTTTAAAGAATATTCAGACTGAAGCCAAAGCTCCTTTTATTGTGGCTTGACTGTCATTTCTGCTCAAGGTACATTAGTTTTGTAAAATGTAACACATTGAGTGAATACATGGGAAAAGATCTGGCCTAGGTAACTGCTGTCTTTTCATCCTAAGTTTTCTGAGTCTGAACTTCAGAGCCCTGGTTTGTAAAATGAGGCTCTAAGTCCAAAGTAGAGGAAATGTAAAGAATATTTGCTTCTCCCCCTCTACTGTCCCCACTTTCAAACTAATTTTAAAAATTGCTAGGTTACTATGGTATATATTTATCATATATCCTCTTCCTTGAAGTCAAATAAGGAGTTAACAGGGCATAATTAATCAATTATTTTATTTAAATATTTATTTCCTATTGTGCATTTCTATGTCTTCCCTTTCAGCTTGAAGAGGAAGTATACATATGTATACTTCGCTTGTGCATAATTTTCTATCCTTCTTTTCATGTGCATCTTCCCCCTCTTATGGCAGTTGTTGGCAGCTGTCGTCCAGACACCCTGAGTTGAACATCACTTGAGAGAGTTCTTGAGTAAATGAGAGCTTAATCCCTTTTCACACCCTTTTTACTAGCAAGGGAACCAGTAAGGTTAGGAGGAATCAGAGACTTTTGCTTTACTGCAGCTGCCACTTAGATTCATGGAGGTCTGAGTAATAAGCATTGTTGAAAAAAATCATTTTGATCACTATAGATATTTAAAAAAACTTGACAAAAATAATAAGAGGGAAAATGGAAGTATGTCTGATTAGCAAATTTAAGGTAATATACTACTGTTATTCTATATTCTTCCAGAGATTATTTATAGATGCAAATGTGAATATCTTTTAATTTTCTTCCTTCAAAGAAATCAAGATATAAGATTATTCTGTGTTTTATGTTTAAAAATTTTACATGTGTTTAAATAAACAACAGGCATATATTTGAATACTAGACTAATTTTTGATTGCTAACAGAATGATGGTTCAAAATGCAAAAAAAAAAGGAAGAAAAGAAAAAAACAAAATTCAAAATTTATTTTTTGTGTACAAATGTATATTTATAACGATTTCCCGAGTGGCTCAGTGATAAAGGACACACTTGCCAATGCAGGAGATACAGGAGACAGAGTTAAGATCTGTGAGTCTGGAAGATCCTCTGGAGAAGGAAATGGCAACCCATTCCAGTATTCTTACCTGGAAAATTCCATGGACAGAGGGGCCTGGTAAACTACAGTCCATAGGGTCACAAAGAGGCAGACCCAACTGAGCATGCATGCATGCCATGAATGGAATTATAAACATGTAATTTTTAACTGCTTAGTGATTTGGTAGGCATCATTAACAGCTACGAACTTTCAATTTTCTCTGCAAGAAAGTTATTGTCTAATTCTGGAAATGAGGTACACATGCCTTTGAAAAGCTAATCCTTATGTCAATGTATTGTAAGTTTCATATATATCTAGAAGACATTATGTCTGTGGAACGCATTCTTGTCATTTGATACCAAAACTTCTTTTCATAGAAAAATTGCTTTATTATTTGTGTAATGAAGGATTTAAGAATTCAAAAAACTGCAGAAAAGAAAGTGATAAGTGTTATCTCATCTCACTACCCCCAACAAACAATGTTAAGTGAACATTATTCCATAATTTTATGTATGTATGTTAACAGAGGCTGGAAAGAAGACTTTGAAAAATATTCTTCATGAAACAGGATCGTGTTGTGATATCTTAAGAATGAAATGTATTAAGTTTTATTTGAATTTAGAGGTAGCAAATTAGAAGGACTGATGCTGAAACTCCAATACTTTGGCCATCTGATGCAAAGAGCTGACTCATTGGAAAAGACCCCCAATTCTGGGAAAGATTGAAGGCAGGAGATGAAGAGGATGACAGAGATGAGATGGTTGGTTGGCATCACTGACTCATGGACATGAATTTGAGCAAACTCCAGGAGAGAGTGAAGGACAAGTGGGCCTGGCATGCTGCAGTCCATGGGGTGGCAAAGAGTTGGATGCAACGTAGTGACTGAACAACAACAAGAGGGAGCAAGTGAAAATAAGATGGAGTGAAAGAAGTTGCTAACTGCGCATTGTTAACGTTTGGAGTTGAGGCCACTGGCCGATGAACTCGCAAATACAGGCAGTGTGCTCCACAAGAGGCAAGTTTTTCGAAAACACTACAGGGGTTTCAATGAGTGGATTTTGATAGTAATACTTGCTACAAAACTATTATTTTAAGATTGAGTTGATGTATCCTGCTGTAGGATCCTAAAAGGGAACTCACTCAGTGGGTCTGATGTGGTGGATGCTCGGCCGAGAAGTTCTGTTTGTGCGTGGCACCATCTTCCAAGAACACCCATGGGAGGTCATGCCTGATCTCCACTCCACTGAAGAGACTGAAATGGAAGAGCAGGCTGCAGCTGAGAAGGCTGTAACCAAGGAGGAACCTCAGGCGGAACAGACTGCTCCAGCTCCAGAGTTCACTGCTGCTCATCCTGAGGGGGTGGGCTGGTCCAAAGGGGAGCAGGTGCCTTCTCTGCCTATTCAGCAGTTCCCCACTGAAGACTGGAGTACTTAGCTTCCACTGGAGACTGCCCTGCAGTTCCCACTGCTTAGGCCACTGAATGGGTAGGAACGACCACTGAGTGGTCTTTAGCTGTTCTTCCACACACTCTTAAAATGGAAATTTGGTTAAATAAACCATTTCTAAAAAAAAAAAAAAGTTGCTAAAACTCAAATGTTTTGAGTCATTACTTCTTAAAGGATCCTTTTAAGATTAAATAAGACAATTAAGAAAACCATTAAGAATTTGGAGCCTTTTTAAAACCACATCTTCAATTCAAGAGAGTGTTGATTGACTTCTTTTTGATGATGGGGAATTACTACTCTCATGGGGTCGCAAAGAGTTGGACACGACTGAGCGACTGAACTGAACTGAACTACTTTCTTTTATAATATTTTTCTTTAATCTACTGGTATATGTCAGTAACATTATTATTTTTCATACTGTCCAGGCATTTACATTCTGGCATTTACAGTCTATTCTATAAGCATTATCTATATGCTTTTATTTATAGTCTACTTAAATGGAGACACAGCTTGTTACTTATTTTTACATTGTTTTACCATTCCTGAGTTTGTTAATTTCATTCATTCTATAAAAGTAACTTTACATTTTGATATATTTTACAAAGCAGTTTCTGAAGAATGGCTCATGAGTTTTGTGGTCCATAGATTCTTTCGTGCTTCAGAATGACAGACTGTTGATTTTATACTTGACTAATATCATGGCTACATGTTGTGATAGAATTCTGTACGCATTGTTCTTGTGCTTATGGCATAAAATATTGTGTTGAAATGCAAGGCCAGCCTGACTGAAGTTTAATAACTAGGATTTTCTTGAAATCTGATATGCTTTTTTGATTCGAAAATTAATTCGTTTTTTCCCCATGGAAATTTATTTATTAAGCCTTCTACTTAAAGGACATCAGTTAACTTTATTTTGAATAATCTTTATTTCTCCTTCATTTATTTGCTTTACTTTATCTTTTTAATGTTTGCATTTTAAAATCTGTTATTACTATGATTTTATCAGTTTTTTTCTCTGCTGCTACTGCTGCTAAGTTGCTTCAGTGGTGTCTGACTCCATGTGACCCCATAGACGGCAACCCACCAGGCTCCCCTGTCCCTGGGACTCTCCAGGCAAGAACACTGAAGTGGGTTGCCATTTCCTTCTTCAGTGCATGAAAACAAAAAGTGAAAGTGAAGCCGCTCAGTCGTGTCTGACGCTTAGCGACCCCATGGACTGCAGCCCACCAGGCTCCTCTGTCCATGGGATTTTCCAGGCAAGAGTACTGAAGTGGGGTGCCATTGCCTTCTCTACTTGCCATTGCCAGGCACTGTTAATTCTAAGTGCTTTAAATAAAATAACCCATTCAACTTTCTTGGGTTAGGTACTATTATCTCTCATTTTACAGATGAAGTCTCTGCAGTATAGAGTGGTTAAGAACATTGTCAAGGGTCAAACAGCTACTGAGTGTTGGAGCCAGGATTGAATTCCAGGCAGCCTGACTCCGGAGTAATGAGTTCTCAGGTACCACCCTCCTCCTTCCTCTGGTCTTGGGTCTGTCTTAGGTGACACCACAGATGGTTGTAGCCATTGTGCCAGCAGTTACCTGGGACAACAGAGCCAAGACAGAATGAACATAGGGAGCCTGGGTCCTTTCTAGCAGCTCCGTGGTGGTTTAGTCATCAAGTCGTATAGGACTCTTGTGACCATATGGACTATAGCTCACCAGGCTCCTCTTTCCATGAGATTTTCCAGGCAAGAGTGCTGGAGTAGGTTGCCATTTCCTTTTTCTCTAGACTGATAATTGAATTGTTAGCTATATATATTCTGTTACTTATAGTTTCTAATAGCTATTAAACTTTATTATGCTGCTTTGATTCTCATTTTTTTCGATAAACTTGTGACCTCTGTCTCTTCCTTTCTCTCTCCTTCACACTATTTGTCTCTTTACTGATTTTATGTGTTAACATAGCTAGGCTATGGTACGCAGTTATTTTGTCAAACACAAATCTAGATGTTGACCTGAAGGTATTTTTTAGGCAAAATTAACATTTAAATCAGTGGACTGTGAGTAAAGCATATTACCCTCAAGAATGTGGGTAGGGCTCCTCTAAGCAGTTGAAGTATTTAGGAGAAAAGAGCAAGTTCACCAGAAGAAATTACTTTATATCCAGGCTGCCTTGAAATGCTTTTCCTGGCAACACAACAAAGCTGTCCTTGCCCACTTCACCCGAAATTGTCTCCAGGGTCTGATTTGGCACTGGTGTACAGAGAGGCCGAGCTTTCGGTAGCATTGTCACAAACTGCAGAATTCTGCCACCTCCCCACTTTTTTAAAGTCTGGGATTATTCCATTGTTTGTAGATAGAACATTTTCTTTATCCATTCATCTGTTGATAAACATTTAGTTTGTTTTCAACATCATGGCTGTTATGAATAGTGTAGTGAACATGAGTGTGTAGATATCTCTTTGAGATCCTGATTTCAATTCTGTTGGATAAATACCTAGAAGTGGTGTTTCTGAATTAAATTGTAGCTCTAGTTTCAGTTTTTTGAATTGAATCTCCATGCTACTGTCTACAGTGGCTGCACCAGTTTGCATTCCCACCATCAGGGTGCAAATGTTTCAATTTCTCCTGCATCCTTGCTAACACTCATTGTCCGTTTTTGACAATAACCATTCTGACACATGCAAAACATATTGTAGTTTTGCTTTGCATTTCCTTGATGATAGTAATATTGAGCATCTTTTCACATAACTGTTGGCCATTTTAGAAATCAATAGCAGAAGGAAAACTGGAAAATTCACACATATATGAAAATTAAACAGCACAGGCTTGAACAACCAGTCGGTCAAAGAAGACATCAAAAGGGGAAAAAACCCTCAAGACAAGTAAAAATGGAAGGATAACATACCAAAACATGTACTGCAGCAAAAGCATTAATGAGGAAAGTGTATAGCATAAACACTTACATTAAAAAAGAAAAAAACCTCAATTTAATTGTGTACCTCAAGGAGCTATAAAAAGAACAAACATAGTTAGCAGAAATAAAACAGAGTGGAAAAACATTAAAAATCAACAAAACCAAGAATTGGCTTTTTGAAAAGATAACCAAACCTGGAAAACCTGTAGCCAAATTTACTAAGAAGGAAAGAAAGAATTCAAATAAATAAAACCAGAGTTGACTCACTTTTGATTCCATGAGAGGCAGTGATTTTATTCAACAAATTACAATCAATGGCTGTCTATTCCTATTATCTTAATTGATTTTTTATTGAAGCATATAATTGATTTCTGCTATACAGCAAAGTGATTATTATATACATATATACATTCTTTTTAATATTATTTTCGTACTGCATATGTGCTGTACAATAGGAGTTTGTTTCTTGTCTAGTTTGCATCTACTAATCCAGACCTCAGTCCATTCCTCCCCCATTTTTCCTTCCCCTTGGCGACCACGTCTGTTCTCTATGTGTGAGTGTACTCCCCATCAGAATATCACTCAGTTCATTTCCCCCAGATTTGGAGATATTCAGAGACAACTTACAGTTTGGCTTTTGAGGAATAAGACTAAGTCTTTCACTATAAAATACCTGCCACTCTGCTCCAGATCCTCACCTTTTTTCCCCCTCTAGGCTGCTGTTTTTTGAGGTTCATGGCATGAGATTGCCTAGTTGCTGCTCCTGAATTTTTCCTGGTTTTGCTATTTTTTTTCACTGAATAGAATGTTGGGAAAGGAAATTCTGTGCATCAGTTTTATTACACCATCTTAGCTCAGAAGTCCCCGGTGAGTTTTATTAACCACAAAAATATTTCTATTCATTGTGCAGATATGGAAATTTGTAAATAGAAGATTAGGTAGGATGTATTACCATGTGAATAAGTACTTAATTACATTAGAGATGCAAATGTTTTTTGAGATTATACTTTTGTAAACAAGATGATCTTGTTATAATGGAGGATTTGTGGTAACTGCAATGTAAAGAAGCCTCAGAGGAAAAATTAGCAAAACTGAGTATGTGAACTATTTATTGCCCGTGTGAGTAGTATGCGTAAAATCCAATGAATACCAAAGACGGTGTGCAAAATCACAACACAGTGCATTCTATTACACAGTCTTATTCTCTTCTTTTTAAATATCTAGATTGCTTTTCATTTCTTGTAAGTGAACTGAAGAAATGTGTCTCAGACTGACACACTTCTGAATGTTTTAAATCTCTAACGATCAAAAACACACTTGGCAGAGAACTAATTTCACACCTCAGGCATTAAAATCCAGAGTCTGTATTCATTGTTTATTTTACATAATGTAAAACAGCATGAAGCATGATATATTACACAATGGGTGAATGGGAATTTTAGAAAGTAGGGCATCATTTTACATTTACACCTGGTAGATGACATTTTATATATTAGAAAATGTCCTGATATATCAAACAAAATGTTTTTTTCAATCAACTGAATTTTTTTACTGTATACATTAAAGAATAAAAGATTTCTATTATTATTTGATTACATTTTCCTAGAATATAACGGTAATTTTATGAGTTATTGTGACGTCAGTGTTAATACCCAATAGACTAGGCTTTGTTTTATAATTTTATTGGTAGATCTGCTTATTTTTTGGCTGTGCTGGGTCTTGCTGCGTGTGGGCTTTTCCCCAGTTGTGGTGCGAGGAGGCTACTCTCCAGCTGTGATGCACAGGCTTCTCACTGCAGTGCCTTCGCTCGTTGCTGAGCACCAGCTCCAGCACACGCAGGGCTTCAGTAGTTGTGGCTCTTGGGCTCTAAAGCACAGGCTTGAGAGTTGTAGCTCATGAGCTTGATTACTTCCCGGCAAGTGGGATGATCCCAAACCAGGGAACCGAACCAGCGTCTCCTGCATTGGCGGGTAGATTCTTTTCTACCGAGGAATTCGTTATTACTTGGGAAGCCTAGGCTTTGTCTTAAATATGGAATATCCAAAAGTTAGAGTAAACACCATAAAATCTAGATTAATTAAATTATAATTACTTAGCAATAAATAGCTGGGCCCACTAAAAATAAGCCTTTAGGAATACAGTGATTCATTTTTTATTGTAAAACTTTTGAATCATTTGTGAGTATGTTAATTGCTGTTTGGTTGCCGGAGTCAAAAAGCTGGTATGAGTGTAATTTCTATAATTTGTAAGTGTTTAAATTATTTCAGGTTCAGTTACTGGTGAGGGCGACTTAGCATGCACACACAGGTAGTATCACCAGTTGTCAAAGGGACTCCTGGGTTTCAGTGGTACCAAAACAGAGGCCAGAGGTGACTACTGTTCCCAGTGGCTTTTGATGGTTCAGGCAGAGATGGAGATGTTTCCGGGATGGCAGCAGTCCCTAGCATTTCAGCAGTCAGTGTGTTCTGGATTCTGGTAATCTCCTCTCCTCCCTTCTGTTATTTGAGCCCAAGGGGTTGTAGCAGCTTTTGTAGTTCTCATTCTCTGGTTTTCCTCACTTGAAACTTTTTGATCCTTCGGTCCTTTGATCATTTTCTGTAAGGGTTCCTTGTAGTAAATACTCTCTGTTTGAACTATTTAGCACAATTTCTGCTTTCCTGATGAGACTTTACTGATTCTGTACTGTCAGTAATCTTCCTGGAATCACCCCAAACTATTCTAAACTGGGGAACCTTTTTAGCCTGGTGTGGGCACTCTCATGCCATCTGTATGGCTGTGGATCTGTCTTGGACTCAAGTGACCAGGCTCAGAGGTGCTTTGTGACTTTGTGCATGAGTATGATGGTGAATACCATTTCCTGACAGGTACTGGCATTCCCTAGGGTTTGAATTTTTTTGTAATACTTCTTATTCTTAAAAGAAAAACAGACATTCTGAATGTGGTGGTGTAGTTGCTAAGTTGTGTCTGATTCTCGTGATCCCATGGACTGTAGCCTGCCAGGGTCCTCTGATTCTGCAGGCAAGAACACTGGAGTGGATTGCCATTTCCTTCTCCAGGGGATATTTCTGAACCAGGAATTGAACCCAGGTCTCCTGCATTGCAGGCAGATTCTTTACTGACTGAGCTATGAGAGAATCCCCAAAATGCAACTCCAGTTCTGAATAGAACAGCAGTTTTCCATAGAAAATACTAAGGAGTTAGTAGCTTCTCATTAGGTGTTTGAATGAATGAATGGATAGCTTGCTCTATGAGTGTGTGTATGAGTTTGTGTGTCTGTGTGTGTATGCAGTATTTTCAGGAGCTGAAAGCTATACTGTAGGCTTTTTGGCCTTTGGATCATGCCTACTATTATACTTGATCCCTCAGTTTCTTTGTTATATTGTCAGTTTTTTCTTTTTACTGAATATGTGAACTAGTTTCTAGTTCACATTTTACTTTGTATTTCATGTTTACCTCTCTTTATTTTTTTTCTAACTTTCTTACTTTTTGTAAGAATGTTAGAGGTTAATTATTCCTTTCAGTTTTTTAAATCCCTGGGCTGATTTGTAAACTATAAATAGCATTTTCAATCTTTCCATATCTATTGCCTAGAGTGCATAGAGCTCTAGTATTTTTAGTTATACAGTGAAATTTGCTAATATCTTTTGAGGATCTCTAGATTTTTAGTATCTAAAAATATCATACTTTAAAAAGCTTCTTGTTAGGAAATATTTCAAACATATATGTTTTTGAAACCAGTATAATGAATTCTCCTGTGACAGGCATGACTTTAACAGTGATTGCAATGATAAAAAAATGGTCAATCACACCTATTAATATTCCTCAGTTTATATCATTTCTTAAATAACCATTTCAGTATTTGTTTCTAAATGATATTCTTAAAATGTAATCACAATGCCATGGTCTCTCCTAAAAATTTACCTAATGTCATGAAATATCCAGTCAGTGTTTAAATATTCCTGATGGTCTCATAATTTTATTTTTGTTCAAATAGGGCTCTAAATAGGGTTCATAATAGCAAGCAGTTGCAAATATTCATCTGAAATCTAGTTTAATTTGTGTTTCCACCCCTTTCTCTTTTTAATTTTTCAATTGCAATTTATTCTGCATGTTTTCTTACAATATGGATTTTGCCAACTGCATCACATGGTTTTCTTTAATAGATTTCTCTTTCTCTCTCACTTTTTATAAATAAGTAATTAGATTTAAAAGTCTTGACTGGATTCAGTTTGATTTTCTTTTCTTTTTGCAAGAGAATTTCAAAGGAAATTCAGGGAGGGCACAGGATATCTGGTTGTTTCTCTTTTGTTGATGTTAGCAGTGGAATTGGTCATCACTGCCTGAATATGTTGTTTTATTGGGAATTGCAAAACGATGATGTTTTAATCTCCTTTAATAATTTATTACCTGAAATATTTCTGTAAATAGAAACTTTCCCTAATCAACTATTTAATTACCCTCAAATATCCTGAATTCATGCAAGAAAGTCAGGATACATATGTTCTCAAAATAATGACCTGATTCCCTAGTATTTTCTAAAGTGTGCAATAATTTTTTAAAAGTATAATTATGTATTCATGAATTTTGGCGTTTTTGATTTTTCAGTACATTGCAGTTATTATTCTTGTTGATTCTCAGACTGTCCATATTTTGACTAGAAAATACATTCTTAGTTCTTGAATCCTTTCTATCTGTCCTCAGTACTCTTTGATAGATATTTTGGTTTCTGGTTTGACAAAATCTTTTATAGAATCATCTTGTATACTTCCCGCTCCGTTTTAGAATCATCTCTTTGTCCAAGGAGTATTCTTTTTAGATGAAAATGATACTTAGAAGTACAAACTGTGTATTAAGCATGCTACTCCCTTTTAGCGAACAGAGCTAAGAAATGTGTGTGTTAAAGATAAAATGTATATGATTTCATATTGATAATTTCAATTCAAATTGAAGAACAGAGAGATTTTACTTAACTTTTTAAATCTTACATTTGCCTCTCTTTGTATTCTGCTAAAAATTCCTATTTTCACCAATACCAATAGAACTATTCATTTTCTTTTTCATAATACACTCAGTATAGCAATAAAAACATTACCTCTAATGGTATGATTGCTGAAAACAGTTTAAGTTTTTGCAGCTTTAAAAAATTTTTTTGCAGCTTAGTATATATATTCCACCAGACATGTCAGGCCAAATTACTGTAGTTTAAAAAACACTTGAGATAATGGTGTGTGCATTTATGCTACTAACCTGTTATATTATTTAATTTATTCATTTTTTTTGCTTTTGCTTTTTAGGGGTTGCTTTAAATTTTTTAAATTTTATGATTATGTGAATATATAATTAGGTATATGTTCCCAACATCAAATACACAAAGCAAGATATATTCTGAAAATTCTAGCTTTATCCTTGTTCTCTTTTGCTTTTTCCCTTCCATACCCTATAGATAACTCTATTAGTCAGATTTCCTCAGAGAAACAGAACCAGCGTATCATATATATGAATTAGGATGAGGAAGTGGCTCATGTTCTCCAGTCCCAGGCTCTACAGTCTGCCAGCCGGTGACCCAGGAAAGCTGGTGGTGTAATTTGATCTGAGTCTGAAGACTTGAGAACCAGGGGAGGTGACCGTGAAAATGCCAGTCTGAGGGCAGGAGAACATGAAACGAGAGGTCCGCTCTTCGAGTGCAGTTCTCCTCCTCTGTTGTCCAGAGGAGTGCGTCAGCCTCACCCCCATGGATAGTTCTAGTCCATCTTCTTATGAGGAGGAGTGATGTCCAGAATGATCTATGTTACCATCCTGAGCGACCCTCCTTATATATCTGCAGTATACTTATATCAAAGTCACTTAAAATAAACATATCAAAGAGTAAATTTGTCTCCCAAATTGCCAATGGACTTTTTTTAGTGTTTTTTTTTTTTTTTTTTTGGTGGGGGATGGTGGTGGGGACGGAGCTAATTCTGAAAGGATAATGAAAGAAAGTTTTTCTCTCTATACCTATTCACCTTTCTAGCTCTTTTAACATACAGTTCTCTAATGCCAGAACAAGATTTTATGTATTTTTTCAGTTTTGGGGACCTTGTTCTTTGCTAAGTATCAGTATTATCAAAGTCACTGAGCCAGTAGTGATGTTGGTTACACTGTATTTAAAAAAAATTAATGCCCTGTATATTAAGCTAATATTAAGTATTGAGAGACTGACATATTTTGTTGGTGGGATGCTATTATTTCAAGTATTGATCAATAACTTGTTCACACTGATTGTCAGTTTTCCGATTCCTTTATCTTCCCTTTCTTGCCCCCTCTTTCTTACCCTAACACCATTCTCAGCAGCTCGTCTCCTGCATCTCTCCTTCCCTGTCCCTTTGGCCATCAACAAAACAATCAAACAAACCCCAAATGTTGTACATTGGCTAGATCAGACACAATTTAAGTCATCAGGCAAGCTAAGGGTATCCTTTCTTGTCCAGCTGGAGAGAGAGCAGAACTTAGAATGCTGTCTAGGTCATAGTAGCTGTTCAGAGGTAGCATTTCCAGAGCTTCTCTCAGGGTATCTACAGTTGGGAAGGACATATTGAAGTTCTGACTAAAACTACTGCATCAGGGAAGGTACCTCTGGGTAATGCTTAGATTGAAATTGACTGTATCCAAAAAGGCAAAACAACTAATAGCTGCCAGAGGGATATAGTATCTTATGGTATTTTGCTATTTAAAAATAATATAAAATATGGTATTTAAAATACTATAAAATATGACATTTTATTTTTCTAAGGTGCTTCCCATTTAATTTTATTTCCATCTTTATTGAGATATAACTGACATACAACAGTTATGTTTTGACATCAGAGTCAATAAGATATGCAATTCATGGTGGAGAATAAAAATTTGTTAAGTAACCTTTTACTCTCCCTCTTTTTTTTTTTTTTTAAATCCAAAGTGATATCAGTTCAGTTCAGTCACTCAGTCGTGTCCAGTTCTTTGCGACTCCATGGACTGCAGCATGCCAGGCTTCCTTGTCCATCACAAACTCCCAGAGACTACTCAAACTCATGTCCATTGAGTCAATGATGCCATCCAACCATCCCATCCTCTGTTGTTCCCTTCTCCTCCCACCTTCAGTCCTTCCCAGCATCAGGGTCTTTTCAGATGAGTCAGTTCTTCACATCAGGTGGCCAAAGTATTGGAGTTTCAGCTTCAGCATCAGTCCCCTCAATGAATATTAGGATTGATTTCCATTAGGATGGACTGGCAGGATCTCCTTGGAGTCCAAGGGACTCTCAAGAGTCTTCTCCAACACCACAGTTCAAAAGCATCAATTCTTTGGTTCTCAGCTTTCTTCACAGTCCAACTCTCATATCCATATGTGACTACTGGAAAAAACAGCTTTGACAGATGACCTTTGTTGGAAAAGTAATATCTCTGCTTTTTAATATGCTGTCTAGGTTGCTCATAACTTTTCTTCCAAGGAACAATTGTCTTTTAATTTCATGGCTGCAGTCACCATCTGCAGTGATTTTGGAGCCCCTCAAAATAAAGTCTGTCACTGTTTCCAGTGTTTCCCCATCTATTTGTCATGAAGTGATGGGACCTGATGCCATGATCTTAGTTTTCTGATTGTTGAGTTTTAAGCCAACTTTTTCACTCTCCTTTTTGAATTTTATTGACAGGCTGCTCTTCAGTTCTTCTTTGTTTTCTGCCATAAGGGTAGTGTTATCTGCATATCTGAGGTTACGGATATTTCTCCCAGCAACCTTGATTCCAGCCTGTGCTTCATTCAGCCCAATGTTTCTCATGATGTGCTCTGCATATAAGTTAAATAAGCAGGGTGACAGTATACAGCCTTGACATATTCCTTTTCCTATTTGAAACCAGTCTGTTCCATTTCCAGTTCTAATTGTTGCTTCCTGACCTGCATACAGATTTCTTAAGAGACAGGTCAAGTGGTCTGGTATTCCCATCTCTTTAAGAATTTTCCACAGTTTGTAGTGATCCACACAGTCAAAGGCTTTGGCATAGTCAATAAAGCAGAAGTAGAATATTTTCTGGAACCCTCTTGCTTTTTCTATGATTCAATGGATGTTGGCAATTTGATCTCTGGTTCCTCTGCCTTTTCTAAATCCAGGTTGAATATCTGGAAGTTCATATTTCACATACTGTTAAAGCATGGCTTGGAGAAGTCTGAGCATTACTTGCTAGCATGTGAGATGAGTGCAATTGTGCAGTAGTTTGAGCATTCTTTGGCATTGCCTTTCTTTGTGATTTTAATGAAAACAGACATTTTCCAGTCCTATGGCCACTGCTGAGTTTTCCAAATTTGCTGGCCTAATGAGTGCAGCACTTTCACAGCATCATCTTTCAGGATTTGCAATAGCTCAACTGGAATTCCATCACCTGTACTAGCTTTGTTCTTAGCAATGCTTCCTAAGGCCCAGTTGACTTCTCATTCCAGGATGTCTGGCTCTAGGTGAATGATCATACCATCGTGATTATCTGAGTTACGAAGATCTTTTTTGTACAGTTCTTCTGTGTATTCTTGCCACCTCTTATTAATATCTTCTGCTTCTGTTAGATACATACCATTTCTCTCCTTTATTGAGCCCATCTTTGCATGAAATATTCCCTTGGTATCTCTAATTTTCTTAAGAGATCTCTAGTCTTTCCCATTCTATTGTTCTCCTCTATTTCTTTGCATTGATCGCTGAGGAAGACTTTCTTATCTTTCTTTGCTATTCTTTGGAACTCTGTATTCAAATGGGTGTATGTTTCCTTTTTCCTTTGCCTTTAGCTACTTCCTTTTTTTTTTTTTTTCCACAGCTATTTGTAAGGTCTCCTCAGAGAACCATTTTGTCTCTTAGCATTTCTTTTTCTTGAGGATGGTCTTGATATCTGCCTCCTGTACAATGTCATGAACCTCTGTCCATAATTCTTCAGGCACTTTCTCTATCAGATCTAATCCCTGAATCTATTTGTCACTTCCACTGTATAATCATAAGTGATTTGATTTAGGTCATACCTGAATGGTCTAGTGGTTTCCCCTACTTTCTTCAATTTAAGTCTGAATTTGGCAATAAGGAGTTCATGATCTGAGCCATAGTCAGCTCCCGATCTTGTTTTTGCTGACTGTATGGAGTTTCTCCATCTTTGGCTGCAAAGAATATAATCAATCTGATTTCGCTATTGACTGTCTGGTGATGTCCATTGTGTAGAGTCTTCTTGTGTTGTTGGAAGAGAGTGTTTGGTATGACCAGTGTGATCTCTTGGCAAAACTCTGTTAGCCTTTGATCTGCTTCATTCTGTACTCCCAGGCCAGACTTTCCTGTTACTCCAAGCATTTCTTAACTTTCTACTTTTGCATTCCAGTCCCCTATAATGAAAAGGACATCTTTTTGGGTGTTAGTTCTAAAAGGTCTTGTAGGTCTTCCTAGAACCATCAACTTCAGCTTCTTCAGCATTACTGGTTGGGGCATAGACTTGGATTACCATGATATTGAATGGTTTGCCTTGGAAATAAACAGAGACCATTCTGTCATTTTTGAGACTGCATCGAAGTACTGCATTTCAGATTCTTTTGTTGACTGTGATGGCTACTCCATTTCTTCTAAGAGATTCTTGCCCACAATAGTAGATATAATGGTCATCTGAGTTAAATTCACCCATTCCAGGCCATTTTAGTTCACTGATTCCTAACATGTCGATGGTCACTCTTGCCATCTCCTGTTTGACCACTTCCAATTTGCCTTGATTCATGGACCTAACATTCCAGGTTCTTATGGAATATTGCTCTTTACACTGTTGGACTTTTCTTCCATCACCAGTCACATCCACAACTGGGTGTTGGGTTTGCTTTGGCTCCATCCCTTCATTCTTTCTGGAGTTATTTATCCACTGATCTCCACTAGCATATGGGGCACCTACCGACCTGTGGAGTTCATGTTTCAGTATCCTATCATTTTTCCTTTTCATACTGTTCATGGGGTTCTCAAGGCAAGAATACTGAAGTGGTTTACCATTCCCTTCTCCAGTGCACCACATTTTGTCAGAACTCTCCACCATGACTCATCCATCTTGGGTGGCCCTAAGTGGTCTGGCTCATAGTTTCATTGAGTTAGATAAGTCTGTGGTCCATGTGATCAGATTGGTTAGTTTTCTGTGACTGTGGTTTTCATTCTGTCTGCCCTCTGATGGAAAAGGATAAGAAGCTTATGGAAGCTTCCTGATGGGAGAGACTGACTGATGGGCAGGGCCATGCTCAGTAAATCTTCAATCCAATTTTCTGATGATGGGCGGGGGCTATGTTTGACCTGAGGTCAAACTATAGTGGAGGTAATGAAGATAATGGTGACCTCCTTCAGAAGGTCCCATGCACACATTGCTGCATTCAGTGCCCCTGACCCTGTAGCAGGCCACCACCTACCCACTCTCTGCCAGAGACTCCTGGACACTCACACGCAGCCTTTCTCTGGGGTCCTGGTACACACAAGGTTTTGTTTGTGCCCTCCAAGAGTCTGTTTCCCAGTCCTGTGTAAGTTCTGTTGACTTTGTGCTGGGGTTAATGGTGGCCTCCTCCAAGAGGGCTTATGCCATATCCAGGTCTGCTGTACCTAGGGCCCCTGTCCCTGCAGCAATCGACTGCTGACCCATACCTCTGAAGCAGACACTCAAACACAGTTCTGGCTCAGTCTCTGTGGGGTCTCTGGGTCCTGGTGCATACAAGGTTTGTTTGAGTCCTCAGCATTTCTATTGGATATGGGGTTTGATTCTAAATGCAATGTCACAACTTCTACCATCTTGTTGGGGCTTCTCCTTTGCCCTTGGATGTGGGGTATCTCCTCAAATTTGCTCCAGTGCTGTGCAGCCACCACTCCAGCACCTACCATCTTGCTGGAGTTTCTTTGCCCGAAGTGATATACATAGTAGCAAAAATGTAATTGAACAAATGCACATTATTTTGGAAACAAAAATTTTTTTAGACCATCTCAGTCCTCAGGAGGAGATGCAAATAATTTGACAAAGCAAAACTTTCTTTGAAAGATTAATTCTTACTCAGTTTAAAGTTTTCCAAACAAGTAGGATATGAACATGAAGACACTGAAGTTTCTATCAGTGTCTCAGTCCTGGAATATTCATCTACATATTTTGAAACTAAAGATGATGACACAAAATGTAAAATGCTTTCTTTGAATCCAGAAACTGTAACTTGCTATGAAACATAGTGTAGTCCCTGCAAGAAAGCTAAGAGCTGTTCAAATAGAGCTCTCCAAAGTTATCAATATTTTTATCAAGTTGAAAAATGATGAAATTCTTTGAAGATAAAGGAATCACTTAAAATATTTGAAGATAGCTTATAACCATCTCTTTAACATTTTTCTGGTCAGAGTTGATTCAGAGAGAACTTTTATAGGAGCTGGAAAGCTTTATACAAAAATATATCTGTGACTAACAATGGTACTGTCGACACAATTTGTTTTTTACACTAAATAACACTGTATATAATTAAAACTTATTCACATTAATGTATGCTTTGTTATTTTTGATTAATTTTGACTTGTAATTTATTTGCTCATAAGTTTCATTAGAATGAGAATGTATATTGGAGTTTATTTTAACCAACATATTTTTTGTGATATTTTATTTAAAAAGTATATTAAATATTTGAAATAAGTTAAAATTGTTTTACTCACGTTAGAGTTTTGTGAATTATGAATACACACAGTAAAATACCAATATTGATACTAGTTTAGAGTTATGTAAAGGAAATAGAGAAACAGAGCATTGTCATTCCAGCCAAGAGGGGAACAAGTACCAGCTGCACCATGCTGGTGGTGCCTACAGCATGCTGGAGTTAGCTTTACTGGCTTGCAAGAACCAGCTGTTAAGGTTTCAGGAAACAGTGTAATCAGTTATTGCATGGAATCATTATTAAAAATTATGTGTAATATTTTTAAAAGTTGCCTTAATATTTCCAAAATAACATCAGTGATGTACTAGTTCACCTTTTTCACATTAAGGTATATAAAGCTCAAAATTAAGTTATACAAGTTTACAATTAAATACATTATTACCTTGAAAAACAAAGATAATAAATATTCAAAACATCTTTCCTAGTTATTTTGTTACATTTTTCTATTATCTGTGCTGTTAGGGTTGCCTCACTCTATTGTGTTATCATGGTGGGCATATGAGAGAGCAGTGTGATACTGTGTGTATATTATTTCCTACTCTGTGTCAGCGACATCTTGTTGGTAGTTTGCAATTGGCCATTGTGGGAGTATTTTCCCACAGAAATTGGCAAATTCTATAAAACAGAGCTTGATTTATTGTTTTGATTACCTAGACTTGAGACAGTAATAGAGAAAATAGTAATAATGTGATTAAATGTGAAAGTATGCTGTATTTGTAGTCATTACATGGTGACTAGAACAAAAAAGAAGTACACTTCCAGTATTAAAAGCTATTAAAAAGTCCTTTATATCGTTGATGAATGAGTGAAGTTATCACAGGCTTCATTATTTTATCTTACTTGTTAGTGTAAAGGGAAACATCAGTCAGCATTCCTATTGCAACTACACTAGTCTTCAGTTGCGGTTATAGACTGGCTGTGGATATAAGAGTTCAGCAAAAAATAAAAGCATTCTGTGAGAATCAACAGACTACATAAAATTTATAATAAAGAGCATTTATAGTTTGTTTTTTAATTATAAAAATTTCAAAAATCATTTGAATAAAGTAATTTAAATAGTTTAATTTATTTAAAATTGTAAGACACATACACCCCCTCAAGATGATTTTTTAAAATATTGATCAACATATCAATGGCAGTAGGTCTGTATTAAAAATTTTTTTTATCAACAATGTTGAATTATAGTTGATATACCAAAGAATTGCATGTATTTAATGTGTAGGATTTAATGGGTTTGAACATATACATACATTCGTGAGCTGTTATCACAATTAACGTAATAAACATATCCATCACATCCAAAAGTTTCCTCTTATCCCCATCCTTTTTGTGGTAAGATCCCCTTAACTTGAGTTCTCTTAACAAATTTTTTTAGTGTACAAGACAGCATTGTTAAGTATAGGTACTATGTTGTAAATTGCAAACTGTGATAAATGCTATAAATAAAAATACAGGGAGCTTTGATTGCTTGTAATAAGAAGACCAGATATAGTCTAACATTCATCGAAGACTTCCTTTAGGTTATGATATTTGAACTGAAATTTGAAGGATGAGTAGAATGTAATGATACAAAACAAGGTGAAGAGTCAGGAGCAATGAAAACAGGAAAGAAGGCTAGTGTGTTTGGAATGCAAATACTAGGGGCAGAAAGTGGCCGGAAATGAGAGTGGGAAGACATGCAGGGGCTAGAGGACCCAGACCCTTGAGAAACTATTGAGAAGTTAGAATAAGTGAATCATATGGCTTGATATGAGTTTTAAAAAGATCACTTTGTGAAAAATGATGTGGTTATCAGTAATTAGAAGGGTAGCTGATGAAGGCAGTCCTGTGAGACAGCATGGAAACTTAAGCCTTTAAGGATGGTGATTATACTGCAGAGTAGTAAATGATTAGAGAGATGTTTAAGAGGCAAGATTGATAGGACTTGATGATGAATTAGGTATTGAGAATGAGACAGAGGGCAGTTTCAACAAGTTTTACTGGTTGTTTTTTTTTGCCATGAACAATCAGAAGAATGATACCAATCACTGACTCAGAGAAAAGTGACAGAGGGCCCAGTTTGAGTTCAAGTTAGAATGTCCAAATGGAGCTTTTTTGAAATGGAGCTTCCCCAGTGGCTCAGCAGCAAAGAAATCTGCCTGCAGTGCAGGAGACCCTGGCTCAATCCCTGGGTGGCGAAGGTCCTCTGGATGAGGGAATGGCAACATACTCTGCTGCTGTTGCCTGGGAAATCCCATGCACAGAGAAGCCTGGCAGGCTGCAGTCCATGGGTCACAAAAAAGTTGGACCTAACTTAGCAGCTAAAGGATAACAAGTTTGAAGTTGCCTTTGAGACCTCACAGTGGATATGTTGATTGTTAATTAGATATATCATGCATATGCCTTTTTTATGGATTCTCTTTTCAGGCTGAGCTCTGAGGCTAGGAAACATGCACATCACTCAAAGTTCTCATTTTCAGGCAGCAGATACTCCAATGAAGCAGGAGTTTATTGAAAAAATATTGGATACCTGCCAGGTTTAATGGAAGGCTAGAACTCTGGGTATGGAAAAATATTTCTAGGAACAAAGCTCAAAATCCTATATCAGAACTGGTCCAGTGAGGAAACCATGGCAGAATACCAATTATACTTGTACTGTTGCTCAACTTTTCAATAGGCCTCTCCATGCCCTGACTTTGCTGCCTCCATCTGCAGACAGTGTGAATGAGTCAGAGTTATGTATGGTTGCATTTGATTGTCAGAGCCTCACTCATAAGATTAT
Source organism: Nanger dama (assembly GCA_917880005.1). Classification (NCBI taxonomy): domain Eukaryota; kingdom Metazoa; phylum Chordata; class Mammalia; order Artiodactyla; family Bovidae; genus Nanger; species Nanger dama. The sequence continues at coordinate 43,027,136 of CAKJTW010000007.1, forward strand.
TCTTTCTTTGCAAGAATGACTCAGTTCAGTTCAGTTCAGTCACTCAGTCATGTCCGACTCTCTGCGACCCCATGAATCGCAGCACACCAGGCCTCCCTGTCCATCACCAACTCCTGGAGTTCACTCAGATTCATGTCCATCGAGTCAGTGATGCCATCCAGCCATCTCATTCTCTGTCGTCCCCTTCTCCTCCTGCTCCCAATCCCTCCCAGCATCAGAGTCTTTTCCAATGAGTCAACTCTTCGCATGAGGTGGCCAAAGTACTGGAGTTTCAGCTTTAGCACCATTCCTTCCAAAGAAATCCCAGGGCTGATCTCCTTCAGAATAGACTGGTTGGATCTCCTTGCAGTCCAAGGGACTCTCAAGAGGCTTCTCCAACACCACAGTTCAAAAACATCAATTCTTTGGTTCTCAGCTTTCTTCACAGTCCAACTCTCACATCCATAATGACTAGGAATGTGCAAGAATGAAAAAGCTAACATTTTCAGCTCCTGTAAGGGAAGAAGCTTTTGATCTGTCACCAAGATAATAGAGACCCTGCACACAAACTAGAAAGAGGTTTAGATTTTGCAAAGCTAACATAAACGGCAAATTTCCCCTTATATATATCTTACTCATCTTCGTGTGCTAAGCAACTTATATAGCAGTTATGAAATAATAATTTATTTTGAATTGAAAAAATCTTTAACAATTTATTAAAATAATTCAGATAAAGATTTTCTTTTTCATTTTGATCATTTAGTCTATTATTAGATTATCATATGCCATTTTAATTTGTTTTTGTGAGCTAGTTTTACTGTGATAGTCCATATTTACCATTACACTTTGGTTTTTAGAAAAATATTTATTTTTTTCAAAACAGCAATGTCTTTACATTTCTTATTTGAGGGACATAGGACACATATCAGTGCCCAAAATGTTTTAGATATTTTATTTAAGGAAAACATTTTTTCCATTTCTCCTTTCTTACCTGTGCTTTATAATGCTAAACAAATAAATAATATTTGACATTTCCTACTGTTCCATGGTGAATTTTTGCCCTAGAACTTATTTCACATTCCATCAGTCCCATTCAGATTGATGGAGTGCAATCATTTAGCACTTCTCTTGCCTTCTTCCTTTTTATGTTTTGGACCTTCTAAGTTTTATTTTTCCCTTCAAACATTTGAGAAAATAAATGGAAAAACTTTATTACCTTCATAAGCTATAATAGATGAGCAGCAAAGATTCTAGTTGAATCTTGCTTAATGACAGTGGTGATTAATGAGGAAGCAATTCCTTATTAACTTGAGAAAGTAATTTTACTAGATCATTTCTCCCTTCGACATGCAAATCAAACAGTTTTACTTGCTTATTCCCATTATACCTTTCACGTTTTAGTGTAAAAAGAAGACTTTTGTTTTTTTCTGCCCTCAGTTTTGCAGTTTTCCTTGATACTTGAGTTTTTTCTTTCTATGATGGCAAGAACCATTGTTAGAAAGAAGAGGCATGCCATGTTATAACGCTAGTTACCTGTCCATTTACTCCCGACTCTTGTGGTGGTTTGTAGAGTGTCACTTATACCAGAACCACATGTATTAGAATGTTCTTCCCTAAGTTAGCATTGGCCAAAAGAGGACTTTATGTAATTTTTCAAAGGCAGAAGTGAAGCAGTAACCATCTCCATAGGTCAGCGTGGTGAGATGCAGTGACCGAAAGATGCAGATGCCCCTGTGGGTGCTGGCAAGTTGCAGCTGGCTCTTGGTCTGCATCAGCTTTCCTTCTGATTACTGACCTACAGTGACTCCAAGCCCGCTCCCAGCTCTCTGTTGTAGACTCAGAGAAGTAGTGTTACCACAAGGTAGGGGTTCAGTTGCTTGCCACTCAAAAGCCAATAAAGAGGTCAGGAAAGGAAAAGAAGCTTGGTGGATAGGAAAGTTTGCTTTATTTTGGATGCTGGCATCTAGGGAGAAAGTGGACATCTGTCCAAGGCTGACTCCCCCAGTGAAAATCAGTGGGGGAGAGCTTTATAAACAGAAGGAGAAGACGACATGCGGAAATAGCACGGTCAACTCTAACAGTCATCTTGAAATTGGTCATGGGAGATCTTACAAGTGTCAGCTTGGTTGTTTTATGCACAGTTAATCTTTAGTTCCAGTGTCAATTTGTTTCTATTTCTTGAGGTCAATTCTAAAGAATTGAGGCCGCTTATATTATGGCTACAGTCTGGTCATCATGTAGGGAACTTCTCCACCTGGTATAGTTTTAGTATAAACAGCTCAAGAGATAAGCTCAGAATATTATTTGTAGCCCCTGAGAAGGAATTAAAGAGCTTTGACTATGCTTAATGACTACACTTGTCTCCTTTGACAGTCTTCCTCTATTTCTGCATTTTCTCACTTCTCTGATTAAACTTATTCTTTGGCTAAAGTTTTCCACAGACAACAGGCAGACAGAGGACATGTGGGAGCCAGAACCATAAAGTCCTGCTTTGTTTCAGTATCTGCAAAGTGCTTTCAAGTCCCATTTTAGTGGCTGGATGTGCTTGGCTTTTCACATTGCCTGGCTGGCTGGTCACTCTCACTCTGATCCTCCAACTTTCTTCCTGAACCTCCTTTGCCCAGCATTTCCTCTTATTGTGTTAGATCTAACTCTTATAATAAATCTCTTAGCCCAAACTCATGGTGGGTCTATTTTCTGGTTGAACTCTGACTGATTCAATTCTTCGTACTAAAACTTGAAGCTTGTTCTGATACCTTTTTCTTTGCTCTTTGTCTTTTATCATGAATGGCTTTTTTTTTCCTGTTAAGATCTGTCTCTTGACTGAAATAATTCTATTTCAATTATTAGAAGTAAAAAATAATTTTTACTCTTGAAAAATTCAAGAGTTATTTAGTGTTCTCATTCTGGTGTATTCTGAGTGCATAATGTCTGTATTACTTTTTTCTACAATTTATTAATTTGAAACAGTTAGATAATTATATATCCCAGTGCAGTTGTGAGAATGTTAATAAATGGTAAAGCATGTTATAATTGGTAGTTAAAAATTATTCTCTAGATATATATGAACTTTCTCTATATTGTACTTAGTAACAAAAGATACGTTAAAACAACAACAACAACAACAAAACCTGTTCTTCTTCCATTGTTGAGAAATTGGATGTGTTATTCCACCATTTCTAGACAGAAGATACATTGCTTAATTTAGAAATAAAAAAGTAATAAAAATAAGTAAAATATATATGAAGTGATGTGAAATAATGATATTTATGAGGAAAAATTTGGCTCCTTCTACATATATGACATCAGTTCAGTTCAGTTGCTCAGTTGTGTCTGACTCTTTGTGACCCCATGAACTGCGTCACGTCAAGCCTCCCTGTCCATCAACAACTCCCAGACTTTACTCAAACTCATGTCCACTGAGTCGACGATGGCATCCAGCCATCTCATCCTCTGTCATCCCCTTCTCCTCCCACCTTCAGTCTTTCCCAGCACAGACAAATGTTAAATCAACTGTTACATATTCTTAATGGAATGTTATATAGCCACTTAAACATTTATGAAAATTTTATAATAACTTGGAAAAATGCTTAAATATTAGTGGAAACAAGATATGAATATTACATATAAAAATCTAGAAGGAACTACTTTAAAATAGCAATAGTAGTGGGTTCACAAGTAATTCTTTTCCTTTGTTTTATGTGGCTTCTAAATTTCCTGTTACCTTTAAAAAAAAGTATAAGCTTTATTTGAGAAGTGAATTGCTCTTGAGAATGGTACTCTGCTGCTTATTCATGGGTGTGAATCCCACAGTAAAATAATAGAGAAGCCAAGAAATTGCTTGTTATTTCATTGGCATAGCTGAAGAGGAATGTGAGCAAACTTCTTTTCTTAAATAGCTGGCATATATTTTCTTCCTTCTCTTTTTCCCCTCCACAATTATTGCTAGGTGTAAAGGCATGGGCACCAGTGCAGCATTTCATTCTCTGCTGAGGACTGCATGCAATATTTATATATTATATATCATTACTTTGAAATCAGTTTATGATAAAGGAGCCAGAACTCTTCCGTAGGACTGCTTCTTTCTGTTTAAAGAGGCATCTTTTCATTGGAGTGTAGGAATGGCTGTAGTGCTTTGGCAAATAGCTATAAAACATGAAAACGTCCTCTTCTCTTGTATTAATCCATCAGGAAGCTTTCAGGGATTCTTCTTGTCTAAAATATTCATAGGCAGAAAAATGTCCTGAATGCCCTACAGAATTTGTGCAGAGCCAGGGGGATGATTGATAGTGAAGCTCTGTTCTGAGTCACTCACAGTATGTAATTCTATTTGTCTTGCCAAATGCATGAGAACAGGCAACTCATAAAAGGTAAAGGTAACAGACGCTGTATTTTCTTACATTTAAAAAAGTTCTTGGTGTCTCCACTTCGCTGTACTCCATTGCATATGGCAAATTTTTCTTAAATAAAATAAAAGGCAGTTGAGTCATTCTTTGTAGCGTGATATAGTTTTATTAAATTGATGTCATTTATTATATTGCACATTTCTTTTGGTAGATATTTGCCTGCATGGGTGTATCTTAAGTAAATGGTGTTCAAAAGCCTAAAGAACGACTAGGCAGGGTGCCTACTAAAATCAGCGTACACAGTAGACATTCAATACATCCCTTAGTGAAGAAAAGTCACTATCCATCTTCCAGTATTTCTGACAACAGTGTTTTTAAGATATCAATCAGTTTTCCTTTAAATCATTGTTAAGACTTAAATTCTGTTCAGATTAATCCTGGAAAGTCAGGTAATGCAGTGGATAAGCAACAGATGATATTGCAGCTCCTAGTTGGATTTAGCACTTTGAACCACTCATTTCCTGAGGGCATGAGTCTGCCATTTGCACCTGTTCACAAGGTTTGACTGAGTTTTGACTGAGTAAGGACCTTGGAATCAGTTCTGGAGTTCTTGCTTTTGGTTTTCATGCTTCAGTTTATAACCTTTCACTGTTTATGTCGATTATTGTGCTGCATTGTATCTAAAATTAATTGCAAAGTATTGAAAATATAGGATAAATTAATTACAGTGTTTGTATTTTGGTTTTCTTTAGTGAAAAGATACTGGATATACAAAAATACAGCATCACTGTGAAGGAATTCTTGATGTATGAAAACACTGAAGTCAATTGGGACCTTCTACCTACAAGGAAGAGATATTTGAGCCAAGAGTTGATTATAAGTGTGTATAATTTGGTAGACTAATCAGTTAAAGAGCAGGGACTATATTTCAACATTATTCAATTTTTGCTGTGCACATAATAGGAAATCAATAAACAATGCATTAAGCAGAAACCTGGAAAAGTCTTATATGGAGTCAATAATCATTTAGGCAGAAATTGCCAGCTGGTGGTTTTTCCACAGGAGACTCACTAGACTTGAAGTTTGGGTACTTGGTCTGTTACATTTTTTTAAATTAAGCTCTCTTTCAATAATATCTCATGCTTTAGCATAGTCTTTGTCTTTATTTTTGGCATACAAAATGTAGTTACCTCCCAATCTTTGGACACACAACAAATTTGACCAGAAATTGATCCATCAGGCAAACAAAAAATTTACTGACATAGGTAACCAAAGATGTATATACATGTCTAACCTATCCAGAAAAAATCTTGTCGATTGTGATTTTTTGAGAATTTTTGCGCTCTTCCCATTGAGGTGATGAAAAGTTGCTTTTCAAGTGGTGTGAAAACTAAGTGGAATTTGTAGTTCTCTAAGTCTATTAGTTTTTTAAACAAACATACAAACAAGCATGCAGAGGGGCAAAGATAGAACTGACTACTTGGAAAAATGTTTAAGCCTTTATTTCTAGTTTAAAATCAGCATAAGAGGAACATAATGTGATTTAAATTTTACAGAAATCATACTATTAGGTACTATTTTAGGGATGGGGTGTGTAAGTGGAAAGAAGAATGTAAATTTGGAGGTTACTGCAGAATTCAGGAGATATGGCAGTGAAGTTAGAGAATAGTGGACTAATTCAGGATTATTTTTGGAGGTAAAATTGATAGGTCTTGATGGTGGATACTGGAAAGTGAGGAGGAACTATAATATTAAAAATGCAGTAAAATTGTATGATATTGAAATATGTACTGACTTGTCTGGATTTAATTTGAAAATATGAAAAAGATGGCAAAGAGTTTGCTTCTAAATGATTGACCTTCAACTTTTAAGTAGATATGAATTTAGTTGATGAACTCTTCTTGATCAGATAAATTAAAAGAAAGCAGTAAAGTTAATGATTATAAGGACAGGTTTAGGACTTAGACTGCAAGGGATGAATCCCAGTTCAGTCAGGAGCTAGTTATGTGAATTTTGGGATATTACTTTTATTTTCTATCCCTCAATGTCTTCATATCCATTTGTACTTAAACAGAAGATTGTGGCTAATAAATGAGACAATTCATCTATAGTACTTGGTACACTGTGGCACAAGGTACACAATTAATTGCAACGACTATTATTATTATTGTTTTTAATAAAATGGGCCATTCAAAGAACCAGTCTAGATGGCTGAGAAACAAAAGAAGATGTTATCAGATATCTGGATGTTTGAGGTGTACTGGGGTGAATTCCCTTAATTTTATTCTCTTCTCCTCAAGTTCAAATCTTTTAGGCTATTCATATCTTTTGCAGAAATGAGTATCTGCCTTTAAAATATCTTGCTCACATGGAAAATTGAAACTATATAGAAATATTTTTAAACAGTTAAGTTTACCACTGAAATTTTTATTTTTTAAAGCCTTGAAAAAAAATGGCTACATGACACTAATCTTTGCCGATTATCCACACTGGCCGTATAGCATAAGAGCCACCTTTTACAGCTGCACTTGGTTTCTCTCTAGTTCTCCTATTAACTGGTATTTCCCTGGAGAGTCTAATTCCCTTAACATGATATGAGCTGACAACACAGATTTAAAAGCAGAGGATCAGGGCTGCTCTGATTATTGAGGTCGCCACAAGGGAGGTTCTGGCAACAGAATGGGTCGTTTCTGTCTGTCTCTATGGCTGCCCCTCTGAGGGGTACTTAAGAGCAGGAGCCATATCGATGGGATGCAGTCTCATTAGTGCTGCAGCCGTCATCAATTAAAACTTGTCCTTGCCAGGGATAGTTCCTCTTCCTCCCACTTTGCTTGCAGTAGTGCAAGTGTCTGTTTTTTTTAAAGAGTATCTTGATTTGGCTCTCTTTTCTCACAGCTGACAGAGGAACAAATAGAAATAGTATTTGCAACAGCAAGAACAACAATAATGCTTACTGAGGCTTTATCTAGTCTACAAAATGGAAACATTTAAAAATGCAATTTGAAAGGTTATTTTCCATTTACAGTATTACAAAATATTGGCTTTATTCTTCAGGTTGTACAATACATCCTTGAGCCTATCTTACTTCCAATACTTTGTACCTCTCACTTCCCCACATTATATTACTCCTCACTCTGTAACTACCACTTGCCTACTTTTTATCAATTTTGTATATTCATTTTTTGTGACCCTTGGAAAGGAGAAATTGCTTACATATGCAAGTAAGTACCACACCCTGCCCTGTTTCATTCTCTTGTCCAGCTTTTATTTCTCCTTGTTGTGGTTGTTTAGTTGCTAAGTCTTGTCCGACTCTTTGGAACAGCATGGACTATAGCCCTCCAGGCTCCCCTATCCACGGGATTTCCCAGGCAAGAATACTAGAATGGGTTGCCATTTCCTTCTCCAGGGATCTTCCTGACCCAGGGAAGATTCCACATCTCCTGCATTACAGGCGGGTTCTTTATCACTGAGCCACAGGGCAGAGTCTCCTTACTCTGTATCTAAAAACAGAGAGAGGCTTTTGAACATGCTGCTGGGGGTGCCTGACTGGATTTTGGATTTAGAAAGGGAGTGGTTTGAAGGCTGAGTGTATTTATATTAGACAGATTATGCAGATAGGCTTTCCTGCGGCTCAATGGACAAGAATCTGTCTGCAATAAAGGAGATGCAGGTCTGATCCCTGGGTCGGGAAGATCCCCTGGGGAAGGAAATGGCAACCCATTCTAGTATTCTTGCCTGGGAAATCCCATGGACAGTGGAGCCTGGTGGGCTACAGTCCATGGGGTCACAAAGAGCTGGAGAACACTTAGCAACTAAACAACAACAGCAGCAAATTATTTGGATAGGAGGCGCTGGAGGCTTCTGTGTTGTTGTCTGTAAGCGGTCCCAGTGCGTTTGTATAATGCAAGCAAACCATTTTGACTCCAGTGTCCCAACTTGGACTTCTGCTTTGAAGCCGGTTTAAGACTGAGCAGCAAGGCAGAACCAAGACTATATGTAGCTTGGACATGCTCCGTGCTTTAAAGAATCCAGATGTGACATTCTTTTTCTAAATTAAGGAGTCATGGTCATGGGCACATTTTCTCAAGTAAATGATATGATGATGAGACTGCATGAACCGTTAGTTCAGTGGCAAGGATTCAAATAAGAAATATGACATATATATATATGATATATAATTGTAGACAGATAATGGAAGGTTTGAGGGGAATGAAAAACACTTCTTTGGGGTTTGGCTAGCCACCGAGGTTTTATTTAGTGGAGGCTATTTGGAATACTACTGGAGATTTGGTTTTGCTGGGTTGGGTATATCAGTTACGGGATTTTGAATATATCAGCTGAGATGGGGACTAGAAGTAGGGTTAGCTGGGATGGATAGTGCTGTTAGAATTTTTTTTTCCCTTTGTGACTGTAGTATAACTTTTCTCCCATCTTCTGATGAAAATTTGGTTAAAATATTCCTTTGATACTGGATTCCTGTTTTATTTGGGTGTGTTATGCACTAAGATGGATTTGAGGAGCACTCACGCTAAGAGCCTAAATGGTGAAACTGTCCACACTTAAACAGTTTACATCATGAGGCAAAAGAAAGATCTTGAAGTGAACTTCTTCCCACAGAGTACAGGGAAGAGAAGGAGCCCAGAAAACATTCATTAGTGGCCTCTAATGCCTTTCCCAGTGCCTGCCATATGAAACGTTTGTGGAACAAGTCTTCATATATTGGAACTAATGTAAAGAAGGTGGTTGGAAGTGGACATGCTGGGAATTTGCTTCATGAAAATCGCCTCAGTGTTGGGAGCAGAAATGTGCCCATGTTCACTCTGAGCGAGTGAAGTGCTTGAAAGGTGTGTGTGTGCACTCTTGCATATGAATGTGTGTTTAAAAATTAAAAATATGCAGGAATGCAAAAAATTTCTTTTCTGTGGCTTAAGAGTAAAACCAGCAAACCAGTGGATTTGCAGTACTTGTGCCTCTAACATTAACAATTTCCATTTGATTTCTTAAGACCATTCTTCTGTTTCATGTTGGAGAGATGTTTTACTCTGGATGCAGTGGTGGGTTATGCAGGGTATCTGTGGTTAGTAAAGAGCAGGAATAATCCATATAAACTGTATCTTGATTAGTAATATATTGCTTTCCTTTGAGAAACATGAAATGAAGTGTGACTTTAAACCACTTTGTTTTTGATAAAGCAAGCTAAGTTTCTTTCAAGGATCTTCATCACAAGTGAGAATAAACAGGAATAAAACAAAAGCTATTCTTCTCCTTTTCATTTTTTTCACATACTCTTTTTGGCTATATTGATGAAAAAATAGATTGGAACCTAGCTGATTTATTAATTTAACCCTGATCAATGTGGATTGCTTGCAGGACTAGCTAAGTTAATGAGGAGAGTGACCAAAATGAATGGATTTTGAATAGCCAAATCTACATCATTCACCTTAACACAGACTTATCTTTGTTTTAAATAATCAATTTGGCAACCAAGCAGGTATTCTTAAAGGGCAAAGTCCTTTTTCTTATTCTTGTAGACATTGTCACTTTAATTCTAATTGTCTTTTTATGTCCAGAGCAAGATGAAATGCTGTTTGAAACATTTGATTTCCTGAAATAAAGCTAGAAATATTGGTACTGGTATAAACGTAAGTGAAATCCAACAAAGCTTTAGCAGGCAATAGCATTTTAAGTTTTATTTTTCTTGTCCCTTCTGGAAAGCTATGTGATGGAGAAAGAAGAAAATGTATTATGGAGGATGAAATAATGATAATTGGGTACGTATTCCAATCATGAATGTTAAGCTTTTAAAGGAGAAATATATGCGTGTTTGTGTGTATGTGTAACATATGTTTATATATGTACATATACACAGAGGTGTCAAAACAACATTGATTTGAAACCAGTAATGTGGCTAAGAAGAGCTTCTCATTTGATGTCTATAATAGAGTGAAATTCACCGCTTTGAAACTGTAACAAATAGAAATGAAACTTCATCTATTCATCCTCTCTGGATATCTTCTAATCTAGATACAATATCTGACACCATCCTATTCTGATAACTTCTCTTTGATGTTTTCCTTCTTTCCCAAACAGTTTGTTACAATTTGGTACAGCTCATAATATGGATTTAGAGATGCATTTTCACCTTCTTTCCAGAGAGTATTATCTTTTAGCAACTCTTTTGTCGGATACAGCAGAAAGCAACTTGCTCTATTTTTATTTTGAGGTGAATCCATTAACAACAGCCTACTAGTGATTTGTAGCTGAAAAGAATAAAATCGAAGGAACACACTTACAAACAAATTTTTCAGTCCCCAAGAAAAGGAATCGTATACCTTTACTGTGTATAACGCCCTCTGGGATCATGATGCAATATCATTTATATAGACACAGGTGGTATTCTGTTTTTCTGAAGTCTATGTTTATATAGTATAGACATGTACTTCTTTCTTCTGTGAAGGTAGAGAAGGGTTGATGCAATGCATTGGAATAATCCGATAGTTCAACTGGAATATTTCTGATAGTCGCAGAATATTAGGAGCTGTGGAAAAACTATGTTAGTTGTTCCAAAAATCACCAGGTAGAAAACAAGACTAATCAAAGGGATCCTCAGGGAATGGTTGATGCCTGAGATTTGATTCCCAGTCTGCCTCAAGATTTAGTTCTAATTAAACTAACATGAGCAATAAGACACTATGAAGTGAATAGTATTTGATCAGGGATTAATGGACAAGCACATGACAAGAAGGGGAGAAGTAAAGTAAAGGAAATACGGCAGCTCTGTAGTTAGAGAAGCTGGGCCGCTACTATTTCCTGTTGCAGCAAACTTTAGAAAAAGTCAAATGCAAGATCTAAAAGGTGATTTAATTAGGTTTAAAGAAGACAATCCAAGAATACAGTGTAGGTACATTTTGGTAGTCTAATCTCACCAAAAATAGAATTAGACTGTTTAGAGGAGGGCGTCTCTACAGAAATCTGCCAAATACAGTACCAACTGAAGCAAGTCCCGTATTCCTGTTTATATCACTTACCACAAGAAACTCAAAGCCCATCTGGATTATTTCTTGCTTAGATTCCCTTCCTATATGGCTCCATGCGGCTTCTAAGTAGAATCCCATTTCTCCCTTTCCTCTATTTCTTAAAACTCTTCTGCCATCTAGAATACATCATCATAAGCAAAAGTATCTCACCTTTAACGCTCAGCATTGTTCCTGTCTCTTTCTCTTTTTTTTGCCATAACTGAAGTTCAGTACTGATGGTAATGTTTTGCCTCTGTCCTTCTAGATGGGTGACTGCCTCCTTTCCCATACTCTTTGAACCAGTGATCTGGGGAAATGGTATAGATATACTACTTGCTCTTCATTGTTATTTTCAAATTTTTCACCCTTTCTGACTCTAGAGAGTCACAGCTTTAAAACTCATATCATCAGATTATAATACCCACTGCCCCCTTGCACAGTTATTTGTAGGCCCCAAGTTACTCAGCTCTATGAAGGTTTCAGTATCTGGACTGCTATCATTCTCTCTAGATTACCCCATTCACAATTTTGATGGGTTCAATAACCCATGTGGAAGATCTTTTAATACCCTTGTCTTCTTTATTCTTGATTCTTCCTTCTCCTACGGTCTCATCTCCTTCCTATGTCAGCTATTTATCCTCATGGTCACACCCTTGACCACTGACTGCTTTCCATCTTAAAACTTAATGTCAGTATTTCTGCTTTCTGTGTATCTAGTTTCTTCCCTCTAATATATGATTTCCAGAAATACTTTGAGACACAGTCTTTTGGTTTCATAACTTAAAAAATGTCTCTCAATGTAGTGGCTTCAAGAATGCACCTTGCAGACCTTCTGTAACAGGGGTCAAATTGACAGAGGACCCCAGAAGCTACATTGGCCGCCTGAAATGAATTGCTGCATTTTTGTTGAGGCCATTGTCTGAGTTGGTGGGCATTTTAAGGCAGACCCATTCTTGGGAGACATGCGTCTCCTCTGTCACCTTTGGCTCATGGTCTTTGATGGCTTGCTGAACTTCCCTTAGCCTGCATGGCAGTCTAGGGTACTCACACCCAAACTTCTGTACCATCAGTTGGATAGATTGCATCATGATCTGGCAATTCTCCTTGTCCTCTCTGCTTCCATGCCTGTTTTCTTTTACAGAAGCATTCTCCCTATAAAAATTTTGTACTTTTAACCCCATTCATATCTGATTCTTGGAGGAGTGGGACTAAATACTCACTCTGCTCATACCCTTACTTCCATCTTTACCCATGTTAGACTCCATAGTTCACTCACTTTTATATTGCTTCAACTCTGCCATGCCTTTTCCACTTTCTCTTACTTGCCTGCTGCTGCTGCTGTTAAGTTGCTTCAGTCGTGTCTGACTCTGTGCGACCCCATAGACGGCAGCCCACGAGGATCCCCCATCCCTGGGATTCTCCAGGCAAGAATACTGGAGTAGGTTGCCATTTCCTTCTCCAATGCATGAAAGAGAAAAGTGAAAGTGAAGTCGCTCAGTTGTGTCCGACTGTTAGCAAACCCCAAATCCTGCCTAGAGCCAGAGGTTTGACTACTCCGTGCCTGCATCTATATAGTTGAATATGTTGGACACAAAACCATTCTGAATTATGTCATTTAACATTCAAGACCAGCAGTGTTTGAGGGTGATCTGATTAGTCCTTCCCTATTTCATATATGGCTTTGTGGAGTATTGAAGAACTTTGGAAGATATAATCAAGAACTTATGTTTTAAAAGGATTCTTTAGGTAGTTGGTTGGGTAAATGACTCTAGTGGGTTATGGCAGAGGTTATTTACTTGCCCGCCCCCCATGTTTATTCTATCTTCCATTAATATTTAGCTGATCACTTGGTTACCCAGAATTAAGACCGCACTTTCCAGCACCCTTGCAGTTATGTGTGGCAATGAAGCCAAATTCAGCCCTAGGAATGGACATTGGGAATGTTAAGTGCAACTTTCAGAAATTGACTTTTAAAGAGGCAGACTTTCCTCTTCAGCCTTGCTGGCTACATGGTGAATCAGATATGAACTTACGGCTGAAGCTTGAGTGACCATCCTAGACTGTGAGGGAATCTTCATCATGGAGCAACATGATAGGGGCCTGGGTCACCTGAAATTCCTCTAGCTTGACTATTTCACATGTGGAAAAAGGAAACTCCTGTCTCATTTAAGATCCCATTTTTTTGATATTCTGTCATACATACCAATGCCTAATCCTAACTGATACAAGAGGAAGTGAGGGCATAAGGAGACCTAATGTGAGGTCATTTCAATAACCCAGGTGAAAAAAAGCAGTGGCTTGGATCCAGAGGCAGCAGTGTAAGTGGCAAAAATATTCGAATTCTGAGTGTTTAATGCAGTAGAATGTTTACTTGTGATGAGTGAAAGATGAAAAAAATGTCAGAATGATCTAATATCTAGAGGTGTAAACCTAGGTAACCAGTGGGCATTAAACAAAGAAAATGGAACCACAAGAGGAGAAATAATTTTGGAAGGAAAAAGAATAAGCTCACTTTAAACATCATGATTCTCTGTTTGAAGCTGTTCCAGGATCACATGGAACAGTTCAAGGTTTCTAAACCGTTCAGATGTAGTAGTCCTGTGGATTATTCCCATCGAGCTGAAAGGTGGTCATAAAAGCACACAGACTAAGGCAAAAGAGAAAGGAGGGCCAGGATACTATTGTCTGGATTAATTCTATAGTGAGGATATCCATAGTTAGAGAGCTTTATGTGGTATTGAAGTACGCTATGAAAAGATGAACTAACCTTTGCTAAATTGTAAAATTAGACACTGGCTGTTTTCTGTTTGGCTTTGTTTCCCTATTTAAAAGAACATGTTCTTTATTTATGAAGGGCCAGAATCCAAATTCTCTTCAATGAAATTATTTTGGTAACTTTGGCTGAGTATTGTATGGCTTAGAGGTTATATCACAAAATTATCACCCACTTGGCACAACAGTTCAGGAAAGCCTTTTATGTGAAAGGCCAAAATTAGCACAGGAACCAATGAAGAATATAGCATAATTTCTTTTTATTTTCACCCAGGGAACAATCTTTCTGTGTGGATATGTTGGCAAGATGATGCTTATATCTGTGCCTACTTGGAAAATTAAAGTGAAAAGTTCCTCTTTGGGGAATAAAAAAATACAGCTTAAAGTAATTTTTTTGAAGATGTCTTCTTGCCTTGAATATAAATGATCCTCTTACACACTGATTTATTGACAATATGGTCTGGCATACAATATAGTGAAATATGAAGCCTTGTACATACCAAAATCTCTCTTTTTTTTGATGTATTGCTGTTTGATTTTTGAACTTTGGAAATAAAATTACAATTGAGATGTAACTAATAATTTTGGAACATTTATAATTTTCTTTTAAATTGTTCAATAGAGGCAGCAAGTTAAGGTGAAAAAGTGTGGATCTGGGCCTCAGACTGAAAGGGCTTTGAATACCACTCTGTCACTTATTATCAATGTGACCACTTGGTGTATCTAAATAAAGGAAATCAGTACTAGGTTATAAGATTGTGAGGGTTAAATGAGGTCATGCATATAAACTATATTTTATATGCAGTGTGGAATGCAGGAGAGCCAGGTCCGATCTCCTAGAGAAGAGAATGGCTACCCACTCCAAAATTCTTTCCTTTAGAATCCAATGGACAGAGGAACCTGGTGAGCTACAGTCCATGGACTCACAAAGAGTTGGACATGACTGTGTGACTTCACTTTCACTTTTATGATCATAACAGAGTATTTTATAGTAACTGTTGTTGCTACTATAGTAATCAACAATGATTTCCATCCATAACAAGCACTGGTTTAATGTTCTTTTTGAGGTTAAAAAAGAGAAATAATTTATTTTAGCTGTAGAATATTAATCCCCTCTTTTCTCCTGTTGTAGTTCTTCTTATAGACAGTGTTTACATAGGTGACATACTCCCATGGGCATATAAAATTTCCATGGGTTATAAGGAATTCCTGGCAAGCAGACTAATTTGTCACTCTTTCTGTACTACTAAGGAAAGTATATTGGGATACAAATAGGGTTTATTCATTTGACAACTATTTCATGAGAGCCTACTATGTGTAAGGTATTTTCCTGATGAATTAAAAGAGATGAAACTACCCCCTTGAGCATACAACCTAGTAAGTGTTAGAATGATGTTATTATATGGGTGCAGTGGTGAGTTCATGCTCAGTCGTGTCTGACTCTGTGACTTTTTCCGACTAGGAAGCCTCATGTTATTATATGAATAAACTTTAATGTGATCTAATTTTTCAAATGGATCATTTTCCAAACCTTAACACTCTGACAAGTAATGAATTATTGTGACATCCTTCACAACTAATTGAGATATTTTAGTATGTTACAAATTTGGAGTTGAAATCTAATCTCAAGCATCATGACTTATGCTAAGCCCACCTATAGGGGATATCAAGAAAACCATAACAGATGATGGCTAACAGATATAATATCTGATTAATAGGTAATCACAGTATAGGTAGTGTGTGTTTAGGATTAAATACGTCCTTCAGGACAGCTCTGCTTCTTTCACATTCTGACCTGATGTTTTAATCAAGAGAAACCCAACTTGAAACTAATGTGTATCCTTTTGGCTACTTTAACTTGGGTTCCCTTAACCCGCTGCTTCCCTTGGAGGGCCTCTGTTGGTTCCACCAGGACACTGATATATTCCTTGTTGGATAACTGTATCTAATGGAAGTCTTCCTGTGGGAAGCACTTTTGCCTGGTGATAGCGTTGTCTTTGCCCATCTACTCGTATGTTTCAGTGTGTGCTTTGGCATGAATGTGGGCAGCCATGCCTGTGACTGTGGTACAGAGATACTCAAGGGATTCTAGAAGTGAATCATGGCATCAAGGTGGGTAGCATTAGAGGAACTCAAGAAAAACAGAGTAAAACTACATAGATTCA
This sequence comes from Nanger dama, assembly GCA_917880005.1. Lineage (NCBI taxonomy): Eukaryota > Metazoa > Chordata > Mammalia > Artiodactyla > Bovidae > Nanger > Nanger dama. The sequence goes on from CAKJTW010000007.1 coordinate 43,043,414, forward strand.
GAAGAATGTTTTGGGTAGAAATGAAATAATTACGGTCTGTGAATTATTTTTCTTTCCTGTAAAGATCAATAAGGGAATGTTAAGAATCTGGGTTAATTTGTAACAAAGGACACATTGTTTAAGAACACAAGCAAATTGTATTCTTTTGAGTTCTCAGTGTTTATCTCTTTTTCATTATGAAGGATGAGACTTATCAGAGAATCTTCCTAGAGCTAGGAAGATTTTATTGTCTAATTTGTCTTACCATGAAACAGCTCTGAGTTCACAGCAAAAGGTAAAATCACAGGTGGTTACACCATGATTTCCAGGGCACCATAAAGGATGAGAAAATACCACAAAGTGCCAGTATCCTAGTTACCTTAGGATTTGGGAGACGTCTATTGGTCATGTTAAAATCTTCTCCTTTTTGACAATGGAAGCACAAGGAGCCACTAGAGCAATAAGGAAGCCAGTGTCCCTGAGAGAGGAAAAAAAAAAAGAGGTGTAACAATGCCACACTTAAGGAGCAGTTGGTAATACTGAGATTGTGTGATTGTATATGTGTATATAAAGCACTGAGTACATCTTTAGTTGGTACTCGAAGCATATCGTTGTCTCTCTACTTCTGGTTTTAGGTGAGTAATCAATCCCACCTATACTTCAAGTTCCTTATTCTTTTTAAAAATTGAAAAACATAAATCACATTTGTTTTAGATAGGCAATGGATTGTGTGTGTGTGTGTGTGTGTGTGAAAGCTGGAAAATTCATCAGAGCATGTTTTAGATATTTTTGAATACATTTGATGTACAGCAGAAATTTTTTTCTGAGCCAGTGGAATATTGCCTTCTAAGAAATGTCATTTGGTTGTTCTAAGGATTAAATGAGGTATTGTATGTAGAGTATACAGTAAACAGAAAAATGAAAGTCAATTTGCATTTGAAGCTAATTCTAGTACTAGCCATGTTCACCTCATAGTGTGGAAAATACATATTGGTACGTTGTAAATTATAAAGTATTATCTAAATATGATAGCATCTTCTGTAGCTTATTTTCCTTTAAACTATGTAATACATACATAAAGTGAATATATCTAGTGTGTCATTTGTTTAGATTCCTCAGTGGTTTGTCTTTAATGTAATATTTATCTTAGCATATTTTTTGTTGGAAACAAAGATCTCAAAAATATATTAGATTAAAATATTATATGTGCTTTTGAGAAATTGTGTGGAACTAAAATAAACAACTCTTCTAAACAGAATGAAAATCTCATTTTTAGCAGGAGTGTTTGCCTTCCTCATAAGTGTTTTATCTAAAAAGCTTTGGAGAACTTACACTGAGATTTTAGTTTGTAAGATTGTGACATACTTCTCTTTTGATCATTTCTTGATTTTCTTTTTAAACTCTCCTACGAAATAAATAGTCCTAACTCAAAGGATGGATAATCTATCCTCTTCGGGAACTATAGCAATGACTGTTTGAAAGCCAAGATTTAAAAATATTCTTTTAGACTACCACGCTTAGTGAAAAAAATGTAAACAAAAGCAAGGATCTTAAAAAAATAAATGTGGCCTGTATTTCTTCACTACAACAGAAAAAAAAATCAAACTATATTTTCAGAACACCAGAGAGCTCTCTGTGAGAGATGGCAAATGCATCAAGGCATTGTTTGTAGATATTATTTTTGATAGGTTTGATATACAGCATAGTTTTCCGAGCCAATGGAATATTGTCTTCTTACAAATCTCATCAGGCCAGCAGTGCCGCTGCTATGGGCTGGCTTATCAGCTCCAGCCAGAGTCTGCTGCACTTGCACGCACCTTCATAGCCTGAGAGGAAAATAAATTGTGCCCAAGCAGTTAATAAGAAAGAATTATTGTGAGTGAGATGCATGACATTATGAGTGAGCATCGTGTTTTACAGACTAAATGTTGATTTGCCAAAGGGGGAAAAAAAACCTCTCTATACATGAAATGAAAATTTCATTTCAAAATCGTCATTTTAAGTGTATGCGTGGATTTCCTAGCTCAGGAACTGAATATTATCTATTTTTGACGTGTCTTGGGGATAGTACTGAAGAGGTAATTCCCACCCTCTGTCTTTTGCTAATGGATATTTATTTTCATTCCAAGTATTTAATGAAACATCTGTTTTTATTTATCATAGCACATATACAATACCTATAGGTACAGAGAATATATGTTTTAAAACATAAAACGTAGGAACATAATGTCTACTAGCATGACTGAATTGCTTATGTGGAGTCTAAGGTTCTTATGGCTTTTAAAAAATTGTTTGGGCCAGTATTTCTAATGTCAAAATATTTGTGCATGAAGAGGCTGATTAATTAAATTTAATAGGTGTTAACTGTTAATATGGGCTTCCCTGGTGGCTCAGAGGTAAAGAATCTACATGCCACTGCAGGAGACATGGATTGGATCCCTGGATCAGGAAGATCCCCTAGAGACAGGAATGGCTTTACCCACTGCTGTATTCTTGCCTGGAGGAGTCCCATGGACAGAGGAGGCTGGTGGGCAATAGTCCATGGGGTCACAAAGAGTTGGACGTGACTTAGTGACTAAACAATGACTGTTAAAGTATGATTTTTTCTATAAAAGAGACATGAAGTCTTAGTCCTTGTATTCTAATTAGTTAAGGCCTCAGAAATTTGTTATTATCTGATTATAGTCGAGGAGGTGAAATAACTTTTGTAGGATCATAGAACTATCACTTGAAGGAATTATACTTCAAACTGAGAGCTGTCCAGTTCTATTCAGAAAATGCATATTTTGACTTAATTTTGTTTTCTATATGTTTAGAAACAGAAGAAGCCAGATATTTGGTAAGATAACACTATTTGCTGTAGTAAATCAATGCCAAATTTTTAATAGTTTGGCCCAACAAAAATACATTTATTGCTCAGTAAGAATTCACTGGGGATCCACGTAGCCTGTGAGCAGTTCTCTTCCACCCAGTGATTCAAGGACTCAAGATTCTTTTATTTGAGGCTCCACCATCCAGTATGGCCTCAAAGTCATCTGGCAGGTTGGGGAAGCGGTACTGGAGAAGGAACACCTGATTTTAAAAATTCTGACCTGGAAAAGAGACATACACCTTTTCTGCTGCTATTCTATAGGCAAGAATGAGTCAACACACCAGAATGTAAGAGAGACTGAGCATGGCAGGAAGAATTTTTGGATAACTTCTGAAAGATGTCTCACTCTAATCCATGGAACCTGTGAAAATAATGAGGTATCACCCCCCATGATGATATGTCAACTGTGAAGCTGACTTTAAGGCAGAGATGATCTTGGTGGGTTTGATCTAATTGAGCCCTTAAAACCAGAGTGCTTTTTCTGCCAGATGACAGAAGAGGAAATCAGAGACACTTTAAGCATAAGATGGGATTTGACAGCTGTTGTTGGCTTGACTGTAGAGGGAGTCACCGGAGAAAGAATGATGACCACTTCTAGAATCTGAGACCGCCTTCAGCTGACAGCAAAATGGAACCTTCTTCCTGGAACTGTAGGAGCTGGATTCTGCCAACAGCCTAAATGAGTCTGAAAGGGGCTCTTTACTAGCGCTCCCCAGTCTGGCTAAAACCTTGAGAGACCCTAAGCAGAGAAACTAGTTGAGTCACATCAAACTTTTGAGCTACAGAACTGTGAGCTAATAAACCACTAAGTTGGGGGTAATTTTTATTTAGCACTAGAAAACTGATATACTTTGAAATGTTCTTATTAAAAGAAAAGATTTCTGGATCCCACCCCACAAAGAATTGATTCAATTTGAAAATCTGCTTTTTAAACAAACAAGCTAAGTGATTCTGCTTGAAGATAATATAAGGTTCACAGTTTGAGAAGCAAAAAAGAATTCTGTAAGGCAATGCATGATTTTCAAGTATGTATTTTTTTGGTCAAGTGTCTGTAGGCTGTAAGTTATTCACAGAGAGATCTTATTCAAGGTAAAGTTTTGGAAGGTTGGCTTCCAGAATGTTTGTACTGGGACACAGGGAATCTGTACGTTTTAGGTTCTTCCTACTCGATTCTGGCCACCTTGTATTTAGAAACCACTGTCCTAAGGCTTATAGTGTGCTCTCCCATGAACCCATGCCATAGCAGACCCAAATTCCAAAATTTAGAAATGTGTGCTACCAAGAATAATCTGAGAATGTGCTGCCCAGATATTTTCCCCTCTTTTCATGTTCAATCCTAGAGCAATCATGGCTTTTCTTAATTTGTGTAGACAATAAGGAATACGGTTTTGCTTTTGTGAAAATCATGTGTTTTTTCTTCTGAACCTTTAAAAAGCATTAATGCTCACCATGTAATGAAATATGCTTTTATTTGGAGACAGAAAATGAAAGAAAGAAACAAACAATAATTAAATCCCCTAAATAATGTGAGCTTTGTGGTTAAATCTCCGTGCAACTCCTTGAAAATTTAATAAGGAAATAAAGGCTGTTTTCCATTTGTGTAATACAGTGCTGCATTTCTCTTCTCTATGAAATTGTCTCTGGCTAAAGAGTGCCTCACAATTTAGACTGCTGAGTATCTAGCTTGAGAGAATTTTATGCGTCTATTTTTAACTCAAGTTGCTCATGTAAAACCATATTATCTTACATCAAAGTAGGATATAAAACCAGGAGACTAGGTGAGGGGAGAAAAAGTCAGGGATGAATGTCATATTATATGATCCAATTACACACAGTCCCTGACTTGCATATGCCTGACTTATGAATGTCCTTGTGTTTACAAATAGGTTCCTGAGAGAGGGTCAGCAGAATTCTCTTTCTCTCACCCTCTCCCCTTTCTGTCTTATTCATAGATTGAGCATTTTCAAAGCTGTGACAGAGATCAGCGTCTTACTGCTATCTCCCATCTTTGTACTTTATAATTTCTTAATATTAGCATTAAAGTCCCTGGAGAAGGAAATGGCAACCCACTCCAGTATTCTTGCCTGGGAGAATCCCATGGACACAGGAGCCTGGTGGGCTATAGTCCATGGGGTCGCAAAGAGTTGGACATGACTGAGCGACTCGATTTAGCTTAGCTCAGCATTAAAGTAGTAATATATAGAAAAAAGCAGTAACTTTAGGGGAAAAGCACTTTAAAATTCATTCTAACTTTTATTTCTTGCTGCCTCATCCTCAGTTCTCACAGAACTTTTTTTAAATAAAAAACTGTAAAACAAGTATGTACCTTTGCCAACTGCCTGCTTCTCATGTTTATGTTTAACCCCAAAACCCCTCTCTTAGGCAGTGGGCAGTAGACTACTTATGGTCTAGAGTGGACATGCCTCACTATTGAATGAATGAGAGAAAGAAGATGGAATTCTTGTTCTCACTGGGGGAAGTGTGCTATTAACAGCTAAGGCTGGAGCTTGAGGTGTATTTTTCCATTAAGACAATGATTTGAATGATGATTATCATTCATCCTGTTTTGGATGTGTTTTACACACATTGTGGGGGCTCCCTGGGTGGCTCAGTGGTAAAGAATCCACCTGCAATGTAGGAAGCACTACATTGAAAGGACACAGTTTCAATCCCTGGATCAGGAAGATCTCCTGGAGTAGGAATGGCAGCCCACTTCAGTGTGCTTTCCTGGAGAATGTTGTGGTCAGAGGAACCTGGCAGATAGCAGTCCTTGGGGTCAAAATAATCAGACACAACTGAGTGGCTGAGGATACATGTTTTGGTTTTAATAAGACATTGATATTTATCTTTGGAGCCAAATCATAATATAAACCACCTCATCAACAATAACTTGCTTAAAGAATTGGTGCATAAATGAAATAAAAATGAAAGTAGAAAATGAATTACTATCACTGTGCTTATAAGTAGACAATTGAGGTTTTTTTTTTTTAAGCTTATTTCTCTCTCTCCTTTTTTTTTAAATGAGAAAAAGTTGTACAAATTTCAAATGACTGACTTACAAATAAGCTTGTGAGACACAGAAGCCATACCTTTCTTTAGGTCTTTCTGTACTCATAGTGCTTGCTGAATGGGCGTGTTCCTCATGCACTCAGAACTGAGCTGTCAGTGTTCCGCCAACAATTCCACAGGCTGACCAAGTGTTGTGCACACTGTAGGACAAAAGGCTTTTAGTAAGACAACTGAGATAATTAACCAGAATTTTTTTTCCTCCATAAAAACGTGAACTAAGAGACCATTTTTAAATTAATTAATTAATTAATTTATGGCTGTACTGAATCTTCACTGCTGCAGGGACTTTTCTCAAGTTGAGGTGAGTGGGGGCTACTCTCTAGCTGTGGTGCTCGGGTTTCTCCTGTTGTGGAGCAGGGGCTTCAGGGAGTGTGTGGCTCAAGAGTTGCAATTCCCAAGCTCTAGAGGACAGGCCCAGTAGTTGTGGCATGTGGGCTTAGTTGCTCTGAGGCATGTGGGATCTTCCCGGATCAGGGATCGAACCCATATCTCCTGTATTGGCAGGCGCAATTCTTTACCATGGAGCCACCAGGGAAGACTTAAGAGGCCATTATTAATCAGTGCCGTTTACTAGAGAGGAGGTCATAATCAGGAGCTGGGGCCAGCAGCCTTCTAGGACTGGGGAGACGGGGATGAGTATGGTGCAACCCCAGACAAGATCGCAGCCTGTCTGCCCCCATGGGGCTGCAGAGAGATGGGGCCAGTAAGCCTTGCTGCAGACTCTCCCCTTCTCAACTCCTGTTTGCCTACACTGGACTACATTTTGAGTTTATTCTTGGATCGAGAGTTCCTGATTTCTTCCTGTTTGTGTGTTCCTTCCTCCTTAGCACTGTTCTTTGAGACTTTAACTCAAGCAACACCCGCTCTATATTTTGTTGAGCTCTCAGTTTGCCACTTTTTGGGGAAATTTCTTGATATATATTTTGATATGTGTGGAAAGAAACTGTAGTTTTTGAATCCAAGCTAATTATGTGGTTGACACAATACCCAGTATTAAAGCTGGGCTTTAATAGAGTGAAGATATGTCTTCTTCAATATTTTTATCTTAATTGTCCCTGTTTATGTAAGGAGCCTCTCTCTTATAGAACTCACATTGATTTTATAGCTCTTGGAGAACTGTGTTTATTTAGTCTTTGTTTAGCCATTAATCTCTGTTGCAGAAAATCTTTTAGGTACCGTATAAAATTAGGGAAATTAGGATCAAAGTTGGTAGAATGAAGAAAGCATTTCAAACTTGTATGTGAATGAAAATTAGTTTTTATTTTAACTTCACGTCTCTTTTATTTCTTTCTAGGTTGTTTTATCTTGAATAAATGGCTAAATCTCTAAACATTACATTGATTTTAAGGCAACAGCTCCTTCTGTGGGCCCCAGGAGTTAGACAGGGATCTGAACTTAAGTTGACCACTTTCTAGTTGTGCTGGGAAGGTCAAATCATTTAGTTCCTTAAGAGCAAGGAGCTTTTGTTTCAGCATATATGAGATGCACCATTCTCGTCTATATTGGTTTCTTAAAGGTTTCCAGACTAATAATACTCATTATATCCTGTCAGAAAAAAGATGAAGGTGAACGAAGAGTTATTCATCTGACTTCTCTTTTGCCAGTCCTGTTATTCTAATGTCATTAATATTTTGATGTGAATCCTCAATAATCTCCTTCTCTGCTACTGCAAGTAGACAGCAGTGTAGCATCAAGAACATCCTAGAACATATTGAGAGGTCAAAGTATCTTTGTTGAGTAAACACAATAAAATAAATCATATATGTATATTGTATATAGATTTTATTTTTCATAAAACCCATGATCTTTTTTTTAACAAAAATAAGATCATACTGTACACATTATTCTGTGGTATGCTTTTATTGATGTGATTTCTATATGGTTAATTTTATGTTTTTTTTTACCACTAAAAGCAATACTGTAATAAACATCCCTGTACACATATCATTATGCATAGGTGCTTTCATTTCTTAAGAAAATATACCTTGAAGTAGGATTGTTGGATCTAAAAGTTGGCACTTTAAAACTTCCAGTTAATATTGTCAGAAAACTTTCCTATAATTTGTAGCAATTCACACATTCCCCATCAACGGATGGGCTACTTATTTATTAAAATAGGAATGTTAATGTTGGGAGGGATTGGGGGCAGGAGGAGAAGGAGAAGACAGAGGATGAGATGGCTGGATGGCATCACTGACTCGATGGACGTGAGTCTGAGTGAACTCCGGGACTTGGTGATGGACAGAGAGGCCTGGCCTGCTGCGATTCGTGGGGTCGCAGAGTCGGACATGACTGAGCGACTGAACTGACCTGAGTGCCTAAATTATAAGGATTGTTGAGAAGATGCAGTTAATCTCTCACTTTCTCTCTCCATAGATTTGATATCTAGTATACAGTTGCACTTAAAAGCTTTTTTTCTCCTTCATTTAGTCTCCATGGGCTTCCCTTGTGGCTCAGCTGGTAAAGAATCTGCCTGCAATGTGGGGAGACCTGGGTTCGATCCCCTGGGTTGGGAAGATCCCCTGGAGAAGGGAAAGGCTACCCACTCCAGTATTCTGGCCTGGAGATTTCCATGGACCGTATAGTTACAGGGAGTCGCAAAGAGCTGGACATGACTGAGTGACTTTCACTTTCACTTAGTGTCTATGATTTCTAGCTACTAGTGATTTCTAGTTTCTAATATCTCATGAAAACTTTGGTATTTTTCTAATTGCCCTTCTCAGTTGACTGCCATTAGAAATGTGATATACATGGAAAATATGTTCCAACTTACAGTCAAACAGTTTTTGGTTATGTAAGTAACTCTTTCGATTAACCTTAAAAACTATAGGAGAAAGTCTCTGTTGACCAAAAAGCAAACCCTAAGGCTAGGTGACTGTATCTCTCAGTCTTCCCAGCAAAATCTCTGTTTCATTTGCTGTTGCACTATCCTTTTTCTTTCTTTGTACTTCCTTTCATTTCAAAAGTGCCCTGGTAGTAATCATAAACTATGCGGCTACCCAACCTAAGGCTAAAAGTTGTCTAAGCCAGTAGAAAAAGAAACAGAATAAAGCTTAAAGATGAAATTATGGGAAAAAAACATACTTAAAGACTTCACCATAGAAGGACTAAGTCACTCAGAGTAAACAGCAAGATTTAAAAAGCCTAAAACATTAAAGAAAATGGAAGTAATCCATTAAACATTTTTCTTTCGCTTGGATACAAATGAAAATGAAAGCTTCCAGTTGAGTATGTCTGAGAGATTATCCTAGTTAATGTTAGGATGATTTATCTAGTGTGCTTATTATTGCTTTGCCTTGGGAACCAGAAATGTGGAGAGTTTTGAAAGTAGGTTTCTGTTTTTGTTGAACAGGTATTTTTCTCTTGTGACTTGGTTCCACTATATGATCACATTTCTGTGCATAATTTGTATTTGATGTATATATGAGTCCCGTTTTGAACAGAGCATATGGAAAGCTCCACACGTGCCCTGGGAACCAGAAGTGTGTGGTGATTAACCATGGGTTCTGCTATTTGTGCCGCAGAGGAGCAGAGCTGTGAAATAAAAGGCATCACACAATTGTTTCGTTGCCCTTATTTTGTCCTTTGTTCGGTGATGCTTTACTAAGGATAAGAAAGTAAAACAAAATAAGTCCCAGAGAAGCACTTAAGAGAAACGGTAAAGCGCTTTTCAGAATACATTTTGAAGAAGGTGGGCTGTTCGTGGCATGAACTTTGACAGCCAGGAGAGTGAACTATTTTGTGAAAATGAAACTAAAAATATGGTTACTGGTTTCTCAGGAAGCCCAAGGAACTTTTAACATGTGTGAGACAATGCAACCGACAGCAGCTGGTTTTGTAATTAAATTTGGATTAATGTGTACTTATTTAACAAGTATTTTTGTGTTGCGTATGTTATTGGAAGCACTATTGTGGGGCATTCAAAAGGATGGGGCATTCACTTATCTTTAAAAAATTTACAATCTGTTTGTGGAAATAATTCTGATATGAGTAAATATTTAGATAACATAGTATGTTGAAATTAAATCCCTACAAAATATTTAGCAATACATCAATTTCATAATTCAGTATTTGAAATTCAAGGTTTCTTAACAGTTTGTAACCAAATTGTTTAATAGGCATTGAATAAAGACAAATTTTCCTGCGCTTTGAAAGGCATGCTTTACCTTATTTGTCCAAGACTGTATAAACTTGGCTAGTTTTCTTTATAGTGTTTTTAAATTTGGTTAAAAATCAAAACAATATGGAGGGCTTGTTAGCACAATTGTCTAACAGGCCCTTTACACATGAATTTAGTGTGCTGAGTTTCCAGGGCAATGAAAAGATGACACATAGTAATCTGTAGGAAGAAACTTAACAACTGATGGCATTCATTCTGTCCACTGGCCTTCCTTCCAATGAGGAACCTTTTTCTGAAATGTATGTTAGTTTAGAATTTCCCAGTGAGTACCTTCTCCAATGTTCTTCAAATTTATCCTGCATCTTAAAATAATCTGAGACATTATCCAGAAAAGGAGGACTTGAGACTGTTAATGTGGTGGGGGTAGGGGGAAGGAGGTTTTAACTTTTCTGTCAGTGGCTCCATCTGGCTTTTAATCCTTTCCTCCTTCATGAATGCCAGACAAACATGTCAATGACACTAATTTACCACTATGAAAGTTCTAGCTGGATTCAGGGGCTCCTGATTTTGTAAATTGTTCTCAAAATAAATCATGCCTAAAAAGTGGTGGAAAAACAAAGACCGAAACATTTTCATGGGCTGGTGTTCACTATGTGTAGTGGAGGGTGGGGGCAGGCACTTTAAACCCTTGCATATGGCCTGCAGCTGTGTAATAATGCGTGTCCAATTTTGAGTCTTAACATATGAACATGATCACGTGAGCTCTGCCATCCCCTACCCCCACCATATCAGCCCCCTACTTTTTCATACCTTTGCAACTACAGAAAACAGTCAGCTGATGCTATTTAATCATATTTATCCATTGTTTGGGGTTGTTCATTTTCATCAACTATCTTGTTTGATCGTTACAAGTCCTACCTAATCATGAATGCTTTTTCTGTCATTCTAGTTTAAACCAGAACCCTTGGTCCCACTCTCTCAAATTATCTTGTATTTTTCCTCTGTTTCACTATCACAACTTTTAAGACTACAAGGCTTTCAGCTTACATGAGCCAGAACTACTCTGGTTCTTCATCAATTCATCCTTCAAATCTTATACAGTGTTAAAATCTTATACAATGTTCAGAGCATAGTTCATATTCAATGGGTATTTGTAGAGTGAATAAGTAGAATGAAATCCAACTGTGGACAGTAGCATTTGAAACTGCTGCCTACTTCACATCCTAAGAACTGGGGCACATGGAGCAACAAGATTTTGTTTTGCACTCAGCTTATCTAGTTATATTCAGAATCATGGTCTCTAAAAATAATTATACATGTAGCCAAATAAGAATGGAATATGAGGTCATCCTAGTTTTGTTTAAAATCAGAAAGGCTTTCATTATTATCTGGGATGGATAGAGTAAAGGAGAATCTGGAGATCTTTTCATTGAAATGTTAAAAGTGTTACATATTTTTTGAATAAATGAATCAATGAATATTATTATAGCATTCTTAGTTGTTTAATACCTTTCTGTGAAACATCTGGCGTGGAATTCTATAAACTACAGCATACTCACAAGGTATTTTCAGTTTGGTGGAAATTATTCCTTTGTTTTCTTTTTAGGAAAGTAAAGTAATTGAGAAAGCAATATCCATGAGAGGACTAGAGAAAATCATTCTAGAACAGTCTCAGTGGTAAAGTGGAGGAAATTGAGAGCTAAGTGTGTATTTAGTATATGGGCTGGAGAATAAAAGTAACCGAGCTAAAGGGAAGGGAGGTGAGCAAAGCCAAGGAAAAAGACAGCTAGCTATGTGAAACACCTCAGACTTCCCAGGTGGCTCAGTGGGTAAAGAATCTGCCTGGAATGCAGGAGATGTAGGAGACAGGTTTAGTCCCTGTGTGGGAAAGATCCCCTGGAGGAGGGCATGGCAACCCACTCCACTGTTCTTGCCTGGAGAATCCCACGGACAGAGGAGCCTGGCGGGCTTTGGTCCACAGACTCGGGAAAGAGTGAGACATGACTGAAGTGACGGAGAAGGCAGGCACACAGGAAGCATCTCACTGTGACAAATGAGAGCTGGTTTTTTAAAAACAGAATTAACGTGTTATTTTGTGGGAGCAGGCAGTTATTCCCCCATCCTCTGTTACAGAATGAACATACATTTGACTTGGCTTTGCAGAAAACTCTTAGACGTGATGGTTACATAGAGAAACAACAGTTGTTATCTCTCTGTGGGGAAATAAGCTACAATGTAAGTAACACAAGTGCCTATTTAGCCACTGTTAAAGGACCTGATTGGAAATAATTGCTTGTATCTAAGGTTGAAATTTAATTTGGTTACATCACAGAATTACCTCAACAACCTCTGAATAAAGGTCACTTTTGGCATTAAGAAGCTATAAATTGCTAATTAATACTTTATGTTGAAATTGAGTTACCTAAGATTTTGAGGAAATGTTCAATGAAATAGTAATAGGTACTAAGATTTCAAATTACTCTAATTTCTACAGGTGATAAAACTCAAGAAAAGAAATTTCAGCCAGCAACTTCAAAAGTCTGTTTTAAAGAGAGTAGTGAGTATTAACTAGATCAAAATTCTATTACCTCTAGAAGTGCATTCCTTGTTAAATAAAAAGAACTTAAAACAAGGTACTCTCATGTTTAGCTTTCCCCTCAGGAATTTTGAGTAAATGAAAGAAACATTAGATTTCTCTGTTTTTTTTTTTTAATTTAAATTTATTTATTTTTAAATTACAATACTGTATTTGTTAGTTTAAGAGTTCTCCCTGGTGGTGCAGAGGTTAAAGCGTCTGCCTGCAATGTGGGAGACCTGGGTTCGATCCCTGGGTCAGGAAGATCCCCTGGAGAAAGAAATGGCAACCCACTCCAGTATTCTTGCCTGGAGAATCCCATGGACGGAGGAGCCTGGTGGGCTACAGTCCACGAGTCGCAAAGAGTCGGACACGACTGAGCGACTTCACCTTCACCTTCAAGAGTTTTCAATTTCCTTACTGGTATAAGAAGATCTAACGCTGGTTTCGGATGGTGGCAAGGGCCTGATGCTTGGTTCCTGGCTGGGGTGCAGGAGAGATGAATTCCAGAAGCAGAGCCCTCTGGACTGGGGTTCTCAAGCAACCATTTTGTATGTATCAGATCCAAATACAGGCTTTCCTGGAGGCTCAGACAGCAGCGGCTGCTTGCGGCGCGGAGCCACTGCTGCTGCTCAGCTGGTTCAGTCTGTCCGACTCTGTGCGACCTTAGGGACTGTAGCCTGCCGGGCTCCTCTATCCATGGAGACTGGGATTCAATCCCTGCATTGGGAAGATTTCCTGCAGATGAAAATAGCTGCCTGCTTCCATATTCTCGCCTGGAAAATCCACGGACAGAGGAGCCTCGTGGGCTACAGTGCATGGAGTCACAGAAGAGTTGGACATACATAAAAAGTGCTTCAGAGACGAAAGGAAATGGAACACTTGATGCCTACCATCTGCCAAGCTTAGGACGGGAACTCTCAGATACATACATATATTCTGTTTAATATGCACAGAGGCCCTGAAAGGCCAGTAAGGAGACGGTCTTTGAATGGAGGCGTTTGATAATTTGCTTACATTCAAGTGCTGGGGTTCAGAGGCACACTGAGTGCTTTGTGACTCTGGATGCTACTGCTGCCGAGTCGCTTCAATCGTGTCCTACACTCTGCGACCCCATAGACGGCAGTCCATGCTATTTTCCAGCATATTATTTTGCCTTTCTTGGAGAAGTATTGGGTGTATGAGATATGACAGAGAAAATTATAAGACTGTGCTTAAAAAGAGACAATTCAAATATGGCTAATCTATATTGGAAGCTATTAACATTAGTGAAAAATTTTCTGATAATTAAAAATTTTATCCATTCACCAAAATCTATATTTTTGGGATGTTTGCTATGTGTTGGACTCTGCTGACGTCTGTTGGGAACACAGCAGATATGTTCCCTATTTCAACAAGTGATATTACCAGGAGCAGGAAGCTGTGTAGCAGCAGAACATCTTATATCAAGAAGAGGCTCAAGGAAGTAGATAATAACTGTGAGACCTGAAGTGAAAGTGTCAGTCGCTCAGTCGTGTCCGACTCCTTGCAACCCCAGGAACTGCAGCCTATCAGGCTTCTCTGTCCATGGGATTCCCAGGCAAGAATATTGGAGGGGGTAGCCGTTTTCCTTCTCCAGTGGATCTTCTTGACCCTGAGACTGAATCCAAATCTCCTGAATTGCAGGCAGATTCTTTACAATATGAGCCACCAGAGGAACAATAATTTTAGATTATTACAAATATTAGAGGAGAGGGCAATGGCACCCCACTCCAGTACTCTTGTCTGGAAAATCCCATGGACAGAGGAGCTTGGTAGGCTGCAGTCCCTGGGGTTGCAGAGTCGGACTTCACTTTCACTTTTCACTTTCCACTTTCATGCATTGGAGAAAGGAAATGGCAACCTAGGCCAGTGTTCTTGCCTGGAGAATTCCAGGGATGGAGGAGCCTGGTTGGCTGCAGTCTATGGGGTCGCACAGACTTGGCTACCACTGAAGTGACTTGGCAGCAGCAGCAGCAGCAGCAACACAAATATTAGATAAGAATTTAGGAATTCTATGGATAGCACTGTTTTGTTTGTTTATTTCAATTTAAGCAGACTGAGATTTAATTACCAGATGATATTGAAGCTAAATTTTAATTTCCTTCATTAGACAAGTCTCTGAATTTTATTAAAAATGTGTGATGTGTTTGTAGTAGGATAACAATCAGGAGCTCTTAGACTGGAGAAAAGAAAAATGTATCATCAGTCAACAAGCACTTATTAATATTCTACTTCAGTGAAATCTTCAAATTTAAAGGCAATTAAAGATGATTATAATTTTTCCTGGGTAATAATTTCACAATTCTGTTCATTCTTTGCTAATTTGTTTAGTTCACTTTCATTACCTTTTATACCACATCTATTTCCCCAAAGGCAGTGAGGCTTTCCTATGAAGCTAGCCTGTGGCTCTATTCTCTTGGCCCAGTTTTTTCCCTTTCAATTTCTGACGGGTTCTTTGAAGTACAGTTTGAAAACCATTAATCTAGCTAAATTGTCCAACTGATCTAGTTTAGGCTTGGCAGGAAATAGATGATCAGAGATAAAGAACAATTCAAAAATATAAATAGTTGCCAAATATTTACTACTTGCTTATTGTTTCAATCGCTAGGTTGTACCCAGTTCTTTTGCAACCCTGTGCACTGTAGCCCACCAGGCTCCTCTCTCCATGGAATTTCCCAGGCAAGAAGTTGCCATCTCCTACTTCCAGGAGATCTTCCCTACCAGGGGATCAAACCAGCGTCTCTTGCACTGGCAGGCAGATTCTTTACTGCTGAGCCACTGGGGAAGCCCCAGTACTGGCTTATCATTGTGCTAAAGAAGCTTCTACTCTAGTTAGGGAGACAAGCCATCAACACATCTAAAATTAAATTAAGACAAACTCCAAAAATTAATAAAGAATAACTTATTATTGAAACATTTGGAAGAGACTGGAGAATTCAGGGAAAGCTTCATGGAGGAGAAGACACTTTGAAGTGACTTTGAAGAATGGATTTATTTGGGTAGATTGGGAGAAGCAGAAATAGAAGTCAGGAAACTAGCTTCTGTCCTAATGACCCAAGTGAATTTTTAAGAAAAATTGTAGTAGCCACTTCTATTTAATATAGTATTGGAAGCCAGACAACAAAAATAAATAAAATGCATCCAAACTGGAAGAAGTAAATAAAGGAACAGGACCCACTGATTTTTCTGTTATATTCTGAACAACAAGAATATGGCCTACTGTTTAACATGTGACACAGTTTTTTACTTTCATAGTTGTAGTCTTGGAATGTTTAAGCCAGAAACTTTTTGTATAGTTACTCTTGCAATGTTTAAACTTCCAGTTAGATAATATCACAGTGCCAGTTGCAAAGAACTAGGTTTTACTTAACATCATTATCTAGAAGGGGAAATAAACACTCCATAGGACATATTTTAATCACCCCTCCCATAATAAACAATTTGTGATTTTTGTCTGAAAGCTTCCTTCATGAGTCTTTAGACTTTTGCAAGAATTTAAATAAAGAGAGAAAATAGGTAGAGAAATTCCATAAATGTAAATAGTTTAGAGAATGTAATAACTTATACTGATGCCCTGAACCCTTGATAATGATTCTGTAGCCAATGAGATTGACTGACTGTTGTTGCTGTTCAGTCTCTCAGTCGTGTCTGACTGTTTGTGACCCCATGGACTGCAGCACACCAGGCCCCCCTTTCCTTCACTATCTCTTGGAGCTTGCTCAAACTCATGTCCATTAAATCAGTGATGTCATCCAACCATCTCATCCTCTGTCATCCTCTTCTCCTCCTGCCTTCAATCTTTCCCAGCATCAAGGTCTTTTGTAATGAGTCAGCTCTTTGAATCAGGTGGCCAAAATATTGGAACTTCAGCCCCAGCATCAGTCCTTCTAATGAATATTCAGGATTGATTTCCTTGATTGTCTGGTTTGATCTCCTTGTAGTCCAAGGTACTTTCAAGAGTCTTCTCCCATACCACAGTTCAAAACTGTCAATTACGAGACTGATAATTGTATGGAAATAGTTACTGATTGCAGCTCAAAAGTTTTTTTATTTTTACTTAAAAATTATTTCTTTTTAAATTGAAGAAGAATTGCTTTACAGAATTTTGTTGGTTTCTGTCAAACACCAACATGAATCAGCTATAGGGAAAATAAAAACATTTTAGGAGATTCTTTGGAGAAGCACAATAGCCAGTTTTTTTTTTTTTTTTTCCTGTGATTACATGTAAAAGTTCCTGAATTCTTAAAACTAAAAATCCTAAATCAGTGACGCTCAGAGCTGGACTCTAGAAATATTGTGAATTTAGTTTTGATAACTTTATTCTGAGTCAGTCTTGGGCAATTGTGGATTGTGACCATTTCCCTGGATCCATCACTATTTATGCTCAGAAGAGACTCCAGGATATTGTCCAGGAAAGATGATTCTGCCATCTATTGCTTAAAAAAAACAACAAAAAGGTTATTCTGCCATCTATTTGTACAAAAAATGTCAGCATTTCTTCTTCAAGCATGAAGACAGAGCTCACTCCACTTTATCATAGATTGTCTACTGATGCTGCAACTTTTCCCCTTCGAGGCTGCTCTTGATGTTCTTGTTCAGGAAGAGAGAATCAGTTTGCCATGAGCACTGATGGAGGAGGTGTATGATTGTACTGAGGTTGCACCCTGCTAAGAATGGCCCTACCCTCCCCGCTCGAGTCCTCAGTTTCCTCAGACTACTCTTTTGGAGCCCCCAAATACCCTTTAGTATGTCACTCAGGCCAGTTCTTGCTGGAGTATGTTCTTTCTCTGTCTTTGTCGTTTGATAATTTCTTCCCCCTAAGAATGTTCCCAAACAATTTCCCCTGGTATATTAATGAGGAGGCAGTCTATTTGAGTTACTCTGTTGTGAATTACTGACAGCCCTCTAATCTTACCAGGACTGTTTATATTAAAATTTTTCTAATATTAATTTTTTATATTTAAACTTTTTTTTTTTTTTTTGCTGCACAGTATGTAGGAACTTAGTGCCCCAACTCAAACCTGTGCTCTTTGCTTCAGAAGCACAGAGTCTTAACCACTGGACCACCAGGGAAGTCCTTATATTTATACTTCTAATACAAATAAATCTCTAGTTGGTGGGAGTTTTAGCCAATTCCAAAAGGAGCTTTGTAGCCAAGGAGAGCCATCATTGGTAAGAGATGGGGCTACTTGGATATTTAATATAACACCAAGGCCATCTTGAATTAGGAAGAAAAAAATAAAAGACCAACCACCTGTTTTTTTTTTTTAAGTCCTAAATAGAATGACAACTCACAGACTTGATCTACTCTGATGATGTCATATCAAAACTGCAAGTTGTGTCATGTCATCAACTCCATGATAGCTCTACTTTTCTCTTGCCTAGCTAGCGTTTGACTCTAGTCTCTCTTTTAGTTTATTCCCCATTCCTCATATCTCCTTTAGAACGATCTTTTAAAAACAGGTAACTTGTGTGGTAACTTGCATCTGATAGCCCCTCTTGCATATACAACATGGTTTAGGGCAGGGTCCAATCTTCGTTTCTAGACTCATCATCCATAGCACTCTCTTTCTCTCCACATCACATTGTCTTCCTCGCCTCACTACATTAATTGCCACATTCTCTTTGGTCCCTCTTGTAAATAACACACATTACTATACTTTAAATTTTGTTTTAAAATTACTCTTTTGATTTTATTTTGTGTATGAATGCTAATCTCTTTGAGGACAAGTACTCTGTCTTATTCATTTTTGTTCTTTACCACATAATATGTATAATATTTTAGAAAACTCAAGAAAGGTTTCTTAAATTTTTAAGGAACTATTATTATGGTATGTGAAATAGCTAGTGTGCAAGAATGCATCTGAGGCCTTGAGGACAGGTGAAGCCATGTTTGGGGAATCTTTCAGGATTGATTATAAAGTAATGGGACAGGAAAGAGAGGACTTGTTAGAAGTACTCATAACAAGCATGATTGGGTTGGGAATATTTAAGGAAGATGACCAAGTAGCCTGATCAGTGAGCATGGTGTGGGGAAGGAGAAATCAGGCTCTGTGCAGGCCGCACAGAGAGCACTGGCTTCAGACAAATCCAGTAGAGATGGTGGGAAGGGAAATTAAAGAGTAAAATACAAAACAGCAGGTTCTGATTTATGATTTAACACCTGTGTTTAGTTTAGTGATGAAAATCCTTTGGGAAGTAACATACCAAATGAGTTTAGGAATGAATTCTTTCTTCTCCATATTTTGAGATATAATTTAAAAAGTGTGGTCGTAATTGTTCTCTGTGTGCTAAGTTGCTGCAGTTGTGTTTGACTCTTTGTGACCCCATGGACTATAGTATGCCAGGCTCCTCTGTCCATGGAATTTTCCAGGCAAGAATATTGGACTGGGTAGACATTTACTCCTCTGGGGGATCTTCCCAACCCAGGAATAGAATCCGTGTCTCCTACATTGGCAGGCAGGTTTTTACAGCTAGCACCATCTGGGAAGCCAGGTTAATTAATTAACAGTTAATTATTCTAATGGTGTGCTATTAAGGAAGACAATATTTTTGGTTGTTTTAGTAAATCATTACCATATCCTTTGCCCTTAAACTTGACTGTAAGCCTTTGTTGTCTAATACACACAATATTTGTCTAATATACTTAGGAATATAAAGTTGGGAGCCATTCTTAGGCTGCTTTAGCAATGAGATTAACCTTTTTCTGAGAGAGAAATAGATGCTCTGTCATGTCCATATTAATAATCAGTGAAATACATGTTCATTAATGCCATCTTAAATGTTGTTATTTACAACTCAGTTTTTAGAACTGAAGAACTTCCAAAGAGCCAGAGTCTTAAGAAATGACTATTAAATCCCTCTAAATCTTTGTTTGGGCAAGATTTAGCACTACTGATTTGTGTAAATACTGGGATAATCCTCTTGCCCTTGGGAGGCCTAGGGCTAGAAAGTGAAGGGAAACATAACCCAAAGTATAATTAAGTGAGCCAGCCTCAAAGAATGTTGACACTACAGACAGATGCATGATTTTTTTTTTTTCTCTCCCAATTATGAAAACAAAAACCTAGTTTGACCTCTTTACCAAAGGAAACTGCAGATAAGAAATCTGCCTTTTGGCCACTGGTAGTGACTTCAGACCCTGATGCTGGGAAGGCAAAAGGAGAAGGGACCAGCAGAGGATGAGATGGTTAGAAAGCATCACCAACTCAGTGGACATGAATCTGATCAAACTCTGAGAGACAGTGGAAGACAGGGGAGCCTAGCATGCTAGAGTACATGCAGTCACAAAGAGTTTGACATGACTTAGTGACTAACAACAACAATAACAAGGACTTCAAGGGAAGAATTTTTAGTCTCTGGTTTTAAGTATTTCTCCCTAACTAGCTCTTATTTTGGAGAAGGCAATGGCATCCCACTCCAGTACTCTTGCCTGGAAAATCCCATGGACGGAGGATCCTGATAGGCTGAAGTCTATGGGGTCGCTCAGAGTCGGACACGACTGAGCGATTTCACTTTCACGTTTCACTTTCATGCATTGGAGAAGGAAATGGCAACCCACTCCAGTGTTCTTGTCTGGAGAATCCCAGGGATGGGGGAGCCTGGTGGGCTGCCATCTCTGGGATCTCACAGGTTCGGACACGCTGAAGTGACTTAGCAGCAGCAGCAGCAGCTCTTATTTACACAGGTCAAATAGAAAAGGAACAGAATAATTAGATTCGAGAATTATGTTTTTTCCCCCACTTTGGGGAATCTGTAGTGTATTTTTCTAATTCTGCTTGTTGTTCAGTTGCTAAGTCATGTCTGGCTCTTTGTGACCCCATAGACTGCAGCATGCCAGGCTTCCCTGTCCTTCACTATCTCCTGGAGTTTGCTCAGATTCATGTCCATTGACAGTGATGCTATCTAACCATCTCATCCTCTGCAGACCTCTTCTCCTTTTGTCTTCAATGTTTCCTCTCATCAAAGTCTTTTTAATGAGTTTGTTCTTTGCATCAGGTGACCAAAATATTGGAGATTGAGCTTCAGCATCAGTCCTTCCAATGAATATTCAGGATTGATTTCCTTTAGGATTGACTGGTCTGATTTCCTTGCAATGCAAGAGACTCTCAAGAGTCTTCTCCAACACCACAGTTCAAAAGCATCAATTCTTCAGTGCTCAGCCTTCTTTCTGGTCCAACTTTCACATCCATACATGACTACTGGAAAAAGCGTAGCTTTGGCTATATGGACTTTTATCGACAAAGTAATGTCTCTGCTTTTTGAATATGCTGTCTAGGTTGGTCATAGCTTTCCTTCCACAGGGCAAGCGTCTTTTAATTTCACGGCTGCAGTGATTTCAGAGCTCAAGAAAAGAAAATCTCACTGCTTCCACTTTCTCCTAATCTATTTGCCATGAAATGATGGCACCAGATGCCATATCTTAGTTTTTGAGTGTTGAATTTTAAGCCAGCTTTTTCATTTTTTCATTCTTTCTTTAGTTCCTCTTTACCTTCTGCCACTAGAGTGGTATCATCTGCATATCTGAGGTTGTTGATATTTCTCCTGGCAATCTTGATTCCAGCTTGTGAGTAATCCACCCTGATGTATCTTATGATGTACTCTGCATATAATTAAATAAGCAGGTGACAATATACAGCCTTGACGTACTCCTCTCCCAATTTTGAACCAGTACGTTGTTCAAAGTCCAGTTCTAACTGTTGCTTCTTAACCTGTATACACGTTTCTCAGGAGGCAGGTAAGGTGGTCTAGTATTCCCTCTCTTTCCAGAATTTTCCACAGTTTTTGGTGAACTACACAGTCAAAGGCTTTAGCGTAATCAATGAAGCAGAAGTAGATGTTTTTCTGGAATTTCTATGCTTTGTCTATGGTCCAACGAATGTTGACAATTTGATCTCTGGTTCCTCTGCCTTTTCTAAGACCAGCTTGTACATGTGGAAGTTCTCACTTCACATACTGCTGAAGCCTAGCTTGAAGGATTTTGAGCATAATCTTACTAGCATGTGAAATGAGTGCAATTGTGTAGCAATTTGAGCATTCTTTGGCATTGCCTTTCTTTGAGATTGGAATGAACACTGACCTTTTCCAGTCCTGTGGCCACTGCCAAGTTTTCCAAATTTGCTGACATATTGAGTGCAGCACTTTCACAGTGTCATCTTTTAGGATTTGAAATAGCTCAGCTGGAATTCCGTCACCTCCGCTAGTCTTGTGCATAATAATGCTTCCTATGGCCTGCTTGACTTCATACTTCAGGATGTCATTCTCTAGTTGAGTGACCACAGCGTCATGATTATCTAGGTCATTAAAACCTTTTTGTGTCACTTTTCTGTGTATTCTTGTATTCTTCTGTGTATTCTTGTATTCTTCTGTGTATTCTAATTCCTCTGCTGCTAAGTCACTTCAGTTGTGTCCGACTCTGTATGACCCCAGAGATGGCAGCCCACCAGGCTCCCCTGTCCCGGGATTCTCCAGGCAAGAACACTGGAGTGGGTTGCCATTTCCTTCTCTAATTCCTCTAATGAATGGTTTAAGACTGGTGTATTTTCTGGTTTCAAATATCATTTTAAAGAAAGCATTAAAATATGAATAGAGCAATTGTTTAAAATGTCCCTTATTGACAGCAGGATTTGGCTGTAGGCTTCCATAGGACTGGGGAAAACAGAGACCCCACTTTTGGGAAGTGCACACAAAATCTTGTGTACACTAGGGCCTGGGGAAAAATGCCCTTATTTATTGAATTTTCTTTCTCATAATCTGAAAATTCTCCAGAAAGAGTAGAAATTCAAGTTGGGTAGAGAAAAGGGAATATTATAGCTGATAGTGATGTACGGTAAGTAAATCTCTTACTCATTTGGATATTTCATTTGAATTTCCTTTCTCATTTTTTGTTTTAATCTCAGTTTTATTTATTTATTTATTTATTTTTACTTTACAATATTGTATTGGTTTTGTCATACATTGACATGAGTCTGCCACGGGTGTACATGTGTTCCGCATCCTGAACCCACTTCCCACCTCCCTCAGTGATAGAAAGTCTTAGAGGCAGATGAATAGAAAGTTTTTTAGAAAAATTCCAGATGATATGTGATTAATAGAGTTGAGGAAAATAACTTCTTGAAAATGTCTACTGTGTAGCAATAAAAATTGGCGAGGATATTTTTTAACCTGGGTTTCCTTGGTGGTGCAGCTGGTAAAGAATCTGCCTGCAATGCGGGAGACCTGGGCTCGATCCCTGGGTTGGGAAGATCCCCTGGAGAAGAAAAAGGCTACCCACTCCAGGATTCTGGCCTGGAGAATTCCATGGACTTTATAGACCATGGGGTCACATATATAGTCATGGGACATGACTGAGTGACTTTCACTTTCATTTTTAACCTACGGGTGGTGAAAATATAGAGAAACTTGTTCATATCTAGTCAACTTTTTAAAGTGAGTTGTAAAATTTAGATGGCACGACTAGCCATATTTATTGAATCTTTTTATTTTAGAAGTTTATGTTGGAGTTATAATGTGATGCTTTGAGTTATATGAGACATCTGCAAGTAACTCTCTGCCTAGGAAATCTGCATGTCTCTTAGTTCTTGTTGATTAGGATAATGGCCTTGTACATTTTCCAGACAAGAAAAGAACATCACCACATCAATTATCCCCAAAGCTTAGTAAAGCTTCAAAGGGGAGAGAAGATTGAAAATTATTCAAAGGCTTCGAGTTGCTTCATCCTGCACAGTTATTTCTTGCTCTTTTCTCTGGCCTCTTGCCCAGCAGGACACAATATTCCTTAAAACTAACAAGTTAGCTGTTTCCATTGCTCTAGTGGCATCTGTCCTCTGTCTTGCCTGTAAAATAGTTACCTTTGTATTTGTTTGCTTTCCATCTAGATTTCATATGCACCTTGAAAACAGGCACTGTGTCTTAACGATTTGAACCCACATTAAATTATAATTATGTAAAAGCCTCAAGTGGACTTCCCTGGTGGCTCAGTGGTAAAGAACTCACCTGCTAATGCAAGAGATGTGAGTTTGATCTCTGGGTTGGGAAGATCCCCTGGAGAAGGAAATGGCACCCCACTCCAGGATTCTTGCCTGGGAAACCCCATAGACAGAGGAGCCTGACAGGCTACAGTCCCTGGGGTCACAAAAGAGTTGTACATGGCTGAGCGACTGAGCACATGCCTTCCGTAGTGTATCAGGGTGCATTTTATCTACATCCTTACCAATACTTGTTATCATGAATTTGTGTAACAGAAAGAAAATGACTTAAAAATCATATATTTTTTTAATAGAAAAAAGGAAAAAAAGTGGACCATATTTCCATGAAATCAGTTTATGATAACAACCTAAAGATATCTCTCCACTCTTAGAACCTGTCCTCTAGGGAAACTACTGTGAACAGTTTCTTGTGATTTTTCCAGAAAATTAAAATATATGTACATGTATGCTGCTGCTGCTGCTAAGTCGCTTCAGTTGTGTCCGACTCTGTATGACCCCATAGACGGCAGCCCACCAGGCTCCCCCCGTCCCTGGGATTCTCCAGGCAAGAACACTGGAGTGGGTTGCCATTTCCTTCTCCAATGCATGCAAGTGAAAAGTGAAAGTGAAGTCTCTCAGTCGTGTCCGACTCTTAGTGACCCCATGGACTGCAGCCCACCAGGCTCCTCCGTCCATGGGGTTTTCAAGGGAAGAGTACTGGAGTGGGGTGACATTGCCTTCTCCTCTAATATTTGTAATAACCTAAAATTACTGTTCTAGTGGCTCTGATTGTAAAGAATCTGCCTGCAATGCAGGAGATTTGCAAGAAGTATTTTCAAATATTGCTGTAGTTCTGCACTTTCTATTTTTCACTAAAATATTTGAGTATAAGTTAACATATACTATTCTTTCAAATGCTGACTTTGATTTCCAATACATATAAGTCTCATTTATATAACCTGTCTTTCATCAGTGACCTTTAAATAATTTATAGTTACTAGTTATTTTATTTTGCAATGAAAAATACCCTTTTATGTATATTGGAGTACTT
Organism: Nanger dama; assembly: GCA_917880005.1. Lineage (NCBI taxonomy): Eukaryota > Metazoa > Chordata > Mammalia > Artiodactyla > Bovidae > Nanger > Nanger dama. Next base: position 43,068,068 of record CAKJTW010000007.1, read on the forward strand.
GTGTTAACATTTTTATAAGGTAATTTCCTAGCTGCAGAATTGTGGGGTCAAAAAAAGTATATGTATTTCCAGTTTTGAGTTGTTGTTGCTGTTTTGGGGATAAGTTGTATCTGACCCTGTTTGACCCTGTAAACTAGCCTCCTCTGTCCTCCACTATCTCCTGCAGTTTGTTCAAATTCATGTCCATTGAGTTGATGTCCAGTTTTTTTTTCAGGTACAAATGCAATTTTTATTATTTTTAATTTAAATTTGTTTATTTTAATTAGAAGCTAATTACTTTACAATATTGTATTGGTTTTGCCATAGAGTTTTGAGAGACACTGTCAAATTCCTTTCCAAAGCTATTTTACCAATTTATTCATTTTCCCTCATACCTCCCATTATAACAGGGTATAAGATAACTTTTGAATTAGTTAATTGGATAGATGGGGTGGGTTGGGTGCTAGTCATGTCCAACTCTTTCAACCTCCTGGACTGTAGCCTGCAAAATTCCTCTGTCCTTGGGATTTCTCAGGCAAGAATTCTGAGAAATCATTTCAATTATCAATCCATTCTCACCATAGCTTCTTAAAAAATAAATCTTTATTTTATTTATGTATTATGCTGTGTGGGTTTTGTTAGGGCACACAAGATCTGTGATCTTTGTTGCAGTGTTCAGGACCTTTTAGTTGTGGCATGTGGGATCCAGTTCTCTGACCAAGGATTGAACCTGTGCCCCTGTCTTGGGAGCACAGCGTCTTAGCCACTGGCCCAACAGGGAAGTTACTTTCCAATGACTTCTTGATTTTGTTTCCTAGTCACAAATGCCTACTCTACACCAAAATGACAAATACATTTTGCATTTAATATTTTTAATTTTAAATAATTCTTTGATGTACTCAGTTTTAATTTTGATGAGTAGAATAAAGGAGAAATCTGCATTTAGTTTTTCCAAATAGCTAAACAGTTGTCTCAAGTTCATTTGTTGAATAAATTCCTTTTCCTTAAAAACTGAAAAATCATCTTTAATGTCAAGTATATTTTCATATTATTTTTGGTGTTGATTCTGTTCAATTTGTCTAATATTTCCCTTGTACTAAAGCAATTTAATTACTGTTGCTTCATAATATAATTTAATATATAGTAAGTAGCCCCTCATTCATCTTATTCATGATTTTTCTGGATTTGCTGACATTGTATTTCTTGATGAACGTTAGTGTTATTTTATAAGGTTTCAAAATAATCCTGTTAGTATATATTGAATCTTTTCAATTTTGAGTATTAGTATCCATAAATAAAGTTCTTTTGTATTTCAATAAATTTCAAATATTTTTTTAAAATAAGTTTTCACATTAGAAGTTCTGTCTTATCTTTTTGCTATTATAATATCTTTCTAACATCTTTTCTAATGAGTCATAGATTATACATGGAGAAATTATTATTTTGAGCATTAATTTTATAATCAGACGTTACTGAATTTTCTTATTATTTATTATAGTTTTGTATTAATTCCTTGAGGCTTTCTAGATATGTAAATTTTCATCTGCAAGTCATGGAGATTTTACCCTTTCCATTTCTTTTCCTTTCATTGACTGATACTTCTGGGGAAATATTAAATTACAGTGGCAAAGTGGACATTCTTCTTGTGTGAATGCTGAAGTTTTTAAAGTGCTTCTATTTAATATCTATTGAAATAGACAGATTTTACTCTCTTTTAGTCTATTAATGTGGTGTAGTATATTAACAGATTTTCTGATATTGAATCACCTTTAAGGCAAATGGATTTTAATGAAATCAATTTAAAGGACACATTATGACTATCATATCTTAGCAATGAAAAGGAAATGTTTTATTTTAAGAACACTATACAAGGTGAGGGAGAAATGGCATTCTCAATAGTTTAAATTTTAAGCATCCCTAGAGCTCTGTATGTGAAGATCATTATCTCCTCTTTGTTGCCTTAAAAGGCATTATTATAAAGTCCTGGCCAGTTATTTTCTTTTCTTTTTTATTTCAGAGCACCTTATACTGCTTGTTTAAAGAATAGTATTATATATTTTCTTATCTGAGTCAGTTTGCAAAGTAAATAATTATTTTAAATTTCTCTGTCATGGTTTTGGTACTCTGTAATTTAAAGAAAACCTTTGTATAATTAAGATTTGCACATCATAAAATATAATCAAAAGATGCTAATCTCTAGCTTGTTTATTATAGAAAAGGGATTCTACTTTATCATTATCTTCTTTCTTTCAAGTGTGATATCAAAAGAATTTTATACAAATAAGTAAGCAAATTTGGGTCAAATTTCACATAAAAATGATGAAAATAATGCCAAATAATATGTTATTCAGGGAAAGAAAAGCCTTTCAAATGTTTGAATATCATAATACTTGACCAACCTATTTTCCAAAATAAACTCTCAGAGGAATAACCTCTATTGTATGTTCATCTTGATGCAGTGATTTATTAGAATAACAAATTTTAGGGATTTTTGAATTGCAAAGAAGTAGGAGAAGGGGACGACAGAGGATGAGATGGCTGGATGGAGTCACTGACTCGATGGACATGGGTGTGGGTGGACTCAGGGAGTTGGTGATGGACAGGGAGGCCTGGCGTGCTGCGGTACATGGGGTCGCAAAGAGTCGGACACGACTGAGCGACTGCACTGAACTGATGTTCATTTTGTCAATTATTATTTTCACCCTTTTTTGGTAAACAAATTAAGTAAAATATCATGGTATTTTAAGGTATTGTTTCACAAAATACATCAAAGTTACATATATTTTATAATATGTAAGGAAAAATAAGATGTAAAAATAAGACAGTCTTTTTTCTTCTAATTTTAGTTTGTCACATTCTTTTTTCAAGTTTTCTGGTGTATCTAATCAAAATACAGCTGTGTTATAAGAAAAAAGTATTTTTAATATCTGAATTAACTAAGATATAAGTCCCAGGAAAATTCACTTTATGAATTCCAAGTTTCAACATTGGCCGAAGCTCCTGGAAAGACTTTCTGAGGATTTCTATGATTTTCTATTACGCTTCTTGTTAGCCTTCCAGAAATTTGTCTTATAGTCTCCTGTATATTGTGCACTGTTAGGAGATCTGTGTTTTATAGATATTTGCCTTTCTTACCCTGCCTGGCTCAGAATATTGTTCATAATAATTGCTTATGAAGCAATTGTGACCACATTATGCCACATAAGTTTTTTTTTCTAGGAATGAAATGTCAGGTTTCATTGGCAGTGAAGATGAAAGACAACCACCCAGATAAAGTAAATGGAAATTAATTTATAAAGTTTTGATAGCCAAGTTATTGACTTCTCTAAAGCTTTAAGTAGGTCTTTGTCCTTATTCAGGTGTGAGACCTTACCCTTGCCTCAACTTAGCTCTTTTATTTTTACATTTTTACATTCTTCTCATTTAAGAAGTCAGTGAGATCCTTCTTGATTTAGTTGTTTTGGATCCTCAGTTCAGTTCAATTCAGTTGCTCAGTCATGTCCAACTCTTTGCGACCCCATGAATAGCAGCAGGCCAGGCCTCCCTGTCCATCACCATCTCCCGGAGTTCACTCAGACTCACGTCCATCGAGTCAGTGATACCATCCAGCCATCTCATCCTCTGTTGGCCCCTTCTCCTCCTGCCCCCAATCCCTCCCAGCATCACATGAGGTGGGCAAAGTACTGGAGTTTCAGCTTTAGCATCATTCCTTCCAAAGAACACCCAGGGCTGATCTCCTTCAGAATGGACTTGTTGGATCTCCTTGCAGTCCAAGGGACTCTCAAGAGTCTTCACCAACACCGCAGTTCAAAAGCATCAATTCTTCGGTGCTCAGCTTTCTTCACAGTCCAACTCTGACATCCATACGTGACCAGTAGAAAAACCATAGCCTTGACTAGACGGACCTTTGCTGGCAAAGTAATATCTCTGCTTTTGAATATGCTGTCTAGGTTGGTCATAACTTTTCTTCCAAGGAGTAAGCATCTATTAATTTAATGGCTGCAATCACCATCTGTAGTGATTTTGGAGCCCCCAAAATAAAGTCTAATACTGTTTCCACTGTTTGATGACCAAAATTTGTTGAACCACATGTATTTGGAAAAAAATATATAGAGAGCTTAATGATTTGACACCAACATAGTGTTATCTGATAAGCTATGCATTTTGTACATCCTAATATAAGGAAAAGAAAGTGTTGGGAGCATCCATCAGCCATGAGAACATTTTCATTTCTGAATTGTCCTCTTTCCAGATACACCATGCCTATAGAAGCTCCTATTATATAGCCTCTCATATTTACTTTCTTTGCCACATTGAATTAATATTTTATATTATATTTCCAATTCTGTTTGAATATGTAGCTCAGCTTTGTTACTTAACGTTTGTTTAACTTTGTATATGGTTTGGGTGGTATGTATAAATGGTCCTTTAAGGAGAGTTTGAAGGTTAGTTAATATTTTAAATGGTAACTGTGGCAATCTATCAACCCTGGCATAATTTAATAAATGGTGACAGGAAGAATATTTTACTTGTGACTTTTCATAGCTTTCTAAAATGCTAGACTTGTTACTTATGTATGGCAAATGGGTTTGATCCACATGGGATATTTGAAATGGTCACTAACTCTGAATCTGACTGGTAGAACTGTTCACTTAAGAAAATAAAGTCACACAAAGCAGTCTCTGTTGGAGAAGGGTGAGACAGATGATAAAATGTTTGGATAGCATCACCGACTCAATGGGCATGAGTTTGGGCAAACTGTAGGAGATGGTGAAGGACAGAGAAGCCTGGTGTGCTGCAGCCCATGGGGTTACAGAGAGTTGGACATGACTTAGTGACTGAATGATAAATATTATATCTTAATTTTTAAATTATATAACAAGTTGCTGTTGTTCAGTCGCTAAGTTGTATCCAACTGTTTGAGACCCATGAACTGCAGCATGCCAGGCTTCTCTGTCCATCACTACCCCCTGAGTTTGCTGTCCAATGTTGTCCAAATCCAAATGACAGAAGAGAAAGTTTATTTTTTCAGGAGGTATTGTGTATTTATTATAGGCTGTGCACTATATGAAGGAGTTCTGAGCAAATGTAGCACATGATCTTCACCTAATAGGAACAAAAATGTATTTGAGGAGCTAATACATGGAAATTCTCTAGTGATTATCACAGTTCTTGGGCTTCAATAACTAAATGAGTGATTGAATGAATGGCAGAAAAGGACAAGGCATAAATGCAACAGCATGCATTAAATATTGAATGTAAGGCAATTAATGTGATTGGAATTAGCAAGTGAGTTAATATTTCAATTCTGGCTTACTCCATAGCTCTCAATAGCTTCTGCTGTTCCATACTACACTAAAGAGGTGGGAAGTTGGGAATATGAATAAAAACATAACGAGTGTCAAAAATAATGGAAAATAAAAGTTTTGAGATTTTAGCATCCATATTTTTCAATTAATGTTATGACAGAAAGAAAAGCATGAAAATCAAACATGCTAAATGTTTTGGCACATGTAAATTTATTTCTAGTTGTGAAGTCTTGAAAAATATTATGAAGATCAGATCATGAATCAGTTCAATATAATGCTAAAAAACTGTTTTTCAAAGTTTTGTTTTGATTTACTCTGAAGACATAGGGACAGAATCTAGGCTAAATAAACCATCTGGATATTTTGAGTTTCTAAGGACTATTGGAAGAGGAGATGTATGAATTCTGAGTTTGAGTGGATGGGGGATGAAATGGACCTAAATAAGTTGCTTTTTGAAATGTAAAAATGATTTTATAAGAAATATATGCAAAAAATAACTTAAAGTAAGGTTGAGCTTGCTATGAATGACAACGCTCTCTCACTGTTCTCCCTTACCATTTCCTGATCTCTATAAGTAAATACATTCAACTTTAAAATATTTTAATGTTTTCTATTATTTTGCCAAATAACAAATAACTTAGAAGATGTAGATTTAGCTCACTTTCACTAACCACAACTGACCTCATCCTGTGTGTGGATAGTGCTCAGTTGTCCAGCTCTTTGCAACACCATGGAACTGACTGTTTCCTCTGTCCATAAAATTTTCCAGGCAAGAATACTGGAGTGGGTTGTCATTTCCTTCTCCAGGGGATCTTCCTGACCTCATATACATGCACTTTTCTGGCATAGTTGTATGTTAGTTTTGTTCAGATGAATTCTCTGGGCTTGCATTAAAAAATCATGTCATTTCTAGCTTTTTAAATCTACTTATCTATGGTGGGCCACATAGTAAACTCTTATTTTTCTTTTTAACACAATCTTATGTTTTCTTTTTAAAATTTTTTATTTTAATTGGAGGCTAATTACTTTACAATATTGCAGTGGTTTTGCCATACATTGACAGGAATCAGCCATGGGGGTACATGTGTTCCCCATCCTGAACCCCCCACCTCTCTTCCCATCCCATTCCTCTGGGTCATCCCAGTGCACCAGCCCTGAGCATCCTGCTTCATGCATATAGGGTGGTACTGAATTCTCTTAACTTTTACTTGTCTGAAAAACTTTTGATTTCTCCATCAGTTTTGAATGAGATCCTTGCTGGGTACAGTAATCTTGGTTGTAGATTTTTCCCTTTCAGTACTTTAACTATATCCTGCCATTCCCTTCTGGTCTGCAGTTTCTACTGAAAGACCAGCTGTTAAGCATATGGGGTTTCCCTTGTATGTTACTTGTTGCTTCTCCCTTGCTGCTTTTAATATTCTTTCTTTGTGTTTAGTCTTTGTTAGTTTGATTAGTATGTGTCTTGGCATGTTTCTCCTTGGGTTTATCCTATATGGGACTCTGTGACTTTTGGACTTGACTTTCTGTTTCCTTTCCCATATTGGGAAATTTTTCAATGATAATTTCTTCAAAAATTTTCTCATACCCTTTCTACTTCTCTTCTTCTCTTCTTCTGGGACCCCTATTACTCGAAAGTTGGTGCATTTGATGTTGTCCCAGAGGTCTCTGAGACTATCCTCAGTTCTTTTCATTCTTTTACTTTATTCTGCTCTTCAGAAGTTATTTCCACCATTTTATCTTCCAGCTCACTGATTTGTTCTTCTGGTTCAGATATTCTGGTATTGATTCCTTCTAGAGTATTTTTAACTTCAGTAATTGTGTTGTGTGTCTCTGCATGTTTATTCTTTAATTCTTCTACGTCTTTGTTGATTGATTCTTGCATCTTCTCCATTTTGCTTTCCAGGTTTTTGATCATCTTTACAATCATTATTCTGAATTCTTTTTCAGGTAGTTTGCTTATTTCCTTTTCATTTATTTGGACTTCTGTGTTTCTAGTTTGTTCCTTCATTTGTGTAATATTTCTCTGACTTTTCATTATTATTATTTTTAAAAATTTATTGTGTTTGAGGTCTCCTATCCCAAGCTTCAAGCTTGAATTCTTTCTTCCTTTTGGTTTCTTCCCTTTAAGTTTGGTCCAGTGGTTTGTGTAGGCTTCATATAGGGTGAGATTTGTGCTAATTTTTTGTTTATATGTTTGTTTGCTTTTCCTCTGATGGGCAAGGCTGAGTGAAGTGGTAATCCTGTACGCTGATGGCTGGGTTTGTATTTTTGTTTAGTTTGTTGTTTAGATGAGGCGTTCTGCACCGGGTGCTATTAGTGGTTGAAGGATGCTGGGTCTTTTATTACAGTGGTTTCCTTTGTGCGAGTTCTCACTATTTGATACCCCCTAGGGTTAGTTCTCTGATAGTCTAGGGTCTTGGAGTCATTGCTCCCATTACAAAGGCTCAGGGCTTGATCTCTGCTAAGTCTTTCAGTGGTAATACCTCTCATGCTTCTCTTGCTTTCTTGGCAGCCAGCCAGATCCAATCAATTAAGGCTCCCATGACAGACTCTTCTCTGCACAAGTCTGATCCTTGTGAAATCCAAGACGGTCTTATCACTGGTTGGTGTAGGCAAACATGCATCCAAAGCCACAGTTCTCAATCTGACTCCAAGCAATGCTTGGGGAGGTCCCTGAGTCCCTAAGGAGAATGAGAGGGTGTCACAGCAGAGGACAGTCTCCGTGCACTTCCCTTCTGTCGTCCAGTCTTGTGAAGTCCGCCTGGAAGGACCTAACAGTTGCTTCTTGACCTGCATACAGATTTCTCCAGGAGGCAAGTAAGGTGGTCTGATATTCAGATCTCTTTAAGACTCTTTAAGAATTTTCCATAGTTTATTGTAATCGCACAGTTGAAGGGTTTAGCATAGTCAATGAAGCAAAAGTAGATGTTTTTCTGGAATTCTCTTGCTTTTTTCTATGATCCAGTAGATGTTGGCAATTTGATCTCTGGTTCCTCTGCCTTTTCTAAATTCAGCTTGTACATCTAGGAGTTCTTGGTTCACATACTGTGGAAGATTAGGTTAAAGGATTTTGAGCATTATCTTTGCTTCTGCACTTATCACTAATGTAACTGTAAATTCTTCTCCATATGTATAAATCTCCTCTTAGTGTACAGAAAGGGAGTATATACTCCTTTTACTCATAAGGGAGTCTCTCAATTTTCTCTTATTTGAGATTTCTCACTTGGAGTCTTTTGTACTTCTTTCATTTGGATCTGATGAAATGATATGTTGTACAGTGTCAACCTCATGAACAAGGATTTTTTTTTTTCACTAGAAATAAGAGAAAATAATGGAGGGAAACTTGACTAGTATGTGTTTTGAAGCAGAAGAGTAATACCCTGATTTTGGGGACAAATTGTGTAAGTACACAATTGACTCTGAAAGTAGACTAGGTGATGAAGAAAACACATGGTAAAATTCTCCAACTGCTCTGACATAAGTCCAAATATCCATTAGGCCATATTTTTAGATACTTTGCTTAATGTGTATTACTTAGGAAAAAAATTGCCTGTTAACTAGCCATCACTGATATCCATGAAGAAAGAATGGACATTTCCAGTAAATCCATAGGGCTAGCCAATGTGAACTATTGGTTTATTTAGGGGTCTAGGATGATATCAGTGTGGAAGATGATGGTCATTTAATTCTGTATGTTGCTTAAAGGATACCTCTCTGGTGCATACCAGAACTCTGTTCTTACAACCATATATATTAACAACATATTCAGTATCTTGTTGTTCAGCCATCAAATCGTGTCTGACTCTCTGTGACGCCATGAATTGCAGCATGCCAGGCTTCCCTGTCCTTCACTATCTCTCCGAGTTTGCTCAAAGGGATGTGAATTGCATCAGTGATTCCATCTATGCATGTCATTCTCTGTCTCTCCCTTCTCCTCCTGCCCTCAATCTTTCCCAGCATCAGGGTCTTTTCCAATGAGTCAGCTCTTTACAGCATATGGCCAAAGTATTGCAACTTCAGCTTCAGCATCAGTCCTTCAATGAATATTTAGGATTGATTTCCTTTAGGATTGACTGGTTTGATCTCCTTATTTAATATCTTATTAAGTACTAACAGGAAGAGATTTGGGCCATGGTGTAACTAACATGTCCAGCTGGAGAGTAGCTATTCCACTGAATGGATTGGCTTTATTTTGATGAGCCTCATGGAATTTAAATGATTCTGAGAGGTTTATGTCTCTACAAGAAAAAGGCAGTCTGGAAATTTTGGCTATGCTTATCTGCTGTGTTCTCAGCAGGACCACTCAGACTCCAGAATCAGACCAATATCTCCATCTTCTGAGGGTCTAATGTACAATGTAAGTACAGGAGTTGATGAATGTTCTCTGTTCCTGCCCACCACCTAATCAGAATTCATACAATGTGGGCTTCCACAGTCAGAATTCATTTAGGATGCCCAGAATTCCAATATGCACTGGCACACTGAATATATCAGTCCACCTGAGCTCCTGCAATGGCTTATTCAATTTCTTTGACAAAGAGTTCTATTTTGATCACTGACTGAAAGGTCTGATAGGCATCACTGTCGCAAACACTAAGACATCCCTGGGATGAAAACATTCAGAGGAGCTCAAACAGCTTCCACTGAGGCAGGTTTCCCACTGCCTCAACCAAGCCTTCTTATCCTCTGCACCACACAGCTCTTCATCTCTCCCTCATTCTCTCTCTCTTACTCTATCCTTCTTTGATTTCTCCCACCTAACCTGTTTCTATAAAATATTATAAACCTCAAGATCTTTATTTTTTGTATTTTGTTCTTATCTATGAAGCTGATAAACAATACAATACTTTTTGGAAGTAGGTACTTTGCAATGTGTTATTTGCAAAGTAATCTGAAAATAATTCTTTAGTATTGCAAATAATTCTTAATTCTCACAAAGATCTTTCAAGATGGGTTACTCTTGCTTTCACACCATGATATATCATTTATCCCTCTCTCTCCATGTTTGACATGCCTGATTTTTACAGAATGCCTTTTAATTTGAAATATCCTAGTTGAACTGAATTGAAAAAGTATAACATCTATTAAAATATCTTATACATTCAGTCTGTAATCATTTAGATTATATTTTATCTTTCTAGGAAAAATGGGAGTTTTATCCTTGTGTAAACAGGTTTAAGATATTTATGTCAAGTTGAATGTTTCAGAGTAAGGTAAACTGACAAAAATGACAGCATACAGTGAGTGATTCATACTTTAGACTGAGCATCTTTAGGGTTTCTACTTCTTTTTCTATGGATACCTCTATGAAGTAATACGATATTGCATCTGCTAATTTTAGGTAGTACTGCTTTTATTATTTTCGTAAAGAGTTGTCACCACGAAAATCAAAAGCAGACCCATCATTTTAAATCCTGCAATTAAGTATATGCTTGTCAGCAGCTCAGCCATGGTGTCTTTGATAGTGTGGGTAATGTGTTTCTTCTCAGCCTACTTAGGTAATGGAAGCCAAACTCAAACATGAAAGGAAAGAGAATTTCCTTTGTAGGAAAACATCATTACGTTTTCACACCATTAGGGTGATAGAAGTATAGCGTCGCCTCTGCATGGAGTAGATGCTTTTGATTATTTTTTTTTAAACTAAACATAGACTAGGATCATTATTTGTATGTGTATTAAAACTACAGTGCTCAAAATAATGCCTATTGACTAACTATTAACATTTATAGGAAAGAGGTGGGATATTAAAGAACTCACTAATTGAAACTCATTTTAATTAATTATTAGCAGTTACTTAGGCATATCAACATCTAATTTTCTGTCTTTTAAATGACATTCCCTTGAAAGTTTGAAGCGTTCTTCATGATAGCCTCATAAAAACCAGCCTCAGCAATTATTAAAGTGAAGGCATCAGGCAATTTAATCTCCAGCTGAAATCAGGATTAGATGCTGAGGAATGACAGAAATGCCTATTGTTCTACTTTTCTCATATTGTTAATGAACCATTTTACTAAACAAATTGTGCATATACTTGAGAAAATGAACTTTCTGAAAAGTTTTACTTAAATAAAGCTGACATTACCAAGATGTTATAGGGTGAAAATAGGTGAGCTAATATACCTGATTTCTATAAGAATTATTTTCTTTGTTGCTTATGTAACTTTACCTTTAACAAATATTGTTCCAAGATAGTACCACTAAAATAATAGCAATGGCTATGGTAGTGACAAAACCACCCCAAATCCACAAGAATGGAAAAACACCTCTTATGCCACAGTATTTCGCACATTCAAAATGATTGCCATATGTAGAATGTAAGTTATCCAACAGGGAGCAACACAGCAAGAAAGAAAACATGTTTTAGTGGCTGAATCATTTTTCTGATTAGTTGAAAACATCCCTTTTTAAAGCTGCTGGGACGGTATCAAAATGATACCCTGAACAGCTGTCACTTATTTGATTTTCACCCACCAATATTCTTCAGACTAAATAATGTCATAAAAATCTTATTCACTGTCACTTAGCTGACAGTCACCTGCCAATATTCTTTAGATAGTAGCAGTAGTAGTTAGTGTTAGTTGCTTAGAAGTGTCTGACTCTTTGCGACCCCATGGACTGTAACCTGCCAGGCTCCTCTGTCCACGGATGCTGCAGGCAAGAATACTGGAGTGGGTTGGCATTCCCTTCTCCAAGGGATTTTCCTCACCCAGGGATCAAACCCAGATCTCCTATATTTCAGGCAGTCTTTACCGTCTGAGTTACAGGGAAGTCCCATTCTTTAGTTAACATAATGCCAACTACAAAATCTTTGTGGGCATTTAATAGAAATAATGACATCAGTTCAGTATCTTCAGTCTAAAAAGATTTGCTTTACTGTAATGTTGATTTTAAAAAAATACATCAAAGTAGCCCTGATAACCATGTTTTTGTAAAAAATTATCAACTGTTAATGATATAAAATAGTTAAATACTTAATGTTACTCGCCAAGTGATTTGCTGGCTTGTGTTAGCCACACTGGAGACAACAGCAGCAAAGCTTGAAAGAGAGAAACTCACATTTAGTCTGACAACAGACTTCTATCTGATTTTGCTTGATTATATATGCTACTCTGTTTTCTCTTTTTCTTTATTTTCACTGGTTTGTAAAAATTGCAGATAAATTTCGTTTATCTTCTCATTTAGTCTTTAAATGACTGTTGACTGCAGTGTTATTTGGCACAAAAGTACAGATAGATCAAAGAAGCGGAATAGTGTCCAAAATATATCCCACCAAGCAGGAGAATTTAGCATGTGACAAAAATTTAATTTTATAGGAAATCACAGTTTACTTAAAAGATTCTAGCAACTTGGCTATCCATTTAGAAGAAAATAAGCTTAGAAGCCTACCTCACATCTTATATACAGATAGACTTCAGATAGATGAAAACTTTAAACACTAAAAATCAGAAGAAAATGTAGATTAGCTCATGTAAAAGTTATAGACTGGAGAGGTCTTATTAGACATAAGATATTCAGAATCTCTGAAAGACAATAGAAATGTATTCAAATATTTATAAATTAAAATCTGTTATATAAAAGTTGCCATAAATAATTTCAATAGAAATGAAAGATTTTGGGGAAAATTAAAGTGCAAATGAAGAAATGATGACTAATATCTACAATAAAGAAGTCTTCATAATAAATAAGGCTCTTTATTGAAAGAATCTTATTTTAAAACTCCTATTAAAAAACTAACCCTATTAAAAATGTGCAGTGTAACAATTTAAGCCTAGTTTTAAAAATCCCTGTTAACAGTGAACAAAAAAGATGTGAAGGTATAGAAGAACAGATCCAAATGGTCAGTTACATTTGTTAATAATTTGAAGTTCACCATGTGGTAAATGCAGATTAAATAGTGAGAAATCACTTTAAACCATCAGAGTGTTGCATTTAAAAGAAGCAGTTACATATACCCTGATGGATGTGGACACAGTGTACTCTTGTGTCTTATTGGTGAAACCAGACTCAGAACTTGATCTGGCATTGTCTACCTAATACAGAGATGCGTGTGTGTGCGCAAAGTCGTTTCAGTTGTATCCGACAATTGTGACCCTGTGGACTGTAGCCCGTCAGGCTCCTCTGTCCATGGGATTCTCCAGGCAAGAATACTGGCATGGGTTGCCATGATTCCTCCAGTGGACCTTTCCAAGCCAAGGATTTAACCGGCATTTCTTGTGTCTCCTGCATAGGACACACATATCCTTTAATTAGCAGACCTACTCCTGGGAATTGTGCCCAAAGAAATAAAAGCATGGGTCTGTAAAGATTTATGTAAAAGCATTTTCTGCTAGGATATTTGTAAGAGAAACAAACTGGAAACAAGGTGGATGCACATAAGTAATGATTATATAGATTATGATATATTCTTGCAGTGAATGTCATATTTCATTAGAAAGTGTAGATTGGATCTTGTCAGTTAACTTTGGAAGATTTTTAAATAAGAAGAGAAAGAAAACATAAATAAGATGGCATAATAACCCCAATTTTGGGAAACAAGCATCCCAAGTTTCGTAAATTCCTACATGGGTATCTCTGTCTTTGTATATTATTCTTTGGGCATGGAGAAAGCTATGAGAATATCACAGTTCAGTTCAGTTCAGTCGTTCAGTTGTGTCCGACTCTTTGTGACCCCATGAATCTCAGCACGCCAGGCCTCCTTGTCCATCACCAACTCCCAGAGTTCACTCAGACTTACGTCCATCGAGACAGCCATCTCATCCTCTGTCGCCCTGTTCTCCTCCTGCCCCCAATCCCTCCCAGCATCAGGGTCTTTTCCAATGAGTCAACTCTTTGCATCAGGTGGCCAAAGTACTGGAGTTTCAGCTTCAGCATCAGTCCTTCCAATGAACACCCAGGACTGATTTCCTTTAGAATGGACTGGTTGGATCTCTTTGAAGTCCAAGGGACTCTCAAGAGTCTTCTCCAACAACACAGTTCAAAAGCATCAGTTCTTCGGTGCTCAGCTTTCTTCACAGTCCAACTCTCACAGCCATACATGACCACAGGAAAAACCATAGCCTTGACTAGACGGATCTTTGTTGGCAATGGGGTTCTAAAACTGAGAAGTGATGTACTGTAGTTGTGAGCATGGGTTTTGACATCAGACTTTCTACATTTAAATGGTGACTATGCAGTGTACTCAGCTGTGTGATTTTGGAGAAGATACTAAGTTTTTTTTAATGCCTCATTTTCCTCTTCTATGAAAGAAAGACAATGCTAGAATTTACCGTTCTGACATGTTGTATTAATTAAGTTCAGATTCATACCATTTAAAATCATACTGGTTGTGTAGTGAGTGCTGTCAGCTTGTGGATAAGCTAGAGGAGGAGAAAAGACAAGAGCATAAAAAGGAAAAAAAAATCACAGAAAGGCAAGAAATCAGAGTCCTCTTTTGAAATAATTTCTTTCTCTGGGTGCCCATGTTGGTTACCTACCCCCATCTTTCACCATCCAGCTCTATTCAAGAATCTGGACAGACCCTCTTATTCCCAGCACCACTTTCAAGTCCTTGTCCTCTGCACTTCCAGAGACTGAGGCATGAAGGACAGGATTGCTGCATAATGGACTGGAGTTCATCTTTCAGAGCACACATAACTGACTTCTTAACCCAAGTTCATTCAATAATTACCTTATGTTTCTATCCACTTTGACTGTGCAAACTCTTTGTTTTCTCTTAAATATCATTAATACTACCCTTGCTCTTTTCTTTGGTCCTGGGCAGGGGATAGGTGAAGAAGAGGAAGGGAATAGAAATTACTTCAATCTAATGTTTTCAGTCTTTTCTTCATAGAGCCTATGCTAAAGTCTGACCATTGTCATTTTTTTTTTTTTTAGGTGACAATTCTCCATGCATCTGTAACTGTTGAGAGCAGAATCACTGAAACTTTCTTACTTTCCAATTCTTTTCAAGGATGTTTAACAGACAGCCTGTGAGAGAGACTCTCCTTCTCCTAATAAAGCGAGGATTTGCCTCCTCTCCTGTAAAACAAAGTTAACGTCTTCTCCTGGGGCTAAGTGTGGGTTTGCTGCCAGCTCATTGTAAAAAGATTAGGAGTTTCCTAAATTCAGTGACAGAAACCCACGGTGTACACAGCATAGACCTGGGCCCCTCCATATTGCCCTTGAGACCTTGGGGATGAAAGAACTAATGTGAACATGAACCTCATGCTGCTTGCTATGCCAAGACTAATAAAGTTCTTTGTTTCTGACCCAGGAATCTCATGTTTTCTGCCAGCATCTTTGACACTGCCTCAGGCTAATTCGTTAACCTGAATGTAGCGCAAAATCTCAGACACTTCACAATTCTTGCCACTATTTACTAGACAACAATTTTTGTACTTTGAAATGAGATAATGTAGGTGAAAGGCTTCCCAGGTGGTGCTAGTGGTAAAGAACCCACCTACCAATACAGCAGGCAAGAGATGTGGGTTTGATCCCTGGGTCAGGAAGATCCCCTGGAGGAGGGCAAGACACCCCATGCCAGTATTCTTGCCTGGAAAATCACATGGACAGAGGAGCCTGGTGGGCTGTAGTCCATAGGATCACAAAGAGTTGGACACAACTGAAGCGACTTAGCATGCATGCTTGCATGCAGTGTAGGTAAAGGGTTCATACAGTCAAATTACAAGGAACAACTTTAAGATTGTAATGAGGTATGGAAAAGTACCATCTGAGCCACTGGAGAATCCAAGAAGAGCCTGGTAGACTGCAGTCAACGGGTCTGCAAAGAGTTGGACACAACTGAGTGACTAAGCACTTTTATCAGTTTACTTAGGAAAAGTACAGTCTATATTTTGAAGAAAAACTTGAATTTAAAAAATATCTGAATTTTTGCAAAGTTGTGAGACAGTGATATCCCCAGGAGTGCTTAATTTTCAGGAAGTAAAGTATGGTTTCAGCTTAAACTTTGAAGTGCCACATGTAACTGCAAGGGAGCAAGACAGATATGGGTTTTTGGATAGGTAGGATGTGCTTATATAAGCTACTATGGAAGGGTTGGAGAACAAATGTTGCTGTACAGCAGACAATCAAGCTGGCTACTTATGGTGCCAATTTGCCTCTGGTTTAGGTTCATTAAGGAGAGCTGCTCAAAGTTAGTGGTCCCAGTAGAGTGGCTATTTATGGTTGCCATCAGGATGAGCGTTAGGGACAGAAGGAACCTACTAGATAATAGATGGACTTAACCGACAAGGATGAAGAGATGTGGTTAAGTTTTGACAAGAGAGAACAAGAAGAGCGTCCCAGGTGGCACTGGCGGTAAAGAACCCACCTGCCAATGCAGGAAACATGAGACTCAGGTTTGACCCCTGGGTTGGAAGATCCCCTGGAGAAGGAAATGTCAGCCCACTCTAGTATTCTTGCCTGAAGAATCACAGGATTTTAAAGAACTGGACATAACTGAGTGTGCAAATATAACAAACATAACAAGATAAGTGGAAAAAGAAAAACTTCAGACTTGAAGGTCATGATTTGTTTATTATTTGATGATGAAAATAATGTGGATTGATTAAATGATTGAGCAGTGGAGTAGTTTAAGTAAGTGCTTCCCAATGTTTTTCATATCACAGAAAATAGTATCAATAACATCACATTCTAGGATAAATGAAGGAAGCAGAATGTGGCTGATGGCAACTGGCAAGAGCTTCCCACTGTATCCCAGCTGTCCTTCCTGACAGCAGCAACATCTGTAGCCTGAATAACAACACTGGCTTCATCACATTGCTTGTGAAGCTGTGCACCCAGAAGCATATGTAAAGATATACCCTTAGTCAAAGCTATAAAGACAGGAAACTGAAGAAATAGCAGATTGGATATAAAACAACGAGGGCAATTGCTTTCTTGAATGGAAAAAGCACACAGGTCAAGTTCCCTGGCTTAAAAATATCACACAAGCTTAAAAATGTAATTTGTCAATGGATCAGGAACAAATTTGCCTCAGGGAGCTGACTTACACAGAACAAACTAATAGAGATTGATGAATAAAAACCAGAAAGCCAATCTATTAATTTACATCGAGAACTGAACATGGTGAGAGGATCCAAAAATGTTTGCAGATCAATACATTTTCTGCCTGTGGCGAGATTTCTCAAAAGGGCAAATTATGATCAGAAGGATGCTCAGTGAGCCTTGAATAGGACCAAGAAGAGTGGGTTGTGTGATATTCCAGCCTATATTGCCAATTGGTGGATGGGTTGACAACTTCTGTGCCACTTTAAAACTTCTGTGCTTTAGGGCCACTAGACCCCCAAGTCTGGAGATACACTCCAAACTTCAGATGCTGAATCTTCTTTCAGAGAGGCCATCTTGAGAGTTCTCCTTTGTGTCTCTTTCTCTCTTTTCAGAGAGATTAACATATCACTTGATTTGGAAATAGATATTCTTGTAATTCTAGTCCATTTCTGCTTTCCTGGGGCTTCCCTTATGGCTCAGTTGGTAAAGAACCTGCCTGCAATGCAGGAGACCTGGATTCAGAAGATCCCCTGGAGAAGGGAAAGGCCACCCACTCCAGTATTCTGTCCTGGACAATTCCACGGACTGTATAGTCCACGGGGTCACAAAGAGTCGGACACGACTGAGTGACTTTCACTATCACTATCACTATATGCTTTGCTGAGAGCATGTACCTTGTCTGAAAAAAAAACCTATGGAGCTAAAGCAGTAGACTGCCTTGCCACCATGGGCTAATAAACCACTTTTTAAAGAGAAGATTGTTTGTTCCGATGAAGTGAAAGGATCACATTTTTATGGAAGAGCTAGTCAAAATGAACCTAAACGAATGAATGCTGACACACGGCACAAGGCTCTCCAAAGTCTGGGGAAATCGATTCCACAAATAACAGATCTGTATGTGATGATATTTCTTTCCAAGTGATCCATTCCTCTGCCTTATCTTTTGGTTCTTTATTAATGAAATTCACCCCTGGTAGTCTTTCTTTCACGTGTAATTCATGTTGAGTGTAATCCTACTTATAACCATCTCTAGTGACTCTTTTTAGAGAGAGTTGAGCTGCAAAAAGCAGTTAAAAACTTCTCATAAGTAAGGATCTAAGATGTTTTATGAAGTTTAAAGGGGTTTCCTGGTGGTGCAAATGGTAAAGAATCTGTCTACAATGCAGGAGACTTGGGTTCAGTCCTTGGGTCAGGAAGATCCTCTGGAGAAGGGAATGGCAACCCACGCCAGTATTCTTGCCTGGAGAATCCCATGGATAGAGGAGCCTGTGCGTATGACGGAGCATGCACACAGTCATAAAGCTTAAATCCCGAAGTGTATCTCTCTAGTATATTAGTTCTTCTGTGATATTTTCAAGAAATATGATGCCTTACCAGAATTATTTACTTTGACTAGAGAACTGTCTGTTCATTTAAGAATAAATGATCTTGAACTAAAATTTACATTCAAATGTAGGCATAATGGTTTGTCTCTTCTGAGAATTGTATTTTTATTTTATTTTACAATTCATAATAGAAGTGAAGAAACCACCTTCTTGACTATGTTATTTGTGGATGTCTCTTCTATGGAGAAGGCAATGGCACCCCACTCCAGGACTCTTGCCTGGAAAATCCCACGGACAGGGGAACCTGGTGGGCTGCAGTCCGTGGGGTGGCTAAGAGTCAGACATGACTGAGCAACTTCACTTTCATTTTTCACTTTCATGCATCGGAGAAGGAAATGGCATCCCATTCCAGTACTCTTGCCTGGAGAATCCCAGGGATGGGGGAGCCTGGTGGGCTGCCATCTATGGGGTCGCACAGAGTTGGACACGACTGAAGAGACTTAGCAGCTACACTTCTAAAGTCTAATGCATGCTTTCATTTTCAGAAATACTAAACTTTGATGTTTTGACAGTGCTATTTAATATATAAACATGTTTGCTTATTATATTTATCTAAAACCTAGCAACTTTGGTTTTCTATACAGCACCATATAAAGCAGTTGAAAGTGAAAATTTCAATCTAAATAGTATTTTGACATTATTTTTCACATGACTATTAAGTACTGAGAATTATAATTTTGCTATAAAAGAACTTGACTTTCCCTAAGGAAACTCAGCATTTTCTAATGATCTGTCATTAAAATATCTCCACAAATGAATTTATTTATTGAGTTCTAAAGTCCCAAGTTGTCTGGACAGTTCTCCAGTTGTGTGTAATGTCCCTCCAAATTTAATTTCTTCTTATTTCTTGACATCTAAGATCCATAGTGATTCTAAGAAGTGTGAAAAGAAAGTCCATCTGAGGCAAAATGAGATTACTTTAGCTCTCTCTTTGAAATTATATTTGAAGTTGCCTGAATATTTGTGAATGTACGTTTAAAGGAGGGGGTAGAAGATTAATAGCCCTCTGTGTTCTCAAAAAGAATTGTGACTCCAAAGTGTCAGACATGAAAATCCAGGCAAATCAACATGACTTTCCGCTTTCCTTAACAATGCATAAAATCCAGCTAAAGTAAATATCAGCTGCAGCTTTTAGTGGCAAGGAAAGAGTAGAGATGAAGGAAATGGGAGGATATATGGAACTTGTTACTGTAAGAAAACGCAGCGGGGAAGAAAAAGCCACCTCTAGGGACCGTTGATGAAAGCCTTTATTGGGCGGTCACTCTCGAGGAGAACTCCCGGGGGCAAGCGAGGAAGGGAAGGGAGTCTGCAAGGTATGAGGGGTGAGGAAGGGGTTTTTATAGCCAGGGCTGGCATTCAAACCAGGTTCTTCCATATAAGGTAAAAAGCACGGGCTGCAGCAGTGATTGGTGTTCAGGGGCTTTGTGCCAGCACCTGATTGGGCCAGGCTACAGGGGTTGGTCCCTGGAAGTTTGGTCCCCCACCCACCCCGGTTCCTGTTGGGACTTGTCTGGGCTTGTCCGGGGCATGTCTTGACATGCCCAACCTTTCAGTTACTAAATAGCTAATCTCAGTCTTGCCTGTGGAAGAATAGATTTCAGGTATTGAAAACGTGTATATGGGTGCTTGTGTTCTTTCAGGAGTAACTCATGAAGCTTTTGCCTGGATCTCAGAGGCTCAGGCCTCTTTAGTGGAGAATGCTAACCATAATGAGAACTTCCTCGTTTCCATAGTGTAGGACTGAGTGAGAACTCATGATCCTGAAAGTGAGAAAACACTGAGTGCTCACGTGGTCCACAGGCTGACCAATAACATGCTAGAAAAAAGTGGATCCAGGCCGTGTTTTTAGAAGACCATAGACTTTGGATGGAGATAACCTTGGTCCAAATAACTGGATGTTCAGATTTAGATTGTCTTTTAGTCTTAATTCCCATATATATTTAGCAGGAAAATAATATCCACTTGGAAGATTTATAGTGTGAATTAGCATGATGTATGAAAAACAACTAACAAATGTCCAAGTACCTAAAATTGAGACATTTGTCCTTAATCCTTACGTGTTAAATGTTTAGCATTTAAGGAATAAGGCAATTTAAAAAATGAAAAACAAAAGCCTGCTATTTATCTCTTAAAACTGAATTAATGTGAATAATTGATAATTTAGAAAGGAGCAGAAGTCTACAGTGACCACACTGCCATCATGTATTGAATAGTACTAAAATTAATCAATTTCCATCTGTCTTTGGCGATACCATTTGATCAGACACCACATATTATCTCTGAAGAGCGTCTCCTGCTGCTGTTGCACTGTCTGCTGGTTTTATTGCTTGCCCAGGAGAGATAATATTTCCTTTGGAAATGTGAATGAATTGGTTGGAAAATGATTTGCTTGTAGCTGATTCTATAGGACAAGCTTACCTGAAAATCAAATGTTTTTGAATTGCTGGAGTCTAGCAAGGGAAAAAAATGTAACATGCTCATCACCTCATAAATGGAAACATTTTTTCTTACTAAGGAACTTGCCAAATAATAATTATTAGAAACTTCAAAAAGAGGCATAGTGTTTAATGCTTTTTTTTTTTTTTTTAGCAATTAAAACATCTGCTCACTTATAGAATTCATTTATTCACTCACTTATTTAAGCAATATTTATTGAGTGTCTCTGGAATGTGAGTCACTACTGTGTCTTTTTAGTTTTTATGTTAGTAACTGGAAGAACTTAAAGTGAAATATTGACAGCCTAGCAAACCAAAACAGATGGCGAAACAAATGATATGAAATCTTTAAAAGATCCTTTATGTTGTTTACCAGGTGTCAGCAGCCCTGAGTTTCACTGCTTGTTCTCCTACTTGCTCTGGGACTTGCCAGTCATCTGGATATGATTAAAAATAATTTGTTATTCAGTCACTAAGTCATGTCCAACTCTTTGTGACCCCATGGACTGCAGCACACCAGCCTTCCTTGTCCTTCACTATCTCCTCGTGTTTGCTCAAGTTCATGTCCATTGAGTCATTTAACCATCCAACCATCTCATCTCGTGTTGTCCCCTTCTTCTCCTCCCCGTCAATCTTCCTAGCATCAGGGTCTTTGCCAAAGAGTCAGGCCACCATTAGGTGGCCAAAGTAATGGAGCTTCAGTTTCAGCATCAGCCCTTCTGATGAATGTTCAGGGTTGATTCCTAAAAAGCAATTTACTCCCCTATAAATTATTAAGACTGTTTTCAACTTATGTCCTCTGATGGTTCTAAGAATCAAATAATATTGTGATTTGAAAACTTATTGTAGACCATTAAAACGATATGAAAGCGAGAGCTATTGATTTGGTAAATGTGTCTACTCTATGTTAAGGTCAGTAATTTCAAGGAGTAACAATTTTCAGAAAAACCAAGGCACTTCAGTAGGCTAATAAGCAATGATTTTTAATCTTACAATCTTACACAATAAAATTGGCACTGCAATGAATGATTTCCTTAATTTCAATTTTCCTGTTCATTGGCTGTTTATCTTTGGTCAATGACAATATGGCTCCAGGAATGAGACCGCTTTACTTAAATGGAATTCTTTTGTTCACATCAACCACTTCATCTTCAAGAAAGATGCAATCTGAAAATTATAGGCAGAATGGAATTTGTTTTATGTAAAAAAAAAAAAGCTATTAAAGGAACCCCATTACAAAGCAAAGCCACCTTTAGTTTGGACTGCACTTCTTGTGCAAAAGAAACACAAATGACAGAAGCTCATTGTGTTTCATATTTGTGGTGCAAGAAGTTTTATGAAGTTCAAGGAGAAGAGGGAGAACTGAAGAGACTGCTGGAAGTGTTTGGTCAGTTGATTGTAGTGATAAAGGACAGGAAGTACTGAGCAAACTAAAATGATGCCTCTGTGGTAGATAAGGGAAAGTGACTCGGGGCAAAATGAATACAATTTCAATACTGAGCCCCAATCAGAGAGGGTAACCTGATCAATTCCTTTAAATACATTTTTCTCTTAATCTTATATTTTCTCTCATATTCCCCTCTGGTACCTCTACTTCTTTGAGAACTCTGTGGCTGACCCTCATGACTTACTTTCCAATTCACATGCAACTATCACAAATTGACACTGTAAAGCATCTGTCTACAATGCGAGAGACCTGGGTTCGATCCCTGGATTGGGAAGATCCCCTGGAGAAGGAAATGGCAATCCACTCAGTACTCTTGCCTGGAAAATCCCATGGACAGAGGAGCCTGGTAGGCTACGGTCCATGGGGTTGCAAAGAGTTGGACACGACTGAGCGACTTCACTTCCACTTTCAACATCTGGACTTCAGCTCACAGGGAAGAACATTTTTACTTTATAATTCAGACTGAGTCAGCTGTTGTTAATGGCTTATCGTTATTAAAGGGAGATTTCATCTCTACAAGCAAGTAAAGTACACCCAGAAAGTAACTTTTTGCAAACTGGGTGAGCAAAACTATTTTGTTGCTTCTAAAGAGGGTGTTTTTTCAAGCTAAACATTACTGTCCTCAGACATTAAGTAGCATATTAGTGATTTTCAATTTACTATACAAAGTATATTGAATAGATAAAATCAGGACATCAAGAAATCACTGAAGGCAAGAATGTAGAAATCTAGAGGAAAGTAAACATGTTATTATAGGTATCAACATGGATAATTCTCAAAAGGATAAAGTTGCAAACTGAAACATATAATGTGATTATAATTATGAATATACATAAAACAACACACAATATTTTACAATGTCTCATGTGCATTTGTTCTAAAAGTATAATAATATGCATGAAAATGATAACACAAATGTTAGGGCAGTTATTACTTCCTGGGAGAAAAGACTGAGAGTGAGAGGGGTTTTAACTATATCTACAATTTGTATAAATGAATGTTAATATTTATTGAGAATATTATGACCAGAAGTAGTAATGAACACTAACAATAACCTTTGCAGTCTTAGATAATTTGCACATTTTAATAAGTTTTTAATTATGGTAAATAAGTCACCAAGAAACATGTACAATCAAGTATTAAACATCTTCTATAAAGGGTGTGAAGTGGTTCATATACAAAAGTGTGATAAAATGGTTTATGGACAATACAGTCAATATCTTCATAATATGACATGATGTAAAGCCTCCCATAACAAAGCTGGACTCTTTTCCCCAAACTTATTTTATATTATAAACTTTGGGTGATATTTAATTAATCTGGCTCTCATAATTTCTGCCTTCAACTCCATTCTAATTTCATGAGAAAGATACGAGGAATCCATCACACAAATTAAACATCAACTTATATTGTCATAAATAGAAAAAGAATTTACCTTCTCAGTAAGCAACTTACCCTGTGGCAATAAGATAATATGCTATGTGTATTAGTCTAGACATCCTAGGAAAAAGATATTTCCAGCTAAGCACCAGATATTTTGACTTTCTAAAGGTAGAACTTTCTTGTGATTCCATTTTTAGAAATAAATAGGTATCAAATGAAAATTTACTTCTGGAAAAAACCCACAACATTGATTTTTAGCCCAGTTAAGGGGAACAAACAACAGAGAAGAGACTTTTCACCTTTCTGATACACTCTGAATGTGATAATTTAAGCAACTGACTCAGTACTGACACTTACCTGCAGACACTTAACCTTTGTCTAAATTATTTTTCCACAACCATGACTCATTCTTATTTCTTTAAGAAAAATCAGAAGTAAATGGTATTTTAATTTGTTTCATAAATTTAGGTGGTAAGCTCATGGGCGTCTTTTTCATTATTTTCTGAATGTTTTGGATATTCAAAAATTAAATATAGAGTCTGTGGATTCTGTTGGTATTGTCGTGCAGTTTGCAATATATATCAATCACTATATAGGTTTGCCTGTTTCTAAAAAGCCAAAGAAATGTACCCAAGTAGTCTTTTCTGTACTTTGGGGATGCTATTTGCAAATAATATGCATTGTTATGAAGTGAAGTGACACAATATAGCAGAATTGATAAGAACATGAGCCTTGGAATCTGACAGACATAGTGTTGAGTCTCCACTCCCAACATTAACAGCTTTGGAAAATAGTTTTAACTTCAAGCTTCTGTAAAAGGAAATCAAGTGACCTCTCATAAGGGGAAGTTTAAGAACTAAATATGGTCACAAAAGTCAAATGTTCAGCAAAGTGTTACAGAGTAAACAATAACTGGTAACCATCAGTGAGTTTATCCATGCCATTATGGAGTTTTTTTAACTTAGTTTTATACATTTTGGAGGCTACTAAGTTTTTAAAATAATATTGTTGGTGTTTTGTTTTTGGTAAAGTGCAATTATGGGAAATTGTTGATAGGTGGTCAGTCTTAAGCTCTTTACAAAAGATGGTTCCTGATCTATTTATTTCTGTGATGATACTTCTTAGTTCATATCTGCTTCTGCATGTTCAAATTAATTGTTTCTTTCCAGAATTTTTCAGAGAGGATACAGCATTTTCTAGAGTGTGGAGAAGCATGGTATTACAAAAAGAGTTTCTCAATAATTTTACCAGTTATCATGTAGTGTTTCCATTAAATAGTGTCTCTAAGGATGATTAAATTTTGTGAATATAAAATTTGATAATTGCTGTCTTCAAGCTTGAGGGAATGTTTAACATCTTTATTTTAAAATGATTCTAAAGAGGTTAAGTGATTTGATCAATGCCACAAAATGGTGGAGCTAGGTGGAGCTAGCTTTAGAGTGTAGGTTTCTTGGTGCTTGGTTTGTCTGTTTAAAAGTAACTATACTATTAAAAAATTAAGTGTTTGCAAAAACAGAATTATATATGAAAATGAGTAGTGGACCTTTATGAGAAACTTTAAGGAAATTACAGAATGATGAAGTAATAGTGCTGATTCCAGGCTTTTGAAGTTAGAATGAATAAATGGGGTTTGGAGAAATTAATCTCAGTAAGAACATAAAAAGCAAAAGAATAGTGATATTATAGAATATGTTTTCTGTATAGTTTCACTTTAATTCTTAATTATGGATCCTTACCAAGATTTTCCCCAAAACATACTGTTTTAGGAAATTATTTAACATATTAATAACACATTTCATGAATATTATACATAAATATATAATATGGTGTTACAATAAAATATATTACAGAATTATATTTACATATTAAGCATATTAAGACATATTTAAAATAATAAAAAATTGCATTTGCTCAATTATGTCTTATTGGTAGAAGAGTTGGAAATGATACATGAATAAGTAAGTAAGAAGCTGCAAATGGTGAATGCAGCCATGAAATAAAAAATGCTTACGCCTTGGAAGAAAAGTTATGACCAACGTAGACAGCATATTAAAAGAAAAGACATTACTTTGCCAACAAAGGTCCGTCTAGTCAAGGCCATGGTTTTCCAGTAGTCATGTATGGATGTAAGAGTTGGACTATAAAGAAAGCTGAGCACTGAAGAATTGATGCTTTTGAACTGTGGTGTTGGAGAAGACTCTTGAGAGTCCCTTGGACTGCAAGGAGATCCAACCAGTCTATCCTAAAGGAAATCAGTCCTGAATATTCATTGGAAGGACTGGTGTTGAAGCTAAAACTCCAATACTTTGGCCACCTGATGCGGAGACCTGACTCATTTGAAAAGACCCTGATGCTGGGAAAGATTGAAGGCGAGAGGAGAAGGGGATGACAGAGGATGAGATGGTTGGATGGCATCACCGACTCAATGGACATGAGTTTGAGTAAACTCTGGGAGTTGGTGATGGACAGGAAGGCCTGGCATGCTGCAGTCCATGGTATCTCAAAGAGTCAGACATGATTGAGCAACTGAACTGAACTGAACTGAAGAAGCAAAGTGTATCCCTTATTTGGATGAATTAAATGATTTATTTTCTGAAACTAAAATTGACTCAAAACAGAGCTCACATTAAAATGTAGTGTTCATTTATATTTTAGAAAAAAACTTCAACTACTAAATTAATAATGTAATCTTTGTAGTTTAAATGCCATCTTTTGACTGTGTATGAATTCAGAATATTAGGTTTCCCACAGGCGGCACTAGTGGTAAAGAGTCAGCCTGTCAATGCAGGAGACATAAGAGACAGGGGTTTGATCCCTGAGTCAGGAAGATCACCTGGAGGAGGACGTGGCAATCCGCTCCAGTATCCATACCTGGAGAATCCCATGGACAGAGGAGCCTAGTGGGCTACAGTCTTACAGGGTCGCAAAGAGTTGAACATGACTGAAGTGACTGACTGAGCACAGCAGCATGAATCCAGAATATACCAGTTTCAAACTGAATAAAAGATGTAATCCCACATTCAGTCCAACAGAGAAAAGAATGCAATTATTAAAAAGAGAAGAACTTTAGAGCATAACTTCACTCTATAAACAAAATCTAGAGGAGGAGAAAGACTTAGTTTGGCACTGTAGAGGCAGGTACTGAATTTTGAGCTTATCCTGGTATGTTTAGATTGTCAATAGATTGTCAACTGACTGATTTGATTAGTTAGATTACACAGTAGTTATCAAAATGGCCAGAACCGTGAATTAGGCTTTGCCCTTTCTTGCTTCAGAAGTGAATTCCTTTATAGCCAGTTTCAAAGGTTAAATCACAGAAGAAAAGATCATGGGCTCCTACAGGACTGATTGCCTAGGTTTCCTGCATCTCCCTACGTCCTGGCGATATCTCTCCATCCACGGTGTGCTCTTCAGAGAGGCTGTATTCTCACTTGTTCCCTGGCACACCTAATTGGTCCAGAGTTCGACATCTGAGATAAACTGTCTTTCTATAGAAAACATGAGTCTTGCTCATTCAGAGACTGAAGATATAATTTGTATTTCATTGCACTGGGCTTCAGACTTGTACCCAAAAGAATTCTCATGAATACAGCTTAAATAGTATTATGTATGTAACCAAACACTTTCTCTTTTTTTTCAATCCATTCATCTATTGTAGATGGAAGAGAGAAGTGAGTTCACCAAAAGCTTACTCATAGTGTTGTCCTAGAAAGAAAACTATAGGCCATTGGAAAGGATTTTATTGTCAGGAATGATGTCTGTTGGTGGGAATGACAGTTGAAATCTTGGTCAGCTTGGCTCGGACACATGCTTGTAAAGACAACCACCATATTGTGGTCCCCAAACTTTCAAAACTTATTTGCTGGTGTATGCTCATCTCCATGTTAGATGGAATAAGCAAAAGAGTTGGAATTCTACTGTCACTCTGATGACCTGGAAATAAGGTGCGGTGTGACAAATTTAGTATAAACTATTTCCCACAGGACTGACTCAGAGGAGCAGATGGCTGTGAGAAAGAACTGCCATCCACCCAGTGTATTCACAGCTTAGAAGATTGGCAAAGGGCTTTTTAACAAAGAAATACATTCTGTTAACAAAGAATTTTGTGTGGCCTCTTTATGTCTTTCAGACACTTAAAGCTGATGCACATATGTCTGATATTTCTAGTAAATACCTGTTCTCTGTTGTTTTGAGTATTTTTTTCTTGGAAGAGTTTGCTCACTTTGTTTCCTTGAAAGTAAGAGAATTTTTTGCATTTAATTCTAGAAATGGAGAGAAGCAACACAAATATTGGCTGAACAAGGGCTTCACTTGATTTAGGAACTGGTATTTTCATTTGAGTAATACCATTTTCCAGCAAATGTAGTCTCGTTATGAAATGAACCACAGAGGTAGTGAAGTTCAGTGATATGCATATACCAAGGTAGAACATACATAACCTAAGAAGCTTTTACATTTATGAGACTTTTCCTCAAAATTTCATCCTCTTTAGACTTTGATTTCTGCTTCTGTTAGATGGGGAACAAAGTCATTCTCCCTTAAAAGAAAGTTTTCTGGATTAACAAATTTGTTGGTAAAATGTTTTTCCACCTTTGGAACAAAAGGTATTGATAATGACTAAGTGCCCTTAATCCTTGGCTAGGGTGCTTTCATTAATTCCCTTATGTATATATGCATAAACTGGTTAGTTCAAAGAAAAGTATGTCTATAGATGCTCCTCTTTGCTCAGAAAGTCTTTTCTTACTGCTAACATAATTAATTTGCAGCATAATTTAGATGCAGTGTCTGGTAAAGAAATGTTTTGTGTTTATGGTATCTAATGCATCTGCCAAATATATGATTATTGCCACTAAGATTTTATAAATAAAATGCCAAACTGAAAACAGCAATGGAGATAAAATATTTATAATGTATTTCTTTCGTGTATTTCTCCATTTGAAACATTTGCTTATCACAACAGTTATCAACAGACACAGAATTAATCTAAAAGTACTACAGTTACTACATTTTGACAGTTCAAAACATGTTGGTGTGTCCCTAGGGAGTGGATAGAGTGAAGTAAACAGTGGCAGCTCTTCCTTTTGCTCTCTCATTTGAATTTTCTTCCAAATGGTTTTGATCTTGACATTCTTTTGAAGAGACATTTTGATGAGACTTTCTGGAGGGGCAGAGATGTACCAGAGCTTCCCACGTGGCTCAGTGGGTAAAGAATCCTCTTGCAATGCAGGAGACACAGGAGACTAGGATTTGATCCCTGGGTCAGGACGATCCCTTGGAGGAAAGCATGGCAACCCACTCCAGTTATCTTGCCTGGAGAATCCCTATGGGGTGTCAAAGAGTTGGACACAGCTGAGCTATTAAGCACAGCACAGCACATAGAAAGTTAGAGTGCATACTTTTTCTAGATACTGTGCTAGAGTTGAGTATACACAGCTAAAATCAAAGCCCCTTTTTCTCTTCAAATAGATTGGAGAGTATTTTCCTCTCTGTCTTTTTTTCTCCTTTAAATATTCTTTGTTTGGGCTTCCCAAGTGGCACTCGTGGTAATGAACTTACCTGCCAATGCAGGAGACATAGGAGATGCAAGTTCGATCCCTGGGTGGGGAAAATCCCCTGGAGGAGGGCATGAAAACCTCTCCAGTATTTTTGCCTAGAGAATCTCATGGACAGAGGAGCCTGGCGGGATACAGTTGATGGTATCACAAAGAGTCAGACATGACTGAAGTGACTTAGCATGCACACATTCTTCTTTTAGACATGTTTTAAGCATATAATGTAGCCTTTATAAAAATGCAGTGGCGATATCTCCTCTATCAGAGTGATTAGAACTGCTTATTGAATCAGAATCTTCATTATCAAAAGAGAGGCCAGGTGAGTTTGGGGCACACTGGAGACTGAGACCAGCTTGGACACAGTGACCAGGTCAGTGCTGTGAAGGACTCTATTCACCAAGATTCGTTAGCTCAGTTATTAAGTATTGGAGTGGTTGTGTGTCAATTATAGCCTGCCAGACACCTCTGTCTATGGATTTTTCCAGGCAAGAATACTGGAGTGGGTTGCTATTTCCTCCTCTGGACCCAGGGATCAACTCCCCATCACCAGCATCTCTTGCATTGCAGGCGGATTCCTTGCTACTGAGCCACCTGGGAAGCCCTATGTATTGCAGTCTCCTGCGCAAACTAGAAAAACTGGCAGGATTAGTAAAAGGAAAGAAACATGAGTCAGATAATTATATAGTTATTTATTCATCTGTTTATTCATTCAACAAATATGTTGGTCACCTACAATGCACCAGGCTTTCTTTTAGTTTCTGGTATAGGATACCCCAGTGACCAGAATTCCCGTGCTCATGAAGCTTACGTCCTGTTGTGTGGCAGGGTGTAAGAATGGTTCTTCAGAGAATGAACAAATAAGCAAGTAAATAGGTAGTTTGCCTGCTGATAATTGCTGTAGAAAAAACTTGTATAGTATGTGATAAGGAGTACTGGAGATGAACAGGGATTTGGATAGTTTGGTTCCATATTACATAGGGTAGCTTGACAAACTTCATTGTAAACAAAGGTGCAGTGAGGGAGTCTTACCGTGCAGCTCTGGAGAGCAGAACAGGAGAGTTCTAGGAAAGGGAAGAGCAAAAGCAAAATTCTTGAGATGGGAGTGTAGTCAGTATGTTGAAACACCAGAAGGAGTCCAGTGAGGGGTGGGATGGGAGAAGTGGGCTGAGGCAGGAAGGGCAAGGGAAGCCTGATAAGAGAAGTCAGGGGGAATCAAGGGGCCATGTTTTGCAAGGACTTTGGCATTTACATAGAGTGGATTTGAACAAGAAAGTGTCACCATACGAGAATGGGTTGAACAAGAGTGAACGTCTATTTAAAATGAACTCATACAGTTTTCTAAATTCTTTTGAGAATCCGTCAGTGATTTATACTCTTGGTAGACAATATCTTGTTCATTTGAGTGCTCAATTTGGGCCCTAAGGGGAAAATATGAATAGCTGCTGCAGTGGTTGATGAGTGAAACTTATCCAAGAAACAGAATGCTTGTGTTGTTGATAAGGAAGACGGAAAACCAAGCTGAAGGCCTCAGAGGATGTTCTCCAGGGAATGGTTCACTATGCCCACAGGGACCCCTGTCCTCTGTGCCATTCACTTAGACCCAGAGTTTTCTCTCTTAAGTAGTTTGTTCAGATTTAACAAATATTGATTTAATATGCAATATTTTCCAAGCTTTGTTGTAAAAGAGTTTTACAAAATAAACTAACGTATAATTTTGACTTCCCTTTTGAAGTAGGTTCAGTGGTTCCAGTTCTAGAGATGGTAAGCCGAGGCACCATTCTAGGGGTGGGGGGTGATCTTGATGAGAAATGTGGGACAAGAGTCACTAGAGGTAAAACCCTTTCCTGAAAGCAAGACTGAGCAAAGTTCAGTTCTACAATAGCATCTTTTCTGTGGTAAGAAACAGGACAGAATTATATGATATATGTTCTGGGTGAACTGAAAGCCAAAAGATTGGATAAAACATTGCAACTCGTATAGAAAACGTGTTTGAAATTCTGACTGGGAAAATTATTTTGAGCCAGAACTGAAATTCTAGTTCGCCTAAAGACCTGTTGTTAGTACTATTAACAATTATTTTTTTGACCAATGGATTATGTAACAATTTAGCTGTTTTGCCAACTCTCTCATTACTTGGTCCTGCTTGCACACCTGTCATAATCTGTGCTCCAAATGCCGTATAATTACAGGATTAAAGCGCTGCTCTCTGTCCAAACTCTTCAGAGCACCAAGTCAAGAGCTTTGAAAATGCCACCACCTTCTCTGAAGCAAAGAGAAATGTTTCCTAATTGGGGCTGACTTTCTTGAACAGAATAATTTGAAAGAGAGGCCACAAAAGGAAATAATAAAGGTCATGACTAAGGGTCATAATAAAACTCTCTTAAGAAAATAAAATATCTGAATGTGCATGGCATCAGATTTTGTGACTCAAACAACGAAGACCTTGGTGAATTAATCTCTGGGGACATAAAGGAAGCTGGTCTAGGATAATGAAGAAAGCTGAGACGTGCTGCTCTACTGAATGCATGTGAGTGAGTGTGTGTGAGGAAGGCTGTGGCAGATCTCAGTGGACCAGGATGAGAAGAAAGGAATTCAATAACAACTTTTATTGGTAGAATTAAGTTTATGACAAAATGACCTTTTCTTGTTTCTTGTCTTGGTGGCTACTACTGAAATGGTGACAGTCGGCAACTTGGCATTTTTTTTTATGTTTACTTTTTTTCAGTATGTTTCCTTTCCTTAATTAAAGGACAATGATTTTATTGCTGAAAGTAGGTGGTATGTTGGGGAGATCTTGGTGGAGACTGCTAATTGGTTCCAGTATCCAATTCTCCTCTTTTTCTTTTCATCGATTAACTTTTCTAGGTTTTAGCTGATCCAGTGTTTGTCCTGCTGGCATTTACCCTTCTGGTCTGCTTTGTAGCTTGATGTGCCATTGGACTGTTTCATGTTTCTTAGAGGAAGTGATATGTGCTACTTTGAGGTTACGCCCTTTAGAGGAAACTGCTTTCCCTTTCCTGACCCTCCCTTCTTGTTTTCAGATGGCAATATACAGGTGGGAGTACTGAGTCTGCTTCAGCTTCAAGCATGTGATAAGGACAACACACTAGTTGCTGGGAAATAGAAACCACCCCCAGGTATCCCAACCAGAGAAGGACTTAGCACGATGAATTAAGTGCTTACAAAACGAGCACGGGGATTGGCAGAGTGAAGTTAGAGAACCACCAGAGGACAGGTGGTTTTATGTCATTGTGCTTCTGAGGCAGAGAGCGGGCAACTGCTGCTGTTGCTGTCCTGCTCTGCCATCACCTTGGCAGATGTGGTCTTTAGAATGTGGCTTCTGCAAATACTCACATCTCTTGAAAATTGTTTGAGAGCCACCACTGTATCCACTCTTGTGAAATAACCTCTGCCTGAGAAGGAGAGATATCATATGGCATCCTTTATATGAGGAATCTAAAAAGAAATGATACAAATGAACTTACTTTCAAAACAGAAAGAGACTCACAGACTTAGAGAACAAACTTATGGTCACTGGGTGGAAGGATGGGGGAAAGGGGTAGTTAGGGATTTGGGGATGGATGTATACACAATGCTATATTTAAAATGGATAATCAGCAAGTACCTACTGGATAGCACAGGGAACTCTGCTTAATGTTGTGTGGAAGCCTGGATGGGAAGAGGATTTGAGGGAGAGTGGATACATGTATATGAATGGTGGAAAATGTATATGTATGTGTATGTGTATATGTATACATGAGGGCATGCTAAGTCACATCAGTCATGTCCAACTCTTTGCAACCCCATTGGATTGTAGCCCACCAGGCTCCTCTGTCCATGGGATTCTCCAGGCAAGAATACTGGAGTGGGTTGCCATTCCCTTCTCCAGGGGATCTTCCTGACCCAGGGATTGAACCTGTGTCTCCTGAGGCTCCTGCATTGCAGGCAGATTCTATACCACTGAGCCACCAGGGAAGCCTGTGTATATATGTATATGTATATGCATCTATATATGTGTCGAGGAGAATGGATACATGTATCCACCATTCACCTGAAAGTATCACAATATTGTTAATCAACTATATTCTAATTGAAAATAAAACATTTCAAATTAACAGAAAAAGAAAAAAGAAAAGACCAGAATCCAACTACTGAAAAAAAGCCTCTTCTGATTTCTACTTTCCAAACCTCCCACAAGTGCATCTTATTGGTACAATTAATATTAGTTCTGGAAGACTAGCCACTAGGAAGCCTGGAAAGTGTGGTCATCTGTCTCTGGCTATTGTGATAAGGGGTGAGAATGTACCCCAAATATCAGTAAACAAAATCTAGAGCACTAGCAGTCAATGACAACAAAATAGAAGAAGCCTGGGTCCTGGAACCTATGGAATATCCAATTAATCCTGAACCATACATCACAAATGAAAAATAAGCTATTGTCTTGTTTAGTCCACCATTTTTTTAATTTTTGTGTCACTTGTAACTTAATCTAAGATTAAGTAATTCAATTTTTTTCATCAGAAATGGAATGCTGTAAATAACATGTGGTGTTGGATTAGTGTAAGCTTCCACGTAACAAGAACTCATTGCAGTTTAGAAAGCTGGTGATCTCCTTTACATCATCATAAATATTTGGGAATACGATCCCCCAAACTCTCTTGGAATGCAGTCTGTCTGCCTGCTTATCCTCAAAGCTTTAGGGAAAAAAAGAATTCAAAATTTTGTTATTGTTATTGTTGCTATCACAGGTTTTAGAAGTGAGGTATGTACTTAGGATAGAATTGGCCAGGGTACAAGCAGAGATAGAGGAAATATTGCTCTGATAAACTCAACCGTATCTGTCTCTTAACTGGAATGCAAACTGAGAGTGTAATAGTTCACTACTTCTGTTACCCAAAGCAAGGCAGCAACTTTAACCAAATATACAGCAATTTCCAAGCTAACTATGACAGCAAAGCTAGTTTGGATAATTGCAAAGGCCAAAGATGGCTATGTATCAATACTTATAATTTTCCCCTTTTCCTAATGGGAAATCCTATTTCTATCTCACCATTAGCTACAATAGGGGAAAGTAATTCATATTTGTTTTGTAGTTTTGCAGACCTGTCCAGACTCATGTAACTCAGACATGCTGGACTTTGAGTTGGACACTGAAATTGGAGGAGACTTTGGCATTGGATTCCTTCAGGAGAGGTAAAGTGTATTCCACTTGTAAGAGGAGTGAATCTAAAGAGGCAGAACATTGAATCTATAAATTGCTTTGAGTAGTATACTCATTTTCACTATATTGACTCTTCTGATCCATGAACATGGTATATTTCTCCATCTATTAGTGTCCTCTTTGATTTCTTTCACCAGTGTTTTATAGTTTTTGATATATAGGTCTTTAGTTTATTTAGGTAGATATATTCCTAAGTATTTTATTCTTTTTGTTGCAATGGTGAATGGAATTGTTTCCTTAATTTTTCTTTCTATTTTCTCATTATTAGTGTATAGGAATGCAAGGGATTTCTGTGTGCTGATTTTATATCCTGCAACTTTACTATATTCATTGATTAGCCTCTAGTAATTTTCTGGTAGAGTTTTTAGGGTTTTCTATGTAGAGGATCACATCATCTGCAAACAGTGAGAGTTTTACTTCTTCTTTTCCAATTTGGATTCCTTGTATTTCTTTTTCTGCTCTGATTGCTCTGGCAAAAACTTCCAAAACTATGTTAAATAGTACTGGTGAGAGTGGGCACCCTTGTCTTGTTCCTGACTTTAGGGGAAGTGGTTTCAATTTTTCACCATTGAGGATAATGTTTGCTGTGGACTTGTCATATATAGCTTCTATTATGTTGAGGTATGTTCCTTCTATTCCTGCTTTCTTGAGAGTTTTTTTATCATAAATAGATGTTGAATTTTGTCAAAGGCTTTCTCTGCATCTATTGAGATAATCATATGGCTTTTATTTTTCAATTTGTTAATGTGATATATTATTACATTGATTGATTTGCAGATATTGAAGAATCCTTGCATTCCTGGGATAAAGCCCACTTGGTCATGGTGTATGATCTTTTAATGTGTTGCTGGATTCTGATTGCTAGAATTTTATTAAGGATTTTTGCATCTATGTTCATCAGTGATATTAGCCTGTAGTTTTCTTTTTTTGTGACATCTTTGTCAGGTTTTGGTATTAGGGTGGTGGTGGCCTCATAGAATGAGTTTGGAAGTTTACCTTCCTCTGCAATTTTCTGGAAGAGTTTGAGTAGGATAGGTGCTAGCTCTTCTCTAAATTTTGGTAGAATTCAGCTGTGAAGCTGTCTGGACCTGGGCCTACTGCTGGGCAT
The DNA here is from genome assembly GCA_917880005.1 of Nanger dama. NCBI lineage: Eukaryota > Metazoa > Chordata > Mammalia > Artiodactyla > Bovidae > Nanger > Nanger dama. The sequence continues at coordinate 43,103,875 of CAKJTW010000007.1, forward strand.
ACACACCGAGGAAACCAGAATTGAAAGAGACACATGTTCCCTAATGTTCATTGCAGCACTGTTTATAATAGCCAGGACATGGAAGCAACCTAGATGTCTATCAGCAGATGAATGGATAAGAAAGCTGTGGTACATATACAAAATGGAGTTTTACTCAGCCATTAAAAAGAATACATTTGAATCAGTTCTAATGAAGTGGATGAAACTGGAACCTATTCTACAGAGTGAAGTAAGCCAGAAAGAAAAACACCAATACAATATACTAACACATATATATGGAATTTAGAAAGATGGTAACAATAACCCTGTATGCGAGACAGCAAAAGAGACACAGATGTATAGAACAGTCTTTTGGACTCTGTGGGGAGGGAGAGGGTGGAATGATTTGGGAGAATAGCATTGAAACATGTATAATATCATATATGAAACAAATTGCCAGTCCAGGTTTGATGCATGATACTGGACGCTTGGGGCTGGTGTACTGAGACAACCCAGAGGGATGGTATGGAGAGGGAGGAGGGAGGGGGGGTTCAGGATGGGGAACATGTGTATACCTGTGGTGGATACATGTTGATGTATGGCAAAACCAATACAATATTGTAAAGTAATTAACCTCCAATTAAAATAAATAAATTTATATTAAAATACAAAGAGGCAGAGCACGTCATAGCCTGCTGGTTGCCGCTTAATATCTCTTAGAGAATGGACGAGTAGGCAAAGAAGGGGGAAGGGAGGCTGAGATGAACTGGGAAGGTAGCACTGATATATACCCACTGCCATGTGCGAAGCAGACAGCTAGCGGGGAGCGGCTGTGTAACGCAGGAAGCTCACCGCAGTGCTCTGTGGCGACCTAGAGAAGTGGGATGGGGTGGGAGTAGGAGGTTCAAGAGGGAGGGACATATGTATACACAGAGCTGATTCACTTTGCTGTTCAGCCAAAACTAGCACAACATTGTAAGGCATTTATACTCCAACAAAAAATATTCTAAAAAGACAATGCATTTGCCTCTTCTTCATCCCTTCTTCTGGCTTGTTCCCTCCACCTTGATAATCACCATCTTGGACCATGAAAACTCTTTTTTCCCCTCATTGTTTTTATTTTTAAAAACTGTTTTCTAAAGTATCTTAGAATTGAAAAAACAACATATAAACCTTCAACGATTAGCTTATTGACAACATCATATGAGCTAGTTTTTGCCGAACTCAGAGAGATAGGCACAACTTAGGATTTGTTTTGAATTCAGAATAGGAGAAAAATTCCTCCATGTTCTTCTGTTACCTTTCATTTTTGTTGATACAAAAATTTTAGTTTCATGTATTATGTAAGTGATCATATATTTTCACTCAGACACACAACTAGTGTTTTTACTAATACTTTGTAAGACATGACTTTTATTCCTTTAGAAGGAAGCAAAATAAAAATAGAGGATGGATTTACTTATAATACAAAATACCTCATTCAATTTTTCAATTAAGAAAGAATTGAATGTAACTATCTCAACCCCAGTTTATATTCTTTGTTTTTCTCTGGTTTTCCTTTTGCCTTAAGGAATGAAAAGGATTAATTCTGTGTAGTAATTTAAATAGAATTACTTGCCAAAAATCCTCTGCCAAGATCAGTGAAAGGGGATTAATTTTAGCTGCCCTAATCAGAATATTTTTAAGAAAAAGTGAATCAAGAAGCAACTGTTTACACTACAGGCACATCCATTTTCATACCATTTGTAAAAACTATTTTTCTCAAAATTACTTAAAATTATCTTTTACCTTTTTGACAAAAGATTTTGAATGGTTAAATATACCACTGAAGATTCTAAGTTCCTGAATTTGTATGACAGTATTCTATATCACTGTATAGAATATATCCTTTTTGGTTAAAACCAATTCTTGATTATTCCTTAATTCCTCTTATATTCCCCAATATTTCATTTTGGAGAGAGACTAGGTCTCTGCCTAATGGTCACAATTTTCTTCCTTTCATTTCGGTGCTGGCAAAAGCAGCCTAAATACTTCTGCTCATATTTTGAAGTGACACATGGGCATATAAACCTTATTTTGGGGAACTAGTATATTTTACCCAGAGAGGAATCAGAATCAGTTTAGCTCAGTTCAGTCACTCAGTTGTGTTGGACTCCTTGCGACCCCATGAGTCGCAGCACGCCAGGCCTCCCTGTCCATCACCTTCTCCCGGAGTTCACTCAGACTCACGTCCATCGAATCAGTGATGCCATCCAGCCATCTCATCCTCTGTGGTCCCCTTCTGCTCCTGCCCCCAGCCACCCACCCCCACCCCCCGGCATCAGAGTCTTTTCTAATGAGTCAACTCTTCGCATGAGGTGGCCAGAATAGATAGCAAATAAAGACGCTTGGACTTCTCTGGTGGCTCAGACGGAGCGTCTGCCTACAATGTGAGAGACCCGGGTTCAGTCCCTGGGTCGGGAAGATCTCCTGGAGAAGGAAATGGCAACTCACTCCAGTATTCTTGCCTGGAAAATTCCATGGATGGAGGAGCCTGGTATATTACAGTCCATAGGGTTGCAAAGGGTTGGACATGACTGAGTGACTTCATTTTTTCACTTTTCTACAGACACTTGAGGCAGGGTATCAACACAGAAATATCTTCAGTATATTTCTGGATTTCCAGAATTTCCAAGAGCAAACTCAAAATATCAGGATAATATGAAGATAAACTACTATTTATTCTCTTATTCTTTAGGGATTGTATCTTGACAGCATTGGTTTTGATTTAACTTCTCTTGTCTAAATCTACTGCTTCTCATATCACAATTGACCCAGGACTAGCATTTTTTCTTGTTTACACTGAAGCTGAAACAGTTCTCATGAATCTATGTCTCTCCATGTAATAAGATAAATTTTTACGCTTTATGTATGTTTTGGGCTTCAGGGGAAAGAAAGTAGGGCTGTTCTGAAGAGGACTGGTGGTATATTCAGGAAGGCAAATGTCTAGTCTTGAAAGAAATTAATACAGAATTCAGAATCTGGAAGGCCAGAAGCAGTCATCAACAACAAATATAAGGTGAGGTCTTAGTCTACGGCAGGTGCTACGTGCTTTTTACCCTGCTTTGTATTATTTCTGGGTGTACCCTAAAAGGAATTTAGAGGCTACAGACAAACCCTCTCTGGCTAAGACTAGAGTATGCATTAGTACAGAGATCTTCAGGGTAAGCCCTGTTGTTTAGCTGCTGAGTCGTGTCTGACTCTTTGCGACCCCATGGACTGTAGCCCGCCAGGCTCTACTGTCCATGGGATTCTCCAGGCAAGAGTACTGGAGTGGGTTGCCATTCTCTTCTCCAGGGTATCTTCCTGACACAGGGGACTGAACCTGGGTCTCTTATACTGGCAAGGAGATCTTCAGTTCAGTTCAGTTTAGTTCAGTCACTCAGTCGTGTCTGACTCTGCGACCCCATGAATTGCAGCACGCCAGGCCTCCCTGTCCATCACCAACTCCGAGTTCACTGAGACTCACGTCCATGAGTCAGTGATGCCATCCAGCCATCTCATCCTCTGTCGTCCCCTTCTCCTCCTGCCCCCAATCCCTCCCAGCATCAGAGTCTTTTCCAATGAGTCAACTCTTTGCATGAAGTGGCCAAAGTACTGGAGTTTCAGCTTTAGCATCATTCCTTCCAAAGAAATCCCAGGGTTGATCTCCTTTAGAATGGACTGATTGGATCTCCTTGCAGTCCAAGGGACTCTCAAGAGTCTTCTCCAATACCACAGCTCAAAAGCATCAATTCTTCAGTGCTCAGCTTTCTTCACAGTCCAACTCTGACATCTATACATGACCACTGGAAAAACCATGGCCTTGACTAGACGGACCTTTGTTGGCAAAGTAATGTCTCTGCTTTTGAATCTAGGTTGGTCATAACTTTCCTTCCAAGAAGTAAGTGTCTTTTAATTTCATGGCTGCAATCACCATCTGCAGTGATTTTGGAGCCCAGAAATATAAAGTCTGACATTGTTTCCACTGATTCCCCATCTATTTGCCATGAAGTGATGGGACCAGATGCCATGATCCTCATTTTCTGAATGTTGAGTTTTAAGCCAACTTTTTCGCTCTCCTCTTTCACTTTAATCAGGGGGCTTTTAGTTCTTCACTTTCTGCCAAAGGGTGGTGTCATCTACATATCTGAAGTTATCGATATTTCTCCTGGCAATCTTGGTTCCAGTTTGTGATTCTTAGCAGCTGATAAAACCAAAAGGGTAAGGAGAATATTTGAGGTGCAGCAATTTATCTTGAAATTCCTATATTTTTGCAAGTAACATGTACTAAGTGATCTACCTCATTAATCCAAGAATTAATATTCTTTCATACTTTCTGAATTTACATTTCCTATTATATATTTTAATCATTTTCTATTCATAAGCATAAACATGTGAAGCAGAGAGTACAAAAGAAAAAATTGTTTCTACAGTATGAGCTTGATATATCTTTCTTAGACTGACTTTTTACTACTAGCTGAACATTTCTTTTTAAAAATAATGATGGAAATGACATTCTGTATCTTAGAGCACCTAGTCTCATATATTTACTTTGTGGATTTCATCTGCAGAAAGATGGGACCTTTGCTTTCTGAAAACACTTCTAAGTAGGGAAAAGAAGCTATCATTTATCCAAGGTCATTTTATTGATGATCAAAGAAGCCAATTAAGCTGATTTCTTTCAACCCCTTACTTTATACAGTTAATAGAGTTTATGGCTATGGCCTTCTAATGCTGTTCTCCAGATAAGAGCTACAAAGAGAGTCCTTGGTGCCCTGAGGTGGGCCATTTAACTTAGCAAGGCCTTAGCTTCTTCATGGATAAAATGGATGTAATAATAGTACTTACCTAGGATAATTGTGCAGATTGAATTAATAACATGTAAGGTGCTTAGAAAGGTTGATAATACATGGTAAACACTCCATAAATCTTTTTCTCATTCAAATCTTACACGGATCCTATTCAGGGGTGCTACTTGCCTTATTTTATGGATGAAGGGATTGACCTACAAAAAGACATAAGTGACTTATTCAAGTATTATCATCATCAGATGATGGAACAAGGTTTGGAATACAGGCCTTTGGTCTTTTGACTGTAATTTTTCAAATGTTCCAGTGTTTTAATGTGCTTATTACTATATTTAAAAATCAGCTAAAATTTCTGTGTGAATGCCAGTTGATCACTTGTTTTCATATTATACTTTTATAACTATTTATAAACTGTTCACCAGATGCTAAACTTACCTTTTTTGTGTGTGTGAAGAAACAGACTTCTGTTCCTTACTTTGTTAGTTGCTAAGTAGAATAACTGCTTTGAGGGTAGTTTTATATTAAGATAAGATACTGTAGCTTGTCATAATGGTCATACAAGTAGCTCAAGATTAACTAGTTATATTTAGGGAATACAACTAAAATTTGCTGTACATATAAATTAAAGGTTAGCACTATACCTTATCAAACAGCTGCTCTTAGAGACTAAAAAAATAGAAACTTCTCTTTATGAAGTCTGTTTTTGTTTATAGATAGAAAATCTTACCGGAGAAGGCAATGGCAACCCACTCCAGCACCCTTACCTGGAAAATCCTATGGGCGCAGGAGCAGTCAATGGGGTCACACAGAGTCAGACACAACTGAAGTGACTTAGCAGCAGCAGCAGCAGATCTTACTTGAAAAATATTAAAAGTGTGATTTCAGAAGTAATTTTGTAGATGCTACTGTTCCCTGTCTAGTCTGGTGCTGTAAAGTAGAAACTGAAAACTCCAGAAATATTTATAAGATAGGTTGTTGAGTTTTAATTCAATTATACCATTATGATCCAAGATAAATTGTTTATGGTATGTGTGTGTGTGTGGCATCTTTACAAAGGGATGCTGCTTGACATTGGAGTAGGAAATGGCAACCAACTCCAGTATTCTTGCCTGGAAAGTTCAGTGGGCAGAGGAGCCTGATGGGCTACAGTCGATACAAAGAGTTGGACATGACTGAGAACTGAGCACACACACTGCTTGACATCGCGTTAGAGAGTAAAATCCTAGTTGTATCTATGCCACTTTGGGAATTAAAAGACACTCGACTCAATCCCTAATTTCTGATTCATTTCACACGCTTCCCAAGTCATTATTCAGCACTGATGGTGCAGTGGGTCAAGACGATCTGAGGAGTATCCATACCCACATTGTCATTGGAGAATGGCTTGGCCTGGATCGCTGAAGATCCCTGGAAGTGGGGAGAGTGGCCAGCGCAGACGGTAAGGCACAGGTGTCGCCTGCTCCGCGCTGGCAGTAGCCCGTTCCCGCCAGGCTGCTGCACTGGGCACGATCTGAGGCTCCCAGGTGGTCTTCAAGGACAGCCTGCACTGCAGCCAACTTGTTCTGCTGAGGTCAGGGAGAGGGCCTGGGCACAGAACCAAGGATCTGCAGAAGGCAGAAGTGAGTTATTAGAGGGCAAGTGTTGGCATTTGGGAAAATGATTCCTGACTAGTGATAAAGAAATGATTAATTCTCTCAGGACAGTTGTGCTGTACTTAATTCTACTTTAAGGTCAGTGGGTACTTTGAATGAATATTAAAGAGAGAAGATTTTGTTACTAACACCTTAATATAATGTTTACTTAAAAATTTGGCATATGGCTGAATCTCTGTACCTAGGCGTACAGAGTTTCTGTGGCGTCTCATCACCTGAATTGTCTTGGAAGTCCTAACAGTAGCTGACCAGACACACACTGAGACAATCATCTTGATGGCGACCTCCTGCATCTCTGCTTATACTGGGCTCTGCAACTTCAGGCTCTTGCAAGACTGTGGGATTTATTAACCTTAGGCCAGATGTTCCATCCTAGCCTGGTACAGAAAGACCTTTAGTTCAAAGTCTCAATAAGAAAGATGAAGTCACGTCATTACCTCCATGCCCACCTCACTTTGTATCCTTCAATGCCTCCCAGTGCACAAGGTCACCTTAGTGGCCCATCCTGCTTTTCAGTCATCTTCACCATCTGGGGACTGTCCTCTCCATTCCAACACACACACTCACTCCTCACCAGCCAACTTAAACTTTGTTTCTTACAATTTCTGCTTTTTGTAACACAAAGTCTACATCTTTACACTCTTCAATGAATGGTTCCTCTTCTATATCTCAACACAAATGATGATGATATTCATATTTTCTACACTTTATTATATCTGAAATAGAAATACATATGAAATCCATGCTGTTTTACAGTTATGACTGATAATTTAAAAATTCTTGGTAATATGTAGAATAATGGGCCTCTTAGCCCTGAGAGCATCAGAGATTACATGAAATGCAGTAGCTCTTCTGAAGAGAAGCCTTGTCACCTTTTCTTGGGTAGATGGCTTTCACTTGTTCTTACGCCTCCCAGTGTGCCTTGTCCCTTGCTAGTGAGTTCGGTTTCTTTGAGATCTACAGTCCTGGGTAGAACTCTTTCATTCTATGGAATCACAGTACAGGAAATATTTATAATCTGTCTGTAACTTTAGACTTGTGTATTGGTTTACATGTAAGGGACATCTCCTGTTGACCTATTCTCTTTTAAATAAAATAAGGTTTAGTAAAAATTGGGAGGAACAAAAACATACATTGTGAAAGTCAGTTACCTTAGAAATGACTTGACACTACATGGGAAACATTCTTGCTAATAAATGCCACCAGCACTTTTCCTTGTTTCTCTCATGGCTGTTTGTCATCAGAGCTGAGGAGACTATATGTGTTATATCTGTGTTTTGAATGAAAACAAAATTAATCTATATAATTATAGTAATATCTTTCATATACATTAGTACTTGAATTGTAATAGAAGTTTTATAAGAATTTACTTTGTTCATTTGTGCTGGTAAATCTGACGAATTTGCTCTTTTGTTTCTCATTTTTTTCTGTTAGTTCTTATACTGTCTTAAGTTTGCTAAGTTAAAGGAAACTTTAGAAAGTGGTTCTATAATTCTTTTGGAAGTCTTATTAAAAATGATTATGATTTCATACCTTTAATTCTCAAGCACTCTTTTACCTTCTCTAAGGCCTTATGAGAGTAGCTGAAGCATAAAACTTACTGTAATGAGGATGTTTATATAGGGAGTGTGAAACTAATTTTTGAATGGGTATTAACACAAACTATTATATTTATCAATACAAATGTTATCTCTGGAAAATTCAACAAAAACTTACACATAGAAAGAATTAGAAAAATCAGAGTAATCAATAAAAATACTTCCTTACAAATCAACAAATATTGTACTTGAATCATGAAGTATTTATTTAGGGTTTTGGCTTTGTTCGGGTTTCCCTGGTGGCTCAGAGGTTAAAGTGTCTGCCTGCAATGAGGGAGACCTGGGTTCGATCCCTGGGTCAGGAAGATCCCCTGGAGAAGGAAATGGCAACCCACTCCAGTATTCTTGCCTGGAGAATCCCATGGACAGAGGAGCCTGGTGGGCTACAGTCCATGGGGTTGCAAAGAGTCGGACACGACTGAGCGACTTCACTTCACTTTCACTTGGCTTTGTTCAAGACAAAATGTTTTCTGTAAGGAAAAAAAGTAAAGAACAGTACTTGTTTTTCAACTCTTTGTTTAACTCAATATATAAGCAAATATGCATACATGTTAAACATTGGTTGTATACACATATCTGAAATGTTTATATACCAATATTGGGAAGCATAAAACATCTCTCCATAATTGGTGAACTTTACTGCTGCTGCTGCTGCTAAGTCGCTTCAGTCATGTCCGACTCTGTGCGACCCCACAGACAGGTACCATTAAAAATCAAAGATCACATCTACATGTCAATAGTTAATGTTTTATATTTCTAAAGTAAAGCATGAATGTTAGTGGGTTCTTTTCTATGCTTTGCTCTTCCAAGTGATGGAGATGATGGCTTTCCTCATGCTGAAGTGTCTGATGTCAACGAAAATATTCTTGAGTCAGTTTTCCTCACCCTCATTGTGAGATCTCTAGTATTGATGAGGGTGTAGTTTATAATCCTTTGGTGGCCACTCTGTCTTGAGCAAAGTAGAAACTTTGTGACAGCATCAAACACTCAGACAAATATTCACATGAGTTGGCAAGTCCTTCTGACTATACCTCAGTTAAAAGTTGGGCTGTGCAAGTTAGGAAGAAATTTGTTAATACCAGAAAGATGAAAGAGAGTGCTGCATTAATTCCTTGGGGCTATTGCTGTTGCAATTCACAGTTCTTTTGAAGTGTAGAATCTGTAGGCTTACTGCCTTTGGGTATAGAGCATTTTTCTGAATTAGTGTTATGTTTTCAACATTTTATATTTTAAAAAATGTACTTGAGTTAGTATTTCTTTATTGAAATTATATTTCTAATTTGGGGGATTTTTTTAGCCTTGAAATTAGATATATTTTTTACTTAAGATGATTTTTCAATGACTCATTTTTATTCCAAAGAATAAAATATCAAATTCTTTTCTGCCTCATTTATAAGGGTGAAGAATATGATACAGAGAGTTTTATTTGGTAGATTGCAAATCTAGCTCAAAATCCACAATAGACCTATAATGATTAAAAGCTGTTACTGACTGAGTTTTTATTCCCGACCCCCCTCAAAAAAAAAAAAAAATTGATGAGGTGAGACCAGCTCGTACTTGAATGGTATGTATGGGGACAAAGCAAGAGTATTGAAGTGTTAACCTCAGTGCTTGGAGACCAGGACAGTGAAAAAAACAAACTCAGCAGAAAGCTCACATGGCTCTGACCTCCAGTTAAGGTAGGAGGTCCTTGCTCCTATGGCTGGAAGGAGATGCCTAAACAAAATCTTAATTCCTTTCCAATCTCTCATTTCTTGTTTCCTTGAACCCCCTGCGAACAGATGGGCGGCAGTGGGCACAGTTGAGGGACGCTGGAGAGGCTACTCTTTGGTATGTACCAAAGGCACTATCTGCATGGGGCCCCAGTAGCTGTTACACAAGCCGGTGGGGGATCGTCTGTCCTTACTCTTCTCTGTGCCAAGAATCAGGCCAATGAAAACTGTGAGCACTGGTCAGATATTTAGCAAAATTTCCAGCAGGCTACGAAGGGGACTTCTTGGCATGTTTTTCCCACTGCTTTTTCCTCCTGTCCTTCAGCTCTATCCCGGACTCGAGATGGATTTGTTAGAATTCAGAGAGAAGCCCACTCTTGACGGTGTGGGCCATTGCCAAGGGCAAGGGCTGGGGCCATGGAATATGGCCTAGCTAGGTTTTGCAAGTGGGGTTAATTCTGATCATCCCAGCCACTGGGGAACCACCCACTTCTCCATCTTTTGACAGTGCTCCCCACTTCTCCATCTTTTGACAGTGCCTTAGCGCTGTACAAAAAGATCTTCACAACCTGGATAATCACGATGGTGTGATCACTCATCTAGAGCCAGACATCCTGGAATGTGAAGTCAAGTGAGCCTTAGAAAGCATCACTACGAACAAAGCTAGTGGAGGTGATGGAATTCCAGTGGAGCTATTTCAAATCCTGAAAGATGATGCTGTGAAAGTGCTGCACTCAATATGCCAGCGAATTTGGAAAACTCAGCAGTGGCCACAGGACTGGAAGAGGTCACTTTTCATTCCAAATCAAAGAGAGGCAATGCCAAAGAATGCTCAAACTACCACACGATTGCACTCATCTCACATGCTAGTAAAATAATGCTCAAAATTCTCCAAGCCAGGCTTCAGCAATACGTGAACCGTGAACTTCGTGATGTTCAAGCTGGTTTTAGAAAAGGCAGAGGAACCAGAGATCAAATTGCCAACATACACTGGATCATGGGAAAAGCAAGAGAGTTCCAGAAAAGCATCTATTTCTGCTTTATTGACTATGCCAAAGCCTTTGACTGTGTGGATCACAATAAACTGTGGAAAATTCTGAGAGAGATGGGAATACCAGACTGCCTAACCTGCCTCTTGAGAAATCTGTATGCAGGTCAGGAAGCAACAGTTAGAACTGGACATGGAACAACAGACTGGTTCCAAATAGGAAAAGGAGTATGTCAAGGCTGTATATTGTCAGCCTGCTTATTGAACTTCTATGCAGAGTACATCATGAGAAATGCTGGGCTGGAAGAAACACAAGCTGGAATCAAGATTGCCAGGAGAAATATCAATAACCTCAGATATGCAGATGACACCACCCTTATGGTAGAAAGTGAAGAGGAACTAAAAGCCTCTTGATGAAAGTGAAAGAGGAGAGTGAAAAAGTTGGCTTAAAGCTCAACATTCAGAAAACGAAGATCATGGCATCTGGTCCTATCACTTCATGGGAAATAGATGGGGGAAACAGTGGCAACAGTGTCAGACTTTATTTTGGGGGCTCCAAAATCACTGCAGATGGTGACTGCAGCCATGAAATTAATAGATGCTTACTCCTTGGAAGGAATGTTATGAACAACCTAGATTCAAAAGCAGAGACATTACTTTGCCAATAAAGGTCCGTCTAGTCAAGGCCATGGTTTTTCCAGTGGTCATGTATGGATGTCAGAGTTGGACTGTGAAGAAAGCTGAGCACTGAAGAATTGATGCTTTTGGACTGTGGTGTTGAGAAGACTACTGAGAGTCCCTTGGAGTGCAAGGAGATCCAACCAGTCCATTCTAAAGGAGATCAGCCCTGGGACTTCTTTGGAAGGAATGATGCTAAAGCTGAAACTCCAGTACTTTGGCCATCTCATGCGAAGAGTTGACTCATTGGAAAAGACTCTGATGCTGAGAGGGATTGGAGACAGGCGGAGAAGGGGATGACTGAGGATGAGATGGCTGGATGGCATCATGGACTCGATGGACATGAATCTGAGTGAACTCCGAGAGATGGTGATGGACAGGGAGGCCTAGTGTGCTGCGATTCATGGGGTCACAAAGAGTTGGACACGACTGAGCGACTGAACTGAACTGAACTGATAGAATGGGCTCATTATTTAAAGATTTCTATTAATACTTCTCTGCATTATGTTGATTTATGCAGTCCATTCAAAAACACGTTTGCTCCTGAGTGCTGATGTTCTTGATTGTGTCTTTTTCTTAATACTTGCAAGTAGCCAGGTTAGCTTTCAACTCACATTTACTCATTATAGACATTAAATTCCTGTAGGTTATATAACACTTGATACTATAGTCTTATTCATTAAAAACTTATTGTGTGCTTCCAAAGATTTTTAAACATAAGAAACATACCAAATCTCAGATTTTTACTCCCTGGATGGAATAATAGGAAATGGTATGCATTCTTTGCAATCATTTCGCACTTTTTATTAATGCCTAAATTTATGTTTGTTTTTAAAATTTTATTGTCCCTGATAGCTCAGTTGGTAAAGAATCTGCCTGCTATGCAGAAGACCCCAGTTTGATTCCTGGGTCAGGAAGACCCACTAGAGAAGGGATAGGCTACCCATTCCAGTAATCTTGGACTTCCCTGTGGCTTAGCTCCCACCTACAATGTGGGAGACCTGGGTTTGATCCCCGGGTTGGAAAGATGCCTTGGAGACGGGAAAGACACTCCAGTATTCTTCCCTAGAGAATTCCATGGACTGTATAGTCCATGGGTTTCAAAGAATTGGACACGACTGAGCGACTTTCACTTTTCACTTTCATAGTTGATTTACAATGTTGTGTTAGTTTCAGATGTATAGCAAAAATAAGTTATACATATACATATATCCATTCATTTTTTAAAGATTCTTTTCTCATGTAGACCATTATAGAGTACTGAAGAGAATTCCCTGTTCTGCTATTCAGCAGGTTTATATTAATTGTCTGTTTTATGTATAGTATCGTGCACATGTCAATCCCAGTCTCTCAATTTATCCCTTCCTGCCTTATCTTCTGGTAACCACAAGTTTGTTTTTAGATCTGTGAATCTGCTTCTGTTTTGTAGATAAGTCTGTTTGTGTCCTCTTTTTCTAGATTCCACATATAAGTGATGTACACACACACACACACACACACACACACACACACACACATATGACAGTGTTAGTTGCTCAGTTATGTTTGATTCTTTGTGACCAATGGACTGTACCCTGCCAGGCTCCTCTGTCCATGGGACACTCCAGGCAAGAGTACTGGAGTGGGTTGCCATTTTCCTTCTCCAGGGAATCTTCCCAACCCAGGGATCGAATCCAGGTCCCTCACATTGCAGATGGATTCTTTATCATCTGAGCCACCATTTGTCTTTCTGTGTCATTTGGTATTTTTAAAAAAACAGGATTTGAATTGTCAGTATGGAACCTTATTGGTTAGAAGATTAAAATCTCAAGATTATCTTAAACAATGTGAAAAAACCTGGACATGATTATCTAAAAGCTACTTTTATCTTGCTTCTGACAATAAAAATGAGGAAGAGGTGTTTTAGTGCCATTATCATACATTTGAAGGTGATACATGGATTTAGATTTCAGTCTGGTGACACTGACTCTCAAGGAAGAAAAGCCGGATCTTGATCTCTTGTCTTACATGTAACCATGTAGACCTCAAAATCTCAAAAGAGAAAGACAATGAAGATCCCAGCCTTTAAGCATGCTTGATCTTTGCTCTCAGCAGTACTAGACTTAGCTGTTACCTCACATGAGGAAATGAGTAAGAGAAAAGAAAGGGAAAAAGGTTAACACAAAAACTTCATTTATTAAATCATTTGCCACTTTGCTGGCCTTTTGCGATCTGAAATAAATGTACATCCTTCATGCATTTTCTTTATGCATTAAAAAGGAAAAATGAAACTTGATTTGTGAAACAAAGAAATAATGACAGCAAGCGAGGATTTTTTTAATTTGTTCTTTGGTGTGAATTGGCATAGGCATTATGATGAAGTTAAAACGCAGAGGTTAATTGAAAAATGAGATAAACAAAGCCCCTTGAAGGTCTCTGAATAATTTTGCCTGGCAGAATTGACAGTCTACAACCATCAGGCAATAAAACCTACTCCGAACTGCTGGAGATTACAAAAAAAAAAAAAAAAAAAACCTAAAGTTAATTGTCTTTCTGTTCCTTCCACCTCATTTCAGCCCAATTATAACTGGGAAAAGTCATTCTGTCTAATTTGCATTAATGCACCTCCATGGAAAAAGAGCTTAGACAGTGAATTTGATTTCTTTTTTGATATTATGGACATATTTAAAATACAAATCACAATTCTCAAATGTAAAATGGCTTGTAAAATTCCTGGATGACAATTTTTAAGTTTTCCTAAGGTGTCTTTAAATTTTAGATGTCAATAAAAAATCAACATACATTGAAGATATCCTAAATGCCAGAGCTTGTCATAATTCTTCATATGGATTATTTCTTTAATCCTCACAATAACCCTATAAAGTGAACTTTTTACCATTCCCATTTCACAGGTGAAAAATTAGAAGTTTAGAGAGGTTACATCGCAGGGTCAAAGTCATGCAACTAGGAAGTGTTAGAACTGAGATTTAAACTCATACTGTCTTAGGTGTTAATGTAATTTGATGATAATTTAATATACTTATTTTGTTTTTAATTGTATGGTTCAGATGGTAAAGAGTCTGCCTGCAATGCAGGAGACCCGGGTTTGATCCCTGGGTTGGGAAGATCTTCTGGAGAAGGGAATGGCAACCCAGTCCAGTATTCTTGCCTGGAAAATCCCGTGGACAGAGGAGCCTGGCAGGCTACAATCTATGGGGTCACAAAGAGTCAGACACCACTGAGCAACTAACATACGTAGCATAAACATCAATTAAATTGCCTTTCCTACAATCAATACGGAAAGGGGAGATACTGGGGCAGTTTGGTATCATTAGTTCACTTACTCATGTTTCTTTCATGGCAACTTTACCATGGAGCTCATATTATTTTTATTATTAAATGGAAATATATTTAGACTATTTCTGTTCAACAGCAAACAAAATAGCTGAAAATTAGGTTAATGCTAAACTCTTGTCTCTAGAGTAGAATCAACCTAAAGGATGTCAGACTTTTCAAGAAGGTTTTTGTTGTTGTTCTTATATTTATGCAACAGATCTAATTACAGTTAGTAAAAACAAACAAACAAACAAACAAAAAAAAATGGTATCTCCAGATATGCTCAATATAGTGGATTTTTTTTTTTTTGGAATGGTATATTATTTTTATTGCTGTAATTGACAGACTTGGAGCAGAAGCAGAGTCTATTCAGAACCATTTATATTAATAAATGCACTTATCCACTGAGGTCTTTATTTTCAAATCTCTGGGCTTATAGCCTCCTTTTGTGCCTCTTTTTAGTACTAAAGTGTTCCTGATGATGAGGAGCATCTGGCCACAAACTATTGTTTCTCATTAAAAGGACATGTCTCCAAAGCTTTTGGGGATTCTTTGTGCTGAACAATGCAGACTCTGAACATTTTGCCCTTTTCATAACCTGTAAATGTGTGTTGTCGCTACTGCTTCTTGCCTAGGGTACATGCTTGCTTTTTTAGCTCAGCTTCTGAGCTTCTAAATATGAGATGGGCTTGCAATCAGTGACTGCACGTCCTTCTTTGCTTGCCTGACATTTGGGTTTCTCTGTCTTTTCTGGTCTCTGCCATCAATAAATATAATACAATAATAAGAGTGGTAGTGATCTGAATCAGCAGTCACTTGGGGGTAATCTTAAATATTTTGTGTATTTAAAATGCTTCTTAGAATGGTGAATCCTTGGCTTATGGCACGTTAGTCCAAGAGACAGAAGACTGGACAGAGGTACAGATTCCTGCTTGAGTCATAAACCTGCCTGGGCATTAACTTCCTCATCACCGAGAAGCAGAGAATTATTTCCCTATTGCTTCCATGGGGCTTTCGTGAGCTCTATCCAGACACTGGGGAGAATTTGACTTACTAAATCAGTCTTTCAAATCATTAGAAAAATTTCAATTTGGCCCACACAGTATGCATTACCTTTGGCCACGTATAACTATGCCATCTTGTCCTTTTTGACTTCAAGTTTCTCTGCCAGCTTCCTAGGTTAAAAGGACAATGAGATCTGGCTAAATGAAATATGCTGTTTCTGCATAAAAAGATTTACATGAAAATAAAATGGAGAGACAGAGACAGAGATGCAGAGTACACTTGTTTCTTGTAGGGCCAATAGTCTTTGGTTCCAGGTACTTGTAAATATTTTTGTCTCTAGGTATGAAAACTGGTGCAAATTTTCATTACTGTAGCTCCTCAAGAAGTAAAACCTTTAAATTAAGATAGTTCGCATGACTCCTTTATTAAAAAGGAGAAAAATAAATAATTTAGAATAAAAAGAGTACATTATTGTGGATACAAATGGTGGGAGGAAAAGGAATGCAATTTTACTCATGGTGAATACAAATTAAATCTCAATCTGTGATGGTTGCAGTTGATTTTCTGAGAAAGAAGTTTCCAATAAGAAGAGCAGTGTTGGATATGAGAGGGCAGATAACAGAAACGGAAAACAAAAATTTTCTACATGTATTAATTCCTAGGATATAGTTATAAAAGTTTGTTGTTGTTGTTTAACCCTGTCTTGGGATACCATACAGCTTTTCTGAGACTCTACACATAATTGTGGGCTTGTTAGGATGAAATCAGGAAAGTGATTTTCCTTATGAGAAAATGTTCATGTGTGAAAGAGAGCTTCCCACAAACTACGAAAGGAACCCAGGTGTAAGATGAATTAGAAAAACTAGTGGGGACCACCTGGAATTTGGCTCAGCAAGAATAGAGGATGGGCCTGGCTGAGGAAGGGGGGTTTGAGGTGGGTGAGAAAAGGATTGTGCTAAAGTGTTGTATGAATTGCTTTAAACCCAAGAGACTGAACTTGCTCTTTTGTTAAATTTTATTTTATTAGCTCTACTTTTTTGTTTCTTGTTCTCTGTAAACAAGTTATGTTTAGCTCACTCATATTTGAAATAGAGAAATTCTAGTCCTCTGAACTAACCAGCCAGCTTCATCTCAAAATCTGTTATTAATTTTATGTCATGATTTCTTTAAAAACAATGCATCTATTAAAATGGTTACCAGCAATGGCAGCCTGTAGACACAATTGAATTAAAAGGTGATGTCACTTAGGCTATAATGTAAGTAAATTTCTAAATATACATTTATCAATTTTTTATTCATCTTTCTATTATGGGTCCTCTTGGAAATGGGACCTCCTAGAATTTGAAATAAGCAATGAACCCTTCATTGCTGAAATTCTTGTTTTAGTTTTAAAAAATTAAGTAATATATTGATAGAAACAGGGTTTCTACAACTGTGAATTTCAAAAGTTTAAACAAATTAACACTTAAAATTATAATTCATTATATCCTTCAAATGGCAGTTATGTAATTTACAAAAATATAGGCATGTTGGTGTACTATATGTAGGTCATGTGGTTAGGGATTGGATATAAGTTTAAAGTTCTCTGATGATTCTTTCTGTGACTGTCCACATAGTGTATCCAGAAACAATGTCAAAGTCTAAACTTTAGGATCGTTGTGTGAGATCCAGGGCCAAATGACACTCAGATGGCTATCCATGAGTTTGTCCTTAGTTGAAACAAACAAGAGGTCTTCACAGGGGAACAGAGCTTGAGCAGGGATTTTAAGCTTTGCTTAGGAAAGAGAAAAGAGTATTAAGAAGTCCAAAGCAGTAAAAATAGTAGCAGAAATGTCAGTAATTTGGGGAACTACAGTAGCCAGGGTTTGTCAATGACATTAGTCTCCACTGAGTATGGCTTGCTCTTGTTGCTCAGTCGCTAAGTCGTGTCTGACTCTTTGTGACCCCCATGGACTGCAGCCTGCCACGCCTCCCTGTTCCTCACCATCTCTCAGAGTTTGTCCAAGTTCCTGTCCATTGAGTTGGTGATGCCATTCAACCATCTCATCCTCTGTCACTCCCTTCTCCTCCTGCCCTCAGTCTTTCCCAGCATCAGGGTCTTTTCCAATGAATCAGCTCTTTGCATCAGATGGTCAAATTATTGGAGCTTCAGCTTCACCATCAGTCCTTCTGATGAATACTCCTTCAGGATTTCCTTCCGGATTGACTGGCCTGATCTCCTTGCAGTCCAAGGGACTCTCAAGAGTCTTCTCTAGCACTATAATTTGAAAGCATCAATTCTTTGGCACGCTACCTTCTTTATGGTCCAACTCTCACATTCGTATATGACTACTGGAAAGACCATATCTTTGATTATACAGAATTTTGTTGGCAAAATGATATCTTTGCTTTTTAACACACTGTCTAGGTTTGTTATAGCTTTCTGTCCAAGAAGCAATCATCTCCTAGTTTCATGGCTGCATTCACCATCTGCACTGATTTTACAGCCCAAGAAGAGAAAAATCTATCACTGCTTCCACTTTTCCCCCTTTTATTTGCCATGGAGTGATGGGACTGGATGCCATGATCTTAGTTTTTATAATATTCAGTTTTAAATGTGAAGCCAGGGGGCCTGTCTGACTCATAGCACAGCAGCCATGCACGGCCAGTCTCAACGGCAGTGCAGAACCCTGCAGAGTCATAACCTTAGGAGTGTCCTCTGGTGAAGAAGAATCTGCAGGCTTATAGTGTTGTGTGGGATGTTGCTGTGCTGGAAAGCAGTAGTTGTGTGTGCTTCTGCCCCTTGGTGTGGATCAGCAGGGCTGAGGCAGTGGGTGTGCATATTACAGAAGTGTGAGCAGAGACTGGAAGCCAGAGGCACACCTGCTTACAAATAGCATTGGACCAGGAATGAAAGTCTCATTCAGATATTGACAGTCAGCCCACACTACCTGTCCCAGCCTCAATTTCCTTATCTGTATAGAGGGAATAGTAATTTCTGTTCTTTCTAACTCTTGGGGACACTGGTTCTGAGTCAAAGCATGAGATAATATATCTGAAAATGCATTGTAAACACAACATCATATATACATGTTCTCAAATGGACAAAGAGCAGTACAAAAATCAGATAAAATCCTCATCATCTGAAGGCAAATAAGGGAAGTATATCTACAGTCTGTGATCTTTTACTGTGAGTGTTGACAGTAAATAATTGAAGTTAAAAAAGAAAAAGAAAATCTCAGTGGTCTTCCCTCCTTTTCTTTTCTTCAATAAGAGCTTTGTAGAATATAGCAAGAACTGGTCCAAAAGAACATGCAAGGACACCTGAAATTAAATAAGAATATAAAGCCTTTAAAAATGAAACATGAAAACTAGCTTTCCTTCGCTAGCTAAACCCTGAATTTATTGCCCCATGCTGCTTCTATTAGCATTGATAATTAAAGCAGTATATGGAATGTATTGCATTTGATGTTAACAGTGTCATGCTGGCTGCTGTGGGACCTGGCCTGATCTTTCTCCCCTCTGCAGGTAAATCTTTGAGTTCACCTTTACAAAGCACATTAAACATTCTGGAAGAGACTCTTTAAACTTGTGGATTCTCTAGTGATCTCTTAAGTATCAGAAGCTCAGATTAGAAGATGACATCGTCTAATCTTCCGACTACCGCCTGACCTATGCTAGCAACGGGATGGAATAAAAAGCCATTACACTTCTTAGTTTTGCTTTTGTCTGACCTTGGGGATCCATTGAGACCAGAAAGAAAAGATCAGTCTGTCAGAAGTATACATCTTTTGCATGTCACACTTGCTTTCTTTTTTAAAAAAAGTAAGAATACTTTTATTAAAAATAGTGACTATAAATAATTTTATAACATTTTATCAAATTTGTATATGGGCAAAACAGTAGCATTTAACACATATAAAATTAAATATGTTTAAGCTTCACTTGTTCACTATTGAATTCATTTAGATATTTCTATGATACTTTACAGGTCCTTCTAGTTTATTCAGTTTCTTATTTTAAAAGGAAACGCTGGACTTCATTCAGTTGCTCCACTAACGTCCTCTTATAAGATCCCATCCAGGATAAAACATTATAGATTTAGTCATATGTCCCCTTAGTCTCCTCTGGTCTTCAATGGTTTTTTCCTCATTTTTCATGATTTTGACAATTTTGAAGAGTATGGGTCAGGTATTTAGTAGAATTTTCCAGGCAGGAGCAGGACACCACACTGGAGCAGGTTGCCATTTCCTCCTCCAGGTGGTCTTCCCGACCCAGGGATCAAACCAGCATCTCTTGCTTCTCCCGCATTGGCAGGCAGATTCTTTACTATTGTGCCACTTGGGAAGCCCATTTAGTAGAATATATCTCAATTTGAGTCGTGTAATATACTCATGACTAGATTAGAGTTGTGATATGCTTTGACTGACTTTTGTAAGGTTAACGCAACTATCACTTCTTTTCTGCCAAACCAATTTTGAGCGGTAACTATTGTCCTCTTTATTCATTTTCTTTTGCTGCTTTGCAATTAACACAGACTTAGTGGCTTACGAGAACAAACATTTTCCAGTTCTTGTTCTATAGGTCAGAAGTCCAGTCAGGATTAATTGAGTCCTTCTCTGCTCAGGGTCTCACAAGCTAAACTCAGGTTTGGCTACACTACATTTCTGTTTGGGGGAAGAATCCACTTCGTTTTTCATTCAGGTGTTGGTAGAATTCCGCTCCTTGCAGTGGTAGCCACTTGCATTCACTGCCACATGGCCCCTTCCTCCTTCAGGGCCAGTATGGGAGATTCTCACTTGTACTGGAATCCCTGTTCCACTTCAATCCTCTGTCACCCATAAGAGCTTAGTCCCTTTTAAGAGTTCACTTGTTTAGCTCAGGTCCACCCAGGATAATCTCCCTTTCTCAAAGCATACTGTGCTATAGAACATAATCCTGGGAGGGCCAATCTCATCATGTATACACCAGTGTTAGTCACTCAGTGGTGTCTGACTCTTCGCAGCCCCACAGACTGTAGGCCACCAGGCTTGTCTGTCCATGGGGTTCTCCAGATAAGAATACTGGAGTGGGTTGCCATTCTCTGCTCCAGAAGATCTTCGAAACTCAGATATTGAACCCTGAGTTAGGATCTTTCCCCAGTGCAGGTGGGCCTGGCCACCCCTCAAAGAGAGGGGATTATACAGGACTTGTCCATCAGGGAGCAGGAATCTTGGGGATTGTCTCAGAATGCTGTTTACCACATAAGCCACATGTACTCATCAATGTTGGCAAATTAGATTGAGGATATCTTGTTTATTTATTCAATGGATGCTCCATGTGGCAAGAACTTGGTAATATTAATACTATCCCAATTCCCTGTGTACTTAACTATGAAAAAAGCTAGATCTGTGCTTCTGCCCCAACTGAACACATTTGAGAACTGGCATGCATTTTTCTACATCCTGTAATTAGAATAAAGTTTTGTTTTGTCTCTTGTTATTTTAGCTTCTTTGTGGTCAGCAATTTAGAGAGACTTTAGATTATTTTATTGATTTTTTTCATTTTTAATAAAAAACTTCACCACTAAATGGGCATTTTCAGCAGTATGTAGTATTTTAAACTTTGAATTTCACTTGACACACTCCTCCCTCAAAATATCAACAATTAATCTGCTTTCATTAACCAGTGAAACCAAAATTCTGGGTTTATTGACATCATATAGTGCTTTGATCACCTTCCTTCGAGGCTTAGATGGTAAAGAATTCACTTGCAATGCAGGAGACTCAGGCTGAACCCCTGGGTCAGGAAGATCTCCTGGAGAAGGGAATGGCTATCCACTGCAGTATCCTTGCCGTAGAATCAAGGGGAGTCTTGACAGGCAACAGTCCAAAGGGTTACAGAGTCAGACACAACCGAAGTCAGTAAGCATGCAGCAGTGCTTTGAAATATATGATTTTAGTTCGGAATACATATCAATACTAAAAATAATAAGAAGAGAAGATCATGATCTCTCATTCATTCTGCAAAGCAAATCTTTTACAAGGGACAAATGCCACCCAGTATTGGCACTACCCCTGAAAAATACAAACTGAAAGCTAAGCTGTATTGTGAGTATAACAGGACTAAAGCAAAAGAACAATTTAAACAAGAAGGCTCTAAAGGTTAAAAGAAAGGAATAACTTTGTGACATGAGTGTGGAGGCCATGATACTTCCATGGAGGCCTCTACAACCGCTTTCTTTGTTTCAAATGTTCAAGGAAGTGTCTATGCAGCTGTCAGAAGCAAATCTCAAACTGATGGTTGGTTGTCCAGCTGTTGCAAAGAATCTCAGCTCAGATAATATAAAGGAGGCTTTACTCATTCACTAGTTCTGAAATGGTTTTCTCATGCTCTTTGTTTTTTCCTTAGGAAAATATAACCTTCCATTTCAGACACTAAATTGAAGGGCAGAATTCCAAATCTAAGTCCACAGGGAATCCATTTTTGTCTCACCAGGTACTTGGCATCTCCAAAATTCAACAATGGACCTGGTGGCTGTAGACAATGTCTGCCTCATTACTGCTAGCCTTTCCCTGAGGCCTAACATTTCTGATCTTTATTGACTCGCAATTTAATTGATACCTTTATTTATAAACTGGAACTTACCTCTGCTTCATCCACCTCACCAGCCTACACTTCAGTCTTGTTCTGAAATGTACTGAATTACTAAAGTGCTATTAGATTGGCTTGGCTATACTTGTTTAGTCCTTAAGTCAAGTCTGACCCTTTGCGACCCTATGGACTGTAGCTTCCAGGCTCCTCTGTTGGTGAGATTTCCCAGGCAAGAATACTGGAGTGATTGGGTTGCCATTTCCTTCTCCAGGGGATCTTTCTGACCCAGGGATTGAACCTGCGTCTCCTAAACATTGGCAGGCAGATTCTTTACCACTAAGCCACCTTACGCTGTGCATAATCACATAATCATAACCAAGAGAGGCTGAACTTAGCAGGGATCCAAACGTGAAACAGTTTTTTTTTTTTTTCAATTGCTATTTCCCAATATGTTTGGTTAGATTTCCTTTACCTGTCATCTTCATCTTTCATGTCATTTTGGGTGACTCAGCCTTTCTGGTTTCTTTTAGTTATTAGAAAATTTAGCCCCAACTAGTCCAATTTAAAAGTTGCGCCTCAGATCTTATTCAGAGCTCATATTTATTCTCTCAGCATTTGTGAGGATTCAGCCTCAAGGACCTGGCAGCGGGAAAGTTGTGCTTTGTTCCTTCCTTTCCTCCTCTCCACCTCTTGCCCCCTTTTTGTGTGTTCAGGAGTAGGAGTTAGAGAGAAGTCAAGTCTTTTCACTTCCTGAGGCTGCTGTAGGTCTTGATGGACTGCTGAGACTTCTAGGGATTGTCATCCGTTAACTGGCCGTTACTGCTGTCTGCACTGCATGTGTGCCAGGTCTCTCAGTCGGGTCTGACTCTTTGCGATGCCGTGGACTGTAGCCCCCAGGCTCCTCTGTCCGTGCAATTCTCCAGGCAAGAGGACTGGAGTGGGTTGTCATGCCCTCCTTCAGGGGATCTTCCTGACTCAGAGATCGACCTGCATCTCTTATGTCTCTGTCTCCTGCATTGGCAGGTGGGTTCTTTACCACTAGTGGCAACTGGGAAGTCTGCTATCTGCATTATGGGCAGCTAAATATTGTCTCTTAATGTGAGAACCACTTGTGAATGCTTTAGAGGGCCCATTCAGACCTCATCACTGCACTGAATATGATGTGAGCCAGGCTGCTCTGACTCTTTATGAACCTCCCGAATCCCCATACTTTTGTAGTGTTTACTGGACTTACAGGAAATACAAGCATCTTTATTGTGATAGAAAACTCTGCTGTCTCATGGGTCCAGAGGGCATGGCAGCAACTCAGCTACATAACCAACTCAGTTCCACCTAGGGAAGGACGTGCTCCCACTTGGTCTGAGAGTGGGATAGAAAATAGAAAAACTATTCTCTCCCTAGGCTAATAATTCCTTATTCCAACACATCTCCCTCTAACATTTTCTTCAGCTCTCTCTGGTGACGTAAATTCAACATGGATAGGGTATGTGAGAGATGGTTGGGAGGAACAGAGCCAGTATGGCTCAGTTCATCATGAGTCCTAGGGAGGACCTTTGCTCTTAATTACTTGTAAGTCCTTTACAAAGGTATTTTGTACCTTTGGGTAACTTTGGGTCAAATTTTCCCCAAATAAGGGGCAAATACTGTATTTATATTAAATAACATATCTTGTTTATCAGAAATGGAAACTTAACAGGGTCTCCTGTATTTTTATTTGCTAGATCAGACAACCCTATATGTGTAATAGCAGAAAAATCTCACTCTGTAACTGATTATACTTCTAGGTGTCAGACTCTGTGCTAAGCATTTTACATAGCTTATGTGTTGTTTTGCCAGCCAGGTATTACTACCTGTTTTATTTAGGGACAATTATTGAATTTCAGAGATTAGTGAAATGGCCAGGATCACTCACAAACACAAAACCAGTCAGGGTCAGAGACAGGGTTTGGGTCCAGATCCTCTAGCTGCCTTCTGATCCTTGTGTACACTTTGTCACATTTTCCCGTTATTCTTCCATTCCTACCCCGGGCCCAGGAATCCCAGTCAGTGCCCTCTGTGTTGGATTCACAGCTACATCTCACTCTTACTAGTCACATCTTCCTACTTGGTTCCATTTTGTTTCCACCATTAATGCATAATATAATGCATTCTAAATTTCTCCTGGGAGTTAAGCCTGATTAAGTGCAGGTGGATAATATTTATTGTTTGGTCACTAAAGCTCCTTGCTTATTTTCTATCCTGGTGAATTGATTGCCAGAGATGTAAAGGAAACTTGATAGCCTCCTTTGCTTTTTTCCCCCTTGAGCATAAAACAAGCCCAAGTCAAGAGATACCCTACATTTCTTCCCTGTGAGTCCCATTCACCATATTTTCTAGGGCAAGAGTGTCTAAAAGGAAGAGGAGCTCTCAGAAAACTGAAGGAGCTGCTTGTCCACCACCTCTAGAAATGCCTCTAGGTACTTCCTGGTTTTCTTCTTGCCAAATATCCATGCCCCCATGATACTCCCAGCTGGCAAAGATAAGCACAGCCAGACATATTGTTAAGGTCAGGACAGATTTTAATCAGTAATACACTAGTGCAGTCAAGAAAGATTCCAGGGTGAACTGAACTCAATTTCAGCTTGTACAGAGGTGACTGTGCATTCTAAAGGGGGAATGTGGAAATAGGAAGGGTGTTATATAGGCGCTTAGTAAATTCAGGAAGTGAACAGTTATAACAAGAGAGAAGTGGGAATTGATCTGTGTGAAACCCATCTGGGTTTGTTAACTGGCACTTATTGAAGCCAAACTTATACTCATATAGAGACAGGGGCCCTATCTTCAGATGTTGATTGGAACAGATTCTTCACAAAACCTTGAATTTTCTCAGGCAGACACTTTAAGGGGGAATAAGATTTTTGCAAGGGAATAGTCTTGACCTGTTAGAAGTACATTAATGTGTTCAAGCCCTTATAGACCAAGGTTGAGGGCTGGTTGAAGGCTAGTTTAGAAGAGAGCTCAGGGGTGCCTGGCCAGAGTTAGGTCAAGGAGAGAATCTAAATTTCAAGAGATCTGATATCTCAGCTGGTAAAGATTCTGCCTGCAATGTGGGAGATCTGGGTTCAATCCCTGGGCTGGGAAGATCCCTTGGAGAAGGGAAAGGTCAATATTCTGGCCTAGAGAATTCCATGGACTATATAGCTCATAGGGTCACAAAGAGTTGAATGCAACTGAGCAACTTTCACTTTCAAACTTGGGGAGAAGGAGGGTTGAATAGTCTTCATGCTCTCTACCTTCTCTCTGCAACTAGTTGATTCACTGGGTTAAAGCCATAAGTTCCAGCCTCTGGCATTTCTATACGGTTCTCCCTTCTTGCTTTCCTTCACTGTTCAACATTCCTGCTTCTGAGAGAAGGATCAGGTAAGTGAAGAGCACATGGAACTGACTCTATGAATGATGGAGAAATAATGAGTAGAATTTAAGGTCCAGGAATACAAATATAAACAGACTGATTGAATGGGAAATTAAAATGGTGTAATAAGTAAATAGGACTTGCAGCACTTACAAAAAAGAAATATAATATTTGAGTACAATCTAAAAAACGATAGAATGGTCTGTTTGTTTCCAAGGCAGACCATTCAATATCAGAGTAATCCAAGTCTATATCCCAACCAGTAATGCTGAAGAAGCTGAAGCTGAATGGTTCTAAGACCTACAAGAGCTTTTAGAACTAACTCCCCAAAAAGATGTCCTTTTCATTATAGGGAACTGGAATGCAAAAGTAGGAAGTAAAGAATTTGGCCTTGGAGTACAGAATGAAGCAGGGCAAAGCCTAATAGAGTTTTGCTAAGAGAATGCACTGGTCATAGCAAACACCTTCTTCTAACAAAACAAGAGAAGATTCTACACATGAACATCACCAGATGGTCAATTTGAAATCAGATTGATTATATTCTTTGCAGCCAAAGATGGAGAAGCTCTATACAGTCAGAAAAACAAGACTGGGAGCTGATTGTGGCTCAAATCATGAACTCCTTATTGCAAAATTCAAACTCAAATTGAAGAAAATAGGGAAAACTACTAGACCATTCAGGTATGACCTAAATCAAATCCCTTATGATTACAGAGTGGAAATGACAAATAGATTCAAGAGATTAGATCTGATAGATAGAGGCCTGATGAACTATGGATGGTGTTAGTGACATTGTACTGGAGGCAGTGATCAAGACCATCTCCAAGAAAATGAAATGCGAAAAGGCAAAATAGTTGTCTGAGGAGGCTTAGAATTAGCTGAGAAAAGAAGAGAAGCAAAAAGCAAAGGAGAAAAGGAAAGATATACCCATTTGAATGCAGAGTTC
The DNA here is from genome assembly GCA_917880005.1 of Nanger dama. Taxonomy (NCBI): domain Eukaryota; kingdom Metazoa; phylum Chordata; class Mammalia; order Artiodactyla; family Bovidae; genus Nanger; species Nanger dama. The sequence continues at coordinate 43,130,520 of CAKJTW010000007.1, forward strand.
CAAAGAATAGCAAGGAGAGATAAGAAAGCCTTCCTCAGTGATCAATGCAAAGAAATAGAGGAAAACAATAGAATGGGAAAGGCTAGAGATCTCTTCAAGAAAATGAGAGATACCAAGGGAACATTTCATGCAAAGATGGGCTCGATAAAGGACAGAAATGGTGTGGATCTGACAGAAGAAGAAGGTATTAAGAAGAGGTGACAAGAATGCACAGAAAAACTGTACAAAAAGATCTTCATGACCCAGATAATCACAATGGTGTGGTCCTGGAATGTGAAGTCAAGTGAGCCTTAGAAAGCATCACTATGAACAAAGCTAGTGGAGGTGATGGAATTCCAGTGGAGCTATTTCAAATCCTGAAAGATGATGCTGTGAAAGTGCTGCACTCAATATGCCAGCAAATTTGGAAACTCAGCAATGACCACAGGACTGGAAAAAGGTCAGTTTTCATTCCAAATCAAAGAAAGGCAATGCCAAAGAATGTTCAAACTACCACACAATTGCACTTATCTCACAAGCTAGTAAAGTAATTCTCAAAATTCTCCAAGCCAGGCTTCAATAGTACGTGAATCGTGAACTTTCAGATGTTCAACTGGATTTAGAAAAGGCAGAGGAAGCAGGGATCAAATTGCCAACATCCACTGGATCGTCAAAGAAACAACAGAGTTCAAAAAACATCTACTTCTGCTTTATTGACTATGCCAAAGCCTTTGACTGTGTGGATCACAATAAACTGTGGAAAATTCTTCAAGAGATTGGAATACCAGACCACCTGACCTGCCTCTTGAGACATCTGTACGCAGGTCAGGAAGCAACAGTTAGGACTGGACATGGAACAACAAACTGGTTCCAAATCAGGAAAGGAGTACGTCAAGGCTGTATATTGTCACCCTGCTTATTTAACTTATATGTAGAGTACCTCATGAGAAATGCTGGGCTGGAAGACGCACAATCTGGAATCAAGAGTGCCAGGAGAAATATCAGTAACCTCAGATATGCAGATGATACCATTCTTATGGCAGAAAGTGAAGAAGAACTAAAGAGCCTCTTAAAGAAAGTGAAAGAGGAGAGTTAAAAAGTTGGCTTAAAGCTCAGCATTCAGAAAATGAAGATCATGGCATCTGGTACCATCACTTCATGGGAAATAGATGGGGAGACAGTGGAAACAGTGGCTGACTTTATTTTTTGAGTCTCCAAAATCACTACAGATGGTGACTGCAGCCATGAAATTAAAAGACACTTGCTCCTTGGAAGAAAAGTTATGACTAACCTAGACAGCAAATTAAAAAGCAGAGACATTACTTTGTCAGCAAAGGTCTGTCTAGTCAAGGCTATGGTTTTTCCAGTAGTCGTGTATGGATGTGAGAGTTGGACTATAAAGAAATTTTAGTGCCTCAGAATTGATGCTTCTGAAAGTCCCTTAGACTGCAAGGAGATCCAATCAGTCAAGCCTAAAGGAAATCAGTCCTGAATATTCATTGGAAGGACTGATGCTGAAGCTGAAACTGAAACTCCAATACTTTGGCCACCTGATAGGAAGAACTGACTCATTTGAAAAAATCCTGACGCTGGAAAAGATTGAAGGTGGGAGGAGAAGGGGATGACAGAGGATGAGATGTTTGGATGGCATCACCAACACAATGGACATGAATGTGGGTAAACTCTGGGAGTTGGTGATGGACAGGGAGGCCTGGTGTGCTTCAGTCCATGGGGTTGTAAAGAGTCTGACACGACTGAGTGACTGAACTTAATAAGTAAACATGTAAGAAGTAACCGAAAGAGCAAGTGAATGAGCAAGGAGACTTACAGCAAAATTTAGTAAGGTCAGATCTACTAAAGGTTTATATCCATTACTTATTTTAAAATAGTGTCTAAGTATAATTGAATGTGTGCTATATAGTAATTTATTGGTATTCTTACCACTTTCTCTTAAGTTATCTGAAGACAGTTTAGCAGAAAGACACTGTCTTCTGATGAGTATGCAATGGGTCAGTGCTTCTAGGTGTAATACAGAGGCTGACTATTGATTAACACATTATTTATGAGACTATTTTTAAAGGAGGCATGAAAATATATTGCAGTATGGCTGATAATACATTATAATATAATATGCTGGACATTATGAGAACGGTGCTTAGTTCTAACCTACTATCAGGAAGACATGTGGTGTGGTTTGAATCTTTGAAGTAGTTTAAGGTGACAGTGACAAGCCCTTTAGTTTTGAATTTTGCAGTTAAATGTACACAGGAGGTGCTAGAATGTTATGCTAGTTCTATGATATTGGGTAAATCACGCTTCTAAACTTAGTTTCCGCAAGAAAATGCAGAAAATAATAAACTTCTATTTAAATGGTGAAAATTAAATAAAGCACTGCATATGAAGCACTTAACACAGGGGCTTGCTGAGGACCATAGCTCAGTGGTAGTACCCGCTCCTCCTCCTCCTCACTGTTACAGCGCTTGTGACCAACAGCACATCTGGTGGCATGGGTGGTTTGGATATGCCCTTCCTAGAAAGACAGTGCTCCTGCAGTCAGTATTATTTTTATGTTACTGTTCGAGACAATACTAGCATGCTGCGAGAACTATCTTAAATTCTGTTTTTATACTCACTTTCAATAAAAGCCACAAAAGTGGGGTTTAGAGTCGTATAGGTAGTTGATGAGAAGTGAGAGTATCTGAATTTTCATTTTGACCGGCTGCCCATTGCTCTGTGATCTGAAAAAGGTATTTCATCTTCCTAATTAAGACTTTTTGTCTGCAAGATGGAACATTTGGAGGAAATAATTGCAGGTATCTACTCCACCGTAGAAGTTTTAGCTTAGCAATGGTTTTCTATATTCATAACAAATTGTAGAGTAAATTTCCTTCAGAGTTAAACTAGTCACCACACAGATTACAAATATGTTTAGCTGTTTCTAATTCATTATCTAAAGTCTTTAAAAGCAATTAAGGTGAAGAAAAAAGCCCAAAATGATTTCATTATATTTTTAAGGATAAATTATTTGTTTTAAGTTATATTTGTCAGTTATATAAAACACAGAAAACAAAGGAAGCTATCAAAAAGAAAGAAATCACCAGTTATGCTCTCTCCCTCTACAGACTCCCTCCCAGTGAGATAACCATTCTTGACATTAAACCATGGATTACCTGGAAATTTAATGTGTGCTTAAAAATATAGAAAGTAGGATTATGTAATATGTGCTTTTCTAATTTAGCAGTTTTAGCATAGACAGTTAATGAAATCAGATTATATTATTTTAAATAGCTGCATAGTATTTCTATTTCTTAATATTTTATTTCCTGAATCTGAAAAAAGGTCAACATTTAATGTTGTTTGCACTACTTTATTATAATAGGCAATACTTTGAATATTCATTGCTTATTTATGCAAGAATGCCAATTTGATGAATCTGTAGAGATTGCCTTACTGGTTAAAAGAATATGCACGTACAGTTTTATATACACATATATATTCTATGGGCTTCCATGGTGGCTCAGTGGTAAAGAATCTGCCTGCAGTGCAGAAGGCGTGGGTTCCATCCCTAGGTTGGGAAGAAAGATCCCCTGGAGAAGAACGTGGCAATACAATGCAGTATTTTTGCCTGGGCACTCCTATGAACAGAGGAGCCTGGAGGGCTATATGTCCATGGGGGTCACAAGAGTCAGACATGACTTAGTGACTAAATCACTACCACCACCATATATATTTATATATATATATAACCAAGTTACTACCCTGTGTGTGTTTATATATATATATACATATATATATTTATATATATCTACCTATGGGTAAAAGTGTCTGTTTCTGAAAACTCAGCATTATCATTCTTTTAAATATGGGTCAGGGTGGAAGGCAAATGAAAAAAGAAAGCTATTTCCTTGGTCTTTTAATTTCTATTTATTTATTTATTAACATTTTATTACTAGTGAATTGGATATATCTTAGCGTGTTTAATAACCATATGGAGTACTTGTTTCTTTCTTAAACATTTTGGAGGCGCTCATTTCTTCAGAAGTGTATTAAATACCAATCTGTTGTATATATTGTAAATATCTTTTTCTTTAGTTTTCTTCTAATTTAGTTTAAGAAATTTAGGTGAAGTTTACGAATTTTATGTATCAAACCAACAGCTTCTTCTTTTATGGCTTTTGACTCTCATGTTCTGTTCAGAACATTATTCCCCAGTTAAAGATCATGAAATTATTCATTAAAATTTTACTAGGTATTTTATTACATTTAAATCTTTAATCCATTTGGAATTTATTGTGGTTTCTATAAAATGCTTGCAGCTATTTTTAATGATTTTTCCATAGATGACTGGGTTCTATAGTTACTCACACATGTTTGAGGGGATCTGAATCAATTAAAAACCAATAATGAGATACAGTGACTAGTATATTAAATGCCCACTTGACATCCAACGCTAGTGTTGCTGCCTCCTAGCTGTCCATAATGCATCACAAGGGGGAGCCTTCGTGCTTTAGTAAATATATCTATCCTCTGCTTTCCAGGCACTCCTTTCATTTGTGGCTTTTTGTTCAGCCTTGATATGTTTCTTTCTTGATCAAGCAAAAAAGTAGTGTATTGAGGTGGTCAAGGGGAAAAAAAAACCTGGAAGAGATGAGCTATGCAGGCAAAATTACTAAATATTACTAAGTCTGTACTGAATTTTTTTTTTTTCCTGTGCATAGAAAAAGGATTGAAAATTTCTCTCATTATTCTCTGGTTTCCCAAACAATTATTGGAATATGCATCTTTAACAGTGGAATTCAGATCCATATTTACAGTTGAGGACCTGAATGAAAAGTAAAATGAGGAGCTGTATATTACGTGACTTTTTTTTTTTCCTGGCAATTGTGATGCAAGCCAGTATGTGTCAAGGATAACATGATGGACACTGGGCGGGATTTCTCCCCACCCCTATTTATCAGTTGGTCATATTGTTCAATTAATTAAACATGTTTGACTTTGCTGCTTTCCTATTTGTGTACCATCCCTTTGCAGAACTCTGTTAGCTACACATTTGGGCATCTAAGGGCCATCCTCTTTGTGGTTAATCATCAGTAAATTGTTATTTTTCTAAATTTTTTCTCAATAAAATTCAAAATTCTACAGAATTTTATTTTGAGTGGAAGCACTTGCACTATGCCTTTTTGGGGGTACTTAACTCTCTAGAGCGAGAAATGGGTACTGTCAAGCCATCTTTTTCCTTGGCTGTGAAACATATGCTTTTATGAATGTTTGGATGATCGGCAGAGTGTAAATGTGAAGCCCTCTTAAAAGAGGGTAAAGAGGCTCCCAAATACTCTTAGAGGACATATCCAAGGCTAAACATATGGCCTTGTCATCACAATTTCCCACATTGCCTTTCTTGTGGTTTTAACCTTCTACTTTATTTATTACCAGAAGGCCTTATCTCTCTAGCCTGCTGCTACAGACTGCTAGGCCAGGATGTAGTGAAAGCACAAAGTAATGAAACAGGATGATCATAAAATAGAAGGGAAATGGCCACAGCCTCTGTCTGTGTTACAGCTGCCCAGGTTCTGTAACCTGAGCCAAACCATGCTAAAGAGACATAATGGTCCACAGTGCTAATCATGCTTCCATTCCTGTTACATCTGGTATCACCAGAAGACTTTAGACTTCGTGAATGTCAAGCCTTTTCTAGGAAAAGTGTCAGCCGAGGGAAGAAGGGAAAGGAAGACAGCTAGAGGACCTTAAATGCTAAAATGCCATTTAAAGGACAAATAGTTCAAGTGAAGAAATGTCATGCTAATGAATTATGTGGTGGGCTTAAGGTAGAGGACAGTGAGGAGGAAAAACAATGAATACTGCTTGGCTAATGTAGTAGTATAATTTTTTTTTTTTTCTGTGCAGCCCTTAGCAAAGTTATCAAATAAGAGCCTCACATCCCATGATGAGTGAGTGACAGGTGGTTGATATCAGCAAGTTGGATGATAATTGAATTAATGCTTTTCAAAAACTAGTCCAGTTTTGGCCAAACCTGTTGGTTGTAGTTAGTGCCAGGGCTTCTTAGGGAAGTCTCAGGGTGTCTCTTTCCTCTTTTCTCAGGCAGAGAAGAAGGGGAAGTAAGAAATAGGAATTTGATTCCTGAGCCCAGATGCCTTGTATAGTCAACTACAGAAATATCACATCTTTATAATTAAGTTTAAAGTTTCTATAACAATAGTAAGATAATTTTTGGTTGTAAGGGTGAAAAAGAATTTTTAAGTGATAATATATGGTGTTTGGAAAGGATACATAGCTGAGAACTTTAATACATGATTGGTCTGAGCATCAGTTGATGCTAGCACTTTGGACGAGAATTTGTAATAATCAAAATGTATTAAATCTTTGGATCTCACATTCCACATAAGGGAATTTGCTGTATATAAACACTAATTTAAGTCATTAAAGTATAGGATGTCACAGAATTATTTATAATAGTGAAACAAAATCATCCAAATTCTATTAAACAGAAATCATAGAAATGCTAAGTGCTGTGTCGTGCTTAGTTGCTCAGTTGTGTCTGACTCTTTGCGACCCTGTGGACTGTAGCCCACCAGGCTACAGGGGGATTCCCAGGAAAGAACAGTGGAGTGGGTTGCCATGCCCTCCTCCAGGGGATCTTCCCAACCCAGGGATAGAACCTAAGTTTCCTCCATTGAAGACAGATTCTTTATCAGCTGTGCTACCAGGCAAGCCCAGAAATGCTAAGTAGCCATCAAAAAAATAAAGTAGAAATATATATATTTCTTTTTCTGGGATCTGACTCTTAGAACACATTTGGACTTGATCAGATTATTTTGTATCTCTGCCTCAGTTTTCTCATCTGTATTATGGGCAGAATAATGATATCTACTTCCCAGGGTTTCATGAGAAGCAAATGGAAAATGCATTGTAAAATTTTTAGAACATTGGCACATAATAGGGACTTAGCAAAATTAAATCTTTATAGTTATCATTTTTCTGTATCGGCATGGGAGAATGTGCAAGATAAACAGAAAAGAAAAGCTAAGAAGTCTGTATAGGTAGTATTATTCCACAAAGATAAAAACAGTAATATTCATTATACTGATGATTCTTATTGTCTCTGAGCATGGTTTTAAATGGGATTTACATTTTACCTTATATATTGCTAAAATGTTTGAGTTTTTTTACTGTCAAATTTTACCAGATTTGTGACTTGTGGCGCATATTAATAATTACCCCCACTGCCTCATTTTTCTTGGCTCCCATAAGAGGTTATCATGATGCTTCATATAGTCAGAGGAGCTATCATTCTTATCATGGAAAGTCCATGGCTTATATTAGGCTTCACCCTTGGTGTTGTACATTCTATGGGTTTTTACAAATGTATAATGACTTGTATTCACTATTATAATATCGTACAGTATGATTTCACAGTCCTAAAATTCCTTTGTGCTCCACCTATTCATCCCTCCGCCCCCAGGCCCTGGTAACCATTGATTCTTTTACTGTCTCCAGGTTTTTCTTCACCAGAAAGTTATATATAACACTTGGAATAATACAATATATAATCTTTCAAATTTACTTCTTTCATTTAGTAATATGCATTTAAGCTTCCTCCTCATTTTTTTTTAATGGCTTGATAGCTCATTTCTTTTTAGCACTAAATAATACTTTGTTGTCTGGATGTACCACAATTTATATATGCATCCATCTACTGAAGGGCATCTTGGTTGCCTTCAAGTTTGGCAATTATGAAAAAACTGCTCTAAACATTCATGTGCAGGTTTTTGTGTGGACATGTTTCCAGGTCAGTTTTAAAAAGCATTTTCAACATATCACAGACCAGCACTTTTTGAAAACAAAATAAAAATGAATTATTAGCATAATTAGATAAAAGCAAATAAATCCAAAATTCTAATCCTAACATTTAATTACTAGATTCAATAGGCTTATACTTACCCTGTCAAATTGATACCAAAATTCCCAAGTGCTTACTCTCAGTTTATGTTTTCACTTTATCTTGGACCAGAAATAGTTTGTGGATTGACCCTAGTCCCTGCCACACTTTGTGTAGCATTTATGCAGAGAATTCTGGATATATGAGAAAAGAGAGGTCAGGATATCCCCTCCTTTCATCTTGAAAACTCATGTTAAGCCTTCAAGGATCAGCTTTTAGCCTTCTCTGACTCCTCCAGCCTGGTCAAGCTGCCCCTTCTTTGATTTATGGAGTGATGCCTGCAGCATTCTCCAGATGTGCTGACTGGCTGCCTTTCAGTCTATTACATGCTGCTTGGATGCAGGTGACGACTCCATAACCTAGACACCTACCATAGGGCCAGGCACGTGGAAGTAATCCAGTTGAAGTTATTAATAGCTAAATGAATAAATAGAAAAAACAAATTTAACTTTAAAAAGGAGCACTTATCTTTGCCACTGTAGATTCAATAAATCAAATAATGTTTAGGTATGAAGTAAAATTCTATTATCATTTTGTATATTATAATGTGTATTTAGATTTACATTGAGTCAGCTTATGTCTCTCGTTTTGGTCGAGGCTCATCTTGTTTCACCGAGAAGGCAATGGCAATCCACTCCAGTGTTCTTTCCTTGAAAACCCCATGGATGGAGGAGCCTGGTGGGCTGCCATCTGTGGGGTCGCACAGTTGGATGACTGGAGCGACTTGGCAGCAGCAGCAGCAGCAGCAGCAGCATCTTGTTTCATTCAGGAAGTTTTCTCTTTATCATTTTTACTTTAGCTAGAAATTATCTTTCTACTATACTTTGATTCTGGAGTAGGTATCTTTTCCAAATAATGTAAATAGTTACCAAGGAAGTGAAAAAAGTCTCGTGTAATTAGAAATGTTAGCCATGAAATTAAAAGACACTTACTCTTTGGAAGAAAAGTTATGAACAACTTAGACAGCATATTAAAAAGCAGAGACGTTACTTTGCCGATGAAGGTCCGTCTAGTCAAGGCTATGGTTTTTCCTGTGGTCAAGTATAGATGTGAGAGTTGGACTGTGAAGAAAGCTGAGCACCAAAGAATTGATGCTTTTGAACTGTGGTGTCGGAGAAGACTCTTGAGAGTCCCTTGGGCTGCAAGGAGATCCAACCAGTCCACCCTAAAGGAGATCAGTCCTGGGTGTTCACTGGAAGGACTGACACTGAAGCTGAAACTCCAATACTTTGGCCACCTGATGGGAAGAGCTGACTCATTTGAAAAGACCCTGATGCTGGGAAAGATTGAGGACAGGAGGAGAAGGGAATGACAGAGGATGAGATGGCTGGATGGCATCACCAACTCAATGGACATGAGTTTGGGTGAACTCTGGGAGTTGGTGATGGACAGGGAGGCCTGGCATGCTGCGATTCATGGGGTTGCAAAGAGTCGGACACGACTGAGAGACTGAACTGACTGAACTGAAGGTCTATATTATTTGTGATACAATTTCCTGGAATAAATTTTGCATGATAACAAGTCCAGGGCTTCCGTTCCCTTCATGGTTGATCAAGTACTGTGAATAAAATAATATGTGATAATCCAAATCAATGTTTAAATCACCTGAGGACCTACCACTAAGAGAACTATCCCAAGTACTCAGTGTAACATATTTTTGGACAGAGGTGGTCAGATACCCCAGAACACAGGTTCACATTAAAGTTAACTCAGTTACTTGGTTCTTATGTTGTTTTTTAAAACTTGTCTTTCTTTGCAGGGACTGTTCAAACCTTAGTTTCCTTCTTCAACTCCTTAGTCATTTCTCCTAGCAGATGTCCTCAGGACTGACTTTTGAGAAAATCAAAGCCAACTTTTATCTTCTCCCTTTTTCCTCAAAATATTTCTCCATGTGTGCCTTAAGCCTACATAGCCTTTTAAATTCTACCTTGATCTCTTGAGTGTTACTAACTTCTTTTCTCAGTCTTTATCCTTTTTGACATCCTAAAATCTTGTATTAATTATACTTCTGACCTGAGACCCTCCTCCTTTGTTATGTTTATGATGTTACATTGCCTCTCATTCCTTAAAATCCTAAAATATCTGTTTTAATTATTTTGTTTTAATTTTGCTGATTCTGTCCCCTGGATGGCGTTTGTACTAAGGCAGTAGTAGAGAAGAGAAACAGAAATAATTAGATCCTTGAATGTGGTTTGGATGTGCATTGACAGGGCTTTCTGGTGAATTTGATGAAGGGATGAGTAAAAGAAGAATCAAAGATGAATTCCAAGTTTTTAGTTTGAACAACTGATTGAATGATAGTGTCATTTACTGAGTAAACGGGGGGACAAATTTGGGAGAAGTCAATGGTCAAGAGTTCTATTTAGACAATATTAAGTTAGAGTTAGATGATATTCCCTGGTGGCTCAGATGACAAAGAATCTGCCTGCAATGCAAGAGACCCAGATTGGATCTCTGGGTTGAGAAGGGAATGGCTACCCACTCCAGTATTCTTGCCTGGAAAGTCCCGTTGCGAAAAGTCAGACACTACTGAGCAACTACACACACACACACACACACACACACACAAGTTAGAGATGCTTGGTAGACAGTCAAATGGATATGTCAAGCTAGCAGCTGAATATACCATCTGGAGTCTGGGGTAGGGATCAGGTGGGAGGTGTGCATTTAAGAGTCATAATCATACATTGATAAGCATACATCGATGCTTTGTGTTTGGATGAGACAACCTGTAGATGTGGTTCTCAAAATGTAGTGTGCATCAGAATCACATACAGGTTGAGTTGTTAAAACACAAATTACTGGCCCTATCCTCAGAGTTTCTGGTTTAGTAACATTGGAATGGGGCCTCCAAATTCTCATTTCTAATTTTCCCAGATTATGTTATGACTGCTGGTCCTAGGTCTACACTTGAGAGTCAATGAAGAAGAGAAAGGATATAATTAAGGAAAGAAAGAGAAGAGGGCTGAGAAATAAGGTCTAGGTATGCCAACATTCAGAAATTTTAAGAAAAATTTGAGAAGGGCCACGAGACATGAAACAATTTAGAACACAGTGACATAGAAGCTAAGAGAGAGTGTTTAAGGAAGAAAGTAGTTTGTTGAGTGAAGACAGGAAAGTGACTAGCTCAAGTGAAGATGGCTATGAAGAACCTTGTCTCAAGAGACTTGGACTCCAGGATCACAAATAAATAGTTGTTTTGGTTTGTTGGAATATTATATTATATTATATTATATTTTGTTCATTCTATTTTGCTTCATTCTCATCATTAAAATAAGTGGTAAACAAGGTTTAAGGATGTCTCCTTTCAGGTCTGTATATTATGAACCAGTAGAATTTGTCTCAGGAGAGGAATTTCAAGGTTTTACTGTTGGCATCCCCTTGAGTTAACTGAGTAAACATTGCTGAAAGTGGAAGCATTAGTCATTAAGTCAGGTTCAACTCTTCGCAACCCTATAGAATACTTTGTACCCACCAGGCTCGTTTGTCCATGGAATTCTCTAGTTAAGAATACTGGAGTGGGTAGCCTTTCCCTTCTCCAGGGATCTTCCCAACCCAGGGATTGAACCCAGGCCTCCTGTATTGCAGACAGAGTCTTTACCAGCTGAGCCACAGGGAAGCCTTTCCTTCCACAAATATTGCTGGCCCTTCCTTTAACCAGCCTACGTCCCATCACTCATTGGCAGAATGGATTCCAACCTTATTTCTCAGGATCATGGAGTGATTCTATTGGGCTATAGCCACCTCTGCCTCCCTTACTAGATCAAGGGAGTGAAAGAGAGCAAGCAGTCTCCCTTTTACTCTCATTTCAGTTGCCTTTATTTTAGGCACATGTGGCTTTTCAGTGATTCTGATTTCCCTCCCAGCATTCATAGCTTTAAGTGGTCCTAAGAAAATTCTCTGAAATCATTAAGAATATGAACCTGCTAGAGCCATCAATCTTTATTCAAATTATATTGCTCCATTGCTAAGGCTCATGTTCAGTTCCATGAAATTTGGGTTGATATGCTTTTTTGCTTCCAGATAGCTGTAGCTGACTAGATTTCAACTTTCTTTATTTTTAATCTTATTATATGAATTTCAGTTTTTAAGCCTTTGGTCTTTTGTCCTGGACCCCGTTGGCTTATAAACTCATCAAGTTATCAAAGACTTAAAACTGAAGGAGAAAGAAAAACATTGTTCCATGAACCTTAACCTTCCTCAACACCCACATCCACCCCAGTTATCTTCTATTCCCCCAGTGTGCCATGCAAGATCCTATCTGCATACTTTACTCATAGAATTTCCTCAGCATAAAAAGGAAATGTTACCATTTCAAATGAAACTCAAAAGTTCCCTCTGCTTTTATTCAATGCCATTAATATTACACTTCTTTTTTCTTGGCACTTTCTCCCTATTTTGCTTTAGCACTTGTTCAAATTAATATGTACACATATATAGGTACAGATACGTATACATACATATATAGGTATGCATACATACATATATATAGGTATAAGTATGTATATTTATGGGGCTTCCACGTGGTGCTAGAGGTAAAGAATCTGATTGTCAATGCGGGAGATGTAAGAGACGTTGGTTCAGTTCCTAGGTTGGGAAGATCCCCTGGAGGAGGTCATGGCAACTCACTCCAGAATTCTTACCTGGAGAATTCCATGGACACAGGAGCCTGGCAGGCTACAGTCCATAGGGTCACAGAACATCAGACATGACTAAAGTGACTTAGCACACACACATGTAGCTATATGGGGCTTCCTAGGTGGTGCTAGTGGTAAAGAAGAGACACAGGTGTGATCCCTAGGTTGGAAAGATCCCCTGGAGGAGGGCATGATATCTCACTCCAGTATTCTTGCCTGGAGAATCTCATGGGCAGAGTAGCCTGGCGGGCTATAGGCCACGGGGTCACACAGAATTGGGCACGACTGAAGCAACTTAGCATGCACACAGACACACAGACACACAGACACACAGACACACAGACACACACACACACACACACACACACACACACATATGTGGCTCAGAGGTTAAAGCATCTGCCTGCAATCCAGGAGACCTGGGTTCAATGCTTGAGTTGGGAAGATCCCCTGGAGAAGGAAATGGCAACCCACTCCAGTATTCTTGCCTGGAGAATCCCATGGACGGAGAAGCCTGGTGGGCTACAGTCCATGGGGCCGCAAAGAGTCAGACAACGACTGAGCGACTTCACTCACACCCACATATATATTTCCCCTCTATATTTATCACCTTTTCTTGGTTGGAACAGAATTTTCTGAATTTAGCTCTGATAACTCAGGATCTTTGCCTCAGACAGTATATTAGAATCCCTGAAAGAGAGGCTCAGGTAATCCTTGCAAGTTGAGAGCTACTAATCTGGAGCATAAACTCTCTGAGAGTAGGACCCATAATTTATTCACTTTAATGGACAGCTGGCAAGTGTATTTGGACTTGTAGTCAGAACTAGCCTGTGATTATTCAGAGTAGGTGAATGAGTGGCAATGTTGTAGGGGTATGATTCTCATATGTTTTGCCATATAACCATTGATGTATATTTGAAATAACCATCACTGAAGTCATTTGAACGTATTGAAATCATAAGATCTCCAAAAGATTTTTATTCAAATGCAAATACACTTTCATAGTAGCAACTCAGTTCAGATTGTTTTATCAGATCAGCAGTAAATGAATGACTTGGGGTGAGTAAATTTTAGAGAGTACTATGAGATCAACTGTCTCAGAGGGCAGATAAATGAGACATTCAAATCTGGATTCCTACATGCCAATTTTACGGCTTTAAGGTTACCAAAATTTGAAAGGAGGGGAAATTTAGAAGGGCAAATGCAGAATAATGCCCTTTTAAGAGTTTTGGGAAGGACAGCTCAAATTTTAACATTTGAATCTTGGCTATGATTCATGGTCCAGAGTGATCTTAGTGTCTAATTTCCTTTAGCGCATATTAGTTTTCTTAGAAACACAAGCTGGAATCAAGATTGCCGGGAGAAATATCAATAACCTCAGATATGCAGATGACACCACCCTTATGGCAGAAAGTGAAGAGGAGCTAAAAAGTCTCTTGAAGAAAGTGAAAGAGGAGAGTAAAAAGTTGGCTTAAAGCTCAACATTCAGAAAATGAAGATCATGGCATCTGGTATCGTCACTTCATGGGAAATAGATGGGGAAACAGTGGAAACAGTGTCAGACTTTATTTTGGGGGCTTCAAAATCACTGCAGATGGTGATTGCAGCCATGAAATTAAAAGACGCTTACTCCTTGGAAGAAAAGTTATAACCAACCTAGATAGTATATTGAAAAGCAGAGACATTACTTTGCCGACTAAGGTCCATCTAGTCAAGGCTATGGTTTTTCCATTAGTCATGTATGGATGTGAGAGTTGGACTGTGAAGAAGACTGAGTGCTGAAGAATTGATGCTTTTGAACTGTGGTGTTGGAGAAGACTCTTGAGAGTTCCTTGGACTGCAAAGAGATCCAACCAGTCCATTCTGAAGGAGATCAGCCCTGGGATTTCTTTGGGAGGAATGATGCTAAAGCTGAATCTCCAATACTTTGGCCACCTCATGTGAAGAGTTGACTCACTGGAAAAGACTCTGATGCTGGGAGGGATTGGGGGCAGGAGGAGAAGGGGACGACAGAGGATGAGATGGCTGGATGGCATCACGGACTCAATGGACATGAGTCTGAGTGAACTCTGGGAGTTGGTGATGGACAGGGAGGCCTGGCATGTTGTGATTCATGGGGTTGCAAAGAGTCGGACACACTGAGTGACTGAACTGAACTGAACTGAACTGATGATGAGATCAGAGTCTTTATGCCAAAATAGAAATATAATGATAAACTTACCATTGTTTCCATAATTCAGTTTCTTTGTCAAGAGGCTAACTGTGAATGAAAACGAGTAAAAGGAAAAGATTCACCAAAGGTGTTACAGACTTGATTTTTTTGATAGCTTTGATGTTATTTTCAGTTATGATGATCATTCTTATTGAATTTCACCTACCAAATTGATACACAAGGTCAGAATGTTAAATTTAGTTAACAACCTACACATTAACTCAAGGAATCAGAGTATAAATTATAATTCAGTGATTGTAGACATTTGTGTGTTTCTTTTTTCTTTTAGCAAATGCCTTGCCACTTGAAGGTTAAAGTAGGATGGAGATATAGGCAAGAAATTTGCTAGAAAAGTAACAGAAGCTCAGTGAAATATTCTGGGATTAAGTGAGATTAAATGGAATAATATCCCCAAATAGTACAATGTAAACTATAAGCACTGCATAAATATTTATTGTAAGATATTATTAAAGAGAAATTCATCCCATGATTATTTATCATTTGCATGACCTCAAGGCAGTCAGGAACAATACTCTTTAGCTAGTAAAAATAATACCTTTTTGATGTAGAGGCCACACATACAGTGAATAGAACTGACATGATTGTTATTGATTTTATTGCTGTATAAATACTTTTTTTTTTTTTTGGGGCCATATGGTTAAGACAGCTAGTCCATCAGACAAATTCAATGTGCTTTACAGAGCATTGCAAGAGCACTGAACCAGCTGCTGTAAAGGAATTAGTTATGATGGAAGCAGGCATGGTGTTTCTGTCTTTTGATAGCTTACAATTTAAGAGAAAGCAGAAATAAAGCCTGTAAAGGAATATCAGAAGTTTATACTAACAATCATAGAGACAGCTGGCTATTCAAAATGTTGCATTTAATTATCTGAAAGTCACTCTTTAAAGTCTCCTTACTGCTGCTTGTAACTCCTCCCATCCCAATCCTATCTGACTATTTCTGTATTCAGTTAATAATCCCTCTGTCATGTTAGATTTCCTTATCAACCTCTTTTTCCTATCCATGCAGATTATTATGTCTGCTCTGTGGGTTCTGTCATTCAATCTTAATGTCTTGCTTTTTCTGAGTACTTGTCATTTGCTGTTATCTCTACGAAGTTCAAGTGGATAAGTTGCTCAGTCATGTACAACTCTTTGTGACCCCATGGACTATAGCCTGCTAGGCTCCTCGGTCCATGGGATTCTTGAGGCAAGAATACTGGAGTGGGTAGACGTTCCCTTCAAGGAATCTTCGTGATCCAGGGTTTGAACCCAGTTCTCTTGTATTGCAGGCAGATTCTTTATTGTCTGAGCCACTAGGACAGTCCTTCTCTTTTTAATATGCTCATAATTGTGCTGATTTGCTGAGCTGGCTTCACCTTTGCTTTCTATTAAAGAGTATGGCAAATGAGCTTTAAATCTTGTTAAAATTACAGAATTTTCTTTCTCTCTAGGCTTTACTCTAAAATAATACATTTTTAAAACTAACTCATTTATGGTCCCTAGATAATCATTATGCCAAATGAAAAGTGACTTATTTTTTAAGTTGAAAGGGGGAATTTTTTTTTCAATCATGTTATAGCTGTGAAGAATTGGAGGGTTTTTAAATATTTTTTGAGGGAGCTAGACAAGTGTGTGTTTTTCACATTGGGAGTGAAGGGACTTGCCATTTGAAGTGGGTTTGATTGATCTGCCTAAGAAAAAAACTACATTTTCTGACAAAGTGTTAATAAACTCTCTCCAGCAATTGTAGGTTCCTTTCAAGATCTTCCCGTTCTTTTTGAAGTAATGAAGTTTACAGAGAACTATTATAAGGTTCTAATTGAATTTCACAGAAGTAGCCCTGATGTGACCCAAAATGGAGGAAGAAACCTAACCCACAAAATCTCACACTATGAAGCAACTCTCTGCAGAATCATTGATTAAGAACTTGAAGTGGAAAAGAGAGGCCTAACTCTCAAATAATTAGCCCTGGTTAATGAAGACTTTTAAGATACGGCATGTTGATGTTGATAACTTCTGTGGGACACAGGGAGATGATGAAAAAGATTGGCAGTTATCAAAGAGAAGTGTTTATTAAAATACCTTTCAAGTACCTGTAGGATATAATAAAAGCCATTTGTAAAGGAACTTATTAAAATAAAGCCTAGATGGAATCAATAATTTCACCACCTGCAGCTTTCACAAAACTTTTTTTTTTTTTATGAAAGTTTTTACGCATTTCATGAAAATCTTAATGTGTATTATATAGATTATGTGCTTTCTCTGTTTTGGTGGACCAGGCTAAAAGAGGTTTGCGATGCATATACTAACAGAAAGGTTGTCATATTTAAGGCGACCTTCCTGTGTTGGCAAACATTCTCTCATGCATTGAGAACATTTTGCATCTCAAGATAACCAGTGGCTACAAGTGGATACACATACCTTATTTTGCAGACAATGAAATAATTTCACCTGTGCGTTTACTAGTGTATAGCAAGCTTTTCATCCATTGTCACTAAATCTTCATGATAATCGTATGGGATATGGAAGGCAGGAAATGGGGTTCTTAATTTTCTTATGGAGAAACTGAGACTAAGAGATGAAGCGACTTGAACAAGGTCAAACAAACTGAAACAAGGTCACACCATATATAAGTGGGAGTGGGGATACAAGCTGACTATTTTAACTATATAAATAAATATACTGTTTTACTAGTATATCTGTTACCTTAGAAGCATGCCATGAGTGTCAGGTGAAATAATGTACAGAGCCCTTAGGTCAGTCAGGTCCCTTCGCGTGCTAAGTGCTCAGTATATGTTATCTGTTATTGTCACTTCCGGGCTTCCCTGGTAGCTCAGCTGGTAAAGAATCCCCCTGCAATGCAGGAGTCCCCGGTTTGATTCCTGAGTATGGAAGATCCCCTGGAGAAGGGATAGGCTACCCACTCCAGTATTCTTGGGCTTCCCTGGTAGCTCAGCGGGTAAAGAATCTACCTGCAGTGTGGGAGACATGGGTTTGATCTCTGGGTTGGGAAGATCCCCTGGAGGAGGGCATGGCAACCGACTGCAGTATTCTTGACTAGAGAATTCCACAAACAGAAGAGCTTGGCAGGCTGCGGACTCTCAAAGAGTCGGGTACGATTGAACAACTAAACACAGCATTGTCACTACGATTGTTATATGACAGAGCCTCTTCGGGCACGAAAAACACTATTCAAATCACTATATGTTTAGTTGGTAAATTTGTAGTGTAAATAATGCCATCTATAGGTATAATATGATCACTGGTAGTATTTTGGGGTCCTTAGCAAAGCAATATGATGAATAACACAGCTTCTTTCCCATTGAATCTCTCTGTGACATTTCAGCAGCCTGTAAGTCAGAGGATATTCTGTGTATCTGTGTGTCACTTCAAGATCCTCAAACACTTGGCTCCTCTCAGGCTCTACTCTCAAGGATCTGCCGTGGGTCAAGAGTTGACATGGGTCTGAGGTCTTTGAGGAGATGTACACATTGTCCTCTCAGGATTATGGGTTGAAGTCATCACCGTGTCCCAAGGTGTCTGTGATTGCTCATCCTCTGTGTGCTTCTTGCTGCATATATGATTGTCCAGAGTTCTGACTCCTGGGGAAGAGGCTGGTATTTCTTTTGAGACTCCCTTACAAATACAGCATGAACTGAACAGCCATTCTAAACCGGTAAGTGGTATGGTTTATAGTGCTAAGTTGGAGCTTGCCTTGGAAACTGACTTGTGCTCGGCTGTGGAAGTATTTGCTATGTACCAGCTCTGGTCCCAGGAAACCAAAGGAGCAAGAGAGGCACCCTTGCCTACTTAACTAACATGAGTGATTCCTATAAATAAAAAACTGATCATTAAACTCAGGTTATTATCATGACCAGGAGATATCATGACCAAAATGAAAATTCTTAATGATCTATCTTTATTGTCCTTATTTAGTTGCTAAATCATGTCTGACTCTTTTGCAACCCCATGGACTGTAGCCTGTGATGCTCCTCTGTTCATGGGACTTCCCAGGCAAGAATACTGGGTTGCTGTTTCCTTCTCCAGGGGATCTTCCTGAACCAGGGATTGAACCTGTGTCTCCTGCATTGGCAAGCAGATTCTTTACCACAGAGCCACCAAAGAAGCTGGTCCTTCCTATCTTTCTATTATGCTCTAATTGGCAGTGAATCTACTATTTTTGATTATCAGACTTAACAACAATGAACACCTAGTGGCCGGATCTGCTATTTTCCCCCTAGTGTGTGACTTTGAGTGTCAGAATTCAGATGATAGAACTTATGTGATAGAGACATAGGCTGCCATCAGGGCCTTGAAATCCTAAACGGGAAGATCTGGAGAGAGGAGGCCATGATGGGCCTCTTCCTTACTCCTTTAGAATGTATAAGCAGAGTGACCCAGACCTCTGCCCTTGTCCTTAGAATAAAGTGGAGAATGAAAGAAGGCAGGAGTTCGGATTTTTCTTTCTTTGATTCTATAAAATTATACTGCCTCCTTTACATGACCTCAGAAGGAAATCCTTGCCTTCCCTAGGGAGCACTGACAAGACAGAAAAAATTGGAGAGCGTTGTTGTTGTTGTTGAGTTGCTCAGTCCTGTCTAACTTTTGCCATTCCATGGGCTGCAGCATGCCAGTCTTCTCTGTCCTTCATCTCCCAGAGCTTGCTCAAACTCATGTCCATTGAGTCAGTGATGCCAACCAACCATTTCATCCTCTGTCACCCCTTTCTCCTCTTGCTTTCTATCTTTCCCAGCATCAGGGTTTTTTCCACTGAGTTGGCTCAGTCCTATCAACTCAAAGGATGAAGAAAAAAAAAAAAGTGCATTCTTTTTTTTTACAGAAACAAGAAAGGGCATTATTTTCTCTATGTTTACAGAAACAAGCATACCTGATTAGGGAGGACAGCTGTTTCAAAGTCACTTTATTATTCTAAGTCTTGGCGTGTATTTCCTTGTTCTAAAATACTTGAAATATATTTTGTTGAAATAATAAATGAATAGGTCTAGAGAAAATTAGAATTTAATATGTAGGCTGAGCTGCTTGCACTAGTGAGTGATCTTTGTCAACAAAATTGGTATTTCTGTCTCCCAGTTGGAGGAGAAGAAACCATTTTTAGCTCTTCTCAGACTTTAACACATATCTTCTGACTCTATTAATGGATTCAGGTTTCAGTGGCATTATATAATTCATGAAGCTGGTGTAAATATGAGGGATTTCCATATCTAGTGGCTGTTGAAATGGTTCAGTCATGACTCTGAGAAAGTCACCCTGGCTCAGGAGTGTTTTCATAAAGATTTAATCCCCATCAAACACCTTTAATGAAAATCTTTCCCAAATCACCACATATCATCAATGAGTATTTATTTAGTGTCCATTTGCAAATTAATCTGCACTAGATGGTTTTCAGACAGGTTAAGAAGCTGGTCCATACTGCCTGCTGGAAACTGACAGTAAATAAGAGCCTGGGGATAAAAGAAAAACAGCCCCAAATGATTTTTATTCAAAGATAAATGGCACTTTAATTGGCAGCCTTATGACTGAATCTAAAATGCTGTGGCCTTTTAAATGCCATATGCAGACCCAGGTGCCACAGACCCACTAATAAAGAGACAATCTTGTATCCTCAGATAAATGCATGGGTGCCCCTTGCCTGACTATCATTTAAGGATGTGTGGCAAGCAGGACAGGGACACCAAAAGAGACCATGAGGCTGTACATTCTAGTGCATCTGTTAGATGTAGTGGGAATACTCATGATAAGCATTTCTAAATAACGATTTTAGCCACAGGGTTGATGAAAGCAGACACTGAATCTTTTGCCATGTCCTGAAGATGTGTGGATCGCAGGTGATGAATCAGTTCCTCTCAATACATTGCAACCTGGCTACTTAGGTAGAAAAACATAGTCCTGATAATAGTTAAGCATGACAGCATTCATGTGTTTTGTCTAAGTTTCCAAGGACATGAAATTTACAACTTGGGGTTCCTCTTATAAAAAGGAATCTTAAATATATTGCTTCTGCAAAATCAAAAAACATAGATGAACATGTGAAAGTATATTGTAGGGTCATTCCCAGGGTTTGAACAAAACAGGGACAAGAGAAGGGCACTGAAATGAAAGCCTCGCCATCTTCAGGGTGAAGCTCTCCCGGCTTTTGGCGCAGTAGCGTAGGTTAAGGCATGGAGACTGTTTCTGCGCTTCCTGATGGTTTATGCTCACAGGCTAATCTGTTGATGCATTCACTTATGTGTGTTCTGTAATGTTGAAATGTGCCTGTAATATTGCCCAAGGCATTGATGTAGTATCAAGACTGTCTGTATATGTGGTCACCCACAGTTTAATATTTTTAGGTCTGGCCCAATAGTGCCCTTGGGTCCCCAGCAGTATAAAACAAAATAAAACAAAGCGTTAGATGAGAAGTAAAATCCAAAATAGTTATTTGTTTAAGCGTCAGAGAATCTGGCAAAAGAGAGGAAAAACGTTCCTAAGTATTTGGATATGGTGACTTTGGGTGATTGAAAGCTTTCAAAGAAAATACAAGACTAAACAGAATTGAATGGCAGTCTATATCACTGGACTTTAACAATAAAACTATTTTCCAGGAAAATGCTGCCTAATGCACGATAGTTTCCATTCAGAATTGCAATTCTGGATTGGATCCTCTGAAACAGAGACAAATTTTACTGCATTCTTACTGGTGAGAGAAATCATTATTTTGTCATCACAGGTTTTGAGTCTTGAAGAATTGGTTAGCTTTTACTTGTCTTCTAAGGGTAATCCTTTGCAATGATAATAGTAGAATGGAAAAAAGTTTTAGAAAAAAACAACCAAATCTAATAGGCATACCTTGCTTGAGTTTCTTATAGATGATGATAGGCTATCTGTAATTTGCTGGGATAAAACTAAAGTATATCTTTTCCACATTATCAGATTCTTGCTATTTTTATGAGATTAGAATAGGTATGGACCAGTTTAGATCTCAAAGTTCATCCTTACTTGTATTTAGGCTTTCTTCAGTTCAGTTCAATTCAGTTCAGTCACTCAGTCGTGTCCGACTCTTTGGGACCCCATGAATCGCAGCACACCATCACCAACTCCCGGAGTTCACTCAGACTTGTGTCCATTGAGTCAGTGATGCCATCCAGCCATCTCATCCTCTGTCATTCACGTCTCCTCTTGCCCCCAATCCCTCTCAGCATCAGAGTCTTTTCCAATGAGTCAACTATTTGCATGAGGTGGCCAAAGTTCTGGAGATTCAGCTTTAGCATCATTTCTTCCAAAGAAAATCCCAGGACTGATCTCCTTCAGAATGGATTGGGTGGATCTCCGTGAAGTCCAAGGGACTCTCAAGAGGCTTCTCCAACACCACAGTTCAAAAGCATCAATTCTTCAGGGCTCAGCTTTCTTCACAGTCCAACTCTCACATCCATACATGGCCACTGGAAAAACCATAGCCTTGACTAGATGGACCTTTGTTGGCAAAGTAATATCTCTGCTTTTCAATACGCTATCTAGGTTGGTCATAACTTTTCTTCCAAGGGGTAAGCATCTTTTAATTTCATGGCTGCAGTCACTATCTGCAGTGATTTTGGAGCCCCCAGAATAAAGTCTGACACTGTTTCCACTGTTTCCCCATCTATTTCCCATGAAGTGATGGGACCGGATGCCATGATCTTTGTTTTCTGAGTGTTGAGCTTTAGGCCAACTTTTTCACTCTCTTCTTTCACTTTCATCAAGAGGCTTTTTAGTTCTTCCTCATTTTCTGCCATAAGGGTGGTGTCATCTGCATATCTGAGGTTTTTGATATTTCTCCTGGCAATCTTGATTCCAGCTTGTGTTTCTTCCAGTCCAGCATTTCTCATGATGTTCTCTGCATATAAGTTAAATAAGCAGGTGACAATATATAGCCTTGACATACTCTTCCTATTTGGAACCAGGCTGTTCCATGTCCAGCTCTAACTGTTGCTTCCTGACCTGCATACAAGTTTCTCAAGAGGCAGCTCAGGTGGTCTGGTATTCCCATCTCTTGCACAGTTTTCCACTGTTCATTGTGATCCATACAGTCAAAGGCTTTGGCATAGTCAATAAAGCAGAAATAGATGTTTTTCTGGAACTCTTTTGCTTTTTCGATGATCCAGCGAATGTTGGCAATTTGATCTCTGGTTCCTTTGCCTTTTCTAAATCCAGCTTGAACATCTGGAAGTTCACAGTTCACATACTGCTGAAGCCTGTCTTGGAGAATTTTGAGTATTACTTTACTAGCATGTGAGATGAGTGCAATTGTGCAGTAGTTTGAGCATTCTTTGGCATTGCCTTTCTTTGGGATTGGAATGAAAATGGACCTTTTCCAGTCCCGTGGCCACTGATGAATTTTCCAAATTTGCTGGCATATCGAGTGCAGCACTTTCACAGCAACATCTTTTAGGATTTGAAATAGTTCAACTGAAATTCCATCACCTCTGCTAGCTTTGTTCATAGTGATGCTTCCTAAAGCCCACTTGACTTCACATTTCAGGATGTCTGGCTCTAGGTGAGTAATCACACCATCATGATTAGCTGGGTCATGAAGACATTTTTTGTACAGTTCTTCTGTGTATTCTTGCAACCTCTTCATAATATCTTCTGTGTCTCTTGGGTCCATACCATTTCTGTCCTTTATTGAGTCCATCTTTGCATGAAATGTTCTCTTGGTAGCTTTAATTTTCTTGAGGAGATCTCTAGTTTTTCCCTTTGTGTTGTATTCCTCTATTTCTTTGCATTGATCACTGAGGAAGGCTTTCTTATCTCTCCTTGCTATTCTTTGGAACTCTGCTTTCAATGGTTATATCTTTCCTTTTCTCCTTTGCTTTTCAACCTCTTCTTTTCACAGCTATTTGTAAGGCCGCCTCAGACAGCCATTTCGTTTTTTTGCATTTCTTTTTCTCTAGTATGGTCTTAGTCTCTGTCTCCTGTACAGTGTCATGAACCTCCATCCATAGTTCATCAGGCAATTTATCTATCAGATCTAGCCCTTAAATCCATTTCTCACTTTCACTGTGTAATCATAAGGGATTTGATTTAGGTCATACTTGAATGGTCTAGTGATTTTCCCTACTTTCTTCAATTTAAGTCTGAATTTGGTAATAAGCAGTTTATAATCTGAGTCACAGTCAGCTCCTGGTCTATTTTTTTGCTGACTGTATAGAGCTTCTCCATCTTTGGCTGCAAAGAATATAATCAATCTGTTTTCCTTGTTGGCCATCTGATGATGTTTATGTGTAGAGTCTTCTCTTGTGTTGTTGGAAGAGGGTGTTTGTTATGGCCAGGTTGTTCTCTTGGCAAACCTCTATTAGCCTTTGCCCTGCTTCATTCGGTACTCTAAGGCCAAGTTTGCCTGTTATTCCAGGTGTTTCTTGACTTCCTACTTTTGCACTCCAGTCCCCTATAATGAAAAGGATATCTTTTTGGGTGTTAGTTCTAAAAGCTCTTGTAGGTTTTCATAGAACCATTCAACATCAACTTCTTCAGCATTACTGCTCGGGGCATAGACTTAGATTACTGCAATATTGAATGGTTTACCTTGGAAATGAACTGAAATCATTCTGTCATTTTTGAGATTGCATCCAAGTACTACACTTCGGACTTTTGTTGAGTATGATGGCTACTCCATTTATTCTAAGAGATTCCTGCCCACAGTAGTAGATATAATGATCATCTGAGTTAAATTCACCCATTCCAGGCCATTTTAGTTCTCTGATTCCTAGAATGTCAACTTTCACTCTTGCTATCTCCTGTTTGACCACTTCCAATTTGCCTTGATTCATGGACCTAACATTCCAGATTCCTATGCAATATTGCTCCTTACAGCATCGGACCTTGCTTCTATCAACAGTCACATCCATAACTGGGTATTGTTTTTGCTTTGGCTCCATCCCTTCATTCTTTCTGGAGTTATTTCTCCACTGATCTCCAGTAGCATATTGGGCACCTACTGACCTGGGGAGTTCATTTTTCAGTGTCCTATCTTTTTGCCTTTTATACTGTTCATGGGGTTCTCTAGGCAAGAATTCTGAAGTGGTTTGCCATTCACTTCTCCAGTGGACCACATTCTGTCAGACCTCTCCACCATGATCCGTCCATCTTGAGTGGCCCCACAGGGCATCTGAAGTCTGAAGGTAGACTTCTAAAGTTACATCATTGTCAAACTTCTTCCCCTGTCCAGCCTGTTTCCTTTAGTTTCTTGAAAGCACTTCTTTACTCTCATGCCTAAGAATACCCAATTCATTGCTGCTTGTTGGGAATGTCACCTAAGCAAATCCATAGAAAAAGCAGACTATATTGAGTGCTTTGTATTTCTATTTGAGTTTTTGAGGAATGGAAGTGACAAAACACAGGAGAAGGGATAAAAGTGGTGGATATGTTTCTATAACTTTCATATTTACCATGGCTGACTAGCAAGCTGAAAAGTGAACTTTTAAATTAAGGATAGAATAATTTTCCACAGTTCTTGGCATCAAATGAGCACAATGCCCTTCCCCTAAGTGAATTTTGTTAGTCAGTTTGAAACCAAGCTGTGTACTCTGGCATGGGTTGACATTTGCCCCCTGGTCAGGGTCAGGCATTCTGTGATACCAGACAGTCAATTTCAAGCATTGCTGGAGCCACAAAATGAGCCATTCCTGTGACAACAGAAACCTTAGAAAAGGCAGGTAATGCGGGATGCTAGGGCTTCTCTTGGCATTTCTGCAGCAGGGCCAAAGCCAGATGCCAAGCTGTTTATCCATCTGCTGTTGACTCCACTCTGAATTAGTCAAACAGGGCATACCACCTGTTGCGTATGAAACAGTTTTGAAATGAGTAGACCATCTTTTATAAAGGCCAGACATAAAGTCATAATACAAAGATCACCTATATTAATATTACATTTTGGTATTCAAAGGATTTTTTCTCAGAACAGCATGCAGAGCATATGCTTTAAAAATATAGCAAATTGACTGTCCCCCCCCACCCCGCTGGCCCCCATTTATTTTGAAAACGAAATGGCTGAATGAAGTGGCAAATGTGTTGAAGTTACAGCAGAAAGATACAGGAGATGACACTGGATAGAAACAAGGCAAGATAAGAAAGGACATCATAAGTATTTATAAACTTATTATAAATGAGAGAGCCATTCAAGGATTTAAGCATGGAAGCTATGATTACTTTTGTATTTTAGTGAGTAAACTTTCAGATAAACATTATCTCACTGGAACCTCAAAATAACTGTAACATAAGAAGGTCTGACATTATTCACTCCATTTTCACATGAGGAAAAACTGAGGCTTCAGGACATTTAATCACTTGACTAAAGGCACACAGTTATGTAGTGGAGAGAACATTGAGCCTGCAGTTCTGATTCCAAATCCTGCCGTGGGTGGTCACAGAAAATATTCAGTAGAAGAGAAATTCCAATCCAAGAGGGCAGACTATGTGCAAATGCCCAACTGTAATTGATGAAAAAGACGTATTGCAAAAAACAGATCAAGGGAGAGATGAGAGCCGGCAATATTGATGTTTCCAACTGCATCACACTCACACACAGAAGCTTCCACGCTGCTGTCACTGTGTGGGAGGGAAACTAAGGAGACTTGTGCATCATCAGTTGTCACCCCCAGGTACACACAGACCATAGATTATTATCCTGAATCTTAGGGAGAAGCCTGCATCCTTTTTGTAGAAGCAAATAAAAAGACAGTCTTCTACTTTATTCCCAGACCGCTTTTCCAGGGCCAACCATCTATTTGAATGGCAAAGGTGTCCATGACGGACTGAAAAGTTTTATTTTCAGGCAAGCAGATTTCTGGTTCTTTGCCCTGTCTTTCTAAGATAACACTATGTAGGACATTTGGGGGACTTCCCTGGTGGTCTAGCTGTTAGGTCTCCCACTTTACACTGCTGAGGGCATGGGTTCAATCCCTGGCCTCCCTGATGGGGGAACTAAGATCCCACAAGATGTGTAAAGTGGAAAAAAAAAAAAAGAAAAGGCAAACTAAAAAAAAAAAAAAATATGAGCGTGGCATAGTAGGGTTGAGTGGTGCTAGTCCCTGGGTTGGGATTTCAGACTCAAGCCAGGTGACAGGGATCAAGCCTGTCAGACTAGATCCTGGGTGGGGATCTATACACCCTCAGGAAGGTGCTCAGTTGGTGGGTGGACAGGCGCTGAGTGGAGTTCTGGCCCCTGGGTTTTCACTTAAAGCCAAAGTTCTTAGAATGCTGAGATGATGTCTGTCCTGGATTATCCATGTGGAGGGATACGCAGGGTTAGTGGGGACAGGCCCATGCCTGCTCACTCACTGTGTACCCTGCATTTTAAGTATTTCTGGGTAAGAGAACAACATCAGGAATCCACTGCTTCTGTGACTGCTGCCTGGTGATTACATCAGAGAAATTTTCTTTGCTTCCTTTATAGAGAAAGACTTGATGTCAGTGTATTGAAGACCTTTTACTTTTTTTTTTTTATTACTTTGACATAAAGTATAGTCTATCAAATATAATGTGTCACTCAATTTTGAATTGGTATTCTACTGCTTGAAATCACCCCTCACAATATGAAGTATTGAAGGGGGTGCAGAACTACATCTAATTTTGTAGTATTAAAATACAAATTGTAGAAACAACATTAAAGGTGATACTAAGAGTTATTTCTGAACCGTGGATTTACAGATAGCTTATATTTGCTTTTACATATTTTTTCCTGAATTTTTAAAAAGTCCACAATGAGCATATATTACATTTGAAAGCAGAAAAGTAAATATTATTTCAAAAATTACAACATACTATCAAACAATTTCCCTATCTGTTGGCAGCAGAGAGGGCAGAGACTATTTTTGTCCTTTTATTCTTGACATCATGTTATATGAATAGGCTCAATTTAAAGATGGTAAGAAGCCTTTCTGAGACTTCCCAAGCATTACACTGTAACATATTTTCTGGTTTACAGTCTAGTACAATTTCCTTCTGAATGATGTTCTTGATTTTTCTGGCATTCAAATACAGTATATTCCTGTCTGTATCATATCAGGAAATGCTTCTTTGTTTTATCTGGATCTAGAGTTTATTGTCTAAAAGTGGCATTCAGATGGCGAAGTAGTCACACTGCCTTTTTTGTTTCATAGGAACAATGACATTACTTCTAAGATGGGTTGAAAATAAGGAATTAACCCTCTCAAATCATGAAAACAATGAAAAATGTAAGAAACAGACAAATATTTTAGAATTAAATTCAAATTAATTTTACAGTGGGACTTCCCAGGTGGTGCAGTGGTAAAGAGTCTGCCTGCCAATGCAGCAGATGCAAAAGACGCAGGTTTGATCCCTGGGTAAAGAGGATCCCCTGGAGTAGGAAATGGCACCCATTCTAGTACTTTTGCATGGAAAATTCTGTGGACAAAAGAGCCTGAAGGGCTACAGTCCATGGGTTCACAAAGAGTCAGACATAACTGAGCACGTACTCATCCACAATTTTACAATTAAATATTGTCAGATCCCCTGGTGGCTCAGACAGTAAAGCATCTGCCTGCCTGCAATGTGGGAGACCTGGGTTCGATCCCCAGGTTGGGAAGATTCCCTGGAGAAGGAAATGGCAACCCACTCCAGTACTCTTGCCTAGAAAATTCCATGGATGGAGGAGCCTGGTGGGCTAGTCCATGGAGTCGCAGAGTCGGACACGACTAAGCGAATTTGCTTTTGCTATTGTCAGTTACACATATGAACTTGTCAAAATTAATAATAAGGGTATGAAACAGTATCACAATATACAGAGATATTTATAATGCAATTAGTAGAAAAATAAGGCCACAATCTTAAAGGAAATTGAGTTAGAGAAGTGAGATTATTAGTGATTTTGAAACCTGATTTCATTTTAATTGATAATATTGTTCTTATGTGTTTCCCAAGTAGCACACTGGTAAAGAATCTGCTTATCAATGCAGGAGACATGAGTTCAGTCTCTGGGTCAGGAATATCCCCTGGAGGAGGAAATGGCAACCCACTTCAGTATTCTTGTCTGGAAAATTCTGTGGACAGAGGAGCCTGGCAGGCTACAGTCCATGGGGTCGCAAAGAATTAGACATGACTGAGCATGCACAAACACATGCACTATTGTTCTTATGGCAAAAAAATAGGATGTCAGGCAAGTATACATACTGAACACCCTTCTAACCAAAGTATTCCACCCATTTTCTCAAGCAAAATATATTGTTTGAACTTCATCCTAGGGGAGTAGTTGGTGCCTACCTAATACCCATTTTTGCCCTTTTATCTTCCTCTAA
Source organism: Nanger dama (assembly GCA_917880005.1). Lineage (NCBI taxonomy): Eukaryota > Metazoa > Chordata > Mammalia > Artiodactyla > Bovidae > Nanger > Nanger dama. The sequence goes on from CAKJTW010000007.1 coordinate 43,159,596, forward strand.
GAAGTGTGATTTAGTGCAGCTAATTACCATAAGGAATAGCTGATCCTTTGCCAATTCTAGGGGTTAAAGTGATTTGTTCAATATGTTTGTCAATGATTAGAAATGTGTCTTTGATATAATTTGGGTTAAAGCATATGAGAAAAGTTTGCTGAAGGCTCCTGGAAAAGTTGATCTTTCTATTCTAGGAAACCTGGAAATGATTTCTCTTTTCAGTGTTTTCCTGCAGAGATGTGAGGCCCAGACTCAGTTAGGATGCTGACCCACAAAGGAGTTTAAAGTAGAAAACTCTCTTAATTAAGTCAAACTAAGGTTTAACCTACTTTGGTCTCTCATATTTAAGCCAGTTTAAGTTACATGCCTTTTTTTTTTTCCTCTTTGCTGTAGAACCCATCCTAACAGGTAGATATATGATGAAATGTCTGGCATTCTTAATTGTCTGAAATATAAACTATAATCCTAAGAGCTGGAGCAATGTGAAAAAAAAACCTCACCAAATTATTACATTCTTATCATATCAAAGTAAAAAATTTATTTAATCAAGCAGTTACATAAATTGGATTTGAGCTTCCAAATGAATAGTTGGTTAATAATTAATCCTATTTAAAACCTGGGTTAATTTTCAATATTTTCCTGTTTATAGTTCATTATTTACCAGTGATAGGTCTAAATTGCTTTTGTTAAAACATATTTTATCTACATTTAACAATATATGTCAGCTTTTTCAGAAGACAAGAAAATGAAACATCTTTATGTGTCTCAGTGGATTTTTGATATATCAGAAAATTTTCAAGACATAAATATAGATGTAACTAGAGTGAAGATTAAAACACCCTCAGCATCCAGTATAAAGGATGATCAAAAATTATTTTGAAATCAAACCTGACAAAACTGAAAATACTGAGAAGGGTATCCTATAGATCTGGGACAAGCATCTAAGTCATAGGAAATAGATTTTCTTTCAATTATTATTTAACAATAATTAGTCAATGGTAGTTAACACATTGCTGTATTTCCACTCCACTGATCAGGAGTCAATACCATGTGGAAATATTAAGCTGATATGAAAGCTAAAATTAGAGAAAACTCTATTGTTAATGTCTGTCCAGCACTCTCCTAGTACCTGCTCTCCCCTTTCTTATGGGGAAACCAGTTCCATGTAGTCCATCTAGTGCTATCTCCCCACGCCAGAAATGTAGGAAAACGACAGGTCAATGAGAGTACCTCCCACTGCCAATGCATCACAGTGCCACATACAGAAATGAGTCCAGATACCAGCTTACCAGAGTGGTCCTGAAAGGTCAGAACCATTTATAGTCACTACAGATGGGAATACCAGACCACCTGACCTGCCTCTTGAGAAACCTGTATGCAGATCAGGAAGCAACAGTTAGAACTGGACATGGAACAACAGACTGGTTCCAAATAGGAAAAGGAGTACATCAAGGCTGTACATTGTCACCCTGCTTATTTAACTTCTATGCAGAGTACATCATGAGAAATGCTAGGCTGGCTGAAGCACAAGCTGGAATCAAGATTGCCAGAAGAAATGTCAATAACCTCAGATATGCAGATGACATCACCCTCGTGGCAGAATGTAAAGAAGAACTAAAGAGCCTACTGATGAAAGTGAAGGAGGAGAGTGAAAAAGTTGGCTTAAAGCTCAACATTCAGAAAACGAAGATCACAGCATTTGGTCCCATCACTTCATGGCAAATAAATGGGGAAACAGTGTCAGACTTTATTTTTGGGAGCTCTAAAATCACTGCAGATGATGACTGCAACCATGAAATTAAAAGACACTTACTCCTTGGCAGAAAAGTTATGACCAACCCAGACAGCACATTGAAAAGCAGAGACATAACTTTGTCAACAACAGATCCATCTAGTCAAAGCTATGTTTTTCCAGTAGTCATGTATGGATCAGAGAAGGCAATGGCACCCCACTCCAGTACTCTTGCCTGGAAAATTCCATGGATGGAGGAGCCTGGTGGGCTGCAGTCTATGGGGTCGCTAAGAGTCGGACACACATGACTGAGCGACTTCACTTTCACTTTTCATTTTCATACATTGGAGAAAGAAATGGCAACCCACTCTAGTACTCTTGCCTGGAGAATCCCAGCGACGGGGGAGCCTGGTGGGCTGCTGTCTATGGGATCGCACAAGGTTGGACACGACTGTCGCGACTTAGCAGCAGCCGCCTGTATGGATGTAAGAGTTGGACTATAAAAAAGCTGAGCACCGAAGAATTGATGCTTTTGAACTGTGGTGTTGGAGAAGACTCTTGAGAGTCCCTTGGAGTGCAAGGAGATCCAACTAGTTCCTCCTAAGGGAAATCAGTTTTGAATATTCATTGGAAGGACTGTTGCTGAAGCTGAAACTCCAATATTTTGGCCACCTGATGCAAACAGCTGACTCATTTGAAAAGACCCTGATGCTGGAAAAGATTGAGGGCAGGAGGAGAAGGGGACGACAGAGGATGAGATGACTGGATGGTATTACTGATTCAATGGACATGGGTTTGGGTGGACTCCAGGAGTTGGTGATGGACAGGGAGGCCTGGCGTGCTGTGATTCATGGGGTCGCAAAGAGTCAGAGACGACTGAGCGACTGAACTGAACTGAACTGAACATGTTGAATCAGGTTGTCCTTGTCTTATCTGTAACCAAAGTAGAATTTTAGAAATCATTTTTTACCCTGTGACTCATAATTTATCCTCCATTTACAGTAAAATATAGGCATTTCCCACAACTGGAAAAATCAGCAGAATACTGTATGTTATTAGACTCCTAGAGAATATTTTCTGTCTCATCCAGGGAGTGAAGGAAATAATAAGTTTCTCCTTACTAGAGCTAAAAATAAAACAGTGCAGGCATTTTCCCCTAATGATTAGTTTTCTTGATCTGAGGACAGAACTGAAAGAGTTCAGAGGTAAGATTCTTCCTTGTGAGATGTATTTTCCTCTCACTAGTCATTTCACAGATGTCTCTGGGTAGATGCTGGAAGTGAACTTTCTGTGATTCAAAAAGGCTACGTTTTTCTCTCCCTTTAATAAAGTGTCATTAGAATATCAGAAGTTTCACCTAAGGAATCAAAATTCCAACAGCCATTATGTTCCACACTTTGAACTGTGCAGCTTATTCTACTTGTAAGTAGCCTTGAAATGTTAGACACAGAAACATTAATGCCCTGTTCTGCTGTGGACAAGACAATGCCCACATGTGTCATACTGAATGTCACAAAGTCTCTCTGTGCCTGCTCAGTGAGAGAGACTTCTGGTAACATTCAACATAAAAAGATATTCTTTTCCAACAAAGAAGCAAAATTGGAAATAAAGTATAGATGGGGATAAAGGAGACATTTCTAGCTCAAAACATAGTTCTGTTGGGGAATGTTATTCCTGCAGAACTGATCTTTGTTTTACCTGGTCCTGAAGCCATTAATCAGGATGTGCAGAGCTCTACTGGTTATCACGCCTTTTGGACTAGCATGTACCACATGTTGTGTGTTTGCTCAGTCACTCAGTTGTATCTGACTCTTGGCAACCCCATAAATTGTAGCCCACCAGACTCTAGTATGTACCACATACCTAAAGGGCTTCAGCATAGCTGATGGTCTGCTGGAGGACAGGAGGGTATCGAAAATCCAATGACAGGATCTTTTTGTTTTTAATTTATTTTTAGTTGGAATATAGTTGCTTTCCAATGTTGTGTTAGTTTCTGCCATACAACAACCTGAATGAGCTATAGGCATACATACGTGCCCACCCTTGTGAGCCTCCCTCCCACCACTCCCCTCATCCCACCCCTGTAGCTCATCACAGAGCACAGAGTTGAGTTCCTGTGTTACACAGCATCTTCCCACTAGCTATCTGTTTTACATATGATAATGTATATGTTTCAACGCTACTCTTTCAATGCATCTCACCTGCTCCTTCCCCTGTTGTGACCATAAGTCTGTGTTTGCATTTCTATTATTGCCCCAAGGATTCCAACCAGGAGATATCATGATCAGCAGCGAACATTGTAGGGGATTTGAGGGCCTGGGAAGCTTAGATTTCATACTCTGCCTCCTCTAACTTCATGCAGCATGTTTGTGTATCTTTTACTTCCAGTCAAGTAACTTGTGTTCTTCTCCTTCTATTAACACCAGTCACTCCAGTGTTATCTTTGTGACAGTTCCAATCTGTCACATGGGTGGTAAGGAGACGTACTGTAATGAGATGTTTGGGAGGAAGCACTTTCGAAAAGCATGGGCTTCCTTCTCTCAAGGATGGTACAGATCTTGCTGTAGACATTAGGAGCCATCAGGGAAGAGGCACTGAGTTATGATTAAAGATGTTCTCTGAAGTGGCTATGTTGACAGAAAGAGGAGCTGACTATTCAGAATTTAGTAAAGGAGACTTGCTACTATTCAGATACTGGGTATGAAACATGAACCAGCCTAGGTCACTGGGGAAACATTAATAATATCAGTTAGAGACTAGATCATAGGGCAGTTTGAATGGAATTTTCTTTATTAGATTTTACTGATTCCAAGATGCACATTTTTTCATACTTTAGTATTTCTGGAAATGGGATGTGTCTTACAAACAAGGGCATGTTATCTTGAATTGGCAATGCTTTTTTCATTCTTAGAAGAACTTAAAAAAAAATGTCTTATAACCAGTGGTATGTAAGAAAAATATGTGACTACCCAATGAGACAGGTTTGGAGTAGCACCAACTCCACTCTAATTTAAGATTATAGCACCAGAGTTATAGTATGTGAAATATTTCATAAGCTGTGTATAGTATATGAGCTGAAGGTTGAGTTACTTCTCAAATAGTCACTCCTGTTCTTTCTCTAAATGCCCACATATAGAGATACATTCTGCACCTTGTTATTTCTCTCATTAGGCTGTACTCTAAGATACCACAAAATCATGTTTATTTCATTCCATTGAATGTTTGGCACTGATTGCATCTAGGTTATCCAATGCTGAAGGATCCTATTTAAATCATCTTTGGTATCACACTAGAGATACTGAGCCTGTGCTATACTAGCTTCCTTTCTTTCTTTCTACAAAGAATATTGCTTTGGTCACAGTTTACCTAATGATGGTTAAAGCAAACTATGTAAATGTTTTGGCCGAGGCAGAGATTTAATATTCCTTTAACAAAATAGTTTCTTTAAGCTAATACAAATTTATTTTTTCTAATAATTATTGAAGTAAGAGTTATAAAGGAATGGAGAGAATATGCTATAAGGTAATTTTATCACAAAAAATGTGCTTGAAAATGATATAGTCATTTAATGGCTAGAAATATTCTTTTATAAATAGTCATGGCTTTACACTGTTAAATATGAGGTATATAATATATAAAGTTATTTATTAATACTATACATGTACATATTTAATAGTAAAAAGCTATCTGTTTTAGAAATAAATAACTTTTATGGCTACACAAAATTAATTTTGTTTATTCCTGCTTACTTTTCTAAAAAATAATACAGATGATATGATTAATTAAAAATATATATACTGTGTGTATTGTTTCTACATACACTGTTGATGCAGTATCAGCCATTAAGCTATTACAGCCTCATAAGGAGCTGACATTTACAGTTTTTCATTTTTTCTCACCTCATTGTTAGATCTTGATCTCTGCAGCATGTTAGTTTTAATGAAAAAGACAGATAATATAATAAAATATGGAAACTTACTGTTTGTCTTAGAAACTATAAATATTAATCTAAGAATATAAAGTTAGACTCCTTATGAAGACTGCTATAATAATGAAAGGTTTGGTATTATAAAAAATGTTACATTAAGGGTTCTCTCAGATCATTGAATAAAGCAGAGCTGAGTGCTTTTGAGTCTTTGGGGACAACTTTTCTTTCTTACTTTTAAATGTATTCCATTATGTCACTCTCACTCTTCTGCCCCTCGTTTTATACTGTTGTTTCTCCCATCTCACCTCATCATCTTCCCACTGTCCATCGTTTCTTGTTCTCCCTCGCTAATTCTGTCTCATCGAGGTGAACAGAGGTAGTTCATAAGCTCCACAAGGTCAGAGGCTGTGTCTCTCTATTAATTATCCACTTGATCCTGGTGCCTGTCTCATCACTGGCACATGCAAAGCAACAAAAGTTGCCTGATAGCTAAAATAATTTTGAGATTGGTGTAGCTCCAGATGGACACTGTCTTTAGGTATTTTAAGCCAAGTCTAAACAGTGTCTATGACATTAAATGTTTCTTTGGTTGTTGCTTTTATCATCACCATTAGTATGCGATTGTTCTGTTTGAGCTCATTCCTTGAAACAGATCATGTTGTTTTGAGATTTCCTTTTATTTCTCTAGATAAACTAGTCAAATGTTGTCACTCCCTTTCTGTGAAAGTGTGCATACTTGATTGCTTGAGACCCACAAATGGTTTTACAAGTTAGCGAGGGCTCCCAGACACGAGCATAGAATTTGAGTCATCCAAGCTGTATTTTCAAAGTGTTACCAAATGTCTGGGGGCTTCCTCAGTGGCTCAGTGGGTAAAGAATCTGCCTGTGATGTGGGAGATCCAAGAGATATAGCTTCACTCCCTGTGTTGGAAAGTTTCCCTGGAGGAGGGCATGGTAACTCACTTGAGGATTCTCGCCTGGAGAATCCCATGGACAGAGGAGCCTGGTGGGCTGCAGTCCATGGGGTTGCAGAGGGAGACATGCTGAGGACACTGAGCAGGCATGCAAGCGCCAAACATCTGATAGTCACATTGAAACCCTAGGCATCGATTAGAAACGACTGCATTGCTCAAGGAAAATAGGATTCACTTTCTTAGACAGGTTACTATTCCTGAGAAAAGTACCACAATTTGGAACAACAGCAGCAGCAATAATAATCATAAAGCCAGGACTTTACTCGGCATCTCTCTACCTTTTTATGTCTTGAATAATATAGAAAATTGTTGCCATTTCTTGTATTGATGTGGTAAATGGGAACTTGTTATTATATCATGTATTTTATAACACACTAAAGGGTTTATTTAGCATAATAAAATAAAAATAGGTGTACATTTGGAAATTGCTCAATTATATTTGTTTTATATCAACATTGTCTTTCTCACCAGTAAAAACAAAACAACAAAAATCTTACCAGTGATTTTATGTTCATAAGTGTTTCAAATCATACTGTTAAAAGGGTAACTAAATTGGCACTAACAAAATTGATTTAGGCATAATATGTTCCTTTTCTTGGCTCTAACAAAAGATCTGTGCTTATATCAGCCCCATGGGGATGCGGAGTAGAAGACAATCAGAAGGAAAAGCCCCTTTGACAGTTTACTTTTTATTTTCATTTTCCTCAGGTCTCACAGATGGTTTCCCATAGTATTACCCCTTAGCAGTTAAGCGAGCCAACTTTCTAGATCCTCCGCCTTCTAGTTGGGAGACCTTCAGTTCAGTTCAGTCACTCAGTCGTATCCGACTCTTTGGGACCCCATGAATCGCAGCATGCCAGGCCTCCCTGTCCATCAACAACTCCCGGAGTTCACTCAGAGTCACGTCCACAGAGTCCGTGATGCCATCCAGCCATCTCATCCTCAATTGTCCCCTTCTCCTCCTGCACCCAATCCCTCCCAGCATCAGAGTCTTTCCCAGTGAGTCAACTCTTCATATGAAGTGGCCAAAGTACTGGAGTTTCAACTTTAGCATCATTCCTTCCAAAGAAATACCAGGGCTGATCTCCTTCAGAATGGACTGGTTGGATCTCCTTGCAGTCCAAGGGACTCTCAAGAGTCTTCTCCAACATCACAGTTCAAAAGCATCAATTCTTCGGCTCCCAGCCTTCTTCACAGTCCAACTCTCACATCCACACATGAACACAGGAAAAACCATAGCCTTGACTAGACGGACCTTTGTTAGCAAAGTAATGTCTCTACTTCTTAATATCCTATCTAGGTTGGTAATAACTTTTCTTCCAAAGAGTAAGCGTCTTTTAATTTCATGGCTGCAGTCACCATCTGCAGTGACTTTGGAGCCCCCAAATAAAGTCTGACACTGTTTCCACTGTTTCCCCGTCTATTTCCCATGAAGTGATGGGACCAGATGCCATGATCTTCATTTTCTGAATGTTGAGCTTTAAGCCAACTTTTTCACTCTCCTCTTTCACTTTCATCAAGAGGCTTTTTAGTTCCTCTTCACTTTCTGCCATAAGGGTAGTGTCATCTGCATATCTGAGGTTATTGATATTTCTCCTGGCAATCTTGATTCCAGCTTGTGCTTCTTCCAGCCCAGCGTTTCTCATGATGTACTCTGCATAGAAATTAAATAAGCAGGCTGACAATATACAACGTTGATGTACTCCTTTTCCTGTTTGGAACCATGCTGTTGTTCCATGTCCAGTTCTGACTGTTGCTTCCTGACCTGCATATAGGTTTCTCAAAAGGCAGGTCAGGTGCTCTGGTATTCCCATCTCTTTCACAGTTTTCTACAGTGTATTGTGATCCACATAGTCAAAAGCTTTGGCATAGTCAATAAAGCAGAAATAGATGTTTTTCTGGAACTCTTTTGCTTTTTCCATGATCCAGCAGATGTTGGCAATTTGATCTCTGGTTCCTCTGCTTTTTCTAAAACCAGCTTGAACATCTGGAGGTTCACGGTTCATGTATTGCTGAAGTCTGGCTTGGAGAATTTTGAGCATTCCTTTACTAGCATGTGAGTGAGTGAGTGAGTGAGTGAAGTCGCTCAGTCGTGTCTGACTCTTTGCGACCCCATGGACTGCATCCCTCCATGGGATTCTCCAGGCAAGAGTACTGGAGTGGGTTGCCATTTCCTTCTCCAGGGGATCTTCCTGACCCAGGGATTGAACCTGGGTCTCCTGCATTCCAAGCAGACGCTTTAACTTCTGAGCCACCAAGGAAGCCCTACTAGTGTGTGAGATGAGTACAATTGTGCGGCAGTTTGAGCATTCCTTGACATTGCCTTTCTTTGGGATTGGAATGAAAACGGACCTTTTTCCAGTCCTGTGGCCACTGCTGAGGTTTCCAAATTTGCTGGCATATTGAGTGCAGCACTTTCACAGCATCATCTTTCAGGATTTGAAACAGCTCCACTGAATTCCATCACCTCCACCAGCTTTGTTCGTAGTGATGTTTTCTAAGGCCCACTTGACTTCACATTTCAGGATGTCTGGCTCTAGGTGAGTGATCACACCATTGTGATTATTTGGGTCATGAAGATCTTTTTGTATGGTTCTTCTGTGTATTCTTGCCACCTCTTCTTAATATCTTCTGCTTCTCTTGGGTCCATACCATTTCTGTCCTTTATCAAGCCCAACTTTGCATGAAATGTTCCCTTGGTCTCTCTAGTTTTCTTGAAGGGATCTCTAGTCTTTTCCATTCTGTTGTATTCCTCTATTTCTTTGCATTGATCTCTGAGGAAGGCTTTCTTAGGAAAATATATTTCTGACCAAAGAACAGTTCTCTGGAGTGCCTGTGGATAAACTTTTGTCTATTCTTGGGAACTGTGCTCTGTAACTTAAAGAAATGAGCACTCCCTAGAATCAGATGACCTCCATTCCAACCTAACTCTACCATTTACTATTTGGTTACCTTAGACCTCAGTTACTTCCTTTGTAAAACGAAGACGATGCCTGCCTCAATGGGTTGTAAAATTAAAATATAAGTAAAAATGTTAATGTAAATGTTAATTAATTTTCCTTTCTTATGACACCTGAAAGGTATTATGCCTGCATTAAGTACTTGGATGTGAATTGGTCTCCACCTGAGAGCAAAAGAACAATGAACTGAAACAGAAATATAAAAGAATAATAAGCACATTTTTATTGGTTGAGCAAAAAGGCCAACATTAGAAAAAGCAAATACCTGCAAGTTACATGAATCTAGGTTAATTGTTCAGGAGGTTTTTCTGGTTGCAGTGAAGACTTAAAAATTTAAATCACTTTACTCATAGATATTCAGATATATCTAATTTAGCCTAACTTGACCTCTCAACATAAATAAATGAGGCACATAAAATATTAATATTTTAAATGAAAAAATTTCAAGAAGATGATTTTATTTTAAGGAACTAAGCTCTAATTTTTATTAAGCAACTAGGTGACTCAGTGGTAAAGAATCTGCTGGCCAAAGCAGGAGACACAGAATACACAGGTTCGATCCCTGAGTCAGGAAGATCCCCTGGAGGAGAACCAACCCAGCAACCCAGCCCAGTATTATTGTATGAAGTATTCTGTGGACAGAAGGAGCCTGGTGGGTTGCAGCCCATGAATCTCAAAAGAGAAGGATGCAACTGAACACACGTGCAAAGACTACAGAAATGCCAGTAGAAAATATTTTAGGCAAAAATAATTATTATACTGCTATTAATAAGTAGCCAAGATTTACTGATACTTATTATCAGATACCAACTGAGTGCTAGTGGTTACAGACATTGGTAGGGAATATTTATATATATCAACTCCTCTTAGTCCCACAACAACCCTAATAAATAGGCGTTATTATTGCTGTTACTGTTATTATTATGACTTTATGAAAGAAGAATTTGAGGCCCAGTAAGAAGCACCTGGATTAATAAGCAAATTTGGCCTTGGGATATGAAATGAAGCAGGGCAAAGACTAACAGAGTTTTGCCAAGAAAATGCACTGGTCATAGCAAACACCCTCTTCCAACAACACAAAAGAAGACTCTACACATGGACATCATCAGATGGTCAGCACCGAAATCAGATTGATTATATTCTATGCAGCCAAAGATGGAGAAGATGTATACAGTCAACAAAAACAAGACCAGGAGCTGACTGTGGCTCAGATCATGAACTCCTTATTACCAAATTCAGACTGAAATTGAAGAAAGTAGGGTAATCAATAGACCATTCAAGTATGACCTAAGTCAAATCCCTTATGATTATACAGTGGAAGTGAGAAATAGATTTAAGGGCCTAGATCTGATAGATAGAGTGCCTGATGAACTATGGAATGAGGTTCATGACATGGTACAGGAGACAAGAATCAAGACCATTCCCATGGAAAAGAAATGCAAAAAAGCAAAATGGCTGTCTGAGGAGGACTTACAAATAGCTGTGAAAAGAAGAGAAGTGAAGAGCAAAAGAGAAAAGGAAAGATATGAGCATCTGAATGCAGAGTTCCAAAGAATAGCAAGGAGAGATAAAATATCCTTCCTCAGCAATCAATGCAAAGAAATAGAGGAAAACAACAAAATGGGAAAGACTAGAGATCTCTTCAAGAAAATCAGAGATGCCATGGGGACATTTCATGCAAAGATGAGCTCGATAAGGACAGAAATGATATGGATCCAAGAGAAGCAGAAGATATTAAGAAGAGGTGGTAAGAATACACAGAAGAACTGTACAGAAAAGATCTTCATGACCAAGATAATCACACCATCGTGATGTGAGCCAGACATCCTGGAATGTGAAGTCAAGTGGGCCTTAGAAAGCATCACTATGAACAAAGCTAGTGGAGGTGATGGAGTTCCAGTTGAGCTGTTTCAAATCCTGAAAGATGATGCTGTGAAAGTGCTGCACTCAATATGCCAGCAAATTTGGAAAACTCAGCACTGGCCACAGGACTGGAAAAGGTCTGTTTTAATTCCAATCCCAAAGAAAGGCAATGCCAAAGAATGCTCAAACTACCACACAATTGCACTCATCTCACATGCCAGTAAAGTAATGCTCAAAATTCTCCAAGCCAGGCTTCAGCAGTACATGACCGTGAACTTCCTGATGTTCAAGCTGGTTTTAGAAAAGTCAGAGGAACCAGAGATCAAATTGCCAACATCTGCTGGATCATGGAAAAAGCAAGAGAGTTCCAGAAAAACATCTATTTCTGCTTTATTGACTATGCCAAAGCTTTTGACCGTGTGGATCACAATACACTGTAGAAAATTTTGAAAGAGATGGAAATACCAGAGCACCTGACCTGCCTCTTGAGAAACCTATATGCAGGTCAAGAAGAAACAGAACTGGACATGGAACAACAGCCTGGTTCCAAATAGGAAAAGGAGTACATCAAGGCTGTATATTGTCACCCTGCTTATTGAACTTCTGTGCAGAGTACATCATGAGAAACGCTGGGCTGAAAGAAGCACAAGCTGGAATCAAGATTGCTGAAAGAAATATCAATAACCTCAGATATGCAGAAAGTGAAGAGGAACTAAAAAGCTTCTTGATGAAACTGAAAGAGGAGAGTGAAAAAGTTGGATTAAAGCTCAACATTCAGAAAATGAAGATCATGGCATCTGGTCCCATCACTTCAGGGGAAATACTGGAAACAGTGTCAGACTTTATTTTTTTGGGCTCCATAATCACTGCGGATGGTGACTGCAGCCATAAAATTAAAAGACGCTTACTCCTAGGAAGAAAAGTTATTACCAACCTAGATAGCATATTAAAAAGCAGAGACATTACTTTGCCAATAAAGGTCCATCTAGTCAAGGCTGTGGTTTTCCAGTGGTCATGTATGGATGTGAGAGTTGAACTGTGAAGAAAGCTGAGCACCGAAGAATTGATGCTTTTGAACTGTGGTGTTGGAGAAGACTCCTGAGAGTCTCTTGGACTGCAAGGAGATCCAACCAGACCATTCTGAAGGAGATGAGCCCTGGGATTTCTTTGGAAGGAATGATGCTAAAGCTGCAACTCCAGTACTTTGGCTACTTCATACGAAGAGTTGACTCACTGGAAAAGACTCTTTTGCTTGGAGGGATTGAGTGCAGGAAGAGAAGGGGAGGACAGAGGATGAGATGGCTGGATGGCATCACTGACTCAATGGACATGAATCTGAGTGAACTCTGGGAGTTGCTGATGGTCAGGGAGGCCTGGCGTGCTGCGATTCATGTGGTCACAAAGAGTCGGACATGACTGAACAACTGAACTGAACTAAACTGAACTGACATTTTCCTAAGTTAAATTTTTTGACTCTTTCAGTGGAGAAAATATTTTTTGTGGAATCACAACAATTTGTGGAAAATTCTGAGAAATAGCAATAACCAGACCACCCGACCTGCTTCTTGAGAAATCTGTATGCAGTTCATGAAGCAACAGTTAGAACTGGACATAAAACAACAGACTCGTTCCAAATAGGGAAAGGAGTATGTCAAGGCTGCACATTGTCACCCTGGTAATTTAAGTTATATGCAGAGTATATCATGAGAAATGCTGGGCTGGATGAAGCACAAGCTGGAATCAAGATTTCCAGGAGAAGAATCAATGACCTCAGATATGCAGATGACACCATCTTATGGCAAAAAATGAAGAACAAAAGAGCCTCTTGATGAAAGTGAAAGAGGGGAGTGAAAAAAGTTGGCTTAAATCTCAACATTCAGAAAACTAAGATCATGGCATCTGGTCCCATCACTTCATGGCAAATAGATGGGGAAACAGTGGAAGCTGTGGCAGACTTTATGTCTTTTGGATCCACAATCACTCAGATGATGATTGCAGCCATGAAATTAAAAGACACTTATTCTTTGGAAGAAAAGTTATGACCAACCTAGACAGCATATTAAAAAGCAGAGACATTACTTTACCAACAAAGGTTCATCTAGTCAAAGCTATGTTTTTTCCAGTAGTCATGTATGGATGTGAAAGTTGGACTATAAAGAAAGCTGAGGACTGAAGAATGGATGCTTTTGAACTGTGGTGTTTGAGAAGCCTCTTGAGAGTCCCTTGGACTGCAGGAGATCCAACCAGTCCATCTGAAAAGAAATCAGTCTTGAATATTCATTGGAAGGACTGTTGCTGAAACTGAAACTCGAATACTTTGGCAACCTGATGTGAAGAGCTGACTCATTTGAAAAGACCTTGATGCTGGGAAAGATTGAGGGCAGGAGGAGGAGGGTACTACAGAGGACCAGATAGTTGGATGGCATCACCGATTCAATGGAAAGAAGTCTGCAAAAACTCCAGGAGCTGGTGATGGACAGAGAGGCCTGGAATGCTGCAGTCCATGGTGTCACAAAGAGTTAGACACGACTGAGCGACTGAACTGAACTGAACTGAAATGGTCAACCATCTTAAAGGAATCTACCTATTTGTAAGTATCTAGAAATGTATGCATTTGTGTGTGGGTTAGAGACAAAGCATTGTTTCTGATGTATGTGATGATACTAAACACTTGGATCATTTCTATTGTTTCTGTTTATGATGGCTCTTGTTCATGAATTTGCAATCCTGAGGTCCACAAAGGCCTGAAACCTGCTGAAATTTCATGTTTTCCCCTCTCGGTTAGAGTTAGCTTGGTCTACACAGGCAAATGAAAGGTCAAGTAATTATCTTCAGAATTTGTTTAATGTGGTAAATCAACATGAAATAGTTTAGCATTGCAAGCTCATTTTTTCCTTCACTGTGGGTATTTAAACCTTCAGTTCAGTTCAGTTCAGTTCAGTCGCTCAGTTGTGTCTGACTCTTTGGGACCCCATGAATCGCAGCACGCCAGCCTTCCCTGTTCATTACCATCTCTCGGAGTTCACTCAGACTCACGTCCATTGAGTCCGTGATGCCATCCAGCCATCTCATCCTCAGGTGTCCCCTTCTCCTCCTGCCTCCAATCCCACCCAGCATCAGAGTCTTTCCAATGAGTCAACCATTCACATGAGGTGGTCAAAGTACTGGAACTTCAGCTTCAGCATCATTCCTTCTAAAGAAATCCTAGGACTGATCTCCTTCAGAATGGACTGGTTGGATCTCCTTGCAGTCCAAGGGACTCTCAAGAGTCTTCTCCAACACCACAGTTCAAAAGCATCAATTCTTCAGCGTTCAGCGTTCTTCACAGTCCAACTCTCACATCCATACATGAACACAGGCAAAACCAAGGCCTTGACTAGACAGACTTTGTTGGCAAAGTAATGTCTCTGCTTTTGAATATGCTATCTAGGTTGGTCATAACTTTTCTTCCAAGGAGTAAGTGTCTTTAATTTCATGGCTGCAGTCACCATCTGCAGTGATTTTTGGAGCACTCCCAAATAAAGTCTGACACTGTTTCCACTGTTTCCCCATCTAATTCCCATGAAGTGATGGGACCGGATGCCATGATCTTCGTTTTCTGAATGTTGACCTTTCAGCCAACTTTTTCACTCTCCTCTTTCACTTTCATCAAGAGGCTTTTAGCTCCTCTTCACTTTCTGCCATAAGGGTGGTGTCATCTGCATATCTGAGGTTATTGATATTTCTCCTGGCAAACTTGATTCCAGATTGTGCTTCTTCCAGTCCATCGTTTCTCACGATGTACTCTGCATAGTAGTTCAATAAGCAGGCTGACAATATACAGCTTTGATGCACTCCTTTTCCTATTTGGAACTAGTCTGTTGTTCCATGTCCTGTTCTAACTGTTGCTTCCTGACCTGCATACAGATTTCTCAAGAGGCAGGTTAGGTGGTCTGGTGTTCCCATCTCTTGAAGAATTTTCCATAGTTTATTGTGATCCACACAGTCAAAGGCTTTGGCATATTCAATAAAGCAGAAATAGATGTTTTTCTGGAACTCTCTTGCTTTTTCCATGATCCAGCAGATGCTAGCAATTTGATCTCTGGTTCCTCTGCCTTTTCTAAAACCAGCTTGAGCATCAGGGAGTTCACAGTTCACATATTGCTGAAGCCTGGCTTGCAGAATTTTGAGCATTACTTTATTAGCATGTGAAATGAGTGCAATTGTGCGGTAGTTTGAGCATTCTTTGGCATTGCCTTTCTTCGGGATTGGAATGAAAACTGATCTTTTCCAGTCCTGTGCCACTGCTGAGTTTTCCAAATTTGCTGGCATATTGAATGCAGCACTTTCACAGCATCATCTTTCAGGATTTGAAACAGCTCAACTGGAATTCCATCTCCTCCACCAGCTTTGTTTGTAGTGATGCTTACTAAGGCCCACTTGACTTCACATTCCAAGATGTCTGGCTCTAGATTAGTGATCACATCATCATGATTATTTGGGTTGTGAAGATCTTTTTGTACAATTCTTCCATGTATTCTTGCCACCTCTTCTTAATATCTTCTGCTTCTGTTAGGTCAATACCATTTCTGTCCTTTATCGAGCTCATCTTTGCATGAAATATCCCCATGGCATCTCTGATTTTCTTGAAGAGATCTCTAGTCTTTCCTATTCTGTTGTTTTCCTCTATTTCTTTGCATTGATCACTGAGGAAGGCTTTCTTATCTCTTCTTGCTATTCTTTGGAACTCTGCATTCAGATGCTTATATCTTTCCTTTTCTCCTTTGCTTTTTGCCCTCTTCTTATTACAGCTATTTGTAAGGCCTCCTCAGACAGCCATTTTGCTTTTTTGCATTTCTTTTCCATGGGGATGGTCTTGATCCCTGTCTCCTGTACAATGTCACAAACCTCATTCCATAGTTCATCAGGCACTCTATCTATCAGATCTAGGCCCTTAAATCTATTTCTCACTTTTACTGTATAATCATAAGGGATTTGATTTAGGTCATACTTGAATGCTCTAGTGATTTTCCCTACTTTCTTCAATTTCAGTCTGAATTTGGTAATAAGGAGTTCATGATCTGAGCCACAGTCAGCTCCTGGTCTTGTTTTTGTTGATGTATAGAGCTTCTCCATCTTTGGCTGCATAGAATATAATCAATCTGATTTCGGTGTTAACCATCTGGTGATGTCCATGTGTAGAGTCTTCTCTTGTGTTGTTGGAAGAGGGTGTTTGCTATGACCAGTGCATTTTCTTGGCAAAACTCTGTTAGTCTTTGCCCTGCTTCATTCTGCATTCCAAGGCCAAATTTGCCTCTTATTCCAGCTGTTTCTTGACTTCCTACTTTAGCATTCTAGTCCCCTATAATGAAAAGGACATCTTTTTGGGTGTTAGTTCTAAAAGGTCTTGTAGGTCTTCATAAAACCATTCAATTTCAGCTTCTTCAGCATTACTGGTTGGGGCATAGACTTGGATAACTGTGACATTGAATGTTTTGCCTTGAAAACGAACAGAGATCATTCTGTCATTTTTGAGACTGCATCCAAGTACTGCATTTTGAACTCTCTTGTTGACCATGATGGCTACTCCATTTCTTCTGAGGGTTTCCTGCCCACAGTAGTAGATATAATTGTCGTTTGAGTTAAATTCACCACCCATTCCAGTCCATTTTAGTTTGCTGATTCCTAGAATGTCGACGTTCACCCTTGCCATCTCTTGTTTGACCACTTCCAATTTGCCTTGATTCATGGGCCTGACATTCCAGGTTCCTATGCAATATTGCTCTTTACAGCATCTGATCTTGCTTCTGTCACCGGGCCGGCGCACTAAGCGCAGGCAGCTGCGAGAGCCGGGCAGCACACTAAGTGCGGCGGAGAGGAGCTACCCCACATCTGAGGTCAGGGGCAGCAGCCTAGAGTGCCAGGCTGCGGCGACGCAGGAACGGCTGGAGAGGAGCTACCCTGTGTCTGAGGTCGGGATGGCAACCGAGAGGAGCTACCCAGCGTCCAAAGTCAGGGCAGTGGCTGGGAGGAGCTACCCGTATCTGAAGCCAGTTGCGGCGGGAGGAGACACCCCGTGTCCGAGGTCAGGGGCAGCGGGGGAGGAGACACTCTGCGTCCGAAGCCAGGGGCAGCAGCTGAGAGGAGCCACCTGGCGCCCGAGGCTAGGGGCAGTGACTCTGAGGAGCCACCGGGAGCCTGAGGCCAAGGCCAGGGGCGGCAGCTGGGAGGAGCCACCTGAGGAGCGGTGGCTGCGTGGGCGCAGGAGGGCCTAGAGGAGCTATCCCACATTGAAGGTCAGGAATGGTGGCAGGAGGAGATACCCCTCGTCCAAGGTAAGGAGCAGCGGCTGTGCTTTGCTGGAGCAGCTGTGAAGAGATACCCCACACCCAAGGTAAGAGAAACCCAAGTAAGATGGTAGATGTTTCAAGAGGGCATCAGAGGCAGACACACTGAAACCATACTCACAGAAAACTAGTCAATCTAATTACACTAGGACCACAGCCTTGTCTAACTCAATGAAACCAAGCCATGCCTGCAGGGCAACCCAAGACGGGCAGGTCATGGTGGAGAGGTCTGACAGAACGTGGTCCACTGGAGAAGGGAATGGCAAGCCTCTTCAGTATTCTTGCCTTGAGAACCCCATGAACAGTATAAAAAGGCAAAATGATAGGATACCAAAAGAGGAACTCCCCAGGTCATTAGGTGTCCAATATACTACTGAAGATCACTGGAGAAATAACTCCAGAAAGAATGAAGGGTTGGAGCCAAAGCAAAAACAATTTAAACCTTAATCAACTGAATACTTTCTTAGCCCTCTGTGTGATTTTGATACCAGGACTGATGATGTCATAGTGAAGGTGATTCTAAGAGGGAATTTCAGAACAAAAGATATAAGTATGACCCACACAACCATGGACATTTTCAGTCTGAGAAACAGGAGTCAAAGATGACATAAGACTCAGGGCCATATCATAAGATCATTCAGCTCAGTGTTCTACTCTGGGTCACTGAACCCAAATCTCTTCTTCTTCACAAGGCCCCCAAAATGTCTCACAAATATCCAGCTCCATCTGTCTATACATCTGACTGCTCCATCTTTCAGGCCTTGGGTGGAGCTGCTTCCTACCACCAGTCCCACTGTTATCTCTGGGCCTGACCAGCTTCTGGAGTAGTCTACTGCAGTTTTCCCCCGGAACACTTTTGTACTCTTAACCCAAGTTCATCCTTCCAGGGTCCTCCTGCACCTGGTCAGTGTCCCTATTTCCACTTCCCTGGGGGCCTCCATTACTTGTTGCAACTTCTAGCTTTATGAATGTGGGTCATTCTAGGGTGGAGACAAGGTGGTAGCTGTAGACCATTGCTCTGGAGTAATTTAAGGTTCCTGGTCTTTGGTTCTTCCCAAAGAATGAAACGCTTGGCTTTGCCACCGAATATGTCTGAGATGGAGCTGGTGGAAGAGGCAGGCAAAGGATGGGGGTTAGGAATAATGAGGGAAGGAGGGTGTATGTATTTGTGCATACCCACAACAGTAGGTATGTTTTTTTTCTTTTTCTTCTCATTTTTTCTAGTCTAGAAGTAGGATGGTAGCCAGTAGTCTCAAACCTCTTCCTTTTAGCCTTAAGCCTGTGGTCTCACTTTTGCCCACATATCTTTTGGAAAAAAAAAAAAAAAGAAAATGTACCCATCACAAATTTAAAAATAGACATTCATCACTTTTCATAATCAATTGAAAACTTTTGAGTATATAATTACCAATATATTATAAATTTTCACATTAAAAATCTTAAATTTTATCACTCTTTTAAATGTATTCTAAGCAATACAAAATATAAGTAGTTTGATAACTGTATCTATAAAATATATATGATTATAAGATATATCTTTGGAATATGATACAATCATTGGAATTTTTACATTGCTCTTTTTTCTCCTTGAGCTTGTACTTCCATTCCACTTTCTGCAAAGAATTTTATACTAATGTAATATACTTTTATGCTTGAAAGACTTTTATTGATCACCCTATCATACTGCTCTGCAACAAAGATCATTTATAAATTGAAATAATTTTTTCATATAATCAAAGTCTTTAAGTATTAAACTTTTTACCTGCCTTGAGTTATCATTATAAACATTAACATACAATTGACTAAAACAGTATAAACATTGTATAAACTTTTACATATCATTATTACTATAAAATGTCAAATTATACAGATGAATGAGAGAGTTGATTATGATGATGCCTTGATTAAAGCAACAGTAAAGTTGTTCCTATGCTGCCATGGAAGATTTATACCTTGGGAGGCAATGAGCCATAAGAGGGCTGTGACTTCTTTTTGTCATATGGAAAGCTGGTTGAGTGTGAAAGGGAAGGAGGAAGGGAGAAGGAAGAACATGAACTTTAGTGATTTGCAGATTAAGTTTCAGGCAAAATATATACAGAGGTTGAGAATATGGAAATTATTTCTTTAAAATTCCTGCCTTTTCAAAATGATGTGTTCCATCCATTTGAAGGGCCTTGCTGTATATTGCAGTTTCTTAAAATTTAGTTTTACTTCTTCCTCTATGTTGTAAGCAAAGGAGCTCTATTTGGGTCTCATCCCACCTTAAGGGTATAAGCAATATTCTCCTGGCTACATAGTGGCCAAGAGAACTTCTGTTGGCTCTATTATCATTCACTGGCCTTTCCTCATGCATTCTTCAGGGTCCCCTAATTCTCATCATTCTACCCTGAAAGCCTCTGCCATCAGTAAGCTGACTATGCATTCATTAAGGTAACACATATGAATATTTCTGCCATGTTTATGACACTCTGAAAGATTTTATAAAGTTAAGTAGATATAATGTGATCCTCAAACAGCTTCCAACATAGTAGCAGAAATAAGATAAATGTACAAGTCACTAGGCAGCAATGAGGGAGCACAGAGCGTCAAAGTACAAGTGTGATCTTAGAATGGACATGTGTTCAATTTGCTTGGGGCCCAGTAGTCTTGCCTAGAAAATCCCATGGAGGGAGGAGCCTGGTAGGCTGCAGTCCATGGAGTCGTTACGAGTTGGAGAGGACTGAGTGACTTCACTTTCACTTTTCACTCTCACACATTGGAGAAGGAAATAGCAACCCACTCCAGTGTTCTTGGCTGGAGAATCCCAGGGACAGGGGAGCCTGGTGGGCTGCTCTCTATGGGGTCACACAGAGTCGGACACGATTGAAGCGACGCAGCAGCAGCAGGGCAAATTTAAGAACACAGTATCCTAATGTGTGTCTGTAGAACACATTGTAAGTATTTTTGAAAAGAAAGAGAGACTGTTAGTTTTGTTTGATTGTATTAGTGTTGAAGTCAGGTAAGAAAAAAATGTGAATATATGAGGTTAAAAGAAAAGATACAAGTTTCTTTTCTATAGAATTTATTAATTCCTTCAAAGATTATTATATTAAGGAAAGCCAGGAGCCGTATGAGTATGTAATTCTTCCCAACTTGTTTTCTTTTCTTTCTGAAAGGTGTCTAACCAGACAAGTGTTTGAAGAACAACTGGAAAAAACTCTTCTAGGAAATAGTACGAGGTAAGGAAGGAAAAATATTCTGGGTTCAGATGGCCAAAGCCACAATATCTGGAATTTGTTTGCAGACAGTGATGGCTTTGGCAAGATTGTTCATGAACGTAGTTGGGCTCTGGGATGGATGGCCTTGTGGTCCATGTGAGATGTGGATTGACAGTGGGGACCAAGGTAAAAGACTGAGGCAGGAAGACATAGTAAATTGCACAAGAGAAATAAAAACCTGCACTGGGGAGTTTCGGTGTGGTTGAAGTGGGAACAGAAAAAAATATAAATGACCATTTGCAGCATTTAAAACTTTTTATTTGCTTAATTGCCTGTGTTGGGTCTTTGTTGCTTTGCACAGGCTTTCTGTAGTTATGGTGAGCGGGAGCTACTCTTCATTGCGGGGTGCAGGTTCTCTGGTTGCAGTCATAGGCTCTAGGTATGCAGACCTCCCTCAGTAGTTGTAGTGCATGGGCTTAGTTGCTCTGTGGCATGTGGGATCTTCCCCAACCAGAGATTGAACCTGTGTCCCCTGCATTGGCCAGTAGGTTCTTATCCAATGTGCTACCAGGGAAGTCCCAGAATTTGAAACTTCTGGTTCACTTGATGTTGAGGCTATCTTTAAAAAATTTATCTTTACTTTTGTGATGTAAATTAATATATTTAACTTTCTTTTCCTTCTGATTCTGTGCATTTATGTTCAGATAATACAGAACTTCTTATCTAAAAGTTATGGAACATTTGTATGAAAATATCTGTTTAATTTTTTTGACATTTCCATTGTTAATTTTTTTTTCCCACAAAGTAGAGGCAACATCACTAGGTATTTATCTAAAGTTTAAAATTTGTATACAGACATGGTGTATGGGATAGTGAATTTTAATGTTGAAAAATAATTCCTTCAAATTGTAGTAAATTAAAAAGAATTCACATGAATAAAATGGCAGCATCATTTTAAGAATCAGTTTTATAAACTAAAATAGAAGAAAAAGCAGACAATTTAAATCAAAGTTGAATTTTTTAGGTGGCTTGCCCCACCACTTATTTCTCTAGTTACTTAGGTGCACCTTTAGGTTGGATAAGACATATCCTCTTCTTGTTACCAGATAGCAACTCCAGTATTTTAGGTACACCTTCTTCAGTGCATTGTGTAGTGATTTAATATAAATTATGGCTTTACGTGTATTAATATGTCAAAATGATTAATCTAGTTACACCAATCAGATAAAAGAATGAAATTCTTAATTGGTTCTCCTTATAAAAGACAAGCAGGCAAAACTTGCAGCAATTTTAAGATGAGAAAAATAAAATAATCAAGCAGATATAGCAGCTTGATGACACAGTAATTTGACAGCTAATGATCTAACAAATCTTGTTGAAACTTGACATGACATTTTGATAGGAAACAACCTAACCTACTTGCCAGTTATTGAGTAATGGGTCACAATGGCTCTTGACAATGAATACTTTTTCTTGTGATGAACTGATATTGGCTAAGAAATGGTATGATAATTAAATAAGTTATCTTAAAATGAAGTTCAGATCAATAGTAATCACAGCAATAATAAATAGTAATGGCCTGTATTAGTATTAAGTGTGTGACAGTAACTTCACATCCAGTACCTTAATCCTTAGCTATTTTTGCCTGGTAGGAATTATCATCCCATTTAGAGGTGGCAGAACAGGTTCAAATGTTAAAGTCCCACAGTAGGTAGACTTCCTAATATTCTGTGTTGCTTTTCATTAACTGCAGGTCATTGTTGGTCTTGACTTTGGAGAATGTGTAAGCTCTGAAGTAAGGTTGATGGATCATGCTTTTATTTCAGGTTAACATTTTCATATCATGTAAAATTTCCTTACATTACCCTATATCTTTGTGTTTCTCAGAATTTTGTTTTGTAAATGTTTAATGAACTCAGTTGTTTATGGATTCATTGAAATCTGCATTTCTTAGACTGGAAAAAGAATGATTTTGATTTGGCTGATTCACACAAAATGTAAATATTTTAAAATAAAGTATCTATCTTTAATCTCTTCCTTTCTCTCTCTGTATCATCTACCACCTATCTATACAAAAAATAATTCTAGCTTTAGATTTCAAGGCTTTTTTTCTTGTAGCATAATTTTGTAATTTCTGAGCATAGTCAAAGCACTTTGGTATGAAAAAGCCACATATAGGGTGAGAAAACTAAGTCTTCAGCTAATTGTGCTTAGAACAATGTGTAGGCAGTTATTGGCTGACTGACAAGAACTATATTCCTGATGATTCTTTTTAAAACTAAAATGAACAAAGTTTGGACATATGCCACAAGTCTGAACATGGATAATATACACTCATCTACTCAGTTTCTTGAGATTAATTATAACCTGCTGTAGGGAGAAATCAGTCCTGAATATTCATTGGAAGGACTGATGCTGAAGCTGAAACTCCAATACTTTGGCCACCTGATGTGAAGAAACAATTCATTGGAAAAGACCCTGATCCTGGGAAAGATTGAAGGCAGGAGGAGAAGTGGATGACAGAGGATGGGATGGATGGATGATATCACCGACTTGATGGATATGAGTTTGAGCATGCTCTGGGAGTTGGTAAAGCACAGGGAAGCCCGGTATGCTGCAATCCATGGGGTCACAAAGAGTCGGACACAACTGAGCAACTGAACTGAACTGAGGGTGAAAAAAAAAGTAAAGATCTTTGCTTCATCTATGGCACAGATAGGAGAGAACTGTTTATTATTTATAACAAATCTTTCTCTCAGCCAAAGTCTATAAATTTTTTTTTCTTGGAAATAGATTTGTAACTAGTATTATGGTTAACAGTATCTTGTTATGGGGACTGATTTTCCACCATATGATATATTTTTTGAAAGGTATGTGTTCAAACTACAGGTATAATTACCATAGGAGAATCTCTAGAATTACTGGGCACCCACAAAAGTTTATGAGGGAGCAAACAGGCATAGAAACGTATCTATTTCTTAGGGTAGTAGGTCCTATTGAGAAATTTGACTTCATGGTTTGGAATCTTAACATTGTTGATTTAACCATATAAAACATTTTCTAGAGAAAGCTTGATGATCTTATTTGTCTGCTCTCTCCTGCCAAATGGCTTGGTGGAGCTCTAATATATAATTTCATTTCACTGACCTGTGGGATGTTCCTAGAGTCACCATATAGGTAATTTGAAAGGATTTTGACTATTGCGTGGAATCAAAGCCTCTGGGCCTCCCTGATGGCTCAGGCAGTAAAGGATCTGCCTGCAATGCTGGAGACCTGAGTTTGATCCCCTGGGTCAGGAAGATCCCCTGGAGAAGAGAATGGCTCCTCAGTCCACTATTTTTGCCTAGAGAATCCCATGGACAGAGAAGCCTGGTGGGCTACAGTCCATAGAGTCACAAAGAGTTAGACACTACTGGGTGACTAACACATATCAAAGTCATTACTTCTGTTCATTTATTGATCGTAGCAGTCTGGGAAATGGGGCCCAGGACTACTGGTACTCATTCTAGGAATGAATTCACAAAGTTGAAGACAAGGTTGTTAAGGGAAGGGGGTGAGAGCTACTAAGTTGTAGGTACAGTTAGGCACTTTTATATTGAATTTCCTAAACAGATATATGAGGTAATATTATTATTAACATTAATATTTGTAGCTCTGATACTTTCTCAGAGCTTTGTATCCATATATCCATCAGCTTATAGGCATTTATACCACACATTGTATATCTCACACGCTAAAGCCTTTTAACTGTATGGATCACAACAAACGGTGGAAAATTCTTAGAGATGGGAGTACCAGACCATTTTACCTGCCTCCTGAGAAGCCCGTATGCAGGTCAAGAAGCAACAGTTATAAATTGACATAAAACAATGGATTGGTTCAAAGTTGGAAAAAAAAGTACCTCAAGGCTGTATATTGTTAAATAAGGCCATGCTTATTTAACTTATATGTAGAGTACATCATGTGACGTGCTGGGCTGATGAAGCTGAAGCTGGAATCAAGATTGCTGGGAGAAATATCAGTAACCTCAGATATGCAGATGACACCACCCTTAAGACAGAAATTGAGGAGGAACTAAAGAGCCTCTTGATGAAAGTGAAAGAAGAAAGTGAAAAAGCTGGCTTAAAATTCAACATTCAAAAAATTAAGATGTGGCATCAGGTCCCATCATTTCAAGGCAAAGAGGTGAGGAAACAAGGGAAACAGTGACAGACTTTATTTTCTTGGGCTCCAAAATCACTGCAGATGGTGACTGCAGCCATGAAATTAAAAGATGCTTGCTCCTTGGAAGGAAAGCTATGACCAACCTAGTTCAGTTCAGTTCAGTTCAGTTGCTCAGTCGTGTCCGACTCTTTGCGACCCCATGAACCACAGCACGCCAGGCCTCCCTGTCCATCATCAACTTTTGGAGTTCACTCAGACTCATGTCCATCAAATCAGTGATGCCATCCAGCCATCTCATCCTCTGTCGTCCCCTTCTCCTCCTGCCCTCAACCCCTCCCCAGCATCAGAGTCTTTTCCAATGAGTCAACTCTTCACATGAGGTGGCCAAAGTACTGGAGTTTCAGCTTTAGCATCATTCCTCCCAAAGAGATCCCACCTAGACAGCACATTAAAAAGCAGAGACATTACTTTGCCAACAAAGGTCCATATAGTCAACACTATGGTTTTTCCAGTAGTCACTTATGGATGTGAATTCAGTTCAGTTCAGTCCCTCAGTCGTGTCCAACTCTTTTTGACCCCATGGACTGCAGCATTCCAGGCCTCCCTGTCTATCACCAACTCCTAGAGTTTACTCAAACTCATGTCCATTGAGTTGGTGATGCCATCCAACCATCTCATCCTCTGTCGTCCCCTTCTCCTCCTGCCTTCAGTCTTTCCCAGCATCAGGGTATTTTCAAATGAGTCAGTTCTTTGCATCAGGTGGCCAAAGTACTGGAGTTTCAGCTTCAGTATCAGTCCATCCAATGAATATTTAGGACTGATTTCCTTTAGGATAGGATGGCCTGGTCAGATTTCCTTGCAGTCCAAGGAACTCTCAAGAGTCTTCTCAAACACCACAGTTCAAAAGCATCAGTTCTTCGGCACTCAGCTTTCTTCACAGTCCAACTCTCACATCCATACATGACTACTGGAAAAACCATAGCCTTGACTAGATGGATCTTTATTGACAAAGTAATGTCTCTGCTTTTTAATATGCTATCTAGGTTGGTCATAACTTTTCTTCCAAGGAGTAAGTGTCTTAATTTCATGGCTGCAGTCATCATTTACAGTGATTTTGGAGCCCCTCAAAATAAAGCCTAAAATCTCTGTTTCTACTGTTTCCCCATCTATTTGCCATGAAGTGATGGGACCAGATGCCATGATCTTAGTTTTCTGAATGTTGAGCTGTAAGCCAACTTTTCACTCTCCTCTTTGATCAAGAGGCTCTTTAGTTCTTCTTAGCTTTCTGTCATAAGAGTGGTTTCATCTGCATATCTGAGGTTATTGACATTTCTCCCTGGATGTGAGAGTTGGACCATAAAGAAGGCTGAACACCAAAGAATTGATGCCTTTGAATCAATTCAAGTGTTGGCGGAGACTCTTTAGAGTCTCTTGGACAGCAAGGAGACCAAAAAATCAATCTTAAAGGAAATCAACCCTGAATGTTCACAGGAAAGACTGATGCTGATGCTGAAGCTGAAGCTTTGGTCACCTGATGCAAAGAGCCAACTCATTGGAAAAGACTCAGCTGTTGGGAAAGATTGAAGGCAGGAGGAGAAGGGGGCAAGAGAGGATGAGATAGTTGGATGGCATCATGGACTCAATGGATATGACTTTGAGCAAACTCCAGGAGATAGTGAAGGACAAGGAAGCCTGGTGTGCTACAGTCTATGGTATCCCAGAGTCAGACATGACTGAGTGACTGAACCACAACAGTCTCACAGGCACCATAAACTCAGGATGGTCCAAACTGACTCTAACCATCCTAGCCTCTCCATGCACAATGCGATCTATCTCTGAGTCCTGCTAATTATAAACTTAAATGTTTTCTGAATTGTTGATTTCTATTTCCATTGCCACCACTCTGCTACAAATGACTATTATTTTCAGCTGGGCTGATGCAGTGGTTTTCTATCTAGTTTCGTTGCATTTCTCCTCATGGAGGACCTCTGCCTTTGTGATATCCCTCCTACTTGTGAGTCACTGCATCTGTAATAGGGGTGGAGCAGGCACGCAGCTGTTAGCATTAGCATGAGCCCTTGAGCGTGGAGGTTAGAGGTGCCACTCTGCCAGTAATGTGCTCCTAGTGGTCCTTGTGGCAGAGAGAGCAGTGAGAAGTAGATCAGGGGCTCTCTGGCCAGCCATCGAGCTGGGAGACCTGGAGACAGGCTGAAGGCTGTGTCCCACATTGCTCCAGAGCCTTTTCTGGGAGCACCCACTGGCCAAGCCCAAGCCTTGAAGTAGCAGAGAACGTCACCCCCCGTCCCCATCTCCATGACCTATATGTCGGTGTCTGTCTCTATGGGTTGCAGTTCAGGGAGGCCTCAGCAACTGGAGTACAGGGACACTGCTATTAAACTAACGGCTTTAACCAGCACTGGTCTCACTGTTTCAAATTTCAGAAGATGGCTACAGATGAGATCAGTTATCTGTCCCTAGGAGGTGCCCAGAGGTCACGGTAAGTAGCAAGAACACTGCACATCATTACTTCAGGTTCACCTGTGTGGTTGGGGCTAATTTCCAAGAAGGGCAATTTTTGTGAGCTGGGAATTCACCTGGTTGGTATTTGCTGCTGCTGCTGTTGCTTCAGTATTTCCTAAAACATGCATTTTTGTTAGTTCTATACTAACAGTTCTCTCCAGTTTGAGTGAAAAGCTTGAGGGCTGGTTGGGTCCTGGGTCTCTGGCTCCCTCAGTGATGACAACGGGGCAGGGTTGGGGGCCTGGCCCTGAGGGCACCAACAGCTGGGATCTGTCTCCTTACCTGGACCTGGGCACTGGAGGGAGGACTCAGACTGGGTGCTTGGTTGAGGCTCACAAAAGCCCACACAGGGACCCCCTCCTCTTGGCCAGGGCCTGGCCCTTGGAAGGTGAAAGTTGAGTATTGGCCCTTGCTTTCTTCTAGAATGGAGAATGATAGAGGTTTAGAGGAACATCATGATTTGACCTTCACCTGATGTCAAGAAAAAGCTTCTGACGCCCTTTATGCCTTTCCTATATAGGGGCTTTATTGGAAACTTTTTGGGAATTAGAGATTTTTAAGGCATGAGCCTTCAGGGTTTTGCATGATCCTGCAATAGACCTTTCTCTGCTCCAAACATCTGCATTTTGGCATTGTTTGGCCTCATTGTGCATCAGGCACACAGATTTGCATTTGATAGCATGTGTGGGTTCTGACTAGACCGTGTCTCTGCCGCACCTACCTGCCTTGACGTGGCCATTTCTTTATACCTTTAGTTGCAACAATCTATTCTGCTAGTATTCAGGTTGCTCTCAGAGCTGTTGAAGTTTTGGTGTATCTGTGGGAGGAGGTGAGCTCAGGACGTGCCTACTTTACCATCTTGATCTGGATCTCTGACAGCACAAATTATTTTGTATGATTTTGTGGTGTTCATTTTTAATGTAATAGAGCTGTCCATTTCATTTATAACTAGTATTTCTAGCAAGTATTGTTTTTTTTTTAAATAAAAGTCTAGCCAGAATTGTACATTTTTAGTCTTTGATGAAGGCCATGTTGATTAATGTTTTTGCTTAGGTCTTAGAGTGGTTATTCTTATAGGAATGATAGTCTTATCTCTTAGTACCATTGCTTGG
The DNA here is from genome assembly GCA_917880005.1 of Nanger dama. Taxonomy (NCBI): domain Eukaryota; kingdom Metazoa; phylum Chordata; class Mammalia; order Artiodactyla; family Bovidae; genus Nanger; species Nanger dama. The sequence goes on from CAKJTW010000007.1 coordinate 43,188,363, forward strand.
ATAAACACTTGTGAGATGTTTTATGTTTCATCTTTACTTCTGCAGTTCTGACTTTTATCCTGTTGTCCTCTTGGTTGGAGCTATAATTCAGGTACCTTTTGTAGAGCTTTTGTCTTAACTTTTAAAATAAGGAACTATTCACTAATCTGTGACCGCAAAACACCCCACAAAAATGAACAAGTGAGGTGATCAACTTACTTTAACATTGAGAGAGACAAGTGAACACTTTTTGTGCATTTTAAGAAATCTAAACTAGTTTAGCCTAGTATTCTTAAGAAGTAGCTGAAATAGCATGTATAGGGGAAAAGCAGTAAGGGAGGAAAGATTTATAATCCATTAATTTCTATGTTTCACAAGTAAATGACATTTTTTGGATCTTTTAATGGTACAAAATCCATAATAGTAGAACAAAATTAGTTTTTGAATGCTTGTCAATTGTCTTTGGAAAAATTGTAAAATCTCAGGTATATTTGGAATTCTGTCCCATACTGTTATGTGGAAACGTACTGCATTTTGAATATGTATACTGTATGAAATATCACTAAATTGTATGCATAAATTAAGCAATTGGGAAATTGAATTTCACAATGGATCACTGATTTTAAACTATAGAATTCTACCTTGGACTAAATTAAAAAGTAATCACTTGGTGTTTTGACGTCTTGTTAGTAAAACTTTCTTTACTAAATACCAGCATGGCTAAATTCTAGAAAACAATCTTTGCAAAGTCTTGCTCATAAGAGTAAAAAGCACTAACATTATTTCGTGAAAGTAATGTTTTTGAAAATAATATTTTTACACAAGTGTAGAGAATGTGTTAATATGTAGTTAAGTTGAAGAGTGTTTTTGTTTATCACTGTTGCATTTTTGCTTCTTTAAAAGCAATTGTAGAGAACATTTTTGATAATTTCTGTGACTAAACTACAAAGATTGAAAATGAAGGAAAGAAAAAGAGGTGTGAAGTTGATATTTCTCCTATAAGTTGATGTTTCTCTCAATCCAGCCTGGTTATAACTGATCATTGGTCCATCAGTGGTGACAGGAGTGGAGGATTAGGAGGGGAATGCTTGAGAAAGAAACCAGCCAAGACCATTAACAGTTCAGGAGTGATTCAGTTATTTCTGCTGCAATGATTCGATCCTCAATGATCTCCTACAGCCCAAAGTTCTATATGCTGAACATAAACATAAAAAAGTTATTAACATCTATGATGTCAAAACAGTTGTTGGATGGCAATTGAGTAACTTCACTCCTTTTCTGTAAAAGTACATACATTTACTTCCAAAAAGTAGAGAAGGGAATTAACTTGATTATGATCTTATAGAAGGAATAAAAAATGAGTAGACATTATTTTTAACTTGCTTTTTAAATGACTAATCAGCAAGGCTTGTATTTTGTTTCAGTTCTCTTTGGAGACAATTCCACAATGTTTAAATTCTTTAAAATTTTAAAGTGCAAATTTTTGAATCTCAAAAGCGTAATTCTCAAAGATTTCCTTAATTAGATAATTGAGAGTTTATCCAGTATATTTATATTCTGTAGTGATGAGAAAAAGATATAGATATTGTGGGAAAAAAGGAGCTGATAGCCAGGGCACATTCTTGTGTAACAGGTGGTGGGGCCAGCCATTTAAAATGTCAAAGATTCAGAAACACCTGTCAAAACTCATAGTAAATATTGGGTCAGAAGCACTTCTCAAAACTTACAGTAAATATTGGGTGCTGGCCCAGTTGTGACTCTTCTACAGATGAGATGTAGATACTGGGAAGAGCTATTTCTAAGAAAAAAATATTAACTTCTCTAATAAAAACTCATGGTTCTCTAGCACCCCAGGACAAAATATAAATCCTCCCAAAAGATAAAAGCCCCTTAAAATATGATCTTGATTTATATTACTGACCTTATCTTCTGCTACTAAATTTCTGCCTTCTATTTCCTTGCCCTAACTTTGCCCATGCAAAATTTCCAGCCACACTAAACCACCTGATGTTTTTAGTACTCTTGTGAACTAAGAGTCACTCAGTCATGTCCAACTGTTTGTGACCCCAAAGAATATAACCCACCAGTTTCCTCTGTTCATGGAATTCTCCAGGCAAGAATACTGGAGTGGTTAGCCATTCCCTTCTCCAGGATGTCTTCCTGACTCAGGGACAGAATCCAGATCTCCTGCATTGCAGGCAGATTCTTTACCATCTGAGCTACTGGGGAAGCATGACTCCATTTTTTTTGCATATGTGATATACTTCCCCTAGACATTTGTCCACCCTTCTCCATGGCCTCCCTCATGGCTCAGTCGGTAAAGAATCTGCCTGCAATTCGGAAACCTGGGTTCAATTCCCTGTTTGGGAAAATCTCCTGGAGAAGGAAATGGCAACCCACTCCAGTATTCTTGCCTGGAGATTCCCATGGGCAGAGGAGCCTGGAAGGCTACGGTCCATGGGGTCACAGGTGTCAGATATGACTTAGCAACTAAATCAACCAACCAACCTCCATGTGAGGCATCTTTGAATACAACTCAAGTGACTTAACATGCACACAGTCTTGTGAATCACTTAAAGGATAGCAAGACCCTAGGCTTTCCTGAGTTGCCAGGCCAATTTAGTCAGCCATTGGTGCTTTCATATTACTTTTTCACTCTTTTTCCCCCTTTATTCTGTGTTCATTTTTTAAAATTTTAATGTAATTTATTTGCTTTTGGTTGTGCTGCATCTTCATTGCTGCACTTGGCCTTTCTCTAGTTATGAAGAGTGGTGGCTACAGTTTGTTATGGTGTGCAGGCTTCTCGGGGGCTTCTTTTGTTGCACAGCACAGATTCTAGGGTGCTCAGGCTTCAGGAGTTGTGGCTCTGGTCTCTAGAGTGCAGGCTCAATAGTTGCGGCTCACAGGCTTTAGTTGCACCACAACGTGTGGAATCTTCCTGGACCAGAAAGAGAACTCTGTGTCCCTGCATTGGCAGGTGGGTTCTTGTCCACTGTGCCACAAGGAAGTCGTGTTGACTCTTTTATTGTCACTTACCACAGTGTTTCTTTACTGTTTGTTTACAACTCTGTCTCCTCCATACTCCATGAACATAGAATACATGAATTTAGAAGATAGTAAAATGTGTGGACTTGTAACCTGGAAATTAGAACAAAGACCCAAATTACAAATTCAGGACAAAGCTTGGCTAATGAACATTAAGCCTGAATTAAAAATATGCCCATGGGAACTTTCAAACCTAAAGAAAGTTAATTTAAATTCCAGTTAGAGACTGATTCCAGTTCTTGTTCTTCTAAGGACTGCCGAGATCAATAGACATGTGGTTTGACTGGACTAGAGGAAGTATGATTAGACCACCAAGGCTCATCCTGATCATCTTTCTAATATGCCCACTTATAATGGCACAGATCCCCAAATCCTGAACCCAAGAGAAACTACATAATTATTTTAAATAATGAAACCTGAATTACCACTCCGCTTGGGCATTGAAACCTTATCTATATGAACCTTCAGAAAAGTTAAATAAATCTCTACCTGTGTGCCAAAATTTTAATTCATCTTATATAAGAGATTAATCCTGAAGTAAAAGGGATTAATAGTTATCAATTTTGTTTTTTTTTAAATTAAATTTATTTATTTTTAAAATTACAATACTGTATTTGTTTTGCCATACATTGACACAAATCAGCCATAGGTGAATACAATCTCCCAATGCCGAAGCCCCTCCCACCCCCACCCCACAATACTGTATTTATTTCGCCATACATTGACATGAATCAGCCACAGGTGTCCACGATCTCCCAATGCCAAAGTCCCCTCCCACCTCCCACCCCACATCCTCTCCCTGAATCATCCTGTGCACCCGCCCCATGCGTCCTGCATCCTGTATTGAACATAGACTGGCGCTTCATTCTTACAAGATAGTATACATGTTTCAATGCCGTTCTCCCAAATCATCCCACCCTCTCCCTCTCCCTCAGAGTCCAAAAGTCCATTCTATACCTCTGAGTCTCTTTTGTTGTCTCACATAGAGGGTCTTCATTACTATCCTTCTAAATTCCATATATATGTGTCAGTATACTGTATTGGTGTTTTTCATTCTGGCTTACTTCACTCTGTATAATCGGCTCCAATTTCATCCATCTCATTAGAACTGAGTCAAATGTATTCTTTTTAAGGGCTGAGTAGTACTCCATTGTGTATATGTACCACAGCTTTCTTATCCATTCATCTGCTGATGGACATCTAGGTTGTTTCCATGTCCTGGCTATTATAAACAGTGCTGCAATGAACATTGGAGTACATGTGTCCCTTTCAATTCTGGTTTCCTCGGTGTGTATGCCCAGCAGTGGGATTGCTGGATCATAAGGCAGTTCTATTTGCAATTTTTAAGGAATCTCCACACTGTTTTCCATAGTGGCTGTACTAGTTTGCATTCCCACCAGCAGTGTAAGAGGGTTCCCTTTTCTCCACATCCTCACCAGCATTTATTGCTTGTAGACTTTTGGATCGCAGCCATTCTGACTGGTGTGAAATGATACCTCATTGTGGTCTTTATTTGCATTTCTCTGATAATAAGTGATGTTGAGCATCTTTTCCTGTGTTTGTTAGCCATCCATATGTCTTCTTTGGAGAAATGCCTATTTAGTTCTTTGGTCCATTTTTTATTGGTTCGTTTATTTTTCTGGAGTTGAGCTGCATAAGTTGCTTGTATATCTTTGAGATTAGTTGTTTGTCAGTTGTTTCATTTGCTATTGTTTTCTCCCATTCAGAAGGCTGTCTTTTCACCTTGCTTATAGTTTCCTTTGTTGTGCAGAAGCTTTTAATTTTAATTAGATCCCATTTGTTTATTTTTGCTTTTATTTCCAGTATATTGGGAGGTGGATCATAGAGGATCCTGCTGTGATTTATGTCGGAGAGTGATTTGCCTATGTTCTCCTCTAGGAGTTTTATAGTTTCTGGTCTTACATTTAGATCTTTAATCCATTTTGAGTTTATTTTTGTGTATGGTGATAGAAAGAGGTCTAGTTTCATTCTTTTACAAGTGGTTGACCAGTTTTCCCAGCACCACCTGTTAAAGAGACTGTCTTTACTCCATTGTATATTCTTGCCTCCTTTGTCGAAGATAAGGTGTCCATAGGTGTGTGGGTTTATTTCAGGGCTTTCTATTTTGTTCTATTGATCTATATTTCTGTCTTTGTGCCAGTACCATACTGTCTTAATGACTGTGGCTTTGTAGTAGAGCCTGAAGTCAGGCAAGTTGATTCCTCCAGTTCCATTCTTCATTCTCAAGATTGCTTTGGCTATTCGAGGTTTTTTGTATTTCCATATAAATCTTGAGATTATTTGATCTAGTTCTGTGAAAAATACTGCTGGTAACTTGATAGGAATTGCATTGAATCTGTAGATTGCTTTGGGTAGTATACTCATTTTCACTATATTGAGTCTTCCAACCCATGAGCATGGTATATTTCTCCATCTATTAGTGTCCTCTTTGATTTCTTTCATCAGTGTTTTATAGTTTTCGATATATAGGTCTTTAGTTTCTTTAAGTAGGTATATTCCTAAGTATTTTATTCTTTTCGTTGCAATGGTGAATGGGATTGTTTCCTTGACTTCTTTTTCTACTTTCTCATTATTAGTGTATAGGAATGCAAGGGATTTCTGAGTGTTGATTTTATATGCTGCAACTTTACTATATTCATTGATTAGCTCTAGTAGTTTTCTGGTCGAGTCTTTAGGGTTTTCTATATAGAGGATCATGTCGTCTGCAAACAGTGAGAGATTTACTTCTTCTTTTCCAATTTGGATTCCTTGTATTTCTTTTTCTGCTCTGATTGCTGTGGCCAAAACTTCCAGTACGATATTGAATAGTAGTGGTGAGAGTGGACACCCTTGTCTTGTTCCTGACTTTGGGGAAATGGTTTCAGTTTTTCACCATTGAGGATAATGCTAGCTGTGGGTTTGTCATATATAGCTTTTATTATGTTGAGGTACGTTCCTTCTATTCCTGCTTTCTGGAGCGTTTTTATTATAAATGGATGTTGAATTTTGTCAAAGGCTTTTTCTGCATCTATTGAAATAATCATATGATTTTTATTTTTCAGTTTGTTAATGTGATGAATTACATTGATTGATTTGCGGATATTGAAGAATCCTTGCATCCCTGGGATAAAGCCCACTTGGTCATGGTGTATGACCTTTTTAATCTGTTGCTGGATTCTGATTGCTAGGATTTTGTTAAGGATTTTTGCATCTATGTTCATCAGTGATATTTGCCTGTAATTTTCTTTTTTTCGTGGTGTCTTTGTCAGGTTTTGGTATTAGGGTGATGGTGGCCTCATAGAATGAGTTTGGAAGTTTACCTTCCTCTGCAATTTTCTGAAATAGCTTCAGTAAGATAGGTGTTAGCTCTTCTCGAAATTTTTGGTAGAATTCAGCTGTGAAGCCGTCTGGACCTGGGCTTTTGTTTGCTGGAAGATTTCTGATTACAGTTTCAATTTCCACGCTTGTGATGGGTCTGTTAAGATTTTCTATTTCTTCCTGGTTCAGTTTTGGAAAGTTGTATTTTTCTAAGAATTTGTCCATTTCTTCCAAGTTGTCAATTTTATTGGCATATAATTGCTGATAGTAGTCTCTTATGATTCTTTGTATTTCTGTGTTGTCTGTCGTGATCTCTCCATTTTCATTTCTAATTATATTAATTTGATTTTTTTCTCTTTGTTTCTTGATGAGTCTGGCTAATGGTTTGTCAATTTTATTTATCCTTTCAAAGAACCAGCTTTTTGCTTTGTTGATTTTTGCTATGGTCTCTTTTGTTTCTTTTGCATTTACTTCTGCCCTAATTTTTAGGATTTCTTTTCTTCTACTAACTCTAGGGTTCTCTATTTCTTCCTTTTCTAGTTGCTTTAGGTGTAGAGTTAGGTTATTTATTTGGCTTCTTTCTTGTTTCTTGAGGTATGCCTGTATGGCTATGAACTTTCCTCTTAGCACTGCTTTTATAGTGTCCCATAGGTTCTGTGTAGTTGTGTTTTCATTTTCATTCATTTCGATGCATAATTTGATTTCTTTTTGATTTCTTCTGTGATTTGTTGATTATTCAGAAGGGTGTTGTTAAGCCTCCAAATGTTGGAATTTTTAATAGCTTTTCTCCTGTAATTGAGATCTAACCTTAGTGCATTATGGTCAGAGAAGATGCTTGGAATAATTTCTGATTTTTTTGAATTTATCAAGGTTAGATTTATGACCCAGAATGTGATCTATCCTGGAAAAGGTTCCGTGTGCACTTGAGTAAAAAGTGAAATTCATTGTTTTGGGGTGAAATGTCCTATAGATATCAATTAGGTCTAACTGGTCTATTGTATCGTTTAACATTTGCGTTTCTTTGTTAATTTTCTGTTTAGTTGATCTGTCCATAGGTGTGAGTGGGGTATTAAAGTCTCCCACTATTATTGTGTTATTATTAATTTCCCCTTTCATGCTTGTTAGCAATTTTCTTACATATTGTGGTGCTCCTATGTTGGGTGCATATATATTTATAATTGTTATATCTTCTTCTTGGATTGATCCTTTAATCATTATGTAGTGGCCTTCTTTGTCCCTTTTCACAGCCTTTGTTTTAAAGTCTATTTTATCGGATATGAGTATTGCTACTCCTGCTTTTTTTGGTATTTATTTGCATGGAATATCTTTTTCCAGCCCTTCACTTTTAGTCTGTATGTGTCCGTTGTTTTGAGGTGGGTCTCTTGTAAGCAGCATATATAGGGATCTTGTTTTTGTATCCATTCAGCCAGTCTTTGCCTTTTGGTTGGGCATTCAACCCATTTACATTTAAGGTAATTATTGATAAGTATGCACCTGTTGCCATTTACTTTAGTGTTTTGGGTTCAGGTTTATTCATCCTTTTTGTGTTTCCTGTCTAAAGTCTATCCTTTAGTATTTGTTGGAGAGCTGGTTTGGTGGTGCTGAATTCTCTCAGCTTTTGTTTGTAAAGCTTTTGATTTCTCCTTCATATTTGAATGAGATTCTTGCTGGGTACAGTAGTCTTGGTTGAAGGTTATTATCTTTCATCACTTTAAGTATGTCTTGCCATTCCCTCCTGGCCTGAAGAGTTTCTATTGAAAGATCTGCAGTTATTCTTATGGGGATCCCCTTGTGTGTTATTTGTTGTTTTTCCCTTGCTGCTTTTAATATTTGTTCTTTGTGTTTGGTCTTTGTTAGTTTGATTAGTATATGTCTTGGGGTATTCCGCCTTGGGTTTATCCTGTTTGGCACTCTCTGGGTTTCTTGGACTTGGGTGATTATTTCCTTCCCTATTTTAGGGAAGTTTTCAACTATTATCTCCTCAAGTATTTTCTCATGGTCTTTCTTTTGTCTTCTTCTTCTGGGACTCCTATAATTCGAATGTTGGAGCGTTTCATATTGTCTTGGAGGTCTCTGAGGTTGTCCTCATTTCTTTTAATTTGTCTTTCTTTTTCTCTCGCTGATTCATTTATTTCTACCATTTTATCTTCTATTTCACTAATCCTATCTTCTGCCTCCGATATTCTACTATTTGTAGCCTCCAGAGTGTTTCTGATCTCATTTATTGCATTATTCATTATATGTTGACTCTTTTTTATTTCTTCTAGGTCCTTGTTAAACCTTTCTTGCATCTTCTCAATCCTTGACCCCAGGCTATTTATCTATGATTCCATTTTGATTTCAAGATTTTGGATCATTTTCATTATCAGTATTCGGAATTCTTTCTCAGGTAGATTCCCTATCTCTTCCTCTTTTGTTTGGTTTGGTGGGCATGTCTCCTATTCCTTTACCTGCTGGGTATTCCTCTGTCTCTTCATCCTGGTTATAATGCTGCGTTTGGGGTGGCTTTTCTATATTCTGGGAATTTGTGGAATTCTTTTTCTTATAGAGCTTCCTCTCTGTGTTTGGGGTTATAACAGTGGCTTGTCAAAGTTTCTTGATTAGAGAGGCTTGTGTTGAGGCTCTGGTGGTTGGAGTTGGGTTTCCTCTCTCTGGAGTGCTGTGAAGTGTGGGACATCAATGATTTTGGAGTATTTTGAGCTGCCTGTGTATTGAAGCTCAGGGGCTTGTTCTTGTGTTGCTGGAGAATTTGCGTGGTATGTCTTGCTCTGCAGCTTGTTGGCCCTTGGGCAGTGCTCAGTTTCAGTATAGGTATGAAGGCGTTTGATGAGCTCTAATTGTATAATGTTCCCTGTATTCAGGAATTCTTTGATGGTCTCAGGATTTGGACTTACGCCTCCTGATTCTGGTTTTCAGATTTATTTTTACAATAGCCTCATGATTTCTCCATCTATTCAGCACTATTGTTGAAACATCTGGGTTAATGATGATAGATTTCTCCACTTTGAGGGTCGTCCCTCGAGGATCGCTGAGTTACTTGGAGGAGAGAAGAGGGAGCGGGTAGTTAGAGGTGAGTGGAATGGGATGAGGTGGAATCAAAAGAGGAAAAAGCAAACTAGCCCATAACCACTTTCTTGTGTGTGCTCCAAAGTCTGGACCTCTCAGAGGTGGTCACAGAGTTATACATGGAAGAGGAGAGGGAGGAAGTAGATAGAGGTGGTCAGGAGGATGAAAGAGGGAGATGCAAAGGAGGGATACAGATCTGGCCAGTGACCAGTTCCCTGAGAATTCTCCACCTTCGGGAGCACACAGAGATTCATAGAATTGGGTAGAGAAGAGGAGGGGGAGGGAGGAGACAAAAGCCACCTGGTGGAGAAAAGAGAGATTCCAAAGGGGGAGAGGGTGGTCAAGCCAGTAGTCTCGCACTCATGTAAAATTGGTACTGAAGATTAGGTTTTTAAAAGTACAAAATTGGCAACAAATACCAAAATGTTGAGATTAAAAATCTGGAGTAGAGATTGGATTTTCAAAGATAAAATATTAAAGATAAAAAAAGGAGAGAAAAATTTAAAAAAATTGAGAAAAAAATAATAAAAATAGAATAAAATAAAAGATTCCAGAATTATTAAAAGACAACTTCCACCACCAATAGGACTATATACAGTGTTTGCTTTAAAGATAGGGTTTTTTTTTTTTTTTTGTAAAGTAATGAGGTTATAAAGATAATAAATAGAAATATAGAAGACTTAAAATTTTAAGCAAGTTTAGAAAAAAAAGAAAAAGAAAAGAAGAAAAACAAATTTAAAAAGAAAAAAATTTTTTTAAAGAAAGAAAAAAATTCTTAAAAAAAAATCACGCTTCCACATCATCCCCCACACCCCCCAAAAAAAAAATTGATCATAAAGGTAGTAACAGTATATCTGGCGCTTTGGTCGCTACCAAGGCAGTTCCCTCTGTTTGACTTCCTGTTTGCTGGTCTCTTCCGTGTCTGATTTCCGTCTTGACACAGGGAGGGTGGTGGTGGACTCTGCACTGGGCTTGCCCCTTCTTGCTCCTTGGGATAACCTTGTGGGGCCTGCCCTATGCCTTGAGCACTTCCCTGGTCTTTGGCGTTCAGGATTGGCAGTCAGGAAGCCCTCTGAGACTTGAATTTGGTTGAACAGAGGCTTTGTTCCCTTCCCAGGTCCGAGTGGCTTGGGAGTTTGGCACTCGCTATTGCGACTTCTGGGCTTCCAGGTCTCTCAATTTTCTGGGAGCTCCGCCAGAGCTCTTTCTCAGGCAGATGATGATTGTTCAGAGCCCCCCAGCAGTTTCAATAGCATAGAAATCAGTTTGCAATTTGGTAGGTAATGTCATCTTGAGCTGCGATTGCCCCCTTCCAGCACTTAAGGCTCTGGCTGCCTGTCTCCGGAGGGGGATGGTCTGCAGCTGGCTATTGCCCATCCGTCCTTATGTTCGAGAGCGTTCCGCGTGTTGGCTATCCCACAGTCTGGTTTGCTAGACCAAGATAGTTCTTTCTAGCCACGCGCGGACCCGATTCTGGCCCGGTTACGCCCCCGATTCTCGAGATAAGCCCTGCAGCCTACGTCTCCCGCGGCCCAATTCTTAGAAAGCTCTGTGGCGGGCGCGCTCCTCCCTGCCCAACCCCCACTGCTGTCGGACGCAGGCGTTTGCGCTGCTTGTCCGCTGGGGGTTATACTGTTGAATTCATAATCTGTTGGTTTTAATTATTTATTTATTTATTCTTGCTTCCTGTTATGTTGCCCTCTGTGCTTCCAGGGCTCGCCCCATACACAGCTGTGAGAATGCTCCCCTATTTTAGGGAACCTCTCTTTTAAAAGTCTCTTCCTGGGACAGGATTCCCTTCCCGGGACGGGGCTTCCTCCCTACCTCCTTTGTCTCCGTCTTCCTCATATGTATTAATTCCTACCTGGTTTTGAAGCCGATGATTCTCTTTGCTGGATGCCTGATGTCCTCTGCCAGCAGTCAGAAGTTGTTTTGTGGAATTTACTCAGCTTTGAAATGTTCTTTTGATGAAGTAGTGAGGGAGAAAGTGTTCTCTCCCTCCTATTCCTCCGCCATCTTTTTCGTCCTCCAATAGTTATCAATTTTGAATCTGTTTTCTGGTACTTTGAAGGGGAATGATAAAAGATCGTTTTCCATGAACTCATTTTATTGTTGTAAGAAGCTCAAATGAGAGGCATGCTATCAGAATAATAGAATTGGAGATGTCTCATTTGTAAAATGCTGTCTCTTTTTCAGTCATAATTCTCTGTAGAAATAGGAATTCCAAGATTCCTACAAAGACAGGAAGAAGCATTTGTGACCTCTACTTGGACCCCGGTAGTAGTAGAGTACATTTCTCTGGGTTGGTGGAGTCCAAACTTCTTATATAGCACAACCTTATTATTTAAATATTCTGTGTGTTTCTCCTGCTATTCATTTATTTATGTATAAATCATATAATTGAACTAACGGAAAGTAAGAGGATGATAAAATTAGACTAAACAATCTTCTAGAGATTATTTTGTTTTCTTTAACATAGTCCCAATCCCAAAGAAAAGCAATTGATAAAGAGTGTTCAAACTACTGCACAATTGCACTCATCTCACATGCTAGCAATGTAATGCTCAAAATTCTCCAAGCTAGGCTTCAACAGTATGTGAACCATGAACTTCCAGATGTTCAAGCTGGATTTAGAAAAGGCAGAGGAACCAGAGATCAAATTGCCAACATCCGTTGGATCATCAAAAAGCATGAGAGTTCCAGAAAAACATCTCCTCTTCTTTACTGATTACACCAAAGCTGTTGACTCTGTGGATCACAACAAGCTGTGGAAAATTCTGAAAGAGATGGGAATACCAGATCACCTTATCTGCCTCCTGTGAGATCTGTATGCAGGTCTAAAAGCAACAGTTAGAATTGGACATGAAATAGCAGACTGGTTCCAAATTGGGGAAGGAGTATGTCAAGGCTGTATATCGTTACCCTGCTTATTTAATTTTATGCAGAGTACATCATGCAAAAATGCCAGTCTGGATGAAGTACAAGCTGGAATCAAGATTGCTGGGAGAAAGATCAGTAACTTCAGATATGCAGATGACACCACCCTTATGGCAAAAAGCTAAAAAGAGCTAAAGGGCCTCTTGATGAAAGCAAAATAGGAGAGTGAAAAAGCTGGCTTAAAACTCAGCATTCAGAAAACCAAGACCATGGCATCTGGTCCCATCACTTCATGGCAAATAGATGAGGAAATAGTGGAAACAGTGGCTGACTTTATTTCTTTTGGGTTCCAAAATCACTGCAGATAGTGAGTGCAGCCATGAAATTAAAAGACGCTTACTCCTTGGAAGAAATGTTATGACAAACCTAGACAATGTATTAAAAAGCAGAGCCACTACTTTGCTGACAAAGATCTATTTAGTCAAAGCTATGGTTTTTCCAGTAGTCATGTATGGATGTGAGAGTTAGGCCATAAAGAAGCCTGAGTGCCAAAGAATTGATGCTTTTGAACTGTGGTGTTGGAGAAGATGCTTGAGAGTCCCTTGGACTGCAAGGAGATCCAACCAGTCCATCCTAAAGGAAATCACTTCTGAATATTCATTGGAAGGAGTGATGCTGAAGCTGAAGCTTCAGTACATTGGCCAGCTGATGTGAAGAATAGACTCACTGGAAAAGACCCTGATGCTGGACAAGACTGAAGGCAGAAGGAGAAGGGAATGACAGGATGAGATGGTTGAATGGCATCACCGAGTCAATGGACACGAGTTTGAGCAAGCTCCAAGAGTTGATGATGGACAGCGAGGCCTGGCATGCTGCAGCCTATGGGGTCACAAAGAGTTGGACATGACTCACCAACTGACCTGAACTGAACTGAACATAGCTCATTTCAGTGGATGTAAAACCATTACTCAAGTGGTCTTTTAGTTTAGATTTTATAGACTGACATTTTGGCAGATGAAAGTGTTGTTGCTTTGGATTTTTAATGTGATCATTGGAGAGCTGTACAAGGAGTAGGGATGCTGGCCCAGTTATTACTGTTCACTTTAGATCATAGTATTTCCAATCCAAAATTGATTGTATGAATCCTTTTAAACTGTGTGTCCACTTTGTGATGGTTGATTGCTTTATGCTACAAAACCAATGGGCTTCCCTGATGGCTCAGTTGGTAAAGAATCCACCTGCAATGCAGGAGACCTGGGTTCAATCCCTTGGTTGGGAAGATCTCCTGGAGGAGGGCATGGAAACCCACTCCAGTATTCTTGCCTTGAGAATCCCCATGGACAAAGGAGCCTTGTGGGTTACACTTTATGGGGTCACAGAGAGTCAGACACAACTGAGTGACTAAGCACAGCACACACACAACCAGTGCATTAATGTAACAGGGCAGGTGTAAACTGCAAAAATGTCATGGTATGCTGAAAAGGAATCAGAAGAGAAGGTGTTGCTACTACTGCCTCCACATGATAGGATTTCTGTGGTTTCCTCAGGATACCCCACCCACTACATGGCAACCCTCTTTCTTCTGATCTGTGAGCCAAGGAAGATGCTAGTGTCAATCAGTACATTAAAGATTAGTGAACTTTAAACGTTTTTATAAACATAAGTATACATTAAAATACTAATGTTGGTTTCCTGCACCCCAATGAAGTAATCCCCTTGCCCACATCAAGAGGAAAGTGTATCCAAATTTGGAGGTTACTACTCTATGTTATAGAGAATCAGACACAATAGGAACTATGTTCCTCAATACAATGATTGGAAATACTTAAAATTCTAGAAGAAATAAAATGATTGTTTTGTCCTAAAAGAAAGCACAGGGTTCAGAAGAAGTTTTTAAAAAGGAAACCCTCTTACACTGTTGGTGGGAATGCAAACTAGTACAGCCACTATGGAGAACAGCGTGGGGATTCCTTAAAAAACTGGAAATAGAACTGCATTATGACCCAGCAATCCCACTGCTGGGCATATATGCCGAGGAAACCAGAACTGAAAGAGACACATGTACCCCAGTGTTCATCGCAGCACTGTTTATAATAGCCAGCACATGGAAGCAACCTAGACGTCCGTCAGCAGACGAATGGATAAGAAAGCTGTGGTACCTATACACAACGGAGTATTTTTACTTAGCCATTAAAAAGAATACATTTGAATCAGTTCTAATGGGGTGGATGAAACTGGAGCCGATTATACAGAGTGAAGTAGGCCAGAAAGAAAAACACCAATACAGTATTCTGACACATATATATGGAATTTAGAAAGATGGTAATGATGACCCTGTATGCAAGACAACAAAAGAGACACAGATGTATAGAACGGACTTTTGGACTCTGAGGGAGAGGGAGAGAGGGAGAAGGTGGGATGATTTGGGAGAATGGCATTGAAACGTGTATACTATCATGTAAGAAACGGATCACTAGTCTAGGTCCGATGCAGGATACAGGATGCTTGGGGCTGGTGCACTGGGATGACCCAGAGAGATGGCATGGGGAGGATGGTGGGTGGGGGATTCAGGGTTGGGAACTCATGTACACATGTGGTAGATTCATGTTGATGTATGGCAAAACCAATACAGTATTGTAAAGTTAAAAAAAAAAAGCACAATGTAAAGAAAAATAAATAAATAAAAATAAAAAGCACAATGTATCTGTGTCCCCATTGCTGCCTTGCAAATAGGTTCTTCAGTACTGTCTTTCTAGATTCTAGAGATATGTGTTATTTGTTTTTCTCTTTCTGACTTACTTCACTCTTTCTCTTTCTGAATTGCCTTCTAACAGGCTCTAGATTCATCATCCTCATTAGGACCAACTCAAATATATTCCTTTTGTCACGGAGTAATATTCCATTGTATATATGTACCATACAGAGGAGAATGAGAGGGTGGGACAAATTGGAAGAGTAGCAGGGAAAGATATACATCATCCCAGGTAAAATAGATAGCCAGTGGAAATTTGCTGTATGACACAGGGAGCTCAAATCAAGTTCTCTATGACAACCTAGAGGGGTGGATGGTGCATGAGGTGGGAGGGAGGTTCAAGAGAGAAAGACATATATATATCTATGACTGATTCATGCTGATATACAGCAGAGACCAACATGGTATTGTAAAGCAATTCTCCTCCAAGTAAAAATAATAAAGATTAAAAAAATTTAAAATAAAATAAAAAATCAGAAAAAGTGCAATATATGACTCTTTACAAAATATATAAATGTATATTTACATTTGTGGATTTTGGAACCCACTTTGAAAAGATGCATCATTCCCTTTCTTAGTGTGCTTCTCTTGAAGTACTGTTTCATTTTTATTGCCATAATCAGGAGTAAATTTGACTTCTGCTGTGTCCCTAATATGTGCGGCAAGAAGAAAATTTGAGGAACACCATAGATTTTAAATCACATTTGCAAAAGTGTAGCTAATTGAATTATTATGAACTACAATACATGAACAGGGAACTTCCTGATGTTCAAGCTGGTTTTAGAAAAGGCAGAGGAACCAGAGATCAAATTGCCATCTGCTGGATCATGGAAAAAGCAAAAGAGTTCCAGAAAAACAACTATTTCTGCTTTATTGACTATGCCAAAGCCTTTGACTGTGTGGGTCACAATAAACTGTGGAAAGTTCTGAAAGAGATGGGAATGCCAGACCACCTGACCTGCTTCTTGAGAAATCTGTATGCAAGTCAGGAAGCAACAGTTAGAACTGGACAAGGAACAACGGACTGGTTCCAAATAGGAAAAGGAGTACATCAAGGCTGTATATTGTCACCCTGCGTATTTAACTTATATGCAGAGTACATCATGAGAAACGCTGGACTGGAAGAAACACAAGCTGGAATCAAGATTGCCAGGAGAAATATCAATAACCTCGATATGCAGATGACACCACTCTTATGGCAGAAAGTGAAGAGGAGCTAAAAAGCCTCTTGATAAAAGTGAAAGAGGAGAGCGAAAAAGTTGGCTTAAATTTCAACATTCAGAAAATGAAGATCATGGCATCCAGTCCCATCACTTCATGGGAAATAGATGGGGAAACAGTGGAAACAGTGTCGGACTTTATTTTTTGGGCTCCAAAATCACTGCAGATGGTGATTGCAGCCATGAAATTAAAAGATGCTTACTCCTTGGAAGGAGACCAACCTAGATAGTATATTCAAAAGCAGAGACATTACTTTGCCGACTAAGGTTCGTCTAGTCAAGGCTATGGTTTTTCCTGTGGTCATGTATGGATATGAGAGTTGGACTGTGAAGAAGGCTGAGTGCTGAAGGATTGATGCTTTTGAAATGTGGTGTTGGAGAAGACTCTTGAGAGTCCCTTGGACTGCAAGGAGATCCAACCAGTCCATTCTGAAGGAGATCAACCCTGGGATTTCTTTGGAAGGAATGATGCTAAAGCTGAAATTCCAGTACTTTGGCCACCTCATGTGAAGAGTTGACTATTGGAAAAACTCTGATGCTGGGAGGGATTGGGGGCAGGAGGAGAAGGGGACGACAGAGGATGAGATGGCTGGATGGCATCACTGACTTGATGGACATGAGTCTGAGTGAACTCCAGCAGTTGGTGATGGACAGGGAGGCCTGGCATGCTGAGATTCATGGGGTTGCAAAGAGTCAGACATGACTGGGTGACTGAATGGAATGGAACTGAACTGAACATAAACGTATGATTCCAAAATGGTATTTATAGAAGTTCTCCAGGATCCAAAAAGTAAATGAGTATCACTCATTCTGTGAGAGTTGACGCTGTTGTACCTCCAGGGTCATGCAAAACTCTAGTCCATAGTAGGCAACCTATAAATGCTAGTTGATTAACAGAAGGAGTATTTTGTGTTAAAGAGAAATCATTTTGTATAATAAGTTCCTGAAAATCCATGTCAGTCTAAGGAAGAGCAATATGATTAATTTTAGCTTAGGAAATGTTGATAAACAATAAGATATCCTTTTATAATAATTGAGAAAATGTAGGCTAAAGGACAGATTTGCTTTTTCAACTATGAAACAGTAAGTATAATTGTTTATTAAAACAATTGGAAACAAAATCCACATTATGTGTAGCAAATGTGATAGATAAGATTAATGCGTTCTTTAGAATGTCTGGACAAATAGAAAACAGTGAACTTTGTTTTTTTTGTGCACCAAAAGTATTCTTGGATATTTTCAGGTAAATCAAGCTACTACTTGAACTGTTCTCTCAAAGCATCACCATATTTTATCAACTTTTAAAGCTAGAGTTTCTTTTGCTGAAGTTAAATGAACAATATGTCTGTGGGATGGGGAGAATGGGGTGGTGGTGGATTTAAATGAGGCAGCTAGTGGGTGTGGTTTTAGGTCCTTTACCTTGAAACACAAGCAAGGACACCCCTGAGCTTCTTAAAAAACTGAGATGAAAAAGCACAGAATTGTCTGTGTAAATGAAACAATCTAGCTCTTTTTTTCATTCATTTATCCAACATTCAGACATTTATTCAATCACACATTCATTTGGCTAGCATTTATTTTGTGTCTTTTATATTATAGATACTGTATTGTTTAGAACCTTGTGAATCAGAGTGAGTGTGTAGACTCTCCTGAACTTATGCTGTGCTGAGTTGCTCAGTCGTGTCTGACTCTTGTAAGCTCATGGACTGTAGCCCGTCAGACTTCTCGGTCTATATTCTCCAGGCAAGAATACTGGAGTGCCCTCCTCCAGAAGGATCTTCCCAATCCAGGGGATAGAACCCAGGTTTCCCACATTAGAGCAGGATTCTTTACCATCTGAGCCACTCGGGGCCTTAAAGGACCTATAATATTGTGGGTGATTGCAGCCTCGTTCTGTTTTAGGTTGTTACAGTGGAATTGGACCTCTTTATAAGCAAACTTTTAAGAGATTGCTTGAAATAGAAAATACCTTTCAAAAGCCACTTATAACCCTAAGGTAAATTATGGACTCTGGATGATTATGATGTGTCAGTGTAGGTTCATCTTTGGTGAAAAATGTACCATTCTGATGAGTGATGTTGATAATGGGGGAAGTTGTGTTTGTGCAGGAAGTAGGAGGTATTTGGAGAATTTCTTCTATCTCCTTTCAATTTTGTTGTAAGCCTAAAACTGCCCTAATATATAAAGTTCTTTAAGAAACATTCAGTTGCAAATGGTTTATGGTAGATAAAAGTATATAAGCAA
Source organism: Nanger dama (assembly GCA_917880005.1). Lineage (NCBI taxonomy): Eukaryota > Metazoa > Chordata > Mammalia > Artiodactyla > Bovidae > Nanger > Nanger dama. The sequence continues at coordinate 43,206,864 of CAKJTW010000007.1, forward strand.
ACATCTGCTTTGTTGTTTTATAACTGATTCCACAGACAGCAGATGTTTACTGCACTGGCATCTATAGGAATGACTTTTACCCAGTGACCTTCAAACTTAGCCTCAGTGCATTTATTTAAATTCTTCATTAAAATATATGTAAGAGAAATGAAGATCAGACCAGGATGCTTTGAAGATTTGCTATGCTCTAGTCTGTTGAATCTTTACTAACGTTATTGTGTATGGAAAAGTTCTGCTTAGTGTGACATTTCCATATTTCAGCCAGAGTTTCTTAAATTTTTCAGTTCTCATAAAACATAGTTTAAGTCTTTATGCATTATGTATGATTCTTTATAACATCTAATTCCCCCACCCTTTCACCCTAGAGTATAACTATAAATAGCCATAACATTTAGACCTGGCTATTGAACAAGTATGAGGAAAATTTAGATCCAAATGGGAGTCATTGCTTCACATTTCATGATTCAGTGTGCAATCTATGTTTTAAAATGGCTCTTTTACTGTTATAAATATGCTCCCTTCTGCTTAATTGTGACATCCTCAGGAACAATTATTGCCAACTGAATTCATACCACTTTAGCATAAGTAACTCTACAGTTAAAATGAGTGAAGCCATAATTATATTATAGATGGGATGTTAAAAAAACTTTTTCTTCAAAGTTCAGCTCAGTCACTATTGATAGTCATGTGGGGCTTATTATGAATTTATTATTAAAGCTGGTCAATAAAAGTTCAACTTGCTATTTAAAATTTAGAAATATCAGAACAAGCTATATTTGTATTCTAAAGATATTATTAAATCAAAGTCAGAATTTTGAGGGGAAAAAGCCTTAAATTTATCATGCAATCATAAAAGCTCTTTCCATGCTTATATATTGCCACTGACTTCAGAAATTTTAAAACGTATCAGAACCACTGGCATAGGAAATCTTTGCCTCGTACTGGTGATATGAGTGAAATACAAACAGGGATATTATAAGGATTAAATGAGAAAACACAAGAAAGCATACTGACTTCAGTAGATATCGATGGAATGAGTGACTACACGCTAAAAAATAAGGTAAACTTTTAACTGTGCTGTTAGATTAATTAATAGGGGGAAATCAAGGAAGGGTCCAAATCAGTGATAACTGCAGTAACTGGCAAAACTCAGCTCCAACACTTCATTAAACTTCTATTTTTAATGGGGATTTCTTCATTTCCACTGGAATGAACAAGTCAGTATGCATGACTTATTCTGTGCTGAACTTTGATGAATTTTTCTAAGTACATTAAAAATGAGTTGCATCCTTCTCTTAATCCGAGAAACCCCTATACTTACACTGATAAACCCTCTGATGCACATGTAAGAAGGCAGGATAATGGGCATGAAGGACAATCATCTATATGTATATATAAAATATATATTTTTGCTTGTCAGTAATAACTCTGAACTGCCTACAGCATTCATCGTACCTCTTAAAAGTCAGGTATTGTATTGAATTCAAAAATTCTCTTATGCTGAGCAGGGAAAGGAAAAAAAAATCAAACACTTTCTGAATTGGGCCCAAATATCCAAGGTTAATTTTCTGAGAAAGCTGCAGCGGCTAGATAAGGCCATCCCCTGCAAATTAGTTTTGCCTGCCTGGATTACAGCTAAATTTATGCAGCTTGCCTTATCCTTTCGGAAGCGCCTCTGAAGTGTCGTAATTAACTGGCACACATAAAGTGAGCACATTTTCTGCTTGGTGGCAGCCATTCCTCATTTCATTTCAGTTCTAACCCAAATGGAAAGGTAGTTTCTTATTTTTACTGTTAAAAACACACATGAATGCATTTATGTGTGTGTATGTGAGACACACACACACACACACACACACACACACACACACACACACACACACACACACAGCCTCCAATACTTTACCAGAAGTCTTTGAAAATAATCTTAAAACAGCTTCAGAATGGAGTTTGAAACTTTAAAGAGGTAAAGAATACTGCTGAGAGAGCAGGGAGAAATTTTAGCATAAAACTGAAATAAAAAGAAAAAAGGCACCTTTTATGAAGTGTCTGGACTGTTTTCTTTTCTTTTCTTTTTTTTTTCCTTTTTAACTAGAAAAATTTCATTTTAACCAGTTGCTTTGTGTATTTCTTGGTTATATAAATGAAAAAGATCACCAAGATATAATGAAAACAACTATGATATGTATCTCTTTAGTTTGTATTTTCTATTGTCATTTCTTTAATATACTTCATACCTTCCCCAAACCCATCCCCAAATTTTTGAGGTTTACAATGTACATTAAGGTAAGCCAAAAAAGCCTGAAGAAAACTATCATTAGACACCTTTCTCACAAATGTGGCTCTGTCTATCTAAAGAACACCTTCTTTTTATCTGAACACAAGGCTGAAGCAGTCAGTGTTTATTGAATATCAATATAAGCCTTTGTCAGAACTGTCCCTGGCATCATGTTTGACTTTGGTTGGCTCCTGGAAAATACACTAGATAATTCCAGGGCTCTTTGCTTAACATACTTCATTAAGGAGTTTTCTGGTTTTGTTTTGAACATAAAACATTGGATTTGCAGTCTGTAGAAGCTGATCGAGAATTCCACAATGTCCAGGCTCATGGAGCCCATGCTGAGTATGACACCAGATCAGTCATAATCCTCAGGAGCCAAGAGAGATTTTCTGTCCTCCACCCTATACTCTGTTCCCAGATTTTCTTTGGCTTGAGTTCCTCGGAGTTATTATGAGGATTACATGGGTTAACATATAAAGTGTTTAGAACCGTGCCTGGCACATAACAAGTATTAGCTAAATGTTAGTGTTATTATTCTGTATCCTCAGTAGGACACCACTTCAGTGTCGGCTTGTGGCGGAGTCCTTTCTTACTCATTCATGTAGCAGTTGCTTTTTCTTGAATGAGTTCTTTTCAACAGGTGAAATATATCAAGATTTTTTTTTTTTTCTGCTCAAACTTCTTCCCCTTCTGAAAAAGGCAGAAAAAATCACTTCTTTCTCTTTCTAGTTACTTTTTCCTTCCAATCTTCCTCCCTCTTGCTGCCACAAGTCCAGGGTGTCATTTTCACTCTGTTTTCCAGGTATCCCCTGTGGGGCCCTCTAGAACTTGTCCTTATTCTTTCTTTATCATTCTTACAACTCTTGCCCCCACCTCTTTTATTCATTTTCTGGAAATGTTTGTCTTTCAAGTTAACCACTCATGAGAATCAGAAGACTGCAGCATCTTGTGCATAGGGAAAGCACTTAGTGGTGCCTTGAGAAGGATTTTATCTGATTGCAGAAGTTACATAATACAGGTTAGAAAATATTTTCCTTCCTTGATTATTTCTTCCTATGGGAAAGTTGTCATATTGTGTTTCTCGTTATATGAAATAGAGTATTCACTTTTTCAACTCTATTGCATGCTTTAAAGACAACCAACAATTTGCAAGTCATCATGTGAATATACAGATGGATAGTCTATTCCACTTACCTTCAAAATATTTTCCGATTAATGGTGCCTAGAGCTTTGAGAAGGAAATGGCAGAAGGAGAAGCCTAGAGCTTGGAGAAGGAAGTGGCAACCCACTCCAGTGTTCTTGCCTGGAGAATCCCAGGGACGGGGGAGCCTAGTGGGCTGCCGTCTATGGTGTCGCACAGAGTCGGCCAAGACTGAAGCAACTCAGCAGCAGCAGCAGCAGATCTTTGAGACTCTTCCAGGAAAGAGGACTATATCTGTGTTCTTTTGGGGTATGTGGGTGAGAGGGGACTTTCACACTTTGAGGACTTATTAAAACTGAGAAAGTTAAACAGACACAATGTTTTCCAATGGGAAACAGACTCATGTAGGACATTTGAGTTTTGGATCTGGTTCTAGTCCAACCCACCAACTTGTGGAGTGATGGGAAAGTACAGTTCACCCTTAAATAATGCTGGGGTTAGAGGTAGTGACCCCTCCCCACCCCCCAATCAAATACCCACATGTAACTTTATAGTCAACCTTCCTCTGTACTCCACGGTCCTACATTTGTGCATTAAACCAACCTCAGGATCAGGTAGTACTTTAGTATTTACTATTGAAAAGAATAATATTGGGTTTCCCTGGTAGCTCAGCTGGTAAAGAATCTGCCTGCAATGCTGGAGACTCCAGTTTGATTCCTGGGTTGGGAATATCTCCTGGAGAAGGGATAGGCTACCCACTCCAGTATTCTGTCCTAAGATTTCCATTGATTGTATAGTCCATGGGGTTGCAAAGAGTTGGACATGACTGAGTGACTTTCACTATTGGAAAAAAAAACCCAAAACTGTAAAAGTGGGCCTGCACAGCTTAAGCCCATGTTGTTCAAGAGTCAACTGTAAATGTAATAGGATTATTCTGAAAGCTGAGGCTAAATCGGCTGCTCGCTTTGGCATCAAAATGGCAATCTTTTTAAGCTCTAGGAGGTAGGTTTCAAGATACCTGGCTTAGATCTTGGTATTCAAGTAAGAGCGCTTGAATGACAAACACTATAGATATTCAAGGTAGAGTCTGGAGGCAGTCAGGGTCCTGAGATTAAGGTGTTATTCAGTTTTTGCTAACTTGATTAAGGAAATCATTTTCTATGAAACTGTAATTCTGACTCTTAGGGTGGGGGTTAATTCTAATCAAGACACAATGCTTCTTGGAAAACCTGGCAAAATGCAGTGCAGTAGCCCCGAGGCAGGAAAAGGGGTGCTTTGAAGTCAGGATCCCAGAGCTGGCATGGAAACTAGGTTATGGTTGACTGACTCTAACAGTCAGTGGCTAAGCCCACAAGCCCTCAGGGTACGCTGGTTAAGGCTCTGATTGGGATGGAGTAGGTCCTAACTACCAGCTGTTAGGGCACCTTCATTCATGTGTAGGATTTATGGAACAGGGTGTACATCTTCCCTGAAACCCGATGAAGCAACAAACAGTACATTGACATACATTCTTTCTCCTCCTGCCCCTAGATGTGTATTGATGTCTTCTAGATTTAAGTGTAAAGTGGCAATTTAATGTATTAAATTAATACTATAGCCTGTATTTATATAGGATTCCTTGGTGCCTCAGATGCTAAAGAGTCTGCTTGCAATACAGGCGACCTAGGTTCAATCCCTGGGTCAGGAAGATCCCCTGAAGAAAGGGATGGCAACCTCTCCAATATTCTTGCCTGGAGAATTCCATGGACAGAGGAGCCTGGTGGGCTACAGTCCATGGGGTTGTAAAGAGTTGGACCCGACTGAGTGACTAACACTTCACATATATTTATATATTTTAGACAAATGTGTGATTATTGGTCATTAAACAATACACATACATTGTTTAAAAATTGAAAAATAGGGGCCTTCCCTGGTGGACCTGTGGTTAAGAATCTGCCTTTTAATGCAAGGGGCACCAGTTTGAACCCTGGTCTGGGAAGATCCCATACACTGTGGAGCAACTAAGCCCATGAGCCACAACTATAGAGCCCACACTCTTAATAGCCTGTGAGCTGCAACTACCGAGTCCTTGTGCTTGTGCTGCAATTACTGAAGCCTGCATGCCCCTAGAACCTTTGTTTCACAACAAGAGAGCCAATTCCTAGGCAGATTGATAAGAAACCTGGGGTCCCCGAGGAGGAGAAAGTGGTCTTGGGCTCTCAAGGAGGAGATAGGGGTATGGTATTCTCAAGAAGGAGAAAAGTCTCTCTCTCTCTCTCTACGTTCCTTAGTCTTAGTCACATAAAGCAATTTTTTGTTTTCTTTATTACACAACACAACTCAGCTTAATCTCTGTACTAACGATTATATGACAGTAATGTATCCTGCTTGAGGACAGTTTCTCCTTCTTGAAAACCTTCTGACTAATCCTGTTATCTTAAAATGTAAATTGTGGGAGTGGGTCTAGTAAGAGCTTTATCACCTTGAGACATTCTTTTGATTTATTGTAATAATCAATTGAAAAAGTATATAACTCCGTTTTCTAAGACTAGTGAGGGCGACACTGTCCCCCTTCTGATGTCTATGTCAGACACTTCCCCTGTCCCTTTTCATACTTTAATGAAACTCTGCTACACAAAAGCTCTTGAGTGATCAAGCTTGGTCCCTGGTCCCAAAGCTAAATCTTCTTAGAAGATTATGAATCTGACACCGTTCACTATCAAGAAGCCACCAAAATGAGAAGCCTGCACATCACCTCTTCTAGCTGCAGACAGAGAAAGCCTGCATGCAGTGACAAAGACCCACCACAGCCAAAACAAGCAAAAAAATCTAAAAAAAAAATAGAGAAATAAAGGAACTAAAAAAATTTGTGATTCAACCTTGTAGAAATATACTTTGCCATACTTTCTCTTACCACTTCAAATATTTAGTGTGTGGAAAATGCAAATGTTAGTCGCTCGGTCATGTCTGACTCTTTGTGATCCCATGGACTGTAGCCTGCTAGACTCCTCTGTCCAGGAATGGAATTCTCCAGTCAAGAATACTGGAGTGGGTAGCCATGCCCTTTTCCAGGGAGTCTTCCCCACCCAGGGATGGACCATAGGTCCTCTTACATTGCAGGCAGATTCTTTACCATCTGAGTCACCAGGGAAGCCCTTAGCGTGTGACTGAATACCTGATTCACTGCTGTAATAATTATTTGGACCTATTAAAGACATTGCAACCCATGTATAACTATAAGGCACAGAGAGCCTATGCTGGTTCTTTCCTTATGTATTCTCATCTTGAATGATATCTAATGGTAACGAAAGGGGTTTTTTAAATGCAACAACTATGCGTAGACAGTCTTAATTTTATTGAATATAGTAGCATATGGAATGGATCTAAAGTGAGAATTAGTATAATACTTCAAATCAGTGATTATGTGTTCCTTAAGTATTTGATAATCTCCTTGCCCGTGTAAGCAGAGGTAGAACTTGCTTGCCTCCTCTTAAATTTTTGCTAACTTCTGAAGGTAGAAACTTCTGAAGGCTTCAGCAATACGTGAACTGTGAACTTTCAGATGTTCAAGCTGGTTTTAGAAAAGGCATAGGAAGCAGAGATCAAATTGCCAACATCCACTGGACTGTGGAAAAAGGAAGAGAGTTCCAGAAAAATATCTATTTTTACTTTATTCACTATGCCAAATCCTTTGACTGTGTGGATCACAATAAACTGTGGAAAATTCTGAAAGAAATGGGAATACCAGACCACCTGACCTATCTCTTGAGAAACCTATATGCAGGTCAGGAAGCAACAGTTAGCACTGGACAAGGAACTGTCATGTGAGTGTATGTTCCTTGGTTTTTTGTCTCTTCCCAACAAAGATTTGGAGCGACGGACATTAAAGCCCTCAGCACATCACAGCTCTCGGGTCTTGGACAAACCGTGTTATAGCTTTTAGGCAAATAAGTGTTACAGCTCTGTTTTATTTAAAAGATAGCAGGAGAATCCATCCTTGAAGCATGAGGGCATGACAACGCAAAGACTCAAAGAGAAGAGAGTGGAGGAGCACTCAGGGGAGGGAGAGAGAAAGAGCACACACACACGAGAGAGAAAGAGAGAAAGTGCTTTGGCTCCTCCTTTTATGTGTGTGTGTTTTTTTTTTTTTCCTCCACTTGGGCCTGCTCTATGCAAATTGGGCTTAGCCAGGAGTGCTGTTTGTTCTACCTGAAGTCTTCACTCTGGTCCTCAGGTCTTCCTTTGGCCTATTTGCTACCGCCATTTTGGACTCCTTTTCCCTACTCTACCTACCTAACAGGACAACAGACTGGTTCCAAATAGGAAAAGGAGTATGTCAAGGCTTTATATTGTCACTCTGCTTATTTAACTTATATGCAGTATACATCATGAGAAACGCTGGTCTGGAAGAAGCACAAGCTGGAATCAAGATTGCTGGGAGAAATATCAATAACCTCAGATATGCAGATGACACCACCCTTATGGCAGAAAGTGAAGAGGAGCTAAAAAGCCTCTTGATGAAAGTGAAAGAGGAGAGTGAAAAAGTTGGCTTAAAGCTCAACATTCAGAAAACAAAGATCATGGCATCTGGTCCTATCACTTCATGGGAAATAGATGGGGAAACAGTGGAAACAGTGTCAGACTTTATTTTTCTGGGCTCCAAAATCACTGCAGATGGTGACTGCAGCCATGAAATTAAAAGATGCTTTCTCCTTGGAAGGAAAGTTATGACCAACCTAGATAGCATATTCAAAAGCAGAGATATCACTTTGACAACAAAGGTTCATCTATTCAAGGCTATGGTTTTTCCAGTGGTCATGTATGGATGTGGGAATTGGACTGTGAAGAAAGCTGAGTGCTGAAGAATTGATGCTTTTGAACTGTGGGGTTGGAGATGACTCTTGAGAGTCCTTTGGACTGCAAGGAGATCCAACCAGTCTGTCCTAAAGGAGAGCAGTCCTGGGTGTTCGGTGGAAGGACTGATGCTGAGGCTGAAGCTCCAATACTTTGGCCACCTCATGTGAAGAGTTGACTCATTGGAAAAGATTGATGCTTGGAGGGATTGAGGGCAGGAGGAGAAGGCGACAACAGAGGATGAGATGGCTGGATGGCATCACCGACTCGATGAATGTGAGTTTGAGTGAACTCCGAGAGATGGTGATGAACAGGGAGGCCTGGCACGCTGTGATTCATGGGATTGCAAAGAGTTGGACACAACTGAGCAACTGAACTTACAGAACTGAACTGAAGGTAGGAAAGAAGAGAAGAATAATAAATAGAAAGAAAATCCAATGATGGATTTGGAGTGCCATATGCCCTCTTGCTGGAGAAGGCAATGGCACCCCACTCCAGTACTCTTGCCTGGAAAATCCCATGGATGGAGGAGCCTGGTGGCTGCAGTCCATGGGGTTGCAAAGAGATGGACACGACTAAGTGACTTCTTTCACTTTTCACTTTCATGCATTGGAGAAGGAAATGGCAACCCACTCCAGTGTTCTTGCCTGGAGAATCCAGGGATGGCGGAGCCTGATGGGCTGCCATCTCTGGGGTTTCACAGGGTCGGACACGACTGAAGTGACTGAGCAGCAGCAGCCTGACCTCTTGCATATTTTTCCATGTGGTGGCTCAGTGGTATTGTCCTGCCTGCAATGCAGGAGATGTGGGTTCTATCCCTGGGTCAGGAAGATCCCCCAGAGAAGGAAATGGCAACCCCCTCCCAGTATTCTTGCTGGGGATAACTCATGGACAGAAGGAGCCTGGGGGTATGATGCATGCTGTTGCAAAAGAGTCTGACAAGACTTAGCAAGTAAACAACAACAACAGCATGACCTCTTGACTTGAATCAGGGTTTGAACTGAGCCGAGCAAGAATACATTTCAATCAACTAGTTCTCATCCAGTCTTACAAGTCTCTCTATATAGTGCAGGGAGTTCAACTTGGTGCTCTGTGCTGACCTTGGTGGATGTGGATATGGGAGAGAGGGAGACCCAAGAGGGAGTGTATACATGTACGTATACAGCAGATTCACTTCACTGACCTGCAAAAATTCATACAACATTGTGTAGCCATTATACCTTAGTTAAAAAAAAAGTTTGATCATTTTGGGATGGACATGAGCATCACTGTTAGATTTTCTCATTTGTTGGCTGTGACAGAACTGAAGCCTTCTCTGTTCACTGAAAACTCAGGAAACTTCCCCAAAGAGCACAGAATCTGCACAAACTGGAAACACATTTAAAACCTATGAATGTTTTAGGTGGTTTTTCAAAGGTGTATTAATTTTAATAAAACCTGGACTCACTAAAACCAGAGAGCAAAGACCTATATCTAAAAACCTGAATGGAAAGTCAATTATTTGTAGAAGGAGCACAGGATTAATTGGCTTTTAACAACAACAATAATAACAATGACAAGAACATCATCACCTTTGGTAAGGTTGAGGATTAATTTTTGTGTTGTCTAGGATTAAGTACAACTGAACTCAATTTAGAAGCAGAGAAAAAAACTAATGCTTAAAAATAGACTTTCTAAAGCCTGACCATTCTTTAATGTGTATATATATATGTATATATTATTAAATTATAGTTGATTTATGTTTCAGGTATACAGTAAGTGATTATGTTCATACATATATATATATATATATATATATACACACACACATATACCTATTCTTTAGATTCTTTTCCACTATAGATTATCATGAAGTACTGAGTACAGTTCACTATGCTATATAGTAGGTCTTTATTGTTTACACAGCAGTGTGTATCTATTAATCTCAAACCCCAATTTATCCTGCCCTCCTTTTCCCTTTTGATAGAAGAGACATTACTTTGCTGACTAAGGTCCGTCTAGTCAAGGCTATGGCTTTTCCTGTGGTCATGTATGGATGTGAGAGTTGGACTGTGAAGAAGGCTGAGCGCTGAAGAATTGATGCTTTTGAACTGTGGTGTTGGAGAAGACTCTTGAGAGTCCCTTGGACTGCGAGGAGATCCAACCAGTCCATTCTGAAGGAGATCAGCCCTGGGTGTTCTTTGGAAGGAATGATGCTAAAGCTGAAACTCCAGAACTTTGGCCACCTCATAAGAGTTGACTCATTGGAAAAGACTCTGATGCTGGGAGGGATTGGGGGCAGGAGGAGAAGGGGACGACCAAGGATGAGATGGCGGGATGGCATCACGGACTCGATGGATGTGAGTCTGAGTGAACTCCGGGAGATGGTGATGAACTGGGAGGCCTGGTGTGCTGCGATTCATGGGGTTGCAAAGAGTCGGACAAGACTGAGCGACTGAACTGAGCTGAACTGATACCTATACCACATCTTGTTTGCCTGTTCATCTGCTGATGGACGTTAAGATTGGTCCCGTGTATCTTTTTTTTTTTTAAATTGAAGTACAGTTGATTTATAATATCATGTTATTTTCAGGTGTGCAGCTTCCATGTCTTGGGTACTATAAATAGTGCCACTACCAACACTGGAGTGCATGTATCTTTTTGAATTACAGGTTTTGTCTTTTTCAGATATGTGCCCAGGAATGGGATTGCCGAATCATATGGTAACTCTATTTTTCATTTTTTAAGGAACCTCCATACTGTTCTCCATAGTGTAGTCACAGCAAATTACATTCCAACCAACAGTGTAGGAGGGTTTATCTATATATTTTAAAATAATATGTACTTAGGATGTACAACATGGTGATTTGAAATACATACACAGTGAAGCCTGCTGCTGCTGCTGCTAAGTCACTTCTTGTTCTTAACTTGCTTTTCATAGGATGTCATGTATCTAGTTCTCTTCCTCTGTCTGTCTGTCTGTCTTCTGGCTAGAGATGTGAGGGTCAGGTGATATTCAGGTCTATTTCATTGATGTGAACACTTATTCTATGTAATAAGAAAATGAAAAACAATTTCTACCTTCCCTATGGACAGAGGAATAGCTTCTTTTTCTTCCAATTGTAATTGGAGGGCAAAATAGATTGAGGCAAGGGTCTCTGACCTGGAAAAACTGGAAAGAGTTGCTCAGGATGAAGCCACCTGCCACTCCCAGCACTAGCCCCGCCACCCCCTCCATTCCCCTCTCCTGTGGCAGGGATTCTTGCTGTGTCACCTTCAGCAGCTACTCCCATTCCAGCTTGAAGCAGCTGCTCCTCCAGCAGTGACCACTTCTGCCAGCAGTGGTTCTCATGACTGGGATCAGTCTACTAGTTGCTTTCAGTCAGCTGGAGTGAATTCAGGCAGCGGCTTTGAAGCAGCTTTGATAAAGTCTTCCTGTTCTTTCATCTGTGTGACAATTTAGGACATTTAAAGTGATTCCTCTTGCATTATGTTCCCCTGGTGAGCCAGAGAATAAAGAATCTCCTTGCAATGCTGGAGACCTGTGTTTGATCCCTGGGTCAGGAAGATCCCCTGGAGGAGGGAATGGCAACATATTCCAGTATTCCTGCCTGGAGAATTCCATGGATAGAAGAGCCTGGTGGGCTACAGTCCGTGGGGTCGCAAAGAGTTGAACACAACTGAGCGACTAACGCTTCTTTCTTCTTGCATTTAAAATTATATTCTTCCAGAACCCACTTACTCACTCTTCATCCATAGGCTGTGTGCTGCTTCAGACTGTGGAAAAATGGCTGCCCAGCATGGGGAAAGTGAAGAGTGCAGGGCTATATTCTGATGGCTCAGAATGATCTAAAGCTTGTGTGTGTGCTGGTTTTCAGAAACTGGGATCCTTGTTTGTGACTTCATCACCCCTCCGTCCACCTTCTTGCCTGTCTTTGCACAGAAATGATGGCTTGTTCTAGTTGCTATTCATCATCCTCCAGTGTCTTTGTTGGTACCCAGTCAAGTATTCTGGTCTTTCCTCACTCTCATCCTTCTTGTAGGATGAAGATTGCTTTCTCTGATCTTCAAGCATAGGGAGAGTTCAGCTAAGTGTCTGGGTTCAGCATTCTCCTTTAGGCCATGGGTCCTGCTTCTGAAAGGCAGCATGAAGCAGGAGTCTTGCCAACACTTACAGTACAATGTTTTATAGACTGTGTTTTTGGAACCATAATTTCAATACAACCCACCGGTTTTGCTTGACATTGGTATAACCATTTGGCTTCCTGGACTTTTTTCTCAGGAAGAAATCATGTTATCCTAAAAGTAAATTCTGGTATTCTGGTCTCCTGATTTCCCAAATAGAAAATATCTGGAGGCTTTGTTTCAGTGTTAACTCTCCTGCTACATTATGATTTCCTACCCTTCTTCTTTTCCTGCTCTGAAGTCTTGGCAATAAAGTATCTTCTTTTGTATCCTGGATATGGGGCAGGCATTCTATTCTTGATAATGATGAGGAGAATAATGCCATTCATGGTGATTGATGACTGTTTCTTTCTTGTTATAAACACATCATCTCATTTAATTCTTTCAAGTTTCCTTAATGTATGGGCAAAATGAGAGTCAGAGTTGAAATTCTGCTATACATGAATTTAAAACATTCTTCTCTTTTCTTTGTATATCTCTCATCAGAGAATTCTGGGTCAGAATGCAAATTAAATTCCTTGAGAAAAGTTCCCCAAGGTAAATATGCAAATGTGCTCTAATTATGGTCATGTATTACATATGAATATGCCCTTCCTTGTAACAGAACTGGTTTCTGTTATTAGATATTTCCATGTATTAAATATTTATCATTGCTTTGATAAGTTAATGTGCTGCAATTGATTATTGACCCTTTCTTTTAATATTTTTTTTTAACCTTAACATTGTGATGTTTGCATGATCTGATCACTGTAGCTATATTTGGTTAAAAAGAAGTTTTGGTTATATTCTAGGTGTTGAAAAACATTCACTAACATTCTCTAACATTTATTAAAATTGTTAATAAATGAATAAAATGGGAGATGAATACCTAAATGATATGTAGAAATTGGAAAATTTAGCAATAATCATGACAGTGGAGCTGCAACCTTCGAGGATGTTTTGTATAGAATGATTATTTTGCGGTATTTTGTGAGGATCAAAGGAAGCATAAATCCATGTCTGAAATAATACTCTAGTGAAAGACATGACAGCATGTAAAATATATCAATAATCAGTGGAAAGGATATAAGTTTTTGAATAAGACAACTACTTGAGTTCCTACTCATTTCTTACACTTTACTATTTCTGTAGCTTTCAGGAATTCATCGACTGCTTTCTCACCTTTTGGGAAATTCATTTACTGGTTTCTCACCTTTCTATTTTATTAATGGGACCAATAGTAATAATATTTATGTCACAAGTTATTTTGAGATAAAATATATAAAAGTGCTTAATAATAACTGGTTTATTTATTCATGCATTCAGTTTAATATTTGCAAAACAGTGCTCTAGGCATAGTGGGGACTATAAAGGAGTACTGAACAAAGTGATAGAAGCCCTGGACATGAAAGAGCTTGCATTTTAGTTCAAAGCAATAATTTTAAGGCTAATTTTTGCCCTGTGTTAGAAATAACTGGAGTTTATTTCATAGCTTATTTTCCCCTAAGCCTGAGGAAAAGTTTAAAAGGTTGAAGACATTTGTGTTTATGTAGTAAAATTCTGTGTTATAAAAAGCTTCCACAATGTTTACTTTTAAGATTATTTTGCACATGTAGATAAGGGGGCCAAGAACTGGATTTGGGGTATTTATAAATTAAGATAGTGAAACCATTGAGAATCTTTAAGTAGAGCTGCCTATTTTGTTGCTTCTTGATATAAACTATATACTTAAGAAATGACTGGTTTAAAATGTGTTATCTTAAAATAACATATGTGACTGTCCAGATCTCTCAAATTCTTTAAGACTGGACTAAAACTCCTTCTCTTTCAAGAAATTGCTTTTGTTACAACTGAAAAATATCTGAGATGGTAGACTGTATCAAAAATGGGTGCATTAATATTTCTGCTCCCACATATTCTTTTTGTCACTCCGCTCCCAAAAGGTAGAGCCTGTTAAGGAGAGTCCATCTCCTTGAATTCAGGTGAGCCCCTGACTACCGCTGCAAATGGAATGAGATAGAAAAGAGGTTATGTGATTTCCAAAGTGAGGTTCTAAAAGTGAAGCAGCTTCTGCCTGCTTCTCTCTCTCATCTTCTCTCTCTCTCCTGTCTTTCTCCTCATCCTCTCTCCCTTTCTCCCTCCCCTCTCTCTCTCTCTCACATCCTCTCTTCTCTCTCCTTCTCTTTCTCTCTCTCTCTCCCCCATTCTCCCTTTCCATGCAGCTTGTAAGAGGTCCGAGGATTCCTAGCTGTGTCAGCCTCCAATGTTTGAGGTCTTCCTGAAAGTTGAGCTTTTGGTTGATTGCAACCTCCTGCCTTCCTGTGGATGCTGAGTGGAGTAGAGACAGTGTCTCAGTGAAACACTACCTAGATTCCAACTTTGTAAGTCAGGTAAATGCTGCTGATGTTTTAGGCCACTAATGTTGGGGCTAGTTTGTTATGCAACCGTAGATAACTAGAACATTCAGTAACCCAGCTGACCATTTTATTTAGCCTCTGTCAGCTTGTATTGTTTTCATTACTCTTGCATAATCACTAGACAGGGGCTTTCCCGATGGCTCAGTGGTAAAGAATCTGCCTGCAATGCAGGAGACAGGAGACGTGAGTTTGATCCCTGGGTTGGGAAAATCCCATGGAGAAGGAAATGGCAACACACTACAGTATCCTTGCCTGGAAAATCCCATGGACAGAGGAGCCTGGTCAGGGCTACAATCGGTCACAAAGAGTCAGACACGACAGCCACTAAGCATGCACGTATGCAACCATTAAAAACCTGTTTGCGTGAGATCTACATAAATCCTTGGCATTGGATACACTGCTGTGTATATGTGGAAAACTAGTGGTATTACTTGATACATAGAGTTTGCCAGTATGGTCCTCTGTAACTTTGAATATTGATTATATGTAAGTCTTAATGGATTATCTTATTATTCACAGTGATTTGGGCTATAAGTAACAGAAAATTCAGCTCAAACTGGCTGAGTTATCCCATTTAATAAAAAGCTAAGAGGTAGGATGTCTCAGGTTTGGCTTCATTGAACTTGATGTGTTTGCTAGGTTTTAGACTTGCCTCCTCAAAGTCACAAAAAGGTTTTTGTGGTTATAAGTACCACTTTCAGACAGGAAAATACTCAGTTAAAGAAGACTTGCTTTCCTCCTGTATATCTCTCTTATTTTTGCAGAAGCCTATGGCAGACTTCTCTTCAGAGGCCACTGATCAGTGTCAGTCTAATGATCTTGGAAGTACCTTGAGAAATCAGGCAGTTTCATGTAAAATCTTCAGGATTCTACTAGAGATCATTTTGTATCATAGCAGTTCCCTAAAAGTTAGGGAACTTTTGAAGATAAAATCAGATTGTGTAAAGCTTAATTACCTTTAGGGTTGGACAAGAAGAACCTTTTCTTAAGGGCTAAAAATGCAAAGTACAATTGAATCATTAATGTGCATAAACTGGAGAGAGAGATTCTACTGACTTCAGGGTGCTAGAACAACTTTTCTCTTAGTTATAAAATCCTTGTTTTAGACTATAAAGAGGAACTAGGATACTCTATCAAAAAAGCAAACAGTGATGATACAGCTGAAATACGGAAAGGTTATTCCTTAAAATTGTCTGTCATGACATAAGTATTACCCAAATAATTAAGCACTTTTCAACCCTGGGGAGATTGAGAATTCAGTGCCAAAAACTTTAAGATAATCAAACAATAATATTCTATAATTGACATTTATGGTTTTTAAGAAACTGAGTTCAGTAGACTTACTCATAAATCAGCTTGGTTATTCTGATTTAAAATATACAATTATCAATTTTGATTTGTGTTTTACACTAAAATCTTGCTAGATTTATCTATAATGTTGAAGCATTTATGAGAATATATGATTCATCATACTAATGTTTAATTTATTAAATATAAAAGTTATTTTTGAACTCAAAGATTTTGTAATAAGTAAAATAATTTAAATGTTTTACAATTTGAATACATTTAATTTATGTGTGTGTGATAGTTGCTCAGTTGTGTGCAACTCTTTGTGACCCCATGGACTGCTCTTCTGTCCATAGAATTCTCCAGGCAAGAATACTGGAGTGAGCTGCTATTCCCTTCTCCAGGGGATCTTCCTGACCCAGGGATGAAACCCGGGTCTCTTGCATTTTGGGCAAAATTCTTTACGGTCTGACCCACCACAGAAGCCCACATTTAATTTATAGACACAGATTAAAATGTTTGAAGTTGCTTAACTAAGTTTGTAAATGGTGCCAAACATTAAACAAATGGCCTCTATACCCAATTATTAAAACTAGCAATATTATCATTATAATTATAATAAATCTATATGCTGAGAGCTTGAGAATTAGATTTTTAAATATGTGACTTGAATAAAATGAAATTTTAAAAATCAAAGTAAATGTAGTTACTTTGTAGCAAATAGTTTTTTCTGATGAGAAAAATTACCCTCAAGTCAATAAGAAACTCATCTTTACACCAAGGACTGATTTACATGTTCACTCCTAAACCAATCTCTGGCAAGAGTAATGTGTCCACAGTGATTCAGACTTATCATTTCATCACAGAGGCCTGGGAAGGCACCTCCCTATTCTGGTTTCCTAGCTTTTGCAAAATCAGCCCATCCATCATAAGCAGAACTTCATGCCATGTTAGCCGGAAGATCTTTAACAAAGAAATTCTTTAATTTTATTTCTGAGTATTAATACTATGATTCTTTGTACATCCTCAATGTTTTACTCTTTTGGGCAAATGTAACTCTTTGATAATTCTTGGGTTGCTTTCATGAAAGCTATTTTGATTTTCAAATGTAGCTGTTTTGAAGTTTAAGTATTAAAGGTTTCTTTTCCCCAACTCACTGAGTATTTGAGGTCTCATCTTCCCTGAGTATCATGAGGATTCCCTTCCCTGCCAATCGTGAGGGAAATATGGAAAGGAGTGCTGGAATGTGCCAATATAAATGAGGGGCTATGATTGCCTTTAGGCTTCCCCGGTAGCTCAACAGTCAAGAACCTGATTGCAGTGCAGGAGATGTGAGTTCGATCCCTGAGTTAGGAAGGTCCCTGGAGAAGGAAATGGCAACTTTACAACAAAGTCGAACAAATTCACAGTTCTGCTGGAAAGGAAGAAGGTAGGTGAGGGGGTAAGAAGGTGTGACAGTGTCTGCCATAATCTTTCAGAAAGATAAGCTTTTATCCTTTGACATTGTTTATTTGACTGTAACTCTATAAGGCTTTTAATGATATCTTTATATTAATGGTTAAGGCAATTAAAATTCTATTTCCTAAAAGAAGGGCTAAATAATGTTTTATAATAAACACTTCTATTTTAAGAGTAAAGTCATTTGGATATTTAATTATTGCTAATGGGGCAACTTTACCAGACAATCCATTCTAGGAAAAAGAGATACTCAAGTATTTATTGGTAGAATTACTTGGATATGACAAATGGGAAATAAACTTAAAAAACAAACACAGAATGAAATTTAAAAAGAAACACAGAATGGTAAGAACTTCACAGGCTAACTAATGATATAATTTACTAATGATGTAAAGTATTTTTGTTATTATCCAATCAGTAATTTTTTCTTCAGTGCTTACAAAGACTACAAAAGAATCATAGTTAAAATTTTATTATCTACCAGGATACAGAATCTATAAATTTAAAAAATAACTCATGATATGAGATTAAATGTGGTAATCATCATATTAGCTGTCTAGGCACATAGTATAGAGGAATTCTAGGAAAAGAAAACACTTTCAGCTGAAGTGACAAGGGATGGATTACAGTGTAAGCCTCTCTCCAAAACTCTTGATGACTGGATAACTGCCTCCTAGACATATGCATTTGGATCTGGCATCAGTTAGGAAGCCATATCTCAGAAATTCTATGTAACAGACAACCCAGAGCAGAGTTACTTAAAACAGCCAATGTTCATGACTAACAGATTTAGTGTTTGGTATCTAGCAAGCAGTATTTTTTTTTATTTTTGACTGGTTAAACAAGTGAATACAGAATGAATTTAGACGGTATTGGATTTGAATGGATCCTGAAAGATTCTGGGATTGAAAATTGTTGAAAAGTCATCTAAGAACTTGGTGAGCATAGATACATAGCTAGAGAAGTCTGCAAACCATCATGGGGGACAGTGCATGGGTGAATTTGGCTAGAAAACAGGACTCACCATGAAAAATAGGGAGAGTTAAGTAAAAATCAAGTTGAGGTCCAGTTAACATGCTATGACTTTGTCTTGCATGGCTGAGATGGACAGTTCTTGATAAAATTGTGTGGTAGGAAAATTATTCAGGCAGTAGTGTGAGATATAGATTTAAGGAATGAGGCCAATTGAAAAGATAGTTGTTGATCAAAAAAAAGATGATTCAGTCTGAGTTAAGATGGTAGCTATGAAACGAGAAAGGCACATCCAAGTGAAATGTAGTGGAAAATTGAGTCTCAACAAGTTGTATCAGAGTTTTAGAGGGAGTGAAAACTATATGAAACTTTGACCCTCGATGGTAAAGTGAAAGGTGTTATTACAGAGAAAAAGGAGGATTATTAATGTGGGAGGAAACTACCACAGATTCAGATTTAAATATTTTGTATTTGAGAATAGTAATATGGTGACTGCAGCCATGAAATTAAAAGACGCTTACTCCTTGGAAGAAAAGTTAAGACCAACCTAGATAGTATATTCAAAAGCAGAGACATTAGTTTGCCAATAAAGGTCCATCTAGTCAAGGCTATGGTTTTCCCAGTAGTCAAGTATGGATGTGAGAGTTGGACTGTGAAGAAGGCTAGGTGCCAAAGAACTGATGATTTTGAACTGTGGTGTTGGAGAAGCCTCTTGAGAGTCCCTTGGACTGCAAGGAGATCCAGCCAGTCCATTCTAAAGGAGATCAGTCCTGGGTGTTCTTTGGAAGGGATGCTAAAGCTGAAACTCTAGTACTTTGGCCACCTCATGCAAAAAGCTGACTCATTGGAAAAGACTCTGATGCTGGAAGGGATTTGGAGGCAGGAGGAGAAGGGGACGACAGAGGATGAGATGGCTGGATGGCATCAAGTCCATGGACTCGATGGACATGAGTCTGAGTGAACTCTGGGAGTTGGTGATGGACAGGGAGGCCTGGTGTGCTGTGATTCATGGGGTCGCAAAGAGTCAGACACGACTGATGACTGAACTGAACTGAACTGAATATGGTAAGCAGCTTCTAGATGACACCTAATAATCCATACTTGCTGTGACTGAGACCCGTGAGAAATAGTCTCCCACTGAGTGTGAGTGTGAGCTGAGCACTGAAGTACTTTGTTCCTAATGAACTGAATAGGAGAGGAGAGATAGGATGTCACTTCTGAGATTGTGCTAAGCCCTACGGATGGTAGCCAGCCAGGCTCTTCTGTCTGTGGGATTCTCCAGGCAAGAATATTGAAATGGTTTGCTATGCCCTCCTCCAGGGGATCTTCCTGACCCGGGGTAGAACCCAAGTCTCTTGAGGCTCCTGCATTGCAGGCAGATTCTTTACTGCTGAGCCACCAGGGAATCCCCTCTGAGATTAGATTATATCAATAAAAACTGAGGCTTACATCTTGGTGTTCTTGTTTGCTCTCAGATTGGTTGTCCTGGGGAAAGCTGGTAGTCTTAGAGAGCATGTATAACAAAAGAGACTGATCTATATCAGCAAGCACAGGACTGAGCTAAGAAGCTCATTACTCTCCCCCAGTTGAGCTTTCACTGAGATCAGAGCTTTAGCTGACATGCTGTTGGCTATTGTTGTTTAGCTGATAAGTTGTGTCTGATTCTTTTTGACCCCGTGGACTGTAGCCCACTGGGCTCCTCTGTCCATGGAATTTTCCAGACAAGCATACTGGACTGGGCTATCATTTCCTTCTCCAGGGGATCTCCTTGACCCAGGGATAGAACCTGCATCTCCTGAACTGGCAGGTAGATTCTTTATCACTGAGCCACCAGGGAACCCATTAGCTGATATAGCTTAGCTTGAATACAGCCCCATGACAGATCTTGAGCCAGGGGTACCCAGGTAAGCTAAATATGAATTCCCAACACAAAGAATCTGTGAAATAATGCATGTTTGTTGCTTTAAGTTGCTAAATTTAAGGTTAACTTTTATAGTCATCAATAACCACAGTAATTAAAATGATACTGCTAATTTAATTGGGGTTAAGTTTATTCATAGATTTGAAATCACATGACTTCATTTGAAAGTTCAGGGGAAAGTTGAAGCCTTGCTATATTATGTGATACACACACACACACACACACACACACATATATACACACACACACACACCCCAAAACTGGGCCATAAGGATACTGTATTTAAGATAGAACTCAAGAAAACAGGTAATCATGAAAGATATGGTTAATGTGACATGATATAATAAAAATAATTGGGTAAATATGATAAATAATTGTATTTTTCTTCACATTTTCCAAGTAATACAGAGGATTACTATGTAGAGGATTACTACGGCAATTGAACAAATGATTCTCTGATCAACTGTCATAAATAGTTTCATTCAAAATACAAATGTCCAAATATTAGTAAACTAACATGAATGTAAATATCACCTCCTTGACAAGCTGGCATAATTTATGTAATTTAGTTTGCTGATTCCATTAGACCATATTAGTGACATAGAATTGAAAAGAAACTCCCTTGGACTGCAAGGAGATCCAACCAGTCCATTCTGAAGGAGATCAACCCTGGGATTTCTTTGGAAGGAATGATGCTAAAGCTGAAACTTCAGTACTTTGGCCACCTCATGAGAAGAGTTGACTCATTGGAAAAGACTCTGATACTGGGAGGGACTGGGGGCAGGAGGAGAAGGGGATGACAGTGGAAGATATGGCTGGATGGCATCACTGACTCTGTCGACTTGAGTCTGAGTGAACTCCGGGAGTTGGTTATGGACAGGGAGGCCTGGCGTGCAGCGATTCATGGGGTCGCAAAGAGTCGGACACGACTGAGTGACTGAACCGAACTGAACTAAGGATTACAGATTTATCGAAATCCCAAAGGGGTATTGTTCACCAAGTACCAGAAGATATGATTACTGTGTGTTTTGTGCAAATAGGTCATCTTAGACCACGAGTGAGGGATTGATTATTTTGTGGGATATTTTCAATTTTCTTTTCACTGATCATAAATAATATGATATCTAAAAAATATCAGACCTCTCCAGTTGGTTTCTGATGGGAATTAAGCTCTAACCTATGAGAGTGCAATGGGAATTTCTGAACTTGAATCAGGGCCAACAGTCCTATGGCTACACAGAAACAGTGAATCTGTGGTAGCAATTTAAATAGTATTTTTGAATGTTACTTTATTAATAATCACAATTCTTCCTAATTTGCATATTATTTTAAAGACTCCCCATATGGGATTCCATGGGAGTCCATAAAAGTGCAAAGCTGGTTAGGCTTCCCAGGTGGTGCTAGTGGTAAAGAACCCAGCTGCCAATGCAGGAGATATAAAAGATACGGGTTTGATCCCTGGGTTGGGAAGATCCGCTGCAGGAGGTCATGGCAACCCACTCCAATATTCTTGCCTAGAGAATCCCATGGACAGGAATCTGGTGGGCTGTAGTCCATATGGTCTCAGAAAGTTGGACACGACTGAAGCAACTGAGCATGTGCACACAGGGCTGGTCTAAATCCACGCATTCAGTTATTTTCACATATAACTTACATAAACACTTTCTTTCATAGATGTCTATGAACTCTGTGTAAGACTTAATTAACATTAAACTGAAAAGTTCACACTCTTCATTTCATGCTAATCTGCTCAAATAACACACACCATTGGGTACTTTTGTATATGGAAAAACGTTTTTGATTGTTTAATAATCTACAATCATCTTATAAAAATCAGTTTATTCTATTAAAATTTTATACTGAGAGATTAACAAAATAAAAGCTTAAATCAAATAAAGCAAGTGAAAGTAAAACTTTAGTTGGATACCTTAATCTGTGAAAGGAAAATTGCCTTCCTGTGGAAATGATGAATAAAATCCTGTGTGCCAATGATATAAATCTTCATGCAAACAAAAGCTGATAATTATCAGTCTCTAAGTACTTAAAATTGTGCCTCTCTCAGATCATGGCTGGGTGTGTAATACATATTATGGCTGAGGATCTCCTGTTAATTTTCCTTAGGAGGCAGCTTAAAAATTTGGTATGAGAAATGCATCATTAGAATATATTCAAACTCACTTCTGCCAATTGCCTAAACATGCTGAAACTGTTATATCATCCTAAATCATTTGAAGCAAACATCTTTAGTTTTAGTAAATACTGTATCTTTTAAAAACTAACTTTTAATATTTTTAAGCACAAGTAAATCAATACTTCATTTCTCTTTATCAATCTTTTCACCTAGGTTGGGGGAGAAAAGCATCCGCTATACCAACACTGCTTTAAATCAGTGGATAGATATTTTGATTCTTAACTTGTTTACTTCTACAGACTCTGACCCTATGATCAGGTGAGACAATTACCTTCCTCATGTGAATCCAAATTCCTTCTAGATACTGTGAAAACAGATATATGATTAATAAATCTTGAGATAAGTATGTGAATAATATAAAATGTTTCCTTCTTACTGAAAACTAGCCACAAGGCAGATCTTGAAAGTGAGAGAGATAGGGTCTTTAAATGGTTAAGTCAGTTTAGTCTCTCAGTCGTGTCTAACTTTTTGTGACCTCATGAACTGCAGCACGCCAGGCCTCCCTGTCCATTACCATCTCCTGGAGTTCACTCAAACTCATGTCCATCGAGTCCGTGATGCTATCCAGCCATCTCATCCTCTGTCGTCCCCTTCTCCTCCTGCCCCTAATCCCCTCCAGCATCAAAGTCTTTTCCAATGAGTCAACTCTTCACATGAGGTGGCCAAAGTACTGAAGTTTCAGTTTTAGCATCATTCCTTCCAAAGAACACCCAGGACTGATCTCCTTCAGAATGGACTGGTTGGATCTCCTTGCAGTCCAAGGGACTCTCAAGAGGCTTCTCCAACACCACAGTTCAAACGCATCAATTCTTCAGCACTCAGCTTTCTTCACAGCCCAACTCTCACATCCATACTTGACTACTGGAAAAACCACAGCCTTGACTAGACGGGCCTTTGTTGGCAAAGTAAAGTCTCTGCTTTTGAATGTTCCATCTAGGTTGGTCATAACTTTTCTTCCTAAGAGTAAGCGTCTTTTAATTTCATGGGTGCCATCACTATCTACAGTGATTTTGGAGCCCAGAAAAATAAAGTCTGAAACTGTTTACACTGTTTCCCCATCTATTTCCCATGAAGTGATGGGACCAGATGCCATGATCTTAGTTTTCTGAATGTTGAGCTGTAAGCCAACTTTTTCGCTCTCCTCTTTCACTTTCATCAAGAGGTTTTTAGTTCCTCTTCACTTTCTGCCATAAGGGTGGTGTCATCTGCATATCTGAGGTTATTAATATTTCTCCCAGCAATCTTGATTCCAGCTTGTCCTTCTTCCAGCCCACCGTTTCTCATGATGTACTCTGCATATAAGGTTAAAGCATTCTAAAAACCTTACTGATCATGTTAGAAAGTGGATAGTCAGGGCCACTCTTCTCTCCTTGTGCATACTAGAAAAAGATACACTCTTTTGGCAAATTAGTTCCATGGGCTTCTGGCTTGAGAAATATCTGGCTTGAGAAATAGATGACACCATGGTATAAATATTTTTTAGAGTGTGTTTGTCTGGGCAGATGAAGTTCTTTGTTAGGATACAAGAAGATTCTAGTCTAAATTATAGTCCCTCTTCCCTCCTTGGCCAAGAGCCCTGGACAGTAAATACTCGGTGCAAACATCTATGTTGGTCCTATGAATGGTGGAGAAGAGTTTAGTTTTAGAGGGACGGAAGAGTTATTAGGAAGATATTTTCCAAAAAGTTGTCAGCATACACTGTCTTCAGCACTATAAGAGTTAAGGCTCTTCCATTTAAATTAATAGCAACTGATTTTGGTTAATACTGGTAATATTTATTGGAATAATATATGGTACTTCACAGTATGAAAGAAAAAAATCAGCTTTTGAAGAGATAAGAATCAGGGCATTTCATAGATCAAGGTAGTAGGAACAAACTGGGTCTCTTTTGACCTAGAGCAGTGTTTCTCAGTTCTCACTGAAATTCACAATATCCTTGGCAATTTTAAAAATCATGATGTTCAAGCCACATTCCAGACTAGTTAAATCAGGGTCTCTTGGGTGGACACAGGTATCAATAATTTTTAAAATTGCTGAGGTGAAACAATCTTTAAAATTTCATTTGGGGTGATGAAAGCCAGCTGATTCTAGTTTTTATGCCATTACATTAAATTATACCTCATTATTGGATGGCATCTCTGACTCAGTGGACATGAATTTGAGCAAACTCTGGAAGTCAGTGAAGAACAGAGAAGCCTGGCATCCTGAATTTCACGGGGTCACAAAGAATCAGACACGACTGAGTGACTGAACAACAACAAATACCATCATACTTAAAATTTGAATTCTGAGTTTGGGGGAAGAGAATCTTATTGTTCAAGTTTGGGTTTCATACCCACCACTTCTTAGACAGGAGAGGGAGAGGTAACCTGAACAACAGAAAACCCTGCTGTGTGTAAAGGGTCTGAAAAATAGAATCAGAAGGAATGGAGGTGAGTATCCAAAACCAACTGCAGTCTCCTATGGCTAGCGTTGTAATTAAGTTATGTATTGAACAAGAGAGAAGAGCAATTGGAAAATTCTTTCATTTACAGTGCTTTCAGATTTTTTCCTATCTCTTCTTAAGGATTATGTTGGGAATATATTTTTCCTTTTTTTTTAGGATGGTTGCTACTGTTACTATAAATAGTAATAAAGAAGGAATTCAAAGGGCCTGGACTCCATCTTAGGCCTGTTCATGCTGATCATGCTTGGCCACCTTTCTAATGGACTCTGAACTCTGTTTACTGTCTATGAAAAAAAAAAAAAAACAGAAGGATAAGACTCCTCCAGACAGGGGAATCTTGAAGATCATATCTAGGTTACTCATCGCCTAAGAGAAAACATACACTAATCACCCTTTCCTCCAGACAGGCCATAAATTTTTCTGTGTCTTTTGGAATATAACCTCGGGCTTATTGATTATTGGCTAACTGTTTGACTGTTTGAGCACATGAGCACATAGCACGTGAATGATGAGGTTACTGGGATTGTATTTTCCTTGGTTTATGTAAGTCTCAAGGAATGTGGGGTGGTAGATTCAGACACATGCACATGGGGTATAAAAGATTTTCACAAATGCTGGTCGGGGTCCTTGGCTAAAGGAGACTCTGCCTTGGGCTGCCGGTGTAATAAACCGCACTATCTGCATTGTCCTTCTGAGTGAGTTTGTTTCCCAGGATGCGTGGCTATAACATTTGGTGCATTGGCCGTGAATACTTCTCGCTTTGAGGAGACAGGTCTCATTTGAGGCTACCCCAAGGCTTTGTGGCTTGACTCTCCTAGAGGGGGGAAGGCGCCTCACCCCTCTGGAAGACTTTTGCCTCTCAATGCCCAGTTTCTTTGCTTTGGCAGGTAGTTAATGGCAGCAAGGGAACTGAGCGCTCGGATGAGGAGGAGCCCACCCAGTAGGGTGGAAGAGGGGGCCTGATCACCCCCTGGGAGGGACCAGAAGGGAGACACATAGGAAACTGGTTTAGGTTGGCAACAGTAGCTGCTCGGCACTAAGGTCAGCGGCCGTGTCAGGGATAAAGAAAGGGAACTTAGGGTTTAAGAAAGCCAATCAGGAGGTGTGTCCACGCCGTCTTAGGGAATGTGCCGAGTGGTCGCCACAGGGTTTTAGAAAGAGAATATCCAATTCCGTGTGCTCGTATTCTGCCCTCCCCCAAGAGGTACCCTTCTGCTGTGTGACCCATCATCTCTCCTCCCAGTGGAAATAGGTAGATTGGCCTCTTGGGAAGGCCCTGGGATGTGGGAATCCAGAGGTAAGAAAATGGGAGGAAGCTAATCTAAAAATATGATTAAGAATTTTAAGAAAGGATTTGATGGAGACTACAGCAGGAAAATGACACCCAGCTGAGTCCGCACCCTTTGTGAAGTCGAATGGCCTTCCATGGGAGTTGGCTGGCCACCAGAGGGAACTATGGACTTAACTCTCATAAAGGCAGTCTATGCTATAGTTATGGGAAAGCCTGGACACCTCAATCAGTTCCCATACATAGCCTCTTGGCTGGAAATAGCCCAAGATGCCAGGCCCCCCTCCCCCGCCCTGATAGGGGCCCGTTTTTATGTTCATGTGTGGGAGGAAAAATCTTGATGGCCCAAAATGTAACCAAGGATGAGAAGGAAATTTTACAGGACCCTGAAGGAAATAAACTTCCCCCACTGCCGTGGATGATGAACCTGCTGGCTAGTATCACTGTGGCCACTGGAAGCCCCACTGGAAGAAAGAACCAGCCTGAGACCAGTAAGCTTCCTGGACTCCTCAATGGTCCCGACAGCTCCACAGGTTGTAGAGTCCCCACCCTCCCACCCCCACCCCCACCACCCCCTGCCCTGGCAGCCTCCAGCCTCAGCTGGAGAGACAATGAGCCCCAGACTCTACCATCCCAGATGCTGCCACTAAGTTTCCTAAACTCTACCTTCCATTCCCAGTAAGTACTCTGGAACAAGGAGGAGGAACCACTGGAATTAAACAAAGGCTCCACTCTGCCAAAGAGCCAGAGGAAAGAACACCCTTGCAGATACCCCTTAGAGAAGTCTAACAACCTTCAATGATAGGGGAAGACAGTAATTATCATCAAGCTCCTGTAGCCTAATCAGCCCTTTTCATCAACCGATATACTAAACTGGCAAAAACATACCCCTTTTACTCGGTGGAACCCCAGGGCATGTCTAGACTAATGGAGACTATTTTCTACACCTATTGACCAACCTGGGATGATATAATGCAATTACTAGCATCCCTCTTCTGTACAGAAGAGAGACATAGGATCAACACTGAGGCGAGGAAATGATTACAGGAGATGGTTCCTGAGGGCACTGCTAACCCAGAGAGGTGGATAGAGCAAGACTTCCACACTGACAGACCTAATTGGGACTATAATACAGAGGAGGGAAAAATCCAGTTAGACAGATACTGGACAGCGATTATACAAGGACTTAAAAGGGGGAGCCCGGAGGCCAATGGACATGTCAAAACCAGCTGGAATAGTTCAGAAGGGGAACGAGCCACCTTCTGAATTTTATGAGAGACTTTGTGAGGCCTACAGACTCTATACACCCATAGATCCAGAAGCTACGGGCTCCCAGATTGTTATCAATTTGGCATTTATCTCGCAAGCATGGCCTTACATAAAACGAAAGCTTCAAAAGACTGAGGGAGTTCTATCCATGCCTAGTTCTCAGCTGATTGAAACAGCAGACAAGGTGTTCCGAAACAGAGACACGGAAATGGCAAAGAAATATGAGAAAAGGCATATGAGCAGAGGAGAACAGATGAGAGGTTTGCAATGTTGGCTGCTTCGCTTGGAAAACCTTCTGAAGACTTTCCCACTGCCAAAGGAAAGAAACCCTCCCTAGCTTCGAGGTCAGAACAGCCCTCCAACCGGTCCCAGTGGAGGCCTCGGTCCTGAGGCCTCCATTACAGCCAAATCAATGCACCCGATACCATGGGTTCAGTCACTGGAAGAACGAGTTCCCAGAAAGAAGAAGGGAGAATAAACCCCCTCCCAGTTGCAGAACTCACTAACATAGAGACTGAAGAGGGATGCCGAGGCTCAAAAACATCAGGTCCCTGACAGCCCATGGTAACTTTAAAAACTGGGGACCAGTGGACAACAGAGCAGAATTGTCCCTAGTAACTGGGGTTTCAGGAGAAGAAATGATTATGTCGTTTTGCCAGCCCAGGTAATGTCAGATGGGGGGTCACCAAGTGACTCATGAGTTCCTCTATATCCCTGAGTGCCCAGTACCCCTGCTGGGGAGAGACTTACTCTCCAAGCTGGGAGCACAAGTGACTTTCTCTCCTGAAGAGAGGCCCACTTTTTAAGTGGGCACAATAACCTACTTACTCTCCCTCTCTGTGCCCAGTCAAGATGAGTGGAGGTTACATGAGTCCCCTGGAGATAGACAAGACAAGGCAACAGAGTTGGAGAAAAGGCTAACTCAGCTGTTCCCTGAGGTCTGGGCCAAAGATAACCCCCTGGGCTAGTCAGACACCAAGCCTCTATATTAATAGAACTCAAACCAGGTGCCACCCTAGTGAGAAAGCATCAATACCCAATACCCATAGAACCTGAACCAGGATTCTGCCTCATATCAATAGGCTAAAGCAGGCAGGCTTTGGAATGTCCTGGTGGAATGTCAATCAGCCTGGAACATACCAATCTTACCTGTAAAGAAGGAAGGAGGACACGACCATAGGCCCATACAGGATCTCAGATTGGTCAATCAGGCCACTGTAACTCTGCACCCGACTGTCCCAAACCCCTATACCTTACTTAGCCTCCTCCCACCTAAAACAAGGATCTGTACTTGCTTGGACCTCAAGATGCCCTTTTTGTGTACGCCTAGCACCTGCGTCACAACCCATCTTTGCCTTTGAATGGGAGAACCCAATCAGAGCAGTAAGCAGCAGCTCACTTGGACCCGCCTCCCACAAGGCTTCAAGAACGTCCCAACCATCTTCAGAGAAGCCTTGGCCTCGGACCTGGAAGCTCTCCAGCCTGAAAGGTATGGATGTTGGCTTCTGCAATATGTGGGTGACCTGAGACCTAGCCTCTGAGGCCTGAGAAGAATGTTGGGAAGGGATCCAAGCACTCCTCCAATTGCTGACAGAGGTGGGATACTGAGTGTCGAGGGAAACAGCACAAATCTGCAAGGAAGAGGTATAAAATATTTGGGGTTTGTCCTAAGGGAAGGCACAAGGTTTCCTAGACCAATCTAGAAAAGAAGTAATTCTGAGACTCTCCATGCCTAAGACTCAGCGGCAAGTCAGGGAGTTCCTAGGGGCCACGGATTCTGCAGGATTTGGATTCCAAGGTATTCTCAAATAGCCCAGCCCCTATTTGAGCTCCTGACAGGACCTGAAGAGAATCCAGTAAATTGGACTGAGAAAGAGTAGAAAGCCTTTGAGGAGCTAAGACTAGCAATCACCTCTGCCCCTGCCTTGGGATTGCCAGACCTCACCAAACCATTCACCTTATATGTGACTGAGAAAGGTAAAACAGCCATGGGGGTTTTGACTCAAACCTTGGGAACATGGGACAGGCCAGCAGCTTACTGTAAGAAACGCCGCGGGAAGAAAAAGCCACCTCTAGGGACCGTTGATGAAAGCTTTTATTGGGCGGTTGCTCTCGGGCAGAACTCCCGGGGACGGGTGAGGAAGGAGACAAAGGGAGTCTGTGAGGTATGAGGGGTAGGGAGGGGGTTTTATAGCCAGGGCTGGCGCTCAAGCCAGGTTCTCCCATATAAGGTAGAAAGCGCGGGCTACAGCGGTGGTGGGTGTCCAAGGGCTCTGCGTCGGCACCTGGTTGGGCCAGGCTACAGGGGTTGGCCCCGGAAGCCTGGTCTGCTTCCGGTTCCTGTTTGGGCGCTGGCCGGATGTCCTTTTCGGTCATATGTCAGTTGGCCCGACCTTTCATCCCGGCCTTTTGATATAGGACAAGGGGCGCCGGTTCTCTCTGGCTACTTTCTGCTGTACGGGGGCGACGAGGGGTAGGGTGTGGCCGGGATGACAGGGGCGTTTGCCATTAAGTTTGTCACGGAGCGTTTGTTGGAAGCCCTTGGTACTGCTGTTGTAGCACCATCAGCTGGACCGTGTTGAGCCGTTGTTTGATGAAGGCCAGGAGCTTATTTAAGATACAGGGCCCGAAAGTCAGAAGCAGCAGGAGGATGATGAGTGGTCCCATTAGAGAGGATAACAGAGTTGTCAGCCATGGGGAGCTCTGGAACCAGGACTCAAACCAGCCCTGCTGGGCCTCCCACTCTCTCTTCCTGCGTTCTAGCCCCTCTCTCACCTTGGCCATGGATTCCCTTACTATCCCCGTATGGTCTGTGTAAAAGCAACATTCTTCCTTGAGGGCTGCACAGAGGCCCCCTTGTTGTAGAAAAACCAAGTCTAGTCCTCGCCTGTTTTGTAGCACCACCTCTGACAGGGAAGTTAGAGATTTTTCTAAGGCCATCATAGACTTTTCTATGCGGGCAATGTCTTCATCAACGACAGCTCTTAGGGAGGTCAAACCCTGGCTTTGCACGGACAGTGATGCAATCCCGGTGCCCGTTCCTGCTGCTCCCAGGGCGAATAGGGTTGCCAGAGTGACGGCTGTGACAGGTTCCCTTTTTTGCCATGAAGGCTGGGCTCCCCTATCCCCAAAATTGTATAGTGCCTCTTCAGAATGGTATAGGATTTTAGGCATCACGGCCACTAGGACACAGAATTCCTTGCTTTGGTTGAAGACAGAAAGATGTAGGCAGGGTGTCAGCCCGGTGTGGGAACAAACCCACCAGCCCCCCTCCTCAGGCACAACCCATGTTGTCTTATTCTCTGCAGTGAGGTTAACAGTTTGGGCACACAGGGCGGTCTTTTCAAGTGGAACATTACCTAGGCAGAGTCCCTGTCCCCATACTTCTCTCATGGTGAGCCCAACTTTACGGTCTCCCCAGTGGCACTGAGGTGGATTTGGGCTGGTTGACAGGTTGTAAGAGACATTTAAGCCCACTGCTTCATAAAAAGGGGGGTGAAGAGTATAGCAGAGCCAACAAAACTGAGTTGCATTTGGGTTTGAGTGATTTAAAGCACTGTAGGTCTCTTTGACCATTGACCACAGGGGGTCCTGATTTTCTGGAGGACTGGTAAGAACCAGAGGACTGGTGAGACCACGGAGGTCTGGCGTCTGAGGCTGGGGACTACTCGTGGGTGCGGACGTGGTGGTATTCTGAGTCTGTGGCTGGGGGTGTGTCTGCCCGCCACCCAAGACCGGGTTGGGGCCTACAACGTGGGTTTGGGCAGGCATCACAACTTGCTGGACAAAGAGAACTGCTCTCGGGGCCCCTCAGCCATCGTAAACCTGGACCCCCATGTCAGCCCAGAGACCCATCTCCCATCCTTTTTGCCCTGTTCTGTAAAAGAGAGTTTAACCAGGTCACAATGTGGCTAAGATTGGCGAAAGAGGGGTTCGGGTAATAGTTAATTTGGTTGGCCCAGTAAGGATGGAGCGGTAAGATCCCCCCCTTTCAGGAGACCCGGGGTGCATGATTAAGTCGGGTCAGGTGGTACCAGGGCTCGTGTCCCAGGAGTTTGGCTGCCATAGGAGTGGTGAGGATCACTGTATGGGGTCCCATCCAGCGAGGCTGTAGTGGGCGGGGGCTGAGGGCTCTTAGCAGTACCTGAGCTCCTGGGGCCAGAGGCCGAGTTGGCCCCTCGCCGTCTGTCACTTGCGACAAGACCCGGTCAGCATGTTCTCTCAGCAAGGATCGCAGGAGGGAGAAGAGGGGGAGGTACCCCACGAGTCGGGGAGCCTCTCCCTCCAGGAGGTGAGTCAGGAGATAGGGCCTGCCGTAAAGCAGTTCGAAGGGGGTCAAACCTGTTTTTGAGTGTGGTGTGGTGTGAATACGAGTGAGCGCCAGAGGAAGGAGGTCAACCCAAGACAGTCGCAGTTCCGAGGCAAGCTTGGTCAGGTGCGTCTTGATGATGCTGTTCGTCCGCTCTACTTTGCCTGAAGATTGAGGCCAATAGGGGATGTGGAGATGCCAGGCAATGCCCAGGGCTGCAGCCACCTGCTGGGAGATCTGTGAGATGAATGCAGGCCCATTGTCAGACTGGAGAGAGTTTGGCAACCCAAATCTAGGGATGAGATGGGTCGTCAAGACCTCCGCCACCGCCGCTGCCATCTCTCGGGTGGTGGGAAAGGCCTCGACCCATCCTGAGAAAGTGTCCACCAAGACCAGCAGATAGTGGTAGCTCTGATGTCTGGGCATGTGGGTGAAGTCTATCTGCCAGTCTTGCCCAGGCAAGTGTCCCCTAAGTTGATGAGTTGTTTGTGGGGGTCTAAGTCCTCCTTGGGGAGAGGTGGAGGCACAAGTCAAACAGGAGTGGTGAACATCATATATGGCCTGTCTGAGGTGCCAAGGGGCAAAGATAGGGCTGAGAAAGGAGAGAAGAGCCCTCCGTCCGATGTGCAAGGTGTCGTGGATTTGGGATATGATGCCTTTGGCCTGGCGTTCAGGGAGAACCGGTTTGCCATGGAACAGTATCCATCCCGACGGATGTCTCTGAGCCTCCTCCTGTGCCAGCAAGGCTTTGGCTTCTTTGTCGGAATATTCGGGATTAAAGGTGGATCTCAAAGCTAGCAAGGACTCGGGGGCCTGTTGTAAGGCAACCTGCCATGCCACTTGGTCGGCCATGTTATTACCCAAAGCGACAGAGTCATGAGTACTTTAGTGTCCTTTGCAGTGTATGATAGCGACCTCTTTGGGCAGCGATAAGGCATCTAACAGTCGAGTAATGTGGGGGCATTACAGATGGGGGATCCTTTAGTGGTTAGGAAGCCCCGTTCTTTCCAGATCGCCGCATGGGAATGGGCAATTAGGAAGGTGTATTTGGAATCTGTGTAAATATTGGCCCTTTTTCCTTTTGCCAGGTGTAAGGCTCTAGTTAAGGTTGTCAGTTCAGCCTTCTGAGAGGTCGTCCCTGGTGCCAGGGGCTGAGCCTCCAGGACTTCCCAGGTGGTTACCACAGCATAGGCCGCCCTCTGATTTCCGCTGGGGTCTCGCTTCGAGCTCCCATCGACAAACAAGGTTAGTTTTGGGTTTGGCAGAGGTTTGGAGAACAAGTTGTGGGGGGTTGCATAAGGGACTCAAGGACCTCTGAGCATGAGTGAGCTGGGGGGCTCTGTGGTGAGGGGGAGAGAGGGTAATGACAAGAGAGGATTTAGTTGTGGAGAACGACCCACGGAAACCTGCGGGTTGTCCAGAAATATCAAGTGAAATTGCTGGAGCCTAGACTCACTGAGGTCAGAAAGGAATTTAGAGGCTAAAAGATTGCCAAGACGGTGAGGTGAGAAGATGGTCAGAGGTTGACCGTGAACTAGTTTCTTAGCGTCCACGTACAGTGTGGCCACTGCAGCTAGCGCCTGCAGGCAGGGGAACCATCCCCTGGCTGTGGGGTCAAGTTGTTTGGATATGTAAGCGATAGGCAGCAGTTCGGAGCCAATTGGTTGCACTAAGGCTCCAAAGGCTATTCCTCCCTTTTCATCAGTATATAGATGGTGTGGATAATTGGAGTTTGGAAGAAAGAGAGGAGGTGAAGCCAGTAGGGTGGAGCGTAAAGCGTGAAAGGCCTGAGTCACTTCAGTGGGGGAAGACAGCGGTCCTGTGGGAGTCTCTTTAGTGGTGGCATATAAGGGCTTGGCCAGGGTGGCATAATTTGGGACCCAGTGTTGGAAGAATCCTGTCAGCCGTAAGAAGGACAATATCTGGTCTCCGTTGGCCGGAGGGTTAATGGACCGGAGGGAGGCTACATCGGTCTGTTGTTAGGGCCTTAGTGGTGGGAGTGATTTGGAGACCTAGATAGACAACAGAGGTCTGAGTTAGTTAAGCCTTAGATTGCGAGGCTCTGT
This sequence comes from Nanger dama, assembly GCA_917880005.1. NCBI lineage: Eukaryota > Metazoa > Chordata > Mammalia > Artiodactyla > Bovidae > Nanger > Nanger dama. The sequence goes on from CAKJTW010000007.1 coordinate 43,240,886, forward strand.
AGCCCTGGGAACCGAGGAAATTAAGGAGAGTTGCAGTGTGTTGTCACGAGGTCTCTTCCGAGGGGCTGCAAAGGAGTAGGTCGTCTACATATTGGAGGGAGGGTGCTAGGGTGAAGTGAGCATCTGACCAGGTCTCGAGACAGGGCCTGCCCAAAGTAGTGGGGACTGTCTCTGAACCCCTGAGGGAGTACAGTCCAGGTAAGCTGTGTGGTCAGCTGGGTATCGGGGTCAGTCCAGGTGAAAGCAAAGAGGAATTGGCAGTCAGGGTAGAGTGAGATGGTAAAAAGGCATCTTTGAGGTCAATAACGGTGAAATGAGAGGTTTGAGGAGGTATGGAGGAAAGGAGGGTGTAGGGGTTAGGGACAAGTGGATGGGCAGGGACCACCGCCGCATTAATCAGGCGGAGATCTTGCACCAGCTTGTAGTCTCCTGAAGCCTTCTGGACAGGAAGGATGGGCGTGTTACAGGGGAAGTCGCGGGGATTAGGAGACCCTGTCCCATGAGACGGTCGATGATGGGCTTTAGCCCCCTGAGGTTATGAACAGACAAAGGAAACTGGGGCTGAGCCGGGAAACAGGTGGGGTCCCTTAGCCAGATGAGGACTGGAGGGTGGTGCCAAGCCACCACCGGGACTCGGGTGTCCCAGACTTCAGGACTAACGGAAGAGGTTGAAGGGTCAGCAAGCAGCATAAGGAAGGCCCCTGACGTGGGAGCTGATTCTGGGGTTAGGTGAAGAGTGGCCTTTAGCTTAGCTAGTATATCTCTTCCCAAGAGAGGGGTAGGACAGGAGGGGATGACTAAAGGAATGGGTAAAGAGGCAGGAATCTAATTGGCAGGATAGTGGTTGGGTTTGGAGCGGACACGAGGGTTGGCCGTCAATGCCCATAACCGAAACCTGAGAAGGACGTAGAGTGCCCCCGAAAGAGGGAAGGACCAAATAGGTAGCCCCCGTATCAACTAGAAAGTTGATGGACTTACCCACTACCTGGAGCGTTACCCTGGGCTCGGCTTGGGTTATCGGGGTCCCCGAGTCTGGGCGGTGTCAGTCATTGTCGAAGCTCAGCAGCTCCAAAGCCGGACTAGGGCAGGAGGTCTCCCGGGGGTGCTCTGGTCCCTGGCCCCTAGAGATCGGGGCCCAAGAGGCCTGGGGACAGTCACTAGCCCAGTGTCCTCGTTGTTTACATATCAGTCACGGCTTGGAGGGGGCCGAGGATTAGGACACATTCTGGCCCAGTGCCCTTCTTGGCTGCACTTGAAGCAGGTCCCCGGGGGGGGTTTCTGGGGCCCCGAGCCCACTGCCAGCCGCAGGGCCGCTGTCAAGGCCTGGGTCTGCTGGTTTAGGAGGCTTGCCTGAAATTCGGCCTTCTGCTTGAGCCTTGCCTTCCGGCTAGCCTTAGCAGTTTCCTCAAGGGCATTGTAAACCTTAAAGGCCATTTTTACCAGGTCTCGGCTTGGCCAACTTTTTTCCGGATGTCGGGGGCAGACTGGGAGATAAAACAATTGGCCAAGGTGGCCACCCCGATGGGGGACTCAGGGGACAGTCTGGTATATTGAATAAGGGCCTCAGTCAGCCGATTAAGGAACATGGCTGGATTTTCGTCAGGCCCCTGGGTCACCTCATCTAGCTTGAGGAGGTTTACAACCTTATGAGAGGACACTTCCATCCCATCAAGGATACACTCTATCATATAGCGTACCCGCAGCTGGCCACCACCCCCTTCTTGGTAGTTCCAATCAGGGTCAGTGTCAGGAACTGCCTGGGCTCCCGGGGGATGTTCGGGGGAGGGGTTGGCATAGTGCCACTGGTCGGCCTGAGCTTTGGCTCTGTCCAAATGGCCTGCCTCTCTTTGGGGGTGGTGGACCTGAGGATGACATATATGTCCTGCCATGTTAAGGTGTAGGCACGGGTCAGACTAGTAAACTGCTTAATGTACTGAGTGGGGTTGGAGGAGAAGGAACCCAGCTTGGCCTCTATCTGTGCTAAATCCTGGAGGGAGAAGGGGATGTGGACCTGGGCCAGACCCTCAGCTCCAGCTACTTGTCGAAGAGGGAGTAGCGGGGCTGGGGGAAGGGGAGGGGAGGCCCCCAGAGGGTTGCTGTGGGAGCGAGTGTGGGAGCTAACTGGGAGAGGGAGAGGGCGTGACGGAGGGAAGAGGAGGATACAAGATAGAGTTTAGGGCCGGAGGATCTGGGGCCGGGCAGAGTCTCAGGGGCGGGAACGGAGGTAGGGAGGGGCTGGAATGGAGGGGGAGGGGGCAGGGTCTGGAGTGGAAGGAGTGGGAGCCGTTGGAGAGGTATAGGGAGGAGGGGCCGCCAAGTCTTCTGGAGGTATAAAGAAAGCAGACGATTCAGGAGCAGGGATTAGCTTGGCCGAGGGAGGTGGAGTTGAAGGAGCCATGGTGAGTAGAATTTGGCTGGGAGCGCACATGGTGCACAGGGTGGGGCACAGGGTGGGGTGAGAGCGCAACGCCCAAAAAGCATGAACATAGGGGACCTCAGACAATTTTCCTGTTCTCCGGCAGTAATTATCTAAATCACAGAGGACGTTAAAGTCTAATGTCCCTGTGGCTGGCTATTGTGAGCCATTATCTAGAGGATATTGTGGCCAGGCCTGTGAGCACAAAAAGGTGAGCTGCTTGGGGCGAATGTAGCCCGTTAGCCGTAAGGTCCGTAGGTTAGCCAATAAACATTTTAAGGGAGGTGGACCAGTTGGACTCGGGTTTGGAAGCCATCAATCCCATAGCAACCACGTGGCATGGAGGTGACCCCTGCCGTGTCTGAACGTCTTCGGGCTTGTTAGGGGAGCTGGCGTGGGGCCTCAGAAGAGGCCAGGGATCTCCGTAGCCATTTGGGACGTCTCCCTCACGAGCTGGGGACCGAGGAAGGCTTAAGCCGGAGGTTTACTCAGCCACTTGGGACGTCTCCCTCATGAGCTGAGAACCGGAAGCAGGTTCTGAACCCGGCGGGGGAGGGCCCAGTAAGTGCGCACCCGTTACAGGGCCCTAGGAGGTGGTCGCCAGGGAGGGTGGGTCCCAAAGCTGAAGGGACTTACCCCGTATTCTGCTGTCTGGGAGGTTGGTCAGCCGCCTGGGTCCTGGGCTACCGTGGCGGTGGAGCTTGAGGGGGCCTCAACGGCGAGTACCGGGGGCCCTCACCTCAAGCCCCACATTGGGCGCCAGATGTAAGAAACACCGCGGGAAGAAAAAGCCACCTCTAGGGACCGTTGATGAAAGCTTTTATTGGGTGGTCACTCTCAGGCAGAACTCCCGGGGACGGGTGAGGAAGGAGACAAAGGGAGTCTGTGAGGTATGAGGGGGTGGGGAGGGGGTTTTATAGCCAGGGCTGGCGCTCAAGCCAGGTTCTCCCATATAAGGTAGAAAGCGCGGGCTACAGCGGTGGTGGGTGTCCAAGGGCTCTGCATCAGCACCTGGTTGGGCCAGGCTACAGGGGTTGGCCCCTGGAAGCCTGGTCCGCTTCCAGTTCCTGTTTGGGTGTTGGCCAACTGCCGGCGCTGGCCGGATGTCCTTTTCGGTCATATGTCGGTCGGCCTGACCTTTCACTTACCTTTCAAAGCGACTTGATAATGTTGCCACTGAGTGGCCTAGCTGTCTGCAAGCAGTGGCCGCAGTTGCCTTACTGGTACGTGAAGCCACAAAGCTGACTTTTGGCCAGGATCTGATCATAAAGGTCCCACATGAAGTCAACACCCTCCTTCGAGAAGACCCCCACAAATGGCTGTCAAATTCCCGGATTATTCAATACCAGGGACTGCTATGTGAAAACACTAATCTCTGTATTGAGCCTTGCCAGGGTTTAAACCTGGCAACAATTCTCCCAGTGGGAGAAGGTGGACCTACCCACAACTGCAAATAAGTCTTAGAGGAGGTCTATGCTAGCTGTCCAGACCTCTGAGACAGGCCAGTTTCAAATCCTGACTGGACTCTGTATACTGGTGGCACCAACCTGGTAAAGCTAGGACAGCGACTGTCAGGCTATGCTGTAGTCACAGACAGGACTGTTATTGAGGCCGGCTCCTTACCACAGCACTGGTCAGCCCAGCGAGCAGAGTTATGGGCCTTAGTCCAGGCGCTGCAATTGTCAAAGGGTAAGAAAGTGAACATCTACACTGATTCCTGGTATGCTTTTGCTACATTCCATGTACAGGGGGCCCTATACCGGGAGAGAGGCCTTCTAATGGCCAACAGAAAGGACATTAAGAATGAGGAGATCCTGACTCTGCTAGATACTGTCTGGAGCCCCACGGAGGTAGCAGTCATGCACTACCGTGGGCACCAGAAGGAAGACACCCCACAGGCTCGAGGAAATAGGCTGGCTGATGAGGCTGCCAGACAGGCAGCCGAGGACAGAAAGGAATCTGGGGAAATCCTGATGAGAACATTTGCCCTAGCTGACCTACCTGAGCTGGCCCTAGACTCCCCGATATACACTGAGGCTCAAAACCAACTAGCTGAAGTGGAGGGAGTCACCAAAACAGAGAAAGGATGGTGGGAGCTGCCAGGTGGTAAGCTATTAGTTCCCGAAGAGATAGCCCCCTCTCTGGTGAGACTAGCTCATCATGTGTCTCAGCTCAGTTCAGTTCAGTTCAGTCACTCAGTCGTGTCTGACTCTTTGCGACCCCATGAATCAAAGCACACCAGGCCTTCTTGTTCTTCACCAACTCCTGGAGTCCACTCAGATTCACGTCCATCGAGTCGGTGATGCAATCCAGCCATCTCATCCTCTATCATCCCCTTCTCCTCCTGCCCCCAATCCCTCCCAGCATCAGAGTCCTTTCCAATAAGTCAACGCTTTGCATGAGGTGGCCAAAGTACTGGAGTTTCAGCTTTAGCATCATTCCTTCCAAAGAACACCCAGGACTGATCTCCTTCAGAATGAACTGGTTGGATCTCCTTGCAGTCCAAGGGACTCTCAAGAGTCTTCTCCAGCGCCACAGTTCAAAAGCATCCATTCTTCGGCAGTCAGCCTTCTTCACAGTCCAACTCTCACATCCATACATGACTACTGGAAAACTATAGCCTTGACTAGATGGACCTTTGCTGGCAAAGTAATGTCTTTACTTTTGAATATGCTATCTAGGTTGGTCATAACTTTTCTTCCAAGGAGTAACTGTCTTTAAATTTCATGGCTACAGTCACCATCTGCAGTGATTTTGGAGCCCAAAAAATAAAGTCTAACACTGTTTCCACTGTTGTCCCATCTATTTCCCATGGAGTGATGGGACCGGATGTCAGGATCTTTGTTTTCTGAATGTTGAGCTTTAAGCCAACATTTTCACTCTCCTCTTTCACTTTCATCAAGAGGCTTTTAGCTCCTCTTCACTTTCTGCCATAAGGGTGGTGTCATCTGCATATCTGAGGTTATTGATATGTCTCCCAGCAATCTTGATTGCAGCTTGTGTTTCTTCCAGTCCAGTGTTTCTCATGATGTACTCTGCATGTAAGTTAAATAAGCAAGGTGACAATATACAGCCTTGACATACTCTTTTACCTGTTTGGAAACAGTCTGTTCTATGTCCAATTCTAACTTGCTTCCTGACCTGCATACAGATTTCTCAAGAGGCAAGTCAGGTGGTCTGGCATTCCCATCTCTTTCAGAATTTTCCACAGTGTATTGTGATCCATACAGTCAAAGGCTTTGGCATAGTCAATAAAGCAGAAATAGATGTTTTTCTGGAAGTCTCTTGATTTTTCCATGATCCAGCAGATGTTGAAAATTTGATCTCTGGTTCCTTTGCCTTTTCTAAAACCAGCTTGAACATCTGGAAGTTCACGGCTCACATATTGCAGAAGCCTGGCTTGGAGAATTTTGAGCATTACTTTACTAGAGTGTGAGATGAGTGCAATTGTGCGGTAGTTTGAGCATTCTTTGGCATTGCCTTTCTTTGGGATTGGAATGAAAACTGACCTTTTCCAGTCCTGTGGCCACTGCTGAGGTTTCCAAATTTGCTGGCATATTGAGTGTAGCACCTTCACAGCATCATCTTTCAGGATTTGAAATAGCTCAACTGGAATTCCATCACCTCCACTAGCTTTATTCATAGTGATGCTTTCTAAGGCCCACTTGACTTCACATTCCAGGATGTCTGGTTCTAGATGTGTGATCACACCATCATGATTATCCGGGTTGTGAAGATTTTTTTTTGTGCAGTTCTTCTGTGTATTCTTGCCACTTCTTAATATCTTCTGCTTCTGTCACGTCCCTACCATTTCTGTCCTTTATTGAGCCCATCTTTGCATGAAATGTTCGCTTGGTATCTCATTTTCTTGAAGAGATCTCTAATCTTTCCCATTCTGTTGTTTTCCTCTGTTTCATTACATTGATCACTGAGGAAGGCTTTCTTATCTCTTTTGCTATTCTTTGGAACTCTGCATTCAAATGCTCATATCTTTCCATTTGTAAGGCCTTCCCAGACAGCCATTTTGCTCTTTTACATTTCTTTTCCATGGGGATGGTCTTGGTCCCTGTCTCCTGTACAGTGTCACCTAGGACATGGCAAATTGGAGGAATTAATCTGAAGGTATTTTCTGGTTCCTTGCCTCTCTTCTTTATGTAGAACAGAATCCCCAAATTGCAATGCCTGCTCTCAGATTAATGCCGCTCCAGGGTGCAGACCAAAACCGCCAGGTGTCCAACTAAAAGAACCCTTTCCTTCCAACATCAGGAAGTGGATTTCACTGAGGTGAAAGCATATCGCCATTTTCGTTACCTGTTGGTTTTGGTATGTACATTCTTGCGATGGGTGGAGGCCTTCCCCCACCCGAACTGAAAGAGCATCAGAAGTGGCTCAGAGCCTGCTTAGGGAAATAGTTCCTCAATTTGGATTCCCCACCAGCATGGGATCAGATAACAGCCCAGCCTTCATATCGGATCTGATACAACGAGTAATTAAAGCCATGAATATAAAATGGAAGTTACACACTGCCTACTGGCCTCAGAGCTTTGGAATGGTAGAACGAACTAACAGGACACTAAAGGAGACACTTTCTAAATGGATTATAGAGACTGACTGTTCCCCAGTGGATCTACTTCCTAATGGCCTCGCTCAAACTCAGGATGACCTCACGGTCCCATGGCTACTCTCCCTATGAAATTGTATATGGGAGGCCTCCTCCCATAATAAGACAAGTAGCAACTGATATATTTCAGGTAAGAGGAGACGGGATATCACCACAGATGGAACAACTAGGTAACTAAGTAACTAAGTTTGTGCAAGAAAGAATACGTTCCCCTTGGGAGAGCAAATGCATGAATTTATACCAGGGGGCCAGGTATGGGTGAAAGACTGGAAACATGACACACTAGCCCCCTGATTGAAAGGTCCATATACTGTTGTTTTAACCACCCCTACCGCAGTTAAAGTTGCAGGCATTGCTTCTTGGATCCATCACACCAGAGGGAAGAAGGCATACCACGCTGACCCAGAAGATGCTGAGTGGACCACCCAGAAGGACCCGGCTGACCTATGGGAAACCAAGATCATCCTGAAGAGGAAGAAGAAAATGAGATCCTGGATGAGCCTTCTCTAGGATGGAGCTGAATAAATGACTCCTGCTACTCAGCCTCACCAACGCAGTTCTGATCCTGACCACTGTTCCTGCATAGGACAACGTCTTCATCTCATGGGCCCATTCCTACACGTATTTCCACATTTCCTCCAGCTGTTGGATATGTGGGGCTATGCCCCTGTCAGTAATGGACAGACTCCTGTGGTGGATATCACCACTTCGTTATGGGGACTTTATACTACTATGCTCCTTCTTGGAAACAACAGAAAGGAACTTTCTTTTCTCTCACCAATCCTAACCTTTCTTTGCTCTCCTGGTGTAAGAAAAAGCCATCAATGGGCCAGGGACATAGGGTTACATTCAACATGAACACTAGTCTTATGGAGGCAAAAGGGCTTATACTTCATATATGAGAAATAAAAGGAGAGGGGCTCCCTTACAAAAGAGGGACAGGCATCTTGGTACTTTGAGAAATACTACCAGGTCTGGGATGAATATTTCTGGATGACTCCTGAGAAAGGACCGTTGATTACTCCCGCTATTTGCTGGGAACAAAAGAACAAAAAGTTGGATTTGGAGACCACCCCTAGACCCCAAAGAATTAAAATATATGGACTATTTGTCCCCTGGACAATGTAAACAAACCTTTGAAGTTACCTATCACCCCAATTGGTCTGTTTAGTGGCCTGGTTCTGACTGGAAATATAATCCTGGAATCCGCTGGGTAGCCCCCAGTGGGACCCAGTGGTTTTGTGGGCTTAACTTATGGCCATGGTTACCAGTTAGCTGGGTAGGGCATTGCACACTAGGATTTGCTTTCGCCCATGGCAGTATTAAGCCTAGCCTACACCAACATCCAGTAAACCTGCCCTATCTGCATGCAAGATGGACACGATCCGTGTTCCAGTGGTATGACTATCTTGCTGCCTTGTTTGTAGGGACAAACGGATAGGGACAACGGATATCATGGTTAAGGTAAAGGCCTTGACTAATTTCACTAAACAGGTCCTCTTAGACAGTACAAAAGCCAGTCAAACCTTGAACGAAGAACAACTTCAGATGAGGAAGGCAGTAACTCAAAATAAGATGGCATCAGACATACTCACAGCAGCCTAGGGAGGGACTTGCACCATAATTAAAGTTGAACGTTGTGTATACTTCCCTAACCTGTCTGGAAATGTATCTACTGCCTTGGAGGATATGCAAAATCAAGTGAAGGCCATGTCTGATGAAAACATTCCCTTTTGGACTTCGGTCCTGTCCTGGGTGAAGGGAGACTGGTGGAAAACTGTTACTGTTGTCATAATCGTTCTAATCATACTGCTTTGTGGGCCCTGCTTCTTACAATGTCTTGTAAATTTTGTAACCCAGAGATCGTTAGTGTTCTCTCATGTGGGTGGCTGGAGGGATAGGGTACAATATATCTCAATGAATGATACTTGTTACAGAAACTAAGAGCATCAAGAGCGGGGAATGAAGAAGGAATTCATAGGGCCTGGACTCCTAGGCCTGTTCATGCTGATCATGCTGTTCATGCTGATCATCCTGATCATCCAATGGACTCAAACTCTGTGTTTAGTGCCATGAAAAAAATAACAGAAGGATAAGACCCCCCTCCAGACAGGGGAATCTTGAAGATCGTATCTAGGTTACTCATCGCCTAAGAGAAAATATACACTAATCACCCTTTCCTCCAGACAGGCCATAAATTTTTCTGTGTCTATCAGAGTGTAACCTCAGGCTTATTGATTATTGGCTAATTGTTTGACTGTTTGAGCACATGAGCACATAGCACGTGAATGATGGTGTTACTGGGATTGTATTTTCTTTGGTTTATGTAAGTCTCAAGGAATGTGGGGTGGTGGGTTCAGACATGTGCACATGGAGTATAAAAGATTTTCACAAATGCTGGTCAGGGTCCTTGGTTAAGAGGAGACTCTGCCTTCGGCCTGCAGGTGTAATAAACTGCACTTCACTATCTACATTGTCCTTCTGAGTGAGTTTGTTTCGCGGAACGTGTGGCTAGAACAGTAACACTGATTTTTCTTTTTAAGAAACAGTGCATGGATGGGGGTGGGGGTGGTAAGCTTCTGAGTCTTAATGTTACCCCATTCTCTTATTTATGAAAGCATCCCTGAGGTCCTAGGGATGATCTGTACACTGTACCACTGCGACAATACAAGAACAGGCAACGTGACAACTCTGGTCTGATTTGAAAATGAAAACTTTGCAGAGACTGTTTCATGTCTACATTATAATAGTCTTCCAAAATTCCTCCCAGTTTTATCCCTATACCATAGAAACCTGTAAAGCAACAATCATAGAAAAAAAATTATTGAAGGAGAGATAGAAAAGAGGCGGCTTTTGATATTTCTCTTTAGGGTTCAAAGTCTTTCTCCTGATTTGTGAAAGTCCCACAAGCACTTGTAGATTCTAAGTTGCAGGTGCTCAGCAGGACTTTTAAACCTTTCTTTACCCTCTTCTAGATCATGCTAGTTTTATATTAAAAATCTAAATTGAATAAACTCTACATAGCATATAAGGAAAAGGAGGTCACTAATTTATTATATCCTTAGCCACAAAATAAGCTGCAAATACAAAACCCTTCAGCTAAAAGTTAAGTGTCTCCAGAAGCCCTGCTTTGAGGAAAAAAAAAAAAAAAAAAAAGGGAAAAGGCAGGATGCGAGGGATTCTCCAACATAAAAGCCTTTTTAAGCAGAAGGACAAAGGAATCACGGGAAGCATTAGGCCTTGGAGAACAAGTTATTCATCATGAAGGGGTCTGGCTGGGAGAACAAAGAAAAAGACCTGGGCAGGTTTCAGAATCCCTTATGCTTCAAGCTGGCTTCCTAGAACAGTTCACCCTGATTTTGAATTTTAGACCTTTCCAACAGTGAGCACTTGTTTTAAGTGTTGTCAGTCACCTAGTTAGGAGTCACAAGCCTTTTCAAATGTCTTGTAAGTGGTAACAATCTTTAGGGTAGGAGTAGCTACACAGCTGGAGTGACAGATTCACCTTTTCTGGGTTATGAAGAGTTTTATACTTCTGGGTTTTACTTCCCTGAAGAATCATATAGAAATGTGATGTTATTGTGTATAACTGTGTGTAATGGGATACATATATGACTAGTTTATGGATAAAGTAAAATCCCTCTCAAAAGTATACTTAAAAATACATATTGGTAGAGAGGAAGCATCTCCAAATTACAAGTAGCCAAAAATTAAGAGAAAGAGCTATAACACTACTACCAAGTCCCAGTTCACTCTGCTCACTGCAGGATATGCCAATAAATCCAGTAGATGATGTGATGAAGCAAGGAATACAATTTTATTTGGAAAGATGATTGACCGAGAAGGTGGTCGATTAGCCTATATGGCAGGTCCTTTTATAGATCAGAGATAGGAGAGGTAAGGAAACAAAGTAAAAGACCATTTAATTTCTTGCAAGCGTCTCCTAGAATGACAAGCCTTAGGCAGGGGAATGTGTTAGTTTCACTTCCTCACAGTCCTCCTGCAGGTGGGCTGACTCAGGTTTTCTCCCTGAGCAGGCCATTATGAACACCAACAATAATAAAAGCAGCAAGATAAGGGTTAAAGTCACAGAAACAGATCCTGTATGAATTCAAAATTAACCCTTACAGATAAAACACTAGGACAGAAACTTTAAACAGTGTTAGCAAGGAGAGATTAAAAAAAACCATCCTCAGTGATCAATGCAAAGAAATAGAGGAATACAACAAAATGGGAAAGACTAGAGATCTCTTAAAAAAAAAATTATGGATATCAAGGGAACATTTCATGCAAAGATGGGCTAGATAAAGGACAGAAATGGTATGGACCTAACAGAAGCAGAAGAGATTAAGAAGTGGCAAAAATACACAGAAGAACTGTACATAAAAGATCTCCATGACTAAGATAATCACGATGGTGTGATCACTCACCTAGAGTCAGACATCCTGGAATGTGAAGTCAAGTGGGCCTTAGAAAGCATCACTACGAACAAAGCTAGTGGAGGAGATGGAATTCCAGTTGAGCTATTTCAAATTCTGGAAGATGATGCTGTGAAAGTGTTGCACTCAATATGCCAGCAAATTTGGAAACCTCAGCAGTGGCCACAGGACTGGAAAAGATCCATTTTCATTCCAATCCCAAAGAAAGGCAATGCCAAAGAATGCTCAAAATATCACACAATTGCACTCATCTCACACGCTAGTAAAGTAATTCTCAAAATTCTCCAAGCCAGGCTTCAGCAATACATGAACCATGAATCTCCAGATGTTCAAGCTGGTTTTAGAAAAGGCAAAGGAACCAGAGATCAAATTGCCAACATCCGCTGGATCACAGAAAAAAACAAACATCTATTTCTGCTTTATTGACTATGCCAAAGCCTTTGACTGTGTGGATCACAATAAACTGTGGAAAATTTTGAAAGAGATGGGACTACCAGACCACCTGACCTGTCTCTTGAGAAATCTGTATGCAGGTCAGGAAGCAAGTTAGAACTGGACATAGAACAGACTGTTTTCAAACAGGTAAAAGAGTATGTCAAGGCTGTATATTGTCACCTTGCTTATTTAACTTCTATGCAGAGTACATCATGAGAAACACTGGACTGGAAGAAGCAAAAGCTGGAATCAAGATTGCCAGGAGAAATGTCAATAACCTCAGATATGCAGATGACACCACCCTTATGGCAGAAAGTGAAGAGGAGCTAAAGGGCCTCTTGATGAAGGTGAAAGAGGAGAGTGAAAAAGTTGGCTTAAAGCTCAACATTCAGAAAATGAAGATCATGGCATCTGGTCCCATCATTTCATGGAAAATAGATGGAGAAACAGTGGAAACAGTGTTAGACTTTATTTTTCTGGGCTCCAAAATCACTGCAGATGGTGATTCCAGCCATGAAATTAAAAGACACTTACTCCTTGGAAGGAAAGTTTTGACCAACCTAGATAGCATATTCAAAAGCAGAGACATTACTTTGCCAACAAAGGTCTGTCTAGTCAAGGCTATGGTTTTTCCAGGGGTCATGTATGGATGTGAGAGTTGGACTGTGAAGAAAGCTGAGCGCTGAAGAATGGATGCTTTTGAACTGTGGTGTTGGAGAAGCCTCTTGAGAGTCCCTTGGACTGCAAGGAGATCCAACCAGTTCATTCTAAAGATCAGTCTTGGGTGCTCATTGGAAGGACTGATGCTAAAGCTGAAACTCCAATACTTTGGCCACCTGATGCAAAGAGTTGTCTCATTGGAAAAGAGCCTAATGCTGGGAGGGATTGTGGGCAGGAGGAAGAGGGGACGACAAAGGATGAGATGACTGGATGGCATCACTGACTCGATGGATGTGAGTTTGAGTAAACTCCAGGAGTTGGTGATGGACACTGAGGCCTGGCATGCTGTGATTTATGGAGTTGCAGTCGGACATGACTGAGCAACTGAACTGAATTGAATGTAAGTGAGCTGAGGAAGAAGAAAGACAATTCTGGTGAGGTACTGCCTAACCCCTAACCCGAAACGCCTGCTTTCTGTATGGCAGAAAGAATCATACATAATGAAACTGAAAATTTTTACTAACAACTCAAATTTGGAGAGAAAAGGTCTTTTAAAGGGAATAAATATCCCTGTTAAAAGTCAGAGAAAAACACTTGAAAGGAAAAATAAAAAAGTAAATAGACATTCCAATCTACCTCTGAAAAATCAGTGTTCACTAGGGCCAAAATTTCTTAACAGTAGGAGAATGAGCTGAAGACCACAAGAGTGAGATGGAAATCTTACAGTGTGAACGTGTTGAAGAAAGGAGAACCCTTCCAGGGCCTGAGAGTTGACTCTTGTCTAATACTCAGAAAAGAATTGTCCAAGGAGACACACATGCTGACACAGAAAGAAATTTAATAGAGAAGGGTCCCTCAGATGGAGAGAAGGATGGTAAGGGAACCCAGGAGTACTGCTCTGCCACGAGGCTCACCATCTCAGGTTTTACGGTGATGAGGTTGGTTTCACATTGTCTCTGGCTAATCATTCTGACTTATGGTCCTTCCTGGTGAAGCACGCCTTGCTCAGCCAAGATGGATGCCAGCAAGGAGGATCCTGGGAGGTTGGAAAGACACGTGGCTCTCCTTTTGACCTACCCTAAATTCTTTCACTTGGTGATGGTTTGTTAGTTTCGTGTTTCTTACCAGGATCTCCTGTCATAACTTAACATGCACACGGTTACTATGGTGTCTGGCCAGGGTGGGTGGTTCCAGTCAGGTTTCCCCTAACAACCGGGCGTGATATGCAGTGTTTGTGGCATTTCAAAAGAATGAAGCAAGTTTAGAAACTCAGCAAATACTAAATGTCCTCCCCAACTAAATGCTACTCCATCTTTATCCTCTTAGATTGCAGCAAAATAGATAAGAACTAGTAGCCAGAATTCCTATAAAAGTGTGGAAGAGGTGGGAAACATGGGATATACAAGGGGCCAATTGTCATAGGTAAAGAAGAAAGCATATAAGGCAATTTACTCATACTATATTAGAGAATTCCCTGGAATTCTCTTGTGTCAACAGTCTCAGATATATGGATGATACCACTCTAATGGTAGAAAGTGAAATAGAGCTAAAGAGTCTCTTGATAAGGTGAAGGAAGAGGGTGAAAGAGCTGGCTTAAAGCTAAATATTAAAAAGCTTGGATCATGGCATCCCATTACTTCATGGCAAATAGAAGAGGAACATGTGGAAGTAGTGATATATTTCCTTTTCTTAGGCCCTAAAATCACTGCAAATGATGACCATGAAATCAGAAGACAATTGCTTCTTGGCAGGAAAGTATGACAAAAGTAGACAATGTGTTGAAAAGAAGAGACATTACTCTGCTGACAAAGGTCCATATAGTCAAGGCTGTGTCTTCCCAGCAGTCACATACGGTTGTGAAAGCTGGACCACAAAGAAGGCAGAATGCCAAAGAATTGATGCCTTCCAACTGTGGTGCTGGATAAGACTCCAGAAAGTCCTCTGGACAGCAAGGAAATCAAACCAGTCAATCTTAAGGGAAACCAACCCTGAATACTTGTTGGAAGGACTGATGCTGAAGCTGAAGCTCCAGTATTTTGGTTGTCTAATGTGAACAGCCGACGCATTGGAAAAGTCCCTGAAGCTGGGAAAGACTGAGCGCAGGAGAAGAGGGCATCAGAGGATAAGATGCCTGGATGGCATCACTGATGAAAAGGACATAAACTTGGGCAAACTTCAGGAGTGGGTAAGGTACAGGGAGGCCTGGCATGCTGTAGTTCCTTGCAAAGAGTTGGACAGAACGCAGGCAGCTGAGCAATAACATATTAGAGGAAGCAGGAATTCTGGGTAAATAAGCCAATGTTTAATTCTCAGCAAGATGAGATGTAAAGGTACAGAGATTGTATTAGTTATATATGTTTTTTCCTGTGACAAACCACCATTACTTAGTGGCTTAAAATAACAAGCATTCATTTCACTTAGAGTTCTGGAGCTTGATAAATTGGCCTGTGCTCAGTTAGGCAGTTCTGAATTTAACTAGGCTTAGATTTCAGTCTGTTGCCAGTTGCCAGATCATCTGGGGACTGATTGGTCTAAGATAGTTCAGCTGGGACTGTTCATTTTGTTTCCATATGGTCTCTCACCCTTCAGCAGGATAACCCCAGGCTTGTTCACATTCTGGCTGGACAGAGGTGAACGAGAGGAATCAGAAGTATACAAAGTCTTTTGAGGCCTAGTCTTTGAACAAGTGTACCATATTCCTTTGATCAAAAAATTAAGGGATGGGGAAATAGATTGCCCTTTTTCTTTGGAGAAGCTGCAAAGTCACATTTGACTGAAGCATTGACATAGGGTCAGGAAGATCCACTAGAGAAGGGATAGGCTAACCAGTCTAGTATTCTTGGGCTTCCCTGGTGGCTCAACCGGTAAAGAACCACCCTGCAATGTGGGAGACATGAGTTTGATCCCTGGGTTGGGAAGATTCTCTGGAGAAGAGAAAGGCTACCTACTCTAGAATTCTGGCCTGGAGAATCCCATGGACTATACAGTCCATGGGGTTGCAAAGAGTTGGACACGACCGAGCAACTTTCAGTTTCACTTCACTATTGATATAGGGAAACTATGCAAATACACTATCACAAAAAGATTAAATAAAAGAGACATCACAACCCCATCAGATCATCCAATCAAACTGTAATAAAACTCAGATAACAAAAGAAAACTTCCCAAGATACAAGATAAATTCTCTAACTCGGATACAATGGAATGAGAAGAATAGAATTAAGCAATAATGAGAAGCAGTAGAATAAGGAGCAAAGTGAAATTTAAGAAAATAGCAAATAAAATAAGTACAACAGCAAACTCCATTATAGATCTGACAAATAAATTAGAGACAGCAAAAATACAGTAAGGAACTAAAATGAAATCATCTGCGTTGAGGAAAGATGATCACAGTGAAAGGAGAAGGAATAAAAAACAAAAACTTATCAAAGCATAGGTAGAGACAGCTTACAAATATGAAGGACAAAGAAAATAAAATATAAAGTTAATTGATAAACCTGAAGTACAGAAGTCAACAAATAAACCTGAAAAAACAAGCACAATTCTGAAGAAAAATTTCCCTGTGTAATGGCTTCTTTCAAGCTTCTCTAAGTATGTTCAGTGTTGGAAGACAATGGAAGTTCTAAAGATTTCTAAAGAAGGAGACTTGTGATCAAAGAATATTACTCATATTCAGCTAAGTATTTATTTTGAAAATAAGGCAATAAGAAAGCATTTCAAACATGGAAGAACTCAGGGGTATAAATCCCCCAAATTATTCTACAATAAATGAATAAACTGAAATTCAACTCATCACGAGACAAATCCAAATAAAGAACTCAGAAATTAAAAAGTAGTAGAATGACTGGTCAAATCATTGAATCCACTTAAATTTGGGCCACATTTAACTGGGTGAATTATGAGTAGAGAACAGAAAAAAAAATCTTACAAATTTTGACATAGAAAAATAATATAATAACAAAATAATATAAAAATAAAACAAATATATAATTATAATAATATAACTAACAATAATATCTGTGCTTATCCTCATACTTTTTTTCTTAACAAACTGTAATCAATACTGTTTTAAAGGAAACATATGAAAATAAACACAACATATTGACATCCTTTAACAATGTTCTTGGTTATAGAGATCTTTAGAAACTAGTATCAAAGAAGCATTAATCAGCCAGTTCTTCAGTTTGATTTCTCGTATTGAAGTCTTATTGATTAAAATATCTTTCTCTACCAAATAATAATGAACATTTGTTGAATATATGCTCTCAGTATTTTGCATCTAATAATTTAATCCTTATAACAACCCTATGAAAAAGCTTTTACCTTACCTCCTGATTTTATTTGTGAGAAAACTGAGACACAGAAAGAGTATTTAACTTGCTTACTTCACTTGAGAATTTTGAGAATTTGTACAAAAGCTAAGTCAGGGCTCTTTATATAATGATAGATGGATCCTAATATTATATACTATTTCTCTACCAAACTATTTATTTAGCTATCTATTTTTGGTAATAGCAACCTACTCCAGTATTCTTGCCTGGGAAACCCCATGGCCAGAGGAGCCTGGCAAGCTACAGTCCATGGGTTCATAGAATTGGACATGACTTAGTGACTAAACAACAACAATAGAATGAGAGATATCCAGAATGACATTTTCTAAGTTGTTGATTATTTCTAGGTGGTGACATTTCCTTCTTTAAAATTTTTTTCTGAATCGCTTGCATTTATCCTTTTGCCATGAAAATATATTGATTTTATAAGGTGCCAATATAGCTATTATTTTTGGAAGAATGATATGGTTATTTTCTTCCTATTGTGTATAGTAAGTGAACATACTGAAAGACCTAATTTATGACAAACTCTGATCTTGACCTCTTGGCCTGACTCTGTTTTTTTCAGAGCATTTTATTAAAATACATATGTAGTAATTACTGGAACACAAAATATGTTTTATTTTAAAATTGAGATATAGTGTAGATGCAATAAGGTTTCCTGGTGTCTCTGATTGGGTAAAGAATCTGCTTGCAATGCAGGATACCTGGGCTTGATTCCTGGGTTGGGATGATCCCCTGGAAGAGAAAATGGCTACCCACTCCAGTATTCTTGCCCGGAGGATTCCATAGACAGAAGAGTCTGGTGGACTGTAATGCAAAGAGTCAGACAAGGATTGGATGACTTCCACATGGGTACATAAAATGGACAAATCTTACATGTATGTATTCATCTCAAACCGTGAAATTTCTTATTGCATGGATAATCTGTACAGATTTCCCTGTTCTTGTGAAGGAATGATGGAACTATCCTGGTGAGATCTCTTTGGGACCAAGATAGAAGGAAACTCCAAAGTTGAAGTGTTTACAGTCCAGACTTATACAAGGAATTAAAGGGAGATTAATAGTCACCAAAGTATTTGGGTTGGAACTGTGTAAGGTTTAAAAAATGAAAATGAGGCAATTATTTCAGAACTACAGAGTAATTGCATTTGTGCTTTACAACTGAAGATAAATGACGCTGTTTCTATCATTCTAGTGTGGTTGACCTATATACAGTGGGTTATGGAATTAGAAATATTATGTTAAATGACATATATATATATGTATATATATAATATGCATATACATGTATATGATTGTGTTTTATCACCGATCTCTCAGTTAAAGAATTAGAAACACTAGGAGATGTATACAAACATGTGTCAAGGAATTTGTGTTTATCATAGGGATTTGACCTTACACAATTTTGATAGCTGGTTAAGCAATTTCTTTCTGCCATTTCATTCTGTCCATGGTGATTCTCAAAGCAAGAATGCTGATGTGGCTTGCCATTCCATTTCCCAGTGGACCACGTTTTGTCAGAACTCTCCACCATGACCCATCCGTCTTGAATGGCATTACATGGCATGGCTCATAGTTCCATTGAGTTAGACAAGGCTGTGATCCATGTGATCAGTTTGGTTAGTTTTCTGTGATTGTGGTTTTTATTCTATCTGCCCTCTGAGGGATGATGATAAGAGGTTGTTGAATTGGACATGGAACAAAGGACTGGTTCAAAACTGGGAACAGAGTATGTCAAGGCTGTATATTGTCACCCTGTTTATTTAACTTATATTCAGAGTATGTCATGCAAAATGCCAGGCTGGATGATGCACAAGCTAGAATCAAGATTTCCGGGAGAAATATCAATAACTTCAGATATGCAGATGACACCGCCCTTTGGCAGGAAGAGAAGAGGGACTAAAAGCCTTTTGATGAAAGTGAAAGAGGAGAGTTAAAAATTTGGCTTAAAATTCAGCATTCAAAAAATGAAGATCATAGCATTGGGTCCCACATGGCAAATAGATGGGGAAACATTGGAAACAGTGACAAACTTTATTTTCTTGGGCTCCAAAATCACTGAGATGGTGACTGCAGCCATGAAATTAAAAGATGTTTGCTTCTAGGAAGAAAAGCTGTGACATACCTAGGCAGCAAAAAGCAGAGACATTACTTTGCTGAAAAATGACTGTAAAGTCAAAGCTATGGTTTTTCTAGTAGTCATGTATGGATGTGAGAGTTGGAACATAAAGAAGGCTGAGCGCTGAAGAACTGATGCTTTTGGACTGTGGTATTGGATAAGACTCTTGAGAGTCCCTTGAACTGCAAGAAGATCAAACCAGTCAATCCTAAAGGAAATCAATCCTGAATATTCATTGGAAAGACAGATTCTGAAGCTGAAGCTCCAATACCTTGGTCACCTGATGTGAAGAGCCAAGTCATTGGAAAAGACCTTGATGCTGGGAAACATTGAAGACAGGAGGAAAAGGGGATGACAGAGGATGAGATAGTTCTTGGATGACATCACTGTCTCAATGAACATAAACTGAGCAATCTCCAGGAAATGGTGAAGAACAGGGAGGCCTGGTGTGCTGCAGTCCGTGGGGTTTCAGAGTTGGACATGACTGGGCCACTGAACAACAAGCAGTTTCTTTAAGATCTTTGTCTTTAAGGTCCTCGTCTGATCTGGAGCTTAAAGTTCACAAAGCAGGTAGATCTGAGGGAAGATGGGCATGAAGTGGAGACATCAAGAGTGAGCAAAAACCTGCAAGGATGAGCTGGAATCCATGAGGATGGACTGAAACACATCAGTTCTTATTGTCTCTGACTTTGGTAGTAGTATAGGCCCTGTAGAAGCTGAGGCCCTTTGTCAAGAAGCTAATCACATACCCCTGACCCAGGAGTTGGAGAAGCTAAGGGAGGGTCCAGGTGGAGGTCGAGTACCTGGGGCTTAGCTGATGCCTCAGAGCAAGGTGAGTCAACCCCTTGATAGTAAAGTGGATGAATTACAAAAGGACTACTCTTTACTGGTGCCATCAAGATCTCCCACAAGAATCTCTGAGACCCGCCTTAACAGAAACATACAGGACAGAGTTCTAGGAAATGTAGTTCAGCTTAGCCAAGTTGACATGGATTGAAAACTGTACAAAACTATCATATGAATTCAATTGCTCTGTATGACAGGCAGAAAACTCCACTTAAAGAGTTAATTTTTTTAATCACCTCCTAATACATTAAGTTCATTCAGAAATCCTGCTTTCTGCTTTTCAAATAAATGATGGACTTGAAGATGTATTTTTATTGCATAATTATTTTGAGTTACTAGATTTTGAGCTCCCCTGGAAAGTGTGTGTATCATGTAAAAATTACCATATGAATGAGATCATGCTTGTATTGCTCTCCTACATCAGTTAATATCATGTATACAAAATGTAGACTTGTGCTTGACTTTCTAATATCTGAAAGGTGTAAAGATACTGATATGTAATCTTTGGAATGTGTGGAAATTGTGGCTAGATAGTATGATACAAAGATGAAAGGAAAAGTAAGATGGATGATAGTTCTGGTTTTTTTTTTTTTTCCTTTGTAAATTTAGGTTTGAGGAAAAAGGGCTCACAGTAGTCCTTTCATTTGCCCTTGTTTCTTTTCATTCATATAATATTTAAAATTCACCCTTGAAGATTCACTTTCATCCATATGTCGACATATAAGGGAAACAGAATGCTACCATTTATTGCATAGTTTCTTCTTAATTTTATTATTTACACAACAGATAACACAGCAGCATCTCTTTGTATCCTTTCTGCTGATTCCCTACATCATTCTTTCAGGTTTCTCTCTTTACACCAATCTTGCTCCAATTGGACTTCATCTGTTCTGAATAATTTCAACCTTTACTTATGAAAAGCTTTGGTAAAGCTTGTTTGCTTTTCTATATGAGAAAATGACCATGATGACCTGAAAATTCTAGAAGTGTTGGTTTATGAAGTGCCTATTTCAGAGAGCAGGTGTCTGTCTCAATGGTGCAGTCAGTCATCTTAAAACACATTTAAAAAGCAGAGATTAATATAAAAGGATGACAATGCATAGTCAATTAAATTTAAGCATAGGAGAGCCTTCCTGAAATTAGAATCTTACTTGTGTGGTAAAGAAGAGCCAAGTAGTCATCTAAAAATTGATTGTCAGCATTGAATCCACATCCCCACTTCTTGCTGAGCACTTTGCAAGCTATATTAACCCATTCCAGACAAGAGAATTTTATTGTATTTGCATAATGAGTTTAGCCTATTCTGCAAAGAATTTTAGGTGGTCTGCAAAAATACAAAAAAAGGTACAAAGGATATAATCAGTATAGAGGAAATGAGCACTACCAAAATAGCAGAGCAATAAACGGAAAATCAGATTAATGCATTGAAAGGCACATGCAAATTTCCCTAGTACTGCTTTAAGTATATACTGGAAAAAGCCAGTGTGATCAGTTGTACACTTCATATGGTCCATATAGGAAGATATCCACCTGACAACTATCCAGACTGAAGATATTCAGCCTCTTAATGCTGAGACCACAGGTGGATAGGGCACATGTATGCCCTTCTAATTCCAAGATTTAAAGGGTTTCATTCCTTGTTTAGTTATGCCAGGAGACTCACTGAAGTAAGGGGCTGCAGTACTCCAACTGGTACTTTGCACTCAGTGAACTCTGAGACATTTACAGAGTGATAGACAGGGGATGGAGCAGACCCTAAATTCAAGTGGAATTATGGATATATTTTTGATTAAAATTTTGATTTTGGAATTTTACATTTGATCCAAGTTACTGGGTTATTGCTGGCTGAGGGAAGATAAGGGGCATAATTGAATGGAAAATAAGTCACCTGTTCTCTTAGCAAGTCAAAGCTTCATCCTTCAAGTGAAGAGGCCATATTGGGGCATAACTTCCTCACCATATGGCAGTGTAATCCAGTATTCTCTCTTCCTATGTGCAGAGAAACATACTGTCTTTTGAGGGCTGGCATGGCCAGGGGCAAGGAAGTATCCTCTTTCCCTATAAGGACAATTTCCAGAAGTTGTACATGGTGCTTTCCAAAAGTTACGTATTTCTACTTACATCCCACTGGCATAATCTTAACAAAATAATAATATCCAACTGCAAGGAAGGCCGAGAAAGATAATCATGATTCAAGGTGGTCATATGCCCTGTTGAAAATAATGAGGTCTTTATAAGTGCTTTCTTAGTGGTTCAGATGGTTAAGAATATGCCTGCAATGCAGGAGACCAGGGTTTGATCCCTGGGTCAGGAAGATCCCCTGGAGAAGGAAATGGCAGCCCACTCAAGTATTCTTGCCTGAAGAATTCCATCGACAGAGGAGCCTGGCAGGCTACAGTCCATGGGGTCACAAAGAGTCAGACACGACTGACTTAACACTTTCACTTTTCACTTCCTTGTCTAAGGAAAAAGAGATAATGGACATTTGGAAACTGTTGTCTAGTTGCCTCTGTTATAAGGGATAAAGTTCAGAGTTTGGTTTTAAGTTTGAAATACCAATTATATAGGAGGAGAGGTAATTGGATATTCAATGAAGGAAAACAGAGGCTGTAGATTTGTGAGCCATATGTTATTTACAATCACACAATTGAATGAGATTAGGCAGTGAATTTATAGACAGAAAAGAAGAGGAGCCAAACTTCTGAGACATGGGCCTATCTAATAGTTAGCAGTTGATAAGAGAATTTACACCATGGAATTAAAGAGGAGTGGTAAGTGTGGTTTATGAGGAAAACTGAGAAGTGGTATCATGGGAGTCAAATGAAGAACGTGTTTCAAGAAGGAGAAAGTGTTCCACAGTGTCAGTTGCCATTTAGAGATTTAGTATAGTGAGAATGGAGAGCTGGTAATTGGCTTTAACAAGATGAAGATCACGGGTGATGAAGAAAAGAGTGATTTTAATGAAAGAGAAGGGATAATAGCCTGACTATAGTGAATTAAGAAATGAGGAAGAGAATATAACAGGTACTGGAAACATGACTATAGATTAAATGTGGTGGTGAAGATATCTGCAGAGAAGGAATTAGGGAGGAGAGTGTTGAAAGATCAAAGAGCATGGAAAAGATGTAAAATAGTCTTGAAGCATGAAAAACTGATTTCATGAGTAATACATAGAGGGTGGCTGGCAGATTGGATAAAAATGAGATATGTACAATTAATTCTGGTATGTTTTTCTCCAGTCATGTTCAACTTGTTGGATAAATAAGTGGAGTTGGAGTCAAGTTGGACTTGGCCAGAATTAGGATTTTTCTAAGCAAAGAAGGAAAGGAATAAAGTGGTGGAGGAATTTTACAGAGGAGTGAACTATAGTGGTGTTTCATTACATCTAAACTGGGTAAGAAGGAAAAGGAGAGGAAATAAGACAAATTACTAACATTGAAAAGTGAAGAAGGCATAATAAGGGCCTCTTTAGAATCTGCTCAGCTGGTAAAGAATCCACCTGCAATGCAGGAGACCTGGGTTGGGAAGATCCCCTGGAGAAAGGAAGGCTACCCACTCTAGTATTTTGGCCTAGAGAATTCCATGGACTGTATAGGCCATGGAGTTGCAAAGAGTTGGACATGGCTGAGCAGCTTTCACTTCACTTAGAACATCCATACCATAATCCTCAGAATCTTTTGAAATGTTATGTTATGTGGCAAAAGGGACTTTGCAGATGTAATTATGATCACAGACCTTGAGGTGGAGAGGTTTTCCTAGGTTATCTGGATGACTCCAATCCTACCACATAAATGCTTAAAAGTTTGGAAGCAGAGGGGAGATGAAGTGGAGGAAAAGTAAAAAGATATGAAGAATGAGAAGGACTTGGCCATCTGATGCTGGTTTTAAAGATAGAGAGTGGGCCATAAGCCAAGGGGTGTGAGTTGCCTCCAGAAACTGAGAATAAATAAGCCATGCTAATGTCTAGCAAGGAAAAGGGATCTCAGTCTTAGGATTGCATGGAATAGAATTCTACCTGCAACCTGAATGAGCTTGGCGGTGGAATCATCCCAAGAGCCTTGGGTAAGAAAGGCAGTCCCACCAAAAACCTCGCTTTGGGTCTTATGTGACACTAGCAGAGAACCAGCTAAGCCACACTGTGCACAGATTTCTGACCTACAGAAACTGAGATAATGAATAGGTGCTTTTTTCAACCACTATATCTGTGGTAATCTGTTATAGCAGCATTAGGAAACTCATACAGATGAGGACTGTCAATTGATTGGAGATATCAGTGGGGAGACAGATGGAGGTAAGCGTTCTACAATAAGTAATTTAGAAAGATATACGATTTTGGTCTGAAAGTGGGATACTAGAAATCGATATTTTGCTTGTGCTGTGCTTACTGATGACATATATTGGCAGAGATAGGGTTGGATATTAAACTGTTGGAGGTGGAGTTGCCTAGGTAGTCTTAGATGGATGGTGACAAACAGAATAAGGGTATAATGTGGCACCCCACTCCAGTACTCTTGCCTTGAAAATCTCATGGGTGGAGGAGCCTTAGTAGGCTGCAGTCCCTGGGGTCCCAAAGAGCTGAACATGACTGAGCGACTTCTTTCACTTTTCACTTTTCATGCATTGGAGAAGAAAATGGCAACCCACTCCAGTGTTCTTGCCTGGAGAATCCCAGGGACAGGGGAGCCTCATGGGCTTCCGTCTATGGGATCACACAGAGTTGGACACGACTGAAGTGACTTAGCAGTAGCAGCTAGACACTAAAGTTAAAAACATAATAATAAAAGGAGACTAGTTGACCAGAGGTCATTATAGGAATGCAACAAGGAATACTAGTGGTGGGAGGGTTGATGGAATGTCCTTGAAGCAAGTTAGAGCTTTTAAGGAAGAATAAAGATGTCAGTTATCAGAAGAAAGGAATAAGGAAGACATTTTTGAGTGCTATAGTGTACCGATAGGAAAAAAAAAAAAAAAAAAAAAGGCCCTGAATTCTATTTGCTGAAGGACAAATAGATTTTTCATGGATAACCAGTTTTCAATTATAAAAGGTAAACAGAAATTTAGGGAAGAGGTTGAGAAGGCAATGTAGCAAGGTGGTAGAGTTTGAAAGATAGGAAAGGACAGAAATTGGGTCAGTGTGGAGAATGTATAGATATGTTTGCAAGTGAGGGATGAACCAGAAGGCTTGGATTTCTTGTCTTGCAGTGACTACAACAAACTGGGAAGTAAGGCTTCAGTTCAATTCAGTCACTCAGTCGTGTCTGGCTCTTTGCGACCCCATGAATTGCAGCATGCCAGGCCTCCCTGTCTATCACCAACTCCCGGAGTTCACTCAAACTCATGTCCATCCACTTGGTGATGCCATCTAGCCATCTCATCCTCTGTCGTCCCCTTCTCCTCCTGCCCCCAATCCCTCCCAGCATCAGAGTCTTTTCCAATGAGTCAACTCTTTGCATGAGGTGGCCAAAGCACTGGAGTTTCAGCTTTAGTATCATTCCTTCCAAAGAACACCCAGGACTGATCTTTAGAATGGACTGATTGGATCTCCTTGCAGTCCAAAGGACTCCCAAAAGTCTTCTCCAACACCACAATCAATGAAGTACAAACTTTGATTGTCCTTTTGAAGAAGTTGAACAATCATTCTAATGTAGTCTTTTGCTTACAAGGGGTCTTTTAGGCATTATATTGCTGAGTGAGGCAGCAGTACAGCAGGGGGAATGCCCTGTCTTATCAAAGCATGTATGACTTTGGAGGTACTATTTACAGATGGCAGCAGGCACTTATGTTGTTGTTTTAGAGACTTTGGGAAGTCAACACTTCAGGTAACCCTCTACCAAGGGTTGGCATGAAAGTATTAGTTACTCAGTCACGTCCAACTTTTTGCAACCTGATGGACTGTAGTCCACCAGGATCCTCTGTCCATGAAATTTTCCAGGCAAGAATATTGGAGTGGGTTGCCATTCCCTTTTCCAGATGATTCTTTCTGGCTAGGATTCGAACCAGAATCTTCTGCATTGCAGGCAGGTTCTTTACTGCCTGAGCCACCAGGAAAGTTGGCATGAAAGTGAAGTGAAAGTCAGTCAGTTGTGTCCGACCCTTTGCAACACCATGGACTATACAGTCCATGGAATTCTCCAAGCCAGAATACTGGAGTGGATAGCCTTTTCCTTTCCAGGGAATCTTCCCAACCCAGGGATCAAGCCCAGGTTTCCCGCAATGCAGACAGATTCTTTACCTCCTGAGCCACAAGGGAAGCATAGTGCATAGAAATTAGACTTGTTTATACTCCTTTGATTTTCTGACTAGTCAAAAACTCTATCTGTAATTTTATACACAATGAAAAAAGTGCCTTAAAATTTGCATATCTATTTTCAATATCTGTTGTGTGTTTTAAATACAGAGGTTCTACATTGCTTCCAAATAAGAAAAGGAGTACGTCAAGGCTGTATGTTGTCACTCTGCTTATTTAACTTATATGCAGAGTACATAATGAGAAACGCTGGGCTGGAAGAAGCACAAGTTGGAATCAAGATTGCCGGGAGAAATATCAATAACCTCAGATATGCAGATGACACCACCCTTATGGCAGAAAGTGAAGAGGAACTCAAAAGCTTCTTGATGAAAGAGAAAGAGGAGAGTGAAAAAGTTGGCTTAAAGCTCAACATTCAGAAAATGAAGATCATGGCATCTGGTCCCATCATTTCATGGGAAATAGATGGGGAAACAGTGTCAGACTTTATTTTGGGGGTTCCAAAATCACTGCAGATGGTGACTGCAGCCATGAAATTAAAAGACACTTACTCCTTGGAAGGAAAGTTATGACCAATCTAGATAGCATTCAAAAGCAGAGACATTACTTTGCCGGCTAAGGTCCGTCTAGTCAAGGCTATGGTTTTTCCTGTGGTCATGTATGGAAGTGAGAGTGGGACTGTGAAGAAAGCTGAGTGCCAAAGAATTGATACTTTTGAACTGTGGTGTTGGAGAAGACTCTTGAGAGTCCCTTGTACTGCAAGGAGATCCAACCAGTCCATTATGAAGGAGATCAACCCTGGGTGTTTTTGGAAGGAATGATGCTAAAGCTGAAACTCCAATACTTTGGCGGCCACCTCATGTGAAGAGTTGACTCACTGGAAAAGACTCTGA
The DNA here is from genome assembly GCA_917880005.1 of Nanger dama. Classification (NCBI taxonomy): domain Eukaryota; kingdom Metazoa; phylum Chordata; class Mammalia; order Artiodactyla; family Bovidae; genus Nanger; species Nanger dama. The sequence continues at coordinate 43,267,896 of CAKJTW010000007.1, forward strand.
TGCTGGGAGGGATTGGGGGCAGGAGGAAAAGGGGACGGCCGAGGATGAGATGGCTGGATGGCATCACAGACTCGATGGACGTGAGTTTGAGTAAACTCCAGGAGATGATGATGGACAGGGAAGCCTGGTGTGCTGCGATTCATGGGGTCATAAAGAGTCAGACACAACTGAGCGACTGAACTGAACTTACTGAACATTGCTTCTTAGAGCCAGTTTTCTTTATAACAATACTTCCATCCTTTATTCACTTTCTAAAGAACCAGGTTAAAATAGATTGATCACTCATACTTTCTGTCCTAAGGAGAATGTTTTATCTTTAATTTAGGAAAAGCCATTTTCTAAATATGACTTCCCCTTAGTAGTAAAGAAACTCAGTGAGGAAGGATATAACAATATTAGTAGATGTTAATTCTCTAAGTAAAGATGCTTTAACGTTTTTGAGAGCTCATTTTTCAGTCCATAACTTACAGGGACTTTTTGTTTCCCTCCTGGAATGTTTATAGCCCTCTGTTTCAATGGTGATGAATAACTCCATAAAAGTGTAGTCAGGGCAAGAAAGAAGAGATGCAATTCATATTCATCAGCAAGCCCTCATCTGAAATCACTTATATCACCCATCATATTGATTACTGTCCAAAGAACTGATGACTAGCGATATAACAGGTATATAACTTAAGTAGTACAAAATCTTACATAACATATGATGACAGTAAGATAATGTGGTTTTTGAATATATATGATTTGGACTGAAATGAAGTAATAGAAGATTAGATATCAGCAGAATATATTCTTTTTTTTTTTCCCTTAGAACTCCATTTTAGAGTTAGTATTCAGAAAACTGTAATTTGTGAGCAATAATAAACTGAATTGTTTGGAAAAAGGACAGACTGCAAAATTGTTCCCATCATATGGCCATTACACTTCAAAATAACTACACCATGGGAGTGTCTTAGATGCTGGTTAAATTGCTCTTTAGGAGTCTAGATGCCCACTGGTAATGCAAAGAGGCTGGGTGTTTCAGGGCTGTGTTTGAGAAACTGTCTTATACCTAATGAGGGAAGTGTTTTCCACTTCTGTGTTGCACTGGGATGAAGTAATAGTCATTTACTGCCCTGGAAATAACCTCATGCCATTACTTTACTTCTCAAATGATATACCTGGCTCACCACTATTACTCACATTTCATTTGGAACTCTAAGTTCAGGCCTATTAATAATAAATTCGTATTAACCTTTTCTAAAGGACAAGGGTGAAACTTTCCTGACAGCTGGATTGATTTCCATATTTTGAATATCTTTCCATTGATCAACCTCTTCAGAAAGCCTTTCAAGGAAAGACCAAGTATTTCAATTCTGTTTCTTTTTGTTTCAACATGTAATCTCCAGCGGTCTTTCACTTCTGTTAGTATTAAGTCCATTGTCCAACACAGATATAAAACGTTTTGAAATTCATAAAAAAATCATGAACTGATATTTCTAATAATCAGTAGCCAAGGGAAATGTGTTACAGATGTTTTTAACATATTGAATTTTAGGAGAAAAGATGTTTCCATTTCAAAATTGTCAAAGAGATGTGAGCATGTGAGATATATGGAGAGAATATCTTTAATTAGGATTTTTCATACCGTGAACTCTCTCTCTTCTAAATTATAAACTTAGTTTTGGTCCATATCACTTATTCCTTATCTTCTTACTCTCTTCAGGTTTGTGCAGCTCAACCATGATAGCCTGGGGCTTAATCGGTACGGGCATCTACCTTTCCTACATTGTGCTTGTCAGCCGATCTTTGGATAACTAGTTATCTCACTGTGAATGATTTCCAAGCCTCTTGGAGGAGAGAGTCAAATGTACAGTAAGTAGACTTTGGATGAGCTGAACATCCTGTTTCAACTGGTGATGTGGTAAATTATTTTTCAGCTTCAATTCAGCCAAGATTTTTCAGAGCCTGATAATGGTACTGTAAGGATGCCAGATTTTCAGCGCCAGCCTTATCATATTTTCCCAGGAAAGGTGCTCACTGATACTTAGTTTTTATTAACAGCCTAATGATAAGCCTACAGTCAGGACAATCTTTACATCTATTTGTGTGGTACCTATTTTGCTTTCAAGGAGCTCAGAAAGAAGGCTAACAATTTGTAAGTTAGTCAATAAGAAACAAATTCAACCTATTTTTGCGTTTGCTTCTGGGTCATAGTTTGGTAAATAGTAACAGCATTTAGAGTCATGTGTTTTCTAAAGCAAAACTTGGATATTATCTGTTTATATTAAAAATAACAACCACAACTGGAATAAATCCTCCTGAATATAACAAAGTAGCACGGTAATAGTTCAATGGAAATATTGGCTTTTATTGATAAGGGTTTTAAAATTATCAGCTTACTGGGAATCATGAAACAGTTTTAGCTTTTTTAAGCAATATCATAGATTACAGATAATTTTCATGGCCTTCTAAACATTTCAATAATATATTTTTTTCTGAAAGTAAAGAATGTATTTTAATGTTTAGAGAACTCTGGGCCATAGTGTTTTCAGTGTATAGTGATGTAACAAATTGCACTGCATATCAGAGGTGACTCATCCTGTGGGTCTAGAAACAAAATCAAATTGGATGAGATAAAGTTCTGACTTGCCATAACAAGTGCTTGTGGCTGTGCTTTGCCCAAAGAACTACCTGCCTCATCAGGCTAAAAATTGTCCCCTGTGAGTTGGTGCTAATATTATTTGGATGTGTACATTTTGCCTTGGCCTGGGTTATTTTCAACCATTTAAACTGTTTCATAATTCCAATATTTTTCTTTTTACATTTAAATTTATTTATTTTAATTGGAGGCTAATTACTTCACAATATAGTATTGGTTTTGCCTTACATCAACATGAATCGGCCACAGGTGTACACGTGTTCCCCATCCTGAACCCCACTTGCACCTCTGTCCCCATACCATCCCTCTGGGTCATCCCAGTGCACCATCCCCGAGCATCCTGTATCCTGCATTGAACCTGGACTGGCAATTCATTGCTTATGTGATATTATACATGTTTCAATGCCATTCTCCCAAATCACCTCACTCTCTCCCTCTCCCACAGAGTGCAAAAGACTGTTCTACACATCTGTGTCTCTTTTGCTGTCTTGCATACAGGGTTATTGTTACCATCTTTCTAAATTCCATGTATATGCATTAGTATCCTGTATTAGTGTTTTTCTTCCTGGCTTACTTCACTCTGGATAATTGGCTCCAGTTATATCCACCTCATTAGAACTGATTCAAATGTATTCTTTTAAATGTCTGAGTAGTACTCCATTGTGTATATGTACCACAGCTTTCTTATCCATTCATCTGCTGATGGACATCTAGGTTGCTTCCATGTCCTGGCTATTATAAAGTGCTGTGATGAACATTGGGGTACATGTGTCTCTTTCAATTCTGGTTTCCTTGGTGTGTATGCGCAGCAGTGGATTTCTGGGTCATAAGGCAGTTCAATTTCCAGTTTTTAAGGGATTTCCACACTGTTCTCTGTAGTGGCTGTACTAGTTTGCATTCCCACCAACAGTGTAGGAGGGTTCCCTTTTCACCACACCCTCTTCAGCATTTATTGCTTGCAGACTTTTGGATCGCAGCCATTCTGAGGGCATGAAATGGTACCTCATTGTGGTTTTGATTTGCATTTCTGTGATAATGAGTGATGTTGAGCATCTTTTCATGTGTTTGTTAGCTATCTGTATGTCTTCTTTGGAGAAATGTCTGTTTAGTTCTTTGGCCCACTTTTTGACTGGGTCGTTTATTTTTCTGGAATTGAGCTGTAGGTGTTGCTTGCATATTTTTGAGATTAGTTGTTTGTCAGTTGCTTCATTTGCTATTATTTTCTCCCATCCCAAATGCTGCCTTTTCACCTTGCTTATAGTTTCCTTTTTTGTGCAGAAGCTTTTAATTTTAATTAAATCCCATTTGTTTATTTTTGCTTTTATTTCCAGTATTCTGGGAGGTGGGTCATAGAGGATCTTGCTGTGATTTATGTCAGAGACTGTTGTGCCTATGTTCTCCTCTAAGAGTTTTACAGTTTCTGGTCTTACGATTAGATCTATAATCCATTTTGAGTTTACTTTTGTGTATGGTGTTATAAAGTGTTCTAGTTTCATTCTTTTACAAGTGGTTGACCAGTTTTCCCAGCACCACTTGTTACAGAGGTTGTCTTTTCTCCATTGTATATTCTTGTCTCCTTTGTCAAAGACTCGGGGTCCATAGGTACGTGGATTTATCTCTGGGCTTTCTATTTTGTTCCATTGATCTATGTTTCTGTCTTGTGCCAGTACCATGCTGTCTTGATGACCATGGCTTTGTAGTAGAGCCTGAAGTTAGGCAGGTTGATTCCTCCAGTTCCATTCTTCTTTCTCAAGATTACTATGGCTATTCAAGGTTTTTTGTATTTCCATACAAATTGTGAAATTATTTGTTCTAGCTCTGTGAAAAATACCGCTGGTAGCTTGATAGGGATTGCATTGAATCTGTAGATTGCTTTGGGTAATTTACTCATTTTCACTATATTGATTCTTCTGATCCATGAACACGGTATATTTCTCCATGTATTAGTGTCCTCTTTGATTTCTTTCACCAGTGTCTTATAGTTTTCTATATATAGGTCTTTAGTTTCTTTAGGTAGATATATTCCTAAGTATTTTATTCTTTTCATTACAATGGTGAATGGAATTGTTTCCTTAATTTCTGTTTCTATTTTCTCTCATTATTAGTGTATAGGAGTGCAAGGGATTTCTGTGTGTTGATTTTATATCCTGCAACTTTACTATATTCATTGATTAGCTCTAGTAGTTTTCTGGTGGAGTCTTTAGGATTTTCTATGTAGAGGATCATGTCTTCTGCAAACAGTGTCAGTTTTACTTCTTCTTTTCCAATTTGGATTTCTTTTATTTCTTTTTCTGCTCAATTGCTGTGGCCAAAACTTCCAAAACTATGTTGAATAGTAGTGGTGAAAGTGGGCACCCTTGTCTTGTTGCTGACTTCAGGGAAATGCTTTCAATTTTTCACCACTGAGGATAATGTTTGCTGTGGGTTTGTCATATATAGCTTCTATTATGTTGAGGTACGCTGGGCTGGAAGAAGCAGAAGCTGGAATCAAAATTGCCAGGAGAAATATCAATAACCGCAGATATGCAGATGACACCACCCTTATGGCAGAAAATGAAGAGGAACTCAAAAGCCTCTTGATGAAAGTGCAAGTGGAGAGTGAAGAAGTTCAACATTAAGAAAATGAAGATCATGGCATCTGATCCCATCACTTCATGGGAAATAATTGGGGCAATAGTGTCCCACTTTAATTTTGCAGGCTCCAAAATCACTGCAGATGGTGGCTGCAGCCGTGAAATTAAAAGACGCTTACTCCTTGGAAGAAAATTTATGACCAACCTAGATAGCATATTCAAAAGCAAAGACATTACTTTGCCAACAAAAGTCCGTCTAGTCAAGGCTATGGTATTTCCTGTGGTCATGTATGGATGTGAGATTTGGACTGTGAAGTAGGCTGAGCACAGAAGAATTAATGTTTTTGAACTGTGGTGTTGGAGAAGACTCTTAAGAGTTCTTTGGACTGCATGGAGATCCAACCAGTCCATTCTGAAGGAGACTAGCCCTGGGAATTGTTTGGAGAGAATGATGCTAAGCTGAAACTCCAGTACTTTGGCCACCTCACGCGAAGAGTTGACTCATTGGAAAAGACTCTGATGCTGGGAGGGATTGGGGGCAGGAGGAGAAGGGGACGACAGAGGATGAGAAGGCTGGATGGCATGACTGATTCGATGGACGTGAGTCTGTGTGAACTCTGGGAGTTGGTGATGGACAGGGAGGCCTGGCGTGCTACAATTCACGGGGTCACAAAGAGTCGGACATGACTAAGCGACTGAACTGAACTGAATGTTGAGGTATGTTCCTTGTATTTCTGCTTTCTGGAGAGTTTTTTTTGTTTTGTTTTGTTTTTTTTTTTTTTAATCATAAATGGATGTTGAATTTTGTCAAAGGCTTTCTCTGCATGTATTGAGATAATCATATGGCTTTTATTTTTCATGTTGTTAATGTGGTGTATTACATTGATTTGTGTTTACTGAAGAATCCTTGCATCCTTGAGATAAAGCCCACTTCGTCATGGTGTATGATCTTTTTAATGTGTTGTTGGATGTTGTTAAGGATTTTTGCATCTATGTTCATCAGTGATGTTGGCCTGTAGTTTTCTTTTTTGTGGCATCTTTGTTCGGTTTTGGTACTAGGATGATGGTGGCCTCATAGAATGAGTTTGGAAGTTTACCTTCCTCTGCAATTTCCTGGAAAAGTTTGAGTAGGATAGGTGTTACCTCTTTAAATTTTTGGTAGAATTCAGCTGTGAAGCTGTCTGGACCTAGGTTTTTGTTTGCTGGAAGACTTCTGATTACAGTTTCATTTCCGTGCTTGTGATGGGTCTGGTAAGATTTTCTATTTCTTCCTGGTTCAGTTTTGGAAAGTTGTACTTTTCTAAGAATTGTCCATTTCTTCCAAGTTGTCCATTTTATTGGCATGTGATTGCTGATAGTAGTCTCTTATGATCCTTTGTATTTCTGTGTTTTCTGTTGTGATCTCTCCATTTTCATTTCTAATTTTATTGATTTAATTTTTCTCCCTTTGTTTCTTGATGAGTCTGGCTAATGGTTTGTCAATTTTATTTATCCTTTCAAAGAACCAGCTTTTGGCTTTGTTGATTTTTGCTATGGTCTCTTTTGTTTCTTTTGCATTTATTTCTACCCTAAGTTTTAAGATTTCTTTCCTTTTTCTAACCCTGGGGTTCTCCATTTCTTCCTTTTCTAGTTGCTTTAGGTGTAGAGTTAGATTACTTATTTGATGTTTTTCTTGTTTCTTGAGGTATGCCTGTATTGCTATGAACTTTCCAATTCAATTCAGTTCAGTTCAGTCACTCAGTCGTGTCTGACTCTTTGCAGCCCCATGAATTGCAGCATGCCAGGCCTCCCTGTTCATCACCATCTCCCAGAGTTCACTCAGACTCACGTCCATCGAGTCCGTGATGCCATCCAGCCATCTCATCCTCTGTCGTCCCCTTCTCCTCCTGCCCCCAATCCCTCCCAGCATCAGAGTCTTTTCCAATGAGTCAACTCTTCACATGAGGTGGCCAAAGTACTGGAGTTTCAGCTTCAGCATCATTCCTTCCAAAGAACATCCAGGGCTGATCTCCTTCAGAATGGACTGGTTGGATCTCCTTGCAGTCCAAGGGACTCTCAAGAGTCTTCTCCAACACCACAGTTCAAAAGCATCAGTTCTTCGGTGCTCAGCTTCTTCACAGTCCAACTCTCACATCCATACATAACCACTGGAAAAACCGTAGCATTGACTAGACAGACCTTAGTCGGCAAAGTAATGTCTCTGCTTTTGAATATACTATCTAGGTTGGTCATAACTTTTCTTCCAAGGAGAAAGCGTCTTTTAATTTCATGGCTGCAGTCACCATCTGCAGTGATTTTGGAGCCCAGAAAAATAAAGTCTGACACTGTTTCCACTGTTTGCCCATCTATTTCCGATGAAGTAATGGGACCGGATGCCATGATCTTTGTTTTCTGAACGTTGACCTTTCAGCCAACTTTTTTGCTCTCCTCTTTCACTTTCATCAAGAGGCATTTTAGTCCTCTTCACTTTCTGTCATAAGGGTGATGTCATCTGGATATCTGTGGTTATTGATATATCTCCCGGCAATCTTGATTCCAGCTTGTGTTTCTTCCAGTCCAGCGTTTCTCATGATGCACTCTGCATGTAAGTTAAATAAGCAGGGTGACAATATACAGCCTTGATGTACTCCTTTTCCTATTTGGAACCAGTCTGTTGATCCATGTCCACTTCTAACTGTTGCTTCCTGACCTGCATACAGATTTCTCAAGAGGCAGGTCAGGTGGTCTGGTATTCCCATCTCTTTCAGAATTTTCCACAGTGTATTGTGATCCACACAGTCAAAGGCTTTGGCATAGTCAATAAAGCAGAAATAGTTGTTTTTCTGGAACTCTCTTGTTTTTTCCATGATCCAGCAGATGTTGGCAATTTGATCTCTGGTTCCTCTGCCTTTCCTAAAACCAGCTTGAACATCAGGGAGTTCACGGTTCATGTATTGCTGAAGCCTGGCTTGGAGAATTTTGAGCATTACTTTACAAGCATGTGAGATGAGTGCAATTGTGCGGTAGTTTGAGCATTCTTTGGCATTGCCTTTCTTTGAGATTTGAATGAAAACTGACTTTTCCAGTCCTGTGGCCACTGCTGAGTTTTTCAAATTTGCTGGCATATTGAGTGCAGCTCTTTCACAGCATCATCTTTCAGGATTTGAAACAGCTCAACTGGAACTCCATCATCTCCACTAGCTTTGTTTGTAGTGATTCTTTCTAAGGCCCACTTGACTTCACATTCCAAGATGTCTGGCTCTAGACTAGTGATCACATCATTATGATTATCTGGGTTGTGAAGATCTTTTTGTGCAGTTCTTCCATGTATTCTTGCCATCTCTTCTTAATATCTTCTGCTTCTGTTAGTCCATACCCTTTCTGTCCTTTATCGAGCCCATCTTTGCATGAAATGTTCCCTTGGTATCTCTGATTTTCTTGAAGAGATCTCTAGTCTTTCCCATTCTGTTGTTTCCTCTATCTCTTTGCATTGATCGCTGAAGAAGGCTTTCTTATCTCTTCTTGCTATTCTTTGGAACTCTGCATTCGTATGCTTATGTCTTTCCTTTTTTCCTTTGCTTTTTGTCTCTCTTCTTTTCACAGCTATTTGTAAGGCCTCCCCAGACAGTCATTTTGCTTTTTGCATTTCTTTTCCATGGGGGTGGTCTTGATCCCTGTCTCCTGTACGATGTCACGAACCTCACTCCATAGTTCATCAGGCACTCTATCTATCGATGTAGGCCATTAAATCTATTCCTCACTTCCACTGTATAATCATAAGGGATTTGATTTAATTTATACCTGAATGCTCTAGCGGTTTTCCCTACTTTCTTCAATTTAAGTCTGAATTTGGTAATAAGGAGTTCAAGATCTGAGCAACAGTCAGCTCCTGGCCTTGTTTTTGTTGACTCTATAGAGCTTCTCCATCTTTGGTTGCAAAGAATATAATCAATCTGATTTTGGTGTTGACCATCTGGTGATGTCCATGTGTAGAGTTGTGTTGTTGGAAGAGGGTGTTTGCTATGAACAGTGCATTTTCCCTGCTTCATTCCACCTTCCATGGCCAAATTTGCCTGTTACTCCAGCTGTTTCTTGACTTCCTACTTTTACATTCCAGTTCCCTATAATGAAAAGGACATCTTTTTTGAGTGTTATTTCTAAAAGGTCTTGTAGGTCTTCATAAAACCGTTCAACTTCAGCTTCTTCAGCGTTACTGGTTGGGGCATAGACTTTGATAACTGTGATACTGAATGGTTTGCCTTGGAGACGAACAGAGATCATTCTGTTGTTTTTGAGATTGCATCCATGTACTGCATTTTGGACTCTTGATGGCTACTCCATTTCTTCTGAGGGATTCCTGCCCACAGTAGTAGATATAATGGTCATCTGAGTTAAATTCACCCATTGCAGTCCATTTTAGTTCGCTGATTCCGAGAATGTCAACATTCACCCTTGCCATCTCTTGTTTGACCACTTACGATTTGCCTTGATTCATGGACCTGACATTCCAGGTTTGGGTAGAGAAGAGAAGGGGTAAGGAGAAGATAGAGGGGACCTCGTGGAGAAAAATGAGAGTCCAAAGGGGGAGAGCAGTCAAGCCAGTAATCTCACTCCCAAGTAAAAATGGATATTGAAGATTGGGTTCTTAAAGGTACAAAATAGGGTCTATTTCTTTTTTGCAAAATCATAGTAGGTTACAAAAATGAAAATTAAAGGAGTAATAGAGGACTTAAAATTTTTAAAAATTAAAAAAGAATGATAGTAAAAATAGTAAAAATATATCTAGGACTTTCTCTGGTGTTGTTGTGGGCAGTGTGGGTTCAGTTCATTTTTGGATAGTTCCTTGGTCCGGCTTATATTTCTCAAGATTTATAGGCCCCTTCCTATGTAGTCAGTACTAACTAAAGGGTTTTAATCTATTGCACCTGTCACTTCCAAGGCGGTTCCCTCTGTTTTAGCTTCTTCTGTTTGCTGGTCTCTTCAGTGGCTGCCCTGACATAAGGGGGCATCGGTGGACACTTTTAGGCTCACTTGTTCAGTAGTGCTGTGGGGAGGAGAGACACTGCAAACAAATAACCCTGGCGTGTGCTCGCAGTGTCTCAGCCACACGGGGCCTGCCCCCACTCACAGCGCGTGTACCCTTCCTGCCCACACTGCTCAGGCTCTAGGCTGCTCCACTGGGAACTGTCTGAGGCCGGCCCTGGGCTGCATGCCCCTCCTAGATCTAAGCTGCTCAGGTTCAGGCACTCGGGTAGTCCTCAGAGGCACAGACTCGGTTGGACCTGCGTTTTGTGCCCTTCCCAGGTCCCAGCAGCTCAGGTGATGAGGTATTTGGTGAACGCAGTCGCTGCGACTTATCACCTCCCCAGTCCCTGCCACTCGGTTTTCTGGGTGTGCAACAGGCACCTTCTTAGGCAGATGTTGATAGTACAGAACCCCATGAGTCTTAGTTAGCAAAGAAGCCTGCTTGCAGTTTGGTAGATAATGTCTCTCTGGGGCTGCAATTGCCCCCTTCTGGCTCTGGCTGCCTGTCACTGGGAGGGGATGGTCTGCAGCCGGCTAGCTCTGTTCAGTCCTTTGTTCTGTGAGCGAGCCTGGTGGTGTCTTAGGTTAGGGCTTTTCATGAGGTAGCTATCCCACAGTCTGGTTTGCTAGCTCAAGTTAGTTCCCCTCAGATTGCCCTCGGGGCATTCAGGCCCGTGCCTCCCTGCCCAGCCCCCACTTGCTAGTGGTGGGTGTAGGCATCTGCATTGCTTCTCTGCTAGGGGAGTTACCATTGGGCTTGTAATCTATGGGTTTTAATTATTTATTTATTTATCCTCCCAGTTATGTTGCCCTCTGTGGTGCCAAGGCTCACCACAGGCTCGGCAGTGAGAGTGTTTCCTGGTGTTTGGAAACCTCTCTTTTATGACTCCCTTCCCAGAATGGAGCTCTGTCCTGGGTGCCTGATGTCCTCTGCTGGCATTCAGAAGTTGTTTTGTGGAATTTACTCAGCGTTTAAATCTTCTTTTGATGTATTTGTTGGGGAGAAAAGAAAGTGGTCTTCCTGTCCTATTCCTCCACCATCTTAGGATCGCCTCCCCCAATATTTTTCAAGATAGTGACTTGTGGATTTTACCATATGCTATAAATATACCAGCCATGCTTCTTACCACCATATAAAATCACTTGCTAACTTATATTTGCTTTTTAATCAAGTGTTTATTGAATATCAGCTGAGTACAAGACACTGTACTAGGCACTGAGGATAAAATGAAGAACAGAAACAAGTCAAGTCCCTGGTCTCTAGGCCATACAGTCCTTAAGGAAAGAGAGGATTGAAATATTCAACCCACTAAGGCTTCCCTGGTAACTTAGATGGTAAAGCATCTGCCTACAGTGCAGGAGACCCAGGTTCAATCCCTGGGTCAGGAAGATTCCCTGGAGAAGGTAATGGCAACCCGCTCCAGCACTCTTGCCTGGAAAATGCTATGGACCAAGGAGCCTGGTAGGCTACAGTCCATGGGATCACAAAGAGTCGGACACGACAGAGACTTTACTCAAGGAAATAGAATGATCATACATGCCAGTTTGCTCAGGTGAACCTGGTCTGAGAATTTTGTAATTGTATAATTATCAACAGGACACTTTTTGTTTCAATTTTATTTTTGGTTTAGAAAATAAAAATAGTCATCCTAAAAAAATGATTACTTAAGTGTTGTGGAGGGATAAAACCTGGTTTATGAGAGAGGGTCAGAGAAAGACTAGAGTCACTCCTTTATTTAAGAGCTGACTAGGGTAGAGGAGAGAGGGGCACTTCTCAGACTGTGAACAGCAAACAACTGGACTTTAACAGGGGTACCTCTAATATCAACAACAGAGATCCCAGGGAGAAGAGATGTGCTTTCCAAAAGCTGTCTTGATAGTGTGTGACTTTAGAGAACTTTTCATGCAGACTAAGCCATTATTTCCATTTCTTTGATAAAAAGGTTTAAACACCTGAATGATAAAGGGACAGGCACAAAAGCATCTAACTAGTCCCTCAGCTGCAAATTGAGATGAAAAGCAGTGCAATGCCTTTTAGCCACTAAGACCTTGGGTTTCAAACTCAGAAGACTTTGGTTTTAACCCCAGGTCTACCACTGATTACTTGTCCTGTGATCTTCTCCAAGCTGTACAACTCTTGAAGGCTCACATTATTGTTTTAAGAGGAAAAGAATTAATGTGTGTGAACTGCTTAGACAAATGCTTGCACACAGGAAATACTCTACTCATGTTAGTTGGTATTCTGCACTCTGACTCAATCACTTTCATGACCCCGTCCTTAAACAGTGTTTAAAGAAATATGCTTTGTTAGCTAAAATATAATTAAAAACATTTCAGAATCGTAACCTACCCTTAGGAGAATAGTCAAAGGGAGGGAATGCATAATCATAATAATTTCCAGGGGCTGCCTTATCAAATTACCACACACTGGGTAGCTTAAGCCAACGGAAATTTCTTCTCTCACAGTTCTGGAGGCTAGAAGTCTAGATCAGGGTATCAGCTGGGCTCCGTTTCCTTTGGAGGCTCTAGACTCTAGAAGAGACTTCAGTTCTCATCTTTTCCAGTTTCTTGTGGCCGCAAATGTTCCTTGGCTTGTGGTGGCTGCCTCCAGTCTCTTCTTCTGTCTCTGAACGGCCTTCTCCTGTGTGCTTCCAACTTATCCCCCTCTGTTTTTCTTACATAAGGACATTCGTGATAGCATGCCTACCTGGATAATTCAGGATAGGTTCTTCATCCCCAAACTTAATCATAAATCAGATAGCAATCACAGGTTTCAAGGATTAGGATATGTTCATATCTTTAGGGGATATCAGTCAGCCCATTACACTTATTAAATGTAAATCCATCCTTCCGATAGCAGCCATTCTTTATATCCTCCCCAGTGATGCTGGTCATTCCTAGAAACTCTGCTCCACTCTCTCAAATCCCAATTCTGGAAATATTCCTAACACAGAATTCATGTAGTTCTTTTCTGACTTTCTAGCCAGACTTTTTATCTTAAAGAGATTTTATCTTTTTGTCTTCTTGTTTCATTTTCTCTTCACTTCACCCCTCACCCAGATTTTGCCTGACAAAATAAACTCAGGAGTTGACCCCACATGTAAGAAGTTTGCCTCTGAGAAGCTGGAGAAATCTGAGGTGTTTTTGAGTTGTGATCCCTAAGTAATTTTTGCTTTGTAACAGCTTAACCTTGACTTTTGGACCCCCACACACAATTAAATAAAATGATTTCTGTTAGGTCTCAGATCCTCCTTGACCAACGGAAGTTAAATGGCAACCCATTCCAGTGTTCTTGCCTGGAGAATCACAGGGACAGGGGAGCCTGGCGGGCTCCCGTCTATGGGGTCGCACAGAGTTGGACACGACTGAAGCAACTTAGCAGCAGCAGAAGCAGCTTCTTTACTATCTCTGCTTTGAAAAATACAGGAACGTCAAGCTTGACTCAACAAAAGTGAAATCTGGAGGCAATGTTGGGGCATCCTTTCTCTAGCTTGTTCTAGTGCTAGCATGGAACTGGAATTTTTCACACACTGGACACACAAATAGAAAGTCAGCAGCAGATGGAGGTTTGTTTCCAATGAAGTGGGTAACAGCATCAGGAAACATGCCAGTCAGGGGCAGAGTTTGTATTATACAAAGTATAAAAATTGAATTAAACCAGAAGAAAGTTGCTTTGCAATAAGATGACTTCACTAGAGAAGAGGTTGGAAATCATGTTCCAATGCTAGGAATTCCTAGAGCCTATTCTTGTCTCTTCCCAAAGACTGCAAAATTATTAAAATAATGATATAAATTTATATTGGACAAAATTTTAGATTGATGTCTGTTGAGAAAATTCTAAAGCAAAAAGGTAGAAAATGAGGGGAATCAGGAGTAGCCAGATATTGCTGCCTCTGGCCTATTTCTAAGTATGGAGAGATTTCTGCTCAAGAATGAGTAAGCATAAAGTCAAATAAATACACATTATGATATTTATAAGATAAGGAGTATTCTTAAAATTTGTATTATAAAAAGCAGAAAGAAATTTCAGAAAGCATTTTTTTAATATATATAGCTAATAATAGAACCTACTTATAGGTACTCTAAAAAAAATGCAGGCAGGCAATATTACTTTGGTATTTTTGTACTGCTATACCTATAAAATGTATATTTTAAATTCAGTGTTTGTATTTAAAACTAAGGTCATGAATGACCCTTTCACTTTTAAGGAGTGAAAGGGTCCTGCAAGTTCTTTTCATGAAATGTAGAAGTTCTTTCTCTCTTCCCCCATGTCCCACTCCTTTATTAAGTTGTTTTTTCTGGCATTTGCATCTGCATATCTAAATATCAATAATATTCTTACATTGCTACTGCTACTTTTTCATTTTTCAGAAATTATCTATTGGCTTTTCATAGACAAGATATGGATTTAGTTCTCTTTCTCCCTGACTGTATAGTGCCCATAACAAACATGCCTAGTTCTCTTTCCTCGACCCTCCCATTTTGACATATTGTAATTTGGTTAGATTCGTTGATATTAATCAACATTTATTTTTGACATCTATAATTATAGTGGTTATCATTTAATATTTTAATTATTAAAAGAAGTTAATTTATAACAGATAACATTCTCTAAAATGTTCATTTATACAACAATACCAGGAAGTAATTTGAAAAGAAAACCAGTTTTCTTCTAAACATAGGTACAAACTAACAGATGTGATTATATTATTTACACTGATAATTAGAGAAATAGATTCAAGGAAGGTTATGCCCTGGAGAAGGGGATAGCTACCCACTCTGCAAAGTTGCCTGGAAATTTCTATGGACAGAGGACCCTGGAGAGCTACAGTCCACAGGGTCCCATAGAGTGGGACATGACTGAGTGACTAACATTTTCACTTTTTGAAGTTGTTAAAAATGGAAAGAAAAAAATTGTAATTCACAAATGGTTTTTGAACAGTTAAAGGAAAGAAACTAAATGCATTCTATTTTTTTTTAAATGAAGAGAACAAATAAAGTGGTTAAGTAAACACTGATAAAGCAAGAAACCAGGTGAGAGTACAATGCCAAGCTTAGCATCTTTGGGCTTCCCTTGTGGCTCAGCTGGTAATAAACTGACTGCAATGTAGGAGACCCGGGTTTGATTCCTGGGTTGGGAAGATCCCCTGGAGAAGAGAAAGGCTACCCACTCTAGTATTCTGGTCTAGAGAATTCCATAGACTGTATAGTTAATGGGGTCTGAAAAAGTTGGACACGACTGAGAAACTTTCAGTTCACTTCATTTAGGCACCTTTGATAATAAATGCAAGGGTACTGAAATCCTGTAACAAAACTTTAAACATCTCAAATTAGATAGTAGATAAAATCCAAAGTCAGTGTTTAAAATGCTTTGACTGTATCCAAAACAAATGATATAGATTACTTAAAAGTTAAAAGATAAGAAAGATGTATCAAGTAAATGAAAAAGAGGGTCATACCATTAGTATCAGATAAATTAGAAATATCACCCCAAAACAATCCCAAGAAAAGCAGGAGAGAAATGGTAAAGATAAAATCAGAAATTAATAAATTAGAGAATAGGAACAAAAATAATAGAAATGTTCAATCTTAGAGATAGTTCTCTAAAAGAAAAATTCTCCATTCTCTAAAAAAAACCTGCTTTGGATTAAAAAAGCAAATACAATTCTGTTAGGAGTATTCTACATGAATTATAAATAAGGCATAGTATACACTCAAATGTTTAAGATTATTTATTAGTGCTTATTACAGAATGTCAAAACAGTAAAATCAATAGCTGTAGACAACAATAACCATATGCTAGCAATAAATGGTAGGAGACTTAATTGAAAAAAGATCCACACAATCAGTAAACTAGAAAATTAACTATCTAAGAGCTAACTTAGTAATATACATAGTTTGGACAAATGTAAAGAAAACTAAAATCCTTTACTCAAGTATGTAAAAAAAAGACTTTTAATAAACTAGAAAAAGTGCAAAAGATTTCATGTTTGTAGCAAAATTTAACTAATTTAAAATAGGAAGATTTCATAATTAATTGTGGAGAAAAAATTTTGATTGGTCACAAAATTATAAAGTTAGGCTTATTTTATATTTTGGGAATTGTTTTTGAAATATATTTTTTCTATATGTACATATAGGCTAAAGAATGACATTGGTTGTCCACAAAATGAAGGGTAGGATCAAAGATCATAAAATAAGAAAGAAAGATGATATCCATTAGAGCAGTGCTTTTCAGACTTTGAAGTGCATTTACCAAGGATCTGAACTCATTGTATGTTCTAATTCTGTAGGTCTGGTGGGTCCTAAGATTCTGTATTTCTAAAACATGTCTCAGTGATGCATTATCATTAGAAATGGCTGAGTTCCCCAGGAACCACCGCAGTACTTTGCTTATGCCTGCAGTTCAGTTCAGTCACTCAGTCGTGTCTGACTCTTTGCGACCCCATGAATTGCAGCACGCCAGGCCTCCCTGTCCATCACCATCTCCCGGAGTTCACTTAGACTCGCGTCCATCGAGTCCGTGATGCCATCCAGCCATCTCATCCTCTGTCGTCCCCTTCTCCTCCTGCCCCAATCCCTCCCAGCATCAGAGTCTTTTCCAGTGAGTCAACTCTTCGCATGAGGTGGCCAAAGTACTGGAGTTTCAGCTTTAGCATCATTCCTTCCAAAGAACACCCAGGGCTGATCTCCTTCAGAATGGACTGGTTGGATCTCCTTGCAGTCCAAGGGACTCTCAAGAGTCTTCTCCAACACCACAGTTCAAAAGCATCAATTCTTCCGTACTCAGCCTTCTTCACAGTCCAACTCTCACATCCATACATGACCACAGGAAAAACCTTGCCTAGACGGACCTTAGTTGGCTAAGTAATGTCTCTGCTTTTCAGTATACTATCTAGGTTGGTCATAACTTTTCTTCCAAGGAGTAAGCGTCTTCTAATTTCATGGCTGTAGTTACCATCTGCAGTGATTTTGGAGCCCCAAAAAGCAAAGTCTGACACTGTTTCCACTGTTTCCCCATCTAATTCCCATGAAGTGATGGGACCGGATGCCATGATCTTCATTTTCTGAATGTTGAGCTTTAAGCCAACTTTCTCACTCTCCTCTTTCACTTTCATCAAGAGGCTTTTAGCTCCTCTTCACTTTCTGCCATAAGGGTGGTGTCATCTGCATCTCTGAGGTTATTGATATTTCTTGCGGCAATCTTGATTCCAGCTTGGTTTCTTCCAGCCCAGTGTTTCTCATGATGTACTCTGCACATAAGTTAAATAAGCAGGGTGACAATATACAGCCTTGAAGTACTCCTTTTCCTATTTGGAACCAGTCGGTTGTTCCATGTCCAGTTCTAACTATTGCTTCCTGACCTGCATACAGAGTTCTCAAGAGACAGGTCAGGTGGTCTGGTATTCCCATCTCTTGAAGAATTTTCCACAGTGTATTGTGATCCACACAGTCAAAGGCTTCCGCATAGTCAATAAAGCAGAAATAGATGTTTTTCTGGAACTCTCTTGCTTTTTCCATGATCCAGCGGATGTTGGCAATTTGATCTCTGATTCCTCTGCCTTTTCTAAAACCAGCTTGAACATCAGGGAGTTCACGGTTCACGTATTGCTGAAGCCTGGCTTGGAGAATTTTGAGCATTACTTTACTAACATGTGAGATGAGTGCAATTGTGTGATGGTTTGAGCATTCTTTGGCATTGCCTTTCTTTGGAATTGGAATGAAAACCAGGCTAAAATTATTTCCAGTACTGAGGGCACAGGTACAGGCTCAGAGATGGAACTTGGAGTGGAGAATGGCATGGGGAGACATCGCTTGCTCATCACTCCTCTAATTCCTTGACACTGAAGTTACAGAGACTTTTCCATGTATAATTACCATCTAGGCAGAGGAAAAGAGTCTGGAAAGAGAACCAAAGAAAGAGAAGTCAACCTAGAGAATTTCAATGTAGAATTGCATGTATATTTATTAAAAAATAGATTGTTTTTAAGCAAAATGAAGTTTAGTTACTTCTAACTGTTCACCTCTTTTCTGTCTTTAGTAGGAACTGAGGAATCCAGAACAGTAAAGAAAGCTATGTTTGTTTCTATGTATCCTAAAGCACAAATTTAAACCTCAGTATTTTTATGCAAAAATAGGTAGTGAAAATAACTGCATCAATTCATAAAGTGAACACACAATGTTTGGTGGTAATTTTTTTGGTTAGATTTCCCAGGAAAATTGACATCCTTAATTTGCTATTGTTTTGAGCTGTAATAAAATGGTTTGAAAATTCAATAGAAGAAATACATAGGTAAGAATAAATAAAATCTGTTCTCTGTCCAGTGGAACTGTGGAGAAATTTAATCTTTAGCAAAGCTGTCTGGGTTTGAATGCCATGTATGCTACTTTCTATATTAATTTCTACATCTTAAAAATAGTGGTAATAGCACACTGTTAATCATGAAGGATTGTTTTAAGTATTAAATGAATTCACAGATTTATCACAGTGCCTGACGGATATGTGCTGAATGTTAGTTAGTTATTGTCATTGTTTCTTGTTTTGTTTCCCAAACTTTCCACAATAGTTTCATATTTTCTCTAAATTCAGATATAAAAGTGAAATAAGGATTATCAACAGAAATCTTGATTTACCATGGTGTTTTTAGGTGTTTGCTGCTTTGAGTATTTCAGTTAAATATAGTAGAAGTATTTCTATATTTTAATTTATTTCTTGAAGTGAGAAACTGTTGAGATTTGTGTTCCTTTTTCCTGAAAAACTGTATCTGACAACTTTGTGCATACACTATTCTGAGAATTTCTCTGGCACCCTCAGTTTCATTTTTGATGGTATTTGGCAGAAACTAGAAGACTATACATAGCTTCAATCAGTTTTTATGAGCCAAACACCTGACAGAAAAAACAATCTCAGCCTTTCAGTGACTTTGAGGTGATTTGGTGGCTTATCTTCTCACAATCTTTCAATCATAATTAAAAATTAAGCTTTATGTAATTAAAAGACCCAGGCTTTGGCCATCATTCCAATAATGTGTAGAGGCAAAAAAAAAAAAAAAAAAGCATAGTTGGCAATTTGAGATAGTATAAAGTTTGCATTTGCCATTTAGAACAGTTAATCTTAGGGACCACCTTCTCTTGTCAGGGACAAGAAATAGATTTTTGATGCTATCTAATATTGATTGAACTGCCACATAACTGATGGAGCAAGATTTGAAGGGTACTGTTTTAAGCAAGCTTGAAGTGCTCTTTCTAACATGGTCTAATCATGTGAGAACTGAGAAAACAAAAGAATTCTATAAAGAAGGATTTCATTAATTTCCTTAAAGACAAATCTTGCCTATGAAAAGCAAACTTCTGAATTATTGAGGTTATTTGGAAGGGCTCTTTTGGAGGTGTTGTAAGGGAGAAATAATATGTGAAGATTGGGAGACTTGGTTTTTTTCCTCCCCTGAGTCAATTTGCATCTAATCTGTGTAGTCTGTGGAGCATGATGGCTTTATGCTAGCTCTTATCTCCTTATTGATATTTTGCTTATAATGGACCTAACAAAATTTTTAACCCAAGAAAAACAGACTATAGGAAAAAAGCAGTTATTCAGCCTCAGAGAAAAACATTCCTTAAATTATTTAGATATAAAAATATTTATTTTAACATTGAAAGGAAGAAAAAAGCTAATACAGAAAACTCTAATTGAAGTAATATTTCTAGATAACTTCCTATATAGAAAGAAGAATAAATAAGCTCTGGAATTCAATTGTTTCTTGGCTAAGAATTTAAGAGTCCTACAATCTCTTTCCTTAAATAAGTGACCTGATTAGATTTCAGATATAATTAAGTGGTAGTTTTGAGGGCAACATTTCACAAATACAATTTTATTAAAAGAAATGTTCATTGAAAATAATACTCTATTTTATTGCTAAATGAAACAATTTCTATGTCTATAATTATTTTCTTACACATTCTTTAAGAATCATGGGCTGAGGATCTGTTAATTTTTGTCTATACATAAAACACATTCCTATACATTCAAATATATATATATATATATATAAAATATATATCTATGGATATAATATGAACATATATATTCTGTTACAAAACTAATTTTTATTAGTAGGAAAACAACGAAATTTATTTAAATAGAAGCTTACTGTAATTGAATGCATTAGTAAATGTTATATATATATGACATGTATATGTCATGTTTTATATATAGTTCAGTTCAGCAGCTCAGTCATGTCCAACTCTTTGTTACATCATGAACTGCAGCACACCAGGCTTCCCTGGAGCTTGCTCAAACTCATGTACATCCAGTTGGTGATGCCACCCAACCATCTTCTCCTCTGATGTCCCCTTCTCTTCCTGCCCTCAATCTTTCCCAGCGTCAGGGTCTTTTCCATGAGTCAGTGCTTCACATCAGGTGGCCAAAGTATTGGAGTTTCAGCTTCAACATCAGTCCTTCCAATGAATACCCAGGACTGATCTCCTTTAGGATGGATTGATTGGATCTCCTTGCAGTCCAAGGGACTCTCAAGAGAGTCCAACACTGCAGTTCAAAAGCATCAATTCTGTAGTGCTCAGCTTTCTTTATGGTCCAACCCTCACATTCATACATGACTACTGGAAAAAATATAGTTTTGACTATGCTGAATTTTGTCAGCAAAGAAATGTCTCTGCTTTTAACATGCTGTCTAAATTTGTTATAACTTTTCTTCCAAGGAGCAAGAGTGTTTTAATTTCATGGCTGCAATCACCATCTGCAGTGATTCTGGAAACCGCAAAAATAAAGTCAGCCACTGTTTCCCCATCTATTTGCCATGAAATGTTGGGACTGGATGCCAGGATCTTAGTTTTTTGATTGTTGAGTTTTAAGCCAGCTGTTTCACTCTCCTCTTTCACTTTCATCAAGAGACTCTAGTTTCTCTTTGCTTTCTGCCCTAAGGGTGGTGTCATCTGCATATCTGAAGTTACTGATATTTCTCCTGGCAATCTTGATTCCAGCTTGTGCTTCATCCAACCTAGCATTTCACATGATGTAGTCTGCATTTAAGTTGAACAAGCAAGATGCCAATATACAGCCTTGACATATTCCTTTCCCAATTTGGAACCAGTCCATTGTTTCATATCCAGTTCTAACTGTTGCTTCTTGATCTGCATACAGATTTCTTAGGAGGCAGGTATGGTGGTCTGGTATTCCCATCTCTTTAGTAATTTTCCACAGTTTTTTGTGATCCACCCAGTCAAAGGCTTTAGTGTAGTCTATGAAGCAGAATTGGATGCAAAATATATATAAGTATATATATAGGGAAAACCACTAGACCATTCAGGTATGAACTAAATCAAACCCCTTATGATTATACAGTGGAAGTGAGAAATAGATTTAAGGGCCTAGATCTGATAGATTGAGTGCCTGATGAACTATAGAATGAAGTTCGTGACATTGTACAGAAGTCAGGGATCAAGACCATCCCCATGGAAAAGAAATGCAAAAAAGCAAAATGGCTCTCTGGGGAGGCCTTACAAATAGGTGTGAAAAGAAGAGAGGCGAAAAACAAAGGAGAAAGGGAAAAATATAAGCATCTGAATGCAGAGTTCCAAAGAATACCAAGAAGAGATAAGAAAGCCTTCTTCAGTGATCAATGCAAAGGAATAGAGGAAAACAACAGAATGGGAAAGACTAGAGATCTCTTCAAGAAAATTAGAGATACCAAGGGAACATTTCATGCAAAGTTGGGCTCGGTAAAGGACAGAAATGATATAGACCTAACAGAAGCAGAAGATATTAAGAAGAGGTGGCAAGAAAACAGAGAACTGTACAAAAAGATCTTCACTACCCAGATAATCACGATGGTGTGATCACTAATCTAGAGGCAGACATCCTAGAATGTGAAGTCAAGTGGGCCTTAGAAAGCATCACTATGAACAAAGCTAGTGGAGGTGACGGAATTTCAGTGAAGCTATTTCAAATCCTGAGAGATGACGCTGTGAAAGTGCTGCACTCAATATGCCAGCACATTTGGAAAACTCAGCAGTGGCCACAGGACTGGAAAATGTCTGTTTTCATTCCAGTCCCAAAGAAAGGCAATGCCAGCTCATCTCACATGCTAGTAAAGTAATGCTCAAAATTCTCCAAGCCAGGCTTCAGGAATACATGAACCACGAACTTCCAGATGTTCAAGCTGGTTTTAGAAAAGGCAGAGGAACAAATTGGCAACATCTGCTGGATCATGGAAAAAGCAAGAAAGTTCCAGAAAAACATCTATTTCTGCTTTATTGACTATGCCAAAGCCTTTGACTGTGTGGATCACAATACACTGTGGAAAATTCTGAAAGAGATGGGAGTACCAGACCACCTGAGCTGCCTCTTGAGAAATCTGTATGCAGGCCAGGAAGCAAGTTAGAATTGGACATGGAACAACAGACTGGTTCCAAATAGGAAAAGAGTACATCAAGGCTGTATATTGTCATCCTGCTTATTTAAATTCTATGTAGAGTACATCATGAGAAATGGACTGGAGGAAACACAAGCTGGAATCAAGGTTGCCAGGAGAAATATCAATAACCTCAGATATCCAGATGACAACACCCTTATGGCAGAAGGCGAAGAAGAACTAAAAAGCCTCCTGATGAAAGTGAAAGAGGAGAGTGAAAAAGTTGGCTTAAAGCTCAACATTCAGAAAACAAAGATCATGGCACCCGGTCCCATCACTTCATGGCAAATAGATGGTGCAACAGTGGAAACATTGTTAGACTTTATTTTTGGGGCTCCAAAATCACTGCAGATGGTGACTTCAGCCATGAAATTAGAAGACGCTTACTCCTTGGAAGAAAAGTTATGACCAACCTAGATAGCATATTCAAAAGCAGAGACATTACCGACTAAGGTCCATTTAATTAAGGCTATGTTTTTTCCTGTGGTCATGTATGAATATGAGAGTTGGACTGTGAAGAAGGATGAGCGCCGAAGAATTGATGCTTTTGAACTGTGGTGTTGGAGAAGACTCTTAAGAGTCTCTTGTACTGCAAGGGACATCCAACCAGTCCATTCTGATGAGCCCTGGATGTTCTTTGGAATAATGCTAAAGCTGAAACTCTAGTACTTTGGCCACCTCATGCGAAGAGTTGACTCATTGGAAAAGACTCTGATGCTGGGAAGGATTGGGGGCAAGAAGAGAAGGGAACGGCAGAGGATGAGATGGCTGGATGGCATCACTGACTTGACGTGAGTCTGAGTGAACTCTGGGAGTTGATGATGGAAACGGAGGCCTGGCGTGCTGCGATTCATGGGGTTGCAAAGATTCATGAGGTGCCTTCATCCATCTCTGTCCAGTGACTCAAATTTTTTTCCTTTTAATGTCTGAGTAATATTGCATTGTATATATACCATAACTTTTAAATCTATCCATCTGTCAATGGACATCTAGGTTGCTTCCCATCACCTGGCTATTGTAAAGAGTACTGCAATCAACACTGGCATACAAGTTATCTTTAAAGAAGTAGAATCACTTGGCAAAAATGCACACACATTTAGGCAACTTATATTCCTCTTAAAATTCATTCTTATTAAAGATAATTAGTATTATTAATATATTTCTTAAAGAAGACAATGAGTAGGGGCTAGAACAGAGATAAAAACCAATCTCCCTAACTGAAGTAGAGAAAAAAATCTCAGATTAAGATTTTTTTTTAATTAAAGAATATTTTTCCCTATCTCAAGCTAAACTCAGAAAAATAAAAAGTGATAGGTCTATATGAAAAGTCAGTTAAAGGTTTTATCCCAGTGGTCCTCAACCAGGGGTAATTTTTGCTCATTGTCTCCCAACTTTTGAAAATGTCTGAAGAGATTTTTGGTTGTGACAGCTGGAAGGGGTTGGTATTGGCATCAGGTGGATAGAGGCCAGGGATGCTGCTAAATATCTACAATTTATACAACACTGCTCCACCCCCACATAAACAAAAAACAAACAGCAAGAGATACTACTGAGGTTGAACCCAAAACGTTAGTAATACTGAGGTTAAGCAACTTTATCAGAAGCTGAATGAAGATGAAAAAGAGCTCATAGTAAGGATGAATCCTAGCAAATCTTTCCTTGAAAACTATTTCAGAGGTCATAGGCTCTGAAACTTAACCTGAGTAGACGTATGTACAAGCAAGAAGGTTATAGGTCTGATGTCTGATGGGGAACTCTCTCTCTCTCTCTCTCTTTTTAATATTAGATGTAGCTCACAAATACATTAGAAAGGAATGGTTGATAGACATTCTTTTTTACTATAAGCTTTGCTTCACAGGTTACTTCGTTGAACATTTCAGTGTTAGTACATATGCAGAAGTCATTGGGTTTTACATTTATAGGATTATTTTTCAACATTTTAAAAATAAAAAGAATCATTCAGATGTGGAATCATAGAGTTCATAGTATTTTAGTTAAGTCTAGATAGCTGATTTATGTGCACAAATCAACTGTTGGTTGCTATTGGAATTTTAGAAAGAATGACTAAGTTCTTTTAGCTGGTTGCTAGGGGATGTGCCTTGAAAAGCCAACTGATTTCAGTGAAAACTATGTTTCACAAAGGGTGAGACTGTAGAAGATTGTTTCAAGGAAATGTAAATCATATGCTTGGTTTTAGCAGGGTTTAATCAACACCTTTGGGACTGTGATTTCTGATATGTTATGAAATAAGGAAATAACCTCAATTCTCATGTCATGATACCATCTAGTATATGAAGTATGCTGAAACAAATATCATGTGTCAGATGAATAAATCTTACAAATAATAGATAATTGATATTCTAAAAGTGAGTTAAGCTCTCACTATTTCCTCTAGGAAGGATAAAGCTTGGTAATTACTATATCCATCTAAAGATGGGACATAGGGATGATAGACTAAAACAATGAGAATACTTTTTATTAATTGCCTACTTTATTATTACATAATCTTCAATAGATAAGTCAGGCTTCTGGTTAATGGATGGGTACATTGAGGTACAAAGTTGAAAAAGTTTACAAAAGTATTTACAGTATTCTTTTATCTCATTGGATTTTATAAAAAGCAACTATAAAACTTATATACATTTAATATAGATTGGCAGAGGAGACTGATGGGCTACAGTCCATGGGATTGCAAAAAGTCCGACATGACCTAGTGACTGAATATGCACACACCTTGATGATACAGCTGATGACATGGATGAATAGTCCCCTGGGATAGAAAATAATTGAGACCAATCTCATACTGAGGACAAAAATGAATTAGAATTGGCCAAGAGAAGCAAATATTGCGTTTGTCTAATTACTGTAGGAAGTAGCAATTCAGTATCAACCTAGTGTGTCAAAACAAAAGTATTTCAGTTGACTAGGGCGGACATTCTTCAAAATTCAGATAGACAATATTAAGTAATTTCAGTGCCAATTTAGATCAATTTGTTTAATTACTTTGGGATAGATTTTTCAGGCAGTCTGTTTGGAAAGTAGTGTTACTAAAAGCATTTAGAGCAACAAGAATAATGCTGGGTATTCTTCTGCTATCAAGAAAACAAATTATTTACACTTGTTCTAAATTTGTACATGTAAAATAATTTCTTCCATGCTCTGCAGGGTTAAAATGGGACCTCTGTCAAGATCTAGCTCAGGAAATTTTACTCAAACAGAATGTTCTGCCTTTGTAGTGTTGATGATTCTTTTAGTATAGTAATAATGAGTCTACATCTTTACCTGTGCCAGAATTATTAATCAGAACTTAGTATATTCTTAATGTACTGATTTTTTCAGGTGTAAGAAGTACTCTTCAAATAAATAAAAGCAGCAATAACTTATATAAATAATAAATCAAGTTCTTTGCCTTTATGACTTTTTAAGGAATTTAAATAACCTTTTTTCACCAAATTATAATGAAAAACAATGGAACAACTTAATTATGAAATAGATAATATGTCTCTTTTCTTATATGCCTTTAAATTTTATTCTCTTTTCAGAAAGAAGTTGAAGTTGAATGATAACACAAAATATTAAATAATAAGACCCTGTATCAACAATGCAATATCTTGAAATGTGGCTTATTTATATCCATATAATTAGAGCATTTATTTTAAAGTGAATGCATATCATAAAAGCACTGAATATATCTTCTTTTTTATTCAGCTAGCCATGGGCTGTTCAATAACTCTTGAAAAAAAGATCTAGTGTAAGATCTTCCTTTATATTTCAAAAATATTTCAAAGTAGTATGTGAAGTTTTGTCCTTCCATCTCATATAGTCCTGAAAAATTAGTACCAAGGATGCTGTAATATGGAAACTCACAGTCCATATTTAATTGAATTGTATTTCTTTCAAGTAGGGAGCTTTTGCTAAAAAAGTAAACATAATACCACGATTATGAGCCAGAAAGTACAAATGTTTCCTTTGTATAAAAATCATGCTGTTTGGTGGCATTTTTAGCAGCCTTCAGCGACTTCACTTTCACTTTTCACTTTCATGCATTGGAGAAGGAAATGGCAACCTACTCCAGTGTTCTTGCTTGGAGAATCCCAGGGACAAAGGAGCCTGGTGGGCTGCTGTCTATGGGGTCGCACAGAGTTAGAACCGACTGAAGTGACTTAGCAGCAGCAGAAGCAGCAGCCCCAGCTGTTGACAGTAATTTAATATTGAACATGTATAGGATACTTTTACTCCACATTGTCTTTGAAGTGTGAGTTCCATCCATCTTAATAAATGAAAGAGGTAATTTCACCCCCCATCCATATAGAGAAGGTGTAGTTAAAAGGCACATTTTAATCATTTATTGCTTTATTCTGCCTGTGCAGAATTTCTTAAAGGGCTTAGACTAGATGGGGGGAAAAAACCCCAAAAACCTGGGATCAAACAATTTTTATTTTTTCTTTCATATAGAAACCCACTTTTGAAAAGATAACTGACAATATAAAGCCATACATAATAAATCCAAATGATGATGCTAATATTTACAGGCAATCAAAATAATAGTAGACTGAATACTGATACATTGAAAGTAATAAAGAATTGAGAAAGTAAATGAGAGTAAACACTTTAAGGTGTTTCAACAGGACACTGAATGAAAAAGAAGATAATTTGTGGGGAAATAGGTAGCTTCTTCAACATGACCCTATAATAGCACTGAAAACTTTTTCAGTTTCGTATTAGAGTGTGGAGGACACAATACAAGACGACTTTTCAGAACATAGCTTTTTATTTTTTTAACCTTTTTGCCTTTTAAAAAATTTAAATTATTTATTTTAACTAGAGGCTAATTAGTTTATAATATTGTATTGGTTTCACCATATATCAACATGAATCCGCCACGGGTATACACATGTTCCCATTCTGAACTCCCCTCCCACGTCCCTCCCCATACCATCCCTCTGGGTCATACCAGTGCACCAGCCCTAAACATCCTGTATCCTGCATCGAACCTAGACTGGCGATTCGTTTCTTATATGATATACATATTTCAATGCCATTCTCCCAAATCATCCCACCCTCTCCCTCTCCCACAGAGTGCAAAAGACTGTTCTATACATCTATGTCTCTTTTGCTGTCTCGCATACAGGGTTATCATTATCATCTTTCTAAATTCCATATATATGCGTTAGTATACTGCACTGGTGTTTTCTTTCTGGCTTACTTCACTCTGTATAATCAGCTCCAGTTTCATCCATCTCATTAGAACTGATTCAAATGCATTCTTTTTAATGGCTGAGTAATACTCCATTGTGTATATGTATCTCAGCTTTTTTATCTGTTCATCAGCTGATGGACATCTAGGTTGCTTCCATGTCCTGGCTATTATAAAGTGCTGTGATGAACATTGGGGTACATGTGTCTCTTTCAATTCTGGTTTCCTTGGTGTGTATGCCCAGCAGTGGGATTGCTGGGTCATAAGGCAGTTCTATTTCCAGTTTTTTAAGGAATCTCCACATTCTTCTCCATAGTGGCTGTACTAGTTTGCATTCCCATCAACAGTGTAAGAGGGTTCCCTTTTCTCCACACCCTCTTCAGCATTTATTGCTTGTAGACTTTTGGATCCCAGCCATTCTGACTGGCATGAAATGGTACCTCATTGTGATTCTGATTTGCATTTCTGTGATAATGAGTGATGTTGAGCATCTTTTCATGTGTTTGTTAGCCATTTGTATGTCTTCTTTGGAGAAATGTCTAATGATGAAGAAAAGAGCAGCAATCTTCCAGCAAAGCTGACCTTCTAAAGAAAATTAACATTCTTAGCATACTCTGTTTTAGTGTAATGTAGCTGCAGTCCATGGGGTCACGAAGAGTTGGAAACGACTGAACGACTTCACTTTCACATTTCACTTTCATGCACTGGAGAAGGAAATGGCAACCCACTTCACTGTTCTTGCCTGGAGAATCCCAGGGATGGAGGAGCCTGGTGGGCTGCTGTCTAGGGGGTCGCACAGAGCCGGACACGACTGAAGCGACTTAGCAGAAGCAGCAGCACGACTCACTAGAGCAAGTCAGATGAAAAGTTAGAGGATAAGAAGTTCGAGTCTACACACTGTAACTAAGTTGCAAGGCAGTCTTGGGGGTTGGCATTAATGTAACCCGATTGCCTTCTCTCAATGGCTGTAGAAGATAATATAACTTATTATACTAATGAAGATGACCTACTAAAAGAATTTTAGTCTTTGGCAGAGTAAGATGAAGATATGCAAAATAAGTACACTTTAATTTGAAAACTTTTGTGATCAGTGTGGACAAATTCCACAAAGACATGAATATGTGCTACAGAACAGCTAAATTTGAGACCTAGATGCACCAAAGGATGATAGAATGGGAATTTGTTATATTGTTTAAAAGTTCTGGTTTGAAATGTTATGATCTTTCACCCTAGGACTGCTTCTAATAACATGGTTTAATCTCTAGTCTGGCATCAGGATGACAACTATGGCAGTTCCCAGCCTCACAGAGGTGATGTAAGTCTTAATTAATGTTTGTAAAGCCATCTAAGAGCCATGAATGAGAAGAGTTATGAAAAGGGGAGGTTATGTTATTATAAGAAGCAACTGCATGTTGTCTTGCATTACACTAATATGACAACAATATGTATCATTCCATTATTCATAATAGGTGTAACCAAGCTCTTATTCAACATGATGAGAACATTTAAAATTTTCATGTTAATGAATTCACAGATAATAAATTGCCTCATAGGCTGTGTCTATGTGCAAAGGCACCAAATTATTATAGTCTCTCTCTACTAGCATGCTTTCCTGAATAAATGAACTATAATCATTAATAGAACAAAGAATCAGAAAGATTTCTATTTGTAAATTTGTGTCCATCGTGCTTCCAGGTAGGCACAATAGGCTTATTAGCACAAACGTGGTTTAGAATTCTTCTGTGTCAGTACTAGAGGGCTTTTTTAGCTGTAAGATTTTGGTAGGGTTATGTGTTGCTGCTGCTAAGTCGCTCCCATCGCATCCGACTCTGTGCGACCCCATAGATGGCAGCCCACCAGGCTCTGCCGTCCCCGGGATTCTCCAGGCAAGAACACCGGAGTGGGTTGCCATTTCCTTCTCCAATGCACGAAAGTGAAAAGTCAAAGCGAGGTCGCCCAGTTGTGCCCAAGTCCCAGCGACCCCATGGACTGCAGCCCACCAGGCTCCCCCGTCCATGGGATTTTCCAGGCAAGAGCACTGGAGTGGATTGCCATTGCCTGTTCCAAAGAGTAACACTTCCTCTGGTGGCTACCAAAAGGATCAAAATTAACATTGAAACTTGTGTAGGCAGCAAAAGTTGACTAGTTATGTTATCAGAAAAAAACCACTTAGTGTTTCAAACTTCTTTTTGTCTGCTATGAATTATTTTTGAAGTATTTTTGGAAGTTTTCTACTTCCCAAATTCAACAATGCATGTGAACTGTAACTGAAATACATTATTCATTGTATTTAGAACCAAGGGTTAACACAATTTCAAAATATATCCAGAGTCTGACTACTTGAGATTAGCTCTACTGTTGCAGTTCTGGCCTACATCATCATAATATCTCACCTGGATTGCTGAAATCAACTTGTAAGTGGTTTCCTGGCTTCTGCCTTTGTCCACGGACAGTCTTTTGTTAGCACTATAGCTAGAAATTAGGCAGAAGAATTCCCTGGTGGTCTACTGGTTAGGGGACTTCCCAGGCAGCTAAGTGATAAAGAATCACCTGCCAATGCAGAAGATACAAGTGATTCAGGAGATGTAGGTTTGATCCCTGGATCAGAAAGATCCCCTGAAGGAGGAAATAGCAACTGCTTCCAGCATTCTTGCCTGGAAAATCCCATGGACAGAGGAGCTTGGCGGGCTACAGTCCATGCAGTCCATGGGATTGCAAACAGTCAGACATGACTGAATGGCTGAGAATGCATCCCAGTGGGTACGGATTCATACTTTCACTATCAAAGGCTTGAGTTCAGTCCCTGAACTAAGGTACTGGACTAAAATCCCACAAGCCACAACTTTTAGCCAAAAAAAAAAAAAAAAAGCATATTACACCTTTTGAAATGGTCCCATAATTCCTGAAGGCTTCCATGTTAGCTCAGTGGTAAAGAAATGGGTTGCCATTTCCTACTCAAGGGGATCTTACTGACCCAGGGAAAGAAGCTGCATCTCTTGGATCTCTTGCATTGGCAGGCAGATTCTTAACTGATAAGAATCCATTACTGAACTGCTGTTTGCCTATCCACTGAGGAAGGATGTAGCACTTATATCAAATGACACATTCTCTCTTTGGAGACAGACTGGAATGCAGTACTTGGATGCAGTCTCAAAAATGACAGAATGATCTCTGTTCATTTCCAAGGCAAACCATTCAATATCACTCCAATCCAAGTCTATGGCCCAACCAGTAATGCTGAAGAAGCTGAAGTTGAATGGTTCTGTGAAGACTGACAAGACCTTCTAGAACTAATACCCCCAAAGATTGTCTTTTTCATTATAGGGGACTGGAATGGAAAAGTAAGAAGTCAAGAAACACCTGGAGTAACAATCAAATTTGGCCTTGGAGTACAGAATGAAGCAGGGCAAAGGCTAATAGAGTTTTGCCAAGAGAACGCACTGGTCATAGCAAATACCCTCTTCCAACAACACAAGAGAATACTCTACACATGGACATCACTAGATGGTCAATACCGAAATCAGATAGATTATATTCTTTGCAGCCAAAAATGGAGAAGTTCTATACAATCAGCAAAAGAAGACCAGGAGCTGACTGTGGCTCAGATCATGAACACTTTATTGCCAAATTCAGACTTAAATTAAAAAAAATAGGGAAAACCACTAGACCTTTCGGGTATGATCTAAATCATATGCCTTACGATTATACAGTGGAAGTGAGAAATAGATTCAAGGGATTAGATCTGGTAGACAGAGTGTGTAATGAACTATGGGCAGAAGTTTGTGACATTGTACACGAAACAGGGATCAAGACCATCCCCAAGAAAAAGAAATGCAAAAAAAAGCAAAATGGCTGTCTGAGGAGGCCTTACAAATAGCTGTGAAAAGAAGAGAAGCAAAAAACAAAGGAGAAAAGGAAAGATATATCCATTGGGAGCAGAGTTCCAAAGAATAGCACGGAAAGATAAGAAAGCCTTCCTCAGGGATCAATGTAAAGAAATAGAGGGAAAAATATAATGAGAAAGACTAGGGATCTCTTCAGGAGAATTAGAGATACCAAGGGAACATTTCCTGCAAAGATGGGCTCGATAAAGGACAGAAATGGTATGGACCAAGAAGCAGAATATATTAAGAGGTGGCAAGAATATACAGAACTGTACAAAAAGATCTTCATCACCAAGATAATCACAATCATATAATCACTCACCTAGAGCCGTACATTCTGGAATGCAAAGTCAAGTGGGCCTTAGGAAGCATCACTATGAACAAAGCTAGTGGAGGTGATGGAATTCCAGTTGAGCTATTCAAATCCTGAAAGATGATGCTGTGGAAGTGCTGAACTCAATATGCCAACATATTTGGAAAAATCAGCAGTGGCCACAGGGCTGGAAAAGGTCAGTTTTATTCCAATCCCAAAGAAAGGCAATGCCAAAGAATGTTCATCATCTCACACACTAGCAAAGTAATGCTCAAAATTCTCCAAGGTAAGCTTCAACAGTACATGAACCATGAACTTCCTGATGTTCAAGCTGGTTTTAGAAAAGGCTGAGGATTAGAGGTCAAATTGCCAACATACGTTGGATTATTGAAAAAGCAAGAAAGTTCCAGAAAAACATCTACTTCTGCATTATTGACTATGCCAAAGCCTTTGACTATGTAGATCACAATAAACTGTGGAAAATTCTTCAAGAGATGGGAATACCAGACCACCTGACCAGCCTCTTAAGAAATCTGTATGCAGATCAGGAAGCAACAGTTAGAACTGGCTATGGAACAACAGACTGGTTCCAAATAGGAAAAGGAGTACATCAAGGCTGTATATTGTCACCCTGCTTATTTAACTTCTATGCAGAGTACATCATGAGAAACGCTGGGCTGGAAGAAGCACAAGCTGGAATCAAGATTGCTGGGAGAAATATCAATAATCTCAAATATCCAGATGCCATCACCCTTATGGCAGAAAAAAAGAACTAAAGAGCCTCTTGATGAAAGTGAAAGAGGAGAGTGAAAAAGTTGGCTTAAAGCTCAACATTCAGAAAACTAGGATCATGGCATCTTGTCCCATCACTTCATGGCAAATAGGTGGTGCAGCAGTGGAAACAGTGTCAGACTTTATTTTTCTGGGCTCCAAAATCACTGCAGATGGTGACTGCAGCCATGAAATTAAAAGACACTTACTCTTTGGGAGAAAAGTTATGAGCAACCTAGACAGTGTATTAAAAAGCAGACATTACTTTGCCAACAAAGGTCCATCTAGTAAAGGCTATGATTTTTCCAGTAGTCATATATGGATGTGAGAGTTGGACTGTAAGCAAAGCTTATCCCTGAAGAATTAATGCTTTTGAACTGTGGTGTTGGAGAAGACTCTTGAGAGTCCCTTGGACTGCAAGGAGATCCAACCAGTCCATCCTGAAGGAAATCATTCCTGAATTTTCATTGGAAGGACTGATGCTGAGGCTGAAACTCCAATACTTTGGCCACCTGATGTGAAGATCTGACTCATTTGAAAAGACCCTGATACTCGGAAAGTTTGAAGACAGGAGGGGAAGGGTATGACAGACAAAGAGATGGTTGGATGGCATCATTGACTCAATAGACATGAGTATGGGTGAACTCTGGGAGTTGGTGATGGACAGGGAGGCCTGGTGTGCTGCAGTCCGTGAGGTCATAAAGAGTTAGACACAACAGAGCAACCGAACTGAACTGAATTGAACTGGAATCAGTTTTGGACTTCCCAGGGGGTGCTAGTGGTAAAGAATCTACTTACCAGTGCAGGAGATACAAGAGATGTAGGTTCAAGCACTTGGTTTAGAAAATCCCTTCGAGTAGGAAATGGCAACCAACTCCAGTATTCTTGCCTGGGAAATCCCATGGACAGCGGAGACTGGTGGGCTACAGTCCATGGGGTCACAAGAGTCAGACATGACTTAGCAGCCAAACAACAACATAGTTTCTGTTGTTCTGAGTTTTTGTTTGGTGTATGTGTGTGCCTTTCATTCCTTTTTATCTCTGCGATTCACTTTTGGAAGTTTCTATAAACATATCTTTAAGCTCACAAATTCTCCCCTCAGGTATGTCCAGTCTAGGAATGGACTTTAAAGTCGTTCTTCACTTCAGTTTATCGTTCCTGCATCTTCAGCATCAGGCACAGTGTCTGATATGACACTGCATTCATCTGTCTCTCTAGATTCAGGGCTGAAGTTGGCTTCCTCCTACATTATACTCTTCATGATATTAGTCTGTGGCTTCCTTCACCCCACTTCCTCACTCAGTAGCTTCTCTTTATCAGAAATACACTATGCATTCATATATGTGTATATTTTTGTAAAATAATATTATTTTAATGGCATCTTGGTCAGCCAAGTGGTTGCCTCTTGCTTGCAAGAGGACTGAGATATTATATTAGTGTTGGAAGCAGTGGACGGGAGGAGGGACATAGGATTCTTAGGTGTCAAGTATCTGCTGTATTTCATGCATTTTTTTTTTTTTTGATGCAGAAGTGGGTAATATGTAACTAGACTTAACAGCTCAATTTTCCATTTCAGTTTATTGAAATTTTGAGACAATTGATAATTTCATAGACAATCAGGTTACACCAAAGTTCATACCTGAACTTAATGTTCTTTCCACTATTCAAGACTATGAGCTTTTACTGGTTTGGTTTATTGTATGTATAATTGCAACACACTTCTTTCAAGACATCATGCAGAGATTTCTATAACAAACTGATGTATTATAGTAAGATAAAATTTTAGAAATCAATTAATTTAAAATATCACCAAAACCTCTCAGCATAGACAATTTTATTATATATCATAACAGTTTATTTCTTAGAGCATTTTGCAATAATAGGAGCAAGCTATTTTTCTCTTAATAACTATGCTAATATTGCTATTTTCCAATTTGAAGATGGAATTGAGTCAGCACCCTATGCCTCATGTTCTTCTAACTCTCTTCATAAATTAAATTTGGCATAAATTAAATTCAGTTGTCTTTTTCAATAGGGTTTTCAAGAATTCTAGGCCATCACTACATTTTCTTTAGCCTTAATTCTTCTATCTTGCTCCATTAAAATAGAGATTATTTTATAGGAAAACACTTCATTTCTTTTTCAAGTGTTATGATATTGACAGGGAGCTCAAAAGTGAAATGTATGATGCAGAACACACCCTGATCCCCATGTCTCTTCTCCATTAAAATACAGCTTTGTACTTTGTGGAATGGGGCCTCCCTTTTGGCTTAGTGGAAAAGAAACTGCCTGCCAATGCAGGAGATAGGGGTTTGATCCCTTGGTAGGGAAGATCCCTTGGAGGAGGAAATGGCAACCCACTCCAGTATTCTTGCCTGGAAAATCCCATGGACAGATGAACCTGATGGGCTACAATCCATTGGGGTGCAAAAGACAGATCTGACTTAGCAACTAAACCCACAACTCTGTGGAATACTAACTCAAAATGGCTTTTTAACATTATTTCTTTGTATGCATGGTTCTATAGAAGTGAAATTATTGAAATTCAACAGCCCAGTCTCAGGATAACCATATCTATTTAATGACATTACTAAAATTGAAGTAACCATTAAATTAAGAAACAAAAATTATCATTTTTATGTAAAAATACCAAAGTTTTACCTTGGCATAGTTTACAATAGCATTATATTAACTTGCTCAATAATGTTGAACCATCAAGTTATTTAACATATTTTTATAGACCTTTACCTTGTCTTCTTCTTTACGGGCTTCCCTCGTGACTCCTGCAATGCAGGAGACCTGGGTTCAATCCCTGGGTCAGGAAGATCCCCTGGAGAAGGAAATGGCAACCCACTCCAGTATTCTTGCCTGGAGAATCCCATGGACAGAGGAGCTTGGTAGTCTGTAGTCCATGGGGTCGCAAAGAGTTGGACACGACTGAACGACTTCACTTGACTTGACCTTGTCTTCTAATATTACTGATTATTAATAGTTAATGGTGATAATAGATTTTCACTTAGCTTTCTTTAGAACTCTTTGTATTTTCTCTCAATATTTAATCCTTTGTCATCAATGTAAATAATGAAACACTTGAAGAGCTGATTAAGTTTTAAGTTCTCCTAAAAGCAATAAAAATCAGTGTAATTATCACCTCTATTTAATAATCCTCTTTGCTTCTCCTCCCTATGTCAATGCTAGATGTGAAATTTGCTGTCTAATTAGTATTAAATATTTTACACAGGGACTCCCAAAGAGGGTTCAGTGTAATTTCATGAACTAGGCTAATATCCAAGAAAATATGATGTTTCATTAGTGATCATTTGGAGGGTTGTATTGCAACTCAATTTATTTTAAAAATTTTACAAAATTGTTTAGTGGGAAAGGATGTTAGGAAATCAGTTGACTTCTACTCAATATAACAATTCATTTTTTGGGTTTCTTGGTAGTTAGCATCTAGCCTTTGCTTGACCATTTATGGTGCTTATGGTCTCTCCCTTGAGATGGTCTTATCCACTATGGGGCAGCCATAAACGTTAGGAATCATTATCTAAACTTGCCTCTTATCAGTTATATCAATAAGTTCTCTTTCTCTATGAAGAAGTCACATTGTTTACTTTAGCGCATTTTATTACAGATGATAATTATTTATAAGAGTATATATGAGGGAAGAAAAATACATGTATAGCTACTTGAAAGAGAAGAAGACATAGTAAGATTTTAGAAGAGGAAGCAGAGGTAGGGACTGTGTGATTTTCTCTCAGTGAAGTAGCAGAGAAAAAAGGGCATTTGATTAAAAATTAGATTAAATATACTTTGAGGTTATAGTTTGATCTATTTAAGTTAATAGAAGTGGAGCAGAGGATGCTACATCTGAGATAACATAAGTTAATAAAGAAAATACAGAGCATGAGATTGGGAATCTAAATTATGGGCATGATCATTGGACCAGAATTTGTCATAAGTTCATGAAATCCTTCCAGGCAACAGAGCCAAATGAAGTAGAATAAATTAGACAGATGTGTATTACCTACTAGCTTAGGGTTTTTGTTATTAGTCCTTTATTACTTGTGTCACATTTGTATTTCATATTGAATTAGCAAACTTGAAATTATTATAAATGATTAGAAGA
The DNA here is from genome assembly GCA_917880005.1 of Nanger dama. Classification (NCBI taxonomy): domain Eukaryota; kingdom Metazoa; phylum Chordata; class Mammalia; order Artiodactyla; family Bovidae; genus Nanger; species Nanger dama. The sequence continues at coordinate 43,304,833 of CAKJTW010000007.1, forward strand.
ATGTTTGTTTATTAAATAAGCAATAGAATTCTGATGATGAGATTTACATTCTTTCATGTGTTTCTGAGGAAGTCAATAAACGTTCCTTCTACCAGATGCCAACTTTTATTTAGTAGCTTTGACTTGGAAACAGTTTAAGATGATATTAAAAAGCCTAAATGGTGATTATTTCTCACTGTCAGTGGTAGAAACTACTAGATGTTGATATAGTATCTATTACCCCATCCACTTTACTAATAGAAGCCTGCCCAGTTGGACTACATTTTTCATACATTCTTAGAATTATGAGTAACCAGTAAGATATGAGTGCAAGATGTGGTGCTAGTGTTTCTAAAAAAAATTTTTTTTCTAATAACATGTGGACTCATTTGGGAGGGTATGCCCCTTCTCATTTTTCTCCTCTTCCTTCTTCCTGTCTCAAACTAAATGGCTAACACTTAAGCAGTTATCTTGGACCATGAGGCAATTTTGTCAATGGAAGCCAGCTCTAAAGATTAATGTGTATGAAAGACAGGCTAAGCTTGAATCCCAAGTGCCTGTGTAATTGTCATATAAGCTCTGGACTCTGTACATCTGAACTTTCCTTAATATAAAGAAAAATAAACATCTATATTACTTAAACTACTGTTATTTTGGGACAAGATGTTCTGTTCTCTGAAGACAAATCTAATTCTACCTGATGAATACCCAAACTGTAATTGCTGTTGTGAGGAAATGGCTCCTGGGAAGGTAAAGCATTGCTACTGTTTATAGATATAATATTATAGGATTTGCTGGCTCCTAAAAACAGGCATGTCATATTATCTAAGGATAATAGCAATTTTGCTGGGTTCAATGGAAGGCTGGGTAGCAGCTTGCATGTGTTCACAGGCTAGGGAGCATAGAGAACTGAATAACAGAATTCAAACAGTCACTTTCTGAATAATTCTGGAAAAGCGGCATAAGCTCTTTAAACTTCATTTTTTTTTCAGCTACAAATTGAGTGTAATAATAATTTCTACCTTGTAGGTTTGTTGTGAAAATTATATGAGCTAATATATACAAAGAATTTATCACAATGCCTAAAACTTATTAGAGGTGAGATGTTAGTATTGACCTTGTCTTTGTTATCAGTTAAGGGTAAGTGATTCCCTTCCTGATTTATTGATTTGCTCCACATCTTGCTTCTTAACATTATTATTTCCAGTATCCATTATGTTCAGCATTGCTCCTGGCCTAACCTACTTTTTTAATAGTCATTGATTCATGGGGAGTGATGGGGAGGGTAAACAATAAGCAATATTTAATAGTTTTAGAATGTCTTTCTGTTTACTAAATTCAGGGAATGAAAATTTATAGGTGTGAAATTTAAACATTACAGGCTGTGTTTTCCTTGATTGTTAGTAATTGATTATGAATTACAAGATTTAAAAAGTGAAGCACACATCTTTATTTTCAAGTGTAAAGTTTTATAGTATCTTAACTTATAAAACTTGAAGAAACTGAGATTTTCTCTGCACAGCTTGTTGATGTATTCTCCTTAAGGCCCAATTCACAGTCCAACATGGGTCAGTTTTTATTTGGCTGTTTAACTTTGTGGTTTAGGTTGGATAATTTCCTGAACTATCAATACTTCCAAATTTGGATTTGGTTATTGCATTTCCTGCCCCATCCTCTAACTTAATCTGACCAATGAATAGGGCCCTTACATTTTTGTGTTAAATTGTACAGTCAAGGCCAAATCTCTTATTACATCATATTACCTGAGAGAAGTTTAATAGAGACATGAAGTCATGGAATATCCTGAATGGATTGGACTGTTAGCTGGTTTTTAGCTTAGGTTAGTGTTTTCTTTCTTTCTTTCTTTTTTTTTTTGACTTCTGGCTTTAAATCAGAATCGAGGTTGGAGGTAAAGATCAGGGGCTTTCTTAAGCTTAAAGATGAAATTAGTGGCTCAAACCCTTTCCATCTGTCACTGACTGAGATACGTAGTTGGACAATATGCAGGTAAGGTGTATTTTAAGGTTGGTTGGAAAACTTAAGGTGTATTTTAAGGTTGATTGGAAAACTTCTATTTAACTGTCAGCCCAAATATTTGAAAAATTTAGTTAAATATTTTGTTACTGATGACTTATGTGGATTTATTTGCGATAAACATTTTCATTAATCTATTACTTAAAGAAACCTATTTATTATAAATGACAATCGCTGTTCTCTATGGGCATCTCAGATTCAGAAATTATGAAATGGTTCTTACAACCTTGTTAGTTCTATAACAAAATTTTGATAGTTGCTTGATCAAAGCAACACTTTGAAGCACATTCAGAAGTTAGATCTGGACATGTGATAAACAAATCTCTTTCTAACATCAGCAGGACTTGCTCTTCTGTCTGAAGTTGCTAGGATACTATCTTAAAGAAATAACTCATTTGATTAACTGCAAATAGAAACTTCTTTTTTACAAAAAGTTCATACATTTATAATAGCCTAGGTCAGGCATAAATCTATACTAGCTAAATGTTGAGCATATGATCTGATGACCCTCTTGAATATCAGAGAAAAACTATTATTTTCTTCATCAAATGCATGCTACAGAATGATTTTAGCCATGTTTCACTTAAAAATGAAAATATTATTGGTAAAAGGATACATTCTCTTGCTTTGTCCTAGATTTTATTTATCCTCATTGTGAAGATTAGTTGAAATGCCACATGCAAAAACACTTTGAACCTTAAAACGAACACACAAATCCAATAATTTTTAAAAAAGTGGTGTCATTCTAGGCAAATGAAAATCTTGCCTATTAGCTATGCCTGCATCTATTGCCTATTGCCTGATCATTAGCATTACAGTCTATACTTTATTCTATAATAAAAGAAGCCCTGTAATATCGTAGCAGTGGCCATTATTGTGTAATATTTCGGGTAAAGACTTGTCTCAGGCACCACAAACACCTTTCTATGCTTATGCAGTCTGTCTGTTGGACAGGTAGTGACCTTGGTCTTAACATGAACACTGCAAAGGACCTCCACTATATAATGACCTTGCTTGGCTCTTTATACTTAGTGAAATTCGAATATCACTTTTGGACATACAGGATGAAAGCCAAAAGGTTATTTAAAACAGCATCCATGATAGAATCATTTATCCAAATAAGTCAAATTTACCCATTTGCTTATAAGCTGTTCCCTTATGTGAGACAAGAATTGTTGATTTTTCAAAAACATTGTTAGCTTGATATATTCTTAGAGCAGAGTGATACAGTTTATGCATGTGGTATCTTCTGCACATGTGGTACTGTATTAATCTGTTCCAGCTGCTATAACAAAACACCACAAACTGGGTAGTTTTTAAACACCAGAAATGTATTTCTCATAGTTCTGGAGACTGGAAGTTTCAGGGCACCATATGAGCACGGTCAGATGAGGACCCTCTTTCCTGGTTCATAGCTAGCAGCATTTTGCTCCTTCCAAGAGGAAATGGCTTAGGATCCCTGTGAGGTCTCTATGGATTAATTATTAAGAATACTAATACCATTTGTGAAGGCTCTATCTCATGATTTAAATATTTCTCAAAAGATCCCACCCTTTAATACCATCACACTGGGGATTAATGTTTCAACATGTGTTTAGAAAAATTTAGTCTAACAATCTCTGCCTCTTGGGTTGTTTAATTTATTCACATTTAAGTTTTTATTATTATGGCTGTATTTATATCTACCATTTTATTTTTTCACATCTTGAATTTTTTTGCTTCTCTGTTTTTCCTTTTTGTTTTTTTTGCATGCAGTAAATCATTTCTGTTTAATGTTTCAACATTTTTAATGAGGTTTCACTAAATTATTTTGAGCATTTTTGTTTGTTTGTTTTAGTGGTTGCTCCAGGGCTAATCATATACATTTAAGCTTGTCAGAATCATCTTCAAGTATATACTAACTTAATTCCAATATAAGAAATGTTATCCTATATAGCTCTATTCCCTTTTCTCCCTTTGTGTGATATCATATATACGTACACACACACATATATACCTATTAATATTACAAATGTTATAATTATTAGTTTACCATTTATAGATATTTCTTAGTGAAAAATGGCTTTGTTCTTACTCATGACCTTAAAGCTGTTATTAGCAAATGTATTACAAAATATTACATATCTATATAAATCCAACATTATATTTAGGCTTTTATTTTATTTTATTAAATATTATTAAGTTGCTTTATAAATGTTATGAGAAAGAATAAAAATGTATTTATAGTCTTTTAAAAGTATAATTACATAATTACCTATACTAGTACTCCCTATTCATGTGGATTTAAATTACTATCTGGGTTTACTTGCTTTAATCCTGAAGAAATTGCTTTAGAATTTCACAACAAAGTCTTAATTTTTTGTTTACTTTTTGTAGCTTTTAAAAAGTAAGCTGTATGTGTGAATGAAAGTAAATAGAAATGAACACATTTCATAAGAGGTGAATAATAATTTACAAATCTCTATAACAAATTGACAATTTTTTTGCACATAATAATCTAGTAATTCTGATATTTGAATTTACAACTACATTTGCATTGGCTGGCCTTTTGTATGAATTGGACAGGCTAACATTTTTGAATCCTGATACATCCCAGTTCTTCTGAGCATCAAAATGCCTCATTGAAATTAGTATACAGATTCTTTTACATAGCTTATGTCTCTGATGACTAAAAGTGGGTAGCACTGACAGATTATGGAAAACACTTGAAATTCTCATTTTTGTTTTGCTAAAGGTTAGATTCCTGGCTTGAAAAGTTTACATTTTTTTGAGAACACAAAGACACTTACTAAGAAGTTCTATACTTATCAAATCTACAGATTTGATTTCATGCAGTATCATGTGATTCCTAATAGTTATTCAGAGGGTGCCTTATAAAATTACTAAAGAAGTTATTGGAACCCCTAGAGCTGTAAATATTCTGGTTGTGGAGTGTTTAATGTGAAGACAAATTTACATGTGCTGGGAGGCAAATTTAACCTTTATTTGCTATCTGAGAATTCTGTATTTGTTGCTATTCATGGAGTACTGCTTTAGTACTTATATTTAGTAACTTGCCTAATGAAAGGTAAATTCCTGAGGGGCAAGGATTCTTATATGCCATTTTTAATATTAATCAGCTTAATATATCACTCACTCCAATACTAGTTTTTCAGCTCCACGAGTGACCCTTCTGAAGCACTCTGACATAGTGATGCATAATAATGATTATATGACAATTACTTGGCTTTACTTTATGCTTTTCTTTTTAGGGCTTTATAGTGCTGCGGTGTGCTTAGTCACTCAGTCGTGTGACCCCATGGACTGTAGCTTGCCAGGTTTCTCTGTCCATGGGTATTCTCCAGGCAAGAATACTGAAGTGGGTTGCCATGCCCTCCTTCAGGGAATCTTTTCAACCTAGAGACTGAAGCCAAGGCTCCCGCACTGCAGGCAGATTCTTTACCATCTGAGCCAGCAGGGAAGCCTGAGAATACTTGAGTGGGTGGCATATTCCTTCTCCAGGGTATCTTCCCAACCCAGGAAATGAACTGGGGTCTCCTGCATTGCAGGCGGATTCTTTACCAGTTGAGCTACCAGAGAAGCCCAGGACTTCAAAATACTTTGGGCCTTTTTCTACAATTAATTTTCATAAAAGCTCTGTAATGTTGTGGAAATCACTTATGAGAGGGAGCACTAGCACTTCAAGAAAGAGTGGCATTTCTATTTTATGCGATGGTAAATGGGATGGTTTCCCAAATCCCTCTTTTGATTTTTCATTGCTACTATACAGGAATGCAAGAGATTTCTGTGTGTTAATTCTGTATCCTGCAATTTTACCAAATTTATTGAATTCTAGTAGTTTTCTGATAGCATCTGTAGGATTTTTTTTTTTTTTTGGTATAGTCTCATTTGAAAAGCAAGGGAATTCCAGAAAAACTATCTACTTCTACTTCATTGATGACGCTAAAGCCATTGACTGGGTGGATCACAACAAACTGTAGAAAATTTTTCAACAGATGGGAATACCAGACCACCTTACGTCCTTCTGATAAATCTGTATGCAGGTCAAGAAGCAACAGTTAGAACTGGACATGGAACAATGGACTGGTTCCAAATCGAGAAAAGAGTATGTCAAAGCTGCATATTGTCACTGTGCTTATCTATATATGCCAAGTACATCATGTGAAATGCCAGGCTGGATGAAGCATAAACTGGAATGAAGACTGTTGGGAGAAATATCAACAACCTCATATATGCAGATGATACCACTTTGATAGCAGAAAGTAAAGAGAAACTAAAGAATCTCTTGATGAGCATGAAACAGGAGCGTGAATAAGCTGGATTAAAACTCAACATTGAAAAAATGTTAATTATGGCTTCTGGTCCCATCACTTTATGGCAAATAGATGGGGAAAATGGAAACAGGGGCAGATTTTTATTTACCTGTGCTCCAAAACCATTGTGAACAGTGACTGCAGCCATGATATTAAGACACTTGCTCCTTGGAAGAAAAGCTATGACCAACCTAGACCAACCTATTTCAGTTCAGTTCAGTTCAGTTGTGTCCGACTCTTTGCGACCCCATGAATTGCAACACTCCAGGCCTCCCTGTCCATCACCAACTCTTGGAGTTCACTTAGACTCACGTCCATCGAGTCAGTGATGCCATCCAGCCATCACTTCGTCTGTTGTCCCCTTCTCCTCCTGCCCCCAATCCCTCCCAGCATCAGAGTCTTTTCCAATGAGTCAACTCTTTGCATGAGGTGGCCAAAGTACTGGAGTTTCAACTTCAGCATCATTCCCTCCAAAGAAATCCCAGGGCTGATCTCCTTCAAGATGGACCTATTTAAGCTCATATTAAATAGCAAAGACATCATTTACTGACAAATGTCCATGTAGTCAAAGCTATGGTTTTTCCAAGAGTCATGTACAAAAGTGACAGTTGGACCATAAAGAAGGCTGAGTGCTGAAGAATTGATGCCTTTACCTGTGCTGCTGGAGAAGGCTCTTGAAAGTCCTTGTACAGTAACAACAAAAAGAGGCAAAAGACCTATACTCAGAAAAATGTAAGATACTAATGAAAGAAATCAAACATGGCACAAATATATGGAGAGATATGTCATGATATCATGTTATTGGATTGGAAGAATCATTTTTGTGAAAATGACTATAATACCCAAAGCAATCATATAGATTCAGTGTAATTCTATCAAATTGCCATTTGTTGTCACAGGATTAGAACAAAATTTTACACTTTGTATGGAAACTCAAAAGACCACAAATAGACAAAGCTATCTTGAGAAATAACAGCAGAGCTTGGGGAATCAACTTACCTCACTTCAGACTGTATGACAAAGCTACAGTAATCAAGAAAGTATGGTACTGGCACGAAAACAGAAATATAGCTCAATGGAGTGGATAGAAAGTCCTGAGATAAACCCATACGTCTGTGGCCACCTAATCTATGACAGGGAGGCAAGCATATGCAATGGAGGAAAAGACAGTCTCTTCAAGAAGCAGTGCTAGAAAAACTGGACAGCTACATGTAAAATAATAAAATCAGAATACTCTCTAACAGCATAAGCAAAAATAAACTCAACATGGATTAAAGACCTAAGTGTAAGACCAGATACTATAAAAGTATTAGAGGAAAACACAAGGAGACTACTCTTTGAAATAAATCATAGCAAGACCTTTTCCAACCCACTGCCTAGTGTGAAAAGACCACCCTCAGAATGGAAGAAAATATGTGCAAATGAAGCACTTGACAAGGGATTAATCTCCAAAATATACAAACAACTCACGTAGCTCAATATCAAGAAAACAGCAACTCAATCAAAAAAATGGGTAGAAGACATAAATAGACATTTCTCTTTCAAAGAAGACATACAGATGGCCAAAAAAAAAAAAAAAAAAAAACCACATGAAAAGATGTTCAACGTACTAATTGTTAGAGAAATGCAAATCCAAACTGCAGTGAAGTATCAACTCACACTGGTCAGAATGGTCATCATCACAAAATCTATAAACAGTAAATGCTGGAGGGGCTGTGAAGAAAAGGAATCTTTCTACATTGTTGGTACGAATGTAAAGTGGGATAGCCACTTCAAAGAACTGTATGGAGGTTTCTTAAAAATCTAAGAGTAAAGCCTTGCATGATATAGCAATCACACTCCTGGTCATATATCCAGAGCAAACCATAATTCAAAAGGATACATGCTCCCCAATGTTTGTTCCAGCACTATTTACAATATCCAAGATATGGAAGTAACCCAAATGTCCATCAACAGAGGAATGGATAAAGAAGATAGGGCACATATATACAGTTGAGCATTACTCAGCCATAGAAAGGAAATTAATGCCATTTGCATTGGCATGGATGGGTCTAGAAATTGTCAGACAGAGTGAAGTGAAGTTAGAAAGAGGAAAACAAATATTGAATACTATCACTTATATGTGGAATCCATAAAAATGGTTCAGATGAATATATTTGCAAAGCAGAAATAGAGTTTCAGATGTAGATAACAAGCTTACGGTTACCAAGGGCATAAGGGGGAATGGAATAAATTTGAAGTCTTGACATATATACAATACTATATATAAAATAAATAACTAATTAGAACCTATATATAGAACAGGGAATTTTACTCAGTGCTTTGTAGACTGGAAGAAAAATCTAAAAAGGGTGGAGATATATATATATATATATATAAAACTGATTCATTTTCTTGGGCTCCAAAATCACCGCAGATGATGACTGCAGCCATAAAATTAAAAGATGTTTGCTCCTTGGAAGAAAAGCTATGATAAAACTAGACAGCATGTTATAAAGCAGCGACATTACTTTGCTGACAAAAGTCTGTCTAGTCAAAGCTATGGTTTTCCCAGTAGTCATGTGTGGATGTGAAAGTTGGACCATAAATAAAGCTGACCGTCAAAGAATTGATGCTTTTGAACTTTGGTGTTGGAGAAGACTCTTGAAAGTCCCTTGGACTGCAAGGAGATCCAACCAGTCAACCCTAAAGGAAATCAGTCCTGAAAATTTGTTGGAAGGACTGATGCTGAAGTTGAAACTCCAATACTTTGGCCACCTGATGTGAAGAGACTCATTGGAAAAGACTCTAATGCAGGGAAAGATTGAGGGAGGAGGAGGAGAAGGAGAAGCAGATGACAGAGGACGAGATGGTTGGATGGCATCACTGACTCAATGGACTTGAGTTTGAGCATGCCATCTGAGGTTTCTGACTCAAGTTACCTACTCCAAATAGACATACACATTGATCACTAGATAGTTGCCCAATAGACAATTCCCTGTGCGATTCACTGCATTAAAATATGTGACTTCTATGGTAGTACTAAGAATCAATTCCTTGTAACCTTAATCAGGATATTGTGAATAAATAAGTCTAACACATTAGCACCTAAAGATACACACATCCATGTATCTACAGATACAGTCCAGTATAAAGAGGATAAAGATTCCAATCTAGAACGATCAGAACACAAACCTGCCTGTCCTGGGATTTCTGACTTATGTATGTAGGTGTGTCTGTTTATAAATGTGCAATTTTTGATGAGAAAAAATAGTTTCAATCTATGATGGTAAAGGAATACAACACATTATAGAGAGAAGGTTCATTCAGATGTGACACAGAAGATTCTGACAAGTTAGATCACATAATTTCAGAAAAAATATGATGTTACTGTTATGGACTGAATTGTGTTTCCTCCAAATTCATGTGTTGATGACTTAATCTGTATACTTCAGAATGTGACTGTATTTGGAAATAGAGTCTTTAAAAGAGATAATTAAGTTATAATGGAGTCATTAGTGTGGGCCCTAATCCAATATGACTGATGTCTTTACAATAGAGAATCATGATGCAGACACAGGGGTGGCCATGTGAGGGTATAGGGGGAAAGCTGCCATTTTGTAAGCCAAGGAGTGAAACACAAGAAATCAATCCTCCTAACATCTTGATCTGGGATATCTGGTATTCAGAACTGTGAGAAGTTTCTGATTTTTAACCCACCAATCTGTGGTATTGATATACTATATCCGTGGTACTGATATACCATATCAATACACTTTGTATCTGTACTGTGTACATCTTTGTATGATGACCTTAGCTATCATAGTTGGTATCTATACAGTTACTAAGATGAGAGATTCTTCAAGAAAATTCTGCTCAAAAAGAATGGCGACTCCAACACTATATAACTTTCACAAATCCCAGAAGGAAAGAAAATTCTAAATCTAACAAAAACATAGGAAAAGAATGCAATTAAAAGAGGCATGCTGCTGCTGCTGCTAAGTCGCTTCAGTCATGTCCGGAATAGTTAATAAGAAATTATGGAAGAATCTAAGAATAAACAAGAAATTGCAAAAAAGTCAACTTGATACACCTTTAAAAATCTCGCTCCATTCAAACATTGTCCCTTACTTGGCTGCCAGCTTGAATTTAGACTCTTGACATCCAGGGGGATTATCTTGAAGGCTAATGGCATAATCTTGAACATCTTCAAGCTTTGTCTGAAGTCCCCAGGGTCTTATTTTCTCAATAGTCTTTTATTCCTGAATCTTCACTTGCTTTTGCCATGTTGCCTGATATTAATCTGTATGTGAAAATGTGATCACTCACCATTTTCTGAAAATATTCATGTGCATTAAATATCTCTTGAGTTTAAAAAACTCATTAAATGTTTGTGAGGTCTGTGGAGAGTCTCTATCAGGCTCCAGTGATTTTTCACTACCCTCTGACTTTCTTCTCTCACATTCTCGTCTCTCTGTGTTTTCCTTTTCTCCCACCTTTCTTTCTGTGGAGCATACAAATTCTCTCCAATATTCTAACATATTGGTTTTGATCCTTCTGAGAAATGTTTAGCAGCCCACTCGTTTTAGTTATATATGTTTATGTTCTGAGCAAACATATAGTCTCCAAATTCTCAGCGTAAATTTTGTTAGCAGCTTTTTAAGAATGCTTTTTTCCATCTCATAAACAACAAATGCAGACAAACTTAGAAGAAAATTATAAAGTGGTAAAAATAAAGTATGTAGGTCAATACTTTATAAAAATCATAAATAGTGAGATCATTTTATAAAATAATCTATCACTTTATAAAAATCACAATAGCTTTAATGAGGGAATAAAAGTACTGATTACTCATATGATGTGTTAATTTCAGTTGATCACAGTATTTGATTTTAACCAGAGCTAGATAGCAATGTAAATATAAGTAAAAAATCATGGACTTTGTTTTCTGTTTCCTCAAAGGTTAAACTTTATTCTGAGAAAAATATTCCTAAAGGAAAAGATATGCAATTTTCTTTGTTTCCTCTTGGTTAAGAAATATAATTTCTAATATGGAATCTTCATGTTTCCGTGTGAATTTTTTATTGGCCTTTGAGTAAAAAAGATAGTGGTTAAATGACTAGAGCTACAGATATCAGTATAGGCTTCTCAGGTGGATCAGTGGTATGAAGAATCCACTTGTCAGTGCAGGAGACATGAGAGACCCAGGTTCCATTCCTGGGTTGGGAAAATCCTTTGGAGAAGGAAATGGCAGCCCACTCCATTATTCTTGCCTGGGAAAATCACATGGACAGAGGAGTCTGGCAGGCTACAGCCCATAGGGTTACAAAAGAGTTGAACACAACTGAGCAACTAAGCATGCATGCACAAATGTCAGTATAGTGATTTCTGGGTGTGCACTAAATGCTGCTATAAAAGAGAAAATACAAACGAGATATGAAATATTAAGGCTAACAGTCTATGTTACTCTAGGAAAGGAAGATGTGAACAAAGAAGTTGCTTTTTGTTTCTCGTACAGCATTTCCACTAAATTTAAATCATGTTGTAGTGGAGAGTACATCGATGAATACCTTAATGACAAGGTCTGTAATGTTATTTCTTTGTGTTTATTGAGTTAGTAAGTCTTTGAGAGCACTTCATTGGTATTTAGAATTCATTAGAAATACATGTTGCAATTTCTGGGTTGTAAATTCTTTAAAATAATTTGACACAGTAAATGAAATTTATATAGGGAGATTTAAGATCCAATCTAATACCTGTTAAATAAATAGTTCTGTGGTTTAAAAATTATTTTAGACTACTGCTACTTTTGGTTTCATAAAATTAATTTGATAAACATTGAACCAAATTAGCTGTATAATTGAATTTCATTATATTTTTCTGAACTATGCCATGCTGTATAAATCACATAGAAAGTTAATAGATATAATGTTTCCTATTTCATGGATCTTATTTCTATTTCATGACAGTCAAAGCTTCTATTGTTAAAGTAACTGAAATAATAGTAGCATTTTAATAAAGATGATTATAATTTATGGCTACTACATTCACTTGGGAATTTTTTAAGGCCAAGTAATGTTTACAAATATGAAATTGATTCTGGTGAAATGACTCTTTTTGTCAAGTTATTTCCACGTGTGTCTGCATTTTCACATCCATAGTCAATGTGGGCTACTTTCATCTTTCAAGCTATTGGTTGGTTTGGGGTAAATATTAAGATTGTATTCTTTAAGAAATAATATTTCTTAAATAATATTTCTCTCAAAAAATAATATTTCTCTCAATTCATTACAGAGCAGTTTAGAAAGTGTTCCATAACTTCCTGTCTCCTATACCTACATTCCTATTTCTTTATCTTTTTCTCTAGGACATAGATATGTCAGTCATGTGTTATCATTCCAGTTTATGAGAAATTAGATTCTAATTTAATTTGTTGGTCTATCTTCTTCAGAAGTTTTATATTGATGAACTATCACTTAAAATTGGTTCTCGCTATTCTAAGCAATGAGAACAGGGCAAACTTACTATGAATATCTTATGTTTGAGTTCATTTCCATATTCAAATTGTCTAATTTAAGAAGATTTGTTTCAAGTTTGGTTATGTTAATTTGCATTTTTGTTTTAGACATTCAGATTAATTTTCCTCCTACTTAGTCTTTTGTGTGCTCTGTTGCCTGTTATATTCCATCTTTTTATTTTTTTCTCATGTATATTTTCTTATGACAAGTAACTTGATCTCTTTCTATTATTCTTTTAATTGCCAGAGTAGAAAAGGTAAAGGGTGTCACATTGCATTGGAAGTACAGTGAGTACATATTATTGATAATACTTGCCTTTGAACTCCCAAGTATAGGTTCCTTTTGTAGAAATATTTGTTTATAACTCAAATGTATTTTACTTTAATTTTTAAATTACTCAAATTTCTGTAAATAACGTTGAGATTAACGACTTTCACATTCGTAGCTTTCATGACTGTTTCTTGCTTGTGAAAATAACCCTTTGAATGGGAAAAATAAATTCACTTATTAAATGTCAGAAACATCTCAATCAACAATTTATAAACTAGATTTCACTACTTGAATTTATATTTTGTCCCAGACTTGGTATGTTTATGGTAGATGAAGTGCTCTCTATTTTGTATTTTGTTCATGTACATGACATGACCATATACCATGAAAATCTTTTCTAAAAATATAGTATCAAAGCAAAAATTGCACAGAAAAAGGTATTAAGGCAAGGAAAACTTTATTCACAGCTATTGCAGTAAGGGAGTGATGCTAGAATAAGTCTGCATGCAACACGGAGTACCCATTCCGGTACTCTTGCCTGGAAACTCCCATGGTCGGAGGAGCCTCGTAGGCTGCAGTCCACGGGTCACGAAGAGTTGGACGCGACTGAGCGAACTTCGCTTTCGCTTTTCACTTTCATGCATTGGAGAAGGAAATGGAAACCCACTCCAGTGTTCTTGCCTGGAGAATCTCAGGGACGGGAGAGCCTGGTGGGCTGCCGTCTATGGGGTAGCACAGAGTCAGACACGACTGACATGACTTAGCAACAGCACGCAACATAGGGAGTAGTTTTTCATGGACTGGAGTGAGTTAGTGGAAAAGTACTGGAGGACATTAGGGATAAGTCATAGACTCTCTGTGTCTTCTAATTGGCTTTAACCTTTTTCCAAAGGAAAAGTTAACTTCTCATATCTTCATGATAGGAGGCAATTCTGTAACTTGGAGCAATGTGCCATTTAAAGTTAGGCTTCTGCCTTTTCGCAGAAACTGGGAAAGAGGGGCCATCTCTTTTGATGGTTACTTTTAGAAGAGATGATTCCCAGACCCTTAAGAGAGACATGTTTGGATTGTAAAGCTGTCAAGAGGGTTTTTTAAAAATTTTTATCTCAAAGGGGCAGAGAAGAATTTACAAATTACAAGCTTTCCGAAGAAGGAAATGTTCTAGAAAAGGGAGATCTGGAACCTGGAGTCAGGGAGGAGCTTGTCTAAATCTTAGTCAAACTGAAGGAAGCACTAATGCATCTTGATCTTGGTGACTGCCATTAAATGAATGTATAGCACACCTTCAAATTTCCTTATGAGTTTGTAAACTTTTATAGAAAGAATTTAGTTGCTATAGAAATCCAACCATTCTGCCAAACTTTAAGATTTGTGTAGAATCCCCATGGGCAGAGGAGACTGGTGGGCTACATACAGTCCACGGGGTCACACGGAGTCAGATATGACTGAGTGATTAGTTATGACTAATAGTTATTAGCGCAAATATTCATTATTATTTAGAAGATTATTATTAACACAAATAATATTATTTGGAAGATAATTCATTTAAATAGCATCTGATGTCGAAAGTGGCAGAATAAGCAAGCATGGTAGAAATCCAGGGTAATATCTTGCAAGGTTTGTTTGAAAAATGAGTGATAACTGTGAGTACTGAAAGCTGCTGCTGCTATTTCCTGTGAGTGCCTTTTAGGTCAACACATTAGTTCTGGAGTTTACAGAGCTTCTTCACTCCATTATTTTATTCTTTTTTTTAACAAAACTTCAAGCTAGCTTCTATACTAAGTGTGTAACCTTGGGCAAATCTCTCAGTTTCTTTAAAGGCTTCATTTTGGAGTTAAGTTTTCTGTTTTGAAGTGATATTTGACAATACAGTTTTCTAACAAGGTGGTTTTTATGCTTTGTAAGATTTAATTTACTTATTCAAGAAGCATCTGCTAAGAACCCAAAGATGTGGAGGCATGGCACCAGGCCTGAGAAGAAGGCATTTATATAATTTGAGTGGATTGTACTCCAATATTTATTAAAATAAATGTATAGTTCCTGTTGTATGCTAATGAGGATGTAGCAGAGTAGATGCTACACAAGACAGGAACTTTATCATCTGGTTCACATATGAATTCTCAGTACTAAACTCTGAATAACTATGTAAAATCTTGTGCCAAATTCTGTGAGGTGCAGGGGAGGGTAGTGCAGGACACTGCAGGAGGCTGCAGTCCATGAAACTGACTTGGCCCATATGGGCTACTAGAACACAGATAGCGCAAGCTAGATGGCTTATAAACAACAGGGATTTATTTTTCACTGTTCTGGATGCTGGAAGCCTGAGATAAGTGTGCCAGTCTGGGTGTGTAAGGGTCTTCCTCAGGTCTCAGACTTCATTTTATCCTCATATGACATACAGAGCCCAGGGATCACTCTAGATCCTCTTTTGTAAAGGCATTAATTCCATTCTTGAGGGTTCCATGGTATAATCTAATCACCCAAAGCCTCCCATCTCTAAATGCTATCATATGGAGCTTTATGTTTTAGCATATGAATTTTGAGAGGACACAAGCATTCAAACCACAGTAATTCTAGGTTCTATGACTAGTTCTATGCTCAGTGATTTATAGTGCTCCATACTCCTGCTGCCCAAGTTACTGCATTTGTAAACTGTGTATGCTTTTGTCTTTCATCAGAATGTAAATAACTTGACTCTACATATCTTATCTGCTCATCTAGAGATAAAAGAATAAAAATTACCCTAATAATTAGTGTTTGAATTTCAAGTGTTTTAAACAATCTATACTATTTTTTAGGGATACCAAATATTATGAAAACATAATTTACATATAACATTGGATACTTAACCACATTTTTATAGTAGTATTCTTAAGTGCCCCTCACAATACCCCAAATAGAGTAACCACTGAATACATTTTTGTTGAGCAAATTAATATAATTAACATTACTTACACTTTTTTGTAGTAAGGTATCTACAAGGTAGGACTGAGTTGACCTAATTTCAGATATTAAACATGAAGAAAAGTAGTGAAACTCTCCATTTTAATAACAATCCATAATTTAAACCTTTCACCAGTATCTTGGAATGGCCCCAGGCTTAGTCTAAGCACTGATGAAAACTTACAGTTTTTTAGTAGGATTTTTAACATAGCCTACATGGGGCTGATTGAATTGAGACTTCTTGATATTCAGACTTTTGAAACTGAAGTGCATAAATGTGGGCTTAGTGATTGGAATGGTAAATGATGCTGTCATTTCTTTTTCTCCTCTTCATACTAAGGACAGGATGCCTTAGGCTGGAGAATGCTGATGCAGAAAGATTTGATGAGGTTAAAAGGAGTTCTATTTCGCTTGACCATCATGGGTTGGCCTTTAGGGTCCCAGGGCATGTGAGAATAGATGAAACAGATATAAGCGGCTGGAGAAAACGGAAATCACTGAGGACCCTGAAGTGCAGGAGTAGGCTTCAGTAGGAGCCCTGCCAACAATACTGGTTTTTACTGCATTAGCCCTTGCTGCCAGAACAAGGGTATTTCATATTCTGGTGCTTGCTTCTAGAAGTCAGAGGTGGGAGACAATTTTTGATAAGTGATTTTTCATTCAGGTCTATGTATCAGAGAGGACAGTCCCTCAACTTATTACCTTTGATGTATTTTTGTTCTGCTTCAATATTATTTTTTAAAAATGAAACATTTCTTCCATAAAAACTTCTTTAACCTTCAGCATATCAGGTTAGTAAAGGACTTTAGAATACATTTCCTTGACTTTTCCTGCCATGGTATGTATAAATATTTAACTCAACATTATCACTAACTAATTCATGCTTAGAGCTAAAACTTTTGATCCAAAGTAATAGATAACTGCAGAGCATGTTAATAGGAAAAAAATAAGGCAAATCTGGATGATAAGTATCATAAAGGATCCTCTTATCTTAAGATGGTCCATTCATAATAAACTCACTGCTATTTAGATGAAAAGTGAGTTTTACTCTGCTTTAAAATCCAAAATCAAGATCTCAAAAAAAATTCTGCAAGGCATATGATAACATCAGTACTATTTAATTTTTCTGTAACATTACTGGTAGAATGGTAATAATATTGGCTTGTTTCTTTCTGAAAGGAAGCCATCACTTAATTGCAAGAAAACTTAAATAGAACTATGTTAAACTTATCAATAACTAAAACTGCTAGCTGCTGTTGGATGTGGTGTGAGAAAGAGGGGGAAAGAGAAAGAGAAAATCTGAGCAAAACCTTGAGAAAGGAGGATAGTACCTGAACTTACTTGTTTATTTAAATGTTTATTTTCTCTTTCCCATGCTGGATGATTAGCTTGGATAGGCCCATGTCTGTTTTTTTGGCCACTGAATGTCCAGTAATTCCAACAGTGCTGAGTATAAAATATATGCTCAGTAATACTTGATAAATTTATGCATGAGCTCACTTGATACTTTCATCTTTCATATCTGGGAATTCTAACTGAGAGAGAACTTCTCTCCTTATTTGAACCAGTATCTGAGAAAACCCTTCTTTTTCCTTGGTAAGGTGGCCAGATAAAATCCAGGTCACCTACTTAAGTAGGTGATTTTTTTTCACTAGTATTTCTCAAATATGTTCCATGCAAATGTGGGATCTATTTTTTTTAAAATTGTTGTTTATCAGAAATTTAAATTTAGCTAGGAGTCTTGCATATCTATTTGTCAAATCTGCCAACCATCTCCTTTGGGTAGGAGAGAGAAGAAACTGAACTAATAACATGGAATTTCCTGCTCAAGGTAGAGTTACCGGTCATCATAACTTGATGCATCCTACTCCAGGTGGTATGAAAGGATAAAAAGCCAATGGAACAAGAATAATTCAAGAATGTTTGTGGGGCTTCCCTTGTGGCTCAGATGGTAAAGAATCTGCCTGCAGTGATGGAGACCTGGATTTGATCCCTGAGTTGAGACGATGCCCTGGAGGAGGGAATTCAAGAATGTTCAGGGATAGTCTTAAGTGTAAGCCCACAGATCCCACAGATCATTGATTCTGAAATGGCAGAAGCATTTAGGGGTTTGGAATGGATAGACAGGGTAAGAGCCAAGGACAAAAGGAAAGAGTTGAGTTGGCCGTACAATGAAACCTTTGTGCTTCTGTAGCTCATTTTTTTTTTTTAATCCAATGGAAATATTAGATCTGACTTAAAGGTACAGAGATGAGGCAGGGGTTCTAGGATAATAGCCCCCTCCTCTACAATAAAAAAAAAAATCTCCCAGTAAAATGATTTGATGAGCTAATTTATATGTTTCATGTTTTGCTGATTGATTCTTACCAAAAATGGAAGTCTATAGTAGTGGTTAGGATTTTATGTAATTGTAAGATGTTCAAGAGCATATGACTCTTAAGTTACTCCATTTCTCATAATCCATTCATTCATGTATTAACACCTGAATTTTATTTATTTATTTATAGCTTACCAGACTCTATTTTGGGTTTCAGAAATAAAGCAATTGAGCAAGACCATTTAGTTAGAGCAAACGGACAGTTAACAAAATTTCAGATTGTAATAAATATCTTGATATGAAACAGTATAACTGAGCTGAGGGGTTGGGGAGAGCTACTTTTGGTAGGGTGCTCATGGGTAGCCTCTCCAAGGAGACTGAAGTGAGTCTTGAAGGGTGAGATGGAAGTAGCCATGCACAGAACCAAGGGAAGAATGATTTTTATGCAAAGGGAACAAGTGCATAAGCTCTTTACTTGGGAAAAGTTCAGAGTTTTCAAGGAAAGAAAGGAAGCAAGAGTGGTTGAAGAGTAGAAAATGAAATTGGAGAGGCATTGAGGGCTGGAACATGTTTGGATCTTATAAATCTTGGTAAGGAGTTTGAATTCTTTTCAGAATGCTTTGGGAAAGAGAGTTTTAAGTGGGGAAACAATGTAATTTAATTTTCATTTAAAAAGATAGCGGCTGCTAAGTGGAAAATAAACTGAACACATGAATGAGGAACAACAGTTGAAGTAGGAAAACAATCACAGTTTAGAGGCCACTATAGAAGAGGATTCCAGTATGAGTGGTGATTTGAACTAGAGGGATACAAATGAGGATGAAAAGTGGTTAGATTTGGGTTTACTTTGGAAGTAGAACAGACAGTTTATTTATAGATGTTATGTGAATTTATCGAGGAAGGGAAGAGTGAAGAGTAAATCCTAGTTTTTGGTTTGAGCAGTTTGTTGGTATCTTTTACTAAGAAAAGACTAGTTAAGAAACAAAGTTAAGGGAATCACTAGGTTCCTTTGAATATGTTAAATCATACATGTAGAGAAGTCATGGAACCCACTGGCTATATGAGTAAAAATTCAGAAATATATATATGTATATGATAAATGTTTATAAATCATCAGTGTGTGGATAATAATAAAAAGGAGATAAAAATTGGAAAGATAGCATGTGGATAACATTTTAAGACTTACAAATGAATTAGATTATTGAGACAAAGAATATTTTAGAGAAGGCTGAGGATTGAATTATGAAAAAGAAATGTGAATAATGGAGTAAACATATAGCTGTGTAAAAATCATATGAGAAACCTGATTAAATACAAAAAGAGAAGCATTCATTGGATATTCAACATGGAAGCCATTAAAGATCAGATTAAGAATGTCTCTGCAATAGTAAGATAGGGAGTCAGATTGGAGTGGATGGAAGAATAAATGGGAGGTGAAAAAGTACCAACAGGGAGTAGAAATTCGGGGGAAAAAAGAAGGAAAAATAGCTGGGGTGGTATGTGGGAAGATACACATACCTCCATTCCAAGGGAGGATTTGAAATGGTTTGAGACAAGAATTTAATCTAATGAGGAGGAAGAAACTGGAAATAAAAGAAGAGAAGAACGTTAATATAAAAGTGGCAACCTTGAGATGATCCAAGGTTGTGTTTCAGAACACAAAAATTTCCAGTTTATTCATTCAGAAAGCATTTCTTTAACACCTACAACATGTCAGATACTGGCATAGACACTGAAAATATAAAGACAAAATCTGTAACTTAAGGTTGCTTATAATCAAAGAAGAGATATAATTAAATAAAAATATGTGCAGAAATGAATTATAGAGCTTATGTATGAAGTTCTAAGAATAAAACTCAAGATAACTTTCTGAGTGATAAGAGAACCATCTTGACTTCTTTATAGATCTTTAGAATAAGGCTGTTCACAACCTTATTTCTTCTGATATTTTCTTGAGGAATAACTAATCAATGACTGACTTGACTTAGCACATTTAAATATTACATATTAAAATATTAATTTCAAAATATGCTCATGAAAGCCACAAAACTGATATCTCATCCACAGATTTTCGGAGGGAGATAACATGTGTCTTAGATTAGACTGTTTAGGTAGTTCTAGTTTGTTGTGCCAAAACAACTCCTTTCAATTTGAAAACTGCAAGATTCCTTTGGTAAAATGCCTTTGAAATGTCAGTTTATTTCTTTTCTAATATTTCAATGTTATAAATGTCTGTTTATTTCAGATTGTTTTAGTAATTTCCCAATTGTTTAATCACAGGGAACAACTATCTATTATGATTATCCAAGAGGAAAGAGAATGGGCAGAGGGGGGCACCTAAGCTCATTTTTCAGTGGTGAATGTCATTAGCATTAACCTTTTTAGACTGTCTGTCTCTGTTATCTGGAAGAGCTGGAAAAGGGTTTATTCAGGCAAAATTGCAATTTTGCTCTTTGCCCTATATCACCCTTGACTCCTGCCTATATTAATGGTTGGAACATAGACTGACCATCTTTCAGGCTGTCTTTCAGGCAGTGATTGCAGTTGCTCTTCTCTCTCTGTTTCCTGAGTTTAAAGATCAGAAAGTCATTGGACCAGTTGATGGGATGTGTTGTTTCTTACTTGCTTCTATTTAGACTCGAAGAAAAAAACATTTGTATACACATTTTGAAACTTATCTTCATTCCTAATTTTAAAAGATACTGCTCCAGTGGTCCTTCTTCAGAACTCTCCAAGAGACACTTTATGGCTATTTTACTCCATGCTGGAGTCTTTGTAAACTCACTGTGATTAATAGCTGCTGGTCAACAGCTTAGAATACTCTGCCAAGAACAGGTTCCAGAACTATGGTGGTCAAGGCCCTGGTGTTTCTCTGTTGATATATTCAGAGCAGCATCTTCAGTGATTTCTTTTATCTCTTCCCTGCCAGACTGTGACCCTGGATAATAAGAAAGCTGATAAACTATGTACCACTTTGAGGGAATATGTTAGATTATAGTGGCCTTGGCTTTAAGATAGCCACACTTTTCAGTTATAAGATGAAGAGACAGTTTATAGCCCTGCTTTCAAAATGGGTGATTTGAACTAGAGTGGAGTGGGGATTAATTGCAGCTTGAGTGTACTATAAGGACCAGGAGACTCATTATGAATTATTGGCTTGCCCTAGAGTTTTGAATGACTGGTCCTCTTTTTTTATCAGACTTTGAAATCATGTGAACTAGTTTTGATACCATAGAATCAAAAGGACAAAGTGTGGTTTAATAGTGCCGTATATTATTCCCATCTATTTAATATCATTAATCATCTTCATTTCCATACACAGTGCAATGTGGATAACCTCAACTCTCCCATCTGTAACAGCTTTTTTCCAGATAGTATTGAGATTTTCACATAATATTGTAGATTTATTTATTTACATAATTGCTTTCCAGAGCTTTTACCTTCTTTTTTTCCTAATGTCTATATCTATTTTCTAGACCTTTGCCATTTAAAAGTAATCAAATTTTGACACTTATATTTTAAATACCTAAAATTCTTTTCTAATGAGTTTATTATTATTCTTTATTAATATTTGTATATTTGAATAATCAGCTTGTTATTAATTTTAGGTCTTAAATGGAGATATTAAAAGGAATCCAATTTTAATCTCTGTAGACATCTTCTTAGTGTTCTACCATTTCTTTGATTATAAGCCCATATTTCTATTGTTAATGAAACTTACAGCAGATATACAAGTGCTCATTTCCAAACTAATTTGAATTAATTTTTCAGTGTGTGGCTTGATATTATAACCCTAAAATTTCACAGCAGTTCCAAGAGTCTTAAACATCATGTTAGTGATTATATAAATAACCTTTAATTTTGCATATCTGTTCTCCTAGGTGAGCTGTTTTCTTAACTCTGAGAATCAAATGTTCACAAAGCAAATGCCAAGCTGAAATTAATATCTTTAGAATAAGCAGCATGATGGTGAAGTGCAGTCATCAATAGCTAAAGGCCAACCAGGAAAGAATTGTTGCATCATGAGTATTTAAAGGCACCTGTGAAATGCAGAGTTCTAATCTTGTTAATTTGTTTACTTTTACCACTTCAATGGACAGTATACTGCCTCACTGGGCCTTTGTTTTCTCTAAATTATAAACACACTGAAATACAAGTTGATCAATCTAAAACACGTCACATACAAGCTTGACAAATTATAAGCTCTTACTTCTTAGCTCAGTGTTTGATATGCAGAGCTAGTGAGCTCAGGGAGGTCTCTCACTTCTTACTGGAGATTCCTAGTAAACCCACATTCTTTGTATAATTCAAAGAATAATACAGGAATAGAGTGTTAAAAATATAAAATCAGAGATTGTGTTCACCTATGGCTGATTCGTGTCAATGTATGGCAAAACAAATACAGTATTGTAATTAAAAAAATAAATAAATTTAATTAAAAAAATAAAAATATAAAATCACAGATTTTAATGTTTTTCTTTGGCTTTTGACTCTGTGGGTAGAAATTTGTTAATATTTGGCCATATAGATCTTAGACTACATCTAAGCCAAAAGAAAATAAGTGTCTTTACACTTCATAGTGTCTTTACACAATCATTTCCAAAGTGATTGAAAAGATGTGTTTTAATTTATCCCTTCGTATCTTTTAAATCTTATCCTTTGTAATTTAATTCCATGTTCAGGTGATTTGGAAGTATTTCCATCTTCAAGAGTAAAGAGTGATTTAGGCATTCACTCATCAAAAAGGTGGCATGATTTTAGTATCATGACTTTGGAGTGGCTTTCACAAAGGAGTTACTCTGCTGTCTCATCCTGGAAGAGAGAAAGCATCTAGGTCAGTTGCTTTAAAACCAAAGTCATTAACAGAAGTCTGATGCTATATTTTGAGTGTTTTATAATCACTTCATATACAGCTCTCTAGAAGTATGTTTTAGAGTAATTCTATATTAATTTTGAAGATTTCTTTTTACTTGAAATTATGGGTGTTTTACTGAAAATAAAATTAGTGATTGAGAAGTATACTCTGTTATAGTTAGTTAAATCTCTCCACATTATAATTAAACTTGACTTAGGAATAGAATTCTGCATATCTATTTACCTACTTACCTAACTACCTATCGTCTATCACCCCTGTCTTGGTCAGAGACTATCTATGACCACTTTTATTTTTAGAAAATGATGGATATGAGCATTTAGTTGGCTTATCTCCTCTCCTTAGACTAACATCTTTGTTAGGTTCCTTATTTACATCAACTAATTGTTAAAACTAAAATCAACATTAAAATCAACATTGGCAAGTTGATTCCTCCAGTTCCATTCTTCTTTCTCAAGATTGCTTTGGCTATTCGAGGTTTTTTGTATTTCCATACAAATCTTGAGATTATTTGATCTAGTTCTGTGAAAAATACTGCTGGTAGCTTGATGGGAATTGCATTGAATCTGTAGATTGCTTTAGGTAGTATACTCATTTTCACTATATTGACTCTTCCGACCCATAAGCATGATATATTTCTCCATCTATTAGTGTCCTCTTTGATTTCTTTCATCAGTGTTTTATAGTTTTCGATATATAGGTCTTTAGTTTCTTTAGGTAGGAATATTCCTAAGTATTTTATTCTTTTCGTTGCAATGGTGAATGGAATTGTTTCCTTAACTTCTTTTTCTACTTTCTCATTATTAGTGTATAGGAATGCAAGGGATTTCTGAGTGTTGATTTTATATCCTGCAACTTTACTATATTCATTGATTAGCTGTAGTAGTTTTCTGGTCGAGTCTTTAGGATTTTCTATGTAAAGGATCATGTCATCTGCAAACAGTGAGAGTTTTACTTCTTCTTTTCCAATTTGGATTCCTTGTATTTCTTTTTCTGCTCTGATTGCTGTGGCCAAAACTTCCAGTACGATGTTGAAGAGTAGTGGTGAAAGTGGACACCCTTGTCTTGTTCCTGACTTTAGGGGAAATGGTTTCAATTTTTCACCATTGAGGATAATGTTAGCTGTGGGTTTGTCATATATAGCTTTTATTATGTTGAGGTATATTCCTTCTATTCCTGCTTTCTGGAGAGTTTTTATCATAAATGGATGTTGAATTTTGTCAAAGGCTTTTTCTGCATCTATTGAGATAATCATATGATACTACAAAGCCACAGTCATTAAGACAGTATGGTACTTGCACAAAGACAGAAATATAGATCAATGGAACAAAATAGAAAGCCCTGAGATTAACCCACACACCTATGGACACCTTATCTTTGACAAAGGAAGCAAGAATATACAATGGAGTAAAGACAGTCTCTTTAACAGGTGGTGCTGGGAAAACTGGTCAACCACTTGTAAAAGAATGAAACTAGACCCCTTTCTAACACCATACACAAAAATAAACTCAAACTGGATTAAAGATCTAAATGTAAGACCAGAAACTATAAAACTCCTAGAGGAGAACATAGGCAAAACACTCTCCGACATAAATCACAGCAGGATCCTCTATGATCCAACTCCCAGTATACTGGAAATAAAAGCAAAGATAAACAAATGGGATCTAATTAAAATTAAAAGCTTCTGCACAACAAAGGAAACTATAAGCAAGGTGAAAAGACAGCCTTTTGAATGGGAGAAAACAATAGCAAATGAAACAACTGACAAACAACTAATCTCAAAGATATATAATCAACTTATGCAGCTCAACTCCAGAAAAATAAATGATCCAATAAAAAAATGGGCCAAAGAACTAAATAGGCATTTCTCCAAAGAAGACATACGGATGGCTAACAAACACATGAAAAGATGTTCAACATCACTCATTATCAGAGAAATGCAAATCAAGATCACAATGAGGTACCATTTCACACCAGTCAGGATGGCTGCAATCCAAAAGTCTACAAACAATAAATGCTGGAGAGGATGTGGAGAAAAGGGAACCCTCTTACACTGCTGGTGGGAATGCAAACTAGTACAGCCATTATGGAAAACAGTGTGGAGATTCCTTAAAAAATTGCAATAGAACTGCCTTATGACCCAGCAATCCCACTGCTGGGCATACCCACCGAGGAAACTAGAAAGAGACACATGTACCCCAATGTTCATTGCAGCACTGTTTATAATAGCCAGGACATGGAAGCAACCTAGATGTCCATCAGCAGATGATTGGATAAGAAAGCTGTGGTACATATACACTATGGAATACTACTCAGCCCTTAAAAAGAATAAATTTGACTCAGTTCTAAGGAGAGGGATGAAATTGGAACCGATTATACAGAGTGAAGTAAGCCAGAAAGAAAAACACCAGTACAGTATACTGACACATATATATGGAATTTAGAAGACAGTAATGATGACCCTATATGTGAGACAACAAAGAGACACAGAGGTATAGAGTGGACTTTTGGACTCTGAGGGAGAGGGAAAGGGTGGGATGGTTTGGGAGAATGGCAATGAAACATGTATATTTTCGTGTAAGAAACGAAGCGCCAATCTATGTTCAATGTAGGATGCAGGATGCATGGGGCTGATGCACAGGATGATTCAGGTAGAGGATGTGGGGTGGGAGGTAGGAGGGGGCTTCGGCATTGGGAGATTGTGTTCACCTATGGCTGATTCGTGTCAATGTATGGCAAAACAAATACAGTATTGTAATTAAAAAAAAATAAAATCAACATTGGGAGTAGATGTACTTGTAGGTCCTTGTCATGATGTAAGATTGAACTATCTATTGTACATTACCTTTCAAAAAGTCAATTGAGAGAAACAGTTATAGAGAGGAGCACTTGGATGCTATGAAGTTCATTAAATTCATGATTATCAGGAAAGGATGTTAGTTTCCCAGACTAATGGTATTAGTAGAATAAGCTTGGCTATGTCACAGTAACAAAGGGACCCCTTTCTCAGTACTTAAAGTCACAAATTCCTCATCCATGCAAGAAACATGTTTAGAGATCATTTGTGACTTTGCTTCACATTTTATTCGCCCCAAATCTGATATGATTGATCAATGTCTGTTTTGAACATTTCAACTTCAGTGGTGTAAGTAAAAGAGACATGGAGAACCACAAACTGTTAAAGTTGATGTCTGCAAGTGCCAGATGTCACTTCTGTCCACGTTTCCCTGGCTGAATCAGGTCACCTGGACGTTTCTGAATTTTATACTGTAGAGATATATACTTCTTCCCCAGAGAGAGAGACGATAAGAAAGAAAAAAAAAAATCAAACTATTTGGTGAAGAGTATGCTAAATTTGCTAAGTTCCATATTCTTCTTTGGGGGTAGATTTCTTGAGAATGAGATATTTTTTTCAGTACTCAAGCTATCCGTTGGAATCTGATATACTCTCTGAGAGGAGTGTGCCTCCTCATTGCAACTTGTGTGGGATCATGCTGTTACTGTGCTAACTTGTTGGTCTTGACCAGGAAACATAATGACTACTGCTTAGGTACACTATTTCAATCACTTCATTCACCAGACTATGTCAAGCCATGGAT
Source organism: Nanger dama (assembly GCA_917880005.1). Classification (NCBI taxonomy): domain Eukaryota; kingdom Metazoa; phylum Chordata; class Mammalia; order Artiodactyla; family Bovidae; genus Nanger; species Nanger dama. The sequence continues at coordinate 43,331,658 of CAKJTW010000007.1, forward strand.
TTACATTTCAATGTTATACTTACACATGGTACATGGCACATATATATATATACATCCCAATGGCCAAAGCAAGTTATATAACTAAGTCCAATTTAATGGAGCAAAGATATAATTCTACGGTGAAAGAGGAAATGAATAACTAACAATAATATTGTACAATCTGCCATGTTATGTTTAGCCAGTATTTTTCTTGTTAAATCTTGATCAATTATCAAAAAAAGATTAAGCATAGTACTTCCATGTATGTGCTCTGACGATCAGTCATGTCCAGCTCTTTGCGATCCCATGGTCTTATAGCCCACCAGGCTCCTCTTTCCATGGGATTCTCCAGAAAAACTACTGGAGTGGGGTGCCATTTCCTCCTCCAGGGTATCTTCCCAACCTAGGGATTGAATCTGTGTCTCTTATGTCTCCTGCATTGAGGCAGGTTCTTTACCACTAGTCCCACCTGGGGAGTCCCAGCATGGAACTTCTAATTCTTCACAAATAAGCATTCAACAAATATTTGCTAGTAGGCTTAACAGAAATGTAAATCATTACTCAGTTCCAATGAGGTGGATGAACCCAGAGCCTACTAAACAGAGTGAAGTAAGTTCAGAAACAGAAAGACAAATGTCATATGTTAATGCACACACACATAGAATCTAGAAAGATGATACTGATGAACCTGTCTGCAAGGCAGCAGTGGAGACACAGACATAAAGGATGGACTTATAGACACAGAAGTGGGAAGAAGAGGGTGGAAGAACTGAGAGAGTAGCACTGAAATATGCATTACCATGTGTCAAATTTTTCAGTTCAGTTCAGTGGCTCAGTTGTGTCTGACTCTTTGCAACCCTGTGGACTGCTGCACACCAGCCTTCCCTGTCCATCAACAACTCCTGGGGCTTGCTCAAACTCATGACCATCTAGTCGGTGATGCCATCCAACCATTTCATCCTCTGTTGTCCACTTCTCCTCTTGCCTTCAATCTTTCCCAGCATCAAAATCTTCTCCAATGAGTCAGTTCTTTGTGTCAGGTGGCCAAAGTATTGGAGCTTCAGCTTCAGCGTCTGTCCTTCCAGTGAGTATTCAGGACTGATTTCCTTTAGGATGGACTCGTTGGATCTCCTTGCAATCCAAGGGACACTTAAGTGTCTTCTACAACACGACAGTTCAAAAGCATCAATTCTTTGGCGCTCAGTCTTCTTTATGGTTCAACTCTCACATCCATACATTACTACTGGAAAAACCATAGCTTTAACTATACGGACCTTTGTCAGCAAAGTAATGTCTCTGCATTTTAATTTTTCATTTTGCAATGAATATAAAGTCAGATCATACTAAGCAGAAACCAGTATCTATGATTCCTTTCATGTGATAATGGCTATTTTAATTGATCCTGTGACTGTCAAGTACAGATTATTCCTACCAGAATTATCATCTTTGTCTTCTAATGCTATCATTTTTCCCCTAATTAGATGATGATTTAGTGGTATTTACACTATTTTGTAATCTGAGATATATCCTTGAGGAAGAGATAGGTCCTACTGTAATTCTGAGTTCCATTCCATTATTTTAGACTGCCAGGCCTTATCAAACTTTAGAGGAATTCTAAAGTTGCTCCACCAAACTACAGAAATACAGCACATTTACCTCTTAGATAAGAAGTATGAAACAAGGACATTTCCTGAATAAAGAGTGATATGTACTACAGATTTAAATATAATATTCAGGGTAGCAACAGGTGTTTATAGGAAGATACTCATGTGTTTTCTCTGTAAAACTAACTATGTCCTCTTAGTTTCATGATCAAGAGAGCAGATATGACAGAAATATGACAAATATAGGAAACCTGCCTTAATTCCATTGACAGTTGTTGGTGTAACAAACATTTCTTGACTCTGCCTGTGAAGCTAAAAAAAAGGAAAAGAAAACAGAAGAGAGCATCATATTTGGTTTACATCTCCAGCAGGCAGACTTGAGAAACTCTGTAATTTCTCAGTGATTTATAGGAACAGCACACATTTTATTTAGACCAGGAGAGAGAGATTAAGGGGAAAAAGAATAGATCTGTATCCTATATTTCTGAAAAGTTGGGACCAATTATTTGTTCAAGTGTTAGTAGGGTTTCACCTGCTAGTTACTGAGATTTTCTCATGAGCTACCTCTTCAGATGTCAGGACAACTAGACAAAAATCGACCAAGAAAAGGGAAGGAGAAAACATATGCCTTTTCCACTGCTGCAAAAGAGAAGATCAGAACTGCTGCATATAAGCCCATCTCAAGGCCGGAGGCCAGGTAGCTGGTTCTCCTTCTCCGCAAATCAAAGCCTGGAGCAGAAGCTACCGAAACCACTTATTCTGACTGTCAGCTTTTGACTTTGCAAAAGGTCCAGGGAAAGAGGAGCAGAACAGGGGAGGCTGAAAACAAACTGTGCTTTCTGCGACCCCTTTAAATATAAAGAATCGCTGAGGAAAATAGTTTATAAAATTCTTAAACTTTGGAAATTTGGGCCTGTAGAAAGCTGCCTTGAACTTTTGATATAAGCCCTTTTTTTCTGCCTCTTTTCATTACAAATTCTTCCCCTTTCTCAAGCTTTCATTTTCTCATTGAACTCCCCAACACTGTAACCCTCAAGATTCTAAATCTTAGAATTTTTGTCTCTTCCTGAGAAAGTCCAAAATGAAATAATTTTCCTCAAGGGAGTTTGGAGAGCCCAGACAGAGGATGAATGGCGTTTGTATTTCTCTGCTTTGCTTTGAAGGCGTCCTCCAGTTTTTATGCATTTTAGGAATGGAATGTGTTTGTAACAGTTGTTGTTCCAGAAAGCAGAGCTATGTTTTCGGCCCCTTGGTAAATGTGTGGTGGATGCAGTCCTCAGGCAGTGTGGCAGAGAGAATGGTATCCAGTCACAGGGCTGTGAAGGGAGCCCATCGCCCACAGAGCACCCGAGATAATGCTGTCTTGACATTTGTCAGGAGAGGAGCAGCTGGTAACTCTCCTCCCACACCACACCGTTAAAGCCTAGTTCTAATCTCCACTTTCCAGGAAATTTTCCTTTTGTGTCGTCGTTTCATTATGACAGGAAATTCATCTTACGTTTCTATTGGGTGGTTTTGTTCTCTTTACAATGCAGTCGTTTGTAACCATTTATGCTCTGAAAACATTTCTAGCCAGTTTTTCCCCTGCCTGTGTGCTGTGGGTAACCAATTATATTGTGCTTCTTTGTTGGTAAGAATCATGTCTTTTATTTTATTTTATTTTTCCTTTCTGCTGGTGTCTAGCTGAGCACTGCAAAGCTTATGATTGAGTGATAAGAAGAATCCCTCAGTCTCATGAAAAATGACAAGGCAGCCTCCGGTTGCACAATCTCATCATAAGTGTTTGCTGATTAGATTGTCTGAATGTTAGAGTCTGTTTCAGGAGAAGATGTTGGCTTCTCTTTCAACATTAGACTCAAATGAGAAAGCAAGGAAGTGTATAGAGTGTGGTGAGCAAGGAGGGAGAAAAAGCGTGTACATGTTCCTAGCCAATCTCTTTCCATGTTTGCACCACCAATTATAATGACATGAAACACCACCCTGAAACTTCTTTGTCCTTTTATCCTGATGTAATAAGGTACATAAAGGATTGACCTCTTTATTTTATTCCAGGGCCCCCTGACTTACTATGACATTGTACAAGTTACTTTCAGTGCCTTGATTTCCCCATTTCAAAACTGAGAATGAAAATATTATCTACTTCATAGTGATATCAAAATGAATAAAATAAGAATATATGTAAAACTTTGAAAGCAAGACTTGTCATGCAGAAAGTGCTCAATTGACATCAATATCACTATTTGGAGCAGGAAATAAGTGTTGATCAAAGTGGCAATCATAGGTTATCCCAACAGAAGGGGAAAATAGGAATCTTGTGGGACAAGAATAAAATAATCTCTCAACATATTTCTGACTAATCAGTGAGATAGGAAGTTCAGTCTTAAAACTGAATATCAGGTGATCTTTTAACTCACTAATGATAATGAAAATTATTTCTCAGCATAACGTCTACCAAAGGAAGCTCTTGACAATTATCATGCCACTTTAGTGATCCATTTTCTACCCCATTAACTAGTACTTATTAAAATGGGATTGCTATCAGATGGAGATCTTATCTCTACCTTATTATGTAACTAGAGGAAATAAAGTTTTCACCTGGGAAGAACAAAAAAGAATATCAGAAGGCACAGCTTTGCTCATAGACATTACCAAAGGGACAAGACTTGCTGTTGGTTGCTTGAGGTGATTCACTGTCAGTATCGACAGAAGGTGTACTGCTGTGGTAAAAAAAAAAAAAAAAAAATCTTTACTCTGGAAAATACTGCAGAATAGAGGCTATAGTAAAGCATGTTGATTTATTCATATTTCTTAAAGATAATGTGTAAAAATATTAAAGGAATAACATCTTCCATTGTGTTTTTTATCTTGTGTATGAATTGCCAAGGATTTACTAAGTTTTGGTGTCATATATTAGAATATCATTGTAGGATTTTTTTTTTTAAACCTTACAGATTCTTGAAAAGACCTGAAGCATGAGACAATAACTGTAAAATGAGAAGAAAACTGAGAAGTGCTGAAACATAAAATATAATGTCACACACACACACAAATGTAATGTCACTGAAGTGAACACTCTCCAAATAGCAAAAATGCAAATAATGTGTAAAAAATATTAAGAGAGTAGCATCTTCCATTATCTCTCTCTCTTTTTTTTTTTTTTGGTCTTGTTTATAAATTGGCAAGGATTTGCAAAGTAACTTTTGGGGTCATGTATTAGAATATCATTGTAGGGTTTTTTTTTCTTAACCTTACAGATTCTTGGAAAGATCTGAAGCATCAGACAATAACTGTAAAATGAGAAGAAAATTGAGGAGGAAGTGCTAAAACATATAATGTCGCCACACACACACACACACACACAAATGTAACGTCACTTAAGTAAACACTCTCCAGATAGCAATATGGCAAATGAGCACAGAATTCTATCAGGGAGAACCTACCCTGCACTGAACCTTGGTTCACTGGTTAATTTGGTCCAACTGGCCTGGTTAACCCTCTTTAGTGACCTAAAACAATATTTAATTTAAGACTTTACGATGACAATAAAAGGATTAGTTGAAGATGATTAACTCTGAACTGTGAAATAAGAATTATATGGGTTATACAATTAAGCCTGAATGCCTAAGTGTTTGTGAGATTTTGAGCTAAGGATAGGATATCTTTGGGTTTATTCAAAGGTTTCTTTGTTTATTCTTAAATTATACACAAGTGATTTTTCAATCTTTTCATTTCTTCTTTTCTAATACAAATACTTAAAGCTGTACATTTTTCTGTAATTATCACTTTTGCTTTATCCCACAGGATTTCATATGCAGATTTTTAGTTAACATTAGGAATTATTATTAAAATCTTTACCTTGATATTATTTCCTTTTTTTGTAAGTTAGTTTTAATTTCTAAATATAAGGACATTGTTAAGTTGATCTTCCTGTTACTGACTGTAACTTTAATTGTACTGTGTCAGAGAATGTGGTCTATATAATTTTTGCTCTTCATAATTTTAGACTACAGTATTAGTTACTTACTGAATTTTAGACAGAGTTGTATGAGTAAATCTTTTAAACCATGGAGCATCACCGGGTGGACTGACCTAGAGAGAACACGTTTCATTACATGTCTGGGATGTTGGCAAGGATGACTGGAAGATTAGGCTCAGCTGGCCAGAGGGCTAAGGTGATCTCTCTTACTTGGTGGCCTGAATTTGGACTTCTTTCTCATCTTGAGGCTAAGGATTCTAAGATCAACAGAGGAGAAAGTGGTGTGTCATTTTATAACAGCTGTAAAGTCATATAGCGACTTTTTTCCCATTGAGCTCTATTGGCCAAAGAAGTTATAACTATTCCCAGATCAACAAAATATAACATAGAACTCATATCTTAATAGGAGATATGTCAAAGCATTTGAAGGAATTCAAAATAAGATACCATATATTTTGAAACTACTACACATTCTTCATGGAGTATTACATGGTCATTTTTTTTTTTTTTTTTACAAATGTGTTCACAACTGACAGATATATGCAACCTTTAATTGTTAGGTGAACAAAAGAGTAAGTGTTCATTAAGTCATACTTAATTAGAAATCAAGTATTTTATATTTTTAGTACTTCTCAGTCTTTTTAACCGACTAGTTTTTGAGGAAGAAATACATTTGACACCTGAATTTTATCAATTTTTGCTTAATATAGTTTGAGATCATTTTAGTAAGTACATGCAAGTTAAGAAGTATTATGTCATCCTGGTGAACTGGACCTCTTATCCCAGTGATGTGATCCTCTTAACCTAAGTGCTGCTTTAAAGTCTATTTTTCTGATATTGTTATAGATACTGAACATTGTTTTTTATTTTATTTTACTTTACAATACTGTATTGATTTTGCCATACATCAACATGAATCCACCACAGGTGTACATGAGTTCCCAGTCCTGAACCCCCTCCCACTTCCCTCCCCATACTATCTCTCTGGGTATTCCCAGTGCACCAGCCCCTAGCATTCTGTATCCTACATCGAACCTAGACTGGTGATTCATTTCTTACATGATATTATACATGTTTCAATGCTATTCTCCCAAATATTCCCACCCTTGTCCTCTCCCACAGAGTCCAAAAGTCTTCTATACATCTGTGTCTCTTTTGCTGTCTCACATACAGGGTTATCATTACCATCTTTCTAAATTCCACATATATGTGTCAGTATACTGTATTGGTGTTTTTCTGGCTTACTTCACTCTGTATAACCGGCTCCAGTTTCATACACCTCATTAGAACCGATTCAAATGTACTGTTTTTAATGGCTGAGTAATAGTCTACTGTGTATATGTACCACTGCTTTCTTATCCATTCATCTGTTGATGGACATCTGGGTTGTTTCCATGTCCTGGCTATTATAAACAATGCTGTGATGAACATTGGGGTACATGTGTCTCTTTCAATTCTGGTTTCCTCTGTGTGTATGCCCAGCAGTGGGATTGCTGGGTCATAAGGCAGTTCTATTTCCAGCTTTTTAAGGAATCTCCATACTCTTCTCCATAGTGGCTGTACTAGTTTGCATTCCCACCAACAGTGTAAGCGGGTTCCCTTTTCTCCACACCCTCTCTAGCATTTATTGTTTGTAGACTTTTGGATCACAGCCATTCTGACTGTTGTGAAATGGTACCTCATTATGGTCTTGATTTGCATTTCTGTGATAATGAATGACGTTGAGCATCTTTTCATGTGTTTGTTAGCCATCTATATGTCTTCTTTGGAGAAATGTCTATTTAATTCTTTGGCCCATTTTTTGATTGGGTCGTTTATTTTTCTGGAATTGAGCTGCAGGAGTTGCTTGTATATTTTTGAGATTAGTTGTTTGTCAGTTGCTTCATTTGCTATTATTTTCTCCCATTCCGAAGGCTGTCTTTTCACCTTGCTTATAGTTTCCTTTGTTGTGCAGAAGCTTTTAAGTTTAATTAAATCCCATTTGTTTATTTTTGCTTTTATTTCCAGTATTCTGGGAGGTGGGTCATAGAGGATCTTGCTGTGATTTTTGTCGGAGAGTGTTTTGCCTATGTTCTCCTCTAAGAGTTTTGTAGTTTCTGGTCTTACGTTTAGATCTTTAATCCATTTTGAGTTTATTTTTGTGTATGGTGTTAGAAAGTGTTCTAGTTTCATTCTTTTACAAGTGGTTGACCAGTTATCCCAGCACCACTTGTTAAAGAGATTGTCTTTATTCCATTGTATATTCTTGCCTCCTTTGTCAAAGATAGGTGTCCATAGGTGTGTGGATTTATCTCAGGGCTTTCTATTTTGTTCCATTGATCTATATTTCTGTCTTTGTGCCAGTACCATACTGTCTTAATGACTGTGGCTTTATAGTAGAGCCTGAACATTGTTTTTATTAGTTTGCCTTTATTAGAGTCTTACTCCATCTCTTTCAAAATTTCAATGACTTTATATATGTTTTTGCCATTCCTTTACATTTTTTAGCATTTTTGAAATATTGAAATACAGTTAATTCATAATATTATGTAAGTTTCAGGTGTACAGCAAAGCGATTCAGTTATAAATGAAATGTCACCCAAGTCTCTTATGCCTCCTACATTGGCAGGCAAGTTCTTTCCACTAGCCTCACCTGGGAAGTCTATTTATTTATTACATTCTTTTCTGTTACATGTTATTACAAGATTTTGAATATTCTTCCCTGGGAAACACAGGAAATTCGTGTTGTTTCTGTACCCATTCCTTTACTTCCTTTCTTTTAAAGCTTATTTTAATTTTTATTTTATATTGGAACAGTTGATTAACAGTGTTGTGTTAGTTTCAGGTGTGTAGCACAGTGATTCAGTTATACATATACCAGTATCTACTCTTTTTCAAATTCTTTTCCCATTTAGGTTATTATAGAATATTGAATAGAGTTCTCTGTGTTATACAGCAGGTCCTTGTTGGTTTTCTGTTTTAAATATAGCAGCATGTACACGTCAATCATTCTATGTCCTTATATTTTACTTGCCTCTTATAAGAAGTGGATATCTTATAAAGTAGATATATTTATTGTGTTTTTTGATATATTTTGATTTACTTTCATGGTCTTATTTTGTCTCATTTTTTTCTATACTCCTTTTTCTCCTTTCTTGCATGTTAAAATCTTGATTGCATTTTTCTTTTACTAAGTTTTTAAAGTTTACTTTTCATCTTTTAGTATTTAAAAGTCATAGCCTCTATTTCTATTCTTTTTAATCACTGACATTTTGAAATGTTACCAGGGGTAGCATTCTAAAGAAAGTCTGAGACTCAACAATATCCTAACCATTCTACCTGAACAGTACAAGTTTATGAATTCTGCTATCAGTTATGCCTATTTTGTATTTTGCCATCCATTAAGTTTTTTTAATTTCAAAAATTAGATTTTTAATTCCAAATGTTCTATTTTGTTCTTCTTAACCTGAACATTAAAAAAGTCACTATTGTTAGTTCATTCTTATGATTCCACCTTTTATTTTTAAACTTTTCCTATATAATTAGCATATTCTATACTGATAAGTGAAACATTTGAGAGCCTTGGGTTTTCTAAATTTAAAACTTATTATTTTCATGGATTGCTTCTCCTTCAGATTTCTTATCTTGCTTATTTGACAGAACTCTCATCCTTATGATCTCATTTTATTTTACTTTATTCTGCAAGAATCCTGAAGGTCTAAATAGGAGATTTCTTCTTGAGAGAGGATTTACATTTAGTTTTATCAGAAGCTAAAAGAATTCCAACTTTTAACTACTTTAGTTTCTTTTAAAAGTTCAGAATTAAAAGCCTAAGTCTTTGTTTTAGCTACCCCTCAGCTGCTAGGCCAACACACAGTCTTCAAATAGCAGCCCTGGCATGAGTATTGCCTTCTGAGAATCCTTCTCTTTTGCTTAATATTCATCACTCCACATCAGAATTCACAGTTCAAATTTTATTGTTTGCTTATTTTTATTACTGGAGCTGAAGGGAAGGATTGGAGGTTTCCGTTACCTTTCTTAAGCCCAGCAATATATTAAAAATTCTTTCCTTTCCACCCCACCTTAGGATCTAGTTGGTAGGTAGGGAGGGCCTTTATGTATCTGGTCCAAATTAAGAAAAGTCACCCAGATTTTCAGAAACAATAACTCTATGTTATTAAACTTTCTCTTGGATAAATAGCTTGCAGCACCACTCCTTTATACCACTTATTTCAAAGAAGCTATATCTTTATGGCACATGGCTGCCTTCCACTATTTATGGCAGGACTTGAAAACTCATTGCTTGAGATTATTAGTTTGAGAGACTTTGGCTTCTTTAGGGTAATATATTAGCCAGTCTTTCAAATAATATCTGGGCACTTCTCCTGCCTATAAGTCTCCAGTTTAAATAGAGTTTAATGAAGAACAACAGAGCCTGAGAAAAGCCTATTAGGTGTGCAGATGGTGTACCATCAAACACAATCATGAAAAATTAATTATGAGAATGAGGAACAGCCTGAGACAGGATCTGAGTTTATGTGCTCTGATGGACATGTAGTTGTTATGAGCACACACACAAGAAATAGGCTTCTTTGACAGAAGAGCTTCCAAAGACAGATTAAGAGTTCCAGTAAGAAGATAAATATACAAATTGGTTAAGAACTAATAGAATTTATACTTGTTAACTTTTTCCTTTTGGCTCTAACAAAGCTAAGCCTATACCTGCTTTCTTTGCAGCCTGAATTTGTTTTTTTTTTTAAATGAATGATGATTATACAATCTGGATCTGATGAGAAAACTATATGCAGAAAATAATGCAATTATCTCAGATATAAGCAAATGGTCAGCTTCCAGGTGTGTTGAAAAATTAATATGAAAGATTATTCTTCAGCAAGTCACATTCCATTAAAAAGAAAGCATTGACAATAAAAATCTTCATAATGAAATATATTAGAAAGCTCCAGATGATTTGAGACTTATTTCAAGAAATAACTACAATTAGGTTCCAATGCAGAGAAGTCTTGGCTATCTCCTGAAAACTTGATTCCTTTATTTGTCAATATGCATTGAATACTTATGTGCTGGGCACTGTTATAGAAATTTGGATTACGTTATTCAGTTGCTAAACTGAGTTCAACTCTTTGTAATCTCGTGAACTGCAGCATGCCAGGCTTATTTCTTCACTCTCTCTCTGAGTTTGCTCAGACTCATGGCCACTGAGCCAGTAGTGCCATCCAAACATCTCATTCCCTGTTACCCCCTTCTCCTCCTGCCCTTTCCAAGTATCAAGGTCTTTTCCACTGAGCTGGTTCTTCACATCAGATGGCCAACTGTAGCTATTCACATCTGTAGCTATTTCTCTCCTCTTCCCCAGTAGTATACTGGACACCTACCAACCTGGGGGTTCATCTTAAAGTATCAAATCTTTTTTCCTTTTCATACTGTTCATGGGGTTCTCAAGGCAAGAATACTGAAGTGGTTTGCCATTCCCTTCTGCAGTGGACCACATTTTGTCAGGCCCTAACTAGCCAGGACATGACCTTCAGCTGCTCAACGTACCTGGATGACATGCCTGGTGCCCTGGTTGTCCCACTGCTAGTCATCACTGAGTGTATAAATCCTCACTGGCTGTTGGGTGTTGATCAGCATGTGGCTGGGGGTTGAGGCAAAGGTCCTGCTGGGGTGCCTGGGAGCGGGGTCTGGGGAAGGCTGGAGCTGATGTTGGAGTGTGTTGGAGGCTGACTTGCTCATGGCTGCCCAGGAGTCACTGTCCACCGTGAGCCAATCCCCCACCCAGGAGCATATCAGACAAAATTTTCTCTTTCAGAGCTTACATTTTAATGGCTGGGGACAGATAAGAAACATATATGTGTATGTATATATGTGTGTACATACATGTATATTATATCTAATACTAAGGGGAGCTCTAGAGGAAAATAAAGCAGACTAGTGAGAATGAGTTGGAGAAGGAAATGGCAACCCACTCCAGTGTTCTTGCCTGGGGAATCCCAGGGACAGGGGAGCCTGGTGGGCTACCATCTATGGGGTTGCACAGAGTCGGACATGCCTGAAGTGACTTAGCAGTGAGAATGAGTAAACTGTTTTGGAAGTATCTGAATGTGTGTGTGCATGTGTTTGAGTGCATTCATGTTTACATTTTAGGTGAGCTTGTCTGGTAAAGCCTCTCAGAGATCTAACTCTGAGGGAAGAGAGCCTTGCAGGTTATCTGGAATAAGAATGCTGCAGGCTGGAGAATCAGAAAGTATGTATTACCTGAAGTTAGGAGTATACTGGATTCATTCAGAGAATAGATGCAATACAGACTAAGGGTGTCAGTTGTATTTTTTTGTCAGAGAGGTAGTTGGTAGTCACCATTTTCCCATGATACTAACATGATTTTTCTAGAAGTTTTAAGCAATAGCAGTCATTATACTCTCTAGAGATTAAAACTATCTATTTTATGAATTGTAATCATTTCCTGATTATTGACTGATCACTATCTATCTAGAGAATAGCACTGTGCTGAGTTTTAAGACTTAGTCTCTGTTCATAAAGTTCACAATGTAATTCTGGAGACTTTTTGTTTTATTCATTCTCCCTTTGAATCACATTGCTTTTCTTTTCTAGAATGATCCCACTTGGACTATATGGGTTTTTTTAGGCTGACCAATGTCACATCTTCCTAGTCATCAGTCTTGACATGTGGATATCTTTATGACTGGGGAATTTTATCCTTCTGTTTCTTTTATAACACCTCTTGAAGTTAGGGCCAACTTCTGGAGGCTCCTCCAACTCTCCATGGCTTGCAGAAGACTTAAGAGTCTACTTCAATATTATTTGTCTAAACATTCCCTTTTATCATCCAGGGATCTTGATGGAAAAATCTCCTGTGGGTTCTATCATGTAGAACCCCAGTTGCCATGACTTGTTGTTCATTGTTTTTCAGTCGCTGAGTTCTGTTCAACTCTTTGTGACCCCATGGACTGCAGCACACGAGGCTTCCCTGTCCTTCACTGTTCCCCCAGAGTTTGCTCAAACTCATGTCCATTGAGTTGGTGATGCCATCCAATTACCTCATCCTCTGTGGCTACCTTCTCCTCCTGTCTTCCATCTTTTCTGGCATCACGGTCTTTTCCAGTGAGTTAGCTTCTCATATCAGGTGGCCAAAGTATTGGAGCTTCAGCATCAGTCCTTCCAGTGAATGTTCAGGGTTGATATTCTTGACTTATGCCTCCTGACAATTACTGTTAGAGGCTAGGGAGCAGGGACATTTCTCCAGTAATTCTTTTCTCCTCTTTGAGGTCCTCTTTCTCTCCTGATCAAACTCTGGAAGTGACTTAGCATGAACTTTGCCTTCTTTTTTAATTGACACTTTATTCTTTTAGAATAGTTTTAGTTTCACAGCAAAGGGGAGGGTACAGAGATTTCCCATATGCCTCCACCTATGCAGAGCCTCCTCTATTATCAATATATTTCACCAGAGAGGTACATTTGTTACAACCATTGAACCTATGTTAATGTAGTCATTGTTTCCCAGTTCTCTGTGTATTAAACTTTATATCTCTTTTCCATCAGAAATTTGCATTTGACACCCCAATTGAAAGTTCTAAAGTGTAAGCCTTATTCTTTCTCCAAAAGTGTAGCTTTTAAATTTAAGTATCTTTAGCTCTCTCAATTATTTTTTTCCAAATGAATTCCAAAAGTCTACTTAGAAACCCAAAAGCCTACTTGGAAACCCAAAAGACAACAAATCGACTTTCTGGTTTGGGCTATATAGGTTCTTCCCTAAGGTAATAAACTTGGAATTCCTTGATCTCAAGGGCAAGTTTTAATTGGGAATAAAGAACTTCTCTGTTAGTGTATTTAAAGCTTATCCTATTTGTTGTCATGTCTGACTAGGTTGTATCTGACTCTTCGAGATCTCATGGGCAGCAGCATACCAGACTTCCCTGTCCTTCACTATTTCCTGGAGTTTGCTTGAACTCATGTCCATTGAGTTAGTGATTCTCTCTAACCATCTCATCCTCTGTCACTCCTTTCTCTTCCTGCCTGCAATCTTTCCTAGCATCAAGGTCTTTTCCATTGAGTTGGCTCTTTGCCTCATTTGGCCAAAGTGTTGGAGTTTCCCATTATCTTTCCAATGAATATTCAGGGTTGATTTCACTTAGGATTGACTGGTTTGATATCCCTTCAGTCCAAGGAATTCTCAAGAGTCTCCTCCAGCACTGCAATTCAAAAGCATCAGTTCTTCAGTGCTCAGCCTTCTTTATGGTTCAGCTCTCACATCCGTATGAAATTACTGGAAAAACCATAGCTATAACTATATGGACTTTTGTTGGCAAACTGATGTCTCTGCTTTTTAGTACGCTTTCACGGTTTGTCATGCCTCGGGTATAGCTCACTTGTAGAGCCCATGCTTAGCATGCATGAGGTCCTGGGTTCAATCCCCAGTACCTCCATCCTTATATTTTAGCATCCCAAGTGGCACTACTGGTAAAGAATCCAGCTATCAATATAGGAGACTCAAGAGATGTGAATTCAATCCCTGGGAGGATCCCTTGAAGAAGGAAATGACAACCCACCCCAGTATGAAGGTTTGTCATTGCTTTCCTTCCAAAGAACAAGCATCTTTCTGCAGTCACCATCTGTAGTGATTCTGGAGCTCAAGAAAATAAAATCTGTCACTGCTTCCCTCCTCCCCACCCCCCACCCCTTCTATTTGCCATGAAGTGATGGGATCAGATGCCAAGATTTTAGTCTTTCAAATGTTGAGTTGCAAATGAGCTTTTTATTTTCCACTTTTCAGCCTCATTAAGAGGCTCTTTAGTTCCTCTTCATTTTCTGCCTTTAGAGTGGTATTTGTGTATCTATGATTGTTGATAATCTCTGGGCAGTCTTGATTCCAGCCTGTGATTCATCCAATGCAGCATTTCACATGATGTACTCTGCATATAAGTTAAATAAACAGGGTGACAATATACAGTGTTGTCTTACTCCTTTTCCTATTTTGCACCAGTTTGTTGTTCCATGTCCGTTTCTAACTGTTGCATCTTGACTCACATACAGATTTCTTGGTACTCCCATTTCTTTCAGAATTTTCCACAGTTTCATATGATCCACACAAAGTTTTTAGTGCAGTTAATGAAGTAGAAGGAGATATTTTTCTGGAATTCCTTTGCTTTTTCCTATTATCCAACAAATGTGGACAATTTTATCCCTGGTTTCTCTGACTTTTCTAATCCACCTTGTATGTCTGAAAATTCTCAGTTCACCTACTGCTCAAGCCTAGCTTGAAGGATTTTGAGCATATCCTTACTATCATGTGAAATAAGTACAATTGTATGGTCGTTTAAATGTTCTTAGGCATTGCCTTTCTTTGGAATTGGAATGAAAACTGGAATTTTCAGTACTGTGGCCACTGTTGAATTTTCTAAATTTGCTGGCATATTAAGTGCAGCACTTGAAGAGAATCATCTTTTTAGAATTTGACATACCTGGAATTCCATCACCTCCACTAGATTTGTTTGCTGTATTGCTTCCTAAAACCCATTTGACTTCACACTCCAAGATGTCTGGCTCTAGAGGAGTGACCACATCATCATGGTTATATAGATCATTAAGACATTTTTTTTTGTATAATTTTTATTTTTATGTGTGTGTGTTTTCTTGCCACCGCTTCTTAATCTCTTCTGCTTCTGTTAGGTCCTTACCATTTCTGTCCTTTATCATGCCCTGCAATGCAGAAGACCCCAGTTCAATTCCTAGGTCAGGAAGATCCTTTGGAGAATGGATAGGCTACCTAATTCAGTATTTTTGGACTTCCCTTGTGGTTCAGCTGGTAAAGAATATGCTTTCAATGTGTGAGACCTGGGTTTGACCTCTGGGTTGGGAAGATCCCCTGGAGAAGGGAAAGGCTACCCACTCCAGTATTCTGCCCTGGAGAATTCCATGGACTCTATAGTTCATGGGGTCACAAAAAGTTGGACGTAAATGAGAAACTTTCACTTCCACTTTCACTTTCTTACATGAAATGTTCCCTTTCTTCCCCTGGTGGTTCAGAGGGTAAAGAATCTGCTTGCAAGGCAGGAGATCTGAGTTAGATCACTGTCTCAGAAATATCCCCTGGAGAAGGGAATAGCTACCCACTCCAATATTCTTGCCTGGAGAATTCCATTGACAGAGGAGCCTGGCAGGCTACAGTTGCACAGAGCTGACATGAGCGAGTGACTAACGTTATCCTACTATAGGATAAATTAAATGAATAATTGAATTACATATGTGATCAATGAAGTCTATTTTCATAAATGATATACAAATTACTTCATTTATGTTATGCATCCATTCATATCTCCGTATCTGCAACTTCTGAATCCAAAGTTCAACAAATTCTTTGTATATTTCTTCTTTGTATGTTACTGGAAGAGAAGAATACAGATGACTACAAAGAGATGCTTGAGGGTAGAGTATCAACCCTGATTATATGGAATTCTTCTGTAAGAGAATTTATCTTGTATGTATGTATTTATATATGTCAGTATTGACATATATATTCATTTTATATTTTGGATAATTATGCAGTCAGTTCAGTTCAGTTCATTTGCTCAGTTGTGTCCAACTCTTTGAGACCCCAATGAATTGCAGCATGCCAGGCCTCCCTGTCCATCATCAACTCCTGGAGGTGACTCAAACCCATGTCCATTGAGTTGGTGATGCCATCCAGCCATCTCATCCTCTGCCATCCCCTTCTCCTTCTGCCTGCAATCCCTCCTAGCATCAAATCTTTTCCAGTGAGTCAACTCTTTTCATCAGGTGGCCAGAGTAGTGGAGTTTCAGCTTTAGCATCATTCCTAACAAAGAACACTGAGGACTAATCTTTAGAATGGACTGGCTGGATCTCCTTGCAGTCCAAGGGACTCTCAAGAGTCTTCTCCAACACCACAGTTCAGAAGCATCAATTCTTCAGTGCTCAGCTTTCTTCACAGTCAAACTCTCACATCCATACATGACTACTGGAAAAAACATAGCCTTGACTAGATGAACCTTTGTGGCAAAGTAATGTCTCTGCATTTGAATATGTTATCTAGGTTGGTCATAACTTTTCTTCCACAGAGTAACTGTCTTTAATTTCATGGCTGCAGTCACCATCTGCAGTGATTTTGGAGCTCCCCAAAATAAAGTCTGACACTGTTGCCACTGTTTCCCCATCTATTTGCCATGAAGTGATGAGACTTGATGCCAGAATCTTTGTTTTCTGAATGTTGAGCTTTAAGCCAAGTTTTACACTCTTCCATTTCACTTTCATCAAGAGGCTTTTAGTTCCTCTTCACTCTCTGACATGAGGGTGGTGTCATCTGCATATCTGAGGTTATTGATATTTTTCCTGGCAATCCTGATTCCAGCTTGTGCTTCTTGCAGCCTAGTGTTTCTCATGATGTACTCTGCATAGAAGTTAAATAAGCAGGGTGACAATATACAGCCTTGATGTACTCCCTTTCCTATTTGGAACCAGTCTGTTGTTCCATGTCCAGTTCTAACTGTTGCTTCCTGACCTGCATATAGGTTTTTCAAGAGGCAGGTCAGGTGGTCTGGTATTCCCATCTCTTGAAGAATTTTCCACAGTGTATTGTGATCCACACAGTCAAAAGCTTTGGCATAGTCAATCAAGCAGAAATAGATGTTTTTCTGGAACTCTCTTGCTTTTCCCATGATCCGGCGGATGTTGCCAATTTAATCTCTGGTTCCTCTGTCTTTTCTGAAACCAGCTTGAACATCTGAAAGTTCACGGTTCACATATTGCTGAAGCCTGGCTTGGATAATTTTTAGCATTACTTTACTAGAGTGTGAGATGAGTGCAATTGTGTGGTAGTTTGAGCATTCTTTGGCATTGCCTTTCTTTGGGATTGGAACGAAAACTGGCCTTTTCCAGTCCTGTGGCCACTGCTGATTTTTCCAAATTTGCTGGCATATTGAGTGTAGCACTTTCACAGCATCATCTTCTAGGATTTGAAAGAGCTCCACTGGAATTCCATCACCTCCACTAGCTTTGTTCATAGTGATGCTTTCTAAGGCCCAGTTGACTTTTCATTCCAGGATGTCTGGCTCCAGGTGAGTGATCACACCATCGTGATTATCTTGGTCATGAAGATCTTTTTGTACAATTCTTCTGTGTATTCTTGCCATCTCTTCTTACCATCTTCTGCTTCTGTTAGGTCCATACCATTTCTGTTCTTTATCTACGCCATCTTTGCATGAAATATTCCTTTGGTATTTCCAATTATGCAATACGAATGAATTTATTTTGCTGATTAAATTGAGCACTTTCTTACTCTTTGGCACTATAAAATGCACAAAGTTCATCTTGTATATTTCCTGTTCCAATTCTAGAATCAACTTTTTCTCCAAGGATCCTTGTTCCTTTACAGCAGAGTGTTATTAGAAACCAAGGTCTGGGTGGGTGTTAGGTGTGCTCGTTATTATTGGGGTGTTGTTTCTTTTAGGTCCCCTTAGATAATAGATTAAGAAAATTTATATGTTTATGTTAATACATGGATGTATGCATATCTATAAATATTTCTGTATGTAAACACTTATACCTATTTTAAGAAAAATGTGAGTGCCTACTGATATCTTCAACTCTAGTTTATGACCGCCTGGGTTGTTCTAGCTTCTCACTCTAGCTTGTTTGTAAACTCATACTCCAGCAGTGATAAGCCTTACTGAAATATTCCCTTCCAGTTTACATGTATAATATTACCAGAATCCTTAACCCATACTCCCATTGGAAAGAACATTATCAACTGACTACAGTGTTATATGTAGTTTTTTTGTTTCAGTCTTATAGACTCTACTCCTTTCCAAAGTTACTTACGTCAGGACTTTTTGCCTGTTGTCTTCAGTGAGGTTGTTTTATACATTTTGAATACAGGTAGATTCTCTTATCACAGTGTGCATTCCTTCCTGAGATACTCTGACTTCCTAAATGTTTGTTTAAAAATATTTGCATACATTAAGTTTCTGTCTTTGTGCTGCAGAGTTCTGTAGGTTTTGATAATGCATAATTGCTACATTCATCATTAGAGTACCATACAGAATAATTTCACTGCCCTAAAATGCTCTGTGCTTTGTCTCTCTCTCTCTCTCTCTTTTATTTTTTTAAGGAACTGGTCATTGTAGCTATAGTCAGTTTATCCTTATTTTCCTGTCCTTTACTCTCCATTTTAATTTTTATTGTTTTTTAAATCATGTGTCTTTAAAGTAGTCTTTAGAGATTACCCTCTTATCCTCTGTACTCTTTGCTCTAAATTACTCTATAGATAGTTCATCTTCCTCATGATTAGCAGGATGTAAAGATCTAATTCTAACTGTGGTTTCAAAATGGACTCAAAAATGAAAACACATCATACTTGTCTAGCGCATTTTATTTAACATCTCAGAATACTTTATGAATTAAACAGACCTCCAAAGCTGAGTCAATGAGATGTGTATAGATGAATATGCTGAGAAAACCCTTCTCAAGGTCACAGAAAACTATTCAGATCATAACCAGTGGAAGAGTATTTCATTCCCTTGCACCATGAAAATCATCCTCCTGGGAATCGAGTACGTTTGGGAAGAGAGAATCTTGGACAGCAACCAGCTACATTTGGAAGTCTTTCAATGGCACAGTTTCAATCCAATCTTGCTTCTGGTATTTAGGAAGCCAGACATATAATCTTTGTCTCTGTAGGGGATCTAAGCATTCCCATGCTTTTCTCGCCAGTGCTGTCTGTCTATATTTGCCCAAAGATATAATAACTATTTTAGGTACTCATACTGTGACAGGGCTTGTGTTATGTAAATGAAATGAAGACATTCTAGTCTAAATTAACAGATAATTTTTATGGCAAGACAATTTTGGGGAGAATGTCTCAGCAATTTGAGCATTTAAAATTACTGAGAATTTAAAACTTCCTTTACAGTACTGACCTTAACATCCACTTGAGAAGCTATTTTTTTGGTCAATTTACAGTGTTATTCTCTTTGTTAATCAGTCTAATACTTAGTTATTTGCACAATGCTAATTATCTGAGCAAAGTAAGTTTCTGTTGATTTGAAATTTACCTTTCAAAGATAATTCATGTCAGTTCAATCTTTCACTCATGTCCAGCTCTTTGTGACCCCATGAACCACAGCACGCCAGGCCTCCCTGTCCATCACCAACTCCCAGAGTTCATCCATACCCTGTCCATCGAGTAGGTGATGCCATCCAACCATCTCATCCTCTGTCGTCCCCTTTTCCTCCTACCCTCAATCTTTCTCAGCATCAGGGTCTTTTCAAATGATTCAGCCACATCAGGTGGCCAAAGTATTGGAGTTTCAGCTTTAACATCAGTCCTTCCAGTGAACACCCAGGACCGATCTCCTTTAGAATGTACTGGTTGGATCTCCTTGCAGTCCAAGGAACTTTCAAGAATCTTCTCCACACCACAGTTCAAAAGCATCAATTCTTCAGTGCTCAGCTTTCTTTATAGTCCAACTCTCACATCCATATATGACCATTCGAAAAACCATAGCCTTGACTAGACAGACCTTTGTTGCCAAAGTAATGTCTCTGCTTATATGCTGTCTAGGTTAGTCATAACTTTCCTTCCAAGGAGTAACTGTCTTTTAATTTCATGGCTGCAGTCACCATATGCAGCTATTTTGGAGCCCAGAAAAATAAAGTCAGCCACTGTTTCCACTGTTTCTACACCTATTTGCCATGAAATGTTGAAAGGGGATGCCATGATCTTAGTTTTCTGAATGTTGAGCTTTAAGCCAACTTTTTCACTTTTTCAATTTCATCAAGAGGCTCTTTAGTTATTCTTCACTTTCTGCCATAAGGGTGGTGTCATCTGCATTAGTTTGGATAAATTATGACAAGTATTTGCTGTGATGCACTTTATATTTTCTACTACATAGATGGTATAACTATGAGAATAGATATATTCTGCATAATAGAAAATAAAATGAGCATTTTATTAATTTATAAGGCATGTTTTAATAGCGTTAAATTTCACTATTAAGTTAAAAATCATGAAACTTTTACATTCTGGAAATATAAAAATTTTCTTGGAAGTATTGTCCTTACATAGATGCATATAGAAGTGTTAATGTTATGTGCACATAGTATTATTTTAAAAGAGGTAGAATATGAAATTTATAATATCAAAAAACTGCTTCGATTCACTTTTACACATCTACTTCCAAATATTTTCCTGATTTCCTTCCTGTCACTAACATCAGGATTTTCCTACGAACAAGGCTTGGGAGCTCAGTATCAACTTTGACTTATAATCCCCCTCTGCTATCCTCTATATGCCACATTCTGTAGGTTTTACCTCATTGTTTTTTGAATCTTATTTTTATCATTACTGCCACTCCTTTAGCTATGTCTCTCTATGGTTTTTATGTAGGGTGCTGTGGAACTCTGAAACCTGCTCTCCTGATTTTCTTTGCTCCCAGTCCTTGTGTATTTTACCTAATGATGACAAATAGATCCATGTCAAGCATTGTTTAATAATAGTTTCTGCTCACTCTGTTGTTTCCCTCATTTCTACTGAAATGTAAATGATGCTTGATATTTTTTAAACTTTGGACCCCAAGAACTTTTTAGCTCCAGGTAAACAGAACTATTTGCTGTTCCATGACCTTGCTGCTCCCCACACTCTACTCCAACTTTCTTACCTCTCTCCATTCCAGTATTAACTAGACTGTGTTCGACTGAAGAAAGTCTAGTGAGACATTTTAAAATATGGGAAGGGTTGTCTCTTGTAACATACGTTTAGAAAGTGGGCTTACTGTGTGTCTTTTTGGAAGACAATGCATATTCACAAATGAAAGCCTACAATGGCCTGCAGTAAAGAAAAGTGTTTAGTTTTGACTAGCTTTCTGCAACCCACTCCAGTACTCTTGCCTGGAAAATCCCATGGACGGAGGAGCCTGGTAGTCTACAGTCCATGGGGTCGTGTTAGTCGGACATGACTGACATACTTCACTTTCACTTTTCACTTTCATGCATTGGAGAAGGAAATGGCAACCCACTCCAGTGTTCTTGCCTGGAGAATCTCAGGGACGGGAGCCTGGTGGGCTGCCTTCTATGGGGTCACACAGAGTCGGGACACAACTGACATGACTTAGCAGCAGCAGCAGCAGCTTTCTCAAACTAACTGGATGGTAGAACGCTTTTAAGTGCAAACAATTCCTTAAAAGGTCAAGTGCTTTTCTTCAGGCTAATCCTTCTGTCTGGCATGAATTCACCCTCAGTGCTTCTATGCACAGCTGACAAAATCCTCTCTCTTCTTCAAAATTACAAACCAATACAAATGCCCCCTTTGCCATAAATCTTTTCTTGAATCACTGTCAAACACAGGTCTCCTTATTGAAAAATCTGTAGCATTTTTATAGGTACCTTTCTTACAGCACACACCTTACTCTGACTTTTCTCCAGTTATTTGTTTTTACTAGCTTTAACCACCTGTCCAAACTGTAATCTGCAAATAATGATTGTGTCTTATTTTTTTCAGTACCATTTCCAGAGACTAATACTATTTCTTGTACGTAATGAATTTGAATATAAATAACTATTGTATCATGTTTTACAATAATGGCAGCATGCCTATCTATAAGTTTGGAAACACACTCTCTGAGTTGATTCTTACTCACTCTACAAACTGGGCAGAAATTATTGACCTCATATTTAAAGACTGAAGCCAATACAATTTCTTGTCCTTGTGTTAAAATATTGGATACAGACACACTTTACTTTCCCAATATTGAGAACAACAAGTAAAACATAACTCAGCTGTTCATTTCAGGTACACTTAATGTAAGAAGATAAAACTGTGAGCCAACTAAAACAGTATTTTTTAATCAAGAGTATCAGTTAGCTCAACAAGAACCCCTTCAAGACTTTCACTTCAATGGGCCAACCAATCCAAAAGTATCATATCATTAATCCTGCCCAACAACTCAGTTCTTGAAAGACTTGCTTTAAAATCACCCAGCCTGGGCCTTAAAAACCCTATAAATGTTCTTGCTTTTCCAGCTTCTCAGATCTGGGACATTTTGTCATGGTCTCTTCTACTGCAGTTAAATCTAATAGAGTTAGCTGTGCTTTATCAATAGGGTTTACTGCTGGTCTTCTGGAGGAATGAGTAGTTGACACTTATAAATAAAAACTTTGATGCATAAAAATTAAAAATTTACCCCAGTTGCAGAGCTGGGAAATGGTAGTGCTAAGATGAATAACCAAGCCTTTGAAATCTTTATCTGCAAAGTTTCCTCCTATCTTTCCTCTGTATTATGTTATTTCTCTGAAACAACTATAAACTTCAGGTAACTTCAGGTGTAAAGAGTGGTGTGAAATTAGTTTGTTCACAGCCTCTCCTTCAAATAAGTATGCTGCATTCATTCATACAAACAAGCAATATTTCTTGAGTACCTACAATATACCAGGTGTTGGGAATATATCCACAACAAAACAAGCCTTCTGCTTTCAAAAATGTCACATTCTAGTTGGAGCCGGGTAGGGAGCAAAGACAGTAAGTAAATAAATCATAGTTGAAGTAGGAAAATTGAAAGAGATATTGCAATTTTATACAGGATTGTCAGAGAAAGCTCACCTGAGAGGTGACATGAGATAATATCTCAAGGAAGTGAGTAAGGGGACTAGTTAGGTATCTGTGGGAAAACCTTCTAGGTGCTTATCGGATAAAGTCTAAAGGTTAGAGACCATGTCATTTATGTTTTAAGAAAATACAGTGATTGAGCAATCATTATGCTGAACAAAATATTTGTGTACTTAATCAATGCTGTAAGTGGTTTAAAGCTATGTCAATGGTATTTGACTTGTGATAGTCTGGTGCTGATTTGATTATAAACAATGTCCCCTGCTTGCTCTTGCATATCTAAGTCATCTTAATTCCTGATGGGTGATGGGTGGCAGTCTTCTCTGATTAATTTTCTTCAATAGTCATATGTAAATTTCTTCTGGGATGCAAAGTGCTTAAAAATCTGCTTTCCTTCTGAAAGCCTGAGGAATCATAGCATTTATTCCTAGAGTCATCAAGGCCAGTTGTAGGGAGAAAAGCCAAATAGGATATATTTAGCTATTCATTTGGTTCATATATTGTGAAATGACTCCTTTCAGATGATTGACTACAGAGAAACTGAAGTCACTGTGCAAAGATTAAGCCCTGATAGTAAATTCTTTAAACTCTGTTCAAGTCAATCAGAACACACCCTTTGCTTTAAGAGTAATTCCTCCTAATGTTTCTGAAAGATTTTAATGAGGTTAGACACATAGAAGTCCTTCGCCAAAAATATTTTTATTGCACAAAGATGAAAAATGCTGAGAATCAAGGTGGCAGTTTTCACTTTTTAATCGTTACAAATACTGCTTCTTTGAAACCTTGCCCTAATCCATTTAGCTCAAACTATGGTTGTGTATATGTGTGTGTGTGTGTGTGTGTGTGTGTGTGTGTGTTATCTTAAAGCCTTCAGAGTTCCCACTCTAAACTCTAGTCTCCCTAACAAGCTGCACAAAAGTTCCTGGTCCTGGCTCTTTCCAGCACTGCCTCTGTCACTGCATATAACAGCATTCCTTCCAGCAAAATTGAAGTAGGTGTTGAGAGTTGTTGCTCACTCCGTGTGGCCTCTTGCCTCTCTTCCTTTATTGCTCTTTGCCCCTTACTGTGGGATTCTCTCTTCCGGGCTCCACTTCTGTATTGGGGGTCTTCAGGTTTCCTCCAGATGCTCCCTTCTGTTCTCACTGTGTACTCTCTCCCTTAGGGATCACATCTGTCTTGTATGCTTTCAGTGATTGTCTCTCTGTTAATGATCCTCAGACTTAAACATCTCAGTTTATCTTCTTGTCTCTAGACACAAGTGTTTAGTGCTTATCTGAGTGTCCCAAAGGCACTTCAACATTCAACATATCCAGCACCAATTCATTTGTTTATTTTTACTTACTTTAAAAAAAATTATTTATTTTAATTGGAAGCTAGTTATTTTACATTATTGTAGTGGTTTTTGCCATACATTGGCATGAATCAGCCATGGGTGTACATGCGTTGAGTTCCTTGAATGTCAGTAATATTCAACTGGTTGTATATGGCATAAAATCATTGATTGAGAATAGGTTCACTTATTCATTCAGTGATTATAATGTTCCAGGCACAGTTTTAGGCATTTGAAATACAACATTATATAAAACAAACTGTGTCCTCATGAAGTTGACGGTTTACTTAGAAGAGGTGGGAGCTAATAAATATTTAGCATACTGAATAGTAGTAAGGGCTAAGGAGAGGTAAGGTGGAGTAAAGGAAATATAGAGTCTCACCAATAAGAGGCTTTTTGGTCAGTAAAGTTTCCTTGGTAGCACTGAAGAACATCATGCAGAACAGTATGGTCACAGTGGAGTAACTGATGGAGTAAGTAGCTAAGGACTGAGATGGAGCTTGGGGGCAGAATCTTACACAGGTTATGGGGTCACTGTAAGGGCCTCGGCTTGTACTTTGATTGGAGTGCTCTGAATGCAGAACCAGTGGAGGGTTTTGGGCAGATAAAGTGATTTTACTTATGACTTAATGTGGTCACTCTGGTTGCTCTATTGAAAATTAACTTTACAGGGGATGAGTAGAATGAGTGAGACCAGTAATTAGACAAATGAGCTAAATAGAATGAGGAATAATTATCTCAGATTAAGACTTAGATTGAGACTAAGTTATTATTAATGGAAATGATGAGAAGCTGTAAGACCCCAGATGTGATTTGAAGGTAGAATTGAAAATTTACTGATAGGGTTGGCCATAGGTATAAAGGAAAGAAATGAATAAAACTCCCAGTTATTTTTCCTAAGCATCTGGAAGAATGGAATTATTATTTGCTAAAATAGTAAAGGCTATAGGAACATATGTTTTCTGGGGAAAATCAGGATTTTAGACTTGAAAAAATCAAGTGGATGCCGAACAGTAATATGTAGAATTTACTGAATATTGTAATATGCTGGGCACTGTTCTAAGAACTTTACATAGGTATTCACTCAGTTAGTCCTCACAGTATCCCTGTGAGCTCAAAAATTGTTAGCTCCATTTTACAGATAAGAAGATTGAGGCACAGAGTATTAACTTGCTCAATGCCACATTGTTAGGAAGTGACAGAGAGGGGTCTTGAATCCAAGAAACTTGCCCTTGTGATTTTTACTCACAACACTATACCACATGTAGAATGATACCCATTTCAGTGGAAATACAGTGATATCTGAATGTGTACATTATAGCGTTAATTAAAACCATGAGCAAGATAAGGTGACTTGAACAGAGAGATTAAATACAAGAGAAGACACCTAAGAACCGGGCCCTAGAACACTCCAGTGTTTGAGCTTAGAAAGTTGAAGACAGCCCAGTGATGAAAACTGAGAAATCATAGCCATAACATGGGCAGAGATCCTAAGAGAGAGTGATGTCCTGGGAAGCAGGTAAAGAAAGTGTTTCAACAAGAAGGAAGTGATCAACTATGCCAAATTTTGTTGATGGGTTAATAATGGAGAGGGTTCTGCTGACATCTTGGTTTTAGCTTAGTGAGACCCATTTTACACTGAATTGTGACGATATTGTAAGACAATAAATGTGTACTGTTTTAAACCACCATATTAGTGATCTATTACAGTAGCAATAGGAAACTAATATTAGTGGAAGAAATACGTTGAAAATGTTAGGAGGTGATGACCAGAAAGTGAGATGCTTCAAACTGAGTCTATGAAGGGAGCACAGTGGTAGTTGAGGTAGCATAGGTGAGAAAATATTTGGAGAATAGAGTCAAGGAATAGAATGGCTAGGGTATTGGAAGTATCATCTGTGTGGGTAGTGAAATCAAAGGGCTAGTGTTTAAGACAGATGTTGAACCAACTGCACCATGTTTGCCCTCTCCAAACTATTGTCCATGCTCTTTGAAATTCAAGTCCTATCACATCTTGCTCTTGCTTAAAATTTAATATCTTGTCATTGGTCATTAATATGGTTAATGCAATATCTTCATTTTTACAGACCTTCTTCATTAAAATATCTTCTTTTTTGTTTTAGTCCAATGCTCTGACATTAGTGAAGCCTTCCCTATCCTCCTGGACTGTATTAGATTTTTATTGTTTTTCAGAGCAACTTTTTCTTTCAAAGGATTTCATACATTTTAAAATTCCTCTATCTCTCACATTCTGTTCATGTGTGTGTCTGCACATGCATGTGTATGATTGTTTGATTAACTTTGCTAGTAAATCATAAACTCATTAAGAGCAGGCACATTGTCAGTTTTTGTTGTCCAGTTACTAAGTCATGTCTGACTCTTTGTGACCCCATGAACTGCAGCACACTGGGATCCCCTGTTCTTCACTATCTCCCTGAGTTTGCTCAAACTCATGTCCATTGAGTCAGTTATGCCATCCAACCATCTCATCCTCTGTTGCCCCCTTCTCTTGACCTCAATCTTTCCCAGCATCAGGGTCTTTTCAAATGAGTTGCTCTTCCCATCAGGTGGCCAAAGTACTGAAGCTTCAGCTTTAGTACCCGTGCCTTCAATAAATATTCAGGGTTGATTTCCTTTAGGATTGGCTGGTTTCATCTCCTGTTGTAGAAGGGACTCTCAAGAGTCTTCTCCAGCACCACAGTTTGAAAGCATCACTTCTTCAGCACTCAGCCTTCTTGATGGTCCAACTCTCACATCCATACAGGACTACTGGAAAAATTGATACTGAAGTCTTTCTCTTGATGCTACAGTGAGAAACATTCTTTAGTTGAAGCTTCATTTATTCAAGAGTAATAAGGATAGGAGGCAAATTTTAAATTTTGACATAAATAAACATTTGATTGTATGGCCCTCACTTTTTATTTAAGTCCAAAATGGTGTTATTTTGACTAATAACTTATTCCCCATTCACTGAGGTGAGTAGGCTTTTTCTGCTATTTTTATGCTAGACCAGTTCAAATTATGACACCAAGGAAGGGTAGTTGCTCAGGACATCTAAACTTTCCTCTCAGAGAGCTATTTTGAGGAATTGATAGGAGTAGAATGAAGAGCTGGCAAATCCATTGTTTTCACACCATGTCAGGGTCTTTAATATCAGCTTTTCAATAACAAAAGTGGAGAGTGGCAAAGAAAAAAATTGCAGGAAAAGGAATCCAGTGGTAAGAACACATAAACCATATATAACTGGATGAAATGTGAGGATCTTATTTGGATCATGATTCAAATAAACCATCTATAAAAATCATCTATTTGAAGTCAAATGGGCTTTAGGAAGCATCACTACGAATAAAGCTAGTGGAGGTGATGGAATTCCAGCTACTTCAAATCTAATTCAAGATGAAGCTGTTAAAGTGCTGCAGCCAATATGCAAGAGAATTTGGAAAACTCAGCAGTGGCCACATGATTGGAAAAAGCAGGTTTATGTTCCAATCCCCAAAAAAGGCAATCCTAAAGAGTGTTCAAACTGCTGCCCAATTGCACTCATCTCACATGCTAGCAAAGTAATGTTCAAAATTCACCAAGTGAATTTTCTCCAAGTGAAGGCCTCAATAGTATGTGAACCAAGAACTTCCAGATGTTCAAGCTGGATTTACAAAGGCAGATGAACCAGAGATCAAATTGCCAACATCTTCTGGATCATCAAAAAAGCAAAAAGTTCCAGAAAAACATCTACTTCTGCTTTATTGTCTATGCCAAATCCTTTGACTCTGTGGATCACAACAAACTGTGGAAAATTCTCAGGGACAAGAATACCAGATCACCTTACCTGTCTCCTAAGAAATCTGTATGCAGGTCAAGAATCAAGAGTTAAAAATGGACATAGAACAACAGATTGGTTCCAAAATGGGAAAGGAGTACATCAAGGCTGTATATTGTCACCCTGCTTATTTACCTCTTACGCAGAGTACATACAGCAAAATGCCAGGCTGGATAAAGAATAAGGTGGAATCAGGATTGCCAGGAGAAATATTAATAACCTCAGGTATGCAGATGACACCACCCTTATGGCAGAAAGTGAAGAGGAACTAAAGAGCTTCTTGATGAAATTGAAAGACGAGAGTGAAAAAGTTGGCCTAAAACTCAACATTCAAAAAAATGAGGCTCCTGTCATCCAGTCCCATCACTTCATGGCAAATAGATGGGGAAACAATGGAAACAGTGACAGAATTTATTTTCTTGGGCTCCAAAATCACTGTAGATGGTGACTGCAGCCATGAAAATAAAAGACGCTTACTCCTTGGAAGAAAAGTTATTAACCAACCTAGACAGCATATATAAAAGCAGAGACATTACTTTGCTGACAAAGTTCCATCTACTCAAAGCTGTGGTTTTTCCAGTAATCATGTGAGACCTGGACCAATAGAAAGCTGAGCACTGAAGAGTTGATGCTTTTGAACGTTGTGTTGTAGAAGACTCTTGAGAGTCCCTTGGACTGCATGGAGATCCGACCAGTCCATCCTAAAAGAAATCAGTCCTGAATATTCATTGGAAGGACTGATGCTGAAGCTGAAGTACCAGTATTTTGGCCACCTGATGTGAAGCACTCAGGTGACTCATGGAAAAGACCCTGATGCTGGGAAAGATTGAAGGCAAGAGGAGAAGGGGATGACAGAGGATGAGATGGTTGGATAGCATCACTGACTCAATGCATGTGAGTTTGAGCAAGCTCCAGGAGCTGGTGATGGACAGGGAAGCCTGGTGTGCTGCAGTCCATGTGGTTGCAAAGAGCTGGACATGACTGAGCGACTGAACTGATAAAAATCATCCATAACACATGGAGACCATTTGAATACTGATCAAATATATAATGATATATACTAGTTATCTATGGCCATGTAAAAAATTACCCCAGAATTTAGTGGCTTAAAACAACAAACATTGATTACCTCATGATCTGTGGGTCAGGAATCTCAGCATGGCTTATGTGGGTGCCTCTGCCTCAAAGTCTCTCATAGGCTATGATGAAGGTGTTCTCTAAGGGTTCGGTTGCTTCAGGGCTTGACTAGGAAGGATCTGCTTCCAAGTTCTCTCTTGCTGCTGTTGGTAGGCTGAAGCTGAAATCTGGCTGATGGCCAGTCATCAATTCCTTGCTACACTAGTCTGTCCATAGGACCATTCACAACAAGGGAACTTACTTTCTACAGATAAGGGCTCAGAAAGAGACAAAGTGTGAGAGAGAGTTGAGAGATTGTAAATGAGAGAGAGAGAATTTGCAAGATGAAATCCCCAAAACTGAGGTCTCATCAGTTTTGCCTTATTATATTCTTTATTATGTCCAGCTCACACTCAAGGGCAATTATAACAACGGCTTGCAAAGCAGGAGATGAGGATCACTGGGGTCATTTTAGAAGGCTCCTATCACAGATATTAAGGAATTATTATTTATTTTCTTTCTGTATGATAATGATATCATGTCTGACTCCTTGAAACCCCATGGACCTTAGCCCTCCAGGACTATAGCACTCCTCTGTCCATGGAATTCTCCAGGCAAAAATATTGGAATGGTTTGCCATTCCCTTCACCAGGCAACCTTCCTGACCCACGGATTAAATCCAGGTCTCCTGTATTACAGGCAGATTCTTTACTGTCTGAGCCACCAGAGAAACCCCTGATGACTTTATTGTTTGTTATAAATATTTCTTTTATTTTATTGATAAATACTTAAATATTTATGGGTGAAGTGATATTTAAGTCTGTGATTTGCTTCAAAATAATCCAGTTGAGGGTA
The DNA here is from genome assembly GCA_917880005.1 of Nanger dama. NCBI lineage: Eukaryota > Metazoa > Chordata > Mammalia > Artiodactyla > Bovidae > Nanger > Nanger dama. The sequence continues at coordinate 43,361,962 of CAKJTW010000007.1, forward strand.
GGAAAATATATGGAAGTATATGAATGAAACCAACGAGGCCAAGAATTGATGAATGTTGAAGTTGGATGATCTAGTATATAGGTTTATAGTATTATTCCCTTTAATTTTGTGCTTGCTTATACTGTAAGAAATTTTTTAAGATAGAAATATTTTGGTATCTAGCTGCCTGATTCCTATGCTTATCACACAACTGGTCTTATATGGATCAAGGAAAAATATATTTATTTAGTGTGTCTTCTAAACCTCAGTAGTAATAAAGTAAACATGGAATGTTTGTATAACTGATAGTCACATGACATTGCTTTATAGCTCCTCAGTCAATACTAAGTCCATAAATTTCTGATATTCAACCAATTTACATTGGACTTTAATCTGTTTTAATAAAATTTCTACAGCTAACTGTCATAGCAACTTGAGATGACTACCCTCTATTAAAAGCCCCTGAGGTTGAATTCTCAGGTTGATGTCATCTGAGATGAAAATTCACCAAACAGTGGCATAATTATTCCCCAGGCCCACTCTAAAGTAATTATAAAGCTCTGGTCTATTAAATTTAGATATTAGCACTAAAATGTGTCCATATCTTTTAGTCCAAAAAAGTTTAGAGATAATATTTAAAGAATGCTTATTTTAAAAGCATGTATATGGTTGGGGTGGAGACAGATCCATATATTTTTATTCTTCACTTTATTTAGTAGATAGTGAGGTTATAGTCTTTTTTTTTCTTTTGTTTTCCACTAGAATATACAAAGTGACCATTCTTATAACCCAGAGGCACTAATACCAGAAATATTAGGTTAATAAATGAAAATAAATATAAGGCATAAAAATATGAAACATGGTATCTGCTCTCAAGATATATTAAAATTTTTATAAGAATATAATATTCATAAAAAGAGGGCAAAATAAGGTCAAAACAAAATTGCCAAATAGGAGACAGTGATAGCAAGTGACTCAGGCTTTGGGAGGAAGGAAGAAATTACGAGTTGGACTGTCAAGGGAAGGATACAGGACATTTGGCAGTAAGAGTCAGAAATCTGAAGACAGTAAGTAAAGAATCTAAACGTTTCTTCTACTTTATAGTCTGTCATTTCATTCTGTGTGTGTGGATAGAAGAAGGGCTTTTGTTGATATAATAAACACTTGCTATTTTAACTGAAAATAGCTAGTGATATGACTGTTTTATTTTTACTTGGACTGTCCACAAAGTACTTAAAACCTTTCTTCTGAATAATTCTTTTACATGATTTTCCCACTGTAACGAGACATATGAACTCACTGCATACTTTAACTCTTTGAACAGACTTTGCTTGTCAAGGAATACCTATCATATTTGCATCACAATTTTGGAATATACCCACATTTATAACCCTCAAATTCTCTGTGAAGATTTCCCTTATTTCTCAACCTGGAGGAAAATCTCTCCTGTAGTCTTTCAATGAACTCCTTGTCTCTGTCAAACATGTATTTGGCGGCATATTTGATATTTCAAATTTGTGTTCTTATGCTATGAGTAGTTTTAAAAGCTCCTTGGGTCAAGTGTAAGTTCATTGGAAGCCTGGGGCATGCCTCTTATCTTTGGTATCCTCAAAAAAGCTTGCAAATAAATGATTCTTAGTACAAGCATGTTGAGGGAATCATGAAATAAAATGACTTGCAAAGCTGTGAGATTTCTTGACTGAGTTTTCTTCTGCTGCCGAGTGTGTTCAAGTGAAGCCTGCTCAGCGATGCATACTGAACTTTTTGTATGGGCTTTGTTCAGTTTCTCAGGGAGCGCTAGTCGTTAGCTCATTTACTTGAAGAGCTCTTTTATGAAAAGCCTCACAAGCGTTCCGGAACAACATACAATTGAAACATTTTTGGCTTCTTTTTCCCTCCATCCTTTTCAGGTATTATTTTTGTGTCTCGGTCTAATTGTGGTGATGCTTTCTTTTCCAATGACACAAGAATGAAAACCTGAGACATATGAGTGAAAATGATGCCATCCAGTAAGGCAGAGATGATGCTAGAAGAATTTTATCAAATTGACCTTTAAGTGTTCTTACAGAATCTTGTTAAGTGCAATTAATTAAGATAATTTAGTAATAAATTGAGTCCATATGAATAGTTCTTTTTAAAAAATTATTAAATGTTTAAGAGAACATATATTGATACAGCATTTATATGTTGACTTTATAATGTACTTGACATTATTTCTGATCATTTTTCTTATAAGAAGACATGAAACCATGTTCAGTGGACAACAGGAAAATTGTTAGGTGGTTTCTAAGACTCTGAATAGAAAAAAAATGCAGAACAACAATAGATAAAATGCTAACAATAAAATGAAAACCAACCATAATAAAAAAGGCTATACAAAATGACAATAATATATATTAAGATTAATTGTAAAAAAATTACTCTATCTTAGAAGGAATTATTTATTAACAAAGCTCAGAGAGACCACTGAGAGTTCAGTTACCCAGGAAGAGGGTGGGTTTCTATCTATTGCTACTACAAATCATGCCTCTAAGATACTGAATCAATTTATTAACTAAAAATAAAGCCACCCTCTGACTATATACAAGTTGCTCTTTGAGGAATGTAGAGAATTTTATTGTGTCTGGCTGTTCATTCATACCTTTCCTTGTAATGCACATTGGCCGTGGGTGACAGGTGATACAGTCCTACCATGTTGAAAAACCATTTGTAAGAAAAAGTGGGAACTGCAAGTGTCAAAGCAAGCATACTGAGAATTGTGGCACTTATGCAGGCAAGAAAATATTACTATTTTAAAAGCAATATTAGGTACCATTTATCCAGAATTTATTATGTGCGAGGTAATCTGCTAAACACTTCACATATACTATTCTGTTTAATTCTCCTGACACTGCAAGAAAGACAGTATTATATGTATCTTACAAATGATGGGAATGAGTTTCAAAGATTAAATCATATGCTTTATGATTTCACAGCCTGAAAATGGTAGCATTGGTAGACCCCATTTCTGCCTGATTTGAATGTCACTATTCCTAATTACTTTCAGAATAGTTCAAATGTTTAAGGCAGAAATTCATCTCTATAGAGCCAGATAATTACATACTAGAGGCAGGAGGTAAAAGTTATTAAAGATACTGGAAATTTGTTCAGAGACTCTGTGGTGAATTGTCCTAGAATATTCAAATAGGAATCAGGTTTTTAATGAAGGACACCTAGGAAAATCTACCCACATGTTTATGGGTAAAAATCAATAGAAGAAACAGTTGTTTCTTCTTTTCAGTTCAGTCATTCAGTCGTGTCCACCTCTTTGCAACCCCGTGAATCACAGCACATCAGGCCTCCCTGTCCATCACCAACTCCCGGAGTTCACTCAGACTCACGTCCATCGAGTCAGTGATGCCATCCAGCCATCTCATTCTCTGTCATGCCCTTCTCCTCCTGCCCCCTATCCCTCCCAGCATCAAAGTCTTTTCCAATGAGTCAACTCTTCGCATGAGATGGCCACAGTGCTGGAGTTTCAGCTTTAGCATCAGTCCTTCTAAAGAAATCCCAAGGTTGATCTCTTTCAAAATGGTCTGGTTGGATCTCCTTGCAGTCCAAGGGATTGTCAAGAGTCTTCTCCAACACCACAGTTCAAAAGCATCCATTCTTCGGCGGTCAGCCTTATTCATAGTCCAACTCTCACATCCATACATGACTACGGGAAAAACCATAGCCTTGACTAGACGGACCTTAGTCAGCAAAGTCATGTCTCTGCTTTTGAATATGCTATCCAAGTTGGTCATAACTTTTCTTCCAAGGAGTAAGCGTTTTTAATTTCATGGCTGCAGTGATTTTGGAGCCCCAAAAGTAAAGTCTGACACTGTTTCCAATGTTTCCCCATCTATTTCCCATGAAGTGATGGGAACAGATGCCATGATCTTCGTTTTCTGAATGTTGAGCTTTAAGCCAGCTTTTTCACTCTCCTCTTTCACTTTCATCAAGAGGCTTTTGAGTTCCTCTTCACTTTCTGACATAAGGGTGGTATCATTTGCATATCTGAGGTTATTGATATTTCTCCTGGCAATCTTGACTTCAGCTTGTGTTTCTTCCAGTCTGGCATTTCTCATGATGTACTTTGCATAGAAGTTAAATAAGCAGGGTGACAGTTTATAACCTTGATGTACTCCTTTTCGTATTTGGAACCAGTCTGTTGTTCCATGTCCAGTTTTAACTGTTGTTTCCTGACCTGCATATATTTCTCAAGAGGCAGTTCAGGTGGTCTGGTATTCCCATCTCTTTCAGAATTTTCCAGTTTATTGTGATCCACACAGTCAAAGGCTTTGGTATAGTCAATCAAGCAGAAATAGATGTTTTTGGAACTCTCATGCTTTTTCCATGATCCAGCGGACGTTGCCAATTTGATCTCTGCTTCCTCTGCCTTTTCTAAAACCAGCTTGAACATCAGGAAGTTCACGATTCACGTACTGCTGAAGCCTGGCTTGAAGAATTTTGAGCATTACTTTACTAGCATGTTTGATGAGTGCAATTGTGTGGTAGTTTAAGAATTCTTTGGCATTGCCTTTCTTTGGGATTGGAATGAAAACAGACCTTTTCCAGTCCTGTGGCCACTGTTGAGTTTTCCAAATGTGCTGGCATATTGAATGCAGCACTTTCACAGCATCGTCTTTCAGGATTTGAAATAGCTCAACTGGAATTCCATCACCTCCACTAGCTTTGTTCTTAGTGATGCTTTCTAAGGCCCACTTGACTTCACATTCCAGGATGTCTGGCTCTAGATGAGTGATCACACCATTGTGATTATCCAGGTCAATAAGATCTTTTTGTATAGTTCTGTGTATTCTTGCCACCTCTTCTTAATATCTTCTGCTTCTGTTAGGTCCATATCATTTCTGTCCTTTAACAAGCCCATCTTTGCATCAAATGTTCCCTTGGTATCTCTAATTTTCTTGAAGAGATCTCTGGTCTTTCCCTTTCTGTTCTTTTCCTCTATTTCTTTGCATTGATCGCTGAAGAAGGCTTTCTTATCTCTTCTTGCTATTCTTTGGAACTGTGCATTCAGATGCTTATATCTTTCCTTTTCTCCTTTGCTTTTCACCTCTCTTCTTTTCACAGCTATTTGTAAGGCCTCCCCAGAAATATGTAAATACAAACAAAATAAATGAAAGGAAAATGTTGAGCTTAAGCTGTTTGGAAAAATAGAGAAGCTTTACTCTTGCCACTTGGCTTGTGGTTGTGGATCTTGGAGAATGGCCAATAAGCATCCATAATGTTGGAAGAAATTCAAGGAGAAGCCTTTAGGCGAAAGTACTGATGCAACCCTACTGAGAGATGCAAACTGATTGTCCATTTCCATTCTTGACAATGAACATGGAGTTACATGGAGTTACATGGAGTAACTACTCAAGGAAGCTGTGTAACCCGGTCAGGTGGTCACTTATTTTGAAAATATCCACATCTTCACCCAGGAAGTGACTCCCCAGGAATCCACATAGAAGAGTTTATAAAGGCATAGCCAGGCTTGATTCAGGGTCTTCTCAAAGGCCATGGAAGCTTCTATGGCATCCATGTTATCCCAGTCTCTATGAGATGACATGTGAATCTCTTGGAAGATGGTGCAGCATCCACGCATATTTTGTAGATCCAGAAAACACTCTAACTGCATTTTCCCCCACTCACAATTGTCTTCAACACTCCAGACATAAGACTGAACTAGAGGTTTAGGGAGAATAGATGTAGGAGGCCCTCAGGCTTTTGGGCAACCACATTCATGAGAGTTTCACTTTCAGGTCAATCTAACAGTACTCTGAAGGCAAGTTCAGCCCACTTTAAAATCTGGATTTCGAATCAAAATCCTTAATGAAGCAAGGATGCACGAGCCTAAATGTAGCTTCTAACCTAAAGAGCTATTTCAAATAGGCTTCTGGGATAACTGGGATTCAGGATTCTTTTATGTTTATCAAAGAAAGGGAGTGTTGCAAATCTTTCTAGCTAAACACATATCTTGAATACATTTGTTTTATCAATGAAAATTATTACTTGCTTACCTCCTGTTAATTAGTGGATGTTCTGAAAATAGATTTTGATGAATCTTAAGCACTTGCATGGCTAACCCTGAGAACAGATCTGGGTGAGGATACTTTGAAATGCATGTTACCTTCTTTTCCTTTCCCAGTGTAATTCAACACCATATTTAAGCAGTTTAAAGTAAAGTTCTAGGCTGACAAATATAAACTGGGTATATGATACATAGAAGACATTCAGCCAAATAAACAAAGTTTATTCTGAGCTAGATCTTTGAACTAGTAATCCTAAACTACTCTCTAGTCTCCTGACTTGGATTATGCCTTTTTCCTCATTGACTTAAGTACTGAATACTATTCAACTTAAAAAGGGAAATTTATGATGATGTGAAAGTGATGTGCATTCAGTAGAAACATGCCTTGAATTTTGAATTCTGATCTTTTCCTGGACACTGATGGGTGATACAGTACCCTCTTGTGATGCTTGGTAAGCTGTGGTGAGCCTCAACTTTCAGTCATCCATGAGGGCAAGCAACCAATACACTTAAAACCATTATGTTTTTTTACTTTCAGTACAGTATTCAATACATTTACATGGGCTTTGTGGTAAATGATTTTGCCCAAATGTAAGAATGTAAAAGCAGGAAGTCAAGAAACACCTGGAGTAACAGGCAAATTTGACTTTGGAGTACTGAAAGAAGCAGGGCAAAGGTTAATAGAGTTTTCCCAAGAGAACACACTGGTCAGAGCGAATACTCTCTTCCAACAACAAAGACTACACATGGACATCACCAAAGTGCCAACACCAAAATCAGATTGATTATATTCTTTGCAGCTAAAGATGGAGAAGCTCTGTGAGATCAGCAGAAACAATGCCAGGAGCTGACTGGCTCAGACCATGAACTCCTTATTTCCAAATTTAGACTTAAATTGAAGAAATGGGGAAAACCACTAGACCATTCAGGTATGACCTAAATCAAATCCCTTTCAATAATACAGTGGAAATGAGAAATAGATTCAAAAGACTAAATCTGATAGACAAAGTGCCTGATGAACTATGGACAGAGGTTTGAGACAGAAATCAAGACCACCCCCAAGAAAAAGAAATGCAAAAAGCAAAATGGCTGCCTGAGGTGGCCTTAAAAATAGCTGAAAAGAAGCAAAAAGCAAAGGAGGGAGGGAAAAAAGATGGCGGAGGAATAGGATGGGGAGGACACTTTCTCCCTCTCTACCTCATCAAAAGAACATTTCAACGCTGAGCAAATTCCACAAAATAACTTCTGACTGCTGGCAGAGGACATCAGGCATCCAGGAAAGCAAATCATTGGCTTCAAAATCAGGTAAGAATTATTTTATTTTAAAGAATGAAGATAGAGACAAAGGAGGTAGGGAGGGAACCCCAGCACGGGAAGGGAATCCCATCCCAGGAAGAGAGTCTTAAAGAGAGAGGTTCCCTAAAATTGGGGAACTTTCTCACAGCTGTGCAAGGGGCGAGCCCTGGAAGCACAGAGGGCAACATAACAGGAAGGAAGAATAAATAAATAATTAAAACCAACAGATTACAAATTCAACAGTATAACCCCCAGCGGACAAGCAGCGCAAACGCCTGCGTCCGGCAGCAGTGGGGGTTGGGCAGGGGAGGAGCGCGCCCGTGACAGTGCTTTCTAAGAATTGGGCCACGGGAGACGTAGGGTGCAGGGCTTTTCTCGAGAATCGGGGTGTAATGGGGCCAGAATCGGGTCTGCGCGTGGATAGAACGAATTATCCCGGACTAGCAAACCAGACTGGGGGATAACTAACACGCGAAACGCCCAAACATAAGACACTGACAGGCCCGCGCACAGAACAAAGGACGGATCAGAAATAGCCGGCTGCAGACCATCCCCCACCGGCGACAGACAGGCAGCCAGAGCCTTAAGTGCTGGAAGAGGGCAGTCGCAGCTCAAGAGAGACATTACCTACCAAATTGCAAGCAAGCTTCTTTATTGAGACTTCTGGGGTCTCTGAATAGTCATCATCTGCCGGAGAAAGAGCCCCGGCGGAGATCCCAGAAAATTCAGCGACCAGGAAAGCCCAGAAGACGCAACAATAGTCCACGCCAAACTCCCTAGCCACTTGGACTTGGAACCAAACCCGGCACCCAGAGGGGACTTCCTGAGCACCAATCCTGAGCGGCTTAAACTGGGGAATTGCATGAAACATAGGGCAGGCCCCATACAGTTATTCCGCGGATTGGGAAGGGGCAAGCCCAGTGCAGAGCTCACCACCACCCTCCCTGTGGCAAGACAGAAATCAGACACGGAAGAGACCAGCAAACAGAGGAAGTCAAACAGAGGGAACTGCCTTGGTAGTGACCCCACACAGTCCTCAACGACAGAGAAAGTGCCAGATACACCGTTACTACTTTTATGATCAAAAAATTTTTTTGGGGGGGATGATGTGGAAGCGTGATTTTTTTTTTTTAAGAATATTTTTCTTTCTTTAAAAATTATTTTTTTCCTTTTTAAGTTTGTTTATCCTTTTCTTTTTCATCTTTTTCCCCTAAACTTGCTGAAATTTTTAAGTCTTTATTTCTAGTTATTATATTTATAACCTAATATTACTTTTCAAAAAAAAAAAACCCTATTGTTTAAGCAAACACCGTATATAGTCTTATTGGTGGAGGAAGTTGTCTTTTAATAATTCTGGAGTCTTTTATTATATTTTACTTTTTTTCTCTAGTTTTTTTTTTTTTTTAATTTCTCTCTCCTTCTTCTTCTTCTCTTCAATAATCTATCTTTGAAAATCCAATCGATACTCCAGATTTTTAATCTTGGCATTTTGGTGTTTGTTGCCAATTTTGTACTTTTAAAAACCTAATCCTCAGTACCCAGTTTTACATGAGTGCAAGACTACTGGCTTGACCACTCTCTCCACCTTTGGAATCTCTCTTTTCTCCACCAGGTGGCTTTTGTCTCCCTCCCTCCCCCTCCCCCTCTCTACCCAACTCTATGAATCTCTGTGTGTTCCAGAAGGAGGAGAATCCTCAGGGAACTGGTCACTGGCCGGATCTGTATCCCTCCTTTGCATCTCCCTCTTTTATCCTCCTGTCCACCTCTATCTACTTCCTCCCTCTCCTCTTCCATGTATAACTCTGTGACCAACTCTGAGCGGTCCAGACTTCGGAGCACACACAAGAAAGTTGTTACGGGCTAACTTGCTTTTCCCTCTTTTGATTCCACCTCATCCCATTCCACTCACCTCTAACTACTCCCTCCCTCTTCTCTCCTCCAAGTAACTCACCGATCCTCTAGGGACGACCCTCAAGGTGGAGAAACCTATCATGATTAACCTAGATGTTTTAACATTAGTGCTGAATAGATGGAGAAATCATGAGGCTATTGTAAAAATAAATCTGAAAACCAGAATCAGGAGGCGTAATTCCAAATCCTGAGATCATCAAAGAATTCCTGAATACAGGGAACATTATCCAATTAGAGCTCATCAAACGCCTTCATACCTATACTGAAACTGAGCACTGCCCAAGGGCCAACAAGCTCCAGAGCAAGACATACCACGCAAATTCTCCAGCAACACAAGAACAAGCCCCTGAGCTTCAATACACAGGCAACTCAAAATACTCCAAAACCATTGACGTCTCATAACCCATTACTTCACACGTCACAGCACTCCAGAGAGAGGAAATCCAGATCCACCCACCAGAACTCCAACACAAGCCTCCCTGATCAAGAAACTTTGACAAGCCACTGATATAACCCCAAACACAGAGAGGAAGCTCTATAATAAAGAGAATTCCACAAATTCCCAGAATATAGAAAAGCCACCACAAACGCAGCAATATAACCACGATGAAGAGACAGAGGAATACCCAGCAGGTAAAGGAACAGGAGACATGCCCACCAAACCAAACAAAAGAGGAAGAGATAGGGAATCTACCTGAGAAAGAATTCCGAATACTGATAGTGAAAATGATCCAAAATCTTGAAATCAAAATGGAATCACAGATAAATAGCCAGGGGTCAAGGATTGAGAAGATGCAAGAAAGGTTTAACAAGGACCTAGAAAAAATAAAAAGAGTCAACATATAATGAATAATGCAATAAATGAGATCAGAAACACTCTGGAGGCTACAAATAGTAGAATATTGGAGGCAGAAGATAGGATTAGTGAAATAGAAGATAGAATGGTAGAAATAAATGAATCAGCGAGGGAAAAAGAAAGACTAATTAAAAGAAATGAGGACAACCTCAGAGACCACCAAGACGATATGAAACGCTCCAACATTAGAATTATAGGAGTCCCAGAAGAAGAAGACAAAAAGAAAGACCATGAGAAAATACTTGAGGAGATAATAGTTGAAAACTTCCCTAAAATGGGAAAGGAAATAATCACCCAAGTCCAAGAAACCCAGAGAGTGCCAAACAGGATAAACCCAAGGTGAAACACCCCAAGACATATTTTAATCAAACTAACAAAGACCAAACACAAAGAACAGTTACTAAAAGCAGCAAGGGAAAAACAACAAATAACACACAAGGGGATCCCCATAAGAATAACTGCAGATCTTTCAATAGAAACTCTTCAGGCCAGGAGGGAATGGCAAGACATACTTAAAGTGATGAAAGATAATAACCTTCAGCCAAGACTACTGTACCCAGCAAGGATCTCATTCAAATATGAAGGAGAAATCAAAAGCTTTACAGACAAGCAAAAGCTGAGAGAATTCAGCACCACCAAACCAGCTCTCCAACAAATACTAAAGGATAGACTTTAGAAAGGAAATACAAAAAGGACGTATAAACCCGAACCCAAAACAATAAAGTAAATGGCAACAGGAGCATACTTATCAATAATTACCTTAAATGTAAATGGGTTGAATGCCCCAACCAAAAGGCAAAGACTGGCTGAATGGATACAAAAACAAGATCCCTATATATGCTGCTTACAAGAGACCCACCTCAAAACAACGGACACATACAGACTAAAAGTGAAGGGCTGGAAAAAGATATTCCATGCAAATAAAGACCAAAAGAAAGCAGGAGTAGCAATACTCATATGCGATAAAATAGACTTTAAAACAAAGGCTGTGAAAAGGGACAAAGAAGGCCACTACATAATGATTAAAGGATCAATCCAAGAAGAAGATATAACAATTATAAATATATATGAACCCAACATAGGAGCACCGCAATATGTAAGACAATTGCTAACAAGCATGAAAGGGGAAATTAATAATAACACAATAATAGTGGGAGACTTTAATACCCCACTCACACCTATGGACAGATCAACTAAGCAGAAAATTAACAAAGAAACGCAAACGTTAAACGATACAATTGACCAGTTAGACCTAATTGATATCTATAGGACATTTCACCCCAAAACAATGAATTTCACCTTTTACTCAAGTGCACACGGAACCTTTTCCAGGATAGATCACATTCTGGGTCATAAATCTAACCTTGATAAATTCAAAAAAATCTAAATTATTCCAAGCATCTTCTCTGACCATAATGCACTAAGGTTAGATCTCAATTATAGGAGAAAAACTATTAAAAATTCCAATATTTGGAGGCTGAACAACACCCTTCTGAATAACCAACAAATCACAGAAGAAATCAAAAAGAAATCAAAATATGCATAGAAACGAATGAAAATGAAAACACAACTACCCAGAACCTTTGGGACACTATAAAAGCAGTACTATGAGGAAAGTTCATAGCAATACAGGCATACCTCAAAAAACAAGAAAAAGCCAAATAAATAACCTAACTCTACACCTAAAGCAACTAGAAAAGGAAGAAATAGAGAACCCCAGAGTTAGTAGAAGGAAAGAAATCCTAAAAATTAGGGCAGAAATAAATGCAAAAGAAACAAAAGAGACCATAGCCAAAATCAACAAAGCAAAAAGCTGGTTCTTTAAAAGGATAAATAAAATTGACAAACCATTAGCCAGACTCATCAAGAAACAAAGAAAAAAAATCAAGTCAACAAAATTAGAAATGAAAATGGAGAGATCACGACAGACAACTCAGAAATACAAAGAATCATAAGAGACTACTATCAGCAATTATATGCCAATAAAATGGACAACTTGGAAGAAATGGACAAATTCTTAGAAAAGTACAATTTTCCAAAACTGAACCAGGAAGAAATAGAAAATCTTAACAGATCCATCACAATCACGGAAATTGAAACTGTAATCAAAAATCTTCCAGCAAACAAAAGCCCAGGTCCAGACGGCTTCACAGCTGAATTCTACCAAAAATTCTGAGAAGAGCTAACACCTATCTTACTGAAGCCATTCCAGAAAATTGCAGAGGAAGGTAAACTTCCAAACTCATTCTATGAGGCCACCATCACCCTAATACCAAAACCTGACAAAGACACCACAAAAAAAGAAAACTACAGGCCAATATCACTGATGAACATAGATGCAAAAATCCTCAACAAAATCCTAGCAATCAGAATCCAGCAACACATTAAAAAGATCATACACCATGACCAAGTGGGCTTTATCCCAGGGATGCAAGGATTCTTCAATATCCGCAAATCAATCAATGTAATTCATCACATTAACAAACTGAGAAATAAAAATCATATGATTATCTCAATAGATGCAGAAAAAGCCTTTGACAAAATGCAACATCCATTTATGATAAAGACTCTTCAGAAAGCAGGAATAGAAGGAATATACCTCAACATAATAAAAGCTATATATGACAAACCCACAGCTAACATTATCCTCAATGGTGAAAAATTGAAAGCATTTTCCCTAAAGTCAGGAACAAGACAAGGGTGTCCACTTTCACCACTACTCTTCAACATCGTACTGGAAGTTTTGGCCACAGCAATCAGAGCAGAAAAAGAAATACAAGGAATCCAAATTGGAAAAGAAGAAGTAAAACTCTCACTGTTTGCAGATGACATGATCCTCTACATAGAAAATCCTAAAGACTCGACCAGAAAACTACTAGAGCTAATCAATGAATATAGTAAAGTTGCAGGATATAAAATCAACACTCAGAAATCCCTTGCATTCTTATACGCTAATAATGAGAAAGTAGAAAAAAGAAGTTAAGGAAACAATTCCATTCACCATTGCAATGAAAAGAATGAAATACTTAGGAATATTCCTACCTAAAGAAACTAAAGACCTATATATCGAAAACTATTAAACACTGATGAAAGAAATCAAAGAGGACACTAATAGATGGAGAAATATACCATGCTCATGGGTCGGAAGAGTCAATATAGTGAAAATGAGTATACTACCTAAAGCAATCTACAGATTCAATGCAATTCCCATCAAGCTACCAGCAGTATTTTTCACAGAACTAGATCAAATAATCTCAAGATTTGTATGGAAATACAAAAAACCTCGAATAGTCAAAGCAATCTTGAGAAAGAAGAATGGAACTGGAGGAATCAACTTGCCTGACTTCAGGCTCTACTACAAAGCCACAGTCATTAAGACAGTATGGTACTGGCACAAAGACAGAAATATAGATCAATGGAACAAAATAGAAAGGCCTGAGATAAACCCACACACCTATGGACACCTTATCTTTGACAAAGGAGGCAAGAATATACAATGGAGTAAAGACAGTCTCTTTAACAGGTGGTGCTGGGAAAACTGGTCAACCACTTGTAAAAGAATGAAACTAGACCCCTTTCTAACACCATACACAAAAATAAACTCAAACTGGATTAAAGATCTAAATGTAAGACCAGAAACTATAAAACTCCTAGAGGAGAACATAGGCAAAACACTCTCCAACATAAAGCACAGCAGCATCCTCTATGATCCAACTCCCAGTATACTGGAAATAAAAGCAAAGATAAACAAATGGGATCTAATTAAAATTAAAAGCTTCTGCACAACAAAGGAAACTATAAGCAAGGTGAAAAGACAGCCTTTTGAATGGGAGAAAACAATAGCAAATGAAACAACTGACAAACAACTAATCTCAAAGATATATAAGCAACTTATGCAGCTCAATTCCAGAAAAATAAACGATCAATTAAAAAATGGGTCAAAGAACTAAATAGGCATTTCTCCAAAGAAGACATACGGATGGCTAAGAAACACATGAAAAGATGTTCAACATCACTCATTATCAGAGAAATGCAAATCAAGACCACAATGAGGTACCATTTCACACCAGTCAGAATGGCTGCGATCCAAAAGTCTACAAGCAATAAATGCTGGAGAGGATGTGGAGAAAGGGAACCCTCTTACACTGCTGGTGGGAATGCAAACTAGTACAGTCTTTATGGAAAACAGTGTGGAGATTCCTTAAAAATTGCAAATAGAACTACCTTATGACCCAGCAATCCCACTGCTGGGCATACCCACCGAGGAAACCAGAATTGAAAGAGACACATGTACCCCAATGTTCATTGCAGCACTGTTTATAATAGCCAGGACATGGAAGCAACCTAGATGTCCATCAGCAGATGATTGGATAAGAAAGCTGTGGTACATATACACAATGGAATACTACTCAGCCCTTAAAAAGAATAAATTTGACTCAGTTCTAATGAGAGGGATGAAATTGGAACCGATTATACAGAGTGAAGTAAGCCAGAAAGAAAAACACCAATACAGTATACTGACACATATATATGGAATTTAGAAGACAGTAATGATGACCCTATATGTGAGACAACAAAGAAACACAGAGGTATAGAGTGGACTTTTGGACTCTGAGGGAGAGGGAAAGGGTGGGATGGTTTGGGAGAATGGCAATGAAACATGTTTATTTTATTGTAAGAAACGAAGCGCCAATGTATGTTCAATGTAGGATGCAGGATGCATGGGGCTGATGCACAGGATGATTCAAGTAGAGGATGTGGGGTGGGAGGTGGGAGGGGGCTTCGGCATTGGGAGATTGTGTTCACCTATGGCTGATTCGTGTCAATGTATGGCAAAACAAATACAGTATTGTAATTAAAAAATAAATAAATTTAATAATAAAAAAAAAGCAAAGGAAAAAAGGAAAAATATACCCATTTTAATGCAGAGTTCCAAAAATGGCAAAGAAAGATAAAACAGCCTTCCTCAGTGATCAGTGCAAAGAAATAGAGGAAAACAGAAGAATGGGAAAACTAGAGATCGCTTCAAGAAAATTAGAGATACAAAGGGAACATTTTATGCAAAGATGGGCTCAGTAAAGAACAGAAATGGTATGGACCTAACAGAAGCAGAAGATATTAAGAAGAGGTGGCAAGAATACACAGAAGAACTGTACAAAAAGGTCTTCATGACCAAGATAATCACAATGGTGTGATCACTCACCTAGAGCAAGGCATAGTGGAATGTGAAGTCAAGTGGGCCTTAGAAAGCATCTCTATGAACAAAGCTAGTGGAGGTGATGGAATTCCAGTTGAGCTCTTTCAAATCCTGAAAGATCATGCTGTGAAAGTGCTGCACTGAATATGCTAGCAAATTTGCAAAACTCAGCAGTGACCACAGGACTGGATAAGGCCCATTTTCATTCCAATCCCAAAGAAAGGCAATGCCAAAGAATGCTCAAACTACTGCACTCATCTCACATGCTAGTAAAGTCATGCTCAAAATTCTACAAGCCAGACTTCAGCAATACATGAACCCTTAAATTCCAGATGTTCAAGCTGGTTTTAAAAAAGGCAGAGGAACCAGAGATCAAATTAGCAACGTCCGCTGGATCATGGGAAAAGCATGAGAGTTCCAAAAAACATCTATTTCTGCTTGATTGACTATGCCAAAGCCTTTGACTGTGTGGATCACAGTAAACTGTGGAAAATTCTGAGAGAGATGGGAATACCAGACCATCTGACCTGCCTCTTTAGAAACCTATATGCAGGTCAGGAAGCAACAGTTAGAATTGGACATGGAATAACAGACTGGTTCCAATAAGGAAAGGAGTACGTCAAGGCTGTATATTGTCACCCTGCTTATTTAACTTCTATGCAGACTACATCCTGAGAAATGCTGGGGTGACAGAAGCACAAGCTGGAATCAAGACTGCTAGGAGAAATATCAGCAACCTCAGATATGCAGATGACACCACCCTTATGGCAGAAAGTGAAGAGGAACGAAAAAGCCTCTTAATGAAAGTGAAAGTGGAGAGTGAAGAAGTTGGCTTAAAACTCAACTTTCAGAAAACTAGGATCATGGCATCCGGTCCCATCACTTCACAGGAAATAGATGGGGAAACAGTGGAAACAGTGTCAGACTTTGTTTTGGGGGCTCCCAAATCACTGCTTGGAAGGAAAGTTATGATCAACCTAGATAGCATATTCAAAGCAGAGACATTACTTTGCCAACAAAGGTCCATCTAGTCAAGGCTATGGTTTTCCTGTGGTCATATATGGATGTGAGAGTTGGACTGTGAAGAAGGCTGAGCGCCAAAGAATTGATGCTTTTGAACTGTGGTGTTGGATAAGACTCTTGAAAGTCTCTTGGACTGCAAGGAGATCCAACCAGTCCATTCTGAAGGAGATGAGCCCTGGGATTTCTTTGGAAGGAATGATGCTAAAGCTGAAACTCCAGTACTTTGGTCAACTCATGTGAAGACTTGACTCATTGGAAAAGACTCTGATAATGGGAGGGATTGGGGCTAGGAGGAGGAGGGGAAGACAGAGGATGAGATAGCTGTATGGCATCATGGACTCAATGGACGTGAGTCTGAGTGAACTCCGGGAGATGGTGATGGAAAGGGAGGCCTGGTGTACTGTGATTCATGGGGTCTTGGAGAGTCGGACATGACTGAGAGACTAAACTAACTGAACTGAAATCACTGCAGATGATTACTGCAGCCATGAAACTAAAAGACACTTATTCCTTGGAAGAAAAGTTATGACCAACCTAGACAGCATATTGAGAAGCAGAATCATGAGTTTGTCAACAAAAGTCTGTCTCACCAAGGCTATGGTTTTTCCCATAGTCATGTATGGATGTAAGAGTTGGACTATAATAAAAGTGGAGCACTGAAGAATTGATGATTTTGAACTGTGGTGTTGGAGAAGACTCTTGAGAGTCCCTTGGACTGCAAGGGAGATACAACCAGTCCATCCTAAAGGAGATCAGTCCTGGGTTTTCATTGGAAGAACTGATGCTGAAGCTGAAACTCCAATACTTTGGCCACCTGATGCGAAGAGCTGACTCATTTGATAAGACCCTGATGCTGGGAGGGATTGGGGGCAGGAAGAGAAGGGGACAACAGAGGATGAAAATGTTGTATGCCATTACCAACTCAGTGGACATGAGCTTGTGTAAACTCTGGAAGTTGGTGATGAACAGGGAGGCCTGGCATGCTGTGCTCTATGGGGTTGCAAAGAGTCAGACATGACTGAGCAATTGAACTGAACTGAACTGAAGGCCACTGTAAGTGTTGTGAATGCATTTAAGGCAGGTGAGGCTAGAAGTGTTATATTTTATGGTTAGGTTTATTAAATGCATTTCAACTTATGATGATTTCAATTTATTGATGGGTTTTCAGGAGGTAGCCCCATTGAAAGTAATGAAAGATCTGTACCTACAGATCTAATGGCCTCTTTGACTTCACTCCCTTAGATTCAAACTCTTACACTGAAATTGGTCTTAAGTCAGAAAAGATCACTGCATTGCTAAGTCTATTGACCAGTTCTTGACTTCAATTTACCTAATCTATCAGTGGCATAGTGAGATTTTTATTCAAATATCTCTTTCTTTTTGAGGTTTTAACTGACCACTCCATGTAGAATTTTTTACGTCCCACCCTCATTACTCTGCTTCCCACTTCTTTGCTTCTTCTCTCTGTGTCCATCTATATTTTAGTTATCCATCCTGTTTATAGTCTCTCTCCTCCCAACTAGGTTGTGAGCTCTGTGAGGGTGGGAGTTTCTGACTGCTTTGTTTTTTGTTGTGTTTCTAGTGCCCAGAACAATGTCTAGCACATAGTAAGTGATTAGTATGTGTTTGTTAAATGAATGAATGAAAAATGTCATTTGCAGAAAGCTAAATCAACATAATCATAGTGAAAAACTAATTTGAGAATGTATATAAGGTTTGTTTTTACTTGTTTGTAAGTTTTTGCCCCAGTACATTTCACTTTTAAGAATCTTAAGAAAATAATCAGTGACTAAAAGATGCATATCCTCAGTCTCTTAAGTAGTATCAAAACAGGTTATTGGATATGTCTCAACCTCATAAAAGTGTTTATTACCAATCTGAGATTTGAATACAAACTAATGTGTATTCATCATCTTTATAGGTGCTATGCATTGTTTTGTGTGTACAATGTGTGTGTTGATCTGTGTGTGAGTGTGTGATAGGATTTTGATTCTTGGTGGTGACTTAGGATAAGCTTTTATTCATGCCTTGTGGGAGTGCACAGTAACACCATTTATGAAGGCCATTTTTCAATCTAGCAAAAGCTTTAAAAATGTTCAAAATGTTTAAACTGGAAATCTCATTTTAGGTGCAAATCATAAAATAATACTCAAAAATAGTCAACAATTTACATATAAAGATAATTATCATATAATTACTGATGATAGTATAAATTTGAAAGAAACCTCAGTATGTACAAAAATTAAATGTTAAATTTATTCATAAAGAAGTGGTTTTTTATGTTAAGATCTCATTTCCACAGACCTAAAATCTGCATGAAGCTCTTGATAAGTGAAAAATAAA
The DNA here is from genome assembly GCA_917880005.1 of Nanger dama. Taxonomy (NCBI): domain Eukaryota; kingdom Metazoa; phylum Chordata; class Mammalia; order Artiodactyla; family Bovidae; genus Nanger; species Nanger dama. Next base: position 43,380,625 of record CAKJTW010000007.1, read on the forward strand.
TCTCTAAACAATGATTCTAATTTTATATTAATAGTATGCATTTATTTATAAATGTGTGCAAAGAAATGGCATGGAAATGAATAAATTAAAATGTCTGTGAAATTTGTCATGGGTAATTTCCCCCATTATGTTATATATTATCCCAAAAAATTTATTCAAGAGCATGTATAACATAAAATGAAAATCAAAACCATCTAAGATAAAAATAAACCCCAAACTTATAACCCTTTGAGAAAAATAAAAACCCTGTGGAAAAGCTTGCAAAAATTTTCATTCTCCTACATTATAGAATGTTAAATTTAAAAAATTTGAATAAAAATGTAAAAGGCACTTGATTGAAAATCTCCAGATTTCCTTGCCTGCCCTTTATATTTACATAACACTTTATATCCACCTTATGTCAAATGATCCTCCCATAACTGCTCTGTGATATTGGCAGGTCAAGTGTGGTTATCTCCAAATCTTACATATAAGATAACTGAGGCTCAGAGAGGTTAAGTGACTTACCCAAGGTAAACTAGTTAGAAAGAAATAAAACCAAGATAAAAACACATCTTCTGTTCTGGTCACATACTTTTTCCCTCGATTGCTCTAAATTGTGCTGAAAAATTAGAAAAGAGAAGCCAGTGATTGTGTTCTTCTTAAAGCTGTTTGAGTGCACTTCTATTAGTGCCAGACAGCTTTGAAGTCATTGATTACCCCTGAGAGATGATGAGATTGCATTACACAGAACTTGGCCATCGTTACCATGTGATTTTCAATTAAGAAGGAAATCAAAAGTATCCCAGTGTCATGGTCATAACCTGAAGGGCTCAGACAAGTTACCAGCTGCATACAAATCAAGGAAGACTAATCATTTATCTGTGTGTGCAGGCTTCAGACTTTCAAAAGAAATGATCTTTTACCCTTGTAGCCTAGCTATTTTATTTTTCATCCATGGATGTTGTCCTTTGTGAATTAGGTCTTTAAATTGTTTTTTACTCTTGGGAAAAGTTTTCTGGTATCTTCATTGAACAGTTGCTATGATGATACAGAATGTGAAAGTGTATTGTGAAAACTGAACAACTCTGAGAAGTTCAGTAGGAAGGCTGCTGTGAACAAAAAAAAACCCTCCAGCCTTAAATATCTGGTATCAGTATAGCCAAACTGATGGACCAGCTCTTTTACTTTCAGCAAGACATGACTCTTCAGCTTCAGAATTCATAAAACAGGGCTATTAATTTCTGTCTCGCAGAGTTCAGTTCAGTCACTCAGTCGTGTCTTACTCTTTGCGACCCCGTGAACCGCAGCACGCCAGGCTTCTCTGTCCATCACCAACTCCCAGAGTCCACACAAACCCATGTCCATCGAGTCAATGATGCCATCCAACCATCTCATCTTCTGTCATCCCCTTCTCCTCGTGCCCTCAATCTTTCCTGGCATCAGGGTCTTTTCCAATGAGTCAGCTTTTGCATCAGGTGGCCAAAGTACTGGAGTTTCAGCTTTAACATCAGTCTTTCCAGTGAACACCCAGGACTGATCTCCTTTAGGATGGCCTGGTTCTCCATCTAAAGATGGACTTGGATCTCCTTGAAGTCCAAGGGATTCTCAAGAATCTTCTCCACACCACAGTTCAAAAGCATCAATTCTTCAGTGCTCAGCTTTCTTTATAGTCCAACTCTCACATCCATACATGACCACTGGAAAAACCATAGCCTTGACTAGATGGACCTTTGTTGGCAAAGTAATGTCTCTTCTTTTAATATGTTGTCTAAGTTGATCATAACTTTCCTTCCAAGGAATAAGCGTCTTTTAATTTCACGGCTGCAGTCACCATCTGCAGTGATTTTGGAGCACAGAAAATAAGGTCAGCCACTGTTTGCACTGTTTCCCCATCTATCTGTCATGAAGCGATAGGACTGGATGCTATGATCTGTTTTCTGAATGTTGAGCCAACTTTTTCTCTTTCTTTTTCTCTTTCACTTTCATCAAGAGGCTCCTTAATTCTTCACTTTCTACCATAAAGGTGGTGTCATCTGCATATCTGAGGTTACTGATATTTCTCCCAGCAATCTTGATTCCAGCTTGTGCTTCCTCCAGCCCAGCATTTCTCATGATGTACTCTGCATGTAATTTAAAGAATCAGGGTGACAATATATAGCCTTGATGTACTCCTTTTCCTATTTGGAACCTGTCTGTCCAGTTCTAACTGTTGCTTCCTGACCTGCATACAGACTTCTCAAGAGGCAGGTTAGGTGGTCTGGTATTCCCATCTCTTTCAGAATTTTCCACCATTTATTGTGATCCACACAGTCAAAGGCTTTGGCATAGTCAATCAAGCAGAAATAGATGTTTTTCTGAAACTGTCTTGCCTTTTGGATGATCCATCGGATGTTGGCAATTAGATATCTGGTTCCTCGCTGAGTAGTAAAGATTAAAATGAAATGACATGTGCCAAAGAGTCTAACTCTGTCATAAGTATAGATCTGCTAGATACATTTTTGTTTTGTTTTAATGTAGTGATATAGAAAGAGTTTCCTGGAATAGTGTTGGCTGGGTAGTTTAAAAGACCTCCAAGCACTGTGTTGTGAGAAAAGGTAACTTAATGAAGGACATGAGAGTGGTACCAAGTCATATATCTTTATGAAATGACCACTGACAAGGACATGAAAGAGCCACATTAAAAACATAAACATGCCTGCATTGCTGTGATAGTCGATCTTAATGTAAAGGATAAGATACAATCTTCTTCAAGTATATAAACTAGAAATGAGGACCTATCCACATCATACCATTTTTCAGTATCTTAACCATAAAATGGGGCGGGGGCGGGGGGCTTCTTCAGCGATCAATGCAAAGAAATAGAGGAAAACAACAGAATGGGGGAAGACTAGAGATCTCTTCAAGAAAATTGGAGATACCAAGGGAACATTTCATGTAGAGATGGGCTCGATAAAGGACAGAAATGGTATGGACCTAACAGAAGCAGAAGATATTAAGAAGAGATGGCAAGAATACACAGAAAAACTGTACAAAAAAAGATCTTCATGACCAAGATAATCACGATAGTGTTATCACTCACCTAGTGGCAGACATCCCTTAATGTGAAGTCAAGTGGGCCTTAGAAAGTGTCACTATGAGCAAAGCTAGTGGAGGTGATGGAATTCCAGTTGAGCTCTTTAAAATCCTGAAAGATGATGCTGTGAAAGTGCTGCATTCAATATGCCAGCAAATTTGGAAAAAATCAGCAGTGGCCATAGAACTGGAAAAGGTCAGTTTTCATTCGAATCCCAAAGAAAGGCAATGCCAAAGAATGCTCAAACTACCACATAATTGCACTCATCTCACATGCTAGTAAAGTAATGCTCAAAATTCTCCAAGCCAGACTTCAGCAATATGTGAACTGTGAACTTCCTGATGTTCAAGCTGGTTTTAGAAAAGGCAGAGGAACCAGAGATCAAATTGGCAACATCCGTCGGATCATGGGAAAAGCAAGAGAGTTCCAGAGAAACATCTATTTCTGCTTTATTGACTATGCCAAAGCCTTTGACTGTGCGGATCACAATAAACTGTGGAAAATTCTGAAAGAGATGGGGATACCAGACCACCTTACCAGCCTCTTGAGAAACCTATATGCAGGTCAGGAAGCAACAGTTAGAATTGGACATGGAACAACAGACTGGTTCCAAATAGGAAAAGGAGTACGTCGAGGCTGTATATTGTCACCCTGCTATTTAACTTCTATACAGAGTACATCATGAGAAACATTGGGCTGGAGGAAGCACAAGCTGGAATCAAGATTGCCGGGAGAAATATCAATAACCCCAGATATCCAGATGACACCACTCTTATGTCAGAGAGTGAAGAGGAATGAAAAAGCCTCTTGATGAAAGTGAAAGAGGAGAATGACAAAGTTGGCTTAAAGCTCAACATTCAGAAAACTAGGATCATGGCATCTGGTCCCATCACTTCATGGGAAATAGATGGGGAAACAGTGGAAACAGTGTCAGACTTTATTTTTGGGGCTCCAAAATCACTGCAGATGGTGACTGCAACCATGAAATTAAAAGACGCTTACTCCTTGGAAGAAAGGTTATGACCAACCTAGATAGCATATTGAAAAGCAGAGACATTACTTTTTTAACAAAGGTCTGTCTAGTCAAGGCTATGGTTTTTCCTGTGGTCATGTATGAATGTGAGAGTTGGACTATGAAGACAGCTGAGAGCCGAAGAATTGATGCTTTTGCACTGTGGTGTTGGAGAAGACTCTTGAGAATCCCTTGTACTGCAAGGAGATCCAACCAGTCCATTCTGAAGGAGATCAGCCCTGGGATTTCTTTGGAAGGAATGATGCTAAAGCTGAAACTCCAGTACTTTGGCCACCTCATGCAAAGAGTTGACTCATTGGAAAAGACTCTGATGCTGGGAGGGATTGGGGGCAGGAGGAGAAGGGGGCGACAGAGGATGAGATGGCTAGATGGCATCACTGACTCAATGGATGTAAGTCTGAGTGAACTCCAGGAGTTACTGATGGACAGGGAGGCCTGGCGTGCTGCGATTCCCGGGGTCGCAAAGAGTCGGACATGACTGAGCGACTGAACCAAACTGAACTCCCAGGAGGCGCTAGTGGTAAAGAATCTACCTGTCAATGAGTGAGACCTAAGAGCCACGAGTTCAGTTCCTGGGTCAGGAAGATCCCCTGGAGGAGGGCATGGCAACCCCCTCCAGTACTCTTGCCTGGAGAATTCCATGGACAGAAGAGTCTGGAGGGCTACAGTCCATGGGTCGCAAAGAGTCAGACACACTGAAGCAACTTAGCATGCATACAACCATAAAGCAAGCTACCGCTTGCTTGTCAGAAAAATAAAATTGTCTTGTCTGTTAACTTCATCAACAAAAATGAGTTGATCTGTCAGTGAAAATGGACAGAAAGTAATACATGAACTGTGTCCTTGAAGTCAAGCAAGATCTGGATTGATTTTATTAAGCATTTTCATCGTGTTTCTTTCTTGCCATACTTACTTTTGTTTACCTGTTTAAGAAAGAATGAATCTTTAGTATTACACTTCAAGTATTTCTTGTTCTCAAATTTTGTTTTTTACCTTCACAATCAATTGGATATAAATCTGGTGCCCATATATGAAAGTCTCTATTTCACCTTTTAAAATTCTTCACCAATTTAGTCATTATTTTACAAGCTCTGTATTTTTAATCTGTTAGTGATGTCTTCAGTTCCCAGGCACTCTGCCTTTTATTTTCAAGTGATGTACTTGACATAATTTAGTTTTAGTGGCTCCCTGGGTGTCATGAATAAAATGATTTGATGACTATGATGTCAGGCTCAGCAATCGTTCATGAAGTCTTCCCTTAGGGCATCTAGAAACTCTTAGCCAAAAAAAAATCAAAGGCAACAAGTGATTTCCAATTTCTAAGGATGGATTAAGTTTTAATACTAATGCTAATGTTATAGTGTCCCAAGATGCTTCTTGTGGTTAAGGTGTGAAAATATGAAAATCTTTGCCAGGTAACCAAGCCGGTGATGCACTATGGCAATTTGCTTATTTATCCTTGTTCTAAGCACCATGCCTAGGAGATATGTGGAAGCCTGCAACTTAGGTCTTCCTCTGCAGAGCATATGGTCTAAGTTAACTCACTCATTCATTCAGTAAATATCTCTTGGTTGCTTACTATGTCTTCAGTGCAATTCCCTGCTTTGGGGATGTATAAAAATAGCACATAACTTTATGAAAGGTTATATTCTACTGAGGGTGGCAGAAAATTAATGAATAAAATAAAGAACATGTTAGGAGAGCTGCCCAAGTTAATGTTGTCAAACCCAGTTAAATGTGGCCACATAATGAAATACCTCAAAACTTTATATAATTGATGATGTGCACATGCTCAGTCACTTCAGTCATGTCTGACACCTTGTGATCTTCTTGACTGTAGCCCATGGGATTCTCCAAGCAAGAATATTGGAGTCGGTTGCCATGCCCTTCTCCAGGGGATCTTCTGGAGCCAGGGATTGAACCCATGTCTCTTATGTCTCCTACATTAGCAGGCAGGTTCTTTACCACCAGCACCACCTGGGAAGCCCTATATAATTGATGGTGATATATTTTAAAGTCCTTATGTAAAATACCTGCTTGTGTCAAAATTCTACCATTGTCAACATATTGAAATGTGTCTGTATCCTAGTTAGTATCCAGATGGTGTGGTTTAGAATTGGTCACTAAGCGCAACATCTTGAGTATTTGCCTTGATAACCTTGGTTTTGGTCATTATCACTTTATATGTGGTATAAATCAAATAGATTCCCCCCCATGTCTTCTAATCAACTCTTGAGAGTCCCTTGGACAGCAAAGGCATCAAACCAGTCAATCCTAAAGGAAATGAACCCTGAATATTCATTGGAAGGACTGAAGCTCCAATACTTTGGCCACCTGATGTAAAGAGCCAACTCATTGGAAAAGACCCCAGTGCTGGGAATGATTGAGGGCAGGAGAAGGGGGCGACAGAGGATGAGATGGTTGGATGGAATCACTGACTCAATGGACATGAGTCTGAGCAAACTCCAGGAGACAGTGAAGGACAGGGAAGCCTGGCATGCTGCAGTCCATAGGGTTGCAAGGAGTTGGACATGACTGAGTGACTAAACAACAGCAACTAATTGACCCTGAGTTCTCTAGAGTTGTTATAAAAATATTTAAACCCTGGAAGCCTCATTAGAAGTATGTAGCATAATCTTAAAAGCTGACCCTTTTCCAGGACAATTTGTATTTGGATATTTTTAAAAACAACAAAATTAACAAAATTATCTTGTGACTTTATTATCATTGAATGAACTTCATCAGACAGCAATTTCATGACAGTAGCTCAGTCTAATAGATGGTAACTCTGGGGAAGTGGTGTGCTTGGATTCATTATCAACAGTATAAACATCATCTGTATTCCAAGGGCTTGGGAAGATCAGTTTTAGATGAGAATGAGGAAGCATAGACTCAATCATGAAAATACCTTGCTTATAATAAGATCCATAACAGGACCTTCCCTTGACTTTTCTGGATGAGATGAATGGGTGGATATCAGAACAAATTGCCCTATTAGGATTTGATAAAAAAGCGTCATTTGCTGCTTAAGTTTGGACAATATCCAGATGACTAGAAGAGGATATGCGCAAATATTCAATTCTCTGTTTTTGCAATCTATCCCACTGGATGTCATAATGATTGGATGAAAATTTCAGAAACAAATACTGGCAGTTAGAAATACTGTGTCCCATAAGTCATTTAGGCCATTTGTGGGTGTTAATACCTCAAAAATTCAGGTTTTGGTAAGAAGGAGGAAGGGTTAACAGATGGAAGGTAAACAACAGAATCAGCTGCACACTACAAATTAAAATTTAAGCCATCCCATATTTTATTTGCATTTAGCAACTAATAGTTGCTTTGAAATACAATAGGTTGTCCTTCAGGGTCAGCATAACAGTCTAGTTGGCACAATCTGGACTTGGTTCTATTCATCATGTGTTTGCTGGGGTTATAAATAAGGCGTTGCTATTGTTGGATAAACCTCAGCATAGCTGAGTCTTTTCTTCATAGCATATACATACCCCAAGAAAAGAGTTTGTGCAAGGATATGTGTGGCAAAATAACATAGAAGCTGCACTATTTAGAAGACATGAGAGGAAAGGTAATCACCTAACTCAGAGCTCACAAAAGGTCTGTGAAGCCTTCCTTTATTGTATAATGTTATTTGTCTTTTATTATTTAGATTTCTTTTAAAATGCTGGACCTTGGAATTGTCTATGGGGACACTTGAAACAATGTATTCTGACTTCAGCTTGTTGACCTCTTGTATTTCCTTGACTATACTCACCAATACTATTCTTCTGGTGATATTTGTTATGTAACATTGAAATATACAGTTTAGCTACTGTATGTATGTTTCTAATTTAAAAGACTGCACATTTGGATCATTTACAAGTTTAAAAAATTTTATTATGATACCTACAAAACAGAAGTAGACTCACAAGCATAGAAAACAAAGTTATGGTTACCAAAGGATAAAGGGTGGGGAGGGATAAATTGGGAATTTGATATTAACAGATACACACTACTATATATAAAATAGATAAACAACAAGGACATACTATATATCAGAGAGAATATATTCAATATCTTGTAATAACCTTTAATGGAAAAAAATCTCAAGAAGAATATACACAGACTGCCTGCCAAAGCCAAGTTAGGGAATTTGCTCTTTTATGTGTTGAGCATTTTCTGCTCTTTTCTCTCCTCTTCATTTCTTCCTCAGTGTTTCTGGGCACTAAATTGGGATTCTGACTGAGCACGTTACTGAGAACAGTATTTAATTATTTGTTCTTATTGTGTCTTTCATATACAAGTAGTTTGAGGTTACAGTGATATACCTGTGAGAATTATAGTTTCAGGACCAAGACAAATCTTGAGAGCTATTAAATTCCAGCACAAAGAACCAGTACTAATAAAGATACCTTCTTGAAAAATTACCTTTTTTTTTGTTTTCTAAATAGACTGCAGTTCTTTTTGAACTGTTGCTCTTATGATGATCCTTGCACATTTTTCTAAGACTTGGAATAAACCCTTTGCTCATTGCTAAGCAAAGTCAATTGTGTCACTGGGAGTCCAAGGTAGAGTGTGTTGAATTACTGCCTGTTACACCTGTTGTGATATCCTCTGGAAATGGTAGCTTCCTGGTTCCACAAACTAACATGTTGAAAAAACACAAAAATTACAATGTCTTCCCCCTCTGGCCAACTGCATACTTGTCACATCTATAACCATTACCATCATATTTATGGAGGGTATTCAGTTTTAGTCCTTTGAAATGGGTCTCAGATGTATAGAGCTGTGAAACAAGGTCCCCGTGTAGTCATTGGCAATTTTTGTTTTCCATCTGTTGAAGCCATTTGAAGAAGCTGGTGGTCTCTTACTGACTCATACTTGAAGCCCAGAAAATAATAGTTTAAAATATTCCCAAGGTGCTTTCTATAGTCATTTCTTTCCCTGATACTTGTTTTTTTCCTTCCCTGGGTGATAGTTCTTGTTCTTTGTTTTTTACTTCAGCATAGAACTGTAGGTGTTTGGCTGTCTCAGTTTTGATCTAATGCCATATATTGCATTCTAATGCTAAAACATGTATAGACAATACATTTTCATGTAAACTGAGGGCTTCAAGGCTGGGACTCTGTCAGGCTTATATTTTCAAAACTCTTGAAATATTTTCTACTTAGCAACCTCTTTGCATTACTTGCAAAGCTTTTATGGGGCATGCTAGTCAAAGGATGACTCCAACCAAAGAAAGAACAATTCAGAGGGTGATTTTTAAAATTAGTATAAGCTTTGTAGATGATTCCGTGGCTCTAACAGTTTGCATTTCAAGCAGGATGAGAAGGACAAACATTTTGCATCTACTTACATAGTGTATATTAAGGGAGATAAGTTCATATCACATATCCATATTTTGTCTGTCTTGTATAACTCAAAGTTAAGGTAAGGTAAAGTCGCTTAGTCGTGTCTGACTCTTAGCGACCCCGTGGACTGTAGCCCACCAGGCTCCTCTGTCCATGGGATTCTCCAGGCAAGATTATTGGAGTGGGTTGCCATTAGAGGTTCCATATTTAATTGTCTGATTTTGAGCTGAACATGTCATAGATTAGTGATGACAGGATGACATTCAGGTGTGTGAGCACAGGTGTATGTGTATATACCCAAATCAGCATTGGGTAATTATGTCTCCTTGACTGACAAAAAGATCCAGGTGTCAGCAGTATTTTCAAAGTTAGGCAAAGCTTTGTGTGTCTGTGTTTTAGAATTGGTTGGGTTAACTTCTACATGGACATTGGCCTGTGGTCTGCAAAATCAGGAACACATGCGTCTGATTCTCTCAGTAGCCATAGGGGCAACATTAACTGACAAAGAATTTCTAGGTGATCCTTGTGTACTCTCTGCTCAGTGAAGAAGCATAAGTACCAGAAGATCAATAAGAAGTGAGATGAGAAAAAGAGAATTGAAGGAAGTCAGTGCTGCTGCTGCTGCTGAAGTCGCTTCAGTCGTGTCTGACTCTGTGCGACCCCACAGACGGCAGCCCACCAGGTTTCCCTGACCCTGGGATTCTCTAGGCAAGAACACTGGAGTGGGCTGCCATTTCCTTCTCCAATGCAGGAAAGTGAAAAGTGAAAGGGAAGTCACTCAGTCTGTCTGACTCTCAGCGACCCCATGGACTGCAGCCCACCAGGCTCCTCGGTCCATGGGATTTTCCAGGCAAGAGTACTGGAGGGAGTGGGGTGCCATTACCTTCTCCAAGGAAGTCAGTAGAAGGTCTCAAACATCATGGGAAAAAGATCAGGCCTGGATTTAGTGAGACAGGAAGTGAACAGCAAGTTTAGTTCCTTCTTGCCTGCCACTAGCCTCTACTTTCTTCATCCTTAGACATCTCTCAATTATGGCCTGTGTCCTACCCTAGTTCCTGCTCAAGTCCTGCCTGAGGCAGGTATTTTTCTCATCTTAGGAAGCCTAGAAGTTAAAACTGACATATTAGTAAGGCCTGTTTAAGGTTACCTAGCTGCTCAGGTAAAGTACAGACTCAGATGCAGGCCATCTTCAGCTCCATGCTGTGCTCTGTACTCATGCTTCTCACTGAAGAAGCAAGTTGTTAGATGCAGTCTCTAAATATTACTTCATGAGAAAGAGAGATAGAGAATGTGTTCTATTATTGGCACATTTAGCTAGGGTGACCCAGGTTAATGGTGAAACCACAAAATCATTCAGGCCTGACATTAAACATAAGACACCTGACTGTGAATTAGACCTTGGACATGGCCCAGTGTTGTTCCCTGAATGTCGAAACTGCCTAATGATTTTTCTCCTGGCTTCCCTTCTGATAGTTTCCTATTACATAAGTTTCCAGTTATTTAATATAAGTAGCTCTCTGCTTCATCCTGATCCATAATTACTATCCTGGAAACATGTCAACATACAGTTCAGTTCAGTCACTCAGTCGTGTCCGACTCTTTGTAACCCCATGAATTGCAGCACACCAGGCCTCCCTGTCCATCACCAACTCCCGGAGTTTACCCAAACTCTTGTCCATTGAGCTGGTGATGCCATCCAATCATCTCATCCTCTGTAGTCCCCTTCTCCTCCTGCCTTCGATATTTCCCAGCATCAGGGTCTTTTCCAATGAGGCAGCTCTTCATATCAGGTGGCCAAAATATTGGAGTTTCAGCTTCAGCATCAGTCCTTCCAATGAACACCCAGGACTAATCTCCTTTAGAATGGACTGGTTGGATCTCCTTGCAGTCCAAGGGACTCTCAAGAGTCTTCTCAAACGCCACAGTCCAAAAGCATCAATTCTTCTGTGCTCAGCTTTTTTATAGTCCAACTCTCACGTCCATACATGACCACTGGAAAAACCATAGCCTTGACTAGATGGGTCTTTGTTGACAAAGTAATGTCAAAGTTAACAATAGCCAATATTTACTAAACATCTTTGAGTGATAGGTAGGGTTATGGTTAATTTACATGCATTATTTCATTTAATTGTCTTGATAGTCAGAAATTTCTCACAAAGAACATTTCCAAAGATCTCATAGTTAGGAAGAGATGGAATATAGAATTAAATTCAGAACTCTCTGTGAACTTTTTATTTAATAGCCAAGCTTACTAACCAATTGTGCTGAAGTGAGTCTTATTAGATCACAGTACATAATATCTAGTTTTTCAGGATCTGAAACCTATTTTAATTTTAATCAGCTTCTCTTACTTCCCTGGTGGCTCAGACTGTAAAGAATCTGCCTGCAATGCAAGAGACTTGGGTTTGATCCCTGGGTTGGGAAGAGCCCCTGGAGAAGGGAATGGCTACCCACTCCAGTATTCTTGCCTGGAAAATTCCGTGGACAGAGAAGCCTTTGAATAAGGAAGATGGGCATGAAATAAAATTTGTTTCTGAAGCATATGTATATTGAGCTTCCCTGGTGGCTCAGACAATAAAGAATCTGCCTGCGATTCAGGAGACCTGGGTTTGATTCCTGGTTTGGGAACACCCTCTGGAGTGGAGGGGCGGGGAGGGGGGGTGGCAAGGGAGGGCACTGTTTCTGCCCTTTTCTCATATCTGTGTCAGAAGCTTTCTCTATCTCTTTCATTCTTTAATAAAACTTTATTATGCAAAAGCTCTTCATGATCAAGCCTTGTCACTGGCCATGGATTGAATTTTTCTCCTCTGGAGGCCAGGAGTCTTTGTGGTTTTCCAGTGTCTTTTGTGGTTTACCAGCAACCTTTTATCTTGGAGGCTCATCTCAGATTCTTCAGGACAAGATAGGGATGACTGGAGCTCTAGTTCTTTGTTCTCCTAGAGAACATGTTTTCTGCTATATTTACTAACTCTACAGTGTACTTGTGTGAATGAATGACATGCCCTGCATGAAACAAGTTAAGCAGCCCTACTCTGTGGTTCCGTGGTGACCTCATACAACTTATGGCAGAAACCCTGTCAGGGGTTTAGACTGACCTGCCAAGGGACTTCCCTGGTGGCTCAGATGGTAAAGCGTCTGCCTACAGTGCGGAGACCCAGGTTCAGTCCCTGGGTCAGGAAGATATCCTAGAGAAGAAAATGGCAACCCATGCTGGTATTCTTGCCTGGAAAATCCCATGGGTGGAGGAGCCTGGTAGGCTACAGTCCATGGAGTCTTAAAGAGTCGGACACGATTGAGCAACTTCACTTTCTTTCACTTTCTGGAGGAGGGAATGGCAACCTACTCTGGTATTCTTGCCTGGAGAATCCCATGGACAGAGGAACCTGGTGGTCTACAGTCTGTGGGGTTGCAAAACTCGGACACAACTGAGCGATTAACACTTTCACTTACATCAAGCTGAAATCTTTCTGTTCAGCCTCTATTGACTAGAGGAATATTCCCTATCAATAGACAGACTTGGGCCAGCTATTTGCCTGGGATTTTGTGTATTAACTATTGTCTACTTGTGTTTAGGGCTCCCAGCACTTATCTTTGATCTCAAATCTGTCTTAATTGGTGGGCTTCCTAGTTGGCACTATTATAAAGAATCTGCCTACCACTGCAGCAGTCACAAGAGATGCAGGTTGTATCCTTGGGTCTGGAAGATGTTATGGAATAGCAAATGGCACCCACTTTAGTATCCTTTGCCTGGAAAATTCCATGGGTACAGGCATCTGGTGGGCTACAATCTATGTGGCTGCAGAGTTGGACATTCTTGAGTGAGCACACAAACAACTGGTGCTGCTTCATGATTTGCCTTTCCTAATAATCATTATTGACCTTAATTGACTTCCTTGCAACTCATATTTCTATATCTTGCTCAAAAGCAGGTGAGAAGCTATACATATGTCATTTGTACAATATGATTTATTTAGCATTCCAAATGAAAGACCCATGGGTGTACATTTGTTATTGTTAATTTCTAATTCAAAAGATAGTTTGTATAATCTTTTTTTTTTTTTTTGGTATGTAAGCTACCCCCACAAGAAATTCTAAGACCAGAATTTTAGGTGAGATAATGCATGCTCTACTTCATTATTTTGACTCCACAAGTCTTCCATTTCTATTTAATTAATGTAGATAGTTGCTTTATTTGCAATTGCCTCCATTTTTTTAAATTTGGAAAAATGATTTAAATGTGACCAAGAAACACTACATCTGACTATTCTCATATCCAACACTTTCTTATTTGGGGGATAAATTGTACTTAGTGAGATGACCCAGGGCCAACTGTGGTCATTCTCTTGTCTGTCTTATATGAAGACTGGACTGCTATGATACTCTTGAAATATCTCACATTTCTTACATCTTTCTTTTGGGTGAAAGAGCAGAATTCTCAAAATGTATTTCATAGACCACTAGTACAGTGAGAGGTGCCCTGGAAAAAGTGGATCATGGTTATATATGCAATAATTCTTGTATAATATATCCACATATATTAATATATAATTTTTGGATACACTTTAATGTATTAAAGGCTCTGAGGAGTCCTAATGAAAGAAAACATTTTTCCATTTACTGATTTGACCACAGAATCCTCTTTTCATATAATAAACATTAACATCCTGTGGAACTGAGATTTTAGGTAGCGCACTTTAGTAAATGCTATTCTGTTCTAGGAACTTGATATTAACTGGAGAGAGCTTGAAAGCTTAACTAGGCTCTGGGATCTTCTAATTGGCTAATACAAGGGTAAGGGAAAGGACTGTGGAGAAATCTATTGAGATATATCAGTTAAACTACTCACAGAGGAAAATATGTCAAATATGAAAAAGTAATACAAAAGATTGTATATACAAAACCGAAAAAGACTTAGAGATATAGAAAAATCTGTGGTTACTAAAGGGGAAAGGGAAGAGGTAAGGGACAAATTAGGGGGTACAGGTTTAATAAATACAAACTATGATGTATAAAATAGGTAAGCAATAAGGATATACTGTGTAGCACAGAGAATTATACCCATTACCTTGTGGTAACTTATGGAGTATAATCTGCAAAATTACTGAATCACTATACTGCAAAATTACTGAATCACTATACAACTAACACAATATTGTAAATAAATGACAATTTAAAAACGATGCAACCTCTCCTCTGCTCTCCAGAAACACACAGTCCTCTAGGAAGACAAGCACATTTGTGAATAATTCTTATGTTAATGTGGTACCAAAGTACAAGTTATGGGCAACACAAAAGAGGTGTAAGCAACTCAATTCAGCATTTAGAAAATTTACAAACAATTTTAAAGGAGCAATAATAATTCAGATGAACAAAGGAAAAAGGGACACTTTATGTATGCAAAACAACATATACAGTATGTTGCTGTATGGAAAAATAAGGTATTGTGTTAAGGGATCAGCAAGTACTGTTGCCAAAGTCCCAGGAATACCAAAAGGAGTGGAAGTAGATAAACCTGGAGCCCGATTATGGAGGCCCTTGCCTGCTAAATAAAGCCTTTTCTTATTACCTTGTAGGTGATGGTGGAGTTTCTGATTAGTTTTAAAATGTAAGGATTTGTCTTTTAAAAGGAACACTGGCAGTAGGGTGGGCTGGGTTGGAGAGTGGCACATCTGTCCTGGATCTCCAGAATTAACCTGAGGCCAGTCCTAATCTTTGGAGTTTGGTGAGCCTCATCCAAAATTGTAATTTAAAAGACTACTTTCTTATTTATCTATGCCATCCTAATATGAAATGGTCTGTTTTATCCCCTACCCCAAGGAAAAGTCTCTAACAGAAGAAGGATGAGGTTTCTGCTCCTTTAATCAAACTTTCAAGTCTGTAATATCACTGTTGCCTTCTTTCTACTATGGTGTGTCCACTTGTCCTTCTATTAAATTGAGTTGTTAGCAAACCTGAGATGGCTATGTGACACACAAGTGATAAACAAGAGGTGACAAAATACTTTCCATAGGATTTAGGTCCTTGTCCCAAATGTCCTCAGTTTCACTTTCAGAATCTTATTAAACTTGAATGCTACACCATGCATGAAGGATAATATACCTTGCTGTTAGTAAAATGAGTGCTGTTCTGTGGTAATCACCTTAGATTGGCTCAGAACAGCGTACCCACTCTCCTGCGGCTGCATGGAGAGAACACTGTTGCTTAGTATGACAATGTCAATGGAATATGCCGTTCTATTAATCTCCAGCCATGGGATACAGAATTTCCTACATAATGTGGTGATCAGCCATTTCTGTTATGATTTTATGGAAAAGGCCAACTGGCTAATGCTTTAATTATTGAGGAGATATTTTCAGTTATAGCAGAGAATTCACTTAGGAGGATGTCTGCATATCTCAAGGACAGCTTGACTACCTTGGAGGGCATTAGAATGTTTGCCTGGGATTTGGAGAGATAACAATTTTTTACCCAGATTAAAAAAAATTTTTTTTTGGTTATAAAAATTTTTACTGAAGAAAAGTAGAAAGCATAAAGTATTTAAACAATTGTGCGTTATCCCACCACCCAGGGAAAATCATTGTTGTTTAGTGTTTTTTTATATCCATATTCATATTTACTCCTGTATCAATACTGCTATCTTAATCTATGGACATAACTAATAAAATAAGAATAGTGCAGCTAATTTTTATTGAACCATCAGTATGTCTAAAGTGTTGCTCAAAAATTTGTTTTTGTGTTGTCTCATAGATTCCCCACAGAACTCTTTGTTAGATACTTCTATTATCTGCATTTTATACTCAGAAACCAAAAGATTAAATGACTTAACCAGCAGTCACACAGCTTGTAAGTGGTAGAACCACTTTTAAAAATAAGCTTCAAAACTCAAGTCATCAAGAAACACACTACAATTCCATATATATATATTTCAGGTATTATATGTGTGTATATTCATATACACATATATGTACCACATTTAAAAGTTATATTTAAGTCTGATGGCAGTCTTACTCTTTTTAGTTTCATCCAGCTTTCCCATTTAATTCTTTGTTTCTAGTAGTGAAAAGTTGAAAATTCTGAATAATGGTTTACTGTCATGGAAATCTGCTTGGCATACACAACAGGACAAAATTATATTGTGACATGATGTTCTCAGTGTTGAAATTCACATAAAATAAGTTTTCATTATTATGTAGCATTTTTATTATATATAAACCTGAGGAGACTTTTTTAGTTTTTTTAAAGGACATTTTATTACAATCTTTATAACAGGCTATCATTACAGAATACACAGAACATTAATTGTAAATTCTAATACTTGTATTTGCATCAACTTTTATTTTTTGATGTAACAGTTTTCAGTTTTGCTTTTAATTTTTAAAAACTGAGCTTTGAAAAATGTTAACACCCATGGACACATATGCCTATCAGACATAAAGTTTCCATCATCCAACAAAATCCCTTTGTACCCTTTCCTAGACAGTCCCTTGAACAGCCCTCAAACGCAACGATTACTTTCGTATTGTTTACTGGGGACTAGTTTTGTCTATTCACAAGTGTTGGTGCTAGTGGTGCTAGAACCCATCTGTCAGTGCAGGAAACATAAGAGATGAGGGTTCAGTCCCTAGGTTGGGAACATCCCATGGAGGAAATGGCAACCCACTCGTGTTCATGCCTGGAGAATTCCCATGGACAGAGGAGCCTGGCTGGCTACAGTCCATAGGGTCACAAAGAATCAGACACAACTGAAGCAACTTAGCACACACAGTTTTGTCTACTCTAACCTAGAATCATATAGTAGGCACTCTTTTGAATAGAGTATAACTTGGTTTTATGTCAAGGACTCAGTACCAAAGCTGGAGTCACAAACTACGTGTTTCAGGGCAAATGCAGACAATTGCCTGTCTTTTGAATAAAGTTTTATCAAAACACACATAGTCTTTTGTTTACTTATTGTCTATGGTGCCTTGAGTACTTCAGTGGCAGAGCTGAGTATTTGTGACAGACATCGTACAGCCTGTGATGTCTAAAATATTTACTATCTTCACAGGAAAGTTTACAAATTCTGAAATAAATATAGTATTGTTGAAATCTCAGGATTGCTGAGAAAAGTGGAGATAGATAAAGTTGGAACCTGATTATGGAGACCTGAGCCTGTTATGCAAAACATTTTCCACTTTATCTATAGGGGATTAGAAACTTCTGATGGATATTAAGTTGAAGGATTGAATTTCTTTCACTAAGCATAAATTTTCTGAGATTCATTCATGCTGTTTCTTCTATCACTAGTTTATTCTTCTTTACCGTTTAGTAGTGTCCCATGGTGTATGTGTATGCTCAGTCGTGTCAAACTTTTTGTGACCCCCTGGACCATAGCCCACCAGGCTCCTCTGTCTATAGGATTTTTCAGGCAAGAATACAGGAGTGGGTTGCCATGTCCTACTCCAAGGGATTTCCCCAACCCAGATATCTAAACTGCATCTCTTGAGTCTCCTGCAGGCAGATTCTTTATTACTGCACCATCTATGGTATGAATATATTATTATTTGTTGGTAGATATATGGGTAGCTTCCAACTTCTTTTTATTATAGATAGTCCTACAAGAACATCCTTGTGCAAGTCATTTTGTGGGCACGTACTCACCTTTACCTTGAGAAATTCTCAAGAACGAAATCACAGGATCAAAGGCTAAGTAGGTTTAATTTTATACGAAATTTCCAAATCATTTTCCAAAGTGTCTCTATTATTTTACATTCCTGTCAACAATGCATAAAAGTTCCAAAGGTTCACTAAAATGTAGTGGTGTTCTGGTGTGTAGTGGTACTTTATTAGAGGATTAAAAAGGTTTTTTCCTTCATCTTTAATGGTGTTTAAAATTTTTAATGAGTTCATTGGCCATTTGTACATTTCTCTCTGTAAAGTGTATGCTTATGCCTTTTACTCATTTTAAATTGTTTACCTTTTTGTCATTGAGTTATAAAAGTTTCTTATATATTCTAGATATAAATCCTTTGTCAGATGTGTGTCACAAATTTTCCTCCTAGCCTGTGGCTTATTAAATCAGATTTAATGATGTCTTTTGAAGAGAAACTATTGCACTTCATAAACTCTAATTTAGCAATAGTTTCCTTTGTTATTGCTTTCATGGCTCTTAGAAACTCTTGTTTACCTGCAGGTCATGAAAATAATTCTAAATATTTTAAAATAAGTTTTATTGTTTTACCTTTCTTTGAGGACTGTCATCTATACTGAATTAGTTTTTGTGCAGGGTAAGAGATATTGGCCTAAGCTTATCTTTCTCTAGCTCATAGCCAAAGATGGAGAAGCTCTATATAGTCAGCAAAAATAAAAGTGGGAGCTGAATGTGGCTCAGATCATGAATTCCTTATTGCCAAATTCAGACTGAAATTGAAGAAAGTAGGGAAAACCACTACACCATTCAGGTATGACCTAAATCAAATCCCTTATGATTATACAGTGAAAGTGAAGAATAGATTTAAGGGACTAGATCTGATAGACAGAGTGCCTGATGAACTATGGATGGCCATCCCCATGGAAAAGAAATGCAGAAAAGCAAAATGGCTGTCTGGGGAGGCCTTACAAGTAGTTGTGAAAAGAAGAGAGGCAAAAAGTAAAGGAGAAAAGGAAAGATATAAGCATCTGAATACAGAGTTCCAAGAATAGCAAGTAGAGATAAGAAAACCTTCCTCAGCAATCAATGCAAAGAGATAGAGGAAAAGAACAGAATGGAAAAGACTAGAGATCTCTTCAAGAAAATTAGAGATACCAAGGGAACATTTCATGCAAAGATGGGCTCGATAAAGGACAGAAATGGTATGGACCTAACAGAAGCAGAAGATATTAAGAAGAGGTGGCAAGAATACACAGAAGAACTATACAAAAAACATGTTCATGACCCAGATAATCATGATGGTGTGATCACTTGCCTAGTGCCAGACATCCTGGAATGTGAAGTCAAGTGGGCCTTAGGAAGCATCACTATGAACAAAGCTAGTGGAGGTGATGGAATTCCAGTTGTGCTATTTCAAATCCTGGAAGATGATGATGCACTCAATATGCCAGCAAATTTGGAAAACTCAGCAGTGGCCACAGGACTGGAAAAGGTCCATTTTCATTCCAATCCCAAAGAAAGTCAATGCCAAAGAATGCTCAAACTACCACACAACTGCACTCATCTCACACTCTAGTAAAATAATGTTCAAAATTCTCCAAGCCAGGCTTCAGCAGTACACGAACTGTAAACTTCCAGATGTTCAAGCTGGTTTTAGAAAAGGCAGAGGAACCAGAGATCAAATTGTTAACCTCTGCTGGATCATGGAAAAAGCAAGAGTGTTCCAGAAAAACATCTATTTCTGTCTTATTGACTATGCCAAAACTTTTGACTGTGTGGATCACAATAAACTGTGGAAAATTCTGAAAGAGATGGGAATACCAGAGCACCTAACCTGCCTCTTGAGAAACCTGTATGCAGGCCAAGAAGCAAGTTAGAACTGGACATGGAACTATTTCCAAATAGGAAAAAAAAGTATGTCAAGGCTGTATATTGTCACCCTGCTTATTTAACTTCTATGCAGAGTACATCATGAGAAACGCTGGGCTGGAAGAAGCAGAAGCTGGAATCAAGATTGCTGGGAGAAATATCAATAACCTCAGATATGCAGATGACACCACCCTTATGGCAGAAAGTGAAGAACTAAAAAGCCTCTTGAAAGAGAAAGAGGAGGTTGAAAAAGTTGACTTAAAGCTCAACAAGCAGAAAACTAATATCATGGCATCTGGTCCCATCACTTCATAGGAAATAGATAGGGAAACAGTGGAAACAGTGTCAGACTTTATCTTTTGGGCTCCAAAATCACTGCAGATGGTGACTGCAGCCATGAAATTAAAACACACTTACTCCTTGGAAGGAAAGTTTTGACCAACCTAGACAGCATATTGAAAAGCAGAGACATTACTTTGCCAACAAAGGTCTGTCTAGTCCAGGCTATGGTTTTTCCAGTAGTCATGTATAGATGGATGTGAGAGTTGGAGTGTGAAGAAAGCTGAACACCAAAGAATTGATGCTTTTGAACTGTGGTGTTGGAGAAGACTCTTGAGAGTCCCTTGGACTGCAAGGAGATCGAACAAGTCCATTCTCAAGGAGATCAGTCCCAGTTGTTTTTTGAAAGGAATAATGCTAAAGCTGAAACTCCAGCACTTTGGCCACCTGTTGTGAAGAGCTGAGTCATTGGAAAAGACTCTGATGATGGGAGCGATTGGAGGCAGGAGGAGAAGGGGACGACAGAGGATGAAATGGCTGGATAACATCACTGACTTGATGGACGTGAGTTGAGTGAACTTCAGGAGTTGGTGATAGACAGGGAGGCCTGGCATGCTGCAATTTATGGGATCGCAAAGAGTTGGACATGACTGAGTGACTGAACTAAACTGAACTTCTTTTGGATTGAATGGTTTTATCTCCTTGCAATCGAAAGCACTCTCAAGAGATTTCTCCAGTACCACAGTTTGAAAGCATCAGTTCTTCAGTGCTCAGCCTTCTTTATGGTCCAGTTGTCACATCCATATATGACTACTGGAAAATCCAATAGTTTTTTATAGCTGACTAGGTTTGTCATGGATTTTATCCCAAGGAGCAAGTGTCTTTTAATTTCATGGCTCAGTCACCATCTGTAGTGGTTTTGGAGCCCAAGAAAAGAAAGCCTGTCTGTTTCCATTGTTTCCTCATCTATTTTCCATGAAATGATGGAACCAGATGCCATGATCTTAGTTATGTGAATATTGAGTTCAAGCCAATTTTTTTCACTCTCCTCTTTTACCTTCATCAACAGGCTCTTTAATTCCTTTTCACTTTCTGCCATTAGGATGGTATCATCTGCATATTGGAGGTTATTGATATTTCTCCTGGCAATCTTAATTCCAGCTTGTGCTTCATCCAGCCTGACATTTCTCATGATGTGCTCTGCATATAAATTAAATAAACAGGGTGACTGTATGCAGTCTTGACATACTCTTTTCCCAGTTTTGAACCAGTCCATTGTTCCATGTTCATTTCTTTTTTTTTTTTTTTTTAAATTTTTTTAATTAAATTTATATATTTTTTAAATTACAATACTGTATTTGTTTTGCCATACATTGACACGAATCAGCCATAGGTGAACACAATCGCCCAATGTCGAAGCCCCCTCCCACCTCCCACCCCACATCCTCTACCTGAATCATCCTGTGCATCAGCCCCATGCATCCTGCATCCTACACCAAACATAGATTAGCGCTTCGTTTCTTACAGGAAAATCTAACTGCTGCTTCTTGACCTGCATACAGGCTTCACAGGAGGCAGGTAAGGTGATCTGGTATTCCCATCTCTTGAGGAATTTCCCACTGTTTTGTGATTCACATAGTCAAAGACTTTAGTGTAGTGAATGAAGCAGAAGTAGATTTTTATGGAATTCCCTTGCTCTTTTCTTTGATCCAATGAATGTTAGCAATTTGATCTCTGGTTTCTCTGCCTTTTCTAAATCCAGCTTTTACATCTGGAAGTTCTCAGTTCACATACCGTTGGAGTCTAACTAAAGGATTTTGAGCATTACATTGCTAGCATGTGAATTGAGTGCAATTGTGCAGTAGTTTGAACATTCTTTATCACTACCCTTCTTTGGGATTAGAATGGGAACTGAGTTGTTCCAGTCCTGTGACCACTGCTGAGGTTTCCAAATTTGCTGGCATATCGAGTGCAGTACTTTCGCAGCATCATCTTTTAGGATTTGAGATAGCTCAGCTGGAATTCCATCACCTCCACTAGCTTTGTTTGGAATGATGCTTCTTAGCACCTACTTGACTTCATACTCCAGGATGTCTGGCTCTAGGTGAGTGATCACACCATGGTGGTTATTCTCGTCCTTTTAGATCTTTTTGTACAGTTCTTCTGTGCATTCTTGCCACCTTTTCTTAATATCTTCTGCTTTTTAGACCCATACTGTTTCTGTCATTTATTGTGCCCATCTTTGCATGAAATGTTTCCTTGATGTCTCTCATCTTCTCGAAATGATCTCTAGTCTTTTCCATTCTATTGTTTTCCTCTATTTCTTTGCATTGTTCACTTAAAAACGCTTTCTTATCTCTCCTTGCTATTCTTTGGAACTCTGCATTCAGATTGCTATATCTTTCCTTTTCTCTGGGTCCATCCTTATTGTTGCAAATGGCAGAATTTCATTCTTTTGATGGCTGTGTAATATTCCATGTTATATATATTTATATATATTCATCTCTTTATTGATTCTTTTTAAAAGTTTATTTATTTTTTAGTTGAAGGCTAATTGCTTTACAGAATTGTGTTCGTTTCTGCCAAACATCAACATGTATCAGCCATAGTGAAGTTGCTCAGTCGTGTCTGACTCTCTGCGACCCCGTGGACGTAGCCTACCAGGCTTCTACATCCATGGGATTCTCCAGGCAAGAATACTGGAGTGAGTTACCATTTCCTTCTCCAGGGGATCTTCCTGACCCAGGGATTGAACCCAGGTCTCCCGCATTAGAGGCGGACGCTTTAACCTCTGAGCCACCAGGGAAGCCCTGCTCTTGAACCTCCCTCCCACCTCTCTTCCCATCCCACCCTTCTAGGTTGTTACAGAGCCCTGGTTTGAGATCCTTGAGTCATATGGCAAATTCCCTTTGGCTGTCTATTTTACACATGGTAATACGTTTCCTGGTTACTCTGTCCATACACCCTATACTCTTCTTCCTCCCCCTCCCTTGTCCACCAGCCTGTTCTCTATGTGTCTCCATTGCTACCATGCAAATAACTTCATCAGTGCCATCTTCCTAGATGTCATATACATAGATCAGTATATGATACTTATTTTTCTCTTTGTGACTTATATCTCTCTGTATAATATGCATTAGGTTCTTCTGCCTCATTAGAACTGACCCAAATGTGTTCTTTTTATGGCTGAGAAATATTCCATTGTGCATATGTACCACAACTTCTTTATCCATCATCTGTTGATGGATATCTAGGTTGCTTCCATATTCTAGCTATTGAAAATAGTGCTACAATGAACACTGGGATACATGTATCTTTTTCAATTTTGGTTTCCTCAGGGTGTGTGCCTAGGAGTGGGATTGCTGGGTCACATGGTAGTTTTATTCTTAGTTTTTTTTAAGGAATCTCCACACAGTCTTCCATTGTGGCTGTATCTATTTACATTTCCACTGATAGTGCAAGAAGGTTCCCTTTTCTTCATGCCCTCTCTAGCATTTATTGTTTGTAGATTTTTTGATGATGGCCATCTGACTGGTGTGAGGTGATAACTCATAGTTTTGATTAGCATTTCTCTAACAATGAATGATGTTGAGCATCTTTTCATGTGTTTGTTAGCCACCTGTATGTCTTTGGAAGAATATCTGTTTAGGTCTTTTTCCCACTTTTTGATTGGGTTGTTTGATTTTTGGTATTGATTTGTATGAGCTGCTTATATATTTTGGAAATTAATCCTTTGTCCATTGTTTCATTTGATATTATTTTCTCCCATTCTGAAGGTTGTCTTTTCATATTGTTTTTAGTTTCCTTTGCTGTTCAAAAAGTTTAATTAGGTCCCACTTGTTTGTTTTTATTACCATTACTCTAGGAGGTGGGTCATAGGAGATCTTGTTGTGATTTATGTCATCGAGTGTTCTGCCTATGTTTTCCTCTAAGAGTTTTATAGTTTCTATTCATCTTCTTTATCAGTTTTCTGTTGATGGACACTTAAGTTGTTTCTATATCTTGGTTATTGTAAATAATGATGCTATGAACATTGGGATGATGTATCTTTTCAAATTATTGTTTTCATTTTCTTTGAATATGTAATAAGGAGTGAAACTGATGAGTCATATGGTAGTTTTACTGTTAGTTTTTAGAGAAACCTCCATACTGTTTTTTTGAAAAGGAAATGGCAACCCACTTCAGTATTGTTGCCTAGGGAATCCTGTGGACAGAGGAGCCTGGTGGGCTGTTGTTCATGGGGTCTCACAGAGTCGGACATGACTAAAGCAACTTAGCATGTGTGCATGCATTGGAGAAGGAAATGGCAACCCACTCCAGTATTCTTGCCTGGAGAAGCCCAGAGACAGAGAGAGGAGCCTGGTGGGCTGCCGTCTATGGAGTTGCACAGAGTTGGACACGACTGAAGTGACTTAGCAGCAGCAGCAGCCATACTGTTTTTCCATAGGGGCTGTACCAATTTTACATTCCAACCAACAGTGTAATAGGATTCTTATTTTACACATACTAAGCAACATTTGCTGATTGTGGTCTTATTTTTTACATTTTCTTTTAATTGAAGTATAGTTGATGTACTGCTGCTGCTGCTAAGTCGCCTCAGTTGTGTCCAACTCTGTGCGACTCCATAGACGGCAGCCCACCAGGCTTCCCCTTCCTGGGATTCTCCAGGCAAGAACACTGGAGTGGGCTGCCATTTCCTTCTCCAAAGCATGAAAGTGAAAAGTGAAAGTGAAGTCACTCAGTCGTGTCCAACTCTAGCGACCCCATGGACTGCAGCCTATCAGGCTCCTTCCTCCATGGGATTTCCCAGGCAAAAGTACTGGAGTGGGGTGCCACTGCCTTCTGTGATGTACAATATTATATAAATTACAGGTGTACATTATAGTGATTCACAATTTCTAAAGGTTATATTCCATTTGTAATTATTATAAAATATTTGCTATATTCCCTGTGCTGTAGCTTATTTTATATCTAACATTTTGTAGTTCCTAATCCTCTACCCTTATTTTGCACCCCCTCCATAACCACTAGTTTGTTCTCTATATCAATGATTTATCTTTTATTTCTTGTTCCTGATCTACTGAAAAACTTAACATCAGCCTGATGTATTCTCCCCTTGTGTTTTCTCTGCAAGAGTTCAGTACTATCACATATTCATTTTGCCAGTTATCAAAGATAAAAATTTTTCATCTGAAAGCAAAACAATGGAAAGAACAAGTGCAGTAAACAAAACATGTTTCAGAACACTCAAAACTCAAGGGAGAATGCACATTTACTGTAAGAAAGCAATATGATACTCTTTCATTTGTTGCCTTGGAGCATATAATGGGGTTCAAAATTTGGGGAAACTATATATGACCAGTGTATGTATACATATACTGCTTTATATGTATACATACACACATATAGCATACATACATACATACATATATACACACAGTGTGCTATTATTCACTTTTTAAGAAAATATTTCATATTCTAGTGAAGCCCTCTATGCTGTCATCATGAGTTTTCCATCTTTGAAGCATAGATTATTTGGGAAAATGGTATAATTCAGATAATAATGAAATAGGCCGTACCAACAATATCTAGAGGTGTTTGAACTGTTACTTTGCCATCCCATTTGAAGTATGGGATTTGCCATCTCATTACATTAACAATATCTATTAAACTTAGTTGTGGAATTTATCACCAGCCTTTCTGGTAAATATTAAAAGCTGATTCCTCTCTTGAAATTCTCATATTCTCTCCCTGAAAATGAGAGGTGGGATGTCAGTAGGAGTATTTTGGCCTTCAGTCTGTCTGGTTAGGTGGCTTCATTGTTTAAGGTATGATGCTAATGAGGGCAAATTTGGGGGTTAGAGCCCCTGTGTAGCTTAATTAATTTCACACTGAGGTAAACCTCCGCTTCAGAGCCTAAGATTGTTCTCCGACTCTCTCCAGCTGTACCACCAATGCATGCAAGTTACAAGGGGTGAAGTAGCTTATTATTATCAGCAAAAATCCATCACAGTTTATGAATAACCTGACAATTATGTATATTATTTGATCTTGAAATTGCTGTTCTCCAGAACATAGGTCCATGAAGAATTTTTTCTGTAGTTAAGTAGACAAAGGTATGTAGTACCTCAAAAAATTAAAAAAAGCTTCACTTGAATTATCTGTTGACTTCTAGTGCCTTGAGATTGTTTAGTTGCCAAGTTGTGGCCAACTCTTGTGACCCCCTGACTGTAGCCTGCCAGGCTCCCCTGTCCATGGGATTTCCCAAACAATAATACTGGAGTGGGTTGCCATTTAGCTCTTCAAGGGATTGTCCAGACCTAGGGATCAAACTTGCATCTCCTGCATGCAGTTCCTACATTGCAGGCAGATTCTTTACTGCTAAGCCAGCAGGGAAGCACTGCCTCAGGGTGATCCCAGTAAAAATGTCTTCAGTAGTTGTCAGGGTATATGCAGTCATCGAGGCACATACTTAGACGTGCTCTCCTTGGTCTTAGGATTCTTTACCCATGTGAATGCTACCTTTATTTAACTTGAAAAGGCTTGAGAGCTTTTTGCTTTACTTTTATAGCATGTACTAAGTTTCTCCAGTTGTGTCCAACTGTTTGTGAGCCCATGGACTATAGTCTGCCAGGCCCTTCTCTCCATGGAGTTCTCCAGGCAAGGATACTGGAGTGGGCTGCCATGCCCTACCCCAGGGGATTCTCCTAATCTAGGGATAGAACCCACATCTCTTATGCTTCCTGCACTGGCATGTGGCTTCTTTACCACTAGCATCATGAAAATTATCCAAAACTATGAGAATTTTCACATTTGACACACATCTTTACCAATTAGTTATTGATTTAAATTTGCTAAATATTGGAGGCATTTTGGTGCACTA
The DNA here is from genome assembly GCA_917880005.1 of Nanger dama. Classification (NCBI taxonomy): domain Eukaryota; kingdom Metazoa; phylum Chordata; class Mammalia; order Artiodactyla; family Bovidae; genus Nanger; species Nanger dama. The sequence continues at coordinate 43,407,718 of CAKJTW010000007.1, forward strand.
CTAGAGATAAAATTTCTTCACTTCAGGAGGTTATAGAAAGGCTAAGCCATCAGCATTAAACAAATCAAAGACATATAAACAGTGGCAGGTTGATGACGTAACTGAATCTGGAAGCCTAACATATGGGAGTAGGGTGGGTTGGATTCAGAGAACCCATTTTTGAGTGAGATGAAAGGGAAGAGGTTTTCTGAGAAGTTTAGCTGAATTATGACCAATGAACAGAACACAACATGCAGAGAAAAGAGGGAAGGGCATTCCAGGCAGAGGAAAACACACATGCAAATGTTAGGAAGGGAGACATGTTTGGAACATAAGAGGAAACATGCTTAATGGGAGTAAGGAATAGGTCAGTAGACTGTCAAATGCAAAAAAATAAACTGAGGTTTTTGGTCAGATGCATCAGGATTCAGTAAACAATGCAAAGAGTCACTCCTGCAGCTATATGGAAAGCATACTGCAGAGAATCAAGAACAAAAGCCAGAAGGATGTTGTAAAGCTATTTTTAGCATATTGGGAGCATAGGTTGGGGTTTATGCCTATTTTTTGATAACCATTTGCTAGTGGACAATGAGAAAGGGGAGGGAATTCAGGTGATTCCTAGCTCTGATTGCCCTGATGTTTTGTAGTTGCATCTAGGGAATTGGGGGATACTGGAGAAGAGGCAGATTTTAAAATAGGACAGGAAAGTAGGGATTCAGTTTTGAACCAGTATTTTTCAAATTGGAATCTTCATTGCAGTATGAAGATGAACTTTTTAAAAAAATTGACAGAGTGTTTGTTACTTTATTATTAAATAAAATAATTTTTAGGGTTACTTAATATATGTGGTAAGGTTTTTACATTTATGTTGATTTTTATGACTTTTGAGTAACCAAAAGTTGTCTTATATTGAAAATTCTGCTTTTAAAAAAGCACTAGCTCTATGCTACTAGGAAAACTTTCCTTTAAAAATGTGGACTTTTTAAGATAGCCTAATGAAATGAAAAACTGTTTAAGGTAAATAGCTTTGCATAATGATTAACATGGGTACAGGAGAGTGAAAAGCTGACAGATAATGCAAGTAGATTGCAAAGATGAATTATTCAAATAAGGAAGCAAACTTTATTGAGTGGTTGAATTTCTTGGATTAACCTCGAGCTAAATTTCATATACATAAATTAAGAAATTAGTATTGCCCTCATGCACAGAGTATTTTCACTTCTAATATTTTGCAGTTTACACTATCATTTTTTCTTTCTTTTTCAAATTCTTTTCCTATTTAGGTTATTATAGAATATTGAGCAGAATTCTCTGCTCACACCATGTTTATCACACTTAACTCCAATATGGAGAAAAAAATCAATAGTAAAATATCAATAATTGAGATACTAGTCATTTTATTTGGTGATGAGTTAATTGGTGACATATTTAGTTTTTCATAAAATCACATGTAATAATTTTGTTTTCTCTATATTTTTAAAAACAACAATTTAACAGTAGCTATTTTATTATGGTTTTATTTCTGACATGACATGTATCTCTCTTAAGTCTTTCCAAACTTATTAAACACCATTCACTAAAAAGTAAAAGTAATTACTAATACAATTTTGTTTTATTATTTTGCTCACCTTTTAATCTAATTCTAACAGGTAAAAAGCACAACTTTAATAATTTTTCACATCTAGACTTTTATATATTTGGAAATCAATGTTTCTTTCTTAAGGCAACTGATCAGGTTTTGCTGTGCAACTTGAGATGTAATGGAAGAAGAACATGGGATCAAGTGTTTGAGAAACTTCAGTCTTGCACTGGCCTGTGGTTAAAGAACTCTTTGACCTTGGGTAAGTCATGGAACTTCTTTCAGCCTAATTTCCTTGTCTGAAAAAGGAGTGCATCTAAGAATACATTAAATTTCAAAATTATACGGATTCATGATACTATAACTTATGTCTTGTTACACTGGACCAAACAGATTAGAATACAGACTTCTTTGTATATGTGCAAAAGAATAATTTGATGACTGGAAAGTGAATCTTTATGTGAAAACGGATGTTGGATGAAGTGGTTTTTACCTTAATATCAAAGAATAATGACATTTTCAATATAATATTATTTCAGTCTGTAACATGAGAGATCTGTGATAGTTTGTCTTAAATTTCTAGTTTATTGGTTTATAATGGGAATGCATTACAATAGACTCCTAAGCATCAAAGTTTATAAAGTACTTCTGTCTTGTTAGGTAAGAAAATGACAAAAAAATGAATATCTTATTCTGTGCCTCTTGTCTCTGTCATTATTAACAGGTGACATTTTAGCATTAAAGGTAAGGTAACCCTCAAATGCACAAGTTTTTATGCAAGCCAGTTTTCCTCAGTTGAATATTTTGATAGTCTTAGATGAATCAGCTAAGAAAATATGCTAATTTAGCTTCAAGGGTATATAGTCTGACTTGAGAGCCTAGACGAAAAAGTCAGTTATTTAATTTACATAATTGTTTTAAGTTGATTAGCTTGGCAGCATTGGCCTGTATTTTTTCCAGGGAAAGAGTTTATTCACTCTATAAATAATTATTTACTAGACACACTCTAAGATATGACTTGACTAGGCTTTTAGAATGAAATGTATAAACCTATGCTCATCCTTATTTAATATAGTAGATTTATTTTGGAGCTCTCTGAAGAAGTCAGGGCTTCTTGCAGTCTATGAGAAACAAGGGAGGTGTGACGATGTGTATAACTGGACTTGGCAGCACAGATCAGCTCTTGTCATAGCTCCAAGGGAAGAATGTGCAGTCACTGAGCGCCTCGCCCCAGACTGGTTTTACCTCCTGGCAAGAGAGTACAGGGCTCTTGTCAGTTACGGTGATAGCTCCAATAGCAGACTCTGAGAAAGTAGGGCAGAATATACACTGCTCTGGCTTCTAACCAGCAGCTCCACACATATTTAATAATGGCTACACGTCTTGTCTGATTTGGTATAAAAAAGCTTGAGGGAGTGGTAGTGGTTTCAGATCTGTTTCGTTTACCCTTTAAAGTACTGAGTCTGCAAAGAAAAACTTTTCTACTCTACTTACCTCTCTGAATTTACTTCTTCTGGTGGTTCACATATGTGACAGGTGGACTTACCCATTTATCTATGAAATAGGCGAAGTGCACCAGCATTTTTTAGATGCTGGTTCTAGAAATCTTGCCACTGCTGCTGCTGTGGCTAAGTTGCTTCAGTTGTGTCCGACTCTGTGCGACCCCATAGATGGGAGCCCACCAGGCTCCCCTGTCCCTGGGATTCTCCAGGCAAGAACACTGGAGTGAGTTGCCATTTCCTTCTCCAAAGCATGAAAGTGAAAAGTGAAAGTGAAGTCACTCAGTCGTATCAGACCCTCAGTGACCCCATGGACTTCAGTTTTCCAGGCTCCTCTGTCCATGGGATTTTCCAGTCAAGAGTACTGGAGTGGGGTGCCATTGCCTTCTCCAAATCTTGCCACATTAACATGCAATAAAGATGAGGATTGCCACAGTATGTAATCTAGTGTGCAGGGAGCAACTAACTTTAAAGTATCTGCTTTCTGTTTTAAGCTAATATCTAGACCCAAGTCGAATCTCTTTTTGTTCATTATACGTCTATGTTGAAGGTGGGGTCAAAACTAGGATATAGAAAACATCTCAAAAATATTTTTAAAAGTCTCATTCTGGAGACAGTATCCCTTTCATCATTTAAATGGAATTCTTTGGAAGGAGAATACATGTGTGGTCCTCAGACTGACCTAAAGTCTGAACCTACTGAGAGTTACTTCTGAAAACAAATAAAAATAGAGCAATTTATGTTTGGATTTGGGCTGTGTGAGTGTTGATTTGCATGTTATTAGAATCTGGTGAGTAGACAAGCCTGCAGCCAGAGTTTTCAAAAGAATTGGTGAAGAGTGTGCAAGGAACAGCATGTGAAGCCTTCTCCCCATGAAAATGGTCAAGATGAGCTTCTCATGCCTGGTGAGATCCTCTTTCTGCAGGTGGCATCTAGAACAGTGGTGCTTCTTCCAGAGGAGTTTGGAGTCTTGAGAAAGGGCCTTACTAGTCTGAGAGTACATCTTCTGCTTTGAATATTCATCTTCAGACTGATATAATTCCTTATTCTTTGCCAGGATGGACCCAAGTGTTGTGGGGCCTTAAGTTTATATAATATTGGAAGCCCTTTTATGAAAAATAATGTAAACTTATGGATACAAAAGATATGGATATGTAAGTTTGGTAAATACATCTTGTGCTTGTGCTTAGTCACTTAGTTGTATCTGACTCTTTGTGACCTCATGGACTGTAGCTCACCAGGCTCCTTTGTCCATGAGGATTCTCCAGGCAAGAATACTGGAGTGGGTTGCCATTTCCTTCTCTGGGGATCGTCCTGACCCTGGGATCAAACCCTGGTCTCCTGAATTGCAGGCAGATTCTTCATCATCTGAGCAAAAAGACAAGCACAAAGACATCTTACGAGCAGATAAATACTGGAAGCATCATAAATCTCAGAGAAATAACATCTTTACCATGCTTTTCCCCCTACGCCTTTGGCTGCATGCTCTCTGATCACCTCCTTGTGTGGCAATGATGTTCAAGTAGTTTGTATAGAAAACAGTTGATTGACTTAATTATTGATAATATAAAAATTATTTTGGCTTTATAACTCATTATTAATGAAGATATATACACTTTTAAGGGTCTTTTTGAGGTCAAATTTAGGAAAACCTTTATTAAGATTCTTTCACATATATAGCATAAAATTTAGAAGACTTTTCTGCAAATATATTGTTCTGGCTATTTCATTTCAACTTTGTTTCTTTTCTACTAGTTTCTATCTGTATTCCTCAAATATTGTTTCTCCCTACTTCCCATATATTCCAGCTCTAGGTACAAGAACATCATTTTATGATGTGATCCCTTGGCTCTCTTCTTTGGGTCACCTCAATAAGTGAGTCAGTATAGGAAGGGCTTCTAAACATAATTTCTAGATCAGAATTACCAGTACAAATAAACTATACCTGGAGGTGACGGCAATCCATATAGACATATTCCACTAAATGAAACAGAAATTCTATCTCCAAGTCAACCGTCTCTTAGACACCTATGTCCATTCCAGTGTCATCTTATTTGAAGGGTGCCTGGAAAATTCCATGGACAGAGGAGCCTGATGGGATATAGTCCATGGGGTCTGAAAGAGTTGGACATGACTGAGAGACTTCACAGTGATAAGGAGGAGATCAAAAGGCCTCAGAATTGCCCTTAGATCTGAGACAAGCAGTCTGATGGACCATGAGAATATGTATCCTTCTCAAGCCTGTGGTGAACCCCAATCGTATCCCCTTTATCCCTTATAATCATGACCCAGATACCTGGAGCCCTGGTACCTCCTGCTCCATGGAGCCTCAAATTTGCTTCCAGGGCATGAATTTCCCTCAGGTGCATCCTCCTTTTCAGCACTCCAGTTACATAAGTCATGAGGTCTTGGTTTTTGTTGTTGTTCAGTTGCCCAGTCATACCTGACTCTTTGTGACCCCATGGACTGCAGCACAGCAGGCTTTCCTGTCCCTCACCATCTCCCAAAATTTGCCCAAGTTCATGTCCATTGCATCACTTATGCCATCCAGCTGTCTCATTCTTCGGTGCCCTCTTCTCCTTCTGCCCTCAATCTTTCCCAGCATCAGAAAATTTTCCTATGAGTTGGCTGTTCTTATCAGATGACCAAAATATTGGAGTTTCAGCTTCACCATCAGTTCTTCCAATGACTATTTAGGGTTGATTTCCCTTACAATTGACTGGTTTGATCTTGGTTGGGGAGGTGATATTTTAGGAATGGACGTAGGGAGAATGTAGATGCAGCTCTGCTGTGTGAGTTGGGGTGACATGGAAGCTGAGGACCCTTGACTTGTTGGGTAGAGTCTGGAGCAGAACTGGGGTTGGGCTGCAGGATGGGGCCTCCATTTGTATTCTTGCCCAGGCTCCACCAATTTTACAGGTAAGTCTTATTTGAAAGAAAAGTAATGGTTGGTTGAACAAGTTGTGATTAAAACTGCTTATTTTTGCATTTTATACAAAAACATGACCATGTGAATGCATTGCTTGCACCTTCCAGGGCCTTAGGAGGCACCTGTGTAAGTATAGGGTCTTGAAGATTAAGCTTTGTTAGCTTATCAGTAAATCTCCTCTGTTCTTTGACATTAATGAAACTGTATATCAAAACACTGTACCTCTTGGCATCTTTCTGTCAATCACATTAATATCCAATTGGGAAAAAAACAACACTCAAGGGCCTTATATATTAATTTTGAAAAATTATTAGTACTAATTATTGTTATATTTCACTTACTCTAAGTGCTCTTATCTGGTAAAGTCAAGCACAGCATGAAAGTCAGGAAACCAAAATCAGAGAGAAAAAAAGCTTCTAGTTGAAAATAAACATAAATTAATTCAGGGTCTTATGTCTTAATCACTGTAGAGTCTTCCAGCAATTAACTTAGTGATCATATATGTCGTTTTGCAATATTTTAACACTATTATCCATTTCAAGGTGTAAAAGGAAGACATGAAAAGAACAATGAAAAGGTTAAGGGATCAGTTGTATATTAGTCTGTGGTGAAAAGATTTTAGGAGTTGCATGCAGGACAAGAAGAAGAGAGTTGGAATAATAGGAGATTATTTCTGGGGAGTGGAGTGCCTAGAACTGAGTGGAATGAGGCTCTAGCACTTGGTAATGACATAATCAAGGGCTTTGCTAAAAAAGAGTGAGGAAGTTTTTCTTATGTATAAAGGAGTTCAAGGACTAAGAGTGCTGGGTGCATCAGATATACAATTACAGATATCTCCAGGAATAATAATAGCAGTTATAGTGAAGGGAGCTGACAGTAAGCTGAGAACTACAGTCTTCAAAAATGAGATGGACTGAGATGGGTGTGTTGGTTGTTGCTGTTTAGTCACTAAGTTCTGTCCAGCTCTTTGCAGCCCCGTGAGCTGCAGCATGCCAAGCTTACTTGTCCTTCCCTATCTCCCAGAGTTCGGTCAAACTGGTGTCCATTGAGTCTGTGATGATATCCAACTGTCTCATCTCTGTCACCCACTTTTCTTACTGCCCTCAATCTTACGAAGCATCAGGGACTTTTCTAATGCATTGAATCTTTACATCAGATGGCCAAAGTATTGGAGCTTCAGTTTCAGCATCAGTCCTTCCAATGAATATTCAGGGTTGAATGGTTTGATCTCCTTGCAGTCCAAGGGATTCTCAAGAGTCTTCTCCAGCACCACAATTTGAAGGCATCAGATCTTCAGTGCTCAGTCTTCTTTATGATCTAACGCCACATCCATAAACGACTACTGGAAAAACATAGCCTTGACTATATGGACCTTGTTGATAAAGTGATGTCTCTGCTTTTTAATATGCTGTCTAGGTTTGTCATAGCTTTCTTTCTTTCTTTTTTTTTTTTTAAGGTTTTTGGTTGGATTTTTAAATTTTTTTAAATTAAATTTATTTATTTTTAAATTACAGTACTGTATTTGTTTTGCCATACATTGACACGAATCAGCCACAGGTGAACACAAACTCCCAATGCCGAAGCCCCCTCCCACCTCCCAACCCACATCCTCTACTTGAATCATCCTGTGCATCAGCCCCATGCATCCTGCATCCTACGTTGAACATAGATTGGCGCTTCGTTTCTTACAAGAAAATATACATGTTTCATTGCCATTCTCCCAAACCATCCCACCCTTTCCCTCTCCCTCAGAGTCCAAAAGTCCACTCTATACCTCTGTGTCTCTTTGTTGTCTCACATATAGGGTCATCATTACTGTCTTCTAAATTCCATATATATGTGTCAGTACACTGTATTGGTGTTTTTCTTTCTGGCTTACTTCACTCTGTATAATCGGTTCCAATTTCATCCATCTCATTAGAACTAAGTCATAGCTTTCTTTTTAAGGAGCAAGTGTCTTTTAACTTCATGGCTGAAATCACCGTCCGCAGTGATTTTGAATCCCAAGAAAATAAAAACTGTCCCTACTTCCACTTTTTCCCCTTCTATTTGCTGGGAATGCTGGGACTAGATGCCATGATCTTAGTTTTTTGAATGTTGAGGGTTTTTTTAAATTTAAATTTTATTTTTTTACTTTACAATACTTTATTGGTTTTGCCATACATTGACATGAATCCACCAGAGGTGTACATGAGTTCTCAACCCTGAACCCCCCTCCCACCACCCTCCCCATATCAACTCTCTGGGTCATCCCCGTGCACCAGCCCCAAGCATCCTGTATCCTGTATCAAACCTAGACTAGCGATTCATTCTTACATGATAGTATACATGTTTCAGTGCCATTATCCCAAATCATCCCACCCTCTCCCTCTCCCACAGAGTCCAAAAGTCTGTTCCTTACATCTGTGTCTCTTTTGCTATCTCACATATAGGGTAAAGATGGTAATGAATGTTGAGTTTTAAGCCAATGTTTTCTATTCTCCTTCTCTCACCCTCATCAAGAAGCTCTTTAGATCCTCTTCACTTTCTGCCATTAGAATGGTATCATCTGCATATCTAAGGTTGCTGATATTTCTCCCAGCAATGTTGATTTCCACTTGTGAATCATCCAGCCTGCTATTTGGCATGATGTACTCTGCGTATATGTTGAATAAGCAGGGTGACAATATACAGCCTTGATGTACTCCTTTCCCAATTTTGAACTGGTTTGTTGCTCCATGTCTGATTCTAACTGTTGCTACCTGACCTGCATATAGGTTTCTCTGGAGATAGGTAAGGTGGTTGTTCTGGTATTTCCATCCCTTTAAGAATTTTCCAGTTTGTTGTGATCCACACAGTCAACGGCTATAGTGTAGTCAGCAGAAGTAGATGTTTTTCTGGAATCCCCTTGTTTCCTCCATGATCCAATGGATGTTGGCAATTTGACTTCTGGTTCCTCTGACTTTTCTAAATCCTGCTTGTACATCTGGAAGTTCTTAGTTCACATACTGCTGAAGCCTAGTTTGAAGGATTTTGAGTATAACCTTACTAGTATGTGAAATCAGCAAAACTGTGTGACCGTTTGAACATTCTTTGGAATTGCCCTTCTTTGGAATTGGAAAGAAAACTGACCTTTTCCAGTCCTGTGGCCACTGCTGAGTTTTCCAACCACAGGAGTTGGTAGATTACTTCAGTAGGTAATTAGTGACGATTGCAAAGACATGAACCTGGGGAAAGAGGAGAATGATAATTTTTAAAATATTGGTACTGTCTAGCATAGCTTATTAAATATTATTTGATTACCCTGAATGATTAAGAGACACTGTCATAACTTTTAACACATATTATTTTAGAAGATATAAATATTGAATTTGTTTTAGATTGTATTCAATTATTATATTTGTATATATATATTTACTTTTTGGTGCTTCAAAGTTTAATCAATATCAGCTAAATTATACAATACTGATATGTTGAAAAACTAACCTACATTTATCTTTAAATTTGTTTTACATTAGAAAGTAGTCAATTAATAGATAGAAAAATTAATAAAATTAAATCACTATTTGTGATAAAACTCTTGTTAAAATAGAATTTAAAAAATTACTTTGTAAAAGATATCTATCATGAACTTCCAGAAGAATTATACTTAATAATTTAATGATAAAATTTTAGAAACAATTTTTCAGAGTTAAGAAGCAATTTTGAATATCTACTATTACTCTTTATTTAATATTAGGTTTAAAGTTCCAGTCAGCACACTAAGAGCAATAAAAGAAATAAAATGTACAAGAATCGGAAAGGAAGAAACAAAAATTCTGTTTGAAGACAACAAAATCCCTATCTTGAAAATTCAAAAGAATTTGCATTATAAGCTATTAGAACTAGTAAGAGAGAGCAACAGATTCCTATAAATCAAATTACTATATAGAAGTTTTTACACCCTGTACAACAGCTTCAAACAATTGGGAAATAATATACAGAAAAGTTTCTTGAGTCACCAAAACTATAAACTGGAAGGTGATAAATTTGGCTATAGTAGAGCAAGCAACAACTTTGGGAGCAGCACTTCTGAATTACAGATGCCAGACAAAAGGCAAAAGATAAGTCAGAGGAATGGAGATGTTATTTGAAATATATGTACTTTACAAATTATTAGAAACCTCAAAATACAAAGAGTTTTGGCAAATTTTATGAAAAAGAACTCAATGGAAACAATTGGAAATTCACAGAGAGGAAACCCAAGTAGTCAATAAACATGTAAAAATAGACAATGTCAATAGTAGTCAAGAGAATACAAAATTAAACCCCATGTTAAGCAAAATAATGACCCCTGAAGATGTCCCTGGAAACTGAATATGTTAGTTTACAATACAAAGAGAAGTTAAATTTGCAAAAGGCATTAAGTTTTCTAATCAAGTGACCTTGGGATGGGGAGATTATCCTGGATTATTGGGATGGGACCTAGGTAGTCACAAGGATCCATATATGTGGAAGATGATGGCAGGAAAGTCAGAGAGAAATATGAAGGGGTCGGGGGAGGAACCACAAGCCAAGGAATGAAGCAGCCCATGAAGCTAGATAAAGCAAAGGAATAGATCCTGTGGAACCCCTTGAAGGAAAACAGTCCTGCTGATCCCTTGATTTGAGACCCGGTTTGGACATTTCACCTCCTGGACTGGAAGATAATAAACTTGTGTTATTATTAAGTCATTAAGTTTATGGTAATGCATTATAGCAACAATAGAAAATGAATAAAAACGCTGGTGAAATGTACTGCATTCCACCAAGATGGCAAACATTTGAAAGTCTGACAATATCATATGCTATGAATGTGGAAAACGGGAAGTGTCATACAATGCTGGTGACAGGTGATAAATTGGTATTATCTTCTTAGGGGGCAATTTTACAATGTCTAATATATTTATACTGTTGGGATCAACAATCTTATTTCTTGGTCTAGTTAAGAGAAATTGTGACACACATGGACAAAAAAATATAAAAATTGTTTAAGAAAACTGCTGCCTTAAGAGAATTTGTCTTATTTTCAGTTTCCAATGAAAATGTAGAATCAGTGCATATTTCCATCAATCAGATAATGGATAAATCATGTGAATTTAATTGATGAAATAATATATAGCAGATAAATGGACTAGAGCTATTTATATTAGCATGTCTAATTCACAAAAAATTATAGTTTAACAAAACAAGCAAGTTTTAGAAGGTGTTTATATATGTATTATAATATCATTTATGTAAATTTTAGGAACAAAATAATTATTTCTACTGTTTTTGGTATATAATTGTGTAAAGTACAACTATCAAAAACATTAAGAGAAATCTAAATGCTAAAATTAAAAGTTTGATGGTATCTAATAGAGCGTGGGAATTTCTTATCTCTTCTCCATTTTTTTTTAATATGCCTAAAATAGTCCTTAACGTAAAAAGCATGTGCCTAATTATTTAAATTATTTCCTTGTGGTCAATACCTTTTATCATAGATCATATATATATATATATATATAATTTTAACTTATGGAAAACTAATGGGCTATACATGAGTTGACAGTCTTATCATGAATGAATTCAGAAATACTTCCTATTATAATTTGAGGGTTGAAAAGGAAACAATCCTTACTAAAGTAGCAATCATTTCTACTGAACTTCAGATGACACAGACTGTAAATAAATAAATTCAAATGAATATGAGGTATTTTATTATTGGTATAGTATAGTTTTTATCCTACCTTGTGGGTATGTGAATTGCTATATTTGAATTTTTTAAGAAATCAAATGATATCTGCCCAAGACCCACTCAGTATGTTGGAAAGAAATTCAATTTCTGTCTTATTTTTAACATCTATTCTTGCAAGGGTCACTCCTGAGCACTTGGGATGGGCCCCCTGTTTTCCTCCCGCATGAATTACTTCCAGGTGTTCATTGTCCAAGCCCGATTGTCCGGCTTTCCTGCTTCCAAATCAAGGAAGGGCATGAAAGCAGCTGAGGACCTGGTGTCCAGGCTGGCAGCTGAGGACCTGGTGTCTGGCTTCCTAGGTTTAACATGCATGATTTTCTTCTTTACATCTTACAGATTCCCAGAGACATGTCAAAGGAACAAGATACTGCTATCTGCCATCAAAATGACCCTTCAAAATATTTCTCTTCACTCCTGAGGAATAATGCTTTTCTCTGGGCCTTTTGCTTTCACCTCAACCGACTCCCCAATCCCTCCACTCCAGTTCAGTATATCTCTAAAAATAGATATTTAACTGGACTTTCGTTTTTTAGGCTATGGGATGGTGACATCAGTGAAGTTCAGGTTTTTTTTTTTTTTTTTTTTTACAAAGTGGAGAACAAACAATGAATAGTTTATTTGATAAGATGTCTGGTCTAGTCCTTAAAGAAAAGTATGGTGAATTGTACTTTTCAGGAGTTTAATCTTTCTGAATTTTGCCTATGTCCAGGGAGATTTGTCTAAGGAATTTTCACATTCTTTGTGCTCCTATATGTGTCAAACCTAGTGACAGAGAGCTTTACTGGTCCCACTGAGAGCACCCTCAAACACAACTGAGCTATGAAAAGTCAGCAGTCTTGCTTGGATCCATCTCAAAGACAAGAAGGACTGAGCCCGCTAATCCTGCAGGAGGTTGTTTCCACTGCCCAAAGACTTCTGGCGAAGGCAGGCTCCCTTAAACTACAAGGATGATCTAAATGATGTTGGACTAGTCAAACGGCTCACATCGCTGAATCTTCTCTAGTTCCCTCGAGATCTCTAATGTGCCTGTGTCTTTCTGATTGAAGTGGGACTGAATGAACCAATGTGCCTGACTCAGTGGCAGCTTTGCAACATTTTCTGGGTGCCTGGGCTGAAATCTCAGGCTTCATCTTGAATTGTGAAAAGAGTCAAGAAACATTCATTTCTGTATATGGTTATATATCCTCAGCATTTGAATCCTCATGACTCTTATTTTGATAAGAAAAATACACTAGGACACCAAAAGCAAATTAATAAGTGCCTTAAGATTCGACTAGTGGCCATTTCAGATAATAGTGACATTCACGTTATTTGAAGAAATCACAGGCATAGAACGGTAGCAGATGTTTTCCACTCCCACTACTGACAGATTAGGATTCAGAAGCCAACTGCATTGGGAGGGACTTAGGTCAGTGTGAGAAATCAGCGTGCATTTAAAAATTCTTTTTAAATGTTTAAAATACATTGTAATGTGTTAAGAAACAGCCCTTCCTTTTGAAATTCTGCTAGAGAGCTTCTGTGGAGAGCTGCAGCTGTTTGGGTGCATTCAGTGGAGATTATTCAGCTGGGAGGAAGGCCATTAGAAGGGGAAGAAGAGTTCAGGGATGGCTGGGTATATGGCAAAGGAGAAATTTTTAGAACCAAGGTTCATATTTGAGAACAATAGTCTCTGAAATGGGCTGCCTTTCCCAAGGATTGGACAGGAGTTTCTATGGGTATTCAGGAAGAAGAGATTAGAACTACTACCTACTGTTTGTTTCTTAATTTGTGTTTCAATTATTATATATTTTTTCTTTTATTTGCCACTTTATTTTTTAATGGAAAGATAATTCCTTTACAGAATTTTGTTGTTTTCAAGAATCAGCCATAGGTACACCCATGTCCCTTCCCTCCTATCTCCCACCCCATCTCACCCCTCTAGTTGTTACAGAGGCCCTGTTTGAGTCCCTGAGTCATACAGCAAATTCCCATTGGCTACCTGTTTTACATATGGCATTGTAAATTTCCATGTTACTCTCTATGTCTCACCCTCTCCCTCAACCCCCTCCCCCTGTGTCCATAAGTTTGTTCTTTATGTCTTTTTCTCCATTGCTGCCCTGCAAATAAATTCATCAGTACCATCTTTCTATACTCCATATATATGCATCAGAATATAATATTTATATTTCCTTTTTACTTACTTTACTCTGTATAATAGGTTCCAGGTTTGTTCACCTCCTTAGAACTGACTCGAATGTGTTCCTTTTTATGGCTGAGTAATATTCCATTGTATATACTTACCACAGCTTCTTTATCCATTCATCTGTCGATGGACATCTAGGTTGCTTCCATGTTCTTGTTATTGTAAATAGTGCTGCAGTGAACATTGGGGATACACGTGTCTTCTTCAATTTTGGTTTCCTCAGGGTATATGCCTAGGAGAGGGATTTCTGGGTCATATGGTGGTTTTATTCTTAGTTTTTAAGGAATGTCCATACTGTCTTCCATAGTGGCTGTATCAATTTACATTCCCACAAGCAATGCAAGAGGGTTGCCTTTTTCTCCACACCCTCTCCAGCATTTATTGTTTGTAGACTTTTGATGATGGCCATTCTGACTAGTATGAGATAGTATCTCGCTGTAGTTTTGATTTGCATTTCTCTAATAATGAGCAGTGCTGAGCATCTTTTCATGTGTTTGTTAGTCATCTGTATGTCTTCTTTGGAGAAATATCTGTTAAGGTCTTTTCCCCACTGTTTGATTTTTTTTTTGGTATTGAGTTGTATGAGCTGCTTATATATTTTGGAAATTAATTATTTGTAAGCTTTTCCCTTTGCTGTTATATTAATCTATTGGTGTTTTACATTCTTGTGTTTTTACATTATACATAACAGATTAGTTCATTAGGACAGGAATATAACTTTAAAAAGCCACTGTATATATATCTAGAGTGGTGAAAAATTTTTATTTATGATTTTATTGATAACGGTACTGCTTGGAAATAATTCAGAGGCTCCTCTAAATTTGTTAAATTTGATCTGACATGGGAGCAGAAAGGCCAGTGCTACCTTGATGATGACAAACAGCTTCTAAGGCCAAGGACTGCAGATAGCTCATTCTCATCATTAAAACTGATGAGAGTTTTAAAAGGCACCCTTCTAAGTGGACATAGCCTTGAGGGATTCGTGGCTTGGGATCTGTATAGAGACTGAATGTCAGACCATTCCCCACATCCTCACATGTCTGAGGACACCAGGGAGAGAGGAGGTGAAAGACCATAGTAATTTTGCTGCTTCCCTTCCCCAGATGAAATTCAAAACTTAAAAACTTGTAGAGCTAAATCTTTAGGTCTGATGAAACGGTTAGTTTTTATCCAAAATTGGGAGGAGAAAGAAGACTTGTTTCTCAATTTATTTCTCAAATGTAGTGGCCTCTTCATATCTATTCTCATTCTCTTCCTGAATATTTGTAGCAGAGTGTAGATGTGGGATTTGATTTTGGCCAGCAAGCAGTAGTTTTAGCAATAAATTCAAGGAGGCCTTAAAGGGAGATGCTGAAACATTCTTTTTTTTCCTTTCATACTATTTCCTGGAATACAGATGGGATGGCTGGAACTGTAGCAGCATTATTGAATCTCAAAGAAGGCTATATCTAAGGATGGCAAATTAGTAGTATGGAAGGAGTCCATGTCTTTGAAAACTTCATGCAGTGTCTACACTAATGTTAGATTGTCTTTTGAAGTTTTTCTTTACTTGAGAGAAATGTTTCTACTATTATTAGGAAATTTTTTCCTGTTTCAGCTGAACTTAATCTTCCCTCCTCAATATATGAAATTCCTTCCTAATTCCATGATTCTAAGTACACTTGGCTATATTCATTACTGTGAACCTAAATGTGATAATAAACAAACAATCAAGGAATCCTCTGATAATGTCTAGCCATTAAATCATCATTGGAAACCATTTAGCTGAATTATATAATAGAGTTTTTAATAACTTTGGGTCATACAGATCCAGAATCAAATACCAACTTTACTATTGACCGGATGTCCAGATTGTTATGAGATGGAGATTTTGCACATGCATTCTTCCTTCTGTGTCCTATAAAACCAGCTCATAGTATTGCTGTGTTTATTAAATGAGAAGACATACATAAAATGCTTGCCACTCAAAGATGCTGTGTATGTGCCAAGCACCTTTGTAGTTCATTTTCTTGTTACCTGTTTCTTTATTTTATGTCATTACTGCCTAGTGCATTGTCTTTCTTAGAGTACACACCAAACGAATGATTCTTTTAATAAAAATAAGGTTAAGATTCTAAAGTACCTTATAAGGCATATATCTTGTTCTCTTCATTTGAATTCACTCTTCAAGTTTTGTGAAAGGTTATTCTAATGCTCAGAATGATTCATGGGGCCCTTGAATTTACACTTTACAACTAGAGAGTTAGTTTGGATTTGGGCAGAATCTGGCTGTTTATTCCATAGTATGTGAAAAAAATAATGAATTGATAAATGCACAAACTTGTGATGGAGATTAAAGTGAGCATTCTACTATTTTGAATACATTAAGCATGATTTGTCTTAATGACATACATAATTTGGAGTCAACATATAATGAGCAAAATTATCTCTGTACAACATTTTCCAAAACTTTAATTCAAAAATATACTGGATTGGACACGTGTTAAAAATTTGGCAATTTTATTTGCTCCAAATATATAGTACTGTCTCTGTGTGCTTGCATTTTTCTCTCTCTCAGCAACAGAATCATGAGTTGGGACAAGCTGATAGAGATCTTGTGGCTCAGTCCTCTGTGGTAATGAAGGATTTTGCCTGAAGCAACCTGGAAGACATAGCAAGGGGAATTTTCTCTGTTTAATGACCTGCATGATGCATCATAATTCTTTCATGTACAAGTGATTTTATTAATTGGGCTTTTTCTGTTCTTTTCTCAGTACTGTCTAGCAAAACGATCTGGTCTCATCAAAAATGTTCTATGCACTTTTCTTCATATCCTGTGGTTCAGAGATCACATTGCAGATATTAGAGAGGGAGGGGTGGAAAGAATAAAGCAGTGGCAAAAGAGGTTAAAGGGAAGTGAAAAGCTTTCTTCTTCACTTCCATAAACTCTCTCTGAGAAACACGGGACCTCTTCACCCAGTAGATAGATAGCATTTGAGTTATAGCTGCTTTAATCCATCTTTCGTCTACAGGAGAAAGTAAACTTACTGAAAGAGTGATGTAATATCAGAGACCATGGGAATCCATTACTGCTGAAATGACAAATCTGTCTGTGTGTATCCCCCTTGAATCCTACTAATAAGGATTGCAAAGAAGGAAACTCCAAAGCTTTGTGCTGTGTGATATATGTGACAATATCAGGAATTTGGAGAACCTTTAAGAAATAAAACATATGTGCTATGTAATATATGTTGACATTATTAGGACATTTGAAGAGCCTTTAAGAAACTAAAAAACA
Source organism: Nanger dama (assembly GCA_917880005.1). Classification (NCBI taxonomy): domain Eukaryota; kingdom Metazoa; phylum Chordata; class Mammalia; order Artiodactyla; family Bovidae; genus Nanger; species Nanger dama. The sequence goes on from CAKJTW010000007.1 coordinate 43,424,897, forward strand.
ATTGTGAAGATGAGGGGAAAATGTAGTATTAAACCTTAGGAATAAATTAAGACTGGAGGGCATTTGTCAACATTCAAGTGGCAACTTTTAAGTTGAGCTTCTGACATGAGTAGGATCTAGTGAAATGCTACTGAGAGAGTCTCACGAGCTTTTGATAGCTTCCGCACTGACACACACCTCCAAGTGGATCTGAGTGAAATCCAGGTACTGTTTTTATTTTAAGTGAACTTACTTGAGGCTTCAAGGGCTTTATGGTATTTCAGACAGGCGCCTGTCAGGACTTTATCAACGAATAGTGCCCTCAGGGGGTGTTTGAGGAGCAGACTGTCATGGATAGTGAGGACAAGAGACTGGGCAGCAGACCCAGGTGAAAGGTGCGTGAGAAGATACCTGTGTGAGGATGTGCACTCAGCCAGCACCTGCGCTGTTCTGCCAAGGCCTGCACTGTCAGCGGTGAAGAAATCCCTCAGTGTCAAGGGCTGAGAGAGAGCACAAAGGCTGCTCCTGAGAACTGGCTTTGTGGGCAGTTTGTTCACACTGACAGATTTATTTGTCTGTGCTTGTGTTACCAGGGTCCTGGGAGAAATTCCTTCCCAAATGTGCTTTGACATGTACTAGTGTCTGTGGTATTAGGAAATGACGCTGTTTTTTTTTTTTTTTTGGAGTGATTGGGACTGTAAGTGCGAACATGTACTCTGTCTAAACTACCTCATGGGTGAAGCATTTCTCTCATAAAAACTTTGGATCTCCTAGCTCACTTTAAACTCAAAATTTACATGTTGAGATACTAGGAGAAAGTGGATGTGTCCACTATGCATCCAAATAGTGAATGCATTTGTAAAGCTGTTTCCCTATTACTTCCATTTTTTCACCACGAGGGCATGAAATAGCTTTAATTTCCATTTCTTTTTTCTGTACTTTTTTTTTTTAAGTTAGGAACTTCGATGCCTCCTTTTTCTCTGATGGGCTTTTGTGTTTGAGGAACTGTGCACTATAGAGGGTACTATGCAAAAATGAACATCAACCAAAGAGAAAGATGTTTTTGCTTTTAGCAGCTAACATTTACATTTGGTTTTCTGTCAAATTCTTTGCATTCGAATTAAAGGAGCTTATTTTTGATAGTTAATAAAATAAATCTAATCAGTTTTGACATTTGTATTTGTTCAAATGCTCAAGAAATATATTTTTCACCTCAAAGCATTTTAGATTTGTTAGTTATGAACATTTTCTCCCTCTTAAATGGCTTAGCATGCAAGGAATAATTTTGACCCTGCAAGGTAATCACCAGAAGTGTTTCTAGTATGATTTAGTTAAACAATTTGCTTTAAAACCACTAATAGGATATACTTATGTATTTTAAACGGATCTATCTGTGATACATAATGGCGGTTTAATATGGGTTTCTAAACACTAAATATTTAAAAACCTACAAGTTTATATTTTTCCATTTTTATGTAATTTCTATATATAGTTTTATATAGTTTCTACTAGCACTAGAAACTTTTTGATATGCATCTTTTGAAAGTTATTGGAAAAATTAACAGCTCTTAGGGCTTCATAATTATTATTTATGTGTGTACTTGTGTGCATGACTGAGTGTGTATGTGTGTCCCCTTCCTCCACTAAATCATAAGCTTTTTGATATAGGGAGAATGTCTTTTATCTCTGTGTGCCCACTTTATTTTTGTCCTTAGATAATAGTATCTTCTCTGCCACACTGAAGGTGCTCAGTAAATATTTGTTTAATGAGTGAATGAGTAAATAAATAAACAAAAATAAAAATATAACCATAAGAAAGAAGAAACATTTATAACTATTATCAAACCGTGATTGCTTTTTTGCTGTATAATTTTATGAACATCTTTGTAGAAATACATAGCTTTTTAGCATCATGTATTGTAATAAATTGCATTATAGAGCTTATAAGGCAAAATATTGCATATTTTAAAGGGCAAGGAAAAGACTTTGACTGGAACTCATGCCAGTCATATTCAATGGTTAGAATAGCATTCTGAAGCCCTCATATTGACTGTATTTTAAAGATCATTGTGATTAGATATTTCTCCAAATATATGATACAAGTTTAACATATGGAGAAGGCAATGGCACCCCACTCCAGTACTCTCACCTGGAAAATCCCATGGATGGAGGAGACTGGTAGACTCCAGTCCATGGGGTCGCTAAGAGTTGGACATGACTGAGCGGCTGCACTTTCACTTTTCACTTTCATGCATTGGAGAAGGAAATGGAACCACTCCAGTGTTCTTGCCTGGAGAGTCCCAGGGACAGGGGAGCCTGGTGGCTGCCGTCTGTGGGGTCACACAGAGTCAGACACGACTGAAGAGACTTAGCAGCAGCAGCAGCAGCAGTTTAACACAGGTGTAGTGTCAATCATGGTAAACTAAGTATTAGAACAATTTTTTGTGTGAGTACTCCAGGCAAGTATCATTCATTTCTCAAACCATTCTACATGTACTTCATCAGGATGCATATATTGGCTCTATCTCCAATATTTTATATCTGATTACTTTTCACCATCTGCAACTCAACAGCTTTATTCTTGGCCACCATTAGTTCTGTTCTCTACCTGGTCTCCTTGATCATCCTCTTTCCCCATTTTCCCCATCACAACAACAGGTCATAAATCAGGTCATATTGATTCCCTGGTCCAGATGCTCCAGTGGCTTCATTACAATTAGAATACAATCCATACTGTCTCACTCCTCTCCACCCTTTCTCCGTGACTGCAGCATATGGCCGTCCTCTCTGGGATCTCATCTCCCGGATGCTACTGCTTCTCCACTATGCCACAGTTACAATGAATACATCCTAAGCCCCCTCCCATTGAAGAGTCTTTGCATTTGCTATTTTCTCTGCTTGGGAGGGTCCTTCTTTCCTTGCTTTTTCCAAAGCCAGCCCCTCAATATATGTTTTCCTAACTGTCATTGTCTCAACATTTCCATTTCTAACTACCCTAGCTAAGTTAGCCTTGCATCCATTTCACTCCAATCACATTACCCTATTTTCTTCATGAAATTTCCTACTATCAGCAGTTAAGTGACAGATTTACTGTTTGTTTCCTTGCTTGGCTACAGTTGATTAGAATGTAAGCTTATTAGTGACCTGGACATCCTTAGGGCTTCCCAGGTAGTGCTAAAGGTAAAGAATCTGCCTGCCAGTGCAGGAGACATAAGAGACATGGGTTCAATCCTTGGGTCAGGAAGATCCCCTGGAGAAGGGCTTGGCAACCCACTTCAGTATTCTTGCTTGGAGAATCCCATCATCAGAGGAGCTTGGCGGGCCACAGTCCATGAGTTCACAAAGAGGTGGACACGACTGAAGTGACTTAGCATACACATACACACATCCTTGATTGTTTTTCTTTTATAGTTCCATTGCTTAAAAATGTGCCTAGAGAATTTCCTCTGTGAAGAAAATCTACATTTGAGACATTGATCTCTTGAAATTTATGTCCTAAAGTCAGTCGTTTAGTCATCAATGTAAAAGACATGATTGTCTAAAGACTCAGCCTGCTAAATTTCCCTGGTGATCCAATAGCTGAACCATTAGCAGCTGGACTCCATTCTAGGAGTACCGTTAGTCTATTTCTACTCTGTAGCTGGTAGCTGAAGTGAAGTCCCTAAATCTCCTGGAGCCCATATAGCTCTGATTAGGGGGGAAGAGAACTGATCATACAGAGAAGAGCAGTGTTTTTCCAAGTTCCCAATAATGGGCAGTTTGGGACATAGTGTTTACCTGGTGATGGAAACCCTTCAGATTAACTCCCCAGGTGGCATAGGCATTAGCGAGGGAAATAACTATGTATGTCTATAAGCGGTGGTGCCCAGGCTTTTGAAAGAGGGTGCAGCTGTGCAATAAAAGGCAGGCTGTTTGAGAATAATGGGGAGGGGAGAGACTTATTCATCCCTGTACTCGAAAAATTATGCCAAATAAATAGTAACAGTTGTTTAGAGAGGGCTATGCGGTGTGTGAAGTTTATGTTCACTGTTCTTGTTCCCCCTGTTTGCTTCTGGATGCATGAGGGCAACTTATGGGAAATATCACCATATTGATATGGTTGGTTGTACATATATTCCATTCTGCAAGATAGAGCTCTGTATGTAAAAGATCTTTTAACTCATATTATAGCCAGCTCCCCCACAGACTCTTTCACCATTTCTAAAGCTGTCACTTCTGGGTGATGGACTACGTGGTAAGACCAGTAATCCCATAGGCTTCAGTCTACTGCTTTATTTCTTTTGCACTGAAGTGAGTTTCTTGGTAAGAGGCAGTAGTGAGTTTGAGAAGCTTATCCATTATAAGCTGAATGTTTGTGTTCCCCCACCGCAAATTCATTATGCTACTCACCCCTAGAATGATGGTTTTGGAGATGGAACCTTTGGGAAGTATTCGGTTTAGATTATGACAGGAGGGGTAGGATCCTCATGATGGGATTCATGTCCTTATAAGAGGAAGAAGATGCAGAGATGTCTCTCTTTCCATATGCACACAAAGAAGAGTTTATGTAACCACATGATGAGATGGTGGTTGTCTGCAAGCAAGGAAGTAGGCCATCACCAAGAACTGAAACTATTGGCACCTTGATTTTGGAATTTCAGTGTCTACAACTGTCGGAATACTCTGCCTGTGCCATTTTGTTATAAGACCAAACTAAGACACTGTCCATGTCTCCTTTCCTCAACTTCATCAGCAGTGCTCCAGTATTGTTCTTTTCATGTCCTTGACTAGCTGGTTGGACAATTAGCCTCTGACATCTGTGCAAATACCTTACTTATGGTTATATCTTCTTAAAAGCAAAATGATATACTGCTCGATGTCCTGCTCTCTAGGAAGATTGCCTTGTTCATTTAGTGCTGCGTCTGAGTCTGTGTTAGCCCCAGTAGTTCAGCTTTAAGTTACTGCATGTATATCATGTGGAACCATTTATTAACTCACTTGAATTTGCTTTATGCTCACTCTGAGTATATTCTGGGGACCCATGAACTCCATTGTGATTCCTGGGTTAGGACTTGCCAGGGGCAACAAAAAGCACTCTGCTCTGCTACTGACCCTCAGATGACCACTGGATCTGCTAGTTGTGAGAGTTACATGTCCTATCCATGGATCAGCTGAAAAGGTTTTTCTTTCTCTGGTATCCAGTTAAGACCTTTGAGTCGGAATAGGAGGCCCAGATGTAATGTGCATCAAACATAATGCTTGTTAATGAAAAAGGTGAGGGGATGCAAAGTTTAGCATCTGTAGTCACTCCTTTTGCAATGAATATTTTTACATAATTTTATTTATTTTGGCTGTGCCGGGTCTTTGTTTCTGTATGGGCTTTTCTCTAATTGTGGGGAGTGGGGCTTACTGTGTTGGTGGTCGTTGGCTTCTCATTGCAAGCGGCTTCTCTTGTTGGGAGCACCAGCTCTAGGGCAGGCAGGCTTCAGCAGATGTGGCCCACGGGCTTTGTTGCTCTGTGGCATGTGGGGTCTTCCAGAACCAGGGATCGAATCTGTGTCCGCCACACTGGCAGATGGATTCTCCATCACTGAGCCACTGGGGAAGCCCACAGTAAATATTTTTGAAGGTTACTAATTTTAATACTATATATCTTGATGTTATCTGTTGTATGTCAATTGATCCTGGGTGGTTTTAATATGAATATTTAAAACTTTTTTCAGGAACATAATTTTTATTCTACATTTGAATATTTGTTTCTCTTTTACTTAATCTGATATCTAATTAAAGAAATGCTCATGATAAAATCGATATTTTTAATATCTATCATCTCCTTTCCAATCATGCTTGCTTCATGCCAAAGTACATTATTGTCATATATTTTGTTTTGCATGCTATACTTTTTATTTTTTAATATAAATTTATTTATTTTAATTGGAGGCTAATTACTTTACAATATTGTATTGGGTTTGCCACACATCAACATGAATCTGCCATGGGTGTACACATGTTCCCCATCCTGAACCCCCCTCCCACCTCCCTTTTTAAAAACTTCTCTTTTCTGTCCTCAACTGCGTTTTCATTTCTGTTTATTCTTTTTGTTGCTTCTAATAATGTGATAGATCTATCTGCATTATTTATTTCTGTGCATACTCTTTGTCGTATTTAAGACATTCAAAATTTACATTGAGTGTTTCCTTCCTTTAGCAAGCTGTTTTCTGACCCCTTCCTCACTTACTGTAAGACTGGGTTAGGTGGTTTTTATGTTTATTTCTTGTGAATTCTCTTATCATTGCAGAGTATTGTCTGTTTCTGTTTGACCTTTATACTATGTTGTTACCCACGTTAAAGTGAGAACCATCTCTTGTTCATTTCCCACCCCCGCCCCCCAGTATATGATTGTATTAGAGAATATTAGTTGGAAGAAAAAAAGTTACCATCAGTATAAATGTCTTATAGCTAATACTTTCCAAAATGACAAAGCCACAGCAAATCTAAGGAATCAGTAGCCCTACATAGACTACATCCTAAAAATAGCTAAATGTAAGGGAGTTGTTAGATTTATTGAGACTGTGACAAGATTAATGATTATGATAATTTTAAAATATAAAGATATTACTGAGACTTGTTCCTAGTAGTAGAATATTATGGCTGAAAAGGAACTTAAATATCATTGAGTCTAACCTTTCTTCCTGTAATGCTCTTGATATTGAATGAAGGGAAGAGAGTCCTCAAAAAGCTGTTGCTGCTGCTGCAAAGTCACTTCAGTCGTGTCCAACTCTGTGTGCCTCCGTAGATGGCAGCCCACCAGGCTCTTCCATTCCTGGGATTCTCCAGGCAAGGATACTGGAATGGGTTGCCATTTCCATCTCCAATGCATGCATCAGTTCAGTTCAGTTCAGTTCAGTTGCTCAGTCATGTCCAACTCTTTGTGACCCCATGAATCGCATCATGCCAGGCCTCCCTGTCCATCAACAACTCCTGGAGTTCACTCAGACTTACAATCCATCGAGTTGGTGATGGCATCCAGCCATTCATCCTCTGTTGTCCCCTTCTCCTCCTGCCCCCAATCCCTCCCAGCATCAGAGTCTTTTCCAATGAGTCAACTCTTCACATGAGGTGGCCAAAGTACTGGAGTTTCAGCTTTAGCATCATTTCTTCCAAAGAACACCCAGGACTGATCTCCTTCAGAATGGACTGGTTGGATCTCCTTACAATCCAAGGGACTCTCAAGAGTCTTCTCCAACACCACAGTTCAAAAGCATCTATTCTTTGGCGCTCAGCCTTCTTCACAGTCCAACTCTCGCATCCATACATGACCACTGGAAAAACCATAGCCTTGACTAGATGGACCTTTGTTGGCAAAGTAAGGTTCTGCTTTTGAATATGCTATCTAGGTTGGTCATAACTTTTCTTCCAAGGAGTAAGCGTCTTTGAATTTCATGGCTGCACTCACCATCTGCAGTGATTTTGGAGCCCCCCAAAATAAAGTCTGACACTGTTTCCACTGTTTTCCCATCTATTTCCCATGAAGTGATGGGACTAGATGCCCTGATCTTTGTTTTCTGAATGTTGAGCTTTAAGCCAACTTTTTCACCCTCTTCTTTCACTTTCATCAAGAGGCTTTTTCGTTCATTTTTACTTTCTGCCATAAGGGTGGTGTCATCTGCATATCTGAGGTTACTGATGCATGCATGCTAAGCTGCTTTGATCGTGTCTGATTCTATGTGATCCTATGGACAGCAGTCCACCAGGCTCCTCTGTCCACAGGATTCTCTAGGCAAGGATACTGGAGTAGGTTGCAATTTCCTTTTCCCTCAAAAAGCTAATAGACTTGAAAAAATTACTCAGTTTATAAGTGGTTAAGTCATTGCTAAGAGCCAGGCCTATCATGATTTTTTCAAACCTTTTACTACAGTGAAAAAATTAAACAAACAAACAAAAAAACTATGCTTCCCTGGTGACTCAGACAGTAAAGAATCTGCTTGCAATACAGGAGACCTGAGTTGCATCCCTGGGTCTCAAAGACAACCTGGAGGAGAAAATGGCAGCCCACTCCAGTGTTCTTGCTTGGAGAATTCCATGGACAGAGGAGCCTGGCAAGCTCCAGTCCACGGGGTCACAAAGAGTTGAACACTACTGAGTGACTGTCTTTCACTTTCTTTACTATCCTGTCTCTCTGTTCCAATGTTTCAATGTTAGCCTCTGAAACTCTTTTCCATTTCTTTTTGGACTCTCTGACTACGGCAAGGCAAAACCAGTGATTTCACAATTCTTTCATTTGCTACTTAGTTTATGGAAAAAGCCAAAGTGATTTCATCAAAACCACCAGTAATTAAAATGGAGTAGCATGTAGATAAGTATGTTTTCCAACAAGTGAAGTGCCCCTTTTCATATTTTATGCCTTAAGAATCTTTTACCTAACAGAGCACCTACCTAGCACATGAAATATTTGATTAAAAATAGTTATTGTATATATAATTGTATACCCTTAAGAGTGGTATTGTTATAATGATTGATAAAATCTCACAGTTTAGCTGGTTAAACTTCAGCAAATTTCTTCCATTTAGTTCAGAAATATATCCAAAGAAATGTTTGACATTTAGCATTTTTCTTTATACTCTCTTTTTAAAATAAATTAATTTATTTTAATTGGAGGCTAACTGCTTTACAATATTGTAGTGGTTTTGTCATACATCGACATGAATCAGCCATGGGTGTACATGTGTCCCCCATCCTGAAACCCCTCTCACCTCCCTCCTCACCCTATCCCTTAGGGTTTTCCCAGTGCACTGGCTTTGAGTGCCCCGTTTCATGCATCCAACTTGGACTGGCGATCTATTTCACTTATGGTAATATACATGTTTCAATGCTATTCTCTCAAATCATCCCACCCTCGCCTTCTCCCACAGAGTCCAAAACTCTGTTCTTTATATCTGTGTCTCTTTTGCTGTCATGCATATAGGGTCATCATAATCTTATAAAGGCGTCTAGTCTGACTTCTTAGTTTTGAAGTAAACCACTAAAATGTTTATTCTAGTATTTGTATATGAAGAGTATTTTTCTATAATAATATAAGTTTATGCTCTAGTTTGATGATAAGTTGTATTTGGAGTTTTTAAATTTTTTCTGCACACTTGTATCTCTTTCCATAGCTAAGTCATTAAAGAACAATTTCCTACATTGAAACAATATTATCATCTTGTGCAAGTTGACATCATTATTGAATGAAGTCAGTAATGTAGAAACCATTACTGAATATTAAGGCCTGTTATAGAATTATTTTTTAACACACTATATCACTTCTTTGTGAAACTAGCTAATCTCAAGCAAGGTTTGACTCTGTTTCAAAATCCAAATCATTTTTGGAGCAAACTTCTTAGATGTTAAATCATATGACAACTGTTCAAAAATATACACCATAAGTTAATTAAGTATGATTAAATGGAAAGTGATTAAAATTATGTTCATAAATATTGATAAATGCAAATAGCCACAGTAAAACTCATAACAATCATACAAAATCTCTAGCAGCTGGTCTTGATCTTATGTATTATAACCTATGACCAACAGGTGGCAGCAATTCCTAAAAGGTTCTCACTGGAGAGCATGCAGAATCATACAACAGTTCCAACTCATGCTTTATCCTTCACTAGGGTTGTATAAAATGCAATATATTTAAACTGAATGATAGAGGCCTCCATTTGCTGCTTTAGAAACAAAATTACTTTATTCAATTAGTTTAGAATTATATATATAATGTGCGTTATATATATGCACAGTGAACCAGTAACTGCTTTCCTTTTGTTGAAGGAGGTTAGGAAGTAGAGATGCATTGAATACATTGACTCTTATAATTTTTAATCCCTGAGGATATTTTAAAGAAATGACTCTACTGATTTCTGACATACTGTCATTTGACTGTAACACAGGACTAGATTTTATTTATATGGATATGAGGCATGCCATCACTATAGGAGTTTGTAAAATTTAGAATAAGATGTACTGACAATACCATGTTTGACAGTTCTGTAGTGTGCTCACCTTTAATAAAGAGTGCCTTTTTGTGTACTTGTTGTATCCTTGAGAAAGTATGACCATATTTATTTTAAACATGCACTCTCTCTTGTCTCCTCTAGTTTTACTGAAATATAGCTGACATATGGCACACTATAAGTTTAAGGCATATAGCATAATGATTTGGGCTTCATATATCATGAAATGATGACCACAGTAAGTTTAGTGAACATCTATCATCTCCTACAGATACAAAATTAAAGAAATGGAAGAAAAATTTGTGTGTGTGTGATGAGAACTTAGAATTTTACAACTTTTATATATAACATACAGAATTTTTAATTATATTTATCATGTTGTGACCCAGAAAACTACGATGGTGTGGTCACTAACCTAGAGCCAGACATCTTGGAGTGTGAGGTCTGGTGGGCCTTAGGAACTATTACTACAAACAAAGCTAGTGGAGGTGATGAAATTCCAGCTGAGTTATTTCAAATCCTAAAAGATGATGCTGTTAAAGCGCTACACTCAACATGCCAGCAAATTTGGAAAACTCAGCAGTGGCCATAGGACTGGAAAAGGTCAGTTTTCATTTTAATCCCAAAGAAGGGCAATGCCAAAGAATGCTCAAAGTACTATACAATTACACTCATCTCACACGCTAGCAAGGTAATGCTAAAAGTCCTTTAAGCTAGATTTCAACAGTATGTGAAATGAGAACTTCCAGTTGTAAATCTGGGCTTAGAAAAGGTAGAGAACCAGAGATCAAATTGCTAACATCCGTTGAATCAAAGAAAAGAGCAAGGGAATTCCAAAGAATATCTACTTCTGCTTCATTCACTATGCTAAAGCCTTTGACTGTGTGGATCACAATGAACTGTGGAAAATTCTTAAAGGGATGGGAATACCAGAGCACCTTATCTGCCTCCTGAGAAATCTATATGCAGGTCAAGAAGCAACAGTTAGAACTGGACATGGAACAATGGATTGGTTCAAAATTGGTAAAGTAGTACTTCAAGGCTGTACATTGTCACCTTGCTTATTTAACTTATATCCAGAGTACACCATGCGAAAGGCTTGGCTGGATGAATCTCAAGCTGGAATCAAATTTTCCAGGAGAAATATCCACAACCTCAGATATGCAGATGACACCACTCTAATGGCAGAAAAAGAAAAGTAACTAAAGAGTCTCTTGATGAAGGTGAAAGAGGAAAGTAAAAAAGCTGGCTTAAAACTCAACATTCAGAAAATGAACATCATGGCGTTTAGTCCCATTGTTTCATGGCAAATAGATGGGGAAATAATGTAAACAATAACAGATTTTCTGTGGGCTCCAAAATCACAGTGGACAGTGACTATAGCCACAAAGTGAAAAGATGCTTGTTCCTTGGAAGGAAAGGTATGACAAACCTTGACAACGTATTAAAAAGCACAGACATCACTTTGCCGAAAAAAGTTTGTATAGTCAAAGCAATGGTTTTGATGTGAGAGTTGAACCATAAAGAAGGCTGTGTGCTTAGTCACTCAGTTGTGTGGGACCCCATGGACTGTAGTTGGCCAGACTCCTCTGCCCATGGGAATTCTCCAGGCAAGAATACTGGAGTGGGTTGCCATGCACTCCTCCAGGGCATCTTCCCAACTCAGGGATCAAACCCAGGTGTCCTGCATTGCAGGTGAATGCTTGACCATCTGAGCCAAGAGGGAAGCCGCAAAGAATTGATTCTTTTAAACTGTGGTGCTGGAGGACGCTCTTGAGGGTCTCTGGGACAGCAAAGAGATCAAACCAGTCAGTCTTAAAGGAAATCAACCTTGAATATTCATTGAAAGGACTGATCCTGAAGTTCCAGTACAGTGGCCATGTGATGCAAAGAGCCCAAAGGTTCTTTTTTTTTCATTGGGAAAGACCCTCATGCTGAGAAAGATTGAGGGCAGGAGGAGAAGGGGGCAGTAGAGGATGAGATGCTTGGACTGCATCACCAATTCAATGGACTTGAGTTTGAGCCAAATCCCATGGTTTCTCAAAGAGTCAGAAATTGACTCAGTGTCTGAACAATGACACTCTTGTTGTATATTATATCCCTACTCCTTATTTATCTTATAACTGGAGTGTGACCATATATTAACTAATTTGTTGACTTGGTTGGAACTTACCTTTCATAACAAGGACACATTGGCACAACTGAAACAAATCATTATAAGGGAGAAGTTATAAACCAAGTCAGAGTTTTCTGCAGATATATCCATCCCATGTTACACCACCAATCAGTGTAAAGGACAATTTTCCAGGACATGCTTCAATTCATGATTCAGTAGACAGTTTTGGCAGTGTCTAGAGACATTTTTGGTTGTCACAATTGGAGGGAGCACTGCTGCTGGCAGGTATGCTCCTTATATAGCGTCCACTCATAGGACAGTCCTCCACAAAGAGATGATGCATACCAAATGTCAAGAGTGCCAAAGTGGAAAAACCCTGTTCTTGACTAGTCAGCTAGAAAAATCACTTGTCTCAACATTGTAGGAATACAGGCACAGAATGGCCAACAAATTAGAATCCACGTGCATAAACTAAATGGTTAAAACTGTGATAACACCAGGTTGCCTAAGAAAATAAATCTATCCATCTGTTGATGAATCAAAAGATCATAGTGCACACTACTATATATAAAATAGATAACTAACAAGGACCTACCATATAATACAGGGAATACTATACCTAATATATTTTAATAATATATAATAAAATATTATAAAAATTACATATATATATAACTGAATCACTTTGCTATATACCTGAAACTGACAGAACACTGTCAATCAATGATATTTTATCAAAAGCTCTTAGTGAAAAAAGCTCTTTCCAGCAAATCGTGACTATGAAGTCGTCTAGTACAGTAACCCCCAAGGGGAAAGTTTGTTTCTAACCTTGCATAAGAAATTCTTCAGAAAGCCTCATTAGCTACCCAGCAAAATTTAAACACTCAGCATATCAAACCTATATTTGCTGAACAAATTGAGTGCTGAATATACTGTTGAAATATTTTTATGTGCCATTGCTTTTGAATTCTTAAATTTATATTCCAAAGGATAGATGAAGAGTGACCACACTTTCCTTATCTATCTTGCACCCCTAAGTTTATTTTTTGCTTTTCCATCTTGGGAACTGAGGGGTGTAACAAAATTTCATGGGGTAGCTTTTGCACTTTCAGTCTGATTTGCTCTCAGTAATGTGCGCGTGATTGAGCACTACATGCCTGTGTGTTCTAATACAGAGACATTCCAAGTACTGGAACCTTTCCATGTTCTAGAAAGCTCTAGTAAAAGATATTTTGTGACTACATGGACATTTAGAAGATTTAGAATATTATCTATGTCTAGTACAAGAAAGTTCTTTAGGTCCAATAAATAGAAAATATCACAATACATTTTTAAGGATATCTGTTAGGCAACTGGAGTAGTATTCTTCTTATAAATATGTGCTGTATTAGGGCCTTAACAATCTGCCTTCTCATGAAATTTCATGTAATTGTATAAAAATATAAATTTTTGAATTTTGTCCCATTGCTTTGATGTCTAAAATGGTCAAAGGTGGCCACCAGTAAGTACATTTCTGATTCATTTGCTCTTTGTAAAAGGAAAAGAAAAAAATAGCAAAGAAGTGGGATGATTATGCTGATACATAAAGTTCAGTGCAATGATCCAAAGCTCAGTATGTCTGAGAGAATTGCTGTGTAATCGGGCTCCTTAGATTTCTAGCAACTACATAGGCAGGAACTCAACTTCTCCATGTTGTAAAGGCTTGACTTCCCCGGTTTTATAATGAAAAGAAATGTGTCTTTGACTTTGTAGATCAAAGTTTGTGCTTTGGTTAAACTGATAAGCATTTTTCAATTTTCTCTACAGGGCTTATTTGCTTCATGAGGGCTATGTTATATAAAGAACAAAAATGAGATTAGAAGTACAACTTTGGCCAAATGACATTTTCACATATTTTAGGGTAATGTAAAAATGAAAGAAAAGTCAGACAATATCTATGATGCTTTTATATTTAAATGCACTGCAACAAAAAAGAAAGTATGTGACATAAATTTGCATGTCTTTGAGGAATGCTTTGGGCAGAATAGTATATAATATGATCCTAAGAAGATATTTGTCCTCATGGGGTTTATTTGTTCTCCACATGAGCTTTTTTACAATTAAAGACAGTTCTTTATTCTGTTTCAAGTCTTTATAATAAAGCTTGCATAAATAAAATATATAGAATATTTACAGAAGGTCATGATTATCCTATCAGGTTGAATCGAATCTAATTTGTCTAATAATTTTGCCATTATTGCAAATAAGGTTGTGTAGCTTTTGTTGGTCATGTCAGATTGCATGTTCATTTATTTAATGATTGGTTATTGAGCATTTGCTTTATGTGAAGCAGTCTTCTGGGAGCTTGGAATGAAGCATTGAATGCAATGGTCATTGCCCCTGCCCTCATTTCTAATGACACCATCAGAATACTGGAAACCATCATGTGCCCTTTTCTTTTCAGTAATATGAACTCTAGTTACAATGATGGAAAACTTGAATAAATACTTGTGCTAATTAGAAATATTAAAGTAAAAAATACTTTAAGAATCTGTTTTAAATTCTGATACTCTAAATATAGCAGTTCAGTTCAGTTCAGTTCAGTCGCTCAGCTGTGTCCGACTCTTTGTGACCCCATGAATCACAGCATGCCAGGCCTCCCTGTCCATCACCATCTCCTGGAGTTCACTCAGAGTCACGTCCATCGAGTTGGTGACGCCATCCAGCCATCTCATCCTGTCATTCCCTTTTCCTCATGCCCCTAATCCGTCCCAGCATCAGAGTCTTTTCCAGTGAGTCAACTCTTCCCATGAAGTGGCCAAAGTACTGGAGTTTCAGCTTTAGCATCATTCCTTCCCAAGAAATCCCAGGGCTGATCTCCTTTAGAATGGACTGATTGGATCTCCTTGCAGACCAAGGGACTCTCAAGAGTCTTCTCCAACACCACAGTTCAAAAGCATCAATTCTTTGGTGCTTAGCTTTCTTCACAGTCCAACTCTCGCATCCATACATGACCACTGTAACCGTACATTAATGTTGCCATTTTAACATTACTATATTCTCCTTATGATTGAATATATTGATGGCTTTTAGTAAAGTCACCATTATTATTATTATGGTTCTCAAAGTATATCTCTTTTCTTCTTTCTCTCTTCCTCCCTCCTTCCCCTCTCTCTCTATATATATATTGGTATATATATGTTCATATGTACGTAGATGCACACTAGTAAGAATTGTTATACTTGGTTACCAAGCATAAACATTTAGAAACACTATAAAATAATAACATTCAGAATTTCCAAGAACAAAAAGCATCCTGGATAACTCAAAGTACTATTTTATAGATGAGACTTTTCACGTTTTCCAATGCATTTTGTGTAACATTGATTTGCAAATAATCTCAGACAAATGAAAGCTTAGATTCTTGATGTGAGTTCCATGTTTTATCATTCAGAGCATTAAGCAACTATCCATTTTAAAATTTAGTATAAATTCAAATAAGCTGGATATGATCCAGCTTGGAGGAAGGAGAGAATTCAAAGTATCTATAATGGGGTTCTTTTTCAACCTACTTTCTTAGTATAATTAAAAGCTGTAGTAATCTCTTACTTAAATGCAATGTGAAGGATCACTCTAGGTCACCCATTTGGAAGATGGAAACTTATGCCTTAGAAACCAGTGTCAAGGTGGGGAAAGAAGAAAAGTGTAGTTGCCATCTGCTGGAAAAACTAAATCTCACAATGTGAAAAAAAAAAAAAAAACAACAAAGAACAAGCCATGAATAGGTTGTCTTAGTAAAGTATCTCTCCTCTTTTTCTCACATATATACTTAGTGCTTGTTGTTGCCACAGTAAAATATATCATTGTATTTGTTAAGATTAAACCAAATCTGATTTCATGGGTGGATCACCCTGGAGAATCTATTGTTGAACATGACTGCTGCTACTGGGATTCAGTTCAGTTCAGTCACTCCGCCTTGTCTGACTCTTTGTGACCCCATGAACTGCAGCACGCCAGGCCTCCCTGTCCATAACCAACTCCCGGATTTCACCCAAACTCATGTCCATTGAGTCCGTGATGCCATCCAGCCATCTCATTCTCTGTCGTCCCCTTCTCCTCCTGCCCCCAGTCCCTCCCATCATCAGAGTCTTTTCCAATGAGTCAACTCTTCGCATCAGGTGACCAAAGTATTGGAGTTTCAGCTTTAGCATCAGTCCTTCCGAAGAACACCCAGGACTAATCTCCTTTAGAATTGACAGGTTGGATCTCCTTGCAGTCCAAGGGACTCTCAAGAGTCTTCTCCAACACCACAGTTCAAAAGCTTCAGTTCTTTGGCACTCAGCTTTCTTCACAGGCCAACTCTCACATCCATACATGACCACTGGAAAAACCATAGCCTTGACTAGACAGACCTTAGTTGGCAAAGTAATATCTCTGCTTTTGAATATGCTATCTAGGTTGGTCATAACTTTCCTTCCAAGGAGTAAGCGTCTTTTAATTTCATGGCTGCAGTCACCATCTGCAGTGATTTTGGAGCCCCCAAAATAGTCTGACACTGTTTCCACTGTTGCTCCATCTATTTCCCATGAAGTGATGGGACCAGATGCCATGATTTTTGTTTTCTGAATGTTGAGCTTTAAGCCAACTTTTTTCACTCTCCTCTTTCACTTTCATCAAGAGGCTTTTAGTTTCTCTTCACTTTCTGCCATAAGGGTGGTGTCATCTGCATATCTGAGGTTATTGATATTTCTCCCAACAATCTTGATTCCAGCTTGTGCTTCTTGCAGCCCAGCGTTTCTCATGATGTACTCTGCATATAAGTTAAATAAGCAGGGTGACAATATATAGCCTTGACGTACTCCTTTTCCTATTTGGAACCAGTCTGTTGTTCCATGTCTAGTTCTAACTGCTGCTTGCTGACCTGCATATAGGTTTCTCAAGAGGCAGGTAAGGTGGTCTGGTATTCCCGTCTCTCTCAGAATTTTCCACAGTTTATTGTGATCCACACAGTCAAAGGCTCTGGCATAGTCAATAAAGCAGAAATAGATGTTTTTCTGGAACTCTCTTGATTTTTCTATGATCCAGCGGATGTTGGCAATCTCTGGTTCCTCTGCCTTTGCCTTTTCTAAAACCAGCTTGAACGTCTGGAAGTTCAGGGTTCATGTATTGCTGAAGCCTGGCTTGGAGAATTTTGAGAATTATCTTACTAGCGTGTGAGATGAGCTGCAACTGTGCGGTAGTTTGAGCATTCTTTGGCATTGCCTTTCTTTGGGATTGGAATGAAAACGGACCTTTTCCAGTCCTGTGGCCACTGCTGAGTTTTCCAAATTTGCTGGCATATTGAGTGCAGCACTTTCACAACATCATCTTCCAGGATTTGAAATGGCTCAACTGGAATTCCATCACCTCCATTAGCTTTGTTCATAGTGATTCTTTCCAAGGCCCACTTGACTTCACATTCCAGGATATCTGGCTCTAGGTGAGTGATCACACCATTGTGATTATCTGGGTCATGGAGATCTTTTTGTACAGTTCTTCTGTGTATTCTTGCCACCTCTTCTTAATATCTTCTCCTTCTGTTAGGTCCATACCATTGATTATCTCCCACTAATGGCTAGTCCTAGTGGGTGGATCCTCATCATTATTTGTAAGGACTTAGCTGCCTTCCCTACTAAAAAGAAAGAAAAGATTTCTATGTTTTAACAGAGAGGGTTCAGTTTTGTCAGAAGTAGGCAAGGGGAGAGGAGAGGTTCAGAAGACAGTTCTGCAGGTGACCTTCCTCTTGCCTTGTGAACAATCTCTATCCATTTCATCATCTAGAGTAAGTTTCCCTGCTCAAGTCATTTATTTTCCACTGGAGATTCTGGATCAATTTTTATATATATGAAATGTGACAACTGGGAGATGAGTTGGTTATAGGGGAAGATGGTCCAAATCTTGATGTGTGGTTGAACCTTGAATGACACAAGGCTTAGAGCCACTGACTTCCTGCACAGTGGAAAATCCATCCATAGTTTTACAGTTCTGTATTTGAGGTTCCACACCTGCATATTCTGATTTCCCTGGTGGCCCAGAAGTAAGAGTCCACCTGCCAATGTAGGAGATGTGCAGGAGACACGGTTCCATTCCTGGGTTGAGAAGATCCCCTGGAGAAGGAAATGGCAACCCAATCTAGTATTCTTGCCTGGAGAATCCCATGGACAGAGGAGCGAGGTGGTCTGCAGTCCATGGGGTCACAAAGAATTAGGCATAACTGAAGTGACTGAATAAACACACACACACACACACACACACACACACACACATATACACACCTGCGTATTCAACCAACCACAGATCATGTGCTGCTGTAGTATGTATTTAGTGGGAAGACAAAACAAAAGAAACTGCCTATAAGTGGACCCAAACTCATCAAGCCTGTGTTCAAGTGTTAACTTCAGGGACAGGATTTACCCCTTCCTTTTGATTAGGAAAGTAGGCCTGTGGTTCATAGATATTTATAGAATATACAGAAAGGTGTTCAGTGTGCTAGGTGTGTTTAGTAGATACTATGGTGGCCATTTTATGTGACCTTATAATGGAAGTATTGATACATATAAAATCTTGAGCACAAAAAAGATTTAACAAATATATTTGTTTTATTCTTGTCAGTAATATCTTTCTTGTGTGCTTTGTCATTATGAATTACATTTTGAAGACGACTGTGATTTATAATAAACAATTGTAACTTATAATGAACACACTAAGATATATACTGTCTAAATTCTTAAAGGTAATACCAATGCTCTCTACCCCTGTGTGAAGGGGTTTGTTTATTTCAAAGTCACTTCTTTGGATAATGCATTAGGATTTAGGGGGTGTATTTACCTTATTGAAGAAGAAATTTCAGAGATTACATATGCTAGAAAAAATTTTTAAAGTTTATACAGTGATTTTTTTTCCCCAAAGAGATAAAGTATAACTATGGGAGGGAAGCAACTGAAAAACTGCTAAAATTAGTATTTAATATCTCAAGATTTTTAAAATTAGTTAAGTAAATTATAGAACAATGTACTGTACCCTCAGTTTTTATAAATAATATTTAATTGGAAATAAAATTACATAGCTGTTTACTTAGAGAAAATATAAAGGATGTAATAGATAAAATACATTAAAAACCTCATGAAAATTAAAAGCCCTGTTTTTTAAAGTAACATGATTAATGAACATGACTTCAAAAAAGTAGATTTTTTGCAATGACATTTAAAATTTATTTTTATGTAGATAATTATTTGTAAATTTCAATTTAAAATTTATTTGTATCAGTTTATCATAAGCAAGATTAAGAGCATGATACAGTATTATTCTGACATAAACACCAAACTTACTTATAATATAGTTAATACAAAGAAGAACAAAACAGGCATCAGAGACGTAATAACATAGAAGGGTTAAACAGTTCTTTTCAAAGAAATGTAGAGTTAAAATATTCTTAAAGGTCACATGCCATCTCTTCAGCCCATTTAAGTCTTCTGAAATGCCACTCTGAAGTAAAATTACCTCTCCAGAAGAGTCATTCCATTAGAAAGCCAACTAACATCAGTACAGAGATAAATGGGAGAACAGAAAATTGATTTTACACTTGTGCTGTAAGTGTGGTCAAATGTTATAGGCCAGCACATCAAATAGGATTCCAAAGAATTGCTGTGCTTTAAAAATAACAACATAAGAGGATGTGGTTAAATACAACTTAATAATAGGTCTGATGCGCTCAGTGTATAGTAAAATATTTATTTACTCTTCTATTTATAGTGTGACACATTCATATATCACTTTTCTTTCTGTTAATAAATTAATTCTTTCAGTGTTCCTGTAACTAATACCTTTTATCCCAACTCTTGCTATTACATGTACCCAGAGATATGTAGGCAGGTAGCAACAATGATTTAATTTTGTTTCATTAAAACATATAGAATCATGCCTAATAAAAATGTTTGAATTATATTTTATTTTATATAATGCCAAGTCCACATGCAAATGCTATCCAGATAAAAATTTTAAAAATACTATTTATCAAAACTGTTGAAGTTCATTAGATTCACCAGAAGCACAAAAAATGAGTTTGCTTTTCAACTTTCCGTGTGTTTCCTTGCCTTCTCCATGTTGCCTGTGTTGCCATGATGTTCAGCTGGGATCCACCAATCCTTCTCACGTGTTTTCAGTCTCACTGTGGTTGAGCAGAGTCAGATCTGATGAATGTGATTCAATGTATTCCATTCTTCCTTCACTAAAGAATCTCAGGGGGTAAGTAGAAAGCTGGGCAATGACATTTTTAAAAGCCCTCTGTGCACTTGGCAGCTTAACAAGAAAGTCACAGCTAATTTTCTTTTTTTTCCTCTTATAGACATTTGGAGCTGTTCAAGACCAACGTAACCTCTCTCCACAAATTGCTGAGCAAGTGATTATTTCCAGTGTAGACTGAAGGGTGAAGGAATTTGCAACAAATTAAGGAAAGGTGATCTGAGAATTTGATTCTTTCTTAAAGATGGTTCTGTAGGGCAGCCCTTGAAATTATTCCATCTCTTCCTTAGATTTTCCTTCTCTCCTGGTTCTCCCGGTTTCTACAGGTTTTATAATCTCACATGACTATTACAACAGTTTATTTCATTTAATTCTTCCTCAGGAGGGATGAGAGATTTTAAGTCATATATTCTATTCATCAGTTCAGTTCAGTTCAATTCAGTTGCTCAACTTTCTTTATAGTCCAATTGTTACATCCATATCTGACTACTGGAAAAACCATAGCCTTGACTAAATGAACCTTTGTTGACAAAGTAATGTCTCTGCTTTTTAATATCCATATTTTATCTGAAAATATGGGCTGTTTCATGCAATATGGCTCTAAGTTCAGTTCAGTTGCTTGGTCATGTCTGACTCTGTGACCCCGTGGACTGCAGCAAGCCAGGCCTCTGTCCATCACCAACTCCTGGAGCTCACTCAAACTCATGTCCATTGAGTCAGTGATGCCATCCAACCATCTCATCCTCTCTTGTTTCCCTCTTCTCCCACCTTCAATCATTCCTGGCATCAGGGTCTTTTCAAATGAGTCAGTTCTTTGCATCAGGTAGCCAAAGTATTGGAGTTTCAGCTTCAGCATCAGTCCTTCAATGAACACTCAGGAATGATCTCCTTTAGGGTGGACTGGTTGGACCTCCTTGCAGTCCAAGGGACTCTCAAGAGTCTTCTCCAACACCACAGTTCAAAAGCATCAATTCTTCAGCGCTCAGTTTTCTCTATAGTCCAACTCTCACATCCATACATGACCACTGGAAAAACCAAAGCTTTGAGTAGATGGACCATTGTTGGCAAAGTAATATCTCTGCTTTTTAATATGCTGTCTAGGTTGGTCATAATTTTTGTTCCAGGGAACAAACGTGTTTTAATTTCATGACTGCAGTCACCATCAGCAGGAATTTTGGAGTTACCAAAAATAAAGTCTGTCATTGTTTTTTATTGTTTCTCCATTTCCACATCTATTTGCCATGAAGTAATGGGACCAGATGCCATAATCTTTGTTTTCTGAATGTTGAGTTTTAAGTCAACTTTTTCACTCTTTTCCATTTGGCTCTATTCTCAAATAAAAGTCACTTTTTTTCCCCAATGCCAATTTTGAGAGGCATAGAGTTATGTTTTGAACACTCTTTTACTGGAAACTCCACTTTAAATGTAATATTTTTCATCTTACTTCTTGCAATTGAGTCTAAGAATTTAACATACCTTTATTTTTTGGTTAATGAAATATGATGCTGTAAATGGTTAACAGAAAAACAGAGTTTCTATGCATGTAGATACATTTGATAGTGATGGTAGGATTATGAAACTTGGAAAATACTTGGTAAATCTCACCTTTTTAAAATACTTAGGCTCTATGTAGAAGACAATGGCAACCCACTTCAGTACTCTTGCCTAGAAAATCCCATGGACGGAGGAGCCTGGTAGGCTGCAGACCATGAGGTCGCAAAGAGTCAGAGACAACTGAGTGACTTCACTTTCACTTTTCAGTTTCATGCATTGGATAAGGAAATGGCAACCCACTCCAGTGTTCTTGCCTAGAATCCCAGGGATGGTAGAGCCTGGTGGGCTGCCATCTATGAGGTCGCACAGAGTCGGACACGACTGAAGTGACTTAGCAGCAGCAGCAGCATGGTAAGATGAGGTACCTGAAGAAGAAAGGGTTATCATGTCACCTAAAGAAGACTGCTGCTGCTGCTAAGTCACTTCAGTCATGTCCGACTCTGTGCAACCCCATAGATAGCAGCCCACCAGGCTCCCCATCCCTAGGATTCTCCAGGCAAGAACACTGGAGTGGGTTGCTATTTCCTTCTCCAATGATGAAAGTGAAAAGTGAAAGCTAAGCCGATCAATTGTTTACAACTCACAGCGACCCTAGGGATTGCAGAATCAGGCTCCTCCATCTATGGGATTACTCTCCACTAAACCTTGTTAGTTTCTGTTACCATCCCACCATGTTGCCTTCCTTTGTTCCCTTTGAAACTTTAACCTTGACACATAGTTTTGAAAGGGTAGTGGAAGAAATTTTTGATATCCATTTCCTTTGACAAATACAATGCTGTTTTCTATTGTAAAAATATCTAGATTAAAAAGTTGTATTTTTATCATGTATGTATGTATTGGAGCTTCTAGGTTGTCTTTGAATCTACAAATATGAACAGAAACATAATTCATTTCAATTTTATTTACTTATACACATGACTCAGACCTTATTCATTAGGAAACACAGTGAAAGTTATTTTGGGCTTTTCTTTTTTTTTTTTTAATTTTGCTTCTCTCTTTCTGTTCAGCTTTGTTCATTTCAGTATAGTAACATTTAATAGTCAGTGGTGACTCAGTGGTAAAGCATCAGCTTGCCAATGAAGGAGACACAGGTTTCATCCCTTTGTTGCGAAGATCTTCTGGAGAAGGAAATAGCAACCCAATCCTGTATTCTTGCCTGGGAAATCCTATAGACAGAGGAGCTTTGCGAGCAACAGTCCATGGGGTCGCAAAGGAGTCAGACACAACTTAATGACTAAAACAACAGCAGCAACAATAGAACTTTTGAACTGAATCAAGTGTGACCTTAGAGATAAGGAAGTCAAGCTCAGAGTGGATAGTGGCCTGACCAAGGTCACACAGCTCGTAGGTGATAGGTTTGGCACAGTAAGAGTGCTTTTCAGAGTCTCTGTTGAGGGTTCTTATCATTGCACATCTTTGCTCTTCAGAAATCACAGATCGTGCATTCTTTTTTAGATATATTCTTCCCAAGGGCAAAATATTATATTTTCACTACTATCTTAACTATATGCTGCATCTAAGGAAACACAAACCACTAGTCATTCATTGCTCTTCCCCTAGTATGTTATAATTGATACAATGGTTTTCTTTTTAATATAAGAAACTACAATCAGAGGCAGTCTTAAGATGGTGGAGGAATAGGACGGGGAGACCACTTTCTCCCTCACAAATTCATCAAAAGAACATTTCAACGCTGAGTAAATTCCACAGAACAACTTTTGGATGCTGGCAGAGGACATCAGGCACCCAGAAAAGCAGATCATTGGCTTCAAAAACAAGTAGGAAAAAATATAAAAGATGAAAAAGAGACAAAGGAGGTAGGAAGGGAGCTCCGTCCTGGGAAGGGAGTCCATCCTGGGAAGAGACTCTTAAGAGAGAGGTTTCCAAACACCAGGAAGCATTCTCACTGCCGAATCTGTGGCAAGCCTTGGAAGCACAGAGGGCAACATAACAGGAAGTAAAAATAGATAAATAATTAAAGCCAACAGATTACCAGCCCAACAGTAACTCCCCCAGTGGAAAAGCAGCACAGATGCCTGCATCCACCACTAGCAAGTGGGGGCTGGGCAGGGAGGCACAGGAGGTGCAAGCTGCAGTGCTTTTTAAGAATCGGGACGTGGGAGGCATGGGCTGCAGTGCTTTTTAAGAATCTGGCCTGAACACCCTGCGCATAACCAGAGCGAACTAACTTGGGCTAGCAAACCAGACTGTGGGATAGCTACCATACGAAACGCTCAAACATAAAACACTGCCAGGACTGCACACAGAACAAAGGACAGAACGGAAACAGCTGGCTGCAGACCATCCCCCTCCAGTGACAGGCAGCCAGAGCCTTAGGGGCTGGAAGAGGGCAATCGCAGCCCAAGAGAGACACTACCTACCAAAATGCAAGCAGGCTTCTTTGCTAACTAAGACTTCTGGGGGTTCTGGACAGTCATCCTCTCCCTGGGAAGGGACGCCAGTGGTACACTCAGAAAACTGAACAGCAGGGAAAGGTGATAAGTTGCAGCGATTGCACTCACCAAACTCCTGAGCTACTCGGACCTGGAAAGGGCAGAAAACGCAGGCCCAACCAAATCTGCGCCTCTGAGGGCTACCTGAGCACCGAGCCTGAGCAGCTTAGACCAAGGAGATGTATGAAGCCTAGGGCAGGCCTCAGAGACAGTTCCCCAGCAGAGCAACGTAGAGCCTAAGTGGTGTGTGCCGTGAGCAGGGGCAGGCCCAGCATGGATGAGACACTGCAAGTACACGCCAGTATTATTTGTTTCCAGCATCCCTCCCTCCCTACAGTGCAACTGAACAAGTGAGCCTAAAAAAAAAAAAGTGTCCACCACCACCCTCCCTGTGTTAAGACGGAAATCAGACACTGAAGAGACCAGCAAACAGAAGTTAGACAGAGGGAAACACCTTGGAAGTGACCCCACACTGCCCACAACACCAGAGAAAGGGCCAGAAATATCTTTACTATTTTTACGATCATTCTTTGTGTGTGTGTGTGTGTATGTGTTGATGTTGTTGTGTGATTGTTTTTCTTCTTTTCTTTCTTCTTCTTTTTTTTAAACTTTCTTAAATTTTTAAGTCCTCTCTTTCTCTAACTTTTATTTTTATAACCTACTATTACTTTTCAAAAAAAAAAAAGACCCTATTTTTAAAGCAAATGCCGTATATAGTCTTTTTGTGGTTGTTGTTGTTGTTTTAATAATTCTTGTATCTTTGTTTGTTTGTTTTTCTTCTTCTTCTTGTTTTCTTTAGTACTGTATTTTTGAAAATCCGATCTCTACTCCAGATTTTTAATCTTTGCTTTTTGGTATTTGTTGTCAATTTTGTACATTTTAAAACCCAATCTTCAGTACTCATTTTTACCTGAGAGCAAGATTACTGGCTTGACCACTCTCTCCTCCTTTGGACTCTCCTTTTTGCCACCAGGTAGCCTCTGTCTCTTCCCTCCCCCTTCTCTTCTCTACCCAACTCTGTGAATCTCTGTGTGTTCCAGACGGTGGAGAACACTTAGGGAACTGGTTACTGGCCGGATCTGTCTCTCTCCTTTTCATTTTCCTCTTTTTATCCTCCTGGCCACCTCTGTCTTCTTCCTCCCTCTCCTCTTCCCTGTATAACTCCCTGAACACCTCTGAGTGGTCCAGACTGTGGAGCACACATAAGGAAGTGATTACTGGCTAGCTTGCTCTCTCCTCTTTTGATCCCACCTCATCTCATTCTAGTCACCTCTAACTACCCTCTTCCTCTTCTCTTCTCTGTGTAACTCAGTGAATCTCTCTGGGTGTCCCTCATTGTGGAGAAACCTTTCATCTTTAAGCTAAATGTTTTATCATCGGTGCTGTATAGATGGAGAAGTCTTTAGGCTACTGTAAAAATAAAACTGAAAACCAGAAGCAGGAGGCTTAAGTCCAAATCCTGAGAACATCAGAGAAATCCTGAATCCAGGGAACATCAATCTATAGGAGCTCATCAAACGCCTCCATACCTACACTGAAACCAAGCACCACCCAAGGGCCAACAAGTTCCAGAGCAAGACATACCACACAAATTTTCCAGTAACACAGGACCACACCCCTGAACTTCAATATACAGACAGCTCAAATTTACTCCAAAGCCATTGATGTCTCATAACCCATTACTGGACACTTCATAGCACTCCAGAGAGAAGAAACCCAGCTCCACCCACCAGAACTCCAACACGAGCCTCCCTAGCCAAGAAACATTGAGAAGCCCCTGATACAACCCCACCCACAGTGAGGAAACTCCATAATAAAGAGAACTCCACAAATTCCCAGAATATAGAAAGGCCACCCCAAATGCATCAGTATAACCAAGATGAAGAGACAGAGGAATATCCAGCAGGTAAAGAAACAGGAGAAATGCCACCAAACCAAACAAAAAGGAAGAAATAGGGAATCTACCTGAGAAAGAATTCCAAATATTGATAGTGAAAATGATCCAAAATCTTGAAATCAAAGTGGAATCACAGATAAATAGTCTGGAGTCAAGGATTGAGAAGATGCAAGAAAGGTTTAACAAGGACCTAGAAGAAATAAAAAAGAGTCAATATATAATGAATAATGCAATAAATGAGATCAGAAACACTCTGGAGGCAACAAATAGTAGAATAATGGAGGCAGAAGGTAGGATTAGTGAAGTAGAAGATAGAACGGTAGAAATAAATGAATCAGCGAGGAAAAAAGAAAAATGAATTAAAAGAAATAAGGACAATCTCAGAGACCTCCAGGACAATATGAAATGCTCCAACATTTGAATTACAGGAGTCCCAGAAGAAGAAGACAAAAGAAAGACCATGAGAAAATTCTTGAGGAGATAATAGTTGAAAACTTCCCTAAAATGGGGAAGGAAATAATCACCCAAGTCCAAGAAACCCAGAGAGTTCCAAACAGGATAAACCCAAGGTGAAACACCTCAAGACATATATTAATCAAATTAACAAAGACCAAACACAAAGAACAAATATTAAAAGCAGCAAGGGAAAAATAACAAATAACACACAAGGGGATTCCCATAAGGATAACTGCAGATCTTTCAATAGAAACGCTTCAGACCAGGAGGGAATGGCAAGACATACTTAAAGTGATGAAAAAAAATAACCTACAGCTATGATTACTGTACCCAGCAAGGATCTCATTCAAATATGAAGGAGAAATCAAAAGCTTTACAGACAAGCAAAAACTGAGAGAATTCAGCACCACCAAACCAGCTCTCCAACAAATGCTAAAGGATATTCTTTAGACAGGAAACACAAAAAGGACGTATAAACCTGAACCCAAAACAATAAAGTAAATGGCAACGGGATCACACTTATCAATAATTACCTTAAACGTAAATGGGTTGAATGCCCCAACCAAAAGACAAAGACTGGCTGAATGGATACAAAAATAAGATCCCTATATATGCTGCCTACAAGAGACCCACCTCAAGACAAGGGACACATACAGACTGAAAGTGAAAGGCTGGAAAAAGATATTCCACACAAATAGAGACCAAAAGAAAGCAGGAGTAGCAATAACTCATATCCGATAAAATAGACTTTAAAACAAAGGCTGTGAAAAGAGACAAAGAAGGCCACTATATAACAATCAAAGGATCAATCCAAGAAGAAGATATGACAATTATAAATATATATGCATCCAACATAGGGGCACCACAATATGTAATACAAATGCTAACAAGCATGAAAGGGGAAATTAACAATAACACAATAACAGTGGGAGACTTTAATATCCCACTCACACCTATGGACAGATCAAGTAAACAGAAAATTAACAAAGAAACACAAACTTTGAATGATACAATAGACCAGTTAGACCTAATTGATATCTATAGGACATTTCACCCTAAAACAATGAATTTCACCTTTTTCTCAAGTGCTCACGGAAACTTCCCCAACCTAGATCACATCCTGAGCCATAAATCTAACCCTGATAAATTCAAAAAAAAATCAAAATCATTCCAAGCATCTTTTCTGACCATAATGCATTAAGATTAGATCTCAATTATAGTAGAAAAACTATCAAAAATTCCAACATATGGAGGTGAACATCACGCTTCTGAATAACCAACAAATCACAGAAGAAATAAAAACAGAAATCAAAATATGCATAGAAACGAATGAAAATGAAAACACAACAACCCCAAACCTGTGGGACACTATAAAAGCAGAGCTAAGAGGAAAGTTCATAGAAATACAGGCATATCTCAAGAAATAAGAAAAAAGTCAAATAAATAACCTAACTCTACACCTAAAGCAACTAGAAAAGGAAGAAATGGAGAACCCCAGAGTTAGTAGAAGGAAAGAAATCCTAAAAATTAGGGCAGAATTAAATGCAAAAGAAACAAAAGAGACCATAGCCAAAATCAACAAAAATAAAAAGCTGGTTCTTTGAAAGAATAAATAAAATTGACAAACCATTAGCCAAACTCATCAAGAAACAAAGAGAGAAAAATCAAATCAATAAAATTAGAAATGAAAATGGAGAGATCACAACAGACAACACAAAAATACAAAGGATCATAAGAGACTACTATCAGCAATTATATGCCAATAAAATGGACAGTGTGGAAGAAATGGACAAATTCTTAGAAAAGTACAACTTTCCAAAAACTGAACCAGGAAGAAATAGAAAATCTTAACAGACCCGACACAAGCATGGAAATTGAAACTGTAATTAGAAATCTTCCAGCAAACAAAAGCCCAGGTCCAGACAGCTTCGCAGCTGAATTCTACCAAAAATTTAGAGAAGAGCTAACTCCTATCCTACTCAAACTCTTCCAGGAAATTGTAGAGGAAGGTAAACTTCCAAACTCATTCTATGAGACCACCACCACCCTAATACCATAACCTGATAAAGATGCCACAAAAAAAAGAAAATTGCAGGCCAATATCACTGATGAATATAGATGCAAAAATCCTCAACAAAATTCTAGCAATCAGAATCCAACAACATATTAAAAAGATCATACACCATGAGCAAGTGGGCTTTATCCCAGGGATGCAAAGATTCTTCAATATATGCAAATCAATCAATGTAATTCACATTAACAAATTGAAAAATAAAAGCCATATGATTATCTCAATAGATGCAGAGAAGGCCTTTGACAAAATCCAACATCCATTTATGATAAAAACTCTCCAGAAAGCAGGAATAGAAGGAACATACCTCAACATAATAAAAGCTATATATGACAAACCCACAGCAACCATTATCCTCAATGGTGAAAAATTGAAAGCATTTCCCCTAAAGTCAGGAAAAAGACAAGGGTGCCCACTTTCACCACTACTATTCAACATAGCTCTGGAAGTTTTGGCCACAGCAATCAGAGCAGAAAAAGAAATAAAACAAATTCAAATTGGAAAAGAAGAAGTAAAACTCTGACTGTTTGCAGATGACATGATCCTCTACATAGAAAACCCTAAAGACTCTACCAGAAAACTACTAGAGCTAATCAATGAATATAGTAAAGTTGCAGGATATAAAATCAACACTCAGAAATCCCTTGCATTCCTATACACTAATAATGAGAAAGTAGAAATATAAATTAAGGAAACAATTCCATTCACCATTGCAATGAAAAGAATAAAATACTTAGGAATATACCTACCTAAAGAAACTAAAGACCTATATATCGAAAACTATAAAACACTGATGAAAGAAATCAAAGAAGACACTAATAGATGGGGAAATAAATATACCATGTTCAAGGATCAGAGGAATCAATATAGTAATCAGTATACTTTTGGTAGTATACTACTCAAAGCAATCTATAGATTCAGTGCAACCCCTATCAGGCTACCAGTGTTATTTTTCACAGAGCTAGAACAAATAATTACAATTTGTATGGAAATACAGGAAACCCTGAATAGCCAAAGCATCTTGAGAAAGAAGAATGGAACTGGAGGAATCAACCTGCCTGACTTCAGGCTCTACTACAAAGCCACAGTCATCAAGACGGTATGGTACTGGCACAAAGACAGAAATATAGATCAATGGAACAAAATAGAAAGCCCAGAGATAAATCCACACACCTAAGGACACTTTATCTTCAACAAAGGAAGCAAGAATATATAATGGAGTAAAGACAATTTCTTTAACAAGTGGTGCTGGGAAAACTGGTCAACCACTTGTAAAAGAATGAAACTTGATCACTTTCTAACACCACACACAAAAATAAACTCAAAATGGATTAAAGATCTAAATGTAAGACCAGAAACTATAAAAATCCCAGAGGAGAACATAGGCAAAACACTCTCCGACATAAATCACAGCAAGATCCTCTATGACCCACCTCCCAGAATACTGGAAATAAAAGCAAAAATGAACAAATGGGATCTAATTAAAATTAAAAGCTTCTGCACAACAAAGGAAACTATAAGCAAGGTGAAAAGACAGCCTTCGGAATGGGAGAAAACAATAGCAAATGAAGCAACTGACAAAAAACTAATCTCAAAAATATACAAGCAACTCCTGCAGCTCAATTCCAGAAAAAATAAACGATCCAATCAAAAAATGGGCTGAAGAACTAAACAGACATTTCTCCAAATAAGACAAACAGATGGCTAAAAAACACATGAAAAGATACTCAACATCATTCATTATCACAGAAATGCAAATCAAAACCACAATGAGGTACCATTTCACACCAATCAGAATGGCTGCAATCCAAAGTCTACAAGCAATAAATGCTGGAGAGGATGTGGAGAAAGGGAACCCTCTTACACAGTTGGGGGAATGCAAACTAGTGCAGCCACTGTGGAGAACAGTGTGGAGATTCCTTAAAAATTGCAAGTAGAACTGCCTTATGACCCAGCAAGCCCACTACTGGGCATACACACTGAGGAAACCAGAATTGAAAGAGACACATGTACCCCAATGTTCATTTGCAACACTGTTTATAATAGCCAGGACACGGAAACAACCTAGATGTCCATCAGCAGATGTATGGATAAGAAAGCTGTGGTAGATAGACATAATGGAATATTACTCAGCCATTAAAAAGAATACATTTGAATCAGTGCTAATGAGATGGATGAAACTGGAGCTGATTATACAGAGTGAAGTAAGCCAGAAAAAAAAAAAACAAAAACACCAATACAGTATACCGACACATATGTATGGAATTTAGAAAGATGGTAATGATGACCCTGTATGTGAGACAGCAAAAGGGACACAGATGTTTAGAATGGACATTTGGACTCTGAGTGAGAGGGAGAGAGTGGGATGATTTGGGAGAATGGCATTGAAACATGTATACTATCATGTAAGAAACGATGTGCCAGTCTTTGTTCGATACAGGATACAGGATGCTTGGGTCTGGTGCACAGGATGATCCAGAAAGATGATATGGGGTGGAAGTGGGAGGGGGTTTCAGGATTGGGAGCTTGTATACACCCGTGGAGGATTCATGTCAATGTATGGCAAAACCAAAACAGTACTGTAAAGTAAAATAAAGTAAAAATAAAATTAAAAAAAACTGCAATAATAAGATAGAAATAAGCTAAGCAGTGTAATCCCTTTTTAAAAGTATAGAGTGCAATAACAGTTTTTTCATAGCAAAAGCAAGAAATCATTATTTTGTTTTTTCAGTTCAGTTCAGTCACTCAGTCGTGTCCGACTCTCTGTGACCTCTCTCTGTTACATGAAGCGCAGCACGCCAGGCCTCCCTGTCCATCACCATCTCTCGGAGTTCACTCAGACTCACGTCCATCAAATCCATGATGCCATCCAGCTATCTCATCCTCAGTCATCCCCTTCTCCTCCTGCCCTCAATCCCTCCCAGCATCAGAGTCTTTTCTAATGAGTCAACTATTCCCATGAGGTGGCCAAAGTACTGGAGTTTCAGCTTTAGCATCAGTCCTTCCAAAGAAATCCCAGGGCTGATCTCCTTCAGAATGGACTGGTTGGATCTCCTTGCAGTCCAAGGGACTCTCAAGAGCCTTCTCAAACACCACAGTTCAAAAGCATCAATTCTTTGGCGCTCAGCCTTCTTCACAGTCCAACTCTCACATCCATACACGACCACAGGAGAAACCATAGTTGGCAAAGTAATGCCTCTGCTTTTGAATATGCTGTCTAGGTTGGTCATAACTTTTCTTCCAAGGAGTAAGTGTCTTTTAATTTCATGGCTGCAGTCACCATCTGCAGTGATTTTGGAACCCAAAAAAATAAAGTCTGACACTGTTTCCACTGTTTCCCCATCTATTTCCCATGAAGTGATGGGACCAGATTCCATGATCTTCGTTTTCTGAATGTTGAGCTTTAAGCCAACTTTTTCACTCTCCTCTTTCACTTTCATCCAGAGGCTTTTTAGCTCCTCTTCACTTTCTGCCATAAGGGTGGTGTCATCTGCTTATCTGAGGTAATTGATATTTCTCCCAGCAATCTTGATTCCAGCTTGTGCTTCTTGCAGCCCAGCATTTCTCATGATGTATTCTGCATAGAAGTTAAATAAGCAGGGTGACAATATTTGATTTCATTTTATAGCCAAACATGAGAAATGCTCTCTAGCTCTGGTTTAATCAGTGTTTTCCAGAGAAACAGAACCAAGAGGATATACTGATCTACTGATTGATTGTCAATCAATTGATAAATTGATTTATTCTGAGGAATTGACTCATGCAATGATTCGGGCTGAGCAGTTCTAGAATCTGCCATTTGCAAGGGGGAGAAGCTGATCAGGTAGATCTAGTCCCAGCTTAAAGGCCTGAGATCCCATGGAGCCTATGGTTTAAGTACGAGTGTGTGCCCAAAGGCCTAGGAAGCAGGAGGTCTGGCCCAAGGGTAGGAGAAGGTTGGTGCCACAGATCAAGAAGGAGAACAAAGTCATCCTATCACTGCCTGTTGAATTGTATTTCCTCTCTCTCCTCAGTAGATTGGATGGTGCCCACCCACATTACTAATCTCTTCTGCAAACAAGCTTCAGACACTTCCAGAAATAATCTTTTGCCACGTATCTGGGCATCCCTTAGCCTAGTGAAATCAACACATAAAATTAACCATCAAATCATCCTAGGAATGCATATTCCTTTTGGAGATGGAATGGAGTGAGGATGTAGTTATATTAATAATGCAGCCTTACATTTGTATAGCTCTTGATTATTCAAAATACATTTGTATAGGCATTCTTTTACTTGGGCTTCACTGGTGGCTCAGAGGTTAAAGCATCTGCCTGCAATGTGGGAAACCTGGGTTCGATCCCTGAGTTGGGAAGATGCCCTGGAGAAGGAAATGGCAACCCACTCCAGCATTCTTGTCTGGTGAATCCCATGGATGGAGGAGCCTGGTGAGCTACAGTCCACAGGGTCGCAAAAGTTGCACATGACTGAGAGACTTCACTTCACTTCTTTTACTTAGGCTTTACCAAAATTCCAAAAAATACCTGAATCAGCTGTTATTATTCACCTTAACAAATTGAGTTACAGATAGATACTGGAAAAGTTATTACTTGCCTAATTGGCATATAGTAAATATCCTTTCCTGTTACTCCAGGTAACCTGGAATAACAGCCAAATTTGGCCTTGGAGTATGGAATGAAGCAGGGCAAAGGCTAATAGAGTTTTGCCAAGAGAACACACTGGTCATATCAAACACCCAACACAAGAAAAGACTCTACACATGGACATCACCAGATGGTCAACACCAAAATCAGATTGATTATATTCTTTGAAGCCAAAGATGGTGAAGCTCTCTACAGTCAGCAAAAAAATAGACCAGGGGCTGACTGTGGCTAAGATCATGAACTCCTTATTGCCAAATTCAGACTGAAATTGAAGAAAGTATGGAAAACCACTAGACGATTCAGGTATGACCTAAATAAAATCCCTTATGATTATACAGTGGAAGTGAGAAATAGATTTAAGGGACTAGATATGATAGACAGAGTGCCTCATGAACTATGGAATGAGGTTCATGACATTGTACAAGAGACAGGGATCAAGACCATCCCCATAGAAAAGAAATGCAAAAAAAGCAAAAGGATGTCTGAAGAGGCCTTACAAATAGCTGTGAAAAGAAGAGAAGTGAAAAGCAAAGGAGAAAAGGAAAGATATAATCATATGAATGCAGAGTTCCAAAGAATAGCAAGGAGAGATAAGAAAGCCTTCCTTAGTAATCAGTGCAAAGAAATAGAGGAAAACAACAGAATGGGAAAGACTAGAGATCTCTTCAAGAAAATTAGAGATACCAAGGGAACATTTCATGCAAAGATGGGCTTGATAAAGGACAGAAATGGTATGGACCTAACAGAAGCAGAAGATATTAAGAAGAGGTGGCAAGAATACACAGAAGAATTGTACAAAAAGATCTTCATGACCCAGATAATCATGATGGTGTGGTCACTTACCTAGAGCCAGACATCCTGGAAAGTGAAGTCCAGTGGGCCTTAGAAAGCATCACTATGAACAAAGCTAGTGGAGGTGATGGAATTCTAGTGGAGCTGCTTCAAACCTTGAAAGATGATGCTGTGAAAGTGCTGCACTCAATATGCCAGCAAATTTGGAAAACTCAGCAGTGGCCACAGGACTGGAAAAGGTCAGTTTTCATTCCAATCTCATGAAAGGCAATGCCAAAGAATGCTCAAACTACTGCACAATTGCGACTCATCTCACATGTTAGTAAAGTAATGCTCAAAATTCTCCAAGCCAGGCTTCAGCAATATGTGAACCCTTAAATTCCAGATGTTCAAGCTGGTTTTAGAAAAGGCAGAGGAACCAGAGATCAAATTGCCAACATCTTCTGGATCATGGAAAAAGCAAGAGAGTTCCAGAAAAACATCAACTACTGTTTTATTGACTATGCCAAAGCCTTTGACTGTGTGGATCACAGTAAACTGTGGAAAATTCTGAGAGAGATGGGGATACCAGACCGCCTGACCTGCCTCTTGAGAAACCTATATGCATGTCAGGAAGCAACAGTTAGAAGAGGACATGGAACCACAGACTTATTCCAAATAAGAAAAGGAGTACTTCAAGGTTGTAGATTGTCACCCTGCTTATTTAACCTATATGCAGAGTACATCATGAGAAACGCTGGGCTGCAAGAAGCACAAGCTGGAATCAAGATTGCCAGGAGAAATATCAATAACCTCAGATATGCAGATGACACCACCCTGATGGCAGAAAGTGAAGAGAACTAAAAAGCCTCTTGATGAAAGTGAAAGAGGAGAGTGAAAAAGTTGTCTTAAAGCTCAACATTCAGAAAACGAAGATCATGGCATCTGGTCCCATCACTTCATGGGAAAAAGATGGAAAAACAGTGGAAACAGTGTCAGACTTTATTTTGGGGGCTCCAAAATCATGGCTGCAGATTTTGATTGCAGCCATGAAATTAAGATACTTAGTCCTTGGAAAGAAATTTGTGACTGACCTAAGCAGCATATTCCAAAGAAGAGACATACTTTGCCAACGGAGGTCCATCTAATCAAAACTATGTTTTTTCCAGTGATCATGTATAGATGTGAGAGTTGGACTGTGAAGAAGGCTGAGCGCCAAAGAATTGATGCTTTTGAACTGTGGTGTTGGAGAAGGCTCTTGAGAGTCCCTTGGACTGCAAGGAGATCCAACCAGTCCATTCTGAAGGAGATCAACCCTGGGTGTTCATTAGAAAGACTGATGCTGAAACTGAAACTCCAATACTTTGGCCACCTCATGCAAAGAACTGACTCACTGGAAAAGACTCTGATGCTGGGAGGGGTTGAGGGCAGGAGGAGTAGGGGAGGACAGAGGATGAGATGGCTCGATGGCATCACTGACTCGATGGACTTGAGTTTGGGCGAACTCTGGGAGTTGGTGATGGATAGGGAGGCCTGACATGCTGCAATTCATGGGGTCACAAAGAGTCGGACATGACTGAGCGACTGAGCTGACTAACTAAATATCCTTTCCAGTCTAGTTATTTTAAATGACCACATTTGTAGCTGTAACATGTTCCAAATTCTGAATAAACTGAGAACCAGAAGATGCACTCATACCGTCAAGACTTGGTATAAAACTAGACCATTTATGTTACTTGAATGGAAGACTAGTGGTCCATTATCAAACTGTGACCTAGCATCACATTTCTTTTGGTTCATACAACGCTGACTCTTGAATCACTTCTTAAATTACTTTCCGATACAGAAAATCTGAAGGTCACAAAGAAATTTTTTACACAATTAGAAAGTTTGGCAACACTGGGCCTGCTTCCTGGTTGGCAACAAAGATTTAGAGTTAAATGGAAGCCACAATCCCTTTGCCATCGATTCCCTTTACCATCGATTCCCTTTACTGGCAGCTTCTTTAATCTACATGTACTGGCCGATCTGCTCAAAGAGTTCAAGTTCAGTGACTTTGAGGAAGGTACTTGAAAAGTTAACAAATCATTTCAGGCGTTAGTCTGCCTGGTTGGCTACCACCACTTTAATTAATAGCCTATGCTCCATTTTTAAATTTATCAAATTTAGATAATA
This sequence comes from Nanger dama, assembly GCA_917880005.1. Classification (NCBI taxonomy): domain Eukaryota; kingdom Metazoa; phylum Chordata; class Mammalia; order Artiodactyla; family Bovidae; genus Nanger; species Nanger dama. Next base: position 43,461,245 of record CAKJTW010000007.1, read on the forward strand.
TTGAGCCCTGATTGTTAAAGGGGAACTTAATTACTGATACCACTTCCATTTATCCTCACCTCAGTAAAAAAATGTATAACGCACATTAGGTTTCATTCTTTTATTTGCTACCATTATAGCTTTAAACCATTCACTGCAGTTCTTTCCAACAATGCCAGGTATCTCTTAATAACCATCTGTGTGAGCCACTCCCCAACACTTCTCTTGCCTACCGCAAGGCCCAGTTATACATATGCCAGCTATCTTGTTGCTTTTACAGTGTCAGAACTGATAACATCTGTATTCTTTTTTGTAATTATAGTTCTTTTTATTCATTGCTTATAGTTTTATTCTGAAGATTAAGGGGGAAAAAAACCCAACAGTGTTAAATGTATGGACATGTTATTCACTATAGAACCAATCATGTAACTGAACTTTTACAGGAAGAAATGTAATCAATTCTATTTCAGGCAACCTCTACTGTTCCACAAATACTGTTTCAGTCTGTACAGTCAAATATATTCTCAATTCTTTCATCCTGTCAATGGCTGGAAGTGAAGCTTCATTTTAGGAGGTTAGATATGTGGGCTGTAGTTTGCTTTCATGCATTTTTATTGTTCCTAGAGTTTCTAACTTCCTTTTTAAAATATGAGGAGTTCATCCCTATTTCATCCTCACTTCTCCTTTTGCAATAAAATCCAGTTTATTCCTAAAGAATAAAATGTTCTGCTGATTGCTATTAGTCACTGAGATCAACTACTTTGTAGATTCTTATTTGGTTGTCTTTGGGGAACCTATTTTTTTGAAATCTGGTTCAATATCACCATTTTCAGTAAAATTTTATTATTTTGTTACTCCCTTTTTTTTTTTAATTTTTATTGGCTAGATAGGTCTTTAAGTTTGTTTGTTTTTCCAAAAACAAGTATGAGGAAATAAACTTCACTGAGTTTCCTTGTTTCCTGGCGTTAACCTTATTTTCTATTTATTCTTGGTTTGCTGTCAAAATGTATCTTCAAAATCACTTTACCTCGCAGCTTTGAAGATAGTGCTCCATTTGTCCTCTAATTCTATGTAGCTCATAAGTCAGTCTGATAGCAATCAGATTAATATTACTCTTTGGGTAACTGGTTTCTGAACCTTGGAATTTTTGAGATATTATTTTTATTTTGGTTGTTCCCAGTTTGTTTGTTTGTTTGTTTGCTTTTTGAGGAATGTCTATGTATGGGTTTTCTGTCATTCATTGTGTTGGGTACCTGCAAACCCCTTTACATGAAAACTTTTATTTCTGAAAATTGTCCCTTGAATATATGTTTTAGGATTAAGATATCTCGTTAAAAATACCTTTTTTGTTATATCTATTCTTGGCTTTTCCTCCCGTATCCTGTTTCTGAAATGCTCCCTATATAGAAGGGATAGGAGAATTAAACCTCAGCATTGTCTATGTTTTCATTTGTCCAAATTCTCTACCCATTTATGACAAAATCTTTTGGCAACCAAGGAACAGAAAGAAACTTATTCAATCTAATATATGGCTATGAAAAACTTATGTAGCCTACATCACTGATATTAATGAAAGTCTGAATGCTTTCTCTTTAGTATCTAGAACAAGGCAAAGATAGTCTCTATTATCACTTCTGTTAAATATTACACTGGATTTCCTATCATATGCAGTAAAGCAAGAAAAAAAAATGACATCTAGGTTAGTAAGGGGGTTTCCCTAGTAGCTCAGATGGTAAAGAATCCACCTGCAATGCAGGAGACCTGGATTTGATCCCTGGGTTGAGAAGATCCCTGGAGAAGGAAATGTCAACCCACTCCAGTACTCTTACCTGGAGAATTCCATGGATGGAGGAGCCTGGTGGCTACAGACTAGTAAGAAGAATTAGACTATCTTTATTTACAGATGTCATAATTGTCTAGTAGAAAATCCTAAGAAATTTGCAGAAAATGCTTCCAGAGCTAATAAGAAAGTTTTGTAAGGTTGTAGAATACAAGAATAATATACAATAATCTATTGTTCTTAAACACTAGCAATGAACTATTGCAAATTGAAATTATAAAAATACCATTTCTAAAGCAAAAGAATTATGAGATATTTGGGGAAGAATTTTCCAAGAATTCTTTATATTCAAAACCAAAGCCATTTCAGTCAACATTGAGGAAAATTTTAATAAATTGAGAAATATCAAATGTTCGTGAATCAGAAGACTTAATATGATTAAGATGTAAATTCTCTTTAAATTTATCTGTGGATTCAAAATAATCCCAATCCAATTCCAGAAATCTATTTTTTTTTAATAGAATCTGACAGGCTGCTTTGAAAATTTAATGGAAATGTAAAATACTTGAAACAGGCAACACCATTTTAAAGAAAGGAATAAGAGTGGAGGAATTATTCTATCTGACTTCAAGACTTTTAAGACTACAGTAATCAAGGCATTGTGCTTTTGGTTTAAAGATGATAAACAGGCAATGAAATATAACATTCAGAAAAATTGTTGGCCAATTGATTTTTATAAAAGTTCTAAGATCATTAAAAATGGCATAGGTAATCTGTTCAGCCAGTGGTGCAGTAGCAACTATCCATTCATTCACACAGACAGACCCCAACATTAAACAGTTAAGGCTTCAGCCGTGTGCAAAAATTAACTCAAATCATTAAAATATGAGCAAAACCCTGAAATTCTAGAAGCAAACAGACGAGAAAAATTGCTGTGTCCTTGATTTAGGCAAAACTTTCCTTAACAGAGCACTTACATTAAAAGACTATATAAAAATAATAAATCAAAGTTCTTCAAAATTAAAATCTATTCTTTTTCAAAAGACAGTTAAGAAAATGAAATGCCAAGCCATAGAATGAATGAAAAGATTTTGCAATCTTATATCCAGACTATACAAAAGATACTTACAATGTAATAATAAACAGCAAAATTGGGCTAAATATTTGAACAGACACTTTCCTTGGGTTATGTACTACTGGAAAATAAACATGTTTGCCATTAGGGAAATGCACATGAAACCCGCAATGAGATAGCAAAACACACTACCGGAATGGCTACAGTGAGGACAATATGACCCGAAACGGTGATAACAAGGATGTGCAGCAACTGGAACTCTCATGAATTGCTGTTGAGAGCAAAAATGCTGCAGCCATTTTGGAAACAGATGGACAATTTCTTATGAAGATATACATACACTTACCATACAAGCCAGCAATTCCACTACTGGGTATTTACCCAAGATAAATGAAGATTTGTATGTAAATGTTCCTAGCAACTATATCCATAATAATCAGAATTTGGAAAAAACCCAAATGCCTATCAGTTGATGAATAGATAAATTGTGGTACATGCATGCAATGGAATCCTGCTTTGATACATGCAGCTCTGAATCTTAAAAGCATTGTATTATATGTAAGAAGCCATACAAAAATGACTATGCACTGTACCATTCCATATACACAAAATTCTGGAAAGGCAAAACTTTAGTGAGTAGATTCATAGTTGCTAGAGGGTAGAGAATGGAATGATGCTATTAATTACAAAGGGTAGGAGGAGAATTTTTGGTATGATAGGATGTTCTGTATCCTTATTTTTCAAAGCTCATTAAATTTCACACCTATTGGACCGAAGGCTGAGCATCAAAGAATTGAGGCTTTTGAACTGTGGTGCTAGAGAAGACTCTTGAGAGTCCCTTGGCCAGCAAGGATATCAAACCAGTCAATCCTAAGGGAAATCAACCCTGAATATTCATTGGAAGGACTGATGTTACAGCTGAAGTTCTGATATCTTGGCCACCTGATGAGAAGAGCTGACTCATTGGAAAAAAACTCTGATGGTGAGAAAAACTGAGGGAAAGAGGAGAAGTGGCTAACAGAGAATGAGATGGTTGGATAGTATCATTGACTCAATGGATATAAATTTGAGCAAACTCTGGGAAATAGTGAAGGACAGCGAAGCTTGGGATGCTGCAGCCCATGGTGTCACAAAGAGTTGGACACAGCTTAGCAAGTGAATAACAACAACAAAAATTAATATATTTCATTGTGTATACTTTATACTTCAGTAAAGTTGGCATAATCCTAAGGAATATGATCTCATTTTGGACCAGTTGAGTTTAAAGTTTAAAGTCAGACATCCACATGATGTTGTTTAGCACAAAACTCAAGAGAGGAGAAATGTTCAAATTCAAGTTCCTGATCAAGTCATCAGCTTATAAATGGTGAAAGTGGTCATGGGTCGCACAAGAGAAAATAAAGTGAAAAAATAAAGGTGGTCAAGGATGGGGCCTCACTGTAATGCTCACATTTCAAGGATGTTTTATCACTTAATTTGACTGAACTTAATGATTAGATCCATTTATTACCAAGTCAGTTCAGTCAAATTAGCAAGTAGAGAAAAGTCAAAGCTTTTTTACTGTGTTAAAATGCTAAAATTGGCAGAATGTGCATTGCCCAATGACTGTAAATGGCTCTCAAAAGCTTATATTAATAGATACAGATATCTTGAAGTATCAGCTATTCTCAGGGATGAGAATAAACATTTGAAAGCAGATAGAATATTTAAGGATAATATCAAACAAGCAATAGAGATCTTTTACTTTCTAGTGCTGATTGTAAAGATTTGGCTACTTTTTATTTACTACTTTTTGTGTTATTTTGCCATAAAGATTCCTGGAAATTATCAATGATAAAACATACGTCAGCTAACTCTTTTCCAAATTGCATCTGTTTTACTTATGAATTTATGATTCTTTAGTTTTAAAACATAAAAATTCAGTATCATATATGCAAATTCAGCTAAAATTATGATCTTATATTTTGTCTTTGAAGTAAGTCTACTTCAAATTGTCATTCTTTTGGTCTCTAATTTCTGACTCCATTCAAGTTGACAAACCGCAACTATATAATGTTTTATTTTTATGACCTTTAATAGAATTTTCAGTTCATTTACATTACTCATTAAATTTAATTTTACAAGTAAATTTCTGAAGCTCTGAACTAAGTCCTTTATATGGAAGCTAACAACTCAGTATTTATTGTATTGATTTTCTAAGTTAATTCTCTAAATCTATTAAAAGCAAAAAAATTGAAAGTCTGCTTTTTGTTTTTATCAGAACATTATATACATGTTACACATAATTTTTTCTCTTCTATTATACTAAAAAGACACAGGCTTTACCGAATATGCCATGAAAGAACAGAAGATTTACTAGAAAATCATATTGAGGACCTCTTTCCTTACTTCTGAAACAGAGATTTCTTTCTTTTTCAGAGGTCATTACAGTACATTTTATTGCATCATATTTTCTTGTTTCTGAGTATATTCAAGAGGCTGAAAGAAGAGCTCATAAAACCCTAAGAGATACCTCTCTACACAGCTACTCTTTAAGAGAATTGTACTACTAATGTCTCTCCTTAAACTACTGTAAATCCTGAAGCAGATGAAAAGAATGCTGCAGCTCTACAGCTGACTGAAAGAGGGAGCTGAAGCACATGTGGGGAGTTTCCATAGGCTAATGTGAGGGATATCGAATCTGCCAATAGGGAGTGCTCCATACAAGAGAGCGGTCTGTTGGTCCATAACAAGTTATTTACCATCTAAGCAAATAAAAAGAAACTTAAATATCAAAATGATATTTGTAATGAGGTCTGGATATAACAAAATTCTCAAGAAGTTATTTAAATATTGACACTCTTAGGTTGTATCTTCACATGTTTAGATCTGCTATTTTTCTTAAATTGTATCTCATCAAGCACATAATAAAAATAACAATTTTGCATAAACCTCATGAGGAAAAGACCTCTTATTCAATACGGTTCAGCTTCAGAGAAGTTAAGCTAACTGAGTAAAGTACTTTTTCTTATGGCTATCCCCTTTAACAAAGCCAGGATTATTTGAGGTTTCTAAATCCTAGACCATGTCAAAATCAACATTTATTAAAGGGGTAGAATGATACACTCAGAAAATTATGATACTATGAGGTAATAGTAAGATAAGTTGGAGCATTTCAGTTCAGTTTAGTTCAGTCACTCAGTTGTGTCCAACTCATTGTGACCCCAAGGACTGCAGCACACCAGCCTTCCCTGCTGATCCCCAACTCCTGGAGCTTACTCAAACTGACGTCCACTGAGTCAGTAATGCCATCCAACCATCGCATCCTCTCTCATCCCCGTCTCTTCCCGCCTTCAATCATTCCCAGCATCAGGGTCTTTTCAAATGAGTCAGTTCTTCGCATCAGGTGGCTAAAGTATTGGAGTTTCAGCTTTAGCATCAGTCCTTCCAACGAACACCCAGGACTAATCTCCTTTAGGACTGACTGGATGGATCTCCTTGCAGTCCAAGGGACTCTCAAGAGTCTTCTCCAACACCACAGTTCAAAAGCATCAGTTCTTCAACACTTAGTTTTCTTTATAGTCCAACACTCACATTCCTACATGACCACTGGAAAAAACATAGCTTTGACTAAACAAACCTTCATTGGTAAAGTAATGTTTCTGTTTTTTAATATGCTATCTAGGTTGGTTATAATTTTTCTTCCAAGGAGCAAGCATCTTTTAATTTCATGGCTGCAGTCATCATCTGCAGTGATTTTGGAGCCCCCAAAATAGAGTTTCTCACTATTTGCCATGAAGTGATGGGACTGGATGCCACGATCTTAGTTTTCTGAATTTTGAGTTTTAAGCCAACTTTTTCACTCTTCTCTTTCACTTTCATCAAGAGGCTCTTTAGCTCTTCACTTTCTGCCATAAGGGTGGTGTCATCTGCACATCTGAGGTTACTGATATTTCTCCTAGCAATCTTGATTCCAGCTTGTGCTTCCTCCAGCCCAGCATTTCTCTGATGTACTCTGCATATAAGTTAAATAAGCTGGGTGACAATATACAGTCTCAACGTACTCCTTTCATCCTACGTAATATGATGTAACCCCTTTTCTGTATTCCCAGAGAAAAAACCTTAATAACCCTACATTACTTGCATGCTTATGGAGGAAATTTGATTCTCTTTTCACATCACAAAAGATGACATTTTGAATCTGACATTATCTTGAGAACAGTGCAGCTCAGTTTTCTTATCTTTAGATTTTTAGTTGTGATGATTATGTGAATGAAACTTTCTCCAAGTACTGAATCTCAAGGAACTTAGAGACTTGTTTGTGAAAGCTACTTCTATAATAGGCAAAAGTACCAGTGATGAAAGGATACTCAAAGGGATTACATTCCTTGTTTTTCTCTCTCAGAGAAAGGGGAGGACTTCACATAAGCTGAGTCAGGGAAAGTACCTAGGAACAGATCTTATGTGCCATTTTTATGATGCAAAAGTATAACAGAAAGGTCTTTGTCATAAGGAAACAAATGTAATGGGATTTTTTCTTTGACTAAACAAGACCAGGTCCTTCTCATGGCTTTCAGAGTTCTAATTTGATTTGAGTGGGAAAACTAGGTTACCAGGAGCTGTGATGTTTGAAACTCAGATTTACTGTGGTGAGCTCACCTATCCTTGAACTTAGTGACTTTAGTTGAAGTCAGTGAACAAATTAATAGCTGAAACATAGAGCTGTCAGAAACAGACATACCTTATAAGAGAAAAACAAAAAAAAAAAAAAAAGAGAATACATCATTTCTTTGTTTTCCACATGTACTATTAATGACTATTTTTACAAAGAGTAAAAATGACTATTTTACAAAGATTTCCAGGCACCTCATTGTTTTCCTGGCACCCAATGCCCACAGCTGGCCCCCAGGGCAGGCATTATTACACATGGGGAAACTGAGGCTTGGAGAAGCTGAGTGATTGATTGTATAGGGCCCCACAGTTAACAGGAGAGAGCCAAGATTCCCCCAGAACTTAGACTTTCCAGAACATGGCACCATCTCCATTTTTTTCTAGCTGATGCAATTGTGTTAGAATTTTGAAGAGAAAACTGAAACCTTCCATTGGGATCATATCCACTCACTTCAAATTTGATGCTTTCCTTCTCTGGGTTCTGTTCTCTCCTCTGTGGCCTAAAAGACTTAGACTCTGTCCCCTCGTCCTTCTCTGGTTTCTATGGAAACCTGGGGGACCCAGAAAGTCCCTTAAAGGTTACTCAGGCCTGATGGGGCTGAAGGTCCAGGGACCTGGTCTCTGTCCTGCCTCATTCTACATTCATGTTTCTTCGTATTCTATATGTGGTTTCATTTAAGGAAGACTTTCTGCTGCTTGATGATGTTGACAGCCGGCAGCCTGAACTGTCTCTACTGTTCTGTGAGTCTGAGACTGGACTATCCTCAGTCTGCTTTGTGGGCTGAGAACAGGGCCCAAGCACAGCCACCTGTGTGAGGCAGAGCAGAATGACCCAGGCTATTTGATCAAACCCAAAGAATTATGGGTGTGATGAAACTACATCACAGTGTGTAAAACCATAGGCGGCACATTTATGGTTAAAGAAAAGTGTTCTGTGCCACACTCATGTTAACTGCTGTACCCAGGTCAGTGACAGACACTGCAGGGGACAGGAAAGGATGCCTGAATATGCTCATCAGCCACATCCAGCCCCCACCCAGCCCGGAGGCTTGCAGTGCCTGGGGAAGCCAGGAATTATGGCTGGACAGTGGAGATGCACAGAGAATACAACGTAGTTATTGGCAACTCTCAGGGATGTGTGCTTCAGTGATAAATGGCCACTTGGCCTTTTGCCCTGAGAACTGTTTAAGAGGTGGTAGTAAATGACAGTCTAAGACCACCCTGCTCAGGAGGGGCAGGGTGGGAATTTGCAAGGTTCTCAGTCCAAAATGCCTGGAGAAGGAAATGGCAACCCACGCAGTACCCTTGCCTAGAAAATCCCATGGACCAGAGGAGCCTGGTAGGCTACAGTCAATAAGGTCACAAAGAGTTAGGCACAGCTAAGCAACTTCACTTCACTTCACACACTTTTTTAGAGTTTAGCATAACTTGAAAGTAAATTTTAAGACAAATGCATGGCGTTCCTTCAGCCTCATACTTTCAGAATTATTTTCATGTAAGAGAGGTACTTTTTTGTTGTGTTTTTGTGTGTTTTTGTTGCTAAGTCATGTCCAAGTTAACATGGGTTTAATAATTGTATTTCTCTGTGCACTTGTTCTATCAGATAGGTGTGTGTGTGTGTGGTCAGTCATGTCTGATTCTTTGCAACCCCGTGGCCTGTAGTCACCAGGCTCCTCTGTCCATGGAATTCTCCAGACAAAGCACCAGAGTGAGTTGCCATTCCATTCTCCAGAGGATCTTCCGGATGCAGGGGTCAAACTCACATTTCCTACATCTCCTGCACTGGCAGGCAGATCCTTTACCACCAAGCCTCTTGGGAATAGGACTAGACCATCACTGCTGACACTGAAGTCAGCTAACCAAATGGTTGGTTTAATTGTCTATAAAGATAAAAACTTCTTTTAAATCTATTCTCTTTAAAACAGCTTAATACTTTTAAATATATTTTAAAAATACAATCATCCAGTTAGTGCTTGTTTCAAAGAATGTGTAACTTTTAACAATTTGGGAAGCAGTTTGATACAGGAGACATTACAAAACCATTTCTCATGGGACAAGAACTTGTATTTCATGGTGCACAGTGGCCTGATAATTCTTAGGTTTCAATGGCTCAGGTAGATAATGGGAAACTCGGGAAGATCAGAAGAGAGAAAAGATTTATCCTCAAGTAGGAAAGATAGCCATGTTCCAAGAACTGAAGTATTTCTGATGACTTGATTTTTCTTAAAAGGAGACTTCAGTAAAAAGGAATCATTAACCATTTAGGAGAGATTTGGGGGCATTGATAAATGGGACTAAGAAATATAGGTTCAAAAGTCAGCTCTTATCTAGAAATGCTAAAAGAAACCTCATAAAAATGGTTGACTCTACAAAACACAGGAAGAACATCTAGAATTTATTACACTAAAAATATCAATGGCATATGTGCTATAAAATAAAAGTTCCTATAATTCTCTGGTTGTTTGACAATTCTAAATGAATTCTTGTACCTAGAAATACATTCTGTAAATAAGTTATGAAATCCCCTTGTAGTCATTTTGCTATGGTATTAGCATGACATTTGTCACTAATATGATGCAAATATATTGTTTATACACTTAGAACGCCAGTAAATTTGATATGACATTAAAATATGTAGCTAAATGTCTCTGGTGTCAGTTATGGCTCATTTAGACGCTGTCTTTGAATAAATAAATAGCTGAGTTGATGGCACCTTTTAATTTTTTTCCTCAACTTGATTTAATAGATTATTGCCTCTCTCCATGCTATTTGAAATGTTTTTCTTCATTCATTTACAACATAAATTAACATGTCATTTTTTCATGAATTTTTGAGAGCAGATAAGATAGTGACGGTGCTTGTACAGTGTGCATCTGTATACACATTTCAAGGTTTTAAATAAGTCATTTGAAGAAAAATTAGCCTAGTAGAGCATCTGTCATGCTATGAGATGATTGCAGCTAGAACTGCAGTGTCACCATGAGAAAATGAAACAATGCCAGAGCTGTAGTAAAACAAAAGTCAGTTCTTGAAATAGCAGCTGCCGGCTGTTTTTACTTTGCATACTCTGAGGTTATCATTTGACCTTGACAGGAAGTGCTTCTGCAGTATTGGCCAATGTGATTTCTGATAACATTTTCACATTTGTAAAATACATGAACTTCTTTTGTTTATGGCACTTGAATAAAGAAAGATTGTAAATGTAAAGTAAATACAGCTTTCAACTGTTTGAGAGTAATATAGTCTTTTCTTTGTATATAATATGATGATTATGCTCTGTATGTTAAAATATTTGACATTCATTATGCTATTTTAAAATTAACTTCTCTTGATATTTGTAAATTATATTATTCTGTATTTTTATTGATTGCTGTTTTATCTGACTAAATGAAGCTTCATTGCTTGTATGTTCTTTTTCTTCAGTGATCTGTTTATTGCTCTGAAGCTCTCCAGTTTTCCACAGGGTTCACATAATAATCAATCTAGAATCAACCAATGCTGGGGACCTGGGTTTGATCTCTGGGTTGGGACGATTCCTTGGAGGAAGGCATGGCAACCAATTCTAGTATTCTTACCTTAAGAATCCCCATGGACAGAGGAGCCTGGCGAGCTACAATCCATGGGTTCGCAAGGAGTCAGACATGACTGAGAGACTAAGAACAGCATGGAATCAACCAATATTTTCTGTTTTAACTTGTGTTCATTATGCTTAAGATACTTTGGTAGCCTCTATACCTAGACAGTTGTACCTAATGATCCTTTCTCCATAGATGGATTTATTGCCAATTCTAGATGACAGGACATACCTAACCCCACCAATGAACTGAATTTACCTAAATCTGCAACACATTTCTCATAGCTGCTCTTCTCTCTAGAATATTGTCATGCAGTCTCCTTTGATTTGGTAACACCTCCATTCTTTCAAGCAGTTTAAAAATATATATTTATCTTTATAATTATTCTCTGTGGTATAGTTATTCTGAAACTAGTCTTCCATTTGGAAGTCAATTCTCCCTTTAATCAGAAAAAAAAATTTTTATATTATCTTTTACTAGTCCTATTTTAATTTTTTTCCACTTATTCCTTAGGAATATATCCATTTCTCACATAGAAGCCTTGCATGTTCTCATATATTTTATCTTCTCTGGCATTATTTTAGATTCTTTGAGTTTTTCTCTGAATCTTGAGAAAATTTCTATTTTTTTCCTCTACTTAACTAAGCTGAATTCTTGGAAGTCAATTCTATTTGTAAAGACTGTAGTTGGGAATGTATCTTTTTGTTGTTGTCAGTCATTTTAACCTTATTTATTTTAATGTCTTTACATTTATTCTGATATTTAAAATTTTTTTCCTGTTCTCTCCTTTTGGATGTCTGTCTCCTGCTAATTCAAATAACTATGTCTTTCTGTGATTACAAATAGTTTTCTAAATATTTATGTCTTTGTAACATATTTAGAGAGGTTACTTCTCTGAATGTTCACTGCTGCTGCTGCTGCTGCTAAGTTGCTTCAGTTGTGTTCGACTCTGTGCAACCCCATAGACGGCAGCCTACGAGGCTCCCCCGTCCCTGGGATTCTCCAGGCAAGAACACTGGAATGTTCACTAAAAAGGTCCAATTTTTTTTTATTTTCAAGTTTTTTTCATAAAGTTTGTGTTTAACTTTCTCATTTCTCCTTCTTAAACATAAACTCCTGACCAGTAGAAAATAGGTGGCTATAAAATCATTGTTTTTACACTTTGTTCAACTGGATAGTTGTCATATATATATTCTCTGTTGCATAGATTGAGTTCACTGTGGTACCCAAGCCCTCATTCCAGTTCCTCATGACTGGCAGGAATTTATCCATGGTCCAGCAGATATTTAATTGGGTTCTGCCACATTCTTGAGGGCAGCATCATCTACCTACACAAGACTGGTTCTCTCTCATTTTTGTCCAGGGTATTATATGGAAGACTTTAAATCACTGCCTCCAGGATTTACTTTTGCCTTTCCAATACTATACTTTGTTTGAGGGTAATATATTTTCTAAACAAAATGTTTAAGAGTCCTGAATTTCTCAATAAACCACTACCATTTATTCTGTCTCGGGAATTTCATTATCTGAATGCAAGTTATAGGTCTCTTGTGTTTCTTCCTTCAGCATTGCTTCCCATCTCTCTGTTCTCATTTTAGATTCTCATTCATATTTTTTTTTCTGTCATCAAGACCACAATTTATCTTGCCTTCTTTTAAATTGTAACTCAGTTGACCTTATATCTTAGGTCTCAGTTTGCTTAGAACTGATTAGTTTGTTCTTAGCGTCCCAGCAAAAAAAATTATGCTGTTCTTTTCCTTTAGTGGTACTTAGATATAGACAACTTTTTGATCATTCTAATTTTTGACCACTAAATTTTACTTTTACGAAATGAATTTATATACACACTGCAGTATGGTTCTACCTTGACATTTTATTGCTTTGCATCTTTTATGTCACAACAAAAACAGTGAGAATAATAATATTTAAAGTTTTTCTTCTAGTGTTCCCCTTTTATTCTTATAAATATTTGTATGCCAAAGGACAAAAACCTTATTTTAGCACAACCTGAAACAAACAAATTACAGAGAAGGCAAAAGAGCTGAGTTTGTGAAATGTTCAGTCAAATTTGCTTGAAGAATTGGCTTACAGAAACTTCAGATTAACCTTCAAACCCTATAAGTCTTATCTACACAAAGAAACTAGACATTTAAGAGGTGTCCATTACTAATAACAGTGCTTTTTAGTAAAACATACATAGAAACAGCTTCTAGCTGTCATTATTATAGATTTTTATTTTTAATCCTTAGAAAATGTTAATAAGCATATCAGAAAATGCCATTCTTTTCTTCTGCCACTCTATCTGTTAAACTCAGAATGAATTTAAAGCAATCATAGGAATAGACTTATCTCTCTGCAAAGAAATCCAAAGTCATAGATATGTTCTTTTTGTTGGATTAAGGAATGAATCAGTGTTTAACTATTTAATTTTTAAATAGGGAGCATTGCAACAGATACTACCAAATCTGTGTAGTAAGAACTATTCTCTCATGATGTTTTTAAAAGCTTTGGATACATATTTCCAATGAATAGATATAAAATTAAAATTTATCTATAGAACATATGCCACTTCCAGCAGCTGCATTAACAATATATGATTGATGAAATAGTAGTTTGTCTATTAAAAAAAAACAACAACAACAACTGCCAGCCTTTTTTGGCCTCTAAAGTGTATATTTTAAAATAGGAATATATTTGAGCAATAGGTATCCAGTTTCTGCAAACTGAATGTTCTTGAACCTAGATCCAGTATTTAAACCATTTTCATCATTTAAAATAGAAATCATTTCATATACTGTGTACAGTTGTAGGACTTGTTTTAAATGGTGCAAGCCATTTCACCTATAGATTTGATTAAGAAGTAAAAAATTAGTTTCTTAAAGCTCTTAAAATATTTGTTCCTAGTCAAAGGGCTAAAATGAGGAAGATCTTTAGAGATTATTTCAGGGGTTCTCGGTGGTTCACACTGGTAAGCTTCCAGGAGCAATCCTCTGACTTTTATTTTCCAGCCTTTATCCAGGGTGATATCTCAAGGGCCTATATCATAGATCTGTCAGGAAAACAAAGAAGTCTTATGTATAGGAATGATTTAGTCATTCAGATACTACTTATCTGATAACCTTGAAGACAAAGAACACAAACAAATAATAAGCAGACAATTACCTTACAAGGTCAAAAATAAACTCAATATATACTTTAATACAGAGCCACTTGTCCATCCAACACAAATACTTAATGTTTATAAACAATTATACCCAGAAAGAATATACAATGAACCCAATTCCTGTGTGTCTTTAATAAAATTTTAGAAAGTGCAAGAGGCTATTCTTAGAGGCAGGTGAATTAGCAATAACAAGAAGGGAAGTGAAACAAGACAAACATGTTAAAACAACAGAGAAGACTGCCATACTGTAAAAGAAAAATTACCCTTTCTTCCTGACACTAATGGCTACTTTAGCTTGGATCTTATATATCTTGGCTGATATATCACCTGCCTATCATCATACTGCCTTAACCACTGAGATTCGTTTTCCTGAGGTCAAAATTATCCAGATTATTGCTAGAATCAATAACACTTTTTTCAGTTCTATTATTATCAGTCTCTCAAGTATTTTCACAGAGAAGGTCACTCTTGTCCTCCACTGGTTTCTGCAGCATTCAAAATCTTGGTGCTCTGACCCGTGTCACTTTTCTCTTCAGTTTCAATAACTTGTTTTCCTCCCACAGCTCTCCCCCCACTGTCTGTAACCGTTGCTTACAGCATGGATCTGGCTCTTCCCGACTTCTTTCCCTCTTTGCCTTCTCCTTCAGGGAGCTCACTCATTCCTCTGGATTCAGCCATTGCCACACTAATGACAGCCTCTAAATAGGAAGCATAATGATCAAAATGGGATGAATGGAATCTATCTAAAGGGCACACGCTGAAGGTTTTCACTTAAAGAAATGAAGCAAGCAGTACTTGATTTATTCTGCAGTAGAACTTGATATAGAATGAAGATCAAGTTTTTATGTTTGTTCACTTTCTTGTTTTTTTAAAGAACATCTTTTTGCCATTTTAAGTAATTTGCCATAAAAATAGAAAACAGATTAACATCTGAATATCAAAGGGAGTGGTATGAAAAAGTGTAAGTTGAAAATGCATTGGTATTTTCCATTTGTAGCTCAAAAGTTTTCTTCTTCATACATTGTAGGTTTCCCAATAATACCATAAATATTATTTAAAATATTACACAAAATGAGATTTTTAAGGAGACTTTTCACTTAGAGTCAATGTATTCAGTTTAGGATATTTGAATCAACTTCTTTGGGCCTGAATCTGCTTATTACATGTTGTTCTTGACCTGGGAGTCACTTCCCAATTTTTTTTTAAGGATGGAAAATTATTAATATGTTGCCTGAAATATTTGAGCAAAGATGAATCCTAATGTTGTCCACATTGTAGTTGATACTATGCTCAAAGAATATCTGTTGTGAAATTTCCATTGAGAAAATAATATAGCAGGTATGAGGAGGGACATTTTTTGTTTTATTTCATAATTTATTACATGGTTATAAGACAGATTTCATTGGAACAGAACAAATATATGAGACCTTTCCTTCTTTTTCTATTCATTTCAGAGGAAAGTGATGTTTTTATTTTTTTTTCTCCTAGGGTAGTAAATATAGTGAGTTCTTTTTTCAATTTTCTGTGGTTCCCCATATTTGTATTAATGCTTTTGCTGACAATTTCTGTGACACTGAAGTTGCAATCCAAGAAATACGTATCTAATTTTCCATTGTATTCCAAAATAGAACAGCATACTATTGCAAACATTTTGCAAGCAATTTCAAGAAACTACCAGACTTTTTTTTTTGAATTATACCTTTTCTAGTCATGAGATGGTAGCTGGACATTAGGCATCAGTCAAGAAAAAGGGTAAGAGTAAAATGTGCCAACTATTCAGCATAGTTTTAGAAAGATGCATTCTCAGAAACACCAATGCTTACATATCACTGATTGGAGTACTGTCAAATGGTTACCCTTATTTTCAATGGATGTGAAGTCTTTCTATACATATCCCCATATTAAGAGGAAATGGTTATTGGGTAGGTAACTAGCATTCTGTTCAACAACCCTGAACGCTTATCTCATGGCCAAATTTGCATGCATTTTCCATTTATGTCTTACAAGGTAGATATCGTTAACATTCTCTTCTTACAGATGAGGGAGTGGAGGTTTAGGCAGGCTAAATAACTCACCTAGTCACGTGGGTAGCAGGGTAGAACCAGGAATGGAACTTATTTCTACTTGAAACAGCTGCCAAACTCTTACTCACTCGACCTCATTGCTTCTGAACTCATGTTCCAGGTCTCTTGGTTTTATTTCAGGAAACCAGTTCTGGATTCCAATGATGAATTAATTCCTCTGAAGGGCATATAGGGAACCTGGACTGACGTACAAATGCAGTAACCTTTTAAAAATTCATAGGGCTAAGATATCGGCAAAGACTTATCTGCTTGCTTTGCTGTTTATCTGTTAAGGAGACAGGGCACCATGACTTGGCCTAACACTGTGAAAAGTATTTAAAGATAGAAAGAACATCTCTCCATGAAATGAAATTTTAAATATTATGTTTCTGATAGTTGAGGCATTTTACAAATCTGTGTAGCTTCAATTTTTTTTTTTTTTTTTTTTAAATTCTGGATCAATTGGTAGATAGTTGGAATAGCATACTATTGGTAGATGAGTCCCAAACTTGTTCCCAGTCCCCTTCTCTTTTCCTTGCCTCTACCACATGGGCTGAGAAAGTTGCATGATTCTTTTCATAGTGTCTCTTTACATGATGAATGGCCAAGTGATACAGTTCTGGTTAATTGTATATAAAAGAAGTCTCTTAGGGATGTATCTCAGAAATCTTTCTTGGTAAAGAGAATAGATATAGTAGACACCTTCCTTCCTCCCTTATGCTGGGATTTAGATCTAATGACTGGAGCTAGACCAGCCATTTTGAAATCATAGATATTCACAGAGATATTGTTCTTGATACCACTGAATTGGTAAATCAATGCCTACTTTCATATGCTTATTTTCCTTATCTGTTCTTAGTCATGTTATTTTTACTTTTCTCAAAGTTATTTCTGATTAATATATTTGGTTATTTCCTTTCAATAATGGACACAGCAATTCGTGGGATTTTTTATTCAAAAAATAAATGAAAATGTGGGGTATATTGGCTTAGGAGAGCCAATTCCTATATGCCCTTTTAGACTGAAAGTAAATGAATTACATAATAAATTTATATAGTCACAAAGGAATTGCAAATATGGCTCACTGATGAATAATTGTTTTGTTCAACAGGATTTTCCTGTAGAGATAAAACAAGAATGAGATGTTAGCAAAAAGTGGATTGCCTTCATAGCATATAGTTATTTTTACAGTCCAAATGGAATAAATCTGTTGTCAGTTCCAGCTACTATAACAAAATACCATTGACAAAAGAGTTTTATTTCTCATTGTTCTGGAGAATTGGAAGTACAAGGTCAAGGTGCAAGCTATTTCCATTCCTTGTGAGAACTCTCTCCCTGGCTTGCAGATGACCTTGTTCTTGCTGTGTCCTCATGGGAGAAAGAGATAGAGCTCTGGTGACTCAATTTTTGGGGGTAGTGGTGTCATCATGAGGACTCTACCTTCATGACACTGTTTGGATCTAATTATATCTCAAAGCCCTCACATCAAATACTATCACATTGGAAATTAGAATTTTAATAAATGAATTTTGGAAGGGCATAAGCATCAGTCTGTAGCATTTGTCTTCAAATACAGGCATTAACAGAGATTCTTGGCTCAGCCCACCTTGAAAAGAAGTCAAATCTCTTCACTCTTCATGAGAGGCCTGAAATTAATAATAATCTATTACAAACATGGGTCATATCCATATATGGGTAAGAGTATTTTCAATATAACATTTTCTTCCTCAACATTTCATCCAGACCAAAAGAGGAAAAAAAAAGAATTTTTAAGCAAAGAATATAGTTTATTCTTTATTTATTGGTTTTTCTAACCAGAACAGTCTTTTAGTTCTTTCTCCATTTCAGTATTATTTGAGAACCTTGAATCATGTCTAAATTTTTCTCAGCTCTAAAACGATGGTATATGTAAATAAGAGGGTGTATCCTTTTATTTCATAAACTTGATTGTTCATATACAATGTATTTGTTTTCATTTTATATCTTATGTAGTTCATGAGAATTGTGACTGAGAACTTGGTATTTAGAAACTAAATTTAGAATTTAGACCTTACAGTGACCTAAATGAAAGAAAAGCAAAGGGGATGGTTCAGATAGTGAATGTTATGATATTAATAGGCAGTATTTATAGGCCTTGGTAACTTACTTTGTGTGGTAATGATGGTGGAGAAAAAGTGGGAGTAATTTTATTAGAGTTTGGGGGTTTTCAGATTTTAGTTTTTCATGATGATGAATGGCCCTGATACTGCTACCTAGATTTGAGTCAGTTTGGGTCAGTGAGTCAGTTTGTGGACATACTAAGTTTGAAGTAGCATGAGGTTGTTAGATAAAGATGTCCAATAAGTATTTCAGATCCTAAAGGATGATGCTGTTGAAGTGCTGCACTCAATATGTCAGCTAATTTGGAAAACTTGCCAGTGGCCACAGGACTGGAAAAGTTCAGTTTTCACTCCAGTCTGAAAGAAAGGCAATGCCAAAGAATGTTCAAACTACCACACAATTGCACACATTTCACATGCTAGTAAGATGCTCAAAGCCTTCAGGATAGGCATCAATAGTATGTGAAGTGAGAACTTCCAGATGTTCAAGCTGGATTTAGAAAAGGCAGAGGAACCAGAGATGAAATTGCCAATATCCACTGGATCATAGAAGAAGCAAAAGAATTCCAGAAAAAAATCTGCTTCTGCTTCACTGACTATGCTACAGCCTCTGACTGTGTAGATCACAACAAGCTGGAAAATTCTTAAAGAGACGGGAATGTCAGACTACCTTACTGCCTCCTGTGAAACCTGTATGCAGGTCAAGAAGCAACTTGGAACAATGGACTGGTTCAAAACTGGTAAAGGACTACTCTAAGGCTATATTGTTACACTGCTTATTTAACTTATATGCAGAGTACATCATGCAAAATGCCAGGCTGGATGAAGCACAAGCCAGAATCAAGGTTGTGGGAGAAATATCAATAAACGCAGATATGCAGATAAAGAGGAATAAGAGCCTCTAGATGAAGGTGAAAGTGAAAAAACTGGCTTAAACCTCAACATTCAAAAAACTAAGAACATGGCAAATAGATGGGGAAAAAAATGCAAACAGTGACAGACTATTTTCATGGGCTCCAAAATCATTGTGGATGGTGACTGCAGCCATGCTATTAAAAGATGCTTGCTGCTTGGGAAAAAGCTATGGCACATCTAGACAGTGTATTAAAAAGCAGAGACATTACTTTGCCAATAAAGTCCATATAGTCTAAGTTATGATTTTTTTCAGTAGTCATTGACAAGTATGAGAGCTGGACAATATAAAAGGCTGATCACTGAAGAATTGATGCCCCTTAAAACCGTGGTGCTTGAGAAGACTGTTGAGAGTCCCTTGGACTGTAAGGAGATCAAACCAATCAACCCTAAAGGAAATCAGTCTTAAATATTAATTGGAAGGGCTCTCCTAATAGCTCAGTTGGTAAAGAATCTGCCTGCAATTCAGGAGATCCCGGTTTGATTCCTGGGTCAGGAAGATCCTCTGGAGAAGGAGTGTGTTACCCATTCCAGTATTCTTGGGCTTCATTTTGGCTCAGCTGGTAAAGAGTCCACCTGCAATGTGGGAGACCTAGATTTGATTCCTGGATTGGGAAGATCCCCTAGAGAGGGAAAGGCTACCCATTCTAGTATTCTGGCCTGGAGAAGTCCATGGACTGTATAGTCCATGGGGTCTCAAAGAATTGGACATGACTGAGCAACTTTCACTTTACTTCATTCATTGAAAGGACTGATGCTGAAGCTGAAGCTCCAATACTTTGGCTACCTGATGTGAAGAGCTGACTCACTGGGAAAGACCCCGATACTGGTTAAGATTGAAGGCAGGAGGACAAGGGAATGACAGAGGACAAGATGTTTGACTGGCAACACAGGCTTAATGGACATGAGTTTAAGCAAGTTCTGGGAGATGGTGAAGGACAGGGAAGCCTGGTGTGCTGCAGTTTATGGGGTCACAAAGAATCAGACATAACTGAGTGACTGAACAACAACAAAAGGCTGAGGGAGATGGACAGAAGAAATAATTGTAAAAACATTAACTTGGGAAGATCATTAGTTTTTAATATTCAATGGGGGTGTGAAAATTAAAGGCAGAGAAGATGGACCATTTGAGAAGTGTTCAAAGTTTTTAATTTATGCACTCAAATGGTATGGACCTAACAGAAGCAGAGGATATTAAGAAGAGGTGGCAAGAATACACAGAAGAACTATACAAAAGATCTTCATGACCCAGATAATCATGATAGTGTGGTCACTCATCAAGAGCCAGACATCCTGGAATGTGAAGTCAAGTGGGCCTTAGAAAGAATCACTATGAACAAAGCTAGTGGAGGTGACAGAATTTCAGTGGAGCTATATCAAATCCTGGAAGATGATGCTGTGAAAGTGCTTCACTCAAGATGCCAGCAAATTTGGAAAACACACCAGTGGCCACAGGACTGGAAAAGGTCAGTGTTCATTCCAATCCCAAAGAAAGGG
Organism: Nanger dama; assembly: GCA_917880005.1. Classification (NCBI taxonomy): domain Eukaryota; kingdom Metazoa; phylum Chordata; class Mammalia; order Artiodactyla; family Bovidae; genus Nanger; species Nanger dama. The sequence continues at coordinate 43,482,038 of CAKJTW010000007.1, forward strand.
AACGCCAAAGAATGCTCAAACTACCACACAATTGCACTCATCTCACATGCTGGTAAAGTAATGGTCAAAATTCTCCAAGCCAGGCTTCAGCAATACGTGAACCCTGAACTTCCAGATGTCCAAGCTGGTTTTAGAAAAAGCAGAGGAACCAGAGATCAAATTGCTAACATCCACTGGATCATCGAAAAAGCAAGAAAGTTCCAGAAAAACATCTATTTCTGCTTTATTGACAATGCCAAAGCCTTTGACTGTGTGGATTACAATAGACTGTGGAAAATTCTTCAAGAGATAGGAATACCAGACCACCTGACCTGCCTCTTGAGAAATCTGTATGCAGGTCAGGAAGCAACAGTTAGAACTAGACATGGAACCTCAGACTGATTCCAAATAGGAAAAGGAGAATGTCAAGGCTGTATATTGTCACCCTGCTTATTTAACTTCTGTGCAGATTACATCATGAGAAATGCTGGGCTGCAAGAAGCACAAGCTGGAATCAAGATTGCTGGGAGAAATATCAATAACCTCAGATATGCAGATGACATCACCCTTATGGCAGAAAGTGAAGAGGAACTAAAAAGCCTCTTGATGAAAGTGAAAGAGGGGAGTGAAAAAGTTGGCTTAAAGCTCAACATTCAGAAAACTAATATCATGGCATCTGGTCCCATCACTTCATGGGAAATAGATGGGGAAACAGTGGAAACAGTGTCAGACTTTATTTTGGGGGCTCCAAAATTACTGCAGATGGTGATTGCAGCCATGAAATTAAAAGACGCTTATTCCTTGAAAGGAAAGTTATGACCAACCTAGATAGCATATTCAAAAGCAGAGACATTACTTTGCCAACAAAGGTCCATCTAGTCAAGGCTATGGTTTTTCCAGTGGACATGTAGGATGTGAGAGTTGGACTGTGAAGAATTCTGAGTGCTGAAAAATTGATGCTTTTGAACTGTGGTGTTGGAGAAGCCGCTTGAGAGTCCCTTGGACTGCAAGGAGATCCAACCAGTCCATTCTAAAGGAGATCAGTCCTGGATATTCATTGGAAGGACTGATGCTAAAGCTGAAATTCCAGTACTTTGGCCATCTCTCGCAACGAGTTGACTCATTGGAAAAGACTCTGATGCTGGGAGGGATTGGGGGCAGGAGGAGAAGAGGATGACAGAGGATGAGATGGATGGATGGCATCACTGACTCGATGGACATGAGTTTGAGTGAACTCTGTAAGTTGGTGATAGACAGGGAGGCCTGGCATGCTGCAGTTCATGGGGTTGCAAAGAGTCGAACATGACTGAGCAGCTGAACTGAACTGAACTAAACTGGAGAGCATGATAAAATTAACTGTAAATAGAAGTATGAGTTCCAGTTTAGGCATTCTTTATTTTGGCTGCCTTTGGAAGATCCAAGTGTTGAAATACTATTTTGATAGTTGAAACGTAAAAAAGGTAGGTAATAGGAAGATAGATTGACAGCAAATGCTGAAACAGCGCAACCTACACGTTTGTGAGACGCATGAAAGTTTAAAGCACAGGAGTTAAGGGGGTTTGCCCAATAAAAATAAGTACAGAGAGATGAGGGCCTTTACATGAAACCTTGAGGCACACTAACCTCTAGAGGCAAACAGCAAAAAGGAAACCAGTGAAAATGATGAAAATGATATCCAGAGGGGTAAAAACTGAACCAAATGAGAAAAGAATCACCAAAAATGCAAGCAAATTATATTCAAATATGGGAGCACAACCAAGTTTTATAATTTAAATATGCTGTTGAATATGTCACTGGAAGTCCACTGTAATGTGAAGTGAAGAGGTTTTTAGTTGAATGTTGAAGGAAAAATGTCAGATTACAAAAGGCTAAAGCACTTAACAGGGGCTTCAAATGTGGCTCATTGGTAAAGAATTCACCTGCCAATGCAAGATGCGGGTTCAGTTCTTGGTTTGGGAAGATTCCCTGGAGAAGGAAAAGGCATCCCACTCCAGTGTTATTTCCTGGGAAATTCCATAGACAGAGGAACCTGGCAGCTACAGTCCATGGAGTCCCAAAGAGTGGGACATGACTTAGAAACTAAACAGCAACAAGGCAGTAGCCGCTGCTGAGGGAGCTCAGGCAGCGCGCAAGCCACTCTTTCTAGTCATTGGGTGATGAAGGGAATGAAGGAGGCAAAGTAACAGAGGAGGAGGTGTGTTTTTCTTTCTTCCTGTCTGAGGTCATTTTTCGAAGTGTTTGGTGACTGAATGCCCTTGTTGAAGTAGCAAATGCATCAGTATCAGTGTTAATGATAAGGATCATTAACTTTTCTTTTTCTCTTAGAATCCACTTTTAAGAATTTGGTAATATTGAATTACAGATGTTAATGCAATAGTGAGCATCTGGTCAAATGAGGGAACAGGCCAAAATCCTTTAAATACTATGTCTTAAGACACATTCTAGTTCATTAGTGGTAGACACTTGTAACTTTCTTCGGGGCTTTGTCTGTAGCCCTGTAGATAATTTGTTCACTCTAAACAAGATTGAGTATTTTAATAAAGTCTTGACTAGTGCTAACTACATTGTGATGATAGCATTTAAGAAATATCAGTTTTATCATAGAAAATGATGTGTGTCCCGTAATTACTTGTTTTCATCAGTACCTTACTGTTTCTTGTTATTGCTTGTTTTAATCTATATCTTATTTTTTTCTACCTATAATAGTGACTGCTTTAATTTAATTCCTCTTTTACTGGGTTACAAGTTAAGTTTTAGAGTTTCATTTCCAGCCAGGAATAAAACTAGAAAATCTTTTCTTCCACCAGATATATCTTTAGCTGAAGATTTTGTCCTTGGTCATGAACATAACTTTTCACTACTAAACTGTATCTTGAGATACTTGATACCCATATTAGAGTTTCTTTAAATGCCAGAAGTTAATCATAGTAAAATATTATGCTTAGTTCTCTTTTCTTAGAAGTATTATTTGCATATTTATTTTATATTACTACTTGAAAACTGTTGACATCTTTAAATGAGGTTAAAAGCAGCTAAAAAATATTTCTCTGGATTTTTCACTTACAAAAAATTTTTTTTAGATGTGGCATATAGAGAGGCATATTGTTGTTGTTTAGTTGCTAAGTCATGTCTGACTCTTTGTGACTCCATGGACAGTAGCTTGCCAGGCTCCTCTGTTTGTAGGATTTCCCTGGCAAGAATACTGGAGTGGTTTGCCATTTCCTTCTGCAGGAGACTTCTTGACTCAGGGATTGAAGCTGCATCTCTTGCATTGAAGGCAAATTCTTTACTGCTAGGCCACCAGGGAAGCTCATGTGTGTGCATGTGTGCGTGTGTGTATTGCTATTAATAATATATGAAATATATAGTATATCTGAAAATGTATATATTTGTAGCAAAAAGAATGTAACTTCATACTGAATATAAAAATTCTTATATCCTCTTAAAACGTAAATAAGAAAGCACCAAGACCCAGGCGATCAATGTATTATTTCTTGTCTTCCTGAATAATATTAAAACAAGCCATAAAACAAAGCCAATTCAATGCTAAACTCCTTTGATCTTAGCTGACTGTTAGTATCAAACAAGGGAAATTTTGAGTAGGGATAAAACATGGTTAATTTCAAAGATATAGATAAACAAAGTAAATCTCAGAGGTGAAAAGACTGTAGAAGCCACTTCATTCAGGTTGGTTGGTTTGTTTTGAAAGCTGATTCTGAGCAATCTTTGAAGGTGTATGAAGCTACATGAAGGGCTGACCGTAGAGATATGAGGTTGTGGGGAGGCAGGGAATTGGTTAGTCCCCTATCATCCCTCCTGAAATCTTTCCTGCTGGGAGCTTATTTCTGCTACATATAGAGCTTCTCCGTGGGCTTTCAGAGGAAAAAGAATTTTACAGTTGAAAAGCTTGTGAGAGCCATGAGTTCGACATCCTCTTTCCCCTCTCTGATAGAGACGTAGTGACCTCTTCAAGGTTACACGAGTGAGTCGAAGAGCCAAGCAGAGTACAGGTCTAGTAACCAAAAGCTCTGTGCGCCCCCTATCCCCAGTTAACCCAAACTGTGTTACCCGTGTGAAACTACCGACTATTTTCACGTGTGCTCCTTGGCATATGAACAAATTCCATGGAGATCCAGGATTCCCAGATTTTATTCTGAAAGGGATTTTTAAAATGAGGTTCATAGTCCCTCATCAGGCAGTAACCCTTTTTCTAACATCAGAGAAAGGGGGCAGGCACACAACTTCTGTTGATGTGTTCAAGACGGGACTCTGCTACGTCCTCAAATAACGTATTTCATTCCGGGGCAGTTTTCCATATTTTCCAATGTTAGCTAAACCTTCATTCCTAACATATCATCCTACTAAACTTCACTTTTCTTTTTAAGTTAATAAATAATAAAACTATCTTCCATTTAGTGGTTTGGGTTGGACATGGATGTGTAAATGGGTTGATGAGTTGGCATTTTGCCAGTTTCTCTACCCAGGCCTTTGGTTTGGAGCATGTGGAAATGAAGACTTCCACTAGAGAAGCTCCCTGAGAAATGATATTTTCATGGTAGATCTTTTATGTGGAACTCAATGATGATGGATGATCACATAAAAAAAGATAACAAAGAAAGCTAACCCTTTCTGCAGACTTGCTGTGTTATAAGTTCTATATTATATTTATAGATTTATAGCTCTATGTTTATATATAGATCTGTATTTATATATACAACTATGTGTAAGTTCTAGTGAAAGTGAAGTGAAAGCCACTCAGTCGTGTTTCTTTGCGACTCCATCTACTATACAGTCCATGGAATTCTCCAGGCCAGAATACTGAAGTACGTAGCCTTTCCCTTCTCCAGGGGATATTTACTCATTTAATCTTCACAATATTCCATGAGGACTATTATTATCCCATGTTATAGATGAAAAATGAAGTTCCCCAAATTCACAAGTGTTAGCCAATAATAGAGCAAAGATTTGAAAAAGCAAGACTAATTTCAGACTCAAACTCTTAAACTGTTAGGCCATACTACCACTCTGGAGATAGAATGTTCTAGTAAGAGGTTGTGGAGAAAATGTATTTATTGATAATGTTAGGAGATTCCACAGGGTGTACTGGGCAGAGTTGAAAGTGGAGAAGAGCAGTGGGGAAAGGCAAGCAGGTGGCCCAGAGGAGTGGGCTGGTGACTGGAATGTGAAGTCAAGTCACCTTGCTCTGAAGAGAACCTGTCATTAGAGCTTTGCTGCCTTGAGGGCACAGAGAGAAGATGAACACTCGAGTCTTATCATGGGCTTGTATGTGTTGTGCCCTTCATCTCTCTTGGCAGTGGAGTGTGACTTCCAAACACTTCCTCTAAGGATATTGTTCTTATTCACTTTGTATCATGGATGCTTTTTGAAAATATGGTTAAAGCTTTTCACTTTTTCTTTAGGGAACAAAATCACCTAGGCATAAATATAGACAGAATATGTTTATTTCCCTAAATGCAAAAAACTGAGGAAGGCAGATAATTTTGGAAGGATCCTATCAGGCAGCAGGGACTGGATGATATTTCTCAAGGATACCAACTCTTTGCAACCCCATGGCCTATACAGTCCATGGAATTCTCCAGGCCAGAATACTGGAGTGGGTAGCCTTTCCCTTCTCCAGAGGATCTTCTCAACCCAGGGATCAAACCCAGGTATCCCACATTGCAGGCAGATTCTTTACTAGCTGAGCGACAAGGGAAGCCCAAGAATACTGGAATGGGTAGCCTATCCCTTCTCTAGCAGAACTTCCTGACCCAGGAATCGAACCAGGATCTCCTGCATTGCAGGCCAATTCTTTACCAATTGAGCTATGAGGGAAGCCTTCTTTAAGGGTCTATGTGATAAACATAGGTTTGGAAAGGCAAACATGTGTGGACATGAACTACAAGGACAAAGAAGGAAGTGAAACAAATCCAGGGAACTCTTATTAGCTGCTTCTTCATCACCTCACAAATGTTGGTACCTCTGTAAAAGTCACGATGTGTTTAGTATGACTGGAATTTCTCCTGAAGGCAAGTGAGAAAGATAGAGCTTCACTTCTGGTCCTGAAGTAGGGAAACACAAAGCAGGCTGCCCTGATACCAGAGTAAGACAGAAAGACACACAGTAAGGCACACACACAGTGGGTGGGGCTTCTTGGTGCCCACAGCCTGAATCTGGAGTTTAGGTGAAAATTCTTTGAGCCTTTAAGGATGGAGAAAATCCCAAATGCTATTTGTGTTCCATGCATGCTCTGGAAAATCCTCTTCCCTTTTATTTCAGGGGGATTCTTGGGCTCTCTGAAGCAATCCACATTCCTTAGGTTAAAGCCTTGATCTGCAAAGATGTTTCTAACACTAAGCTGGCTTCAGATGACAAAAATGTGGCTGAATCAATCACCAGCCCCCTTTCTACTATATGAGAATCTGAGGATTTCCCATGAGTTTGCTTCTGTGTGTCTCTTTTCCCTTCATGCATCACTGAAGATTGAACAAGTTCATTACTGAAGCTACTGCCTGTGTAGACAGGGGGCACTGACAGTCTTAAGTGTCATGTCAGTTCTCTATTTTTGCTCTTCTCTTCCCTTTGACATGGGGCCTGCCCTGGCAGCATTCTGAGTGAGAATGTCTTGTGGGGAGTTTGCATTAGGACAGGTCTGCTGCCCAGAGGGATAGAAAGCCTGAACACACACAGGGCTGAGCCCAGATTTCTCCACTGGTAGAGGGGGCATGTTATTTCATAGGCCTTTGTCTGCCTGATTTTGCTGAAGAAGGAAAAGTCCTCAGGAATAGCTCTGTGAAATCACTGACCTGAATTGGTTTTGAAGAAATGGTAACCTCCAAGACATTTTTGAGCTGTGAAGCTGAGGCTCACACATATTTCCTTTTGTCTGCCAAAGAGCTAGAACATTATTTTTTAAAAGGCTTCAGTGACTCAATGGATGGCATTTGAGCAAACTTTGGGAGAGAGTGAAGGATAGGGAAATCTGGTGTGCTGCAGTCTGTGGGGTCACAAAGAGTTGAACCCAACTTAGCAGCTGAACAACAACAACAAGGAACCTAATTATGTATACATTCGTACAATATTTTAAGTAAACAGCAAATGTCCTTCTCATCTCTTATCTCACAAGGGACATAGGCAATCCAAAGGTCAAACAAGACGATCTATCTTAAGCAGAATTAGAAAGAACTGCTTACTTGGGTGGGTCCTGATTAAACACTGAGATATAGGCACTTGTAATATAAAGGGAATATGGTATTCTCTTTGCCCTCACAAGGTTCACATTATATCTATGAATATAGGTGCAGAGATAAATAAGCATTCTGAAAGTTAAAAAACAAACGCTGCTTGTCATTAAAAAATGGCATACATGTGGAGATCTGTCATTTAACCGACCATCCACACATGAACTTTAAAGAATAAGACAAGCATTTAGAAAATAACATCACAAGCTCTTTGTTGGTGAATAAACCCAGAGATAGCTCCATATTCCTAAATTCATTTGGCTGGCTCCCTTACAATTTCAGCTTGGTTGGGAAATTTCTCAGCTCACCCTAGTGATATGAGTTGAAGACTGAGGACCATTAGTCTATAGGTTTCCAGCTCTGAGCTCTGATAAACAGAATTGTAAAGTGACTCCCAATAACTCATTCCCTTGCATAATTCCCTTCTCTGGAGTGTATTTGGAACCTGTGACTACGGTGAATTGCCACTCATGCTTATGTTACATTGCAAGGCAAAAGTGAAGGGATTTTGCAGCTAAAACTAAGGTCCATAATGAGTGGATTTTGAGTTAATCAAAAGAGATCTTATCCTGGATGGACCTGACCTAAACCAATGAGCCCTTTAAAAGAGTGACTGGAGCCCTTCTTGAGTTCAGAAAGGTGCCTAGGCTGATTATGAAAAGGAAACTAGTATGCAGTGAGAAGGGGCCATTCTGTTATTCATTGTGCAAGCATATCCATACTCTGCATGATGCTCTGCTTTAAAAGAGGCCCCATTTTAGTGTGAGAGAAACAGATGCACAGACGTTTGCAATAATAAAATAAATGGCATTCACGAAGATGATTATGAACCAGAGCAGAGACTACTCGTTTCTCTCCAGGTATCTACGTCTATGCCCAGAGAAGTATGCTGGCACTTGTGCTGAACCCTGAGACTTAGAAGGACCTTCCTAATGGAAGACGGATGGGGGAATGGAGCACGTTGTTGCTATTAAAAATGAATAGCCAAAGAGCAGAGGTTACCATGAAAGTAAGAAGGTGACTATAGGAAGCAACAGGGGATGAGGCTGGAAAACCAGCAAACCATGGAACAAACAGTCTTTTATGTCCTACTAGCAACTTTATACTATATTGAGTAGGTAATTGGATATATTGAAGGCATATGATCAGACTTATACTTTAAAAATATATGGATAAAAATATGAAGGATGGTTGGGAAGATAAAAGAAAACTGAAATAAGGAGACCAGTTATGATATTCTCTCAAAAATATAAATGATCTAAGATGTGGATGAAGGGAAAATGATAGAGATATTGGAGAGATATTTAAGAAGTGGCACTGGTAGGATTTGGTGCCTGTATGTTGGTCTGAGAATTTAAAGTTTAGGTAGGTTTTGGGCTATCAGTTAAGTATAACTAGTAAAGTGTAACACAACATAGTGGGAAAAATTGGGTTGTAATTGGAAGAGAGCTGGAGGAAAGAAGGGGATATAATACTTATTTGGGGGTGTATTTTCCTTCAGTTGTCATGAAGTCTAGTAGGCAGTTCGATATATAGCATCTCTAGCATTGGAACCAGCTTAAAGCTAACTCAACCTTATTCTATATAGTTTCCAGATGTTATATATTCTACTTGAACCCATGAAGAAAGCCAGGGGTGTTATTTCCCTTAATATTGGTACACCTTTAATGTGCTGATTTTAAATTTCTCTAATGATATTTATTTATTTATTCATTCATTCAGGAAACATATATTGAGACTCTACTGTGTGCCTTGTACAGCCATCACTCAGTATCTCAGTATCAAAGACCCTCACAGATACCAAAATCCCTGGGTGCTCAAGTTCTTTATATAAAATGACCAAGTACAGTTGGCCTCTTCATCTGTATCTATGGGTAGGGAGGGCTGATTGTATTTCTCTAGGCACGAGGGATGGGGAACAAAGCAGTAAATAAGTGGGACATTGTCTTTGCTCTCCTGGAACACACATTCTAATGGAAGATACAGAAATCGGTATAAGTAAATACACTCATCTAAACATAATTAAAATAATCATCAATGCTAGAAAGAAAATCGAGAATAGAAAATCAGAGAGATTGTATATGTATTCCAAGTGGTAAACCTGGGGAAGTTAGGGGAGTTAATTTATTCATATCCTATCAGCAAATGAGAACATTCTATTTAAAAGATCAGAGTTGAACTGTATTCAGGAATCCCTTGATCTTCAGAGAGTGGCTTTTTCTTACCCCTTTTCTATCCCATACACTCAGAAACACTTGACACACCATCAATTTCTCTTTAAGAATCTCAGGCCCAATTTAAGCAGATTTTTCAACTATGTAATGTGAATTGTATCTGAAGAAACATCATCTAAAGGACTTGGTTGAACACATCCTGGATTCGACAAACATAAATGGTGAATACAATATGAATCCCCCAAAATGATCTGAATTGGACAGACTTTGGAATGAGATATTCTGAAAGGTGAATATTCAATCGTAGGCTATGGTTGTTGCTTTTAAAAGTGTTTCTTTAAAGCCAAGTTAAAGGGGATGGCTGGCCATAGTCTTACCAGAAAAGGGCTGTCTTGGCAAGGGAAGAGACTCTAAAGTTGTGTCCCTTTCATCTGTCTTTAAAATTAAAGTGAGGTTCAGAAAATACCTTGAGGAAAGATATTAAATTGCAGATTTTGCAGTTTTGTTGTGCCTGCAATTTCCCAATGTTGCTAGTGAGAAGCCAAGAAGGCCCTTAAAAGCCTTTGTGCTTGGCACCTGCAGAAATCTAATTTCTGATGAATAGGGCCCTAATTGGGTCAATTATTCTATTATACTACACAAGAGTACTTCAAACTGCTGCTTCAGTAAAGAGAGAGCTTTAGTCTCCCATTGGTGTTCTCCATTCTGAACAGAATTCAGAATACTGCATTTAACTTTTCCTTTTCCAGTGTCAATTTTGTCCTCTGATCTTAGTTCATCTTATATGAGTCAACTGCTGAATAAAAGTGAAACTAATTTTTCCCCTTCTGTGACTATTTGTAAAATTATAAAAGAGATTATTTGACTCCTTTAAAAACTGCTTGCAAATGCATGAGGCAACTGCTACAATGTGCCTTGTTCAATGGGAACATTAAAAAAAAACTTATTTTTTAATCTGTATATAGCCTTATATAAGTAACTTTTACAAGTTGAATATTGTACTTAGATCTATGTATAAAGACATACAGAGGGTCAACAGACACGTGAAATGTTGTTGAACATCACTGCTTGTTTAGAAACACTCTCAATTATTATCTTTGGAGGAGGGAGAGAGAGATCTGCATTTTATTTGTGGATTATATTATACTTTTGAACATTTATAAGCCTCTAATTTAAATTTTATTTCCTGATTATCAAAGAATCGTACCAGTTTCCTTTTCCACAGCTACACATAACATGTGAGTTAGAAAGAAAAATAGTATCTGGAAGCTGACACTTGATGATTCTTATTGACCCATTATTTTAGTGAGATTTATTTCTTAGACATTTCGTTTATGCTAAACGTTCAGATTTATAGCTTGAAAGAGAAAATTCTTTAATTACAATGAATATTTTCACTTGAGTTGATCTGTAGTTCAGACTTTATGTTGGAGAAGATAGAATTATGTGGCTCACAGCTATGCCTTTAAACTACTACCGCGTGATAACTTGTTGCATTTGAAGCTGTTTTGGATAAAGCAAAGAGGCATCACCTTGGTTTTTACAAGAAGCCAGGAAGACTTGCATTATATCAAGAAATCAAATTCAGTAATTTACTCAAAGAGGTATTTTATAAGAAACTCCAAGCTTTAGTGTCTGGCACATATTAAACACTCACAAAATTTATTTTCTTTATTTTCTTGAGCTGTGTCAGAAGGCTGGTTCCTTTTGCCATTACAGGAAATAAAAGAGTGAAAAAAATAAACAAGGTATAGTCTTTATTTTCAAATAGTTTGTAATCTAAAATGCAGATGAAAAATATATGCTTGATTGAAATATAAATTTTTTTTTAATGAGTGTCCTCAGAGGGTTACAAAGGACTATGAGAGCTTAAAAATATGTGTGTGTGTGCATGTGTGTATGTGTGTGTTTCCATTCTGTAGCATCCTAGCACGTTCATTTTGTAATATTTGAGTAGATGCATGCATCTGTGGACTTAGAATACCAATCCTGTGTTTTTTATGTATACATTAATACTTTCCATGCACGACACTGGGATTTGTCTCTGCTTGATCTGAAACCCACACATCTAGCAAGAAAGATGGCTTGATGGATTTTATGGTGAATCAGAGAGAGGAGAAATTAGTATGCCACTTTTTCTGATTTCTTTCAAGAGGAGCTAGGAAGAAGTAATATGATTACTGCTTTCTGGGAATTCTTCATAGATTAATTTCCCTCATAGAGGCAGTACTATTATGATTCTTCTTCTAATCGGTTTTGAAAGTTGAGTTTTTTTTTTTAAGCCCTTTCCATTGATTTAAATAAATTTTGGCAAAGTCTCTATAATAATATACTTTTGGAGTTTTGCCACAAGTATATTGTCCTCTTTCCTCTTCAGAAATAAGAATATTTTAACTATATTTTGTCCTTTTCCCTATTATCATGCATAGTTCCTTGCTATATCTTATTATTTAATTTTGCAGCTGCTATAAAGCATTAGTTTTTCAAAAGCATTCCATTACCTAGTTGGGCTTCCCAGGTGGCGTTAATGGTAAAGAATTTGCCTTCCAGTGCAATAGACATAAGAAACGTGGGTTCAGTCCCTAGGTCAGGAAGATCCCCTGGAGGAGGGCAAGGCTACCCAGTATTCATGCCTGGAGAATAGCATGGATAGAGGAACCTGGTGGACTACAAGCCATGGGGTCGCAAAGAGTACACGACTGAGCAACTTATCACAGCACATAGCACACCTAACTGATCATGAATCAAATAGGGACACTTGGCAAATATTTGTCATATCTACCTTAGAAATAAATAGGCATCATTTGTGACAACTGTATGTTATAATATATGAAATACTCCACATGAATTTTCTCATTTAATCTTTATAAATCTTTTAAAGAGGTATTAACACCCTATTTTAAACATGAAGCTGAGATCCTGAGAGATTAATTTACTTGTTCAAATTCATACAGTTAATAAATGACTACTGATTCTCAATCTACAGTCCTTGTCCTTTTCACCATGTTGTTCCACTTTAGTCCTTGGGCTATTCCCTAATATTATAACTGCTTATATAATCACACGGTGCTGGAAACTTCAAAATGTTCTGTTAAAGAATATCACTTTGAATATTCATTCCCAGAAACTTAAAAGCAGTGGCCAAAAGTTGAACTTTTTCCCATCATTTTTAAAGCTAAAGCTTCAATGTTGTTTCCAGAATAAGTGTAACACATATGGCTTTAATCACTAAGTATGCTGCTTTGAAGATAAAAAGTAAGAGGAGGAAGACTCCTTCAGGCAAAGAACCTTCTCCACAGTTGTGCATACAGCCGAGCAGATTAGGTCAAACACACTGTAGGCTTGCAATGCTCAAATCAAGACTTCTGCCGGGCACTAAATGAGACCATCACTCATCTCTGCTGTCTCTGGCCATCAGTCAGAGTCAGTTAGTATTAGTGTGGGAAAAGAAGCAGTCTGTACCCTCAGGGAGCTCTTAATCTGTTAGATAAGACCAGCCCTGCCCACAAGTAAGGCAGGATGTAAAAGAAGACTCAAGAGGGAAATAAGACAGATGTGAACTCAGGGAAGCAGAAAAAGGAATCATCGATGGGGTGTTCTCTAACATTTTATGACTCTAAATGCCATGAAGGCAGGGACTATATTTATTTATTCACTGGTGTCACCAGCATGTAGCACAGCACAGCACCTGGCATGTAGGACACACATTATAAAAATTAGCTATGTGCCTGGGTAACACACTCTGGGTACCCATGATGCCTAGGAAAGTGAAGAGGACAGTTTCCTAGATAATAATTCATGCATACAGTGTCTGGGGTCAGCTGCAAAATGTACCTTTCTCACCTCTATCAAGTCTCCAGTGATGATGCAGGGTCTATCCTGGATAAGCATCCATGAGTTCCCTTCACACTTTGTGATCTATTCTTCTTCCCTAATCTCCCCAAAGAAAGTCAAAGAAAGGCAATGCTAAAGAATGTTCAGACTACCACACAACTGCACTCGTCTCACATGCTAGCAAAGTAATGTTCAAAATTCTCCAAGCCAAGCTTCAACAGTATGTGAACTTCCCATATGTACAAGCTGGACTTAGAAAAGACAGAGGAACCAGAGATCAAATTGCCAACATCTGCTGGATCATCAAAAAGCAAGAGTTCCAAAAAACATCCAATTTTGCAATATTGAATATGCCAAAACATTTGACTGTATGGATAACAACAAACTGTGGAAAATTCTTAAAGAGATGGGAATACCAGACCATCTGCTCTGCCTCCTGAGAAATATGCATGCAGGTCAGGAGGCAACAGTTAGAGCTGGACATGAAACAACAGACTGGTTCCAAATCGGAAAAGCAGTATGTCAAGGTTATATATTGTCACCCTGCTATTTAACTTATATCCAGAGTACATCATGTGAAATGTTGGGCTGTATGAAGCACAAGCTGAAATCAAGATTGCTGGGAGAAATCTCAATAACCTCAGATATGCAGATGATACCACACTCATGGCAGAAAGTGAAAAAGAATTAAAGAGCCTCTTGATGAAAGTGAAAGAGGATATTGAAAAAGTTGGTTTAAAACTCAACATTCAGAAAACTAAGATCATGGCATCTGGTCCCATCACTTCATGGCAAATAGATGGGGAAACAATGAAAACAGTGAGAGACTTTATTTTCTTGGGCTCCAGAATCACGGCAGATGGTGACTGCAGCCATGAAATTATAAGATGCTTGCTCCTTGGAAGAAAAACTATGACCAACCTAGACAGCATATTAAAAAGCAGAGATAAAGTTCTTTGCTTTTGCTGACAAAGATCTATCTAGTCAAAGGTATGGTTTTTCCAGTGGTCATGTATGGATATGAGAGTTGGACCATAAAGAAAACTGAGCGCCCAAGAATTGATGCTTTTGAACTGTTGTGTTGGAGAAGACTCTTGAGAGTCCCTTGGATTTTAAAGATATCCAACCAGTCTATCCTAAAGGAAATCAGTCCTGAATATTCATTGGAAGGACTGATGTTAAAGCTGAAACTCTAATACTTTGGGCACCTGATGCAAAGAACCAACTCGTTGGAAGAGACCTTGACCATGAGAAAAACTGAAGGTGGAAGGAGAAGGGGATGACAGAGGATGAGATGGTTGAGTGGCATCACTGACGTGATGGACATGAGTTTGAGTAGCCTCCAGAAGTTGGTGATGAGACAGGGAAGCCTGGTGTGCTGCAGTCCACGGGGTTGCAAAGAATTGGACACAACTGAGCAGCTGAACTGAACTGAGGCTCCCTGGGTCTCTTCTGCCCTCTCTCCATTATCCTCTTTTATACTGGACAGACAAGGGCAAATATGGGGTGCCATATATGTGGTCTCACCTTTTAAAACTTTCTTATTCTCCTGAATGAAACATCGTGAAAGTGAAAGTCACTCAGTCACATCTAACCCTTTGTGACCCAGCAGACTGTAGCCCACCAGGCTCCTCTGTCCATGGAATTTTCCAGGCCAGAATACTGTAGTGGGTAGCTTTCCCTTCTCCAGGGGATCTTCCCAACCCAGGGATTGAACCCAGGTCTCCCACATTACAGGCAGATTCTTCACTGTCTGAGCCACCACATGGTGAAAGGTAAATAAACTTTTCTCTTGCCTATTACTGACCACATTCAAAGCATAACTCAGATATGCTAATGTGGGAATAGTCTTTGTTATTATTTTCCATTAGTGACACCCCTCCACTGGGATGGAAGAAAAACAAAAGGCCTTAAGCAGTATGTTGCATGGAGGATGAGCGTGAGGGGAAGAGCCTTTCCCGATCTCCTAAATAAATGAGCAATGGTAGAGTCTCACTTGGCAGAGTAGAAGGGAAGGTATCCTGGTGGAAAGGGATATGTGACACATGGAACATGTCTGTTGAAGAGAGCTATCAATCAGCTGGAATCTCAGGTACACATAATGATGTACTTCAGCTGCCAGGAAGGAGAGCATTGCCTTTTCCATCTTCAGTAGGGGTTGATTGTTGGTGCTGCTTAGCTATTAAGTCACCTCTGACTCTTTTGTGACCCCATAGACTATAGGTTGCTAGGCTCCTCTGTCCATGGGATTTCTCAGTCAAGAATACTGCAGGGGGTTGCCATTTCCTTCTCCTGAGGATGTTTCCTTCTCTGGAGAATCTTTCAACTCAGAGATTGAACCCATGTCTCCTGCACTGCAGGTGAATTCTTTACCACTGAGTCACAAGGCAAGCCCAGTAGAGCTTGATGTCCTGCCCCAAATTCCTCTGCCTAACTCTGAGTTCCCCTGCTGTTTCAGAGGACCATTTTGAAAGCGCTGACATTAAGCACCTTCTGTCTAGAGGTTTTCTCAGGGGGCCAGAGGAGTTTCTCCAAGCCAAATACAGATAGAAATGGGAGAGAATTATTTAGTTCTCTTAAGGTTGAAAGTGAAAGTGAAAGTGAGGTCGCTCAGTTGTGTCCAACTCTTGGCGACCCCGTGGACTGTAGCTCACCTGGGTCCTCTGTCCATGGGATTCTCCAGGCAAGAATAGTGGAGTGGGTTGCCATTTCCTTCTCCGGTCTCTTAACAAATACAGGGCAGAATTTGATGGTAAATGTTCCATTTTCCACCTCTAGTGAAATAATTCTAAAGAGGGATTTGCATTACTTAGAGTGCCCTTGTGAGTGCATGCTAAGTAGCTTCAGTGTCTAACTCTTTGTGATCCTATGGACCAGAGCCTGCCAGGCTCCTCTGTCCATGGGGTTCTCCAGTTAAGAATACTGGAGTGGGTTGCCAGTTCCTTCTCTGCAGGATCTTCCTGGCCTAGGAACTGAACCGGCACCTCTTATGTCTCTTGCATTGGCAGGCAGGTTCTTTACCACTAGCACCAACTGGGAAGTGAATTCTGTAATACGATCATAAGCACATCCTCCATTCCTGCTTTACTTCCCCATCCCTCTGTACAGCTAAATTCTTCCTCAGGCCTGCTTTGGGAGGAAGCTAAGCTGATAAGACACCATCTCTTATAACTTGTCTCTATATTCACTCAGCCTTTCCTTTCCTTTCTGTCCTATCCCATCACATGTTTGCTGTCCATTTCATCTGCCAGTTCTCTGCTCTCGATTCCTAATAGATAATTTCCCCCTATTCCAGTCTCTTTCCTCACCATTTGTTTTCCATGGTATGCTGCTGCTGCTGCTGCTGCTAAGTTGCTTCAGTCATGGCCGACTCTGTGCAAGCCCATAGATGGCAGCCCACCAGGCTCCCCTGTCCCTGGGATTCTCCAGGCAAGAACACTGGAGTGGGTTTCTAGAGATTACTAACTAATGGTAGTAAAACAAATGCATAAGGATGATCAGTTTGTAGTTAGATCTACCAAATCAACTAACACTTATCTTTGCCTCGCTTTACCCATATATATGTTTATCGCTTTCTGTAAGATAATGAGTTTTGAGTCACAGATACTGCATTTTTTTTTAATACTTTATTCTACATTACAGTACTGTATTTGTTTTGCCATACATTGACATGTATCAGCCACAGGTGTACACACTCTCCCAATGCCGAAGCCCCCTCCCACCTCCCACCCCATATCATCTCCCTGGACCATCCCGTGCACCAGCCCCAAGCATCCCGTATCCTGTATTGAACATAGACTGCCGCTTCATTTCTTACATGATAGTATACATGTTTCAATGCCATTCTCCCAAATCATCCCTCCCTCTCCCTCTCCCTCAGAGTCCAAAAGTCCGTCCTATACCTCTGTGTCTCTTTTGTTGTCTCACATAGAGGGTCATCATTACCATCTTTCTAAATTCCATATATATGTGTCAGTATACTGTATTGGTGTTTTTCTTTCTGGCTTACTTCCCTCTGTATAATCGGCTCCAGTTTCATCCATCTCATTAGAACTGAGTCAAATGTATTCTTTTTAAGGGCTGAGTAGTACTCCATTGTGTATATGTACCACAGCTTTCTTATCCATTCATTTGCTGATGGACATCTAGGTTGTTTCCGCGTCCTGGCTATTATAAACAGTGCTGCAATGAACATTGGGGTACATGTGTCTCTTTCAATTCTGGTTTCCTCGTGTGTATGCTCAGCAGTGGGATTGCTGGGTCATAAGGCAGTTCTACTTGCATTTCTTTAAGGAATCTCCACACTGTTTTCCATAGTGGCTGTACTAGTTTGCATTCCCACCAGCAGTGTAAGAGGGTTCCCTTTTCTCCACATCCTCTCCAGCATTTATTGCTTGTAGACTTTTGGATCGCAGCCATTCTGACTGGTGTGAAATGGTACCTCATTGTGGTCTTGATTTGTATTTCTCTGATAATGAGTGATGTTGAGCATCTTTTCATGTGTTTGTTAGCCATCTGTATGTCTTCTTTGGAGAAATGCTTATTTAGTTCTTTGGCCCATTTTTTGATTGGGTCGTTTATTTTTCTGGAGTTGAGCTGCATAAGTTGCTTGTATATCTTTGAGATTAGTTGTTTGTCAGTTGTTTCATTTGCTATTGTTTTCTCCCATTCAGAAGGCTGTCTTTTCACCTTGCTTATAGTTTCCTTTGTTGTGCAGAAGCTTTTAATTTTAATTAGATCCCATTTGTTTATTTTTGCTTTTATTTCCATTATACTGGGAGGTGGATCATAGAGGATTCTGCTGTGATTTATGTTGGAGAGTGTTTTGCCTATGTTTTCCTCTAGGAGTTTTATAGTTTCTGGTCTTACATTTAGATCTTTAATCCATTTTGAGTTTATTTTTGTGCATGGTGTTAGAAAGAGGTCTACTTTCGTTCTTTTTCAAGTGGTTGACCAGTTTTCCCAGCACCACCTGTTAAAGAGACTGTCTTTACTCCATTGTATATTCTTGCCTCCTTTGTCGAAGATAAGGTGTCCATAGGTGTGTGGGTTAATCTCAGGGCTTTCTATTTTGTTCCATTGATCTATATTTCTGTCTTTGTGCCAGTACCATACTGTCTTAATGACTGTGGCTTTGTAGTAGAGCCTAAAGTCAGGCAAGTTGATTCCTCCAGTTCCATTCTTCTTTCTCAAGATTGCTTTGGCTATTCGAGGTTTTTGTATTTCCATACAAATCTTGAGATTGTTTGATCTAGTTCTGTGAAAAATACTGCTGGTAGCTTGATAGGAATTGCATTGAATCTGTAGATTGCTTTGGGTAGTATACTCATTTTCACTATATTGACTCTTCTGACCCATGAGCATGGTATATTTCTCCATCTATTAGTGTCCTCTTTGATTTCTTTCATCAATGTTTTATAGTTTTCGATATATAGGTCTTTAGTTTCTTTAGGTAGGTATATTCCTAAGTATTTTATTCTTTTCGTTGCAATGGTGAATGGAATTGTTTCCTTAACTTCTTTTTCTACTTTCTCATTATTAGTGTATAGGAATGCAAGGGATTTCTGAGTGTTGATTTTATATCCTGCAACTATACTATATTCATTGCCTCGTAGAGGGTGTCACGGGAGACTTTGCTGCTCATAGTTCCCCACGCCGCGATAACCGGAAAAGAGCCAGATACTGCATTTAAAATGCTTCTCTCATTGCAGACTACTACTAAATGGTCTTGAGCTTTGAAATGTTCATTACTAGAAAATAAAAGCTTTTGGGTATTTGATTTCCTGATGTTAAAGGTGATTTTCTAATTTTCTCACTTTCAAACTTTTCTGCCCATGAGTAGGAAAGGATCAACACTCAGGATGATATTTTGATTTTCATAATATAGTGAATATTTTGATGCCTTGTAATATCACTTTAGAACCTACAGAGTCCTTCCTAACAATGATCTCAGTTCAGTCACTCAGTTGTGTCCAACTCTTTGTGACCCCATGGACTGCAGTATTCCAGGCTTCCCTGCCCATCACCAACTCCTGGAGCTTGCTCAAACTCATGTCCATCAAGTCAGTGATGCCATCCAACCATCTCATCCTCTGTCATCCCCTTCTCCTCCCACCCTTAATCTTTCCCAGCATCAGGGTCTTTTCCAGTGAGTCAGGTCTTTGTATCAATTGTCCAAAGTACTGGAGCTTCAGCTTCAGCATCATTCCTTCCAAAGAACACTCAGGACTGATTTCCTTTAGGATAGACTGGTTGGATCTCCTTACTGTCCAAGGGACTCTCAAGAGTCTTCTCCAATATCACAGTTCAAAAGCATCAGTTTTTTGGCACTCAGCTTTCTCTATGGTCCAACTCTCACATCCATACATGACTGTTGAAAAAACCAAAGCTTTGACTATACAGACCTTTATCAGCAAAGTCTTTTGAAGTTTAGGTTGGTCATTATTTTTCTTTCAAGGAG
This sequence comes from Nanger dama, assembly GCA_917880005.1. Lineage (NCBI taxonomy): Eukaryota > Metazoa > Chordata > Mammalia > Artiodactyla > Bovidae > Nanger > Nanger dama. Next base: position 43,501,726 of record CAKJTW010000007.1, read on the forward strand.
CAAGCACTTTTAAATTTCATGGCTGCAGTCACCATCTGCAGTAATTCTGGAGCCTAAGAAAATAAAATCTCTCACTGTTTCCATTGTTTCCCCATCTATTTGTCATGAAGTGATGGGACCAGATGCTATGATCTTAGTTTTTGAATGTTGAGTTCTAAGCCAGATTTTTCACCTTCATCAAGAGGCTCTTTAGAAGCTCTTCCCTTCCTGCCATTAGGATGATATCATCTGCATATGTGAGGTTATTGATATTTCTCCTGGCAATCTTGATTCCAACTTGTGCTTCATCTAGTCCAGCATTTTGCATGATGTGCTCTACATATAAGTTAAATAAACAGGGTGACAGTATACAGTCTTATCTACGCCTTTCCCAATTTGGAATCAGTCTGTTCCATGTTTGTCTCTTGCTTCTTGACCTGCATACAGATTTCCCAGGGGGCAGGTAAGGTGGTCTAGTATTCCCATCTCTTTAGAATTTTCCACAGTTTGTTGTGATCCACACAGTCACAATGAAGCATAAGTAGATGTTTTTCTGAAATTCTCTTGCTTTATCTGTGATCCAGTGGATGCTGGTAATTTGATCTCTGGTACCTTTACCTTTTCTAAATCCAGCTTGAACATTTGATAGTCCTTGGTTCATGTACTGTTGAAACCTAGGTTGGAGAATAATTTTATGCATATATGTAAAGAATCTTCTTCTTCTTTTTTTTTTTTTTTTTATTATAGCCTCTGCTGCTGTTGCTGCTAAGTCGCTTCAGTTGTGTCTGACTCTGTGTGACCCTATAGAGAGCAGCCCACCAGGCTCCTCCGTTCCTGCAATTCTCCAGGCAAGAACACTGGAGTGGATTGCCGTTTCCTTCTCCAATGCATGAAAGTGAAAAGTGAAAGTGAAGTCGCCCAGTCATTTCTGACTCTTCACGACCACATGGACTGCAGCCTACCAGGCTCCTCCATCCATGGGATTCTCCAGGCAAGAGTACTGGAGTGGGTTGCCATTGCCTCTAGATATAAATAATTGTAAAACCAACCTAGTTCTTTTTTTACACCATTCTAATAATTTTATTCCTGTTTTTACATTTTTTCTCTCAGATTTTTGTCTGCCGCTTAATAAAATACATTTAACTAAAACACAGTTATTTATTTAATCACCAGTTTAATTTGCCATCATTTTATACTTTCTGATAATTTACTTATTACTTATAAATTTCACATAGTAATGAGGTATACACACCAAAGGGTTTTTTTAAAGAACTTAGAGTTCTAAAACCATACTTTAGTAATACAGTTTTATTAACAATTCAAAATTATTTTAGAATTAATAGATTTGCAAGGGCATAGCATGAAAAAGTTGTAAATGAAACATACATGTGAATGTCATATTGCTCTTAGTATTTTATACTTAGCTTTTTTTTAAATCTTAGGTTAGAAAGCTAACTGAATGATTTACAAAAAGATTAACCCAGCAAATATCAAGGAGACCAAGATAAATGGGGAAGCAAGACATGTTTAATCAAGGAGAGTAATGTTTTTCAAAAGGATTTATTTAATTTCCATCATCCTATTACCTCTATCACAGTTTTGGTTAGAGATAGTTTACTCAGTAGTGGAATAAGAATCAGATTTAGAGAAAGTTATTTTTCTAGCAAATGGCTTATAGCCACTCAGATTGTAAGATCATATACTCAATTGTAAGTATTTCAGTCTGAGCTATATTTTAGGTGAGCTTCATGGAGTCTTAATATTTTGAGTTCACAGGGACACTCCTTAAACAAGTAAGTGTAAAATTCTATTGATGTACACCAAAGCAAACAAAACCCATATTTCTCAGTTTCACATATTATATAAATAATAAAATTCACTTGAAAGCATGTTTTCCAATAAGACAATAAGAATTCCAAGAAAATGTGTTACAATTACTCATTAATTCACCAGAACAGTAATTTTTCCTATATATGAACTATTATTTCGATAACACTGCATTTTTAAAAACATTTTATATGGAGAAGGCAATGGCACCCACTCCAGTACTCTTGCCTGGAGAATCCCATGGAAAGAGGAGCCTGGTAGGCTGCAGTCCATGGGGTCACTGGGGGTCAGACACCACTGGGCAACTTCACTTTCACTTTTTAGTTTCATGCATTGGAGAAAGAAATGGCAACCCACTCCAGTGTTCTTGCCTGGAGAATCCCAGGGATGGGGGAGGTTGGTGGGCTGCCATCTATGTGTTGCATAGGTTGGACAGGACTGAAGTGACTTAGTAGCAGCAGCATACTATCGTACTCTCTTTACCAATTCTAAGCAGTACACTGAAACTTAAATATTTTTTTCAGAAGAAATCAAAGTCAGTTTCCAACAGAGAAAATACTAGATTTGGGTTAAGGAAGCAAATGGACATTTTTGATCTTTAAATTTTTCCCTGCAGGTAATTACAGTTCAAACCATGGTCTAAGCCTCTGGAAACTATATTAAAATGAGGATTCTCATTTCAGCTGCTAAAGTGAATATTTTGCATAACATACATTGCCCCAGGTATCAATACTATTTTTGTGAAAAGAAAGTGGTGATACTTTTGCTGTCTGAACCAAGTTCTCTCAAAACAGGAATTTTCAAATGAACAAAAAAGTTTACTTTGATATAAGGAAAGTTTCTTAAATGTACAAATAAATGAAGAAAGTTTCCTATGAAGGTTCATGTAAAAACTTCATCAAATTATTGGGCTACATCTAAACTCCTAAAGAAGATGACTTGTCACAGAATCTTGCCCAATGTTAAATCATATTGGCTAGTGACAAATGAAACTAATTGGAAACTGCTTCCCTGGCATTCCTAGCTTACTTTTATTTTAATTATAGACTTTTAAACATTTGTGTTGTGTTTGATATTGTTCTTTGTGCTTTCATGGACCTCATCTCTTTTGATTCTCTCATTTGATCTGTTTCATTCCCAGCATTTCAAAAATAGTTCTGAATCAAAGCCATGATAATTTATTTTGCTGCATTGATTTATCCTGATGAAGGGTCAAGTCAGTGTCCAGGCAGATCAAAGTCTCTTCATTGCTATACTTTGATGAGTACATTTGCTTCCTAAAATCTCCCTCACTAGCTTGTTTAATTCTTGAAAATTCCTCACTAAAAAAAAAAAAAAATCACACATGCATTCAATCTCCAAATATTTACTGAAGTCTAATTTGACACTATCCATTCCATTTCTGGTCATGGACTAGCTAAATATTCAGTCCAACTCTTAGTACTTGTCACTATAGAACATGTTGTGGGTTCACTTTTTCTCTGCAAGCAAAAGTAACAAACCCAAACCCATCTTTTTCTAAAACAAGAAAATATATTACTCAAGCAAAAAGAGATTTGTTATACCAGAAATACTATACCCCTCAGCAAAAATTAATTCAGATTTTTGAAGATTATCACTGTTGCAACTAAACTCCCATTTTTGTGATGTTTGCTGCATAATTATCAGAGAATGTAGCATCCACTAGCCAGAAATGCAAGAAATGGATAGTAAGCTGAAGTTATCTTTGACCTGTAATTTCTATGATAACTATTTCTTTGATTAGAGAAACTTTCACAGGGTTGAAAAGCTCTTATTCAAGTAGTTCAAGTTAACTATTAATTGTTCACACAGATGCTACAATGGCTCTTCCAGTTACTATTAAACATAGAAGGAAGGACAAAGTTATCTGTTGCTAGGACTTCAGCCTGGAGGAAAAGACTTAACTGGGGCCCTGTGGAGCACTGTTTGGCAAAACAAGTGGTATGGTTTGTTAGGTGATTAAAAAAATTGTAATACAATCAGAAATTAGATTTTATTGCCTCTAAAACATTTACAGCCTCATGTCAGACTCTCTGAGACCCATGGAATTTAGCCTGCCAGGCTTCTTTGCCCATGGAATTTTCCAGGCAAGAATACTGGAGCAGGTTGCCATTTCCTACTCCTGAGGATTTTCTAGACCCAGGGATCAAACCGACATCTCTTGTGTCTCTGTCTCCTGCACTGGCAGGCAGGTTCTTTACCACTGCACTACCTGGGAAGCCCTCAAACATTCACAGTTAAGTGCAGACAATATCTAACTGAGTGGGTTAAATAATGTGCAATTAAAATACTGTGAAAAGTTGAAAGAAAGGTGCTATTCTGGCTGGGAATATTAATAAAGCTTTAAGGAGAAGGTAGGACTTCCCAGGTGGTGTTAATGATAAAGAACCCACCTGCCAATGCAGGAGACAGCAGAGACGTGGGTTTGATCCCTTGGTCAGGAAGATTCGTTGGCCTGAGGGCATGGCCACCCACTTCAGTACTCTTGCCTGGAGAATCCCCATGGACAGAGGATCCTGTCAGGCTACCGTCCATAGGGTCACAGAGTTGGACATGACTGAAGCAACTGAGCATGCTCACACCCAAGGAGGAGGTAAGCTTTGTAAGAATGGCGAGCTTTAGAATATATGGGAATCAAAGGGAGAGAGTGTTAAGTCAGACACTTAGAAGGAATGGTTGAAGCAAGGTATTGCAGAAGGGCAAAGATAGAAACAGAAAGCTAAAAAGAGGAATACGGAGTTGCTAAATTTTCCTGGTGTATGAGTTATATATGAGTTTGTAACAATGGATATGATCTGTGGGTAGGTTAGCTATAGATTTTGTGGGAGTATATTTGCCAGGATTCAGTTGTATATGGTTTAATCCACTCTAGCTCAGTTCAGTTCAGTTCAGTTGCTCAGTCATGCCTGACACTTTGTGACCCCATGAATTGCAGCACACCAGTCCTCCCTGTCCATCACCAACTCCCAGAGTTTAGAAACTCATGTCCATCGAGTCGGTGATGCCATCTAGCCATCACATCTTCTGTCATCCACTTCTCCTGCCCTCAATCGCTCCCAGCATCAAGGTCATTTCCAGTGAGTCAGCTCTTGGTGTGAGGTGGCCAAAGTATTGGAGTTTCAGCTTCAGCATCGTCCTTCTAATGAACATCCAGGACTGATCTCCTTTAGGATGGATTAGTTGGATCTCCTGCAGTCCAAGGGAATCTCAAGAGTCTTCTCCAACACCACAGTTCAAAATCATCAATTCTTCAGCACTCAGCTTTCTTCACAGTCCAACTTTCTCATCCATACATGACCACTGGAAAAGCCATAGCCTTGACTAGATGGACCTTTGTTGGCAAAGTAATGTCTCTGCTTTTGAATATGCTGTCTAGGTTGGTCATAACTTTCCTTGCAAGGAGTAAGTGTCTTTTAATTTCATGGCTGCAGTCACCATCTGCAGTGATTTTGGAGCTCCCCAAGATAAAGTCTGACACTGTTCCCACTGTTTCCCCATCTATTTCCCATGAAGTGATGGGACCAGATGCCATGATATTAGTTTTCTGAATGTTGAGCTCTAAGCCAACATTTTCACTCTCCTCTTTCACTTTCATTAAGAGGCTCTTTAGTTCCTCTTCACTGTCTGCCATGAGGGTGGTATCATCTGCATATCTAAGGTTATTGATATTTCTCCGGGCAATCTTGATTCCAGCTTGTGCTTCTTCCAGTCCAGCATTTCTCATGATGTACTCTGCATAGAAGTTAAATAAGCAGGGTGACAATATACAGCCTGACATACTCCTTTTCTATTTGGAACCAGTCTGTAGTTCCATGTCCAGTTCTAACTCTTGCTTCCCAACCTGCATATAGGTTTCACAAGAGACAGGTCAGGTGGTCTGGTATTCCCATCTCTTTAAGAATTTTCCACAGTTTATTGTGATCCACATAGTCAAAGGCTTTGGCATAGTCAATAAAGCAGAAATAGATGTTTTTCTGGAACTCTCTTGCTTTTTCTATGATCCAGCGGATGTTGGCAATTTGATCTCTGGTTCCTCTGCCTTTTTAAAACTAGCTTGAACATCTGGAAGTTCACAGTTCATGTATTGCTGAAGCCTGGCTTGGAGAATTTTGAGCATTACTTTATTGGCATGTGAGATGAGTGCAATTGTGCGGTAGTTTGAGTATTCTTTGACATTGCCTTTCTTTGGGATTGGAATGAAAACGGACCTTTTCCAGTCCTGTGGCCACTGCTGAGTTTTCCAAATTTGCTAGCATATTGAGTGCAGCACTTTAACAGCATCATCTTTCAGGATTTGAAATAGCTCAACTGGAATTCCATCACCTCCACTAGCTTTGTTCGTAGTGAAGCTTTTAAGTCCCACTTGACGTCACATTCCAGGATGTCTGGCTCACATCACGATGGTGTGATTATCTGGGTCATGAAGATCTTTTTGTACAGTTCTTCTGTGTATTCTTGCCATCTCTTCTTAATATCTTCTGCTTCTGTTAGGTCCATACCATTTCTGTCCTTTATCGATCTCATCTTTGCATGAAATGTTCCCTTGCTATCTCTAATTTTCTTGAAGAGATCTCTAGTCTTCCCCCATTCTGTTGTTTTCCTCTATTTCTTTGCATTGATTGATGAGGAAGCTTTCTTATCTCTCCTTGCTATTCTTTGGATCTCTGCATTCAGATGCTTATATCTTTCCTTTTCTTCTTTGCTTTTTGCTTCTCTTCTTTTCACAGCTATTTGTAAGGCCTCCTCAGACAGCCATTTTGCTTTTTTGCATTTCTTTTCCATGGGGATGGTCTTGATCCCTGTCTCTTGTACAATGTCACGAACCTCCATCCATAGTTCATCAGGCACTCTATCAGATCTAGTCTCTTAAATCTATTTTTCACTTCCACTGTATAATCCTAAGGGGTTTGATTTAGGGCTTCCCTGGTGGCTTAGAGGTTAAAGCGTCTGCCTCCAATGTGGGAGACCCGGGTTCGATCCCTGGGTAGGGAAGATCCCCTGGAGAAGGAAATGGTAACTCACACCAGTATTCTTGCCTGGAGAATCCCGTGGACAGAGGAGCCTGGCAGGCTATAGTCCACGGAGTCGCAAAGAGGTGGACACGACTGAGCGACTTCACTTCTTCTACTTGAATGGTCTAGTAGTTTTCACCACTTTGTTCAATTTCAGTCTGAATTTGGCAATAAGGAGTTCATGATCTGAGCCACAGTCAGCTCCCAGTCTTGTTTTTACTGACTGTAGAGAGCTTCTCCATCTTTAGCTGTGAAGAATATAATCAATCTGATTTTGGTGTTGACCATCTGGTGTTGTCCATGTGTAGAGTGTTCTCTTGTGTTGTTGGAAGAGGGGGTTTGCTATGACCAGTGCGTTCTCTTGGCAAAACTCTATTAGCTTTTACCCTGCTATATTCCGTATTCCAAGGCCAAATTTGCCTGTTACTCCAGGTGTTTCTTGACTTCCTACCTTTGCATTCCAGTCCCCTATAATGAAAAAGACATCTTTTTTAGGTGTTAGTTCTAAAAGGTCTTGTAGGTCTTCATATAACTGTTCAACTTCAGCTTTTTCAGCGTTACTGGTTGGGGCATAGACTTGGATTACCGTGATACTGAGTGGTTTGCCTTGGAAATGAACAGAGATCATTCTGTCATTTTTGAGGTTGCATCCAAGTACTGCAGTTCAGACTCTTTTGTTGACCATGATGGCTACTCCATTTCTTCTAATGGATTCCTGCCTGCGGTAGTAGATATAATGGTGATCTGAGTTAAATTCACACATTCCAGTCCATTTTAGTTCACTTATTCCTAGAATGTCGATGTTCACTCTTGTCATCTCCTGTTTAACCACTTCCAATTTGCCTTGGTTCATGGACCTGACATTCCAGGTTCCTATGCAACATTGCTCTTTACAGAATCAGACCTTGCTTCTATCACCAGTCACATCCACAACTGAGTATTGCTTTTGCTTTGGCTCCATCCCTTCATTCTTTCTGGAGTTATTTCTCCACTTATTTCCAATAGCATATTGGGCACTTACTGGACCTGGCTGCTGCTGCTGCTGCTGCTGAGTTGCTTCAGTTGTGTCTGACTCTTGGCAACCCCATGGACTGCAGCCCACCAGGCTCTGCCATCCCTGGGATTCTCCAGGCAAGAACACTGGAGAGGGTTGCCATTTCCTTCTCCCACCGACTTGGGGAGTTCTTCTATCAGCATCCTATCATTTTGCCTTTTCATACTGATCATGGGGTTCTCAAGGCAAGAATACCAAAGTGGTTTGCCATTCTCTTCTCCAGTGGACCACATTCTGTCAGAACTCTCCATCATGACCCACCCATCCTGGGTGGTCCCACAGTGCATGGCTTAGTTTCAGTGAGTTAGCTGTGGTCCGTGTGGTCAGATTGGCTAGTTTTCTGTGATTATGGTTTCAGTGTGTCTGCCCTCTGATGCCCTCTTGCAACACCTGTCATCTTACTTGGATTTCGTTGGGTATCTTTTCACGGCTGCTCCAGCAAGCGCAGCCACTGCTCCTTCCTTTGGACGAGAAATATCTCCTCACAGCCGCCCCTCCTGACCTTGAATGTGGAGTAGCTCCTCTCAGCCCTCTTGCGCCCATACAACCACTCTAACAAGTTTAAACCAAAAAGGGAATTGAGCCAATGATGCCATATCTTACAGCATAATTGGAAATTCTAGAGGAGGTGTTTTTGAGCTGAGCTTTCAGAATTACTTCATCAACTTAAAAGTATCACAAAATTGGCTTAGTGAGGAAAAAAATACCATTGTGGTCACCACAAGAAGCAACGTTGCCTCCTTTGACATAATTGGGCAAGAGAATGATTGAAAAGGAGGTGCCACTGCAGCTCAGTACCCCCAAAAGAGGAATTTACTGGACAGGGGTCATTCTTAGACAACTGAAACATGCAGCTATATCTAATTTACTGAAGAACTGTGTGCCTACCATTTGATGTTCCCACTTTCTCATCCTAAGTCCTGAAAGGGTGTCTATTTCTTGAAGCTAAGTTATATGCGGAGATCTCAGCTGCCAGAAAATTTGAGGCATGTAAATTTTCTTTTGTAAGCTCTGATTGGAAATTGCACTAAAAGTGGCGGGAGAAGCATCGAGTTAGCCAACCTGTCATATCTCTTAAAGAGGACTTAGATGGTGATGCCAGATACATTTGGGTCGACTTGGTGCCCACTGGGAAACCATCAAAGATTTCTGAATAAAGGGAGAACATATTAAAGACTAGACTTTGGGAATATTAATCTGGTAGATGGAAAAATGACTTTTAATAATTTATTGCATGTTTTTTAATAAAATAAATTATATAGCCTTCTGATGTCAAATGCATATGTAGCATATTTGACCTTAAAAAAATATCTTTAATGGAGTGCCAGTCTAGAGTTTTCAATTTCACAGTCACTACACTAAAGAGCACCGAAGAATTGATGCCTTTGAACTGTGGTGTTGGAGAAGACTCTTGAGAGTCCCTTGGACTGCAAGGAGATCCAACCAGTCCATTCTGAAGGAGATCAGCCCTGGGATTTCTTTGGAAGGAATGATGCTAAAGCTGAAACTCCAGTACTTTGGCCACCTCATGCAAAGAGTTGACTCATTGGAAAAGACTGATGCTGGGAATGATTGGGGGCAGGAGGAGAAGGGGACAACAGAGGATGAGATGGCTGGATGGCATCACTGACTCGATGGACGTGAGTGTGAGTGAACTCCGGGAGTTGGTGATGGACAGGGAGGCCTGGTGTGCTGCATTTCATGGGGTCGCAAAGAGTGGGACATGACTGAGCGACTGAACTGAATTGAACTTAACTGAACACTTAAGAGATAATTAAGTCTAGACAGATGGAGTGATGGCCAAGGAAGAAGAAAGTAAAGAAGACAGTGGAGAAAGGCAGCCAAGGAAGGAAATTTGAGAAACTCATATATCTGAGAGTTAGAATAAGCTAGAAGCAATATAAAAGGAAAATTAAAGAGTGAAAGGATCAGTCAACATGGATATCTAGAGAAGAAAAAGAATGAAATGAATCAAGATGATTATACTAGTGATACATGCTATAAAGTTAAATGAAATTGAGTTCAGAGAACTGGAAATTGAATAGAAAAGAGCTACTATATTTTAAAATATAAATTCCTGTAGGGCGGTGAAGATAGGCCTCTACTGAGGATTAAGGAATGAGTGCACTCTGCATATAAGTTAAATAAGCAGGGTGACAATGTACAGCCTTGACATACTCCTTTCCTAATTTGGAACCAGTCCGATGGTACATGTCTATTTCTAGCTATTGCTTCTTGATCTGCATACAGATTTCTCAGGAGGTAGGTAAGGTGGTCTGGTATCCCCATCTCTTAAGAATTTCCCACAGTTTGTTGTGATCCACACAGTCAAAAACTTTAGCATAGTCAATGATGTAGAAGTAGATGCTTTTCTGGAATTCTCTTGTTTTTTTCTATGATCCAATCCTCTGCCTTTTCTAAATCCAGCTTGAATATCTGGAAGTTCTCATTTCCCATAGTGTTGAAGTCTCCCTTGGAGAATTTTTGAGTGTTACTTTGTTAGTGTGAGATGAGTGTAATTGTGTGGTAGTTTGAACATTCTTTGGAATTGCCTTTCTTTGAGATTGGAATGAAAACTGATCCTTTCTGGTCCTATGGCCACTGCTGAAATTTTCAAATTTGCTGGCATATTGAGTGCAGCACTTTCACAGCATCATCTTTTAAGATTTGAAATAGCTCCACTGGAATTCCATCACCTCCACTAGCTTTGTTTGTAGTAATCCTTCCTAAGGCTCACTTGACTTTGCATTCCAGGATGTCTGGCTCTAGGTGAGTGATCACACCATCGTGGTTATCTGGGTCATGAAGATGTTTTTGTATAGTTCTTCTGTGTATTCTTAATATCTTCTGCTCCTGTTAGGTCCATACCATTTTTTGTCCTTGATTATGCCCATTTTTGAATGAAATATTCCCTTGGTATCTCTCTTGAAGAGATCTCTAATCTTTTGCATTCTACTATTTTCCTCTGTATCTTTGCATTGAGTACTTAGGAAGGCTTTCTTTTCTCCCCTTGCTTGGTAGTCTGCATTCAGAAGGTTGCCTATCTCCAATTTATTTAGTTTTTCTTTCTTTTTTTTCCTTCCAGGATTTTATCTTGTCCTCCATCTTGGATGTAACTTTCTGCTCTTTCATGCTGATTACCTTTCTATAATGTGGTTTTTAGTCACTCTGGGACTGTTCTTGTTTCTTTTGTTTGCCCGCTGTTGGAAGAGGGTAAGAGGCTTGTGTAAGCTTCATAATGGGGAGGCCTTGTGGTGGGAAATACTGAGTCTTGCTCTGGTGGGCAGGGCCTTGCTCAATAGAGCTTAAAAACAATTATCTGCTGATGGTAGGGTTGCATTTCCTCCCTGGTAGTTTTTGCCTTGAGGCGACCTGGCTCTTGGACCTAGGGCTCTAAGCTCGGGTTAATGGCAAACTCCGAGTTTTACACCAAAGGCAATCTTCCCAGACAGCTGCTGCCAGTCCCCCTGTCCTTGTGGTGAGCCCCTGCTGACCCATGGCTTCACAGGGGGCCCTCCAACAGTAGCAGGTAGTTTTGGTTCAGTTTCCTGTGGAGTCTCTGCTCCTTTCCTCTGAGTCTAGGTGCACACAAAGTTTTGTTTGTGTCCTTCATGACTGGAGTCTCTAGTTTTCCCAGTGCTGTGAAAGTCTTATAATCAAATCCTTCTGGTCTTCAAGGTCAGATTCCCTGGAGATTCCCAGTCCCTTTGTCACGTCCCCAGGCTGGGAAGCCTGGTGTGGGGTTCCAAACCTTCAAAATAATAGGAAAACTTATTTGGTATTACTGTTTTCCACTTTGTGGGTCACTCACCCAAGGTATGGAATTTGATTCTATCATGATTGTTCCTCTCCTACCATCTGGCTACAGCTTCTTTGTCTTTGGACATTTTTTTTTTTTTTTTTTGTAGATTCCTGCATCCTCCTGTAAATAGTTATTCAACTGCTAGTGGTGATTTTGATGCTCTTGCTGGAGGAGATGAGCACATGTCCATCCATCTGCTCCATCTTGAACTGGAACATCCATCTGGATCATCTTGAGGTTTATCTCTGTTGACTACATTTCACTTGAGAAAGGATTGCATTTTCCTGCATTTTTTATACACCCGTCTGCTTTAAATTGTGTCTTGGACATTGGGAGTGGCATATTGTAGACAATCTAGATTCTGTTATATTTCTTTGAGAATTTTTATTTACTCCCCCAATCTCCACTTTTTAAAAGCTATAACTTAACCTGTCTTAACTAAAACTGCAAACTTTGTGTTTCTTGCATTGGGTAACACATTAAGGCTCAACTGTTTTTGAACTTTGTGCTGCTTTGGGCCTGCCTTATGTAAGTGTGGTTTAGGGAGCAGCCATTTAGGCCAAGTTCACTTGTAAAATTGGGACTGAACCTCAGTGACTCTCTCCTTTGTTAGATTTGTCTCTGGTTCTCCAGAACATTAAACTACAGGTTTTCTAATCAATATTTTAGCTGCTTTAGCAGACTTGACTGGTGAAAAGACAGAAGCATCATAGTATAAAGAATTCTATACTTAAGTAAGAAAATTTAAGATTTCCAAGAAAAAGTAAGCTTTCTTTGGCTTCAGAAACTCCCTAATAATGAGAATCACTAATTGTAGAATATAGCTACAATATAGTAGAAATTTCAGTTAAGACTGCTGCTGCTGCTGCTAAGTCGCTCAGTCATGTCCGACTCTATGCGACCCCATAGATGGCAGCCCACCAGGCTCCTCCATCCCTGGGATTCTCTAGGCAAGAATACTGGAGTGGGTTGCCATTTCCTTCTCTAATGCATGAGAGTGAAAAGTCAAAGTGAAGGCGCTGAGTCGTGTCTGACTCTTAGTGACCACATGGACTGCAGTCTACCAGGCTCCTCTGTCCATGGGATTTTCTAGACAATGTAGTAAATATGTCCAATTAAAACAGTATAATACTATTGCATATTTTCTTTATTTCCTAACTGTGAAAGAAGAGAAATTCATGATTGGCCGCTCATTATGCCTACTTATGTTCTCCAACAAAAGTCCTATTCAAGAACCACATTGCCTCAGAAATGTTCAGAAATTAAATTTGTGGCTCCCTTGCCAGATGCACTCAAGCAGACATTGTCAAGACATTTTTCTTTTTGTAGTAGAATCCAACTTTTATTAATGAAAGCACATTTTTCTAAAATACTTATGAAAATTTAGAAACTAAGTGAGGGAAAGATCAGCTTACTCTTCACACACACACATACAAATAATTTCAAGGACATTCTACACAATGATAATGAGCAGATAAAAATACATACATACACCTGGCAAAATATAAAGGAAAACAATTTCCCACTATTATTGATATTTACATTAATGGGGAAAAAGTAAAAATACAGTCTAATCAATTATTTCATATTAATATATAAGAAACAATACTGGACAAATTCAGGTTTAAATTTAAAAATGAAATTTATTTAAAAATCCATATTATTGTCAGTCATATAAAAGTCAACTTCACTGGAGTGGGTTGCCATTTCCTTCTCCAGGGAATCTTCTTGACCCAGGAATAGAATATGGTATACTAGCATTTATGTAGAGTGTTTAAGAAGTCTATTTTACTTTATCTGAGCTGTTGGAATATTTCTATGTACATTTTTCCCCCTATGTTAGTATCTATTATTACTCATAATTATTCTCCAGTGATCTGTAATAGAGAATTGAAACCTAAATGCCCAGGGAGTATCTTTTTTTTTTTTAAACTCGTGAATAGTCCCCCTTTATGGTAAGAGGAGATGTTTATAAAGAAGAGAATAGCCCTTTCAATGTAGATTTCTCGTTCTACTCTCATATCTTAAAATATTTCTGATGTTTAGAACTAGCAATATATTTCCAAACTCTGGTTGCAATATGCCAAGTAATTTCTCTGTCTGTCTTAACACCAGGTAATTTTTTAAACTCTTCGGAGCAACAGTGCTCCCACCTAAACAAAATCTACTGTGCTTCTTCCATAAAATAGTGATAAATGAGTAGAGCAGTGACCTTTTATAATGAGAAATATCACAAGACTGGCTTTCTCATAGTATTTCAAGTGCATTTTCTCCTGAAAGATCATAAGAAACTGCCTTTTATGCTCTTCTCTCTGTAAAATTGGCCTGTTCCAAATTTAGTGCTGATTTTTTCATGTGTAGAACCAGAAGGGATAAAATTCACTGTATTCTATTAAAATAATAAAAGGCTTTGGAACCCTATTCATGTTTCTAGTTAAATGAACAGAATCAAAAATAATATGGATATATTTGCTTTTTCATATTTTTGAAACTCAGTCAATATTGCCTTATATATTTAGACATCTGAGTTGTACAATTTCATCCTAAATACCCTAAGGGTTTAAGAATAATAAGAACAATATTATAATGAATTGAGAATTTGATAAAGTAAACAGTTCTCACATTCATAAAATTATAGTACTTAAATTATAACTTTATCATCTTGACCAACCCAAGCAGAACTGAAGCATCTGGATTAACTCAGATTGTTAGACATCATTAGTCATTTTTTTTTTTTTTAGTGGACCAACCAATGATACTCCAGATAGCTTGAACCAGTAGATGTCAGTTTCATTCTTTCAGGGAAAAAATTATTCCTGTATTTTCTTTAGTTATTACTTGTAATACGGAGAATAAACTGTGAGAGATTGTATGATGATATGCAGAAATTTAGGAAAGACAGTAAACTCTTATCAGTGTTTCTGAATCTGGATAAAAACATACAAACAATATTGTCAGTATAAAAATAAAAAGCAGTGTAGGAAAAGTGCTTAACACTTTGGAATTCAACAAAGAAAAACTTCTGATTAGAGAACAAGGGAAATAAGATGTGAAATAAATAAGATTTGAAAATGACTTAAGACAAGGTAGAACTTTGCTTTGAAGAGCACACTTAAGCTTGAGGACGTTATAGAAGCAAAAGTAGGTGTGTTTAGAGAGATGGGTGATGGCAGACTTTATGGTATCATGGTATATAAGCCAAGAAACTACTTATTAGTATGGGCAAATGTCATGGGGCAGAGCACCCCTAATTTTTTGGCATCATTTTATAAGGAACACATGTCAGACACATGAATGCACCATGATTGTGCTTCAGGGGAGTTCCTGTCTGCTCTACTGTTCTATTTTCTTTAAGCACAAGCATGAAAATAACCTTATAAATAGGAATAAATACTTAGGGCTCAGACTTTAGATTCAGAGATTAAATGCCAACAATTTTGGGAGTACTGAAAGAGTCATGTGTACATACTTTGAGATTTTAGCAGCTTAGAATATGGTGGTTCCTCCTACTGGTACAAAAGTAAGTGAAAGTGAAAATGACTCAGTCGTGTCCAGCTCTTTGTGACTCCACAGACTAAACAGTCCCTGGAATTCTCCAGGCCAGAATAATGGATTGGGTAGCTTTTCTCTTGTCCAGGGGATCTTCCCAGCCCAGGGATCAAATCCAGGTCTCTGGCATTGCAGGCGGAGTTTTTACAAGCTGAGACATAAGGAGCAATGGGAGGAAGTATCTAATCTAGGAAGTTGATGTTTGAGTGCTGTCTTTCCTACTGGAAGAGGAAAAGACTTCAATTTCTATCAGTCCAATACTAAGCAAACTAGAGAAAGAGATGATGGAGCCCTTGTTATATATAATGTATATTTATAAGATAGCTTAATTTGTGTGAAACTTAGCACATGAGAAAGAAAGTGTTAGGAAACTAAGCAATAGTTTCAGGATGGATTGTGAATGGTGAGGAAACTTTTGGTTTTGAAATAACATTCAAAAGATAATTATGTTTTAAACCCTAGAAATTGTAAAAGTCTTATGATCAAAATGCTGCTCAGGAAATTAATCTAGCAGTCATTTTAGGATGATTATATATAAAAGCAACTCTGGAGCCATGGTATCTACTTGCAAGTATTAAAGATGATCCACTAATAAGTATTTATGAGAAAAGAGTGGCAGTGAAAATTGGGAAAGACACTCATGTGGGAGATTATAAATAATAAAATTATAGATGATTGATATGAAAGAGCAAACATTTTTGAATTTTCAAGCTTGAATTGTAATCCAATGGAAAACATTTTGAAGAAAGTACTTTAAGGAGAAGTGAGTGGCCTCAGTTAGCCAGATAATGTAATGAAGCAAGTGTCACATGTACAAGATAGTGCTCAGAAAATTAAATATGTTGTGGGTAGATCTTGGAGATTGACTGGAACTGAAGGTACACATGAAGAGTTATCTACCTACAATTGACGCCTTCAGTCTAGAGAGACTACCTAAATCGAAAGTTCTTACATTCACAAACAAAACGACAGCAGTTGATGGGCCAAGATTGACAATAGGTTTGAGACTGAGAGTGGAATAAAGGTCTGACGCTAATTCTGAGGCTCTTTATATAAATTCTATTGAAAGGGCTTCCTTGGTAACTCAGGAGACAGCGGTTAGATTCCTGGGCTGGGAAGATCCTCTGGAGAGGGACAGGCTATGCATTCCAGTGTTTTTGGGCTTCCCTGGTAGCTCAGCTGGTAAAGAATCTGCCTGCAATGTGCGAGATCTGGATTCAATCTCTGGGTTGAGAAGATCCCCTGGAGAAGGGAATGGCTACCCACTCCAGTATTCTGGCCTGGAGAATCCCATGGACAGAGGAGGGTAGCAGACTATGGTCCCTGGAGTCTCAAAGAGTCAGATACGACTGAGTGACATTCAATTTCCCAGGGAAGTAGAACTCGGAGAGTGCTTAAAGGAAAGGATAGCAAGTAGACAGCAATTTCTAGTAGGTGGTTTCTTTGATATGAATATCTTGGGCAATGATTTTTAATATTAGTTTCTTCCTTAAAGGTTTCAATTCTTCACCTCAAAGGATGAGTGGAAATTTCTCTAAGTTACTATATCATGTGTTTACAACATATAACTGAATGATTACCAAATCATCACCCGGGTGGTTACCAAAATGGGAAAACAATGTAACATAACTTCAACTTTCAAAAAGGGTCTTCTGAAAAGGAAGTTTAGCTCAACACTCACATAAGAGAATTTGGCTTGAGTTTCATACTTTTCTCAACATAGTTTACAAGTACCACTTATAAAACTTATGCATCCTGTATGAGGAAGTATTGTAGAGGCTAAAGCAAATACTACATAAATCTGGCTTTCAATCATCATTCTGTCATTTCACAATTGTGTGACTTCTGTGCCTAAAATAGAGCAGGTAACATTTTTCTCCCATGGTTTTGAGGAAAGAATGAGTTTGTAAGGAGCACAGCACAGAACTGTGTGCACTGAGCATTAAGTAAGTTCTTGTTTTCCTTATAACCAAGCTATCTTCTGTGCTATAGCCCTAGGACTCTAATGACCTGTGAATAACCAAGGGCACCCAAAGACAAGTTATCTCGTGTGCTGTTTTCTTGAGTTTGTGCTGATGAATTATCAACTTTAAGTTTCTGGCCAGGGAAGATTTGGAAGCTCATGTAACCAGATACTTGTGTGTTACTTCAGTTGTGTCTGACTCTTTGTGATGCCGTGGACTGTAGCCCACCAGGCTCCTCTGCCCATGGAATTCTCCAGGCTAGCATACTGGAGTGGGTTGCCATTTCCTAAACTATAGAATGCTTTTTCTTTCAGTTTGGAAAAATGCCATAAAGAATTATGATTTTCTCCATCATGGGTCATAGCCCCTCTCTTTAGAGGTAGGTTACTGTGATTAGAGATTCTACCTGTATTATTTAAGTTGAAGGGAGAGGATAACTTACCAGAAAGAGGATGGGTAGCACTGACATGTTTCTTATGGGAATTGTTGTAAATTAAGAGAACTGTCTCCAATTTTTAAGCCAGTGCCTGAGCCAAACCTTTTCCTCTGAGATGGAGAGGAAATATTTAGAGTCATAGAACCTTGGAAGATGTAAAGGAATTTGTATCTAAAAGGAGTGATTTGTTTGTATCTTCTTTAATTTCTTAATCAATATCATAATTTTCAGCATATAATTTTTTAATTATGTAGGCATTTATTACTATAAATTTACCTTTTAGAATTGATTTTGCTGCATCCAATAAGTTTTTCTATATTGTGTTTCTATTTCATTTGTCTCGATACTTTTTAATTTCCCTTTTTATTTCTTCTTTGATCCATGGTTGTTTAGGAATGTGTTGCTTAATTTTTACATATTTGTCAATTTTCCAGCTTTCCTCTGGTTATTGTTTCTAGTTAAATAATACAGTAGTTTGTAGAGGTACTTAATATAATTTATGTCTTCTTGAACTTGTTTTATGGCCTAATATATGATCTATCCTACAAAATGTTCCAAATGCACTTGGAAAATATGTATTAGGTTACTGTTGGATGGAATGTTTTGTATATGTCTATATAACCATTTGGATTATGGTGTTATTCAAATCTTCTCTTTATTAACTGTCTGTATAAAAGATCTAGCCATCTTTTGAGAGTGAAATATTAAAGTTACCAACTATTATTTTATTGTGATTTATTTTCCCTTTTAGTTCTATTAGTATTTGCTTCATCTATTTATTGACAGGCAGATTCTTTACCACTGTACCACTTGTGAATGCTCCTACAGAACAATCCCCTGAAGTAGGATATGGCAACCTACTCCAGTATTCTTGCCTGGAAAATTCCATGGACAGAGAACCTGGTGGGCTACAGTCCCTGGGTCACAGACAATCAGACACAACTGAGCAATTGAGCATGTACATTATATATTAAGTACTCTGATGCTCAGTATACTCCATTAACTTCTAAGTTCTTTTAAAGGATAAGAACTCTAAGTATGTCTATGAAGCAGTCAGAGTACTGGGTTATCATTTTTCTAGTTTACAAGTGAAAAAGCTTAAAAATACTTCCTAGAATGGTAGTAGTGTTTCAATTAGAAGCCACACCTTGGTTGACCCCGGGTTGGGACTAAACTTGAGGGGAGTTGCTTTCTGTCAGTGCTCCTGACTCAGCCCTCATCTTGCCTCA
Organism: Nanger dama; assembly: GCA_917880005.1. Taxonomy (NCBI): domain Eukaryota; kingdom Metazoa; phylum Chordata; class Mammalia; order Artiodactyla; family Bovidae; genus Nanger; species Nanger dama. The sequence goes on from CAKJTW010000007.1 coordinate 43,520,599, forward strand.
GGTCCTACTCTAGCCACTTTACTCAGCTTGGCAAGGAGGCTTTGGGCATGCTAATTCCTGCCATTTCTCCATGCCTGTAGAGGCTTGGTTTTCTATACGATTAGAGTAGTTCATCCATTTTAGTTAAGGCATTTGTACTTCATAGCATCTTCTTTCCAAAAGCTATTTCTACAAATATTCCCATGAATTACCGTAATTTTTCCTTTGGGGCTCTTCTCAAATGCTCAGTTCTAGGAGGGAGATCTTCCCAGACCACCCTTCCAAAGAATAGACTTATTTATTCTCTGTCTGCTTACTTTGGTTTGTTTTCTGTCACTGCACTCATCTTTTCCTGACATTTTACTCTATAAATTTATCTATATCTCTCTCCACTTAAACTCCATAACAAGAAGGATTTTTTTTTGACACTTTGTTTACAGATACATAAAACTTGAAGAGGGGTAGGATTGATTGTATAAATTGTATAAGTTGATGGTATATAAATGAGACTATATTAGAATTAGAATGTTTCTCAAAGTTAATAAAGGAGGTGGGAAACTTCATTCACAACCAATGACTAAATTGATATGTTAACACTGAAAGAACATTCTTAACATGCAGTGTTATCAGGAATGTTAACATTCTTGCTTAATGTCTTATAAGAACAAGAAACCATTCAAATATACAGGCCTAGTCATAAAATCAAGTATACAAGTTGTACTCTTTGGTTTTAAATGATTCCAAATAATCATGACTGATTGCTGAAGAAATTAATTGATGGGTATTAACAGATGCAGGCAATAGCATAAAAAATAGAAAATGTGGATAAAGTGGTTTGAGATTTAAAGCCAACTTACTGATTTTTCTTCTAATTTTGTTGATGTCTTGTTGTACTCCCAGAAGTAGGTACTTGAGTGTTTTCTGAATGGTCCTAGACTATTTCTTGTACTTTTTCATCCTTCACATTTTCTGTATTGCTTTTTTTAGTTGGGGAAATCATTCATGGTTGCTGTGATGAGTGGAGAAGGAAATGGTAACCCACTCCAGTACTCTTGCCTAGAAAATCCCATGGACGGAGGAGCCTGGTGGGCTGCAGTCCATGGGGTCACTAAGATTCAGATACAACTGAGTGACTTCACTTTCACTTTCATGCATTGGAGAAGGAAATGACAACCCACTCCAGTGTTCTTGCCTGGAGAATCCCAGGGACGGAGGAGCCTGGTGGGCTGCTGTCTATGGGGTCGCACAGAGTCAGCCACGACTGAAGTGACAGCAGCAGCAGCAGCTGTGATGAGTAAATTAATTTCAAGATGTATAAATCAAAAATGAATAATTTCATCCATTTGTATCCCTATATCATTCTATAATGAAGCCCAGTATGCTTCTCTTTATTCTACATGGCCTTAAACAGTTTTCTCCACATATATTTATAAAAACCAGAATTATATTGCCTACTACTGTATAACTTCCTTTTTTCAGTTAATGTGATAGCACGGTCACTCTTCCTTCCTTCCAGGGTTATAAAAGTACCTCTTATTTAAAGCTACATGTTATTTGTCATGGACATACTGCCATTTATTAAATCATTCTATTTTCTTATTGAATGGTATTATAATTGATTCCAGATTTTTGCCACCATAAAGGTGCTTCAGTAAATACATTATATGAATATATATTTTGTATATAGTAGATTCCCAAAAGCGGGGGGATTACCAGATCAAGGGCTTTGTGTACTTATACTTTTAAAAGATAATGAGGGATTACTTTCCAAAAGATTGTAAAATAAAATATTTATCTTTAAATTTTCAAAGATTGTCAAGAACCCCTGGGCTTCTTGCTGTTCTATTTTAAATTCCAGATGATCCAGCTATAATTTCCAAATCTAAAAAAAAAGGTTTCTAACATCAATAATCATGGGCATTACATGAAAATATACAAATATCTGTACAAATGCATAGTTTTCAAATTGTACTGAATTGCCTGAAGCCAAGTTATCATATTAAAAGTACTTTGAACTTTAAATTGAATGTTTGCATAAATCAGAATCTTCAGTTGCTCTTTATGGAATATATTCAGAAGCACAGAGAAGAATAAAAAAATTCAAACAAGTAAACAGACAAAATTTCTTACCTATTATGGTTATCAGAAGCAGCATATATAGGACTTATCATACAGTAGTGAACACGTGGTTGAGAGAATTCTCAGCACTGTAGCGGCACTTTTTCAAAAAGTCAGCAAATTTCTTTCCTCAGTGAGACAGCTATGCTGGTTCTTGGGATATACCCCTATTTTGCCCAGTATTATAACTAGGATTAATTCATAGCATAACTGAGTCAGAATGAGGGATAAAAAGAACAAGGGAGTAAAGGCCGTTTACCACAAAGGAGCTACAAGAACTAGTCTTGAGAGCCGGGGATTATGTGCAGGACTGAATCCTGAAGATGCTTTATGAAAGGGGTCAGTACACAAATCAAATAAGGGAGAACTTATTGATTTTGAAGCACTCTCCTGAAATTCAAGATTTAATATCCTGCCAAAGATCACAAGAGATGTGGACAAGCATGCTGTAGCCATGTTAAGTGAAGTTAAAGTGCTGAATTGTTTATGTCAGACAACAGAAGCAGGATGACAAAGCTCAGAGAAGTTTGCATGCTACAGTGAAACACTGTAATGCTGGAAGACCTGACATATTGGTGTGTTCTATGGAAATGTCCAGGGAATGCACCATTTATTAATATCATAAGGCTAGCTCTGATAAGGGCATAGAATCACCAGGAAGTTTAATGGCTATTCTCCTCTGTTGCTCAGGTATGATGGTAGGAGAGACCATTACCTAACTGGGTAAAAGCTATCATCCCTGTCCAGTTTCCAAATTTCAATCAATTTCCAGACCTGTAATTTATTTATTGAAGAAAAGCTAAATCCCCAGGAAAAGGACTCTGCAATACCATGACAGGCATACATGGTAATAAATCTTCATGTTCTTCCACAAAGGAACCTACAATGATTTACATCAGTAACTAACTGTATACTGAAGAAAGGGGAATATTTTGAGAACTTAAATAATAGTTGCCATGGTATTTTTATTAAAATGGAGCATGTGGGAACTAGGTAACGGAGCATCTTGGCCATGGTCCAATTCACAGTGAACCTATTATAGTTATTCTGTGATTTTCCCCCTCTGATGTCTGAATGTATTACTGGGGTGGACATACTAGATAGTTGGCACACACTCCATTTTGGGCCTTTGGCTTGCATGATAGGAGCCATCATAGTATGGAAGGTCAAGTAAAAGCTTCTGGAACTGAACCACCTCTGGCCAGGATAGTGGATCAAAACAAAATTCCATCTAGGGTTTAGGCATGGAAATCAGTGTCACACTCAAAGGTTTAAAGGATGAGTGGGTGTTCATCCCTATAATAGATCTGTAGCTCTATTCACCAGTCTTACCCCTACAGAAACCAGACTAGATCCTGGATAATACTTCAAAGAAGAATTGTAAAAGAATGAAATAGAACAAACATTAAATGCAATATTAAACACATTGTTCAACAGAAGCCTGTCTTGAAATGAAAAAGCTAAATTTACACAATAAGAAAAGATATGGCTAGGAAAAATTGATCCAGATTAACTGCATGACATATCCTGGTAATATTATGGGACACTGGGATAAGAGGAAACTTTGTGTTTCCAAGGAGAAATACTAAATCTCTTATAATGGCAAAAATCAAATTGGCTTTGCATTTCTTTTCACCAAGATTTAACATCAGCACTCAATGACAAACATACATATTATGTTCTGAAGAGTATAAGTATGTGAAATTGCACTTTAGCTATATCAATCCCAGTCATGCTACTTTGAACATGTAAGATTTAGGGAAATTTTTATGTGAGCCTTCCTTGAGCAAATGCTACAAGACAGAATTTCTATGGCTAAGAGATGAATGGGGAAACCAAGTTTAAAGGACTGGCAATGGAAATTAAAAATATTTAACTATAGATTACAACTATAATGAGTAGATTAGGAGAATAGAATAGGATGTAAATGTATGTAGAAGAAGTAGAGAGGACATATCTCATCACATATGGTAAGGAGAAGCATGTTAAAAGATAAACTGAGGCATATTAAAGCATTTTAATTTATTTGAGCAAAAATAGATTCAACTGGGGACCGTGCCAAACTGGAACTGGTTAAAAGCACTCTGCTGATAGCAACTATGGGAAAGACTTATATACAGAAGATGTGATAATAAAGACAGGAAATTATTTGTTAGGCTACAGCTTGTAAACCTAGTTGGCTGTTTGTAAATAATTATCCTTAGATTTCAATTTTATAACCATAAGGCCTTTACAGGCTTAGATTTTTGGTTTACTTATTTAGACTTCTACGACATTGGAGCCACTGCCATCTAACTGTCCCATTGTTTAATTAATTTAACAGGGATAACCAAGTTAAAGTTTTAAGTAGTTTCTCAGATTGCTTCGCTTTAGGTATATAACTAGAATCCTAAGTATATTATTTTATTTTAACAGATCAATTATAAACATAAGCATCTTTGACATTTCAAGGGTTCTGGCTAATGTATGTTGTTTAAGAAGAGAGTGTGGAGAAAGGTAAAAGAAATAAGGTAATTTTAATATTTCTCACAGTAAAAAATTAATATTTTGTAAATAGGGTGCTAATAGCATAATGTAAAACTATAAATCTAGTCAAGCTAGAACAACAGCAACAATACTTTATAAACATAAGAATTACACATACGTCAAGATGCAAAGAAATAGATCAGCATGAAAAAGAATGATTAAATGATGCAAACAAAACCAATTAAATGAAACCAAATTGCTAAAATCAAATGTATTTGTCATTTAAGTAAATTATCTCAACTTATCTATTAAATGACAATTTCAGGACAGATCACAATGAAAAAGACAACTTTGAACTGTATACTAGGGAACTGTCTAAGACAAAAGTGAAAGAACCCTCCTGTTAATATTAGATAAGATAGAAGACAGGTCTAAAAGTAAAAAATGATTTCAACTTCTGTGCATTAAAGATTAATTGCCATAGCAATTGCTGTTCACTGGAAACAACTAGAAAACTGGAAAATTAAGTGAAATAATGGTTTTCAGACAATGGGCAGTAGGAAGACTGACAAAACTGTGATGTCTGAGAGAAAAGAAGCAAATGAAATGGTCCCTAAAGTTGACCTAGGTTACTGACTGTTCGTAATTTCTGGATTACAACGCAAGGAGAGGAACCATCACAAAGGATAGCTGAACTGAGAAGACAGAGATCAAAATGAGGCAGGTAGAATTTGAAACTTGAAATGAAAGTGACATAAAAGGAAGTAAACAGAAGGAGAGGGAGAGCACAAGAGCAAAAGAGAAAGCAAGGGAGAATAAAGAGTTCCAAGAATGGTAAATATGCAAATAATATAGAATATACTTTTTCTAATTTTAATTTATTTAAAAGATAATGAAGTAACAAAATTGTATAGCTAAAAAACAGATAAAATTGAAATAGAATTAAAAATAATATTCATATATTCCAAAAGAAGGCAAGAAAGGGAAACAAAAATAGAAACAAATGAGAGTAAAGACTAAAATAGTAGATCTTAATACAGCTTTAACAAATTAAATAAAAATAAATTTTCTCAATCTGGCAAAAAGAAACTAAAAATTTATAGCTAATATTACACTTAATGATAAAAACAGGATGATTTTTCTGTAATATTAGGCTTTAAACAGGAATATCTCTTTTCATCATCTGTACCCAAAATTGTACTGGGTGTTCCAGCTAGTGAAATAAGGTAAGGAAAAGAAAGAAAAGACATAAAACTGAATAGAAAAAGTGAAACTATTTTTATTCCCTGAAAAGTTTTGCAGAAACTCAAAGGTGAAGACATAAAAAGGATTAAAATAAAGATTCAGTTTACAATGATTTTGGAATATAACAAAAGCAACTGGATTTTTATATGGTAGTAACAAAAATTTGAAAATTGAAATAAAAATAACCTTTACAATAGCACAAAGACACATAAAATACAGACTGTCCTCATTTTGCAGGGTGTCATCATCCAAGAAACTCATACAAATAGGAAGTATATTTTTGTACAGTCCCATGGTAACTGAGATTATAATTAGGATACATTTTATAAAGCTGTGCAAAAACTGCTGAAATATGTGTAAAAATATCTGATAAATGCATTGATAAATCATTTCCATTTAATGCAAGACTCAATATTGCTGAATTGAGTACTTCTCTGCAGATTGGTCTATAACTCCAATATAACTTCTGCAAAAATTCTATCTGGCTATTTTTGTTTATGTTGCTATAAAACTTATAGGCTGATTTTAAACTTCTATGGAAATGCAAATGACCTAGAAAAACAAAAGTTTTGAAATACTTATACAACCAGATATTAAAACTTACTATAAAGTTACAGTAATCAAAACAATGTGGTATACTGGAGTAAATATGATTATAGTTTAGTGCATTAGATAAGGTAGTCCAGAAACCAGCTTACAAATACACAGTTAATTGCTTTTTGAAAAAAATTGCTATTATAATTGAATGGGGAAGGAAATGTTTTCAATAATCTTAAAACAATTCATATCTATGGGAAAATTATCCTTGGTCCTCATCTCATACCATAATGAAAAATTAACTCAAAACATATCACATATGTAAACAAATAAACTAAAACTATACAAATTTTGATGAAAATATAGGAAAAATATCTACAACACTTTTGATTATTTGAGATTTATTAGTGAATAAAATACCAAAAGCATGAATCATAGAAGAAAAAAGTTTATAAATTATAATTAAAATCCTCTTTTTTTTTTTTGAAAGCTTATATTTTTTGAAGCAGTTAAGAAACTGAAAAGGCAAGGCATACATTTGAGAAAATACTTTCAAAATGCCTGATCAAGAATTAGAACATATAGGTAACATCTTTATCTAAAAACCAAAAATTGACAGCTCAACTTTTTGGAAATAAACAGACAAAAGTTTTGAACAGGAACTTTTCCAAAGAGGGTAAGTGACTGATAAATAAGCACAGAAGAACATGCTCAACATCAATATTCCTTCTAGAAAAGCAAGCTAATAATACCACATGAAGTTACTACCACAAGTCTCCTAGAGTGGCTAAAATGAAAAAGACTGACAATACCCGTGTAGAGTATACCCGTGTGGAGTAGTGTGGAGTGACTCAGTTATATTTTGCTGTTGCTTGTGGGCATGCAAGATGATGCAGTCACTTTGGAAAAACAGTTTGGTAATTTCACTCCAATGTATTAACAAAAGAGAAATGAACATATATATCCACACAAACATATATGTGATTGGTCATTGTAGATTTACTAATAATTGCCCACAGCTGGAAACAAATGCTTTTGAAATGCTTCTTTGTTAATAAAGTAAAAATAAAATTTTAAAAAATAAATAGAAACAACAACAACACAGCAACAACAAAAGCATTATGATAGATGAAAGCAGCCAAATACAAAAGACTCTGTACCACATAATGCCATTAATATGAATTTCTGGGAAAAAACCCACAAATTACTGTGATAGAAAATAGACCAATGGTTACTATGGGGCAACAGGTCAAGAGATAAACTTCAGATGAGCACAAGTGCACTTGTAGGGGAGATAGAAACATTTTGTAAGTTGGTTTTTATTTTAATAACATAACACATTATTTGCTAAATCACATTGAAATGTATTCATGTCAATGTACCAAAATCTAATAATTTCTGATACATCTATTATTATATACTTATCTTTTTTATCCTATATATTATAGCTATAAATATTCTAAACCAAACTGTCAAATAGAATTTTCTGCCATAAAAAAAAATGTTTATATCTGTGCTGTCCAATACAATGGCCACTAGCTACATGTGACTATTGAACACTTGAAATATAGCTAGTGTGACCAAACAACCAAATTTTAAATTTTATTTAATTTTACTTTAAATAGCAGAAACAGATAATACTTATATTCTAAGTCAGACAGTTATATTTAGGATCTAAGTCTATTCACTTTTTTTTCTTCTTTTCTTCTGACTTTCACTCATGCTGACTTACCTCCTAATATGTTAGATTACCCTTTGGTTATGAGATAAGTACTTGATTTTCCTCTTCCTGTGGAGGTTATTTTTGCCTACTTCTGCTGACATCTCTGACTTGGGACAACTTCAGGCAACCTTGAAGGTCCTGGCTTAAATTAAGAGTTACAGTTAAAGCAATAACAACTCTTTAATACTAGCTTAAGATTTTTATCCTCATTGTAGTGTTACTTAGAACCACTTCCTTTAAAACCTTTGAATGTAGATATTTCCTCTTACTTGTATTTCCAAGAGTTACTCCATCTGCTGAGATTTTTCTCTCATTGAAAAGAATCAATGAGGCATTTCTAACTGTCTTGTTTCATACCTTTTCCCATTTCTTTCTGTGGGGAGTCCCAACCTTCTGAGTAATAGATTATGAATATTAATTCATCCTATTCGCCTGAGCCACAGACTGCTGGATCATTTCTGTTGTCATAGCAACTCACTTAGAGACCTGTTCATGTCATTTCTAATTAAAAAAAGTGCCCTCTTTCATAGACTAAAATCATTTTGAAGCATCAAGAGTAGAGGCTTTAATCTGTGCTTTGTATTACATTACTCTACATTTCATTTGATCCTTTATAAACAATGGTTCCCTATAGTAATGGAAATATTATGTCTTGATGAGTTACTTGGCTTAACCATTTTGACGCCTAGAATTTTCACATTCAGGAACACTTTGATATAACTTTGAAATAAATTATGAGACAAAGTTTTTTTTTATTTCTATGAAATATTAACATGTGAAACAGTTTATTTCTCAGTCTCTGATATTTGCTCGAGAAGATGAGAGTTGAGATAAGACATGCATTATATTTATAGTTGGTATACTGTTCAGGGATGGAGTAAGAAATAGAAAAGTTTTGCTTTTTGAGATGAGTTGAGGGTCAAGGCTGGAGAAAACAGTGAGTTACCAGTGAGGGCTGATATGTTTTATATTTTGGAACAGGCTAGCTGAGTTAAAAAATAGCCATTTAAAAATTTTCTACTATGGCTTAAGATAGCTGAGGAGGGCAAGGCTACCTAACCCATACAGGGCTATGCATCCCTTGAACCATGTTCTAACCAGCTCATAAAACTCTGAGGCAAACAGATTGGTGAACAGCACAGTCCTGGTCCTGGGACCAAGAAGCATTCTAACTTCTCAACTCTTTGAACTTGAACCACCCCTACTAATCATGACTGATCTGATACACTGAAGGCGCTATTAACAGTGGCTGTTCTGATTAATGCTGTGTGGTGTGGCAGTAGTTCCAATTTCCTGTGACTTTCCATCTGGGTAAATAGCTGTCATCATTAGGTAATGGCTGCTTTGTTAGGATAGCAAATTACTAAGCAGTTACTATAATCTAGTGTTAACATGATTTGATTTAATAATTAGTTATGATTTTCCCATTTCTACTTCTAGATGAATAGAAATTTAAAGTATTCTCTTTTTTTTTCCCTCACTCTTTGGTATTTGTATATTCTATCATAAATCTCATCTAATAATCATTTAAAGATTTAAGAATAATCATTTAAAAAATAAAATAATAGAGTAGATATTGGCCACTATAATTTAACTGTCATGATTGTCTTTCATAACTGGAACATGACATAGGAAACTCTTGATTCTTCTTATGTGCCTAATTTCAGGAGTATAAGGTCTGGAAGCAGTAAGGAGAGAAGTTTTATATTCAATTCAGAAAAGAACCCATGACCCTCAGGGAACTAATGTGAATGGGGAAGAGCATCAAGTGTGGGGAATATATATGAAAATCTCCAAGCCAGAATACTGGAGTGGATAGCCTTTCCCTTCTCCAGGGGATCTCCCCAACACAGGGATCGAACCTAGGTCTCCTGCATTGCAGGCAGATTCTTCACCAGCTGAGCCACAAGGGAAACCCAAGAATACTGGAGTGGGTAGCCTATCCCTTCTCCAGTGGATATTTCCAACCTAAGAATTGAACTGGAGTCTCCTGCATAGCGGGTGGATTCCTTACCAATTGAGCTATCAGGGAAGCATATGACCACTTACCAAAATATATTAGATCCTCTTACACCAAAGAAATTTTAGGTCAAAATTATTGCTTACATGAATGTTGAATGATGTTGACTGCAGACATCCGGAAAAAAAAAAAAAGTCACATATAGCCTATTGTTCAGGCAAAGATGAATTTATTGATTATTGTAGGAAGGAAGGATCTTACATTGACAGAATCACAGTAGCATCTCTGAAGGGGAAGTTCAAAGATAGGCTATTTCCATCTTTTGGGCAGTCTGGCTAAGGAACTCTTTTTATACGAAATACTAAATGGGACTGAGAAAATGTCTTGATATGATAAGGTGCAAAGAAAAGTCCCAAGGTGATACAGAAAGTCCCCTTGTACCCATTACCAAATTTCCCATACTGGTAGCATCTTACATTTGAATAGTACTTCTGTCACAACTAATGAGCCAATATTGATGCATTACTATTGACAAAATTCCATATTTTATTCATATTCTTAGGTTTTTTTTAACCCATCACAAGATCCCACACAGACTACTATATTATATTTGCCTTGTCTCCTTAGGCTCCTCTTGGTTGTGACAGTTTCCCAGACTTTCCTTGTCTTGATGATTTTGAGAATCTTGAAGAGTGCTAATCAGGAATATTGTAGATCACCTCAGTTTGGATTTGCTGGCGTTTTACTCATAACTGGACTGGGGTTATTGGTTTGGGGAATAAGGCCACAGAGGTAAAGAGCCAGTCTCATCATATCAGATCAAGGATACCTGCTAAGCACATGATGTTCCTGTTGGTGTTAACCTTGATCATCTAGTGAAGGTAGTATTTATTTAGGTTTCTATATTATAAAGTTACTCTTTCCCCCATCACTCTATACTATACCCTTGGAAAAATGTCACTGTGTGCAGCCCACAGTGAAGGGGTAGGAATTAATGCTCTACCTCCTTAAAGGGGCCACATCACATAAATTATTCAGAATATGGAATTTTTCTGCAGAGAAAATTATCTATTCTCTTCCATTAAAAATTATTGTAGTGGTATAAACTCATGGATTTAAAAAATATTTTGGGTTGTAATATAACAATGCAATATTGGTATTTTTACCATATTTTCACAGTTTATTATCCTGCTTTCCTAAATGTATGTGATATGAATTTTCCTGCACCAATCTCTGTTTCTCCAGCTTCCTTTCCTGCCACTCATTTACTCATCAACTCACCTGAATTATTTGAAATACTCCAAGATAGCCTCATTATCTGTCACCTTAGGACCATCTCTTTGTTTGCCCAGAATGTTCTTCCCTTTTGTGTGTCATTGTTTAACATCCCCTTATTCCTCTGGACACAATTCGGCATCATTGGAAACCATCCCTGAATAACACCTTCCACATCCTTTGTCCTCATTAGGAAACTTTTATAATTCATGTGGATTAAAAAAAAAAAATTTTTTGTCACACCATGTGGCATGAAGGATCTTAATTCCCCCAACAAGGGATTGAACCTGTGTCCCCTGAAATAGAAGCATGAAATCTTAACCACTGGGTTGCCAAGGAAGTCCTTTGTGGATTTCTTTTTAATAATTATTAAATATATTTTTAATTAAGTCCTTGAGAGTTCCTTGGACTGCAAGGAGATCCAACCAGTCAATCCTAAAGGAAATCAGTCCTGAATATTCATTGGAAGAACTGATGCTGAAGCTGAAACTCCAATACTTTGACCACCTGATGTTAAGTACTGACTCAACTGAAAGATCCTGATGCTGGGAAAGATTGAAGGCAGAAGGAGAAGGGGATAACAGAGGATGGTTGGATGACATTACCCACTCGATGGACATGAGCTTGAGTAAGCTCCAGGAGTTGGTGATGAATAGGGAAACCTGGCGTGCTGTAGTCCATGAGGTCGCAAAGAGTTGGACACAACTGAGTGACTGAACTGAACTATATTTTTAATTACTGCTTTGCTGTTTTATCTTTTATTAAATGTGAGAATATATAGAGCATAGCTCTGCCTTGATAATTTCTGTATCTCTATGTCAGTGGGTATATAAACTCCATAATCTTTAATCTGTAGTTCCAAAATTGAAAGTTCCACAAGAGCTCTTAAAATCCAAAGGCTTTTTTTTTGTCATATGGTGGGAGAAATTGAACTGATGTGAACTTTTGGTAGCAAAATCCTACCTGAATACCTGAACTGATGAGAGGCTATAAACAGTTTTTATTTATACCACTGTTTTGATGTGGACATGTTGACTGACTATTAAACCCAGACTTCACTGAAGATATTAGAATATATAGTATATGCATCTGTATTACCTCTGTAAATTTGAACAGTTCTGAATTTTGAAATGTATAGGGTCCTAACAGTTTTGGAGTTTGGATTGTGTCCTTGAGTTATAGTCTCATAAAATATTAATATATTTGAATTTCAGGCATGTAACAGAAAGAGACTTTCAGTCAGTTTGGTAGAAAGATGAAATAATTATGCAATATCTGAAACCAAATGTTTAAATTCATTACCTATCGAAGTAACAGAGAGCTATATATTGTCTAGACCTAGCCTCTGAACAGGAGAAGGCAATGGCACCCCACTCCAGTATTTTTGCCTGGAAAATCCCATGGACGGAGGAGCCTTGTAGGCTGTAGTCCAGGGGGTCACTAGAGTCAGACACGACTGAGCAACTTCACTTTCACTTTTCACTTTCATGCTTTGGAGAAGGAAATGGCAATCCACTCCAGTGTTCTTGCCTGGAGAATCCCAAGGACAAGGGAGCCTGGTGGGCTGCTGTGTATGGGGTCGCACAGAATCGGACACGACTGAAGCGACTTAGCAGCAGTAGCAGCAGTCTCTGAACAAAATAACTGATTTTATATGTGCTTTAGGGGAAGCATTCTTTTGAAATTATATAGACCAGAGAGAGTATGTTAAAACAGTTTTAAGTGTTTGTTGGACTGAATCTGCCACCTATTGACTGACCTTCGAAGCCTGAGGCTGATACTGATCTCCGTCTTACAGAGGCCTGTTCACTAAAGCTCAATGTCCTTGATTAATCACATTGGTTAAAATTCAGTCCTAAGTTACAGAACTGACATTGATTGATTCAATGAGATTAAAAGCTGATCTGCCAGATCCACTTTAACGACTGATAGTCTTTTTCTAGAAGCATGGGCATTTTTTTTTTTTTTCTCTAATTCTCAGTGTACACACTGAAGCAATTTTTTTCTTCCATAAAGTATATATTTAAGAATCTTGTCCTTGAAAACCAAAGGTATGCTCATACTACATTTTAGTAAAAATTGATGAAATAATTGCTCTTTTTTAAAATTCAAATGTAGCAAATAGATGGGACTTGAATATGGAAGCTCTGGCCAAAGTCATAGAAATAATTTCAACAAAAATTTGTCAGAACTTCTAAAACACTTTTTAAAACCTCATTTAAATCTGTAACATAGAAAATCTCCCATTCTTCTAATTTCCTTGTGATATAGTTGCACTACTATCTTGGATTTATTTGCTGTACAAATTCTCATAGACAAAGCAATCAGATTGGTGCTGTGTAATTTCTGTTAGCAGCAAGGAAGTCCCTAGTGTTCCTGGCATCTCACTCAATTAGAAGTTGCAGGATATTTTCTTAGCTCAAAAGGAAATATTTTAAACCTTTGGATGTAGATGAAATGGCTAAGAGGGTAAAGACATGAGGTAGCATTACCAGTCTGTGCACTTCAGTGACAATATTAAACAAGACATCTTGAAAGGATTTTGAAGTATTCAGTACTATAAATTCCATTGCTTTTTTATTAATACAATCTCAGTTTCTCCTGATCTTACACTATGGACAGGAAAGTGAATGACTGCCAACAGAGTATAAAGTTCTTATTTAATTACTTAAAATGATGAATTTGAAATAAATTAAGAAGTTTATGTGGAGGCAAAGAATTTTCTTATATTTTGTATTTTCCTCCCCTGTCTATTGATTATTGCCTGGGGGGTGGGGGGAGTCTTTAATAAGGAAGATTAAAATTTAAGTTGTATTTGTGGTTGATGTATGTGTGCTCAGTGTCTCAGTTGTGTCTGATTCTTTATGACCCCATGGACTGTAGCCCACGAGGTTCTCTGTTCATGAGATTTTCTAGGCAAGAACACTTGAGCAGATTCCCAGTCCCTCCTCCAGGGAATCTTCCCAACCCAGGGATTGAACCTATATCTCTCATGTCTCCTGCATTGGCAGGTGGATCCTTTACCACTGAGCCACCTGGGTGTAATGTTTATATTACAAGAATGGTTTGATTTGTAGATATTCTGTTCTGGGTAGTCCAAAAGACCTCAAGCTTCCTTCTAAAATACACTGTGGGGCTCTGCCCTGCTTACTTGAAAAGAATCTGGAGGGAACTCAGAACATTAAGAACATTGTGCTACTTCTTCAGCTCCCCCAGAAAGAAGGCAGAAAAGTAAGAAAAAGATCAATGATGTTGTTGGGGTGGGGGAAGAGGTCAAGCTCAATGAACTTGGAATTAAATGGTGAATAAGCAAAAAGAGTAAAATGTTTTGTACCGTCTACTGGAATCTGCATGTATTAGTGATTAACTCATAGGAAGTTTGGTTGCTTTCCAGAATATACTTTTCCTGTGCAGTCCCCAGCTTTCCTTCTACATGGAAAGCTCATTCTTCAGCTCATTTTTTTATCTGTTAATGCCTATGTCATCACTTTAGAAAGTCATGTCCACTCCGCCTTAACAATCCTCTCCCAGTGAGCCATTACCCTCTGTCTTTCTTTCACAATACTTATACTACAGTATGTACTATCTTATGTAATTTTTAGTTTGCTTGTCGATTATCTGGTTCTCCCAACAGGAGATACTCCATGAAGTTTCAGTGATATGCTGAAGCCAGCTCATATTTACTTGTAAAGGACGACAGGTATAACTGTAAACACTAAATAATAGTTTGTTACAGCACATCTCTTTTTAATTTCATGTTCAGTGATGTTATTTTGGTAGCTTAAGATCAACCATTTATATAAGCAAATATGAGCGGCTCCAGCATACCAATGGACCTGCACGGGATATCTTCTGTTGGGAGAGCTAGATAATTAACAAAATTTAGCATGTCATGGTGGAGTATTTATACCATGAAAATTAGTAGGTGTTACACAGCAAAATTTTGTTTCCTAGAAAGTTAATTATTAATCATTAATCAGTGCATGGCTGGTAAGGAAAAGGTCTGTATTGATTACTGACTCTTGGGTTACAGCACGGTGGCTGGCATGTAACAATGCTCAATAAATATAATTGAATGAATGCACAGAAAATTGAAGGGTTACAATTATTTTCAGCTGGAACATGTATACTTAGATTCTAAGAATATCATTTAGCAAGTTCAATGACTCTTAATTTTTATTTACCAATAAACAGGCACAGCATTTATACTTAAAAATGTTTTCCTTACTTTTATAAGTATTTTTAGTACTATGTGCCCCAGAGAATTTTTTTTTTAAGTACATTCATGGTGATTTTGAATCTACTTGTTTGCCTAATTGTTGGGAATAACATTGTTCAGGTTAATTGGGTGAGGAAAAATTCAGCCCTCTGACATGATATGTTGGATGGGTATATTGTGAAGAGCGCTGACTCAGTGAATCAAGACATTGGATCCAAGCTCCGATTCCACTACTAACCAGTTCTGTGGAGTGAAGCAAGGCATTGCATTTTTCTGAGCCTCATTTCCCTAATCTCCAAAATGATAAGATTGACCTGAAAATACTTAAGTTTCTTTTAGCTTTAAGCTCCTATATTTAATCTTCTTTGCTGGTATATTTATATCTTTTTAAAAAATAATTAAAACCTATATCTAAAATTTAGTGTGAATTTCTATCCTGGGCATTCTTTCCATTTATTAATTATGCCTTTTTAATTACATGTGAATGCCTTATATCCATGGTATGTGTATTTTATATATATAATTATAAATATGAATATAAATATATATATATATATCTCCCTTCTCTTGGGCCTTCCAGATGGTACTAGTGGTAAAGAACCTGCCTGCCAATGCAGAAGACATAAAAGATGCAGTTTTAATCCCTGGGTTGGAAAGATCCCCTGGAGGAGGATATGGCAACCTACGCTAGTATTCTTGCCTGGAAAATCTCATGGACAGAGGAATCTGGTGGGTGGCAAAGAGACACAACTGAAGTGACCTAATACACACACACATACACACACACATCCCTTCTCTCAACTTCTCCTTATTATACATAGCTTTGCTATCTTAATGTCCTTTCAAACATTTTTTCTTTTTCTTTTTCCTTCTGGAATCTGAGGCCACCCTTTCCCACAGGCTTCCCAGGGTTTATCTTCACCCTTCTTGGTCTATTTTCTACCAAACTTGCTTGTAGAACTCATGATTCTGCCTCTCTGTTCAATGTGATTCCCCCTTTATTTTATTTTTAAATACTTTGTCTGTATTTATGGTCTTTTGTATGTAATTTTGTTTATAAAAATGTTCTTTTGGTATGTTCTTTTAAAAGTAATTATAGCAGATGGAAAACTGTCTAAGCTTGCCATTTTGTACTTTGTTATAAAATTATACTACTTCAATACAAATCTAAATTTCTTAGTGTTCCAAACATGAAAATGCTTCTTTATTTTTTAACCCAGGTATAAAATATATCACAAACCATTTCTTTGATGGGAAGCCTTTCAACATTTTATTTGATATTTCACTTGGAAAGGGAACAGCTCGTTTATTTTCCTTTTCAAAAAGACCCTATAGATCCTAGAGCAGTTTAAAAATTTATACTTTAAAATAAGTTGCAAATATTCACTGCTGCTTATGCATACTAAAAGAAGTTAGAAGATTGTGCTTACACATTTTGCACATTAGCTGCATATGGGATACGGAATTGGTTTGTTGTCTCCATCTTCCCTCTTCAGCTTTTTGTGTAGATTTCATCATCTGCCATTGGTTTAGCCACCTGGCCATCCTTCTTTATGTTTATTATATATAATTGCTTTAGCTTCTGTTACAGATTGAAAAATGTTTTCTTCTAAAAAAATTAATTTATTTTAATTGGAGGCTAATTACTTTACAATATTGTAGTGGTTTTTGCCATACATTGACATGAATCAGCCAGGGGTGCACATGTGTCCCCCATGCTGAATCCTCCTCCCACCTCCCTTCCCATCCCATCTCTCAGCGTTGTCCCAGTGCACTGGCCCTGAGTACCTTATCTCATGCATCTAAGCTGGACTGGTGATCTATTTCACATATGATAATATACATGTTCCAATGCTATTCTCTCAAAGCACCCCATCCTCACCTTCTCCCATAGACTCCAAAAATGTGTTATTCATCTCTGTCTCTTTTGCTATCTTGCATATAGGGTCATCATTACCATCTTTCTAAATTCCATATATATGCATTAATATACTGTGTTGAGGTTTTTCTTTCTGACTTACTTCACTCTGTATAATAGGCTCCAGTTTCATCCACCTCATTAGAATTGATTCAAATGCATTCTTTTTAATAGCTGAGTAATATATTGTGTATATGTACCACAACATTCTTATCCATTCATCTGCCAATGGACATCTAGGTTGCATCCTTGTCCTAGCTATTGTAAATAGTGCTGCAGTGAACACTGGGGTACACGTGTTTTTTTCAGTTCTGGTTTCCTCAGTGTGTATGACTAGCAGTGGGATTGCTGGGTTGTATGGCAGTTCTATTTCCACTTTTTAAGGAATCACCACACTGTTCTCCATAGTGGTTGTACTAGTTTGCATTCCCACCAACAGTCTAAGAGGGTTCCTTTTCCTCTGCACCCTCTCTAGCAAATTTATTGTTTGTAGACTTTTTGATAGCATCCATTCTGACTGGTGTGAGATGGTACCTCATTGTGGATTTGATTTGCATTTCTCTGATAATAAGTGATGTTGAACATCTTTTCACATGTTCGTTAGCCATTTATATGTCTTCTTTGGAGAAATGTCTGTTTAATTCTATGGCCCATTTTATGATTGGCTTGTTTATTTTTCTGGAATTGAACTGCAGGAGCTGCTTGTATATTTTTGATATTAATTCTTTGTCAGTTGCTTCATTTGCTATTGTTTTCTCCCATTCTGAAGGCTGTCTTTTCTCCTTACTTATAGTTTCCTTTGTTGTGCAAAAGCTTTTAAGTTTAATTAGGTCCCATTTGTTTATTTTTCTTTTATTTCCATTACTCTGGGAGATGGGTCATAGAGGATCCTGCTGTGATTTATGTCAGAGAGTGTTTTTGCCTATGATTTCCTCTAGGAGTTTTATAGTTTCTGGCCTTACATTTAGATCTTTAATCCATTTTGAGTTTATATTTGTGTATGGTATTAGAAAGCATTCTAGTTTTATTCTTTTGCAAGTGGTTTACCAGTTTTCCCAGCACACTTGTTAAAGAGATTGTCTTTTCTCCATTGTATATTCTCGCCTCCTTTGTCAAAGATAAGGTGTCCATAGGTGCATGGATTTATCTCTAGGCTTTCTATTTTGTTCCACTGATCTATATTTCTGTCTCTGTGCCAGTACCACACTGTCTTGATGACAGTAGTATAGTCTGAAGTCAGGCAGATTGATTCCTCCAGTTCTAGTCTTCTTTCTCAAGATTGCTTTGGCTATTTGAGGTTTTTGTATTTCCATAAAAGTTGTGAAATTATTTGTTCTAGTTCTGTGAAAAATACCATTGGTAGCTTGATAGAGATTGCATTGAATCTATAGATTGCTTTTGGTAATATACTCGTTTCCACTATATTGATTCTTCTTATCTGTGAACATGGTATATTTCTCCATCTATTTGTGTCATTTTTTATTTCATTCATCAGTGTTTTATAGTTTCCTATATATAGGTCTTTTGTTTCTTTAGGTAGATTTATTCCTAAGTATTTTATTTTTTCATTGCAATGGTGAATAGAATGGTTTCCTTAATTTTCTTTCTGTTTTCTCATTGTTAGTGTATAAGAATGCAAGGGATTACTGTGTTAATTTTATATCCTGCAAATTTACTATATCCATTTATTAGCTCTAGTAATTTTCCAGTCATGTCTTTAGGGTTTTCTAGGTAGAGGGTCATGTCATCTGCAAACAGTGAGAGTTTTACTTCTTCTTTTCCAATCTGGATTCCTTTTATTTCTTTCTCTTCTCTGATTGCTGTGGCAAAAACTTCCAAAACTACGTTGAATAGTAGTAGTGAGAGTGGGCACCCTTGTCTTGTTCCTGACTTTAGGGTAAATGCTTTCAGTTTTTCACCATTGAGGATGATGAATGCTGTGGGTTTATCATATATGGCTTTTACTGTGTTGAGGTATGATCCTTGCTTTCTGGAGGGTTTTTTTTTTTTTTAAATCATAAATGAACGTTGAGTTTTGTCAAAGGCTTTCTCTGCATCTATTGAGATAATCATATGTTTTTTATCTATCAATTTGTTAATGTGGTGTGTCACATTGATTGATTTGTGAATATTGAAGAATCCTTGCATTCTTGGGATAAAACCCACTTGATCATGATGTATGAACTTTATAATATGTTGTTAGATTCTGTTTGCTAGAATTTAGTTGAGGATTTTTGCATCTAGTTTCATCAGTGATATTGGCCTATAGTTTTCTTTTTTTGTGGCATCTTTGTCTGGTTTTGGTATTAGGGTGATGGTGGCCTCACAGAATGAGTTTGGAAGTTTAACTTCCTCTACAATTTTCTGGAAGAGTTTAACTGGATAGGTGTTAGCTCTTCTCTAAATTTGTGGTAGAATTCACATGTGAAGCCATCTGGTCCTGGGCTTTTGTTTGTTGGAAAATTTTTTTATTACAGTTTCGATTTCCGTGCTTGTGATGTCTGTTAAGATTTTCTATTTCTTCCTGGTTCAGTTTTGGATGGTTATACTTTTCTAAGATTTCATCCATTTCTTCCAAGTTGTCCATTCTATTGTCATACAGTTGCTGATAGTAGTCTCTTATGATCCTTTGTATTTCTGTGTTGTCTGTTGTTATTTCTCCATTTTCGTTTCTAATTTTGTTGATTTGATTCTTCTCTCTTTTTTTCTTGATGAGTCTGGCTAATGGTTTGTCTTATTTATCTTCTCAAAGAACCAGCTTTTAGTTTTGTTGATTTTTGCTATAGTCACCTTTGTTTCTTTTTCATTTATTTCTGCCCTAATTTTTTATGATTTTTCTTCTACTAACCCTGGGGTTATTCATGTCTTCTTTTTCTAGTTGCTTTAGGTGTAAATTTAGGTTATTTATTTGGTTTTTCTCTTGTTTCTTGAAGTAAGCTTGTATTGCTATGAACCTTCCCTTTAGCACTGCTTTTCCTGAATCCCATAGGTTTTGGGTGCTGGGAGCCACCACGGGAGATCCCACCCATGACAAGTTCATTTGGAAAAGAACTGTTAAGCAAGGCTTCAGAGCTCAAGGGGCTCCCTAGGCTTTCTTGAGCATCTACCCCCAAACCAGAATCTGTCTGTTTTACTGTTTCATGACTTTCACCAGCTCCTCTGACATTAACAGGGGGCTAACCCTGACCACCTTTCTCTGGAGAAAATCAACTTAGGGCTATAGCTAATAAGTCTCCTGGACATGAGAGGAATATTTCCAATCAAATCCCCTCTGTTAGCATTCTAGCTTGCTTGGCATGTATATCCAGACACTTAGAGCTATACATACAATCATTTACAGCTTCCCAACTGTGAGAAGCATGGAAAAGCCTAAAACATAGAGCCTTTGAAAGCGTTAAAAGTTATTAGAGTAGTGCTAGTGCTGGTGTAGGATTTCATTATTAGGCCAATGCTTGTTGCTAAGTTCCCATATCTCTTATCCACTGTGCACCTGGGAATGCGTTAGTTAACATAGTGAGAATGCAAGGAAAACAAGTGTAGCCTTGAAATTAACCATATCAGACTTTTGAGCTAATTGGTTCTTTCTTGTAACTCGCTGCACATTTGCTCTGTGAAAAACTGTAACTCTGTTTGGCATTTTTTGAGGCTGACATAGATTAGAAATATAAAGAAAAAAACACTTTGAGGGAAAATAAGTTTTGAGCAGCCTTTATCAAAAGAGGGTCATACAATGTTCACAGGCCTCCAAGGCCAGAAGATACTGTACACAACATTATTTGTGGGAAAGGTATGCAGAAAAATCATGGTTTTGATAAGGGCAAAACTGCTGGAATGTTGGGCAAAACATCTTTCATTTCCCTCTATGTACAAAAAGGTATATAAGTACCATTTAAAAATAAAGCTACGGATCTCGCTCATCAAAGCAGCTTGATCTCCTCGTGTCAATCATTTTCCTCCTCTTCCTCTCTCTTTCAGGCTAGTTCCCATCTGGAGTACAGACATCTGCTGTGTCTACTTATTTGCCTGGGTTTCTAAGACCTGGACAGGAAGGCGCCCTGTGCCTTCACTCCCTTGGGAGACCGGGAGGGCACCTGCGGCCTCATGTAGACGGTGCAAGTCTCTTGTCTTGAGACTTTATTGATTTTCTGTATAAACCAAGGAACATCAGCTTCTTTTCTTCTCTCCTCTATTTTCTTATCTACAACATTCATATCTGTCTCTCTCTCTCTAAATCAGTTGCCAACGCTGTTTCTCCCTCTGGTTTCCCTGGATCCTGCAGGGGCTGGACCCCAGTGTTTGGGTTGTTGTGTTTTCATTTTCACTTGTTTCTATGTGTATTTTAACTTCTTTTTTAAATTTCTTCTGTGTTTTGCTGGTTATTTAGAAGCATGTTTAGCATCCTTAGTTGTTTTTGTTTTTTTTCCCTGTTGAAATCTGATCTTACTGCATTGTGATCAGAAAAGATGCTTGAAATTATTTCAGATTTTTTAAAAAATTTACCAAGAGTAGATTTATGGCCCAGGATGTGATCTATCCTGGAGAACATTCTGTGTGCACTTGAGAAAAAAGTGAAATTCATTATTTTTGGGTGAAATGTTCTATAGATATCAATTAGGTCTAACTGGTCCATTGTGTCATTTAAAGTTTGTGTTTCCTTGTTAATTTTCTATTCAGTTGATCTATTCCTAGGTGTGAGTGGGGTATTAATGTCTCCCACTATTGTGTTACTGTTAATTTCCCCTTTCATATTCATTAGCATTTGCCTTACATATTGCAGTGTTTCTATGTTGGATGAATATATAATTGTTATATCTTCTTCTGGGATTGATCTTTTGATCATTATGTAGTGTCCTTCTTTGTCTCTTTTCACGGCCTTTATTTCAAAGTCTATTTTATCTGATATGAGTATTGCTTCTGCTGCTTTCTTTTGGTCTCCATTTGCATAAAATATCTTTTTCCAGCCCTTCACTTTCAGTCTGTATGTGTCCCTTAGTCTGAGGTGGGTCTCTTGTAGACAGCATTTATAGAGATTTTGTTTTTGTAGCTGTTCAGCCAGTCTTTGTCTTTTGGTTGAGGCAGTCAACCCATTTACATTTAAGGTAATTATCAATAAGTATGATCCCACTGCCATTTACTTTTTATTTTGGGTTCAAGTTTATAAACCTTTTCTGTGTTTCCTGTCTAGAGAAGAGCCTTTAGCATTTGTTGAAGAGCTGGTTTTGGTGGTGCTGAATTCTCTCAGCTTATGCTTGTCTGTAAAGCTTTTGATTTCTCATTTATTTTTTAAAATATAAATTTATTTATTTTAATTGGAGGGTAAATACTATACAATATTTTTTGGTTTTGCCATACATCAACATGAATCCACCACAGGTATACACGTGTTCCCATCCTGAGCCCTTGCTGGGTACAATAATCTGGGTTGTAGATTTTTCTCTTTCTTCAATTTAAGTATGTCCTGCTATTCCCTTCTGGCCTGAAGAGTTTCTATTGAAAGATCAGCTGTTAAACTTATGGGAATCCCCTTGTGTTATTCATTGCTTTTCCCTTGCTGCTTTTAATATTTGCTGTTTGTATTGATTTTCATTGATTTTGATTGTTTTATATGTATCTTGAGGTGTTTCACCTTGGGTTTATCCTGTTTGTGACTCTCTGAGCTTCTTGGACTTGGGTAGCTATTTCTTTCCCCATTTTAGGGACGTTTTCAACTATTATCTCCTCAAGTATATTCTCTTGGCCTTTTTTGGTCTTCTTCTTCTGGGACTCCTATGATTCAAATGTAGGGGTGTTTAACATTGTCCCAGAAGTCTCTGAGGGTGTCCTCATTTCTTTTTATTCTTTTTCTCTTTTCCTCTCTGCTTCATTTTTTTCCCCACCATTCTATCTTCCACCTCACTTATCCTATCTTCTGCCTCAGTTATTCTACTGTTGGTTCCCCCCACAGTGCTTTTGATCTCAGTTTTTGCAATATTCATTATATATTGACTTTTTTTAAAAATTTCTTCTAGGTCCTTGTTAAACTTTTCTTGCCTCTTCTCAATCCCTGTCTCTAGTCTATTTATCTGTAATTCCATTTTCTTTTCAAGATTTTGATCATCTTTACTATTATTATTCTGACTTATTTTTCAGATAGACTCCCTATCTCCTCCTCTTTGTTTGGTTTGGTGGGAATTTATCGTGTTCCTTTACCTGCTAAATATTTCTCTGCCTTTTCAGTTTATTTAGATTGCTGTGTTTGGAGTGGCCTTTCTGTAGGCTGGAAATTTGTGGTTCCTCTTTATTGTGGTGGCTGCTCCCTGTGGGTGGGGTTGGACTAGTGACTTGTCAAGGTTTCCTGGTTAGGGAAGCTTGTGCCTGTGTTCTGGTGGGTGGAGCTGGATCTCTTCTCTCTGGAGTGCAATGAAGTGTTCAGTAGTGAGTTTTGGGGGTGTCTATTGGTTTGGTGTGATTTGGGGCAGCCTGTATTTTAATGCTCAAGGCTATATTCCTGCATTGCTGGAGAATTAGTGTGGTCTGTCTTGCTCTGGAACTTGTTGGTTCTTGGGTGGAGCTTGGTTTCAATGTAGGTATTGGATGAGCTCTTGTCAATTAATGTTCCCTGAGTCAGAAGCTTTCTGGTGTTCTCAAGTTTTGAATTTAAGCCTCCTGCCTCTGGCTTTTAGTTTTATTTTTTTCAGTAGCCTCAAGACTTTTCCATTCATACAGCACAGATGATATACATCTAGGTTAATTGTGAAAAGATTCTCCACAGTGAGGGACACCCAGAGAGGTTCACAGAGTTACATAGAGAAGAGAAGAGGGAAGAGGGAAATAGAAGTGACCAGGAGGAGAAGCGGGGATGGGGGGGGGGGGAGTCAAAAGGAGAGAGACAAATCTAGCCAGTAATCAGCTCCCTGAGTATTCTCCACAGTTCAGAACACCCAGAGAGATTCAAAGAGTTATGTAGAGAAGAGGAAGGTGAGGAAGGAGATAGAGGTGACCTGGGGGAGAAAAGGGAGAATCAAAAGGGCAGAGAGCAATCAAGCCAGCAATCACACCCCCTAGGTAAAAATGGGTACTGAAAATTAGATTCTTAAAGGTACAAAATTGATAACAAATACCAAAAGCAAAGATTAAAAGTCTAAAGTAAAAATGCAAAATAAAATCAATTTCAAAAATTATAAAAATACATATGTATGAAATTTGCTTTAAAATAGGATCTATTGTTTTGCAAGGTGATAGTAGGTTTTAAAAATGAAAATTAAAGGAGTAGTAAGGGACTTAAAATTTTTAAAAAATTATAATAGTAAAAATATACCTAAGAATTTCTCTGGAGCTGTTGAGAGCAGTGTGGGGTCAGTTAAGTTTCAGATAGTTCCTTGTTCCATCTGATAATTCTTCTCAAGGTCTTTAGACCCCTTTCAATGCTTAGTCAATGTTAACCACAGGGTTTTAATCTGTTGCACCTGTTACCTCCAGAGCAGTTCCCTCTTCTTTGTTTATTTTGGCTTCCACTGTTTGCAAGTCTCTTCAGTGTCTAATTTCTGCCCTGACATAAGGGGGTCAAGGTGATCACTTATTTAGGCTCACTTGTTTAGCTGTGTTGTGGGGAGGGAGGAACACTGCAAACAAATATCACTGGCATGTGTAGGGAGTTCTCGCAGTGTATGGACTACACTGGGTTTGCCCCAGCTCACAGCAGCGTGTGCTTTCCTGGTCTGCACTGCTCAGGCTCCAGGTTGCTCTGCAGGGGTAATGTTCAAAATGGGCCCTGTGTTTCATGCACTTCCCAGGTCTAAGCTGCTCAGGTTCAGGTTCTTGGGTAGTCCATAAAGGCACAGACTCGGTTGGGCATGCTTTTATATCCATCCCAGGTCCAAGCCGCTCAGGTGACCATG
Source organism: Nanger dama (assembly GCA_917880005.1). Lineage (NCBI taxonomy): Eukaryota > Metazoa > Chordata > Mammalia > Artiodactyla > Bovidae > Nanger > Nanger dama. The sequence goes on from CAKJTW010000007.1 coordinate 43,545,916, forward strand.
AAAGCACTGTCCCAGGTGAGCTATTTGTCTTAATCACCCCCTGGTCCCAGACACTTGGTTTCCTGGGTGCACCGCAAGAGCACTGTCTCAGGGGTGCTGTGTGTCTCCTCTGGTGAGCTGATTTCTGACTGCAACTCTCCTGGCAGATATCAACTGTCCAGGTTCCCAGGAACAACTGGTTAGCAATTGGGAACCTGCTCACAGTTTGGTGGAGGATGCCAACTCTGGGGCTGAAATTGCCCCTTGCCTTCTGGCTCTGGCTGTTGCATGCCTGCCTCTCTGCCTCTGGTGGGGAATGCTTGGTCTGCAGCCAGCTAGTTCTGCTTTGATATTTGTTTAGTCCCTTGTTCTGTGAGCAGGCCAGGCTGTGCCTCAGGTTAGAGCTTTGCACGGGAAAATTCTCTCTCTCTCTCTTTCTTTTATCTCTCTGGCTATCCCACAATTTGGGTTGCTATCTGGATAAGGGGATGGCACCCAACTCCAGTACTCTTGCCTGGAAAATCCCATGGATGGAGGAACCTGGAAGGCTGCAGTCCATGGGGTCGCTGAGGGTTGAACACGACTGAGCAACTTCACTTTCACTTTTCACTTTCATGTATTGGAGAAGGAAATGGCAACCCACTCTAGTGTTCTTGCCTGGAGAATCTCAGGGATGGGGGAGCCTGGTGGGCTGCTGTCTATGGGGTCACACAGAGTCGGACACAACTGAAGTGACTTAGCAGCAGCAGCAGCAGCTCACATTAGCTCCCTTAGATTGTTCTTAGGGCATTCAGGCCTGGTCCTTGCCCTAAGCATGCAACCCACCTCTCCCTGTCCAACCACTGCTCACTGGTGGTGGACGTGAGCATCTGGGCTACTTCTCCGCTGGAAGTTGCAGTTAGGAGTGTATTCTTTTTTTTTTCCTCCTGTTTATGCTGCCCTCTGAGATTCCAAGACTCCTGAGAGACCTGCTAGTGAGAGGGTTTCCTGCTGTTTGGAAACTTCTCCTCCTTCACGACTCCCTCCCCAGGATAGGTCTCTGTTCCTAAATCTTTTGTCTCTCTTTTTGTCTTTTATATTTTGTCCTATCTCCTTTCAAGAGAGTGGGCTGCCTTTCTGGGCGCCTGGTGTCCTCTGCCAGCATTCAGAAGTTGTTTTGTGGAAGTTGTTCAGCATTTAAATGATCTTTAGATGAATTAGTTGGGGAGAAAGTGGTTTCCCATCTTATTCCTCCACCATCTTCAAAATATGTTTTCTTGTATACTCAGATATATATATATATATATATATATTCATTTGAATCAGATTTACTTATTAATCAAGCACTCTGAGGGTGCCTAGACCTATTAAGAGTCTTTTACAAACATTAATATTAATTCTTACAATAGGACTATGGGTAGATACTACTATTAACCCCACTTTAAATATAAAGAAAGTAAAGTGAGGATAAATTCACTAGCTAAAAGACAAACTAGTAATGGCAGAGCTGAGACTTGAATTAAGGCAGTCCCATTCCACAGTCCAAGTTTTCAACCACTATGCTATGTTGTTTTTAAAAGACCTTTCCTTGAAATAAATCAATAAAAATCCCAGGAAAAAGTCTCTGAAGCAATGGAAATTCCATGTGCTATGAAATTTTATGTGTTTGGTCCATGCATGACTAATCTCTTTCTCTTACAATCCAGAACATTATTTTTATTTTATTTTTAGAGAGAAATGATTTGTTTAGAGTTTACATCAATCATTCACTGCTAGTGTGACAATACCTGTCTTTCAAAAATCACAAAATGCAAGGCTGATGCAGTCACCACCATGACATTTGCACACCATAGATTCACATGTCTTCTTCAACTGCCATCAAAAGAAATAATAAGCACATAGGAATCTTACATATTCTCTTTTATTCTTTAGTTCATTGATAATATCACTGGTTACAAGAACCCACATATCCTTTCTAAATACAAAGGATCTAGGAAATGTAATCTTCTGTGTGCCCAGAATGAGTGAGAACTAAAGAATGTCCAATGAAGCCTCCTTCTTTTCATCAAAGGCCTCAGTCACTCTCCCTGTCACATCGCGAATTGAAACACCCTCTTCCCATGAAAAACAAACAAAAACACACTAAGCTAAGACTTTTTTTTTTCTTATTAAGGAAGGTCACTTATGGTCATTTTGATCCTTTCCTGAGTGATAGAGATCAATTTCCATCTCTTTATCAGATGGCCAGCAAGGATAGCAGAGCATTGCTTTTAAAAGTCATGAGTTATGGTAGAATAAAGTGTTAAAAAAATTCTTTGCTCCCCCAAAAAAAAAGTCATGAGTGCTGGGCATATGACTATCTTAGTTCTAAGTGATTTTCCCAGTTTATTTTATTAAAACCTATCCTTTTCTGTATTGCACAGTACATATTTTAAAGAAAGCCCCTATTATACAGTACTTACCATAAATGGCTATCATTAAAAAGACAACAAATAAAAAGTGTTGACAAGAATGTGGAGAACAGGAAATTCTTGTGAAGTGCTTGTGGGCTTGTAATTGGTGCAACAACTGTGAAAAAAATGTATGAAATTTCTACAAAGATTAAAAATAGAACTTCCATAGACCCAGTAATTCCATTCTGGGTATTTAACTAAAGAAAAACAACAACACTAATTAGAAATAATATATGGACATCAATGTTGATTGTAGCATTATTTACAATATCCAAGATGTAAAAGCCATCTACGTTTTCATAGGCAGATGAATGGATAAAGAAAATGTGGTCAATACATACAGTAGAACATTGTTATTGTCACTCTTTAGTCCCTAAATTGTAACCAACTCTTTTGTGACCCATGGGCTGCAGCCTGCAAGGCTTCTCTGTCCATGGAATTTCCTAGGTAGGAATACTGGAGTGGATTGCCATATCCTTCTCCAGGGGCTCTTCCTAAGCCAGGAAACAAACCCAAGAATACTGCATTGCAAGGAGATTCTTAACTGCTGAACCACCAGGGAAACCCCTACAATAGAATATTGTTGTTCTGACTCTTAACAACTCCATGGATGGTAGCATGCCAGGCTACCCTGTTCATCATCTCCCGGAGCTTGTTCAAACTCATGTCCATTGAGTTGGTGATGCTATCCAACCATCTTATCATCTGTCATCCCCTTTTCCTGCCTTCAATATTTCCCTGCATCAGGTCTTTTCCAGTGAATCAGCTGTTCACATCAGGTGGCCAAAGTATTGGAGCTTCAGCTTCAACATCAGTCCCTCCAATGAATATTCAAGATTAATTTTCTTTAAGATTGACTGGCAGTATCTCCTTGCAGTCCAAGGGACTCTCAAAAATCTTCTCCAGCACCACAGTTAAATAGCATCAGTTCATCAGTGCTCAGCCTTCTTTTGGTCCAGTTCTCACATCCATACATGACTACTGGAAAAACCATAGCTTTGACTAGCTGGACCTTTGTCAACATAGCAATGTCTCTGCTTTTTAATATGCTGTCTAGTTTTGTCATAGCTTTTCTTCCAAGGAGCAAATGTCTTTTAATTTCATGTCTACAGCACCATCTTGTGATTTTGGAGCCCAAGAAAATAAAATCTGTCACTGTTTCCATTGTTTCCTCATCTATTTGCCATGAAATGATGGGACCATGAAATGATTTTAGTTTTTTGAATTTTGAGTTTTCAGCTAGCTTTTTCACTCTCCTCTTTCACCTTCATCAAGAGGTCTTCAGTTCCTCTTTGCTTTCTGCCATAAGGGCAGTGTTTTCTACATATTGAGATTATTGATATTTCTCCTGGAAACCTTGATTCTGCCTTGTGCTTCATCCAGGCTGGCATTTTGTATGATGTACTATGCATATAAGTCAATCGGCTGACTATATGCAGCCTTGAGGTACTAATTTCCCAATTTTCAACCAGTCAGTTGTTTCATGTTAGGTTCTAACTGTTGCTTCTTGACTTGCATACAGGTTTAGCAGGAGGCAGGTCAGGTGTTCTGGTATTCCCACCTCTTTAAGAATTTTTGACAGTTTGTTGCAAGCCACACAGTCAAAGGCTTTGGCATAGTCAATAAAGCAAAAGTAGATGTTTTTCTGGAATTCTTTTGCTTTTCTAGGATCCAATAGATGTTGGCAATTTGATCTTTGGCCCTCTCCCTCTTCTAAATCCAGCTTGAACACATGAAAGTTTTTAGTTCCCATACTGATGAAGAATCCCTTGAAGAATTTTGAGCATTACTTTGCTAGCATGTGAAATGAGTTCAGTTGTGTGGTAGTTTGGGCATTCTTTGGCATTTACCTTCTTTGGGATTTGAATGAAAACTGACCTTTTCCTGTCCTGTGACCACTGTTGAATTTTCCAAATTTGCTGGCATACTGAGTGCAGCTTTTCATGGCATCATCTTTTAGAATTTGAAATAGCTCAGCTTAAATTCCATCACCTCCACTAGCTTTGTTTGTGGTGATGCTTCCTAAGGCCCACTTGACTTTTCGCTCCAAGCTGCATGGCTCTAGGTGAGAGATCACATCATCGTGGTTATCTGGGTCATTAAGGTCTCTTTTTTGTATAATTCTTCTGTTTCTTGTCACCTCTTCTTAATATCTTCCGCTTCTGCTAGGTCCATACCATTTCTGTCCTTTATTGTGCCCATCTTTGCATGAAATGTTCCCTTGGTTTCTCTAATTTTCTTGAAGAGATCTCAGTCTTTACCATTCTATCATTTTCCTCTATTTCTTTGCATTGTTTACTGCAGAGGGCTTTCTTATCTCTTCTTGCTATTCTTTGGAACTCTGCATTCAAGTGGGTATATCTTTTCTTTTTATCCTTTGCCTTTCACATCTCTGCTTTTCTCAGATATTTGTAAGGCCTCCTCAGGCAACCATTTTGCCATTTTGCATTTTTTCCCCTTGGGAATGATTTTGATCACCACCTCGTGTACAGGGTTATGAACCTCCCTCCATGTTTCATTAGGTAGTCTGTCCATCAAATCTAATCTCTTGAATCTATTTGTTACTGCCACCATATAATTGTAAGGGATTTGAGTTAGGTCATACCTGAATGGCTTAATCATTTTCCCTACTTTCTTCAACTTATGTCTGAATTTGGCAATAAAGAGTTCATAATCTGAGCAACAGTCAGTTCCCAGTCTTGTTTTTGCTGACTGTATAGAGCTTCTCCATTTTCAGTTGCACAGAATAGAATCAATCTCATTTTGGTACTGACCATTTGGGGATATTCATGTGTAGAGTTGTCTCTTGTGTTGCTAGAAGAGGGTGTTTGCTATGACCAGTGTGTTGTTTTGGTAAAGCTCTGTTAGCCTTTGCTCTGCTTCATTTTGTACTCCAAGGCCAAACTTGCCTGTTATTCCAAGCATCTTTTGACTTCTTACTTTTGCATTCCAGTCCCCTATAATGAAAAGGACTTTTTTTTTTTTTTTGGTTGTTAGTTCCAGAAGGTCTTGTAGGTCTTCATAGAACCATTTAACTTCAGATTGTTTGTCATTAGTGGTTGGGCATAGACTTAGATTACTATGATATTGAGTGGTTTGCCTTGGAAGTAAACTGAGATCATTCTGTCATTTTTGAGACTGCACCCAAGTATTGCATTTCAGACTCTCTTGTTGATTAGGAAGGCTACTCCATTTCTTCTAATGGAATTCTGCCCTCAGTAGTAGATGCAATGATCATCTGAATTAAATTAGCCCATTCTAGTCCATTTTAGTTCAGTTCAGTTCACTCAGTTGTGTCCAAGTCTTTGTGTGCTCAGGGACTGCAGCACAACAGGGTTCCCTGTCCATTGCTAACTCCTGGAACTTGCTCAAACTCAAGTTCACTGATTCCCTAAAATGTCGATGTTCACTCTTGCCATCTTCTGTCTGACTACTTCCATTACCTTGATTCATGGACCTAACATTCCAGGTTCCTATGCAATAATGTTCTTTACAGCATCAGACTTTATTTTCACCACCAGACACATCCACAACTAGGTATTGTTTCTGCCTTGGCTTAACCACTTCATTCCTTCTGATGCTATTTCTCTGCTGTTTTCCAGTAGCATGTTGGGCCAATACTGACCTGGAGAGTTCCTCTTTAAATGCCATTTCTTTTTGCTTTCAATACTATTCATGCAGTTCTCAAGACAAGCATGCTGAAGTGCTTTGCCATTCCCTTCTCCAGTGCACCATGCTTTATCAGAATGCTTTACCATCACCCATCTGTCTTGTGTGGGCCTACATTGCATGGCTCATAGCTTCACTGAGTTAGTCATGACTGTGATCTATGTGATAAGTTTGGTTAGTTTTCTGTGATTGTGCTTTTCATTCTGTTTGCCCTCTGATGGATGAGGATAAGAGGCTTGTGGAAGCTTCCTGATGGGAGAGACTGGCTCTGGGAAAATCTAGGTCTTGCTCTGATGGGTAAGTCAATGCTCAGTAAGTCTTTAATCCAATTATCTGCTGATGAGTGGGGCTGTGTTTCCCTCCCTGTAGTTTGGCCTGAGTCCAAACTATGGTAGATGTAATGGTGACCTCCTTCAAAAGGACAATGGGATATTACTAATCCATAAAAAGTGGAAATCTTGATATTTTCAACAACAGGAATGAATCTCAAGAGTATTATTCTAAGTGAAATAGGCAGACAGAGGAAGACAAATACTGCATACTCTGACTTATATGTGCAATCTATAAAAACAAAAAAGCAACAGATTCATGTATGCAGAAAGCAAAGAGGTTGCCCTTAAGGGAAAGGATGTTGGGTGGGGGCAAAATAGGTGAAGGGAATTAAGAATTACAAGCTTTTAGATATATTATAAAGAAGTTATGGTGATGTAATATACAATATAAAGAATATGGTTTATAACAATGTTTATAATATAATAATAACTTTGTATAGGTTTCCTGGTGGCTCAGCTGGTGAAGAATCCACCTGCAATGCAAGAGGCCTGGGTCAATCCCTGGGTTGTGAAGATGCCCTGAAGAAGGGAAAGGCTACCTACTCTGGTATTCTGGCCTGGAGAATCTCATGGACTATATAGAGTCAGACACAACTGAGTGAATTACACTTCACTTTTGTATGGGAATGAAGAGTTACTAGACTTATAGAGGTGATCATAGCATAATATATGCAAATATCAAATCATTATGTAATATGCCTGATATTAACATAGTATTATTGTCAACTATATTTCAGTAAAAGACAAAAATTTTAAATAAAAATATATTTTATATATAATAATAGTTTTAAGAGCAAAAAGCTTGAGCGCATCTCCCCTAAATAAGACAGTGGGGGCTCATAAACTATACGAATCTGATGTTTTTGCAGCCAAAAGCTACCTCAACAACATGACCAAGATATCACTTAGTAATGCATAGATGAAAAGGACATCTTTTTGTGTGTGTGTGTGTGTGTGTGTGTGTGTGTGTGTTAGTTCTAAAAGGTCTTGTTGGTCTTCATAAAACCGTTCAACTCCGGCTTCTTCAGCATTACCGTTTGGGGCATAGACTTGGATAACTGTGATATTGAATGGTTTGCTTGGAAACGAACAGAGATCATTCTGTCGTTTTTGAGACTGCATCCAAGTACTGCATTTCAGACTCTTTTGTTGACCATGATGGCGACTCCATTTCTTCTGAGGGATTCCTGCCTGCAGTAGTAGATATGATGGTCATCTGAGTTAAATTCACCCATTCTAGTCCATTTTAGTTCGCCGATTCCTAGAAAGTCCACGTTCACCCTTGCCATCTCTTGTTTGACCACTTCCAATTTGCCTTGATTCATGGACCTGACATTCCAAGTTCCTGTGCAATATTGCTCTTTACAGCATCAGACCTTGCTTCTATCACCAGTCACATCCACAGCTGGGTATTGTTTTTGCTTTGGCTCCATCCCTTCATTCTTTCTGGAGTTATTTCTCCACTGATCTCCAGTAGCATATTGGGCACCTACTGACCTGGGGAGTTCCTCTTTCAGTATCCTATCATTTTGCTTTTTCATGCTGTTCATGGGGTTCTCAAGGCAAGAATACTGAAGTGGTTTGCCATTCCCTTCTCCAGTGGACCACGTTCTGTCAGACCTCTCCACCATGACCCGCCTGTCTTGGGTTCCTCCTCAGGCATGGCTTGGTTTCATTGAGTTAGACAAGGCTGTGGTCCTAGTGTGATTAGATTGACTAGTTTTCTGTGAGTATGGTTTCAGTGTGTCTGCCTTCGGATGCCCTCTTGCAACACCTACCATCTTACTTGGGTTTCTCTTACCTTGAGCGTGAGGTATCTTCACAGCTGCTCCAGCAAAGCACAGCTGCTATTTCCTACCTTGAATGAGGGGTATCTCCTTACCGCTGCCTTCCTGACCTTTAATGTGGGATAGCTCCTCTAGGCTCTCCTGCTCCTGCACAGCCCCTGCTCCTTGGGTTGATCCTCCCAGCCACCAGCCCTGGCCTCGGGCATGGGTGGCTCCTTTCAGCTGCTGTCCCTGGCCTCAGGCTTGAGCTTGGGGTGGCTCCTCAGGGTTACCGCCCATGGTCTTGAGCGTGAGGCGGCTTCTTCCCAGCCACCCCTGACCACAGACACGGGGTGTCTCCCCCAGCCGCCCCTGACCTCGGGCACAGGGTGTCTCCCCTCAGCTGCACCTGGCCTTGGACATGGGTTGTCTCCTCCCGGCCACCGCCCCTGACCTCAGACGTGGGGTAGCTCTTCCCAGCCGCAGTCCCTGACCTCAGATGCGGGGTGCCTCCTCCCTGCTGCACTGACCTCGGACGCAGGGTAGTTCCTCTCGGCCGTTCCTGCGCTGTTGCAGCGTGGTACTCTAGGCTGCTGCCCCTGACCTCGGACGTGGGGTAGCTCTTCTCAGCCGTGCTTAGTGTGCCGGCCTGGCTAAGAGGAGAGTGAAAAAGTTGGCTTAAAGCTCAACATTCAGAAAACGAAGGTCATGGCATCTGGCCCCATTACTTCATGGAAAATAGATGGGGAAACAGTGGAAACAGTGTCAGACTTTATTTTTAGGGGCTCCAAAATCACTGCAGATGGTGATTGCAGCCATGAAATTAAAAGACGCTTACTCCTTGGAAGAAAAGTTATGACCAACCTAGATAGCATATTCAAAAGCAGAGACATTACTTTGCCGACTAAGGTCCGTCTAGTCAAGGCTATGGTTTTTCCTGTAGTCATGTATGGATGTGAGAGTTGGACTGTGAAGAAGGCTGAGTGCCAAAGAATTGATGCTTTTGAACTGTGGTGTTGGAGAAGACTCTTGAGAGTCCCTTGGACTGCAAAGAGATCCAACCCGTCCATTCTGAAGGAGATCAACCCTAGGATTTCTTTGGAAGAAATGATGCTAAAGCTGAAACTCCAGTACTTTGGCCACCTCATGGGAAGAGTTGACTCATTGGAAAAGACTCTGATGTGGGGAAGGATTGGGGGCAGGAGAAGGGGACGACCGAGGATGAGATGGCTGGATGGCATCACAGACTTGATGGATGTGAGTCTGAGTGAACTCCGGGAGATGGTGATGAACAGGGAGGCCTGGTGTGCTGTGATTCATGGGGTCGCAAAGAGTCAGACACAACTGAGCAACTGAACTGAACTGAACTGAATATTCTAAAGCTATTATTTTAAGCATCCCAATTATGATTGTAATCTGTAGTTTTATTACAATAAAATTTAATGACTAAAGAAGAGTACTCCCAAATTTTTAAAGTTTAAGATGTTGGAAAGAGCCTTAGTTTGCTAACACTTTTTAAAAATTCATTTTATTATATTATTGCTATTATGTAATTCTAGGGAAAATCCAAATCCCAGGTTTGGATTTTCTGCCAGCAATGCAGGAAACCCCAGTTCGATTCCTGGTTGGGAGGATTCCCTGGAGAAAGATAGGCTACCCCCTGCAGTATTCTTGGGCGTCTCTGATGGCTCAGCCGGTAAAGAATCTGCTTGCAATGTGAGAGACCTGGGTTCGATCCCTAGGCTGCCTATGGACCCTGCCTTATGAAAAAGTTTAGGGCTTCCCTAGTAGCTCAGTGGGTAAAGCAATTGCAGCTCAATCTGCCTGCAATGCAGGGGACCTGGGTTCAATCCCTGATTCTTGAAGATCCCCTTGAGAAGGAAATGGTAACCCACTCCTGTATCCTTGCCTGGAAAGTTCCATGGACAGAAGAGCCTGGCAGGCTATAGTCCATGGGGACACAAAGAGTTGGACATGACTGAGTGACTAACACACACACAGGGATAATCCAAAATTTAGGGAAGTTGTTAGGATTAAACTTTATTTAAAATTCTGGGAAAACATATTACATATAGTCAGAAATTTTAATCCTTTCAATAAGGTGATGTTAGTAAGTGATCTCACGTTTAAGCTATTCTAAACATCATACTGAAGTCAATTCTAATGACCTAAGACATTTTCATTAAGTGGGACTAGAGTAGATTCCAGATTTGTATTTAGAAGAGAATTTGAGATAAATGACCCACAAATTCACTTTAAGAGGAAATAATGGCAGATAGAGGGCAGTGATTCTCTGAAGGAGAGCAATATATCTACAGCACTTGAGAGGTTTTCAAGCTATACTCACCCTGGCTTCTACCGTTCTGTGACAGATAGACTCTAGGATGGTCACCCACTTGAATTCATGGCTTTGTGTAAAATCCTTCCTTTGAGAGTGGGTGAATCCTGGGATTTGATTTTGACCAATGACAGAAGTGTTTCTATTTCACTTCTGTGATTATTGTACATTATATAAGACTCTATTTTGCTAGCCAACTGACTCTATGCACTCTTGCTATCCTAGAAGTAGTAAGCAATCATGTTGGGAGGACCACAGGGCAAGGAGTGGACGGTGATGTGTAGGTGATGGCTAGCAAGAAGCCTAGGCCCTTAGCCCTCAAGGAAATATATATTACAACCCACTTAGTCTTCTTGAAAGTTTGCAGTCAGGACTCCAGATGAGAACAGAACCCAGAAGATGCCTTGAATGTAGCCTTATGAGACCCTCAGCTGAGGACCCACTAACCTATTCTTGGACCCCTGATCCAAGGAAACTTTGATGTAATGAGCGTGCTGTTTTAATCCTTTAACTTTGTGGTAGTTTGTTACTTCACATTAGATTAATAGTATGTATGTGTGTGTGTGTGTATATATATATATATATATATATATATATATATATATATATAACCCCATCTTAATTTAAAAATATTTCTCCGTGAAAATTTGGGTACAGTTCTTGAAGATGTTTTATTTAAATACACCCACTAGATTCTTATTATAAAAAAGTAATGCTCCATATATCGCTCAAAAACTTGTAAAATGATTGCCCCCTCCTCATGAATAGACAGTGAGGTAAGAGTGGATTTTAATACATTATGCTTCCCTAAAGCACTTTATTATCATATCAAATTCTTATATTTTTGCTACCAGAATTTTTTGTATCTCCTAATGCAATATATTGCTCTAGGGGTTTGAGATCACATTTAGACAGAGAAAGAGGAGAGAGAATCAAAATAAGGAATGAACTTTGGCTAATGAGATTAAGCCATCATAAAATGTATAAAATTTGTACATAAAATTTATCCTGTTCAAATTGGATCAACTGAACTGTATGAGAGGTGGTGAAGTAGAAGTTGTTCATTCATGTCTGACTGTTTGTGACCCCATGGACTGTAGCCCACGAGGCTCCTCTGTCTGTGGAATTTTCCAAGTAAGAATCCTAGAGTGGCTTGCCATTTCCTACTCCAGGAGATCTTCCTGACCCAGGGATTGAACACAGGCATCCTGCATTGCAGGCAGATTCTTTACCATCTGAGCCACCAGGGAAGCCCATATAAATGAGAATACAAGTGTATATTCAGTATCTGTACTGTTATCATTAAGAAAAAAAAAAAAAAAGAATTCCTGTCAATTAAGGAGTTTATTTTAAAGGGAGTATATTTCCTTTTGGAAATAAGTAACTTTGATTAGGAATCAGGATGCTATAAATTTTATTCTTCCGTGAAAACAGAATTTGGTATGCACAACTGTCATAAAAGAGGAATCAGATTGCTCTAAAACTAGTGATAAATATTCATGGGAATAATCTAGACAGATAAGAAAATAACTAGCTTTGTATGTAAGCTTATTTATCCCTTTATTTTAGAAGGGATTATTTTAGTAATGTGTTTAGAATAGTTAAAATATCTTGAACCAGAGTTGAAGAAAGAAAACACAAAGTTAGTAAGTATTAGAATTGAGGACTGTGTTGAACCTCCCTTGAGCTCTGAAGGTAATCCAGACCCTCAAACAATGCCACTATTTCCAGGAGGCTGGATGTTCTGTCAACAGCCTCTTTTTAGTTTCAAGTTTTAACAAATACGGAATTTAATAATTCTTGTTTAATCACCCAGTTGAATTTTTTCTTTTCATTTTCCAAACTTTGTAACTCAGGCTCCTTAAAGTTCACCTCCAGGTTCAGTCCATGAATCCTGGGAAATGTAAGAAAGATGAGCAATACTTCAAGGCCATGAGATGCATGGGCCTGTCCACACTGGTTTTTGGCTTCATGCCCTAATTTCAGGCTGCTTTGGCTAGAGTTCTAGCTCTGTATTTATTAGGTTGATAATCTTATGGACTTTCTTAACTTTTCCAGCCATATTTTCCTGCTCTCCAAAATGGAGCTTATAATGATTCTCACTTCATAGTAACACTCTGAGAATTAAACGAGACACTCCATATAAAGTACATAGAACAAATATACTCTACAGTGTCAATAAAAGTTGGTAATGATGTTTTATTCCCCCAACAACTCGGTTCTTTTGTTACCTTTTCCTAGGGCCAAACATGCTTCTCAGTTCAGCCTTTTTCTGCTTTGGTTCTCTGGCTCTATGTTTCCTTTGGTTGAACATCCTGTTTCCTAACATTCTGCTAGTGAGTCTAGTGAGTCTTCCTAGATGGTCTGCCCTTCCTTTAATTCCCTAAGGTTGTATTCAGTCTCAGTCCCTTGCCATGGGTCCTTGGATATGTCTCTGCCATTCTCTGTACATATATTTTAGCTTCAATATTGTCCCTATTTGACTTTAGTATAGCAGATAATTTATTAGATTGGATGTCAAGTATCCTCAGTTTTAGGACTTACCTGGTGGCTCAGACGGTAAAGCGTCTGTCTATAATGCGGGAGACCCAGGTTCGATCCCTGGGTCAGGAAGACCCGCTGGAGAAGGAAATGGCAATCCACTCCAGTACTATTGCCTGGAAATCCCATGAACAGGGGAGCCTTATAGGCTACAGTCCATGGGGTCGCAAAGAGTCGGACACGACTGAGCAACTGCACTTCTCTTCACTTCACTTCATGCCACTAATAAATTGCATATTTTTAAATGATTGATTCTTAATCTTGACTAAATATTAGAACTGCCTATTGTTGTTTAATTTGTTTAGTCACTCAGTTGTGCCTGACTCTTTGTGAACCTGTGGACTACAGCCTGTCAGGCTCCTCTGTCCATTGGACTTCCCAGGCAAGAGTACTAAAGTGGGCTGCCATTTACTTCTCCAAGGGTTCTTCCCAACCCAGGGATCAAACCCGTGTTTCCTGCATTGGCAGGAAGATTCTTTACTGCTGAGCCACCAGGGAAGCCCAAATGAAAGTAATTAATGGTTAATATGAAGATGAGCCCCAAGCCCAGAATGATGATAATTCCAGGCAAACAGAGCCAGAAATGCAGTCAGTTTAACATTCATAAATCAAGCAGTATACTATACCCTGTTTATAAAATGAGGGAGAATACGAAATGATCATTTCAACAGATGCAGTAAAAGTGTTTTTTTAAGATTCAAAGCTTATTTTGAGTAAAAGTCTTAGTGGCCAAAGATAAGAAGAGGACACCTCTGATCTGATCAAAGGAACTGTGGTGAGCTGAGCTGGGGCCCCAGAGATATTTACACCCTAACCCCAGCCTGTGACTGTGCTATCTCATATGGAAAGGGGACTTCATAGATGTGGTTAAGGACCTTGAGATGGGAAGATGGTCCTCTTTTATGCACGTGAGCCAATATAACCCAAGGATCCCTACTGAGGAAGACTTGAGAGGAGGAGTGGCTGCAGATGAAGAGCTGGGATGGTGTCAGAGACTGGAAGGTGCTGTTCTTGGGGGTGAATAGATTTTGCTAAATATTAAAACATGGTGATCATTAACCAAGAGATTATGGTGAGTAACTTTGGAATGTGCCTAAGCTTGTAAGAGTTTTGTTTTGTTGTTCATTTTTAAATATACCTGTGAGAGATACTGATTCATAGCCAGAATTAGAAACTAGTTCTTTATTCATTTAAAATTTACTCAATCAGCTTTCATTGACATCATAAAGCTAGTAGGACTTGAATGTACAATATCTAATACCACACAATACTTACCTTCATCCTGGCTAGAGAGATAACAAGTTGGGGCTTTGTCTATTTTCTAGTAAAATTTCTGGCATATAGTAGATGCTTAAAATAATATTCACCAAAGATTTATAATAGCTCCATTTTCTCATCTATAAAATGATTTTAGATTCAGTTCAGTTCAGTTCAGTCGTTCAGCTATGTCTGACTCTTTGCAACCCCATGAACTGCAGCACCCCAGTCCTCCCTGTCCATCATCAACTCCCAAAGTTCCCTCAAACTCATGTCCGTTGAGTAGGTGATGCCATCCAGCCATCTCATCCACTGTCGTCCCCTTCTTCTCCTGCCCCAAATCCCTCCCAGCATCAGAGTCTTTTCCAAAGAGTCAACTCTTCACATGATGTGGCTAAAGTACTGGAGTTTCAGCTTTAGCATTAGTCCTTCCAACGAACACCCAGGACTGATCTCCATTAGAATGGGCTGCTGGATCTCCTTGCAGTCCAAGGGACTCTCAAGAGTCTTCTCCAACACCACAGTTTGAAAGCATCAATTCTTTGGAACTCAGCTTTCTTCACAGTCCAACTCTCACATCCATACATGCCTACTGGAAAAACCATAGCCTTGAGTAGACAGACCTTTGTTGGCGAAGTAATGTCTCTGCTCTTGAATAGCCTATCTAGGTTTGTCATAACTGATTCAGTTCAGATCAGTTCAGTCGCTCACTCGTGTCCGACTCTCTGCGACCCCGTGAATCGCAAGACACCAGGCCTCCCTGACCATCACCAACTCCCAGAGTTCACTCAGACTCACGTCCACTGAGTCCATGATGCCATCCAGCCAGCTCATCCTCAGTCATCCCCTTCTCCTGCTCCCCCAAACCCTCCCAGATCAGAGTCTTTTCCAATGAGTCAACTCTTCTCATGAGGTGGCCAAAGTACTGGAGTTTCAGCTTTAGCATCATTCCTTCCAAAGAAATCCCAGGGCTGATCTCCTTCAGAATGGACTGGTTGGATCTCTTTGCAGTCCAAGGGACTCTCAAGAGTCTTCTCCAACACCACAGTCCTAAAGCATCAATTCTTCGGTGCTCACCTTTCTTCACAGTCCAACTCTCACATCCATACATAACCACAGGAAAAACCATAACCTTGATTAAACGGACCTTAGTCAGCAAAGTAATGTCTCTGCTCTTGAATATGCTATCTAGGTTGGTCATAACTTTTCTTCCAAGGAGTAAGCGTCTTTTAATTTCATGGCTGCAATTACCATCTGCAGTGATTTTGAAGCCCCCAAAATAAAGTGTGACACTGTTTCCAATGTTTCCCCATCTATATCCCATGAAGTGATGGGACTGGATGCCATGATCTTCGTTTTCTGAATGTTGAGCTTTAAGCCAACTTTTCACTCTCCTCTTTCACTTTCATCAAGAGGCTTTTAGCTCCTCTTGACTTTCTGCCATAAGGGTGATGTCATCTGCATATCTGAGGTTATTGATATTTCTCCTGGCAATCTTGATTCCAGCTTGTGTTTCTTCCAGCCTAGCGTTTCTCATGATGTACTCTGCATAGAAGTTAAATAAGCAGGGTGAAAATATACAGCCTTGACATACTTCTTTTCCTATGTGGAACCAGTCTGTTGTTCCATGTCCAGTTCTAACTGTTGCTTCCTGATTTGCATACAGATTTCTCAAGAGGCAGGTCAGGTGGTCTGGTATTCCCATCTCTTGAAGAATTTTCCACAGTATATCATGATCCACACAGTCAAAGGCTTTGGCATAGTCAATAAAGCAGAAATAGATGTATTTCTGGAACTCTCTTGCTTTTTCAATGATCCAGCAGATGTTGGCAATTTGATCTCTGGTTCCTCTGCCTTTTCTACAACCAGCTTGAACATCTGGAAGTTCACAGTTCACATATTGCTGAAGCCTGGCTTGGAGATTTTTGAGCATTACTTTACTCGCGTGTGAGATGAGTGCAGTTGTGCAGTAGTATGAGAATTCTTTGGCATTGCCTTTCTTTGGCATTGGAATGAAAACGGACCGTTTCCAGTCCTGTGGCCACTGCTGAGTTTTCCAAATGTGCTGGCATATTGAGTGCAGCACTTTCAAAGCATCATCTTTCAGGATTTGTAACAGCTCAACTGGAATTCCATCACCTCCACTAGCTTTGTTCATAGTGATGCTTTCTAAGGCCCACTTGATTTCACATTCCAGGATGTCTGGTTCTAGATTAGTGATCACACCATCATGATTATCTGGGTCTTGAAGATCTTTTTGTACAGTTCTTCTGTGTATTCTTGCCACCTCTTCTTAATATCTTCTGCTTCTGTTAGGTCCAGACCATTCTGTCCTTTATTGAGCCCATTTTTGCATGAAAATTTCCCTTGGTATCTCTAATTTTCTTAAGGAGATCTCTAGTCTTTCCCATTCTGTTCTTTTCCTCTATTTCTTTGCATTGATCACTGAAGAAGGCTTTCTTATCTCTTCTTGCTATTCTCTGGAACCCTGCATTCAGATGCTTATATCTTTCCTTTTCTCCTTTGCTCTTCGCTTCTCTTCTTTTCACAGTTATTTATAAGGCCTCCCCAGACAGCCATTTTACTTTTTGCACTTCTTTTCCATGGGGATGGTCTTGCTCCCTGTTTCCTGTACAATGTCACGAACCTCA
Source organism: Nanger dama (assembly GCA_917880005.1). NCBI lineage: Eukaryota > Metazoa > Chordata > Mammalia > Artiodactyla > Bovidae > Nanger > Nanger dama. The sequence goes on from CAKJTW010000007.1 coordinate 43,562,881, forward strand.
TTCCATAGTCATCAGGCACTCTATCTACCAGATCTAGGCCCTTAAATCTATTTCTCACTTCCACTATATAATCATAAGGGATTTGATTTAGGTCATACCTGAATGGTCTAGCGGTTTTCCCTGCTTTCTTTAATTTGAGTCTAAATTTGGTAATAAGGAGTTCATGATCTGAGCCACAGTCAGCTCCTGGTCTTGTTTTTGTTGACTGTATAGAGCTTCTCCATCTTTGGCTGAAAAGAATATGTCTCAAACACAAGTTTTAGGTATAGTAAAAATGCTTATAATAGAAGGGTGTTTTAATGAAAAGAAGAAGCAAAAGATAACAAATTAAAAAAAAAAAAAACTTTGAGAAATATAAATACTGGAGCTAGTGGTAAATAGCTTGCTTGCCAATGCAGGAGATATGAGACATGAGTTTGACCCCTGTATTGGGAAGATCCCCTGGAGGAGGAAATGGCAACCCTATCCAGTAGTCTTGCCTGGAAAATCCATTGGATAGAGGAGTCTGGCAATCTATAGTCCACAGGGTCACAAAGAGTTGGACATGAGTGAGGTGATAACATTAATTCATTTTTAAGAAAGTCACAGTATATGTGTACATATTAAAGGTTCTAAGGAATCAGATATGATTAAATAAATCTGTTCAGTATTTCATGAAGTTCCCAAGTCCAGAAAATCTTTTAATACTTAAATATCTTACAGGACAATATTTTATAGATTATTATTGTTATTTTTGTGTGTGTACATTGAACATTTATTACAACTAATTGGCAATGTGGTAAGACAGTGCTCGTGTGGACTGAATATTGGTCACAATCTCAGCAAAGCTTAATCCAGCCAGCAGATACAATGAAAATTGTAAACTGTGAAGACATTTACATACATGGAAGTATGTCTAAAAGTGACATTGAAACAATGGTATATCCTTAAAAATGTTGTGCCCACTAATGCCATTTTACTTCATTCAACTCACACTTTCATGAGAGGTGATGTCTGTTCTTAAGTTTAGGACTTCCAATAACTAGGTAGTGCCATGGAAGGGATGGAAGCTGCCCTAAAGTTTGCTGCACTTCTAAGTGGAGGGAAGCAACAGGGGAGTAAAATAAACTTGGCTGTAACAAGCACCCCAGAAGGAATATTCATGCTTTAAACAATGACTTATTCAACACTTTGTGAAAAGAGCAACACATTTTCCATAAGATACTGTTATTAAGAAGCCCCAGTAAGTCAACATTTCCATTTTATTTGGGAGGCATTAAAAACAACTAAGTGACTAAATGATTATGACCACAAAAAATTTATCTTAGGAGTCAAATGTTGCTTGGTCTTAAAAATAGTATGTTTACTATTATGGAACAGCTGATCTCTGTTCTCATACCAGGAATAAACAACATCATTCCATTAGTCTTTTGTGTATTCCCTTTGTTTTTAGGTGTTTGCTTTCTAATAAGGATCTTTGGTATAATTTAAGTTTCAACATAGTGTGAAATTTTCATTCATTTAATATGTGAGTATGTCAATTCCCTTTATTTGCCTATATACTGAAATGTAGTGGTCTTTGCTTTCATAAAACCAGGTTTCACAAGATTTTTTTGCTAAAGAGAATAATAAATGCATATTGCCTGATTGTGTCATACTCATAGATACATATAATCAAGGTAATGATAATAACCTATTCAAGAGAAACAGACCTATAAACTTCAAAATAGCCAGAAAAAGTAACTTGTTTTCTGCATTCATTCTAATTCATACTTAAGTCCCTTGATATCACCTGATTAACCAAAGTTCCCTTTAGTTAATTTAGTTAATAGAAATTGTGTAGGCCTGAATGAAGCAACTTTGCAGAACAGTAATGTTGACAAGACATCATCTTACACCATTAGCTAACATGGGCATGAAGGCAGTGACTGTCTACAGTGTGTGAAATCCCACAAGATGTCTTCAGCAGGGGAGGAGAGTTATATCAGTCCAATTTCTTCAAGAACAGTACGTGGAGTTTCAGCTTCCTCCTGCAGCAGATCAGCCTGCTAAATTGCTTTAAGGACATTCTTCTTGGATATTTCCTGAACTTCTTCTCCCAAAAGAAACTCATTCAAAATAAAATCAGCCTTCTCAAAATTAAAAATGGTATCAGGGTCACACACACTGCCAAAATACTTGTCAAGTAATTCCACTTGAAGATGAACTGTTTCCAGGGTAATTAGTTCATTGTTCTGATCCTCAATAGCATAGCAAAAATACAGACTGGCATATCTTTTGTAAACAGTCTTCAGATCTCACCACTCAAGAAAGCTGCACATTTTAGATTTCCGTGCTAAAACATTTTGACGTTCTCTTGTGACATTTTCCTTCTATTTGTCTGCTGATGGGACATACCATCTCTGCAGTCTAAGCTTTCCCTGACCACTAAAGAGCACCATAAACTTCATGGCAGCCGTGGGCCCGGGCGGGGCAGGGCTTGGCTGCTGGCGGCAGGGGCCACTTAAGGGGCAGCCCCTGTCACTGAACTGAGGAAGAGAAGCCGTTTTGCTGTCACTTTATAGATTATTTTCGGGAAATACAGAGTTCTTAAAGTCTCTTGTATTTTTAGATGACTGTATTTCTGTGCCTTTAGGAAAGACCTTTGTATTGTTGGAGAGGTCACCTAGTAGAATGCTTGGTGCTTGCATTGCTACATCTGAAGGAATAGCCCTTAACCAACTGAAGGTACAATGAATAAGTTGGTATGTTAAATATGTGACCATAATCCTTCTGTGCTGATTGACTAGATAAGAATAGGCATGTGACTCAAGGGGTTCCCTGTCATAATCCACTCTTGGTCAATTAGTTTCATTCTGTAAGGAATTTGAGTTAAAGAATATTGGGTAAATATTTACAGCTGAAACATAGAGACCATTACATAAAAAGAAGTTGGCCAAGTGGTGCAGAGCATGTTTAAAAATCATAGTTGACTATTTATGGAACATGCCATGTCCAAGTGACTAGAACTTCCCACTCCCTAGCTTATATCATTTGCTTTATTCATTTAAAGTGTATTTCTGACCCCCATATACATTTGTTTGCATTCCATGAAGTGTAGGACATCTGAGATGGCTGGGCTGCCATCTGCAGCCTTTAGAAATTAAAGAAGAAGTGGTTAAACATTGATATTTGGGCTGGCTTTCTGGTCATTCACCTGAACACCAGAAGAATGAAAAAGGCAGTTGCCAGGAAAAGACATTAAAATGAAATGAGCTTAACCTTGTATGAAGGATATATTGGCTATTTTTGCTTTTGGTCAGATCAAAAGCAGTTATCCACTTTATCAGAGAATTAAAAACCCTTCAGGCAAGGTTCTGACTGTTGGTACGTTACCTGAGCCCAACTCCCATGCTTTTTCCAGGGAAATGCTGAACTGTGGTGTGGTTGGTACCTGAGTGGCATGAGGTTGGGCACTGCTGAGAGCAAGTGAGAGAAAGAGAGACAGAGACAAAGAAATAGAGAGACAGACTGGGGGATAATATGATAGTCACCGCTACTTGTTCACATAGAAAAGTCATTCTTCCTCAAGTACCTCAGGTTCTCATATTTTAAATTAATATGACCTGCTCAGAAACAGCCAGCACATCACTGTGTTTCTCCTCTGCCAGTGACAGCCTGCAGTCCAGAACCTGGTGAAAAGAGTTGAACTCTGCATGCTACAAGTACTCACTTTCTTTGAATTACTCCTTTAACTTGACCAAACAGGCTTTGGGTACCAATTGTTGCATTTCCTTTTCTTTCCTATAATAGCTAAATTTGCTCACTCCCCTTTAGGCACTTTCTTTTTCCTTTTTTTTTTTTTAATTTGGTGAAGGAACAGTGGTTATAATTTCAAATGAAGTTATTCAGTGGCACTTTTGTTGACTCTTGACTGAATCCTTTTTAGAAATAAACGGTGGCATTGAAAGTACACTTCCACTTCATCAACCACAGGTTACCCAATCTTAAAAGGCTTTTTGAAATGCGGCTACTACTTGGGAAGCTAATTTTCTATATTTTGGTTTATTCTGAGAATGAGAGGAAAAGGTATTATTCAAGGTATTCATTTCAGCAATACCACAAAACAAATACTTCTTAAACCTTTACTTTTGGCATTATTGTTAAGGACTGAGTGAAGAAAAGCCAATAAGCAGAGTTTCTGATTGCAAAGAGAGAAAATCATACCTCTTCTGTATAGACTGTTCAAGGTATCACTGTTGTAAGGAGGACTTCAGCCAGAGGCAAAACCCAAAATATGTAAATCCTTTCCCAACTTGAATTAAAAATTATTCCTGTATCACTTGCTTCAGAGATTATCAAAATTTTTTAATATAAATTTATTTTCATTTGAGGTTAATTACTTGGTTTTTCCATACATCAACATGAATCCTCCACAGGTATACACGTGTTCCCCCATCCTGAACACCCTTCCTTCCTCCCTCCCTGTAACATCCCTCTGGGTCATCCCAGTGCACCAGCCCCAAGCATCCTGTATTCGGCCTTGAACTTGGACTGGCGATTTGTTTCATATATGGTATTATACATATTGCAATGCCATTCTCCCAAATCATCCCTCCCTCTCCCTCTCCCACAGAGTCCAAAAGACTGTTCTACACATCTGTGTCTCTTTTGCTGTCTGGCATACAGGCTTATCATCACCATCTTTCTAAATTCCATATATATGCATTAGTATACTGTATTGGTGTTTTTCTTTCTGGCTTACTTCACTCTGTATAATAGGCTCCAGTTTCATCCACTTCATTAGAACTGATTCAAATGTATTCTTTTTAATGGCTGCATAATACTCCATTGTGTATATGTATCACAGCTTTCTTATCCGTTCATCTGCTGATGGACATCTAGGTTGCTTCCATGTCCTGGCTATTATAAACAGTGCTGTGATGAATATTGAGGTACATGTGTCTCTTTCAATTCTGGTTTCCTCAGTGTGTATGCCCAGCAGTGGGATTGCTGGGTCATAAGGCAGTTCTATTTGCAGTTTTTTAAGGAATCTCCACACTGTTCTTCATAGTGGCTGTACTAGTTTGCATTCCCACCAACAGTGTAAGAGAGTTCCCTTTTCTCCACACCCTCTCCAGCACTTATTGCTTATAGACTTTTGGATCACAGCCATTCTGACTGGTGTGAAATGGTACCTCATTGTGGTCTTGATTTGCATTTCTCTGATAATGCATGATGTTGAACATCTTTTCATGTGTTTGTTAGCCATCTATATGTCTTCTTTAGAGAAATGTCTGTTTAATTCTGTGGCCCATTTTTTTGATTGGGTCCTTTATTTTTCTGGAATTGAACTGCAGGAGTTGCTTGTATATTTTTGAGATTAGTTGTTTGTCAGTTGCTTCATTTGCTATTATTTTCTCCCATTCTGAAGGCTGTCTTTTCACCATGCTTATAGTTTCCTTTGTTGTGCAGAAGCTTTTAAGTTTAATTAGGTCCCATTTGTTTATTTTTGCTTTTATTTTCAATATTCTGGGAGGTGGGTCATAGAGGATCCTGCTGTGATTTATGTCGGAGAGTGTTTTGCCTATGTTCTCCTCTAGGATTTTTATAGTTTCTTATCTTATGTTTAGATCTTTAATGCATTTTGAGTTTACTTTTGTGTATGGTGTTAGAAAGTGTTCTAGTTTCATTCTTTTACAAGTGGTTGACCAGCTTTCCCAGCACCACTTGTTAAAGAGGTTGTCTTTAACCCATTCTATAATCTTTCCTCCTTTATCAAAGATAAGGTGTCCATACATGCATGGATTTATCTCTGGGCTTTCTATTTTGTTCCATTGATCTATATTTCTGTCTTTGTGCCAGTACCATACTGTCTTGATGACTGTGGCTTTGTGGTACAGCCTGAAATCAGACAGGTTGATTCCTCCAGTTCCATTCTTCTTTCTCAAGATTGCTTTGGCTATTTGAGGTTTTTTGAATTTCCATACAAATTGTGAAATTTGGTCTAGCTCTGTGAAAAATACCGTTGGTAGCTTGATAAGGATTGCCTTGAATCTATAGATTGCTTTGGGTAGTATACTCATTTTCACTATATTGATTCTTCCGATCTATGAACATGGTATATTTCTCCATCTATTAGTGTCCTCTTTGATCACTTTCACCAGAGTTTTATAGTTTTCTATATATAGGTATTTAGTTTCTTTAGGTAGATACATTCCTAAGTATTTTGTTCTTTTCAGCTAGAATTTTGTTAAAGATTTTTGCATCTATGTTCATCAGTGATGTTGGCCTGTAGTCTTTTTTTTGTGTGGCATCTTTGTCAGATTTTGTTATTAGGGTGATGGTGGCCTCATAGAATGAGTTTGGAAGTTTACCTTCCTCTGCAATTTCCTGGAAGAGTTTGAGTAGGATAGATGTTAGCTCTTCCCTAAATATTTGGTAGAATTTAGCTGTGAAGCCATCTGGACCTGGGCTTTTGTTTGTTGGAAGATTTCTGATTACAGTTTCAATTTCCATGCTTGTGATTGGTTAAGATTAAGATTTTCTATTTCTTCCTGGTTCAGTTTTGGAAAGTTATACTTTTCTAAGAATGTATCCATTTCTTCCACATTGTCCATTTTATTGGCATATTGATTTGATTTTTCTCCCTTTGTTTCTTGATGAGTCTGGCTAATGGTTTGTCAATTTTATTTATCCTTTCAAAGAACCAACTTTTTGCTTTGTTGATTTTTGCTATGGTCTCTTTTGTTTCTTTTCCATTTATTTCTGCCCTAATTTTAAAGATTTCTTTCCTTCTACTAAACCTAGGGTTATCCATTTCTTCCTTTTCTAGTTGCTTAGGTGTAGAGTTAGGTTATTTATTAGACTTTTTCTTGTTATTTAAGTATGCCTGTATTGCTATGAACTTTCCCCTTAGCACTGCTTTTATAGTGTACCACAGGTTTTGGGTTGTTGTGTTTTCATTTTCATTCATTTCTATGCATATTGTGATTTCTTTTTGATTTCTTCTGTGAATTGTTGGTTATTTAGCAGTGTGTTGTTCAGCCTCCATATGTTGGAATTTTTAATCGTTTTTCTTCTGTAATTGAGATCTATCTTACTGAATTATGGTCAGAAAAGATGCTTGGAATAATTTCAATTTTTTGAATTTATTATGGCCCAGGATGTGATCTATCCTGGAGAAGATTCCGTGTGCACTTGAGAAAAATGTGAAATTCATTGTTTTGGGGTGATATGTCCTATAGATATCAATTAGGTCTAACTGGCCTATTGTATCATTTAAAGTTTGTGTTTCTTTGTAAATTTTCTGTTTAGTTAATCTATCCATAGGTGTGAGTGGTATATTAAAGTCTCCCACTATTATTGTGTTATTGTTAATTTCCCCTTTCATACTTGTTAACCATTGTCTTACATATTGCTGTGCTTCTATGTTGGGTACATATATATTTATAATTGTTATATCTTCTTCTTGGATTGACCCTTTGATCATTATGGAGTGTCCTTCTTGTCTCTTTTCACAGCTTTTGTTTTAAAGTCTATTTTATCTGATATAAGTATTGCTACTCCTGCTTTCTTTTGGTCTCTATTTGCATGGGATATCTTTTTCCAGCCTTTCACTTTCAGTCTGTATGTGTCCTTTGTTTTGAGGTGGGTCTCTTGTAGACAACATATATAGGGGTCTTGTTTTTGTATCCATTCAGCCAGTCTTTTGTCTTTTGGTTGGGGCATTCAACCCATTTACATTAAAGGCAATTACTGATAAATATGATCTCATTGCCATTTACTTTGTTGTTTTGGGTTCGGGTTTATACGTCCTTTTGTGTTTCCTATCTAGAGAATATCCTTTAGCATTTGTTTGGAGAGCTGGTTTGGTGGTGCTGAAGTCGCTCAGCTTTTGCTTTTGATTTCTCTTTCGTATTTGAATGAGATCCTTTCTGGGTACAGTAATCTAGGCTGTAGGTTATTTTCTTTCATCTCTTTAAGTATGTCTTGCCATTCCCTCCTGGCCTGAAGAGTTTCTATTGAAAGATCAGCTGTTATCCTTATGGGAATCCCCTTGTGTGTCATTTGTTGTTTTTCCTTGCTGCTTTTAATATTTGTTCTTTGTGTTTGATCTTTGTTAATTTGATTAATATGTGTCTTGGGGTGTTTCGCTTTGGGTTTATCCTGTTTGGGACTCTCTGGCTTTCTTGGACTTGGGTGATTATTTCCTTCCCCATTTTAGATAAGTTTTCAACTATTATTTCCTCAAGTATTTTCTCATGGTCTTTCTTTTTGTCTTCTTCTGGGACTCCTATGATTCGAATGTTGGGACGTTAACACTGTCCTGGAGGTCTCTGAGATTGTCCTCATTTCTTTTCATTTGTTTTTCTTTTTCCTCTCTGATTCATTTATTTTTACCATTCTATCTTCTACTTCACTAATCCTATCTTCTGTCTCTGCTATTCTACTATTTGTTGCCTCCAGAGTGTTTTTGATCTCATTTATTGCTTTATTCATTATATATTGCCTTTTAAATTTCTTCTAGATCCTTATTAAACCTTTCTTGCATCTTCTCAATCCTTGTCTCCAGGCTATCTACCTGTGATTCCATTTTGATTTCAAGATTTTGAATCATTTTCACTATCATTATTTGGAATTCTTTCTCAGGTTGATTCCCTATCTCTTCCTCTTTGGTTTGGTGGGCATTTATCCTATTCCTTTACCTGCTGTGTATTCCTCTGTCTCTTCATCTTGTTTGTATTGCTGAGTTTGGGGTGGCCTTTCTGTATTCTGGCAGTTTGTGGAGTTCTCTTTATTGTGGAGTTTCCTTGCTGTGGGTGGGGTTGTACAGGTGGCTTGTCAAGGTTTCTTGGTTAGGGAAGCTTGTGTCAGTGTTCTGGTGGGTGGAGCTGGATTTCTTCTCTCAATGCAATGAAGTGTCCAATAATGAGTTATGAGATGTCAATGGTTTTGGAGTAACTTTGGGCAGCGTGTATATTGGAGCTCAGGCCTGTGTTGCTGGAGAATTTGCATGGTATGTCTTGCTCTGGAACTTGTTGGCTCTTGGGTGGTGCTTGTTTCAGTGTAGGTATGGAGGCATTTGATGACCTCCTTTCAATTAATGTTCCCTGGAGTCAGGAGTTCTCTGGTGTTCTCAGGGTTTGGACTTAAGCCTCCTGCTTCTGGTTTTCAGTCTTATATTTACAGTAGTCTCAAGACTTCTCCTTCTATACAGCACTGTTGATAAAACATCTAGGTTAAAGGTGGTAAGTTTCTCCACAGTGAGGGACACATAGAGAGGTTCACAGAGTTACATGAAGAGGAGAGAGAGGAGGGAGTTAGAGGTCGCCTGAATGAGATGAGGTGGAATCAAAAAGGAGAGAGCAAGCTAGCCAGTAATCATTTCCTTATGTGCACTCCACAACTGGACCGCTCAGAGATGTTCATGGAGTTATACAGAGAAGAGATGAGGGAGGAAGGAGACAGAGGTGGCCAGAAGGATAAAAGCGAGAAGTCAAAAGGAGAGAGACAGAGACAGTTCCAGCCAGTAATCAGTTCCCTAAGTGTTCTCCACCATCTGGAACACACAGAAATTCACAGAGTTGGATAGAGAAAGAGAGGGGGAGGGAGGAGATAGAGGTGACTTGGTGGAGAAAAAGGAGAGTCCAAAGAGGGAGATAGCAGTCAAGCCAGTAATCTCATTCCAAGTAAAAATGAATACTGAAAATTGGGTTCTTAAAGTACAAAACTGATAACAAATACCAAAAAGCAAAGATAAAAAATCTAGAGTTTGGAATTTCAAAAATACAATATTAAAGAAAAGAAGAAAAAAATGAAATAGAAAAAAAAACAAAGTCACAAAAATTATAAATATATGTATATGAAATTTGCTTTTTAAAAATAAGGTCTTTTTTTTCAAAGTAATAGTAGGTTATAAAAGTGAAAATTAAAGGAGTAATAGAGAACTTAAAAATTTAAAAGGTTTTTTAAAAAACGAATGATCATAAAAATAGTAAAACTATATCTAGGACTTTAGGACTTTTTCTGGTGTTGTTGTGGGTAGTGTGGGGTCAGTTCATTTTCAAGTAGTTGCTTGGTCTGGCTTATATTTCTCAAGATCTATAGGCCCCTTCCTATGTAGTCGGTACTAACTACAGGGTTTTAATCTATTGTACCTGTCACTTCCAAGGTGGTTCCCTCTGTTTTAGCTTCTTCTGTTTGCTGGTCTCTTCAGTGTCTGATTTCAGCCTTAACACAAGGGGAGCGTGGTAGACACTCTTTTAGGCTCACTTGTTCAGTAGTGCTGTGGGGAGGGAGGGACGCTGCATACAAATAACACTGGCGTGTGCTCGCAGTGCCTCAGCCACACGGGGCCTGCCCCCGCTCACGGCACATGTGCCCTCCCTGCCTACACTGCTCAGGCTCTAGGTTGCTCCGCTGGGAACCGTCTGAGGCCGGCCCTGGGCTGCATGCACCTTCCAGGTCTAAGCTGCTCAGGTTCAGGCACTCGGGTAGTCCTCAGAGGCACAGACTCGGTTGGGCCTGTGTTTTGTGCCCTTCCCAGGTCCCAGCAGCTCAGGTGATGAGGTGTTTGGTGAGCGTGGTCACTGCAACTTATCGCCTCCCCGTCCCTGGCACTTGGTTTTCTGGGTGTATAACCAGTGCACCTTCTCAGGCGGATGTTGACTCTCCAGAACCCCATGAGTCTTAGTTAGCAAAGAAGCCTGCTTACAGTTTGGTAGATAATGTCTCTCTGGGGCTGCAATTGCCCTCTTCCGGCTCTGGCTGCCTGTCACCAGAGGGGGATGGTCTGCAGTCGGCTATCTCTGTTCAGTCCTTTGTTCTGTGAGTGGGCCTGGTGGTGTCTTAGGTTAGGGCTGGCTTTTTCTTGGTAGTTATCCCACAGTCTGGTTTGCTAGCCCAAGTTAGTTCGCTCAGATTGCCCTCAGGCATTCAGGCAGGATCCTTACTCTAAGCAATGCAACCACACCTCCATGCCCAGACCTCGCTTGCTAGTGGCAGGTGCAGGCATCTGTGCTGCTTCTCCACTGGGGAGTTACCGTTAGGCTTGTAATCTTTGGGGTTTAATTAATTATTTATTTTTCCTCCCAGTTATGTTGCCCTCTGTGCTTCCAAGGCTCACCACAGACTTGGCAGTGAGAGTGTTTCCTGGTGTTTGGAAACTTCTCTCTTTTTAAGACTCTCTTCCTGGTAGGAGCTCCATCCCTACCTCTTTTGTCTCTTTTGTATTTTATATTTTATCCTACCTCCTTTTGAAGACAATGAGCTGCTTTTCTGGGTGCTTGATGTCCTCTGCTAGCATTCAGAAGTTGTTTTGTGGAATTTACTCAGTGTTTAAATGTTCTTTTGATGAATTTGTGGGGAGAAAGTGGTCTTCCCATCCTATTCCTCCACCATCTTCTCAAAATTTTAATATGAGAAAATATTATCAGAAATATTTACAATTCTGCTTTCCATATTACCAAACTAGAGTTCTTTAAACTGTGCCAGTGTCCTTTCTCACCTGTCACTAGACATTGTTTAAATGCCTCCAAACAGTTGATGGGGAAGCTTCATTTAATAATTCTATTTCTCTGTACTACTGGAAAAAATTACTGTGCCAGAGAACCATACATCATAGCTTTGTCCTTTATAAAATGATTGCATATGTATTGAAATTGGTTCCAGTTGAACAATTTTATATCTGAATTTTATATCAATTTAGCACCAGCATTAGGACCCTGAGTTTAGTAGTCAAAGAAATTTGGATTCAAATCATGACTTGTAAGGGCGTCCCAGGTAGCTCAGTGGTTAAGAATCTACTTGCCAATGCAGGAACCATAGGAGATATGGCTTCGATCCCTGAGTTGGGAAGATTCCTTGGAGGAAGAAATGGCAGCCCACTTCAGTGTTCTTGCCAGGATAATCCCATGGACAGAGGAGCCTGGTAGACTATAGTCCATGAGGTTGCAAAAGAGTTGGACATGACTGAGTGTGCACACATGCACATGACATGTAAATTTCTACTTGTCTGTGTGTGAGTTAACTTGATCTCTCTGCCCCATGTGCCTATAATGAATGTTAGGTATATATTTATAATGTCTACTATATGTAGTATTTGTCATTTTTAACTGTATAATAAAATTAGTATGTTTATGAAACATCTAAGTATAAAGCAGAGAAATTCTAGTTTTTATAATCTGAAGATAACAATGAGCTGAAAGCAAATAGATTTTGAGGTTATTTTTCATATCTAATTCATCCAAAAAGCTTTTTGTGCATTTTTTATGATCCTTTACCTTATCCAAGGTCATACGCTATAGAAATAAAAATAGAACTGAAATTTAGTACTCAATAGGCAGAGGATTGGATATAGAGTTATTAACTTAAAATATAGGTTATTAGAAAATATTCAGAATTTAGTACATAGAAAAATAATATGAAAAATGCAAAGCAAATTGTGAGCAATCTGAGGCATGAGGACTAGGGTGTATCCAATTGTTTACCCCTGACCTACCAAAAGGAGAGAGAGAGACAGAAAAAAGAAAGAAGGAAGGGAGGGAGGGAAACACAAGTATGGATAATAAAACAAATTATGAGATGGTAAATTTAAGCCTTAGTATATCAATATTTACTCCATATTTAAACTGATTAAACCTTGAAAAAAATAAATTAATTAAAATTCAGATAATGTGGGCAGAAGATTTAAACTGGAATTTCAAGTAACCAGGAAGAATATGAAATGATTTTCATTACCTACTTAGTCATAAGAGGAATATAAACACACATGAATATCAGATATTATTAAGTAACAGATTGATAGAATTAAAAGATTCCATTATCAAGTGTTGGTGAGAATGTGGAGCAATTTGAATTTATCTCAATTTAATTGATTACTTTGGAGAGGAGGGGAGGAGCAGTACCTGGAATGAATTATGAAAGACTTTCAGTATGCTGATAATATTCTATTTACTGATCTCAGTAGTAATTACATGTGTTGTTAATGAAAAGCATTATCTGTGTACTTATGGTATGCATATTTCTAAAGATCTTTGGTAGAAATAATCAATTCTTTTTGCTGGTAAGCTTAATATTCCCACCAGAAAATCTAGTAAAACTATAATTTACAAATTTATTGCAACATACACTATTGGAAACTTTACACACTATTACAAACTTAAGATTGAGGCTGCAAATTTGAATTCCTCTATTTCTGGAAAGGATAAAATTGTGGTAAATGACTAAAAACTGGAAACGAATATGAAAAGACCTATTCAAGGAATTTATGCTGTTGTTTAATATAGTAGGTAGTACTGAATTTCATTTTTATGTGCCATGTAGGTAAATGCCAGAAAAAAATGATTACCTAAAACCAAAAAGTTTTGTGACCTTGAATTTCAAAATCTGTTCTGGTTATGTGACCTTTCAAAATTCTGTCATGTCTTAATGCTAGAGAAAATGAAATTTGTGAATACCCTCTCTTAGTACATTTGCAACAGTTCTTTCTTATGCCTTTCAGTGCCTCTTCTTTTTATCATTCAGATCTTAAACTTAGTCCTTTCATCCAGAATAACCTTTTTTCTGTCTCCTAAGTGCATAATCCTTCTTACTTTTGCATTTATTTCAAAAACTAATTGCCATAGAGCTTCACTAATGCTTTTTATGAGTTTATTTGTTTTCCCCAAACAGTAAAGTCTTTGAAAACAGGGACTGCATCAACCATGAGTACAGTTTTAATCTCGCTTCCCTGGTGGCTCAGAGGTTAAAGCGTCTGCCTCCAATGCGGGAGACCCAGGTTTCATACCTGGGTTGGGAAGATCCCCTGGAGAAGGAAATAGCAATCCACTCCAGTATTCTTGCCTGGAGAATCCCATGGACGGAGAAGCCTAGTTGGTTACAGTCCACAGGGTCGCAAAGAGTCGGACACGACTGAGCGACTTCACCTTACCTTTCCTTACCTTAGAGTGGAATACATATACATATCTCAAATATATTATTGAACAGTGTTAACCTCTGGCTAATAAATGAGATAGCGGAGTTTCTAAATTGTGAAAGCAGTTTCAGTAAGTATCTCCACTGAGACCATATTTACAAATAACAATCAAATTGTTCCTGTTGGTTAACTGCTAAGTCATTTATGGCTCTTTTGCGACTCCAGGGACGTTAGCCCAGCATTCTCCTCTGCCTATGGAATTTCCCAGGCAAGTATATTGTAGTGGGTTGCCATTTCTGAGGTAACAGCTTTTACTGGAAGTGAAAATATGAAGTGTCCAAGTGCATGTAATGTAAGTGTAATATAAATATCTTTGAAAACAACTTTGCTAGAGTTACTTTTTTTTCTTTTTGACTTCTAGACTTAACACTTCAGTTTAGTTACTTCTTTCACAGCAAATAGTTTTAACATACATTCAGATTTTTCCAATCAGACTTTTCTCTTCCCAAGTCACTTTTTGGTACAGAAAGGCACAAACCATCTTTGTTAAGTTTATTAAAAGTGCCAAAGTTTCAAATCATGTTTAGATTGGATAGTTTTTGCACTCCTCTCTGCAATACTTTTTTAAATTTTTCCTGATTATCATAATGCATTTAGTTTATCCTTAAATAATAACTTCTCACATTTTCCTGTTTAGTAAATACATACCAGTGTTTTTTAATATACCATAATGGTTAGAGCTCCTAATTATCAGTGAATGTTTTGATATTACATATCATATCCTTAGAATTTGAGTATTTCAGTATCTAATTCCACTTAAAGAGGTCAGTGGGGCTCACGTTACATATGTTTGCTCTCTTTCTCTCCATTTTTCTATATAGGAATACACACACACTTACATTTCTGTCTACCTATAATTTCTCCCAAAGAAGGTGAAGTTATTATAAAAACTAAATTTTCCTGAATGTGTCATTAAAACTGAAGAGGCCATTCTTGAATATGTACTCAAGGACGTCCCAAAAGTATGAATGATTGTTCTTCTAGGGAGTGTATTCCTCTGATGCAGCAATAATTTGCCTTCCAACTCTAATTGTTTGTTTGGATTTTATTTCTTTCCATAAATGAGGTAATGAGATTTAGAGACTGAAGGACAAAAATTTAATTGACAATGCAATAAACAGACATCTAAAGTAAGTTTTCACAAAATGACACCACCACTCATTGGAAATTTAAACTATATTCAGAAGAAATGTAAGTGGTCACCTTTTGCAATAGTCTATGAAATTTAGTACCCTCTGAGAATTCCTTTCAATCAGTATTAAGCAAAAGATTCTTTTAAAAGAAGTGAAGATTAGCAATTATGTTCTGTGATTTCCCAATACTACTTTAATACTTCTCCTGTGGGCCAGATGATGTATCTGCACGCTTCAGGGTAAATTAACAGAATGTAATACAAACTGGCTAAGTTTCATTAGAGCAGAACAGGGCAGTTTTTTTTTTTTTTGAAAGCAAAATATATTTTAGTTTAACATATGCACTATTTTTCCAGAGAAATGCTGTCATTGATGTGGTAGTGCAACTCTAATTCAGATAATATATTTGGTTATATTTTATCTCCAGGTGTTTATATTCCCTGCAACTTACTATTAAAAAGTGATGAGAAGTTTTACACTACTACGATTCAGTGACCACAAAGGCTATTATGATGAAAGCTGCCCAGTTAAAAAGTACCATGCCCCAGTATGTGGTACAATATCTCTTGAAATAATTGCTTGATACAAAACATCTTGCAGTTCCTTGAGATTTCCTAATAAAAAATTAGAGCTATAGAAATAAATTTATTGCAAAAGAGAACAAATTTGCTAATTATATTTTTTTTTAATTTAAATTTTTTAGCATTGTTTTTCTTGGTCTTAGTATGCCACTAAACTTTTCCAATATACATGTATATATAATATACTATTATATTTTGATATGATAATTATTATTTATTACATTAATCTTTACATTAATCAAAATCATTTGATTGATTATTTAAATAAAATTTTACTTTAGGGGCCAAATGATTTAAAAAGGAACATGACTACACGTTGGGCTTCCCGGTGGCACTAGTGGTAAAGAACCTGCCTGCCTATACAGGAGAGGTAAGAGATGAGGGGTCAAACTACGGGTTGGGAAAATGCCCTGGAGTGGAAAATGTCAATCCACTCCAGCATTCTTGCCTAAAAATTCAATGGATATAGGAGCCTGGAGGGCAACAGGCTATTAGGCTTGCAACAAGTCAGACATTACTGAAGCAACTAGCACAGTCATGACTACATCTTATAATAATTTTGTCACATGCGTCATTTAAGTTTTATTTTTCTTTTATCTCTGTCTCAATTTCAGTTTTCGTTTTTGTTTTTTTGGAGAACTGCCATCTCTAGAGCCAGATTGCACTTTACCCTTTGGCTTCACTAGATCATTTTTTTTTTTTTTTACCTTGAACAGCGACCATTTTAAATGATTAAATGATGTTCACCATTGTCTCATTTTGCTTCAAATTTTCATGCCCATCTAGTTACTGGCTCATCTGCAAAGTGGGCCAGAGTTACTCAACAGAGCTCATATGAAATGTGTTGATGATCTTAGTGTCTGTGGGAATGGATACAACCCTTTGGACTAACCGTAATTCTCCACATTAGCATGACTTCCATAGACCTAGAATTACTAATCACTTCCCATAGAATTTTTTGTACATGGCTATAATTAGTCACATTGTAAGTCATGGTAGAAACTATTAGATAGTGGTTTTGCTTCTAAAACATAGATATACAATCAGTGAAGCTGGATACTACCTCTTTAATTGGGTATTTAACTACTTTTCAGAGGAAATAAAGCAGACAAAAACCGTTGTTTTATCACCTTAAATATTTTAGGGGGTTGGCACTGCCAAAAGTGTAATAAAGTACAGTAGAAAATTACTTTACAAAATTGCTCTGTAAATACTTGATTTTTCATTATTTAAATACATCAGCAATACTTTTAATTTATTGTAAATAGCATATTTTTATCCCTCCTCTAAATTTTTTGCTAATATTTAAGCAAAACTATGTATGTATATAACTTTTGCTAGGACTTATAGAAGCACCAGTGATAAATGAGACTGAAACAATAATTAGAATGGGAAATTCTATTCTTGTAATCCAAAAATTTACCATTGTTCCTCAAACAAATATTATTTTGTAGTCTTCTAGTCAGGATTCCCATTTGGCTCTACTATGTTAAAATAACAAATTCCCTCATGCAGAAAGATGGCTCAGTAGCATTTATGTTTAGTTATAATTTGTTGAAAGACTATTGTTTTCCTGATGTTTTATCATATACAAGTGGGATACTGTTGGTCTGAGCAACAGTGGAAAGCCAGTATCACATTCCAGGATCTTGCTGCCTGTAGAATGTTAAACAATAGAGACTATGCATTTGATTCTTGGCAGTCTTTGAAAAATACCTTGGAGAATTTCTGTAGCATTATGTACTATAAGCTTCAGTGAAACTGCAGACTAACAAGTGATTTTCATAGGCTTATTGTATTCAAAATTTATTGTATGTTATTAAAATAGCAAACTTTTATGTTGATATTTGTGATATCTCTAACGACAAGATAATGCAATATGGAGTAAAGTCACTACAATTATACAGGAGAAGTGTTGCCTACTGACAGGCTTACTAGGTAAAATGTAGGATCATTAAATTTATTCATAGGGAAGCTGAATTATAACAGGACCTAGAATGCTGCTGCATAACATAATTTTTCTGGACTGTTCCCTGTATAGGGAACACACCTAATTTATTAGCATAAACGCACCTAGTATAAACACACCTAATTTATTAGCATCTGCTTTCATGATGGTCATCTGATAAAACACCCCCATTCAGCCTTTTTTGAAAAACACTTTAAGACAGTTCTGCTGCTCACCATTGGAACTGCCTCTTGTCCCATACGAGGATCCACCTGATCTTAATGTACTGGACATTCCCTGGCATAGAAATGGCCTTCTCAGCCCTTCCTTGTAACACACGGATAAGAAAGGATTGGCAAAACAGAAGGAAACATGTCACGCCCCTGCATCTGCCATGAAGAAGCCCAAAGGATTATGCTGGCAGTGAGTATCATCTTCCAGAGTAAAGTTACAGCATGGTAAACAGTGGCATGCATTTTACTGCTGAAGAGAGTTATTTTTAGAGGCGTTTTAGCAGCTTATACAAACTGTTTTACTTGCTTCTGTGAGGTGAATGATTTATTTCAAAGGTTAGCTAAGGTAGGGTGAATGACGATGCTTATTAAATGTTTGTAGTAGACCAAACATTGTCTTAGGAATGAACATAGATTTTTCAGTAATGCTTATCTCAGCTCTGCCAGGAAGGCATTTTCATTCCATTTTACCAATGAGGATATCTACTTCTATCAACTTGCATTACTCTCTGTAGCTCAGGATAATACATCTTCATCTTATTCAGATGGCTTTCCTCGTGTCTCAGTGGTAAAGAACTTGTCTGCCAATGCAGGAGACACAGGTTCAATCTCTGGGTGGGAAATATCCCCTGGAGAAGGAAATGGCTGCCCACTGCAATATTTTTTGCCTGGGGAATCCCACGGACAGAGGAGGCTGGTGGGCTATAGTCCATGGGGTTGCAAGAGTTGGGTATGACTTAGCATCTAAACCTCCACCACATTGTGATAGATGTGAGGTGGCCTCTCACGTAGATTTTATTTGCATTTCTGAGATGATTAGTGATGTTGAGTATGCTTCATATCGCTGTTTGACATCTATATGTCTTCTTGAGAAAAAATACCTATTCCTGTCCTCTTCCCATATTAAAAGGGTTGTTTATTTTTTGATATTGACTTGTATGAATTCTTCGTATATTTTGGATATTAACCCTTTACAGACATATTGCTTGCATATATCTTCAGTTGGCTGTCTTTTCTTTTTATTAGTGGTTTCCTTCCCTGTGCAAAATATTTTTTCATTTCTTGTAATTCAACTTGTATAATTTGCTTTTGTTTCCCTTGTCTGAGGAGACAGATTGAAAATATTATTATAACTAATGTTAAAGAGCATACTGTTTATGTTTTCTTCAAGGAGTCTTATAGTTTCAGATCTTAAATCAAATTTTTAATTTGCTTTGAGTTTATTGCTTATATGGTATGAAAACTAATGCAGTTTAATTTTTTTGCATGTAGCTATCAAATTTTCCCAGTACTATTTATTGAAGAGCCCTTTGCCCACATTACATATCTTTTGCCTCCTTTGTCATAAAGTAATTGGCCACATATATGTGGATTTTTCCCCTGCACTCTTTATTTTGCTCTCTTGATCTATGTCTTTTTTGTGACAGTACTATTCTGTTTTGGTGACTATAGCTTTGTATTAGAGTTTGACATTAGAGAGCATGATGCCTCCAGCTTTGTTCTTTCTTTGTAAGATTGTGTTGCCTATTTGGGGTCTCTTGTGTTTCTATTCAAATTCTAGAATTATTTGTTCTAGTTCTGTAACATATAACTTGGGAATTTTTATGGGAATCACAGTAAATCTGTAGATAGCTTTGGACTGTATAACTATTTTAACAGCAATTCTTCTGATCCCTGAGCACAATGTATCTTTCCATTTATTTGCATTGTCTTCAATTTCTTTCCTCAATGTCCTACAGTTTTCAGACACAGGTCTTTCACCTCCTTAGTTAGATTTATTGCTAAGATTTTTCTTTTCATGCAACAGCTTTCTTAATTTCTCTTTCTGATAGGTCATTCAGTTCTGATCAGTTCAGTTCAGTTGCTCAGTCATGTCCAACTCTTAGCAACCCCATGAGTTGCACCATGCCAGGCCTCATGTCCATCACCAACTCCTGGAGTTCACCCAAACTCAAGTCCATCGAGTCAGTGATGCCATCCAGCCATCTCATGCTCTGTTGTCCCCTTCTCCTCCTGCCCCCAATCCCTCCCAGCATCAGAGTCTTTTCCAGTGAGTCAACTCTTCGCATGAGGTGGCCAAAGTATTGGAGTTTCAGCTTCAGCATCAGTCCTTCCAATGAACACTCAGGACCAATCTCCATTAGAATGGACTGGTTGGATCTCCTTGCAGTCCCAGGGACCCTCAAGAGTCTTCTCCAATACCACAGTTCAAAAGCATCAATTCTTCGGTGCTCAACTTTCTTCACAGTCGAACTCTCACACCCATACATGACCACTGGAAAAACCATAGCCTTGACTAGATGGAACTTTGTTGGCAAAGTAATGTCTCTGATTTTTAATATGCTATCTAGGTTGGTCATAACTTTCCTTCCAAGGAGTAAGAGTCTTTAATTTCATGTCTGCAGTCACCATCTGCAGTGATTTTGGAGCCCCCAAAAATAAAGTGTGACACTGTTTCCACTGTTTCCTATTTATTTCCCAAAAAGTGATGGGACCAGATGCCATGATTTCAGTTTTCTGAATGTTGAGCTTTAAGTCAATTTTTTCACTCTCCTCTTTCACTTTCATCAAGAGGCTCTTTAGTTCTTCTTCACTTTCTGCCATAAGGGTGGTGTCATCTGCATATCTGAAGTTATTGATATTTCTCCTGGCAATCTCGATTCCACTTGTGCTTCTTCCAGCCCAACGTTTCTCATGATGTACTCTGCATATAAGTTAAATAAGCAGGGTGACAATATACAACCTTGACATACTCCTTTTCCTATTTGGAACAAGTCTGTGGTTCCATGTCCATTTCTAACTCTTGCTTTCTAACGTGCATATAGGTTTTTCAAGAAGCAGGTCATGTGGTCTGGTATTCCCATCTCTTTCAAATTTTCCACAGTTTATTGGGATCCACACAGTCAAAGGCTTTGGCATAGTCAATAGAGAAGAAATAGATGTTTTTCCTGAACTCACTTGCTTTTTTGATGATCCATCAGACATTGGCAGTTTGATCTCTGGTTCCTCTGCCTTTTCCGAAACCAGCTTGAACATCTGGAAGTTCATAGTTCACGTATTGCTGAAGCTTGCCTAGGAGAATTTTGAGAATTACTTTACTAGCATGTGAGATGAGTGCAATTGTGTGGTAGTCAGAACATTTTTGGCATTGCCTTTCTTAGGGATTGGAATGAGAGCTGAGCTTTTCCAGTCCTGTGTTCACTGCTGAGTTTTCCAAATTTGCTGGCATATTGAGTGCAGCATTTTCACAGCATCATCTTTCAGGATTTGAAATAGCTCCGTTAGAATTTCATCACCTCCACTAGCTTTGTTCATAGTGATGCTTTCTAAGGCCCACTTGACTTCACATTCCAGGATGTCTGGCTCGAGGTGAGTGATCACACCATCGTGATTATCTGGGTCATGATGGTCTTTTTTGTACAGTTCTGTGTATTCTTGCCACCTCTTCTGAATATCTTCTGCTTCTGTTAGGTCCATACCATTTCTGTCCTTTATCGAGCCCGTATTTGCTTGAAATGTTCCCTTGGTATCTCTAATTTTCTTGAAGAGATCTCTAGTCTTTCCCATTCTGTTCTTTTCCTCTATTTCTTTGCACTGATTGCTGAAGAAGGCTTTCTTATCTCTCCTTGCTATTCTTTGGAACTCTGCATTCAGTTGCCTATATCTTTCCTCTTCTCCTTTGCTTTTTGCTTCTCTTCTTTTCACAGCTATTTGTAAGGCCTCCTCAGACAGCCATTTTGCTTTTTGCATTTCTTTTCCATGTGAATGGTTTTGCTCCCTGTCTCCTGTAGAATGTCATGAATCTCTGTCCATAGTTCATCAGGCACTCCATCAGATCTAGTCCCTTAAATTTATTTCTCACTTCTACTATATAATCATAAGGGATATGATTTAGGTCATACCTGGATGGTATAGTGGTTTTCCCTACTTTCTTGAATTTCAGTCTGAATTTGGTAATAAGGAGTTCATGCTCTGAGCCACAGTCAGCTCCCAGTCTTGTTTTTGTTGACTGTATAGAGCTTCTCCATCTTTGGCTGCAAAGAATATAATCAATCTGATTTTCGTGTTGACCATCTGGTGATGTCCATGTGTAGTCTTCTCTTGTGTTGTTGGAAGATGGTGCTTGCTATGACCAGTGCGTTCTCTTGGCAAAACTCTATTAGCCTTTTCCTTGCTTCATTCTGTATTTCAAGGCCAAATTTGCCTGTTACTCCAGGTGTTTCTTGACCTCCTACTTTTGCATTCTCGTCCCCTATAATGACAAGGACATCTTTTTTTGTGTGTTAGTTCTAAAAGGTCTTGTAGGTCTTCATAGAAACATTCAGCTTCAGCTTCCTCAGTGTTACTGATTGGGGCATAGGCTCGGATCTCCATAAAACTGAGTGGTTTGCCTTGGAAACGAACAGAGATCATTCAGTCGTTTTGGAGATTGCAACTAAGTACTGCATTTTGGACTCTTTTGTTGAATATGATGGCTACTTCATTTTTTCTAAGGGATTCCTGCTCATTAGTGTGTAAAAATGCAACAGATTTCTGTGTATTGATTTTGTACACTGCATCTTTACTGAATTCATTTTATTTATTCATTCTAAAAGTTCTTGGTATTATCCATATATAGTATCAAGTAATCTGCAAAAAATGACTGATTACTTCTTCCTTTACAATTTGGATTCTTTTTTTCCTTTTCTTGTGTGATTTCTATGGTGAGGACTTCCAAAGCTATGGTGATTAAAAGTTCAGGAGTGGGCCTCCTATCTTGTTTTTAATCTTATAGGTAATGCTTTCAGCTTTTTACTGTTGAATATGATATCATGCATAAGTTTGTCACATATGGGCTTTATTTCATTGTAGTATGTTTCATCTGTACCTGCTTTTTGAGAGTTGTTTGTTTGTTTTAAATCATGAATGGATGTTAATTTCATCAAAAGCTTTTTGTGCATCTATTCAGATTATCATATGATATTTATTCTTCAATTTGTTAATTGATTGAATTCTAGATATTAATGAATCCTTCCATCTCTGGGATAAATTCCACTTGATATTGATGTATATTGATGAATTCAGTTTGTAAGATTTTGTTGAGGATATTTGTATCTATTTTCATCAGGGATATTGGCCTGTAATTTTCTTTTTTGTAGTGTTTTTGTTTGGTTTTGCTATTAGTGTGATGCTGGCCTCATAGAATATTTAGGGGATTTGTTTAGTAGGAGAGATGTTAATTCTTTAAATATTTGGTAGAATTCACCTGTGAAACCATCTGGTCCTAGAGTTTTGTTTGTTGGGAGGTTTTGTTTTTAATTTCAGATCCAATTTTATTACTGATAATCACTGTTCATAATTTTAATCTCTTTCTGATTTAACTTAGAATATTATACACTTCTAGGAATTTATTCATTTCTTTTAGGTTTTTAATTTTACTGACAGTATTCATCCATAGTAATCTCTTATGATCCTTTGCGTTTCTGTGATGTCAGTTGCAATTTCTCCTCTTTAGTTTCTGATTTTGTTTATTTGGGGCTCCTTTGTTTTTGATGTATATAGATAAAAGTTTATCAATTTTGTTAATCTTTTTAAAAACTAGCTTTCAGTATCAGTGATCTTTTCTGTTGTTTTTAGTCTTTATGTCCACTCTGATGCTTATTATTTGTTTACTTTTATTAACTTTGGGTGTTATTCATTCTTCTTTTCCTAGTTCTTATACTTGTAATGTTGGATTGTTTATGTGAGCTGTTTCTTGCTTCCTGAGGTAGGTTTATATTGCTATAAACTTTCCTTTAAGAACTGCTTTGCTGAATCCCATAGATTTTGGATCATTGTGTTTCCATTTTTATTTGTATTCATTATTTTTTAATTTCCTCTTTGGTTTCTTCAGTGGACCTATATGTTGTTTGGTAGTGTGTTATTTGGACTTGATGCATTTGTGTTCAATGCAGCTTTTTCCCAGTAGTTAGTTAACTTCTAGTCTCATAGCATTGTGTTCAGAAAAGATTCTTGATGTAATTTCAGTCTTCATGTATTGAATATTTATTGAGATTTGTTTTGTGACCTAGCATGTACTCTATCCTGAAAAATGTTCCCCATGCACTTCAAAAAAATGTGTATTCTGCTGTTTTCGAATGAAATGGTCTGTACTTATGTATTAAGTTCATCTGGGCTAATATATCACTGAAGGCTATTGCTTCCTTACTGCTTTCTTGTCTGTATAATCTGTCCTTTAATGTAAGTGGAATGCTGAAGTCTTCTATTATTGTTGTATTACTATCACTTTCTCTATTTATGTGTTTTTATTCATTTTATACATTTAGATGCTTCAGTGTTCAGTACATAGATATTTACAATTGTTGCATCTTCATGTGGGACAAATCTCTTTATCATTATGTAATGACCTTCTTTGTCTCTTGTTACAGTTTTTGCTTTAAAGTCCATTTTGTCTTTTTAATTATAATACATGATTATAAAATTATAATTTTATAATTCATAATTATAATGTATATAATTATTTTAAGTTGATGATCTCTTAAGTTGAATGCATTCTAGTCACCCTATATTTTTACTCTTTCATATGTTAATTTATCTTGACATCTTAATTTATATCTATTTTATATATTCCTTAATTAGTGTGAATATAGATGATTTTATTTGTTTTGTGTTTTAACCTTTGTACTAACTTTATAAGTGGTTGATCCACTGCTTTTACTGTATATTTGCCTTAACTAGTGAGATTTTTTTTCCTTTCAGTGTTTTATATTTCTTTTTATTCAGCTGGTAAGTCATGTCCAACTCTTTGCAGCCCCATGAACTGCAGCATGGCAGGCTTCCATGTCTTTCACTATATCCCTGAGTTTATTCTAACTCATGCCCATTGAGTCAGTGATGTTATCTAACTGTCTCATCTGCTGCTGCCCCCTTCTCATTTTGCCTTCAATCTTTCCCAGAATCTGGGTCTTTTCCAGTGAGTCACCTCTTTACATCAAGTGGCCCAAATATTGGAGCTTCAGCTTCAGTATTTGTCCTTCCAATGACTATCTAGGGTTGATTTCCTTTGGGATTGACTGGTTTGATCTCCTTGCAGTCCAAGGGACTCACAAGAGTCTTCTCCAATACCACAATTCAAACTCATCTAATCTTTGGTGCTCAGTCTTCTTTATGGTCCAACTCTCACATCTGTACATGACTACTGGAAAAAAACATAGCAACTCTTATAAAGCAGGTTTGTGGTGCTAAAGACTTTTAGCTTTTGCTTGTTTGTAAAATACTGAGTTGTCTTCAATTTTGAATAATAAAACATTGCCATCTGCAGTAGTTCTTGATTATAGATTCTTTTGTTTAATCACTTTGAATATTTTGTTCCATTCTTTTCTGGTCTGCAAATCTTCTGGTGAAAAGTCAGCTGAAAGTCTTATGGGATTTCCTTGCATATAAATATTTGCCTTTCTCATTCTGTTTTTAAATATCTCTTTTTACCTTCTTCTTCTTCTTCTTTTTTTTTTTTTTTCTCCATTTTAATTATAGTGTAGATTGGTGTGGACTTCTTTGGGTTAATTTTATTTGGAACTCCCTGTATTCTCTGAACCTGGATATATGTTTCTTTTTCCAATCTAGAAAAGTTTTCAGCTGTTATTTTTTCAAACAAGTTCTCTGCCCTTTTCTCTCTCTCTTCTTTCCCTGAGATCCCAGCAGCATAAGTGTTAGTACACTTGATATTGTCTCATATCACTTAAACTAGCTTCAACTTTTTAAATTCATTTCCCTTGTTCTGTACATCTTGGGTGATTTTTACTACTCTTTCAGATTGCTTTTCCATTCCTTTCTATTATCTAATCTACTGTTGATTTTTTCTAGGTTTTTTTAAAATTTTTATTTATTGTATTCTTTATCTCTGTTTGGTTCTATTTTGTATTTTCTAACTTTTTTTTACATTCTCATTTGCTCATTCATTCTTCTTATAATTCATTGACTATCTTTTTGATCATTACTTTGAACTTTTTATTGGGTGGATTGCTTTATTGCACTTTAGTGCTTTTTCTTATTATAAGAAGGTTTGTCTTATTCCTTCATATTTAACATGCTTCTCTCTTCTCATTTTGCTTAATTCTTTATGTTTATTTCTATTTGTTAGGTAAGTTTTTACATTCCCTGAGCTTGGAAAAGTTGTCTAACACAAGCTTCTTTCAAGCTTCTGCACTGAGACTCAGAGCATATGAAATTTTGCATGTATCCTTTAACACATCATTAACTGGGGGTTTTACAGAAACTAATGCCTGTGGCTGGCAGTTTATTACATAAGTGAATACTGAAACTTCTCTGATCAAAAACGTCTGGGTGAAAAAAGATGTATTAATAAGTCTTTGGTCAATAATTTGCTAAGAGTGAAATCTGTGTCTCATGTAACCCTCTGGATCTTCAAAACATGAATGTTATTGGTTTTCAAAGCTGGATGTTCTTTTGGTTCATTTTCACAGTGAAGCACCCCTGGACTTGGGAGTCCAGTGTGAGACTTGGAGCCCTCCCTTCTTGAGGTGTACCTTTGCTGTTGTGATACTCCTTCTATTTGTGGGTCATCAGCCCAGGGGTGTGGGTGCTCACTAGATTACATCTCAGGCTCTCCTGTTTCTCTAATGGCTCTTTCTTTATGTCTTTGGTAATGGAAAATATTTTCTGCTAGTCTTTGTGTTGTTCTCATTGGTAGTTGCTCTCTAAGCAGTTGTGATCTTGGTATGTCTGTGACAGGGAGTAATTTCAGAGTCTTCATACTCTGCAATCTTGGTCACCTCAGAGATTTCTTAGTCTTGTGGTAAATGTATGTTTAACATTATGAGAACTGTCAGACTCTTCCTAAGAGATTTTACTGTGTTACATTCCCACCAGAAATAAGTTATAGTTGCTCCAGCTCCTTGCCAGTGTTTGACATTGTAAATTTATGTATGGCTGTGTGCACACATGTGCTTTTGTTAATCTGTTTTCCCTATTCTAGTGGCAGTCAGTGGTATGACTGCCGGATGAATATTTAAAATTTTCTTCCCCAAATTTTGTTGGTTCTGTTTTGTATTTTTTTTTCTGTATTATGAGAGTGTGTTATATAATCTCAGTGCTAATCATTGTCATACATTTTGCAAGTATTTTCTTCTAGTCTGGGTTTTTCATTAAATTTCTTTTGAAGAGCAAAATGTTTTACTTTGATGAAGTCCATTATTTTTTATGATTAGTGCTTTTCATATCTTTTCAAAGAAACATTTACCTAAACAAGTCACAAAATTTTTCTCATTTTTTGGCAACAAATTTTATAGCTTAAGTGTAACATTTATGTTTATCATCCATTTTTTAGCATATAATAGGAAATATAAGCCATGAACAGAATTCTGAAGGACAAGGTATGTTCTGTTTAATACTTGGATCTTATATATTTCTTATATAAAACAATAAAAATAATAGAACCTTTCATATTAAACTATGAAAGCAACTTGAAATTAATTAATCTAGATGTATTGGTGATTCAACAGGGCTTTTTGCATATTGGTTTGGAGTTTTTAACTTAAAATATATGAAAGACAATGCCATTTCTTTATCAATTTAGCAAAGTCCTAACTAGCTTATGTATACTTCCAGAATGATTTCTTTAGTTGCCTTTCAATTAATTTGACTTTAAATTAGTTTTACCCTGCTCTGGAAATTTTAAAAACATAGTTCTAAGTAAAAGGATATTTGAGCTAATTTTGCCACTGACCCTATAATTAGTGTGTAAGATTAAAAACTGTTTCAAGTTTTTAACCAGCAAAATAAAGATGTTGAATGGAAGAAGTGAAACACTGTATATGAAAGCATCTCAAAGAGTATAAAATGCTCTAATGAGAATGATGACTATGATGATGATGATAATCTTGCTTAAACTCTGACTATTCTGTCATTCTAAGCATGTCTGCTGGAATAATGTAGGCTGAAGCTTTAAGCCACTCCATAATTCACTGCCTTCCAATAAGTATCAAGTTCTCAACAGACGTCCACAGATTATAGCCACCTGCTCTCTCTTCTGCTGTACCCTTTTATAGCTATTGTACTGCTGCTGCTGCTAAGTCACTCCAGTCATGTCCGACTCTGCGACCCCAGAGATGGCAGCCCACCAGGCTCCCCCGTCCCTGGGATTCTCCAGGCAACAACACTGGAGTGGGGTGCCATTGCCTTCTCCAATACATGAAAGTGAAAAGTGAAAGTGAAGTCACTCAGTCATGTCCGACTCTTTGCAACCCCATAGATGGCAGCCCACCAGGTTCCTCATTCACACCTAAATACATTTCTTCTTTTCCTCCTTCTTTTCGTTGTTGGTATCCTCAAGCAGTTGTCACTCTCTAATTTCACTGTGAGCTTTTCCAGGCAATCAAACTGTAAGAACCTGTGGAATGGAAGTAGTAGAGCTTTAAACATTTCCTATGGTGGTCTGGCGAGTGACTTTTCTACTACAACTGATGACGCTAAGGAGAATTTTGATTGTTACTGATACTTTCAACCTTTTGACTGATTTATAATTTTTGTGTCTATTTGTTTCCACATCTTTAGATAAGGGTTAATGATTGTGTTTTTGAAATGCTTTGATAGCCTTTGGTAAAGAGTTGTATATAAGTGCAAAGTATTTCTGTCTTTCTGTTGATTGCATCATAGAATTTTGCACAGCTTGAGAAAATATGTCTTTTCAAGGCATTTTATTCTGAGCTAGCCGTGCTTTTTTATACACGGGTATTGAAGAAAAGCCTTCATTTTCAACAGTAGCTCTTTGAAGAAAATATGGACTAAAAAAAAAAAAAAGAAGGAACAGTAGTTTATCAGAAAGTATTATATTCCCAGTTGAAAAACGATTTGGAGCAGGACACATAAATATTTCAATCACCTAAAATACCGCATTGAAAACTGTCTGCTAGATCAATGCCTATTGAAAGAATCCAGCAAGTTCTTTGTGTGTGAGTCATCATTTCCTCCACATATTGTAAGATATTGTCCACAGGAACTTGTGCCTAGTGCTTACAAAGTTCCAATGGATATAGATTTTATGTCAAATGAAAGTAGCATTGATGTTGCCAAAGTGTAATAGAATTTTGTTCTGTTAGCAAGAAAAGCAAGAATAGAATGAAAATAATCCTTTGACATAGGTAAAAGAAATTAACTGCTTTATTTTTAAATCATTCTCAGATCTTATCTTACATATTATTTTCTTTTTATCTTATAACTTCTTCTATTCTCTTTTCTTTAGTTTTAGTTTTTCATTCTTTCTTCCCACTGTTTTATTCACTTTTTCATTTATAAAGTTAATTAAAATTCAAACTTCCTATGTTTGAATCCTAAGCTGCTTAATGAGTTTTCAGTAAGTACTTTGAGAGCAGTCGTTTTCCTCATTGTTTATAAAAGAATGAAGCTATTAACTTTTCAGAACATTTTGAGGTATTTTTATAAAATTAAGCACAATGTATATTGTAATCTCTACATTGAACTGATGAGAGAGAAAAAGAGAAATTATAGTCAGTCTTAATAAGTTGCTATTGAGGTTTTAAGATTTTTAGTTTGATGTCACTTGCTTTATTCTATATCTTTCCCCAAAGGTGCTACATTTTTTTTCTCCCAAGGAAAAGACCTTTATACTTTTCTTTTTCCATTTAAAACACAAACAGGACTTACAGTTTTTTGGAGAGTCACCCTATCTGAATGTAGAAATCCTTGAGATACTGTCATGAAAAGGAGGCTGGACTATCCATTTCTCACAATGCAAAAGAGCAAGTGGAAAAATACCCCTTATTTTATTTTGCTGTGTAAATGCAAATTTAACTAGAAAAGAAAGTCATGTTCTGTTAGGGATGTTGCTCCATTTAGTTAGAAGCTAAGAAAATTGAGTACTTATTTTATACTAGAAACTAGTAATTATAAAATGCTTTAACCAGTGTGGGTCACCTTGAGAATAATGGAATGATGATAAAAGGAAGCTCTATAATTTCCTTCTCTGTAGATCTATTTGAATTTTTACTTCACTTTTCAAATATACTTCCAGTAAAATATGGTTTAACATGCCAGAAATAGACCTGTGCCTTCAATGGACTAATACTATTCATTATATTATTGTTATTGAGCACTTACTAACCTGGTGATATGTTAGACATTAAAGAGATGAAGACTCAAAGTCCCCCTGCCTTTAAAGAGCTCATAGTCTATACTGAGACGGTTAAGCAAACCAATGATCTCTACACAGTGAAGTAATTATTATAAAATAATATCCCCATGAAGCCATAGCATGATGAACTCTATCCTGGTATGATGAAGTCAGAGATGTGGTATAATATTCAGTTCACAAGCGGAAATATTATCTCCCTGTGCTGATGGCCTGGGTTATCTATAAAGGTTTGGAATTCACCAGATTATGCCTAAAGCTGTATGAAAGAAAGGAATTATTGAGATAATGATTAAACAAAGATTAAAGGAAGACAGAAAACATTAGTCATTTTGGGAAATTAAGAGAATAATGGAAAAGTAACAACAAACATGAAGAAACAGACATTGAGTACTGATGATCAGAAAGAGTGGGAGAACTGTTAGATATGAAAGGAGAAACTTTTTATTGTTGTTGCTAAAAAGAGGAAAAAGACAAATGAAGAAACAGCAGTGCATGGGAGAAGTAATCAATAAAGTTAGTGATGCATACACAAGTCAATTAGGATATACTCTGAAAGGCAATCAGTGGATTTATCATTTGGAAAGGCATATGTAGCCTTAAAATGAGCTATTCTGCAGATAACAAGGACTGAAAATGATTTAAGATAGAGAATTAAAAAGTACAGTTATAGGAAACTCGCTTTCACTGATGATATAAACAAAGACCAATAACACATAATTACAAAGGCAGTGGAGATATTGGCCAAAGAAACATTAAGAATTATCACAGCCAAGTAAGACAAGAGGAGATTACAAGAAGGAGGTATTGACTATATCAATGCTACTAATAAAGTAGAACCATCTTGAAAATAATCCCATGGATTTGGCAATTAGATAGCTTTTAATTATATACTGATTAGTGGGTAATTATTTGGTTAATGTTTATTTTCTCCATCAGATGGTAAGGTACAAGCTCATTTATTTTTTTCTTTAAGGAGGGCATGGTACAAGATTTTTGTATGGTTTATGAAACGAGTTCTAAGACAAGAGAGGCTTGGTACCAATGATAGGCAAGAGAAAGTAATTGAATAGAAAAGAAGAGACTGGAGAGAGAGAAAAGTAATGACTCATAATAAAGACTTGGAGAGCAATGCCTTGAAGTCAGAGTGGAAGATGGGCTTTAGAACACTGTGACAGGATTAGGCTGGGACATGAAGACATGCCCAATGTTACAAGTATTTGTGTTACTATTTTAAATATCATTCTTTGGTTTATTTTGGCTTTAAATATATTTTAGCCAGTATGCTGAATCTTAAATGATTATTGACTGATTGTGAAATTGGAAAATCCAATTCATCAGGTAAAATATACTTCTTCACATGACAAAAATAATTTTAGGTCCTTTTCCCTAAAGTTTGTATATTTTATAAGCTTGTTACTTTTTATTGTTGTTGCTGTTGTTTTTGTTTGTTTGTTTGTTTTTGGAACCAAGTCATTTCAACATCTTCAAAAACAAGTACACACCATTACACTAATGTCACGTCACTGGGGAAAAATTTAAAGTTTGAAATATCAGTCCTTAACACATTTAAAACTGTGATTGCTGCCTACCTCACTTATTCTACAACTGAGAAAACATGTGCCAGGTGCGTGCGTGTGTGCTTAGTTGTTCAGTCATGTCTGATTCTTTGCAACTCCATGGATAGCAGCCTGCCAAGCTCCTCTGTCCATGAGGATTCACCAGGCAAGAATACTGGAGTGAGTTGTCAGGTCCTACTCCAGGGGACCTTTCTAATCCAGTGACTGAGCTCAGGGCTCCCACATTGCAGGTGGATTCTTTACTGTCTGAACCACCAGGGAAGCATAAGAATACTGGAGTGGGTAGCCTATCCCTTCTCCAGGGGAGAATGTGATGTTTATTGTGACATACAGACATTCAGACAAAACCCTGGCTTCCTATTCAGCAAGGAATAAGATGAAACTATCAATAATATGAAGTGATTGCAATTTGTTGTAATTGTTCAATCTAAGTCGTGTCAGATCCTGTGCAACCTTATGGATTGCAGCACACCAGGCTTCCCTGTCCTTCACTATCTACTAGAGTTTGCTCAACTCATGTCCATTGAATTGGTGATGCCATCCAACCATCTCATCCTCTGTCACCCTCTTCTCCTCCTGCCTTCAGTCTTTCCCAGCATCAGGGTCTTTTCTGATGAGTTGGCTCTTCACATCAAGTGGCCAAAGTAGAGTGTGTACTATTCACTATACAATTCTTTGAATTTCTTATTTCATAATTAATTATTGAAAACACAAGTTTATGATAGAGCTCTTGAGTGGTAGATGATCTATAATGTTTCAATTTGAGCTTAGTGATAGGTCTTACTATCTAAGAGAAATATTAGGTATGATATAGTGCAGATCAGAATATTTGTGACTCCTAAACATCTGGGAGGGAAGAGACAGTGAATATGTACTCTAAGTTCTTCCAGTATTTTTTTTTAAGTTGACATTTCAAAGGAATTTAAATTTCTAAAAATAACTTTCTGAAAGTCATATATTTGCCTCTAGTAAGGATCTCATTGAAAAATGACTTACTTTGATACACAGAATTCCTCAGCATAGTTATAAATAGACTCGTTTAGGTTATCAGTTTCCTGGTGAAATAATTATGATAATAGCATAACAATCTTTCCTTACATATCTTTCAGAAGAAGTAAGCATGTTTTACTGAAATCATGTACACAGCTGTGATTTGAATGGCAATATTTATCTTACCTCTGTGAAAGCTGATTTTCTTGACCTTTATCTCAGCACATTGAATTAAACATGTAGGGGACCTAGTTAGTATATTTAAGATGAAATGCACAATGAGCATCATTCAACTGAGTAAAATGTGGCACCTGCCCTGGATGCTTCAATCTAGTGAGAGAAGGGATTTCAATGTGAACAACTCTTCTATGACACTATTCATATTAAGGGCACTAGAAGAGCTGTGGTAGACGGCTCCCCATGTTTCTCTCTTTGTCTAAACCACCTGCCTCAAGCAGCCAGTGTCCCTGAACAATTCGAGTTATTCAATGTTTTCATTCTCTTATATCCTGACTTTATCTCTCAGTTGGAAATCACTAATGATGGTCTGGAAAAGAAATGCAAAAAAAGCGAAATGGCTGCCTGGGGAGGCCTTACAAAGAGCTGTGAAAAGAAGAGAAGTGAAAAGGAAAGATATAAGCAACTGAATGCAGAGTTCCAAAGAATAGCAAGAAGAGTTAAGAAAGCCTTCCTCAGTGATCAATGCAAAGAAATAGAGGAAAACAACAGAATGAGAAAGACTAGAGATCTCTTCAAGAAAATCAGAGATACCAAGGGAACATTTCATGAAAAGATGGGCTCAATAAAGGAAAGAAATGGTATGGACCTAACAGAAGCAGAAGATATTAAGAAGAGGTGGCAAGAATACACAGAAGAACTGTACAAAAAGATCTTCATGACCTGGATCATGATGGTGTGATCACTCACCTAGAGCCAGACATTCTGGAATGCGAAGTCAAGTGGGCCTTAGAAAGCATCACTATAAACAAAGCTAGTGGAGGTGATGGAATTCCAGTGGAGCTATTTCAAATCCTGAGAGATGATGCTGTGAAAGTGCTACACTCAATATGCTAGCACATTTGGAATATTTGGCAGTGGCCATAGGACTGGAAAAGGTCAGTTTTCATTCCAATCCCAAAGAAAGGCAATGCCAAAGAAGGCTCAAACTACCGCACAATTGCACTCATCTCACATGTTAGTAAAGTAATGCTCAAAATTCTCCAAGCCAGGCTTCAGCAATACATGAACCATGAACTTCCAGATGTTCAAGCTGGTTTTGGAAAAGGCAGAGGAACCAGAGATCAAATTGCCAACATCCTCTGGATCATGGAAAAAGCAAGAGAGTTCCAGAAATACATCTATTTCTGCTTTCTTGACTATGCCAAAGCCTTTGACCGTGTGGGTCACAACAAACTGCAGAAAATTCTGAAAGAGGTGGGAATATCAGACCACCCAACCTGCCTCTTGAGAAACTTATATGCAGGTCAGGAAGCAACAGTTAGAACTGGACATGGAACAACAAACTGGTTCCAAATAGGAAAAGGAGTATGTCAAGTTTGTATATTGTCACCCTGCTTATTTAACTTATATGCAGAGTATATCATGAGAAATGCTGGGCTGCAAGAAGCACAAGCTGGAATCAAGGTTGCTGGGAGAAATATCAATAACCTCAGATATGCAGATGACACCACCCTTATAGCAGAAAGTGAAGAGGAACTAAAAGGCCTCTTGATGAAAGTGAAAGAAGAGAGTGAGAAAGTTGGCTTAAAGCTCAACATTCAGACAACGAAGATCATGGCCTCTGGTCCCATCACTTCATGGGAAATAAATGGGGAAACAGTGGAAGCAGTGTCAGACTTTATTTATGGGGGCTCCAAAATCAATGCACATGGTGTTTGCAGCCATGAAATTAAAGGACACCTAGCCGTTGGAAGAAAAGTTATGACCAACCTAGACAGCATATTGAAAAGCAGAGACATTACTTTGCCAACTAAGGTCCGTCTAGTCAAGGCTATGGTTTTTCCTGTGGTCATGTATGGATGTGAGAGTTGGACTGTGAAGAAGACTGAGCACCGAAGAATTGATGCTTTTGGACTGTGGTGTTGGAGAAGGCTCTTGAGAGTCCCTTGGACTGCAAGGAGATCCAACCAGTCCATTCCAAAGGAAATCAGTCCTGGGTGTTCTTTGGAAGGAATGATGCTAAAGCTGAAACTCCAGTACTTTGGCCACCTCATGAGAGGAGTTGACTCATGGGAAAGACTCTGATTCTGGGAGGGATTGGGGGCAGGAGGAGAAGGGGATGACAGAGGATGAGATGGCTGGATGGCATCACTGACCCGATGGACATGAGTTTGAGTGAGCCCCGGGAGTTGGTGATGGACAGGGAGGCCTGGCGTGCTGCGATTCATGGGATCACAAAGAGTTGGACACGACTGAGCAACTGAACTTGACTAAACTGAATGCTGTCCTATAATCGTGATTATGAATTGCTTAGTGAGTGACTTGGAAGTCTTCTCTTGTTTCTATTTCCTGGCTCTGAGTAATACTGACATAATGATTTGAGAAAAAGTTACACATTTCATTTCCCCAACATGATAGCCAGAATCAGAAAAAAAAAAAAAAAATATATATATATATGTATGTATCCCTAAAACTGCTGTGAGAAAGTATTATTCATTATTTTCTCCAGCTATGTACTATGTGAAAAAAAAAAAAAAAGTAGGTTGTCAAGTCATAGAGCAAATCTCCTGTAATTTACATGATGAATAAGTTTTCTCCTTTGTGGTTACCATCTCTATTCTTAACCTCTAGTCTTAGACTAAATGGAAGATTACCAAGTCCCATTATTGCAGTATTCTCAGATATAGAGCTTTGCCAACAAAGGTCTGTATAGTCAAAGTTCTCATTTTTTTCCAGTAGTCAATGTATAGATGTAAGAGTTGGCCCATAAAGAAGGCTGAGTGCCAAAGAATTGATGCTTTTGAACTGTGGTGTTGAAGAAGACTCTTGAGAGTCCCTTGGATGGCAAGGAACTCAAACTAGTCAATCCTAAGGGAAATCAACCTTGAATATTCATTGGAAGGACTGATGCTGAAGCTGAAGCTCCGATACTTTGGCCACCTGATTTGAAGAACTGACTCATTAGGAAAGAACCCTGATGCTGGGCAAGATTGAAGGCAGTAGGAGAATGGGATGACAGAGGATGAGATGGTTGGATGGCTCACCAACTAGATGGATATGAGTTTGAGCAAGCGCCAGGAAATGGTGAAAGATAGGGAAGACTGGCATGCTGCAGTTCATGGGGTCACGAAGAGATGGACATGACTGAGCAACTGAACAACAACAGATATAGAAGATTAAGATGTCTCTTGTAGGAAATATCTTTTTTCTTGTTACATATAAGAGTATTTTGCTTAGAAGCATTTTCCTTTAGCATAAGTTACAAAAATGTTCTACCTAAACATTGGAATATCTCTGTGTTAAAGTATTTATAGAACTCTAAATTTCTTTTAGAATAACCGAGTCAATAGGAAGCAAAGGAGGACTTAACCACACAACCACTAGGATTATTGTTATTGCTATAATTGAAAAATAAAATTTAATTTTGAGCATTCTGGAAATCAGGACCCAAGTTAAAACAAGATAATGGTAAGAAATAAATGTATCAATTACCAAAGGAACATATTACATTCCTAACCACATGCCAAAAATCTTTTCTTGTGGAATATCATGTAAGAATCAATGGTCATTCACAATTTTATTAGAAATGAAAAAGTAGTTTCACTTGGCAATTTTTGGATAAAATTTTAAGACAGTTAGTCTTAGGTACTTAAGAGTACTTAAGAGTCAAAGTACACTTAAAAGTCTAATGATCAAAACTAACAATTTGTGCCACTTTCCTTTTCTATGACATACTAAATATCTGAAAACAAAACAATACAAAAATTTATGCAACTCCTTCACTAACACATACATTCATAAATATGAGATTTTTCAAACTGTGGTTTGTTTTCAGTAGAAAATTAATCTTTCTGAAATTTCTAAATTAATTGATTAGTTGAATAATTGCTATTATTAATAATAAAAATGAATATAAAAATATCCTCAATCATTGTAGCAAACGTTGCAGTGATCCCCTAAGTAGTCTTAAATACTCTTAGAATTTTAAGTCATATTACAAATTTTAAGAGTCTCCAGAAGAATCAAACCTCAGTTGCTTCTAGTAGACATCTAGTCTTTTCCACTCTAAACTGACTTTCTTTTTCTGTGTCAATTTTCCATTCTCCCCCAGTAAGTCTTGCTATTATCTCTCTAAAGAAGTACTTATATTCAAATCCTGGTCTCAGTACCTACATTCAAATCCTGGTCTCAATGGCTACTTTTGGGAGATGCTAATCTAACATAATCATTTAATAAATAATAAATTATACCTTTGCCAAAATATGTTTTATGGAAAGAAAGATATGTGAAATAATAAAATTTACATAGATTTAAAAAGCCTCAGAAGGAATTTGGAGTATCAATTAATTGTTTTTTTTTTTTTTAATGAATGCCAATTTGCCATATCTTGCCTCTTATTTTTGACATTTTACTTATGAATCTAGTTTATGTTTTCTCTTAGTTATCTCAACTCTGGTAAAATTGATGTGAATTGCCATCACTGTTGTGTAGAGAAAGACAGGTGGATAAACTAATATACTATTACAGAGCAGGAAACATTTTAACTTTGAGTATCTTTCTCATAACTACATAATCCTTAAGACAGGCTTTTAAAGGAAAAAATAGTGATCCCATTCTTGGAAAAATGTCAGTAATTCATGCTTCCACAAATAGTATCATTATTATCAACTCTGCGACTATTGGAAGGAAAATATGGTTCCATAACTCTCCCAAATACCAGATTAGCAAATAGAATTTATTCTGAGCAAATACGTTTGGACTTTTCTGTGATACAGATTGGTGAAGAGTGAGCATTTTCTTTTACAGATTCTGACATATCTATAAATGGCATTTTCCCCTCTTTGTCCACAGAAAGGCATTTCATTGCTTGTGAATGGCAGGTAGCTCATCACACAAGAGTGCCTTCTAGGTCCAGTTGCTAATTACATAGATCTGCTTTTAAAAGGATCAGGGAATTAGCCAGATATTATATTACTGTGTATTATATAACTATGAACATTTTGAGTAGATACACATATGATTTCCACAGCTACCTTGACAGAAAGCATAAATTTCTCAAGAAAGGAATAGTGAATTAATTTTTTCTATATATCTCAAGACATTTTTTCACATTGAATGCTAAACATCACTTTGATCATATTAGGTAGTAAAAGTTAATGTATTTTGATATTTTCCCTTTTAAAATAACTACTGCTGATTTAAAATAATTTTTAATACTTTTACTTACAGCCAAATTGAATTACAGGGTACCCAGTAAATTTACACCTCCCTCCCCAACCAACCAAGGAAGAAAAAATTATAAAAGAAAAGTCATATTTATGATAGTGTATGTAAGACAATGAAAGGTTGTGATTTTAGGGAGAGAGAAAACTAAAAGTGAAATCCTATAATTTTACCTTGAAAGAATTTTCCAGGCATAGATTTCTGGAATTGAGAAGATGAAATGAGATTATGTGGCAACAAAAGCAAGTAGAATTTTATGGAAACATTGCCAGGTAAGAGAAAGCTGAGAATTCTGGAACCATGAAGAGAATCCTACTGGCATAGTGAGCTGGATACTGTTCAGCACATATCTTTGAGGAAACTACCTAAGGAAACTTTCTCTCTTCCTTTTTATTTTCCTGTTTCTTTATGCTACTGATGCTAAGTCGCTTCAGTCGTGTCTGACTTTTCTTTTTTTGCTGTTGCTGTTTCTTCAGTATATGCATTTAGGGCACAGCTTTGTCTATACTCTCTGAATATAGATTTGACTGCATCTCACCAGTTTTATGTGTCAGATATTCAGTACTATTCAGTTCAAAATATTTCTATTTGTGATTTCTCCTTAGTTCCACTGGTTATGTGAAACTCTATTCTAATTGCCAAACTGATTTAGGTTTCTTAGAATTACCTTTGATAATTATTTCTTGATTAACTCCACCAAAATCAAAGAATATCTTTTTCTATTTTCAGTCCTTTTAACTTTACTGAGCACTACTTTATGGCCTTACATATGATCAGTTTTGGTAAATGTTATCTATACACTTGAAAAGAATGGTCATCTGAAGTTGCTGGGTATGGTTTTATGTAAATATAAAATCTAGATTTTTTTGTGTGTATATTTATTTTTTCTCTGCTTATGTAAGTTATTGAAAAAATATAGTAAAGATTTGTATTATTTCTAAGGATGTGTAAATTTCATTTATAGAAATTAATTTTT
This sequence comes from Nanger dama, assembly GCA_917880005.1. Classification (NCBI taxonomy): domain Eukaryota; kingdom Metazoa; phylum Chordata; class Mammalia; order Artiodactyla; family Bovidae; genus Nanger; species Nanger dama. The sequence continues at coordinate 43,601,806 of CAKJTW010000007.1, forward strand.
TGTGTATGTTTTAAGGATATGATTTTAGGTATATAAAATATAATGCTGTTAATAGTCTCTCCATTATTACAAAATTCTCCTTTTTGTTTTTTGTAGTAATTTTCCTTATAGTCTTCACTGTCTAATTACATCTCTTTTAGGACATCCTTTAATATCCTGTGCTCTTGTTTTTTCTGTATCTATCTTTATAGTTAAATAATACATATTTTAATATATTTATATATATTTTTCAGCAGAAATAGTTGTATATCCATTCTAATGATCTCACTTAGCCTATCAATTTTAGTATTTGATATATGATAATTTCTTACATATTTGGACTTATATAATCTTACCATTTATTTTTTGTGTCCCTTCTGCTATTTGTTCCATTTTTATTGTTTAGTTTTTAAAACATGTTATTTCTTATTCTTTTAATGCTTTAAATGCTTACTCTATATATTGCAATATACTTCTTTCACTGATTAGAATAGTCTTTATTAATTCACATTTTCTGATCAATGAAAGTATTTAAAAATTCCCTTCCACCTTTTACATTATTAATATCATGAACATTAATTCTATGTATATTGAACTACATACACATATATGTATACATTATTATTATTATTGTACTAGCATTCAATATTTTCTTTTATATGGTCTAGTATTTCCACTTTCAGAACTTTTAATTCTTTCTACACAGTTTTATTGACTATGCCAAAGCCTTTGACTGTGTGGATCACAATAAACTATGGAAAATTCTGAAAGAGATGGGAATACCAGATCACCTAACTTGCTTCTTGAGAAATCTGTATGCAGGTCAGGAAGCAACAGTTAGAACTGGACATGGAACAACAGACTGGTTCCGAATAGGAAAAGGAGTACATCAAGGCTGTATATTGTCACCCTGCTTATTTAACTTATATGCAGTGTACATCATGAGAAACACTGGACTGGAAGAAGCACAAGCTGGAATCAAGATTGCCAGGAGAAATATCAATAACCTCAGATATGCAGTTGATACCACCCTTATGGCAGAAAGTGAAGAGGAGCTAAAAGCCTCCTGATGAAAGTGAAAGAGAAGAGTGAAAAAGTTGGCTTAAAGCTCAACATTCAGAAAACGAAGATCATGGCATCCGGTCCCATCACTTCATGGGAAATAGACGGGGAAACAGTGGAAACAGTGTCACACTTTATTTTTGGGGGCTCCAAAATCACTGCAGATGGTGACTGCAGCCATGAAATTAGAAGACGCTTACTCCTTGGAAGAAAAGTTATGACCAACCTAGATAGTATATTGAAAAGCAGAGACATTATTTTGCCAACTAAGGTCCGTCTACTCCAGGCTATGGTTTTTCCTGTAGTCATGTATGGATGTGAGAGTTGGACTGTGAAGAAGACTGAGCACCGAAGAATTGATGCTTTTGAACTGTGGTGTTGGAGAAGGCTCTTGGGAGTCCCTTGGACTGCAAGAAGATCCAACCAGTCCATTCTGAAGGAGATCAACCCTGGGATTTCTTTGAAAGGAATGATGCTAAAACTGAAACTCCAGTACTTTGGCCACCTCATGAGAGGAGTTGACTCATGGGAAAAGATTCTGATGCTGGGAGGGATTGGGGGCAGGAGGAGAAGGGGATGACCAAGGATGACATGGCTGGATGGCATCACGGACTCCAAGGACGTGAGTCTGAGTGAACTCTAGGAGATGGTGATGAACAGGGAGACCTGGCGTGCTGCGATTCATGGGGTCACAAAGAGTCGGACATGACTGAGCGACAGAACTGAACTGAACTGACACGACACAGTTTTATTATAGTTTAATCCAGTATTATTTTCTTTCTGTTTGAAGAATTGTTTGGTATTTCTTTTAGAACAAGTATCACGGCCTAAAATTCTCTGAGATTTTGTTTTTCAAAAAAGCCTTTACTTAGCTTTCATTTTTGAATAATATTTTGTCCTAAGTACAGTTTCAATTATTTTCTTTCAAACCTGTAAATGCCTCTGTCTCTTTTTCAGCCTACTGTTCTTTTGAAACCAATGTGTCTTTTTTATTTGCATGTTTTAAAGATTTTATTTTGTTTTAATTTTTAGCAGTTTTTTCTGATGTGCGTAGGTATTATTTTCATGTAGCCACATTGTGCTTCATAGAGCTTCCTTAATGCCTCAAATAGCTTGATGTTTTTCATCATTTTTGATGAAGTGCTCAGCCAGTATTTCTTCTCATACTTATCTCTTTCTCTCTTCTTCTTGGAATTCAGTTATAGATATGTGAGACTTTTTGATCATGCTCCATGTGTCTCAGCTTCTTCTCCATTTCTTTTTCTTGCTTGCTTCAGCTATATACTTTCTATGTGTATTTGTATGTGATTCTATAGGTATACATTTTCTTTCTCCTACAATATTAAATGTGCCTATATCTTAAATTCAGTTTTTTGTGATGTACCTGATTTCTACGTTATTTTATAATTACATTCCAAATTTCTGGTGAAAATATTTCATCTTTGTGTATTGCCAGTAACTCAAAAATCTGGAGCTTCTGTTGGTTTACTTTTGCTTTTTCACCCTTGAGTTTGTCATTTGGTCCTGTTTTCCAGAAAGTCTGGTAATTTTTGACTGAATGACAGAAGCTATGAATAGAAAACAGTTGTAACTTTATATGATGTTATCTTTCTTCTTGTAGGTCATTAAACTATGTACATATCACCTTGTCTCCATAAGTGATGGTTTGCTTCTGGTTTGCTTCTGCTCCATGGATGTTGCCCCTTTAGGAGTCTCCACTGAAAGTCTGAGGCCTTTTTTTTTTTAAGGCTGTCTTCTGTAGTGGTTCTGAACTCCAGTTTTCATCTCCATCTCCCCAGCACCTTAAAACTGTTGAAATAGCTACTTAAAACATAATGTCTCTGCAGCTATTCTCTGCTTTTTTTTTTTTTTTTTCTTAGAATTTGTTTTTTGAATTTTATTACTCAGCTAGTGACTTGAGAAATTTTTGACAGAATGCCATGCCCACTCATCTAAAGTTCTTTTACTCTAAAGATCTCAATCCCTCAAATTCTTACTATTCTGGTAGCCATGAGTTCCAATAATTTTCTCCACTGGATATTGTCTCCACAGATAACCATAAATTCTAGGATCCATGCCTCATGTTTTCTTTTTTTTAATCAACCAAAGCCCTAAGAGAAAAGTGGGCTAGCCAGTTTGTAGCATGTACCCAGGCAGTGATAGCTTATGGTGAATGTTGTCAGATTCATGATCTCCAAAATGGAAAAATTCACTCTGGGACCAAAGACACAGCCTCAGTCACTCAGAGCTTTGTGTAGCAGAGATTTTATTAAAGTGAAAGGATAGAGAAAAGCTTCCAGTGGGAGCTGGAAGTGGGTAGAAGAATACATACCCTGGCTAGTTTAGGTGGGATGTTATATATTTTTAGCAGACTGTTAAATATAAATAAAAGAAATATCTAGTTCCTCTCCTACAGCATACATCTTGAGATAACATTAAAACAAGATTAACCAAGGGGAACATATCTGGAGAAGATTTCTCTGGGTGGGATATATTGTATCCATATAAATCAAAGGCATAGTTTTGAAGAAAAACAGGTTCTCAAGTAAGATACATTGTTCTGTTGTGTAAACATTAGCTCTGGGTTTGGAGAAAGTTAGTCTTAGGTGAAATAGATCATTATCATAGTAACTCAGAGCTTAAGGGAAAAAAGTCTTATGTGACTAAGATGAAGGAATGTAAAAATATTTGCCTCCTTCTCCTCAAGGGCCTTGGACTCCCTATCAACGTACTTAAGAATTAATTCTCTCAATAGAATATTACACATTAATAAAATAGAGTTGTTTTAACCTATTAGACACCCCCATTTCACTTTTATACCTCTCCAAAATTTTCTTTTTAAAAATTATTATAATATTTTTAAGATGAGAATTTCAAGGATATTTATATAACAACATTAAAAAGTGGAACACATATTTTACCTTTATTCAGTTATTTGTCTTATTCATGATTCCATAAATTTAGGCTATGAGTTAGACATATCCATCCAAATTTTTTAAAGAAAAGTTTTCCTTTAAAATTTTTCAGTAGATTTAGTCTCTCATTTCAGTTTTGATGCTGTGAGAGCTTTAGTACATAAAAGTTTTAAGATAGAATAAAACCCTCAGGAAGCATGATCAAAATTTTTTAAATTTTATCCTACTTGTGTATAATTCTTAATATGACATAATTATGACTTAATAAGGTCCTGTACTTTACAGTTCTTGAGATAATTCACAACGTAAACAAACATAACTATAAAGTATTATGTGAATTGTCAAAGGAAATAAACATTTTTCATAATTATTTTGAAAAAATTGCAATATGAATTTATGGAATGTGATGTCAACTAGATTTATCCTGATGTTTCCAAAATGTTTATTTTCTCTATTTCCATTTCAATTACTGTTGTCATTTATTATGACTATTTTGTGTGTGAGATTTTAGCGACATAGATGTTTTTTTTTTCTGTCATTTTCAGTGAAAGTTCCAAAGCAGCTCTTAGCAGCATATATTTAGAGCCAAAGGTTAATATCACTTATATACAGGAGGACTGAGGGGAGGATAATTTGAATCACAAAGTGCTGATGTTGAAATGTACTCTATGAAACAATGGGAGCAGGAAAACAATACCAACATGGTGTGCACAGTGGAAAGAACAAAGCCCAAATCTAAACAGAGGTTGCTAAACAAATCAGTTTCTATGCAATTAGATGGAAAAGCACTTAGCACCAAGTGAAACTGAAAGACCAGTTGATAATCAAGTACAATAAAAGATGACTCGGAGTCTCAAACGTTTGTATACTTTGTACTATTGCATTCAATTCCACATAGAGTTAGTTCACAAAAGCCTTGATCATATGGAATTACATGTGATGAAGATAAATCATTTCTGGATTTCTGACATAAAATTGATACTAATCTGTCCTTTAATAAAAGAACCCCAACTCTCTAAACATTTATTAATTAATCCTTAGTGAAATTGCTCTTAAAAATCTTAAGGACTGATACATTTTGGCATTGTTATAAAATTGGCATATTAAAATTTTTGGTTTGTTAAATATTTCTTGTTCCATTGTTCTTTTAAAACATCATATTTCAAATATCAATCTTCTCTGGATCTGAAACAACATGATTAAATATGAATATATATTTCACTGCCTCCCCATTCTTTATATTTCTCTTGATGTAACACTGTTATTTCAGTTTTACAGGCTTACATCTATGAATTTTTAATCTTGAGTGTTTGTGTATGTGTGTATATGACACACAGAGAGAGACAGCAAAAAGAGAGAGACAAAAGAGAGAAAGAACAGAGAGATCAAAACAAATCACGATTTTCAGAGCCCAGAGCAAAAAAAAAAAAAGGCAGCAAAAATATGCAGGACCCCTTTTTCAAAAGTTGTTAAATGTCAACTTAAAGAATATTCACAACCTAGAAGTTGAGAGTTATGTTTTATTTGGTGGGAATTTTTAGGGCTTCAAACCTGGGAGACAGAACGTCAAGTAACACTGAAAGAACTCTTCTGAGGAGGCAGGGGGAAGAGTCAGGTTAATCAGAAATTTGCAACCAGGGGCAAGTAGTCAGAGCATCAAAAGATTATTATTAATTAAAGAAACCAAGTATCTCAATTTAAGGAATTTAGCACTTTTCTATGTATGGGAAGATGCAAGATTCTGGGCTAACTGAAATCATTTCTTTCATATGTATCTCATTTACCTGGGGCCAGTATCCTGCTTTTTCACCTCTCACTAACCAGCCCCCACGCCCCCATCTCCTCAGTACTCACCATGGAAGTGGCTGATGGCTGCCAGACAGGCATTGTTTTTCCAAGGCACTCTGTAGATTTTTAAATTCACATTTGGAGGGCTAGAATGGCTGATGGCTAAGGCATCATTGTTTATTGACATGGCAGGAAATACTCCCTTCTCATAAGAATTTCAAGGTAACAACAGAGCATTAACCAAGAGTGGGCTCTTTTTAACACAGAGTCCTGTATGACTCTACAAGTTGCATTTCCATGTAACTGACTTAAAGAATAGGGAGAAAGAGAGAGAGAAGAGAGAACATGTGTGTATTTATAACCCCAAAGATTACTCTCAGGAGGATGTGCCCTAACAATGTGAAGGCTTATTTAGTCTGTATGCAGGTCAAGAAGCAATAGTTAGAACCTAACATGGAACCCGACTTTTTGCGACCTCATGGACTGTAGCCTACCATGCTCCTCCATCCATGGGATCTTCCAGGCAAGAGTACTGGAGTGGATTGCCATTTCCTTCTCCAGAGGACGTCCCCAACCCAAGGATCGAACCCAGGTCTTCTGCATTGTAGGCAGATGCTTTACCATCTGAGCCACTAGGGAAGTCCTAACATGGAACAACAGACTGGTTCCAAATTGGGAAAGAAGTACGTCAAGGCTATATATTTTCACTCTGCTTATTTAACTTATATACAGAGTACATCATGTGAAATGCCAGGCTGGATGAAGCACAAGCTGGAACCAAGATTGCCAGGAGAATATCAATAACTTCAGATATGCACATAACACCACCCTTATGGCACAAAGCAAAGAAGAACTAAAGAGCCTCTTGATGAAAGTCAAAGAGTGCTAAGATCATGGCATCTGGTCCCATCATTTCACGAAAAGCAGATGGAAAACAATGGAAACAGTGACAGACTTTATTTTGGGTGGCTCCAAAATCACTGCAGATGGTGACTGCAGCCATGAAATTCAAAGACGCTTGTTCCTTGAAAGAAAAGCTATGACCAACCTAGACAGCATATTAAAAAGCAGACATCACTTTGCCGACAAAGTCCATCTAGTCAAAGTTATGTTTTTCCCATTAGTTATGTGTGGATTGAGAGCTGGACTATAAAACAAGATGAATGCCGAAGAATTGATGCTTTTGAACTGTGGTGTTGGAGAAGACTCTTGAGAGTCCCTTGAACTGCAAGGAGATCTAACCAGTCAATCCTAAGGGAAATCAGTCCTATTGGAAGGACTGATGTTGAAGCTGAAATTCCAATAGTTTGGCCACCTGATGTGAAGGACTGATTCATTGGAAAAGACCCTGATGCTGGGAAAGATTGAAGGTGGGAGGAGAAGGGGATGACAGAGGATGAGATGGTTGGATGGCATCACTGACTCAAGGGACATGAGTCTAAGTAAGCTCAGGGAGTTGGTGATGGACAGGGAATCCTGGTGTATTGTAATCCATGGGGTCGCAAAGAGTTGGACACAACTGAGCAACTGAACTGAACTGAACTGAACTTAGTCTGACCAATTTTATGATTTGCATGTGCAAATTAGAAATTAGAAGTTTAAGTGGTAGCAAATTTATCTACATAAAATTAGAAGTTAATGGGATTGAGGGGGAGCAGAATAAGTGAGAGAGATTGAGACAAACCATAGAGATTGGATGATGCATAAGAATATTTGATAACAGTTGGAGAGAAATATGAGTTTAAAAATTCATTTTACATATATATATATTTTTTTGGGGGACATACACACAAACATGACACACATACACACAGTGACAGAATGGTCATGAGGGAATTTGGAGAAATTTGATCTCTGCTATGTCAGATTTTCAAAATTTAGTCTGTCAGCTGTATGTGTAACACAGCCTATTATCTCTACGTTGAAATCGTCAATACAATCTAATATGTATTACTCACAGGCTAACATTTGGAAATATGAGTAAGATATGTAAAAACTCAATACTTTCTTTCCCATTATGAGTAAATTGTTTATCTGTCAGAGGAAATTATCCCAAATTTTCCTGAGATATATATAATATTTCTTCTTGACTTTGCTTTGATCAGATTGCAAGCTCTCTTTATTTCACTGACCAAAAAAAAAAAGGACCATATTTAATATAAACCCACAAAAGAGGATTTTGTTAAATATTACATTCTATAGTTTTTTTACCTAAAACCTTTAGTTTATTTCCATTTTAAAATATGAAAATATAATAGTAAATATGTTGTTGAAATATTTGGTACATATACATGTTTTGGTATTATCCTTGTGTATCCTAAATCCTTTACCAGTTGAAATTTATTCATTCAAAAAAATAATATTAATATTTAATTTCTTGTTACAAATTAAATTGAAAATCAAGCCATTATAATTTTTAAACCACAATGATGGAGAAATGTATGTTAATATTTAGCATGCAGTTTTATGTGCAATATCAATTTCCATTCCATGGTATTTTTAAGTGATTTTTTTTTTTTTTCATTTGGGAGTAACCTAATTGGGGTGGATACATTTGAACTTTTAATAAATGTGTATGAACCTGATTGAACTTTTTCTTATCTAGTCATTTATCTATTGTCATATACTGGTTGTATAACCTCTGAAATTGTAATTATTTTCTCATTTGTGTATTACACAACCCAAAGGGTGTGGGTCTTGGCTATATTGTATCTCTAGCCCTCCTACCCATCTCAGTGTGGTTGTCCTTTTATCTTTAGTTGTAGAAAGATCTTTTCTGCTAATCTTCTAGTCTTTCTCATCAATAGTTACTGTACTAATAGTTGTAATTTTGGTGTATCCATCAGAGGAGGTAAGGTTAAGGTCTTCCTATTCTGCCATCTTGGACATCCTCTTCCTTCCTCCTTTTATGCTTAGGAAATTTCAAAGTTTGAAGCATCTATGCCAGGGGTGTTGTTGAGCCTTCTCAAGAATTTATTTTTCCTGATTGTAGCACTAATATTCATTATAAAAACACTTTCTACTACTAATTTTTTACTTTCTAAAACCTTCTTAACAGTTTTAAATATTAATTGTTCCAATAATCAGAATTATTGAGTACAGTTTTGGGGGAAATTAGGACTTTAATGGGAATTGCCCAAAATTTACATTTTCATAAGCAAAAGATACTATTATTTTTAAGTTGTGTGAGCAAGGAAAGCAGTATCATTTTCCATCTATTCAGAGTTTCTGTTAGGGATCTGAATAAAAGTTTAGTTTTATTCTTTTATCTCATTGGCATTGTGAACCTCATGTTAAAATCTGTAATAAATGTAAAAATTGTATATAAAACTACATAATACCTTATTGTATTTCATGTTATACACATTAAAGTATACCTATAAATTAAGTTATATACGTTATAGTTCATTTATTTGATTACTCAAATAATGCTAGGTATTGAAGATATAATAGTGAATATGATATTTATGATATATTCAGTAAACAAAGTAGATACATACAATTGAAAACAATTATAGCTAATAATTAAGTCTCAAAGGCTATAAACAGGGTAATGAAAGAACAGTGGTCTTTAAACATACATCATATATATATATATATATAAATTTAAAATTTTGTGTACACTTTTAGAGAAGTGTATTTAAATCATGTATGTATATATATGTATATACTATTATTTCATTATAAATTTTATAAAACATATACACTGATATCTGAAAGTATGTAATAGCAACAAATATAAATGGAAAATTGAATACTTTTTCCTATGTTTCAGTGGCTCATCAATTTTTTCCTTCCCTTTATACATACATTTCCTACATTAGAGGCTGACACAATATTTTGAATAGTGTGGTGAGGGAAGTCTTTTCTCACAAGATGCTATTTAAGTTCAGTTCTTAAGAATAAAAAAGTGCCACAGGGAAGCCAAGGAAAGAGATCTTAGGGATAGGTAATAACAGGTATAATTTCCAGATCCTAAGAAGTGTATGATGTATGCTAGGAACTGTCACAAGGCAGTGTTACTGGATCTTATGGGTAGTGGTAAGAGGAATAGAGATTATAAGAATGGAGGGTAAACAGACCACAAGGCATTTGCATCTTAGGGTTTATATGAGGTATTTGGGTTGTATAGTAAGTCTAATGAAATATTAAAGAAAAATTCTGGGTTTGAGAGTCACAAGTTCTGATGTGATTTAAATTCTGTTTGATGACATTCTGCTCCTTGGGGAAGAGTGCTTGTAGGAAAAGCTAGAGGAACCAGGGCTGAGCCCTGAGCTACTTCAACACTTAAAAATGAGTGGAGAAAGAAACCTAGAGAGTGAAGAGAAATGATAAGGTGTGCGGGGAAAAGAAATACCCACATATATCATAAATTCTGAAGAACAGTATTCAAGAAAGCAACAGGGGCTAATGGAAATAAATCATTTATAGAAAGGTTGAGATAAAGACAGAAAAGGATCCAATGGTCTTGGCAACATGAAAACCTTTGACAATTTCCTCAAGAGCAGTTTCAATAGAGATATGAGCTCAGCTGTTAAAGAATCTGCCTGCAATGTAAGAGAACCCCGTTGATTCCTGCATGGAGAAGACCCCTTGAAAAGGGATAGGCTACTACTCCAGTATTCTTGGGCTTCCCTGGTGACCCAGATGGTAAAGAATCTCCCTATAATACAGGAGACTTTGATTCCATCCCTGGGTTGGGAAGATCACATGGAGAAGGCAACAGGGCAACCCACTCCAGTATTCTTTTTTTTTTTTTTTATATAGGCTGATATATATCTTTATTTCCATGTCTATCTCTGTATCTATCTCTATAACTATACATTGTACAATTTGTGTGATTCTTTTTTTTTTTTTTAATTACAATACTGTATTTGTTTTGCCATACATTGACACGAATCAGCCATAGGTGAACACAATCTCCCAATGCCGAAGCCCCTCCCACCTCCCGCCCCACATCCTCTACTTGAATCATTCTGTGCATCAGCCCCATGCATCCTGCATCCTACATTGAACATAGATTGGCGCCTCGTTTCTTACAGGAAAATATACATGTTTCATTGCCATTCTCCCAAACCATCCCACCCTTTCCCTCTCCCTCAGAGTCCAAAAGTCCACTCTATACCTCTGTGTCTCTTTGTTGTCTCACATATAGAGTCATCATTACTGTCTTCTAAATTCCATATATATGTGTCAGTATACTATATTGGTGTTTTTCTTTCTGGCTTACTTCACTCTGTATAATCGGTTCACTCCAGTATTCTTGCCTGGAGAATTCCATGAACAGATGAGCCTGGCGGGCTACAGTCCTTGAGGTCACAAAGAATCAGATACGACTGAGCGACTTTCATTTTCACTTTCATGGGGATAGAAGTCAGATTGGATTAGAGTGAATAAAATGAATCGTGGATACAGTTTTGCCTTAGAATGTGAAAGATTGTCACTTTTTAAAATAACTATAGTTTACTCCACTCTATGAATGCACAATAATTTATCTAATCAGTCAGGTATTGGTTGACATTCATGTTGTTTCCAATCTTTTGCTAACACAAGCATTGCTTACAAGAATAGTTCTGTATAAATAGCTCTATTCATCGTATGAATATACATGCAGAATACATTTTAAAAATGGAACAACTGAAATGATAAACTCTGAGCTATATCCTAGTAAAACTATTAGAGCTTAAAGATAAGAATAATCTTCAAAGTTTCAGAGAAATGAGATTAAAGGTAAAACAAACTGGCATGACTCTGGCCAAGAAGAATAGAAAGCAAGGAAAAGCTCAAGGAAAGAAACTGGGAATCAAAAAGCTAAGCTGTCGTTCAAATGTCAAAGCTATAGAAAAATTATTTTAGTCATATAAAAATGCATAAATTCTTTAACCATGAGTCCTTATTCAGCAATCTACTAGAGGATGAATTTCATCAAACTATAACACGAATAGCAAAAGTTTGGCAAAAGGACTCTTGGTTTCAGTACTGTAGTACTACAACTCAGACAAAGCTGGTCATAAGAGAGAAAAATAACACATAAGTAGTATAAGAAAGAATAAAATATGTACATTTTGTGTTCTGACAAAGTGGGTATAATGCAAATAAAGAAAGAGAGGAGAAAGGCTTTGGAAAGAGAAATATAGAACAGGCGATATGTGTAAGTCAAATCGTATTAAACACTGAAAACATGTAGTAAAATGTGATGAACTTAAAGAGCATTTTGCTCTGGGGACAGTGCCAGGTGGGGAGTTTGACTGGGATGGTACAAATGTCAGACGGTAATGCAGGTGTCCTAAGGTGAGCTCAGGAAGACAGAAACCTCCTGTGGAGCAGAAGGCCAAAAGCTCTCTTGATCTTGATTTTCAGTTGTTGACATTACTTTGACAACAAAGGTTTGTCTAGTCAAGGCTATGGTTTTTCCAGTGGTCATGTATGGATGTGAGAGTTGGACCATGAAGAGAGCTGAGTGCCAAAGAATTGATGCTTTTGAACTGTGGTGTTGGAGAAAACTCTTGAGAGTCCCTTGGACTGAAAAAGAGATCCAACCAGTCCATTCTGAAGGAGATCAGCCCTGGGTGCTCTTAGGAAGGAATGATGCTAAAGCTGAAACTCCAATACTTGGGCCACCTGATGTGAAGAGCTGACTCATTTGAAAAGACCTTAATGCTGGGAGGGATTGGGGGCAGGAGGAGAAGGGGACGGCAGAGGTTGAGATGGCTGGATGGCATCACCAACTCAATGGACATGAGTTTGGGTACACTCCAGGAGTTGGTGATGGCCTGGTGTGCTGCAGTTCATGGGGTTGCAAAGAGTCGGACATGACTCAGTGACTGAATGAACTGATCTAAGCAGGAAGGTGACCACTAGAACAAAAACACAGGCCTTTCAAATATCAAAAACACAACAACAACCAAAAACACGCAAACTATCACGAAGAAAAGAAAATCATTAAGCTATGAAAGTAAGTATCACCTAATACAGATAGTAATTGAAAATAAAGCATCACCACCTTATTAAAGATATAAATGGGCTTAGTTCACCTCATAAAATAAAACAACTTTCAGCTTGGCTCCAATAGCAAAACAACAATATGTTTGTACATAGCATATCATTTTGTACAATGATATGTACAAAAGACACTAAAGAAATGCTTCAGAATTTCCTGAAATGAAAGAATACAAAATATACCATAGAAATAAAAGTAACAAATTACAGATTTTCATCTTGGATTAGTTCAGTTCAGTCGCTCAGTCATGTCCGATTCTTTGCGACTCCATGAATTGCAGCACGCCAGGCCTCCCTGTCCATCACCAACTCCCGGAATTCACTCAAACTCCCATCCATCGACTCAGTGATGCCATCCAGCCATCTCATCCTCGGTTGTCCCCTTCTCCTCCTGCCCCCAATCCCTCCCAGCATCAGAGTCTTTTCCAGTGAGTCAGCTCTTCGCATGAGGTGGCCTAAGTGCTGGAGTTTCAGCTTTAGCATCATTCTTTCCAAAGAAATCCCAGGGCTGATCTCCTTCAGAATGGACTGGTTGGATCTCCTTGCAGTCCAAGGGACTCTCAAGGGTCTTCTCAGGCAAGTAAAATTCAATCCAAAAATTATTAAGCCTAAAATTGAAGGCTTAGATGCTAAAAGATACAATTTATAATAAAGAGTTGTCCGTTATGTGTGTATAATAGTTATATATCTACTTATCTGCTGTGAAGCATGGCAATTATCTCTATTAAGCAGAAATTACAGAAAATAAAGATCTCATAGCTAGACAGAAAGAAAGGAATACAAGTACATGCAATGATCATTGCAAATCAGTTTTCCAGAAAAATAATAGGAAATACAATAGATAATTCAAGTCTTCTTTTATTTCTGTATTTTGTTGTTCTACTTAAAGATGACATTTATATATCACTCCATATACAAGTCAGATGAAACAAAAAAGAAAATAAAGATATAGAAAGAAAACAGCAACCCTCCAGACCTCTGTAAACTCTTGTTTTGCACTGCCTTTCCATAATACATTTATTAACTTTATTGCCTGTCTTCCCCTACTAATGTCTTCTCCCAGTTATATCTTTACTACTTAACAACAGTACCTGGTATCAGTTCAGTTCAGTTCAGTTGCTCAGTCGTGTCCGGACTCTTCTCGACCCCATGAGTGCAGCACGCCAGGCCTCCCTGTCCATCACCATCTCCTGGAGTTCACTCAGACTCACATTCATTGAGTCTGTGATGCCATCCAGCCATCTCATCCTCTGTCATCCCCTTCTCCTCCTGCCCCCAATTCCTCCCAGCATGAGAGTCTTTTCCAGTGAGTCAACTCTTTGCATGAGGTGGCCAAAGTACTGGAGTTTCAGCTTTAGCATCATTACTTCCAAAGTAATCCCAGGGCTGATCTCCTTCAGAATGGACTGGTTGGATCTCCTTGCAGGCCAAGGGACTCTCAAGAGTCTTCTCCAACACCACAGTTCAAAAGCACCAGTTCTTTAGCGCTCAGCCTTCTTCACAGTCCAACTCTCACATCCATACATGACCACAGGAAAAACCATAGCCTTGACTAGACGGGACCTTAGTTGGCAAAGTAATGTCTCTGCTTTTGAATATACTATCTAGGTTGGACATAACTTTTCTTCCAAGGACTAAGCGTCTTTTAATTTCATGGCTGCAGTCACCATCTGCAGTGATTTTGGAGCCCCCCAAAATAAAGTCTGACACTGTTTCCACTGTTTCCCCATCTATTTCCCATGAAGTGATGGGGCCAGATGCCATGATCTTTGTTTTCTGAATGTTGAGCTTTAAGCCAGCTTTTCGCTTTCCTCTTTCACTTTCATCAAGAGGCTCTTTAGTTCTTCCTCACTTTCTGCCATAAGGGTGGTGTCATCTGCATATCTGAGGTTATTGATATTTCTCCCGGCAATCGTGATTCCAGCTTGTGTTTCTTCTAATCCAGCATTTCTCATGATGTACTCTGCCTATAAGTTGAATAAACAGGGTGAGAGTATACAGCCTTGACGTACTCCTTTTCCTATTTGGAACAAGTCTGTTGTTCCATATCCAGTTATAACTTTTTATGCTAAATATTGGGCTGGCCAAAAAGTTTATTTGAGTTTTCCCAAAACATCTTACAGAAAAACCTGAATGAACTTTTTGGCTGACCCAATAAGTATCTGCTGTATAAATATCTATTAAAAGACTAAAGGAAGGAGAGAATTATGTCTAATGACCAGTGATCCATTTTAATCCAAACTGAAACATTTTTTTCAGTTGATATATCTTCAATTTTGGCCAAAGAAGAGACTGAAAAAGCCTGCTTAAAACTCAGCATTCAAAACACTAAGATCATGGAAACCAATCCCTTCATTTCATGGTGAATAGATGGGGAGAAAGTGGAAATGGTGACAGGTTTTATTATCTTGGGCTACAAAATCATTGTGATTGGAGACTGCAGCCATGAAAAGACACTTGCTCCTCAGAAGAAAAGTTTGACAAATCTAGA
Source organism: Nanger dama (assembly GCA_917880005.1). Taxonomy (NCBI): domain Eukaryota; kingdom Metazoa; phylum Chordata; class Mammalia; order Artiodactyla; family Bovidae; genus Nanger; species Nanger dama. The sequence goes on from CAKJTW010000007.1 coordinate 43,617,040, forward strand.
CGGCATATTAAAAAGCAGAGACATCACTTTCCCAACAAAGGTCTGTATGATCAAAGCTATGGTTTTTCCTGTAGTCATGTACAGACGTGAGAGTTGAACCATAAAGAAGGCTGAGTGCCAAAGAATTGATGCTTTCAAATTGTGGTGCTGGAGAAGATTGTTGAGAGTCTCTTGAACAACAAGGATATCAAACCAGTTAGTCTGAAAATAAATCAATTCTGAATATTCATTGGAGGGACTGATGGTGAAGCTGAAGCTCCAATACTTTGGCCACCTGATGTGAAGAGACGACTCATCAGAAAAGACCCTGATGCTGAGAAAGATTGAGGCCAAGAAAAGAAAGGAGTGACAGAAGATGAGATAGTTAGATAATATCAGTGACTCAATGGACATGGTTTAAGCAAGCTCCAGGTGACAGTGAAGGACAGGGAAGGCTGGCATGCTGCAGTTCATGGGGTTGCAAAGAGTCAGACACGACTTAGTGACTGAACAACCAATCTTCAATTACTGTTTTCCTCCATAAATATATTTTTCTCTCTCTTTTAGTTCTTTAACTGAATATTTTGTCTCCTGGATCCACTATGAAATTGTATTTCTTATCTTTAGTTTGAATTGTTTTTATGTTTACTTTATATTGTGATCTAGTGCTTCCGTTTCATCTTCTAAAGATATAATTGCATTTTTATTCCTATATTCATTTTAAAATTCATGAGGTATAATGTATATCATATCTGCCTTATGTATTGCTTAATTCTAGTTGGTTTCTGTGTGTGTGCAGTTTATTTCCTGCATATTCTATATCATTTTTACTTAAGGACTCCTCTTATATTTCTACTAGCTATGCATCTGTAGGACTGCATATCCTAGTTATTCAGTTTAGTTCACTTTCTTTTTTAATATATATACATATATTATTGAAGTATAGTTGACTTACAATGTTTCAGATGGACAGCAAGATGATTCAGTTAGTCAAATACACATACATTATTTTTGGAAATTATTTTCCATCTTAGGTTATTATAAGAGATTGACTATTCTTGCCTATGCTCCTTGATGCTTGTTGCATATCTAATTCTTAATTGGAAATCTAGCCTTCTATTCAAACAAGTGAATCAAAATGTCATAATATTTTTAGTTAGGAAAAATTAATGTTTTCTAAAATATATATATATTATACATATATATGTATGTATGTACTGTGCTGCGTTTAGTCACTCAGTTGTGTCCAACTCTTTGTGACCTCATGAATTGTAGCCCACCAGGATCGTCTGCCCATGGGTATTCTCCAGGCAAGAATACTGGAGTGGATTGCTGTACCCTCTTCCAGGGGATCTTTCCAACCCTGGACTGAACCCAGGTCTCCTGCTTTGCAGGTGTTCTCTACCATCTGAGCCATCACAGAAGCCATCACAGAAGCCTAAGAATACCAGAGTATCCCTTCTCCAGGGATCTTCTTGTCAAAGGACTCAAACTGGGGTAGCCTACATTGCAGGCAGATTCTTTGCCAGTGAGCTACCAGGGAAGCCCATACATATGTATACAAAAGCTTTTCTACTACACTTGATAAATGCTTGAGGAAGAACATTAAAAAAAAAAAAAGAGAGAGAGAGAGAGAGAAGAGATGGAGAAACTGAAGAACATAAACTAAATTAATTGGGAGCACTGAATATGAAACAGAAAAATTGAAACAGACTAGAAAAAAGTAAAAGATCATCATATGGTCCAGTTGATTTGAAACATAACTGCTCATTGTGAACATATCTCGAGTTCTGGAGAAAAAAGCAATACTTGGGTATTTGTATTTTTCAAAAAATTTTAAGATATTTCTGATATGCATCTGGATTTTAAAAAGTGATTACAGGCTTTTCTATAGATAATAATTTGGTGATATAGAGTTCTATTATTTTTCTGTTGACCAATCCTGATACAATTGTATTAAGTGAGTAATACTTACATAATGACAATAGTAAAAGGTATTTATCAGTTTTCAACATCAATAGTTAGACAAAAAAAATAAAAGGTAATTATCATTGCAAGTCATAATGGGAACATGGTTAACTTGAAAATATAAAATAATTTTATACATTTGGTTGGGGGGGTCAAGCAGAGTGATGTGGTAAGTGGAAGTGCTTACATGAACATGTTTCATTCACCCTGTCAATGTCAATCTTTGGTTGGTGAATTTAAAATTGCACTCATCTCACATGCTAGTAAAGTAATGCTCAAAATTCTCCAAGCCAGGCTTCAGCAATACGTGAACCGTGAACTCCCTGATGTTCAAGCTGGTTTTAGAAAAGGCAGAGGAACCAGAGTTCAAATTGCCAACATCTGCTAGATCATGGAAAAAGCAAAAGGGTTCCAGAAATACATCTATTTCTGCTTTATTGACTATGCCAAAGCCTTTGACTGTGAGAATCACAATAAACTGTGGAAAATTCTTCAAGAGATGGGAATACCAGCCCACCTGACCTGCCTCTTGAGAACTCTGTATGCAGGTCAGGAAGCAACAGCTAGAACTGGACATGGAACAACAGACTGGTTCCAAATAGGAAAAGGAGTACATAAAGGCTGTATATTGTTACCCTGCTTATTTAACGTATATGCAGAGTACATCATGAGAAACGCTGGACTGGAAGAAACACAAGCTGGAATCAAGATTTGTGGGAGAAATATCAATAACCTCAGATACGCAGATGACACCACCCTTATGGCAGAAAGTGAAGAGAAACTAAAAAGCCTCTTGATGAAAGTGAAAGAGGAAAGTGAAAAAGTTGGCTTAAAGCTCAACATTCAGAAAACGAAGATCATGGCATGAAATAGATGGGGAAACAGTGGAAACAGTGTCAGACTTTATTTTAGGGGGCTCCAAAATCACTGAAGATGGTGACTGCAGCCATGAAATTAGAAGACGTTTCCTCCTTGGAAGAAAAGTTATGACCAACCTAGATAGTATATTCAAAAGCAGAAACATTACTTTGCCGACTAAGGTCCGTCTAGTCAAGACTATGGTTTTTCCTGTGGTCAAGTAAGGATGTGAGAGTTGGACTGTGAAGAAGGCTGAGCGACGAAGAGTTGATGCTTTTGAACTGTGGTGTTGGAGAAAACTCTTGAGAGTCCCTTGGAGGACTCTTGCAAGGACTCTTGCAAGGAGATCCAACCAGTCCATTGTGAAGGAGATCAACTCTGGGATTTCTTTGGAAGGAGTGATGCTAAAGCTGAAACTCCAATACTTGGGCCACCTCATGTGAAGAGTTGACTCATTGGAAAAGACTCTGATGCTGGGAGGGATTAGGGGCAGGAGGAGAAGGGGACGACAGAGAAAGAAATGGCTGGATGGGATCACGGACTCAATGAATGTGAGTCTGAGTGAACTCCAGGAGATGGTGATGGACAGGGAGGCCTGGCACGCTGCGATTCATGGGGTCGCAAAGAGTCGGACACGACTGAGCAACTGAACTGAACTAATCCATTTACATTTAAGGTAATCATCAATATGCATGGTCCTATTACTGTTTTCTTAATTGTTTGGGGGTTTATTTTCTATAGGTCTTTTCCTTCTCTTGTGTTTCTTGCCTAGAGAAGTTCCTTTAGCATTTGTTGTAAAGCTTGTTTGGCAAAAATTCTCTTAAATTTTGCTTGTCTGGAAAGTTTTTGATTTCTCCATTAAATCTGAAGGGTCTCGTTGGATAGAGTATTCTTGGTTATAGGTTCTTCCCTTTCATCACTTTAAATGACTCATGCCATTCCCTTCTGGCTTGGAGAATTTCTGTTGAGAAATCAACTGAGAGCCCGATGGGAGTTCCTTTGTATGTTATTTGTCACTTTCCCCCTGTTGCTTAATATTTTATCTCTGTCTTTAATTTTTGTCAGTTTGATTACTCTGTGTCTAGGTATGTTCCTCCTTGTGTTTATCCTTCCTGGGACTCTGTGCTTCCTGGACTCGGCTAACTATTTCCTTTCCCATGTTTGGAAAGTTTTCAGCTGTTATCTCTTCAAATATTTTCTCAGGTCCTGTCTCTCATTCTTCTCCTTCTGGAACCCCATAATAAAAATATTGGTATGTTTAATGTTTTTCCAGAGATCTCTTAGGCTGTCTTCATTTTTTTCATTCTTTTTTTTTCTATATTTTGTTCTGTGGCAGTGATTTCCACCATTCTGTCCTCCAGGTCATTTTTCCATTCTTCTGCCTCAGTTATACCACTATTTATTCCTCCTAGTGTATTACTCATCTCTGTTTGTTTGTTTGTTTGTTTGCTCTTCTAGGTCTTTGGTAAACATTTCTTGCATCTTCTCAATCTTTGTTTCCATTCTTTTCCCAAGGTCCTGGATCATCTTCACCATCATTATTCTGAATTGTTTTTCTGGAAGATTGCATATCTCCACTTCATTAGTTGCTTTTCTGTGATTTTATATTGTCCCTTCATCTAGGACATAGCTTTCTGCTTTTTCATAGTGGTTACTTTCTGTAATATGGTTTTTGTTTTGGCTGCTGTAAGACTGTGCCTCTTCTTGCTTCTTCTGTCTGCCCTCTAATGGATGAGGCCAAGAAGCTTGAGGGACTGGTGGTGGGAAAGACTGGGTCTTGCTCTGATGGAGAAGACCACGCTCAGTAAAGCTTTAATCCAATTTTCTGCTGATGGGTGGGGTTGCACTTTCTCCCCTGGTAGTTGTTTGGCCTGAGGTAACCCAGCCCTGGGGTATATGGTAGGGTTAATTGTGAACTCCAAGATTGTTTATGCCAAGGGGGCCCTTCCAGTGAACCCCATCCTTGTGGTGAGCCCTTGTGATCCACAGCTCCACAGGAGGCCCTCCAACACTAGCAGGTAGTTTTGTTTCAGTCTCCTGTAGGGTCACTGCTCCTCTCCTCTGGGTCTTGGTGTACACAAAATTTTGTGTGTGTCCTCCAAGACTAGAGTCTCTGTTTCTCTCAGTCCTCTGGAAGGCCTATAATCAAACCTCCTCCCCCTACCCCCAACCCAGCCCCCCCTCCCCCGACACCAAAGCCAGATTCCCTGGGGATACCCAGTCCCTTTGACAGATCCCCAGGTTGGAAAGTCTGACATGGAGTTCAGAACTTTCACAATAGTGTGAGAACTTCTTTGGTATTATTGTTCTCCAGTCTGAGGGTCAACCACCTCGTGGGTATGGGGTTTGATTTGATCATAATTGTGCCCCTCCTACCATCTTGCTGAAGTTTCTTTGTCTTTGGATGTGGTGTGTCTTTTTTGTGTGTGTGGGTTCCAGTGTCTTCCTGTCAATGGCTGTTCAACAGCTAGTTGCAATTTTGGTACTCTCACAGGAGGAGATGAGTGCATGTCCTTCTACTCTGCCATCTTGAACTGGAAGCCCAGTTCACATTCTTTAAAATATAAAACATTATTCATAATACATTGGTGGTTTGTTAAAAAGGATTGAAATGAGTTTGAAAATTTTAGAAAATCATTTGAGCAGATCAGAATTTTTGCTTTTAATTACTTTATTTTCATTAAGCAATAATGTACTGCAAGTACGTTGTAGCAGAGTACTATACTCCAGAGTGAGGGTATAAAATCAAATGAAAAGTTTGACTTCTAGTAGAGAGTATGTATTATTTATTAGATTTAAATCAATTCCCATTCTCATTACATCTAGTCCAGAGTGAGACTCAATAAGAATTAGCAATTTTGGAGCATGTAACAGTTACAGACCAAAGAGCATTATGTTTGAGAGCAATCACATATGCATTCAGGGGCCTCCCAGGAGGCACTAGTGGTAAAGAATCTGCCTGGCAGTGCAGGAGAGAAAAAGACATGGATTCTTTCCCTGGGTTATAAAGACCCTGGAGGAGGGCCTGGCAACCCACTCCAGTATTCTTGCCTGGAGAATCCTATGGACAGAGAAACCTGCCAGTGTATAGTCTCTAGGGTTGTGAAGAGTTGAACATGACTAAAATGACTTTACATGCATGCACTTTCTGTTTCCCAGACTGGAACATGGAAAATCTGATTCTGTGAGTTTGTACTGGTGAGGAAAGTCGTCCTACTTTCGGGTTCAGTGATTTGTGTTCTTTGTCTTGTAACTTATTGAGTTAACATTATATTGCTTTCCCCACTACAACTACAGAGAGAAAATAGGATACATTCCATATTTGTTCATGTCAGAACTTCTGTGGTGTAGTTGTAATTAATGGGGAAAAAAAAAATGCCCAAAGTTACAACTAAGCATTGGGCAATGTTTAGTGTGAAGCCCAGGAGATTTTATGAACAGGTAAATGTAAATCATTTCAGCAATTTTCCTTCTTCTTTATGCCAATTAATTCCCACATGAATACCTGTATCTTTGAAGCTATTTTAAACCAATTCGGCATTTCCTCTCAAAAGTGCAAATATCAAATATCTAGCATTTAAATATTGCTTTAGCCTGAAACTATTCAATAAAAATGAGCTGCAGTGTACCTGCAAATACATTATGAATGACTGGCTTTGATTTTATCCATCTTTTGGTTTGTTTTAGTACTGCATGAACACACAAAAAACTTATTAAAATCAGGATGATTTTTTTGTTCCACCCGATGTGCAAATTAGGTAAGTATTTTTTGTTTTGTTTTGAATCTACTAGCTATGCTGCTTTTTTACTGGTATCTTTAAAGGACAGAGCACCAATCATTTTGTACCTGTGCTAGTAAAGAGGAGTAGTGGTCATGATGTTCCGAAAGCACTATCTGATCATTAGTTTCCTCAGATTATATCATTCAGAGAGAGACTTTTCTTAACAAGGAGAAAGAACTACAACTGGAGTTTATAATGTCTTCCAGGCGTGCGCTGAGACAATCCTCAATGACTAATTATAGCTTGAGAAAGCAGGAAAAGACTGCCAGAAAAAATCCATCAGAGGAGTTAATTTGGAGAAGGAAGGAGTACAGCTTGAAAGCAATTTTGTAAATTCCAAGCATAACTACTTGTACTCTTCAAAACAATCTCAGTTTGACTGATTTTAATGATAGGGCATTAGTTAACAGAGGAGATAAAATACTCATTTTGTAACTGTAGTTCCTATATTTGTATAAGGTGTCCTTAAGCAGAAGTCAACTTACCTTCTTTAGGAAATTGTTAGAGCAATATTAAAATATTAAAACCTATAGTTTCCATAGTCAAACAAATTGCATTTTAAAACTTAATCCCTGGGCTTCAGTGGTGGTTAAGATCTTTCACTGATGGTTCTGCAATTTTTAAAAAGTAAATGAACCAAGTCTTATTTTTAAGCATTTTCTTGAAATCACTTTAATTTTGTTACATGTGTTTTTTTAGTCAAATGTATTTTGTAAATTTTTTAATTTACAAAAATTTTAAAAATATAAGTTAACTTGATCTTGTCAAGTGCTAACAGGAATGCTGTGAAAACAAGTGTTTGCCTAGATGTATTGACTATATTTAAGTTATTTTTAGTAATGAAAATGCAGAACTGCATTACATATATAGTTCTAAAACTCAGACAATAATTTCATTCTAGAAAGAGATGATTATCATCAGCAAATAAGCCATAATGTTATCATCTAATAATCTATGTAATTTCTCTAGAAAGCCTGACTGCTATCAATAGTAGACTCTGACAGTCTGGTGCTTCATTGCTTTCTTACTGGTCTTCCTGCTTTACTTTGACAGTGAGCAGTGTTTTGTGCTTGTGTGAAACACTTCAAGCATAAAAGAAAACTTGAAGAAAGATCTGAATGCCTATGAGATATTAATAGAAAAAAATGGCTTCACAACATAGTAAAGCCACATAAATGGAGGAACAAATTTGGGGCAGTAAAAATTAAAATTTTTTAGCATGAGCTGGGGAAATCAAGTCAGACTGGTAGGATGTGGCTCAACAAAGAAAGAACTCAAAAACGTGGTGAAGAAATTGAGGAAGAACAAAAAGCATTTTTAAGAGAGCAAGCAGACAAAACAGTATTTAAAAATAATTTCTGTTATAATCAGCTCGAAAAATTCGTTAGTCACTTAGTCATGACTGACTCTGTGACCTCATGGACTGTAGCCCACCAGGCTTTTCTGTTCATGGAATTCTCCAGGCAAGAATACTGGAGTGAGTTGCCATTTTCTTCTTCAGGGGATCTTCCCAACCCCGGGATTCAACCCAGCCTGCTGCAATGCAGGTAGATTCTCAGATTCTGAGCCACCAGGTTAAGCTAAACTTGAGAGATTAAATTAGGTGGCCACTGAACAAGAACAAGTCAAAATAAGCTTGCCATCAGCCTGGTTTCTGTCCAGTGTGATGACATAGATAATTGGAAATAAGATGAAAATCAAAGAGTATTTAAAAGGAAAAGGGGTTATTTGGTTTCTATTAGCACACTGAGATAAAGAACAGGGAAAAATTAGAAATGACTCTGCAATCCACAGCTTTGAAGTCTGGGAGGCATATGATTGATAACTCCATTAATAACCATAAGGAAATTAGATGCTGGGTGGGAATGGGCTCAGGTTGAAATCAAGTTAAAAGCGCTCAATAGTGGTGAGCAGGTGGAAGTCAGAGATGTAAGGGTAGTTTATAGAGAACAGACAAAGGAGGAAAAAGATAAAATATTGCATATTCTTTACTACATTAAATTGTTTCTTATGCTTAGATGTATTAATCAGGCATAGTCTGAGTTACTTTTTTTTTTTTCAAAATGCAAATTGCAGAGGTTAGATTTCTTCTTCTACAAGCAACTGTCAGTTGTCAAAAACAACAACAACCAAAACCTCTCTGACTGGTTAGTGCTTTTATAGAAAAGAAGTATTAGCATGTGATTTAGCTAAAATCACACATTTATGTGATTTATAGATAAAAGGAAAGCATTCAGATTGAATTAACTTAATAGTTTTTCTAATTCATATATTAAGATTCCATTGCACACTCAGTCTCTTCAATCATGTCCACTCTGTGAGCTGCAAAGCTACTTGACTGCAGCCTGCTAGGCTCCTTTGTCCATAGGCTTCTGAATTGAAACTTTAAAACTGTATAATGTGGATACAAATGGAAAAACTATCTTATGGTTATCACTTTACCTATAACTTAATCAAAATGTTAAATGAATTTCAACTGTGGTTGAGAATTGCGAGTAAACAGTGGGTAGGATGAAAAAGGATGCTAATTTACTTTAAGCCTCTTAGATTAAAATTAATACTGTTTTGCCAGCATAGGCCTAAACATATGAGAATTCATTTAGGAATTCAGCACTTGAAAAGAACTGTAATTTGCTCAAGACCTCTATTTATCCTTGAATCCTAATAAGACCTATTATCATAATTGATCACTTACTAAAGAACAGTGAAACTAAAAACAAGAACAACCAAATCCTCTCTGACTGGTTAGTGCTTTTTGGAAAAGAAGTATTAGCATGATTATATGCAGGAGAAAGTAACCCTGGATCAGGGATTTAAGGGGGTGCTAGAACCACAGATCATTTGTATGTGAGAAGATGTTCCTCACCCACACCTTCTCAAGGTATTCTGGACAGAATGTATGGCATTTTGAAGCCGCTTTTTCCAGACTATTATTGTTATTATTACTAGTAGCTTGTGTGTGCTTCTGTTGTGTTCGAATCTTTGGGAGCCTATGAATTGGAGCCTGCCAGGCTTCTCTGTCCATGGAATGCTTCAGTCAAGAAGACTGAGGTGGGTTGCCATGCCCTCCTCCCGGGGATCTTCCCAAGCCAGGGATTGAACTTTTGTCTCTTATGTCTCCTCCATTGGCAGGTGGGTTCTTTAACACTAGCAATACCTGGAAAGTCTATTATCTCAAGACCTTTAATAAACCACATGTATTTTTGGAAGTCCAGTACTTAAGCAGACAATACTCTTGCTACTGTAAAGTGGGGCTGGGAACACAGAGCCTCCCCAGCTTTTGATGCTTCCAGTCATTCAGCCCTAGCCTCTTTACAGAGGCTCAGCCATGCCTAATCTTTCTCACATAAGGGCCATTTTAATCTGAAAACATTTCAGGATTGACTACATTGTAGTAGAGATATTTTAATGTTTATTATTGGACCAGTGAATTTTTATGTTGAATGCATTACAAGGATTTTTTTAGTCCTCAGGTTAGAGGGCAATGCACTGCAAGTAAATGCCTTCATGAACAGTAACTGATTGCATTCATCTGATTTCCTATCCTTGCAGGTAGTTGGCTACCATGCTTATCTTTTAAGAATTGGTATAGGCTGAATTTGTATGTGAACTGTGAACTTTCACATGTTCAAGCTGGTTTTAGAAAAGGCAGAGGAACCAGAGATCAAATTGCCAACATCCACTGGATCATCAAAAAAGCAAAAGTGTTCCAGATTTCTGCTTTATTGACTATGCCAAAGCCTTTGTCTGTGTGGATCACAATAAACTGTGGAAAATTCTGAAAGAGATGGGAATACCAGACCACCTGACCTGCCTCTTGAGGAACCTATATGCAGCTCAGGAAGCAACAGTTAAAACTGGATATGGAACAACAGACTGGTCCCAGATAGGAAAAGAGGAACATCAAGGCTATATAATGTCACCCTACTTATTTAACTTATATGCAGAGTACATCATGAGAAATGCTGGGCTGGAAGAATCACAAGCTGGAATCAATATTGTCAGGAGAAATATCAATAACCTCAGATATGCAGATGACACCACCCTTATGGCAGAAAGTGAAGAGGAGCTAAAAAGCCTCTTGATGAAAATGAAAGAGGAAAGTGAAAAAGTTGGCTTAAAGCTCAACATTCAGAAAACGAAGAGCATGACATCTGGTCCCATCACTCCATGATAAATAGATGGGGAAATAGTGGAAAGAGTGTCAGACTTTATTTTTGGGGGCTCCAAAATCACTGCAGATGGTGATTGCAGCCATGAAATTAAAATTTGCTTACTGCTTAGAAGAAAAGTTATGACCAACCTAGATAGCATATTCGAAAACAGACACATTACTTTGCCAACAAGCATCCGTCTAGTCAAGGCTATGGTTTTTCCAGTGATCATGTATGGATGTGAGAGTTGGACTGTGAAGAAAGCTGAGCATTGGAGAATTGATGCTTTTGAACTGTGGTGTTGGAGAAGACTCTTGAGAGTCCCTTGAACTGCAAGGAGATCCAATCAGTCCATTCTGAAGGACATCAGCCCTGAGTGTTTTTGGAAGGAATGATGCTACAGCTGAAACTCCAGTACTTTGGCCACCTCATGCAAAGTGTTGACTCATTGGAAAAGACTGATGCTGGGAGGGATTAGGGGCAGGAGGAAAAGGGGATGACAGAGGATGAGATGGCTGGATGGCATCACTGACTCGATGGACGTGAGTTTGGGTGAACTCTGGGAGTTGGTGATGGACAAGGAGGCCCAGAGTGCTGCAATTCATGGGGTCACAAAGAGTCGGACATGACTGAGTGACTAAACTGATTGGCTGAATACAGAGAAGGCAATGGCAAGCCACTCCAGTACTGTTGCTTAGAAAATCCCATGGACGGAGGAGCCTGGTAGGCTGCAGTCCATGAAGTTGCTAGCAGTCAGACACAACTGAAGGATTTCACTTTCACTTTTCACTTTCATGCACTGGAGAAGGAAATGGCAACCCACTCCAGTGTTCTTGCCTGGAGAATCCCAGGAATGGAGGAGCCTGGTGGGCTCTCCTCTATGGGGTTGCACAGAGTTTGACACGACTGAAGCAGCTAGTAGCAGCAGCAGCATAGGCTGAATAATGACTCCAAATACACCCCCATCCTCTAGCATGGAACCTGTGGATGTTACCTTACAGGAGAAAGAGACTTTTGAGATGCGGTTAAGTTAAGGATCTTAGAATGAGGCTGTTACCCTGGATTATCAGGATGGGTCCTAAATATAATCAGAAGTGTCCTTTAGAAGAGGGAGACAGGAAGTTTGACTAGAGGGGAGAAGAGGCAACATGATGCTAGAAGCAAGAGGTTGAAGTGATGCAAAAATAGGTCATGGGCTACGGAATACAGATGGGCTCCAGAAGCTAGAAAAGGCAAGGGGAAGGACACCTGTCCCAGAGCCTCAAGAAGGAACAAGCCTGGTGACAGTGGGACATCAGCCCATCAAAATTGATTTCAGCCTCCAGAACTATGAGACAATCAATCTGTGTTCTTTTAAATCACTAAGTTTGGGGTTGCTTGTTATAGCAGCTATAAGAAACATAATAATCATCAACATGATTGTGATCATGTCAGTAAAAATAATAAGCATACATTGTTTACATAACAAAAGGCTTCCCTATAAAAATGGTGATATATTTTCTCTATAGACATGTTTCTTTAGGGATATGCAAATGCTTCCCTAAACTAGGGAAATAGAAAATTCATCACCAAGAGAAAACCTTCTACCTCAAATTCATGTTAAATAGCAGGTTTATGGATTATTAGATATTTGGTCTTCTCCACATATTCATGTAAATTTATATTGATAAACATGAATTGTATAGTTTAACATAGAGTATAAATAAAGACTTATGAAATGAGACCATAAATGTTTTTGAAAATAATCTTAAAGACATGGAAAGCTAAATAGAAAGAATGAAAAATTAAATTAAAATATAAGCTACAAATGTTCATGTTAATGAGGTTTTTATATATCTAGATATCATCCAAGGAGAGTTATGAGTTTAGAAATTAGAATAAAAGTACATTTTTAGATGGTATTAAAGAGATTATAACTATGACCAGCTTTATTTTCATGCTGTGACTGCAAGCTGCAGCAGGGAAGATGATAATATGCATAAGACCAAGGCTTACTTTCTCATTTTCCATGGTCAACATGATAATTACTGTAAAGACAAACATCACCACCGAGGATGAATATATTTAACAGGTAAAGCATACAGTATAAACTCTATACTGTAACTATGCAAATGCCAACATCCTCAAAACCACAAGCAAATATTGATTAAGAATTTTAAGCTCTTCAAAGTATTGCTGGAACAAAATGAATAAGTTTGGGAACTTTTAGAGATTGTTGTTGCCTCAGGTGGGTTCCTGGCACTGAGTGATCCCATACTTCTAGAAAAAGGCAGCATATGAAAGAGCTGAAAATGGTACAAGGCAACAGCTCAAGGAAACTTTAAAATGAAGGGGTTACAGAAAACAGTTTTTATTTAATGTTTTGAAGGCAAATAGCTTCAATAGAATTTCAACTTAATTTCAACTTTTACATCATGAATAAGAACTCATATTTTATTCTATTTCCTTTCTATAAGTCATCTCTGAATAATATGTCATTTATGAGAGACCAAAGGAAAGATGACCTTATTTGATGGGACATTACGGTAAGCTGATTTTGTCTGAATCCTTCATTAATTGGTTAAATCCACTATGCTATTTTAGATCTGGGCACAGTATTAGAAACTAGCCCCTTCATATTATGCTGCTGCTGCTGACAAGTCACTGCAGTCATGTCTGACTCTGTGTGACCCCATAGATGGCAGCCCATGAGGCTCCCGCATCCCTGGGATTCTCCAGGCAAGAACACTGGAGTGGGTTGCGGTTTCCTTCTCCAATGCATGAAAGTGAAAAGTGACAGTGAAGTTGCTCAGAAGCATCCAACCCCTAGCTGCCTCATGGACTGCAGCCCACCAGGCTCCTCCATCCATGGGATTTTCCAGGCAAGATCACTGGTGTGGGTTGTCATTGCGTTCCCCACCTGCATATTATACCAGAACAAAATAGAGGCCTAGAATGACGTTAGAGGGTATCATCGTTCATACTGTTCATCAGGTTAAACACTCAAACAACAAAGGACCTTTAACATACTCAAAGGCAATTTGTTGGTAATTCTCCACTTAAAAGAAAACAACAATAACTCATTCTATCTACTATTTTCTCTCAAAGTTTGGTAGACTAAACTACCATTTCCTCTCACTTGGCATACCACAGTAGCCTAATGCTTTTGTCTTCCATCATCTTCTCTCTTTCTTTCTAATTTGTTCTCCTCATAAAGCCAGAGAGACTTCTTCAAAGTTCGTATATGATCAAGTAATTTTTACTGGAATGATTTCAATCACTTGCCATTGATCTTAGAATGAAGACTGAGCTCCCCCACCTTGAGCCCTGACTGCTTTTCATCTCAACACTGGCCTCCCATTCTGACCTATTCTCCCATTCTCATAGCTTTGTAGCTACATCCATTCTCTGTGCATTCTTGTCACCTGACAAGGTTTTCCCTGCTCCAGTCCAGTTAGTTCCTTAGACCTCAACTAAAGCAAGACTTGCTATAGCAAGGCTTCGCTGACTTTATGTCTTCAAAAAAATTGTCACAGACTCTGGTAGTAACATATGCCTTTCCTTTATAATACTACTATTATAATATTACATCAATATGTATGGTATAGACATCCTTAAGAGACTGTAAGCTCCAGAAAGGATAGTGGCATACAAATAATATATATTAAGTTCAGTTTTATGGACTTTGTATAAAAATAAATTGTCAAAAATGTGGATACTTGAAAATCACAGAACAGTTTTTTGGAAAATAACCAAAAATTTGGATTAAGAAATGTTGCATTAAAAAAGTTTTATACGTGTGTGTCTTAGCATCCATTTTATCCCACAATTTTGTTTTGGTTAATTTAACAGAAAAAAATCCAAATATGTATAGATGCACAGCTGCAACAATAACAGCTAATATTCTATTCACAAGATGCTCTTCACTTAAATCAGCAGAATTCTCAATAGTATAGAGATTTTTATTCACAGTTCAATCAATCACAGCCTCTAATAACTCTAATAACTGCCTGTATCCTCTGATAGGTGAAACATTTAAAATAAGTAGAAAACTAAGTTCCTCAGCCAGTTTGGAACTTTGGTGAAAAATTATTTTTCAAGTATATCTTAAAATATTACAGATGAATAAAGAAAGTTGTAAAATTTATTTTAAAGCAAGGATAATTGCTTTACAATATTGGCTTGACTTCTGCCACACATCAATAGAATGATGATATTTTGAATTAAATCTTGTCAGCAACATTTGCTTCAGCTATTCTTTCAAATCTCAAGACATTCAATGTTTGTTTGTCAAGTTGAATCTGGAATCCATTCACTAACTTTATCTGCCACATCATGCATTTCAAACACATAATCTCCCTTGTTTAAATAAGCCCTTCAGCTTATTAAAAATAAAAATACTCACACCATTCCAAACTATTTTGCACAAACATGTTTGAGAGAGGTGGTGTGTTTAAGATGGTTTTCATCAGCAAAAATAATGAATCTGTCCCATATGGCATATTCAAGCCTCCACCTTGATTCTAGAGATAATTCTGGAAAAGTTTCCTGCTTAATAGGCTGCTAATACATTTGACAATTTTGTGACATTCCCCAAACTGTTTGTGAAAGATGCTGGTTCCTATAATTTCTTTGCAACATGTGGTGCCGACTTGAACACATTTGGGCAATAGATTCATACTTGCCATCTCGGCAGTTGTTGACCTCAGTGCTTTCACACTGTCAGTACAGATGTCACTACATTTTTGCCAACATCCGTTATAGTGTGTTAAAAACAGATCCAAACACTAGCAAAACATTCCCTTGTTGTCTGAGTGTAAAGTGTTTAAATTAATGTATCCTCATTGCATTCACCTGTATGTACAGCAGAAAAAAGCAAATGGAAATCAGAAATATGTGTATTCTCATTCAGTTGAACTATAAACACAGTGGTTGTGAATCTCAGCCCATAAATTCATGCTCACAAGGAACACAAATACTTAGTTTAACAATTTACTCCCAATTCCGCATTTACTAAAGTGGAAGTAGCTTAACCAGTTATTCGAGTATGTTTTCCTATCCCCAGAAGTGTCTCAAAGTTCCAGGGAACTCATCCAGTTTGAGCTCCAATATAACTATGAAAATATTTTACTTTTTTTTTCAGGTCCTGTGAATTGATATGCTAAGGCATAGGAATCTGCACACAGGCAGTGCATCTTACACATCAATACACAGTTCCCAATAGTCATTCCCTTCTCAGATGTCTTCCTAGCTCGCTGGTGCTTGTCACAGGTCTTAGGGCTCAGGGTCCCTCTCTTCACTTATTCTCTGCTCCCATATTTTCTCTTTATTTTTCTTGCTACCTGGAATAGCTTTTTTTTTTTTTTAACTTTAGGAATAGCAGCTTAGGTTTTTCTGTCTACTTCTTAAGAAAAAAAAATCTATATTTTATAATGGCTATAATTTCTGAAATATTCATCAGCATGGTCAACAATTAGGACTGACCAATAGCGAAAGTGTTAGTCACTCAGTCATGTCTGACTCTTTGAGATCCATGGACGGTATCTCACCAGGTTCCTCTGTTCAGGGCATTCTCCAGGCAAGAATACTGGAGTGGGTTGTCATTTACTTTTCCAGGGCATCTTCCTGACCCAGGAACTGAACCTGGGTTTCCCACACTGCAGGCTGATTCTTTACTATTTGAGCTACCAGGAAAGCCACATGATCGGTAGTTAAATTTGCCAAATGCCAACTACACTTCGTTGGCTATTTAGCAGTAAGCAAAAAGACAAATTGTCTGCCTTCATGAAAGTAACATTCTTATAGGAAAAAAATTGAAAATAAATAATTTAACAAATATTAATCATAATTTTTGATAATGCAAATTTCTATGAAGATGGAGTAATATGGGGAGCAGATGGAAACAGGCTCTGTGTAAAAGTAATATTTGAACAGATGCATGAAGGAAATAAACAATTTGAAAAAAACTAGTCAGTGCATGGCCCTCATGTTTTCTGGACTTGGCTGGTTTAAGAATAGCAAAATGGCCAATATAACTGGAGCTAAGAGTACAAAGGCAGGCGTGGTCATAAGAAAAACCAATATGGACACAGTCTTCTTCTCTTTTTCCATCATCTCCCACTTCCATTGTCAGTGATAAGCTGAAATAATAGTAGAAAGCAAAAGGAATGTAAACCAATTCCCCAAATGTTTGCTGGCCTAACAAAGATCCACATAATTTCAATCCTTGGACAAATGTATGGGTCTATTTGGATGATCAGTCTTCAGATTTTTTCTGCTTCAAATTACCTGACTATGACTCTAATTTTATTTTCTTCCAGTTGATCCATATCACATATTTGTTGTGATGTTAATCATCCAGGATTTAAATATCATTTTTTTCTATTTTTATCTGCTTCTCTTTCACGTGTGATGAGTTTAACTCTCTTTATGTGTTACTTAATTTTATTTTAATAATATTAAGCTGCTTCCAGTAAGTTAAAAAGAAGTGACTGTTGTGAATGTTTACATTCTTTATTCTATATTTTAAAATTACATGTAACTTTGCAGAGACCATAATATTATTATATAAAAGTGTATGACATAAAATTCTTTTAGAATTTGGGAAGTGAAGGAAATGGCAACCCACTCCAGTATCCTTGCCTGGATAATCCCATGGGCGGAGGAGCCGAGTGGGCTACAGTCCACGGGGTCACAAAGAGTCGGACTTGACTGAGTGACTTCACTTTCACTTTCAGTCTTCCTTGGTGGCTCATACAGAAAAAGAGTCTGCCTATAATGCGGGAGACCCAGGTTTGGATCCCTGGGTGGGGAAGATCCCCTGGAGAAAGAAATGGCAACCCACTCCATTACTCTTGCCTGGAAAATCCCATGAACGGAGAAGCTTGGTAGACTACAACCCATGGGGTCGCCAAAAGTCTGATGGGACTGAGTGACTTCACTTTCATTTTCAATCCGTGTGTATGTAAAACACAAAAAACAACTTATTTTACTTTCTTATCTTTGAGTGAGTTCCTATGAAAAATTTCAGGTTACTCTTTTGGTTTACATACTATTGTCAGTGTGATTGATAACGGTTGTGGAAACAGTCACTGAGAGTATAATAAAAATTGTCCTTGGATTTTAAGTCTGCTTGATCCTATCACAGTCATTACTCATTATCAAAGTTTTAGTTCAGTTCAGTCTTTCAGTTGTGTCTGACTCTTTGCGAACCCATGAACTGCAGCACGCCAGGCTTACTTGTCCATCAGCAACTCTTAGAGCTTGTTTAAACTCATGTCCATAGAATAGGTGATTCTGTTTTTAAGATTAATTGCATAATTATTGTACCCCACTAGAAAATAAATAACATTTGTAAGAATGAATTTAGATAGAATTATGTTTATTAAAAACAAAAAAAAATTAGATATTCTAAAAGTACAAAAAGCTACAAAACCATTTATGATACATGATGCGACATTAGTAGGATAAAGTATTTATATGTTCATTTATCACAATATAATTCCTAAGAATATATAGAGAGTTTTGCCTGGCATTTAATTAAACCAGTTTCATGTCTGCCATGAAAGAATAGTGGCTTGCCAAAAGCTTTATTACAAGGAGTTTTCGGTTCAGTTCAGTTCAGTTCAGTCGCTCAGTCATGTCCGACTCTTTGAGACCCCATGAATTGCAGCACGCCAGGCCTCCCTGTTCATCACCATCTCCCAGAGTTCACTCAGACTCACATCCATTGAGTCCGTGATGCCATCCAGCCATCTCATCCTCAGTCGTCCCCTTCTCCTCCTGCCCTCAATCCCTCCCAGCATCAGACTCTTTTCCAATGAGTCAACTCTTCTCATGAGGTGGCCAAAGTGCTGGAGTTTCAGCTTTAGCATCATTTCTTCCAAAGAAATCCCAGGGTTGATCTCCTTCAGAATGGACTGGTTGGATCTCCTTGCAGTCCAAGGGACTCTCAAGAAAAGGCAAAATGATGATAAGGAGTTATGCTCAGGGCTAAGTTCAAAGATTGACACTTGTAAAACCACACACTTCTACTCAATGATCTACATTAAAATATATATATCTATGTGCTTAGAGATGATAAGAAAATTGTTTCTGGGTATACATATGAGCCAAACTGCCATGGAAAATTAACAATAGTGTGTTCACAGATGTTAATACTGACATTTGGGTGTATGTGTAGTTTACTTATAAAGACTTAAAATACTCAATGATATGTTTTAAAAATGCATATCATACATTTGTAGAATACTTGAAGTTCAATAAAAATTTGAAACTTTTGTTACAAACAATTGGCAATAGAATAAAGGACAAAACGATCCATGAGCTGCTGGCCTATAAAACCTAATCAACCTTGTACACAAATATGAAAAAATTAATATAGACTGAGTGAGAAGAAAGCATTGATAAACTACATTTTTCAGAGATTCAACCAATTCCAGTAGGCTCCTTGTAGAATCAGAGCCAAGGACACTATAAAAACTGCTTGGAGAATCAGAGCCAAAGACACTGTAATAACTTCTTGGAAGCACAAGCAAGACCATAGGAAACAAGGAAACAAGGCAGAAAGCATTAGTCCACCTTATAGGAGACTGTAAAAAGACTGAATATCATATATAATTGTGACTTCTCCTCAAGAAAGTGTGACAGAGCTGCAGAAGAATGTTTCTAAATAATTAGACAAAGTTGTTTCTACAAAATGATAAATGATGGACTTCTTTAGATTCTAATTTCAGATTAAGATGGGTTTTCAGTTGTGTCTCTAATTCATTTCAGGTCTATCACTAGAGTTCTCCTTCCAAAATACAAATCTAATATCAGTCATCTGTGAAAACCTTTAGTAACTTTCTAATCCCTGTAAAATAAAGTCCTCTTTCTCTAGCATGGCATCTAGATTCCACCACCACCAAGCTCCAGCATAAGGTTGTAATGATGTTTATATTCATATACTCTCTTCTCTCTTGTTGTTTGTTTTGTTCAGGAATACTCATTATTTTCCAAAACTACTTGAAACTCTGGATATGCCATTCCCTCTAGCAGAAACCTTTACTCCCAATTAGACTTTACACCTCACTCAAATGATCTTGTGTCAGGAAAGTAACCTTTCCTCTATCTTCATTTCCATTAACAGCCTTACATCCTCTGTCTGCAATGCTTATTTTCTACTTTTTCCTTACTGATAGGAAAGAAAGACAGTCTTTACTCATAGGACTCCATTTTTTCCGTGTACCCATCTTAATAAAAAAAAAACATTGCCCAGAATTCCTTACAATTAAAGGTGGCCCAGAATAGACAATGAGATAAAAATGGGATTAATTTATGAGACTTTTAAGACCTTTGTCATTTGCCTTTACCCTCACAACTATGAAAAAGCCATATGCTGAGAACAGTGAGATAAAAACACAAGGAGTCTAATGTTCTTAAGATGCTATGCTTTCAGATTTCTTATTACATGTGAAAGGTTTTTGTTTACAAGATTGTTCAGCTGTATTTTGTATACTCTAGCATTCTAGTTACTTGTTTGCCTTTTTTGTTTCTTCCACTGGAATGTAAATTTATTTTAAAAATATTCACCTTCGTTTCCACATAGTACAATATCTAAGGCAAAGTAGGTGTTCCTGGCAGAGTGATTGCTGCTGTTAAATTCTTTGCATTAAAAAGATAGTGATGTCTCCAATCAGAAATAGTTGGGTAAAAGGTTTACTAAATGGATGGAATGTGGACCATAAATAATTATTAGGGAATTATTGCTGCAGGGTAGTATATTTAACTTTTGTAATATCATAGGGAGGCAAAAATCAAATGCCCTTTGAGCCATTGTAAGCCTTAGAATATGTAAGAGGATATAACTCTTAACTTGACCTAATATGACAAGTGTCCATGAGAAGAAAAGTGGGATGTTGAAGGACTCTCAAAAGAGAATTTGGCAGAGGTATGAGACAGAAAGTAATTCTGTCTCATGAGGTTTTGTCATGAGGTTTCATGACAATAATCTCAAATTACACAGAAAACCAGGAGTCCACTTCAAGGAAGGTGAAGTAGATGTGTTTTTTTTCCCCCTTCTCCTGCTGAGTTTAACTAAAAACCCTGGGTTTTATTTATAAAACAAGCATAAGAAAACTGACGTGTGGAGACAAGAAGGTAGAGTGATTTAGGACTTCAGAAGCAAAAAAAGAAAATGACATGGTGGATTTCTTTTCTCAGTATATATCTTGGACCTGGAGCTGAAGAAGCCAGGAACCTGGAAGAGCCAACTGGCACAGACAAAAGATTCACCTTCGCAGCCACTACTAGCCTGCTCTCTTAAGCCAAAGGATAAGGAAAGAAGACTAATAAGAAAGAAAACAGCTAGGTGATAATCACTCTACACAAGTTACACGTCACATAGAAAACACTATTGGCCAGGGGCAGGAAAATCTTTCTAATCAAAATACGCCAATCTGGAGAAGCAATGTAGCAGTAGTCTGCCTCACAGAATAAGCAGTACTCATATTAAAAACATTTACTAGTACTTGTGTTGGTTTGTGTGTGTGTGTGTATGTATCTATTTTTTCACTTGCAGAAATTTCTCTGTTCTTCCTCTAAAACTCAATTAAGTTGTTAGAAGCTATAAAGGTGAAGTAGAGACCCAGTGGGACTGTTTCATAAGAATGCTGTTTGCCTCATAACACAGTGAGCTCTACTTTAAAATAAGAAAAAATGTATTTTTAACAGTAAAATCATGATCTTAAAATCCCACCTGGCTTTGCAGTTTCTCTTTGTACCCAAGGGCATCAGAAGACTAAAAGTGGCATCTGACTTCCAAAAGAATATGTGAAAACAATAATTGTAACATCCTAGTGAAAGTTCTTTTGCTTCCCTTAAGGCTTTCTGTGCTGTGCTTACTTTTAAAAACTGTTATCATCCTTCACTTACAGTGGATAACAGAGATGTGAAATAAAAGTGTGTTTGCTTGTTTGGATAAAGAGAGACCACTTTTATTTTTATTTTTTTAAGCTTTCCTATTTTCAATTTGTTACCTACACGGTGACATTGTTACCAGTTACTCTGCTGATACTAATTTCTAAAGTCTTCTACAATTAGCTTTATAAAAATTAAAAAAAAAGCCTAAAACTAATGTTAAATTTATGTAGCTCTCTGATGTTTTTGTCAGCTAGGTCAAGATGCTATGATATGAGAAACCACTAGTCATAAATACAGTAATAAAGTAAATAATATTTCTTAATATTGTTCTAGTTTGTAATAGAGTACTAAGTCTTCTCTCTGTGTAGATTAATTTTCATTGACAGTAAGCAAAAACTATTGGAAAATTCATATCACTGTCCTACATATAACATAATTTTGGGTTTATATAATGTTTCTTTTCTGCAACATAAAGATAATTTTTAGCTTTATCAGATAATTAATTTTAAAGATAATTCATTAGCTTTAGTTTTAAAGATAATTCATTAGCTTCTTCATTATCATTTTGAAGAAGGAAAATGATATGATTTTCCTTCCTATGATTCTATTGTTCCAAATTTTTTTCTTATTTACAGTAGAGTCCATTTGTTATGATTGTCTAAGCATTTTTTAAATAATTATTTGATCTTCCCTACTTACAAAAAGATAATATATTGAAATCATTATTGTACTTTTTGATTAACATGTAAATAAGGTAAAAGTCAGATAAAAAGTTTTGCTCCAAAATATATTTGTAAATTTAGAAATGTTTGTTGAAATCTATAGAAACATATTTTCTATGGACTAACGATTTTCTTATGTCATATTTAAGTGGATGAATGCCAAAACTTTATTCAGAACTATGTAATGTAATGTTGAAGCAGAAATGAAATTAGAAGCCTGATCTTTCAATTCTGATGTTGTGTCTTGTTGATTGGATACAGTCTAGACTACTTCTGTTCCATTTTAGAGAACCAGTTCAGTTTCCCTCATGGCTTAGATGGTAAAGAATCCACCTGCACTGTGGGAGACGTGGGTTCAATTCCTAGGTTGGGAAGATCCCCTGAAGAGGGCATGGCAACCTATAGGAGCCAGGAGGGCTACAGTCCATGGGGTCACAAAGAGTTGAACACGACTGAGCAACTTTCACTTTCATTTTTCAGCTCCATGAAACTGAAATAAGTGTATATCATTTAGAAACATTCTTTCATCTGGGCCCTGGGACACTGAGGTAGGATGTTAATAAATAAATAAGGCAATTGGCTGTAGTAACATTATTTAGAGAATCAAGTGAAGGTCCCTATATTTGGCTCTGTCTAAAAATCCCTTTACAGAAAAATGGAAAATTTTATTTCATTGTTAATCAATAAAAATAAATAAATCTCTCTTGGCAAAGTAATAATTTGCTTCAATATCTCACAAGTTTTGTTGAAAGAGAAAACATATCAAGAAGATATGTTTGGGATAAAAGAAAAGGTAACCAAAAATGGGAGTTATACTTATGTGGCCAGCATCATTTAAAAGAATCATCTGGGTTTTTACCTAGGTGAAAGTGAAGTGAAAGTGTTAGTCTCGTTGCACAGTCGTATATGACTCTGTGACCCCATGGACTGGGGCCCACCAGGTTCCTCTGTGCATAGGATTATCTAGGTAAGAATACTGGAGTGGGTAGACATTCCCTCCTCCAGGGGATCTTCCTGACCCAGGGGTCAAACCTAGGCCTCCCACATTGTAGGCAGATTCTTTACTGTCTGAGCTACCAAGGAAGCATATTATTGTAAATGTAATTTGTTTAAAATAAATTTCTGAATCTTATATTCAAAACTTCTGCTTTATTCTGTTGGGCTGGGTTCCAAAGTCTGTAGTTTAACAAGCAAATTTCTTGGGTGACTCTCTTAGAAGTTTTCTATGGATTTCATGCAGAGATAGACCATCGGTGAAAGGGAGAACCAAAGACAAAGACCATCTTGGCAACCAGATGGACAGGTGATGGGTTCCACAAATTCTGTGTTGACCAATCACCAGAAGAGTCAATCTTCCCAAAGGAACATTACCTAGGGACTCTAAATTGTATACCGTAGAGCATTCTTTTGTATTGAGAATGCATTTAGCTTATTCAGTTCAGTTGCTCAGTCATGTCCAACTCTTTGTGACCACATGAACTGCAGCACACAGGCCTCCCCTGCCCATCACCAACTCCCGGGGTCTACCCAAACCCATGTCCATTGTGTCGGGGATGCCATCCAACCATCTCATCCTCTGTCGTCCCCTTCTCTTCCTGCCCTCAATCTTTCCCAGCATCAGGGTCTTTTCAAATGAGTCAGCTCTTTGTATCAGGTGGCCAAAGTATTGGAGTTTCAGCTTCAACATCAGTCCTTCCAATGAACATGCAGGACTGATATCCATTATGATGGACTGGTTGGATCCCCTTGCAGTGAGAGGGACTCTCAAGAGTCTTCTCCAACACCACAGTTCAGAAGCATCAGTTCTTCAGCGCTCAGCTTTCTTCACAGTCCAACTCTCACATCCATATGTATCCACTGGAAAAACCATAGCCTTGACTAGATGGACCTTTGTTGGCCAAGGGACATCTCTGCTTTTGAATATGCTCTCTAGGATGGTCATAACTTTCCTTCCAAAGAGTAAGTGTATTTTAATTTCATGGCTGCAATCACCATCTGCAGTGATTTTGGAGCCCAGAAAAATAAAGTCTGACACTGTTTCCACTGTTTCTCCATCTATTTGCCATGAAGTGATGGGATCGGATGCCATGATCTTCATTTTCTGAATGTTGAGCTTTAAGCCAACTTTTTCACTCTCTTCTTTCACTTTTGTCAAGAGGCTCTTTAGTTCTTCTCACTTTCTGCCATGAGAGTGGTGTCATTTGTATATCTGAGGTTACTGGTATTTCTCCTGGCAATCTTGATTCCATCTTGTGCTTTCTCCAGCCCAGCATTTCTCGTGGTGTACTCTGCATAGAAGTTACATAAGCAGGATGAAAATATACAGCCTTGACGTACTCCTTTTCCTATTTGGAACCAGTCTGTTGTTCCATGTCCAGTTCTAAAGTTGCTTTCTGACCTGCATACAGGTTTCTCAAGAGGCAGGTCAGGTGGTCTGGTATGCCCATCTCTTTCAAAATTTTCCACAGTTTATTGTGGTCCACACAGTCAAAGGCTTTGGCATATTCAATAAAGCAGAAGTAGATGTTTTTCTGGAACTCCCTTGCTTTTTGATGATCCAGTAGATGTTGGCAATTTGATCTCTATTTAATTGCTAATTTTCATTTATATTTACTGTGTGCCAGACGATTTTCTGTTTTTCATGTGATGACTTATTTGTCCTTGTAACATTCTATGAGGTAGCTACAACTTATTCTCCTCTTACAGTAGTTGGAGAAGTTATGTATCTTACTGTGGCTCAGAGCTGATAAAGTTGAGAGTTGTGATTTTGTATTAGTCATCCCAGGCGGCACTAGTTGTAAAGAATATGCCTGCCAATGCAGGAGACATGGTTTCAGTCCCTGGGTTGGGAGAGAAATGGAAACCCATTCCAGTATTTTTGCTTGGGAAATCTCAAGGATACAGGAGCAGGCTACAGTCCATGGGGTCACAAAGTGTCAGACAGGACTTAGCGACTAAACAACAGCAAAGAATGAGAAAGTCTTAAGTTTGAGGAATTCATGATATCATAGGATACTTCTATGGGAGAGGCAATAACTGTTGTGAAAATCTCATTGTCATTTTATTATTGAGAAAAGAAAAAAACAGAAGGAAAATAAAGAGGAAAGTTGAAGGACTTAAAATATGCAGGGGAAAAAAAAAAAAAACTAAAAAGGACACAAAAGCTGATGAGGTGAAATGACCTAGTTACAAAATCAGCAAAACAAAGATTGATGGACTCTGTCTGTTTTTTTTTCCAAAAGCAGTAAGTGAGTAGGTAGATTAAAAATAAGACCAAAAGGCATTAGCTAGCTGATATAATTGTTGTGATATTCTTTAGTGAAATGAAAATCTCCATAAATGTTATAGTTACACATACTTTTGAGTCAGGTTCACTGTATCGAGGCTTCAGATACAGTTTTGATGTATATGTTACACACATTTTATCAATTTGTAACGTTTTCAACCATTTCATTCTGATGTAGATTAATTTTAGCAATTAAAATCTTTTATAAGGGGATTTCACATTCTGAGTCCTAGATACTACAGTAAAACTTTTGTACAATTATAGTTTAAGAACATTTTAAAATGGACCTTAAATTTTGAATATATGACCCAAGATTACTTTTGATATATCTAAAAGAGATTAAAACTTCTACTCTTTGGTATTGATTTGTCGTTTAATCACAATAACAGAAGAAAACCAAATAAGAAGAAAACCAAACAAAAGAAAACTGTAATAGAATGAAGAAAAAAAATGCTAATCCTCCATATACTTTCATCTTTTTAATATAAACCTTATTTTTTTCTTTTTCAATTTGAAGTTATCATTTAATGGAATAGTTTGTTGGTGGGTAAAGTAAAACTTCACTATAAAAATTTAAAAATGTAGTTTGTTCAAATACAAATGAAACATTTCCAAACTAATATATATTCAAGAAAATACTTTGTTTCTTCTTAAAGATCATCTTTTATTTAGTCACTGAAAAATGACTTTATCGTTACTGTATATAAATAAAACCTATTCCAATTTCTCCTGTTAAGCAAAGTAAATTCTCAGCTCACTTTTTTTTTGCAGTTACTTAGCAGTGCATAACTTTTGGTCTGTTTGTTAAGCCAGAGTTACATTTTGAAGAGAATAGTGGACTTTGTTATACAGATAACAGATTCCAGTCATTGTATTAATATTTCTCACATTTCAGCTACATATTTATGTAAAGTTTGAGACAAATTATGTTTAAAAATATCATTACAGTAACATGATTTATAAATATTAAAAAGAAAAAAATCCCCAAACATTAAGGATTAAACTAACTTAATGTATTTGAGAGTCATTTAGAGGCTATTTATTTTAGGGGGTAAAAGAAGTCCTTCTTTTGATAGTCATTCTTTTGAGAAGATAATTTTAAACTGTTCGGTCAAGATCACATAAAGCAATATTTAATCATAACAATTATGCAAGGCAGATATTCATTTAAAGATAAGTTTCCTTGAAAGTCAACAATGATAATATTCTCTTCTGTAAGACAGGGAACAAAACATTTCTTCAGATATGAACATTTTGCTTTTATTTTTAAACTACAAAATATCACTGGAAAAAGATTTTCACCCAATTACAGAAGACAAAAATGGCAGGACTAAGGGAGTTGTTGCATTGAGAGAGACTGGCTTTGAACCATTCTGCAGTTCATTATCCTCTAAACAAACAGTCAAGTTTCCTCACCTCTAGAATTCACATTCTGCTGATTAGCATTTAAGTACGTTAATTGGTTACACTGTAATTTCTGGCTAGACCCATACAGAACAAAGAACTGTTACTGATGGCTCATTCACAGTTTTATTCCCTTTTGTGTAGTTGGCTAAGAGATTCCCTCCAGATTTCTCTATCATCCCTATACAGCTCTCCCACTGGCTATAAAATTCTACAGCAGCTTGTAGGTAATTGATCAGACAAGTGAACTGTAAAATATTCATTTTCTACTTCAATAGCTAGATAAATCTCTTGGGAAGAGGATGAAAATATTGCTTATGCACATCAGGGTCGGTAGAGTAATAGCAAGGTTGCTGATAAGCAGGGGTCCACTGCGGAGCTAATACTTAATTCAGTGCTCTGCCAGACGCTGAAAGCGTGCAGCATCGCTTTGCCTGAAGCTACAAGTCTCATTATACACTCAACCTGAGGCATCAACATCAGTGCCCCAGTCCTTTTGCTCAAAGGATAGTGCTTCCTCTTTTAATTAATCAGGTTCATCTTGGCATAACATGCCAAATAGCCAATTAACACTTAGCTACTGTAACCAACATGCTAAACACTAAATTCCTAATGAAATGCAAGTGGGTAGAAAGGTGGCTGTGCAAAGGATGATGGGAAAGCAGGTTGTCTGATTTTTTTTTTTGTATAGCACCTGTGTTTGTTGTATTTGTTTTTTTTCCCTTCTTCACTTGGTTTCTTTCCTCTCTGCCAACTTTTTAAATAACTGTCATGCTGCTTTAATTGGAAATTGTTAGAAGTCGACAGCATTCAGATCAGCTAAGCTAAAGCAAAAAGTAGTACATTATTTTAATCTTTTGCTTTGTGGGTTGTAATACTAAAAATGCTGAGACATTTTCCTCGGCTTTGTCCCTATTTCCTATATGTTACCAACTTTTGAAGGAGTTTCAAATCAGTGAAATATAAACTGTAAATATTTATTTTTCTACAGTCATCACTTTCACTAGGGTTTTGATTTATTCTTCTTTTCTGTTCTTTAATGAAATCTTGGGCAGATTCCAAATATGATCCAGACTCTTTGATCATTAAAACAGTATACTTTATAATCTAAAGCATAATCTTGATTTCAAACACATCTATTTCTCTATGTGTCACAAAGGCTTGGGTCCCTCCCCCTGCCCTTTGAAGCTTGGGCTCTCCAGTGTTGCTGATGGGAGAGAAGAACGAGGATAGTCACAGCTGTATTCTTTCTTCAGTGAGAGTCACCATGTCCTGGACTTACTCTGAGGAGATATTGATGCCCTCTTTATGCAAGGTGTCCAAGTGACAGTTCTCAGATGAGCACCCTACTGAGTTGTGTGGAGAGCCTGTGGAGTTCCACCACTTGATACTTCTCTGTTGCAGAAAGTCCAGTTCTGGCTTGACTCCTTCCAAGGGTCTGCTCTTGCTGTAGTCCTCCCACCAGCAGGCAGCACTCTTGGATGAAATACCAGCAAGACCATAAAGGCTTTTGTGCTATCCACTTGATTTTGGCTGGGGAAGGAAATGGCAACCCACTTCAGTGTTCTTGCCTGGTGAATCCCAGGGATGGGGGAGCCTGGTGGGCTCTCGTCTATGGGGTCGCACAGAGTCAGACATGACCGAAGTGACTTAGCAGCAGCAGCAGCTTGACTTTGGCAGAGAAACGCATGCATTCCTTCCCATACCACATGGTGGAGTATGAACAGCCCTCCCATCATCCTTTCTCTGTCCCTACTACCTCTCTTCACATCTCCTCATCCATGCTCAGAGAAGTATAGGGTTTGCAGGCTAAGCAGACATCCAGGTGGGGAGTGAAATGCTTATCTTGCTGATTTCCGGCAGTATGATACTCTTTGCTCTGCAAGTCATTTTCTTTCCTTTGCACTCTCCTGTTTTGAGATAAAAATGGAGCATACTCCTCCTCTCTCTTTCTCATCAACTGAGTAGTAAGTTAAGCACTATGTCCTTCAGGAAGCACGCTGCACAACTTTCTCTATAAACCTGATGACTCTCTCTTCCAGTCTCCTTCAGCTCTTACAAAGAAAGCTATAGTCGAAGTGAGAAAGTTTCTTTAATTCTTAGCAAACTGTGATAAAAGTGCCTCCTCTTCTCTCAGTTCTGGTCAGTAATCGGTAGTTTGTGGAGCATTGTTTTTAGCTTTGAGCCACGTTGATAATTCTGGGGCAACAAGAAAAAAATCACTCCATATCCTTTTATATATCTAATCTGTGCTAAGAAGCTTAATAGAAAACTAAAAAGCAATCAGAAAATGCCTTC
Source organism: Nanger dama (assembly GCA_917880005.1). Lineage (NCBI taxonomy): Eukaryota > Metazoa > Chordata > Mammalia > Artiodactyla > Bovidae > Nanger > Nanger dama. The sequence continues at coordinate 43,646,372 of CAKJTW010000007.1, forward strand.
ACTCTCTTCCATCTGGCTTTATTCTTTATATAACAAAGGGGAACTGGAAAGATAGGTAAAAACTAAAAGATAGTTTAAACAATTTTCTTGTTTAAAATTGCATCTGGGTAGCTGAAGGATTAGAGAATATGGATTTTTCTCCCTGAACATAGGATTTTTTCCTATCACCTTGTTCTTCTATAAATTTCAAAGTCTAGCTTTAGCACAGTAAATACATACCTATATTTTTTTTCTGATTCGTAGTCTTTGTGTTTTGTACTCAGTGATTGTTGGAGGAATGAAGTGTCCTGTAAACACTGTGATATTGGTAGACTCATTCCATTTTTAGAGAGGAAATTTTTAATAGCCAACCAAATATATTTTTGGTTCAATTTCCTTGTCATCAAAGTCAGTAGAAATCCCTTTAAATTTTGGCGACAAATAAAAATGAATGAACAAACGAATGTAGTTTCCACATTCTCCCCAGTTAAGAATATCAAAAGCAGATAGTTGGGAGAAAGCACCCATGCTAACTTGAGATGAAACATGATAAAGTATGGGAAAATGGCTGTTAGATTGATAGGCAGCAGTATCTGATGAAAGGGCAATCACATTTTGTTCTTCAAAGAGTTTTATATTTCACTTTGGTTCTACAATATATGTGTCACTTTCATAATTATTAAGAGTATTAAATGATATGTTTTTAAAGACTGAAAGGTCACAAGCATATAAAGGCTTATATACTGAAAAAGAAGAGACACCAAACTGTTAACCCTGATGAGTTAGTAGAAGCCATACAAGTACTCTTCCTTTTTTCAACTTTTAAGTTTTTTTTTCAATTAAATAAACACACAAGTCTTTTCTAATAAGGAAATCAATTACTATTAAAATTAGTTTTATTTTTTCAGTAGTTCTTAAAGTTGACTAAAAGTGTAGTCACACTTTATGGCTCTGTTGAGGAAGCATTCATCAGCTTCAGTCATATACTAGAATAAAATATTGTCAGTATCAGGTAGTCTACAGAGTCCTGGGAAGACAAATTGAACACCATAGGTTTTTTAATACTAAAGCAAGTACATTAGAAAGGATGCAACAGTAATCCTACAAATAAAACAAGTAAATCAAAGGTTCTTAAAGAAGATTTTCTGATAATTTAAAATAAATTCTAGAAATAAAAATTATAACCACTGCAAAGTCACTTCAGTTGTGTCCGACTCTGTGTGACCCCACAGACATCAGCCCATCAGGCTCCACTCTCCCTGGGATTCTCCAGGCAAGAATGCTGGAGTAGGTTGCCATTTCCTTCTCCAACAGATGAAAGTGAAAAGTGAAAGTGAAGTCGCTCAGTCGAGTCCAACTCTTAGCGACCCCATTAACTGCAGCCTACCAGGCTCCTCCATCCATGGGATTTTCCAGGCAAGAGTACTGGAGTGGGGTACCATTGCCACTCAGTACCTTTTAAGGTCCTCTAGGATGGTCTCAGAAATATCTGAGCCTTTATGCTCCATGTGGTTGATTACCTTTCCACCTAAACAATTTCTTGATAAAATAAACTTGAAGCAAGATATTATTTTAATTCATTTTATAATTCTTAAGTCCTTATTGTTATTGTATGCATTCTGATTTTTAATATTTTAATAGACTAGTTAAGGCATATAAAACAAAAAAAGAATCTACTAATTCATGCAATCCATATCCTACCATAAGAAAAATTAAGTTTCCAATACATTTCCTATTTCCAGTTCCTCATATAAGGAATTTTGAAATTGTCACTCCATCCAAACAACAATCAAGAAGCTTCAGTTTAGTTCAGTTCAGTCGCTCAGTCGTGTCCGACTGTGCGACCCCATGAATCGCAGCACGCCAGGCCTCCCTGTCCATCACTAACTCCCGGAGTTCATTCAGACTCACGTCCATCGAGTCAGTGATGCCATCCAGCTATCTCATCCTCTGTCGTCCTTTTCTCCTCCTGCCCCCAATCCCTCCCAGCATCAGAGTCTTTTCCAATGAGTCAACTCTTTGAATGAGGTGGGCAAAGTACTGGAGTTTCAGCTTCAGCATCATTCCCTCCAAAGAAATCCCAGGGCTGATCTCCTTCAGAATGGACCAGTTGGATCTCCTTGCAGTCCAAGGCACTCTCAAGAGGCTTCTCCAACACCACCGTTCAAAAGCATCATCTCAGCTTTCTTCACAGTCCAACTTTCACATCCATACATGACTACTGGAAAAACTATAGCCTTGGCTAGACGGAGCTTTGTTGGCAAAGTAATGTCTCTGCTTTTGAATATGCTATATAGGTTGGTCATAACTTTTCTTCCAAGGAGGAAACATCTTCTAATTTTATGGCTGCAATCACCATCTGCAGTGATTTTGGAGCCCCCCAAATAAAGTCTGACACTGTTTCCACTGTTTCCCTATTTATTTCCCATGAAGTGATGGGACCAGATGCCATGATCTTCGTTTTCTGAATGTTGAGCTTTAAGCCAACTTTTTCACTCTCCTCTTTCGCTTTCATCAAGAAGTTTTTAGTTCCTCTTCACTTTCTGGCATAAGGGTGGTGTCATCTAACAGGTTGAAAAAAACCAACAATTCTTCTAATTACATTAGAGAGGATCAACCTTCTGTATTTGAGGTTTCAATCAATGTATGTCAACTCGCTTAAGTCATGTCTAACTCTTTTTGGCCCCTTGGACTGTATCCCTACAGGCTCCTCTGTCCATGGAATTCTCTAGGCAAGAATACTGGAGTGGGTTGCTATGCCCTCTTCTAGGGCAACTTCCTGACCCAGGAATAGAACCTGTGTTTCCTGAGGCTCCTGCTTTGCAGGAAGATTCTTTACCACTGAACTACCTGTATATATTATTGAGTTAAAAAAAAAAAAAAAATTCTTGGATAAGTGGACCCACGCTCTTTGCATCCATGTTCCTCAAGGATCAAGTGTATATATACCTTGTCTTTACACTGTCTTGCTATCTTATCTGTGTTATTCCTCATACTGTTTTAATATTTTCAATTTTTGGTATCTTTTCCCCTCAATTCTCACATTTTATGCTGTTCTTATTTATTATTTTTCTCCCTTGCTTTATCTAATTATATGTTAAATCTACATATTGAGCTCCTAATTTTAGTTACTATGTAATTTAGGTCTAGATTTCCTTTTGACCCTATTTTCATAGATTCCAGTTTTTTTAATTTGTCCATCTTCTCATCTCTTTTCTTCAGATTATTAAGAACAATTATATCTGATTTCTTATACCCCCAGTGTCTGAATAAACTATAATCAGTTATTGTCATATTTTTCTTTTGATTCTCTCTACTCATATGTCTTGGAGAAGGCAATGGTACCTCACTCCAGTACTCTTGCCTGGAAAATCCCATGGATGGAGGAGTCTGGTAGGCTGCAGTTCATGGGGTCACTAAGAATTGGACACGACTGAACGACTTCACTTTGACTTTTCACTTTCATGCATTGGAGAAGGAAATGGCAACCCACTCCAGTATTCTTGCCTGGAGAATCCCAGGGACGGGGGAGCCTGCTGGGCTACCGTCTATGGGGTTGGATATGACTGAGGCGACTTAGCAGTAGCAGCAGCAACTCATATGTCTAGCAATTTTTAATCAATATAGTCATAATTTAAGAAAAAAGTAATCCCTAGGTATAGTTTTCTTCATTCAGAGAAGGTTAACATTTGCTTCTGTTGGGTAGAGAAAACTTTTATTTTCTTAATTTAGTTAAAAAGTGAATAGATTCAAGCTGAGTTTCAGAACTTTTTAAACCTTGTCTATTTACAATAAGTCCTAGAAAGTTAGAGAGTCTCAACCTTGGTGGGTCCTAAGCCCTAATTTTTCTCTTTCCTGGATTTTAGGAAGGCTGTATAAATGGTTTATTTTTTTCTTTCAGCTGCCTGCAAGTTTCCATTTATGTGCTCAGTCGCTATTACCCTTCTGATTCTTCATGTAGCTCAGGGCAAACACTGCCCCGAACTGCTAGGATAATAGGAATGCATTTCCAGTTCTTAGAGATCTTGGTGTGCTAAATTTTGGTGACTTAGTAGCTCTCCAGTGACTTCAAAGCAACTTATTTTCCATATTATCAGTTTTTACTAAATTCTCTCAGCAAGATATTTATCTGATATAACTTAATCCTTTATAATGAAGCTAGAGTTTCTCTTATTTTTTCCCTCTAACATCCAAAAGTCACTCTGGATATTGTCTTCACTGGCACATTCACTGGGCAAAATGAGTGAACCAGTATCTCACAACATCAAAACTGGGAAAAGGTTCTTGAGAACAGGGGTTGCATCTTATTTATCATTGAGCATAGTATTTCTGACATTTCAAATGGTACACAAAAGACATTTGGCTATTTGATTGAATTAAATTTCAGTGTTCAAACAAAAACCTTCATCTTGTTTGCAAAGAGGATTAAGATCATCTTAGCCTTTTCATTGTATCCTCTCTGAAGTATTATACTAACAATTGTCTATAAATATTTTTAATAGTATAGTGGGACTTGCCACCCTAGCAACTTTTGTACTGCACTCTTTTTTCAGTCTTAGTCTAGCAAAGCCTCCTAAAATGACTTTGTTTATTTAAGGCTGGTTTTCTCCTATGAAATTCACTTACATAGTAAACTAAAATAATCAAATTTCACTTAGTCCACAGATAAGTATCAGACCAATTTTGATATTTTTCATAATATTTGAAACAAATAGAAGCTAACCTTCTACAATTGCAATAGAGGTGGAGACCCTTAACCTTTTAGCTACAATATTTTGGCCACCTGATGCGAAGAGCTGACTCATTGGAAAAGACCCTGATACTGGGAAAGATTAAGGGCAGGAGGAGGAGGGGATGACAGAGAGTGAGATGGTTGGATGGCATCACTGACTCAATGGACATGAATTTGAGCAAACTCTGGGACACAGTAAAGGACAGGAAGCCTGGCGTGCGGAAATCCATGGGGTCACAAAGAGTCAGACATGAATTAGCGACTGAACAACAATTTGTCCAGGACAGAATCTACCTTTCTCCTAAATGTAGTCCCATGTGCTTTGTCACCAGAGATGGATTCATTCTTCAAAGAAAAGGAAAAAAAAAAAAGCAGTCACAATTTTTTTAAAGGAAATATAAAAAACAGAAGGTAAAAAAGAGTATTTTTTTTTTGTTGTTGTTCAAATAGTTAAGTATCAGTTCAGTTCAGTTCAGTTCAATTGCTCAGTCGTGTCCAACTCTTTGCGACCCCATGAATCACAGCACTCCAGGCCTCCCTGTTCATCACCATCTCTCGGAGTTCACTCAGACTCACATCCATCGAGTCCATGATGCCATCCAGCCATCTCATCCTCGGTCGTCCCCCTTCTCCTCCTGCCCCCAATCCTTCCCAGCATCAGAGTCTTTTCCAATGAGTCAACTCTTCGCGTCAGGTGGCCAAAGTACCGGAGCTTCTGCTTCAGCATCATTCCTTCCAAAGAAATCCCAGGGCTGATCTCCTTCAGAATGGACTGGTTGGATCTCCTTGCAGGCCAAGGGACTCTCAAGAGTCTTCTCCAACACCACAGTTCAAAAGCATCAATTCTTTGGCGCTCAGCCTTCTTCACAGTCCAACTCTCACATCCATACAGGACCACAGGAAAAGCCATAGCCTTGACTAGACGGACCTTAGTCGGCAAAGTAATGTTTCTGCCTTTGAATATGCTATCTAGGTTGGTCATAACTTTTCTTCCAAGGAGCAAGTGCCTTTTAATTTCATGGCTGCAGTCACCATCTGCAGTAATTTTGGAACCCCCAAAATAAAGTCTAACACTGTTTCCACTGCTTCCCCATCTATTTCCCATGAAGTGATGGGACCGGATGCCATGATCTTCCTTTTCTGAATGTTGAGCTTTAAGCCAACTTAGAAGTACAAATTATGTAAAATAAGGTAAATGATAAAGTTGAAGGGTTAGAGTTATATTCTAAACTTCGTCAGTCTTATTCCCTATGGGCTTGTTAGCATGAAAAGTTTTTTTTTATAGCCAAAATATTAGAGCTATAATGTTCACTTATATAATACATGAAGTGAGAGAAATAAAGGTAGAAATGGTCAGCTTAATCTTCCTGTCTTTAAAAATCAAGTAAAATATGATGCACTTAATATCCATTAATTACTATCTGCCAGCATCTTCATTGATGAAACTAATAAAATTCAGGAAAGTGTCTTTTATCAATGTGCAAATGTCATATAGGAACTGAGATTTCTTTTTAAAGTCTCTGTAACGGGTAGAAGACTTTGCCTGAGGGCACTGTTTGCAGAATGAGAAACATTAAAATAGTCTGAAGGGGAAAAAGAAAAAGATCTTTTTCATCCTGTCCACATTCCTACTTTTAAAAAATAATATCTGAGAATCGCTTCATTATTTTTAGTTATAATTAGTGTACTTCTTAAATTTCAGTATGAAGGAAGAAAATGTAGTTAGGTTCAAATGTCATAGTGATATAAAAATCTATATTTTCAAGGGAAAATAGAAAATATATAGTGCTAAACGAGACCTGAGACAACATTCTCCCCTCTTCCATTGACCATAAGCTTACTAATCCCAACCTGATTTATTTCATGATTAAAAATATTAGTCTTTCAGGTTAAAATCTGTTATCTAATTCTCATCTTTTTATCCTTTTGGGTTTTGAATCCTACTTTTCTGACTGTGGTCCCACTATCCCATTGTACTTTTTGGAAATCTTGTTTTATGGCAAAGAGACTCCCACAGAGCCTTAAAGTATTGATGAAGCTAATAGCTCATGATTTTGACTGAAACTTGGATTTCCCTTGAAGATACTGCTTTCTGGCAGAATTCTTGACAGCATCACTTAATCCTAAAAAAGACAGAAATTTTTTTGAACTTTAAATTTGGGACACCTATCTAAGATTACGGAAGCTGTTCATTGTTTCAGACTTTGCATGTATATGTGAATATGTGAGGAGTGGTTTTCTCTTAACTTTCAAACCTCTAATATGTGAGGTTTAGAAATTATGTTACATTTAAATATACAGAGTTTAAAAGACTTATTAAAATGTGTATACAATATAAATTCAGTATGAAGTTTATGATATTACATTATGACCAGGACCAAGATTTGGTGATTAATCTGATATGTTTTCATTACGTGTGACCTTTTTCGGTACCAAATTCAGAGATATCCCAATTAGGGTGATATTTCTTATGAATATGTGTTAATTTAATGAAAAGTCAAAAGGATAAAGAAGAAAATATATATCACAGCTCTGTAAAGTGAGAATGTAATTTATTTTCCATTGCAGTTTCTTTTCTTTTCTCCGTATTTTTCCATTTAGAATTCTAAATGTATAAAGTCTGTTATCACATTAATAAACATAAATAATACCATATTAATAAATATAAACATTAATAAATCATACATTGATTGAGTTTTAATAGATAACAGTATATATCTAGGAGATATTCAGATTAATCACAGACAGATTATTCTATAACATCACCATAATCTAATATTTTTACATGGTATTGTAGGTTGAATTGTCCAACTCTCCACACCCCAACCCTTGCCACCTTACCCCCTGTAAAGATACTGATGTTCTAACCTCTAGGACCTATGAGTAAGATTTTAGTTGAAAATAGAATCTTTTCAGAATCAGGTTAAGTAATCACATCATCACACAAATAGATGCAGAGAAAGCATTTGATGCAAAATCAGTATTGATTCATAATAAAAATCCCAAACTAGTATAGAAGGGAACTTCTTTAATCTAAAAGAATAGGTGCAATAAAACCATAAGAAATACCATTCTTAATAATGATATGAAGAAAACTTTCTATCTAAAATGGTAAAAAACTCAGGGTAAACAACTTACTATCCCCATTTTTTTCAACATTTACTGTTCTTAGTAAACTGTTACTGTTAAGTCACTTCAGTCGTGTTCGACTCTGTGCAGCCCCATAGATGGCAGCCCACCAGGCTCCCTAGTCCCTGGGATTCTCCAGGAAAGAACACTGGAGTGGGTTGCCATTTCCTTCTCCAGTGCATGAAAGTGAAAAGTGAAAGTGAAGTCGCTCAGTCGTGTCCCACTCTTGTCGCTCACCAGGCTCCTCCGTCCATGGGATTTTCCAGGCAAGAGTAAGAAGTAGAAAAAAATGAAAAATATGTGAATTTGAAAAGAAGAAGTTAAAGTAATTGTTCATAAATATCCAAAGATATTATTAATGTATACATGGAAAAGTCCAAAGAATCTGGAAATGAATAATTGGAATTAAAAGTAAGGTTTAATGATATAAAGTCAGTATATAAAAATGTATAATACTCCTATGTATAAGCAAAACTCCATCAGAATGTACAAATATTTCATTTATTATATTATAAAAATATTAAACTTACAGATAATATTTTAAAGGAATATTTATATTCCTCTTCAACCCCAAATTTTAGACTATCCAGTTTTCTCAAGCATATATAGAATCTTTTTAAAAACCACCTGTATAGCAAAATCAATATGTTTTTATAAAGTAATTATCCTCCAATTAAAATAAATAAATTTCTATTAAAAATAAAAACCACTTAACAAAACAACAAATCTCAGCTTAATCATTTATATCACATTATCTGTAAACAAAATAAATAAGAACTAATTAGTAACAAAAATATAAATAAAAAATTCCCTTTTATGAAATATAAAATCATATCTAAATTGCCAATTAACAGATAAAAGGAGTATTAAAATTGCTTATTAAATATCAGTCAGTTCAGTTCAGTTGAGTCGCTCAGTCGTGTCTGACTCTGCGACCCCATGAATGGCAGCACGCCAGGCCTCCCTGTCCATCACCATCTCTCAGAGTTCACTCAGACTAACATCCATCGAGTCGGTGACGTCATCCAGCCATCTGATCCTCTGTCGTCCCCTTCTCCTCCTGCCCCCAATCCCTCCCAGCATCAGAGTCTTTTCCAGTGAGTCAAGTCTTCACATGAGGTGACCAAAACCCGAGCTTCAGCTTCAGCATCATTTCTTCCAAAGAAATCCCAGGGTTGATCTCCTTCAGAATGGACTGGTTGGATCTCCTTGCAGTCCAAGGGACTCTCAATAGTTCTCCAATACCACAGTTCAAAAGCATCAGTTCTTTGGCGCTCAGCCTTCTTCACAGTCCAACTCTCACATCCATACATGACCACAGGAAAAACCATAGCCTTGACTAGATGGACCTTAGTTGGCAAAGTAATGTCTCTGCTTTTGAATATGCTATCTAGGTTGGTCATAACTTTTCTTCCAAGGAGAAAGCATCTTCTAATTTCATGGCTGCAATCACCATCTGCAGTGATTTTGGAGCCCCCAAATAAAGTCTGACACTGTTTCCTCTGTTTCCTCATCATTTGCCATGAAGTGATTGGACCAGATGCCATGATCTTCGTTTTCTGAATGTTGAGCTTTCAGCCAAATTTGTCACTCTCCACTTTCACTTTCATCAAGAGGCTTTTTAGTTCCTCTTCACTTTCTGCCATAAGGGTGGTGTTATCTGCTTCTCTGAGGTTACTGATATTTCTCCCAGTAATCTTCATTCCAGCTTGTGCTTCTTCCAGCCCAGTGTTTCTCATGATGTACTCTGCATATAAGTTAAATAATCAAGGTGACAATATACAGCCTTGACATACTGCTTTTCCTTTTTGGTACCAGTCTGTTGTTCCATGTCCAGATCTAACTGTTGCTTCCTGATCTGCATATAGGTTTATCAAGAGGCAGGTCAGGTGGTCTGGTATTCCCATCTCTCTCAGAATTTTCCACAGTTTATTGTGATCCACACAGTCAAAGGCTTTGGCATAGTCAATAAAGCAGAAATAGATGCTTTTCTGGAACTCTCTTGCTTTTTCTGATGATCCAGCAGATGTTGGCAATTTGATCTCTGGTTCTTCTGCCTTATCTAAAACCAGCTTGAACATCAGGAAGTTCATGGTTCACGTATTGCTGAAGCCTGGCTTGGAGAATTTTGAGCATTACGTTATTAGCATGTGAGATGAGTGCAATTGTGCAGTAGTTTGAGCATTCTTTGGCATTGCCTTTCTTTGGGATTGGAATGAAAACTGACCTTTTCCAGTCCTGTGGCCACTGGTGAGTTGTCCATATTTGCTGGCATATTGAGTGCAGCACTTTCACAGCTTCATCTTTCAGGATTTGAAAGAGCTCCACTGGAATTCCATCACCTCCACTAGCTTTGTTTGTAGTGATGCTTTCTAAGGCCCACTTTACCTTACATTCCAGGATGTCTGGCTCTAGGTGAGTGATCACACCATTGTGATTATCTGGGTCATGAAGATCTTTTTGTATAGTTCTTCTGTGTATTCTTGCCACCTCTTCTTAATATCTTCTGCTCCTGTTAGGTCCATATCATTTCTGTCCTTTATTAAGCCCATCTTTGCATGAAATGTTCCCTTGGTATTATTTGAAACAGATCTAATGATGCAATTGCAGATCTGTGGTTTGTTTATTTTTATGGTAAACAACAATTTGCAGTAGAAGATTTGTTTAAATATATAAAAATTTATACAGATTTTCAAGGCATATTTGTAAGGGACATCAAAATCTGTGCAAATACATGTTTATATATTTGTATAATGTCTATTGTAGAACATGTAATGGGAAATTTCCAGTGACCTAAAAATCAAGCAACCTAGTAGCAGTCATAGCTTGATTTCTTAAATGTATGTTTTAAATGGTAAAAAGATTTGAAATGAGTTTTTAACATTCTGGCTGTATAGCAAATCTCTTGTCTTCAGGTAAAAACTTTTAAGTTGTCTCTTGGGAAAAAAAGACAAATGTCTCTTAGAAATAGGATGACTGACTCTTCACAGAATTTCATTAGAATTTACTTTGGATCATTTTTAATCCCATAGGGATTGCACAATTTTCAGTAAATTTACAAAGGGACAGAATCGTGTGGGGCAAATTCAAAAGGCAGTTATACAGTATTCAGAACCAAAGTCATTCTGGTTTCAGATTTAGATTAGTTTTTAATACCTGCATCTGTATAGCATTGGATAATATTTAAGCAATTTTACAAACATTAATTCACTAACCTCAATCATCAGCCTGTTTTGAAAATGTGTTTATAAAGTGATTTAGGGATGACTGAGGGCCATTTTACTTGTTCCATGTTTCATGATTTGTTTGCGTCTCAGTCTCCTTCCTGGCTCTTTTCCCTTATTTCTTTCCTTTTCTTCAGATTTTATTTCTTCAATTATTCATTGAACACATATAGTGTGTTGGTAGTTGTATTTAATGTGAAGAAGTAGAGCTATGATTCCTAGGTGATATCATAAAATACTATGACCTAATTGGGGATACACTGAAAAACATGAGAAGATAAATAATAGAAAGATGGGAATAGTCAAAATGACAATATAATGACAATTTAGTGACACATTCCAAATATAAACAGAAAGCATGTATGCTTGGGTATAGCCACGGAATTTTATTAGTTAAAGCATAATCCTATTACATGCAAGGGAGTTTAAGAAATAGATCATACTGGGCTGAGTTTAAAGCTTTTCTTTAAGAGAATGTACTTTGTCAAAGTTTGGAGGTAGAAATCGCTTGAAATAGATAAAGAAGAATAAAACGGTCCTTCCAAGAAAAGAAGCAATATGATAGATGAAATCACAGGCTGAAATGAGAAAAAAATATTTAGATGGTGATAAATATATTTGCTTGGTTGGAAAACAAGGCTGTGTTGGTTTGTTTAATAAATTGTATGAGAGACAAGGCTGGAAAGAGTAGGCTCTTTGCATCAAGTAGCTAAAGTATTAGAGTTTCAGTTTCAGCATCAGTCCTTTCAATGAATATTCAAGACTGATTTCCTTTAGTGTTGACTGGTTTGGTCTCCTTTCAGCCCAAGGGACTCTCAAGAGTCTTCTCCAACACCACAGTTCAAAAACATCAATTCCTTGGCACTCAGCCTTCTTTATGGTCCAGTTCTCACATCCATACATCACTACTAGAGAAACTATAGCTTTGACTGCACAAATATTGTTGGCAAAGTAATGTCTCTGCTTTTTAATATGCTGTCTAGTTTTGTCATAGCTTTTCTTTCCAAGGAGCAAGCATCTTGTAATTTCATGGCTGCAATCACCATCTGTAGTGATTTTGGAGCCTGAGAAAATCAAGTCTGTAACTGTTTCCATTGTTTCCCCATCTACTTGCCATGAAGTGATGGCACTAGATGCCATGATTTTTGTTATTTGAATGTTGAGCTTTCAACTTTTTCACTCTCCTTTCAATTTCATCAAGAGGCTCTTTAGTTCTTCTTCAATTCTGCAATGAGTGTGGTGTCATCTGCATATCGGAGGTTATTAATATTTCTCCCAACAATCTTGATTCCAGCTAGTGCTTCACCCAGCCCGACATTTTGCCTAATGTACTCTGCATATAAGTTAAATAAGCAAAGTGACAAATATACAGCGTTGGCATACCCCTTTCCCAATTTGGAACTAATCCATTGTTCCACGTCTGGTTCTAACTTGCTTCTTAACCTGCATACATGTTTTTCAGGAGACAGGTAAGGTGTTCTGGTATTCCCATTTAAGAATTTTCCAGTTTGTTGTGATCCACACAGTCAAAGACTTTAGCATAGTCAATAATGCGGATTTTTTTCTGGAATTCTGTTGCTTTTTCTATGATCCAATGGATGTTGGCAATTTGATCTTTGGTTCCTGTGTCTTTTCTGAATCCAGCTAGTACATTAGGAATTTCTCTGTTTATGTAATCTTGAAGCCTAGCTTGGAGAATTTTGAGCATTTGTTTGCTAGTGTGTGAGATGAGTGCAATATAATAACTGCTTATTGTGTTCGTTTCTGTCATATATCAACATGAATCAGCCATAGGTCTACATATGCCCCCTCCCCCTTGAACCTCCCTCCCACCTCCTACCCCATCCCACCCCTCTAGGTTGTCAGAGTACCAGGTTTGAGATACCTGAATCATACAGCAAATTCCCACTGGTTATCTGTTATACATACAGGAATGTATATTTTTCAGTGTTACTCTTTCAATTCATCTCTCCCTCTAACTCTAAGTTTAACATATTAAGGAAATGCCAAACTGTTTTCCAACATTGCTGCATCTTTTCACAGTGTATGAGAGTTTTAATTTCTTTCATCAAAACTTGTTATTTCAAACCTTTTTTTATTATTATATATAATATGTTCTAGTGGCTGAACAGTGGCATTCTGTTGTGGTGTTTTGATTTGCATTTCCCTAATGACTAATGAATTACATTGCCAACAAAGGTCTGTCTAGTCAAAGCTATGGTTTTTCCAGTAGTTATGTATGGATGTGAAAGTTGGACTATAAAGAAAGCTGAGCACCGAAGAATTAATGTTTTCGAACTGCTGTGTTGGAGAAGACTCTTGAGAGTCCCTTGTACTGCAAGGAGATCCAACCAGTCCATCTTAAAGGAAATCAGTCCTGGGTGTTCATTGGAAGGACTGATGCTGAAGCTGAAACTCCAATACTTTGGCCACCTGATACAAAGAACTGACTCATTTGAAAGGACCCTGATGCTGGGAAAGATTGAAGGCAGGAGGAGAAGGCAACGACAGAGGATGAGATGGTTGAATGGTATCACCGACTCAATGGACATGAGTTTGAGTAAACTCCAGGAGTTGGTGGTGGACAGGGAGACCTGGCATGCTGAGATTCATGGGGTCGCAAAGAATTGGACATGACAGCTACTGAACTGAACTGAACTGAATGACTAACAATGGGCTTTTCTGGTGGCTCGGTGGTAAAGAATCTGCCTGTCAACGTAGGAGATGCAGATTCAATCCTTGTGTCAGGCAGATCCCCTGGAGGAGGAAATGGCAACCCACTCCAGTATTCTTGCCTTGGGAATCCCAGGGACAGAGTTGCCTGGTGAGTTACAATCCATGGGGTTGCAGAAGAGTTGGACAGGACTTAGCAACTAAATAACAACAACAAAGGACCAGTGATATTGAGCATATTTCCATGTGTTCATTGCCATTTGTGTATCTTCTTTGGAGAAATATCTATTCCAATCCTTAGCTAATTTTAAAAGGATTATTTGGCTTATTATCATTGTGCTGTATATTACATATATTTTGGACATAAGTTCCTTATCAGATATATGATTTGAAAACATTTTATCACATTTCATGTAGCAGTTTTAGATTTATCCATGCAGATATGAATGGATATACACACACATATTTGCTTCTAACTGTTGAATGACATCTCATGATAGTCTTCTATCACATTTTATCTATTTGATCCTCTTGTGATAGACACCTATAACTTATTACTGTCACAAATAATGATGCAATAAACATCTTTACAGAATTTTGTTAAGTATATCTTAGTGATATGTGTCCAAAATGAAAATTGCCAATATATTTGCTTTCTGAATAGTTTCCATGATGGATATGTCTGCCTAGACTCTCACTAGCAGTGTGTGAAGGGATCTATATTATGTGTTCTATATCCATACCAAAAATCAAAATTATACATCTTTCTATTTTTCCTTATACAATGATAACTTGCTGCTGTAATTTGTAGTTTTTAAAATTTCCTCTCTTAATTTTGTAGTTTCAAAAATGTAGTAAGCTTCCTAAAATTTACTGTGTTCATTTACAAAATAAAGCAAATAATGTCTCTTTTATGAGGTATAAGAAATAAATGAAGTTATGTATAATGCCTTTTCAGCACTGAGCACACAGTAAGCATTCAAAACTATCAGGTCTTGTTATTTTTAGCATTACTGTGTTGAAAAATATAAGGAACTTTGCAAATAGTGCTGGCTTGAAAAGAATAAAAATAGGATATTAGTTTCTCAGAAAATGGTAGATGTTGCTCCTTTTCTGTGTTCTAGCCTTCAAGTGTGTCCTCTCTGCTGACTTGATTTTATTTCTTTTCTCCAGTGGTTCTGACTTTTATTCTGACAAAATAGATCCTTCCTGCCTTGCCTATGAAACTAATTTGATTACGGTGCCATCAGAGATGGTCTAAGGCACTGTTGACAGCCTCTCCACCAAGGCTGAATCCCAGAACCAACCTCAGTGAGATTAAAAGTTTCCACCTTGAGCACAGTGGAAAATAGTCTTAGAGTGAAGACTCTTGAACAATGTTGTCTGAGTTCAGATCTCAACACTATCATCTAGTAACTGTGCTATTTTTGGTAAACACTTGACTGCTTTGAACTTCAGATTACTCACTGCAAATTGGAGATCATTATAGTGCTGTTAGTGCGGACCTCAAACAGTGTCCATAAGGATGAAAAGTAAACACTTACTCCCTGCCAAACAGTAAACAAGTCCCACTTATATTTCTGATGCTGCTACTAATGATAATAATTATTATAGAGGGCATTTTAAGTAACCAATAATTGACTGAGAGCAGCTTGTATTCATAATATACCTCAGATCCTATGCATATGATGATTTCCACTTGTATCTGGATAGACATTATTTAGCTTTATGTTACGGCAGCTAGTGCTGAAGTCAGTATTGCTCTTACTTCCACAGTCAATCAAGTACAATTTTACCTTGGAGCTTTAGCATGGAGCTCTACCTTGGAAGATGCAAGTGAGAATCTTTCTTTTCACTTTGTTAATAGTCATTCTCAATCCTAGCACATTCATCAGCTTTATGTATCAACCACACTCAGTACTCCACGTTAGGCAATACTATGCAATATACAATATATATGTGGCAATTTAAATAAGTGTCTTTAGAGAGTAAGAGATGATTAGGAATGTGATTTGCAAGCCAACTTTCAGTTTAAATGAAAGGGGAGGAAAAAGTAGAAGAGCAAAGGAAGAAACTCAGTAAATGTGGAAAGCCAGTTTAAAAACTTAATAGTATTGATCTCCCAAGGGTTTTTTTGTAGCTGACTTAATTAGTGTTTATTAACCACTGTCCACCAAATGTTTGTCTAACACCTTAAAAGTCTATCTCAGTAGCTATAATTTCTGCTAGTGCTAAAAAATTCTTCCCTATCATGCCTGCTCCAGTGGAATTTAATTTGTATCTACTTACCTAATGTTCAAACAATGAGCTAAAAAGTGAAAGATTCATCAATCAACTGGGTTTTTTTCCCATAAGATTAAACAAATTACCTAATACTATCTTCTTTACTAAGTTGAATTTAAAAAAAAAAAAAAAAAACAGCTCAAACACCTGAGATCCGCCATAATGGGACTCCAAAAACAGCTTGATCTCCGTGCCAGAGCGATCGAGAAGTTGTGTTCTGGCGCTCATAGACTGCGATGTGAGATACCCCAGCTTTTGTCTGACAGCTTTTCCAGTGTTAAATGAGACTCTAACAGGTGAAAAAGGGAGCAATGGATCTATGGGACTGGATACACAGTCCATTTACCTGGTTTAAAAATGCCTTCTATTTGCTTGTTTTCGTTATTCTGCTTGTTGTAGTGTTAAAAAGGTTATGCTTGCCCAGGTCATGGAAGAGGAGCCCCACGCTGGGGACCCACAAAACTCCTGGATTAATTTAGCCCTTCAAGAGATTAACCGTGACAGATAAATAAAAATAAGAGTTCTAGATGCTCATCATCTAGAGAGATTCCGCCTAGCCCCCAAGAGGTGGCTGGATAGCCAATGACTGGTAAGACCCTCAGAGGAGGGCAACCTAAGACAGGCACAGCCGCGAGAGGGGCTGGCGAGGCTGGAGGCTGGCCGCCTACAGCTTTATGCCTTGCTCTACAGAACAGCAACACAAATGTCTCGAGGGCTTAAATAAAATAAAAAAAAAAGGGGGGGATATGTGGGCCCCTAAATGGGAAACCTTAAAAACAAAGGGGCTAGCTTATGCGGTCGAAAACCTAAGATGGTGCCTGGCGGAAGACATGGGGGCAGGGTCTGTGTTATCTGTCAAAGTTTTTAATTGGCTCTCTTGATTTCCATGCATGTAGACAGTGTGTGATCTCTATAGACTCCTGTTATAATGAAGGTGACAATTTGACCTTTAATGTGATTGGTGCAACTATGGAAAGTCCCTCCTAAAACCCTCCTGTTTGTCTATATAAGTTGGGAGTTTGCAACAATAAACCGGAACTGCTTCGACGGGGGAAAAAAAAATAGGCTTGTAAAAATAGTATCAGTACATCTTTGATGAAAAGAGAACAAAACATGCTTTAATCAGCTTGTGATGAGTTTTAAACACTTTATTATGAACCTGCAAAAAAAAAAAAAAAGAGTCTGCAAGATAATCTGTACAGAAATAAAGATTAGAGGTGATTGACTACCTTTAGAGGAAATGAGAGCAAATACTTGATAAAAAGCCTTATAAAGATTAACTTTTAGCCTGAAACTGTCTTTGTAATTATTAAATTTGCTTAGATTCATAGAGAGAAAAGGAAGAGGAAAAACAGGAGAGAGAAGAAGAAAATGAGAGAAATAAAAGGAATGGAAGAGAGAGAGGAAAGGAATAATTGTATGCTTAGTACTCTTAGTTCACTTTCTGCTGCAGTCTAAGCAGTAGAAAGTCTTTGATAGTATCTATGGTTTTCCATCAAATTACACCAACATTCAGAATGTTTGTCAGGTGAAGTAAAGATCAAGGAAAAGTGTTAGAAAGAAAAAGTGACAGTTAAAGTAATAAACTAATATTTATTGATTACCATGTGTCAGATATGGAACAAAGCATTTTTTCATCTGTTGACTAACTAGCCTCCTGCCATTCCTCCATCCTCACTCATAAGGTAGATATTAGTATTCAACTTTCAAAAATAAAAATAAATAAGTGAAAGCAGGGCTTTCTTATTCGGTGTCATATATTTTGAAGGTAGAGTTTTCTGAAACTGAAACCATATCTGTCTGACTCTGAAGCTTTCTTTATATCACATCTTGCTGCTAAAAGTCATATGCTCTGCCAGTTTACTAATGATTTTTTAATGGTCAGAATGCCGCTGCTGCTGCTAGTCACTTCAGTCATGTCTGACTCTATACAACATGTGTCCCCATAGATGGCAGCCCACCAAGCTTTGTCATCCCTGGGATTCTCCAGGCAAGAACACTGGAGTGGGTTGCCATTTCCTTCTCCAATGCATGAAAGTGAAAAGTGAAACTGAAGCTGCTCAATCATGTCCGACCCTCAGCGACCCCAGGGACTGCAGCCTTCCAGACTCCTCCATCCATAGGATTTTCCAGGCAAGAGTACTGGAGTGGGGTGCCATTGCCTTCTCCAATGGTCAGATTAATCTGTGCCTTATCCAGAGGTAATTTCAGCTCTTAAGGGGAAATTCCAAGTTTCCTGGCCAGTTTTGACTCCAGAAAAGTGGCTAGAATATGTAGTAACTGAATTGAGTGATTAACCTGATTTGACCTTAAAAAATTTTTTTAATTGAAGGTTAGTTGCTTTAAAATATTGCATTGGTTTCTGCCACACATCAGTAGGAATCAGCCACAGGTATACATATTTCCCCTCCCTCCTGAACTTGCCTCCCATCTCACACCTCATCACACCCTCTAGTTGTCAAAGAGCACTGGGTTGAGCTCCCTGTGTCAGAGCAAATTCCCGCTTGCTATCCATTTTACATATAGTAATGTATGTTTCCATACTATTCTCTCAATTCAGACCATCCTCTCTTTTCTCTACTGTTTCCACATGTCTGTTCTCTATGTCTGCATCTCCATTGTTGCCCTGCAAATGGGTTCATCAATGCCATCTTTTAGATTTCATACTCATGTATTAATATACAGTATTTGTCTTTCTCTTCAGGTCCCTGGTGGCTCAGAGGTTAAAGCATCTGCCTCCAATGCAGGAAACCCAGGTTCGATCCCTGGGTTGGGAAGATCCCCTGGAGAAGGAAATGGCAATCCACTCCAGTATTCTTGCCTGGAGAATCCCATGGACAGAGAAGCCTAGTAGGTTACAGTCCACGGGGTCGCAAAGAGTCGGACACGACTGAGCGACTTCACCTTCACCTTCTGACTTAATTCTCTCTGCATAATAGGCTCTAGGTTCATCCACCTCATTAGAACTGACTTAAATGCATTCCTTTTTATAGCTGATTAATATTCTGTTGTATATATGTACCACAGTTTCTGTATCCATTTATCTACCAATGGATTTCCCAAAAAAATATACAGATAGCCAACAAACACATGAAAAGATGCTCAACATGGTTCATTACTACAGAAAACTAAATCTAAACTACAATGAGTCACCATCTCACCCCAATCAGAATGGCCATCATTAAAAAATCTACAAACAATAAATGCTGGAGAGGATGTGGAGTAAAAGGAACCATCTTGCACTGTTGGTGGGAGTGTATATTGATACAGCCACTATATAGAATAGTATGGAGATTCTTTAAAAATATAGAAATAGAACTACCATACGACTGAACAATCTCACAACTGGGCATATATCCTGAGAAAACCATAACTGAAAGAGACACATGTACTCCAGTGTTCAGTAATTTGACCTTTAAAATAGCTAAAATGATTGGTCTGTGATGTAATGGCAATAATAACAATGAATTGAATTTGAGTTGATAGACCAGATTAATTGCTTAGGGATTCCCCTTTTAGGTTATGTGTATACATTCTTTGGAGTTCAGCTAAGTTATATGGCAGTGTGCACAGGAGTCACCAAAAGTTATAGCCCTGTTTCTTCATTTGCTAATTCACTCATTTACTCAGTTTGGCAACCTCTATTACAGGCATATGGCAGTCAATGTTAGATGAGCCAGATAAAGTCTTTTCACTAACGGAGCTCACATCTACTAAAAGATACAAACTATAAAATTCATGGTCTCAGCACAGTGCCATAAATATTGATAGAGTTATACAGAAAACAATATGAAGAGTTTTATAACTTTGGGAAGTGTCATAAAATATTTCAATAAGAAAAATCCTTGATTGAAATACCGAGAGATACTTTATACAGAAAAATTCTGGGGGAAGACTGAAAAGGCATCCAGGAAAAAAAATAGTATAGCACTTTTAGTAAATGACATACAGTTTGATAGGTTTGGAGGCTGCTGGACAGTGAAAGAGAAAGGTGATAGAGAATAGTAATGAGAAACCATGAAATGGTAAATAATATATGGGTAAATTATTTATGCAAATTAGAAAAATAAATATTAATATATGCTACTTTTGCTTTTCTTACTTTTTAAAATGTAAACACAAATACTTTTGTTGACTCACCTAACATAAACATGTTTTTTCAATTTTTAAGTGATCCTGTGTGATTAAGAATATGATCTGGTGACTATTATTTCTGCTCAGACATTGATGTTATAAGAAAGGATCTAGAATGAATTAATAGAGTTTCAAATTAAGAAAATAACTTGATTCAGCAATATTTAGGAGATTTCCCCCTGGTTTATAGTTTTTTTAATAGGTGTTTGGGAATATAGATCCATTGGCTTTTGAAACTGTCTTGAGTAGAAAAAGAAATCTTAAGTGAGCATTATTTTATTACCAGGAAAAGCTAAATGTGTTTAATTTTGCATGATCAAAGATATTATTAAATAAAGATACTTTACAC
Organism: Nanger dama; assembly: GCA_917880005.1. Classification (NCBI taxonomy): domain Eukaryota; kingdom Metazoa; phylum Chordata; class Mammalia; order Artiodactyla; family Bovidae; genus Nanger; species Nanger dama. Next base: position 43,666,875 of record CAKJTW010000007.1, read on the forward strand.
AAATGTGTTCAAAACTAAGGCAGGCATAAAAGATGCAATTGTTTGAGAAAATGAATATGCAGTCTTAAAAATTAATGTAGCACATTACTGCTTATCTTTGTTCACCAAAACATTCTCAATATCCTTTGCTTTATATGAATTCTCAATTGTCTGTATATAAGATGTCATTTTTTAAAATTGCTCAATTTTCTACTGCATAAAAAGATTTTGGCTGCTACCAATGTGAGTCCTTGGATGTAAAATGTCCTGCTTCTGCTGCTGCTAAGTTGCACAGTCGTGTCCAACTCTGTGTGACCCCATAGACAGCAACCCACCAAGCTCTGCCATCCTTGAGGTTCTTCAGGCAAGAACACTGGCATGGGTTGCCATTTCCTTCTCCAATGCATGAAAGTGAAAAGTGAAAGTGAAGTCGCTCAGTCATGTCCGACTCTTAGCGACCCCATGGACTGCAGCCTTCCAGGCTCCTCTGTCCATGGGATTTTCCAAGCAAGAGTACTGAAGTGGGTTGCCACTGCCTTCTCCATGTAAAATATCCTAGAAGGAACTTGAATACCATTACCCACGTTTGGAAAGATCACATGTGGATGTATAAAATCTGTGACTGGTAATTTCAGTTGCTTAGAAGATAAAGCCTAGGAGGTTCTGAGGTTTAAATTTCAGTTATCTGAGCTCTACTAATAATTTGAAAATAGGATTCATTTTCCAAGTCAGTCATTCTATGAATGGGTGTTTTTGGTCAGAATGGATCTTGGGTAGATATCTGGATGTGTCAGCATAAAGGCATAGCTGCTATCAGAAAACAATCCAATATATGATTTCTTCTGAGAGCATATAAAGAAGAAGAGCTCCATAAGAAATACTGAGCATATTATAGTGATATAGTCAACTTAATTATATTTAGTGTTGAACTCAAGGTTCAGCATTAGAGTTCAAGAAATTAAAACTTTCTGAGTCAAAAGTTTATAATTCATGTGAGAAAAGGGATTGTGTATCTGCAAGGTCATCCTTCCCAGTTTTATTAATCTTTATTCATTTATCTCTCTTCTTTTCGATGTTCAAGATTTTAGCCACTAAATAATATCGTTGGTGGTATACTTAAACTGATAGCTTCCTCTTTCCCCCAAATCTGTATTTCCCTCAAACGGACAAAAGTAGATTTGTTCTTGGGAGGAAAAAAGGAAAACAGAGCAGGGAAAGTTAACACTCATGATTGTCTCTAGGGATGGGAGTTGAGGGGGAAGTACTTTGTTTAGGAGTGTGCATATGGCAATATGTTCTTGCTTCCACGAACTATGTTGTGAAAAGCATGTGTATATCTATGTATGACCTTATTTTTTGCTTATCTAAAAGAACATTGTTCTTTCATCCATGTGAATGTAACAGAATAAAAGTGTGGCACATGCAGAATTGGTTTTGGAAAATATGCTAATTTAGATTTGAGTCTTGCTCAAACTTCTTGATAATGTATACTTTTCCCAAAGTTTTTCTTTTCCTATTTAAATTTGATTAGGTTTAACTTTCTAACTCCAAGGGGAAATTGAAGTGAACAGTCTGACATGGAGCACACTATTCTGCATTTTTGTGTCTGAGTGTGCATTTTAGAATCCAAAGAGCTTGAGATTTTTCATAGTTTAAGACCAATAATGTTACAAGCCACCTCTTTATTATAAAATAATTTTTAAACTTATTCTACTTAACTATGGTAGTATTTACTTCATAATTTTTTGTAATTTTTGTCATTTAATTAAGGATACTTCCTTAAATTTATAATCTGGCTTGGGCAAGATAGGATTAAAACTGCTATTTTAAAAAAGAGAGATTGATAGGTAATCATACAGATTATTAGGTATACGTATTTATAGATAATCATACAATATATTACATATATGTATAGAATCATACAGTATATTATGTTTCTACATATTCATTAATAATTAATTCAATAACCATACTTATATCTGCTAAGAAGAGGAGTGATACATTTATATAATTGATTTGATCCAGAGAAGAATTTACATATTGGTTTAAATTAGATTCTCCTGAAAATATGAGTCTGAATTTCTGTTTGCCTTAGCCTGTCTATTGTCAGAATAAGTGAGTGGGCAGATAGAGGTCTTTGACTTGCCTGAAACCTACCAATTAATAGGATTTAAGAGAAAATATGGACATAATTGAAAATTGGTAAAGGTGGAGGCCCCTTAAAGGCTGGACATGTTAGAAGCAGAGGGAAGGGACTGCAGATTAGACTCACTGTATGCTTATGTTAAGTGAAAGACTTATTCTCATTCCATCAAGTGTTTTATGAAATTGTTTTATAACAATTTTCCCATAAAAACTATAGGTCAATGCTGCTGTTGCTACTGCTAAGTCGCTTCAGTCATGTCTGACTCTGTGCAACCCCAGAGATGGCAGCCCACCAGGCTCCTCTGTCCCTGGGATTCTCCAGGCAAGAATACTGGAGTGGGTTGTCATTTACATTGATCTTATTTGTATAGAATTCTATAATAGTTTTTATAAATGTATCTTTGGCAGCTTTAGAAAATTTGACCAATTTCACTGTTTTCCTGAAAAAATAATCTTTATTTACAAGTATATTACAAAGTGAAATTCTAGTTTAGGGAAAGTCTAGTCTAGTCTATTTTCAAACTAAGTTGGATAGACATGAATTTGTTGTCAAAAGGACAGTGTTTTATATTTGGCAATTGTGAAATAGAAAATTTGACCAGTTGCATGAAAAGATGAAGAACTCTACAGATTGAAGATGAAAATGAATGAATTATATAGAACAGAGAAGAGATATGGAATAATAGCTCTGGAAAAATATTGGACATATGGTGAAGTGAGCTATTTCAAATCCTGAAAGATGATGCTGTGAAAATGCTTCACTCAATATGCCAGTAAATTTGGAAAACTCACCAGTGGCCACAGGACTGGAAAAGGTCAGTTTTCATTCCAATCCCAAAGAAAGGCAATGCCAGAGAATGCTCGAACTACTGCACAATTGCACTCATCTCACATGCTAGTTAAGTAATGCTCAAAATTCTCCAAGCCAGGCTTCAGCAATATGTGAACCATGAACTTCCTGATGTTCAAGCTGGTTTTAGAAAAGGCAGAGGAACCAGAGATCAAATTGCCAACATCCACTGGATCATGGAAAAAGCAAGAGAGTTACAGAAAAGCATCTATTTCTGCTTTATTGACTATGCCAAAGCCTTTGACTGTGTGGATCACAATAATCTGTAGAAAATTCTGAAAGATATGGGAATACCAGACCACCTGACCTGCCTCTTGAGAAATCTGTATGCAGCCCAGGAAGCAACAGTTAGAACTGGACATGGAACAACGGACTGGTTCCAAATAAGAAAAAGAGTGCATCAAAGCTGTATATTGTCACCCTGCTTATTTAACTTCTATGCAGAGTACATCATGAGAAACACTGGACTGGAAGAAACACAAGCTGGAGACTGCTGGGGGAAATATCAATAACCTCATATATGCAGATGACACCACCCTTATGGCAGAAAGTGAAGAGGAACTAAAAAGCCTTTGGATGAAAGTGAAAGAGGCTCAACATTCAGAAAATGAAGATCATGGCATCTTGTCCCATCACTCCATGGGAAATAGATGGAGAAACAGTAGAAACAGTGTCAGACTTTATTTTTTGGGCTCCAAAATCACTGCAGATGGTGACTGCAGCCATGAAATCAAAAGATGCTTACTGTTGGAAGAAAAGTTATGACCAACCTAGATAGCATATTCAAAAGCAGAGACATTACTTTGCCAACTAAGTTCCATCTAATCAAGGCTATGGTTTTTTCTAGTAGTCATGTATGGATGTCATAGTTGGACTGTGAAGAAAGCTAAGCACCGAAGAATTGATGCTTTTGAACTGTGGTGTTGGAGAAGACTCTTGAGAGTCCCTTGGACTGCAAGAAGATCCAACCAGTCCATTCTGAAGGAGATCAACCCTGGGATTTCTTTGGAAGGAATGATGCTAAAGCTGAAACTCCAGTACTTTGGCCACTTCATGTGAAGAGTTGACTCATTGGAAGAGACTGATGCTGGGAAGGATTGGGGGAAGGAGGAGAAGGGGACAACCGAGCATAAGATGGCTGGATGGCATCACGGACTCGATGGACGTGAGTCTGAGTGAACTCCGGGAGTTGGTAATGGACAGGGAGGCCTGGTGTGCTGCAATTCATGGGGTCGCAGAGAATCAGACATGACTGAGCGACCGAACTGAACTGAACTGATGGTGAAGTGAAATTCACAATATTACCCACTCTTATGAGAAACACTAATGTATATCCAGATATACACATACACACAAACATATATGTGTATGTATATATAGTGTGTGTGTATATGTGTGTGTGTATATATATATCCCAAGTCTCACCTGGAGAATAAGCATAGAGTTTGCAACTGAGCACAGAACTGACATTTTTGTCTAATAGATTTTAGTTCCTGGAAGGCTCAGAACTTCTGACACTTAAGTCTATTCTCTTTCAGATCATGGATTACTTCTGTACTGTGCTTTCAGCTGCTATTCTGAAAGTTGAACTAATAGGCCATTGGAGCTGTAATTGCTATTTTTACACTAGTGTGAAATCATACTGTCTATGATTTTACCCATTTGTTCTAATTTATTGGCAAGACACAGAATAGTTTTCCTTTCTCTCAATAGACTACCCTCAAATCAAGACCTGTCGTTATTAAGTTTTTGAAGTTTGACTTTCTTTGTTTTAATATGACAAAGCGCTTTTAACCACTTAGTGTGTTTCCATTGCCACTTAGATGTTCTGTGATCTTCAAAGCTTCCTCTCAAAATGTGCCACTGAGAAATGAAGACACTATTCCAGATGACATCTGAGAAGGGCAGTCAAAAATATAAGTGTATTTTTAGTCAAGCCATCATTCCACAGGTGTATTTCAAACTTGTGGCTGACCAAAACTGCTCTAATATATCTCACATAGACTTTGGCTAAACTAAGCCTAAATTGATGCCATGTTTGCAAAATTCATTTCTATTTTGAACTTGAAATTAAAGTGTGCCTTAATTTTCACTAAATTTTATCTTTGAACTTTAGCCCCTATTTTTATATTCTAAGGAAATTTAGTCTTAATTCAAGTATTCTAATGATTCCTCTTAATATTGTCATCTAAAACTTTATATATTATACATTCCATGTCATTTTTATGCCTTGAAACAGTGTGGAGGACTGCTTAGTGTGTGGAAATCAATATACTGATTGACATTTTGGGTACATAAGCATTGAGTCAGTTATCAAATCCCATCTAATTTTTTTTCACCTTGTCCGTATAGATATAATTATAAACTGATAACTCAATGGCTCAGCAGGTAAAGAATCCACCTGAAGTCCAGGAGACACAGGAGACAAGGGTTCCTGGGTTGGGAAGATCCCCAGAGAAGGAAATGGCAACCCACTCCAGTATTCTTGCCTGGAAAATCCCATGGACAGAGGAGCCTGATTGTAGAGGGCCACAGTCCAATGGTCACAAAGAGTTAAACATGATGAAATATGAACAAGAACAATGAACTACACATAAACTGACAAAAGATTTACTGAACTCAAGATGGTGCATTTTTCTAAAAATAATAGATAATATTAGAGGATGAGTGAGTGAGTGAAAGTTGCTCAGTTGTGTCTAACTCTTTAATGACCCCATGGACTATACAGTCCATGGAGTTCTCCGGGCCAGAATACTGGAGTGGGTTGCCATTTCCTTCTCAAATATTACAGGATATTTGGTTTTTAATAAAACTTTTAAAAGGCTCATGTTAGCACTAAATAAGCAATCTATTTATTTTACCCATGCTTACAAATAATCTTTTGAAAACCTTCAGACTCTCTCAAACTTGAAAGTCCTATATCCCAGTAATCTAATATGTCTGACCCTATAACCCTGAAACTAATTCAGGTTTTCAAAAATCTGCCACAAGAACTTGGTTCAAAAATATAACCAGAATGGGTATGCTCTATAGCAATTTTTATGAATTAAATCCAGATAGCCATTTGGGCAGGAATCCCTCAGAAGAAATGTAGTAGCCATCATGGTCAACAAAAGAGTCCGAAATGCAGTACTTGGATGCAACCTCAAAAATGACAGAGTGATCTCTGTTCATTTCCAAGGCAAACCATTCAATCTCACAGTTATACAAGTCTATGCCCCAACCAGTAATGCTGAAAAAGCTGAAGTTGAACGGTTATATGAAGACCTACAAGACCTTTTAGAACTAACACCCCCAAAAGATGTCTTTTTTCATTATAGGGGACTGGAATGCAAAAGTAGGAAGTCAAGAAACACCTGGAGTAACAGGAAAATGTGGCCTTGGAATGTGGAATGAAGCAGGGAAAAGACTAATAGAGTTTTGCCAAGAAAATGCACTGGTCATAGCAAACACTCACTTCCAATAACACAAGAGTAAACTCTACACATGGACATCAACAGATGGTCAACACTGAAATCAGATTGATTATGTTCTTCACAGTCAAAGATGGAGAAGCTCTATACAGTCAACAAAAACAAGACCAGGAGCTGACTGTGGCTCAGACCATGAACTCCTTATTGCCATATTCAGAAGTAAATTGAAGAAAATAGGGTAAACCACTAGACCATTCAGGTATGAACTAAGTCAAATCCCTTATGATTATACAGTGAAGTGAGAAATGGATTTAAGGGCCTAGATCTGATAGATAGAGTGCCTGATGAACTATGGAATGAGGTTCATGACATTGTACAGGAGACAGGGATCAAGACCATCCCCATGGAAAAGAAAATGCAAAAAAGCAAAATGGCTGTCTGGGGAGGCCTTACAAATAGCTGTGAAAAGAAGAGAGGCAGAAAGCAAAGGAGAAAAGGAAAGATATAAGCATCTGAATGCAGTGTTCCAGAGAATAGCAAGAAGAGATAAGAAAGTCTTCTTCAGCAATCAATGCAAAGAAATAGAGGAAAAGAACAGAACGGGAGACTAGAGATCTCTTCAAGAAACTTAGAGATACCAAGGGAACATTTCATGCAAAGATGGGCTTGATAAAGGGCAGAAATGGTCTGGACTTAATGGAAGCAGAAGATATTAAGAAGAGGTGGCAAGAATACACAGAAGAACTATACAAAAGATCTTCATGACCCAGATAATCATGACGGTGTTATCAGTAATCTAGAGCCAGACATCCTGGAATGTGAAGTCAAGTGGTTCTTGGAAAGCATTGCTAAGAACAAAGCTAGTGGTGGTGATGGAATTCCAGTTGAGCTGTTTCAAATCCTGGAAGATGATGCTGTGAAAGTGCTGCACACAATATGCCAGCAAATTTGGAAAACTCAGCAGTGGCCACGGGACTGGAAAAGGTCAGTTTTCATTCCAATCGCAAAGAAAGGCAATGCCAAAGAACGCTCAAACTGCCACACAATTGCACTCATCTCACATGCTAGTAAAGTAATGCTCAAAATTCTCCAAGCCAGGCTTCAGCAATACGTGAACCATGAACTTCCTGATGTTCAAGCTGGTTTTAGGAAAGGCAGAGGAACCAGAGATCAAATTGCAAACATCTGCTGGATCATGGAAAGAAAAAGCAAGAGAGTTCCAGAAAAACATCTATTTCTGCTTTCTTGACTATGCCAAAGCCTTTGACTGTGTGGATCACAATAAAGTGTGGAAAATTCTGAAAGAGATGGGAATACCAGAACACCTGAACTGCCTCTTGAGATATCTGTATGCAGCCCAGGAAGCAACAGTTAGAACTGGACATGGAACAACAGACTGGTTCCAAATAGGAAAAGGAGTACATCAAGGCTTTATACTGTCACCCTGCTTATTTAACTTCTATGCAGAGTACATCATGAGAAACACTGGACTGGAAGAAACACAAGCTGGAATCAAGATTGCCAGGAGAAATATCAATAACCTCAGATATGCAGATGACACCACCCTTATAGCAGAAAGTGAAGAGGAACTAAAAAGCCTCTTGATGAAAGTGAAAGTGGAGAGTGAAAAAGTTGGCTTAAAGCTCAACATTCAGAAAATGAAAATCATGGCATCTTGTCCCATCACTCTATGGGAAATAGATGGGGCAACAGTGGAAACAGTGTCACACTTTATTTTTGGGGGCTCCAAAATCACTGCAGATGGTGGCTGCAGCCATGAAATTAAAAGACGCTTACTCCTTGGAAGAAAACTTGTGACCACCCTAGATAGCATATTCAAAAGCAGAGACATTCCTTTGCCGACTAAGGTCCGTCTAGTCAAGGCTATGGTTTTTCCTGTGGTCATATATGGATGTGAAAGTTGGACTATGAAGAAGGTTGAGCGCCAAAGAATTGATGCTTTTGAACTGTGGTGTTGGAGAAGACTCTTGAGGGTCCTTTGGACTGCAAGGAGATCCAACCAGTCCATTCTGAAGGAGATCAGCCCTGGGATTTCTTTGGAAGGAATGATGCTAAAGCTGAAACTCCAGTACTTTGGCCACCTCATGAGAAGAGTTGACTCACTGGAAAAGACTCTGATGCTGGGAGGGATTGGGGGCAGGAGGAGAAGGGGGACAATTGAGGATGAGATGGCTGGATGGCATCACTCACTCGATGGACATGAATCTGAGTGAACTCCGTGAGTTGCTGATGGACAGGGAGGCCTGGTGTGCTGCAATTCATGAGGTCACAAAGAGTTAGACATGACTGAGCGACTGAACTGAACTGAACTGAGCTGTTTTGGAGTCATATCATTTGAGACTTTTTGTAATTCCAGGAAATTGCAGGAGGATTAAGTGATCAAGTGTGGTATCAGTCAGCAACCCAGTCAGAAACACAGAGTTTTGAAACTGGATAATTCCAGGAAGATTTACTCAAAGAGATTATTTATAAACATAACGTCGGGGGGACCAACGTGGATAGTAAAGCCCACCTGTTTACCAGATCTGCCTTGAAATGACAAGGGTATTGAGTCCTTACCATGATTCAACAGGAAACTAGAATATGCAGGAACATGATGCTATGGTCCATGCTGGCCTGGAAGCACTCTAGGACACAGAGAAGGGTGAGTAAGAGAGAGGAAGGAACTGCAGATGAAGCGAAAACATTCAGCATCATTTACTGGCCTATAAAAGATCAAACTGAGAGATAGATATGGCAATAGATATTAAAATACTTCATGTTGTGTGCTCCCCTCTCTTCTGTGAGGCCTGTAACGATCCTGTCATTTTATATCTTCTCAGTGGTCTGTCATGTCTTTCTCACTGGATTTTCTTCCTTAGTTTACTCATAATTGATAGTTTCAGCTATTTTATTTACTCCTTAGCAGTTGTGGACCTGAGGCTTAGCATACTCACAGTTCAAGTGACAGTCAGGGATCCAACTGAGACATCTCCAATTGCAAACTATATCATTTTACTAATGTAATAAGCTCTTTGGAATTCAATGTTTCATTTGGGAAATGAGGAGGATTAAGTGACATAGATGTATCTAAAAGTCATTCAACATTTAGCATTTAACTCAGTTTTATTCTAAATATTAATGGCACTATAAGCCATTAAAACTACTTGTAAACTTGTATCTATAGAAAGAACTACTTGGAGTTCTGTTGTTCAGTCACTAAGTCATGTCTGACTCTTCGTGACTTCATGGACTGCCGCACACCAGGTTTCCCTGTCCTTCACTGTCTCTCAGAGTTTGCTCAAATTGGTGTGCACTGAGTTGACTATTGGGAGCAATTTTATTTTTTCCTTTGAAGCTTTATAGAATTTCAAGAATACATAGGTTTTTTTTTGTTTTTTGTTTTTTGTTTTTTTCTGGAGATACCAAGTATTTTAAACATCAAGCAGAGATTGCAAAAATTCCACACTGAGATACACCTTCAAAACAATTTAGCCACTTTGAAATGTAAATGCAATAAGCAAAGGCAACACAGACACTGTTTCTATACTCTGCCAGAGCCCTAAGTGGGTGCAAGTGAGCGCTCTTTGTGATAAGCACCTGCACCTATTGGATAGTGGTGTTTGGAAGTAGCCTGCCAGCAAATCCTAAAACAGCTGGAATGAGAAGAATATATTAAATTGTGAAGGGAGATTGAAGTGATATCTACCCGTTGATGCACATTTGTAGTCATGAGTGTAAGTCTATATAACCTAAGGGGTTCTCATTATTTTTGTTTAATGATATCACGCCTCTACTTTTGCCATGCCAATCAAGACCTATACTAACAGAATTCTTTGATATGGTTTTCCCATGTCACAGTCTGTTGTTGAGAGGGAAACTCTCAATATAATCTGAGACTGTATTTCAAGTATTCCTACAGATAAATAATTATTTTACTACTTATCTTTTTCTAGACAATAGGTTTTGAGTTTCTTATAAGTCAACCAGCTTTTCAGTATTAGTCCCAAATAAAATATTAAAATTAAATCTTAATTTACTCTGTTGTGTATTCATTAGGAGCTAATGAATTTTAGCACCACTCTAATTTTCATTTGGAAAGGGAAGATGTGTTTGTACTTCAGCAAGTTTTATCAGAGTAAGACATAGTAATATTTTAAATGAGAGCTTGAGTTGGAATTTCTATAATAAAACATCATTCCTTAAGTAATTATCTGGCCTAGAAAGGTCTTGAAACACTTTAAAATAACATGTAAAATCAATTTCTGAAATTGAATTTGTCATACTTGTTAAATGTAAATAAATATATTCAGAACTGAGGGCTTCCCTGATAGCTCAGTTGGTAAAGAATCCGCCTGCAGTGTAGGAGACGTGGCTTCAATCTCTGGGTTGGGAAGATCCCCTAGAGAAGGCAAAGGCTACCTATTCCAGTATCCTGGCCTGAAACATTCCATGGACTGTGTAGTCCATGGGGTCGCAAAGAGTCGGACATGGTGCTACAGCTACTACAGATGATTTGGAATAACTATTTATTAAGAAGTACCAAGATTATTCTGAGTTAATAATCAAAGTACTTAGGCTGAGTAGAGGTTCTAACCAACAAGAAGTGATTTTAACTATTAACAACTCATAGGACTGAAAAGGGGGTGCCACATGTTTATAAGCCTTGGTGGTAGCTATCAATACATTTTCTATTTTTGCAGATGAAGAGCTAAAACTTCAAAAGATAAAATAATTTCTCCAAAGTCTCCAGCCAATATAAAATCAAAACCTTCTCTATTGAACCTAAATTGAGCTGACTATTGAACCTGTACTCTAACCACTACAAAGATATCGTCAAACTCTGTATAGGGTTTGGCAAGTGTGAAACAGTATGTATTGGACATCTTGTCTTGGACTTGCCTATAATATCAACATAGCCTAGAAAATTTAGGCATGGCTTTAGTATTTGTAATCTAACACTTTAATTTTCAAAATAAGAAGTAAAAATCTAAAGAAAAGCAGTAATACTCTTTTAACAGAGTGATTCAGTCTCTTGTTGCCAAATCTAATTTTATATGTGAAATATTTGAAATATCTTCTTGTCTATTACTGTTGAGCTTGATAGAAACACCAGGTGATGAACACAGTATCTCAAGATAATTGATTCCCTACAAGATATTCACCATTTCAAATGTTTGGATAAATCAATTTATAGAAGACCGGAAATATCTTTTCTTTGGTAAACTTAATCCCATAGGTAGTTCAGTTGCTCAGTTGTGTCCAACTTTTGTGACCCCATGGACTTCAGCACACCACGTTTCCCTGTCCATGACCATCTCTCAGAGCTTGCTCAAACTCACATCCGTTGAGTCAGTGACGCCATCCAACCATCTCATCCTCTGTCATCCCCTTCTCCTCCTGCCTTCAATCTTTCCCAACATCAGGGGCCATTCAAATAAGTCATTTCTTCGTGTGAGGTGGCCAAAATATTGGAGCTTCAGCATGAGTCCTTCCAACGAATATTCAGGACTGATTTCCTTTACGACTGACTGATTTGGTCTCCTTGCAGTCCAAGGAACTTTCAAGTCTTTTCCAACACCACAGTTCAAAAGCATCAATTCTTCAGTGCTCAGCCTTCTTTATGGTCCTAATCTCAGATCCATATATTACTGGAAAGAAAAACATAGCTTTGACTATGTAGACCTTTGTCAACAAAGTAAGGTCTCTGCTTTTTAATATGCTGTCTAGGTTGGTCATAACTTTTCCTTCAAGGAGCAAGCATCATTTAATTCATGGCTGCAGTCACCATCTGCAGTGATTTTGGAGCCCAAGAAAAGAAAGACTGTCACTGTTTCCATTGTTTCTTTGCCATGATCTTACCCCAAAGGTAAGCACGCAATATATCAGAAGACTATGAGGTAGTTAAACTTACCTTTTTCACAATGTTCCAGCAAAATGAAAAGATTGCTAATAAAGCAGATGAGTCAAGTAATTCTGACCAATAGATTGCCAGAGATTGACCTCATATATACACTTCTGCATGGTCTGACCTTTTCAAAAATGAAAAAATGAGAAAGTTCATGTTCCAAGGAAATGTTGCATCTTGGCCTTTTAAATTAGGCTTTATAAATGCCTGACATAGCATCAGTTCAGTTCAGTTCAGTACAGTTGCTCAGTCGTGTCTGACTCTTTGTGACCCCATGAATGGCAGCATGCCAGGCCTCCCTATCCATCATCAACTCCCAGAGTTCACTCAACTCCCATTCATTGAGTCAGTGATGCCATCCAGGCATCTCATCCTCTGTCGTCCCCTTCTCCTCCTGCCCCCAATTCCTCCCAGCATCAGAGTCTTTTCCAATGAGTCAACTCTTAGTGTGAGGTGGCCAAAGTACTGGAGTTTCAGCTTTAGCATCATTCCTTCCAAAGAAATCCCAGGGTTGATCTCCTTCAGAATGGACAGGTTGGATCTTCTTGCAGTCCAAGGGACTCTCAAGAGTCTTCTCCAACACCACAGTTCAAAAGCATCAATTCTTCAGTGCTCAGCCTTCTTCACAGTCCAACTCTCACATTCATGCATGACCACAGGAGAAACCATAACCTTGACTAGATGGACCTTAGTCGGCAAAGTAATGTCTCTGTTTTTGAATATGTTATCTAGGTTGGTCATAACTTTTCTTCCAAGGAGTAAGCATCTTTTAATTTCATGGCTGCGATCACCATCTGCAGTGATTTTGGAGCCCCCAAGTAAAGTCTGATACTGTTTCCACTGTTGCCCCATCTATTTCCTATGAAGTGATGGGACCGGATGACATGATCTTCGTTTTCTGAATGTTGAGCTTTAAGCCAACTTTTTCACTCTCCACTTTCACTTTCATCAAGAGGCTTTTAGTTCCTCTTCACTTTTCTGCCATAAGGGTGGTGTCATCTGCATATCTGAGGTTATTGATATTTCTCCTGGCAATCTTGATTCCAGCTTGTCTTTCTTCCAGTCCAGCGTTTCTGATGATGTACTCTGCATAGGAGTTAAATAAGCTGGGTGACAATATACAGCCTTGACCTACCCCTTTTCCTATTTGGAACCAGTCTGTTGTTCCATGTCCAGTTCTAACTGTTGCTTCCTGGGCTGCATACAGATTTCTCAAGAGGCGGGTCAGGTGGTCTGGTATTCGCATCTCTCTCAGAATTTTCCACAGATTATTGTGATCCACACAGTCAAAGGCTTTGGCATAGTCAAGAAAGCAGAAATAGATGCTTTTCTGGAACTCTCTTGCTTTTTCCATGATCCAGCGGATGTTGGCAATTTGATCTCTGGTTTCTCTGTCTTTTCTAAAACCAGCTGAACATCAGGAAGTTCACAGTTCATGGATTGCTGAAGCCTTGCTTGGAGGAGACATAGCATAGCCTCACTTTATTCTTTTTTTATTATATTATCTATACTTTCAGTCTACATTTACATTGCTAAAAACAAGACAACAGGCCCCAAAAGGAGTCAATTATGCTAGGTCCCACATCACCAAAGACTTAATTATTGCTTCTGCCTTTCCTAGAAATAGAATCTTAAATTGGTCTGTCAGAAATTGCCTGATCACCCTACATAGGTGAGTTTCCTTGTAGACCTTGGCAATTCTCTCAAGGAACGTAACCTTGCAATCCATGCTAAATTACTCAGTCATGTCCAACTCTTTGCGACCCCATAGACTGCAGACTGCCAGACTCCTCTGTCCATGAAAATTTCCAGCAAGAATACTGGAGTGGATTTCCATTTTATTCTCCAGGGTATCTTCCTGACCCAGGGATCAAACCTGTGCCTGCTTTATTGGCAGGCAGATTCTTTATCAGTGCACCCACCTGGGAAATCAAACTTGCAATGACTAACCTGCTTTTTGCCTTCTATAACTTCCTTGTTCCTGTTCCATTTTGCTTATAAAAGTCTTTCATTTTGTACAGCTCTTTAGGGCTCCTTTCTATCTGCTTAGATGGCATACTGCACAATTCTTGAGAAGCTTAATAGAACCAAAAAGATCTTTAAAATTTACTCAGTTAAATGATTTTTAATAAAAAACATTAAAAGTCTATATTTTTGGATTAAAAAACTCAGCCCATTCCTTTTGCAAATCTAAACCGCTTTATTCCTTGATAAATCTTCACCTGATTACTTTCCTTTTGTGTTTCCTGTGCCTGAGTTGAAATAATGAAAAGATGTTAGTAAATAGCTAAATATTATTCCCTTAAACATCAGTTTAAAATAAATGGCCATCTAGGGATAAAGTTGGCAACCCACTCCAGTATTCTTGCCTAGAGAATCCTGTGGACAGAGGAGCCTGGTGGGCTACAGTCCAGAGGGTCTCACAGAGTCGGACATGACTGAAGCGACTTAGCATGCATGCACGCATTGGAGAAGGAAATGGTAATCCACTCCAGTATTCTTGCTTGGAGAATCCCAGGGATGGAGGAGTCTGGTGGGCTGCTGTCTATGGGATCACACAGAGTTGGACACGACTGAAGTGACTTAGCAGCAGCAGCAGCAGCAGCAGCAGCAGCAGGATAAGATAGGCAAATCTACTCTCTTGAGCTAACTTGTCTGATTTGAGGAGTCAAAGCATTTATGGAGTTGGGATAAGCTTCAAATTTTGGCCTGTGTTGACTATCTGGGCTGTTGAGAACAGTATTAGTGAGCCAAATAAGAATTTTTGAATTAAAAACAACAAAATTCTAATGCCACTTAGCCATTTTTTCTTTTTATGCCATTTGCTGTCCCTTGATTTCTCTTTTCGACACCTCTCCTCTTTTCCCCATAAATACAAGATTCCCCCAACTATTCACCCTATAAATACATCTACAGGCAAACAGGAACAAAAACTTTTTCTTTCTGAATATACATTAAACTAGAGTGAAGCACTTCTTCCTACATATTTGACTGCCAGTATTCATTGTCTAGTAGAAAACTGGATTATTTTCTTCAAGGCGCCCTGTTCAAAAATCAATGTTCTGCTAAACTGAGTGGACTGACACTAGTGCGAGGCTCGCTAGACCAACAGACAACTGGATTGCCCTTAGATTTGAAATCCAAGGCTGCACCTGATTATGGTGAGGGGTACATAAGGAAGAAAAAAAATACAATTATATATGTTTCATTTACAGTCATGAGGACTTTCATGAAATTTTTTTGAAAGAGGAAATATAGCTCAAGCTCAATAGGATATTAATTCAAATAAAGGGATTAAAACTATCTCTTAATTACTTTTAGGGATGGATGAACTTGGCCATATTTGGGGTTTATTGAGTATCTCAAATGTTTTCCCATAAGTCTGGAGTTTAGAAAATAACATCTTCCTCAGCTACCTTTGTTTTAAATATCTTGTGTAATTTATGGTAAACCCAAATGAAAATATTTTAATTTCATTTGCAACTAAGAAAAACATCTGCTTTTCATGCTTTTCCTTATTAATGTTTAAAATTTAGTTTCAGTCAAGGGCTAAGACTTCTAGATGTTTTACATGTAATAGAAAAACATTTATATTCAGGAAATAATTATAAACTTTGCTACATGAATATCACACTTATTATCAATGAAGAGGAAGGAAATTTTAAAAGACTATACATTATGCATGGCCATGTTGATATTTTAGACATAGCCTATTTGAATAAGAACCTTTCTAGTATTTACAACATAAAATATTTTAAATAAAAGTTTAATTAAATTAATTTCACTTTTCTGTCAATATTTTTGCAAAGATTCATTTTTATCACACTCACTTTTATAGTGTAAACAAAAATAATATTTTTAAATTACATAGTTGGTATCAATTTATGTCTATTTGGAATTTAAAATAGTGGCAAATTTCTTAATTAAAATCATAAACATAATTGATCATTTTATATGTATAGATATGGGTACATATATTGTGAATGTGTATGTATATATTCACTATATATACACACAAATATATACATTTTTTCACTCTCACAAACATACATATTTAAGAACAATATCACAAGAGTGACCAAAAAGCTACTTTTGTGCTATACTCAGACCTAGTGTAAAAACTATTTCTAAGGAGGGGAAAAAGATGGCAGAGGAATAGGATGGGGAGAACACTTTCTCCCTCTCTACCTCATCAAAAGAACATTTCAACGCTGAGCAAAATCCACAAAATAACTTCTGACTGCTGGCAGAGGACATCAGGCATCCAGCAAAACAGATCATTGGCTTCCAAAGGAGGTAGGGAGGGAACCCCGGCACGGGAAGAGACTCTTAAAGAGAGAGGTTCCCTAAAATTGGGGAACTTTCTCACAGCTGTGCATGGGGCGAGCCCTGGAAGCACAGAAGGCAACATAACAGGAAGGAAGAATAAATAAATAATTAAAACCAACAGATTATGAATTCAACAGTATAACCCCCAGCGGACAAGCAGCACAAACGCCTGCTTCCGACAGCAGTGGGGGTTGGGCAGGGAGGAGCGCGCCCGCGACAGTGCTTTCTAAGAATTGGGCCTGTGGGAGACGTAGGCTGCAGGGCTGTTCTCGAGAATCGGGGCGCAATGGGGCCAGAATCGGGTCCGCGCGTGGATAGAACGATTTATCCCGGACCAACAAACCAGACTGGGGGTAACTAACACGAGAAACGCTCGAACATAAGACACTGACAGGCCCGCGCACAGAACAAAGGACGGATCGGAAATAGCCGGCTGCAGACCATCCCCCTCCAGCGACGGGCAGCCAGAGCCTGAAGCGCTGGAAGAGGGCAGTCGCAGCTCAAGAGAGACATTACCCACCAAATTGCAAGCAAGCTTCTTTATTGAGACTTCTGCAACAATAATCCGCGCCAAACTCCCTACCACTTGGACTTGGAACCAAACCCGGCACCCGGAGGGGACTTCCTGAGCGCCAATCCTGAGCGGCTTAAACTGGGGAATTGCATGAAACATAGGGCAGGCCCCACACGGTTATCCCGCAGATTAGGAAGGGCAAGCCCAGTGCAGAGCTCATCACCACCCTCCTTGTGGCAAGACAGAAATCAGACACGGAAGAGACCAGCAAACAGAGGAAGTCAAACAGAGGGAACTGCCTTGGTAGTGACCCCACACAGCCCCTCAACAACAAAGAAAGCTCCAGACACGCAGTTCCTACTTTATAAAAAAAAAAAAAAAATTTTGGGGGATGATGTGGAAGCGTGATTTTTTTTTCTTTTTAAGAATTTTGTTTTCTTTCTTTAAAAATTATTTTTTTCCTTTTTAAATTTGTTTATCCTTTTCTTTTTCATCCTTTTTCCCCTAAACTTCCTTAAATTTTTAAGTATTCTATATTTCTAGTTATTATTTTTAGAACCTAATATTACTTAAAAAAAAAAAAACCTATCGTTTAAGCAAACGCCGTATGTAGTCTTATTGGTGAAGAAAGTTGTCTTTTAATAATTCTGGAGTCTTTTATTATATTTTACTTTTTTTTATTTTTTCTTTTTTCTCTATTTTTTTTTTTAAATCTCTCTCTACTTCTTCATCTTCTCTTCAATAATCTATCTTTGAAAATCCAATTTATACTCCAGATTTTTAATCTTGGCATTTTGGTATTTGTTGCCAATTTTGTACTTTTAAAAACCTAATCCTCAGTACCCAGTTTTACATGAGTGCAAGACTACTGGCTTGACCACTCTCTCCACCTCTGGAATCTCCCTTTTCGCCACCAGGTGGCTTTTGTCTCCTCCCTCCCTCCCCCTCCCCTCTCTACCCAACCCTATGAACCTCTGTGCGTTCCAGAAGGAGGAGAACTCTAAGGGAACTGGTCACTGACCGGATCTGTATCCCTCCTTCCCATCTCCCTCTTTTATCCTCCTGTCCATCTCTATCTACTTCCTTCCTCTCCTCTTCCATGTATAACTCTGTGACCACCTCTGAGCGGTCCAGACTTCGGAGCACACACAAGAAAGTGGTTACGGGCTAACTTGCTTTTCCCTCTTATGATTCCACCTCATCCCATTCCACTCACCTCTAACTACTCCCTCCCTCTTCTTCTCCTCCAAGTAACTCACCGATCCTCTAGGGACGACCCTCAAGGTGGAGAAACCTATCATCATTAACCTAGATGTTTTAACATTAGTGCTGAATAGACGGAGAAATCATGAGCCTATTCTAAAAATAAATCTGAAAACCAGAATCAGGAGGCATAATTCCAAATCCTGAGATCATCAAAGAATTCCTGAATACAGGGAACATTATCCAATTAGAGCTCATCAAACGCCTTCATACCTATACTAAAACTGAGCACTGCCCAAGGGCCAACAAGCTCCAGAGCAAGACATACCATGCAAATTCTCCAGCAACACAAGAACAAGCCCCTGAGCTTCAATACACAGGCAACTCAAAATACTCCAAAACCACTGACGTAGCATAACCCATTACTTCACACGTCACAGCACTCCAGAGAGGAAATCCAGATCCACCCACCAGAACTCCAACATAAGCCTCCCTGATCAAGAAACTTTGACAAGCCACTGATATAATCCCACAAATTCCCAGAATATAGAACAGCCACCCCAAACGCAGCAATATAACCAGGATGAAGAGACAGAGGAATACCCAGCAGGTAAAGGAACAGGAGACATGCCCACCAAACCAAACAAAAGAGGAAGAGATAGGGAATCTACCTGAGAAAGAATTCCAAATACTGATAGTGAAAATGATCCAAAATCTTGAAATCAAAGTGGAATCACAGATAAATAGCCTGGGGTCAAGGATTGAGAAGATGCAAGAAAGGTTTAACAAGGACCTAGAAGAAATAAAAAAGGGTCAACATATAATGAATAATGCAATAAATGAGATCAGAAACACTCTGGAGGCTACAAATAGTAGAATATCGGAGGCAGAAGATAGGATTAGTGAAATAGAAGATAGAATGGTAGAAATAAATGAATCAGCGAGGGAAAAAGAAAGGCGAATTAAAAGAAATGAGGACAACCTCAGAGACCTCCAAGACAATATGAAACGCTCCAACATTCGAATTATAGGAGTCCCAGAAGAAGAAGACAAAAAGAAAGACCATGAGAAAATACTTGAGGAGATAATAGTTGAAAACTTCCCTAAAATGGGGAAGGAAATAATCACCCAAGTCCAAGAAACCCAGAGAGTGCCAAACAGGATAAACCCAAGGCGAAACACCCCAAGACATATTTTAATCAAACTAACAAAGACCAAACACAAAGAACAAATATTAAAAGCAGCAAGGGAAAAACAACAAATAACACACAAGGGGATCCCCATAAGAATAACTGCAGATCTTTCAATAGAAACTCTTCAGGCCAGGAGGGAATGGCAAGACATACTTAAAGTGATGAAAGATAATAACCTTCAACCAAGACTACTGTACCCAGCAAGGATCTCATTCAAATATGAAGGAGAAATCAAAAGCTTTCCAGACAAGCAAAAGCTGAGAGAATTCAGCACCACCAAACCAGCTCTCCAACAAATACTAAAGGATAGACTTTAGAAAGGAAACACAAAAAGGACGTATAAACCCGAACCCAAAACAATAAAGTAAATGGCAACAGGAGCATACTTATCAATAATTACCTTAAATGTAAATGGGTTGAATGCCCCAACCAAAAGGCAAAGACTGGCTGAATGGATACAAAAACAAGATCCCTATATATGCTGCTTACAAGAGACCCACCTCAAAACAACGGACACATACAGACTAAAAGTGAAGGGATGGAAAAAGATATTCCATGCAAATAAAGACCAAAAGAAAGCAGGAGTAGCAATACTCATATCCAATAAAATAGACTTTAAAACAAAGGCTGTGAAAAGGGACAAAGAAGGCCACTACATAATGATTAAAAATCGATCCAAGAAGAAGATATAACAATTATAAATATATATGCACCCAACATAGGAGCACCGCAATATGTAAGACAATTGCTAACAAGCATGAAAGGGGAAATTAATAACAACACAATAATAGTGGGAGACTTTAATACCCCACTCACACCTATGGACAGATCAACTAAGCAGAAAATTAACAAAGAAACGCAAATGTTAAATGATACAATAGATCAGTTAGACCTAATTGATATCTATAGGACATTTCATCCCAAAACAATGAATTTCACCTTTACTCAAGTGCACACGGAACCTTCTCCAGAATAGATCACATTCTGGGTCATAAATCTAACCTTGATAAATTCAAAAAACTGAAATTATTCCAAGCATCTCTCTGACCATAATGCACTAAGGTTAGATCTCAATTATAGGAGAAAAACTATTAAAAATTCCAACATTTGGAGGCTGAACAACACCCTACTGAATAATCAACAAATCACTGAAGAAATCAAAAAGAAATCAAAATATGCATCGAAACAAATGAAAATGAAAACACAACTACACAGAACCTGTGGGACACTATAAAAGCAGTCCTAAGAGGAAAGTTCATAGCAATGCAGGCATACCTCAAGAAACAAGAAAAAGTCAAATAAATAACCTAACTCTACACCTAAAGCAACTAGAAAAGGAAGAAATAGAGAACCCCAGAGTTAGTAGAAGGAAAGAAATCCTAAAAATTAGGCAGAAATAAATGCAAAAGAAACAAAAGAGACCATAGCAAAAATCAACAAAGCAAAAAGCTGGTTCTTTGAAAGGATAAATAAAATTGACAAACCATTAGCCAGATTCATCAAGAAACAAACAGAAAAAAAATCAAATCAACAAAATTAGAAATGAAAATGGAGAGATCACGACAGACAACTCAGAAATACAAAGAATCATAAGAGACTACTATCAGCAATTATATGCCAATAAAATGGACAACTTGGAAGAAATGGACAAATTCTTAGAAAAGTACAACTTTCCAAAACTGAACCAGGAAGAAATAGAAAATCTTAACAGACCCATCACAAGCATGGAAATTGAAACTGTAATCAGAAATCTTCCAGCAAACAAAAGCCCAGGTCCAGACGGCTTCACAGCTGAATTCTACCAAAAATTCCGAGAAGAGCTAACACCTATCTTACTGAAGCTATTCCAGAAAATTGCAGAGGAAGGTAAACTTCCAAACTCATTCTATGAGGCCTCCATCACCCTAATACCAAAACCTGACAAAGACACCACAAAAAAAGAAAACTACAGGCCAATATCACTGATGAACATAGATGCAAAAATCCTCAACAAAATCCTAGCAATCAGAATCCAGCAACACATTAAAAAGATCATACACCATGACCAAGTGGGCTTTATCCCAGGGATGCAAGGATTCTTCAATATCCGCAAGTCAATCAATGTAATTCATCACATTAACAAACTGAGAAATAAAAATCATATGATTATCTCAATAGATGCAGAAAAAGCCTTTGACAAAATTCAGCATCCATTTATGATAAAAACTCTCCAGAAAGCAGGAATAGAAGGAACATACCTCAACATAATAAAAGCTATATATGACAAACCCATAGCTCACATTATCCTCAATGGCGAAAAATTGAAACCATTTCCCTAAAGTCAGGAACAAGACAAGGGTGTCCACTTTCACCACTACTCTTCAACATCGTACTGGAAGTTTTGGCCACAGCAGTCAGAGCAGAAAAAGAAATACAAGGAATCCAAATTGGAAAAGAAGAAGTAAAACTCTCACTGTTTGCAGATGACATGATCCTCTACATAGAAAATCCTAAAGACTCGACCAGAAAACTACTAGAGCTAATCAGTGAATATAGTAAAGTTGCAGGATATAAAATCAACACTCACAATAAATGCTGGAGAGGGTGTGGAGAAAAGGGAACCCTCTTACACTGCTGGTGGGAATGCAAACTAGTACAACCATTATGGAAAACAGTGTGGAGATTCCTTAAAAAACTGCAAATAGAACTGCCTTATGACCCAGCAGTCCCACTGCTGGGCATACACACTGAGGAAACCAGAACTGAAAGAGACACATGTACCCCAATGTTCATTGCAGCGCTGTTTATAATAGCCAGGTCATGGAAGCAACCTAGATGTCCATCAGCAGATGAATGGATAAGAAAGCTGTGGTTTCATATACACTATGGAATACTACTCAGCCCTTAAAAAAGAATAAATTTGACTCAGTTCTAATGAGATGGATGGAATTGGAACCGATTATATAGAGTGAAGTAAGCCAGAAGGAAAAAACACCAATACAGTATACTGACACATATATATGGAATTTAGAAGACAGTGATGATGACCCTATATGTGAGACAACAAAGAGACACAGAGGTATAGAGTTGACTTTTGGACCCTGAGGGAGAGGGAAAGGGTGGGATGGTATGGGAGAATGGCAATGAAACATGTATACTTTCCTGTAAGAAATGAAACGCTAATCTATGTTCAATGTAGGATGCAGGAGGCATGGGGCTGATGCACAGGATGATTCAAGTAGAGGATGGGGGGTGGGAGGTGGGAGGGGGATCTGGCATTGGGAGATTGTGTTCACCTATGGCTGATTCGTGTCAGTGTATGGCAAAACAAATACAGTATTGTAATTAAAAAAATAAATAAATTTAATTTAAAAAAAAGGAAAAAAAACTATTTCTGCTCAATCAACCTATTTTGTCATTGTTCTTTTACTTTGAGGGCTTATTTGCAATCCTATTAGAGTACCTACCACATAGTGAACAAAATACTCCCTCTGTTGATGCAATAATATTTTTCTGTAAAAAGAGTCACCCTACCTGTGAATAAAGCAATCCAGTTCATGTTTTCTATTGCTATGTCTTTCCATAAAATGCCAAATACTATTTTCTACAAGAGATACATGTTACAGACCATCAAAAACAACATCAAGGATTCATTTTCACTTATATAGCAGGAATATAATTTTTACTAATTTTCCCACCAATGCACTCCAGAATATCTTATCTAATCTAATAGTCTTTTCAGAGAGGAAATATTATGTTTCATCTAAAATACATTTTTACATGTGGGGATACTAAAATTGATAATCAACTAAACTGAGGTTAGTCTATTTCTGAGATAAAAATAAAAAAATTATTGGTGACCATTAGACATTCAGCTCTGTCAAGAGGCATCCCTGGCATTGGAGTCAGTGTATTTTCATCTAAATACTTAGCTAACTCTCTCCTCAGTTGGGGTTCTACCACTTGAATGTAACAAAACCTCAGATCTGCTGTGACTGGGTTATGGTATAGGATTTCCAAAATCCATCTCTACAGTGTTCAGACAGTCCCTGTAGAGAGAATACATGTGCAACTACCAGAGTTTCTTTAACTAATTTGAAGTTAAGATGTGCTAAGTTTTGAGGAAATTAAAAGAAGTTGACAGACTGCTTTTAACTTCTCTTAAAAAATGTATGACTTTCCTGGTGGTTCAGTTGGTAAAGAAGCTACTTGCATGCAGGAGACCCAGGTTCAATCCTTGATTTGGGAAGATACTCTGGAGAAGGGGCACATAGGGTTTATTTCCCTTATTCTTCTTACTTATTCCAAATCATCTCTACATTTTACTTAAGAAGTTACATTTTTATGATACTTTTTGGTTTGTTGGTAACTTTATTGTTCTATTTTCTGTTTTTAATTACCAAATAGAATGACCTCTGAAGCAAAAACAGAAGCTTTGAAGATAATTAATTGCTCAAAACTGATGAAGATATAGGGACCTTGGAGAAATTGCTGTAATGGTCCCACTGTATGCCATTACAAAGATAACTATTAAAATCCACATGTGATGTTGAACCTATATTGTATCAATTTTCCTTTTAATAAAAGGTACTATTGCCTCACACCTTTGTGTTCAGTAGACTCTTAAGTTCTTCTTATTTATGGCAATTCCTTTTTACCTTTTTCATGCTGCAAATTTGGGGTCAGTTTTGAGTTATTTTTATTGCTAAAGTTAAAACACCATGATGTCTCTTACTGCTTTTACAGAAATGCGTGTTTTATTTGGCCCCGTATCATTCAAGACAGGTTCAATGAAACCTGGAACTGGTGAAAACATTTACTAATCATCTATTGCTATTTGCAGTTGGAGGCAACAGTCTCCCTTATATTCCTTTCCTAGTCAACTCAATGAAAATTAAAATTGACAGAAACAATTTCTAGAAGGAAAGTGGAAAAAAAATGAACAAAGGAGTTGAAAATATATATCCTCTTTTCTTGTATTAAGGCCACAGTATGCTGTTGTAAGTTTGTTTCTATTTTAACAATATTTCAAATATATAAAGTACATATATTCAAATTACCAAAAGGAAATCAATATAAAGTACCTTTTTTGAATTCTAGGCAAAAACTATTTGGGATAGTTCATTATGTACAGTCTATATATGAGTTGGTTGAATATCAAAAGCCATAGTTATAAGAGGTAATATGAATGGGCATGAGATGAAAAGAGTTTTAAGATCACAGTGCATTAAAACTTACAAAACACCTGCTTTGCCATGGTTTTTCAGTGATGTAGGCCAAGTAATCTGTATAGCATTATAGGAGGTCCTGCAGCATTATTTGATCTTTTCATATCTGTACAATGAGTATTTTGCTTAAACTATAAGTGAAAGACATGGCTGACTGAAAAGATAGTTAGTGGGCAAATCTCATGGTTTAGGGTTTCATATTCTGATGTTATTTCTTTCCACTAAAAACCTGCAGCAAAAGCTGCAAACCAGAATCCCTCTGGACAGTTTAAAAACAAGTTTCTGGTTTCTCTGGTGGCTCAGATGGTAAAAGAATTTGCCTGCAATGTGGGAGATCTAGGTTCGATCCCTGGCTCAGGAAGATTCCCTGGAGAAGGGAATGGGAACCCACTCCAGTATTCCTGCCTGGGAAATCCCATGGACAGAGGAACCTGGTGGGCTACGGTCCATAGAGTCACGAAGCATTGGACCCAATTAAGTGACTAACACTGTCACACTTTGTGGTTGTTTGTCATGCACATTTAGGAAGTGTTACCCGTCTATATGGATTATACATTAAAGTTATGCATTACTTTAAAAAGCTGATGACAACACTGGATTCACATTCCTCAAACGTAGTATTGACTGAGGTTAAGTATTTCTGATAGTGAAGAAAAATTTCTTGTTTACATAGTTTGAAAATGTTTACTAAATTAATATATTAATGCATTTGCAGAAATATAATTTTTATGTCAAATGATATTTATTATTTGTTCTCAAGTAATTTTGAAATATTTTGGGAGGGAAGCCCTTCAACACCATGGATAATTCTATTAACTATTTTTAGAAAATCAAATAAAATATTTAGCAATTTTCATGATTGATATATAGTGAAGTTAACATAAATAATTGCAAGCAACATGTTTAGTTTTATGTAAGGATGTTATTTTATGTTAAATTTTATTTTAATTACATCTTTAATAGTGAACAAATATAAAGTAATTTTGTTTTCTCTCATTTGATACCTTTCCTATAAATTGCTTTATTTATTTAATGATAAATAAATTACTCTAATTTGTAAATATAGATGCTAAAAAGTACATGTCATTTCAGGTTTAACTTTGGAATTAAATATACAGGTTGACCTTTAAATACCTATATAAAATAAGATACACTGATATAAAAATCTTATTTTTTAGAATCCTAATATTTTGTGCTAAAATGATTTTCACTTTTTTTGCCTTTTTTGTATTTTAAAAAGTGAGAAGGTTTTGATTATTTGTAAGTGCTTTTCAAATCAATCAGTTCAATCAGTCTTCAGTCATGTCTGACTCTTTGTGACTCCATGTACTGCAGCACACCAGGATTCCCTGTCCTTCACCAGCTCCCAGAGTTTGCTCAAACTCATGTCCATTGAGTCGGTGATGTCATCCAACCATCTCATCCACTGTCGTCCCATTCTCTGCCTGCCTTCAATCTTGCCCAGCATCAGGTCTTTTCCAATAAGTCAGTTCTTTGCATCAGGTGGCCAAAGTATTGGGGTTCCAGCTTCAACATCAGTCCTTCCAAAGAAGATTCAGTATTATTTCCTTTAGGCCTGACTGTTTTGATATACTTGAAGTCCAAGGGACTCTCAAGAGTCTTTAACACCACAGTTCAACAGCACCAATTCTTTGGCACTCAGCTTTCTTTATGGTCCAGCCTCACATCCATACATAACTACTAGAAACCATAACTTTGACTAGATGGACCTTTGTCAGCAAAGCAATGTCTCTGCTTTTTAATATGCTATCTAGTTTTGTCATAACTTTTCTTCCAAGGAGCAAGTGTCTTTTAATTTCATGGCTACAGTCAATAGCCATGATTCTGTAGTGATTTTGGAGCTCAAGAAAATAAAGTCTGACACTGTTTCCATTGTTTTCCCATCTATTTGCCATGAAGTGATAGGACCAGATGCCATCATCTTAGTTTTCTGAATACTGAGTTTTAAGCCAACTTTTTCACTCTCCTCTTTCACTTTCATCAAGAGGCTCTTTAGTTCTTCTTCACTTTCTGCCTTAAGGGTGGTGTCATCTGCCTATCTGAGGTTATTGATATTTCTCCTAGGAATCTGGATTCCAGCTCGTGCTTCACCCAGCCCAGCATTTCTCATGATGTACTCTACATATAAGTTAAATAAGCAGAGTGACAATATACAGCCTTGACATACTCCTTTCATTATTTGAAACCAGTCTGTTGTTCCATGTCCAGTTCTAACTGTTGCTTCTTGACCTGCATACAAATTTTAAATAATACTTTGCAAATATGGACAGTCTTGAATCTTATAAATTAAAACAAATAACAAATTGGATATAATCATGCTTCTTTATGAGATGTTGCAATTTGATGTGCCATAGATT
This sequence comes from Nanger dama, assembly GCA_917880005.1. Classification (NCBI taxonomy): domain Eukaryota; kingdom Metazoa; phylum Chordata; class Mammalia; order Artiodactyla; family Bovidae; genus Nanger; species Nanger dama. Next base: position 43,693,994 of record CAKJTW010000007.1, read on the forward strand.
TTGACCACAAAACAGTTTATGACCTGATTGAGATTATCTTGAAGTTAGTTTGCAAAATATTTACCTTTTATATTTCTCTAACTTGTTTTCTAACATCACTCTTCTTTACAAACCATATTCTATTTTGTCATAAGCTATGCAACAGTATTTGACCAAGATAAAATTGTAAGTTTTTAAAGAAAATGTTCAAATAGATATCACAGTGAAAATATCTGCTCCATGCAATGCTGCTCAGGTCAATATATGTTAGAAACCATCAGAGGGCATAGGCACTTGCAGACACATTTCATCTTCAAAAAATGCCAGCTATGATCACTTGATATGCCTTATGTAGTTCATAAATTTGTAGCTTGGTCTGTTTTGAAGGGAAAAAGTCAAATTTATTAATTAAATAAAGAGACATTATCAACATTCCTTACCACTCTTCATCCACTACCACCACCACCAGCTTTGTCCAGAAATTATTAGTTCATCACTCAAAATTCTAGATTACTATTTATGACCAGAGTCAGAAATGTTTCAAGTCATCAAAATATATTTTAACATCCATTTTATGATTTGTATCTCATTTTTTTTTACCCATTTGTTAGTACAATGCGATAGTCTAAAGTAAGCCTTGGGGAGACAAAGGAGAATTAAGTCTTGAACAGTCTAGAAATTATGCCCAAGACTCCAAGTACTAGAAGTCATCCCATGTTATAGACTGTCCGGAACTTTCTTGACTTTCTTTCTTTCCTGCCTTCTTTTCTTTAATTTTATTATTTAGTTACTTATCATTGAAAGAGTTGCTGTTCAATATTATATAATTCACAGGTGTACAATATAGTGACTCACAATTTTTAAAAGTTGTATTCCATTTATTGTTATTACAAAATATTGGCTGTATTGCCTGTGTTATGAACTATATCCCTATAGCTTATTTTATACACAGTAGTTTGTAAACCTCTTATTCCCCTACACTTACATTAGCCCTCCTCTTTCCTCTCCCTACTGGTAACTACCAGTTTTTTCACTATATCTGTGAGCTTACTTTTTCTTTTTTAGTTATATTTACTAGTCTCCTTACTTTTTTTTTTTTTTTAGATTCCACATACAAGTGACATCATAAAATATTGTCTTTCTCTAACTTATTTCACCTTGCATAATGCCCTCCAGGTCCATCTATGTTGCTGAAAATGGCAAAATTTCATTATTTTTTATGGCAGAGTATATACACACACACACACACACACACACACACACAAATCAGTGTGTGTATATATATATATATATATATATATATATATATGTATGTATGTATGAAATATACCTTGGTAGTTGTAAATAATACTGCAATGAACATTGGGGTGCATGTATCTTTTTAAATTAGTGTTATTTCTTTCAGGTATATATCCAGGAGTGAAATTGTTAGGTCATAAGGTAGTTACATTTTCAGTTTGTTGAGGGACCTCTGTACTGTTTTCCAGAATTACTGAACCAACTTACATTCCCATCAATAAAGGACCAGGGTTCCCTGTTTCTACGTTTTTGCCAACATTAGCAATTCATGTTTCTTTTGATGACAGCTATTTTGACAGGTGTAAGGTGATATCTCATTGTAGTTTTAATTTGCATTTCCATGATGATTAGTGATATTGAAAATCTTTTCATAGGCTTGTTAGTCATGCATTTCCTTTTCAAAAAGTGTCTAATCAATCCTTTGCCCATTTTTAAAAATCAGGTTGTTTTTGATGTTGAGTGGTATGGACTATTTATATATCAATTCACTCAGTTCAGTCTCTCAGTCCTGTCCGACTCTTTGTGACCCCATGGAATGCAGCACACTAGGGCCTCCCTGTCCATCATCAACTGCTGGAGTTTACTCAAACTCATGTCCACTGAGTCGATGATGCCATTCTCTGTCGTCCCCTTCTCCTGCCCTCAATCTTTTCCAGCATCAGGGTCTTTTCAAGTTAGTCAGCTCTATTAATCTGGTGGCCAAAGTATTGGAGTTTTAGCTTCAACATCAGTCCTTCCAATGGACACCCATGACTGATCAACTTTAGGATGGACTGGTTGGATCTCCTTGCATCCAAGGGACTCTCAAGAGTCTTCTCTAATACAACACTTCAAAAACATCAGTTCTTCGGCATTCAGCTTCCTTCACAGTCCAACCCTAACATCGATGCATGACTACTGGAAAAACCATAGCCTTGACTACATGGACCCTTGTTGGAAAGTAATGTGTCTACTTTTAATACGCTGTCTCAGTTCAGTTGCTCAGTCATGTCCGACTCTTTGCGACCCCATCTCTCGGAGTTCACTCAGACTCCATCAGTCCGTGATGCCATCCAGCCATCTCATCCTCAGTCGTCCCCTTCTCCTCCTGCCCTCATGCTTCCCAGCATCACAGTCTTTCCAATGAGTCAACTCTTTGCATGACGTGGTCAGAGTACTGGATTTTCAGCTTTAGCATCATTCCTTCCAAAGAAATCCTAGGGTTGATCTCCTTCAGAATGGACTGGTTGGATCTCCCTGCAGTCCAAGGGACTCTCAAGAGTCTTCTCCAACACCACAGTTCAAAAGCATCAGTTCTTTGGTGCTCAGCTTTCACAGTCCAACTCTCACATCCATACATGACCACAGGAAGAACCATATCCTTGACTAGACGGATATTAGTCGGCAAAGTAATGTCTCTGCTTTTGAAGATACTATCTAAGTTGGTCATAAGTTTTCTTCCAAGGAGTAAGTGTCTTCTAATTTCATGACTGCGTCACCATCTTCAGTGATTTTGGAGCCCAAATATATAAACTCTGACACCGTTTCCCCATCTATTTCCCATGAAGTGATGGGACTGGAGCCATGATCTTCGTTTTCTGAATGTTGAGCTTTAAGACAACTTTTTCACTCTCCTCTTTCACTTTCATCAAGAGGCTTTATAGCTCCTCTTCACTTTCTGCCATAAGGGTGCTATCCTCTGCATATCTAAGGACATATTGATAATTCTCCCGGCAATCTTGATTACAACTTGTGTTTCTTCCAGTCCAGCTTTTCTTATGATTTACTTTGCATATAAGTTAAATAAGCAGGGTGACAATATACCGCCTTGACGGACTCTTTTCCTATTTGGAACCAGTCTGTTGCTCCATGTCCAGTTCTAACTGTTGCTTTCTGGGCTGCATACAGATTTCTCAGGAGGCAGGTCAGGTGGTCTGGTATTCCCATCTCTTTCAGAATTTTCCACAGTTTATTGTGATCAACACAGTCAAAGGCTTTGGCATAGTCAATAAAGCAGAAATAGACGTTTTTCTGAAACTCTCTTGCTTTTTCCATGATCCAGCAGATGTTAGCAATTTGATCTCTGGTGCCTCTGCCTTTTCTAAAACCAGCTTGAACATGAGGGAGTTCATGGTTCACGTATTGCTGAAGCCTGGCTTGGAGAATTTTGAGCATTACTTTACTAGCATGTGACATGAGTGCAATTGTGCAGTAGTTTGGACATTCTTTGGCATTGCTTTTCTTTGGGATTGGAATGAAAACTGACCTTTTCCAGTCCTGTGGCCACTGCTGAGTTTTCCAAATTTGCTGGCATATTGAATACAGCCTTTCACAGCATCATCTTTCAGGATTTGAACAGCTCCACTGGAATTCCATCACCTCCACTAGTTTTGTTTGTAGTGATGCTTTCTAAGGCCCACTTGACTTCACATTCCAAGATGTCTGGCTCTAGATTAGTGATCACATCGTCATGATTATCTGGGTCATGATGGTCTTTTTTGTACAGTTCTTCCATGTATTCATGCCACCTCTTCTTAATATCTTCTGCTTCTGTTAGGTCCAGACCATTTCTGTCCTTTATCGAGCCCATCTTTGCATCAAATGTTCCCTTGGTATCTCTGATTTTCTTGAAGAGATCTCTAGTCTCTCCCATTCTGTTCTTTTCCTCTATTTCTTTGCACTGATCGTTGAAGAAGGCTTTCTTATCTCTTCTTGCTATTCTTTGGAACTCTGAATTCAGATGCTTATATCTTTCCTTTTCTCCTTTGCTTTCTGCCTCTCTTCTTTTCACAGCTATTTGCAAGGCCTCCCAAACAGCCATTTTGCTTTTTACATTTCTTTTCCATTGGGATGGTCTTGATCCCTGTCTCTCATACAATGTTACGAACCTCATTCCATAGTTCATCAGGCACTCTATCTGTCAGATCTAGGCCCTTAAATTTATTTCTCACTTCCACTGTACAATCATAAGGGATTTGATTTAGGTCATACCTGAATGGGCTAGCGGTTTTCCCTACTTTCTTCAGTTTAAGTCTGAATTTGGTAATAAGGAGTTCATGATCTGAGCCACAGTCAGCTCCTGGTCTTGTTTTTGTTGACTGTATAGAGCTTCTCCATCTTTGGCTGCATAGTATATAATCAATCTGATTTCAGTGTTGACCATCTGGTGATGTCCATGTGTAGAGCCTTCTCTTGTGTTGTTGGAAGAGGGTGTTTGCTACGACCAGTGCATTTTCTTGGCAAAACTCTATTAGTCTTTGCCCTGCTTCATTCCATATTCCAAGGCCAAATTTGCCTGTTACTCCAGGTGTTTCTTGACTTCCTACTTTTGCTTTTCAGTCCCCTATAATGAAAAGGACATCTTTTTTTTGGGGGTGTTAGTTCTAAAAGGTCTTGTAGGTCTTCATATAACTGTCCAACTTCAGCTTGTTCAGCATTACGGGTTGGGGCATAGACTTGGATAATTGTGATATTGAATGGTTTGCCTTGGAAATGAACAGAGATCATTCTGTCGTTTTTGAGGCTGCATCCAAGTACTGCATTTCGGACTCTTTTGTGGACCATGATGGCTACTCCATTTCTTCTGAGGGATTCCTGCCCGCAGTAGTAGATATAATGGTCATGTGAGTTAAATTCACCCATTCCAGTCCATTTTAGTTCGCTGATTCCTAGAATGTTAACGTTCACCCTTGCCATCTCTTGTTTGATCACTTCCAATTTGCCTTGATTCATGGACCTGACATTCCAGATTCCTATGCAATATTGCTCTTTACAGCATCGGATCTTGCTTCTACCACCTGTCACATGCACAATTGGGTATTGTTTTTGCTTTGGCTCCACCCCTTCATTCTTTTTTGGAGTTGTTTCTCCACTGATCTCTAGTAACATATTGAGAACCTAATAACCTGGGGAGTTTCTCTTTTGGTATCCTATAATTTTGCCTTTTCATACTGTTTATGGGGTTCTCAAGGCAAGAATACTGAAGTGGCTTGCCATTTCCTTCTCCAGTGGACCCATGTTCTGTCAGCCCTCTTCACCATGATCCGCCCATCTTGGGTTGCCCCACAGGCATGGCTTGGTTTCACTGAGTTAGACAATGCTGTGGTCCTAGTGTGATATGGTTTCAGTGTGTCTGGCCTCTGATGCCCTCCTGCAACACCTACCATCTTACTTGGGTTTCTCTTACCTTGGGTGTTGGGTATCTCTTTATGGCTGCTCCAGCAAAAGCACAGCCACTGCTCCTTACCTTGGACGAGGGGTATCTAGCCCCCCTACCGCCACCATTCCTGACTTTCAATGTGGGATAGCTACTTTAGGCCCTCCTGCACCTGCACAGCCACCACTCCTCGGGTTGCTTCTCCCGGCCGCGGCCCTGGCCTTGGTTGTGGGTGGCTCTTCCCAGCTGCCACTCCTGGCCTGTGGTTCCAAGTGTCTCCTCCGGGTCACTGCCCCGTCCTTGGGCATGAGGTGGCTCCTCCCTCGCTGCCGCCTCTGGCCTCAGGCTTGGGGTGGCTCCTCAGGGTCACCGCCCCTGGCCTCAAGCGTGAGGTGTTTCTTCCCAGCTGCCCCTGACCTTGGACGTGGGATGTCTCCTCCTACTCCCCGCCCTGACCTTGGATGCAGGTTGTCTCCTCCTGGCCGCCACTGATCCTCGGAGGTGGGGTAGCTCCTCCTGGCCACCACCACTGTCCTCAGATGCGGGGTAGCTCCTCTCTGCCGTTCCTGCACCACAGCAGCCTGGCACTCTAGGCCGCCGCCCTTGACCTCGGATGTGGGTAGCTCCCTCTCACCCGCGCTTAATGCGCTGGCTGGGTTCTCTATATGCTGTCTAGGTTAGTCATAACTTTTCTTCCAAAGAGCAAGTGTCTTTTTAATTTCATGGCTGCAGTCACCAGCTGTAATGATTTTGGAGCCCCCTCCCCAAATAAAGTCTGGCACTGTTTCCACTGTTTCTCTATTTGCCATGAAGTGATGGGACTGGGTGCCATGATCTTTGTTTTTGGAATGCTGAGTTTTAGGCCAAATTTTTTACTCTCCTCTTTCACTTTCATCAAGAGGCTCTTTAGTTCTTCTTCACTTTCTGCCATGAGGGTGATGTCATCTGCATATCTGAGGTTATTGATATTTCTCCTGGCAATCTTCATTCCAGCTTGTGCTTCTTCCAGCCCAGCGTTTCTCATGATGTACTCTGCATAGAAGTTAAATAAGCAGGGTGACAATATACAGCCTTGATGTACTCCTTTTTGCTATTTGGAACCTATTGATCCATGTCCAGTTCTAAGTGTTGCTTCCTGACCTGCATACAGGTTTCTCAAGAAGCAGGTCAGGTGGTCTGGTATTCCTGTCTCTTTCAGAATTTTCCACAGTTTATTGTGACCCACACAGTAAAAGGCTTTGGCATAGTCAATAAAGCAGAAATAGATGTTTTTCTGGAACTCTTTGCTTTTTCCATTGGTATCTCCAATTTTCTTGAAGAGATCTCTAGTCTTGCCCCTCCTATTGTATTCTTCCCTTTCTTTGCACTGATCACCAAGGAAGGTTTTCCTTATCTCTCCTTGCTATTCTTTGGAATTCTGCTTTCAATGGGTATATCTTTCCTTTTCTCCTTTGTTTTTGCTTCTCTTCTTTTCACAGCTATTTGTAAGGCCTCCTCAGACAACCATTTTGCTTTTGTATTTCTTTTTCTGAGACGGTCTTGCTCCCTTTCCCCTGTACAGTCATGAACCTCCATCTGTAGTTCATCAGGCAGTCAGTCTATTACATCTAGTCCCTTAAATCTATTTCTCACTTCCACTGCATAATGTTAGGGATTTGATTTAGGTCATACCTGAATGGCCTAGTTGTTTTCCCTATTTTCTTCAATTTAAGTCAGAATTTGGCAATAAGGAGTTCATGATCTGAGCCACAGTCAACTCCTGGTCTTGTTTCTGCTGACTGTATAGAGGTTCTCCATCTTTGCCTGCAAAGAATATAATCTATTTGATTTTGGTGGTGACCATCTGGTGATGTCCATGAGTAGAGTCTTCTCTTGTGTTTTTTAATGATGATGTTTCCTATGACCAGTGCATTCTCTTGATCAAACTCTATTAGCCTTTGCCCTGCTTCATTTGGTACTACAAGGCCAAATCTGCCTGTTACTCCAGGTATTTCTTGACTTCCTACTTTTGCATTCCAAAGCCCTACAATGAAAAGTACATCTTTTCTGGGTGTTAATTCTAGAGGTTTTGTAGGTCTTTATAGAACTGTTCAACTTCAGATTCTTCAGTATTATTGGTCGGGGCATAGACTTGGATTACCATGATACTGAATGGTTTGTCTTGGAGAAGAACAGAGATTATTCTGTCCTTTTTGAGACTGCATCCAAGTACTGTATTTCAGACTCTTTGCTGACTATTATGACTACTGCATTTCTTCTAAAGGATTCTTGCCCACAGTAGTAGATATGATGGTCATCTGAGTTAAATTCACCCATTCCAGCCAATTTTAGTTTGCTGATTCCTAGAATGTTGACGTTTACTCTTGCCATCTCCTGTTTCACCACTTCCAATTTGCCTTTATTCATGGATCTGACATTCCAGGTTCCTATGCAATATTGCTCTTTACAGCATCAGACCTTGCTTCCATCACCAGTCACATCCACAGCTGGGTGCTGTTTTTGCTTTGGGTCCATCTCTTCATTCTTTCTGGAGTTATTTCTCCACTGATCTCCAGTAGCATATTGGGCACCTACTGACCTTGGGATTTCATCTTTCAGGGTCCTATTATTTTGTCTTTTCATAATGTTCATGGGGTTCTCAAGGCAGGAATACTGAAATAGTTTGTCATTACCTTCTCCAGTGGACCAGATCTTGTCAGAACTCTCCACCATGACCCATCCATCTTGGGTGGCTCTCCACAGCATGGCTTATAGTTTCATTGAGTTAGACAAGGCTGTGGTCCATGTGATTAGATTGGTTAGTTTTCTGTGATGGTTTTTAGTCTGTCTTCCCTCTGATGGAGAAGGGATAAAAGGGTTATGAAAGCTTCCTGAGAGGATAGACTGACTGAAGAGGATACTGGGTCTTGTTCTGATGGGTGGGGTCATGCTCAATAAATCTTTAATCTAATTTTCTGTTGATGGGTGGAGCTGTGTCCCTCCCTGCTATTTACCTGGGGCCAAACTATGGTGGAAGTAATGAAGATAATGGAGATCTTCAGTTCAATTCAGTGCTCATCCGTGTGGACTCTTTACCTCCCTCCATCACCAACTCCCAGAGTTCACTCAGACTCACATCCATTGAGTCAGTGGTGCCATCAAGCCATCTCATCCTCTGTCGTTCCCTTCTCCTCCTGCCCCCAATTCCTCTCACATCAGAATCTTTTCCAATAAGTCAACTCTTCTCATGAGGTGGCCAAAGTACTGGAGTTTCAGCTTTAGCATCATTCCTTCCAAAGAAATCCCAGGGCTGATCTCCTTCAGAATGGACTGGTTGGATCTCCTTCCAGTCCAATGGTGACCTATCTTCCTCAAAAATCCCAGGCATGTACTTCTACAGTCCATGCCCCCAACCCTGCAGCAGGCCATGCCTTCACCAGAAGGCCCATGCCTTCACCAGAAGGTCCATGCCTTCACCAGAGACTCCTGGATACCCACAGGAAAGTCTCCTGTGGGATCACTGTTCCTTTCTCCTGGGTCCTGGTACACAAGGTTCTGTTGTGCCCTCCAAGAGTCTATTTCCCAGTCCTAGTGAGTTTGAGTGAACTCCGGGAGTTGGTGATGGACAGGGAGGCCTGGCGTGCTGCAGTTCATGGGGTGGCAAAGAGCTGGACACGCCTGAGCGACTGAACTGAACTGAACTGAACAAAAACCTAATAAACAGCTAGTAATCTGATATATTTATTTAGTATGTAAGAACACTATACTAAAGGTATACATTTATATAGTATCAGACACTGGCCTTTTGTAAAAATGACCACAACAACTTTTTGGTTATTATGTTTTCTAGAACTTTGCAATTTTCTGCTAAGAGGTATAATCCACCTTCACCTTGAACTTGGGCCTTTGTGAGTGCCCTTACATATAGTGCCTTTAATGAGACCTTCATAGTATGCTATTTTTAAGTGGAATATAGCAAATACACTGTACTGTACTCATTTTGATCGCTATCCCTAGAATGGTGCCCGTTTCTTCACATAAACAGATTTATAAACTTTATAAAAACCAATTTTTATTTATTATTTGCTCAGAGTGGGACATTTTCTTCCCTTGCTTTGATGAGAGAATTATAAAATATTGCTGGAATTTGTGCTGCATGACTTACTTCCAAAGTTAGGTCATGAAAGGTGATATGTCTTCTACTTGGTGCTCACAGTCTCAGAACACTCATCCTTAGAACTCTACCATTCTGTTGTATGGGAGTAGTCAATAGCCCAAGTATGATCTTAGCAAATAGTCAACATCAATCACCATAATTGTAAGTGAACAAGCTTTCAGATAATTCTAGCCCCAAGGCTTTAAGCTGCTCCATGAAGCAGAGTGAAGAAAGACTGACTTGTATCTTCAACAAGCCCTACTCATATTTTAGAAGGGAGAGAAGATGAAACCAAATCAGTTGGAATTGGAGAAAGTGATTACTCTTTTTCACTGCCCCTCCCAATATACAAGCATTTTCTAGTCTCCAAGACTTAGAGAAGGAAACTGTAACCCACTTCAGTATTCTTACCTGGAGAATCCTAGGGACAGAGGAGCCTGGTGGGCTGTTGTCTACGGGTTCACACAGAGTCGGACATGACTGAAGTGACTTAGCAGCAGCAGCAGTCTCCAAGACTATGCATTGTTAGGGGAAAAATCAATCCCTACTTTAAAATTTTTTACCTTTGTGATAAAATATTTTTTTCTAAAAGCTAACCACGTAGTCATATTTTCAGAAAACCTAGACCTCATATGCTACCTTGAAGATATAATTAACTGCCTATATTTATATCATCATGAAACCCTTATACAAATATACTTTTACTATAATTAAACCATATAAGGCTAAGAATTTGGCCTTGAAAGATAATTTTTGTTAAAACTATTCTATGAATACTAAGCTCAAGATATATGTTTCTAACAATTTTTAGTGTATAACAATATATATTAAATAATTTTAGGACCTTTATAGGAGGATATTTCTAGGTGGAATACAGCAAATACACTGTTCATTTTGGTTGCTAACCCTAAAATGGTACCCATTTCTTCTAATAAACGGATTTATAAACTTTATAAAAATTGATTTTTTAATCATTTTCTCAGAGTGGGACATTTTCTTCCTTTGTCTTTAATAAGAGAATTATAAAATAGAATATTGCCATAATTATTTCATTATTATGTTTTAAGTGTGTTTACTACTTAGCTCCTGTGACTATTATGACATCATTCACTTTTTAACATCTTTAAATCCTCCTATGAGAAGTGTCATGAAATACACTATACCATTGTGACTTTCATCGCTTTCATCTTAGCTGTCAGTTTTCCTTGGGGAAAGTGTTCTAAAGATGTTTTTGCAGAACACCGTTAAGTAGGGGTTTAAACTGAGTCTCTGAAACCATTCACTATGAACACAGGGTAAATTGGGTTACGTTGGAACGACAGTATATTCATTTGCAAGTCCCCTGACACATCATTTCAACAACTTAACTTTCGCATTTACAATCAGCTCCCAGCTGCAGAGGGAAATTCAATGGCCTGTTATTGTGTCTGAACTGAACTGTGTCAGGCAAGAGGAGATCGAGCGTTGGAGGCAGATTGGGGCCTTCAGATTCATCTGGATTCGTCTGCGGTTTGAGCTGGTTCAGCAGCGGCGGCAGAATCACGAGGCCGGATAGCATCAGCTCTTCTGTGGCGAAGCCCCAGTGTGCCTGAAAATCCTAAACGAATAGCAGTTTTTGCCCTTTGAGTCGCGCAGAATCCTTTTGAACTCCTGTTGGATTCAGGGATCACGGGGATCAGCTTGACTCCTGGAAGCAGGATGTGTTCATTCAGAGGCAGCGGCTTTGGCAGCCAAAGAGGATTGTCAGAGCCTATTTTCCTTTTAGCAGCAGAAGTAAGTACTGTAAAGAAACAGGGCTCAGGGAGGCGGCGTGGTACATAAACAGTATGTAATCTACTGAATGTGATGGGAATTACAGAAGAAGGAGAAAGGAACACACTTCTGCTGATGCTCCATGGGGATGGGCAGATCTCTACCCCCTTATGGAATACTGCTTGCTAGAGAGGCTCTTGTGTTTTGGAGGAAGTAAGATGTCCCATGCATAAGGAGCTGCCATCGGCCATAAATTTAATAGCCGTGATTTAATAAGAGGAAAAATAAATTATGGCACTGAATTCTGATCAAATACAACTCTGTATAGTTACTAGACAGCGTCACTTATGTAATGTTAAATTATTTAGAAAATAAGGGTGAAGAGATAGATTTTGGCTTAACAGCTAAAATGAACACAGGCATCAAAACAAGCAAAGGATAGTGCTGGGGTGGACAGGGAAGAAACTGCTTTATGCACGAGAGAGAAGAAAATCCACTCTGAAGAACTGACATAACTATTGTGTGAAATATGAAATCTTTTGCTGGGGATTTGTATTATAGCAGGATTTGTATTATAGCCAGTATTTGACTCTTAGAGTAAACTTGCAAACACTCTGGGCAGAAATAAATAAAAAGACTATCATCAATCATTGGATATTTATGCTAAGGAGGACTGTTTTCTTCTTTCTTTGCCATTTGTTTAATGGCCCCCACAGCATGACTTCTGAACGCTAGGGCTCCAAGCCCTGAAGGCACATGCCCAAAATCCAGCACATGGCCTCCCCATGCTAATTTACCAGCACTATTAAGAAGAAGGAAACTGAATGCAGGAAACTGCAACAGAAAAAAAAGGGGGCTTGGCCAAACATAATATTGCAGCTGTGTTTCTGTTTCTGAGAGAGAGCTGATTTGCCAGCCCTTCATGGCAGCACTTTCAAGAGAGCGGGATTTGGCATGGTTTTCTTCCTGTGGAGGAAAAGAAGTGGCAGGAACTCCATTATTCCATATTAAAATTGCCCTCTTCCTTCTCACTGAAAGGAAAAGATTTTAAACTAATTCACAGGATAATAAAGTAATGAACAACAATTAGCCAATCCTTACCAAAAAAAAGATGTCTTCTTTTATGATAGTATTTGTGAGCACAGTTGTGTCACCTAGGAAGAAAGGTGATTTTTGTTTATCACTGTGATGTTTTGAAGGGTGCTATGAAGTAGTAAAAGAAGTTTAGGAAGCTTGGTTCAAGCAGTATGAAATATGAGATGGAGATATGGAAACCAGTTAGGAGACTCTAACAATAGACTATAAATGAATAAATAAGAAAGAAAGATGCAGCTGAAAACTATCGACCACTGTACTTGACTATGCAAAATAACTAGAGCTTAAGATGTTGACTATCTTTGTATCTCAAGGAACTGGAACCAAAGGAAGAGAAAATATTTTGAAGGATATGGGATGTGTTCAGTTTACTTTTAGCGTTTGGTTGTCAGAGGACCTAAAACCAAAATCTTGAGCAGAAGAGAGGTATCAGTCGAACTGATAAAAATTTGGAAGTTATCAGCACAAAAGCTATCATTAAAAGGGGTACAGTGTCCCTTGGAAGAGAAACTATAGTGAGAAGACAAGAAACAGAGAGTAGAACCTCATGAAATCCCAAGAGATGGTAAACATTTAAAGGTTTAAAGAGACAGCTTTATTCTTCAAATCTTTTATGTTGGAGAGGAAGAAATTTTTCTCTACCCTTCTAGGTTCTTCTGACTGGTTTAATAATTAAACTAATAAAACATAGATTATAAGGAGAAAATAAAATTTTAATAACAGGTATACATGGGAGAGATCCAGGAAAACTGAGTAACTCAGAACTAAAACTCTCACCTTACATGCCATCTTCAGCTAAAGACAAAAGGGGTGTTGAGACTAGTGGCTTAGGACTGAAAAAGGGGAGGAAGGCAATTTACATGGAAATGGAAAAGCACAATGTTTGGAAAAGTATTTGCTGGGCCAGGGAAAGATAATGTGACACAAAGAATTTTAATAAACAGATTATGCTAGGTTTCTCTCTGCATGATTTCAGACACTTGTAGCAGTAAACAGCAGCTTGCAGCAAACAGCGGTGAGCAGCAGCTGAAAGCAAGGTTTTAGTGTCCCAGACCAAGAGTCCTAAGCCCTGGACCACAGGGGCCAGCAGTTAGAGCTAGGGTCCCTAGTCTTTGTCTACCTAGTCAAGAATGAATTCAGGCAAGGAAGCAGAAGGTAAAGTAAAAATGTATTGGAAAGAAAAGTACATGTGAAAATGTGCTCAGGGGAGATCAGAGAGTAGCACCTTTGGGACGTTTAAATCCTTTATAAGCGAGCAATTTCTAGGCCATCTTGCTTTGTGTCCCCCTGGCTAATTTGTTTCAGGACCCTCCCCTGGGGTGTGCATACACACCTTAGCCAAGCTGGATCTCAAAGTAAAGGCTTCTGGGAGGGTCCAGACTCATTATGGCCTGGAATTGTCCTCTGACTTTTCAAGGAGCCTTGTGAGCATGTGTGGCGTCTTCCTTATCTTTTACTCAGACAGGGTTTTGCCTCTTTTGTCCTTGCCATGATTATTCCCTTGAGATATTTGCAAGAGACAAAGACTGTCTATTTACCCTGTTTCTGTTGTTCCTTGCATTTCAGAGAGCAAACGGGAGGCTAGCTGTTAATTTCTCAACTGGAGCCGACCTATCTCTTGACTCAGGAAATGCAAAGAGGAGGCTGACTCTTTGTAAATGTCAAATCTGGAGCCCATCTATCTCCTACCTCAAACACACTTTATTCAAGTAGTATCTCTGATAATAGATCCCTTCCCATAACATGTCCTGTATCTACATTCTTCAGGCAGTTAAGGGGAGGTTCAAAGTTTCTTTCTGAGCCTTGATTGTTCTGCTTGAAATAATTTGGAAACCAAAAGACATTTTAGAGTGGCAAATTTTGCTCTTCTACATTTATTTATAAGCATCATGCTTTAAGAGAAATATACTCTGTTGGAAAAACTTCAACAGATTATGAAGAGACTTAGAATGTGAAAAGGTGTGAAGAAAATTAGAGAAATAAGACTCAACAGGTTGTACCTTCTTGGAGAACTACTGAATGGAAGAGACAAATGATCTTCTCCTCCTCCCCCACTTTCTCATTCCTTCTTCTTTCTCTCTCTCTCTTTTTTTCTCTTCCTCCCTTTATTTTATGTAGACAGAAAAGAATTCTAAATCCAGATTCAACAAAGAAAAGCTACAACAAATCCACTAGACATAATATAGGCTGTCTAAGCCATGAGTACTGCCCTGTAGATTTTTACTACCATTCAAGTTCTATCTTACTCGCTGTAATTTGGGGATTAAATATAAAGGCCACAAAATCTAATGCAAATTTTTCATTAGATAAGTCATCCTCTCTTAAAATCACTAGTTTTTAATTTTTTTCCTACTCAGACTGTTAAATATATGCCATTATGGTCATGTAAAGAGTTATACCTATGTTTGGTTCCTATTTCAATCATTTGATTGCAAATGTGAATATTTATTCAGTTGAGACATGGTAGATTTATTTCCAATATTTAATGTTTTAATAGTATAGAATTTCACTATATTTTTGATTTGAAAGATATCATGATTTGGGTTTCAACAACTGGAAAAAGGTTTCTATGAAGACAATATTTATATTTTATAAATTATAAAATTAATATTATATTTTATAGTCTATAATACAGCCTTATTTACTTATAGAAAAAGCAGGAGGCAATGAAGAAAAATTAAAATCATTAAAATATTTAACAAATATTTTATTAAGTATCATTAAGCACTATATTAAGATGCTATTGGTAACTGGGTAAACAGCATCAACCATAACAAAGATAGGAAATTTAAGTTCCAGATGGAATCAAAATCTTTCAGTAAATACATGTATTTTATGGACTTTTTAATAACTAACACCGATAAGGCCTATTACTGTCTTTGTCTCTGTTTCTTCTTTCCAAATCAGAGTGTTGCATATGCCCCCAATAAGGACTTTCTTTTTAACATTAAGTTCTGATGAAATTTCTCGGTTTTTGCTGTATCTCCACAACCCAAAGATATTTCTTAAATTGTATTCTAGAGTTAAATCAAATGCAGTTTCATCCCCCCCAGGTTATTCCCAAAGTAAAGTAAAAAGCAGTAAGAAAATTTCAAGATATTGGGTTCATCAAATGATGTATAATTTGATGATCACAAATATTGACCAAAAATTTGTAACATTTGAAACATTTTTTCTAATTAATTTATTTTTACTGAAGGATAATTGCTTTACAGAATTTTGCTGTTTTGTTTTCTTATTTACTAGCCCTTACATATTAGGTAGAATTATAAAATAGTTTTATCAAATTCCCAAAAGGGTAAGTTTTTCACAAGGGAACCAGTGTCTAGAAATGTAATTCTTTTGAGCAAGTACTCTTAAACATTCAAGTCCATATACGTGTATTGGCCTCTCAGAATCCACATTAACTTTATTTAGGCAACAACAAACATTAAAGACGTAACCATAAGATTCAGGTACTAGAGAAAAGAATAAAAGTAACAATACCACACATCTATTCAGACACACTTAAAACAAGTTCTTTTCTTTAAGGAATCTAGTTGATATAAGGAAGCCACAAAGATAATCATGCAAATTGCTTAAATATGATGTTATAATATTGAACTGCATAACAGCATGAATATGCTGAAGAGGGAAGTATTTATTCATAAAGGGAAAGTCAAGGTAGATTTCAGCAAAGCTCCATTAGGCCACGAATATGTATTTGCTTTACTAGAGTGTTTTCAGTGTTTAAAGCAGTTTTCATTCCATGTCAGGAATTCAATATAAAAATTGAGTAACTGAATAACTGAATTAATAATTAGATGAATGAATTGTTTAATGAAGAAGTCACATTAGAGGTGTATCTTGAACTATCTTTAGGAATTCAGCAAAAAGAGACTTCAGATGAAAAAGAAGGAAGTTGAATTTAAGCACTGACAAACAAAATCGTATTGAAGAGGTGGAGTCAGGAAAGAACATCCAAAATTTTACTCTGGGACATTCACAATTTGAGATGCTTACCATAGTCAAGATAAAATTGAATAAAATTGTAATTGATATATAGTATCAAAAGATTAAAATATGTTTATGTATATATTGTAGATGAAACTATGGGAAAGAATAACTGAGTCTTGAGAGAAGTGACTAGATGGATAATGAAGCAACATTCAGTTCAGTTCAATCACTCAGTCATGTCCGACTCTTTGTGACCCCGTAGACTGTAGCACACCAGGCCTCCTTGTCCATCACCAACTCCCAGAGGGTACCCAAACTCATGTCTATTGAGTTGGTGATGCCATCCAAACATCTCATCCTCTGTCATCTCCTTCCCCTACCACCCTCAATCTTTCCCAGCATCAGGTCTTTTCAAATGAATCAGCTCTTCGCATTAGGTGGCCAAAGTATTGCAGTTTCAGCTTCAACATCAGTGCTCCCAATGAACATTCAGGACTGATTTCTTTTAGGATGGACTGGTTGGATCTTCTTACAGTCCAGGGGACTCACAAGAGTCTTCTCAAAACCACAGTTCAAAACCATCAACTCTTCGGCACTCAGCCTTTATAGTCCAACTCTTACTTCAATACATGACTACTGGAAAAACCATATCCTTGACGAGACAGACCTTTGTTGGCAAAGTAACGTCTCTGCTTTTTGATATGCTGTCGAGGTCGGTCACAGCTTTTTTTCCAAAGAGTGAGCATCTTTTAATTTCAAAGCTTCAGTCACCATCTGCAGTGATTTTGGAGCCCCCAAAATAAAGTCTGGTCTTGTTTCTACTGTTTATCCATCTATCTGTCAAAAATTGATGGGACCAGATGCCATGATCTTTGTTTTCTGAATGTCAAGTTTTAAGCCAGCTTTTACACTCTCCTCTTTCACTTTCATCAAGAGGATTTTTAGTTTTTTTTTTTTTTTTTTACTTTCTGCCATAAGGGTGGTGCTATCTGCATATATGAGATTATTGATATTTCTCCCAGCAATCTTGATTCGAGCTTGTGCTTCATCCAGCCCAGTGTTTATCATAATGTACTCTGCATAGAAAGAAGTTAAGTAAGCAGGGTGACAATATACAGCCTTGTGTACTCCTTTTCTTATTTGGAACCAGTCTGTTGTTCTATGTCCAGTTCTGACTGTTGCTTCTTAACTTGCATATAGATTTCTCAAGAGGCAGGTCAGGTGCTCTGGTATTCTCATCTCTTTCAGAATTTTCCACAGTTTATTGTGATGCACACAGTCAAAGTCTTTGGCATAGTCAATAAAGCAGAGATAGATGTTTTCCTGGAGCTCTCTTGCTTTTTCGATGATCCAGCAGATATTGGCAACTTGATCTCTGGTTCCTCTGCTTTTTCTAAAACCAGCTTGAACATCTGGACATTCACAGTTTACATATTGCTGAAGCCTGACTTGGAGAATTTTGAGCATTACTTTACTAGCACGTGAGATGAGTACAGTTGTGAGGTAGTTTGAGCATTCTTTGGCATTGCCTTTCTTTGGGATTGGAATGAAAACTGAGCTTTTCTAGTCCTGTGGCCACCGCTAAGTTTTCCAAATTTGCTGGCATATTGAGTGCAGCATTTTCACAGTATCATCTTTTAGGATTTTAAATAGCTCAACTGGAATTCCATCACCTCCACTAGCTTTGTTTGTAGTTTTACTTCCTAAGGCCCACTTGACTTCACATTCCAGGATGTCTGGCTTTAGGTGAGTGAACACACCATTATGATTATCTGGGTCTTGAAGATCTTTTTGTATAGTTCTTCTATGTATTCTTGCCACCTCTTCTTAGTATCTTCTGCTTCTGTTAGGTCCCTACCATTTCTATCCTTTATTGAGCCCATCTTGCATGAAATGTTCCCTTGGTATCTCTAATTTTCTTGAAGAGATCTCTAGTCTTTCCCATCCTCTTGTTTCCTTCCTTTTTTGCACTGATCACTGAGGAAGGCTTTCTTACCTCTTCTTGCTATTCTTTGGAACTCTGCATTCAAATGGGTATAATTTTCCTTTTCTCCTTTGGTTTTTGCTTCTCTTCTTTTCACAGCTATTTGTAAGGCCTCCTCAGAGAGCCGTTTTCTTTTTGCATTTCTTTTTTCTCGGGGATGGTCTTGCTCCCTTTCTCCTGTACAATGTCATGAACCTCCATCCATAGTTCATCGGGCAATCTGTCTACCAAATCGAGTCCCTTATATCTGTTTCTCACTTCCACTATATAATCCTTAGCAATTTGATTTAGGTCATACCTGAATGGTCTAGTTGTTTTCCCTACTTTCTTCAATTGAAGTCTGAATTTAGCAATAATTAGTTCACTAAAAGTCAAAAAAAGATGTCAATAGGAAACAGCATTAAAAGTCAAAAATCTTTATAGACACTCCCAAACTTCCAGTTATAACAGATTCTCTCTCAATATCTGAATGAAGGAACAAACATGAGCAGTTAATAGCTTGATGGGAGGCAGGGTTGCACTAACATCTACTTAAATATGTTTTTAGCTGAGAAGCAGGAAGCAATAAAAAGAAAAAAATTAGAGACATAGGAATAGGGAAATTTGACAGACCATGGAGCCAAAGAGTGAAAAAAATGTTGCCTTAATGAGTGTGGAGAAAAGCCCATGCTTCAGAGAGGATGGTTTCTTTACATCTAAGGCAGAAGAAAAGAACTGAGACCCTTTACTTAGAGTGGGAAGGATAGAATTTGGAGAATATTGCTATTCAGTTCCTCCATGCTCATGACATAATAAAAAGCTAGATCATTTGCTCAAGGCAATGGGTTGGTGTTGATCAAAGAAACTTTAAGAGAATGGTAAAAAATTTGAAATAACTTTGTGATAAATATACATCATGGCTCATAGAAATGATCCAAACCCCAAAGAATTACTATCAAATGACTTTAAAGACACAGAGAAGTCTAGAAAACCTAAATTAGTATCAGCAATTGCTGTTAGCTCCTCTGAGTAATTTATCTAGCAGTGCTTGATAACCAGAATAAGAAAAACAAAAGTAACAACCAAACAAACATAAAACAGGAGTTGATCTGACCCAGAGCATTACTAGTTGATGGAGTAGTGACAGATCAAAGGAGTAAGGTAGTGTTTTTGATAGATGCCAGTACACGTGAACCCAAAGAATAATACTATAATGTGTGTGCGTACTCAGTTGTGTCCAACTCTTTTGCGACCCCATGGACTATAGCACGCAAGGCTCCTCTGTTCATGGGATTTTTAAGGCAAGAATACTGTAATGGGTTGCCATTTCCTCCTCCAAGGGATCTTCTGACCCAGGAATCAAACCCATGTCTCCTGCATCTTCCACATTGCAGGCAGATTCTTTATCACTGAGCTACTTGTGGAATATCAATTTTAGAAACTAAAAAACTGGGAGATTTTAAAGAAGCCCAATAGTAAGTTTTGTGAGAATATAAGTGAGAGTGAGGAAGAAGTAGAGACATTTGGGTTTAGAAGGCAGGAAATTTCCAAATTGAAATTGGAGAGATGAAAATTAGCATAATCCCAAAGTAAGAGGATACATTGATGGCAGCGTTTTTA
The DNA here is from genome assembly GCA_917880005.1 of Nanger dama. NCBI lineage: Eukaryota > Metazoa > Chordata > Mammalia > Artiodactyla > Bovidae > Nanger > Nanger dama. Next base: position 43,713,908 of record CAKJTW010000007.1, read on the forward strand.
GTTTTCAAGTTAATTCAATCAAGTCCAATCTTTGCCTAGAAAATATTTTTTTTTTTTTTCCATCAAGAAATTCGGCTTTAAAAAAAAAAAAAGGAGAGAGAGAGAGAGAGAGAGAGAGAGAGAACAGTGGTACCAGCAACAGTAGTAGGCAGCATTCTGTCCAGGCAGTGATTCAGTGAATCATCACCATCACTGTGAATGTCATTCTTTATCTTTGTAAATGACTTCACTTAATTCTAATAACATTTCTGTCATGTTGGTAGGCATTATTACTACTTACAGATAAGAAAAAAAAAAGTAAGGTTATTGGACCTGGAATTGATCGGTATTAAAGGCAGAATTTGAATTCCAGGCTTTTGGATAAAAGTACTGTGTTCTTTACACTTTTCATATTTACACCATAGTTATCTCTTTAAGCTATAGTGTTGTTTCCCTCATCTCCAACTTGAAAACTTCAGTCAGCAAAATTTAACCCTGTATTTCAAAGCAGAGAGACTTAATATTCTCAGAGTATTTAGAGGTAAATTGATAATATACATAAAATATTTGATTTTTTACCAGGCCCATTAAATCCTAAGAGTTAGGGTGTGTCCCTCTGTGATCAGAGAAATTATGTGGCCTGAGCACTGAGGAAATGAGTTGCTAATCCCTGTAGAAAAGATATTAGATCGTTATTGTGCTTGCCTGAAGAAGTGTAATGGGAAAGGAAAGACTCAGAAAAAGAAGCAGCTGAGCAGTAGAATCACATATGGACAAATTCCTGTGGCAAACTGTTTCTTTTGTATAAAGCAATAGAGAGAAATCAAATTTCATCTATATATTCCTTGTTAAAACAGACAAAGTACACTAGATTTTAAGCTAGTGCCAATGCAGAGATCTTTACAAAGCTGCATTTCCAAATATGGGCAATAGTATGTCAGTCACAAAAAGTCCTAAGAGGCTTATGGACTTCAGCTTCCTCTTCAATGACAGTAATAACTTAAGAACCCATCTTTACCTATGCACATCCCAAAGAAGCTCAATTTATCACAGATGATTTTCTTCCTAAAACCTGTTTTCTTGCTGTTCAGAGGGAAGTTTTCTTTTTATTTTACCTCTGAGTTCATCTGCAGACCCAGTTGCTGTAATGATGTTAAATATTTGGAGAGACAGTATTCACTTTCTAGAAGCAGACATGGTGTGCATGCTTTTAGTGTATTGTGTGACAGGTAATGATGAGAGCAGGATGCAGAGTTTAGGTACCTCTAGGAGCAAAGGCATAAAGTGTTTAACCTACTGGAGGGCACTGTTTCAGGGTCCCTGGTAATTTGGAGCAAATGGTAATCATGAAACCGATATACATGTAAAAGGCACTTGGGAGTGTTTGAAGGAGATTATTAGTAATAATGGCTTACTATTTATCTACAAGAAGGGTGAGGAAGTATCCAGGTTACATAAAATAATAACCTTTTATTATTATTTAAATAAAGAGGGGAGAACTCCTGTATACACACTCCCCTAGTCTTTAACCACTTTTTCTTTGACTTCTTCCCACCATCAACAGCTCTGAGGGCAAAATGCTATAGTGTGCAATTATGTTTTTTATTGTTATGCCTTCTAAGAAGACACTCACCCTCGATTTCATAGTGATATTTCAGCGATTCTGTATAGCCTCTTTCTAGACCCCTATTATTAAGCATTTCAACCTCATTAATAATTGATGTTCCCATTTAAGTTGCTGGTTAGAAAATACCTCTTAAGATTTTACTTTATTAGATTTTTGAGTAAATGTTCTCCAAATAGCCTCTGCATTTTGTTAAAAATAAATGTTATATATCTTTTGATAAAACCTTCCAAGTTAAGTGCCTAATAAAATATTACATGACTAAAATGACAATATTTCAGCTTTATGCTGAAGTATGAAGATTTGCCTGCAAAGGTATGAATCACTGGTTTTTCATTTCTTTAATCCTGTATTAATTGGTACTTGAGGCAATAAACCATAACATATAACTCTGGCTTCAGATAAGCTTTAATGAGAGCCTGACCTTTGCTTGGATACTTCTATGACAGTGAAAGGGTTCAAGATAACCCTTTGAAGCTCAAACTTATGAGATAAATGTTCTTAGCATTCCTTATCTTAGCTTGAGCTGATTATTGGGGATATTCTGGGGGATTTATAATTGAGATTTGAAAGAAAGTTATATTCTATTATGTCCAGTTCAGTGGAAGCTTAAATAGCAGTAGTGTAACTTCTTTAGTTCATTATTTTGCATCAGGAAAGAAAGTGAGGTTCAGAGATCAGCAAAAGGTACACAACTATCCTAAAATATAGTATAAAAATAAAGGACCACAGATATTTTCACTATATCTTCATAAAATCTTGTTTAGAGAGGACTGGATCTCATTCATATTTTGATGTGCTATAGATGACGCCACCCTTATGGCAGAAAGTAAAGAGGAACTAAAAGCCTCTTGATGAAATTGAAAGAGGAGAGAAAAATTTGGTTTAAAGCTCAACATTCAGAAAATGAAGATCATGGCATCTGGTCCCATCACTTCATGGGAAATAGATGGGGAAACAGTGGAAACAGTGTCAGACTTTATTTTTGGGGGCTCTAAAATCACTGCAGATGGTGACTGAAGCCATGAAATTAAAAGACGCTTATTCCTTGGAAGAAAAGTTATGACCAACCTAGATAAGCATATTCAAAAGCAGAGACATTACTTTGCCGACTAAGGTCCGTCTAGTCAAGGCTATGGTTTTCCAGTGTTCATGTATGGATGTGAGTGTTAGACTGTGAAGAAAGCTGGGTGCCAAAGAATAGATGCTTTTGAACTGTGGTGTTGGAGAAGACTCTTGAGAGTCCCTTGGACTGCAAGGAGATCCAATCAATCTATTCTGAAGGAGATCAGCCCTGGGATTTCTTTGGAAGGAATGATGCTAAAGCTGAAACTCCAGTACGTTGGCCACCCTCATGAGAAAAATGACTCATTGGAAAAGACTCTGATGCTGGGGGCAGGAGGAGAAGGGGACGACAGAGAATGAGATGGCTGGATGGCATCACTGACTCGACGGATGTGGGTCTGAGTGAACTCCGGGAGTTGGTGATGGACAGGGGAGGCCTGGAGTGCTGCTTTGCATGGGGTCCCAAAGAGTTGGACATGACTGAGCGACTAAACTGGAACTGAACTGAACTGAGTGTGGTGAAGTCAGTATCTGAATTGTACTTTGTGATCACATCATTCAGTTTAAGAATCATAAGGATATTTTATAATTTCAGCATTTTAAGGAAGGTGCAACTAAAAAGTGAAGTATAGAAAATTTAGAGTGTTTTGATATTTAGTTTTAGAAAAACACTTTCAATTTGAGAGGGTTCAGGTAGTCTTTTCTTCTTTAATGTCCTAAACTGAAATAGAATTGTGGCATTATATTAAGTAAAGTTGGATTTGAGTTGACAGAGATGTAGAGTTTTTGGACAAGCATGGACCCACACAGCCAAAAGAGATCTCATAGATTCAAACACTAGAACAGAATCTCTTGAGAAACTTTATATTGTTTATATACTTCACAGTACTGTGAAGTTTTAACCATTCAGTTCAGTTCAGTTCAGTTCAGTCGCTCAGTCGTGTCTGACTCTTTGCGACCCCATAAATGGCAGCATACCAGGCCTCCCTGTCCATCACCAGCTCCCGGAGTTCACTCAGACTCATGTCCATCCAGTTGGTGATGCCATCCAGCCATCTCATCCTCTGTCGTCCCCTTCTCCTCCTGCCCCCAATCCCTCTCAGCATAAGAGTCTTTTCCAATGAGTCAACTCTTTGCATGAGGTGGCCAAAGTACTGGAGTTTCAGCTTTAGCATCATTCCTTCCAAAGAAATCCCAGGGCTGATCTCCTTCAGAATGGACTGGTTGGATCTCCTTGCAGTCCAAGGGACTCTCAAGAGTCTTCTCCAACACCACAGTTCAGAAGCATCGATTCTTCAGTGCTCAGCCTTCTTCACAGTCCAACTCTCACATCCATACATGACCACAGGAAAAACCATAGCCTTGACTAGTCAGACCTTAGTCGGCAAAGTAATGTCTCTGCTTTTCAATATGTTATCTAGGTTGGTCAAACTTTTCTTCCAAGGAGTAAGCGTCTTCTAATTTCATGGCTGCAGTCACCATCTGCAGTGATTTTGAAGCCCAGAACACTGTTTCCACTGTTTCCCCGTCTATTTCCCATGGAGTGATGGGATCGGATGCCATGATCTTCGTTTTCTGAATGTTGAGCTTTAAGCCAAAAATTTCACTCTCCTCTTTCACTTTCATCAAGAGGCTTTTTAGTTCCTCTCCACTTTCTGCCATAAGGGTGGTGTCATCTGCATATCTGAGGTTATTGATATTTCTCCCGGAATCTTGATTCCAGCTTGTGTTTCTTCCATCCAGTGTTTCTCATGATGTACTCTGCATAGAAGTTAAATAAGCAGGGTGACAATATACAGCCTTGAAGTACTCCTTTTCCTATTTGGAAGCAGTCTGTTTTTCCATGTCTAGTTCTAACTGTCACTTCCTGACCTGCATATAGATTTTTCAAGAGGCAGGTCAGGTGATCTGGTATTCCCATCTCTTTCAGAATTTTCCACAGCTTATTGTGATCCACACAGTCAAAAGCTTTGGCATCGTCAATAAAGCAGAAATAGATGTTTTTCTGGAACTCTCTTGCTTTATCATGATCCAGCAGATGTTGGCAATTTGATGTCTGGTTCCTCTGCCTTTTCTAAAACCAGCTTGAACATCAGGAAGTTCACGATTCACCTATTGCTGAAGCCTGGCTGGGGAGAATTTTAAGCGTTACTTTACTAGCCTGTGAGATGAGTGCAACTGTGAGGTAGTTTGAGCCATTTACAGCCCCCTAATCTTCCCTTCCCTTGACAAATCTGGCATGACTCCTCTAGTTTCTCTTTCTCAGCCAGTATTTTTTTCTGAATGAATAAATTAATCTCCCATGAGATTACTTGTCATTCGTTCCCACATCTCAGGCTAACACAACTATGTAGTAACTGACACTGATGTATGCTATCTATTTCATGATGGAAGACCAGACTCATTTAATTGTTTTGTGTCTTCCTTGAGTCAAAACCTAAATGAGAATAAGAGGTATAATAAATAGGAAAATATGCCCATTGCAGATGAAGAGAAAGACTGACAAAAGACTAAATGATGTCTGCAGTTTTCTGGAAGATAGCAAGTGTATGTACTGAAAATGAGCTAAGTGGGGAGTTAGTGGTATCTACTAAGGAAGCCTCTAGTGGAGAACGATTTACCTAGTAGAACTTCACGGGGGTACTAGGATTAGAACCTTTAATTAAATGAAGGCTCACTGTAAGAAGTAGGTCGACATATGACAATTTCAGAAGTTAGGAATGCCATATGTCCACTTCTGCCTAGCTGGCACACGTGTACATACTCTCTCTCCCTCTCTCTCTCACACACACAAATACTGTCTCTCATATGCAAACACAAAGATGTAGCCTGACAGAGAATATCACACTTGTTCACCTTAAAGTGGAGTTTATTAATCACGTTTCACCCAATACACAGATCCTAGTGAGAATCTCACCCGATGGCAGAGATCCAGCTGTGAAAAGATTTGCACACCCAACAGTGTAAGAAATCCAAAATAGATGCTCCCCCCGTCCCTGGGATTCTCCAGGCAAGAACACTGGAGTGGGTTGCCATTTCCTTCTCCAGTGCATGAAAGTGAAAAGTGAAAGTGAATTCGCTCAGTCGTGTCCTACTCTTAGCGACCCCATGGAGTGCAGCCTTCCAGGCTCCTCCGTCCATGGGATTTTCCAGGCAAGAGTACTGGAGTGGGATGCCATTGCCTTAGAAAATATTAAAATGCCTTTTAAGTAGTAAGAGTAAAGATTATTTGTAGAAACTTGTTTCAGTTTCTTTTGTATGCATGTCTATACGTTGTCTTTGCTAAAACGTAAACTGTACCTTTTTGTGTACTGTGGTCTAAAGGTTTGAAAACTTCACTGCCTAGGGAAATGGTTCCACGGGTGAATGAAAGCACAGGCAGAAATGTTCATGGTAGCTTTACTATGAAGAGCAAAACAAACAACCTGAAAACCACTGAGATGTTCATTGAAAGGAAAAATAGCCAAATAAATTGTTGTATTCTAACACAATGAAATACTATTTGTCAGTGAAAGCATGAACAGAAGCTTCACACATCAACAAGGATGAATCTTAGAAAACTAACAGGGACTCGAAAACACCGTGCACATAGTGTCATATCATTAACATTACAAAGCTTAACAACCACCACACCACTGTTACATTATAAGCCCTTGTATACTATTGCATTGCCACATATGTGATTTTCTTATAAAATAAAGAAGTGTTTTGGTGGCTTAATATTCTTCAGGACTTTTAATTTTATCACAAACTATAATATTTTTTCATGCCATAGAATGTCATGAGCCAATCTTCTGGATCTTGAAGAAGAAATATCAAGAAATCTATTTCTTAAAAAGGTAGTTAGGTATCAGAAGATTTGCTTTTTGATGAAGACATAAGGTCACCTTAGTTATGATAGCAATGACTTTTACCTAACAATGGAAGTAGAAGGACTTATAAGAACTTTCTTTAGTCAAAAACAAAATACCTTTTAAGAAATGGTGAGGAAAGTAAAAGTATAGAGCATTTTAAAAGCTTAGCAGTGAAAAAGAGAAAAGAATTCCTGAGAATAGGAAAAAAAAAAAAAAACCAGTAGCCAAAGAGTAACAGTTGATTTAATTGAGATTGGGTTAGTTAACAACTCTGGCTTTTGGTATTTCTTTAAAAATTGCTCTAAGTTTTATTTTGACCTAATTTTGTAAAGCATAAGAATTGATAATAATTTTTACAGCTAATCACATGTTTATAGGAAAGTAATACATAGCGGAGGCTTCCTGGTAGCCCAGCAGTAAAGAATCTGCCTGCAAGCCAGGAGTTCCAGGAGACACTGGATTCAATCCTGGGTCAGGAAGATCCCCTGGAGGAGGTCATAGCAACCCACTCTAGTATTCCTGCCTAGAGAATGCTATAGACAGAGGAGAGCAGAGGGTTATGGTCTACAGGGGGCAAAGAGTTGGACTCGACTGAAGCAACTAGGCATGCGCGCACATAATAAATCAGTTAATGAAGCACTTATCCCAAACTAGGGACAGTTCAAAAAGTATTTCCATTCACTTATTCACCGCTTTGAGATTTGGGGTGCATTTTGTCTCTTTAATTGGCCTGGCCTTGAATTTTCCCATAACAATTCAGCAGTTTTTATTGTAGGTATTAACTAACAAAATCCAGTTATAAGAATAACCTTTAAAACCAGTGATTTCCAAGATTTTTGATGTGTCACAAACCCACTGTAAAAATTTAATATTGTTTTTATTTCCTGCAGAGATTGTGTTGTGCCATCCTGGGAAGCACGGCCTCCACTTTATGCTCTAAACTAAATTATGTCTTAATCCCTCAGAGCTAGTTTGTGTATCTTTGCCAGCAGTTGTGTTTTTGTTCCAATTAGCAAGATTTCTCAAGAGGTTAATCGATTATCAAAGAGAATCCTACATGCCACAATACTTTCAAAAATAAGATACCAGGGAAAAGACTCCAATCCCAGTCATCTCTAATGTGCTATAAAACCCAACTATTTCACTCTGTAATCTACTTGTTCCTTTACAGAGTTTGACATCCTTGCAGGCATGCCTGCTAAATTGCTTCAATCATGTCTAACTACTTGTAACCCTATGAGCTGTAGTATCCTGCCAGGCTCCTCTGTCTATGGAATTCTCCAGGCAAGAATTCTGGAGTGGGTTGCTATTTCAGATCTTCCAAACCCAGGGATCAAACCCACGTTTCTATGTCTCCTGCACTGGCAGGTGAATTCTTTATCACTAGCATCATCTGGGAAGCTATCCATGCCTACTCTCAAAGATATGTCTTATGTTTGCTAGATAATCACAAGAAAAATGAAAATAAGGATCCCAGGTTGCAGAAGTAGCAAATGGCAACATCTTTTGTTCTGTTTTGAATCGCATCTCTATAGTTGCCATATTAAAAGCAGAACTAAAGGCAGATAGCACAGAACTAGAATTAAAAATATGGAGAAGGGAAGAAGTAAATATATTTGTGAGACCTTTATGAGACAGGTAGTCTAAGAGTCAGCAACTATACACTTATTACTGTTTTTATGAAAATGCTCTATTTGTGTCTAGGTGAAGAATTACTCTGAGGTTGGATACTTAAAAAACAACAAAACCAAATAAAACCCACAGCAGTTTAGGTAATATATTATAATTTTAATATTTAAACAATGTAGTAGTGGGCAATCATTAGTGAAGTCTATTAACACCAGAGTTTTCTTTGACTAAATAAAACAATTCAAAAATAAGGCTAGAAATATGGGTAAGTATAAAGACAGAAAGCTATGTGGCAAGCAATATACAGAGATTCTAATAGGAATTGAGAATTTTTTTAAGTGAAACAAATATGGACTTGTTATTAATAGTTCTTGTGAAAGTAGTGAGTAAAATTATTCTTATTTAATAAGGCAAAGAACAGAAGAGTAAGGGGTTTGGTTCTGATAATCCTCTTGGATATTTTTGCCAGATGGGATTTGTCCTATGGTCAATGCCTGTGGCACCTGGCCCCTCTTCTAAGCAATAAGGTTTTCTCACACTCACTCTCCATCAAGCAAATTAACCATAGTACACATCCTGATGTGGAACAAGACATCCCTCTCCAATTCTAGTCTCTAGACTTAACTGGGTACATGGGCACAATCCAAAACTTCTTTCTATGCCTTGTTCAACAAAGAGGCACCAGGTTGCCTTGTTCAACAAAGAGGCATCAGGTTGGAGTTGTAATTTTTTGTAACAGTTGTTTTTGTTGAGTTATAATTGATGTATAATATTATGTTTCAAGTGTCAACATAGTCACACTTTTAAAAGTTATATTCCATTTATAGTTATTTATAGTTATATTCCATTTATAGTTACAGTATTCCCTATGCTGTACATTATATCCTTGTAGCTTGTTTATTTTATAATAGCGGTTTGTACCTGTTACTCCCCTCCCCTATAATGCCCACCCCTACTGGTAACCAATAGTTTGTTTCCTATATCTGTGAGCTTATTTCTGTTATATTTCATTGGTTTGTTTTATTTTTTAGATTCTACACATACATGATATCATACCATATTTGTCTTTTTCTACTGACTTATTTCACCTACATAACACCCTCCAAGTCCATTCATGTTTCTGCAAGTGACAACTTTTTTATGGCTGCTGCTGCTGCTGCTAAGTCGCTTCAGTCGTGTCCAACTCTGTGCGATCCCAGAGACGGCAGCCCACCAGGCTCTCCTGTTCCCTGGATTCTCCAGGCAAGAACACTGGAGTGGGTTGCCATTTCCTTCTCCAATGAGTGAAAGTGAAAAGTCAAAGTGAAGTCACTCAGTCGTGTCGACTCTTAGTGACCCCATGGACTGCAGCCTATCAGGCTCCTCCATCCATGGGATTCTCCAGGCAAGAGTACTGGAGTGGGATATCATCACCTTCTGTTTTATGGCTGAGTAGTACTCTATTGTGTATCTATATACACACACGTGCATTCTATATCTTTCTTCATTCATCTCTTAATGGACACAGATTTCATATCTTGGCAATTGTAAACAATGCAGTGAAACATCAGGATTTATGTATCTTCTCAAACTAATATTTTCATTTTTTTCTAGATATATAACCAGAATGGAGTTGCTTAGTCATACAGTAGTACTACTTTTAGTTTTTGAGCAATCTCCAGACTGTTTTCCACAGTGGTTGCACTAATTTACATTTCCACCAACAGTTCATGGGCATTCCATTTTCTCCACATCCTCACCAATTGTTTGAGGTCATTTTCATGATAGCCATTCCAACATGTGTGAAGTGGTATATTTCACTGTGGTTTTAACTTTCATTTCTTTGATGATTAATGGTGTTAAGCATCTTTTCACGTGACAGTGGCCATCTGTATGTCTTCTTTGGAAAAATGTCTATTCAGGTCTTCTGCTCATTTTTAATTTTTTTTTGATGTTGACTTGTATGAACTGTTTATATGCTTTTTATATTAACCCCTATCAGTCAAATCATTTGCAAATATTTTCTTCCATTCAGGAGTTTTCCTTTTTGTTTTATTGATTATTTCCTTTGTAGTGCAAAATCTTTTAAGTTTAATTAAGTCTCACTTGTTTATCTTTGCTTTATTTCCTCTGCTTAAGATAAAAATAATACTGTCAGGGAGTGTTCTTCTAGGATAACTCTGTTTTCTCCTAGGAGTTTATGGTTTCTGAACTTACATTTAATTCTTTAATTGATTTGAGTTTATTTCTGTATACGGTGTTACAGAATGTTCTATATTCATTGTTTACATGTAGCTATTCAGTTTTCTCAGCACCACTTATTGAGGAGACTGTCTTTTCCCTATTGTATGCTTTTGGGTTCTTTGTTGCAGGTCAGCTGACTACAATGGGTTTATTTCTGTGCTCTCTAGTCTGTTCCATTGATCTGCATGTCTGATTTTGTGTCAGTGCCATACTGCTTTGATGACTGTAGCTTCATAGCATAGTCTGATATTAGGCAGCATGATTCCTCCAGTTCTGTTATTCTTTCTCAAGATTCTTTTCATTATTTGGTGTACTTTGTGTTTCAATGCAGATTTTAAAATTATTTGTTTTAGTTCTGTGAAAAATGCCCTTGGAATTTTGATAGAGATTGCATTGAATCTGTAGATTGCTTTGGGTAACAAGGTAATTTAAACAATATAATTCTTCCAATGCATAAACACAATATATCTTTTTATTGGCTCATGTTTGTCTTCAATTTCTATCAGTATCTTATAGGTTTCCGAGAACGGGTCTTTTACCTTCCTAGGTGAGCTTATTCCCAGATATTTTGTTCTTTTTAATGTGATTGTAAATGGAAGTTTCCTTAATTTCTCCTTCTGATAGTTTGGCCTTCACGTATAGAATACAACAAATATCTGTATATTAATTTTATACCCTGCAACTTTACCAAGTTCATTGATGAGCTCTTGTAGCTTTTTGGAATTGCATTTTTGTTTCCTTGACAAGTTTTTCTAATGGGTGAGGCTGGTATTTTGTGTGGCAGGTAATGGTTTTCTAAATATTCTAATATACACAAATATATGCAACTTGGAAATTAGCACCATTGTGTTTTTGGCTATCTCATAGCAATTCCTAGGGTAGAAAGTGTGAGATATGTATAAAGAAAAACAAAAAAGAAAATTTATTTGAGCTGAAATTGACAGTAACTTACTCCAGCCAAAGATGAATTAATAATACATAGTATAATTACAAGGTCATGATTGTCGTGAAGTCGCAAAGAGTCGGACACAACTGAGCGACTTCACGATGATGACAACGACCTTGTAATTATATTATGCATTATTAATTCATCTTTGGATGGAGAAATAGTTACTGTCAATTTCAGCTCAAATAAATTTTCCTTTTTTTCTTTTATACATATCTCACACTTTCTACCCTAGGAATTGCTATGAGATAGCCAAAAACACAATGGTGCTAATTTCCAAGTCACATATATTTGTGTATATTAGAATATTTAGAAAACCATTACCTGCCACACAAATGTTAGCTTTTTTTTTTTTTTTTTTTACTTTAAACATTTGTTTTACCCTGTCCTAGAGAGGATTTCAGAGAAGGCAATGGCAACTCACTCTAGTACTCTTGCCTGGAAAATCCCATGGACGGAGGAGTCTGGTGGGCTGCTGTCCATGGTGTCGCTAAGAGTTGGGCACGACTCAGGGACTTCACTTTCACTTTTCACTTTCATGCATTGGAGAAGGAAATGGCAACCCACTTCACTGTTCTTGCCTGGAGAATCCCAGGGATAGGGGAGCCTGGTGGGCCGCCGTCTATGGGGTTGCACAGAGTCAGACACGACTGAAGCGATTTAGCAGCAGCAGCAGAAAGGATTTAGGGTGATATAGATGATAGACAGGTAGATAGATAGGTAGAAATAAACATGAACAGACATATTGTCTAACATGGCAGCCACTAGCCACATATGGCATTTGAATATTTGAAGTGTGACTGGTCTAAATTGAGACATGCTCTAAATGAAAAACAGCTATCAGGTTTCAGACTTATTATGAAAAATGAATATAAATATCTCATTAACAGTTTTCATATTGATTACAGGTTAAAATGTTAATATTTTGAATATACTAAGTTAAGTAAAAATTATTCATAAAATTAATTTCACCTCTTTCCTTTTATTTTCTTTAAGTTATTGCTAGGAAATGGAAAATTACATATATGGTTCATACTTTTATACTAATCAGTGGTAATATATTAAATGCAGTGAGATGAACCAAATTAACACTCCTGTATAACATCGTTAAACATTTCTCTGGCAATAATAGCTCAGAGGACCTTATTCTTAGGTACTAAATGTCCAGTGTAATGTGGAATAAGACTAAAACGAAGATTGAGTAGTAATGCTGCTAATTGTTGAAGATTGTTCTGGTACCCAGCCAGAGGGAATAAGAATTCATTTGAATGGGGTCTATAGCAAGATTAGGTGGTGGGGCTGAATACAACTAATGAATGTTTCTTTAATCCATTTATTTTGGCAATAGTGAATCATTTTTAAATGGTGAAATAGATTAGCATCCCTGTATCATTTGATTTTGTTAATAGTAGGAAAAAAATGTTGCCATCCCACAGCTATTGGAACAAACTGTAGAAATGGGAATTAATGAGACTCATTTCCACTCTGAACAGCCCTGGATCCTGCACTAGTCAGAGGCCAATGGAACTATATAATTACTTGAGTTAAAGAGAAATAAATGGCCATGGGCTCTAGCTTGGTTTCACTTTGATTTAAAAGGGAAAACTTTGTACATATTCAATTTGATGTAGGTGACTTTTGGTAGGGGTATAGCTGGAAAAGCCAACACTTTTTTGTGAAAATGTACTTACTTGACAGAAACAGAAATACAGGTTCAAGCATTTCATGTTGCGGGGGAGGGGGGTGTTAGGACATCTAGTTACATGTCATTCCCCTGCTCCTAAAGCAGCTCCCCTCCCCAGCAGCTAAAATAGGCTCTCTCATTAGTTTTTGCTTATTATCATGGAGACAGAAGCATCAGATGAATATCACGGATTACAAGTCATATTGAAAAATTTAGAAAGATGCAACAGAAGTTTCTTTTTATTTAATTAAGCATGATTAGCATTTTTCCATGTTTACCTTCTCAGTATAGCAGTATAATGAAGTTTATTGACGTGTTTCAGGTAATTTGTGATCTAAACTAAAGTGAGTTGATGGATGACCCTCATAGATTTCCTAGACTTTTAAAACTGAGATTTGAGTTATCAAAACCTTCTTATGTATTTATAAAATGAGCAAGCTACTTTGTTACATAAATTATTATGAGGCTACATTGCCTCAGCTCTCCCTTATTACTGTTAAGTTTTTAAAGGCTGTGGAAAACCTTGTGGATGTTGTCAAAGTTTTCTAGCTCATGGGATTTTTGTAAAATTGTAAAGGTTAAAATAGGTAATAAATGTAAATCCTTAGTTCAGTGTCTGCCATACACTTGAATGTTTATGTGTGCGCATATATATATATATATATTTATGACTCATGAAAATAAACATACATGTGCATAAAATAGTATATAAAGTTATTTTATTCAGATATCAAGATATGTTTTCATATTTAATCTTTGTATATTATTTACTTGTTTACAATGAGCATTCTTTTAAATCTTAAAAATAACTCACTCAGTCATGTTTGACTCTTTGTAAACCAGTGAACTGTAGCCCTCCAGTCTCCTCTGTCCATGAGATTCTCCAGGTAAGAATATTAGAGTGGGTTGTCATTTCCTCCTCCAAGGGATCTTACCGACTTGGGGATTAAACTGGTGTCTCTTCCATTACAGATGGATTCTTTATCACTGAGCCATCAGAGAAGTCACAAAATAACTAAGGTTATAAACAAAAATGAAAATGATTAGCTGAGAGGTTGCTGAGGGTCAGACAAGACTGAGTGACTTCACTTTCACTTTTCACTTTCATGCATTGGAGAAGGAAATGGCAACCCACTCCAGTGTTCTTGCCTGGAGAATCCCAGGGACGGGGGGAGCCTGGTGGGGTGCCGTCTATGGGGTCGCACAGAGTTGGACACGACTGACGTGACTTAGCAGCAGCAGCAGCTGATGGTAGTAAGTATTTCTGACAGTTATAAATATTTTCAGAAAATTTACTATTATTAATTATTGCCTACCAAATACTGTATTTGAAAATGTATATTGTGTGAAAAAATGAGATTCAGATCAATAGAATAGAAATTTTATTCAATTTATTTTAACTTCTTCAGTCATATTATTTTATTTAATAGTATAACGCATGTTGAGTTTAGTATTATGGAGTTGAAATTACTAGGTTTTCCCTTTTTAATAAAATCAATATATGATAATCTAAATTGTTCTCTCTTCTCACCCAAAACATTATGTATCCTCACAGGTGTAACTTGCAGCTATGACTTTTGACACATAATAACTGTGCAGATATTTGTTCAAAAGCATAATGTGCCCTTGTAAGCTTTTGGAGGTTTCTTCACATTTTCTTATACGGATCTGTTAGGTTACTAGGGTTTTTTTTTGTTTTTTTTTTTTTCCCCCTACATTGCTACTTAGACTTTACATTTAGGGTTTTAATTCATTGTTAATCTTGTAACAAATATTTTACAAAACTAACTTAATTTGGGATATGTTAACTAAAGCAGTATTTTTCTTGGGTAAGATTCTACCTTTATTCTCCTTGCTTTCCTTCTGTGGGTGGTGTGTTATTAAAAATAACATGTCATGTTTCTTATAATGAATCCCCTAAAGAAAAATATGGACAGAAGTAAAAGACAGAAACAATATGTGTCAGTCATAAAGGAGGAGTGAAATCTAGCTTACGGAGCAAAAATTAAATGACTAAAAATATCTAATCAACAGTGACATTTTTGAGTACCAGCTGTGCAGCATAGCAGGATTCATCTTAGTCTGCAAGAGAGCTTATACAGCTCATCAGAACTAGTGAGTAAAGTACAGGACCAGGATTCAGGAAATCTGTTGACAGTCTCAATTTTGGCACTTGATGCAGAAACACATCCAAGATTATTCATCTGTTCAAAGGAGATGTTGGTAATTGTCAGTACATCACTTATGAAAAATATAAATGAAGAAGTTTATAGACATATTAGTTCTGAAAGCTGAAAACTTTCAATGTGTTATGAGTATTCATTTCAAAAGCCATTTTTGTGACCCTCTATACATTGCCTAACTTCTCCGTGACTCAGTACCTCACTCATAATAGTAGGATTATAATAATATTTATCACTTGTGGTTATGTATAGATTCAGTAAAGAAATGCTCAAAAGGAACATAGAATTGTCTCAACACATTTGAGCTATTAATATTATTTGTAAATTATGATAAATGACCCTGGATCTTTCATTAATAAGTTGAAATTAAAATTATTTTCTTATTGAGACTACTTTCTAATTGATACAAACTAAAGTGATGTTCTTTTATATTTTTAGTTAATTAAAAGACTTCTTGAATGAAATCTAAGAAATACTAGCCACATACTAAATTCAAGTAAATGACAATCCAGAATATACTGTTTTCCATGAAAAAGAGAATAAATAACTGATTTTTTTGGAATTTGCATAATAGAGATAATAACACATCTAATTTTTAAATCCAGTGAAAATACAAGTAACTTTGGTATACATACTTAAAGACTGTATGGCACAAAGAGATTCATATTGGTGGCAGATTTCATGTTGGCTTCCATAGATTCAATCATATGATTTAAATAATTTTTCATTCTGCTTTTGCATTTGGATTAAGATTGGAATTTATCCAATTTATTACTTAAAAATTACTCCAATTTTTATTTTAAAATATATATTTATTATATGACTATGTCATAACTTGTCACTTCCCTATTAGAATATGTGATAATTTAATGTTCCTTCCCAATTGCTGAGTATCTAGATTGACTCTAAATTTTGTATTTTAAATGCTACTTTAAAAAATAAATTCAGGCATATACCTATTTCAGTATATAGAATCATTCAGGAGGGATTTCCAGAACTGGAATTATTGAAGTGTAAATTTTAAGATTTTTAATACTACCAAAAATGACTTCCCAGATAGTAGTAATACAGTGCTCCTTTTGCCATATATCCATCAACATGGGGCTTTATGATTTTTATGACATTAGAATAATTTCATAAGCAAAACATATTATATGCTTTGTTTCTTCAAGTTTTATTTATTATATTAAATATCTTTCAGTATGTTTAATAGGTCTGCCTGCAATTATATATTAATAGGTCTACTTTTTCTTTATTAATATTCAGTTCATTTTTGCCAAATCATCTATTGAGAAGTTCTTTTTCTCTATTCCTTGGTACAATTAATATTTTATAGAAATTAACTCAAAATGGATCACAGACCAAACTATACCTAACTGAGGCAATGACCATGCAATGTAAGGATATGTGGGTTGTTTAAGCACTGATTAAAGGATAGTGTAGCTACAACAGAAAGTATGGCACACAATTTAAGAAAAAACAGTAGAGAGTAACAGACAGTAGGTAGACCACACAGAGCCGTACAGGCCAAGTTAATAATTTTGGCATTTATGTAAAAATAATGTGAAAGTATTAGAAGAGATTGATCTCACTCTAGTATGTGGCATGAAGAATTACTTAGAAGAAGAAGAAAACTGAAAGAGATACCATCAATCAGAAGGGGCTGGAAGATTTCAGGTGAAAGATAATAATGACTTGGTCTAAATTGGTGCAAGAAATGAAGACGATAGGATAAATTTAAAATTTATATTCAGGAGGTGAAATCAAGGGCTCTGATGATGAATTTTCCAATGAGGTTGAATGAGAGTGAGGCAGCCAGAGTGATGTGAGACACTTTGTGAAACTGAAGTTATAGTAAACTCTATAGAGATAAGGCTGTGCAGAGCATTTGGTCCAATGAATGTTTTGAATACGAACAACTGTCCTCTACTCAAGATAAGGAACCATATTCAAGCAGCTGTTGGGAAATAGATGAGTTCAATATTGAGTACGTTGGTTTAACAAGCCTTTTGATGTGCTTAGGAGATATTGAGCAGATAGTAGAATATAGTGTTGGCACATACAAGAGGTCTCACTAAAGAATGCACAGGGTTTTAGAAAGATAGTCAAGCATGTCTCAAAGGATGTTTTCTATGAACCGAATACTGAGTCTGAAAAGGAAATAGTACATGTATTTGAAGAACTCCAATGTTTAAAACCAAAAAAGAAAATATAATAGAGAAGAATGAGGAGATCATTTTATCACTGGAGCTAAGGAAAAGAATGTATTTCAAAAACAGGTTTTTTTTTCATTGAATGTTATAATCATTTTGTCAGCATTTTGTCCACAATTTGATTATTTTGATAAAAATGTCAAGGGGGTAACACCTTCTATTTCAGGTACTGTGACGACATCACAGGGAAGTTTGACAAAATCTATATGCTTTTTTGTTCATTGTGTCCTTCCACATGGCTTCCTTTGAACTATTACAGTTATTCAAACTATTTAGCTGGATGCTTAGTTTATTATTCACTCTCTCTTAACTCGAGCATGCAAAATATTAAACAGTTTGGCCATGTTTGATGTTTACTGATTATTTAAAAATTTTGTTCCAATACATTAAAACAATGTTTCATTGCATTTAAAAAACTGTTTTGCAAGTTGGTGTTTACCTAAAAGACTAAATTTCTGACAGGGCCACAAATTTCCCATGCCTCTGATTTTTGTTATTTGTTCAGAACTCTCTGGGATTGCTTTTAAAGACATCTAAATGCTAATTTGGAAAAAGATGCCCTGACAGAAATTAAAATATAAAATTTTTGCAGATAATGTAGTAATGTAAAAATCACATCTAAAAACATGCAATTGACTTTGTCACATCTCTGTACTTTATTGGTGGATTTTGTTCAAAACTATGTTTTAAACGAAGAGTACAACCTGATAAATTTCTACCTTTAGAATATTTCCCATAGCATGCAAGTATTGGTAAGTTAAATTTGAATGGATCACTAAAGATAAACTTTCCTCCAAAAAAAAATTAACAGTTACAGCTACTTAAAAACATTGTTTTTATCTTTCTGTATAAAGCATCATTTAATTCTAACTGGAAAATGACCTTTAGAAACAAAAAGAAGCAAAAAAAAACCCATATAGAATAAAAGGGAAAAAATATTTATATATTGATACTTTTGGGATAAAGACTGAAGTGTCTCATATCTTCTTTGCTTGATCACAAACAGTACACACAGGAAAGCAAAGATATGTTATGCATAGAAGCTTTTCAATTCCTAGTGGCCACGTGAAATTTAGCAGATTTTTAAAATTCATCTCATTTTGTCTGGAGTGTCTTATCTGGTTCTGCGTAACAGGCAGAGCAAAGCTTGCTATTGCTCATTTCAATCCAGCTCATTTTCTTTTAAGAGACTCGCTTCTTGACCGAACTTCAGTGAGGTTCCTATCAGGCCTCTTTTTGGAGGGCTTCCCTGGTGGCTCAGATGGTAAAGAATTTACTTGCAATACAGGAGACTCAGGTGACATAGGTTCAATCCCTGGGTCAGGAAGATCCCCTGAGAAGGGAACTGCTACTCACTCCAGTACTCTTGCCTGGAGAATCCCATGGATGGAGGAGCCTGGCAGGCTACAGTCCATGGGGTCACAAAGAGTTGGGCATGACTGAGTGACTAACACTTGACTAGGCCTTGGGTATCATTCTATCTTTGTCAGACATGTATGGCATAGTTTTAGCAATAATCTGGCAAAGTCAGTTTAGAGAGGATTCCCTCACCATTGATGACTGATCACATTAATATCTGATCAAATTCCTCAGGCCCCACTTGTGATATAGAAGTCCTTGGCCTCTCTTTGGCAAGAATTCTGTCAGGTCACTTTAGCAAGAATCTCCCTATCTTTGATGTCTCCTCTGAGTAATTTTACATCGACTCTCTCACTCTACTCCTTGGCTTTAAATTTCCACTTGTCTTTTCGTTCAAAGTTAAGCTTGATCTCTCTCCTCTGTTGCATTAGTCTTGACTAAAGTTGTCATTACTGTTTTAGTAAGTGTAAGAATAACTTTTTCTTTCTATAGTGCCTGATTATTACAATGACAGTAAAAATAATCTAAAAATAAAACATCCTAAATTAGGTCCTTGCAGATAAAAATAAGAAAACCACTCTCAGTTCATCCCACCCTCTCCTTCCCCTTCTGTGTCCACAAGTCCATTATCTATGTCTACGTCTCCATTGCTGCCCTTAAAATAGGTTCATCAGTACCATTTTTCTAGATTCCATATATATGTGTTAAAGTACAATATTTGGTTTTCTTTTTGAAATATGTGCATTACCATGTGTAAACTAGAGAGCTAGTGGGAAACTGCCATATAACACAGACAGCTCAGCCTGGTGCTCTGGGATGACCTAGAGCCAGTGAGTTTGAGAAATGGGAGGGAGGCTCAACAGGGAGGGGATCAATGTATACTTATGGCTCATTCATGTTGTTGTATGGCAGAAACAAATACAATATTGTAAACCAATTATCATCTAATTAAAAATTTTTAAAAAGTAAGCAGACTAAATAATTTTCCAAAGTGTTCAGGTAACTTAGAGTCACTTCTTGTTCAGCAGTACAGAGTCCTTTCTACTGTGAACCTCCATACTCTTTGCAGTCTATTGTGCTCTGGATGGGTATGAAGATATATATATGCAAAGTTCTAAGCATATGAATGTTTCACAAATAGCAGGCAACTCTTCTGATTACAAGAAAGAAGGTTAATTTGAATAGAAATCACTGAGTTGTAAATGTGAGAGACTCAAACACTCTTTTTCTCCCCTCATTTACTGGAGACGGAACATTTGTCAAGACTCTACCTGTCACATGGCCATAGGTTTAGCCCATTACCCAGAACTCATTTTATTCTACAATCTTGCTTTTTCACAAAGAATTGGAGATTTTGTAGCCCACACTACATAAAATCTTCATTACTCTGTTTCTGTTTGACTTGATCTCACATGTGGATGCTTGTATCCTGGGCTTCAATCCTGCATAACCACTTGTCATTCTCCAAATCTGTGGAGTCTATTTCATGCCTCCATTCTTTCCTATGTCTTTTTCACTTCTTAGAATCTTCCTACACGCATCTTATTCATTTATCTATGTTTTGTTTCCTTAATTAGTTGATTCTACAGTTATTCACTGAAGTTAATGTTACCTCTTCTATAACTTTTTCTTATCTCCTCAGAGAATCTGAGTTGTTTCTAAAAAGACACTCTTTCAGAATTTTGTATGATACATTTGTGGATCGTCAAACCTAGATCTGTTCATGACTATGTTTATGCCTGTCATTTCTACAAAGGCAGGAACTCTGTTCTATTTACTCTCGTATTTGTAGAACCTTTGTATGCCTGCCATTAGTAGGTGTTTATTAATATTTTATGAATTGATCAGAATATAAACTATGGCTTAGTTATGTATTTTACACTGAGTCTATTCAGGAGCAGCTTGCTCTCACCTGTATCCATTTTGAAGGCAGATTTAGATCTTAGTTGTATCTCCTAGAATTTCCATGTTCTCACAAACAGGACTGAGAAGTAACGACTTGCCACATAATTCATTGTGTTAAATCCCAATTGAAGGCACTTAGTTCTCTCTCATTATTGTCTCTCTACCCTTTACTCACTTTTGTCCTCTATATTATCTCCCAAAGACTCTCTAATGTCTTCTGTTGTTTTAAGTAACCCAGATGCTTTTGAACCGTGGTGTTGGAGAAGACTCTTGAGAGTCCCTTGGACTGCAAGGAGATCCAACCAGTCCATTCTGAAGGAGATCAACTCTGGGTTTTCTTTGGAAGGAGTGATGCTGAAGCTGAAACTCCAGTACTTTGGCCACCTCATGCGAAGAGTTGACTCATTGGAAAAGACTCTGATACTGGGAGGGATTGGGGGCTGGAGGAGAAGGGGACTACCGAGGATGAGATGGCTGGATGGCATCACCAACTGGATGGACGTGAGTCTGAGTGAACTCCGGGAGTTGGTGATGGACAGGGAGGCCTGGCGGCGGCGATTCATGAGGTCGCAGAGAGTCGGACACGACTGAGCGACTGAGCTGAACTGAACTGAGCTCTGCCTGAAATTATTTATTAATATATCACATGATGCAAAAACCTTAGAAGATGAACCATTTTAAAATCTGTTATTCAAATAGGTTGTCATAAGTGGGTAAAAATTCTTGCTGACCTCAAGTTAAATATTAATGAAATAAGCCTTTTGAGGAAAAAGCTAGTGAGATTGCCACAAAGAAAATTTATTTTTCATTTTATATGAGTTATTATATTTACATAGAATAGCAGCCCACTGTTTAAATGATTCCTTAAATGAATTAATTTATACAATTAATTTTTCTTAAGGCAAATAATTATCAGTAATTTATCCTTATCAAAATTTGAATTTTTATATGCTAGATTTGTTTAACAAAATAGTTTTTAAGAGATGGCTTCAATGAAGCCTAAGCCTATAAGCCTAAGCCTATAAGCCTAAGCCAATAACTCCCTAGAGGTATATTATTGAGACATTCACCTTTCACTAATTCATTGGTTCAGTAACTAACAGTGAGTGCTCACCATATTTCAGGTTTCCCCCAAATAATGTTTGCCTAACAAATGAATGAATGCATTCAAGAAACAATGGATGAAAGTGAATGTATAGATAGATTCAGTTTTCCTTATGTCTTCTTGATTTGATTTCCCTTAGTTCATAAAGTTTATAGGACTCTGTCTTTCAAATAGAGCATTTGTTTGTTTTTGAGGACACTATTAAGGCAGATTAGGAATTTATTAGCATCACAATTTAGGACTTTTTAAAGATATAATGGGGAAGGAAATGGCAGCCCACTCCAGTGTTCTTGCCTGGGGAATCCCAGGGATGGGGGAGCGTGGTGGGCTGCCGTCTCTGGGGTCAAAAAGTGGTGGACACGACTGAAGTGACTTAGCAGCAGCAGCAGCAAAGATATTATTAAGTGTAGGTAGAATAACTTTAAATGATACCTAACTGGCATGTGGTTGCAGACCTTTCTCCATCTTCCTGTTTCTTTGATGTAGTCTTTTTTTTTTTTAATGGAAAATATTTATTCTGAAATTGCTTTGTGAATAGATGATGTCACAGTTTTTTGTTCTTGTTGTTTTCTGTCAAATGTCAACATGAATCAGCCATAGGTATACATATATCCCCTCCTTTTAGGACCTCCCTCCCATTTTCCTCCCCATCCCACCCATCAAGGTTGATACAGAGCCCCTATTCAAGTTTCCTGAGCCATACAGCAAATTCCCATCGGCTATCTATTTACAAAGGAGGGGTGCTCTAGAGCTCTCCTTGCTTTTTCATTAAGTCACTCAGTAAACCCTTGACCTCTTTGTTTCTGCACTTTGCCTGCAGTAAAACTCATATATTTGACTAAATCCACAGTGCAGAAAATCAGAAAGTGTGAGCTTGAGGTTACAAAATAACAGTAAAAATAAGGAAAGAATTTGCAACCAGTCAATTTGCATATGGAAATTTTAATCTCAGCTCAACGAATGGCTATGTTCTAATCACTCAGTCAGCAGCTGCTTAAAATTAGTGATGAAAGCAGCATGTTTTTTCTTCTTTCAGTATGACAGCCCCTCAAAATATGTAAACCTATTTTTTACAGAGTTCTTCATTTCTATGCTTGTTTCTTTACTTACTTTTAAAAAGTCGTCATAATTTTTTAATGTAGTGTGCTATATGACACAATGGATGAGTTTACAACTGAATACCATGTGGAGTATTTTAAACATTTTGTTTATCACCACAAAAGATGAGATCTACTGTATTCTTTTTCTTTTCTTTTCATTTCTTTACTTTTGTTTTGGGAATACTCGTTATATATTGATTTATATATAATTTATGTGAAAATAATATAAATTCATACTAGTTGTGTGAATCAAATGCTAATCATAGAAAAACTGATAATGTATAATGATGGAAAAAACACATTTTAAAAATGCAAAGTATACTTAACATTTATGTATCAATGAGGAAGAAATTTTCCCTCTAACCTTCTAGGTTCTTCTGGATGGTCTAAGAATTAAATTAACTTGAGACAGAGTAACAGGAGAAAATCAAATTTAATTTCAGTCCTTCGGGAAACCTACATACATGGGATCGTCAGAGACCCTATATACCTGGTAAGCTCAGAGATAGAAAGGCAAAGTGAGGTATATATGCTATCCTGATCTAAGGAATGGAATGGGGCCCTGAGGCTTCTGAAGACAGGGGAGCCATTCACCAGACAATAGCAAGAAGAGGTTCGTGGGACTCTTTGTGACGCCATGGACTGTAGCCCGCCAGGCTCTTCTGTTCATGAGATTTTCCCGGAAAGAATACTGGAGCGGGTGGCCATGCCTGCTTCCAAGGGATCTTCCTGAGCCAGAGATCAAACCTACCTTTCTTGAATCAGCAAGTAGATTCTTTACTACTGAGCCACTGGGGAAACCCAGGAAGAAGAGATCTTTAGTAATTGTTTGCCCTCCCATATAGATGGGATCTCTGAGGTAAAATTTATCTTCAGTAATAACACTTCTCTGGGAAAAATTTCCAATTTAAATCTTCTGGATATTTAAAGGAGAGGCAAATTCTCTTGAATTTGCAGTCTCATTTGCCTTTAGCTCAAAATAATTTGACTCCAAAGGAGCATATTTAGGGAGGCTCATTCTGAATCCTACATGTGCCTGGGAGAAACAAACACCCCCTGCTAATTTTATAAAACAACAGTTTTCAGCCATTTAAAAAAATCACCTCTCCAGATTTAATATTTCAGTGCTTTAACAGAAAGGAATAGATTTACATGGGACATACTTTTTAAGTATGAGTGTAAACAAGTGATACTTCAAGCTGGAGAAGAAACTATAGTTTGATATACTGGAGATTAGAGAATGGAATTGTAGGTGTCTTTCATCATGAATATCATGTTTCGTTACTTGGATTTTCACCTTTCTTTTCCTAACAGTTTCTCTTGGTCATCCCAGTGGTTGTAACATTGTTGTAGTCCTCATGATACTTTCTTTGCTTATGGATGAGGAGAGTACTTACAAGATGACCAAAGCCTGGATCAAATATATTTAAGCAGTGGTTTCAGGTTCTCTGTAAACTGTAGGCTTCAGGGCTATGCAAGGCCGTCCTCTTTAGCACCTCTGATTATACTTGGCATACACACGGGACTGTGAGGTAGTTAAAGTAGGGAATAGGAGTCCAAAATGGCGGTGGCTAAAAGACTAGGAATGGAAGAGCCCGTGAAAGTAGAACAAAGCAAGGTCCGAGGACCGGAGGGAGGACCTTGGGTAGAACAAACAGCACTCCTGGCTGGCCCAGTTTACACGGGCAGGCCCAGGGGAGGAAAGCACATAAAGAGAGAGCCAAAGGGCCGGGGGGCTCTCTGCGGGCATGCGCCCTCTGTCTCTCTCTCTCTCTCTTTCTCTCACTCTTCTCTTAGTGTCTTTCGGGTCGGCATGGCCCCATGCCTTGAGGATGTATTTTCCTTTATTTTCTAAATTAAACTGAGGGAGCTATAACACTGTCCCAGAGCTGTTGACAGGCTGAGGGCTTTAATGTCCCTCACTTCAACTTTATTGAGACAAGACAGAACCGAGGAGAATACACTCGCCTGACAGTACCAAATCAATGTAGGTTTTTGAACAATAATATGCTCTTCTGCTTATCTTTATCTGTTAAAGTTAGCTCACAAGTAAAAACAGATACTATTTTTAGTTGTTTTGTATACGTGTGTATGGTAAGAACATTTAAAGGCCTATTTTCTTAGCAAATGCCAAGTATATAATAGACATAGTCTTATTAGCTGTAATCACAATGCTATACACTAGATTCTGAAAGCTTACTCATTGTATATTTGTACCTTTGGCCAGCATCACCCACATTTTTCCTATCCACCCCCACCCCCAAAACTCTGGCTACCGCAGTCCTACTCTCTGATTCCGAGTCTGACTTTCTAAAATTCCACATGTATGTCAGATCCTACAGTATTTGTCTTTCTGTGTTTGGCTTATTTCACTAAGCATCAGTTCAGTCATTCAACTGTGTCTGACCTTTGCGACCACATGGACTGCAGCATGCCAGGCTTCCCTGTCCATCACCAAACTCCTGGAGCTTGCTTGAACTCATCTCCATTCAACCATCTCATCCTCTGCCATCCCCTTCTCCTGCCCTCAATCTTTCCTAGCATCAGAGTCTTTTTCAATGAGTCAGATCTTTGCATTAGGTGGCCAAACTATTGGAGTTTCAGCTTCAGCATCAGTCCTTCTGATGAATATTCAGGAATGATTTCCTTTATGATTGACTGGTTGGATCTCCTTATAGTCCAAGGGACTCTCAAGAGTCTTCTGCAACACCACAGTTCAAAAGCATCAATTCTTCAGCACTCATTTTTCTATATAGTGCAACTCTCACATCTATACATGACTACTGAAAAAACCATAGCTTTGACTAGACAGACCTTTGTTTTCAAAGTACTGTCTCTGCTTTTTAATATGTTGTCTAGGTTTTTCATAGCTTTTCTTAAAAGGAGCAAGGGTCTTTTAATTTCATAGCTGCAGTCATCATATGCAGTGATTTCTTTCAATATAAGAAAGTCTATCATCACTGTTTCTACTGTTTCCCCATCTTTTTCTATGAAGTAATGGGACCGGATGCCATGATCTTAATTTTCTGAATGTTGAGTTCTCAGCCAGCTTTTTCACTCTCCTCTTTCACCTTCATCAAGAGGCTCTTTAGTTCTTGTTGCTGTCTTCCATTAGGGTGGTGTCATTTGCACATCTGAGGTTACTGATATTTCTTCTAGCAATCTTGATTTCAGCTTGTGCTTCATCCAGCCTGACATTTCACATGATGTACTCTTTATATAAGTTAAATAGGCAGGGTGACAATATACACCCTTGATGTACTCCTTTCCCAATTTGGAACCAGTCTGTTGTTCCATGTCAGGTTCTAACTATTGCTTATTGACCTGCATACAGATTTCTCAGGAGGCATGTAAGGTGGTCTGGTATTCCCATCTCTTTTAGAGTTTTCCATAGTTTATTGTGATCCAAACACTCAAAGGTTTTGGTGAAATCAATAAAGGAGAAGTAGATGTTTTTCTGGTACTCTTTTGCTTTTTTAATGATCCAAGCGATGATGGCAATTAATCCGGCTTGAACATGTGGAAGTTCACAGTTCATGGAGAGTTGAAGCCTCACTTGGAGAATTTAGAGCATTACTTTGCAAGCATATAAGATGAGTGCAATTTTGTGGTAGTTTGAACATTCTTTGACTTTACTTTTCTATGGAATTGGAGTGAAAACTGACCTTTTCCAGTCCTGTGGACACTGCTGAGTTTTCCAAATTTGTTGGCATATTGAGTGCAGCACCTTAACAGCGTCATCTTTTAGGATTTGAAATAGCTCAACTGGAATTCCATTCCATCACCTCCACAGGCCTTGTTTGTAGTGATGCTTCCCTACGGCCCACTTGACTTCACATTCAAGGACGTCTGGCTCTAAGTGAGTGATCAAATCATCGTGGTCATCTGGACTATGAGATATTTTTGTATAGTTCTGTGTATTGCTACCTTTTCTTATTTTCTGTTTCTGTTAGTTTCATATCATGTCTATCTTTCATTGTGCTCATCTTTGCATGATATGTTCCCTTGGTATCTCTAATTTTCTTGAAGGGATCTCTAGTCTTTCCCATTCTATTATTTCCCTCTATTTCTTTGCATTGATCACAACGAAGCCTTTCTTATATCTCCTTGCTGTTCTTTGGAACTTTGCATTCAAATGGCTATATCACTTAGCATCAGTTCAGTTCACTTCAGTCGCTCAGTCGTGTCCAACTCTTTGCCATCCTATGAATCACAGCACGCCAGGCCTCCCTGTCCATCACCATCTCCCGGAGTTCACTCAGACTCACATCCATAGAGTCTGTGATGCCATCCAGTCATCTCATCCTCTGTCATCCCCTTCTCTTCCTGCCCCCAATACCTCCCAGCATCAGAGTCTTTTCCAATGAGTCAACTCTTCACATGAGGCCGCCAGAATACTGGAGTTTCAGCTTTAGCTGAAAAGAAATCCCAGAGCTGCAAAGAAATCCTGAAAAGAAATCCCAGGGCTGATCTCCTTCAGAGGACTGGTTGGATTTCCTTGCAGTCCAAGGGACTCTCAAGAGTCTTCTCCAACACCACAGTTCAAAAGCATCAATTCTTCGGTGCTTAGCCTTCTTCACAGTCCAACTCTCACATCCATACCTGACCACAGGAAGAACCATAGCCTTGACTAGACGGACCTTAGTCAGCAAAGTAATGTCTCTGCTTTTGAATATGCTATCTAGGTTGGTCATAACGTTTCTTCCGAGGAGTAAGCGTCTTCTAATTTCATGGCTGTAGTCACCATCTGCAGTGATTTTGGAGCCCCCAAAATTAAAGTCTGACACTGTTTCCACTGTTTCCCCATCTATTTCCCATGAAGTGATGGGACCAGATGCCATGATTTCCATTTTCTGAATGTTGAGCTTTAAGCCAACTTTTTAGCTTTCCTCTTTCACTTTCATCAAGAGGCTTTTTAGCTCCTCTTCACTTTCTGCCATAAGGGTGGTGTCATCTGCCTATCTGAGGTTATTGATATTTCTCCTGGCAATCTTGATTTCAGCTTGTGTTTCTTCCAGCTCAGTGTATCTCATGATGTACTCTGCATAGAAGTTAAATTAGCAGGATGACAATATAGAGCTTTGATGCACTCCTTTTCCTATTCGGAACCAGTCTGTTGTTCCATGTCCAGTTCTAACTGTTGCTTCCTGACCTGCATACAGATTTCTCAAGAGGCAGGTCAGGTGGTCTGGTATTACTATCTCTTTCAGAATTTTCCAGTTTGTGGTGATCCACACAGTCAAAGGCTTTGGCATAGTCAATAAAACAGAAATAGATGTTTTTCTGGAATTCCCTTGCTTTTTCCATGATCCAGCGGATGTTGACAATTTG
This sequence comes from Nanger dama, assembly GCA_917880005.1. Classification (NCBI taxonomy): domain Eukaryota; kingdom Metazoa; phylum Chordata; class Mammalia; order Artiodactyla; family Bovidae; genus Nanger; species Nanger dama. Next base: position 43,742,108 of record CAKJTW010000007.1, read on the forward strand.
ATCTCTGGTTCCTCTGCCTTTTCTAAAACCAGCTTGAACATGAGGGAGTTCACGGTTCACGTATTGCTGCAGTCTGGCTTGGAGAATTTTGAGCATATTTTACTAGCATGTGAGATGAGTGCAATTGTGCGGTAGTTTGAGCATTCTTTGGCATTGCCTTTTTGGGATTGGAATGAAAACTGACCTTTTCTAGTCCTGTGGATACTGCTGAGTTTTCCAAATTTGCTGGCATATTGAGTGGAGGACTTTCACACCATCATCTTTCAGGATTTCAAACAGCTTAACTGGAATTCCATCACCTCCTCTAGCTTTGCTCGTAGTGATGTTTTCTTTTTTTTTTTTTTTTTCAGGTTAGCACTAGATTTCTGTCGTGTGCTTGGCTTCTCACAAAATCTTTCTATAGTTACTAGTGTCAGATGAGTGCCACGGGATGTTTCAGGTGCCAATAACTGCTTGCTGGGTCTTTTTTTAATACTTTATTCTACGTTACAATACTATATTTGTTTTGCCATATATTGACATGAATCAGCCACAGGTGTACACGATCTCCCAATGTCAAAGCCCCTCCCACCTCTCACCCCATATCATCTCCCTGGATCATCCCGTGCACCAGCCCCAAGCATCCTGTATCCTATATTGAACATAGACTGGCACTTCGTTTCTTATATGATAGTATACCTATTTCAATGCCATTCTCCCAAATCATCCCTCCCTCTCTCTCTCCCTCAGAGTCCAAAAGTCCATTCTATACCTCTGTGTCTCTTTTGTTGTCTCACATACAGGGTCATCATTACTATCTTTCTAAATTCCATATATATGTGTCAGTATACTGTATTGGTGTTTTTCTTTCTGGCTTACTTCACTCTGTATAATTGGCTCCAGTTTCATCCATCTCATTAAAACTGAGTCAAATTTATTCTTTTTAAGGGCTGAGTAATACTCTATTGTGTGGCACTGCTTTCTTATCCATTCATCTGCTGATGGACATCTAGGTTGTTTCCATGTCCTGGCTATTATAAACAATGCTGCAATGAACACTGGGGTACATGTGTCTCTTTCAATTCTGGTTCCTCAGTGTGTATGCCCAGCAGTGGGATTGCTGGGTCATAAGGCAATTCTATTTGCAATTTTTAAAGGAATCTCCACACTGTTTTCCATAATGGCTGTACTAGTTTGCATTCCCACCAGCAGTGTAAGAGAGTTCCCTTGTCTCCACACCCTCTCCAGCATTTATTGCTTATAGACTTTTGGATCACAGCCATTCTGACTGGAGTGAAATGGTACCTCATTGTGGTCTTGATTTGCATTTCTCTGATAATGAGTGATGTTGAGCATCTTTACATGTATTTGTTAGCCATCCGTATGTCTTCTTTGGAGAAATGCCTATTTAATTCTTTGGCCCATTTTTTGATTGGATTGTTTATTTTCTGGAGTTGAGCTGCATAAGTTGCTTGTATATCTTTGAGATTAGCTGTTTGTCAGTTGTTTCATTTGCTATTGTTTTCTCCCATTCAGAAGGCTGTCTTTTCACCTTGCTTATAGTTTCCTTTGTTGTGCAGAAGCTTTTAATTTTAATTAGATCCCATTTGTTTATTTTTGCTTTTATTTCCAGTATACTGGGAGGTGGATCATAGAGGATCCTGCTGTGATTTATGTCAGAGAGTGTTTTGCCTATGTTTTCCTCTAGGAGTTTTATAGTTTCTGGTTTTACATTTAGACCTTTAATCCATTTTGAGTTTATTTTTGTGTGTGGTGTTAGAAAGAGATATAGTTTCATTCTTTTTCAAGTGGTTGACCAGTTTTCCCAGCACCACCTGTTAAAGAGACTGTCTTTATTCCATTGTATATTCTTGCCTCCTTTGTCGAAGATAGGTATCCATAGGTGTGTGGATTTATCTCAGGCCTTTCTATTTTGTTCTATTGATCTATATTTCTGTCTTTGTGCCAGTACCATACTGTCTTAATAACTGTGGCTTTGTAGTAGAGCCTGAAGTCAGGCAAGTTGATTCCTCCAGTTCTATTCTTCTTTCTCAAGATTGCTTTTGCTATTCGAGGTTTTTTGTATTTCCATACAAATCTTGAGATTATTTGATCTAGTTCTGTGAAAAATATTACTAGTAGCTTGATAGGAATTGCATTGAATCTGTAGATTGCTTTGGGTAGTATACTCATTTTCACTATATTGACTCTTCCGATCCATAAACATGGTATATTTCTCCATCTATTAGGGTCCTCTTTGATTTCTTTCATCAGTGTTTTATAGTTTTTGATATATATATCTTTAGTTTCTTTAGGTAGGTATCGTAGTGATGCGTTCTAAGGCCCACTTGACTTCACATTCCAAGATGTCTTTCTCTAGATTAGTGATCACATCATGATTATCTGGGTCGTGGAGATCTTTTTGTACAGTTCTTCTCTGTTTTCTTGCCACCTCTTCTTAATATCTTCTGCTTCTGTTAGGTCCAGACAATTTCTGTCCTTTATCGAGCCCATTTTTCATGAGGTGTTCCCTTGGTATCTCTAATTTTCTTGAAGAGATCTCTAGTCTTGAAGAGATCTCTAGTCTTTCCCATTCTGTTGTTTTCCTCTATTTCTTTGCATTGATCACTGAAGAAGGCTTTATAATGTCCCACAAATTCATCCATCTTGTTGGAATTGGCAGAATTTCCTTCCTTTTCAAGACTGAACTATATTCCAAGAGAAACTGAATGATGTGTAGCTAGGACCTCAAAACTGGTTCAAGACAGCACAATTATACAAAACAAAACACTATTACATTTTGTATACCTGTTTGCAAAACAAACCTTTTTATTAGTGCTTTAAAAAACTATATAATCAAAACGCCGTATCTTTATTGATCTTTAGTTATGGAAAGTAGTAAATTAAGGTAGGAATGCGACTAAGACCTGATTTTTAATCTCGTTTCTTCTACTAATAGGGGATCTGTATGTCTACAGAACTGTTGGGCAGAAGGTAAATTTTCAGTAAAAAGATGAAAACTCTGACAATTAATGTGTGCCATGGTGACTATAGTTACAAGTACTAAGTTTTATACTTGAAATTTGCTAGGTGTCAATCTTAAGCATTCTCACCGTACACACTTCAAAGTACCTTTGTGAAGTGATGGAGATACCAATTAGCTTGATTATGGTAATTACTTTGCAATGTAGACCCATATAAAATCATCATATTGTGTACATTAAACATTTACAGTTTTTATTTGTCAGTTATATCTAATAAAGCTGGAAAAACATATAGTGAACTTGGAACACTTTTTTTTTTCATGGATTGAAAAAATTATTGCCAAACCCAATACCTAGATTGTCTCCTAAATTATCCTCTAACAGTTTTATAATTTTGTTTCCTTCACTTAGGTCTGTGATCTTATTTGAATAATTTTTATCACAATTTTTATCTGATTCATGGCAAATTTTTCAAGTGAGTGTCTTAATCTGCCACTATTTTCACCAAGTTTCTTGTTTCCTTTCTCTTTTTCCTTACAGTACTTTTGTATAAAGTCCATGCTAATTCTTGTTTACTCAACACCTCTGTGAAATAAGGTAAATTCTTATTAGACAAGCTCTTTGAAGGAGACTATTGTGATGTTGTGACCACAGATGATTTCCATTCTGGTGGCAATTCTTCCTGTTTTAACATAAATTTCTTTATAGCCTAAATTTCCCTGGGAACCTTTACTTCCCTCTACCAACGTAAATTGACAGCTATATTGTTCATAGTGTGAAATATTTGTCTTTGCTTCTTCCTAATAAGAGACTACTTCCTGGAAGCCATAGGGAAGTATTTAGGTTCTTGGGATTATTTTGTGCCTTTGTCTTTCTTATTCTTTGTGACAAACTTGATCCAGGAAAGGTCCTGCTAATCTTCCAAGTACTCTGTTCTTGTCATTCCAAAATAAATATTTGGTTTCTGCTCCTGAATATAACACATACATTTGAAGGCCTGTGTTCCATCAGTTTTCTTTCTGAACATTTGTCTGCATGCAACACTGCATGTATGTGTGTGTGTGTGTGTGTGTGTGTGTGTGTGTGTGTGTGCGCGCTTTGTCATGTCTAAATCTTTGTGACCCCTGTGGACTGTAGCCTGCTAGGCTGCTCTGTCCATGGAGTTTTCCGGATAAGAACATTGGAATGGGCTGACATTTCCTCCTCCAGGGGATCTTTCTGACTCAGGGATCAAAACCCTGTCTCTTGCATTGGCAGGCAACTTTTATTTAATTTAGCATTATTTACTTTAATATTGTTCATTAAAACAACATATGTATTTTAGTTCTGTATAAAATAGAATTTTTCTTTCTGTTTCATTTCCTTTGCTATCCTGGAAGATTTTTGACTGGTCTGTGGGCAACATAAACCTTACTGGTGCCATATTCCCTTTCTCTCTGTCATTTATTTCTCAATCAGGATTTACTGAGGGCTGACTGCATTGCTAGAGAAACTTCAGTTAATGGATTTTATCCAACAGCAAAAATAAAGAAAGAAAAAACTTTTGGAAAAGATAAATTGTAAGAACTGAAGAGACCTCTCCAACTCATATGTATGTGAAGTAATTAAAACTTTATAATGAATACTTACACCTTATGGCAGTTCAACATAATGATTGCAGTTCAAACAGTATTCTAGTTTCTGGGGGATCATGCTTCACTTAAAAAAAATTAACTACTGAGTTAATTAACATGGAGTTTTGGAGTTAAGCCTTTGCTTTAAGCAATTTAGACAAGATCAAAAATAACAAAAGCCATTGTTATTATTTATTGAGCACTTACCATGTGCAAGGTGTTACCCTTTGTCCTTTACAAGAATAAACTTATTTTAATTTTAACTTGTGAAGTAGGTACTGTAATTCTCTTCAAATTATAGATGACAGATTTAATGATGTTGTAAAACTTGCCTAAAGGGGTATATTTAATAAGTGACAAAAGATACCAACAAACCATGGGTAAGAACAGTCTAGTGGCAAAGGTAAATGATATTTTACATGTGTTTATTAATTTACCCTTTTATCCACTTATTTACCCAACAAGTACATTGATGCATACTCATGACAGACAGTGGGCTAGGTTTTAGACACACAGCAGTAAAACAATACCAGAACAGTCTCAGGCTCTAGTGAATTCACAGTTGTATTAAGGAAATAGGCATTTGACAAACAATAGCATGTATACATGAAAAATAACCACTGTGTTGATATTTGCTAAAAAAAAAAAAAAAGTACACGATCTGCAGAATTATGTAACATAGGATCCAGGGTATTCTGATCGATGAGTCATGGTTAATGTGGAAAATTCAGCTTTCAGATGGAATGGGAAGGATAAAAATGGACTAGACTGGCACAGGGATTGAGGATAAAATTCCAGTATAAACAACAGTAGCACATGTTTACAAAGGTTCTAGTGTAGGAGCACATCCTATTCAAGGAAGTAAAAGGTCAGTTTGTCAAGAATACAGAACAAAGAGAAGGAAATGGTGGCTGATGATGTCAGAGGAGTTACTGGAATCAGATTGTGTTGCTTTGTATCCTATACTAAGTGTTTTGGATTTCCTCATAAGAACATAGGGAACTACTCAAAGTTTTAAGCAATAGAGTGAAATCTGTGATCAACCTGGCAACGATGTGAAGATCTCTTTAAAGGTGGGAATGATTTGAAGAATGTTTCAGTATTCCTGGGGAAAGATGACAGTTTCTTGGACTAGAAATGAGAAAATGTAGATGGAGAGAATTTAATTGAATAGAGACAAGTGTGTTAAAATGGAAGAAGTTGGTGTGTGGCATGATAAAGGAATGTGTTATTGATGATGACTGTCAAGTTTTGGCTTCAGCAACTTAAAGAAAGATAGTGTCATTCACTAAACTAGAGAACAGTAGAAGGAAGACCATATTTCTTGCACAAAATTGAGTAAAATCACCTTTGAGATATTCAAAGTGCAAGGCCAAGTTGTTGGCAGTTTGATATGAAAGTCATAAACTCAAAGTATAGGTTTTAGATAGAGATACCCATGTTGATGATTACTGACATCATAATTTTGAATGGAATATCAAAAGGAGAATTTAAAAGGAGAAAAATGAATGCCAAGACTATTTTTAAAGGCATTCCAATGTTTAAAGGCTGGTGGAGGAGAAGAAGCCTCCAAGCAAAAAAAAAGAAATAATGAACGAGGAAAAAGAACCAGGAATGTACAGCCGGAAGGCAACAGAATTAAACTTGCTGCTCTCTTGTGGAAAGCCCTTCTCTCATTCATCTATAGCTCCAGTCCATTACTTCTTTTTCACATTAACATTAAACCTTTTCTTACCACTCTGTTTAAATTTGGATTTCATAACCCAGGCCTATTTCTCTACTTTATTTTATTTTCATTAATTTATTTTATTTTCATTAAGCCCCACCAGGGCTTCCCTGGTGGCTCAGTGGCAAAGAATCTGCATGTAATGCAAGAGATGCGAGTTTAATCTGTCAGTCAGGAAGGTCCTTTGGAGAAGGAAATGGCAGCCCACTCCAGAATTCTTGCCTGGGAAGTCCCACGGACAGAGGAGCCTGGTGGGCTACAGAAGAGTCAGATAAAGTTTTGCGACTCAACAACGACAACAGTGTATTAGTTATCTTCTCTTCACGTTATCTGTCCTTTCCTCTCTATGGGCTTTGAATTCGTTCACTCTAGTGTGTTTTATACCTAATTTAAGCCCTGGTATATACTGTGTCCTTCAGGAATTACTAAGTAATGGTGAGTGATTGAATCAATGAATGAATAGTAACAAACACCACTGAGAGGACACGAGGCTTAAGGCAAGGCTTGACATGTGTCAGCTGGACTTAGTGTGGTGAGATCAGTAGCCAAACCAGAGTGAGTTGGAGAGTTAGTGATATACAAGCAAATGAAGATAATAGTTTTCTAAAAAGTCATCTCCTTTTAGAAGTATGACTATAAAAAGGAGAAAATATATACGGTAGTATTGGATAGGATGGGAACATTGAATAGAAGGAGACTTTTTTTTTTTTCTTCTCCACACAGTTTTTTTTTTTTTTTTGAAATTGGACAAAAGATTGAAAATGTTTAAGATGGCATTAGTCAGATGCAGTTGAGAGGATGCAGTTGAACACAGTAAAGACTGTGGAAGACAGAAGGGATAGAGGCCGATTTTGGAGAAAGTCTATAGGGGAAGTTGTCTTTGGAGGAGAAATGTGCCTTTATTTCTGCTATTTTGGAGGAGGTGAAGAAAACAAGGATGTGGAAGGATTTAGAAGTAGAAGTCAGGTAAAGCCTCTGTAAGGTTAGTTCTCCAAGTGTGCCTGGGCTTAGTGATATGTTTTCAGTGAAACATTTGAAAGGGAAATTGAATATAGTATCTTCAGAATGTGGTAGAGAGAGTCGAATAGATAAATATGTTAGCTTTGCCCTGGACAGTGTGTAATCTGCCCAAACAACTCGTACTACATAAAAATAAAAATAAATAGTTCAGTTTGGAAGACAGTTTTTAATCAACTAAATAAAAGCAGCTCATAATTGAGAAATCTACAAAAATCAGACCACTAATAACTGGCAACTTTAATATAAACAGTATTTTCTAAAACACATTGGCTATTTAAAACAAGCACCTCATGTCAAATTTCAGTGATAAAATTTGATTTGATTCTAAAAGTTTATTCTTTCTTCCAAGAGGATTTCCAGACTGGCAAGTTTGAAGGTACATAAACTTGTGCTATTAAGTTTGAAATGTTAAATTTCTCTCTATATATAAATATCTTTATATACACCTACTCATAAAGACAAATGGTGCATTGATGATGTTTGATTTTAGTTTTTATAGAATTTTAACAAAATAAAACAAACAACATGGTTGACATGCTTTCCTAATTGTTTTGAGTATGTAATTTAAATAAATTGCTCTATCTCCAGCATTCCAACTGACATAACTTTCTCAGGAATTTGATCTGTCATTCTTCCAATTACCAGAGCCCTGCAGCCATGCTGCAGAATGGTTTTGTAATATATCTTGAGTTTTAACAAGGAACTTTTTGATGTATTTCAATTATAATGTACAAAGTAACATCTCCTTAATTAAAGAAGAAATTACATTTTGAAGCTCTTTAAAGTGCTATTAAAGTTTATGTTTGAAAGCTTTCTGTTAAGATTAATCTGCCCTCTGCATTTAGTGAAAGGGATATGGAGCACTTAGTTTTGGAAAAAATATAGCCAAGATATCATGCCAAATACTACTGAGATTGAAGAATAGAGTTTGGTTTATAAGGTAATGGTTTTTTTAAGAGATTAGATTACATACTAGTATATGTAGATATTTAAGCATAGTTCTATCTGCTGTACATTTTTTACCATAATAAACTGGAAAGAACAAGAATTCTTTGAAACTGAGGATGAGGGAATTAAATGATGAAAGCAGGGCTCCCCAGGTGGCACAGTGATAAAGAATCCACTTGCCAATGCAGGAGATGCAAGATACACGGGTTTAATCCATGTGTTGGGGAGACCTTCCCAACTGAAATGACAACCCATTCCAGTATTCTTTCTTGGAAAATTCCAAGGGCAGAGGAGCTTGGTGAGCTCGAGGTCCACGAGGTCACAAAGAGACATGACTGAGTGTGCGCGCGTGCACACACACACACACATATTAGATGTGATGAGTCCTATCTGACATGGTAATCCTGGAACTGTGCATAGAAGAAATCCTATTTTATACATGTCTTGTAAAAAAAAATTTTAAGCTATAAAAATAAATTGGTGTATGGCTCTCTTGAGAGACATGCATTCATACAAATAACCAAAAATCCCCAAACAAAAGTTGAGGCATAAAATACATATGCAATTCTAGCTTATATGGAACAAATATAATTTCTCTTCTCTCCAAATTAATTTTGCATATTCCAAATAAAGCTTTAGATGAGTGCTCTGGCAGTGTGTGTATTTTTAGGCTTAAAGAACTCCTAATGCAGACAAGATGGTGCAGCTGAGAGTGCACATAGTTGATGACAACACAGATTTTAAAATGTTGTTGGCTTGCTGGTGAGAGTGAACAAAAAACAGGAAGACATGCTAGACAGGGAAAACATGATACATAAAGCACTGAAAAAGAGAGCCTTTTACTAAATGTAAACATTTCTATGCATGTTTGTTTTTATATGTATTGCATGTTATATATGATATTTTATTTATATATATGTATTTTTACATATGATGTAAACCACTCATTCAGCACTGCAAGCATATTAATATATCCTGGTACCAACTGCTCCTATTATCTACTGACTTACTGACAGCAAGTTAAGTTAGAGCAGTCTATTTATTTAATGCTTTAGTATGTTGTTAACAGAGTCTAACCAGGCTAAGGCGTTTATATGTAATATTTAATACCTAATGTCTTTTGCCTCTGAATAATCATTAAATTCTATATCAGTTTTTTCAAATAACTGATGTAATTCCTTGATCTTGCATGACAGCCTAATAATATAGAATATATATATTCTTCTAAAAACTGGATAAACTGCAAGTTACTATGATTGTGGCTTACTTTTCTCTCTCTTAGACCATTTTCTTTAGCATATAATTGCATAAATTCTCTCAAGCTGGAAACACAAAATTCCACTAAGAATGCCTTATAGCCTTATACTTCAAGAAGAGTAGTGAGTAGCTCAGTAGCATATAAGAGAACATCTCTGATATGCATGTACTCAGATACCAGTGTTAACATAAGGTTGACTTGGCAGGTAAATTCATCAGTGGGCTGTAAGAGCTTGTACAGGATTATGATGTTATTCAAAATTTAAGGTTTTTTATTGTAACAGATTAACATGATTTTGGTAACAAAACAAAATATTTGCTATTGCAGTATTAAAATATACTCTTTTACAGCTAGTCTTATGATTTCCTTTCTCATTTGCAAGTTATCTTTCATAATCCAATTATGTTTTATATTATAAATTTTCCAAATGACACCATGATTGTTATGTAGTGTATGGGAACCCTCTTTTTTTTTTTAATTGAATAAAGCTAACTATTGTCATTGCAGTGGGGACTTTTAAAATTCAGAATGGAAAATGGTTGCCTGAGGACATGTCGTATTACTAAAATTATCCAAATTGATAAGTCTGGGATTACTGCACTATGAATCTCTTCACTGTTTCTGAATGTTCAACTCTGCTTTTGGAAAGGAAAAAGCTAATGGGATGGATGAAACTCATAAGATGTGTTAGGTATAAATAATAATATATTAATTATATAATAATAATGAAGATATATAGAAAGAGATGAAAGGAAGCAGAGATATTTAGTTATTTATTAAGTTTTATATATGTATATATAATCATACCATACTTTATATACCTACTACATATCTATATCTGTATCTATATCCATACTCATATGTTGTTGTAGGTATTTAAAAATACACAATGCCTTAATCTCATGACCCATTGGTGATGCCTTGTCTAACCTTATATTAATATGTCTTCTATACTAAAATGCAAATAAAATTTATGGCTGTTCAGCAAGCTACAGCTTTCAGCAAACATCCTTGTCTTAGTGTCTCTCTGATAGAGCAAATATACATCATGGGCCCAAGGAACCTTCTGCCTGTAATCTTTGTTAACTACAACCCTGGTCATTGTAACTCAAAACATGTTGTTACATATAATACATGTAATTAAGATAAGTACATGTAATGTAGACAACATATAACACATGTAATTAAAATATTATACTAATAGTGGGAATGGTTCATGTGAGCCAGAGTTGGAATATAAATAAGTGTTAGGTATTCAGGATGCAGATAATGTGGTTCTTCTATCCACTTGTACCTTATCCTAAGTTTGTTAAAATACCCAAGCTTTACTCTTGTTTCTTAAATTGATTTAGTAGTTTGCATGATTTGATTACTTTAATTCTGTCTATGAACCCTTCTGTTCCATAACAATAATGTTCCACAGTGATATTCATAGTAGTATACTTGACACCACCACTGAATCAAGTTAATTTCTCACAAAAGAGCTATGTAGGTGAATGAAGCAGGGTCCATAGCTCTAAGGATCTTAGAGTAATCCTTACATATGGTGTTGGCTTGATTTTTGCTTTGTATGCTGTGCTTAGTCACTCAGTCGTGCCCAGCTCTTTGCGACCCCATGAATAGGAGCCTGTAGGCTCCTCTGTCCATGGGGATTCTCCAGGCAAGAATACTGGAGTGGGTTGCTATGCCCTCCTCAGGGGATCTTTTCAACCCAGGGATCAAACCCAAGTCTCCCGCATTGCAGGCAGATTCTTTACCATCTGAGCCACCGGGGAGGCCTAAGAATACTGGAGTAGTTAGCCTATCCCTTCTCCAGGGGACCTTCATGACCCAGGAATCGAACCAGGGTCTCCTGCATTGCAGATACATTCTTTACCAGCTGAGCTACCAAGGAAGCCCTGTTTTGTGCTTACCTGCCCTCAAAATATTTTTAGTAATCAAAAAATGATATCTTGCTACCCTTCATATGGCTTGTAGATTCTTTTTGGGACTCAATATAAATATAACTTTATCAAAACAACATTTGGTTATCCCAGAATTTAGCAGAGTAACTTTTTCTAAAAAGACTGCTGGATGTATCTTTTGCTATTGTTTCATCACTAAGTTGTCTGACTCTTGAGACCCCATGGACTATAATCCACCAGGTTTCTTTATCCATGGGATTTTTCAGGCAAGAATACCAGAGTGCGTTGTCATTTCCTTCTCCAGGGAATCTTCCTGACCTAGGGATGGAATCTGCATGTCCTGCATTGCAGGCAGATTCTTCACCATTCAGCCACCAGGGAAGCTCATATACTTTGTTAGAACATAGTATTTAAATGTATCTATCTTCAGGAAGGAAAGAGGTTAATGAACATCATAAAATATGGAAAAGAGTGACTCTTCTTTGAGAGAGACTCCCGGTCATATTGGGTCAATCAACTCTGTGCTACATATAAACACAGAAATGGTCTACTTGGATCTTTAATATTCAGGCATAACTTACTTTTAAGATTTCTTGATTATGCAATGGTAAGAAGATGTTTCTTTCAGGTAGTCAACAGAGTCCTATTACATAAGAATTGTGAATTGGACAAATTATGTAATGTTATAATGATTTCTCCTTTAAAGAGCTGCTGCAAGTAGTAATGGGGATATTCCATGTGCAAGATCTTTGTAAACCATTGAACAATATACAATTGCTCTCATACTGTATTCTATGCTAGGCTCACTTTCTGACACTGGAGAGGATATCACTTTGTTGGGATCTATGGCAAGGAGGCAATTGTTTTTCTCCCTGTGTCTATGCAAAGTTTGCTTTATAGTTGTTTGAAACATTATGCCAACCATTGGCATAGTGCAAAAATAGATGTAGATCACTGAATTCCCCCATCATACTGCTGTCAAATGTGTGTGGAATGTTAGAAGGGATAATTAGCAATGAAATATCCTCCATTTTCTGTCACAACACACCAGAGTAAATACCACTTGTCACACTTAAAAAAGGAAAATCTAGAATGCAAATTTCATGGTAATAGTCCTAAACTTCATATATTCACTTTGATTCCATGTCTACACTGATGGAACACACACATGTTTTCTCTTTTTTTCCTTTTATTTTCTTCTTCTTTTCTCTCTTCCCCTCTTTACCTTTCTACTTATTTGACATAAAAGTTTGACATGGCCTTGGCTTTCAGCTGCTTTAAACTCTATTGCAATTACTATCATTATGAAAAATTACTTGCCCCCTAAGGATTATATAACAAGCTATTAGGAAAAGAGATACAAAAATACATTCTGTGTTGCTATTACCTTGACTATGTTCACAGCAAATCTCTGGTTGAACATTTTTGAAAACAATTACATTTTGACCTTTTAAGTTTAATTTTTTCCCTAAAAATTCAGCCTAATAATTTAATGCAAAATATTCTCATATCTAATAACTGAATAAGTAGAAGATAAGGACTTTTTGGAAAATTGTTAGTATTTTTCTTTTTAGAAGCATTTGTTTTATGAAGTCAAGGGTCTCAATGAAGGCGAAGTTGTTCAGTCGTGTCTGACTCTTTGCAACCCTGTGGACTATAACCTACTATGCTTCTCCATCCATGGGATTCTCCAGGCAAGAATACTGGAGTGGGTTGCCATTTCCTTCTCCAGGGGATCTTCCTGACCCAGGGATCAAATCCGGGTCTTCGACATTGGAGGCAGACGCTTTAATCTCTGAGCCACCAGCGAAGCCCCCCTTAAACACTAAAAAAGATTAAATGAACAACCAGGTACATTGCTCAAGGCTCTGCTCTCTGGGAGGGTTTCCTTTCTCTACTATCCTCCAGGGACAAGGACTATAGTCCTGATTTTGTCCACTTCCAGGTGGAACCTATATGCCTTGAACCATCAGTAAAGTACCACACCCAAGTTTTCCTTTTGTCAGCTGTTCAGAAATCTCCATGAGACCATATATGTAGACTGGGAAACAGAAGTTAATGTATCAGGGGTGAGGACCATGGGCATTTGTGCCACTTCACTCTGCAACTGACTTGTGTCATTAGGGCCTACCTGAGCCTGACTTCATACATATATATAATACTGTTTGATGATGGATTGCTTCTATCCCTGCCCAGCTTTGTGGATTACTGGATCAAACAACACTAAGTTCAAAATGAGCAGTTCAGGTCACATGAAACTTGGTAGTTCATGATTAAGCAGCCTCAACTAAAGCCCAACAGCACACTAAAAACTGTCTTCTAAAAGGGAACAGTTATCCACAGAAGATGGTAAGACTTTGCTCCCAAATCCTGAGTCGCAATGTGATTCCCCTGTAAGAGCTTGCCAAAAGAGCCAAAGAGCATCCCTATTTGCATCTAAATTAGATCTGCTGGGTCTGGCCAAGTGGTACCTCTGGAACCTTCAAGACTTGATGATGCCACAAATGTCTGCAAAATATCCAGGTATGCAGTATCACTTTTTCATATTATTTTAATTTTTGTTTGGTTTTGATACACCATTTTTCTAGGTAGGGAGTGGTGAAGCTATTCGTTCTCTAATGTTGGCTATCTAACACTAGTTCGGTTCAGTTCAGTCATTCAATCGTGTCCTACTCTCTGCGACCCCATGAATCGCAGCACGCCAGGCTTCCCTGTCCATCACCAGCTCACGGAGTTCACTCAGACTCACATCAGTCAAGTTGGTGATGCCATCCAGCCATCGCATTCTCGGTCATCCCCTTCTTCTCCTGCCCCCAATCCCTCCCAGCATCAAAGTCTTTTCCAATGAGTCAACTCTTCTCATGAGATGTCCAAAGTACTGGAGTTTCAGCTTTAGCATCATTCCTTCCAAAGAAATCCCCAGGGTTGATCTCCTTCAGAATGGACTGGTTGGATCTCCTTGCAGTCCAAGGGACTCTCAAGAGTCTTCTCCAACATCACAGTTCAAAAGCATCAGTTCTTCAGCGCTCAGCCTTCTTTGCATTTGTCAAAATCCGTAGAAATTCACAGCATAAAAATTGCACTTTAGTGTATGCAGGAAAAAAAAAAAAAACAATTTAGGAGATTCTGAGTTCCCAAGATGGAGTATAAAATATGACAAAGCAATCTAGCTGTATTCCGAATGTATAAAGAATATTATTTAGGGTATATGGGAGAATGTATATGCCTAAGTAACTTTGGAAATGAGTGGACTGTATAAGACTAAAGGTAAAAGAAACTCTACATAAACAGTGCACTCTAGCTGATAATGTTATTTCCCATGAGGCTACAGGTTAGTGATGCTGATATCACTAGACATGTATTCTGAAATTGAACGATTGAGTAAATTGGTGGTGAGATCTGGGTTTTTCACTGTGGAAGTGAGAAGTTGCAGATATTCAAGAGGTTAGGAGGCTGGAATGATCCATGTGGTCATGGATTAGAGTTGGAAGCATAAGAGTGAACTCAAGTTTAGAGTAATGTAGATGCAGATTTTATATTTAGACTACTCATAGACATGTTTATTAATATATGCGTAGGTAAATATAAACACATGTATTTCCTTTCTTCATTGGCTGAAAGGGCCTAAAAGCAGTAGCATATTTAGAGCCCAGTTTGTGGCTTCCCTAACTGTTCTCCAAAAAATACACTAGCAATACTTGGGAAAATGATAGAATTTAAGATTTTGACAAATAATATTCAAGATGATCCTGGGACATCCTGTAGTGCCAGAGAGTAAGTGTTCAAAAACATCAGCAACAACAAACCAACAACACACAATTATGTAGATATGTCAAAGGGCCATCAGTACTAATTTAAAGAGTGCTCAGTGACCAAAGTTGGAGTAACTCTAACAAACAACAATAACAACAAAATTATGTTGGATTACAACTCTTCCTCAATTGATGATGTGGTTACATCTCCACAAACCCATCATGAATTGAAAATATCATAAGTTGGAAATGCATTTAATAGCCTAACCTACTAAATATCATAGCTTAGTCTGTTTAACTTAATGTTAGTCGCTCAGTTGTGTCCGACTCTTTGCGATCCCATGGTACAGTCGTACCTTGCCAGGCTCTTCTGTCAGTGGGATTTGCCAGACAAGAATACTGGAGTGGGTTGCCACTTCCTTTTCCAAGGGATCTTCCCAACCTAGGAATTGAACCCAGGTCTCCTGCATCTCAGGCAGTTTTCTTACCATTTGAGACAACAAGGAAGCCCCCAGCCTACTTTAGATGGGCTTAAAAATACTAGCCTATAGGTGGGCAAAATCTAACACAAAGTCTATTTTATAAGAAAGTGTTGAGTGTCTCAGGTAACTTATTGACTACTGTACTGAAAGTGAATAGTTTTATGGGTACAGAATGGTTGTAAATGTGTATAGGTTGTTTACCCTCATGATAACTGACGGAGAGCTATGACTCACTGCCACTGCCAGCATCATGAGACAGTGCAGTACCTCACATTGCTATCCCAGGAAGAGATAAAATTCAAAAATGGAAGCACGATTTCTCCTGAGGATGTGTTGCTCTCATACCATTGTAAAGTTGAAAAATGGTAAGTTGAGCAATTATAAATCAGTGATCATCTGTATAACCCAAAGCGTAAGCTGCAGTTCTATACTGATATAAATAAACAAACATATTTTATTGGGGGTAGACTTATCTCCTAATCAGAAGAATTCCAAATAGTTTATATAAATTGTCTTTCCTCAAAGAGGGAGGGCATATTTCCCTGTTTCTTAAGTGTGGCCTGTACACTGTAATTTCCGTCCAAAGAACAAAGAGGGAAAAACTATTAACTACCCAGGGAGAACCTGATTAATATCTCAGGTGATGAATAGTGATATCCAATGTAAAATGATGATAATAAATCTTCCTTTGATAAGATATAATGAAGATGGTACTTTACTTTATTTGTAAATAGAAACCACAGAGTTGCAATAACTGTACTTGACTCCATGATCTTCCTCCTAAAAACACATTCAGTTCAGTTCACTCCAATCAGTCATGTCCGATTCTTTGCGACCCCATGAATTGCAGCACGCCAGGCCTCCCTGTCCATCACCATCTCCCGGAGTTCATTCAGACTCACGTCCATCGAGTCAGTGATGCCATCCAGCCATCTCATCCTCTGTCGTCCCCTTCTCCTCCTGCCCCCAATCCCTCCCAGCATCAAGGTATTTTCCAATGAGTCAACTTTTCGCATGAGGTAGCCAAAGTATTGGAGATTCAGCCTCAGCATCAGTCCTTCCAATGAACACCCAGGACTGATCTCCTTTATAATGGACTGATTGAATCTCCTTGCGGTCCAAGGGACTCTCAAAAGTCTTCTCAAACACCACAGTTTAAAAGCATTAATTCTTCGGTGCTCAGCTTTCTTCACAGTCCAACTCTCACATCCATATATGACCACAGGAAAAACCATAGCCTTGACTAGACGGACCTTTGTTGGCAAAGTAATGTCTCTTCTTTTAATATGCTATCTAGGTTGTTCATACTTTCCTTCCAAGGAGTAAGCGTCTTTTAATTTCGTGGCTGCAATCACCATCTGAAGTGATTTTGGAGCCCAGAAAAATAAAGTCTGACATTTTTCCCACTACACTTTTCCCACTGTTTCTCCATCTATTTCCCATGAAGTGATGGGACTGGATGCCATGATCTTTGTTTTCTGAATGTTGAGCTTTCAGCCAACATTTTCACTCTCCTCTTTCACTTTCATCAAGAGGCTTTTTAGTTCCTTTTCACTTTCTGCCATAAAGGTGGTGTCATCTGCATACCTGAGGTTATTGATATTTCTCCCAGCAATCTTGATTCCAGCTTGTGTTTCTTCCAGCCCAGCGTTTCTCATGATGTTCTCTGCATAGAAGTTAAATAAGCAGGGTGACAATATACAGCCTTGATGTACTCCTTTTCCTATTTGAAACCAGTCTGTTCTTCCCATGTCCAGTTCTAACTGTTGCTTCCTGACCTGCATACAGGTTTCTCAGGAGGCAAGTCAGGTGGTCTGGTATTCCCATCTTTTTCACAATTTTCCACAGTTTGTGGTGATCCACAAAGTCAAAGGCTTTGGCATCATCAGTAAAGCAGAAGTAGAGGTTTTTCTGGAACTCTGTTGCTTTTTCGTTGATCCAGCAGATGTTGGCAATTTGATCTCTGGTTCCTCTGCCTTTTCTACAACCAGCTTGAACATCTGGAAGTTCACGGTTCACGTATTGCTGCAGCCTGACTTGGAGAATTTTGAGGATTACTTTACTAGTGTGTGAGATGAGTGCAGTTGTGTGGTAGTTTGAGCATTCTTTGGCATTGCCTTCCTTTGGGATTGGAAGACACATTACTCAAGTGTAATTATGAAGAAATAGCAGACAATGCAGGTTTAGGGATATTCTATGAAATATCTTTTCACTTTCCCTATTTCTCAAAATGGTCATAGTAATGAAAAGCAATGAAAGTATGAAAAGCAATGAAAGTCTGAAAAACAATTATAGACAAAAGTAACCTAAGGAGATATGATGACAAATACAAAATTGTATCATGATAGGATCCTGCAACAGACAAACGACCATTAGGTAAACACCAAGGACATTGGAATAATGTATTGACTGAATAAGAATGTCTTGATATGGGATATTAATTATAACAAATGTACTATATTATCATGAGACAGTAATTGTGGTACTTGGATGTGGGGCATATGTGACTGTTCCATACCATCCTTATAATTGTTTTAAGAATCTATAACTGTTCTGAAATTAGAACTGTTTTTAAAAAGAGGAGAAAAATTTGAGTGAGTACTTAAAAATGATTTGAAGAATTTTTGGAGAGGGAATTAAAGTTGGAAAGGCCTTACGTATCATATCTGTGCTTTAAGCTGAATGATTAAATAAATGCTTATATTCCTAGCTTTATACATGTAAATGCATTTCATATTGTATTCTGATATAGAACATAGAATTATGATAGCATAGAAATAATCTGGAAAAAAATCAAGTTATGGGCAATATCAGGGCTCCCTGATGGCTTAGTGGTAAAGAATCCGCCTACCAATGCTAATCCATGTATTCAATCCCTGGGTTTGGAAGATCCCCTAGAGGAGGAAATGACAACCCACTCCAGTATTCTTGCCTGGAAAATCTCATGGACAGAAGAGCTTGGTGGATTGCTCTCCATGGGTCACTAAAGAGTTGGACACAATTTAGTGACTAAACAACATGATCTGTATTATAGTTAAAACTGCCTGACTCTTAGGAGGTATCCTAAAATTGTTATATTATTCTATATGGACCATCAACCTTTTAATGGGTAGAAGTGTGGGGTTGGTTATTTTGTGTACAAGATAGTCTGGGTTTAAATTCTTATTTCATAATACTAGTCATGGGATGTTTGATAAGTCCTATCATCTTTATGACTCATAAATTCATCTGTTGTAAAACAACACCAACTTTTTCAGTATTTGAGTGCTGCTGTGAGAACTAGAGATGGTGTCTATCACAGCCCAGTACTGAGACTGGTATGCTTAATAATGAGATATTTTAATATTTAATATGCAATGGCACCCTACTCCAGTACTCTTGCCTGGAAAATCCCATGGATGGAGGAGCCTGGTAGGCTGCATTCCATTGGGTTATTAAGAGTCGGACACAACTGGGCGACTTCACTTTGACTTTTCACTTTCATGCATTGGAGAAGGAAATGGCAACCCACTCCAGTGTTCTTGCCTGGAGAGTCTCAGGGACAGGGGAGCCTGGTGGGCTGCCGTCTATGCGGTCGCACAGAGTCGGACACGACTGAAGCGACTTAGCAGCAGCAGCAGCAGCATGCAAAGTTCACACACTCCCAACTGATGCTGATTGGCCTATTGTTTTTCCTATGGGATTTATAATTTTATAATGCCTCTTTAAAATTTCTTGTTACCATAGTGAGCAATAGAGACAGTACCCCTTCTTTGATGAGCCTTATATTCTTAATTGGTAAAATGGAAAATAAAAATGAGTAACTTAATCAAGAATATAGATTGAAAATTCTAGTAGAGAGTGGCTACATAGCAATTTCAGGTTGGGTGCTTAAAGCAGCCCTCTCTGTGATTTAAATGACAGGAAGGAGATAGGCATGAGAAAGACAGAGGACTGAGCCTTGCAGGAGATTAGGGGACTATCCCTAGTCCCCATGTGGGAAGTGAGCTTGGTATGACCAAGGAAAAAAGGTGGAGCTCTGTGTGTGAGTAGTTGAAGGGGAGAGCTAGCCTGAGTTTTTACAGCAGACTAAGAATCTGTGTTGTTTATTTGTTTTTAATGGAATGGAGTGTTTTTGGAGAACTTTATACGAGGAAGCTTAATGTTTTAGAATATTACTCTGTTGTATGTTAAGAGTGGAAAGAAATAACTTTCAACTACATTTTCATTTTATATAAATCCACTCAGGGGTTTGAACATCTCTGTTGATTATTCTCAAGGAAGAGAATCATGATTTGAAAGTTTGTGGATTTATGATAATTTCTATATATCCTCTTATGAACATAAAAATTACCATATGTATTTATATATAGATATTGATATGCATATTCTTTTAGAAACTGGATGTAAACCACTTGATTCAGTGTTTAAGAAAAATCTAAAACTACACTTGCTCTTCATCTAAATGCTCAGTTATAACTTTAAGATAAGATTCAGATGACATTTATTGTATTCCAAGGGAAAATTTGAATACCTATTTATGATGATGATGATGGTAATGATGCTTAAAAATACTATGGGCTTCTTTGTCTAAAATATCCAAATATTCTTTTAATCAGGCTTAAACTAGTTTATAAC
The DNA here is from genome assembly GCA_917880005.1 of Nanger dama. Classification (NCBI taxonomy): domain Eukaryota; kingdom Metazoa; phylum Chordata; class Mammalia; order Artiodactyla; family Bovidae; genus Nanger; species Nanger dama. The sequence continues at coordinate 43,762,391 of CAKJTW010000007.1, forward strand.
TGTATAAATACTACCTCCACTTCATTTTTTTCCTACTTTTTCTACTAATGTAACCAAAAAGATTAGTTAGTGAACCATGTGTCAAGCCCCAAAGTATAGCCTAAGTAGAAGGAAATTCAGTGGATTCTAGGCAAACTTGGATAGTATTCAGCAAACTATAATGTAGTGTGATTCACTTGGGGATTTTGTCAAATGCAGGTTCTGTTCAGCAGTACTGTGGGGGGAACCTTGTAATTCTGTATTTCTAGCAAGTTTCCAGATGATGGCAAAGCTTCCGGCCCATGAACCAGCTTTGAGTTGCAAGATACTAATCTTTATCACCAAAGAAAATCCCTTGAGCATTTACTTACTTGTTTTTCAATATCACTGCCTGACTCCCATCTAAGACCAACAAATATGAATTTCTGGATTTGAGTCTGGACATAAATGTACCTTAAAAGTTACAGTTGATTATAATGTTTAGACCAGCTTGAAAACCATATCTCTGGAGCATATAAGCCATGAATAAAATTTCTTTATAACATTGCTTAGGGCAAAAATAATATGGGCAGCAGGATTTAAGGATACTGTTCTGTCAATGTGCTGTGAAGAACTGTAAAACAATTTGCTATTTTTGATCCTGGCTTAATTTTGAGCAGAGACTGACAGAATGGCAATTGTACTAAATTATACTGACTTGCATGGCAGCTTTGTGATAATGGGGCTATTGATGAGGCAGACCATTACATTCATTTTCACTCAAGACTGAAGCAAGGATTTGAACAGAAGTTTCCAGAGGTGAAAAATGAATGTGTAAGCCCATTTATAGTAATATATTGAGTGAATTAATTCATTTTCTCCATAAATGGTTTTGAGATAACAAGCACTCAAGTGACTATAAATAGAAACTTTTTTAACAGTGAAAATTCATTTTTAGATCTTCCTACAGTCAATTGAAGATAATTTATGAAATATGTTAATCCCAACATAATTTTTATTACTAATAACTACTTAGTGATTACTTAGTATGTGCTAGGTGGTATATATTATCATTATTTTTATATAATTTCTCCACTTTATAGGAAGAGGACATTTAGATTAAAAGATATTAAATACTTTTCTCAACTTTGCAGAGGTAGTATGTGGCAGAGATGATAGTTCACTAGTTTATAAGACTCCATGGTCTATGCATTTTCCAGTCCAGATCCTTAGCACTGGAGTTACTTGAAATGCTGACTAGTGAATGTGTTCATTCCCGCTCAGACTTCTGATAGGAAACAAGTTGGAACACATAGGAGACATTTAAGGAAATCATCATGAAGTATTTTTTCAAAGTAATATATGTGCATGAATGCACTATTAACTTTTTCAATGATGATTTTGTTATAGAAATTATGAGCTTTAGTATGTAAGTGTGGCTACACATTTCAGTCCAGAAATTCATGGAAGTTTTAAATTAGTGTCTCTAAAATATAGTAGCCTAGTTCCTCATTCTATCAGTAATGTTATTGATAATTCCTAGCTTCATATTTAACACTGAAACTGTACTCTAAAAAGTTGGTTCGTTCCTGAAAATAAGAGAGATGGTCTATGGATAGCCACTGGGATATATTAACAGCTTACATATATACAGACATTATATACATATAGTTATACATATAACTTAATTATAACTAAATCATACTTAATTTATGTTCATAATAAAAATATTTTAAAGTAACTTATAGTTTTATTTTAAATATTTTATATAGATGGACATGTTTTATATATGCATATATAAACATATATAAAACTTTTTAAAATTATATATATATATAGATTTAAAAAGCATTATAAAGTTTAAACATTAAAAACTATACATATATACATGTATATGTGAATATATATTTTTCTTTTAAATATTTATTATGGAAAAATTCAAATATTTGAAAATAGCATTAAAGCTCCATGTACCACTTACCTAATTTCTTAAATTGTTTGCTGTTAATAACTTTTGTTTCATCTATAACCTTCTATAATTACACCCCTGAGACTATTTCTAAGAAAATCTCATCGTCCATACTTTTGTCTAAAGCATAAGAATTTTTCAGCATAATCACATAATTATTTCACCTAAATAATTTAACAATTAAAAAAATCATGTCTATTCAATGTTTAAATATATCTAATTGTGTTATAATATTCCTACCTCTCCCTTTCCCTCTTTCTTAAAATTTGATTATGTGGATTCAGATTTTTAAAAAAATTAAGACATGATTAGTTGCTATATTTTCTAAAAACTTTTCAATCCAAAATTATCCCTCTATTAACTTTTTCCCTCTATATTCTTTGTCTATTGCTGTTTTAAGTGTCACTGGGATATTTTTTCTGTGCTACCTCTTCCACTCTCAAATTTGATAATTTTCAGCCACATGTCATTCTTAGACATTTTTTTTTCTGTTCCCTGAATTTCCTGTAAAATAATAATCAGGTCCAAGGGTTAATCATATTTAGAGAAAAATATTTTTGGCAAAACCACTTCATTAGGTTGTATATAACATTTGCATCTTTTTTCATGATATTAAAAATTCTTAATAATTGCTTAGACCCAATGATTAATTAGGAGTTACAAAATAATAATATTCTTTCATTCCTTATTCATTTATTGGCTGTAGTTTTTCTATAAATTTCTTTTCATTATTTACTCATTGGTAAATCTAAAGGACAGATCATACAGAAAAGATAAATTATATTTACTAGTTACCAAAATAATGAGTTGACTCAGATCCATTCAAGTCACATAAAAGGATTTAAAAATTGTTTCCTTTTATAATCATTAGAAATTCAGAGTTAAATATATCTGATTTGTTTCAATTTAGTGTAGGCTATAATAGGAACCTGAGGAGGGCGTGGCAACCTACTCTGCTGTTCTTGCCTGGAGAATCCCATGGACAGAGGAACCTGGCGTACAGTCCATGGGGTCGCAAAGAGTCACATGGTCTGGAGTGACTTAGCACGCATGCATAATGGGAGCCTATTTTGTTTGGCTGCTGATTTTTAATATTTTTTTTTATGACCATAAGCTCTAAAGCTTTCTTTGCTTTTTCTCATCAAAAAAATCTCAGCTACATTGATATATTGTTTTTAGGCTTTCTCTGGGAACAGAAATATCAAATGTATGTGACATACACACATACACACACATATGTGTGTGTGTATATTACATATATATATTTAAAAGAGAAATATATTATGAGTTCATACTGATATTTCAAAATCAAATTCAATAATGTGGAGTATTATCCCAGTGTCACAGATTCTCAGATCTTTTTTTAGCCCAAACTGAAAATTCCAGTTGTAAAGAACATCAACTCATATGTTCATTTACTTTATCCCACAAACTCACAAACGTTTCAAAATAAAACTGACAAAGTAGGAACAGTATTATTACTGAAAATAGTTTACAAAGTAAGATTTTAAAATTTTTTTCTCTAGGGTATATGTCATTACAGTTTAACAATCAAATTGCAGTATATTGCATTAAAATAATTTGAAGCAAACACTATGTACTTATGCCACCAGCTGGATGCATGGAGAGTTTAATTGTTTATCCCTTTACAGTGTTAGGGTCTTGAAATTTATACAAAATGTAATTAAGTGAAGTCAAAATATGTTCTGATAAGTCTCACTTCTCTTCCTGTCCATTCCACTTGAGTTCATCTGTTCAAATTTCATACACATTAAAAAAACTATTGATTCCTCCTACATCCACATTATTTGATATTGTTCTAATTATTGTATAATAGCCTTAGTCCCACTCCTTTCACAAGCAAGTGAAAGTCACTTCTATAAACAGTATTAAAATTAGCTAGTAACCATGTCTCTCCATTTCCCCGTACTCACTATTGTCTCATCTCATTTTAAACAATATACTTTTAATTATAGTTTAATCAGTGAATTTATCTTAATTTTTCTATCGTCTCACGTTTTTATCCCATGTGTCAAAATGAGTAATCAGAGAATAAAGCTGTTACATTCTATACTGTCTTATTTTCATTCATCATTTATCTTAATTCTAGAGTAAATTATGTGTATATACATATATATCTATGTGTGTGTGTGTGTGTGTGTGTGATGTGCATGCTAAGTCACTTTAGTCATGTCCAGCTCTTTGTGATCCTATTGGCTGAAGCCTTCCAGGCTCCTCTGTCCATGGAATTCTCCAGGCAAGAATACTTGAGTGGGTTGCCATGTCTTCAACTGGGGAATCTTCCCAACTCAGGGATCCACCTGTCTCCTGCAACTCCTCCACTGCAGGCTGATTCTTTACTGCTGAACTACCAGGGAAGCCCATATGTAATAAATCATCACTAGTCCATAAGTCAATGGATCACTAGTCTTGGCTGTACGAAACTCATTCTCTAAGAGAATCCTCAGAAATAGATTAATAAAACATTGTTTGTTCCTCCATATTGACAGCAGCATGCTTTTCAGCTTTTACTGACAGATCTTAACTGCATATAAATATTTTCCTTACTGTTTCTTTCCTTAAGTGAATTAAACACATTATTTCAATGTTTTTGGACTAAAATGTTGCTGTTAAATAAAACAAAACAAAGCAAAATGACAATAATAAGCCTCTAATAATAATCTGTTTTTCTTTTATTTCTTGGTCTTTTGGGCTGGAAGTTTATAGTTTTTTTGTTTTTCTCTTTTGCATGACAGTTTAATAATTATATTAAAATTTTCTCAGTTTTTCACTATCTTGCTTTAATTTTTTCGGGTATGTCATTTGTTCTTTCAATGTATAGTTTAATGCTTCTTTTTCTTGTGTAAATTTTTCCTTAGTCATACTTTTTACATTTGTTCTGTTCCATTCCTGTTCTTTCTAAGAAACATGTATATATATTGGATTTTTTTAATATTATCTACTACTATCTATGAAATCTGTTTTTAATCTCTTTATTGCTTTTAAAGTTTGGTAAATTTCATCCTTCATATCTTCTGCTTTTTCCCTTTTGAATTAATTTGTTCTTCTATTTTTATTTTACCTTATACTTTATTTTTAAAATGACTCTTTTTAAAATTTTAAAATATCTTTCTCAGTTTCATAACCTCTCTTTTCAAATATTTTGCATATTTGCCTCAGTTTTCTTATGGCAGTGTCCCTGGTTCTTTCATAGGTTTTTCCATTTTCTTAATTTCTTTTGGTCTCTTTTGAAATATTCATTGTTAAATTTTCATTAATCTTTTGTACTCTTTTTTCTAATGTAATTTCTTCTTGTGTGGAGACACACTTTACTGCCTTTTATTTTTCTTAATATATAAAATTTGACTGTAATCACTTTCTAGTATTTATGTTTCTCATTGTTTTAGAAATAAAGATGAATCAGTGTGTGTGTGGGGTATTTTTTTTTTTTTGGCTTTGTTGCTCTAGAAATCCTTCTTTTGTTTGTGGTCAAAAATGTCCTCATACTTTGAGATATTTTTCCATTTGTTTGTTCATATGCTGATACCAGTCATGTTTTATAGCTATTAACGGTTGGAACACATCCATTTATCCATTTATCTATCGTGGTTCCTGGGGATAAGATTTCACTGTATTTTTAGTAAATATTGTCTTCTTTTTTGTTTTACTTGGTTATTTTGTATGTTCAGTGGAGAATTTTGAAGGAATTAAAAAACTAAATTGCTGTCACCACCCCTTTCTCTGTTCTATGGCACATAGATTATTAGGGTGCTTCACGCATTTCTTAAGGCATCATTTCTCATTGTGTGTTCCAAGGAACACTAGTGCTATAGGAAGTTTAAATAGTTTACATAAAAATGGTGAAATTTGTAGTCAAGTAAAAATTTAAAGTCATGAAATAAACAAAATTGAATCAATTCTTTTACTATATGACATCATAATTTTCAGTATGTTAATGTACCATGTGGATCTTCAGTGGGGAGTATGTTTTGCTTCATCACACAAAATCCCTTAAACTTGGGACTCTTGTTTTCTCCTACAGTATTTGTTCTGTATGAGTAAATGGGGCTTCAAAGCAATTCTGTAGCTCTTCCAACTGTCCTTGCCCCATTTTAATTCACAGCCAAAAGATAGCCTTGTCAGACTGCTGGAATCCTGTTAGTGAAAAGTACAATGATGATCATAGTTTCAGTGTTGGTCTCATGGATTTTATCATCAGTCACTTTGTCTTGCTACTTTGTGTTTTATAGGATTAGCATAGATCCTAGCTGGAAAAGATAAAACGTTTAAATCAAATTTTCATAAATGATAGTTTTTCATCATCTCAAATGATGTTTCTGGCCTTTGATAGTGAGTGAAAAATTACCAGGCAATATTTTCCTATGAAGTCAAAAGTTTTGTGAGAAACTATTAAATTGTATTTGGTTAAAACACAACAAACATAATAGTGATAAAAGTAGCTGCTGCTGCTACTGCTGCTAAGTCACTTCAGTCGTGTCCGACTCTGTGTGACCCATAGACAGCAGCCCACCAGGCTCCTCTATCCCTGGGATTCCCCAGGCAAGAACACTGGAGTGGGTTGCCATTTCCTTCTCCAATGCATGAAAGTGAAAAGTGAAAGTGTCCAACTCTTAGTGACCCCTTGGACTGCAGACTACCAGGCTCCTCTGTCCATGGGATTTTCCAGGCAAGAGTACTGGAGCTATCTATTTTTATTTTTAGATGAGCATTGACTTGATAAAGTTTATTACCAAGACAGGACAGAACAATGCTGATTTGCAGTGAGTGAGTGAAGTTGCTCAGTCTTGTCTGACTCTTTGCAACTCCGTGGACTGTAGCCTACCAGGCTCCTACGTCCATGGGATTCTCCAGGCAAGAGTACTGGAGTGGGTTGCCATTTTCTTCTCCAGGGGATCTTCCCGACCCAGGGATTGAACCCGGATCTCTAGCATCGCGGGCAGATGCTTTAACCTCTGAGCCACCAGGGAAGCCCAGTATTTGTGCTCAAATTTATAAGTATTTCAATATAACATTTTCTGTGTGTGCCAAATAAGATTTTTTTAAGTGGATTAAAATAATAGGGTTTTTAAAAGAAACTCTGTTAGTCATTTCTTTCTCTTTCCACCTTTTCCCTCTCTTCCTTTGTGTTCTTTTCTCCAATTAAGTAACTCTTGTGGAATGTACATACAAAATGTAGTAAGAGAAGACTCCTTGAGTTCTAATAACTATCATTTACTAACTGTGTGATCTGGGAAAGCTTGCTTAATCTCTCTGTGCCTCAGTTTTCTTAACTGAAGATGAACTCATATAGCATCTCACTCAAGCAGTTTTTGTATGCAGTTAGGGCAATGTTCTGCACATGAGCCTCAGGAAGAGGAGAGTAGAGTACATGAAAAAGAATATCTTTACACATTCATTACCATTCTTTCAGCTGGGCATTTAATTCATCGATTGCACAAATATTTGTATAAAGAGTCTGCCTGCAGTGCAACAGACCCCAGTGTGATTCCTGGATCTGGAAGTTCCCCTGAAGAAGGGATGAGGTACCCACTCCAGTATTCTTGGGCTTCCCTGGTGGCTCAGATGGTAAATAACACACCCACCTATAATGCAGAAGACCTGGGTTCCATCCCAGGGTTAGGAAGATCTCCTCAAGAAGGGAAAGGCTACCCACTCCAGTATTCCCACCTGGAGAATTCCATGGACAAAGGAGCCTGGCGGGCTACAGTCCACGGGATCTGCAAGGAAATGGACATGACTGAGCAACTTTCACTTTCACAGAAATATTTACTGAGCCCCTTCTCACCTTATAAAAAAGCACATTGCTAAGAACTTGAAATAAAATGCTGAAGAAGATAGACATGTATTACTCTAGGTTCTTAGCAATGTGGTTTGCACAGAGGGATGTCCTTCTTGAGGAAAATGTGGAGATTTTTAAATAATTCTAGCATTCAAAAACCCTTTGTGAAAAAAAAATCACAAAAATGATAATAAAGAACATCTGCCATTATGAAATTATACACTATGCACCAGTTTTACTAAGGTTTTGATGTGAATTATATTGTCTTGATTATTAATAAGGTCTTTTTAAGTTATAAGTAACATGAAAAAACTATATTTTTAAAAAGTTATTTATAAAAAAAAAAATCTGTGGAAGGTACTCAAAGAATTGAGAAGCATTTAAGAGAGCACATTTTAAAAAATAAGCAAGGATACTTCGAGGTTTAGACAGCATAAACTATGTTCTGCCCCATGTGCTCACCATATATATAATGTGGTCAATAAATATATAAATATATATAATATAATGTATAATAATGTGTAATACATAATATTTATAATACAAAATGGCTAATGTTTTTGAGATATCTATGAATAGTAGTTGTATTTTCCTCTCCTTTTGCAATTTTGTTAAAAAGGAAATAGGAATGAATTTCTTTATATCTAAAGAAGAGAAGAGTTGTTTGTCATTTTAATTTTTTAAAATGTGTTTGTTAAACAAATTTATACTTTGTTATTCTACTTGATCTTAAGGGGGAGGTTGATATTAGTGAAATGACATATTCTTTAAGCAATTAAAAACTGGAACTGGAACTCATAATTTTATGAATGTAGTAACAAGATATTTTAAGCATTAAATTTACAACAATGCTATTTTTGCCTTAAGATAATCCTTTAAAATATCCTCAAGAAACAATCATCGTTCTTTTAAACTCTTGGAATAATTAAGACTTCTGCTAAAAGATCAGAAAAGAGAGAAGAAAAGAGCAAGTCGCTCAGTCATGTCTAACTCTTTGTGACTCCATGGACTGTGTACAGTCCATGGAATTCTCCAGGCCAGGATACTGGAGTGGGTAGCCCTTCCCTTCTCCAAGGAATGTTTCCTACTCCAGGGGATCTTCCCAACCCAGGGATCGGATCCAGGTCTCCTGCATTGCAGAGGGATTCTTTATCAGATGAGTCACCAGGGAAGCCCCCAAAGAGTGAAAAGATATCCATCATGTGAGGCAAGAATCAAGCATCCAAATGAAGATCAGTGGTCACTTTTCATCTCAGGTTTTTCTGAGGCTTCCTCAGTGGAAATATCTATTAAAGTCTGCCTTTCTGCAGTCATTAGCTCTTACTTATCTAAAGCACCCTGGAGAAGGAAATGGCAACCACTCCAGCATTTTTGTCTGCAGAATCCCATGGATAGAGGAGCCTGGCAGACTACAGTCCATGGGGTCACAGAAGTCGGACATGACTTAGCAACTAAACCACCACTGTACTAAGGCAATGAAAACAGAATGGCTCAAATTTCAAAGCTTTGATTTAGTCACTGAAGATAATAATAATTTAAAAAGTAGTAGCAGTCAAGTTAGGCATTTTGATGAAAAACCATTTTGCAAGTAGGAGCCCTGAGGGAGACCAAATGTTACAAATCTTCAGTGACAAAGAATGTTATGGAAATTTGCATCTTTTAGTTCTAAAAACAGAAGCACCTTCGAGGCAAATGGCTCTTAATACCCTCTGTGAAATCTCAGATTTGGACAGTATCTGTATGATATAATCATTTGAGATTTACAGAGAACTATGGAAATCTTATTTCCTTTGTCTCAAAAACTGGATAAACTTGTTCAGGTGCAAGTAATGAAGAGAGATTGGATTTTTTTCATGAGATAGACTGGCTTTTGAACAAAACTAATGGTGTTTTTTTTTTTTTTCCTGAGATGGAGGTGGTTGATATTGTTCTTGTCAGTGAAAGAATTGAAGCAAATTCCAAGAACTAGTTCTTTTGATGCTCTCCATTATTATGAACTTGGAAGTTGGGCCTCTGATTGATAGTGTATGTTAGACGGCTTCACAGCTGAATTCTACCAAAAATTCCGAGAAGAGCTAACACCTATCTTACTGAAGCTATTCCAGAAAATTGCAGAGGAAGGTAAACTTCCAAACTCATTCTATGAGGCCACCATCACCCTAATACCAAAACCTGACAAAGACACTACAAAAAAAGAAAGCTACAGGCCAATATCACTGATGAACATAGATGCAAAAATCCTCAACAAAGTCCTAGCAATCATAATCCAGCAACACATTAAAAAGATCATACACCATGACCAAGTGGGCTTTATCCCAGGGATGCAAGGATTTTTCAATATCCGCAAGTCAATCAATGTAATTCATCACATTAACAAACTGAGAAATAAAAATCATATGATTATCTCAATAGATGCAGAAAAAGCCTTTGACAAAATTCAACATCCATTTATGATAAAAACTCTCCAGAAAGCAGGAATAGAAGGAACATACCTCAACATAATAAAAGCTATATATGACAAACCCACAGCTAACATTATCCTCAATGGTGAAAAATTGAAACCATTTCCCCGAAAGTCAGGAACAAGACAAGGGTATTCACTTTCACCACTACTCTTCAACATCGTACTGGAAGTTTTGGCCACAGCAGTCAGAGCAGAAAAAGAAATACAAGAAATCCAAATTGGGAAAGAAGAAGTAAAACTCTCACTGTTTGCAGATGACATGATTCTCTACATAGAAAATCCTAAAGACTCGACCAGAAAACTACTAGAGCTAATCAATGAATATAGTAAAGTTGCAGGATATAAAATCAACATTCAGAAATCCCTTGCATTCCTATACACTAATAATGAGAAAGTAGAAAAAGAAGTTAAGGAAACAATTCCATTCACCATTGCAACAAAAAGAATAAAATACTTAGGAATAATCCTACCTAAAGAAACTAAAGACCTATATATTGAAAACTATAAAACACTGATGAAAGAAATCAAAGAGGACACTAATAGATGGAGAAATATACCATGCTCATGGGTTGGAAGAATCAATATAGTGAAAATGAGTATACTACCCAAAGCAATCTACAGATTCAATGCAATTCCCATCAAGCTACCAGCAGTATTTTTCACAGAACTAGATCAAATAATCTCAAGATTTGTATGGAAATACAAAAAACCTCGAATAGCCAAAGCAATCTTGAGAAAGAAGAATGGAACTGGAGGAATCAACTTGCCTGACTTCAGGCTCTACTACAAAGCCACAGTCATTAAGACAGTATGGTACTGGTACAAAGACAGAAATATAGATCAATGGAACAAAATAGAAAGCCCTGAGATAAACCCACACACCTATGGACACCTTATCTTCGACAAAGGAGGCAAGAATATACAATGGAGTAAAGACAGTCTCTTTAACAGGTGGTGCTGGGAAAACTGGTCAACCACTTGTAAAAGAATGAAACTAGACCCCTTTCTAACACCATACACAAAAATAAACTCAAAATGGATTAAAGATCTAAATGTAAGACCAGAAACTATAAAACTCCTAGAGGAGAACATAGGCAAAATACTCTCCAACATAAATCACAGCAGGATCCTCTATGATCCAACTCCCAGTATACTGGAAATAAAAGCAAAGATAAACAAATTGGATCTAATTAAAATTAAAAGCTTCTGCACAACAAAGAAAACTATAAGCAAGGTGAAAAGACAGCCTTCTGAATGGGAGAAAACAATAGCAAATGAAGCAACTGACAAACAACTAATCTCAAAGATATATAAGCAACTATGCAGCTCAACTTCAGAAAAATAAATGATCCAATCAAAAAATGGGCCAAAGAACTAAATAGGCATTTCTCCAAAGAGACATACGGATGGCTAAGAAACACATGAAAAGATGTTCAACATCACTCATTATCAGAGAAATGCAAATCAAGACCACAATGAGGTACCATTTCACACCAGTCAGAATGGCTGCGATCCAAAAGTCTACAAGTAATAAATGCTGGAGAGGATGTGGAGAAAAGGGAACCCTCTTACACTGCTGGTGGGAATGCAAACTAGTACAGCCATTATGGAAAACAGTGTGGAGATTCCTTAAAAAATTGCAAATAGAACTGCCTTATGACCCAGCAATCCCACTGCTGGGCATACACACTGAGGAAACCAGAATTGAAAAAGACACATGTACCCCAATGTTCATTGCAGCGCTGTTTATAATAGCCAAGACATGGAAGCAATCTAGATGTCCATCAGCAGATGATTGGATAAGAAAGCCGTGGTACATATACACTATGGAATACTACTCAGCCCTTAAAAAGAATAAATTTGACTCAGTTCTAATGAGATGGATGAAATTGGAACTGATTATACAGAGTGAAGTAAGCCAGAAAGAAAAACACCAGTACAGTATACTGACACATATATATGGAATTTGGAAGACAGTAATGATGACCCTATATGTGAGACAACAAAGAGACACAGAAGTACAGAGTGGACTTTTGGACTCTGAGGGAGAGGGAAAGGGTGGGATGGTTTGGGAGAATGGCAATGAAACATGTATATTTTCCTGTAAGAAACGAAGCGCCAATCTATGTTCAATGTAGGATATGCAGGATGCATGGGGCTGATGCACAGTATGATTCAAGTAGAGGATGTGGGGTGGGAGGTGGGAGGGGGCTTCGGCATTGGGAGATTGTGTTCACCTATGGCTGATTCGTGTCAATGTATGGCAAAACAAATACAGTATTGTAATTAAAAAAATAAATTAAAGAAAAAGATTTTATTTTAATTAGAATGTTTGAGATATGCCTTTTAAAATTTCTCTATTATAATTTACTACTAATTTATAGACATCCTTTATATGTGTCTTTTTCTAATTACTTATTTTCTCCCAGTTTTCTGTTCATCTTTATGGGATATTTTTGTTAAATGAGCATTTAGATTTTGATATATTCAAATGTATTACTTTTAGTGACTTCTGCCCTGAGAGAATTTTCTAAGAAATAACTTTGCTTTCACAGAGATCATTAAAGTACTATTATATATTTTCTACTGACAGTTATAAAGTTTAATGTTTTTCATTGGAGTTTTAAACAGAACTAGATCTGGAATTGAGTTTTTGAATACTTTTCAAAATAGATGAAATCATCACCATACCTAAAGTCAAATATTACCACATTAGATAATGAGTAGTTTACCCATTTTTCACTGGTTTCCAATATACTGCTGCTGCTGTAAGTTGCTTCAGCCGTGTCTGACTCTGTGCGACCCCATAGACAGTTTCCATATATGTATATTTATGTTCACTCTGTCATTCTGTCTGTCTCTGAGTTAATTAGATTTTTAAAGTTAATACATGTTAGGGCAAATACCCTTTCTTAATTTGTTTCTCAGATTTAGCTTGGTTATTTTGAATTTTACTGTGTATAGAAGTCAATTTGGCAAATTCCGTGAAAAGCGATATTGAAATTTTGTTCTATTGAATTTGTATTTTAACTTGAGCTTTAATCAACATTTTTGATACTGTGTCTTCTCATTTTTGAGCAAAGTGTATATTTCATTTATTTGAGTCTCAGTGTCCTTTATAGCATTTGATAATTTCTAATGATTTTGCATATCTTATCTTAAATTTATTAGGTAGCCCCATAGATTTTATTTTTAGCAAATTGAATCAGTACTACTTTTTAAAATAAAATGTGTATTGGTTATTGCTGGTACAATAACTATCAATTTTTATGTAATCTTTTTGTTGAAGTGGAAGAAACATAAATAAAATATCCAAATTGTAAGTGCAATGAATTTCCACACAGTGAAGACCCCAGCTCCTAAACTAAGAAATGAGTCATTTCAAGAACCTCCAGTCATCTTTCATCTCTCAATTACCATCCTCTTACCCAAATACTATTATGTTAATTCTTAATCTATAGATTAGTTTCACTTGATTTTACACTTTATATAAATGGAATCACACAATGTGTATTCCTTGTGTTGACTTCAGTTATATTGTAGTCACATATTAAATGATCACCATGAGGCTGTCTATTTTTGAACTTCCTGTTCCACTGCTTTAGTCTGTTTGTGTGTTTTGTGTTAATTGCATGCTTTATTTTTGTATCTTTATGGTAAGTCTTAAGATCTGGTAGGGTGAATCCTGAACTTTTAATCATTGTCTTGACTATTCTATATATTTTTCATATAAATTTTAACACCAGCATATAAAAACCCATACAAGAATATACTGTGATTTTCACTGAGTTGAATTAATCTTATTTGTCAAATTGAGTAAAAGTAGAATCTTTAAAATACTAATCTTTTCAGTTTATGGAATTTCTGTCCATTTATGTTCCATATGTGTTATTTAATTTCTGTGGTAATTCTTTTTTTCTTTTTGTATGAATAATTTGGGCATCTTTTGTTAGACTTATTCCTAGGGTTTTGATTTTTTGTCTTTTTATAATTGATATTTCTTTATTCTAGGGTATAAAAATACAATTAGGTTTCTTTATTGACATATTATTATTGTAGGTGTGAAGGACTCAGAGTTTTTGTTTTTAAAGATTTTATTAAAATGTTAAGTCAAATATATTAGGTTTCTGAAAAACTAACATGTGTCTAAAATAAGCCTCTGAATTTCTATATCCCAAGAACTTAACAAAGTGTATGTCACATAGTAGGTAATCTATAAATGACTGTTGAATGGACAATGATTTTCTTTACAATGATTTTGTATAACATCATTGATTAAATGCTTCTTCAAAATTATTCCTGGAGGCTTACTGCAACCATTTTATGTAATATTGCACTCAGTGAAATAGACATTGTTAATTGCTATATTACCTGTTCAGCTCCCCCATCTTTTTTTTTTTTTTTACTATGTATTAATTTTGTTTGGAGTAGCAATGTGTTTGGACCTAAGTGTTGGATGATGGTTCCCTTACAGCCAGAAAGGATGAAGCTCTGAATGGTGAAATCTGATGCTCTAGTAAAAAAGTTAGATATGTCTAGATTCTCCATCATTCTTCCATTATCCTTCTACCTTGAGCTTGAACTTGGTGTTTTGAGATTTAAGAAACATTACAATAGGTCAGTAAGTATAAGGTGAGGTATTCACATGCCTTTGATAGATCAGGGAGGTAGAAGTAGATGGAACTATTGTGTTATCACCAAGCAACCAAAGGAATGTCATAAGCTGTCTCTTTCTGAATTTTCTCATTTGTGAAAAAAAGAAGCCAACTTTGTTCAACTCACTATTATTCAGATATCTGTTAGTTAGAGAGAAATGCATTAGTGTGTCAATAGTTGAATAGTACTGAATGTATTACTACTGAGATCAAAATAGCACTGACCAAAAGACAGCTCTTATAAATAAGTTAATTCATGATCCTCTTAGGGTCCTGACACAGTTCAAAAAATTAATATGGCAAAACCAAGTTGAATGAGAATAAATGCTGAATGATGTATAATAGCATTGCATTTTATACTGGAATGGTAGACCTCATTTTTTAAAGATTTATTTAACAATATACAACTTATTCTCTAAGGCTAAATTTGAGCTTTCTTCCCCTAAAGTCTTCCTAATAATCAAATCTTAACATTTTTAGTCTTTTAAAATATTACAATAACATTTATTAAGTGCATCAGAGTTTGGGCTAACATTATCTTTGTGTATGTGCTGAATCTCTTTCATGGATGTAGGCATGAACATTAGTGTATCATCTCTTTCCTTTCTTGTTTTAATTGCAGACTTTCCAAATCATCACAGCACCATTACCCTCTAACATTAGTATAACCATAAGCTCCTCTTTGACCAGACATCCAAGTGGTTACTACAACATTATCAGAGTTGTAATGCTAGCCATAACTTGATATCATAACTAGATCTGGAATTTAATTTTTAATACTTTTCAAGATGGTAAATCATTACTTTATGAAAATATTGCCACATCAGATACTGAGTAGTTTATCCATTTTTTTTTATTTTGCTGGTTTCCTATACACTAAGTTTCTATATACATGTGTTTAGGTGCACTTTGCTGTTCTTTTGTCTCTGAGTTAGTTTAAGATTTTTAAATTTAATACATGTTTGGACAAATATCCTTTCTCAATTTGCTTTTCAGATTTAGCTTGGTTATTTTGAAACTCGCTCAGTCATGTCCAACTCTTTGCGACCCCATGAATTGCAGCACACCAGGCCTCCCTGTCCATCACCAACTCCCGGAGTTCACTCAAACTCACATCCATCGAGTCAGTGATGCCATTCAGCTATCTCATCCTCTGTCATCCCCTTCTCCTCCTGCCCTCAATCCCTCCCAGCATCAGGGTCTTTTCCAATGAGTCAACTCTTCACATGAGGTAACCAAAGTACTGGAGTTTCAGCTTCAGCATCAGTCCTTCCAATGAACACCCAGGACTGATCTCCATTAGGATGGACTGGTTGGATCTCCTTGCATTCCAAGAGACTCTCAGGAGTCTTCTACAACAACACAGTTCAAAAGCATCAATTCTTCGGTGCTCAGCTTTCTTCACAGTCCAACCCTCACATCCATACATGACTACTGGAAAAACCATAGCCTTGACTAGGCGGACCTTTGTTGGCAAAGTGATATCTCTGCTTTTCAATATGCTATCTAGGTTGGTCATAGCTTTCCTTCCAAGGAGTAAGTGTCTTTTAATTTCATGGCTGCAATCACCATCTGCAGTGATTTTGGAGCCCCCAAAATAAAGTCTGACCCTGTTTCCACATACATATGCCTAACGAATTAACTAAAAGTCAGCAGCTTAAAATAACAAATATTTTATTTTCTTAGATTTTCTGGGAAACAGAAATTTGAGAGAAGCTGAGCTGCTGCTGCTGCTGCTAAGTCGCTTCAGTCGTGTTCGACTCTGTGCGACCCCACAGACGGCAGCCCTTTGGGCTCTGCCTAAGTAGTTTTAATTCAAGGTCTTAAAGATGTGACCACAGTTTTATTCTAAGGCTTGACCCACTTCTGAACTCTCTCAGGGTTATTGACAGCCCTCAAGTTTTTGGCTGGCTGTTCTAAAGACTTCAATTCCTTGTGTCAGTGATCCCTTCTGTGGTTGCCTGGCATGAAATCTGACTTCTCTCAGAGTAAACAATAGAGAGAGAGGAGCAAAAAAAAAAGATGGAAGTAAACAGTTTTTAATAACTAAATCTTAACAGTGACATAGTATCACATCCGCCACATGCTCTTGTGACATTGAACAACTTTGGTGCACTGTGGGTGGAGACAACACAAAGGTTTGAATATCAGGAGTTACAGATCATTGAAGATCATCCTAGAGGCTGCTTATCTTTCTTGGGAATTGTGATAGACTCAATTCTGACTTGTTTTGGTCTTAACATACACTGTAAAATGTATTATTATTTGTTATTGTTGTTCAGTTGCTCAGTCGTGTCTGACTCTTTGCAGCCCCATTGACTGCAGCATGCCAGGCTTCCCTGTCCTTCACCACCTCCCGGAGCTTGCTCAAACTCATGTCCATTGAGTCGGTGATGCCATCCAGCCATCTCATCCCCTGTCATCCTCTTTTCTTCCTGCCTTCTATCTTTCCCAGCATCCGAGTCTTTTCCAATGAGTTGGCTCTTTGTGTCAGGTGGCCAAAGTATTGGAGCCTCAGTTTCAGCACTAGTCTTTCCAATGAGTATTCATTCCAATGAGTTGATTTCTTTAGGATCAACTGGTTTATACTTTATTATTTATCTTAAATATACGTGTGTCATAATTAACCAATGTCCCAAATAGGTAAATATTACTCACAAATTCATTTGGGGAAAAAACACAAATTATCCGACTGTTACATTTTCTTTGTCCTGTCATGGGGTTCAAGTATGTTTGATGCTCGCGTGTGTGCACGTGTGTGTGTTTTCACTGCAATTTAAGATATTACACAGTGGCTATTATTAAGAAAGATTATTATCTTAATTATATATATTCATACAGTTGATTCATACGTAAGATTTCAAACATAAATCTTAGTAAATATTATGGATCATTTTAAAGAGTGAGAAGAATGGAGTTAAATATTGATATTAAGGTAAAAAAAATCGAATTGTTTGCTACTAATTGATGTATACTACTTTGTTCTTTCATAAAGAGAATTTTTTATTTAAAATTATTTTTAAACAACTTCATAATATTCTTTATGTATCAGTTAAGTAACTTTGTATTGAATGAAGGAAAAATACCTTAACTTTGGGGTCTTGCTCTGTGCATTAAATTACATTTGTAAATGCTTCACTGAACAATATTTTTCAAATATAATCCACATATAGTAATCATGTTTAAAATATAATTTTTCATAGTTACTACCCATCTGCTCAATACTGATAAGAAGTTCAATAAAGCTGGCTGTAAAAATCAATGCTGTTAAATGTTTATTAATTATCTAACACATTGCTTAGCTTACTGAGCACATTTAATACCCCAATACATATTTCAAGGTATATATGGAAATTTTGTACTTAGGTTTAAAGATACATTTTAAGTATCCTTTCAGCTAGTTCTCTTAATCCAAATTTATAAGTATTGCGTTTATTCCATTTAATCTGATCTTTCATTGAGGATACAATTTCGCTGAAGGTAAGGCAGACAATTTCTATCTGGGGAAAAAAATCTTAAAAGTACATTGTACATTAAAAACCACTGAAGCATAATGGGCTAAACTGCACATGGACCAAATTTCAACATTTGCCAAAATTATCAGTAAATTTAAGACTCATTCTAATTTTCTCAGCCATTATTTTAAACTCCAGTAGCACTAGGAACTGATTTAATCAGGCAGTAAAGCATAAAGTATTCAGGTCAAGTAGATCAGCACAAAAATGTTTTCTAATCCCTTTCATTCTCATCTCATGGAGTCCTTTTGTCACTAAGATTATTAGTGCTTGGGTTCTAAAATTATTTCTCTTTCCAAGCTGTATTCATATGTTTTAAGATAGTACCAAAAAAAAAAAAAAAAAGCCATTTTAACTATCGAGGAGCTAAAATGGAACCATAAAGTTTAATTCATATCTACTAGCAGCCCTATTTTTTTGCATCTGTACTTCATGATCCTTATTCCATTCCCACCTCTGCCTCTTCATCTAGCTTCATGCCGTAATAATAGTAAGTAACCTAATGCTCTAGCATCTAACTTAATGCCTTAAACACAGTATCATTCCAGAATGCATGTTTTAAAAATATGTTGAAATAGATGTTCACAATTCTGGTGTCAAACTCATGAGGTGAGAAACTTAGATGGTTTTGGTTAATAAGTGTGTTTTGATCTTACCATTGTCTTTTTCTGTTAACATGGTATCTAGCAAAGAGCTTATTAATGGTGATCTAAAATGAACTAGATAAAATCTTACATATTCAATGCCTTTCCAAGTCATAATGCCTACAGTTCTTTCATTAAGGACTTACTCTCTGAGTTTGATGCTTTTGAGAAGTCTACAAGTTATACCTGGGCTATTTTGGTGGCCTAGCCACCTCTGATTTCCTGGCCATTCTTTATATAGCCATCAGGATGAGCTTCTCATACTTTTCACATTTGATTATTTCTTTCCCTGTGTAATACTAGTGGCTCTTCCATTGCCAGAAGGATAAAATAAAAACTCCATAGTAATATCCACATAGTCTTCATGTGTTTGCCTCGGCTTCTCTTAACTGATTCGCTTCCATGATCGTTATACTCTCTTCCCATCTATCCATGTACCCTCCTCCATCATGTATCCTTTATTTCCTAATTATCCATTCATGTACCCCATCTATGACTTTATATTACAGTCTTACCTATCCCTGTAGTTTCCATCATGCATCCTAGATTGTCTCCCTATTGAACTTTTCACTGTTTCTGATTTTATCTCAGAACTTTGTATGTTTTATTTGATGTGCCTAGAATCGTGCTGTTGTTGGTGTTTTGCAGTTGCTAAGTTGCGTCTGACTCTTATTGACTCCATGGACCGTAGCCTGCCAGGCTCCTCTGTCCATGGGATTTTCCAGGCAAGAATACCGGAGTGGGGTTCCATTTTCTTCTCCAATTGGATCTTCCCAACCCAGGGATTGATCCCATGTCTCCTGCATTGGCAGGCAGATTCTTTACCACTGAGCCACCAGGGAAGCTCTATGCCTAGAATATCTTCAACCAAATCTTTCCCGTATAATGCCCTTCTACACATTACAAATAATCTAAGCTCATAGTTCATATCTTCTGTGAAGTTTTCCTGACAACTTCTGGATTTTCTATCTGTCCCCAAACCTACACACCTTTCCCTCCTACCATGTAACTCTTTATGGGATCCATACTCATATTTTATCTCCCTTCCATTTTAAAAATAATCCAAATATATTCATTTCATAATTTAATATGAAGTTTAATAACTTAATTCATTTCATAATTTAATATCTCGCTATGGCTAAATTTAAGAAAGAATTCACCTTAAAATGTCTAGTACAAAGCATTATCCTGTATTTATTATTTGTTATTTACTAACCATTGTAAAAATGATAGAACAAGATGAATCATTAAGAGACTACTCAGGAATATTCTTAGGAAAACTATCTTGAGTTATAAAGAGAAAACAGTCACCTTTGTTCTCAGTTGGAACACATTAAGTAAGAAGGAAATAAAAGAAATAAATAAAACAAGGAAATAAAGCAGGGCTAAACTTAATTTAAAATGTAATACTCTTTAGCTGTCATGTTTTCAGAAATTGATCTAAATGTTATAAATTTTGAGCCTTTTCCAGAGGCTGTTTTCTTGTGATTTCTGCATTTTAATCTGTCTACTGTGACACTGTCTCACTGAATCTTTCCAAGTCCAAAATGGTTCTTTTAGGGGCTTTAACTTTGAAAAAGCAGAGCAAGTTTTTGGACTGATATGGGTTTTACTCACCTAGTATCTATGAGGCGTGTGTGTGTGTGTGTGTGTGTGTGTGTGTGTGTGTGTGTATGTAAGTGTGTATGTGTACGTATTTGATGTTATGTATAAGTCTTAAGACTTGAACATCTTATATATTAAGTAGATATTACCTAAAATTTATCTGGTTTTACCAGGGACTTTATTACCAAGCTTCCTTTTGAAGAAAAGCAAGAGTATTACTACAGAATTAATGTTAGTTATCTTTTCAAACCAGGTACTTTGGGGACAATAGAAGATAGAGCAATATAATATATGTAAAAATGGTAGTAGAACAATTATTTGAAGAATATAAAGATTGTTTTCCATAAAGTGTTAACTTTGTTTATATTTTACTTGTAATCAAATAAAGTGCAGGCAGTGTATTCTTCCTCCAGTATAATTACTACAAAGAAAACTTAAATTGCTAATGCGAGGCTAACCGCTTGGGGCCATATACTGCTGATGGATGACCAGGGGATAATGATAAATGAATCTCATTCTAAATTCTGTCAATGAAATAAATCACAAATGTCATCAATTTCATTAATATATTAACATTCCACTTAACCGGTATACATACCTCTCGATTGCCTTTTCCAAGGGAGCCCGTTCATTTTAGTCATATTTACCCTGAGCTTCATGGAACTGGCAAATTATTATTAACTGTGGTCACTCTATATAGAGAAGCCTTTTGGTAGGTGTTATTTGTGGAGAACTGCCCTCTATTTTCGGACTACATAGTTGCTCATCCTTTAGGTGATAAAACCATTATTTCTCAGAAAAATGGGCAAAGTTCTTGGAAAGTATGCGCAGGAGGGAGAGTTCCTATTTCTTGAGAGGGTGTTTAGAATACAGATATGAGAATATCTGGCTTATAGAGAAGAGAAAATAGTCATAAATAAAATGCCCCTCATGGATACTCGAATAACACTGCAGATTATACTGTGCTGAAAAACACAGAAGCTGATAATCCTGAGTTGAAAGTATAGTCAGATAAAATTGGATACTAAAATGAAGAAGGTTTACGTATATCATCTTCAATTTTTTCCACTTGCATTTTCTTTTTATGAGTATGCAGGAGAGTGACATATGATTAAAATGTAGGTCTAATTAGTTTCAAAGATCTCTTTCATTAGATATAAAATAGCAATTTAAGTGATTAGAGGATTTTGTTAATATCATTGGCAGTACTTTTTAAGTAGTGATTGTATTAGCTACGTATCTGTATATTGCTCAAACTTAAAGGTCTTAAAATAAAAGTTAACAGGTATTATTCTCATAGTCTCTATAGGTCAGGAATGATAGCTGCTTTGCTGGGCAGTTTTGGCTATCTTCTCTTATGAGATTATAGTCAAAAATCAGCTGAGACTGCAGTCATTTGAAAGCCTAATTGGAACCAAATAATTCACTTCCAAGGTGACACACTCCCAGGGATGGCCAGTCAATGGTGCTGATTGTTTGAAGGAAGCCTCACTCTTTCTATGTGGGCATCTTCACAGACTTCATGATATCCATGGTTGCTGACTTCCCACACAGCAGGCCACTCAAGAGACTTAGACTCATTGTTACTTCTGGCACATTGTATCCCTTAATAATCATCTCATCCGGCTTCCACTGAAGGCTCATTGCTAGTTTCAGCACCTTCTATTCATTAATAATCATTTCGTCTGGCTTCCATTCAAGAGGATGAGAATTGCACTCATTTGTTGAAGAGAGGAGTGCCAGAGAACTTATGTACATCTTCTAAAGCCACAATGTGGTAAACTAACAATATTTTTATGCATGTTATGTTACAGAATCACTGAAATATAATAAGTCCTATGGTGGTGGGAAGAAACAAACTGAGTTAGATAGACTGAGCATAACAAGCTTCTGCTACTTTAGGAATGGACTTTTTGAAGCGATGAATAAGAAACTGAACCAAGTAAAAAATCTGTAGGGAAGATTCCTAGAGCAAAAGCTGAAAATATCAGGGTGCCTGGATGCACAAGAAGTTAGCAAGGAAACTGGTAGAACTGCTTTATATTTTTTCCTTTAGGCTATTTTTAATTGGAGGATAATTGTTTTACAATATTGTGTTGGTTTCTGCTGTACAACAAGGTGAATGAGGTATAAATATAAATGTAACCCCTCCCTCTCCATTAGGGTATATTTAAGTGACTTTAATTAACAACTGACATTTTAAAAAGCTAGTATAGTTCTTTAATTAATATAAAAACATATGTTAAGAAGCCTTAAGATGAATCTTTCATTGGTTTATTTGAAGCTATCTTTTATGGCATTTTCTACTGGAAAGTATACTGATAAGGACTTAATACTTTTCTCTCCAGCTCTTCTAGGAAGTTTTAAAAACAAACATCTGTTTTATGTCACACAATTTTCTGTTTTCCATAGACACTATTTTACATTGTAGAACAACTTCCTTGAGCATTAACTTTATTTTTCAATATTTAAATTGCAAAATCTTTTCATTTATTTTTCTGAAATTTATCTTCAAGTTCTCCTACTTTTATTTACTCAATTCAATAGTAAATACTTGAAATTCCATATTCAATTTCAACTTCAGACCTGGGTGGGCAACAAAGAATAGTTCCTTGATGAAAAATTATTTTTTAAGAACATTTATGTGGTATTTATTTGGCTCTACCAAAGGGGAAGGCCACATTAGTCAACATAACAAGTATTCACTTAGTCTCACTATTCTTTTTCTAAAATTAAAAAAAAAAATCAGAGAAATGTAATATATGAATCTACATATCCATCTTCTAACATTTTCAAGGAAATATTTGCAGAAATTTATTGCATTCATATATCCCTCTGGAGAAGGGAATGACAACCCACTCCAGTATTCTTTCCTGGAGAATCCGGGGGACAGAGGAGCCTGATGAGCTGCTGTCTATGGGGTTGCACAGAGTCGGACATGACTGAAGCGATTTAGCAGCAGCAGCAGCCTATGTCCCTCAGAAAAACAATGGAACTCAGTAACTTGAGTCAAATCTATAATATATTATAGATTTTGAAACTGTCGGAGGTGGGTTGAGCAAGTCTTTCATGAAGAAGGAATGAAACTTTAGAAAATAAAGAAACTTTTGCCTTTAATTATGTTGGAAAAAGTAAACACTATCACCAGAACAAAAATAAATCTCTCTCAGAAAAAATCAGAATCTTTCTTCCATTAATATGTTCTCTTTTCAAAAGATTCGGGTTTACTTGTGTCAATTTCCACCTCTTCTCTGACTTTCCTACTAATCTTTTTACTTAGGTTAAATACCACTTTCGTTAGGGAGGGAATAAATAAATCAACGATACACTCAATAACTCGAATAAGCTTGTTATTATTCAATAGGAAAAATAAGAGCTGTGTTTTAATCACAATATATAAGATAAAAACTTCAAGCCATGAATGGAATAATGGAATAGATAATATGTGTAATGAAATGGAGCATATGTTATGTGAAGGAATGTTATATTATAGAGGAGGAAACTTACAAACATGAATAATTACCTGGAGGCTACAGAACATAATAGAAACATATATTAGAACGTTTATTCCTATAATTCTAAAAAAAAGTTCAAATATGTAAGAAATTAAAATTATCTTTTCGTTGAGATTATGTCTGGAGACATTTAGGTATAATATTATAGAGCACAAAAGTACAATTAAAAATTTCAAATAATGGAAATATTTTACAGGTAATTTCTACACTCCTTATTTTTATAATTATAACTGATTTATGTGAGAGAATTCAAACATAGCTGTAAATGTGTCAAATGAAGGCATTTTTTTTGAATTAAAGTTGTCAGCAAAGTTGAACCTATAAAAACCATATTATTTTTATCTGCATTTAAAAAGCTCTGTGAGGATTCCATTTGTTCTAGAATGGAAACATAGAAATTTGTCGTTGTTGTTCAGTTGGTCAGTCATGTGCAGCTCTTCATGACCCCATGGATGGCAGCATGCCAGTCTTCCTATCCTTTCCTGTCTCCCAGAGCTTGCTCAGACTCATGTCCATAGAGTCATGGTGCCATCCAGTCATCTCATCCTCTGTCATCCCCTTCTCCTCCTGCTTTCAATCTTTCCCAGCATCAAAGTCTTGTCTAATCAGTTGACTATTTGCATCTGGGGGTCAAAGTATTGGCTTTTTACCTTCAAAATCAATCCTACCAATGGATATTCTGGACTGATTTCCTTTAGGATAGACTGGTTTGATCTCCTTGCAGTCCAAGGGACTCTCAAGAGTCTTTTCTAACACCACAGTTTAAAAGCATGAATTCTTCAGCGCTCAGCCTTCTTTATGGTCCAAGTCTCACATCCATGCATGACTACTGGAAAAACTATAGATTTGACTACGTGGACCTTTTGTCAGCAAAGTAATGTCTTTGCTTTTTAATATGCTGTCTTGATTGGTCATAATTTTCTTCCAAGGAGCAAGTGTTTTTAATTTCATGGCTGCAGTCACCATCTGCAGTGATTTTGGAGCCCCAGAAAAGAAAGTCTGTCACTGTTTCCATTGTTTCCCCATCGATTTTCCATGAAATGATTGAACCAGATGCTATGATCTTGGTTTATTGACTGTTGAGTTTTAAGGCCGCTTTTTCACTTTCCTCTTTCACCTTCATCAAGAGGCTCTTTTGTTCCTCTTCACTTTCTACCATGAAGGTAGTATCATCTGCATATCTGAGGTTATTGATATTTCTCCCAGCAATCTTGATTCCAGCTTGTGCTTCATCCAGCCCACCATTTCACACGATGCACTCTGCTTATAAGTTAAATATGCAGGATGACAATATACAACATTGACATACTCCTTTCCCAATTTGGGACCAGTCTGTTGTTCCATGTCCAGTTCTAACTGTTGCTTCTTGACCTGCATACAGGTTTTCAAGAGGCAAGTAAGGTGGTCTGGTATTCCCATCTCTTTAAGACATAGACATTGGGGTCATTTATTTGAGTAGTTTGTGATGGACAGTTAAGTTCTTTTGCAGGGTAGTGTTAGATGAGAAAGTTTGATTGGGAGGGAAACATCTTGAGGCATCTACATGAAACATAGATGCCAGATTATCTTGCCTTCAGTATTAGGAGATGCATCACAATATTTTTGTTAAGAAAATAACTAGGCTGAATAAAGTTTGCATGCTCAAAATTATCCCAAATTTTGTATTTTTAAGATTCATATGAAAAATCATTTTTTCTACCATTTTTTTGTGTGCATCCATTAAATGTTGAAATTGTTGAAAGAACATATTATTTTGCAGAGCTTTGGTTGAATTACATTTAAAAATAGCATGGAATTAAAAATCAGTCTCTGTAATTTGTAGATATCACATGTAGGAAAACTGCTTAAAGCAAGATTTACTTATTTTTATAACAATGAACTAATTCGGGAATTAATGTTATTTCTCTGCTATTCTCAGAGAAAATGCACATGTTGATAACATAGCACCTTGAAACTGCCAATATACCAGATGAATTGTCTTCACAGGATAATAAAACTTTTAATGACACTAATTATATGGCATTTCAGAACTTTAGACTAGGTAGAATATGAACTTCTATAGCTAGCATTTTGTTCTGATTTCAGGAAAAGAAGATTAAGTAATAGCTGAGATTAAGAGATTATCTAATTTGGTTTGGGAGACTGGTTAATCTTTTACAAAAGAAATATGCAAATAATACATTATCCCTACAGGAATGAAGAAACAATTTAATGTTTTAGGCAAGAACAAAAATTAGCTGAAGTACATTGGTCAGTATTTTTATTTAAAAACTTAAACCCTGAGTTTGAGACAAAGAATATCTCTGTTACAACAATAATAATGAAAGAGAGGGTCTATAGAAGTAAAGAATGATACACATTTTAGTTAACATATTTTTAAATAGATATATTCAAAGGCATAGAAGTGAGAATCTTCTGTATTCCAGACATTGCATAGTTTCACTTCCTCTTGTTCTTTTGTTTTTGTTTATTTTATAAATGACAGTAAGTTCAATAAAATTATGTAGTATGAAGTGCCTAACAAAAAAACAAATTCAGTCTCAATTTGCATTAATAGGATGTTGCATTAATATTAATTATGGAAAGTAGTAAAAGTGCAAAGATTCTGGAATTGAATTGCACAGCTGTTACTGTGTGACCTTTGGCAAGTAATTTAACCTTTCTAATGATCAGAAACTGGGATAATAATATCACATCATATATTCATTTTAGAGTACAATGAAACAATGTGTAAAATGTTTCACACAAAGTTTGGGAAAAAAATGCGTGAATGATAGTTGCTCAGTCATGCCTGACTCTTTGCAAACCCGCGGACTGTAGCCTGCCAGGCTCCTTTGCCCATGGAATTCTCCAGGCAAGATTACTGGAGTGGGTTGCCATTTCCTTCTCCAAAATGAATTAACTTCTAGATATAATAAAATTAATACTGTTATTATCAATGTGATAATCTTTAGGACTCTCTTCTATTCAGATTTCATTTCAGTTGGAGGGATTATCACTGATCTCACACACACCTATATACGTACATCAGTTCAGTTCAGTTCAGTTCAGTTCAGTCGCTCAGTCGTGTCCGACTCTTTGCGACCCCATAAATCGCAGCAGGGGATGACAGAGGATGAGGTGGCTGGATGGCATCACGGACTCAATGGACGTGAGTCTGAGTAAACTCCGGAGTTGGTGATGGACAGGGAGGCCTGGCGTGCTGCGATTCATGGGGTCGCAAAGAGTCAGACACGACTGAGCGACTGAACTGAACTGAACTGAACTGAAACCGCAGTACCCCAGGCCTCCCTGTCCATCACCATCTCCCGGAGATCACTCAGACTCACGTTCATTGAGTCCATGATGCCATCCAGCCATCTCATCCTTGGTTGTCCCCTTCTCCTCCTGCCCCCAATCCCTCCCAGCGTCAGAGTCTTTTCCAATGAGTCAACTCTTCGCATAAGGTGGTCAAAGTACTGGAGTTTCAGGTTTAGCATTATTCCTTCCAAAGAAATCCCACAGTTGATCTCCTTCAGAATGGACTACTTGGGTCTCCTTGCAGTCCAAGGGACTCTCAAGAGTCTTCTCCAACACCACAGTTCAAAAGCATCTATTCTTTGTTGCTCAGCCTTCTTCACAGTCCAACTCTCACATCCATATATGACCACAGGAAAAACCATAGCCTTGACTAGACGGACCTTAGTTGGCAAAGTAATGTCTTCACTTTTGAATATACTATCTAGGTTGGTCACAACCTTTCTTCCAAGAAGTAGGCGTCTTTTAATTTCATGGCTGCAGTCACTATCTGCAGTAATTTGAGAACCCCCAAAATAAAGTCTGACACTGTTTCCATTGTTTCCCCATCTATTTCCCATGAAGTGATGGGACCAGATGCCATGATCTTCGTTTTCTGAATGTTGAGCTTTCAGTCAACTTTTTCACTGTCCTCTTTCACTTTCATCAAGAGGCTTTTAGTTCCTCTTCACTTTCTGCCATAAGGGTGGTGTCCTCTGCATATCTGAGGTTATTGATATTTCTCCCGGCAATCTTGATTCCAGCTTGTGTTTACATATATATGTATGCATATATGTGTGTGTGTGTGTACATATATGTAAATATATATATATATGTGGGTGTGTATGTGTATATATAGAGAAAAGAAATTAAAAATTAGAAGCATTGGGAGAAATTCATTGGCAGATATGTTTAAAATAATTTTAAAATTAAAATGTATAGCAGATTTATTCAAACATATAATGAGGTTTCTTAAGAAATAATTATTTTATTTTCACAAAAATGTGTTCTATCATAACCTAGAAAAGCTCTTGACATAAGATGCATCTGTTGAAATTGCATTAAACAGTAGTAATATCACTTCCTATTTTGAGATTCTACAATAATATGGCCACTCTGACTGGAGAATGAATGAGCCATCCTGTCATCACTCCGTTTTCCCTTTCTTTTTCATCCCCTTTGATAACTTCTATAACACTGAAACAGTTGAGACAATATGTTGATTTTGACATCTACCAACCTGGGAGTAGAATGGGAAGTAAGTACGAAACTAGAAAGTGATGACTGGTGCTATGCTGTATTCTTGTCTATGCACCAATGGCTGTTGTCCATCTTCTTGTGTTCACAGCTGGCGGGTTATTTGGGTTAGAATGCTAGTTTAGAATTCCTGTTCATGTAAGAAAAATATAGTCAAAGCGCAGATGACAAAGACAATATAAGGGAATTTAGTAACATGGATTATTCAGGGGCAAGCAGCAGATTAATTTTTAAGATATTAACTTCAAGCATTTGTTTTCTTAATTCCTGATAATGAAGTTTGAGAAAAGTTGCTTCTGGTCTTTGGGTCTCAGTTTTCTTTTGTGACATGGGAGGAATTATTCCAGATGGGCTCTAAACTTCTTTAAATCTCTAATATCTATGAGTGTATGGTATGGTACATGTATGAGGTCTTACAAACCATCTTATCTCAAATTTTTATTGACAATTTTTATTTATTTAACTAACTTGAAAAGCAAGAATCAATTCAGTTCAATTCACTCACTCAGTCGTGTCCGACTCTTTGCGACTCCTTGATTCACAGCATGCTAGGCCTCCCTGTCCATCACCAACTCCCGGAGTTTACTCAGACTCACGTCCATTAAGTCAGTGATGTCAACCTGTGATCGCATCCTCTGTCGTCCTCTTCTCCTCCTGCCCCCTGTCCCTCCCAGCATCAGAGCCTTTTCCAGTGAGTCAACTCTTCTCATGAGGTGGCCAAAGAACTGGAGTTTCAACTTCAGCATCATTCCCTCTAAAGAAATCCCAGGGCTGATCTCCTTCAGAATGGACTGGTTGGATCTCCTTGCAGTCCAAGGGACTCTCAAGAGTCTTCTCCAACACCACAGTTCAAAAGCTTCAATTCTTCGGTGCTCAGCCTTCTTCACAGTCCAACTCTCACATCTATACATGACTACTGGAAAAACTATAGCCTTGACTGGACAGACCTTAGTCGGAAAAGCAAGAATATCCAGTAGTAAATATCTGCATTAATTTTAACTGATACAAGCTTAGTTTAGTGACATGGCAATTTAGCTTTTATTTTCAGTGTAGGTTTTCAATGTAGCCAATCCCAATAATGATATTCTCCTGTATGTCTTCTATCGTTTTAATGGTGTGCATATAACTACAAAGAATTTAATATACTCCTGGATATTATGAAGTAAACCATGCAAGAGCAATTATATTCATATACAATAAAAGATAATAGGCATTCACCTGACATTTTATTTCTGTACAATCTTATTAATTTCTCTCTTTCAGAATTGAAATAAAATATTCATGTATCTCAGTGTAACAAACTGTTTCTCATTTCTTTTATCTCCTCTCAATGTTCTTTTCTTTTTATAACTGTTGAGTGTTTTTACCATCTTGACTTGCCAAACCAATTTATATATATTCTTTCCTTTCAGAAGCAATAAATGGTTATATGATAATTGTAGAAAATTAAGAAAATTGCAACTCTAGAAATATTAAGGCCAGATTAATTGTAATCTATCAAGAAAGCTCTGTTAACATCTTTGGATTTCCTCCACTGGAGCCTATTAAATCAGGGCAGTGACATAATCTGACATGTTAAATAAATTCACTCTGGTTGCTGTATGCAGAGTACAATGAAAGGGCAAGAGTAGAAACAGGGAGATCAGTTAGGAGGCTATTAAACAGAGCAGGAGGCAGAATATATGTTTTGACCTAGGAGGGTAACAACAAAACTGCAGAGAAATGGTTAAATGAAAGGGAACTGTAATTTAAATAGCCAGAAGAATTTGATAATGGAATGAATGTGGGATATTTAAAAAAAGGAGGGATGAAAATTTTGATCCTGAGCAAATGAATGGATAGTGAAACCATTTACTGATGTGCAGAAAGCTAGGGAGGAGTTAAATTGACTTCTGCTTTGGATGTGACAAGTTTGAGATGCTTAATAAATATCTAAGTAAAGATTACATTGCTAGTTGGATAAATAGATTGAGTGCAAGGGACTTATTCAGGCTGGAAATATGATTTTAATGATCTCTCGTAGAAATACTTACTCTACTAAAAATTTAGAGAAGAGTTAACACATATCCTACTCAGACTTTTCCAGAAAATTGTAGAGGAAGGCAAACTGTCAAATGCACTCTAAAAGGTCATCATCACCCTAATACCCAAACCAGACAAAGATGCCAATATCACTGATAAACAGAGATGCAAAAATCCTCACAAAATTCTAGCAAATAGAACCCAACAAAATATAAAAAAGATCATACGTCATGCTGTTGCTGCTGCTAAGATGCTTCAATCGTGTCTGACTCTGTGCAACCCCATAGATGGCAGCCCACCAGGCTCCCCTGTCCCTGGGATTCTCCAGGCAAGAACTTTGGAGTGGGTTGCCATTTCTTTCTCCAATGCATGAAAGTGAAAAGTGAAAGTGAAGTCGCTCAGTAGTGTCCAACTGGTAGCGACTCCATGGACTGCAGCCTACCAGGTTCCTCATTCCATGGGATTTTTCTAGGCAAGAGCACTGGAGTGGCTTACCATTGCCATCTCTGCATACATCATGACCAGGGCTTTATCCCAGGAATGCAAGGATTCTTCAATATTCACAAGTCAATCAGTGTGATACACCACATTAACAAACTGAAAGATAAAAATCATATGATTATCTCAATAGACACAGAGAAAGCCTTTGACAAAATTCAACATCCATATATGATGAAAACTCTCCAGAAAGCAGGCATAGAAGGAACATACCTCAACATAATAAAAGCCATATATGATAAACTCACAGCAAACATTGTCCTCAATGGTGAAAAACTGAAAATATTTCCCCTAAAGTCAGGAATGAGAAAAAGGTGCCCACTCTCACCACTACTATTCAACATAGTTTTGGAAGTTTTAGCCACAATAATCAGAGAAGAAAAAGGAATAAAGTGAATCCAGATTGGAAAAGAAATAAAACTATCACTGTTTGCAGATGACATGACCCTCTACATAGAAAACCCTAAAGACACCACCAGAAAATTACTAGAGCTAATCAATGAATGTATTAAAGTTGCAGGATATAAAATTAACACACAGAAATGCCTTGCATTTGTATACAATAACAATGAGAAAACAGAAAGAGAAATTAAGGAAACACTCCTATTCACCATTGAGATGAAAATAATAAAATAGGAATAAATCTACCTAAAGAAACAAAAGACCTGTATATAGAAAACTATAAGATTGAAAGAAATCAAAGATGACACAAATAGATGGACAAATATACCCTGTTCATGGATTGGAAGAATTAATATAATTAAAATGAGTATACTACCCAAAGCTATCTATAGATTCAATGCAATCCCTATCAAGTGACCAACGGCATTTTTCACGAAACTAGAACAAATAATTTCACAATTTCTATGGAAATACTTAAAACCTCAAATAGCCAAAGCAATCTTGAGGAAGAAGAAAGGAACTGGAAGAATCAACTTGCCTGACTTCAGACTATACTACAAAGCTACAGTCAAGACAGTATGATACTGGGACAAAGACAGAAATATAGATCAATGGAACAAAATAGAAAGCCCAGAGATAAAATCATGCACCTATGGACACCTTACCTTTGACAAAGGAGGCAAAAATATACAATGGAGAGAAGAAAATTTCTTTAACAAGTGGTGCTGGAAAACTGGTCAACCACCTGTAAAAGAATGAAACTAGAACACTTTCTAACACCATACACAAAAATAAACTCAAATTGGATTAAAGAACTAACTGTAAGGCCAGAAACTATAAAACTCCTAGAGGAAAGCATAGGCAAAACATTCTCTGATATAAATCACAGCAGAATCCTCTATGACCCACTTCCCAGAATACTGGAAATAAAAGCAAAACTAAACAAATGTGACCTAATTCAAATTAAAAGCTTTTGCACAATGAAGGAAACTATGAGCAAGGTGTAAAGATAGCCTTCAGAATAGGATAAAATAATAACAAATGAAGCAACAGACAAATAATTAACCTCAAAATATACAAGAAGCTTATGCAGCTAAATTCCAGAATAACAACCCAATCAAACAATGGGTCAAAGAACTAAACAGACATTTCTCCAAAGAATACATACACATGGCTAACAAACACATGAAAAAATATTCAACATCACTCATTATCAGAGAAATGCAAATCAAAACCACAATGAGGTACCATCTCATGATGGTCAGAATGGTTGTTATCAAAAAGTCTACAAAAATAAATGCTGGGAAGGGTGCAGAGAAAAGGAAACCCTCTTACACTGTTGTGGGGATGCAAACTAGACAGCCCCTATGGAGAACAGTGTGGAGATTCCTTAAAAAAGTGGAAATAGAACTGCCATGCTTCTGCTGCTGCTGCTGTCACTTCAGTCGTGTCTGACTCTGTGTGACCCCATAGACGGCAGCCTACCAGGCTCCCCCATCCCTGGGATTCTCCAGGGACTGGAGTGGGTTACCATTTCTTTCTCCAAAGCAGGAAAGTGAAAAGTGAAAGTGAAGTCACTCAGTCGTGTCCAACTCGTAGTGACTCCATGGACTGCAGCCTACAAGGCTCCTCCATCCATGGGATTTTCCAGGCAAGAGTACTGGAGTGGGATGCCATTGCCTTCTCTATAAAACTGCCATACAACCTAGCAATCCCACTGCTGGGCATACACACCAAGGAAATAAAAATTGAAAGACACGTGTACCCCCGATGTTCATCGCAGCACTGTTTACAATAGCCAGGACATGGAAGTAGCGTAGATGTCCATTGGCAGATGAATGGATAAGACATCTGTGGTACATATACACAATAGAATATTACTCAGCTATTAAAAAGAACACATTTGAATCAGTTCTAATGAGGTGGATGAAACTGGATCCTACTATACAGGGTGAAGTAAGTCAGAAAGAAAAATACCAGTACAGTATATTAATGCATATATATGGAATTTAGAAAGATGGTAAAGATGACCCTAAGTGCGAGACAGAAAAAACACCCAGATATAAAGAATAGGCTTTGGACTCTGTGGGAGAAGGTGAGGGTAGTATGATTTGAGAGAATATTGAAACATGTGTATTACCATATGGGAAATAGATCACCAGTCCAAGTTCAATGCATGAAACAGGGCACTCAGCACCAGTGCATTGGAATGACCCTGAAGAATGGGATGGGAAGGGAGGTGGAAGGGCGGTTCAAGACGGAGGACACATGTACACCCATGACTGATTCGTGTCAGTGTATGGAAAAACCACCACAACACTATAAAGTAATTAGCCTCCAGTTAAAATAAATGTTAATTTTAAAATAAATAAATAAAAACAGGGAGAGTAGTAAAATTGTTGCTAACCTGAAACTATTTTTTAAGTAAATAAAAAAGCAAGTAGCAGAAAAAAATGCTTAGTTATAAAAATGGAAAGTAAGGATAGAAATATGCTTCCCTTATATCTTCCTTCATAGCTCAATAGGTAAGGAATCCACCTGCAATATTGGAGACACCAGGGGGTCAGGAAGATCCCCTG
Source organism: Nanger dama (assembly GCA_917880005.1). Taxonomy (NCBI): domain Eukaryota; kingdom Metazoa; phylum Chordata; class Mammalia; order Artiodactyla; family Bovidae; genus Nanger; species Nanger dama. The sequence continues at coordinate 43,796,550 of CAKJTW010000007.1, forward strand.
GCAAAGGGATAGGCTATCCACTCCAGTATTCTTGGGCTTCCCTGTGGCTCAGCTGGCAAAGAATCCACCCACAATGTGGGAGATCTGGGTTCTGTCCCTAGGTTAAGAAGATCTCCTGGAGGAGGGAAAGGCTACCCACTCCAGTAGTCTGGCCTGGGTCACAAAGAGTCAGACACAACTGAGTGACTTTCATTTTGAAGCATAGAAATACTTTGTTACAAAAACATAAGTTCGCTAAAGACTGAGTTTTGATAGAGAAATGAAGAGACAGGAAGAGTAAGTCTTGACGCTCTGCAATATTTGGAGGGAAAGAATTCAACGCAGCACGCTAAAATGTAGCACACTGTAAGATCTAAGTAAAAGGGTATGGCGTTCCAGAGAGCAAGTGACAACAGTTTTCCAGATGAGACTGTAGCTGCAACAAATGGTAATGCTGAAAAGTCATTATATTTTCCTGTCTCAAACGTTTTTAAAATATAATTCTTAATGTTAATAATAGTGTCTCATCGTTTATCTGCACCACAATATATTTAACCAATTACCTAAAGCTGAGATTCCATTTACTATTGTTGCTTATGTAAATAACATGTCAATAGTCTACATGTTTCAGCAAATAAAATATAATGTAAAATTTGCTAGAAACACAAGCAATATAGGGGAGATAAAATATATAAAAGAATGATGATTAAAACAAAACAAAACAAAAACAAAAACCTCTCTATTTCTCTCCAGCACATATCTCAGAGAAGAATTCTGTATATCAGGATAGGTATAGGCTTAAATTTACATATAAGAAACTGGCAAAAATTTTCCCCCATGGTTGTACTGTTTTTCATACTCCCACAGGACTAACTTCCTGCTAAGCTTCTCCACATGCCTGCCAACACTTGATATTAATATTTTAAAATTCTAGTCATACTAGTGGCCCTGTAGTGACATTTAATTATTGTTTTAATTTGCCTCTAAAACTAGTAATCCTTAATAATTTCTCAAACGTCTGTTGGTCATTTTAAGTCTTTGACCCAATTTCAATCAGAAATTTTTTTTTTTCTTTTTTTTTTTTTTTTTTTTTTGGCCTTGTCACATGGCATGCAGGATTCTAATTCCCTGAGCAGTTATTGAATTGCACCCCTTTGTTGGAAGTGGGAAGTTTTAACCACTTGATCACCAGTAAGTCCCAGAAATTTATCTTTTAATTGATGTATTTATATACTCTGGAAATAAGTTCTGTCAGACACAGGTATTGCAAATATATTTTCCCAAGCTTTATTTTGGTATTGATTCTATCATCAGTGTTTCTTGTTTGCATAAATTTTTTATTTTAATGAAGCATAATTTATCAGCTTTGATCCTCATAATTATATAACTGTCTGTGTTCTAAGAAATATTTATCATCCATGGTCATAAAGACATTTTTCCTTTCTGGTTTTCTGAGAATTTTTAAAGTTTATTTTGTCTGGATGCCAGATTTTATAATTATTTACAAAGTTTTCATGGGAGATTTTAATTTAAAAATCTGTGTCCATTGAAATTATTATATCATTCCCCTTTATTTTGTTAATTTTAATTGCAATGATGTTTCAATGTATAATCTTGCATTTCTGGATTTGCTTTGTTAATATTTTCTTAAAGATTTTTGCTTTCCTGTAAATAACTATTTTTTTAATACTTTATTCTACATTACAGTACTGTATTTATTTTGCCGTGCATTGACATGAATCAGCCACAGGTGTACACGATCTCCCAAATAACTATTAATGATGTGGAATTGTCTCCTGTTGTAGTGGTCTTGCCTGTGTTTAGATTTTGGATTTTGTTGACTTCATAATGTGATTTGGGAGGTGTTTCTTCTACTTTCTGAAATAATTTGTGGAATATTATATAGTTTATTCCTTAATTATTTAAGATAATTTATGAGAGAGGCCATTTGTGCATAAAGGTTTTGTTGTGGAAAGATGTTAACGTTTAATTCCATTTTTGAACAGCTTTTTTCCTTTCTTCCTTATTTAAAAGTTTTCCTTTTAAATATAGATTTAAATATCGCCAAATTTAATTTGCTAATTTTCCTTTATCTATAAATAGGTCCATTTCATCTCAGGTTGTTGAATTGACTGACAAAAATAGTTTATGTGTCTAGAAACTATTGGGAAACCTTTTACTTAACATCTGTTTTTAGCAATGCTTTTTCTGTTTAGTCAAGTCAGTAGTTGATCAACTATGTTGATTATCTGAAAACACTAAATGCTTAATTTTGTTAATTTCTCTAATGCTGGTATGTTTTTATTTCAATTATTTCAACTATTATCATTGCTCTTTCCTTCTTCCTGCATACTTTTCTAGTGATTTGGTCTTCTTTTGTAATTTCTCCAAGTGAAAATTTAGATCATTGATATAATTATTTTAACAAACATTCCCTGAAGAAGGAAATGGCAAGTCACTCCAGCATTCTTGCCTGGAAAATCCCATAGACAGAGGAGCCTGGCAGGCTACAGTTCATGTGGTCACAAGGGTCAGATATGACTTGGCAACTAAAAACAACAATAAACATGTAAAGCTATTCTATTTCTCTAAGCACTTGTTTTAGACACATCACACAAATTTTGGTTATGTGTTTTTAGTTTCATTGACTTTGAAATAATATCTATTTTCCTGTGTAAAGTCTTGGACCTAAGGATTATATAGTAAATACTGGCTAATTTCTGAATATTTGGAGATTTTCCCACAAAATTTTAAATTCAGTTCTAACTTAGTTGTATTTATTGTTGTCACAGAAAACTAACTAATCTAGTCACATGGACCACAGCCTTGTCTCACTCAATGAAAAATTGACTGTTGTCACAGCACCTACTCTGAATGGTATGAATTATTTGAAATTTATTGAAACTTGTTTTATGCACATAAAATAATCTATATTTTGAAGTACTTGGGTGTAGTATTATTTACATGCTAATTGCTTAATTATTAAGTTAAAGATATTTCACTATTTGATAAATTACTCTTGTCTATTGTTCCATCAATTAAGAGGAAGAGTTATTATCATTTTCCATAATTATTGCTATATTTGTATATGGCTTTGTTAGTTTTATTTAATCTTTTGGGGGGTTTCCAAGGTTGCTCAGTGGTAAAGAGTTCCTCTGCCAATGTAGGAGACACAGGATATGTGGTTCCATGCTTGGGTCAGGAAGATCCCCTAGAGGAGGAAATGGCACCCACTTCAGTGGTTCAGAGGGTAAAGCGTCTGCCTACAATGCAGGAGACGTGGGTTCAATCCCTGGGTCAGGAAGATCCCCTGGAGAAGGGAATGGCAACCCACTCCAGTACTTTTGCCTGGAAAATCCCATGGACTGAGAAGTCTGGTAGGCTGCAGTCCATGGGGTCGCAAAGAATTGGACACGACTGAGCAACTTCACTTCACTTCAGTATTCTTGACTGGAAAATATCATGGACAGAGGGTCTGGCAAGCTATACTCCATGGGGTTGCAAAGAGTCAAACATGACTTAGTGACTAAACAACTTCTGCCATTATGAAATGTCCTTGGTAATACTACTACCCTTTAAATATTTTTATTTAAAATCACTTTAAACCATTATTTTAACCTTCACTTTATAAAATATAGTAGAAAATTTCTCTTTCAATTGAAGTATTTAGTTTATTTACATTGATTGTAATTATTAGCATGTTTGGACCTGTTTTCCTATTTGTTATCTGTTTGCTCTTTGTCCCATTTTTCTCCCTTCCTGATTTTTGTGTTAAGTGAAAGCTTTTGGTGTTTATTTTGTCTAACAACTGTTTAGTTCTGTACGTTAATTAATTCATTTTAATTTTATTATTTTATTTAGGGATTACCCTATATCAATGTTACGTTCAATAATACATCATTATTTACTCTGAAATGAAGTCAAACAAATATATATTATAATAAACTTACAAAAGTATAATTTTATTTTACTTTCCATTCTTTGTCCTCTTTTGTTGTGTAGTTGACTGTTCATATATTATAAACTCCACAGTACATCATCATTATTCTTATATATTCAGTTATCCTTTAATGAGATTAAAATGAAAAAAAAGATCATTAACAATCATATATTAGCTATTTCCAGTGATCTCTATTTTTCTATAGACTCAAGTTTTCTATAAGTCATTTTACTTGCTCAGGCCTAAAGAACTTCTTTTAAAATATCTCCTACTGTAATGACTTATATGGGGAAAGAGTCTAAAAGAGTAGATATATGTATATATATATGTATATATATATGTATATGTATATATGTATATATATATGTATATATATACGTATATATATATGTATATATATATGTATATATATATAAAACAGATTCACTTTGTTGTACAGCTGAAACTAACACAACATTATAGATCAACTATACCCTCAGTAAAAATTTTAAAAATAAAATATCTCCTTACATTCTTTGAGATAAGAGTTCACAGGGGCCGCTTTTTGAGAATAGTGCCCTTGTATAAAAGCAGTTTAAACCATTCTCTTTCTTATAGTGGTACCAGGAAAGACAATGATTTTGCTAAGTTCTATTCCAAATAATAGTGTTTGTTAAAGATCATTATGTGTCCTCTTTCTCTTTCACTGAATAATAGTAATTTGAAAAGAAGCATATGAAGCATGGAAAGTGAAAAAATGGTTATATTTTATATGTAGGAAATATTTTAGACATTTAAGAATTATAATTGACTTTTAATCTTTCATTACCTATAATCTTTTTTCTACTGTTTTTCATTGTTATCTTCTAATTTATTCTGTAATAAATATTCATTTTGTAGGTTTTTGTTTTCCAGCTATGAACTGAGGGAAATATCATTCCTATTCTTTCAAGCTGTTGATAGTTCTAAAAATTAATTTTTATATACTATTCATTTTTTCAAGAGCATTTTTATTTGAAGAAATAAAAGGATTAAAATTTCTTGCACTTGCCATATGTAAATGAAAAAACTCTACAAAAGTACATTTATTTTTAAAAAAATCTACATATCTGGTTCTTATAGTGTAATTTCTACTGCATTTACCACATATTTCTTAAACTTGTCAGACCAGGAATGCTATTCAAAGATATAGCATTAGCTGACTCACTAAAGCTAGTGGTTAAATTTCCTTAGCTCTTGTTAAGTCATTATGTTACAGAATATAGAACTACAAAAAATAAACATTTATTTGTAGTCATAATAACTGCTGGCTCTACCGTGACTTCAATTGAGTATATAATTAAAATAACAAGCTCACAAATATGTATTTGCACGACAATTTTTGCAATGTACAAGCTGTTAAAGTGCAAATTTTCATGCTGTTGCAAATAGTGTTAATATTAAATATATCTGGCACTTTTCACCTCTATTAAGAAAAATAAGTAAACATTCAAAAATATTAAGGCATTCATAAAATTTTCTTTGTCAAGAGATTCCTGTATCTTCCACTGAAACGCTAGACATTTATTTTCAATAATTCTTCCCCTTTCAATCCCAAGAAATTTCCTTTGTAAGTGATTAGATTGAAATAAGTTCATATATTTGTTCACTTACTTTAAAATTCCTATTTATGAAAACAGTTTATGAATTTAGTTAACCACGATAGTTACTGCCACTCTAGCAATGAGTGTTCTTCAAAATGAAAATTAAAAGCCTTTAATAAATAATGTGGGAATAAAATTTTTTTCAAAGGATCTGAAGAATTAAGAGTATTGGCCATATCTTAGCCTTTTCCTGACACACAATTTTTGAAAAACAATGGCCACCAATTTTTCAAAATAATTATTATATTACTTTTGATTATAGTAGAAAAGTTTCTTGCAGTGGCTTCCCACTCCTAATACTGAAAGGAAAATGATATCTCACTTATTATTTGTTGTCAGTACTTTATATGTGCAGTTACATGCTGTAAGGATTAAGTTAATGCCAATCTTTTTGCTATTGTTTGACCTACAGCAAGTTTATAATGACTATTAACTTCCTTCTCCTTTCCTTTTCCTTTATCCACTCTCCTCCTTCTCCTCTCATCTTATTATCTCACTTCTCATTTACAATACTTTGACTTTATTATTGTGTACCATCCAAGAATTAATATAATAAGACTAACATCCATTATTTAATCAGATGATATTGTGCCTTTATATATCTGATAAATGATTTATATAATCCTTTGTATTAACACCTGTTCAGCTGGATGAGGTTGGTGAGTAATTAATTAGCATACTTAGGGTCACATGGGAAATTAACAATGAGCATCAAATTTGAATCTGATTTTATTTGATATCAAAATTATACTATTATACTGTATTACATTTTCTTTTAAATAACAGCTTTATGCATATTCACTGTGGGAAGTAAAAAAAATATTCTAATAAATAAAAAGATTAAAAATTTGCTACCCCCTTTCTCACCCCTAGTTCATTTTTGGCCTTTTACCTTTCCTGATGTTTATGTTATCTATTTCAGTATTTTTAATAATTGTTGTTCTTTGTGACATTTTTGCCTAAATCATACCATATTTAGATATTACTCCACAAGTTACTTTGCTCATGTTAAACCAAAGTGAAAGTGAACATCGTGACTAACTCTTTGCGACCGCATGGACTATACAGTCCATGGAATTCTCCAGGCCAGAATACTGGAGTGGGTAAACTTTCCCTTCTCCAGGGAATCTTCCCAAACTAGTCATCAAACCCAGTTCTTCCTCATTGCAGGCTGATTCTTCACCAGCTGAGCCACAAGGGAAGACAGCATATTGGAGTGGGTAGCCTATCCCTTCTCCAGAGGATCTTCCTGATCCAGCAATTGAACCAGGGTCTCCTGCATCACAGGCAGATTCTTTACCAACTGAGCTATCAGGGAAGCCCTTCTTGAACCAAAGTATATTTGTTAGACTGATATATCTTTGTTAATAGCTGTATAATTTTCCCCACTAACATTTTACACACACACACACACACACACACACACACACACACACACACACACATATATATATATACCACATTTTTAGTCCATTGTTTTCTTTATGGATTTTATTTTTAGTTTTGTTACCATAAGCAATGCCTCAGTGTATTTATCTAGACATACATTTATATTTGCAACTTTACTCATATATTTCTAGACATCAGATTTCTAAAGGGGGAAATCATTTTATCGAACAATGTCTGTATTTTAACTAATGTCTGTATTTTAACTTTTGGTTGGTATTTTCAAAAAAGGCTAATGCCATCACACTTTGACTAACAGTGTTCTGGTTCTACATTATTACTGTTATTCAAAATAATCACCATTTAATATTTTGTCAATGTTACTGGAGAAGGAAATGGCAACCCATCCAGTATTCTTGACTGGAGAATCCCAGGGATGGGGGAGCCTGGTGGGCTGCCGTCTATGGGGTCGCACAGAGTCAGACACGACTGAAGCGACTTAGCAGCAGCAGCAGCAGCAATATGGGAGAAATAGTATCTCATTATTGCTTCAATTTAAGGCTGAAAAAAAAATTCAAGTATTTCATTGTTTTTTAGAATTTCTTGATCATATAATGCTATTTATATCTTTCATGTATTTTTCTACTGGATTGTTTGTGTTTTCTTATCAATTTGTAGATAACTATCCAGAACAGATATTTTAACTTTGTTTATATTTTTATCTAGTAAAATTTTTAATTTAAAAATGCCAATTATATTTTTCATTGTGATTTTTATGTTTCTAGTCCTCTTTTGAAGTATATCTGTCCTAATTTAGATAAATATTCTCTAATTTTACTTTCTAAAATTGATATTCATGTCTTTATTCCTTTAATGTATTTAATTTATTCAAAAATATTTATTGATCACAAAATGTGTGTAAGGCCAAATCATGGGTTGTTGGGAACCTTGAGAGTTAAAACAAAACAATAAAAAAGTTGACAGAGTTGTGATATGTGCCATAGAAAAATATAAGATGGAGAAGATAATGGGAATTAAAGTCTACACATGTAGGTATCAGTGTCTGAGTATATTTATGAATGGAATGTTCAGGCAGGCCTCATTGAAAATAAAATTTTAACCAAGATCTGAAGTGTGTGATGTGAGATGAGCATATATTTGACAGAAGATGCTCCCAAGCAAAGCAAGGAGTTAATGCAAAGCCCCTTAATATTTTTTTAAATTTTTATTGGGGTATAGTTGATTTACAATTTTGTATTAGTTTCAGGTGTACCACATATACAGTGAATCAGCTATATATACATACATATATCCACTCTTTTTAAAGATTCTATTCCCATATAGACTGTTGCAGAGTATTAAATAGAGTTCCCTGTGCTATACAGTAGGTTCTTATTAGCTATTGTAGTTGTATATATGTCAGTTCAAATATTCCAGTTTATTCCTCCCCCTCTGCTTACCCTTGGTAACTATAAGTTTGTTTTCTATATCTGTAATTCTATTTCTGTTTTGTAGATAAGTTCATTTGTACCCTTTGCTTTTTAGATTCAATATACAAGCAATATTATGTGATATTTGCCTTGTCTTTAAACAGGATGCTTGGTTTTTAAAGGAAAGTGGAAGGCCAGTATAGCTGAGGTAGAATGAGAGAAAAATAGGAGATAAAGAAAAGAGATGGGAGTTGGTGATAGCAACAATCAGGACAGAAGAGTAGGAGAAATTAAATCAATATGTACATGCCATCCTTAGAAGTTTGGCTTTAACTGTAAATGAAATGGGAAGCTATAGCAGGAATTTGTGAAAAAGAAATAATTTGATTTGAGCTGTAATTTTAGAGAATCATTCTCTGTGTTCTTCATGAGAATACATTTTAGAGGGACAAGAGTGAAGATAGGAAGACTGTTTAGGGGCTAGTATAACTAAGTGAGAGATAATAGTGGCTTCTAACAAAAAAGTAACAATGGGTGTGGCAAAAGTGGTCCTACTATGGATACATTTTAAAGATACAACCAATAAAATTTCCTTATATTATATTATGTGTGGTCAGGAAAACTACTCAGCCAATACTGTTAAACCAAACCTGTTGATGAAATCTTAATAGAGACTACAATTAGGAATGTTAAGAGTCAAAAGAGGTCTCATTTCATCAGCTACACTGAGGACAATATTCTTGACGTCCTTTGCCTATGGAGTCTTCATCAATTCCTCTTTGCTCTTTGATTCTGAAGACTCCTTCAACTTGTTAACCTTTGTGCTAATTTGCTGGAGGTCAATATTAATGAAGTCTTCAACACTGTCGACTTTGTATGAATCCTTCTTTTCAAAAGCACAAACTTATCTATGATCTCAAAACCCAGATGAGCAGTTGGTTGGCAGGGGCAGGGAAGGGAAATTAAGCACAATGCCAGGAATCCCCATCTTCTCAGAATCTGGTAAATACAAATCCTCAATGCCGCATCATGCATATATGCTATTATATTTGCATATAGCAATAGCATGTGTGTATATATATTTTTTCTGTAGCTAACTTTTTAGTATTTTTTCTAACTCAATTGCATGTGGTCAGAGGATTATACTATATATCAATTCAAATTCTGAAATTTGTTATGTGGTTGCAAATTAAAAGGTTATTCTGCAGTTCTTGCTTAGAATGAGGTAACACTTAGTGAACACACACACACATACACACACACACACAATACATATAGTATTAAGTCAAGTTTCCTAAACAAGCTGTTTAGGTCTTCTAATCACTTATTACTGATTTCGTGGCTTCTGTTCTGTAGTTAAAAGAAGAATTTTGTTTTCTGATAGAATTATAGACTTGTCCAATTTAATATTTAGTTCTTTAGACTTTTGCTTCATATGTGGTAAGCCTGTGTGTGTATGTTGCGAACAAAATTAGAATTGTTATGCACCTGCCCAGTTGTATCTCTTTGCCACCCCATGGACTGTAGCCCAGCAGGTTTTTCTGTCTATGGGAGTATCTTGGCAAGATTATGTTGGCAGCTCACTGGAGTGAATTGTCATTCCCTCCTCCAGGGGATCCTCCTACTCCAGGGTTCAAACCTGTGTCTCCTGGGGCTCCTGCATTGGCAAGAGAATTCTTTACCACTGAGCCACCTGGGAATCCCAGAATCGTTATACATTCTACTAAATTGACTCTTTTATTACTGTGAAATATTCTCTTTTTCTCTAGAAATGCTTTTTGTCCTAATGTCTCATTAATGTTATATATGTTTTATTTTAATTGTCTTTATATGTCATAGCTTTCTGCATTCTTTAATTCAATCTTTTATGTATCTTACTGTTTTATAAACAATAAACAGAACTCTGATTTTTAAAATCAAGTAAAGTAACTTTTGCATTTAATTAGAGTTTTATCCATTTATCTTTAATGTAATCATAATATTGAATTTTAATTTTAGTGAGGACTTTCTACTTTTATGCTTGTTATAGACATTTTGTTCACATATTTTCTACTTAAAAATTTTTTTGTGTATGTTTAACCTAGAAATTACCACATGAACCTTGACTTATCAAAGTCTAATGACAATTAGACATTTTCCTTCTTTTAAGCACTTTTGATTACTATTTATTGCCTCTTTAGTTATATACTAGTTATGTTCGTTAATATATTAATTTGTAAGTACTGGCAATTGATTGCATATTTTCCCTTTTCTTGCTCTTTATATTTTCCTGCAAAATGCTATTTGTGTGTTTTTTTTTTTTTCCTTCTTCTTCTTCCTGTGGAATTCCTTTATATTTTCCTTTATTGCAGATTTTCTGGAGACATGTTTTCACCTTTTCTTGTCTGGAAATTTATTTATTTCACTTCTATACTTAATGAATACTTTGTACTGGACATAGAATTCTAATTTAATATCTGTTTTCTTTCAACACTTTAAAGGTATCATTTTGTTATCTCCTATTCTCTATTGAATTGGTTGATAAGCTCACAATGTTATTGTTTTCCCTTGAAGGCAATCAGCTTCTGATTCTATAGCTGCCTGCAAGCTATCACTCTGCTTTAGCTTTTGGTTTTCAGAGGAATTACTATAATGCGATTTGAACTATATTTCTTGTTTCTTTTTAAAACTTGACATTTCAGCACTTCTTGAATTTGTGGCTGATACTAGTCACTAATTCTAGATATTCTTAGCCACCATCTTTTCAATATTGAGCATGTTTCATCCCCTCCTGCCTTTCATCTGGGGGTTCAACATGTGCATTATATATTTTCACCTTGTACCTTATATCAAATGCTTTCTTTTTATTTTCCATTTTATTTACCATTGTCTTTTCTCTCCACATTTCAGTCTGCATATTTTATTTTTTTGAGTTGTGTGTCAGATCACACTCTGAGTTCTTAATTTTAGTTATTGCCACCCTTCATTCTGGATTTTCTATTTGCTTTTCTCCAGCTATCCCATGTTTCTTCCAAAATTTCCAAAAAATATTTTTTACCCTGAAAATTTAAGCTTGCGTGTGTGCTAAATCGCTTTAGTCATGCCCAGCTCCTTGTGATTCTATGGACTGTAGCTTACCAGTCTCCTCTGTTCAAGGGATTCTCCAGGCAAGAATACTGGAGTGGGTTGCCATGCCCTTCTCCAGGGGATCTTCCCAATCCAGGGATCAAAACCACGTCTTTTACATCTCCTTCATTGGAGACAGATTCTTTACCACTAGTGCCACCTGGGAGGCCTGAAAATTTAAGCTTAGTTATTTTGTATTGTTAGCCTGTGGCCTCATTTAATTTAACATATGGAGAAGCTGTGGATCTCTCTCTTTTGTTTATTATTCTCATTTATGTAATTTTGTCTCTCCATTATTACTTATTTATAATTTTGTGATATACATTACACGTTTAACATATGAAATAATTTATGTCTTAGAAGGTCAGTCATCTTCATATCCCAAAGTTTTATGCTTATTTCTCTCATGTGTCTGTAGCACTAACAATCTGCACACATTCTCATCCAGTTTCAAGGATTAAGGCAGTTTGGAGTTAGGTCCTTGGAAGGGCCAGTTTACTTCTGGTTTGATTTAGCATTTTGTTTTGTTTTTCTTGGCTCCAAGGAAATTCAAGTAGTTTTCAGGCCCTCCCACAATTAGGTGGCCATGTTTTCCCATATTGTTCTTTTAGCATAAAGTGAAAATGAAGGTCATTCAGTTCAGTTCAGTCGCTCAGTTGTGTCTGACTCTTTGCGACCCCATGAAAAGCAGCACGCCAGGCCTCCCTGTCCATCACCATGTCCCGGAGTTCATTCAGACTCACGTCCATCAAGTCGATGATGCCATCCAGCCATCGCATCCTCTGTCGTCCCCTTCTCCTCCTGCCCCTAGTCCCTCCCAGCATCAGAGTTTTTTCCAGTGAGTCAACACTTTGCATGAGGTGGCCAAAGTACTGGAGTTTCAGCTTTAGCATCATTCCTTCCAAAGAACACCCAGGGCTAATCTTCAGAATGGACTGGTTGGATCTCCTTGCAGTCCAAGGGACTCTCAAGAGTCTTCTCCAACACCACAGTTCAAAAGCATCAATTCTTCAGCACTCAGCTTTCTTCACAGCCCAACTCTCACATTCGTGTCACTCACTTATGTCCAATTCTTTGGGACCCCATGTACTATACGGTCTGTGGAATTCTCCAGGCCAGAATACTGGAGTGGGTAGCTTTTCCCTTCTCCAGGGGATCTTCCCAACTCAGGGATCGAACCCAGGTCTCCTGCATTGCAAGCGGATTCTTTACTAACTGAGCGACCATAAGGAGGCTATCAATTAATACACTCAAAATCTCTTAGAACCAGCCCAGTAAATATCCAAAGATTGAAAAATCCAGATATTGAGTCCTTATATCTGAATTTCTGTCTGCTCCTGAATTTGGTCTAGTAATTATTTATTTCTTAGCTGTTCTGTGCCTTCAAGCAAAAATTTCCCTCCAGTTTTCTGAAATTTTTCAGAAGGAAAGTCTATTATCTAACCTGCACTTACTAAAATCATAAATCTTTATGGATTTTTAATTAGCAAAGGAAATACTTACATAAAAAAGAAATAACATTTTCTAAACAATCTTAACATTTTGAGACTATTTTGAGCTAATCTGGGGTGCAAATGTATTAAGCCTTAACAATAACACTATTTTAAATTCATTCCACCGTTAAGGGTCCAACATGGTCTATCTCTCTAAATAGACACAGATTGTCAATGCTTTTCTGCTTTCCTTTCTTGATCATCAGCTAAATTAGCAATTTAATACATTATATTTTTCAAATGTTCATGTCAATTATTACTCATGTTTCAATTGCACTCTCAATTCTGTTACCAGACTCTTAATGTAAAGTTTCCATGTGCTAAATTTTGAAAAATATTTTAGACTTTATTATAAAAGGTAAGATGGTCTTTGTTGCTAAATCATGTCTGACTCTTTGCGACACCAGGGATATTAGCCTACCAGGCTCCTCTGTCCATGGGAGTTTTCCATGCAAGAATACTGAATTCATTTGAATAAGCTAGGTTTAGATTTTTTATTTGTATATATATTCTTACTGTTTCAATTCAGCTTAGTGGCAACTGATAGATAGTAGCATTTATTTATCATAATATACATAATATATATATATCATTATTTTTATAGAGATTTTCTATGTATTTTTCTTATTTTTCCTCCTAAAGTTAAGCCTTGTTACTAATTGATTATGAAATCCTTTTAAAACATACATAGATTTAGAAGTTTAAAATCTTTTTAGTACTATCTATTTCAGAAATCTATTTCTCAGAGAAATTTTAGTACCATATTTTATCATTTAGAGATATGTTTAAAGTAGTTGCTCATCTAATTATCTTAATAACTGTCACCACAATATTCAATTATGGATCCTTAGGGAAAGCAGATGTCAATATCATTTATTAACTATCATACATGTTTTTTATTTATTTAATTTACAACCTCTAAGTTGCATAAATTGCTCTTCAGTTAAATTTCATTTTAATTTTATCAACACCAAGAGCATATGCTTTTAGCAGTATGTTGTCTTAGAACTTGAAAATTACTCTTAGAATTTATGACTAGATTTTTTTCAGTTAACTGCACCTTTAAATAAATATTGCTACAATTTAGCTTAGATGTTAGGAGAAAATGTCTATATCTGTTTCTTTTTAGAATGTAAGAATCCTATATCTCTAATGTGATTTTCTTTTCACTGATTAAATTTCCCTTTAAAGTAACAAGTGTGGATATAAAGGAAACATAACGAGTTTTATTTCCTAGGAATAACAAGTTTTTACTCTTTATTTTTTTACCTTAAAGCTAAGTATATGTTTATTGAATTATTTTAGCCTCATAGATACATTAATTTTCACTAGAAGATGAGGGCAGCTAGGTTTAGGGGTTGTTAATACTAGAAGTGTTCTCTGTGTGAGGCATGATGCAGTTAACTGAGGGTAAGTGATCAGTGTCACAGACTTCTCCCTCAAGGACACTTTTTCCAGGGAGACAGAGATGTAAATAGTAATGATGAAATATAATAACTTCTATTCTGGAACTTTGTAAGATGACATCACAAGACAAGAGTAGAAACAAGGATTGTTTTTTTTTTCCAGAAATATTATAATCTTAACTGAGTAAGAGATATTTGAGCTAAATTTTAGAGTTAATAAAAAGAAACTTATTTCATGCCTATTTATACTAGAGAGTTTTTAATAATTTTACATGTGTACACATATAGATATGATGTATTTTACTACAAATATTATAGTAGACATTATAATTGTCTCACTTGTTTTAGCAATTTCTTGGAGAAATTAAGTAACTTGACACCAATCAAATATAATTTTGAACCTCGCATAGTCTAACTCAAGAGCTTGTATATTTAACAGCTATGATAGACTGTTTCCCATTATGAACATTTTTAAATAATAGGAAGATGATTAAGTTGGTAAACGAATTTCTCAGCACAAATTATACACTTGGGAAGGAGAAGATAGAATGTGGTGTGAAAAATATTTTGGTAAACATACTGGCACCTGATGGTGATTACTGAGATGATGAGAGGAAGAGAAGGAAAGTATAGTTTTAGTCGGACAAGCTGCTACTGTTGAAGAAAATGCCACTGACTTGTAGAGGATAATGGCTTATCATCCCAGAGATACTCATATCAAGTTTTAGGATTATGTCTATTGGTTTGTTTCAATAAACAATTCTTTATAACATTAATTTATAAAAATAACCAAGATAATATCAAACTTGTTTTAAACATTAAATATTATAAGATCATAGCATGATTTTAAATATGATTTACTCTTAGGGCTTCTGAGGTGGCTGAGTGGTAAAGAATCTGCCTGCCAATGCAGAAGATGAGGAGACATAGGTTGAATCCTTGAGTTGGGAAGATTCCCTGCAGTAGGAAATGGTAACCCACTCCAGTATTCTTGCCTGGAAAATCCCATGGATAGAAGAGACTGGTGGGTTGTAGATCATGGAGTTGCAAAGAGCTGGGAATGACTGAGCAGCTGAGCGCGTGCACACACACACACACACACACACACACACACACACACACACGCACGTTATTAGCAATGAGCTTGGGTGTATAGTTCGGGCACACTACTACTTGTGTGCAGAGAAAACTAGAGTCAAGAAGCTAGGAGATGACTTGAGGGGACATGGAGAAAAGTAAGTCCAGCACCAGACGGCTGCCTGTGGTGACCTGCATGTCCTCACTCCTCACCAACCTATAACAGTAATCAAATCAGATTGCCAGATCGGATTTCTCCTTGTCTCTATCTGCCTATGTACCACTTTGTGTGTATGCTTAGTTGCTCATTTGTGTCCAACTCTTTGTGACCCCATGGACTGTATTAGACCCCCACAAATGTCCAGATCATTCACCTAACAATTCTCAAGGAGCACACCAAAGCTGCTCAGGAATAAATCTATTTATACTCTTCATTTTTAGTCTTCAGATTAGAAGATAACTTTGAGATAACTATCTTTCAAATCATTCAAATTGCATTTGGAAGCACATCTCTATATATGTGAAATTATTTTAAATATAGAATCTTAAATCCTTAATTTGCCTTCTATATTTTGAGATTCTATGTTACTATGATTCTATGTCATCAATAAAATTACATGGAAACCATTAGTCTCAAATCTACAAGTATAGTTAATAACAGAGGCTGAAGAGTAAGACAGTTCTATATATATCCAAATCTTTAATTCCATTAAATAATTCTACTAAGTAGTCTTCAGTTGCCTTCATAAATCTCAAAGTGTAAATGACCTATATCTTCTCTATGACTTTGATTAGTGTCTTGAATGACAATGTTATAAAATAAGATGCCTGTGTTCTCGAGTTGAATTTAATGTTCCAGTCAATTGGTTTTCAATCTGGTTGATGTAATTTAAGCAAGAGACGGATAAAAAAATGTCCTGACCCAGAGAAAGATGCAACTGTTTCTAAGAAGAGGTAGCTAATTGAATTCTTCATTAATCTGCATTGCCTCTCCAACTTGCTTTTTTTCCCCAAGAAAATAATATGTTAACCACAAAATGACCAATGACTTCAGATTGTCTTTGACTGATTAGATATCTAAAGCTTATGGTAACTGTGAAATATGACCTTGGTATGCGTGCATGTGTGCTAAGTCGCTTCATTTGTGTCTGACTCTGCAACCCCATGGACAGCCTACCAAGCTCCTGTCCATGGGATTCTACAGACAAAATACTGGAGTGGATTGCCATGCTTTCCTCAGGGGATCTTGGAGGGTTCTCCAGGGTTGCAATGCAAGCTGATTCTTTACCACTGAGCCAGGGGTAAACCCTGACCTCACTGTAACAACTGTCAAAGATCATCTATGTGCCTGATCAGAAGAAAAAAGAGAAAATACACCAAATGCTTGAATCTAAAATGAAAACAAATAATGTATGCATTTATTCTATATTTCCAAGAGAATAATTCAATATTCAATGTTAATGTGATGGGATCATGCAATATCACTGGAATCTTGTCTATATACACACATATCAAACACAGGTGCCAAGCAACTATAAACAGAGAAACATAAGCAAGAAAGAGAAATATGTAAGATTTAAAATAATTATAGCATAATTATAAAAATACAGTGTGTTGTCCGAGTAAGTGATAGTAGCAGAGGGCCAATCTGGTACAAGGACGTCAGAGTTAGTAGAAAGAAAACTCCTAAGAAGATTAAATAAATCTGTATATCTCTTCTAAAGTGGAAATAGCTGTCCAATCTATGCAAGCATGTTACTTTTCTTTAGGTATTCCAAGAGGATGCAGCTTCACTGCTCACTCATTGTCTAATAATTTTGGGGAGGAAAGTTAGAAATAACATTTCACCCATTCAGTTTTGCCCTAGTTCCTTTAAACAAAGACTATGAAGTAAAATGTGATGTTTATGTGAACATGTAAAGTTTACACATATTTCTATAAAAATATATATTGGCAATGGTACATTGAAATAAATGGAGAAGACAATGTTTAAGCAATGACTGATGCCTAAATAGAAGCTTTCTGAAGGAAAGTCTTTTGAAAAGTTGTAGCAGCTTTAAGAATAGGACTCAACTGAACACATACTGTATAAAACAATAATATCTATATGGTATATTCAATTAAAGTGTTATATAATAAACTTATACCATATTCCATATATTTCTTCATATCATAATGCCTGTGAATTTCTTTACTGAAGCTAACATCTTTAGTATTCTTCCATGTGAAAGTGTTAGTTGCTCAGCCATGTCCTACTCTTTGCCACCCTGTGGATTTTAGCACCCCAGGCTCCTCTGTCCATGGACTTCTCCAGGCAAGAATACTGGACTGGGTAGCCATTTCCTTCTCCAGGTGATCTTCCCAGCCCAGGGATTGAACCCCTGTCTCCTGCATTGCATGAAGACTCTACCACCTGAGCCATCAGAGAAGCCCCATACTACCAAATATAATACAGCAAGTTTCATTATTCCAGACAAGAAGATCTGTATGTTAGCTGAAGATAGTAAAGCCAATCCATCATTATAATGATTCAATAGGCTGTGGCATTTGAGATTCACCAGCTCTACAGCTGTTAAATGGCTCTTTTGTATAAACTTCTTTCCTTTTCTTTAAACATTCTGAGCAACAATTCATCTTTAACATACCTTCTCAGACAAACTACAGATATGTCTTTGTACGTAATGTTATAGAAAAGTTACTATCAAAAGCACTTTGTAGTTAATTTCAATGTTATGATATAATCTAACAAAAGCTTTTAGCTCTAGAATTGAAATAAGGATTATTCTCAAGTCATGATATGATGAGTAGAATAAAAACAATGTTGTACAAATGACAGTAACCATGTCATGCATAATGTGGAGTTCTATGATTTGATCAAGTTTTACCACTATGCAAGAAGGGTCTAATATCTTGGATATTTTAAAAGATTGTTCCCTTTTTATTTTAGCATTATTTCATCATGACTCCATGTAAAACACAAAATACATGTTTCTAAATAGTGTTTCCTGTGAAAGTGCTACACTCAATATGCCAGCAAATTTGGAAAACGCACCAGTGGCCACAGGACTGGAAAAGGTCAGTTTTCACCCCCATCCCAAAGAAAGGCAATGCCAAAGAATGCTCAAACTACTGCACAATTGCACTCATCTCACATGCTAGTAAAGTAATGTGCAAAATTCTCCAAGCCAGGCTTCAGAAATATGTGAAATGTGAACTTCCAGATGTTCAAGCTGGTTTTAGAAAAGGCAGAGGAACCAGAGATCAAATTGCCAACATCTGCTGGATCATCAAAAAAGCAAGAGAGTTCCAGAAAAGCATCCATTTCTGCTTTATTGACTATGCCAAAGCCTTTGACTGTGTGGATCACAATAAACTGTGGAAAATTCTTCAAGAGATGGGAATAACAGACCACCTGATCTGTCTCTTGAGAAACCTATATGCAGGTCAGGAAGCAACAGTTACAACTGGACATGGAACAACAGACTGGTTCCAAAGAGGAAAAGGAGTAATCAAGGCTGTATATTGTCACCCTGCTTATTTAACTTCTATGCAGAGTATATCATGAGAAATACTGGGCTGAAAGAAGCATACACTGGAACCAAGATTGCTGGGAGAAATATCAATAACCTCAGATATACAGATGATACCACCCTTATGGCAGAAAGTGAAGAGGAACTAAAGACCCTCTTGATGAAAATTAAAGAAGAGAGTGAAAAAGTTGGCTTAAAGCTAAACATTCAGAAAACGAAGATCATGGGATCTGGTCCCATCACTTCATGGGAAATAGATGGGGAAACAGTGGAAACAGTGTCAGACTTTATTTTTTGGGCTCCAAAATCACTGCAGATGGTGACTGCAGCCATGAAATCAAAAGATGCTTAGTCCTTTGAAGGAAAGTTATGACCAACCTAGATAGCATATTAAAAAGCAGAGACATTACTTTGCCAACAAAGGTCCATCTAGTCAAGGCTATGGTTTTCCCAGTAGTCATGTATGGATGTGAGAGTTGGACTGTGAAGAAAGCTGAGTGCTGAAGAATTGATGCTTTTGAATTGTGGTGTTGGAGAAGACTCTTAAAAGTCCCTTGGACTGTAAGTTATCCAAACAGTTCATTCTGAAGGAAATTAGTCTTGGGTGTACACTGGAAGGACTGATGCTAGAGCTGAAACTCCAGTACTTTGGCCATATTATGCAAAGAGTTGACTCACTGGAAAAGATTTTGATGCTGGGAGGGATTGGGGGCGGGAGGAAAAGGGGACGACAGAGGATGAGATGGCTGGATGGTATCACTGACTCGATGCACATGAGTTTGAGTAGACTCCGGGAGCTGGAGATGGACATGGAGGCCTGGCATGCTGCAATTCATTGGGTTCCAAAGAGTCAGACACGAATGAGTGACTGAACTGAACTGAAGTGGAAATGCTTTTGACATTTTCAGGCGATTATTTGTTTCACTTTTCAGGATCAGTTTAGTTCAGTTCAGTTCAGGTGCTCAGTCGTGTTCGACTCTTTGCAACCCCATGAACCGAAGCATGCCAGGCCTCCCTGTCCATTATCAGCTCCTGGAGCCTACCCAAATTCGTGTACATTGAGTCAGCGATGCCATCCAATCATCTCATCCTCTGTCATCCCCTTCTTCTCTTCCTGCCCTCAATCTTTCCCAGCATCAGGATCTTTTCAAATGAGTCAGCTCTTTGCATCAAGTGGTCAAAGTACTGGAGTTTCAGCTTCAAAATCAGTCCTTCCAATGAACATCCATGACTGACCTCCTTTAGGATGGACTGGTTGGATCTCCTTGCAGGCCAAGGGACTCTCAAAAGTCTTCTCCAAAACCACAGTTCAAAACCATCAATTCTTTGGTGCTCCGTTTTTTAATAGTCCAACTCTCACATCCATACATGACTACTGGGGAAACCATCGCCTTGACTAGATGGACCTTTGTAGGCAAAGTAATGTCTCTGCTTCTTAATATGCTCTCTAGGTTGTTCATAACTTTCTTTCCAAGGAGTAAGCATCTTTTAATTTCATGGCTGCAACTACCATCTGAAGTGATTTTGGAGCCCCCCAAAATAAAGTCTGCCACTATTTCCACTGTTTATCCATTTATTTGCCATAGAGTGATGGGACCAGATGCCATGATCTTAGTTTCCTGAATGTTTAGCTTTAAGCCAACTTTTTCACTCTCTAATGTCACTATCATCAATAGGGTCTTTAGTTCTTCTTCACTTTCTGCCATAAGGGTGGTGTCATCTGCATATCTGAGGTTATTGATATTTCTCCCAGCAATCTTGATTCCAGCTTGTGCTTCTTCCAGCCCAGCGTTTCACATGATGTACTCTGCAATAATTTAAATAAGCAGCGTGACAGTGTACAGCTTGATGTACTCCTTTCCTTATTTGGAACCAGTCTGTTGTTTCATGTCCAGTTCTAACTGTTGCTTCCTGACCCGCATATAGGTTTCTGAAGAGGCAGTTCAGGTGGACTGGTATTCCTATCTCTTTCATAATTTTCCACAGTTTATTGTGATCCACACAGTCAAAGGCTTTGGCATAGTCAATAAAGCAGAAATGGATGTTCTTCTGGAACTCTCCTGCTTTTTGATGATCCAGCAGATGTTGGCAATTTGATCTTTGGTTCCTCTGCCTTTTCTAAACCAACTTGAACATCTGGAAGTTCACAGTTCATGTATTGCTGAGCCTAGCTTGGAAATTTTTGAGCATTACTTTATAGCATGTGAGGTAAGTGCAATTATACTTAAATCTATAAATCATAATATAATTTTGTGTAATAGTAGCACTGAAAACAATAAAATCACTCTTTCCTGCCTGTTCCCCTCCCCACCCTTGCAGCATTACTGTCCCCTGTGTAATGAAAGGCAACCTGCTGTGATATGGCCTATATGCCACATAAAACACTCCATATGATTTAGGTCTGATGGTGAAAACTAGGATGTTTTTCTATGAAAACTTCACCCTGGTAGAATTTCTTAAAAGGGATGCTTTGTATACTATTGATGGGAATGTAAGCTGTTATAGTCATTATGCAAACAGTAGGAGATTCTCAAAAATTAAAATAGAATAACCATATGATCCAGTAATGCTTTCCTTGTATCTCAGATGGTAAAGAATCTGCCTGCAATGCAGAGACCTGAGCTTGATCCCTGGATTGGGGAGTTTCCCCTGGAGGAGGGCATAGCAACCCACTCCAGTATTCCTGCCTGGAGAATCCCCATGGATAGAGGAGCCTGGTGGTTACAATCCATGGGGTTTCAAAGAATCAGACATGACTGAGCAACTAATCACAGCACAGTGCATGACTCAGCAATCTTACTTCTGGAAATATATACAAAGGGAAAAAAATTTCATTATCCTGAATACATATCTGTACTTCCATCTTCATGGCAGTGTTATTCAAAATAATAGAAGTATGGAAACAACTTAAGTATCTGTCAACAAATTAATGGCTAAAGAAAACGTGTTATATACATTATAACAGAATGTTATTCAGCCTTATAAAAAAGGAGCTCGTCATTTCTGATGGAACTGGTGAACCTGTAGAATATTATCCTGAGTGTAATAAGCTAGACAAAGTATTGTATGTTATCATTTATATATGCAATCTAAAATAAGTAGAGGGCTTCCCTGGTGGCTCAGCTGGTAAAGAATCCGGCTGCAGTGCAGGAGACCTGGGTTTGATCACTGGGTTGGGAAGATCCCCTGGAGAAAAAAAAATAGAAATGATTAAAAACAGATAATGAAAAAGTAATTGCCATGCTCTGAATGAGGGTGATGTAAAATAAGGAGTGGTTGGTAAAATGTTCCAAACCTTCAGTTATAAGATGAGTGAGGTGTGAGGTAACTATAGTTGGTAGTACTGTATTGCAGAGTTGAAATAATTGAATTTACTAGGACAGTATAACTTAAATGGTCTCACCAAGAAAAATAAAGATAAATACATAAGGTGATGGATATGTTAATTAGCTAGATAGAATCTTTTCACAAGGTATATGTATATCAAATCATCATATTATTCAATTTAAATATATTATAATTTTGTCAATTATACTTCAATAAAGCTGAAAAAAAGTTTAAAAAAGGTGGGGCTGAATGTTTTATTCAATAACTGAATCCATGTCTAAAAGTAGTAGGTTATTCCTCTGTAAAACCCATTTTCCAAAACTAGATTTTCTTTTATGGTTCAGATTTAGAATAAATTCAGATTCAGAAAAATGATTCAGAATAAATTCAAGAAAATTATTTGGGGGATAACGATATCCATATGCACTAAAGTGATATTAGTTTTCTATAAACATGATTTTATTTATATGTAAATGAAAATGTAGTTCAGAAACTGAAATAAGTGATTAAAGTGATGATACTCATGTGTATTACTGATCAATAAATTATTTAAAAACTAAATAAGTGCTTTTTACAATGTAAGTTTGTCATTCGGCTTGAACACATACTATGGACACCAGTCAATATACATGATTGGGAATAAAGCTGAGAGGTGTGGTTTTTGTCTCCATGCACTTGCCATCTTGTGAGAGATTTTTTTTTTTTCTACAAAAGTGTTCAAGCAGTAATTAACTAAATGCAATTTTTGTTAATGCCAAGAAATAAAATTATAGGATACTGTAATGTCTGTAACAGGGATTCTGATCTATCGCTTGAAGTTTTAAAGCAAAATATTTTATATTTTCTAATACTTTTCCTGCACTCAATACACAGGCTGCACTCAATATGCCAACTCAGCAGGGGCCACAGGACTGGAAAAGGTCAGTTTTTATTCCAATCCCAAAGAAAGGCAGTGCCAAGGAATCCTCAAACTACTGCACAATTGCACTCATCTCACATGCTAGCAAAGTAATGCTCAAAAATTCTCCAAGCCAGGTTTCAACAGTATGTGAACCATGAACTTCCAGATGTTCAGGCTGGTTTTAGAAAAGGCAGAGGAACCAGAGATCAAATTGCCAATATCTGCTGGATCATCAAAAAAGCAAGAGAGTTCCAGAAAAACCTCTACTTCTTTATTGATGATGACAAAGCCCTTGACTGTGTGGATTACAATAAACTGTGGAAAATTCTTCATGAGATGGGAATACCAGACCACCTGACCTGCCTCCTGAGAAATCTATATGCAGGTCAGGAAGCAACAGTTAGAACTGGACATGGAACAACAGACTGGTTCCAAATAGGAAAAGGAGTAGGTCAAGGCTATATACTGTCACCCAGCTTATTTAACTCCTATGCAGAGTACATCATGGGAAATACTGGACTGGATGAAGCACAAACTGGAATCAAGATTGCTGGGAGAAATATCAATAACCTCAGATACGCAAATGACACCACTCTCATGGAAGAAACTGAAGAAAAACTAAAGAGCCTCTTGATGAAAGTTAAAGAGGAGTGAAAATTTGGCTTAAAACTCAACATTCAGAAAACTAAGATCATAGCATCTGTTCCCATTATTTCATGGCAAATAGATGGAGAAACAGTGGAAACAGTAACCTACTTTATTTTGGGGGTTCCAAAATCACTTCAGACAGTGATTTTGTCACCCTGCTTATTTAACTTATATGCAGAGTACATCATGGGAAATACTGGACTGGATGAAACACAGACTGCAACCAGGAAATTAAAAGATGCTTGTTCCTTGGAAGAAAAGGTATGACCAACCTAGACAGCTTGTTAAAAACCAGATACATTACTTTGCCAAAAAAGGTCCATCTAGTCAAGGCTATGGTTTTTCCAGTAGTTATTTTTGGATGTGAAAGTTGTTCTATAAAGAAAGCTGAGCACCGAAGAACTGGTGCCTTTGAACTGTGATGTTGGAGAAGTCTCTTGAGAATCCCTTGGACTGCAAAGAGATCAAAGCAGTCCATCCTAAAGGGCATGCGTCATGAATATTCATTGGAAGGACTTATGCTGAAGTTGAAACTCCAATATTTTGGCTGTGTGATACAAAGAACTGACTTTTTGAAAAGACCCTGATGCTGGGAAAGGTTGAAGGCAGGAGGAGAAGGGGATGGCAGAGGATGAGATAGTTGGATTGTATCACCAACTCAATGGACATGAGCTTGAGTAAACTCTGGGATTTAGTGATGGATAGGGAAGCCTGGTGTGCAGTCCATGGGGTCAGAAAGAGTTGGACACAACTGAGCAACTGAACTGAATACTTTTCCAGCTGCCTGTGAGTACTTTATATTTCTAAACATTTCTGAATGTCTCAATGTTGCTTTTATTGTTCATCTACTTTTGCCGAGGGCCTTTCTGTCACAGATTCATTGATGCATTTGCTACTTAATAACATGGACAACAGTGATTAGTCTTTAAAAATATTCTCAAGTTATTTTATTTTAAACACAAATGATTTTTAAAACATAATTTGGGAGGTTTACAGCTTTGCTATATACTTATCCAAAAGGGAATTTATAAGTAAAATGCTGACACAATCAATACTATAAAAGCATGAACAGCCTTTGGCTATAAAAATGCTTATGATTGCTTTCGCTTCCTTTGCAGAGTGTGTGTTCCACAGAACTGCTACATTAGAAACAGTTGTGATGGCAAATAATAGTGCCTTGCATAGGATTCTTATCTGCTCATCATATGCTATTTTTACGTTATTGCTGAAACTTCTCCTATACTTAAAATGGCATTCACTTTATTTCCACTCAGGAAGATAGTGTGTAATAAGCAGTCTCAATTAAGCTGAACTTAAACATGTCCAGCTTTTCAATAGAGTAATAAATTGGATTTGACAGCAGTTGACTTTGACATGCGCTGTCACACCTTATCAAACCAAAGGCATTTTGCCGCATGTATAATCCATTTGGAATCTGAATAGAAAACTTACCAAGAAATTTTAAGGAAATTCAAGAACCTGTCTGAAATAATGCAGTAGGTAAATTTTCTGCTGAAAAACGTTCTATAGTCTTTGTTACATGATGAGAAAGTAACAAGCATGAGTTTAAGAGGCCTGGAGGGAAACAGACAGCTCCCTTATGGGCTTCCCTGATAGCTCAGTTGGTAAAGAATCCACCTGCAATGCAGGAGACCCCGGTTCAATTCTTGGGTCGAGAAGAGCCACTGGAGAAGTGATAGGCTACCCATTCCAGTATTCTTTGGCTTCCCTTCTGGCTCAGCCAGTAAAAAGTACACCTGCAATTCAGGAGACCTGGGCTTGACCCCTGGGTTAAGAAGATCCCCTGGAGAAGGGAAAGGCTACTCACTCCTGTATTCCGGCCTAGAGATTCCATGGACTGTGTAGTGCATGGGGTTGCAAAGAGTCGGACACGACTGAGTGGCTTTCACTTTCCTGTGAAAACAGAATGAAGACTAGCCCCCAATGGTCCAGATTGCATTGATAAAAAGTAGCCTGGATTTCTAGAAGTCAAACAGTTTGCATCTACCAATAATTTTAGCAATACACGACTTGCTAACTAGGTCATTCAGTTGTAAAGTTTATCTGTTAGAGACGGCAGTGCTTACTGATAAGCTAAATTTTGTTTCTTTGATACAGCTTCAGTCAATGTTTGGAGTTTTAGGATGCTTCCCCCTCAGCCTCCACGAAGGATGTATTGTCATTGTCCCTAAGTTCCCTGCAAATCAAATCTGAGAATGTTGTGTATGTATGGAAGTAACATCGGGAAGATCGCCTGGAGAAGGCAATGGCACCCCACTCCAGTGTTCTTGCCTGGAGAATCCCATGGACGGAGGAACCTGGTAGGCTGCAGTCCATGGGGTCGCAAAGAGTCGGACACGACTGAGCGACTTCACTTTCACTTTCAACATGATGTTATATATTCACTCTAAGGTATTTAGATTCAAAGACAGCTAGTATGACAGGGACACAGGAGAACAGAAAGTCTGAAAACAAGGGTGTTAATTGAAATTTTATAAATGGCAACTCTATATACATCAGCCATTTACACCAGGCAAGATACCAGAGACTTCTCTTAGAAGTGGAGAGGGAGGGCTCCTTATAAGAGATAGAATGGTTAATTTTAATGCTACACTTTGAAGTAAATCCCTCTAATTCTACTCTTTAGAGGACTCCAGCATCTCCTCATCCAAACATGGAGCTGTCCATCCATAGACCTGTAGCTCTCTATCACTAATCCTGTCCTGTAATTCTAAACTATGACTGGAAGGACAAATCATCAGATATTTGAAATGGATGAAAGAAAAATGTAACTTAGGCTGACACACAGGAAAATGGATCTAGACAATAATGAAATAGTTTAGCAAATAAAATTGTTTTATTTGTGAATACGTGTGTGCATGCACAGACATACTCACAGACCCGTGTGCTCTGGGATTCTCTGAGATATTTGATAACCTGGTGTATTTAAGAAGATACATGTGATACAAAACTAGGTGAAATATTTGGAATTTAAAGCCAAAACAGTGTCTTAGAATGCAAAAAGAGTCATAAAGCTCAAGGAAAAATGATAATTTAGAAGGTGTTGTTTTATGATACTGGCTCTCAGGCTAATTTGATAAATATCTACAAGTATCTTTTAGTGAAAACAATCAAACCTACTTCTTAACAGTCAACAGAGAAATAAAGGAGGAGCAAAGGCAATGCTTTTTCTTCATGCACATTTTCTTATTTATCAGTGAAGTCTCACACAGATATAGCTACATGAATGTTGATAAACTATAAAAACACAGTTAAAATTTATTTTTATCATTATATGCTCAGAAAGTTAGGCAAAGACTTTTTAAACTTTATTCATTAAGATAACATGAATAGGTTTCTTATCTTCCACTTAATAAGAGTTGGACAAAACTGAAACAACTTAGCACCCATGCACTTCTAAATGCTAAGTGAGCAAATGACATTCACAAACCAAATCCAGCCATTACCTGTTTTTGTAAACAAAGTTTTATTAGAACACTGCATCTCCATTCATTTATTTTATTGTCATTTGCTGCTTTTGGAGTAGGAAATGGCCACTAACTCCAGTATTTCTTTCCTGGAAAATCCCATGGACAGAGGAGCCTGGTGGATGACTGTTCATAGGGTCGCAAAGAGTTGGACACTACTGAATTTTGCTGCTTTTGTGCTACAATGGCAGAGTTTAGTAGCTGTAACAGATACCATACAGTTTGCCAGGCTGGAAATATTTATTATGTGGTCCTTTATTAAAAAAAAATTGCTAACCCTTCAAACACAATTGTGGTTCTCAAAATGTGGTCCCTAGACCAATAACATTAGCATTACCTGGAAATTTCTTAGAGAGAATATCTTGGGCCCTAGCCAAAACAACTGAATCAGGAATTTTGAGGGTAAAGCCTAACAGTCTGTTATAACTAGTTTTGTGAGTGATTCTAATGCACACGCAAGGTGAAGAATCACTGTTTAGAACAGGGGCTGGTGAACTATGACCTTTGGGTTAAATATGGCCCTCCTCCTTTTTTTTCTTTTTTTTTATATGCTTCAAGCTAAGAATGGTTTTTACATTATCTTAATGATCGAAAAAAGATCAAAAGTAGTATTTTGACTCCTATAATGAAAATTTCAGTATATACAAATAAAGTTATGTTAGAACACAGTCATATTTGATTTGCTTATATATTGTCTATGGGTGCTTTAGCATTACAATGGCAGATGTCAGTAGCTGTAGCAGAGACCATATAACTTACAAAGACTAGTATATTTGCTATCTGGCACTTTATTCATAAATCTGCAAACTTCTGGCTTAAGCACTCATCAAAAGGCAATTTGTAGTATCATTGAATAGTAGGAAAATAAGGAACCTCAGGGATTAAAATTTTACCTGTTGAGGTGAACTCCCTCTGCCAAGACACTCTCAAGCGCCAGTGTGAAATCAGAGGTGTGGAAACATCTGGAAAGTGCTGAGATGTCAGAAGCCAAGGTTCTCTATCCATGTGGGCTTCCAGGCTCCTGAGAAGAACTGGGAAGAAACCAATCAGGTAGAGAAAAACAACAACTAAGCACATAAGAAGTAAGGAAAAAGAGGGAAAAATAGCAATACTGGCATGAATTAAGATCTGTCACTTTTGATACATGATTCTGAAGAATGGAGGTACACTAGGTGTAAATTCTTGATTTTCATTCTCTTTTGTTATGAGGCCAGTGGGACACATCTCAAAACTATCTGGTCCTGTTTTGACTCTTAATGAGGATTATGCATTAAAAATTAATCATTTTTAAAGTATATGAAACTAAGAAACTAATGAACAAGTGACGTGAATTAATCCTACCCTGCCATATCCAAACTAACAAAAACTTCTTGGTAGTAAATTTACAGCATTTGAACTTAAATTCTTAAGAATTTCATATGCATCCATTGCTTGTCTTGTACTTGCATATAATGGTTGCTATGGGTGACCTAGAAATGAAACCAATCACAGCACTGTAATTTAAAACTAAAACAGCTGGCAAAAATCTTTCCTCTCAGAGCGTGTTGTCAGAGAAGTAAATGAAAAGGTCGGGAGACTTTTCATTTGCTTCTGTGATAACACAGACTACTTGAACTAAGGAACATATTAATGTTTCCTCTGAAGGTTTCTATTATGTGTCAGGGGCCCTATTCCAGAATATCACAGTGGAGGTGATAGAAAAAGACAGATGATAGAATGAAACAGTTGGTTCTAACACAAAATAATCAGGCATCTTTATATTTCCACTTTACATTATAACAGGAAAGCTGATTAGATTCTGTGGTTTTACCTAAAAATAAACCTAGCTCAGAGGGAAGATTTTTGTCTATGTACACCAATTTTTATTATAAAAGAATTTCTTTTAAAGGCACAGGCACATCTTCACATGATATGGTTAGTGCTTCTTATATTAAAGCCAAGGAGCTCCCAAAGAGAGCTCCCATATGTTACTTCATATGTTTCAAATATTATAGTAATGAAGTTTGTCTTAAAATAAATCTGCATTTGAGTTTTTGAATGTTGACCTATTGCAAAACAAAAATGAAACCCATACAACTATGGAAAAATACGCTTACTATTAAAAAATTATACAACTGCATTTAAATCTAGAGTACTGATTCTTCTGAACAGACTCTTCTCACAGAATTAAAAATTAATG
Organism: Nanger dama; assembly: GCA_917880005.1. Lineage (NCBI taxonomy): Eukaryota > Metazoa > Chordata > Mammalia > Artiodactyla > Bovidae > Nanger > Nanger dama. The sequence continues at coordinate 43,826,061 of CAKJTW010000007.1, forward strand.
TAATAAATATAAAGCTGTTTTAGACTATCCCTTCCAGTGTCCACTCAAGCCATAGTCTTTTGGTTAATAGTATGTCTGCATTTGTTGCAAGCTCAGTCACTCAGCTGTGCCCAATTCTTTGCAACCCGTGGACTGTAGCCCACCAGGCTCCTCTGTCCTTGGGATTCTCCAGGCAAGACTACTGCAGTGGGTTGTCATTTTGTTCTCCAGGGGATCTTCCTGACCCAGGGATCGAATGCACATCTCCTGAACTGGCAGGCAGATTCTTTATCACTGACCCAAGTTGTGTGTTTCTAGTAGTTAAAAGGAAAAAAAAAACAATAAAAGAATGTTGTAATTTTTAAATCACTATAAAGAAATCTGCATAAACATGGTTTATACATTGAATATTAGATAAATTTCAGGTATGATAAATATACATAAAAGATAAATCTGTAAATACACTATACAAAAATATAGATGAACACCTGGGAAAAGATAGAAAAGGAATTCTTTTTAATTATGACTCAAAATTCAGAAATTATAAAAATAAAGATTGATAAATATAGCTTCAAAAGCAATAATAATCTATATCATCAAAGCACCATAACAAAAGTCAGAAGACAAATAATAAATTCTGTATTAAAAACATTTTATATTGCAAAAAAATAATCTAATATATAATGGTCATCTAGAAATTTAAAATGATAAAGTAAAAGAGATGATCAAATATAAAGTATAAAGAAGAAAAACACAATTCAGAGAAAAGGCAAAAATATACAACAGGATGCTTATCTTTTCATGATAGGAGAAATACAAGTTGAAATGATACTGAGATTCCATTCTCATCCTCATCAATATGTTGAAAATTCTGAAGCTTGATGTCACACCCGGTCGGTAAAGCAAACAGTCTTACCCAGCTGGTAATTCTGTAAATGATATAACTGCCTAGAACAGTGGCTCTTAATAGGAGTGATTTTATTCTCTCATTTGGGCTTCTCAGGTGGCAGTGTAAAGAATTTGCCTACCAATGTAGGAGACGTGGGTTCAATTGTTGGGTCAGGAAGATCCCCTAGAGAAGAAAATAGCAGCCCACTCCACTATTCTTGACTAGAAAATTCCATGGACAGAGGAGCCTGCAGGCTACAGTTCATGGGATCACAAAAGCCAAATATGACTGACTGCATAGAAACACACATACATGCAGGGAACATTTGGCAAAATCTGGAGACATTTTTGGTATCACAAACTTAACTGAGCAGAGTTACGTGGAGAAGGGGAAGTGGTTATTGTGAGAAGGTGAGGAGGTGGGGAGGTGCTACCAACATCTAATGTGGCATGATCAATAGAGTTGATGTTGAGAAACCTTGTCGCAGATTGCAATGTCATAATATTGCTCAAATATTATATAGTATAGCCTTCATATATAGAAATTTATCCTCCAGTTTCAGACAAATGCAATAAAAGAATAAACACACAGAATTACTCAGTAAAGTGTGGTATGGAGTAGAAAAAAATGTAAACAATCATGACATTCATCATTCAGAACCAGTTAAATTGTGATGCATACATACATGACTATAAGTGAATGGAGATGCTGTCTGTGTTTCCCTAAAATATTGTCTCCAAAATACCTTACAAAGCAAAACAAACAAACAAACAAAACACTGATCCATGGTTTATAATATGCTAACCTGGACTGGATATTGGAAAGAAAGAATGAAGCGTATATATTTATATCATTTCTGTTTTTATGACATGATCATTTAGATCAAGGCAAGCAGGATATTTGTTTCAGTTTCATCAGATGTTTTAAAAGTAAAAATCAATGATATCTCTTCATGAATGAGAGCGATGATCAGTTATTTGCTGAAATTTGTCCATTTAGTGCCGTCTATGGGGTCACCCAGAGTCGGACACGACTGAAGTGACAGCAGCAGCCCCAGCAGCAGTGGGAGAAGGCGATGGCCCCCACTCCAGTCCTCTCGCCTGGAAAATCCCATGGACGGAGCAGCCTGGTGGGCTGCAGTCCATGGGGTCGCGAAGAGTCGGACACGACTGAGCGACTTCACTTTCACTTTTCACTTTCATGCACTGGAGAAGGAAATGGCAACCCACTCCAGTGTTCTTGCCTGGAGAGTCCCAGGGACGGGGAGCCTCATGGGCTGCCGTCTTTGCACTGCACAGAGTCGGACACGACTGAAGCGACTTAGCAGCAGCTGTCCCTTTAGTGCAAAATATGGAAAGGAAAAATATTTCTAAAGAATTATTAATAAGTAGAACAAAATGGTTGCTTAAGTCATGTCTGACACTTTGCAACTATAGCCTGCTGGACTCCTCTGTCCATGAGATTCTCCTGGCAAAAATATGGGAGTGGGTTGCCATGCCCTTCTTCTGGGGATCTTCCTGATCCAGGGATTGAAGTCACATCTCTTATGTCTCTTGCATTGGCAGGTGTCATCTTTACCACAAGCATCACTTCAGAAGCCTAGAACTAAACAGTAAAGAGGAATAAATAATAACTGAAGGAACATATCAGGTTTCTGGCTATGTTATCCACCCAAGCAAACCATAATTAGGTTTTGTTTTACAGACACTGGGCCAGTGCCCAGTGGTTGTTCCATGCATCTTAACAGGGAACTGATTTTATCTGGACAGCTGAGTGGGAAAACTTGAAACACTACTCTAAGCAATTGTAAAGTATCCAAATAAAAGGGAGGAAAAGAGGCAGCTATGAATAATTCTAGATAATATGGAATGGAATTTTAAACCTGTGAAAATCATCAATTAAAATACAGGCAAATCTTCTAATAGTAATTATTTTTAACATTAGCCACAATCAGTCAGAAAACAATAGAGTGACTTCTCTTCACAGTTCCAGCTTCCCAGATCCACTGCTGTGTAGTGTGTCTTCCAAGCCTTAATAAGAAATATGATGATGAATGGCCCCTGCTAATGTTTTTAAGGCAGCCAAGATTAGAAGATAGAGTTCTTGTTAATAGCTATATATTATATGGAAGAAATCTGAGCATGCAGCGAATGACGAAAGAGCTGCTCTCACTTTTGGAAGATACTGTCCAAGCTGCACTTATTTTTTTAAACCCTGACTTCAATGTTGTTCCAAAATAGACAAGTTAATCTCCTCCCTCTTATTTCCAGTCCCCCACATACCTGTGTTTTTAGTTGCCTGCTCCATCAAAGGATTTAGTACTAGTTTTTAGATTTTAGTTATTGAGGCAAATGTGATTATAATAATTAAAATTCAGGGACAATAAAATTACAATGATGGCACATGTTAATTATCCTGCCTTCAGTGATAGTGTTAGAGAAGGCAATGGCGCCCCATTCCAGTACTCTTGCCTGGAAAATCCCATGGACAGAGGAGCCTGGTGGGCTGCAGTCCATGGGGTCATTAAGAGTCGGACACGACTGAGCGGCTTCGCTTTCACTTTTCACTTTCATGCACTGGAGAAGGAAATGGCAGCCCAGTCCAGTGTTCTTGCCTAGAGAATCCCAGGGACAGGGGAGCCTGGTGGGCTGCCATCTATGGGGTCGCACAGAGTTGGTCAGGACTGAAGCAACTTAGCAGCAGCAGCAGCAGTGATAGTGTGGAAAAATTTTATTTCATTACATTATGTTGATGTCTAGCTGACAATTACATGTGATCACACGACAAGACTAAATATAAATTCACTTGCTATACTTTTTAAAGGAAAGACACTTTAGGATTTGAGAAATCTAAAAGAGCATGTAAAATAATGATTGTTTAAAATGGTACCAACATCTTACTAATCTGTAACTACGATCTACTATTGTTTTTGTCTAATAACTGAAACAGTCTGAAAACAAATACTTTAATATCTTAGATTTACCTGTAATTAATACTGCCTAGATATTGTTCAGCTTGATTTTGCTGACATATTTATCACAGAGGCTGTCTTTTAAACAGGAGAGAAGAAGATGATATCTTCAAAGCGGACAGCCTACAGCACATGCAGAGAGCTACTCAAACCAACAAATTCCCATTATGTCTTTAACAAATTATAATAATAGCTACTCTAAATTACCATATTAGTAGAAACAGGAAAGAAAGGATGCTAAAATATTTTAAAATCCGGGAAGATTTTCTTCTCAGCAGGAACTATGTTGCAATTCATTTACTGCATGAAATGTGTTATTTATTTCTTTTTGATATATTTACTGATAGCAAAGCTATCCTATTGCCAGAATCTTCTACAGTAGAAGGCGTCCTCTGTTACTTAAGCATGCTGCCTGAGCTAGAAGTATCTTTTAAACATTGTTAGACAGCCTTGGTTTCCTCTGTGAAGTCTATAGACTAGCACCAAGGAGCTGACATTTAGCTAACAAATTTTCTTTGAGATGAATGATTTGAGTCAAGTGGCATAAAATGACTTCAAAGTGTTCAGAAATTGAATCCAAGAATCTAACTGCTGAACAGCAGCCTTCTGGGCCTGTTTTATATCCATGTCAAAAGTTCAACTTTTCTTTAACTGGAAGATTTGAGACTAACGCTCTGCATGGTAATTCCTGTAGTCTTAATCATTCTATCAAGTCCAATTACAAATTAAAGTTTTCAAGGACCAGAAAGCTCTGATATTAAAAGAACAGATTAGGAGAACAACTAAATGTATAAATTATTTATATTCTAGGAACTTTGCTGTACAGAATCTTATATCAGTTACCCATAATATCTGGATTGCCTGATGATAGTAAAATTACAAAGTTAACAAACTGATTATACAATCTCTCTTGTTTTTTGTTTTTTAATTTTCATCCTGTTTACTTTTCAAATTAAAATTTTAGTTGAGGTAATTGTACATCCAGATGAAGTTAAGAGATATAGAGGAATCATATATTGTTCACCCTGTTCTCTCCAATGATAAAATCCCACAAAACTGTAGTACAGAATATTGACATTGACACAATTCTTTGATCTTGTTCAGATATTACTAGTTAACATGCATTCATTTGTGTAATCACCATCACAGTGATGACAAAAAGCAGTTTTCTTGTCACAAGGATCTCTTGTGCTGCCCCTTTGTAACTATATCTACCTCCTTTGACAACCCTCACCCCCTAACCCCTGGTAATCACTAATCTGTGCTTCATCTATATAGTTTTGTTACTTTAGAAATGTTATATAAATGGAATCACATAATAGGTAGTCTTGGGGATTGGTTTTTCTCACTCTGCATAAATCTCTGAAGATACATGCAAGCTGTTGGAAGTGTCAGGGGCTTGTTCCTTTTTGTTGCTGAGTAGTTTTCCATGATATGGATGAACTCATCTGTTTAACAGTCTACCCACTGAAGGACATTTGGATTGTTTCTAGTTTGGGGCTACTACAAGTAAAGTTTCTGTGAATATTAACATACAGGTTCCTATGTACACATAAGTTTCATTTGCCTTAGATAAATGCCCAAGAATGCAACTGCTGGATCACATGGTAATTCACATTTAGTTTTATCAGAATTTGACAAACTATTTTCCAGAGTGTTTGTATCATTTTAGAATTCTTTTTATTTATTTATTTATTTATTTAAATTACAATACTGTATTTGTTTTGCCATACATTGACATGAATCAGCCACAGGTGAACACAATCTCCCAATGCCGAAGCCCCCTCCCACCTCCCACCCCGCATTAGCAATGTATGATCCAATTTCTCCACATTTTGTCCAGCATTTGGTGTTGTCATTTTTAAAAATTTTAGTCATTTCAATAGGTATGCAGTGATAGCTTATTGAAATTCACATTTGCATTTCTATAATATGTAATGATGTAAAACATCTATTTGTATACTTATTAACCACCTAAACATATTATTCTATGAAACGTCAGTTCATGTCTTTTTTTTCCATTTTATAATTGGATTGTCTATTTTTCATTGTTAAATTTTAGAATTGCAGTTACTGGTTGTAGAAACTAGTCTTTTATCAGCTATGTGGTTTGCAAATATTTTATTTGAACAGAGGAAATGGTTCCATTTCATTTCACAGAAGAAAAGTCTTTAACTTTGACGAGATCCAATGTGTCAATTTATGGATTACACTTTTGGTTTTCAAGTCTAAAAATTATCTGCCTAGTCCAAGATAATATTTTCTCTTTTTGTCCCCTAAAAGTTTCATGGTTTTACATTTAAGTCTAGAAGACTTTTGTGTTAAGTTTTTTATTAACTGTAAGGTTTAAGTGAAAGATTACTTTTGTATCTGTGGTTGACTAAATGTCCTAGCATCATTTATTTAAAGGGCTTATATTTCTTCTATTAACTGGGCATTGTAACTTTGTAAAAATTAGTAGAGTATATTTATGTGGGTTTATTTCTAGCTTCTTTTTCTCTTAATTTGTGTGTCTACCACTCCATCAGTATGACACATCTTGATGCCTCTATATACAGGTAAGCCTTAGTAAGGGGTAGACTGATTCCTCCCACTTTATTTACCCTTTTCAAGATTGTTTTACCTATTCTAAAGCCTATTCCTTTCCATATAAAATTTAGGATAAGCTCTTCCATGTCTACAAGAAACTCCCCAAAAAGATATAATAAATATCAGAAACAAAAAATCTCAATGAATATAAAAACTTAGTTCAGCTAATTTTATAAACGATGTCAGAGAATACATAGTGTCTTAGTCTGCTCAAACTATTGTACAAAATACCATAGACTGGGTGCTTTAGACTACAGAAATTTATTTTCTCAGTTTTGGAGACTGGAAGTTCAAGGTCAAGGTGCCAGTTCTCTTGTGAGAACTCTCCTGTTGGGTTGCAAATGGCTGCCATCTCACTGTGTGCTCACGTGGTCTTTCCTTGTTAGTGCAGGGAGGGCAAAAGCACTCTTTCCTGTCTCTTTTTATAAGGACATGAATCCCATGGGATTAAAGCCTCGCCCACTGTTAGGACCTCTTTTCATTACTTCCTAGGAGGTATTATTTCCAAATATAGCCACCTTGAGAGGTAGGGCTTCAGTGCTGGAGGGACACAAACATTCAGCCTATAACAGATAGAATGAGCCAAAATCTCTGGAAGGTCTGTAATGATTGCTGTCACTTTTTGATGTATATGGGAGACTTTCCTAAATGTTTTATAAGCAATAACTCATCTAATATTTTTGATTCCCCTAGGAAATTTGAGTAATATTATTACTTCCATTTATAAGTAAGGAAAATGAGGTCTGAGGAGTCTAAATAACTTGCTTAAAGATCCACTCAGGTGAAAGGAGTTGTAAGCTTTTAAACTCTATATCAGAGTGCCTCTCTGTAGTGATTTATTAGAAAAGAAAAGAAAATTTTGGCTGCTATATTTATTTCAAATAATTTATAAAGCAGCATTGATTACTTTAAATGCAAATACAAAATAGGAAATATGGCAGGATAATTGTTTTTGTTTTGTTTTGTTTGAACCATAACCTTCCTACTTTTAGTATCATCGGTAAGGACACAAAATGACAAGGAAATCTGGAGACTTTCTGGGAGGTGGTTTCCATAGGAGATCAACAAAGCAGGCTCATTTTTCTTTTGCAGAGTCCCAAATAAACCAATAAGAGTTAAACACAATAAACTGAGTTGAACAAGAAATGAAAGCTTGCCAAGGGCAACAAATAGATTTTTAATTTTTGTGTGTGTACAGCTTTCTTCTCCTTAGTGTCTCTCTGTGATGAATGAGGTGAACAACAGACCTTCTGTAAATTACAGGCTCTGGATAAATTATGAGCAGAGTAACAATGCATAAACCACAACATTCTTCTTCAGCAACAACAGCTTCGGTTTTATCCTAGGGAGCCTTCTGCCAAGAAAGGAAATCTGGGTCATTAAGAAGCTCATAAATGCACTGTAAATTCTAGCCCTCATGTATTGGTAAGAAATTGAATTTAGAAGTTATTTACATGTGTGAAATCTTGTTACTTTTCCTTCTCCAACTCTTTCAATTTTACCTCTGAAAGAATAACAAACTGAAAGTTTCTTGTGAATTTTTTAAAGAGTGATTTTCATTTAATAAAGCCACATGTGTTTGAATAACATAAAGTTTATGTTTATTTGAACCTACATGTTTGGTTACTTTCTTCAGTCCAGTTCAGTTCAGTTGCTCAGTTGTGTCTGACACTTTGCAGCCTCATGAATCGCAGCATGCCAGGCCTCCCTGTCCATCGCTATCTCCCGGAGTTCACTCAAACTCAGGTCCATCAAGTCAGTGATGCCATCCAGCCATCTCATCCTCGGTTGTCCCCTTCTCCTCCTGCCCCCAATCCCTCCCAGCATCAGAGTCTTTTCCAATGAGTCAACTCTTCTCATGAGGTGGCCAAAGTACTGGAGTTTCAGCTTTAGCATCATTCCTTCCAAAGAAATCCCAGGGCTGATCTCCTTCAGAATGGACTGGTTGGATCTCCTTGCAGTCCAAGGGACTCTCAAGAGTCTTCTCCAACACCACAGTTCAAAAGCATCAATTCTTCAGTGCTCAGCTTTCTTCACAGGCCAACTCTCACATCCATACATGACCACTGGAAAAACCATAGCCTTGACTAGATGGACCTTAGTTGGCAAAATAATGTCTCTGCTTTTGAATATACTATCTAGGTTGGTCATAACTTTTCTTCCAAGGAGCAAGCGTGGTCTAATTTCATGGCTGCAGTAACCATCTGCAGTGATTTTGGAGACCCCAAAGTAAAGTCTGACACTGTTTCTCCATCTATTTCCCATGAAGTGATGGGACCGGATGCCATGATCTTTGTTTTCTGAATGTTGAACTTTAAACCAACTTTTTCGCTTTCTTCTTTTCCCATAGTTGGCATCCAATCTTACTGCACTGTGATCAGAAAAGATGCTTGGAATGATTTCAATTTTTTGTACTTACTAAAGCTAGATTTATAGCCCAGGATGTGATCTATCCTGGAGACTCTTCCATGTGCACTTGAGAAAAAGGTGGAATTCACTGTTTTGGGGTCAAATGTCCTATAGATATCAGCTAGGTTTAACTGGTCCATTGCATCATTTAAAGTTTGGTTTCCTTGCTAATTTTCTCTTTAGTTGATCTATCCATAGGTGTGAGTGTGTATTAAAGTCTCCCACTATTATTGTGCTACTGTTAATTTCCCCTTTCATACTTATTAACATTTGCTTTACATATTGCAGTGCTCCTATGTTGGGTGCATATATATTTATAATTGTTATGTCTTCTTCTTGGATTGATCCTTTGATCATTATGTAGTGTCCTTTTTCGTCTCTCTTTTCATGGCCTTTATATCAAAGTCTATTTTATCTGATATGAGTATTGCTACTGATGCTTTCTTTTGGTCTCCATTTGCATGAAATATCTTTTCCCAGCCCTTCAGTCTGTATATGTCTCTTGTTTTGAGGTAGGTTTCTTGTCGATAGAATATGTAGGGGATTTGTTTTTGTATCCATTCAGCCAGTCTTTGTCTTCTGATTGGGGCATTCAACCCATTTACATTTAAGGTAATTATTGATAAGTATGATCCCATTGCCATTTACTTTATTGTTTTCTATTCAAGTTTATAAAGTTTTTCTGTGTTTCCTGTGTAGAGAAGATCCTTAAGCATTTGTTGAAGGGCTGGTTTGGTGGTACTGAATTCTCTCAGCTTTTGCTTGTATGTAAAGCTTTTGATTTCTCCTCAATATTTGAATGAGATCTTGGCTGGGTACAGTATTCTGGATTGTAGGTTTTTCTCTTTCATCACTTTAAGTATGTCCTGCCATTCCCTGCTGGCCTGAAGAGTTTCTGTTGAAAGATCAGCTGTTATTCTTATGGGAATCCCCTTGTGTGTTATTTGTTGCTTTTCTCTTGCTGTTTTTAATATTTCCTCTTTGTGTTTGATCTTCATTAATTTGATTAATATGTGTCTTGGGGTGTTTTGCCTTGGGTTTATCCTGTTCGTGACTCTCTGGGCTTCTTGGACTTGGGTGGCTGTTTCCTTTCCTATTTTAGGGAAGTTTTCAACTATTATCCCCTCAGGTATTATCTCATGGCCTTTCTTTTGGTCTTCTTCTGGGACCCCTATGATTCGAATATTAGCACATTTAACGTTGTCCCAGAGGTCTCTGAGGGTGTCCTCATTTCTTTTAATTATTTTTTTCCTCTCTGCTTCATTTATTTTCACCATTCTATCTGCCACCTCACTTATCCTATCTTCTGCCTCAGTTATTCTACTGTTGGTTCCCTCCAGAGGGCTTTTTATCTCAGTTATTACATTATTCATTATATATTGATCCTTTTTATTTCTTCTAGGTCCTTGCTAAACATTTCTTGCATCCTCTCAATCCTTGTCTCTGTTCTACTTATCTGTAACTCTATCTTGTTTTCAAGATTTTGGATCATCTTTACTATCATTCTAAATTCCTTTTCAGGTAGACTCCCCATCCCCTCCTCTTTTATTTGGTTTGGTGAGCATTTATCTTGATCCTCTACCTGTTGAACATTTCTCTGCCTTTTCATTTTGTTTAAATTGCTGTGTTTGGAATGGCCTTTCTGTACACTTGAAGTTTGTGGTCCCTCTTTATTGTGGAGTTTGCTCTCTTTGGGTGGGGTTGGATTAGTGGTTTGTCAAGGTTTCCTGGTTAAGGAAGCTTGCATCAGTGTTCTGGTAGGTGGAGCTAGACATTTTCTCTCTGGAGTGCTATGAAGTGTCCAGTAGTGAGTTCTGAGGTGTCTATGGAATTGCTGTGACTATGGGAAGCTTTTATTTTAATGCTCAGGGTTATGTTCCTGCATTGTGGAGAATTAGTGTGGTGTGTCTTTCTCTGGAACTTGTTGGCTCTTGGGTGGAGCTTGGTTTCAGTGTAGGTATGGAGGCTTTTGGTTGAGCTCTTGTCAATTAATGTTCCCTGGAGTCAGGAGTTTTCTGCTGTTCTCAAGTTTTTTATTTAAGCCTCCTGCTTCTGGCTACTCCATCCATATAGCACAGATGATAATACATCTAGTTTTATTGTGAAAAGATTCTCCAGAGTGAGGGACACCCAGAGAGATTCACAGAGTTAAGTAGAGAAGAGAAGGCTGAGGGAGCAGATAGAGGTGACCTGGGGGAGAAAAGGGAGAGTCAAAAGAGGAGAGAGCAATCAAGCTAGTAATCACACCCCTAAGCAAAAATGGGTACTGAAGGTTCTTAAAGGTACAAAATTGATAAAAATTAAAAAAAAAAAAAAGCAGAGATTAAAAAAAAACTAGAGTAGAGGTTAAACTCTGAAAAATACAGTATTAGAAATACAAAACAAAGTCAATCACAAAAATTATTAAAAAATATATGAAATTTGCTTTAAAAATAGGGTCTTTTTTCACAAGGTAAGAATAGGTTATACAAATGAAAATTAAAGGAGTAATAAAGAATTTTAAAATATTAAAAAAATGGTAATAGTAAAAATATATCTAGGAATTTCTCTGGAGCTGTTGAGGGCAGTGTGGGGTCAGTTCAGTTTCCAATAATTCCTTGTTCCAGCTTATACTTCTTCTCAAGATCTATAGGTCCCTTCCAATGCTTAGTCAATGCTAACTACAGGATTTTAATCTGCTTCACCTGTCACTTCCTGAGTGGTTCCTTCTTCTTTGTTTTTTGTTTTTGCTTCCTCTGTTTGCAAGATTCTTCAGTGTCTAATTTTCACCCCTGACACAAGGGGACGAAGGTGGTCACTTATTTATGCTCCCTTGTTCATTTCTGCTGTGGGGAGGGAGGAACACTGCAAACAATATCACTGGCATGTGTGGGGAGTACTCCCAGTGTATGGACCACACTGAGTTTGCCCTGCTGACTGCCTCTGTGCTTTCCCAGTCTACATTGATTAGACTCCAGGTTGCTCTGCAGGGAACTGTCCAAAGCAGGCCCTGGGTTTTGTGCACTTCCCAGGTTTAAGCTGCTCAGGTTCAGGTTCTCCACAAAGGCACAGAGTTGGTTGGGCATGTGTTTGGTGTCCTTCTCAGGTCCAAGCAGTTTAGGTAATGAGGTTCTTGGTGAGGCACTGTCCCAGGTTATCTGTGCATCTTAATCACCTCCTGGTCCCAGCTGTTCAGTTTCCCAGGTATGCAGAGAGAGCGCCTTCTCAGGTGTGCTGTGTGTCTCCTCTGGAGAGCTGATCTCTGGCTACGACCCTCCTGGCAGATGCCAACCATCCAGGATCCCAAGAAGACTTGGTTAGCAACTGGGAGCCTGCTCACAGTTTGATGGAGAATGCCATCTCTGGGGCCGAGATTGCCCCTTGCCTTCTGGCTCTGGCTGTCACCCACCTGCCTCTCTCCCTCTGGTGGGGGGATGGGCCAGTCCATAGCCGGCTATCTCTCCTTAGGTATTTGCTCAATCCTTTGTTCTGTGAGCCAGCCAGGCTGTGCCTCAGGTTAGAGCTTTTCATAGAAAAGTTCTCTCTCTCTTTTTTCTCTCTCTAGCTATCCCACAGTTTTGGTTGCTATCTCATGTTAGCTCCCTCAGAATATCCTCAGGGCATTCAGGCCCAGTTTTTGCCCTAAGCATGCAACCCACACTCCCCTGTTCAGCCCCTGCTTGCTGGTGGCAGATGAGAGCATCTGGGCTACTTCTCCACTGGGAGTTGCAGTCAGGTGAGTATTGTGTGTGTGTGTGTGTTTTCCCTCCTGGTTATGGTTCCCTCTGAGATTCCAAAACTCCCCACAAACCCACTGATGAGAGAGTTTGCTGGTGTTTGGAAACTTCTCATCCTTCATGACTCCCTCCCCGGGACAGTTCTCAGTGCCTAACTCTTTTATCTCTCTTTTTATCTCTTATATTTTGCCCTGTCTCCTTTTGAAGAGAATGGGCTGCCTTTCTGGGTGCCTAGTGTTCTCTGTCAGTGTTCAGAAGTTGTTTTGTTAAAGTTGCTCAGCATCAAACAATCTTTTGATGAATTTGTGGTGGAGAGAGTGTTCCCCCCCATCCTATTCCTCTGCCACCTTAGGACCGCATCCATGACACCACATTTTATAGGCATGTTCTTCTGTTTTCCACCTTCAGTTCAGTTCAGTTGTTTAGTAGTGTCTTACTCTTTGTGACCCCATGAACTGCAGCACACCAGGCCTCCCTGTCCATCACCAACTCCCAAAGCCCAAACCCATGCCCATTGAGTTGGTGATGCCATCCAACCATCTCATCCTCTGTCATCCCCTCTCTTCTTGCCCTCAATCTTTCCCAGCATCAGGGTCTCTTCCAATGAGTCAGCTCTTCGCATCAGGTGGCCAAAGTATTGGAGTTTCAGCTTCATCATAAGTCTTTCCAATGAACACCCAGGACTGATCTCCTTTAGGATGGACTGGTTGGATCTCCTTGCAGTCCAAGGGACTCTCAAGAGTCTTCTCCAACACCACAGTGCAAAAGAATCAATTCTTTGGTGCTCAGCTTTCTTCACAGTTCAACTTTCATATCCATACATGACCACTGGAAAAACCATAGCCTTGGCTAGATGGACCTTTGCTGGCAAAGTGATGTCTCTCTTTTTGAATATGCTATGTATGTTGGTCATAACTTTCCTTACAAGGAGTAAGCATCTTTTAATTTCATGGCTACAATCACCATCTGTTATACATTTAAAAAACTGGTAGCATAGAAGCATAGAAATGCACTTATAAAATCTCAAAAAATTAGAACCAAGAGAACTATATAGACTATGCTGTCCAAATTTCTATGTGTTTTTAAAAAAGTGGAAATCTTTTCACAGATCACCCACTAGAAGCACACTATATATTGATGCACAGTGCTTTATCCCTGTCATGAAATTATCCTGGGGAAAAAGAAAAAGAAATTTGTACTGAATTAGAAAGTTTTCCTTAACATTTTCATAAGTGGCAACCACTGTAAGTTATAGGAAAAAAATAGCAGAATGCCATTACTGCAAAATTTTAAATGAAAATAATGCTAAATAATAGTATTTACAATTGTCACATACTTAAATGTTGGTATTTAAAATCAACATCAGTGCACAGAGCAAAGTGTTATCAGCATTTATTACTTGGGGCAAAGAAGGAAAAGAAGAAAATAATATGTAACTCCTTATTCTAAAATGTCCTGTGTTTTCTACAAGTGAAAGTAATTAAAGAACAAAAATGAGGTAAACGGAGAAAAGGAGCAGGGAAAAGAATCAAGTTTGGGTCAGTTGACGAAGCTTGAACTCAGGGCAAGCTGGAAATGGGTGTGTCCTGCTTCCCTTGAATGAAAGGCAGGTGCGTGCCCCACCAGTACCACTCAGGTGGTAACTGTGGGGAGCTGTGGGGTAAATTTGGAGAAGGAAATGGCAACCCACTCCAGTATTCTTGCTGGAGAATCCCATGGACAAGGAGCCTCGTGTGCTGCCATCTACGGGGTCTCACAGAGTTGGAGAAGATTGAATTGACTAGCAGCAGCAACAGCAGCAGCATCAGTGTTCCACCCCTAGAAACTGCCAGTTTTATTTCCCACAGAAAACAGTGAAGTTGTCAAGTGAAAGTGTACTTCTTTGCCCTTTCACAAAATAAGCAGGAAAGCAAATGTCACCAGTTTGCCTTTGCTTAACATTTTCCTAGGTAATTGGGTACCCCTCATAGCACTTTGAAGTCTTTGTTGTGTGCCCCTAAATTAGGCTGATTCTTAAAGTCCTGCGGTTGAGCAGACCTCTGCCTATGACCTTTTCTGCTTCTCTTGTAAATACATTAGCATAAGGTCTATGTGGAGGTCAGATGAAATGTTGGTTTGCTTATAACCACAGTGATCACCATCTTCTTCCTTTGGTAGATTTAAAAAACCCTCATAGATATTAGTTTCTGCAAATCTTTGATGGTAGTTGTAAAGGAACATAAACTCAAAATTAAGCTACAGAAATTATAGAGTAGATGAGTGCTACCAATACTTTTTTTCTAGGTTCTATTAGGGTAGGAGACTGATAATATTGAGTTAAATTTTTAGTGAGCTGTAATGTTTATTTTGAGGCTCGTTAAACTGTGGCCCACAGAGTAAATCTGGCCAGTGTATGACCTGGGAGCTGAACTGTTTTTAAAAAAATCAAAAGAAGAGTGTTTTGTGGCACATAGAAAGTATAGAATGTTCAGATATCAGAATCCATAAATAAAGTTTGATACACAGACATGCTCATTCTTGTACATAGTACATATGTTTATGGTTGCTTTCACACCATCACCAGTAGCAGAGCTGACTAATAGTTGGAACTATATGACTCATCAATAATGAAGTAATTACTGTCTGGCACTTTGCAGAAAAAGCATGTGGCCCCAGATTTATTTTTTTAACAGACTGCTTACCCCAATAGTACTTGAAACTTATTACTCAAAAGTTGTTTATTCCTCCTTTACACTGCTTCAAATGAGCAGACGGGTATTATCTTTTGTTCTTGTGAAGAATACGTACGTTTGTGTGCTGCTGCTAAGTCGCTTCAGTCATGTCCAGCTCTGTGCGATTCCATAGAGAGCAGCCCACCAGACTCCGCTGTCCCTGGGATTCTCCAGGCAAGAACACTGGAGTGGGCTAGGTTTGTCTAGGGATGAAATATTACAAAACTTGATTTAACAATGATGTCTCAGCCATGTTCTCCCATCACACTTAAGCTTAGTAAAACTGATGTATCCATCAGTCTGTTCCTAGTATCTCATTTTCTGTTTGATTCAACCTTGAAAAGAGAAAAAAATGAATATTGGTTATTAGTTTGCCAACCTTCAGCATAAGTGAATATTTGACTTAACATTTAAAATATTCTAACACTTAGAAATCCACACTCAAACATTATTTTCCATAGAAATTCTGAATTGCAAATAAATTCATTCCAAAGTATCAGAGACAGACAAGTTAAGATTTTCTAATACACTGAGAATCTTCTCTTCCTATTTCCTTTGTCTCTGAAGAGGATTAAACTTCAAGAAAAGTCAATTCAACAAATACTCATTGAGGATTCATTAGAAGCAAGGCATCATGCTAGGGGCTGCAGTAAATTAAAAGCAAAATAAACATTGTCATAAGGTACTTGCAATCTAATTGGAAAAGAAAGTGGTTAAAAATTGCATTTATGTTATTATATGAGATAATATAATTAGTGCCACTGGAAAGAATAAAACAGAATTCTATAGCATTTCAAAGGAAAATGGGACCACATAGAATTAGCTGAATTGGGAAAGGTATTATGGGTGGGATACTCATAAATACACACACACACACACACACACACACACACACACACATATAGTGAAGGCTGGGACATTTTGAAAATGAAGAGCTGAATTATGGAAAGAAAAACATGTTTGAAAATATCTTTCCATATTCTTTTTTAATTGACAATCACAAATATTTTAGCTATGAACTCTAGTCTTTTTGATAGAGTAACACTCTCCTTTCTCATTCTGTTCTACTCTACTGTGTAGTTGTCTGTGCAGTGGAAAGTGATGGGGCTCACTTCTCTACTGGTGGTCCTTCAGGATTGGCAAAGTTGGCATTTATTAACTGACTGTGGCAGTGTCTTTTTCCAGTAATAGGACATGATTGTGGTCATAGAGACAAGGTTACATTTGGGGAAAAAACTGAGCTCTTAAACAGGATAATTATAAAAAGCTGTTGATACATTATCCTATAAAGTTCAGGATGTTGTGAAGGATGCGTCTCCTTATTAAGATGGAGAACAAACTGAAATGAAGTCTTTCTTGGTAGCTCAGCTGATAAAGATGCCGCCTGTAATGCAGGAGACCCTGGTTTGGTTCCTGGGTCTGGAAGGTCCCTTGGAGAAGGGATAGGCTACCCATCCCAGTATTCATGAATTTCTCTGGTGGCTCAGATGGTAAAGGATCTGTCTGCAATGCAGGAGACGGGGGGTTCAATCCCTGGGTAGGTAAGATCCCATAGAGGGAGGCATGGCAACCCACTCCAGTATTTTTGCCTGGAGAATCCTTATGGACAGAGGGGCCTGTGGAGGGACTACAGTCCATAGAGTCAGACATGACTGAAGAGACAGCTTGCACGCACAGTCAGCTTGAGAGGTAACTGAAAGCTAGGGTATGCTCCACTGGGGATGAAGGGAAGTGAACTTCCCTGGTTCCTGTCTTGTGTTAAGTTGCACTTTTCCACATCACCAGGAAGGCCAGATCTGTTTTCTGAAGTGAGAGGGAGCTCAGTTAATCTTCCTTATGGGGCACTCTGGGAGAGGCTGAGCACTTTTTAACACACACTTGATACTACATAACTGACAGCCTTTCAATATTCCTTTGGGGCTCCCACTGTTCAGAGGAACAGCCCACTAAATGCAAGCAAGTGTCAGATATTAACGCTGAATTAAAACTGCAGGTAAAATCGGGGACACTGGCATATTCCTGTCCGTGGGCTTGACAGGAAATTTATTTTGCTGTAGCTGAAAAGTAATTAACCTCCACTGTGAGAGAATTCTATTACTAGCAGCTACTCTGCCATGCAAAGTGCACTACATGGAAATGTTACAGGCTATCAAGCAGAAACAGCAGATTTGTCTGCATTTTAAACTGAATTTCCATTACCCTATTCTCTTCTCTGTATCTCTGCTTTCCCGTTGCCTTCTCTCTTGCTTTCACTGAAGCTGGAAATTGAGACACACATGGAACTTGAGAGAAAGGTACAAAGCAAGAATTCTTATAAGGATTTTGTAAGACCCATTTTTTCCCTGTTACTTGATTTTATTTTATTTTATTTTTATTTTTTTAATTTATTTATTTATTTATTTATTTTTTAAATTACAATACTGTATGTGTTTTGCCATACATTGACACGAATCAGCCATAGGTGAACACAATCTCCCAATGCCGAAGCCCCCTCCCACCTCCCACCCTACATCCTCTACTTGAATCATCCTGTGCATCAGCCCCATTCATCCTGCATCCTACATTGAACATAGATTGGCACTTCGTTTCTTACAGGAAAATATACATGTTTTATTGCCATTCTCCCAAACCATCCCACCCTTTCCCTCTCCCTCAGAGTCCAAAAGTCCATTCTATACCTCTGTGTCTCTTTGTTGTCTCACATATAGGGTCATCATTACTGTCTTCTAAATTCCATATATATGTGTCAGTATACTGTATTGGTGTTTTTCTTTCTGGCTTACTTCACTCTGTATAATCGGTTCCAATTTCATCCATCGCATTAGAACTGAGTCAAATTTATTCTTGATTTTATTTTAAAACAAATATTGTTCATTAGTATGGTGAAAAATATGCAACACTATGCAAAATACTCAACCAAGAATAATTTTACTATAGATATATATGAGAAAATTCTACTTATTTTCTGTTCTTCAATGTTATAGGTACATACATACACTACAGGTATATGCATAATCTCAATAAAGAATAGATTTGAGAGTAAATACTGCCTGGAATGTATATATAACCATTTCTGTTATAACACTTACTTTGGAAGTGCAAATTCATTCTGAAGCGTTTGATATATTGAGCATAATGCAGTTTTCATCTTTGTTTATGTCTGATTTTGTCAGCAAGAAATGCTAAGTAAAGGCAGAAGACTGCCCTCAGCTGAATGAAAACCCCAGGAATATATTATCAGACACATACAGGCACACACCTCAACCATCTACCAGCCACCTCAGTCCATCCCACATGCTATGCACCACGCCCAAACACACCTGCTAGTGGGCAGCTCTCCTTCTGCCTCCAGGACACACTGCTTCCTGGACTCCACCCCCACCTCACAGGCTGCAGCGTCATGCCACTTTTAAGGTGAAGTGGCACATTTATTGTAGTGCTGTGTGTGTGTCAGTCGCTCAGCCATGTCCAGCTCTTTGTGCCCCATGGATTGTAAGCTGCCAGGCTCCTCTGTCCATGGGATTTTCTAGGCCAGGATACAGGATTTGGCTGCCATGCCTTTCATGAACTTCTTAATCATTTAACATGCTCCTGTTTATATTAGATCACTGCTTTTCTTTTCTTGTGTCCCTGAGGAAGTTTTTTAGTGTTGTCACCTCATTTTCCCAGAAGCCCCATAGTGGTGGTGATGGTGTTGTTTTAGATGCACGATTTTGCATAGCACAGTACAGGAGTTTAGGAACGCATGCTGCATTAAAGCAAACTGACTCAACTTTTTTCTGTTTCTTTTAGTATGATGATGAATGTATAGGCCTTTTGTTTTGTTAATAATGAATGTTTCAGAGCTGTGCATTTATCACTTAAGTACTGCTATACAGAGACCAGTTGTACTTTAAGCTGTTACATCAGAATGAGAGAAAATATCTTCTCATAGAAAACAATTGTTAGAGTAGAAAGCAAAGCAAATGGTTTTAACCGCTATTACTGATTTTTAGAAATAATAATAGTCATCATTCGTGGAGGACTTCCCAGGTACTTGGCAAATGGCTGAACCCTTCTGCATAGATCCCCATGCCAACATGACTTGAGGAAGCTGAGATAGCCCCTGTGGAGACCAAGGCTTTATGATTGCAAGGAGCTTGTAGTGGTTCTGAACTATTCAGCATAGAGCAGAGGATTTTGAAGAAGAAAGTCAACTTGAAATGGAAGTTCTGCCATCTCCAGTGTCTTTCTCTTTGGATTCAGATGTGTCAAAGGCAATTAGAAATACCACTTAGAGATTATAAGATCCAACTTTCTCATTTTAAAAATGAGAAAATTTAGGTTTGGGGATTTGTGTGATTTAGGTTATCATAGGTTGTCCCTTGTCAAAACTAGAATTTAGAGCTCAGGCTAACTGATTGAGAGAGTTCATTTCTCCAGGCCATTAGGGCTGTGTTTTGAAATGTCAGGATGAAGGAAGGATTAATTCCTGAGAAACAACTCAGTCTCATAACTGCTATATTATCATCAGGCCAGTGCTTTTTGTTTTTCCACTGCTTGAGTAAATAGCATGCACAGTTACGAACTCTGTACAATAAATAATAGAATGAGGAGCAACTATACCACATTTGTATATTTCCAGAAATGAGATGGGAAAAAAATCAACCCCCAAATACCAAGTCTTTCTTCTTCAAATAAGATCTGAATGTGGGGTATTTTATGGTAATTGCCACTTATAACCTACTCTCTTGGGAATTGAACTTTACAAACACAAAAGCCAACTTGTAATTTTTTTTTTTCCTGATAGAGCATACACTAGGCTCCAGAGAGCAGAGAGTGTCATACATTCTTCCTGGGATCTGTCACTGTTCATGGTCATTAAAGAAGGCAGGTGGGATAAACAAATTTTTGTTATTTGACCATCACAAGAAAGTCAAGATGGAAAACAAAATCACCTCTTTTTTTTTTTTTTAATTCTTGAAATAGCCAACTGTTCTGTCTACCTTCACTCTAGGAAAATGCCATGAACTGGTGGCAGTAGTTGTGGTTCTGTCTAATTTAGATGCCAAAAAAGCAAAGCATTCACTGAAAATTACAGGGGATGTAAATTTCAAGAATTACAGACTAATAGTTCCCTCTTCACCTTCCCTGCCTAATAGCCCTGTGTGAGTGACAGCCAGGCATTAACAGCATCCACCCTCCTTCTCAGGAAGAGGTGGCTGATGGCATGTTTCACATATGAAGTGACTTTGGTTTAATGCTGGGCTATATGGAGTTGGAGATTTCTTTTCTTTTTTTTTTTTTTTTTAACAAATTGGCATTTCAAATTGACAGGAAATTTTAAGATTCTAGATTACTATTATTAGTGAAAAATGTTTAAATACCTTTGCAATAGAGATTTTGAATTATACTCTATTTGGGAAAGATTTCCGCTTCCCTTTCTCTAAAAAAAAGTTTTTGAGAAGAAATAATTGAAGTTTACAATCTACTAATGCAGAATTATTCAGAAGTCTTTTATTCTCCTTTTACTAATCCTCTGTGCTGAGAGAAAGAGAGAGAGGAGAGAGAGAAACTGATCTGTGTATTAGACCATATTGATCAATTTAATCATCTCTGATTCAACACTCAAGCTTCTCCCTCACCTAGGTTGCACTCTGTAAATTCTTTTCGAGTTTACCTCAAGAGCATATGGAACAAGTTAGATTCAAAGAAATTTTATCAAAATGAAAATTTGTGTCTATGGGATAAACTAATGACAATGTGTTTAAATAAATGAATTCTCAACAATTTTTAAAAACTGAATTTAAAGTCAAGTTAGTTCTGAAGAAATGGACGAGTGTTGTAGATACATTTCATCTTACTCTACACAACTTTGCAGATGATATCAGCAACAGGAAGGTAAAGCCAAATATCCAGTGGTTTCTGGATCTCTGGATCCGAAAACATCGATTTTACTCTTGAAGAAGTAGGAGAGAAACTTTTCATTTTCTTTCAGACATTACAGTATCTCTCCTCAGCGAAAGAGTTTCAGCAATAGGAAACGTTAAGAGCATTTTTAATTGATTAAACTTGTAGACAGAACTTGCATCATCTCTGACAAGTGATAGAAAATGAGCATGTAACATTCAAATCTTGAACAACAAGATTTAAATCAACAGAAAGAAGTTGAAAAGAGATATAGGGAGCTAATTCCCTTTAATTCATGACCATTGGCTTAGGTCTCGATGAAAATTGGAATAAAATCCATATATATTTAGTGAGACTACCAGTCTATAGACCAGTGCTGTGTAAAAAGTTCTGTAATCATAAAAAAATGAAAATATACTAATTTACAGAAGAAATTTTACATAGGAGTAGATTTAAAAATCAGCAAGCAAATTTCTTTTCAGTGAAGGTATAATATATATCAGGAGGAATAGGCAGGGACAAATTACACAGGAAGATATCTAAGAAACAGATTTTTTAAAACAATGATTTAGAATGAGTCTTTCTCCCTCCCTTCCCCCAGTCCCCCATAGAGGGGCATGGATAAAGAGAAATCGCAAGGAAGTCTTTTTGTGAAAAATATGTCAGGAAAAAGAAGAAAGATGGGAACTCAAATAAGAACATCTGTTCTGCAAAACCATTTGAAAAACAACCAAGTATTAACGTGAAAGAAAATGTGCTCAGCATGAAACTAACCACAAGTAATGTGGTGGCAGGGAGGCGAGAAGAGTGACATAAGGAACTTGCGCCCCACTGAGAGATAACTTCTGAGTGTCCGAAGCCAAGTCACCCACTCAGCTAATGTGAGAGGAAGGGCTCAGGCAACATCCAGGCAAATTGCCCGTGAAGTGGCAAAAGTTGCAACTGAATCAAGATCTGGAGATGCAGAAGCCGAATTAAAACAAGAGATTAAAAATAAAATTTTAGGGTTTTTTTTTCTTACTTTAGACACCAGATATATTTATAACATTGAGAAATATTTTGTAATGGATAATCTTTTTAAAGATAGAGGTAGATTTTCTAATTATGATTATTCAGTAGTGAATGTATAATTTTAAATTGTGATTTATTTTTAGATATGCCCTTTTATTTCAATTTCATATACTTCAGAGGTAATTTTTAACAACTGGAGAGTATAACTGAATGCTTTAAATTTCCCTGTAAAGTTGCACATTTAGAATTGGGGTACCAGGAGATTCCATGGTGCTTGCCTTCCTGCTTAAGTGTACCCTCTGTGCAAAAGGCCTCTCAAGAATCTGTGGTGGTTGTTCCCGAAAATGCTAGATTTTTGTATCTGGGATAATAAAAATATCACCAAATTTGCCTCTGTTGCCAAAAGACACATAGTCAGGAAGCGCCTTTCACCATCTCTTTTAATTCAGGACAGTTTCAAAATATTTTTAGTGTACAATTGAGTTTGAGTGTTCAAGGAAATAGTGGAAGGGCAAAAATGTTAACTTAGTTGTTTTCACAAATATAATCTCTTTTAAAACTGAAAAAAAAAGTAAATTTGACATGTCTGGGGATTGTTATCTCTGGTACTCCATCTCCACCCAAAGGACAGAAAATTCCTCAAAGAACATTGCTTCCTCTTTAAAGGTGCACGTTTAGAACTGTGGTACCAAGACATTTCACGGTTTTTGCCTCCCTAGTTAAATGTGCTGTCTGCGCAATAGTCGTCTCACTATTTCTAGTGTTTATTTCTTGAGCTGAGGGATGTGTTAATGTGTTTGCTTTCTCCTCGTGCTTTACATTGTGCATATATGTTATATCAGCACTATTGATATATGATTCATGTACGGGTAACCTATTTTATGGAGAAGGCAATGGCAAGCCGCTCTAGTACTCTTGCCTGGAAAATCCCCTGGATGGAGGACTCTGGTAGGCTGCAGTCCATGGGGTCACTAAGTCAGACAAGAGAACTGAGCGACTTCACTTTCACTTTTGCTTTCATGCATTGGAGAAGGAAATGGCAACCCACTGCAATGTTCTTGCCTGGAGGATCCCAGGGATGGGGAGCCCGGTGGGCTGCCGTCTGTGGGGTCACACAGAGTCAGACACAACTGAAGTGACCTAGCAAAGCTATTTTAAAGTGATACCTGTTCTCAGTCTTTAACATTAACTTCTAAGTATTGTCCCTTCTTTCTTCTCTGTATCCCCTGTCTCCTAAAAGAAAAAGAATTTATAATGGGAAAACCACACCACTACACAATCCACATCCATGCTAATTTACATTCAGACTAATCTCTTCTTGATGTGCTTATATTGATTGCATCTAAAGACAATAAAAATAAAACTTACATAGTAGTGTGTTTTGTAAGGTAACAGTGGCAACCCAACCTAATGGATTTTTGTTAAGTCAAATGAATCTTACACATGACAAAGCAAAGTTATGGATATCACTGCAATGAAAGAAAGAAAATTTAAAGAACCACAGGGTTTCCCTGGTGGCTCAGATGTTAAAAAATCTGACTGTAAGACCTGGGTTCAATCCCTGGGTCAGAAAGATATCCTGGAAAAGGAAATGGATACCTACTCCAGTATTCTTGCCTGGAAAATTCCATGGACAGAGGAGCCTGGCTCGCTACAGACCATGGGGTTGCAAAGAGCCCGACACTGCTGCTGCTGCTGCTAAGTCGCTTCAGTCGTGCGACCCCGCCGACAGCAGCCCACCAGGCTCCTCTGTCCCTGGGATTTTTCAGGCAAGAACATTGGAGTGGGTTGCCATTTCCTTCTCCATGAAAGTGAATGAAAGTGAAAAGTGAAAGTGAAGACACTCAGTCGTGTCCAACTCTTAGTGACCCCATGGACTGCAGCCCACCAAGGCTCCACCATCTATGGGATTTTCCAGGCAAGAGTACTGGAGTGAGGTGCCATTGCCTCCTCTGGCACTGCTGCTGCTGCTGCTAAGTCACTTCAGTCGTATCCGACTCTGTGTGACACCATAGACATCAGCCCACCAGGCTCCCTTGTTTCCGGCACTACTGACCAGCTAACGTTTTCACTTTTTTCAAGGCTTTATTGATGGAACTTATAAAACAGGAATACTTATTGTCAAGGGTTTTTGAAGACCTACAAGACTTTTTAGAACTAATACCCCCAAAAGATGTCCTTTTCATTATAGGGGGCTGGAATGCAAGAGTAGGAAGTCAAGAAACACCTGGTGTAACAGGCGAATTTAGCCTTGGAATATGGAATGAAGCCAGGCAAAGACTAACAGAGTTTTGCTAAGAAAATGCACTGGTCATAGCAAACACCCTCTTCCAACAACACAAAAGAGGACTCCACACATGGACATCACCAGATGGTCAACACCAAAATCAGATTGATTACATTCTTTGCAGCCAAAGATGGAGAAGCTCTATACAGTCAACCAAAACAAGACCAGGAGCTGACTGTGGCTCAGATCATGAACTCCTTATTACCAAATTCAGACTTAAATTGAAGAAAGCAGGGAAAACCATTAGACCATTCAGTTATGACCTAAATCAAATCCCTTATAATTATACAGTAGAAGTGAGAGATAGATTTAAGGGCCAAGATCTGATAGATAGAGTGCCTGATGAACTATTGATGGAGGTTTGTGACCCTGTACAGGAGACAGGGATCAAGAACATCCCCATGGAAAAGGAATGAAAAAGGCAAAATGGCTGTCTGGGGAGGCCTTACAAATAGCTGTGAAAAGAAGAGAAGCAAAAGCCAAGGAGAAAAGGAAAGATATAAGCATCTGAATGCAGAGTTCCAAAGAATAGCAAGAAGAGATAAGAAAGCCTTCTTCAGTGATCAATGCAAAGAAATAGATGAAAACAACAGAATAGGAAAGACTAGAGATCTCTTTAAGAAAATCAGAGATACCAAGGGAACATTTCATGCAAAGATGGGCTCAATAAAGGACAGAAATGGTATGGACCTAACAGAAGCAGAAGATATTAAGAAGAGGTGGCAAGAACACACAGAAGAACTGTACAAAAGGATCTTCACAACCTGGATATTCACGATGGTGTGATCACTCATCTAGAGCCAGACATCCTGGAATGTGAAGTCCAGTGGGCCTTAGAAAGCATCACTATGAACAAAGCTAGTGGAGGTGATGGAATTCCAGTTGAGCTGTTTCAAATCCTGAAAGATGATGGTGTGAAAGTGCTGCACTCAATATGCCAGCAAACTTGGAAGAAACAGCAGTGGCCACAGGACTGGAAAAGGTCAGTGTTCATTCCAATCCCAAAGAAAGGCAATGCCAAAGAATGCTCAAACTACCACACAATTGCACTCATCTCAAACGCTAGTAAAGTAATGCTCAATATTCTCCAAGTCAGGCTTCAGCAATACATGAACCATGAACTTCCTGATGTTCAAGCTGGTTTTAGAAAAGGCAGAGGAACTAGAGGTCAAATTGCCAACATCTGCTGGATCATGGAAAAAGCAAGAGAGTTCCAGACAAACATCTATTTCTGCTTTATTGACTATGCCAAAGCCTTTGACTGTGTGGATCACAATAAACTGTGGAACATTCTGAAAGAGATGAGAATACCACACCACCTAACCTGCTTGTTGAGAAATCTGTATGTAGGCCAGGAAGCAACAGTTAGAAGTGGACATGGAACAACAGACTGGTTCCAAATAGGAAAAGGAATACATCAAGGCTGTATAATGTCACCCTGCTTATTTAACTTCTATGCAGAGTGCATCATGACAAACACTGGACTGGGAGAGACACAAACTGGAATCAAGATTGCCAGGAGAAATATCAATAACCTCAGATATGCAGATGACAGCATTCTTATGGCAGAAAGTGAAGAGGAACTAAAAAGCCTCTTGATGAAAGTGAAAGAGGAGAGTGAAAAAGGTGGCTTAAAGCTCAACATTCAGAAAACGAAGATCATGGCATCCGGTCCCATCACTTCATGGCAAATAGATGGAAAAACAGTGGAAACAGTGTCAGAATTTACTTTTTGGGCTCCAAAATCACTGCAGGTGGTGATTGCAGCCATGAAATTAAAAGACACTTACTCCTTGGAAGAAAAGGTATGACCAACCAAGATAGTATATTCAAAAGCAGAGACATTACTTTGCTGACTAAGGTCCATCTAGTCAAGGCTATGGTTTTTCCAATAGTCATGTATGGATGTGAGAGTTGGACTGTGAAGAAGGCTGAGCACCAAAGAACTGATGCTTTTGAACTGTGGTGTTGGAGAACTATTGAGAGTCCCTTGGACTGCAAGGAGATCCAACCAGTCCATTCTGAGGGAGATCAATCCTGGGATTTCTTTGGAAGGAATGATGCTAAAGCTGAAACTCCAGTATTTTGGCCACCTCATGTGAAGTGTTGACTCACTGGAAAAGACTTTGATGCTGGGAGGGATCTACCGAGGATAAGATGGCTAGATGGCATCACTGACTCAGTGGACGCAAGTCTGAGTGAACTCTGGGAGTTGGTGGTGGACAGGGAGGCCTGGCGTGCTGCGATTCATGGTGTCGCAAAGAGTTGGACACGACTGAGCGACTGAACTGAACTGAACTGAACTGAAGGGTTTTTTCATTGACTGCGGGGATTCTGGTGGTCCTCATTGCACCATGTTAGCAGATTCTACCAACAATGCCACCGCTGAAGCTTGGGTTCCCTAGAAAACAGAACCTGAAGCAAAGCGCACGTGTGTGACCTCATTGCTGGAGAGGGAGGTGGAGTGGAGCAAAGTGGGGGAGGAGCAAGGCTAAATCATTGATGAAGTATTGAACTTGGCATTACTACATACCACATTTTCTCACAGCCATCTTCCCAGTAAGTTTCATAATCAAAAATAGACACAGACATTCTGATTCTACAGCCCACAGACAAGTAAGAGCTTAACAAATACTGGCCATTACTATCTTATTCCTCTCTAACCTCCTCTTCCTCCTTCCCCTGCTCCTCACTGTTATTTTATTTAAAATTGAAAAAAGTAGTGTGCTACAAGTTTATGTTATATATGTTACTAAATACAGTTCTAGATTAGAAAATGTATTAGATGGTGTAAGTTTAAAAGAAAAGAGCCTGGGTTTTAAAGTCAGTTCATGCTTTGTAACATTCTAACCACCTGAACTTAAAAGTCTAACGTTCACCCAATAATTACAACTTTTGAACCTCAGTTTCCTCACCTGAGAATAACATTTATTTAGATCACTTGTGTGGGTTCATGCCTACCAGAGGTCTTATGCTCAGCAAATGTTAAATTTCCTTTCCGCCCTCCCCTAAGCCATTTAGGAATAATCAAGAATTGGACTCAGATGATTTGACCAGTGTAATTACATATAAGATCTTTGGATGGGTGGTGTTTGACCAGTGTCTGCTGAAATGGATGATCTGTTAAAATTATTCCCATCAATATATTGAGATACACCAGAGCTAAAACAATTGTGCACTAGTTCTGAAAAGGCTGTACAATTAAGAAAAAATACATAAAATAATTTGGAATAATTTATTCATTCAGAAAACATTATAAATCAATATGGGATATGTGGAATATGAAAAAGAAGAAAATATGATGCTTGCTTTTAAGCAAATATTTAGGATAAAGCAAACACTGGATATCATATAATATTTGTTAATTTTTCTATGTCCTAAAGTATAGTATGTTATTTAATATTTCACTTCCTCAGCATACAGTGACAGATAAGGCAAACCATTAACTGATAAAAATAAGTTTTACTGACACAATAGAAAGATTTAGAAGTCTCTACTATTTTCTCTAAACGTTGTTGCCATTTAACTATTATTTTGTGGCCCCAGTGCAACCTAAAGATTATTTACAATTTTTATCATAAAGATTTTTCTGGAGTGATCAAAGTTTAAAATATGCATCACTTATATAAAAGAGGTAAAGTGAATTGTGCCCTCTTGAGTCATATTGTTTTTATTCTGAAAGGTAGCTCTCAATAGTTTTCTGAGAATAGAAATATTATGTAAAACAACATAAACCATAAATCTGGGTTTTCCTAGTGTATGTGTGCTCAGTCATGTCCAACTCTTTGCAACCCTATGGCCTGTAGCCTGCCAGGCTCCTGTGTCCGTGGGATTTACTTGGCAAAAATAGTAGAGTAGGTTGCCAGTTTTTCCTCCAGGGGATCTTCCCAGCTGAGGAATCAAACCTGCGTCTCCTGTGTCTCCTGTTTTGGCAAGTGGATTCTTTACCACTGAGCCACTTGGCAAATCCATTGGAGGCTCAGTGTTTCTTACTAAGTACACCCTTGCCAATGCAAGAGATGTGGGTAAATTTTCCTGGAGAAGGAAATGTCAACCCATTCCAGTATGCTTACAGGAGAAATGCCATCGACAGAGGAGCCCGGCAGGCTACAGTCCACATGGGTCACAAAAGAGTCAGACACAATTTAGCAACTAAACAAAAACAACGAACCATAAGTCATGGTGATCCCATACTAAAATTCCTATAGAATGTAATGTTTTGCAGTTACAACTCAGGATTTTATCTGAAGCATTATGGAGGAAAAAGGAAGACAACTGAGCAAAATTAGGAAGTCCAGAAACCTAGGACTATGTTTCTAAAGTTTAAGAAAACTTTGGAAATATTTTGTGGGTTTAATAATTAAATAATAATTTTCTTTGAAGGAATTTAAAAGCATAACTCTTCACCCTTACCTCTTCCTTCTTCTGTCCTGCTTTCTTCTTTCCCTCTCAGTCACCATACTTTTAGCTCAAAGATATTTGCTTGTATGCAAATTTCTTTCCCATTTTGTCTCAGAGGGTATTTGGTTATTTAGTAATGTCTCTCTTACGGAAATTATTTTCTCCATTTTTCTTCTTTTATTCTGTACAGTAGCCTATATTATCCAAAAGAAATATTAAAGTAGCCCAGATGAGTTTTCTGACCATTATGCTGTAGGAATTTTTAAATCGCTGGAATCACTCTATTTCAACAAATATTTTTTTAATATAATATTTATATATTTTAATAAAATGTTCTTATTAAAATTCATCATCCCAGACTAGTATGATCACAGATAGTATCTTGTTTAGAAAACAATTGTACTATGTTGCCTCAACACTCAGATGAAGAGTGAAACAAATTTTGCTAATCAGATGCTTTCTTCACAGACCAGAAGTCAAAAACATCTGAATATTTTCCTTTTAATTAAGATATTCTGGCACTGTCCACAAATAGTCAAAATCTTTCTTTTACCATTTGAATTGTCATTTAAGTATCAGCAGGAGTATACGTTCTTAGATTATTCTCTTAAAATTGCTAAATAGTCTACTGGTTATAGGAAGCTCAGCTTTAAGTCGTGAATCACTCACCAGTGCTCCTCATCCAGTTTGAGTCACTAGTCAATTAGCATTTTCACCCTTCTGCCCAACTGGGTGGGAGTCCAGCTTTTAACTGGAATTAAAGATGAAATTCCTGCACCATAAGGCTCATTATCTGAGTCTGAAACACCTGCTATGAGAGAATAAAACCAATCTTGTAACGGATCATTTAATAATTGAGTTAGACAGGAAAAAACAAATGGTCTTTTGTTGATACTTGATATTATCACTCATCTTTTTACGAAGTGGCAGTTAACACATAGGGAGAGAGTTTCTTATTGAAGAGAAAAGTATCAGATTCAATCTGATGTCTAGTATTTTAGTAGTTTTTACTTGATCTCAAGTATTTCAACCAGTCCCCTTGGCTGCATTCATTCAAGGATTTCATGATTTATTTTCTTAAATGTCACTACAGAGTTGACTTACCAACAATAGATTCAGTGTTAGGCTAAGGTGAAAGAGATATAGTGATTTCAGACCATCAGTAGCATTGAGAGGCAAATGGTCCAAGTTCAGATATTCCTGGAGAAACCTGAGGCTTCATTAAGTACACTTAGTAGGACTCCTTGAAATGGTCATTAGATATTTCCATGGTCCAATTGTAACATTATTGTTACACAGCTCTCCCTTTGTTTGAGCCATAATCTGTATCTAATATACTATCAGACAACAGGCTCTGGCAGTGAGCAAAGGGGGCTCCATTTTTGTGCCAGAACTGAGAATCAGGCTTCAGGATGAATGGGGATCAAATGACTGCAACAGTTGTTTTGAACATAATGCAGTTACATCACAGCCCAATGTAATTCTGTCCTCAACTAAAGATCCCATTGCATTGACATGGAATTCAATGTTTAAAAGGAAAACTGGAAATAAAAGGCAAAGTTGAGTGCTGCAGTAGATTATTCTGAAATCATTAAGAAAAATGTGGAGACTGGAAAAGGAAATGGTATTGCTAATGAAAATGAACAAAAGAGCAGGACTTATCAAAACAAAAACAAAATAAAAATTTGGTCTGTATTAGACAAAGCATAACAACAAAAGGAAAGCCTTGAATGTTTGAATTGATTAAAACTTTCAGAAAGTAGCTTATTCAACTACAGAAACTATATATTATTGTTGTTAATTTTTAATTAGGTCAGATTTTCTTTGCAAATATTTTCGTTCTAAAATACAATACTTAATGGCTCTAAATAGAAATATATAGAGTAGACTGATAATATTAACACATCTTAAGAGTTCAGATAAATTTGTGTATGAGTGTTTGTTGAGAGATGCTTTGTTAGTAAGGAAAAATGAGATAAATGAAGCTAGAAAATTCATTTTGATTATGTCCATTCTTCTAAGCAATGACATTGGCAGATGTTCCATCAAAGCCTTGAGTTCTGGAAGTCTTCTCAGCTTTGGCTCTTTGTGGTGAGTGGGAGACACCAGGCTGTCTGGGACAGCTGCACTGGAATCATGTTTCGAGCCATCACATGATGAATAGGATTCCTGGGGGTGTGTGTGTGTGTGCTTAGTTCACAGTCATGTACAACTCTTTGCGGCCCTGTGGACTGTAGCCCACTAGTTTCCTCTGTCCATGAAATTTTTCAGACAAGAATACTGGAGTGGGTGCCATTTCCTACTCTAGGGACCTTCCTGACTCACGGGTTGAACCCACATCTCTTGCAGTTCCTGCATTGGTAGGCAGATTCTTCACCACTGGTGCCACCTGAGAAGTCCAAATTGGATTCCTGTTTGTCTTCAAAGAGAGAATTTACTAATCAGAATAACAAAAGTGTTAATTCCATGTAGCAACTTTATTTTTCTTGTAATGAATTTATTGGCAGTGATCTTTAACACTGGTTTCAAAAGAATTTTGTGAACATGAAATAAGAGTCAGCATCCACTACAAAATACTAGCAAAATCAAAAGTCAGGACTGCTAAACTAAGAGCAAGACTTTTAATAATATTGAATTTACCTGCGGCTACTTAGCTTCTTCCAGAATAACATTGTTGTATATTAATACACATTTGCTCCCATCAGAAATTGTGTGAACAGAAAACAAATGAAATTTTCCTGGACACTTTGAGGTTTTCATGTGTTTAATAGTTAAGGCATGAATAAATATAAAATTTTCATGAATTTCTTAACAAACTTGAAAGCCTGTGACTGGTGAAAATTTATAATTCAGCTGACATATGCATTTAAATACTGCCCATTTGAAGACAGGTGTGTAGGGTTAAGTAATTTTGAAAGAGAACTAACTAAATGTCCAAAGTTTACTCTCAGTTCCTCTTTGTTGCCCTTTATGATGATATAGAGCTCTCCCAGTGGCTCAGACAGTAAAGAATCTGCCTGCAATGCAGGAGACCCAGGTTCAGTCCCCAGATCATGAAGATTCCCTGGAGAAGGGAATAACTACCCACTCTAGTATTTTTGCCTGAAAAATCCCATGGACAGAGGAGCCTTACATGCCACGGGTTTGCAGAGTCAGACATGACTGAGTGACTAACACTTTCACTTTCATGGTGATATAATTTATCTTCTAATGAATTTTGTATGTTTTTTGAGAAAGATGAAAGAGTACCATAATGGTGAGGCTAACTTCTAGGACTAATGATGAAATTGGAAACCTCTAAGAAATTACAGAGGATTTCATTTGGAATTTATGAGTATTTTCTCATGTTATTTAATAATTTTAAACAGATTTGTGTAGGCTGCGTACCTTTTTAGTATATGGATATGTCAATTTAATTCAGTACCTTCCCTATGTTAAGTTTCTTTACCTCATTTCTCACATTTATTATTTTAATACAGCCCTATGGAATGTATTCAACTGTCAAAAATATTTAGGGTACAAATAGCAATTTTTATAAAATCTATGTAATCCTTTATCTTAGGAAAAAAGATGTTTTCAGGTTTCTGAAGAGGTTCACCAGATTACAGGTGGTGTTGTGCATTGCAGTACATTAAGTCAAATTTCGCTTGGCTTACAGCCTTATCAGAAGTAAATTCGAAGAGATTCCACTGCCTATTATCACCCCTTTTCTCCACCTGGTGTGTGAACTTTCACTCAAACAAAGCAAGATATTATCAATGCCTTGAGATTCACCTGAAACCCATAATATATGGAAATATTTAAAACTATTACTAACAAATACATGACTTTCTTTTTAAGATTTTAGGCAAGGACTACCGTTCTATTTCTCTTAGCTAATGAAGAGAGCAGCTGCGATTGTTCAAATATTCTCTGATGCTTAGTCTGAACAGCGTTAAGGTACTAAGGTTCTGTCATTGGAGCCTTATTAATACAGTTCCATTTCTAGGGCCTGAGATCTTATTTCACCTTTCTTTTATGATATGAAAGTTTCCTGGTTGCAGTTTTTTTTTTTTAATATAGTAAAATAATAATAGTGCCTTTGATCTTGGCTTTGTATTATAGGCTCCATTCCCAAGATGAATTTTATTTCATTTTATAAACATATGGTGATAGTTATTTTCTTTATTTTTCAAACACTATCTCTGGTGGACCAAAATTCTCTGAATATGATAATATAAGAATCTGAAAAATAAATCTATGATACATGCCATATAATTTTTATTTAGGGTATGCATTATCTTTGCTACCTAGGAAAAATACTCTTAAATATTTACCAGTGTTTCCCATCTTGAAATAAGTATTTTAGCTTAATACTTTTCATATTTTATATGTTTCATTCTGACAAGGAATCAACAATACCTATCAGACATCATTTAATTATTCCATATTATTATCTTGTATTAGTCTTGGTTCAGGTAATTTTGACATAAATAATTTTAAAATATAGAGAATTTCTAACTATATCAAACATTTACTACTTGGCATGTAGCACAGAAAATTATTTTCTATCATGTAGAGAATTTTATTTTTCTGGCCATGATAATTTTCTCACTTTAGCACTGCTTTTATAAGCATGGAAACTGATGTCAGGCAGCTTCTGTAATAAAGACCAGTTGTGATCCTGAAGAGGTAATATTTCTTGTAACACAGTTTCCTCATTTGTAAAATGTGCATGATATAAACTACTCACAGTTTGTTGTTAAGATCATCAAAAGACGGTGTAAATTAGTTCAGTTCAGGTCAGTCACGTCCGACTCTTTGTGACCCCATGAACTTCAGCACACCAGACTTTCCTGTCCATCACCATCTCCCAGAGCTTCCTCAAACTCATATCCATTGAGTCTGTGATGCCATCCAACCATCTCATCCTCTGTTGTCCCCTTCTCCTCCTGCCCTCAATCTTTCCCAGCATCAGGGCCTTTTCAAATGAGTCAACTATTCACATGAGGTGGCCGAAGTATTGGAGTTTCAGCATCAACATCACTCCTTCCAATAAACACGCAGGACTGCCCTACTTTGGATGGACTGGCTGGATCTCCTTGCAGTCTAAGGGACTCTCAAGAGTCTTCTCCAACATCACAGTACAAAAGTATCAATTCTTTGGCTTTCAGCTTTCTTCATGGTCCAACTCTCACATCCATACATGACTATTAGAAAACCATAGCCTTGACTAGATGGACCTTTGTTGACAAAGTAAAGTCTCTGTTTTTTAATATGCTGTCTAAGTTGGTCATAACTTTCTTTGCAAGGAGTAAGTGTCTTTTAATTTCATGCCTGCAGTCACCATCTGCATTTATTTTGGAGCCCAAAAATTAAAGTCAGCCACTGATTCCAATGCTCCTCATCTATTTGCCATGAAGTGAAGGGAACAGATGCCATGATCTTAGTTTTCTGAATGTTGAGATATAAAACAACTTTTTCATTCTCCTCTTTCACTTTCATCAAGAGACTCTTTAGTTCTTCATTTTCTGCCGTAAGAGTGGTGTCATCTGCATATCTGAGGTTATTGATATTTCTCCCAACAATCTTGATTCCAGCTTGTGCTTTTTCCAGCCCAATGTTTCTCATGATGTACTGTGCCTATAAGTTAAATAAGCAGGGTGACAATATATAGCCTTGACGTACTACTCCTTTTCCTGTTTGGAATCAGTCTGTTGTTCCATGTCCAGTGCTAACTGTTGCTTCCTGACCAGCATATAGGTTTCTCAAAAGGCAGGTCAGGGGATCTGGTATTCCCATCTCTTTAAAATTTTCCACAGTTTATTGTGATCCCCACAGTCAAAGGCTTTGGAATAGTCAATAAAGCAGAAAGAGGTGTTTTACTGGAACTCTCTTCCTTTTTCTCTTTTTTGAAGCTTATGTATGTTTATTACCTCATTTGTGGTGATGGTTTCACAAGTATATGTTTATGTCCAAACTCATCAAATTGTAAACATTAAATATATGCAGTTTTCTGGATTTCAATTATGCCTTAGTAAAGTTGTTTAAAAATATAATAAATACATACATATTATTTTTTTCCTTTAAAGTTTGCTTTGCAAAATAGTCTGGAAAATTCCTTGATTTAGTGGTTAGTTTTTTTATTTTTTTATTTTTTGCTACTATTCAATTTCTCTAGTACATTTTTTTAATTTTTATTTTTACTTTATTTACTTTACAATGTGTATTGGTTTTGCCATACATTGACATGAATCTGCCACGGGTGTATACGAGCTCCCAGTCCTGAATCCCCCTCCCACCTCCCACTCCATATCAACTCTTTTTCTGGAAATCTCTTCCTTTTCCAATGATCCAATTGATGTTGGCAATTTGATCTCTATTTCCTCTACATTTTATAAAATCAGGTTGAACATCGGAAGTTCACTGTTCACATATTGCTGAAGGCTGGCTTGGAGAACTTTAAGCATTGCTTTACTAGTGTGTGAGATGTGTGCAATTGCACAGTAGTTTGAGCATCCTTTGGCCTTGCCTCTCTTTGGGGTTGGAATGAAAACTGACCTTTTCCAGTCCTGTAACCACTGCTGACTTTTCCAATTTGCTGGCATATTGAGTGCAGCACTTTTACAGCATCATCTTTTAGGATTTGTAACAACTCAACTGGAATTCCATCACCTCCACTAGCTTTGTTCATAGTGATGCTTCCTAAGGCCCATTTGACTTCACATTCCAGGATATCAGGCTCACATGGATCACCAGGATCACACCATGGTGATTATCTGGGTCATGAAGATCCTTTTGTACAGTTCTTCTGTGTATTCTTGCCACCTCTTGTTAATATCTTCTGCTTCTGTTAGGTCCATACCATTTCTGTCCTTTACTGAACCCATCTTTGCATGAAATAGTTCCTTGGTATCTCTAATTTTCTTGAAGAGATCTCTAGTCTTTCCCAATCTATTGTTTTTCTCTATTTCTTTGCATTTATCATGGAGGACGGCTTTCTTACCTCTCCTTGCTATTCTTTGGAACTCTGCATTCAAATGAGTATATCGTTCCTTTTCATTTCTCTTCTTTTCACAGTTATTTGTAAGGCCTCATAAGACAGCCATTTTGCTTTTTGCATTTCTTTCTCTTTGGGATGATTTCACTCCCTGTCTCCTGTACAATGTCATGAACCTCCATCCATAGTTTAGCAGGCATTCTGTGTATTAGATCTAGTCTCTTAAATCTACTACTCACTTCTACTGTATAATTATAAGCGATTTGATTTAGTCATACCTGAATGGTTTAGTGGTTTTCCCCACTTTCTTCTATTTAAATCTGCATTTGGCAATAAGGAGTTCATGATCTGAACCACAGTCAGCTCCAGGTCTTGTTTTCGTTGAATACATAGAGCTTCTCCATCTTGGCTGCAAATAATATAATCAATCTGATTTTGGTGTTGGCCATCTGGTGATGTCTATGTGTAGAGTCTTCTCTTGTGTTGTCGGAAGAGGATGTTTGCTATGACTAATGTGTTCTCTTGGCAAAACTCCTTTAGCCTTTGCCCTGTTTCATTCCCTTACTCCAAGGCCAAATTTGCCTATTACTCCAGGTGTTTCTTGACTTTCTACTTTTGCATTCCAGTTCCCTATAGTGAAAAGGACACCTTTTTTGGCTGTTAGTTCTAAAAGGTCTTGTAAATCTTCACAGAACTGTTCAACTTCACCTTCAGTGTTACTGGTCGGGGCATAGATTTGGACTACTGTGATACTGAATGGTTTGCCTTGGAAATGAACAGAGATCATTCTGTTGTTTTGGAGACTGCATCCAAGTACTGCATTTCAGATTCTTTTGTTGACTATCATGGCTGGTCCATTTCTTCTAAGGGATTCCTGCCCACACTAGTTGATATAATGGTCATCTGAGTGAAATTCACCCATTCCAGTTCCTTTTAGTTTGCTGATTCCTAAAATGTCAACGTTCCCTATTGCCATCTCCTGTTTGACCACTTCCAATTTGTCTTAATTCATGTACTTAACATTCCAGGTTCCTATGCAATATACAGCATCGGACCTTGCTTCTATCACCAATCACATCCACAATGGGGTTTCATTTTTGCTTTGGCTCCATCACTTCATTCTTTTTGGATTTATTTCTCTACTGATCTCCAGTAGTATATTGGGCACTTACCGACCTGAGAAGCTCCTCTTTCAGTATCCTATCATTTTGCTTTTTCATTTTGTTCATGTGGTATTCAAGGAAAGAATATTGAAGTGGTTTGCCATTCCCTTCTCCAGTGGACCACATTCTGTCAAACCTCTTCACCATGTCCCATCCGGCTTGGATGGCCCCACATGGCATGGCTTAGAATCATTGAGTTAGACAAGGCTGTGATCCATGTGATCAGATTGGCTAGTTTTCTGTGATTGTGGTTTCAGTGTGTCTGCCCTCTGATGCCCTCTTTCAGCACCTAGTGTCTCACTTGGGTTTCTCTTATCTTGGACGTGGGGTATCTCTTCATGGCTGCTCCAGCAAAGTGCAGCCACCACTCCTTACCTTGGACACGGGGCATCTTCTCATAGTTGCTGCTCCTGAACTTGGATGTAAACTAGTTAGCATGGTCCTGATCAAACAAATTGATGAAATATATTTAGTATTATTTTGGTGTGAAAGTAATTTAGTTTTGCCTTTTGTGTTGAACTTTACCATTTGGAATAAATTCTTAAATGAATGCTCTTATATTAAACATCATTTTAATGTACATTTCTCACTTTATGTTTTTGCTAATGATTTATTACTTTCTGTTTATTCCATATTGATTTTAAACTATAGAAATGATGTTAGACAAAAAAGAAATATGAGTGATCTTTTTATTTGGGTTCAAAATTGGTCATAAAGCAGTGGAAACAACTTGACATCAACAAAGCATTTGGCCCAGGAAATGCTAATGAATAGTGTAGTGGTGCGGTGCAGTGCAGTGGTGGTTCAAGAAGTTTTGTAAAGGAGGCTAGAGTCTTCAATATGAGGAGAGTAGTGGCCAGCCTTTGTAAGTTGAAAATGCCCAATTGAGAGAACTCATCAAAGCTGATCCCTTACAACTGCACAAAAAGTTGTTTACGAACTCAGCGTCCCCCATTTTATAGTCATTCAGCATTGGAAGCAAATAGGAAGGGTTAACAATCTCAATAAATGAGTGCCTTATGAGCTGACTGAAAATTTTTTAAAAACCGTCTTTTTGAAGTGTTGTCTTCTGTTTTTCTACTGAACAATAATGAACCATTTCTCAATCAGATTGTGATGTATAATGAAAAGTGGATTTTATACAACAATTGGCAATGATCAGTTAGTGGGTGGACTGAGAAGAAGCTCCAAAGCACTTCCCAAAGCCAAAACTAGCACCCCAAAATGGTCATGGTCACTGTTTGGTGATCTGCTGCCAGTCTAATCCACTACAATTTTCTGAATCCTGGTGAAACCATTACATATGAGAAGTATGCTCAGAAAATCAATGAGCTACACCAAAAACTGCAATGCCTGCAACCAGTATTACTCAACAGAAAGGGCCCAATTGCCCAGTTCTTTTCCACAACAATACCTAACCACACATTGCACAACCAGCACTTCAAAAGTTGAATTATTTGGGCTAAAAGTTTTTGCCTTACCCACCATATTCATCTGACCTCTCACCCACAGACTACCACTGTTTCAAGCATCTCAATAACTTTTGTAGAAGAAACGCTTCCTAATAAGTAAGAGGCAGAAACTGCTTTCCAAGAATTCATGGAATCCTGAAGCACAGATTTTTGTGTTACAGAAATAAACATTTCTCATTGGCAAAAATGTGTTGATTATAATGGTTCTTATTTTGATTAATAAATATATGTTGGAGCTTAGTTACAATGATTTAAAATCCATGGTCTGAAACTACAATTACTTTTGTATCAACTTAATGTTACATTTGCTGGGATTAAGTTTTATAAAGAATGAAAAAGAAATATTCTATTTTAAACTTTCAATATGTATAAATAACTATAATTAGGAGATCTAATGTAGTATATATTATTATTATTTTAAAATTATTATTTTAAGCATGTAAAATGTTCTATGGCTTTCTGTTATGATAGTAGAATGAAATATAAGGATATTTCTAATTATACTGCAGATTTTCCTAATTTAGATTTGTCTATGAGTAATAAATGACTTAAAAACCAAGCCCCCATTTTCTTCTCTGAATAGAACTGCCACCTAACAGATTCATCTGAAGCTTTGGCTATCGTTTAGAAACATGGTCTGAATTAAGATTCTCTGCATCATTCACTGGCCTAACTCATGTTTCTTATAGAATTATCTCAATCAATACTAATTGAGGGCTCACAGTGTGTATGGTTATGGATGAACAATTTTAATTTAAAAGGTAGAAATGCATTACATACCTGTGGCATTTAGCTCAACTTGAAGTAGTTTTTGATAATTAGAGTTAATCAGAACAATTTCAGTTCTCATCTTATGCATTTGGTAAAACTTTGCTTGATGATTTATTCATTCATTTTTTCTGAAAACTATGATTACTGCCATTATGAGTCAAGCATTGTACTAATACTAGGGAATACAGGTATGATTTTATCACAACCCCTACTCTTTAGAGGCTCACAATCTAAAGGCGGAATCAGCCAAGAAACATTTATACTGCTATGATAAGTGCATAAAATTCCTTTAGAGAATAAAAGAAAGATCTTTTAAGTCTATCTGAAAGAACCACGAAAGACTAGGATGAAGCAGCTTTAAGAAAAATTAAATTACTTTATCAATTTTCATATTAAGAATTAATTCCATTAGAGACATTTTGAAAATTAAATTAAGATGAAATATTGAGTTAAGCATCCATGATTCCACCACTCAAGGATAATTATTGCCAGTGTGTTGGTGAATATCCTTATTGTCAGCAAAAACTGTGAATATATACACACATAAATATAACATATATGTGTGCATACACACATGCATATATATATTTCACATAACACAATCATGGGAGCAGATACAGTTCTGCTGTCTTTGGTGTTTCCTACCTCACATTCTTCCTTAATTGTTTTTCTTGGTTATATTTCCAGATAAATAAATATTCACTTGAATAGATTTTCTAATGAGTGACAGGAATTCTGTGATACAAACGTACTGCAATTTGTTTAATTACTGTGAGAAAAATGTGAGATACTTTTCTCAAAACACAATATGCATGAATGGAAATCCAACAGAATTAGCCTGAAGTTTAGTTTGATCAAACGTGTGCTTGAACCACAATCAGTGTTCAGTGGGAAAAGAAACACACACACACACATTGTGATGTAAAGGATGTGAGATCAGAGAAAATGGCAATGATGCAAACCATGTTGTAAAACTAGAAATAAAACCCACACTGGTTTATGGTAGAATCACCCAGAATCTCAAATTATGTACAAATGTGTCACAGAGTAATCAATTTCCTCAGGGAGGTTAGCACAAAGAATCAACAAAGTCTTAATCCATTTGAGAAATCAAATTTTAAAATGTTCTGGCATTAAACTATTTTTAAA
Source organism: Nanger dama (assembly GCA_917880005.1). Classification (NCBI taxonomy): domain Eukaryota; kingdom Metazoa; phylum Chordata; class Mammalia; order Artiodactyla; family Bovidae; genus Nanger; species Nanger dama. Next base: position 43,866,447 of record CAKJTW010000007.1, read on the forward strand.
AATTTGTAAACAATTTATAAGATCAGAAAGGGTTTAGATCCCTTTCACTATGTTGTAAAAATTTTCTCAGTCTAGATTAAAGAACAAGGCAGTAACCATCTTCAAGTCAAGTGACTCAAACAATATAGCAAAACTTCCATTTAAACTTGCTATGAGCATATTCTATGCAAGCAAACAGTTAAACAACTGTCCAAATATTTATGATAAGATACTTCTCAAGATGCGATTGCTTGTCTCAACTATAAGGAAAATGTCCCATCTTTCCAATAGCTTCCGGTTAAGTACTGGTGAGAATCTCTGAATATTCATTGAATTTTCTCTCTGATAAGTGAAATTTTGCATCTTGATTTTCACTTTCCAAGAACATGATACTAAGAGTTGTCTGCAGACAGAAAGCCAGGCCTGGATTCTTCTGGAATATTTAATCCTAATATACACTTACTTTTAAATCAAACAATTCTGTACAAGGGGAATCCACTTGACTGGTACATCTTAACTGCAGGTGGATTTGGAAGAGAACTAATTTGGGTCCAGGATTAGCTGGATGTGTTAGAAGGAACAATTCTCTAGATTGCTGATTCTGATGTTAATAACCCAGATGTTAGTAAAAGCTGCCAGCTGGGAACACAATGACCAAATTCCCTGCATATGTACGCTAATGATGATGAGTGAATCATTTGACCAAAACTAGCATTTTTGGCTTAACTGACTACTAAGGCTTATAACCTTGTTACCTCTGCTTAAGACACAGTGTAGAAATTTAACAAAATGGGTGCTATTTAAAAATTCACTGTCTGCTTGCTGGTTTTGTGTATCTTGAATATATTTTGCCTTAGTATTTTGTTTCATAAGAGATCTAAGTTATACATAGCTTATTTCACATGTTCCATCATAGAAAATAAGGAAATACATGGTGATCCAGCTCCCAACTGCATTCTTACCCATCTATGAACAGAGATGCTTTTTGAAGTCATTTGAATCAGGTATAAAAGGGCCAACATTTGAAATGATGGTATTTTGCCTGTCTTAGCCTGTGCTCTCTTATAACACAGCTATAAGGAACTAGACAGAGAAGTTAAAGATATGATGAAATAAAGCTTCATCAGCAAGCAAAAATGAAGTGAAACAAATGTAATATTATTTGCCACATTAGCACTCTTTCCGTTCATGAACAGATGAATATGACATTAAAAGGAATTTAGCTCAATATGATTGTCATTACTACACTGCTGATTTAATTGCACTGTATAAACTAAAACTGTATCTGCCAGACTTGGGTGTCTTTTTTCTTTTTGTGGTCTGAGACAATGAGATGTGTGACTACACTGTCCTATATTTTCCTGCTAACGTGTTTTCCATCATGTAGATAATATCCATGAAGAAGATATTTAAAATTAAACCACTAAAGTCTGTGTAGGATTCAACAGTCAATTTATTTGTTCTTCCCTTTTGAGACTGGCAGAGGAGAAAGGAAATCTATATAATTAGAATAATTTCTCAAATTTAATAGCATGTGAATACTTTTCTCAATAGCCTATCTAAATCCTTATAAGCAAAATGTGAGCTAAACACTAAGTATATCATCAGCTTCTCAAATCTATTGATTTATATAGAGATAAAAATAGAGAAATTTTTAGTCAAACATATTCTATAAATTTCTCATCTTTCTGCACAGCATGAAAACATTTCAGTTTCTCAGATTGATGAAGAGAAATGCCTCATTAAATGACATAGAGCCCCATGCAGTATTACAAAAACAGCATGGACTGTGTTATAAAATGTTATTTCTTAGATCCAGCAAAGAGAAATTTCTGTGTAGAAACTAGAGAATTTGTTCAAAAACTGAAAACAGGATAGAAAACCTCTTATTTTAAAATAGACCACAAAAGTTTCTTTATATACACTTAGTATTTCATTATGTAAACTAGTAATAAAACAATAGGATATATGTAACACAATAGGGCTAACATATATTTCTTCTTGACTTTAAATATGATATTTACTCTGGGTTTTGAGTAGATGTCAATTATCAAGCTAAAGAAGTTTTTTTATTTTTTTTTCTATTCCTGTTTTTCTAAAAGGTTTTATTATTTGTGTTTGGTGGTTTTTCTGCATCCTTCAAAATAAGTAAAGGAATTTTCTCTGTTACTCTGTTAAAAACATGAATTACATTATTGAATTTTCAAAGTTTAAACAATCTTTGCAGTTCAAGGGTTAAATTTTACTTGGCCATAATATCTTTAAATACACAACTTGGATGTGACTTTTAATATTTAGGTGGATTTCTTCAACTATGACACAAGTGAATTGGGCTACAATTTTCATTTTGCATTTTTGCCATGTCCTGTTCTGATATTAAGTAAGAAAATCTTAGTATAAAAGTTTAGAAGTCCTCAGGTTCTGCCTAGATTTTGGACAATTTGTCGAAGATTTGGTAAAATTTATCTATTTATCTTCAAATTTTTATGCTTTTGGGGGAAAGATTTTTTTAAACTATTGATTAAAATTATAAATAAGTTAGACATTACTATGTTTTATATTTATTATTCAGTTAATTTTGGAATTCTATTTTCCACAAAATTGCCCTGGAAGTAATTTATCTATGTACTATTATCCACCATGCTATTGGGATTTGCCAATCACTGTTGCTGCTAAGTCGCTTCAGTCGTGTCAAACTCTGTGCGACCCCACAGACGGCAGCCCATTGGGCTCTGCCATCCCTGGGATTCTCCAGGCAAGAACACTGGAGTGGGTTGCCATTTCCTTCTCCAGTGCATGAAAGTGAAAGTGAAGTTGCTCAGTCGTGTCTGACTCAGCGACCCCATGGGCTTCAGCCCACCAGGCTCCCTCCGTCCATGGGAGTTTCCAGGCAAGAGTACTGGAGTGGGATGCCATTGCCTTCTCTGTGCCAATCACTACAGTCTCTGAATTTAGATGCTATATAACATTTTACTCTACTTATTGATTAATTGATTGATTGCTATTTGAGAACTCTGAAAAATAATCAGAAGCATGTAGATTGAAGAAGAACACCAAAATTTGATGTACCACCAGACTAACATTGAGTTTACCATCAGTGTTCTCAGATATATGGATGTGAGAACTGTGATAGAGTTAGAACCTTAGGAAAAACCTTTTAGTTCTGACTCAAGGAATGGTAAAGGGAACTCCTAAGTACAGAAAAAGTAGAGGTAAACAGATTTTGTTTTTGTCTTACTCTTTTTCTCTATTGCTTTACATCCCAGGCCCAGAGTAATTTTATGGTGACAACTGTGACACCAGTAAGTGTGATTCTGCAGGATCCCAAACTCTGAGGATGTGAAAACTGCTTCTATATGATGAAGCTGTATTTCCAAGAGGGCAGGCAGACCCTCTTTGCTTTTTGTTTGTTACTCTTTGTTATCCTGTCACGTGGCTTTGGGCATGACATAGTTGTGCAAGTGAACAATTTCTAGCCAGAGGAATTTCAGGGAAGAAAAGAATAACAGGGAAATAAATTATCAGAATGACAGCATAATTTCAGAAAGTTAATGATGCATAAAGCTGTTAATGAACTTCTGGGTTCACTCCAATCTACACCTTCTTGGACTTAAATCTAGGTTGGATATTAAAGACCCTAAGACTGAACTGATATGCAGACTTTATGCAGATGTCTGATGAACCACTTAGTGTACCTACATGGGACTAATTGGAACTGCATTGCGAAACTATGAAAACTGAACTAACTTTGCAACCACTGCACAGAAGGTGGTTAGAATCTGTAGCCTGATGCCTGGCAAACCATCCTGATCTACAGGTTAATTGCCCATCAGTAGAGAAAATTGTCAACATTAGCCATAAGACTAATACAACACATTACTCTCATAATGTAATTCTCAGAATGACCAGGCTACAATCCAATATTACTTGGGATGAGAAGAATCATGAAGATCTCAATTGTCAGTGAAAAAGGAAATCAACAGTTCCCCAGAATAAGATGACATAAATGATGGAATTACTCAAATAATTTTTAGAGCAGTAATTATAGAAAATTTAACCTTCCAGACTGCCAAGGATGTGCAAGCCTTTGACTCCATCTTCAAGGAATTTAAGTCTAGTGACAAAATTAGAGAGAAGAATCCACACAAGAGCACTCTAACCTCTGGAACCAATCAAGATTTCCGAAGTTTCACCAAACCACCCTCAGATCTGATAATTCACTAGACTCATTGAAAGTCAGGTCAATCCTACTCTTAAAGATTAGAAGTATGGATTGTCCCTATCGAAGAAAAGACCTACTGAAGATTTTGAGCACAGGAGAAATGTCTTGGATCTGTATTCTGGACCCATAACTCTGTTATATTTAGCTTGAATTGGAGAGGGAAGGAGAAGGTAGGGAAACATATTGATTATGGCATGAACTAGTACAGATAAAACAAGAATATTTACTTGCTTATTTCTAAATATGTAACAATATGTGAATGTAGTTTATTTGAGTTAATTTCTCTGCTTTTAAAATTAATTTTAGTTAATTATCCTGCATTTGCCTATTAGCATAATTTGATCTAATTGCATGTTTAATGTAAATGGCTCTAATCACATAATTTGTATGTGTTAATGACATAATTAGATGATGCACAATTATAGTTTTAATGATGTCATAAAATTTTTATAAGGCATGGTTAAACATAAGCCTACTACAAAGCAGGGACATGCCTCTTGAGGTCAAAGACTGTGGGAAGTGGGAGGGACTATACATTGTGTAGTTCAATTCACTAATTTAATAAGTAGTATTTTACCAAAGAGCACAAAATGGGCATTCTTTAGCATCATCTTAAATTCATTTTTATCTCTATGCACTAAGTGAGATTCAATTTAAAAAAAAATAAAAGGAAATAAGACCTTCACTGCACTAGTACTTTGAAAAGAGAAGGATTTCTTGGGATAAAGAATAGATTGATGTATGGGATAGTTCTCAGCTCATTTAATTAATTTATTCATTCATTCACCTGACATTTACCAGAAAACCACATACTTTCTGCCCTTAACCCAGGTCTTCTTGACCACAGAACATTAGATCTGAAATGATATATTGAATTGCCTTTCATGAATAAGACTAACTCTACAGTAATAAAAGGGGAAATATATGTAAATCGCACAATGCACTGCAGAATATTCTATAATAAAGAACTAACTGGTGTTGTAGAAGAATGAAAAATTAAATGTACTTTTAGGAATTTGGAAAGATTTTTAGAGGGATGATAAGTGAGTTACATCATAAATGGGAAGCAGGAATTTAACTAGAGAAGAGAGGCAATTCTGTCAGAAGTAACAATTTTTCAAAGGTAAATTATTACAAAACCTTGTGTGCCTGAGTGCCAAATTAGGATTTGTGTGAAGAAAATGATGATGTTGGACACTTAGTTCAGGGCTACAGTATGAGACACCATTTACCATACTAAGAGTTATAGTTCTATCTTATAGACAATGAAAAATTGATAAAGACTTTTTAATCTAGAAAGTTATGTGATATGAATTGAGTTTTAGATGACAACTCTGGGGACAGAGTGAGAGTAGCTTAGAGAAATAATGTGAATTACAAAGAAATGAGAGAAAAGGTTTTTAATAATTAGTTTAAATAAAATAATGGAGGTAAGCTAAAGATGTAGAAATGGAAATGAAAATGAATATGTAGGAAAAAGATGATGGAGGAATAGGATGGGGAGAACACTTTCTCCCTCACTACTTCATCAAAAGAACATTTCAACGCTGAGTAAATTCCACAAAAGAACTTCTGACTGCTGGCAGAGGACATCAGGCATCCAGCAAAGCAGATCATTGGCTTCAAAACCAGGTAGGAATAAATATAAAAGACGAAAATAGAGACAAAGGAGGTAGGGAGGAGCCCCGTCCCAGGAAGGGAATCCCGTCCCAGGAAGAGACTCTTAAAAGAGAGGTTTCCTAACATCAGGAAACATTCTCACAGCCATGTCTGGGTCGAGCCCTGGAAACACAGAGGGCAACATAACAGGAAGGAAGAATAAATAAATAATTAAAACCAACAGATTATGAATTCAACAGTAAAACCCCCAGTGGATAAGCAGTGCAAAAGCCTGCATCCGACAGTAGCAGTGGGGGTTGGGCAGGGAGGAGCGCGAGGCGCCAGCGACAGTGCGTTCTAAGAATTGGGCTGCGGGAGACGTAGGCTGCAGGCCTTTTCTCGAGAATCAGGGCATAAAGGGACCAGAATCGGGTCCGCGTGTGGCTAGAACGAACTATCTTGGACTAGCAAACCGGACTGTGGGATAGCTAACACGCGAAACGCTCAAACATAAGACACCGACAGGCCCGCGCACAGAACAAAGGACGGATCGGAAATAGTCGGCTGCAGACCATCCCCCTCTGGCGACAGGCAGCCAGAGCCTTAAGTGCTGGAAGGGGGCAACTGCAGCTCAAGAGAGACATTACCTACCAAACTGCAAGCAGGTTTTGTTGCTAATTAAGACTTCTGGGGGTCTCTGAACAGTCATCATCTGCCTGAGAAAGAGCCCCAGTGGTACTCCCAGAAAACTGAGCAACCCAAAAGGCCAGAAGTCGCAGCAATTGCGCGCACCAAACTCCCTAGCTACTCGGACCTGGGAAGGGAATAAAGCCCAGGCTCAACCAAATCCAAGCCTTGTAGGGCTTCCTGAGCACCAAACCTGAGTGGCTTAGACCAGGGAGGTGCATGAAGCCTCGGGCAGGCCCCAGATGGTTATCCCGCAGAGCAACAGACAGCCTGAGCGGTGCGCGCAGTGAGAAGGGGCAAGCCTAGTGCAGAGTCCACCACCACCCTCCCTGTGTCAAGACGGAAATCAGACACGGAAGAGACCAGCAAACAGAGGAAGTCAAACAGAGGGAACTGCCTTGGTAGCGACCCCACACAGCCCACAACAACAGAGAAAGTGCCAGATATACTGTTACTACTTTTATGGTCAAAATTTTTTTAGGGGGAGGGTTGATGTGGAAGCGTGATTTTTTTTTTAAGAATTTTTTTATTTTAATTTTTTTGAAAAAATTTGTTTTTTCTTTCTTTTTCTAAACTTGCTTAAATGTTTAAGTCCTCTATATTTCTATTTATTATTTTTATAACCTAATATTACTTTTCAAAAATTAAAACATCCTGTCTTTAAAGCAAACGCTGTATATAGTCCTTTTGGTGGTGAAAGTTGTTGTCTTTTAATAATTCTGGAGTCTTTTTTTTTTTCTATTTTTAAAATTTTTCTCCTTCTTCTTCTTTTCTTTAATATTTTGTCTTTGAAAATCCAATCTCTACTCCAGATTTTTAATCTCGGCTTTTTGATATTTGTTGCCAATTTTGTACTTTTAAAAACCTAATCTTCAGTACCCAATTTTACATGAGTGTGAGATTACTGGCTTGACCACTCTCTCCTCCTTTGGACTCTCTTTTTCCTCCACCAGGTCGCTTCTGTCTCCTCCCCCCTCCTCCTCTTCTCTACCCAACTCTATGAATCTCTGTGTGTTCCAGAAGGTGGAGAACTCTCAGGGAACTGGTTACTGGCTGGATCTGTATCGCTCCTTTGCATCTCCCTCTTTTATCCTCCTGGCCACCTCTATCTACTTCCTCCCTCTCCTCTTCCATGTATAACTTTGTGACCACCTCTGAGAGGTCCAGACTTTGGAGCACACACAAGAAAGTGGTTACGGGCTAGCTTGCTCTTTCCTCTTTTGATTCCACCTCATCCCATTCCACTCACCTCTAACTACCCCCTTCCTCTTCTCTTCTCCAAGTAACTCAGCGATCCTCTAGGGGCGACCCTCAAGGTGGAGAAACCTATCATCTTTAACCTAGATGTTTTACATTAGTGCTGTATAGATGGAGAAATCATGAGGCTATTGTAAAAATAAATCTGAAAACCAGAATCAGGAGGCTTAAGTCCAAATTCTGAGATCATCAGAGAATTTCAGAATACAGGGAACATTATCCAATAGGAGCTCATCAAACGCCTTCATACTTATACTGAACTTTAGCACCACCCAAGGGCCAACAAGTTCCAGAGCAAGACACATTACACAAATTCTCCAGCAACACAAGAACAAGCCCCTGAGCTTCAATATACAGGCAGCTCAAAATACTCCAAAACCATTGATGTCTCATAACCCATTACTAGACACTTCACAGCACTCCAGAGAGAGGAAATCCAGCTCCACCCACCAGAACTCCAACACAAGCCTCCCTAATCAAGAAACTTTGATAAGCCACTGATACAACCCCCACACACAGAGAGGAAGCTAAATAAAAGAGAATTCCACAGATTCCCAGAATATAGAAAGGCCACCGCAAATGCAGCAATATAACCAAGATGAAGAGAGAGAGGAATACCCAGCAGGTAAAGGAACAAGAGACATGCCCACCAAACCAAACAAAAGAGGAAGAGATAGGGAATCTACCTAAGAAAGAATTCCAAATACCGATAGTGAAAATGATCCAAAATCTTGAAATCAAAATGGAATCACAGATAAATAGCCTGGGGTCAAGGATTGAGAAGATGCAAGAAAGGTTTAACAAGGACCTAGAAGAAATAAAAAAGAGTCAACATATAATGAATAATGCAATAACTGAGATCAGAAACACTCTGGAGGCAACAAATAGTAGAATATCGGAGGCAGAAGATAGGATTAGTGAAATAGAAGATAGAATGGTAGAAATAAATGAATCAGGGAGGGAAAAAGAAAAGACCCATTAAAAGAAATGAGGACAACCTCAGAGACCTCCAAGACAATAAGAAACATTGGGAGATCGTGGACACCTGTGGCTGATTCATGTCAATATATGGCAAAACAGATACAGTATTGTGGGGTGGGAGGTGGGAGGGGGCTTCAGCATTGGGAGATTGTGTTCACCTATGGCTGATTCGTGTCAATGTATGGCAAAACAAATACAGTACTGTAATTAAAAAAATTAAAAAATTAAAAAAGAAACATTTCAACATTCAAATTATAGGAGTCCCAGAAGAAGAAGACAAAAAGAAAGACCATGAGAAAATACTTGAGGAGATAATAGTTGAAAACTTCCCTAAAATGGGGAAGGAAATAATCACCCAAGTCCAAGAAACCCAGAGAGTGCCAAACAGGATAAACCCAAGGCAAAACACCCCAAGACACATATTAATCAAACTAACAAAGACCAAACACAAAGAACAAATATGAAAAGCAGCAAGGGAAAAACAACAAATAACACACAAGGGGATCCCCATAAGAATAACTGCAGATCTTTCAATAGAAAGTCTTCAGGCCAGGAGGGAATGGCAAGACATACTTAAAGTGATGAGAGATAATAACCTTCAGCCAAGACTACTGTACCCAGCAAGGATCTCATTCAAATATGAAGGAGAAATCAAAAGCTTTCCAGACAAGCAAAAGCTGAGAGAATTCAGCATCACCAAATCAGCTCTCCAATGAATACTAAAGGATAGACTTTAGACAGGAAAACAAAAAGGGAATATAAACCCGAACCCAAAACAATAAAGTAAATGGCAACAGGAGCATACTTATCAATAATTATCTTAAATGTAAATGGCTTGAATGCCCCAACCAAAAGGCAAAGACTGGCTGAATGGATACAAAAACAAGATCCCTATATACGCTGTTTACAAGAGACCCACCTCAAAACAACGGACACATACAGACTGAAAGTGAAGGGCTGGTAAAAGATATTCCATGCAAATAAAGACCAAAAGAAAGCAGGAGTAGCAATACTCATATCCAATAAAATAGACTTTAAAACAAAGGCTGTGAAAAAGAGACAAAGAAGGCCACTACATAATGATTAAAGGATCAATCCAAGAAGAAGATATAACAATTATAAATATATATGCACCCAACATAGGAGCACAGCAATATGTAAGACAAATGCTAACAAGTATGAAAGGGGAAATTAACAATAATACAATAATAGTGGGAGACTCTAATACCCCACTCACACCTATGGACAGATCAACTAAACAGAAAATTAACAAAGAAACGCAAACTTTAAATGATACAATAGACCAGTTAGACCTAAGTGATATCCATAGGACATTTCACCCCAAAAGAATGAATTTCCCCTTTCTCTCAAGTATACACGGAACCTTTTCCAGGATAGATCACATTCTGGGTCAAAAATCTAACCTTGATAAATTCAAAAAAATCGAAATTATTCCAAGCATCTTCTCTGACCATAATGCAGTAAGGTTAGATTTCAATTATAGGAGAAAAAATATTAAAAGTTCCAACATTTGGAGGCTGAACAACACCCTTCTGAATAATCAACAAATCACAGAAAAATCAAAAAGAAATCAAAATATGCATCGAAATGAATGAAAATGAAAACACAACTACACAGAACCTATGGGACACTGTAAAAGCAATGCTAACAGGAAAGCTCATAGCAATACAGGCATACCTCAAGAAACAAGAAAAAGTCAAATAAATAACCTAACTCTACACCTAAAGCAACTAGAAAAGGAAGAAATCGAGAACCCCAGAGTTAGTAGAAGGAAAGAAATCCCTAAAAATTAGGGCAGAAATTACAAAGATTCTCTTCATCAGTGGAAGGCTTCCCGTGGTGGACATCTCCACTTCAAGGAAAGGACTTTCTCCAAGTCTGTGAATACCTTTGACAACAACAACATGCGAGGACATCTTCATCTTCTTCATCTGAGGACATCTACCAACCCTAAAATGGACTGGTGCAATATGTTGCACTTTAACTATGGACTTAATGTGACTTTTAATTTTGATTTTACCTTGTTTTAATGACTATGTTGCCTTACATCTATAACTGTATAACTGAATTTTGTTTCTAGCCGCATGAAAGCTTTTAAGTATGGCTGCCCAAACTCCTGCTGCTGCTGCAACTTCTTCCAACTACTACTTGGGGCCCCTGGATCAGATATCCTCAATATGAGGATTAGGAGAATATGTTGCCTCCCCAATTTAGGGACAACGCCCCTTCTCAGCTCGGGAAGCAGTTACGGAACGAAACGACGCCCCTTTTCCCTAGGCTACATAATTCTCCTAAAAGAAAAGGGGGGATGAGAGAGTCACTTCCTAGGCAGGTTGATAAGAAGTCTAGGGTTCCCCAAGGAGAGAGGGGTCTGGAACTCTCAAGGAGGAAGAAAGGACAAACTTATTTCTCTACATTCCTTAGGATTATATAACAACAATGTAATCTGCCTGAGGGCAGTCTCTGGATTAAACCTTCTCTTTACAAGGATTATATAACAGCAATGTATTATGTATTCTGCCTGAGGACAGTCTCTGGATTAAACCTTCTGGCTAATTCTGTTATCTTAAAATGTAAATTATGGGAGTAGGTCTGGTGAGGTCTTTACAACCTCCAGACCTTCTTTGGATTAGTTGGAGAATATATAAACTCATTGCTAAAACTAACAAGCCAGTACTCTTTCTACCCCCTTCTGATGCCTATGTCAGAAGCTTTCTCTATCTCCTTTATACTTTAATAAAACTTTATTACACACACACACACACAAAAAGAAACAAAAGAGACCATAGCAAAAATCAACAAAGCAAAAAGCTGGTTCTTTGAAAGGATAAATAAAATTGACAAACCATGAGCCAGACTCATCAAGAAACAGAGAAAAAAATCAAATCAACAAAATTAGAAATGAAAATGGAGAGATCACGACAGACAACTCAGAATACAAAGAATCATAAGAGACTACTATCAGCAATTATATGCCAATAAAATGGACAATGTGGAAGAAATGGACAAATTCTTAGAAAAGTACAACTTTCCAAAACTGAACCAGGAAGAAATAGAAAATCTTAACAGACCCATCACAAGCATGGATATTGAAACTGTAATCAGAAATCTTCCAGTGAACAAAAGCCCAGGTCCAGATGGCTTCACAGCTGAATTCTACCAAAAATTTAGAGAAGAGCTAACACCTATCTTACTGAAACTATTCCAGAAAATTGCAGAGGAAGGTAAACTTCCAAACTCATTCTATGAGGCCACCATCACCCTAATACCAAAACCTGCCAAAGACACCACAAAAAACGAAAACTACAGGCCACTATCACTGATGAACATAGATGCAAAAATCCTTAACAAAATCCTAGCAATCAGAATCCAGCAACACATTAAAAGATCATACACCATGACCAAGTGGGCTTTATCCCAGGGATGCAAGGATTCTTCAATATCCGCAAATCAATCAATGTAATTCACCACATTAACACATTGAAAAATAAAAGCCATATGATTATCTCAATAACTGCAGAGAAGGCCTTTGACAGAATTCAACATCCATTTATGATGAAGACTCTCCAGAAAGCAGGAATAGAAGGAACGTACCTCAACATAATAAAAGCTATATATGACAAACCCACAGCTAACATTATCCTCAATGGTGAAAAATTGAAAGCATTTTCCCTAAAGTCAGGAACAAGACAAGGGTGTCCCCTTTCACTGCTACTATTCAATATAGTTCTGGAAGTTTTGGCCACAGCAATCAGAGCAGAAAAATGAATAAAAGGAATCCAAATTGGAAAAGAAGAAGTAAAACTCTTACTGTTTGCAGATGACATGATCCTCTACATAGAAAATCCTAAAGACTCGACCAGAAAACTACTAGAGCTAATCAATGAATATAGTAAAGTTGCAGGATATAAAATCAACACTCAGAAATCCCGTGCATTCCTATACACCAATAATGAGAAAGTAGAAAAAGAAGTTAAGGAAACAATTCCATTCACCATTGCAATGAAAAGAATAAAATACTTAGGAATAAACCTACCTAAAGAAACTAAAGACCTATATATCGAAAACTATAAAACACTGATGAAAGAAATCAAAGAGGACCCTAATAGATGGAGAAATATACCATGTTTATGGGTTGGAAGAGTCAATATAGTAAAAATGAGTATACTACCCAAAGCAATCTACAGATTCAAGGCAATTCCTAGCAAGCTACCAGCAGTATTTTTCACAGAACTAGATCAAATAATCTCAAGATTTGTATGGAAATACAAAAAACCTCGAATAGCCAAAGCAATCTTGAGAAAGAAGAATGGAACTGGAGGAATCAACTTGCCTGACTTCAGGCTCTACTACAAAGCCACAGTCATTAAGACAGTATGGTACTGACACAAAGACAGAAATATAGATCAATGGAACAAAATAGCCGTGAGATAAATCCACACACCTATGGACACCTTATCTTCGACAAAGGAGGCAAGAATATACAATGGAATAAAGACAGTCTCTTTAACAGGTGGTGCTGGGAAAACTGGTCAACCACTTGTAAAAGAATGAAACTAGACCTCTTTCTATCACCACGCACACAAATAAACTCAAAATGGATTAAAGATCTAAATGTAAGACCAGAAATTATAAAACTCCTATAGGAAAACATAGGCAAAACACTCTCCGACATAAATCACAGCAGGATCCTCTATGATCCACCTCCCAGTATACTAGAAATAAAAGCAAAAATAAACAAATGGGATCTAATTAAAATTAAAAGCTTCTGCACAACAAAGGAAACTATAAGCAAGGTGAAAAGACAGCCTTCCGAATGGGAGAAAACAATAGCAAATGAAACAACTGACAAACAACTAATTTCAAAGATATACAAGCACTTATGCAGCTCAACTCCAGAAAAATGAACCAATCAAAAAATGGGCCAGAGAACTAAATAGGCATTTCTCCAAAGAAGACATACGGATGGCTAACAAACACATGAAAAGATGTTTAACATCACTCATTATCAGAGAAATGCAAATCAAGACCACAATGAGGTACCATTTCACACCAGTCAGAATGGCTGCAATCCAAAAGTCTACAAGCAATAAATGCTGGAGAGGATGTGGAGAAAAGGGAACCCTCTTACACTGCTGGTGGGAGTGCAAACGAGTACAGCCACTATGGAAAACAGTGTGGAGATTCCTTTAAAAATTGCAAACAGAACTGCCTTATGATCCAGCAATCCCCTGCTGGCATACACACTGAGGAAACCAGAATTGAAAAAGACACATGTACCCCAGTGTTCATTGCAGCACTGTTTATAATAGCCAGGACATGGAAGCAACCTAGATGTCCATCAGCAGATGAATGGATAAGAAAGCAGTGGTACATATACACAATGGAGTATTACTCAGCCCTTAAAAAGAATAAATTTGACTCAGTTCTAATGTGATGGATGAAACTGGAGCCGATTATACAGAGTGAAGTAAGCCAGAAAGAAAAACACCAATAGAGTATACTGACACATATATATGGAATTTAGAAAGATAGTAATGATGACCCTCTATGTGAGACAACAAAAGAGACACAGAGGTATAGAATGGACTTTTGGACTCTGAGGGAGAGGGGAGAGGGTGGGATGATTTGGGAGAATGACATTGAAACATGTATACTATCATGTAAGAAACGAAGCGCCAGTCTATGTTCAATACAGGATACAGGATGCTTGGGGCTGGTGCATGGGATGATCCAGGGAGATGATATGGGGTAGGAGGTGGGAGGGGGCTTCAGCATTGGGAGATCGTGGACACCTGTGGCTGATTCATGTCAATGTATGGCAAAACAAATACAGTATTGTAATGTAGAATAAAGTATTAAAAAAGAAAATGAATATGTAAATGATGTGCATGTTCTAGTGACATTATCATGAGAATGTCATAAATACAGATAGAGATCAAATACAGTATGAACATATAAAAAATAAAATTATGAATTATTAGCTCAATGAATGGGCAATAGTAATGGGAAGTAGAGAAGTATCACCGTTAGATTGGATACATGGAAATAATTCAAGCTAAGAAATAGGGCAACAAGAACAGACTTGGGGATGAAAATGATTTCATTTCATATGTGCTGAAAATGTGATCCAGATAAGAATATATCTTTCATCAACTACATTTTTCACACTTCAGTCATTTGAACACAGTTTTCACAATCTTTGTCAATCTCATCATCTGTAATGTAATTTACTAAATGCTTATCATTAAATTATTCCATTTTTATCCACATACACTTATTTTAGGAAGACCTAGTACCTGTGTCATAAGTGAAAACATATGCCCATATGTGGGCAAACAAACTTGTGCCTATATGTTCATTGTCCAGTAAGACCCACTCTGATTAGTTAATTCACTCTTTGGCTCTAGGTATGGAATTAATATGCAACATAACTTATACATCACTCTCAAATAATAAAAAGTTCTCCATCACTTTAAATCAAATATTCTGTTCAATAATAATATCTGGTTCAGTGTAATTATCAATACTGGTGATTCAGAGAGTAAAGAATCCGTCTGCAATGTGGGAGACCTGGGTCTGACCCCTGGATTGGGAACATCTCCTGGAGAAGGGAATGGCTACCCATCCCAGTATGCTTGCCTGCAGAATTTCATGGACAGAGGAGCCTGGTGAGCTACAGTTCATGGGGCTGCAAAAAGTCAGACATGACTAAGTGGCTAACACTACCTCCCCACCTCATAGCCTTTATTTTAATTTTAACCCCTTCTCAGTTTGAACCAGCTGCTTGCAATAGGACTGCAACAGGAAAAGTGATCAGATTACTCTTTCTTTTTAAAATCCACTCATACACTTCCTCCTAGCTTGCTAATTGTACTTCTGACATACCAGCATTGAATATGGGGAGAGGAATAAGAAGCAATGAGCAGGGAAATCTCATTTAACCTTCCAGTGGTATACGGCATTTGGCATTTTATTTCTTGGGGGAAAAGGAGCTTTGTAATTTCCACATATATCATCCTCTTGGCAGGCGAGCCTCCAATATCCTCTGGACAACCAGTAGTGAGTAGACTGCACAGCATCTGTCTACAGAGTTATTCTTTCTCTTTCAGATGCCTTTCTTTGAAAAAACCATTCTGTATTGTGTCTTTTCCATGTGAGGTCTTTAACTGCCCCCTTATATGCTGGTATGTTTTGCTTCAGCCAGACTCTTACCTTTTAAATAAATTCAAAAAAAAAAATCACAGGTTTTCAAAAGAATTACATTACCTATCCTTCCTTTCTTGGTCTCTTTACCAATCTCATTTATAGGTTGAAAGTAAATAGTCATCTAAAGATTACAACAATAGTTTTCAATCAATTCCTTTGAAATTCTACCCTAAAGGATCTGGCATACCATTTTGAAATAGGAAAGTAGATGGTGCCTACTGTCCTTGGATCTCAGATGAAACAAAAAAATTGCATTTAAGGACTTATTAATAATACATTTTGATGTGTTTTGCTGTTGGAATATATTAGTGCACTTAAGCTAAGTGACACTTGCTATTTCAAGGTCTGCTTTTCACTACACATCTTGGAAACTGATCTCTAATATATCCAAATCACCATTTGCTAAGCAAATCAAGTTGGAGAAAAGTAGATTCTTCATCAGTTCTTCTCCAATTACTACTGTTATTCAGTATAACAGTAAGCTAATCATGAAGTCTTCGAATGCTAAATAGAAGTGATTTATTTAACTCAGAATTTGTCTTTATTTTTAGAGGGGAAATAAAAGATATCTAATATTATTTCTCGATTTTGAGTTTAAACATCTGTTCTTACATACTTTAGAGGGACCAACACATTAGGTTTGAAACAAGGTCTTACATTTCTAAGCAGTAATTTATTTTCTTCCCTACAAGCTTCAAAAGTTACAAGATTCATTTGATCCCAGTGTAACAAAATGATGGTTGTCTTTAGCAATACCTCCTTATTCCTCACTGAGGCTGCTGTTGAGAGTATTTGCCACTTGATTAAGTTGCCAGAAATGCACACAATCCTGTAGTATGGCTATCAAAGATGTGATTAAATGTACAGAATTCATTGTACATGTATACAAGATTCTTATAGTATCACTTATCAGAAGAAAACCTCAACAACAGGTTCCTAACATCAAATCTCTAGCTCTGCCTGTATTATTTGAGTCTGATGGAAGAAAATAGTCCTGTTGATTAAATTTATATTTACCAAAAGGTCTGGTAAATGAAGGTTAGATACAATTCAACTAAAAGGATATAATTACCAGTATTAACAGACTAGAAACAGCAATCAAATTCTATTAAATTGCACATCCAGGCAAGTATTCAAAAAGATGCATACATATACATGAGGCAAGGGACAATTCTACACATGGATATCACCAGATAGTCAACACTGAAAACAGATTATATTCTTTGCAGCCAAAGATGGAGAAGCTCTAAACAGTCAGTAAAAACAAGACCAGGAGCTGACTGTCACTGAGATCATGAACTCATTGCAAAATTCAGACTTAAATTGAAGAAAATAGGGAAAATCACTAGGCCTTTCAGATATGATAGAAGCCAAATCTGTTTTGATGATAGAGTAGAAGTGATAAATATGTTCAAGGGAGTTAGATCTGATAGAGTACCTGAAGAACAGGGACAAAGGTTCATAACACTGTACAGGAGGCAGTGGTCAAAACCATTTCCAAGAAAAAGAAATGCAAATGAGGCAAAACAGTTGTTGAGAAGGCCTTACAAATAGCTGAGAAAACAAGAAAAGTGAAAGGCAAAGTAAAAAAGAAAGTTATATCCATCTGAATGCAGAATTCCAAAAAATTCCAAGGAGAGATAAGAAAACCTTAAGTGAACAATGAAAAGAAAAAGAGGAAAACAATAATACGGGAAAGGCTATCGATATCTTCAAGAAAATTAGAGATACCAAAAGAATATTTCATGTGAAGATGGACACAATAACAGAAGCAGATGATATTAAGAAGAGGTGGCAAGAATACACAAGAGAACTATTCAAAAAGGTCTGAATGAGCCAGAAAACCCCCATGGTGTGATCACTCACCTAGAGCCAAACTTCCTGGAGTGCAAACTCAAGTGGGCTTTAGGCAGCTTTACTCCAAATAAAGCCAGTGGAGGTGATGGAATTCCAGCTGAGCTATTTCCGGTCTTAAAAAAATGATACTGTTAAAATGCTATACTCAATATTCCAGCAAATTTGGAAAACTCAGCAATGGCCACAGGACTAGAAAAAGTCAGTTTTCATTCCAAACCAAAGAAGGGCAATGCCAAAGATGGTTCAAACTACCACACATTGCACTCATTTCACAAGCTAGCAAGGTAACACACAATATCCCTCAAGCTAGGATTCAACATTACATGAACTGAGAAATTCCACATGTACAAGCTGGATTTAAAAAGGCAGAAGAACTAGAGATCAAATTGCCAGTATCCATCAGATCATAGAAAAATCAAGGCAGTTTCAGAAAAAAAATCTGCTTCATTGATTACACTAGAGCCTTTGATTGTGTGGAACACAACAAGCTGAAAATTTCTTAAAAGATGTGTGACTATCAGGCCACTTTACTTGCCTTTTGAGAAACATGTATGCACGGCAAGAAGCAACAGTTAGAACCACACATGGAACAATGGACTGATTCCAAACTGGGAAAGAAGTATGTCAAGGCTGTATATTGTCACCCTGCTTATTGAACTCCTATGCAGAGTACATCATGTGAAATGCCAGGCTGGATGAAGCTCAAGTTGGAATCAAGATGCCGGAGAAATGTCAATAACCTCAGATATGCAGATAATACTATCCTAATGACACAAATCAAATAGCAACTAAAGAGCCTCTTGATGAAGGTTAAGTAGGAGAGTGAAAAACCTGGCTTAAAACTCAAGAGTCAAGAAACCAAGGTCATGATTTCTATTCTCATCACTTCATGGTAAATAGATGCTGAAACAGTGGAAACATTGACAGACTTTATGTTTGGGGGCTCCAAAATCACTGAGGACGGTGACCGCATCATGAATTAAAAGATGCTTGCTTCTTGGAAGAAAAATTATGACAAACCTACACATAGCATATTAAAAAGCAAAGACATCACTTTGCCAACAAAGGTCCATCTAGTCAAAGCTATGGTTTTTCCAGTAGTCATGTACAGATGTGAGAGCTGGACAATAAAAAAGGCTGAGCACGAAGAATTGATCCTTTGAACTGTGGTTCTGGAGAAGACTCTTGAGAGTTCCTTGGACTACAAGAAGATCAAACTACTCAATCCTAGGGGAAATCAACCCTGAGTATTCATTGGAAGGGATGAAGCTGAAGCTCCAATACTTTGGCCCTTGCTAGGAAGAGCTGACTCATTTGAAAAGACCCTGAAGCTGGGAAAGATTGAAAGCAGGAGGAGAAGTGGGGGTCAGAGAATGAGCTATTTAGATGGCATCATTGGCTCAATGGACATGAGTTTGGGCAAATTCTGGGAGACAGTGAAAAACAGGGAAGCCTGGTATGCTGCTGTCCATGTGGTCACAAAAAGTCAGACACACCTGAGTGACTGGACAAGGGACAGCAAATATTCTAAAAAGATAAAATATTTTCTTTCTTTGGGCCATTGCGGGGGCGCTCCGCAGAAAGAGCGGAGGCAGTGGAACTTCCCTCAGCAAAGCCGAGGGGTTCCCGAGGAGAGGTGAGCCTGCTGTCCGCCAACCCAGCCCCTCGGCGAGCGAGAGACAATCAGACGCGACAGGGGTTCCGTCGAAGCAGTTCCACTTTATTGTTGCAAACTCCCAACTTATATAGACAAACAGGAGGGTTTTAGGAGGGACTTTCCATAGTTGCACCAATCACATTAAAGGTCAAATTGTCACCTTCATTATAACAGGAGTCTATAGAGATCACACACTGTCTATGTGCACAGAAATCAAGAGAGCCAATTAAAAACTTTGACAGACAACATAGACCCTGCCCCCATCTCTTCCGCCAGGCGCCATCTTAGGTTTTCAACCACAAAGCTAGCCCCTTTGTTTTTAAGGTTTCCCATTTAGGGCCCCACATATCCCCCCCCTTTTTTTTTAATTTTATTTAAGCCCTCGAGACATTTGTGTTGCTGTTCTGTAGAGCAAGGCATAAAGCTGTAGGCGGCCAGCCTCCAGCCTCGCCAGCCCCTCTCGCGGCTGTGCCTGTCTTAGGTTGCCCTCCTCTGAGGGTCTTACCCGTCATTGGCTATCCAGCCACCTCTTGGGGGCTAGGCGGAATCTCTCTAGATGATGAGCATCTAGAACTCTTATTTTTATTTATCTGTCTCGGTTAATCTCTTGAAGGGCTAAATTAATCCAGGGGTTTTGTGGGTCCCCAACGTGGGGCTCCTCTTTCATGACCTGGGCAAGCATAACCTTTTAACACTACAACAAGCAGAATAACAAAAACAAGCAAATAGAAGGCATTTTTAAACCAGGTGAATGAAGTTTGTATCCAGTCCCATAGATCCATTGATCCCTTTACCTGTTAAGAGTCTCATTTAACATTGGAAAAGCTGTCAGACAAAAGCTGGGGTATCTCACGTCGCAGTCTATGAGCGCCAGAACACGTCTCGATCACTCTGGCGTGGAGAACATGGAGATCAAGCTGTTATTGGAGTCCCATCATAGCAGATCTCAGGTATTCAAGCTGGTTTGAAATCCTTGAGCAGAGGCAGTGGATGTGTTGTTTATAACCTCGATAGTCTGAGCTTGTTGAACTCCCAGCACGGATGCTGACACTGTTGTACCCTCATGGTTGATGGCCTTGTGTCGTTAAACCCAGGCTTCAAAGATTTTAAAAACTGTTGCACAGCCACGGCAATGAGGAAGGTCAGCACGGAGAGGCTAGGTAATCCGACGATCACCAGGAGCAGTGTCCAGCAGGGTCGTTGCATCGATGATCTGAAAGGGAAGAAAGATCGCCTCAAGAACTTTTTGTTCTTGGGCGCAATATGTGAATGTCTCTTTAATCTGTGTCAGGTTTTGAGATTTGACCCTCTCTTGTGGTGTAAATTTAAGATTCCTTGCTGGCACCCATATAGGGCTGGGGTCCCCAATGGGGAATATGCATCCGAATCCTCTCCCCATTGTAAGGAGTGGATCGGGCCCCTTCCACTGACCAGTGATGGGATCTTTCCATCTCACTTGTATTTCAGGTTTTATTTCTTGGTTGGACCAATGTTTTTGAAAACATGGTATGGGTTCATTTTTTGAAAAATTTAAAATGTTTAGAGTAAAGAGTGCCATTCCAAGTTGCTGGTGAGGGCTTATTCCCTTTTTGTTTTTGTAATTGAGCCTTTAAATTTTGATGATGGCGCTCAATTATGGCTTGTCCCTGGGGGTTGTGTGGGATTCCCGGTGTTATGCCGAATGTGCCACAGTTGGAAGAATTTCTGTAAGCTCTGGCTGATGAAACAAGGGCCATTATCTGTTTTTATTTGATGGGGAAGGCCCAGCGTCGCAAAACATTGTAAAAAATGGCTCTGAGCATGTTTTGCTTTTTCTCCTGTGTGGGCAGTAGCCCAGCAGGCATGAGAGTAAGTGTCAATAGACACAAAGACATACTTAAGTTTTCCAAAAGGGGAATAATGGGTTACATCAGTTTGCCACAGCACATTGGGTTTTAGCCCTCGAGGGTTTACTCCTGGGGGCTGTAAAGGTGGTACTTGTAAATAAGGAAGACAGGATTTACAAGCCTGTATAATTTTCTTTAATTCTCTAATAGGGATCTGTGGGAATCTTTTATGTAGCCCTCTCCAATTTATATGAGTAAGATCATGAAGATCATAGGCATCTTGTAAGTTATAAGCTTGGATTGTAAGGGAGGCCACTGTATCGGCCAGGGAATTTCCCATTGAAAGCAATCCAGGTAAATTTTGATGACCCCGAAGATGGTGTACATAAATTTGGTTAACTCGTTCAAGTAACAGGGTACGGGCTTGTATCATAAGGGGTGTGATAGGATGGTTATCTAGCCGTATATGAGAATTTAGCAATCCTGGAAGCAAGTTCACTACATAAAGACTGTCAGAAAACAGATTCATGGGCTCAGGGACTTTGTGAGCGCCATGACAACAGCAAATAATTCTTTAAACTGTGAGGACCCCTCACAAGGCCCAAAATATTTTCGTATATGTTGATCTGGCTGTTGTGACTGCTGTGGCTGGAACACGACAACTGCTGCACCATTCTTTCCTCCATCAGTAAAAACATTGAGGGCATCTGACATAGGCTTAAAGAGAAATATTTGGGGTGCCCTCCAATCTAAGCGACCAAATGAAGTAACCCATTTGTGTGGCCCATAATGACAGTCAAGGATGCCTAGGTACCCCTCCAGGGCTAAAGCTATTCTCCCATTATTTCTTTGAATCCATTCAAAATCTGATAGTCTATGTGGGATAACAATCTTATCAGGCTCATGCGCATAGCATCAGACTGCAATATCTCTCCCTTTGTATTAAGTCAGCCATTTGATCTATACAGGTATAGACTCGGGGAGTTCCCCCAAGGAGATGTGAACCCATTGTAGAGGCTTCCCCCTGGACCAAGGCTGCCATAAGTAAGGACGGACTAGGCAGGACCCACAGTTGTAGACTCTCTTCAGGAATGTACCTGGCAAGCTGGGCCCCATTGAGCACCCTTTGAATGTCTTGAAAGATCTTTTTGTGGGAAGGTAGAAGGGTTATCTCATCATTTGACTGTCTATCTTTTAAGAGATCAAAGAGGGGCAAGAGTTGGCCTGTCGAAACAGGGATCCAGGGTCGTAGCCAATTGAGCTCTCCTAAAACTCGTTGTAAGCCAGTCAGGGAGTAGGAGTCTTGGATGTATAGCTGAGGTTTTAGGGGGCTCACACCTTCTAGGGACAGCTGAGATCCCAAGATCTTAAAAGGTGGGACAACCTGGACTTTATCAGAGGATATATGGAGTCTCCTTTTGATAAACACTTTTGTAAAATTTTATATGCTTCTGTCAGCTGTTCACCCGTAGGGGCACCCAAGATGATATCATCCATATAAACATACAATTTAATATATGTCAGGTCTCTAACTGGCTGGAGAAGCTCTTTTACATAGTTTTGACAATAGGCAGGGCTGTTTGCCATTCCCTGTGGTAAAACTGTCCATTCAAAATGCTCATCAGGCCCCTCGAAGTTAGTGGAGGGCACCGAAAAGGCAAACTTTTCACAATCTTGGGATTGTAGAGGTATAGAAAAGAAATAGTCTTTGATATCTATTACCATAAGACATAAATTACTAGGAATAGCTGGTATCCAGGGTAACCCCCTTAGGGGTGTCCCTCGGATGATCATTCTCTCATTGATCTTTCTAAGATCTTGTAACATCCTCCATTTTCCCGAGGATTTTTAATTACAAATATCGGAGTATTCCAAGGGCTAGTAGAAGGGCGGATATGTCCCAAATTTAGTTGTTCACAAATGATTTCTCTAAGGGCTTGTAGCTTAGTGGAAGGAAGAGGCTACTGCTCCACCCATATTGGGGGTCTGGGTTTCCATTGTATAGGAGGGACCTGGGGGGCAGTGGCCCTTAGGATTGGGGGGGCACCTTCCATTGGGTTAGAAGCTCTCTTTTGCGAAGTTTATCAAATTCAGGCTCTCCCCTATGGTTTGGTATGGGAGAATATTTATAATGTTGATATTCTTCCCCATTGAGGAGGTCATCATAAGAGCCCCTATAATCAGTAGTAATATATACATCTGCTTGCCCCAAAATATCCTGGCCAAGCAGATTTGCATTCAATCCAGAAGCTATCAGGGGCCGAACCTCTCCTGTAGAACCATCAACATCTTTCCAGGGGAGCCACTCAGCAGTCTCTTTAGATTGAGTGTTCCCCCAACATCTAATAATTGAGGCCCAGGGACCAATTTCCAGCTAGGTGGGACCTCCTCTGCCCTGAGGACAGTCCGATCAGCTCCTGTGTCAATCAGACATCGAAATCTCTTTCCTCCTATGGTAATATCCATTTTAGGCCTTAATCCAGGCACGATAGGCACAGTCCAATTGGCTCTGGGGGCTCTTTGGCCTTATTGACCCCCATTAGCCTTGTAGGGGACTGGAGCAAGCCGCGTCTGGGGAAAGATTTTTCAATATGATCTGGCAAGAAACGGGGTCCCCCCTTGGGGTGACGGGGCTGGGGGTTGCCCCTCATCTAGTTTAAAGGCTTGCCATCTTTATCAAATTTAGATTTGCACTCTACCTTCCAGTGATATCCCTTTCTACATTGCGGGCATAGAGTAGTGGGGGTCTCCGACCAGTAGGTCTTTCCCCGCTTTGAGGGCACTCCTTTTTAAAGTGTCCCTCTTGTTTGCAGCCAAAGCATCGACCCGATTTTGAGGGGGATATGGGTCCCTTGGATGTGGACCCCCAGAGGCCGTCATAGCGGAGAGGGCCTTGGTCATCGCCTCGGTAAGGGCTTCAGTCTGAGCCTGAAGGGCAGTCGAAATAGAGCGGGTCTGATGGCTTTGTGTCCCTACGTCTTTGGTGGCTATAATCCATCGCTCCATAGAGCGGTCTTTCTGTCCTGCGCAAGCCAACTTATGGTCTGAGTTCATCCCTTCCCAGACTAATAGCTTAACAAATTGATCTCTCAGGGGCCCCCGGAGGGAATTTTCTCTGTATACTCTTTTCCACCCGATCTATGAAGGTGGAGAGGTCTTCATTATTTTTTTGAGTGATGCCCGATATAGGGGGCTCACTGGGGCCCTCTGCAAGCTTTTTCCAAGCAGCCAGGCATGTGGCCCGTACCTGATCTGTATAAGGAGCAGGAATGGTGGCCTGTTGAGGTCCTGTACTCCATTGATCTGCTGTCCCTGACAACATCCCAAAAGTTACTGGGATGTTGGCAGCTTGATTTCTTTCTGCCTGAGCATGACACTCTTCCTTGAAAAAGGCACACCATTTGATATAGGTGTTGCTAGGGAGCACTGCCTTACACAACATCTTCCAGTCTTGGGTCGTACAAGGTTGATGAGCTAGGCCCTGGAGAATAGTTTCTGCCCACGGGGAGTTTGGGCCATCCTCTGCTACGGCCTTTTAAGCTCTTTTAAATCATTGGCCTCCCAGGGTACCAGGCTGCTGGCCTATTCCCCCCTGGATTAACATTTACAGGAAAGGCTTGAATTGGGCCGGTAAAGGGCAATAGGGATCCCCAAGGGTCCCCGGGTAGGTTCTCCCTTTCCAAGGTGACCTCATTGTCTCTCCCACCCAAGGTGCTCCCGAAACTTCCTCAAATGGGGGAGGCAGGGAGGGGCACAGATCTCTCCCCTGGGCTCCCGGTCCCGAGGCATCAGAGGAGTCTCTATTCTTTTCTGCCCCTTTATCATCCCCAAAAGGCTCCCATGGCCCACTATTTGCTCTAGGGTCTTTATTCCCTGCAGTGTCCTTTGCTATATCCTGGTCCGACATGACTCGTTCCTCATCAAATTTTTCCCATTGTTTTTCTGATTTTGAATTGGGGGCACTCGTATCAGTGACATGCTCCTCGCTCCGTGAAAAGCAGAGCTTGAGGGCCGAAATGATCAGACAGAACCCTAAGGGGGCTCCTCACCGTATCGAGCCTCTCTCTGCCTAGCAAGGGTTTGTACTCGATCCCAAGTGTCCCAAGAGAACAGATTAGCTGAAGCAACCCAGGGGGCCAACCGTACAATGGTCCCCCAGACCTTACTAGCCTGTGCATCAGAAATCTCAAGTCCCCTGCTTATGAGCATATATCTCAGCGCCTTGAGGGCAGGCTCATCAGACTTGCTAATGTTACTTCCCATTTTGCCGAAAGAGAATAGAAAGAAAAGTCACTGAGGACAGCCACCAAAAATCCTACCGGGAGTGGTGGCGGCCAGAAAGTTGGGCTTATGGTATGCTTTTGGAACCGTTTATGTGCCTGCGTCATTGCATGGAAGTTTTCTTGCTGGGGGCGGGCACCCTAGAGGTTTCTAGCCCGTTCCGTGACCCCCTTATCCTGTCACGGGAGTCTTCAAGTGGCAGGCGCCCTCATGGCCTTTAAGTGCCTGGACCCGTGCCCACAGGGAAGATTCTAGGCCACGTCCTCAGTTAAGAATGATTAAAGGGGAGTTTCACCCGGTCGGGCTCTAGTTACTGAGGCTTACCTGTTGCGGGGCCTTCAAAGTCCGCCAGAGAGTGGCCCTAGCCAGGACTTATCAGTTGCCTCCACAACCGTTCACCTGTTCACTGAAACTCCAGAAAAAAAAAGAATTAAGGCCAGATCAGGAAAGAAGAGGAGAAGGAAAATAAGAGAGTTTTTGGCACTTCCCTCATAAAGGAAGGGGGCCCACCTTGAAATCCGGATTACCTCGGGTGATGCTCCTCTAAAGGGAGCTCCGTGCTGTGACCAGCCTAGGGTCCCTCGTTGCTCCTCTTTCAGAGCCGCACGGTGACATCACCTCCGTCCGTCCGTCCGCTTTGTGCCCCACGTTGGGCGCCAGTTTCTGCGGGGGCGCTCCGCAGAAAGAGCGGAGGCAGTGGAACTTCCTCAGCAAAGCCGAGGGGTTCCCGAGGAGAGGTGAGCCTGCTGTCCGCCAACCCAGCCCCTCGGCGAGCGAGAGACAATCAGACGCGACAGGGGTTCCGTCGAAGCAGTTCCACTTTATTGTTGCAAACTCCCAACTTATATAGACAAACAGGAGGGTTTTAGGAGGGACTTTCCATAGTTGCACCAATCACATTAAAGGTCAAATTGTCACCTTCATTATAACAGGAGTCTATAGAGATCACACACTGTCTATGTGCACAGAAATCAAGAGAGCCAATTAAAAACTTTGACAGACAACATAGACCCTGCCCCCATCTCTTCCGCCAGGCGCCATCTTAGGTTTTCGACCACAAAGCTAGCCCCTTTGTTTTTAAGGTTTCCCATTTAGGGCCCCACAGGCCATTTGATATATATATATATCCAATGTATGTATGGGCTTCCTTGGTGGCTCAGAGGGTAAAACATCTTATATATATATATATATATATATATATATATATATATATATATATATATGAAATTCTTATATATGCTATAATATAGATGAACCTCAGAGACATTATGCTAAGTGATCAAATTTTGTATGAATTCACTTTATGAGGGTTTCTAGAGTAGTCTAACTTATAGAGATAGAAAATAGAATAGTGGTTGTTAGGGGAACAGGGAAGGGGATTTAGAAGTTGTTTTTTAAATGGTAAAAAATTTCAGTCATGCAAGCTGAAAATAAGTTATGAGGATGAATAGTGGTGGTGGTTGCAGATATGAATGTACTTAGGTGCCACTGAATGTTACCCCTAAAAATGGTTAAAATCACACAATTTATGTTGTGTATATTTTAGTACAATTTAAAAAAGTTAAAGGTGGACAAGCATAGTGTCTGGAAATTAATGAGATGGAACCAGTCAAGCCCTCTTGCCCCATGCTCTTACGCCCTCTCACCCTGTGATCTCTAAACAATGACTTTGCACCATGGTGAGATCATTTCTAGCACTGCATATGTATCACTCCAGTATTCTTGCCTGGAGAATACAATGGATGGAGGAGCCTGGTGGGCTACAGTTCATGGGGTCACAAAGAGTTGGACACGACTTCACTTTCACTTTCATGCATATTTCAAGGTACTCACCTGGTCACAGGTTACTTTGTGCCATTTCCTTGTAGGAGTTTCACCATGAAAGCCCTGGATGCTGCTACGCTGGGGTGATATCACGGTTATGTTATATGAGATTATGTTATGGCTTCATTATGGCTATGTTATGGTTATGTTGGAGGAGCAATCCCATGTCCAAGGAGCAGCAGCTGCACGGGTGCAGGAAAGCTGAGAGAAGCTACTCCACGTTCAAGGTCAGGAGAGGCAACCATGAGGAGATACCCCTCATCTAAGGTAAGGAGCATCAGCTGCACTTTGCTGGAGCAGGCGTGAAGAGATACCCCATGACTAAGGTAAGAGAAACCCAAGTAAGATGGTAGGTGTTGCGAGAGAGCATCAGAAGGCAGACACACTGAAACCACAATTACAGAAAACTAGCCAATCTAATCACATGGACCATAGCCTTGTTTAACTCAGTGAAACTAAGCCATGCTATGTGGGGCCACCCAAGACAGACAGGTCATGGTGGAGAGGTTTAAAAGATTGTGGTCCACTGGAGAAGGGAATGGCAAACCACTTCAGTATTCTTGCCTTGAGAACACCATGAACACTGTGAAAAGGCAAAATGATAGGATACTGAAAGAGAAACTTCCCAGGTCGGTAGATGCCCAATATGTTACTAGAGATCAGTGCAGAAATAACTCCAGAAAGAATGAAGGGACGGAGCCAAAGTAAAAAAACCAAAAACCCAGTTCTGGATGTGACTAATGATAGAAACAAGATCTGATGCTGTAAAGAGCAATATTGATAGGAACCTGGAATGTTAGGTCCATGAATCAAGTCAAGTTGGAAGTGGTCAAACAGGAGATGGCAAGATTGAACATCGACATTCTAGGAATCAGCAAACTAAAATGGACTGGAATGGGTGAATTTAACTCAGATGACCATTATATCTACTACTGCGGGCAGGAATCCCTTAGAAGAAATGGAGTACCCATCATGATCAACAAAAGAGTCCAATATGCAGTACTTGGATGCAGTCTCAAAAATGACAGAATGATCTCTGTTCATTTCCAAGGCAAATCATTCAATATCACGGTAATCCGAGCCTATGCCCCAACCAGTAATGTTGAAGAAGCTGAAGTTGAACGGTTCTATGAAGATCTACAAGACCTTTTAGAACTAACAGCCAAAAAAGATGTCTTTTTCATTATAGGGGACTGGAATACAAAAATAGGAAGTGGAGAAACACCTGGAGTAACCAGAAAATTGGCTTGGAGTACAGAATGAAGCAGGGCAAAGGCTAATACAGTTTTGCCAAGAGAAAGCACTGGTTGTAGCAAAAAAACCCTCTTCCAACAACAAAAGAGAAGACTCTACACATGGACATCACCAGATGGTCAACACCAAGATCAGATTGATTATATTCTTTGCAGTCAAAGATGGAGAAGCTCTATACAGTCAGCAAAAACAAGACTGGAAGCTGACTGTGGCTCAGATCATGAACTCCTTATTGCCAAATTCAGACTTAAATTGAAGAAAGTACGGAAAACCACTAGACCATTCAGGTATGACCTAAATCAAATCCCTTATGATTATACAGTAGAAGTGAGAAATAGATTTAAGCGACTACATCTGATAGACAGAGTCCCTGATGAACTATGGACAGAGGTTCATGACATTGTACAGGAGACAGGGATCAAGACCATTCCCATAGAAAACAAAAGGAAGAAAAGCAAAATGGCTGTTTGAGGAGGCCTTACAAACAGCTGTGAAAAGAAGAGAAATGAAAAACAATGGAGAAAGGGAAAGATATAAGCATCTGAATGTAGATTTCAAAGAATAGCAAGGGAGATAAGAAAGCCTTCCTTAGACAACTGTCATGAAGATGGTGGAGGAATAGGATGGGGAGACCACTTCCCCTTCACAAATTCATCAAAAGAACATTTCAACACTGAGTAAATTCTACAAAACAACTTCTGAATGCTGGCAGAGGACATCAGGCACCCAGAAAGGCAGATCATCGTCTTCAAAAACAGGGAGGAAAAAATATAAAAGACGAAAAAAGAGACAAAGGAAGTAGGGAGGGAGCTCCATCCCAGGAAGGGAGTCCCATCCCGGGAAGGGAGTCTTAAAAAGAGAGAAGTTTCCAAACACCAGGAAACAGTCTCACTGCTGAGTCTGTGGCGAGCCTTGGAAGCACAGAGGGCAACATAACAGGGAAGAAAAATAAATAAATAATTAAAACCAACAGCCCAATGGTAACTCCCCCAGTGGAGAAGCAGCGCAGACGCCTGCATCCACCACTAGCAAGTAGGGGCTGGGCAGCAGTTTTTTTTAAGAATCGGGCCAGAGTGCCCTGAGTGTAACCAGAGCGAACTAACTTGGGCTAGTATACCAGACTGTGGGATAGCTACCACCTGAAAAGCTCTAACATAAGACACCACCAGGACCTCGCACAGAACAAAGGACAGAATAGAAATAACTGGCTGCGGACCATCCCCCTCCAGTGACAGGCAGCCAGAGCTGTAAGGGCTGGAAGGGGGCAATCGCAGCCCCGGAGAGACTTTACCTACCAAACTGCAAGCAGGCTTCGTTGCTAAGACTTCTTGGGTTCCCCGGACAGTCACCATCCACCTGACAAGGGATGCCAGCAGTACACCCAGAGAACTGAGCAGCATGGACAGGAAAGGCGACAAGTCGCAGCAACTGCGCTCGCCAAACACCTGAGCTACTCGGTCCTGGGAAGAGCACAAAATGCAGGCCCAACCGAATCTGCACCTCTGAGGGCTACCTGAGAGCTAAGCCTGAGTGGCTTAGACCGGGGAGGTGCATGCAGCCTGGTGCTGGCCTTAGACGGTTCCTGATGGAGCAACATAGAGCCTGAGAGGTGAGCGCCATGTGCAGGGGCATGCCCAGCATGGCTGAGACACTGTGAGCACATGCCAGTGTTATTTGTTTGCAGCATCCCTCCCTCCCCACAGCCTGACTGAGCAAGTGAGCCTAAAAAAAAAAAAAAAAAAAATGTGTCCACCACTGTCCCCCTTGTGTCAGGGAAGAAAACAGACACTGAAGAGACCAGCAAACAGAAGCTAAACAGAGGGAACTGCCTTGGAAGTGACCCCACACTGCTCACAAGACCAGAGAAAATCCCAGATATATTTTTACTATTTTTATGACCATTCTCTTTTTTTGTTGTTGTTGATGTTGTTGTTTGATTGTTTCTTTTTAAAAACTTTAAAAAAATTTAAGTCCTCCATTTCTCCTTTAACTTTAATTTTTATAACCTATTATTACTTTTCAAAAAAAGACCCTATTTTTAAAGTAAATGCCATATATATATATATATATATATATATATATATATATATTTGTAGTGGTTGTTGTTTTTTAATAATTCTTGTGACTTTGTATTTTTGTCTTCTTCTTTTCTTTAATATTGTATTTTTGAAAATTCAATCTCTAGATTTTTAATCTTTGTTTTTTTGGTATTTGTTGTCAATTTTGTACATTTAAAAACCCAATCTTCAGTACCCAATTTTCCCTGAGAGAAAGATTACTGGCTTAACCACTCTCTCCTCATTTGGGCTCTCTTTTTCTCCACCAGGTTGTCTCTGTCTTTTCCCTTCCCCTTCTCTTCTCTACCCAACTGTGTGAATCTATGTGTGTTCCAGATGGTGGAGAACACTCAGAGAACTGGTTACTGGCGGGATCTGTCTCTCTCCTTTTCATTTCCCTCTTTTATCCTCCTGGCCATCTCTGTCTACTTCCTCCCTCTCCTCTTCTCTGTATAACTCCATGAACATCTCTGAGCAGTCCAGTTGTGGAGTGCACACAAGGAAGTGATTACTGGCTAGCTTGCTTTCTCCTCTTTTGATCCCACCTCATCTCATTCCAGTCACCTCTAACCCCTCCCCTCTTCTCTTCTCCATGTAACTCAGTGAACCTCTCTGAGTGTCCTTCAATGTCCTGGAGAAACTTTTCATCTTTAACCTAGATGCTTTATCATCGGTGCTGTATAGATGGAGAAGTCTTGAGGCTACTGTAAAAATAAAAATGAAAACCAGAAACAGGAGGCTTAAGTCCAAATCCTGAGAACATCAAAGAACTCTTGAAGCCAGGGAACATTAATCAATAGGAGCTCATTAAATGCCTCCATACCTACACTGAAACCAATCACCACCCAAGGGCCAACAAGTTCCAGAGCAAGACATACCACACAAATTCTCCAGCAACAAAGGAACACACCCCTGAGCTTCAATACACAGGCAGCTCAAAGTTACTCCAAAACCATAGACATCCCATAACTCATTACTGGACACTTCATTGCACTCCAGAGACAAGAAATCCAGCTCTACCCACCAGAACTCTGACACAACCTACCCTAACCAAGAAACCTTGACAAGCCACTGATATAACCCCACCCACAGTGAGGAAACTCCATAATAAAGAGAACTCCACAAATTGACAGAATACAGAAAGGCCACCCCAAATGCAGCAATATAACCAAGATGAAGAGACAGAGGAATACCCAGCAGGTAAAGGAACAGGAGACATGCCCACCAAACCACACAAAAGAGGAAGAGATAGGGAATCTACCTGAGAAAGAATTCTGAATATTGATAGTGAAAATGATCCAAAATCTTGGAGTCAAAATGGAATCACAGATAAATAGCCTGGAGACAAGGACTGAGAACAAGCAAAAAGGTTTAACAAGGACCTAGAAGAAATAGAGTCAATATATAATGGATAATGCAATAAATGAGATCAAAAACACTCTGGAGGCAACAAATAGTAGAATATTGGAGGCAGAAGATAGGATTAGTGAAATAGAAGATAGAATGGTAGAAATAAAAGAATCAGAGAGGAAAAAAGAAAAACAAATTAAAAGAAATGAAGACAATCTCAGAGACCTCCAAGAAATATGAAACACTCCAATATTTGAATTATGGAGTCCCAGAAGAAGAAGACAGAAAGAAAGACCATGAGAAAATTCTTGAGGAGATAATAGTTGAAAACTTCCCTAAAATGGGGAAGGAAATAATCACCCAAGTCCAAGAAACCCAGAGAGTTCCAAACAGGATAAACCCAAGGTGAAACACCCCAAGACACATATTAATCAAATTAACAAATATCAAATACAAAGAACAAATATCAAAAGCAGCAAGGAAAAACAACAAATAGCACACAAGGGGATTCCCATAAGGATAACTGCAGATCTTTCAATAGCAATGCTTCAGGCCAGGGGGAATGGCAAGACATACTTAAAGTGATGAAAGAAAATAACCTACAGCCAAGATTACTGTACCAAGCAAGTATCTCATTCAAATATGAAGGAGAAATCAAAAGCTTTACAGACAAGCAAAAGGTGAGAGAATTCAGCACCACCAAACCAGCTCTCCAACAAATACTAAAGGATATTCTCTAGATAGGAAACACAAAAGGGTGTATAAACGTGAACCCAAAACAATAAAGTAAATGGCAATGGGATCATACTTATCAATAATTACCTTAAACGTAAATGGGTTGAATGTCCCAACCAAAAGGCAAAGACTGGCTGAATGGATACAAAAACAAGACCCCTATATATGCTGCCTACAAGAGACCCACCTCAAAACAACGGACACAAACAGACTGAAAATGAAGGGCTGCAAAAAATATTCCACTCAAATAGAGACCAAAAGAAAGCAGGAGTAGCAATACTCATATCCAATAAAATAGACTTTAAACAAAGCTGTTAAAAGAGTTAAAGAAGGCCACTACATAATGATTAAAGGATCAACCCAAGAAGAAGATATAACAATTATAAATATATGTGCACCCAACATAGCAGCATCACAATATGTAAGACAAATGCTAACAAGTATGAAAGGGGAAATTAACAATAATACAATAACAGTGGGAGACTATAATACCCCACTCACATCTATGGACAGATCAACTAAACAGAAAATTAACAAAGAAATGCAAACTTTAAATGATACAATAGACCAGTTAGACCTAAGTGATATCTATAGGACATTACACCCCCAAACAATGAATTTCCCCTTTTTCTCAAGTGCACACGGAACCTTCTCCAGGATAGATCACATCCTGGGTCATAAATCTAACCTTGATAAATTCAAAAAAATTGAAATCATTTCAAGCATCTTTTCTGACCATTATGCATTAAGATTAGGTCTCAATTACAGGAGAAAAACTGTTAAAAATTCCAACATTTGGAGGCTGAACAACACACTTCTGAATAACCAACACAGAAGAAATCAAAAAGAAATCAAAATGTGCATCGAAATGAATGAAAATGAAAACACAACAACCCCCAAACCTGTGGGACACTATAAAAGTAGTGCTAAGAGGAAAGTTCATAGCAATACAGGCATACCTCAAGAAACAAGAAAATAAGTCAAATAAATAACCTAACTCCACACCTAAAGCAACTAGAAGGTAAGAAATGAAGAATCCCAGAGTTAGTAGAAGGAAAGAAATCTTAAAAATTAGGGCAGAAATAAATGCAAAAGAAACAAAAGTGACCATAGCAAAAATCTACAAAGCCAAAAGCTGGTTCTTTGAAAGGATAAATAAAATTGACAAACCATTAGCCAGACTCATCAAGAAACAAAGGGAGAAAAATCAGATCAACAAAATTATAAGTGAAAATGGAGAGATCACAACAGACAACACAGAAATACAAAGGATCATAAGAGACTACTATCAGCAATTATATGCCAATAAAATGGACAACGTGGAAGAAATGGGCAAATTCTTAGAAAAGTACAACTTTCCAAAACTGAATCAAGAAGAAATAGAAAAACTTAACAGACTCATCACAAGCACAGAAATTGAAACTATAATCAGAAATCTTCCAACAAACAAAAGCCCAGGGTCCAGACGGCTTCACAGCTGAATTCTACCAAAAATTTTGAGAAGAGCTAACACCTGTCCTACTCAAACTCTTCCAGAAAATTGCAGAGGAAGGTAAACTTCCAAACTCATTCTATGAGGCCACCATCACCATAATACCATAACCTGACAAAGATGCCACAAAAACAGAAAACTGCAGGCCAATATCACTGATGAACATACATGCAAAAATCCTTAACAAAATTCTAGCTATCAGAATCCAACAACACATTTAAAAGATCATACACCATGACCAATTGGGCTTTATTCCAGGGATGCAAGGATTCTTCAATATCCGCAAATCAATCAATGTGATTCACCACATTAACAAATTGAAAAATAAGAGCCATATGATTATCTCAATAGATGAAGAGAAGGCCTTTTGACAGAATTCAACATCCATTTATGATAAAAACTCTCCAGAAAGCAGGAATAGAAGGAACATACCTCAAAATAATAGAAGCTATATGTGACAAACCCACAGCAAACATTATCCTCAATGGTGAAAAATTGAAATCATTTCCCCTAAAGTCAGGAACAAGACAAGGGTGCCCACTTTCACCGCTACTATTCAATATAGTTCTGGAAATTTTGGCCACAGCAATCAGAGCAGAAAAAGAAATAAAAGGAATCCAAATTGGAAAAGAAAAACTGTCACTGTTTGCAGATGACATGATGCTCTACATGGAAAACCCTAAAGAAAAATTCCACCAGAAAATTACTAGAGCTAATCAATGAATATAGTAAAGTTTCAGGATATAATATCAACACACAGAAATCCCTTGCATTCCTATATACTAATAATGAGAAAGTAGAAAAAGAATTAAGGAAACAATTCCATTCACCATTGCAACGAAAAGAATAAAATATTTAGGAATATATCTCCCTAAAGAAACTAAAGACCTATATATAGAAAATTATAAAACACTGATGAAAGAAATCAAAGAGGACACTAATAGATGGAGAAATATACCATGTACATGGATCAGAAGAATCAATATAGTGAAAATGAGTATACTACCCAGGCAATCTACAGATTCAATGCAATCCCTATCAAGCTACCAGTGGTATTTTTCACAGAGCTAGAACAAATAATTTCACAATTTGTATAGAAATACAAAAAAAACCTTGAATAGCCAAAGCAATCTTGAGAAAGAAGAAAGGAACTAGAGGAATCAACCTGCCTGACTTCAGGCTCTACTACAAAGCCACAGTCATCAACAAAGTATGGTACTGGCATAAAGACAGAAATATAGATCAATGGAACAAAATATAAAGCCCTGAGATAAATCCACACACCTATGGACACTTTACCTTCGACAAAGGAGGCAAGAATATACAATGGAGTAAAGACAATATCTTTAACAATTGGTGCTGGGAAAACTGGTCAACCACTTGTAAAAGAATGAAACTAGATCACTTTCTAACACCATACACAAAAATGAACTCAAAATGGATTAAAGATCTAAATGTAAGACCAGAAACTATAAAACTCCTAGAGGAGAACATAGGCAAAACACTCTCCAACATAAATCAGAGCAGGTCCTCTATGACTCACCTCCCAGAATATTGGAAATAAAAGCAAAAATAAACAAATAGGATCTAATTAAAATTAAAAGCTTCTGCACAAAAGAGGAAACTATAAGCAAGGTGAAAAGAGAGCCTTCTGAATGGGAGAAAATAATACGAAAATGAAGCAACTGACAAACAACGAATCTCAAAAATATACAAGCAACTTATACAGCTCAATTCCAGAAAAATAAATGATCCAATCAAAAAATGGGCCAAAGAACTAAATAGACATTTCTCCAAAGAAGACATATGGATGGCTAACAAACACATGAAAAGATGCTCAACATCACTCATTATCAGAGAAATGCAAATCAAAACCACAATGAGGTACCATTTCACACCAGTCAGAATGGTAGCAATCCAAAAATCTACAAGGAATAAATGCTGGAGAGGGTGTGGAGAAAAGTAAACCCTCTTACACTGTTGGTGGGAATGCAAACTAGTACAGCCACTATGTAGAACAGTGTGGAGATTCCTTAAAAAATTGCAAATAGAACTGCCTTATGACCCAGCAGTCCAACTGCTGGGCATACATACTGAGGAAACTAGAATTGAAAGAGATACATGTACCCTAATGTTCATTGCAGCACTGTTTATAATATCCAGGACATGGAAACAACCTAGATGTCCATCAGCAGATGAATGGATAAGAAAGCTGTGGTATATATACACAATGGAGTATTACTCAGCCATTAAAAAGAATACATTTGAATCAGTTTTTTTCTTTTTTTTTTTTTTTTGAATCAGTTCTAATGAGGTAGATGAAACTGGAGCCTATTATACAGAGTGAAGTAAGCCAGAAAGAAAAACACCAGTACAGGATACTAACACATACATAGGTAATTTAGAAAGATGATAATGATAACCCTGTATGCGAGACAGCAAAAGAGACACAGATGTATTGAATGGAATTTTGGACTCTGTTGGAGAGGGAGAGGGTAAGATAATTTGGGAGAATGGCATTGAAACATGTATACTATCATGTAAGAAATGAATTGCCAGTCTATGTTTGATACAAGATACAAGATGCTTGGGGCTGGTGCACGGGTATAATCCAGAGAGATGATATGAGGTGGGAGGTTGGAGTGGGGTTCAGGATTGGGAACTAATGTACACCTGTGGCTGATTCATGTCAATGTTGGCAAAACCAATACAGTATTACTAAGCAAAATAGAGTAAAAATAAAAATAAAAAAAAGAAAGTCTTTCTCAGAGATCAATGCAGACATAGAGGAAAAAACAGAATGGGAAAGACTAGAAATATCTTCAATAAAATTAAGATACCAAGGAAACATTTCATTCAAAGATGGGATCCATAAAGGACAGAAAATGACCTAACAGAAGCAGAAGATATTAAGAAGACGTGGCAAGAATACACAGAAGAACTGTACAAAAAAGATCTTCATGACCCAGATAATCACAATGGTGTGATCACTCACCTAGAACCAGACATCCTGGAATGTGAGGTCAAGTGGGCCTTAGAAAGCATCACTACGAACAAAGCTAGTGGAGTGATGGAATCCCAGTAGAGCTATTTCAAATCCTGAAAGATGATGCTTTGGAAGTGCTACACCCAATATGCCAGCAAATTTGGAAAACTCAGCAGTGACCACAGGACTGGAAAAGTTCAGTATTCATTCCAATTCCAAAAAAGGCAATGCCAAAGAATGCTCAAATAACCTCACAAATGCACTCATCTTACACACTAGAAAAGCAATGCTCAAAATTCTCCAGCCAGACTCAACAATATGTGAATTGTGAACTTCCAGATTTTCAAGGTGGTTTTAGTAAAGTCAGAGGAACCAGAGATCAAATTGCCAACATCCGCTAAAATATCGACAAAGCAAGAGAGTTCCAGAAAAACATCTATTTCTGCTTTATTGACTATGCCAAAGCCTTTGACTGTGTGGATCACAGTAAACTCTGGAAAATTCTGAAAGAGATGGGAATACCAGACCACTTGACCTGCTTCTTGAGAAATCTATATGCAGGTCAGGAAGAAATAGTTAAAAGTGGCCATGGAACAACAGACTGGTTCCAAATCGGAAAAAGAGTATGTCAAGTGTGTATATTGTCACCCTGCTTATTTAGCTTATATGCAGAGTACATCATGAGAAATGCTGGGCTGGAAGACGCACAAGCTGGAATCAAGATTTCTGGGAGAAATATCAATAACCTCAGATATGCAGATGACACCACCCTTATGGCAGAAAGTAAACAGGGGCTAAAGACCCTCTTGATGAAAATGAAAGAGGATAGTGAAAAAGTTGGCCTAAAGCTCAACATTCATAAAACTAAGATCATGGCATCTGGTCCCATCACTTCATGGGAAATAGTTGGGGAAACAGTGGAAATAGTGTCAGACTTTATTTTTTGGGCTCCAATTTCACTGCAGATGGTGATTGCAGCCCTGAAATTAAAAGACGCTTACTCCTTAGAATGAAAGTTATTGCCAACCTAGATAGCATATTCAAAAGCAGAGACATTACTTTGCCAACAAAGGTCCATCTAGTCAAGGCTATGGTATTCCCAGTGGTCATGTATGGATGTCATAGTTGGACTGTGAAAAAAGCTGAGTGCAGAATTGATGCTTTTGAACTGTGGTGTTGGAGAAGACTCTTGAGAGTCCCTTGGACTGCAAGGAGATCCAACCAGTCATTTGATCATGGAGACCAATCCTGGGTGTGCATTGCAAGGACTGATGCTGAAGCTGAAACTCCAGCACTTTGGCCACCTCATGTGAAGAATTGACTCATTGGGAAAGACAAGACCCTGATGCTGAGAGAGATTGGGGACAGGAGGAGAAGGAGATGACAGAGGATGAGATGGCTGGATGTCATCACCGATTCAACGGACTTGAGTAAACTCTGGGAGTTGGTGATGGACAGGGGAGGCCTGGCGTGCTGTGGTTCATAGGGTTATAAAGAACTGGACACGACTGAGTGACTGAACTGAACTGATGGTTATGTTATGGCTACTGCTATTGCTGCTCTGTCAGCCAAGAGAGAACTGGGTTGAGAGAATAAACGTGTTTTCAGTTCCTATGGCTCCTTGAGTCTTCTTTTAGCTTCCCAGATGGCCCCTTTTCTACCCTGGGTTCAGCAAACAATGCAGACTCTGAAAGGAATCAGTAAGACAACTATCATAGTTGGCAGGATCTGCAAGACAAATAGGAAGAAGGTAACCTCTAAATGTTGGTCTAGATCAGAATAATGATGTTCTACTACTGAGAGGAACCTGTTTTCAAGCTCTAAGAAATGAAAAAGCTAGACAAAATAGGATGAAATTAAGTGCTAAAAATTTTATTGAGGTTCCATTTACCTACAGACAGTTAGCAATGTAATAAAGTGTTCAGTTCAGTTCAGTCGATCAGTCGTGTCCGACTCTTTGTGACCCCATGAATTGCAACACGCCAGGCCTCCCTGTCCATCACCAACTCCTAGAGTTCACTCAGACTCACGTCCATCGAGTCAGTGATGCCATCCAGCCATCTCATCCTCGGTCGTCCCCTTCTCCTCCTGCCCCCAATCCCTCCCAGCATCAGAGTCTTCTCCAATGAGTCAACTCTTCACATAAGGTGACCAAGTACTGGAGTTTCAGCTTTAACATCATTCCTTCCAAAGAAATCCCATGGCTGATCTCCTTCAGAATGGACTGGTTGGATCTCCTTGCAGTCCAAGGGACTCTCAAGAGTCTTCTCCAATACCACAGTTCAAAAGCATCAGTTGTTCGGTGCTCAGCTTTCTTCACAGTCCAACTGTCACATCCATACATGACCACAGGAAACCATAGCCTTGATTAGACGGACCTTAGTCGGCAAAATAATGTCTCTGCTTTTGAATATACTATCTAGGTTGGTCATAACTTTTCTCCCAAGGAGTAAGCGTCTTTTAATTTCATGGCTGCAATCACCATCTGCAGTGATTTTGGAGTCCAAAAAAATAAAGTATGACACTGTTTTCACTCTTTCCCCAACTATTTCCCATGAAGTGATGGGACTTGATACCATGATCTTCGTTTTATGAATGTTGAGCTTTAAACCAACATTTTCACTCTCCACTTTCACTTTCATCAAGAGGCTTTTCATTTCCTCTTCACTTTCTGCCATAAGGGTGGTATCATCTGCATATCTGAGTTTATTGATATTTCTCCTGACAGTCTTGATTCCAGCCTGTGCTTCTTCCAGCCCAGCATTTCTCATGATATACTCTACATAGAAGTTAAATAAGCAGGGTGACAATATACAGCCTTGACGAACTCTTTTTCCTATTTGGAACCAGTCTGTTGTTCCATGTTCAGTTCTAACTGTTGCTTCCTGACCTGCATACAGATTTCTCAAGAGACAGGTCAAGTGGTCTGGTATTCCCATCTCTTTCACAATTTTCCACAGTTTATTGTGATTCACACATTCAAAGGCTTTGGTATAGTCAATAAAGCAGAAATAGATGTTTTTCTGGAACTCTCTTGGATTTTCCATGATCCAGTGGATGTTGGTAATTTGATCTCTGGTTCCTCTGCCTTTTCTAAAACCAGCTTGAACATCAGGAAGTTCACTGTTCACATACTGCTGAAGCCTGGCTTGGAGAATTTTGAGCATTACGTTACTAGCATGTGAGATGAGTGCAGTTGTGCAGTAGTTTGAGCATTCTTTGGCATTGCCTTTCTTTGGGATTGGAATGAAAACTGACCTTTTCCAGTCCTGTGGTCACTGCTGAGTTTTCCAAATTTGCTGGCATATTGAGTGCAGCACTTTCACAGCATCCTCTTTCAGGATTTGAAATAGCTCAACTGGAATTCCATCACTCCACTAGCTTTGTTTATAGTGATGCTTTCTAAGGCCCACTTGACTTCCCATTCCAGGATGTCTGACTCTAGATGAGTGATCACACCATTGTGATTATCTGGGTCATGACTATCTTTTTGCACAGTTCTTCTGTGCATCCTTGCCATGTCTTCTTAATATCTTCTGCTTCTGTTAGGTCCATACCATTTCTGTCCATTATGGAGCCCATCTTTGCATGAAAGTTCCCTTGGTATCTCTAATTTTCTTAAAGAGATCTCTAGTCTTTCCCGTTCTGTTCTTATCTGGACTTCCCACATGGCTTATTGGTAAAGAATCAGTGGTAAAGAATAAAGTGTTGCTAGTCTTTTTCTAACTCTTTGCTCCTCATGCTCTTCTGTCCATGTAATTCTCTAGGCAAGAATACTGGAGGGGTTGCCGTTTCCTTCTTCAAGGGATTTTCTTGACTCATTGATGGAAAGCTGAGTCTCTTGCCTCTGAACCACTAGTGGAAGCCCCAGTGGTATGATAGCTGCTCTTAAAAATAGCAGTATGATAGTTGTTCTTAAAAATAGCTTTCTATTTCCTCCTTCCCCATGTTGTTCAGTTGTTCATGTCGCTAAGTCACATCTTTTTTACTCCATGGGCTGAAGCACACCAGGTTTCCCTGTTCTTCACTATCTTCTGGAGTATGCTCAAACTCATGTCCATCAGGTTGGTGATGCAATCCAACAATCTCATCCTCTGTTGCCCTCTTCTCCTCCTTCCCTCAATCATTCCCAGCATCTGGGTCTTTTCCAATGAGTTGGTTCTTCACATCAGATGACCAAAGTATTGGAGCTTCAGCTTCCCCAAGCATCCATGTCATTCCCTATATGGGATAACCTTTGCTAGAAAGACCAGTCATGCTGAAACTTTATTTATTTGAGTGATTTTATCATTATCATAATATGTATTTGGAAAATTCATTTTCCATTCACCTTGCATGCCATCTTAATCAAGTCTCCATCCTTGCTTTTTACTTTCCCAAATAAGTTTGGACATGAGAATTTAAACCGCTTAGCTCTGGTGGTAAACATGGTGTGTGGTCTATCCAACAGTCATTCTTCTGTTTTGTATGTATGTTCATGCTCCTTTAAGTTTGCAGCAATATTTTCAGTAAAGCCATGACCTCCTCAAGTGGTAGGGGATAAACTTTGAATGAAGCAATTAGAGTTGATCTATTCACCTTTACCAGTGGTTCATTTTAAGGTGAGCATATGACCCAGTTTTCACCAATGAGAGTAAAGGGAAGTCTTCTGGGTGACTACTGAGGAATATTTTTCTTTCTGCTAAACAATGAAGTAAGATAAACCATCGCTTGTCTCTTCTTCTTTTGTGGTTGCTGGCATGTAAGAATGTGATATCCAGAGATGAGACAGACCAGCTGTGACTCAGTAGGACACACTTCTGATGCACTGAAAAATGTAGAGCAGAAAGATGATGTATAAGAAAGAGCTAGGTTCACATTAACATCAATGAATTACTGTGGGGCCCTAAATGGGAAACCTTTAAAAGAAAGGGGCTTGAAAACCTAATGGCTTGTGGTTGAAAACCTAAGATGGCGCCTGGCGGAAGAGATGGGGGTGTGGTCTATGTTGTTTGTCAAAGTTATTTGATTGGCTCTCTTGGTTTCCGTGCACATAAACAGCGTGTGATCTCCATAGACTCCTGTTATAATGAAGGCATTTGACCTTTCACGTGATTGGTGCAACTATGGAAAGTCCCTCCTAAAAACCCCCTGCTTGTCTATAGAAGCTGAGAATTTGCAGCAATAAAGTGGAACTGCTTCGACAGAACCCCTGTGGTGGGGGGCTGGGTTGGCGGACAGCAGGCTCACCTCTCCCTGGGACCCCTTGGCTTTGCAGAGGAAAGTTTCACTGCCTCTACTCTTTCTGTGGAGCACCCCTCGCAAATTACTACATAGTCTGGAATTGACTCACTTGGAGATTCTTGAAATATAGGAAAATGGCTGTTGTATTGCTTAAGGCACTTTCCACTGAGCATTAGTTAACTCAAATTTTATCTTAATTGACACACTTCTTGCTTTTGTTTATTTCAAAGGTTCAATACATATACTAGTGGACATTAAGGAAGAGAATAAAATAAAGCCTGGTAGTGGGCTCAAGGGAGCAAAGGTGGGTGGCTTGTGTTTACACTGTTACTCTATACATTTTTTGTTAATAAATACATATTTGTGTTTGATTAATTAACTATAAAAGCAAGGAGAAAAAGAGCAAATCAGTATTCTCTTAGTCTTTTGCAATCTTATTTTCTGAATTGCATTTATAGACTTCCCTGGTGGCTCAGAGGTTAAAGCATCTGACTGCAATGTAGGAGACCTGGGTTCGATCCCTGGGTGGGGAAGATCCACTGGAGAAGGAAATGGCAACCCACTCCAGTTTTCTTGCCTGGAGAATCTCATGGACAGAGGAGCCTAGTGGGCTACAGTCCATTGGGTCGCAAAGAATCGGACATGACTGAGCGACTTCACTTCCAAGTTTATGGAAAGTTGTCATTCTTCAATTTGTAGGTTTTTGCAAAAAAATTTAACTGTTTCTCACTTACATAATTTTAAAAAATACTTAATTCTAATAAAAATAGGATTTTCAAAACGTAAAATTTTTACTTGCTTCTCTCTTTTTGGATGTTAAAAGCAGTCATAATTTTCACTTAAGATATTTTTCTCTTTTAAGTAGAAAGAATGAAGATGTATTATGGATGCTGAAATCCTGTTAAGTTCACCAGTGATTGCTGTGTAGCTGCAGATAAGTGATTACTTTTTAATAAACTGAGATGAGACTCTTAATCATTAATAAAATTTGTCAGGTGTGGCAGAATCCCAGATGCTTGTATAATTCCTCTCATCTCCCTGCTTAAGTAAAGTCACCTGGGAAATATGGTTAATTGTTTGAAGCATGAAAATATGTCTAAATGCAGAGTTGTGAAAAAGTACAGCAATGCTTTAATTCACAGACTTGCATTCAATAACGGTAGAATGAATAAGACTTGAAGAAAATAAAAATATCAGATCTAGGATTGGTTAAGATATAAAATGGCATTGGTGTTTGAAAAGTGATAGAAAAGTAAGTGAATCAGATGATCCACAGATGAAGGGAAATAATGACCTGCTTCTGAAAGTGAAACAAGATGGCTTGCATAGGACCCTGAGCAGAAGACAACACTCTGTTGTGATCTAAAGGGGCAGGTATAATGAACTAAACTGAATGAATTTTGTACATTAATTTGGAATGTCTTCTTCTCCAATAATTGGTTAAAAAAAAAATCTGGCAGTACATCACAAAGCACAGGATTTTAGAATGTTTTCTCAGTCATATTAAATTTAGAAGAAATAGAACTCAATCATTGAGTTGATTACAAAGCAGTTGCATTTTAAGCAGTTTGGCTCAGTTTATCCCTTTATTGAATAACCCTTCAGTACCAAGAATAAACTATGCTTAAATGACATTTAATTCTATTTATTAAAATATTACCATGAGAGTTTTTCTTTTCTTTGTTTCACATGAATGTCTCATTAAGTACTTAAATACTCAAACATTTACTCAAATAAATATGAATATGTACAATAAATATGTACTTTAAAGGCTGTAGAAGGAAATATATTTTCTATATATATATTTTTTAAGATTTTTCTCTCTTTTCCATTCGCCTTATCCTATTACTTCAGTACTTGGTGCAGGGATTTTTATTAGTTTCTTTCTGATTTTTTTTTATTGAACTGAAGTTGATTAATAACAGTATTTGTTCCATAGAAGAAATCAGAAGACTTAAATTAGCTGACTGACTTTTTAACTGAAATTCATGCACACATAGAAAAATGCAGCCTTATGCAACAGTTGTTTGTTTAGCCAGCATGTTGCTAAGTTTTAAATATGAATTAATACATTTTTAAACTTAGGAAAATTTGTTAGGCGTACAAGCTCATGTCTTAATATTTCAGTCTAGAAAACTCTGATGATAAGCTGTAGTTGTTGAAAATCAACAGACTAGTTGCTAAATGTAAAAGC
This sequence comes from Nanger dama, assembly GCA_917880005.1. NCBI lineage: Eukaryota > Metazoa > Chordata > Mammalia > Artiodactyla > Bovidae > Nanger > Nanger dama. The sequence goes on from CAKJTW010000007.1 coordinate 43,911,138, forward strand.
TGTTGATGGCTTTACTGGCTATTTTCTAATGTCATTCCCTATGTACTCAGGGGAGCCAAGTTAAACATTTTGTAATGTTAATCTTAATAAACTATGGCATTTCAAGCTGTACAAGAAGAATTAAGGCTGAACCTACATGTATAATTCACTACTATATTCCTATTTTTAAAAGAATCAATTTCTGTGTATAAATTGATGTTTATACCACATTAAACTTTCAGGACATTTGCTCAGCAGGCCTTAATAACTCGGCTGGTAGTGTTTTCTATTGCAGAAGATGATAATATTGACCTGTGAAGTCATAGACGTATTCTGTGTAATAACAGCTAAAATTATTTCTAAATCTGTAAGACCCATAAAATCTTATATCAATAACCAAGTTAAGCTATACTTTCATTTTTAGTGCCTAATATTAATTTCTTCCTGACCTGTTTTGTTGGCATGATTTGAAATATATTCTTTATATTACAGTAGATTTGAAAGAAGCTTATTTTGATTTAATCAAAACTGGATAAATAGAAACATCAAAATGTCAACGAATCAAAAACTCAGTGTATCTATGCATTTGTGTGTATTTTAATAAAGCCATATTCAGCATTGAGCATGTAGAACTAAGGTTAAAATATACCTTATATTTTATCAATCCTTGGGTTTTTTCTTGCTAGGGTAGTAATAAACATGGATGGCTGGTTTGAAAGTGAATGAAAGCAATATTAATTTTAAGAAGGGTTTCTTTATACGCATTTTCCGTAAACTGTTTCATTTTACTGATCATACGCTTTATGCACTATCAATATAACTCATCATGCCTGGTTTCATCAGCAATTATAAAATGTCATCTTCTAAGATGTGATAAACTCAGCAGGTTAAAATGGATGCAGTTCACTAAAGCCCTTGACTGTAACTTTAAGTAAAACTTTTCCATTGAATAGGTTTAAAAATGAGTTAACAATGGAAAAAGGATCAACTGCTGCTCCTGCTGTTGTTGCTAAGTGGTACCTGACTCTTGTGACTTCATGGAGGTGTCCAGGTTCCTCTGTACATGGGGTTTCCCAGGCAAGAATACTGGAGTGGGTTGCCGTTTTCTTCTCCAAGGGATCTTCCTGACCCAGGGACTGAACACACAGCTCCTGCATTGCAGGCAAAGTCTTCATTGCTGAGCCAATGGGAAGCCCATATAAAAGTATAAGGACCTGTTGTTCTGCCTGATTAATAATATCAAATGTAAATAGGGAATATAATATAAAATGTTTATCAGAATATTATATTAAGATGTATAACATAAAGATACTGTAATCTTTTAAATTGTAGAATGGGTCATGAAAGTATAATCTCTAGTGAGATTTCATGCTCTTATAACAATAAGCACAGTGCTAGGAATATAATAGGGTTTCCCTGGTAGCTCAGACAGTAAAGCAATGTGGGAGACCTGGGTTTGATTCCTGGGTTAGGAAGATCCCCTGCAGAAGGAAATGGTAACCCACTCTAGAACTCTTGCATGAAAAATTCCATGGATGGAGAAGCCTGGTAGGCTACAGTCCATGGGATAGCAAAGAGTTGGACACGACTGAGCAACTTCACTGGTTCACTAGTTAGGCATATAATAAGTATCAACATGAAATAATAAAAAGAAATAATAAAAAGATTCTAATTTCTAGACTTCTATCAGAACTTCTACTGCTTCCCTGGAAAACGGTTTTAGATGATCATTTTAAAAATTTCTTATGTCCCAAGATTAGATGACAGTGTACTTTCTTCACATTTTTTATCAGTTTAAGTTAATCAAGTACAAAGATACCCATGAATATTTTTGAAGTTGGACATTTAAAAAAATCATATCTAAATAGAAAAAAAGAAGCAGACTTTTACATTTTTTAATTGGTGGTGAAAGATTGTTAAAATCTACCTTATCATTTTGGATTTGCCTCAGGGGTAGCTGTATGTTAATATTCTCCTGTGCATATTGTTTCTTCAACCAACAAGATGTGTTTACCAGTCTTGCCAACTGAGCAAAAAATAGATTTAAGAAAGTTGGGAAGAAATCTGAGGGTAAACTTTTAAAAACATAATATTTAACTTATTTAGTATTGTTCAAACTTAGAATTTGTAATGCTTTTATTTGCAATAACATGGAAGTCATCTAATTATAGAAGCAATTGTCTTTGCATTGTGGGAAACAAAATTACTTCTGATTCCACAAAATCCTGGAATCCTCCTGTGATATGCAAATGGTTACTTAGCAGGAAACATTGCCCAATGAAATTATCATAATGTATTAACGATCTGATACAAGAATGTCCCATAGAACAGAATCTATAATTTTAGATTCAGAAAAGACTTTTGAAATAATTTTGTTAAATCCCCTTATTTGTCATATGAGAAACCAGGAGTCCAGAAATATTACAGAATGTGCCACATCTAGTTAGAATCAGACTGGAGTTCAGATTTCCTCATTTCCTAAATATTCTTTCCATCAACATGTGAATTTTCACTGGACATGTTATAATGATTAACCTGTTTCTCTCTGGGTGGAAATTCTCTAATGTGTGTTAACACTTATGTGAAGGAAATCAATATGCATGATATGGCTCTTTAAATTAGCTTTTCAGAAGCCATTCAGGTGAGTTTGGGGACTAACAGGGAAAATAAAAGGCTGAACTTTGGAGATTTATCTTTATAGATGTATGAGTTAAAAATGATTAACCTCTCAGTCTTTATGCAATTTCTGTTTCCTAAATTCTCACCTTGCACAAAATTTCTTTTAAAGGAGTTTAATACCTAATTTGAGATTTAAGAACAGGGATAAATTTACTATGGTAGGATATACACCGTAGTTAATGGCACAGTAACATGTTAGGTTTTAAATCTGAAATTGGAATGAAAGGGAGGGCTGCCAGAGATCAGGTGATAAGCTCAAAAGAGGAAGAAATGTGATTATCCTACCACCCAGGGCCTCACACTTTCATGTGGATAAGTTTGTCCAACCTGTAAGAACAGCTTTGCTCAATGATGCTGAGAGAAGCAAGCTGAGAATTACCAGCTGTCTCTTGAGTGGACATGGCTCAATTGTGCTTAATCCAAGGGGAACTGATTAGACTGACTGCCCTGGCCAAGGAGGAGATTGAGACGATTGTAGCTGTGAAGAAAACCTGGGGAGAAGTATTTAGGAGAAAAGAGTGGAGGTGAATTTGGTCCATGTATATAGGTACAGCAATAGTTCAGGGCAAAATTAGTTATTTTGCAAGTTGTGGAAATGCGAAATAAGCAGTCCAAAGTAACTTTTGGAAATACAGAATAATGTCCAAGTTTCTTAGAGAATAATTTTCACCCATTTGGATTTTGCATAAGCCACCAAAATGGAATGCATTTCTAATGGAGTCTCAGGGTCATCTGGGAGGCAATGGGGCTCCCCAACAGTGTTGACTACCATTTGGGATCCGGTTTAGCTCACTCTACTCTGAGAATCTCTGCTCATGAATATCTATTTTCTGATATCTGTAAATGGAAATATATTGTTTTCTACAGGATGATTCTAAATAAGTAAAGTTTGAGTGAGGGAATTCACTCAAGAATGCCTCCTGTTCATTCCAGTTCAAGAAACAGATATTAATAAGAAACATACTAGACCGGATGGTATATGGACTACAGTTCAGAAGCTGAAGTTAAGATACAGGTAAACTGTCATCTAAACCAAATGATCTATTTTTAATAGTGCTACAGTGAATATTGGGCTACATGTGTCATTTTGAATTATGGTTTTCTCAGGGTATACGCCCAGTAGTGGGATTGCTGGGTCATATGGTAGTTCTATTTTAAGTATTTTAAAGAATCTCCATGCTGTTCTCCATAGTGGCTGTATCACTTTACATTCAGTGCAAAGGCCACCCTTTTCTGCACATCCTCTCCAGCATTTAGTGTTTGTAGATTTTTTTGATGATGGCCATTCTGACCAGTGTGAGATGATACCTCACTGTAGTTTTGATTTGCATTTCTTTAGTAAAGAGTGATGCTGAGCATCCTTTCTTGTACCTCTTGACCATCTGTATGTCTTCTTTGGAGAGATGTCCCTTTTGGTTTTCTGACCATTTTTTGGTTGGGTTGTTTCTTTGACATTGCGCTGCATGAGCTGTTTGTATATTTTGAAGGTTAATAATTTGTTGCTTCACTTGCAAATAATGGTCTTGAATTTTGAGGGTTATCTTTTCATCTTGTTTATGATTTTGTGCTGTGCAAAAGCTTTCAACTTTAACCTGCTGTCTAGCATAAGGAGCTTAGCTAGGTACTCTGTGATAACCTAGATGGTTGGGGGTGGGGTGAGAGGAAGGTCCAAGAGGGAGGGAATATATGTATACATATAGCTGAAACACTTCTTGTATATACTGCAGCAGAAACTAACTTGATGTTGTAAAGCAATTGTACTCCAATAAATAAAAAATGAAATGAAATGAAATAAATGATCTGGGTATGGATTTTCCTATAAGATTCAAGGTGAATGAGCCTTACCACAGATTCCTCTCAACTTAATGACATGTTTCTTCCCAGGAACAGCTTCCTATTTTATGTGAACCCATTTTGATTGGTACCTTTGCTCTGCCTCAGATATATATTCATTTAATATCCTAAATAGTCATCTTTGCCTTGTTCTGAAGCATTATTTTATTTTGTATCCCTACTCTGATTGTGTTTGAATCTGAAAGATAAATGCCTTCTTCTTTCTTTTTCTCCTTAACACTTTTTCTCTCTTTTAAAATCAAAATCTACTCTTAAAGACCACGGAATACTCTCTCCTTAATGGGCTTTGGCCAGGATGATCCTAACGTCTCAATGGAGTGAGGTAAGCACATTGTTATGTAAGAGAAAGAGAGGAATCTATGAGAGATCCAGTTTAGCCGGGGCAGTGCCTGTTTGTACTCTCTTGCCTTGTTGTGTGGGGCTTCCCAGGTGTCCCAAGTGGTAAAGAATCCACCTGCAAGTGCAGGAGATGTAAGCGACATAGGTTTGATCCCTGGGTCGGGAAGATCCCCTGGAGGAGAGAACAGCAACCCACTCCATTATTCTTGCCTGGGAAATCCCATGAACAGAGGAAGGAGCCTGGTGGCCTGCAGTCCATGACGTCACAGAGTCCAACATGACTAAAATGACACACACACACACACACACACACACACACACACACACACACACACACACACTCTGTGGTGACCAAGAAAGTACCAGAAAAGTAAAATTGGCCTGAGAATGCTGGTGAGGGATGGATTTGGGAGGGTGGATTTTGGTAGACATGGAATTGTACTGCTGTGTTCCCCTTTCAAAAGGATTTTCTGCCTAGCTGTGGATTGTGTAGTTTCCATTTCTCAGCTTTTTCAGGGTCTGCCTAAGCTTCAGAGAGCTACTTTCTTGAGGCCAAGGCTTTCCTGGGAACCCTGGATTCAGCGACTGAGTGAAGCAGACATATAAAGATAGTCATGTACCTTAATAAAATTTACTGTGCTGTGTACCTTCCTCTCAATGGTAAAAAGAGTAAAAACAAAATCAGCCTTCCCAATGCCATTTCTATCATGTTAACAGCTTTTCCTAAGTGTTCGGGTGTGTGAATCACTCAGTCATGTCTGACTGTTTGTGACTCCATGGACTATAGCCTGTCAGGCTCCTTTGTCTATAGTATTCTCTAGGCAAGAATACTGGGCTGGGTTGCCATTTCCTTCTTCAGTTTCCTAAGCACTTGAACAAAAACATATTGGACACTTTGTACCAAATTATAATGGTACAATTGTACCAAAGTGTAAAATTAAAATTTTAGAGGTAGTGTAATGGGTACTTGAACTCTTTGACCTACTGATTGCTTGGTAGGTATGCCAAATAATTATATACTTTTCAGAGTAAAGAAGCAAACAGCTAGCTGACTATTAGATAGCCATTATCTTCTCCTCCTTTAATTAAAAACAAAGGCAATAACGAAATAGTAAGACCCTGTGTGCAAATACTGCTAACCACTTTGGAGGTATAGTTGGACGATGAAAGAGATATGAGCAAAGGCACGGAGGAACTTGTTCCTCTGGATGGGATACACACTTAGCATAAGCCCTCTGACTGTTACTTTTCATCCTCCTGTTTCTTTGCTTGAGTTCAGCTGTGGTACCTGGAATTCCAAACATTTTGTAACTTGAGGCTAACTTGAAGGTAGAAAACAAGTCCTAAGGAGAGTAGCAGGTTTTCCTGGTGGCTCAGTGGTAAAGAACCAGCCTGCCAATGCAGGAGACAGGGACATGATCCCTGGGTCAGGAAGATCCTCTGGAGAAGGAAATGGCAAATCTTGCTTGGGAAAACCCCATGGACAGTGGAGCCTGGTGGGCTGTAGTCCATGGGATCTTAACTCGGCAACTAAAATAATAACAAAGAGAGTAAAGCAGAAGGAAAGAATCTTGGGTCTGATCACACAATGGAGTTGTCAGACCTCCTGCAGAGTGCTTTTTCAGAACCCACAGTATATAAGAAATTTAGGCTTGCATCTATAGGAGTCACTGTTCTGCCTGGCTTCTGTTGCTAGTCTCTGAATGACTCTCTAAGTGATAGTGACTTTAGGCTGGTGACTGAAACAGTGATTATTTGATTGAAGTAATTAATGTTGAATTCAAAGTCCATGTTGAATATTTGATTTATACCTTAGTTTTCAGCTCTTTATGAATATAGTCATTAATCATTAAAAATATTTTTTCTCTATAGAAGCTACATTCATGCCTTGTCTTAGCTTATCCATGGCAATTCCATGCTTTGGGTAAAAGAGTTAATTCTTACTTTGAGGTACATCTTCAGAAACATAAAAATCTTAACATGTAAAATATTTCATGACTGGTTCAGATAATTTTCCTCTTGTTTTAATTAGATTTAGAGATACTAAAGATCATAATAGCTTAAAGCGTCTTCAGTGGTCATTCATCCTTTATAATTAATCTCACACAAGAGAAAATTTTCATTAATCTTAAGTGTCTAATTAGTCACTTATCTACCATCAGGGATTTGTAGCTACATGCTGATTTAATTAGATTGACTTAAAATTTTTTCATTTATATTCTTTTTCTCTTTTATACAAATGTTATTTAATAGAGATGAAATGTTTCGATATCTCTATCATTTTGTTTAGAATCTACATCATTTGAATAAACACTAAATGATTAACCATAATATGCTCCAGGAATCAAAAATTAACTATCCAACTTCAAAATTAATTTTGGGACCAAATTAAGGTTTGAAGGCATATGATTTATTTAATTATATTCCCTTGTCAATATCAAGGTAGCTATAATACGGAAATTCTAGAAAATAAAATATTTAAAAATAAGTCTCCCTCAGTCTAGATGTCTCAGGCTCTAAAATAGGTCCAAGAATTTTCTCTCCCTTGCTTGCCTCTCAGGATCAAACATAATGATGGCTACAAGCTATTCAAATAAACAAAATCTTGGACCCTCCTCCCAATAAAAGTATCCTACTCTCCCATCTTGTTGAAGAATATTATTTCTTAAACATCTATTATCTCAATGTAAAATATACTTATCACATTAAACATAGGGGTGTTTTCATTATTGTTTCTATAGCAAAAAAAGCTGATATAATTTCTAGTGTTTCTATTACATTCTAGCTCTGATCTGAACTTAAGACTAGTGCCATCTATTTGACCTTAAAAAGTATTCTCTCAAAAATTGTCATTATTTTAGACTTATATAATCTCATTACTAATGTACTTCTCACATATTTCCTCTTATTTCTGAAGAACTGATAGTGGAGTCACATACTGATATCTTCAACAAAATGTCTTAGTAAGAAGTGTAGATTTTACCACATTGTATACACTTGACATACTGCATCCTTCAAACACATTCATAGTGAATTGTAGCTATGATATAAAGAGTGCTTTCTATTATCTGTATCAGTCAGCATAATGTCTCTTCTGACAATTTTTGTTTGCCTCTAAAAATATCAGGACAAATGTAATGACAATTGTGACCTTATATCTGATATTTGTCAATTCATAGTAACTGTAATCTAGTAAAAATACATTTAAAGTGCAAATCTGATATGGGTAAACCTGTCTTTTCTCTTCTTAAAAAGAAAAAGAAAAGTTTCCGTTATTCTGTCTACCAGTCCAATGAGGAACTGTACTTATTTATGGATTCACTGTGAGTGTTTCTTAGTGGATGATAGTTCTGTTAGAGATTTAGAACCCTATTACTTGTTTCAAATTTTAAAACTGAATAACAAAAAATTAAATAACTAACATGTAATTTAAATAATCATTAAATTCCTTTACTTTATCTTTTTGCTCTTTAGTACAAAGGAATAATATTTATTTTAAAAACAGCATCTTCATCTTTTAAATTTTATTATGGAAAGTGGCAAACATATAAAAATAGAGAAAGAGAATAGCAAACCTCTGTATACCCATTGCTGTTCAGTCACTAAGGCGTATGTGACTCTTTGAAATACCATGGACTACAGCAGGCCCGGTTTCCCTGTCCTTCACTATCTCTCAGAGATTTTGCAAGCTTATCAATAACCTCAGATATGCAGATGACACCACCCTTATGGCAGAAAGTGAAGAGGAACTAAAAAGCCTCTTGATGAAAGTGAAAGAAGAGAGTGAAAAAGTTGTCTTAAAGCTCAACATTTAAAAACTAAGATCATGGCATCTGTTCCCATCACTTCATGGCAAATAGATGGGGAAACAATGGAAACCATGTCAGGCTTTATTTTGGGGGCTCCAAAATCACTGCAGATGGTGATTGCAGCCATGAAATTAATAGATGCTTACTCCTTGGACAGAAAGTTATGATCAACCTAGATAGTATATTCAAAAGCAGAGACATTACTTCGCCAACAAAGATCCATCTAGTCAAGGCTATGGTTTTTCCAGTTGCCATGTATGGATGTGAGAGTTGGACTGTGAAGAAAGCTGAACACCGAATTGATGCTTTTGAACTGTGGTGTTGGAGAAGACTCTTGAGAGTCCCTTGGACTGCAAGGAGATCCAACCAGTCCATCCTAAAGGAGATCAGTCCTGGATGTTCATTGGAAGGACTGATGCTGAGGCTGAAATTCCAATACTCTGACCACCTCATGCAAAGAGATGACTCACTGGAAAAGATCCTGATGCTGGGAGGGATTGAGGGCAAGAGGAGAAGGGGATAACAGAGGATGAGATGGCTGGATGGCATCATTGACTCAATGGACACGAGTTTGGGTAAACTCTGGGAGTTGGTTATGAACAGGGAGGCCTGGCATGCTGCGATTCATGGGGTCACAAAGAGTTGGACACGACTGAGCAACTGAACTGAACTGAACTGAATTGATGTCCATTGAGTCAGTGATAGCATCCAACCATCTCATCCTTTGCCACTGCCTTCTCCTGCTGCCCTCAATCTTTCCTAGCATCAGGGTCTTTTCAATGAGTCATCTCTTTGCATCAGGTGGCCACATTATTGGAGCTTCAGCATCAGTCTTTCTAATGAATATTCAGGACTGATTTCCTTTAGGATTGACTGGTTTAATCTGCTTGCAGTCCAAGGGACGCTGAAGAGTCTTCTCTAGCACTCCATTCAAAAACATCAGTTGTTTGGCATTCAGCCTTCTTTATGGTCCAACTCTCACATCCATACATGACTACTGGAAAACTCATAGCTTTGACTATATGGACCTTTGTTGGTAAAGTAATATCTCTGCTTTTAATATGCTGTCTAGGTTTGTCATACCTTTTGTCCAAGGAACAAGTGTCTTTTAATTTCATGACTACAGTCACCATTTTATGGCTACAGTGATTTTGGAGTTCAAGTAAAGAAAATCTGTCACTATTTCCACTTTTTCCCTATCTATTTACCATGAAGTGATGGGACTGGCAGCCATGATCTTAGTTTTTTGAATACTGAGCTTTAAGCCAGCTTTTTCACTCTTCTCTCACCTTCATCAAGATGCTCTTTAGTTCCTCTTCACTTTCTTCTATTAGAGTAGTATCATGTGCATACATGAAGTTGTTGATATTTCTCCTAGTAATCTTGACTTTAGCTTGTGACTCATCCAGACCCACGTTTTGCATGATGTACTCTGCATATAAGTTAAATAAGCAGGGTGATAATATACAGCCTTGACATACTCCTTTCCCAGTTTTGAAAAAGTCCATTTTTCCATTCCAGTTCTAACTGTTGCTTCTTGACCTCCACATAGGTTTCTCAGGAGGTAGATGAGATGGTCTGGTATTCCCATCTCTTTAAGAATTTTCCACAGTTTGTTGTGATACACAGAGTCAAAGGCTTTAGTGCAGTCAAGGAAGCAGAAATAGATGTTTTTCTGGAATTCCCTTGCTTTTTCTATGATCCAATGGATGTTTGCAACTCGAACTCTGGCTCCTTTGCCTTTTCTAAACCCCACTTTTATACCTGGAAGTTACTGTTGATGCCTAGCCTAAAAGATTTTGAGCATTACTTTGCTAGCATGTGAAATGAGCACAATTGTACAGTAGTTTGAGCATTCTTTGGCACTGGAATGAAAACTGACCTTTTCCAGTCCTGTGGCCACTATTGAGTTTTCTAAATTTGCTGGCATATTGGCGCTTTAACAGCATCCTCTTTTAGGATTTGAAATAGCTTGACTGGAATCCCATCAACTCCACTAGCTTTGTTCATAGTAATGATTCTTAAGGACCACTTGGCTCTGTAACTGAAATATATAATTAGTTTTATATAATGAACAGATAACCAGTATATAAAACACTCCAAATTGGCTCACATTTTATTTTTTTTATTCAAGTAATGATTGAAGGAAACTATTTTTTACAGTTAAGACTCTTTTAGCATACACATTTCCTCACCATCTCTTTGATTTTTTTCCCTGCACTTTATTTTTATTTAAGAAACCAAGTTATTTGTTATACAGTGTCTCATATGATCAGGAGTTTACTCACTGCATCTTCCTGTTATAGTTCCATGTTCTTATGCTTATGAAAACTTACAAGAATATTGATGAAGAAAACTTCATAGCTAATGTTATGCACTTTCATCAAAAATCACATTGTTTTGGGGAATATTAGCAACCTTTATTAATAGTTATTTTGATTTATTTAGAATGTATGTCAAAATGATAATATTAAAATTCAGTTATTTCTTATTCATTTGTTTTTGGAATACTTCAGTATAGAGAAACTTCTCCTGAGCAACTACTTGATTACCCTGAAGTAGAATTTGTATTTTAAAAGGTGGAAAGAATTCTAGTTCTTATATACATACATTTTTAAAATAGTAATTTGCTTCCCTGGCATTCCTTATTAGTGACCAAAAAAAAAAAAAAATCAAAACCACTCATTTCATTTCATTTAGTATTATAATTATATCATGGAGTAAACTATATATGATGCATTGTGATTAATCCCCATTATAATTCTTATTGATATGCATGCTCAATTAATTTCTTCTTTGGCCATCAGCAATCATGTTTGTGTCTACATTCTTCGAACACAATATATAATACCAATAGTCTGAGAGCTCAGCTGTTTTTTGGTATAGCAAGATATTTCAGGCTTACTTCTTATATTTTTCACTCCAGATTTTAACTCTACTTATTTCTTATTAGACTAAGTAAGAAACGTGTATGTTTGTGAAAAAAATCAAATTACACAATAAGATCTAGATATCATAGTAGATATGTAGAGGACTATGAATTCATTTTCTTTTCAATCACTAAAGATTTTGACATCCCTTCTCTTTTATATTATATGCATACTCACATGCATTTGCTTTTAAATATTTTCCTTACTTCCTTCCTTCTCCCAGCTTTTTCTATTCTTTCCTCAATCATTATTCTATCTAGGCTTTATCTGTATGCCACTAAATAAACATATAAGCGTACCCTTCCCCCAAATTTTCTAGCTCCACTTATTGAATCATTCTTTTCTCCTCAATGTTTTTAAATTGTACCTTAGTAATATGCCAAATGTTTTCATGATCATGTCTCTTTTAGCATTTTGTATTTAATTATATTAATTGATGCTCCTTTTCTAATATCTTAATTTTTGGAAAATTTAATTCTACTTTAACAGTTTATAGTACCACTACATTCTCATTGCTATTATTTTAAAATATTTTATTGTATATCACTGCCTATTTATCCTTCCAGGTGAAATTTAACATTATTTTCTAATATTAATAAATTAACTTGGTGTTTTGATACTATATCTTTCTATTTGTACAAATTATTAAACGACTTTTTAAAAATGTATTGTAATTTTCTCACATTATCCTTAGGAAATGTACATTTTCATTGCTAATGATAATTTATTTCCATTATTTTTCTAATAGTTATTGGTATATCAGAAGGATAGTTTTTGAGACATTTATTTTGTAAACAACCATGTTATATTTGGGTGGCATGCCCTCAAAACTGTATTGAAACATTCATGGAATCTAAGTTTAAGTTCAAATAGCAATTTTCTGCACCTACTGCGTAACATATTGTAACATTATAAGAAGCTAAACTTCCTGCTCAGCTGTGCCCAAGGCTTCAAAAAGAATACAAGACTCTTAGACTATTTGTATTTCTACGCAGATTCTGTTTTAACCCCATGTCGAACACTTACTGAGGAGCAGAATTTTAAAATACAGGGAAGGAAGTAACCATTGATTTCTAAGCTGTTGTTCATTCAACTATTAAATTAATAGGGATGAGTTGTCAACTTGTGAGGAGTTCCACCACATGGTCTATGCTTTCATATTGAAGACTTGTGATTCCAGATAGATGTGAAAGTACTTTAACCATGTCAGATCTGCCTGCCTTTTCTAAAATTTAATACTGTTTATAGTGTACACAGACTGGTCACTATGAAGTTTCTAAAGACAACTTCTAAAATCTTTAATTTTAGGTGAAGTATAGCTCTACCTAAAAGGAAAGCTATCAAATTGATTGTTAATATCAGATACTCATATAAATATTTTTGTCGTAAAGTAAAAATGTATAAAACTATAAATGTGTGTAGGAAACATTTTAGAAATGACTTCTTCATTTCTTGCCTTTTGAAACCTTAAAACACATTGAGACTAAACAGAACAGATAGGCTTTTCATCACGACTAATCATTCATTCAGCATATATTTATTGAAAACACATCTGGTGCTCTGCTGTAAACTGAACCTGAAGGCTCAAGATAAAAGGCATAATCCTTCTATTCTCAGAGTTTACAGTCTATTGGAGGAAAAAAAAGACATGAAAATTGATAATGTTAGATATACCAAATTTGGGTTTTCTTTCTCAGAAAGCTTGTTGTAGTGGGCAGTGTAATAATGCCTAGATATGTCCACATCCTGATCCCCCAGATTCTGTGAATGTGTTAAGTTACCTGACAAAGGGATTTGAGCTGGTAGATAAAATTAAGGTTGCTTGAAAGTGAAGTGAAAGTGTTAGTTGCTCAGTCCTGTCTGACTCTTTGAGACGCCATTTACTGTAGCCTACCAGGCTTCTCAGTCCGTGGAATTCTCCAGGCAAAAATACTGAAGTGGGTAGCCAGTCCCTTCTTCAGGGGATTTTCCTGACCCAGGGATCAAACCCAGGTCTCCTGCATTGCAGGCAGACTCTACCATCTGAGCCACCAGGAAAGCACAAGGTTGCTATCAGTTGACCTTCAAATAGGCAGATTATCCTGATCCTGGTCTATACAAATGGACCCAGTGTAATAACATAAATCCTTAAAAGTGGAAGAGGATAGAAGAATGAAAAAAGGCAATGTGAGATGGATTTGGTTCCTTCTTTCCCTTTAGTGGCTTTGAAGATGAAAGAAGGGGTCATAAATTAAAGAATGTCAGTGGTCTCTAAGAGCTCAGAACAGCCATCAGTTTATTGACAGCAGGAAAACAGTAACTTCAGTCCTATAGCTGTAAGGAACTAAATTCTGCCAACAACCCCCCAAAAAAAAAAAGGTAAGTGGAGTCTCCCCTGGTACTTCTAAAAGGAACACAGCCCTGAAAATACCTTAATTTTAGTCCCATATAACCTATACCTACCATCAGAATTGTAAAATAATAAATATGTTGTTTTAAGCCACTTTGTTGAATTATGATAAGGCAGTTTGAAAAACAGATACATCAGATAATTTAACGAAAATAAATCACCTATCTATTCACTCTATAAAAGAACTCCTTTCTTTTTTCTATGTAATTCTTTCTAATAGTTGTTGGCATGTTTTTCTGTACATCTAAAAATATTTTTTAATCAAAATCCACTTAGATTTTGAGAGGTACTTATTGTTAAGTATGACTTTCTTGCTTCTATTCAGTAGCCAACTCATGTCCGACTCTCTGTGACACCATGGACTGCAGCAGGCCAGGCTTCACCATTGCTCAGACTCATATCCACTGAGTTGGTGACTCCATCCAACCATCTTATCCTCTGCCACCCCCCTTCTCCTCTTGTCCTCAACCTTTCCCAGCAACAGGGTCTTTTCCAGTGAGCTGGCTCTTTGCATCAGGTGACCAAAATATTGGAGTTTCAGCTTCAGCATCAGTATTTGATTTCTTTTAGGAATGAGACTCTCAAGATTCTTTTCCAACACTACAGTTCAAAAGCATCATTTCTTTGGTGCTTAGCCTTCTTTATGGTCAGACTCCCATATTCATACATGACTACAAGAAAACCATAGCTTTAATTAGACGGACCTTTGTCTGCAAAGTTTCTGATTTTTATATGCTATCTAGGTTTGTCATAGTTTTCCTTCCAAGGAGCAACCGTCTTTTAATATCATGCCTGCAGTCATCATTTGCAGTGATTTTGAAGCCCAAGAAAATAAAGTCTGTCCTACATAAACCTGAATGTGAATGATTTCTACTTTTCTGGAGATGGAAGGTAAGCATATGGACAATACAATCTCAACAGTGGGGCTTCCGAGGCGATTCATCCAGCAAAGTATAGCTTTATTTGCTGGTATGTTAGTATTATGATTTTGTTAAATTAATATTTTGTTAAATGTTACATTTGTTATGTCTCAAGGTGGCAGATGGTGAGCCACCATGGTTCAACTAAAGACCACAAGAGAAATTGAGATGGAGAAGTTTCTTATTCACAGGTCCTGGAAGAGGTATACATGGCAAGTGTCTCTTGATGGGTCACATGGGTAAAGTGCAGGTAAAGAGAATGGCAGGATCTGGGTCCCTTTTTAGTATCAGGGGATGACATTCTTTGGAGTTCTAGAACTAAGGCCGGATTGGTTAATTCAAACCAAAAAGAATGGAGTTTTGTTGAGCTCCACCAGGTGTTATCTGGAGGCTAGTAACTTTAGGAGTTGAGGTGTCTTATCTGGAACTTACATTTTGTGTCATACTCATGACTGGGCTTTATCTAGGACATGCACTTGCATGAGGAGATTGTTGTTAATTTAAGGCCCTCATGGGCCACTTGGCTAGCAAAGTGGATGGCGAGGCCGCAATATGATGGAATAATTTCACAAAACTCTGGAAAGTTTGTTTACTTTAGGAAATTTCCAGCAAAGTGAAAGGAGGAAAGTATTGATAAATATGAATGATAACTACTATAAAATGATTTTTTATTGTAATACAGGTACTAGGCTAATCACTTAACATCAGTTAGCTCATTTATTCCTTCTAATAGATGCTTAGGTAGGTATTAATAATACTATCTTATGTATGAGGGATCTGAGGTTTAATTAGATTATGTACCTAACTTACATCCAGAGTAGGTGAATTACTTTCCATTCAGAGTCATCTCAAGTCTGTCTTTAGCCTCTTTGGAATCTATTTTGCTTCCAAGTCCAGGATACAAAATGCAGAGCCAGGAAATACATTCTGAACATATGATTTTAAATATATATATATATATATATATTTTTTTTTTTTGCTAAGATTTCAGTCTTTACCAAAGAATTCCTCATTTCCTGGGAAGATGTGAGTTGAAATCACTTCTCTGAAAGCAACAGCAACCATTCAATTGAATTTCATTTGAGTCCTGGTTTTTCACAATGACAGTGTGGCCCTGTGTGAGTTTGTTCTCATTTTAATGTTAACTTCAGTGCCTCCAGTCTGAGATTACTGGAGAAGGAAAAATTTTCAAAGTATATGAATGTAATTGTGGTAAATGATTATTATAAATTGTGACCATTTATTTAGAATTGCAGCTTTAATATTAATAATAAACCTATAATCCATTTTCACAGAATACTTTTCTACTACTGTTGCCAAAACTGCTCATTCTCTTTCAATTTTTCTGTCTCTCTGGCCACATTTTACTTTCCATCTTTCAAGGGAGTCTGACAAACAATGGGGCAGAGAAAACCTTCCTCATTTACTATGTTAATAAAGTTTTCTTCAATAATGTTGTTGTCCTAAATACATATAAAAGGAAAACTCTCCAGTTAGATTCAGTGTCTCAGGTCAATAAGACACTTGCTGTATTTTAAAACAAGATATTACTTGAGTAAGACCAGAGATATAAAAATTCTTATTTGTCACAATGACTTGCTCATCAAATAGCAAGTATAATAGCAGACATCTTTAAAAAAAAAAAAAGGATCACTTTCAGAGCAGTATTTAAAGAGGAATACTGACAAACATTTCAAATGCAGGAGGCTGATAGCTATTGGTAAAACAGAAACAAGCCACTTCATTATCTGCAAAGTAAGTGAATGAATCCTGAGGGACTGAGAAAAACAAATGATTATTACTTGCTAAAGCTAATGAATAATATAAGAACATTGTAAAAATAGAATATAGCAAGAGAGAACTAGATTGCAAATATTCCAAAGCACTGCCAGGTATTAGGTGCTATACCTGGATGTTTGGGTACACCTTTAATCAAGTGCTTTCTGCTTTGAATAAAAGTGCATACGAAAGCAGGAGAAGGTATGTGACTTAAGACAGCCTTATCTTCTATCTCAGGAATAGAAATATTGCACTTGGGCTTGTAATGGGTTTCTGAAACTTGAAAATCCAGGAATTACTAACACATTTCTACCTTTTCACTTCACTGTTCCCATGAACTTATATTGCTGACAATTATTTAAATCAAATAACACTGAATAGCTAATAGAATAAGTCAGAAAAAAAAAGGTTGAGGATATACTGTGAAATAGATTTCCACATCTAGAGCACATTAAAAACATCTGAAAATGTAAACATTTGATTCTTAGGGTTCACTACTGATAAATTGAGGCTGAGTATTCTGAGATGGATATTTGCAATATTTACACAATTTCCCAAGTGATTCTGATTTTTAGTCCATTTTCTGTTTACTTTTAGGCCACCTGTGATAAATGAGAACCTATTGTCTTTCAGATGCTAAAGCATGGAAAGTATATCAATATATCCCTTCTGTAAACATTTAAAAAATTAACATGGGCATATCTATGTGTTCTAATACACATTTTTCATAAGTAAAATAAACTGATTTTCTTTCTGCTGTTAATAGCTATGGGGTTAAAATGTATTACCATGTTCTTTCATGTATTTATGTTAGATCTACTCTTTTTCCCATCCCACAAAAAAGTATAATTATTTTAACTTTCCCATTAGAATCTATTCCCCAAGGCATCCTTTTTACTCACTTTAAATGTTGCTCATAGTTCAAGAATACATGTTGATCTCTAGTTAAATAAGTTTTTATATATAGTTTTATGCTTTATTGTTTCAAATTAGGCCTATTTTCAGTTCAGTTCAATTGCTCATTCATGTCTGGCTCTTTATGACCTCATAGACTGCAGCACTCCAGGCTTCCCTGATCATCACCAACTCCCAGAGCTTGCTCAAACTCATGTCCACTGAGTTGGTGATGTCATCCAACCATCTCATCCACTGTCATCCCCTTCTCCTCCTGCCTTCAGTCTTTCCCAGCATCAGGGTCTTTTCCAGTGAATCAGGTCTTCGCATCAGGTGGCCAAAGTATTGGAGTTTCAGCTTAAGCATCAGTCCTTCCAATGAATATTCAGGACTAATTTCCTTTAGGATTGACGGGTTTTATCTCCTTGCAGTCCATGGACTCTCAAGAGTTTTCTCTAACACCATAGTTCAAAAGCATCAGTTCTTCAGCATTCAGCTTTCTTTATGGTCCAACTCTCACATCCATACATGACTACTGGAAAAATCATAGCTTTAACCAGATGGACCTTTGTTGGCAAAGTAATGTCTCTGCATTTAATATGCTGTTCAGGTTCGTCATAGTTTTTCTTCCAAGGAGCAAGCATCTTAATTGCATGGTTACAGTCACTATCTGCAGTGATTTTGGAGCCCAAGAAAATAAAGTCTGTCACTGTTTTCATTGTTTTTGCATCTATTTGCCATGACATAATGGGACTGGAGGCCATGATCTATGCTTTTTGAATGCTGAGTTTTAAGTCAGCTTTTTACCCTTCTCTTTCTCTTTCATCAAGAGACTCTTTAGAAAGGGTGGGATGGTTTGGGAGAATGGCAATGAAACATGTATATTTTCCTGTAAGAAACGAAGCGCCAATCTATGTTCAATGTAGGATGCAGGATGCATGGGGCTGATGCACAGGATGATTCAAGTAGAGGATGTGGGGTGGGAGGTGGGAGGGGGCTTCGGCATTGGGAGATTGTGTTCACCTATGGCTGATTCGTGTCAATGTATGGCAAAACAAATACAGTATTGTAATTAAAAATAAATAAATTAAAAACAAAACACAAAACAAAGTACACCTCTAGGTATTAGAAACACAAGTGTTTTTTATATGTTAAAAAAAAAAGAAAATACAAAAAAAGAGAGAGAGAGAGACTCTTTAGTTCGCTTTTGCTTTCTGACATAAGGGTGGTGTCATTTGAATATCTGAGGTTACTGATATTTCTCCCGGCAATCTTGATTCTAGCTTATGCTTCACCTAGTCCAGCATTTCGCATGTTGTATTCTGCATATAGGTTAAATAAGCAAGGTGACAATATACAACCTTGATGTACTCCTTTCCCTATTTGGAACCAGTCTGTTGTTGCATGTCCATTTCCAATTGTTGCTCTTGACCTGTATGCAGATTTCTCAGGAAGCAGGTCAGGTAGTCTGGTATTCCCATCTATTTAAGAATTTTCCACAGTTTGTTGTGATCCACACAGTCAAAAGCTGTAGCGTAGTCAATGAAGCAGAAGTAGATGTTTTAGTCCTTTCTTATAGGTATCTATAAGATTAACAACAGACGACAGGACTCTATGGAGGTTGTACCGCCAAAAGTCTAAGTGTTACTATGTGTTTTATAGGAAGAAAAAGGACTTTAACTCAGTGTTAGAACCCACTTTTTGAGGGTTCTTTGGAAGTTATGGGAATCAGCAACACGGGAATTATTTTTACTTTCTTCACCTATGGCTACATTAAAATATCCTAGCCCCCAAAATCAACATTTCAACTTCTTGAAGAAGCAACTTTCTGTTTATGTATGTAGGAAAAACCTTGCATTTCAAAACAGCATGTATACATTGTCTGGAGAACATGGATATCTTATTCTATTCCTTCATTGTCTTTGAAGGATTAAATACTCCTTACATATGTAACTGACAGATATGCAAATTCTATCCTGTCAGTTTCATTCAATTTACACCCTATGGAAAAGCTAGTTTTCTCTTCATTTTCATGTTCATTTTACTGTTCTGATCTATAAACATTTCTGATTTTTTGATTCTCTTTCAAACTGATTTTAACATCTGCCTGGCTCCCTCATGAGTTAAATACAATCTTTAACATGTGTTCATTTATACATTTGAGGGCTGTAATTTTGCTTTTTTCTGAAAAATCATCATTTAACAGATATTATTTACTGTGAATTTTGTATACTTTAAGTTTTACTGACATTAATTGGATAACCAAATTCAAATATCTGAAGGTTTTTATTGTCTAACTTTTAGAGGCCAAGCTGTTATTAAAACTTTATTGCATATTTGATTTCAGTTTCATAAAAGGACAAAAAGAAACTCGAGTTACAGATGGCAGAAAGGGCATTTATAATTAGGTTTTGATGCAAACAAATTAACTTTTTAGGGATGTTATTTAGTCATGGAGTTCACTGGGATTATCCTTTATTTCGTTTCTAGACTTTGATCTCCCATTTCCCATAGTGTCCCTTCCTGCTCACCCCTCCCCTTAAAGTCCTGAACTCCAACTCTTCCTTCATGCTGAGCAAATAATTTATTATTATTATTCATATTTAGATAAAGAATCTAAAATTTGGAGATGTTAACTTATCCAAAGCTTGTGGAGTTCCACTACAGTCACCAGGAGCAACAGTTTACCCTCCCTGTGTATTAATTTACAAAGGCAGCCTGACAAAATACCACCTACAGGGGTTGGGGTAGGGGTGGAGGTTGAACAACAGGAATGTATTGTCTCACAATTCCTGGAGGCTGAAATTCCATGATCAAGGTGTCACCAGTCAGTTTGGGTTGGGGCCCATTCAAATGAATTCATGTTAACTTAATTACCTCTTTAAAGGCCCTATCTCCAAACACAGTCACATTCTGAGGTGTTGGGGATTAGGATCACAACATATAAATTTGGGGAAACACAATTCAGTTCATACAACTTGCTAGTCTTACTTCTCCCTATAACACCCAAATGAAATTTCTCAGTTTGGGTCTCATCAGTGAATTTTTTTAATACTTATTCTAAAATAATTTTACACTTCTAGGAGAGCTGCAAAAATAATTCAGACTTCTCTTAAACATCTCACCCAGCTTTGCATAAGGTTGATATCTTACATATCCATGTTATAATTATCAAAACAAAGACACTAATTTGGCACAGTACTGTCAACTCATTTACAAACTCTATTCAGATATCAAGAATTTTTTCATTTATATCCTTTTCTGGTCCAAGATACAAACCAGAATACCACACTGAATTTAGTCATTGTGTTTTCTTAGTTTCTTATGTCTGTGACAGTACATCAGTCATTCCTTATCCTTCTTGTCCTTAACAGTTTTTAATATTTCAGATGGATATTTGTGAAATGTATCTCAAATTGATTTTATCTGTTGTTCATTCACTATTGCTTTGAACTAACGGATTATGGCAAAAATACCATGGAAGTTATACTTGCTTTTCATTGTATCCTAATGGGGTATGTGATAATAATATGTCTCTTCACTGGTCATGTCAACCTTGATCATTTGGTATATTAAGTTTTTTCAGGCTGTTGTAACAAACTGCCACAAACTTGGGAGCTTAAAATGTTAGAAATATATTATCTTACATTTGGAAGCCAAAATTAAGGCATTAGCAGTATTTATTCCTTCTGGAAACCCTGGCAGAGAATCTGTTCCATGCTTCCTGGCTTCTGGTGACTGAGCAGCAACCTTAGCTGTTCCTTGTAGCTACATCACTACACTCCGTCTGTCTTCATATGGCCTTACTGTGTGAATGATTTTTATTTCCCTCTCACTTTAAGGAGGGTGCAACCTAAATTTAAGATAACCTCATCTCAAAAGATTTAATTAAATATTTAAAACTGTATATTGAAATACAGCCATATTCAAAGGTACCTGAAGTTAGGACTTGGACATATTATTTACTTTGTTTTCTCATTTGTATATTGAGGGAGTTATTTTGAGACTATGTAACTATCTTGTTTTTCCACAAACATTCACATGCTAATTTTATCAGCCATCAGTCGATCTTTCCTTACACAAATATTGCTATGATGTTCTAATGGCAGTTTTCTATTTATCTTAATCTTTCCATAATCATTAATTAGAAGCCTTCCATAAAAGAATCTCTATTATCTATCTATCATCTATCTGTATTGTGAAGGTTAGACTTTACAAAGAGAAAGATAAGACATCCTTAAATTTTAATTTAAGCTAAGGAATGGATATTTTCTATTGCTAGTATAAGTGTGTTCCAGGCATATCTGAAATACACATATATGAAATTTTTCAATTAAAAATTTTTTCAATTTTAAATAAAAATTTTCGAACAAATTTAAAATTTTCAATTAAAATTTTTTTCAATTTATCTTAAAATCCAATTTAATAGTATGTTCCATATTTATCTAGGAATGTCCCTCTGGTATAGACACATAATTACGTATGTTACTGTATGGGTTGCAATCCAATACTTTGTTACCCAGTTTATTCCAGCTTTGGACACTAAAATTTCTTTTGTGTTGGCTTCTGCACCCTTTTAGCATATCCCCATTTTTTGGATGTCTTTACTATTTTCTAGCATTGCCAAAGATGGCACTAGTGGTAAAGAACCTGCCTGCTAATGCAGGAGACATAAGAGAGGTGGGTCTGATCCCTAAGTCAGAAAGATCCCTGGAGGAAAACATGGCAAACTACTCCAGTATTTTTGCCTTGAGAATGCCATGGACAGAGGAGCCTGGTGTGGTTACAGTCCATAGGGTTGCAAAGAGTTGGACAATTAAGTTGGACAAACAGTTGGACAATTAAGACAACTTAGCATCACAAAATGCTCTAGGCTTATCTTATAATTTCACATTCCTAGTTCCTTTAGTGAATAATGGTATTTAGAAACTAAGATGTGAGCTGAAGATGTGTCATGTTATTGAGGCATCACTGTTTCAAGGACCTCTGAGCAGCCACAGCTTGGAAATATCAGTTCAGTCACTCAGTTGTGTCTAACTGTTTGCTACCCCATGGACTGCAGCATGCCAGGTTTCCCTGTCCATCACCAACTCCTGGAGCTTGCTCAAACTCATGTCTATTGAGTCAGTGATGCCATCCAACCACCTCATCCTCTGTTGCCCCCTTCGCCTGCCTTCAATCTATGCCAGCATGAAGGTCTTTTCAATTGATTCACTTTTTCACATTAGGTGGCCAAAATATTGGAGTTTCAGCCTCAGCATTACTCCTTCCAATGAATATTCTGGACTGATTTCCTTTAAGATGGACTGGTTGGATCTCCTTGAAGTCCAAGGGACTCTCAAATTTTTCTCCAACACCATAGTTCAAAAGCATCAATTCTTTGGCACTCAGTTTTCTTTATAGTCCAACTCTCACATCCATACATGAATACTGGAAAAACCATAGCTTTAACTAGACTGACCTTTGTTGGCAAAGTAATTGTCTTAATTGGCCTTTTAAATATGTTTTCTAGTTTGGTCATAGCTTTTTTTCCAAGGAGCAAGCATCTTTTAATTTCATGGCTGCAGTCACCATCTGCAGTGATTTAGGAGCCCAGAAAAATAAATTCTGACAATTTCCACTGTTTCCCCATCTATCGGCCATGAAGTGATGGGACCAGAAGCCATGATCTTAGTTTTCTGAATGTTGAGTTTAAGCCAACTTTTTCACTCTCCTCTTTCACTTTCATCAAGAGGCTGTTTAGTTCTTCTTTGCTTTCTGCCATAAGGGTGGTGTCATCTGCATATCTGAGGTTATTGATATTTCTCCCGGCAATCTTGATTCCAGCTTATGCTTCATCCAGCTGGCATTTTGCATGATGTACTCTGCATACAAGTTAAATAAGCAGGGTGACAATATACAGCCTTGAGGTACTCGTTTACCAGTTTTGAACCAGTCTGTTGTTCCATGTCCAGTTCTAATTTTTGGAAATATATGCATGCATAATAGCCCATGGATAGACACACACACGTTGAGATATTTAGTGATTAAATCATTTCATGCTGATTCCTCCAACTCCAATCCAACAACACAGGGTTCATTCTTGCATTTCCCCCTTTTCTTATCTGCAATGAGATGCTTAGCTATATTATCTATAGTATATTTACCCATATGTACAACTCTAATACAGACATAAAACACTTTCAGAATTTCTAACTCAGTTCAGTTCAATTCAGTCACTCAGTCATGTCCGACTCTTTGTGACCCCATGAACTGAAGCACGGAGGCCTCCCTGTCCATCACCATCTCCCGGAGTTCACTCAGACTCACATCCATCGAGTCAGTGATGCCATCCAGCCATCTCATCCTCTATTGTCCCCTTCTCCTCCTGCCCCCAATCCCTCCCAGCATCAAAGTCTTTTCCAATGAATCGACTCTTCACATGAGGTGGCCAAAGTACTGGAGTTTCAGCTTTAGCATCATTCCTTCCGAAGAACACCATGGACTGATCTCCTTCAGACTGGACTGGCTGAATCTCCTTGCAGTCCAAGGGACTCTCAAGAGTCTTCTCTAACACCACAGTTCAAAAGAATCAATTCTTCAGCATTCAGCTTTCTTCACAGTCCAACTCTCACATCCATACACAACTACTGGAAAAACCATAGACTTGACTAGACGGACCTTAGTCGGCAAAGTAATGTCTCTGCTTTTGAATATGCTATCTAGGTTGGTCTTAGGGCTTCCCTGGTGGCTCAGAGGTTAAAGCGTCTGCCTCCAATGCGGGAGACCCAGATTCAATCCGTGGGTCAGGAAGATCCCCTGGAGAAGGAAATGGCAATCCACTCCAGTATTCTTGCCTGGAGAATCCCATGGATGGAGAAGCCTAGTAGGTTACAGTCCACACAGTCTCAAAGAGTTGGACACGACTGAGCGACTTCACCTTCACCTTCAGGTTGGTCATAACTTTTCTTCCAAGCCATCTATTTCTAACTCCGACCTCTGTAAAAAGCACATTCACTAACCAGAGTACAACATTAATATACATTGAATTTTGCATTTAGTCTTTTAGCCTCCAATGAAAATACTGTTTTCCAAAGTAAATTAGATTATTTTCTTACTCCTTCAGGTGATTATATTATTAATTTACATATTGTTATTCAGCTAGGATTGCTTTACTAATACACATATTATGATTTATTAATATATAAATTTTAATACTTTGTATTATAATTTATATATTATATTTTACATAATTTTATATTTTATATACTTTTATATTTTATATAATTTTATATATAATATGTATTTTGGTCTCCACTCCCCAATCTTGGTTGACATTTTATTAAATTTACATACAGCAATATTAACTAGGCACTCTATACCACTCAATGTGTTTTGATGAATGTGTAGAACCATGTATCTTTCAATACCAGACATGATACACAAGAGTTCCATAAACCCCACATTTCCATATTAATTGATTTGTTCAATCCAACATTCTAACTCTAATCACTGGGAACTGTGCATTCATTTTCCTTTTGATTTTTTTCAGAATGTAAAATCAAATTATCAGTATGTAAGTTTTGAGGTCTAGCTTCTTTATTTAGTAAAAGCATTTAAAATTTGCATATGTTATTATATTAATCAATAGTTGATTCCTTTTTACTGCTAATAGCACTTTATTTTATATACACATATATATATGTTATGACCAACCTAGATAGCATATTAAAAGTAGAGACATTACTTTGCCAACTAAGGTCCATCTAGTCAAGGCTATGGTTTTTCCATTGGTCATGTATGGATGTGAAAGTTGGACTGTGAAGAAAGCTGAGTGTCAAAGAAACGATGCTTTTAAACTGTGGTGTTGGAGAAGACTCTTGAGAGTCCCTTGGACTGCAAGGAGATCCAACCAGTCCATTCTGAAGGAGATCAGTCCTGCGTGTTCTTTGGAAGGAATGATGCTAAAGCTGAAACGCCAATACTTTGGCTACCTCATGTGAACAGTTGACTCACCGGAAAAGACTCTGATGCTGGGAGGGATTGGGGGCAGGAAGAGAAGGGACGACAGAGGATGAGATGGATGGATGACATCACCAACTAGATGGACATGGGTTTGGGTGGAGTCCGGGAGTTGGTGATGGACAGGGAGGCCTGGCATGCTGCAGTTCATGGGGTCACAAAAAGTCAGACACGACTGAGCAACTGAACTGAACTGATCGGATATATATATATATATATATATATATATATATATATATATATATATAGTGGTGGTTTAGTCACTAAGTTGTGTCCGACTCTTGTGACCCCATGAACTCCAGCCTGCCAGGCTCCTCTGTTCATGGGATTCTCCAGACAAGAATACTGGAGTGTGTTGCCATTTCCTTCTCCAGTCTTTCCAACTCAGGATTCAAACCTAGGTCTCCTGCCTGCAGGCAGATTCTTTACCAACTGAACTGCAAGAAAGCCTGCAGTTTATCCATTCAACTCTTGAAAACAAGGTGTGCTGTTTCCAATTTTTAGAGGTTATGCCCTAGGTTTTACAATATACATTTATCATTAGTGTCTTTTGAGTAATGTTTTCATGATATATTAATAATAATATTTTCTGCTTGAGGAATTTGCTTTAGCATTTGTCATTAATTGAGAGAGAAATTTCCTAACTCTTCTAAACATATTATTTATAGTTGAGGTCCTGATATTTTTATTAAGAGAGGGAAAGAAAAACAGAATGGAGGAAAGAAAAAAGGAACTTATTTCAACTTAATTTCTCTAAGAGTTAACAAGTATGATCTATTTCACATGAAATATTTTTCTATTGTTTATCAGAATAACAGTTCTAAAAATATGTAGTGTATTTGGTCTCATATAGACAATTCATGGTATCTTACATTTTATAGATATATTAGCTCCTCTCACAAAGCATATTTCATGTTTAAACCATGTTGTCTAAATATACATATAGCATAATGCTATACATATTATGTATGTGTAAAAATATACATAATATGCATTGATCTGTGAAGATGCAAAGCTAGTTATTAATATTTTGTTATTTAGTCATTATGTCCTGTCCAACTCTTTTGTGACCCTGTGGACTGTAGCCTACTAGGCTCCATGGTCCATGGGATTTCCCAGGCAAGAATAGTGGAGTGGGTCACCATTTACTTTATTTCTTTCAAACAATGGATGAGATTAAGAGTTGAAAGGGAAATTTTACTTATGTATTTTTTATATTAAGTGAATTTTTTTTATGTTAATGTACATTTATTGTTTTTTAATAAAAAATATGTTTTCAAATGTTAGCCATCATAAAAGCTCTTAAAACCAGGCTTCTCTGTAATATATAAGCAATGTTGCACTAAAACTACATAATCTAAAATCTAAGATTGCTTGTGAAGGACATTTTCCCAGTCTTCAGGTACTGGAAATTGTGGGCTCTATTTCTCTCACTTTTTATTGTAGTTTTTAGGTAATATAATTATTCAGATTTGTTGTTAATCACTTCAGATCATCAAGATTTAAAAGTATCTCTCCTATGTACTGACTCAGACAAAAAATGATGAAACCAAAGAATACATTAGCCAGTTATTACCATTGATTAAATAGTTGAAAATGATATGTTTCCTTAAAAAATAAGGGAACTGCTATTCAGCATACTCTTCCTTTCCTATTTTGTCTGATTTTGCATTGTATATCACTAATATTTGCTCATGAATCCTACTTGTCCATCTGGAACCAGCTTTGAATACTATATCATTGCTGTGCCTCACTCTAATGATTTAGTAGACTTATAAATCATTAGAAACACTGATCTGGCTGATGATGCATCTGAGTAATACATCACCAGAAAAAGGTACTTACATGATTTATTACCCCAAAGATGGCACTATGTAGAGTGGGATCAAAGAACACACCTTGTCACGGCATGGAGTACTGGCTTTGGAGATGGCTTTGTTTAAAAAACATTTGCTATCTTTAGGCTGAAAAACCAAAAAGCAGACATTCACAAGAAATATATCATAGTTTCAGGGGAAAATTATTTTTTCATCAAGAAATGCATTAGCATGATATTTTGGAACTTTATTGAATATTAATTTTCTATATTTCTTAGTGATAATGTGTAAGACCATGCAATTCAGAGATAATTTCCATCATCAATATTCATCATCATTTTGCATATTCTAAAAGAGCAATACTAGAACAATGGGACTCTCGAGACACATCTACAATCACTATTAACCTAGAGCCATATGACTCTGCACAAACTGTAGACTGTTTAAAATGGCATAATTTCAAAATAAGTTCTCAGGGATCTATAGATTAAATTTGAGTCCTATATAATTTGAAATGCATAGTTTATCAATCCTCTAATATTTAATTATAATTAAGTATTATTCTCCACTATTGAGTTTTTATTTGTGAGAAATAGTGTATGATTTTTCTCATACTAATTAATGGGAACTATCCCTGGACTCTAAAATTGGATAGACAGTCTTGTTCTATTTTGAACAAAAACAAGCAATCTGACAAGTAAAATAGACACCCTAATACACTTTAACAATAATGTAAAATGATACAAATATAACCTTAACTAAAGGCCTTCCTCTGTGATATGAAAATAAATCTCTCAAGTGTTTTGCACATTTTTCCTCTCTGGTGATTCTGATATACATTTAGGCTCTTTAATCATTGTTCCAAAACCTTGGATTTCAGAAAAATATTCACCCTCTGATCCTAAAGAAAGAAAAATTTTATTTCTCCCCCAACAAACCCCACTCTCACTTTGCCCAGTCTAAGATCCTGTCCTAAGCTCATAAGCAGAAAGTATACCTTTCCCCCCTCCCCCACCCCAGGGCAAATCTTACCCTCTACTCAAAAGGAAATGTCTTACATTGACACGAATCAGCCATAGGTGAACACAATCTCCCAATGCCGAATCCCCCTCCCACCTCCCACTCCCCATCCTCTACAAATACAGTATTGTAATTAAAAAAATAAGTAAATTTAATTAAAAAAATAAAAATAAAAAAGGCAAAAAAAAAAACATAAAAAAAAAAAAAAAAGGAAATGTCTTTACCTATTGATCTGTCATGGACAATTACAATAGCCAGAGAGTACAGTTTCCAGGAGTACAAGTATGCAGTGTAAAATCACATCCTCTGTTCATATAGAATCATATTCCCTTGTCCTTGGCCATGATTTCTTGATCAACCTGACCCGCCCTACCTGTGATAGTCTCCCTGCAATCTCCTGTCAGCATTATCTCATTCCTTAAGAATAAGCAAAAATGTTCAGGAATAGGGCAGCTCAAATCCAGATTATCAACAATAACAGTGAATATTTGTTTTGTATTATCTGAAGAGTCTTAATTATGTTGAACTAAAGAGCCTCTTGATAAGGGTGAAAGAGCAGAGTGGAAAAGCTGGCTTAAAAGTCAACATTAAAAAGCTAAGATGTGGCATCTGGTCCCATCACTTCATGGCAAATGGAGAAAAACTGGAAACAGTGACAGATTTTCTTTACTTGGGCTCCAAAGTCACTGCAGACAGTGACCACAGCCATGCAATTAAAAGATATTTGCTCTTTGGAAGGAAAGCTATGACAAACGAAGACAGCATTTTAAAAAGCAGAGACATCATTTTGCTGACAAAGGTCTGTCGTCAAAGCTATAGTTTTTCCATCTGTATGTAGTCATATACAGATGTCTCAGTTGGACTGTAAGAAAGCTGAGCACCAAAGAATTGATGCTTTCAAACTGTGGTACTGGAAAAGACTCTCGAGAGTTCCTTGGACTGCAAAGAAATCAAACCAGTCAATCCAAAAGGAAATCAACCCTGAATATTCAATGGGAGGACTGAAGCTGAAGCCTGAAGCTCCAATACTCCAAAGAGCTAATCCATTGGAAAAGACACTGATGCTAGAAAAGATCAAGCGCAGGAGGACAAGTGGGAATCAGAGAATGGGATGGCTGGATGGCATCATTGACTCAATGGACATGAGTTTGATGAAACTGAGGGAGACAGTGAAGAACAGGGAAGCCTGGAGCGCTGCAGTCCTGGGGTGGAAGAATGGGATAAGACTTAGCTATTAAACAACAATTATGTGATAAATGTTCACCTATTTTCATCACTAAGCAAAACTTTTAAAGTATTTATTTACAAATTCTTTGTTTGATTTCTTTCAAGCAACTCAAATCCTTTCCAAGGACAATAGAGGGTATTTACTTAAATCGGATTGATTAAATGACCTGATAAAATGATTCTCCCCATATAAGAAAAGCTGTTTGCTTGAAAAGGTAAATTCCAATCTTCTTTTTAGATGGTAGAAAATGCTTATGTCTTTGAAACTGGCAGTTTTTCCTGCCAGGCTCCACAGGATGTCTCATTATACTAGCTTCAGGAAAGAAATTTAGATTTTTTTAAGTCTAAGAAAGAATGCTTTTTACTCACAAGCACAATAATTTGTCTTTGAAGAATACTAAACAAATAATCCAAAATACAGGATAAGCTACCTGCAAATATAACCTAATGTACTACTAGCATTAATGAAACAATAGAAGCAATCTAAGTGTCCAAGCTTAAGGAACTAAAAGTGTACCCAACAAAACATCCTTGCCGCTAGTGTTTTCCTAGCAGAAGGTTTCCTGATTTTCAATATCAAATTTCATATACTTTATTTCATTATAATGAGCCTCAGTTATTGTTTATGTGGAAAATTCTAGAATTTGTACCTGCAAAACACAATATTTTTAACAAAATGGTGTTTAAGATCAATGCTGCTGTACTTCAGATTCATCAGTATCATTGTTTTTCAGTCCCTCAGTCATGTATGACTCTTGGCGCCCCCATGGATTACGGCACACCAGGTTTCCCTGTCCATCACTGTCTCCTGGAATTTGCTCAAACTTATGTCCACTGATTCAATTATGTCATCCAATCATCTCATTACTCTGACTCCCACTTGTCCTCCTGCCCTTAATGTTTGCCAGTATCAGTGTCTTTTCCAGTGAATTAGTTCTTTGCATCAGGTGGCCAAACTATTGGAGCTTCAGCTTCAGCATCAGTACTTCTACTGAAAATTCAGGGTTGATTTCCTTCAGGGTTGACTGGATCTCCTTGCAGTCCCAGAGACTCTCAAGAATCTTCTCCAAAACCACTGTTCAAAAGTATACATTCTTCAGCACTCATCCTTCTTTATGATCAAACTCTCACATCTGTATACGTGAATACTGGAAAAACTATAGCTTTGACTAGATTAACTTTTGTCAGCAAAGTGATGTCTCTGCCTTTTAGCATTCTGTCTAGGTTTGTTAACAGCTTTTCTACCAAGGAGCAAGTGTCTTGTAATTTCATGGTTACAGTCACCAGCTGCAGTGTCACGGTTACTTATTCTGAAAAGGGTGCTGAATGCAACAAAGGGCAGATGTCTCTAGGATGTGGCAAGTCACAGAGAGGCATTACCAGGCTGCATCTACTGTGCCACCTTAATGAATTTTTCCTTCACAAATGGCCTGCTATTTCTTTAGCACTGGACAAAGAGGCTTATGACTGTAATTCTCATGTTGATGCTTTCTTCAAAAGGTTTTATTTTTAAGAAAAAATGTGTTACAGCTATTGCTAAGGCCCTACCTCCCCCTCATACTTCCCTGAATGGGCTTCCCTGGTGGCTCAGAAGGTAAAAGAATCTGCCTGCAATGCAGGAGATGTGGGTTCGATCCCTGGGTCAGGAAGATCCTCTGGAGAAGGGAATGGCAACCCACCCCAGTAATCTTGCATGGAGAATCCCATGGACAAAGGAGATGGGCAGGTGACAGTCTATGGGGTCACAAAGGGTGGACACAGCTGAGTGACTAACACTACCTCTCCATCATACCTTCCTCCTGATTTCTTTTCCAGATGTAATGAATATATGAAGTTAGTATATATCATTCTTATATGTATATATTTTATATACACATTATCTGTAGTCTTTGTATATCTTAAAAGTTCAAAATTATTATATTTATCTTTTATAAATGGTTATTTTCACTCAGTATTGTTTTTGCAATATCTCCCTGTTGTTGATGCATAAGCCTACTTCATTCATTTTAACTAGTATATTATTTTCTATTAGAAGAATACACCATTCCATTATATATGAATGATTCTTTTTCCATTTTTCAATATTTTAAAATATTTAATATGACAATGAACATCTTTGTACACCTTCCTCTTTCTGTGATAGATACTCAGATGTAGAGTTGCTGGGTTTTAGAAAATGACACATTAACTTGACTAGTTATTGACACATGGCTTTTCCAATGTGGTTGTACTAATAGAATTCTTCTACCAGCAATGTACAAGATCCTATTTCCCCACAGCCTGGACAGCTTGTTGTGTTATCAGTATTTTGAACTTATTTTAATCTAATGTTGTGAATGGTACGGGAAGAAAAGCAGTCTAGCAAGACAGAAAGTTCTAGACAATAATCACTGTTTCAGATTAGTGATTATAAATCCTGTCTCTGCTAGTCTGTAGCAGAGACACCTTGTTGGTGTGGTGTAAGAGAAAACCAACTAGAGAGCCAAGGACTTTCATTCCATTTTATTCCTCCTGGCTAATAATGAGCCCTCACCCTGTGGAACCAGTGGAGACCACATTGGCCACCTAAATAACACTTCCAATGAACATTGGGGTACTTGTGTCTTTTCCAATTATGATTTCCTCAGGGTATATGTCCAGTAATGGGATTGTTGGATAATAATTCTTTATGTACAATAGATAACCAGTAGGAATTTTCTATATGACACAAGGAACTCAAACCCAGGGAGAATAACACCTTCAGTGAACATTGGGGTACATGTGTCTTTTCCAATTATGATTTTCCTCAGAAAATTTCCAGTAACAGGATTTCTGGGTAATATGGTAGTTTTATTATGTAGAATAGGTAAACAGTGGGAATTTGTTGTATGATGCAGACTGATCAAACCCTGTACTTTGTGACAACCTAGAGGAGTGGGAAGGGGTGGGAGGTGGGAAGGAAGTTCAAGAGGGAAGGGACATATCTACACCTATGATTGATTCATGTTGATGTATGGTAGAAACCAACACAACATTGTACAGCAATTATCCTTCAATTAAAAAACAAAAAAGATTAACACTTTGTGCAGGAGCAACAGGACACTAGTCTCCTTCACCCCTAGGGTGGCATCAGAAGATTCTTGGTGAAGACTCAGGAGTATCACTAGTGCACAGAAGTAATGATATTAGCCCTGTATGGTGCCCATAAAAGACACATAGGGAATAGTAGTGAAGAACAACTACTTTCAACCACAAAGGTATTTTAGGAGGTTGATGGGGAATCAGAACTCTACCCCTGCCCCCGCAGTAATAAGGAGCCTCTCCCTTGGATGTGAATGGAGTCTGAGTGGGAACCTGGACTTTGATCCCCAGCTACAATAACAAGACAGTACCTCATGCCCTTTTTGCCAGAGAGGCATCAAAGGAAGGCAGCCAAAACAATATTAAATAAGATCAAGAGTGTCATAACATATTCTAAAAAATCTGTTTTGATGAAAAATCACTTGAGATATAAAGAAACAGGAAGCAATCAAACAGAATAGAAATGGGCGGTCAACAGATGTCAACACTGGAATGACAGAAATGTTAGCATTATTTGACAATAATTTTAAAACTGCCCACTGCTGGGCATACACACTGAGGAAACCAGAATTGAAAGAGACACATGTACCCCAGTATTCATTGCAGCATTGTTTATAATTGCCAGGACATGGAAACAACCTAGATGTCCATCAGCAGATGAATGGATAAGAAAACTGTGGTACATATACACAATGGAGTATTACTCAGCCCTTAAAAAGAATACATTTGACTCAGTTCTAATGAGATGGATGAAACTGGAGCTGATTATACAGAGTGAAGTAAGCCAGAAAGAAAAACACCAATACAGTATACTGACACATATATATGGAATTTAGAAAGATAGTAATGATGAGCCTGTATGTGAGACAACAAAAGAGACACAGAGGTATAGAATGGACTTTTGGACTCTGAGGGAGAGGGAGAGGGAGGGATGATTTGGGAGAATGGCACTGAAATAGGTATACTATCATATAAGAAATGAAGTGCCAGTCTATGTTCAATACAGGATACAGGATGCTTGGGGCTAGTGCACAGGATGATCCAGGGAGATGATATGGGGTGGAAGGTGGGAGGGGGCTTCGACATTGGGAGATCATGTACACCTGTGGCTGATTCATGTCAATGTATGGCAAAACAAATACAGTATTGTAACGTAGAATAAAGTATTAAAAAAAAAAATAAAGTCCTAGCATATGAAAGAGGAATTAGGGTCATCCCAAGTGCCTTCAGAAGTCAGAGCTAGTATTAATGGATAGATATGAGAGAAAGGCAAATTAGTTTATGAGGAAGAACCTATAAACAACCAGAGCTGTGCAGAAGGGGTCAGGGGGCAATTCCTCTGAATCATTAAATAGGAAGCTTTTCTTCACTGATAATATTAAATCAGGGGAAGTCATTTATACTGGGGTCATTGTCCAAGACTGAATTTGTCCTGAAAGTGAAGTCGCTCAGTCGTGTCCGACTTTTTGTGTCCCCATTGACTGTAGCCTACCAGGCTCCTCTATCCATGGGATTTTCCAGGCAATAGTACTAGAGTTGATTTCCATTTCCTTCTTCAGGGGATCTTCCCGACCTAGGGATCGAATCCAGGTCTCCCGCATTGTAGACAGATGCTTTACCATTTGAGACACCAGGGAAGCCCTAGGGCAGGGGACTTGTGTTTTAATAGTAGGGAATGGTTCTTAAATAGTGAAGCACCCTCTGGTGCTCTCAGGAGGCTGATTTTCTGTTATAAAGTGCTATGTCAGGACTTCCCTGGTGGTTCAGTGGTTAAGACTTCCCCTTTCAATGAAAGGGGTGTGGGTTCAATCCTGGTTGGAGAGTTAGGATCCCACATACCTTGTGGCCAAAACATAAAACATAAGCAATATTGTAAAAAAAAATCAATAAAGACTTTAAAAAATGGTTCACATAAAAATATTTTAAAAATAAAGTGCTGTGTCAAGGAATGAATACTGTCTGTATCAATTTTCTAGGTATGACATAATAAAGTATTTAAAACTAGAAAAAAAACTGTCATCATAAAAAAATACTTCAATAGGCAATTAAGGACATGCTTAAAGCAAATTAAAAAAAAAAAAATGTCTGGGCAAAGAAAGAAAGAGATAAAGAAGAACCAAATTAAAAATTTAGACCTGAGAATACAATAATAAAAATTAAAACTCAATAGATGCCATAGGAGAAGAAGAGGACAGATGAAAAAACAATGAACTGGAAGACAGAACAATAAAAATTGTTTAATGGGAGCAAAGAGAGAAAATGGACTTAAAAAAAAATGAACAAAATAAATGAGCCTCAGGAACCTAAACAACTATAACAAAAGACCGGTCCATGCAACAACCTGAATGAAACTCTAGAAAATTATGGTAAATAAAAATAGCGATGGAAAACAAAAATCTAATCTTTATATAGTATTATTGATTTTTCTTTTAATTATAGAAATGGAAAACATATAAGTGGTTCCCAGAGGTTAAGAGGTTTCCTAGTTGGCTCAGTGGGTTAAGAATCCTCTGGCAATGCAAGAGAGGCAGATGTGGATTCGATTCCTGGATTGGGAAGATTCCCTGAAGGAGAAAATGGCAACCTATTCCAGTATTCTTGCCTGGAGAATCCCATGGACAAAGGAACCTGGTGGGCTACAGTCCTTGGGGGTAGCAAAGAGCTGGACACAACTGAAGCCACTGAGCATGCACACAGGAACACAGAGGTTAAGATGGGAGAGAAGCAGATGTGACTTTAAAAGGACAAAATTAAGGGATCTTTCTGGTGCTGGGTGTTCTGTACTTATACTCTATTAATACTGATATCCTTGTTGGTATAATATACTACAGTTTTCATTTTCTTTGGGGGAGATTGTGTACTCATTCTGTAAAGGCTATACAGAATCTCTTGCTCTGTGCTATTTCTTACAATTACATGAAAAGCTACAATTATTTAAAAATGAAATTTTTAATAAAAAATTCATTGCTCTCTCATATTTTTTGCATAACAGATTATTGTCTTAAGATGTGATTGCTTGATGAGATTTTATTTATAATTTTAGACATTTTGAAATATGCTGATGAATTATTTTATAAATGTAGTCAACACATTCTAACCAGCATTAATAATTATCATTTTCCCCACATTTTTCTCATTAAACTTCACTTTAATAAATCTTAAGGTAATGGGACAGAGTTTTGTGAAGTTAATTTGATTTAAAAGTGTGGATGAAGAGTAGCATTGAAATATTCATTACCATGTGTAAAATAAATAGCTAGTGGGAAGTTGCTATATATAATAGCACAGGGAGTTAATCCTAGTGCTCTGTGATGACATAGGGGGGTGAGGTTGAGGGTGGGTGGGTGGGATCGAGGTACAAGAGGGAGGGGATATATGTATATTCAAGGCCAATTCATGGTCTATATTGCAGAAATCAAATAACTTTGTAAAGCAATTATACTCCAATTAAAAATAGAAATAAGTATGGATTTTAAAAGCTAATCATTTAAAATTCACATGTACACATAGGAAAAGAGACAAACAAATGGCCCCCACAGAACCTCCTTTTTTTCCAGTATTTTATTCTGCATTTTTATCACTAAGAAACTTAAATGACCAACTGAAACTAATCTGGAACCAGTCTTCCACTAGCTGATGAAAAGTGGTGGGGACAGGAAGGCAGGTGTTGTTCATTTCACTTTCATGAATTTTCTGGACCAACCTGGTGACCTTACCAGTACCAGCAACCTTCTTGTCCACTACCTTGATGATATCCACAGCAATCATCTGTCTAATACCACAAACAGTAAAGTGAACCAAAGAATCTCAGAACCATACGAATGATGGAAATATAAACAGATTTCACCAGCTTGGGATCACTTTCCAGGATAATCTCCTTCACCTCTGCAAACTTGCCAACAATGCAAGCATTATGACAAGCCAGCACAGTTGTGTAGCCACCATTAACTTAGCCTGGATGGTTCAGGATAATCATCAGAGTAGCAAAGGCAGCTGCTTCCCTTGGTGAGTAATTTTTGCTGTTATCAACCATGCTGCCATGGAGAATATCGTTCATGGACATGTTTTTAACAGTTGTCTTAGTCTGTTCAGGCTGCCATGTAACAGAATATCTTTGAGTGATTTATAAAATGAAATTTCTATCTCAATGTTTTAGAGGCTGGGAGAATCCAAAAGAAAAAAACCCAGCGGTTTCACGCCTCGTGACAGTTTGCTTCCTGACTGATAGATGACCATCTTTTTGCTCTATCCTCACATGATCTC
Source organism: Nanger dama (assembly GCA_917880005.1). Lineage (NCBI taxonomy): Eukaryota > Metazoa > Chordata > Mammalia > Artiodactyla > Bovidae > Nanger > Nanger dama. Next base: position 43,948,098 of record CAKJTW010000007.1, read on the forward strand.
TGATGTCTCTTTTTTGTAGGGCACTATTCCCATCTAAGAGAGCACAACCCTGATCACCTCCCTTTATTCCCACCTAAGAGGGCTCCACTCTGATCAACTCCAAAAGATCTCATCTTCAAATACTATCACACATTAGGTTTCAGCACATAAATTTTGAGGAGACAAAATCAGTCTATGGCAAAAGTAGACCTTATGTAATAGCCAGAAGGAGCTATGCTCAACCAATCCTGGATGATGCATTTCAACAAATTTTATTGTAGTCATGCGTATGCACACATACAATAGATAATAATGGAGTTTCACTGTTAATTAGATTTCAATTTTAGATTAATGTGATATATTTGTTATATTTATATTTTATTTATATGCAACACATATTTTACTTACATTTTAATATATTTTAAAGTAAATTAAATATGCAAGCCCTTTAAATCTGTTTGGAGTTTTATTGTGATAGGTATCAAGTCATGTGAGCTATACCTTTTTAAAGGTTTTTATTTCTTGACAATAATTTATAACTATTTAGTCCTGAGTCTTATAACTCCATTCATTTTTTAAACTAGGCATTTTTGATACAGAAAGATTTAAAAGAACTGTGTTCAAAACAATTTATTATCTCCTCTGTGATTTCTTCCATCAGTTGGACAAAAAGATCCTCCCCTATGTTACAATATGACAAGTATTTGATTATATTTGATGTAAAGGTTTTGGGTTTTTAAAACTCTGACATTTTGATCTATCTAAAATTCATTTAGATAGAAGGTAGAGATATCAAATGATACTTTTTTCATAAGAACTATATGCAGATCAGGAAGCAACAGTTAGAACTGGACATGGAACAACAGACTGGTTCTAAATAGGAAAAGGAGTACATCAAGGCTGTATATTATCACCCTGCTTATTAAGCTTATATGCAGAGTACATCATGAAAAAATGCTGAGCTGGAAGAAGCACAAGCTGGAATGAAGATTGCTGGGAGAAATATCAATAACCTCAGATATTGCAGATGACACCACCCTTATGGCAGAAAGTGAAGAGGAACTAAAAAGCCTCTTGATGAAAGGAAAGAGGAGACTGAAGAAATTGGCTTAAAGCTCAACATTCAGAAAACAAAGATCATGGCATCTGGTCCCATTACTTCATGGAAAATAGGTGGGGAAACAGTGGAAACAGTGTCAGACTTTATTTTTGGGGGGCTCCAAAATCACTGCAGATGGTGATTGCAGCCATGAAATTAAAAAATGCTTACTCCTTGGAAGGAAAGTTATGACCAACCTAGACAGCATATTCAAAAGCAGAGTGTAACATCGGACCCCAGGGGCCATGATGGGCCGCCCCTCCTCTCCCTCCAGCCAGTGAGACGGTCCCTAATGGAAGGATCCTCCCAGATCCTGGGAACCAATGACAGCACACTACGCTGGTTGCCATGATGAGCCATCCCTCCTCTTCCCCCGCTGGCCGGGGAAGTCCCTACCCTAACAGAGGAAGCCTCTTGGATCCTGGGGACCAATAACTGCACACTTCACTGTCTAAAGCCACCCCACCCTGCCATGTAGAAGGACCTATCAACCTGCAACACCTTGGCCTGGCAACCTATCCGAACCCCCATCCATTAACCTTCCCATCCCTCACAGCATGCATATATAAACAAACTTCTAACACTGTCTGGGTGCGTGGACTTCCTCTACCTGCTCTGTTCAGGTCCAGGAACCCCGCCCAGGAGCACTTTGCCATTAAAGCCTGTTAGACACTCTTTTGGTGTCCTGGTCATCTTTTACCTAACACAGAGACATTACTTTTCCAACAAAAGTCTGTCTAGTCAAGGCTATGGTATTTCCAGTCATCATGTATGGATGTGAGAACTGGACTATAAAGAAAGCTGAGCACTGAAGAATTGATGCTTTTGAACTGTGGTGTTGGACAAGACTTTGAGAGTCCCTTGGACTGCAAGGAGATCCAGCTAGTCCATTCTAAAGATCAGCCCTGGGATTTCTTTAGAGAAAATGATGCTAAAGCTGAAACTCCAGTACTTTGACCACCTCATGCAAAGAGTCGACTCTTTGGAAAAGACTCTGATGCTGGGAGGGATTGGAGGCCGGAGGAGAAGGGGATGACAGAGGATGAGATGGCTAGATGGCATCACCTACTTCGATAGACATGAGTTTGAGTAAACTCTGGGAGATGGTGATGTGTGACAGGGAGGCCTGATGTGCTGTGATTCTTTGGGTCGCAAAGAGTTGGACACGACTGAGCCACTGAACTGAACTGAAATGAAGCAAAAGTTGTTGGCTTCCTGAACAATTTATAAGGTCATATATCTTTTTCTAAATTGTTGAAAACAGTGTGGTCTATTTCAGCATTTTTACCTATATTATATGTACCTAAAACTGTAGTATCATAGTTTTGTATCATAATTTCTAAATTCTTCTATATATTATGTTTAGATACCTGATAATATGTGTCTTCCTGTTGTCTCTCTAAAAAAAAGTTTTATTTTTCAAATTTTCTTTATTATTCTTGTTTGCTCACTGTTTTAAGAAGGCTTGATGAACATCATAATAATTAAATTTTAAATTTTTATGTATGAAAAACTGTATATAGCATATGTAATCATGGGAATTGTCTACTTAAGAAAAATAATATCTTAAAACCTCATGAATCCTCATCACACAGGTCAAGAGAAGATAATTCCTTGATAAAATTTTGAAGTACTTCTGCATATTTAGAATATTCATTTTACTTAGGCCATTCTGGCAATTTATATCTGATGCAGAAAAATGATCCTTTTATTGATTTTTAAGTTTATCTTGGTAAAGTTTTATATGGTACTTTAAAAAATTATTCATGCACACTTTTTCTCAATTTTATTTCAAATTTTTAAAATGTATTTTCTCTTTTTAAAATTAGTTATATTTATGAAAGCTTTGATTAAGTCCTTGAATTTTTCAAGAGAGTTAGTTTATACTTCCACTTATAAAACCTAATTCCCAAGAGTTACTTTAATGCATTTGTTTCATAAATAATTTTCAATTTAAAATTTTATTTATAATCAGTTTATGAATGTTTGTATGTAATAGATATGCAATATAAATATGTAAACTTTATAGTTATATATAACTGTTTCTAATTTACTAAGTTGGGTACTTAGTAATACTGTGGCTAAATACTAAACAGTATAAATTAATACTATTTATATATGTACAAATTAAACAGTTTTAAAATTTTAATATTCAATAATCTATTATGTTTAATAAAGACCAATTACACTCAAGGTACTAACCTTTGAGTGCAATTTGGGTAAGTGTTTTAATTTTTGATGCTCTGACTTTAGTACATATCCAAAAATTTTAATGTAATTTTGGAGTACATGACTTTCTCTTTGACATGCCACTTACTTAAGATTTCTTTTAACATGGCCAGTGTGACTGTTTACTTCTCTTATTAATTTCTAATACTAATACTTTATGGTCTGGAATGACTACTTTCTAAAGAATTGGTGGTGGTTTTCCTAGTGGCATAGTATATTATCATATATAAAACAATATTCCAAGAATTCTTCAAATATCAAATGCTCTCTATATACATATATATAGATAGGCAAATACAATTTAGTATATAAAGGAATAGCATTGTTATATTTTTGTGCTCTATTCATTGTTAGTTGCTAAAATGATAAGCTTGTAGAAAATCAAACATGGAAACTATATATTAAAGGCTACAAACTTTTTGAGAACTTATTCCATGTGAAAGGAACATTTTATAATATTCTGTTCATTACTGTAAGAAATTGGAATTACATTGAAGAGTTATCAGTATTGAAAATTGTTTTCTGCTAAAAGCTGACTTTAGTAATAGTACAAATATAGACTATAAGGGAAATAAGTTGGTACTATTAGTTATTATATACATTATATAAGGTATATACATTAAATTAACTTTTAAAATTTATTTGTGCAGTTTCAATATACATGAATAAATATAATTTTTCCCACTGAAATGTGGGATTTTCTTTTGTTTGGAAGAGGTGTCCTATCACTTAGCATTTTTCCCCCAAAAGCAGTTTGACTATTTCCCAGAAGAACATTTCCTTTAATTTCCTTTTGGATTATCTAGCTCTCTGGGTTTAAATTTAAAGTTTAAAAGAACCATTTGATTTTAATAACTTTTATGTGTAGTGCTCCATTGAATTTGGACTTTAGCACATAGAACTACTTTTCCATAAGGTGATTTCTAGTAAATCCCTGTGTGTGAAAGCAAGATAAACACACATCACTGAGTTTGTTATTGCAATTAAATTATTGGATTTTTACATTTGAATATGTTTTGAGTATTGAAAGCATGAAGAGCCTGTTTTCTCATGTTGGTCATGGACACTTTTCTGACACTTAATAGCCTGAAATAAGCCTGCCAATATTCTTAAATGTCTGAGAATATGAAAATGCTACATTTTTAATATAGGGAAAACAAGTTCCGTAAACTACATTTTCTTAACAGCATCTGTGATAAACGCTTCCATAGAATCCATTTTGTGAAGTCTAAATTCTCATTTAGTTAGTATATTTTAATTTTGATTTTCCCATTAAAATATTAGTTTAGTTTCTCACACATTTCTTTTTATAATGTTCCACTTACTTTGCACAAATCAAAATACTAAATTGGCTTTCACTAGACTGTCTTGCTAATGACCATTTATGTACATTACTAAACATAACTTATATGTACTTACACAAGCACTCTTTTTTTTTACAAGCACTCTTTTAAAAAAATTTTTCTTGGCATATAATTGCTTTACCATGTTGTATTAGTGCTTGCTGTATAGAAAATTGAATCATATATATATATTCTTTAAATATATATATTCTTATATATTATATAATTATAATATTATAGATAATTTATAATATATCATTATATAATATATATGTATTATTTTAAAAGTAGTCATTTCCAGACTATATATATATGTATAAATGCATATATATACCATATGTATATGTCTACATATATGTCTATATATGTATAGGTATATATATATATATATATATATATATATATATACACATGCATATATATACATATGTATACACATATTTATGTTTCCACCCTTTTTTAGGTTCCCTTCCTATTTAGGTCACCACAAGGCCCTGAGTGGAGTTCCTTATGCTACACAGTTTTTGTTGTTTAGTCACTAAGTCCAGTCTGACTCTTTGCAACCCCATGGAGTGTAACCCTCCATGCTGTTCTGTACATGGGCTTTCTCAGGCAAGAAAACTGAAGTTGGGTACCATTTCCTTCTCCAACCCAGGAATCAAACCTGAGTATCCTGCTTTTTAGGAAGATTCGTTGGCATTGAGCTACCTGGAAAACCCATGCTATACAGTAGTTTCTCAGTTATCAGCTTTATACATAGGGTATATATGTCAATCACAATCTCCCAGTTTATGCCCCCTCCTTTTGCACCGTTGGTAACCATGTTTGTTTTCTATATATGTGACTCTTATTTCTGCTTTTCAATTAAGTTTATCTGTACAGATTTTCTAGATTCCTCATGTAAGCAGTGTGTAATATTTGTCTCTCTTCTTGCCTTACATAACTCTGCATGATACTCTCTAGTACATCTATGTCACTGCAAGTGGCACAACTTTCTTTTTAAGACTGAGTAATATTTTATTGCATATATGTACCACATCTTTATCCATTCCTCTGTTGATGGACATTTAGATTGCTTCCATATCCTGACTATTGTAAATTGTGCTGCAATGAATATCATGGTGCATGCATCCTTTCAGATATATACCCAGAAGGGGGATTGTAGGATCATATGGTAGCTCTATTTTTAGTTTACTAAGGATCCCCTACACTTTTCTCCACAGTGGCTGTACCAATTTACATTCTCACCAACAGTGTAGAAGCATTCCCTTCTCTCCACATTCTCTCCAGCATTTATGGTTTGTAGATTTTAAAAAAATTAATTAATTTTTCATTGAAGGATAATTGCTTTACAGAATTCTGTTGTTTTCTGTCAAATCTCAGCATGAATCAGCCATAAGCACACATATATCCCCTCCTTTTGAACCTCTCTCCCATCTCCCTCCCCATCTCACCCCTCTCGATTGACATAGAAACCCTGTTTGAGTTTCCTGAGCCATGCAGCAAATTCCAGTTGGCTATCTATTTTACAAATGGTTATGTAAGTTTTCATGTTACTCTCTCCATATATCACACCCTCTCCTCCCCTCTCCCCATGTCCATAAATGTATTTTCTATGTCTGCTTCTCTATTGCTGCCCTGAAAATAAATTCTTCAGTACCATTTTTCTAGATTCTGTATATATGTGTTAGAATACAATATTTATCTTTGTCTTTCTGACTCACTTCACTCTGTATAATAAATTCTAGTTGCATCCACTTCATTAGAACTGACTCAAATGTTTTCCTTTTAATGGCTGAGTAATATTCCATTGTGTATATGTACCACAACCTCTTTATCCATTCATCTGTCCATGGGCATCTAGGTTACTTCCATGTTCTAACTATTGTAAATAGTGCTGCAATGAACAATAGGATACGTGTGTCTCTTTCAATTTTGGTTTCCTCAGGGTACATGTCTAGGAATGGGATTGCTGAGTCATATGGTGGTTTTATTACAAGTTTTTAAGGAATCTCCATACCATCTTCCATAGTGGCTGTATCAGTTTACATTTCCACCAATCGTGCAAGAATGTTCCCTATTCTCCACAACCTCTCCAGCATTTATTGTTTGTAGACTTTTAATGAGGGCCATTCTGTCCAATGTGAGGTGATATCTCATTGTAGTTTTGATTTGCATTTCTCTTATAATGAGCAGTGTTGAGCATCTTTTCATACGTTTGTTAGCCATTTGTATGTCTTCTTTGGAGAAATGTCTGCTTAGGTCTTTTCCCACTTTTTGATTGGGTTGCATTTTTTTTTTTTTTTGGTATTGAGTTGTATGAGCTGTTTGTATGTTTTGGAAATTAATCCTTTGCCAGTTGTTTAATTTGCTATTATTTTCTCCCATTCTGAGGGTTGTCTTTTCATCTTGCTTATGGTTTCTTTTCCTGTGCAAAAGCTTTTAAGTTTAATCAGGTCCCGCTTGTTTATTTTTGTTTTTATTTCCATTACTCTAGGAGGTGGGTCATAGAGGATCTTGCTTTAATTTATGTCATTGAGTGTTCTGCCTATGTTTTCCTCTAAGAGTTTTAAAGTTTCTGGTCTTACATTTAGGTCTTCAATCCATTTTGTGTTTATCTTTGTGTACGGTGTTAGGAAGTGTTCTAATTTCATTCTTTTACATGTAGCTGTCTTGTTTCTCCAACACCATTTATTGAAAAGAGTTTCCTTTTCCACTGTATATTCTTGCTTCTTTTGTCATAGATTAGATGGTCATGGATGCCTGGATTTATCTCTATACTTTCTATCCTGTTCCATTGATCTATATTTCTGTTTTGTCACAAAACAATGTCACGCTGTTTTGATGACTGTAGCTTTGCAGTATTGTCTGAAGTCAGAGAGCCTGATTCCTCCAGCTCCATTCTTCTTTCTCAAGATTTCTTTGGCTATTCAGGGTATTTTGTGCCTCTGTATAAATTTAAAAATTCTATCATCATTGATAGAAGAGTTAAAACCTATCCTTCTGAAACTGTTCCAAAATATTGAAGAGGAAGGAACACTCCTAAAGTTATTATATGGAGCCACCGTCACCCTGATACCAATACCAGGCATAGATACCACACACAAAAAGAAAATTACAAGGCCATACCATTGATGAACATAAACCAAAAAATTCCCAGCAAACTGAATTTAATAATATGTTAAAAGAAACATACATCAAGATCAAGTGGAATTTATCCAAGGGGTGGTAAGATTCTTCAACATATGCAAATCAAATAATGTGATACACTCTATAAATAAATTGAATAATAAATCCACATGATCATCTCAATAGATGCAGAGAATGCTTTTGACAAAATTCATGATAAAAACTCTCCAGAAAGTGGACTTAGAGGAAACTTCCTCAATGTAATAAAGGCCATATGTGGCAAACCTACAGATTTGTCAATGGAGAAGAGCTGAAAGCATTTCCTCTATATTTGCAAACACAAGGATATCAGCTCTCACCAATTTTATTCAACATAGTTTTGAAAATTCTAGTCACAAGTATCTGAGAAAAGAAAGAAATAAAAGAATTCCAAATTGGAAATGAAGAAATAAGACTTTCACTATCTGCTGATGATATGATACTATGCATTGAAAATCCTAAAGATGCTTCCAGAAAACTATTAGAGCTCATCAATGAATTTGGTAAAGTTACAGGATGGAAAATTACCACACCAAAGCCTCTTGCATTCTTTATACTAACAACAAAAAATCAGAAAGAGAAATCAAGAAAACAATCTCACTTACTATCACATTGAAAAGAGCAAAATACATAGAAATAAACCTAACTAAGGAGGCAAAGACCCATTACTCAAAAAACTATAAGATTTTGATGAAAGAAATCAAAGATGACACAAACAGATGGAAAATATGCTATGCTCCTGGATAGGAAGAATCAATATTATGAAAATGATTATACTACCCAAAGCAATCTACAGATTCAGTGCTATCCCAGTCAAATAATCAATGGCATTTCCTCACAGAATTAGAATTAAAAAAATTTTAAATTTGTATGGAAACACAAAAGACCCTGACTAGCCAAAGCAATCAGGAGAATGATACAAGTACTCTTGATGAATGCAAGTATTAACATAAAGCAGGTATTTAATTCATCTCTTCATATATGCAGTGATTCATTTACTGAGTAAGTTATCCAATTATCCAAAATTCACTAACACAGATATTAAAAAATAGATATTCATTTGGCCAAACACTATATATTGACCTTGAAGAAAATATTAAGCCCAATATCTCACTTAAAATAACTATGAATAGACAGTCAGTTCAGTTCAGTTCAGTTCAGTCACTCACTTGTATCCAACTCTTTGTGACCCAATTGATTGCAACACACCAAGCTTCCCAGTCCATCACCAACTCCTGGGGCTTACTCAATTCATATCCATCAAATTAGTGATGCCATTCAACCATCTCATCCTCTGCTGTCCCTTCTCCTCCCACCTTCAATCTTTCCCAGCATCAGGGTCTTTTCGAATGAATCAGTTCTTCACTTCAGGTGGCCGAAGTATTGGAATTTAAGTTTCATCATCAGTCCTTCCAATGAATATTCAGGACTGATTTCCTTTAGGATTGACTAGTTGTATCTCCTTGCAGTCCAAGGGACTCTTAAGAGTTGTCTCCAACACCACAGATCAAAAGCATCAGTTCATCAGCACTCAGCTTTCTTAATAGCTCAACTCTCACATTCATACATGACTACTGGAAAAACCATAGCTTTGACTAGACAGATCTTTGTTGCCAAAGTAATGTCTCTGCTTTTTAACACGCTGCCTAGGTTTGTCATAGCTTTTCTTCCAATAAGCAAGAGACTTTTACTTTTATGGCTGCAGTCACCATCTGCAATGATTTTGGAGCCAAATAAATTAAGTCCCTCGCTCTTTCATTGTTTCCTGATCTATTTGCCATGAAGTGATGAGACCAGATACCATGATCTTAGTTTTCTGAATACTGAGTTTTAAGCCAACTTTTTCATTCTTCTCTATTACCTTCATCAAGAAGCTCTTTAGTTCTTCATTTTCTGCTATAAGGGTGGTGTCATCCTCATATTTGAGGTTATTGATATTTCTCCTGGCAATCTTGAGCCATTTGTGCTTCATCCAGTCCAGCATTTCTCATGATATAGTCTGCATATGAATTAAATAAGCAGGGTGACAATATACAGTCTTGACTTACTCCTTTCCCAGTTAGGAACAAGTCTGCTGTTCCATGTCCAATTCTATCTGTTGCTTCTTGACCTGCATACAGATTTTTCAGGAGGAAGGTCAGATGGTCTGGTATTCCATCTTTTAAAGAATTTTCCACAGTTTGTTGTGATCCACACAGTCAAAGGCTTTGGCTTTCTGTTTTTCAAAGCAAAAATAGATGTTTTTTTTCTGGAACTTTCTTGCTTTTTTGATGATCCAAAGTATGTTGCCAATTTGATCTCTAGTTCCTCTGCCTTATCTAAATCCAGTTTGAACATCTGGAAGTTCATGGTTCATGTACTGTTGAAGCCTAGCTTAGAGAATTTTGAGCTTTGCTTTGCTAACGTGTGAGATGAATGCAATTGTGTAGTAGTTTGAGCATTCTTTGACATTACCTTTCTTTGGGATTCAATTGAAACCTCACCTTTTCCAGTCCTGTGGCCACTGCTGAGTTTTCCAAATTTGCTGGCATATTGAGTGCGGCACTTTCACAGCATCATCTTTCAGGATTTGAAATAGCTCAAGTGGAATTCCATCAGCTCCACTAGCTTTGTTTGTAGTAATGTTTCTTAAGGCCCACTTTCCTTCACATTCCAAGATGTCTGGCTCTAGGTGAGTGATCACACCATCATGGTTATCTGGGTCATGAAGATCTTTTTGTATATTTCTTCTGTATATTCTTGACACCTTTTCTTAATACTTTTTGCTTCTGTTAGGTCCATACCATTCTGTCCTTTATTGTGCCCATCTTTGCATAAAATGTTCCCTTGGTATCTCTAATTTTCTTGAAGAGATCTCTAGTCTTTCCCATTCTATTGTTTTCCTCTATTTCTTTGTGTTGATTACTTAGAAATGCTTTATCATGTCTCCTTGCTATTCTTTGGAACTCTGCTTTCAGATGGGTATATCTTTCCTTTTCTCCTTTGCCTTTAACTTCTCTTCTTTTCTCAGTTATCTATAAGGCCTCTTCAGACAACCATTTTGCCTTTTTTTGAATTTCTTTTTCTTGGGGATGGTCTTGATCAGTGCCTCCTATACAATGTCAGGAAACTCCATCCATAGTTCTTCAAGCACTCTATCAGGTCTAATCCCTTGAATCTATGTCACTTCCACTGTATAATCATAAGGGACTTTATTTAGCTCATACCTGAATGTTTCAGTGCTTTTCCCTACTTTCTTCCTTTTGAATCTGAATTTTGCAATAAGGAGTTCATGATCTGAGCCACAGCCAGCTTCAGGTCTTATTTTGCCAGCTGTATAGTGCTTCTCCTTCTTTTGCTGCAAAGAATATTATCAGTCTGATTTCCCTATTGACCATTTGGTGATGTCCATGTATAGAGTCTTCTCTTGAATAGACAGTAGAAACTTCGAAATGGATGCACTCAGCATTACTTAATGCATCTTTCTCAAAATATACATAAGGCCTCTCCTACAAGCAATACCCAGTATGAATCCACTTCAATGACTGTTTTTACTGAATTTTTCTGAGAATGTGGTATTGCAAGTGGGTGATGTAGTAGGTGTATAGGAGATACATTTTATTGGTCCATAGTTAAGAGTAAGTATAAGAGCAATAAATTCTCAAATGACCTTTGAAATCTGTCCTCTGAATAATATATTAAATCTGGAGAAAATTCTAAAATCAAATTACACATCATTGTTTTCTTTTGAGAAGGAAGAATATTAACAAACTATACTCTGCTTAAAATTAAGTATAATTTTATATAAAAAAGCAGTAGATATTTATTTTATAGTTATGATATCTGTTAGGCAGGTAAGTTTCTAAATAACTACTTAGAAGGGTTATATGTGGTAAGTTTTATATGTATTAAGAAAAGTTAAGCTGTGCATCATTGCACATATAGATATTGTAGGATAGCATTAGTCTCAAACTGTGCCATTTTTGCTGATACAAAATTAATTCTATTCTTTGAAAATTTAATTTCAGAGAGACTTTGTATCTCTGATGCAAATAATTTAAATACTATTAAAAACTATATTTCTTTAAGAGAAAAATTAATTCTCTTTTCTGATTGGTAAATTCATTATTATTTTTACTGTAGAATTTTTGTTACTGTATTTTTACTGTAGAATTATGTTGAGAGTGATTTGGCATGGTACTAAAAGATGGCACAAGTTTTTAATATAATTCATGGGAATTAAGGTATTTTCGTGTTGTTGTATTATTGTCCTAGATAGATACCATTACTCTTCTCCTTTGGCCTTTAAATTAAACAAATATTCACACAGTATCTTTTCTATGAGAGAGTGTACACAGGGCACTCTGCTTTGCCTTTGAGGAATGTAAAAGTCAGTGCAGTTGTTGATATCAGTGCCTTATGAAGGTACAAAAAACTAAGGGAGAGGAGTAATTCTACTTCATTTGATAATATAGTTTCTCAGTTGTTCTTTTCTTTTTCTGGAAAAGTGATTTTAAATTAAATTTTGAAAATATACACATTGGAAAGGCAAATGTCAATTACTTAATATGTATATGGTTACTACCATAATTTAGTTATGTTGAAGATACCAGCTGACATAACTGGAAAAGCAAAAACATCAGATTCATAGTTCTTGGGTAACATAATGTGAATTAATTTGATGGAAAAAAAAGCTATTTGCATTAGCTTTAAATAAGAAAATGTTCCAGGAATCTCAGAAAGTTTAGAAATTCAGGAATTATACTTGTCCCTGGTAGAGACTGGAATCAGGAACTGAATAAATGAAAATTAATGCTACTATCTATTTTCTGGGACTTTAAGATTTATTGTTTTTGTTTTGTTTTGTTTTGTTTTCCCCAAAAATGAAACTAAATTTTTATTTTCTTTTTTTCTAAAAGCTATCCTTCTCTGTGAACTTCTAGATCAAAACTGATAAACTGGCATCTGCCTTCTAAATCCAAATTTCCAGAGTGGAAATCCAATGACACTGCTTAGATCAGGAAACAATTCTTGGTTAGCCATGTATTAGTCATGACTGGGAACAGAGTCAGGTCATCCATGGCTTTCCTTTCCTGGCAATAGTGGTGAAAACTCTGTTAAAGTGCCATAATGGACAGTAGTCATGCATTCACTAGACTCAGAAACTGCAACCATTTTCTTATAAACTGTCTAAACTGCATGCTCTGAATGATTTAATTTGTATGACAACTAAAATAATCTTGCTCATGAAGTGTAATGTTTTAAACAATTGATACATCAGCTGAATTTGGCATAAATTTGTGCTTCCTTGGTGGCTCAGAGGTTAAAACATCTGCCTGCAATGTGGGAGACCTAGGTTCGATCCCTGGGTTGGGAAGATCCCCTGGAGAAAGAAATGGCAATCCACTCCAGTATTCTTGCCTGGAGAATCCCATAGATGGAGGAGCCTGGTGGGCTACAGTCCACTGGGTTGCAAAGAGTTGGACACGACTGAGCGACTTCACTTCTAAGATTATCAAGGCTGGGTCTTTAAGAGAAGAAATAGTTTCATAGGATGTGCAAGTAAAAAAATTATATAATAGAATTACAAAAGAGCCTAAAGGGTACAAAATATAAATGAATCTATGGTGGTAATTCAAAGCATAGTAGCGACAGTTGGAAATAAATTGATATTTGGATGTTTTCACACGTAACTTTCAGCTATGGTAAGATTTGTCATAAATCAATATGGTTATATAACTAATATTTCTCTTCTACTGTATTACATAGTAAAATCATTAGTGATCATCTTGTGTGCTATTTTCACGCATCTAAAACCAAGGCAAACAAGACAAACTTCAATTTTCTTAGTTACAGCTTAAACACAAGGTCCTCACCCAAGTCCCATGTCTGAGTGATCAGACTACCTCCTCCCCTCCTGCTTTAAATCTTGTGAGTCAGGATTTAAAATGTGGTCATTGGTGTCCTCCTTTGTAATTAAAGACCGCTCAGGCATTTGAGTTACATGCACAGCAGCTTAGGATCGATTTCTCATTTACTAGCCCTTTTCTTTTCCAAGTTGAAATGATTCTATTCACTGCTGACTGTGTAACTCTGTTCCTTACCCTATATATCAAGGCTTGGACACCCTCACAAACCATTTATCTAGCAGAGGTAACAAAATGCTCAATTCTTAGTAAAGAATAATAAGAGTAGCAGCTGGAACCTTATTGTTAGTTTAAATAGTTTTATTTAATTTTAAGGTCCTAACCTGCCTTAGTCAAGGATAATTTGGTTGCAAAGTGCTGAAACCCACTGAGAGAAACTCAGTAAAAAGAGGAAGGGGACTATTATGTAAATTTAGGAGAGTCTTAAAGAAATCCAAATAAAGGAAATGTAGCTAGCCTTCATAGCAAATGGTTCTCTCCCCCCTCAATCTGTCTCTGTCTCCTTCTCTCACTCCCTTTCTATGTCTCCCTCATTTCCTTTCATCTAACCTTCCTGCTGGCATTGTACCAGAGACAGGGATCAAGACCATCCCCATGGAAAAGAAATGCAGAAAAGCAAAATGGCTATCTGAAGAGGGCTTACAAACAGCTGTGAAAAGAAGAGAGGTGAAAAGCCAAGGAGAAAAGGAAAGATATAAGCATCTGAATGCAGAGTTCCAAAGAATAGCAAGAGATAAGAAAGCCTTCCTCAGTGATCAATGCAAAGAAATAGAGGAAAACAACATAATGGGAAAGACTAGAGATCTCTTCAAGAAAATTATAGATACCAAGGGAACATTTCATGCAAAGATGGGCTCCATAAAGGACAAAAATGGTATGGACCTAACAGAAGCAGAAGATATTAAGAAGAGGTGGCAAGAATACACAGAACTGTACAAAAAGATCTTCATGACCAAGATAATCATGATGGTGTGATCACTCACCTAGAGCCAGACATCCTGGAATGTGAAGGCAAGTGGGCCTTAGAAAGCATCACTATGAACAAAGCTAGTGGAGGTGATGGGATTCCAGTTGAGCTGTTACAAATCCTGAAAGATGATGCTGTGGAAGTGCTGCACTCAATATGCCAGCAAATTTGGAAAACTCAGCAGTGACCATAGGACTGGAAAAGGTCAGTTTTCACTCCAATCCCTAAGAAAGGCAATGCCAAAGAATGCTCAAACTACCGCACAATTGCACTCATCTCACATGCTAGTAAAGTAATGCTCAAAATTCTCCAAGCCAGGCTTCAGCAGTACGTGAACCGTGAACTCCAGATGTTCAAGCTGGTTTTAGAAAAGTCAGAGGAACCAGAGATTAAATTGCCAACATCCGCTGGATCATCGAAAAAGCAACAGAGTACCAGAAAAACATATATTTCTGCCTTATTGATTATGCCAAAGCCTTTGACTGGATGGGTCACAATAAACTGTGGAAAATTCTGAAAGAGATGGGAATGCCAGAGCACCTGACCTGCCTCTTGAGAAACCTATATGCAGGTCAGGAAGCAACAGTTAGAACTGGACATGGAACAACGAACTGGTTCCAAAGAGGAAAAGCAGTATGTCAAGGCTGTATATTGTCACCCTGCTTATTTAACTTCTGTGCAGAGTACTTCATGAGAAACGCTGGGCTGGAAGAAGCACAAGCTAGAATCAGGTTTGCTGGGAGAAATATCAATAAACTCAGATATGCAGATGACACCACCCTTATGGCAGAAAGTGAAGAGGAACTAATAGGCTTCTTGATGAAAGTGAAAGAGGAGAGTGAAAAAGTTGGCTTAAAGCTCAACATTCAGGAAATGATCATGGCATCTGGTACCATCACTTTATGAGAAGTAGATGGGGAAACAGTGGAAACAGTGTCAGACTTTATTTTTGGGGGCTCCAAAATCACTGCAGATGGTGATTGCAGCCATGAAATTAAAGACACTTACTCCTTGGAATAAAAGTTATGACCAACCTAGATAGCATATTCAAAAGCAGAGACATTATATTGCTGATTAAGGTCCGTCTAGTCAAGGCTATGGTTTTTCCAGTGGTCATGTATGGATGTGAGAGTTGGACTGTGAAGAAAGCTGAGCATCGAAGAATTGATGCTTTTGAACTGTGGTGTTGGAGAAGACTCTTGAGAGTCCCTTGGACTGCAAGGAGATCCAACCAGTCCATTCTGAAGGAGATCAGCCCTGGAATGGAATGATGCTGAAGCTGAAACTCCAGTACTTTGGCCACCTCATGCGAAGAGTTGACTCATTGGAAAAGACTCTGATGCTGGGAGGGATTGGGGACAGGAGGAGAAGGGGACGACAGAGGATGAGATGGCTGGATGGCATCACCGACTTGATGGGCGTGAGTCTGAATGAACTCCGGGAGATGGTGATGGACAGGGAGGCCTGGTGTGCTGCTATTCATGGAGTTGCAAAGAGTCAGACACAACTGAGCGACTGAACTGAACCTCTCTGCTACTTTATTCTCCCTACTCTTTTCTTTTTCCTTACACCTTTAAGCTTCTCCTTCTCTTAACTGTTTGTAGAAACTTTATCACAGCCAATCTGAAGTGATAGGCTGTGACCTCAACACTAAGCCATGTTTCACCTCAAAGTCTCACAGCTAACTGATTCATTTTCAGACCCTTTTCAAATTTTGAAAAAGAATTTAATAAACTCGACTAGGGTCATCTGGTTAACTTTTGGCTGAGTATGAAGTAGGGTTACTGTTGAGGGCGCCTCTTCTAGAACTTTAACAACTAAGATCCTCTTTGGATGAACTGATTGGTGGGCAATCACTTACATTTCCAATATGTATCCCTTTCAGTTTTGAATTCAGATTTGATGAATTATTATTGGTGGTGGTAGTGATTTAGCCACTAAATTGTTTCACACTCTCTGAGACCCCATGAACTGTATGCAGCCTGTGAGGCTTCTCTGCCCATGGGATTTTCCACGAAGAATACTGGAGTCAATGGTCATTCCCTTCTTCAGAGGATCTTTCCGACACAGGGATCAAATCTATGTCTCCTGCAGGGCAGGCTGATTCTTTACCACTAAGCCATGAGAGAAGGAAGGTGTCTGCTATATTTTAAGCTTCATTGTACTTAATATGGTTTTTAAAACAACCCTGTGATAATTAAATTACTCTTACCTATTAGTTAAAAAAAAAAAAAAAAGACAGTGATTTTAATAGAATTCTTTGAGGATCTGATCATAACCGGCAATGGTGGGGGCATAGCAGGGAGAGAAAAATATTAGCCTGAGTTATCAATTTCTTGATTTTTTTTTTTTTTGGAAAAATTCTAAAAAATGTTGCTGAAGAGTTTTTCTCTTTTCTTTAATTCTGGTTATATGCCATTTCAAAAGACATCAATGATCTTTTTCTCTTTAGTACTTTTTCAGCACTCTTTTGAGAAGGAAATGGCAACCCACTTCAGTATTCTTGCCTGGAGAATCCCAGGGACAGAGGAGATTGTTGGGCTGCCGTCTATGGGGTTGCACAGAGTCGGACATGACTGATGCGACTTAGCAGCAGCAGCAGCAGCAGCAGCAGCATTCTTAAGTCTTTTCCCTTTTTCAGACTTCTGTAAAGTATTCATTTAATGTTTTCTGACATGTTGGGTATTCCTTCCTTAGTTTGCTAGGTGGCATACTGCTGCCAAGTCACTCCAGTCGTCTCTGACTCTGTGTGACCCCATAGACAGCAACCCACCAGGCTCCCCATCCCTGGGATTCTCCAGGCAAGAACACTGGAGTGGGTTGCCATTTCCTTCTCCAATGCATGAAAGTGAAAAGTGAAAGTGAAGTCACTCAGTCGTGCCTGACTCTTAGCAACCCCATGGACTGCAGCCTACCAGATTCCTCCATCCATGGGATTCTCCAGGCAGGAGTACTGGAGTGGGGTGCCATACTTCTGGCTTATTAAATAGTTTCCAAGTGTATGCTTGTGTGTACATTTTCTGTGGTTGTATGACATTCATTTGGTTAGGTCATTAACTGGTCAAGTGGTGGCAATGAAGGGTGCATCTACCTTGTTTCTGTACCTCCCTTTGCAAATATCTAGAGGAAATCTTTTACCTGGGATTTAATAAAGATACCAGTAGGATTAGAAAATAGATGAAGAATACTGACATAGACTTCGAGGTTGGATGAGCATCTACATATTACAGCCACATCAGATTTTATTGTGTTTCACTTCATTGTGTTTCACAGATACTGCATTTATATATATATATATATATAAATTGAAGGTTTGTGACAACCCTACATCAAGCAATTCTATTTGTGCCATTTTCCAACAGTTTTTCATTTTGTATCTTTTTCATATTCTGTTAATTCTCAGAATATTTCAAATTTTCATTATTATTATATTTTAGGTGATTTTCTATTAGTGATCTTTGATGTTACTCTTGTAAAATGGGTGGGGGTGTGGTCCATGAACCATATAGGACTGTGAACTTAATTAAAAATTATTTTGTGTGTTTCCTGACAGCTTCACTGACAGGCCATTTCCTTGTCTCTTTCCGTCTTCTCAGGTCTCTCTATTTCCTGAGGCATAACAATAGTTAAATTAGGCAAATTAATAACCTTACAATGGACTCTAATTGTTTGAGAGAGAGTCCTATGCCTCTCACTTTAAATCAAAAGATAGAAATGAGTCATCTTAATGAAGAAGTCATGTCAATAGCTAAGATAGGGCAAAACTAGAGTTCTCATGTTAAACAGTTAGCCAAGTTGTGAATAAAAAAGAAAAGTTCCTGAAGGAAAAAATTAAAAGTGATACTTCAGTGAACACATGAAAAATAAGCAAACAAGCCTTAATGCTTATATGGAGAAAGTTTAAGTGGTCTGGATATAAGATGAACCCAGGCACAATATTCTCTGAAACAAAAGTTGAATTCAGAACAAAGCCCTATCTCTCATTTCTTTGAAGGCTGAGAGAGGTGAGAAAGCTGCAGAACAAATGTTTGAAGCTAGCAGAGGTTGATTCATGAGATTTAAAGAAAGAAGCTCTCTCATAATATAAAAGTCCAATGTGAAGCAGCAAGTGCTGCTGTAGAAGGTGCAGCAAATTTTCCAAAAGAGCTCCCTAAAATAGTGAAAGTGGCTACACTGAAAGACAGATTTTCAGTGTATACAAAACAGCATTTTATTGGAAGAAGATGCCAACTAATACTTTCATAGCTAGACAGAAGTCAATGTGTGGCTTGAAAGTTTCAAAGGACAGACTGACTCCCTTGTTAGAGGCTAATGCAGCTGGTGACTTTAAGTTAAAGCCAATGTTTATTTACCATTCAAAAAAAAAAAACAAAAAACTAGAGCCCTTAAGAACATGTCAATGTATGGCAAAACAAATACAGTATTGTAACATAGAATAAAGTATTAAAAAAAAAAAAGGTTAGGCTGTTGAAAGATATTGATTGCAACAGAAGACAATATATATACATGTATAACTGAATCACTTTACTGTACACCTGAAACTAACATTGCAAATCAACTATATTTCAATAAAAAATGGTAATTCAGTACAAAAAAATTAAAAAAATAAAACAGAGTTTAATCATTAAAAAAAAAAAAGAAGAATTATGGTAAGTCTACTTAGCATACGCTCTCTAAATGGAACAACAAAGTCTGAATGACAGCACATCTACTTACAACATGGTTAATCAAATATTTTCAGTCCACTGTTAAGACCTATTGCTTAGAAGAAAAGATTCACTTCAAAGTGTTACTGCTCATTGACAATGCAGCTGGCTACCCAAGAGCTCTGAAGGAGATGTGCAAGATGAATGTTTTCATGCCTACCAACACAACATCTATCTGCAACCTTTGGATCACGAGTAATTTTGACTTTCAAGTCTTACTATTTCAGAAATGCATTTCATAAGGACATAGCTGCCATAGATATCAATGCCTTTGATGTATCTGGGCAAAGCAGATTGAAAACCTTCTGGAAAGGATTCATCATCTAGATGCCATGAAGAACTCTTGTGATTTATAGGAAGAGGTGAAAATATCAACATCAACAAGTGTTTGGAAGAAGTTGATTCCAACTTTCTTTAATGACTTCAAGACATTCAAGATGTTAGTAGAGAAAGTAAATGCAGTTGTGGTAGAAATAGCTATAAAACTAGAATTAGAAGTGGAGCACAAAGATGCGATTGAATCGCTACAATCTCATGAGGGATCTTTAGTGAATGAGGAGTTGCTTTTTATGAATGATTAAAGAAAGTGGTTTCTTGGAATATAATCTATTCCTATCTGTTCCTATAATCTTTCTAGTGACATTATTGAAATGACAGCAAAGTACTTAGACTATTACATAAATTTGGTTGATAAAACGAGGTGGGATTTGAGAGGATGGACACTAATTTTCAAAGACATTTTATGGTATCAAACAACATTGAATGCTACAAAGAAATTATTCATGAAAGAAAAATCAATTAATGTGGCAAAGTTCTTTGTTGTCTTGTTTTAAGAAATTGCCACAGTCACCTCAGCCTTCAGCAACCACCATCCTGACCAGTCAGCAGCCATTGATATCACAGCAAAGTACTTCACCAGCAAAATATGACAATTTACTGAAGGCTCAGATTATGGTTATCATTTTTAAGAATAAAATATTTTTAACTGAGTATATACACTGTTTTTAAGGACAAATGCTATTAACTATAGTACAATATGACTGCAGTAGAGTTTAAACATAACTTTTGAGTGTTCTTGCCTGGGGCATCCCAGGGATGGGGGAGCATCGGGGGCTGCCGTCTCTGGGGTCGCACAGAATCGGACACGACTGAAGCGACTCAGCAGCAGCAGCAGCAGCAGTCAAGGCTATGGTTTTTCCAGTGGTCACATATGGATGTGAGAGTTGGACTATAAAGAAAATTGAGTGCAAAAGAATTGATGCTTTTGAACTGTGGTGTTGAAGAAGATTCTTGAGAGTCCCTTAGACTGCAAGGAGATCCAATAAGTCCATCATAAAGGAAATCAATCCTGATTATTCATTGAAAGGACTGATGTTGAAGCTGAAGTTTCAATACTTTGGCCACCTGATGCAAAGAACTGACTCATTTGGAAATACCCTGATGCTGGGAAAGATTGAATGCAGGAAGGGAAGGGGACAACAGAAAACGAGACAGTTTGCCGACTCCACGGACATGAGTTTGAGTAAACTCCAGGAGTTGGTGGTGGACAGAGAGGCCTGGCATGCTGCAGTCCATGGGGTCTCAAAGAGTTGGACACAACTGAGGAACTGAACTGAACTTACATGCACTGAGAAACCTAATATTCTGTGTAACTTGCTTTATTGCAATGTTTGCTCTACTATGGGCTGGAACTGAACCCTCCAAATCTCCAAGTGATGCCTGTGTACTGGAAAAGTTACTTAACTCTGTAGGTTCTGAAATAAGGATGTTACTACTTATCCTATAGTGTGGTTTTGAAGATGAAGTCAGAAAACTATGAGCTGAAAATATATGCATGATAAATTATAGTGATTATTAATGCAATGGAGCAGATTGCACACAATGCATGGTCATGACTACCACTTGCTTTTTTGTTAGCTTTTTATCATCATGATATTATTAAAGCAATAAGCTAGTATTTCAGCTTCCCAGTCCTAGTCCTAGATTCCCTTCCCTCCTGAGATTCTTATTTTTTATTATGATTTTTTCATTTGATTCTCCATGTTTTTGTGATTTCATCCCACTATTAATGAAACTGTTTACACTACAGTGAGTTCTCACATTTTTGTTTGCAGTTTCTCAAAAATGTACCATTTTTAGTAACAAATTAT
Organism: Nanger dama; assembly: GCA_917880005.1. Taxonomy (NCBI): domain Eukaryota; kingdom Metazoa; phylum Chordata; class Mammalia; order Artiodactyla; family Bovidae; genus Nanger; species Nanger dama. Next base: position 43,969,645 of record CAKJTW010000007.1, read on the forward strand.
AAGATAATTTCAGCTATTAGAGGAATAGCCACAATTAACTATTTCTCAAACTGAGTCATCATCCTTGGCTGTATTTTCTTAGGAGCTGAAGCTGAGTTTTTTTTTTTTTTTTTTTAATAAGAGTTATCAAGGAATTGCAAGAAGTTTGTGTCTTGAATTAACCTTTTTTTTTTTTTAAAGGATGCTGTGAAGAAATAAAATCTCATATTGTGAGATTTTGATACAATGCTATCATTCAACAAACCCAGTCTCCCTTGAGTCCTACATGTTCAGCTGAGAGAAACAACTTTGGTTTAATTGGAAGGTCTGAAGAATCCTGTTTTATACCTTTTAGTTCAGAAGTTGATCCCTCTTGGGCTTTACTTATTACCTGAATTCCCCAGAAGTTATAACCATCAGAAAAGGGATGACAACAAAGATTCAGGTTATGATAAGAGCTTTCAAAAGTGATTATGAAGAGGCTAGGGTTGAAAGGATTATAACATATGTAAAACTAATATATTTATCTTTTATGAATGCAGAAATTCTTGGCAGTTCAGGCATCTGTGCAATTAAGATGCTATGAAATTTCTTTGAGCAGTCTTAATTTGGGTTTGTTGCAGTCTGTTTGTTTAAAATGTTTAGTAACTCATGCCCCAATTGCTTGTTTAAACCCCCACTGACTGACAAGTTTTCTGTAACAATTGATAAAATATAGATCACCCTGAATATTTATACATAATTTGTATGTGAGTGACACGATTAACATAAGCTTAATTTGTTAGCGAAATAAAAATTTTCAGAATGTCTTCATGTGTTCTACTGAAATGATTAGCAGAAGTCATTAATCAATGAAGTTCTTTTGTTCTTAATTATGTCAGATGAATGACTACACACAGAAAAGAGTATCTGGTTAATATTAGGCTCTTCATTAAAAAGGCTTAATTTTTTAAATAAACCAGATAATTTCAGAGCCTAAGCTACTGTGATCAAGTTAGACATTTTTTTAAAAGTTCACTAATGATTTAACTTCAAGAGGTTACATATGTTTCTGTCTTACCAAATTCACTCTTTCATTTTAAAAAACTCTTGTGGGACTTCATGTATTTTTAAGGAATCCAAATTTGTAAGTCTACTTCATCATCCCTTGCAAATTATGGAGAAGGACATTAATTTCATGGTAAACAAAGTGAAGCTTAACTCATGTATCCTCAACAAACTAATGAAAGCTAGGTTCCAATCCACTGTAAAATACCCAAATCTTGTTTATGCTGCTCAGTTTCTTAGCTCACTGGATCAGGTCTTTGTTTACTATTAACTAGACTATTATGATCCCAAAATTAAAATTTTAAGTTAAGTGATTTATAAAGCTTAACTTATCTTGAATTTCAGTCTTCTTCTTCTTTACCAAGTAACTATAGATTTTCTAGATTTTCTCCAATTATGTTTTAGTTTTCTAACATCATCTCCTAAAGCAAATCAGTCTCTAATATTCATTGGAAGGGCTGATGTTGAAGCTGAAACTCCAATACTTTGGGCACCTTTTAGGAAGAACTGACTTATTTGAAAAGATATACACTATGGAATACTACTCAGCCCTTAAAAAGAATAAATTTGACTCAGTTCTAATGAGATGGATGAAATTGGAACCAATTATACAGAGTGAAGTAAGCCAGAAAGAAAAACACCAATACAGTATACTGACACATATATATGGAATTTAGAAGACAGTAATGATGACCCTATATGTGAGACAACAAAGAGACACAGAGGTATAGAGTGGACTTTCGGACTCTGAGAGAGAGGAAAAGGTGGGATGGTTTGGGAGAATGGCAATGAAACATGTATATTTTCCTGTAAGAAACGAAGCGCCAATCTATGTTCAATGTAGGATGCAGGATGCATGGGGCTGATGCACAGGATGATTCAAGTAGAGGATGTGGGGTGGGAGGTGGGAGGGGGCTTCGGCATTGGGAGATTGTGTTCACCTATGGCTGATTCGTGTCAATGTATGGCAAAACAAATACAGTATTGTAATTTAAAAAAATAATAAATAAATTAAAAAAAAATGAAAAGATCCTGATGCTGTGCAAGATTGAAGGCAGGAGAAGGGGATGACAGGGGATGAGTTGGTTGGATGGCATCACTGACTTGATAGACATGAGTGTGAGCAAACTTCAGGGAGATAGTGCTGTACAGGGAAGCCTGGCATGCTGCAGGCCATGGGGTTGCAAAGAGTCAGATGAGACTGAGCGACTGAACTGAACTAAGCATCGTCTCCACCACTTCTTTCTCTTTGTTAGACCATAGTGGTAGGAGTTAGAGGAATCCCCAACTCTAAAGATACCAGTCTTATGTTCACAGGTGACAAAAGAGAATCTCTGAAATTCTGAGAGCCTTTGTTCCTTTTGCTGTGATTTTAAAAATAAGACTCTATCTTTTGGCAGCAAACGTTTCTTTGATTTATAAAACTTGTGATCAAGTCAATTAAGGGAGTCAGGAATTTTGTTTTTGGAAATGTGATTCTATCAGTAAGTAAAGCAGGAAAGAATGATCTTGCTCTTATAAAAACTCAGAAGAGAGGTGATTTGTATTTAATCACCAAGAGATGACAGATATTTTGTCTAGTGTTTTAGGAAAATGCAAAGAATGGAATTGAATAGAATTAATATAGATGGGACATGGAAAATATGCTAGTTTTTAAAGTATTGTTCAGAAGGGAAAGCAATCTTTAAATCACTGGCCTGTTTTATGCACAGAAGAGAAGTTGAGTATACAAAGAAATGACAAGAAAGATAACTCATCAGGGTATAAAGCAAAATGAATATCACCTACCTTACAACAATCATTTGTCTTACAACAATGATTGTAAGACAGCAATGTTGTCTTACAACAATGTCGTAAAACAAAGTCTTACAACAATGTAGTCCTTACAACAATCATACAAAGCCCATTTGTCTAGGAACTTTTCTTATAGGTTCTCCCATAGCTTAGCCTTGAAGTCAGTAATCGTTTTCATGTGTAAATTATTAACTACCATTATCATTTTTATGTAACACAGTTCAAAATTGAATTGTCAACTTATAGAAATTAATCTACTTTCAGACAGTTAATAATTGAGTTTTGAATCTATCAGGTTGACAAAACAGACTATGAATTTGTAGTGAACACTAATAAGATAATACAGAACATTAGCTCCTGTCTGAAAAATATTGCTTGACATTTTTAAAGAAAATATGAATTTAAAAGAAGTCTTCTTTCCTATAACCAATTTCATCAGGCCTAGTAAAAGGGCTACATGTTTCATTAATTAAATAAATAAATAAAACTAGACTTTGCATGAAACATTATTACCAACATTTAAAACCTTCCCCTTAGTCCAGTAACTAAGCTGAATTTCAATAATACAGTGAGTTACATAATCCGTGCATGGCTTCCTAGTAAACAGCAATTTAATTGAGGGGTAGTATACAGTTGATCGATGCATGGATGGTGCAACATGGTATATGCTCATTGCTGAACAAAGAGAGTCTCTTGTTTATAGAAAAGAGTGTTCCTCAGAGACCTTGGGGGCAGTTGTGGAAGATTTCAGAGAGAAGGCAAACTTAACAGAAGTGGGAGCCAAAGAAGAGAGGATGGGGTAAGATGAAAGCAGGATAGTGGCAGAAAGCAGGGAACTCTACAGATTTATTTTTTTTTTTCTTTTAAGTTTGAAGTGATTGGATCAGTTTAGTTGAAGTTTTATTTATTTTTTTACATTTTATAATGAAAGTAAAAATGAAATAAATATTGTATTATACATGATTTAATAATATAAGCAATTTGTTCTTACAAAATATATATATATATATGATTATTTTCCTTTTTAATTTGGTTTGAGATTTTGTAATACAGAGATTTGAAGTTTAAGAACTAAGTTTATTGCATTGCATCGCTTTAACAGCTGTCATCACATTCTTGATAAGTTTCATTCATGTCCAACTCTGCAACCCATGAACTGAAGCCCACCAGGCTCCTTTGTCCATGGAATTTTCTAGGGAAGAATACCTGAGTGGTTTGCCATGCTCTCCTCCATGGAAGAAATGTACTTACAATAAAAGAACTGCAATATCAATTGAGCCTACTAAATCATGGTACTTATTTTCTAATCCCATCATCATTCATTTGAAAGTGATTGATGAAATCTATGTGATGTATTTCTATCTACCCTGATATTCAGTTGCGAACTATTTCCAAAGTTATTTCTTAATTGTCACTTAAAATGTGGGGAAAAGTTTCTCCTTCATTGGAAAGCTATGCACTGTCCATAACATACTCTTGCAAGTTATTTGATTCTGATTCATGGGAGTTATTTTATAATTTCTTAATGTATTCATTTCCACTGGTATCATTCCTGATAGCAAGGGAAAACAATTCTGGTCTCTAGATGTGCAGATGTATTCTGTCTCATGTTGGGCAATCCTCTCATTTCCCCTCTTGCCATGGAAAGAACATGGCAAGACACTTCGCATCCATTTGCACTTTCATTTCAGTATTCCTGATCTATTAATGTGTTTGCTTTTTGTATTCTTCTTTCATTTGGCTATATCATCTCACTTGCTTCCTTATTAATGTGCTAAAATCTTAAACAGGGATTCATTTTGTTATGTGTATAAGAATTATAACTTGACCCCTTTTTGAACGTTAGCCTTTAAAAAACAAATGGATCCAAAACTCCAAAAATTTATTTAGAAGACTGGAAAAGAAGTTAGAAAATTTACTTTTCAAGTTTATCTGTGCAGACACAATTTTTTTTTTTAATAAAACAGACTTCCTTTATCCAACAAAATCAAGATGACACCCAACCATCTCATCCCCTGTCATCCGCATCTCCTCCTGCCCTCAATCTTCCCCAACATCAGCATCTCTTCTAATGAGTCCAAACTTTGAATCAAATAGTAAAAGTATTGGAATTTCAGCTTCAGCATCAGTCCTTCCAATGAGCATTCAAGACTGATTTCCTTTAGAAAGGACTGGCTGGATCTCCTTGCAGTCCAAGGGACTCTCAAGTGTCTTCTCCAGTACCACAGTTCAAAACCATCAATTCTTTAGCCCTCATCTTTCTTTATAGTCCAACTCTCATATCCATACATGACTAGTGGAAAAACCATAGCTTTGACTAGACAGACCATTGTTGGCAAAGTAATGTCTCTGCTTTATAATATGCTGTCTAGCTTGGTCATAATTTCCATTTCAAGGAGCAAGATTCTTTTAATTTCATGGCTGCAGTCGGCATCTGCAGTGATTTTGAGTGAAGTCAAGTCACTCCATCGTGTATGACTCTGACTCCATGGACTGTAGCCTACCAGGCTCCTTGGTCCATAGGATTTTGGAGTCCCCCAAAATAAATTCTGTCACTGGTTCCACTGTTTCCCCATCTGTTTGCCATGACGTGATGGGACCAGATGCCATAATCTTAGTTTTCTGAATTTTAAGCCAACTTTTTAACTCTTCTCTTTCACTTTCATCAAGAGTGTCTTTAGTTCTTCTTCACTTTCCGCTATAAGGGTGGTGTCATCTGCGTATCTGAGGTTATTGATATTTCTCCCAGCAATCTTGATTCATTTGTACTCCAACTAGTCCAGCATTTCTCATGATGTTTCCTGCATATAATTTAAATAAGAAGGAGACAATATACAACCTTGATGTACTCCTTTTCCTATTTGGAACCAGTCTGTGTTCCATGTCCAGTTCTAACTATTGCTTCTTGACCTGCATACAGATTTCTCAGGAGGCAGGTCAGGTGGTCTGGTGTTCCCATCTCTTGAAGAATTTTCCACAGTTTGTTGTGATCCACACAAAGTCTTTGGCATAGTCAATAAAGCAGAAGTAGGTATTTTTTTCTGGAACTCTCTTGTTTTTTTTTGATGAGCCAATGGATTTTGGCAATTTGATTTCTGGTTCCTTTTCTAAAACCAGCTTGAACACCTGGAAATTCACAGTTCATGTATTGTTGAAGCCTGGCTTGGAGAATTTTGAGCAAAACTTTACTAGCATGTGAGATGAGTGCAATTGTGTTGTAGTTTGAGCATGCTTTAACATTGTCTTTCTTTTCGATTGGAATGAAGACTGACCTTTTCTAGTCCTGTGGCCACTGCTGAGTCTTCCAAATTTCTGGCATATTCAGTGTAGCATTTTCACAGAATCATCTTTTAGAATTTGAAATTGCTCCACTGGAATTCCACCATTTCCACTAGCTTTTTCATAGTGATGCTTCCTAAGGCCCAATTGACTTCACATTCCAGGATGTGTGGCTCTAGGTGAGTGATCACACTATTGTGATTGCACTGTATTAGTGTGCTTCTAATTATTTTGTCTCCTCAGCTCAAGCTAAATAATTTAATCAATTATTTTGATGAATCCAACTGAATCAAGAAGGAAATGGCAACCCACTCCAGTATTCTTGCCTGGAGAATCCCAGGGATGGGGAGCCTGGTGGGCTGCCGTCTACGGGGTCTCACAGAGTCGGACATGACTGAAGCGACTTAGCAGCAGCAGCAACTGAATCAAACGAAAAAAAAATTTATCTTAAAAGAGAAACACAGCAATTTGGGATGAAAGTGTCATTTGGTATAGTATGTGTTTACATGGTTTCTTTAATTCTCCACTTCTTTTTCTGTGAAGAGATATAATTAACAAAGCAGTCAAAATAATCATATATTTTTCTCTAGTCTTAGGTTCAACCTAATAAGTATACAAGTTTGTTCCTTTGTAAGTGCCCTTGTGGTCATTTGATTTGTTGTAATTAAGAAGTATTTAAGGGAAAATGTATGCATCTATTTAGCAGTAATATATAGTAGGTGTAGACTGTTAGGAAAAAGTGTTTCAAAATAAAGTAATTGAACTAGGAATGCGAATTTCCTACTAAAAGAAAGCAAATGTTATTTTTCCCAGAATATCTAGATAGTTCAGTCACAAAGTATGTTTAGTTAAATTATATGAATTTATAGTGTGTATTTGTTACTCAGTCATTTCTGACTCTTTGAAACTCCATGGACTGTAGCCCACTAGGCTTCTCTGTCTGTAGAATTCTCTGGGCAAGAATACTGGCGTGGGTAACCATTTCCTTCTCTAAGGGATCTTCCTGACCTGGGGATCGAACCCTGGTCTCCTGAATTGCCAACAGATTCTTAACCATCTAAGTCACCAGGGAAGCCCATATTTATCTGGTTTATGGAGTACTTATCCAATCTCTATCTCTTGTAGTGGCTTTCTCTTTGTAAGTCTTCTGTTTACTTCAAAATAAATGAATAATAAAATGCTAAATCTGTATCTAATATCAAAATACAAAGCCTATTTTATCATCTGGATCTGCCTTTATTGCCAGGGTTATATTTGTATATTCCAAATGGTTGAAAAATAAAGAAAATTTCTATATTTATAAACATATTCAATATTGGCTGCTAATATTACTTTTTACAGCTTATTTGCAAATGATCTCTTACAAAGTAAATCCTTTCACTCACTCTGATTCCTATTAGTTTACCTTCTTCAAACCTTCACTGTGAGGAGACTCTTCAACAATTTCATTCTTACGCACAAAACTCATTTTGATTCACATCCATCTCTTTTTATGATTTGATGCATTTGTCAGGTAGAATTCATTCAATTTAGGAAAGAAAATGATTGGTGCCCAGAAATGCTCTATCATGACGTGTACACCCACACCTAAGGCTTCATTGTACCTATTTAGCAAAACTATTTCTGGAAGACTATGCCATAGTGGAAACTGACTGGGCAATATGTACCTTTAATACCTCCTCCTTTAACTGACAGTGAAAACAAATAGTGAAACAGAAGACAGATGCTGGAAAATGTAATAAATTTTAAATGCATTAATTGATTTTATTAAGCTCTTAGCTAAAACATCACTTTCTTTTAATCCACTCTCTTCTCTTAGCCTGGTAAAGGAGATAGATAAAAGTTTTATTCTTCCAGTTACATTTATTTTAAACACCTTTGTAATTCAAAGAAGAAAGGAATGGATAGTACTGCAACAGATATCGGTCAAAAGGGAAATTAAACCCAATATACTTAAAAGTAAATTCTGGACTATCTTTAATTGTAAGACTTATGAAACACTAATACACAAAAATATATTAACAAACAGCTCTCTGTTTGAAAACTTATTCTTCAAAAGAATAAGAACAGGACACAGAATCCCCAGAGGCATTGAATATCCAAGCTTCGCCTTAGATTTTAGTGTAATGCTCACAAGAATTGTGTAAGGAAAGCATAGACTTCATTATTAAGCATTTTGAGGCCCTAAATCAAATTGAAAGTAATTTTTTTTTTACATTGAAGAGCCTAGGAGATCCTTGCACATATTAAATGCTTGACTGAAGTCCCCACTTTCTGTAGATTTGGGAATAGTAATATCTAAGACGAGGAAGAAGCCAGAAAGTACAGTATATGAAACCATATTTTATCATTTCTATCTCACACCTTTATACAATAGCAATTAATAGATGATTTATTTTTGTTTTAAAAATTATTTGTAATAAGTACTCTAGTGCATTGTACACAATTTTAAAAGGATAAAATTATGTATTTCTCCTTCTCATGTTTCCTGACTGTTTAGTTCCCCACACCAAAAGGCAAGTACTATTAATGGCTTCCTATGTCTTCATTATGTGTATACATAAAATATACATGTATATATAAACACATGTATATATGTATATATAAACACAAGGGCCTCCTAGGTGGCATTACCTGGTAAAGAACCCACCTGCCAGTGTAGGAAATGTGACAGACTTGGGTTCGATCCCTGGGTCAGGAACATCTCCTAGAATAGAAAATGGCACCCCACCAGGAGAATTCAATGGTGGGTTATAGTCTGGTCTACAGAGGAGCCTGGTGGGCTACAGTCCATGGGATCTCATAGTCGAGCACAACTAAACATCTGAGCAAAGCAAAATATATACGTAAACACACATATATCTGTTAGAAGTATAGGTTTTCTTCATTTCATCAAACTAGTAGCATACTCTACATACTCTTCAGCAGCTTGCTTTGTTCACTTAAACTATTATTTGAGATTTTTCTATGCTGCTGCTGCTAAGTCACTTCAGTTGTGTCCGACTCTGTGTGACCCCATAGACAGCAGCCCTCCAGGCTCCCCCGTGCCTGGGATTCTCCAGGCAAGAACACTGGAGTGGGTTGCCATTTCCTTCTCCAATGCATGAAAGTGAAAAGTGAAAGTGAAGTCGCTCAGTTGTGTCCGACTCTTAGCGACCTCATGGACTGCAGCCTACCAGACTCCTCCATCCATGGGATTTTCCAGGCAAGAGTATTAGAGTGGGGTGCCATGATTTTTCTATACCAGTACATAAAGTGACATTTCTTTAGGCACTGTATGACTTTATGTAAATATTTCTTAGAATGTTTCCTATTAATAGACATTTTTGTTTATTTGAAACTTTTTATTACACAAAAAACTGTAATGATTTGAGTTATACATATATAATTGCTTTTGTATGTGAGCATAACAGTAAAACAGAATCCAAAAGTGAAATTAAAGGGTCTACTAATCTATTTAATGTTTTAGTCTTTTATCAATTTATAAACATATAAAAATGCTTTACTTCTTCAGCCACACAGTATATTATGTAACTTTTTTGATCTCCAACAATCAGCTTAATAAGAAAAAAAAATCATCACAGATTTAAGTTGCATTCCTTTATTAGGAATGCTGTCAAGCATATTTGCATACATTTCAAGTTTATACATGATTCCACAGTGATAAAATATCAGCACAAACAGGATGGTCAACAATTGCTGCATGGGGAGATGTTCTTATATTGTGTTTGCGTGGAAGAGTGATCTGAATATTGGGATGGTGGCTCTCTCACCATCTGTCTCCGAGTTCTGCCCCTGAGTCTCAGGACTATGTAACATTTTACTCAAAAGTCTCCCCATCTTTGGGGCCCCAGGTTGGTTGGTTGGTGAGAGACGGTATTTTTCTCAGAGAGTCAATACACACCCTGATCCATTTTACTCTTGAAAAACAGAACTGACAGTTTTCATAATGATACTGGCAAGGGTTTACTTTTGTTTTAAAGAAAAAGCATTTATTTTTAGTTCATGTGCAGTGATACAGACCTTTCAAAATCTCTTCTTTGGATTTGTTGGTTAAAAGAACATCACAAAGTGATGAAAAAAACAAAACACCTCAGGAATACTGCTTTAGAAAGAAAAATTATTGACACCGAACATTCGATATTACTAAGCTAAATCTAAGTTGACTTGTTAAATAGTCAACAATTAGAATAAAAATTGAAAATCACTAACAACCACTAAGGCATGGCTGCCACCATCAATGGACACTGTTCCCAGCATTGAACAGTGTCTGAAGGCTTCTTCACACTTGTTGGGAACCCCTCCTTTAGTTGTGGGGAGATCTGGGGTGTCTAAAGTGAAAATGGTACCCAAGATTAAGGTCAGTGGATTAACCTAGAAAAGCAGCCTGTTTTAAAACTCAAAAACATTGGAAAATTCTTAAACAGATGGGACTACCAGACCACCTGACCTGCCTCCTGAGAAATCTGTATGCAGATCAGGAAGCAACAGTTAGAACTGGACATGGAACAACAGACTGCTTCCAAATAGGAAAAGGAGTATGTCAAGGCCGTATATTGTCAATCTGCTTATTTAATTTATATGCAGAGTACATCATGAGAAATGTTGGACTGGATGAAACACAAGCTGGAATTAAGACTGCTGGGAGAAATATTAATAACCTCAGATATGCAGATGACATCACCCTTATGGCAGAAAGTGAAGAAGAACTAAAGAGCCTCTTGATGCAACTGAAAGAGGAGAGTGAAAAAGTTGGCTTAAAACTCTGGGAATTCAGAAAACTAAGATCATGGCATCTGGTCCCACCACTTCATGGCAAATAGATGGGGAAACAGTGACAGACTTTATTTTTGAGGGGCTCCAAAATCACTGCAGATGCTGACAGCAGCCATGAAATTAAAAGATGCTTGCTCCTTGGAAGAAAAGTTGTAACTAACCTAGACAGCATATAAAAAAGCAGAGACATTACTTTGGCAACAAAGGTCTGTCTAGTCAAAGCTATGGTTTTTCCAGTGGTCATGTATGGATGTGACAGCTGGACTATAAACAAAGCTGAGCACCAAATAATTGATGGTTTTGAACTGTGTTGTTCGACAAGACTCTTGAGAGTCCCTTGGACAGCAAGGAGATCCAGCCAGTCAATCCTAAAGGAAATCAGTCCTGATTATTCACTGCAAGGTCTGATGCTGAAGCTGAAACTCCAATACTTTGGCCATCTGATGTGAAACACTGACCCATTTGAAAAGACCCTGATGCTGGAAAGATTTAGGGCAGGAGGAGAAGAGGACGACAGAAACTGAGATGGCTGGATGGCATCACCAACACAATAGACATGAGTTTGAGTAAACTCTGGGAGTTGGTGGTGGACAGGGAAGCCTGGCAATCTGCAGTCCGTGGGGTCGCAGAGTAGAACATGACTGAGCGATTGGACTGAAATGAACTGAACTGAATTCTAGCATTGGCTTGATATTAACCAGCTAAAAACAAATTCTATTTTATTCATTTTTTTTAAAATATGTATTTAGTTGCGCTGGGTCTTAGTTGAAGATTCAGAAGATCTCCATTTCAGTGTGTGGGATGAGGGCTTTGTTAGTTACAGCAGGTAGGATCTTTAGTTTGGCATATGGGGTCCAAATCCTTGACCAGGGCTGAGTACTGGGCCCTCTGCATTGAGATCACAGAATCCTACCCACTGGAGGACCAAGGAAGTCTAAATCCTACTTAGTTTAGAACTAACATTAGCTTATTTTAAATACAAAAGGTACTCTAGTTACTGAGTCAGAATCTCTTTAAATTCTTGACTTCCCTTATGTGCTTGAGAAATTTAATTCATTGTATAGGCTATAGGCTGATTTTTTTTTTTTTTTTAGTTGCTATTTCCAGAATTTTTGTGATCTTATGGACTGTAGCCTGCTGGTCTCCTCTGTCCATGGGATATCCCAGGCAAGAATATTGAGGTGGGTTGCCATTTCCTTCTCCATGGGATCTTCCCAACCCAGGGATCAAACTCAAGTCTCCTGCTTTTGGCAGGTAAATTCTTTACCACTGAGCCACCAAGGAAGTTCCGTAGACTGAAGAGCTATGAATAATTATATTACAAAGGAATTAGCAGTACCTACATGTGAGTACAGAACTTGGAATATGCATTGCTGTCAAAAAATATTTCATCAAATATGTATCTCTTGGTGGTGTGTTTTCCCAATATGTGCCTCTTAGTCATTCTCACTAACAAACAGAGTTTTTAAAAACTTTAGCAGGATTGAAAACATATAAAATTATATGTGGTAAAGAATTATTGCCATGTAAATATTTTTAAATGATCCACATTAATTCCTAAATTAACACAGAGAAAGTGTGCCTAATTGATTTATAACTGGGCAAAGGTAATATGTGACTAACAAAAAAATAAACATAAGAGAAACATATCTAATTCTCCTGTTGAAGTTATGGAGCATGCAGCCTTTTTTTCACTTGTATGACATCTAAGTTGGGGCTTCCCAGGTGGTTCGGTGGTGAAGAATACGCCTGTAATGCAGGAGACAAGTGTTTGATCCCTGGGTCAGGAAGATTCCTAGCAGAAGGGCATGGCAACACACGCCAGTATTGTTCCCTGGATAATCCCATAAAGAGAGGAGTCTGGTGGGGTAAAGTCTGTGGGGTCACAAAAAATCAGACACAACTGAAATGACTTAGCACACAGGCATGTAACTATCCAACAGATATGCAAATTCAAATGTCTAGAATTGAATTCAGCCATTTTCCTTCATAACTGCCTCTACTTTTCTGAATTTTATTATATATTTAGTAAGAAGAGGAAACAAAAAAAGAAAATGAGTGAAATTAAAAGTGATAAGGGAAAAATGCTGAGATAGTAGCTTAGTTAATACCAAAATTTAAGAGAAAAGACAAGGAAAGTAGTTTCCACAGAATGACTTGAGAATTGATAGGTTGGAAGGTAAATTATTTAGTGATATCATGGAAGCCAGAGGTGAAAATTACTTACCTTCAGTCAACATCTACACAAATGGAGAGGAAGGATTCTCAGAAAAGTCCTCTCAAACTCTAAATCAGACAGTATAGGTAGATTTATCTACAAAGAAGTCAAATCTTTATGCACCTACAACTGCACTTATTCATTTAATAGGGTAAATTATAATAGAAATGAGAGTCAGAACACTTATTTTTACCTATAAGCAGGCCTACTAGCTAAAGAAAAACAACAGGACAGTGTTCTACCTCTGTAATTATTACAGAGCATTGCTACAAAAGAAGAAGTATAAGAGAGTGAAGTACTTTTAGTTCTTAAAATATTTTAGCCACCATTTTTCTTAAATTTGATCCCTCGAGCATTTCAGTTCAGTTCAGTTCAGTCGCCCAGTCATGTCTCACTTTGAGACCCCATGAACCGCAGCACGCCAGGCCTCCCTGTCCATCACCAACTCCTGAAGTCCACCCAAACCCATGTCCATTGAGTAAGTGATGCCACCCAACCATCTCATCCTCTGTTCTCCCCTTCTCCTCCTGCCTTCAATCTTTCCCAGCATCAGGGTCTTTTCAAATGAGTCAGCTCTACATATCAGGTGGCCAAAGTATTGGAGTTTCAGCTTCAACATCAGTCCTTCCAATGAACACCCAGGACTGATCTCCTTTAGGATGGACTGGTTGGAACTCCTTGCAGTCTAAGGGACTCTCAAGAGTTTTCTCCAACACCACAGTTCAAAATCATCAATTCTTTGGGACTTAGCTTTCTTTATAGTCCAACTCTCACATCTATACATAACCTCAAGCATTTACTCATTACAAATATATTTTTAAGTCAAAATGTTGAGGCATTTGCATAACTTTTTGTCTCTCTGTTCAATTTTTCTCATATTGTAATATAGAGCTTAGAATTCTCCTGAATAGAATGTTCTACTGGGAAAGAGAGGCAACAGAAGATTGATTGAGCTTTGTGTATTTGGTTGTACATGTGACACTGATAAGATGCCTGGGAATGAACAGTTCTGATAAAGCAATCACAACATGACTATAAACAAAGAGATCTAAGCAAGGCACTGCAGAACAACTAGAAATAACCTTTTTGTGTGTTCTCTTTATCCATAGCTTCATCAGTACAGTGTCAGGAACAAACTGAGATCCCAGCTGCCTTTATTCATTTAATAAATTGTTATAATTAATAGCTATTACTCATGCATTTCAGCCCTTTCACATTTAATAACAGCTCGTTCCAATCAAAAATATAAAAACTTGGTCAGAGTGGAGTGTGTGGGGGTGTCACAGTGCAACTAGCACATTGGAAACCTTCTTATGGACTGTCATTCCATTTCTTTCCAGCAGAGCACACGTCTTTTTGTATTAGCTTGGGGAAACAAAATGGAAAGCATTTCTGTATAATTTTAAGAACGGTCTGACTGGCATCAGAGTCAGTTGGCCCCTTTTAATTTTCCCCCTGTTCATTTGTTCAGGTATAATTACAGATTCTGTGCAAAATTTCAATGTCAATCCTGATTAATCTCTAATTTCTAATCATAGGCATAAGGGATTTGGAAACTGCATTTCACATTTTATGGCTTTGGAGGGAGAATTGATAATGCTTCTGGTTGGGTGAATTCCTGACTACATTCCTCTCCAACTTACCCCCGAGGGACAGTGAGAATAAAATGGACTTAGTGGGAAGCTGAAGCTGAGTTCCAGCTCTTAACGCAATTATGGTTAGATTTATTGGTGGGCGTGACAGTTCTTGGTTGTACAACTCCAGAGAGAAAGAAGATAAATGAGGCTACAACACCTGTGAGACACAGAGGCAAGATGAGCCAAGAATTAAGAACCTCTTCTGAGAGTCACAGGTAGTTCTGCAAGTCTGGCAAGAGCTAATATTTGAGAGGGAAGAGAAGAATGCAGGATGAGAAGTAAAAATAAATGTGGTATTTTTAGGTCTTTACTTCATGTGAAATAGAATAACTTACTGATAGTTAAGGTATAAGAAAAGAGCCAATCAGGAATTTAGTGGGCAAGTCTTGGCACTCCTTATTGAACAGTCACACAGTTGCCTTTTCAGTGTTTCTGGAAGTGCAAAAATTCTTGGCAGTGATTTAGTAGGCAGTCTCCATGTATATATTATATGTACGGTGGTCACTGGTTTACTACTGTAGTTACAGTATTTTCTTGTGGACTTTAAGGGGATATCTTTTCTATGGAAATGATCTGCACAGATATTACTTTCTAATGTTAATTATTTTAACTAGTAGATTTTACTTTAAAAGTGATCTTAAGTTCAGCAAAACTGAGTAGAAAACACAGTGAGTTTCCATATACCCCAATCCTGATAGATGTATAACCTGCTTCACTATTAACCTCCCACTCCTAAGTGATACATTGTTTTTATAATAAGTAAACTTACAATGACACATTATTGTCACCCAAAGTCTGTAGTTTACATTACAGCTCACTGTTGGTGTTGTACATCCTATGGATGTGACAGATGTATAGTAATTCACCATTGTAGTATTGCATAGAATAACTTAACTGCCTAAAAATCCCCTGTGCTCTGTTAGTCATCCCTCTCTTCACCCTACCCCCACCAATCACAGATCTGTTTTGAAATTAATTATTTATTTGGCTGCATCAGATCTCAGTTGCAGTGCTCAGATCTTTTATTATGGCACACAGACTCCCTAGTTGTGGCATGTGGGCTCTCTAGTTGTGGCTCATAGGCTTAGTGACACTGTGGCATGTGGGATTTTAGTTCCTCAACTGGGAAGTGAACTCACATCCTCTGCATTGCAAGGCTGATTCTTCCCTGGACCACCAGGGAAATCCTCACAGATTTTTTTTAAATGTGTCCATAGTTTTATTTTTTCCAGAATGTCACATAGTTGGAATTGTACAGTATATAGCCATTTAAAACTGCTTTATTTCATTTTTTAACATGCAGATGGTGACTATAGCCATGAACTTAAAAGACACTTGTTCCTTGGAAGAAAAGCTATGACAAACATAGACAGTATATTAAAAAGCAGAGATACTACTTTGCTGACCAAGGTCTGTCTAGTCAAAGCTGTGGTTTTTCCAGTAGTCATGTATGGATGTGAGAGTTGGACTGAAAAGAAAGCTGAACACCAGAGAATAGATGTTTTTGAACTGTGGTGTTAGAAAAGACTCTTAAGAGTCCCTGGACTGCAAGGAGGTCCAACCAGTCCATCCTAAAGGAAATCAGTCCTGATTATTCATTGGAAGGACTGATGCTGAAGCTGAAACTCCAATACTTTGGCCACCTGATGCGAAGAACTGACTCACTGGAAAAGACCTTGATGCTGGGAAAGGTTGAAGGCAGGAGGAGAAAGGGATGACAGAGGATGAGATGGTTGGATGGCATCACCAACTTGATAGACCTTAGTTTAAGTAAGCTTCAGGTGTTGGTGGTGGACAGGGAAACCTAGCATGCTGCAGTCCATGGGAAGCAAAGAGTCTATCCATAACATGACTGAGCGACTGAACTGAAGGTTCCTTCATGGCTTTTCATGCTTGGGGAGTTCTTTCTCTTAGTGAGGATAATATTCCATTGCCTGGATGCACCACAGTTTATTTATCCATTCACCTACTGAAAGATATTTAGGATGCTTCTACATTTAAGCAATTATGAATAAAGCTGCTATAAATTCCATGTGTAGATTTTTGTGCCCTTTTAACTTTTCAGTTAACTTGGGTAAATATCAAGAAGCATGATTTCTGAATTAGATGCTAAAAGTATGTTTAGTTTTGTAAGAAACTGCTGAAGTGTCTTCCAATCTGGCTGCATTCCCACTGGAAAAGAGGAGTTCCTATTGCTCTAATGCAATGTACATCCTCATCAGCATTTGGTGTTGTCAGTGTTTTTAATTTGGGTCATTCTGATACATAAGTAGTGGCATCTGATTTTTGTTTAATTTTCGGTTCCCTAATGATATATGACTTAGAGCATATTTTTATATAATTACTTTCCATCCATATATCTTCTTTTGTGAAGAGTCTTTTCAAGTCTTTGTTAATTTTTAAATTGGATTGTTTGTTTTCTTATTGTTAAGATTAAGAGTTCTTTGTATATTTTAAATAATAGTCTTTCCTCAAATGTGTGTTTTACGAATATTTCTCCCAGTCTATGGCTTACCTTTTCATTCTTTTGATATTGGCTCCCGTAGAACAGAAAGTATTTATTTTAATGAAGTCTAGTTTTGTCATTTCTTACTTTTATCGTAACTTTGGTGTCATATCTAAAATGTTCTTATCATACTCTAAGTCATCTAGGTCTCTCCTGTGTTATCTTCTAGGAGTTTTATAGTTTTGTGCTTTACATTTAGGTCTCTGGTTCATTTTGAGTTAATTTTTGTGAAGGGTATAAGGTCTCTGGGTAAATTCTTTTTCTTTTTCATGTGGATGTCCAGTTGTACCAAGACAATTTGTTGAAAAAACAGTCTTTGCTCCAATGTGTTGTTTGCTCCATTGTCAATGATGAGTTGATTATGTATACATGAAACATTAAAAGATTTTTATTGATCTATTTGGAGAAGGCACTGCCAACCCATTCCAGTACTCTTGTCTGGAAAATCCTATGGACAGAGGAGCCTGGTAGGCTGCAGTCCATGGGGTCACAAGGAGTTAGAAACAACTGAGCGACTTCACTTTCACTTTTCACTTTCATGCACTGGAGAAAGAAATGGCAACACAGTCCAGTGTCCTTGCCTGGAGAATCCCAGGGATGAATAAGCCTGGTGCGCTGCAGTCTATGGGGTCACACAGAGTCAGACACGACTGAAATAACTTAGCAGCAGCAGCATTGGTCTATTTGTCCATTCTTTTGCCACACCACACTCTCTCGTCTGTGATTTTTAGTATGTCTTACAGGCAGACTTTGTTCCCTTAGACTTTGTTCTTCAATAATAAGTTGACTCTTCTGGGTTTTGCACTTCTGTATATAAATCTCCAAATGGGTTCATCAATGTTTATAAAATAACTCACTAGGATTTTGATTGGAGTTGCATTGAATCTACACATCAATTTTGAGAAGAACTAACTTCAACAGTAGTGAATCTTTCTATCCATGAATGGAGTTATCTGTCCATTTATGTAGCTCTTTCTTGATATCTTTCAGCAGAGGTCTATAATGTTTCTTATATAGATCTTGTACGTATTTTGTTAAATTAATATTTCATTTTAGGAGAAGCTAATGTAAATTGTAACATGTTTTTAACTTCAAATTCTGCTTGTTCATTCTTAGTATATAGGAAATCTAATCATAACTTTTGAAATCTGAATTTTATGAGATAAAATATTTATTTTATCAGATGTCTACATTGTGAAAACGTATCATTTCCACGTGTATATTGTTGCATATCAAAGTTTACTTAAAATAATATTCAAGTAAGTTGGAAACAGTCTTTGTGAAAAGTCATTTTACAGATGACTAATTTTTGTTATTAAATATCAAACTGACATAAAACAATATCAATATATTATGTTAAATATTTCACTAATTCATTATTATTCAGTTTTTTTATTATGGCTATCATGATAAAATATTTAAGTTCTGAATTGGAGTCCCAGATTCACTACTTATTAGTTATATGACTTGTAATTCTCAGTTTTATCATATGGAGTTTAAAATGGATTCTTACCCTGTGGGTGTTATGTAAAGACGGAATGAAGTAAAGTATGCTAAGATCTTAAAATTATGCATGTAACCTAAAAAGATATCAACAACAATTAATTGCTTTCCCATACCATTACTACAAACACTACTGCTGCTGCTGCTGCTATGTAGCCTCGTGTAAGGAAATGAACACTGGAGGTAGGACCATGAGAACTAGTACTATCCTGTTAATAAATGTATGCCTTCAAGTGGGTCCAACCATTATTGGCCTCCTGGAAGAACTAGATGACATATATTTTTCTTCAGCTCTAAAGGTATACAAACACCTATGAGAAAATGTTATTGTTAATAATTGTGGAAGAAGAATATTTTGGCATAAGTAAATTATAATACAAGGAAAATATTTGTTGCTAAAGTTTGAATTTTAGTTACTTATGTGGAAAGCATATGTGTGTGTTAAGTTGCTTCAGTACATTCAGCTCTTTGCGACCCCATGACTGTAGCCCACCAGGCTCCTCTGTTCATGGGATTCTTCACAAGAACAATGGAATTGGCTGCCATGCCCTCCTCCAGGAAATCTTCCCAACCCAGGGACTGAACTCATGTCTCCGATGGCTTCTGCATTGCAGGTGGACTCCTTACTGCTGAGCCACTGTGGATGCCCAGGTAGAAGGCAAAGATAAACAAATACAGAATAATGAGATAAGGATCAGTTTTAAAAATACATAGAAACCAGAAGGTCATTTTTGAGTCCATAACATTCTTGAGTCATCCATCAAACACTCTGAGTTGTTTTCTATGACTTGTTTTTATTATTTAGACCATAAATTACCTCACCTGACTTCTATGTTTATATTTTTCCTAGTCCACTAATTTTCCTTTGCAAAAGGAGGCACAGTGATTCATTTAGGTTGTGTTAAATTTTGAATATAATATCATGATAGTTTTCAGCTGAAGCACTAAATATCCTAAATTTCTAACAATAGGGAAAGAGCTCAATAAATTGGAATGTACCCACTGAAAGAAATTCTACACAGTCATTTGGAGTAACAGTGACTGAGTAGGCAGAGCTGCCTGCAAAAAAATATATCTGATATGTTGACTTCACATTAAGTGAGAACAAGCTGAACACAAAAGTGTATGTATTGTTAAACAAAATTATACACATAAATGAATATGCCATAAACATTAATAATGGTTATAGTGAATTATTGACTTCATAGTAGTATTTTTCCTTACTGATAACTGACATAATCTAATGTATTTATTTGCTGATAGAAAGTGAATGTTTAAAAATAAAGAAAAAAATAAGATGTTAATATAAATAGTGGGGGAAAAAGTTACTTTTAATGCCTAGGAGATTTGGTTTTAGATTCAATTTGATCTCTAATTACCTGTTTGGCCTTAGAAAACCCACTTTACCTCTCAGAGCCTTCTTAAACTCACATTGCCTCATTTACAAAATAAGTGATTTAGAGTGAGGTTTTTTCTATTATTGACACTACATGAAGATACAAATGCCTACCACATAGATACTAATTAAATGAACAGTATTGATGCTGCCAACATACGTTTAAATTAACTGCAAATTTATTTTACAGTGAGTTATTAATGGCAACTTAAAAGGTAAAGGGAATTACATACAAAGCTACCAAATATTTCCAGTCCATCAGCTCCTATTATGTGAGATTGAAGTAACTAATTTTGAATTATCTATGGTTAAAGAGAAGGCAATGGCACCCCACTCCAGTACTCTTGCCTGGAAAATCGCATGGATGGAAGAGCTGGTAGGCTGCGGTCCATAGGCTTGCTGAGAGTTGGACATGACTCAGTGACTTCACTGTCACTTTTCACTTTCGTGCATTGGAGAAGGAAATGACAATCCACTCCAGTGTTCTTGCCTGGAGAATCCCAGGGACGGTGGAGCCTGGTGGGCTGCTGTCTATGGGGTCGCACAGAGTCAGAAACGACTGAAGCAACTTAGCAGCAAGACATATCTCATGAGAAACCTATATGCAGGTCAGAAAACAACAGTTAGAACTGAACAGGGAACAACAGACTGGTTCCAAATAGGAAAAGGAGTACAACAAGGCTGCATATTGCACCCTGCTTATTTAACTTATACACAGAGAACATCATGAGAAACACTGGGCTGGAAGAAGCACAAGCTGGAATCAAGATTGACAGGAGAAATATCAATAACCTCAGATATGCAGAGGACACCATCATTATGGCAGAAGGTGAAGAGGAACTAAAGAGCCTCTTGATGAAAGTGAAAGAGGAGAGTGAAGAAGTTGGCTGAAAGCTCAACATTCAGAAAACAAAGATCATAGCATCTGGTCCCATCATTTCATGGGAAAAAAAAAGGGAAAACAGTGGAAACAGTGTCAGACTTTATTTGGGGGCTCCAAAATTACTGCAGATGGTGATTGCAGCCATGAAATTAAAAGATGCATAATCCTTGGAAGGAAAGTTTTGACCAACATAGATAGCATATTAAAAAGCAGAGATATTACTTTGCAAACAAAGGTCCCTCTAGTCAAGGCTATGGTTTTTCCAGTGGTCATGTATGGATGTGAGAGTTGGACTGTGAAGAAAGCTGAATGCTGAATAATTGATGCTTTTGAACTGTGGTGTTGGAGAAGATTCTTGAGAGTCCCTCAGACGGCAAGGAGATCCAACCAGTCCATTCTAAAGATCAGTCCTGGATGTTCTTTGGAAGGACTGATGATAAAGCTGAAATTCCAATACTTTGGCCACCTCTAGCGAAGAGCTGATTCATTGGAAAAGACCCTGGGAGCGATTGAGAGAAAGAGGAGAAGGGGACAACAGAGGATGAGATGGCTGGATGACATCACTGACTCTATCAACATGAGTTTGGGTAAACTCTGGGAGTTGGTGATGGACAGGGAGGCCTGGAGTGCTGCAATTCATGGGGTCACAAAGAGTTGGACCTGACTGAGTGACTGAACTGAACTGAAGACATATCAGGACTTCCCTAATGGCTCAGATCATAAAACATCTGCCTACAATAAGGGACACGTGGCTTCAATCCCTGGGTTGGGAAGATCTCCTGGAGAAGGAAATGACAACCCACTCCAGTATTCTTGCCTGGAAAATCCTATGGACAGAGAAACCTGGTAGGCTATAGTCCATGAGGTCACAAAGTGTCAGACACGACGGAGCGACTTCACTTTCTTTCAAGACATATCAAGGGGATTCCCAGGTGCTTCAGTGGTAAAGAATCCACCTGCCAATGCAGGGGAAACAGGAGACTTAGGTTCCAATCCCTGGGTTGGTATGATCCCCTGGAAGAAGAAATGGTGACTCACTCCAATATTCTTGCCTGGAGAAACCCGTGAACAGAGGAGCCTACAATCCACAGGTTAACAAAGAGTCGGACATGACTGAGCATGTGTACACACACACACACACACACACACACACACTCACAAGACATACCAAGGACTTGAGACTTGGCCTCTATTCAGTTCAGTCCAGTTCAGCTCAGTTCAGTCGCTCAGTCATGTCCAACTCTTTGCAACCCCATGAATCGCAGCACACCAGCCCTTCCTGTCCATCACCAACTCCCGGAGTTCACTCAAACTCCCATCCATCAAGTCAGTGATGCCATCCAGCCATCTCACCCTCTGTCGTCCCCTTCTCCTCTTGCCCCCAATCCTACCCAGCCTCAGAGCCTTTTCCAATGAGTCAGCTCTTCGCATGAGGTGGCCAAAGTACTGGAGTTTCAGCTTTAACATCATTCCTTCCAAAGAAATCCCAGGGCTGATCTCCTTCAGAATGGACTGGTTGGATCTCTTTGCAGTCCAAGGGAATCTCAAGAGTCTTCTGCAACACCACAGTTCAAAAGCATCAATTCCACAAAGTTCAGTATGAACTTTTATATTTAGTCTTTCTAAAGTTGCTGTGGTTGAAATCACAAGGAGCATCTACAAAAGGGAGTAAATGAGAAAAAAGTTGTCCCTCTATAACGGCAAAAATAGAAACCCTCTGTTGGAGCTGATATGCTCCAGTGTATTGTGTGATTATGTATATGGATCTGGACTATCCCTACAAGCCATCTGTTAAACTGGCTCATATACTCAACATATTGTTCTCTGAACTTGTACTCAGTGGTCTCAGCTCTGACGTTTCTCCTTTCACCAAATTATTCTCAAATAAGCATTTTATTTTATTTTCCTTTGCTGGATTTGAAGTCAATTCAACAGCTTTATTGATTAGTATTTTCATAATTTTCTTTTTATTATCAATCTTCTTCATCTTGAAATTTAGGTTTCTCCTATCCTTTATTTAAAATGTAATTTCTAACAGTCCAGCCCCTGCAGGATCCAGGGAAACCCAAAGGAGTAACGGCATCACGATTGATTTAGAGAGAGAGATAGATAAGAATACTGTAGATAAGAAAATAGAGGAGAGAAGAAAAGAGGCTGATGTTCCTTGGTTTATACAGAAAATCAATAAAGTCTCAAGACAAGAGACTTGCACCATCTACCTGAGGCCACAGGTGCTCTCCCGGTCTCCCAAGGGAGTGAAGGCACAGGGCGCCTTTCCTTTCAGGTCTTAGAAACTCAGGCAAATAAGTAGACATGGCGGATCTCTGTACTCCAGATGGGAAATAGCCTGAAAGAGAGAGTAAGAGGAGGAAATGATTGACACGAGGAAATCAAGCTGCTTTGATGAGCGAGATCCATAGCTTTATTTTTAAATGGTACTTATATACCTTTTTGTACATAGAGGGAAATGAAAGATGCAAGGTCAAACAGAGTCAGCCAAACATTCCAGCAGTTTTTCCCTTATCGAAACCATGATTTTTTTCTGCATACCTTTCCCACAAATAATGTTGTGTACAGTATCTTCTGGCCTTCGAGGCCTGTGAACATTTTATCACCCTCTTTTGATAAAGGCTGCTCAACCAAAAACTTATTTTCCTCAAAGTGTTTTTTTCTTTATATTTCTAATCTATGTCAGCCTCAGAAAATGTCAAACAGAGTTACGTTTTCCACAGAGCAAAGGTGCAACAAGTTACAAAAAGAACCAATTAGCTCAAAAGTCTGATATGGTTAAATTCAAGGCTACATATGTTTTTCCTGCATTCTCACTATGTTAACTAATGCATTCCCAGGTGCACAGTGGATAAGAGATATGGGAACTTAGCAACAAGCATTGGTCCAATAATGGAAATCCTACACCAGCACTAGCACTACTCTAATAACTTTTAACTCTTTCAAAGGCTTTATGTTTTAGGCTTTTCCATGCTTCTTACAGTTGGGAGGCTGTAAATAATCACATGCATAGCTGTAAGAGTCTGGATATACGTGCCAAGCAAGCTAGAATGCTAACAGAGGGGATTTGATATGAAATATTCTTCTCATGTCCAGGAGACTTATTAGCTATAGCCCTAAGTTGATTTTCTCCAGAGAAAGGTGGTCAGGGTTAGCCCTCTGTTAATGTCAGAGGAGTTGGTGAAAGTCATGAAACAGTAAAACAGACAGATTCTGGTTTGGGGGTAGATACTTGAGAAAGCCTAGGGAGCCCCTTGAGCTCTGAAGCCTTGCTTAACAGTTCTCTTCCACATGACCCTGTCATGGGTGGGATCTCCTGTGGTGGCTCCTGGCAGAGTATGACTCATTTAGTGTGTAGTCTAGTGAGCTACAGCTAATATTTGTGTATCCACTACTATACTCATTAAACTAACAATTTCTTTATCAGCAAAAAATTCAACCCCACCATTTCCTTTTCAAGTCAATACTTTTATCTATCCCTACCCTGGCAATCATTGCTCTATTTTTGTTTTGTTTTTAACCATTGTAGTTTTTTTTTTCCTTGTAAGAATGTTATATAAATGAAACAATGTATTTTGAGGCTAGTTTCTTTAATATAGTAAAATGCATTTAAAATCTCTTCCTGTTGTTCCACTATTAATTCAGTTCAGTTCAGTTCAGTCACTCAGTTGTGTCCGACTCTGTGACCCCATGAATCGCAGCATGCCAGGCCTCCCTGTCCATCACCAACTCCCAGAGTTTACCCAAACTCATGTCCATCAAGTCAGTGATGCCATCCAGCTGTCTCATCCTCTGTCGTCCCTTTCTTCTCCTGCCCCCAATCCCTCTCAGCATCAGAGTCTTTCCCAATGAGTCAACTCTTTGCATGAGGTGGCCAAAGTACTGGAGTTTCAGCTTCATCATCAGTCTTTACAATGAACACCAAGAACTGATCTCCTTTAGAATGGACTGGTTGGATCTCCTTGCAGTTCACAGGACTCTCAAGAGTCTTCTCCAACACCACAGTTCAAAAACATCAATTCTTCAGTGCTCAGCTTTCTTCACAGTCCAACTCTCACATCCATACATGACCACTGGAAAAACCATAGCCTTGACTAGACAGATCTTAGTCGGTAAAGTAATGTCTTTGCTTTTGAATATGCTATCTAGGTTGGTCATAACTTTCCTTCCAAGAAGGAAGCAACTTTTAATTTATCAATAGATCATTTTATTTTTATTGATGAGTAGTATTCTTTGTATGAAAATATCTGAGTTTGTTTAAACATTTCCTGGTTGAAGGACATTTTTGTTACTTCCAGCAATGAGCAATTATGATAAAACTGTTACAAGAATTTACTTACAGGTATTTGTGTGAACATGAGTTTTCATTTCAATTTCATTACCAATATCTAGGACTGTGATTGCTAGGTAATATGCTACATGTCTGTTAGCCTCTATAAGAAGCTGCCAAACTGTTTTCCAAAGTGGCTACACTGTTTTATATTCCTAATAGCAATATGCAAAAACTTAATCAAGTCTTGTCTTTTCCTATCTTTTTTCTTCTCTAAAGCATTGTAGTAAATATGTACTGGAATGTCATTATAATTTTGTGTTACGCTTTCTCCAAGCCAGGCTTCAGCAATGCATTAACCGGAACTTCCAGATGCTCAAGCTGGTTTTAGAAAAGGCAGAGGAACCAGAAATCAAATTGCCAACATACACTGAATCATCAAAAAGCAAGAGAGTTCCAGAAAAACATCTGTTTCTGCTTTGTTGACTATGCCAAAGCCTTTGACTGTGTGGATCACAATAAACAGTGAAAAATTCTGAAAGAGATGGGAATACCAGACCACTTGACCTGCCTCTTGAGAAACCTATATGCAGGTCAGGAAGCAGCAGTTAGAACTGGACATGGAACAACAGACTGGTTTCAAATAGGAAAAGGAGTACGTTAATGCTGTATATTGTCACCCTGCTTATTTAGCTTACATGCAGAGTACATCATGAGGAACACTGGGCTGGAAGAAACACAACCTGGAATCAAGATTGCCAGCAGAAATATCAATAACCACAGATATGCAGATGATACCACATTTATGGCAGAAAATGAAGAGGAACAAAAGAGCCACTTGATAGTGAAAGAGGAAAGTAAAAATGTTGGCTTAAAGCTCAACATTCAGAAAACGAGAATCATGGCATCTGGTCCCATCACTTCATGGGAAATAGATGGGGAAACAGTTGAAACAGTGTCAGACTTTATAATTTTGGGCTCCAAAATGGTGATTGTAGCCATGAAATTAAAAGACGCTTCCTCCTTGGAAGGAAAGTTATGACCAACCTAGATAGCATATTCAAAAGCAGAGACATTACTTTGCCAGCAAATGTCCGTCTAGTCAAGGCTATGGTTTTTCCAGTGGTCATGTATAGATGTGAGAGTTGGACTGTGAAGAAAGCTGAGCATCGAAGAATTGATACTTTTGAACTGTGGTGTTGGAGAAGACTCTTGAGAGTCCCTTGGACTGCAAGGAGATCCAACCAGTCCATTCTGAAGGAGATCAGCCCTGGGATTTCTTTGAAAGGAATGATGCTGAAGTTGAAACTCCAGTACTCTGGCCACCTCATGTGGAGAGTTAACTCACTGGAAATGACTCTGATGTTGGGAGGGATTGGGGGCAGGAGGAAAAGGGGACGACAGAGGATGAGATGGCTGGATGGCATCACCGACTCGATGGATGGGAGTTCATGTGAACTCCAGGAGTTGGTGTTAGACAGGAAGGCCTGGTGTGCTGCAGTTCATGAGGTTGCAAAGAGTCAGACACAACTGAGTGACTGAACTCAGTTGAATGAGTAACATTTTCTCATGTGGAATATTTGTTAAAAAAAAATTGCCAATTTTTGGTTACATTCTTTTCATTGAATTTTGTGATTTTCATATTTTGAATATGAGTTCTTTAACAGGTATATAATTTGTATATATTTTCTCCGAATACTGGCTTTTTCTTCCATTTCCTGAAAGTGTTTACAAAATGTGATTGTTAATTTTTATAAAATGCAATTTTATTTTATTTTTTTAATTTTACATTATGCTTTTAATCATACCTAAGAAATCTTGGTCTGATTCAAGTTTACCAAGATCATGTTTTATTCTAGTAGTATTTTATTTTGCATTTAGGTCTATGATCTATTTTGACTTAGTTTTTGTAGAATTGTAATGTATGGGTTGAGGTTTTGTTTGTTTGGTTTGGTTTTTTCATATATTTGTACAAATCCCAGTATCACTTGTCAAAAAAATTATATATTTAGTTTTGAATCGTCTACATATCTTTTACTGAAAATCAACTGACCATGTATAGGTTGAATCCTACTCCATTTATTTTCTCCATTCCTTCTATTATTCTCTTCTCCTTTTATCTATATATTTTCACTGATACCGCTTTGTTGTGATAACTATAGCTTTATAGTAAGCCTTGAATTTAGGTAGAATAAGTCCTCCTGCCCCCCTTTTTTAAAAAAATTGTTTTCTTTATTCTTGTTCCTTGACTTTCCTGTATACATTTTACAAAAAGTATATAGATTTTCATTAAAACATCCTGCTGATATTTTGGTAGGTATTATGTTAAATCTATAAATCAGTTTAGGGAAGAACTGGTATTTTAACAACATTGACTTTTCCAATCCTGAAATAATGCATATTTATAGATCTATATATTAAGGTTTATTTTACTTTCATCAGTGTTTTGTTGAGTCAGCATCTAAACAGTATACATATTCAGAAAAAAACTACTATGTTTAATGATTTTATCAATATGCAAAGTTATTTTTTTACTTAAATTACCATGTATTTTTGCTATAGAAACATATGTATACTTTACATATATAGATGTTATATCTTGAAATGTTATTAAGCTCATTTATCAATTTTAGCATCTTTTTTGTATAATATGTGAGAATTTCTATGCAAAGAATCATGTTGTCTACAGTTTGTTTTGTTCTTTTCTCCCTCTGTATCCCTTTTATTTCCTTTTCTTGTCTTGTTGCACTAGCTAGGGCTTCTAGCATGATGCTAAATAGAATTGGTGAGACTGGACTTCCTTGTCATTTTCCTAACATAGAGGAAAGCATTCAGCTTTTCGCCATTAAGTATGATGTTAGTTGTAGGACTTTGTAGATGGACTGTCACATTGAGGAATGAATGAATAATAATTTTTTTCTGAAGAATAGAGCTTGAAATAAATCCAATTACATAGTTTTCAGACGTGATTATGCTTGACTATATTGGCGTTTTGCATGCCCTATCTGTTCATTTTAGCCATCTTTAACATTTATGATAATGGATATAGCCAAACGAATAGCTCATTCATAATAGTAGTAAGAAAAATGAAAATGAGGATTTTTTTTCCCCGCTATGTTTTCAGTATAGTAACATCTTAATTGGAGACATTTCTTCTTAGCTTACATTTATTAGGTATTTAATATTCTGATATGCAGAGGTTTTCTTTTTAGCCCCATATCTAAATTTCAGGTTTAAAATGTTGTTCTTTCATTCAAGTCCCCATCTATAATCCCTATGTCACAGGCAAGGACATTTGGTTTAGATATTTGACTGCTTTTTCATAACCCTTAAACCCTTATTTCTTAACTGTTCACTTTTATTATTAAATCTCTTCTGTGTGAGAAGTTGCATATCTATTACATTCTGATAGTCTCTGGCTGATTATTATGGATGCAATTTATCATTAAGATTTTGACTAGTAATTAATTTTATTTCCTAAATAGATGTTGCCCTTCTCTACTCTCACTATCATTTGATTTAAATATTTATAATATTTTTCATTGACTATGACAGTAGCCTTTTAACAACTGTAAATTGTGATTACCTCATATCTGTTCTTCATATGATCCTAGATATAAAGCAAAATGTGAAAACTTCACCAACGAACTTAGGAAATAAGCAAACACATTAGCACAGCTTTCAAAGTCTTTCATGATCTAACTCTTGAATACTTCCAGTTCAGCTCAGTTCATTTAAGCCGCTCAGTTGTGTCCGACTCTTTGTGACCTCATGAATCACAGCACGTCAAGCCTCCTTGTCCATCACCATCTCCCGGAGTTCACTTTCTCATGTTCATAGAGTCCGTGATGCCATCCAGCCATCTCATCCTCTGTCGTCCCCTTCTCCTCCTGCCCCCAATCCCTTCCAGCATCAGAGTCTTTTCCAATGAGTCAACTTTGCATGAGGTGGCCAAAGTACTGAAGTTTCAGCCTTAGCATCATTCCTTCCAAAGAAATCCCAGGGCTGATCTCCTTCAGAATGGACTGGTTAGATCTCCTTGCAGTCCAAGGGACTCTCAAGAGTCTTCTCCAACACCACAGTTCAAAAGCATCAATTCTTCGGCAGTCAGCCTTCTTCACAGTCCAACTCTCACATCCATACATAACCACAATGAAAACCATAGCCTTGATTGGATGTACCTTAGTCAGCAAAGTGATGTCGTTGCTTTTAAATATACTATCTAGGTTGGTCATAACTTTTACCCGGCCACAATTTCCAGTTTACTTGCCCCAGTAGATCCCATCTTCTGGACAAACTGAGTGACGTACTTTTTATTCATAGCATTACATTTCCCACTTCCATAGCATTATTCTTGCTTTGTGTGGAGTATCTACTTTATTTATTTGTGTGTGTGTGCACAAACTTTAAAACAAATTACCTTAACACTTCTCAGCACTTCACACATAGCTTTTTATGTAACCATGTGTGTTTTAAAAATCTGTTAATGTGTCATTTGTCACACCACACTAAAGCCTTTTGAGGGCTGCACTTGGTCTTATTTTAGTTGTATTTTTAAAGCCATAGATACAGTCTTAGCTCATAATGAGTAAGTAATTTAGTAAGTTATTGTTTCATGTTTAAGTTCAATAAATACCCATGATTTTCTTGCAATTTAAAAATACAAATCCTCTTTAAATAATCCAGCTATAGATTAAGAAGGAGAAAATAATTTTCTCTGAGTCTCAAAATACTCTGAAAAAGTCAACAATAATAAAGTTTTTCTCCATGTTAACTTCTTTCTTAGAAATTGAAAATGTCATTTTCATGGACCTCATGACATATTTGATTTAGAGAGAAGTAAAGTTTCTCAAAAATTGTTTTTTGTTTTTTTTCCTAAACTGTGTTGTTGAATACCAGGAATTTCCTTTTACTTTGTTTCCTTAGAAACTTTGAGCCTATCTAATCCCATTAACTTCAAAGTTATTTCAACTTTGCATCAACAGGTAAAGGTGTGAACAAAAATGAAAATGTAGTCACCAGACTTGAACCAGCATTCTCTGGACAAAATGGACTTTATGAATTCTAGCCAATTTGCCTATTCCTTTTTAGAAACTAAAAGATGTAAATTTATTTTCAAAAGAAAGCATTACAAAGTTTTAACTGCACAGTTATAGTGATGTGTTAAAGTTACACAAGGAACACACCATCCATCTTATTCACTAGTTCCCCCTTGGTCACACAGTATGTGAAGAACATTTACCCAGCATTTTGATCCTGACTTCTCATGGCTGATGCAAAATGTAGATGTAGAATTCTGCTGTGCTTAGAAATTAGGTAACTGATCTTTAGTTCAAATAGAAATTGTTTTATTAACTTTGACTGTAATTGCTGTGAACTAGAAGATGTTTACAATCCTAGAGAGATTAGCTATTTCTTTCTGAAAGTCTGAAATCATTTCTTTAATTTATCTCATTTGTAGTTGCACATCTTATTTATTTATGCAATCATATCCAATTTTAGCTATCTAATATTAAATAGAAAAAAAAAAAGCTTGGGTAATGGGCATACCTCATATTCATACTTATTATTGTGATATATTACTTATCTTCTGTATTTTCTATGTATATATGTAAGTGTTCTACAAGTATTAGTATTAAGATCAATGTATTTTTTAGCTCAGTGAATTATTTTCTGTGACAATTGTTTTATTAGGAACAAAGATCCTGAGGAATTTATCAAGCTAGGACATAGAAGAGATGTTTTATTATACTTTTGTTGAACTGTGTTCTTTTAATGTAACAATTACTCTGTGCAGAATTCTAAACTGTTTGACCATTTGCATACTTAACCTGAACCTTGTCAAGTGTGACCCCTTACAATGAAGGGTATTTTTCTCCCCAGAGTCAGCAGATTGTCTCAATTTCTTCTGTCCCACACTTCCTTCCTTTTTAGAAAGGGCCAACAACAGAAATTTCAATGCTTATAATTCATAAACAGCTCTATATTTGTTCCTCATACCCTGAAACTTCTATGTTTACGTATGTATTGATGAGTGAGATAGTAAGAGACAAAGCGTGAGACACATGGAGTGGAAAGAGGAAAGATTTTTCATTTAAAGATTCCTGAATCCAATAACTCCTCTGGGAACACAGAGAAAATAAATATAAGTTTATTCACTTCAGTGGCTCTCTGAGAGATGTATTCACTAATGATACATGCTCCTTTGCATGTGTACAAGTAGTACATTTAAAAAGTCTCATGACCACCATTTCTTAGGAAATTATACACCACTAATAGTCCTCATCCAAGGGGTTTCTTCCAATGTCATGATTTTTGCAGTCATATTTGGGACATCCCAACAGGAAGAAAATGGAAAATGAAGGGTGTAAAAAAGAGTAAAATGGAATCAAGTACAGCAAAATGAAGTAAATCATGTTTTCCATTGTATGTCAACCATTGAGAGGGTGAGAAGAAAGTGACAATTTAAAAAGACATTTTGAAAGGGGAACCAATTCTTATAATGTTATTTATGCTAATATACAAGTATTCAAAGTTTAAATGTACACTGGCTATGTTTAAAAATCAACAAAAATGTATTCTTATGAAAACAACAAAAATTTGTGTTTAGTTTAAGAAAACTACATAAGAAAGTGACAGTGCATCAGAATCTAACCTGATGAACATATTGCAAGTATTTGCTTTTTTCTTTATTAGTTATCAAATGACTTCCAAAATTGATGCCTGTGGTTATTGAGAGGACAATTCTAGACCTGAAAGCCACAAGCCAGTGATAGTTCCCTCAGCCAAAATACAGAACTAAGATTAACGTGAATCATTCCATAATTCAAGAAAACTAAGCACATATCTCACAAATCTGTCATCTGAAAACCAAAGATGACTTTTATGGAAAGCACAGCCAACGAGGAAGGCTTCACTGATTATATGGCATATTGGGACAATGGAGCATGAGGAAGATTCAGAAGTGTGTGATTTTCTGCTTAACACAGGAAAATGCGGGAAACTAGACAAGTGAAAATAGAATGAGAGAAAATGATATATCATCAGAGAAATAACATGTAGACAGAAACACAAGTGTAAGGCAAATGTGTAGAGAAATCTTAGGTGTTCTGCCAATGGTGAAAAATATAGCTCACAAATTGCTTGGAAACAGATCATGTACAAAATTACTTGTAATTATAGTTAATGTTTGGGGTATTTACCATTTCATTCCAATACTTCAAACCTTTCGATCACACCCCCATGTCTCACTGAGTTAATAAATATTTTTTGAAGGTACACTACATGCCAGGTAAAGTAGTTTGTGCACGGGTGAACAAACCAGAAAGAACTGTGTTCTGTGGTATTATATCAGGGAAATTCCTAGAGTACGCATTTTAGAAGTTTATTACTTTCTGATCGCTTCATAAAAATCATCATAAACTTAGCAGCTGGAAGCAACATGAGTTTAATTTCTTAGTTGCCATTTATCAGAAGTTCAGACACAGGTTAATTGATTTCTCTGCTGAGGATCTTATAAGACTGAAATCAACATGTTGACTGTCTCTTCAGTCTTATTTAAACCCCGGAGTCCTTTTCCAAGATCAGTCAAATTACTGACAGAATTCAGTTCCTGTGGTTGTAGGACTGAAGTCTCCTGTGGCTCTTTGCAAAGACAATTCCCAATACTATGGTTTCTTTCCAGGACAAAAAGGGGAACTTCTCTGATACTTCACATTCTTTTAAAGGTTTATCTGGCTAAGTCAAGACAACCCAGGATAATTTCCCTTTGTATGAATTTTATCTCATATCTATAGCTATTAATCACACTAAAAGAATGGTATTTAGAGGCCATATCATTGTGGATCATTTTGAATTTTGCAAATCACAACAGTTTCCCTGAGGAAGTAATATGAAACCTGAGACCTAAGAAGGCTTAGAGTTATGAAGGCAAAAATGAGAGTAGGTTTACAGCCTAGAAGTAGGAAAGACCAAAGAGAATCTAAGAAACTTGAAGAAGCTCAGCTTAGCTTTGAGAAGGAAACCTACACATCATAAGAGAGTTAACAAAAGCATACATGATGTAGTACCATAATGTATTTCCCATCTCATTTATCACAACTACCAGCTTTGAACTCTATACTTGAGTTACGCTAGATTATATTCCTTTCTTTATGCACTTATTGTCAACTCTGTTTAGTTATTCAAAGCACTGGGCCCTCCTTTACCCTAGTCTGAGTATGACTTCATAACAGAAGACTAACTAAACTGATATGAATGCAGAGTTCCAAAGAATAGAAAGGAGAGATAAGAAAGCCTTCCTCAGTGATCAGGGCAAAGTAATGAGAGAAAATAATAGAACAGGAAAGACTAGAAATCTCTTCAAGACAATTGGGGATACCAAGGGAACATTTCATACAAAGACGGGTTCAATAAAAACAGAAATAGTATGGACCTAACAGAAGCAGAAGATATTAAGAAGAGGAGGCAAGAATACACAGAAGAACTGTACAAAAAGATCTTCATGACCCACATAATCACAATGGTGTGATCACTCACCTAGAGCTAGATATCTTGGAATGTGAAGACAAGTGGGCCTTAGGAAGCATCACTAAAAACAAAGCTAGTGGAGGTGATGGAATACCAGTTGAACTATTTCAAATCCTGAAAGATGATGCTGTGAAAGTGCTGCACTCAATATGCCAGCAAATTTGGAAGACTTAGCAGTGGCCACAGGACTGGAAAAGGTCAGTTTTCATTCCAATCCCAAAGAAAGGCAATGCCAAAGAATGCTCAAACCACCGCACAGTTGCACTTATCTCACACGCTAGTAAAGTAATGCTCAAAATTCTCCAAGCCAGACTTTAGCAATATGAGAACTGTGATATTCCAGATGTTCAAGCTGGTTTTAGAAAGGGCAGAGGAATCAGAGATCAAATTGCCATCTGCTGGATCACTGAAAAAGCAAAAGAGTTCCAGAAAAACATCTATTTCTCCTTTATTGACTATGCCAAAGCCTTTGACTGTGTGAATTACAATAAACTGTGGAAAATTCTGAAAGAGATGGGAATACCAGACCACCTGACCTGCCTCTTGAGAAACCTATATGCAGTCAGAACTAGACATGGAAAAGTGGACTGTTTCAAAATTGGGAACGAAGTATGTGAAGGCTGTATATTATCACCCTGTTTATTTAACTTACATGCAGACTACATCATGAAAAATGCCAGGCTGAATGAGGCTCAAGCTGGAATCAAGATTGCTGGAAGAAATATCAGTAACCTCATATATGCAGATGACAGCATTCCTATGGCACAAAGTGAAGAAGAAGTAAAGAGCCTCTTGATGATAGTGAAAGAGGAGAGTAAAAAAGTTGGCTGAAAGCTCAATATTCAGAAAACTAAGATCATGGCTTCTGGTCCCATCACTTCATGGCAAATAGATGGGAAACAGTGACAGACTTTATTTGGGGGTTCCCAGATCACTGCAGATTGTGACTGCAGCCATGAAATTAAAAGACACTTACTCCTTGGAAGGAAAGTTATGACCAACCTAGACAGCATATTAAAAAGCAGAGACATTACTTTTCCAACAAAAGTCTGTTTAGTCAATGCTATTTTTTTTTCCCAATAGTCATGTATGGTTGTGAAAGTTGTACTCTGAAGAAAGCTGAGTGCTGAAGAATTGATGCTTTTGAACTGTGGTGTTGTATTCAGGGAGATCCAACCAATCTAGCCTAAAGGAAATCCATTCTGAATATTCATTGGAGGGACTGATGTTGAAGCTGAAACTCCAATACTTTGGCCACCAGATGCAAAGAGCTGACTCATTTGAGAAGACCCTGATGCTGGGAGAGATTGAAGCCGGGAGGAGAAGGGGATGACAGAGGATGAAATGATTGGATGACATCACCAACTCAACGGACATGAATGAACAATGTGATGTCTATTACATATCATATGGGATTGCAACTGTCCATTTGTTTTGCCTAAGCAAATGTAAAATCTGGGATCACTGTTATATCCTTATTGCCTAGCTCAATTAGATCAAGTAAGAGATGATGAATGAGGGTGATGATGATGATGATAACAATGATGACATGAGGAATGAGAGCAGAATAATGAACAGATTTTAAAGAAAGAATCAAATTATTTAGCATGAAGCACTATATAAATATATTTACTTATTTTACTTCATTT
Source organism: Nanger dama (assembly GCA_917880005.1). Lineage (NCBI taxonomy): Eukaryota > Metazoa > Chordata > Mammalia > Artiodactyla > Bovidae > Nanger > Nanger dama. The sequence continues at coordinate 44,005,120 of CAKJTW010000007.1, forward strand.
TAGCAATGAGTTAAGAACAAAGCTCAATCATGTTATCTGGTCTTAAGACAACTGTGTATACGTTCAGAGCTGAGGAAAGAATTATATGTAGGGGTGAACAGTAAAGTTGAAGGTCTTCTGCATTTGGAATGTATGTAAATAAGCCAATATCATGCACAGTGTTTTTTTTTTTTAATTGGAAACAGCTAAAAAGCTAGAATTCTATTGAAGAGACACAATGCTTATAGCTTGATGTGAATATAAGCATGATTAAGAACATTTCATTGACTCCCCTCTGGCTTAGTCAGCTTCACTTTTCTCTATAACAATCAATGAATAGCACACAAGTTTCAATTTTTGATAAGGTTTGACATTATACTGACTGAGTTAAGAAAAAATAAAGTCTTTAATAGTAGTAATAGTCATTGCTCCCTTTGGAGCAGTTTTTATTCTTTTTCCTTCCCTAAAGCTTTTAGAATTAAAGTAATTCTATCAATCAAAATATTTTGTGATCGGATTTAGAGTCTATAATATTTGAGGAGACTCAGAACCAACATCTGTCAGCCAGTGAGCATTTGTTCTATGACCATGACTAACAAAGTATATTCAAAGCCAAGTATTAATGACATGATAAGACAAGAATACATTGACAGTAATTGTTTTAATTCTAGACTTGGATGCCCTTTTCCCAAACATTTTGTAATCAAAATTCACCTGACCTAAAAGTCTACTTATTCATGTAACACTGACATATCCACATGTATTTTAAGAAAAATGAACTGTTGGATATTGTAAAATATTTTCTATATTTTCAATTGTGTTAGTTTTCAAGGGTTGCCAGAACAAAGAATTACAGACTATGGAGGCTTAGGGAGAAGGCAATGGCACCCCACTCCAGTACTCTTACCTGGAAAATACCATGGATGGAGCAGCCTGGTAGGCTGCAGTCCATGGGGTCGCTGAGTTGGACACGACGGAGCAGCTTCACTTTCACTCTTCACTTTCATGCATTGGAGAAGGAAATGGCAACCCACTCCAGTGTTCTTGCCTGGAGAATCCCAGGCATGGGGGAGCCTGATGGGCTGGCGTCTATGGCGTCACACAGAGTTGGACATGACTGAAGTGACTTAGCAGCAGCAGCAGGGAGGCTTAGAGCAATTAGGATTTATTATTTTACACTTCTTGATGCTTGAAGTTCAAAACTAATGTTTCAGTAGGATTATGTTCCCTCTAAAGGCTCTAGAGAAGAAATCTTCCTTTCTGCTTTCAAATTCTTCTGGCTCCAGGTTGATCTTGTCATTCCTTGTCTTATAGCCACATTATTCCTATCTTTACCTCTGACATCATAGGGACTTTTTCTTCTTTGTATGTCATCATTTGACCTTATAAGGACACTAGTCTTTGAATTCACATACTATCGTAACTCACTATGATCTCACCTTAGCTAACTACATCTAACAAATAGTAACTAACTAAATTTCCTATATTAAAGTAAGGTCACATTCTGGGGCTCAAGGTAGACATGCATTTTGGGAGAGTACTATTTAACCCCATACATCAATGTGTAAATTTTTCATTATCCTTCACAGAGGTGGTGTACATTTTAAATTTCTTTAACATCTGCTTGTCATTTCAGGATTTCACTGTTTTTTAAATTTTATGATCAGTGGCATATTTTTCTCTTAATGTTTGCATTTAACTTGAATATATTTAGTATGCATCCATTTATATTTAATTTGAAGAATTTATTTTGGTTACATAATATCTGTATTGTGTACAATTACACAGTGATACTTATAAATAATGTCCTGCCTGATATAACATTCATCTTTTTATTCTCTAAGAATGCCAGTTACTTTTCTGGGAAATGAATAGTAAGCAAGGTGGTTATTTTATTTTATTTTGCTCTGTAATTTAGCTCTTAAAAACACCAGTTTTCCCTTTACTTAGCATGCTTTTATGTGTTTCCTCATAAGAATATCTTGTAGTTCAATCAATTCAAGCTCTGCAGGAAGCAGACATCAAGACATTAGATAAGATTCCAAGACAAGGGATAAGAGATTGGGAGAGCGCCTGTGAAAGATATAGGAGGAACAAGAGGCAGGGAATTTATAGCCTTTATAGCATGATGTAGGTACAAAACATGTGAAAGAAGAAAAGACAGAAAAGATGACTTATGAAGTCTTGGATGAACAGTATAGTTCTGAAAAAGTCAACCAGACTGGTGAGGAATATCCAAGTGGAAATTACTTGCTGGAAGAGTTCCATGTCAGATAGGAATGAATCAGCTCTAAAATCCCCTACTATGCTGACTCAGTTCCTCAGTCATGTCTGATTCTTTGTGATCCCATGAATTGTAGCCTACCAGGCTCCTCTGTCCATGGGATTTACCAAGAAAAAATACCAGAGTGGGTTCTCATTTCCTTCTCCAGGGACTACTATGATTAGCCATTGGTTATAGGCAGCTGGGTGGTGATGGCAGTGTAGCTTCATTATGAACACTGTTGCAGAAGATGGAGCTAAAGGCTGTCATAAAACTATGCACCCTGTTGTATACAGGGCTGTCATAAAACTATACACCTCTCTTCAATGAGTTCTGAGTAGTGTATCTCCATGGCCAGCCTGGTCCATCTCTTACTTCATACAGGTTCATTGCTCTCTACATTTGGAGAACAGCTCCTGATAGTTTTTAAGTACATTTCTTTCTGAGGAGAATCTTAAAGAAGGACATAAATGGACTGAACTGCAGCCTTCATTGCTGCAACTGGTCTCATGTTTGCAACTGGTATTCCAATTTTTCCTCTTCTTCAATCTACTCCTCTGCCTCTATTATCCCTTTGGCAGGTAACGGAGGTTTGCCTGATGGTGTAACCTAAATCTTCATTCATTAAGAATGTGAACACAAAATAATTATAGCTTTTCAGGCCAAGTTGCAGCACATGTCCATTAAGAGTTACAACTGGTCAGGCAAATACCATGAGTCACTCAAGCAGATCACATGTTTCAGGTTTATCTATTATGTAGTTATGTTATGAAAAGGCAAACAGATATGACACTGAAAGATGAACCCCCCAAAGTCAGTAATACCCAATATATTACTGGAGAAGAACAGAGAAATAGCTTCAGAAAAAAAAGAGGCTGAGCCACAGCAGAAATGATGCCTAGTTGTGTATGTGTCTGGTGGTGAAAGTAAAGTTTGATATTGTAAAGAACAAAGTGGTCAAACAGGAGATGGTAAGAGTGAACGTTGACATTTTAGGAGGAGAAGGGGGTGACAAAGGATGAGATGGTTGGATTGCATCACTGATTAGAAGGACATGAGTTTGAGAAAGCTCAGGGAGTTGGTGAAGGACAGGGAAGTCTGGTCTACTGCACTCCATGGGGTCACAAAGAGTCAGACATGACTGAGCAACTGAACTGAATTGAACTGAACTAAAATGGACCCGAATGAAAGAATTTAATTCAGATGACCCTTATATCTACTACTGTGAGCAAGAATCCCTTAAAATAAATGGAATAGCTCATAGTCAACAAGAGTCTGAAATGCAGTACTCGGATGCAATCTCAAAAACAACAAATGATCTCAGTCCATTTCCAAGGCAAACCATTCAATCTCACAGTAATCCAAGTCTATGCCCCAACACTAATGCTGAAGAAGCTAAAGTAGAATGGTTCTATTAAGACCTCCAAGACCTTCTAGAACTAACACACAAAAAAAAAAAAAAAAAGTCATTTTCATCATAAGGAACTGGAATGTAAAAATTGGAAGTCAAGTGTTACCCAGAGTAAATGCAAGTTTCACCTTGGAGGACAAAATGAAGCAGAGGAAAGACGAAACAGAGTTTTGCCAAGAGAGCACAATGGTCATAGTTAACACCTTCTTCCAACAACACAAGACATGATTTCATACATGGACATCACCAGATGGTCAATACCAAAATCAGACTGATTATATTCTTTGTTGCTGAAAATGGAGAAGCAAATACAGTCAGCAAAATAAGACCTGATGCGGACTGTGGTTCATGTCATGAATTACTTGTTGCAAAATTCGAACTTAAATTGAACAAAGTAGGGAAAACCACTAGACCATTTAGGTATGACGTAAATCAAATCCATTATGATTATATAGTTCAAGTGAGAAATAGATTCAGGGGTTTAGATCTTATAGAGTGCCAGAAGAATGATGGACAGAGGTGTGTAACATTGTACAGGAGGCAGTGATCAAGATCATCTTGAAGAAAAGGAAATGCAAAAGGCAAAATGGTTGTCTGAAGAGACCTTACAAATAGCTGAGAAAAGAAAAGAAGCTAAAGGGAAGAAAAAAAAAAGGAAAGATATACCTATATGAATGCAGATTTCAAAGAATAGCAAGGAGAGATAAGAAAGCTTTTCTAAGTGATCAGCGCAAAGAAATAGAGGAAAACGATAGAATGGGAAAGACTGAAATCTCTTCAAGAATAGTAGAGATACCAAGGGAACATTTCATGCAAAGATGGGCTCAATAAATGACAGAAATGGTATGGACCTGACAGAAACAGAAGATATTAAGAAGAGGTGGAAAGAATACACAGAACTGTGCAGAAAAGATCTTCACGACCCAGATAATCACGATGGTGTGATCACTCAACTAGAGCCAGACATCCAGGAATGTGAAGTGAAGTGGGCCGTAGGAAGAATTACTCTGAATAAATCTAGTGGATGTGATGAAATTCCAGCTGAGTTATTCCAAATCCTAAAAGATGACACTGTTAAAGTGCTCTACTTAATATGCCAGAGAGTTTGGAAAACTCAGCAGTGGCCAGAGGACTGAAAGGTCAGTTTTCATTCCAATCATAAAGAAAAGCAATGCCAAAGGATGTTCAAACTACCGTACAATAACACTCATTTCACATACTAGCAAGGTAAGGCTCAAAATCCTTCAAGATAGATTTCAACAATACATGAACAGAGAACTTCCAGATGTACAAACGGAATTTAGAAAAGGCAGAGGAACAAAAGATCAGATTGCCAACATCTGTTGGATCATAGAAAAAGCTAGATAATTCCAAAAAAACATCTGCTTCTTCTTCACTATGTAAAGCCTTTGACTGTGTGTATATCAACACCCTGTGGAAAATTCTTAAAGAGATGGGGATATCAGAACATTTTACCTGCCTCCTGAGAAATCTGAATGCAGGTCAAGAAGCAACAGTTAGAACTGGACATGGAAAAGCAGACTGGTTCAAAATTGGGAACGAAGTATGTCAAGGCTGTATATTATCACCCTGTTTATTTAACTTACATTCAGACTACATCTTGAAAAATGCCAGGCTGAATGAGGCTCACGCTGGAATCAAGATTGCTGGGAGAAATAACAATAACCTCAGATATGCAGATGACACTACCCTTTTGGCAGAAAGTAAAGAGGAACTAAAGAGCCTTTTATGAAAGTGAAAGAGGAGAGTGAAAAACCTGGTTTAAAACTTAATGTTCAGAAAATGAAGATCCTGGCATCTGGTCCCATCACTTCACAGCAAATGGGGGAAAATGGAAACAGTGGTAAACTTCATATTCTTGGGCTCCAAAATCACCGCAGATGGTGACTGTAGCCATGAAATTAAAAGATGGTTGCTCCTTGGAAGAAAAGCTATGACAAACCTAGGCAGCCTATTAGAAAGACATCATTTTGCCAGTAAAGATCTGTATAGTCAAAGCTATGGTTTTTCCAGTAGTCATGTCCTGATGTGAGAGATGCACCATAAAGAAGTCTGAGTGCTGAAGAACTGATTCTTTTGAACTGTGGTACTGGAGAAGACTCTTAAGAATACCCTTGATAGCTAGGAGATCAATCCAGTGAATCCTAAGGAAATCAGTCCTGAATATTCATTGAAAGGACTGATCCTCAAGTTGAAGCTCCAATACCTTGGCCAACTTATGTGAAGAGCCAACTCATTGGAAAAGACCCTGACACTGGGAAACACTGAAGGCAGGAGGAGAAGGGGACAACTGAAGGTGAGAAGGTTGGATGACATCACCAATTCAATGGACATGAGTCTGAGCAAATTCTGGGTTATAGTAAGGATAGAGAAGCCTAGCCTATTGCAGTTCATGGGGTCACAAAGAGTTGGACATGACTGAGCTACTGAACAACAACAATGATATATAAAAGATTTCTCAAAATCTCCTGCTGGCTGTGGTTGTTAAGGCTATAAAGATCATAAACCTCTGTTCTCTTAAATCTCAGTGGTGGCCTTTCTGTATTCTGATAAAAGCATGTCCTCCTTGGGCATTGAGACATCCAAATCTGCAGAGCCCAGACTTACAAGGATGGAAAACACCAAGTTCCTCAGGAGATTATTAGGAAAATGGTAAAATGAGTCGCTCCACTGCATGTGTGCTGAGTCGCTTCAGTTAAGTCTGAATCTTTGTGACCCTATGGACTGTTGCCCGCCATGCTTCTGTCTCCATGGGATTCTCCAAGCAAGAATACTGGAGTGACTTGCCTTGCCCTCCTCCAGGTGATCTTCCTCACCCAGGGATCAAACCTGCATCTCCTGTACTGCAGGCAGATGCTTTACAGCTGAGCCACGGGGGGATGCCTGAGTCACTCCTACTTGCACCTCCCCCTCCTCCGCCAATACCATATATTCTTCTTAACAGGAACATAGCATTTTCTGATTTAATACACATACAGCATCCTGAAGTATGATCAGTTCCTGATCCTAGCAGTGACTTGCCTCCACAAGGGAACTTTTACCAAGCTATTCATAGATGTAGTGCTCTATGGAGCTGGAAACTTGTGGAAAACATAGCACTTGATATGACCAGTTGGACTCATCCCCACAGGTCCTACACTGTCAAGTGAGTCCTCTTCTTAGTTGCTTTGTTTTCTGTGGGGTCCATGCCTGTGAACCAGGCAGTTCTGTGAGGCCCTGGAGAATGGTACCAACTGGTTGCCTTTATAGGTGGGGAAGGGGTATGAGGTATTTGACTTGCATCTCACTGTCTTGTTTCTGTATCCTCAAAGATTATTATTAATTATTACTCTTTTACTGCCTTAGTACTGGTTTCTGTTGCTGGCAGGGTAAATATTCAGCAGCAACTGTGGTTAGATAGGTATCACTATATTCATGAGCCCATTGTGAAAATTCAGGGATAATCAATTAAGAAAGGTGACTAATGCCAATGGAAAGAGTCATTTTATCATCTTGGTTTTTCAGTGCCCATTGAATGGACAATGCTTTTTAGTGAACATGACACTGGCAGTCTGATATATCACTTAATATATGAATGGACCTATCTTATATGGCAGAAAGTGAAGAGGAACTAAAAAACTTCTTGATGAAAGTGAAAGAGGAGAGTAAAAAAGCTAGCTTAAAGCTCAGCATTCATAAAATGAAGATCATGGTATCTGGTCCCATCACTTCATGGGAAATAGATGAGGAAACAATGGAAACAGTGTCAGACTATTTTTCTGGGCTCCAAAATCACTGCAGATGGTGACTATAGCCATGAAACTAAAAGATGCTTAGTCCTTGGAAGGAAAGTTATGACCAACCTAGATAGCATATTGAAAAGCAGAGATACTTTGCCAACAAAGGTCCGTCTGGTCAAGGCTATGGTTTTTCCAGTGGTCATGTATGGATGTGAGAGATGTACTGTGAAGAAAGCTGAGCACTGAAGAATTGATGCTTTTGAACTGTGGTGTGGAGAAGACTCTTGAGAATCCCTTGGACTGGAAGGAGATCCAACCAGTCCATTCTGAAGGAGATCAGCCCTGGGTGTTCTTTGGGAGGAATGATGCTAAAGCTGAAACTCCAATACTTTGGCTACCTCATGTGAAGGGTTGACCCATTGGAAAAGACTCTGATGCTGGGAGGGATTGGGGGCAAGACGAAAAGTGGACAACAGAGGATAAGATGGCTGGATGGCATCACTGACTCGATGGACGGGAGTCTGAGTGAACTCTGGGAGATGGTGATGGACAGGGAGGCCTGGCGTGCTGTGATTCATGGGGTCACAAAGAGTCGGACACGACTGAGCAACTGAACTGAATTGAACTGATAGGTATAACTATGGAATGTGTTCCTTTATAACACATAAAAATCCTACCAAGCACTGTGATTCTTTCTTCATGACCAGGAATGCCAAATGAACAATTTGTGTTTTTCAGTTCAGTTGCTCAGTTGTGTCGGACTGTTTGTGACCCCATGGTACACAGCATACCAGGCCTCCCTGTCCATCACCAACTCCTAAAGTTTACCCAAACTCATGTCCATTGAGTTGTTGAAGCCATCCAACTATCTCATTCTCTGCTGTCCCCTTCTCTTCCCTCCTTCAACTTTTCCCAGCATGAGGGCTTTTCAAATAAGTGTCAGTTCTTCGCATCACATGGCCAAAGTATTGAAATTTCAGCGTCAACATCAGTCCTTCCAATGAACACTCAGGACTGATCTCCTGTAAGATGGACTGGTTGGATCTCCTTGAAGTCCAAGGGACTCTCAAGAGTCTTCTCCAACACCACAGTGTAAAAGCATCACTTCTTTGGTGCTCAGATTGATTTACAGTCCAACTCTCACATCCATACATGACCACAGGAGAAAACGTAGCCTTGACTAGATGCACATTTGTTGGCAAAGTTATGTCTCTGCTTTTAATTTGCTGTCTAGGTTGGTCATAACTTTCCTTCCGAGGAGTAAGCGTTTTTTTGATTTCATGGCTGCAATCACCATCTGCAGTGATTTGGGAGCCCAAGAAAATAAAGTCAGCCACTGTTTCCACTGTTTCCCCATTTATTTGCCATGCAGTGATGGGACTGGACGCCATGATCATAGTTTTCTGAATGTTGAGCTTTCAGCCAACTTTTTCCACTCTCTTCTTTTACTTTCATCAAGAGTCCCTATAGTTCTTCTTCACCTTCTGTCATAAGAGTGGTGTCATCTGCATATCTGAGGTTACTGATATTTCTCCCGGCAATCTTGATTTCTGTTTGTGCTTCTTCCAGCCCAGCATTTCTCATAATGTACTCTGTATATAAGTTAAATAAGCAGGGTGACAATATACAGCCTTGATGTACTTCTTTTCCTATTTGGAACAAGTCTGTTGTTCCATGTCCAGTTCTAACTATTGCTTCCTGACCTGCATGTAGATTTCTCAAGAAGCAGGTCAAGTGGTCTGGTATTCCCATCTTTTCAGAATTTTCCACAGTTTATTGTGATCCACACAGTCAAAGGCTTTGGCATAGTCAATAAAGCAAAAATAGATATTTTTTGATGATCCAGTGTGTACTGAGAATTTGATCTCTGGTTCCTCTGCCTTTTCTAAAATCAGCTTGAACATATGGAAGTTTATGGTTCATGTATTGTTGAAGCCTGGCTTGGAGAATTTTGAGCATTACTTTTCTAGTGTGTGAGAAGAGCGCAACTGTGTGGTAGTTTGAACATTCTTTGGCATTGCCTTTCTTTGGGATTGGAATGAAAACTGACCTTTTCCAGTCCTGTGGCCACTGCTGAGTTTTCCAAATGTGCTGGCATATTGAGTGCAGCACTTTCACAGCATCATCTTTCAGGATTTGAAAGAGCTCCACTGGAATTCCATCACCTCCACTAGCTTTGTTCATAGAAATGGTTCCTAAGGCCCACTTGTCTTCACATTCCAGGATGTCTAGCTCTAGGTGAGTGATCATACCATCGTGATTATGTGGGTCATGAAGATCTTTTTGTACAGTTCTTCTGTGTATTCTTTCCACCTCTTCTTAATATATTCTACTTCTGTTAGTTCCATACCATTTCTGTCCTTTATCGAGCCCATCTTTGCAGGAAATTTTCCCTTGGTATCTCTAATTTTCTTGACGAGATCTCTAGTCTTTCCTATTCCATTGCTTTTCTCTATTTCTTTGTATTGATCGCTGAGGGAGGCTTTTTTTTATCTCTCCTTGTTATTGTTTTGGCCCTGCATTCAAATGGATATTTCTTTCTTTCTCTGCTTTGCTTTTCACTTCTCTTCTTTTTACAGCTATTTGTAAGATCTCCTCAGGCAGCCATTTTGTTTTTTTGCATTTCTTTTTCTTGGGGATGGTCTTAATCCTTGTCTCCTATACAGTGTCACGAACTTCCTTCCGTAGTTAATCAGGCACTCTGTCTATCAATTCTAATTTTACCGGTGCTGGAGCCATGAGCGAGATGCTAAGAGGAGATATTCCACATCCAAGCTAAGAGAAACCCCAGTAAGAAAGTAGGTACTGAGAGCAGGCATCAGAGAACAGATAGACTGAGACCACTATCACAGAAAACTGACCAATCTAATCACATGGACTATGGCCTTCTCTAACTCAATGAAACTATGAGCTATGCCATGTAGGACCACCCAAGATGGTCGGCTCATGGTGAAGAATTCTGACAAAATGTGACCCACTGTAGAATGGAATGGCAAACTGCTTCAGTATTCTTACCTTGAGAAACCCATGAACAGTTTGAAAAGGCAAAAGATAGGACACTGAAAGGTGAACTCCCCAGGTCAGTAGGTACCTAATATGCTACTGGGGATCAGTGGAGAAATAACTCCAGAAAGAATAAAGAGACAGAGCCAAAGCAAAAACAACACCCAATTGTGGATGTGACTGGTGATAGAAGCAAGGTCTGATGCTGTAAAAAGCAATATTGCATAGGAACCTGGAATCAAGCAAATAGGTCCATGAATCAAGGCAAATTGAAAGTCATCAAACAGGAGATGGCAAGACTGAATGAACATTGACATTTTAGCAATCAGTGAGTGAGCTAAAGTGGACTGGAATGGGTGAATTTAATCCAGATAACCATTATATCTATTACTGTGGGCAAGAATCCCTTAGAAGAAATGGAGTAGCCATCATAGTCAACAAGAGAATCCTAAATGCAGTACTTGGATGCAATCTTAAAAATGACAGAATGATCCCTGTTCATTTCCAAGGCAAACCATTCAATATCACAGTAACCCAAGTCCATGCCCTGACCAGTAATGCTGAAGAAGCTGAAGTTGAATGATTCTATGAAGACCTACAAGACCTTCTAGAACTAATACCCTAAAAAGCTGTCCTTTTCATTATAGGGGACTGGAATGCAAAAGGAGGAAGTCAAGAAACACATAGAGTAACAGGCAAATTTGTCCTTGGAGTAGAGAATGAAGCAGGGCAAAGGCTGATAGAGTTTTGTCAAGAGAACGCACAGTTCATAGCAAACTCCCTCTTCCAACAACAGAAGAGTGGACTCTACACATGGACATCACCAGATGGCCAACATTGAAATCAAATTGATTATATTATTTGCAGCCAAAGATGGAAAAGCTGTATACAGTCAGCCAAAACAAGACCAGGAGCTGACTGTGGCTCAGATCATGAACTCCTTATTGCCAGATTCAGACTTAAATTGAAGAAAGTAAGGAAAACCACTAGACCATTCAGGTATGACCTAGATCAAATCCCTTACAATTATTTGTGTTTTATTTTGGGACAGATATCCTATCACACCCCTGATCCTTGGACTCTTCAATCAAGTGTCAATTTCCAAAATCTTTGTAGGAAATCTCTCTAATCCTCTGGAATACATATATCTTATTGAGACCTCTAATATACTAGCCAGGTTTTGTTCATTCTATCCAAAGAGCATGATGTCATTAGTGCAATGGATCAGTGTGTCTGTGGATGTCCAGATGGTCCAGAAGCTTTGGATTATAAGAGTGACAAACTAATAGTTGTTGTTGTTTGTTTTCAATAAGTCATCCCTTACTCTTTTGTGATCCCATGAACTGTAGCCTTTCAAACTCCTCTGTCCATGGACTTTCCCAGGCAAGAATACTGGAGTGGGTTGCCATTTCCTACTCCAGCGGATCTTCCCGACTCAGGGATTGAAACTGTGTCACCTGCAGTGGCAGGCAGATTCTTTACCACTGAGCCACCGGGGAAACCCAACAAACTGATAGAGCCATGGGTAAAGATGCAAATAAATGTTACCATTTTCATGTGAATACAAACTATTTCTGATCCTCTTTTCTGGTCAAAACAGAAAAAAAAAATTCATTCACCAAGTCATTGGCAACATATCATGTTATCACAGACCTTATGAAACTGTTCTAGCAAAATAACAACATCTGACAACACAGTTAAAGTCAGCACTGATATTTGGTTAAACTTGCTGTCATCTACATTCATTTCCCAGCTTTTGTCCAGTTCTTGCAGCAACCACATTGGCAAATTAAAAGGAGATATGATTGGCCTCCGTGTTTGCATTCTTTAAATTTCTATATGTGGCACCAATTGCTGTCATTGTCTCTCAGATATGATTTTATTTTTGATTCACTGTCTTTCCCAAAGTGCAGTTGTGGAGTGAGGGGAGTAACTGCAGAGGCTTCTTCTAGTACTTCCTTGCTATGATACCTCTCATCACACTTGCCAAACTTACACCAACTGCCAGGTTGTTGATCCAAATTATAGACTTGGGCACCAGGAAAATGACCTTCTGATTGGTCAGTAGACCTACTACTCCTACTATAAAGTTTATCCAGAGTTCTGTTCATCACCTGACCTCTGCAAACCTCCACTGTATCTATGGAAGGACAGGAGAGCATGACAAAATGCTTTGATTCAATACATAGGAATATCAGTTCAGACTTCATGTCCAAGAGCTCTCTAAATATATTTGACCCTCAAAGAACATGGGTTTGAACTGTGTGAATGCACCTATATGTGGACTTTCTCAGCAAATATATTGGATTTGGAGATTTGTGACAATTTGAAAAACCTGCAGATGAACCACACAGACTAGAAATATCAAAATAATTAGGAAAATTTAGGTATGTCATGAATAGATACAATATGTTGATTGTAGTCTATTTTGTAATTTGCTACCATAACACAGATACAAATTTATTATAAAAGTTAGAATTTATCAAAACTTGAGCATCTAAATACATACAGACCAAACGTTTCATACACAGTCAAGAGTAATGTAAGCAAATGTAAAAATGCAGTATTTGATGGTAATTGCATTAACTTATCTGCAGTACACACTGTATGTGCATGGGATGCTAAGTCAATTCAGTCATATCTGACTCTGTGCAGCCATATGGACCGTAGCCCATCAGACTCCTCCATCACTGGGATTCTCCAGGCAGCCGTGGAGAATAATGGAGTGGGTTGCCATGCCCTTCTTCACATACTATACTATTGCAGTAATTTCATAGCCACCTCCTGTTTCTAACCTGGTGAGACCAAGTGCTGCAAGTGTCTGCTTAAAATGCCTGTGACTACACTAATCGTCACCTCGTGAGCAGTTTGTCTACCCATTAAATTGTGTATCAACAGTAAAAAGCAATCTCTCTCATTTCTCGTGCATATTTTCATCACGTTTAGTGCAATACCGTCAACCTTGAGCAACACTGCTGTGGAACTCATAGGACATGACACTAGTGATACTGGAAGTGATCCCAGGAAGCAGAGAAAGTTAAGACATAAGAGAAATTGAATTGCTTGTTATATGCCATAGGTTGAAATCTACAGCTGCTCTTGTTCACCATTCCATTTGAATCCAACAAAAGGACCAACTGTTAAGAAAAAAACAAGAAGAAATTTGTGAAGCTGTTGCTGCAGTTACGTCAACAGGGGTGAAAACTTTGCACTTGTTGTGACGTACATTTTTTGTCTCATGTTGAAAATGCATCTTTTATGTGGATACAGGACTGTTGTAAGGAAATCACACCTATAGGCTTTAATATGATTTGAGAAAAGTAAAGTCATCATATGACAACTTAAAGCAAAAAGAAGGTGAAAGATCTAAAGCTGTAGAATTTAATGCCAGCAAAGAATTGTTCGATAAATTTCAAAAGAGGTTTGACTTTAAAAAAAAAAGTCAAGATAACAGAAGAAGCTGCTTCTGCAGACCAAGAAGCAGCTGGTGAGTTCCCCAATGCCATTAAGAAAATAACTGAGGAAAAAGGATATCTGCCTGAACAGCTTTTAGATGCAAACAAAATGCCCTATTCTGGGGGGAAAAAGTCCACAAAGGACACTTATTAGTAAGGAAGAGAAGCAAGCACAAGGATTTAGGCCAGGAAGGGATAAGCTAATTCTACTGTTCTGTGTAAATGCAGTTGAGTATGATCAGGACTGCCCTTACTTATAAGAATGCTAACGCCTGAGGCTGGAAGGAAAAAGATAAATACCAGCTGCTTTTGGATGTACAACAACAAGACCCGAACAATAAGAACTCTTTTTCTGAATTCGTTCCATCAGTGCTTTGTCCTTAAAGTCAGGAAGTACTATGACAGCAGGAAGCTGACTTTAAAAATTCTTTTAATATTGGATGATGTCCCTGACCACACAGAACTCCATGGTTTCAACACCAAAAGTGTCAAAGTGGTCTACTTGCCTGCACATATGCCTCTAAGTTTGCCCCTCACAGGAAATCATAAGGACCTTTAAGGCTCGTGATAATTGGTACTTGATGGAAAGAATTATCAACACCATGGAAGAGAACTCTGGTAGACAACATCATCAAAGTCTGGAAGGATTATGCCATCAAGGATGCCATCATTGTTATAGAAAAGGCAGTAAAAGTCATCAAGCCTGAAACAGTAAGTTCCTTCTGGATAAAACTGTGCCCAGATATTGTTCATGCCTTCACAAAATTTACAATAGATTCAGTCAAGAAAAATCATGAAAAATACGGTGAATGTGGCAAACGGTGAGAGTGAATATCAAGATATGGATCTTGGAGAAATTCAAGAGCTAAGAAATACTACACTAGAGACATTAATAGAAGACAATGAAGATGAGTGCTTCTGGACAAATGCCAACTGATGAGGAAGACACCTTAGAAGGGTCAGAAAACGAATTATCATTACATAATCTGGCAGAAGGGTTCCAATTACTTAAGATTGTTTTTGACTGTTTTTATAGCATGGACTCTATTGTATGATATGGCACTGAAATTAGAATAAATGGTGGAAAGATTGGCATTGTATAGAAACATTTTTAGAAAAAGGAGAAAGCAAGAAAGTCAGAAGTTAAAATGTATTCCCATAAAGTTACAATGAGTTTGCTCCTAACTCCTATACCCCTTTTAACCTCTTCTCCCTCTTCCTCCTCTGCCAGCCCTGAGACCAAAAGATCAATCCTTTCTCTTCTTGCATCTCCTCATCTTATTCAGTGTGGAAATGACAAGGATAAAGACTTTAATTATGATCCACTCCCACTTAATGAATAATAAATATTCCTTATGCCATAACAGTTAATAAACTTATTTTAGTATGTGCAAAACACATATCTTTATGTGAAAATCTAATAACTATATGAAATATTTTATGTAATTATCATCATTGCCCAAGTATTCATATGTATTAAAACCTCTGCATGTGTATGCTAAATCGCTGCAGTTGTGTCTGACTCTTTGTGACCCCGTGGACTGTAGCCCACCAGGCTCCTCTGTCCATGGGATTCTCCAGGCAAGAATCCAGGAGTGGGCTGCCATGTTCTCCTGAGTTGGGGATTTTCCCAACTCAGGGATCAGCTGGATCTTTACATCTCCTGTATTAGCAGGTGGGTTCTTCACTACCAAAACCTTTGGACTTCTGCAATTCAAATTGGCAAACCCTGAGCCTTCTCCTATGGGGCTTCCCTGAGCTCAGAAGGAAAGAATCCACCTGCAGTGCAGGAGACGCAGGAGGCACTGGTTCAATCCCTGGTGGGGGAAGATCCACCGGAGGAAGGCATGGTAACCACTCAAGTATTCTTGCCTGGAGAATGCCATGTACAGATGAGCCTGGCAGGCTACAATCCATGGAGTCACACAGAGTTGAAGATGACTGAAGCAACTTAGCATGCACGAGCCTTCTAAACTGTATTCTCTTTTGCTATAGGAGATAGGAATCACTTCATAAGCTACTAAACAATCCTTCTGTTAAAATGTTTAACCTTCAGATATTTGTTAAGCTTCATTTTCCCATGATCCCTTTATAAATGTTATACATATAAGTTAGTAATAAGCGGCCAACTTTAGTGTCCTTGTAGGCATATATTTAAAATTACAATTTATTGATACCAATGTGAGAAAAATTGAAAATAAAAACAGACCAATATCATAGCATAAGTAAAAATATTTCAAATATCTACCCCTTAAAAGATGATCAGGCTTGTGCTGACTCATTTATTGTTTCCACTAGTTTTACAAAATGGATAATTTCAATAATACATAAACTTCTCCTGAACACTGAAACAGAACAAATATTTTCTAATTCTCCACATAAATGTGATATAACTTTGAAAACAAAACTTAACAAAGACTATTACTCTTTTAATGAACTCCTTGATTGGCAAATGCAATCAAGAAATTCATTAAAAGAATAATTTCCAGTGAGTAATTAGAGTTTATGATACAAATTTGAAGGTTTATTATTGGCACCCTTAATAGTGTAATTAACATTAATGGATGAAAGGTGAGAAGCTTGAGGATGTGTTTGACTCCCAGTCTCACTAAAGATATTGCTTGTGTGGTTTCTCTCTCTTTCTTTTTTCTTTTTAACTGTCTTTGTCACAATTTATTGTGATAAATAACTAATATGTTTACCTCAGTGTCTTCTTTCTTTAAAAAGAAATTCTTAGGAGGAAGAAAAATTGAGTAAAGAGAAATAATGAAAATTAGAGCAGAAATCAATGAAATTTCAACACAAACACGGGAAAAAAAGATATATCAATGAATCCAAAAGATAATTCGTTTAAAAATCATATAATCAGTAAATCTCTAGCCAGACTAAGCAAGAATAAACAAAGAGAAGTCACACATTATCAATGTCAGAAATGAAAGATAAGAGCAATGAATGCTATGTATACTTCTATGTCAAATATTTTGATAATTTAGATGAAGTGGACAAATTCTTTGGAAGATATAAATTACTAAAACCCAGCCAAGGAGAAATAAAAACCATGAATAGCTTTTATATATTAAATATGTTGAATGAATAACCAATAATGTTACAAAAAAGAGAGCACCAGGCCCAAATGAGTTCACTGGCGAATTCTACCAAACGTGTAACAAAGAAATCACCCTAGTTATTACTTACAAAGCTTGCAGATCTCTTCTCCCATTCCATAGCTGCATTTTCATTTTGTTGATTGATTCTTTATATATATTATATTTTGAGCTAGCCTTCCTTGTTGATTTTGCTTTGACTATTTGTGCTTTTCAAGTCATATCCAAAAACAAACAAACAAAATAATTGCCCACACTGAAGTCAAGGGATATTTTCCTTAAGTTTTCTTATAGGAATACTGTGATTTTAGATTTTATGATTAAGCCTTCAGTCCCTTTTGAGTTAATTTTGGTGAAGTTTCTGTTGAGAAACTATTGGTTCATTTTTTTAATCAAGTTGTTTGTTTTCTTATTGCTAAATTTTAGAAGTTCTTTGTATATTTTGGATAATAGTCTTTTATCAAATATGTGTTTGAAAATACGTTCTCCCATCTGTGTCATATCTTCTCATTCTCTTGGCATTGTGTCTCATATACACAATTTGTTACTTTTAAATGAACTTTAGTTTACCCATTACTTCTTTTATGAATCATACCTTTGGAGTTACTTCTAAAAAGTCATTGTAACATCTAGATTTTTTCCTGTGTTATCTTCTAAGAGTTTGATAGTTTTGCATTTTACATATAGGGCTATGATTCATTTTGAGCTAATTTTTGTGAAGAGTGCAAAATCTGTATCTGAATTCATACTTTTGTATGAAGATAGATGGTCCATTGTTTCAACATCATTTGTTGAGGACACTATCTTTGCTCCATTTCATTGTCCTTTGTCAAAGATCAATTGACTATATTTACAATTGTCTGTTTTTCTATTCTCTATTCTGTTCCATTGATCTGCTTTTTCACCACTACCATGCTGTCTTGATTACCATAGCTTTCCAGTAAGCATTTAAGTAATGTCAGTTGAATAATGTCAATCCTTCAACTTTGTTCTTTTTCTTAAATATTGCATTGGCTATTGTGAGTAATTTGTCTCTTGATATAGATTTCAGAATCAGTTTGCCACCATCCACAAAGTAACTTGTTGAGATTTAAATTATGTTCTGGAGGGGAAATATCCCTCCTTCTGATCATGGTTATTTTGGCTGGCTGAATAATTTTAAACTGACATAAGAAAGATATGTACATGCAAGGCATATGAACATGAGAAATTTCAAAGACAGGCAAAAGGAGGCATACGCAACCAAGGAGAAGAAGGTAGGGGTCTAGGACATCTTCAAAGGGAAGGAAGACAATTCACAGGAAAATGAAAAGAGCATGTTTGCTAAATGTGTTTTAAGGGACATACCAAAGAAAAATAGGATACAGAAAGGAGTTTAACAAAGACTTGTTAAGTAATAATCTGTGACAAGAGCTGCCTTTCTGAAATATATCTCCTATCTAAATTCTTTTGGCAGTTAGGAGGTAAAAACAAAAACTTCCTGAGACTTTTGTGGCTTAAAATAATCTGCCCATAATAATTCCAATGCTGAAGAGACATATTTTGGGTGATAAATTTTGCTCCCTTACAACTGGGATTGCATTGATTCCTTTGATTGCAAGTTGAGAACTGACAACCTGAAAGCATTGATGCTTCCTATGCATGAATATGGAATATCTCTCCACCTTTTTCAGTTCTTTGATTTTGTTCATCAGAATGATGTAGTTTCCTCATGTAGATCTTACACATATTTTGTTATATTTATACCTAAGTATTTTATTTTGATGGGTGCTAATGTTAATAGCATTGCAGTTTAATGTCAGATGCCACTTGGTTGTTGCTGATATATGGGAGTGATTTATTTTAATATATTAACCTGGTATCCTACAATCTTGCTATAATCACTTATTAATGCCAGGAGTTTGGGGATTAATCATGTCATCTGTGCATAAAGACAATAAACATAATTTTATTTTTATTTTCCAATCTGTACATATTTTATTTTCCCTTTCTCTCATATGTGTTAGTTAGAGCTTTCAATATGATATTGAAAAGGAAGGGTGAATGGTGGAATTCTTGCCTTGTTCCTATTATCGGTGTGAAAGATTTTCTTTTCTTTTCTTTTTTTTTTTGATTCTCTCATCATTAGGTAAATGATAGCTATAGATTTTGTAGATATTCTTCAACAAGTTGAGGAAGTTCCCCTCTATTCCAAGTTTATTAGGATTTTTTATCAATAGATGTTCGATTTTGTCAAATATCTTTTCTGTAACTATTAATATAATCTTGTGATTTTTATTTTTCAGTCTGTTGATATGATAGAGTAAATGGTTTCTAAAAATTGATCTAGCCTTGTACATTTGGGATAAGTCCCCCTTGGCAATAGTGTATATTTGTACATATTATTGAATTCACTTTTAAATCAAACTTTGTTGAGAATTTTTGCTATGTTAATGATAATATTGGTCTCCAGCTTTCTAAGCTTATACCATAATGTATAAATAATAAAGGATTTTATCTTTTTATTTTCTAGTTTCTTCCTCCCTGTTTCTCTCCAAGGAATGAGAGGCTCATCTGATTACATGGAATCCCAGTATCATGACTGGGTGACTAATAAGAGTGAGTAATTTACAAAACTGCAAAAAGTCTTGTTGTTTTAAACCATTACATTTTTAAAAAACTTGTTAAACATAAACAGCAACCTAATAGATCACTCTACTGGTGAATGCTTAGATTGTTTGCCTTTTTCCACTGTTAAATATATTGTTAGGGAAAATGATTTTACAAGGCAAGGTAACTTTTCTGCATCAGTTTGCATTATTTTATTGGCATATAAAAAATAAAACCAAAACAAAACAGAAAAACAAAACAAACAAAAAAAGAAATAACCAAGACAGTATATGAATGTTGTTTCATAAACAGTAATAGAGGACAGTTTTATTATATGCTAACCACCACTGAGTATTATCCAGTACACTTCTAAATTTTTGTTAGTTTTATAGATAATATTTTTCTTATCTATAAGAAAAGATAAGCCTTTTCCTTAATTTGCATTCATTTATTTGAAATTATGCAGTTTTCATATGCTGATTAATGATTAGCATCTTCTTGCAAAAACAATCTATTCATGTTTTGCTCTTCTTCATTTTTAAAAACTGAATATGTCTTAGTTTTGATGAAAAATATTTACCTCTTTTAAGTATTGCTAGTTCTGTGAAATTGTTTTAAAGTTGATAAAATACACACATACACCAGCACATATATATTTCTTTAAATCAGTAGATTATTATTCTTTTCCTAAACTTTCAAAGTTGTTATTAGCAACTCACATAACATGTTTAATTTTATGTTTTATTTGAATTATGCATTTCATTAAGCATATTGATGTTTACTAAAGGTATGTATTTGCTTCATTTAGTCCAATTGTGTCTGAACTCAAAATAACATTTACTTTGTGGATATAGAATTTTAGTAAAAATGTTTGCAAATGTCAATAGTTTTATTTCCTCATTATGTCTAAGTGTTATAGCATTGGTTCCTCTTGAAAGTAGAATTTGATATAAGACATACATGCAGATGATTTATTTAAGAAAGTAAAGCTAGACAGCTGAGGAATCAAGGGGATGGGAAAATAACACATACTTCTAAGTGCATGTACACTTAGAAGCCAAGTCCTACAGGTATACCTTGCCATGACATCACAGAAGGGGCAAACATGGTTACAATTGAGATGAGAGGCCCAGTTTCAAGTAACAAGAGAAATCACATCCATGTCTTCTACATATAAGCCAATCAACTCTAATTTGTCTTCCTAAACTAGTTAAGGTTCTTGACTGTGGCAAGCAAACAAAACGATTTTAAAAAGATGGATATAATGTATGCCAAAACAAATACAGTATTGTAATGTAGAATAAAGTATTAAAAATAATTAAAAAATAAATAAAAAATAAAAGATGTAGTTAGACATTAAAAAAAAAAAAGTTCTACTTAAATTTGAGCAGAGGAATGGCTTGAAATCTTCATTCATGAAATCCTAATTCATAGGATTGTTTTGAGGATGAAAAAAGTTTTTCTTTTTCTTTTTCTTTTATAAGGAAGCTTTAAAACAGTGCCTCCACAAATGCTCAGCACAGATTCGCTATTATTAGCTCCATTAGTTCCTGTATGACTTACTTATCTTAATTAATTTTTTGAGAAATAAATGATACCATTACTATTAAAGTAATTTTAAAAATTAAAATGCTATTTTTAGTAAAAACAATAGCACGTTTTAGTTATATTTTATTATATTCAAATTGTCTGTGATGAATATCTTTCATATGGATAGTAAAAAACAAATAAAAAAATCCTGTTCAAAAAATAGTCATTCAATATATACTGATGGCTCAGACAGTAAAGAAACCACCTGCAATGCAAGAGACTCAGGTTTGATCCCTGGTTCAAGAGGATCCCCTGGAGTAGGAAATGGCAACCCACTCCAGGGTCCTTGCCTGGTGAATTCCATGGATATAAGAGCCTGTCAGGCTACAAAGAGTTGGACATGACTGAGTGACTAACACTTGGGTTACTTGGTTATATACTTACTGAGACTGTCTGCAACTAAGAATCTCAACAATAGAAGAAGGAAAGCAAAGTCTTTTGAGATACATAAAATAGGAGGCAAGGGGGGATTGTTCACTTTTAAATAGACAGGGTACAAGAAATTTTGCCTGCATATAATTTATATGCATGTTTTTATTACAGAGTTTGTATACATCAAAGCAGATGATAATGCAAACAAACATGGCGCTTTTTGTCAACTATAATTGTTATTAGGCTAATTTCCTTTTACTTTGGAGGAATAAAAATGCAATTCAAAAGACAATGTTCAAGAAACTTATATTTCTTCTCTATTTCTTAAGATTACTTGAAGTTCAAACTAATCTTAGTCTTTAAAAAAAAATTCCTTAAAATAGAAAGCACTAGATGTGATTCTACATTTAACAGCATCACCTAGAAATACGGACTCCTGATATCCAAGAGATATGAAAAACAAATGGAAAAGTCTACAGAAAGGATCAAATCTATTTGATGTGTGGACTACTGAAAAGAATGTTGAACTTTCTTTTTTTTTTTTAATTTCTTTTGAAACTGTAGCATAGAAAGCAACTCCTAAAAATATTCTTAATATTTTGATTAATTAAAAGAATCTAAATGTTTAACTAAACAGTTTACTTGATAACTGAAAAGCACTCTAACACAATCATTTGTTGTAGAAAATTCACCTTAAATTATTTTTTAATCTTTACTTGGAGAGAAGCAATTAAAGAATATGTAACATATAACATTTAATAATGCAATGTGGTAAAATGTCCAATGAATAAGCAACAATGATAGGGATATTTTGAGAAAATATTAACATATTAATTTGGCATTTTTCCTCAGTATTTCTGAATAACCATGTTCTTCCACCTCCACCAAACACAAACACACACACAATATCTCTAAGAAGAATTTAAAGAGTAGAAACATTAAAAAAAAATTATTTCCTAGATTAAATGAGCACTATGAAGAAATTTTAAATATTTTATATAGGAATCCAGAGTAGGGTAGTTATAAAATAAATGCATAATCCTATCTATCAACCTCTAGATTTGATTTTTGGTAATGCCTTATGTTGACACTCCAGGAATAGTAATGTACATGTGATTAAGTGATTGTTTTACAACCTTTGCATGGAACAGGAGTAGCAAATCAAATTAAGACAAAACACTGAACTCTTAGAATAGACAGAAAGCTATAGAAATTGTTATAATAACTATCAAAATGTGATACAACAAATACTGTGATAAATGCAAATATTAGATGAACATTGAAAATAATGAGGCAAATTCTGCTTGGCACAATTTGGGAAAGTATTCTTTGAAAAGATGTCATTTAAATTTAATTTAATTTACATAGGTGAGATTGCCATTACTTTGCCAACAAAGGTCTGTCTATTCAAAGCTATGGTTTTTCTAGTGGTCACGTATGTATGTGAGAGTTGAATTATAAAGAATGCTGAGGGCCAAAGAATTGATGCTTTTGAACTGTAGTGTCGGAGAAGATTCTTGAGAGTCCCTTGGACAGCAAGGAGATCCAAGCAGTCCATCCTAAAGGAAATCAGTCCTGAATGTTCATTGGAAGTACTGATGCTGAAGCTGAAACTCTAATACTTTGGCCACCTGATGCAAAGAATTGACTCATTTGAAAAGACCCTGATGCTGGGAAACCTTGAAGGTGGGAGGAGAAGGGGATGGCAAGGATGAGGTAGTTGGATGGCATCACTGACTCAATAGACGTGAGTTTGAGTAAGCTCTGGGAGTTGATGATGGACAAGGAAGCCTGGCGTGCTGCAGTCCATGGGGTTGCAAAGAGCTGAATGTGATTCAACAACTGAACTGAACAGGTGAGATCATTTTCCAGTTCACTCACCTATTTGAATGTTAAAATCAGATGTTAAATTCAATACTATTTATTACCAAAGCTCATACTGTTTACATTCCAATAAAAGATACAAGAAATTAAGATCATTTTGGAAATAAAGAATATTTGTTTTGGTCCCCCCCCACTCCTCTTCCTTTCTCTCTTTCTCTCTCTCCCTTTTTTTCCTTGAAGATGATGCACAATAGACTGTTGAGGATCATAGAAGCTGAAGAACTGAGCTTTAAAAGCCAGCTAAGAGGCTACTATGATCTCAGGGTCAAGTGACAGGATTAAACAAGCCTGAAAATGCAGCTGTTTAGATAAGGAGAATATGAAGGAATTTAAAATGTTTTGATTCTAGCTCTGGAGATGCAAAATCAATGGCACCATTAGCAAGAGTAAAGAGTTGTGATTTCAACAAGTTAGAGTCAATAAAGGGCCAAGGGCAGGCTTAAAATAACTGAGCTAATTCTTCATCCCTATCACCTCTCCTAACACAGTGTAGAAACACGGCTGCAGTATTCCTTGAGGCCTCATCTCCCTGTATCCTATTCTTCACACACATATATGTAAGCAAACATAGTAACAATACACGCCTGTTAGGCAAACCTATTTGTGAGTTGTTTCTGTATCCCCAATTCAAACATGCTGCTGCCTCTAACTTTAAATCCTTCATATAAAGAAATTTAAGAGGCAGCAGTTTGGGTTGGAAAATGTTAAGTTCATTTTTGATATTGTAAAGATTCAGAATATGTCATCCCACCCCCCCAAATACCATACTGGCATATTAATTATTTTGAATTGATGGTGCTTAAGAAAGAACCTTGCAAGAAGTGCATTGGCACTCCTTTGTTCTCCTGAAAGCAGAGGATAATTCTCCCATGTAAAATGTACCTTGTCCCTGTAAGATAGAAGTCATCTCTTCTGCTAGAGACAAGAAATTTAGGGCAAGAAACGCTGTGTAAACAAACTTTGTTAATTCTTCTATCATTTATT
Organism: Nanger dama; assembly: GCA_917880005.1. Taxonomy (NCBI): domain Eukaryota; kingdom Metazoa; phylum Chordata; class Mammalia; order Artiodactyla; family Bovidae; genus Nanger; species Nanger dama. Next base: position 44,029,494 of record CAKJTW010000007.1, read on the forward strand.
ATTCTTGTCTCAAATATCTCCAACTTGGCAAAGCATCCTTGGTGGTTCAGACGGTAAAGGGTCTGACCACAATGTGGGAGATGCAGGTTCAATTCCTGGGTCGGGAAAACCCCTGGAGAAAGAAATGGCAACCCACTCCAGTGTTCTTGCCCCTCCACAGAGAAGCCTGGTTGGCTATATTCCACAGGGTAGCAAAGAGTCGGATGCGACTAACCGACCTTCAGCTTTCTTTTTTTCTTTGTCAGTTCTCCAAAAATTTATTGTTTCTTTGTCTGCTGCTGCTGCTAAGTTGCGTCAGTCGTGTCCGACTCTGTGCAACCCCATAGACAGCAGCCCACCAGGCTCCCCCGTCCCTGGGATTCTCTAGGCAAGAACACTGGAGTGGGTTGCCATTTCCTTCTCCAGTGCATCAAAGTGAAAGCGAAAGTGAAGTCGCTCAGTCGTGTCCGACTCCTAGCAACTCCATGACCCCATAGATGGCAGCCCACCAGGCTCCTCCATCCATGGGATTTTCCAGGCAAGAGTACTGGAGTGGGTTGCCATTGCCTTCTCCGTTTCTTTGTCTCAAAGGTATAAAGTTTTCCTCCGCTGGTTACTCCTTTGAGTCTTATATTTTTATTGGGCATGACGTTGCTTGTGCTCGCTCAATTCAGTGTGTCCAACTCTTTGTGCCTCTAAGAATTGTAGCCTCCCAGGCTCCTCTGTCGGTGGGATTTTCCAGGTAAGAACATTGGAGTGGACTGCCACTTCCTTCTCCAGAGGATCTCCCTGATCCAGGGACTGAACCTGAGTCTCGCATGGCTCCTGCATGGGCAGGCAGGTTCTTTACCACTAGTGCCACCTGAGAATCTTCGATGGCTCAGTCAGTAAAGAATCTGCCTGCAATGCAGGAGACCGGAGTTCGACTTTGGATCGGGAAGATCCCTTAGAGAATGAAATGGCAACCTATTCCAGTGTTCTTGCCTGGAAAATTCCATGGATAGACAAGTCTGGCAGGTCACAGTCCATGACCACGGGGCCACAAGAGCCTCAGTGACTAACCACCAGTATATGTGTATATAGATATATATATCTATATCTATCTATCTATCTATCTATAGATAGATACGTATGTCTATATATATATCTTCTGTCCAAAAGATTCTCCAGGCAAGAATACTGGACTGGGTTGCCATGCCTATACTGGAAGATCCCCTAGAGAAGGAAATGGCAACCCACTTCAGTATTCTTGCCTGGAGAATCCCATGGGCTGAAGAGCCTGGCCAGCTATAGTTCATAGGTTTGCAAATTAATTATATATGCATATAATTAATTGTTTTTCCCTGTTATTCTGTTTTATGTCAATTTAACTATTAGATCAGTCAAAAAACCTGGAAGAGAAGAAGGAACAATGCTCCACCTCTATAACATATTGAAGTTAAATGTATGTAGTTATATGATGTATGTGGTTCTCTGTCTTGTACAGTGCCCATGAGAATTAGGCTCAGTAATGTCTCACTGGGGGGAGTACCATGTGTTTGGAAAAGTAAATGAAAATTTGAAATGAAAGTCTGATCCTGACTACAAGAGTGTTGGCTGATAGCTCATTTTAGAATACAGTTTGGGAAAAGAAATAAAAAGAGGAAAACATGCAAAAACTATCGTTTAGAAAAGTAGGATAACCACATGTCACACTAATTGTCTTTGGCTTCATTAAAGCCAAGTTGTGTCAACTGACAAACTTACATATGTGAAGACATTCCAAGGGCGATAGAAAGATGAAATGGACAGTGAAGCAAGCACGTTCACTGCAAAATTCCAAGAAAATAAATCACTGAGATGGTGTGAGGGAAGTGCCGGTTGGTAAGTGCTTCTTGCCTAATGCTGTGTACTCTGCTCTCCATCTTCTCGAAGCCACTCTCTGATATGATATGTAGATAAGTATTTGTTTTTCTAGTTGACTGAAAATTGTATTGCCCTCCAAAACCTTTGCCTCTGAGAAATACCATCTACAGTGCAGTTCTTTGAGAGTTCAAAATTTTTCATATTGAAAAATACAAAATGTCAAAACAAGTTCCGCTGGAATTCAATCTTCTCCCACTTCTTTATTACTTCTACGAGTATTCAAATAGAACTCAAATCATCTGAGTCCTTTTACTTTGTGCATCTTTAAATTCTATAGCCCTATTAATAAATAGTGGAATTATTGTAACTACCAAATATGATTGAGAACCTAATAATAAGCAGAAAAAAATGACAAAGATTAGCTAAAAGATGCTGCAAAGCTCATGAACTAAAATCCAGACAGGTAACTGAACATCTTAATTCTCTATTTTAACAATAATTTAGGAATGATTTAAGTCTAAAACGGTATTATTTTATAACAGTATTTATGTCATATTATTATTTCTAATACTACAATGATATTTCTGAGTATTTAGCAAGCCAACTCTAATCTACTCAGTATTATCAGCAAAAAAATAGAATATAGAATATGTGCAAATTTTTGTATATTACAACGAAATACATAAGCCAAAGTCATGATAATTTATTATCTAATGTTTAAGATGTGAGTAAAGTTAAAACAGAACATTAGAAGATGACAGGAATGTTAGAGGCAGGGACACGTTAGCAGAAAGAACTGACTGCTGATAACTTGATGATGAGGGAGAAGATAGAAATCCATAGAAACAGACTGCAAAACTGAAAAAAAATATTAAAAAGGATACATAGAATTAATTAGGATTTTATATTACTGCAATACTCATATAACTGCACTACATTTCAGCTCTTGTTTTCCATTGTTGACTCTTAGTAGTTGTGCACAGATTAAATTACATAAAATTCATATTATTTAAGAAAGTAGGGCAACATGGATTCAAGAACTGACCTTTCTCAATTTTGCTCCACTTTTTCATACTTCTTTCTCTACATCAATGTCCCAATTTTGCCTGTCTTCAAACTACTTTCTTCTCTGAGCTCTGGCTTTCTTCTAACCTCAGTGAACGCAGTGATAGACATGTTTATGTCAAAATGCTTGGCTATTTTAAATAAGAAACTTAGCTAACTAAAACTGGTGCATTTGGAATATCTCCTCTTCTGGAAATGTCAGCAAAAGGCCATGTTATGAAGGAAGGAGCAAAGGACATGTGAGATGAATTCATTATAAAAGATATTTTTTTCATTTCTTTCTAACCTTTGAAAGCTAATTTCCAATGAAATTAATTAGCTTGATGTGGTTCTCATTTACAACACGTATAATTTAAACTAACAGTAAACTACATAGGTAACAAATTGCCTAAATATTTCAAGTACATTGAAATAAACCTCAATTTAGTAACTATTCCTGGAGAAAATATTTTTATTCCAGTGATTGGCCTAATTATCTCCGATGTGACACTTTCATTTACACAATATATACTTTGTACAAACAAAATTGCCCAACTTTTTTAGGAAAGTAAACTTCAAGTTTATGAAAATTTTAGGAGCATAATATTTTGATCCAAATTATTAATATGAGGCTAATTATTTTAGCACTAGCTCTTTCCTTTTATAGATAGGAAATAAAGATGAATTAGCTCATGTTGGCTTCATATTCAAATTTCAGTGGCAAAATGTACTCTCTCCTCTCATTTGTCTCAATGGTAAATTTTTCCAGACATAGAATTATATTTAATTCCAGCTATTTTTTTTTAAGAGCTAGAGAAAACATGGATGTGAGATGGCAGACATATGACATGAACTTGATTTTTTTTTTGATAGCTAATCAAGATTTCTGAAAACATAAAATGAGTTATTACTATAATAGCATCAGGCCACTGTAATGGAGCAAAATTTACCTCCCCCGTCCAAAAAAAAAAAAAAAATGTCTCTTTGGTATGAGAATTATTTCATGTTGAAAACAGTCAAGGCCCAAAAGACAAAAAGAAACGGTGACCTTCCCCTTTAATGGCCTGAAAGAGTTTAGAATGGGGGACCTGCTCCTGGAATAAAATTATCCCCAGAGATATCTGCAAAGAATAAGGGCTAGGTGTTGTGTGGAAACTCGGCTATGCCTAGAGGTGAGTCCACTTTGTGTCTGTCTCTGCATGGCCTAGAAATTTGGCCAAATGTATCTATTTACCAAATGTTTGCTTTTCCATCTCCATATGAGCCTGCTCCTTCCCTTTGAAGTTTCAAACCACTACTCCCAACATGTTTATTCATCTTTAATTGAAGATAGTATACGGGGTGAGAATTCTGGCCATTTTGTTGAGTTAGTTTTCCTTGGTTTCTCCCATGTACTGCTACTGCTAAATCACTTCAGTCATGTCCAACTCTATGCGACTCCATAGACAACAGCCCACCGGGCTCCCCCATCCCTGGGATTCTCCAGGCAAGAACACTGGAGTGGGTTGGCATTCCCTTCTCCAATGCATGAAAGTGAAAAGTGAGAGTGAAGTTGCTCAGTCGTGTCCAACTCTTAGCAACTCCATGGACTGCAGCCCACCAGGCTCCTCCGTCCATGGGATTTTCCAGGCAAGAGTACTGGAGTGGGGGTGCCATTGCCTTCTCTGTTCTCCCAGGTAAACATGCTATTATAGTTCTATTTGATTTTTCCTGTTAATCTGTCTCGTATCAATTTAATTTAGTTCAGCCAAAAGAACCTAGAAGGACAGACAAAAATTCTTCTTCACTGTCACCAAATCAAACTCTTTGAAAAAGTATTTGTTTCTGTTGACATAAACTGAGTACCAAACAAACAAAATTTGAATCATTGAAAGCATAATACACTTTTATAGTACCATCCTCTGTTTAGAATTTGAAATTCACAAAAGATTTTTGTATTTAGTTTGAAATCCCACCCTGTACTACTTTTGGAATTTCAAGTCAGTTCCCTTTTCCTGGCAAGTTTCTGGATGACACACGTTTCTTCTTTTGTTACTATTTCCTGTGCTATTGTACTTATCATTCTATTCTTCTGTACTGTATCCTTAATAATCAGCTATTAGGTCAAATCATATACTTTTGCCATCTGAGTGACTACTTTTGATGATCTTACTGGCCCCATAGCCCAAGGTAATCTTCCATTTGGTGTTGGGAGGAGAGTACGCCCAAGTCTAGTGCTATTAAGGTAGCTAAGGATTATTTCCCTTTCTTAAACCTCTCTAGTAAGAACATGGAAACAATTTTCTTGTGTATGCGTTATATATTTTAAACTCAACATCCCATTTCTCATACAAAAGTACATGTTTCTTGTTGATCAAAAATTAAAGTCCTGCAACTTATGTTATACCACTTTCTCCAGTAAGAAAAGTTAAAAAAAATTTGACAGTAACATTTGCTTTGTTCAGTTATTTAGTACCAGAATATGGAAGCATGCCAGTTTTGTTTCCAAGTGCAACACTCTAGCACTTTTATTATGTCAAAATAAAAATGACTTTTCATTTTTATCAGACTCTTTCCTTCATCCCTCCTTGAAATTTACAATATTTTCATCTCGATTATATCATTTCATTTGAATCGGAATACAAATTAATTTGTCCTGATCCACAGATAACCAAATGACAAGACAGGAGGCAAAATTAGAGGCTGATTGCTTCCTGTCTATTGAGGCTAAAGTACTCAGTTTTAATTAATGTTAAAAAATTGTCTTGGGGATTGTAATTCCCAATCACTAGTTCCATTATTATTTTACTAATTAGGAAATCTTTTGGTAGTCAGGTCTATTTCTCAGAGTGTTAAAAATGTCAGAGGTTTTTGCAAATTTAGAACATAGGTTGGAAGTAGAATGGGGATTCCCAGGTCGTGGTGGTGGTAAAGAATCTGCCTCTCAATGCAGAAGACACGAGAGACACTGGTTCAATCCCTGGGTTGGGAAAATCCCCTGGAGTAGGAAATGGTAGCCCACTCTAATATTCTTGCTTTAAAAATCCGATGGATAGAGGAGCCTGGTAAGCTGCAGTCCATGGGGCTGCAAGGAGTGGACACAACTGAGCACACGCGCACACACACACACACACACACACACACACACATCTATTAGTAGAATAGAAGCTGCCAACAGCTTTAGGATTAATCTATCAGACTCACCCTGTTCCTCGTTACTTGGCCATGGCTGTCATGGTGAAAGATAAACTCTCTTGTACTTGGACTGTTAATATAAATGAGCTCTATATCACTTTGAGATGTCTTGATTGAGAATTCTTGAGATGACTCAGGTCAGTTTTCTGAGAGGTTACAACTAATTTAGAACTTACAAGTGAGTATAAATAGCTTAAGCTGATCATTTTGCTATGACATATTTTACTCTGGGGTTGAATTTCATTTACTGCCCCAAAACTAATTATTTAACTTTTTAAAGGCTTTCCAGATAAAGTGATCTCACAAAGTCCCAACTAGCTAAAGCATAAATTTCCCTGTTAGTTGCAGCTGTTTTAGAGATATGTTGAATTATACTGTGCTGTGTTAATCCCTTGGGCACCCCATTGGCAAATTCTTTGTGCCTTGAGAATTACCTAATTATTCTTTTTCTTTGTTCTCTATCTTTTAATCAGACTTTAACTTCTCTTCCTATGATTTCTTTGGTCTTATTAATGGAATGGCATAAAAACTTAATCAGAATCCTCCTTTGTAAGTTTAAACAAATTAACCTGTTTTTCCTCCATATGTAATTTGTCTATCGTGGGTTTTTTTTTTTTTCTTTTCTTTAATGAAGATCTTGTCAAAAAACTAACTCATATTACACTTTTAGGGACTTAAAGTAGATTATGGGCCTAAAAGTTTATTTTTTATTATTTATTTATTAACATTACTTTTTAATCATTTAGAATATTTTAATTTTTATAAGATAACCTATCATAATTATATTTATAATTTCTTATGACTTTAGAATAAGCTAGTTTCTCTGGTGGCTCAGATGGCAAAGAATCTGCCTACAATTCAGAAGACCCAGGTTCAATCCCTGGGTTTGAGAAGATCCCCTGGAGAAGGGAATAGCTATCCACTCTATTATTCTTGCCTAGAAATTCCATGGAGAAAGGGGCAGGTGGGCTACAGTCCATGGGATTGCAAAGATTTGAACACAACTGAGTGACTAAAAAGAAAAATATTGTTTTATTGGACTCTGATTAAAAAAAAGAATTATGTTAGATAAATTAAGGAGTCAAAGAAGATTTTATTCATGACTACAGTATTATGATTCAGAGAGACTGAACTCAAATCTCTTGAAACAAATGGTGTCAGAGATTTTAGGTTTTACTATGAGCTAGTGGAAAAGTACTGGAGCACTTTTGTGGGGTCAGTGTAATTAGGCCATTTTTGTTTGCTAATTGGCACTTACAGAAGTAAGGTTTCTACCCTCCCACAGAGGTGAGGTAAGGGCCCTAAGTTTTCTAAAAAAAAATTTTTAAGGTACAGTGAGCATATAATATTAAATTAATTTCAGGTGTACAACATGATTTCATATTTGTGTGTACTGCAAAATGATCACCACAATAAATCTAGTTGACATCTAGCATCATACACAGTTATATTTTTTCTTCTGATGAAAACCTTTAAGAATTATTCTCAGCAACTTTCACATGTGTGATATAGTTATTGACTGTAGTCACCATGCTGTATATTACATCCCATGGATTATTTATTTAAAAACTGGATATTTGTACCTTTTGACCCCCTTCCTCCTAATCTCTGCCTCTGGCAATTACCAATAGAGCTTCTATGTTTATGAGCTTGGTTTTGTTTCCCTTAGCATGATGCCCTCAAGGTCCATCCATCTTGCAAATGGCAAGATTTCATTATTTTTATGGCTGAATAATATTTTATGATGTATAACATTTTCTTTATCCATTTATCCATTCATGAACACTTAAGTTCCTTCCATGTTTGGCTACTCTAAAACACTGCTGCAATGAACATGGGTGTGCATATATATTTTACAAGTTAATGCTTTCAATTTCTTCAGATAAATGCCCAGAAGTGGAAGTGCTAGATCATATGATAGTTCTATTTTTAATTTTTGAGGAACCTCTTATTGTTCCCTATAGTGACTGTGCCAATTTACATGTCCACCAACAGGGTGCAAGTGTTCTCTTTCCTCACGTTCTCACCAACACTTGTTATCTCTTGTCTTTTTGATAATAACCATTGTAACAGGTGTGAAGTGATACCCTATTGAAATTATGAATTTCCATTTTTCTGATGATCAGTGATGTTGAGCATCTTTTCATGGAAAGACTATATCTGGCATGAATACATTTCAAAGGGATGGCTCCCAAGTTCTTGAAAAAGGTATTCCTGGGTTATAAAACTAAAAGAGGTTGAAAGAGGATTCACCTCTCAAAGAGGCAGAGAAATAATATACTATTGCAAATTTTCTGAAGAAACCTCTAAGAAAAGGGAGTTTAGGGACTTATTGTCAGGAAGAAGGGCTTCCCAGGTAGCGTGGTGATATAGAATCTGCCTACCAAAGCAGAAGATGCAAGAGACACAGGTTCAATCCCTGGGTCAGGAAAATCCCTTGAGAGAAGGAAATGACAGCCCACTAAAGTATTCTTGACTGGGAATTCCCATGGACAGAGGAGCCTGGAAGCCTACAGTTCACAGGGCCACAAAGAATTGGACACGATTGAGAACAAACAACAATACTCAGGAAGACATCTGTTTAAACTTTAGTCAAGCTGAGGGGGATTTTAGGTCATCATAGTCAGTTCCAAAAGTTATTAATTAAAATACTGTCCAGTTCAGTTCAGTCACTCAATCACTTTGCAACTCCATGGACCACAGCACACCAGGGTTCCCTGTCCATCACTGACTCCTGGAGCTTGCTTAAACTCATGTCCATTGAGTTGGTGATGCCATTCAACCATCTCATCCTCTGTCGTCCCCTTCTCCTCCCACTTTCAGTCTTTCCCAGCATCAGGGTCTTTTCCAATGAGTCAGTTCTTTGCATGAGGTGGCCAAAGTATTGGAGTTTCAGCTTCAACATCAGTCCTTCCAACGAACACCCAGGACTGATCTCCTTTAGGATGGACTGGTTGGATTTTCTTGCAGTCCAAGGGACCCTCAAGAGTCTTCTCCAACACTTCAAAAGCATCAATACTTCAGTGCTCAGCTTTCTTTATAGTCCAACTCTTACATCCATATACGATACTGGAAAAACCATAGCTTTGACTAGACAGACTTTTGTCAGCAAAATAATGTCTCTGCTTTTTAATATGCTGTCTAGGCTGGTCATAGCCTTACTTCCAAGAAGCAAGACTTTTAATTTCATGGCTACAGGCATCATCTGCAATGATTTTGGAGGCCAAGAAAATAAAGTCTGTCACTGTTTTCATTATTTCCCCATCTATTGGCATGAAGTGATGGAACCAGATGCCATGATGTTAGTTTTTGAATGTTGAGTTTTAAGCCAACTTTTTCACTCTCCTCTTTCACTTTCATCAAGAGGCTCTTTAGTTCCTCTTCACTTTCTGCCATAAGGGTGGTGTCATCTGTATATCTGAAATTATTGAAATTTTTCCCAGAAACCTTGATTCCAGCTTGTGCTTCATCCAACCCAGCATTTCTCATGATGTACTCTGAATATAAGTTAAATAAGCAGAGTGACAATACACAGGCTTGATGTACTTCTTTTACAGTTTGAAACCAGTTCTGTTGTTCCATGTCTGGTTCTCACTGTTGCTTAGAAGATGATCTGGTATTCCCACCTCTTGAAGAATTTTCCACAGTTTGTTGTAATCTATCTACATATTCAAAGGCTTTAGCATAGACAATAGAGAAGAAGTAGATGTTTTTCTGAAATTCTCTTGCTTCTTCTATGATCCAACAGATGTTTGAAATTTGATCTCTGGTTTCTCTGCATTTTCTAAACCCAGTTTGGATATTTGGAAGTTCACAGTTCATGTACTGTTGAAGCCTGGCCTTTAGAATTTTGAACATTACTTTGATAGCGTGTGAGATGAGGGCAATTGTGCAGTAGTTTGAACATTCTTTGGGATGTTGCATCAGGTGGATTTTTCATTATTGCCCTTCTTTGGGGTTGGAATGAAAACTTACCTTTTCCAGTCCTTTGGCCACTGCTGAGTTTTCTAAATTTACAGGCATATTGAGTGTAGGTAGCACTTTCACAGTATCATCTTTTAATAAATGAAATAGCTCAACTGGAATTCTATCATCTCTATTAGCTTTGTCCTTAGTGATGTTTCCTAAGGTCCGCTTGACTTCATATTCTAGGATATCTGGCTCTAGGTGAGTGACCACACTATCCTAGTTATCTGGGTCATAAAGATCTGTTTTGTATAGTTCTTCTGTTTATTCTTGCAACCTCTTCTTGGTATCTTCTGCTTCTGTTAGGTCCTTACTGTTTCTGTCCTTTATTGAGCCCATCTTTGCATGAAATGTTCCCTTGGTATCTCTAATTTTCTTGAAGAGATCTCTAGTCTTTTCCATTATGTTGTTTTCCTTTATTTCTTGGCACTGATCACTGAGGAAGGCTTTCTTATGTCTCCTTGTTATTCTTTGGAACTTTTCATTCAAGTGGATATATTTTTCTTTTTCTCCTTTGCCTTTAGCTTCTTTCCTTTTCTCAATTATTTGTAAGGCTTCCTCAGACAACAATTTTGCCTTTTGCTTTTGTTTTTCTTCCAGATGATAGATTATTTTGATCACTGCCTCCTGTACAGTGTCCTGAACCTCCATCCATAGTTCTTCAGGAACTCTATCAAGTCTAATCCCATGAATCTATTTGTCACTTTCACTGTATAATTGTAAAGGATTTGATTTAGGTTATACTTGAATGATCTAGTGGAAGTATTGTTCCACTCTATTCTACATATATAATCTATATCTAACCTATATGAAATATTTAGTCTATATATATTATGTATATGTATATAAAAGCTAGTGGAAAATATTGTTAAATGTATACAATAAGGCAAATATTATTTTAAATAACTGAATATTTTCAAATTTATATTTCAGAGTCTACCAAAGCATTTGGATGCATTTTTAAACTTGCCTATGCAGAGTTTAATAAGTTAGAGTCAATATTATATATATTACATTTTTCCAAAATTTCTTTATATTTCAATGTTTAAAATAGAGATAAATGAATAATTAACATTATTGTGTACGGTCCCTAAGGCTATAAACAAATGTAATGAGTTAATTTATGATTATTATTATATACTATTTAGCTTCTATTGGTATTACTTTATGTGTTAGTTGCTCAGTCGTGGCCAACACTTTGTGACCCCATGGCCTCTAGCCTGCCAGCTCCTCTGTCCATGGGATTTTCCAGGCAAGAATATTGGAATGGATTGCCATTTCCTTCTCCATATAGTATTAATATCACAAAATAAATATAATCAGTAACATAATTAATGTATAAATGTGATGTCTTCAAATTTTGATTGGTTTTCATGGATTGTGATAAAATCATAGATTCCTATCTATCTACAACCTGTGAAGGATCTGAGATTTCATGTTCCATGCAAATTAATGAGTTTACTTAATATAGATTCACTGGTGCTAGCAAAAGATACAAAGTGTGTAGAGCCAGAATAAAAGAATTTATCATTCATAGTGTAGCAGTATTCTTGGCTGGAGAATCCCATGGACAAAAGAGCCTGGCAGGCCATAGTCCAAGGGGTCACAAAGAGCCAGGCACAACTGAGCAACTAACACACACAGGGTAGCAAGCATGCATGAGCTTCATGTTCTCATTCCTTTTTTTGCCATTCAAGTCCCATGGGGAGTGATGCGGACTCAGGTTGTCAGATATTTCACATAAAGTGGCTTTATATTGTAGCTGAGGAACTTTGAGTTAAGGAAATTGTCAGTTTTTCAAGGAGACTCCTGGAAAACCTGTCCAACCTTGCCCCTAAGGGAAACATTATCTTCACTCTCCTATTCAAGAAACAAGTCCACCCTCTGCCCTGGAGGCTGAAACTAATTGTGTCATCCAAAGCTGTTTATGGTACAAACATCTTTGAAAAGATATTCTACAGCAAAGGTAACATGGCATGCTTGAACACCATGAAGAATAATTCCCTAACATGAAGAATTTTTGTTTTCTTAATCTAGACTTTTTGATACCATCCCATATTTGTCGAACTAATAATACCATTTTATTAGGAAAAGCTTGATATATATGTATATCTCCCCATCATTAATTTGTGTTCTAGCAGATGCTACCTAAGTATTTCAAAAATCATTATAAAATCTACATTAAGAAATTGTTAATGAGCATAAGAGATATTAGAATAATTTTCTCCTGAGACCTGAATGAATAATGTTTAAGATATGTGATTGGCTTGAAAGACATTAACAATTTCAGAGCGTACTATAAGTGTATAATTTTCATTGTCTTTTCACCACTTTAATGAGGAGGACTTTGCAGTCTCATTTGGCTTATTAGAAGTTTGAAGATGTCTGCCATCTTGATGTACTCCCCCAGGAGCAAGTCTTTTATAGAAAGTTCTGGAAGAGTGTCTGAGGACTAAGCCAAAGAACTGGTCATATCACTACTTTTTCCTTATTATCTCATAAGCAGTGCCAGAGTTAGGTCTAAGACTTGCTTTCATTGTAACATATCATCTGATTGCAAAGTGGTGAAAGAAGAAAGCATAGCAGCCTTCTACCTCTAATCACCAGCATCTACTACATTTATATAAAGGACTTGATAAATGTCATATGGTTATGCTGGCTACTGTATATATGATACTACACATAGTATAGAATATGTCATACTATACTATAGTATGATAGTATGCTGATAAATGGTTAATCCACAACATAGGAGGGGTAGAGAAATTTGGAGTCTTGACAATTTCTATGCCTTAAGTACTCTTATTAGGGTGCATTTCAAACCACTAAAGTGACACTGCTGATCAGAGAGTTGGGATGATATGTGTATAATTGGCTCTCAAGGGCCAGTAAGAGCTGTCTCCAGTAAGAACTGGCTCCCACGCACTAGTTTAATGCTTTAATTTTTCTTAGAAGCCAATTATAAAGAATTGAAATTTTCATTCTTAGGGATGACTAATTCTTGCTTATTTGAAAGAAATCAGTAAAAGTTACACTATAATTTATCAGAAATACAGAAAGGAAGACACACATACAAAATTCTGTTTAAATTCTCATTTGACAAGTATTTCCATTTTGTCCAGGTTGTTTCCCTATATTAAAGTAACTTCATAAATACACACTTGATTTTAATAGGAGGAAAAAAAGCAAAAGCTAGTACATCCCAAAAGCATATACTACCTAATCTAGCAAATAGAAATGTCTCTGGCCTTGAGACAAGAACTTTTATCAGACAAAGTGGAGACTCAAAAGCTGTTTAAGTTTTCTAAGTTACATTGGGGAAACGCATTAGTTTCCTCTTGTTACTCTGGAATCTCTGTGTGTCTGCTGCAGACACCAGTACAAAGTGGTTGATAGCTATAGTCTGAGATATAGACTGACACTTTATGCAGCAGCAGTCAACGGTGAGTTATTTCAATCTGTGCTAGTGAGGCTGGAAAATTTACCTTCACAGGGCTGGAATTTCATTTCAGTCTGTCATGATACACTACACTGCACCTGCTTTCTCATGATCCAGAGCGTCAATGCAACATGGTCTCTGAGATTTCTAACCTCTCAAACACAGTTGCTGAAGCTAAATATCAAAATAAAGAGAAAAACTAAAACAAGATAAAAGAAAGTAATATCCTCTTACGGGAATGGGAATATCAAAATGAATTGAAGGATGCCAAAACAAATGCATAAATATCAGTAAAGTTGTTCTTTTCTTCATGTATTTCTTCTTTTATTTACAATGATTGAAAATGCTAAAGTGTTTTAAAGTTATTTTATTCCTTATATTTCACAATTAAAAAAAAATACATTAGTGCAGCAAGAATTTAATCCATACCTATGTGAGATAAGTAAATATAAAATTGTAATTTGGATGATTATTTTAAATTTACTATTAAGATCATTCAGAGAATCTTCTTTGTTTAAAATTGATGTCATTAAGTGCCTTTGATATAGATTTCCCTTTCATTTTGTAAAATATTGTTAATGAAGTCCTGTAGCCCTAGAGTATGTGAATGAATTTCAGTGAATAATTGAATATTGTTATGTGCAAAGTTTTGTGTGGTATTTGGGTATCTTTGCACTTGTCTGAGATACTTCTTAGCTTTCCTTAGTTTCTCAAAGGAGATCATGACCTTCAGAAGTTAGGGACCAATACAGGAGTTTGTTTAGTACAGTAATGGAATGAATAGAATAAATGGCCACACACACACACAAACATGTGTACCAAATTAAATATCACTCATCAGTCTGACCTGATACTGCTTTCCCTTTTCCCTGTGCTGATAGTACAACCAGAAGACTCATCCACTGATCTGGACAACAAAGCCTGGGAGGTTGCTTTTAGGAAAACCAAAGCAAAGTTGTATGAACAGTACCTATAGAAAAGGCACTATTCAGATTCCGTTAGCACATTATCACACCCTAGGTTCCCAGCTGAAGTAATTAACATTTCTGACACCAAAATAAGAAAATACGGGGTAAACAGAAGACAATTATAGCTTGAATGAGAAAAAAATAGAGTGTTAAGAAACAACCTATGAGATCAGGAATAAGGCAAAAAACACCCAAAAATGGACCAGGTATATAAATCAGAGGAAAATAATCCATAGAAAAGAAATTTATTTAAAAATTTTGCCACTTCAGTTGGCTTCTCAAAAGATAATTTAAAATTTGTATTGATGACTCATTAATCCTGATGTTTTAACTTTCAATACTTGGTATGGCAAAATCAATCCTTTTATCCTTTTCATTTGAGATAAAGTGAAAATAATTTTCCTTTCTTCCTTCTTTCCTTTCTTCTCTCCTCCCTCCCTCCTTCTCTCTTTCTTTCTTTCATCTATTTGCTATTTTTATGTTTGATGTTTGGTATACAGATAAGCAGGGTTATATTGAAGATGAAATTCTGAGATGATGTTATTTCATACTTTATAACCTCTCAAGGAAATTCAGTTCTCATGGGATAGTAGTTTTCAATTTTGGCTATATATTATAATCATTAAAATATAATTGGGATGTCCAAGTCAATATTTAAATCAGTTATCTTTGGGGGTTGACCCAGGCATCAACATTTTCTAAAACTCCGAGAAGAATATAATGTGCAGTCAAGTTTGAGAAACATTGTTAGAGGGGAAGAAAGTGTCATTTCCTGTGTCCAAGATATTAATAATGTTCCCTTAGTCTTGATTAACCTTTAGACAGACTTCTTCCTGACTCTAGGTTCTGACCTCCTTTTACTTAAAGCCTTTGCTTTAAAAACAAGCAAACAGATTCTTTCTCTGCCCCTTCCAAGTCCTGACAGTTTCATAGCCCAGGAGTGTCTTTCCTAAGGTCCTAGGGACCTTCTCTTTGAATCCTTGAAAAGTGCACCTTGAAGGGTATTGATACACCTTATATTGCCAGTCTCTATGGGAGAGTAGTACTCTTAACTTTGGTGGATGCCTGCTTCAAATTGTAAAACTACCTCGTGTCATAAAGTTTATGAGAAAAGAGACAGGTTACTTTTCCTTTAGGTAAGGTCAATTAGAAAATAGAGATGATCTATTTAAGATCAGCAACCCCAGATCTTAAAAACTGTCCTGCCCTTCGTTTCATTGAGGATGAGTTCAGCCTGCTTTCTTGTCTTTCTCTTCTATTAAATGATGTTTTCTTGACTTGCTTAACTTTGTCAGGTACAAAGTTTTTGCTTTGACAACAACAAAAATGCTTATCAACAGATCTCTTGTTTCCTTACTCATTAACTTGTCCTTTGTATAGAAAGCAGGAGCTACTGTACAATAGATTTTCAGCCACAGTGCATGTGGTTAAACATTAAAACATTCTACAGGGCCTTGTCTGTATTAAAAATTTATATTTCACTTGTTAGTTGATGGGGTCTGATTTTTTAAAATATCTTCCCAAATAATCTCCATGTTCACTGTGAGTTGGAAAACACTTAACAAAATAATCATTAGGCTTTGTACAATGTTGATTAGTAAGACTCTCACAGGAAAGAAAGAGAAAAGCAGGTCAAATATTTTGATAGGTAGACCTGGAAATCTATTGACTATACTCTTTGGGGTAATTCTGTTACTACTGGGGTTG
Source organism: Nanger dama (assembly GCA_917880005.1). NCBI lineage: Eukaryota > Metazoa > Chordata > Mammalia > Artiodactyla > Bovidae > Nanger > Nanger dama. The sequence goes on from CAKJTW010000007.1 coordinate 44,045,616, forward strand.
TGTTCGTTTCCGTGAATTAGTTTTATGATTGTGTGGTGTGTTTAACCTGCAGATATTAGTGCCATTGTAGCAAAGCCAGATTAAAAAAAAAAAAAAGGAATATATTTGTTTTTCAATGTTGTGTTAGTTTCTGCTTATAGCAAAATGAATTATCTATAAATATACTACACTCCCTCATTTAAAAATTACCTTCCCATTTAGATCACCATAGAGCACTGAGTAGAGTTCCTTGTGCTATACAGTACATTCTCATTAGTTATCTATTTTATGCATAGAATCACTAGTGTATATATGTCAATCTCAACCTCCCAATTTTTCCCATTCCTCCCTTTCCCCCTTGGTATCCATGTTTGTTCTCCATGACCATGTCTCTATTTCTGCTTTGAAAATAAGTTCATCTATACCAGTTTTTTCAGATTCCACATATATGTGTTGATATTTGATTTTTTTTTCTTTCTGACTAATTTCACTTTGTTTGACTGTCTCTAGTTCCATCCACATCTTTACAAATGACCCAATTTCATTCCTTTTTGTGGCTGAGTAATATTCCATTGTATATATGTACCATGTCCTCTTTATAGATTCCTCTATTGATGGACAGTTAGGTTGTTTCCATACCCTGGCTATTGTAAATAGTACTGCAATGAACATGTGGTACCATATGTCTTTTTGAGTTCTGGTTTTCTTTGGGTACATGCCCAGTAGTGGGATTGCTGGGTCACATGGTAGCTCTATTCTTAGAGGCCAGACTTTCTTCGGATGTTAATAGCAATCTAAATAGCTGTGAAAAGAAGGAAAGCAAAAGAAAAGGAGAAAAGGAAAGATATACTCATTTGAATGCCGAGTTCCAAAGAATAACAAGGAGAGATAAGAAGGACTTCCTCAGTGATCAATGCAAAGAAATAGAGGAAAACAATAGAATGGGAAAGACTAGACATCTCTTCAAGAAAATTAGAGATACCAAGGGAATATTTCATGCAAAGATCGTCACAATAAAGGACATAAACAGTAAAGACCTAACAGAAGCAGAAGATATTAAGAAAAGGTTGCAAGAATACACAGAAGAACTGTACAAAAAAGACCTTCACGACCCAGATAATCATGATGGTGTGATCACTCACCTAGAGCCAGACATCCTGGACTGTGAAGTCTAGTGGGCCTTAGGAAGCATCACTAAAAACAAAGCTAGTGGAGGTGATGGAATACCAGTTGAGCTATTTCAAATCCTGAAAGATAATGCTGTGAAAGTGCTGCACTCAATATGCCAGCAAATTTGGAAAACTCAGCAGTGGCCACAGGATTGGAAAAGGTCAGTTTTCATTCCGGTGCCAAAGAAAGGCAAACTGTGAACTTCCAGATGTTCAAGCTGGTTTTAGAAAAGGCAGAAGAATCAGAGATCATATTGCCAACATCCACTGGATCATGGAAAAAGCAAGAAAGTTCCAGAAAAACATCTATTTCTCCTTTATTGACTATGCCAAAGCCTTTGACTGTGTGGGTCACAATAAACTGTGGAAAATTCCTAAAGAGATGGGAATACCAGATCACCTGACCTGGCTCTTGAGAAACCTGTATGCAGGTCAGGAAGCAATAGTTAGAACTGGACATGGAACAATAGACTGGTTCCAAATAGGAAAAGAAGTATGTCAAAGCTGGGTATTTCCCTCTGCTTATTTAACTTCTATGAAGACTACATCATGAGAAACGCTGGGCTGGGAGAAGCAAAAGCTGGAGTCAAGCTTGCCGGGAGAAATATCAGTAACCTCAGATATGCAGACAACACCACCCTTATGGCAGCAAGTGAAGCACTAAAGAGCCTCTTGATGAAAGTGAAAGAGGAGAGTGAAAAATTTGGTTGAAAGCTCAACATTCAGAAAACTAAGATCATGGCATCCGGTCCCATCACTTCATGGGAAATAGGTAAGGAAACAGTGGAAACAGTGAGACATTTTGTTTCTGTGGACTCCAAAGTCACTGCAGATGGTGACTGCAGCCATGAAATTAAAGACGCTTGCTCCTTGGAAGGAAAGTTTTGGCCAACCTAGATAGCATATTCAAAAGCAGAGACATTACTTTGCCAACAAAGGTCCGTCTAGTCAAGGCTATGGTTTTTCCAGTGGTTGTGTATGGGTGTGCGAGTTGAACTATAAAGAAAGCTGAGTGCAGAAGAATTGATGCTTTTGAACTGTGGTGTTGGAGAAGACTCTTGAGAGTCCTTTGGACTTCACAGAGATCCAACCAGTCCATCCTAAAGGAGATCAGTTCTGGGTGTTCATTTGAAGGACTGTACTCCAATCAGTTCAGTGAAACTGAAACTCCAATACTTCGGCCACTTGATGTGAAGAGCTGACTCATTTGAAAAGACTCTGATGCTGGGAAAGATTGAAGGCAGGAGGAGAAAGGGACGACAAAGGATGAGATGATTGGATGACATCACTGACTCATTGTACATGGGTTTGGGTGGACTCCGGGAGTTGGTGATGGACAAGGAAGCCTGACGTGCTACGGTTCATGGGGTCACAAAGAGTCGGACACGACTGTGCAACTGAACTGAACTGAAGTAAATAAGAAAGGTAGGAAATGTGCCACTTATATTTCTATTATATTAAAAAATCTTATGGTTTTCTTAAAGTGAAAGTGAAGTTGCTCAGTCGTGTCCGACTCTGCGACCCCATGGACTGTAGCCCACCAGGCTCCTCCATCCATGGGATTCTCCAGGCAAGAATACTGGAGTGGGTTGCCATTTCCTTCTCCAGGGGAATCTTCCCAACCCAAGGATCAAACCTGGGTCTCCTGCACTGCAGGCAGACACTTTAACCTCTGAGCTACCTAAGGGACTAATAAATGGTTTTGTTTACATTTCAGTTTCTGTTGATCACTCAAGAATGGAACAGAGATACCTTTTAATATACATTTATTGTCTTAGTCTGTTTGATCTGTTATAACAGAATATCATAGATTTGGTGGCTTATAAAAGCAGGAGTAAGTTTCTCACAGTTAAGGAGACTGGAAAGCCCAAGATCACAGTGCCAGAAGATTCAGTGTCTAGCAGGAGCTCATTCCTGGTTCATAGATGACTTTCTTCTTGCCGTATCTTCAAAGACAGAGGGATGAGGGAGATCTCTGGAGTCTGTTTTATAAGGGTACTAGCCTCATTCCTGAGAACTCCACCCTTATTATCCTGTCAGTTCCTAAAGTCCCCATGTGCAAAATCCATCACATTGGGGATTAAGTTTCAACACATGAATATGGAGTAACAAACATTTAATCTACATCAATTATTAATTTTCAAAATGTTCTTAGAAATAGTCTAAGAATAATGTATTCTTTTGGTAGTTTCTGAATTGAATAATGAAGCCACAAACATTTCCCTGAATAAACAAAATTATATATTGCTAAAAGGTCTAGGATAACAACCTGAGGTTAAACCAGAATTTCTCAAAATGGCACTATTGACATTTTATATCAGAAGATTATTGTGGCTTGAGTGAGTGAGTGCTTTTCTGTACATTATAGGATGTTCAGTAGCGTCCCCTAACTTTTACTTACACTTATTTTTTTTTAACAAAAAAATGAAATGTCATAGCAAAGAGATAGCCCTCAAAACGCATTGAGTCATTTCCATAGAGGAGGTATTTTTCGTATAGTTCTTTTCTTTAACTTGAAGACCAACTCTGTGAGATTGGTACATCATCATCACCTTCATAATACTGAGAAACATGTTGTTATAAGCTAGTGAGGTCAAATTGCTTGTCCCAGGTGGCATGTATAGCAAAAAAGAGACTGATGAATAGGAACTTGTACCACTGCATTTTGATACCAGCCCTTGAGTTCTTAACCACTTTTTCTGTAGAGATATTTCCTGATTTTCTATGATGCAAAGACTTTCTTGGACTTCTTTCTTCTGCTTCCCTAAATCTTCATAAATATCATTAATGTTTCTATTGTTTTGTTATTATCTGTAGAGCAGAAAGCTGTAGATGTGACAGAGGTTAAAATTATTTATTTTAAAAGCATTCATTTATACTTATGCTTCTGCATGAATGGAAGAAATATAATAATCTAATAGAGAGAAAGTTTAATTAATTTTGATCATGTGGGTATTTTGTAATGTTTCAGTGAGGATCAGTGTCTATTCCATGGATGGAGAAAGTGGCAGGACATGACACAGAATCAAATTGTGCAGATTCATAGGACAACTTACTTAATTTGAAGTATTGTGAACTTCTTCATATCCTACAAACCCAGAGGTAAAAGTAATTCATTCATGTTGTTAATCCTATGCTCTTGCTCCTGCCCATTCTTGTGTTTGTCCAAAGTCTTGCTTAAAAAAAAAAAAAAAGTTGAAATTCATTATCAGTGACCATATATTTAAAATTTGAATGCAATTGCTATACAGCTATAGAAATTTAAAATAATTTATGGCTTAAAATCCTTTCAGTGAACTATTATATAAAACAGTACTTTGTTTTGTATCTGTAACTGCTTCATGAACTATCTATCATTGTGATTCTGTTATCTCTTTTGGTGTGTGTCAAAAAGGAGACTTTTCATCCTTAGAGTAGTGAAAATTTAGTCTTTAGCTTCTAATTCAGTCAAAGTTGAACTTGAGTTTTGAGTTTATGAACTCGGTTGTAAAAATAGAGAGAGTTGGAAAGGCAGGGGTTCAGGATAATGTAATTTAGCCTCATATGCTTCACTGACTCTCACAGCCACACAAAGTAAACCCATAACCTAAGAAAACACCAGTTCACTAGACCCACACTCCTCTACTTTTGTTCCATGAACATTTGTAGTTCTTTGGACCTTTTAGTAGTGCAGAATCCCAGGTTTCACTCCAGACATACAGATTAAAGATTTGTTTTCTAACCCACATCTCTGGGGATAAGATTCACCATTTCCCAACCCACCAGAACACAGCTCCTAAGCCCTTCATCTCTTATGTGGTAATTTTGACTACACCACTATACGAATCTGGAGATTTTGCAGCTCTATTGATTTCCTGGAAAGGTCTTCTTTCAAGTAGAGCAGGTATTCTGTATGTCTCTAATAACCTCCACTTTAATATAGTTCAGTTTCTATGTATGAGCACAGATAAATAGCCAGAGTCTTTAAGCAAGGGAGACAACTAGAAGTAACAGTGGAAACTTGTTCAGTTACAGCTACAGCAATATATAGATCTTTACAAAACAGCAGTGACATTGTGTAGACAGTGATGAATGTGAAACTATAAATTCTGGAAATAGTGGTAGTAAATAGATAGAAACAGGAGTGGTTCACAGATAAGGATATGAAGTATATTCTCTTCATATTTTGCCAAAAATGAACTTCATATATTCTATGGAATAGAGAGCTGGTTTAAAGGAGACAAATTCATAACCAGTGCCTTCTAGAGTTGTCTGTATTAATAAATTATTGAGAAAGTATTTTAATTAAAATATATGTTGTTATTAGCATATATTTCCTTCTTTACATTAATTTATGAAATATCTCATAGAGAAAGAAAATGCTGGCTTTCTTTTCATTTAGTATTGCTGCTGCTAAGTCACTTCAGTTATGTCTGACTCTGTGTGACCCCGTAGATGGCAGCCCACCAGACTCCCCTGTCTCTGGGATTCTCCAGGCAAGAACACTGGAGTGGGTTGCCATTTCCTTCTCAAATGTATGGAAGTGAAAAGTGAAAGGGAAGTCGTTCAGTCATGTCTGACTCTTTGCAACACCGTGGACTGCAGCCTACCAGGCTCCTCCATCCATGGGATTTTCCAGGCAAGAATACTGGATTTCCAACATAATATAGTGTTTCTAATCTCTGATGACCTTTGTTTAGTTGCAAACACTCTCGTGTGCTCATCTGTTAAGTTTACAAATAGAATTTATAATTTATTAAACCATATCCTCTTCATCATGTCTCTTCTTGGACAAAAGGAACTAAAAGAAAGGAAGATAAATGCTTAGCACATTTGCTAATTTCCTATACATAAATATATTAATTTATTTATGCCTGAATCAATACCAAAAATTAACTCATCACACCAAGAAAATAATGTTTCATCTTATCATCATAGTAATTGCTTTCCTTTTTATCTTAATAAAACTTAATTTCATATTTGAGTATAGTTGATTAACAGTGTTGTGATATTTTCAGGTTGATGGAAAAATGACTTAGTCATAATATATACATATATCTATTATCCCTCAAACTCCCCAGCAAGGATGCCATATAACATTGAGTAACTTTTGATGTCTTAATCAAGGTTATCATTCCTCTAGTCAATTGGATTTTAAATTCACCAAAAATTTGAAAATATCACTATAAATTATCTTACCTTCATTAGACTATAGTTTTGTTTAATAAAACAAATTGTAAAAAATTTAATAAAATTTTGATAAATTTCTTAATAAAGTTTATTTTCACTTCTGACCAAATGTGCTATCCTTAGTACATTTTAATTTTACCTATGTCACTCTATCTTCTACTTTTTTCTTCTTCTAAATTAATAATTATAGATAGTTTTAGTCTTGAGTTTTATGATCTTATAAGCAGTTAAACTGCTTAATTTATTTTTAAAAATGTCTTCCTTCTTTATTAGTCTGATAATCATCTCCAGTCCTTCTATTTGGTAAAGTACTTAAAAAGCAGGACACTGAGCAAAATAGAGAAATAGTGCTGATGCTGATGCAGTAAAGAGAACTTTCAAAGGAAGACTGTATTTGTGGGAGCAATTGTCTGAGTCAGAATACTTCGGAAAAATAACCATGCCTCGGAAAAGGGTATTATTTTCTTTACCATCAAAAATGTTCAGAAATAGAAAGTTAATCGAGGAGAGAATACAGGGGATGAAAGACTAAGAAGAGAAGAGAGATGCAAGAGAGAGGAGAGGAGAAGGGAGAAGGAAACAAGAATGTAAGCTCTAATTCTCCAACACTTACTTGTGACGTGATCTTGAACAAGTTTTCCAATTTCTCTCATCTTTGACTAAATGTAAACTAATTTTAGAGCCACTATTAATACCTTCTCCTGTAACAAACCTAGAGAAAAGTATTTGGAAAAGAAAAACAGTGAAATCTGTGCTCATCAGTAACAAATATGCTCATCAGTAACAAATCTACCCTTCCAGTCAACACAGGCAACTCAAGTTTTGATGATTGTGTGTGTGTGTGTGATGTGAGTAGCTTAGTCGTGTCTGACTCTTTGTGACCAAGTGGACTGTTGCCTGCCAGGATCCTCTGTCCATGGGATTCTCCAGACAAGAATCATGCATTTCTATCAAATCCTCCCAGAAATATCTTCCAGCAGCACCACTTTGTCTTGTACCTTTATTCTTTTCCAGTATTTGTTACATTTTATGCAATGTCTTTCATATTATCTTCCTTCTTCTAGGGCGGAATGATGCATGTCAAAATGTAAATTTCTGTCTGTGAGTGTGCTAGTCAAACGGTCCAACCTCTCTCTTTTGCTCATAGACTCTGGTTTTTGGTGTAGAAGCCCTCATTCTAAACCTCACTTTATTTTTTCATTTAAAATTTTCTTCTAAAGCAAATATTAACCACTTTTCCCACTTTAGTTATTATTACATATGAGAAATGGATTCTCCTACAGAGCTGGCCAACTGTTGCTATTAACTGCCATATACACATCAACAGTACTATGATAAAAAGTTCACTTCAGAGCCAAAGCTCACTTCAAAGCCACTTCAGATGGAAGTTTGGCTATTCCTCCCTCTCTTAACTAAATATGAAGACGGCAACAAACATTTGAAAGCTCTTCTGAAGGTTAAATGGAATATAATGCCTGGGATATTTCCTGACATATTGGCACTTGATGGTTATTAATGCCTGTCATTTGTATTAAGCAACAGCAGGGCAGACTTCTATGATCAGAGAACAATGCAGCATAGCACTGTGGGTACATTTTTCTCTGAGAGGAAACGACTTTTCTCTGCATAAGGCATAATTCTTTCTGTGCAAAGATTGGTGTCTTTTCTCTCATAGTCTTTCATAAAGTGTGTACACATATCAGGCTGTGGAGGACAAAAAGAGGAATTTTGCTAGAAATCTTGGACTTGATCATAGGAAGGAAAATAAGAACGCATTACATGGTACAGCAGTCCTTTACATTTCAGAGGCTGGAAGGCTAAGGCTGGTAAACACTGAAAATGCACTACTCCCACCAGGAAGCCAGTTTGTTACAGTTTCTCTCATGTGCCTTAAAATTAGAATTACCAAAACTAGGGCATTCTTCACCTTTTAGATTAAAGCTCCTGGTTAAGCAATTCTTACATATGCATTAATTTGAACCATCATAAAGCTTTTCAGGTATCCAAATGCATATTTGGTGTGTTTTCTCTCAAAACAAAATGTGCTAATCATTTAAAGAAGATTGCTATAAAAAGAAAGTCACAAGCTCATGAAAAGGTGGTAGTTATACAAAAAAGTTTTCATATAAAATTAGCCTATGTTATTTATAAATGTATGATTGAGATGTTCATATTTGCTTGATGAAAGTCTTATTAAGTACATATTTCTGTAGGGGTTTGACATAAGTTATACACTCTTTTAAGACTGCCATATTTTAGTACCATATTGCCTTTTACAATGGCAAGGAAAACAGTAGATTTAGAAACATACCAAATGAATCTCTCAATTGTTCTTTTAACATATTTTCACCCATTGTTTTCATCTCATTTATTAGAAAGCCCATCTTTATGCCATTGATGTGAAATGCTGTTTTTATCCTATACAAAATTGCCTTACCCTATTAATCTAAGTTTATGCCAAAGCTGCCCAACCCCCAATTCCATAATGTAAACATATGCTTCAGCCCCTGGGCATGTAAAAGAAAGGAAAAACGGGAGGGCAGATTTTTGAAATAAGTATGAGCCATGTGGGAGAACTATATTCCTCTTAGTAGCTACCCCTCTGTATGTGGTTAGTGATAAGTTATAAAACTGGAATTCAGGTACAAAATATATTTTTATTTTATTTTATTTTGGTAATTCTTTCCTTTTATAAAGTAACAAAAAGTAAATACAAACCTAAACTGTGTGTTGAAAAGCAGAGACAAAACTTTGCCAACAAAGGTCAGTATTGTCAAAGTTATGGTTTTTTCCAGTAGTCTTGTTCTGATGTGAGAGTTGGACCGTAAAGAAGGCTGAGAACCAAACAACTGATGCTTTCAAACTGTAATTCTGGAGAAGACTTCTGAGAGTCGCTTGGACAGCAGGAGCTCAAACCAGTCAATCCCAAAGGAAACTAATCCTGAATATACATTGAAGGGACTGATGCTGAAGCTGTAGCTGCAGTACTTTGGCCACCTGATGCAAAGACCTGATTTACTGGAAAAGACCCTGAAGTTGGGAAAGATTGAAGACAAAAGGAGAAGGGGCAGCAGAGACTGAGATCATTAAATAGCTTCACTGACTGAATGGACATGAACCTGAGCATAGTCCAGGAGCTAGTGAAGGACAGGGAAGCCTGCATGTTGCAGTCTATGGGGTCACAAAGAGACAGACACAACTTAAAAACTGAACAAGAACAAGAACAAATACAATATAACAATGTTTATTTTTTTTTTTTTTATGTGACTATACAGGTGATTATTTTATTAATTTTAGAACTTTTAGGATTTTAAAATAAAATTTCTCAAAATGAAAACAAAATTTGAAAAGAGCAGAAATCTAACCTTTACTCCAAGAGAAGAAAAGGAGGCATGGAGTTGGGAGGATAGGTTCCTTGCCAGAAATCTGTGCTTATGTAGATAGGGACCTTTAAGAAATATGTACTTTAACTTCTGAATCTTAAAAACTGTTGTCTAGCATGTATTGTTGGACCAGGTCACTTGTTCCTTTTAAGGAGCTAACACTAATGGGACCAGAAAAGCTGAGAGTAGGAACATAGTAGGGGTTTGAATTTGAACCACTACCTGCTGTGTGAACTTAATTCAAACTTCTCTAGTTATTTTATAACCTATATTGTAGAAATGATAGAAAATTAGAAAAAAATACTTTTGAATACATCGTCTAGAACCTGGTGTGCAGTAAGCATTCCCTAGAAAAGCATTAAAATGTGTTATAATTATTCTTCACAATGTTTTACCACCTGAATCAAATGCCACAATTTTAAAGTGAGGAAGTCAGATTCATTTTGTCTTGGTGATAGTTCTGATGTAATTATGTGATTTTTCTTCTATCCCCAATGCTATCCTCACATAGTTTGATAGCACAAAAACATGGTGTTAATTTTAAAAGTGCTATTTTTACATTCAACAGGAGACTACTACTATTCCTGTTTCACCCAATGCTTAGAAAATTAACCTAGGAAAAGCAGTAACCTTTCATTGTTATGAGAGACCTTAGTGTTTTGTACTTTTGTTGGCAGCAGTCCTTACACTTATTTTTCTGTAGACAAAATCATATACAACTTAGAATGGTCCTATGAAAATCCATTCATCACCTTTTCTAATGAATATACTTTTTTCTTTATTTTTTTAATTATATAAATGCCAGGAGCCAGCATGGAAGATCCCACCAATGGTCATGCAGAGAGGCCTGATGGGCAAGGCGAATCAGGCTTCAGGGGTTCCCCCTGGGTTTTCCTGAATATCTAACTCCCAAAACCAGAGTCTGCCTGCCTTATTGTACTGTGCTTTCCACTCTTCTGCCTCTAAAAGGAATTAACTTAGACCTCCAGTTAACAGTCTCTTGCATATAAAAAAATATCTTGGCTTAAACCCCTAACTTATCTGACTGGTCTGCCTGAGTTTACAATTTGTGGATTGTTTACAGCCCCCAACCGTGAGAGGCATGAAGCTTAAAACATCTTAAAGATATAGAGCCTTTTGGAAATAGGAATTAGTTTGGTGAAGAGTTTGTTGAGTTAATGTTTGCTGTCAGGCCTCCATATCCTTTATCTTTTGGGAACCTGGGAGGATATTAATCAATGTAATCGGGATGCAGAAATAGGAATATAGTAGTTTTGATGTTAGCAATACTAGACTTTTGAGTTAATTAATTTTTCTTTTTTCTTTGTTATAAATCACTGTACTCCACTTTCTTGTTATAAAATGTTGTATCCTTGCTATGTAAGAATGTAACTTCATTTAGTGCTTTCTGAGAGTGGCACCAGACTTTAGGAAGAACAACACTATTACCCTTATCAGAAAAGGGCTGATGAAGTAAGCCAGAAAGAAAAACACCAATACAGTATACTGACACATATATATGGAATTTAGAAAGATAGTAATGATGACCTTCTATGTGAGACAACAAAAGAGACACAGAGGTATAGAACGGACTTTTGGACTCTGAGGGAGAGGGAGAGGGTGGGATGACTTGAGAGAATGGCATTGAAACATGTATACTATCATGTAAGAAACAAAGTGCCAGTCTATGTTCAATACAGGATACAAGATGCTTGGGGCTGGTGCACGGGATAATCCAGGGAGATGATATGGGGTGGGAGGTGGGAGGGGGCTTCGGCATTGGGAGATTGTGTACACCTGTGGCTGATTCATGTCAATGTATGGCAAAACAAATACAGTACTGTAATGTAGAATAAAGTATTAAAAAAAAAAAAAAAAAAGAAAGGGCTGTAAAATGTTAATTGGCCTTCTGGCCAGAAGTTGATGTAAATCACCTAAGACTTATGTATAAACTAGGTGGAGAGAAAGCCTGGTCTCGATAAGAGTCAGGGCTGCTGATGCTTCATAATTTTGTATTATCCATTGATCTCTATGTACAACTAAAAAGTATAAAAAGCCTGTCAGACTATAGATGATGGGCCAGTTACTTGACTGGTTTCCCCTGTGTCTTCTTTACTCTGTTTTCAGGCTGAATTCCCATCTGGACCGGAGAGGCTCACCATGTCTACTTACTTGCCCTGGCTTCTAAGATCTGTGAGAGAGGGAGCCTAAGGTGGGGCACCCTCTGCTATTCAAACGGGTGCCGGTGGCCCAACGTAGATAGTGCAAATCTCTTGTCCTGAGGTTTTATTAGCTTTCCCCATAAATCAAATAATTCAACATCTTTTCTCCACTAAATTTTTCTACTATATTATTTCTTCTTAATTTCTTTTATATTTCTAAATGAATGTTTTCCTCTCCTATGCCATCTCCCCTTCGAATTCCTTGGATCCACCAGGGTAGGACCCCGGCATATAAAAATCAACTCACTAAGAATCTTCAATCCTTCTACTCAAAATAGAGAGGAAGAGGGTGGCTTGGTATGCATATTTGGCTCAGGCCTTTTGAGAAACAGCCAAAATCAATTGTTAATTCAAGAATAAACATTACAAATAAGTCAACTGTAAATTCTAGAAGATGCATTAGGAAAGAAAAGTTTCTCTTCAGTTTTTGCTATGAAAGACATCTTCTTCTATTAAAAAGAGTGAGACGAGTAATTATCTTTCTAAATTTGGGTACATTTTTTAAAAGATTTTATTAGCATATGAAATATTCTAAGGCTGAATGTTATTACAGTGCTCTAAATGTGATATTGATAGTTAATGATTGAGATTCCTGGGATTCTCCAGGCAAGAACACTGGAGTGGGTTGCCATTTCCTTCTCCAATGCATGAAAGTGAAAAGTGAAAGTGAAGTCGCTCAGTCTTGTCTGACTCAGCGACCCCATGGACTGGAGCCCACCAGGCTCCTCCACCCATGGGAGTTTCCAGGCAAGAGCACTGGAGTGGGATACCATTGCCTTCTCCAAAGACATTAACAGTGTCTGAGAATAAAAATAACAAAAAATTTAAAAATCTCAATTCATGATAATTATAAATTATTGAAATTTATAATATTTTAAGAACCTACACCTAGCAATACAAAACACTCAGCCTTTAGATGCACATTATTATGCAATTTAACATCACTGTCATTTTTTATTTTATACCCTGAGGAGTTTTCTAAAGTGAAATAAAAGATGACACTAAACATAAAGTATTTTAGCATTGAATGTCATTTTGAAACTCCCTAAGAAGATATTCCAAAACAAAAACTGTGATTACAGAATGAAGGTTTTATCATGTTCCTTTCAAAATTATATGATGAAAAGTTAAGTAGTAATAATCCTACATGTTTGACTGTACTAGCTAATTAGTACATATCTATGTCCTGACATTTTTCAATGTTATATTATATGTTTCAGATATGGATATATTATTGAATAGTACTCTTATCATCACTTGCTTTTAGTGTGTGTAATAGTTGTTATAAAAATATATATTTAATATACAACAGATTGGAGAAGAGGATTGCAATCCACTTCAGTATTCTTGCCCAGAGAATCTCATGGACAGAGGAGCCTGCTGGGCTAAAGTTCATAGGGTTGCAAAGAGTCAGATGTGACTGAGTGACTACTTTCATTTTCACTCTTTCAGTATGTAGAAGATGGTCTCTTCTCCATCTAACTAAGTTGAAAAAGTTTAACCAAGAAATTAGTGCTGGACATATTTAGAAAATTTGATTATATAAAATTGAAAAGAAAAGTGGAACCAAATAGAAAAATAATCTTTAGATATTGAATCTTCTGGTGCACTTTGATGTATACTGAGATACTCAAAATTAACTAAAGCAAACTAGAGCTGAGGGTAGAGGTTACTATGAATTTGGTACCTTAATCACATTGTTTTTTGGCACATTGTTTTTTGGCATTTTAAGCTTTATTTTATTTGAAATTTTCCCCAGGAGATAAGTGAAAACATATTAAGGAGTTGGGTTACAAAAGATAGAAATTTTTATGTAGAATAATAATTCTTCAATAATTTGAGTTTTAATGGGATTGAACTGTTTCAGTTCAGTCAGTCGCTCAGTCATGTCTGACTCTTTGTGACCCCATGAATCGCAGCATGCCAGGCTTCCCTGTCCATCACCAACTCCCGGAGTTCACTCAGACTAACATCTATCGAGTCAGTGATGCCATCCAGCCATCTCATCCTCTGTCATCCCCTCTTCCTCCTGCCCCCAATTCTTTCCAGCATCAGAGCCTTTTCCAATGAGACAGCTCTTCTCATGAGGTGGCCAAAGTACTGGAGTTTCAGCTTTAGAATCATTCCTTTCAAAGAACACCCAGGGTTGGTCTCCTTCAGAATGAACTGGTTGGACCTCCTTGCAGTCCAAGAGACTCTCAAGAGTCTTCTCCACCACCACAGTTCAAAAGTGTCAATTCTTCGGCACCCAGTTTTCTTCACAGTCCGTGCTATATAATTGCATCACCAAAAACTACCTATATTAAAAGCATATTCACTAATTTTTGTAATGATTTAGTTTTTTTCATACATCTACATTAAGAAGCCACCTCGCATGCAGGGGGCGCTCTGCATAAAGAGAGAGGCAGTGGAACTTCACTCAGCAAAGCCGAGGGGTCCCGAGAAGTGATCCTGCTGTCCACCAGCCCAGCCCCCCCGGCGAGCGATAGACAATCAGACACGACAGGGGTTCCATCTGAGCAGTTCCTCTTTATTGCTGCAAACTCCCAGCTTATATAGGCAAGCAGGGGGGGTTTACGAGGGACTTTCCATAGTTGCACCAATCACGTGAAAGGTCAAATCGTCAAGTGCTTTCATTATAACAGGAGTCTATGGAGATCACGTGCTGTTTATGTGCACGGAAATCAAGAGAGCCAATCAAAAAACTTTGACAAACAACATAGACCAAGCCCCCATCTCTTCTGCCAGGCACCATCTTAGTTTCCGACTGCAAAGCTAGCCCCTTTCTTTTTAAGGTTTCCCATTTAGGGCCCCACACTCGAGGCCAGGGGCAGTGACCCTGAGGAGCCATGAGACTGAGGCTAGGGGCTACAGCTGGGAGGAGCCACTCACGCCCGAGGCTTGGGCCAGTGGCCAGGAGGAGCAACCCAAGGAGCTGTGGCTGTGCAGGTGCAGGAAGGCCTAGAGGAGCTATCCCATGTTGAAGGTCAGAAACTGCAGTGGTAAGGAGATACCCCTCGTCCAAGGTAAGGAACAGCAGCTGTGCTTTGCTGGAGCAGCCATGAAGAGATACCCCACTCCCAAATAAAGGAAACCCAAGTAAGATGGTAGGTGTTGCAAGGGGTTATCAGAGGGCAGTCACACTGAAACCATACTCACTGAAAACTAGTCAATCTAATCACACTAGGATCACAGCCTTGTCTAACTCAATGAAACCAATACATGCCTGCGGGGCAACCCAAGATGGGCGGGTCATGGTGGAGAGGGCTGACAGAACGTGGTCCACTGGAGAAGGAAATGACAAGCCACTTCAGTATTCTTGCCTTTAGGACCCCATGAACAGTATGAAAAGGCAAAATGATAGGATACTGAACAAGGGACTCCCTAGGTCATTAGGTGCCCAATATGCTACTGGAGGTCAGTGGCAAAATAACTCCAGAAAGAATGAAGGGATGGAGCCAAAGCAAAAACAATACCCAGCTGTGCATGTGACTGGTGATAGAGGCAAGATCTGATGCTGTAAAGAGCAATATTGCATAGGAACCTGGAATGTCAAGTCCATGAATCAAGGCAAATTGGAAGTGGTCAAATAAGAGATGGCAAGGGTGAACGTCGATATTCTAGGAATCAGTGAACTAAAATGGACTGGAATGGGTGAATTTAACTCAGATGACCATTATATCTACTTCGGGCAGGAATCCCTCAGAAGAAATTGAGTAGAAGAAATGGAGTAGCCATCATGGTCAACAAAAAAGTCCAAAATGCAGTACTTGGATGCAATCTCAAAAACAACAGAATGATCTCTGTTCGTTTCCAAGGCAAACCATTCAATATCACAGTTATCCAAGTCTATGCCCCAACCAGTAATGCTGAAGAAGTTGAAGTTGAACGGTTTTATGAAGACTTACAAGACCTTTTAGAACTAACACCCAAAAAGATGTCCTTTTCATTATAGGGGACTAGAATGCTAAAGTAGGAAGTCAAGAAACACCTAGAGTAACAGGCAAATTTGGCCTTGAATGCGGAATGAAGCAGGGCAAAGATTAATAGAGTTTTGCCAAGAAAATTCACCAGTCATAACAAACACACTCTTCCAACAACACAAGAGACGACTCTACACATGGACATCACCAGAAGGTCAACACCGAAATCAGATTGATTATATTCTTTGCAGCCAAAGATGGAGAAGCTCTATACTGTCAACAAAAACAAGACTGGGAGCTGACTTTGGCTCAGATCATGAACTCCTTATTACCAAATTCAGACTAAAATTGAAGAAAGTAGGGAATACCGCTAGACTATTCAGGTATGACCTAAATCAAATATCTTATGATTATACAGTGGAAGTGAAAAATAGATTTAAGGGCCTAGATCTGATAGAGTGCCTGATAAACTATGGAATGAAGTTCATGACATTGTACGGGAGACAGGGATCAAGACCATCCCCATGGAAAAGAAATGCAAAAAAGCGAAATGGCTGTCTGGGGAGGCCTTACAAATAGCTGTGAATGGAGGAGAGGCGAAAAGCAAAGGAGAAAAGGAAAGATATAAGCATCTGAATGCAGAGTTCCAAAGAACAGCAAGAACAGATAAGAAAGCCTTCTTCAGCAATCGATGCAAAGAAATAGAGGAAAAGATCAGAATGGGAAAGACTAGAGATCTCTTCAATAAAATCAGAGATACCAAGGGAACATTTCATGCAAAGAAGGACAGAAATGGTCTGGACCTAACAGAAGCAGAAGATATTAAGAAGAGGTGGCAAGAATACACGGAAAAACTGTACAAAAAAGATATTCACGACCCAGATAATCATGATGATGTGATCACTAATCTAGAGCCAAACAACTTGGAATGTGAAGTCAAGTGGGCCTTAGAAAGCATCACTATGATCAAAGCTAGTGGAGGTGATGGAATTCCAGTGTAGCCATTTCAAATCCTGAAAGATGATGCAGTGAAAGTGCTGCTCTCAATATGTCAGCACATTTGGAAAACTCAGCAGTGGTCACAGGACTGGAAAAGGTCAGTTTTCATTCCAATTCCAAAGAAAGGCAATGCTAAAGATCACTTAAACTACTGCACAGTTGCACTCAACTCACATGCTAGTAAAGTAATGCTCAAAATTCTCCAAGCCAGGCTTCAGCAATATGTGAACCATGAACTCCCTGATGTTCAAGCTGGTTTTAGAAAAGGCAGAGGAACCAGAGATCAAATTGCCAACATCTGATGGATCATGGGAAAAGCAAGAGACTTCCAGAAAAACATCTATTTCTGCTTTATTGACTATGCCAAAGCCTTTGACTGTGTGGATCACAATACACTGTGGAAAATTCTTAACGAGATGGGAATACCAGACTACCTAACCTGCCTCTTGAGAAATCTGTATGCAGGTCAGGAAGCAACAGTTAGAACTGGACATGGAATAAGAGACTGGTTCCAAATAGGAAGAAGAGTACACCAAGGCTGTATATTGTCACCTTACTTATTTAATTTATATGCAGAGTACATCATGAGAAACGTTGGACTGGAAGAAACACAAGCTGGAATCAAGATTGCCAGGAGAAGTATCAGTAACCTCAGATATGCAGATGACACCACCCTTATGGCAGAAAGTGAAGAGGAGCTAAAACGTCTCTTGATGAAAGTGAAAGAGGAGAGTGAAACAGTTGACTTAAAGCTCAACATTCAGAAAACGAAGATCATGGCATCCGGTCCCATCACTTCATGGGAAATAGATGGGGAAACAGTGGAAACAGTGTCAGACTTTATTTTGGGGGCTCCAAAATCACTGCAGATGGTGACTGCAGCCATGAAATTAAAAGGCACTTGCTCCTTGGAAGAAAAATTATGACCAACCTAGATAGCATATTCAAAAGCAGAGACATTATTTTGCCGACTAAGGTCCGTCTAGACAAGGCTATGGTTTTTCCTGTGGTTATGTATGGATGTGAGAGTTGGACTGTGAAGAAGGCTGAGTGCTGAAGAATTGATGTTTTGAACTGTGGTGTTGGAGAAGACTCTTGAGAGTCCCTTGGACTGCAAGGAGATCCAACCAGTCCATTCTGAAGGAGATCAACCCTAGGATTTCTTTAGAAGGAATGATGCTGAAGCTGAAACTCCAGTACTTTGGCCACCTCATGCGAAGAGTTGATTCATTGGAAAAGACTCTGATGCTGGGAGGGTTTTGAGGCAGAAGGGGAAGGGGACGCCCGAGGATGAGATGGCCGGATGGCATCACAGACTTGATGGACTTGAGTCTGGGTGAACTCCAAGAGATGGTAATGAACAGGGAGGCCTGGCGTGCTGTGATTCATGGGGTCGGAGAGTCGGACACGACTGATCGACTGAACTGAATTGAACTGAACAGAACATTAAGCCATGTCTATAAAGACAAATAAATACATAAGTATGTAATCCATGATGTGCCTAATATTTTTCTAAATAGATGACATTTATATGGTCAACAGCATCAAACATTTTTAAGATATCTTAATATAAAAACCATTTTTTGTATGACCTTAGGAAGAAGTTTTTTAATTTTAATATTGGTATGAAATATTAGATATAATCAATTAAATTTTAAGTAATTTGATGTATTTGAACTAAAAAATATTGACTTGTTAGCTATTTCTTTAATATTTGAAACACATTTAGGGTTTATGAACTCTGATGTTTGCAATTTCAAAGAGCAGGAATCCCAAAGGAAAAGTTCAAGTGGACTGTCAGTCAATAAGCCATTTGTAAACTTTAAGAAAAATATTTGTACATTGTCTTTGTTCATATCCAAAAAAGCAACACATACTTAGGAATAGCATACTTAAAGTTTTAATTTTCCTTCAGGTGTAGTGCACACTTCCCAGGTGACACTAGTGGTAAAGAACCAGCCTCACAGTGCAGGAGATATAAGAGATGCAGGTCCAGTCCTTGAGTTGGGAGTATCCCCTGGATCCCCTGTAGTATTCTTGCCTGGAGAATCCCATGGACAGAGGAGCCTGGTAGGCTACCAGACAGAGGAGTCTGGTGGGCTACCATCCATGGAGTTACAAAGAATCAGACAAAACTGAAGTGACTTACCACACAATGGAGACACATAGGTGTAGTGAGAAGATGAAAATTAATTGTTAGAAGTAGTTTAAGAAAAATTTCGTTGTATGAAAGACGTTCTGTGATCTTCCCTGTCAATGAAATGATTGTATGTGCTCAGTTTCTCAGTCATGTCCAACTATTTGCTACCCCGTGGACTAGCCCACTAGGATCCTCTGCCCATGGGATTTTCCCTGCAAGAATACTGGAGTGGGTTACCATTTCCTCCTCCAGAGGATCTTCCCTACCTGGGGGTCGAACTTACATCTCCTGCTTCTTCTGCATTGCAGGTGACTCTTTACCTGCTGAGGCACCAGGGAAACCTGTAAGCACTGTTCGTGAATAATCACTGTTTTTACACAGCACACAAAATATACTGATATTCAAACAGCATCTGTGTACTTTGTTCACGATGATGTTTAGATTTTTTCAGTAATGCTTGTAATGCGCTGAAATTTTCAGGGAATGAGAATTTTCAACTTTTAATATTTTAAAGCCATGCTCTTATTAAGCAACCCAAAGCAGGAGCAGAGAGAGTGGTAAAAAGGTAATGAAAAACTTATAAAACCCTGAGGGAAATCCCATGGACAGAGGAGCCTGGTCGGCCACAGTCAATGGGGTTGCAGAGTTGGACAAGAATTAGTGACTAAACAAAAAATAGTAAAGATAAGAATACTAAAGACATTATTTTCACACATTTTGCATGTCAGCACTAGCGATATGCAGTTTATAGTTTATAAACCTATACACAAAAGTCATCATATAAATAATTTTTGCAAGATATTTGACAGTGTTCTTCATGATGAGAAAATTTTGGAAAAATGTCATTTATCTTTTCCTCCAAAGGCAACATTTTCTCAGTTGAATTTTGCATACTTCGAAAAAGACATTGTTTCAGTATCAAAACATTTGGTACTTCAAGTACCAAATCATCTGCTTACAATTAAGAACATATTCTGTGTAGATTCTGATAAAATTTTATTACAAAGATACTTATAAAGACCTTCTGTTTGGAGGAAATTACATTTGGTTAAAACCACACATTAGTGTTATTTAAACACTTTTGTAGAAATTGCCTTGTAAAATGTAAGAACTGTGTGCTGCCTAATGTAGAAAACCATTTCATTAAATGAATTCAGTGTGATGTATTGTGAGAAATAATAACCTGAAGATTATTTGAGCATATTAAAGTAGCCCCTTTCCTTTTTCAAGTGCACATGGAACTTTCTCCAAGATAGATCACATCCTCGGCCATAAATATAGCCTTAGTAAATTAAAAAAGATTAAAATCATTCCAAGAATATTTTCTGATCACAATAAGATTAGATGGCAACTATAGGGAACAAACTATTAAAAATCCAAACATATGAAGGCTAAGCAGCATGCTTCTGAAAACCAAATAATCATAGAAGAAATAAAAGAAATAAATCAAAATATGCATAGAAATGAATGAAAATGAAAACACAACAACCCAAAACCTATGGGATTCAGTGAAAGCAGTGCTAAGGGGGAGGTTCATAGCAATACAAGCTTACCTAAAGAAACAAGAGATAAATCAAATAAATAACCTAACTTTACACTTAAAGCAACTAGAAAAAGAAGAAATGAAGAACACCAGGGTTAGTAAGAGGAAATAATTCATAAAAATTAAGGCAGAAATAAATGAAAAGAAATAGACCATAGCAAAAATCAATAAAGCTAAAGCTGGTTCTTTGAGAAGATAGACAAAATAGACAAACCATTAGCCAGACTCATCAAGAAAAAAAGGAGAAGAATCAAATCAACAAAATTAGAAAAGAAAATGAAAAAATCACAGCAGAGAACACAGAAGTACAAAGGATCATAAGAGAGTACTATCAGCAACTATATGCCAATAAAATGGACAATTTGGAAGAAATGGATAAATTCTTAGAAAAGTATAACTTTCCAAAACTGAACCAGGAAAAAAATAGACAATCTTAACAGACCCATCACAAGCATGAAATCGAAACTGTAATCATAAATCTTCCCACAAACAAAAGCCCAGGAACAGACAGCTTTACAGCTGAATTCTACCAATAACATAGAGAAAAGCGAACACCGTCCCTACTCAAAACTCTTCTAGAAAATTGAAGAGGAAGGTAAAATTCCAAACTCATTTTTAAGGCCACTATCACCCTAATACTAAAACCTGACAAAGACGCCACCAAAACAAACAAACAAACAAAAAAAAACTACAGGCCAATATCACTGATGAACATAGATGCAAAAATCCTCAACAAAATTCTAGCAAACAGAATCCAACAACATATTAAAAAGATCATACATCATGACCAAGTGGGCTTTATCTCAGGGATGCAAGGATTCTTCAACATTTGCAAATCAATCAATGTGATATACCACATTAACAAATTGAATGATAAAAACCATATGACTATACAGAGAAAGCCTTTGACAAATTCAACATCCATTTATGATAAAAAACCCTCCAGAAAGCAGGCATAGAAGGAACATACCTCAACATAATAAAAGCCATATATGATAAACTCAGAGCAAACATTGTCCTCAATAGTGAAAAATTGAAAGTATTTCCCCTAAAGTCAGGAAAAGACAAGGGTGTCCATTTTCACCACTACTATTCAACATAGTTTTGGAAGTTTTAGCCACAGCAATCAGAGAAGAAAAATAAATAAAAGGAATCCAGATTGGAAAAGAAGTAGAACTCTCACTGCTTGCAGATGACATGTTCCTCTACATAGAAAACCCTAAAGATCCCACCAGAAAATTACTAGAGCTAATCAATGAATATAGTAAAGTTGCAGAATATAAAATTAACACACAGAAATCCCTTGCATTCTTATATACTAACAATGAGAAAACAGAAAGAGAAATTAAGGAAACAATTCCATTCACCATTGCAATAAAATGAATAAAATAGTTAGGAATAAATCTACCTAAAGAAACAAAAGACCTATATATAGAAAACTATAAAACACTGATGAAAGATCAAAGATGACACAAATAGATGGAGAAATATACCATGTTCATGGATCAGAAGACTCAATATAGTGAAAATGAGTATACTACACACAAAAAATCTGTAGTTCAATTCAATCCCTATCAAGCTACAAATGATATTTTTTGGAGAACTAGAACAAATAATTTCACAATTTGTATGGAAATAATAATAATAAAAACTCAAATAGCCAAAACAATCTTGAGAAAAAAGAAGGGAACTGGAGGAATCAACCTACCTGACTTCAGACTATACTACAGAGCTACAGTCATCAAGACAGTGTGGTACTGGCACAAAGACAGAAATATAGATCAATGGAACAAAATAGAAAGCTCAGAGATAAATCCATTCACCCATGGACACCTTATCTTTGACAAAGGAAGCAAGAATATACAGTGGAGAAAAGACAATCTCTTTAACAAGTGATGCTGGTAAAACTGTTCAACCCCCATGTAAAAGAATGAAACTAGAACACTTTCTAACACCATACACAAAAATAAACTCAGAATGGATTAAAGATCTAAATGTAGACCAGAAACAATAAAACTCTTAGAGGAAAACATAGACAAAACACTCTCTGACATAAATCACAGCAGGATCTTCTGTGACCCACCTCCTAGAGTAATGGAAATAAAAATAAAAATAAACAAATGGGGCCTAATTAAATTTAAAAGCTTTTGCACAACAAAGAAAACTATAAGAAAGGTGAAAAGACAGCCTTCAGAATGGGACAAATAATAGCTAACAAAGCAACTGACAAAGAATTAATCTCAAAAATATACAAGCAGCTCCTGCAACTCAATTCCAGAAAAATAAATGATCCATTCAAAAATTGGGCCAAAGAACTAAACAGACATTTTCCAAAGAAGACATGCAGATGGCTAACAAACACATGAAAAAATGCTCAACATCACTCATTATCAGAGAAATGCAAGTCAAAATCACAATGAGGTATCATCTCACACCAGTCAGAATGGCTGCTATTCAAAAGCCTAGAAACAATAAATGCTGTAGAGGGTGTGGAGAAAAGGGAACACTCTTACACTGTTGGTGGGAATGAAAACTAGTATAGCCACTATGGAGAACAGTGTGGAGATTCCTAAAAACTGGAAATAGAACTGCCATATGACCCAGCAATCCCAATGCTGGGCATACACACCGAGGAAACCAGAATTGAAAGAGACATGTGTACCCCATTGTTCATCACAGCACTGTTTACAAGAGCCAGGACCTGGAAGCAACCTAGATGTCCATCAGCAGATGAATGGATAAGAAAACTGTGGTACATATACACAATGGAATATTACTCAGCTATTGAAAAGAATGCATTTGAATCAGTTCTAATGAGGTGGATTGCTGAGGTCCAGTCCCAGTGGATCCAGGGTGATTCAAAGCAGGGACAGAGTCGGCGTCTTAGGAAAAAACTTATTTATTTAGAGATATAGAGAGATTAGAAACGGATAGTGTAGTAGGAAATATTAGTGGAGAAAAAGATGCTGAATAACTTGGTTTATGGGGAAAACCAATAAAACTTCGAGACAAGAAGTTTGTACCATCTACGTTAGGCCACCAGCACCCACTTGAATATAGAAGGGTGCTCCACTTTAGGCTCCCTTTCTCGTGGATCTTAGAAGCCAGGGCAAGTAAGTAGACGTGATGAGCCTCCCCACTCCAGATGGGAATTCAGCCAGAAAAGGGGAGAAAAGAATGACATGGGGGAGCCCAGCACTGGTGCAAGACTCTCAACTTTATTTTTCAAAATCGGCTTATAAACTCCAAGTTGTACATAAAGAAATAATGGAATATGCAGAGTTATGCAGGGGCAGCAGTCCTGACCCTCATGAGACCAGGCTTTCTTTTTGCATACCTTCCCGTATACAAAAGGTCTCAGGTGGTTTACATTATCTTCTGGCCAAGAGGCCTGTTAACATTTTTATGGCTCTCTTCCTAGATAAATGTCTATCAACCAGAAAACTCTTTTTCCCTAGAAGTGTTTTTTTATTTACTCTGCATCACCCTCAAAGTACTAAATAAAGTTACATTCCTGTAGAACAAAGGTGCAGTGGGTTATAACAAAGAAAGTACTTAACTCAAAGATCTAATGTTGCTAATACCAGGTCTACTACCTGTTTTTCTATATACCAACTATATCTACAAATAAAAGATATGAAAATTTGGCAGCAAGCATTGGCTCAACAAATGAAACATTTAATCACTCCTATTCTAATGGTTTTGACTCCTCGGAAGCCCTAGGAGCTTCCTAGGATGTTTTAAGCTTCCTGTGCCTCTCATGGTAGGGAGGCCACAAACAATCACATGCACAGCTGTAAGACTTTGGCAGGCAGGCTAGAAAGCCATCAGAGGGGTTTTGGATCAAAACACTCTTCTTATGCCCAGGAGATTTATTACCTGAAACCTCTAAATTAACTTTTTCCAGAGAAAGGTGGTGGGGGACAGCCCCCTGTCAATGTCAGAAGAGTAGGTGGAAAGCATAACACAGTTAAGCAGGCAGACTCTGGTTTTGGGGGTACATGCTCAAGAAATATCAGGGGGAAACCCTGAGACCTGATTCACCTTGCCCATCAGACTTCTGCGGCATGACCTTGTCATGGGTGGGATTCCTCATGCTGGCTCCCAGCACTGGATGAAACTGGAACCTATTATACAGATTGATGTAAGTCAGGAAGGAAAACACCAATTGAGTATATTAATGCATATATATGGAATTTGGAAAGATGGTAATGATGACCCATATGCAAGACAGCAAAAGAGACATAGATGTAAAAAACAGTCTTTTGGACTCTGTGGGAGAAGACAATGGTGGCATGATTTGAGAGAATAGCAATGAAACATGTATATCACTATATGTGGAATAGAGCACCAGTCCAGGTTTGATGCCCGAGATAGGTGCTCAGGGCTGGTGCACTGGGATGACCCGAGGGATGGAATGGAGAGGGAGGAAGTGGGGGTGGTTTCAGGATGAGGAACACATGTACACCCATGTAAATGTATGGCAAAAACCAGTACAATATTTCAAAGTAATTAGCCTCCAATTAAAATTAAAGAAAGTAGCCCCTTTCTGTGATATACTTAAAATATATTATTTGAGTTCAAACATAACACTATTCTAACGTTTAAAAGTAGATGGGGTATAAATCATCATTGCATATGGCAATTGTTCATCAAAATTTTTCTAGATTTTCTCTGATTGATGTTTTTACAGTATAATTTGCCACTAATTGTTTTGAAATATACAAAGAATGAGAAGAAATCAATCTTGTTAATAAATTGCCCTTAAATTTTAAAGTATTAAAATCGGTCTTCCTTCGAGGTTACTATGTGTACCTTTGAAAAGAATATTATCTTAATTTAATGGCATAAAATGTTCTATAAAGACATCCTTGATAAATAAAAATATTTGGTTCATCATAGCTAATAAGGGATCCCTAGGATGCATAATTCGATTTTCTCCAAACTCTTTGTGAATTTCCTTTTCTAGCAGCTTCAAGGGCAATTGAAGGTATGCCAAAAAGCACTGAGCCACAGCACATCCTTGATGAATTTCACAAGTCCATCCTCTCTAAAACAAGTGTAATTCAGGTTTAATTTCTTGACATGAAGCAACATTACAACATCCTTGGAGTAATTTTTAGGTGTTATGTCAATTAGAAAGCTTAGGGTCACTGATTATATAGCTAGATGTTACTAATTACAAAACCTTCCAATGGTAATTAAAAATCTATTATAATTAATGACAAAACGTTAAAAGGAGTCAGTTATCTCAGCAGTTGAGCATTTTACATAAATTAGTACACTATACTTTCCATTACCAATCTAAAAGGATTAAAAATCGTCTTGTGGAAAGATACTATGGTTGTATTTAATGAAAAGTAAATGGAGAAAAGAAGCCAGTAACTGAATAATTCAGAGCCCTTGTTATTAAAGCTTCTATGAAATATTCAGGTATTTAGAACACTTATCAATATAGATACACATTGATGCACACTCTGTTTAGGTCTCATTTTCAATTGATAAATGCAAATTTTTATCTGCTAATTTGAATCATTTAAATTAATATGAATGTTTGCTTAACCAAGAAGCCCATTCTTTCATTTACATTTTATTTATCTGTACTTCCTCTCAGCAGTCCTCAGGGCCACATAATTTTTATATAATGTGGATAAAGTTCTTTCAGAAGTTATAATTTTAAGAAGAAATGGAACAATTATTTAGTAGTAATAAGACAGAACTAATGCACATGCCCTATGAAACTAGCAAAGAGACACATGGACTCTGTTAAAGAAAAATTGCATTAAATTGAATAATAAGGAAGGAATAATAATTGAAAACTAAGGAAGACTTTATTCATGACTGTTTAAACAGAGCCAAGAGGTTGAACTCATGCTTTTGAAACAAAAAATGAGAGTTTTAATCACAAAGTGAACTTGTAGAAAAGCACAGGAAAACTTGAAGGGGTGGTTTACTAGTACCCAGGTCTTTGAGAATAACATTCTAGGTTGTAAAATTAGCAAGAAGTTGGGAGAGGATTTACATTTCAAAGGAGCAGAGAAATAGTTTTTAATTGCAAATATTTCTAAATAAATAACCCAAGAAAGGGGATATCAGGGATGTAGAGCTAGCTGCAGAGCATTAAAGATTAGTCAAGCTGGAGAACTATAAGCCTACCTTTGTCAATTCTGAATAGTCATAACATTCTTCTAACTTAAATAATGTTTGGGCTTCTTTATATCTAGAGCAGACAGTAAATTTCTTATGATTGTGAATCAGCAGTCTTTTAGGTAATTTACAAACTTTAAACATA
This sequence comes from Nanger dama, assembly GCA_917880005.1. NCBI lineage: Eukaryota > Metazoa > Chordata > Mammalia > Artiodactyla > Bovidae > Nanger > Nanger dama. The sequence goes on from CAKJTW010000007.1 coordinate 44,072,435, forward strand.
GACTCTCAATTTTTGATAATCACATATGTGTCATTTTTTGGAAATGAAAGTCATTAGTCTAATATATTACTATTTCCAAATGAACAATTCAGCCAAAAGTAGCCAGAAAATGTACGACAGAGAAGGTTTTTCTTTTTCTTTCTGTTTCCTTTTCCCCCTGAGATTAGCATACATTATTGATAAAAATAATAGTTGCATTCTCAGACATAAAACAGTATGAAATAGTAAATGGATCTTAATTGCCATAATTATCTTTCTATTAATAGAGGTAAAACACAGAGAGCAAGAAAATTTTCAGTTGAAAATTTGGGCAGTAATAATTGTTGATTCAAACTCTCAAGATTGGTTTTCTACCTCTAATATATTCATTGCTTCTCTCATTTCTCTGTTCAGTGGTTCACTTGTGATATAGTATTTGTGGTGAAGGTATGAGTAACCTTGTCTATCATATCAATAATTTATATAAATGGAGGTCTTGAATTAAATGACAATATCATTAATACTTTTAGATATCATCATGAAGAAAATATTCAAAATAAACATAAGTAATGTGAGCTTTTTATAGGTGGATAGTTACAAGACAATTATGCTTGAAAATCACAAACCTGATCATTTTTGTTTTCTCTTAAATCAAGCCTCTTCTCATTCTTTCATACTGCTTTTTCTATTGAGATAAAATGTGCTATTTAAATACAGCATTGGGAAATTATTCCTGAAATGAAACAACATGATCTCCACTCCAAGCACAGCAAGAAAATATGATTGATATCCTGTAATGCTTCTTGTGAGCAAAGGTCAGAATGAGAAATAAGTATGAAGTTGTTAGAGGAAGAGAAAAACTATAGCAAAAGAAAAATACATGTTAACATTTCATTAGAAATTTCATGCAAAAATCTCAAGGTTGCCAGAGCAAACTTATACTTAGCAAATTTCTAATGTTTAATATTAATTTTGTTGCCAAAGTTATTTGTTAAAATTATAATGATGTTATGATATTTAGATTTATATAAGGAAAATTTTCAGTAGTTTGAAAATCAAAGATCAGAAAGAAAGTTTTGTACTATACATTGTTGTTGTTGTTCAGTTGCTCTATCATGTCTGACTCTTTGCAACCCTATGGGCTGTGGCAAACCAGCCTTCCCTGTCTTTCACTATGTCCCAGAGTTTGCTCAATCTCATGTCCATTGAGTCAGTGATGCCATTCAACCATCTCATCCTCTGTCATCTCCTTTTCCTCCTGCTTTCAATCTTTCCCAGCATCAAGGTCTTCTCCAATGAGTCAGCTCTTACATTGCTCAAAGGCAACAAAATTATCTTGGCCATCATATTATAGAATTTTTATTTTAAGGAAGTTTCTTTTTAAGCTGGCCCTTTAGCCACTTTTGGAAAAGGAAATGGTAAGCCACTTCAGTACTCTTGCCTACAGGATTCCATGGACAGAGGAGCCCAGTAGGCTACAATACAGGGATTGCAAGAGTTGGATATGACTGGGCAACTTTCACTTTCGCTAGCCACTTTTAGTAACAATCATGTTTATTGATTGTGCTATGGTTAATTATCTCTTGTACTAGTTAAGAAAAGCATTATAATCAATGCTTTAGACAGTCTCTTTAAGGAAAACTTGTGCATGTAAAAACACATAAAGAATATTCATTCTGATGTATGGTAGAAGACAACAAAACATTGTGAAGCAAAACACACACACACACACTCACGTAAGAGATGATCAACAACAAACTGAAATTACCTAACATTTATTAATCATAATTGACCTCATTTTTTCTCTTTGTATTAATTTAACTAAAAGAGTTACAATTGTTTTTCAAATTCACTGTAATTATCAGCACAATTCAGTAATTTTACCTTATCTAAAATATCTAACATAGAGACCAAAGTTGTATTTCTTCTTCAAGCATGCCTTTCTCAAGCATCTTTATGGAAAGCATTTAAAAAGATCCATGAAACTATTTCTTCCAAAGTAAATCTAATAGTCTAGAGAGGAAGTATAGTTAAAACAGTAATTTCCCAAATATGATGAGTTAGACTCATTAGAGGAATGTTCATAGTTCTCAGTTCCCAGTTTGTACTCAATACTAATTAAATCGGAAAGTCTGAGGGTGGGCATGAAACATTGTACTCTTTAAAGATCCTCAGGTGGATTAAACATGTAAAGTATGTAGGTAAACCTTATGTAAAGTATGAAAATCACTGAGTTGAAAGGTATTTAACCTGGCATCAGGAAAATAATCATATTCCCAAACATTTAATCATAGCATAATTTGTGGGGCTTCCCTGGTGGCTCAGACAGCAAGGAATCTGCCTACTATGCTGGAGATACAGGTTCGATCCCTAGGTCAGGAATTTCCCCTGGAGAAGGCAATGGCAACCCACTCCAATATCATTTCACACCACATTTTTTTTAGTATGAAATTATAAACTGAGTGACTAATGGACAGGGATGCTTCTTAAGGTTTTAATGAAATAACTGGGATGGAGTTAAAGTTAACTTTAACTCTGAGTTCTTGACAAGCCATTGAATTTTATCAGTTTTTAGGTTTACAAACCGCTCTTAAAGACTACTGCATATTGACTATGCAAAACTCTATCCACATTCTCCTCCAAATACGTTTCCTTTTATATAAAAAATTGGTCAATAAAAGCACATTGAACTTGTTCATTCTGTTGTGATTTGTTACATAAACTTCTCTTTAAGAATATAGTAAATACAATCCTAGGTTTCAATAAGCTATCAAACTGGGAGAAGAATTTAAAAATAACCAGATTCATTCACCATGTTTCAGGAGGTAAGACTGTAAAATGACTTAGTTTTCAGAAGTTGCACTTCAAAATTATTACCCATAAAATGATCTAACTAGATATAGGAAAAATATTAGCAAAAGGTATAGCTCAAAGTCAAGGGTAGAACTTAAATTCTGTGTGCATGCCTGCATGCTAAGTCACTTCTGTCATATCTGACTCTGTGATGCTATGAACTATGTACAGCCAGGCTCCTCTGTCCATGGGATGCTCCATGTAAGAATACTGGAGTGTATTGCCAGGTTCACCTCCAGGGGATCAAACCCACATATGTCTCCTGCCTTGGCAGATGGATTCTTTATCACCAGTGCCACCTGGGAAATCCAAAGTTCATATGCTCCATCTTAAAAATGAGACACCATATTGTCTGGTGTGTCCTAAAGTAACAAATGTGAGATTTTTCCATCAAATGTATTGAAATTGATCTTTAAATTTTATATTAACATCACCATACAATGATTGTGCTTGTTGCATTATCGTTTTCATCAGCACAGGGCAATTGCTAATCTAATCTTACTGACTTACCAAGATATAGTTTATTTATGGGGATTTTGAGGACATGGGGTAATGTGGCAGAGGTAATTGGCTGTGTTTCTCCGTGCTGTGTTTCAGACTCAATTCTTTCCATCCCATGGCTTTTTCATCTATCAGGGATTTCCTGTCCTCTCTGGATCCTCTGCTTCCAGCTGTGAGATAAAAAGACAAAAATATCCTCTGTTTAGAGGCTATTTCCTGTGGCTCAGAGGTTAAAGCATCTGCCTGCAATGTGGGAGACCTGGGTTTGATCCCTGGGTCGGGAAGATCCCCTGGAGAAGGAAATGGCAATCCACTCCAGTACTCTTGCCAGGAGAATCCCATGGACAGAGGAGATGGGTGGGCTACAGTCCACGGGGTCACAAAGAGTCGGACATGACTGAGTGACTTCACTTTCACTTTCAGAGGCTATTTAGAGAGTGATGGATAAGTGTTACATGCTGCCATTTCCAGAAGCATCATAGGCTCTTTGGACTGTTTTCTATTGGTCAGAACTTGGCCATATGATCTCACTTTGCTGTAAAGCCACTGTTGTTTAAAAAATTAAGAGAGAGAGAGAGAGAAAAGGCAAGATTTCTGTCATCTTCATCAAACATCCTTTTATTTCTATCCACAAAATCCTCAAAACCTTCCTCCAAGGGAGTCAGCACAAAGTCATACATATATACTGTATCAAAGTAAGAACTTCAGACAATATAACATCTATCCATTGTTTTCCTCAATTCTTGGCTTAGCCCTGAGGTATCATTGTATCTTTAAATACATGCTCATGTCTTTAGTGTGGATATCATTTTGCTTGATTTCTTCTGTCTGCTTCTTACAGAAACAAGTTTAAATTTCAAAATTTGCATTCAGTTAAGTTCAGTCACTCAGTCGTGTCTGACTCTTTGTGACTCCATGAATCGCAGCGCGCCAGGCCTCCCTGTCCATCACCAACTCCCGGAGTTCACTCAGACTCACGTCCATCGAGTCCGTGATGCCATCCATCCATCTCATCCTCTGTCGTCCCCTTCTCCTCCTGCCCCCAATCCCTCCCAGCATCAGAGTCTTTTCCAGTGAGTCAACTCTTCGCATGAGGTGGCCAAAGTACTGGAGTTTCAACTTCAGCATCATTCCCTCCAAAGAAATCCCAAGGCTGATCTACTTCAGAATGGACTGGTTGGATCTTCTTGCAGTCCAAGGGGCTCTCAAGAATCTTCTCCAACACCACAGTTCAAAACCATCAATTCTTTGGTGCTCAGCTTTCTTCACAGTCCAACTCTCACATCCATACATGACCACAGGAAAAAAATCATAGCCTTGACTAGATGGACATTTGTGTTAGGGCCAGACCAGCGCCATGACAAGTTTTAGTAACCATTAGACCTAAGTTTTGGTTTCCTGAAGATGGGAGTCACGATTACGGGAATCACCCCACCACCCGCAGACCAATCAGAACCTGTGGCAAGCCCACGAAATGGGAACCAATCAGGACTCATAGCCAGCCCAGGAAAATGAGAGCCAGTTAAAACTCAACTCCTAACCCCTCACCAGAGGGTGACCAATCAGACCCAGAGACTCCCATTTTTCAAATTTTGCACAAGAGAATACCCTATATAAGCAATGTAACCCAGAGCTCGGGGCTTTTGTCAGATTCCACTGTGCTGGATGAGACCTGAGCCCTAGCTCGAGCTAGCAGTAAAATCCCTTTTTGCATTTGATTGCTGTGGACATCTTATTCTCTCAGTTCTGGAGATCCGGACTCAGGGCATAACAATTTGTTGGCAAAGTAATGTCTCTGCTTTTTAATATGTTATCTAGGTTGGTCATAACTTTCCTTCCAAAGAGTAAGCGTCTTTTAATTTCATGGCTGCAATCACCATCTGCAGTGATTTTGGACCCCAAAAATAAAGTCTGACATTGCTTCCACTGTTTCCACATCTACTTCCTGTAAAGTGATGGGACCAAATGCCATGATCTCAGTTTTCTGAATGTTGAGCTTGCAGCCAGCTTTTTCACTCTCCTCTTTCACTTTCATCAAGAGGCTTTTAGTTCCTCTTCACTTTCTGCCATAAGGGTGGTGTCATCTGCATATCTGAGGTTATTGATATTTCTCCCGGCAGTCTTGATTCCAGCTTGTGCTTGTTCCAGCCCAGCATTTCTCATGATGTACTCTGCATATATGTTAAATAAGCAGGGTGACAATATACAGCCTTGACATACTCCTTTTCCTATTTGGAACCAGTCTGTTGTTCCATGTCCAGTTCTGACTGTTGCTTCCTGACCTGCATACAGGTTTCTCAAGAGCCAGGTCGTGTGGTCTGGTATTCCCATCTCTTTCAGAATTTTCCACAGTTTATTGTGATCCACAGTCAAATGCTTTGGCATAGTCAATAAAGGAGAAATAGATATTTTTCTGGAATTCTCTTGCATTTTCAATGTTCCAGTGGATGTTGGAAATTTGATCTCTGGTTCCTTTGCCTTTTCTAAAACCAGCTTGAACATCTGGAAGTTCATGGTTCATGTATTGCTGAAGCCTGGCTTGGAGAACTTTAAGCTTACTTTACTAGTGTGTGAGATGAGTGCAATTATGCAGTAGTTCAAGCATTCTTTGCCATTGCCTTTCTTTGGGACTGGAATGAAAACTGTCCTTTTCCAGTCCTGTGGCCATTGTTGAGTTTTCCAAATGTGTTGGCATATTGAGTGCAGCACTTTCACAGCATCATCTTTCAGGATCTGAAATAGCTCCATTGGAATTCCATCATCTCCACTAGCTTTGTTCATAGTGATGTTTTCTAAGGCCCACTTGACTTCACATTCCAGGATGTCTGGCTCTAGGTGCGTGATTGCACCATCAGGATTATCTGGGTCATGAAGATCTTTTTTTGTACAGTTCTTCCGTGTATTCTTGCCACCTCTTCTTAATATCTTCTACTTCTATTGGGTCCATACAATTTCTGTCCTTTATTGGGCCCGTCTTTGCATGAAATGTTCCCTTGGTATCTCTGATTTTCTTGAAAAGATCTCTAGTCTTTGCCATTCTGTTTTTTGCCTCTATTTCTTTGCATTGATTGCTGAGGAAGGCTTTCTTACCTTTCCTTGCTATCCTTTGGAACTCTGCATTCAGATGCTTATTTCTTTACATTTCTCGTTTGCTTTTTGCTTCTCTTCTTTTCACAGCTATTTGTAAGGCCTTCTCCGACAGCTTTTTTTTTTTCTTTTCTTTTCCATGAGGATGGTCTTGATCCCTGTCTCCTGTACAATGTCACAAACTTCCATCCATAGTTTATCAGATACTCTGTCTATCATATCTAGTCCATTAAATCTATTTCTCACTTCCACTGTACAAACATAAGGGATTTGATTTATCATCTCTCCCTAAAAGTTAAAATACAACAGGGTATCATCACTCAGTAAATCTTTAACCCAATTTACTGTTAATGAGTGGGGCTGTTTTCTCTCCTGTTGTTTGACCTGAGATCAAACTATGATGGAGGTAATGAAGATAATGGTGACCTCTTTTAAATGGTCCCATGCACATACTGCCTCACTTAGTGTCCCCGGCCTTAGTGCAGGCCACTGTTGACTCATACCTCTGCAACAGACTCCAGGACATTCAGAGGCAAGTCTGGGTCCAGTCTCTTATGGGGTCACTGCTCCTTTCTCCTGGGTTCTGGTGTTCAGATAGGGAAAGGAGTATATCAAGGTCACCTTGCTTATTTAACTTATATGCAGAGTATATCATGTAAAATGCCAGTCTGGATGAAGCACAAACTGGAATCAAGATTTCCTGGAGAAATATCAGTAACCTCAGATATGCAGATGACACCACTCATGGCAGAAAGCAAAGAACTAAAGAGGCTCTTGAAAGTGAAAGAGGAGAAAGAAAAAGTTGGCTTAAAACTCAGCATTCAGAAAGCTAAGACCATAGTATCTAGTCCTATCACTTCATGGCAAATAGATGAGGAATCAGTGGAAACAATAAGATACTTTAGTTTTGGGTGAGGTGGCCTCCAGAATCACTGCAGAATGCAGTCATGAAATTAAAAGACACTTGCTCCTTAGAAGTAAAGCTATGACCATCCTAGACAGCATATTAAAAAGCAGAGACATTACTTTGCCAACAAAGGTCAATCTAGTCAAAGCTATGGTTTTTCCAGTAGTCAAGTACAAATGTGAGAATTGGACCATAAAGAAAACTGAGGGCTAGAAATAGATACTCTTGAACTGTGGTGTTGGAGAAGACTCTTGAGAGTTCCTTGGACTGCAAGGAGAAAAAAACAGTCAATCCTAAAGGAAATCAGTTCTGAATATTCATTGGAAGGACTAATGCTGAGGCTAAAACTCCAATATTTTGGTCACCTGCTGCAAAGAACTGACTCACTGTGTCAGATACATGTTGATGTATGGCAAAACCAATACAATATTGTAAAGTAATTAACCAAGAAAAGATCTTGATGTTGGGAAAAGGGGACGACAGAAGATGAGATGGTTGGATGGCATCACCAACTCGATGGGCATGAGTTTGAGCAAGTTTCGGGAGTTGGTGATGGACAGGAAGCCTGGTATGCTGCAGTCTATTAGGTCACAAAGAGCTGGACATGACTGAGCATCTGAACTGGACTGAACTGATAGTCACTCATGCATGCTAAGTTGCTTCAGTTGTGTCTGACTCTTTGAAACCCTATGAACTGTAGTTGGTCAGACTCCTCTGCCCATGGGATTCTCCAGGCAAGAATACTAGAGTGCATTGCCATTTCTTCCACCAGAGGATCTTCCTGACCCGGGGATGAAACCAGTGTCTCTCGCACATCCTGCATTGGCAGATGGATATTTTTCACCAGTGGCGTCACCTGGGAAGCCCGTATTGTCAATCAAATCCTGGTATTTCTTCAAATTCAACATTAGGGAACTAATCATGAACAGAATGATTTGGACAATGCATGATCTTAAGAACCTAAGATATTAAGAGGAAGACTTACAAAATGCAGAGCCCAAAAGCAAATGCATCCTATCCCCTAAAATTGTTAGAGATCAAACCCAGGGTGGATCTAGTATAACTGTGTCATTTTCCATGCTGCCAGTTGAACCTATAGGCAGCTTTGAATTATATCCCCTCTTCACTTGGCATTTCCATGTGACAGTGCAGTTCAGTCACTCAGTTATCCAACTCTTTGTGACCCCATGGACTGCAGCATGCCAGGACTCCTGGATGTCCATTGCCAATCTCAGAGTTTACCCAAACTCATGTTCATTGAGTCAGTGATGCCATCTAACCATCTCCTCCTCTGTCATCCCCTTCTCCTCCTTCCTTCAATCTTTCCCAGCATCAAGGTCTTTTCAAATGAGTCAGTTCTTTGCATCAGGTGGCCATGTATGTATTAATATGAGGTAAAATAAGAACTTACAATGCTAAAGTTATTCCTGCAAATAATGGTCTGGACATGGATAGGGAGGATAAGGATGAACTAAACAGAAAAGTCTTCTTCTCCTGTATGTTTTATCCTCAAAGATCCATTGTCCAAATTTCTTTTTATTTTCTGTTCCAACTGATTTGTTCAGCATCCCCAAGAGAGTCCAATAATTTTCTGTACTCCATGCATGTTATTTTGTTCCATATTCTTTCTTGATGTTTACTGTAAATGGCATTCTAGACTTGATTATTTGGTAAATAAACATTTAAGTGGCAAGTATTATATTTAAGTATGAAGTACTTGGAATTCAAATGGAACATATATAGCCCACCTCTTTCCCAAGGGAGATTAAAAATAAGTATACATTTGTGTACATATGTATTTGTAGTCAATTCTTCTTTATAAGGTTCTTGTCAGTGATAGTAACTTTATGATGTTGATTTTATAGACCAATAAATCCTCATTATCCCCAAATTTAGCTACTGATATAAGATGACTGACTTTTTGGATAAATATACAACCAGAAAAACAATATTTCTATTTGAGACAAATACCATGCTATAATAAAAGGTATTCTGAATCCCAAACCAGAGGAGGTATCATAGATCCAAACAGAGCCTCTTAAAAGCAATAAATTTAGCTTTAAAAGATACTTACTATATTGCTCTCATGAGTTTCATTTCACGTGGACAGTGAAAAAATTATTCAGCAGGATTTTTCAATCTACTCATGTTTGGAATCTAGTTAAAAAAAAGTAATCTGATACTTTATCTCTGAAACCATGATTAGAGTTAAAACTATAGTAAATATGTCATAAGGAAATAAAAAAGATAAATCTGTGTTCTTGATTCTGGAAGGAGATAATTGGCTTTGTTGTTGATGTTTAGTTCCTAAGCTATGTCTGACTGTCTGCAGCCCCACAGACTGCAGCATGCCAGGCTTCACCATCTTCTGGAGTTTGCTCACTCGTGTCCATTGAGTCAGTAATGCCATCCAACCATCTAATCCTTTGCCACCCCATTCTCCTCCTGCCCTCAGTCTTTCCCAGGCTTAGGATCTTTTCCAACTCGTTGGCTTTTTGCATCAGGTGGCCAAATTATTGGAGCTTCAGCTTCAGCACCACACCTTCCAATAAATATTCACAGTTGATTTCCTTTGGACTGACTGGTTTGATCTCCTTGCATTCCAAGGAACTCTCAAGAGTCTTCTTCAGCGCAATTCAAAAGCATCAATTCTTTGACATTCAGTCTTCTCTATGGTCCAAATTTCACACCTGTAAATGACTACTGGAAAAATAATAGCTTTGATTACACAGTCCTTTTTCAGCAAGGTGATGCCTTTGCTTTTAAACATGCTATTTAGGATTGTCATAGCTTTTCTTCCAAGGAGCAAGCATTTGTTAATTTAATTTAAATTTAATTTAATTGGCTTAAAAGAAGACAATGATTGGTTTCTGGGTAGGTGAGAAACCAAGATAGAGTTATGCCAAAGTGATGAGACATAGGGCATTTGAGACTGTTGTGCAGGTCAGGTGCAAAATGGAACAGAGCGAATCACCCACTTTTGGGAGCAGAACATTCATAAGAATAGGAAGACTCAAACAGTAACTTGTGTGATCTTCATTATGCTCTGTAACTCGACTTTACTTTACATCACTATACTCAATACTCTCCACTTTACTTCATATTTTTATTTGACCTAACACATAACCATTGAGGCATCATTAGTGCTTGGCTCTGTTCTGGGCCCTAGGAAAAAATAGGAGAACAAGACCAAGCTGTCTGCCCTCATGAAGTTTCCATTGTTGTTTCTGCTTGATTATTGTCCCAACATAACAACAGAAGTTCTGTCAAAGCAGGGTTATTTGCTATGTCTCTATCAGTTGTATATTACATCATTTGTAGCCTAATCACTTCAGTTCAGTCACTCAATGGTGTCTGACTCTGTGAGCACATGAACCTCAGCACACCAGGCATCCCTGTCCATCACCAACTCCCAGAGTTTACCTAAGCATATATCCATTTGGTCAGTGATGCCATCCAAGCAAGCTTCTCATCTTCTGCCATCCCCTTTTCCCAGCATCAGGGTCTTTTAAAATGAGTCAGCTCTCCGTATCAGGTGGCCAAAGCATTGGAGTTTCAGCTTCAATATCAGTCCTTCCAATGAACAATAAGGACTGATCTCTTTAGGATCTGTTTAGGATCTCTTTAGGACTATTTGGATCGCCTTGCTGTTCAAAGAGTTTTCTCAAGAGTTTTCTCCAACAACACAGTTCAAAAGCACCAATTCTTTGGTGCTCATTTTTCTTTATAGTCCAGCTCTCACATCCATACATGACTACTGGAAAAACCATAGCTTGGACTAGACAGACCTTTGCTGGAAAAGTAATGTCTCTGCTTTTTAATATGCTGTCTAGGTTGGCCATAACTTTCCTTACAAGGAGTAAGCGTCTTTTAATTTCATGACTGCAGTCATCATCTGCAGTGATTTTGGAGCCCCCTAAAAAAGCCTGTTACTATTTCCACTGTTTCCCTGTCTGTTTGCCATGAAGTGATGGGACTGGATACCATGATCTTAGTTTTCTGAATGTTGAGTTTTACACCAACCTTTTCACTCTCTTCTTTCACTTTCATCAAGGGGCTCTTTAGTTATTCTCCACTTTCTGCCATAAGGGTGATGTCATCTGCATATCTGAGATTATTGATATTTCTCCCAGCAATCTTGGTTCCAGCTTGTACTTCATCCAGCCCAGCATTTCTCATGATGTAATCTGCATATAAGTTAAGTAAGCAGGATGAAAATATACAGTTTTGATGTACTCCTTTTCCTATTTGGAACCAGCCTGTTGTTCCATGTCCAGTTCTAACTCTTGCTTCCTGACTTGCACACAGATTTCTTAAGAGGCAGGTCAGGTGGTCTGGTATTCCCATCTCTTTCAGAATTTTCCACAGTTTATTGTGATCCACACAACCAAAGGATTTGGCATAGTCAATAAAGCAGAAATAGATGTTTTTCTGGAATTTTCTTGCTTTTTAAATGATCCAGTGGATGTTGACAATTTTATCTCTGGTTCCTCTGTCTTTTCTAAAACCAGCTTGAACATCTCGTAGTTCACAGTTCATGTATTGTTGAAGCCTGGCTTGGAGAATTTTGAGCATTACTTTACTATCACGTGAGATGAGTGCAATTGTGTGGTAGTTTGAGCATTCTTTGGCATCCTTTCTTTGAGACTGGCATGAAAAGTGACCTTTTCCAGTCTGTGACCACTGCTGAGTTTTCCAAATTTGCTGGCATATTAAGTGTAGCACTTTCACAGCATCGTCTTTTAGGATTTGAAATAGCTCCACTGGAATTCCATTACCTCCACTAGTTTTGTTCATAGTGATGTTTTCTAAGGCCCACTTGACTTCACATTCCAGGATGTCTGGCTTTAGGTGAGTGATCACACCATCATGATTATCTGGGTCATGAAGATCTTTTTGTACCTGTTCTTCTGTGTATTCTTGCCACATCTTAATATCTTCTGCTTCTATTAGGTCCATACCATTTCTATCCTTTATTGAGCTCATCTTTGCATGAAATATTCTCTTGGTATCTCTAATTTTCCTTAAGAGATCTTTACTCTTTCCCATTCTATTGTTTTCCTCTATTGCTTTGCACTGATCACTGAGGAAGGCTTTCATATCTCTCCTTGCTATTCTTTGAAACTCTGCATTCACATGAGTGTATCTTTCCTTTTCTCCTTTGCTTCTCTTCTTTTCACAGCTATTTGTAAGGCCTCCTCAGACAGCCATTTTGCTTTTTGCATTTCTTTTCCCTGGGGATGGTCTTGATCCCTGTCTCCTATACAATGTTAGGAACCTCCATCCGTAGTTCATCAGCTCTCTATCAGATCTAGTCCCTTAAATCTATTTCTCACTTCCACTGTATAATCATAAGGGATTTGATTTAGGCCATACCTGAATGGTCTAGTGGTTTTCCCTACTTTCTCAATTTCAGTCTGAATTTGGCAATAAGGAGTTCATGATCTGAGCCACAGTCTGCTCCTGGTCTTGTTTTTGTTGACTGTATAGAGTTTCTCCATCTTTGACCACGAAGAATATAATCAGTCTGATTTTGGTGTTGGCTATCTGGTGATGTCCATGTGAAGAGTCTTCTCTTGTGTTGTTCTAAGAGGGTGCTTGCTATGACCAGTGTGTTCTCTTGGCAAAACTCTATTAGCCTTTGCTCTGCTTCATTCTGTACATCAAGGCCAAATTTTCCTGTCACTCCAAGTGTTTCTTGACTTCCTACTTTTGTGTTCCAGTCCCCTATAATGAAAAAGATATCTGTTTTTTAGGTGTTAGTTCTAGAAAGTCTTGTAGGTCTTCATAGAACTGTTTAACTTCAGCTTCTTTAGCATTACTGGTTGGGGCATAGACTTGGATCACCGTGATATTGAATTGTTTGCCTTGGAAATGAACAAAGATAATTCTGTCATTTTTGAGATGCATCCAAGTACTGCTTTTCAGTGGCTCAGAGGTTAAAGCATTTGCCTCCAATGTGGGAGACCCAATTTCAATCCCTGGGTTGGGAAGATCCCCTGGAGAAGCAAACGGTAACCCACTTCAGTATTCTTGCCTGGAGAATACTATGGACGGAGAACCCTGGTAGCCGTCCATGGTGTCGCAAAGAGTTGGACACGACTGAGCAACTTCACTTTCACTGCATTTCAGACTCTCTTGTTGATTATGATGGCTTCTCCATTTCTTCTAAGGGATTATTGCCTGCAGTAGTAGATATAATGGTCGTCTGAGTTAAATTCACCCATTCCAGTCCATTTTAGTTCACTGATTCCTAAAATGTTGATGTTTACTCTTGCCATCTCCTGTTTGACCACTTCCAATTTGCTTGATTCAAGGAGCTAACATTCCAGGTTCGTATGCAATATTACAGCATCGGGCCTTTCTTCTATGACCAGTCACATCCACAGCTGGGTGTTTTTGTTGTTGTTGTTGTTGTTTTTTGCTTTGGTTCTGTCTCTTCTTCTTCTTCTTCTTCTTTTTGCAGTTGTTTCTCAGAAATATTGTGTTGTAGGCTAATCAATACATAGTAAATCCTCAATAATTTTATTGAGTGAATAAATAAATGAAAGTAGCTCAAATCTACTACAAAATGCAGTAGATTGTGGATGTGGCAGGCCAGGGCTAAGAAGTTTTCTCTTTTGAGAGCTAAACCTTATGTGATACGAATAGAAGGATAAAAAAGACTAAGACCTACTGTTATAGGAAGAAAGGTAAGAAATGAGGACCTTTTCTATCGAATCAGTCTTGGGGCTACTCCCTCAATCTCTTTGCACAAGAGAAATGGAAACAAAAGCCACCAGTGGCATATCTAGTGGAGCAGTATTTGTATCTAGTAGTGCTGGGTCCTTAGGTTCACTTAGAGCAGTTAGTTATCACTGATACAGTGAACATGAAAACCACAGTATATAGAGCATATTACATATATTATATGGCTATAGTATATAGAAAATGAATGTTCTGCATAATAGGATAGCTATAGTGTGTATAATATAAAATATAGCAGTAGCCTATAGTATATATCAGAAATTCTAGCTGTCTGTCTCTACTCTTTTTTGTGTTAAAAGGAAAGATTTTTACATGAGAGGTATGAAATCTTGTAAAAAAAAAAAAAGCTAGTTATGAAGAGCTATTATTATCTGGTCCCCTAATATTCTCAGGAAAATATGACAAAATGGACACAGTTATCTTGTAGGACCAGGGAGCTAAATTTATATCCCCAAAGCACACATTCCACTTCATATAGCCTTTTTAGAAAAGTCTGCCCTAAGTTTTCTTATAGACTGAATCAGCTCTTTTGGAAATAGCCATGCTTCTTTACCTTGGCAATGGTGACAGTGATAAAGAGAAGAGGAATGATAAATCTATAAAAACCCTGGTCTTTATGTGCAGGGGAGGAAAAAAAAAAGTGTTACAGAGAAAGAATCGCTATCATAAAATGGACAAAGATGAAAGGTGGCAAGATGATTTAAGTAAAAATTAATGGCAAAGATTTTAGAGGCAATTTTAAAATTCAGTTAACACAGTGGTTTAAAGTTTAAATGAGGAGACACAGAACATAAGTATACTTTTGACTGACTCTATGCCTGACACTATGTTAGCCACTTAACATATGCAAAAAAACACAGTGCTTAGTGATTGAGTTACATATGATCGTCCTTGCAATATAGTGATTTAGAAAGATATATGGTAAAGATTCTTGATATAATTTGTCTAAAGCCATTTGGCCAAAAAGTGGCATTGACAGGATTTAAATCAGATAGTTAAATGACTCCTAAATCCACATCCTTTATATAACATTTGAGACCGAGGTTCATTTCCTGGGTCAGGAAGATACTCTAGAGAACGGAATGGCAACCCACTCCAGTATTCTTGCCTTTAGAATACCACGGACAGAGTAGCTTAGTGGGCTACAGTCCGCAGGGTCACAAAGAGTCAGACACGACTGAGCAACTAACATTTATGTCACATTGTCTCATTAATATGAAATATGGTACCACTTCTCTGGGGTATAGTAATATGCTGTTGTTGTTTATTCACTAAGTCATGTTTGACTCTTTTGCAACCTCATGGACTGTAGCCCACTAGACTCCTCTGTCCATGGGATTTTCCTGGCAAGAATATTGGGGAGGGCTGTCATTTCCTTCTCTAGGAGATCTTCCCAATCCAAGGATCAAACTTGTGTCTCTTGCATAGGCAAGTGGATTCTTTACTATTAAGCCACCTGGAAAGCTCTATAGTAACATACTGATAGCAAACAAAATGTTTTCAGAGCTATTCAAAGTATTTAAGTTATATCTAATACATATAATATTTTTGCTCCTGATTTAGTAAATATAGAATCACTTAAAAGCCATGTGTGCAAAACACAAGCAAGCTACTTCAATATATATTCCACTTCCTTAATATTCAGGTTTTTGTTTGAATCATTTTCAACAAGGATTACATTATCCTGTGTTCTACAAGTCAGGAGAAATTAGTTAACAAGAAATTCTGAGGAGTGAAAATCTACTTGAAAAAAATCTGAAAAGCTATCACAGAAGGGGTGGAATATCACTGGAATGATTAAGATGAACGCTCAGCAACAATTCTCTGACAGGAATGCTATTAAATGCCACTGAAGTGGAGTTCCAGGATGGTTGTAGAACGTCTGTTCTGGAGGCCTTTTAACATACATCAGTATGTGAGAAATGATTTTTGACATTTGCTTCACTGAATTGTCTTTAACTTTGTCTTGTGCTTGTACTTTTACATTTCATTTACTATCTGAGATTTTTATTCTGTATTCTTAATGTCCTTATCCATTCTCACTGCCATCACACTTGGTCTACTGCATTGATAAGTTTGCCAATTTTCTCTTTCTTCTTTCTGACTTTGGTCTCTCTCCATTTACAAGTTTTCTTCCATTTTTTTTCCACCTAACACAGTCATTAAATAATGCCTCTGCATTCACTGATTTTATCAAGTCACTTGACTATTGTAAAACCAATGCCCTATGGCTTCTCATTGCTAACAGCTATATTGCAAGGCATTATGTGATGAGATAAAAAGAAAAAAAAATGATGGCATTCAGTGGTTAGATGATTAGGAGAATACTGGGAATCTTATTATATAAAGAGGGATTTTACTCTTCAGAACCATTAAAAGGCCAAAATATGCAGTTTTATCATTAGGTTTGTCTGAAGGAGACTCTATCCAACATGGGAGCAAGTTTTGCCACCCCAAATTGTACCTCTTTGGCATGAGGATTAATTTAGGCTGATTATTTTTAAGAAGGAGAATACACCAGAAGTCTTTCTTTTTACCTCTCTCTTAGCTGCCTTAAGAATCTAGGACCTATTCTCTGAATAGAGCCATCACTGGAGATGCCTGCAACAAATAAGAGCAAGAATGGTGGGAAAACTGAGCAGGGTATAGAAATCAGAGTCCACTCTTTGTCCTGTGATCTCTGCCTGGCCCAGCAAACTTGTTTATCAAACATTTGTTTTTCCATCCCCATGTGAATTATTTTCTTCTCCCTTGAAGTCCCAGACCACTACTCCCAACATCTTCTTTTGTCTTCGGCTGAAGAGGATAATTAAGGTGATATCTTCAGCCATTTTGGCAACTTGCTCCAGTTTTCCTGGGTCTCTTCCATGCTGCTAAGTCACCTCAGTCATGTCCAACTCTGTGCAACCCCATAGACGGCAGCCCACAAATCTCCCCTATCCCTGGGATTCTCCAGGCAAGAACACTGGAGTGGGTTGCCATTTCCTTCTCCAATACATGAAAGTGCAAAGTGAAAATGAAATTGTTCAGTTGTGTCTGACCCTCAGCAAGCCCAGGGACTGCAGCCTTCCAGGCTCCTCCATTCATGGAATTTTCCAGGCAAGAATATTGGAGTGGGGTGCCATTGCCTTTCCCTGGGTCTCTTCCATAAATACTACTAAGCTTTTATTTAAATTTCTAGGTACATCCAACTTCATTTCTGGACCAGCCAGAAGAACCTAAAAGGTAGGAGGAAATTCAGAAGTACCTACTGTATCTCAAATAAGTAATGATATTTAAGTGGCACTTTTGCAAAAGCTGGTTTACAAAATTTTACCATCTAAAATGTAAAGTCCTGCCTTTCTTTGACTATTTTAATTCACCTTTTTTGCAATGCCCTGCCTCATTATCTTGCATATGGTATTTCATCTGCTTGGACTCTTCTCTCATCAACAGTTCTACATATCTTTAAATTCTAAACTAATTTATTCTTCCTTACAAAGTCTTTTCTAACCGGTACAGTTACATCATTCTTTTTCCTAAATACTGCAAACACTTCATATATAGAATCTCATAATTATTTTATTAATTTGCTTGAATCTGAGTTATAGGTTAATGACCTTGAATGTATGAAATATGTATAGTATTTTCTACATTTCTCATAGTTCAGTGTGGATATTAGAACTTCAATAACTGAAAGAAATTATAATATATGAATTTCTATGTAAATAAAATCTTTGTTTTAAGAAAGTATTTGAGATTTATTTTGGGATGACACATTTTGCTGTCCTGTAAAATGAAGTCTCCTTCAATCAAATCTAATAGTACAGGTGTATATTTTGGCCTTCTAAAGATTCTGAAAAGTAAAATTCCTCTTAATATACTATATGAAAATTCCCAGTATTCTCCTCGTCATCTGACCATTGAATATCATTATTTTTTCTCCTGACAATTATCTCATTATATTTGTGAGATAATTTACTCATTCACTGTGGTAATGAGTTCTCCTCGTCATATAAAGTTTTTCCATCTGCTTTCTAAAGTAAAAACAACACTATAGATATGGGATATTTATGTAAATCCTATGCAAAAGATATTGAATAAGGACAAAATGCACAACATCACACTGAAGACTGACAAATATAATAAAAACTTCAAAGTCATATAAAATATTTTGTATATCATATATATATGTTCTAAAAATGTAAATTATGTTATAAAAGTTAGTCTACCAGTTGTCTTCACAGTTTTCCTCTCAACTCTATTCAAAACAAATTTTATTAATGAAGCAGATCATCTGAACTTTTTTCTCATAAAAACATAGGTAGTATTAACAACAGATTTAGAACAATCTTAGCAAGATTACAACATCACGATTAAAATACAGATCAGTTCAGTTCAGTTCAGTTCAGTTCATTCCAGTCGCTCAGACGTTTCCGACTCTTTGCGACCCCATGAATCTCAACACGCCAGCCTCCCTGTTCATTAACATCTCTTGGAATTCACTCAGACTCATGTCCATCGAGTCAGTGATGCCATCCAGCCATCTCATGCTTGGTCATCCCCTTCTCCTCCTGCCCCCAATCCCTCCCAGCATCAGTCTTTTCCAGTGAGTCAACTCTTCGCATGAGGTGGCCAGAGTACTCGAGTTTCAGGTTCAGCATCATTTCTTCCAAAGAAATTGCAGGGTTGATCTTCAGAATGGACTGGTTGGATCTCCCTGCAGTACAAGGGACTCTCAAGAGTCTTCTCCAAAGCCACAGTTCAAAAGCATCAATTCTTTGGCACTCAGCCTTCTTCACAACTCTCATATCCATACATGACCACAGGAAAAACCATAGCCTTGACTAGACGGACCTTAGTTGGCAAAGTAATATCTCTGGTTTTGAATACTATCTAGTTTGGTCATAACTTTTCTTCCAAGGAGTAAGCATCTTCTAATTTCATGGCTACAGTCACCATCTGCAGTGATTTTGGAGCCCCCAAAAATAAAGTCTGACACTGTTTCCACTGTTTCCCCATCTATTTCCCATGATGTGATGGGACCGGATGTCATGATCTTGGTTTTCTGAATGTTGAGCTTTAAGCCAACATTTTCACTCAGCTCTTTCACTTTCATCAAGAGGCTTTTTAGCTCCTTTTCACTTTCTGCCATAAGTGTGGTGTCATCTGCATATCTGAGGTTATTAATATTTCTCGTGGCAATCTTGATTTCAGCTTGTGTTTCTTCCAGTCCAGCGTTTCTCATGATGTACTTTGCATATAAGTTAAATAAACAGGGTGACAATATACAGCCTTGGCGTACTCCTTTTCCTATTTGGAACCAGTCTGTTGTTCCATGTCCAGTTCTAATGTTGCTTCTTGACCATTTTCCACAGTCTATTGTGATCCACAGTAAAATGCTTTGGCATAGTCAATCAAGCAGAAATAGATGTTTTTCTGGAAATCTCTTGCTTTTTCCATGATCCAGCAGTTGTTGGCAATTTGATCTCTGGTTCCTCTGCCTTTTCTAAAGCCAGCTTGAACATCAGGTAGTTCACGGTTCACGTATTGCTGAAGTCTGGCTTGGAGAATTTTGAGCATTACTTTACTAGCGTGTGAGGTGAGTGCAATTATGCAGTAGTTTGAGCATTCTTTGGCGTTACTTTTCTTTGGGATTGGACTGAAAACTGACCTTTTCTAGTCCTGTGGCCACTGCTGAGTTTTCCAAATTTGCTGGCATATTGAGTGCAGCACTTTCACAGCATCATCTTTCAGGATTTGAAATAGCTCAACTGGAATTCCATCACCTCCACTAGCTTTGTTTCAGTGATGCTTTCTAAGGCCCACTTGACTTCACATTTCAGGATGTCTGGCTCTAGATTAGTGATCACATCATCATGACTATTTCAGGCGTGAAGATATTTTTTGTACAGTTCTTCTGTGTATTCTTGCCATCTCTTCTTAATAGCTTCTATTAGGTCCAGACAATTTCTGTCCTTTATCGAGCCCATCTTTTCATGAAATGTTCCCTTGGTATCTCTAATTTTATTGAAGAGAACTCTAGTCTTTCCCATTCTGTTCTTTTCTTCTATTTGGTTTGATTGCTGAAGAAGGCTTTCTTATCTCTTCTTGCTATTCTTTGAACTCTGCATTCAGATGCTTATATCTTTCCTTTTCTCCTTTGCTTTTCACCTCTCTTCTTTTCACAGCTATTTGTAAGGCCTCCCCAGACAGCCATTTTGCTTTTTTGCATTTCTTTACCATGGGGATGGTCTTGATCCCTGTCTCCTGTACAATGTCATGAACCTCATTCCATAGTTCATCAGGCACTCTATCAGATCTAGGCCCTTAAATCTATTTCTCACTTCTACTGTATAATCATAAGAGATTTGATTTAGGTCATACCTGAATGGTCTAGCCGTTTTCCCTATTTCCTTCAATTTAAGTCTGAGTTTGGTAATAAGGATTCATGATCTGAACCACAGTCAGCTCCTGGTCTTGTTTTTGTTGACTATATAGAGCTTCTCCATCTTTGGCTGCAAAGAGTATAACCAATCTGATTTCGGTGTTGACCATCTGGTTATGTCCATGTGTAAAGTCTTCTCTTGTGTTGTTGGAAGAGAGTGTTTGCTATGACCAGTGCATTTTCTTTGCAAAACTCTATTAGTCTTTGCCCTGCTTCATTCCGCATTCTAAGGCCAAATTTGCCTGTTACTCTAGGTGTTTCTTGACTTCCTACTTTAGCATTCCAGTCGCCTGTAATGAAAAGACATCTTTTGGGGTGTTAGTTCTAAAAGGTCTTGTAGGTCTTCATAGAAGTGAAATTGCTCAATCGTGTCTGACTCTTTGCGACCCCATGGACAGTAGCCTACCCATCCCTCTGTCCATGGGATTTTCCAAGCAATAGTACTGGAGTGGATTGCCATTTCCTTCTCCAACAGGTCTTCATAAAACCATTCAACTTCAGCTTCTTCAGCATTACTCTTTGGGGCATAGACTTGGATAACTCTGATATTGAATGGTTTGCCTTGGAAACAAACAGAGACCATTCTGTCATTTTGAGACTGCATCCAAGAACTGCTTTTCAGACTCTTTTGTTGACCATGATGGCTACTCCATTTCTTCTGAGGGATTCCTGCCTGCAGCAGTAGATATAATGATCATCTGAGTTAAATTCACCCACCCAGTCCATTTTAGTTCGCTGATTCCTAGAATGTTGACATTCACCCTTGCCATCTCTTGTTTGACCACTTCCAATTTGCCTTGATTCATGGACCTGACATTCCAGGTTCCTATGCAATATTGCTCTTTACAGCATCGGATCTTGCTTCTATCACCAGTCACATGCACAGCTGGGTATTGTTTTTGCTTTGGCTCCATCCCTTCATTCTTTCTGGAGTTATTTTGCCACTGACCTCCAGTAGCATATTGGGCACCTAATGACCTGGGGAGTTTCTCTTTTGGTATCCTATCATTTTGCCTTTTCATACTGTTCATGGGGTTCTCAAGGCAAGAATACTGAAGTGGCTGGCCATTCCCTTCCCCAATGGACCACGTTCTGTCAGCCCTCTCCACCATGACCCGCCTATCTTGGGTTGCCCTGCAGGCATGGCTTGGTTTCACTGAGTTAGACAAGGCTGTGGTCCTAGTGTGATTAGATTGACTAGTTTTGTGTGAGTATGGTTTCAGTGTGTCTGCCCTCTGATGCTCTCTTGCAACACCTACCATCTTACTTGGGTTTCTCTTACCTTGGGCGTGGGGTATCTCTTTACGGCTGCTCCTGCAAAGCACAGCTGCTGCTCCTTACCTTGGATGAGGAGTTTCTCCTTACCGCTGCCGTTCCTGACCTTCAATGTGGGATAGCTCCTCTAGGCCCTTCTGTGCCTGCGCAGCCACCGCTCAGCGGGTTGCTCTTCCCGGTTGCTGGCCCTGGCCTCGGGCGTGGGTGGCTCACTCCCAGCTGCAGTCCCTGGCCTCGGGCTTAGGCTTGGGGTGGCTCCTCAGGGTCACCGCCCCTTGCCTCGGAGCACAATGAGGCTCCTTCCAGCCGCCCTTGACCTCGGCCACAGGGTGTCTCCTTCCAGCTGTCCCTGACCTCGGATGCGGGGTGTCTCTTCCCAGCCGTGACTGGCCTAGGATGCAGGTAGCTTCACCCAGCCACCACCCTGACCTCTAACATGAGGCATCTCCTCCCGGCTGCCACTGGCCTCGGAAGCAGGGTAGCTCCTCGGCTGTTCCTGCGCCATCACAGCCTAGCACTCTAAGCTGCTGCCCCTGCAGTAGGTAGACACAGCACAGTGCTGGGCAGTAATTTGACTATGGAAGAGTGAGAGGATGTGGAGGCCTTAGGGGCAGCAGTGGCGGGAGTGCACACTCTCCTAAGGGTTTTCTCCATGAGCCTCAGTAGACAGTCACAGAAAAGATTGGAGAAAGACTTTCAAGTGTTCTCTCTGAATAGATGTCTTAGTCTTTTGGGTTGCTGTAACAAAAACTCATAGTCTGAATGGCTTATATAGAATACACATTCCACTTGCAGCTCTAGAGGCTGGGATGTCTGAGACCAAGATGCCAGCAGATTTGGTGTCTCATGACGACCATTTTTCATAGATGGCTGTCTTCTCTCTCGGATGTGGGGTAGCTCCTCTCCTTCACCACCCCAACCTCAGACACAGCGTAGCTCCTCTCTGCCGTTCCTGCGCCGTCGCTGCCTGGCACTCTAGGCTGCTGCCCCTGACCTGGAACGTGGGGTAGCTCCTCTCGGCTGCGCTTAGTTTGCTGGCCCAGCTCGGCTTTTGCAGCTGCCCACGCTTAGTGCGACAATACAGATAGAATTTGTGTATTATCTAATTGGAGCAGACCATGATTTATACTCCCCCAAGGTACTTTCCTTCACTGACAGAAGACATGAGATTTAGAGAATATCTGGAAAATAGATGAAGATACTATACACCAGTTCTCAAGCACATTGTCAAATTGTAAAGATTCATATGTTGATGTGTTTGATTTGTCAAGGTCTTCCCGCCACTGAAGTGAACAGAAATGACATTTACAACTCCAAAGTAATATGAAAGTCTTTGTCTGGTTGTTACCATGCTCAGTTCTGCTTAATCTTGAAAATCCTTCAGGTATCTATTTTGCTTTCCCATTTCATCTAGACATAATTAGTTTTCCACAGCCATTTTGGCACAAAATTCAGTGACCACGTATTCTAAGGCTGCATCATAAATCCCTTAGAAGTCAGTGATTAAAATAATTCTAAAGCATTTTGCCTATGTGGCATTTACCTGTTATAGATTCCATTTCTTATTTAACCAATGGAAACAGCTTGTCAAACACAGTAGCCCTATTTCTGAAGAGTTTTCCCTTTCAAATAGCATCTCCACACCCCTTTCCAAGTTGTTCACACAAGGAAGCTCTATTTTCAAAATGCAGGTTTTTTCTTATAAGAAGCTTTTTAAAGCAATGGACACACTCATCAGTTTGGGAACTAGAATATTCTTTTATTTAAATAATTGTGAAAGTCCCTCACAGACACTTCTAATATAGGAGCAGGAAATATGTTTAGTTTGAGGTTCAGAAATCATGACAGGACTCTGCCACTTACCTGACTTCTCAACACCTGTTTTCTCATCTATAAAATGGGAGTACTGATCTCCCCTGCATTTTGAAAGTTCCTTTATATTACTTTCCTTTTTGAAAGATCTACATTATCACCTGTTTGTGCTAACTGTAAAAATCCAAAGAGGATTTTTTTGCTTCTATGAACAAATCTGAAAAGAGAAAATAGTGTTCAGGGTTGTTTTGCAGTGAGCCTTTGTAGAGACAGTGCACCACAGAACTGAGATGGCACCATCAAATTCCTTCCTCATGAACTACAATAAGCATCTCAGCACCAAACCAGCATAGCTTTGAAATGTGTCTGTGAGCATCTGTTCTTTATCTTATTTTGTGCATCTGTTAGAAAGATGTGTCCTAAGGTAATTGCTTCTCCATATCATACCATTTTGGCTTATGAAAGGTTTTGTTGAAATGATCTATTTTTAGATATCAGGGAAAATCTGCTTTAATATTTGCATTAAGTGTCTAAGTACAGTTGGATGAGATAATGTACCTAAACTACAGCTTAGCACCTTGCATAAAAGTCAATGTTTAATAAATGGTGTTGTCATAGTTATTATTTCTAATAGTACAGGCAATGTAATCTAAATTATGTTTTAAATTCAGCCTCAAAGTATCAAGAACTGTTTTACAGCATTTTTATAAAACAGGCATTTAAGCGTCTGCCTGCAATGCGGGAGACCCAGGTTCAATTCCTAGGTTGGGAAGATCCCCTGGAGAAGGAAATGGCAATCCACTCCAACACTCTTGCCTGGAGAATCCCATGGATGGAGGAGCCTGGTAGGCTACAGTCCATGGGGGTTGCAAAGAGTTGGTCATGACTGAGCAACTTCACTTTCACTTTCACTTTCACTTTCATTGATTAATCAAAAAAATTTTTTTTGAATCCTTGTGGTATTCCAGGCACCATACAAAGCATTTAGGATAAAATCATTGGGAATTTTCACCTTAATGAAAATCATAATGGAGGAGATAAACATGAGACAGATATTCAACAATAGCACAATAAATGTGCCACACACACATATATACGTATATACATATATATATACACACGCATACACATATAGGCTATGCTAAGCATTTCAAATGTATTAACATAATAAAACTGAGGAACTTTTTGAAAGTTTAAAACTTTCACAGGGGATTCACTTATTAATATTTCACTTAAAGTTGCCAAGGTTTTAAAAAAAAAAAAGTACACAGGCTTTTGCTTCAGATGACCTTTTCATTTGCAACAAGGCCTTTTACTGGATAAATGCCATTTTGACTTGACAATCACTAAAAATTATTGTCTGTCATGGTATAAATAAATCAGTACTGTTTACTAAGTACCTAAACTTTCCAATACCTCATGTCAATGTATTTTGAATTACAAACTCTACAGACCGTGGGTTAAAGGCATTTGTTATTCACTATTACCTACCTAAGCCAGACATCTTTTCCTTTTTTTCCTTGTGTAATTTTTGTGAGAAACCTTTCTAAAACACAAATCCTTTCAGCAGTGCAATGGTCTTAAACTATTGCTACTGCTGATCTTTCAACCCAGTTTGAATCTTACTCATCTACAGTCTAAAACAGATCCCTTTATGAGCGTCTTTCAAATAAAGTTCTTCTCTTGTCTATACTCAGTAGAAAAGCAGTTTCTGAGAATGTAATTAGCCAAACTAGAGCCCATATTTGAAAAATGGAGTTTGGTTAAAATACTGGTCTTAAAAACTTTAGTCTTTGGGAAAATCTATTAAAAAGCAGATAGAAAGTCAGACTAAATCTACAGTCACATATATATTCCATGGACTTAACCAGCTTATGATCTAAGCAGAAATTAGAAGATTTAAATATTTTTTTGGGAAATGTTGGCACATGGCTAGCTAAATTTAAAACATAGTTTACATAAGACAGTCATATTCTTCTGAATTTTACCAATTAGTATCATTTTAAAGATACAGTTAAAGACTAAGTAACACAATTTTTTGATTGTTCACCATTAAAATTTTTTTTTTAGTTGAAAAGTTATATCCTCCCCAGGTCTTTTGTTGACATATGGCAAAACCAATACAATATTGTAAAGTAATTAGCCTCCAATTAAAATAAGTAAATTTAAATTTAAAAAATAAATAAAATAAAAATAATTTTTGGGAGAGATGTTAATGTCATTAACATTTTGGGAGACATTATTTTGGATAAAGGATAAGAAGTATAGTGTCCTTAAAATTGAGAAGGGTGTGAAAGATAGAGCAGAGAGAAGAAAGAGATAATAGTCAGAAACTGAAAATCTTATACATAATTGTCCCTTACTTAGGACTTACTCTCCTAAAATATTGATACATACACATACTTAGACATGTAAAACTCAATATGCCCAAGAACTTTTTAAAGTGATTATTTTTAAAAATACTTACATTGTCCTAAATTTGTCCACTATAAGCCCTTTCAACTAGTGTTGGTATCATTTGGCAATTCATTATTTTTTTTATCATTTCTTATTTTAAGAAGTAGCATGTTACAGGCTTATCCTGAACTTTCTAGGACTCAGCATTTGAATCACTTATTTCTTAAGATGCCCAAATTCCTTTCATTATAGATTGCCACTAGAAAAAGTATTCACATGATATGTATATTCGTTACTAATTAAGTACTGTTGCTCCTGATACTCTTTATTAGCAGCTAAAAGAAAAGGCTACCTAGCTAAGTGTATATACACAGAGATATGTAATGATTCATTAGTGATACTTTCCACCTCCCTCAATCTATACGCATATCTCCCTTCTCCTCAAAAGAAAAGACTGGTATGCTTCAGCATCACTACTTTCTTTATCTCTCCAAAAATACATACAAAAATTAACATCCATGTCATTACTAACAACAACAAAACTATAATAATGAGTAAGATTTCCCTGTACGTGTGTATATATGATATATATGTTTATGACTATTAAGGGTAGAGAGTAAGAATAATGAAATTAAAGGTTTCTTAAATTAATTCTTATCATTGGATTTTTTTTTCAGTTTGATGGGCAGTTTATTTGTTTCTATTTGTATTGAATGTAACTTTTGTTTTCTCATAAATTTTAATTCATTTGTTACTTAATGTTATTGCTCAAAAGTTCAAATTATACAAAAAGTTATTCTCAGAAAAGCCTCATTTCTATTCCCTTCCCCTTCATGTAGCTCTCACCCATTGCAATCCAGCATTTAAGGAGATCCTAGTTTATCCTGTTTTCTAAACAAACTAGGCAAACACACATGCACATTCCTGTATTCCTTTATTTCTTATGCAAAATATAATATAGATTTTTCAATTTAAGCATAATGTCAAAGCATCACTAAAATTGAAATAAATATTATATAAGAGACTTTAAAATGAATTAATCACAATGAGATTGAAGGAGGAAACAGAACAGGCTCTATCTTAAAAGCAGGACTCCATCTTGGACTGGACTGTGGACTTTGAGCTATATGTCCAGTGTCTACAACATACCAACTGGAAAACCAGGCCCCCTGAAGGAAGAGCCCCAGGGCTCTCCATTGCCTAAAAGAATACCCTAATTATCTGTGTGACTGAATAGAATCATACTTCTATAATACTTATTGGGGAATGACCACAAGCCTATTGATAACTCTCCACTGTTAACTACGTAGGTTTAAGGCATATGCATTACAGGTTGACTTTGATTGTATCTTTCTTTTTCCTTTGTTCAGACTAGTTTCAGGGAATTTGGGGAGGTGGGTTTGGATACGTAGGCTTAGGGTATATAAGGTTTTTGCAAAAAGTGGTTGGGGTCCTTGGCTAAGAGGAGACTCTGCACTGGACTCGCTGGTGTAATAAACTGCACTCTGCTCTCTGCATTGTCTTTTGGAGTGAGTTTGTTTCCACAGGGTGAATTAATAGAAGTCTATCTAGAAGAAGAAAAAAATTCTTGAAGTGAGAAAATTTATAGTTTCTATGTGGACAACAAAAGTGCAAATAGTATGAAAGTGAAGTACTTTGTTATTGTAAATCAATTATTCACCAGTAAAAATTTTATTTAAAAATGAAAGTAGTGTAAGGAGAAAATAGACTCATTCATATATTGACCATGTTTTATAATCCCCAAATGTCCCCTCAACTCTCCCTCTCTCCACCTTCTTTCTTTGACTCCTTGTCACTCCTAGTTCTCTTCTCTGTCAAGCTCTGTTTATTTAGTGGCTGAGTCTCTATTACCTTGAGCGCAGCCCATTCAGTCTCTGTTTTGGTCAAATTTTCTCTTTTCTATTCAGCAATGTGGTGCCTAACCTATCAGCATTTATATACTACCTTTTGTTTCCAAGAAACCTTACAATCAATTTAATCAATTTACCTCCCAGTTTTCAGCAAAACTGATCTTACTTTACAGATGGGATAGCAGTCCTCAAGCAGGCAAGTTAAATGCTTTTTCCTGGATTTTAACCCCTGGCATGCAAGTTCAGTCTGTTGAATCAGTGAGCTAATCTCTTAGCCCAATCTTTATCTCATCATCCCTGGAAGGAGTAATAGCCTTAGGAACCATCCAGATGTAATTTAAAACATAGAATAAACTATAACTATTTGTCATATGAATCTTTACAGTTGTTTTCTTCTTTTGGTTCTTAAGGAAGATATGCTCAGTGTTCTGGAAACTTTGGTTGAGTGAAAATTTGGAATACTTACTATTCTCTAAAGAAACTTACATGGGCCTTATAAGTAGATTATTAAGGACTGAGAAATGCAGCTTTTACTCTAAGATTCAGTATAGCTAAGGTTCAATCTGTGCGATTCTTCAGACAGAGGAAATTGGATTTTGTTTTTTTCAAATGCCACCTATTATTTCTAAATCAGAGTCAGTTCAAAATTAAGCTGAAAATAGCAGTATTTATTTATTTATCCTTATCCTATGTGTGCATGTGTTAGTTGCTCAGTTGCATCTGACTCTTTGTGATCTCATGGACTACAGCTTGACAGGTTCCTCTTCCAGGGAATTCTCTAGACAAGAATACTGGAGTGGATTGCTATTCCTTTCTCCAGGGGTTCTTCTCAACTCAGGGATCAAACCCGAGTCCCCTGCATTGCAGGCAGAACTTTACCTCCTGAGCCACCAGGGAAGCCATATATATATGGGAAGCCATATATACATACATACCAAGGTTATATTTATGTTCAGATATTCCAGAAACTTCAGTCCCCAATCTTTGAAGAAAAAAAAAAAATGTTAAATTAAATTCATTTGATTGCCTGAGTCCTCTTGTGACTAACTTAATGGTTTCCGTTCCCAGAAGTGCTTAGTGAATTATGAAGGTGTTTCTCTTGAGCACAATAAACAACATATTTTATTAAAGGAGACTTTATATGTTCTATCCACACCCCAGACAGCGATTAAACCTTTGTGAGCCTTACTGGAAGTGGTTTCCAGAGTCAAGAAACATAAGGTGTGAAGTAGTAATGTGATTGGAGATTTTACTCTTTTCTCTTCTTTGAAGGTAGTATCTATCATATTTTGTATTTTATTGGCTGTAACAGAGTTTACTAACTAATGCTAAGCTAGGCCAACGTTTAAGGATGTTCCTCTGCTAGCCACCCTTATAAGGAAACCCAGAAGCCAAGTTCTACCCTGAACAATGAGGCCTTTGTTTGCCCAAGCAGAGTGGCCCAATACCTCAGAGCTTTTTAACATTTTTCTTGTTGGTGATTACATTTGCAATGCATGTCAGTGGGATTATGGAGACTTTCTCTAAATCCCTGGCAGGAAAAAAAGAACTTCTTAATTTTTCCTGAAGTTGCACGACAAGCCAATTTTTCCTTTCTCATTTACAGGTTTTAAAAATGAGCCTCAAGACTAAGTATCATCTTGAAAATCTCTTTGAATTATTAAACCTAATCTAGGCATCAGAGATCTACTTCACTAAGTAAGAAGGCGATGCTTCAGGGGGCATATTCATTCAGAAACTATAGGAAGAAGGATAGTTCTGTTAAAGAAGAGAAAAAAGAAAAAAATCTTCAAATGATTTTTACTAGGAATAAATGTCTCTGAGATTCCACACAGCATATATACATTTTCAATACACATAGAGACACAGAACCATAGTCCTGAGAAATTCCTAATTTTCAGGGTAGATCCAGGTTTTGTGTGGGCACAACCTTACACCATTTAGGAGACTCTATTTAAGACCAAAAAATGTGCACATTTACAAATAGAAAATATACGAACATAAATATTTTGTTTCAATTAATCCCAACAATCTAAAATATAAATTGGCAATATTACAAACATTACAACATTCAAAAAATAATGTGTTGTTATCAATATTAATTAGTTGCCTAATGCATCTACACTCTTTGACTGCACACCCTTTGTATCTGCATATGCAGCAATTATTACATATTTTCTATAGAAAGAATAGGAAGTTAATTCACTCCAGTGGGATTGACTGAAAACATGACAGATGGTTTAGAACAGTTTCGTTCAGTTTCACCACTTTTTATTTGTGATGGCACATCTGTAAGTGCTCTGGAAATACTTAGACAATGAGTCTTGCCCTGAGGAAATATCTTTGAAACTTCCATATTTTTTTTTTTTTATTTTTTTTTTTAATGAAGCAGTGCTGGAATTTGAACCCCATCAATTTATACCAGAGGTCATATTTCCCACTAGGTTGCCATTTTCTTACTCTCTTTCTTTTTTCCCTTGTTTTTTTAATTTATTGATTTTATTATTTTTGAAGTATATTTGATTTATAATGTTGTGTTAGTTTCAGGTATATAGCACTGATTGTTTTATATATGTGCATATATATATATATTTATTCTCAAATTCATTTCTCTTATACATTATTACAAAATATTGAGTATAACTCCCTGTGTTTTACAGTAAGACACCTCCATATCTTTAATATCATGCACATGATTGCCAATAACCTGTAGATGAAAAACTAATAATCAATCTGTAAAAGATAGAAAATTTTATTTGAGCCAAATAGAGGATTATAACCCAAGAACAACCTCTCAGAAAGCTCCAAGGACTGTTCCTACCTGTTCAAGTTCAAAGCATAGTTGTATAGGTTTTTGAGGCAGATGGCTATAGGCTATACATGAAATGACGTATATAGTTTTGGTGGCTTAGTTAAGGTAAAGAATCCACATGTAATGTAGGAGACGTGGGATTGATTCCTGACTCAGGAAGATTCCCCTGGAGAAGGAAATGGCAACCCACTCCAGTATTCTTGCCTGGAGAATCTCATGGACAGAGGAGGCTGTCTAGTTATGGTCCATGGTGTCACAAGAATCTGACACAACTTAGTAATTAAATCACCACCACCATAGTTTGTATAGTCCAGATCTAAAAGTACAAAGTGAGTAGTGGTCATGGGTCATTATGACCACAATAAGATTAAGAAGGGATATTAGCTTTTAAGGAGTTATCTGGTTGGTACTAGGAAAATGTTGCTTTTTGTGGTTGAGCAAGTGTTTGTGCCCATGGGGAGATTTGATCAATGCATAGTGTAGATAAACAATGCATAGTAGAGGAGAGAGGGGGACCAACAGTTAAAAAAGTTTCCTGTGTTTAAATTTTTCTTCTCTCCCCATATACAAACCCTTACAGAAGAATATCTTGGTAACACGCTACTGCCCCATTCCACACATGAACTCCATTCCCGCTTCCATTGGGTTGGCCCCACCAGCTACTTCACATGGAACTGTTAGGTAGCTCGAATAGGAAAAAGAAGTCCAGAATGGCAGTGGCTAAAAAGACAAGGAAGGGAAAAGCCCATGAAAATAGAACAAAGAAAGGCCCGAGGACCAGAGAGACGACCTCAGGTAGAAAAAACAGCACTCCTGGCTAGCCCAATTTACATAGGGCAAGCCCAGGGGTGAGGAGAGAAAAACATATAAAAAGAGAAGCCAAAGGCCAAGGGGCTCTCTTTCTCTCCCCCACCAACCCCTCTTCTCTTCATGTCTTTTGGCTCGGTGTGCCCTTATGCCTAGAGAATGTATTTTCATTTATTGTCTAAGTAAAACTGAGCTGTAACCTGGAGCTGAGACAGTCTCTCCAAGAGCTGTGATAATCCAAGGGCTTTAACGAATGTTACTTCAAATTTTTGTTGTGATGAGACAGAACCGAGGAAATTATACACTCCCTGACAGAACCTCAGCACAGATGTCCTTTCTGCTCAAGTCCTTATTCTGGGCTCAAAGATGCTCAATCCCAACTTTGCCCCAGAGGACCCACAAAGACAGGCAACTGTTAGGAATCAGGTGGATATGGAAGTACTGCTGCTGCTGCTGCTAAGTCGAGTCAGTCGTGTCCAACTCTGTGCTACCCCATAGATAGAAGCCCACCAGGCTCCTCTGTCCCTGGGATTCTCCAGGAAAGAACACTCGAGTGGGTTGCCATTTCCTTCTCCAATTCATGAAAGTGAAAAGTGAAAGTGAAGTCGCTCAGTCGTGTCTGACTCTTAGCGACCCCATGGACTGTAGCCTACGAGGCTCCTCCGTCCATGGGATTTCCCAGGCAAGAGTACTGGAGTGGGGCACCATTGCCTTCTCCGATGGAAGTACTAGTCAGTGTCTATATTTCTGGCACGGAGTGGGACTTTTGATGATCTGCATTCTCTCCCTGTACCCCATAATCCCTGGAGTAGAACACACTAGTCTTGGAAGAGGCCTCTCAAACTGAAGGGCTCTGAAGTTTAAGCTTCCTTAAGCTCACAGCCAATTCTCTAGCAAAATTATCATTAACAGTGTGAGACCTTAGACATTGTCAAGTATTAAGACCTGTATTTTTTTAACCCATAGCATATTAAAAATTATAATACTGGCAATCATACCTCTCACTATTCCAATACAACATAAAATATGTTCTTTGTCTGAGACATTTTGACATAATGAACACTTGTTAGATAATTTATTTTTGAGGGTTATTCTTATAGCTAGGGCTGTAATTATCAGTGAAATCAGCAATGTGAACTATGAATCAAAAGTGATTTCCCAAGAAACTGGTAGGTTTCTGATATGTGAATAAAGTTTCTCATAATAAAGGGGAGAATGAAACAGTTTCTCAATAATAAAGTAGGGAACAAAGTGCAAGGCTAAACAAGAGTCAAGTTAGCGAGAAATAAGATTGCTCTGAAAGAATAATCTTCATTTCTACAAGTGTGTGGATTTAGAGGGAAGGCAGCAATCATTGATCGAGAGACATGAAGTCATATTTTGTGATCTGCCTCTCTTTTTTTTTTGCTACATAGTCTTTCTCCTCCTCACTCCCACTTTCATCCTTCTATGAGGAGAAGAAAAGTCATTTAAAGTGTAGTATTACTATTAGAAAGGTGTGGCAGATGATTCTCAACAAACCCCAACTCTTTATATTCATACCCTTGTATATCTACTCCCCTCGAGTGTGACTTGCTTCTAATCGACAGAGTATGGCAAAGATGGTGAGGTATTATGTCCATGAATGGACTGTACAGGAGTGTGATTTCCATCTCGCTAGCAAATTCCTCACCTTGCTGGCTTTGATGAAGCAAGCTGCCATGTTGTGAGCTGCTCTATGGAGAGGAACATATGGAAAGACCGAGAGCAGCTTCCAGCTGACACCCACCAAGGAAATGAAGTCTTCAGTCTGACAATCACCGAAGAACTGAATTCTACCAATAACCATATGACCTTGGAAATAGATCCTTCCCCAGCTGGCATTTCTGATGAGATCTTGATTGCAGCCTTGTAGGAGACTCTGATAGAAAATTTAGTAAAACTGAGCCCAGATAAATGACCCCTGAAAAAGTGTGAGATAATAAATGTGTCTTTGTTTTAAGCTGCCAAGTTAGTGGTGATTATATAGCAATAGATAGCTAATGCAAAATACTATGTTTTTATAATGACACAGTCACATTAAGTAAAATGAAGTATTAAAATTGAGTCTTGGTTTACTATTTAACTTTGCAAAACCATTGTTTTAGCTACTTTATGTAACATTCTATTTTGACATTTGACATTTTTGCTTGCCAATTATTCTACTCTCTTTATATCTGTCATTATACATTTCTGCATCAGCAGTGCTCATGTTCTCCAGATACAAGCTTGTAACTTACCATTGTCCTCTTTTTCATATTATTTGCCATCATTCTGGCCATGTTCAATGTAGACAGTTTAATTTCATTTGGGTCTTTCATCTTCCAAGATCATTTGTAAATCATAGTCTAGCATCCTAGTCTACTCTACATGGACACCTCTTGTCAACTGGAAGCATGATAATTCAAGAGTATTAAAACACTTAAGATTAAAAATCTAGATTCAAATGAGGCTTGTATTTAACCCACACTCTGACATTTTTCTTACAATGTGCTATTTGCAAATTATTTCAATTCTCTAAGCCTCTATAACCCCAAACATAACATGAAAATAGTCACTATCTGATTAGATTATTTATGGATTACAGGAAAATTCAGTGCATTTGTGGTCTTAGTACACTACCTGAATATTAATACTTTAGCAATGTTACTTTCTAAGTTTGGTGTCTAGTGGGATGATTGTCTCTGTCAATGTCATCTGTTAAACTTGTTCTTCCATTTCTTGTAACACAAAGTTCTTTGTTTCCTAGCTTTCAAATCCATCAGCCTGTTTTGAATTTTGTTTTCTTCTGAAATAATTGCTCAGCTATAATAACTGTATTCTCACCAATATTTTTAAAGCTGTCATTTGCATTACTAAATTCTAAAACAGATATCAGAGAAGGCAATGGCAACCCACTCCAGTACTCTTGCCTGGAGAATCCCAGGGATGGGGGAGCCTAGTGGGCTGCTGTCTATGGGGTCGCACAATGTTGGACATGGCTGAAGTGACTTAGCAGCAGCAGCAGTAAACCTGATATAACCCCTCTAAGAATCAGCAGAGAAAATAATAAATCCATCCTGATTTTAACTTCTAAATAGATATAACTTCTAATATCAGCTGAATCTTTAAAACTCTAGTATTTTTTTTTTCTTCAAAAATGCATTAGAAACATAGAAAAAAGTCCAATAACAGAAACAAAAAGAAAACTCAATAATACATAATCGTGATTCAGTCAGCATTTATAAATATAATAATTGCATTGTCCCTTGATTGCTGACATATGATGCCATCTATATATATACCCTTAACCCTTCCTACAGCCTGTTATCATAAAATGTAATGATTTTATAATTTAAAACTGCTATGGCCTGGCAAATTTCTTATTCTACAAAAGGTAAATTGATAACAAACTATGGGAATGAAGTGATTGTATGAATCTAGGTAACAGAGGGATTAGAAAGAAGCATCTATTAATACAAACTTACAGCCTTATCTTTGCATTGCTTGTTTGGTGTTTCAGTTACAAACTTTTAAGTGATCTTAAGTAAGTCCAAGTAAACATAATTATCAACATTTATTCCTGGATTCATTTTTGTGCCTCCCACTTCAGAATATGGGGTGAAGTGAATAAGACAGACATGGCCCCTGCCCTCAGGGAGCTGGCAATAAAACGAAAAAATATGATGTGTAGTCAAGTTTACTACTTCCTCTGATGCCTTTGTAAAACTAACGTATTCTCAATGACAGAGATCTCATCTCTTTGTGGCTTCTGAGATAGTTTTTCCATAAATTTATTCTTTTCTTTTATTGTCAGTCTTGTCTTTTCTTTGACTCCAAGTTACTTACAAGCCCAGGAAACGTGTCTTCAGGCTATCACCTATCTCTTTCTTGGGAGTATCCTTAAATCATTCTTCAATCACTCAATAAATTATCTACTTTGCACATAGTTTCAGGTTGTATACTGTGTATTTAAGAGTTTGATTTCACAGTCTGGCCGTTGTCTAATTTCTCTACTGAACATGCACTTTTGCTGGGAACTCTAATCTTCAAATCCAGTGATGTGACATTTTTGACAGGGACCTACAGAACAAAGTGGTTCTCCTTGGAAATATTCCTTCATCTTGCCCTCAAGACTGTACTCTTCTTTGTTAACTTTTTAGCTTTATTATCATTGATCTTCATTCTCCCAGCTTTTCTTTCTGCACTTACCCTTAGTTTTATGTACACATCTAACTAATACTTAGTTTTATGTGCTATATAATATCCAAGAGATTTCTTAGTCTTCAATTTAGTTTAGTTCAGTTCATTTCAATCGCTCAGTAGTGTCCCAACTCTTTGTTACCTCATGAATCCCAGCACACCAGGCTTCCCTGTCCAACACCTACTCCCAGAGTTCACTCAGACTCATGTCCATCTAGTCAGTGATGCCATCCGGCCATCTCATCCTCTATCATCCCCTTCTCCTCCTGCCCCCAGTCCCTCCCAGCATCACTTTACATTAATTTACCAACTGATGTATAAAATCCATTTAAACTGTGGAACATATTCAGTACAAGTTGGCTTTTCAACTTCTCTTGCATTTGGAAGATCTAGTCGGAGAGGGCGATGACACCCCACTTCAGTACCCTTGCCTGGAAAGTCCCATGGATGGAGGAACCTGGTGGGCTAAAGTCCAAGGGGGCATGAAGAGTCGGACACGACTGGATGACTTCTCTTTCACTTTCATGCATTGGAGAAGGAAATGGCAACCCACTCCAGTGTTCTTGCCTGGAGAATCCCAGGGGCGGTGGAGCCTGCTGGGCTGCTGAAATCAGGCAGAGCTGAGAAGTGGCCAAACCGTGAAGAGAGTTCATCAAAGTCCTCCCCGCACCCACACCGCTCCCCCCACTGCCCGGTAAACAACTGAGTTGAACAATCCTTCCTTTTACATTTTCCCTGATATGTGACTTCAGCTATGCATTTCTATTTTAGAAAATTCACAAAAACAAAATAATAAAAACAGAATGCCCCATTCCAAATTAACAGTGTTTAATTAAAACTTTTCTTCCCATGTCAATGTATGCCAAAACCAATACTGAACTATAAAGTAAAATAAAGTGAAAAAAAAAAAAAAATAAAATTCAGTATAAAATGAAAACAAACAAACAACTTTTCTTCCCACTCCAGTACCCTTGCCTGGAAAATCCCATGGATGGAGGGAGCCTGGTAGGCTGCAGTCCATGGGGTCACCAAGTGTTGGACACGACTGAGTGACTGACTTCATTTTCACTTTTCACTTTCATGCATGGGAAAAGGAAATGGCAGCCCACGCCCATGTTCTTGCCTGGAGAATCCCAGGGACGGGGGAGCCTGGTGGGCTGCTGTCTGTGGGGTCACACAGAGTCGGACATGACCGAAGTGACTTAGCAGCAGGTGTCTTTGTCTGTATAATGAGCCTCATTCTTTTACCTCAATCACTGGGGCCTCTACCAGTGTCCATTATGATCAGTTACTAGCCCTTAAAAGGAACATTTTAAAGGTACATCCATTGTCTCTAGGGTTTTATTTTACAGTCTAGCTTGAACTCCACATAGATTTTTACTTCAAAATTCATATTACTTAAGCCACAGACCTCAAATTGGAACCCATGAGAACTGGAGACTGTGTTCTTTTGTGGGAAGTGTTCCTTTGTTTTTGTATTGATCGCACTGCTACTTCCTCTTTCTATAAACTTGGATTTGAATTGTTACAAAGACTCAGTTTTCCTCTTGAGGTTTCTCATGCATTTGGCTTCAGACAGAAAGTATATGCTTTTATTAGGAGGAAAAAAAGTGTTGACTGGACAAATATACCTGAAAAATTCCTAAATTCCTCTCACTCACTTACAGTCTATTCTTCCAGAAAATCTGATTTTAGCAAAGGAATTACTTCCAAGAACCATATCAGCTAACATGGCGCGTATGGGCGCACACACTAACAGCAAACTCCTGGGTTCACACCAGCTCCCCAGCTTTGTGACCTTGGGCAGTTTGTTTAGTCACTTGATGCTTTTGTTTCTATAATAAAAAATGTGGATTATAGTCACATCTTCCTCATAGAGTTATCTTGAATATTAAACAAGCTAATATTTTCAAAATGTTCAGAATTCTTTGTACCTAGTACAGAGTAAGTACTATTTAAGTAAATATTTGTTAAACTTTTAGAAAGTTTTGAAATATCGTCATTTATACAATCAATATTGGGAGCACATTCAAGAATCAAATTAAGTAATTTAAATTTCTTGATTTTCAAATCTATAGGCATTTTAAAAACAGTTTAATTATAAAAGCCTCATGTTATTCTTCTATGGAGATATGTTAGTCCTCAAAAGAGAGATATTTATACTAAAGATCTATTTTAATTAACCTTTGTCACATGATAACTGAAGATAATCTGAAGAGAAAATGGGCTCCTTCTCGTGACGAGAACTCCCATCTGCATTTTAGAAGATGTAGTTTTTAAATAATTTTAATAAAAGGTAGAATACTTTATGCTCAGATTTAAATCTTTTGGTGAGACATTGCTGCTATATATAATAGTCCATAATTTTGAAATTAAGCTAAATTTAATATCAAGCTTACATCTATTTTCTTCTGGTCAAGGAAGTAATTATATTTTCTCTCAGGATTTAATAACTACTACTTTGGTTTCCAGGGAAAATAAAGCAGAAATCAAATGACAAATAAAAATCATATCATGAGTTAATCAAACTTAGTTATTAACTCAAATATAGTTTATTATATTGGGGGTCAATTTTGGCTTTATTTTATAATACTTGATTTTGATTATTCAAATAATTGAACTCTATAGGGAGTTATATATAGATATGTGTATATATTTGTATAAATTGCATTGTGCGTTTCACAGCTTGGTAGTTACAATCTGAAAAAGAGTAGGACATCTTTCAGATATATATTCTGTTAACAGAACAATACAAGTTTTAGGGCCTTGCATGCTATATGAAGCATTTTTGTGGAGATAATATCTTCATCTGCTTTTTGTGATTATTTTGAACAACTTTTCAATTCTCTGGTTGTACTCTGAAGAGAAAATGAGCTCCTTTTTGTGAAGAGAACTCCCAGCAGATATCTGTCTTGCAGAAAAGAAGCTGTTTTAAACCAAATCCATTGAGATCCAGTGGATAAGATCCTCTTATGTGTCACTGGGGCCTGTTCTACAGAATGTAATATTAAAGGTTAGGTTTCATTCTGCTTGAGTGGAATTTCTTAACCAGGAAAACATGAGCAAAGACAGCCTGTAGAGATTTGACATGACAACCATTCTCATCTTATTGTCCATTTATGGCTTATTTGAAAATCTTTAACGTTCTGTGAAGCTTTTAAAAGTGTTTTTCCCAGGAGAAATTTTTTTTTTTTAAGTTACAAGAAGTTTCTCACCATTTTTATAGGTTCACGTGTAACTAGAGAGTACACTGTTTATCTCACTAGGAAATCATCAAACATATTTTTTCATATTACTGAAGACCAATAGAAAATAGACAAACTCAAAGTCTCATGCTTTCCTAATGAACATACATTTCATTATAAACATAGTAATTAGCTGAGAGAGTCAAATGTTTGCAAAATGGGTTATTACTACCTCTAAATTTTCCTAAGACTTTCCTTTTCAAAAATTCCATTTCCTCACCTATTTTGTGCAGAAATCTCTGAGATGAGGGGAACTGCTTAGCTGTGGTAGTTTACTTAATTACCATGCTTTACTTTGAACTCTCCCAAATATTACAGGAAAAGCACATGAATATAGCTTAAACTGTCCTATCACTTAATATGATGAAAGTTTTTTTAAAGTTGCAATCAATACTGTATGTTAACTTGAAAAGGGAAATCAGACCAAAAAGGAAAGCAATGTTTCATTTCTTCCTTGCAACATGAAAACCTTTGCTAAGATTCTAGACATACAAGTTTCTAATAAAATTCATTTGTTAGCTCAGTTAGAGAAAAATGACTGCCAAAATATGACAGGAGATGTTATTTTTGAGTGCTCACAGTTAAGTGCTGGGGTTTTTGCTAAATGTTTTACATGCACTACCCAACGTATTTACAGCTGCCTATAATGTAGACACCACTATTATTGTGATACCAAAGGGAATTTGTAACAATGTAAAATATCTGCAAATATAGGTTTCGTTACTTACTTTTGTTATGTGCAAATAAGCCTAACTTTATAAGATGTTTCTCAATAGTAAGAGTCAGAAAAGAGAGTTTAAAATAAAGGAAAAGATAGTATTTTATTGAATGGTTAGACCAATATTAGTTAATCTATTATTCATTACCCACTGTTATTTCTGGAGTCTAGAAATACAGCTCAGAGCAGACTAAACAAGGCTTCTCAGAATTTAGTGTGCCTAAAATTACGTGGAAACTTTCTTCAAATATAGATTCCTGAGTCACACATAGAAATTCTGCTCTCATAGTTCTCAGTGGCGCCCAGGAGATGTTGTTGCTCTCTTTACAATACGCTCAGTAACACTGAACCACCATCTCTGCTCTCCAAGTGCTTATATTCTGGGAGATTTTAAAATATTAATAACAAAATTATAATTATTGCTTCAGTATATTACAAATATTACTTTTATTCAATCCTCACAGTGACCACAACACTGTAAGAGAGGGCTTCACTGTCATCACTACATCCAGGAAGAAACAGAGACGCCCATGCAGTGCCTCTCTCAGCTCAATCAACTGGAGGCAGTAGAGCCAAGGTTAAAGCCTAGTTTTTCCTCTTTTTTCCCCTCAAGCCAATATCATGGACATTGCTTTATTCTCTGCCACATTTTATATTTGCTTAAACTTATTTGTCTCAAAAGCAAAAAAAAAAAAAAAAAAAGCCCTTTTACAGTTTTTAAATGTCCAATAAATGTTACTAGGATCAAAGGGGTTAGGGGTAAAAAAAATTATCACAAATTTATGACATAAATCTTCAAACTATTATATATATATATGGCACATATGATTATGTTCATGGACATTTTTACTCTGTAGCTTCAGTTTACCCTTGTTTTTAATGCAAAGTATAAATTAGATTTTAACTTTCAGTATTCAATAGAAAGTTGTAGATTTCCTGGAATTAAAAAAAATCACAATTATTCTCAGCTGGAAAATGATTTTAAATGTTTCCTTTGGAATGTAAGGGTCTCAGAGGCAGGAAGAGCGATCTTTAATCTTTTGTAACCCAGTACCTATTCTACTCTGTGTTGAATGTTCTATAAAGATTGACTAAGGGAGCAAATCAAATTATTGCACCTGAGCTTCTCATTGACTGCAGCATTTTTTACTAATGTCCTTTAGTAGAAAATATTTATCTAACTTAACTCTTAAAATAATTTCTCAATTATATTAATCTCAAGCATATATTACCAATAATGCTACTTTCTTAATATGTTACTATTGTTTCTTTAAGAATATGCTAGTTCATTCATAGGTAGCATATGTAACATGACATAGGGCAATTGCTAAAATAAATTATTTCATAAATGACAGAGTAAACAGGTTCATAAAATCCATAAACTGTCAATTCTCAAGCTTGCAGCTGTCCCTGCGTCAAGGCAATTAAAATTCAGTTTTAAAGAAAAATTGTTAAGATCCTTTCAATGTGGCATATATTTAACCTAACAAAAACAGTTTTTACAGATTTTTTTGTTTATGTAATTCTGATCAGTTTATTGTTTTGTAATACGTTAGTACATAAAGAAATTAAGGATATGTTGTATGGATGACAATTCGTCTATCATTCTAGGCATCTGTTGTGTTGGAATTCCTAAGTGTTTATGAATTAGAAACTAAAGCTTCTAGTTTTCGACTTTGTAATAGGCTACTGATATCCTTTAAGCAAGGATTCATTATTTCCTTAATATTTGCACTTCCTATGAAATCCAAGGAAATCAATATCAGTAGGATTTTATTAGATATCCTTTTATTAATTGCAGATACTTTATTTTATTGGTGAATTTGTAAAAAATAGATGAAAACTAATAATACAGAGCTAAGCACTTGAAATCTTTCAATTCTCTTTTCCTAGTTTTAAACCTTTGGTATTTATTGCCCTATATGTTTTTTCTTCTTTTCTAAGAAGAATGGCAGAATCAGAGATTTTTAGGTTTTAATAGGTCTTACCTGTATTGAATCACCTTGGATTTCTAAATCGTGGAATCACTGCTTGAAGAAAGACATGTTTACAGAAAGAGAATGTATGAGAAAGTCAAAAGTGTCCAAGCCTTTTTGAAACCAATTTTCCTGATTAATTTCCTCCTTCTAGTTGATAGTCTATCCTAATATTTTTCATCATAGATTTCTAATCAAAAGTATAGCCACTGATAGATATTATCTTTACAATAAAAAAACACACTCCATAATATTAATGTCTGCTTTTTACTAGTCTATGGAAGGTTATTTATTTTAAACAGGCATTTATATTTTATTTGAAGAAATATTCATGCCTATTGATCATAGCTTATGTTAAAATGTCAATAACATGCCATATGGTTCATAAATAAGAACGTTCAGTCATGTTAGATATTTGCATTATGATGAGTATCTCATATCAGTTATCATTAGGTGATTTGAGAAAATAAAAGAAATGAAAATAGTACTAGCAATTATTTTTCCAACCTTGTGTTCTATTTTAATATGTCATTACCAATTCATTTTCAATAGTTAGTACATCTGTTCTTTAAAATAGTAACCTTAAATCTCTTTAAGGATTTGAAAGTTCTGGTAGCCTTGTGACCCCTTATAAATATGCAAAGATGCAATAATTTGCTGACCCGTCCTTTAGTGATTATTACATTTTCATTGCCCTGGAGAAAGGCACTTAGCCTTATTCAAGTGCCTACTTTGTCATTCATTAGATGCTTTGCCATATTAGAGAACTGATCTCTAGAAATGATCATAGCTTATTTTAGAGAAAAAGATGCTGTGGGTGTTGCTTATATACACTTCTTTAGAACATTTTATCACTTCTTTAGTTCTGCCCTCCTAAGTATCAGTTTATTCTTTGATTAATTTCTTAAAGTTACCAGATTTTCTTTAATGAGCAAATCAAAGAAAAAACTAACATTTACTTTTATCTCAACTTTATTTCCCTCTTTAGCCCAATTTCTTTCCATTATTTCTTTCTGAATTAACTGGTTCAGCATTATCAAAGGACTTTATCAAAGGATCTCCACCAAGTAGCTACCATATTTCATTAGCTGCAGAAACAGTTCTTTTATTTGGTGGTATAATCTTGTTCCATGGGTAAAACGTCCAAAGGCACTTTAAGTGTTTTTACAATTATATATTTACAGCCAAACAATTATCTAGTGGCAGCCATGATATATCAACACCGCTGTATTGAAAACTGAGCAACTTTATTGTTTTAGGCGGTCAGTAGTCTAACTTTCAGCTATTATGAAGTTAATGGTGGTTTCATGTTATCACCTCTACTTGAATAGTTATTCGACAATCATATATAGGCATTACCACTTATATATTCAGGAACTTTCTATATTAAAATAGAGGTTCACTTCTCTTGAAAAGTAGTTTAAAAACCTATTAGATATTTGGAGATGTCATTCATATATCTGTTTGGAGTTGGTTGGGTGCAGGGTAGTTCATGATAGAAAAGTTAAGAAACCATGATATGTGTTTTTAATTAGTTTTAACAATCTAATAGAATCTAATCAGATTCTATTTGAAATAAACAGCATACTAGTTTCCTTCTGATGAATTGTGTGTGGTTAAAGTTGGATTATGGGGTTTCCCAGGTGTTTCAGTAGTAAGGAATTTACCTGCAAATGCAGAAGCTGTGGATTTGATCCCAGGTTGGCAAGATCCCCTGGAGGAGGAAATGCCAACCTACTCCAGTATTCTTGCCTGGAAAATCCCATGGACAGAGAAACCTGGTGGGCTACAGTCCATGGGGCTTCAGCATCAGACACACCTGAACAGGAGCACAAAAGTTTGATTATAAATTCTTGTATTTCCCATCCCCTAAGAGATCTGAAGTTTTCCTCTATTACATCTTTCCACATTCAACAGTTCAATATTCAAGCCTATGCAACCTAAGCTTAGGCAATGGGATTCTGTCACCCTCAATTTTGGATCCTGAATGGGGTCATGAAAAGATGTATTAAATAGATGGAATTAATTCCCTCTAACTGCATCATCCCAGATTCTCACTCAGTTCCCATTACTGAGATCTTAGTGTTGATTTTCTACAGTTTCTACATCCAACTGCTTCAGGCAGTAAGCACCCTATCCTATGTCATACCCATTATAACCTTTCTTAGGTTTCCCAGAGACAAACTTGCTTGCCACAAAAGAATTACAACTATTTTAAGAAGAATTTGAATGTTTTGTAGG
The DNA here is from genome assembly GCA_917880005.1 of Nanger dama. Classification (NCBI taxonomy): domain Eukaryota; kingdom Metazoa; phylum Chordata; class Mammalia; order Artiodactyla; family Bovidae; genus Nanger; species Nanger dama. The sequence continues at coordinate 44,116,290 of CAKJTW010000007.1, forward strand.
AGTAGGATATAAAAGTAATAATGAGGTTATATTAAAGATAAATGGTTCCCAGTATTATACATTTGTTGGCATTGGCTATATTTAAGAGAGAGAGAGAGAGAAAATCTGCCTATTTTGGGGGATCTAACTTTTTTGGCTTTTATTTTTAAAATATTCGCTTAAACAAATGAGACGCACTGCATAATGGACTGATCTTATATTTTATACTCAAGGTCTTCTGAAATTAAAACATAATTAAATCTTTTTAATTACACCAAAGGTTTTCAATAAAAACTGTGTATTGCCACTTGTTTTCTTTCCCACCAATATTTGAAGTGAGAGCTCTGTACTTCCTCACATGCATATAATAATTAGCTATCTGGTAGGAAATGGCCAGCATCACAGTTTACTAGGCAGCATAATGTATTTTTTTCATTTGACATAAGTGCTACATCCTTCCTTAGTCAATAGGCAAACAGCAGTTTGTAATGAAAAGCAAGCCTCTGAATTTCCTTTAGGTCAATGAAGAGGAGAAAAAGGAAGCAGGGGGCTTCCCAAGTGGCTCAGTGGTGAAGAATCCACCTGCCAATGCAAGATACACAAGAAAGGTGGGTTCGTTCCTTGGGTGGGAAGATGCCCTGGAGGAGGGAATAGCAACCCACTCCAGTATTCTTGCCTGGAAATTCCCATGGACAGAGGAGCCTAGCAGTTCATGGGGTCACAAAAGTTGGACTTTACTTAGCAACCGAGCACTTACGCATGCAAGAAATAAATATGTGATCTAACACATACTATTACATGACTAATTTTGACTTTAAAACTGAGTCCAACTTACATGGGACAGCAACCTATACATAGTGACTGATCAAAAAATATTTAATGCAAATGACAATACTCTAGATACAAATTACATCAAAATACTATAGCTACCTATATCAATTAATTCCATAAATCAGAATGACTCCTATGGACATGTTATATGACGGCTTGAGAAATGCTTGCTCCTTTCTACCTATTGTCCACATTCATTCAAGGAGTGAAATTGCAATCATCTAGTAGACTAAGAAGTAGGATTGGATGATCAATGAGCTCCAAGCCTTATGTGAGGATCACTTTGGTGGATAGGACTGATGCTGAGGCTGAAACTCCAGTCCTTTGGCCACCTCATGTGAAGAGTTGACTCATTGGAAAAGACCCTGATGCTGGGAGGGACTGGGGGCAGGGGGAGAAGGGGATGACAGAGGATGAGATGGCTGGATGGCATCACTGACTCGATGGACGTGAGTTTGAGTAAACTCCGGGAGTTGGTGATGAACAGGGAGGCATGACATGCTGCAGTTCATGGGGTCTCAAAGAGTTGGACATGACCGAGTGACTGAACTGAACTGAACAGAAAGACAGCAAGTGATTTAGAGGCTGATGGGGGCCTCAGGAGCATTGGGTTGAGCCAACAAGCTTCTTCCCTTGGTGTCACCACTTCCAGGACTATAGAGGCTCCAGGCGGGCATGAAGTTATTTTTAAAGAATAAAAAAAATGTCAAATTAATAAACTAACAAAAATAACAAATTAAAGAGTTTTTAGAGATGCTACAACAATGTGTTCTGGGCATTCAATCGTCTCAGTGTCTTAAAACCAAATAATCAAAGGAGGATATAGCCCTGCCTTAATCGAGTGGAATCATGCTAGATCAATCCCTGATGACCATGAGCAAATGGCTGAAAAGTATACACAATAACCAACTTGTGAACTATAATGTGACAGGGTCATTTGACAGCTATCCAGAGGTACGGGATAGAGACAAGTAGGAAATGAACGTGATGATCCAAAGGCAACATGGAGTATGAGTATGTGTCCTCACTTAAATGAAGGTAAAAGTAAAATCAGCAGCATAGGTCCTATGGATTTGGGAAAAGCAAAGTACCAAAGGTAAAAGTTCCGCTTTGAAAGAACTTATTAGAAGAAGCATAGTAAAATTTATAAAATTATAGGATGCTCTTCATAAGCCTTAAGAAGACTTTAACTTCTAGGAAATATGCCAGACATATAAGAAAATAAGAGTCTGAAATCAAAAGACACAAACATGATGTTCAAAGAAATTATTTCAAAAAGAAGAGAGGACAAGAGAGGTATTGAAGAACTATAAATAAAAATGCAATCCAAGTTTAAAATTTATAAGAGAGACAGGAAAGAATAGGTTTAACACCAAGGAAAATAGAATCATTGACAGGAAAAAGTGATTTGATAATTTATCTCAACATAGTACAAAAGGATAATCACATGAAAAGCATAAGCAACTCATGGGAGGCAGAAAATATAGTTAAATCATTTTAGCATATTTAATTGGTTGAATATTATGCAAATATTGAAATAATTGTAAAATATAAACTGTATATCTGTTTCTATTTATTTATATAGAAAGAAAATTTTATTTGGGCATAAAATATATATTTATAAATATATATTTGAGTGAAAAAATAAGAAATTACTGTGCTTATAATTGGAGAAGGCAATGGCAACCCAGTCTAGTACTCTTGCCTGGAAAATTCCATGGGGAGATGAGACTGGTGGGCTGCCGTCTATGGGGTCACAGAGTTGGACACGACTGAGCAACTTAGCACGAGCAGCAGCAGTGTTTATAATAATGATCTCTCCATGATAGGGAGAGACTGATTCTAGTTCCTCACTGAAATTTTTTCTCTGTTTTGTAAGGTTCTACAAGTTGATATTTTTACAATAAAAAAAGAAAAAAAAAGTTTTCGGAAGAATAGTAAATGAGGGAACAACCTCTAGAAAGTCCCAACAATGGAAATTGTTAAAACGGATTGCCTCTAGGTAGTGGAAGTTAGAGTAGGAAACAGAGGGGCATCTGATTAATGTTTTGTAAACACTTTCATCAAAGCTATACTTTTGGCATTTTTCATAAACATGTTTTAAAAATTGTATGCAGCATGAAAATGTGGGCATTTGGACAAAAAATTTTGTAGTATCAATATTGAGAGTAATAAACTGAAAATAAATTTCTTCTTCCTCAACCGCCACCCAGCAAAGACTGCTGCCATGTCCTGCTTGCTATCTGCTGTCCTTGATGTGGTGTCACTTAAGTGCCCTTCTGCTTCAGACAGGTAAGATCTCCCATTCAACAAACCATGGATACCCTTTTTTTAAAAAAAAAAAAAAGATGAATTTCCTCTCATTCCTTAGTTAAGAAATTCACTAATTTTGGTAGCCATGAATTTTTCCTTGTTGGCCATAGCATTAAAGTTACTCCCCCCACCCCCAGTTTTATGGAAGTGTAATCAATACTTAGCACTCTTTAATTGTAAAGTGTATAGGGTAATGATATGACCTACATATCATGAAATGGTTACCATAGTAAGTTTGGTCATCCAACATCTCATATAGATAGAAAATTAAAGAAATAGAAAAACTTATTTTCCTCATAATGGACTCAGGACTTATTCTTTGAACTTCCGTATATAACATATAGCAGTGTTAATTATATTAATCATGTTGTACATTGCATTTCTAGTATTTATTTATCTTATAACTGGAAGTTTGTACCCATTGACTGCTTTCATCATGTGTATATGCTGTTACGTGCTTTGCTATACAAACTGGATGCCACAGACTATTTCTAAGGTAGAGATTCCTATGCCTAGGATGAACACTTTCTCATTTTGAGCCTGCATCTTCTCACCTGGCTGTTTTTCCTTCTCATCTTTGTGTTCAATCATTCCATTTCACCATCTTTGAGCCCCATATTGTAGTAATCAATGTTGCTTTGTACTAGTTCTTGATAACACTCTTTGTTGTGCTTAATCATTTACAAGGGCACCAGTCCTCCACCATCCCAACTCCAAACACTTTGAGATGGAATCTTACTAAATCCACTATCCATGGTCTTTTCTTACAGTGCTTCTGCCAAAAGCTTTTGAAATCTGTTTAAAGTAGAAAATATTCTTAAATGTCACTAAATATCTGAAGTTTACACTTAGTAAATTATTCAAAGGATGCCCCAGAAAGGAAGCTAAAGTTACTGACAGCATCATACAATATATAAAATATACAATACAATATATGATACAAATATATAAATATACAAATTTATAAAATATATAAATATACAAATATATAAAAATTTCCTAGTTACTAATTATTATTCATTTAAAAATAGTATTTGTATTTTATTGCTGATTATAATATGTAAAATAGCAACAATGTTGTGTTAGATTCAAGTGTACAGCAAATTGATTCAGTTTATCTCTTCTTTTAGAAATTCTTCTACCATTTAGGTTATTATAGAATACTTAGAGTTCTCTACCATACAGTAGATTGTTGTTGGTTATCTATTTTAAACATAGTAGTGTGTACATGTCAGTCCTACACTACCAATCTATCTTTCCTTCCTATTCCTAGCAATCATAAATTCACTGTTTAAGTCTGTAAGTGTTTCTGTTTTGTAGATAAGTTCATTTGTATCAATTTTTTTAGATTCTGCATATAATTGATAACATTTGATATTTATCTTTCTCTGACTTACTTCATTTATGATAATCTTCAGATGCACTCATTGCCAAATGGCATTATTTCATTCTTTTTAATGGCTGGATAATAGTTAACTGATTATTATGAAGCAGGGTCTGTTCTTGGTTTTCAAGATTGTAAGATTGTGGCTGGTGGTAATTTGATTTTTAACTCATTTTAAAATTTTTAACCAAGAAAAAGAGGAATAAACATGGCTTGTGGCTGTGTTTGTTTTACATGATTATTTTTCCATGAATACAAACCATTTCAGTCAAAACTCAAGTCTTCATTTCACTTTTCACCTACATGTAGCATCATTTCAGTATGTCAGACTTCAGATGTAGGCAAGGGACCAGATCAGAAAGAGTCTTTGAGACATACTAGCCTTTGTTGTTGGAGAAGGCAATGGCACCCCACTCCAGTACTCTTGCCTGGAAAATCCCATGGGCAGAGGAGCCTGGTAGGCTGCAGTCCATGGGGTTGATAAGAGTTGGATATGGCTGAGCAACTTGACTTTCACTTTTCACTTTCATGCATTGGAGAAGGAAATGGCAACCCACTCCAGTGTTCTTGCCTGGAGAATCCCAGGGACGGGAGAGCCTGGTGGGCTGCCGTCTGTGGGGTCACACAGAGTCGGACATGACTGAAGTGACAGCAGCAGCAGCCTTTATTGTTGCTGCTGTTGTTCAGCTGCTCTGTCATGTCCAACACTCTGCAACCCCGTGGACTGCAGTATGCCATGCTTTCCAGTCCTTCACCATCTCCCGGAGCTTGCTTAAACTCATGTCCATTGAGTCCACGATGCCATCCAATCATCCCATCCTCTCTTGTCCCCTTCTCCTCATGTCTTCAATCTTTCCCATCATCAGGATCTTTTCTGATGAGTCAGCTCTTGCCATTAGGTTGCCAAAGTACTAGACTTTACAGAGTGGTAAATTGTTATGCAAGCTGAAATACTGAATGTCCAGAGTTTAGTTCGTGTATTAGTTTCCCAGGGGTAGGTTAACAATGTATCACAAACTTTGTGACTTAAAACCACAGAAATATACTCTCTAATTCTAGAGGCTGGAAGTCCAGAATCAAGGTGTCAGCAGGACCGTGTTCTCTCAAAGGCTCTAGTGAAAGATTTTTGTTTCTTACTAGTTTATGCAAATTACCGTTAATACTGGGCACTCCTTGGCTTGTGATCTCTGCTTCCCTCCTCATGGCATTCTCTCTATGCCGCTGCATATCTCTTTTGTGTTTTCATAAGGGCATCATCATATCAGATAGGGGGACACCTTAATTTAATATGACTTAATCTTTACTTGATTGCTTCTATACATAGCTTATTTCCAAATAATGTCACAATCACAGGTACCAGGGTTCAGGACTTTAACATATCTTTTGGGATACACTTCAACTCATAAGAAATCATTGTTTAAATCAAAATCAGAGAAGGTGAGCTCTCTGTGAAAGTGACTGAGGATATTGGCAGGGACAAATCTGAGAGACATATACCTGACAGAATTTTGAGGAATTAGTAGCACACTGGATGAGAGGATAAAATCCATTTTCTATCAGAGTTTTGAGAAGATAGTGATGTGATTAACAAGGAATGGCACTGTAGGAAGAGAGAATGGTTTGAAATTGGAAAGAGATGATTAATGAAGATATACTCAAAACAAATTGAATTGCAAAATTCTCTCTGCTCAGGAACTGAATCTATTATGATGTGTTAAGAAGAAAGACATGAGATTCCACATCACTTATAAATCTCTTAATGCCGTCCCAGATTCCCATTGCTTTCCTTGCCTCCTGGACAGGCTGTGTTTCAACCACTGTGGTCAGTCCACCGTGGGAGTGTCCAGCCCTCATCCTTGACCACTGCCATTCAGCCAGGCTGAGAAGCACAAGCACAGAGTTTATGGTTCCCTTTATTACTCCTAGGCTCAAACAAAATGCCACAGCACAGGGTAGGGTATCCAGCCATGGCTAGGAGACAGAAAGGAACCTGATGGCACCATCCAGAGGGATAAAGGAGTTAAATATCTATGGGGTGAACTTTGACCACTGGGAAAGAGGAAAAAGTAGGAAATTGGGAAGATGAATTCTTTCTTTCTTTTTTTTTCCCCCATGACCTGCCCTCAAGTCATGATTTTTTTCTGTGGCCTTTTGAGAATTCCCTTGTGTTAAGTGGACGCAAATGATGAAGGATCTACTGTGTTTCTTCCTGATTATTTGTGAACCAGTAGCCAGTGGAGAAGGTGATGGCACCTCACTCCAGTACTCTTGCCTGGAAAATCCCATGGACAGAAGAGCCTGGTGGGCTGCGGTCCATGGGGTCATGAAGAGTCAGACATGACTGAGTGACTTCCCTTTCACTTTTCACTTTCATGCATTGGAGAAGCAAATGGCAACCCACTCCAGTGTTCTTGCCTGGAGAATCCCAGGAACAGGGGAGCCTGGTGGGCTGCCATCTAAGGGGTCACACAGAGTCGGACACGACTGAAGCGACTTAGCAGCAGCAGCAGCAGCAGCCAGTGTAGGTGGTTTCTCAGATGGTGCTAATGGTGAGGAACCTGCTTGCCAATCCAGGAGACAGAAGGGGTGAGGGTTCGATCCCTGGGTTGGGAAGATACCCTGGAGGAGGTCATGGCAATCCACTTCAGTATTCTTGCCTGGAGAATCCCATGGACAGAGGAGCCTGGTTGGCTACAGTCATAGGGTCACAAAGAGTCTGACACGACTGAAACAACTTAGCACACACACACAGCCAATGTAGTAATGCATCACTTCACAATTTTTCTTCCCTCATTTCCTTTAATCCTTATTCTTGCTGTCCTGTGTTTGCATTTCCTAAACCATCAACTGTTTAAATCTTTGCCTGAGGAACCACTTTCTAGGGGATGCATATTAAGATTTATTTTAAATACAGTAAAATCCGATAGTCTGCAAATTTTCTTCTGGGTAGTTGGAGTTTTGGGATCCCATCCATCTTTATTTTTAATGTATGTAAAAATGTTATTTTATTTTCTTTAACACCAAAAACGTTTTTACTGGAGTATAGCCAGTTAACAATGTCATGGTAGTTTCAGGTGAATAAAGAAGGGACTTAGTCTTACAATATACATGTATCCATTCTCCTCCATACCTTCCTCCCATCCAAGCTAGTACATAATAGAGTTATGAGCAGAGTTCCACATGCTATACAGTAAGTCTTTGTTGGTTATTCATTATAAATATAGCAGTGCATACATGACCTTCCCAAAGTCCCTAACTATCCCTTCCCCTAGGCAACCATAGGTTCGCTTTCCAAGTCTGTGTTATTCTTTCTGTGTTGTAATTTAGTTCATTTGTATCATTTCTTTTTATATTCCACATATAAGGGATATCATATGATATTTTTCCTACTCTGTCTGACTTACTTCACTCAATTTGGCACTCTCTAGGTCCATCCATGCTACTGTAGATGGCATTATTTTATCTTTATATGGCCAAGTAATATTTCATTGCATATATGTACCACATCTTCTTCACTAATTCCTATGTTGATGGACATTTATGTTGCTTCCATGTCTTGGCTATTTTAAATAGTGCTGCAATGAACATTGGTGTGCATGCATCTTCTGGGAACATGTTTTTTTCTCTAGATTCACCAGGAGTGGGATTTGCAGGGTCATATGATAGCTCTATTTTTTGATTTTAAGGAACCTCATACTATTCTCCATAGTAGCTGAACCAATTTACATTCCCACCAACAGAGCAGAAGGGTTCCCTTCTCTCCACACCTTCTCCACATTTGTTGCTTGTGGATTTTTTGATGATAGCTATTCTGACCAATGTGACGTGATTTGTATATCTGTAATAACCAGGGATGCTAAAAATCTTTTCATGTGCCTATTGGCCATCTCTTTGGATGTCTCTTCAGGTCTTCTGCCCATTTGGGGGCAGGTTGTTTGTTCTGATGATATTAAGCACCATAAACTGTTTGTAAATTTTGGAAACTAATCCCTTATTGGTTACATCATTTGCAAAAGTTTTCTCCTGGTCTGTGGGTTGTCTTTTAATTTTGTTTATTGTTTCCTTTGATTTGCAAAAGCTTTTGAGTTTAAGTAGATCCCATTTGTTTATGATTTTATTTCCATTTCTGGGAGATGGATCAAAAAAGACGTTGCTGTGATTATGTCTTATGTTTTCCTCTAGGAGTTTTATACAGTCTGGTCTCACATTCAGTCTTCAATTCATTTTGATCAATGGAATTGGATGGAAAACCCATGCACCTATGGTCAATTAACCAATGACAAAGGAGGCAAAGACTACACAATGTTGGAAAGACAGTCTTTTAAACTAATAGTGCTGGGAAAGCTAGAAAGCCGCATGTAAAAAATGAAATTAGGTCATTCCTTAACTCCAAATACAAACTATCCATGTATTTCATTATTGTCTCTTGAAGAATATGAAAAAATAAGGTTTATAAAATTACTTATACCTTCACACACTTAAATACTATTTACATACCTAATATGTATCAGGTAAAACAGTGGGTATAAAGAACAAGTGATGCATAAGAGTGAAAAGATCCCTGTGCACAGGGAGGTTATAGTCTGGTAGGAGAGGCAGGCAATAAACATACAAATATGTTTCAAAAAGCAATATGTGACATGAAAATATAAAATAAGGTACTGCTATAGGAATTGTCATCCTTTATTGAGCCAATCTTTGCATGAAATGTTCCCTAGGTATCTCTAATTATCTTGAAGAGATCTCTAGTCTTTCCCATTCTGTTCTTTTCCTCTATTTCTTTGCATTGATCTCTGAAGAAGGCTTTCTTATCTCTTCTTTATTCTTTGGTACTCTGCATTCAGATGCTTATATCTTTCCTTTTTTCCTTTGCTTTTCACTTTTCTTTTCACAGCTATTTGTAAGGCCTCCCCAGACAGCCATTTTGCTTTTTTGCATTTCTTTTCCATGGGGATGGTCTTGATACCTGTCTCCTGTACAATGTCACGAACCTCATTCAATAATTCATCAGGCACTCTATCAGATCAGGCCCTTAAATCTATTTCTTACTTCCACTGTATAATCATAAGGGATTTGATTTAGGTCATACCTAAATGGTCTAGCGGTTTTTCCTACTTTCTTCAATTTGAGTCTGAATTTGGTAATAAGGAGTTCATGATCTGAGCCATAGTCAGCTCCTGGTCTTGTTTTTGTTGACTGTATAGAGCTTCTCCATCTTTGGCTGCACAGAATATAATCAGTCTGATTTCAGTGTTGACCATCTGGTGATGTCCATATGTAGAGTCTTCTCTTGTGGAAGAGGGTATTTGTTATGACCAGTGCATTTTCTTGGCAAAACTCTATTAGTCTTTGCCCTGCTTCATTCCACATTCCAAGGCCAAATTTGCCTGTTACTCCAGATGTTTCTTGACTTCCTACTTTTGCATTCCAGTCCCCTATAATGAAAAGAAAATCTTTTTTGGGTGTTAGTTCTAAAAGGTCTTGTAGGTCTTCATTAAACCCTTCAACTTCAGCTTCTTCAGCATTACTGGTTGGAGCATAGACTTGGATAACTGTGATATTGAATGGTTTGCCTTGGAGATGAACAGAAATTATTCTGTCGTTTTTGAGATTGCATCCAAGTACTGCATTTTGGACTCTTGTTGACCATGATGGCTACTCTATTTCTTCTGAGGGATTCCTGCCCACAGTAGTAGATATAATGGTCACCTGAGTTAAACTCACCCATTCCAGTCCATTTTAGTCCACTGATTCCTAGAATGTTGATGTTCACATTTGCCATCTCCTGTTTAATGAATTCCAATTTGCCTTGATTCATGGACATGGTCTGGACCTAACAGAAGCAGAAGATATTAAGAAGAGGTGTCAAGAATACATGGAAGAAATGTACAAAAAAGATCTTAACAACTCAGATAATCATGATGATGTGATCACTAATCTAGAGCCAGACATCTTGCAATGTGAAGTCAAGTGGGCCTTAGAAAGCATCACTATGAACAAAGCTAGTGGAGGTGATGGAATTCCAGTGGAGCTGTTTCAAATCCTGAAAGATGATGCTGTGAAAGTGTTGCACTCAATATGCCAGCACATTTGGAAAACTCAGCAGTGGCCACAGGACTGGAAAAGGTCAGTTTTCATTCCAATTCCAAAGAAAGGCAATGCCAAAGAATGCTCAAACTACCACACAATTGCACTCATCTCACAAGATAGTAAAATAATGCTCAAAATTCTCCAAGCCAGGCTTAAGCAATACATAAACTGTGAATTCCCTGATGTTCAAGCTGGCTTTAGAAAAGGCAGAGGAACCAGAGATCAAATTGCCAACATCTGCTGGATCATGGAAAAAGCAGGAGAGTTCCAGAAAAACATCTATTTCTGCTTTATGGACTATGCCAAAGCCTTTGGCTGTGTGGATCACAATAAACTGTGGAAAATTCTGAAAGAGATGGGAATACCAGACCACCTGACCTGCCTCTTGAGAAATCTGTATGCAGGTCAGGAAGCAACAGTTAGAACTGGACATGGAACAACAGACTGGTTCCAAATAGGAAAAGAAGTACATCAAGGCTGTATATTGTCAGCCTGCTTATTTAACTTCTATGCAGAGTACATCATGAGAAACGCTGGGCTGGAAGAAACACAAGATGGAATCAAGATTGCCAGGAGAAATATCAATAACTTCAGATATAGAGATTACATCACCCTTATGGCAGAAAGTGAAGAGGAGCTAAAAAGCCTCTTGATGAAAGTGAAAGAGGAGAGTGAAAAAGCTGGCTTAAAGCTCAACATTCAGAAAAAGAAGATCATGGCATCTGGTCCCATCACTTCATGGGAAATAGATGGGTAAACAGTGGAAGCAGTGTCAGGCTTTATTTCTGGGGGCTCCAAAATCACTGCAGATGGTGACTGCAGCCATGAAATTAAAAGGTGCTTACTCGTTGGAAGAAAAGTTTTGAGCAACCTAGATAGTATATTCAAAAGCAGAGACATCACTTTGCCGACTAAGGTCCGTTTAGTCAAGGCTATGGTTTTTCCTGTGGTCATGTATGGATGTGAGGGTTGGTCTGTGAAGAAGGCTGAGTGCCAAAGAATTGATGCTTTTGAACTGTGGTGTTGGAGAAGACTCTTGAGGGTCCCTTGACTGCAAGGAGATCCAACCAGTCCATTCTGAAGGAGATCAGCCCTGGGATTTCTTTGGAAGGAATGATGCTGAAGTTGAAACTCCAGTACTTTGGCCACCTCATGGGAAGAGCTGACTCATTGAAAAAGACCCTGATGCTGGGAGGGATTGGGGGCAGGAGGAGAAGGGGCGACAGAGGATGAGATGGCTGGATGGCATCACCGACTCAATGAACGAGAGTCTGAGTGAACTCCGGGCATTGGTGATTGACAGGGAGGCCTGGCGTGCTGCGATTCATGGGGTTGCAAAGAGTCAGACATGATTGAGCGACTGAACTGAACTGAACTGAACTGATAGGAATTGCTGAGGTAATTAGATTACATGGTCAGAGAAGGGCATGCTGAACAGATAACAGATGAACCAAGACTAGGATGAAAAAGAAATGCCACTCATTAAAACAGTCTAGAAAGAGAGAATCAAGTGAAAAAGCATTAAGATAGCAGCTTGATTTTCCTGAGGAACAGAAAGATAGCCACTTACCAGACCTTAATAAATGAGCAGGGTAGAGATACAAGATGTCATAACAATTGAAGGCAGTATTCAAAATACATAGACAATGCTAATTTTAAGATTTTCTTGAAAAAATCAATTGGAAGAATTTTCTTATTGAATTAACCACTAATTCCCAAGAATTAGTGGTTTGTATTATGAAATGACACTGTCTGACTCATTTTTCAAAATGCATTATTTTATCTTGTATTGGGAAAATGGATTTAAAATAGGCAAGGATGCAACAAAGGAAACCAGTAAAAACAGTATGATAATGAGAGATGATAGTAGCTTGGGCTAGAAGTATGCCAGTAGGAGTGGAGACAATGAAAAAGGGACAGCTATGGTGTGTATGCTGCAGGCAGGGCTGAAAGCTTTCTCATAGAATAGGAGTTCAGGATAAGACAAATGATGACTTGAGCAGCTGGATGGCTAGTGGATGCCAAATGCTAACATGTAGAAGATGAAGAAAAAAATCAAGAGCTTTTTGTCTGATTACTTTTCTATTACTGTGTAAAATTTATCAGTAATTTAGCAGCTCAAAACATTATAAACTTGTGATCTCACAGATGCTGTGTATCAGAAGTTTTGAGTTTCTTTGGGTTCTTAGCACATTACAATTGCAATCAAAATGTCATCTGAACAACATTCTCCTCTGTAGCTTAGCTGAGGAAGAATCTACTTCCAAGCTTACTCAAGTATTTGACAGACTTCATTTCCTTGTGGCTCTGAAGGCCCCAGCTTCCTGCCTTTGGCTGGGAGCCAGCTGACTTCCAGGACTTCTGAACTCCTAGAAGTTTCCTACTTCCTAGAGACTGCTTGTGGTTGCTAGAATCATTCACAATTCCCAGCCATGTACGATTTCCCAACATGGCTGCTAACTTCAGTAAGTAGCAAGAAAAGCATCTAGAATAATTCTTTTAAGAAGACTGAAGCAACACATCCAATCACCTTTTCATATTCTTTTGGTTAGAAGCAAGTTACAGGTCCTGTCTACACTCAAGGGGAAGGCATAGCAAAGAGACTTTTAGAACATGGGGACCAAGCAGGGGTCTGTTGCGTCTGTCCCCTACATTGCCTGTTAAATCTTTGAAACTAAACTGTCAAACTAAATAAGTGAGTTTTGAAAGCAGAGGTATCAACACTGGAAATATAAAAATAAACTAAACCATTTAATAGTATCTGGAAATAATTGAGGTATAAGTACCAATTTTTATACATTTTAAGCACCAGTTAGTATGAAAATTTGGTCTTTGATAAACTTTTCTTAACTTCTAGCTCAGGAAGCTATCACCTTTAGAAAACTGCTTTTCAAGGGTAAAAAGAAGAAAAAAAAAGAAAGAAAGAAACACATCTACATACTGATATTTGATAGGCAATGTCACTTTCATCCTGATATAATGTTTTCAGTGGCATGAAATAAGCAACAAAATGGGAGAAAATAGCTAATTACACTTTGAAGTGTTACCCAGTATAACAAGGAACTTGGAGGTCAGTCAAAAAAAAAAAAATTATCAGTTCATTTCCCAAATGTTATCTTCTTTAAATGGTAATTTCACTTTGCTTACTCCATGGGGATGGCCAGTAGAGAACCAAGTCAAGTGTTTCCATAGTAATGCTTAAAGATCACCCAGAGAGACATGGCCTGAAATGCAGAGGAACTGATGAGAGCATTTGACCATCTGGTAAACAGATATCTTTAAGGAGGGAATGCTACAGATAGATCTGTGGGTAAGAGAGGGGAGTAGGACAGAAAAATGTCTAGTCTCCAAAGCTGGCTTGATCTTCTTGCATCTAAAGCAGTGGATAAATTCAAAATAATTGATGCATATTTTTAAAAATGAAAATCTTGACAACATTTTAAAATAAGCTTTCAAAGATTTTAAAAATTATAAGCAATTTCAGTATTGGAAGAGACCATTAGTTTTATTTGTAAGTGCAAAAATCATGCATTTGATATCCAAAAATCATTTAGGATTGGAGATAAGGCAATTTAATCTGAGTTTTGAGCATGGAGTTATTTGGGTTTAAAGCAGGTGTCCATGCATGCATTATGCAAGATAATCACAATGGTATGATCCCTTACCTAGAACCAGACATCCTGGAATGTGAAGTCAAGTGGGCCTTAGAAAGTATCACAATGAACAAAGCTAGTGGAGGTGATGGATTTCCAGTTGAGCTATTTCAAATCCTGAAAGATGATGCTGTAAAGTGCTGCACTCAATATGCCAGCAAACTTGGAAAACTCAGCAGTGGCCACAGGACTGGAAAAGGTCAGTTTTCATTCCAATTAAGAAAGGCAATGACAAAGAATGCTCAAATTACTGCACAATTGCACTCATCTCACATGCTAGTAAAATAATGCTCAAAATTCTCCAAGCCAGGCTTCAGTAATACATGAACCATGAACATCCAGATATTCCAACTGGTTTTAGAAAAGACAGAGGAACCAGTGATCAAATTGCCAATATCCACTGAATCATCAAAAAAGCAAGAGACTTCCAGAAAAACATCTATTTCTGCTTTATGGACTATGCCAGAACCTTTGACTGTGTGGATCACAATAAACTCTGGAAAGTTCTGAAAGAGATGGGAATACCAGACCACCTAACCTGCCTCTTGAGAAACCTATATGCAGGTCAGGAATCAACAGTTAGAACTGGACATGAAACAACAGACTGGTTCCAGAGAGGAAAAGGAGTATGTCAAGGCTGTATATTGTCACTCTGCTTATTTAACTTATATGCAGAGTACATCATGAGAAATGCTGAGCTGGAAGAAGCACAAGCTGGAATCAAGATTACCAGGAGAAATATCAATAACCTCAGATATGCAGATGACACCACCCTTATGGCAGAAAGTGAAGAGGAACTAAAAAGCCTCTTGATGAAAGTGAAAGAGGAGAGTGAAAATGCTGGCTGCAAGCTCAACATTCAGAAAACGAAGATCATGGCATCTGGTCCGATCACTTCATGGGAAATAGATGGGGCAACAGTGGAAACAGTGTCAGGCTTTATTTTTTGGTCTCCAAAATCACTGCAGATGGTGACTACAGCCATGACATTAAAAGATGCTTCTTCCTTGGAAGGAAAGTTATGACCAACCTAGACAGCATATTGAAAAGTAGAGACATTACTTTGCCGACTAAGGTCTGTCTAGTCAAGGCTATGGTTTTTCCAGTAGTCATGTACGGATGTGAGAGTTGGACTGTGAAGAAAGCTGAGCACCACTGAAGAATTGATGCTTTTGAACTGTGGTGTTGGAGAAGACTCTTGAGAGTCCCTTGGATTGCAAGGAGATCCAACCAGTCCATTCTGAAGGAGATCAACCCTGGGATTTCTTTGGAAGGAATGATGCTGAAGTTGAAACTCCAGTACTTTGGCCACCTCACGCAAAGAGTTGACTCATTGGAAAAGACTCTGATGCTGGGAGAGATTGGGGGCAGGAGGAGAAGGGGACGACAGAGGATGAGATGGTTGGATGGCATCACTGACTCGATGGACGTGAGTCTGAGTGAACTCTGGAAGTTGGTTTTGGACAGGGAGGCCTGGGGTGCTGCGATTCAGGGGTCGCAAAGAGTCAGACAGGACTGAGTGACTGAAGTGAACTGAACTGAACTGAAGCATGCATTGTTACAAGTTTAGACAAGTTGGGTCCTGGCAGCAATGAAAAGAATAAGCAGTACTGATACTTTGTTGTAAAACTGGTGAGTTACAACAAAGTATGAGATTAGTGAGAAATTAAAACATATTGTAAAAATTAGACTCTGTTGGTTGAATTAATGAGGCTGTTATTGATTAGAGAAAAATTTATATATGTCTAATGTATGGGGATTAAATGGCTGGATGGCATCACCGACTCGATGGACCTGAGTTTGAATGAACTCAGGAGTTTGTGATGGACAGGGAGGTCTGGCATTCTGGGATTTATGGGATCGCAAAGAGTTGGATATGACTGAGCAACTAAACTGAACATTCAGTATATTATATACAGCTTATATTATAATTTATACTATGTAGTATGTTATCTATGTAGTATGTTATGTAGTATGTTATCTATGTTGGCTATTATTACACAATGACAGAGCATTGGAAGGATGTTTACAGGAAGTGACTTTGGTGTACATTAAAAGGCTGTTTGGTTTATCTAGAAACAGGAGAAATAAATTTTGGTAAAAATTGGCTGAAGGTGGTGCAGCCTTGGGCAACAGAATCTGTACATATTTTATAGCTGTTTTTCTTATTGTTGCTAAAATAAAGTTACCATGGGAACTGAAATTCTATATCACAGTGAGGTGAGGCAGGAACTATGATCCTTCTCCCAAGTCCTCCTCTGACTTTTGTGTGCGGAAAAGCTTTAATCAAAGAATAAGGTTAATCAGAGAAGTGAGAAAATGCAGAAACAAAGGAAAACAGTCAAATGAGACTGAAAAACAATAGTTTAAGTGAAGTCAGTGACCTTTTTAGTTTCCCTCGGGGGCTAACATAATGTTCAAAGACATAAACCTTGAGCCGTCTTACAGATACTGACCCCACCAGGCCACTGATTTTTGTTGTTGTTCAGCCGCTCAGCCACGTCTGATTCGTTGTGACCCCATGGATTGCAGCATGCCAGGTTTCCCTGTCCCTCACCATTTCCTGGAGCTTGCTCAAACTCACGTCAACTGAGTCAGGAATGTCATCCAACCACCTCATCCTCTGTCATCCCCTTCTCCTCCTGCCTTTAATCTTCCCACCATCAGGGTCTTTTCTAATGGACTGACTCTTTGTATTGGGTGGCCAAAGTACTGGAGCTTCAGCTTCAGCATCAGTCCTTCCAATGAATATTCAGAGTTGATTTCCTTTAGAATTGACTGGTTTGATCTCCTTGTAGTCGAAGGGCCCCTCAAGAGTCTTCTCTAACACCACAGTTCAAAAGCATCAATTCTTTGGTACTCAGATTTCTTTATGGCCCAAACTGCACATCCAAACATAACTACTGGAAAAACCATATATTTGACTACATGGATCTTTGTTGGCAAAGTCATGTCTCTGATTTTTAATATGCTATCTAGGTTTGTCATAGCTTTTCTTCCAAGAAGCAAGAGTCTTTTAATTTCATGGCTGCAGTTACAATTTGCAGTGATTTTTGGAGCCCAAGAAAATCAAGCCTGACACTGCTTCCATTGTTCCCCCATCTACTTGCCATGAAGTGATGGGGCCAGATGCCATGATCCGCATTTTTAAATGTTGAGTTGTAAGCCAGCTTTTTTCACTTTCCTCTTTCACCTGCATCAAGAGACTCTTTAGTTTCTCTTCAGTTTCTGCCATGAGGGTGGTGTTATCTGCATATCTGAGGTTATTCATAGTTCTCCCATTAATCTCAATTCTAGCTTATCTTTCCTCCAGGGAACAATTCACATGATATACTCTGCATGTGAGTTAATAAGCAGGGTGACAATAGACAGCCTTGATGTACTCCTTTCCCAATATTACCATCTCTTTAAGAATTTTCCACAGTTTGTTGTGATCCACACAGAAAAAAAAGGTTTTAGCACAGTAAATGAAGCTGAAGGAATTCTCTTGTTTGTTCTACGGTCCAACAGATGTTGGCAATTTGATCTCTGGTTCCTCTGCCTTTTCTAAATCCAGCTTGTATACCTGGAACTCTTAACTCACATATTATTGAAGCCTGACTTGGAGAATTTTGAGCATTATTTTGCTAACATGTGAAATAAGTTCAAATTATGTAGTAGTTTGAGCATTCTTTGGCATTGCCCTTCTTTAAGATTGGAATGAAAACTGACCTCTTCCAGTCCTGTGGCCATTGCTGAGTTTCACACATTTGCTGCCATATTGAGTGCGGCACTTCAATAGCATTATCTTTTAGAATTTGAAATAGCTTAGATGGAGTTTCATCTCCTCCACTAGCTTTGTTTATAGTGATGCTTCCTAAAGCTCACTTGACTTTGGATTCCAGGATGTCTGGCTCTCAGTGAGTGATCACACCATTGTAATTATATGGTCATGAAGATCCTTTTTGTATAGTTGTTCTGTGTATTCTTGCCACCTCTTTTTAATATGTTTTGCTTCTGTTAGGTCCCTACCATTTCTGTCCTTTATTGAGCCCATCTTTGCATGAAATGTTCCTTTGGTATCTCTAATTTTCTTGAAGAGATCTCTAGTCTTTCCCATTCTTTTGTTTTCCTCTATTTCTTTGCACTGATCACTGAGGAAGGCTTTCTTATCTCTTTGCTATTCTTTGGATTTCTGCATTCATATGGATATATCTTTCCTTTTCTCCCTTGCCTTTTGCTTTTCCTTTTCTCAGCTATTTGTAAAGCCTCCTCAGACACTCATTTTGCTTTTTGCATTTCATTTTCTTGGGAATGGCTTTGATCATCACATTTTGTACAATGTCATGAACCTCCATCTATATTTCTTCAGGCACTCTATCAGATCTAATCCTTTGAATCTGTTTATCACTTCTACTGTATAGTTATAAGGAATTTGATTTATGTCATACCTGAATGACCAAGTGGTTTTTCCTTCTTTCTTTAAGTCTGAATTTTGCAATAAGGAATTAATTATCTGAGCCAGAGTCAGCTCCAGTCTTGTTTTTGCTGACAGTATAGAGCTTCTTCATTTTTGGCTGAAATGAATATAATCAATCTGCTTTCAGTATTGGTCATCTGATGATGTCCATGTGCAGAGTTCTTTCCTGTGTTGTTGGAAGAAGGTGTTTGCTGTGACCAATGTGTTCTCTTGATAAAACTCTGAAAGCCTTTGCCCCACTTCATTTTGCACTCCAGGGCCAAACTACATGTTATCCAGGTATCTGTTAATTTCCTACTTTTGCATTCTTGTCCCCTATGATGAAAAGGGAATCTTTCTTTGGTGTTAGTTCTAGAATGTCTTGTAGGTCTTCAAAGAACCATTCAACTTCAACTTCTTCAGCTTTAGTCTTTGGGGCATAGACTTGAATTACTGTGATATTGAATGGTTTGCCTTGGAAATGAACAGAGATCATTCTGTCGTTTTTGATATTGCATCCAAGTACTGCATTTCAGATTTTTCTTTTGACTGTGAGGGCTACTCCATTTCTTCTAAGGGATTCTTGCCAAAGTATTAGATATAATGGTCCTCTGAATTAAATTCATCCATTCTAGTCCATGTTAGCTTCAGTTCAATTCAGTCGCTCAGTCGTGTCCCACTCTTTGCGATCCCATGAATCACAGCATGCCAGGCCTCCCTGTCCATCACCAACTCCTGGAGTTCACTCAGACTCACGTCCATCGAGTCAGTGATGCTATCCAGCCATCTCATACTCTGTCATCACCTCTCCTCCTGCCCCCAATCCCTCCCAGCATCAGAGTCTTCTCCAATGAGTCAACTCTTTGCATGAGGTGGCCAAAGTACTGGAGTTTCAGCTTTAGCATCATTCCTTCCAAAGAAATCCCAGGGTTGATCTCCTTCAGAATGGACTAGTTGGATCTCCTTGCAGTCCAAGGGACTCTCAAGAGTCTTCTCCAACACCACAATTCAAAAGCATCAATTTTTCAGTACTCAGCCTTCCTCACAGTCCAACTCTCACATCCATACATGGCCACAGGAAAAACCATAGCCTTGACTGACAGACCTTAGTCAGCAAAGTAATGTCTCTGCTTTTGAATATACTATCTAGGTTGGTCATAACTTTTCTTTCAAGAGTAAACATCTTTTAATTTTATGGCTGCAGTCACCATCTGCAGTGATTTTGGAGCCCACAAAAATAAAGTCTGACATTGTTTCCACTGTTTCCCATCTATTTCCCATGAAGTGATGGAACCTTTAGCTTACTGATTCCTAAAATGTTGATGATCACTCTTGCTATCTCCTATTTGACAACTTTCAATTTTCCTTAATTCATGGACCTAACATTCCAGGTTCCTATGCAATATTTTTTTGACAGCATTCCACTTTACTTTCATACCAGCCCAATCTACAACTGGTCACAGTTTCCACTTTCGCTCAGCCTCTTCATTCCTTCCAGAGCTATTTCTCTGTTCTTTTCCAGTAGCATTTTGGACACCTACCAATCTGGGGACTTCATCTTTCAGTGTCATATCTTTTTGCATTTTCATACTGTTCATGGGGTTCTCAAGGCAAGAATGCTTAAGTGGTTTGCCATTTTCTTCTCTAGTGGACCACATTTTGTCAGAACTCTCCACCATAACCCATCCATCTTGGGTTGCCCTACGTGACATGGCTCATAGTTTCACTGAGTTAGACAAGATTGTGATCCATGTGATCAGTTTGGTTAGTTTTCTACCAGGCTTGATAGGTTAAGTATATGATGACCAACCTGTAGCTATGATATAGGCTGGCACAATTCTGAGAACTGGCCACAAAGAAATGGAAAAACAATGACCCTGGAACTAGAGACCAACTGTAGGTAGAAGCAATCAAGATGACGCTGATCAGATCACAGCATGACTAATTTCAAGATGATTGGCAGAGCTGACTATACTATTTTTGAATGTAGCCCTCTCTCTCTGTCTATAAAATCTCTTGACCAATGATTGTCAATGGGGATAGTCTACCTTTGGACAGGAGCTCACTCTCCTCTACATACCCTGCCCCTCATTTACTGGCTCCTGAAATAAAGCAAACTTTCCTTTCCA
The DNA here is from genome assembly GCA_917880005.1 of Nanger dama. Classification (NCBI taxonomy): domain Eukaryota; kingdom Metazoa; phylum Chordata; class Mammalia; order Artiodactyla; family Bovidae; genus Nanger; species Nanger dama. Next base: position 44,137,107 of record CAKJTW010000007.1, read on the forward strand.
CTCACCATGCCTCTTTATTGGCTTTTGAATGGCAGCAGTTGAATCATGTTTCTTTGACACCCAATGGGAGGCTGCACTCTCATGCTGTTTGTTTCATGAGTTTTCCTAAGTAGAACTGCCAGCCATGACTACACACCAAGACAACTGCAGGGAGCCCTCTGTGTGGCAAAGTGACACATTTTGCTACATTCCTGCAGCTGCCAAAACCATTTGTTTTTGGGTTCCTCCCTATTTCTCCCCTGCTCATCACTGGCTTTCAACTTATGCCTTCCTTTTTGGAATGGAAACACACATCTGGGCATGCTGACAGCTCCAAGATAGAGTAAGTCTACCCGTGTGCACCCAGGCACACTTCTCTTTTGAGCACAAAGTGCTATCTGGGCATTTTGCCAACTGTTTCTGACACGTGTGTCTAATGTTGAGGCTTAATTGTGAGCACAAAGTGCTATTTGGGCACCTTTCCAGTTGGTTCTGATGTGTGTCTGATATCAAGGGCCATTTGTGAGTGCTGAGTGTCCTTTCATTTTGTCAACTGGTTCTGGAGTGTGTCTGACATCAAAGATCATCTGCGTTGAGTAAGTGTTTGGGATTCCATGTCTGGAATCCTCTTGTAGGACTTGTGACAGTTTTGTCTTCTGGTGTGTGAGTGTCTATTTCATTTGTGTGACTGGTATCTTTGTTGCCTTTGGTAAAATGGGAAAGTCAGGTTTCAGTTCAGTTCAGTTCAGCCAGTTGTGTCCAATTCATTACAAAAACTTTACTTATGAGATTATGAATAAAGGAAAAGAAAGATGATTTTTAAAACAACATATGAAAACAGTATTCTTCAAACACCAGGGAAAATTGGTTAAGATGAAACTCTTTTTAAACTCCAAAACTGGTTCTTTTTGCATACATAGTTAGAGAAAGCTAAGTTAATAAAATACTGTTTTCAGAATTCTGTTCAGAGAACAAAAATATACCTGGGAGAGAGCTTGAAGTTAACTCTTCCCATGTTCTTGAAATACAGACACTGGCAACTTTGCTTGAGACTTCAGCCTCAGGTTAATTAATAAAACTTCAAGTCAAAATGGGGAGAAAAGAAGAAGAAATTTAGTTGATTAAACCTGTATCTTATACTGCATTAAAGAGAAATTATTCTGGGAAAAATGTATGATTTTAGAGGTTATGAAATTTATTCTTATGTTTGTCAATTAGAAAATGCTCATATAACATAGTTCAATTACGTGTTTTTTGGTTTTGTTAAGATTTTCAAAGGATAAAATTTGTAATATGTGAAAATTATAAAGGAAGCATTACAGTATATAAAGCAAGTAGGATTTGTGTTGCTGTCAAGAAAAGGTATAAAGACATGATATTTTTGTTGAGGAAAAAAGGGAGAATAATTTTGTTCTACTGCTAGTTGCTTGTGTATGAGAAAATAAGGGAAAAAATAATATAGTTCCAGAAAGTGATAAAAGGTTTGTGAAAAAGGAACCTTGAGAAAAGAACTGTGTATGCTATCAGGCTAAGAACTGATTGAATTTAATTAAATAAATAGATTTTGTTATTAACTAGCAGGGCAATCATTGAATAAATCACTCAAGTAAGCCACTTAAATATTTAAAATTTACTTGTTTGAATTTTGTTGTTTCCTGAAAGACAGCTTGAGTCCACTTTTAAATCTCCTTACTATTTTAAACTTATAGACACATATTAATTCAATTATCCATTGAGTAAATATTTATGGTAGGCTTTCTAAAATGCCAGATACTCTACTCAGTAAATTACTATACTCAGGATACTATAGTAAACAGAGTTTATTTGGTCCATGACTAATGCAAAGCACATTCTACTGGGAAGATACAAACTAGATAAATTAATAAGCAATGATTTCATTAAACTTATGATGAAGTTTTCCCCAAGGAAACCGTGAGGTACAATGGAAGTGTGTAATGGAGGAAAATTCAATTTGTTAGATTGAGAAAGGCTTCCCTGAGAATTTTACATTTAAATTAGACTCAAAATATGAATAGGAGTTGACAAGATGAAGTATGAGGGAAGATATTTTCTACAATGTTTCAAAGGCGTTATGTGACTGACATCAAAATGGTATAATTGTAGGGAAAGATTTATCATCACTGATAAGTTGAGAAAGTATTAAACTGTGTGTCAGAAATTTTAAAACATTTTACTAAGTGTAATATGGCCCTTATGATTTCCTATTAGTAAAGTGAAAGCTTTTCTGGTGAACAAAGGAAAGGAACCAGCATAATACTTGGAGTTGAGGTGAAGGTTGAATTCAGTGTGATTAGTGGGTGGATATTTCAATCTCTTCAACTGGTATTGGGCTTCCAAATAAGAACTTTTGACTTGTACTTGTTATGGACAGCATTTTAAATAAGCAATAGTATTGGCAAAATTAGCTCATTAAAAGGCCAGTTCAAGAAAGGGTAACCCCTCTAGCCAACTTCTGGCTCTCATAGCAAACAAGGAGAACTAATTCTCAGAAATATGGGTCAAACTTAACATGAAGAATGTATCTGTTTTAACATTCTTTTTGTATTCTCTAAATACTACTGAGTGTCTAAATTGACAAAAGAAGACCCCCTAAACCAAAACCCAAAATAACTAAAGTAAACTTAATACAATTTCTTGTCTCTACATCTGGGCTTGAAAAACTGATAACTTTGTTCTAACTCTGGCCAGAAGTACATATTTTTCTCTAAAGATAGATAGAGAAAATCAATAAATATATATAAAATATGATGGGCTTATGGTTGATTCTTTTTTTTTTTATGTTTTGTCCAGTTTAAAAAAAAAATCCATGTACTATATTTTGTAAAAATACATGTAGTATAATTTCAAAGTGATGAAAAGGCCATTTTTATTAAAAACTTATCTTTTCACATTTAACAGATTTAATTATTTTGATTTTAAAAACAGTATCAAAATTCACTAACAGTTAAGGATTCTTTTTCCTCTAAAATTTATTATTGGGTGTTTCCCAGGTCCCATTATATATTAGTCATGCCCAGGAAAGATAATTTGGAAATATGTAAGGTAGTTATTAGGATTAAATTTGCATATATTGGAATAACAAAAATAACAAAATAAGAGTGACTTAGGAAAGACAGATATTTCTTTATCACCTAATATTTAAGATAAATTTTTATTTTTTTATTATATAAAATAGATTTGTAATTAAGCAATACAGGGCTTGTATGGCATCTCCACAAAGTTGTCATCGACTCTTGTGGTCCACTGATCTGCAGCTCATTCTCATGATCCAAAATAGTGGCTAGAGCACCAGCCATTTTATCAAAGCTTCAAGCAAGAGGATGGGGAAAGAGAATGAAGGTTTCTGGTCTTTTCTTTCAAAGATAATTTCCAATAGTGTCACATGACACTTCCATATACAATTCAAGGACAATACTTAAAAACCCACAAGTATTTTACTTTAGTAAAATATGCCCTGGATACTTTAAAGTATCTCCTCAATATTTTAGTTTGAAATATGCCCGGGTATTTTAATCAGGTTTCTTATTTCCAAGACAGAAAGGGATAATGAGAAGAAAGAAAAGTAGGACGTTGTTGCACACCAAAAGATATATCACCATCCCTACTGTAAAAGCACAGTACTTAACAATAATTTTCTTTCTTTTCTTTTCTTTTTTTTTTTTTGTATTAAGGAATACAGGAAGGAGAATTAACATTTGCTGGGTGCCCTCAACCTTTCAGACATGTATCTCAACTAATATTTGTATTATCTTGTGAGATAGGAAGTGTATTTCTTTCATATAAAGTCAAACAGGTGAAGGTGTAATTGAACAACAGGGAAGTGGGAAGAATTGAGTTGGCTTCAGTTTACTGGTGGGATGGACTAACTTGCAATTAATATCATGTTTGCCTATGGTTTTGTACATGAAATGTATTGCTCTAATTCATCTGATAATGACTGGCTCAATTAGAGACTTGAGTTAGCATCATACTGTTGAATTGAAACTCAAATATACTGATTGAATTGAAATACACTGTATCATGAGTGGTTTATTTTGTTTGTATGCAGATATAAGTCAAATCTTCCAAATTCATGTGTATTTTCTCTGGAGCTTTTTAAATTTGTATTGCCAAGGTGAAATACAGATGCAATGTATTTGGAAGAGATAAGCAAGCACTTGGCCTCATGTGTGAGGATGTGCTTAATGGCTTTAGAGCCCATATATGCTATAAAAGCTACTTAGAAATTCACTTTTTTTTTTCCTTAGACAATTCATTTGTTCTGGAAGCATTCACGGAGGCCACCTCTGGTAATTGCTTCAAAGGACCAAAAGTTGCGGTCGGAAGTGTTCTTAGAATGAGTCTTTCTGATTCCCTGTACTTACAAACACGCTTAAGGGCACTTAATGAATAACCTTTACTGATGTACCACCCTTTCATTACCACCTGGGCTTAGAAGCAAAAGACATAAAGGTGAGAATTATTTCCTCACTGATTCAGCCCAGCCCTTCAATAGCAGTGGCACTTTGTAGATGGCATCTATCAGTGGGAAGAAAATTATACCTTAGGTCATTTTAGGCAGAACAGACCATAAAATGAAACACTATAAAAATCCTTGGGTTTATAATAGTACCATGTCATAAATCCTCCCTGTGGAGAGACAGGACTGGTGCCTGCTTTACATTTATAATGTACACAGAGGAACAATGCACTAAGAATATCCTAATTCAGGAATTATTTTTCCTGTATTATTAAAGAAATCACTTAAATGGTTGGGCACATGGGTTTTGATCTCACTATGGGAGTCTTACAGAGAAAACACACCACATACACACATGCACACATACACATGCAAATACTTCAGTAAGATGTAGCCTATTTTAAAATAAAAAAGAGCAACACAAAAATTTCATAGTTTGCAGAATTCAAATCACCAATTTGTCTCCAGTGAGGAAATAAGAAAACTATTGTGCTGGCTTCATAATAACAATTTTCTCACTCTCTCCGTCCCTCCCGTCTTTCCTTCTGTTTTTTTTTTTTTTTTTCCTCAGTAATTCCACATGAATAATTAGGAAGGTGAGATCCTAAGAGCATGACTATTTGAATATGCCAAGACATAAGAGTGGATGCTTAAGGCCCTGGGAAAGGGGTTTGCTTTCACATCTTCCTTGGTATGGTACATAAGTGATACAGCATACATGGAAGACCAAAGCCACGGGCCTCTTTAAACAATAAGCCTTTAGCAATTCACATCAACTTTACAGAGAAACTTGGTCTGCATGGGATGTGGAAATGGGGTTCAGAAATAATTTACTGATAGATGTATATTATATATATGTATATATATATACATGCATATACATACATATATATACATACTGTGTATAATACACTCTGTGTAATACTTTGTGTAAGAGTCAGGGAATTTAAGAAACACCTGCTCAAAATACACCAATTAAAAACACTTGCTATGTTAAACTACTACAGAGTTTCTATCCTAAATAAAAAATATAAAATATGGAAAAAAGTTTATATCTCAGATGTACATCACAGCATTGCTTAACATTAGTGTTTAGGAAAAAAAAAGGATACAGTCTCAGTGTGCAACAACTGCATCATTAAACTTGATGCAGCTGCTGTTTTTCGTTTACTGTAAAGACATTAAAAATCATGATTATGAAAACAAAGGAGAGAGCAAAACCATATCAAATAATTTTAATGAAAAATATACTATTGTTAAAAGAAACAATATCTTGTGCACCAAATTATGGGCCTATTTGAGGCTTAGTGATATATTGGTGAAGATTTGGGGTAATGGTAGAGAAGAGGTATTAGGCATTTGTCATTCAATCAGTGCAGATGAATATTCTCTGTAGTGTCCAAATGTAGTTCCTCTATGCTTAGATACAGGAGCCATCTCTTCATGTTCTTTCCTTTTCAATATGTCACTGCTGGCTAATTTCATATCTACCACCATGAGGAAAAGGCAGCAACATTGTTATTACTCATGATGTCATACTTTTCAGAACCTGTTTGTATTGAAACAATATAGATCTTGCTACCATAGTTCCCTAATACAATGTGTTTCGTGCTGCCTGTATCATTACATATAACGCTGCATCACCCGTCATACTGACCCATGGATGTCACAATGCCGTTTTGAAGATGACCAAATATCAAGTAGAATAATATCTTTCAATCATAGAATCTTGAGCCTGTGATTACTTCATCCTTAAAATGTGATCTGTTCTCATATATCACCACCAGCTGCATATAAAGGTAAAGGGTGTTTGAACAGAGTGAGAAGAGTACTCCCAGTCACACAAGGAATGCCCTTCCCTTATCTGGCATGTGTTTAGAATATCCCAGGAGAGCACAAAGTCACCACACAGATTGGAAGAGAAGATAGTGATAATCCAAAGCTCCATTGAATATATGAAACAACAGTCTGGAAAATCATCAAAAGAAATAGACAACTCTTGGAAGACTAAACAGTACATTATGTAATGCCTGATGAAGGATGAGTGCTAGTGTGGGGTTGGAGGGGGACACAGGGTGAAGTGTGCCTATTACCACCTCTAAAACCAGTGGATACTATAGACCCAAGGTATATTGTTCTTGAACTGCACGGGCAAACCCAGTGCATGGACTCACATGAGGTTTAAGCCCAAGGTTCTATGGTGGTAGTTCAGAGTCATGAACTCCTTTGATGAGTGACAGTCACTCCAAGTCAGAATGTCAGCACCAATGTCATAGCCTCATGTGACCCCATGAGAGAAATACTCAACTACCCAGACAAAGCATTTCACTTGCTAGACTGCCTTCCTGGAACTAGGGCATGGTGACCTGGCCAGAGGAGCGTTGGATGACCCCTTAGTTGTAATTCTAGAGCTCCTTGGGTATCTAAATGACCCAAGGTTGGATGGGTCAAAGAAAGCCCATGAGATGGAAAAAACAGAGGAAGGTCCTTGTAGGTCCCAGTCTAGACTTGAGATATTCTACCCAGACTAGCCATGGTGTGCTTGGGGTGCCATCAGTCCAGCTTTTCAGACTCTAGAGCAGGAAGTAAAAAGTTTTGAAGCAGGCATTCCAAAGAATAAGGACCATCACAAAGAATGGGAGCTCTTCTCCTGGAGTATAAGAGTGGCATTGTCTAAAAATTCTAGCTCATCTCTATTTTTTTCCTTATTGAAACTTCTTTTCCCATGCTCTCTTTTTCAAATAATCCTTTTTCTGTTGCATTTCATATGCAACTTTTAATTCCAAAACCGCCAGTACACTTGCGTTTTTATGTTTACTGTTCCTTTTTCCCTCACATACTATTTCTAGAGATTCTGCCTGTTATTTCTGGCTCTTTACTGTTCATCAGTCTAAAGAAAGGTAAGAAAAAAAGAAACAAACATAATTGATAATTGCCTGCAGTTAATTTGGTGATCAGTTACAGGTATAAATTCCCAAGACAATTAGAAAAGGGCAACTGAACCGGTTTGTATTTGGACTAGTCATAAAGAAATGAAAAAAAGAAAAAAAGGATCTTTGAAAGCCTATTTGTTTCTTTTTGCTTTTTCAGTTCAGTTCTGTCTCTCAGTTATATCCAATTCTTTGTGACCCCATAGACTGCAGCACTCCATGCTTCCCTGTCCATCACCAACTCCCAAAACTTATTCAAACTCATGACCTTTGAGTCAGTGATGCCATCCAGCCATCTCATCCTGTGTTGTCCCCTTTACCTCCTGCTTTCAATCTTTCCCAGCATCACGGTCCTTTCTAATGAGTCACTTCTTCACATCAGGTGGCCAAAGTATTGAAGTTTTAGCTTCAACATAAGTCCTTCCAGTGAGTATTCAGGACTGGTTACCTGTAGGATTGACTGGTTTGATCTCCTTGCAGTCCAAGGGACTCTCAAGAGTCTATTCCAACACCACAGTAAAAAGCATCAATTTCTTTGGTACTCAGCTTTCTTTGTAGTCCCACTGTCACATCCATACATGACTACTGGAAAAGCCATAGCTTTGACTATATGGACCTTTGTCAGCAAAGTAATGTCTCTGCATTTTAATAAAAATTTATTCAAATATAGTTGATTTACAGTATTGTGTTAGTTTCAGGGGTACAGCAAAGTGAATCAATTATACATATACATATCCACTATTTTTTAGATTCCTTTCCCATATAGGTCTTTACAGAGCATTGAGTAGAGTTCCCTGTACTATACAGAAGGTCCTTACTAGTTATCTATTTTATATATAGTAGTGTGTATATGTAGATTTCAATCTCCCAAATTATCCTTACCCCTTGTCTCTTACTCTCTGGTATCCATATATTTGTGTTCTACACTTTTGACTGCATTTCTCTTTGTAAATAAGCTCATTGGCACCAATGTTTGTAGCTTCCACATATAAGCAGTATCATATGGTAATTCTTCATCTCCCTTACTTCACTCAGTATGAGAATCTTTAGAGCCATTCATATTGCTGCAAATGGCATTATTTTCTACTTTTATGGCCAAGTAATATTATATATATATATATATATATTTGTGTGTGTGTATGTATGTATATACATATATGTATATGTATATATATTGCATGTGTATATATATGTATGTGTATATATACATACACATACACCACATCTTCACTGATTCCTCTGTTCACAGATATTTAGATGCTTCCATGTCCTGACTGTTGTAAATAGTGCTTCAGTGAACACTGTAGTGCATGTCCCTTTTCAAATTATGGCTTTCTCCAGGTATGTGCCCAGGAGTGGGACTGCTGGATCATGTGAGAGCTCTACTTTTAATTTTTAAAGGAATTTTTGTATTGTTCTTTATAGTGACTGCACCAATTTATAGTCCCTCCAGTAGTGTAGGAAGATTCCCTTTTCTCCTCAGCATCTTCAAGTACTTATTGTTTGTAGATTTTTTGATAATGACCGTTTTGACTAGGTATGAGGTGCTACCACATTGTAGTTTTGATTTGCATTTCTCCAATGATTAGTAAGTTTGAGCATCTTTTCCGGTGCTTTTTAGCCATCTGTAAGTCTTATCTGAAGAAATGTCTATTTAGATCTGCCCTTTTTTGATTGAGTTGATTTTTGAAGTTGAGCTGTTTATACATGTTGGAGATTAATCCCTTTTCTCTTGCTTTCACTGTAAATATTTTCTCCCATTCTGAGGACTGTCTTTTCTTCCTTCCTTCCTTCCTTTCTTTCTTTCTTTCTTTTCCCCATGATTCCCTTTGCTACGCAAAAGCTTTTAAGTGGGAATAGTTCCCCATTTGTCTATTTTTGCTTTTACATCTTTGCCTTGGCAGATTAAATCTTGCTATGGTTTATGTTAGAAAGTGTTTCGCCTATGTTCTCATCTAGAAGTTTTATGGTGTCCTAGCTTATATTTGAGTCTTTGAGTCATTTTTAGTTTATTTTTGTGTTTGTTGTGAGGTAGTGTTCTAACTTCATTGATTTACATGGGGCTGTTCAGCTGAGTGTCCAACTTCATTGATTTACATGAGGCTGTTCCGCTTTCTCGACATCGCTTGCTGAAAAGACTGTCATTTCTGATTTGTCTGTTCTTGCCTCAAGTGAAGATTAACTGACCATACATGTGTGGGTTTATTATTCTAGGCTGTCTATCATGTCCCTTGATGTACATGTCTGTCTTTATGCCAGTACCACACTGTTTTGATTACTTTAGTCTGTAGTAGTGTCTGTTATGCCTCAAGCCTTGTTCTTTTTCCTCAGGATTGCTTTGGCAATTCTGGGTCTTTGTCATTTGATATAAATTTTAGGATTTTTTGTTCTAGTTCTATGAAAAAATGGGTAATTTGATAAGGATTACATTATATTTGTAGATTGTTTTGGGTAATGTGACCATTTTAGCTACACTGTCTTCTGATTCAAGAACATGATATATCTTTTCATATTAATTTCTCTTTCTGATATTCCATGTTAGTGCATAGAAGTACAACAGATTTCTGTATATTAACATTGTATCCTACAACTTTGCTGAGTTCATTAATGAGCTCTAGTAAGTTTTTGGTGGTACCTTTAGGATTTTGTGTGTATAGTATAACAGCATCTGCAAACAGTAAAAAGTTTTACTTCTTCCTTTCCAACTTGGATTGTTTTTATTTCTTTTTCTTCTCTGATTGCTATGATTAGGCTTCCAATACCATGTTGATAAAAGAATGGTGAGACTGATACCAAAACCAGAAAAAGATACCACCAAAAAAGAAGTTATACACCATCACTGATGGATGTAGATGTAAAAATAATCAACAAAATATTAACAAAACTCAATAATATATAAGAGGATTATATACTATAATCAGCTGGATTTATCCCAAAGACATAAGTAATGTTCAACATCTACAAATAAATCAATGAGATACAGCACATTAACAAATGTATCATCTCAATAGATGCATAAAAAGCTTTCAATATAATTCAACTACCATTTATGATAAAAAAAAATTCTCCAAAAAGTGGGAATAGAGAGAACTTATTTCAACATAATGGTGATCATATACATGACAAATCCACAGCTAACATTACTCTTAACAGTGAAAAGCTAAAAATCTTTTCCTCTAATATGAGAAAAAATGTCATATTATTTTATTCCCATAGGCTTACACTACAGCTTGAAATCAGGAAGTATGATTCCAATAGCTTTGCTTTCTTTCTCAAGATTGATTTAGCTGTTCTGGTTCTCTTGAGAGTACATATAAATTTCAGGATTGTTTTGTCATATTTTTCTTAAAAATGCCATTGGAATCTTGATAAGGATTGTATTGATTCTATAAAAGGCTTTCAGTTCAGTTCAGTTGCTTAGTCGCGTCCAACTCTTTGCAATCCCATGGACTGAAGCACGCCAGGCCTCCCTATCCATCACCAACTCCCAGAGTTTACTCGAACTCATGTCCATTTAGTCAGTGATGCCATCGAACCATCTCATCCTCTGTCGTCCCTTTCTCCTTGTGCCTTTAATCTTTCCCAGCATCTGGGTCTTTTCAAATGAGTCAGTTCTTCACATCAGGTGGCTTAAGTATTGGAGATTCAGCTTCAGCATCAGTCCTTCCAATGAATATTCAGGACTAATCTCCTTTAGGATGAACAGATTGGACCTCCTTGCAGTCCAAGGGACTCTCAAGTCTTCTCCAACACCACAGTTCAAAAGCATCAGTTCTTCAGTGCTCAGCTTTCTTTATAGTCCAACTCTCACATCCATACATGACTACTGGAAAAACCATAGCTTTGGCTACACAGACCTTTGTTGGCAAAGTAATGTCTCTGCTTTAGGTAGTATGGATATTTTAACAATCTTAATTATTCCAATCTACGAACATGGCATAACTTTTCATCTGTGATTGTCTTTTTTTTTTTTAATTTTATTTATTTATTTATTTTAAATTACAATACTGTATTTGTTTTGCCATACATTGACATGAATCAGCCACAGGTGAACACAATCTCCCAATGCTGAAGCCCCTCCCACCTCCCACCCCACATCTTCTACCTGAATCATCCTGTGCACCAGCGCCATGCGTCCTGCATCCTGCATTGAACATAGACTGGCGCTTCGTTTCTTACAAAATAGTATACATGTTTCAATGCCATTCTCCCAAATCATCCCACCCTTTCCCTCTCCCTCAGATCCAAAAGTCCATTCTATACCTCTGTGTCTCTTTTGTTGTCTCACATACAGGGTCATCATTACTATCTTCTAAATTCCATATATATGTGTCAGTATACTGTATTGGTGTTTTTCTTTCTGGCTTACTTCACTCTATATAATAGGTTCCAGTTTCATCCATCTCATTAGAACTGAGTCAAATTTATTCTTTTTAAGGGCTGAGTAGTACTCCATTGTGTATATGTACCACTGCTTTCTTATCCATTCATCTGCTGATGGACATCTAGGTTGCTTCCACATCCTGGCTATTATAAACAGTGCTGTAATGAACATTGGGGTACATGTGTCTCTTTCAATTCTGGTTTCCTCGGTGTGTATGCCCAGCAGTGGGATTGCTGGGTCATAAGGAAGTTCTCTTTGCAATTTTTTAAGGAATCTCCACACTGTTTTCCATAATGGCTGTACTAGTTTGCATTCCCACCAGCAGTGTAAGAGGGTTCCCTTTTCTCCACATCCTCTCCAGCATTTGTTGCTTGAAGACTTTTGGATCACAGCCATTCTAACTGGTGTGAAATGGTACCTCATTGTGGTCTTGATTTGCATTTCTCTGATAATGAGTGATGTTGAGCATCTTTTCATGTGTTTGTTAGCCATCCGTATGTCTTCTTTGGAGAAATGCCTATTTAGTTCTTTGGCCCATTTTTTGATTGGTTCGTTTATTTTTCTGGAGTTGAGCTGCATTAGTTGCTTATATATCTTTGAGATTAGTTGTTTGTCAGTTGTTTCATTTGCTATTGTTTTCTCCCATTCTGAAGGCTGTCTTTTCACCTTGCTTATAGTTTCCTTTGTTGTGCAGAAGCTTTTAATTTTAATTAGATCCCATTTGTTTATTTTTGCTTTTATTTCCAGTATACTGGGAGTTGGATCATAGAGGATCCTGCTGTGATTTATGTCAGAGAGTGTTTTGCCTATGCTCTCCTCTAGGAGTTTTATAGTTTCTGGTCTTACATTTAGATCTTTAATCCATTTTGAGTTTTTTTGTGTATGGTGTTAGAAAGAGGTCTAGTTTCATTCTTTTACAAGTGGTTGACCAGTTTTCCCAGCACCACCTGTTAAAGAGACTGTCTTTACTCCATTATATATTCTTGCCTCCTTTGTCAAAGATAAGGTGTCCATAGGTGTGTGGGTTTATCTCAGGGCTTTCTATTTTGTTCCATTGATCTATATTTCTGTCTTTGTGCCAGTACCATACTGTCTTAATGACTGTGGCTTTGTAGTAGAGCCTGAAGTCAGGCAAATTGATTCCTCCAGTTCCATTCTTCTTTCTCAAGATTGCTTTGGCTATTCAAGGTTTTTTGTATTTCCATACAAATCTTGAGATTATTTGATCTAGTTCTGTGAAAAATACTGCTGGTAGCTTGATGGGAATTGCATTGAATCTGTAGATTGCTTTGGGTAGTATACTCATTTTCACTATATTGACCCATGAGCATGGTATATTTCTCCATCTATTAGTGTCCTCTTTGATTTCTTTCATCAGTGTTTCATAGTTTTCGATATATAGGTCTTTAGTTTCTTTAGGTAGGAATAGTCCTAAGTATTTTATTCTTTTCGTTGCAATGGTGAATGGAATTGTTTCCTTAACTTCTTTTCTACTTCCTCATTATTAGTGTATAGGAATGCTAGGGATTTCTGAGTGTTGATTTTATATCCTGCAACTTTACTATATTCATTGATTAGCTCTAGTAGTTTTCTGGTTGAGTCTTTAGGATTTTCTATGTAGAGGATCATGTCATCTGCAAACAGTGAGAGTTTTACTTCTTCTTTTCCAATTTGGATTCCTTGTATTTCTTTTTTCTGCTCTGATTGCTGTGGCCAGAACTTCCAGTACGATGTTGAAGAGTAGTGGTGAAAGTGGACACCCTTGTCTTTTCCTGACTTTAGGGGAAATGGTTTCAATTTTTCACCATTGAAGATAATGTTAGCTGTGGGTTTGTCATATATAGCTTTTATTATGTTGAGGTATGTTCCTTCTATTCCTGCTTTCTGGAGAGTTTTTATCATAAATGGATGTTGAATTTTGTCAAAGGCTTTTTCTGCATCTATTGAGATAATCATATGATTTTTATTTCTCAGTTTGTTAATGTGATGAATTACATTGATTGATTTGTGGATATTGAAGAATCCTTGCATCCCTGGGATAAAGCCCACTTGGTCATGGTGTATGATCTTTTTAATGTGTTGCTGGATTCTGCTTGCTAGGATTTTGTTAAGGATTTTTGCATCTATGTTCATCAGTGATATTGGCCTGTAGTTTTCTTTTTTGTGGTGTCTTTGTCAGGTTTTGGTATTAGGGTGATGGTGGCCTCATAGAATGAGTTTGGAAGTTTACCTTCCTCTGCAATTTTCTGAAATAGTTTCAGAAAATAGTTTCAGGTGTTAACTCTTCTCGAAATTTTTGGTAGAATTCAGCTGTGAAGCCGTCTGGACCTGGGCTTTTGTTTGCTGGAAAATTTATGATTACAGTTTCAATATCCATGCTTGTGATGGGTCTGTCAAGGTTTTCTATTTCTTCCTGGTTCAGTTTTGGAAAGTTGTACTTTTCTAAGAATTTGTCCATTTCTTCCAAGTTGTCCATTTTATTGGCATATAATTGCTGATAGAAGTCTCTTATGATTGTTTGTATTTCTGAGTTGTCTGTCATGATCTCTCCATTTTCATTTCTAATTTTGTTGATTTGATTTTTTTCTCTGTTTCTTGATGAGTCTGGCTAATGGTTTGTCAATTTTATTTATCCTTTCAAAGAACCAGCGTTTTGCTTTGTTGATTTTTGCTATGGTCTCTTTTGTTTCTTTTGCATTTATTTCTGCCCTAATTTTTAGGATTTCTTTCCTTCTACTAACTCTGGGGTTCTCTATTTCTTCCTTTTCTAGTTGCTTTAGGTGTAGAGTTAGGCTATTTATTTGACTTTTTTCTTGTTTCTTGAGGTATGCCTGTATTGCTATGAACTTTCCTCTTAGGACTGCTTTTATAGTGTCCCACAGGTTCTGTGTAGTTGTGTTTTCATTTTCATTAATTTTGATGCATATTTTGATTTCTTTTTTATTTCTTCTGTGATTTGTTGATTATTCAGAAGGGTGTTGTTCAGCCTCCAAATGTTGGAATTTTTAATAGTTTTTCTCCTATAATTGTGATCTAACCTTAATGCATTATGGTCAGAGAAGATGCTTGGAATAATTTCTGATTTTTTTGAATTTATCAAGGTTAGATTTTTGACCCAGAATGTGATCTATCCTGGAAAATGTTCCATGAAATTTATACTTGACAATTTCCAAAGTTTATGTTACACCTAAGAATGTTATCCTGACATAAACATGTTTTTCTTTAATTACATGTGTTCTGTGTGCTCAGTTGTTCAGTTGTGTCTGACTCTCTGTGGCCCCACTGACTGAAGCCTGCCAGGCCGCTCTGTCCATGGAATACTGGATCTGGTTGCCCTTTCCTACTCTAGGGGATCTTCCTGACCCAGGGATGTATTACATATAGTTGCTTTAATAGTTGATAGCTTTTAGCACATTTGCATTTTTAGTACCCTCATGTTTATTAGTAAACAAATCGTACTTTACACAAAGTTGAAACATTTCTTAAGAAGGAGTACTATGGCAGAGACAGTGGAATCATTAACTATTGCCTGTGCTCTCCTATACTTTCCATTCTCCAAAAATCTAATTTTGGCCAATGATCAGAAGTGAAATGTACAATTTCTGGTCCCTGTTACTTAAGACTAGATACAATTCCTCCATGAACTTTTTCCCCGTATACATGGACTTAAAAGTCATCTGCTAATATAATATCATCACAAGTTGGTGGAAGCCTGAATCCCAGAGGCAACAATGGGAACTTAATTTCTTTGAGTCTTTTGAGTGATGGACCCAGGGAAGGGGGTTGATACCATTTAATGTTCAGTAGGGGATAAGGATGATCTTTGGCACCATTTCATGATCATTAAGACCATGCAGGAGCTTGTCAGGAACAGCTCTAAAGATCAGTGGCACATGACAATTAAAACAATTGAAAATGACCTGGTATTGAACTACACATGATGCAATGCTTCTCCCAGTATGAACAAACTTTTTTTCTAGTAGTGATTTTCAATCTCATACCAAGCACTATGATTTAATTTCCTAGTTACCTTACCATGGCTGCCTGTGTACTTCTAACAGGCTATTATTATTATTTATCCTGTTAATTCATACAACATTTCATGCTTAAAACACTTTGCAATCTCAGTCTTTATGTCCTGCCTAAAAAGATGGAAAATACACTTAATTTAGAGCTTGGGAAACTGAGCTGGAAAGAGTTAAGAACTGGACGTTAGGAAAACAATCTGATAAGTCCTACAGTCTGGAGTTAAGGCTTTTTTCCCCTCTAAGAAATAAATTAACAAAACTTTGTACCTGAAGATCATACATTAAAATCTAGATGACCTCCTTCCACTCCCATAAAAAAGTAAGTGGAATGATTTTTTAATGGAATTTACTCCTTTGATTAGATCCCAAGAAAGATTTTTTAAAAATAAATCACAAATGAGTAAAAAGAATAGAAAGAAGTTTAGTATTTCATTGTTGTTGTTGTTTAATGGTCCCTGAACTCTATTATTGGGCTTAACTGGTGGCTCTATGCTGAAGAATCTCCTGCATGGCAGGATTTACAGGAGACATGTGTTCAATCCCTGGGAAAGGAAGATCTCCTGGAAGAGAAAATGGCAACTCACTCCAGTATTCTTGCCTGGAAAATTCCACGGACAGAGGAGCTTGGCCAGCCACAGTCTTTAGGGTCTCACAGAGTTGGACATGACTGAGCAACTGAACATATATACATGAATTCTTTTATAAGAACTTCTTTACAAATGTTTATCTCCAAATTTTCTCCTTAGGAAAAACATTAGTTATAGGTTAAAAAAAATATACATTTATACCAAGTTCAGTTGTGGGATTTTTGTTTTTGGTTTTTGAACTATCTAGAGTCAATCACTTTTTGGTTGTCATAAAATATAAGCAAGTTGACCTTTAAACATTTATGGCATCTTAAAAATGAAGCTGGACTGATTGTTTATACCTGGACCTCGAGGAAAAATCAGAAGCAAATCCTGAGATCATTAAAGCTTATCATTTTGTACACATATGTTCAAAGGATGTATGTCTATGATGTACCAGAAAGCATCATGCTGGTACTTCAGTTTCTTCACATTCCAGTGTACATTCATGTGTACGGTTCAGTGTACAGTACATAGAATACATTCCAGTGTACATTGTGTACATCCCAATGTACATTGTATACAGCCCAGTGTACATCCCAGTGTATAGTATACATCCCAGTGTACATCATGTACAGTCCAGTGTACAGTGTATAGCCCAAGTGCATGTCTGGAACAAATCTAGACACATTTAGAACACATTTGAAATACATCTGGAACCCATCTGAAAGTCAGGTGCATATCTGGGATATATCTGGACCACATCTGGAGTACATCTAGATACATATGGAACACATATGGAACACTCAGATGCACATCTGGAATACATTTGGGCACATGTACACCACATCTGGTGCACATCTTGTATATAGTACAAGTGTACATCCTACTGTACAGTGCAGTGTGCAGTCCAGGGTATTGTCCAGAGTACAGTCCCATGCACATTCCGGCATATAGTCTGGTGTATAGTACAAGTGCACATCCCAGTGTACAGTGCAATGTACAGTCCACAGTACTGTCCAATGTACATCCTGTGTACAATCCAGTGCACATTCCAACATACAGTTCAGTGTATAGTGTAGTATATATCAGTGTACATCTAGTGTACAGGCCAGTGTATACTGCAGTGTATACTCCAGTGTATGTCTAGTGTTTCTGTGCCTGTTTTCTCCATGTTCATAAACTCCTATGACTGGCTCCTAGTCATTCTTACAAGAAATGGTAAGGAGCAAATAGTACACAGGTTCAAAGAAGGAAGGATAAAAGAAATAAAATTTAAGTGAACTGAAAGCTGGATTGCTTGACCTTGAATTCAAGTTAGTGATGTGTGAGAGTTTTCTTGGTCTGGACCACATGAGCAACTTTCAAAACATCAGGAATTTTGCCAACTTATTGTTAAGCCTGTTATAGCTTGCAATTGATGGCAATAGTTATACCAGGGAAGTCATTTAGCAATACAAATCAAGACTTTTGATTATCAAGGTGCCTGTGTTCTAGTGGACAGTTACAGTATAGTAAGTCCAAACTCATGTCCATGCAACCTGTGATGCCACTAAAACTCCTGGATGCCAGTGTCTGGCAGTTCATGTCCTAAGTATCTCCCTGATGTATACCTTCTGGCTCATCCTGCCCTCTCTGCCTTGGTTCCTTTATCGCCTCTGCCCTAGATTTTTGCTGTTGCCAGCTCTACCTCTGGAACAATATTATTGATAAATCTTCCACTAGAGGGACTTCCTTGGAGGTCCAGTAGCTAAAACTCTGTACTCCCACTGCATGGGTTGCAGGTTCAAACCCTGTCAGGGAACTAAGATCCCACAAGCCACATGGCAACACCCCCTCCCCCAAATTTTACCACTAGAATAAGGTTTAGATAAGAATTCTACTTGTCTAGAACTAAAGAAAAGAAGATGGTTATCTTTGACTATTGGGTAAATATACTGCATAGCAGTTTCCTATATAAAACAGGTACTTCTGATTGACTGTAAAGAAGTGGTTTTCCTTTTTCTGTTTTGTTGTAGATTTCTACATATTGAATCTATGCTCATAGAACTTGTTTTTAAAATAGTTGGCCAGGACTAGGTGTGGCTAGTAGTTTTTTTTTTTTTTTTTTAAGTGTGAAAACTGCTATCCCTTTAGAGAAACTAGCAAACCAAATTTTATTCAATGTACATAAGATATATATTTCTTTAAAAAATCGTTTTAGAGCAGAAGTACAAATATAAATGCATAATATATAAGTGTAATATAGTAATGTAAAGATTACCTAATAGATACCAGACAGATGTCAGGTGCTTTACAAACATGATCCAACTATAGCAGTGATTTGGTAAATGTAGTATTACCCACAGTGAGTGATAAGACAATTGAAACTTGAAGAATTTC
Organism: Nanger dama; assembly: GCA_917880005.1. Classification (NCBI taxonomy): domain Eukaryota; kingdom Metazoa; phylum Chordata; class Mammalia; order Artiodactyla; family Bovidae; genus Nanger; species Nanger dama. The sequence continues at coordinate 44,155,856 of CAKJTW010000007.1, forward strand.
AGTGACTTGCTTGCTGCTAGTGACAAGAAAGTCAGTAAAAGACAATTCCAGATTCCAAACCCTAAACTGTCAGTCTCCAAAGTCCTTTGTTTTTACACTACACAACTGCTACCTTTCCAATAAATAGAGACTAATCTCCAGTTAACAAAGCCTGTGCTTGACTCAACAATGATCCGCTCTTAGGAAGCTCACAGGACTGAAGACCACTCTACACATCTCAAATGTGGCTTCTGATTCACATTTCTACCTCATAACAGAGATCCTGCTTGCAACCCAGTCAGAATGCAACCCTCCCACCTCCCTGGATCCCTTCTCCAGAATTGAGAAAACTCATTTCTGAGCCCTCGCTCCTGCAAATCTGATTTCATCACTGCCAATGTAGGCTGTACCCTAACCTGAATAGATTTGCTACCTTCTGTCCCAGATTCTTATCGATACTTCCATGGGTAAAAGTGTCCAAATTTTACACAATAGACTTAAATAGAAAATTTAAACTAAGTGAATAATGTACTTAAGACATTAAGATCCATTTCTGATGTCACTGCCATCCTTCTCTCCTCATTCTTCTCCTCCATCTCTTCCGCTCATCATTCCTTGCTTTTAATGCATGATACAATAATAGGAAATGTTATTTTATATACTCAGAGAGATTAGTTTAAGTCAGTTTGTCTGGCTAACTGAGATTTCTTCTAAAATGATTACTCCTTGTATCCCCATTGGAAATTTTAAATAATGTGGCACACCCTGGGAAATGGCCCTGCTGCTAATAGAAGGGTCTGTCATGCTGCTAGTAGGAGGGTCTGTCCACATTCACCATTGGCCCAGGTGAAATTGGAGAACAAAACCCATGGCACTTACCCACTTATTGGTAAGTGCCATGCTTGTCTTAATCAGCCTGGGACTGCCAAAACAAAATACTGAGCACAGTACCTTCTCACAGTTCTGGAGGCTAAGAAGTCCCAGGGCAGAGGCTAGGCAATTGTGTTCCCAGAAGAAGCCCTCTTCCAGCTTGCAGTCAGCCACTTTCTTACTGTGACCTCACAGAGTGGAGAGAGAGGTCTCCTCGGGTCTCTTCCATTAGGGCACTGATCTCTCAGGGCATACAAGCTCCATCCTTGTGACCTCCTGTAAACTTCATCACCTACCAAAGGCTCAGCTCCATCTACCAGAAGGAGGGAAACAATCTTCCCTCTACCCTTCGGAGTTCTTGGATAAGGCCCTTGCATGAAGACAGGTTAGCAAGAGAGAACCAGATGTTTATTAACATGTATGCTCCATGTAAACACAGGAGAGAAATGAGTTACTCCCCAAGATGTCCTAGAATTCAGAATTAAATATCAATAACAGGAAGGGGGAGAGAGGAGAGTACAAATGGTTTTTAGGAAAGATGACTAGGCCCTTGCAAGAATGGCTGGGAGGTATTATAATTTGTGGCAAAATCTGTCAGGGTGTGGTGTTGACCTTCAGCCTTCTGGTTGATGGCCAGGGAGAGGATTTCTTATAATTTAATTACTGTCAGATGATGGGTCTTTAGGCACTTAAGGGGAGTTCAAGAAAAGCCTCTCCTTGCACTTGCTGTTTTTCATGTGCCTACAGCTGGAAATCATCAATATGCAAACAAGGCACATATTGAGTATAATGTTCTGCTGCCCTTGAGCTCCAGATCTAAACATCATCACATTGGGGTTAGCTTCAAAACATAAATTTTGGAAAGAATCAAACGTTCAGTCCATGAAAATGGTTATTTCCTATTTGAGACAATAAATAACACATTGAAACATAAATCTACAAACAGTGATTCTAGTAATTAAGTCCCCCAAGTGACTTCTGGAGTCAGGAACTACTACAGAAATCCTGAAGAGGCAATATAATTTTCAATTTTCCTGACACTTAAATGTTTACATTTTTAAGGTGAATTCAAGTAAAATGAAAAGATTTCAATGTATTTTTAGTTTGGGGTCACTGGGGTGGTGATCCACATTTTTGAGTTTTAGCTTATATACTTCCTGTGAGAATGCATACCATCATGTCTGTGCTCATGTAAATAATAAGAAAAACATTGAGTCTGGTGTGAATGGCAGATATGCAGCTACATTCTGGACTTGCACTTCCCGTTCCAGCTTCTAGGCTGGTGTAAAAAATAAGTGCTGCAGCATTTTAAAAGCTGTGATACATAACCCAAAGTTTTACACATGTGAGTCCTATAAAATATCAATGCATCATTACTATTGTATCAGTAGTATTAGAGTACCATGTCAAAGCAATTTTTTTCTACTTTATGGATATTTAATAAGAGGTGGTTTTGAAGAGAGTGTTCAAAACCATTTTTGGTCTAGCTCACTTTTTAGACAATGGTAAATGGCATGTGTAGAAGTGCATGGCATAAAACCCATTATTGAGCCTGAATTATTGAATGGAACAGGAACATACCATACTACATTTGATATTATTGAGGATGGGGGTTGGACATTGTTCACCTGGAGTTTTGTTGACTATTATAAAAATAAAGCTATGTGTGCCATCATTATCATCTAGCAAGTCATACAAAACAGATAGTTCAGGCCTTTTGACAGTATCAAAAATCACCCCAGCTAAGAAAAAAAGGTAAATCCCAAAGAACGTATTTACTTTTCCCTCAAACCTTCTAGTTTCTGTCTTGTGTCAAATTATTCCTGCATTATTGCATTCAAATTTACTTTATAATTCATATTAAGCTATTAAGCTGCTGCTGCTGCTAAGTCACTTCAGTCATGTTCGACTGTGTGACCCCATAGATGGCAGCACACTAGGCTCCTCTGTCCCTGGGATTCTCCAAGCAAAAATATTGAAGATGGTTGCCATTTCGTTCTCCAGTGCATGAAAGTGAAAAATGAAAGTGAATTGCTCAGTCGTGCCCTACTCTTAAGCTAATGATCTCTAATACAAATTTAAATTTGATTTCCCATAATGTACTAAAATAATATTTTTGGTCTTATGTTTAGATCTTTAATTCATTTTGAGTTTATTATTGTGTATGGTGTTAGAAAGTGTTCTAGTTTCATTCTTTTACAAGTGGTTGACCAGTTTTCCCAGCACCACTTGTTAAAGAGGTTGTCTTTTCTCCATTGTATATTCTTGCCTCCTTTGTCAAAGATAAGGTGTCCATAGGTGCATGGATTTATCTCTGGGCTTTCTATTTTGTTCCACTGATGTATATTTCTGTCTTTGTGCCAGTACCATACTGTCTTGATGACTGTGGCTTTGTAGTAGAGCCTGAAGTCAAGCAGGTTGATCCCTCCAGTTCCATTCATCTTTCTCAAGATTGCTTTGGCTATTTGAGATTTTTTGTATTTCCATACAAATTGTGAAATTATTTGTTCTAGCTCTATGAAAAATACCGTTGGTAGCTTGATAGGGATTGCATTGAATCTATAGATTGCTTTGGGTAGTATACTCATTTTCACTATATTGATTCTTCTGATCCATAAACATGGTATATTTCTCCATCTTTTAGTGTCCTCTTTGATTTCTTTCACCAGTGTTTTATAGTTTTCTATATACAGGTCTTTTGTTTCTTTGTGTATATATATATTCCTATGTATTTTATTCTTTTCATTGCAACAGTGAATGGAATTGTTTCCTTAATTTCTCTTTCTATTTTCTCATTATTAGTATATAGGAATGCAAGGGATTTCTGTGTGTTGATTTTATATCCTGCAACTTTACAGGATTAGCTCTAGTAATTCATTGATTAGCTCTAGTAATTTTCTGGTAGAGTCTTTACGGTTTTCTATCTAGAGGATCATATCAGCTGCAAACAGTGAGAATTTTACTTCTTGTTTTCCAATTTGTATTTCTTTTTCTGCTCTGATTGCTGTGGCCAAAACTTCCAGAACAATGTTGAATAGTAGTGGTGAAAGTGGGTACCTTTGTCTTGTTGGTGACTTTAGGGGAAATGCTTTCAATTTTTCGCCATTGAGGATAATGTTTGCTGTGGGTTTGTCATATATAGCTTTTATTATGTTGAGGTATGTTGCTTCTATTCCTGTTTTCTGGAAAGTTTTTATCATAAATAGATATTGAATTTTGTCAAAGGCTTTCTCTGCATCTGTTGAGATAATCATATGACTTTTATTTTTAAATTTGTTAATGTGGTGTATTACATTGATTGATTTGTGGATATTGAAGAATCCTTGCATCTCTGGGATAAAGCCCACTTGGTCATGATGTATGATCCTTTTAGTGTGTTGTTGGATTCCGATTGCTAGAATTTTGTTAAGGATTTTTACATCTATGTTCATCAATGATATTGGCCTGTAGTTTTCTTTTTTGTGGCATCTTTGTCAGGTTTTGGTATTAGGGTGACGGTGGCCTCATAGAATGAGTTTGGAAGTTTACTTTCCTCTGCAATTTTCTGGAAGAGTAGGATAGGTGTTGGCTTTTCTCTAAATTTTTGGTAGAATTCAGCTGTGAAGACATCTGGACCTGGGCTTTTGTTTGCTGGAAGATTTCTGATTACAGTTTCAATTTCCATGCTTGTGATGTGTCTGTTAAGATTTTCTGTTTCTTCCTGATTCAGTTTTGGAGAGTTGTACTTTTCTAAGAATTTCTCCATTTCTTCCAAGTTGTCCATTTTATTGGCATATAATTGCTGATAGTAGTCTCTTATGATCCTTTGTATTTCTGGGTTGTCTATAAAACTCCTAGAGGAGAACATAGGCAAAACACTCTCCAACATAAATCACAGCAGGATCCTCTATGACCCACCTCCTGGAATATTGGAAATATAAGCAAAAATAAACAAATGGGACCTAATTAAAATTAAAAGCTTCTGCACAACAAAGGAAACTATAAGCAAGGTGAAAAGACAACCTTCAGAATGGGACAAAATAACAGCAAATGCAGCAACTGACAAAGAATTAATCTCAAAAATATACAAGCAAATTCTGCAGCTCAATTCCAGAAAAATAAACGACCTAATCAAAAAATTGGCCAAAGAACTAAATAGACTTTTCTCGAAAGAAGACATACAGATAGCTACGAAACACATGAAAAGATGCTTAACATCACGCATTATCAGAGAAATGCAAATCAAAATCACAATGAGGCACCATTTCATGCCAGTGAGAATGACTGCTATCTAAAAGTCTACAAGCAATAAATGCTGGAGAGAATGTGGAGAAAAGGGAATCCTCTTACATTGTTGGTGGGAATGCAAACTAATACAACCACTATAGAGAACAGTGTGGAGATTCCTTAAAAAAAAAACAAAAAAACTGGAAATGGAGCTGCCATATGACCCAGCAATCCCATTGCTGGGCATACACACCAAGGAAACCAGAATTGAAAGAGACATGTGAACCCCAATGTTCATCACAGCACTGTTTATAATAGCCAGGACATGGAAGCAACATAGATGTCCATCAGCAGAAGAATGGATAAGAAAGCTGTGGTACACAATGGAGTATTATCAGCCATTAAAAAGAATACATTTGAATCAGTTCTAATGAGGTAGATAATACTGGAGCCTATTATAAGAGTGAAGTAATCCAGAAAGAAAGACACCAATACAGTATACTAATGCGTATATATGGAATTTAGAAAAGATGGTAAAGATAACCTGTATGTGAAACAGCAAAAGAGACACAGATGTATGGAACAGTCTTGGACTCTGTGGGAGAGGGAGAGGATGGGATGATTTGGGAGAATGGCACTGAAACATGTATAATATCATATGTGAAATGAATTGCCAGTCCAGGTTCGATGCATGTAAACAGGATGCTCAGGGATGGTGCACTGGGATGACCCAGAGGAATGGTATGGGGAGGAAGGTGGGAGGGGGTTCAGAATGGGGAACATGTGTACACCCATGGCTGATTCATGTTGATGTATGGCAAAACAAATATGATATTGTAAAGTAATTAGCCTCCAATTAAAATAAATAAATTTATATTTAAGAAAAAATAAAAAATAGTGTTTTCTGTATTAGATATGTTCTTTATTTTGAAATGCTCTATGCTCAGAGAGAGAACCAAGTGATAGACTTGCCAGTAGATTACTGAGATAAGTAGAACTCATCTTCTGAGTGAATTTGGAGCTGTTTATTTGTTCCTTTAGCAATACCTGATAATACACAAACAGTTCTACAGTTAATTATTAGTGTTATTTTTTATGAAGAAATTTACTACTCTGTAATCCGTTGAGCTCTTCCTAACTTAATTATCATAGTCTACATTTCCTGTGGTTTACAATTAAAATTGTGATGAGCTAGACATTGGAGAAGGAAACGGCAACCCCCTCCAGGATTCTTGACTGGAAAATCCCAAGGACAGAGAAGCCTGGTGGGCTACAGTCATGAGGTCACAAAGAGTCAGACATGACTGAAGTGATTGAGCATGCATGCACAAGCCAGATGTAGAAACTACCCCTTGTATGACAAAACGGGTTATTTGTATTTTATTAAAATTATATGAGATATTAATTTATGAAACTTCTATTAAAATTTTATTTTACCCATCTATAAGTACCTATTAGTGATATGTTTTGTCTGAACACTTTTTCAACCCAATTTTCTCTCAATATCCACCACCAAAGTAAAGAGTTTACCATTTGTGTTCATGCCAGATCCAGTTAGTAAAAATTAATGACCCTGACATTTTATATTTTCCAAGGATGATCAAATAAGGAATGGTCTCCAGACCAGAACAAACATTTATTTTGATTAAGAAATGCTTAATCTTCCTTATATTGTCAATAGTCACCAATATTACTTCCTAAATTTCTAAAACTACCTTAGGCAATGTATTAACTTATAATATTGTACCCCATTGTTTTTTTTTTTTTTTAACCTAACTTTAATTGGCATAAAGACCAATAGTAATATTGAGAGACCACATTTCCAGTATTGTTGGTATTCTGTAGGGTGTTTGTAAATAGAAAACATTGTAAAAATTAAAGATTTATTTTTACAATATAACTATGAAGATACATTTATCCTCAAATATTCCTGGTAATTTTACACTGGCTTTAACAAAAATAAGAAATCCCTGACTGAATATGGATCCAAAAGTCTGTTACTTTATCTTCATCCTCTTGTTTGTTCTTTCCAAAATCCTGGGTGACTGAGGTAGGAATGAAGAATGTAGAATAATTAATGACTTTGTAAATGACTTCAAAGATACATTAAATTGTTAAGAACCTTTTTTTTAGTCATTTCATTATATTTTCAACAAAAAGTTATTGAATTTCAGGTATTGGACTTGACAGACTGACTAAGAAAATGATTGTAATGATAACTAAGAAATTTGATATGGACAGACCATTTGCAACTATGCTGATAGCACTTAAACTTCCATTTAAGAAGAGTTTTTTGACAAGTTTTAGACTTGGAGAAGTTTTAGACTGTTTACATATCTTTATGCTCTACATATGAATGAGATTTGCCTATTTGACTTATCTGACAACTTGTAAAATTACCACTTTGAGAATAAGCATCAGAATTAATACCACATGCCTTACAGTATTGACATGATTGAAAACAAGTATATACATAATAATATGAAAATGCTTTGTCAACTACAGAGTGACACAAATTAAATACGTTGCTGTTAAGACACTGAACTGGAAATATCCAGAGACCATTCATGAACATAGAACTTAAAGACCTACAGGTCTATAGATTTATAAATTTCAGTTTTAAATAGAATTTTTATAGAAATAATAGGAGTTATTGATCTATCCTAGCTAAAAAGTGGCGGGGGTGGGGGTGGGGAAGGGCAGAAGAAAAAGGCAGAATCTTAGAGTTTTTGAACAACAATTACATGGTAGTAGAAAGAGAAATCAGATGACAAATGAGGAGCATCTAAGACATAAAAGAAAACTATAACAGTGCGGTAGTAGAAACCAGAGACATCAGACCTAACCGAGGACAGGTTCATGATGGAAAATGACACACCTTCTTGACAGGTCTGCAGGTGTTTCTTCATGTTCAAGAGGTGGTTTTTCAGCAGAATAATCATGAAGAAAGATTAAGAACTTAAGATGGAATAGGCATGTTGTCTTTAAACACTGGCTCTTCTTTATCTATAAATTCAATCAACTTGTTTCTATCTGAACAATTACCTCTTTAATCTGCTCTCTTCCTCTCAGTGGCCTCGAACGCTTGAGAGCAGCAACACTCTTATGGATGTTTCCTGGTTTCTGAGGCCTCAGAATCACATCCCTAGAAAAAGAGAAAGAGGTAATATGGACCTTGAAGGTAAGAAAACTTTACTTCTAGGTCTTGTATTAGTCTGCTCTGGCTGCCGCGAAAAATACTACAGGTTGGATATCTTAACAGAAGTGAATTTTCTAACAGTTCTGCAGGGTAGAGCCCAAGATCAAGGTGCCATCAGTGTTGGTTCCTCGTAAGACCCATCTTCTTCCCTCGTAGACAGCCACCTTTCTCTCATTTCCTCAGAAATAGAAAGATCTCTTGATGTCTCCTTCTCTACTTATAAGGACAGCAATCGTATTTGATTAGGACCTCAAACTTAAAGTCTTTTTTAAACCTTACTTACCTGTCTTAAGGACACATGGGGATGCAGAGGTTCAACAAATGAATTTTAAGGAGGATGCAATGCAGTCAATAATAAGACCTGAGTATATCAAGGGTATATGTGACTATTTATTAATGAAACTTGGTCTCATCCAACATTTAGAATGTTGGTTATAAAATATTGAATAAGCAATACTCTCTCTTTGAAGGAAACAATTTAAACAAGATAAATACTTTTTCTCTCACTAGCATTTCTCCCATGTTTTCTGTCTCTGACTTTCCAACCTCTCCTCTATGTAGATATGACTACCTTTGTAATCTTTTAATTCAGACCTTTTCATTCCACTCTTCAAAATCTTCAATGACTCCTCACTGTTTAAAGCATAAAATTCAATATTATAAGTATTCATTTAGTCCACAATAATCTAGCCCCAACATGTATTTTGTGTCATCAGTCACTGTATACTTCAGCCACAGAGGACTGCTCCTTGATACTTGGACTTTTGGGTGACACTACACCTACAGGAACACTGTTTATTCAGCCTGTAACATCTTCTCCCTCAAAGCTCACTTCTAATTCCAGGGCTTCAGTGAAGCCTTCCTTGATCTCAGTGAGAAGAAATCACTGCCCAAACTCTTTGAACATAAGTTAATTGCTTACAAAAAGAAACTCAAAAGGGTTTAAAGACATAATCCAGTTTTCCTGCTATGCAGGCAGATTCTTGACTGTCTCAGCCACCAGGAAAGCCCAAACATAAGACATGATACTATGAAATGTCTAGAAGAAATCACAGGCAAAACATTCTCTGACATTCAGTTCAGTTCAGTTGCTCATTCATGTCCGATTCTTTGTGACCACATGAATTGCAGCACACCAGGCCTCCCTGTGCATTACCATCTCTAGGAGTTCACTCAGACTTACGTCCAACGAGTCAGTGATGCCATCCAGCCATCTCATCCTCAGTCGCCCCTTCTCCTCCTGCCCTCAATCCCTCCCAGCATCAGAGTCTTTTCCAGTGAGTCAACACTTTGCATGAGGTGGCCAAAGTACTGGAGTTTCAGCTTTAGCATCATTCCTTCCAAAGAAATCCCAGGATTGGTCTTCTTCAGAATGGACTGGTTGGATCTCCTTGCAGTCCAAGGGACTCTCAAGAGTTTTCTCCAACACCACAGTTCAAAAGCATCAATTCTTCAGCACTCAGCCTTCTTCAAAGTCCAACTCTCACATCCATACATGACCACTGGAAAAACCATAGCCTGGACTAGATGGACCTTAGTCGGCAAAGTAGTGTCTCTGCTTTTGAATATACTATCTAGGTTGATCATAACTTCTCTTCCAAGGAGTAAGCGTCTTTTAATTTCATGGCTGCAGTCACCATCTGCAGTGATTTTGGAGCCCCCAAAATAAAGTCTGACACTGTTTCCACTGTTTCCCCATCTATTTCCCAAGAAGTGATGGGACCGGATATCATGATCTTCGTTTTCTGAATGTTGAGCTTTAAGCCAACTTTTTCACTTTCCTCTTTCACTTTCATCAAGAGGCTTTTTAGCCTCTCTTCACTTTCTGCCATAAAGGTGGTGTCATCGAAGGTTTTGATATTTCTCCCAGTAATCTTGATTCCAGCTTGTGTTTCTTCCAGTCCAGCGTTTCTCATGATGTGCTCTGCATATCAGTTAAATAAGCAGGGTGACAATATACAGCCTTGAGGTACTTCTTTTCCTATTTGGAACCAGTCTGTTGTTCCATGTCCAGTTTTAACAGTTGCTTCCTGGCCTGCATACAGATTTCTCAGAGGCACATTAGGTGATCTGGTATTCTCATCTCTTGAAGAATTTTCCACAGTTTGTTTGGATCCACACAGTCAAAGGCTTTGGAATAGTCAATAAAGCAGAAATAGATGTTTTTCTGGAACTCTCTTGCTTTTTCCATGATCCAGCAGGTGTTGGCAATTTGATCTCTGATTCCTCTGCCTTTTCTAAAACCAGCTTGAACATCAGGAGTTCACGGTTCACGTATTGCTGAAACCTGGCTTGGAGAATTTTGAGCATTACTTTATTAGCATATGAGATGAGTGCAATTGTGCGGTAGTTTGAGCATTCTTTGGCGTTGCCTTTCTTTGGGATTGGAATGAAGACTGACCTTTTCCAGTCCTGTGGCCACTGCTGAGTTTTCCAAATGTGCTGGCATATTGAGTGCAGCACTTTCACAGCATCATCTTTCAGGATCTGAAATAGCTCCACTGGAATTCTATCACCTCCACTAACTTTGTTGATAGTGATGCTTTCTAAGGCCCACTTGACTTCACATTCCAAGATGTCTGGCTCTAGATTAGTGATCACATCATCATGATTATCTGGGTCATGAAGATCATTTTTGTACAGTTCTTCCATGTTGTACCAATGTTTTCTTAGGTAATAATGACAAAGAAATCCAGTTGAGCTATTTCAAATCCTGAAAGATGATGCTGTGAAAGTGCTGCACTCAATATGCCAGCAAATGTGGAAAATTCAGCAGTGGCCACAGGACTGGACAAGGTCACTTTTCATTCCAATCCCAAAGAAAGGCAACTCCAAAGAATGCTCAAGCTACCACACAATTGTACTCATCTCACAAGCTAGTAAAATAATGCTCAAAATTCTCCAAGCCAGGCTTCAGCAATACATGAACCATGAACTTCCAGATGTTCAAGCTGGTTTTAGAAAAGGCAGAGGAATCAGAGATCAAATTGCCAACATCTGCTGGACCATCAAAAAGCAAGAGAGTTCCTAAAAATATATCTATTTCTGCTTTATGGACTATGCCAAAGCCTTTGACTGTGTGGATCACAATAAACTGTGGGAAATTCTGAAAGAGATGGGAATACCAGACCACCTGACCTGCTTCTTGAGAAACCTTTATGCATGTTAGGGAGCAACTGTTAGAACTGGACATGAAACAACAGACTGGTTTCAAATAGGAAAAGGAGTATGTCAAGGCTGTATATTGTTATCCTGCTTATTTAACTTATATGCAGAGTACATCACGAGAAACACTAGGCTGGAAGAAGCACAAACTGGAATCAAGATTGCCAGGAGAAGTATCAATAACTTCAGATATGCAGATGACACCACCATTATGGAAGAAAGTGAAGAGGAACTAAAAGGCCTCTTGATGAAAGTGAAAGTGGAGAGTGAAAAGGTTGTCTGAAAGCTCAGCATTCAGAAAACGAAAATCATGGCATCTGGTCCCTTCACTTCATGGGAAATATATGGGGAAACAGGGGAAACAGTGTCAGATTTTATTTTTTTGGTCTCCAAAATCACTGCAAATGGTGACTACAGCCATGACATTAAAAGACTCTTACTCCTTGGAAGAAAAGTTATGACCAACCTAGGTAGCATATTCAAAAGCAGAGACATTACTTTGCCAATAATGGTCCATCTAGTCCAGGCTATGGTTTTTCCAGTAGTCATGTATGGATGTATGAGTTGGACTGTGAAGAAAGCTGAGTGCTGAAGAATTGATGCTTTTGAACTGTGGTGTTGGAGAAGACTGTTGAGAGTCCCTTGGACTTCAAGGAGATCCAACCAGTCCATTCTGAAGGAGATCAGCCCTGGGATTTCTTTGGAAGGAATGATGCTAAAGCTGAAACTCCAGTACTTTGGCTACCTCATGTGAAGAGCTGACTCACTGGAAAAGACTCTGATGCTGGGAAGGATTGGGAGCAGGAGGAGAAGGGAACGACTGAGGATGAGATGGCTGGATGGCATCACTGACTCGATGGACATGAGTCTGAGTGACCTCCAGGAGTTGGTAATGGACAGGGAGGCCTGGCATGCTGCGGTTCATAGGGTGGCAAAGAGTAAAGAGTCGGACACAACTGAGTGACTTAACTGAACTGATACACACTACTGCATATAAAACAGATAATTAATAAGGACTTACTTAACAGTACAGGGAACTTTACCCAATCCTCACTAATGACACAAATGGGAAAATAACCTAAAAAGAGTGGGTATATGTATATGTGTGACTGATTTACTTTACTTTACACCTGAAACTAACACAATATTATAAATAAACCTGTTAAGTTTTTAGAAAATAATTTAAAAAAGAAAGGTGCAATATGTATGTATAACAGAATACTACTCAGTCATAAAAAAATGATGAAATAATGCCATTGAAGCAACATGGAAGTGATCATACTATGTGAAGTAATTCAGAAAAAGACAAATATCATATGATATCACATATATGTGGAACCTAAAATATGGCACAAATGAACCTATCTGAAACAGAAACAGATCCCACATATAGAGATCAGATATGATTGCCAAGGGGAGGTGGGGGAGGGGAGGCCTGGGCCGGGGATTTTGGGATTTAATAAATGCAAACTATTGCATTTAGAATGATTAAACAACAAGGTCCTACTTGTATAGCACAGGGAACTATAACAATCTCCTAGAATGAACAATAATGGAAAAGAATACAAAAGATAATGGTGAGAACAAAATGGCAGAGGAGTAGGTGGACATGGAGTACATTTTTCTCCACAGATAAATCAGGAATACAGCTTCAGACACAGAAGTGCATGCCAAACACCAGCTGCGAGAGGACAGGAGTACCTGACCAGTGGAAAAGAATATATAGAACCACGCAAAAGTTGGTATGATGAAGGAACTAGGAGGGGAAACAGAAGTGTTAGTAGGACTGGACTTGCTCTCAGCAGGTGAGGGAACTGAAGCAGGGGTTCCATCCCCACATCAGGGCAATTGTCTGAGTCAGAGGAGAAACATCTAAGACTGAGAAGGAAACAGCTGATCTGTGGTAACCTAAATGGAATGAGAACCTAAGGGTCCTTGCCACAGTCATACATACTCTGGACAGGGATGCAGGTCCTCTAGAAGGCACAGCAGCTAGGAGCTGGAGTTAAGGAATTATGGAGCAATCCCAGGGCCAGCGCTGTTGTTGACTGGAGAGACAGATCAAGGGGATGTGGGGGAGTAGGTTGTGGTGGGAAATGCCTGTCGAGGAAAGCCAGGCAGCCCCAGAAGCAAGGCAATACTGCTGAGTCACACATAGTGGGTGGAGCCATCACCATAACCTCTCTCTCCCCCACAGGCCAGCACTGGCAGCTGAACAATAGAGAGGCTGGCACATCAAACACCTGATGCACTGAACTACAGAGTAGGACCCCAACCCAGTGTGCTCCTTTAAGTGACTAATGCTCCAAAAAAAGAGTAGGACCCCAGCCAGGCGGGCCCCTCCATATGCCTGATGCATGAAAAAACAGAGAATGACCCCAGACAAGAGAGCCCTCTAAGTGCCTGAATGGGTGGAGCTACAGAGAAAGGCTGACCAAAGAGTCCTTCTGATCATCAGCTACAAGAGGCTAAAAAAAAAGACTCGATAGGACCAGAACTCCTGTGGTGGAAGCAGTCTGTGTCCCTGCACACTTGGCACTGTCAAGGTCCCTGCAAGCCAAACAGCTACACCAATTTCAAGCTCAATTCTCACTGGGGCAGAGCTGCTATAGGCAAAAAAAAAAAAGAAAGAAAAAAGTATTGCATCTATGCACACAGGGTCACTTTGGTCATGTCTAACTGTCTGTGGCCTGTGGACTGTGGCTTGCCAGGTTTCTCAGTCAGGGGGTTCTCCAGGCAAGAATACTGGCATGTATTTGCCAATACTGGTTGCCATACCCTTCTAGAGCACTATATTTCCTGCTGCCCTAGGTGCCAACTCCCCTGAATACCTGGTGCTGACAGAACCCCTGTGACTCAAGCAGCTGGACCACCTCCACGCCTGGCCCTCACAGGGGCAGGCCCAAGTCCTCCAGGGAAGCCTCAGAAGCAAACCCCAGTGGACGATCCACATGCAGAGGTGGGAATGAAGCCACAATTGGAACACAAGGGCAGTGTGGCTAAGGAAGAAGACCCAAAACCTTCCCCCAGCTGTACAAGCTGCAGATTAAATCCACAGGATCAACTAGGCAGACTGTCTATAGAATATATAAAAGGACATTGAGAGCTCCCACAAAAGAAAATGCACTAGTTGTGGTAGCTGTGGACACTGGAGGCAAGAACACACATGTATAGGACCAGATTAGAATCTGAGCTGCACCCACAGCAGGTCCAGAAGGGACCACAGAATTGGAGGGCTTCCTGGGGAGGTGAAGTGGACTGTGACTTTCAGCTAGGAAAAGAATCTGACAACAGTGACTCAAGAATTATTTTTATGTTTTGACTTGTTCTGTAGATTCTTTTGGATTTTTTTTTTTTACTTTTTTATTTTTCTCCTCCCACCCCCATTCTACTTGTCAATTTTATTGGCACTATGAAATCTAATTAAGTCTTTGAGCTTTTCTTTTCTCAGTAATGTTTTTATTGTTTTTTATAAACCTCTGCCTCTGCACTGGGCTTTTGCAGTTCTGTGGTGCTTTCCTTCTTTTTCTCTCTTTTTTAATTTTAATTTTTAAAAACCTATTACTATTTTTCTACACTTATTCCCTTGCTTTCATTTCCTACTGTCCTTTTCCCCTTGCAGTTAATCTTAAATGTGTATAAATTTTCTTTATCTACCTCTATTTAAATTTGCATATATATTCTTTATTTCTTTCCTTTTCTCTCAACATATTTATTTTTATTTTTATTTCTTTATTCCCTTTGGCACCTAGCTTTATTTTTGTTGTCCAGTTTCTGCTTTAATTAGTGTTGTTCTTAAATGGGAGATATAATTTTTGGTTTTCTTTATTCACTGGGTCAATCTATTGTACTTTATTTTTGGACTGTTTTGATTTTGCACCAACTCAATGGACATAAGTTTGAGTAAGCTTTGGGAGCTGATGATGGGTGGGGAAGCCTGGTGTGTTGCAGTCCATGGTCACAAAGAGTTGGACACGACTGAGTGACTGAACTGAACCTCTAGGTGTGTATGTATATGTGTATATTAAGTCACAGTTTTTATTGTTGTTATAAACCTCTGCTTTGATTTTGGGCTTTTGCAGTTCTGTGGAATTCTCCCTTTTTTTTCTTTTCTCTTTTTTAAAAAATTTAATTGTTAATTTTTTGGAACCTATTATTTTTTTACATTTATTCCTCGTTACTTTTCCTACTATTCTTTTCCCCTTGTAGTTAATCTTTAATGTATATAAGTCTTTTTTATCTACCTCTGTTTAACTTTGCATATATACTCTTTCTTTCCTTTCCTCTCAATATATTTGTTAGTTTTGTTTTCTTTGCTTTATTCCCCACTTGGCACTTTGCTTTAGTTTTGTTTTCCAGTTTGTGCTTTAGTTAGTTTAGTTCTTAACTGGTAGATATAATTTTGATTTCCTTTGTTCGCTGGGTCAATCTACTGTACTTTACTTTTTTGGACTGTTTCAATTTTGCTTTTGGGTGTATATTCCATTATTTTAATTGTCATTTGCCTGATTTTATAACTGCCATTTGTCTGGGGTTCATCTTTGGTTTCTCATTTTGGATATGTGTTTTAATCTCACTTAATGCCATAACTGGATAAAGCAATGGCACCCCACTCCAGCACTCTTGCCTGGAAAATCCCATGGATGGAGGAGTCTGGTGGGCTGCAGTCCATGGGGTTGTGAAGAGTCAGAAATGAGCAACTTCACTTTCACTTTTCACTTTCATGCATTGGAGAAGGAAATGGCAACCCACTCCAGTGTTCTTGCCAGGAGAATCCCAGGGACAGGGGAGCCTGGTGGGCTGCTGTCTATGGGACTGCACAGAGTCAGACACAACTGAAGCAACTTAGCTGCAGCAGCAGCAATTCCATAACAAACCACTTGTGGAATCTTCCTTCCTGACCAGACATCAAGCCCTGGTCTTTGGAGTGGGAGCACTGACTCCAAGACTTTAGAATAGCAGAGAACTAACGCTAGGGTGTATCAAATAGTGAGAACTCACACAAAGGAAAACCACTGTAATACAAGACCCTGCATCATCCAACCATCAGTAGCACCCCATGCAAGATGCCTCATCTAACCAACAAACAAAACAAAAGTACAAAC
This sequence comes from Nanger dama, assembly GCA_917880005.1. Taxonomy (NCBI): domain Eukaryota; kingdom Metazoa; phylum Chordata; class Mammalia; order Artiodactyla; family Bovidae; genus Nanger; species Nanger dama. The sequence goes on from CAKJTW010000007.1 coordinate 44,172,380, forward strand.
AGAATCATCAGCAGACAGGATTACCACCTCACTGAGCATTGCCCATTAGAGAGGGGGGTGGGGGAAAGCACTAACTCATCACAAATCTCATCCTATGCAAAGTTTACACAAACCATTGGACCAACCTTAGGAGGGCAGAAGCAAAAAGGAAGAAAGAATTCAACATTGAAACCTGGGAAAAGGAAACCTGAAACACAGTAAGTTAAAAATAATAATAATAATGAAAAGGCAGAGAGATACCACACAAATGAAGGAACAAACTAGAAACACAGAAGTCATAATGAAGAGGAAATAGGCAAATTACCTGAAAAAGAATTCAGAATAATGACAGTAAAGATGATCAAAAAACTTGAAAACAGAACAGAGAAAATGTAAGAATCAATCAACAAAGACCTAGAAGAATTAAAGAATTAACACACAGAGACAAACAACACAATTACTGAAATTAAAAATACTTTAGTCTGAAGCAGAAGAACAAACAAGTGAGCTGAAAGATAAAATGGTGGAAATAACTTCTGAAGAGCAGAATAAAGTAATAAGAATCAAAAGAACTGAGGATAATCTCAGAGACCTCTGAGACAATATCCAACATACCAATTACTAGGAAAAAAAAAAAAACAACTGTAAGAAACACAAACACATGCAGATTAAACAACACATTTCTAAATAACTAACAGGTTACTGAAGAAATCAAAAGGGACATCACAAAATTTCTAAAAACAAATGACAATGAAACCATGACAACTCAAAACCTATGGGATGCAGCAGAAGCATTTCTAAGAGGGAGGTTTATAGCAATACAATCATACCTCAAGAAATAAGAAAAACACCAAATAGACAACCCAACTTTATACCTAAAACAACTGGAAAAAAAGAACAAAAGACCTCAAAGTTAGCAGAAGGAAATGAATCATAAAGATCTGAGCAGAAATAAATGAAAAAGAAATGAAAGAAATAATAAAGATTAATAAAACTAAAAGCTGTTTCTTTGAGAAGATAAACAAAATTGACTAAACTTTTGCCATACTCATCAAGAACAAAAGGGAGAAGAATGAAAGCAATAAAATTAGAAATGAAAAGGAGAGGCTAAAGCAGACAATGCAGAAATATAAAGGGTGATAAGAGACTATTATGTATGTGGCAATAAAGTGGATAACCTGGAAGAAATGGAGAGATTCTTAGAAAAGTTCAATCTTCCAAGACTGAACCAGTAAGAAATAAAAATTATGAATAACCCAATTACATGCACTGAAATTGAAGCTGTGATCAAAAATCTCCCAAAAACAAAAGCCCAGGACCACATGGCTTCACAGGGGAAATTTTTTCAAACATTTAGAGAAGAGCTAATGCCTAGCCTTTCAAAGCTGTTTCAAAAATTGCAGAGGAAGGAACACTTCTCATCTCATTCTATGAGGCCACCATCATCCTGATACCAAAACCAGACAAAGACAACATTAAAAAAGAAAGAAAGAAAGAAAACTATAGGCCAATATCACTGATGAACATAGATGCAAAAATACTCAACAAAATTTTAGCAAACAGAATTCAGCAACACATCGAAAAGCTTCTACACCATGATCAAAGTTGGGTTTACTTCAGGGATGCAAACATTTTTAGTATACACAAAGCAATCAATGTGATACACCATATTAACAAATTCAAAGATAAAAACCACATCATAATCTCAATAGATGCATAAAAAGCCTTTGGCAATACTCAGCACCTATTTATGATTAAAACTCTTCAAAAAATGGACATGGGGAAACTTAACTCAACATAGTAAAGGCCACATATGATAAGCCTACAGCAAGCATTATTCTCAATAGAGAAAACCTGAAAGCATTCCCCCTAATATCAGGAACAAGACAAAGGTTTCCACTTTCACCACTATTATTCAAGATAACTTTGGAAGTCCTAGCTACAGCAATCAGAGGAAAAAAAGAAAGGAAAAAAAACTCAGATTGGAACAGAAGTAAAGCTTTCATTGTTTGCAGATGACATGATACTGTACATAGAAAGAAAGAAAGTGAATTCGCTTAGCCATATCTGACTCTTTGCAACCCCATGGACTGTAGCCTACCAAGCTCCTCTGTCCATGGACTTCTCCAAGCAAGGGTAGTGGACTGGATTGCCATTTCCTTCTCCAGGGGATCTTCCCAACCCAGGGATAGAACCCAGGTCTTCCACACTGCAGGCAAATGTTTTATTATCTGAGCCACTAGGAAAGCCATACTGCACATAAAATTCCCAAAGATAGTAACAGAAAATTATTAGAGCTAATCAGTGAATTTAGCAAGGTGGCAGGATATAAAAGCCATGCATGGAAATCACTTGTATTTCTATATTTTAACAATGAAAAATCAGAAAGAGAAATTAAAGAATCAGTCCCTTTCACCATTTCAAAAGAAGAATTAAATATCTAGGAATAAACTTACTTAAGGACACAAAAGAACTGTACACAGAAAATTATGACACTGATGAAAGAAATCAAAGATAGCATAAACAGATGAAGATATATTCAATGTTCCTGGGTAGGAAAAATCAATACTGCCTGAAAATGACTATACTACCAAACACAATCTACAGATTCAAGGTGATCCTTATCAAATTACCAATGGCATTTTCTACAGAACTAGAACAAAAAGAAAATTCATAATTCATATGGAAATACAAAAGAACCCAAATAACCAAAGCAGTCTTGAGAAAGAAGAATGGAGCTGGAGGAATCAACCTTCCTGACTTCAGATTATACTACAAAACTACAGACATCAAGACAGTATGGTACTCGCACAAAAACAGAAATACAGACCAATGGAACAAGATAGAAAGCCCATAAATAAACCCATGAACCTATGGGCACCTTAGTTTTGACAAAGGAGGCAAGAATATACAATGGGGCAAAGATAGTGTCTTCAGTAAGTGGCACTGGGAGAACTGGACAGCTACATGTAAAAGAATGAAATTAGAACACTACCTAACACCATACACAAGGATAAACTCAAAATGGATTAAAGACCTAAATGTAAGACCAGAAACTTTAAAACTCTTAGAGGAAAACATAGGCAGAACACTCAATGACATAAATCAAAGAAAAATCCTCTATGACCCACCTTTAGAGTAATGGAAATAAAACCAAATGTAAACAAATGGGACCTGATTAAACTTAAAAGCTTTTGCACAGGAAAGAAAACTATAAGCCAGGTGAAAAGACAGCCCTCAGAATGGGAGAAAATAATAGCAAATGAAACAACTGACAAAGGATTAATTTCCAAAATATACAAGCAACTCATACAACTGAATACCAGAAAACAAACAACCCAATCAAAATGTGGGGGAAAGACCTAAACAGGCATTTCTCCAAAGAAGACATACAGATGGGTCACAAACACATGAAAAGATATTCAACCTCACTCATTATTGGAGAAACACAATTCAAAATTTCAATGAGATATCACCTCAAAACTGTCAGAATGGCTATTGTCAAGAAGTCTACAAACAATAAATGTTGGAGAGGATGTGGGGAAAAGGGAATATTCTTGTACTTTTGGTGGGAATGTAGCTAATAAAAACACTATGGAAGATGGTATGGAGATTTCTTAAAAAACTAGAAATAAAACCACCATATGACTCAGAAATCTCACGCCAAGGCATACATCTCCAAGAAGCCAAAACTGAAAAAGACTCATGTATCCCATTATTCATTACAGCACTGTTTACAAGAGCCAGAACATGGAAGCAACCTAGATGTCCATTGACAGATGAATGGATAAAGAAGTCGTGGTACATGTACACAGTGGAATATTCAGTTTAGTTCAGTCACTCAGTCATGTCTGACTCTTTGTGACCTCATGAATTGCACCACCCCAGGCCTCCTTGTCCATCACCAACTCCCAGAGTTCACTCAGACTCACGTCCATCGAATCCGTGATGCCATCCAGCCATCTCATCCTCTGTCGTCCCCTTCTCCTCCTGCCCCCAACCCCCTCCCTGCATCAGAGTCTTTTCCAAGGAGTCAACTCTCTGCATGAGGTGGCCAAAGTACTCGAGTTTCAGCTTCAGCATCATTCCTTCCAAAGAAATCCCAGGGTTGATCTCCTTCAGAATGGACTGATTGGATCTCCTTGCAGTCCAAGGGACTCTCAAGAGTCTTCTTCAACACCACAGTTCAAAAGCATCAATTCTTCAGCGCTCAGCCTTCTTCAAAGTCCAACTCTCACATCCATACATGACCACAGGAAAAACCATAGCCTTGACTAGATGGACCTTAGTCGCCAAAGTAATGTCTCTGCTTTTGAATATGCTATCTAGGTTGGTCATAACTTTTCTTCCAAGAAGTAGGTGTCTTTTAATTTCATGGCTGTAGTCACCATCTGCAGTGATTTTGGAGCCCCCAAAAATAAAGTCTGACACTGTTTCCACTGATTCCCTATCTATTTCCCATGAAGTGATGGGACCGGATGCCATGATCTTTGTTTTCTGAATGTTGAGGTTTAGGCCAACTTTCTCACTCTCCTCTTTCACTTTCCTCAAGAGGCTTTTAGTTCCTCTTCACTTTCTGCCATAAGGGTGGTGTCATCTGCATATCTGAGGTTATTTATATTTTTCCTGGCAATCTTGATTTCAGCTTGTGTTTCTTCCAGTCCAACATTTCTCATGATGTACTCTACATATTACTCAGCCATAAAAAGGAAGTCAGTTCTGATGAGGTGGATGAACCTAGAAACTATTATACAAAGGGCAATAAGTCAGAAAGAGAAAGATAAATATAGTATTCTAACACATATACATGGAATGTAGAAAAATGGTACTAAATAATTTATTTACAGGGCAGCAGTGAAGAAGCAGATATAGAGAACAGACTTAGGACATGGGGAGAGGGGAGGAGAGGATGAGATGCATGGAAAGATGAACATTACCATATGTAAACTTAATTACCATATGTAAAATAGATAGCCAACAGGAATTTGCTGCTGTATGGCTCAGGAAACTCAAACAGGGCTCTGTATCAACTGGAAGAGGTAGGATGAGGAGGGAGATGTGAAGGGGTTTCAAAAGGTAGTGGATATGTGTATACCTGTGGCTGATTCATGTTGAGGTTTGCAATTAAAAACATAAATTTAAGAAAAATAATGCATATCTGTGTATAACAGTCATTTTGTTGTACCTCAGATATTGACACAACATGTAAATCAACTATACTTCAATTTAAAAAATAAATTAAATTAAAAAATAATTCCTTACTGTCTTCCCCAAAATAATTGAGCTTCTCAAGGCAGAGAATACTTTATTTATATTTTAGCCTTCAAAGCTTATAAACAAAAGTAAACAAAACTCCATCGTACAGTAAGCATTGAATAACTGCTCAGTGATTGCAGAATTTGGAGAGGCTATATAGCATAGTTATTAGAAGTGTCTGATAGGTAAAGAAGGTAAAAATAGAAAATATCCTTTAAAAACTGAGCTTTTTCTCCAAGAGAAGGAAGTGTCTTTATTTAACAAAAGAAGCTACAAACATCTATATGGAATGGCCTCAAAAATGAGAGCAACCAGACTCTAATTCACTAGGCCTTCCAAAATACAGCTTGATTCCAAAAGATACACATATCCATTTTTCTGTTTGAGCAGCAAGAATAGTAAGAGGACGTAAAAGCAAAACTCTTCAAATATGCCCCGAGTTCCATGGAAAGATCATACTTTTGGTTGCCAAGTGGAATACAGGAGGGAGAGGCCTGGACTGGGGAATTTGGGATTAGTAAAAACAAACTAAATGCAAACTTCATGTCACTTCCACGACCATGTTAACTGAAAGTCGCCATACCGTATATAATCCAGGGAATGGTAAGAAAGCGTTCCATGGACTAATAGTCTGTTAAAGTAAAAAAATACCTTGTTTTGAGTTCACATTGAGTATCTTTTCATAAGAAGTTGTAGAACAGCACAATTAAAATTAAATGCTAATTGTAACAAGATGGTGGCTACAGAATATAACTCAGCCTTAATAGATTTTTTAATGCTGCTCTTTATACCAAATGTGAGCAACCCTTTAGCCAATAAAGTAAATTATCTGATCTTCAAATGGGTACTTTATCCTCATTCAGGCTGATATTGCAGCAACATCATGGATTTCTCAGACTTTGTGAATCGACAGAGTATTTCAGAGGTGAGCATTGACTACTAGAAGCAAAGTTTTTGTTTTTTAAACAACTTTCAAACTAATAGATGAAACATCTCATTTTGGGCCAAGGATGCATTTGCTCTAGCAACCTAGAGGAGCAGAACGGGTTGAATCAGTTAAGAAGGAATAGAATAATGTTAATGTGTCAGCCAAACATCAAAGTATAGAGTTATTGCAGGTCAAATTTTTTTTTAACTTTTTCTTTTTAGTATCCATGTCTGTCTATACTCTTTATTTCTAAAGAGCTTAAATATTAATATGCCATGAAATATCATCCTATATTTCTAAAATATCTTTGAAAAACCATTAACTAATTTGCTAATAATAAACTTTGAGCTCTTGGTGGGGGGAGCACTGGTTTTCTTTCTCTTTAAATAACCCCCCAAAAGGAAATTCAAATGAGAAAAATGTATTCCTTCTAATATGTCCATTCAGCAAATGTTCTAAGTGGCTTAGTGTGGGGCCCTAAATGGGAAACCTTAAAAACAAAGGGGCTAGCTTTGCGGTCGAAAACCTAAGATGGTGCCTGGCAGAAGAGATGGAGGTCTATGTTGTTTGTCAAAGTTTCTTGATTGGCTCTCTTGATTTCCATGCATGTAGACAGTGTGTGATCTCCATAGACTCCTGTTATAATGAAGGGACATGACAATTGGACCTTTAACGTGATTGGTGCAACTATGGAAAGTCCCTCCTAAAACCCTCCTGTTTGTCTATATAAGCTGGGAGTTTGCAACAATAAACTGGAACTGCTTAGACGGAACCCCTGTCGCGTCTGATTGTCTCTCACTCGCCGAGGGGCTGGGTTGGTGGACAGCAGGCTTACCTCTCCTTGGGAACCCCTCGGCTTTGCTGAGGGAAGTTCCACTGCCTCTACTCTTCCTGAGGAGTGCCCCCAGCAGAAACTGGTGCCCAACGTGAGGCATGAAGTGGAAGGATGGAGGTGGTGTCACCGTGTGGCTCTGAAAGAGGAGCGACGAAGGACCCTAGGCTGGTCACAGCACGGAGCTCCCTTTAAAGGAGTATCACCTGAGGTAACATGGACTTCAAGGTGGGCCCCCTTCCTTCATGAGGGAAGTGGCAAAAACTCTCTTGACTTATTTTCCTTCTCCTCTTCTTTTCTGATCCGTCCTTAATTCCTTTTTCCGGAGTTTCAGTGAACAGGGGAACAGTTGTGGAGGCAACTGATAAGTCCTGGCTAGGGCCACTCTCTGGCGGACTTTGAAGGCCCCACAACAGGTAACTAGAGCCCGAGTGGGTGACACTCCCTTTAATCATTCTTAACTGAGGATGTGGCCTAAAATCTTCCCTGTGGGCACAGGTCAGGCACTTAAAGGCCATTAGGGTGCCTGCCACTTGAAGACTCTCATGACAGGATAAGGGGGTCACGGAATGGGCTAGAAACCTCTAGGGTGCCTACCCTCAGCAAGAAAACTTCCGTGCAATGACGCAGGCACATAAACAGTTCCAAAAGCATACCATAAGCCCAACTTTCTGGCTGCCACCACTCCCAAAAAGATTTTTGGTGGTTGTCCTCAGTGACTTTTCTTTCTATTCTCTTTCAGCAGCATGGGAAATAACATTAGCAAGTCTGATGAGCCTTCACTCAAGGCGCTGAGATATATGCTCATAAGCAGGGGACTTGAGATTTCTGACGCTCAGGCCATTAAGGTGTGGGGGACCATTGTACGGTTGGCCCCCTGGGTTTCTTTAGCCAATCTGTTCTCTTGGGACACTTGGGATCAAGTGCAAACCCTTGCTAGGCAGCGAGAGGCTTGATATGGTGAAGAGCCCCCTTGGGGTTCTGTCTGATCATTTCGGCCCTCGAGTTCAGCTTTTCACGGAGCGAGGAGCATGTCACTGATACAGGTGCCCCCAATTCAAAATCAGAAAAAGTGGAAAAAGTTTGACGAGGAACGAGTCATGTCGGACCAAGATATAGCAAAAGAGACTGCAGGGAATAAAGACTCTAGAATGAATAGTGGGCCATGGGAGCCTTTCAGGGATGATAAAGGGGCAGAAGAAAATAGAGACTCCTCTGATGCCTCGGGACGGGGAGGCCAGGGGAGAGATCTGTGCCCCTCCCTGCCTCTCCCATTTGAGGAAGTTTCAGGAGCACCTTGGGTGGGAGAGACAATGAGGTCACCTTGGAAAGGGAGAACCTATCCCAGGGACCCTTGGGGATCCCCACTGCCCTTTGCTGGCCCAACTCAAGCCTTTCCTGTAAATGTTAACCCGGGGGAATAGTCCGGCAGCCTGGTACCCCTGGGAGGCCAATGATTTAAAAGAGCTTAAAAAGGCAGTGGTAGAGGATGGCCCAAACTCCCCGTGGGCAAAAGCTATTCTCCAGGGTCTGGCTCATCAACCTTGTACGACCCAGGACTGGAAGATGTTATGTAAGGCAGTGCTCCCCAGCAACACCTATATCAAATGGTGTGCCTTTTTCAAGGAAGAGTGTCAAGCTCAGGCAGAAAGAAATCATGCTGCCAACATCCAGGTAACTTTCAGGATGTGGTCAGGGACGGCAGATCAATGGAGTACAGGACCTCAACAGGCCACCATTCCTGCTCCTTATACAGATCAGGTATGGGCCATATGCCTGGCCGCTTGGAAAAAGCTTGCAGAGGGCCCCAGTGAGCCCCTATATCGGGCATCACTCAAAAAAATAATGAAGACATCTCCACCTTTATAGATCGGATGGAAAAGAGTATACAGAGAAAATTCCCTCCGGGGCCCCTGAGAGATCAATTTGTTAAGCTATTAGTCTGGGAAGGGATAAACTCGGACAATAAATTGGCTTGCACAGGACAGAAAGACCGCTCTATGGAGCGATAGATTATAACCACCAAAGATGTTGGGACACAAAGCCATCAGACCCGCTCTATTTCGACTGCCCTTCAGGCTCAGACTGAAGCCCTTATCGAGGTGATGACCAAGGCCCTCTCCGCTACGACGGCCTCTGGGGGACCACATCCAAGGGACCCCTAGCCCCCTCAAAATCGGGTCGATGCTTTGGCTGGGAACAAGAGGGACACTTTAAGAAGGAGTGCCCTCAAGGCGGGGGAAGACCTACAGGTCGGAGACCTCCCACCATCCCATTTAGGTACACCATCTTAGAGGTCATCAAGATTTACCTGGATTGCTTTCAATAGGAAATTCCCTGGCCGATAGAGCGGCCTCCCTTACAATCCAAGCTTATAACTTACAAGATGCCTATGATCTTCATGATCTTACTCATATAAATTGGAGAGGGCTTCATAAAAGGTTCCCACAGATCCCTATTAGAGAATTAAAGAAAATTACACATACTTGTAAATCCTGTCTTCCTTATTTACAAGTACCGCCTTTATAGCCTCCAGGAGTAAACCCTCCAGCGCTAAAACCCAATGTGCTGTGGCCAATGTGATGTAACCCATTATTCCCCTTTTGGAAAACTTAAGTATGTCTTTGTGTCTATTGACACTTACTCTCATGCCTGCTGGGCTACTGCCCACACAGGAGAAAAAGCAAAACATGCTCAAAGCCATTTTTTACAATGTTTTGCGACGTTGGGCCTTCCCCATCAAATAAAAGCAGATAATGGCCCTTGTTTCATCAGCCAGAGCTTACAGAAATTCTTCCAACAATGGCACATTCGTCATAACACTGGAATCCCACATAACCCCCAGGGACAAGCCATAATTGAGTGCCATCATCAAAATTTAAAGGCTCAATTACAAAAACAAAAAGTGAGAATAAGCCCTCACCACCAATTTGGAATGGCATTCTTTAAACATTTTAAATTTTTCAAAATATGAACTGATACCATGTTTTCAAAAACATTGGTCTAACCAATAAATAAAACCTGAAATGCAAGTGAGATGGAAAGATCCCATCACTGGTCAGTGGAAGGGGCCTGATCCACTCCTTACAATGGGGAGAGGATTCAGATGCATATTCCCCATTGGGGACCCCAGCCCTATATGGGTGCCAGCAAGGAATCTTAAATTTACACCACAAGAGAGGTCAAATCTCAAAACCTGACACAGATTAAAGAGACATTCACATATTGAGCCCAAGAACAAAAAGCTCTTGATGCGATCTTTTCTTCCCCTTTCAGATCATCGACGCAGCGACCCTGCTGGACACTGCTCCTGGTGATCATCGGATTACCTAGCCTCTCTGTGCTGACCTTCCTCATTGCCGTGGCTGTGCAACAGTTTTTAAAATCTTTGAAGCCTGGGTTTAATGACACAAGGTCATCAACCATGAGGGTACAAAAGTGTCAGCATCTGCTCAAGGATTTCAAACCAGCTCAAACACCTGAGATCCATCATGATGAGACTCCAACAACAGCTTGATCTCCACGCCAGAGCAATCGAGGCATTGTGTTCTGGCATTCATAGACTGCGATGTGAGATACCCCAGCTTTCGTCTGACAGCTTTTCCAGTGTTAAATGAGACTCTAACAGGTAAAAAGGGAGCAATGGATCTATAGGACTGTATACAAAGTCCATTCACCTGGTTTAAAAATGCCTTCTATTTGCTTGTTTTTGTTGTTCTGCTTGTTGTAGTGTTATGCTTGCCCAGGTCATGGAAGAGGAGCCCTACGTTGGGGACCCACAAAACCCCTGGATTAATTTAGCCCTTCAAGAGATTAACCAAGACAGATAAATAAGAGTTCTAGATGCCCATCATCTAGAGAGATTCCACCTAGCCCCCAAGAGGTGGCTGGATAGCCAATGACGGGTAAGACCCTCAGAGGAGGGCAACCTAAGACAGGCACAGCCGCGAGAGGGGCTGGCGAGGCTGGAGGTTGGCCGCCTACAGCTTTATGCCTTGCTGTACAGAACAGCAACACAAATGTCTCAAGGGCTTAAATAAAATAAAAAGGGGGATATGTGGGGCCCTAAATGGGAAACCTTAAAAACAAAGGGGCTAGCTTTGCGGTCAAAAACCTAAGATGGTGGCTGGCGGAAGAGATGGAGGCAGGGTCTATGTTGTTTGTCAAAGTTTCTTGATTGGCTCTCTTGATTTCCATGCATGTAGACAGTGTGTGATCTCCATAGACTCCTGTTATAATGAAGGGGCATGACAATTGGACCTTTAACGTGATTGGCGCAACTGTGGAAAGTCCCTCCTAAAACCCTCCTGTTTGTCTATATAAGCTGGGAGTTTGCAACAATAAACCGGAACTGCTTAGATGGAACCCCTATCGCTTCTGATTGTCTCTCACTTGCTGAGGGGCTGGGTTGGTGGACAGCAGGCTCACCTCTCCTCGGGACCCCTCGGCTTTGCTGAGGGAAGTTCCACTGCCTCTACTCTTTCTGCGGAGTGCCTCCCGCAGCTTAGTGGGAAAGAATCTGCTTGCCAATGCAGGAGACATGGGTTTGATCACTGGGTCAGGAAGAACGCTTGGAGAAGGAAATGGCTACCCATTACAGTATTCTTCACTGGAAAATTCCATGGACAGAAGAGCTTGGTGGGCTACAGTCCATGGGGTTACAAAGAGTTGGACAGGACTTAGAAACTAAGCAACAACAATAACAGCATACTCTGTTAAACAATCACATTAATGTATAGACATAAATATGTGGCATTTAAGCCAAGGCTCAATTACAGACACTTTTTAAACAGGAGCAGGAATCCACCCCATCCCTATGCCATGCCTGTATACCAGGACTTGGTGCAGAGAGAACAGGTGAAAATGCTCATCTTCAAGTTTCTCCCTGGAAGGGGCTTTAACTACATACTTCCCTAGTTGATGACTGAAGGTCAAGCTTCTAAACAGTCTTCATCAAGATATTGACTCTGATTCTCCCCTTTGGGACACTGATGAGTCTTGGTGTTGTAGGAGTGGGAAATGTTGTGTCCTGGGCCTGGAGGAGTCCTTAGGACTGTCAAATGAGGGTCCTTGGCTTCCTGAAAGAAATAATTCAAAAGTTAATCAGAGTAAAGGGAAAGTAAGTTTATTTAGAGAGATACTCATTCCATAGGCAGAATTTGGACAATTTCAGAAAGTGAGAGTAGTGGCCCCAGGACATGATGTCACCTGGGAAACTGAGAGTGGCAGAAGGATGTGGGGTCTTTGGTTTTTATGGGATAAGTAATTTCATAGGCTAATAAGTGGGATGAATATTCTTGCTATTGGGAGGTAGGGTGGGGATTTTCCAGGAATTGGGCCTTTGCCTACTTTGTGGCCTTTTATCATCCCCCTGGGAACTGCCATGGTTAAAAGGGGATGTTTATTAGTATTACAGTGAAGATGTAATGAGCTAAAGGTCAATGACCAGACTATTCCCAAAGCCACCTTGGTTTCAGCTGGTTCCAGTAGGTCTCTATCACATCCCAACAGCTGAGCCCCTTCTTCACTATCTAGCATTGTGTTTAATTCCTTTTCCTCATGTCTTATTCCCCCCTCAGAAATTTTACTTCCATAGTCTCATGGAATGAGAAGGGTAGTGGTCAATATTTTATAGGTGCTTCAGGACTGGTCAGGGACATTGACTCTCCCTGTCAAGGAGCAAAATGCCTGGTCTAAGGTTCTCAGGGCAGGACAACTTCTTGTTTTAAGTCAGAGGGTGGTATGGACTAGAATCCACACAGAGGCACTGTCATTTTGACATGGAACTGTTGTTATCTGGAAGACAGGACCTTTGCCAAGAAGTTAAAGAGAAAGAATAAGGGGATGACCATTACTGAGCCCAGGACAGGCAACAGCCAATTAAGGTTAGGGAGGGCACTTTTAATGGTGGGCCAGATGGCATTAGGGTTTGTCTCATAGTTGTAGTGATATAAACAGGATGCTTATTCATAAATCTTTTTAATGTTCTTCTCGATCTGGACTGAGGTATTAACATAGGTAGAATAGATTTTTGTTTATGATTGCACCACCACCACCCTGCTTGGCCAGCAAGTAATCTAAGACCAATCTATTGTCCATGACCACATTGGGTAGTGAGTTTAAACAAGTTGATATCTATTTAGGGTGTTTCCAGTGCTCAGGGCTAGGTTCCTTAAACTGTTGGATGGATTTTTAGGGTTAACTCATGGTAGGCAAAGCCTCCCTAGGGAGCTGTTAATCTCTCTGTCAGCCCTACTCCTGCCTATATTAATCCAATGGCCCACCTGGGATAGCATTGACTATAATTATGTAAAGCGACTGTAAATGGGGCCAAATGTCCTAATGTGCACTCTTCTTCGAGACACACATTATCAATATAAGGATAAGCATCTGCAGAGGGCCCAGACTTTCCCTGAAGTGGCCTTGTCTTTGGGCCCTCATTTAGAGGAGTACCACATATGCAGAGATACCTTGAAGATTCAATAAGAGATCTGGGAATAGAAGAATTTAACAGGGAAGCAGCTGTCCAGATCCGAGGAAGGGACAAATTATGAACACAGCGCAGAGATTAGGGCCCTTTAGCATACTGAGAATAATTAAGTTGAGGAGTATTCCCTGTCCTTGGCTTAGATGAGATGCTGTAGTAAGAGGGTTTTATCCTTTACTTCCACAAAGTCTGACAATTTCTAGCCCAACCATTCTCTCTATTCTGTCCTTGTGGAGGCATTTCAGATGGCTCAGTGAAGAGTCCACCTTCAGCGCAGGCAATGTTGGTTCGATCCCTGGGTTAGGACGATCCCTGAAGTAGGAAATGGCAGCTGGCTCCAGTGCTCTTACCTAGGAAATCCCATGGACAGAGGAGCCTAGTGGGCTACAGTCCATGGGTCATAAGAGAGTTGAACAAGACTAGTGACCTAAAAACTACAACCATCCTTATCCTGTAGGATCCTTGGGTCTGATCTTCATTATAAACACAGAGAATGGAGGCATTCCTAGGAATGTAATTTGGGTCTGGGTTCTAAAACACTATAATGATATTACCATCCTGTGGCCAAGGGTTGCTCCAAAGAGGATTTCCATAGCCAAGAGCACCGTGAGATGTGTGGTGGCATAAAAAGCATGATGGGTTTTCTGAATAACAATAGAAGCCATGTTTAATGGAAAAGTTCTAAATCACCCTTTGAAAGGAATCACATAGGCAAGGTGTTGGACCTGATAGAAACTGTCTATCATGTTCAGATCAGTGGAGGATTTTTACCCCATGTGTTTCAGCTGATAATACTCTTCTTGTATGTGCCTATTTGTACCTGTAATGTTTGTTGTGCACGTGTGGATGCTCAGTCCCTTCAGTTGTGACCCTATGGACTGTAGTCTGACAGGCTCCTCTGTCCAAGGGATTCTCCAGTCAAGAATACTGGAGTGGGTAGCCATGCCCTCTTCCTGGGGGAATCTTCCTGAATCAGGGATTGAACCTGTATCTCCTTCATTGCAGGCAGACTGTATACCCACTGAGCCATCTAGCAATCCTAATGTTTGCTGTAAGACAAGATTTGTATGGCCACTCCAACAATTAATTAGTTTTTCTCCCCAGGTGACTATTTTAGGTACATTTACAAAATCATACTCCCCATAAATCACAACCATTATGAGAAGTCCTACTCGGAGGATGGTTTTTCACATCCTATTACTATATGTTTTTCATACCCAGCAGGGGCAAAAAGATGTGGTGAAAAGACAGCCTTCTGAATGGGAGAAAACAATAGCAAATGAAACAACTGACAAACAACTAATCTCAAAGATATACAAGCAACTTATGCAGCTCAACTCCAGAAAAATAAACGAACCAATCAAAAAATGGACCAAAGAACTAAATAGGCATTTCACCAAAGAAGACATACGGATGGCTAACAAACACATGAAAAGATGCTCAACGTCACTCATTATCAGAGAAATGCAAATCAAGACCACAGTGAGGTACCATTTCACACCAGTCAGAATAGCTGCGATCCAAAAGTCTACAAGCAATAAATGCTGGAGAGGATGTGGAGAAAAGGGAACCCTCTTACACTGCTGGTGGGAATGCAAACTCGTACAGCCACTATGGAGAACAGTGTGGAGATTCCTTAAAAATTGCAAATAGAACTGCCTTATGATCCAGCAATCCCACTGCTGGGCATACACACTGAGGAAACCAGAATTGAAAGAGACACATGTACCCCAATGTTCATTGCAGCACTGTTTATAATAGCCAGGACATGGAAACAACCTAGATGTCCATCAGCAGATGAATGGATAAGAAAGCTGTGGTACATATACACAATGGAGTACTACTCAGCCCTTAAAAAGAATAAATTTGACTCAGTTCTAATGAGATGGATGAAAACTGGAGCCTATTATACAGAGTAAAGTAAGCCAGAAAGAAAAACACCAACACAGTATACTGACACATATATATGGAATTTAGAAGATAGTAATGATTACCTTGTATGTGAGACAACAAAAGAGACACAGAGGTATAGAATGGACTTTTGGACTCTGAGGGAGAGGGAGAGGGTGGGATGATTTGAGAGAATGGCATTGAAACATGTATACTACCATGTAAGAAACGAAGCACCAGTCTATGTTCAATACAGGATACAGGATGCTTGGGGCTGGTGCACGGGATGATCCAGGGAGATGATATGGGGTGGGAGGGGGCTTCAACATTGGGAGATCGTGTACACCTGTGGCTGATTCATGTTAATGTATGGCAAAACAAATGCAGTACTGTAATGTAGAATAAAGTATTAAAAAAAAAAAGAAAGAAAGAAATGAATCGCCAGTTTAAGTTCGATGCAAGATACAGGTTACTCGGGGCTGGTGCACTGGGATGACCCAGAGAGATGGTTACAGGGAGGGAGGTGGGAGGGGTGTTCAGGATCGGGAACACATGTACACCCATGGTGGTTCATGTTGATGTATGGCAAAATCAATACAATATTGTAAACTAGCCTCCAATTAAATATATAAATTTAAAATTTTTTTAAAAATCCAAAAAAAAAAAAAAGATGTTTACCAGGCAGAGGTTTCTGAAAAGTGGTAGAATAAGAGCCACTGTGATAAAGTGATAAATTAATGATAAAATCACAAGGAATACCCGGCCAACCCACCACAGCCACTTGAAGTCACTTATCTGTTCTCTTGAACCAGTATCTGAGGTCTTCCACTGGCTTGTGAGAGTAGGTCTCTCTGGCTTCTATTGGAATTTATAAGACATGGTTTTATTCTAGACATATGTAACCAACTACTACAGGGAGATACTAGGGCAGTTAAGATGCTTAGTAATACTTGATATGGTCCCTTCCATTTTGATTGTAGCTGGTCATCAGGGGACCCTTCCTTCCAAGTTTTTAGTAGGACAAAGTACCTTGACTGGATGGAGACCTCAACTATACTTTTGTAGGGGTGAGTAATGATTTGTTCCTGTATTCTTGGAGGGTTCTTTGAACTTGGCTCAATCTAATACAGTGGGAGACTAATTTGTGGGTTTCCCCATCAAACAAGATCTGAAGTCAAAAGGGATTCTCCCATAAGTCGTTTCAAATGGGCTGTTTTAAAATTACCTTTTGGGCCATTTTGGCCCATTGAAAGGCTACAGACAGGAGGGAGACCCAAGTTTCTGAAGTCTCATGACGAGAGTTATTTTTAGAATATTATTTGCTTTTTCTACCATTCCTGGTGATTGGGGTCTCCAGGAGGATTGGAGGTGGTAATTAACACTCTAAGTTGAGGAAACCTGTTCTATCACCTTGGCAGTGAAGGAATGTCTGTTATTAATATAATTCTATAAGCTTCTGTGTAAATTGAACCCTGGAATTATCGTGGATAATATGGGCTGAGTTAGGCATGGAGGTGTGGAGTGGCTTACTGGGTCATTTCAGGCACAGAGTTCTCAAACATTTTTAACAGTTCGGTACAGGCCTTACCCAGGAACACTGCAATAGCCACTTTGATAGGAGTCCCACCCTAAGTGGGAGGATTCGTGGAAACGCTTAATTATTTTCCATTGTCTGATTCTAAGAATGTTGTTGTTGTTCAGTTTCTCAGTCATGTCAGGCTCTTTGTAAGCCTATGGATTGCAGCATGCCAGGCTTCCCTGTCCTTTAGTATTTCTGGAGTTTGCTCAAAGTCATGTGCGTTGAGTTGGTGATGCCACCCAGCCATCTCATCTCCTGTCACTTCCTTCTCTTGCCCTCAGTCTTTGTCAGTGTTGGGGAAAGTCAGCTCTCTGAATCAGGTGGCCAAAGTATTGGAGTTTCAGCTTCAGCATCAGTCCTACCAATGAAAATTCAGGACTGATTTCCTTTAGGATTGACTGTTTTTATCTCCTTGCAGTCCAAGGGGCTCTCAAGAGTTTTCTGCAGCACCACAGTTCAAAAGCATCAATTCTTTGGCATTCAGCTTTCTTTATAGTCCTACATTCACACCCTTATATGAATACTGGAAAAACCATAGCTTTGACTAGATGGACTTTTGTCAGCAAAGTAATGTCTCTTCTTTTTAACATACTGTCTAGTTTGAACATAGCTTCTCTTCCAAGGAGCAATACTCTTTAATTTCATGACTGCAGTCACCATCTGCAGTGATTTTGGAGCCCAAAACCAAAATGCCTGTCACTGTTTCCATTGTTTCCCCATGTTTTCCATGAAATGATGGGACCAGATGTTGTGATCTTAGTTTCCTGAATTTTGAGTTTTAAGCCAACTTTGTCACTCTCCTCTTTCACTTTCATCAGGAGGCTTTTTAGTTCTTCTTTGCTTTCTGCCATGACTTCCTTTAGGATTGATTGGTTACAATCAATTGGACAGCCTACTTGCTGTCCAAAGGCCTCTCAAGAGTCTTCTACAACACCACAGTTCAAAAGCATCAATTCTTCACAGCTCAACCCTTTTTATGGTCCAACTCTCACATCCATACATGGCTACTGGATTTTGACTATATGGATTTTTGTCAATAAAGTGATATTTCTGCTTTTTAATACATAGTTTGCATTGCTCATAGCTCTTCTTTCAAGGAGAAAGGGTCTTTTAATATCGTGACTGCATTCACCATCCTCAGTGATTTGGAGTCCAAGAAAATAAGATCTGTCATACTTTCTACTTTTCCTGCATCTATTTGCTATGAGATGATGGGACCGGATGCCATGATCTTCATATTTTGAATGGTGAGTTTTAAGCCAGCTTTTTCACTCTATGCTTTTATCAATAGGCTGTTTAGTTCCTCTTCTCTTTCTGCCATTAGAATGGTGTCATCTGCTTATCTGTGGTTATTGATATTTCTTCCAGCCATCTTGATTCCAGCATGAGTTTCATCCAGCCTGGCATTAAACATGATGCACTCCGCATATATGTTAAATAAACAGGGTGACAATATACAGCCCTGGTGTAGTCCTTTTCCAATTTTGAACAAGTTCGTTGTTCCATGTTCAGTTCTAACTGTTGCTTCTTGACCTGCATACAGTTTTCTCAGGAGGCAGGTAAGGCCTGGTATTCCTGTCTAATAATTTTCCACAGTTTGTTGTGATCCAAACAGTCAAAGGCCTTAGCATAGTCAGTGAAGCAGGAGTAGATGTCTTTTGGAATTCCCTTGCATTTTCTATGATCCAGCAGATACTGGCAAATTGATATCTGGTTCCCCTGCCTTTTCTAAATCCAGCTTATACATATGAAAGTTCTTGGTTAACATACTATTGAAGGCTAGTTTGAAGGATTTTGAGCATAATCTTGCTTAGCGTGTAAAATGAGTGTAATTGTATGGTAGTATGAACATTTTTTGACATCGCCTTTCATTCACTGACATTGCCTTTCATTCATTGACATTGTCAATATCAATGACATTGACACTCATTGGAATGAAAACTGATCTTTTCCAGTCTTCTAGCCACTGTTGAATTTTTTCAAATTTGCTGGCATATTGAGTGCAACACTTTAACAGAATCATCTTCCAGGATCTTAAATAGCTCAGCTGGAATTCTATCACCTCCACTAGCTTTGTTCCTCGGAATACTTCCTAAGGCCCACTTGACTTCACATTCCAGGATGTCTGCTCTAAGTGAGTGACCATACCATCATGGTTACCTGGGTCATTAAGACCTCTTTTGTATAGTTTTTCTGTGTATTCTTGCCATCTCTTCTTAATCACTTCTGCTTCTGTAGGTCAGTGCAATTTCTGTCCTTTATTGTGCCCATCCTTGTATGAAATGTTCCCTTGGTATCTCTAATTTTCTTGAAAAAATCTCTTATCTTTTCCATTCTATGTTTTTTCTCTATTTTTTGTGTAGTTCACTTAAGAAGCCTTGCTATTCTCTGAAATGCTATACTCA
Source organism: Nanger dama (assembly GCA_917880005.1). Classification (NCBI taxonomy): domain Eukaryota; kingdom Metazoa; phylum Chordata; class Mammalia; order Artiodactyla; family Bovidae; genus Nanger; species Nanger dama. The sequence goes on from CAKJTW010000007.1 coordinate 44,191,736, forward strand.
GTTGGGATTATTGTTTCCTTTCTCCTTGCCTTTCACTTCTCTTCTTTTCTCACCTATTTGTAAGGCTTCCTCAGACAAGTACTTTGCCTTCTTGCGTTTATTTTTCTTGGGGATGGTTTTGGTCACTGTCTCCTGTGCAGTGTTATAAACCTCCATCCATGGTTTTTCAGGCACTCTATCTACCAGATCTAATCCCTTGAATTTATTTGTCACCTCCACTGTATAATGATAAGGTAAGTTATTATGTGGTTCTTGTGTTCAAATCTTCTACCTCCCTGTTGGTATTCCCAATGGGGTTCTTGGCCAGAAGTTGAATCTCCTCCAGTAAAGTAGATTGCATGTCCCTGATTTCAGTCTGCCAATTCACTGGCATATGCTTGAGCTGTACCAAAGATCCAGCTTTTTTTCAGTGATGCAGCAGGTAGAAAGGAGGCTTATAGGTCCCCCTAAGTTGGTTCATAGGGTATTTTCAGGTTGGTAAGTTCCTCTAGGAACTGACTGGCCTCCTCAGAAAAACACCCAAATTTCTCTTTCAAGTATCTAGATCAGCCATAGGAAAAGGGATGTGGACTCTGCTTCCCCATCACCTGCTAGCACTTTCCATAAGGGGCAGTTTGGTACTGGGAGGCTGGTAAGTAGCCCTGCTTTGTGTAGTACTGGCAGGACTCACCTCCAGTAAGGGAGGATATAGGACAGGGCTGGAGGGATAAGGTGATGTGACTTCCAGAAGCCCAGCTGCAGTGCTAGTGGTAGGCCATCTGGAAGACTGTCAACTCTAAGAATTGCAGGCAGTAGTTCTCCAGTGTGGACCCGGAAGAGGACTCATAAGGGGATCATCTGAAAAACCAAGCTTCTATGCCTTCTAAAGAAGGCATTTTAACAGGTGTAAGCCAAGCATACTCTGTGGGAGTTTCTTAGATTTGGATCTTGGATTAAGGTCATAAACATTTGGACGTATAAGACTTTCCTTTCCATTTACCTTCCTTTTTACAAAATAGATCCAGCTGGTTCCAGCCAGACATTATCACATCCCAGCAGCTGAGCCCCTCCTTCATTATCTAGTGTTTGTGTCTAACTCCTTTTTCTCCTATCTTATCGGTACATCATCAACTCCTGAAAGCTGCTAGAACAGAGGGCAGATTGGAAAACACGCAGATTTGAGAGACAACCAGGAGTTAATACAAAATAGATATCACAGAAAATTACCAAGATTACCCTCAGTTCCACAGCACAGAAATTGATTGTTTAAAGATGAGAAAAACAACACTGTTCATGAAAGAAAAGATTCTCAAATTGGACTGCATTAAAATCAATATATTCTAGTCCACAATATCACAGAAATTCTGGTAATTCAGAGTAGGAGAAGATATTTCAAACATTTGCTCATCTTCATAAGATATTCAAAAACCTTATATATCTTTTTACAGAAAGTAAAAAGAAAATTTGACAATAGACTTGAATTTGCATTAAACTGTATTTTATACACAAATGGCAAATACACATATGAATAGGTGCTCACCCTGGTGGCTCAGACGGTAAAGCATCTGCCTGCCATGCGGGAAACCCAGGTTCTATCCCTGGGCTGGTAAGATCCGCTGGAGAAGGAAATGGCAACCCGCTCCAGTAATCTTGCCTGGAAAATTCCATGGACTAAGGAGCCTGGTGGGCTACAGTCCATGGGGTCGCAAAGAGTCAGATACAACTAAGCAACTTCACTTTCACTTTCACTTACATCCTTCAGACAGTAACAAATCTACCTGCAATGCAGGAGATCAGGGTTCAGTCTCTGGGTCAGGAAGATCCCCTGAAGAAGGGAATGGCAACCGACTCCAGTATTCTTGCCTGGAGAATCCCATGAACAGAGGAGCCTGGTGGGTTGTATAGTCCATTGGGTCACAGAGTCGGACATGACTGAGCGACTAACACTTTTTTTTCACTTACTATCGTTAGGGATTTAAAACACATTGGATATCATTACAGATCCAGCAAACACCTGAAGTTAAATCAAATGTCTGTGAAGATATGAAGCAGCAATAATGCAAGTTGTTATGTTTAGAAAACTATTTGACTTTCCACTTAAACATATATATTCCTTAAGATTTAGCAATTTCATTAACCATACTCATGTTAAGCATCTACCTAACAGAAATTTGTGCAGACATACCGGAAGAGACATATACAAAAAATGTTCCTAGCAGCATTATCTCTAGCCATAAGAAACTGTAAACCCAAATATTTATCAATATTGCAATTAATCGTAAATTCAGTGGAATATGATGAAACAGAGAAACTGAATAAAGTACAGCTGCACAATATGGATAACTGATTCACTCTAGAATATAGATGGATAACAATGAATACTCTATTATCCCATTTATATGAAGTCCAAGCTCAGGCAAAAATCAAACAGTGATTTTAAAGGCAAGCTAACTTTGGTGAAGACAGGTGTAACAATTGGAAGAAAGGCATAAAAGGAGTTTCTGGAGTGCTTGTGATGTTTTGTTTGAAGAGCAGAGTAGTGGTTATACATATGAATTTATTTTGTACTAGTTTATTGAATATGTTTATATTTTGACTGTATTATAGATCCATTGTGAACTGTACTATAAATCAATATAAATTTTCTCACTTTTAATATCTCATATTAGACAACATGAGTACAGAAGAGTTTCTACAACTTAAGAAGTCATAATCTATTACAGATTGGGAGAGAGAATATGACTGAAAACAATTATGTATTTTTTCTCTTCATTCACATGTAATTTTGTCAGAGCATTTAAATTATGAAGAAAAGCAAAGAGAAGGCATTTCAGAGAGCTCATGCAGAAATAATGCCCCAGGGCCAAATCCAGTCAGCCTTGTTGGAGCTGAGATGATATGTGGGCTGGAGGTACACATAATAAGAAAGTTATATGGAAAAGCGGCTAATCTTAGTATCAAAAATCTCATTTCCAAGAAGTGAATAGTAATAATAAAGTCAGAATATAGAACTGATCAGGCAGAGGTAAATGTTCAGAGCAGATATTACATACCATATTCAATGATGACACTGGTGAACAAAAGTCACAAATATGAAAAATAAATTTGATCTAAAAAGCTGTCAGGAAAGCAAGTAAGTAACTTCACAGCAGGTTCATTACAATGAAGTACCATACAAGAGCAAGTTTATAAATATGAGCAAAATATATAATCAGGAGGTGCTGGTTAGATATAAAAGAGAAAACAAAGCAAAACAAAATTAACCTTCGAATGAGTCAGGTTCAAACTAAACCCAAATTCATTGAGAATCTCTCTAAATGAGTAACATATAAATATCACTTTGTGGATCTAAACTATAATAATAAGTATTAGGGAGTCATTTGCTGAGGAAAGTGTATATATATGCATGTATATGTGCTCATGTATATATGAAAAAATATGAAAAATAATTTCTGACCCATTAATTAAAAAAAAATCTTTGAATCATGACTCTGGCATGATAGTGCATAATTTTTGAAGTTGGCTAATGGGAAAAAAATTTACTTCCATTCCCTCCTCATTACTAGCATTTTAAAGTTGCCTCAAACATGTCTATAAATAATTATTTTCTAATATGAGGACACTGTTCAAGAATTTTTGAGGGTACCTGAGAATTAACAATAAATAATCTCAAATCCTAAAAGATGATGCTGTTATAGTGCTGCACTTAATATGTCAGCAAATTTGGAAAACTCAACAGTGGCCACAGGACTGGAAAAGGTCAGATTTCATTCCAATTCCAAAGAAATGCAATACCAAATAATGTTCAAACTACTGCACAATTGCACTCATCTCATACACTAGCAAAGTAATGCTTAAAATTCTCCAAGCAAACCTTCAAAAGGACATGAACTGAGAACTTCCAGATATTCAAGCTGGATTTAGAAAAGGCAGAGGAATCAGAGAACAAATTGCCAATATCCGTTGGATCATAGAAAAGAGAATTCCAGAAAAACATCTACTTCTGCTTCATTGGCTACAATAAAACTTTTGACTGTGTGGATCACAAAATTGTGAAAAATTCTTCAAGAGATGGGAATACCTTACCTGCCTCCTGAGAAATGCGTATGCAAGTCAATAAGCAACAGTTAGGACGGACATGAAAAATACTACAAGGCTGTATATTGTCACCCTGTTTATTTAACTTATATGCAGAATATATCATGCAAAATACTGAGCTGGATGAAGCACAAGCTGGAATCAAGATTGTCTAGAGAAATATCAGTAATCTCAGATATGCCAATGACACCACCCTCATGTCAGAAAGCAAAGAGGAACTAAAGAGGAGAATGAAAAAGCTGGCTTAAAAATCAACATTCAAAAATTAAGATCATGGCTTCTGGTCCCATCATTTCATGGCAAATAGATGGGGAAACAATGGAAACAGTGACAGACTTGATCTTCTTGGGCTCCAAAATCACTTCAGGTGACTGCAGCCATGAAATTAAAAGACAATTGCTCCTTGGAAGAAAAACTATTTCAAACTTAGATAGCATATTAAAAAGCAGAGATATTATTTGTGGACAAAATTACGTCTAGTCAAAGCTATGATTTTGCCAGTAGTCATGCATGAATGTGAGAGTTGTACCATAAAGAAATCTGAGCATTGAAGAATTGATGCTTCTGAATTGTCGTGTTGCAGAAGACTCTTGAAAGTCCCTTGGACTGCAAGGAGATCCAACCAGTCCCTCCTAAAGGAAATCAGTCCTAAATATTCACTGGGAGGGCTGATGCCAAAGCTGAAATTCAATACTTTGGCCACCTGGTGCAAAGAACTGACTCATTGGTAAAGACACTGATGCTGGGAAAGATTAAAGGCAGAAGGAGAGGGGGCAACAGAGGGTGAGATGGTTGGATGACAATACTGATTCAATGGACATGAGTTTGAGTAAGCTCTGGGAGTTGAATACAACTGAGTAACTGAACTGAATTCAATCTGGATAATAGATGAAATATTAATATTATTGTGTTGCTCAAAATGTTTGTTTGGGTTTTGCCATGAGAGCTTACAAAAGAACTGAAATGAACTTTTTGGCCAGCCCAATATCTACTCTGAAAAGTAGAGTCTCTGCTTGACTGTATTACAATGTTCTACTAAATTGTTACATGACTTATTTCAATTAACGTGAAATAGTTAAGAAAAAAGAAAAATATTAAGGAAGAAAGAGAAAAAATAACAAAAACTCAAAGCATAAAACTAATTTTCCATGGGATGTTTGAGAAAAAAAAAAAGGAATCCTGTGTTTCTTTGAAGGTTTAATACAGTACATAATCAGAATTTTTTTTTTTAAAGTGTACAAAATAAAGTGTTTTTAAGTAAAAAATTTTTGAAATTAAATTTAACAGTAAGGTACAGCAGAAAGCACCTTGAAAAACTATTAATTAGAGGTAAACAGCAAAAAAGCGAGATGACAAGAACAATGGTTCTTTCTTGAGCTCAAACTCAGGTACATGACTGTCTTAAGCCAAAGAGCTTTTCTCACAGAGCGTCTGAAATATTCATAAGTCCCACACTAGAATAAATTTATTGCTGCTCTAAGATATTATAAAGGGTTGATAAACTGCTTTCCTGACCTTGGAGAACTTTGTTGGCATATTAAGAGACTTTGATACATAGCGGAGTGCAGGCATGCTTTGTGATTTGTTGGCTGCGCAGCACCGGGCCTGCACTCTTAAGTGCTTGGAGAACAAGGGGACCGTGTAGAAAAGGTAGTCTGTGCGAAGGAGACTGGCTCTCTCGCTGGCAAATACAGCAAGTGAAAACTTGGGGGTTTTGATTTCACACAATTCCATTTAAGCACTGTGCAAACCCAAACTTTAAGGCGCAGGTATTGTTCCCCACGGTATGTCTCTTCGGTTTCCTGCTGTTTCTCGGCTTTCCTGGCTGGTTTGACTCTTGATAGCTACCTTGTTTACAGTGCAGCCTCCTGAAGCACACTGGGCTCTAATGACTGACAGCAACAGCTAGAAGAGCCGCATTGTCAAAAGTGAAACCAAGCAGAGTTCTAATAACACGAGTGCTGAGCCCCATTAGTTCTACAAAAATGCCATTGAAATATAAAGACTTGAATGACAAACAAGGGGATGGAAAGTGGGAACTGCTGAAATGAAGGAAGCATTGGGAACATAAATGGCTACAATTCATTTTTAGTTTATATCCCAGAAGGCAACTTTTAAAACCCAAACCATTACTATAGAATTTATAGGAAATGGTTTTAAATTGAATTGTTTTTCTATAGTGTTGGCCATATGACTTTCATCTGGTTTTTTTTTTTTTTTAATTGAGTTCACAGTTTAAAAGTAAGAAAGATAACATTAGACTCACAAAAGTGACAAGATACACTTTTAATTTTTCTAATCTGGTCCAACATATCCTTTAATATATTGATTAGCTACAAATTTCCAGTGCTTTCCCATTTAAACCTAGATAACATAAAGATGGTGATTGAACACTACGTCATATCCCACTCTTTGAGATCCCACAAACTGTAGCCCACCAGGCTACTCTGTCTGTGGAATTTTCCAGGTTAAGAATACTAGACTGGGTTGCCATGCCCTCTGCCAGGGGATCTTCCCCACCCAGGGATTGAACCTGGGTCTCTTGCATTGCAGGCAAATTCTTTACCAACTGAGCCACCTATCCTACTTTATTTTTTCTCCTGTTTTTGAGAGTAATTCTGAGCATTTAAAAAAATTAAAAAAAAAGAAATGTACTAATGGAAAAGAGCATCTCTCCAGATGGGCTCAATGGACTCACACTTCCACATTTCTTAACCCACAAGTGGTGGAATAACAATCAATAAAATTCCCTTTCATAATTTTTGTTATCAGTTTGACAAGGATTACCTTCTGCTGTGTAGGCTCTGCTAACAAATGCATTGTATGTTCTCACCATTTACCGAATAGCTAGGACATCAGATGCCTTACTTACCTGCGCCTGCCTGAGAGATAGCAGCAGTGCTAGGGCTTCTCTCCATCCTCATGCCATCAGCAGGTCGAGTCTTGGTATATGATTAGAACATCCAGGCTATCCTTCTGGTATCTACAGCAAGGGTTGGACATTTAGGCAGGCTAGGCCCTAGTGAACTAGTTAATTATTGGCTTCAAAAACACCATCTATAAGTATCAGACAAACAAGCCTGAAACATTTGCTGATATTCTGGAAGCTGATGGTTTTGGCTTTCGTTTAGTAAGTTTAATCTTTCATAGACACAATGCCTCTTAAATTTTTAAGTTTAGAGAACTGGATGTGTAGGGAAGGAAAAATAATATGATTTCTAGTTTATTACTTACTTTACTCACAGGCTTGGCTCTGAAAGTAATTAGGTTTCTAGAAATCAGACTCAATTTTTTGAATTATGGAGATTTTTCATTTGCCTCCAGATCTACCTTCCACTCTGCGCCCTGTGCTGCATCCCACGAAGCTGATGGAGATGGACAGCATCAACAGGGTCCTATGTGCTCTTGCTTCCAGCTACACTGTGTGATAGGAAGTGCCAGTTAGAGATTGGATGATGAAGCAAAACCACCTTTTCATTAGCCTTCTCCAAGTAACTACCCTTTCACTAACAAAAACTGCCTTACCGTTAGTGTCGCTGATTGCTCACTATGATAGCTACCACAGACAAGGGATGATGTTCCATTATATCCCTCAACAGTTTTCCTGAAGCCCTTTTTCAAAACATTTAGACATCTCTTAATTGCATTCTTTAATCAATGTCTTTGAGTTTACCATTGGTTTCTTACTGAGTTCCTGACAAGTGTATCAGTTAACCTTAAAACACAGTTTTCTATTTGTGTGGTTGCTTGGTAAAGCTTTAATTTTTTTTAGAGCAATTTGAAAGGAGTGTTTAGAAAAGAAAAGATCTGAAGTGGAGATGTCTTTACAATCAATATTTGCATACCTAAAGTTACTGTACTGAGTAGAATGCACTCATTTGGACATCACATATCTGGCTTTTTTATTATCTATCATAATACTTAATGGTCAAATCTTATATTGGCCTTGGAGTCCATCTGGTATGGTCCCTGCTAAAGTCACATCTTAACTGTACAGAGCATTAGATATTTTTCAGTATTCTTTATAACTTAAGTGTAACATGTGATTTTGACTTTTTTTTCTTCTGGATACAATCTCTTCCCTTGTTTTCTGTAACTAAAATGCAATGTCAACCCTTGTTCTTAAAACATTTACAATTTGATTTAGTAAACTGTATGTTCATGAAAAATTTCATATCCAAAGTAAAGTATTACACTATATTGTGTTAAATGCTTATTATAGGTAATGAGTGACATTAAGTGTTTATAGGAGGAAAAGTTCTCTCTCTATATATATCTATATGAAAACATATATATATATATATATATATGTATACATATGTGTGTGTGTGTGTATGTATCAGTTCAGTTCAGTCACTTAGTCATGTCTGACTCTTTGCGACCCCATGGACTGTAGCATGCCAGGCTTTCCTGTCCTTCACCATCTCCTGGTGCTTGCTCAAACTCATATCTATTGAGTTGGTGATGCCATCCAACCATCTTGTCCTCTATCATTCCCTTCTCCTCCTGCCTTCAATATTTCTCATCATCAGGGTCTTTTCCAGTGAGTTGGCTCTTCTTATCAGGTTGTAAAAATATTGAAGTTTCAGATTCAGTATTCAGTTTCAGATTTAACTCTTCATATTCAGGATTGATTTGCTTTAGGATTGACTGGTTTGACCTCCGTGAAGTCCTTGGGACTTTTAAGAGTCTTCTCCAATCTCTCTCTCTCTCCACACACACACACACACACACGTGCATGCACACACACATGTACACACACACAGAGATTAAGACAGGGCAAAAATTTATTTCAAAGGCGGATACTTACTTTAGTTAGTTGGATATGACTCAGCAGCAGGATCTGCATAGTTAGATGGAAAATGTAACACATATTCAGAGATGAGCTGAGAGGTACTGTCAAGGTCAACTTACATGGTATAGAAACAAGAAAGCATGAATATTTGGTATATTTGTGAGCAACAAGAGGGAAGTTTGCAAAGATAATTTAGAAACCACTGAAATATTTTTAGTAGGGAAATTATTTTTTGAAAGCTATAATTTAGAAAGATTAATCCAGGAGATGAAACAGTTATACTTAGGAAGTAACTAGAATCATGACTGACCCAAAGCTTCTTTACACATAAAATAAATTCTTCCATCTACTGAGAACTTTAAGCAATGTGCCATACTTTATTTTATCAAATGTTTCCTATTCACTTCAGAGTATTTTTAAAACATGCACATACACCAAAAAAATCTAAGAAAATATAAATTACCCTGTACTGTTGCCACTCATTTTTGATATGTTTATCATTCTGTTTTTTACACAGAGAGAGAAATCTCAAACTAAATGTCTAAAATTTCCAAGTATATGACCTCAAAGAGTATGTAAGACTAATTGTGGTAAATTGTGAAGTAAAAGCAACATTTAAAAGAAAAAAAAAAGGAAATTGCTACTAATACCTTGGCAGAGCAGCCCCATTAAAGATCAAAAGTTCATAGATCTTCCAGTTTTTAAGAGGAACAGAGAATTGGACTTTCATGTCTTTATTCCATTTTTGAAAATATTTGGACGAACACCACAAGGCCCCAAATCAAAACCAGCCATTAAACAGAAATTACAGAATATTACCAGTAAAGCTTAGTTTAAGATCTCAGGCTCTGGAGTCACAGCCACCAGGGATAAGTCCCTGCTCTGTTACTTATTATGTGAATTTGAAAATGTTCTATCATCTCTGTAAGCCTCAGTTCACTCTTCTGTAGTTCAGGGGTAAAATCATTGCCTCATTTAGTCCTAAGGGTTAAATGTGATAACAAATGTGGCATTAACACACTAGGAGGGATGTATTAAGAAGTCAGTCAATGTTAGTAGCATTTTATGTAAGTGGTATCATAATTGCTCAATATTTTCTATCTTTTTGTTTGTTTGTTTTCTAGAATGTTTTCAAGCAGCTATTTATATTCAGCCAATTCTTTATTGTTAGACTTTTAGGAATGCTTCTAATATTTATATTTTATCATTTTATGATAAACTAATTTATATTTTAATTAAAATTTAAAATATACATTTTAGCATTATCAGTTATATATATATACATATAAAAACATTTATAAATTTCTTTCTAAGAGTAAATTTCTAGAAGTGAAATTGCAGAATAATATATTTTTAAGGTTGTTGTTTTGCTAATGTAGCCTATTCACAAATTATTTTAGATTCCCATCAACTGTGAGTGCTTATTTCCATACTTATGAGTGCTTCTTAATGCATTTTAAACTGTTTTATTATATGTTCCTTGACCGTGTGAACAGTCAAGTACAAATAATAGTTTCTTCATATGATTGCTAAGGAATTTGGGACACTTTTCTCAAGCTCACACAGTTAATGAGAGAAGTAGGAGAAGAATGGAGATCTCAAAAAGTCCTTTCTGTGGGGCAATACTTTATAAAACACATTTCTTTAATGCTTATAAATAGTAATTATCTCTCAAAGCATTAGGTAGTAAATAGTTATTTAATATCTCAAGTAAATTACACATTAATGCCTTATTATTTGCTAATGACTTGAACATTCTAACATGAAACCAAAATTTGAAAAAAAAATTAGTTTAAGGAAATTGACAGTAACCAGGATTAAGGAGGACTTCCCTGGTGGCTCTGAAGGTAAGGAATCTGCCTGCAATGCAGAGGACCCAGGTTTGATCCCTGCGTCTGGAAGATCACCTGGAGAAAGAAAGGGCAACCCGTTCCGGTATTCTTTCCTGGAGAACTCCATGGACAGAGGAGCCTGGTGGACTATAGTTCATGGATTTGCACAGAGACAGACACAACTGAGTGACTAACAGTGTAAGGATTAAGGAGGCTGTTTCATTCTATTACACTTAGCTTCAAGGGTAAATATATCAATTTTTAAATTTTGTAGTTGTTAAGTATCAACAGCATTAGTATATTTAACAAATGTTTACTGATCAAACCAGGAACAAGTTACCAAGGAAAGACACAGAGAAAAGGAAAAGGAATAGGAAAGCACACAACCTGTGTTCCAGAAATTTACTTTACATGGTAATATTTGGAATATCTTTCTTGTTCATGTAAGTCAATGCACAGAGAGATAGATACAATCTTTTCTATTAAGTATACTTTTGGATTAAAATAATAGATAAATTCAATAAATAAATTCAAATAGATTTCAATAAATTCAAATAGATAATTAAATAAATTGGAAGTGGGACAATATTAAAATATCAGGACTTTTCTGAAGAGAGAACAAAACTGCTGAAACAAAAAGAAAGCCATAGACAATGAAAACCTTTATAAAGTAGTCATAATGCCACTTAAAAATTAGACCAGAGCCTGGAAACTCTGGCTGCTAGATTCAACTGAGGTAGAACTGTTTTAAAATAGTCAAGTGCTGAGGTGGCTTTTCACAATTGCAGATTGTCATTCTCCCTTGGTGTTCAGATGCAACACTCAGCTAACAATGACCACACTAATTCACACTTTTAGTATTAAAATTTCTAAGCCAAGTCCTCTGGCCTCCTACACCTAGTGTCTTTTGTTCATTTATTTGTGCGTTTTGGTTTTACGCCTTCACTCTGTATTGAAAGCAAGTAAGTCATGTAAAATATTTGAAGCAATTACTACCGAATAGACATGAAAACTGTTGTATAATATGGAATAAAATTAATTTAAATCACTCCTTTATATCATTATCATCATTTAAAACAGTAAATTAACATAAATAGGTGAACAACTATTCCTCAAGCTTTGAGAAAAGATCCATGGAGATACTAACAAGCTTTTCCTTTACTAGAATTGGTCTTTCTTACACCCTACTCATAACACACATTCAAATGTCTTTGTTTCCCATCCTCTCTTGAATTCGATGGAAATAAACAATATTATTTTTTGTAACAAGCCCACTTTATGTGGATTTAAATTTGAAGCCAACTAAGTAGAAGCTCGGCTACACATTAAGTTTGTCTCAAGTCTTATTTTTGTTTGTACCCTAAAGGCTGATACCATGGCCAGACTTTTGGGATTGTTTGTTCTTAAGGATGGCATCTGTGTTATATATATCACCAGGACAGGCAGCCAGTGTTGGAGGCACAGAAACACTTTGGCCCTGCTGCAGGGTTACAGTTCATAGCCTGGGTCTCTGTGGATGATATATGAGTGCTCCCGCTATTGTTCAGTGCTCAGTCCACGAGTTTAACAGAAGAAATCAATGAGGCGCAACTGTGTAAAATAGGGGTCAAATATGTACAGCTGTGGCTCCACATATATCAGAAAGTGCTATTTGATTTTCCTCTAGACAGCATTCATTATCAAAATGGCCTTCAGAAGCTTGTTATTAAAAACAAATTGATGTTAATTAATTCAGATTGCTGTGGCCATTAGTCAGCTATCTCTTTGCAAGAAACTGGATCAAATCAAAACTGTTCTCTGTAATCTCTGATGGCTTGCTATCTCTAAATCTAATTTTAAATTGGGATTCTACTATTTTAAGTTACAGTGAGTTTTCTACTCTGGCCTTCTCTTGTTATTTTCTATCTTGTTCTTTTGTTGCTTAATCTTCATTGGAGGATCTGAATTATCTTCTTCCTGTATGTACATACCTATAATGTTGCATGACTTATAATTTTTCTAATATGTATTTTTGTATGTGAAGTTGTATTTATTTTCACTTAAATACTCCGGATTTTGTAATCAGAAACAAAATGAAAACCAAAACAAAATGAAAAGGTAACCCATGGAATGGAGGAAAATATTTGCAAACAAAGCAATTGAAAAGGATTAATCTCCAAAATATACAAACACCCCCACTTAGCTCCATGTCAAAAAAAAAATATATAATGAATAAAGGGCAGAAGATCTTTATAGATATTTCTCCAAAGAAGATATACAGAGGGCCAAAAGCACATGAAAAGATACTCAACCTCACTGATCATTAAAGAAATGCAAATTAAAACTACAATGAAGTATCATATCACATTGGTCAGAATGACCATCATCGAAAAGTCTACAAACAAAAAATGCTGGAGAGGGTATGAAGAAAAGGCAACCTTCCTACACTGTTGGTGGGAATACAATTTGGTACAACCATTAGGGAAAAGAGTATGGAGGTTTCTTTAGATACTAAATTAAAAATAACATATAATCCAGCAATCCCTTTCTTAGGCACATATCCAGAAAAAAACAACAAAAACATAATTCCAAAAGATACTTGCACCCCAGTGTTACCTCCAGGAATATTTACAATAGCCAAGACATAGAAGCAACCTAAGTGTCCATTAACAGATGACTGGATAAGGAATATGTGGTACATGTATACAGTGTAATATTATTCAGCCATAAAAATGAATGAAGCAATACCATTTGCAAACATGGGTGGATATAGAGATTATCATACTAAGTGAAGTAAGTCATACAGAGAAAGACAGATATCATATGATAACACATATACGTGGAATCTAAAATATTACAAAAATGAATAAATAGAATCAGGGACATAGAGAATAGACTGGTATTTGCCAAGGCAGCAGTGAGGGGAAGAGGGTTGGATTGGGAGTTTGGGATTTTTTTGTTGCAAACTGGTGCATACAGAATGGACAGACAGCAGGTCCTAATGTATAGCACAAGGAACTATACTCAATATCCTGTGATAAACCATAATGGAAAAGAACGTGTATATATGTATAACTGAGTCATTTTGTTGTACAGGAATAATTAACACAACATTGTAATTCAACTATACATAAATTTAAAAATACATTTAGAATAAGAATAAAATTATGTAATAAATCAAAAGAAAATCTATTAAATTATTCAATATACAAATTACATTTGCTGATCAGCATCCAGTACAAGTTGAAACAACATAAAAAACCAAACCATAGATAACCAACAAATACCTACTATATAGCACAGGGAACTTTGCTTAATATTCTGTAATAACTTAAATGAGAAAAAAATTGAAAAAGTATAGATATATGTATAACTGAATCACTTTGTTGTATACATGAAACTAACATGATATTGTTAATCAACTATACACCAAAATAAAAATTTTGAAAACCAAACCAAAAATTTATTAATTTATCCAAATGTTTTCCTATGTAGCTAACAAAGATGAAATTAAACCTATAACTGCAGATTATTTAGAAAACTTTTAAACTTTTAAATGATTTAATTAAATAATTATATCAACTACATAATACTTTTAAAGTATCATATAAAATAGTAAGAAATTTATGTTAAACACATATAACAAAAAAGAAAATATATAATATTACAGATATACACCTGCAATCCTTCATAGAACAAAGTCATTAAGTAAATAGAAAAATTACAAAGATCATTATAAATGGGCAGTTAATCATAAGATGATTTATCAAAGATATGAAAGATCAATAATTATAAGAAAAATGCATTGTTTTAGTTATGATTAGACAACTAGATATTAAAGTAACAAAGTTTTCTTTCTCACCAGCAAGTCTTTGAAACTATTTTTAAAAATATGTGTTTGTTAATTAAATTTAGCAACCATAGTTGATGAAAATCTAAGACAATTCACAAAAGAATTTTTCTTTGCATAATAAAAAGACTTCTTAATTCAAAAGTGTACACAATATTAAAATGTTAAAGAACAGACAGTTATAAATGTGTGTTAGATAAATGCAATCTTCATTTTTATTTAACCTTTCTCTGAATTTTCATACCAGTATGAACACATAAAACAAAATTAAGAAACAATCTACTAGAAATAAAGAGAAAATTTGATCATTATGTCTACTAGTATGCTTATGTGTCTAGATAATATAAGCAAGCTTATGAAATATGCTTAAAATTAATGTGAGAAGGATAATGTTCTTGGAACAAATAAAGGAGCAAAAATAAATAGCTTTACCATATGCTTAAAAGTCTTTAAGATTTCTATTCACAGTAGTAACAGAACAAATGAGAACCAATAAAAAGTAGCTTTATGCTGAGAATGAGAAGAGAGAAGATTTACTGAAAACTGAAAAGAAGATTGTAATGAATTAATAACTTGTTCTGAATGAACAGATTAAATGTGGTTTTCCCCCACTTTCATTTAGTTTTAGAGACTGCGATCAGATACATTTTATTTATTTCAGACAAGAGGCTTGATCTCAATTAAAATAATTTTAAAGTGAGGAATGTAAAAATCTATTTAGAGAAAGAATGGAATCACTTCAGTTCAGTTCAGTCACTCAGTCGTGTCCAACTCTATGGCAACATGGACTACATGCAGTACGCCAGGTTTCCCTGTCCATCACCAACTCCCAAAGCTTATTCAAACTCATGTCCATCAAGTCAGTGATGTCATCCAACCATCTCATCCTCTGTCTGCCCCTTCTCCTCTCACCTTCAATCTTTCCCAGTATCAGGAATAAAATAGGATAAATTCCAATAGTTCTTTAAAACCATATGGACATGAAGTAAGCTTCAGAGAATAAGCAGATGGGAAGTGAATTTTAATATATATACAAAATATATATTATAAAGGAATTACAAACACTTGAAATTGAGAAATTTTATTAATTTAAAATTAAAATGTATCAAAAGATGTTAAGTAGATGATATCTAAGAATAATTCATTGATTTCAATATGAAGAACAACTCTAACAAATGAAGTAAAATGTAGCAAAAATAAAAAGGATCAATATACTCAACTACATAATACTTTTTAAGTATCATATAAAATAGCAAGAATTTTATGTTAAACATGTATAGCAAAAAAGAAAACGTGTAATAGTAAAGATTTATGCCTACTAACCTTAATATACAAGGTCACATAAGTAAGTAGAAAAATCACTAGGATCATTATAAATGGACAGTTAATCATAAAATGATTTATGAAAGATATGAGAGATCAATAATTATAAGAAAAATGCACTGTTTTCATTATGATTAGAAAACTAAGAATAACTAGAAGAGATAAGAAAGCCTTCCTCAGTGATCAAGGCAAAGAAATAGAGGAAAACAATAGAATGGGAAACTCTAGAGATCTCTTCAAGAAAATTAGAGATACCAAGGGAACATTTCATGCAAAGATGAGCAAAATAAAAGACAGAAACAGTAAGGATCTAATAGAAGCAAAAGTTATTAAGAAGAGGTGGCAAGAATTACACCAAAAGATCATCATGACTCAGGTCACCACAATGGTCTGATCACTCACCTAGAGCCAGACATCCTGGAATGTGAAGCCAAGTGGACCTTAGGAAGTATCACTATGAACAAAGCTAGTGGAGGTGATGGAATTCCAGTAGAGCTATATCAAATCCTAAAAGATGATGCTGTGAAAATGCTGCTCTCAAAATGCCAGCAAATTTGGAAAACTCAGCAGTGGCCACGGGACTCGAAAGGTCAATTTTCATTCCAATCCCAAAGAAATGCAATGCCAAAGAATGTTCAAACTACCGCACAATTGCACTCATCTCACATGCTAGTAAAGTAATGCCCAAAATTCTCCAAGCCAGGCTTCAACAGTACATGAACCACAAACTTCCAGATGTTCAACCTGGATTTAGTAAAAACAGAGGAAAGTGAAATCGCTCAGTCGTGTCCTACTCTTTGCAACCTCATGGACTGTAGCCCACCAGGCTCCTCTGTCCATGGGATTCTCCAGGAAAAAATACTGGAGTGGGTTGCCATTTCCTTCTCCAGGGGATCTTCCTGACTCAGAGATCGAACCCAGGTCCAGAGATCAAATTGCCAACATCCATTGGATCATCAGAAAGGTGAAAGAATACCAGAAAAACATCTACTTCTACTTTATTGATTATGCAAAGCCTTTGACTGTGTGGATCACAGCAAACTGTGGAAAATTCTTTAAGAGATGGGAATAGCAGCCACCTAACCTGCCTCCTGAGAATTCTGTATGCAGGTCAAGAAGCAAGAGTTAGAACTGGACATTGAACAACAGACTGGTTCCAAATATGGAGAGGAGTTCATCAAGGCTGTATATTGTGACCCTCTGTATTTAACATATATAGACAGTACATCATGAGAAATGCTAGGCTGGATGAAGCAAGCTGGAATCAAGATTGCTGGGAGAAGTATCAATAACCTCAGATATGCAGATGACACCACCCTTATGGCAGGAAGCAAAGAAGAACTAAAGAACCCCTTGATTAAAGTGAAATAAGAGAGTGAAAAGTTTGGTGTAAAACTCAACATTCAGAAAACTAAGATCTTGGCATCCAGTCCTATCACTTCATGGTAAATAGATGGGGAAACAATGTAAACAGTGACAGACTTTATTTTGTGGGGCTGCAAAATCACTGCAGATGGTGACTGCAGCCATGAAATTTAAAAACACTTGCTCCTTGGAAGAAAAGTTATGACCAACCTAGACAACATATTAAAAACAGAGACATTACTTTGCCAACAAAGGTCCATCTAGTCAAAGGTTTGGGTTTTCCAGTAGTCATGTATGGATGTGAGAGTTGGACTATAAATAAAGCTGAGAGACAAAGAATTTATACTTTTGAATTGTGATGTTGGACAAGAGTCCTTTGGGCAGCTAGGAGATCCAACAAGTCCATCCTAAAGGGGATCAGTCCTGAGTGTTCATTGGAAGGACTGATGTTGAAGATGAAATTTCAATACTTAGGCCACCCGATTCGAAGAACTGACTCATTGGAAAAGACCCTAATGCTGGGAATGATTGAAGGAAGGAGGAGAAAGAAACGACAGAGGATGAGATGGTTGGATGGTATCACTGACTCAGTGGACATGAGCTTGAGTAAACTCTGGGAGTTGGTGATAGACAGGGAAGCCGGACATGTTGCAGTCCATGGGGTTGCAAGGAGTCAGACATAACTGAGCGACTGAATTGAACCGAGAACGTTATGAATTAAAAGAACAAAGTTTTCTTTTTACCAGCAAGTCTGTGAAGCTATTTTATTTTATTTTATTATTATTTTTTTAATTACAATACTGTATTTGTTTTGCCATACATTGACACGAATCAGCCATAGGTGAACACAATCTCCCAATGCTGAAGCCCCCTCCCACCTCCCGCCCCACATCCTCTACTTGAATCATCCTGTGCATCTTTTCTGACCATAATGCACTAAGGTTAGATCTCAATTATAGGAGAAGCTATTTTAAAAATGTGTGTGTTAGTTGCTCTGTTATCTCCGACTCCTGGTGACACCATGAACCCTAGCCCACCAGGCTACACTGACCATGGGATTCTCCAGGCAAGAATGCTGGAGTGGGTTGCCATTTCCTTCTCCAGGGGATCTTCCTGACCCAGAGATCAAAGCCAAGTCTACCTCACTGCAGGCAAGTTCTTTACTAATTGAGCCATGAGGCTGATAACCAATTTTAATGAATTTTTAGAGAGTCAAAAATTGCATATACTCCTGTTCAGTTCAGTTCAGTTCAGTCACTCAGATGTGTCCGATCTTTGTGACCCCATAAATTGCAGCACACCAGGTCTCCCTGTCCATCACCAAATCCTGGAGTTCACTCAAACTCATGTCCATCGAGTCAGTGATGCCATCCAGCCATCTCATTCTCTGTTGTCCCCTTCTTCTCCTGCCCCCAATTCCCTCCCAGCATCAGAGTCTTTTCCAATGAGTCAACTCTTTGCATGAGGTGGCCAAAATATTGGAGTTTCAGGTTTAGCATCATTCCTTCCAAAGAACACCCAGGACCCATCTCCTAGAGAAGTATGATATAACAGATTTCTGGACAACAATCCAGCAATATCTTCCAAAAGCCTTGTTCTCACCTATTAAGTCTATATCTACAAATCTTAAGTTTTGTTTATCTTATGACAATATCAAAGCAAAGTAAGGTCCAAAATATCAAGAATAACTATGTCTTTATATGGGATTTTTATATTCTGCTTTTTAGCTTTCAAATTCTCCACAATGGATTTCTTTTTAACTAGGGAAAATTCAATATAAATGTCTTGCAAATCTTATTATTATATGAAGCCACAGAATAGAGAAAATAGATGTGATATATATTTTTGAGCACCTGCTAATAAAGGCAGTATAATAATAACTTGTTCAAATAACTGTTGTGAGAAAATAAAAGATACAAAGATAAAGGAAGGCAGTCTGGGGAAAATACTTTCAATGAATAAGTTGACAAGAGAATAGTATAGAGATATTTGTTGTTGCTGCTGCTGCTGCTGCTGCTGCTGCTGCTGCTGCTAAGTTGATTCAGTGATGTCCAACTCTGTGTGACCCCATAGATGGCAGCCTACTAGGGTCCCCTGTTTCTGGGATTCTCCAGGTAAGAACACTGGAGTGGGTTGTCAGTGCCTTCTCCAATAGAGAATATTTAAATAATTTGAGACAACAAAAGAGACACAGAGGTATAGAACGGACTTTTGGACTCTGAAGGAGAAGGAGAGGGTGGGATGATTTGGGAGAATGGCATTGAAACATGTATACTATCATGTAAGAAACAAAGCGTCAGTCTATGTTCAATACAGGATACAAGATGCTTGGGGCTGGTACACGGGATGATCCAGGGAGATGATATGGGGTGGGAGGTGGGAGGGGGCTTCGGCATTGGGAGACTGTGTACACCTGTGGCTGATTCATGGCCATGTATGGCAAAACAAATACAGTACTGTAATGTAGAATAAAGTATTTAAAAAAATAAAAAATAAAAAAATTTGTGAAAGAAAACATTAATAAGAAAAAAATCTTTAAATAAAAATAGTGAAATGATACACACAATTAATTCAAGTAGAAAAATTTTAAAAGTCATTAAAAAGGCTGCTCAGTCTCACAAACAATTATAATAATAAAAATTAACGTAAGAATTCTATGTTACACTTATCAAGTTGGCAAATATTATAAAATGTCTGATATTATCAAGTATTAGAAAGAGTTTATGGCAGTCAGAACTTTCTTACCCTGCCAGTCACTAGTAAAATATCCAGTAATATTGAAAGGCTATACTTTATAGAGACTATGAATTCTATCCAATAAAAATGCAGACCCTTAGACATTTATTCAAGTACATAATTCCAGTTCGTTATAGTAATTATTCCAACCTGGATACCACCCAATGTCTATCAAGAACAGAATGAATAAATTTTGTTCTAGTCTATAGCTGGACTCTGTAAAAACTATTGAATGAAAATGGAGAACTAGAGAATGTATAAATTATCAAGGCTCGTAAGACATTCAATAATACTGGAAGCATGGCTATCTACTTATAAATCAGTCTATTCATCTATCTATCTGTCTATCATCTATCTATAATTTAAGTATTCATGAAGCAAAAGTAATAAACACTTACAGAATTATATAAACAATATATAAGTGCCAAAAATGGTGATTAAATTCAGCAAGGGATTATGGTACTATGAACAGAAGATGAATTGAAAAGGTAAGCTGGAATCACCAACATTAACATGTTGTTTCTTTAAAAATGGTTCAAAGCAAATGTAGTAACATGCTGCAGTTTGACAAAGCTGGGTGTTGATATGCAAATGTAGATTTTTTTACTATATACATTTTCTATACTATTGCTTTTCTGGATGAAAATAAGGAACTATCCAAGTGAGCTAACGTGACCAGAATAAGACAGTATAATACCCAACCATGTCACAGCATGGCTTCTGGAGACCAGGATGAAGTAAATCCCACAGAACCCTATGGGATTATCAAAAATTTTAATCTCATCTAATTTGACAATCTGGATATTAATGATAGGTATTAGGGAAACATATTTTGTGAAGAGTTTGACTCTTAAAGAAAATTGTTTATGAGGAGATCTAAGTTAGCCAACCATTCTTTCAACCAATTAGACTTCTGTTCATTTTCTGAGGACTGAACAAGTGCAGGAGCATCAGAAGTAGGCTGAAAGTCAATATATTGACTCACTTTAGTTGAAATCCTTCTTTTATTATTTAAATAAGTTATGATGTTGCTTTTTGTATTCAAGGTGCTGTAATAAGCGATGTGTATGCTTTATAACTTTTAATATTCAAATCATTCTATGAAGGACACATACTGTTATCTTTGTTTTATAAGTGAGAAAACTTTCCTTTAGAGAAATTGAGTATATGTCTTATGTTACAGTTCTACTAAGCCATCTACATAATATTCAAAACCAGGTCTGACTCTAAAGTCTGTTGCTCTTACCAAACATACCATAGTGCCTCAGCCTGAAATATATTATACCTCTGGTGGTGTTCTTTAGTTCCTAAGTCATTTCAATTCTTCAGTGACCCCATGGACTTTAGCCCCCAGGCTCCTCTGTCCACAGGATTTCCTTATAAGGGTAATAAAACAAGTAAGAGACAAGGAGAGACTAGACTATTGCTGTGTGTGTGTGTGTGTGTGTGTGTGTGTGTGTGTGTGTGTCAGAGAGACAGGGAGAGAGAAAACACAAGCATTATGATTAAACTGATACTATTTAAGTTGACTTAACCCTTATTTTTGTTACAATTTCATCAGATTTCAAATTCTGGGATATTTCCTTTTTATTGTTATCTACTCATATTATTTCTATTGCTGATCAGAGGATAGAGAGTGATGAAGCTCATCTTTGCCAATGCTGTTATGTGGTTGATATGCATAAACCATAAATGACTCACATCACAGCTGAGGGATATGGGATGTAACAAGGAATCGATTCCAAGGTAAAGTTACAAAATGAAAATAATTCAGTGCCAAAATTCCAGTAATGGGTCAACTAACCCATTAACAAAAGAGAATATTTGCCATTCTGATAGAACAGTGAATTGACTCTTGAAAAATGACATGAGAAATACTTTACAGTATGATGACACAGTGGTAAAGAATCCGCCTGCCAATTCAGGAAACTCAAGACATGCAAGTTTGATTCCTGGGTCAGGAAGGTCTCCTGGAGGAGGAAATGACAACCTGCTCCAGTATTCTTTCCTGGGAAATCCCATGGACAGAGGAGCCTAGAGGGCTAGAGTCCATGTGGTTGCATAGAGTCAGGCACGACTGAGCACACATACACAGATAAACACACAAATAAACACACAAGTAAAGACACAGAGATAAAAAAAAATTCTCACTCTATCGCCAGAGATGTTTTTGGCAGCCTTGGACTTTATAGTTCCAATTTGCCCACTGACCTAACATCACAGAGCAAAGAGTAAGACATTCACAAAGTGAAATGGCTCATTAAGCACTCACATAGTCCCTTGGCAGAGTTAAAATCTTGCCATCTACTATGTCATTGCCAAGTGTTTCCCTTATTGGCAAGGAGTGCCATAGAGAATGGGCCCAGTGGAAAGGAGTGTGTGGACAGTCCTGCGTCATTAACTTCAGCTGCCAGCATCAGTTCATCATATAAATGTGGCCCTATCTAAACAGTAAAATTCATAACATAATGTATTTCTTCTCTATCTAGAGTGGAACAAAGTGAAACAATGACTTAAGGAGAAAATACCCATAATCCTTGGTACATCAGTGTTCTTCTGGAAAAGCCAAGGAAGATTCAGTTAGGCTTTTGTAGACTATCATAGGAAGCAAAATTTTTCTAATTACTTAATTCTACAAGAGGAAGGATCTTACTAGCTGAAAAGTACAAGAATGTATGTGTAAGTAATTAACAAAGATTGATCTAAGAAATGTAACTTTCTGGGATGTTAGATATGCTGGACATATAATTTAGGATGTCTGTAGTGAAATGGAGAACTGCTGCTTTCTGCAAAAAAAAAAAGAAAGAAAGAAAGAAGAAGAAAACACACACACACACACACACTTCCAGAAATTCTGTAAAAATGATTGCCAGTAAAGTTGCATTAAGATGTCCCTTTGCATTTTAAATTCTTACAATAATCTTGGTACATTTTTCAGAATATGTTACATTACCTAAATTTTTATGATCATAACAAGATCAAAGACTTACATAGTTTACTATATAGCAGTTATTATGCTATATAACTTAGAAATATTCTAGGAGAGGAAACTAAGAAAGAGAGAAGCAATTTGTCCAAAGTTACCATGTTAAAATAATGCTGCTGCTGCTACTGCTAAGTCGCTTTAGTCGTGTCCGACTCTGTGCGACCCCATAGATGGCAGCCCACCAGGCTCCACCATCCCTGAGATTCTCCAGGCAAGAACACTGGAGTGGGTTGCCATTTCCTTCTCCAATGCATGTAAGTGAAAAGTGAAAGTGAAGTTTCTCAGTCCTGTCGACTCTTAGCGACCCCATGGACTGCAGCCTACCAGGCTCTGCCATCCATTGGATTTTCCAGGCAAGAGTACTGGAGTATGGTGCCATTGCCTTCTGCAAAATGCTAGGAGAATTCAAATCAAATATCTACTCCTATCTACTAATTCAGAGATCAGTGAAACTTTCCATAGTGAAAATGAAAATGTTAGTTGCTCAGTTGTGTCTGACTCATTGTGACCCCATGGATTGCAGCCCACCAGGCTCCTCTGTACATGGGATTTTCCAGACAAGGATACTGGAGTGGGGTGCCATTTTCTTCTGCAGGGAATCGTCTTGACCCAGGAAATGAACCCAGGACCCCTGTACTGCAGGCAGATTCTTTACCAACTGAGCTACTTGGAAATTAAGTAGCTACAAAGTTTACTGCTGTAGCTACTTAACTCTGCCAGTCTTTACAGCATGAACCCTGACATAGACATTGTGTCAACAAATGGTCATGACTGTATTCCAATAAAAACTTATTTACAAACAAACATAGGGATAAGCCAGATGGACTGCTGTTAGAGGACCCTGTCCACTTAGTGATACTTCCTCAGTCTCTGATACAGACAACATCACTGTTATCATTCTCTTCAGAAAGTATTTCTAATTGTTTATTATTCGGAAAAAGCAATGGCAACCCACTCCAGTACTCTTGCCTGGGAAAATCCCATGGACAGAGGAGCCTGGTAGGCTGCAGTCCATGGGGTGGCGAAGAGTTGGACGCAACTGAGTGACTTCACTTTCACTTTTCACTTTTATGCATTGGAGAAGGAAATGGCAACCCACTCCAGTGTTCTTGCCTGGAGAATTTCAGGGATGGCAGAGCCTAGTGGGCTGCCGTCTATGGGGTCACACAGAGGCGGACACGACTGAAGCGTTATTATTAGAAGTGTATTAACCTCAGAATTCTTTTTTATTTCTATTACTGTTGAGAGGCTGTCCGTATGTTTTTGCTGGACACAGGAAGCTGCAAGCCCTTGAATGTAGAGCAGAATTTTGGAGTCTTGGAATCTTATCTTGTTTGATATCTAGCCCTAATCCTCATGCCCACACCAAGCCAGATCATTTGATTCCACTATGGAGTGACAATCATAGCGTTCAGCTCCTCTTCATATCCTTGTTACTATTTCTTTCTCATTGTTTTCCCTTAAAGAGAACAGACCAGCAATACTATCTTTGTGGTAATTATCTTTCAAGTGTCTTACTTCAATCTGAAAAACTATGGCAATTTAAATAAATAATTAAGTGATAATATCTACTTTAGGAGCGATTTAACAGCCATCGCTGTCAAAACAAGTATAATCACTTCAGTGTCACTAGATTTATCTCAACGACTTATAAAACCTTGACATAGTCACAGCAAATCCCTCAAAAATTTCCCTGATATAACCTGCCATTTTGATGATTTTTTGTGAGATATAAACAGTGATTTAGTATTCCTCTGAACATGATGATAAAACATGATATGTCACACTTCCCTGATAGCTCAGTTGGTAAAGAATCCACCTGCAATGCAGGAGACCTCTGTTCAATTCCTGGGTCTGGGAGATCCGCTGGAGAGGGAATAGGCTACCCACTCTAGTGTTCTTGGGCTTCCCTTGTGGCTCAGCTGGTGAAGAATCCACCCACAATGAGGGAGACCTGGGTTCAATTCCTGGGTTGGGAAGATCCCTAGAGAAAGGAAAGGCTATCCGCTCCAGTATTCAGGCCTGGAGAATTTCATGGACTGCATAGTCCATGGGGCAGCAAAGAGTGGGACACATCTGAGCGACTTTCACTTTCACTTAGTTCAGGTGGAACCAGATGTCACTATGACAACACAGGGTTAGAAGAGAAAAGGAAAAAAAAATGTGCCATTGGGCTTTCCTGGTGGCTCAGCTGGCAAAGAATCCAACTGCAAAGTGGGAGAACTGGGTTCGACTTCTGGATTGGGAAGACTCCCTGAAGAAGGGAAAGGCCACCTACTTTAGTATTCTGGCTTGGAGAATTCCACGGACTATTGCGCGTGGGGTTGCAAAGAATTGGACACGACTGAGTGACTTTCACTTCCCTCTACTTCTTCTGAACATGATGGGAGAACATAAAATTTAGAAGCTTCTTCAATGGCTCACAAAGAAAAGAATCTGCCTGCAACTCATCAGATGCACTTTCTATCCCAAGGTCAGGAAGATGGTAACCTACTGCAGTATTCTTGCCTGACAAATCCCATGGTCAGAGGAGCCTGGCAGGGTACAGTCTAATGGGTCACAAAGAGTCAGACAGGACTGAGTGACTAAGCACAGTAAGGAACATGATGGCAGAACATAAGGTTTAGGTGCAAAATTTATTTATTTATTTATTTTTGTGGTTTTTCTGCATCTGATTTTTTTTTTTAATACTTTATTTTATGTTACAATACTGTATTGGTTTTGCCATACATTGACATGAGTCAGCCACAGGTGTACACGATCTCCCAGTGCGGAAGCCCTCTCCCACCTCCCACCCCATATCATCTCTCTGGATCATCCCGTGCACCAGCCCCAAGCATTCTGTATCCTGTATTGAACATAGACTGGTGCTTTGTTTCTTATATGATAGTATACATGTTTCAATGCCATTCTCCCAAATCATCCCACCCTCTCCCTCTCCCTCAGAGGCTAAAAGTTCATTCTATACCTCTGTGTCTCTTTTGTTGTCTCACATACAGGCTCATCATTACTATCTTTCTAAATTTCATATATATGTGTCAGTATAGTGTATTGGTGTTTTTCTTTCTGGCTTACTTCACTCTGTATAATCGGCTCCAGTTTCATCCATCTCATTAGAACTGAGTCAAATGTATTCTTTTAAAGGCTGAGTAATACTCCATTGTGTATATGTACCACTGCTTTCTTATCCATTCATCTGTTGATGGACATCTAGGTTGCTTCCATGTCCTGGCTATTATAAACAATGCTTCAATGAACATTGAGGTACATGTGTCTCTTTCAATTCTGGTTCCTCGGTGGGTATGCCCAGCAGTGGGATTGCTGGGTCATAAGGCAGTTCTATTTGCAATTTTTTAAAGGAATCTCCACACTGTTTTCCATAATGGCTATACTAGTTTGCATTCCCACCAGCAGTGTAAGAGGGTTCCCTTTTCTCCACATTCTCTCCAGCATTTATTGCTTGTAGACTTTTGGATCACAGCCATTCTGACTGGTGTGAAATGGTACCTCATTGTGGTCTTGATTTGCATTTCTCTGATAATGAGTGATGTTGAGCATCTTTTCATGTGTTTGTTATCCATCTGTATGTCTTCTCTGGAGAAATGCCTATTTAGTTCTTTGGCCCATTTTTTGATTTATTTTTCATTTATTTTTCTGGAGTTGAGCTGCATAAGTTGCTTGTATATTTTTGAGATGAGTTGTTTGTCAGTTGCTTCATTTGCTATTGTTTTCTCCAATTCAGAAGGCTGTCTTTTCACCTTACTTATAGTTTCCTTTGTTGTGCAGAAGCTTTTAATTTTAATTAGATCCGATTTGTTTATTTTTGCTTTTATTTCCAGTATACTGGGAGGTGGATCATAGAGGATCCTGCTGTGATTTATGTCGGAGAGTGTTTTGCCTATGTTTTCCTCTAGGAGTTTTATAGTTTCTGGTCTTGTGTTTAGATCTTTAATCCATTTTGAGTTTATTTGTGTGTGTGGTGTTAGAAAGTGGTCTAGTCTCATTCTTTTACAAGTGATTGACCAGTTTTCCCAGCACCACTTGTTAAAGAGATTGTCTTTAATCCATTGTATATTCTTGTCTCCTTTGTCAATGATAAGGTGTCCATAGGTGTGTGGATTTATCTCAGGGCTTTCTATTTTCTTCCACTGATCTATTTTTCTGTCTTTGTGCCAGCACCATACTGTCTTAATGACTGTGGCTTTGTAGTAGAGCCTGAAGTCACCAAGTTAATTCCTCTAGTTCCATTCTTCTTTCTCAAGATTGCTTTTACTATTCGAGGCTTTTTGTATGTCCATACAAATCTTGAGATTGTTTGTTCTAGTTCTGGGAAAAATACTGTTGGTAGCTTGATAGGGATTGCATTGAATCTGTAGATTGCTTTGGGTAGTATACTCATTTTCACTATATTGACTCTTCCGATCTATGAACATGGTATATTTCTCCATCTATTAGTGTCCTCTTTGATTTCTTTCATCAGTGTCTTATAGTTTTTGATATATAGGTCTTTAGTTTCTTTAGGTAGGTATATTCCTAAGTAGTTTATTATTTTCATTGCAGTGGTGAATGGAATTGTTTCCTTAACTTCTATTTCTACTTTCTCATTATTAGTGTGTAGGAATGCAAGGGATTTCTGAGAGTTGATTTTATATCCTGCAACTTTACTATATTCATTGATTAGCTCTAGTAGTTTTCCCGTCGAGTCTTCAGGATTTTCTATGTAAAGGATCATATCATCTGCAAACAGTGAGAGTTTTACTTCTTCTTTTCCAATTTGGATTCCTTTTATTTCTTTTTCTGCTCTGATTGCTGTGGCCAAAACTTCCAGAACTATATTGAATAGTAGTAGTGAAAGTGGGCACCCTTGTCTTGTTCCTGAGTTCAGGGAAATGCTTTCAATTTTTCACCATTGAGGATAATATTTGCTGTGTGTTTGTCATATATAGCTTTTATTATGTTGAGGTATGTTCCTCCTATTCCTGCTTTCTGGAGAGTTTTTTTTTTATTATTATTATAAATGGATGTTGAATTTTGTCAAAGGCCTTCTCTTCATCTATTGAGATAATCATGATTTTTATTTTTCAATTTGTTAATGTGGTTAATTACATTGATTGATTTGCGGATATTGAAGAATCCTTGCATCCCTGGGATAAAGCCCACTTGGTCATGGTGTATGATCTTTTTAATGTGTTGTTGGATTCTGATTGCTAGGATTTTGTTAAGGATTTTTGCATCTATGTTCATCCGTGATATTGGCCTGTAGTTTTCTTTTTTTGTGGTGTCATTGTCAGGTTTTGATATTAGGGTGATGGTGGCCTCATAGAATGAGTTTAGACGTTTACCTTCCTCTGCAGTTTTCTGGAATAGTTTCAGTAAGATAGATGTTAGCTCTTCTCGAAATTTTTGGTAGAATTCAGCTGTGAAGCCGTCTGGACCTGGGCTTTTGTTTGCTGGAAGATTTCTGATTACAGTTTCAATTTCCATGCTTGTGATAGGTCTGTTAAGATTTTCTATTTCTTCCTGGTTCAGTTTTGAAAAGTTATACTTTTCTAAGAATTTGTCCATTTCTTCCAAGTTGTCCATTTTATTGGCATATAATTGCTGATAGTAGTCTCTTATGATTCTTTATATTTCTGTGTTGTCTGTTGTGATCTCTCCATTTTCATTTCTAATATTATTGATTTGATTTTTTTTCTCTTTGTTTATTGATGAGTCTGGTTAATGGTTTGTCAATTTTATGTATCCTTTCAAAGAACCAGCTTTCTGCTTTGTTGATTTTTGCTATGGTCTCTTTTGTTTCTTTTGCATTTATTTCTGCCCTAATTTTTAAGATTTCTTTCCTTCTACTAACTCTGGGGTTCTCTATTTCTTCCTTTTCTAGTTGCTTTAGGTGTATAGTTAGGTTATTTATTTGACTTTTTTTCTTGTTTCTTGAGGTATGCCTGTATTGCTATGAACTTTCCTCTTAGCACTGCTTTTATAGTGTCCCACAGGTTTTGTGTAGTTGTGTTTTCATTTTCATTCATTTCGATGCATATTTTGATTTCTGTTTTGATTTCTTTTGTGATTTGTTGATTATTCAGAAGGGTGTTGTTCAGCCTCCAAATGTTGGAATTTTTAATAGTTTTTCTCCTGTGATTGAGATCCAACCTTAGTGCATTATGGTCAGAGAAGATGCTTGGAATGATTTCGATTTTTTTGAATTTATCAAGGTTAGATTTATGGCCCAGGATGTGATCTATCCTGGAAAAGGTTCCGTGAGCACTTGAGAAAAAGGTGAAATTCATTGTTTTGGGGTGAAATGTCCTATAGATATCAATTAGGTCTAACTGGTCTATTGTATCATTTAAAGTTTGCGTTTCTTTGTTAATTTTCTGCTTAGTTGATCTGTCCATAGGTGTGAGTGGGGTATTAAAGTCTCCCACTATTATTGTGTTATTATTAACTTCCCCTTTCATGCTTGTTAACATTTGTCTTACATATTGCGGTGCTCCTATGTTGGGTGCATATATATTTATAATTGTTATATCTTCTTCTTGGATTGATCCTTTAATCATTATGTAGTGGCCTTCTTTGTCTCTTTTCACAGCCTTGTTTTAAAGTCTATTTTATCGTATATGAGTATTGCTACTTCTGCTTTCGTTTGGTCTCTATTTGTATGGAATATCTTTTTCCAGTCCTTCACTTTCAGTCTGTATGTGTCCGTTGTTTTGGGGTGGGTCCTTTGTAGGCAGCATATACAGGGATCTTGTTTTTGTATCCATTTAGCCGGTCTTTGCTGTTTGGTTTTGGCATTCAACCCATTTACATTTAAGGTAATTATTGATAAGTATGTTCCTGTTGCATTTACTTTATTGTTTTGGGTTTCGGTTTATATGCCCTTTTTGTGTTTCCTGTCTAAAGTCTATCCTTTAGCATTTGTTGGAGAGCTGGTTTGGTGGTGCTGAATTCTCTCAGCTTTTGCTTGTCTGGAAAGCTTTTGATTTCTCCTTCATATTTGAATGAGATCCTTGCTGGGTACAGTAGTCTTGGCTGAAGGTTATTATCTTTCATCACTTTAAGTATGTCTTGCCATTCCCTCCTGGCCTGAAGAGTTTCTATTGAAAGATCTGCAGTTATTCTTATGGGAATCCCCTTGTGTGTTATTTGTTGTTTTTCCCTTGCTGCTTTTAATATTTGTTCTTTGTGTTTGGTCTTTGTTAATTTGATTAATATATGTCTTGGAGTGTTTTGCCTTGGGTTTATCCTGTTTGGCACTCTCTGGGTTTCTTGGACTTGGGTGATTATTTCCTTTCCCATTTTAGGGAAGTTTTCAACTATTATCTCCTGAAGTATTTTCTCATTATCTTTCTTTTTGTCTTCTTCTTCTGGGACTCCTATAATTCGAATGTTGGAGCATTTCATATTGTCCTGGAGGTCTCTGAGGTTGTCCTCATTTCTTTTAATTCCTTTTTTTTTTTCCCTCGCTGATTCATTTATTTCTACCATTCTATCTTCTATTTCACTAATCCTATCTTCTGCCTCCAATATTCTACTATTTGTAGCCTCCAGAGTGTTTCTGATCTCATTTATTGCATTATTCATTATATGTTGACTCTTTTTTATTTCTTCTAGTTCCTTGTTAACCTTTCTTGCATCTTCTCAATCGTTGTCTCCAGGCTATTTATCTGTGATTCCATTTTGATTTCAAGATTTTGGATCATTTTCACTATCAATATTTGGAATTCTTTCTCAGGGAGATTCCCTATCTCTTCCTCTTTTGTTTGCTTTGGTGGGCATGTCTCCTGTTCCTTTACCTGCTGGGTATTCCTCTGTCTCTTCATCCTGGTTATATTGCTGCGTTTGGGGTGGCCTGTCTATATTCTGGGAATTTGTGGAGTTCTCTTTATTATTGAGCTTCCTCACTGTGTTTGGGGTTGTATCTGTGGCTTGTCAAGGTTTCTTGATTAGGGAGGCTTGTGTTGGAGTTCTGGTGGGTGGAGCTGAATTTCTTCTCTCTGGAGTGCTGTGAAGTGTCTAGTAATGGGTTATGAGATGTCAATGGTTTTGGAGTATTTTGAGCTGCCTGTATATTGAAGGTCTGGGGCGTGTTCTTGTGTTGCTGGAGAATTTGCATGGTATGTCTTGCTCTGGAACTTGTTGGCCCTTGGGTGGAGCTCGGTTTCAGTGTAGGTAAGAAGGCATTTGATGAGCTCTTATTGGATAATGTTCCCTGTATTCAGGAATTCTCTGATGATCTCAGGATTTGGACTTAAGCCTCCTGATTCTGGTTTTCCGATTTATTTTTGCAATAGCCTCATGACTTCTCCATCTATACAGCACTGATGTTAGAACGTCTAGGTTAAAGGTGATAGGTTTCTCCATCTTGAGGGCTGCCCCTAGAGGATCCCTGAGTTACTTGGAGGAGAGAAGAGGAAGGGGGTAGTTAGAGGTGACTGGAATGAGATGAGGTGGAATCAAAAGAGGAGAGAGCAAGCTAGCCCGTAACCACTTTCTTGTGTGTGCTCCACAGTCTGGACCTCTCAGAGGTGTTCACAGATTTATGCAGGGAAGAGGAGAGAGAGGAAGTGGGAAGAGGAGAGGGAGGAAGTGGGAAGAGGAGAGGGAGGAAGTAGACAGAGGTGGCCATGAAGATAAAAGAGGGAGATGCAAAGGAGGGAGACAGATCTGGCCAGTAACCAGCTCCCTGAGTGTTCTCCACCTTCTGGAACACATAGAGATTCACAGAGTTGGGTAGAGAAGAGGAGGGGGAGAGAGGAGACAGAGGCCACCTGGTGGAGAAAAAAGAGTCCAAAGGAGGAGAGAGTGGTCAAGCCAGTAATCTCGCACTCATGTAAAATTGAGTACTGAAGATTAGGTTTTTAAATGTACAAAATTGGCAACAAATACCAAAATGCAAAGATTAAAAATCTGGAGTAGAGATTGGATTTTCAAAAATAAAATATTAAAGAAAAGAAGAAGGAGGAAAAGAAAAAGAAAAAAAAAGCCACCAGAATTATTAAAAGACAACAACCTCTACCACAAAAAGACTATATATGGCATTTGCTTTAAAAATAGGGTTTTTTTGAAAAGTAATAATAGGTTATAAAAATAATAAATAGAGATATAGAGGACTTAAAAATTTAAGAAAGTGTTAAAAAAAGACGAAAAAGAAGAATTTTTTTTTAATTATTAAAAAAGAAAGAAAAAAGAAAAATCATGCTTCCATATCAACCCCCCCAAAAAAAACTGATTATAAAAGAAGTAAAGGTATATCTGGCCCTTTCTCTAGTGTTGTGGTCTGTGTGGGGTCGCTACCAAGGCAGTTCCCTCTGTTTGACTTCTTCTGTTTGCTGGTCTCTTCCGTGTCTGATTTCCATCTTGACACAGGGATGGCAGTGATAGACTCTACGCTGGGCTTTGCCCTGCTCACGGCGCACACCGCTCAGGCTCTATGTTGTTCCGCTGGATAACCATCTGTGGCCTGCCCTAGGCTTCATGCACCTCCCCAGTCTAAGCCACTCTGGCTCGGCGCTCAGAAAGCCCTCTGAGGCACAGATTTGGTCGTGCTTTGTGTGCTTTGTGCCTGCGCTTTGTGCACTTCCCAGGTCCGAGTAGCTAGGGAGTTTGGTGAGTGCAATTGCTGCGATTTCTGGCCTTTTCATGTTGCTCAATTTTCTGGGAGTACTGCTGGGGCTCCTTCTCAGGCAGATGATGACTGTCCAGAGCTCCCCAGAAGTCTTAGTTAGCAAAGAAAACTGCTTGCAATTTGGTAGGTAATGTCTCTCTTGAGCTGCAATTGCCCCCTTCCAGCACTTAAGGCTCTGGCTGCCTGTTACCGGAGGGGGATTGTCTGCAGCCGGCTATTTCCGATCTGTCCTTTGTTCTGTGCAGGGTCCTGGTGGTGTCTTATGTTTGAGTGTTTCGCATATTAGCTATCCCACAGTCTGGTTTGCTAGCCCAAGTTAGTTCGTTCTGGCCACTCACGGGGCGTTATGACCCAATTCTCTAGAAAAGCCCTGCAGCCTGCATCTCCTGTGGCCCGGTTCTTAGAAAGCATGGCTTCTTGCACCTCCTGCTCCTCCCTGCCCAATCCCCACTTGCTAGTGTCGGATGCAGGCGTTTGCGCTGCTTATCCGCTGGGGGATTTACTTTTGGGCTCATAATCTGTTGGTTTTAATTATTTATTTATTTTTCCTTCCTTTTATGTTGCCCTCTGTGCTTCCAAGGCTTGCCCCAGACTTGGCTGTGAGAATGTTTCCTGGTGTTTGGAAACCTCTTTTTAAGAGTCTCTTCCCAGGACGGGGCTCCCTCCCTACCTCCTTGGTCTCTTTTTTCGTCTTTTATATTTGTTCCTACCTGTTTTTGAAGCCAATGATCTGCTTTGCTGGATGTCTGATGTCCTCTGCCAGCATTCAGAAGTTGTTTTGTGGAATTTACTCAGCACTGAAATGTTCTTCTGATGAAGTAGTGAGGGAGAAAGTGGTCTCCCTGTCCTATTCCTCTGCCATCTTTTTCTGCCTCCTTAGGTGCAAAATTTAAATTAGACTTTGCAAGCAATAGGGGAAGAGCCATGGAATCAGTCTTCCTTGTGTTTATTTGGATTTCCTATGGGTAGAAGAACAAAAGGCCAATTCTTTACTAGGGTTTCTAGCAGTTCAGAGAATGAGCCTTTTTCCTAATGTAATCAGAGCTGCTCAGCAATGGCAGAATCTCTAAATTTCAAAAATGCTAAGTTTCTTTTCATTTATAGGAGGGAAGAAATGGTGCTTATTACATAAAGAAAAAAGTTTTAAAGACCATGATATTCATTATGGGAATTTCTCTCTATTGTATAAATTATCTTTAAAAAACACATTTTTGTGTTATACCAAGTAGTTTTTTTTGAGAACTTCACTATTTATATTCAGGGCATATACTGGGCTAGTGGCTCCTGAGTGATTATGTTATCAGTGACAATTGAGACAACTGTTCTGTTTTTTTTTTTTTTTAAATTTTATAAATTATTTCAAATTGAACATCTCACTCAAAAATTAATGTATATAAAGCATGATCATGATAATTATAATAGTAAGATTAGAAAAACACCTCATATCATTGCCTGCTTTTGTAACAGACTACCAAGGTAGTTAAAACTTTCTGATTATTCCTTTCTGAAGCCATCTCTCTCTTCCTCCTGCCAGAGCAACCACTAAACTGAAGATTTTCTTTATTACTTTTTTGCTTTTCTTCATAGTGTGGTTCTCAATCTTGGCTGCACATTGAAATTACCTGGGGAGCTTTGAAAAGTATTGATGCCTGGGATTCACCCTCAAAGCCTCTCATTTTATAGGTCTAGCCTTCATATTCTGTGGCCAGCTGATAGGATAATGTAATTTTCCACATAAAGTCTTAGAACATGAAAACTTTATGTAAGGAATGGGCAGCATTTTAAGATTCTCTTACTTGACTTTCCTCAGATTCCATTATGGGAAAAAGAAATGCTGAGGCCATGTTACTGAAAGTAGGGATCCAGTTGCTTGCCATTCTAAAGCCAGTAAAGGGGCTAGGGTGGTGGAAAGCAAAATTTGCTTTATTTAGGAGACCAGCAACCTGTGGTAGTGGTGGGGGTAGACGCTTGTGCAAAGGTCAACTCCTGTCCCTCCCAATAAGCAGTGGCCAGGAGCTTTATGGGTGAAGAGAGGTGGCCACATGCAAAATCAGTGCAGTCTGCTCAGACAGCCATCTTGAAGTTAGTCATGCACTGGTCTGATCAGCATCATCTTAATTGTTCTAAGTATGTTAGTAATTTTGACCTCCTGAACCTGAAGGTCAAAAATATGGTTGAAAGCAAAGCAATAGCTTTCCTGTCAGTTCAGTTCAGTCACTCAGTCATGTCTGACTCTTTGTGACCCCCATGGACTGCAGCAGGCCCAACTTCCCTTGTCCATTGCCAACTCCCAGAGTTTACTCAAACTCATGTCCATCATGTCATCACCTTCATGGTCGGTGATGCCATCCAACCATCTCATCCTCTGTTGTCCACCTTTTCCTCCTGCCTTCAATCTTTCCCAGCATCAGGGTCTTTTCAAATGAGTCAATTCTTTGCATCCATTAGAATTCTTTAAATTTCTTACTCAGTTCAGCAGTATGATCTAAAAGTTATCAAATGTTTTCCATATAATTTAACATACCAAATAATCCTAGTTACTTAATTTATTCTGAGATGACTAGGTGCTCTTTGGGATACTCAATGTTATCTAGAGAATGAAACTTACAATCTATTATCAAAAGCAGTTCAATATCCCAGAAAAATTTTGTTCTTCTAACATAGAAAAAGAAAATCAAATTTCGGTCTAGTATCAGTTTAATATTAATTGCAAAGTTCAATTACCAAATTAAATCCAATCTAAGCTTAATCACTCCTGACAATGTACAAAATTCTTATCTTTAAATGTCCTTTTCTTAGAAACCTTTTATCACTTTTTGTAGCCATATGATTTGTCCCATATTTTTCCCATTCAGAAACAACCAGCTATGGGACAAAGTTATCATTTTTCCTCAACAAAAAATATCTCCATTCTTTATACCTTGTCTCATCAACAACATATACCCTACTTGTTTTGCACAATGAAATGCTTTTCTTGTCATTTTTAGTAGCTTTAACTACATATCACAATTTTTAGTGATTAAAAGACCTTAACAAAATCAAGAAACAAGTAACTGGGCTGTTATACCAGCATTTTCTATTGGAAAGCTTAAGAACATATTCCATAACCTCTAAAAACATACTTTTTCTCATAGTACAATTTCTCTTTATTTTTTTTTCAGTAACTTTCATGATTTATTTTAAGTATTATGTAATATGGAGTTCTATCAAATATTATATAAATTTTACTACATACAATGAATATAAAATATCATAAAATATATAGTAAGGCACTGAAATTGACAACTTCAGTTATGACTATACTTCAAAGAGTTGAAATTTAGACTTTAAAATTACCTAGGTATAAAATATCCAATATTTTTTAAAGGTATATAAAAGAATTCTTAGACAATACTAAATACAGATTATTTTGTCATGAAAATAGACCTTCAAATTTTCAGAAGCATATCTGAGAAGCATGTAGGAAATTTTATGCTTTGAAACTTGTGTTTTTTTAATATATTTTATTTAACTTAGTTACTTAATTTAACTTAGTTTTTAACTTAGTTAACTAATTTTAGCTAGTAGAGGAATTATTAGGAAGATTTTTCCAGGAGGTAATGTTTTGCCCCTCCCCTCAACCCCTCCCCACCAGCCTCTATTCTGTAATTGAGTAGAAACAACCAGCCTAGATGTTTGCTTTTGTTCTTTCCAAAATTTCCAATTTCTCTTTAATATGGTACAAGATGTATATTTAATGAACCCAAACATCCTTTCAAGTTTTACTAGTAAACCCAAGACAAAAGTCTCAGGCAAAGTGGGCTGTTTTGTATTTCAAGGACATGTTAAGTGTTAGCTTCAAGATTTCTCCTAGGCATATTTTTGTTCTCGTAGGGTCAGAATTCTAAAATTAGTATTTTTAAGCTAGTTTTCTCTATCTGCTTGTGCAGAAAGAACGAGTCTTGGAGTTTCAGAAGAATTTAATTTTAACCATTTTTTTCCAAAGGCTAAAGAATACTGTTTCATATATCCTTAAAAAGGTTGTCTTTCTTTTGTTTTAGTCATAATTTCATAGGTAATTTTTTTCTAATGAGTTGAACTTGAATTTCCCATTTTACAAAACACAACAAAGACACAATCATACACATGAAATATATACTCATATAACAGAAGACAGAATGGTCACAAACCTTTTAATACTGAGTCCCACACACCTCCCAAACACAAATAGTCCTTGATGTCAGACACACATCAGAATCAATTGACAGAATACCCAAATAGCACTTCATGCCCACAGATGCTCCTCAATGGCAGGCAAGCATCAGAACCATTTGACAAAATGCCCTATTAAACATCTTCTCTAAGGAGAGGTTTGCCCAGGTGCACACCAGTGAACTTACTCAGTTTTTAAACTCATCAGCTCATCCAGATGCATGTTTCCATTCCACCAAGGACAAGTGTAAGTTGGCAGCCAGTGCTGTACTTGGGACAATCAGGGAGGATCACCAAAACAAATAGTTCCAGCAGCTGCTAGAACATGCCCTCAGTGCCCATCTTGGGTCAGCTAGCCACTAGCAGCAGGGCTCTTCAAGGCCATCCCATTATTTTATCATGGCCAGAGGCTCTACTTGGGAAAACCCTAGAGAGCCAGAGATAAAGAGAGCGAAGAAGCCCAACACTGGGTACTTAAAACTGTTATCAAAGTAGGGGTCCAGCTATTCATCACTCTAAAACCAATAAAGAGACAAGCTTGGTAGAAGGGTAAGTTTGTTCTATTTAGGAGGCTGGGCTCCTGTCCAAAGACCAACTCTCCCAACTGACAATTAATGGACAAGAGCTTTCATAGATAGAAGAACAGGGCTACCTTCAGAAACATAGCAGCCTTCTCAGACAGTCCTCTTGAAACTGGTCATGAGAAGATCTGATCAGTGTCATCTTGATTGTTTTATATAAAGTAAATCTCTAGCTCCAGGGTCAGTTATTCTCTTTTCTTGAGGCCACCTCTCTGAATTATGGCAGCTTATATTGTATGTACAGTCTGACATTCATGTAGTTAACTTCCTCTGCTTGGTGGAGATTTTAGTTTCTATAAGACAGCTCAAAGTAAGACTCAGGATATTAAGGACAGCCCTCGAGAAGAAACTAAAGGTTCTTGATTTTGTTATAGTTGTTCAGTTGCTCAGTCATATCCAACTCTTTGCAACCCCATGGGTTACAGCATTCCAGGCTTCCCTGTCTTTAACCATCTCCTGGAGCCTGCTCAAACTCATATCCGTTGAGTTGGTGATACCATCCAACCATCTAATCCTCTGTCTTCCTCTTCTTCTCCTGTCTTCAATCTTTCTTGACATCAGAATCTTTTCTAATGTCAGCTCTTTACATCAGGTGGTCAAAATATTGAAGTTTCAGCTTCAGCATCAGTCCTTCCAATCAAAAGTCAGGACTGATTTCCTTTAGGATTGAGTGGTTGGATCACCTTACAGTCCAAGGGACTCTCAAGAATCTTCTCTGACACCACAGTTCAAAAGCATCAATTCATCAGTGCTCAGCCTTCTTTTTGGTCCAACACTCACAACCATATATGACAACTGGAAAAAACATAGCTTTGACTAAACTGACCTTTATGGCAAAGTAATGTCTGTTTTTAATATGTTGTCTAAGTTTGTTATTGCTTTTCTTCCAGGAAGCAAGCATCTTTTAATTTCATGGCTACAGTCACCATCTGCAGTGATTTTGGAACCCAAGAAAATAAAGTTTGTCATTGTTTCCATTGTGTCCTCATTTATTTGCCATGAAGTGATGGGACCAGATGCAATGATCTTCATTTTCTGAATGTTGAGTTTTAAGCTAGCTTTTTCACTCTCATCTTTCACCTTCATCAAGAGGCTCTTTAGTTCCTCTTCACATTCTCCTATAAGAGTGGTGTCATCTGCATATCTGAGGTTATTGATATTTCTCCTAGCAATCTTGATTCCAGTTTGTTCTTCATCCACCCTGGCATTTTGCATGACGTACATGAATATAAGTTAAATAAGCAAGGAGACAATATACAGTCTTGACATACTCCCTTCCCAATTTTCAACCAGTCCATTGTTCCATGTATGGTTCTAACTGTTGCTTCTTTTTCTCAGGAGGCAGGTAAGGTGTTCTGGTATTGCTGTCATTTTAAGAATTTCCCGTAGTTTGTTGTGGTCCACACAATCAGAGGTTTTAGAGTAGTCAATGAAGCAGAAGAGGATTTTTTTTTCCTGAAATTCTCTTGCTTTTTCTATGATCCAAATGATACTGGCAAATTGATCTCTGGTTCCTTTGCCTTTTCCAAATCCAGCTTGAACATCTGGAAGTTCACGGTTCACTTACTCTTGAAGCTTGGCATGGGGAATTTTGAGCATTACTTTGCTATCATATGACATGAGAGCATTTGTGTGGTAGTTTGAACATTCTTTGACATTGCCTTTCTTTGGGATTGGAATAAAAACTGACATTTTCCAGTCCTGTGGCTAATGCTGAGTTTTCCATATTTGGTGGCATATTGAGTGAAGCACTTTGACAGCATCATCTTTTAGAATTTGAAATAGCTCAACTGGAATTCCATCACCTCCACTAGCTTTTTTCATAGTGAAGCTTCTTCCTAAGGCCCGTTTGACTTTGCACTCCAAGATGTCTGGCTCTGGGTGAGTGATCACACCATCGTGATTACCTGGCTCATGAAGATCTTTTTGTGTAGTTGTTCTGTGTATTCTTGTCACCTCTTCTTAATATCTTCTACTTCTGTTAGGTCCATACCATTTCTGTCCTTAATAGTGCCCATCTTTGCATGAAATATTCCTCTAATTTTCTTGAGGAGATTTCTAGCCTTTCTCATTGTATTACTTAGGGGCTAAACTATTATAATTTAATCTTGTTGAACTGTTCCTTTGTTTTTGAATATTTTCATATCTCTGGTTAAACTTATTCTTTGGCCAAAGTCTTTCAACTGAGAATAGGTAGGCTGAGGACATGAGAGCGAAAGACCACAGGGTCCTGATTCATTTCAGTAATGCAGTCAGACCCACCCTCCTCCTCTTTAAAACCAGATTGCCTGGGAAATCTCGACCCTTATTTGTCCTCTCACTTCCAATTTCACTTCCAAGTTCTCATCACTTCTCATTATTTAGTTGTTATCAATACTGAGTATGGACCATTTAGAAAACAGAAATTTGATTGGGAGAGCAGGCTGCTGTGGAGCAAAGTAGATGTAAGTGAGTTTGTAAGTAAGAGGAGACTAATTTATGCAAAATTTTACAAGTCATGCTCAGAGGACTGGATAAACTCAGGCAGAAGACAATCACAAAAGGACTATCAATGTCCACCAGGAATATATGTATAGCTGGGTTTATTTTTGTGACAGGAGGTAGAGGAACACTCACCATAGGAACAGTGGTCATCGCAACAGAAGATGTTAGGGAAAGCCTGTAATAGGGGTTGGGATTTGAATAGGAAATTTGGGGGGATTAATGGAAGTAGAAGTATACTTAGATTGTGGGCTGTCAGAAAGTTGTGTGATTGGATATCTCAATAAACCTTGTCATAAGGAAGCCAGACTAGAGTAAGAACAAAACTGTCATTGGTTAAAGAACAAGTTTCTTGGTTTGGACCAAGATAGAAAAGCTGAGAGACCAGGCAAGAAATGAAGAGTAAGATGGATTAGAACCTCTTTGAGAGCAGGAGATATAGAGCTGTTTAACATTACAAAGACTCTAATTTCAGGGTTTGCCTGAGAGACAATTGATGTTTTAATGTGATGTAGTAACAAGATCATTCATTAATTTATTCACAGGATTCAATAAAGCTTTCATTAAATACTGGCAATGTCAAGAATTTATGGATTCTGAGGAATTAAAATAGAAAGCTGACCTTTTGAAATTGGGTTATTAAATATTTCTCATTTAACCATGTTTCACACTCCATCTAAGTGTCTTAAATAAAACATGGTTTATGTGTATATTTATCTGTAGAATGGTAAATGAAATGTTCACTTAATGCAGTAGCATGAGGATATTTTTAGAAGTTCATTGTAAGGACCTAAGACATTTAAAACAAGAAAAAGACCATTCAGTTTAATAGAGCTGCTTTGCATCAGAGATATTAAATGTATTTTTCACATTGCAAATTAAGTGAACTGTTAGACTGGGCCATTTTGATACTATCTCATGGTAGTAAAATAAAAAAAAAGCCTAAATGAATTGCTTAAGTTAAAATAGTCAAACTTTATATTTTGTGCTTAACAGAATTTGGAAACTTGATTGCCACAATTCATTTACTGCAGAAATTTTAAGAGAAAAGCATAAACTCCCCACTTTTAGTAAATTTTGTGCCATTGAACCATTTAAATAAGTCAGATTCTATGCATTGGATAAAACATTAACTTTAATATATACAGAAAAATTATCTAAGTGTAGGAGTGTAAGGGTGAGTAAAGATCAGTGAAGCTTGAGTGCCCTCCTAAAGAAGTCCCTAAAACTCTACATATAATAGCTATAAACACATATAAGCATTTTTAGTTTTGTATAGCAATTGGGAAATAGCTAGACATAAACTTAAAGATATTTTCATTTCCCTGTCTATTCCAAATTTCTGGCAATGTGTTAATGTAAAATATTTAGTTTAATATTTTTCCCTTTTATACTCACATTAATCAGGAATTATCAAGTCTGGATCTTTGTACAATCTATCAAATAAAGATCTGTGGTGTTAAGATAACTTCTAAAAACAGGAAATTTATCTGGGACCTGTAAAAGCAACTGTTGTGGCTCTTGATAATATTTTTGCCAAATTGACTGGTCAAAGTAGTTAGGCATTCAGTTGTTAAAGTAGAAAATGTATGCAGGCCTACCTTGAACATTCCTTGAGCAGGAAAAAAGTTTGGTCACACAAACAAGCTGAATTTTATTTTGTAAGATTAACTTGACTTCGGTCATTTGTTAATGTTTCTGGAAACCACAAGTAAAAGTTCAATTGTTTCCCAAAGTTCATATGAGGCAACCACTAACCAATTCCCTATCACTTAAGAAAAACCTAATATTATAACCAGTTACAATGAAGAATAAAAAGTCACTGTCTTCCCACTAAGTAAGCTGCTTTGTAACAATGTACCCTTGAATCTCATTCCATGTTTTGGTTTTCATGTTCCTAGTTTGAGAACTGTAATTTTCATGTATGAACAATAAACTTTTAGGAACTTTTACTAATTCAGTGACCAACTGGTATGTCTTTGCTGACTTTTGAACTTTTGACACCCTAAATTCTGATCTAGCACAAAGTAAAGATAATAATGCAATAATATATTTCTTCATATGCTCCTTTCATTTCCCCCAGATCTGTTATCCATCTCTCTTAATCACTCTTTCTCTCTGTACTTCCTTTTATTTTTCTCATTTTTTTGTTACTTTATCTCTCAGTCTCTTATTCCCTTTCAAATTTTTTATCCTTATTTATTCCTAATTTATATCCCTCTGTGTCACCCCCACCGCACCCCATGCCATCTCTGCCATCAGGAAAATGTTCTTAAATCTGTTCACACCCTCGGGCAGTAATCCATTCCCTCAGCTAAGACATTTAGGACATTTTACATTTCACATTGTAAATAAAAGGAATTTCCCAATTCTAGTCGCCTGCTAGGCTCCTCTGTCCTTGGAATTCTCCAGGAAAGAATACAAGAGTGGATAGTCACTCCCTTCTCTAGTGGGTCTTCCTGACTCAGGAACTGAACCCGTCTCCTGACTTGCAGGCAGATTCTTTACTGTCCGAGCCTCCAAGGATGACTTTACCTTCTGAGCCCAGTAGGAAAATAGCAGTTACTTAAACAAGAATATTTCAATACATCCTCCTCTAGATGGTAAAGTAAACCATCCAGGCCTCAGACCTATTTGGAAACAAAAAATGACAAAATTGAGTTTATGTGCAAGTAGTGAAATGAACAATTCATATCCTTAGAGTCAACTATGGAGACACTGTCAGGACTCAATATCCTGCAGAAACTCAGTGAGGAGGAAAACGAAGGCTAGCAACGAGCAGTAGGGATGTAAAAAAATAGGGGAAATATTGAGACCACATCTGAGCCCTGGAGAAATCAAAAGGAAAGTGAAAAAGACTTTGTAAGAGACCAGAGGTTACAGTCTTGGGAAAGATTTGCTTCTGGAAAAGTTCATGGAGGGTATAAGTACATCAAGATTAAAAGAAAACTATCTCTATTGTAATAAATTGATTTAGACAATGGATGTTAAAACCACTAGGTTAAAAGGATGGTTACACGGTCTCAAAGTATTTCCACATAGCTTAGGTACTAAGTGAAAAAGAGAAAAGTGTCTTTACAGTGTCAAAATCTGGTGCATGTTAACCAAGTGATCGATGATTTCATGACCAATAATGAGACAAAATGAAGGTGATCTGATGCTGAAAGGAAGACACAATGTCATTTTTGTGGTATTCCTATCAAATATTCTTGACATGAATCTGATCCTGATAAAATAATCAGACAAATACAAACTGAGAAGAGACACTTTCCTTAATATTTGGCCTGTTTTCTCAAAAACAAAGACTCAAAAGAAATAAAGAAACTGTTCCAGACAGAGGAAGACTTAAAAGACGTAACATGAAAGTGAAATTGAAAGTTAAAGTGAAGTCACTCAGTCGTGTCCCTACCCCACGGACTGTAGCCTATCAGGTTCCTCCATTCATGGGATTTTCCAGTCAAGAATATTGAAGTGGGTTGCCATTTCCTTCTCCAGGAGATCTTCCTGACCCAGGGATTGAACCTAGGTCTTCCACATTGTAGGCAAACACTTTACCAACTGAGCCATCAGAGAAGTCAAAAAAACATAAAAAATAAATGCAATTTATGGCCCTGGTTTGGATCCTGGGCCAGAAAGAGAAAAAAAAATCTATAGTGTTCCTATGTGGATACTTGTAAAAATTTGAATATAAATTATATTAGATAATATTATTTCTCAATGTTAAATTTGTTTGATTTGATCACACTATTTGGTTCAGTAAATTTGGACCTAACACAAGGTTAAAAAAATTACAATGTAATATTTTTCTTCCACATGCTCTTTTAATTTCCCTCCTTGTTCTAAGTTTCAGAGATAAAGGGCAATGATACCTGCCAGTTACTTCAGCTGATTCATAAAATAATAATATTAGCAATCTGGAGAAGGCAATGGCAACCCACTCCAGTACTCTTGCCTGGAAAATCTCATGGATGGAGGAGCCTGGAAGGCTGCAGTCCATGGGATTGTTGAGGTTTGGACACGATTGAGCAACTTCACTTTCACTTTTCACTTTCATGCATTGGAGAAGGAAATGGAAACCCACTCCAGTGTTCTTGCCTGGAGAATCCCAGGGACAGGGTAGCCTGGTGTGCTGCCATCTATGGGCTCGCACAGAGTTGGACATGACTGAAGTGACTT
Organism: Nanger dama; assembly: GCA_917880005.1. Taxonomy (NCBI): domain Eukaryota; kingdom Metazoa; phylum Chordata; class Mammalia; order Artiodactyla; family Bovidae; genus Nanger; species Nanger dama. Next base: position 44,235,736 of record CAKJTW010000007.1, read on the forward strand.
AGCAGTAGCAGCAGCAATCTGTAGTTTAGATGAAGGGTATATAGCTCTTCAATGTATTATTTTGAGAGTTCTGTGGACTTAGCATTTTTAAAAATAAGTAAAGAAAGTATATGTCTGCTCTCATATGAATATGTGAGTTCATTATACTTGTAGGGAAAGAGCAAATTAGCTAAGATGGCACCAATCAGGCTCTCTTGCCCCACACTCTCATGCTTTCTTGCCCCATGTTCTGTAAACAGAGACTTTGCAGGGTTATGAAACAGCTGAGATCACTTACAGCATTGCACATATGTGTCACGAGTTCCTCACCTGACTATAGGCTACCTTTGTTCTGCAAATATTTAAGTGTATGTAAGATACAGCTAAAACTCCTGTCTACTTCTGCATTGGGGCTACATTGCAGCAGCATCATGGTTATGTTATGTGAGATTATGTTATGGCTATAAAATGCTTATGTTATGGCTGCTGGTGTGCTACAGTCCATGGGGGTCACAAAGAGTCAGACAGAAGTGAGTGATTAAGCACAGCATACGACTGCTGCTTTGACTGCTGAGTCAGCCAGGTGAGAGGCTGCTTATGGCTGCCATGCCAGCTAGGAGAGAATAAACATGTCTGCAGTCCTATGGCTTCTAATGTCTTCTTCCAGCCTCTAAGCTTGAGCCTTGCCTACTCTGAGTTCAGCAAACAGTGTGAAAAGCAAGACAATTGGCATCACAAACAGTATCAGAAGTACAATACGTATCACAGTTAGAAAAAAAAATTAAATTGCTGTTTACAAATACAACATTTATTTTTGTATATATCCTGTTTATGTTTATATAAGTAAGAGCTTTACTGCTGTTTACATCTAGAGGTGAAATATAAGTAGGTAAGTAAGAAGGTATGTAGGTAGATAGACATAGATAATTGTAGAGCACTGTTGTATTTGTTGCACTAAGCATGTACTACTACCATTTAACTTGAAAAAGAGAGTAAAAACATGACCCATTAATGTTACAAGGAAAGGACACAATTGAATAAAATGCAAATTAATCAAAGATAGGGCATGAGAGAATTTTATTTAGGTAAAGACAATTCTAAATGTATAGGCATAAAAGGCCCTTTACATTCTAGAGTGATTTAATAAAAACAAATACATATAGAAAATTTTTAGGACTCTTTCCCTCCTCCTCCAGCTTTGAACCATCGATATCAGTTCAGTTCAGTCACTGAGTCATGTCTGACTCTTTGCGACCCCATGAACTGCAGCACGCCAGGCCTCCCTGTCCATCACCAACTCCCGGAGTCCACTCAGACCCACGTGCATTGGGTCAGTGATGCCATTCAGCCATCTCATCCTCTGTCATCCCCTTCTCCTCCTGCCACCAATCCTTCCCAGCATCAGAGTCTTTTCCAATGAGTCAACTCTTCACATGAGGTGGCCAAAGTACTGGAGTTTCAGCTTTAGCATCATTCTTTCCAAAGAATCCCCAGGACTAATCTCCTTTAGAATGGACTGGTTTGATCTCCTTGCAGTCCAAGGGACTTTCAAGAATCTTCTCCAACACCACAGTTCAAAAGCATCAATTCTTCGGTGCTCAGCCTTCTTCACAGTCCAATTCTCACATCCATACATGACCACAGGAAAAACTAGACAGACCTTTGTTGGAAAAGATTGTTGTTGCTTTTCAATATGCTGTCTAGGTTGGTCATAACTTTTCCTCCAAGGAATAAGCGTCTTTTAATTTCATGGCTGCAGTCACCATCTGCAGTGATTTTGGAGCCCCCCAAAATAAAGTCTGACACTGTTTCCACTGTTTCCCCATCTATTTCCCATGAAGTGATGGGACCGGATGCCATGATCTTTGTTTTGTGAACGTTGAACTTTAAACCAACTTTTTCACTCTCCTCCTTTACTTTCCTCAAAAGACTTTTTATTTCTTCTTCACTTTCTGCCATAAGGGTGGTGTCATCTGCATATCTGAGGTTATTGATATTTCTCCTGGTAATCTTGATTCCAGCTTGTGTTTCTTCCAGCCCAATGTTTCTCATGATGTATTCTGCATATAATTTAAATAAGCAGGGTGACAATAACAGCCTTGACATCCTCCTTTTCCTATTTGGAACCAGCCTGTTGTTCCATGTCCAGTTCTAACTGTTGCTTCCTGACATGCATACAGGTTTCTCAAGAGACATGTCAGGCGCTCTGGTATTCTCATCTCTTTCGGAATTTTCTATAGTTTATTGTGATCCACGCAGTTACAGGCTTTGGCATAGTCAATAAAGCAGAAATAGATGTTTTTATGGAACTCTCTTGCTTTTTGATGATCCAGCCAATGTTGGCAATTTGATATCTGGTTCTTCTGCCTTTTCTAAAACCAGCTTGAACATCAGGAAGTTCACGGTTCATGTACTGCTGAAGCCTGACTTGGAGAATTTTGAGCATTACTTCACTAGTATGTGAAATGAGTGCAATTGTGTGGTAGTTTGAGCATTCTTTGACATTTTCTTTGGAATTGGAATGCAAACTGACCTTTCCAGTCCTGTGGCCACTGCTGAATTTTCCAAATTTGCTGGCATATTGAGTGCAGCACTTTCACAACATATTCTTTCAGCATTTGAAAGAGCTCAACTGGGATTCCGTCACACCCACTAGCTTTGTTTGTAGTGATGTTTTCTAAGGCCCACTTGACTTCATATTCCAGGATGTCTGGCTCTAGGTGAGAGATCACACCATCATGATTATTTGGGTCTTGAAGATCTTTTTTGTACAGTTTTTCTGTGTATTTTTGCCACCTCTCCTTAATATCTTCTGCTTCTGTTAGGTCCATATCATTTCTGTCCTTTATCGAGCCCAGGTGCTACACCACATCCGAGGTCAGGGGCAGCATCCAGGAGGAGCTGTCTCACGCCGAGGCCAGGGGCTGTGGTTGGTAGGAGCAACCCCACATCCAAGGAGCGGTGGCTGCATGGGTGCCCCAAGGAGTGGTGGCTGCGCGGGCATCAGAGGGCCTAAAGGAGCTATTCCACATTCAAGGTCGGGAGGGGTGGCAGTGAGGAGATATCCCTCGTCCAAGGTAAGGAGTAGTGGCTGCACTTTGCTGGAGTAGCCATGAAGAGATACCCCCACATCCAGGGTAAGAGAAACCAAAGTAAGATGGTAGGTGTTGCAAGAGGGCATCAGAGGGCAAACACACTGAAACCATACTCACAGAAAACTAGTCAATCTAATCACACTAGGACCACAGCCCTGTCTAACTCAATGAAACTAAGCCATGCCCTGTGGGCTACCCAAGATAGGCAGGCATGGTAGAGAGATCTGACAGAATGTGGTCCACTGGAAAAGGGAATGGCAAACCACTTCAGTATTCTTGCCTTGAGAACCCCATGAACAGTATGAAAAGGCAAAATAATAGGATACTGAAAGAGGAACTCCCCAGGTCAATAGGTGCCCAATATGCTACTGGAGAAATAACTCCAGAAAGAATGAAGGGATGGAGCCAAAGCAAGAACAATACCCAGCTGTGGATGTGACTGGTGATAGAAGCAAGGTCCGATGCTGTAGGGAGCAATATTGTACAAGAGCCTGGAATGTCAGGTCCATGAATCAAGGCAAATTGGAAGCAGTCAAACAGGAGATGGCAAATGTGAACATCAACATTCTAGGAATCAGTGAACTAAAATGGACTAGAATGGGTGAATTTAACTCAGATGACCATTATATCTACTACTGCAGGCAGGAATCTCTCAGAAGAAATGGAGTAGCCATCATGGTCAACAAAAGAGTCCGAAATGCAGTACTTGGATGCAATCTCAAAAAGACAGAATAATCTTTGTTCATTTCCAAGATAAACCATTCAATATCACAGTAATCCAAGTCTATGCCCAACCAGTAATGCTGAAGAAGTTGAAGTTGAATGGTTCTATGAAGACCTACAAGACCTTGTAGAACTCACAACTAAAAAAAAATGTCCTTTTCATTATAGGGGACTGGAATGCAAAAGTAGGAAGTCAAGAAACACCTGAAGTAATAGGCAAATTTGGCCTTGGAATGCAGAATAAAGCAGGGCAAAACTAATAGAGTTTTGCCAAGAAAATGCACTGGTCATAGCAAACACCCTCTTCCAACAACACAAGAGAAGACTCTACACATGGACATCACCAGATGGTCAACACCGAAATCAGATTGATTATATTCTTTGCAGCCAAAGATGGAGAAGCTCTATACAGTCAACAAAAACAAGACCAGGAGCTTGCTGTGGCTTAGATTATGAACTCTTTATTACCAAATTCAGGCTTAAATTGAAGAAAGTAGGGAAAGCCACCAGACCATTCAGGTATGAACTAAATCAAATCCCTTATGATTATACAGTGGAAGTGAGACATAGATTTAAGGGCCTAGATCTGATAGATAGAGTGCCTGATGAACTATGGAATGAAGTTCATGACATGGTACAGGAGACAGGGATCAAGACCATCCCCATGGAAAAGAAATGCAAAAAAAGCAAAATGGCTGTCTGGGGAGGCCTTACAAATAGCTGTGAAAAGAAGAGAGGTGAAAAGCAAAGGAGAAAAGGAAAAATATATGCATCTGAATGCAGAGTTCCAAAGAATAGCAAGTAGAGATAAGAAAGCCCTCCTCAGCCATCAATGCAAAGAAATAGATGAACCATCAATATAGGCTCATTCAAATGCTCCATTTTTCTAAAGCTGGTGTATGAATAAATCATCTCCAGAGAGTTAAAGATTTTTTTATTTGGAATTTTGGGTTCCAGGGATGTGAGCAGCTGAGAGATTTTGCCTGGACGGTGCTTTATAAAAAGGAGCAATTCTGGTGAATTTCTCCAGTGACTCAAGATTGTTGGTTATAAACAGCATGAAGCTATTGAAACCAGGTTAAGTAAACATGTGATTAACTAGTGGTATACATGACAGGACATTATCACAGGGCTTGTGAGGAAGCAAGAGCTGGAAATCCCTAAGAACCAAGGGAGTTACTTTTTCCTCCTTGGTACTCTTGTTCTTAACCTCATCTATACAATCCTCTCAATCCTCTTCTTAGAGAAAAGCAGAAAATGTCACACAGTGAGCTATGAGTATAAATGGATTTTAAGTGACTTTCACATAACAATGGAGGAGGAATTATCCTCTCCAAAAGCCTTCTGAATATACACACTGAAAATAGCTCAGGCAAGTACAATTCTATCCCAAACATCCTTGCCTTAGGTATACAATTCATAAGATAATAATTCTGAGAGCCAGAAAATTGCCCTTTGTATGGTCTTTTTTGGAGAAGGCAATGGCACCCCACTCCAGTACTCTTGCCTGGAAAATCATATGTAGTTTTACTCAGCCCTGTTTTCTATTTTATCCTTTAAGACAAATGAAAACTAATCAGATATTTCAAACTTCTTGAGGCTCCTGTTAGCCTTCTAGTTCCATATTTTTAATCTTTCCTAATGTGTCTCTTTCTCCAGAACTTTATGCACTATTGGAGTATTTTGAGACAAATTAATTGCCTCACCACAACTGCAAACAGGAATAATAAAAGACTGACAAAAATCCTTGTTCATCATTGCTAGAGAACTTTTTTTTTTGATGTCATAACTTTCCATGAGCTCAAAATTTTTAAAAAAAAATTACTTTGTTCAATTTCTGAGACTAAAACGATCTCTTAGCCTCAAATCAGAGATTAGAGATGGAGATAGCTGTAAAAATATAGAAACAAAGATATCTATCTATTTTATTTTTTAAGAGATTTGTTCAGAAAAAAAAATTAAGAGCCATGTGTATATCTTTCTCATTCTGTTATTATTTTCTGCTTTGGATTCTTATCAGATGAATGTAACTTCATCTCTCTTCAATGTGTAGCCTTTTGCAATGATTCAATGTAATTGGACAGTAAAAATCATAAAGCTGAAAAGAATGAGACACCATTTCATTTATTCCTCTCACTAGATTTATTTTACTCAAATTTCCTCTAGAATTTTTATAAGGGCCCTTGACAGAAATACAAAACTCTTAGGAGAGCCATAGTGCTTTTCTAAATCTCTACCATGATATTCATAAACAATTTTCATATGTGATCGTAGACTATTTACCGTCTGTTGTTTTCCAGTTTCCAAGATAAAATTTAATTACTACTACAACTTAAGTTTGCATTTCTTAGTTTTTCTCTTTATTCTTTCTGGTGTTTCCTAGAGTCCTGCTAATTTAAGAAGGTGACTACTGCTGCTGCTAAGTCGCTTCAGTCATGTCCGACTCTGTGCAATCCCATAGATGGCAGCCCACCAGGTTCCCCCCGTCCCCGGGATTCTCCAGGCAAGAACACTGGAGGGGGTTGCCATTTTTCTCTCCAATGCACAAAAGTGAAAAGTGAAAGGGAAGCCGCTCAGTCGTGTATGACTTCGTGACCCCATGGACTGCAGCCCACCAGTCTCCTCCATCCATGGGATTTTCCAGGCAAGAGTACTAGAGTGGGTTGCCGTCGCCCTCTCAAGAAGGTGAATACCTGGACCTAACTTGGAGAAGCCACCAATTAACATAAATATTTTTCAGAATAGTAGTTTTTTTTTTTAATTGCTTTACTAGGATATAATTGATATACAATAAATTGCACATTTATAAAATTTGATGTATTTTGACATATGACTATCTCATCAAGACTTGTTTGTTTCTGTTTCTCAAGAATCTGTCCTTTATTGCCTGATATCCAATGTCTTGATGTAATTATTTTATGTATTTTATCCAGTTTCTTAGTGGTTTCCAGTAGGAAGGAGTATCTGATCCTTGTTACTTTCTTTTGGCAGTTTTGAAACTGTTTTTTTCTCCTTGTTATTTCCTGTGTCTTGGAAAAAACCTTGGGAATTATTATTATTATTTTTTTTTTTTTTCTGAACAGGCAGGTTGTTGATGAGTAGGTAGCTGGGTGAGTGCCTGCCCAGTGTTCACAATTCCCATCCTTTATTCCTCATGGAGGCTGAAAAGACAGACAATGTCTTGTCTGGAAAAGGCTGCTTGTGAGGATGCAAGGACTTGTTTATTACTACTTTAAGAATAATGGTTTGGAGAACACTGCCTTAAGCCACTTTGCACAAATGAAAATCAGAGACAAGTATATGGATGTTGCACAGAGGCTTAATTAATTTTAACTGCTAGTGTGTTCATTTACTAAGTGTTTACTTTGATAAGTCAATTGGGAGTTTCTCTGGAATATAAACTCAAGGAAAGCCTTGAAGAACTAAGTCTTTGAAAGAGATTAAAAATCTTTCCCACATATCTCTTGGTGTCAAGGGTCTTAGAAGTGAACTTATTGTTCTACTGTAGATTAAGGATAACAGAAGTTTGGAGTATTCATTATTTGTGTTTGTGGATGCAATCTTTTATTAGAATATAATTCTCTCAGAGATCTTTGTGCACAATATTAGAGTTTTTTCTTTAGAAAGCATTAAGGAATTAATAATCAAAATGACCAAATGTATAGAACAGACTTTTGGACTCTGTGGGAGAGGGAGAGGGTGGATGATTAGGAAGAATGGCATTGGAACATGTATACTATCATGTAAGAAACGAATTCCCAGTCTAGGTTCAATACAGGATACAGGATGCTTGGGGCTGGTGCACTGGGATGACCCAGAGAGATGATATGGGGAGGGTGGTGGGAGGGAGTTCAGGATTGGGAACTCATGTACACCCATGGTGGATTCATGTCAATGTATGACAAGACCAATACAGTATTGTAAAGTAAAAAAAAATAAAATTTAATTTAAAAAATTGATTTAAGAAAAAAAATGAAATGACCAATGTCAAGAGCCAATGAAAAGCAGTTTTAAATGGCTGAATTCTAGTCTTGAGAATCAAAGAGTTTAAGTAGTGAGGAGGCTATGTAAGTTAAGTGTAACAACTTTAATTTGTTATCTGTGTGATTTCCATTATATTTATGATGAACCAATAAGTCAGTGAAGGCGATTTTTTAATAATTAAACTATTCTAAATGCATTTAACATGAATTTTTATTGTTTTCAAAATCTGGTAATCTTTTAGTTTTAGACATACAGTTTGCAAACATCAAAGCCAATTGAACACTGCTTTTTGTTTTTTTTTTTCATAAACAATGCAGGCAGTAAGATCTATAGTATTAGAGGAAGTTATTGAAAGATTCCTTCCATATGATGCTACCCAAATATTACTAAATAAGAAAATTTAAACACTAATTTCTATTTCAGTTGATGGCATACAATCCCAGCTTCTCAGTATAAAATAATATTACTGAAAATGGTTTATTCCTAAGAAATTACCATCCTCCCTTGGTTTCCTTGATACCATAACATAACATCTTCTTTTTGGATTGTTTTGTCTAATTTGACAGGTAGTCTACACTGCCCACACATTAAATACTAAATTTTTATGACATTCATTATCAATGATCTATTTTGTGTAATCTATATTCTCTTGGCTTAAAATACAACTCTCTACTCCAAAATTTATTCTGCAGCTGATACTTTTTTCCATCTGATCTTCCATAAAATCTGATCATGCCATATTTCTTTTGCCTCAGTGGCCCTCCATTACTGGAAAACTGGTCAACCACTTGTAAAAGAGTGAAACTAGATCACTTTCTAACACCACACACAAAAATAAACTCAAAATGGATTAAAGATCTAAACGTAAGACCAGAAACTATAAAACTCCTAGAGGAGAACATAGGCAAAATCACATAAATCACAGCAGGATCTTCTATGATCCACCTCACAGAATACTGGAAATAAAAGCAAAAATAAACAAATGAGATCTAATTAAAATTAAAAGCTTCTGCACAACAAAGGAAACTATAAGCAAGATGAAAAGACAGCCTTCTGAATGGGAGAAAACAATAGCAAATGAAGCAAATGACAAACAACTAATCTCAAAAATATACAAGCAACCTATGCAGCTCAAGTTCAGAAAAATAAATGACCCAATCAAAAAAATGGGCCAAAGAACTAAATAAACATTTCTCCAAAGAAGACATACAGATGGCTAACAAACACATGAAAAGCTGCTCAACATCACACATTATCAGAGAAATATAAATCAAGACCACAGTGAGGTACCATTTCACACCAGTCAGAATGGCTGTGATCCAAAAGTCTGCAAGCAATAAGGGCTGGAGAAAAGGGAACCCTCTTACACTGTTGGTAGGAATGCAAACTAGTACAGTCACTATGGAGAACAGTGTGAAGATCCTTAAAAAACTAGAATAGAACTGCCTTATGACCCAGCAATCCCACTGCTGGGCATACACACCGAGGAAACCAGAATTAAGAGACACATGTACCCCAATGTTCATTTGCAGTGCTGCTTATAATAGCCAGGACATGGAAGCAACCTAGATGTCCATCAGCAGATGAATGGACAAGAAAGCTGTGGTACATATACACAGTGGAGTATTACTCAGCCATTAAAAGAATACATTTGAATCAGTTCTAAAGAGATGGATGAAACTGAGGCTGATTATATACGGGGTGAAGTAAGCCAGAAAGAAAAACACCAATACAGTATACTAACACATATATAGGGAATTTAGAAAGATGGTAATGATAACTCTGTATGCAAGACAGCAAAAGAGACACAGATGTATAGAATGGACTTTTGGACTCTGAGGGAGAGTGAAAGGGTGGGATAATGTGGGAGAATGGCATTGAAACATATATACTACCATGTAAGACACGAATGGCCAGTCTATGTTCAATACAGGATACAGGATGCTTGGGGCTGGTGCATGGAGATGATCCAGAGAGATGATATGCAGAGAGAGGTGGGAGGGGGTTCGGAATTGGGAACTCATGTACACCTGTGGTGGATTCATGTCAATGTATGGCAAAACCAATACAGTATTGTAAAGTAAAATAAAGTAAAAATAAATTTTAAAAAATAAAAATAAAAAGAATTAAATCCAAGCATTTTGCATCACCTGTGCATTCAGTTCAGTCGCTCAGTCGTGTCCAACTCTTTGCGACCCCATGAATTGCAGCACGCCAGGCCTCCCTGTCCATCATCATCTCCCGGAGTTCACTCAGACTCACGTTCATCAAGTCATTGATGCCATCCAGCCATCTCATCCTCTGTCGTCCCCTTCTCCTCTTGCCCCAATCCCTCCCAGCATCAGAATATTTTCCAGTGAGTCAACTCTTCTCATGAGGTGGTCAAAGTATTGGAGTTTCAGCTTTAGCATCATTCTTTCTAAAGAAATCCCAGGGCTGATCTCCTTTAGAATGGACTGGTTGGATCTCCTTGCATCCAAGGGACTCTCAAGAGTCTTCTCCAACACCACAGTTCAAAAGCATCAGTTCTTTAGTGCTCAGCCTTCTTCACAGTCCAACTCTCACATCCATACATGCCAACTAGAAAAACCATAGCCTTGACTAGACAGACCATAGTCGGCAAAGTAATGTCTCTGCTTTTGAATATACTATCTAGGTTGGTCACAACTTTTATTCCGAGGAGTAAACGTCTTTTAATTTCATGGCTGCAGTCACCATCTGCAGTGATTTTGGAGCCCCCCAAAAAAAATACAATCTGACACTGTTTCCACTGTTCCCCATCTATTTCCCATGAAGTGATGGGACTGGATGCCATGATCTTCATTTTCTGAATGTTGAGCTTTAAGCCAACTTTTTCACTTTCCTCTTTCACTTTCATCAAGAGGCTTTTTAGTTCCTCTTCACCGTCTGCCATAAGAGTGGTGTCATCTGCATATCTGAGGTTATTGATATTTCTCCCAGAAATCTTGATTCCAGCTTGTGTTTCTTCTAGTCCAGCATTTCTCATGATGTACTCTGCATAGAAGTTAAATAAGCAGGGTGACAGTATACAGCCTTGACGGACTCCCTTTCCTATTTGAAACCAATCTGTTGTTCCATGTCCAGTTCTAACAGTTGCTTCCTGACCTGCATACAGATTTCTCAAAAGGCAGATTAGATGGTCTGGTATTCCCATCTCTTTCAGAATTTTCCAGAGTTTATTGTGATCCACACAGTCAAAGGCTTTGGAATAGTCAATAAAGCAGAAATAGATGTTTTTATGGAACTCTCTTGCTTTTTGATGATCCAGCGGATTTTGGCAATTTGATCTCTGGTTCCTCTGCCTTTTTCTAAAACCAGCTTGAACATCTGGAAGTACACCATTCACATACTGCTGCAGCCTGGCTTGGAGAATTTTGAGCATTACTTTACTAGCATGTGAGATGAGTGCAATTGTGCGGTAGTTTGAGCATTCTTTGGCATTGCCTTTCTTTGGGATTGGAATGCAAAGTGACCTTTCCAGTCCTGTGGCCACTGCTGAGTTTTCCAAATTTGCTGGCATATTGAGTGCAGCACTTTCACAGCATCATCTTTCAGGTTTGAAACAGCTCCACTGGAATTCCATCACCTCCACTAGCTTTGTTCGTAGTCATGCTTTCTAAGGCCCACTTGACTTCACATTCCAAGATGTCTGGCTCTAGATGAGTGATCACATCATCTTGATTATCTGGGTCGTGAAGATCTTTTTTGTACAGTTCTTCCGTGTATTCTTGCCACCTCTTCTTAATATCTTCTGCTTCTGCTAGGTCCATACCATTTCTGTCCTTTATCTAACCCATCTTTGCATGAAATGTTCTCTTGGTATTTCTAATTTTCTTGAAGAGATCTCTAGTCTTTCCCATTCTATTCTTTTCCTTTATTTCTTTGCATTGATCGCTGAAGAAGGTTTTCTTATCTCTTCTTGCTATTCTTTGGAACTCTGCATTCAGATGCTTGTATCTTTCCTTTTCTCCTTTGCTTTTCACCTCTCTTCTTTTTACAGCTATTTGTAAGGCTTCCCCAGAGAGCCATTTTGCTTTGCCACATTATAAATAATCCTCAATATAGTGGTTTTAAATATGACTTTATATCTCATAATTCTGATAGCTGACTGGGTGGTTTTTCTAATTATCTTCTCTGGTCTCATTCATGTAGCTATGGTCAGCTGGGAGAGGAAGTCCAAACTAGTCTCCTTCATGTGTCTGGGACTGTGGTCCTGGCTTCTTCCCAATGTTGGCGTCTCATTTATCAGCTGCAGTGTGGACACAGGGAGACATGATTCCTTGGGAACTATTATTATAACTTTCTACCACACTTCTTAATTGGGATGGTTGTTGTTGTTCAGCCTGATTAAATATATAAATCCTATAAGGTGTCATGAATCCATGAAAGTGAAAGTGAAAGTCACTCAGTCAAGTCTGACTCTTTGTGGCTCCATGGATTATACAGTCTATGGAATTTCCAAGGCCAGAATACTAGAGTGGGTAGCCATTCTCTCCTCCAGGGGGTCTTCTCAACCCAGGAATCAAACACATCTTCCACACTGCAAGTAGATTCTTTATCAGCTGAGTCACAAGGGAGCCCAAAGTCATGACTCCATAAAAGTGCACAAGAGAAAATTCAACTATTCTCAAAGCAAAGTGAATGAAATAAAATCAGATATTGTTTAACTTTGGTACTGATTTATTTTATTAATGGAGACTCTAGAAATTAGTAAATTTAAAATTACAAAGCATGTAAAAATCACATAATAATACTGTGAATTAAATGTAGTTATCTATACAGTCAGCAAAAGAAGACTGGGAGCAGATGTAGCTCAGATTGTGAAATCCTTATTACAAAATTAAGATTTAAATTGAAGAAAGTAGGGAAACCACTAGGCTATTCAGGTATGAGATAAATCTAATCCCTTACATTACACAGTGGAAGTGACAAATAGATTAAAGGGATGAGATCTGATAGAGTGCATGAAGAACTATGGACAGAGGTTCACAACAATGTACAGGAGGCAGTGATCAAGATGATCCCCAGGAAAAAGAAATGCAAAAAGTCAAGATCTTTTTGTACAGTTCTTCCATGTATTCTTGCCACCTCTTCTTAATATCTTCTGCTTCTGTTAGGTCCTTGCCATTTCTGTCCTTTATTGAGCCCATCTTTGCATGAAATGTTCCTTTGGTATCTCTAATTTTCTTGAAGAGATCTGAGATATGCAGATGACACTACCCTTATGATAGAAAGCAAGAGGAACTAACGAGCCTCTTGATGAAAGTGAAAGAGAAGAGTAAAAAATCTGGCTTAAAACTCTACACTCAAAAAATGAAGATCATGGCATCTTGTCCCATCACTTCATGGCAAATAGATGAGAAAATAATGGAAACAGTGGCAGACTATTTTGGGGGGCTCCAAAATCATTGCAGATGGTGATTGAAGCCATGAAATTAAATGAAGCTTGCTGCTTGGAAGAAAAGCTATGATAAACCTAGACAGCATATTAAAAAGCAGAGACATTACTTTGGCCATAAAATCTGTCTAGTGAAAGCTGTGGTTTTCCCAGTAGTCATGCATGGATGTGAGAGTTGGGCCATAAAAGGAGCTGAGCACTTAATGATTGATGCTTTTCAACTGTGTTGTTGGAGAAGACTCTTGAGAGTCCCTTGGACTGCAAGTAGATTAAACCAGCCAATCCTGAAGGAAACTATTTCTGAATATTCATTGGAAGAACTGATGAAGCTGAAGCTCCAATACTTTTACATCTAATGTGAAGAAGTGACTCATTAGAGAAGATTCTGATGCTGGAAAAGATTGAAGTCAGGAGGAGAAGGGGATGATAGATGACAGATGGTTGAAAGACATCACTGACTCAATGGACATGAGTTTGAGCATACTCTAGGAGTTGGTGATGTACAGGGAAGCCTAGCATGCTGTAGTTCATGGGGCCACAAAGAGTCAGATATGACTGAGCAACTGAACTGAACTGATTTGTGTATTTTTCATTTTATGTATATTATTTTAAAATATTCTTCTTTTTTTTTCTTTTTTTTTTTTTACAATGAGAACATATCTTTTCTTACACTAGCATGATATACCTAAAATATGAAGAAAAAATAAAATTGCTGAAGCATCTTTTAGGTAAAAGCTGTAATATCTACAAGGAGATATAATTGAGCAAAAAAGAGCTTGGATGATCACCAAACATACACCATCAAGGCTCTATTCCTCCTCTCTTGGAGACACCAACCTCTCTCCAGGTAGCAAGGACACTCCAAGAATAGTCATAGCCTTTAAGAGAATACAATCTGAAAAACAAATATAACATTCCCATGTGTCGGTGTAGAAAAAGATACAGCCATAACAGCAGAATAACCCAGAGGAAAAAATTAGGACCAATTTAAAACAATGTCAAAATTTAATCATTAACTAGAAAGAGACTGAGAAAAAGAAACTAGTAAGGTATAGGAAAAACTTTGAAATTTCACTCTTTGTGAAGGCAAATGGAGAGAATTCAAAGGTAGAGTGACAGGCTTCTATGCAATGTGATGAACTCGTCCTTTTCAAGATGGACAGACATCCTAGAAACACAATAAATAGACAAAAATTGGTAAGAAACTGAAATTCCCAAGTGCCAGAGTCAACACAAAGACAGAGCTGTCAGTAGTAGTCACTAAAATATGCTTCACATGACACTCAGTCCAATAATCTTAAAACTGGGTGCTAATGTAGCTAGAGGTCATCAAATAACTGAAGTTAGTCAGATAAGGAAAGGCAAATACCATATGATATCACTTATACGTGGAAATTAAAATACAGCACAAATGAACCTATCTACAAAATACAAACAGATTCACAGGGATCAGACTTGTAGTTTCTAAGGGAGAGGGATGGAGTAAGAATTTGAGGTTGGTGGGTGCAAATCATGACATTTAAAATGGATTAACACCACTGCCCTACTGTATAGCACAGGGAACTATAAACATCTCCTGGGATAAAGCATAATGGGAAGGGATATTTTTAGAAAGAATGCATGTATGTGCAAAACTGAGTCACTTTTTTGTCCAGCAGAGATTGGCACAACACTGTAAATCAACTGTACTTCAATAAACAAACAAGGAAAAACCTGGAGGTGAGTATTGAAATGTCCATGTGGGGCAGCTGGTGTTCTGACTTTTGCATGTCACAAGCTGGAGCTTAACTTTCTGCCTAAAACTGGCATCACAAAGGGCTTGTTGACTGAGCTAGAAAACACAACATCCACTATCTCAGGGAAGCAATAAGTAAACTAAAAATCTACTGCAAATCTTCTCAATGTATAATTCTATACACAGCTAAACTATCATTTAAAAATGAGGCTGCAATATATATGCTGACATACAAAATGCCTTTGCCTTTGGAAATGTTTATTGTTTATTTACTTGAAAGTATTAAGAATTTTTCTCTGTGCTTTGCTACATTACATCAGATATTCATTTGTTTTTTGCTTACTGTGATTTTCCCCTTATCTATCCATATGTATCAGTTCAATTCAGTCGCTCAATTGTGTCTGACTCTTTGTGACCCCATGGACTGCAGCATGCCAGGCTTCCTTGTCCATCACCAACTCCTGGAGCTTGCTCAAACTCATGTACATTGAGTCAGTGATGTGATCCAACCGTCTCATCCTCTGTCAACCCCTTCTTCTCATGCCTTCAATCTTTCCCAGCACCAGGTCTTTTCCAATGTTTAAGTTATTCTTGTTAGGTGACCAAAGTATTGGAGATTCAAATTCAGCATCATTCCTTCCAATGAATATTCAGAACTGATTTCCTTTCAGATTGACTGGTTGATCTCCTTGCAGTCCAAGGGACTCTCAAGAGTCTTCTCCCAACACCACAGCTCAAAAGCATCAATTCTTCAGTGCTCAGCCTTCTTTATGGTCCAATTGTCACATCCTTACATGACTACTAGAAAAACCATAGCTTTGACTAGACAGACATTTGTTGGCAAAGTAATGTCTCTGCTTTTTAATATGCTGTCTAAGTTGGTGATATCCTTTCTTCCAGGAATAAGAATATTTTAACTTCATGGCTACAGTCATCATCTGCAGAGATTTTGGAGCCCAAGAAAGTAAAGTCTGTCACTGTTTCCATTGTTTCTTTATCTATTTGCCAAGAAGTAAAGGAACCAGGTGCCATGAGCTTCATTTTTGAATGTTGGGGTTTAAGCCACCTTTTTACTCTCCTCTTTAACTTTCATCAAAAGGCTCTTTAGTTCCCCTTCACTTTCTGCCATTAGGGTGGTTTCATCTGCATATCTGAGGTTATTGACATTCCTCCTAGCAAGCTTGTTTCCAGCCCAGGATTTCGCATGTACTCTGCATATAAGTTTAATAAGCAGGGTGGCAATATACAGCCTTGATGTACTCCTTTCCCAATTTGGACCCAGTCTGTTGTTCCATGTCTGATTCTAACTGTTGCTTCTTGACCTTCATACAGATTTCTCAGGAGGCAGATGAGGTGTTTTGGTATTCCCACCTCTTTAAGAACTTTTCACAGTTTATTGTGATCCACACAGTCAATGGTTTTAATTTAGTCAATGAAGCAGAAGTAGATGCTTTTCTGGAATTCTCTTACTTTTTCTATGATCCAATGGGTGTTGGAAACTTGATCTCTGATTCTTATCCCTTTTCTAAATCCAGCTTGAACATCTGGAAGTTCTTGGTTCACATATTTTTGAAGCCTGACTTGGAGAATTTTGAGCATTACTTTGCTAGCATATGACACGAGTGCAATTGTGTGGTAATTTGAACTTTCTTTGGCATTGCCTTTCTTTGGAACTGTAATGAAAACTGACCTTTTCTAGTCTTGTTGGCCAATGCTGAGTCTTTCAAATTTGTTGGCATATTGAGTGCAGCACTTAAACAGAATCATCTTTTAGGATTTGAAGTAGCTCAATTTGAATTCCATCACCTCCACTAGCTTTGTTCATAGTAATGCTTCCTAATGGCCACTTGACCTCGCACTCAGGGATGTCTGGCTCTAAGTGAGTGATCACACCATTATGGTTATCTGGGTCACTGAGATCTTTTTGTATAGTTCTTCTGTGTATTCTTGCCCCTCTTCTTAATATCTTCTGCTTCTGTTAGGTCCATATGTTTCTGTTCTTAATTGTGTCCATCTTTGCATGAAATTTTCAGAGGAGTGCATAAATTCCTCACTTCTGTCTCACTGCAGCTAAAATTTGAAGCAAAGGATGGACCAGTGTTACAGCTCAGTTTTATTTAGGAAGCAAAGGAAAATACATCCTCAAGGCATGAGGGGAGATCAGTCCAAAAGATGCAAAGAGAAGAGACGCCCCTGGCTCAATTTTGACTCCTCTTTTTATATGCTTTTGTCGTCTCCCTGAGCCTGCCCTATGTAAAGTGGGCTAGCCAGGAGGGTGTTTGTTTTACCTGATGTCCTCACTCCTGTTCTGGGACCCTCCTTTGTTCTATTTTTGCAGGCTTTTCCCTTCTTTGTCTTTTAGTCACCTAGTCACCACCATTTTGGACTTCTTTTTCCTATTCTAATCACCTAACAAAATGTTCCCTTGGTACCTCTAATTTTTTTTTGACAAGATCACTAGTCTTTCCCATTCTATTGTTTTCCTCTATTTCTTTGCACTGATCACTTAGGCAGGCTTTCTTATCTCTCTTTTCTATTCTTTGGACCTCTGCATTTAGATGGCTATAACCATATGTGTACACAAGTTCCAAGCTTTGTCCTTTCTAGTTATACCCTACAGTTAAGTTGAGTCAGCTATTTGTTGAAGTATTGTTGCTGCATTATGCCAGAAGGCAATGTGAATGGTTTATTCAAGCGTGCCTTTCAGCTATTCATCTCATAAACTCCCTTAGTAAAAAGGCATCATAGACTGACAGCACAACATTTTAGTCTTAGTATCCTGGTGCTACACTCCCTCTTTCCTCTCCTTGTTTCATTCTCCTCTAGCTCCTTCACTTTGTAGACTTTATGGTAGAAACTAAAGGCATTGTTGGTGAGTAGCTTTCCTCTGAAAGTTTGAATGGGGAAGACCCCAGGGCACTTCCCAGTTAGAGAATAACTTATCCCAACCTAGATCTTATCACTTTGGCCACCTGTCATTTTTATTAGCATTTCAAGGCTTAATAGTTGTTTTTTTTTTTTTTTTTTTTTTTTTTTAACTGAGTCAATATATTCTTCCTGATTTTGAGGAACTTCATATCAATTTCATGCTTTATACCAGTTTCCCTGTTGGGTAGAAACTCTTCATGACCAGGAGTTTAAATTTTGATCATGTCTTTTCTCTTTGAATATAAAGTTTGATTCTTCTTTGTTTTGTTCTTATTTCATTCTATTTAATGAGACTCAGAGGGATGAGAGTTTGCTGAAAGTATCATCTTCACTCAAAGAAGGCTTTTTCATTTGATACATTTTTGAAACTCTAATAAATTTTCAAAAATTAATATTTCAGCCAGCAATTCTCAAAAATTAAGTGATGGTAGAAAAAGTTATTAATAGCTAAGTTTGTTCAGTACTTACTGTGTGCCAGTCATTATATTAATTCTTTATCTGATTCATCTCATTTAATCCTTAAAAAATTCTAAAAACATTATATACCAATTATATCTTCAAAGAAATGTAAAGTGATGTAATGATTGAGTGGAAAGCTCCCTGCCTGTAGATTGCCAAACTGTGACTTGGTCCTTTACCATATTAAGGCATAGATCCTTTACTTTTTTTTTTTTTTTTTTAAAGATTCAAAGAATCTAAAATTGCCTTAAGTTAGGCCGACATTCTCAAGTCTCAAAATAAAATTAAAATTACTTTTTAAAAATTAAGTTTAATTTTATTAAATTAAAGTGACAAGGCAAAAAGACTTTCGGAAGACCAAGTGATAGATATAGCAAAATGAAACTAAGCAATCCTCTACATCCTCTGTCCCCCTGTAGTTAAATCCCTGCTTCATTTTTACAACTCACTGTTAATGAGAATAGCTAACAGTCAGAAATAAGTGAATCCCCATTTATATTTCAACCCTCTAGAGTTTAGAGAGGAAATCTCTAACATAAATCTGATGTTTACATGGTTGGAAAAATTATAGTATAAATTTGATTCTTAGGTGAGTGAATAGAAAATTTAAAAGGATTAAGCTAAGTAAGTACAACAATAAAAGACAAGGACTTTAAATTCTTTCTTATTACAGTAAAATCTCATTAATTCAAAATAATCCAGATTTTATAATGATTTGCATGCAGGCTCTATTAAAGCTTACCTTTAGTTTTAAATTATAATAATTGTTAAGAAAATTAACTTTTAAATAAGCTTGTAGCATCTCATGATGTCCAACTTATTATTCGAGGAGACTATTTTCAAGTACTCCAATATCATGCTTTAAATTGAAATAATAAAATACTGGCTGATTTTCCAGTCATGATAACTGTTGTGTCAGCACCTCTCCTTCTTTGTACTTAATTCTCCATTTGTTTAAATCCCTCAGTGTGTATCATTAATAGTGAAACAAGCAGCACTGTCTCCTTGGAAATATGTAATCCAAGGTTTTTATTGACTCAAAAAATTTTAATTACAAGTGTTTTATATTCTACCATGAGATTAGCATGCAGTAATTCTTATCTCTCTGCAAGAGAACAGTTTTCATGTTATAACAGTTTTACTTAATGGTGTATTCTGTTTCCATTCAGTATAGCATAGTCTGTTATTGATGTCTAGATGGTCCCAATTGCTGTTTATATTAAAAAAAAAGAGGTCTGGGTTCATGTGTTTGTGCAGGAAGGGATATGAAGCAGGTAAAAGGGAGGAGGCTAATTTTGTAATCTTTCATTTGGTTATCTGAAACATTTATTTCTAGACTCAATAATCCAGACATGGACTCTATTTAGATATATATCATTATCAATGAGGACATTTGGCTACTAGGTGCACTTTTGTCATTCACATGCTATTGCACCTTGGGTAAACCACTTTATCAGTTGAATTTTCTGCTTTTTAACCTCATCTAATAACCATCTAATAACCAAATTAATATTAATAAATAATATTAAATTTATATAATGTTGTTAATTTGCCACTTCTTAGAACTGAAAATGTTGATGTTTTAAGAAGGAGAATTTCATCACATACGTTCCAACTTTTATATTCATAAAAGTTTGGGAAAACTACTAACATTTTATAATCTATAGCTTACTTCATGGTACAACTGATTTCCAGCCTCCCCTTGATAAGAAAAATACTTGTTAGCTCATTCTGCTTAGTTTTTTTCTTTTTTTAAAATCTGTCAAAGGCCCACTTCATTACTAATGATTTGTGTCCCTCCTAAAATGCATTCATGCTTAGAATATTGCTATAATGTATTGACAAAGGATTTTATTGCTGCCAGTGTGCTAATTGAAACTCTTTATACTACAGTTAAATAAAACAAAATTGACTAAATCCAGCTTAGCAATCTGACCAATAACACTTCCCATATATTGCTGGCCTTCAAATTCATGCCATTTAAACATAGCAGAAAGTTTATCTGCATAACACAGAAAAAGGAAATGTTCAATAAATAATTTCATATCTGTCCATGCCATTTTTGGATGGTATATGTGTTTACTATCTGAGACTGGGATTCAAATAAAAATGTGAAACCATTTGTTTTAAGATTGTGAATTAAAATATTTCTAAAATTTTGGGTCAGAAAAAGTTCATATATATTGATTTATGGAATTTTAATTAAACATATATAGTTCAGGAGAATATGATAATAAGCAGAATGCATAAAACTTTTTCTCATGGAGCTAACGGTATAATGAAGAGTAGAGTTATTTAACAAACAATTAAAATATAGCTTCACAAACACTGTGATAGAGGAGGACTTCAGGAACATAAAAAGAGCACTTAATTAGGCCTAGCAGTGGAATAAGAGTATGGAGAAGAAATTGGCCAAAAGATCATGAAAGAATTGACCTCTGAAAGGATACCTGAAGGACGGGTGTTAATTAAATAGTAGAGGAAGAGGAGAAAACTAAAAAGATCCTAGAAATGCTGGTGAATTCAAGGACCTGACAAAAGGAAAGTGAATTCAGATTTTAGTGAATGAGAGCTCAAGTTAAGGAGAGATATATGCCTGGAGAAGTGAACTGGAGCCAGACTTATGTAAGTGGATATTTCTAAGGGTGGTCTTTTCTAGACAAA
Organism: Nanger dama; assembly: GCA_917880005.1. Classification (NCBI taxonomy): domain Eukaryota; kingdom Metazoa; phylum Chordata; class Mammalia; order Artiodactyla; family Bovidae; genus Nanger; species Nanger dama. The sequence continues at coordinate 44,256,722 of CAKJTW010000007.1, forward strand.
GCAAAAGATAAAGTTGAACCATTAAAGTTGGCAAGATGATCTCTAAGTAATGTGAAAATAAAAGTAAATACATAATGTTTTCTCATGACTAAATCAAAAAAGACCCAAAGGAAGCTTATAACATATTGTATCAGTACAAATAACCTGATGAAATAAGGCCACAAAGAGCAAGGATTGCCTGCCTGCTCAGTCACAGGCAGTTGTCTGACTCTTTGGGACCCCATGGACTGTATCTTGCCATGCTTCTCCATCCATGTAATTTTTCAGGCAAGAACACTAGAGTGGGTTGCCATTTCCTACTCCAGAGCAAGGACTGAAGCTGGTTAAATCATGGTTACAGTCATAAACAAAGACTAGTGTAGTTTGCAAGAGACTATTGCATTGGGACATTCAAATTAACTTGCATTTCCTAGTACTCAAGCTAACCACAGAAAGATAACTTTGCTCCTCAGTAAAGAGAGTACAAAGATGGTATGAATGCCAACCTGTACCTAGAAATATAAAGTAGAACTTAAATTTTGTATTTCTATATCTTATAGAAACCTACGGAGGCATTTAAATTTTTATTTCTGTATCTTGTAGAAACATAAGGAGGCACTGAAAAGTAGAGTGGTATGTTTCTAGAGTGAAGCTGTGATAAATAATCAGAAACTATTTTGCTGTTATTTCCTTTATATGATCTTTGATAATAGTAAAGTTCACAGTATATGATTCTATTTCTGAAAATATTTCTACTAGGAGCTAGAATAATCCACTTAAACACATTTCTAGTTGGAGAGATTTGATACAGGACTATTGTTAGGTAGGAGAAAAGAATTCGTACTTTTTTCTATCCAAATTTCCATCTTAAATTATAAGTGAATTGTCTTAAGGGATGATAAGTCTCTAAGAGAAAATGCCTGTCTACAGTGAAACATTAAGAAAAAAAGGTTGGGGGGGCTAAAGGACAAAGCAGTCCACCAGATGTGAAAATCATCCATCCCTAACTTGGAGCAAATCAAATTGTACATTGATGATTTTGTACAAATTTTGACATTGTAATTGCATAAATTACAAATTGTAATTGTCAAAGTTACTTTTCTTTAATGTTTGTGTCTAAGTTAAACAGTCACATTGTTCTCAACTATGATTTAGACTATGTGTGTGTGTGTGTGTTAGTCACTCAGTCATGCCCGACTCATTGGGACCCCATGGACTGTAAGCCCACCCAGCTCTTCTGTCCATGGAATTCTCTAGGCAAGGATACTAGAGTGGGTTGCCATTTCCTTCTCCAGATTTAGACTATAAGCATTAAATGTCATGCCCAAGTGGCAAAATCTCCCAATCTCCACCAGGGAGCCGATATCTGATGCAAAAGCAAAAGAGTTTTTATTACCAAGCTTGAGCTGGGGCTCCCACCAATACCAACACAGAGGCTACAGGGAGGAGCCGTGACAAGATTTAAGAGAGGCCTAAAATTCCACATCTCCTGGGTAAACCTGCTGTTCCTCTCCCACATGCCCACTGTTGTATATAACTTCCTGCCAAAGAGCCCACTCACAATAACAATTCACAATTCAAACTAATACCCACCTTCCACTAAGCGACCACTAGTACTTATATACATGCTCACTATTTACATGTTCATGATTTGCATACTCATTTCCTCAGCTTTGAGCAGAACTCCAGACCACTGAAGTCAACTGCCCCAGTCAGACACTGAATCCCTGAATGTCTAGACTACTTCACTCTACTGCTCTGTTTGCTTTCGCCCTTCATTCTCACTCGATTCTGACTCTTCTCTCAACATTTTGCTTTCCTGGAATCCATTTACCCCACCATTATTTATTGAGTCAGTATGGCTTAGAAGTAAATTTCCCTTTCTGCGATCAAAAACTCAGACCTTCTCAGACCTTTCACTACTCACTTCTACCTTCCCATTCTCAGTTGGTACTCTTGCTTCTTATTTCATCAAGAATGCAAGAGCAATCAGATGAGAAGGGAATCATCTTTCCATGTTCAAATCTAACTATAATCTGCATGTGAAAATTCTACATGTTCTTCTTTCCTCCCTGTTGCACTGGATGAGACTATACCAAGGGAAGTTCCTCCACTGTGTACTGGATCCACTGACATTCCCTTCATACAAGGCTTTTTGCTCTGATATGCATGCTATTCTTTATCTCCATCAAAAATACATTCTTCTCTACTGAGTAATTCCCATTACAATATAAATAGGGCATGATAATTTCCAACTTAAAAATAATTCTCATCTCATTTTGCTTAATTTTTAAATTCAGTCCACAGTTCTCATATTCATCACCTATCTACAGAATTTGTACCATCTGTTTCACTTCATGAAAGTTTCTCTCAATTTATTATTTAAACTTCACATTCTCCTAGCATTTTTCTTGATGTAATAGTCACACTTTCTTACACATTCAGCTGTCTCTTCTTTTCAGATCTCTTTCAGGCACTGTAACTATGTTATAGGAAACAGGTTTTTTCTCCATCTTCATTCTCTCCTTAAGTGAAATGTTTGAGTCTCATAACTTTAAATATCATTTTATACTAACTTCCTGATTGATATTTCCAGACCTGACCATTCTCTTAACGTCTAACTTATATATCCAATTGGCTTCTGGAAATATTTTTATGGAGACCTAATAGATACTTTAATTTAAATATCCAAAATGTTAACTCTTGGTTTAACTCCTACCCAAATGTTTTTTCCTCAACATTTCCAGACTGCTTGTGTTGCCCAAGCCAAAAACAGGTCATTTCCCCCACCCCAGTTCTTATCAAAAAGTTCTGTCAGTCATAATGTTAAAGAATATCCTCAATCAAATCACCTGTCACTTGGTGACTACTAACAGAGTCTAAGTCATTATAATCTCACATGAGGACTACTCATTATATTATATTAGCCTTTGGTTTCTTGCTTCAGAATCTATTCCTAAGACAATATACCTTTTTTTTTCTTCAAAGTATCATATTACAAAATATAAAAAACAAGAATACAGAATGATGAAAGCAGGCTTTGCATACTCATCATTCACCTCTTTAAAAGGGAAATATATATTTCATCAGATTTTATGTTAAGGAACTAGAACATTATAATTATGAATATCCAATAGTAAATTATTTCCTTATTCCATTTCCCTCCATTCTTAACTGAATGAAAACTATTTCAATACATTCTTTTAAATTATTAGATATTTATCTATGTGTCCCTTACATATGATAGTTTACCCACATTTTAAAGTTTTATATAAATTATATTTAAATCTACATACCTTTTGGTAACTTACACATTTTTACTTAAAATATAACTTGAATACTTATTTATGGTGCTATTTATAGTATTTTTCACTGAATTTTATCTGATTTATAATATTTTATTATATAAGTGTTCTATAGGGGGCTTGCCTGGTGGCTTAGCAGTAAAGAATCTACCTGCCAAGGCAGGAGATGTGGATTTGCTCCCTGATAAAGGAGGATTCCACTGGTGGCAGAGTCCATGTGCCACAACAATTGAGCCTGTGCTCTGTATTCTGGGAGCCACAATTACTGAAGCTCATGTGCCCTACAGCCCACAGAAGACGTCACAATGAGAAGCTTGTACACCCCAATTAGAGAGTAGACCCCTCTAGCAACTAGAAAAAGCTCTCACCACAGGAAAGACCCAGCACAGGCAAAATAAATACAAAATTTATTTAAAAATAAGTATGCTGTAATTAATTTTTCATTCTCTTGTAGGTAGACATCAATTTTGTACATTTGCTTTTGATATTTAGGAACTCAAAAATATGCATTCCTATAACGTCATCTTGCCATATATGTAAATGTTTTCATATATTACCATATTGCTCTGAAAATTGGTTGTATCTATCTCCATCCCACTAGCAGAACATAATACATATGATGTGTATATGATAGCACTTTAGTGTATAATTATCATTATCAACCTTTAAAACAAGTTAAAAGATAATGTTTGGCTCAACACTTAAAAACTGGGAAAGAAAACAGAGGTGAATACTAAAAGTACAAACGCAAAGATACACACAAAGAGATAGCACAATATAAACTCAAGACAAAAGAGAACAAACTTATAAAAGAAGTTTACAGAAGGCTAATAAAATTCTTTGTAAATGAGGAGGAATTTCAGTGCCAGAGTAAGTAAAGTCTTTCAGCAACAAAAGAGGTGATAGATAGGTGTTTTTCTGTTGTTTCTGCTGATTTTTAAAGATGTACAGATACTTAATTACTAGTGAGGTTTAATTTATCTTTTAACTGGCTTTTCATTTTTCTTTTGTAAAGTTCTTTTTCATGTCTTTGGCCCATTTTTAATTGTGAGATTTCATTATATATTATTAATTTAAAAGCTCCTTATAAAATAAGAATACTGGCTCTTTTCCTTTTATACACATCATAAATTATTTCCCAAGTTGTTGTTATATATTTGCTTTTATTTTTTAATTCATTTTGGAAGCGTTGTAGTAGTCAAATCTGTGGTCTCTGTATTTTCTTTCTTTAGCATTATACTTAGAAAATCCTCCCATAGGGGAAGTTAAGACAAATGTACACATATATTTCCTTTTATGACATGCTTGAATATTTTCCTGAATATCATTTACAACAAAACTTTGCAACTTAAAGCAGCAAACATTTATCAGTGTCTGCAGGAGAGGAATTGAGGCATAGTAGCTTGATTCTTTGGCTCTGAGTCTCTCATACAGCTGCAATCAACGTGCCAGCCAGAGCTACTGTCATCTCAGATCCCAGCTTTGATCAATCATTCCTTCAGCATGTTTTCATTTAGCAACTGCATTCTTAAATATATATTTGAAGGAGATGGCTATATGCTCTCTTCATGTAGCTTAGCAACTTTTCTGCTTATTAATATATTAAACTGATATTTTTACTCACTTATTCATTGAATATTTATAGCTAATGTTGTGAGGTGAAACATACTGACTGAAATGGCCCACCCTGGCCAAGCACGATAATAACCATTTGTGTGAGTTATTTTACAACAGGGGGTTTTGGTAAGAAACACAGAACTAATAAGCCACCACCAACAAGAAGAGTTCACGAAAGATCAAAAGGAAATGCCACATGTCCTACCATCTCCCAGAGTCCTTATCACTAGCATTCATCTTGGCTGAACAATGCTTGCGCCACCAGGAAGGACCCTGAGTCAGAATGACTAGCAGAGACAACTGTGAAACTAACCCAACACTTGAAAATCTGAGACTGTTGGCCACAAGGTAGAACAATTCTCCCGGTTTCCCTGACCCTCCTGCTCTCTGCCCAGGCACTCCTTTCCCATTAAAGTCTCTTGCTTTGTCAGCGCAGTTTCCCAGTGTTAGACAAGTGTCCACTCTCAGGACGTGAATGGTGTTCTCCTTCAGCAACAATTACAGCCAGTAGGTAATGTGGATGATGTTAGTCTCTTCAAACAAAATCTTAAAATATGTTAACCAGTAAGTTGATTTTTTTCTGCTATTTAGAGTCTTAATTTCTACCACTTGCTGTTTCATTTTATTTGGTATTATATTTCTAATTTATTGAGCTGACTACTCAGGTTATTATTATTTTTACTTCCAAAACTATGGGAACACTTAAGGCACACCACATTTTTGCCAAGTCCAATAATGGTTGAATACCATAAAATAAAATACAGTGTTTGTGCAGTAATTATTTTCTAAATTGACTATAATAATGCTTTTAATTTCCTTTTTAATCCAAAATTTAAGGAAATGTTCTTCATTTTCCAAATTTTTAAATTTTAAAATGTTATTAAATTCTAGTTTTATAGTTTGGTAGTTAGAAAATGACCTCTACAATTTCTCCTAGTAAAATTTGTTGAGCATTTTTTGTTTGTTTGTTTGTTTGTTTTTGACTTGAAAAATGATACAAGTTTGAAAATATTCTACAGACACTGAGGAATAAAGAATATTCTCAGTTTATTGAGTGTATGATTATTAAGTCAATAATACTAATTATGTTATTCTGATCTTCCAAATTAGGCTTAAGGATTTTTGTTGGGGGGAATTATGCATGCCAGAAAAGATGGCAGTGCATTTAAAGAGATGAAAAATTGAAAGCAACATGAAACAAATCAGCTTTAACAACTGTATTGTCACCTTTAAATTTGAACAATGCTACTCCATATTGACAAAATGGGATTATAATAATCACTGAGATTTATTAGTGTTTAGTATGTGGCAAGCATGGGTCAATATGATTCACACACATGTAATCTGTGCACACCACACCTGTGAGCTAAGTATTATTATGAGTTCTGTTTTAAAGATGAAAAACATGAAGCACAGAGATTAACCACAATTGTCTACAAATATTATAGTAATGCAGCAATCATATTACTTATTGTTTTTGCTAAAATAGAGAATTACTTAGATCAGAGGTAACTGGAAAAAGAAGATATACTACTATAATTTTGGGAAAACTGGAAGTATGATTCACTCATTCACTTTTCAATGTACTGGACATTTACTGAGTGCTTATCATGTGCCAGACATTGTTTTAGGCCCTAAAGATACAAAATGAATATGAAAGTATCTCCATTACACAGATAGCATGTAAAGGAGAAACTGCCTCTTCAATTTACTTGGGTTGTTGAGAATGAGAACTGCAATTGAAAAGGCAGGATTCTAATAATATAATTGCTCCTTTTTCCCATTCCTTTGTAAAATTTCAAGAAACCAAGTATACTGCTCTGTCTGTGTTTACTTATTAGTCTGTCTGTCTGGTCTGTCTGTCTGTCTGTCTCTCTCACGCACACACACACACAGAGGCATGCATACATACGTATTAACTGTTTCCCCAACAACTGTTGAGTGAGTCATGTGTAAACTGAATCAACTACTTTTATTTTTAATAGTATCAGTACCCTCAGCTTCAAATGAATGAAGGTGAATGGAGGGTTTGCATCTCCTGCAACAACTTCACTACAGGGTGGTACTTCACAAAGTAATAGACATACACGCATTTATTAGCAACGTGAACCTACTCAGAGTCGGATGCAATTTAGTGACTGAACAACAAAATCTCGTCATAAATTAATTTTCCTAATCTTAGGGATTCACGCAGTCTCTTTCCACATTCAGTGGGGGAGGTGTACCCTGAGATGGATGCTGTGAACTTCTGAGGGCAGGATCAGCCAACATGGATCACAAAACAGACCTCCACACAATGAAAGTGGAGGGGATCAAGTAGGGATGCACAGAACCAAACAGAATTTAAGTCCTGCTCTGTTGCTCCTGGCCATAAGGTAAAGCAAAACTGGTGGTGCCTGGGTAGCAATTCTCTAAGTAAACACAGCTCTTGAGTGCCACTCATTTTGCCAAAGAAAAATATGTTTAACATCTTTATAGTACCTAGAAGCAAGAGCAAACACCTCACCGTGCAAAATCTCTGGTACACATTTCAAGAACAGTATGTCAAATGTTTCTGTAACCTGTTTGCATTGTGGATTTCAAAATATTTCCAGATGTTGAGTACCCCTAAGGTATGGATTAAAGTTTCCTTCCACTCACAGGTGTCATGCTTATAATGGCATATGTTAAAATAGTGATCATATGGATAGTCTAACAGATTCCTGGAAGGGAAACGATTCCATTCCAGATTCAGCTTTCAGTTGGTTACTATTCAGTTGGCCCAAGCAGTGTGACAGGAAAATGAGCAAATATTCTCCAGGAGGTCAAAGGACTGTGTCATCAATTTCAGTAAGAGGAAAAGAAGAAATAAAATACCGCTCTGCCCTCATGATTAGCAACAATAGTTTGTCAGAGAAACTATGTTCTTCACAAGCAAATTAGGAAAAGAAAATGTTGGAAATTCTGAACTCTTAATATTGAAACGTATACAGTAAATTACTAACACTATAAAGTTATGAATGGAAGTGAATGTCAAGAAAATAGCAATAACTTAGTTGTATGTGAAAGTGTCACGACTCTTTGTGACCCCATGGACTGTAGTCTGCCAGGCTTCTCAGTATGTGGAATTCTCCAAGCAAGAATACTAGATTTGGTTGCCGTTCCCTTCTCCAGGATCTTCCCAACCCAGGGATCAAACCCTCGTCTCCTGCACTGCAGATTTTTACCATCTGAAACACCAGCGAAGCCCGAAAATGTTTACTAAACACAAAGGAAACATGACCCAATGGATGTTCCTTTGCATATTCTAAAGACATGCATGACCACTCCAGTGCTGTGCTTCAAGAGGGGCACAGTAATATCAGCAATTCAAAGTGCAAAGGGACAACGGTTTATAAGATTTTGCCCAATTTTTTATTGTCTTTTTTTTTTAGACCTTTGAAATCTTATAAACATATGTAATAGTGTAATCACATTGACAGGGGCCTCCTGTAATCTTCAGGAGGATTCATGTAAATGAGAGGTCCTGACATTTAAGGTTTATATTTTCATATTAAATCTATCTACTGCTTGAATAAAGAGTGTTGATAATGTTCTTTAACTATTAGGTTTGCTTTTTGTAGTCTATGATAAAACTTCACTACTAATTTGCTTAAATATCTTTATTATACATAGACCACACAAGAAAAATAATTATTTATCTATAGGAATTTATTGTATGTATACTCAAGAGTGTAACTTCCTGTGTGTGTTGAGTATGAAGTCTGCATTTTCTTTCTCTTACATTTGCGTGCTAGGTATAATTCAGTTAGGGCTTCTCTGCTAGCTCAACTGGTAAAGAATCTGTCTTGAATCAGGAGACCATGGTTTGATTCCTGGGTAAGGAAGATCCCCTGGAGAAGGGATTAACCTACCTACTCCAGTTATTCTTGGGCTTCCCTGGTGGCTCAGGTGGTAAAGACCTGGAGTGTGGGAGACCTCGGTTTGATCCCTGGGTTGGGAAGATCCCCTGGAGGGCATGGCAATCCACTGGTATTCTTGCCTGAAGAATCCCCATGGAGAGGGGAGCCTGGCAGGTTGCAGTCCTTGGGGCTGCAAAGAGTTACGCACAACTGAGCAACTAAGCACAGCAACATGATGCAGTTTATATCCAATGAGCATGCAATAGATATTGACAAAGTAACTAAATGGAAAGAGGAACTGGAAGGAAATTTTCTAAAGAAAGTTCTGTAATACCCATAACAGTCTGTGGTTTGTAACAAGTTTTTAACAGATTTTCTGCTGTTATTGAACTCATTGAGTTCAATTTGTCCAATGTATATGCTATTCATTCAGAAAACTATATTCAGAATTGTTTTTGCAAATTTCTGAATAATTCTAGCTCCATTTTTAAAAATAAATTGGAAAAGCTCTTATTTATTTGAGGGGATTCAATCTTTTTTTCACCTCATCTAAAGCTAAGTACAGTTGAAGAAAATGGTCTCTTCTTTAGAGAAAGGTTTTACTACATTTCAAATATTTCCATTTATGAAGTTAATAATAGCATAAAAGAAGGTAGAGTCTTTCTTACTCCTAAGTCTTTCTTAGGAGTAAAGAATTTTACCAGAGGTTTCTTATTCAGAATACAAGACTATGAATGAAAGTGAATGGCAGGAATATTGCAATAACTTGCTTGTTTGTGAAAGTGTATATGAAAATGTTCTACGATATCCAAAAGAAACATGACGGTCTTACCATTTCTAAAACATGATTGTCTCTTGAAACCAAGGAACTGGGAGGGTTGGTTCATCCTGAGTGCTGTGAGGGACAACTAGTTACAAGCCTCTCTCCTAGCTTCTGGTAGATCTGATTAGGGCTTGATCATATGCAAAACACTATTTCCGATTAAGTTCATATTTAATTGATACTGGGAGTTACAACACTGACATGTAGGGGACTCAATTCAACCTATAATACCATGTGGCTTCTTTGAGCAATGGCATGTGAGTGGAAGCACCGGTATGCCAGTTGCAAGGCTCAGTTCAGTTCAGTTCGGTCGCTCAGTCGTGTCCGAATCCTTGCGACCTCAGGAATCGCAGCACGCCAGGCCTCCCTGTCCATCACCATCTCTCGGAGTTCACTCAGACTCACGTCCATCGAGTCCATGATGCCATCTAGCCATCTCATCCTCTGTTGTCCCCTTCTCCTCCTGCCCCCAATCCCTCCCAGCATCAGAGTCTTTTCCAATGAGTCAACTCTTCGCATGAGGTGGCCAAAGTACTGGAGTTTCAGCTTTAGCATCATTCCTTCCAAAGAAATCCCAGGGCTGATCTCCTTCAGAATGGACTGGTTGGATCTCCTTGCAGCCCACGGGACTCTCATGAGTCTTCTCCAACACCACAGTTCAAAAGCATCAGTTCTTCAGCGCTCAGCCTTCTTCACAGTCCAACTCTCAGATCCATACATGACCACAGGAAAAAACCATAGCCTTGACTAGACGGACCTTAATCGGCAAAGTAATGTCTCTGCTTTTGAATTCGCTATCTAGGTTGGCCATAACTTTTCTTCCAAGGAGTAAGCGTCTTTTCATTTCATGGTTGCAGTCACCATCTGCAGTAATTTTGGAACCCCAAAAAATAAAGTCTGACACTGTTTCCACTGTTTCCCCATCTATTTCTCATGAAGTGATGGGACCAGATGCCATGATCTTCGTTTTATGAATGTTGTTTTAAACCAACTTTTTCACTCTCCTCTTTCACCTTCACCAAGAGGCCCTTTAGCTCCTCTTCACTTTTTGCCGTAAGGGTGGTTTCATCTGCATATCTGAGGTTATTGATACTTCTCTCGGCAATCTTGATTCCAGCTTGTGTTTCTTCCAGTCCAGCATTTCTCATGATGTACTCTGCATAGAAATTAAATAAGCAGGGTGACAATATACAGCCTTGACGTACTCCTTTTCAAATTGGGAACCAGTCTGTTGTGCCATGTCCAGTTCTAACTGTTGCTTCCTGACCTGCATACAGATTTCTCAAGAGGCAGGTTAGGTGGTCTGGTATTCCCATCCTTTCAGAATTTTCCCCAGTTTATTGTGATCCACACAAAGGCTTTGGCATAGTCAATAAAGCAGAAATAGATGTTTTTCTGGAATTCTCTTGCTTTTTCCATGATCCAGCAGATGTTGGCAATTTGATCTCTGGTTCCTTTTCCTTTTCTAAAACTAGCTTGAACATCAGGAAGTTCACGGTTCATGTACTGCTGAAGCCTGGCTTGGAGAATTTTGAGCATTACTTTACTAGCATGTGAGATGAGTGCAGTTGTGTGGTAGTTTGAGCATTCTTTGGCATTGCTTTTCTTTGGGATTGGAATGCAAACTGACCTTTTCCAGTCCTGTGGCCACTGCTGAGTTTTCCAAATGTGCTGGCATATTGAGTGCAGCACTTTCACAGCATCATCTGTCAGGATTTGAAACAGCTCCACTGGAATTCCATCACCTCCACTAGCTTTGTTCGTAGTCATGCTTTCTAAGGCCCACTTGACTTCACATTCCAAGATGTCTGGCTCTAGTTGAGTGATCACATCATCTTGATTATCTGGGTCTTGAAGATCTTTTTGTACAGTTCTTCCATGTATTCTTGCCACCTCTTCTTAATATCTTCTGCTTCTGTTAGGTCCACACCATTTCTGTCCTTTATTGAGCCCATCTTTGCATGAAATGTTCTCTTGATATCTCTAATTTTCTTGAAGAGATCTCTAGTCTTTCCCATTCTGTTCTTTTTCTCTATTTCTTTGCATTGATTGCTGAAGAAGGATTTCTTATCTCTTCTTGCTATTCTTTAGAACTCTGCATTCAGATGCTTATATCTCTCCTTTTCTCCTTTGCTTTTCACCTCTCTTCTTTTCACAGCTATTTTTAAGGCCTCCCCAGACAGCCATTCTGCTTTTTTGCATTTCTTTTCCATGGGGATGGTCTTGATCCCTGTCTCCTGTACAATGTCATGAACCTCATTCCATAGTTCATCAGGCACTCTATCTATCAGATCTAGGCCCTTAAATCTATTTCTCACTTCCACTGTATAATCATAAGGGATTTGATTTAGTTCATACCTGAATGGTCTAGTGGTATGCCTACTTTCTTCAATTTGAGTCTGAATTTGGCAATAAGGAGTTCATGATCTGAACCACAGTCAGCTCCTGGTCTTGTTTTTGTTGATTGTATAGAGCTTCTCCATCTTTGGCTGCAAAGAATGTAATCAATCTGATTTCGGTGTTGACCATCTGGTGATGTCCATGTGTAGAGTCTTCTCTTGTGTTGTTGGAAGAGGGTGTTTTCTATGACCAGTGCATTTTCTTGGCAAAACTCTATTAGTCTTTGCCCTGCTTCATTCTGCATTCCAAGGCCAAATTTGCCTGTTACTCTACGTGTTTCCTGACTTCCTACTTTAGCATTCCAGTCCCCTATAATGAAAAGGACATCCTTTTTGGATGTTAGTTCTAAAAGGTCTTGTAGGTCTTCATAAAAGCATTCAGCTTCTGCTTCTTCATCGCTACTGTTTGTGGCATAGACTTGGATAACTGTGATATTGAATGGTTTGCCTTGGAAACGAACAGAGATCATTCTGTCGTTTTTGAGATTGCATCCAAGTACTTCATTTCAGAGTCTTGTTGACCATGATGGCTAATATCTTCTTACATATCTGTTATTGTCATGAAAAGCATATAGGTTACTGCTCACAGAAAGAAAATGAAAGGAGAAAGAAGAGGACAGAGACATCTCAGCCACTAAGACTTGAAACAGCTAAATGACCACACACAGACTAGGTGAAATGAATCACAGCTATTCTGCAGATGTGTAAACAAGTGTTTTCGACTGCCCCCCACCAAGTTTACTTGTTGACAATTTTGGCATTTTATTTCAATAAGAAAAATGCATATTTTTCCTGTTTTCCTATAACTTTGGAGATTTTTAAAATATGTAGAAAGTAAAACTAGTAACAGAAAAGTATGAGCAGATTTTTTTTTCATTTTATACATCTAAAACAGTTATAATGAGAAAGGAGAGATACATACAATTTATTGAGTTCATAAGTGTTTTGCTCTGCTATAATGTTAGCTCACACACACCCTCACCCTAACTCTAAATCTGCACATACTAAACAAGAAGAATAAACAAGCAGAGTAATATTTTATAGTAGGAGATACTTAGCTAAGCTTTCCAATCCCTTTCTACTACGAAGGATACAAAATTCTGAAAAATAGAGGAATGTGGAATATGCAAGAAGTCAAAATTTTCTGTGGTAGTTTGCCTGAGACCTCAAACAAAGAACCATCATTCAGATGCAATGGTTTTCATCCATAGACTAGCCCTGCCCCCTTGACACATCGTAGCCAGAGTATACTTACATGAATTTCTGCAAAAGAAGAAATCAGAATGTTACCTCAAGCTAAGGAACCAAAGGCAACTCTATTGAATGAAAGAAAACAACTATAAAGTGATAATTAATACTCAAGGTTTGCTTTTCTTGGTAGAGACTCTAGAGATAGCATCAGCTCTGATACATAAAATAATACATTTGATTATTCCAGCTGAGTCACTTCAGTCATGTCCAACTCTTTGCAACTCTATGGACTATAGCTTGCCAGGCTCCTCTGCCCAGATGTGAATTTTTCTTTTTGTTATCACCTATGAAAAGTTAAATCTGTTTATTATTTTCAGTCTGTTATTAAAATTGAGAACAGAAAAGTCAAAACATAATTTTATGTGTTTCAGTAGAACTTCACATTATCATTATCTGGTTATTTTACTCAGCTCTATGTGTCAGGTCATTTTGATCAATGTGTATTTTTTTGTTTGTTTGCTTTAAATTTTCTGGAGTTAATCTAATAATTGTCTCCTATTTTCCTCTTCAACGTGCAAGTGAAAAGACACTCTCCCTGCCTCAGTGGAACAGTTCTCTTTGTGACTATTTTTATTTCTTTGTCTTCATTTGTTTCTCATCATTTTGAGGAGTTTTGTGTAAGGAAGCAGTATGCATTTCCTAAATGTCAACAAAAAGATTTTGCATCTTACCCTAATCAATTAGGAAATGGTGAAAATTTTCACTCTAGTCTAACTTCATCCCATCTACCTGGGAAAGGGTAATGAAACTATCATGAAAACTTAAAGCCTTGAAACCTATATTTTTATAAATAAATAATTATTTTAATTAAATAATTCATTTAATTAATTAAAGGAACAATTAGAAATCAAGGAAAAAGGGCATAGTGGATAATAGCAATGACACAAAGTTTATTTTACGAGAAACATCCCTATTGGATTTGCTCTGTTTAAAAGAGACTAATCATTGTGTAAGAAAACAGAAAATAATATCACTTAAAGTTCTTAAAAGTTTATCAAACATCTTGATTTTTCCAATATTGAACTTATCATTGGCATTCAAACCAATTCGCAAATTAAAGAAAAAGCACTTTTCTAAGACATTTTGCAAAGCAAAGTTAGATGTAAATGGCAGTATATTTAGTTTCAATCCCATACAAATTGATTTTTAAAAACAAATCCCTCAGGCTCCATCCCTAGTGTATAGGCACTTAGCTTGGCAAGATCGCTCCAGATTTTAAACAAATCAGCAAATAAAAAAATTAGGAAGCAAATAACTCAGTTTTATATAGTTCAAGGCATTCTTTTTTGTATGTCAGGCAAAAAATAAAACAGCTGAGCTTAAAATCTGGCAGGCACACAATCCTTAATCTAGAACATTTACTATATTTAAAACATAAATTAAATTTCTTGCATCTGGATACATTATGAGAAACTGGATGGCATCCTAATGTAACTTCTCTGGGAACAAATGAATTCCCCAACCAACTAAATCAGCCAAATGATTTTTGTTCCCAAAGATTTATCTTTGCTAATAAGGCAGAACAAGCATTTTTCAAGTGTAGTATATTATTTTTTGCTACACATTTTTCCCTCCTACTTCTTACTCCTGCCTACACAGCATATACATAAGCACTGAAGTTCTCATAGGAGAAGCTTTATCTAATAATGGCCCACTGGAATATTCACAAAGGCAGACCTTAGCATCCACCTCACCATCCATCCTAGAACCTAGGATACTCAAATCTCTGACAGATAACATTAACTAGCTGACAAAGATGCACAAAAGAAGGAGTAGGTGCACCACAGGAAACAAGTTTAGGTCCAGGGTTCCCCTAGTGGGCTAACATGCAACAATATCTGCTACATATCTCTGGAAATGTAATGAAAAAATACTTTTCAAAACACTCAGTAGAGTTTGTTTATTTTTATTTTGTGTGTGTGTGTGTGTGTGATCCAATTACACAATAGGGCTAACAACACCCTTGAAAAAATAACCTAGAAATTTAAAATATAGAAAATATCAGTAAGATACCATTGCCTCCTAACTAGATTCACAAATAAAAGTAAAATACTGTATAAAGAAACATTCAGATAAATGGCTACATTTTAGTAGTGATTGTGGAAATATAAATAGCAGTAATGCTGCAGGGTAATTTATTAAGTAAAATGTTAAATTTTTATGTGCTATTAATATACATGATTCCAGTCATAGGAATATATAGTAGTTAAGCATGGATTTATACAGCAATACAGTGACAGAGATGTCCATAGAGGTTAGCCCACCAGGCTCCTCCATCCATGGGATTTTTCAGGCAAGAAGTACTGGAGTGGGGAGCCATTGTCTTCTCCGACCATATGATTTACTTTTTCATTTATTTTTCCATCCTGAGAGCATGTAAAGTCAGGGAAGAGATATATTTGGTTCACTCTGATGTTCTTTTCCTTGCCTCATGTTCCCTAGTATATAGTAGCAAGTTTATTTGTATTTTGTAAATAGTCTCCTATAGCATACTAATTTTCTAAAAGAAAAGTAAAGTTTTTGCCTTTTGAAATATTTTGTTTGTTTGTTTGTTTGTAACTCATAGGAATGTTGTAACTCTGGGAAATTTAGTAAAACTTAATTATCTAGGAAACCAAGATATAGCAAATAACATCTAAAGAGTTTATCACACACAGGGTTGCTTCAGGGTTGTTTATGTGGTTTGTATAAAAGTTATTTAGGACTTATAATTTCACTCCTGGATGAAAATCATTATAAATCTTTTCTTAGTGTTTTAGGAACTATAAATTAAGGTATCATTACTGTGTGATGAATAAAATATTGCTATCAATCTTGAGCTCATTGTGAAATAGTAAAAGTTCACACTCATAATGAAAAGAACAAATCTTAAAAGTCACCCAAATAGAAAGAAGATGGTATATGGAAGCCTAATCATTTCAAGATAAGGGAAAGGACATTAAACAAGACAATCACTATTACTCAAACTATGAAAAACCATCTAGAAAATACTTTTAAACTATTCAGAGCTATAGATGAAAAAGTCTTTAAAAACTAAATTCTAAAGAAGTATTAGCCTTTTAGGTGAGAAAAGAACAATGACCTCTTTTTATTTTTTCCCTTGGGAGGCATTATGGAAAGAAGACTAAACAAATCAGGAAATATTACAGGAGAAGGCAATGGCACCCCACTCCAGTACTCTTGCCTGGAAAATCCCACGGACAGAGGAGCCTGGTAGGCTGCAGTCCACGAGGTCGCTAGGAGTCAGACACGACTGACTGAGTTCCCTTTCACTTTCCACTTTCACACATTGGAGAAGGAAATGGCAGCCCACTCCAGTGTTCTTGCCTGGAGAATCCCAGAGACGGGGGAGCCTGGTGGGCTGCCGTCTGTGGGGTCGCACAGAGTTGGACACAACTGATGTGACTTAGCAGCAGCAAGGAAAAAGCCAAAAGTTTTATTTTGAGAATTTTAAATTTTTATATATTTTCAAATTGATAGAAAATTTCAAGAATAATACAAAGAGCTTCCATATCCTCTTTTTTTCAGGTTGAGAATTTGGTGTTTTGCCTCATTGGCTTCTTCATCTGTCCTCAACCCTATTGATCTATTGATCTATTAACACACATATTTTCCCAAACTTACTTTAGAAATAGTGGAGACATTTACCCTATATGGTTCATGTGTATTTCTTAAGAATATGGACATTATCTTAAATGATTACAGGAGAATTTTCAAAAGTAAAAATTTTCTGGATAAAAATCCATAGTACAATATATACTCAAATGTTGTTGATTTTCTCTAGTCCACAAAATGCATTGCCTTTAGCTGTCATTTCTCTTTGTGCTTTATTCCAGAATAGTTTGTCTGCCCTTCTTTGTGTTTCTTGACCTTGATATATTTTTGAAGAGTACAGGTCAGTTTTTTGTTTGTTTGTTTGTTTGTTTTATAGAATATCTCTCTCTGGATTTTCTCTGATATTTCCTCAAGATTAGAACTATGTTTAACAATTTATCAGAAGGCATATGATATCACCTTGGCTGGTGACTAATGGTGTCTCAGATGGTAAAGCGTCTGCCCACAATGTGGGAGACCCAGCTTCAATCCCTGGGTTGGGAAGATCTCCTGGAGAAGGCAATGGCAACCCACTCCAGTATTCCTGCCTGGAAAATCCCATGGATGGAGAAACCTGGTAGGCTATCGTCCATGGGGTCTCAAAGAGTCGGACACAACTGAGTGACTTCACTCACTAATGATAAATACTAGCATCACTGAAATTGAACCAGTGAACCAGAGAGCCAGAATGACAGACTGGGAAGAGACAACTTATATTTTAGTTATGTCTCATAAAATAGAGTAATAAGGTATTTATGGACTATTTGTGGAAAATAATTATGTATTTCAATATTTTAAATATACTACTGTGAATATTATCCATTTGGTGGATTTGTTCTGAATTTGCCAAGTCACTTAGCATTTGTTGTGTGTATATTTTCTCAATTAAAACTATTAGGATATACATAAGAGGAAGTTGAAAGGGTAAACCTTTTAAAATATATTAACAAAAATGCTACCAAAGAAAATATTTGGAAGCTTTTCTGTAAAGCTTAGGTTGAAAGAAACATTAAATTGAAAAATATATGGTTGTATTAAAGTGATTAAAATTCACAAATAAGTATTTTCTGTTTAAGCTCTTGTAAATGATCAGATAGTCAATGTAATACTTTTGAACATGCTTCAATTTAAGATGATATTTTAAAAGATTACATAGTTTTATTTAAAAATACTTTTGAATAGGAATTTTTATTTGAATACCAATATGACGAAACTAGGACTTCCCAGGTGGCACTAGTTGTAACGAACTTGCCTCCCAATGCAAGAGACATAAGAACTGTGAGTTCGATCATTAGGTCAGAAAGATCCCCTCGAAGGCATGGGGACCCACTCCAGGATTCCTGCCTGGAGAATCCTGTGGACAGAGAAGCCTGGGGGCTATAGTCCAAGGATTCCAAAGAGTTGAACACAATTGAAGTGGTTTAGTACACACACATGATAAAACTAACATTTAGGTCCCTAAATAAATATTTTTAAAATTATAATAATATTCTTAAAATGTTATCAGCATTCACATACATCTCAGACTGGATGATAAATATAAGGTCAATCTTAATACATATCTGTCTATATAGAAGATAGCCCTTAGCACTTACAGATATATCTGCAATGTAAATAGCAGAGCCAAAGGGAAATAGCATCTAGAAACCAAGAGGCAGTCTCTACTGAGTCAGGATTAGATACAGGTGTTGCCCCCAGTATTTGAGACTTCTTGATCCTATGAATAACTGCCCTGTTATCACCTTTGATTACAAACAACCAACGTGATAAAGGGCTTCCTTGGTGATTCAGACCGTAAAGAATCTGCCTGCCTTGTGGGAGACCTGGGTTTGATCCGTGTGTTGGGAAGATCCCCTAGAGGAGGGCATGGCAACCCACGCCAGCATTCATGCCTGGAGAATTCCATGGACAGAGGAGCCTGGAGGGTTACAGTCCATGGGCTCGCAAAGCATTGAACATGACTGAAAAACTAAGCACAGCATGGCACAATATGATAGTTATGTGTCTCATTATCTAATAAAACTTATCACTGTGGTAGCTAAACAAATTATTTTTCAAACGCTGCTGCCAGAATTTGAGTGCATAAAATGTCTTCTATATTCGATACTTGAATTCCCATTCAGCCAAGATTCTTTCAAAAAGAAATGGGAGACTTTTCTCTTTTTTAATAATTGAATTGACCTTAGAATCTAATTGAAGTCATGAATTGCTTTGTGATAGCTATCTTAAAACTTCTGAAACAAAAAGATAATCATTAGGTATTTTCTTAAAGATAAAAATAAAGTAGTGGAAAGGTTTGGCATCAAAGTTAAAGAGAGCTTCCAATTAGCTGCTGTGTTATTCTCAAATCTTTGCTATACTGAATAAGAAAATGTTCCCAAAACTATGATTCCTTGTGGTTCTAAATTAAGAGGATCAGTAAATAATGAGGAGCAATGTGGTCAATAATAAGGCTAACAGATGACAAATGTAGTACTGGGTAGTTTAATGCTAAGACTAATGAGCTTTTAAAAATATTTCAAAGAACTCCTCTTTTAATGGTTCAAAATTATGCTAAACTTGCTTGAATATGTACTTTGGAAAGAAGACAGTATACAGAAATGCACAGAGCACAAAATAAACATGTGAAAGCATAGCAAGACACCTACAGAAAGGTGAACCACAGAGTCAAAAAAATTCTTGAGTAACTTTTTTTTAAAGCAGTTCTTCATTCATGAACATAGGATCTATTCATTCAGGAGCTGCCCTCCCCTCTGCTACCACTGCCATCAAAGTGTGGTCTCCATGACTGATATAAATATAGGCGTCCAGACTGAGTTTATAGCCATTTTTATTTTGCCGCTAAGACAAATAAAATGAACCATTTGACTATGCTGTCTGCCAATTATTATTGTGGTTTACCATTAGACACCAATTTCCTGAACTAGTTGTTACAGAAGTTTGGTGGTATCTAGTCTGAAAAGCTATGGATCATAACCCTAGTTTCCCCATGCTTTCTTGCAACTTTTAGGCAAAATTAATCTGAGTAAGACTCTTTGTCACTTCTGATTGGTCATGGGAATTGGAAAGAGTTTAGAACTTCACCTCACAGTGGTATGGAACCATACATTCATCTCCACACCACACCACACCATGCCACACCACACCACACCATGCCACACCACACCCACTCACCCACCTACCCACACACTAGGACTATGTCATTATCAAGTGAGCAAATTATCTCAGGGAGCTGTCTCAGCTGAATTTGTCTTAGTCTGAATGCTAAGTTATTTTATTTTGTCATTTTCAGTCATAAAGTTAACTAGTATAGGCATTCGAGTATAATATTTTGAAATCATAAAATATAAATTATTCCCCAATTGGTCTGTAAAATCAATGTAATCCAATACAATTACAATAATAACCCCAAGAAGTTTTACTGCAGATTTTGATAACCTGATACTAAATTGTGTATATCATACTAAAGTATTTAGAATTGCTAAACAAAATTTTAAGAGAACAAAATTAGAGAACTTATGTTGTGCTGTGCTTAGTTGCTCGGTCATGTCCAACTCTTTGCAACCCCATGGACTCTTGCCCACCAGTCTCCTCTGTCCATGGGGGATTCTCCAGGCAAGAACACTGGAGTGTGTTGCCATGCCCACCTCCAGTGGATCTTCCCAACCCAGGGACTGAACACAGGTCTCTCGCATTGCAGGCAGATTCTTTGTCATCTGAGCCACCAGGGAAGCCCAAGAAGACTGGAATGTGTAGCCTATCCCTCCACCAAGGGAACTTCCCCACCCAGGTATTGAACTGGGGCCTCGAACTTATGTTACTTAATTTTAGTTATTAGTATAACAATTTAATTTTTACTAAATTGTGGGCCAACCCCTACTTCGACTTGTTTTTGTATCTCCTAAGAGCTAAGCATAGTTTTTACATTTGAAAGAGTTATATATATTTTTTAATTAATTAATTTATTATTATTATTTTTTAATTACAATACTGTATTTGTTTTGCCATACATTGACACGAATCAGCCATAGGTGAACACAAAAATAAACAAATAATATATAACATGGCCACTAAAGCATAAAATATGTATCATCTGGTCCTTTATGAAACAAATATTGCCAACCCTTGACATAAGACAACAGTATTCAGGATAGCATGGTACTGGCGAAGGATAGGCAAATACATCAAAGGACAGAGTAGAAGTGTAAAATTAAGCCACACACACATAGTCAAATTACCTTCAACAAAGGCTTTGATGTAATTTAGTGAGGACAATAATTTCTTTCCAAAAATAATCCCTCAATGTTTCTCAATATTTTAACCTAGCTCCCTACCTCACATCACTAAGTAAAATTGAGGCTTACCTTCTGTTAATTGTAATTGGAAGCAAGTATAAAGAAAACTGAAAGAACATCAGTGCAGCTAGAAGGGGTAGGAGGGAAGACCAAGGGAGGAGAAATAAGAAGAGCCTAGAGAGAAGAGGAACTAAAATATGCACTGAGCTTGAGCAATTTGGGACAAGATACTTAGACTAAGCTTCTATGATAAAGTGACATTTCATCAGAGAACTGGAAAGAGTAGAGTCAGGTGAATGCCAATGGAAGAACAGGGTCATAATGCAAGCAGAGTTTGCTGTATTTTAGGAAAACAAGAAAACCACTGTGGCTTTACTAGAATAAGCAAGTGTTTCAGTGGTGGGATATTTGAAAAAGAGACTTAATGTAACACTGAGAACTTTGACTTTTATTCTAAACATGATCTCAAGCCATTTGAAGGTGTTGAGCCAAGGGATGCCATCATTTAGGGTACATGTAAAAGATCAGTTTCTTTTACTGCTCAGAGAGCAGACTACATAGGAAGTAACATAGGAATCAAGATCAGTTAGAGACAATCTCTGTCACCAGGCACGAGATGATAGGGACAGAATGCAAAACTTCTTCAGCAATTATATATTTAATTCAATAATCATCACCATTTTCTCTTTCAGATGGTAGCCAATTATTCCCACTTCTCATATGAGGAATTAAGGGTCAGGCGAGTCATAGGACTAAAAAGTTATGGAGTTGGTATCAACTGGAGAAGGAAATGGCAACCCACTCCACTATTCTTGCCTGAAAAACCCCAAGGACTGAGTAACTTAGCAGGCTATAGTCCATGAGGTTGCGGAGTCGGACATAGCTTAGTGACTGAACAACAACAACCTGATATGGTGTTTTTAGTCACCTTGTATACTGCTTCCTGTAAACCCACAAATGAGTACCAATACAAGGAGGGTGGAGTTTCAGGGAGGGCAATTGCTAAATACAGTGAAATAAAAATCAAATCAAAATAAGGAGGATCACTCATTGGGATCATTTCATTTTATATTGTCAAGTGCCTTTTTAAAGTAAATTTCAAATATTTGCTGGGAAAACAAAATAAAGTCGGTTGACTAAGAGTGTATCCTTATGGTATAACTTATGCTTTTATAAAAACAAAAACATAAGGAATGACAGTCTTTAATTGCATTGCTGCTTTCTTTCATAAATACTGTCAGGAAGTCACAAGAGAAATAGAGCATATAACTTGCAGTTTTCAATATTCATTTCGGGGTTTAGGCTAAGTTTGTGTTTGAGTTCTTGCTGCCTATTGAGAGAGAGTATTAGTCCATATAGTAAGACATATTATTACAAACAAAGTCATTATGATTAGAGTTTTCCTATTTAATGCACACACTATCAATTAAATCTGATCATATCCTTAGGGTAAGAGACACTGGTTTCTTTTATAATTGCCCTTATGTTGAACACTGATGTGAGGTTTCTTTTGTGGTTAAACTTTATCAACAGTGTCACACTGGATTGACTTTCCCGCCACACAGAACCTGATTTTATATCATCTTTTTAATATCATCTTTTATTTCCATAAATCTCTCTGGGCATTTCCTTTCTGTATCAACAATGAATGTAGCATAACTTTTTCCTAAAAGAAAAAGAAAAAAACTTTTAAAAAAGTGTAGCATTCTTTGGTTCTAGCTGCTGCACAGAATGTTTATATATTTTCTTTTCTCTCAGTTTCTTAAACCACTGATACCAGATTTCACAATGATACAATGATACCAGATCATTGTGATGAACTGAGAAATAGATGGAGTGAATTTAATTTCATGAAACAAAAATTACATGCGTATTCAGGGGATTTGCGGAGGTAATTAACTTTCATTTGATAACTAAAAAAATCATGTGTCAAACTTAAGTGCTTTCTGTGTAGCTATACTTATGGAAACTTTGTAATTAATCAAACCTAGTTCTAGGATCCAAACTGGAGTTTGTTGCTTTTACCCTGAGGCCACATCCAACCTGCTACTTGACTTTGTAAATAAAGTCTTAGTGGAACCCAGCAACACCCATTAGTCTACATATAGTGGAGCTGACTGGTAGCCATTGAGGTTGTATGATCTGAAAAGCAGAAAATACTATGAACTTTACAGGGAAAGAAAAAAAAAAAAAACTATTTTGATTCCTAATCTACACAATCTCTTTCAAGAATGCTTACACTATAGGGTTGTTCTGATGATGAACAAACATTGAGATATGCGAAGAAATGTTCTCTCAAAACACAGATGGCACCCAGTAATTAGTAATATTGATATCAATGGGCATGGGACAGAAGATGCTGTTATAAAAGCCCAGATAATTAGAGTTCTGGCCCATGGGTTATAGTTTGGTTTGCTAACCTCTCTTCTGAGGTGCCATCTTTGTTCTAGTGAAACATTTAGAGTGAGTGAGGGTGGAGTCAGTGGATTCATCAACACCCCAGAAGCAGTCAGCATGGTGTATTGTATCAGTACAGACTGCCTGGCCTTCTGACTTCTTTTTTTTTTTTTGCAGTCATTCTGATAATGAAGGCAGATAATACTCTCTCTCCATAGGCAGCAAGAACTCAAACACAAACTTAGCCTAAACCCTGAAATGAACATTGAAAACTGCAAGTTATATGCTCTCTCTTGTGACTTCTGACAGTATTTATGAAAGAAAGCACCAATGCAATTAGAGACTGTCATTCCTTATGTTTTTGTTTTTACAAAGGCATTAAGTTATACCATAAGGACACACCGACTTTGTTTTCCCAGCAAATATTTGCAATTTACTTTAAAAAGGCATTTGACAATATAAAATGAAATGATCCTAATGAGTGATCCTCCTTATTTTGATTTGATTTTTCATTTCACTGTATTTAGCAACTACACTCTCTGAAACTCCACCCTCTTTGTATTGATATTCGTTTGTGTGTTTACAGGAAGCAGTAAAAACACCATTTCATGTTGTTGTTTTTAATCTTCTTTTGATGGATAAAAATCAATAATACTGGATCTATGCCAAAAAAATGGTGACAATGTTAGAACTTGTGGAATTCTTTCATGGAAAAAAATTCTTTTTCTACTTCTCATGACTTAGTGTGATTCTAGGCCTGAATCAGTCCTATTCTGTGTTTTGCCAGCAAGGCTTTAAGGGTGTCTGAGGGATCCAACGAGGTCTTATTTTGTAATGCCTTACAATCTGAAAAATGGAGGTGACGATGACATCACCAAGAATAATCTTAGCGTATTTTATTTCCTTACCCTCTCTTTGCAGTGAATATTTTTCAAATTGATATGAGTTTTCTCACAAAGAGAAGTGAGAGTCAGGTGTTCAAGGCTAAAAGGAATGCTGCTTTGGTCAGGCAAGATGGGAATCAGTTTGACTTTGCTCCAAGCAGGCAATTAAGGGATGATGAATTAGAATCCCTCAAAGCAGGGAACCCTATTACTCTCAGATATGTCATGCACTCTGAAGTGTAAAATGTCTGATCATAAATAATAATGTCACTAATTGTGTAAAAAAAAAAAAAAAATACCCGAAAACAAGTGCTATTGCTATGTGTAAGTGGCACCATTGACTAAAAATATATTAACTCATCTCAAATTTTCTGACTGTGGTTCTAAACATATAATTTTACTCCTAAAATAGTAAAATACAAGTGGAGGGACATGATAATAAGACAGTATCTGTTGCTTTATCCAAAACTTGTATTAGATTTTAAACATCTTTATCCTCTGGGACAAGGATCACAGTAACTTACTGAAAAATCAAATTGACTGAATTATTATTAAGTTAAAAATCTAGTTGAAATTAGTATAGGTATAATATGAATATATGTTATTATGAGACTTGATATTCATTATAATCATAAGGACTACATATGTAAGTATTTTACAGTATGTGTGTCATATGTATTGACTAAATCAATAAATGATTAATGTTTATAACAGATGAGTCTGTTTTAATTTTTTTAATTACTAGAATCAATAGAAATATTTTATATAACATCTTATCCACATTTTTGTCAAGTAACTATACTTAATAAAAAAATTCATTCTTTAAATTTTTATTCTTATCCACATAATATAACCTTCAAAATTAATTCTTTGACAAATTTATGATGCCCTTATATTCACAAGTGATATATTAATAATAATCAATAGATATTCTGGAACATCTGCATCTATCACATTAAAGCTTCAATAAATTAAAAAAAATTTTTCACCAGTTTATTGGTATCTGATTGACCTTTAACATTTTTTTAACTTTAAGAGTCATGTGTTGAATTTGATAAAACTATATATTGCAAAATCAGTACCACCATAGTACTAGCTAACATCTCTAAAATTTCACACCCACATAGAGGCTCACTGAGATTTAAAAAAATATTCTCCACCACAGGACATTTGAGAAAATTATTTTGTTTTCTATCTTAATAAAATTTTTGCTATTCTAATGCTTTAACAAAAGTAATTGCACAATAATAATTTTCTTGCAGAGTTGAGAATTTTCTTTCCAGTGGGAAGTTGAGGAAAAGCAAGTTTCAATTATTCCCCTATCCAGAGTAGTGTAAAGTGTATGTGTTTTGAACAATCACATTTAATCTTTAGGATAACCTTTCTAGGCATGTATTATTTCCTGCACGCTAATGACAAGTTTGAGACACACATTTTCCCAGTGTTACCAGAATGACTCAGTTGCCTGCTCTAGATCTGTTTGTGTCCCTACTTTTTGTTTATATATTTGCCTAGTCACCCATATTGAGGGCAAACTAATCAGACATAACAAACAAGTACAGAAGTATGCTGATGAGGACACATTTTACAGGCTATACATTTTATAAATTATAAAACCAGCAGTGATACACATCATAAGTAGCTATGCTCTGTGACAACTTCACTAGACAATTTATAACTAGAAGTATGATTGACAACATAATACCAGAACATACTCAAGTTTTAGAAACTTCATGTAACTTCCAGAACACTAGAGGAAGCTATCCATACTGTCTAACATAAGAATATTCATAATTATTATTTCACAGTGTTTTCTGTATAATTTAATGTACTTAATAATCCTACTTATTTAAATATTCCTTCTGAGATGCCTCAGGGGCCTTCTGGAGTACTCAAAGTTACTTAGGGAAGAAACTTACAGTCTGTTATAATAACCAATTCATTATTCCAGGAAAGCTTTGTTCCCTTAACACAGACAGAAGAACAAGTTCTAGTCTAGCACAAGATTACTATTAATAACAAAATTCACTTATCTAATTAAATCCAGTCTAATCTTTATCCTGACAATGTACAAAAATATTTTCTCAAAGCTCCTTTCTCACAAACCTTTATCACTTATTGGATCCATATTAATGTCTCTTATTTTCCCTGTACACAAGCAGCCAGATATAGGACAACATTATTCTCCATTTTTTCCTCAATAAAATACCTCTAGTCTTTATACCTGCTCTCTCTGAGAACACATATGCTATTTGCTTTACACACTGAAATGTTTCCTTTGTCAATGCAGTAACTGTAATTGCATACTACAACGTTTAGCCCATTAAAGACCTTAAAAAAAAAAAAAGAAGAAGAAGCAAATGATAGGACTATTATACCAGCAATTTCTTATCGGCAAACTAAAGAACATACTCCATAACTTCTAAAAGTGTACATTTTTCTCATAGAAAAATTTCTCTTTAATGTACAAGATGCATGTTTAATGAACCCAAACATCTTTTGAATTTCTACTAATTTACCCAAGGCTGAGAGTGAAGTCAGTCATGTCCGACTCTTTGTGACTCCATGGACTGGAGCCTACCAGGCTCCTCTGTCCATGGGATTTTCCAGGCAATAGTACTGGAGTGGGTTGCCATTTCCTTCTCCAGGGGATCTTCCTGACCCAGGGATTGAACCCAGGTCTCCCTCATTGTAGACAGACGCTTTACTGTCTGAGCCACCAGGGAAGTCGTATACCCAAGGCTGAAGTCCCAGGCAAAATGGGCTGCATTTGTATTTCAAGGATATAATAAGAATTAACTTTAAGCTTTCCCCTAGGCTTCCCTGCTTCCCAGGTGGCGCTAGAGGAAAAGAACTCTCCTAATGCAGAAGATGTAAGAGATGCAGGTTTAATCCCTGGGTTGGGAAGATCCCCTGGAACTCAGTTCTTCCAGATGCATGCTTCTATTCCACCAAGGTCACCAAGCAGGGGAGAAATAGGGAGGATCCCCCAAACAAATGGTGTGGGTAGCTGCTGGGAATGTGCCCTCAAATGCTCCTCTCAGAACCAGTTCACCATAAGTAGTGAGTCCCTTGCAGCCATCCCATCCTGTTGTCAAGGTCAGCTGCTCTATTCGAGGAACCAGATGTCTTGAAAGCACAGCAGCAGGTTGGATGCAAACAAAACAAACACAAAACTGGCCCAGCTGCTGCCACTCAAAGGCCAATAAAAAGGAAAATTGGAAAGTCTGCTTTATTTGGAAGCCAGCAACCAAGGCGGGGGTAGGGTGGGTTTAGGGAAAGGAGGTCATCTGTCCAAAGGCTGACTAACCACCCCCTCACTAACAATCAGTGGGAAAGGGCTTTTTTATAGACAGAGGAGTGGGCTACGTGTAGAACCAGCACAGTCTGCTGCCAGTCATCTTGAAATTAGCCATGCAGTGGTCTGATCAGTGTCATCTTGACTGCTTTAACTATAGTGAGTCCCGGATGAAGCAGAGTAAAGGATCTGCCTGCCAGTGAAGGGGGCATAAGAGAAGGGAATTCAGTCCCTGGGTCAGGAAGGTTTGCCTGGAGGAGGAGATGGCAACCCATTCCAGTACTCTTGCCTGGAAAATTCTGTGAACAGAGGCTACATTCCATGGGGTCGCAAAGAGCTGGACACAAGTGTGCAGTATTTAGTTCCAGGGTCAGTTTGTTCCCATTTATTCTTTTGAGGCCAGTTCTCAGAATTGTGGCAGCCTATTTCAGGGCTACAGTCTGGTTATCATAGGTAGCTTCTTTCACCTGGTGGAGGTTTCAGTATTTATGAGACAGTTTTCCTGGTGGCTCAGATGGTAAAGCGTCTGCCTGCAATGCAGGAGACCCGGATTCGATTCCTGGGTCAGGAAGATCCCCTGGAGAAGAAAATGGCAATCCACTCCAGCACTCTTGCCTGGAAAATCCTGTGGATGGAGGAGCCTGATAGGCTACAGTCCATGGGGTCGCAAAGAGTTGGACACCACTGAGCGACTTCACTTTAGTGGCAATAGCTCAAAAGATCATATACAGCCCATGAGGAGGAACTAAAGGTCCTTAACTTTGCTTAATGCCTAAACTATTATTATTTGGTCTCCTTTGACTGTTTCCCTTTGTTTTTGCATTTTATCACGTCTCTGATTAAACTTATTCTCTGGCTAAAATTCTTCTACAGACAAATGGCAGGCTGAGTATACAGAGGAAAAGACCTGGGTCCTGCTCTACTTCAGTACTATACAGTCTGTTAGGTTGCCATTTCACTTACCTGAACACTAAGGCTATGAGGCTAGACGTTTTGACTAGACCTGCATATTGCCAAAATCCTTAGTTGCTCATTAACTGATAATCTCTTTCTTTAAGAGGTATTTATTATATGTATGTATGTACATACACACATATGTATGTACATTTATCATATATGTATGTATATATTTATTATATATATGTTATGAATGTATGTACATAGCAGAAATGTACATTTAGTACAAATCTCAGCTTAGAGTACATGGACATATTCCTCTGCTTTGCATACTAATTATATAAACACAGAAGATGCTGCAATATATAATAAAAAGAACATAGATTTTAATTGCTATTTCATACTAACCTGGGACTTTGTTATAACTCAGAAACACCTGTCTTATTCTGAGAGAGCTACTAACTCCTCTGAGTGTTGTTTTATCATCCCTAATGTGTGCATGACCCTATTAAACTCATAGTTATGAGGACTGAAGTAGATTTATAAAATTCCAGCACAATCTTAACCATATACCTTTAGCTCTTGTTATATAAACAAGGCATATAATACAGTATTTTGCTGACAAGTTGTTTGAGAATGCAAAACTCTGTATATACCATTCCTAGTACAGTGCCTGACAAAGAGAAAGTATTTTCTAAATGGTTGCTATTATGATTTTAGAGCCCTGTCTTACAACATGATATTAATTCACTTGAAAAATTTCAGTAACACATAAGGAGATTTTGAGTATGTTTACTATTTCAAGCAATATTCTTAGCCTTACAGGGGAAATAAATGATGTAAGATATAATTATTGCCTACAAAGAACACAATACAATTATATTATATACCCATTATATACATGATGGAGATATATATATATTATATATATATATGTGTGTGTGTGTGTGTGTGTGTGTGTGTGTGTGTGTGTATATATATATATATATATATATATAAATATAATTGCACATATATACTCCAAGCCAGGCTTCAGCAATATGTGAACCATGAACTTCCAGATGTTCAAGCTGGTTTTAGAAAAGGCAGAGGAACCAGAAATCAAATTGCCAGCATCCTCTAGATCATCAAAAAGCAAGAGAGTTCCAGAAAAGCATCTATTTCTGCTTTATTGACTAGGCCAAAGCCTTTGACTGTGTGGATCACAATAAACTGTGGAAAATTCTGAAAGAGGTGGGAATACCAGACCACCTGACCTGCCTTTGAGAAACCTATATGCAGGTCAGGAAGCAACAGTTAGAATTGAACATGGAACAACAGACTGGATTCAAATAGAAAAAGGAGTACGATAATGCTGTATATTGTCACCCTGCTTATTTACCTTATATGCAGAGTACATCATGAAAAACGCTGGGCTGGAAGAAACACAAGCTCAAATCAAGATTCCCAGGAGAAATATCAATAACCTCAGAAATGCAGATGAAACCACCCTTATGGCAGAAAGTGAAGAGGAACTAAAAAGCCTCTTGATGAAAGTGAAAGAGGAGAGTGAAAATGTTGGTTTAAATCTCAACATTCAGAAAACGAAGATCATGGTATCCGGTCCCATCACTTGATGGGAAATAGATGGGGAAACAGTGGAAACAGTGTCAGACTTTATTTTCTTGGGCTCCAAAATCACTGCAGATGGTGACTGCAGCCATGAAATTAAAAGACACTTACTCCTTGGAAGGAAAGTTATGACCAAACTAGATAGCATATTAAAAAACAGAGATATTATTTTGCCAACAAAGGTCCATCTAGTGAAGGCTATGGTTTTTTCCAGTGATCATGTATGGATGTGACAGTTGGCCTGTGAAGAAAGCTGAGTGCCAAAGAATTGATGCTTTTGAACTGTGGTGCTGGAACTTATTTACATACATTATACATATATACATGTATAGATAGACACTATATATAGTGTCTGTCTATAGATGGACACTCAGTCATGTCCAACCCTTTTACCCCATGGACTGTAGACTGTCAGGCTCCTTTGTCCATGGGATTTCTCAGGCAAGAATACAGGAGTGAGTTGCCATTTCCTCCTCCAAGGGATTTCCCTCACCCAGGGATCAAAACCATGTCTCCTGTATCTCCTGCATTGGCAGGCAGATTCTTTACCACTGATCCACCTGGGAAACTCAATATATTATGTATATTTATATTTATATATAAATATATATATATCAGTTCAGTTCAGTTCAGTCGCTCAGTCATGTCCGACTCTGCGACCCCATGAATCGCAGCACACCAGGCCTCCCTGTCCATCACCAACTCCAGGAGTTCACCCAAATTCATGTGCATTGAGTCAGTGATGCCATCCAGCCATCTCATCCTCTGTCATCTCCTTCTTCTTCTACTCCCAATCCCTCCCAGCATCTGGGTCTTTTTCAATGAGTCAACTCCTCACATGAGGTGGCCAAAGTATTGGAGTTTCAGCTTCAGCATCAATCCTTCCAATGAACACCAAGGACCAATCTCCTTTAGGATGGACTGGTTGGATCTCCTTGCAGTCCAAAGTACTCTCAAGAGTCTTCTCCAACACCACAGTTCAAAAGCATCAATTCTTTAGCGCTCCGCCTTCTTCACAGTCCAACTCTCACATCCATACATGACCACTGGATAAACCATAGCCTTGACTAGATGGAGTTTTGTTGGCAAAGTAATGTCTCTGCATATATATATATATAAGTATATATAACTATATATATAGTTATATATATATATATATATATAAGTAACTATAATACTATACTATCACTGAGGTGCTATAACAGTATTTTGAGATAGCAATAAAGTTGCTGTTATTGCAAGCTTGAGTATTACCCCTTTAGTTCATAAAAATGTGAAATTCTGTAAATTAGTTTTAGTTAATAGCACTTGATTTTTAGGGTTTTATGGTTTGTCTTTAAAGTTTTTCTTCTGTCATAATTAGAATGATTCATGTCTTCTAGCAGTGTTTTTTGTTTAATAGAACACATATGCACATCTGCAAACAAAGTGAGAATAATCTATTGGCAAAATACGTCTTCAGCTGTTTTTGATTTGTATTTGCTTTTAAACTTAAAACATAATTCAATTTTATGTGTTCATTTTTAAGGATTGTTAAGGACAAAAAAATATGTACTGAGTAACTTCATTTTTACCATAAAGTATATATGATCTCTTGATAGCTTCAGTATTTTAACATATTAGTGATCAGTTTTCTTCTGCCTCTTCTTACAGAAATGCAGATGCATTTAGGGAACATTGTTCATTGGAAGTAAAAATAATCAAAATAAAATACAGATAGGTTGGTAAAGGGGTCCTGTGTAGAAGATTCAAGTCAATTATAATAGTAGAATAATACTAAATTTTTCTTTCATAAGAAATCAAGTATATTTATCAGGCGTTCACTTCAGTAGACTTAAGTGTGTGTTTTGCCTCCTTTTATATTCTAAACCATTTTTGCTATAGAATATAAGTGGTAGAAATGTGACAGCTCTGCTAACTGAGGATGACGACAGGGTAAAGGACAAGGAGAAAGCTTTTTGTAATTTAATTTTAAGTAGTACCATCATTGATTTTCTGTTGGCATTCAATTTTCAATACATTCACTTTAACATACAGTACTGTTTAGTTTTCAAAGTTATGGTAATTTTGGAGTTGACTTAGCTTTTCTCAGATTCACAGATATGAGGCATATCAATGCACATGAGTTCCAGATGACAAATGGTGCTTGAAGTTTCCATGTCTGCTAATTCATTTTTGATTATAACATGGATGTCTCCTGAAATACAAATGGCATTTGCTTAGTCAAACGGTCATCTGATTTGAACATACAATGTGATGCTTCACTGATGTTTGAACTTTGGAGTCATTTCAAATTCATTGATAATAGTCCTTATAAAGGTCATGTTCTCTCAGAATGAAATAAACTAAGAGCTTGTATCATCTGCTTCTCAGCAACAAGGTTTCTTTAATGCATTTAATTTATGGAGAGTATTTGGAGTTAATTTAGCACTAACCTTTGCAATCACTTACATTTTCAAAACCAAGTTTAGAAAAGCCAGATTGTATTGTGTCAAAGGATTCCAATTACATTATTTGTCTTGAATCTTCAGTTTAGTCGCTCAGTCGTGTCCGACTCTTTGTGACCCCATGAATCGCAGCATGCCAGGCCTTCCTGTCCATCACTAACTCCCAGAGTTCACCCAAACTCATGTGCATCAAGTCAATGATGCCATCCAGCCATCTCATCCTCTGTTGTCCCCTTCTCCTCCTGCCTTCAATCTTTCCCGACATCAAGGTATTTTCAAATGAGTCAGCTCTTCCCATCAGGTGGCCAAAGTATTAGAGTTTTAGCTTCAGCATCAGTCCTTCCAATGAACACCCAGGACTGATCTTTAGGAGGGACTGGTTGGATCTCCTTGCAGTCCAAGGGACTCTCAAGAATCTTCTCCAACACCACAGTTCAAAAGCATCAATTCTTTGGCACTCAGCTTTCTTTATCGTCCAACTCTCACATCCACACATGACCACTGGGAAAACCATAACCTTGACTAGATGGACCTTTGTTGGCAAAGTAATGTCTCTGATTTTGAATATGCTGTCTAGGTTGGTCATAACTTTCCTTCCAAGCAGTAAGTTTTACCAAAAAAAAAAAAAAGTAGCTATTAATGTCTGTTAAAAAAATGACAGTTACTCAATGTAAACTTAGATTTAAAAATAGATTCAATTTTCACTAAACATCCAAATCGTCTTAAGATTGAGAAAATATATAGTTTTTCAAAAATTGTACTGTTTATTTTTATGCCACAATTTATTTTTATATATTTAAAAATTCCTTACACACTTAAAAAGTTATTGCTATCCCTAATAAAGTAAAAAAGACAAAAATCATTTGTTTAAAATTTCTTTACTCATACTCCTTGAAATTCTTACAGAATTCTGATTTTATTAATTGTTTTAAGTTACTTCTTGAGTGTTAGAATGACATCAAACACTGTCACACTGAATTCACTAAGATCCAGTCATGCCCCTGAAACAAGGCTGGGCTGTGATCAGTGATTTCTTGAGGTCATAAACTGATAAAACTGACCTAAATGTTGATTGCTTTTTATTATCATCATGATTCTAGACAATCAAAAATACACTATTCCTGCTTGAAATAATCCTTAGTTTGTATAACCTCTAAATGTTTGCTGAATTACAGGTGTTTAATAATACATTTTTAAGTTTCATATTTTAAGCTTTAGCTTATTTTATTATATGTATTTAATAAATATTATGTACTATGAGGAAACTAATTTGAAGAAATCCTAGTAATATAGTTGACTGTCAAACCTAGGGACTTGGATACATGTGTTGCAGGAAGGGGGGACCCCTTCCAGGACCCGAAACTGGGATCTTGTCTAACATTCAGAAATGAATTGTCTGAGGAGGCACATGTGCTGACAAAGTAAGAGATTTTTTGGGGAAAGGGCACGTGGGTGGAGAGCAGTAGGGTAAGGCAACCCAGGAGAACAGCTCTGCCACATGGCTTGCAGTTCTATGGTGATGGGATTAGTTTCTGGGTTGTCTTTAGCCAGTCATTCTGACTCAGAGTCCTTCCTGGTGGTGCACACCTTGTTCAGCCAAGATGGATGCCAGAGAGGATTCTGGGAGGTGGTGGGACATGTGGCATCTCCTTTTGACCTTTCCTGAACTCTTCCAGTTGGTGGTGGCTTATTAGTTCCCCATTCCTTACCAAGACCTCCCGTTATAAAACAACTCATGCAAATGGTTACAATGGTGCCTGGCCAGGGTGGGTGGTTTCAGTCAGTGCTTCCCCCTTACACATACATTATTTTGAAAGTTTATAATATTTCAAAAATATCTGAACTTTGGGGGCAGATTTTGTGTTTTCAAGCTTGGTCATATCATATGTTCTTACATTTAGAATTAGATTTGTAATAAACGATAGCAAAATGGTTGTGTGGAAATAGAACTGGAATTAATTTAATTAATTCTATTATTACATGGACCATTTGAAATGATTATTTGGGTTACATTTCTTAGAATTTGTTGAGAAATTATTTTTTTGATGTTTAAAAGCATACTTTTATTTATGACATTTTAAACTATTTATACATCTGTTGCATGATGTGTAAGAAACTTTTGAAGTTAAGCTTTAGAGAAAATATTATTCAACAAAGTGCAAACTAGCACTAATGAATCTGGTTAAAATATTTATTGAAAGGAATATGCAAACCAATCCATTTTCACAAAGTCCTTGATAAAATGACAGAAACTAAAGCTCTTAGACATGAACTTGAATGTTGTTACTCATTACTGTGGGAGAGTAATATTTAAGTATAATTTTATTTTAAGATTTATGGTATTAAAATATTAATCTATTAATTTCCCTTTTGTACAGTAATATATATTTTTATTTACCTGATCATATATAAAGTAAATTATAAAAAGCTTCACTGATTCTTTTCTGCCCTCTCATTAATGTTTATTGTATAATTATAATGAAAAATAATTTTGTTCTGTAGAGGAGGAAGTGTCAGAAAAAGTTATTCTCTACGGTAAAACATGCTTGGTATACTGTTGATAGAACTGTAAAAGAAAGTCTGGAAGATAACTATAAGGGTAAAAAAAAATTCAGCAACTTGCTTAAGAAGTAGATGCCTGCCTGATTTTTCTTTGTTTTTCCTTTGTATTTCAAATGCATTATAAACCCTACATGGAGTATTCTTATTTACAATAGCTCTGTAGGTGAAAGAAAAAAATGAGAGAAAGAGGTAAACGCCCTATAATTTGATTAGCAAATAATTATGCTAACTTTTATGAGCTATTATTAGTTTTACATTTCTAATAAGTCAACATATACATTATTTGAACACCATGAATTTTAAGTTTCCTCACTCTTACCCCTTTTCAGGTGACAGTAAAATGAAAACAGTGGTGAAGAAAAAGTATATTTTACAATTGAAAAGACAGCAGTTCAAATCCAGATTTCAAATAAGTGTATTGTCTAAACTGGTAACATTGAAATACTATTTTAGTTAATGTACAAGTTTGCTATGAGATAATGTAAAAAGGTACTAGGACAGAAGTTTGAATTCCCTTTTTCAAAAATTAACACACCTGCTATTTTAAAATTTAAATATATACTTATTAAATCATTGTTTCCTTTAATATATTCTACTAGGAGCCTATATATGACATATTAAGTTTAACACAATTAAATATTTTTGCAATTTTTCTTAATAAGTTAGAAACAAATGTTTTATCCATTCTCAACACCACCCATAAATCAGAAAATGTTCCTAGTTATATTGTAATAGATAAATCAAGGGAACTCCTCTTATGCAAATATGTAGTTTTTATACATTCATATTTTAGGATATCATTTAAGAAATGAAATTTGCTCTCAAATGCAGTCTGTGAAATTAAGGTACTGTAAATTCTGATGATATAAATACATAGCATTGACTTGTAGCTACCTATATGAAATAGTTTTCAAAAGTACTAATAAGAACTCAAACAAGTATTGCACTCCCTTTAAACAGCAGGTTTTTAATTGATGCTTTCTCACATGCAAGGAAGAAACCATTGCAATACTAATATCCACAATTTGCTGAAAGATTCATTTTTAAACCATCATCATCGAGAACAACAAAAACAAGAAAGGCAAGAAGAACTTAAGTCCAGACTATAGATTAT
This sequence comes from Nanger dama, assembly GCA_917880005.1. Taxonomy (NCBI): domain Eukaryota; kingdom Metazoa; phylum Chordata; class Mammalia; order Artiodactyla; family Bovidae; genus Nanger; species Nanger dama. Next base: position 44,293,076 of record CAKJTW010000007.1, read on the forward strand.
TCAATGAAAGCAAGTTGATGGTAGTGACTATAAGAGATTATTATACTGTTAAATCTCCATTCAAAATGCATATTTATATTTTTCAATTGGATAAATATATATATAAGTATATATATACTTATTTATATTTTATTATATACTTATATATATAAGTATATATATACTTATATTTATATATATTTATATATATGTATATAAGTATATATATATACTTATATATATATTTTTACTTATATATATATTTTTTCAATTGGATAAATATATATACATATATATATATATATTTTTTTTTTACTTCAAAAAGTAAAACTGGTTAAAGAAACTCTCATTGTGCATTAAATCAAAAGGAAGAGAGAAGATACCAGTTATTCTTTTAGAGACAATTTCAAGGTTGAAGAAGTTGATAGCAATGGCTTATTGAGATTTTATTTCAAATATAATTCTGATTTGGAAAGGTAAGATTAACTGATCTCTTAAATGTGTAGCATAGACAAAGTAGTTGCTCAGTCTATTTTTCTATTCATAGAATGAGATTTGATGTGACAGCTCATGTGTTATGGTTTTGTTAGATATAATAAATAAGTAAGGAATATTTAAAAATTGACAACATATTTAATAAAAATTAGGGTAGATAAGCTGACTGTAAAACAAATTCAATCAAAATATATTAGGTTTTTATACTAGGTAAGCTCTGTAAAGTTGGACATAGTCTAAGATCCAATATTAAAAATTCTTTCTTTGAATGTCATTTCAGGTTAGAAGCTATATTATTATGAAATGCATTCCAAACACACATTTTTTAAACTAGACTATAAATTTAATATAGCTAACTCTACAATTCATAATTTATGAGTGGATGCTGAAAAGTTGTTCCCCTTTAGGGGAATTATTCCAAGCTTTACAACTTTCATGTTTATTTTGCAATTGGTTTAATTTCAATTAAAACTCTCAATTTTGTCCCTTTGTCACAGGAAAATTATAAAATGTGGGCAATAACTAAGTAGTCTTGTTTCTGACAAAAAAGTTAAACTTGAATTTTCCAGTTCCCCACAAGGGCTTCTATGTGCTATGTCATATACAATATGAAGATAAGTGATAAATATAAATATTCTGTAGGAAACTTTCAGGCACATTCCATTATTTTATGTAATATGACCAATAGGTAAACTTTTAATACAGTCAGTTTTGAAACTTATGTGTTGTTGAAATGCAGCAGGACTCTGTGGTCTTCCCCTATCTCCATTTCTGCCTTTGCCTTTTGTCTGTGGAAAAATTTTAGTAAAGAATGAACTTAATGAAAGAGGGGAAAAATGCAGAGCAAAGGAAAACAAACAGGACAAAATATAATAATTTAATCAATATGGTATGTTAGTCGCTCAATCATGTCTGACTCTTTACAACCCCATGGATTGTAACCCACCAGTCTCCTCTGTCCATGAGGATTCTCCAGGCAAAAATACTGGAGTAGGTTGACATTTCCTTCTCCAGGGGATCTTCCCAAACCAGAGATCAAACCCAGATCTCCTACGTTATAGTCAGATTCTTTACTATCTGAGCCAACAGTTCAGTTCAGTTCAGTTACTCAGTCATGTCCAACTCTTTGAGACCCATGGACTGCAACACACCAGGCAATCCTGTCCATCCCCAACTCCCAGAGCATATTCCAACTCATGCCTATTGAGTTAGTGATGCCATCCAACCATCTCATCTTTCGTTCCCTTTTCCATCCACCTTCAATCTTTCACAAGGTTGAGGTCTTATCCAATGAATCAGTTCTTTGCTTCAGGTGGCCAAAGTAGTTGAGATTCAGCTTGAGCATCAGTCCTTCCAATGAATATTCAGGACTGATTTCCTTTAGAATGGATTGATTGGCTCTTTGCAATCCAAAGGACTCTCAAAAGTCTTCTCCAACACCACAGTTCAAAAGAATCAATTCTTCGGCATTCAGCTTACTTTATAGTCCAACTCTCACATCCATACATGACTACTAGAAAAACCAGAGCTTTGACAAGATGTTGACAAACATCTTGACCTTTGTTGGTGAAGTACTGTCTCTGCTTTTTAATATGCTGTCTAGGTTGGTCATAACTTTTCTTCCAAGGAGTAAGGGTCTTTATTTCATAGCTGTAGTCACTATCAGCAGTGATTTTGAAGCCCAGAAAAATAAAGTTTGTCACAGTTTCCATTGCTTCCCCATCTATTTGCCATGAAATGATGGAACTGGATACCATGATTTCAGTTTTCTGAATGTTGAGTTTTAAGCCAACTTTTTACTCTCCTCTTTCACTTTCATCAAGAGGCTTTTAGCTCCTCTTCACTTTCTGCCATAAGGGTGGTGTTATCTGCATACCTAAGGTTATTGATATTTCTCCTGGCAATCTTGATTCCAGCTTGTGTTTCATCCAGCCCAGCATTTCTCATGACGTACTCTGCATATAAGTTAAATAAACAGGGTGACAATATACAGCCTTGATGTACTCCTTTACCAATTTGGAACCAGTCTGTTGTTCCATGTCTGGTTCCAACTGTTTTTTTTTTTTTTTTCTTTTTACCTGCATACAGATTTCTCAGGAGGCAGGTGAGGTGATCTGGTATTCCCATCTCTGTAAGAATTCCAGGGAAGTCCATAATCTAGTCCTTTAAACAAACTCAAAGACCTTTAGTTCCTTCTCAATGGGCTTCCCTTGTGTCTCAGCTTGTAAAAATCCACCTGCAATGCAGAAGACCTAGGTTCAATCCCTGGGTTGGGAAGATCCCCTGGAGAAGGGAAAGGCTATCCACTCCAGTATTCTGGCCTGGAGAATTCCATGGATGTAGAGTCCATGGGGTCACTTTCACTCACTTCACAAGGGCTATATATAATATACTGAGCCATGTCTTGTGAGCTGTTTTGTAGATGATTAAACCCTCACCAGGTGGAAGAAGTTTACACGGTGTCCAGACAGTAGCCACGATGCTGCTGCTGCTGCTGCTGCTAAGTCACTTCAGTCATGTCCGACTCTGTGTGACCCCATAGATGGCAGCCCACCAGGCTTCCCTGTCCTGGGATTCTCCAGGTAAGAACACTGGAGTGGGTTGCCATTTCCTTCTCCAAAGCATGAAAGTGAAAAGTGAAAGGGAAGTTGCTCAGTCATATCTGACTCTGCAACCCCATGAACCTCAGCCTACCAGGTTCCTCTGTTCATGGGATTTTCCAGGCAAGAGTACTGGGAGTGGGGTGCCATCCCCTTCTCTGAGCCACAATGCAGGCTGCCACAATTCTGTGAGTGACCACTCAGAAATGGAAACAAATCAATTCTGGAACTGAAAATTCAGTTCAGTTCAGTTGCTCAGTCCTGTCCGACTCTCTGTGACCCCATGAATCGCAGCACGCTAGGCCTCCCTGCCCATCACCATCTCCCGGAGTTCATTCAAACTCATGTTCATCAAGTCCGTGATGCTATCCAGCCATCTCATCCTCGGTCGTCCCCTTCTCCTCCTGCCACCAATTCTTCCCAGCATCAGAGTCTTTTCCAATGAGTCAACTCTTCATATGAGGTGGCCAAAGTACTGGAGTTTCAGCTTTAGCATCATTCCTTCCAAAGAAATCCCAGGGTTGATCTCCTTCAGAATGGACTGATTGGATCTCCTTGCAGTCCAAAGGACTCTCAAGAGTCTTCTCCAACACCACAGTTCAAAAGCATCAATGCGTGTCCTTAAAACCATCAAGATGACCTGATCAGACTACCTCATGGCAAATTTCAAATGTAGACCATGCTGTTTCTTCATGTAGCCCCCTCTCTGCTCTTCTGATTATACACCCCAAACTGTTGGCAGTGGCATAGGAGAGTAAGCCTTTGGGCACAAGTTCCCCTCAACACACATAGGTTGCCAGCCTCCAGAATAAAGAAAATTTTTCTTTTGACCAACCTTGGCTCTTGGGTGTTAGCTTCAAAGTGGCAAGCTTTTGGTAACCTTATGTTTAATTTAATATATATTATAAATTGATCTATAGTGAGTATAAATGTATTCTCTCTCTATTTATATATATATATATATATAAATATATATAGCCTACCAGTGTAGCCTACCAGTCCCCTCTGTCCACGGAGTTCTTCAGGAAAAATTACTGGAGTGGGTTGCCATTCTCTTCTCCAGGGGAATCTTCCTAACCCAGGCATCTAACTCAGGTCTCTTGCATTTCAGGCAGAGTCTTTACCATCTGAGACACCAGGGAGGCCCAAAGGTTGTGTGTGTGTGTGTGTGTGTGTGTGTGTGTGTAATATAACTGAATATAAGCCTGTTGCTTCCATAGCATTTCAGCTAATGATTGATTCATTGACCTGCTATGGGACTTCTTTCTTTCTTTCTTATATTATTGTTGGTTCCTTATACACATGTTCAGCTATAGATCTGAAATTCTTTGGATGGAACCTCCCTAAGATTTGAAGCATCCTGTGCAAAGTACAAATAAAGGCACCAATACTTGTATTTACTAAATATTTAAAAGTTATAAATCAAGCTAACTTTCTATTAAATAGAGCTTGATCTAGCCTCATAAGTAGATACCTGGAACTTCATAATGAATTGAAAGGTCAAATATTAAGTAAAAATTATAGGATTCCCAGTGGGAAATAGAGCATAGAAAGTTGGAATTATTTTTTAATGCTTCTCTCTCATCTTTTTTATAATTTTGATTTTTAATTATTTAAACCTATTATATTTTTCTACATTTATTCCTTTGTTTGCCTTTGCTACTGTTCTTTTCACCTTGCAGTTACTCTTTAATGTATATAAATCTTCTCTATCTACCTCTATTTTGCATATCTATTCTTTCTTTCTTTTGTTTCCCCTATTTGTTAGTTTTGCTTTCATTGCTTTATTCCCCACTTGGCACCTTGTTTTAGTTTTGTTTTCCAGTTTCCGCTTAAGGTAGCTTTGTTCTTAACTGGTAAATATAATTTTTGTTTTCTTTGTTCACCAGGACAATCTACTGTACTTTATTTTTGCTGGACTGTTCTCTTTGTTCAAGGCTGTATATGTATGTGTGTATATTCCATTATTTTAATTATTATTTGCCTGATTTTGTAACTGCCATTTGTCTGGGGTTCATCTTTGGTTTCTCATATTTGGATATTTATTTTAATCTCACTTAATGCCATAACAAACCACTTGTGGAATCTTCCTTCTTTTCCAGAGATCAAGCCCCGAGCCTTTGGAGTAGGAGCACTGACTCCAAGACCCTAGACCTAGAACTAACCCTGCTGCTGCTGCTGCTGCTGCCGCGTCGCTTCAGTTGTGTAGACTCTGTGTGACCCCATAGATGGCTGCCCACCAGGCTCTGCCACCCCTGGGATTCTCCAGGCAAGAACACTGGAGTGGGTGAACTAAACCTAGGGAGTACCAAATAGTGAGAACTCACTCAAAGGAAACCACTTGAATACAAGTCCCTGCATCACTCAACTAGGACACCTCATCTAAACAACAAACAAAACAAAAATACAAACCCAGTCATCCGCAGACAGGATTATCACTTCACACAGCATTGCCCTTCATAGGAAAACAAGCAAACAAAAATGCAGAACAAATTTCACCCTATATGAAGCTCACATAAACCACTGGACCAATCTTAGGAGGGAAGAAACCAAAAGAAAGAAAGAATTCAACCTTCTTGAAAGAAAGAATTCAACTTTCCTTGAAGCCTGGTAAGGAGACCTCAAACACAATAACTTTTAAAAAATAATGAAAAGGCAGAGAAATAATGCACAAATGAAAAAACAAACGAGAAGCACAAAAGTCCAAATAAATGAAGAGGAAATGGGCAATCTACCTGAAAAAGAATTCAGAATAATGATAGTAAAGATGATCAAAAACGTTGAAAACAAAGTTGAGAAAATGCAATAATCAATTAACAAAGACCTAGAAGAATTAAAGAATAAACATACAGAGACAAATAACACAATTACTGAAATTAAAAATAATCTAGAAGGAATCAATAGCAAAATAGCTGAATCAGAACAAATCAATGAAGTGGAAGACAAAGTAGTGGAAATAACTTCTGAAGAGCAGAATAAAGTAAAAAGAATCAAAAGAGGTGAGGACAGTCTCAGAGACCTCTGGGAGCATATCAAATGCACCAACATTCAAATTATAGGGGTCCCACAAGAAGAGAAAAAGAAAGAGTATGAGAAAGATTTTTAAATAATTAATTTATTTTAGTTGGAGGCTAATTACTTTACAATAATGTAGCATTTTTTGCCATATATTGACATGAATCAGCCATTGGTGTACATGTGTCCCCCATCCTGAACCCCTCTCCTACTTACCTCCCCATCCCATCCCTCAGGGTCATCCCAGTGCATTGACCCGGAGTGCTGTGTCTCATGCATCGAACCTGGACTGGTGATCTATTTCACATGTGATAATATGCATGTTTCAATGCTGTTCTTCAAATCATCCCACCCTTGCATTCTCCCAGAGAGTCCAAAATTCTGTTCTTTACATCTATGTCTCTTTTGCTGCCTCGCATGTAGGATCATCATTACCATCTTTCTAAATTCCATATATATGTGTTAATATACTATATTGGTGTTTTCTTTTAACTTACTTCACTCTGTATAACAGGCTCCAATTTCACCCATCTCATTATAACTGATTCAAATGCATTCTTTTTAATACCTGAGTAATATCCCTTGGTGTATATGTACCACTACTTTCTTATCCATTCATCTGTCGTTGGACATCTAGGTTGCTTCCATGTCCTAGCTATTGTAAATAGTTCTGTGATGAACATTGGGGTACACGTGTCTCTTTCAGTTCTGGTTTCCTTAGTGGGTATGCCCAGCAGTTGGATTCCTTGGTTGTATGGCAGTTCAATTTCAGTTTTTTTAAGGAATCTCCACCCTGTTCTCCATAGTGGTTGTATTAGTTTGCATTCCCACCAACAGTGTAAGAGGGTTCCCTTTTCTCTGCACCCTCTCCAACATTTATTGTTTGTAGACTTTGATAGCAGCCATTCTGACCAGCATGAGATGGTACCACATTGTGGCTTTGATTTGCATTTCTCTGATAATGAGTGATGTTGCACATTTTTTTCATGTGGTTGTTAGCCATCTGTATGTCTTCTCGGAGAAATGTCTATTTAGTTCCTTGCCCCTTTTTTTGATTGGATCTTTTGTTTTTCTGAAATTGAGCTGCAGGAGCCGCTTGTATATTTGTAAGATTAATTCTTTGTCAGTTGCTTCATTTGCTATTATTTTCTCCCATTCTCCAGAATGGTCTTTTGACCTTGCTTATAGTTTCCTTTGCTGTGCAAAAGCTTTTAAGTTTAATTAGCCCCCCTTTTTTTGCTTTTATTTCTATTACTCTGGGAAATAGGTCATAGAGGATCCTGCTGTGATTTATGTCAGAGTGTTTTGCTTATGTTTTCCTGTAGGAGTTTTGTAGATTCTAGAGCTTTAATTCATTTTGAGTTTATTTTTGTGTATGGTGTTAGAAAGTGTTCTAATTTCATTCTTTTACAGGTGATGGACCAGTTTTCCCCACACCACTTGTTAAAGATATTATCTTTCCTCAGTTGTATATTCTTGCCTGCTTTGTCAAAGATAAGGTGTCCATAGGTGCAGGGATTTATCTATGGGCTTTCTATTTTGTTCCATTGATCTATAGTTCTGTCTTTGTGCCAATACCATACTCTCCTGCTGACTGTAGCTATGTGGTATAGTCTGAAGTCAGGCAGGTTGATTCCTCCACTTCCATTCTTCTTTCTCAAGATTGCTTTGGCTATTTGAGGTTTTATGTATTTCCAAACAAACTGTGAAATTATTTGTTCTAGTTCTATGAAAAATACTGTTATTAGCTTGATAAGGATTGCACTGAATCTATAGATTGCTTTGGGTAGTATATTCATTTTCATTATATTGATTCTTCCAATCCATGAACATGGTATATTTCTCCATCTATTTGTGTCATTTTTATTTCTTTCACGAGTGTTTTGTAGTTTTCCATATATAGGTCTTTTGTTTCTTTAGGTAGATTTATTCCTAAGTATTTCATTCTCTTCATTGCAATGGTGAATGGAATTTTTCCCTTAATTTCTCTTTCTGCTTTCTCATTATTAGTGTATAAGAGTGCAAGGGATTTTTGTGTGTTAATTTTATATTCTGCAACTTTACAATATCCATTGATTAGCTTTAGTAATTTTCTGGTGGTCTTCAGGGTTTTCTATGTAGAAGATCATGTCATCTGCAAACAGTGAGAGTTTTACTTTTCCAAACTGTATTCCTTTTATTCCATTTTTTCTCTGATTGCTGTGGCTAAAACTTCCCGAAACTATGTTGAATAGTAGTGGTGGGAGGCACCCTTACCTTGTTCCTGACTTTAGAGGAAATGCTTTCCATTTTTCACCATTGAAGATAATGTTTGCTGTGGGTTTATCATCTATGGCTTTTATTATGTTGAGGTATGTTCCTTCTTTGCCTGCTTTCTGGAGGGTTTTTCATCATAAATAGATGTTGAATTGTCAAAGGCTTTCTCTGGATAAACTGAAATAATCATATTGTTTTTATCTTTCAATTTGTTAATGTAGTGCATCAAATTTGATTGATTTGTGAATATTGAAGAATCCTTGCATCCCTGGGATAAAGCCCACTTGGTCATGATGTATGATCTTTTAATATGTTGTTGGATTCTGTTTGCTAGAATTTAGTTAAGGATTTTTGCATCTATGTTCATCAGTGATATTGACCTGTAGTTTTCTTTTTTGTGGCATCTTTGTCTGGTTTTAATATTGGGGTGATGGTGGCCTTACAGAATGAGTTTGGAAGTTTACCTTCCTCTGCACATTTCTGGAAGAGTTTGAGTAGGATAGGTGTTAACTCTTCTCTAAATTTTTTGGTAGAATTCACTTGTGAAGCCATCTGGACCTGGACTTTTGTTTGTTGGAAGATTTTTGATTACAGTTTTGACTCCCATGCTTGTGATGGGTCTGTTAAGATTTTCTATTTCTTCCTGGTTCAGTTTTGGAAGGCTATACTTTTGTAAGAATTCAACCATTTCTTTCAAGTTGTCCATTTTATTGGCATATAGTTGGTCACAGTAGTCTCTTAGGATCCTTTTTATTTCTATGTTGTCTGTTGTGATTTTTCCATTTTCATTTCTAATTTTGTTTATTTGATTCTTCTCCCTTTTTTTCTTGATGAGTCTGGCTAATGGTTTGTCTATTTTATTTATCTTCTCAAAGAACCAGCTTTTAGTTTTGTTGATTTTTGCTATAGTCTCCTTTGTTTCCTTTTCATTCATTTCTGCCTTAATTTTTGTGATTTCTTTCCTTCTACTGGGGGACTTCCTGGTGGCTCAGAGGATAAAGCATCTCCCTGCAATACAGGAGACCTGGATTCAATCCTGGGTTGGGAAGATCCCCTGGAGAAGGAAATGGCAACTGACTCCAGCATTCTTGCCTGGAGAATCCCATGGACAGAGGAGCCTGGTGGGCTACAGTCCATGGGGTTGCAAAGAGTTGGACACGACTGAGTGACTTCACTTCCTTCTACTAACCTTGGGGTTCTTCATTTATTCTTTTTTAGTTGCTTTAGATGTAAAGTTGGGTTACTTATTTAATTTTTCTCTTGTTTCTTGAAGTAAGCTTGTATTGCAAATGAACTTTCCCCTTAGTACTGCTTTTATGGAATCCGATAGGTTTTGGGTTGTCATGTTTTCATTTTCATTCATTTCTATGCCTATTTTGATTTCTTTTCTGATTTCTGTGATTTATTGGTTATTCAGAAGCATGTTATTTAACCTCCATATGTTTGCATTTTAATAGCTTTTTTCCTATAGTTGAATTTTAATTCTACTTCATTGTGATCAGAAAAGACGCTTGAAATGATTTCAATATTTTTGAATTTACCAAGGCTAGATATATGGCCCAGGATGTGATCTATCCTGGGGGAATGTTCCATGTTGCCTTGAGAAAAAGGTGAAATTCATTGTTTTGGGGTGAAATATCCTATAGATATCAATTCTAACTTTTCCATTATATCATTTAAAGTTTGTGTTTCCTTGACAATTTCTGTTTAGTTGATCTGCCCATAGGTGTGAATGGGGTATTAAAGTCTCCCACTATTATTGTGCTACTGTTAATTTCCCCTTTCATACCATTTGCCATACATATTGTAGTGCTCCTATGTTGGGTGCATATATATTTATGCACCCAACATAGGATTGATCTTTTAATCAATATGTTGTGTACTTCTTTGTCTCTTTTCAAGGCCTTTATTTTAAAGTCTATTTTTATCTGATATGAGTATTGCTACTCCTGCTTTCTTTTGGTATCCATTTGTGTGAAATATCTTTTCCAGCCCTTCACTTTCAGTCTATATGTGTCTCTTATTTTGAGGTAAGTCTCTTGTAGACAGCATATATAAGAATCATTTTTGTATCCATTCAGCCAATCTTTTTCTTTTGGTTGGGGCATTCAAACCATTTACATTTAAAGTAATCATTTATAAGTATGATCCCATTGCTATTTACTTTTTTGTTTTGCTTTTGAGTTTATAAACCTTTTCTCTGTTTCCTGTCTAGAGCAGAGCCTTTAGCATTTGCTTTCAGTTTATGTATAGTTTAAGTATGGAGAAAGCAATGGCAACCCACTCCAGTGCTTTTGCCTGGAAAATCCCATGGATGGAGGAGTCTGGCAGGCTGCAGTCCATGGGATCTCTAGGAGTCAGACAGGACTGACCGACTTCACTTTCACTTTTCACTTTCACGCATTGGAGAAGGAAATGGCAACCCACTCTAGTGTTCCTGCCTGGAGAATCCCAGGGACAGGGGAGCCTGGTGGACTGCCATCTATGGGGTTGCACGACTGAAGCGACTTAGTAGCAGCAGCAGCATAGCTTAAGTATGGAGGCTTTTGGATGAATTCTTTTCAATGAATGTTCCCTGAGGTCAGGAGTTCTCTGGCATTTTTCAAGTTTTGGTTTTAAGCCTCCTGCCTCTGGCCTTCAGTCCTATTCTTACAGTAGCCTCAAGACTTCTCCATCCATACAGGTTAATGGTGAAAAGATTCTCCACAGTGAGAGACACCCAGAGAGGATCATAATGTTACATGGAGAAGAGAAGAGGGAGTAGGGAGATAGAGGTGACTGGGGGTAGAAAAGGAGAGTCAAAAGGGGAGAGAGCAATCAAGCCAGTAATCACCTCTATGTAAAAATAGGTACTGAAAATTAGATTCTTAAAGGTACAAAACCTATAACAAATACCAAGAAGCAAAGACTGAAAATCTAGAGTAGAGGTTAGACTCTCAAAAATGCAATATTAAACTAAAAAAAAAAAAATCAATCACAAAAATTATAAAATATACATATATGAAATTTGCTTTAAAAATAGAGTCTTTTTTGGCAAGATAATATTAGGTTATTATTAATGAAAATTAAAGTGGTAATAAAGAGCTTAATTTTTTTAATTTAAAAATTGTAATAGTAAATATATATCTAGGAATTTATCTGGAGCTGTTGAGGGCAGTATGGGGTCAGTTCAGTTTCAGATATTTCCTTGTTTCAGCTTATACTTCTTCTCAAGGTCCATAGGCCCCTTTCAATGCTTCAGTTCAGTTCAGTTCAGTTCAGTTCAGTCTCTCAGTCGTGTCTGACTCTTTGTGACCCCATGAATTGCAGCACGCCAGACCTCCCTGTCTGTTTCCAACTCCCAGAGTTCACTCAGACTCACGTCCATCGAGTCACTGATGCCATCCAGCCATCTCATCCTCTGTCATCCCCTTCTCCTCTTGCCCCCAGTCCCTCCCAGTATCAGAGTCTTTTCCAGTGAGTCAACTCTTCGCATGAGGTGGCCAAAGTACTGGAGTTTCAGCTTCAGCATCATTCCTTCCAAAGAAATCCCAGGGCTGATCTCCTTCAGAATGGACCAGTTGGATCTCCTTGCAGTCCAAGGGACTCTCAAGAGTCTTCTCCAACACCACAGTTCAAAAACATCAATTCTTCAATGCTCAGCCTTCTTCACAGTCCAACTCTCACATCCATACATGACCACTGGAAAAACCATAGCCTTGACTAGATGGACCTTTGTTGGCAAAGTAATGTCTCTGCTTTAGAATATACTATCTAGGTTGGTCATAACTTTTCTTCCAAGGAGTAAGCGTCTTAATTTCATGGCTGCAGTCACCATCTGCAGTGATTTTGGAGCCCCTCAAAATAAAGTCTGACACTGTTTCCCCGTCTATTTCCCATCAAGTGATGGGACCGGATGCCATGATCTTTGTTTTCTGAATGTTGAGCTTTAAGCCAACTTTTTCACTCTCCACTTTCACTTTCATCAAGAGGCTTTTAGTCGTCTTCACTTTCTGCCATAAGGGTGGTGTCATCTGCATATCTGAGGTTATTGATATTTCTCCCAGCAATCTTGATTCCAGCTTGTGCTTTTTTCAGCCCAGTGTTTCTCATGATGTACTCTGCATATAAGTTAAATAAGCAGGGTGACAATATAAGGCCTTGACGTACTCCTTTTCCTATTTGGAACCAGTCTGTTGTTCCATGTCCAGTTCTAACAGTTGCTTCCTGACCTGCATATAGGTTTCTTAAGAGGCAGGTCAAATGGTCTGGTATTCCCATCTCTTTCAGAATTTTCCAGAGTTTATTGTGATCCACACAGTCAAAGGCTTTGGCCTAGTCAATAAAGCAGAAATAGATGTTTTTCTGGAACTTTCTTGCTTTTTCGATGAACCAGTGGATGTTGGCAATTTGGTCTCTGGTTCCTCTGCCTTTTCTAAAACCAGCTTACTTAGTCAATGCTAACTATAGGGTTTTAAACTGTTGCAACTGTCACTTCCAGAGGAGTTCCCTCTTCTTTTTTTTTTGGCTTCCTCTGTTTGCAAGTCTCTTCAGTGTCTAATATCTGTCCTGACACAAGGGGGAAAGGTGGTCACATATTTAGTCTCACTTGTTCAGTTGTGCTGTGGGGAGGGGGGAACACTACAAACAAATAATCACTGGCATGTGTGGGGAGTGCTCACAGTGTGTGGACCACATTGTGTTTGCCCCAGTTCACAGTGTGTGTGCTTTCCCAATCTACACTGCTTAGGCTTCAGGTTGCTTTGCAGGGGAACTGTCCAAAGATGACCCCTGGGTTTCACACACTTCTCATGTCTAAGCTGCTCAATTTCATGCTCTCAGGTACTCCACAAAGGCACAGACTTGGTTGGGCATGAGTTTTGAGCCCTTTCCAAGTCCAAAGAGTTCAGGTGACCAGGTGCTTGGCATGCACACCCTCCCCAGTCCCTACTACTCATGTTCCTGGGTGCACCGCAAGAATGCCATCTCAGGTGTGCCATGTGTCTCTTCTGGGGAGCTAATCTCTGGCAGCGACCCTCCTGGCATATGTCAACCATCCAGGATCCCAGGAAGACTTGGTTAGCAACTTGGAGCCGCTCACAGTTTAGTGGAGGATGGCATTACTGGGGCTGAGATTGCCCCTTTCCTTCTGGCTCTGGCTATCGTCTGCCTACCTCTCTGCCTCTGGCAGGGGTGGGCTGGTCTGCAGCCAGCTAGCTCACTCTGTTCAGCCCCTGCTCGCTGGTGGCAGACGCGAGTGTCTGGGCTACTTCTCTGCTAGGAGTTGCAATTAGTGTATATTCTGTGGGCTCAATTTTTTTTCCCTCCTGGTTTTGTTGCCCTCTGAGATTCCAAAGCTCTCCACAGATCTGCTGGTGAGGGTTTCCTAGTATTTGGAAACTTCTCCTCCTTCACAGCTTCCTTCCTGAGCCAGGTCTCTGTCCCTAACTCTTTGTCTCTCTTTTTGTCTTTTATATTTTGCCTTACATCTTTTTGAAGAGAAGGGGGCTGACTTTCTGGGTGCCTGGTGTCCTCTGCCAGCATTGAGAAGTTGTTTTGTGGAAGCTGTTCAGCATTCAATTGATCTTTTGATGAATTAGTTGGGGAGAAAGTGGTCGCCCCATCTTATTCTTCTGCCATCATAGGACCACCTCCAAGACAATTTTTGAAGAGATTGTTGAAAATTTCCCCAACATGGAAAAGGAAATAATCAATGAAGTCCAAGAGGCACAAAGAGTACCATACAGAGGACACCTGAGGAGAAACATGGCAAGACACATACTAATCAAACTAACAAAGACTAAACACAAAGAAAAAATATTAAAAGCAGCAAAGGACAAGCAGCAAGTAACATACAAGGGAAACCCATATGCTTAACAGTTGATATTTCAGTAGAAACTCTGCAGGTAAGAGGGGAATGGCAGGATATATTTAAAGTACTGAAAGGGCGAAATCTACAGCTAAGATTACTGTACCTGGCAAGGATCTTATTCAAAACTGATGGAGAAATGAAAAGCTTCTCAGACAAGCAAAAGTTAAATTAATTCATTACCACCAAACCAGTTTTACAACAAATGTTAAAGGGACTTATACAGTCAAGAAATACAACAGAAGGAAAAAGGTCTACAAAGTGAAATCCAAACAATTAAGAAAATGGAAATAGTTACTTTATAATTACTTTAAATGTGCTTTAAAAATATAATAATTACTTTAAATGTTAATGGATTAAATGCTTCAACCAGAAGACACAGACTGGCTGAATGAATATGAAAATGAGACCCATATTTATGCTGTCTACAGGAAACAGAGTTCAGACTTTAAGACACATATAGACTGAAAGTGAGAGGACTGAAAAATATATTCCATGCAAATGGGAAACAAAAGACATCTGGAGTAGCAATCCTCATATCAGACCAAAGAGATCTTAAAATAAAGAAGATTTCAAGAGATAAGGAAAGTGAAAGTGAAGTCACTCAGTCATGTCTGACTCTTTGTGACCCCATGGACTGTAGCCTACCAGGCTCCTCCCTCCATGGGATTCTCCAGACAAGAGTACTGGAGTGGGTTACCATTACCTTCTCCAGGGGATCTTCCCAAGGATAGTACATAATGATCAAGGGATCAATCCAAGAGGAAGACATAACAATTGTAAATATCTATGCACCCAACATAAGATCACCTCAATACACAAGACAAACACTAACAGACATAAAAGGAGAAATTGACAGTAACACAGTAATAACAGGAGATTTTAACACCCCACTCACACCAATGGACAGGTCATCAAACCAGAAAATTAATAAGGAATCACAAGTCTTAAATGATGCATTAAATGAGCTCAATCTCACTGATATCTTCAGGACATTCCGTTCAAATCCAGAACACATCTTCTTCTCAAGTGCATATGGGACATGTTCCAGGATAGATCACATCTTGGGTCACAAATCAAACCTCAGTAAATTTAAGAAAATTGAATTTGTATCAGGTATCTTCTCCAACCACAATGATATGAGACTAGATATTAATTATAAGAAAAATACTGTAAGAAACACAAAAACATGGAGATTAAACAACATATTTCTAAATATCCAACAGGGTACTGAAGAAATCAAAAGGGAAATCACAAAATTTCTAGAAATAAATAACAATGAAAACATGACAACTGAAAACCTATGGAATGCAGCAAAAGCAGTTCTAAGAGGAAAGTTTATAGCAATACAAGCCTACAAGAAACAAGAAAACAATGAATAGACAGCCTAATTTTATACCTAAAAAAACTGGAAAAGAAGAACCAAAGGAAAAAAATCAGCAAAATTAGTAGAATAGAAATCATAAAAATCTGAGTAGAATTAAATGAAAAAAAAAGTAAAGATTAATAAAACTAAAAGCTGGTTCTTTTGAGAAGATAAGCAAAACTGACAAACTTTCAGCCAGACTCATCAAGAACAAAAGAGAGAAGGATCAAATCAACAAAATTAGAAATGAAAAAGGAGAGGTTACAACAGACAATGCATATATACAAAGGATTATAAAAGACTATTATGAAAAACTATATGGCAACAAATTAGATAACCTGGAAGAAGTGTACAGATTCCTAGAAAAGCTTAATCTTCCAAGACTGAACTAGGGAAGAAATGGAAATTATGAACAACCCAATTACAAGCACTGAAATTGAAGCTGTGATCAAAAATCTCCCCAAAGCAAGAGCCCAGGGCCAGATGGCTTCACAGCAGAATTCTATCAAACATTTAGAGAAGAGCTAATGCCTATCCTTCTAAAACTCATTCAAAAATTTGCAGAGGAAGCAACACTTCAAACTCATTCAGTGAGGCCACCATCACCCTGATACCAAAACCAAAGACAACACACAAAAAAGAAAACTACAGGCCAATAACACTGATGAACATAGATGCAAAAATTCTCAACAAAATTTTAGCTAACAGAATTCAGCAACATGGCGAAAAGCTTCTACATTATGATCAATTTGTGTTTATTCCAAGGATGCAAGAATTCTTTAATATATGCAAATCAATCAATGTGATACACCATATTAACAAGTTGAAAGATAAAATCCATATGACAATCTCAATAGATGCAGAAAAAAACCTTTGACAATATTCAACACCCATTTATGATTAAAACTCTTCAAAGAATGGGTACAGAATGAACTTAGCTCAGCATACTAAAGGCCATATATGGTAAGTCTACACAGCAAACATAATTCTCAGTGGTGAAAAACTGAAAACATTCCCCTAAGTCTGGAACAAGACATGGTGTCCACTGTCACCACTACTATTCAACATAGGTCTGGAAGTCCTAGATATAGCAATCAGAGAAGTAAAAGAAATAAAAGGAATCCAGATCAAGAAAGAAGAAGTAATGCTCTCACTGTTTGCAGATGACATGATGTACACATAGAAAACCCTAAAGATAGTAGCAGAAAATTACTAGAGCTAATCAGTGAATTTAGCAATGTTTCAGGATACAAAATCAATACACAGAAATGAATTGTGTTTCTATATACTAACAATGAAAAATCAGAAAGAGAAATTAAAGAATCAATCCCATTCACCGTTGCAACAAAAATAATTAAATATCTAGGAATAAATTTACTTAAGGAGACAGAATAACTGTACAGAGAAAATTACAAGATACTAATGAAAAAGCCTCTTGATGAAAGTAAAAGAGAGTGAAAAAGTAGGCTTAAAGCATAACATTCAGAAAACGAAGATCATGGCATCTGGTCCCATCACTTTATGGGAAATAGATGGGGAAAGAGTGGAAACACTGTCAGACTTTTTATTTTGGGGGGCCCCAAAATCACTGCAGATGGTGACTGCAGCCATGAAATGAAAAGACGCTTACTCCTTGGAAGAAAAGTTATGACCAACTTAAATAACATATTCAAAAGCAGAGGCATTACTTTGCCAACAAAGGTCTGTCTAGTTAAGGCTATGGTTTTTCCTGTGGTCATGTATGGATGTGAGAGTTGGACTGTGAAGAAGGCTGAGCGCCGAAGAATTGATGCTTTTGAACTGTTTTGCTGGAGAAGACTCTTGAGAGTCCCTTGGACTGCAAGGAGACCTAACCAGTCCATTCTGAAGGAGATCAACCCTGGGATTTCTTTGGAAGGAATGATGCTAAAGCTGAAACTCCAATATTTTGGCCACCTCATGTGAAGAGTTGACTCACTGGAAAAGACTTTGATGCTGGGAGGGACTGAGAGCAGGAGGAGAAGTGGACGACCAAGAATGAGATAGCTGGATGGCATCACTGACTCGATGGACGTGAGTCTGAGTGACCTCAGGAGTTGGTGATGGACAGGGAGGCCTGGCGTGCTGTGATTCATAGAGTTGTGAAGAGTCAGGCACAACTGAGTGACTGAACTGAACTGAATTGAATGATAAAGCAAAGTCTCCATAAACATATGGAGAGATATGCCATGTTCCTGGGTAGGAAGAATGAATATTGTGAAAATAACTACACTGCCAAAAGCAATCAACAGATTTAGTGTTCTCCCTATCAAATTACCAATGACATTTTCCACAAAACTATTATAAAAATTCACAATTCATATAGAAACACAAAAGACCCCCAAATAGCCAAAGAAGCCTTGAGAAAGAAAAAGTGAAGCAGAAGGAATCATCCTTCTTAACTTCAGGTTATACTACAAAGCTACAATCATCAAGACAGTATGGTTCTGGCACAAAAACAGAAATACAGACCAATGGATGAAGATAGAAAGCCCAGAAATACACCCATGTACCTATGGAGACCTTATTTTTGACAAAGGAGGCAAGAATATACAATGGGGCAAAGACAGCCTCTTCAGTAAATGGTGCAGGTAAAGCTGCACAGCTACATGTATAAGAATGAAATTAGAACATGAAATTAGAACACTTCCTAACACCATACACAAAGGTAACCTCAAAATGGATTGAAGACCTAAATGTAAGACCAGAAAGTATAAAACTCATAAAGGAAAACAGGCAGAACACTCAATGAAATAAATCAAAGCAAGATCTTGTATGACCCACCTCATAGAGTAATGGAAATACAAACAAAAGTAAACAAGTGGGACCTGATTAAACACAAAAACTTTTGCATAGTAAAGGAAACTATAAGCAAGGTGAAAAGACAACTCCCATAATAGGAGAAAATAATAACAAATGAACCAACTGACAAAGGATTAATTTCCAAAATATAAAAGCAGCTCATATAACTCAATACCAGAAAATCAAACAACCCAATCAAAATGTGGGAAAAGACCTAAACAGACATTTCTCCAAAGAAGACATACAGATGGCTAATAAACACATAAAAAGATGCTCAATATAGCTCATTATTAGAGAAATGCAAATCAAAACTACAATGAAAAATCACCTCACAATGGTCAGAATGGCCATCATCAAAAAGTCTACAAAAATAAATGCTGGAGAGGGTGTCAATAAAAGCGAACACTCTTGCACTGTTGGTGGGGATGTAAATTGATATAGCCCCTATGGAAGATGGTATGGATACTCCTTAAAAAACTAGGAATAAAACCACCATAGACCCAGCAACCCCACTCCTAGGCATATTTCCTGAGGAAATAAAAATTGAAAGAGACATATGTATCCCATTGTTCATTTCAGCACTATTTATAATAGCTATAACATGGAAGCAACCCAGATGTCCATTGATGGATGGATAAAGAAGTTGTTTGGGCTTCCCTGATGGCTCAGAGGTTAAAGCGTTTGCCTCCAATGCGGGAGACCCGGGTTCGATCCCTGGGTCGGGAAGATCCTTGGAGAAGGAAATGGCAATCCACTCCAGTATTCTTGCCTGGAGAATCCCATGGACAGAGAAGCCTAGTAGGTTACAGTCCACGGGGTCGCAAAGAGTCGGACACGACTGAGCGACTTCACCTCTTCACCTCAAAGAAGTTGTGGTACTTATACACAAGGGGATATTACTCATAAAAGGAATGCATTTGAGTCAGTTCTAATGAGGTGGATGAACCTAGAACCTATTATACAGAGTGTAGCGAGTCAGAAAGAGAAATATAAATACTGTATTCTAATGCATATATACAGAATCTAAAATATATGATATTTATTTTAAAAAATTT
The DNA here is from genome assembly GCA_917880005.1 of Nanger dama. Classification (NCBI taxonomy): domain Eukaryota; kingdom Metazoa; phylum Chordata; class Mammalia; order Artiodactyla; family Bovidae; genus Nanger; species Nanger dama. Next base: position 44,312,510 of record CAKJTW010000007.1, read on the forward strand.
ATTTACAGGGCAACATTGGAGAAACAGATAAAGAGAATAAATATATGGACATGGGGAGAGGGGAGAAGAGGGAGAGATGTATGGAAAGAGTAACATGAAATTACATACCATATGTAAAATAGATCGCCAATGGGAATTTTCTCTATTGCTCAGGAAACTGAAACAAGGTCTGTGTATCAACCTGAGAGGGATGGGATGGGAAGGGAGATAGGAGGGAGTTTCCAAAGAGAAAGTTCATATGAATATGAATCATTTGGCTGATTTATGTTGATGTTTGACAGAAAGCAGCAAAAGTCTTCAATAAAATATTATTCTTCAATAAAAAATAAATAAAAATTGTTTCTAGCCTGGATCATGCTATTTCTGGAGCTCTAAATTATCCTTTGTTTGCAGTGCATGAGTCCTGTTTCTTCTGTCAGCATCTATGAACCGAGGCAGGCTAATTTGCAAGTAGGGTAAAAATCTTAGACTCTTGACATAGAACAGATTAATTTTTACATATATTTATATATTGATTTTTATAGCTATTCATATATAAATTTCTATGACTATTTATATATAGGCATATACAAATAGATATAAATAAATATATGCTAAATCTCTAAATCACTTCAGTCATGTCTGACTCTGTGTGACCCCATAGATGGCAGCCCACCAGGCTCCCCTGTCCTTGGGATTCTCCAAGCAAGAACACTAGAGTGGGTTGCTATCTCCTTCTCCAATGTATGAAAGTGAAAAGTGAAAGTGAGGTCGCTCAGTTGTATCCAACTCTTAGTGACCCCATGGACTGCACCCTACCAGGCTCCTCTATCCATAGGATTTCCCAGGCAAGAGTACTGGAGTGGGGTGCCATTGCCTTCTCCAGAGAGAAGACAATATAGACACATAAATAGATATAAATATATGTATAGATATATAAATGGCTGTAGAAAATAATTTATTCTCACAAAGATCCATTCATGTTTCCTCACAAAGACCTATTATTTAAGGCATTAGATATTAACTTATTTTTTAATTTTATTTAGTTTTGTTTTTGCTTGCTCTTTTTTTTGAAGTGGTAATATAGTGTAGATATAGATACTTCCATTACATATAAAGTAAAATTATTATGGGTAAGATGAAAGACTTGCCTAATATCACAATGAGGAATACAGATATGGATAGATTCTTAGTCTCTAAATTCCTCCAATATCATGAAGTATCTACATATTTTCCAATAATGCAAGATATTCTCTTATCTCACTGTCATCATTGTAAATCAGAAATAACTTATGCTGGGCACAAAGAGAAAGCTGAGGAAAATGTTACTCAAAATGTTTACATCAAAAGCCTTAAAGCATATCTAGTCTCCATTAGCAGTCATGAAGAAAGCAACTTATGAAAGGAGATCTAAGTCCTCTTTGAGGTGATCTCTCTTGACATTATAGAAAATAACGCATTTTGCCTGCCAGTATCCCATACTCTGAAAATCATGTTACCAGCTGCATTACAAAATTTGGTTAGTTACTTTATTCTCTGCTCGACACCGTTAGTTTCTACTGAATGAGCTTTCATATGTACTAGCATCTCCAAACATATTCATTTGTGAATGCATACTGAAATACTTGAAGTGTGCTACTTAACACACTTGGTTGGAACACTGCATATTAACACTATGTAAAATTATTAGGAAAACAGGAAAGTACACTTTACCTTTGACTTTTGAGATGATTTCCTTATGCAAGCATATTAAATTTACTGATGCTAAGAAAGGTTTCAAATATTGTTCTGTTTGTGATTTCAGCACACAATGTATGTTTCAGTGAAGCTTTTCCTCTATCCCTTGTGACCTTGGCTAAACTAACAGTTTTCCTTCAGTGCCTAATTTTTGAATGATGCTTACAGTTGGCATTCAATAAATGGTTCATGACTGGCTGGAAAATGGTACATCATGCCTTTAAAATTCTACCATACGAAAAGCAGTGAAAATTTTTGTGACTTTAATAGTTTCTAAAACATATTCAATTTTAAATTTATTACTTGAGATTATTTTAATGTGAAACTCTTTAACCATAGTTTGGATTTCATTTCAGTTTTGATCATGAACAATGCTTTTTTGTACATGCAGGAAACAGTGCATTATAAAACTTATAGCAAACACTATCTCCTTAACTCATTGGACATGTTGCTGTTTACTAGTACAAATCATTCCATCTACCTTCCAGACCATAATCCTTTTCACTTGCTTCTATGTGCACTGGCTGATCTCTGTATCTATGGCCTATTGTCTGACTAACTTTTATTAGGTTATCTTTTTCCTGGCCAACCCTTCATACATGGAGAAGAAAGTGACAACCCATTGCAGTATTCTTGCTTTGAGAACCCCTTGGAAAAAGGAGCCTGGCTACATCCATGGTGTTGTAAAGAGTCAGATGTGACTTGTGACTGCACAACAAACAACAGCAGCAAATCTCTGTATCTCACAAACACCTTAAAAAGGATGAAATTCAACTAAAAGTGAAGTTTAGGTAATTTTTCATTTTATAGCAGCCTTAGCCAAACCACAAAGAGTGGGAGCCTGTGTTAAGCAGGACTTGTTATGACGCTATGAAACTAGCAGTCCTACTACACCAATCTCAGCTCTTCTGGTCTGAATATAAGAGGAGGTTGAAATGGCTAGGAGTAAGAATTTCTTAGAAGGCAGTAGTCAACATTCTTCTCCTTCTTGATTGATTATTAGACATTAGGTGGGCAGTGGATTTCTCACTTACCTTAAGCCCTGTCAATAGTATTTGGGGAGACAGACATCCAAAAGCCCCCTTGAAGAGACTGACATTCATCTTCTCAAGCTGGTATAAGAAATGTTATCTGACTTGTTTTAAAAATCTTGAGGCCTGAGAGAAGCTGGCCTGAGGGACCTGCCTGAGAACAAAAAATTACAATGACGAAGTTTCTCACCGAAAAATCGAGATAGTGATTTTTAAAATTATTTATTTTGTGGAATTGCCACCAAGCATTTTAATCCATCAGTAAATACTTATTATGGCTACATGCATGCTCAGTTGTGTCCAACTCTTGAGACTGCCTGGACTGTAGCCTGCCAAGCCAGTCTGTCCTTGGGATTTCCAGGCAAGATCTCTGGGATGGGTTGTAAGTCCTTCTCCAGGGGATCTTCCTGACTCCCAAAGTCTCCTGTGTCTCCTGCATTGGTGAGTGGATTCTTTTGCAACTAAGCCACCTTGATAAGCCAGAACTTATCAAATACCAACTATATGCCAGGCACCGTTCACATAGCAATGCTTAAAACAAATTCTCTGTCTTCATGCCTCTTTATTCTAATAGAGGGAGAGAACACCAAACAGATAAGACAAGCCCTGGACTTATAACTGCTATAGAGGAAATAAATAGGATGATATGACAGAAGTGGAAGGAGTTGGGGGAGGGCTACTTTAGATAAGCTGTCTTACAGGAGGTTACATCTGTAATTGAAAGGATGAATACAAGCCAGCCACAGGAACCATCTAGGGAAGAGAAAACATTTCACAGCAGAGAGAACAGCAAGGCCAACGGGGTCTGGTGGTATTGATCCTGACATGCTAAAGAAACTGAAAGCTGGGTCTTCAACTGTATAGGATACTTCAGCTTTGCTCCCCTTCACTTTATGCCACTTGCTCTCTGCTTTTCCAAGTTCTAGTGCTTATTTACTTGCCATATGTCTGGCCCAGGGCTTGCCTGAACCTGGATGTCTGGACCTTGTGTGGGCAATGCTTCCACCTTCCCCTCCGTGCCCTGGGCTTAGATCAGCTGAAGACACCAAAGAACCACAGAAGTGTTCTACTTTAATCATCCTGAGAGCTGGACACTGCCCATGGTAAAATTCAAAGCAGAAAACATGGAGCAGCTCATTCCTCCAATCACATATCTGCCAGTTGGCCAGGACTTCATTCACACCCCACAACTAACTGTGGTAAGGATTATATTTCCCAGGACTCACCCACAGTCTTACCCAATGGCATTTCTGAGAGCTCTTAACATCACTCAAGAGACTCTCCTTTCTAATTTGCAAAATAATATATTGAAGGATGGTGGAATATCAGCTGAATAAAATATCCTGAAGTAAAAATATATCCCTGGGAGCAAGGAGCTGACAGGGTAATGTTAAAACATCACTTGGGTGAGGTTGTACCTGAAACTAGATATCTGGGGTGAAATATTCCATTATAGAAGTGTTTCTTTAAAAAAGAAAAAGGGAAAAAAAATGAAAGAAGAAAAAAAAAGGTGGGGAGAGGGCATACCTAGTAAATGAAAGAACCAGTGTTTGATAATCTGCTGAAAAGGGTAACAATACTGGTTTATAGCTGCATAAGCTTTACAGTGGTAAAAATTCTTCTGCCCATGCAGGAGACACAGGGGATAAGGCTTCCATCCCTGATAGGGGAGATTCCCCTGGAGGAGAAAATGGCCACTCACTCCAGTATTCTTGTGTGGGACAGCCCATGGACAGAGGAACCTGGTGGGCTACAGTCCTTGTGGTCACAAAGGATCAGACGTGATAATGCAAGCCATGTAAGGCTTAATTTTTCTCATCAGACTCTCACCTGCCCTTCTCTTCAGACACAGTCTTCAAGTGGAGAATTGCAGTAGTAGCCAGTAAGGGATGCATGCAGCTGGGAAAAGGGAGTGAAGTGACCTCGTCCTTCCCTTCCTCACAGTGAGCTTCAGGTGGATGCTATGGAGTTGAGAGGAAAGAGAGGTGAGGAGAGTGGAGAAGTTTTGAATGACATGGACAAGGATATCTTAGATCAGACTAGACTTTTTAATACCTTAGAAAATGAGAGTTTTCTTTAATACCTGTAAATCACAGAGAATGCTATGGAATCTATCAAGATTTTATCCTGGAGTAGGAAAGAACAATCCCTCAGAATGTGTTCAAAGAGAACAAATGTGAGGACAAACAAAATTACTTTTTGTTCTCACTTCACTAAGTTCAGTAAATATATTGAACCCACTGTTATAATTTCCATAAGTTGTTTTTCTCTCTTATAAAACTGCTAATCCTCTTTCATTGGTTTGTGCTGAAAAAACAAATTTTGATTTCCTGAATAAACATGAATTAGTTTTTGAGGTACTCTGCTTAATTCTCCAACCATTAAGTCTACCAGGTAATAGCTAAAAACACTAAAAAAAAAAAGAAAAGAAAAGAAAAGGAAGCTTCATCTTGTTTACTTTCTATTCATTGATCAACTGGCCAGTCTTATTACACATGTGCATTGCAATAGTTTTTTTTCTTCAGTTTGATGTTGTGGCCTCAAAAGATTTTTTGTATTATGAAAAAAGTGTCAAGGTTATTTTGGTGCTAAGTGTTTCCTATTGTATTATTTAAAAGTGGAAAATGCACATAACTTGTTAGTTATGATTACCTTATTTGCCAAATCTCAAATCAAGAAATGTGATCTGACCAATGGTTCTGGGGCTACATTTAGGTAGACCCAAAAGCCTACCTAGAGAGACAAACCCTATATTGCCCAAACATTGCTAGTGGTTTAGTGTTTCTGATTTAATCCCTTTGGTTTCAAGAGCTGACAAATAGAACATTAAACATATGAAGTGAACGGGGAATATATTTGAATTATGTAGGGTAAGCAGATGATACTAAGCTTTCCATTAATATCAGAACCTTAACTTGCCTTTCTTGCTTCTGCCTCTTAGGGCTTTTGTAAAATCTGAGTCATTTTTACAGAAAACCTCCTCCATTAGATACTACATTAACCAGTTTTTCTGTTTGCCTGATCATGACACTACAACCTCTACCATGTTGTTGGATACATAGTCTGTCCACCACATTAATTCTTTCAAAACTCTGCAATATTAAGGATGTAGCCCATCTGTATAACCATATTTCTAAGTCATTTTATTGCACAATTATTTGGCATCCTAATTCCAGTTATTTTCACTGGAGAGAGATCAGGTTTTTCTTGGTTTGTTTTTGGCTTATTTTCAACTGTTGTCATTCAGTACATATGCCTTCTACTCTTCCAGTATTATATTCTAACTCAGAAAAGGAGACAGGAATAGTTTAGAAGACCAGATCAAGCATTATCACAGTCCTTAATCATGTTTTGAAGTTATTCCAAATGGTAGTATCCATCTAAGAATAAACCAAGCATTACAGCAAAGGAGGTGTGAAATAGCCACATAAACACTCTTAATATTAGTTCATTTCTCAGTTTACTAAGAACATCATTTACAAGAAAGCAGCAGTTTGTTTTTTTCCAGTTTAAAATAATTACTGGAATAGCCCAGAATCTAAATAAAATTTTAAATGTCAGAGAAAATGAAAGTGAAGTTGCTCAGTCGTGTCCAGCTCTTTGCGACCCCATGGTCCATAGCCTACCAGGCTCCTCAGTCCATGGGATTTTCCAAGAAGAATACTGGAGTGGATTGCCATTTCCTTCTTCAGGAGATCTTCCCTACCCAGGGATCAAACCCCAGTCTCCAGCATTGCAGGCAGATGCTTTACCCTCTGACCCAATGAAATTGCAAATGTCGGAGACTGAGACCCAAATGTATCTGTAATACATCTGTGTATTAAAAAGTAGTCATTGAAACATGTATAATATCATATATGAAACAAATCGCCAGTCCAGGTACGATGCATGATACTGGATGCTTCGAGCTGGTGCACTGGGATGACCCAGAGGGATGGTATGGGGAGGGAGGAGGGAGATGGGTTCAGGATGGGGAACACATGTATACCCATGGCAGATTCATGTTGATGTATGGCAAAACCAATACAATATTGTAAAGTAATTAACCTCCAATTAAAAGAAATAATTTATATTTAAAAAATTTTTTTAAAGTAGTCAAACCTAACTTCAACCAATGAATACATGACTGAGTAAGTGGAATACAGGGTTCTTCGTTAGTTATAAACTGAGAGTTTGAAAACAGAAAAGAAACACTCTGAGGAATAATAGACAGTCTTATTTGACAGAGATCTACCACCATACGAACAAATGAATTTTTTTTTTTTTTATTTTAAATTTATTTATTTTTCTAATTACAATACTGTATTTGTTTTGCCATACATTGACACGAATCAGCCATAGGTGAACACAATCGCCCAATGCCGAAGCCCCCTCCCACCTCCCACCCCACATCCTCTACCTGAATCATCCTGTGCATCAGCCCCATGCATCCTGCATCCTACACCAAACATAGATTAGCGCTTCGTTTCTTACAGGAAAATACACATGCTTCACTGCCATTCTCCCAAACCATCCCACCCTTTCCCTCTCCCTCAGAGTCCAAAAGTCCACTCTATACCTCTGTGTCTCTTGTTGTCTCACATATAGGGTCATCATTACTGTCTTCTAAATTCCATATATATGTGTCAGTATACTGTATCGGTGTTTTTCTTTCTGGCTTACTTCACTCTGTATAATCGGTTCCAGTTTCATCCATCTCATTAGAACTGAGTCAAATTTATTCTTTTTAAGGGCTGAGTAGTATTCATAGTGTATATGAACCACAGCTTTCTTATCCATTCATCTGCTGATGGACATCTAGGTTGCTTCCATGTCCTGGCTATTATAAACAGTGCTGCAATGAACATTGGGGTACATGTGTCTCTTTCACTTCTGGTTTCCTCAGTGTGTATGCCCAGCAGTGGGATTGCTGGGTCATAAGGCAGTTCTATTTGCAATTTTTTAAGGAATCTCCACACTGTTTTCCATAATGGCTGTACTAGTTTGCATTCCCACCAGCAGTGTAAGAGGGTTCCCTTTTCTCCACACCCTCTCCAGCATTTATTGCTTGTAGACTTTTGGATCGCAGCCATTCTGACTGGTGTGAAATGATACCTCATTGTGGTCTTGATTTGCATTTCTCTGATAATGAGTGATGTTGAGCATCTTTCTAAAGGCATAGTTTTGTCATTTATGGATATGAGAGTTGAACCATAAAGAGAGAATTTGAACTGTGGTGTTGGAGAAGAATCTTGAGACTCCCTTGGACTACAAGGAATTCAAACCAGTCAATTCAAAGGAAATCAGTCCTGAATATTCATTGGAAGGACTGATGCTGAAGGTGAAGCTCCAGTACTTAGTGAAAGTGAAACTCGCTAAGTCGTGTCCAACACTCTGCAACCCCATGGTCTGTAATCCACGGAATTCTTCAGGCCAGAATACTGGAGTGGGTAGTCTTTCCCTTCTCCAGGGTATCTTCCCAACCCAGGGACTGAACCCAGGTCTCCCTCATTGCAGGTGGATTCTTTACCAGCTGAGCCACAAGGGAAGTCCCCAATACTTAAGCCACCTGATATGAAGAATGGATTCATTGGAAGAGACCCTGATGTTAGAAAAGATTGAAGACAGGAAGAGAAGGAGATGACAGCTGATTCAATGGTTGAATGGCATCACCAACTTGATGGACATGAGTTTGAGCAAGCTCTGGGAGTTGGTGATGGACAGGGAAGCCTGGTGTGCTGCAGTCCACGGGGTCACAAAGAGTCGGATAGGACTGAGTGACTGATTGAATGTTCTGTAATAAAATGGTTTCCCCCTTGGCTATATTCACTAATCTCATCAGAGTTTCTTAAATGTCTTATTTTAAGGTCTGGGTATATAAGCTAATTGTCAGTCATTCTTGTTATAGAGCAAAGTAAATTTATATGGTATTTTTACATTTTGCTTAAGGAGACTCACTCACTAAACACAGTATTCCTATGACTTTCTTTTTGTTTTTTTTTGTCCTCAAGCTTGATATTTGAAGATATAAGTTAAAACTCAAGACAACAGTTTGGTTCAGGTTTGGGGTTTGGATAAGGTTGGGTTTTTTGTTTGTTTGTTTGTTTCTCATGTTAAAAAATTTAAGTCACAGTTCCAGGGTTAATTCTGGCTGAATTTTAGCTTATGATTAATTAAGAAGAAAAAGTTAATTCATATTTCCCTCATCAATAATTTATTAATAAAAGGTTTATCAGTTAAAAGTAATGCAAATTATAATGCAACTGAAACACAAAACATAAACATTTAAATAATCCCACAGACTAAATTCCAAAAACCTATGTTTGCAATTTTTTTAAAAAGCCCTAAAGAAATAAAACCACTGTGAATAACAATTATCCCAGAGTGGGATACTACCCTGGTGGTGGAACTACCTGTAGAAAAAGACCCATGAAGACGACATGTGTTAAAGTTAAAAATGTATGTTTCATATGTTTGGAGAAGTAAAGGATATATTACTTATATGATGGGGTTCTACTCTTACTTAGGATATATAAAGCTAGACAAGAGCATCACTCCTGCTCTAACAACAAAAGGATAAACTATATAAGCTACAAAATTAGCATGTTTTTATTCCACTGAAGAGCTGGAGAAGCATTACGTTTTCAGTCCAGAGACGTCCAAGCAGGAGAGACAGAATACAAAAGAAGAAAGTGCAGCTCCAGTAGGTAAGAGGAAATTAGAATTCCATCACATTGTTACAAGATGAATGTGGGCTAGGCCAAAAGCATAGAATCCTTGGGTGCCTCAGATGCAAGGGAATTTTCACTCACTTGGTGGCTTTTCTCCATGCACCTCCACTGAAGAGTAAGAGACTCATAAGAAAGCTTGTGTAAGTCCAGGAGACTGAAGAAAGCCTCTCATGGGCAGTGGGGGCACAAAGGAAGGAATTATTTATTGCTATAGGAAAGGCATGGAAGGTCTTGTTTGCACCCTCTCTCATATAAAATTAAAACCTTAAGACTTTTGTGGAAAAACAACAAGCTCATCGCTCTCAGAGCATAGGTTATCTTTGTTGCTTAGTTGCTAAGTTGTCTCCCACTCTTTTGTGACCCTATGGATGTAGCCCTCTAGGCTCAGCCCCACTGAGCCACCAGGGAAGCCATCAAAGCATAGGGAAGCTGTAAAGCACAGGTTGATCCCATTATTGCTGTGGGAAGGGAAGTAGAAACACACCTATACTCCTAGGGAAATGGCAGGAAGAATTCTATACAGTATCTTATGTCAATAGCATTAAGAGTTTCAACACTTTAAAAAAAAAAAAAAGAGTTTCAGCAGTGTAGAAGGTTAAAAAGCAGAGACACTACTTTGCCGGCAAAGGGCTGTCTAGTCAAACCTATGGTCTTTCCAGTAGTCATGTATGGATGTGAGAGCTGGACTATAAAAAAGATTGTTTTGTTGTTTTAGTCGCTCAGTTGTGTCCAACTCTTGTGACTCTATGGACTGTAGCCCACCAGGCTGAGCACTGAAGAACTGATGCTTTGAACTGTGATGTTGAAGAAGAGAATCCCTTTTGTTTCTCTTGATCACTTGAGAATCCCTTGGACTGCAAGGAGATGAAACTAGTCAATTCTAAAGGGAATTAATCCTGAATATTATTGGAAGGACTGATGCTAAAGCTGAAGCTCTAATGCTTTGGCCACCTGATGTGAAGAACTAACTCATTAAAAAGACCCTGATGCTGGAAAAAATAAAAGGCAGAAGGAGAGGGGGGCAACAGAGGATGAGATGATTGGATGGCACCACTGACTCATGGACATGCATTTGAGCAAGTTCTGGGAGATGGTGAAGGACAGGGAAACCTGCTGTGCTACAATTGATGGGGTCACAGAGTCAAACATGACTGAGTGACTGAACAACAACTGTAGAAGGTGGTGCTAGTGGTAAAGAACCCACCTGCAATGCAGGAGACGTGAGAGATTCAGGTTCAGTCCCTGGGTGGGGAAGATCCCCTGGAGTAGGGTATGGCAACCTACTCCAGTATTCTTTCCTGGAGAATCCCATGGACATAAGAGCCTGGTGGGCTACAGTCCATGGGGTTGAACAGAGTTAGACACAGCTGGAGTGACTTAGTACACAATGTAGAAGGGAAATCTACAAGATCTACAAAAATCCTTCAAAAGACCTACTACCTACAGGTAAAATTAGAAACTTGTTATCATGGGCAGCAGGTGTAGCAATAGTGAGAAAGTTATAAAGCCCAGGCATACAGAATCTAACTAGGACTTATTATACTGGACCAGGCCAAAGAGAATAGCTTCTGTCTTGCAGCCCAGCAAGTAGTAACATGCAATAATGTTCTTTCTTCGGGAAGGAGCAAGCATCCTTGTTAAAGAGATACCATCTAAGTTGCAGTTAGACAAGGATGGCTGAAACTGAGGTTGGAGCAGGATCATGGAAAAAAAAAAAAAGAAAGCCTCTGGTAGCTTAACTTCCACTCTAAACATAAGAAACCACGAGAAGAACTTGAATTCTGCACTAAGAGTAACAATAGCATCCATGAAACCCACACTCAACACAACTCCTGACCAGATGACTCTGCTTTAAGCCAGAAGTTCGACAAAGGAAGAGCCAGTCTTATATCCAGGAATAAATACAAATCATCTCAGTATCTACTGTTCACATGATACATTTAATTAAATACATATATTAGATACAATAAAGGAAAAAAGTTTTCTAGTTTGCTGGGTATTTTTTTTCATCATAAATGGATTTGAATTTTGTTGAATGAATTTTTGGTGTGTCTATTGAGCTGATCATATGGTTTTTGTTTTAATTTAATACAATTAATTTTACTAATTTTTCAAATGTTAAGAAAAAGATGAATTCCTAAAATAAATTCTACTTGGTTACAAATTTATCAATATTTATGTATTGTGAGATTCAACCTAGTTATCTTAGTTCAAAATTTTTGCATCTACATACATGAGCAATATGGTCTTTACATGTGATGGCTTTGATCATAGATTTTTACTGATCCCATACAATGAGTTTGGAACTGTTTTTTTCCCTTCCATTTTCTGGAAGGACTAATGGATTCTTGGTATTTTGTTCTTCTTTAAATGTTTGGAAGAAGTTACCTACAAAGCCATTTGAACATAAGGTGCTTTTTTGTTTGTTTGTGAAAGGTTTTAAATACAGATTCAACTTCCACAATGAATATTGGCAATTTTAGTATCCTAATTCTTCTTGAGTAAAATTTACTAGTTTGTATCATTTAAGGATTTTTTTTCTATTTCATTAAAGTTGCTATGTTTATGCCATGAAGTAAATCCAAGTATCACAACTTTAATATCTGTAAATCAGTTATTTTTCTTTTTTATTTTATTTTTACTTTATTCTAGTTTACGATACTGTTTTGGTTTTGCCATACATTGACATGAATCCGCCACAGGTGTATATGAGCTCCCAATCCTGAATCCCCTCCCACCTCCCACCCCATATCATCTCTCTGGATCATCCCCGTGCACCAGCCCCAAGCATCCTGTATCCTGTATCAAACATAGACTGGCATTTCGTTTCTTACATGATAGTATACATGTTTCAATGCCATTCTCCCAAATCATCCCACCCTCTCCCTCTCATAATTGATACAATATTTTGATTTTTCTCTGTTATGTTTCCTTATCAGTCTTGCTAGATTTTAACAATTTTGTAGATCATTTCAAACAACCAGCTCTTGAATTTATTTTCTCTTGCCTTTCTTTTTAAAAACTGGTTCTAGGTCCTCACTGGTGCAAAAATACTAATATCTTCTTTTTATATGTTTGACCTACTCACACTGATTCAGTCAGACTCAGATAGGCCAATGCACATACAATTTATTCTGCACACTGCTGTATATAAATTTCTTTTGTGTTACTTTTTTTAAAGTTTTTGAAATTATATTAGTTGCATGGAAATTAATATGTGAACTGTAGTTGGTACTTTACTTTGACCAATCAATAAATGCATATACCAGAAAACAAATTTGAATGCTTTGTTTTTATAGGTAAAACTATGGCAAAGTGGACTCAAGTATATTATATTCATTCTTTTAATTTCTCTTTCTATATTCTTGGGAAGAAAACTATGCACAACATTTTTGGGGATTTCCTGAAGGATAAACTGAGTATGTAGTCCATGCATTACCTCACAAAATAGGCAGAAGGGGTCTGCTTGATGGATGCAGAGGCATCTGTGTTGCATGTAGGTAGCCTTTTTAGACTCTCTGTGGCTGTGACAGTCCCAAGTCTTTGCTAAAGTGATCTGGGGAGACCACCACAGGTAGTCATCATGACAAATATGAACCTACACTTCAATTCAGCTCAGTTGGTCAGTCGTGTCTTTGTGACCCTGTGAATTGCAGCACGCCAGGCCTCCCTGTCCATCACCAACTCCTAGAGTTCACTCAGACTCACATCCATCGAGTCAGTGATGCCAGCCAGCCATCTCATCCTCTGTCGTCCCCTTCTCCTCCTGCCCCCAATCCCTCCCAGCATCAAAGTATTTTCCAATGAGTTAACTCTTCGCATGAGGTGGCCAAAGTACTGGAGTTTCAGCTTTGGCATCATTTCTTCCAAAGAAATCCCAGAGCTGATCTCCTTCAGAATGGACTGGTTGGATCTCTTTGCAGTCCAAGGGGCTCTCAAGAGTCTTTGACCTCAAATCCAATCCCTTAATTAGTTTTGTCTGTTTTATGGTTCAGTAATTAAACAAACTGTTATAAGTAATTAAAAAATTGAAGCCAAAAATGCATTTCTATTGCTGGCAGCCTGACACATTAGAAGTTAAATCACAAAATGTATTGTCAGGGCCAAATTCTTTATTATTATTTGCCTAACAAATACAAATAAATGGATGGGTAGAAGGCACTTTGGGTGCTATAAGAATTCTTTTATGACCTATTCCCCCAAAATATATGATTCTTTATAGTGACTGAATTGCTTGGGAATGGATTAGGGTAGCCCATCTTTTGACCAGGAATATATCTTTAAACCAGTGATACTTGCTACTACTAAAGAGGTTTAAATCATCAGAGTTGATCTGAATACTTTCTCAGAGAATTATCAGACAAATAAAGGTTGTGGTTTATTTTTTGTTGCCTCTGTAAAGAATGGGGCCTCTTCTTTGAGGTTTCTCCCTCTGCTATGGATGAAAATGTTCCCATGCAATTATCTTCCTATTATCTAAAAAAGGGCCTTAAAACTAACAAACAGCCACATCCTTGGGACATTCATTTGACCATCACAGTATAAATTATTCCAGCTTCCTTCCAAATGCAGATGCTGTTTCCAGGACCATTTAATTTTCATTCTCAGTTTCATACCTGAAAGTCATATAGTCATCTCTTTTATTTGCATAATACATGGAAGAAAGATATTTTTCTGTATGGACAATAAGTGCTATTTGTCTCTTTACTATGCTGTGTAGGAAATGTTTAATGAGACGTCAGGGTTTTTTGTTGTTGTTGTTAGTTTTAAACTATATATTTTTCAGAGTATTAACGTAATACATCTTTAGAAAATTGGAAAAAAATACATAATTGAAAAAATAAATATTATTCAAAATCCCACACTGGCTTATTAGACTTATCTCAGCAAAGACTCCCTTCCTTGTTCAGTTCAGTTCAGTTCAGTCACTCAGTCATGTCCAACTCTTTGTGACCCCATGGAGTACAGCATGCCAGGCCTCCCTGTCCATCACGAACTCCCAGAGTTTAACTCATGTCCATTAAGTCAGAGATGCCATCCAATCATCTCATTCTCTGTTGTCCCCTTCTCCTGCCTTCAATATTTCTCAGTATCAGGGTCTTTTCAAATGAGTCAGTTCTTCCCATCTGGTGGCCAAAGTATCGGAGTTTCACCTTCAGCATCAGTCCTTCCAATGAATATTCAGGACTAATTTCCTTTAGGATGGAATGGCTGGATCTTTTTGCAGTCTAGGGGACTTTCAAAAGTCTTCTCCAATACCACAGTTTTGAATTCTTCAGTTTTCAATTCTTCGGCACTCAGCTTTCTTTATATCCAACTCTCACATCCATACATGACTACTGGAAAAACCATAGCTTTGACAAAATGGGCCTTTGTTGGCAAAGTATGATCTCTGCTTTATAATATGCTGTCTAGGTCGATCATAACTTTCCTTCCAAGGAGCAAGTATCTTTTAATTTCATGGTAGAGTCACCATCTGCAGTGTTTTTTGGAGCCCCTCAAACTAAAGTCTGTCACAGTTTCCACTATTTCCCCATCTATTTGCCACGAAGTGATGGGACTGGATGCCATGATATTCGTTTTTTGAATGTTGAGTTGTAAGCCAACTTTTTCACTCTCATCAAGAGGCTCTTTATTTCTCTGCTTTCTGCCATAAGGGTGGTGTCATCTGCATATCTGAGGTTATTGATATTTCTCTCAACAATCTTGATTCCAGCTTGTGCTTCATCCAGCCTGATATTTTGCATGATTTACTCTGCATATAAGTTAAATAAAACAGGTAACAATATACAGCCTTGATATACTCCTTTCCTGATTTGGAACCAGTCTGTTGTTCCATGTCCAGTTCTAACTGTTGCTTCCTGACCTGCTTTGTCAGATCAGGAATCTGTCAGAAATCTGTCAGAAATGCTGACAGATTTCTCAAGAGTCAGATCAGGTGGTCTGGTATTCTCATCTCTTTAAGAATTTTCCAGTTTGTTGTGGTCCACACAGTGAGAGGCTTTGGTATAATCGGTAATGTAAAGATGTTTTTCTGGAACTCCTTCGCTTTTTGATGATCCAGTGGATATTGGCAATTTGATCTCTGGTTTCTCTGCCTTTTCAAAATCCAGCTTGAACATTTGGAAGTTCATGGTTCATGTACAGTGGAAGCCTGGCTTGGAGAATTTTGAGTATTTCTTTACTAGTGTGTGAGACGAGTGCAATTGTGCAGTAGTTTGAACATTCTTTAGCATTGCCTATCTTTGGAACTGGAATGAAAACAGACCTTTTCCAGTCCTGTGGCCACTGCTGAGTTTTCCAAAGTTGCTGGCATATTGAGTGCAGCAGTTTCACAGCATCACATTTTAGGATGTGAAATAGCTCAACTGGAATTCCATCACCTCCACTAGCTTTGTTCTTAGTGATGCTGCCTAAGGCCCACTTGACTTCACATTCCAGGATGTCTGGCTCTAGGAGAGTGATCTCACCATCGTGATTATCCAGGTCATGAAGATCTTTTTTTGTATAGTTCTTCTGTGTATTCTTTCCACCTCTTCTTACTATCTTCTGCTTCTGTTAGGTCCATACCATTTCTGTCCTTTATTGTGCTCATCTTTGCAGAAATATTTCCTTGCTATCTCTGATTTTCTTGAAGAGATCACTGGTCTTTCCCATTCTATTGTTTTCCTCTATTTCTTTGCATTGATCACTGAGGAATGCTTTCTTATCTCTCCTTGTTAGTTTTTGGAACTCTGCATTCAGATGGCTATATCTTTCCTTTTCTCCTTTGCCTTTGTTTCTCTTCTATTCACACTGTTTGTAAGGGCTCCTCAGACAACCATTTTGCCTTTTTCCATTTCTTTTGTTTGGGGATGGTCTTGATCCCTGCCTCCTGTACAATGTCATGAACCTCCATCCATAGTTCTTCAGGCTTTCTGTCTAACAGATATCCCTAAAATCTGTCACTTCCACTGTATAATCATAAGGGATTTGATTTAGGTCCTACCTGAATGGTCTAGTGGTTTTCCATACTTTCCTAATTTTAAGTATGAATTTGACCATAAGGAGTTCATGTTCTGTGCCACAGTCAGCTCCTGATCTTATTTTTGCCAGCTGTATAGAACTTCTCCATCTTTGGTTGCAATGAATATAATCAATCTGATTTCAGTATGGCTATCTGGTGATGTCCATATATAGAGTCTTCTCTTATGTTGTTGGAAAAGGGTGTTTTCTATGACCAGTGTATTCTCTTGGTAAAACTCTATTAGCCTTTGCTCTGCTTCTTTCTGCACTTCAGGGCCAAACTTACTTATTACTCCAGCTATTTCTTGACTTCCTACTTTTGCATTCCAGTTCCCTGTAAGAAAAGGACTTCTCTCTTTGGGTGTTAGTTCTAGAAAGTCTTGAAGGTCTTCATAGAACCATTCATCTTCAGCTTCTTTAGCATTACTGGTTGGGGCAAAGACTTGGATTACTCTGATATTGAATGGTTTGCCTTGGAAATGAACAGGGATTATTTTATCGTTTTTTGAGATTGCATCCACCAAGTACTACATTTTGGGCTCTTTTGTTGACTATGATGGCTACTCCGTTTCTTCTAAGGGGTTCCTGCCCACAGTAGTAGATATAATGGCCATTGGAGTTAAATTCACCCATTCCAGGCCATTTTAGTTCACTGACTCCTAAAATGATGTTCACTCTTGCCATCTCCTGTTTGACCACTTTAAATTTGCCTTGATTCATGTACCTAACATTCCAGGTTCCTATGCAATATTGCTCTTTACAGCATCAGACTGTACTTCATAACCAGTTGCATCCACAACTGGGTGTTTCATTCTTTCTGGAGTTATTTTTCCACTGATCTTCAGTAGCATATCAGGCACCTACCAATCTGGGTAGTTCTCTTTCAGTGTCCTATATTTTTGTCTTTTCATACTGTTCATGGGGTTCTCAAGGCAAGAATACCAAACTGGTTTGCCATTCCTTTCTATAGTGGATCACACTTTGTCAGAAATCTCCACCATGACCTGTCTATCTTGGGTGGCCCTACACAGCACGGGTCATAGGTTCACTGAGTTAGACAAGGCTGTGGTCCATGTGATCAGATTGGTTAGTTTCCTGTGGCTGTGGTTTTGAGTCTGTCACCCTCTGATGGAGAAGGATAAGGGGGTTATGAAAGAGACTAATGGAAGAATAAGAGGCTTATGGAAGCTTCCTGATGGGAGAGACTGCTTGAGGGAGGAAAAGTGAAAGTGAAAGTGAAGTCCCTCAGTTGTGTCTGACTCTTTGCCACCCTGTGGACTGTAGCCCACCAGGCTCCTCTGTCCATGGGATTCTCTAGACAAGAACACTGGCGTGGGTTGCCATTTCCTTCTCCGGGGAATCTTCCTGATAGAGGGACCAAACCTTGGTCTCCTGCATTGCAGGCAGATGCTTTAATCTCTGAGCCAATTGGGTCTTATTCTAATGGGTAAGGCCATGTTCAGTAAATCTTAATTCAATTTTGTGTTGATGGATGGGGCTGTGTTCCCTCCCTATTATTTCAGTTCAGTTCAGTCACTCAGTTGTGTCCAACCTCTTTGCAACTTTCCAGGCCTCCCTGTCCATCACTAACTCCCAGATTTTAACCAAACTCACATTTGTTGATGGACCTTTGTTGACAAAGTAATGTCTCTGCTTTTTAATATGCTGTCTAGATTGGTCATAACTTTCCTTCCAAGGAGCAAATGTCTTTTAATTTCATAGCTGCAGTCGCCATCTGCAGTGATTTTGGAGGGCCCCAAAATAACATCTTACACTGTTTCCACTGTTTCCTCATCTATTTGCCATGAAGTGATGGGACCAAATGCCATGATCTTAGTTTTCTGAATGTTGAGCTTTAAGCCAACTTTTTTCACTCTTCTTTCACTTTGCTCAAGAGGCTTTTTAGTCCCTCTTCTCTTTCTGCCATAAGAGTGGTGTCATCTGTATATCTGAGGTTATTGATATTTCTCCTGGCAATCTTGATTTCAGCTTGTGCTTCTTCCAGCCCAGCGTTTGTCATAATGTACTCTGCATAGAAGTTAAATAAGCAAGGTGACAACATATAACCTTGACATACTCCTTTTCCTATTTGGAACCAGTCTCTTGTTCCATGTCCAGTTCTAACTGTTGCTTCCTGACCTGCATATAGGTTTACCTGAGGCCAAACTATGGTGAAGGTAATGAAGGTAATGGCAACCTCCTTCAAAAGGTCCCATGAACACACTGCTGCACTCAGTGCCCCCAGCCCTGCAGCAGGCCACCGCTGACCCAGGCCTCCACCAGAGATTCCTGGACACTTATGGGCAAGTCTGGGTCAGTCTCTTGTCGGATCACTGCTTCTTTCTTCCAGGTCCTGGTGCACACAATGTTCTGTTTTTGCCTGCCAAGGGTCTGTTTCCCAGTCCTGTGTAAGTTCTGGCAGCTCTATGGTGGGGTTAGTGGTGACCTCCTCCAAGAGGGCTTATGCCATACCCAAGTCGGCTGCACCCAGAGCCCCTGGCCCTGCTGCAGTCCACTGCTGACCAGTACTTCCACAGGAGACACTCAAACACAGTTCTGTCTCAGTCTCTGTGTGGTCTCTGGGTCCTGATGTGCACAAGGTTTATTTGAGCCCTCTGAGCTTTTCTGGCAGGATGGGGTTTGATTCTGAATGCGATTTTGCCCCTCCTACCATCTTGCTGGGGCTTCTCTGCCCTTGGACGTGAGGAATGTCCACACAGTCTCTCTGGCTCCCACACCACACAGCCACCGCTCCTTCAGTTCAGTTCAGTTCAGTCGCTCAGTCGTGTCCGACTCTTTGCGACCCCATGAATCGCAGCACGCCAGGCCCCCTGTCCATCACCATCTCCCGGAGTTCACTGAGACTCGCGTCCATCGAGTCAGTGATGCCGTCCAGCCATCTCATCCTCGGTTGTCCCCTTCTCCTCCTGCCCCCAGTCCCTCCCAGTAGAGTAGTATATATTCCTCCTTGAAGGTGAAAGTGAAGTCGCTCAGTCATGTCTGACTCTTTGAGATCCCATGGACTGTAGCCTACCAGGCTCCTCGGTCCGTGAGTTTTTCCAGGCAAGAGTACTGGAATGGTTTGAAATTCCTCCTCCAGGGGATCTTCCTGACCCAGGAATGGAACCCCAGTCTCCCACACTGTAGGCAGATGCTTTACTGTCTGAGCCACCAGGGAAGCATATTGCTCCTTAGAGTACAAATGCTCATCCAGTCCAAACCAGATCTAGCTGAGTTCCACCTAGCCATTTTTTGAGCCTGAAGTAAATCTCTTAATATAAGCAAATTGATGCTTTCAAATGGTGGTGCTAGAGAAGACTCTTGACAGTCCTCTGGACAGCAAGGAGATCGAACCAGTTAATTCCAAGGGAAATCAACCCTGAATATTCATTCAAAGAACTGATACTGAACCTGAAGATCCAATACTTTGGTCACCTGACACAAAGAGCTGACTCATTGGAAAAGACCCTGATGCTGGGAGAGGACTTTTGGACTCTGAGGGAGAGGGAAAGGGTGGGATGGTTTGGGAGAATGGCAATGAAACATGTCTATTTTCCTGTAAGAAACGAAGCGCCAATCTATGTTCAATGTAGGATGCAGGATGCATGGGGCTGATGCACAGGATGATTCAAGTAGAGGATGTGGGGTGGGAGGTGGGAGGGGGCTTCGGCATTGGCAGATTGTGTTCACCTATGGCTGATTCGTATCAATGTATGGCAAAACAAATATAGTATTGTAATTAAAAAAATAAATAAATTTAATTAAAAAAATAAAATAAAATAAAATAAAAGATTGAAGGCAGGAGGAGGAAGGGACAACAGAAGGTGAGATGGTTGGATAGCACCACCAATTCAATGGACTTGAACTTGGGCAGACTCTGGGAGATGGTTGAGGACAGGGAGGCTTGGTGTGCTGCAGACCCTGGGGCCACAAAGAGTCAGACATGTCTTAGCAACTGAACAACAACAATAAACCTTTGATATTCTGAGGATGCTGATACACAGCAAAGTTGACCTATGTATGTACCTTTCGATGGAGATTTTATGTTTGGGTATTTGTATGTATGCATGTATGCATGTACAGACCTATACACACATACATACATACATACATTCTGGCATATTTTCTTCTAAGTATCCATTTAAAAAAAATATCTCTCAGTATGAGTATGTATACACTGCGTGTATTTTAAGGATATGTGTGCTGCTACTGCTAAGTCACTTCAGTTGTGTCTGACTCTGGGAAACCCTATAGACAGCATCCCAACAGGCTCCCCCATCCATGGGATTTTCCAGGTAAGAGTACTGGAGTGGGGTGCCATCGCCTTCTCCAAGGATATGTATAGGTTATGCAAAAATACTGTACGTGTTTGTATGTGTGCGTATGTATTGAATAAATTACATATAGATTTAAAATAGGTCTCTGGGACTTTCCTGAGGTCCAGTGGTTAAGAATCTGCCTGCCAATATAGTGACATGCATTCAATCCTTGGTTCAGGAAGAACTCACTTGTGCAAGCAACTAAGTCTGTGAGCTGCAACTACTGAAGACCATGTGCCCTGGAGCCTGTGTTCCACAACAAGAGAAGCCACCACAATGAGAAACCCATGCACTGCAACTAGAGAAAGCCTGCAAGGATCAATGAAGATCCAGCACAGCCAAAAATGAATTAATTTTAAAAAGAAATTAAATCTCTTATAAGGTGATAAACCCATTCTAGTTTGCCTGGAACTTCCCTGGTTTTAGCATTAGAAGTCCTCTATCCTGGGACACTTTTTGTTAGGCAAAAGACTATTACCCCTTACTTCTTCATTTCTTCATTTAAAAATATCTGCTTTTCTATTTTAATAGCTCTTGAATAAAAATTTTCTAAATTCATTGCATGTTCCTTTTAGTTTTCAGTATTTTAATAGTATGCTCATCACATGCACACACTACACACCCAATTTATCCAATCATCTAGCCTTAGATATCTTTTTTTTTCATTTTTTTCTTATAAGTTTAAAAACATTTATTTCAAAATCTTTGACTCAGTGGTGAGTTTTTTTTTATGTTATCATAATCATTACTTAAAATTTTATAATTCTGGAGGCTAATTTATTTTGTGAATTCAATGACTTAATTTGTTTTGAAGCCATAGCATAGTTATACTTATTACAATATGATTTTTAATCAAAGTATATACATAACAATCTATTCAATAGAATAATTCAATAGCCTTTGAGCCACATGGACTTTCTATTCAATACATAAGTCTTAGTACCTACCCTCATTTGACTTTCAAAAGAAGTATATGAATAAAATAGGTACATATGAAAAATAAATTTACAATACTAATAATATGGGGCATATAAAGTATGATACTAATATCAAAAGCTACCCAATTTTGAGGGTGTAAACAGATAATACAATTTAGTGTGATTAAGCAAAACTTCACTGAGAAGATAGAATATGTTGTTTAGGAAACGTTATGTATGATATATGGCACTTATTATGTATTCTTAAAACCATTTATATGATGCAAAACAAAAATTAGGACTCAATAAATTAAAAGTGTAATTGTGCAGTTAAAGGCTGAAGTCTATAAAGGAGAGATTCCTGTGGGATGAAGCAACAAGGGAGCATTTGTGAGAGCTGAGTCTGAGTTCTTTTCAGACCTGGTGAATAAGATATTTACATCTCCAATATCTATAAATATAACAACAAATTAATAAACAAAAGTGATAAAGTTTCTGAGATGTGTTTAGAGCACTTTTAAGAAGAAATAATCCATGCAAATATCCTGACAGATAACAATATTTTAAAATAGACCTCTAAAAACTTTGTTGTCAAATGCTGGGTTAAGAGATTTATATTCAAACTCTAATTCCATCTTTGACTCTCTTGAACAAATTTCTAAAAATTCCAATTTTTTTTTAGACATGGTGTCTTATTCTTTCCAGTATTGGTAAAAGTGCTTATGTATTTTGATGTACAGTAGTAAAATGGCAAGTTTTAAGTCACATTACTGGAACACTCTTATGCAAACCTGGCATTCCCTTTCATGGCCTGACAAACTATAGAGAATGCTGTAACTGTTCCTTGCCAAGTCATGCTAAGAGATGCAAGAATTAAAATAAATGATATTAGACATAAAATGCTACACAACATGGAAAACAAAACAAAATAATACTCCTTTGTATCTTTACCCAAAACAATTATCATATGCAGGTGGGTGTTGATCTTAGCAAGAATGAAATCACTCCCAAACACACAATTTAAGTAAACCAAACAGGTAGTGGTATTAACACTTAAAGGTGCCACATATGTTTCAAGAAGAAAAAATGTCTTGTATAGAATATTTTTGGATCGGCTTGCAGATTTATTAGTCATCCTCCAACACCTTGAGACCAATTCAATTTGTCAGAACTCAATATCATTGCCATTTCCCACAGGATCTTGGGTTTTAAATCAAGGCCAATATCACAACTAACCTTGGAGGGAAAACACAATTTATAGTATTACTATAACCCCCATGTCTCAAAGGGATTTAAATCATTTGAATAATCCATTCTTATTTTTTTCCCTAGAGATGTGAAAACAGGACAGCTGCAAGTATGTTTAGCGTTATACGTAATGACATTACATGAGTAGCAAGAGTGTTCAACAGACAGGTTATGTTTTATGCTTATTAAATTTGGGGTTTGAAGACAAAATGTGTTCATAAAAGTTACTTTTGTTATTGCTAAAGATGCTGATTAAATCTGTTTAAGTACTCAAATTTATGTGAAGGCCATCATTCAAGGAATATCTTGAAAAGACCCAAAAATGTACATGGGAGGCAGAAAAGGTCTGAGGTGGCTGGAAGAAGGGCATATTTTGTTATTCTGAAATATATAATACATTAAATAAATCTAATTTATTTTTATTAGGGAGTTTATATATTGGGAGAAAGTCAGTTCAGCCCAGTTAAGTCACTCAGTCGTGTCTATTTGCGACCTCATGAACCACAGCACACCAGGCCTCCCTGTCCATCACCAACTCCTGGAGTTCACCCAAACCTATGTCCATTGATTCGATGATGCCATCCAACCATCTCATCCTCTGTCATCCCCTTCTCCTCCTACCCTCAAACTTTCCCAGCATCAGGGGCATATCAAATGAGTGAGCTCTTCTCATCAGTTGGCCAAAGTATTGGAGTTTCAGCTTCAACATCAATCCTACCAATGAACACCCAGGACTGATCTCCTTTAGAATGGATTAGTTGGATCTCCTTGCAATCCAAGGGACTCTCAAGAGTCTTCTCCAACATCACAGTTCAAAAGCATCAATTCTTTGGTGCTCAGTTTTCTTTATAGTCCAACTCTCTCTCACATCCATATATGACCACTGGAAAAACCATAGCCTTGGCTAGATGGACCTTTATTGGCAAAGTAATGTCTCTGCTTTTCAATATGCTGTCTAGATTGGTCATAATTTTGCTTCCAAGGAGTAAGCGTCTTTTAATTTCATGGCTGCAGTCACCATCTGCAGTGATTTTGGAGCCCCCAAAAAATAAAGTCAGCCACTGTTTCCACTGTTTCCCCATCTATTTCCCATGAAGCGATGGGACGGGATGCCATAATCTCCATTTTCTGAATGTTGAGCTTTAAGCCAATTTTTTTCACTCTCCTCTTTCACTTTCATCAAGAGGCTTTTTAGTCGTCTTCACTTTCTGCCATAAGGGTGGTGGTATATTGAGTAAAGCACTTTCACAGCATCATCTTTCAGGATTTGAAATAGCTCCACTGGAATTCCATCACCTCTACTCACTCAGTATTACGGTCCAATTTCACATATCCCCCAAATTAGGTAGATTGGGGCGTTAAGCACATTAACAAGAAAATGCAGTTATGCACTTTTCTTAGTTACTCAGATTGTCTAATTGAATTATAGTAAGTTCTGAAATTTCTATTTTACTGTGTACCAGGGCTTCCCTGGTAGTTCAGAGGGTTAAAAATCTGCTGTAATGCAGGAGACCCAGATTCAGACCCTGGATCTGATCCTTGGATAGGGA
The DNA here is from genome assembly GCA_917880005.1 of Nanger dama. Classification (NCBI taxonomy): domain Eukaryota; kingdom Metazoa; phylum Chordata; class Mammalia; order Artiodactyla; family Bovidae; genus Nanger; species Nanger dama. The sequence goes on from CAKJTW010000007.1 coordinate 44,337,006, forward strand.
AAATTCCCTGGAGAAGGGAATGGCAACCCACTGCAGTATTCTTGCCTGGAGAATCGCATGGACAGAGGAGCCTGGTGGCTATGGTTCATGGGGCCACAGAGTCAGACATGACTGAGTGACTATCACTTGTAGGAATTTAAAATTAATCATGTTCTTAAGATACAGTAGTCAATAAGTTATGCTTAATGGCCAACTTCCTATTTTTCCTCTCTCCCTAACTCATTTTCCCCTTCCTTTACTCCTGCATTTCTGGGTTTGCAATGCCTTATTAATCAGCTTGTGCTGTGCTGTGCTAAGTCACTTCACTTGTGTCCGACTCTTTGTGACCCTGTGGACTATAGCCCACCAGGCCAGTCTGTTCATGGAATCCTTCAAGCCAGAATACTGGAGTGGGCCGTCATGCCTTCCTGACCAGGGGAATCTTCCTGACTCAGGGTTAGAACCCTGTCTCTTATGCTGCCTGCATTGGTAGGCAGGTTCTTTACCACTAGCACCACCTAGACAGCCCTGTTAATCAGCTTAGGCTGCCATAATAAGATATTAATAGCACAGACTGAGTCACCCTAGCATAGGAATGTATTTTCTCTTGGTTTAGGAGCCTGGAAATCAAAGATCAGGGCAGCATGGTTAGATTCTGGCCAGAGGTCTCTTGCTGCTTTGCAAACAGCTGTCGTCTCACTGCGTCCTTGCAAGATGGAAAGAGAGTTCTGGGGTCTCTCTTCCTCTTCTGATAAGGGACTAGTTCCATCAGATCAGGACTCTACTCTATGATATCACTTAACTTTAGTCACTTCCTTAGCGACTCTGTCTGCAATATAGTTATACGAGGGTTAAAATTTCAGCATATGAATTCTGGATGGACACAAGTCAGCCCCTAGCATATATCCATTAATAATAACACAAAAATGTTTGCCTCAAAATCTGCTCCTTGAAACCAAAACTACGACTGGATCCCTTCAAAATATATTTGAATACTTTTGTATGGTGTGTACTGGTGATAATTTTGTAATATTATGGTATGCATATACATATAAACAAAAATTATGATCAAATTTGACTATAACAAATTGTTACTATTTAGAATAGAAACAAGATTTCTTTCTTATACATTTTTTTCCTTTGATGCTGCTTCTCTTCCCATTGTTACTTACTTTTTGCTCTTCTTTGCATATGCTTTCTCAAAGTAATGTTTAAACATGTCCCTTTATCTCCTCTGATTCTTTCTTAAACTTACTCCCCACAGGCTTCCAACCTCCCCATGTATTGATATTGTTTTCCTTTTCATCCACTGTGATAGATGTTTTTCAATAAGCTTGTCATCAATTCCTCATTTCCTATCCAAGCATGCTTCCCCTCACATTAAGAGGTATAGTTTACCTCAACTACCCCTGAATCTGGGCTCACCTTAGTTATTCCATCAACAGTATGTAGCAGAAGTGACATTTTGAGACATCTGAGATTGTATTTTAAGAAGGCTGGAAGCTTATTTGAATCTCTTGAATAATGTTTTCTTAAGGTGCTGCCTCTGAAACCAGCCTTCAGGATCAAAGGCACTTAATCCAGATGAAGATGTGACAAATGAATGCTTTGGTTTTATACTGTTGTTTTTGGCAGCCTGTATTAGCTTCCTATTGTCATAATAAATTACCACAAACTTAGAATCATAAAACAAAACAGTTATCTTTCAGGTCTGCCTGAAACTTATTAATAGCTGCTTGAGATAAAATCAAAGTGTTGGCAGGGATATATTTTTCTTCTGGAGACTCAAGGAGAGAATTCGCTTTTTGTTCTTTGCCAGTTTCTAGAGATCACTTGCATCCCTTGACTGGTAAACCCTTTCTTCAACCTGAAAAGTCATTAATGAGCACTGAGTCTTCCTCATATTGTTTTGCTTCACACTGAGTCTTCTGCCTTCCTCTTCTGTATTTAAGGACCCTTGTGATTACCCTGATTTCAATGGGATAATGCAAGATATTTTCCCCATCTTAAGATCGAGTGATTAGCAACCTTAATTCTATCAGCTGATTTTCTTTACCATATATCATAGTTAGTCCTCAGCTTATGGGGATTAAAACACAGACAACTTTGAGAGGTCATTTTCCTACTTATCCATACAGCCTCAGCCTAAGCTTCAAAATGACAGTCAGCCTCAACTGCTAGCCGTATGAGTGATCCATCAGGGATGTTCATACTACAGATGTTTGGGTTTTCAGATGACCACAGCTGAACTGACACCTAACTGCCACTGCCTGAGGGACCCCACATGGGAATCATTCAGCTGAGATGAGTCAACACATAGAACCAGAAGATATGATGATGGATTCACAATTTTAGCCCCAGATTTTAGGATGGATTGCTATCACAATGCATAGTGGGAATCTTATCTTCTAATTCAATGGTCCAGGTTTCTTACTTCTTATTTTCATAATGCTATCAATCAGCATCAGTTGATAGAGTTGAAAACTCCCTATTTTTCTGGTATATTTTATTTCCTTGACTTCTAACACATCACACACTTCTGAGATTTCTTTATATTTCTGGTTGTTTTCTGAGTCCCTTTTGCTAATTCTTCCTTTTCTATCTAACCTCGTAATATTGGAGTGACCAAGTGCTCTGTCCCTGTTCCTTTTCTGTATTTACATTCCATCATTAGGTAATCTCAGTCTCACAGACTTAGATGCTAACCATATGTCAACTTCTGTGTTTATATCTCCTGTCCAGAATTCTCTGCAAGACAGTGAACTTCATGACATCTCCACTTGGATATGAATCGCCATCTCAAACTTTAATTGTCCAAATCTGCCTCTAAATCTGTACTGTGCAGAACCTTTCCCATCCTGAAAAGTGAAAGTCGCTCAGTTGTGTCCTACTCTTTGTGACCCCATGGACTGTACAGTCCATGGCATTCTCCAGTCCAGAATACTGGAGTGAGTAGCCTATGCCTTCTCCAGTGACTCTTCCTGACCCAAGAATCAAACCGGCTTCTCCTGCATTGCTGGGAAATTCTTTACCAGCTGAGCTAATGGGGAAGTCTTTTGTCATCTTAATTGTTAACAGATCTATTCCTCTAAATTCTTATGGCATGTAGCTTGTCATCAACCCTTCAGTATAATATCTCATACTCAAAATAAGAATCAATAAGAAATTATGAAAGGGAGATGGATAACTAGATGGTTATATGCAGCTTCTTCACGTTCCTGCCTCTGAATGACATATATTGCTTCTATTCAAGCCATCTGACTAGAGCTAATCATCTTTACCTGAAAAATGTTGACAAATTGGAAGAGTAGATGGACTATTTGGGAACCACACTATCTCGAGTATAATTTTGCTCATGGTTCACATTTGTTGTTCAGTCTCTAAATTGTGTCCAAATCTTTGTGACCTCATGGACTACAGGATGCCAGGATACCCTGTCCTTCACTATCTCCCTGAGTTTCCTCAAACTCATGTCCATTGAATCAGTGATGCCATCCAACCATCTCACCCTCTTAATACTCAAATTTCACATTTTGTTTCACTTAGTTTTCCCTCATATTCTTAATTAGAAGGGGAGGCATTGTTATATATCCTAAGGAATATTGAAGTGATTAAAGTGAAGTTGAAAGTCTGCTATTAAGTTGTAAAATTCACACATGGATCCCTGCCCTCTGATTTTTAGTCACAATATCTTTTAATACACTGTATAGTATCACTTAATTACTTTTCACTCCCAAAGTTAAAATATCATAAATTCCTTTATGACATTTTCTCTTCCTAGACATACAAAAAAATTCTTAGGAAACTTCCAGTAGGTTTATGGCTATCCTGTAGTTTTTTGGTTTTTTTTTTAATACTTTATTATACATTACAATACTGTATTTGTTTTGCCATACATTGACATGAGTCAGCCACAGGTGTACATGATCTCCCAATGCCGAAGCCCCCTCCCACCTCGCACCCCATATCATCACCCTGGATCATCCCGTGCACCAGCCCCAAGCATCCTGTATCCTGTATTGAACATAGACTGGCGCTTCGTTTCTTACATGATAGTATACATGTTTCAATGCAATTCTCTCAAATCATCCCACCCTCTCCCTCTCCCTCAGAGGCCAAAAGTCCATTCTATACATCTGTGTCTCTTTTGTTGTCTCACATAGAGGATCATCATTACTATCTTTCTAAATTCCATAGATATGTGTCAGCATACTGTATTGGTGTTTTTCTTTCTGGCTTACTTCACTCTGTATTATTGGCTCCAGTTTCATCCATCTCATTAGAACTGAGTCAAATTTATTCTTTTTAAGGGCTGAGTAATACTCCATTGTGTATATGTACCACAGCTTTCTTATTCATTCATCTGCTGATGGACATCTAGGTTGTTTCCAAGTCCTGGCTATTATAAACAATGCTGCAGTGAACATTGGGGTACATGTGTCTCTTTCAATTCTGGTTTTCTCAGTGTGTATGCCCAGCAGTGGGATTGCTGGGTCATAAGGCAGTTCTATTTGCAATTTTTAAGGAATCTCCACACTGTTTTCCATAGTGGCTGTACTAGTTTGCATTCCCACCAGCAGTGTAAGAGGGTTCCCTTTTCTCCACATCCTCTCCAGCATTTATTGGTTGTAGACTTTTGGATCACAGCCATTCTGACTGGTGTGAAATGGTACCTCATTGTGGTCTTGATTTGCATTTCTCTGATAATGAGTGATGTTGAGCATCTTTTCATGTTTGTTAGCCATCTGTATGTCTTCTTTGGAGAAATGCCTATTTAGTTCTTTGGCCCATTTTTTGATTGGGTCTTTTATTTTTCTGGAGTTGAGCTGCATAAGTTGCTTGTATATCTTTGAGATTAGTTGTTTGTCAGTTGTTTCATTTGCTATTGTTTTCTCCCATTCAGAAGGCTGTCTTTTCACCTTGCTTATAGTTTCCTTTGTTGTGCAGAAGCTTTTAATTTAATTAGATCCCACTTGTTTATTTTTACTTTTATTTCCAGTATACTGGGAGGTGGATCATAGAGGATCCTGCTGTGATTTATGTCGGAGAGTGTTTTGCCTATGTTGTCCTCTAGGAGTTTTATAGTTTCTGGTCTTACATTTAGATCTTTAATCCATTTTGAGTTTATTTTTGTGTATGGTGTTAGAAAGAGGTCTGTAGTTTTTGACCCTTCTTCTTTTTACATGCTATTGTCTACAACAGACTCAAAGCAGATAGTCAGAAACAAAACCAGCGGCTGGCTGTCTGGAATTTACTCTTCTCAGAGAGCTCAGTAATGTATACATATATTTGAGCCCTGCCCCCATTTTGCCAAAATGCTCATCTCCTGAGTGTCAAAAATTGCTAAAAGTGCCTTGGGGGAAAAGTTATAATTATTAGATTCATTTTCATGAATAACCCAGGGAATTTTATTCTACAAATGTAAAAGACACTCCCATTCCTAAAGATGAAATTGTCTACTGCACCTTTATTCCCTCACCGTTATGAACATGCCTCTGTCTGTGCTGACAATGGCTACATCAGTCCTGGATATCAGTGTCTTTGGCTTCTGTCACACATGACTCAGTGTAAAGTGTTGCATAAGTATTGCTCTTCCACAGAGTGACCATGTGTGCATATCTCACCACTAAATACCAGAATTTAGCATGCTGCTTGGCACATAGTAGGCACTCAATAAAAATATGAGTTTCCCTAGTGGTTCAGATGGTAAGGCATCTGCTTGAAGTGTGGGAGACCCGGGTTCAATCCCTTCGTTGGGAAGATGCCCTGGAGAAGGAAATGGCAACCCACTCCAGTACGCTTGCTTGGAAAATTCCATAGACTGAGGAGCCTGGTAGGCTACAGTCCACGGGGTCGCAAAGAGTTGGCATGACTGAGAGACTTCACTTTCAGTTTTAATAAAAATATGTTGACTGAATAAGTAAAACAGAGAAATTATTGAGTCTAATTTCACTATATGGAAAAATACAAGTCACTCATAAAACATGAATTATCAAAATAAATAATCTTATAAGATATACCCCTTTTAAACTGCATGATCCTAAACATTAACTTGAACTACTTACCTAATATCTCATATAAAGGTGATATGTGGATTAACTAAAAGATTCATCTTAATCACCTAGGTTCTACCCAACACACTAGAACAATTCAATACACAATTTAAAAAAATAGACAACATCAACCAAAAAAATAATAAAGCACAGATTTTAGAAACTCTATTGGAAAGGGAGGCTAAATTGTTTATTGTAAAACCTTGAATAGATAATTTTTGTAAGAAAAACCCTCTCAAAATATTCACAAGAATTTTTAGCTCATACATTTAGCTCATACACACTAGCTTCCCAGGTGGCTCAGTTGTAAAGAATCTACCTGCCAATCCAGGAGATGCAGGAGACGTGGGTTTGATCCTTGGGTCCAGAAGGTCCCCTGAAGAAGGAAGTAGCAAGCATTCCAGTATTTTTGCCTGGAAAATACCATGGACAGAAGAGTTTGGTGATCTACAGGCTACGGGGTTGCAAAAGATTTGCAAATGACTGTGAGTACAGCAACTTTTACAATTACACCAAACTTTTTTAGGTTATCTATCCCAATAAACAGTCAAAAACAGAAAAAAATATTCAAGATATTTGAACTGACATAATTAGCTTAAATTATGCTGTATTAACTTCACAAATTCTACAAGTATGTGGTATGTATGCTATTAATTTCTCTGATATACTATTTATGTGCATAGGACTTGTACACCAGAGATTCTGAACACTTTTTCACAAACACTGAGTACTGAATCAGCCATTCCTCCTTGTACATAAGCACTGCCTAGAGTCGCTGTTTTAATTCTTCACAAAAAGTTAGACACAAACCTGTTGTTCCATGGCTCTTGGCGGAGTTCAGAAGAGCACCAGGCTTCTTAACAGTCTCAGTTTGACATGTATCCACTTCTTGAATCTTGAAAAACAAAACAATTGCTCTAGTCTGAGACATCATGGAAGACAGATTATTCACTTTTAAAATTGGATCATTTTAAAAGTATTTTTAACCTTTTTTGTGGTTTCTATTCTCATCCCCTAATTTATTTGAGGTGCTCACCTCTCTCCACAATTTCCTTTCCTTAAGATTTCTCAGAGTATGACCATTCTTCATCCCCTTTTCTAACATTTGTCAACACTCCCTGAACTTTTTCTTCTCCTTTATTCAAGCCTCTTGAAAATATCCTATATGTGTTGGCCTCTTTTACTCTCCTCCCAACTTTCCCTCTCCAATTAGCATCTTGAAAGAGCCTTAGCTAAGATCATAGGAACAAAAAGGAGATGAACTGTTTTAAAGATAAATGCTGTTTGACAACAGTGTTAAATACTGTGGAAAGGACAATGAATGATGTTGACACATAAAGAAAATTTAAAAATGACCTTTTATAGCCTCCTCAGTGATCTCACTGCCATTAGTGAACTCATCCCTTCATCCATATCACTGTTAGACTTAAGCTTCTGAAATGAAAAATTTTGTACATCAATACCATGATGACATTTTTCAATAGTTCTCTTAACTTGCAGATTGAAGTCTGTGGATAAGCCCCCATTTCTCAGGACCCTGCCTGATTTCAATAGAACATCTCACCATATGCCCCCATCAGTTGGGTTACGGAGGAATCAGGTGATTTCATGCTCTGTGGTATGGCTTGAAAGTGTCTGGAAACCCCCTTCATATCTTCTTCTTCTAAACAACACATTTTCATCACTAATGGTCTCACTTAGAGATCACTGCATCAGTTTTTGACTCTCCAGGCCAATTCATTTACATGCTTCTTTCTTGCTAGTCACCGTTCACCTGACTGCTAGTATGGTGTGAAGACTGGCAGAATCATTTGTTGACTGATTTGTCTCTGTACGGTAGTATGAGTCACCTCATAGGCAAGGAATGTATGTTTCCTCTGTGTACCTAGGATGCAGAATGAGTGACAAGAGTATGATATTTGATGTATGCCTATCTAAACTAAAAGATAGTGTATGACTATTTATAATGTCTAATTATTTGAATGAAAGTGAAAGTGAAGTCGCTCAGTCGTGTCCGACTCTTTGCAGCTCCATAGACTGTAGCCTGTCAGGCTCCTCCGTCCATGGGATTTTCCAGGCAAGAGTGCTGGAGTGGATTGCCATTTCCTTCTCCAGGGGATCTTCCCGACCCAGGAACCGAACCCAGGTCCCCCACATTGCAGGCAGATGCTTTACCATCTGAGCCACCAGGGAAGCCCAATTAGAATACTCACTAATATTTACGATTTTGAGTGCAAAATGGTTAGAGTAAAAATGACATAACAGGGTATCCTGGTTGAGTAACATCAAGCTAGGTTATTTATTTAAATACTCTGGCCTCTGGCACCTCATACCTGCAGACGCTGCTTTTTCACTTCCGAGTATTCTTTTATCGTCAGCTTCCTTAATGGATCGCATTGCCTATACAGTAGGGGCTATATACCTGGATGCTAGCTGTGGCTATCTTCCCTTGTATTCTGCCTCTGTAGTCAGCCACTAGTTTTTCTTTGTAATACTGTAACTCATTTATATAGCAGGGATTGGATAATATAGCAGGGATTGGATAATATAGCAGGGATTGGATAATATAGCATAGAAAGCCAAATAATAATTTGTATTCAAGTTAAACACTAATAATATTCTGAGCAACATATAAGAGAACTCAGCACTTCTAAGATCTTTGAAAACCAGAGTATCAGCCTAGTGGGCCGGTCAGCCTATTCTGGGTGTGCAGACATTTGTTTTGGAAAGACGCATAATGGGGTAATTCCTATTCATTTTAACAACCTTGGCTGTAGCTACCACTGAATCAATGTAAGTTAATGTAGCAGATCAAGATTTTTTTTTTTCTTTTAGTTAGTTTTCTTCTAAAACAGTGAAAGCTAATGAGTAACAGAAGATGAAAACACAAACATACATACACACATATATAAAGGAAATACTTTTATGTTCTCACACTAAATGTGTAGTAAATGAAGCAAAACACAAAATACATTTTGCACCGGATTTCTTCCAGATACCAAAAATAAATCCAAGATATGACTAGGGCTATGAATTTAGCTAGATTTTAATGTGAAAATAAGAAACCTGAGTCTGGGAAAATTTACAGCCTTAGCAAATATAATCATAAGTTGCCTTATTTTTTTCCCCCTGAGTATTTATTTCAGACGGCCTCAGAAGCATACTACCTTCTTCTTTTAGCCAGTCATGGTATCCAACTCCCTAAATTAAACACACTAGAGACTCCTGAGAAATCGCAGACAGTGGATCACCAGAGATCAAGAGAGGAAGATATTTTCCAATGAAATCGATCCTTAACAGTAATACTAAAACACACAATTATTCACTTAATGTTTGGCTTAAAATAAAGTGTACTATTATCTTGAAAAATTCATTTTGATATTACTCCACAATGGATTGTGGTATTATCCATCAGTCTTGCTGATAATAAATGAAAATAACTATAGGCAGTTTCATTTTCCCACCAATATATTAAAATTAAAGCAGCAGAGTAGTCAGCAATTAGGCAACCTTTCATTATTTTTTTACCAATGCACTGATTTCATCAATAAATTATTCAAGTCACTCATTGATGATAGAATTGCCCTGTCATACAGCTATGGAAACAAATGAGAAATCCAACAGAATATAGTATTGGTTTCTGCAAGTTTAGTTGCTTTGTGAAATATCAAGGAGACATAGGCTAAAAGTCAGTAGCTATATAAGTAAAAAATAGCATATAATTCATGGAGATGAGACTCTTTTCACTGTGGACAATGTATCTGAATTGTAATCAATAACACCTATATCGAAAACACCTCAGATTTGTACATCCAAAAATGAAATGTTAAAAGCAATCTAGCATGCACATCTCACCACAGAAAATCAAGATGAACTCTACAGGGGCTCCAAAGCATTTCCTACTCTAGGGAGAAATAATATGAAAATCTATAATTTGGTAGATTTATATATGATAATATACTTAACTGTATATTAGAAATTTGCTTAATCTTTAGCCCATATTCTATACACATAGCAGAATATTATGCATAAATATAGGAAAATCATATAATATGCACCCACATGCCCATTATCTTGAACTTTTTCCATTTATATCTTCTATTTTTGCAAAAATATTTGAGTAAACAATATTAAGACTCTTCACTATGAAATAGTTTATTATGTTTTTCTAAATAAAATCAGTGCATTTTATCACTTAAAAGTAATAACATATTACATCTAAAAATGAACAATTATTAAACATTGAAGTAATTATTTAAAAACCTAATATATTAATACATCTTACATTCAAATTCCCAGATTGCCACATTATTGTTTCTTTACCCCTGTTGCCTTAGATCAGGCCACTATAACAAAGTATACTATAGTGTGTGGCTTATAAAAAAAAAAAAGAAATTTATTTCTCATAACTCTGGAGGCGAGAAAGTCCAAGATCAAGGCACTCACAGATTTGGTGTCTGCTGAGGGTCAGGAACCATTTCACGATACATAAATGGCCAACTGTCTTCTTGTTATATCCTCTCATGCCAGAAGAAGTGAGAGAGGTGTCTGAGGTGAGAAAAGTGTCTGGGATGAGAAAGGAGTCTGAGGTGAGAGAGGTGTCTGGGATTTTCTTATCAGGGCACTAATCTCATTCATGAGAACTTTGCCCTAATAATGTACCAAAAAAAATCTCCCAAAGACCCCACCAACCTAATATCATCACATGAATGTTAGAGCTTCAACATATGAATTCAGGGGTGAAACACACATACAGTCTCAACATTTGTTGAGACTAACCCTAACCCTAATCCTATAAGCTGAAAATTTGATTTCTAGTCTCTGTTTAACTTAGGTGAATCCTTTTTGGCAAGGACGTTTCATAGGTGGTGTGGAGCTTCTACTTATAGCACGTGGGTAGGTACACAGTGCTTTATCTTTTTATTCACAATGATGCGGAAGTTAATCACCAAGTGAGGGTGAGGATAGCTTTATTTATTCTTTGCAAACATTTTTCTTCTTCCCCAAGACTAGAAATACTGAATTGTGTAATATTTTTAAATCCTGAGAAAAATTGGACAACCGACTTTCCAACCAGTAGCTCTAAAAATAGTGATTTCCTAAAGCTTCCTTACTTTCACATTTACTGGATGACACTCTTTTGTAAAGAAGAACTTTTCCAAAAAAGTAAAACTATTTTGTTAATGTGTAATATGTATTTTTAGAAAGAAAGAATAAATAAATTATTTATTTTAATTAACATTTTTGTGGGTAAAATATGGTAAAATATCTGCCTTAGATAGCAACAATAAGCTGTTCTTTGATTGCAAGAAATTTTCAATTCTTTTATTATTATGGTTTCTAGATTTTAATATATTTAACTGTAGAAGTTTAGTAGTTATTTAATTAAAAATAATTGAATTATAACATACATACAGAAAAATACATAAAGCATAAGTATCAGTTCAGTTCAGCAAAGTCACTCAGTCATGTCTGACTCTTTGCGATCCCATGGACTGCAGCATGTCAGGCTTCCCTGTCAATCACCAACTCCCCGGGCTTACTCAAACTCATGTCCATTGAGTTAATGATGCCATCCAACCATCTCATCCTCTGTCATTCCCTTCTCCTGCCACTTTCAATCTTTCCCAGCATCAGGATCTTTTCCAGTGAGTCAGTTCTTCGCATCCGGTGGCCAAAGTATTGGAGATTCAGCTTCAGCATCAGTTCTTCTAATGAGTATCCAGGACTGATTTCCTTTAGGATGATGGACTGGTTGGATTTCCTTGCAGTCCAAGAGACTCACAAGAGTCTTCTCCAACACCACAGTTCAAAAGCATGAATTCTTCAGCACTCAGCTTTCTTTATAGTCCAACTCTCACATCCATACATGACTACTGGAAAAGCCACAGCTTCGACTAGATGGAACTTTGTTGACAAAATAATATCTCTGATTTTTAATATGCTGTCCAGGTTGGTCATAGCTGTTCTTCCAAGGAGCAAACATCATTTTATTTCATGGCTGCAGTCACCATCTGCAGTGATTTTGGAGCCCCCAAAATAAAGCCTATCGTGTTTTCATTGTTTCCCCATCTATTTGCCATGAAGTTATGGACTGGATGCCACAATCTTAGTTGTTTGAATGTTGAGTTTTAAGCCAACTGTTTCACTCTCTTCTTTCACTTTCATCAAGAGGCTCTTTAGTTCTCATTCACTTTCTGCCATAAGAATGGTGGCATCTGCATATCTGAAGTTATTGATATTTCTCTCAGCAGTCTTGATTCCAGCCTGTGCTTCATCCTGCCCAGCATTTTGCATGATGTACTCTGCATATAAGTTAAATAATCAGGGTGACAACATACAGCCTTGACATACTCCTTTCCTGATTTGGAACCAGTCTGTTGTTCCATGTCTAGTTCTAACTGTTTCTTCTTGACCTGCATACAGATTTCTCAACAGGCAGGTCAGATGATCTGGTATTCCCATATCTTTAAAAATTTGCCACAGTTTGTTGTGATCCACAACAGCACAGTTTGTTGTGATCACAGTTTCTTGTGATCCTCTTTATTGCCAAATTCAGACATAAATTGAAGAAATTAAGGAAAACCACTAGACCATTCAGGTATGACCTAAATCAAATCTCTTGTGTTTATACATTGATAGTGACAAATAGATTCAAGGAATTAGATCTGATAGATAGAGTGCCTGAAGAACTATGAACAGAGGTTCATGACATTATATAGGAGGCACTGATCAACACCATTCCCAAGAAAAACAAATGCAAAAAGGCAAAATGGTTGTTTGAGGAAGCCTCACAAATAGCAGAGAAAAGAAGTGAAAGGCAAAGGAAAAAATGAAAGATATATCCATTGGCATGCAGAGTTCCAAAGAATAGCAACAAGAGGTAAGAAAGCCTTCCTCAGTGATCAATGCAAAGAAATATTGGAAAACCATAGAATGGGAAATAGAAGAGATCTCTTCAAGAAAATTAGAGATACCAAGGGAACATTTCATGCAAAGATGGACTCAATAAAGGACAGAAACAGTATTCACCTAACAGAAGAAGAAGATATTAAGAAGAAGTGACAAGAATACACAGAAGAACTAAACAAAAAAGACCTCTATGACCCAGACAACAATGATGGTGTGATCACTCACCTAGAGCCAGACATCCTGGAATGTGAAGTCAGGTGGGCCTTAGAAAGCATCACTCTGAACAAAGCTAGTGGAGGTGATGGAATTACAGTAGAGCTATTTCAAATCCTCAAAGATGATGCTGTGAAAGTGCTGCAATCAATATGTCAGCAAATTTGGAAAACTTAGCAATGGCCACAGGATTGGAAAAGGTCAGTTTTCATTCCAGTCTCAAAGAAAGGCCATGCCAAAGAATGTTCAAACTACTGCACTCATCTCACATTTTAGCAAAGTAATGATCAAAATTCTCCAAGCCAGGCTTCAACAGTACATGAAACGTGAATTTCCAGATGTTCAAGCTGCATTTAGAAAAGGCAGAGGAACCAAGATCAAATTGCCAACATCCATTGAGTCATCGAAAAAGCAAGAGAGTTCAAGAAAAACATAAGTATATAAATTTTCAAAAAGTGTAGCACTGCTGTCTTAATACTTAGATCAAAAAGCATACCTTATATCATATCACACTAGTCAGAATGGCCATCATCAAAAAGTCTACAAACAGTAAATGCTGGAGAGAGTCTGAAAACGGAGTCTTCTTCAACTGTTTTTGGGAAATGCCAACTGACACAACCACTACGGAGAACAGTATGGAGATTGCTTAAAAACTAGAATTAAAACTACCATATGACCCAGCAATCACTCCCCTGGGCATATACTCTGAGGAAACCAGAAATGAAAAAAACATATGTACCCCAACGTTCATTCACAATGTTGAGGACTTGAAAGCAACCTAGATGTCCATTGGCAGATGAATGGATAAAGAAATAGTGGTATATATACACAATGGAGGAGAAGGCAATGGTAACCCACTCCAGTACTCTTGCCTGGAAAATCCCGTGGATGGAGGAGCCTGGAAGGCTGCAGTCCATAGGGTCGCAAAAAGTGACTTCACTTTCATGCTTTGGAGAAGGAAATGGCAACCCACTTCAGTGTTCTTGCCTGGTGAACAGGCACAGGGACAGGGGGCGCCTGGTGAGCTGCCATTTATGGGGTCGCACAGAGTCGGACATGACTGAAGTGACAGCATACACAACGGAATATTACTCAGCTATAAAAAGAACACATTTGAGTCAGTTCTAATGAGGGGGATGAAACTGAAACCTATTATACAGAGTGAAATAAGTCAGAAAGTGAAAGACAATAGTATATATATATATATATATATATATATATATATATATTTACTTTTGCTTTCACTTTATTATTATTACATCTATTATTATTACATCAGCTCCACCTTGGTAGATCATCAGGTATTAAATCCCTGAGATGGGAGACTCCCAATCTAGAGGTCACCACCTCTACCATGCCCAAACCCAGAGAATTATTGTGAGGGTCACATGAGAAACTGCGGGGGCGCTCCGCAGAAAGAGCGGAGGCAGTGGAACTTCCCTCAGCAAAGCCGAGGGGTTCCCGAGGAGAGGTGAGCCTGCTGTCCGCCAACCCAGCCCCTCGGCGAGCGAGAGACAATCAGACGCGACAGGGGTTCCATCGAAGCAGTTCCGGTTTATTGTTGCAAACTCCCGGGTTATATAGACAAACCAGAGGGTTTTAGGAGGGACTTTCCATAGTTGCACCAATCACATTAAAGGTCAAATTGTCACCTTCATTATAACAGGAGTCTATAGAGATCACACACTGTCTATGTGCACAGAAATCAAGAGAGCCAATTAAAAACTTTGACAGACAACATAGACCCTGCCCGCATCTCTTCTGCCAGGCGCCATCTTAGGTTTTCGACCGCAAAGCTAGCCCCTTTGTTTTTAAGGTTTCCCATTTAGGGCCCCACAAGAAACGAATGCCCAACACTATAAAATGCAACATGTTTCAGAGACTGCTTCACACATGGTAGGTGCTCAGTGCATGACTGTTGAATGAGGCAACTTTGTTCCATGAGCCTGTGTATCTTGTAGACAGAGAGAAAGGCAGCTTGCTTCATGTGTCACTGAAAATGAATCCATTGTCCCAGGTGTAGTCTGCCTCCTACTAAATGAAAGAGGCATGCAAGATTTGACACACAGTAGGCAGACTTCCCGAGAGTCGGCATCTTAAAGCCTTGAGTGCATTCTCACAGAAATATCAAAGTCCTTTATAGCCCTTTTAGGTTTGGTTTCAGGGTAATCTTGTCTGGAAATAGACAAACAAGAGTTCTTCCTCCCCTTTGGATTCTTTTTTTTTTTTTTTTAATTTTACTTTACAATACTGTATTGGTTTTGCCATACATTGACATGAATCTGCCACGGGTGTACATGAGTTCCCAATCCTGAACCCCCTCCCACTTCTCTCCCCATATCATCTCTGTGGGTCATCCCAGTGCACCAGCCCAAATCATCCTGTATGTGGTATCAAACAATAGTATATTAATGCATATATATTGAATCTAGAGGGGTTCCCAGTGGCTCAAATGGTAAAGACTCCACCTGGGTTCATTTCTTGGGTCAGAAAGATTCTCTGTAGGGGGCCATGCAACCCACTCCAAGTATTCTTGCCTGGAGAATCCCATGGACAGAGGAGCCTGGCAGGCTATAGTCCAGTAGATCGCAAAGAATCAAACATGACTGAAGCGACTTAGTACAGCACAGCACATGAGTGCAGGACTGCAAAGGAGACACAGACATAGTGAACAGATTTGGACTCAGTGAGAGAAGGGGAGGGTGGGATGATTTGGAAAAAAATAGCATTGAAACATATACATTACTATATGCAAAATACATAGCCAGTGGGAGTTTGATGCATGAAGCAGACAACCAAAGCCAGTGCTCTGACAACCTGGAAGGATGGCGTAGGGAGGTGATGAGGGGATTCAGGAGGAAGGGATACGTGTATGCCTATGGCTAATTCATGTTTATGTATGGCATCACAATGTTGTAAAGTAATGATCTTCCAATTAAAATTTTTTAAAAAGAAAAGAGAATCTTAGAATCACTTCAAGAAACTTCCCTTATGTCCTTCTCCTGTCACCCTGAAAATATCTACTACCTTCACTTCTAATATCACAGATTACCACTGCTTGTTTTTGAACTTTACAAATATGAAATCTTACACTATGCATTATTTTGTATCTGGGTCCTTTCACCCAATTGTATTTATGATATTTCTCTATGGTGTTGCTTATAGTTATGTTCATTCTCATTGCTATAGTGTCTTATTTCATTTCTGAATATGCAACTATTTATCTATCTATTCTATCCTCGTTGAGAATGTGCATATATATTCAGTCTTGGAATATTTCCAATAATATAACTATGCACATTATTATAACATCTTTTGATATATACTACTTTTCTATTGAGTATATATAGATATGTGCTCCCACGTGGATCAAAACATAATACACATATATTCCAACACTACCATCGACGATATAAAAGGGTTTCAGTTCTATATCTCTGCCAACTTGATATTGTCATACTTTTTTACTTCAGCCATTCTTGTCAGTGACAGTGGTATCACATTTCATTTTAAATTTTAGTTCCTTGATGACTTAGTAAAAATAAAACATTTGAAAAGTATATTCACTGGTATTTTGCATATATCTTTTTGGTATAATACTTGTTTGTTATTTTGCCCAAACTATTGTTAGATTGTCTACTTTTCTTATTGACTTATAGAGCATTTGTAGGACTTACTCTGAATAAGAGTTCTTAGTAAGACATTCACATTAAGATTATCCATCCCTGACAGTTTTTTCTTTATACTATTAATAGTTTCTTTGTTGTTGTTGAGTTACTATGCCCAACTCTTTTGAGACCTCATGGACTGTAGCCCACCTGGTTCCTCTGTCCATTGGATTCTCTAGGTAAAAATACTGGAGTGGGTTGCTGTTTCCTCTTCCTGATCCAGGAGATCTTCCAAACTCAGGGGCCAAACCCTCATCTCTTACGTCTCCTGCATTGTAGTTGGAGAACACTGTGTCACCTGGGAAGCCCCAGTGGTGTGAAAACCTTGAAATAATCAGTTTTGAAAGATTTCCAATTTAAAATGTTTTCCCTTAGTTAGATTTTTATCATGTAAAAATATTTTTCTACTTCAAGGCTGTGAAGATCATCTGTTTTCTTTCAAAGTGTTATTGTTTTACCATTCACATTTGGTTGTGAAATCTCTGGAATTAATTTGTCCTTTTACACAGTGGATTTGCTTTGTTAATATTTTGCCTAGGATTTTCTGCTTTTTCATTGGTCAACTTCTATTTTTTTTTTTTTTAATTTCTGTTGAGTAAATACCTAGAAGTGGAATTACTAGGTCAATACTTTTCTACATAAATTTTTTCCAAAAATAAAATCTGTCAAACTGTTTTCCACAGTGATCATGTCACCTGTATTTCTGATAGAAACAAATGAGAGTTCCATTTTCTCCAAATCTCCACATAAATGTTACAATATATATCATATCTATTTACTTAGAGATTCTTGTGGATATGCAGAAGAATCTTAGTGTGGTTTTAATTGGGTATAATAAATAATGATACTGAGCATATTTTCATATACTTTTTGTCATTTGTATATACTGTTTGCTGATACATCCATTTAAATCTTTGACTCATCTTTTTATGAGACTTTTTGTTCTTATAACTGAGTTTTGGCAGCACTTTATGATCATTGGATGAAATTCTTTGTTATATATGTTGATTATTATTCTGAAAAAGATTCCCTGAAGCATATTTTCTCAGTGCTCTCTTTTATAATCAGTTCTACTTAACCCTCTTTTTTTTTTTTTAAATACTTTATTCTACTTTACAATACTGTATTGGTTTTGCCATACATGACATGAATCAACCACAGGTGTACACGATCTCCCAATGCTGAAGCCCCTCCCACCTCCCACCCCACACGGTCTCCATGGATCATCCCGTACACCAGCTTCAAGCATCCTGTATCCTGTATTGAACATAGACTGGCGCTTCGTTTCTTACATGATAGTATACATGCTTCAGTGTCATTCTCCCAAATCATCCCACCCTCTCCTTCTCCCTCAGAGGCCAAAAGTCCGTTCTATACCTCTCTGTCTCTTTTGTTGTCTCACATAGAGGGTCTTGATTACTATCTTTCTAAATTCCATATATATGTGTCAGCATACTGTATTGGTGTTTTTCTTTCTGGCTTACTTCACTTTGTATAATCGGCTCCAGTTTCATCCATCTCATTAGAACTGAGTCAAATTTATTCTTTTTAAGGGCTGAGTAATACTCCATTGTGTATATGTACCACAGCTTTCTTATCCATTCATCTGCTGATGGACATCTAGGTTGTTTCCACGTCCTGGCAATTATAAACAATGCTGCAATGAACATTGGGGTACATGTGTCTCTTTCAATTCTGGTTTCCTCCGTGTGTATGCCCAGCAGGGCGATTGCTGGGTCATAAGGAAGTTCTATTTCCAGTTTTTAAGGAATCTCCACACTGTTTTCCATAATGGCTGTACTAGTTTGCTTTCCCATCAACAGTGTAAGAGGGTTCCCTTTTCTCCACATCCTCTCCAGCATTTATTGCTTATAGACTTTTGGATCACAGCCATTCTGACTGGTGTGAAATGGTACCTCACTGTGGTCTTGATTTGCATTTCTCTGATAATGAGTGATGTTGAGCATCTTTTCATGTGTTTGTTAGCCATCCGTATGTCTTCTTTGGAGAAATGCCTATTTAGTTCTTTGGCCCATTTTTTGATTGGGTCTTTTATTTTTCTGGAGTTGAGCTGCATAAGTTGCTTGTATGTTTTTGAGATGAGTTGTTTGTCAGTTGCTTCATTTGCTATTGTTTTCTCCCATTCAGAAGGCTGTCTTTTCACCTTGCTTATAGTTTCCTTTGTTGTGCAGAAGCTTTTAATTTTAATTAGATCCCATTTGTTTATTTTTGCTTTTATTTCCAGTATTCTGGGAGGTGGGTCATAGAGGATCCTGCTGTGATTTATGTCAGAGAGTGTTTTGCCCATATTCTCCTCTAGGAGTTTTATAGTTTCTGGTCTTACATTTAGATCTTTAATCCATTTTGAGTTTATTTTTGTGTGTGGTGTTAGAAAGTGTTCTAGTTTCATTCTTTTACAAGTGGTTGACCAGTTTTCCCAGCACCACTTGTTAAAGAGACTGTCTTTACTCCATTGTATGTTCTTGCCTCCTTTGTTGAAGATAAGGTGTCCATATGTGTGTGGATTTACCTCAGGGCTTTCTATTTTGTTCCATTGATCTATATTTCTGTCTTTGTGCCAGTACCATACTGTCTTAATGACTGTGGCTTTATAGTAGAGCCTGAAGTAAGGCAAGTTGATTCCTCCAGTTCCATTCTTCTTTCTCAAGACTGCTTTTGCTATTTGAGTTTTTTGTATTTCCATACAAATCTTGAGATTGTTTGTTCTAGTTTTGTGAAAAATACTGTTGGTAGATTGATAGGGATTGCATTGAATCTGTAGATTGCTTTGGGTAGTATACTCATTTTCACTATATTCACTCTTCCAATCCATGAATATGGTATATTTCTCCATCTATTAGTGTCCTCTTTGATTTCTTTCATCAGCGTTTTATAGTTTTCGATATATAGGTCTTTAGTTTCTTTAGGTAGGTACTGAACCAGGAAGAAATAGAAAATCTTAACAGACCCATCACAAGCACGGAAATTGAAACTGTAATCAGAAATCTTCCAGCAAACAAAAGCCCAGGTCCAGCCGGCTTCACAGCTGAATTCTACCAAAAATTTAGAGAAGAGCTAGCACCTATCTTACTGAAACCATTCCAGAAAATTGCAGAGGAAGGTAAACATCCAAACTCATTCTATGAGGCCACCATCACCCTAATTCCAAAACCTGACAAAGACGCCACACACACAAAAAGAAAACTACAGGCCAATATCACTGATGAATATAGATGCAAAAATTCTTAACAAAATTCTAGCAATCAGAATCCAACAACACATTAAAACGATCATACACCATGACCAAGTGGGCTTTATCCCAGGGATGCAAGGATTCTTCAATATCCACAAATCAATCAATGTAATTCACCACATTAACAAATTGAAAAATAAAAGTCATATGATTATCTCAATAGATGCAGAGAAGGCCTTTGATAAAATTCAACATCCATTTATGATAAAAACTCTCCAGAAAGCAGGAATAGAAGGAACGTACCTCAACATAATAAAAGCTATATATGATAAACCCATAGCAAACATTATCCTCAATGGTGAAAAATTTAAAGCATTTCCCCTAAAGTCTGGAACAAGGCAAGGGTGCCCACTTTCACCACTACTATTCAATATAGTTCTGGAAGTTTTGGCCACAGCAATCAGAGCAAAAAAAGAAATAAAAGGAATTCAAATTGGAAAAGAAGAAGTAAAACTCTCACTGTTTGCAGATGACATGATCCTCTACATAGAAAACCCTAAAGACTCGACCAGAAATCTACTAGAGCTAATCAATGAATATAGTAAAGTTGCAGGATATAAAATCAACACTCAGAAATCCCTTGCATTCCTATACACTAATAATGAGAAAGCAGAAAAAGAAGTTAAGGAAACAATTCCATTCACCATTGCAACGAAAAGAATAAAATACTTAGGAATATATCTCCTTAACCCTCTTTAAAATAACTGTTTGGAAAAAATTCATTAACATTGTCAGGTTTCTGATATTTTTAATCTATCATTTTTATGATTGTATAGAATTTTAGCTTTTCTCATCAGAAACATTGACTTGTTATCATTACTATCTCTTCCTCATAAGCAGATTTTCTTTTGCACTCAACTATTCCATTATATGTAAAATTAAATGGGAAGATTTCTGAATGAAATATTATTTATTACTTTTTAATTTTGTAGTTAAATAGCTGTTTTTTGATATCCGAGACCACCTACTGAGATATTAGAAAGAAAATAAAAAATATCCTGGGCAACTGCAATTAAAATAAGTCTTTGATCTTTCTAACCAAGATGGATCTATCAAAAGTCCAAAGTGTGGTTAAAATTTGTTATTTTTCCTATAAAATATATGAAGTGAAGTTATGAAAATTGAGGAAAGCATGTGTTTAACAAAAAAGTATGTGTTTAACAAAATACAGATATACCAGCATATATATCAATAGTTTTCACCAAGATGTTTGATAAACTACAGAGCCAAACATTTGGAGATTCTAACAAAATTCTAGAGTTAGTCTTTATAGATTCAATAAATAGCCCGTTTAGATCACAGTGAGAGATAGTTCATAACTCTTCATGATCTCTATGATAGAAAAGGGAAATAGTTTCTTAATATATTTTGACCCTAGTGTTGATATTTTGCATCTCCACCATCCTCTTACATGTCTAAATCTAGTTCATTTTAGTAAATCAAAGGTTTATAGCAGTTCAGTGAGTAATGAGAAATTTTTAATAATGGTGAACACTAGCAGTGTACAATCGTTTAAGTTCATTGTGATATTAAGCTTGAGAAACTAATAAGGCAAATAATTTGATAAAGCATAAAGTATCTGAGATTGCTTTTTTACTTGTTGAGAATGATTTTATTTTTGAATTGGGGCAGTTCAAGATGACAGGACCCATGTAAGAGTCCACCTGCTGGTGGATGCTGATGTCTTAAATCTGAATTAGGTGCATATATAAATGGACAGTTCCCTCCTATTATACAATTTAGGGCTTCCCTGGTGGCTCTGATGGTAAAGAATCTGCCTGCAATGCAGGAGACCCGGGTTCGATCCCTGGATTGGGAAGATCCCCTGGAGAAGGAAATGGCAACCCACTCTAGTATTCTTGCCTGGAGAATCTTATGGACAGAGGAGTCTGGAGGGCTTCAGTCCGTGGGATTGCAAAGAATTGAATGATGGAGTGACTAACGCTTTCACTTTCACTTTAGATATTTAGCAAAATGCTGAAGAAAACATAGCTTGTTCCTATGAAACATGTGCAATCCTTTAAGAGAAATGGTCTAGTTACAGTTACTTCCTAACTTACAATTAGTAACTTACAGTTACTTCTTATCATAACTAATGGTCCTTGGAAAAAAGAAACATTTTGGTAACATTTCTAATTCCATGTGCTGAAGCCCCATCAAGAAAAGAATTCTGAGCATTTATATGATTCACTTTGTTGATGGTAGAAACCAATGCAACATTGTAAAGCGATTATCTTCCAATTAAAAATATTTTTTAAAATTTTCAAAATATATATGGACATTCATGTAAATGAGGATCAGGTTCAAGTACACATAATAACAACAATAATAAATTGGATTAAACACACTAGAATTTATTCTTTCACATTAAAATGAAAACAAAAGAAATATCATCAAAGAAAGGAAACATCACAAAAACAAAACAACTCCCCTCTCCAGCAACAACAACAAAAAACAAGACTTCCTAGACAATATGCAAGCTCTGTAAAGTCATTTAACTTCTTTCTGCTAGGCTTTCTAGACTCAAGGTCAGAGGATAGACTAATATATACAGACAACACAGCCATCATGTTCAGTTCTTCCAGGCAAAGGAAAAGCAAGGAAAATCTATATGAGTGTGCTATAAAATGATGAATTAGCCACAGTCTGTCCCTTTACCTGACCTCATTCACATACATCCTTGTTTCTATATGTAGACACACTTTACTTCTCATAACCCCAAATTCTCTTTAATTTACTATTAGATCTACATCTGGACTAGTTCAGCTCCCCAGATTAGGTTCATATGTGTCTCCTCCTGGTCCGCTAAACTATAAATTGAATGGTAACTCATCTGCTTGAAACTTACTTCACATTGATGAACAAGGAACAACACAGCTCATTAAAACACCTCACCATAAAAGGGATAAGTAGGTAATATTTAGCAGTCCCTGATTTCTGGCCAACAATAGTTAGGCTGCACCAAGTATAAGTTATCTGGTTAGACCTCAGCTTTGGGCCCCAGAATGTTATTCCTGGTGCATTATCTTCCAGTACCATATCAAAACTGGAGTGTTGATTTTAACTTTAGCATCTCATCTCGTCTTGGTAAAAGGAGCCAAGACAAGCTTCTACAGGTAGGATTGGTGTTTCCTTTATAAGTTTCCTCAAAAAACTAGGAAACTCGGGGTCTATATTTTTTCTTCGTTATGTGTTTGAATAACTACAAGCTTTATCAGGAAGTAATTTTTTAGCTTAATGTCTCAGATCTTTACTTACTAGCTTCAGGGCCTTTTCTCTCCATCCCTCATAATTTATTGGCCCATGCCACAAAGTCTTCTGAAGTAATAGGCTTCAACAGGAAAGAAATATTTAATTCCATCTTTAACAGGTTCATCACTTTGTACAATGAAGCACAAGTCTTACTTGTTAAGACTGCATTTTCTAAATTTGCCAAGCCTCAAATTACAGCACTTTGCTTCTCATATTACAAATTCCATAAAACAAATTTTGTTTTGTTTAAAATACCCACCCCCAGGCTAGAAATAACAGTGTATGCAGAGAGAGGTGAAAAACTTAGGTAGCTTGTAAGTTCTTAAATCATAACACCCTCTTCTGTTGATTGTATCTATTGTATTGATTTAATATATTCAGTTTCTTTAAGAGTTGGCTTATATTACTGAGAGCATGGGGGTTATGTCATTCAATTCTTCTTTCTTTCTTTTTCTTCATTATCAAGAATCATAGGGGCATCTCTGCCTTCCAAATGACTTAACTCTTCCCCAGGAGCACTGCTTTACCAGAGTGCCACCTCTGATCTCTTTCAACTCTATTTAAACTCTATTTGATTTCCTCATAAAGGAGTCAGTGAACTCCTAACTCAGGAGCTAAGTTCAGCCTACTGCCTATATTTGTAAACCCTGTGCTTTGGGAAATAACCATGCATTTTTTTTTAATGCATCATCTAAGACTGTGTTCATGTTACAATGACATGAATGGAGTAGGACCACAGAGACCATTATGGACACCAGCAAAACCTAATATAATTACTATTTGGATTTTGCATAAAAATGTTGGCAACCCCTGACATGGTAGCTAGTACTCTGATCTATTCATCTCATTAATATTCAATGTATTTCTTAACTAAGTCAGTATATTATAATAGTTTGATAAGGCAGCTATGACAAAGTTTCACAGAATGAATGGCTTAAACAACAGAAACTGTCTCACAATTCAGGAGTCTAGAATTGTTTCTTAATAGTTGTGATATTTTCAAAATTGAGTGTTCTAAATTTATACAGCTGTGTCACTGAGACAAAAGTAATTCTCTTTGTACATGTGTATGAGTGTGTGTGTGTGTGTGTGTGTGTGTATGTGTGTGTGTGTGATGAAAGGAGACCATATTAAGTTACTAAACTAAGTTAACCATGTGATTAATTTTTACATGTTTGTTGTTCTTCATTATCTTTCATATAAGTGAGCTGCAGATCTTTAAAACATTTAAAATTCTACTATGCTTACTAATGAAACAGAAGGATATTTTAAAAATCAATAAAATAACTAAATCCAAAAGAGTAAAACCTGAAGATGGTAATGTCAGGATGTCTACAATTTGCATCTCAGTTTGGATTATTTTATCATGCCATCAGTAGATACTAGAATTTTGGAGAAGTTAAATATTAATTTTTGAAAAAGAGCTAGCTTGCTTATCATTTATCAAGTTAATAAACATTTATCTAGAATATATTATGAATGCTGTGTTAGAAATTGAGCACTCACTGGGATTTTATAAGAGGTTTGTCCTTTAGTGATAGTTGCTATCTATTTGGAAGACCCATATAAATAAAATAATTGTGCCATCTTATCAGTGATGCAAAGGCAAAAATATAACTCTGTAATAAAGTATAATGAGCACCTATTTGAAGAGATCTACTTTTGGCACAGACAGACAGACTCTGGTACTTTTGCTTCCACAACAATTGTCTGGGGGCTGCCTGGGAAGAGACTGTCTGTGATTGAAATCAGAAGCAGATCTTAAAGACAGTGAAGCTGAAGACTGTCAGTTGGTTTCATTACTTGCAGTCAAATGACAATTTCTTTCTCAAATAGAGATCTGAATGGCATATTTCCATGACTGCTATTAAACTGAAAGTTGGATATGAAAGTCTTAGAGCTGCTTAGATGTTGAGCAAGGTGGAGACAGAAGTGTCCTTGGATTTGGCAAAATAGAGTTACTTGATGATTTAAGAGAGGTTTTTAAGAGAGAAGTTTGAAAGAATTTTTAAAAATGAACTAGAATATCTTGAAACATGTATGAAGTTTGGAAACAGTATGATATGAAAGAGAACAAAGACATCATGTAGGTGTTTCACTGGTGAGTTTGTTGAAGAAAGAGTGTTTCCAAATTTAACAATTTTTGCTTTGATTTTGTAAGAGATAAAGAATTTATGGATTTTATTGAATTAAGTAGAGAACAAGTGAGTGAAGATGCAGGAAGTTAAGGGAAATTGTCAAAAATATAAGAACTATTCAGAGAAGACAGAAAATTAGACTCAGGACTAAAATGGAAAGAAAACATAATTTCTTTAGGAATAAGAGTAGAAATATATATATATATATATATATATATATATATATATATATATATAATTGAAATGGAGGAAATAGAAGTTTGGTACTTTCAAAAGTAAAAAGTAAATTTGTTAGTGGAAAGATAAGGGAGTTTCAGACCTCCAGCTTACATTTTCTCAATGGATTATGATGAAGTGCCATCATAGAAAGTGAGAAATCAAATTCAAGAGTGTAGAGAATGGGTGGCTTTTCAGGTAGTGTTTTGTGAACCACATAACTGTGAACACAAATAACATGTGTTCATGTCATTATAAAGTCAGAGTCTTTATGGATTTCCTAGGAGTCACTAGTGGTAAAAAAAAAAAAAAAAAACCTGCCAAGGCAGGAGATATAAGAGATATGGGTTCGCTCCCTAGGTTGCAAAGATCCCCTGGAGAAGGAAATGTCAGCCCACTCCAATATTCTTACTGGAGAATCCCACGGACAGAGGAGACTGGCAGGCAACAGTCCATTGAGTCTCAGAGTCAGACACGACTCAAGCGACTTGGCACATACAAGAAAATGAGGTGAGAGAGGTAAGAATTCTTCAAGGGTGTGACTAAAATGATGAGCAAGTAATATTGTTAAGAAGTCAGAGACTTTTAGTTGTACATATCCTGGAACAAGTCATATGAAAGAACAGATGATTGGTATAAAAGGTGAAATATTTGAAATAGAGATTTTTAGAAAGAATTCACATTTAGGTGTAAAATTGGAAATGACCAACTGAGGTGGTATGGTCAGAAATATCATGAAATAAGCACATCAAGGAGTAAAGAAGTCAAGGAACTGAGAGGTCTCCTTCCAAGATGATAGAAGTAGGCATTAAAATAAAGATAGCTATACAAGGGCCGAACTCTTTAAGAAAAGTAGAATGGGAAAGGTCATGGACTGTCAAGAGGGATAGATGGCACCCATATATTTTGAGGAACAGGATTAACTGCATTTATTTCCTTCCTCCCTGGCTGCTCACGAAAGAGGTGAAGAACTTAAATACAATGTCACACGTGGAACCAGAAGGTCACCAACCTCATGTTTGCTTACTGCTCAGTGTCAAGTTCATGAGGTCACTGATATCTGGATAAACTTCAAAAAGTGGTGGTGGTGAAAAGAAAGAAAAATCTTTCTTGATTTATTCTTTATAAGAGGAAAGTTACCAGCATGTTTTGTTGAGCCATCAAATTTTAGAGGTTTAGTCTATACCATTCATTTCACATGAGAGAAAACCAAAGCTTTTTTAAGCTAAGTGAGTTTTTCAAGCTCACACGCTTGTTACCAGCCAAGCCTTGACTAATCCTAGGTTTCTAACTCCCAGTTTACATGCTTTGCTCTAGGCAGGCTTATTCTCCTCTAAGAACAATTTTTCAGGTACAGTGTATGTACCTGATTAATTTTTAGGACACACAGTGTTTTTTTCCTTCATAAATATTTAAAAAGCAGAAAGTGATTCTCTTTTGGCATAAGAAGTACTTAGGATTCCTATCTATAATACTTGACAATGAGGAAATGGTGACAGATTTAGCATGCATCCTTTCATTTGAACAAAAGCAATTCTTTAAATTCCATGGCATTTATACAATCCAATGCTAAAAAGCAGCAGCATCACCAAACATGTCCTTAATATAACCTCAAGGAGAATACCTTTGCAACGGGTTGTTATAACAGTTTTATTTCTACCTGAAACAGGGTTTTTTGCCTTGATGAAAGTAACAGGGAAGAAAACACAATATTCTTCTTATTTGTGGTTTAGAGACTGATCAGAGCACTGCTACATCTATAAATAAGCTTTTGTGAGAGTCCCCGAGGTCCTGCCACAAGTCCACTGTCACAGTTTATTGGCTAATCAGCAAAGAATTGAAATCTTGATTGGCTTTATTTGTTGGCTGATTGAAACACTGAGATAGGAAGTAGTGGACAGATTAATTAATTTGTGCTGGGGAATCCAAAGTTAATCTAAAGAATGCTGTCACTTTGATTGATGGCTGTGTGAGGGAAGAAGTCTTTAAAAACCACCACGAATCTTCACTCTGTGGGCACATAAATACAAGGTTTTGTCTATTTAACTGATTGAATTCCACTGAACAATACTGAATACTAATGTTTCTGTGCATTACAATCACCACACGTTTTAAAGCTGGACTGTACAGGACAGAGAAGAATGGACAAATAACATTAATAAGAACAGACAAATGAGACTTGAATCTTATCATGTCCAAGAAATAAGAATTTCCACTTTACTAACGTATCATCTATGCAGTTGTTTTAACCTAAATGTCAAAAAAATCTATTTTACAAATTTGTAGTATATACTAAGTATGAATCTATAATTGGTAAGATAGTATTTTTTTCTTAAAAACCAGAAAAAGATTTTTATACTTTTGGAATCTTTAGAAAAGCAAAGAAATAGAACAGCTAATATTAATTTATATTAAGAACTCTTTATAATTGACATACAATAAGTTGAATATATTTAAAGTGTACAAAGAGTTTTGACATTTGTATGTAAACATCAAGACAAGAACATGTTGATTGCCTCAAGAAAATTGCCTCATATCCCATTTCAATCCCTCTATTTTCCTACTCTTGGTCCATTAGATCTCAGGCAAACACTAATGTGATTTATGGGATTCTCTAGATTTTATATAAATGTAATTGTAGAGTATATATACCTTTTGTCTGGCTTCTTTCACTCAGCATAATTACTTTGAAATGTACAAATGTTTTTGCATATAACAATAGTTCATTAAGCTTTAGTATTGAATAGCACTGCATTGTAAGGGTATGACTTAATTTGTTTATTCACATGCTGAAGGGTTTTGAAAGAAGTGTGTGCTAGTCCCTCAGTCACGTCCAACACTTTGTGACCCCAGGGACTACAACCCATCACAATTCTCTGTCCATGAAATTCTCCAGGCAAGAATGCTGGACTGGGTAGCCAGTCTCTCTTCGAAGGGATCTTCCCGACCCAGGAATCCAACCAGAGTTGCCTGCATTGCAGGCAAATTATTGGGCTTTGAAGTTATTTCTAGTTTGGGCATATTTCAAATAAAACTTATGTTAACATTTGAGTGCAAGTCTTTGGGCTTACGCTTTTTTGGGGGTAAATAGAATTGTAACTGAATACATGACAAGTATAAGTTAAAGAAAAAAAACTGCCAAAACTTTTTTTTTCCTTTTTTTGCAAAGAACATATTTGCAAATCAAATATCTGGGAAAAAAGTAGTTGTATACAGAACAGTAAAGGATTTCTAAAATCCATTTTATATTCCTATCATAAATGTCAGATAATTCCTGTTCTTCTACCTCTTCACCAACACTTAGCATGGTCAATTTCAATTTTACTTTTTCTACTTAGGGTAAGTAGAGTTGTATCTGTAGTAAGCATTTCCATAATGTTTTTGATGTTATGCATCTTTCCATATGCTTATGTGTCATTTATTTATTTTATCTAATGGAAAGTATCTGTTCAAATATCTCTTTTTTTTAAGCAATTGAATTTTTAGATCTTTTACTAAACTATATATGACTGCTTTTTCAGATATTTGATTTGCAAATATGTTCTTCCAGTCTATGGCTATTATCATTTACTAGGTATTTGTTTTCTATTTCCCCCATCTGTTCTTTGTTCCCTATTTTTGTTTTCTTTGGATACATTATTTTTTATAATTTTACTTTCAATTCAGTTTAGTTTAGTCACTCAGTTGTGTCTGACTCTTTGCGACCCCATGAACTACAGCACACCAGGCCTCCCTGTCCATTACCAACTGCCGGAGTCCACTGAGTTGGTGATGCCATCCAACCATCTCATTCTCTGTCATCCCCTTCTCCTCCTTCCCTCAATCTTTCCCAGCATCAGGGGCTTTTCCAGTGAGTCAGCTCTTTGCATTAGATGGCCCAAGTATTGGAGTTTCAGCTTCAACATCAGTCCTTCCAGGGAACATTCAAGACTGATTTTTAGGATGGACTGGTTGGATCTCCTTCCAGTCCAAGGGACTCACAAGAGTCTTCTCCAACACCAGTTCAAAAGCATCAATTCTCTGGCACTCAGCTTTCTTCACAGTCCAACTCTCACATCCATACATGACCACTGGAAAAACCATAGCCTTGACTAGACGGACCTGTGTTGGCAAAGTAATGTCTCTGCTTTTCAATATACTATCTAGGTTGGTCATAACTTTCCTTCCAAGGAGTAAGCGTCTTCTAATTTCATGGCTGCAATCACTGCAGTCACCATCTGCAGTGATTTTGGAGCCCAGAAAAATAAAGTCAGTCACTGTTTCCACTGTTTCCCCATCTATTTGCCATGAAGTGATGGGACTGGATGCCATGATCTTAGTTTTCTGAATGTTGAACTTTAAGCCAAATTTTTCACTCTCCTCTTTCATTTTCATCAAGAGGCTCTTTAGTTCTTCACTTTCTGCCAAAGAGTGGTGTCATTTGCATATCTGAGGTTATTGATATTTATCTTAGCAATCTTGATTCCAGCTTGTGCTTCCTCCAGCCCAGCATTTCTCATGGTGTAACTCTGCATATAAGTTAAATAAGTAGGGTGGCAATATACAGCCTTGACGAACTCCTTTTCCTATTTGGAACCAGTCTGTTGTTCCTTTACCTTGTTTATTGACTCATTAGCTAGAACTTGTTGTGCAGATAGTATAGTTTTAGAGTTTATTGCAGATATCTATACCAGAATATATTTTCAAGTGATATTATACCACAGTATTATTTCTTTCATTACTTCAAACTTTGTGGTCATCTGCTTTTTCACTTGCATTGTTTCTATTTACAAGTTTTATTTTGTCTCTGGTTTAAGATTTTTTCTCTTCATTCCTGTTTTCCGGCAATTAGATTATGATGTGTCTCAATGAAATTTTCTTTATGTATCTTATACTGACTTTTACTGAACTACTTCATCATGTGGGTTTGTTTTATAAATAAAAAAATTAGAAATTTTTTGCCAGTATTTTTCAAATGTTTCTTTTTTTTTTCTGTCTCCTTTCCCAATATCCTTTCAAGCTACCAACTGGACACGCATTAATTTACCTGGTAAGCATTTTCTTTTCTACATATTTATTTTTTATTTTGTTTTCATTGTATTTTGGAGTATAATTGATTTACAATGTTGTATCCATTTCAAATGGACAACAAAGTGATTTAATTATACATATATATATATATATATATATATGTATAAACAGTCTTCATTGCTATGTTTTCAACTCCACTAACATTTTCTCTTGTAGTATCAAATCTGTGAATAGTGTGAAAGTCACTCACTTGTGACCTACTCTTTGTGACTCAATGGACTGCAGCCTGCCAGGCTCTTCTGTCCATGGAATTCTCCAGTCAAGGATAATGGAGTGGGTAGTCACTCCCTTCTCTAGGGGATCTTTCCAACCCAGGAGTTAAACCAGGTCTCCCACATTGCAGGTAAATTCTTTACCATCTGAGCCACCAGGGAAGCCCTCTGTGAATAATCCTATCAAATTTCTTCAACTTAAAGACTTTAGTTTTCCTTTCTAAAAGTTTGTTTAATCCTTTTCTTTTCATTCTTCAATGTACTTAATTATATCTTTGACAATATGGAGTATAGTAATATTATTAACTATTTAATGTTCTTTTCTGATAATTCTCACATATGTGTTAATTCAGGTTAGGTTCAATGAATCATTTCTTCCCATTATATTTTCCTGTTTCTTTAGATGCTGCTCTTCTATGGGTATCAGGTATTGTAAACTGAATCTTGTTGGGGGCTTGATATTTTTGTATTCCTGGTGTACACACACACACACACACACACACACACAAACATGTGACTAAGAGGTGAGGAATCCACCCGCAATGCTGGAGACACAGGTTTGATTTTGATCCCTGGGTCAAGAAGAACCTCTGGAGAAGGAAATGGCAACCCACTCTGATATTCTTGCCTGGGAAATTCCATAGACTGAGAAGTGTGACAGACTAGTCCATGGGGTCACAAAAGAGTCAGACATGAATTAGTGACTAAATAATAACAGCAATACATATAGACACTTACTGTTTAGTATGCTTAGATTAGCTGTATGCCTATCACCTTTACTCAAGGAGGCACTTAATTTACTTATTAAAATAAAAGTAAATTGATCTGTTAGTCAGGACCAGAGCATCATTTAATCTAGATGTAATTACCTCTTACCTTCTTAGCACTCTAGCCAGTTCTCCGTGAGTTTTGACATGTTCTAGTCTGGCTGGTTAAAATAGCTATTATTCCAGTTTCTATGTGAGTGCTGACTTCTCTCTCATTATCCTTTCATATGATTCTTTCTACAGATTCAGACACTTTCCTTGCTTGCATGCTTTGATCACTACTATGCTAAATGTTACATTTGGACTCTGTATATCTCTGGGATTCTCTTTCTATGTAGTTCTTTTCACAGCTATTCTGTATTGGAAATTGTAGCCACATTGATTCTTCATTTTCTGTCTCTCAGGGGTTCCTTTCTTTTACTGCCTGATGTCTAGTGTCTTGAATACTATCATTTTATATTTTATCTATTTATTACTGTGTGTTTGTTTCAGTTGAGAAGATAAATCCAGTTACTCTTATTTCTTCTTGACTGAAAGCAAAGGGCTCTTTTCTTGTGTTTTAATGTATCTAAAAATGTAGGCATTATTTTGGCTATGCCATGTAACTTATGGGATCTCAATTCCCCTAAAGGACTGAACCAAGCCTTGGCAATGAACGTCCAGAATCTTAACTACTAGGCCACAAGGGAACGCCCATAAAATGTAAGTTTTGACTTAACTTCCATTTAAGAAAAAAGAATCATATAACAAAAGCTCAAGCTCTTGAAAAGAGTAGTAAGTAAGTTAGGAAACTTAAACAAAAAATTTAAGCAAAAATACTATATTAGAAAATACATTTGTACACAATGCCTTAGACTAGGGAAGGAAGACAAAATAAATACCCATGAAAGTATGATTTTTTAAAAATTTGATTAGATCATATTGATATGTCAGTATACAAATATTAGTGTTTACTTTTTGACACTGAATTTATAGTAAACAAGAGGATATGTTAAAGTGAAAACCATCTGCTGGGGGTTGGCTTGCATGAAGAGAGTAACATGGAAACAACAAACATACATCACTGTATGTAAAATAGATAGCCAATGGAAATTTGCTATATGACTTGGGAAATTCAAGCCAGGACTCTGTAACAACCTAGAGAGTTGGGATGGGGAGGGAGGTGAGAGGGAAGTTCAAGAAGATAGAGACATATATATATATATACCCATGGCTGATTCATGTTGATGTTTCACAGAAACTAGCACAGCAATACATTCTGGAGAGGATGTGGAGAAAAGGGAATCCTCCTACACTGTTGGGAATGCAAACTGGTACAGCCACTATGGAGAACAGTGTGGAGATTCCTTAAAAACTGAGAATAGAACTGCCATATGACCCAGCAATCCCACTGCTGGGCATACACACTGAGGAAACCAGAATTGAAAGAGACACATGTACCCCAATGCTCACTGCAGTACTATTTATAATTGCTAGCACATGGAAGTAACCTAGATGTCCACTGGCAGATGAATGGATAAAAACATTGTGATACAAATACACAGTGGAATATTATTCAGTTAAAAAGGAGCACATTTGAGTCAGTTCTAATGAGGTAGATGAACCTGGGACAAATGCTATATATTAATGCATATACATGAAATTTAGAAAGACAGTACTGATGATCCTACATGCAGGGCAGCAAAGGAGACACAGATGTAAAGAGCAGACTCTTGAACTCAGTGGGAGGAGAGGGTGGGATGATTTGAGAGAATTGCACTGAAACATGCAAATTACCATATGTAAAATAGATGACCAGGGCAAGTTTGATGCATGAAGCAGGGCACCCAAAGCTGGTTCTCTGGGACAACCCAGAGGGATAGGGTGGGGAGAGAAGTGGGAGTGGAGTTCAATATGAGGGGGACACATGTGTACCTGTAGCCGATTTGTGTTGAGGTATGGCAAATGCCATCACAATATTTCAATTATCCTCAATCAAAATAAATAAATTAACTGAAAAAAATAAATCAACACAACATTGCAGAGCAATTATCTTTCAATAAAAAATAAATTAAAAACACACAAAACAAACAAAAATTTACTCCCCTACTTTACCACTACCAGTGAATAGAATCAGTGGCAAATCCTTAGGGTGGAAAACAGCAAGTTCTATTTCAAATGCAAATAGCTCTGTATTGCTGAATGCAATGTGTAAAGTAAGGAACAGCAGGTATTAGACTGAGGTCGTAGTCATGTCAGGACCAAAGACCTTCTATGCCATAATGAAGAGTTTAGGATTCTAGTCCAGAAAAGAAAGAGAATCCAGTGAAACAATTTCTTCTTTTGATATATTTACTAATTGAACATTTACTTGAAATATACCTACAAAAGAATATGCAAAATGTACACCTCAATAAGCTTTCACAAAGTCAACATGCACATGTAATCCCTACCCAGATCAAGAAGTCAAAAGTAGTGCCAGATGCTGGAAGCGGCCCTTAGGCTGCTTCCAGCCATTAACAGGGTAGCCAATTCAAAAAGTTACCTAATAAACTCCCCAGAGGTCATATATCTACTTGGAGGCCCAGAAGATTGAAACAAGTAGTTATTTTCTTTCTTGCCTTGTCTTTAACAAAGAAGGAAAAAAGGAACATCACTGAAGTAGAAACAAATTCACAAGACACAGCTAAGGAGTAGAGACAGAGACAACTTAAATTTATACCTTTGTGCCAGGCTAAATTATTCCATGCAAAAGGTTCACTCTAGCCCTCAGAGACATTTAAAAAAACAAACAGCAGAAACAAGGAGAGTAATAAAGACTTCTTACATTACTGTGCTATAAATACTGAAAATATGTTTCCAAATGTGACAAGAAATATTACGAGCGATTGCAGATGCATAAATGGAGCAAGTATAATACTGTTTCCTCAGAGGCACCGATAAAAAAGACTATTATAAAGCACTACAAAATAATTTCTTTATCCAGAAGCTCTGAAGCAGTTATTAAACCAGCTGTTTTCAAAAGTACACAAATCTGCTAAGTTGCAGTTGGGTAACTGTTAAATGTTAAAGCAGTGAATGATCAGCTTGGAGCAGATGGTCTGGGAATGGGTGAGAAAATGGCAATGTTAATACCACCAGACTGAGATGTTCATTTGTGCTGTGGTATGTGCAGACTGGGTGAATAATGAAGGTTCTGTAATAATTGTGTAAATCCCAACATTATTAAATCGATTCAGCTGGGGTTTCTTAATATATGTGAAGCACTTGATGTACTTGGAGAACTACCTCCTCTTTGGCTAAAGCTGTTCTCATTAACTCATACTGCTTTATTTGCAGTGACCTCGGTGTTCCCGTTAAGTAATGACTGGAATAAGAATTAGAAATGCACTTTCAGTCCAAGTATTAGAAAGGAGGGAAAATGTTAAGTGTCAAAGCATGAGTGTTGCAAGAGATTGGCCCCTGGCATTAATTTACCTATCAAGTTCAGTTAGTGTTTGTTTTAGACTATTTAAGAGTTTATAATTAGCCTTGCAGTTTTGGGATTTGAGAAAGTTGCCTTTTCTCAGTTAATGTTTACTTTACCTGAAAGAGAAGAAATCCATATTAATATATTTTCTGGTTTTTAGTTTAACCTGAGCACTCTCAGATTTTTTTACCACAATATCACTTCAGAGATTTGTAAAAAGGGTGTGTGGAAAGCAGAGCCATCTATAGCAGTTTTTGTTGTTGGTTTTTTTTTCCTCAGTCTGGTCTCTCCTCGTAATTAGTTTCAGGGCTTTCTTTTGCAGTGCAGAACATAACACAGCATCTCTGGCCTGGCCCGCTAGATGCCAGCAGCAGCAACTGAGAATGTATCCAGACATCTCCCATTCTTCACTGAGCACCACTGGTCTATAGGAAACCCAAGAGAGCCTGTGGCTCATTACCTCTGGTGGTAAAAAAGAAAAGAAAGTGAAAATACCTTGAAAGTTTCAACAAAGAGTTGGTATTTTTAACTGAACTTGGCTTTAAGGAAAATACCAGTACACAGAGTCCCATGATAAGATTAACATGCCAAATATAACACTTTGCTTCTATAAGTATGAGCTACGTGGTGTTCTCAATTGTTGGGAATGAAATAAGATTCAAAAGTAAGTGGGAACAAAGCAGATGTAAGCTGGGTTTCTCAAAATATTCTCTCAATAGTAGTCCATCAATATATTAAAAACAAATAAATCTGAAGCTAACCAGATTCTGAGACATGCTACATATTACATCTTCACACTGAAGAGTCATTTTGCCCAAAAAGGCTCTAAGATGTCTTGCAGTTTAAAAAAAAAGAAAGAAACTGCAAATATATACCACTGGAATATATGTGTGTGTATGTGTGTGTGTAATATATAACTTCTCCTAGAAATATGATAGGATTCTCCAAGTTCATTTTAAACAGTTAAAATAAAGTCACAAAATCTGTATCCCACAGCTCATACCACTTACAAGATAGCCCATTAAATCATTGTCTATAGCTTGCATATCTTGCTAAGCCATATTTTACTCTGTGTGACCCTATGGACTGTAGCCCACCAGGCCACTCGGTCCCTGGGACTCCAGGAAAGAATATTGGAGTGGGTTGCCATGCTCTCCTGCAGGGGATCTTTCCAACCCAGGGACTGAAACTGTGTCTCTTATATCTCCTACATTCACAGTCAAGTTCTTTACCACTAGTGCACCTGGGAAGCCCAGGTGTCTGGAACTTACCTTCTGCTATTGTAAGAAATCAGTAAGTGGAGGCAATGTGTTTGTACTGAGAGATGGAGTGTTAAGAGTGAGGGAGAATTGGCCATAGTCAGATTCAGGGGTACCAGCAAGACCTGACAAGCCAGGAAGAGCTAATGCTAACACTGGAGACCAATGAACTATTGTAAACATCAAACAAAAGCAAAGCTCATGGCAGTTTAGAAGAGGGACAAATAAACATGCACACAGGAAAGCCATTCATTCCAGTGCTAATAGTTAATAAGACAGATGTTCATTAATGAATATATTCATTATGAACTGATTATTAAAATAGTCCATTTGGACTAAATGTATTGCTTTATCTCTGTCATGTCTTACTTGCTTTTCAAATACTGTGAAAGTCTGTTCACACAAATACTAAGCAAAAAATGTAGGAAATTTCTGATTCTTGTAAAAATTCTAAGATTTCGTGAAATTTAGTAAAGTGATTTTTGAGAATTAAATACAATCAACACAAAGCTATTAAGAATTGAAGACTCTAGTAGAGCTACCCCAGTTAATTACAGAAGATGAGAAATGTAAAAGATAAGAAGAAAATAGATATTTTAAGAGAGAATGATTTGAATATCAAAAGATTGGGGAGTTTTTGGAATTTTAATGGAGTCCTTGAAAATTCTTGCAAAAATGATCTTCCTAATCTTCAGATTCTTAATTCCAAATATCATTTAGTTTTGTCAGAAAAATTACTCCCTAAAATTTAATATAATTAAAAGTTATATTTGTAATTACTACCAAAATTTAAAGATAACAGTTAAATAACTCATTTTTATAATTATAATTTTATATTTCAAATCAACCATTTGGAACAATCAGAAAGTCTCAATATGTATTATAAATTTTTGATCCCATCTTTGGAAACCTCTCAGAATGTGACTTTTTCTGTACAAAAAAGAGGAATGTCCTAAATCTCAAAAGGTATGAGAGACTCCACCTGCAAAGGCCATAATACTTCTCTGAAATTCACCCTTAGTGTTAGTGTTAGTCACTCAGTCGTGCCCAACTCTTTGTGACCCCATGGACTACAGCCCATAAGGCTCCTCTGTCCATGAGATTTTCCAGGCAAGAATACTGGAATGGGTTGCCATTTCCTTCTCCAGGGGATCTTCCCAATCCAGGGATCAAACCTGGGTCACCTGCACTGCAGGCAGATTTTTACCAAGTGAGCTACTTTCACCCTTACATTTATAAAATCACTATGTTCTGTTTAATTATATATATAAATAAATATAAAAAACATATGCATTATATATAAACTATAAAATGCTTGGAGAATCCCAGGGGCAGGGGAGCCTGGTGGGCTGCCGTCTATGGGGTTGCAGAGTTGGACACGACTAAAGCGACTTAGCAGCAGCAGCAGCAGCATAAATATACTATACATTTATTATTACACACTTTTATTTTTTAATAAATATCTTAGATCAGTTTTAAAAAACAAGAAAGGTGTCATTTTGGAAACTTTCCTTTGTTAATATATGTTCAATGCTTTAATGGTTAAAAATCAGCCATCTGGAAAAACAATTTTTTTTCATTGCTTATTTTCTCATTGTATCAGTTGCATAATATAAACACTTTTTTTTTCTGCTTAGAAAATAAAAGAAACCTGTTTTTATATTGTTTGGAAAAAGACAGACAAAATGGATAAAACAACCATTATCTTTATACCCAAAGATAAAGATGTTAAAGATTTTATCACTATTCCTCTAATCTTCCATGTGAATTGATCAGCTTAAATTATATCTGAGACATGTTCTCAAGACATTGAAAGCCTATAGAAGGCTTATAGAAATCACTTTAATGTTATTGATGCATGTAACATACTTATGAAATACTCTTCTCCTTGGCTATTTAACTTGTATAAATATACTATTGTAAAACAAAACTGTGCCACTGTTTTTAGAATTCCTTATGTGAGTTTTAGATTATTCTCTAAGGACAAATCTGTGGAAATGAAAATTTCAAATGAAAGACTATGAACACTTTAAAAATTTCTGTTTTGGGGTGAAATGTCCTATAGATATCAATGCAAACTAGTACAGCCACTATGGAAAACAGTGTGGAGATTCCTTAAAAATTGCAAATAGAACTGCCTTATGACCCAGCAATCCCACTGCTGGGCATACACACCGAGGAAACCAGAATTGAAAGAGACACATGTACCCCAATGTTCATTGCAGCACTGTTTATAATAGCCAGGACATGGAAACAACCTAGATGTCCATCAGCAGATGAATGGATAAGAAAGCAGTGGTACATATACACAATGGAGTATTACTCAGCCCTTAAAAAGAATAAATTTGACTCAGTTCTAATGAAATGGATGAAACTGGAGCTGATTATACAGAGTGAAGTAAGCCAGAAAGAAAAACACCAGTACAGTATACTGACACATATATATGGAATTTAGAAAGATAGTAATGATGAGCCTGTATGTGAGACAACAAAAGAGACAGAGAGGTATAGAACGGACTTTTGGCCTCTGAGGGAGAGGGAGAGGGTGGGATGATTTGGGAGAATGGCATTGAAACATGTATACTATCATGTAAGAAACAAAGTGCCAGTCTATGTTCAATACAGGATGTAGGATGCATGGGGCTGGTGCACGGGATGATCCAGGGAGATGATATGGGGTGGGAGGTGGGAGGGGGCTTCGTCATTGGGAGATCGTGTACACCTGTGGCTGATTCATGTCAATGTATGGCAAAACAAATACAGTATTGTAATGTATAATAAAGTATTAAAAAAATCAAACTTGTTTTAAAATGAAAAAAATAAATAAATAAATAAAAATTTGTGTTTTGAATTTCCAAAATGTTTAAAAAAAAACTAGGAAAATAATAAAAATGTGTAGAAATGATACAAAGAAAATTTTTAGACACTATTGAGGGGTACAACAGAGATCCTGAATAAATGGAAACATATAATTGTTTCTGAATTTAAAAAAACAATCAAAATTATAGGCTTAGTTTTAAACTTGAAAATCAAGCACATATGTCTGTCTCTGAACTGTCTCCAAATCCTACTAAAACAATGGGATAAAGCACATATGGGATAATGGGATAAAACACATATGGAGCTTCAAAGACAAAGAGAGAAGGAGCTGACAAAAATGATGCCGTGGAATATGGAAGGGGAAAGTCAAAGTTTTACAGCTCCACAGAGTATGTCTGAGTGTGGGATGGAGAGACCAGTGCAGATAACAAAAAGCAGTCTGGTTCTCCAATAAGAGCTCAAAAATTCAACTCGTCAGGGATTTTTGAAGGCAAAGGCACATGGTAGGGCTAAGACTAAGAGCATGTTTGGATGTCTATGGAATTGTTAGACCCCCGAGATCTCTTTCATCCACCCAGGTAGCCAGATTTCTATTCCTTTCTAATTCTTGCAGAAGGCAAGAGGCTTTCATGCTAGAGAAGCTTACCCTGGAGTCTTTGTACTCAGTATAACCAAGAGCACGTTAGGGAGAGAGGAAACACTTTTCTGCAACCAAAGGACCATTCTCCAATCCAAATATGTTGATAGCTAAACTTAAACTCATAAGGCAAAAATTTGGCCCAGTTTGTGGAAAATGGACGATTGAAGTGGGGAAAACCAAACAGTACACAAGTCAACCAGACCTCTCCACCCTAACCTTGTCCAAATGCCATGACTGTAATATTTGTGTGTTGATAATGAAAGGGAAAGTGATAGTTGCTCAGTTGTGCCCGACTCTTTGTGACCCATGGACTGTAGCCCACCAGGCTCCTCTGTCCATGCGATTCTCCATGCAATAATACTAGAGTGGGTTGCCACGCCCTCCTCCAGGGTATCTGTCCAACTCAGGTATGGAACCTGGGTCTCCTGCATTGCAGGCAAAGTCTTTATAGTCAGAGCCAACAGGGACGCACATGTTGGTAAAATAACACATCAAATATAAATGACAGCCAAGGATCACCTTTAACATAAACAGTAAAAATGAAAGTAATAAATAGAATGAAAGAAGTCAGAGGAAAGAACAGAAAAACAGAGAAAAGTCCTTTATATACTGTTATAGATAAGAGAAGATACTGCATTGTGACAAAATAAAGTACTATTGAGAAAAAAAAAGCAGTGTAGGTCGAGAATGTTCCTAGAAATCAAAGATATGGAATTGTAAGTTAACAGCTAATAGTTTGCTGTTCAAATTTGAGGAAATCTCACAGGAAATAAATATAGAGCAAGAAACATAAAAGTAGAGAAACAGTCTGTCAAATTTATTTTCAGATTCATAGATGACTTCACACACACACATACATACAAAATTTAAAAAATAGAAAGGATATAGCAAATAAATGATATAATAAAAATTAGAAATAATAATAATATAAAATTTTCTAGAAAATATGAATTTATAGAACATTTGCAAGTCTCTAGTACAATGCAGGAAGAAAGATTAAAACCACTACATTAAATTAAAATACTATATCTATATGTTGGTGGTGATGGTTTAGTCAGTAAGTCATGCTTGACTCTTGCAACCCCATGGACTATATAGCCCAGCAGGCTCCTCTGTCCATGGAATTCTCCAGGCCAGAATACTGGAGTTGGTTGCCATGCCCTCCTCAAGGGGATCTTTCCAACCTAGGGATTGAACCTGAGTCTCTTGCATTGCAAGCAGATTCTTTACTGCTGGGCTACTGGGAAAGCCTATGC
Organism: Nanger dama; assembly: GCA_917880005.1. NCBI lineage: Eukaryota > Metazoa > Chordata > Mammalia > Artiodactyla > Bovidae > Nanger > Nanger dama. Next base: position 44,378,162 of record CAKJTW010000007.1, read on the forward strand.
ATATACATATATAAACATATATATATATATATATATATATACATATATATATATACACAAATACATATATATACATATACATATACACACATATATATACACATATTTATGTATTTCTAAAGAAAAACCAACCTCCTGTAAATCATAGAAAGCAGCATTCCAAAGGTGCCCCTGACAGATGGCTTTCCTATCAGTTTAGCCAACTCTATTGTCATTAAATTCTACATGTCTAAGATGGTCCACTTAAAAGAAATGCATACTTTTCTTACGTATTTCTTACTCTACTCTTTTGCCAAGATATTTTGGAAAGAGACTGAAGCTACCCAGAAGTGAGGTAACTATTTCAACCAAGAAGTAATTTTATGTTTTATCAAAAGGCACTGATTATCCTTAGGAGAACAGTTCTATCTATAGCCCAATCCATCTGGACGATAACATCCATTAGTCAGGAAGCGGAACTTGTGCATGTTTTCCAACATATAATCATCTGGACTCTAAATAGCCAGTGACGCTATTATAAGTATCTTAATGTGCCTTTTTAACATATGTGGAAATACCAGGGACCTTAATTGTATATCTTTTCTCTATATACTAAAGATACATTTGTATATACCTAGAAAATTGCAGTTTTTAAATAACAGATTGCATGGATCTTAGACATAAACATTTCACACTGTACTCTCCTGTATTTTATGGAAGAGGACTATTATAAGGAGAAAACTAGAATAAATGATTGACAGAGGCAAAGACACACTATAGTATGGTTTCTATTTATCTTCAATTTCTGTATTTTAATTTTATTGCAAAATAGCACATGCTTTATAAAAAGTAGTGAAAATGAAAGCTGCCCCTTTCTCCATTACTAAGACTCAGAGATAATCTGAAAATAATTTGGTGTATATACATCTAGATCTGGCTTCTCAGGTGGCGCTAATGATAAAGAATCTGTCTGCCAATGCAGGAGATGTAAGAGACATGGGTTCGATCTCTGGGTCAGGAAAATCTCCTGGAGGAGGGCATGGCTACCTGCTCCAGTATTCTTGATTGGAGAATCCCATGGACAAAGGATCCTGGTGGGCTACAGTCCATGGGCTCGCAAAGGGTCCGACATGGCTGAAGCAACTTAGAATTCATGCACGCACCCTATTTATCACAGAAAACCTCTCTGATAATGTGATGTTTGAATAATGAACAAGAGAAAAGGTGGTAAGTCATGTAGTTGTTAACAGAAAAATACACTGGGCAAGAGGAAGAAGTATTCTGAAGTAAGAAAAGTGTTCAGCACACTCAAAGAATAGTTAGTAAAGAGGTCAGTGTGGCTGGCATGAGTGAAAAAAGGAGTTTGCAATTATGGACCCAGAAAGGCGAGTCTGTGCAAGTACAATCACTGGAGCCATAAAACAAAGTAAGAAAACTGAAATTTACTCCAATTAGATGGAAGGTAATCTACAATTTGTGTGGAAAGGAATATCATAAGCTGATTTTGTTTTATATAATATGAAAAATTTTATGAGATAAATCAATGTTCATATATATATATATATATATATATGACTGTCACCATGGACTGCGCCCACCAGGCTCCTGTGTCCATGAGATTTTCCAAGCAAGAATACTGGAGTGGGTTGCCATTTCTTTCTCTGGGGGATCTTCCCTGACCCAGGAATTGAACCTGAGTCTCTTGCACTGCAGGCAGATTCTTAACCAATTGAGCTACAAGGGAAGCCCCAGAAAATGTAGCCAATATTAAAAAGGGAAATTTAAGGACACATATAGGTAATATTCCAAATAAAAGATTAAAGTATATGGTAAAATAAGACTCTTTATGGCAATTTAATAGTCATGAAACTGTATATCTCATGTATAAATAACTATACATCTGTGTGTGTATATATGTATATATATAGATATACATACATATATCATATATACATATTTCACAGAGTGAAAGAAAAACAAATAACTGACAATAATTTTAAAAGACTGACGTATTTTAGATATTGACAGAATAAATTAAAATTTTAAGATACTTAGCTAGCAAGTAATTAATGTAATTAAAACCTGTTTAAAAAGATAGTAACATGTTGCAAGACATGATAGGAAAGAACACGTACACCAGGATCTGTGTCTGAGATCTGTCCACTTTTCAAGAGCACCTGTATATACTATTTCTAGGGTACTATTATTCAGCTAGAGTATTATGATTTAGCTTGAAGACTATTATTTAGCTTGGTAGTCATGACATAGTCATAAAGACCTAAGCAAACCACAAGGGATGTGAGTGTCCTAGAGGAGTGATCAGACATCAGAACTTAGTGCTTCTTCAAGATGTGCCTCAGTGTAAAAGATTTCATAGGTGAACTATGTGTCTCAACTTCCCCACCTCCAGTTTTACTTGAAGAATGATTGCTTTCTATCATCTCTCCCTTATCGCTCTCCGTAGCCTCACAGAAGCATCAAGAAAGTAGTTTCTTCTCACTTCTATCTTTATATTATCTCTTTGACCAATAATTCTGTTCATATTCAATAGGCCATCTTAAAGGTGAGATTATCAATACCTAGTATCTCTAGATAGTAATACATACTCTATCTGAGCTTCATCTCTGAATATTAGAAGTAAGTCTCATATTCCCTTTTCTGTCATTATCTTTTGGTGAAAGATTTAAATCATAATGGGGAAATAATTTTAATGAAGAGGATGATTAAAATGATGCGGTAGATTAATCAGAAAGTGCCTGTATATAATATATCAATGTCTAACTACAAAGATTTGCCATTGTTGTAAAAATACTCAGAGATTCTTCTAAAATAGACAACATCTTACACATTTGAAAAGCCCCACATTTCTGTGAATCCTCACAATTTCACTCAGCAATACCTACTAAATATATTAATTATATTTTTTCAAGTTACATTAATATAACAATATCGGCACATTTCTCTTTTCCTTCATAACATATGGAGCCAGAAGGCTCTGAAAGATTATAGTTTTTAGAAATTTAAATGATATTCTTTTTGCTATTATTATTGCTCAGACAGGCTGTCGTGTCCACTCTTTGCCACCCCATGAACTGTAGACTGCCAGGCTCCTCTGTTCATGGGATTCTCCAGGCAAGAATATTGGAGTGTATTGATATTTTCTTCTCCAGGGGATCTTTCCAACCCAGGGATCAAACCAGAGTATTCTGTATCTCCTATAGTGGCAGCTGGATTCTTTACCTCTAGCGCCACCACTCTTACTGAATAGTAACAGAAAGTAGTGGGATACAATCTCTTCCTTTGAAAAGTTGTGACTATAGTATGGTAATTTAAAATAGTGGTTATTTTCAGATTTGATTTATGTAAGTCTAGGCTGAATTTAAATGACAGAGAATGAATTTCAGTAGGATAGACTTTCTGCTGCTGTTACTGCTGCTAAGTCACTTCAGTCATGTCCTACTCTGTGCGACCCCACTGACGGCAGCCCACCAGGCTCCTCTATCCCTGGGGTTCTCCAGGCAAGAACACTGGAGTGGGTTGCCATTTCCTCCTCCAATGCATGAAAGTGAAAAGTAAAAGTGAAATCATTCAGTCATGATTATAATAAAAGCAAGATTTATTTAAAAGCCTTATTGAAAAACAATAATTAAGAAAAATTGATTTGAAACTATGATGCTTAGTCATAAAAGTTTTTACAAATTTTAACATGCACTGGTCTCCCTGTTAAAAAATAAAATTAAAATGAAAACAAGACATTTCCTCCTTGTAAAAGTGACAGCTATTAAAACTATAATACTTAAACATGGTGAATATATGAGTAAATGTAGCTTATTTTATATCTAGTAGAATTATAGGCAGGTAAACAAAAATAGTAAAATTTGGCTAAATATATTGAGCAACATAATTATAATTCTTGAAATTCATTAGAATGAATTAGTCAAACATTTTCAATAAGATTTCATAGAAAGATATTAATGAAAAATGGGAAATATCTTCAACAAAGGGATAGTTAAATTAGAGAACAGTCATTGATCGAATTCTATGAAGCCATAAAAATTCTATCTTAGAAGGATATTTATTTTCAATGTACAGTTCTTATAGAATGTCTGTAAACATCTGACCTATAACGTATAGATGGTGCACATAATATTAATGATAATCTAAATGTAATATCCATGGCAGATTTCTCTATAAGAACATTTTATCTCCTATTTAAAATATTTTTGTATTTGCATGTTTTATAATAAATATTATTTAGGAAAATGTCATTAAGATATGGTTTATCTTCAAGAACTCTTGGTTCTTCACTTCAGTTCAATCGCTCAGTCGTGTCTGACTCTTTGCGACCCCATGAATCGCAGCACGCCAGGCCTTCCTGTCCATCACCAGCCCCCGGAGTTCCCTCAAATTCACGTCCATTGAGTCGGTGATGCCATCCAGCCATCTCGTCGTCTGTCGTCCCCCTTTCCTCCTGCTCCCAATCTCTCTCAGCATCAGAGTCTTTTCCAATGAGTCAGCTCTTTGCATGAGCTGGCCAAAGTACTGGAGTTGCAGCTTTAGTATCATTCTTTCCAAACACCCAGGGCTGACCTCCTTTAGAATGGATTGGTTAGATCTCCTTGCAGTCCAAGGGACTCTCAGGAGTCTTCTCCAACACCACAGTTCAAAAGCATCTTGTTTCTTACCTTATAACAAATGCAAACATTCCTAAGTATTTTCTATCAATCAGAATGCATCTATAGTTTTGTATTGTTTCTATACATTAGGATTACTAATAGACTGTTCTGTAAGATGTGAAGATAGTATTTAGATTTTTCTAAGAATTTAAACTATATGTATAACAATTATTTCTTAGCATTTAAGGAACAAATCTTAGCTTCCATATAGATAAACTGACCCTTTAAAATCAGTAGATAATAAAACATTAGTATGATATTAATATAGGTTGCAAACAAAATGATGCAATTTGCAATCTAAGTGAATACATTCAACAAAGATCTGGATTCTTCAACTCATCTTTGATTTCCAATGTTGCTTGGCTTCTCTGGTGGCTCAGAGGTTAAAGTGTCTGCCTCCAATGCGGGAGACCTGGGTTCGATCCCTGGGGGGGGAAGATCCCCTGGAGAAGGAAATGGTAACCTACTCCAGTATTCTTGCCTGGAGAATCCCATGGACGTAGAGGCCTGGTAGGCTACAGTCCACGGGGTCTCAGAGAGTTGGACACGACTTCACTTTCACTTTCTTTCACTTATGCCAACAGGGGCTTCCCTGGTGGCTCAGACCGTAAAGCATCTGCCTGCAATGCTGGAGACCTAGGTTCTATCCCTGAGTTGGAAAGATCCCTTGAAGAAAGAAATGGCAACCCACTCCAGTATTCTTGCCTGGAAAATCCCATGGACAGAGGAACCTGGTAGGCTACAGTTCAAAGAGTCTCAAAGAGTCAGATACGACTGAGCGACTTTACTTACTTATGCCATGAGCAACTTTACTTACATATGCCACCAGAAGATACATATCTATGCTACTTGATTTCACATCTTACGAATCTCTTTCTCACAGAGAACTTTCTTACAGATGGTCAACTATAGAAATTTCTCTCTCTTGGTAATAACAAATATATGGTTATACTGCCTTAGAAGAAAACAGAGCAATCAAAATAACATGATTGAACAGGATAGTGGATAAACATTAGCAAAATTACTACATAACAACTTTGCCATCAAATGATACTAACGCTTTTAAAAGAGCCAATTTCAATGCTGACTAGACTTATCAGATTGTTTCTTAACATACAGAAATACCTAATCTCTGTATTGTGAATTTAAAGCTAACATAGTATCACAGGTCATTATACTTCAATTAAAAATATTTAAAAATCAGTTTCTTATAGTAAAAGCAGTCATAGTTTTGAATATGCGAAGCCATTTGAGCTTAAAATTCTCATTTTAATTTAGAACTAAAATCTGTTCTGAAATAAAATATTAACCTTAACATAGAAACATGAACTTTTTGTGTTTCTCCAACATGCTAATCTGATTTGTTCTACTCAGAGAACTTCCTTTTAAAGAAAAAAATTAAACAGTTTTTTTCCAATAACCTCTCTGTGTTTATGTCTCATTCACCCTTTTGTTTTATCATCTGGCTTAGACTCTGCTCTTCACGTTTTATTGACTGTAATTCTGTTTTGTCTTTAAAATTGAGAATGCACAAGGACTTTTGCAAATGTTATGTCAATACACAGTAAACAGCAATATTGGGGCAGAAAAGAATAGAACACCATTTGGTATTGTAATGACTATAATAAATGTGCATGTGCAACATAGCACACTCCAAATCTAATTATTAAAATGAGAAATAGGATGAAATTCTATGGTGTTCTAGGCCAAAGCTGAAAGAATAACTATTGATAGCTGCAGTATCACTTGCCTTTTTTTTTTCTCAGAATTCTGTTGATAAATATACAATATGAAAACAGAGCTATCACTTTTCTCTAGTAGTGATTTTGCCCCTTTCATCCAAAATGGTAAATAGAAGCTGGTTTTTAGTCTGCTAAGAGGACACATAACACTGGCATCAAAGAATACATAAGGAAAAACTGCGTATGTGCTCAGTTACTTCAGCTCTTTGCAACCCTGTGGACTGTAGCCCGCCGGGCTCCCCCTGTCCATGGGATTCTCTAGGCAAGAATACTGGAGTGGGCTGCCGTTTCCTCCTTCAGGGGATCTTCCCTACCCAGGACTCAAACCCAGGTCTCCTGCATTGGAGGAAAATTTTTTACCCACTGAGCCATCTGATAATCCCATAGGAAAGACTATAGATAAAAATAATCCTGAATACCAGGGGAAAAAATGAATTCAATTAAAAGAAACCACCAAGCTGAGTACAGATTTTCATTAAAAGAATTGTGTCTTTTAATACAATGAATAAAATTCCCCAAATATTCAATATTACAAATCATTAATAAAATTCATTGTATTCAGTATATGTTTCTCAGAAGAAAATTAATAAATCTCCCCACGAAGATAAAGAAAACATAGGAAAAATTTGTTCTTAAAACAAGTTAGTACGTATATCTTTAAAGACTTGACCAGATAGGTGATTCCTTTACCTTATGCTTAGATATAGGAAAGAAGAAACAAACATTATAAAGAAAATGATTGAATATTAAAAAAAAACATACTTGAAACAAATATCACAAGTAAAAAGGTTGATAATATGGATGCTATCAAAGGAAAGAACTAAAAAGAGAAGAAGCTAATGAAGATTAGGAGAATGAACCTTACCTAATTTTAAAAATGGAGAGTAAATAATAGTTACATAACACTTTAAATTTGCTAATAAATTTTAAAATCTATATACAATTGCTGATTGAAAATAAAATTATAGATATGACAAAATTGAAAAAAATCTAAAACTTTAAATAAATTTAATCAGCACTCAAAAGTTTACCTAACTAGGTTTACAGCAAATTTTATTCAAACTTCTAGTAATGTTAGATTTTATGTTTAAAATAATCTTACAGAGAAATAGGTTAAAGGGAAACTTCTGCAATTGTATTCCAATATTAGTATAAATTTAGCAGAATCAGGCATACATAGTTTAAAGGGAAACTTCATAGAACAATTGTTTTTAATAAGGAACTACAAAAATCCTGGCGTTAAAAAAAAATCCACATGGACACTTAGTAACTTGTCATATGGTGAAATGGTGATAAATTCATCACCATTCATTTGGTGAACAGTTATCCATCTCCTTGTTCAGATTCAAGACCCTGAAGCAACCAACTCAAAATTTCCCAATGACCACAGCAAGGAGGAGAAAAAGAGTCTTATAAGTTAGAGTGCCAATCTGAGCATCACTTCTACTCATAACTGAAGTCCCAGAAGATACCATATGAATGTGCCCTAATACAAGTGAGCTCAGAATTATGGTTAGTAAGCACATAAATGAGTGCTCAAGCACACACACACACACACACACACACACACACACACAGTGTTAGGAATCTTCAATAAAATAAAATGTTATTTCTTCTCCAATAAGATTCAGTCCAATCACTTGTAAAGAATACTGAGGATAATTCAAAACAAACAGATTTAAAAGAGTGAATTGCTCTTACTATGCATTTGAATATATTATTAATTTTCAATAATAGCTAGTAAATAAGACAGCATAATACAATGTCAGATAAGCAGAAAAGTGAGTAGGCTGGATTGGAGATTTCAAAAGTAGATACAATAAAATAAAAGGAAATATATGAGAAAATAAGGTTGACATTTCAAAACAGTGGGAATAAATGGAAATATTTTAATAGTGATGAGATGATTAGCTTGCTATTTGGAAACAACAATTAATGGCTTTTAACTCCTTAAAGATGAATCAGAGGTATATCTTTAATTAAATCATAGAAGAATAGAAAAGAAACATTTTTAATAAAAAGTACTGCCATGAGACATAATGATTCAAGTTCTCGTATAGCTAAAACTATCCAAGTGATCTTGTGATGTAGGGTCTCCTTAAACCTACTTCTTGCATCTGTGAAATGGGCATATCCAAAAAGCTAATTCATATAATTTTGTTAGGATAACAATAGAAAACCCAATGTATTTTTCATTTACTATAATATCTGTCACAAAATACTCAATAACATTGTATTAATTCTTGCTAATATTATAATAATAGTTGTCTGATGAGGGCCTTACAAGTAGCTGAGAAAAGAGAAACTAAAGGCAAGGGAGAAAAGGAAAGATACACCCATTTGAATGTAGAGTTCTGAAGAATAGCAAGGAGAGATAAGAAAACCTTCCTCCGTTATCAATGTAAAGAAATAGAGGAAAACAATACAATGGGAAAGATGAGAGAGGGAATGATGCTAAAGCTGACAGTCCAGTACTTTGGCCACCTCATGCGAAGAGCTGACTCATTGGAAAGGACTCTGATGCTGGGAGGGATTGGGGGCAGGAGGAGAAGGGGACGACCGAGGACGCGATGGCTGGATGGCATCACGGACTCGATGGGCACAAGTCTGAGTGAACTCTGGGAGTCAGTGATGGACAGGGAGGCCTGGCGTGCTGCGATTCATGGGGTCACAAAGAGTCGGACACAACTGAGCGACTGAACTGAACAGAAGAGAATTCGAGATACCAAGGGAATATTTCATGCAAAGATGGGCTCAATAAAGGGCAGAAATGGTATGGACCTAACAGAAGCAGAAGATATTAAGAAGAGGTGGCAAGAATACACAGAAGAACAATTAAAAAAAAAGATCTTCATGACCCAGATAACCATGACAGTGTTAACACTCACCTAGAGCCAGACATCCTGGAATGTGAAGTCAAGTGGGCCTCCCATCACTACGAACAAAGCTAATAGAAGTGATAGAACTCCAGTGGAGCTATTTCAAATCCTTAAAGATGATGCTGTGAAAGTACTGCACTCAATATGCCAGCAAAATTGAAAAACTCAGCAGTGGCCACAGGACTGGAAAAGGTCAGTTTACATTCCAATCCCAGAGAAAAGCAATGGCAAAGAATGTTCAAATTACCTCACAATTGCATTCATTTCATATGCAGGCAAAGTAATGCTTAAAATTCTCCAAGCCAGACTTCAACAGTACGTGAACCTTGAAGTTCCATATGTTCAAGCTAGATTTAGAAAAGACAAAGGAACCAAAGATCAAATTGCCAACAAGCATTGGATCATCAAAAAAGCAAGAGAGTTCCAGAAAAAGCATCTACGTTTGCTTTATTGACTACAGTAAAGCCGTTGACTGTGTGGATCACAGCAAACTGGAAAATTCTGAAAGGGATGGGAATACCAGGCCACCTGACCTGCCTCCAGAGAAATCTCTATGTAGGTCAAGAAGCAACATTTAAAACTGGATATGGACCAACAGACTGGTTCCAGATCAGGAAAGGAATAGGTCAAGGCTATATATTGTCTCCCTGCTTACTTAACTTATATGCAGAGTACATCATGCAAAACACTGGGCTGGATGAAGAACAAGCTGGAATCAAGACTGGTAGGTGAAATATCAATAACCTCAGATAAGCAGATGACACCACCCTTAGGGCAGAAAGTGAAGAACTAAAAAGCCGCTTGATGGAGGTAAAAGAGGAGAGTGAAAAAGTTGGCTTAGAACTCACCATTCAGAAAACTAAGATCATGGCATCTGGTCTCATCACTTCATGGCAAATAGATGGGGAAACAATGGAAACAGTAAGAGACTTTATTTTTCTGGGCTCCAAAATCACTGCAGATGGTGACTGCACCCATGAAATTGAAAGATGCTTGCTCCTTGGAGAAAAGCTATGACCAACCTAGACAGCATATTAAAAAGCAGAGACATTACTAACAAAGGCCCATCTGGTCAAAATGGTGGTTTTTCCAGTATTCATATATGGATGTGAGAGTTGGACTATAAAGAAAGCTGAGCAGCAAAGAATTGATGCTTTTGAACTGTGGTGTTGGAGAAGAGTCTTAAAAGCCTCTTGGACTGCAAGGAGGTCCAAACAGTCCATCCTAAAGGAAATCAGTCCTGGATATTCATTGGAAGAACTGATGTTGAAGCTGAAACTCCAATAGTTTGATCACCTGATATGAAGAACCAGCTCATTGGGAAAGACCCTGATGCTGAGAAAGATTGTAGGTGGGAGGAGAAGGGACAACAGGCAATGAGATTCTTGGATGGCATCACTGACGCAATGGACAGGAATTTGAGTAAGCTCCGGGAGTTGGTGATGAACAGAGAAGCCTGGCATGCTGCAGTCCATAGGGTTACAAAGTTTCAGACATGACTGAGTGACTGAACTGAACTGATCTGAATAGTTACATTATTATAATATTAATTTAAAGGCATTTATCTTATGTGGTATAGACTTGATATGGAAAATTGAATTAGGCACAAGCTCTGTGACACCTTTCTTGTCAAATAAAAGGCAATCAAGTGGCATTACTAGGAATTTTTTAAAAATGTAGAGAGATTAATTTTATCAATCAGGCCAATCTTCTAAATTAAGCAATTATGCATCATCAAATCAGTATTTATGAGATCCAATTAATAATTCATCTCAGACACATTTACTTAAAGGTCTTTGGAATCACTGTATTTCTTCAGTGAAGAGTGAAATAATTTAATTTACTAAGCATTCACAATAAGGGTAATATTACTCTCTTCATGAGAAAGCATGCCATACAAGCAAATTGTGGTCACCCTGGAAGAAGGAACCACTTTTCTTGGAGATTTGGAGATTATATTTTCTACTTCCTCAACCACATGTCTGTCTAAGATAAAGGACATCTACCTGCTGGTTTTCCAAAGAAAAGCTAGAGAATGAAGCCTGAAATAGAAACCCTTAGACTTCAGTAACATTTTTAATATCTTTCCTGATGAATGTCTTTTTCTTGATTAACTATTAAAAAAATTAGAAGCTTTATTTTATTGAAACCTTTCTTTCTAGTTCTAAATGTCAGTCAGATGCCTTTATACTAAAACAAACAGCTGTTTGCCATTGAATCACATGTTGCAGATTTAGGAACAGAAAATTACCAAATTGGTACACTTATGATGCTCTTAGATTGATTTTACTCTGTTGTGTGAGAGGAAATCTCAGCAAATTGAAGCTACACAGTTAAAGACATGCCCTAAATCAATGAGTGATTTTAGTAATCGCTTCAAGATTAGTCTTTATTAACTGGGCAAAATGAAATGATGTTTTAATAGTTCTTTCATGTAACTTTCAGAAAACATAGTGATTGATAGCAGGCCATGATCTTCCTGTAAGAAAGAAAAGTACTCAAGGAAATTAAAAGAGTATATTTTGAGAGAGGTGAAATTTATTATAGTAAGACTGAGTGGAAAGGACATGCTAGAACACAGAGCCAGCTCTCTCTAAATGATTCTATAGACTCCTGGGGAAAATATTTTTAAGGTAGACAGGCAAAACATAAGTAAAAGAAGTACAGAGCAACAAAGAACATGTGGTAGTTAATGATGAGGGCAGTGGATTCAAGAAGTAGATGGGGACACCAAACTCAGTTCCCAAAGAGGTCCCAGCAGGTATGGACTAGGGCCTCACTCATGGTCTAAGCATAATGTTTCCAGGGAGGAGATTTGGACAAGAGGAACTAAGTATGAGACCCAGTTAATAGAACCAGAATTCATCATAATTACATGAGAAGCTCAGGAGACAGTGCAGAGACCTTTGAATCTCTCAGTCCTGTTTTTTTTTTTTAAATTTATTCTGTTTTTATGCATATTTTTTGAACTTCTAGATATTTGGTAAATACACTGTATGACTGCTAAATTATAGTTTTTTATGATTACTAAATTAGTAGCTTTTTATGGTATTGTGATACCTTTTTGATGCAAATGGGTATAGTGAATGCAATAAAATATAGCTCCAATTAAAGAAAAAGAAAAAAACAACATAGAAAAGGAGGCTAAATAGGCAAGACTAGACAATAATCAAAGAAGAAAGGCTAATTTCAAAAGAGAGACTGATTTTAGCCATATACAATTCATAATTCAATATATTAATGGTAAGATGGTTTACACAAAGACAGCTCTGAATACATTTCTGAGGGCAAAGAATGGAACTTTTCTTTCTAGTAGGCATCTAATTTACCATCCTAGAAATGTACACATATATTCAAGGAGAAAACATTTTCTTTAGGATGTATGCCTTGATTTTTCTTTCAAGTCTACTTATGGTTCTTTTATCTGAGAAGCAATTTACCTGAGGAATCTGGATTTCTCATATTCTCAGTTTGGATTTTCTCTCTTCAGATCAGAGAAGCAATCTCTACTTTTGCAAAGGTTTTTTGGTTGATCACCTTGATAGACTTTACATTTATTAAATGTTAAATCCTCACAGACTTACACATCATCATCACCATTGCACTTCATTCAGCAGCCTTCACTGCTGGTGTTTGGTGTAGCTGATGCTGCTCCAGGCAGAGGCGTCAGCACTTTTCAACAGTATTGTATTCAAAACAGAGAGACTGTGCGATGCAGACTCCGTTTTATAACACTGCCCACAGCATACCATCCTGTACTAAACAAATAATGTGAACGCTGATTCAGATTTTAAAACTGATATGTGACAGTAATCTCAAAGCACACATACAATCTCAGAAAGAAACGGGGTGTAGCAGGTAACTTTGGTTGATATTTTGAATTAAAGTAGTGACTGAATGGGATCCCTGGTGTCTTGATGTAAAGAATCTGCCTGCAATCCATGAGACTTTCAGGAGATGTGGATTCAAACCTTGTGTCAGGAAGATCCCCTGGAGAAGAAAATGGCACCCCATTCCAGTATACTTGCCTGGGAAGTTCCATCACAGAGGAGCCCGGCGTATTGCAGTTCATGGAGTGGCAAAGAGTCAAACATTATTGATTGACTCAATAAAAAGTGGTTAAATAAATACAAATATGGGATCTGAAGGCACTCCTTTTATGGCATGCCAGAAAGATTTCTTCAATAGCTGACTTTTGTTTCTATGCATAACCTATTTCCAGTCTGTATAAATTGCATGATTCTTTTAAGCTAGTGTTGTCTCTTTCTGAGGAGGAAGAAGAAGAGAAGCACAATGAGAGAAGAGATGCATAACTTGATTTTTATTTTTGTCTCTGGACTGAGGGTTAAGCAGGAGGCTTTAAAAAGCAAGATCTGGGGAGCAAGCCCACCATCTTTCATTAGGCTGGCTTTTATTCATTAAAATTAAACTATTTATGTAAAAAGGATGCTGCTTCCTTTTTGACCTTCCTGTTAACTTTACAATCCAATTCCCACATATTAACTGAAAGTTAATAAAATAGTTTTAAGTAAGTCAAAGTTCAGAAATCATTCCATTGTTGCGGTTCAGTCACTAAGTTGTGGTTGACTCTTTGAGACTCCATAGATAAAACACACCAGTCTCCTCTGTCCTTCACTGTGTCGAGGAGTTTGCTCAAATCCATGCTCAAGTCAGGGATGCTATATAATTATCAAACACTCTGCTGCCTGTTTCTCCTTTTGTCTTCAATCTTTTGCACCATCAGGGTCTTTTCCAATGAGTTGGCTCTTTGTACCAGGTGGCCAAAGTATTGGAGCTTCAGCTTCAGTATCAGTTTTTCCAATGGATAGTCAGTGTTGATTTCCTTTAGGATTTACTGTTTTGATCTCCTTGCAGTCCAAGGGACTCTCAAGACTCTTCTCCAGCACCACAGTTAGAAAGCATCAATTCTTCAGGGCTCAACCTTCTTTATGATTCAGCTCTCACATCCATACATGACTACTGGAAAACCATAATTTGACTATATGGATCTTTGTTGGTAAAGTGATATCTCTGCTTTTTAATACACTGTCTATGTTTGTCATAGTTTTTCTACCAAGAAGCAAGTTTGCTTTTGTTTTTGTTTTTAATTTCATGGCTACATCACTGTCTTCTTCAGTGATTTTAGAGCCCAAGAAAATAAAATTTGTGACGGTTTTCATTTTTACCCCTTCTATTTGCCATGAAATGATGGTACCAGATGCTATGGTCTTAGTTTTTTGAATGTTGAGTTTCCAGCCAGCTTTTTCACTCTCTTCAAGAGGCTCTTTAGTTCCTCTTCATTTTCTGTCATTAAGTGATATCATCTGTATATCTGAGGTTTTGATATTTCTTCTAGCAATCTTGATTCCAGCTTATGATTCATCCCATCCAGCATTTCGTATGATATACTCTCCATAAAAGTTAAATTAGTAGGGTGATAGTATACAGCCTTGTGGTACTACTTTTCCAATTTTACACCAGTACATTGTTCCATGTCCAGTTCTAATGTGCTCTTCTTGAGCACTACAGGGTTCTCAGGAGACAGGTAGGAGGGTCTGGTATTTACCTCTCTTTAATTATTTTCCACAATTTGTTGTGATCCATGCAGTCAAAGGGTTTAGCATATTCAATTAAGCAGAAGTAGATTTTTTTTTTTTTTTCTGGAATTCTCTTGATTTCTTTATGGTCCAGGGAATGTTGGTAATTTGATCTCTGGTTTCTCTGCATTATCTATTCCCAGATTATACATCTGGACATTCTAAGTTCACATATTGATGAAGACTAGCTTGAAGAATTTTCAGTATAATCTTGCTAGTATGTGAAATGAGTGCAATTGTGCTGTAGTTTGAACATTCTTTGCCATTTCCCTTCTTTAGAATGAGAACGAAAACTGATTTTTACACTCCCGTGGCCATTGCTGAATTTTACAAATTTGTTGAGGTATTGAGTGCAGCCTTACACAGAATCATCTTTTAGGATTTGAAATAGCTTGGCTGAAATGCCATCACCTCCACTAGGTTTGTTCATAGTAATGCTTCTTAAAGTCCACTTGACTTCATACTCCAGGATGTCTGGTTCTAGGTAAGTGATTATCATGGTTATCAGAGTCATTAGGACTTTTTTTGTTTAATTCTTCTGGGTATTTTCGCTACTCCTCTTAATCTCTTCTGTTTCTGTTAGGTCCATATTGTTTCTGTCCTTATTGTGCCCATCCTTGCATGAAATGTTCCCTTGGTATCTCTAATTTTCTTAAACAGATCTCCAGTATTTTCCTTTCTATTTCTTTGTATTATTCATTTGAGAAAGTCTTCTTGTCTCTCCTTACTGTTCTCTGGAACTCTGCATTCAATTGGGTGTATCTTTTCCTTTCACCTTTGCCTTTTGCTTCTCTTTTTTCCCAGCTATTGTAAGAGTTCCTCAGATATTTTACCTTCTTTCATTTGTTCTTCTTTGGGATGGTTTTGGTCACTGCCTCCTGTACAATGATCTGTGCGGGGGCGCTCCGCAGAAAGAGTAGAGGCAGTGGAACTTCCCTCAGCAAAGCCGAGGGGTTCCCAAGGAGAGGTGAGCCTGCTGTCCGCCAACCCAGCCCCCTCGGCGAGTGAGAGACAATCAGACTCGACAGGGGTTCCGACGAAGCAGTTCCGCTTTATTGTTGCAAATTCCCAGCTTATATAGACAAACAGGAAGTTTTTAGGAGGGACTTTCCATAGTTGCACCAATCACGTTAAAGGTCAAATTGTCATATCCTTTCATTATAACAGGAGTCTATGGAGATCACACACTGTCTACATGCATGGAAATCAAGAGAGCCAATCAAGAAATTTTGACAGACAACACAGACCCTGCCCCCATCTCTTCTGCTAGGTGCCATCTTAGGTTTTCCACCGCAAACTAGCCCCTTTGTTTTTAAGGTTTCCCATTTAGGGCCCCACAATCTGAACTTCCATCTTCTGTACCCTGTTTTCTCTTCCATAAAATGTTAAGAACTTCAAGTACTCTGTCTACCAGATCAGTCCCTTGAATTTATTCATCACCTCCACTGTGTACTCATAAAGGATTTGATTTAGGTCATATCTAAATGGCCCAGTGGTTTTACCTACTTTCTTCAACAGAAACCAAATTTTACAGTAAGGAGCTCATGATCTGAGCCATAGTCAACTCCATTTCTTATTTCTGCTGATTCTATAGAATTTTTCCATGTTTGGCTGCAAAAAATGTAATCAATCTGATTCCATATGATGATGTCCAAGCGTAGATTATCTCTTGGGTTATTGAGAAAAGGTGTTTGCTACGACTGGTGTGTGGTCTTGAGAAAACTCTGTTAGTCTTTGCACTGCTTCATTTTGTACTCCAAAGGCAAACTTATCTGTTACTCTAGATATCTCTTGACTTCCTACTTTTGCATTCCAATCCCCTATTATGAAAAGGATATCTTTTTGGTTTTAATTATGGAAGGTGTTTAGGTATTCATTGAACCAATCAACTTCAGCTTCTCAGTGTCGATAGTTGAGTTATAGACTTGGATTATTGCGATGCTGAATGGTTTGCCTTGGAAGTGGACTGAGATCATTCTGTCACTTTTGAGATTGTATGCAATTATTGTATTTCAGGCTCTTTCATTGACTGTGAGGGCTATTCCATTTCTTCTTAGGGATTCTTGCCCATAGTAGTAGATATAAAGGTCATCTGAATTAAATTTCCCTGTTCTCATCCATTTAATTCACCAAGTCCTAAGATGTCCATGTTCACTCTTGCCATCTCCTGCTTGACCATGTCTAATTTACCTTGATTCATGGATATGAAATTCCAGTTTCCTATGTAATATTGTTCTTTACAGCACTGGACTTTACTTATCACCAGATGCATCACAACTACTTGTCATTTCTGCCCAGCTGCTTCATTCTTTCTGGAGCTATTAGTATTGCCCTCTACTCTTCCCCAGTAGCACACTGGATATCTTTTGACTTTGATGTCTCATCTTCCATGTCATATCTTTTGCCTTTTCAGACTGTTCATGGGGTTCTTGCAGCAAGAATACTGGAGTGGCTTGCCATTTCCTCCTCCAGTGAACCATCTTTTGACATAACTCTTCACTATGACCCATCCATCTTGAGTGGCCCTATGTGGCATGTCTCATAGCTTCATTGAGCTATCCAATCTCTTTCACCACAACAGGACTCCCTTAAGTGAGTCTAAATTGCCAAAGTAATTTTTAATTATCTGGGAGAATCTAGTTCAGTATAAAAGGCTTTATTCTAACTAAATAAATGTTCTCTTTCTTTTCCTATTTTACCCCTATTTAACTGTAACATAATTTTAACCTCTCAAAGCTTGCTTAGTTGTTTTTCTTTTACAACATCTTTGAGTTATTGAAATTATGATTTGATTTAAAAAGTAAGGGGAAAAAATATATATATATTACTAATCACATATAGTCCCACCTCCCCACCTGTCTTCCACCTCCAGCTAGTGATTGATTTGTGAACACTGGTATGCTTATAAATAATTTAATGGATGAAAAATACATTATCCTATGGATATATCATATTTAGTAACTTGTCTATTGTTGCCCTTAAGGATTTAAGCTTTTACTAGTACAGAATATCAGTATCTTTAGTTTTTGCTGTCTCTGTAAGATACATGTCTTAGAGAATGACCACTAGGTCAAAGGCTGTGAACTTTTTAAAAAAATCAAAGTTTAAAAACTGCTGAGTGAAGTAAGTCAGAAAGAAAAACATATTAATGCATATATATGGGATTTAGAAAGATGGTAACAATGACCCTATATGTGAGACAACAAAAGAGAAGCAAAGATAAAGAACAGACTTTTGGACTCTGTGGGGAAGGGTGAGGGTGAGATGATTTGAGAGAACAGCATTGAAACATGTATGTCACCATGTTTGAAACAGATTGCCAGTCCAGGTCTGATGCATGAGACAGGGCCCTCAGGGCCAATGCACTGGGACGACCCTGAGGGATGGGGTGGGGGGAGGAGGTGGTAGGGGGTTCAGGATGGGGGACATGTGTACACTCATGGCTGATTCATGTCAATGTATGGCAAAACCCACTACAATACTGTAAAGTAATTAGCCTCCAATTAAAATAAATTAATTAATTAAAAAAGAAAACTCTGCTAGGTAAGATGTCACAATATTAATATGGGGTGACACAATTTAGCCTGTAGTACTTCCTTATCCAGCCGCCTCCACACATCACTCCCCACTCACCTCATGCTGTGCTCTGCTTCAGGCTAGCCTTCTGCTGTGGAGAAGGGTTTAGCATCTTGCCCTCTAGTTATCCACTTTGCACTTTTACTTATACTCTCTTCTCTGCTACCCATTAAGCTGTATATCCAGGATTGAAGGTAGCAGAGGAGAAAGAGGGGACAAGAGGCAACAATGTTTCTTTTTAACTATTCTTGTCCACGGGCTTCTCATTTTGTGCAGTGGTAAAGAGCCCACCTGTCAAGGCAGGAAACTCAAGAGACATGGGTTCAATCCCTTGGTCAGGAAGATCCCCTGGAGAAGAAAATGGCAACCTGCTCCTATATACTTGCTTGGGATATCCCATGGACAGAGGAGTCTGGCGGGCTAGAGTCCATGGGTTCGTAAAGAGTTGGACACAGTTGAACAGCTGAACACACACACATTCTTGTCCAGAGTTGGCAGCTTCATCCTTAGATTTGACCAGAATTTAAAAATGATGAATTCTTTAATTGGATGCTCAAAGGAATGTTTGGAGATTCACCATTCCCTCCCCATCCCCCATTGTACCACAATAGCAGCTTATACTAAGAGTGAATGATATTTAGAAACAGTCAAGTGACACATGACCCCCTATACAGGGAGTCAAGTGATATTAAAGCCAACTAAAGACAGTAATGACTATGCCAAAGCCTTTGACTGTGTGGATCATAATAAACCATGGAGACTTCTGAAAGAGATGGGAATACTAGATCACCTGATCTGCCTCTTGAGAAACCTATAAGCAGGTCAGGAAGCAACAGTTAGAACTGAACATGGAACAACAGACTGGTTCCAAACAGGAAAAAGAGTACGTCAAGGTTTTATATTGTCACCCTGCTTATTTAACTTCTATGCAGAGTACATCATGAGAAACTCTGGGCTGGAAGAAGCACAAGCTGGGATCAAGATTGCCGGGAGAAATATCAATAACCTCAGATATGCAGATGACACCACCCTTAGGGCAGAAAGTGAAGAGGAACTAAAAAGGCTCTTGATTAAAGTGAAAGAGGAGAGTGGAAAAGTTGGCTTAAAGCTCATTATTCAGAAAATGGAGATCATGGCATCTGGTCCCATCACTTCATGGGAAATAAATGGAGAAACAGTGGAAACAATGTGAGACGTTATTTTGGGGGCTTCAAAATCACTGCAGATGGTGATTCCAGCCATGAAATTGAAAGACACTTACTCATTGGAAGGAAAGTTATGACCAACCTAGACAACATATTAAAAAGCAGAGATATTACTTTGCCAACAAAGGCCCATCTAGTCAAGGCTATGGCTTTTCCAGTGGTCATGTATGGATGTGAGA
The DNA here is from genome assembly GCA_917880005.1 of Nanger dama. NCBI lineage: Eukaryota > Metazoa > Chordata > Mammalia > Artiodactyla > Bovidae > Nanger > Nanger dama. Next base: position 44,397,995 of record CAKJTW010000007.1, read on the forward strand.
GTTGGACTGTGAAGAAAGCTGAGCACCGAAGAACTGATGCTTTTGAACTGTGGTGCTGGAGAAGACTCTTGAGAGTCCCTTGGACTATAAGGAGCTTCAACCAGTCCATTCTAAAGGAGACCACTCCTGGGTGTTCGTTGGAAGGGCTAGTGCTGAGACTGAAACTCCAATACTTTGGCCACCTGATGCAAAGAGTTGATTCATTGGAAAAGACCCCAATCCTGGGAGAGATTGGTGGCAGGAGGAGAAGGGGACAACAGAGAATGAGATACCTGGATGGTATCAGTGACTCGATGGATAGGAGTTTGGGTAAACTCTGGGAGTTGGTGATGGCCTGGCGTACTGCGATTCATGTGGTCCCAAAGAGTCAGACACGACTGAGCGACTGAACTGACCTCAAAGACAGTCTGCTTTTCATTATCATCTTCCTTCATCAGCCATTCTAAACAATGTGTTTTGTAGAGTATTTCTTTTTTTCTCCTTCTGAGTTCCAAACAGTTGCTGACATTATTGCTGAATTGTGATACTAAATAGGAAATCTTCAGATTAGCATATTTTTGTTAATTTTGCTTTAATAAACAGAAAATTGCTACTGAAATTATAGTTAACATTGAAGTTTCATTTGGAGTACTCCCATTTATACAGTCATCCCTAACACTCAGGCCCAGCACCATGCATGGAGAAAAAGTTTATAAAATTTAGAAATTATTCAAGTTCTCTTTGGGAACAACTTTTTGTCTTCTACTCCTGTGGTACTATGTTTTAACAGTACATTCAAAATTAAAACGATACTGCAGTGATTGCAAACATGAGCTTTTATAATTTTGGCATTCTATGTGCCGACTTGGAATTTTTATTTTTATCAACCTTTTGTCTGCATACACATTTGAAAGCTGTTAGATTGGAACATTATTGCAATTGCTGCTTTTTTTGTATGTGTGTGATGTTCTTGCTAACTCTGAAATTTAGGATCTTTCAAGCTCATTATTACTTTTTAGACTTTTCCTAACTATTGGCATATCATTTCCTCATGTGAAAGACAAACCATTTGAGAATAAAATTAATAAAAGGGCCTTAAATTACATATATGTTAGTCACTTAGTTGTGTCTGCTTCTTTTGTGACCCCATGGACTCTAGCCCGCCAGGCTCCTCTGTCTATGGAATTCTTCAGGCAAGAATACTTGACTGGGTTGCCATTTCCTTCTCCAGGGAATCTTCCTGACCCAGGATCAAACCCAGGTCTCTCACATCACAGGCAAACTCTTTACCATCTAAGCTGCCAGGGAAGCCCTTAAATTAAGTATGAGCGAAGGTAAATTGACAGACCTGGATATATAAATTATATTTAACAGGAAGATACATTTTCTTGAAATCATTGACACATTCACAGAAGTTAGAGATAAAATACTATCATGTTTATATTTATTATTATGACTAAGTCCATATTTTTAAAATACATTGATGTAATTAAATGTATTAATCTAAACAGTTATTAAAATGTATTGTCATTACATTTTCCCTTTCCTTCCTATAATATTTACTCTATGTATTATTATGTTTTAATATCTTTATAGACATGAATACAAATACAATTCAATAAAAGATAAATTTTCTCTGGCTATATTTCTTTTCTAAACATTATTTAATTTGTATAATTTTGTGATCTTTATTGAAAATAATTTTTTCTTATGGAGATTTGGATTTTAAAATATAATCTGTTCCAAGTGTCAGCTATACCAGGCAAATCATTGGACTACAGTTTACTTGAAGCAGGCAATGCATCTCCTAATTTATTTGTGACTTCACCACAGCTTCTAGATACCTGGGGCTTACATCTATTTTGTCTTTTGTTTTGTTTTACTAGAGCAACAGTATCCCTTCAGGTGGTCTTCTTTGACAAGATCTGTAATAAAACCAGGACAATTTAATCTTTTTATGTATTTGCCTCATGCTTACATTGGGGCTACAGAAACATGTATGCATTTTCTGTTTCACCTATCATACCAGAAAGTGCGTCCTATTTATTATTATTAAAATTTAGTGTAGTTGGAAGAAAACATTTTCGGCAATGACTTAAAAATAATTCTGCTGATTTGTTTTAAAGAAGAGAGCTTAAATATATAGAATATTCTGTTTTAAGGTGAGATAATGCAGCTTAACTATATTAGCTATATACCTAAGCTATATATATATACACATATATATGTGTATATATATATATATATATATATATCCCAGTAACAAACAGAATGCCCATTCTTTCAATATTAAAATGATTCTACATCACTACTGTGCTCTTCTCCAGTGGGGATTGTTTCATCAAAATGGTGCAATATTGAGGTCTAAATGTTTTTCTTTGCTATAGGTATATCAGTGGAATGACTGGATCAGACTTAGGCTTGGGCCATAGGACCCAAACATAACCTCTGCCTCTACCTCCCAATACACAATCCATCCAAGAGCAGAGATTAATTCACAACAAATGGATGGGAAACCAATCAAATGCAAATGCCTCATATGTAGTGATAATCTCTGGTGGAAAAGATTCTCACTTCTTTTTCACTCCCATAGGTCCATTTACTTGCCTTTCCTTAGAATTTCTTATAGTGGATCTTCTTTTTCTGTTCCTTCAAGGTCTATGAAAAAAATAGCTAAGTCATATTCTGCAGCCCCCACAATCAATGTATATCCTCATCTCTGCCAGGAGGATATGGCAAACACTCTTGCCTGGAGAATCCCATGGACAGGGGAAACTGGCAGACTATAGTCCATAGGCCACAGAGTCAGAGAGAACTGAAGCAACTTAGCACACATGCACACATGATCTCATCTCAGGTCATATCTCCCACCATCTGAAATCAATTACCAAATGTAGTACTTGAAGTTTTGCTCACAGAAAGGATTTTCCCTCACTACTCTTTCATTATCACCCTGAGTGGAGGGGAAGAGACATCTACAGTCTATTTTTGCATCACACAAACACATGAAACGATTCATCCATGAACCAGGTCAAGTATGATTCCTTTTCTCCATAGCCAGCTAGCTATGGAGATTCTCAATGAAGAATGACAGTGCATTAAAGGCAAGTTAATATGAGGATTTGGGCCATGTGTTTGTGAAACAACTGCAATTCCTGGACTTCTCAGACTCAGCCTCAAAGTTGCCATTCCAATATGGACTAGATTTCTGCTTTCAGCTGATCTTATGACTCAGCTGGTCTGATGATAACCAGCTATTTGATGAGCACATTCAGTCTCAAAATTACTAAATATTATATTGTATGTTATTTGGTCTCCATGAACTGAACTGAATGCCCACTTTATGCACAGTGGATAATTTTCTTCAAAAGATGGTTTGGCCTTATTTTCAGAGTAAAATAGAGACACAGATGTAGAGAACAAATATATGGATGTCAAGAGGGAAGTGGGGGGAGGAGGAATTAGGAGATTGGGATGACACATATATACATGTATAAAATAGATAACTAATAAGAACATACTGTATAGCACAGGGAACTCAGCTTAATGCATTGTGGTGATTTGAATGGGAAGGTAATCCAAAAGAGAGGGCATATATGTGCGCATGTGGCTGATTCATCTTGCTGTACAGGAGGAACTAATACAACATTATAAAGCAACTATACTCCAGTAATTTTTTTTTTTTTAAGATAGCATGGTCACTTTCCAGATCTCCAAGGACATTCACTAAGATTCTGGTAGGATGGCTTTTCAGAGTTTCTATATTTTATTTTTATCAAGAGTGAATACCTTTAGCAAGTGAAATAGGCCAGTTTCTATGGATTCGACCAACTACGCAACAGCTTGAACCTGCCACAAAGCTCTCTTTGCTTTGGGGCCCACTCAAAATTAGAAACTTAGTTGAAATGATATCCCCAATTGTGTTACATATTTTACATAAAATCCAAGAGACCCATTGTCCCTTCTTACTTGTGTGTTTCCCTGGTGGCTCAATTGGTAAAGAATCCAACTGCAATACAGTAGACCTGGGTTTGGTCCCTGGGTCAAGAAGATACCCTGGATAAGAAAATAGGAACCCACTTCAGTATTCTTGCCTGGAGAAAAATATGGAAAGAGTGGGCTATAGTCCATGTGATTGCAAGAGTGAGACACAACTTAGCAACAAAATGATCACCACCACTCCTTACTAATAGAAGAGGCAAAGTGCTATTAACTTGTTATTTTACTTGGAGGATTTGTTCTGAAATAACCCTAGATCACTGGACATCTAAATTATCCCCATTATGGGAAGTTACTAAACTTTTTTCAGACTTATTTTCCACTATGTGACACTCATAAGTCTTACTAGAACAATTAGAAAAAGTGGATTTCCCTCTTACCAGGGTATAAGTAACATGATGACTTTAATTTAAAGTCCCCATTTGATATTCTTGAGAATGTCCAGTCAAGATCCCTGTGACTGTGTTATGTGAGAGACTAAGAAAATTAACTTAACCCAGGGGTAAGATTATTAACGTATAATGCTGATCTATTGTCTTGGGCATGTAGTCAGTCAATAGATCCTCTGGTCTTAATTTAAAAATCTATTTTGTTCTTGTTGTTGTTTAGATGCTAAGTCATGTTTGACTCTTTTGCAACCCCATGGTCTCCTGCCAGGCTCCTCTGTCCTTCGGATTTCCCAGGCAAGAATATTGCAGTGAGCTGCCATTTTCTCCTCCAGGGCATCTCCCTGGCCCAGAGACCAAAACCATGTCTCCTACATTGGCAGGTGAGGTTTTTTTACCACTATGTTACCAGAGAAGTGCAAAAAAAAAAAAAGTCTGTTTCAGTACACCTGTATCTTTAAGCTCACTGAGTCTTCTTGAGAGCAAAGACATCTCGTTTGCTATGAGCCATTGTATATATTCTAGCTTCACTGAGATATCACAGAATCATGGTAAGAATGATTGCAGTTTTCCTCACAAGGATATTAAACCACAAGAAACCAGAGAATGTTTTCAAATCACTAAATTTTTACTAAGTCTTATATTTTGCAACACCTCCTTTCCAACTACCACTCTCGAAATCTATTGCTAGTCAAACTCACTAAAACATTGATACAAATTTTTCAGATCTGACAGCTCTTCTGAACATCAGTTCTTTCTCTTATAAAACACAAATAATACTTTTCTGGTTTGGTCAGGTTCAAATCTTATCAGATTAAAAGTCAATAAAGGGAAAAAGTGGAAACAAATCCTAAAGACTTTCAAGTATTATTTTGAATGGAATTCACATGAAATAACCTCTGAAAGATTTTTTTAAGCAAAAGAAGCTATTAGCTTCTTTCATGGAGATAGCAAAGTGAAATAGGAACATTCAAAGGCTCCAGGGAACACTGGATGCTCCAGATTTCTTATCCTATTCACTCAAGTGTCCTACAGCCAGGTGTCAATATACCTCCTTGTCAGGACCCTGATTCTGCCACAGAAACTTGCTGAAGCAGTGAAAAAGTCTCCAGTTCAATTATTTTCACCATTAGATCCTTACATCCAACTGCAGAATAGAGTCCCTTACTACATTGTTACAGAGGAATACTGATTTTCACATCATGCTCGGAGGTGGTGGTCAGCTGATTGAAGTGTGACATTTTCTTTCCTGAACACAATGAGGGCACTTTACTATGCCCTCATAGTTCTTGCAATTAGCATCACCATCATATCTCTCAAAGTCTAGAGAGACTGCATGAGCCAATTGGTGCCCTCCACTTATCTTTCCAACTTGCCACATGTGGTAAAGTCATAGTCTTTATGATGCCACTGCATTTGAGTAATGCACCATGTCATTTATCTAAAGAAATCAGATCTTGGTTGCCACCTGCTGGGGAATTATCCAGTTCCAGAATCTCATCCTGATATCTGCTTCTTAGGGACTTTTCTGACACTGGTATTCTGGTTTTCCCAGGAGATCTTATGGGGAGAATTTGGGTACAAGCAGTTTATTTGGGAGGTACAGAGTACACTGAGCTTCCCTGGTGACTCAGCGGTAAAGAATTAGCCTGCAATACAGGGGACTGGGGTTCGATCCCTGGGTGGTTAAGATACTCTGGAGAAGGAAATAGCAACCCACCCCTGGGAAGTCCCACTGCCTTCAAAATCCCAAGGTCAGGAGCCTGGCGGGCTACAGACTATGGAGTCACAAAAGAGTCAAATAGGATTTAGCGTCTAAACAACAAAACAAGCTAAGTCAGTATTAAACTAGAGAAAGGAAACACACACACACAAAACAATGCTCTCCTTGAATAATGAGATTTTTATTATTCTTATTCTCTTCACATGGTTATGTTGGCTTACATGCTGAGTAGAATTATTTTTAGTACTAATGTTAAATAGGAATGGTGATAGCAACCATTATTTGCTTATTCTGCTCTCAAAGAAAAAGTTTTCTCTGTTTCACATTAATTATGATATTTGCTTTCTAGTCTTGCCTCCCCTTTAATATGATGTTAACAAATATTTTTCTTACTATTTTTCTAAGAGTTTGCATTTGTTTACATCTTTAACACCTGTTGCATATTATCAAGGATGTTTTCTGCATCTATTGATAATCATGTGATTTTTGTTCTCTATTTTGTGACTGTCATAAAATATAAGAAATGGAGTTTATGTTCAGTAGGGAGGTCATGATGCATCATATTCATTATGTTTTTGTTATGTGATTCATTTTGTATCATTTCTTGAAGAAGGGAAAAGGGTAGCTGTTTATGCTCTGAGTGAGGATAAACCTTTAATATTGTTCTTTTCAGAGTTTGGGATCAAGGCAATGAAAGATGAGGAACCTGATCATTTTTTGCCCTCTTATTTGAAATTGTTTACATAAGATTGGGATTATGTATTCTCTCAAATTGAGAAATCATCAGAAAAAGTCATGCTTATTTGAGTGTTTGTATTTTTTTCTTTTTTTAGCTACTGAATTATTTATTTAAAATATACAAGGTTCTTCTGTTCAACTATTTTTTATTGAGTTTGTAAATTGTATTTTCTAAGAATTTTTCATATAACATACATTTTTCATTTATGGCTATGTCATTAATGAGTATCATTTATTTTACTAAACATTTTTTCACTTCAAAATTTTATTCTTCTTTTTTTTTTGGTATGGGTTTTAAACAGACAGTAAGGTACACTTAAAATTATTATTAGTGAATTAATATGATAAAACAGGCATTTGAGATTTATCATTCCTGTACTGTCCACTGACTACAGGAAAATTGAAGGCTTTAAGTAAGTAGGAAATATTTTTATTATGTCAAGAAAGCCCAAGTTGTTTGAGCATTTTAGAACTGGAAAATAATTGTGAAATTTAAGAAGATATTGGGAAATTATGTCTTACAATAAACACTGAAAGGCAACTAAGGTATAGAATTTGTTGTTAATAAGGGATGTGCACTTAGTAGAGTGTGCTTATATGAGATGAGCAACTGAAATATGAGGGACAACCAAGAAGATACATGTTGAAAAGGAATTTGAAATGTATTGGCTACAAAGTGTGCTCTCTCTCTCTCTCTCTCTGTCTCCTCAGTTTAACGGTGAAATTCCACAGGCACAAAGGAATTCAAAGAGGTGAAGTAAACCCTGTGGAAAAATAAGGCAGTTGTCATCTGTTGTATGGGAGGGCTGATGGCTACCCTTGATAGGAGAGTGGAAAGTTAAGGGAAATACTTGGGGAAAGCTGGAGAAAGCTTTAAGAGATGGGCCTCACTGCCCTAAATAGTTATTGTAAGACACCTTGGAATTATAGGAAGGAGAACAGAAGCACTAGTTATCACTGAAGGGCCCTTTGGAATAATCTGAGGAGAATCTTGGGGTCCAGCCCATGTAATTAAATTAGTCTTCTAAGGAACTGCTTTATACTTAGTTCCTGAGCTATGCACAAGTGATATTTTATTTCAGCTTTGTTCAGCCACTCAGTCATGTCCGACTCTCTGCAACCCCATGGACAGCAGCATGCCAGGCTTCCCTGTGCATCACAGGCTCCTGGAGCTTACTCAGACTCATATCCATCAAATTGGTGATGCCATCCAATCATCTTATCCTCTCTTGTCTCCTTCTCTTCCTGCCTTCAAGTTTTTCCAGCATTAGGGCTTCAGATGGCCAAAGTATTGGAGTTTCAGGTTCACCATCAATCCTTCCAATGAATATTCAGGACTGATTTTCTTTAGGATGGACGAGTTGGATCTCCTTGCAGTCCAAGGGACTCTCAAGAATCTTCTCCAACACCACAGTTCAAAAGTATCAATTCTTTGGCTCTCAGCTTTCTTTATACTCCAGTTCTCACATCCATACATGCCTATTGGAAAAAAACTTAGCTTTGACTAGATGGACTTTGTTGGCAAAGTAATATCTCTGCTTTTTAATATGCTGTGTAGGTTAGTCATAGCTTTTCTTCCAAGGAGCAAGCATCTTTCCATTTCATGCCTGTAGTCACCATTTGCAGTGACTTTGGAGGCCAAAATCTCTCACTGTTGCCATTATTTCCCCATCTATTTGCCTAGAAGTGATGGGACTGGATGCCATGATCTCTATTTTCTGAATGTTGAGTTTTAAGCCAACTTTTTCATTATCCTCTTTCACTGTCCTCAAGAGGCTCTTTAGTTCTCTGCTTTCTGCCATAAAGGTGGTGTCATCTGCATATCTGAGATTATTGATATTTCACCTGGCAATCTTGATTCCAGCTTGTGTTTCATCCAGCCCAGCATTTCACATGATATACTTAGCACAGAAGTTAAATAAGCAGAGTGACAATATACAGCCTTCCTGATTTGGAACCAGTCTGTTGGTCTATGTCTAGTTCTGTTTCTTCTTGACCTGTATACAGTTTTCTCCAGAGGCAGATAAAGTGGTCTGGTATTCCTATCTCTTGAAGAATTTTCCACAGTTTGGTGTGATCCACACAGTCAAAGGCTTTGGTGTAGTCAATAAAGTAGAAGTAGATGTTTTCCTGGAACTCTCTTGTTTTTTTCACTGGATGTTGGCAATTTGATCTCTGGTTACTCTAAATTTTCTAAATCCAGCTTGAACATCTGGAAGTTCTCAGTTCACATACTGTTGAAGCCTGGCTTGGAGAATTTTGAGCATTACTTTGTTAGCACGTGAGATGAGTGCAACTGTGTGGTAGTTTGAACATTCTTTAGCTTCCCTCATAGCTCATCTGGTAAAGAATCCACCTGCAATGTGGGAGACCTTGGTTCAATCTCTGGGTTGGGAAGATCACCTGGAGAAGGGAAAGGCTACCGACTGCAGTATACTGGCCTGAAGAATTCCATCTATTGTATAGTCCATGGGGTTGCAAAGAATTGGACACGACTAAGTGACTTTTACTTCATTTGAGCATTCTTTGGCATTGTCTTTCTTGGAATGAAAACTGACGTTTTCTAGTCCTGTGGCCACTGCTAAGTTTTCCAAATTTGCTGGCATATTGAGTGCACTACTTTCAAAGCATCATCTTGGATTTGCAATCTAAAGATTTCCTCTAAGGATTTGAAATAGCTCAACTGGAATCCCATCACCTCACTAGCTTTCTTCATGGTGATGCTTCCTAAGGCCCACTTGATTTCACATTCCAGGATGTCTGGCTCTAGGTGAGTGATCACACCATCATCGTTCTTTGGGTCATAGAGGTCTTTTTTTGTTCAGTTCTTCTGTGTATTCTTGCCACTTCTTCTTAATATCTTCTGCTTCTGTTAGGTCCCTACCATTTCTGTCCTTATTGAGCCAATCTTTGCATGAAATATCCCCCTTGGTATCTCTAATTTTCTTGAAGAGATCTCAGTTTTTCCCATTCTTTTGTTTTCCTATGTTTCTTTGTGTTGATCACCGAGGAAGGCTTTCTTATCTCTCCTTGCTATTCTTTGAATCTCTGCATTCAAATGGGTATATCTTTCATTTTCTCCTTTGCCTTTAGCTTCTCTCTCTCTCTTTTTAAAGATATTTGTAAAGACTCCTCAGACAGTCATTTGCCTTTTGCATTTCTTTTTCTTAGGGATGGTCTTGATCACTACATCCTGTACCATCTCAAGAAATTCCATCCATAGTTCTTCAGGCACTCTATCAGATCTAATCCCTTGAATCTATTTTTCACTTCCACTGTATAATCTTAAGAGATTTGATTTAGGTCATACTTGAGTGGTCTAGTGGCTAGGTTTTTAAAAATAGATTACATTTGATAAATTTAGCTGTGTATGACTTAGAACAGGCTTTATCAGATAGCAAGGAATTGGGGGATTTTATATCTTTATGAAATAATGAAATGTAGTCCCCAATCTATCTTGTGTTAGCAAATTGTGGAGAGATCTTCTAAATAGATAATTTTTGTTGATATGATCCTGTCCAAGTATTTTTTTATTTAATTAACACATATTGCTTTCTGCTACTAATAATCTATCTTAATCATGTATGTTCTATTAATTCTATGCAAAGAGGTGGACTGATAATATGATGGTTGAGTCTATAATAAGAAATACATTAAAACATATTAGTTAGCCATAAACATACCTTCCTCTATATATTAACAGTTAGTTTAGGGGAGTGCACAGTCTATTACTTTATTCTAATACTCCAAATAACCAAACAGGAATCTTAAAGGCCTGCCAGTTATGTAGATTACACTAAAATTCAATTGAACAGCAATTTATTAAGTGTGCCAGAAACTGAACTAGGCATTGAGGTACAAAACAATCTGCACAATCTTGATGTGCTACACATAATTGATCAGATTTCCATTTCCTGTGGCCTGAATAGAGAAATGGAAGAGATCAAATAAACAGCCCCTGTGAAGAAACAAGGAGAAAAAAAAAATCTGTGCAATTATATTTCTCAGACTATATGAAATCATTGCATAATTTGTATCACATTCTGTTTGATTCTAAAATGAGATTGGAGTAGAGAAAAGGGAAAATGTTTTAAATGGCTGAGTTATTGTAGTTAAACAGGTATATTGTCCTTATTCATCTCTAACTGCCTGAAAATGAACTTTTAAATCTCTCTATATTGTTTATAAATATGTGTATTTTCTTCCTCTCTTTACATTTGGATGTCCCTTATTGTGTTTAACATGATATTTATATTTCTCTTAGCATATTCAGACTTAAAAAAAAAAAACTATGTGTATGTTCCTGCATGCTTGTGATTCAAGTCACTATGGACATAACATTGTATATTTACTGAACATAAAGTTTAAACCAGATTTTACTCTTAGGATGGCTGTATTGAAATAATCATGTGTTTAAGAAAACAATTAAAAATAAATATTACAAAATCTTTTAAAGTAAGCATCTAATTTTAGACCAAACAATCTGATACTGCAAAAAATTGGCCTGTAGGTTAATATCTTTTGATACCACATTATAACTCAGTAGCAATAAACTCAGCCTTGGAACAAAGAGGAAATTCAAATTCATTTAATTTTCTCAGTCCAAATATAGATCTCTTTGGGCAGACTGCCAACAGTTTCCTTGGGTCAAAGAAAATAAATATTGCATCACTACTATCACAAAGACTCACACACAAAAAAACACAGCCAGTATTTTGAATACTGTACCTAGTGGCTTTTATTCAAATATTCAAATAAGCAGTATATTTTTCATGTGGAGAATGAGTCTCCCCCTCTAATTAGAGTACAAAAATGTGATAGATATAATGCAAAATGTGACCATCTGCATTTCTCTGTCTTGTCTTTTCTAGTTAGAACTCGCAGGTGTCTTTTAAACAATGATGAATTAGAAGGAAGGCTCTTCTTACTCACTTGTCTGTTAACTACCTTTATGATAATAGTGAATTTGCATTTTTAATTTCCTCAGTTGTAAATGAGCACCTCTGAACCACTTTCTAATTATTTTACAATTTTCTTGTATTGTTCATTATTCTTGCTCTCTATTTACTAAATAAAAATGACTTTTCCTCTGAAGGGCATTTACAATTCGTATTATACCAAACAGATCACTTAGTTCCATGTAAGAAATAAGGAATAAGGGAAAACATAGAGACATAGCACTGAACAAAAACAATTAAATGAACATACCTGTTCACTGCTACATACAGAACAGATTGTAGGACAGGGTTTATAATCTGGTGTATTAGAAATCACACTTATTCACACACACACACATTTATTTATACTGCCTCTAATGTGAGTATGAGTTACTATGTGCATGTAGTAATTGTGTGTACTTCATATATATATTTTCTATGAAAATAATTTTTAGTAAGCTTATTATTTATCTCTAAAGAGCCTATTCTTGTCAGCATCCATTTATTACAGAGGGACGGATCAAGCTTTTGTGAAGCTTAAAGTTTAAACAATTTGAGGACTTGTCCTTCAGGAAAATAATTTAAAAAGCTATGAATATAAAGTTAGGCATAAAGTTGAATATTTAATTAGAATACAAAAAGAAATTACAAAAAAATTTACATTTAAAAATACTGACAAATGGACACAGAAAAGATGGCAGAGGAATTGGATGGGGAGACCACTTTCTCCCCCACAAATTCATCAAAAGAACATTTCAATGATGAGTAAATTCCACAAAACAATTTTTGAATGCCAGCAGAGGACATCAGGCACCCAGAGAAGCAGCTCATTGTCTTCGAAACAAATGTTTTATCAACGGTGCAGTATATAAGGAGAAGTCTTGAGACTACTGTAAAAATAAAACTGAAAACCAGAAGCAGGAGGCTTAAATCCAAATTCTGAGAACATCAGAGAACTCCTGACTCCAGGGAACATTAGTAGATAGGAGCTCATCAAATGCCTCCATACCTACACTGAAACCAAGCACCACCCAAGGGCCAACAAATTCCAGAGCAAGACATACCATGTAAATTCTCCAGCAACACAGGAAAACAGCCCTGAGCTTCAATATAGAGGCAGCTCAAAGTTATTCCCAAAAACTGACATCTCATAACTCATTACTGGACACCTCATTGCACTCCAGAGAGAAGAAATCCAGCTCCACCCACCAGAACTCCAACACAAGCTTCCTAACCAAGAAACCTTGACAAGCCACCAATACAAATCCACCCACAACGAGGAAACTCCATAATAAAGAGAACTCCACAAACTTCCAGAATACAGAAAGGCCACCTCAAATGCAGCAATATAAACAAAATGAAGAGACAGAGGAATACCCAGCAGGTAAAGGAACAGGAGAAATGCCCACCAAACCAAACAAAAGAGGGAGAGATAGGGAATCTCCTGAGAAAGAATTCCAAATATTGATAGTGAAAATGATCCAAAATCTTGAAATAAAAATGGAATCACAGATAAATAGCCTGGAGACAAGGATTGAGAAGATGCAAGAAAGGTTTAACAAGGACCTAGAAGAAATTAAAAAAATAGTCAATATATAATGAATAATGCAATAAATGAGATCAGAAACATGCTAGAGGCAACAAATAGTAGCATAAAAGAAGGAGAAGATAGGATTAGTGAAATAGAAGATAGAATGGTAGAAATAAATGAATCAGCAAGGAAAAAGAAAAAACGAATTAAAAGAAATGAGAACAATCTCAGAGACCTCCAGGACAATATGAAACGCTCCAACATTTGAATTATAGGAGTCCCAGAAGAAGAAGACAAAAAGAAAGACCATGAGAAAATACTTGAGGAGATAATAGTTGAAAACTTCCCTAAAATGGGGAAGGAAATAATCACCCAAGTCCAAGAAACCCAGAGAGTGCCAAACATGATAAACCCAAGGTGAAACACCCCGAGACACATATTAATCAAATTAACAAAAGATCAAACACAAAGAACAAATACTAAAAGCAGCAAGGGAAAAACAGCAAATAACACAGAAGGAGATTCCCATAAGGATAACAGCTGATCTTTCAATAGAAACGCTTCAGGCCAGGAGGGAATGGCAAGACATATTTAAAGTGATGAAAGAAAATAACCAACAGCCCAGACTACTGTACCCAGCAAGGATCTCATTCAAATATGAAGAAGAAATCAAAAGCGTTACAAACAAGCAAATGCTGAGAGGCTTCAGGACCACCAAACCAGCTCTCCAAAAAATGCTAAAGGATATTCTCTAGATAGGAAACACAAAATGGGTGTATAAACCCAAACCAAAAACAATAAAATAAATTGGAACGGGATCATACTTATCGATAATTGCTTTAAACATAAATGGATTGAATGCCCCAACCAAAGGCAAAGACTGGCTGAATGGATACAAAAACAAGATCCCTATATATGCTGCCTACAAGAGACCCACCTCAAAACAAGGGACACATACAGCCTGAAAGTGAAGGGCTGGAAAAAGGTATTCCACACAAAGAGAGACAAAAAGAAAGCAGGAGTAGCAATACTCATATCCGATAAAATAGACTTTAAAACAAAGGCTGTGAAAAGAGACAAAGAAGGCCACTACATAATGATCAAGTGATCAACCCAAGAAGAAGGTATAACAATTATAAATATTTATGCATCCAAAATAGGTGCACCACAATATGTAAGACAAATGCTAACAAGCATGAAAGGGGAAATTAATAATAACACAATAATAGTGGAAGGCTTTAATACCCCACTCAAAACTATTGATACATTAACTAAACAGAAAATTAACAAAGAAACACAAACTTTAAATGATACAATAGACCAGTTAGACCTAATTGATATCAATAGGACATTTCACCCCCAAAACAATGAATTTCACCTTTTTCTCAAGTACTCATGAAACCTTCTCCAGGATAGATCACATCCTGGGCCATAAATCTAGTCTTGATAAATTAAAAAAAAAAAATTGAAATCATTGCAAGCATCTTTTCTGACCATAATGCACTACGGTTAGTTGCACTCCTCTCAATTACAGGAGAAAAACTATTAAAAATTCCAACATTTGGAGGCTGAACAACACCCTTCTGAATAACCAACAAATCACAGAATAAATCAAAAAGAAATCTAAACATGCATAGAAATGAATGAAAATGAAAACACAACAACCCAAAACCTGTGGGACACTGTAAAAGCAGCGCTAAGGGGAAAGTTCATAGCAATACAGGCATACCTCAAGAAACAAGAAAAAGACAAATAAATAACCTAACTCTACACCTAAAGCAACTAGAAAAGGAAGAAATGGATAACCCCAGGGTTAGTAGAAGGAAAGAAATCTTAAAAATTAGGGCAGAAATAAACGCAAATGAAACAAAAGAGACCATAGCAAAAATCAACAAAGCAAAAAGCTGGTTCTTTGAAAGGATAAATAAAATTGACAAACCATTAGCCAGACTCATCAAGAAACAAAGGGAGGAAATTCAAATCAATAAAATTAGAAATAAAAATGGAGAGATCACAACAGACAACACAGAAATACAAAGGATCGTAAGAGACTACTATTAGCAATTATATGCCAATAAAATGGACAACATGGAAGAAATGGACAAATTCTTAGAAAGGTACAACTTTCCAAAACTGAACCAGGAAGAAATAGAAAATCTTAACAGACCCATCACAAGCATGGAAATTGAAACTGTAATCAGAAATCTTCCAGCAAACAAAAGCCCAGGTCCAGCCGGCTTCACAGCTGAATTCTACCAAAAATGTCAAGAAGAGCTAACACCTATCCTACTCAAACTCTTCCAGAAAATTGCAGAGGAAGGTAAACTTCCAAACTCATTCTATGAGGCCACCATCACCCTAATATCAAAACCTGACAAAGATGCCACAAAAAAGAAAACTACAGGCCACTATCACTGATGAACATAGATGCAAAAATCCTTAACAAAATTCTAGCAATCAGAATCCAGCAACACATTAAAAAGATCATACACCATGACCAAGTGGACTTTATCCAAGGGATGCAAGGATTCTTCAGTATCCACAAATCAATCAATGTAATTCATCACATTAACAAATTGAAAAATAAAAGCCATATGATTATCTCAATAGATGCAGAGAAGGCCTTTGACAAAATTCAACATCCACTTATGGTTAAAAAAAAAAAAAAAAAAAAAAACCTCTCCAGAAAGCAGGAATAGAAGGAACATACCTCAACATAATAAAAGCTATATATGACAAACCCACAGCAAACATTATCCTCAATGGTGAAAAATTGAAAGCATTTCCCCTAAAGTCAGGAACAAAATAAGGGTGCCCCCTTTCACCACTACTATTCAATATCATTCTGGAAGTTTTGGCCACAGCAATCAGAGCAGGAAAAGAAGTAAAAGAAATCCAAATTGGAAACAAAGAAGTAAAACTCTCACTGTTTGGAGATGACATGATCCTCTACATAGAAAACCTAAAGATTCCACTAGAAAATTACTAGAGCTAATCAATGAATACAGTAAAGTGGCAGGATATAAAATCAACACTCAGAAATCCCTTGCATTCCTATACCCTAATAATGATAAAGTAGAAAAAGGAGTTAAGGAAACAATTCCATTCACCACTGCAACGAAAAGAATAAAATACTTGGGAATATATCTACCTAAGAAACTAAAGACCTATATATAGAAAACTATAAAACACTGATGAAAGAAATCAAAGAGGACACTAATACATGGAAAAATATACCATGTTCATGAATCAGAAGAGTCAATATAGTAAAAATTAGTATACTACCCAAAGCAGTCTACATATTCAATGCAAGCCCTATCAAGCCGCCAGCGGTATTTTTCACAGAGCTAGAACAAAGAATTTCACAATTTGTTTGGAAATACAAAAAACCTCGAATAGCAAAAGCAATCATGAGAAAGAAGAATGGAACTGGAGGAATCAACCTGCCTGACTTCAGGCTCTACTACAAAGCCACAGTCACCAAAACAGTATGATACTGGCACAAAGACAGAAATGTATATCAATGGAACAAAATAGAAAGCCCAGAGATAAATCCACATACCTATGGCATAAATCACAGCAGGATCCTCTATGACTCACCTCCCAGAATACTGAAAAAAAAAGCAAAAATAAACAAATGGGATCTAATTAAAATTAAAAGCTTTTGCACAACAAAGGAAACTATAAGCAAGGTGAAAAGACAGCTTTTGGAATGGGAGAAAATAATAGCAAATGAAGCAACTGACAAACAACTAATCTCAAAAATATACAAGCAACTCCTGCAGCTCCATTCAAGAACAATTCCAGAAAAAAATGGGCTAAAGAAATAAATAAACATTTTTCCAAAGAAGACATACAGATGGCTAACAAACACATGAAAAGATGCTCAACATCACTCATTATCAGAAAAATGCAAATCAAGACCACTTGAGGTACCATTTCACACCAGTCAGAATGGCTGTGATCCAAAAGTCTACAAGAAATAAATGCTGGAGAGGATGTGGAGAAAAGGGAACCCTCTTACACTGCTGGTGGGAATGCAAGCTAGTACAGCCACTATGGAGAACAGCATGGAGATTCCTTTAAAAACTAGAAATAGAACTGCCTTATGACCCAGCAATCCCACTGCTGGGCATACACACCGAGGAAACCAGAATTGAAAGAGACACGTGTACCCCAATGTTCATCACAGCACTGTTTATAATAGCCTGGACATGGAAGAAACCTAGAAGTCCATGAGCAGATGAATGGATAAGAAAGCAGTGGTACATATACACAATGGAGTACTACTCAGCCATTAAAAAGAATATGTTTGAATCAGTTTTTTCTTTTTTTTTGTAATCTTGTAATCAAAGTATTTAAATTTTCAGTTAAACTTTATTTTTTTTTATTTTTACTTTATTCTACTTTACAATACTGTATTGGTTTTGCCATACATTGACATGAATCAGCCACAGGTGTACATGAGCTCCCAATCCTGAAACCCCCTCCCACCTCTCACCCCATATCATCTCTCTGGATCATTCCTGTGCACTAGCTCCAAGCATCCTGTATCCTGTATCGAACATAAACTGCCACTTCGTTTCTTACATGATAGTATACATGTTTCAATGCCATTCTCCCAAATCATCCAACCCTCTCCCTCTCCCTCAGAGGCCAAAAGTCCGTTCTATACATCTGTGTCTCTTTTGTTGTCTCACATACAGGCTCATCATTACTATCTTTCTAAATTCCATATATATATGTCAGTATACAGTATTGGTGTTTTTCTTTCTGGCTTACTTCACTCTGTATAATCGGCTCCAGTTTCATCCATCTCATTAGAACTGATTCAAATTTTTTTCTTTTAAGGGCTGAGTAATACTCCATTGTGTATATGTACCACTGCTTTCTTATCCATTCATCTGCTGATGGACATCTGGGTTGTTTCCATGTCCTGGCTATTATAAACAATGTTGCAATGAACATTTGGGTACACATGTCTCTTTCAATTCTGGTTTCCTCGGTGTGTATGCCCAGCAGTGGGATTTCTGGGTCATAAGGCAGTTCGATTTGCAATTTTTAAGGAATCTCCACACTGTTCTCATAATGGCTGTACCAGTTTGCATTCCCACCAGCAGTGTAAGAGGGTTCCCTTTTCTCCACATCCTCTCCAGCATTTATTGCTTGTAGACTTTTGGATCGCAGCCATTCTGACTGGTGTGAAATGGTACCTCATTGTGGTCTTGATTTGCATTTCTCTGATAATGAGTGATTATGAGCATCTTTTCATGTGTTTGTTAGCTATCCGTATGTCTTACTTAGAGAAATGTCTATTTAGTTCTTTGGTCCATTTTTTTGATTGGTTCGTTTACTTTTCTGGAGTTGAGCTGCATACATTGCTTGTATATTTTTGAGATTAGTTGTTTGTCAGTTGCTTTATTTGCTATTGTTTTCTCCCATTCGCAAGGCTGTCTTTTTACCTTACTTATAGTTTCCTTTGTTGTTCAGAAGCTTTTAATTTTAATTAGATCACATTTTTTTATTTTTGTTTTTATTTCCAGTATTCTGGGAGGTGGATCATAGAGGATCCTGCTGTGATTTATGCTGGAGAGTGTTTTGCCTATGTTCTCTTTTAGGAGTTTTATAGTTTCTGGTCTTGCATTTAGATCTTTAATCCATTTTGAGCTTATTTTTGTGTGTGGTGTTAGAAAGTGGTCTAGTTTCATTCTCTTACAAGTGGTTGACCAGTTTTCACAGCATCACTTGTTAAAGAGATTGTCTTTAATCCGTTAGATATTCTTGCCTCCTTTGTCAAAGATAAGGTGTCCATAGGTGTGTGGGTTTATCTCAGGGCTTTCTATTTTGTTCCATTGATCTACATTTCTGTCTTTGTGCCAGTACCATACTGTTTTGGTGACTGTGGCTTTATAGTAGAGCTGAAGTCAGGCAGGTTGATTTCTCCAGTTCCATTCTTCTTTCTCAAGATTGCTTTTGCTAATCGAGGTTTTTTTGTATTTCCATACCAATCTTTTTTTTTTTTTTGAGTAAAGCTAACACCAAGAAAACGTTTTAATTAAACTACAGAAACAATGGCTATAGTACAGAATATTCATGAGCAAAAAGATATACCATGTTATAAGTACTTACAAAATTACAAACCATTTGTTTGCTTCCTTAACATTTCCATATTTTAAGTTCGTACATGAAGATCAGATTTACCATTTTGGGGGTGAAGAGAAAGAGAAAAAAAAAAGGTGTATTTATCATCGCTAGATGTGCTCACTGTATGCTCCATTATTTATATGCAAGGCCCGGGTGACTGGAAGTGCAGTTGTCAGGCATTTTAATAAACTGGACAGCCATTTATTTCTACATGACAAGGCATCTTTACACAGGAGCAATCAGGAGAAAACAGGAAACAGCCAAGCACTCTGAACTGCAACACGCCACCTTAACAGCTAACCAGCATTACTCAACTGCTACACAACTGCGCCTAGTGCACAAAAATACATAAGAGAAGAGATTAAAATTGTGTTTGGTAAACAATCCTTCCCCCCAAAAATAAAAATCAAGTCTTTTCAACTGAAAAGTCTTTATACAAATTTGGGTTCT
This sequence comes from Nanger dama, assembly GCA_917880005.1. Lineage (NCBI taxonomy): Eukaryota > Metazoa > Chordata > Mammalia > Artiodactyla > Bovidae > Nanger > Nanger dama. Next base: position 44,417,882 of record CAKJTW010000007.1, read on the forward strand.
GTTTACCATTTAGACCAGAAGGTAAATAACATATACACAAATAAATTTACACCAACTTTTGTAGGTTTTTAATTTTAAGGTAGGAAGGCAATGTTGAGTCAATCTCTTGACAGCTTTAGGCTGTGTGTAATGGCTGCACACGTTTCCTTAAAGTCAGGAGGCCACAAATTAGGTTACCAATCAGTTTAATTCCAAAAAAATTATTTGTTCTAGTTCTGTGAAAAATACTGCTGGTAGCTTGATAGGGATTGCATTGAATCTGTAGACTGCTTTGGGTCATATACTAATTTTTACTATATTGACTCTTCTGATCCATGAATATGGTATATTTCTCCATCTATTAGTGTCCTCTTTGATTTCTTTCATCAGTGTTTTATAGTTTTCGATATATAGGTCTTTATTTCTTTAGGTAGGTATATTCTTAAATATTTTATTCTTTTCGTTGCAATGGTGAATGGAATTGTTTCCTTAACTTCTTTTTCTACTTTATCATTATTAGGGTATAGGAATGCAAGGGATTTCTGAGTGTTGATTTTATATCCTGCCACTTTACTGTATTCATTGATTAGCTCTAGTAGTTTTCTGGTGGACTCTTTAGGATTTTCTATGTAGAGGATCATGTCATCTGCAAACAGTGAGAGTTTTACTTCTTCTTTTCCAATTTGGATTCCTTGTATTTATTTTTCTGCTCTGATTGCTGTGGCCAAAACTTCCAGAACGATATTGAATAGTAGTGGTGAAAGTGGGCACCCTTGTCTTGTTCCTGACTTTAGGGGAAATGCTTTCAATTTTTCACCATTGAGGATAATGTTTGCTGTGGGTTTGTCATATATAGCTTGTATTATGTTGAGGTATGTTCCTTCTATTCCTGCTTTCTGGAGAGGTTTTTTTTTTTTTTTTTTAACCATAAGTGGATGTTGAATTTTGTCAAAGGCCTTCTCTGCATCTATTGAGATAATCATATGGCTTTTATTTTTCAATTTGTTAATGTGATGAATTACATTGATTGATTTGTGGATACTGAAGAATCCTTGCATCCCTTGGATAAAGTCCACTTGGTCATGGTGTATGATCTTTTTAATGTGTTGCTGGATTCTGATTGCTAGAATTTTGTTAAGGATTTTTGCATCTATGTTCATCAGTGATAGTGGCCTGTAGTTTTCTTTTTTGTGGCATCTTTGTCAGGTTTTGATATTAGGGTGATGGTGGCCTCATAGAATGAGTTTGGAAGTTTACCTTCCTCTGCAATTTTCTGGAAGAGTTTGAGTAGGATAGGTGTTAGCTCTTCTTGACATTTTTGGTAGAATTCAGCTGTGAAGCCGGCTGGACCTGGGCTTTGTTTGCTGGAAGATTTCTGATTACAGTTTCAATTTCCATGCTTGTGATGGGTCTGTTAAGATTTTCTATTTCTTCCTGGTTCAGTTTTGGAAAGTTGTACCTTTCTAAGAATTTGTCCATTTCTTCCATGTTGTCCATTTTATTGGCATATAATTGCTAATAGTAGTCTCTTACGATCCTTTGTATTTCTGTGTTGTCTGTTGTGATCTCTCCATTTTTATTTCTAATTTTATTGATTTGAATTTCCTCCCTTTGTTTCTTGATGAGTCTGGCTAATGGTTTGTCAATTTTATTTATCCTTTCAAAGAACCAGCTTTTTGCTTTGTTGATTTTTGCTATGGTCTCTTTTGTTTCATTTGCGTTTATTTCTGCCCTAATTTTTAAGATTTCTTTCCTTCTACTAACCCTGGGGTTATCCATTTCTTCCTTTTCTAGTTGCTTTAGGTGTAGAGTTAGGTTATTTATTTGTCTTTTTTCTTGTTTCTTGAGGTATGCCTGTATTGCTATGAACTTTCCCCTTAGCGCTGCTTTTACAGTGTCCCACAGGTTTTGGGTTGTTGTGTTTTCATTTTCATTCATTTCTATGCATGTTTAGATTTCTTTTTGATTTATTCTGTGATTTGTTGGTTATTCAGAAGGGTGTTGTTCAGCCTCCAAATGTTGGAATTTTTAATAGTTTTTCTCCTGTAATTGAGAGGAGTGCAACTAACCGTAGTGCATTATGGTCAGAAAAGATGCTTGCAATGATTTCAATTTTTTTTTTTTTAATTTATCAAGACTAGATTTATGGCCCAGGATGTGATCTATCCTGGAGAAGGTTTCATGAGTACTTGAGAAAAAGGTGAAATTCATTGTTTTGGGGTGAAATGTCCTATTGATATCAATTAGGTCTAACTGGTCTATTGTATCATTTAAAGTTTGTGTTTCTTTGTTAATTTTCTATTTAGTTGATATGTCCATAGGTTTGAGTGGGGTATTAAAGTCTCCCACTATTATTGTGTTATTATTAATTTCCCCTTTCATGCTTGTTAGCATTTGTCTTACATATTGCAGTGCTCCTATGTTGGGTGCATATATATTTATAACTGTTATATCTTCTTGGATTGATCCTTTAATGATTATGTAGTGGCCTTCTTTGTCTCTTTCCACAACCTTTGTTTTAAAGTCTATTTTATCGGATATGAGTATTGCTACTCCTTCTTTCTTTTGGTCTTTATTTGCATGGAATATCTTTTTCCAGCCCTTCACTTTCAGTCTGTATGTGTCCGTTGTTTTGAGGTGGGTCTCTTGTAGGCAGCATACATAGGGATCTTATTTTTGTATCCATTCAGCCAGTCTTTGCCTTTTGGTTGGGGCATTCAACCCATTTACGTTTAAGGTAATTATTGATAGGTATGCACCTGTTGCCATTTACTGTATTGTTTTGGGTTCGGGTTTATATGCCCTTTTTGTGTTTCCTATCTAGAGACTATCCTTTAGCACTTGTTAGAGAGCTGGTTTGGTAGTCCTGAAGCCTCTCAGCATTTGCTTGTTTGTAAAGCTTTTTTAAATTTCTCCTTCATATTTGAATGAGATCCTTGCTGGGTACAGTAGTCTGGGCTGTTGGTTATTTTCTTTCATCACTTTAAGTATGTCGTGCCATTCCCTCCTGGCCTGAAGAGTTTCTATTGAAAGATCAGCTGTTATTCTTATGGGGATCCCCTTGTGTGTTATTTGTTGTTTTTCCCTTGCTGCTTTTAATATTTGTTCTTTGTGTTTGGTCTTTGTTAATTTAATTAATATATATGTCTTGGGGGTGTTTTGCCTTGGGTTTATCCTGTTTGGCACTCTCTGGGTTTCTTGGACTTGGGTGATTATTTTTTCTCCATTTTAGGGAAGTTTTCAACTATTATCTACTCAAGTATTTTCTCATGGTCTTTCTTTTTGTCTTCTTCTTCTGGGACTCCTATAATTCAAATGTTGGAGCATTTCATATTGTCTTGGAGGTCTCTGAGATTGTCCTCATTTCTTTTAATTCATTTTTCTTTTTTCCTTGCTGATTCATTTATTTCTACCATTCTATCTTCTATTTCACTAATCTTGTCTTCTGCCTCTGTTATTCTACTATTTGTTGCCTTCAGAGTGTTTCTGATCTCGTTTATTGCATTATTCATTATATATTGACTCTTTTTTATTTCTTCTAGGTCCTTGTTAAACCTTTCTTGCATCTTCTCAATCCTTGTCTCCAGGCTATTTATCTGTGATTCCATTTTTATTTCAAGATTTTGGATCATTTTCACTATCAATATTTGGAATTCTTTCTCAGGGAGATTCCCTATCTCTTCCTCTTTTGTTTGGTTTGGTGGGCATGTCTCCTGTTCCTTTACCTGCTAGGTATTCTTCTGTCTCTTCATTTTGGTTATATTGCTGCGTTTGGGGTAGCCTTTCTTTATTCTGGGAATTTGTGAAGTTCTCTTTATTATTGAACTTCCTCACTGTGTGTGGGGTTGTATCAGTGTCTTGTCAAGGCTTCTTGGTTAGGGAAGCTTGTGTTGGCGTTCTGGTGGGTGGAGCTGGATTTCTTCTCTCTGGAGTGCTGTGAAGTGTCCAGTAATGGGTTATGAGACGTCAGTGGTTTTGGAGTATTTTTGATCTGCTTGTATATTGAAGCTCAAGGGTGTGTTCTTGTGTTGCTGGAGAATTTGCGTGGTATATCTTGCTCTGGAACTTTTTGGCCCTTGGGTGGAGCTCGGTTTCAGTGTAGGTATGGAGGCGTTTGATGAGCTCCTATCGAATAATGTTCCCTGGAGTTAGGAATTCTCTGATGTTCTCAGGATTTGGATTTAAGCCTCCTGATTCTGGTTTTCAGATTTATTTTTACAATAGCCTCATGACTTCTCCATCTATACAGCACTGATGTTAAAACATCTAGGTTAAAGATGAAAGGTTTCTCCACATTGAAGGTCACCCATAGAGGATCACTGAGTTACATGGAGAAGAGAAGCGGGGGGGGTAGTTAGCGGTCACTGGAATGAGATGAGGTGGGATCAAAGAGGAGAGAGCGAGCTAGCCAGTAATCACTTCCTTATGTGCGCTTCACAGTCTGGACCTCTCAGAGGTGTTCACAGAGTTATAAAGGGAAGAGGAGAGGGAGGAAGTAGACAGAGGTGGCCAGGGGGATAAAAGAGGGAGATGAAAAGGAGGGAGACAGATCCGGCCAGTGACCAGTTCCCTGAGTGTTCTCCACCTTCTGGAACACACAGAGATTCACAGAGTTGGGTAGAGAAGAGAAGGGAGAGGGAGGGAGACAGAGGCCACCTGGTGGAGAAAAAGGCAAGTCCAAAGGAGGAGAGAGTAGTCAAGCCAGTAATCTCACTCTCAGGTAAAACTGGGTACTGAAGATTAGGTTTTTAAATGTACAAAATTGACAACAAATACCAAAATGCAAAGATTAAAAATCTGGAGTAGAGATTGGATTTTCAAAAATAAAATATTAAAGAAAACAAAAAGGAGAAAAAAGAAGAAAAAAAAGGGCACCAGAATTATTAAAAGACACCGTCTACCACAATAAGACTATACACAGCATTTGCTTTAAAAATAGGGTTTTTTTTTTTGAAAGTAATAATAGGTTATAAAAATAATAATTAGAGAAATAGAGGATTTAAAAATTTAAGAAAGTTAAAAAAGGAGACAAAAAAGAAAAGAAGAAAAATACAATTAAAAAAAAAGAAAAACATTCATGCATCCACATCAACTCAAAAAAAAAAAAGATTGATCATAAAATTAATAAAGGTATATCTGGCCCTTTCTCTGGCATTGTGGGCTGTGTGAGGTCACTACCAAGGCAATTCCCTCTGTTTAGCATCCTCTGTTTGCTGGTCTCTTCAGTGTCTGATTTCCATCTTGACACAAGGAGGGTGGTGGTGGACTCTAAGCTGGGCTTGCCCCTGCTCAAGGCACACACCGCTCAGGTTCTACGTTGCTCAGCTGGGTAACCATCTGAAACCAGCCCTAGGCTTCATGCACCTCCCCAGTCTAAGCTACTCAGGCTCAGTGCTCAGGAAGCCCTCCAAGGTGCAGATTTGGTTGGGCCTGCGTTTTGTGCCCTTCCCTGGTCCGAGTAGCTACGGAGTTTGGTGAGCGCAATTGTTGCGACTTATGACCTTTCTGTGCTGCTCCATTTTCTGAGAGTACTGCTGGGGCTCCTTCTCAGGTGGATGATGACTGTCCAGAGCCCCCAGAAGTCTTAGTTAGCAAAGAAACCTGCTTGCAATTTGGTAGTAATGTCTCTCTTGGGCTGCGATTGCCCCCTTCCAGCCCCTAAGGCTCTGGCTGCCTGTCACCAGAGGGGGATGGTCTGCAGCCAGCTGTTTCTGATCCATCCTGTGTTCTGTGCGCGGTCCTGGCAGTGTCTTATGTTTGAGCGTTTTGCGTGTTAGCTATCCCACAGTCTGGTTTGCTAGCCCAAGTTGGTTCATTCTGGTCACGTGCAAGCTGCCCGATTCTCAAAAAAAGCACTGCAGCCCGCGTTTCCCATGGCCGAATTTTTTAGAAAGCACTGCAGCTTGCACCTCCCACTCCTCTCTGCCCAACCCCCACTTGCTAGTGGCAGATGCAGGCGTCTGCGCTGTTTTCCCACTGGGGGATTTACTGTTGGGCTCATAATCTGTTGGTTCTAATTATTTATTTATTTTTCCTTCCTGTTATGTTGCCCTCTGTACTTCCAAGGCTCGCCACAGACTCGGCTGTGAGAATGTTTCCTGGTGTTTGGAAACCTCTCTTTTTAAGAGTCTCTTCCCAGGATGGGATTCCCTTCCTGGGATGGATCTCCCTCTCTACCTCCTTTGTCTCTTTTTTCATCTTTTATATTTTTTCCTACCTGTTTTTGAAGCCAATGATCTGCTTTGCTGGATGCCTGATGTCCTCTGCCAGCATTCAGAAGTTGTTTGGTGGAATTTACTCAGCGTTGAAATGTTCTTCTGATGAAGTAGTGAGGGAGAAAGTGGTCTCCCCATCCTATTTCTCTGCCATCTTTGGACCACCTCCCTTGAATCAGTTTTAATGAGGTTGATGAAACTGGAGTCTATTATACAGAGTGAAGTAAGTTAGAAAGTAAAATACCAATACAGTATACTAATGCATATATATAGAATTTAGAAAGATGGTAACGAATACCCTGTGTGCGAGAAAGAAAAAGAGACACAGATGTATAGAATAGAGTTTTGGACTCTGTGGGAGAGGGAGAGGGCAGATGATTTGGGAGAATGTCATTGAAACATGTATACTATCATGTAAGAAACGAATCGCCAGTCTAGGTTCAATGCATGATACAGGATGCTTGGGGCTGGTGCATTGGGATGACCCAGAGAGATGGTATGGGGTGGGGTGGGGAGGAGGAACGGGGGTTCAGGATTGGGAACTTGTGTATACTCATGGCAGATTCATGTTACTGTATGGCAAAACCAATACAGTGTCGTAAAGTAAAATAAAGTTAAAAATAAAATAAAATTAAAAATACTAACAAATATCAGAAAAATCATGAAAATCAGTAAATTATGATTAAAAATTATTTAAAAATATTTCTGTTAAGGGGAAAAAAGAAGAAATTTAGTCTTTTTTCTTAGGTTGATCATAAAGTGTTGATCACTGATATTCTGATGGATTTTAATGATAACTGAGGTCTGCATTTATAAGTTTATGCATTGAATGATTATAAGCTTTTTCAGACATCTCTTATCTCATATGTTTCAAACTTCAGTTATTACCACCTTCATACTCCAAGTACCAGACCCATAAAACATGTTCACTGTCCAGTGGTTTTTTATGAGTGACAAAATCTGAAACTAAAGCTTCATACTTAATGAGAAAATTGCCTCTGGATATGGAGGAGGTTATAGTTTAAATATCAAGCCACACCTCAAATAGCAAGTATTGTAAAATGTTTTTAGCAATAAACTCGTATATAAGTTGTACATTTAGCTAGTCAGCCCCCAGGAAAGAATTAAATGTCTGCGTGGTACATGCACATGGTCTAAGATCCCTTCCTCCCTAGCAGTAAGCTATAACTAAAAAACAGTTGAGAGTATATACAGACTCATCATGGGAACATTTTTAGTGTAATTTAAACCTAATTATATTCATAAACCAATTCAATGATACACTTGTACTTTCCTGTATTGCCTTTTACATTTCTACCTTTATAATCATAACTGACTAAGGGAAAAATATATGTGACATCTTTTTTCTGAACATGGTAACAGGATTTCTGAACATACTTTGAAATGTCTTATCTACTAAATATAAGTTGTAATTTTATATACTGTATCAATTAGATTTACATTTTTTGTGGTCTTTCACACTCAAATTTCATGAGTAAACGTTTCAGAGATTCTTATGCTATTTAAAAGAGTATTAAATTTTATTATTTAATTTTTTGGCTTAACCTATGCTTTCTTCCTAACAACTACTGACCTTTCATACTTAGTTAAATGGTTTATTTTGGCAACACATAATTATGAAATCTTCAGTATTAAAAAAAAAAAAAAAGCCTTCAGGCTTCCCTGGTGGCTCAGAGATTAAAGTGTCTGCCTCCAGTGCAAGAGACCCGGGTTCTATCCCTGGGTTGGGAAGATCCCATGAAGAAGGAAATGGTAACACACTCTCAGTATTCATGCCTGGAGAAGCATGGAGGAGCTTTATGGGCTACAGTCCACGGGGTCGCAAAGAGTTGGACACGATTAAGCGACTTCACTTCACTTCACTACAGTACAAAATAGAGTTTCCCTGGTGGCTCAGACAGTAAAGAATCTGCCTGCAATGCTGGAACCCAGGTTCAACCTCTGGATGAAGAAGATACCCTGGAGAAGGGAATGGCAACCCACTCCAGTATTTTTGCCTGGAGAATTCCATGGACAGAGGAGCCTGATAGACAGTATCCTACAGTATATGGGATCACAAAGAATCAGACACTGCTGAGCAAATCTCTGTCTTCTATCACTATAAAATAAGTTTTCTACTAAGAATCCTGCATTTGATCTTAGCCAAAAGGCCGAGAAGCAATCTGCTAAGAATGCAATGAGAAAAATAAATTTCTCATGCTTTTAAGTTTTTATATTAAGATCTATAGTTATATTAAAATAGCTGATCTTTGAGTTTTTCTTTTCAGTGATTCCTTATATGTGCTATTTTTCTTATTCAGAAATGTCCACAGGACACAGGACACAATTAGTATTGTTTTAATGGGAATGTAAAACTTTAAATGTAAATATTTAGATAAGTTGGATTATGTTTAATTTGACTTCCAAAATAGGTTCCTTGGAGCCCAATCAGATGTTATAGTTTGGTTATTGGTTCAGTTCAGTTCCGTTCAGTTCAGTCACTCAGTAGTGTCTGACTCTCTGCGACCCCATGAATTGCAGCACGCCAGGCCTCCCTGGTCATCACCAACTCCCGGAGTTCATTCAGACTTGTGTCCATAGAGTCAGTGATGCCATCCAGCCATCTCACCCTCTGTTGTCCCCTTCTCCTCCTGCCCCCAAACCCTCCTAGCATCAAAGTCTTTTCCAATGAGTCAACTCTTCGCATGAGGTGGCCATAGTACTGGAGTTTCAGCTTTAGCATCATTCCTTCCAAAGAAATCCCAGGGCTCATCTCCTTCAAAATGGACTGGTTGGAGCTTCTTGCAGTCCCAGGGACTCTCAAGAGTCTTTTAGAAGGATAGTAATGATGACCCTCTATGTGAGACAACAAAACAGACTCAGAGGTATAGAACGGACTTTTGGACTCTGAGGGAGAGGGAGAGGGTGGGATGATTTGGGAGAACGGCATTGAAACATGTATACTATCTTGTAGGGAAAAAAAAAAGAGTCTTCTCCAACACCACAGTTCAAAAGCATCAATTCTTCGGCACTCAACCTTCTTCACAGTCCAACTCTCACATCCATACATGACTACTGGAAAAACTATAGCCCTGACTAGACGGACCTTTGTTGGCAAAGTAATGTCTCTGCTTTTGAATATGCTATCTAGGTTGGTCATAACTTTTCTTCCAAGGAGTAAGCATCTTTTAATTTCATGGCTGCAGTCACCTTCTGCAGTGATTTTGGAGCCCCCAAAATAAAGTCTGACACTGTTTCCATTGTTTCTCCATCTATTTCTCATGGAGTGATGGGACTGGATGCCATGATCTTCGTTTTCTGAATGTTGAGCTTTAAGCCAACTTTTTCACTATCCTCTTTCACTTTCATCAAGAGGCTTTTAGTTCCTCTTCACTTTCTTCCATAAGGGTGTTGTCATCTGCATATCTGAGGTTATTGATATTTCTCCTGGCAATCTTGATTCCAGATTGTTTCTTCCAGTCCAGCATTTCTCATGATGTACTCTGCATATAAGTTAAGCAAGCAGGGTGACAATATACAGTCTTGATGTACTCCTTTTCCTATTTGGAACCAGTCTGTTATATTTTTTGCAGCCAAAGATGGAGAAGCTCTATACAGTCAATAAAAACAAGACCAAGATCTGACTGTAGCTCAGATCATGAACTCCTTATTACCAAATTCAGACTGAAATTGAAGAAAGCATGGAAAAATGCCAGACCATTCAGGTATGACCTAAATCAAATCCCTTATGATTAGACAGTGGAAGTGAGAAATAGATTTAAGGGCCTAGATCTGATAGATAAAGTGCCTGATGAACTATGAAATGAGGTTCGTGACATTGTATAGGAGACAGGGATCAAGATCATCCCCATGGAAAATAAATCCAAAAAGCAAAATGGCTGTCTGGGGAAACCTTACAAATAGCTGTGAAAAGAAGAGAAGCGAAAAGCCAAGGAGAAAAGGAAAGATATAAGCATCTGAATGCAGAGTTCCAGAGAAGAGCAAGAAGAGATAAGAAAGCCTTCTTCAGTGATCAATGTGAAGAAATAGAGGAAAACAACAGAATGGGCAAGACTAGAGATCTCTTCAAGAAAATTAGAGATACCAAGGGAACATTTCATGCAAAGATGATTATTGGTAGTCTTTAATTTGTTTTGTTAAGGAGGAAACAAAAAATATGCCAAACAAATTAAACAGCAAAGTTTGGGCTTACAAATAGTTTCCCTTGTCTCACTTGAACCAAATTGAGTGAGAGAATATGATGCAAGGTACTCTAAAGGAGGTTCTAAGGCCATGGAAGAGAGGCAAGGCAAGAAGTGGAATAATATCATAAGTTGTATGGAAACTTCATTTTCCCACAGTAATGCCTGTACAAGAGAGCTGCAAAGGTGAATTGTGATGAGGAACTATATTAACTTTCTTTTTCTGATAACACCTTGGTAAAAGACTTAATAATATCATCATGCTAATAGCAACCATAAAGAAACTGCAAGAAGATGTAAACAGACATTTCTCCAAAGAACACATAGAGATGACCACATGGCACACAAAAGATGCTCAACATTGCTAGTTATTAGAGAAATGTAAATCAAAACTACAATGAGATATCACTTCAGACCAATCAAAATGACTGTCATCAAGAAAACCACAATAAATGCTGGAGATGCTGTGGAGAGAAGGGAACTCTCCTCACTGTTGATAGATAGTAAATTGGTAGCATTATCATAAAGAAAAGTATGTAAGCTTCTTAACAAGTTAAAAACAGAGCACCACATGATCCTGCAACCCCACTCCTGGGCATATATCCAGGGAAACATGGTCTGAATGGATACATACACCCCAATGTTCATTGAAACACTGTTTACAAGAATCAAGACATGGAAGCAACCTAAACATCTACCAATAAAGGACTGGATAAAGAAGATGTGATACATATATACAATAGAATATTACTCAGCCATTAAAAAATGACATAATGCCATTTGCAGTAACATGGATAGATCTAGAGATTGTCATACTAAGTGAAATCAGATGAGAAAAAAATATTCTGAGATCTAAAAAGAATAATATAAATGAACTTATATATGAAACAGACCCTCAGACTTAGAAAATAAATTTATGGTTATCAGACAGGAAACGTCGGAGAGGAGGTCAGGGACTTGGTGATTGAAATATACAAACTGCTATATTTAAAATGGATAAACAACAAGGACCTACCATATAGCACAGAGAACTTTGCTTAATACTATATAATAACCTAAGTGGGAAAACAATTTGAAAAAAGATAGGTACTGTGTGTGTGTGTGTGTGTGTGTGTGTGTGTGTGTGTGTGTGTGTACATATACTTATGCTGTGCTCTGCTGTGCTCAATTGCTCTCGTGTCTGACTCTTTGCCACCCCATGAGCTGTAGCCTACCCAGGCTCCTTTGTCCATTAGAATTCTCCAAGACAAGAATACTGGAGTGGGTTGCCATGCCCTTCTCCAGGGCATCTTCCCAAGGTCTCCCACATTACAGGAAAAGTTTTTACCTTCTGAGCCACCAGCAAAGCCCATATATATATCAGCTGTATCAATTTTCTGTACCTGAAACTATCATAACATTGTTAATCAACTACATGAAATACAAAATAAAAAGCTTAAAATAAAAGAAAATCTGACACCTATTTATATAATTCAGACTTTGCTGAGCCTACTGAAAATATATATTTTCAACAGCACTCTCTACAATAACTCAAGACACTTTCCAGTCCCTAAACAGAGATTGAAATCCTTGAAGAGAAGTAAGAAGTGAAGGATAAAGCCCTCAATCCTTATGCTTGGAAGTGATTTGCAAACAGCAAATCTCCTATTAGTGCATGATGTAGTATGGAAACTTGCATATGGTTATAACTGAATAAAGTTATTCGGTTAAATTCGAGCTCAGAACTTGGAGTAGGTTAAATTACTGCTATCATATGACTCACCATATCACTACTATGCAAATCATTCAGTCAACAGAAATTATTCAACACCTTTGGGTACAAGGTCGAGTGATGAAACATGCAAAAGTATAATTCAATCCCAATTAAATCAAAGGCCAGGGTTTAGTAATCTCAGTTATTAAAATTTCACCAAAGGAACAAAAATAAACAAAATTCATATAAACCACTTAAATAGAAGCATGGACTTCTAGACTCTCGAATTTAGCACTTGTCTTAGACGCTTTTTGTTGGAAAATACATGCTGCACATGCAAATCTTTAAATCAACCCAGACAATTGTTCCTACTTCTTAGAGAAGTTACTCAATTATTACTGAGCTAGAATTATTATTTTTCTTTTAAAATGAATAATACATACTTACTTCTAACTTTAATATTCTGACACTTATTCTGTTTTCTAAAACTTCACTCCATGAGTAGCACTTATCTTCTAGATCTCTGGTTCTTTCCTTTCTTTGTCTTTGCTGACATTCTGAACAGATTAAATACATATTTGAAATAACCCAATAGGCATAGCTAGATTTTTAATGTGTTTTGGCATACTTGCCTGACTTCAGGCTCTACTACAAAGCAACAGTCATTAAGACAGTATGGTACTGGCACAAAGACAGAAATATAGATCAATGGAACAAAACAGAAGCCCTGAGATTAACCCACACACCTATGGACACCTTATCTTTGACAAAGGAGGCAAGAATATACAATGGAGTAAAGACAGTCTCTTTAACAGGTGGTGCTGGGAAAACTGGTCAACCACTTGTAAAAGAATGAAACTAGATCTCTTTCTAGCACCATACACAAAAATAAACTCAAAATGGATTAAAGATCTAAATGTAAGACCAGAAACTATAAAACTCCTAGAGGAAAACAGGCAAAACTCTCTCCAACATAAATCACAGCAGGATCCTCTATGATCCACCTCCCAATATACTGGAAATAAAAGCAAAAATAAACAAATGAGATCGAATTAAAATTAAAAGCTTCTGCACAACAAAGGAAACTATAAGCAAGGTGAAAAGACAGCCTTCTGAATGGGAGAAAACAATAGCAAATGAAACAACTGACAAACAACTAACCTCAAAGATATACAAGCAACTTTTGCAGCTCAACTCCAGAAAAATAAACGACCCAATCAAAAAATGGGCCAAAGAACTAAATAGGCATTTTTCCAAAGAAGACATACGGATGGCTAACAAACACATGAAAAGATGCTCAACATCACTTATTATCAGAGAAATGCAAATCAAGACCACAATGAGGTATCATTTCACACCAGTCAGAATGGCTGTGATCCAAAAGTCTACAAGCAATAAATGCTGGAGAGAATGTGGAGAAAAGGGAACCCTCTTACACTGCTGGTGGGAATGCAAACTAGTACAGCCACTATGGAAAACAGTGTGGAGATTCCTTAAAAAATTGCAAATAGAACTTCCTTATGACCCAGCAATCCCACTGTTGGGCATACACACTGAGGAAACCAGAATTGAAAGAGACACATGTACCCCAATGTTCATTGCAGCACTTTTTCTAATAGCCAGGACATGAAAACAACCTAGATGTCCATCAGCAGATGAATGGATAAGAAAGCAGTGGTACATATACACAATGGAGTACTACTCAGCCCTTAAAAAAGAATAAATTCGACTCAGTTCTAATGAGATGGATGAAATTGGAACCAATTATACAGAGGGAAGTAAGCCAGAAAGAAAAACACCAATACAGTATACTGACACATATATATGGAATTTAGAAAGATGGTAATGAAGACCCTCTATGTGAGACAACAAAAGAGACTCAGAGGTATAGAACGGACTTTTGGACTCTGAGGGAGAGGGAGAGGGTGGGATGATTTGGGAGAACGGCATTAAAACATGTATACTATCTTGTTAGAATGAAGCACCAGTCTATGTTCAATACAGGATGCAGGACGCATGGGGTGGGTGCACGGGATGATTCAGGGAGAGGATGTGGGGTAGGAGGTGGGAGGGGGCTTTGGCATTGGGAGATCGTGGACACCTGTGGCTGATTCATGTCAATGTATAGCAAAACAAATACAGTATTGTAATGTAGAATAAAGTATTAAAAAAAAAAAAGATATTATCCACAAAACTTCTACTATTACCTTAAACTAAATCTCTTCCTTTTCCAACATGTCTTTATTTTCTACTGCTCTGGAAAACTGCTACTCTCTATGAGATATCATCTTGAATATGTGAAGATGCATTTTATGCCACTAGACCTAAAACTTTTTTATTTTATGTGAAATATGATAATATTGTGGTTGCTTAGTTGCTAGGTCATGTCTGACTCTTTTGCAACCCCATGGACTGTAGATCATCGGACTCCTCCTCTCTGTGGGATGTTTCAGGCAAGAATACCAGAGTGGGTTGCCCTTTCCTTCTCCAGGAGATCTTTGCAGGCCAGGAACTGAATCCTCATCTCTTGCATCTCCTGTATTGGCAAGCAGATTCTTTACCACTGAGTCATCTGTGAAGCCCATAACGATATGAAGGGGCATATAATGAAAATAATTTAATGTGCTCTTGGTCCTGAACTTGAATTTAAGTGAATGACCTTATTAAATTTTAGCCATGTGCACATTTCCACACTAGATTATGTACCACATGAGTATCATCATTTGTATGTGACTATTTATAATTATTCTTTTTCCAGAATGTACCACTCAGATTCCTTCAATAACATTTCATATCTCAGGTTACTTTCTCATCCTCATAGTGATTACTTTTCTCATGGCAAAGAATAATTATGAGATCTAATTGACACTAAGCACTGATAAAGATCAAAGATGGCTAGTTTCACTTCTTGGTCTCTAGGAACTTACAACCAAGGAATGGTAGATAGAGATGTAGGATCCAGAGACCTTCTGTGATTAAATATGTTTGAAAAGGAAGTAAATGGAAATGAGGAAGCAGGTTTACTATATGTGTATCTGGAAGAATATCCAGACAGAGGAACAAAAGGTGCAAAGGCTCTAAAGCAGGAACCAACCCTAAAGGAAGGAGTTTTTGAGAATCTGGGATAGAGCAAGCAAGCTTTGTGGGGAGATGGAAAGAGTTAGGATTAAACTCTGTCAGGTTAAAGAATTAAAGCAACTTACCAAAGTACCACTACTACATCTTTTAGCTATGATTTTTCACCTATACTCCATGGCTTTTCAGTTTGCATGTGTGACAGGGATTGGGGAACTGGAGTGGTGTGGGGTTTCAAAAATTGCATGCGAATGATAGTGTAATTTCTTAGAGTGTTATTTGATTGGAAGTTTAGCAATTACAGCATTACAGTTTTTAAAAAAAAACAAAATAATATGGTACAAACATAATATTGTATTTACTGGTACTTTTCAAATTTGATGTGCACACAAATCACCTGAAGATCTTAAAAAAAAAAAAAAACAGATTAGGATTCAATACTCTTGAGATTTGTATTTCCAACAAAGTCCCATATTAAGCTGAAGCTGCAGATCCAAATTCATATTTTGAGTTGAAAAGTTTTATAATACAATATTTACAGTATGGTTGTTCTAGTAGTCAAGGACAGATGTGAGAACTGGACAATAAAAAGGCTGAGGACTGAAGAATTTATACCTTCGAACTATGGTGTTGGAGAAGACTCTTGAGAGTCCCTTGGACAGCAAGGAGATCAAACCAGTTAGTCCTAAGGAAATCAACCCTGAATATTCATTGGAAGAACTGATGCTGAGGCTCCAATACTTTGGCCATTTTATGTGAAGTGGAAAAGACCCTGATGCTGGGAAAAATTAAAGGCAGGAAGAGAAGGGGATGACAGAGGATGAGATGGATGGATGGCATCATCAATTCAATGGACATGAGTCTGAGCAAACTCTGGTGAATAGCGAAGGATAGGGAAGCCTGGCTAGCTGCATTCCATGGTGTTGCGAAGAGTCAGACATGACTGAGCAGCTGAACAACAACAATAGTATTTCTTAGGACAAAAATTAAAATACTTGCGGGAGAACCCTATGGAATAATTTCACAAACCCCAAGCTATGTACATGCTTCTCTATTTTTTCCTCTAGAGATTTAACACCTGTGATTTGGACTTCACCCACTAGATAGTAATAGTGCACACATTCAGTCAATTGCAATACACAGATCACCAAATCAACTCTATACTGCAGGGCTGCAAAAGAAACAGTAGCCAACTCACCTGTCCGTATGAGCTATTTTTAAAAAGCAAAATTTGCTGTCTTAATTTAAAAATATTGCTCAGTTGTTTTGGACTCTTGCAACCCCAGAGACTATAGCCTGCCAAGATCTCTGTCCATGGGATTCTCTAGGCAAGAATACTGCAGTGGGTTTCCATTTTCTTCTCCAGGGGATCTTTCAGACCCCAAAATTGAACCTGGGTCTCCTGCATTGCAGGAAGATTCTTTACCAACTGAGCTATGAAGGAAGCCCTAATTTAAAAATAAGAGTTGAAAAAACAGTTCTTCAAAAGAGACATTTCAGATATTATATTAGTATCTATAAGTAATGAAAAGAACAAGGTACCTATTGACAGCCTTCTATAGAAGCAATCATTATCAACTCTATTAAAAAAAAATCTGAGTTGGTAGAGTGACTCTGTTGTCATGGCATGAAATCAGCACTATATCTTCTGGCATGAATCTCTGCTTAGAATAGCTCATATATCCCAACTACCTAAGGGTCATTCATCCTTAATTAATTTATATGCCTCATCAGTGAGAAACATCCATTTGATTTATTAATAGGTCTCTAGAGAGCAAATTAGCTTCCTTGGCAGTTCCTGATGTGCTTTGAATCAGTACAAACAGAAATTTCTTTTGCTAGCTCTTTATCTGGCTTTGATAAACAAAATCCTTTAAAGCACCCCCTCCCCCCAAAAAAAATTACACAATAGCATAGGTATGGTGACAACTGCAAAACCAAAGAAATTTTGGTCCTAATCCAACTCAACATCAGCATTGTTTCCATTAGGGAAATGGCAGCCCAAAGAATATAAGCAACCTACATGAGTTTCCACTGCTGGTTAATGGTAAAACTAATTATGACATCCCAGACTTCTAGATTTACTGTTCTATGAGAATCACCCACACCACTCTTACCACATTTCATTCTGGATCTCCTGCATTGCAGGCAGATTCTCTACAGTCTGAGCCACTAGTGAAGTCCATATTTCTGCTTAAATGACAGCTATTGCAATACATAAAGTATATCGGGAAAATGGCTTAATCTTGACTTCTGAGTCTCCAGGACAAAGTTGACCAGGAGCCTAGGACGAAAGAGCAAAAGGGTCAGACACTTAAGGAATTCTGTGGGGTGAAGCAAATGAGGAAACTGTAATCCTGGCAGAGTAAAGCAGAGATGTGGGTGAGGTTTCCATGGTAAAGCAACCATTGGAAAAAAATGGACTCCAGCCCAGCCAGCATTAGATAAGGCTGGAAAGGCAGCCTTCCATCACATACAGTTATCCATCTTTATCTGACAGTGTCATCCACTCTAGCCTAATGCAAGTTCACAGGTTCATTTCTTCATGCCCAGGTTATATACTCCTCAGTGGATCTGGCCATTCAGCAATGGAACTTCATTCTCTCTCAGTAAGTTACAAAGTTATATTTTCAGAATAATAAAACAGAGGCACATAGACATTAAGTTTCTTGATGAAGGTCCCGCAGTGGATTAGCAGTAGAATAGATGCTAGACTTGGGTTTCACTAAGCATAGATTATGTAACTGGAAAGTATCTAAAAGTCCATATGTAAATTTGGAGTTTCCTACATTCAGCTTATTAGATCAGTGTTCTAACCAGCACACATAGGATTTCAGATTTTTCCTTTTATTTTTAAGGGAAAAATTCAGTTATAATTATAATATATGGTCCCCTGTGGTTGTATCTAGAATAAAACATGCCCTGTACCATCCATCACTTAATATTTATTGCATACTTATTCTGTCAATATCCTCAGATTGTAAGTAGCATTGAGAAGACACATCTGTTTTGTTTACATTGTAATTGGAATCTAAACCTAACATGAGATGATACATATTAAGAATTCAATACATTTTCAATAAATTTGAAAATAGTGTTACCTCACAACTGTTACAATGGTTATTATAGAAATAAAAACAATAAAAGATAATAAGGGTTGAAGATGTGAAGAAAATGGAACCCTTGTGGGAATGCAAATTGATACAGACACTGTGGAAAACAGTGTAGTTTCCTGAAAAAAATTAAAAATAGAACTACAGCAACCCTACTTCTCAGTATAAGGAGGAAAGGAAATGAAATTAGTACAAGGTGATATCTTTATGCCTTTATTCATAGTAATCTTAGATATTTAAATAGCTTAAGTGTCTGTGAACAGATGAATGGATACAGAATATATATACATATGTATGTATATATACATGTATGTGTACATATATATGTGTATATATATATATGTGTGTGTGTGTGTGTGTGTGTATATATATATATATATATATATATATATATATATACTTGAGCCATAGGGAAGGGCATACTATCATTTGCAATAACATGGAGGGACCTTGAGGTCATTATACTGGGGAAAATATCTGTCAAACAAAGAAAGACAAATACTTATAATATTGCATGCAAGTAGACTCTAAAAAAGCCAAATTCATAAAAAGTAAATAATGGTTACCAGGAAATGAAGGTAGGGGTGTTAGACAAATGTTGCTTAACAGTACAAACTTGTAACTAGTAGTAATTAAGTCCTCAACATCTAATGTACACTATAGTGAAAATAAAGAACAACATTGTATTACAGTCATCAAATGTGCTAAGAGACTAGATCTTAACTATTTCAAACACTAAATGGCAATTACCTGACAAGACAGAGGTGCTAACTCTTCCTACAAAGGCAACATATTGCAGTATATAAATGCATCAACATGAAGTATACCTTAAAATTACACAATGTTGTTTCTCAAATATAATTTCAACAAAGTAAAATAAAATGGCTCACCCCAAGGAGAAAAAGCAATGTATCTGGATGATATGTGAGACTTTTAAGTAACCCTCCTAAACCTTAACTCAGTGGAAATGAAACAGACTTTAAAACCAAAATCTAAATGCTGATGGTATGGCTTACCAAATAACCCAGATGATTCATTCAACAAAGATTTATTTTTTTTTCTACCAGTAATACTTCATTTCTGTGGTGTTCACATAAATCCCTGAGAGATGATATTTCATTGATTTCTAGTCAGTTGAAATATCCTCCTTCTTCTTTACTAGTATTAGTGAAAATACTGGAAATATAGCCAAATAGCTTTGTACATAGAATTTCTGTAAGAGGTTTTATTTTTAAGTATTATACATTAAGAATTCTGTGAAGATTTAACCTGAATGTTAAGAATTCTTGGGTTTAGTCTGGAAACCCATCACCTTGCCTATAAGTGTTAAACATTTTCTATTCCAAAGCCTGGCAGATGAATCTTATAAGAGCAATAGTTTTTCTCCTCAGTCTTCTGAGTTTCTCAGTTGTCCATAGACTCCAGTCCCAATTCAGTCCCAACTGTATTGTTCTAAACTAAATAATATGTATTACCCATCTAGTACCAACCTCAAGATGTAATCCGCATGGAGTCTGTGAGTTAGCAAGAGTACCTGCTCATTCGGTACAGCTAAACTGCCATGCTAACACCTGCTTTATACTTTCCAAATTGCTTTATCCATATTCTACTTTGTCACTGGGCTTCTGAGAACACAAAACCAATGCATATCTGCTAATTGCGCTTCCTAAATGATGCAAAAATTTCATCATATCTTTTCCATGTAGAGAATTTGATTCTTTGATTTTACAAGTGTCTTTGATTTCTCGCTTTCTGTGGTTTTCCTCTCTTTCACCAGAAAATTTCTGCCATTTTCCCATTATCTTCCTTTCTCTTTGATTGGTTTTCCCACCATCATGCTACTCACTCTCTTCCCTTCTCACAGGCTCTAAACTTTTCCCTGTTATTACCCTGGTTTCAACCATTATTGACAGTGCTACCTTAAACTGTTATAAGTCCCACCTTCAAAAAACGTGAACTCATGCTCATATTTACAAAGTAAGAGAGCTAAAGTAAAGCAGAGAACACTTGCAAGAAAAAATACTTCTATATTTCTGAAGTTATTTTTGTTAGAACACAGGTACAGTGTGTGCTGTAAACACTTTCCCATAATACAATATGCATTGAATTGCCACTTTTATTGCTCACAAATGGAAGAAAGAAATAATAGCGCAGGAATGAAAATTACTGACCGATTGTGTTGATTATATACATTTGCTGTAGGGCATTCTACATACTGCCTAATGGGGAATCCACCCAACCATTTCATTCAATGAAGAGAAAAAATAATAATAATAAAGCCACCATTGCCAGGATTCTCTAAACTTTTTAAAATATAAATAGATTTCATAAATGTTTTTCTTAACCCTGATAAAATAAAATGTTCATAGCAGGGTGTCTGGTAACAAACTGTCTCCTGAAATTGCGGCAGGACATTCTACATGTCTACTGGCCATTTAATTTAATGGGATTTTTATTAGTGTACACACACTGGTTATTTAAACCACAGGGGTCTTCGCAGGTATAGGCAAGAAGAAAAGAGAAAAAGAAACACCAAAAGCTGCAATTTCAGTTTGTAAAATTAAATATTTACATTTTGTATTCATTTATTTAAATTACATTCCTACTAACTTGTTATTCCAAAGCATTGGGAAGAATATCACTTTTAAACAGATGCAAACAAATAAACAATTCAAGGGATCTGATTTCAAGCCATTCTTTTCTTTCAACTCCCAAAGCTGGAAAATGTACCTATATTTTCTTTAAGCCTGATAACAGGCAAATCAAGGTAAATAGAAATAACCCATATTTCTAAAATAAGTTTATTTTTTTAAATGTTACCATATTTTATTTTCTTATGAATCATTTTATGCCATATATATATTATGATTTAATACTACACCTATAGTTATATATTTAATGTTCAGATGTCTCTATGATAGGAATTCTAGAATTCTTGCTGCTGCTGCTGCTAAGTCGCTTCAGTCATGTCCGACTCTGTGTGACCCCATAGACAGCAGCCCACCAGGCTCCCCTGTCCCTGGGATTCTCCAGGCAAGAATACTGGAGTGGGTTGCCATTTCCTTCTCCAATGCATGAAAGTGAAAAGTGGAAGTAAAGTCGCTCAGTCGCGTCCGACTCCTAGTGACCCCATGGACTGCAGCCTACCAGGCTTCTCTGTCCATGAGATTTTCCAGGCAAGAGTACTGGAGTGGGGTGCCATTGCCTTCTCCTCTAGAATTCCTAAATCTATGCGATTAGATTCCATTTAGCTTCATTGGAATACATATGCTCAATGAGATAATCTAAAAGATTATATCATCATTAAGCTAGCATGGTAGTGATCAAGTAATCTTTGAACTTTGTTATTTTTCTTTTCCAAACACATCTTAAATTTCTGCATAAATGTTTTACTTGAAATAAGTATTAAGACAAAAAAATTAAACCAGAATATAACTGAAAGATCATTTTTGTTATGTTATAAATTTTAATTAAAAAGAATGAATATTTTTAAGAAAAATCATTTATCTTTCTTAGAGTATTAATATATCCCAACACTTAAAATATTAATTTTAAAATATGTGAGGAAAACAAAGAAGAGGAATGGGAGCAGAAGCATGCTGATGAGGGTAATGAGGAGAAGGAGATTTGACTGTGGAAAACAAAAGTTTTATTTTAACTCCAAACAAGGTTATTTGTGCTTGTCTATGTCCCTTCCAAGTTTGGATATTTGCTAAATGTTGGATTTCCTGTTTTATTTGAGTCTTCAGTGTTTCTGTCTACAATGTGGGAGACCCAGGTTTGATCCCTGGGTTGGGAAGATCCCCTGGAGAAGGAAATGCAACCCACTCCAGTATTCTTATCTGGAAAATCACATGGACAGAGGAGCCAGAAAGACTACAGTTGATGGGGTCGCAAAGACTCAGACATGATTGAGTGACTTCATGCCTTTCTTTCAATGTTTCTGCATTACTTTTGAATCACTATTTGGTGAAACTAGGTTGACATATATCAGCCAAAATAATTTTGAAAGTTGAAAGTAGTGCAGTTTACGTTGGCATGGCAGGTATTAACTAAAATGATCTTGGGAAAAGTAAGGTGTTACAACCTTAGGTTTAACTATCAGACTTGTGACTCAATTCTACCAAAATAGTATGACATGCAAGTGCCTAAATTCAGAATACGTAAAAAGATACTTACTTGACAAATAGATGTGATAATATACAGTTAATAAACTTCAAAAAAATCTGTGAAAGATATGATATGAACTAGATTTAAATAAGGATATTTTATACAAAGAAAATAACATTTTTTAAATGATAGAAAAAATAAAATAAATGAGATGGATTCAGACAGAAGAAAATTTCACTGTCACTTATATTTCAAGTTACAAAGGACTTCAAACCTGTTTCTTTTTAAAATAAAATTAATATTTGCTCTTTTGGAGCAATAACTTTAAGACTGTCACTATATGGGCCACTATTAATAACCTCAATATTCACCATGAGAAAGAAGGAGAAACAGCCGTTCTTGATAAGGCTTTCCAAAGACCTAAGAATAAGAGATGGTAAGTAACTGTCAGATGTTTTGTTCTTTTGTTCTGCATTAGTGGCAGGACAACTTGAAAGCTGTGAGTTATTGCAATTTGGAGGTTCCTCTCTTTGGTATGAGAGTGAATTGATATAGGCAGATGATTTTAACCCAAACTCTTCCAGAATTCTGCTTGTCATAAAGACAGTTTGGCTTTACTTTCTTTGTGATCTATCCAATGTGTACACTGTAAAGAGAGAAAGTTTTAACAAAATGCTTGAATCATCCAATTAGATTTTTAGCTTGCTTATCAAGAAAATAGATAATACATTCATGGTTGTGAGAAGGTTTACTAGGGAGAATTTTATTTACATGAAACAAAATCTGATTTGTTCTACTTAATACAATAAGCACAGCAGTTCTACATTTGACCTTTTTACAATAAACTATATGTGGCATTTAGCATAATGTATGATCTTAGTGTAGAGTTTTCTGACTCTGTGTTTAATCAAGGTAGTTTATTTTTTGATGAGTGGAGTACTTAGAAAGTAAGGATACATTTCATTGAAACTGAGACTTCACTAGTGACTTGTTGGTTATATGTATTGTAGTTAATTGTTTGGGACAGTGTACAAAATTGTTATCAAATACTTTTATTAGTTAAATAGAAACTAAATATCTTATAAAACATTTACTCTTCTGTCTAAAATGTAGTCACAGAAGACTAAATTTATTTTCAAACTTGCAACAAAAACAAACAAACAAAACATGGACAAAAAGATATGAGGCAATGATTTCAAGACATGAAACACTAAGCAGTGAAGAATGATGATAACTGGTGGAGGGGAGTATAATGTGGATCCTGCAGGTGTCCCAGATAGAGAGTATCCTGGCCAAAATCTAGGATAAAAGAATGTCACCCAAAAAAAATACAGATAAAGTCCAGGAATCCAGTGGAATATTGACACCATCCTTATGACAGAAAGTGAAGAAGAACTAAAGAGCCTCTTGATGAAAGTGAAAGAGGAGAGTGCAAAGGTTGACTTAAAGCTCATCCCCATGGGAAAAAAATGCAAAAAGGCAAAATAGCTGTCTGGGGAAGCCTTACAAATAGCTGTAAAAAGAAGAGAAGCGAAAAGCCAAGGAGAAAAGGAAAGATGTAAACATTTGAACGCAGAGTTCTAAAGAATAGCAAGAGAGATAAGAAAGCCTTCTTCAGCGATCAATGCAAAGATAGAGGACAACAAAAGAATGGGAAAGACTAGAGATCTCTTCAAGAAAATCAGAGATACCAAGGGAACATTTCATGAAAAGATGGGTGTGATAAGGGACAGAAATGGTATAGACCTAACAGAAGCAGAAGATATTAAGAAGACGCAGCAAGAATACACAGAAGAACTGTACAAAAGGATTTTCATGACCTGGATAATCACGATGGTGTGATCACTCATCTAGAGCCAGACATCCCGGAATGTGAAGTCAAGTGGGCCTTAGAAAGCATCACTATGAACAAAGCTAGTGGAGGTGATGGAATTCCAGTTGACCTATTTCAAATCCTGAAAGATGATGCAGTGAAAGTGCTGCACTCAATATGCCAGCAAATTTGGAAAACTCAGCAGTGGCCACAGGTCTGGAAAAGCTCAGTTTTCATTCCAATTCCAAAGAAAGGCAATGCCAAATAATGTTCAAACTACTGCACAATTGCACTCATTTCACATGCTAGTAAAGTAAAGTAACGCTCAAAATTCTCCAAGCCAGGATTCAGCAGTACATGAACCGTAAACTCCCTGATGTTCAAGCTGGTTTTAGAAAATGCAGAGGAACCAAAGATCAAATTGCCAACATCTGCTGGACCATGTAAAAAGCAAGAGAGTTCTAGGAAAACATCTATTTCTGCTTGATTGACTATGCCAAAGCCTTTGACTGTGTGGATCACAATAAACTGTGGAAAATTCTGAAAAAGATGGGAATACCAGACCATTTGAACTGCCTCTTGAGAAATCTGTATGCAGGTCAGGAAGCAACAGTTAGAACTGGACATGGAACAACAGACTGGTTCCAAATAGGAAAAGGAGTAGGTCAAGGCTGTATATTGTCACCCTGCTTATTTAACTTCTATGCAGGGTACATCATGAGAAAAACTGGACTGGAAGAAAGACAAGCTGGAATCACGATTGCCGGGAGAAATATCAATAACCTCAGATATGCAGATGACACCATCCTTATGGCAGAAAGTGAAGAGGAACTAAAAAGCCTCTTGATGAAAGTAAAAGAGGAGAGTGAAAAAGTTGGCTTAAAGCTCAACATTCAGAAAATGGAGATCATGGCATCCGTCCCATCACTTCATGGGAATTAGATGGGGAAACAGTGGAAACAGTGTCAGACTTTATTTTTTTGGGCTCCAAAATCACTGCAGATGGCGATTGCAGCCATGAAATTAAAAGATGCTTACTCCTTGGAATAAAAGTTATGACCAAACTAGATAGCATTTCCAAAAGCAGAGACATGACTTTGCCAACTAAGGTCTGTCTAGTCAAGGCTACGGGTTTTCCTGTGGCATGTATGGATGTGAGAGTTGGACTGTGAAGAAGACTGAGCGCTGAAGAATTGATGCTTTTAAACTGTGGTGTTGGAGAAGACTCTTGAGAGTCCCTTGGGCTGCAAGGAGATTCAATCAGTCCATTCTGAAGGAGATCAAACCTGGGATTTCTTTGGAAGGAATGATGCTAAAGCTGAAACTCCAGTACTTTGGCCACCTCATGAGAAGAGTTGTCTCATTGGAAAAGACTTTGATGCTGGGAGGGATTGGGGGGAGGAGGATGGCATCACTGACTCGACGGATGTGAGTCTGAGTGAACTCCGGGAGATGATGATGGACAGGGAGGCCTTGCATGCTGCGATTCATGGGGTCGCAAAGAGTCGGACAGTACTGAGATACAGAACTGAACTAAACTGAAAGCTCAACATTCAGAAGATAGATCATAGCATCCCATCTCGTCACTTCATGGCAAATAGATGGGGAAACTGTGGCAGACTTTATTTTTGGGAGCTCCAAAATCACTGCAGATGGTGACTGCAGCCATGAAATTAAAAGATGCTTGCTCCTTCGAAAAAAAGTTATCACCAACTTAGATAGCAAATTAAAAAGTGGAGACATTACTTTGTAACAAAGGTCCATCTCATCAAGGCTATGGTTTTTCCAGTAGTCATGTATAGATGTGAGAGTTGGCCTATAACGAAAGCTGAGCACTGAAGAATTGGCGCTTTTGAACTGTGGTGTTGGAGAAGACTCTTGAGAGTCCTTGGACTACCAGAAGATCCAACCAGTCCTTCTAAAGGAAATCAGTCTTGACTGTTCATTGGAAGGACTGATGTTGAAGCTGAAACTCCAGTACTTTGGCTACCTGATACAAAGAGCTAACTCGTTTGAAAAGACCTTGATGCTGGGAAAGAGTGAAGGCAGGAGGAGAAGGGGGTGACAGATGATGAGATGGTTGGATGGCATCACCGACTCAATGGACATGAATTTAGGTAAACTCCAGGAGTTGGTGATGAACAGAGAGGCCTGGCATGCTGCAGTTCATGAGGTCACAAAGAGTCAGACACAACTGAGCGACTGAACTAAACTGAATGTCACTCAAATCAAGTGGTAAAGGAAAAATCTGTACAGCATACAGGGAGAGAACATGTGTTATATATGAAGAAATAATGAAAAAGGTAACAGTATATTTCTCTTCAGAAACAATAAAAGTTGCAAATTAGATCATAATGTCAGGCGGTTGTGTAATTTCCTAAATTTTGTCTCGTCATAACAAAAGTTTGAAGCAATGGGCCAGCATTACAGCCCTACAAAGGACCAGTGTTACAGCTCCATGTTACGTCTCAGTTTTATTTAGAACATGAAGAAAAATACATCCTCGAGGCATGAGGGCATGCTGACCAAAAGACACGAAGAGAAGAGAGAGAGAGACCCTTAGCCCTTTGGTTCCTCTTTTTATATATTTTTTATCCTCCCCCTGGGCCTGCCCTATGTAAATTGGGCTAGCCATTAGTGCTGTTTGTTTTACCTGAGGTCCTGACTCCAGTCCTCAGACCTTCCTTTATTCTGTTTTCACAGGCTTTTCCTTTCCTTGTCTTTTAGCCACTGCCATTCTGGACTCCTTTTTCTTATTCTAACAGCCTAACAGTAATGTTGCAATGTGCTTAAAGTATTGACATTGGGGAAAACAATCAACCTAGAATTCTATACTTAGGAAACCTAGGTTCAGAATATGAAGGTTTAATTCATGTTTTTATTCAGGCATTAAAAAAGTTCAAGTAATTCCCCACAAGCAGATTTGCACCACTGTAAGAAATGCAAAGGAAATGCTAATGATATTTGGATATAAATACAGATCACCACAAAAGAATGAATAAGAGCACTGGAAATAGTAACCATATAGGGGAAAATATAATATTTTCTTATAATTTAAATTATTTTTGAAATATTAGACTTTTAGACAAAAATATTAGACTTTAGATAAAATGGAATACGAGGACTATCATATATGTGATTAGAATATTAATAACAATAAATAATCTGGGAGAATAGAAATTGAAGCATACTATTTAAGATTCTTAGCTTTGAGCACATAGACAATATTAAATATTAACTTGTTTACTACAACTTGAAGGAAGACTATGATCATTTGAAGATATATAAGATGAACCCTAAAATAATGTAGCCCCCAAAATAACAAAACAAAAAGTTTTAATTCAGACAATAAAGATCCAAAAATATAATCATAAAAGTGCCAATACAAAAGACCAAGAAACAGGATAAGGGGGACAAAGGCAAGAGAAAATACATTTTAAAAATGAGAAAATTAATGGAAACCTAACTATAACTAACTATATATT
The DNA here is from genome assembly GCA_917880005.1 of Nanger dama. Lineage (NCBI taxonomy): Eukaryota > Metazoa > Chordata > Mammalia > Artiodactyla > Bovidae > Nanger > Nanger dama. The sequence goes on from CAKJTW010000007.1 coordinate 44,445,567, forward strand.
AACTTTAAGTGTAATCTGTTTACAATCAAAAGGCAGAAATTGCCAGAGTGGATATAAAAGAAAGAAGTACATGTTACTTATGAAAAACACACATTAAATTTTAAAAAAGTTTAATAGTAAGGAAAAGCAAAAAAATATATGATGCTAGCACAAATCAAGAGCAATCTGGAATGATTATAGTAGTATCAGTCAAAGCAAATTTGAGAACAAATAATATTAAAAATAATAAAAGTTATTGTATATGTTAAGAAGGTTAATTCATCAAGATGACATAATGATCTTTAACATTAATACATTTAATATCAGAGTTTCAAGATAAGGGAATCAACAGTTGAGAAAATAGAAAGGCGATCTAGACAAATTCATAATTCAGCAAGTGTAATTTCCTCTCAAATGCTGGTTGAAGAATCAGAAAAAAAAAAAAAGCAAGTAAGACTTTGGCCAAATAATTTGGTCACTTGATCCGTTTGACCAGTACACTCCACACCAAAACCAACAGAGTACACACTCTCTGCAAGTGCAATAGGACATTTAACACTCTAAATGACATTCTGATTAATAAAATCAACTGCAATAAACTTAAGAAAGCTGCTGCTGCTGCTAAGTTGCTTCAGTCGTGTCTGACTCTGAGTGACCCCATAGACAGCAGCCCACCAGTCTCCACTGTCCCTGGGATTCTCCAGGCAAGAACACTGGAGTGGGTTGCCATTTCTTTCTCCAGTGCACGAAAGTGAAAAGTGAAAGTGAAGTTGCTCAGTCGTGTCCAACTCTTCGCGATCAAGTGGACTGAAGCCTAGAATACATATCTGTAAAAGCATGTTTTCTGATCACAGATGAAATAATTTAGAAATAAATTATTGAAAAATCTCTGAAAAATCTGCAATTATTTAGAAATTAAATAAAATTCTCAAAGAGAAAAACATAGGTCAAAAAATAAATCAAATTTGAAATTAGGAATTATTTTGAATTTAACAAAAATGAAAATACACAACATAACCTCCTGTGGAATGCCAACAGCATAATGTATGTGGGCAAATCTATAATACTATTGTTCTCTATTAGAAAATAAGTTCTCAACATGGTAAGTTCAACTTCCACCTTAAGAAATAACCATTTAAGGGTAAGTTAAACACCAATTTGCAGATGAAAATAAAAAACAGGATTATGTTGGAAATCAATGAAATAAAAATCAGAAAAAACAATTGAAGAGAAATGTTAGAGAATAAATAAAAAAAAACCATTGTTTTTCAAATGTCATGGTTGTCTAGTTAGAAAACCTATGAGACTATATTTTTAAAGCCACCTAAATGAATACATGAGTTTAGCAAGTTTTCAGTACCATACAAAACTAATTGTTGTTCTATATATCAGCAGCAAACGACCAAAATAAAAAGTCTTTATACTATCACATATAATGTATCAAGTATTTAAGAATAAAATCCACAAAAGATGTTCAATACTTATACACAGAAAATACAACCAAAAAAATGCTTAAAATTTGTTTATAAAAAACAAACAAAAAAACCCAGAAAATTATATAACTGGAGAACCACATCAAATACTTGGACAGGAAGACTCAATATTGTTATGATCCCAGTTCTCAGAATTTGATCATAGATTCACTGCAATGCAAATCAATATTTTTAGTCTACTTTTCTGTTCAAATTGTAAAGCTAACTCTAAAAGGCAAATGGGAATCCGAACAGCTAAAGTAACTTTAAAGAACAAAATTATGGGAATAATACTGTGTATTTTCAAGGCATATTTTCAATGCCACATTTTACAGAAACCGTGGTAATGATGTCAAGACAGGTAAACAGATCAAAAAAAGCAGACCCAGGCATATGTGTAGAAATCATCTGCAACAAAAGTTTAGACATTTCACTGGAGAAAAGATAGTAGCCTTCTCAATAAATGCTGCTAGAACAATTGGACATTTGTAAGATAAAAAAAAAAAATAATTCAACCCATACCATGAGTATAGACAGAAATGGATTCAGATGGATCACATGCACAAACATAAACCCTAGAACTATAAAACTCACTTTTAATATTTCTTGTAATAACTCGACATTAGCTGAAGATTACTTAGAGATGAAACAAAAAGAATAATCCATAATTGAAAAGTGAAAGTGTTAATAACTCAGTTGTGTCCAACTTTTACAACCCTGTGGACTGTAGCACGCCAGGCTCCTCTGTCCCTTGCCAGGGAATTTTCCTGGCAAGAATATTGGAGTGGGCTGCCATTTCCTTTTCCAAGAGATCTTCCCAGCCCAGCATCGAATTTGGGTCTCCTGCATTGCAGGCAGATTCTTTACCATCTGAACAAAAATATGATAAATTAAATACCAAAAGTAATTAGCCTCCAATTAAAATAAATATAAATTTTTATTAAAAAATAAAGCTTGGTCTACTAAAAACATTGTTAAGAAATGAAAAGAAAAATAAGCAGACTGAAAATAATATTTTTCCAGGCATATATTTGATATCCAACTTGTATTCAGAATGCATGCAGGTGTGTGCGCTAAACTGTTTCAGTCACGTCTCGCTCTTTGTGACCCTGTGGACTATAGCCTGCCAGGTTCTTTTGTCCATGGGATTCTCCAGGTAAGAATACTGGAGTGAGTTGCCATGCTCTCCTCTAGGGGATCTAGACCCAGAGATTGGACCGTATCTCACAGGTCTCCTAAACTGGCAGGCAGGTTTTTTTTTTTTTTTTTTACTACTAATGTCACCTGGGAAGCTTGGAGGAGGGCATAGCAACCCACTCCAGTATTCTTGCCTGGAGAATCCCCACAGACAGAGGAGCCTGCTGGGCTATAGCCCATGGGGTCACAGAGTCTGAAACGATTGAGCAACCAAGCACATAGTAATATTGGCAATGTATTTGAACAGATATTTCAGCAAAAAGATAGATGGGTAACAGATAGGCATATGAAAGATGCTCAACATTATTAATTGCTAGGGAAATAGGAAGTAAAACAAAAGGGAGATAGCAATGTATGCCTATTAGAAAGTTTAAAATACAAAAACTGACCTTACCCAGAATTGGCAAGGATGTGGGAAACCCTGGCAGTTTTATACACTGCTGCTGCAGGTGAAAACTTATGCAGCCACTTTGGAACATAATTCAGTACTTTCAGCAAAAGTTAAGCATAACATCTACCACAAGATCTAGGCCTTTCAGTGTTAGGCTTTTAACCCAAGAGAGGTGAAATCATATGCCCATACAAAGATTTCCACACATACAAATGTATCTAGCAGCTTCATTTTATGCAAAAATCCTAGAAACAAGCTGAATGTCCATTATCAGTTGAATGGATAAAGAAAATATGGTGTATCTTTACAACAGAATGCTGCTCAGCCAAAGGGGGGGGTGAGATGTGAACATCTCTTAATACTTGGGGCTTCCCAGATAATACTTGTGGTAAAGAACCTGTCTACCAATGCAGGAGAAATAAGAGATATGGTTTGATCCCTGGGCCAGGAAAATCCCCAGGAGAGGAACTGGCAACCTATTCCAGTATTCTTGCCTAAAGAATCCCATAGACAGAGGAGACTTCCTTCAACATGGATGCATCTTAGAATTTGTTGAGGAAAAAAAAAAAATAACTAGACAAGAAAAAGAATATATGCTTTTAAATTCTGTATGAAGTGAAGTGAAGTGAAGTTGCTCAGTCATGTCTGTCTCTTTGCGACCCCATGGACTACATGTAGCCTACCAGGCTCCTCTGTCCATGGGATTTTCCAGGCAATGGTGCTGGAGTGGATTGCCATTTCCTTCTCCATAAATTTTTATATATATATATATATATATATATATATATATATATATATATAAACTCAAAATTCTCCCAGCCAGGCTTTAATGATACATGACCCATGAAATTCCAGATGTTCAACATGGATTTAGAAAAGGCAGAGGAAATTCTTCAAGGGATGGGAATACTAGACCACTTGACCTGTCTCCTCAAAAATCTGTATGCAGATCAAGAAGAAACAGAACTACATATGGAATAATAGAATGGTTCTGAACAGGGAAATGATTATGTCAAGGCTGTATATTGTCACCCTGCTTATATGTAGAGTATATCATGCAAAATGCCAGGCTGGATGAAGCACAAGCTGGAATTGAGATTGCTAGGAAAAATATCGATAACTTTAGATATGCAGATGACACCACCCTTAAGGCAGAAAGTGAAGAACTAAAGAGCCTCTTGATTAAAGTGAAAGAGAAGATTTAAAAAAACTGTATTAAAGCTCAACATTCAGAAAATAAAAATGAAGATCATGGCATCTGGTCCCATCACTTCATGGCAAGTAGATGTGGAAACAGTGGAAACAGTAACAGACTTTATTTTTGGGGCTCTGAAATCATTGCAAATGATGACTGCAGCCATGAAATTAAAAGACACTTGCTCCTTGGAAGAAAGCTATGGCCAATCTAGACAGTGTATTAAAAAGCAGAGACATTGCTTTGCCAACAAACGTCCATCTAGTCAAAGCTATGGTTTTTCCAGTAGTCATGTATGGATGTGAGAGTTGGACTAGAAAGAAAGCTAAGCACCAAAGAATTGATGCTTTTGAGCTGTAGTGTTGTAAAAGACTCCTGAGAGTCCCTTAGAATGCAAGGAGATCAAACCAGTCAATACTAAAGAAATAAATCCTCAATATACATTGGAAAGACTAATGCTGACTCTGAAACTCCAATACTTTGGCCACCTGATGCAAAGAGCTGACTCATTGGAAAAGACCTTATGATGGGAAAGTTTGAAAACAGGAGGAAACAGGGACAACAGAATGAGATGTTAGGATGACATCACTGACTCGACAGACATGAGTTTGAGCAAGTTCCAGGAGATGGTGATGGACAGGGAAGCCTGGCATGCAAGAGTTCATGGGTCACAAAGAGTCATACATGACTGATTGAGCAGGGAGGTGTGGAATTTGAGGACTACAAAGGATGGTAGAGAACTTTTGGAGGGATGTCTATGATCACTATCTTGATTGTGACAATGTTTTAAGTGTGTATACATTACCCAGTGTAATCAAGTTACATATTTTAAATAAGGACAGCTTACTATACATTGCATACTCAGTTCCTTGTGATAGTTGCTGACTCTATGTGACCCTATGGACTGTAGCCATCTAGGCTCCTCGGTCCAAGGAATTCTCCAGGCAAGAATGCTAGAGGGAGTTGTTATGCCCTTCTCCAGGAGATCTTCCTGACCATGGGATCAAGCCTGGTCTTGCATTGCAGGAAGCTTCTTCACAGATGAGCCACTTGAGAAGCCCAAATGTATATTTATTCTACCTAAAAGTACTTTCTAAATATAAAGGAGAAAAAAAAAAACAAGAAATGAATGTATGATACAACAAAACAATATATTAAAAGATTTTCAGTTCCATCTGGAGAGTCTCATACTTAGGTATAACTGGCAGAAAACAGTACATATGTGGGAAAAATGCAAATACAAGATGGCAGAGTAGAAGGATGTGTGCTCATCTTCTCCTGCAAGAATTCCAAAATTACAACTCTTTGCTGAACACATCAACAGGAGAATGTTGTCTCCCACCAAAAGATACTCTACTTCCAAAGGCAAAGGAGAAGCCCCCATATGACTGTTGCTGCTAAGTTGCTTCAGTCGTGTCCAATTCTGTGCAACCCCATAGACAGCAGCCCACCAGGCTCCCCAGTCCCTGGGATTCTCCAGGCAAGAACATTGGAGTGGGCTGCCATTTCCTTGTCCAATGCAGGAAAATGAAAAGTGAAAGTGAAGTCGCTCAGTCATGTCCGACTCTTAGTGACCCCATGGACTGCAGACCACCAGGCTCCTCTGTCCATGGTTTTTTCCAGGCAACAGTACTGAAGTGGGGTGCCATTGCCTTCTCCATAATATGACTGTAGGAGGGGTGAAATAGCATTTAGAATCAAATTCCATCTCCACTAGTCATGCTTGGAGGGCTCAAACAAAACCTTGTTCACAGCAGGACTCAGAGACTCTGCAGACTGAGCCAGACCTGCCTTTGTGTGTCTAAGTGTCTTCTGTGGAGATACGGGTCACTGTATCTCCTGCGGCAGTGGCTTGCCACAGGAACAGGGGCTCTGGGTGCAGCAGACCTCACACCTCTGGTTGTAAGCAGACCTTACACAGCATGTGGCATAAGCCCTCTTTGGGGAGGTCACCATTAACCCTACCATAGAGCCCCTGAGCAGTCAACCCACAAACTGCAGAACAACCATACCAAATAAATTCTCACACTGTAAAGAAAGTTCTAGGATGCACAACAGTTTTCCTAACTTGGGGATCTGGCAAAGGGACTGAGAACCCCCAGGGAATTTGACTTTGGAGGCCAGTGGGATTTGATTACAGAACGTACACAGGACTGGGGAAACAGAACTCTTGGAGGGCACAAACAAAACATTGTGCAAACCAGAATCCAAGAGAAAGGAGCAGTGATCCCAAAAGAGACTGACCCAAAGTTGCTCGTAATTGTCCAGAAATCTCTGGCAGAGGTATGGGTTGGTGGTAGCCTGCTGCTGGGTGAGGGGCAATGTGTGTGGCAGTGAGCGCACAAGATCTTTTGAAGGAGGTTGCCGTTATCTTCAGTACCTCCACCATACTTTGATCTCAGGTCAAACAACAGGGAGGGAACACAACCCTCCCAATCAATAGAAAATTTAATTAAAGATTTACTGAGCATGGCCCCACCCAAAGACAAGATCCAGTTTCCCCCACACAGTCAGTCTCTCCAATCTGAAAGCTGCCATAAGCCTGTTACACTTATCATTCAGAGGGCAGACAGAATGAAAACCACAATCACAGAAAACTAATGAAATGGATCACATGGACCAAAGCCTTGTCTCAGTTCAGTTCAGTCTCTCAGTCATGTCCGACTCTTCACGACCTCATGAATCGCAGCACACAAGGCCTACCTCTCCATTATCAACTCCAGGCATTCACTCAGACTCATGTCCATCGAGTCAAGGATGCAATCCAGCCATCTCATCCTCTGTCATCCCCTTCTCCTCCTGCCCCCAAACCTCCCAGCATTAGAGTTTTTTCCAGTGAGTCAACTGTTTGCGTGAGGTGGCCAAAGTACTGGAGTTTCAGCTTTAGCATCATTCCTTCCAAAGAAATCCCAGGGCTGATCTCCTTCAGAATGGACTGGTTGGATTCCTTGCAGTCCAAGGGACTCTCAAGAGTCTTATCCAACACTACAATTCAAAAGCATCAAATCTTCAGTGCTCAGCCTTCTTCACAATCCAACTCTCACATGTATACATGACAACAGGAAAAACCATAGCCTTGGCTAGACGGACGTGAGTCAGCAATGTAAAGTCTCTGCTTTGGATGGAAATGGTATCTAGGATGGTCATAACTTTCTTCCAAGGTGTAAGCATCTTTTAATTTCATGGCTGCACTCACCATCTGCAGTGATGTTCAGTTCAGTTTAATTCAGTCGCTCAGTTGTGTCCGACTCTTTGCGACCCCATGAATCAATGCATGCCAGGCCTCCCTGTACATTACCATCTCTTGGAGTTCACTCAGACTCACATCCATCGAGTCGTGATGCCATCCGGCCATCTCATCCTCGGTTGTCCCCTTCTCCTTCTGCCTCCAATCCCTTCCAGCATCAGAGTCTTTTCCAATGAGTCAACACTTCGCATGAGGTGGCCAAAGTACTGGAGTTTCAGCTTCGGCATCATTCCTTCCAAAGAAATCCCAGGGTTGATCTTCAGAATGGACTGGATGGATCTCCTTGCAGTCCAAGGGGCTCTCAAGAGTCTTCTCCAACACCACAGTTCAAAAGCATTAATTCTTCAGCACTCAGCCTTCTTCACAGTCCAACTCTCACATCCATACATGATGACAGGAAAAACCATAGCCTTGACTAGACGGACCTTAGTCGGCAAAGGAATGTCTCTGCTTTTGAATATGCTATCTAGGTTGGTCATAACTTGTCTTCCAAGGAGTAAGCGTCTTTTAATTTCATGGCTGCAATCACCATCTGCAGTGATTTTGGAACCCCCAAAAATAAAGTCTGACACTCTTTCACCATCTAATTCCCATGAAGTGATGGGACGGATGCCATGATCTTCATTTTCTGAATGTTGAGCTTTCAGCCAACTTTTTCACTCTCCTCTTTCACTTTGATCAAGAGGCTTTTTAGCTCCTCTTCACTTTCTGCCATAAGGGTGGTGTCATCTGCATATCTGAGGTTATTGATATTTCTCCTGGCAATCTTGATTCCAGCTGGTGCTTCTTCCAGTCCAGTGTTTCTCATGATGTACCCTGCATAGAAGTTAAATAAGCAGGGTGACAATATACAGCCTTGATGTACTCCTTTCCTATATGTAACCAGTCTGTTGTTCCAGGTACAGTTCTAACTGTAGCTTCCTGACCTGCATACAGATTTCTCAAGAGGCAGATTAGGTGGTCCGGTATTCCCATCTCTTTCAGAATTTTCCACAGTTTATTGTGATCCACACAGTCAAAGGCTTTGGCATAATCAATAAAGCAGAAATAGATGTTTTTCTGAAACTCTCTTGCTTATTCCATGATCCAGTGAATATTGGCAATTTGACCTCTGGTTCCTCTGCCTTTTCTAAAACCAACTTGAACATCAAGGAGTTTACGGTTCATGTATTGCTGAATCCTGGCTTGGAGAATTTTGAGCGTTACTTTACTTTACTAGCATGTGAGATGAGTGCAATTGTGCAATAGTTTGGGTATTCTTTGGCATTGCCTTTCTTTGGAATTGGAATGAGAGCTGAGTTTTTCCAGTCCTGTGGCCACTGCTGAGTTTTCCAAGTTTGCTGGCAAATTGAGTGCAGCACTTTCACAGCATCATCTTTCAGGATCTGAAACAGCTCCACTAGATTTCCATCACCCCCACTAGCTTTGTTTGTAGTGATGCTCTCTAAGGCCCACTTGACTTCACCTTCCAAGATGTCTGGCTCTAGATTAGTGATCACATCATGATGATTATCTGGGTTGTGAAGATCTTTTTGTACAGTTCTTCTGTGTATTCTTTCTACCTCTTCTTAATATCTTCTTCTTCTGTTAGGTCCATACCATTTCTGTCCTTTATCGAGCCCATCTTTGCATGAAATGTTCCCTTGGTATCTCTAATTTTTTTGAAGAGATCTCTAGTCATTCCGATTCTGTTCTTTTTCTCTATTTCTTTGCACTGATCGCTGAAGAAGGATTTCTTATCTCTTCTTGCTATTCTTTAGAACTCTGCATTCAGATGTTTATATCTTTCCTTTTCTCCTTTGCTTTTTGCCTCTCTTCTTTTCACAGCTATTTGTAAGGCTTCCCCAGATAGCATTTTGCTTTATTGCTTTTGTATTCCATGGGGATGGTCTTGATTCCTGTCTCCTGTACAATGTCACGAACCTCATTCCATCGTTCGTCAGGCACTCTATCTATCAGATTTAGGCCATTAAATCTATTTCTCACTTCCACTGTATAATCATAAGGGATTTGATTTAGGTCATGCCTGAATGGTCTAGTGATTTTCCTTCCTTTCTTCAATTTAAGTCTGAATTTGGTAATAAGGAGTTCATGATCTTTGCCACAGTCAGCTCCTGGTCTTGTTTTTGTTGACTGTATAGAGCCTCTCCATCTTTGGCTGCATAGAATATAATCAATATGATTTCAGTGTTGACCATCTGGTGATGTCCATGTGTAGAGTCTTCTCTTGTGTTGTTGGAAGTGCATTTTTTTTTTTTTTTGGCAAAATTCTACAGATCTTTGCCCTTCTTCATTCTGCATTCCTAGGCCAAATTTGCCTGTTACTCCAGGTGTTTCGTGACTTCCTACTTTTGCATTCCAGTCCCCTATAATGAAAAGGACAACTTTTGGGGGTGTTAGTTCTGAAAGGTCTTGTAGGTCTTCATAAAACCATTCAACTTCAGCTTCTTCAGCATTACTGGTTGGGACACAGACTTGGATAACTTTGATATTAAATGGTTGCCTTGAAACAAACAGAGATCATGCTGTCATTTTTGAGAGTACATCCAAGTACTGCATTTTGGACTCTTGTTGATCATGATAGCTACTCCATTTCTTCTGAGGGATTCCTGCCTGCAGTAGTAGATATGATGGTCATCTGAGTTAAATTTACCCATTCCAGTCCATTTTAATTCACTGATTCCCAGAATGTCGACGTTCACCCTTGCCATATCTTGTTTGACCACTTCCAATTTGCCTTGATTCATGGACCTGACATTCCAGGTTCCTATACAATATTTCTCTTTACAGCATTAAATCTTGCTTCTATTACCAGTCACATGCACAGCTGGGTATTGTTTTTGCTTTGGCTCCATCCCTTCATTCTTTCTGGAGTTATTTCTCCACTGATCTCCAGTTGCATATTGGGCATGTAATGACCTGGGGAGTTCCTCTTTTGGTAACCTATCATTTTGCCTTTTCATATTGTTCATGGGGTTCTCAAGGCAAGAATACTGAAGTGGCTTGCCATTCCCTTCTCCAGTGGACCACGTTCTGTCAGCCCTCTCCACCATGACCCGCCCGTCTTGGGTTGCACCACAGACATAGCTTGGGTTCATTGAGTTAGACAAGGCTGTCATCTTAGTGTGCTAAAGCTGAAACTCCAGTACTTTGGCCACCTCATGCGAATAGCTGACTCATTTGAAAAGACTCTGATACTGGGAGGGATTGGGGGCAGGAGGAGAAGGGGACAACCAAGGATGAGATGGCTGGATGGTATCACGGACTTGATGAACGTGAGTCTTAGTGAACTCCCAGAGATGGTGATGGTCAGGGAGGCCTGGCATGCCGTGATTCACAGGGTCGCAAAGAGTCGGACATGACTGAGCAACTAAACAGTGGTCCTAGTGGTCCTAGTTTTCTGTGAGTATGGTTTCAGTGTGTCTGCCCTCTGATGCCCTCTTGCAACACCTACCATCATACTTGGGTTTCTCTTACTTTGGGCGTGGGGTATCTTTTCACGGCTCCTCCAGCAAAGCACAGCTGCTGCTCCTTACCTTGGACGAGGGGTATCTCCTTACCACTGCCATTCCTGACCTTTGATGTGGGATAGGCCCTCTAGGCCCTCCTATGCCTGAGCAGCTACCACTCCCTGAGTTGCTACTCCAGGCCTCTGGCCCTGGCCTCAGGCTTGTAGTGGCTCCTCAGGGTCACTGTCCCTGGCCTCCGAGCATGAGATGACTTCTTCCAGCCACACCTGACCTCAGACATGGGGTGTCTCCTACCCTGCCACCACTGACCTCGGATGCAGGGTAGCTCCTCCCTGGTCGCTGTCCTGACCTCGAGCACGGGGTATCTCCTCCCAGCTGCCACTGGTCTTGGACACGGGGTAGCTCCTCCCAATCACCACCCCTGACCTCGGACATGGGGTACCTTCTTCGGCTGCCACTGACCTCGGACTTGGTGTAGCTCTTCTCAGTCAACACCCTGACCTCAGACACAAGGTAGCTCCTCTCAGCCGTTCCTGTGCCATCACAGCCTGGCACTCTAGGCTGCTGCCCCTGACTTCAGACATGGGGTAGCTCCTCTCGGCCACACTTAGTGCACTGGCCCGGCTCTCGCAGCTGCCCACAGTGATGTTAGAGCCCCCAAAATAAATTCTGACACTGTTTCCACTGTTTCCCCATCTATTTCCCATGAAATGAAGGGACTGATGCCATGATCTTCATTTTCTGAATGTTGAGCTTTAATCCAACTTTTTCACTCTCCACTTTCACTTTCATCAAGAGGCTTTTTAGCTCCTCTTCACTTTCTGCCATAAGGGTGATGTCATCTGCATATCTGAGGTTATTGATATTTCTCCTGGCAATCTTGATTCCAGCTGGTGCTTCTTCCAGTCCAGTGTTTCTCATGATGTACTCTGCATAGAAGTTAAATAAGCAGGGTGACAATATACAGCTTTGACATACTTCTTTTCTTATTTGGAACCAGTCTGTTGTTCCATGTTCAGTTCTAACTGTTGCTTCCTGACCTGCATATAGATGTCTCAAGAGGCAGGTCAGGTGGTCTGGTATTCCCATCTCTTTCAGAATTTTCCACAGTTTATTGTGATCCACACAGTCAAAGGCTTTGGCATTGTCAATAAAGCAGAAATAGATGCTTTTCTGGAACTCTCTTGCTTTTTCCATGATCCAGCAGATGTTGGCAATTTGATCTCTGGTTCCTCTGCCTTTTCTAAAACCAGCTTGAACATCAGGAAGCTCACGGTTCATGTATTGCTAAAGCCTGGCTTGGAGAATTTTGAGCATTACTTTACTAGCATGTGAGATGAGTGCAATTGTGTGGTAGTTTGAGCATTCTTTGGCATTGCCTTTCTTTGGGATTGGAATGAGAGCTGAGTTTTTCCAGTCCTGTGGCCACTGCTGAGTTTTCCAAATTTGCTGGCACATTGAGTGCAGCACTTTCACAGCATCATCTTTCAGAATTTGAAATAGCTCAACTGGAATTCCATCACCTCCACTAGCTTTGTTCATAGTCATGCTTTCTAAGGCCCACTTGACTTCACTTTCCAAAATGTCTGGCTCTAGATGAGTGATCATATCATCATGATTATCTGGGTTGTGAAGATCTTTTTTGTACAGTTTTTCCATGTATTCTTGCCATCTTTTCTTAATATCTTCTGCTTTTATTAGGTCCATACCATTTCTGTCCTTTATCGCGCCCATCTTTGCATGAAATGTTCCCTTGATATCTCTAATTTTCTTGAAGACTTCTCTAGTCTTTCTCATTCTGTTGTTGTCCTCTATTTCTTTGCATTGATCGCTGAAGAAGGCTTTCTTATCTCTTCTTGCTATTCTCTGGAACTCTGCATTCAGATACTTATATCTTTCCTTTTCTCCTTTGCTTTTTGCCTCTCTTCTTTTCACAGCTATTTGTAAGGCCTCCCCAGACAGTCATTTTGCTTTTTTGTATTTCTTTTTCATGGGGATGGTCTTGATCCCTGTCTCCTGTAAAATGTCACAAACCTCCATCCATAGTTCATCAAACAATTTATCTCTCAGATCTAGGCCCTTAAATCTATTTCTCACTTCCACTGTATAATCATAAGGGATTTGATTTAGGTCATACCTGAATGGTCTAGTGGTTTTCCCTCCTTTCTTCAATTAAGTCTGAATTTGGTAATAAGGAGTTCATGATCTGTGCCACAGTCAGCTCCTGGTCTTGTTTTTGTTGACTGTATAGAGCTTCTCCATCTTTGGCTGCATAGAATATAATCAATCTGATTTTAGTGTTGACCACCTGATGATGTCCATGAGTAGAGTCTTCTCGTTTTATTGGAAGAGGGTGTTTGTTATAACCAGTGCATTTTCTTGGGAAAACTATTATTCTTTGTCCTGCTTCATTCCACATTCCAGTGAAATTCTGAGCTATGCACAGTAGAGTCACCCAAGACAGACAGATCATGGTAGAGAGTTCTGACAAAATGTGGTCCACTGGGAACTGGAATGGCAAACCACTTCCATATTCTTGCCTTGAGAACCCCATGAATAGTATGAAAAGGCAAAAAGATATGACACTGAAAGATGAAATCCCCAGGTCTGTAGGTACCCAATATGTTACTGAAGAAGAGTGGAGAAATAAGTCCAGAAAAATGAAGAGATGGAGCCAAAGCAAAAACAGCACCCAGTTGTGGACATGACTGCCGAGGGTTCCCGAGGAGAGGTGAGCCTGCTGTCCGCCAACCCAGCCCCCTCGGCGAGCGAGAGACAATCAGACGCGACAGGGGTTCCGTCGAAGCAGTTCCGGTTTATTGTTGCAAACTCCCAACTTATATAGACAAACAGGAGGGTTTTAGGAGGAACTTTCCATAGTTGCACCAATCACATTAAAGGTCAAATTGTCACCTTCATTATAATAGGAGTCTATAGAGATCACACACTGTCTATGTGCACAGAAATCAAGAGAGCCAATTAAAAACTTTGACAGACAACATAGACCCTGCCCCCATCTCTTCTGCCAGGCGCCATCTTAGGTTTTTGACCGCAAAGCTAGCCCCTTTGTTTTTAAGGTTTCCCATTTAGGGCCCCACATATCCCCCCTTTTTAAACATTTTATTTAAGCCCTTGAGACATTTGTATTGCTGTTCTGTAGAGCAAGGCATAAAGCTGTAGGCGGCCAACCTCCAGCCTCGCCAGCCCCTCTCACGGCTGTGCCTGTCTTAGGTTGCCCTCCTCTGAGGGTCTTACCCGTCATTGGCTATCCAGCCACCTCTTGGGGGCTAGGCAGAATCTCTCTAGATGATAGGCATCTAGAACTCTTATTTTTATTTATCTGTCTCGATTAATCTCTTGAAGGGCTAAATTAATCCAGGGGGTTTGTGGGTCCCCAACGTGGGGCTCCTCTTCCATGACCTGGGCAAGCATAACCTTTTTTAACACTACAACAAGCAGAATAACAAAAACAAGCAAATAGAAGGCATTTTTTTAAACCAGGTAAATGGACTGTGTATCCACTCCCATAGATCCATTGCTCCCTTTTTCACCTGTTAGAGTCTCATTTAACACTGGAAAAGCTGTCAGACAAAAGCTGGGGTATCTCATGTCCAGTCTATGAGTGCCAGAACACAACGCCTCGATCACTCTGGCGTGGAGAGCGTGGAGATCAAGCTGTTGTTGGAGTCCCATCATAGCAGATCTCAGGTATTCAAGCTGGTTTGAAATCCTTGAGCAGATGCTGACACTGTTGTACCCTCATGGTTGATGGCCTTGTATGTCGTTAAACCCAGGCTTCAAAGATTTTAAAAACTGTTGCACAGCCGTGGCAATGACGAAGGTCAGCAAGGAGAGGCTAGGTAATCCGACGGTCACCAGGAGCAATGTCCAGCAGGGTCGTTGCATCGATGATCTGAAAGGGAAGAAAAGGTCGCCTCAAAAACTTTTTGTTCTTGGGCTCAATATGTGAATGTCTCTTTAATCTGTGTCAGATTTTGAGATTTGACCTCTCTCTTGTGGTGTAAATTTAAGATTCCTTGCTGGCACCCATATAGGGCTGGGGTCCCCAATGGGGAATATGCATCTGAATCCTCTCCCCATTGTAAGAAGTGGATCGGGCCCCTTCCACTGACCAGTGATGGGATCTTTCCATCTCACTTGCATTTCAGGTTTTATTTCTTGGTTGGACCAATGTTTTTGAAAACATGGTATCGGTTCATTTTTTGAAAAATTTAAAATGTTTAGAGTAAAGAGTGCCATTCCAAGTTGCTGGTGAGGGCTTATTCCCCCTTTTTGTTTTTGTAATTGAGCCTTTAAATTTTGATGGTGGCACTTAAGTTTTCCAAAAGGGGAATAATGGGTTACATCAGTTTGCCACAGCACATTGGGTTTTAGCCCTCGAGGGTTTACTCCTGGGGGCTGTAAAGGCAGTACTTGTAAATAAGGAAGACAGGATTTACAAGTATGTCTGCTTTTCTTTAATTCTCTAATAGGGATCTGTGGGAACCTTTTATGTAGAGCTATCCAATTGATATGAGTAAGATCGTGAAGATCATAGGCATCTTGTAAGTTATAAGCTTGGATTGTAAGGGAGGCCACTCTATCAGCCAGGGAATTTCCCATTGAAAGCAATCCAGGTAAATTTTGATGACCCCTAAGATGGTGTACATAAATGGGATAGTGGGAGGTCTCCGACCAGTAGGTCTTCCCCCACCTTGAGAGCACTCTTTTTTAAAGTGTCCCTCTCCTTTTTACCTCTTTTAAATCATTGGCCTCCCAGGGGTACCAGGCTGCCGGCCTATTCCCCCGGGTTAACATTTACAGGAAAGGCTTGAGTCGGGCTGGTAAAGGGCAGTGGGAATCCCCAAGGGTCCCCGGGGTAGGTTCTCCCTTTCCAAGGTGACCTCATTGTCTCTCCCACCCAAGGTGCTCCTGAAACTTCCTCAAATGAGGGAGGCAGGGAGGGGCACAGATCTCTCCCCTGGGCTCCCGGTCCTGAGGCATCAGAGGAGTCTCTACTCTCTTCCGCCCTTTTATCATCCCCGAAAGGCTCCCATGGCCCACTATTCGCTCTAGAGTCTTTATTCCCTGCAGTCTCTTTTGCTATATCTTGATCCGACATGACTCGTTCCTCATCAAATTTTTCCCACTGTTTTTCTGATTTTGAATTTGGGGTACCCGTATCAGTGACATGTTCCTCGCTCCGTGAAAAGCAGAGCTTGAGGGCTGAAATAATCAGACAGAATCCTAAGGGGAGCTCCTCAGCGTATTGAGCCTCTCGCTGCCTAGCAAGGGTTTGTACTCGATCCCAAGTGTCCCAAGAGAACAGATTAGCTGAAGCAACCCAGGGGCCAACCGTACAATGGTCCCCCAGACTTTAATAGCCTGAGCATCAGAAATCTCAAGTTCCCTGCTTATGAGCATATATCTCAGCGCCTTGAGGGCAGGCTCATCAGACTTGCTAATGTTATTTCCCATGCTGCTGAGAGAGAGTAGAAAGAAAAGTCACTGAGGACAACCACCAAAAATCCTACCGGGAGTGTGGCGGCCAGAAAGTTGGGCTTATGGTATGCTTTTGGAACTGTTGATGTGCCTGCGTCGTTGCACGGAAGTGCCCTCTAAGGCGGGCACCTTAGAGGTTTCTAGCCCATTCCGTGACCCCCTTATCCTGTCACGGGAGTCTTCAAGTGGCAGGCGCCCTAATGGCCTTTAAGTGCCTGACTTGTGCCCACAGGGAAGATTCTAGGCCACGTCCTCAGTTAAGAAAGATTAAAGGGGAGTTTCACCCGGTCGGGCTCTAGTTACTGAGGCTTACCAGTTGCTGGGCCTTCAAAGTCCGCCAGAGAGTGGCCCTAGCCAGGACTTATCAGTTGCCTCCACAACCATTCGCCTGTTCACTGAAACTCCGGAAAAGAGGAATTAAGGACGGATCAGAAAAGAAGAGGAGAAGGAAAATAAGTCAAGAAAGTTTTTGGCACTTCCCTCATAAAGGAGGGGTCCCACCTTGAAGTCCGGATTACCTCAGGTGATACTCCTCTAAAGGGAGCTCCGTGCTGTGACCCTGCTAGGGTCCCTCGTTGCTCCTCTTTCAGAGCCGCACGGTGACACCACCTCTGTCAGTCTGCTTCATGCCCCACGTTGGGTGCCAGTTTCTGCGGGGGGCGCTCCACAGAAAGAGCGGAGGCAGTGGAACTTCCCTCAGCAAAGCCAAGGGGTCCCGAGGAGAGGTGAGCCTGCTGTCTGCCAACCCAGCCCCTCGGCGAGCGAGAGACAATCAGACACGACAGGGGTTCCGTCGAAGCAGTTCCGGTTTATTGTTGCAAACTCCCAACTTACATAGACAAACAGGAGGGTTTTAGGAGGGACTTTCCATAGTTGCACCAATCACATTAAAGGTCAAATTGTCACCTTCATTATAATAGGAGTCTATAGAGATCACACACTGTCTATGTGCACAGAAATCAAGAGAGCCAATTAAAAACTTTGACAGACAACATAGACCCTGCCCCCATCTCTTCTGCCAGGCGCCATCTTAGGTTTTCGACCACAAAGCTAGCCCCTTTGTTTTTAAGGTTTCCCATTTAGGGCCCAACACATGACTGGTGATAGAAGTAAAGTACAATGCAGTAAAAAAATTGCATAGGAACCTGGAATGTTAGGTCCATGAATCAAGGTAAATTGAAAGCAATCAAAGAGAAGATGGCAAAAGTGAACATTGACATTTTAGGAATCAGTGAGCTAAAATGGACTGAAATGGGCAAATTTAATTCAGGTGACCATTATATCTACTACCATAGACAAGAAACCCTTTAAAGAAATGGAGTAGCCTTCATAGTCAACCAAAGAGTCTGAAATGCAGTACATCGGTGCAATCTCAAAACTGAGAGTGAGCTTTGTTTGTTTCCAAGACAAACCATTCAATATCGCAGCAATCCATTCTACGTCCCAACTAGTAATACTGAAGAAGCTGAATTTGAATGGTTCTATGAAGACCTGCAACACCTTTGAGAACTAACAACCAAAATAGATCTCCTTTTCCTTATAAGGGACTGGAATGCAAAAGTCAAGAGATACCTGATGTAACAAGCAAATTTAGCCTTGAAATACCAAATGAAGCAGCACAAAGGCTAACAGAGTTTTGCGAAGAGAATGCACTGGTCATAGCAAACACCTTCTTCTAACAATAACAATGAGATGACTCTACACATGGACATCATCAAGTGGTCAATACCAAAATCAGACTGATCATATTCTTTGCAGTCAAAGATGGAGAAGCTCTATACAGTCAGCAAAAATAAGACTGTGACTTGAGATCATGAACACTTTATTGCAAAATTCAGGCTTAAGTTGAAGAAAGTAGGGAAAACCACTAGACCATTCAGGTATGACCAAAACCAAATCATTTATGATTATACAGTGGATGTCACAAATAAATTCAAGGAATTAGATCTGATACACAGAGAGCCTGAAGAACAATGGACAGAGGTTTATAACTTTGAACAGGAGGCAGTGATCAAGACCATACACTAGTAAAAGACATGCAAAAAGGCAAAATGGTTGTCTTAGGAGGCCTTACAAATAGCTAAGAAGAGAAGAGAAGCTCAAGGCAAAGGAGAAAAGGAAAGATATACCATCTGAATGCAAAATTGATGTTGATTACTGGAGATTATGAGTGAAATGACATAAAACACAAAAGACATATGAGACGTACAGGAGACACACACATACACACACTCCAGCTGGAGGAAAAGACTATGCAAATAATTGCAGTTTATTATTATATAGCCCCCTAGGCAGAATTCTAGACTGCATGAATAAGCCTTTTCAGTACAGCACAGGTGCATACATGTTATCATACAGCAAGGGGAGTGAAACCTCTGTTTACTGCAAGATCTGTCCAGAGCCCTCTTCTCTCCTTTTATCAAAAGAAAGGAATGCTCCCTCGTTAACAAGGGACCATTAAACTCAAGGCTGTGTCCAGACTCCTTGGCAGAATGCCTCGCTTGCCAGCACGTTCAGCCTTGAGCAGAGAGACCCGCTTGCATGCATGTCTCCACTTTCCCTATTGTGGCTGCATTAACCCTTCAGTTCCAAAACATAGCAAGGAGAGATAAGAAAGCCTTCCTCAGTGATCAATGCAAAGAAATAGAGGAAAACAATAGAATGGGAAAGAAGAGAGATCTCTTCAAGAAAATTAAAGATACCAAGGGAATATTTCATGCAGTTGGCACAATAAAGGATGGAAATGGTATGAACCAAATAGAAGCAGAAGATATTAAGAAGAGGTGGCAAGAATACACAGAAGAACTGTACAAAAAGATCTTCCTGACCAAGATAACCACACATCCTGAAATGCAAAGTCAAGCGGGCTTTAAGAAGCATCACTACAAACAAAGCTAGTGGAGGTAATGGAATTCCAGTTGAGCTATTTCAAATCCTAAAAGAAGATGCTGTGAAAGTGCTGCACTCAATATGCCAGCAAACTTGGAAAACACAGCAGTGGCCACAGGACTGGAAAAGTTCAGTTTTCATTCCAATCCAGAGGAAAAGCAATGCCAAAGAATGCTCAAACTACCACACAATTGCACGCATCTCACATGCTAGCAAAGTAATGCTCAAAATTCTCCAAGCAAGATTTCAACAGTACATGAACCGTGAACTGCCAGATGTTCAAGCTGGATTTTCAAAAGGCAGAAGAACCAGAAATCAAATTGCCAATATCCGCTGGATCATAAAAAAGGAAAGGAGTTCCAGAAAAACATTTACTTCTGCTTTATTTTGACTGTGTGTATCACAACAAACTGTGGGAAATTCTTAAAGGGATGAGGATACCAGACTACCTTACCTGCCTCCTGAAAAAAAATCTGTATGCAAGTCAAGAAGCAACAATTAGAACTGGACATGTGACTACATACTGGATCCAAATTGGTTTAGGGTATGTCAAATCTGTATATTGTTACCTTGCTTATTTAACTTATATGCAGAGTACATCATGTGAAATGCTCAGCTGGATAAAACAGAAGCTGGAATCAACTTTGCTGGGTAAAACATTAATAACCTTAGATATGCAGATGATACCACCTTTATGGCAGAAAGTAAAGAAGAACTAAAGAGCCTCTTGATGATAGTGAAAGAGGAGAGTGAAAAAGTTGGCTTAAAACTCAACATTCAGAAAGCTAAGATCATGGCATCCGGTCCTATTGAGTTCAGTTCAATTCAGTTCAGTTGCTCAGTCATGTCCGACTCTTTGCAACTCCATGAATCGCAGCACACCAGGCCTCCCTGTCCATCACAGATGTAGAAACAATGGAAACAGTGACAGGCTTTATTTTCTGGGGCTCCAAAATCATTGCAGATGGTGACTGCAGCCATGAAATTAAAAGACACTTGCTCCTTGGAAGAAAAGTTATTACCAACCTGGATGCATGCTAAGTCACTTCAGTCATGTCTGACTCTTCACGACTTTATAGACTATAACCTGTTAGGCTCCTCTGTCCATGGGATTCTCCAAAGAAGAATACTGGGGTTTGTTTCCATTTCCCTCTTCAGGGGATCTTCCTGACTGAGGGATTGAACCTGTGTTTCCTGGATTGGCAGACAGGTTCTTTACCACTGGTGCCACCAGGAAGCCCATGGCCAACCTAGACAACATATCAGAAAGCAGAGACACTACTTTCTGACAAAGGTCCCTCTAGTTGAAGCTATGATTTTTCCAATAGTCATATATGGATGTGAAAAAGAAAAGAAAGTGAAAGTGAAAAGTTGCTCAGTCGTGGGTGTGAGAATTAGGGTATAAAGAAAGCTGAGCACCAAAGAATTGATGCTTTTGAAATGTGTTGGCAAAGACTTTTGAAAGTACCTTGGACTGCAAGGAGATACAACCAGTCAATCCTAAATGAAATCAGTCATGAATAGTCATTGGAAGGACTGATGATGAAGCTGAAACTCCAATACTTTGGCCACCTGATGTGAAGAACTAACTCATTGGGAAAGACCCTGATGATGGGAAAGATTGAAGTCAGAAGGAGAAGAGGATGACAGAGGATGAGCTGGTTGAATGGTATCACCAACTTGATGGACATGAGTTTGAGAAAGCTCTGAGAGTTGGTGATGGACATGGATGCCTGGTGAGCTGCAGGCCATGGAAGTCACAAGTAGTCCTACATGCCTGAACTGAACTGATGTGTGAAAAAATGTCCTAGACAATTATCATCTATAACATTTTACCTTTTAAACCTCCTTTTAAAATTGCACTGGCATTTATTTTCAAATTAATCCTATATGGTTTTTCCTGTGGTTATGTATGAATGTGAGAGTTGGACTGTGAAGAAGGCTGAGTGCCAAAGAATTGATGCTTTTGAACTGTGGTGTTAGAGAAGACTCTTGAGAGTCCCTTGGACTGCAAGGAGATCCAATCAGTCCATTCTGAAGGAGATCAACCCTGGGATTTCTTTGAAAAGGATGATGCTAAAGCTGAAACTCCAGTACTTTGGCCACCTCATGTGAAGAGTTGACTCATTGGAAAAGACTCTGATGCTGGGAGGGACTGGGGGCAGGAGGAGAAGGGGACAACAGAGGATGAGATTGCTGGATGGCATCATTGACTCGATGGACGTGAGTCTGAGTGAACTCCGGGAGTTGGTGATGAGCAGGGAGGCCTAGAGTGCTGTGATTCATGGGATTGTAAAGAGTCGGACACGACTGAATGACTGAACTAACTGACTGAACTGTGTTGTTATTTTCCATCTCAAACTACAAACTGTTAGCTGCTTTTATAAAATTTCTGATTATATCAGACTATACAATTTTTATATTCTTCTGTTATGGAGATATTCTAATCTTTAGCATTCTTTTGAGTAGAACATGGTGATCTTTCTAGGCTCATAGTAGAGCAGATGATTTTAGATTCCTTTTAATATATTCCCTAATTTATTCTACTATAAAAACATCAACTGAATAAATCTAAATCTTTGTATCAGTTTTATAAAGAAAAAAAAACCTTAAAATTTTTGAAACTTTCAAAATTAATTCATTTCAAAAGAGAATCTACTTGGAGTAATAAAGTATATACAACAAGGAAAAACTACAGATTTTGAGTCTCTCTTAAAATTTAAATTAGAAATAATCCATTAAGATTTGTGACCTTTTGTTTATGAAACATGTTCTATGTTTTTCATAAGGAGGATATCATAAGACTAACCAAGGTCAGCTGACTTATTTAGTTTGATTAGAAAAAAGAGGTTGTTTTAATAAGGAATAATTATAAACATCCTTATTTCAAAGGAACTTCAACATAATGCTACATTTAAAGGATGATATTATCTCCTGCCATAGATGTTAACTGCTGTTGAGTTTTTTTTTTTTTCTGAAAGTCTTTATATTCTGAAAAGTATATTTTTAAAATATATGAATATAAATAATGAAGAATCATTTAGTAATGACAGTCTTTGACTTGTGAAACACTGACCTTATATATTGAAACTTCAAAAAAAATGTTTATTAAAAGATAATTATAGCCTCCCTGTATCACCTACTCTTTTGAAATAACTTCCTAACTTTTCTTTCTTTTGGTTTTCTCTTCTCTTAAGACAGCTTTTTTAAAACTTTTGTTAACACCATCATTTTAAAAGCAAAATCTGCTAATGTTTATGTCCTCAAAAACTTCAGTCTGACAATAAAACACATGTTCTTTAGCACATGAAAAAGTCCTATGAAGTATAGGCCATTTATACCTTTAAAACTTATTGTTTACCTTGATAAAATTTAAGGAAATTAATATAGAAGCATGGCATATGAATCAGAATAACTCAAGAAGAATGGGAAGAGAAGCAGAGAGAAAATCAGATGAAGAGGCTTTTCAAGAGTCTAGGTGAGAAGTGGTGACTTAAGATATGACAGTGGGTGCGTGCATGCTCAGTTGCTCATCTGTGTCTGATTTTACACTCCGTGCAACCCCACGGAGTGCAGTTCACCAGGCTCTTCTGTCCATGGGATTTTCCAGGAAAAATGCTGGATTGGTTTGCCATTTACTCCTCCAGGAGATTCTCCCAACCCAGAGATTGAACCTGTGTCTCATGCATTGGTAGGCAGATTCTTTACCACTGAGTCATTCAGGAACTCCCAATTTAGGAGTTATATTTGACTTGATTTGTGGGGAGTAGGACAGAAATAATTTACTATGAATTAAAAATTATCTAGATGACTGTTGTTCAATTGCTAACTCTTTGTGACCCCATGAACTGCAGCATGCCAGGCTTCCCTGTCCTTCATTATCTTCCTCAGTTTGCTCAAGTTCATGTCCACTGAGTCAGTGATGCCATCAAACCATCTCATTCTCTGTCTCCCCCTTCTCCTCTTGCCCTCATTCTTCCCCAGCATAAGGGTCTTTCCTAATGATTCAGCTCTTCCCATCAAGTAGCCAAAATATTGGAACCTCAGTTTCAGCATGAATTTTTCCAATGAATATTCAGGGATGATTTCTTTTAGGACTGACAAGTTTGATCTCCTTGCTGTCCAAGGGACTCTCAAGAGTCTTCTCCAGCACCACAGTTTGAAAGCATCAATTCTTCATTGGATCTGTACAAAAAGGAGGAGAGTGCTTGGGGTACAGGTAGATCATTTATCTAAAACATCTTGAATTTGTTGGCCAGTGTGTGGTATTTTCAGATTCTGTCATTGGCAAAGCATGGGGATATATGTCAAAACATTAGAAACATGGCAAAAGTAAAGGATATATAATGGAATTCATTAGAAGACATATATTAAGCCAGATAAAGGAAGTGAATCAGTCAGAAAATATTTTCAGTTTGAAAGAAAACAACTGACAAGAGATCTTGATTTGAATGGAGGACCAGGATATGGAAAGGGAGTTTTTAATGTGTTAGGTTAAAAACCAGGGGTACCATTCACGCCAGTTAGAATGGCTGCAATACAAAAGTCTACAAGCAATAAATGCTGGAGAGGGTGTGGAGAAAAGGGAACCCTCTTACACTGTTGGTGGGAATGCAAACTAGTACAGCCACTATGGAGAACAGTGTGGAGATTCCTTAAAAAACTGGAAATAGAACTACTTTATGACCCAGCAATCCCACTGCTGGGCATACACACTGAGGAAACCAGAATTGAAAGAGACATGTGTACCGCAATGTTCATTGCAGCACTGTTTATAATAGCCAAGACATGGAAGCAACCTAGATGTCCATTAGCAGATGAATGGATAAGAAAGCTGTGGTACATATGCAAAATGGAGAGTTACTCAGCCATTAAAAAGAATACATTTGAATCAGTTCTAATGAGGTGGATGAAACTGGAACCTATTATATAGAGTGAAGTAAGCCAGAAAGAAAAACATCAATACAGTATACTAACACATATATATGGAATTTAGAAAGATGGTAACAATAGCCCTGTATGCAAGACAGCAAAAGAGACACAGATGTATAGAACAGTCTTTTGGACTCTGTGGAAGAGGGAGAGGGTTGGATGATTTGGGAGAATGGCATTGAAACATGTATAATATCACATATGAAATGAATCACCAGTCCAGGTTTGTTGCATGATACTGGATGCTTGGGGCTGGTGCATTGAGACAACCCAGAGGGATGGTACAGGAAGGGATGGGGAACACGTGTATACCTGTGGCAGATTCATGTTGATGTATGATAAAACAAATACAGTATTGTAAAGTAATTAACCTTCAATTAAAATAAATACATTTATATTAAAAAAAAAAACCAGGGGTATCAGAGACAGTTAGTTGCCCCAAATATGACACCAAACAATCCCTTTCCATTAGTGGGACCACACGAATAATTCTGGCCAAGAGACTCTAAGAAACAGTGACCTAAGAAAGTCAGGAGCCAATACATTTCATCCTTTGTTCTTTTTCTTATCAGCATAAACTGGGAGACCAAATACTCCAAATGATGTAAAGCCAAGATAAAGAAAACTCTCCCCAAACTCACATTGAATTTGTCATAAGCAAAAATAAACCTGACCATGTTAATCCACTCTGATTTAGGGTTTATTTGTTATTGAAACATGGTCTATCTTATCCTGCCTACAATGAAAGGAACTAGTAATGTCAAACAAGGGAAACATAGATTGTAAAATAAAATAAATTATTGGGACTTCCCTGGTGGCTCAGTGGGTGAAGAATCTGCCTGCCAATTCTTGGCACATGAATTTGAGCCCTGGTCTGGGAGTGTGCCACATTGCATGGAGCAACTAAGCCCTTGCACTACAATTACTGAGCCTGTGCTCCAGAGCCTGGGAGCTGCAACTACTGAAGCCCAGACACCCTACAGCCCCTGCTCTACAACAAAAGAAGCCCAAGCAAGACAACTGGAGAGTAGCCCTCACTTTCCACAATGAGAGAAAAACCTTCTCAGCAAGAAGACCCAGCACAGCCAAATTAATTAGTTAAAATAAATTTTAAAAATTAAAAGGGAATTATCATATATAAACCAAGCAAAATAAAATTCAATATGAGGCTACTGTAGTTAGCACTCATGTTGTAATTGGTGATATTAGTGTTAATTTTTCCTGGGACTTTCAGATGCTGAGCCAGATAGTTATCAGTTGTATAATAGAACAAAAGGAGAGAAACAAGTAATCATAAGTTGTTCTTTCAACTGTTTTATGATAAGTTGAGAAAAAACACTGGTTCAAGTAAGGCTGTATATTGTCACTCTGCTTATTTAAATCGTATGCAGAGTACATCATGAGAAACACTGGACTGGAAGAAACACAACCTGGAAACAAGATTGCTGGGAGAAATATCAATAACCTCAGATATGCAGATGACACCACCCTTATGGCAGAAAGTGAAGAGGAACTCAAAAGCCTCTTGATGAAAGTGAAAGAGGAGAGTGAAAAAGTTGGCTGAAAGCTCAACATTCAGAAAATGAAGATCATGGCATCTGGTCCCTTCACTTCATGGGAATTAGATGGGGAAACAGTGGAAACAGTGTCAGACTTTATATTTTGGGCTCCAAAATCACTGCAGATGGTGACTGCAGCCATGAAATTAGAAGACCCTTACTCCTTGGAAGAAAAGTCGTGACCAACCTAGATAGCATATTCAGAAGCAGAGACATTACTTTGCCGACTAAGGTCCGTCTAGTCAAGGCTATGGTTTTTCCTGTGTCATGTATGGATGTGAGAGTTGGACTGTGAAGAAGGCTGAGTGCCGAAGAATTGATGCTTTTGAACTGTGATATTGGAGAAGACTCTTGAGAGTCCCTTGGACTGCAAGGAGATCCAACCAGTCCATTCTGAAGGAGATCAGCCCTGGGATTTCTTTGGAAGGACTGATGCTAAAGCTGAAACTCCAGTACTTTGGCTACCTCATGAGAAGAGTTGACTCATTGGAAAAGACTTTGATGCTGGGAGGGACCGGGGACAGGAGGAGAAGGGGACAGCAGAGGATGAGATGGCTGGATGGCATCACTGACTCGATGGACGTGAGTCTGAGTGAACTCCGGGAGCTGGTGATGAACAGGGAGGCCTGGGGTGCTGCAATGCATGGGGTCACAAAGAGTCAGACATGACTGAGGGACTGAACTGAACTGAACTGAAGTTGTGGTAAAATAAGCAAATTACATTCAAAATTTTTTAAGTAAAATGGGGTTGGAGAGATTTTAAGAATACTCCGATAGCCATGTTATTGCAAATGTCATCTTTACAGTCACTGCATTACTCATATTTATTCTGTGATGATAAGAGTGTGTACTCTTAAGTTTCACATTGAAAAGTAAGAGGCATTTCACCAACAAAAAAACAAAGTAATAACCAATTACTTTGATATGGATATGGAAATTCTGGCATTTAGAAATTATTATTGCTGATTTAATTTCAGTTCTAAATCTCATGAATCACTATTTAATGAAAACAATTTTTTTCTAAAGTACCTTACTTTTAACAATCACCAAAATTTAGGAAGGCAGAATGCAATTAACTAAGTTGGTGTTTTTCCAATATACTTTTATTTGTATGAAAGCAGCTTCAGAATTTTTTTCATTATGTAGTCTAAGTCCTCAGTTTTATGTTGTGTTTTGATCAAGAAATATGGACACTGATGCACCCTAAATATTATATTACAGGCATTAGATTGAAATTCCATAAAAGTTTTCTCTAGATAACAAATTTGTTTTATATAAATTTTATATTAAAATCTGTTGAGTATCTATTGCTTTTATTAAACACTACCTAAGTAAACAACAGTGTACTTATTTTCACCTTGTTGGAAGAAACAATCTACCAGAATTTAATTTGGTAGCAGGAAAATTCTATAATAGTTAGAACTTCACACAGGGGTTCTAATTGAATTTAGCTGGAGCAAGACTAATGCACTCTTTTAGCAGATCTGAGTTAAGTTTCTTGATTCTAAGGAACATTCCTTTACTATTCTGCTCTTGCCTGGGATTCTAAAAGTGAGAACAACACAAATTACAAAAACAGCTTCTGCCTTTCTACTGGTAGTGTCAGTTTCCAGTAGGGAGGTTAGGTGATTATTGAGGTGGTGATAGAAGTGACTGTCCATGTTCTGTTCACTCATGATGTTACACGCAGGTAACAATTGTGATCTTGACAGTTATTTGCCCCTGTTAAAAGAACCTTTCTAACAAAAAAGGATCTGTAGAGCTGCTTGAGCCCTGCTAGCATAAATAATATCACTGGGGCCAACCATTT
This sequence comes from Nanger dama, assembly GCA_917880005.1. NCBI lineage: Eukaryota > Metazoa > Chordata > Mammalia > Artiodactyla > Bovidae > Nanger > Nanger dama. The sequence goes on from CAKJTW010000007.1 coordinate 44,473,210, forward strand.
AAGCTAAAGTAGAGCAGGTGCCATCAATAATCCATGTTTTGTGTTTGCACACTTGGGATACTCTCTTATGTCCCAATGACAGTATCCTGGACATATGTATTACACATATATTCACTCATTTGTACATGCATTGGCCTAGAATTTATTGCCTACCACTCTATGTTAGGAATTGTGCTAGAAATACAAAATTTAATGAGACAGAGTTCCAGTCCTCATTTGTTCACAGTAAAATTGATAGAGATAGATGTATGAAAAAGACGAGCTCAGTAAAATGTAACAGGCACTATGATAATATTCTATACATGAGATCCAAAAGAGAAAGGCATCAACTCAATCTTGAAGGTCACTAAGTACTTTATAAAAGTATTTATGAGTGAATCTTAAAGTTTGGTACTCACCAGGAGGGTCATCAGTTCAGTTCAGTTGCTCAGTCATGTCCAACTCTTTGCAAGTCCATAAATTGCAGCACATCAGGCCTCCCTGTCCATCACCAACTCCCAGAGTTCACTCAAACTCATGTCCATCGAGTCGGTGATGGAGGGTCATAGCAGAGGCTAAAGGTAAGGATAGGAGTAGCATGCCATTTTAAGTACGGTTGAAGCAAAGATGCAGACAGAAGTAAGCTCAAAGGTAATGTTTGGAAGTGGAGAAGAGCCAGGACTGAGAGTCTGGTTGCTTCTGTACAAGTGATTATTATATAATCATTTGAGTCAACAAATATTAATACACAGATGCATCAAATACAAGCTCCCAGTAACTTTATGTATTGATATCTCTTGGTTTATTTTTTAAAAATTCTATATTTAAAACATTATCAATGAACAATCAAGCCTTTGTAACTAGGTAGCAAAGAATATGGACTTTGGAAACAGATGACCTGGGTTCAAAGCCCTCTATGGTACCAAATACCTATTGTTAATTTTGAGGTCTACTTTCTTATTAATAAAATGGATAGTAAAATGGAGATAAATACAGCAACCAACTTTTGGAGCAATTGTGAGGATTATATTATTTAATATAGTCAAACAACTTAAAAGTACAAGCACAACTTAATCAGTGCTACTTAAAGGCTAGTCAATAAAAAGCTCTTAGACTGTATTTCTCTATGGTTGATCCTTTGTGAAAGTTTATACAGCTAATAAAAGCTTTTGTCTCAGTCCCTAAAAATATTTACTTGTTATATGAAAAACATGCACATTCTTTAACATAGAAAAAAGAAAAACAAAAGTTCTTCAAAAGCTAAACCCCTTGTACATTTTCAGTCTCTTTTTTCCCCTAGTGCAGCTTATGAAAATATAATGGAGGTCTGAACATATATATCAGCTATAATTGGATATTTCCCATACAAAGATAAGTATACTGAAAGTCTCAAGAGTTCAGCTCACCAACTTGCAGAGGTGACTGTCATGAAAATACATGTATAGTAAATGCATTCCCTTCCTAGGATTGTAGATATGGGGAATTTAATTGAGAATAGGATCAAAATACATAGAAAAGCAACCTGTCCATATTTATGACCTGGCAGAGGTGAGAAACAGCAGCCTGGGGAATAAATCAACAGTACACCATTAAGCCAAAACCAATTGATGTTCAAAGGAATGCACAGCTTATGGCAACACATACTATAGGACTGTCATACTGATGAACATATTGTATAAAGTACAATATCTTAAAATATGATAAGTAATTAATTTCTCATGGAAAGAGCCCAAGGTAGACTAGACTTGTCTCTGGGAGAAATGGTAATATCACTGATTTTCATGTGTGGTTTTGCCAATATATTTTATTCATTTAAGTTCTACTTCATAAAATACTTTATACTGTAGCTCATGTCACATATTTTGGTTAAAATGAAAAAAAAAGTCATGAGAGTATTGGCTATATTTATGCTAGTAGAAAACTTCACTGAGGGAGCTTTATGCTGCTGTATCTTTTAAAGTTTACATAAAATGTTAATATTATTCAAAGCTGATCCAGTCAATAGATATTTATTGAGTAGTTTCATTTTATTAGATATTGTCCTGTTTTAGTTAATCAGTGATGGATAAGATTCATGTGGGTTTTGGCAGGGAGAGCTGCAGATTCAGAAGCAAAGAGTTGAAAGATCTTGGCATGGCTGAGTAACTAAAGTAAGCCAAGCCTGAAAGAGGAGTGTAAGAGTAGACGAAAGAAAGATGTCAGGCAGGAAGAACATTTTAAGCCTCACTTTGATTTGAATCATATCCTAGAAGTAATGAGGGGTATTTTAGCTCATATATTTACTTCATCCCTTCAAAATTTCTTTGAAATGACTTAAAAATGGGAAAATAATGCCAAAGCTTTAAGGAGCTGCTACACTTATTTGTTGTTGTTATTGTTTGTTCAGTTGCTCAGTTCTATCCAACTCTTTGTGACCCCCATGGACTGCAGCATGCCAGGCTTCCCTGTCCTTCATCAACTCCCAGAGCTTGATCAAACTCATGTCCATTAAGTCAGTGATGCCATCCAACCATCTTGTCCTCTGTCATCCCCTTCTCCTCCTACCTTCAATCTTTCCCAGCATCAGAGTCTTTTCCAATGAGCCAGCTCTTTGCATCAGGTGGCCAAAGTATTGGAGCTTCAGCCTCAGGGTCAATCCCACCAGTGAATATTCAGGACTTATTTCCTTTAGGATTGACTGGTTTGATGGCCTTGCAGTCCAAGGGACTCTCAAGAGTCTTCACCAACACCACAGCTAAAAAGCATCAATTTATGGTACTCAGCCTTCTTTACCGTCCAATTCTCACATTTGTACGTGACTACTGGAAAAACCATAGCTTTGGCTAGATGGACATTTGTCGGCAAAGTGATGTCTTTATTTTTAATATGCTGTCCAGGTTTGTCATAGCTTTTTATTTTATTTTTTTCAAGGAGTTGGTGTCTTAATTTCATGACTGCAGTCACCATTTGCAATGGTTTTGGAGTCCCAGAAAATAAAGTCTGTGACTGCCCACTGTTTCCTCATCTATTTGCCATGAAGTGATGGGACAAGATGCCATGATCTTTGTCTTTTGAATGTTGAGTTTTAAGCCAGCTTTTTCACTCTCCTCTCTCATCTTCATCAAGAGACTCTTTAGTTTCTCTTTGTTTTCTGCCATAAGGATGGTATAATCTCCATATCTTAGTTTACTGATATTTCTCCCAGCAATCTTGGTTCTGGCATGTGCTTCCTCCAGCCCAGCATTCGAATGATGTACTCTGCATATAAGTTAAGTAAGCAGGGTGACAATATACAACCTTGTCGTACTCCTTTCCAAAGTTAGAACCAGTCCATTGTTCCATCAGTTCAGTTCAGTTCAGTCACTCAGTCATGTCTGACTCTTTGTGACCCCATGAATTGCAGCACGCCAGGCCTCCCTGTCCAGCACCAACTCCTGGAGTTCACTCATGCTCATGTCCATAGAGTCAGTGATACCATCTAGTCATCTCATCCTCTGTCATCCCCTTCTCCTCCTGCCCCCAATCTCTTCCAGCATCAGAGTCTTTTCCAATGAGTCAACTCTTTGCATGAGGTGGCCAAAGTACTGGAGTTTCAGCTTTAGCATCATTCCTTCCAAAGAAATCCCAGGGCTGATCTCCTTTAGAATGGACTGGTTGGATCTCCTTGCAGTCCAAGGGACTCCCATTGTTCCATATCCAGTTCTAACTGTTGCTTCTTGACCTGCATACAGGTTTCTCAGGAGGTACATACAGTGGTCTGGTATTCCCATCTCTTTAAGAACTTTCCACAGTTTGCTGTGATCCACACGACACATATAGTAGATCATATTGTATTGTAAGAAGGAGCAAGGATGACTGACCAAGGTGTCAACTCTGAGCTGAGAGATCATAAAACCCCATAGAGTGTGTGTAGGAAGTTGTGAAATTAACCCTAGGTTCAAAGAAGGAGATGTAAACACAAGTACGTAATGGGGCATTTCATAAATTGAGGTTGAGGGCAAACTAATACCCCTAGAACTGAACCAAGTGCATTACACACAGCAGAGGCCATCTCCACACATGGCACCTTTATGTATCAACAGAGACCACTGGCAAGGATTAATGAGAGAAATGTTGAGGGACAGAGGAAGAAAGAAGGGAGCAAAAGCAAAGTAAAGGCTGCATTGTTGTAATAGGCCCTAATGGTCCATTCTGCTAGGGGGAAAAGCTCTGCATTGTGTGATACAAGTTTGTGCCATTTACTGTCACAATAGCAAATACAGAAAGAGAAGGAAGGCTCAGTGCAGGAATTAATTTCTATTATGTCTCTGTTCTCTCCAGTAAAAGTATATCTTTTGAAACAGCATCTTAGAACTTACACCTATAAATTTCCCTGGAATTTCTGAAATATTTGCTGCACAGAGAAGGAATTCCTGCCAATCTGCCACCACTTAGATAAAATGTTTTCTTAGAACCCTTGGCCACTCGTCTGACCCCAGCGATGATCTGCCTAGGTTACTAATGCATAACACTAGCCAATGAGCATATTTCTGACCTTCAAGGATCCTTCATTTCACCTTTCTTATCTTAAACATTGGATTAAAGACATCTTTATTTATTTCTGACACAGTATCGATAGTGCCTTTTCTCTGTTTTAATCTTATTGCTAAAAACTCTACATTACAATTTATTGGTTCCTTGGTGAATGTGAAGTTGACAGAATGCATCACCATTTCAATAATTATGACTCTTTTACTCTCCTAGAGGACATGAGAGTACAGCAGTAAAGTCAGGAAAGTCTGAAGCTTCAAACAATTACCCCTTAGGTATTCCTGTTTTCACCAGCTTGGGAATCATTTTATGCTTAATGAATGATTAATAGAAATACAGATGTATTCTGCTTTGAGAAACTCAGAATATGTCACATTCAAATGTTCAGAATAGATGGTCAGCTTCATTATATTTATGGTATGATATTTTTAGTAAGCACCTTTAATGAATTTACATTATAATTCAATTTACCAGTAAGATTAGTTTTTAACTTAGAGAACATTTGTATTCTGAAAAAGATAACAGAAAATATATAATTTACTTTTGTTTTTCACATAGAATATGCTAGAAATGAAAATAAGAGGCAAATGCTTCAAAACTCTGATCCCCACCCCCAACTTTCATGTGTATAACACTGTATATAATGTATACTATATATATATATATTTTTATATATATATATATATGTAAAAATACTATATTCAGAGAAGGCAGTGGCACCCCACTCCAGTACTCTTACCTGGAAAATCCCATGGACAGAGGAGCCTGGTGGGCTGCAGTTCATGGGACTGCTAAGAGTCCGACACGACTGAGCGACTTCACTTTCACTTTTCACTTTCATGCATTGGAGAAGGAAATGGCAACCCACTCCAGTGCTCTTGCCTGGAGAATCCCAGGGACGGTGGAGCCTGGTGGGCTGCCATCTATGGGGTCACACAGGGTTGGACACGACTGAAGCGACTTCGCAGCAGTTAGCTATATTGACAATGCTGTGTTTTAGCTTCCCAGAATGTAGTTCTCCTAAATGAACGTTTATATTCTTTGATCAACATCTACTCATTTGCATCCTGCCTCTAGCTCTTTGCAACCACCCCACTCTTCTCAGTTTCTCAAAGTTCAGCTTCTTAAGATTCTACATATAAGTGATATCATATCCTATCTTTGTCTAACTTATTTCCTACATATAATACCCTCAAGCATGCCATCCATGTCATCACAAGCAGCAGAGTTTTCTTCTTTCTCATCAGTGAATGTAATATCTGTCTATCTATCTATCTGGAAATCACATCTTTGCATGTATATATCACATCTTTATCTGTTCCCTCTTTAACAGACAACACTTCAGTTGCTTTCATAGCTTGGCTGTAGTGAATAAGGCTGCAATGGACATGGAGTTACAGATATTTCTTTGAAATTCTGTTTTCTTTTCCCTTGGATAAATAAATACTGAGAACAAGGATTCTTGGGTCATTTTCTGATGAACTGCCATACTATTTTCCACAGTGACATTTACATTCCCACCAACAGTACATCTGATGTGAAGATATGACTCATTGGAAAAGACCCTGATGCTGGGAAAGATTGAGAGTGGAAAGATTGAGAGCAGAAAGACTGAGAGCAGGAGGAGAAGGTGGTAACAGAGGATGAAATGGTTCGACCGCATCACCAACTCAACGGATATGAGTTTGAGCAAATTCCAGGATATGGTGAAGGACAGGGAACCCTGTCATGCTGCAGTCCATGGAGTTGCGAAGAGTGAGACACAACTGAGTGACTAAACTACAATAATACCAATTTACATTCCCACCAAGAGTACACAATTGTTCCTTTTTCTATACATTTTTGCCAACATTTGTTATCCCTTGTCTTTTTGATGATACACAACTGTTCTAACAGATGTGAGATTATATATCATTGTGGACTTGATTTTCATTTCCATGATGATTAGTGATGTGTGGAATGTCTTTTTGTATCCCTTCACTTTGGGCTATTTGCTGTTACTGTTTAGTCACTATGTCCAACTCTTTGAGACCCCATGGACGGCAGCATGCTAGGTTCCTCTGTCCATGGGCTTTCCAAGGCAAGAAAACTGGAGTGGGTTGCCATTTCTTTTTCCAGGAGACCTTCCTAACCCAGGGACTGAACACGTATCTTCTGTACTTAAAGCTAGTCTCCTTAATCTACAGATTTATCAATAATTATCACTGCTTACAAATACTTGTTTTATTAATTTTACCTCTCTTCCTAAGATACAAATTTGTCTTTGTCAGTAAAGTACAGAACAAGAATGACAATTTCTCTGTAAAGCACTTGCATTCATATAAAATCTTGTGACTAAACTTATCTTTCAGAAAATGAGCCTGGCATGCTACAGTCCATGGGGTTGCAGAGTCAGATAGAACTTAGTGATGGAACAACAACAACATGAATTCAGTGCTATTCACAGCGAAGTCTAAGGTAGTTCATCTAGATCAGTAAGTGCCGACATCACTACCCTCAAGGACTTTTCTTATGAAAATATTATTTTTTAGGTCTCATAATTTTAAATGTACTATTTGCCAGATAGCTTTTGTATTGTTATTTTGTTCACAGAGCTTCATTAATACCACTGAATCTATAACAGTAGGTAGGATTGAGATTTTGTTAGGTAACTCATAGAAACAGACTGAAGCAATTTCTAGACTAATGGGTTTTAATGACTTGCTTTCCTCTTATGTATTTCATGGCAATACAGCTGAACCTTAAATATGTTTTCTATATCATTATATGCTCTGAAACATGAAGTATTTGTTTGAAAATTTTCTGAATCTTTAGACAGACAGGTGTAGTTCCTGAGTTTCCAAGAGGAAAGCATCAAGTAATGACTTATTGCCTCTTTATCTGTACAATAACTGATGATCTTTCCAAGAAATGTGCCCAAAGATCCCAAGACTGTATCTGTGAACCAAAATTCATTACACCTGATTTATGAATGTAAAATGTTCAGTAGGCCCAGAACAGGCCACTGTGTGGAGTTTATCAAGAAGAGTGAAGGCAATCTTCCTAAATTAATAGAACATAATGTCAGAAGATGATAAGACATAATTGCTCTGTATACCTTACCTTGTTCCACTCTCTAACGATGACTGGATAAAAGTCAATTTTCATAATATTTTACTGGATTATCTTGAAGAAAGAACTAACACTTAAATTTTCCTCTTACTTTGAGACATTACCTTTGTTAAAAACATTAACTTATATACAAATTATTTTGAGAATTTGCCTTTTATTTAGAAGTCTTGAATTATAGCATATGATGGGCAATGTGTTGTTTTTAAATAATAGTTGATTTTTTTAAAACCTATTTCTTAGATCTTTTATTTTTAAGTGGTAAAGTTTACTCTCTAAAATCAAGAGATCATTTTCTTTCATTATAGTTATGTCCTACCAATCTTACATGTTAGTAGAAAAGTTTACTTTCACTCTATTTCAGTCCACTTTTGAGGAATGTAATTGTAATAAGGGAACGATTCCATAGAGACACTTAATGTTGTAAATAATTTTAAAAAGCATACTGGTTGTGGTTTTGGCAAAAGACATGTAAAATTCCATTTTTATGTTAATACATCTTTTAAGATTCAGAAACCAATAACAGGCTTAGAATAAAAAAAATTTCAAACTTAATTATTTGTTTAAGAAGTCAGAAACATAACATTTAAAATCTCTTTATGATATACATCAGAAAGAAATGCTAGAAAAATACATACAGTGACCATCATTCAGAATTAGGGAAAAGTTTTATAGAAAATGAGGTATCTATGGTAGCATCTATGTCTAAACAGAATGCTTAAAATCAGTGGCAAGTTATTACTTTAAGATCCATGCTAAGTCTAAAAATATGTGACCTGAGCTCATCTTTACCTTCCATCTAACTTGCTTCCCTATTTCCTTATATTACAGCCAGAGGAATGTCTAGAACATAGCTTTCTAATAGAAACATAATATGAGCAATATAAATGATTTTAAATTTACTGTTAGATATACTAAAAAGGGCAAAAATATCACATTAAAAAGAAAAAACAAAATGACCTTAATTTTAATAGCATATTTAAAGCAATCTAATAAGTATATAAAACAACATATGGAGAATATTGTGATTTCTACATGTAGTCACTACAGCTACATATATATACTACATACATACACATTACATAAACATACATACAGCTGCATATGCTACAGCTATATACATTTCATATTATTTACTGCAAAGGAAGACTTTGAAATCTAGAATGTATCTAAAACTTACAGTATATCTCAATTTGGATGTTAAAATTTCAATTGTCCCATGAAAGAATAAAGCTATATTTTACACTGTGTGTTAATTTTCTAGTGCTACTATATAAAAGTATCAGAGACTGAGTGGCCTGAACAATATGAAAATTTGTTTTCTTATAGATCTGGGAGCTAGACATTCAAGATCAAGGTGTTAGAAGAATTGGTTTTAGTCTGAGTTCTCTTGTTCTTTATTCTTTCCCTATGTTTTCACTTGATCTCCCCTCCAGAATGTGTCTGTGTCCTATTCTCCTCTTTAAGGACACCAGTCATCTTGGATTAAGGCTCACCTATATGATCTTCGGAGAAGGCAATGACAACCCACTCCAGTACTCTTGCCTGGAAGATCCCATAGGTGGAGGAGCCTGGTAGGCTGCAGTACATGGAGTCGCTAAGAGTCGGACATGACTGAGACACTTCACTTTCACTTTTCATTTTCATGCATTGGAGAAGGAAATAGAAACCCACTCCAGTGTTCTTGCCTAGAGAATCCCAGGAACAGTGGAGCCTGGTGGGCTGCAGTCTATGGGGTCGCACAGAGTCAGACACGACTGAAGTGACTTAGCAGCAGCAGCAGCATATGATCTTACTGTAACTTAATTGTCTCTTTCAAGATCCTGTCACCAAATACAGTTCACGTATACAGGTGCTAGGGGTTGGAATTTTAGTATATGCATTTTGGAAGGACATAATATAGCTCATAACACACGGCTTCACTTTTATATTGTCATTAAAATTAATTAAAATTTTAGTTTATCATGCTAGACACATTTCAAGTGCATTTTTGCTAAATAAAAGTATTCTACATAGTAACATAATTTTTAAACAACTGCCAAATTCTGACCACATACACACACACTCATATGCTTTCTTCTCATCAGAGGCTATTTATGCACATCATCTCTTTATAAAATCCTTCATGCCAGCTCAAATGGGCATTCAAGTATGAATTATTGTTTTTAAAAAGCCAGTGACCGCTTTTGTGAGTTGAACAATTTCTTTTACAATTTTGCTATTAGGAAAACTATCTACTATATCCATTTTCTATGTGTGTTTTCCACTGTTCTTTTACTAAACAAATTAAAATAAGAAGTTATATATTTTTTTCTAGTAGCTTAGTATTTCCATGCTATATTTATACTTGATAACAGCTATAAAACATTTATACTAGCTTTATATATTTTGTTACAATTTCTCTAGATATTTCTACTCAGTGTTAAAAATCACATAATTAAATGGATATAAAGTTATTACTCCTTATAATCACTGTACATATTGAAGCTATATTAAAAACACTGTGTCCCCTTTTGTACAGCAATCAGTGGCAGAATATGTCACCCTGGAATATCCTGGTTTGGTATATTATTTTCATCTGTAAGCACTTAAAAGGGCTTTCTGGGTGGCTCAATGATAAAGAACTTGTCAGCCAATGCAGGAGATGCAGCTTTGATCCCTGGAGGGGCGGAAAGATTCCCCAGAAAAGAAAATGGCAACCCACTCCAGTATTCTTGCCTGGGAATCCCATAGGCAAAGGAGACTGGCAGGCTATGGTCCATGGGATTTCAAAGGAGTCAGATACCACTGAACCACTAATCAACAAAGTAGTTAAAACTTGGCAAATGGAAGCAGAAGCTTTCTCTGAAGAATGCCTATTATCTGCCTAAAGGCCCATCTTTCAAATGAAACTCAACCGTCCAAAATCTCCTCCCTGGAAATTTGATCATCCTGGAAAGACTAACTCTCATCCTGGGACAAGAAACTAAGAGTTGATACCACATTCAAGCATACTTTATCACAAACTCATACCTTCCATCTATTCCTTTTTCCTAAAATCACTGATTATCCTCCAAAAGCCCTACATTATTCCTTTCCCAATTAAGGTAATATTTAATCCTGAATTCTAAGTCATGCTGTGGAGTTAGTCACGTGTGAATGTCGCTTGTGAATCTTTATCACAGTAGTCTCAAACAAGAATTCAGAAAGATAGAAATTATCCCCCCCACCACACACACACTATATTTTTAGGGAAAGTTTTTCCCTTAAATTGCATGCATTTGATATTCATCAGAAGCTATATTATTCTCTTCTAGTCTAATCCAGAAACCTTTCCAATGCAATGAATACAAGAGTAAACATTTTCAACTCAGTTACCTCCAATTTTTATTTTTCTATTACTTTTCATTTGGTTATACAATAATCAAAATATTGAATGAGCCTTAACATTTAAAATCTGATAGCATGAGCTGACATTTGTAAGGTAGAATAAAGTAGAAATAAAATCTAAATAAAAATTTTAAAAAGAATCTATTAAACATAACCTTCATATTTCTATGTAAATGTAAAAGTACAGATGACCATGTAAGAAAACAAGATAAGTGACATGTATCACCTGTGAGTCAGCTAGTTTGTGGACAAGTCACACAACTGTTTCAAAATATATTTCAATATTTATTATGGTCTAATTTTTTACACAATTAGAAAATCAGCCTTGTATACTTTAGAGCACTTCAGAAAACTCAGATCACAACTGGCAAAGGGACACATAACACCTTCCTTATTATTACTAATATTAATAACTAGATCTGAGAGAGAATGCGAAGAGTAGAAACTGACATAGGAGTATCTGGAAATACATGAATGCTTGTTCCCCTACTAAATAAAATCCAACCAGTTGTTCAGTTTTGGAATCAAGTCATATTTTTGACAAGTCATCAAATACCTTCCTCATTCTTGCTTATTATCTGTGTTTCAAGTAATACTTAACATATAGTTGCCCTAACTCCCTTGAGTTTGTAAACAGAGCTTTCTCTATCAATATTCTTAGTTTTTTTCATTCTTTCTTCATCTGTATAATGTCAAATAGCTTATGACTTAACTCTCAACTTACCTTCCTTGTCCAAGCCAACATCTATCCTTTTGGGGGATTCAGAGTTCCAATAGAACTTTGAGTTTTCCTCTGTGATAGTGTTTTTGTATTGCTTCCTCTTTGGTGTCAGTTTTTTTCCAGGCTACCTGACCATGCACTCCTGGAGAGAAAAAGCCATAACATCTTTGTGCTTAGAAAAATGTTTATAAATATTGGATATGGCAAAAGCACAAAAAGATGAGGTAGGTACAACATGTGTCATTTATTGTGGTTTGGCAAAAAAATGATGTGGAGAGAGATCATGGCCCATAAGGACAAAGTTTTCTTACTACTTTTAACTCTTTAATTTTAGCTTTCCCCTGTGTTTGCTCTGGCCATATAAAATGTCCAGCAATCTTGTGGCTTATTTCAATTTCTAACTCAAAAACTGGTATAAAGGCTAGAATACAGTTATGTTTTTAAGTTCTAAAAATCTGATAACTAGATATAATTGAAACTGGAGCCTATTATACAGAGTGAAATAAGCCAGAAAGAAAAATACTAGTACAGTATACTAACACATATATATGGAATTTAGAAAGATGGTAATGATAACCCTGTATGCAAGACAGCAAAAGAGACACAGATGTATAGAACAGATTTTTGGACTCTGAGGGAGAGGGAGAGGGTGGGATGGTTTGGGGGAATGGCATTGAAACATGTATACTATCATGTAAGAACTGAATCGCCAGTCTAGGCCTGATACAGGATACAGGATGCTTGGGGCTGGTGCACCGGGATGACCCAGAGAGATGATATGGGGAGAGAGGTGGGAGGGGGGGTTCAGGACTGGGAACTTATGTACACCCGTGGCAGATTCATATCAATGTATAGCAAAACCAATACAGTATTGTAAAGTAAAATAAAATATAAATAAATAAAAACCATTTTAGACTGTATAAAAATACCACCATTTGGGGGAAGACTTTTCCTGGAATCTTTAAAGGACAAAGATAAATTTGTCAAGAAGCTTCATACTTCTAAATGTACCCACCAATTAGAATTTAAAAAGACACATAAAAGTCCAAAAGGAGATTTTTGGGTCGGCTAATCATATTTTGACCCAAATAGTTTCTTCAGTAAGACTAACTGTAATGTTATGAATTAAATAAATCTGTGAAATGATTTGTAATGGGGACCCCATTTGAATAAGGTAGTATATCTTACAACAAAAATTTAAGAATTTGAAATCCATAGAGAGCCAAAGGTAGAAACAAACTGTTCCTTATTCAAAATTAAAATTAGGAGACAACTGCTTTGCCAATGTCACACTATTTAACTTATAGAAAATACAGAATATTTAATTTCAATTGGAAAATTGTGTTAGTCACTCGGTCATGCCTATTTATGACCCCATGGACTGTAGCCCACCAGGATCCTCTCTCCATGGAATTCTCCAGGAAAGAATACTGGAGTGCGTTGCCATTTCCTTCTCCAGGGGATCTTTCTAACCCAGGGGTCAAACCCAGATCTTCTACTTTGCAGGTGGATGCTTTAGTGTCTGCACAATAGGGAAGCCTAGAAATTGCAATCTGTAATTTTGTGTATTGTATACAATTTTGTATAAAATTGTATACTGTATACAGTATATTTTAAAATAGCATGGGGGGAGGGAAAAAGATGGCAGAGGAATAGGATGGGGAGAACACTTTCTCCCTCTCTACCTCATCAAAAGAACATTTCAACGCTGAGCAAATTCCACAAAATAACTTCTGACTGCTGGCAGAGGACATCAGGCATCCAGCAAAGCAGATCATTGGCTTCAAAACCTGGTAGGAATTATTTTATTTTAAAGAACGAAGATAGAGACAAAGGAGGTAGGGAGGGAACCCCGGCACAGGAAGGGAATCTCGTCCCAGGAAGAGACTCTTAAAGAGAGAGGTTCCCTAAAATTGGGGAACTTTCTCACAGCTGTGCACAGGGCGAGCCCTGGAAGCACAGAGGGCAACATAACAGGAAGGAAGAATAAATAAATAATTAAAACCAACAGATTACAAATTCAACAGTATAACCCCCAGCGGATAAGCAGCGCAAACGCCTGCGTCAGACAGCAGTGGGGGTTGGGCAGGGAGGAGCGCGCCCGCGACAGTGCTTTCTAAGAATTGGGCTGCGGGAGACGTAGGCTGCAGGGCTTTTCTCGAGAATCGGGCGTAACCGGGCCAGAATCGGGTCCGCGTGTGGATAGAATGAATTATCCCGGACTAGCAAACCAGACTGGGGGATAACTAACACGCGAAATGCCCGAACATAAGACACATTCAGGCCTGCGCACAGAACAAAGGACGGATCGGAAATAGCCGGCTGCAGACCATCCCCCACCGGCGACAGGCAGCCAGAGCCTTAAAGCGCTGGAAGAGGGCAGTCGCAGCTCAAGAGAGACATTACCTACCAAATTGCAAGCAAGCTTCTTTATTGAGACTTCTGGGGGTCTCTGAATAGTCATCATCTGCCTGAGAAAGAGCCCTGGCAGAGATCCCAGAAAATTGAGCGACCCGGAAAGCCCAGAAAACACAACAATAGTGCGCACCAAACTCCCTAGCCACTCGGACTTGGAACCAAACCCGGCACCCGGAGGGGACTTCCTGAGCGCCAATCCTGAGCGGCTTAAACCGGGGAATTGCATGAAACATAGGGCAGGCCCCACACGGTTATCCTGCGGATTGGGAAGGGGCAAGCCCAGTGCAGAGTCCACCACCACCCTCCCTGTGTCAAGACGGAAATCAGACACGGAAGAGACCAGCAAACAGAGGAAGTCAAACAGAGGGAATTGCCTTGGTAGCAACCCCACACAGTCCTCAATGACAGAGAAAGTGCCAGATACACCGTTACTACGTTTATGATCAAAAAAAATTTTTTGGGGGGATGATGTGGAAGCGTGATTTTTTGTCGTTGTTAAGAATTTTTTTCTTTCTTTAAAAAATATTTTTTTTTCCTTTTTAAATTTGTTTATCCTTTTCCTTTTCATCTTTTTTTCCCTAAACTTGCTTAATTTTTTAAGTCTTCAATATTTCTAGTTATTATTTTTATAACCTAATTATTACTTTTCAAAAAAAAAAAAAACCCCTATCATTTAAGCAAATGCCGTATATAGTCTTATTGGTGGAGGAAGTTGCCTTTTAATAATTCTGGAGTCTTTTATTATATTTTACTTTTTTTTCTTTTTTCTCCATTTTTTTAAAATTTCTCTCTCCTTCTTCTTCTTCTCTTCAATAATCTATCTTTGAAAATCCAATCTGTACTCCAGATTTTTAATCTCGGCATTTTGGCATTTGTTGCCAATTTTGTACTTTTAAAAACCTAATCCTCAGTACCCAGTTTTACATGAATGCAAGACTACTGGCTTGACCACTCTCTCCACCTTTGGAATCTCTCTTTTCTCCACCAGGTGGCTTTTGTCTCCTCCCCTCCCCCTGCCCCTCTCTACCCAACTCTATGAATCTCTGTGTGTTCCAGAAGGAGGAGAACTCTAAGGGAACTGGTCACTGACCGGATCTGTATCCCTCCTTCCCATCTCCCTCTTTTATCCTCCTGTCCACCTCTATCTACTTCCTTCCTCTCCTCTTCTATGTATAAATCTGTTACCACCTCTGAGCGGTCCAGACTTCGGAGCACACACAAGAAAGTGGTTACGGGCTAACTTGCTTTCCCTCTTTTGATTCCACCTCATCCCATTCCACTCACCTCTAACTACTCCCTCTCTTCTCTCCTCCAAGTAACTCACTGATCCTCTAGGGATGACCCTTAAAGTGGAGAAACCTATCATCATTAACCTAGATGTTTTAACATTAGTGCTGAATAGATGGAGAAATCATGAGGCTATTGTAAAAATAAATCTGAAAACCAGAATCAGGAGGCATAATTCCAAATCCTGAGATAATCAAAGAATTCTTGAATACAGGGAACATTATCCAATTAGAGCTCATCAAACGCCTTCATACCTATACTGAAATTGAGCACTGCCCAAGGGACAACAAGCTCCAGAGCAAGACATACCATGCAAATTCTCCAGAAACACAAGAACAAGTCCCTGAGCTTCAATACAGACACTCAAAATACTCCAAAACCATTGACGTCTCATAACCTATTACTTCACACGTCACAGCACTCCAGAGAGAGGAAATCCAGATCCACCCACCAGAACTCCAACACAAGCCTCCCTGATCAAGAAACTTTGACAAGCCACTGATATAACCCCAATCACAGAGAGGAAGCTCTATAATAAAGAGAACTCTACAAATTCCCAGAATATAGAAAAGCCATCACAAACGCAGCAATATAAGCAGGATGAAGAGACAGAGGAATACCCAGCAGGTAAAGGAACAGGAGACATGCCCACCAAACCAAACAAAAGAGGAAGAGATAGGGAATCTACCTGAGAAAGAATTCCGAATACTGATAGTGAAAATGATCCAAAAATCTTGAAATCAAAATGGAATCACAGATAAATAGCCTGGGGTCAAGGATTGAGAAGATGCAAGAAAGGTTTAACAAGGACCTAGAAGAAATAAAAAGAGTCAACATATAATGAATAATGCAATACATGAGATCAGAAACACTCTGGAGGCTACAAATAGTAGAATATCGGAGGCAGAAGATAGGATTAGTGAAATAGAAGATAGAATGTTAGAAATAAATGAATCAGAGAGGGAAAAAGAAAGACGAATTAAAAGAAATGAGGACAACCTCAGAGACCTCCAAGAGAATATGAAACGCTCCAACATTCGAATTATAGGAGTCCAGAAGAAGAAGACAAAAAGAAAGACCATGAGAAAATACTTGAGGAGATAATAGTTGAAAACTTCCCTAAAATGGGGAAGGAAATAATCACCCAAGTCCAAGAAACCCAGAGAGTGCCAAACAGGATAAACCCAAGGCGAAACACCCCAA
This sequence comes from Nanger dama, assembly GCA_917880005.1. Classification (NCBI taxonomy): domain Eukaryota; kingdom Metazoa; phylum Chordata; class Mammalia; order Artiodactyla; family Bovidae; genus Nanger; species Nanger dama. The sequence goes on from CAKJTW010000007.1 coordinate 44,489,804, forward strand.
GACATATTTTAATCAAACTAACAAAGACCAAACACAAAGAACAATTATTAAAAGCAGCAAGGGAAAAACAACAAATAACACACAAGGGGATCTCCATAAGAATAACTGCAGATCTTTCAATAGAAACTCTTCAGGCCAGGAGGGAATGGCAAGACATACTTAAAGTGATGAAAGATAATAACCTTCAGCCAAGACTACTGTACCCAGCAAGGATCTCTTTCAAATATGAGGGAGAAATCAAAAGCTTTACAGACAAGCAAAAGCTGAGAGAATTCAGCACCACCAAACCAGCTCTCCAACAAATGCTAAAGGATAGACTTTAGAAAGGAAACACAAAAGGGTGTATAAACCCGAACCCAAAACAATAAAGTAAATGGCAACAGGAGCATACTTATCAATAATTACTGTAAATGTAAATGGGTTGAATGCCCCAACCAAAAGGCAAAGACTGGCTGAATGGATACAAAAACAAGATCCCTATATATGCTGCCTAAAAGAGACCCACCTCAAAACAACGGACACATACAGACTAAAAGTGAAGGGCTGGAAAAAGATATTCCATGCAAATAAAGACCAAAAGAAAGCAGGAGTAGCAATACTCATATACGATAAAATAGATTTTAAACCAAAGGCTGTGAAAAGGGACAAAGAAGGCCACTACATAATGATTAAAGGATCAATCCAAGAAGAAGATATAACAATTATAAATATATATGCACCCAACGTAGGAGCACCGCAATATGTAAGACAATTGCTAACAAGCATGAAAGGGGAAATTAACAATAACACAATAATAGTGGGAGACTTTAATACCCCACTCACACCTATGGACAGATCAACTAAGCAGAAAATTAACAAAGAAACGCAAACGTTAAACGATACAATTGACCAGTTAGACCTAATTGATATCTATAGGACATTTCACCCCAAAACAATGAATTTCACCATTTACTCAAGTGCACACGGAACCTTTTCCAGGATAGATCACATTCTGGGTCATAAATCTAACCTTGATAAATTCAAAAAAATCGAAATTATTCCAAGCATCTTCTTTAACCATAATGCACTAAGGTTAGATCTCAATTATAGGAGAAAAACTATAAAAATTCCAACATTTGGAGGATGAACAACACCCTTCTGAATAATCAACCAATCACAGAACAAATCGAAAAAGAAATCAAACGATGCATCGAAACAAATGAAAATGAAAACACAACTACACAAAACCTGTGGGACACTATAAAAGCAGCCCTAAGAGGAAAGTTCATAGCAATACAGGCATACCTCAAGAAAAAAGAAAAAGTCAAATAAATAACCTAACTCTACACCTAAAGCAACTAGAAAAGGAAGAAATAGAGAACCCCAGAGTAAGGAAAGAAAACCTAAAAATTAGGGCAGAATAAATGCAAAAGAAACAAAAGAGACCATAGCAAAAATCAACAAAGCAAAAAGCTGGTTCTTTGAAACGATAAATAAAATTGACAAACCATTAGCCAGACTCATCAAGAAACAAAGAGAAAAAAATCAAATCAACAAAATTAGAAATGAAAATGGAGAGATCACAACAGACAACTCAGAAATAGAATCTTAAGAGACTACTATCAGCACTTATATGCCAATAAAATGGACAACTTGGAAGAAATGGACAAATTCTTAGAAAAGTACAATTTTCAAAACTGAACCAGGAAGAAATAGAAAATCTTAACAGACCCATCACAAGCACGGAAATTGGAAACTGTAATCAGAAATCTTCCAGCAAACAAAAGCCCAGGTCCAGACGGCTTCACAGCTGAATTCTACCAAAAGTTCCGAGAAGAGCTAACACCTCTCTTACTGAAGCTATTCCAGAAAATTGCAGAGGAAGGTAAACTTCCAAACTCATTCTATGAGGCCACCATCACCCTAATACCAAAACCTGACAAAGACACCACAAAAAAAGAAAACTACAGGCCAATATCACTGATGAACATAGATGCAAAAATCCTCAACAAAATCCTAGCAATCAGAATCCAGCAACACATTAAAAAGATCATACACCATGACCAAGTGGGCTTTATCCCAGGGATGCAAGGATTCTTCAATATCCGCAAGTCAATCAATGTAATTCACCACAGTAACAAACTGAGAAATAAAAATCATATGATTATCTCAATAGATGCAGAAAAAGCCTTTGACAAAATTCAACATCCATTTATGATAAAAACTCTCCAGAAAGCAGGAATAGAAGGAACATACCTCAACATAATAAAAGCTATATATGATAAACCCACAGCTAACATTATCCTAAATGGTGAAAAATTGAAACCATTTCCCCTAAAGTCAGGAACAAGACAAGGGTGTCCACTTTCACCACTACTCTTCAGCATCGTACTGGAAGTTTTGGCCACAGCAATCAGAGCAGGAAAAGAAATACAAGGAATCCAAATTGGAAGAAAAAGTAAAACTCTCACTGTTTGCAGATGACATGATCCTCTACATAGAAAATCCTAAAGACTCGACCAGAAAACTACTAGAGCTAACCAATGAATATAGTAAAGTTGCAGGATATAAAATCAACACTCAGAAATCCCTTGCATTCCTATACACTAATAATGAGAAAGTAGAAAAAGAAGTTAAGGAAACAATTCCATTCACCATTGCAACGAAAAGAATAAAATACTTAGGAATATTCCTACCTAAAGAAATTAAAGACCTATATATCGAAAACTATAAAACACTGATGAAAGAAATCAAAGAGGACACTAATTGATGGAGAACTATACCATATTCATGGGTCGGAAGAGTCAATATAGGGAAAATGAGTATACTGCCTAAAGCAATCTACAGATTCAATGCAATTCCCATCAAGCTACCAGCAGTATTTTTCACAGAACTAGATGAAATAATCTCAAGATTTGTATGGAAGTACAAAAAACCTCGAATAGCCAAAGCAATCTTGAGAAAGAAGAATGGAACTGGAGGAATCAACTTGCCTGACTTCAGGCTCTACTACAAAGCCACAGTCATTAAGACAGTATGGTACTGGCACAAAGACAGGAATATAGATCAATGGAACAAAATAGAAACCCCTGAGATAAACCCACACACCTATGGACACCTTATCTTTGACAAAGGAGGCAAGAATATACAATGGAGTAAAGACAGTCTCTTTAACAGGTGGTGCTAGGAAAACTGGTCAACCACTTGTAAAAGAATGAAACTAGACCCCTTTCTAACACCATACACAAAAATAAACTCAAAATGGATTAAAGATCTAAATGTAAACCAGAAACTATAAAACTCCTAGAGGAGAACATAGGCAAAACACTCTCTGACATAAATCACAGCAGGATCCTCTATGATCCACCTCCCAGTATACTGGAAATAAAAGCAAAGATAAACAAATGGGATCTAATTAAAATTAAAAGCTTCTGCACAACAAAGGAAACTATAAGCAAGGTGAAAAGACAGCCTTCTGAATGGGAGAAAACAATAGCAACTGAAACAACTGACAAAGAACTAATCTCAAAGATACATAAGCAACTTATGCAGCTCAACTCCAGAAAAATAAATGATCCAACAAAAAAATGGGCCAAAGAACTAAATAGGCATTTCTCCAAAGAAGACATACGGATGGCTAACAAACACCTGAAAAGATGTTCAACATCACTCATTATCAGAGAAATGCAAATCAAGACCACAATGAGGTACCATTTCACACCAGTCAGAATGGCTGCGATCCAAAAGTCTACAAGCAATAAATGCTGGAGAGGGTGTGGAGAAAAGGGAACCCTCTTACACTGCTGGTGGGAATGCAAACTAGTACAGCCATTATGGAAAACAGTGTGGAGATTCCTTAAAAAATTGCAAATAGAACTGCCTTATGACCCAGCAATCCCACTGCTGGGCATACACACCGAGGAACAAGAATTGAAAGAGACACATGTAGCCCAATGTTCATTGCAGCGCTGTTTATAATAGCCAGGACATGGAAGCAACCTAGATGTCCATCAGCAGATGATTGGGTAAGAAAGCTGTGGTACATATACACAATGGAATACTACTCAGCCCTTAAAAAGAATAAACTTGACTCAGTTCTAATGAGATGGATGAAACTGGAACCGATTATACAGAGTGACGTAAGCCAGAAAGAAAAACACCAATACAGTATACTGACACATATATATGGAATTTAGAAGACAGTAATGATGACCCTATATGTGAGACAACAAAGAAATACAGAGGTATAGAGTGGACTTTTGGACTCTGAAGGAGAGGGACAGGGTGGGATGGTTTGGGAGAATGGCAATGAAACATGTATATTTTCTTGTAAGAAACAAAGCACCAATCTATGTTCAATGTAGGATGCAGGATGCCTGGGGCTGATGCACAAGATGATTCAAGTAGAAGATGTGGGGTGGGAGGTGGGAGGGGGCTTCGGCCTTGGGAGATTGTGTTCACCTATGGCTGATTCGTGTCAATGTATGGCAAAACAAATACAGTATTGTAATTTAAAAAATAAATAAATTTAATAATAAAAATAAAAATAAAATAAAATAGCATTGGACATTAATAAGCATGAAGAGAAGTTTATATGTTGACCTCATAAATTACATTAGTTTTAAAAGATCCTCTGAAACTCTTTGCTTCAATGATACATTGTTAGAGAAAGGCACATTCTCTGTGAAGGATGAAGTATATCTTCAGAAGGGCAAACATTTATGTCCTAATTCTCAATGTTCTATATATTGTGGTAGAAAAAACACAGATTTTACAGTCATGCAGATATTAGTGCAAATTCTGGGTCCACTTTCATTCATTTTGAAACTCAAGCAAACCAATTTTCTGACTCAAGTTCCAAAAATTAAATATATATATATACACACACACACACAATAGTGTTTTTCTTATCTTGATGTTTTTAGGAGTAGGACTGTGCCTATAATACACCAAAACCATGCAAATGATATCATTAGTTTTTATTAATATAAATGTCTTCAGCACTTATATTAGAAGCATCACTTTTGGTTTTCAATGCACACTACAAATTTGGGGGACTCTCAAGTTTCTACCCATCATTTAATATCTGAGCAAGTGAGAGTTGGACCGTGAAGAAGGCTGAATGCCGAAGAATTGATGCGTTTAAACTGTGGTGTTGGAGAAGACTCTTGAGAGTCCCTTGGACTGCAAGGAGATCCAACCAGTCCATTCTGAAGGAGATGAGCCCTGGGATTTCTTTGGAAGGAATGATGCTAAAGCTGAAACTCCAGTACTTTGGCCACCTCATGTGAAGAGTTGACTCAATGGAAAAGACTCTGATGCTGGGAGGGATTGGGGGCAGGAGGAGAAGGCGACAACAGAGGATGAGATGGCTGGATGGCATCAATGACGTGATGGACGTGAGTATGAGTGAACTCTGGGAGTTGGTGATGGACAGGGAGGCCTGGTGTGCTGCGATTCATGGGGTCGCAAAGAGTTGGACATGACTGAGTGACTGAACTGAACTGAACTGAACTGAGCTGAACCTTAAAATGCAGTTTTAGGGTCTTAGATAGTCTATAAAAATTCTAAGATGAGTATTTTAATTATTTTATTTTGAAAAGATTTTTTAAAACAATATATAGCCATAACATCCACTGGTCTTTGGATTACTTCTGTCATGTAGCTGAAATGCTCTAAGCTAAGATGCTTGGTTCTAGGGAGTATCTTCATCTGTCTGCATATAATAGTTGTCTGGAATTCAAGACTGCTTTGACCACTTGACCACTTGTATTCTCAGATTCTGGTCAGACCACTTGTATTCTCAGATTCTGGTCAGACCACTTGTATTCTCAGATTCTGGTCATCCATGACCAAAAATGTAGACAAAAATTTAGAAATCAAGAAAACATCTTGAGTTATTGTTAAGTTAGGTGTTTTCCCAGAGGAACAAAGATCTCTTGTGACTCATTTGTGGTTAACCATGCTTCCTTGGGTTACAGGTTCTACACAGGCTTAAATCTCTTCCTGAGGCCATGTCTCTGTAGTAATAGAAGTCTGCATTTGCTGAGTCTCCTTTAAAGAGATTCTAGGATATAGCTTTTTTTTTTTTTTTTTTTGGAACATATGCCAAAATGTCTTTAAATAAGTCATGATAAAAAGTTTAATATCACTGTTGTTGTTAGTAGCAGTGCAATGAAAGACCAGAGCTAATGAGGAAATGTGTCACTAAGAGAAGTGATGGCTCAGATAATGGAGCTCTGACCAGGAGGGCAACATCAGATACTGTAAATAGGTTGTAATCACTGGATGCCTGCCCTAGGATGGAGCCAGAGAAGGGACAGGGTATGTGCTTGGTTCTTCTTTCCTTAGATGGCTCCTACATAAGAAGACTGCTTTCTGACATAATCGCATTAAAATCCTAGCTCCAGAGGTTTCTACACACCAAAATTACATTAAAATCAAAACAAAACATAAATATCTGGTTAACTGAATAAAGGATAGATAGGTTACCTTTTTCTTCCAACTTTAATAGAATATTTAAAGATTGTAGGTGAAATTATCATATCACCTTTTGGAGTATGTCACCACTTACAGACTGTCTGGAAAATGATACGCCTTGTTGCTTCCTTATTGGAGTCATTCTTTCCACTATTTCTCTGTCTCTAGTACTGATGTTATTGTTTAGTCACTCAGTCCTGTCTGACTCTTTTGCAACCTCATGGATGGTAGCCCACCAGGCTCTTTGGTCCATGGGATTTCCCAGGCAAGAATACTGCAGTGAGTTGCCATTCCCTTCCCCAGGGAATCTTCTCAGTGTGATTGAACCCATGTTTCCTGGCACATTTGGCACATTTGGCACGTGAATTCTTTACCTCTGAGGCACCAGATAAGCCTATATCTAGTGTACATGCTTTTTAAAAGTCATTTAAGAATATGAGTAAAGAACATAAAGATTTTACATTGTGTCTACAAAAACCAACCACTCTGCTCTGAAGAAAACACTTGGAATAGGCTGACATATACTATATTTTAAAGCTGGGATAGAATCATTTTAGGGATGAAACAGTGCATCTGGCATAGCAATAGAGTGAATTTCTTATTATGAAAGAAATAAAATAGTATTTTACACAGTATATATGATTGTCCTACATAAAATATATAAGGTATTCTTTAAAAACTTGCTCTGTTATTAAAATTCACTGTAATGTTACAGTGGTTTTATCATAAGTTCTTTTTCTTTTCATTTATATTTTTGTTATAATTCATGATCTTTGAAATAAACTGCAAGTAGCTTCCTCTGAACACTGATTTTGTCCCCATATGTAAAATAGATGTGTTTGCTTCTGGGTATATTTTACACTTAAAAATAAAAGTCATTGATATATCAGTAGAGCATTTATTTCTTTATAACTGAGAATCATTCAGTTCACGTCTTTCAGCTAAGGGATATTTCTCTTTCACTGGAGAGAGCAAAGACTTCTAGGTGTAGTACCATTTCTAAAGAGCAGATTACAAGTGGAATAGGTGAATGGCAATGCACAGCAATCTGAGGCATACCAGTGTTAGCCAAGCATTTGCCACTTTGATCCATGAAACTTCATCGAAAACAATCTGCTAACTTTTCTGACTCTATTAGTCCAGTTTTTAAATTCAAATATCTATATTTCAACTAACTTTAAATAGAGAAAATGAATTTGTATCTAATTGTACGTGTGTAGAAAAGAAGGAACAACATTAAACAGATAAATGAGGAAGAACGTGTACTTAAATTGCAGAAGGTATCTCTGAAAGGTATCTCCGGAAGTATCTCTGAAAATAGTATCTTTAAAAAACAGTTTATGTAAAGTATTATATATACCTAGAAGACAGTACATTCTTTGACATTTTGACAATTATGTCAAGGAAATTCAACATGTTTTTCTCAGAAATTTTGGGAAAATAGCCATCAAATAAGGATGCTCTTATGGAATTTAAACAAAATATATATATGCTCTGTATTTTCACTTTGTAAGGAAATTATTGCTAATCACTATTCTCTTTTAATGTTAAATTCTTTTGAAAACACTGATTTACATTTTGTTGTGCAAATGTATTATCTCCTTACCTATCAATTTTGTTCTTGAACATTCTTTTATATACACAGCTTCACATCAGAATCCCACATATAATCAAAAAGTTTTATGTATAGTCCCTTTTGGGTTTCAGATAACTTGGGTAAAGTCAAGAACCCATGAAGATAAGGCCTTTCATCAAAGAATGACATTATAGGCATTTTATGGAATAACAAACTTAGGTTAATGATAATAAGGAGGCATACATATTTTGATTCTAGTTTATTCAGTGTATGAACACACACACAAAATCTATACAAAAGTTAAGGACAGTTCTCAGAGAATCAGTTTTTGCTCTTCATTTCATACTGAGATTCCACAACTGGATGCTCAGTTCAATTCAGTTCAGTTCAGTCGCTCAGCCATGACCCACTCTTTGTGACTTCATGAATCTCAGCATGTCAAGCCTCCCTGCCCATCACCAACTCCTGGAGTCTACCCAAACCCATGTCCATCGAGTCGGCAATGCCATCCAGCCATCTCATCCTCTGTCATCCCCTTCTCCTCCTATCTTTCTCAGGATTAGGGTCTTTTCCAATGAGTCAGCTCATCTCATGAGGTGGCCAAAGTATTGGAGTTTCAGCCTCAGCATCAGTCCTTCCACTGAACACCAGGACTAATCTCCTTTAGGATGGACTGGTTGGATCTCCTTGAAGTCCAAGAGACTCTCAAGGGAAATTAATTAAGGCTTTTAGGGGATAGCACTTGCCAGAAACAATTTCAGTCACATAATTCTATGACCTGATGGTGTTTGCGGTGATTTTATTAAATTAAAATATAAATGAGGTTAGAATCATGTTTAGATATTAATTGAAGTTCATAAGGCTAATTAAAATGTTCTATAGACAACTCATGATTTAAAAATCTTGGAAAATTAACTATTAGGTAGTTATAAATTGACCCACTGAGGGACCTAACTGATGGAAATAGAACAAAATCAGTTTAGCAAAATGCCTATTTAACAGGCATTGAATTTATATAACTAGTAATTGTTCTTCTTTTAATATCTAATATAACACATTTAATAACATTACATATTTAGAAATGTAGAATTCAGCTGTGAAGCCGTCTGGACCTGGGCTTTTGTTTGCTGGAAGATTTCTGATTACAGTTTCAATTTCCATGCTTGTGATGGGTCTGTTAAGATTTTCTATTTCTTCCTGGTTCAGTTTTGGAAAGTTGTACTTTTCTAATAATTTGTCCATTTCTTCCAAGTTGTCCATTTTATTGGCATATGATTGCTGATAGTAGTCTCTTATGATTCTTTGTATTTCTGTGTTGTCTGTTGTGATCTCTCCATTTTCATTTCTAATTTTATTGATTTGATTTTTTTTATCTTTGTTTCTTGATGAGTCTGGCTAATGGTTTGTTAATTTTATTTATCCTTTCAAAGAACCAGCTTTTTTGCTTTGTTTATTTTTGCTATGGTCTCTTTTGTTTCTTTTGCATTTATTTCTGCCCTAATTTTTAGGATTTCTTTCTACTAACTCTGGGGTTCTCTATTTCTTCCTTTTCTAATTGCTTTAGGTGTAGAGTTAGGTTTTTTATTTGACTTTTTTCTTGTTTCTTGAGGTATGCCTGTATGGCTATGAACTTTCCTCTTAGCACTGCTTTTATAGTGTCCCAAAGGTTCTGTGTAGTTGTGTTTTCATTTTCATTCATTTCGATGCATAATTTGATTTTGAAATGAACCAATAAAAAAATGGGCCAAAGAACTAAATAGGCATTTCTCCAAAGAAGACATACGGATGGCTACCAAACACATGAAAAGATGCTCAACATCACTCATTATCAGAGAAATGCAAATCAAGACCACAATGAGGCATCATTTCACAAAAGTCAGAATGGATGCGATCCAAAAGTCTACAAGCAATAAATGCTGGAGAGGATGTGGAGAAAAGGGAACCCTCTTACACTGCTGGTGGGAATGCAAACTAGTACAGCCACTATGGAGAACAGTGTGGAGATTCCTTAAAAAATTGCAAATAGAACTGCCTTATGATCCAGCAATCCCACTGCTGGGCATACCCACCGAGGAAACCAGAATTGAAAGAGACACATGTACCCCAATGTTCATTGCAGCACTGTTTATAATAGCCAGGACATGGAAACAACCTAGATGTCCATCAGCAGATGACTGGATAAGACAGCTGTGGTACATATACACAATGGAGTACTACTCAGCCCTTAAAAAGAATAAATTCGACTCAGTTCTAATGAGATGGATGAAATTGGAGCCGATTATACAGAGTGAAGTAAGCCAGAAAGAAAAACACCAATACAGTATACTGACACATATATATGGAATTTAGAAGGATAGTAATGAAGACCCTCTATGTGAGACAACAAAAGAGACTCAGAGGTATAGAACGGACTTTTGGACTCTGAGGGAGAGGGAGAGGTAGAGGGTGGGATGATTTGGGAGAACGGCATTGAAACATGTATACTATCTTGTAAGAATGAAGCGCCAGTCTATGTTCAATACAGGATGCAGGACGCATGGGGTGGGTGCACGGGATGATTCAGGGAGAGGATGTGGGGTGGGAGGTGGGAGGGGGCTTTGGCATTGGGAGATCGTGGACACCTGTGGCTGATTCATGTCAATGTATGGCAAAACAAATACAGTATTGTTAAAAAAAAAAAAAAGAGAGAGAGAAAGAAATGTACTTTATTTTGTTCTCTTGGGTTACTCAAAAACCTAATAAATTTTTTTCAAAATACCTCTAGGCTTAATTTTTAAGATTTCCTGATAGAGAATTAAATTCATGTATATGCTAGTGTCAAATATTACACTATCATAGTCACACTGTGAAATATTTTAGGAGGCCGTTTCTAAATTCTGACAAGCTACATGAAGCCCCAACTTACCCAAGTACTAAGTAATGATACTGAACAAATTACATGTTCAAACTGCAGTATTTTTACAGGTCTATTGTGGATAATGGATTATAAATGTTAATCATTTAGCATAATGCCTGGAATATAATAAATACTCCATAACTTTAAGTTTTCATAATTGTCATCATTATCTTCATAAATATTATAGTGCATAGTTATTGTCTTCAATGTAGTTGCACTTGGTAAAGTACTTTTGAGGTGTTAAAAGGAGATTGTCTTCACTTATAAAGATGCTTATCTTTTAGTATTGAAACTAGGAATGATATTTTGGGTGTAGCTATCTAGTAAATAGCAACAAATCAGTAAAAATGAATTATGAAAATAAAAAAAGGAAGAAAGTCACAATACTGTTGAAACATAATCTCCTCTAAGAATATTTATTAGTATGAAATTTTTGATTATTTTTCACTGACAATTATTCAGTATACATACTAAACAAAGTATGTCTAAAGTGGCTTACTTTAAAATTACATTGGAGGAAATTTTCTAAAGTGAAAAAATTTAAGAGAGTATACAAGTATTATGTTATATGAAATTTTCAATCATGTAAATTTAATATTTAATTCCTTGTAGATGGTTTATACATTATTTTATTCAAAGATGATATTGTGTTTCTTTCATATTTCACTAATGTTGCTAAAATTTCTTTTTAGATATTAAAGTTTCACATCAAAATTTAATGACCTACAATAATTTTGCTGAACCACTCTTCATGTTTTGATATCGAAGTTTTCCTTATTTATAGGAGATTTAGATGTCTTTCATTAAGAAAAATATCATCAACTTTAATTTTAAATGCTTAGAATTTGTGGTATTTTAAGGTGTTTTCCACATCTATTGATAATATTTGTTGTGGTGGTTTTCCTACATCATTTTTTTTTTTAACCATACACTCTATACACAACTTTACCATACACTCTATACACAACTTTGTATCCTTGTAGATTACTTTATACCAGAGAAGGCAATAGCAAGCCATTCCAGTACTCTTGCCTAGAAAAATCTCATGGACGGAGGAACTTGGCAGGCCATAGTCCATAGGATTGCTACTACTTGGACATGGCTGAGCGACTTCACTTTCACGCATTGGAAAGGATATGGTAACCCACTCCAGTGTTCTTGCCTGGAGAATCTCAGGGATGGTGGAGCCTGGTGGGCTGCTGTCTATGGGGTCGCACAGAGTTGGACACAACTGAAGCAACTTAGCAGCAGCAGCAGCAAATTACTTTATCTTCTTTTTAGAACAAACTTCTTTCTATTTAAACATAATGACAATTTTTTAAGGAATCTCCACACTGTTTTCCATAGTGGCTGTACTAGTGTGCATTCCCACCAGCAGTGTAAGAGGGTTCCCTTTTCTCCACATCCTCTCCAGCATTTATTGCTTGTAGACATTTGGATCGCAGCCATTCTGACTGGTGTGAAATGATACCTCATTGTGGTCTTGATTTGCATTTCTCTGATAATAAGTGATGTTGAGCATCTTTTCATGTGTTTGTCAGCCATCCGTATGTCTTCTTTGGAGAAATGCCTATTTAGTTCTTTGACCTATTTTTTTATTGGTTCGTTTATTTTTCTGGAGTTGAGCTGCATAAGTTGCTTATATATCTTTGAGATTAGTTGTTTGGCAGTTGTTTCATTTGCTATTGTTTTCTCCCATTCAGAAGGCTGTCTTTTCACCTTGCTTATAGTTTCCTTTGTTGTGCAGAAGCTTTTAATTTTAATTAGATCCCATTTGTTTATTTTTGCTTTTATTTCCAGTATATTGGGAGGTGGATCATAGAGGATCCTGCTGTGATTTATGACGGAGAGTGTTTTGCCTATGTTCTTCTCTAGGAGTTTTATAGTTTCTGGTCTTACATTTAGATCTTTAATCCATTTTGAGTTTATTTTTGTGTATGGTGTTAGAAAGAGATCTAGTTTCATTCTTTTACAAGTGGTTGACCAGTTTTCCCAGCACCACCTGTTAAAGAGACTGTCTTTACTCCATTGTATATTCTTGCCTCCTTTGTCAAAGATAAGGTGTCCACAGGTGTGTGGGTTTATCTCAGGGGTTTCTATTTTGTTCCATTGATCTATACTTCTGTCTTTGTGCCAGTACCATAAGCCATGGTACATATACACAATGGAGTACTACTCAGCCCTTAAAAAGAATAAATTCGACTCAGTTCTAATGAGATGGATGAAATTGGAGCCGATTATACAGAGTGAAGTAAGCCAGAAAGAAAAACACCAATACAGTATACTGACACATATATATGGAATTTAGAAGGATAGTAATGAAGACCCTCTATGTGAGACAACAAAAGAGACTCAGAGGTATAGAACGGACTTTTGGACTCTGAGGGAGAGGGAGAGGGTGGGATGATTTGGGAGAACGGCATTGAAACATGTATACTATCTTGTAAGAATGAAGCGCCAGTCTATGTTCAATACAGGATGCAGGACGCATGGGGTGGGTGCACGGGATGATTCAGGGAGAGGATGTGGGGTGGGAGGTGGGAGGGGGCTTTGGCATTGGGAGATCATGGACACCTGTGGCTGATTCATGTCAGTGTACGGCAAAACAAAACAACAACAAAAAAAAAAACAAAAAGAAAATAAAAACTTTCCATATATTTACTAAAAAAATAAAAATAAAAAAATGACAAATTCTTATACTCTATTATAATCAGAATGAGAAATTAATAAAATAATTTAGTTTGTCATTGCAACAAAAAGGAATGAAATACCTATGAATAAACCTACTTAAGGGGGCAAAATACCTGTACACAGAAAACTATAAGGTACTGATGAAATAAATCAAAGATGACACAAATAGATGGAGAGATATACCATGTTCTTGGATTGGAAGAATCAATATTGTTCAAATTATTATACTACCCAAAGCAATATACAAATTCAGTGCAATCCCTATCAAATTACCACTGGCATTTCTCACAGAATTAGAAGAAAAAATAATTACAATTTGTATGGAAACACAAAAGACTCCAAATAGCCAAAGCAATCTTGAGAAAACAAAACAGAGCTGTAGGAATCAGGCTCCCTGACTTCAGACTGTACTGCAAAGCTACAGTAATTAAAACAGTGTGGCACTGGCACAAAAACAGAAATGTTGATCATTGGAATAGGATAGAAAGCCCAGAGATAAACCCATGCATCTATAGATACCTAATCCATGACAAAGAAGGCAAGAATATACAATAAAGAAAAGACAGTCTATTCAATAAGTGCTGCTGGAAAAACTGGACGGTTAAATGTAAAAGAATGAAACTAGGACATTCTTTAACATCATACACAGAAAGAAACTCCAAACATATTAAAGACCTAAATGTAAGGTCAGACACTATAAAATTCAGAGGAGAACATAGGCAGAACACTCTTTAATATAAATCACAGCTGATCTTTTTTGACCTAGCTCCTAGTGTAATGAAGATAAAAATAAGCAAATAGAACCTTAATTAAACTTAAAACCTTTGCACAGCAAAGAAAACAATAAACAAGATGAAAAGACAGTCCACAAGATGGGATAAAATATTTGCAAGTGAAAGTGAAAAGTGAAATCGCTCAGTTGTGTCCAACTCTTTGTGACCCCACAGACTATAGCCCACCAGGCTCCTCCGTCCATGGGATTTTCCAGGCTCTAGTACTGGAGTGCGTTGCTGTTTCCTTCTCCAGGGGATCTTCCGAATCCACGGATCACGCCCAGGTCTCCCACATTGCAGGCAGACGCTTTACTGTCTGAGCCACAAAGGAAGTCCGTTTGCAAGTGAAGCAACTAACAAATGATTAATTTCCAAAATATACAAACACTGCATATAGCTCAATATTAAAAAACTCAACAATACAATCAAAAAAATGAGCAGAAGACCTAAATAGAGTTTCCTTTAAAAAGGACATACAGAATGCCATGAGGTACATTAAAGATGTTCAGCATCACTAATTATTCAGTTCAGTTCAGTTCAGTTGCTCAGTCGTGTCTGACTCTGCGACCCCATGAATCGCAGCATGCCAGGCCTCCCTATTCATCACCATCTCCCGGAATTCACTCAGACTCACGTCCGTCAAGTCAGTCATCATCCTCTGTTTTCCCCTTCTCCTCCTGCCCCCAATCCCTCCCAGCATCAGAGTCTTCTCCAATGAGTCAACTCTTTGCATGAGGGAGCCAAAGTACTGGAGCTTCAGCTTCAGCATCATTCCTTCCAAAGAAATCCCGGGGTTGATCTCCTTCAGAATGGACTGGTTGGATCTCCTTGCAGTCCAAGGCACTCTCAAGAGTCTTCTCCTACACCACAGTTCAAAAGCATCAATTTTTCGGCGCTCAGTCTTCTTCACAGTCCAACTCTCACATCCATACAGGACCACTGGAAAAACCATAGCCTTGACTAGATGGACCTTAGTCGGCAAAGTAAATCTAGGTTCGTCACAACTTTTCTTCCAAGGAGTAAGCGTCTTTTAATTTCATGGATGCAGTCACCATCCGCAGTGATTTTGGAGCCCAAAAAAATAAAGTCTGACACTGTTTCCACTGTTTCCCCATCTAATTCCCATGAAGTGATGGGACCGGATGCCATGATCTTCATTTTCTGAATGTTGAACTTTCAGCCAACTTTTTCACTCTCCTCTTTCACTTTCATCAAGAGGCTTTTTAGTTCCTCTTCATTTTCTTCCATAAGGGTGGTGTCATCTGCATGTCTGAGGTTGTTGATATGTCTCCCGGCAATCTTGATTCCAGCTTATATTTCTTCCAGTCCAGCATTTCTCATGATATACTCTGCATATAAGTTAAATAAGCAGGCTGACAATATACAGCCTTGACGTACTCCTTTTCCTATTTGGAACCAGTCTGTTGTTCCATGTCCAGTTCTAACTGTTGCTTCCTGACCTGCATACAGATTTCTCAAGAGGCAGGTCAAGTGGTCTGGTATTCCCATCTCTTTCAGAATTTTCCACAGTTTATTGTGATCCACGCAGTCAAAGGCTTTGGCATAGTCAATCAAGCAGAAATATATGTTTTTCTGGAACTCTCTTGCTTTTTCCATGATCCAGTGGATGTATTAGAGAAATGGAAATCAAAACTACAATGAGGTACCATCTCACACTAGTCAGAATAGACATCATTATAAAATCTGTAAACAATAAATGCTGCAGAGGGTATGGAGAAAAGGAAGCCTGTTTACATTGTTGTTGGAATGTAAATGGCACAGAGGTTTCTTTAAAAAACTAAAAATAGAATGAACATACAACCTAGCAATTTCACTCCTGGTCATATATCTGGAGAAACCATAATTCCAAAAGATACATGCACCCCAACATTTATTGCAGCACCATTTACAATAACAGGACAGGAAAGCAACCTAAATGTCCATCAACAGAGGAGTGGGATGGACTTTCTCTCAACCATAAAAAGAATGGGCATGTGCCATTTTCAGAGATATCGATGGACTTAGAGACTATCACACAGAGTGAAGTAATTCAGAAATAGAAAAATAAGTATAGATATGGAATCTGGAAAGATGGTGCAGATGAACCTATTTGCAAAACAGAAATAGAAACACAGAAGTAGAGAACAAATATATCGACACTGAGGGGTGAGGATAGTGGTGGGATGGAGTGGGAGATTGGAACTGATGCATGTACACTACTATATACGGAGCAGATGGCTGGCACTGTGCTGCACTGTGCTGATTTTCTCAGTCGTGTCTGACTCTTTGTCACCCTATGAGCTATAGCCCATCAGGCTCCTCTGTCCATGGGTAGGCAAGAATACTGGAGTGGGTTGCCATGCTCTCCTCCAGGGGATCATCCCAATCCAGGGATAAAACCCAGGTCTCCTACATTGCAGGCAGATTCTTTACTGTCAGAACCACCAGGTAAGCCCATGAATACTGGAGTAGTTATCCAAGTTCTCTTGCATTGCGTGCAGATTCTTCACAGCTGAGGTACCAGGGCTGGTGAGGGTCTACTGCATAGAACATGGAGATACAGTGAACAATTTGTTTGTTTTTAACTTAACCTTAAAAATGCATTCTGATATACAGTAGGTGCAGACAAATGCTGGTGGATTCCAGTTATAATAACCTAGTCAAATTCATACAGTCAGAAAATACGCTGGTAGCTGCCAGGGGTAGAGGATTAGGGTTGGGGAGGGGATTCGGAGAGTTAGTGTTTAATGGGAGCACTAAGTTTCAGTTTAGGAAGGTGAACAGTTTGGAGGATGGATGATAGCAATTCAGATGAGTTGCTCAACAATGAGAATGTACTTAATACCCCTAAATGTACTGTTAAATGTGGTTAAAATAGTATGTTTTATATTATGTGACTTTTACCACAGTAAAAAATAAATTAAAAATAAATAAAAATAATGATGAATTATTGATATATTGAGAGTGGGTCTTAGATGTTCTTAACCTAAACACAAAACTTAATTATGTGAGGTGCTGAACTAATCTTACTGTGGTAATCATTTTGCAATATATCTATATACATAGTGAGTATATATACACATTTGCAATATATACACATATATATATATATATATGAAATGTTTCAAATTATCACATCATCTCCTAAATTTACACAATATTATGCATCAGTTGGATTTCAATGGAGCTGAAAAAGTAAAATAACTTGTTTTTGTTTCAAATTATCACATCGTCTCCTAAATTTACACAATGTTATGCATCAGTTGGATTTCAATGGAGCTGAAAAGGTAAAATAACTTGTTTTAACTATGTAAGTAAAAGGCTGACAGGATGAGAGTGTAAACAATGATTCTGTAGTCTATAAAATAATCAAGTACAACTTAAAAATAATATTACAAAAAATGAAGAACTCCAGAGATGGCTTGAAAAACAGGTCAGTCGCAGCAGCAAATAAGATATTTAAATGGGAAGAAATATTTTTGCAGTAGAAAATATGCAATTAGAAAATACCCAGAGTGAAGCATACAGAAGAAAAAAATGATATAATTGAATATAAAAGATATATGAGATCCAGAAGATAACCATCAGAGTTCAAGTAATTTTAATGCTAAAAAAAGGAAAACAGGTAATGCAAGGGCAATAATAGAAGATGTGTAAGCTAAAGACACTGAAAAATTAATGAAAGGGAGGAAAAAAACCTCTCAGAATTATTTTTTAAAAAGATCACACATGGAAATATCATTTTAAAAATACCTGAAAACCAAAAAGAAAAACTTAAAAACACCAATTTTAAAAATCATCTTCTAATATATAGTATTATTAAGAGAGCTATTTGCCAATAGGAATGAGGGAACATTAAATCCAACAATTAAAAACTCTGAAGATGTTGAAAGAAACTTATCTATGTAAAACTCTAAATTGTAGAAAATACACTTCAAAACTGAAGTCAAAGTGAAGACAATTTTAAACTCATGGGACTTGGGATTTTATAATCATTAGAACAAAATTTCCAAAATATTCTAAAAAATGTATCAAAGCAGAAAGAAAATTATTCCACAAGGAAGCATGATATCTCAGGAAGAGATATCATTTCATATAAAAATGCATGAGAATAATAACATAAACCTCATGTCTAGTCAGGTGGAGGAGTTAAATATTGTAAGGTGTATATATTGCCTCAGCAGTAGTAAAGGCAGTCAGTCCCTCAGTCCTGTCTGACTCTGCAGACTGTAGCCTGCCGGGCTCCACTGTCCATGGGATTCTCCAGGCAAGAATACTGGAGTGCATCGCCATACCCTCCTCCAGAGGATCTTCCCAACCCGGGGATTGAACCCTGGTCTCCGGCATTGTAGGCAGATTCTTCACCATTTGAGCCACAGGGAAGTCCTATGAGAGTAAAGGCAGGGCATTCCTTAAAATGATAGAGTGAACCCAATCATAAAATAGAATTGTATTCATCAATCACACAGCCTCAAGTCATACAAAGCTAAAATTGACAGAACCAAGAGACAAATTTAAAATCATAATTATTTGCCTAGCTTTCTAAGTAAATGATAGAAAAAGAGACAAAAATTCAGCAAAGATGCAGTACTTGAAAAGTTTAGCTAGATGCTGATTTAGCTTCTGATATCCGCAATTGCTTGTGGTAGACAAAACAATGGAATTCTCCTGGTGGGGCAGTGGTAAAAAGGTGCCTGCAATTCAAGAGACACCAGAGACATGGGTATGATCCCTGGGTCAGGAAGATACCCTGAAGAAGAAAATAGCAACTCACTCCAATATTGTTGCCTGGGAAATTCCATAGCCAGAGGAGCCTGGAGGGCTACAGTCTATGGGTTGCAAACAAGTCAGACATGACTTAGCAATTATGCAGCAAAGTAATACAGAATAATATTTCCCAAGATATCCAGGCCTACATTGCCAGAATCTGTGAATCTGTTACCTGATATTGGAAAAAAAAAAAGTAATAAAATGTATCTACAAAATATCTACACAAAATATAGCTTAATTTTGAGCAAAGAGTTGGATACAACTGAGTGACTGAGCACCCAAAAGCATGATTATGTACAAAGAAATGTGAAAAGAAGGTATGGACAGCCTTCATACATAATAAGGCAGATAATTAGGTCCCTGGATATACAACATATAAAAGTCAAATATATTCCAGTGCATTCCACATGTTAGACATGTTTCATGATAACAAAAGCAGTCAATAAAGCAGATGAAAATATATGACTTGTAAATAAAATTCTTTATAGATATTATTGAGAAAAAATTTCAAAGGCCTAATTAAATTACTGGTATACTCCATTAATAAGCTAGGAGACTAAATAGCATAAAGTAGCCAATATGCCAAGGTTGATAGAGAAAGTAAATTGGATTATTGTCAATATCATAGCACTATTTGTGCAAGTTGATAAATTTATTTTAAAAAATATATATGGAAGGCAAAGAACCAAAAATCACATGAATAATCCTGCATAAGAAAAACTCACATACACTCTCAGATACTAAAGTCTACTATCAAAGTGTTTTTGGACAATATGCTATTGGCATGAGAAGAAGTAAATAGAAAAGGCACAGGATAGAGACTCTGTAAAGAGATAACTACTTCTATGATCACCTGATTCTTAAGAAAATTGCTATTACACATTAAAATGGAAAAGTATGATTATTTTAATAAATGCAAAAACTCAATATTCAAATAGAAAAAAGTTATTCCCATCTAATAATCACACCATACATAAAAATCAATCTCAGACTGTAAATTTGAGTGTGAGTGGTAAAGCAATAAAGCTTACAGAAGATAAAAAGGAGAACATCTTTATGACCTTACAGTAGACAAAACATGGTTTCTGCTGTTCACTCAGTTCAGTGCAGTTCAGTTCAGTTCATTTTAGTCACTCAGTCATGTCCGACTCTGCGATCCCATGAATCGCAGCTCGCCAGGCCTCCCTGTCCAGCACCAACTCCCGGAGTTCACTCAGACTCACGTCCATCAAGTCAGTGATGCCATCCAGCCATCTCATCCTCTGTTGTCCCCTTCTTCTCCTGCCCCCAATCCCTCCCAGCATCAGAGTCTTTTCCAATGAGTCAACTCTTCGCATGAGGTGGCCAAAATACTGGAGTTTCAGCTTTAGCATCATTCCTTCCAAAGAAATCCCAGGACTGATCTCCTTCAGAATGGACTGGTTGGATCTCCTTGCAGTCCAAGCACTCTCAAGAGTCTTCTCCTACACCACAGTTCAAAAGCATCAATTCTTCGGCGCTCAGCCTTCTTCACAGTCCAACTCTCACATCCATACATGACCACAGGAAAAAACATAGCCTTGACTAGACAGACCTTTGTTGGCAAAGGAATGTCTCTGCTTTTGAATATGCTATCTAAGTTGGTCATAACTTTTATTCCAAGGAGTAATTTCATGGCTGCTGTCACCATCTGCAGTGATTTTGGAGTCCAAGAAAATAAAGTCTGACACTGTTTCCACTGTTTCCCCACCTATTTCCCATGGAGTGATGGGACTGGATGCCGTGATCTTTGTTTTCTGAATGTTGAGCTTTCAGCCAACTTTTTCACTCTCCTCTTTGACTTTCATCAAGAGGCTTTTTAGTTCCTCTTCACTTTCTGCCATAAGGGTGGTGTCATCTGCATATCTGAGGTTATTGATATGTCTCCCGGAAATCTTGATTCCACTTGTGTTTCTTCCAGTCTAGCGTTTCTCATGATGTACTCTGCATAGAAGTTAAATAAGCAAGGTGACAATATACAGCCTTGACGTGCTCCTTTTCCTATTTGGAACCAGTCTGTTGTTCCATGTCCAGTTCTAACTGTTGCTTCCTGACCTTCATACAGATTTCTTAAGAGGCAGGTCAGGTGGTCTGGTATGCCCATCTCTTTCGGAATTTTCCACAGTTTATTGTGATCCACACAGTCAAAGGCTTTGGCATAGTCAATAAAGCAGAAATATATGTTTTTCTGGAACTCTCTTGCTTTTTCCGTGATCCAGTGGATGTTGGCCATTTGATCTCTGGTTCCTTTGCCTTTTCTAAAACCCGCTTGAACATCAGGGAGTTCATGGTTCATGTATTGCTGAAGCCTGGCTTGGAGGATTTTGAGCATTACTTTACTAGCATGTGAGATGAGTGCAATTGTGTGATAGTTTGAGCATTCTTTGGCATTGCCTTTTTTGGGATTGGAATGAAACCTGACCTTTTCCAGTCCTGTGGCCACTGCTTAGTTTTCCAAATTTACTGGCATTTTGAGTGCAAACCATTCAATATCACAGTAATCCAAGTGTATGCCCCAACCAGTAATGCTGAAGAAGCTGAAGTTAACAATTCTATGAAGACCTACAAGACCTTTTAGAACTAACACCAAAAAGATTTCCTTTTCATTATAGGGGACTGGAATGCAAAAGAGAGAGTCAAGAAACACCTGCAGTAACAGGCAAATTTGGCCTTGGAATGCAGAATGAAGCAGGGCAAAGACTAATAGAGTTTTTCCAAGAAAATGCACTGGTCATAGCAAACACCCTCTTCCAACAACACAAGAGAAGACTCTATACATGGACATCACCAGATGGTCAACACCAAAATCAGACTGATTATATTCTTTGCAGTAAAAGATGGAGAAGCTCTATATAGACAACAGAAACAGCAGCAGCTGACTGTGACTCAGATCATGAACTCCTTATTACCAAATTCAGACTGAAATTGAAGAAAGTAGGGAAAATGGCTAGACCATTCAGGTATGACCTAAATCAAATTCCTTATGATTATACAGTGGAAGTGAGGAATAGATTTAAGGGCCTAGATCTGATAGATAGAGTACTTGATGAACTATGGATGGAGGTTCGTGACATTGTACAGGAGACAGGGATCAAGCATCCCCATAAAAAACAAATGCAAAAAAGCAAAATGGCTATCTGGGGAAGCCTTACAAATAGCTGTAAAAAGAAGAGAAATGAAAAGCACAGGAGAAAAAGAAAGACATAAGCATCTGAATGCAGAGTTCCAAAGAATAGCAAGAAGAGATAAGAAAGCCTTCTTCAGCATTCAATGCAAAGAAATAGAGGAAAAGAATGTAATGGACAACACTAGAGATCTCTTCAAGAAAATTAGAGATACCAAGGGAACATTTCATGCAAAGGTGGGCTCGATAAAGGATAGAAATGGTATGGACCTAACAGAAGCAGAAGATATTAAGAAGAGATGGCAAGAAAACACAGAAGAACTGTACAAAAAAGATCTTCATGACCCAGGTAATCATGATGGTGTAATCACTCATCTAGAGCTGGACATCTTGGAATGTGAAGTCAAGTGGGCCTTAGAAAGCATCACTATGAACAAAGGTAGCGGAGGTGATGGAATTCCAGTGGAGCTATTTCAAATCTTGAAAGATGATGCTATTCAGTCACTCAGTCATGTGCAACTCTTTGTGACCCATGGACTGCAGACATGCCAGGCTTCCCTGTCCCTCACCATCTGTTGGAGCTTGCTCAAACTCGTGTCCATTGAGTCAGTGATGCCATCCACCCATCTCATCCTCTGTTATCCCCTTCTCCTCCTGCCTTCAGTCTTTACCAGTGTCAGGGTCTTTTCCAGTGAGTCAGATCTTCACATCAGATGGCCAAAGTATTGGAGCTTCAGCTTCAGCATCAGTGCTTCCAATGAATATTCAGGGATGATTTCCTTTAGGATTGACTGATTTGATCTTCTTGCAGTCCAAGGGACTCTCAAGAGTCTTCTGCACACCATAGTACAAAAGCATCAGTTCTTCAGCTTCGGCTTTATTTATTATCCAACTTTTACATCCATACATGACTATTGGAAAAATCATAGCCTTGAGTATACGGGCTTTTGTCAGCAAAATAACGTCTCTGCTTTTTAGTATGCCATCTAGGTTTGTCATAAAGGAGCAAACATCTTTTAATTTCATGGCTGATATTATGTATACCAGTGACATTTTTGAATCAAAATAACTTTCTAAAAGATTTGTTGATTTACAACGTTGTGCTAATTTCAGGTATCAAAATATCTTAAATGAAGTAGAACATATATGGCTTTATGATTATAGAATTATATGAACATAGTAAAAACTGTTAACTGATCAAAGAGGTTTGCAACATTATTTTATGAATTTTTGTGAGGTTTTCTCCTCTGTTATCTATAATAATTTCTATTTTAATTCTAACAAAATTAAATACTCTGTCAAAGATGTTCACATATTCTCTATGTTTACTTTGTAGGCCTGTCAATTTTTTTGGGACATTAAAAGGGTGAAGAATGTTTATGGTTTTACCTTCTGTAGTTTTTCCTTTGTGGGAACAATTAATAATATATGATCACAGTTAGTGTAAGCTACAAATATGAGTAATAGTTTTATGATCACTCTGCATTAGAAGTCATATTCTTCCTCCTTAGAAAAGAAAATTCCATTACAATATTTAAAGTCCATTAAAAAACATTAAGGGGTATTTTTATATATAATAAAAACATTTTAGTGGAGAAGTTTTCCATAAGCTTCAGCAGATATACCTGTGCAACTTCGAGCAAGTACAGATACAGAATATGGTCATCAGTCTCAAAGAGTTCACAGCTGGGCTTTTGCAGTAAATTCTTCCCAAGATCACTGGCCCCAGAGAACCACGAATCAGCTTTTCACTATTGATTATTTTTTTCCTATTCTACAGTTTGAAATTAATGGAATCATAAAATATCTAGTTTTTGTACTTGGCAGCTTTTGCTCAGCATGATGTTTTTGAGACTCATACATTTTGTTGCTTGTATATCTATTCCATTCCTTCTTGTACTGTTCAGTCCTGTCCCTTTGTGTGTATTCACCTCTAGATGTCCATCTAAGTTGTTTCAAGTTTGCAGATATTACAAATAAAACTACTATGAAAATTCATGTTCAAGTATTTCTGTGAACATATGTTTTAACTTCTCCAGGTAAATAACAAGTGTTGAACTGCTAGGCCATGTCATAAGTATATGTTTAACCTTTTAAGAAACCACCAAACTGTTTTCCAAAATGGTTTGCACCATTTTATATTTGCAGCAGCATTGTCAGAAAGCCCCAGGTGTTCTGGTTATAATGCATCCTTTTCAACAATGAATGAAGAATTCACAATGTGGGGCATTCACCGAAGCTTCAGTAACTGTAGGTTACCACTATTTTTATGATCATTGTCTTTAATACTAGTCAGATGAATGTTGTAGCAAACAGCCTGGACAATTGGACTTGGAGAGTCATGCTACTGCAAGCAGTGAAGCTTTCTGCATGCACTGGGGAATAGCTAGATTTATATCACTACAGTGCTGATGGGGTTGCTTTATTTAATAGTAAGTATAAATAAGTGAAAATGCTAGTTAACAAAATAATTTATCATAATGCTGAGATTGCGTATGGTCAAAAACAGTACTGACCCTTGCAAAAACTTTTCTTTTCCATTTATTTCTGTTAGTTGAGCAATCTTGTTGACTCCTGTGGACACCAAAGCCTGAGGAAGCCTTTTAGGAGTCATTCCTTCTGTTGTTGTTCTTAGTTATAAAGCATAGAACTCAGATTATAATTTGCAAAAGCATCACTTAATCCAGGAATCTAGGAAAACAGTATTAATTTCCTTTTGCTCCATTCTCCAGTGTTGCCTAGAAGTTGAGGAGAAATATTAATCTTTTCATTTCTTTTTCCTTTTTCTCTTTTCTGCTCTAGATGTTTTTTCTTTCCCCAAGTGACCAAGGTGTGCCTTTATCAAGGAACATGTAAATGATTAAACAAATTCTATATAATCTTTCAATCACAATTGATAGTTTGAAAAAAATTATTTGCTTAATTTATTAGGTTTAGAATGAGACCTTTGTATAGGGACTCCTTATACATAAGGAACAATTATATAAATAAAATATTTTAAAGTTATACAATTATTCTTGACATCTCTTTCTGTGCAATTTTGGATTATAAATTGAGAAATTAAATTTAGTTTTTCTTAAAAGATGTTCCTTGATTTGTTTCATTAGTCCTGAAGTAAAAAGGGAAATTGTATCCTTCTATCTTTTAATTAAAAAATTTCTAGATATCTATACCCTTACATGTGTATAATTAATAGTCTGCATTATTCAAAATTTTTAAACTATATTAGGAAGACTTTGCTTTTTGTTTCTTAGTTTTATTGGCTTGTTTTGATTTCATTTGATATTTTGTTGGTTGGTTGTGCTTGTGTGTTAGCAGACCTAAGTTTTCAGTTGCATAAAAGATAAATAAATATTAAATTGAGGAGGGATCTAGGGACTTGCTTATAAAGTGGCTGAAAACTCCTCAGAAACTCTGCCATATTGGCATTTTTCAGTATGCATTTACCTCAGAATTCTTTAGAATTTATACTGAAATTAACAAAACGGTGATAGAAGAATTGATACTATATACTTTGTTTACATACTTCGTTCCAACTAGCTGATTCTTATTTTACTTTGTCCTTACTCATTTTAGGTTTCAAAAGCAATTATGCTAATTTTGTAGCAAAATTTAAAGTACTATATATTTTATCTAATACTTTTTGATGCATTTTTCCTTACTCTGTAAATAAGTATGGTCATCTCTTTTTAAACATATCCAAACAAAACAAATGAAAATCACAGGATTTCAAAACTGCAGGTATTTTTTTTTTTTTTTTTTACTTTAGTTTGGTGGTGATGGTGGTTTTATCATTAATTCATACAAGTCATATCAGGACTCTTGTGAACCCATGGATTCCAGCCTGCCAGGCTTCTCTGTCCATGGGATTTCCCCAAGCAAGAATACTGGAGTGGGTTGCCATTTCCTTCTCCAGGGAATCTTCCTGACCTAAAAATAGAACTTCCATGCCCTGCATTGCAGGTGGATTCTTCACTGTTGAGCCACCAGGGAAGCATCAAGCTTATTTTAGATCTATATATTTGTTTTCTTTTCTTAATGAATGAAAAATTTTAAAATTATGTAGCACTTTGCAGTTTTCCAATTTTTCATACAGGTGATTTCACTGTAGATTTTATATGGAGCATTATAAAATGCTAATTTTTGTTAATCTCATTTGGATTACTTTTGAATCGTGATTGTTAAGAGATTTAAAATTTAATAGCCAGGTTGTTACTAAATCAAATTTCACTTGTTTCAATGGGTACGCAGTTGCAGTTAAGAATTTCACAATTACTTGATGAATTTATTAACATAATAAGAAGCGAGTTAGAAAAATATTCTTATTTAAAAATTTTCAAATATTTTTATTGACAGTTAGCTTTATACATAATATAGTTTAGAGGGTTTCCCAGGTGGCACTGGTGGTAAAAAACCACCTGCCAATGCCAGAGACATAAGAAAGCTGGGTTCCATCCCTGGGTCAGGAAGATCCCCCAGAGAAGGGCTTGGCAACCCACTTCAGTATTCTTGCCTGGAGAACCCCAAGGACAGAGGAGCCTGGCGGGCTAGAGTCCACTGGGTCACAAAGAGCTGGAAAGGGCTAAAGCAAGTTAGCACGCAAGTAGCATAGTAAAGTCTAGACTTTTTTCTAAAATAACACTGAACTCGATCCACTTGGAACTTGCTAATAAGCAGTTAATCAGAAGGAACACATCTTTCTAGAACAGGAGCTTCAAATTGCCAGATATGATTGAATGTGATCTCTTTGGCCACAAGGTTTCAGGTTGAATGTTTTTCTATTTTTTTGAGCATATGAAACAATGAGTAGTAATACAGTAAAATCTCAAGAGACAATGTCTTTGTGAATATCTACCTTCATTGTATATTTAAAATTTAAATAGTCAAATTTTGAGAGACCCACAAAAGAACCAGTGTTCACTGGCTCTTTCCTCTCCATAAATCCAGACAAATTGGTGGCCTCTTCTCAAATTTAAACTACCAGGAAAATGTTCATGAATTTTCTACAGCAAATGAATAACAACATAGAAAAATCATGGAATCTTAGAGTTAAAAAAAATCTTACAGACCGTTTAATGCCAAACATTGTCTTAGGATATGTGAAACCAGGGAACCAGCTTAATAGCTGGTTCCTAGTTTCCCTAGTTCATATTTCTTTAACATTATTCTGTAGTATTATTGATTTTAAGTACATGGTAACTAATAATTTTGTACGTGGACTCTTCTTTTCTCCAGGAGATGTACTAACTTCATCCTTCCTCTTGTATCTAATAGATATTATCTTAATTTTTATCCAGAATCCATACCAGAAGAATGAAATTGTACATAGAATTGATAACCCAAGTTTTGAACAATTTTAATCATTGACTCCATGAACCATAGATGAAGGTAAGAAAGACAAAAAATAGTAAAGATGCAATAGAGCTATTTCATGATATTTGAACCTAAGTAATTGCTCTTTTTACTTTCAAAATTTGTGTTAACTTTTCCTTACTCATTTAGTGATGATACATGCTACACTTCATCTGTGAAAGAAGTGGCTGCTTTCTGTATTGTTTTTGTTTTAGTTTCAGTTTAATAGTGTAAAAGTCAAGTAGCTGATTCCCAGAATTAATGTTTTATTTTACTAATGTTTGATCTTCTTAATATTTATATTTCTACCATTTTTTTGATGTGATTCAAGTGAGCATAATCATTTCCTGGCAGTCATTTGAATGTGATTGAAATACGAAGTATGCAGATTGGGAAAAGGTTGAATTAGGAAATACATTTATCACATTTTCACTTCAGCATGACAATAAATCTCTCCATTAGGTGAAACCAGCCATGTAACTACCTGCTTCCTTTAAGAGGAAAGATATAAAATCTAATCAGTTATGTGAAACATTCTTGCATGAGACTAAACAACAATTCAAAACCAACAAAATACTAAATATCACCCACTGATGCTCAGTCAGAGAAAACATTGCAGACAATTAAAATTTCTACATTCATGGAATATTTCCACAGCAAATCTCCATATCTTAGGGTTCAAATTTTTTCTATATGTCTTCACCGTGGCTATACATGACTGGTAGTCATATATTCTTAACTGCTTACTTTGACAAGGGAGAAGCTAATGAATAAAAAGATTGACTAATTCATTGAAGGTCATTTCCCTCCTGTAAAGGCTCGGATCATGCTCACACTTCAGCTTAAAGTGCAAGTTGTGCTTTTAGTTTACTAATCTCCTGTCCAGAGAAATCAGCTGGAGAAGGGAAAGAAGTGTCAGGGACAAGTTTGAATATTCTTTAACAGTTAACATACTGGCAAAAATATGAATCAAGTATCATAAATCAAGGCTTACCCCTGTATTTCATTCCAATAATTTTCCTTTAAAACAATAAATACTTTTGGTAATATGAAAACCTTGTTTAGTTGATCTCAAAAATTGTTTTTGAACAATTTGACTCAGTCTCCCCTGGGAACTTCAGCAGACTGTATACATGCCTGAGTACACCATGTGAAGAGCCACATCATGTCATGTTTGCACATTTGCTTGATAGCATCCTACCCCAACCACCTTCAGCTTTTTCCCTGAAGGCTTTGATAAACTAGAGGAACTTGCTCAGACTGAGAAGGATGAAACATGTCAGGGTGTTAATATACCTATATCAATACTTGGTGGGTAAATACCATAGCTTTCTTCCTTTTCCAGAAGAGGTGGGCAGTCAGTTGTGGTGTTAAGAATGTGAATGCTATATATGGAGGCAATTAATACAGCTGCTGGGGCCTCGCTGGTGACTCAGATGGTGAAGAATCCACCTGCAATGCAGGAAACCTAGGTTCCATCCCTGGGTCAGGAAGATCCCCGGAGAAGGGAATGGCTACCCATTGCAGTATTCTGGCCTGGAGAATTCCATGGACAGAGGAGTCTAGTGGACTACTGGAAATGGGTGAGACCTGACTAACACTTTCATTTTCACAGTACAGCTGCTATTGCAGTTAACATACAGAAGTCATTTTTGTGACACTTTCAGAACTTAAGCCGTAGGATTTCACTGAACAGGTGATTCTACAAGGAAGGTTCACTGGTGAAGTCTGCAGTGTAGGAGGTAAGATTGCAAGCCATTTTAAGTAAGAGAGAAGAATAAAAAGAAAATTCACTGAGACTAGAATAATCTTTCTCTTTAGAAGAATCACCTAATTGGAGAAAAGAACCTATCTCAGATAATACTGAAAGATAAGAAAGAGTCAGAGAACAAAATAAAGATTTTGGAGGATTTTATCTAATAAACTTTACATAATGAATACAGATTGATTCAGGATGCTCTATCAGACAATTATAACGATAACTCTGTATGTGAGACAGCAAAAGAGACACATATGCATAGAACAGTCTTTTGGACTCTGTGGGAGAGGAAGAGGGTGGGATGATTTGGGAGAATGGCATTGAAACATGTATAATATCATATAAGAAACGAATCGTCAGTCCAGGTTCGATGCAGGATACAGGATGCTTGGGGCTGGTGCACTGGGATGACCCAGAGGGATGGTACGGGCAGGGAGGTGGGTTCAAGATAAGAAACGTGTACACCCGTGGCTGATTCATGTTGACGTATGGCAAAGCCAATACAATATTGTAAGTAATTAGCCTCCAACTAAAATAAATTTAAATTTAAAAAATAAATTAAATTAAATATTTAAAAGACATCCTTAAGAAAAAAAGGTATATTAGTTTTAGAGAGAAAGGAATCTAACTCAAATCACATCTAAAATATACTTCTACATGTTTGCTATGGTGTTTTAATAAACAAAAGTAAATCCATGAATATAACAAAACTTGAAAATCTGCCTACATCCTGACTCATTCTTTATGAATAATACCACTTTAAGAAATGAAAAGCTTTGTTTTACTGTTACATGTGGAAGGTATAAAATCGCCATGGAAATTGCAACAATGATGTCCTACCATTTTTGGTGGGCATCTTTTCACTGCTGAATTATTCTTGAAAATATAAACAAAGAATTAATTTAGGATTTTTTTATTTAAATCAGTCAGTTCAGTCACTCAGTCATGTCCGACTTTTTGCGACCCCATGGACTGCCTGTCCATCACCAACTCCCGGAGTTTACCCAAATTCATGTCCATTGAGTCAGTGACGCCATCCAACCATCTCATCTTCTGTCGTCCACTTCTCCTCTCACCTTCAATCTTTCCCAGCATCAGAGTCTTTCCCAATGGGTCAGCTCTTCACACCAGGTGGCCAAAGTATTGTAGTTTCATTTTAATATATGATGTTAAAGTGGCATATTTGAGTTTATTTCTATTAACACTAAAATGAATCTGCCTTTGATTGCTATATGACCACTAATATTTTCCATTTTAAGTGAAACTTTTAAACATAGGGTAAACAATTATAATGGGATTATAAAAATATTTTAATGAATCAATATATATAGTTTTAAATATAATTTAGAATACACAATCTACCTCATTTAAAAAAATTGGGGCACATATCCTTTGCATAATGTCAATTCTAGCAGAGTGGTACTAGGAATTAATCTGATACTATATTCTTATTTTCTATTTTTGATGAAGCTTGCTATATGAATGAATGTGTAACTGCCATATACATATAATGAATTATATCCATAGCTGAATATAATGGGCTAAACATTGAAAACATAGCAACTAAAGCATTATGCTTAACAGTGTCTCAGACAGACAATTTCATGAAACTGAATAATTTCCATCACTTTAATGATGGAAAAGAAACTTAATCACAATGAAATATATTGTTTTACTTTAAATTAGACACTACCATTTAGAAAAGTGTTTCCTAAATGTATATATGAATAATTACTAAAGTACTAACTTGCTGATAGAATTGTGATATATAAAGCTATGTTATTATGCAGTTATGTTATATAACTATAATTTTAATGATACCAGATGACAGACCAGTGACAGTGACCAGCTATGATGAATCAAAAGTCCAAAGTTTATTTATTATTTTAAAAATAATGGGCTCAGTTGATTCCTTTTTTGTTGAAAGCACTAGCATACTCTTTATTAGCATGTCTATTATAATATATCCTAATACATTTTATTATAAACCATCTATAACCTTTATCTGGCACTTATAAAATGGAGCAATATTACTTCATCTTGAGGTGCTCATAATTAAAAAGTCAAACATGCTACATACCCTAGGTATTTCAGAATACCATAGAATAAAGTTGTAGGGTTGACAGTAATTCAAAGATATGTGCCTGGCCTGACTGATATTCTAACCACCATTTTCCAATGTATGCTCAATTTACATCTAATTTATCTTTCCATTCTTCTGTTATACCTAAATGAGGATTCTGTATACATTTTTTTTTCATTTACCTATAAATATCATTATATGTCAACTGCCTTGTTTTTGTTTTTATTTAATTTTTAAATTGAAGTGTAGTTGATTTATAATATTTAAGTTTCAAGTATACAGCACATCAATTCAATTATACAAAGGTAGAGAAAGAAAAATATCATATGGTATCATTTATAAACGGATCTAAAAGAAAAAGTCATGAATTACAGAAAGGGACACTCAAACACAGAAAATAAACTTATGGATACCAATGAGAAAAGGAATATGTAGGGAGGAATAAATTAGCAAGCTGGGATAAACATATGCAGTGTTGTAAAGTAACTACCCTTCAATTGAAATAAATTAATTAATTTAAACAATAGATGACCTACAAAGACCTAGAATATTCTCACTTTTTTTTTGGGGGCCACTCTGTCTTTATTCTTAACTTTTGCTCAGAAGACAATATTCTTTTCCAATATAGACAACACAGGTCAACTACCTTTCAACAGGTGTGAGATCAATTTAGCAATACTCCTAAATGAAACTCTAATCATAACATCTTTATATAAACAACAAGAAGGCAAAATAATCTGACATAATATATGCATAGCATATCTATATGGACTAGCATCATGTTTTGGGGATGTCAAGACATTTTTGCTTTCCCTTGGCTGTGAGGGAAAAAGGAAGGAAACAGTCTCGAGTAAACGAAGACCTATTACTCTCAAGGTCAGCTGAAAAAACATGCTCTGGTGTACCTGTATTAATCAGAATAATAAAAAATGGTGACACAATTTGTTATAAGAAAACAAAAACACTTAGAAAGGTAAAAGAAGCATTAGGAATAATAATAAAATATCAGGTATAAAGTGGAACTGTCCAAGGAAAACTGGGTTGCATGGTTACACATGAGCCTGTCCTCCAGACCTTGGTCCAGAACTTCTCTTTGATTCTGATCCTTCTCTAGAGTGCCAGTGGTTCTTGTTAAAATACTGTCCGTTTGAAATCACTATGGTATATTTTGATATTGGAAGGTATGTTTAATTATCATGCTGTTTCATATTATAAACAACAGTTGAATTTACCTTAAAAATCATAAACTAATTTTTAATGGTAATTGACTGGCTTGCTATTTCCTTTATTTTGTGATTGCATCAGGAATGCAATAAATACAAAATTATAAATGTAAATGTTCATACATCTTTGCCTAATAACTGTAATGTTTGTGATATGCAGATGTTTGTATATGCATAATAGCTCTGATAATTTTTGCTAAAGTCCCATTTTTACACTTGATCATTTCTTTCAGCTCACTAGCTACTTGAATGCACAGGAGTACTTTGGTGGTGTTACAAGTGACCTTCTTATATTTCCCAAGTATTTTAGGAACCATTTCATTGAAATTCAGACCAGAAATGAATGCAATTTACTTTTGCTTAATAATAAGGGATCATCTGGCTTCAGCTGGGTTCCTCTGACAGAGTTTAATAAAACATTTGATGAAATCTTGATTAGGCCACACAAAGCACGATATTTGGGAAACATCAAGTGTGATTTGAGTTTTTATATAACTCTAACCCTAATGTCCCTTGTGCTGAATGAAATAATCAATTTAAATGTATGTACACTAATGATGTGTTTGTCATGAAAATAGAGCACACAATTCCTTCATCAGTGTGACACGGGAACACGATTGATTTAATTCATTGCTGATTTTTAAATATTTTTGTGATGGAATGCTTTTGAGAGCTCTGGTATTTTTGAAATGATCTTTTGTGTCTAATTTGTATAGTCCATGGATGATAAGCAAGGCTTTACCTTTGGTGGCTTTGTTTTTCTTTATTTTCAGTTTGAGACCTTTGAAAGACTAGCAGATAATTGAATGTTCAGAGATGAAGCCAATATGTTTCATAAAAGGTAGCAACCTCGTTGCTTATGTGCACTTTACAGAAACTTGATTTCTTCTGTTGCCAACAGAGTTGTTTACAACTGGGCTTTTAGTTGCAAAGAATGTCCTTACCTAAGAGTTTTTGTATATCTGCTTCCTTTCAACTACATTAAAACATGAGTTTTTGAGTATGTATAAGTATGTATGCTTGTATGTATGTGATTTTATGTGTAAGTGAAGGGGTACATATAAGAGCATTATTTGTTCCTGTTTAGTCGTTAAGTCACATCCAACTCTTTTGCAACCCCATGGACTGTAGCCCACCAGGCTTCTCTGTCCATGGATTTCTCAGGCAAAAATACTGGAGTGAATTGCCAATTCATTCTTCAGATCTCTCTGACCCATCATTGAACCTGAGTCTCCTGCTTGGCAGGCAGATTCTTTATCATTGAGCCACATAGGAAACCCAATAAGATAGGAATAGATATGAATGTGCATGAGTGGGGAGAGGGGAATATATGTTCATATTAGATTAACTGGGATATGGTGATCATGGAGCTAATATAAGGGCACAACAAACTCACAGAACTAATGATAAATTTTATTTGTAGGATACATTTTTTTTCCAAAGATGCTCAATGACATTTGTTTTTTTATTTTATGCAGGCAATATCTTCCACTGAATAACAGAATCGATTGTGTTCAAAGAAAGAATGACTATTCCATCAGGCTTTATATTTGGTCACATTATAGTTCCACAGTAGCCTAATAATTATTTGATTATAAATTGCACTCATAAAAATCTGTGATAAGAGCAGATAATAAAAGTTCTTGAGACTATCAATCAATTGACTAATACCTTCTAAGACTAACTCTATAGTAACAAAAATAGTCAAACAAGTGTTAAAAAATGTATTTAATTAATGTAATTCAGTGACATCAGACTTAGATAAGGCATGATATAAAAAGGATAGAAATAAAGTAGTCTACAAATAGACATCTAGATTAACAAGAATCTCTTTAGCAAATTAATGAAATGAAGTAAATTCTTTGATTAATGCTGTATAAAGTTCTCTGAATGGAATAGAAGTAGAGCCTCAGTATGGAAAATCAAGATGGAAAATGAGTCACAGGTCCACATGGAAATATTCACACAATTGATGGCAGGTCATATTAAGCTACTATTCCATATATATTTTCTAAAGTTTATCTTCAAATTAATCTCTCTCTTAATTTGAATCAGCATTATTTATTTAATTTTACTTATTTATTTATATTTATTACATTAGTAAGATATTTACTTGTAAGATAAGGTTTAACTTATTGTTTCCCCAATGCAACATTCTATTGCCCCAATATCACTTATTGAATAAGTATTTTTCAATATTATCATAAATGAAATTCCTTAAATCAAGATAAATGTAAATCTGCTTATAAGTTCTCAATTCTATTCCATTTCCCTTGCTCTGCTACTTCTGCTGCTATCACCACAGTAGATTAATTGATAAAATCCTATTGTATATTTTGATATCTGGTAGGACAATATCTTTATGACTACTTTTTTTCTTAAAAATGTATTGATTATTTGTTCATTTTCTTCTCTATGGCAGGCACACTTTAAATAGAACCCTGATAACTCATGATCTTGTATAACTCTCTCCATTGGAGAGACAGTGAAAGCAATGACTTGTTTTTACCTAAAAGAATATGGCAAAGGTCATGTGTTATGAAAGGACCTGTGAAAGGGCCAGGTGGTAAGGAAGACTGTTGTTGCCTAACTGTCCCGAAACTTCGAGTGGCACCTGGCCTGCAGTCAGCAAGGAAACAGACATGGGAGATACATTCTGCCAATAACCTGAATGGTCCTGGAAGCTAATTCTTCCCCATGCAAGCCTCTAGATAATAATACATCCCAGCCAACATTCTGATTTAGCCTTGTGAGACTCTATGCAGAGGACCCGGCTAAGCTAAAACTAAGCTATGTCAACATTTCTGACTTAAAGAAATGGTAAGATAGTAAATTTGTTTTGTTGAATTCTGAAAAATTGATACTTTCAAGTTGTGCTACTGAAGAAGATTCTTAAAGGTCCTTGGACAGCAAAGAGATAAAACCAGTCAATTCTAAGGAAATCACATTCTGAGTACTCACTGGAAAGACTGATGCTGAGGCTGAAGCTTTAGCACTTTAGCCACCTGATGTGAACTCACTGGAAAAGACCTTGATGTTGGGAAAGATTGAAGGCAATAGGAAAAGAGGGTGGTAGAGGATGAGATGGGTGGATGGCATTACCAACTCAATGGACATGAAACTTAAGTGAACTCCAGGAAATGGTGAGGGACAGGCAATCCTGGCCTTTTGCAGTCCATGGGTTCTCAAAGAGTCAGACACGACTTCGTCACTGAAGAACAACAACAAGCCATTATTTGTTGTAATTCGTTACAGAGCAGTAGAGAACTAATATATTCTCCAAAATAAACTTTAGTATAATAAAGTGTTGCATTGTTATGAGGGAAGGCAAACAATACAATGACATGTATGCTCAGGAAAAATCCGCTAATTAGGGAAAATTTTTAAGCAGAGGGTCAGCAAGATGAAGTTTGAGTCCCCTAGTCTTTAGGCATTTGTGGAAAGGTATGCTTAAAGCTTCATGCAGATGGAAATACTGTGATTCTGTGCTCCAGCAAAATACCTTGCCTTTTGTTCTTCATTTTCACTGCCTTCTTTGGTGATGTGCTTATCCACATGTTGAGTGTCTGTTATTTAGGAGAGTCATGCACACACCCCATAGAGCTGTGCAACAGTAGTAACAGCATTTGCAGACTTTAGAGAACACTTGTACCTTTGAGTTAGTATCACTGGGATGTACGGGAGAAGAATCACTGGTTCTAAAAGTCAGGAGGAAACCACATGAGTTATTTAGACAACAGACCTACTTGCCTTCCCCTAATACAGGATAATCATCAAAAGCCTTCCTTTAGGTCCATACATTAACTGGCCTGTGCCTATCAAGACTGGAAAATAAAAGTGATTGTTCATCCCTCTATTTGTTTATAAGACTGGATTTGTTCATTTTCTAGAAATTTGACTCATTATATCCCTCAAGAAGAAATCAAGCTCTTTTTAATGTTCATAACAGTAGACTGTAGAGATTTAAGGATTTGCCATTCTATAAGTAGAACTTATTAAAGAAAAATGAGGTATTATTAAGAAAATTTACAAGCAAACAGTCATAAGTCAAAGGCATGCATGCATCTACCATCCTGAAGAAGGTTACATGGGCCGCAATGTACTTGCATGTGCTCTGTGTCTGTGTTCCAGAAAGGGGCACTACTTCTCATTATTCTGTAATTCCTTATGAGTGGTCTTGGGCAAGTGCTAAAAATTCTCTGAAATTGAATATCAGACAAATAGGAGAACTGCAGACAAGTAGCATGCAAGATACACCCAGAGAAAGACAATGGGAAACCCTTTTGATTTGGAGAAAAGAAAAGTATAGCCCTATTAAATCATTATCTGGAAAAAAAAAACAAAACTGTTAATTAACAAACTGTCTGGTTGATTTCTGTAAAATGTTTGATAAGGTTTTCATTGGGATTGTAGATAAAGAGTATAAATTAACTCCTTATCAGCCCCCAAAATAATTAATCCAGATTATATAAATAAATCTTTGCAACTATTGATGCTGAAGTAGATCACATACAATTGCTTATATGAGAAACAGTTTAATTGGAAATCAAGCATAAAGTTCATAATTTTCTGTCCTGACAATGTTTTTTTCAGAGTA
The DNA here is from genome assembly GCA_917880005.1 of Nanger dama. Lineage (NCBI taxonomy): Eukaryota > Metazoa > Chordata > Mammalia > Artiodactyla > Bovidae > Nanger > Nanger dama. Next base: position 44,527,125 of record CAKJTW010000007.1, read on the forward strand.
CAAATCTGAAACCACTGTGTATTTTCTGTATCCACTTTTTAAAATAACGTATATGGCATTTCCCACTGAATTTGCTTTGGAGGAGTACCTTACACCTTTGTTTCAGATGACTCTTTTAATAACTCTCCGATTCTTCCTCTTTTTATGCAAGCTGTAAGATGATCCCCAATTTAATACCCATATTTGACTAAAGTCTGACTTCTTGCCATGCAGGGAAAGACAGAGATAAGAAGTTCAGTTTATTTACATAGCTTCACAAAGTTCCAGCATCTTTATAACACACTCTCTTCAGAAACATGAGATGCCTCTCCATTTATTCATGCTTTTTAGTATCTTTCAATAAAGTTTTATTGTTATCCTCATATGTCTTACATATTTCTTATTAGGTTTCCCTAGATATTATATTATTGCAGATTATATTATATATAATCTAATATACACAATATATATTCTTCTATTGTGAATAGATCCTTCCTGTTTATTTGTTCTAGGATTTGTTATTTTTGTTCTATTGGAGAATTGTTGAATTTGCATTTCATTTTTTCTTTACTTGGTTGGCTGACCTTAGGGTCAGCTATCTGATACTTTTATCTTATTAGGCCTGCATTTTTTAAAAAATGTATTTCCTTCTCCTTAAATAGTATTGGCAAATAACGACCATCATAACTATAGATCAACACCCTTGTGAAAAAAATAGCAACAGAACTTAGACTAGCTCTCTGGTTCCAGATACAGAGCACTTATTTGGAGTGAAATTCTGTCTCTAAAAAAATAAGTTGGTTTAAGATAATTTTCCTCTGTTAAAAGAGTTTTTAATCCAAGCCAAAGTCAGGAATTCCCTGGTGGTCCAGTGGTTAGGATGCCATACTTTCACTGCAGAAGACATTGGTTCAGTCCCTGGTCAGAGAATTAAGATTCTCCATGCCACATGGCCAAAACCAAAACAAGCAAAAGCCTATTTCTCTTGAAGGAAAAGCGAGTCTTCTCAGAAAATAAAAATAAGGTGCAATCTTAGTGAAGAAAGGTCCATATAGTCAAAGCTATGATTTTTCCAGTAGTGATGTATGGATGTGAGAATTGGACCATAAATAAGGCTGAGCACTGAAGAACTGATGCTTTATAATGTGGTGTTGGAGAAGATTCTTGAGAATTCTTGGACTGCAAGGAGATCAAACCAGTCAGGCCTAAAGAAAATCGACCGTGAGTATTCATTGGAAGAACTGATGCTGAAGTTCCAATACTTTGGCTACAGATGTGAAGAGCGGACTCATTGGGAAAGACCCTGATTTTGGGAAAGATGGAAGGCAGGAGTAGAAGGGAACAACAGAGGATGAGATGGTTGGATGTCATCACTGACTAAACAGACATGAATTTGACCATGAGTTCTTAAGCTGTAGGAGATAGTGAAGGACAGGTAAGCCTGGCATGTTGCAGTCCATGGGGTTGCAAAGAGTCAGACCTGACTGACTGACTGAACAGCAACAATGATTCGACAGTTATTATCCCTTTCAAGTGTAGTCACTTGTTCTCTCATCTACTGCCAGTGTTGTTGGCCAAAAATTCACAGCTGAATTACTCTCCAGGTATCAGCGTCTGATGAAGAGATATGGCTTACTTAAAATCATTGTCTTTCCCTAGAGGAAGCCTGCATCCCACAGATGGTCAATGTGGGATTTTCTCCATAGCCTGGTGTCCCTTACTCAATCTGGGAAAACTCTGAAAGGGCATTCCAGATTCAAAGCTCTCAAGAAATTACATGAGGTCTCTGTAGTTTCTGCCATGTATCTCAGCTTCTTTCTCTGCTCCATCTTGATTAGTTTATTCTGATATTTGTATTCTGAGAAGCTTAGGATAATTCTGCTAAATTATCTCATTGAGCTATACCGCCATAAAAACTTTAATTTCAGTTCAGTTCAGTTCAGTTCAGTCACTCAGTCATGTCTGACCCTGTGCGACCCCATGGATTTGCAGCACACCAGGCCTCTCTGTCCATTACCAACTCCCAAAGTTCACTCAAACTCATGTCCATCTAGTCGGTATTGCCATACAGTGATCGCACCCTCTATTGTCCCCTTCTCCTCCTGTCCCCAATCCCTCCCAGCATCAGGGTTTTCCAATGAGTCAACTCTTCACATGAGGTGGCCAAAGTATTGGAGTTTCAGCTTCAGCATCAGTCCTTCCAGTGAACACCCAGGACTGATCTCCTAGGATAATTCTACTAAATTATATCAATGAGCTATGCTGCCAAAAATAACCCTTTAATTTAGGTATATCTAAATTAAATTGGAGAAGGAAATAGCAACTCTCCAATATTCATGCCTGGAAAATTCCATGGATAGAAGAGCCTGGAGGGCTACAGTCAAAGGGTCTCAAGATTTGAACACAACTTAGCAATTAAACCATCAAATTGCAGTATGAATCAGAGTAATCATCAGAGAAATTTTTTGGCTGTCATGAAGAATCCATTTAAGAATGTGTATAATCCTTGTTTATACCCACTAATGCTGAGAAAACTCAGCAGTGGCCACAGGACTGGAAAAGACCAGGCTTCATTCCAATCCCAAAGAAAGGCAATGCCAAAGGATGCTCAAACTACGGCACAACTGCACTCATCTCACAGGCTAGTAAAGTAATGCTCAAAATCCTCCAAGCCAGGCTTCAGCAATACGTGAACCATGAACTCCCTGATGTTCAAGCTGGTTTTAGAAAAGGCAAAGGAACCAGAGATCAAACTGCCAACATCCGCTGGATCATGGAAAAAGCAAGAGTGTTCCAGAAAAACACCTATTTCTGCTTTATTGACTATGCCAAAGCCTTTGACTGTGTGGATCACAATATACTGTGGGAAATTCTGAAAGAGATGGGAATACCAGACCACCTGACCTACCTCTTGAGAAATCTGTATGTAGGTCAGGAAGCTACAGTTAGAACTGGACATGGCACAACAGACTGGTTCCAAATAGGAAAAGGAGTACATCAAGGCTGTATATTGTCACCTTGCTTATTTAACTTATTTGCAGAGTACATCATGAGAAATGCTGGACTGGAAGAAACACAAGCTGGAATCAAGATTGCCAGGAGAAATATCAATAACCTCAGATATGCAGATGACACCACCCTTATGGCAGAAAGTGAAGAGGAACTAAAAAGTCTCTTGATGAAAGTGAAAGAGGAAAGCAAAAAAGTTGGCTGAAAGCTCAACATTCAGAAAACTAAGATCATGGCAACCGGTCCCATCACTTCATGGGAAATAGATGGGGAAACAGTGGAAACAGTGTCAGACTTTATTTTGGGGGCTCTAAAATCACTGCAGATGGTGACTGCAGCCATGAAATTAAAAGATGCTTACTCCGTGGAAGAAAAGTTATGACCAACCTAGATAGCATATTCAAAAGCAGAGACATTACTTTGCCAACAAAGTTCCGTCTAGTCAAGGCTATGGTTTTTCCTGTCATCATGTATTGATGTGAGAGTTGGACTGTGAAGAAGCCTGAGCGGCGAAGAATTGATGCTTCTGAACTGTGGTGTTGGAGAAGACTCTTGAGAGTCCCTTGGACTGCAAGGAGATTCAACCTTTCCATTCTGAAGGAGATCAGCCCTGGATTTCTTTGGAAGGAATGATGCTAAAGCTGAAACTCCAATACTTTGTCCACCTCATGCGAAGAGTTGACTCATTGGAAAAGACTCTGATGCTGGGAGAGATTGGGGGCAAGAGGAGAAGGGTATGACCAAGGTTGAAATGGATGGATGGCATCACTGACTAGATGGACATGAATCTGAGTGAACTCCGGGAGCTGGTGATGGACAGGGAGACCTGGCGTGCTGCGATTCATGGGGTCACATAGGGTTGGACACGACTGAGCAACTGAAATGAACTGAAATGAACTGAATGCTGAGATTACATATCCGCTATAATAATAAAATAGTCTTGAATTTTGCCAGAACTGGAAGAGGTTGTTCTCTTAACACTGCCACACTATAGTTGTATTCTTCATTGCCTATGCAGAGGTACTTCAAAGTAATTTTAGCAAATCTCACATTTTCAATAGATACTATTGGTGATTAAATTCTGAAATAAATACATGCTCATGAAATAGAGTCATAGTGCTATGTAGTGAATTGTATTTCTCAGAATTCTTAAATTAATGTCTCAAACCACAATGTGATGGTATTTGGAGATGGAGATTTGGGAGATAATTAGGTTTAGCTGAGGTCACAAAGTTAGGTTCTTCTTGATGGATTTAGTGTTCTTATGAGAAGAGATACTAGAAAGCTTGATGTCTCTCTCTTTGGGTACATCCACCAAGGAAAAGCCATGTCATCCTGGACCTAGGACTTACTGAGAGTTCAAGGGAAAATATCAGGGAAAAAATATCAGAAAGAGAATTACCTATACTGGCTTTCAAAGAATCTGTGTGCTCAGTTGCTCCATCATGTCCAATTCTTTGCAAACTCATGTACTATAGCCCACCAGGATCCTCTGTCCATGGGATTTTTCAGGCAAGAAAATGAGTGGGTTGCCATTTCCTACTCCAGAGGAAATCCAGGAATCAAACGCACATCTCTAAGGTCTCCTGCATTAGCAGACAGATTCTTTACCACTGCACTGCCTCAGAGAATCTGTATATTTCCTTAATTAAAGTTTTCTTTGTTGCAAAAGAACCAAATATTAAGAGAATCAAAGCCCATAAAAAGTATCCTACACATAAGATAGCAAGACAACATTAAATATATAGCCTCTATAAAAATTTAAATAATAATCTATACTTCAGGATTAGAGCTTCCATTATAGCTCAGTTGGTAAAGAATCTGCTTGCAATGCAGGAGACCTGGGTGCAATCTCTGGGATGGGAACCCCCCTCCCCCAAGAAAAGGAAATGGCAGCCTACTCCAGTATTCTTGCCTGGAGAATCCTATGGACAGAGGAGCCTGGCAGGCTACAGTCTGTGGGGCCACAAGAGTCGGACACAACTTAGTGACTAAACTACCACCACCATACTTCAGGATTAATTTATATAAAATATTATTACTCAAAAACATACGATTTAAAATGGGAATTTTGTTTTTCTCTCTGATCTCACTTCCACCACTTCTTACCTCCCAAATCTGCTTCATGCAGCCTGTTTTATCAAAAGGCCTAAATATCAGATCATAGTAATATATATTATATCAATATAGACATGAACTTATGAGGAGCAGAGACAGAAATGCTATCGTGAATGCTCATGCTCAGTCACTTCAGTCGCATCTGACTCCTTGTAACCCCATGGACTGTAACCTGCCCAGCTCCTCTGTCCATGGGATTCTCTGGTCAAGAACACTGCAGTGGGTTACCATTTCCTTCTCCAACTATCCTGAAGAGTTTTCTGAAATTTCTGAAAATCATTGTATGCTTTTCTTTGTGCTTGTTGTTGTTGTTGTTCAGTTGCTAAGTCATGTCTGACTGTTTGCAACTCTGTGGACTGCAGTACACCAGGCCTCCCTGTCCCCTCACCATCACCTGAAGTTTGCCCAAGTTCATGTCCATTGAATCGATGATACCATCCAACCATCTCATTCTCTGTTGCCCACTTCTCCTTCTGCCTTCAATCTTTCCCAGCATCAGGGTCTTTTTCAGTCAAGTGGCCAGAGTATTGGAGCTTCAGCTTCAGCATCAGTCCTTCTAATGAGTATTCATGGTTGATTTCCTTTAGGATGGACTGGTTTGATCTCCTTGATGTCCAAGGAACTCAACATTCTTCTCTAACACCACAGTTCAAAAGCATCGATTCTTCCATGCTCTGCCTTCTTTATGGTCCAGCACTCCTGAATAATTTTCTGAAATCTTTGAGAATCACTAAATGTTCCTCACTGTGCTTGTACTTTCTTTAATTAAAGGGTGCTTTTTTTGAACAGAATTTATTAGAAGCAGAATATATCTACAGCCTAATTAAAATCATTTTACCTCATTTGTCTTTACTTCCTCCCCTTCTGTTGAGGCCTAGGATCCCTGGATTTTTGCCTGGCAACAAAAGCCAGTATAGACAATACTCTTTCCTCATTCTGTCAATCACATTCAGTAATTAATTAATTTAAGTTGTGAAAAATTTGTAATTGTTATCAGTGCCATTGGCTTTGGAATTATGAAATCAGGCAGCAGCAGTCAACTAATTATTAGAGCTTCAAAAGCTATGAAGGTGATGATACCAGTTACTAATTTTGATTTCATTTATTTAAGAAACTCTTCCTGTGTTCATATTTAAGGCTGACAATGAATTATTAACATCTAATGGAGGAAAGTGGAGTAAACATTATGCACATCATTCATATTACTTAGTTCGAAAGCCTTTCATTGTTTTTGAATGATTATTATTTTATATTTTGAAACAAAAATAGACTATAAGAATGAATGTAGCAGAACATTATCCCATTTTTTAAAATGTCACCAAATGCTATTAAAAAGTGAGAACAATATATGTGTGTGTGTGTATGTGTATATATATGGGAGGCTATCTGGAATAACAGTTATAGAAAGTATACATGATGTGCTCTTTAAAACTGCCTAAAATTTCTTTGTATTTTTCAATCTATGACAATTCTCTTTTTCTATTTCCTCAACATAAATTGATCAGAATGTTAAATTATATATTTAATAAATATTACAAATAAAATATTAGAATGACTACATTAATATATTTATTTTACCAGAATACATCATTTCAATTTTAGTTTTCACACAGACAAATTCACTAATTCAACTTGTAGGAAGTAAGAATATATTCTATTTTGTTTATGCTTTATTTTCTATATCTTGAAAAGGAAATAGCAACCCAGTCCAGTATTTCTGCTTGGAGAATTCCATGGACAGAGAAGCTTAGTGGGTTCCAGTCCATGGGGTCACAAACAGTCAGACATGACTGAGTGACTAGTACTTATTTTCTATATACCTATTTATAAACATGTACACATAGTATATATTATTTTCATAACTATGTTAAAAGCCATGACATGAGTAAATTTCAAAGAGCAGGAAAATACACTAATAGAATATTTATGTTAAGGTGACTATATATTAAAATGTATTTTGTAAGTTGCTAAGAGAATAGATCTTAAAACTCTTCATCATAAAATATGTGCTATTAATAGTGACAGATGTTAACCTGATTTGCTGTGGGAGTTGTTTTGTAATATATACAAATGTTAAATCATCATGGGTCCTACCTGAAACTAATATAATGCTACATGTCAATTACAACTCAAAATTAAAAAAAAAAATTAATTGAAATTAAAAGATACACTGAGTACATTGTCTCAAAATTTTTAGGATTTCATTTTGATTCAGTGAAATCCAATCAAAATATGAAGAAGCAGTTCTGTTTTTAGCTATTTAAGGAACTTCCATACTGTTCTCCATTGTGAGTATACCAATTTACACATGCACCAACTATGTAGGAGTGTTCCCTTTTTCCACACTTCTTGTAGCACTTATTGTTTGTAGATTTATTGATGATGGCCATTCTGACTGGCCAATGAGGTGATAATGAGGTGATACTCATTGTATTTTGCTTTGCATTTCCCTGCTAGTTAGTGATATTGAGCATTTTCTCCTCTGCTTTTCAATCATCTGTATGTCTTGAGAAATTTCTATTTAGATCATCTACCCATCTTTGAATGGGTTGTTTGTTTTTTTGATATTGAGCTGTGTGAGCTGTTTGTATATTTTGGAGATTAATCTCTTGTTGGTTGCTTTGTTTGCAACTATTTTCTCCCATTCTGAGGTGAGGGTTTTCTTTGCTTGTTTTTTAATGGTTTCCTTTGCTGGGCAAAACCTTTTAAATTGTATTAGATTCCATTTGTTTACACAAATTAGAATTTTTTTGTTCTAATTCTAATGTGAAAAATGAGGTTAGTAATTTGATAGGGATTGCATTGAATCTATAAATTTTGGGGGCTGAAGAATTGATGCTTTTGAACTGTGGTATTGGAGAAGACTCTTGAGAGTCCTTTGGACTGCAAGGAGATCCAACCAGTCAATCCTAAAGGAGATCAGTCCTGGGTGTTCATTGGAAGGACTGATGTTGGAGCTGAAACTCCAATACTTTGGCCACCTGATGCGAAGAGCTGACTCATCGGAAAAGACCCTGATGCTGGAAGAGACTGTGGGCAGGAGGAGAAGGGGACGACAGAGAATGAGATGGCTGGATGGCATCACCGACTCAATGGACATGGGTTTGGATAGACTCCAGGAGTTGGTGATGGAGAGGGAGGCCTGGTGTGCTGTGACTCATGGGGTCACAAAGAGTTGGACACGACTGAGCAACTGAACTGAACTGAACTAAACAGTCATTTTCATAATATAGTAATAGATTTGTCCAATCCAAGAACATGGTAATCTCTTCATCCATTTGTGTAATCGTTGATTTATTTCATCAATATCTTATAGTTTTCTCAGTACAGGTCTTTTTCCTCTTTACATAGGTTTGTTACTAGGCACTTTATACTTTTTGTTGCAATGGTAAGTGGAATAGTTTCACTAATTTCTCTTTGTGATCTTTTGTTGATAGCATACAGGAATGCAAGAGATTTCAGTGTATTAATTTTGCATCCCACAACTTAAATTCACTGATGAGCTCTAATAGTTTTCTGGTAGTGCCTTTAAGATTTTCTATGTATAGCATCATGCCATCTGGCATAGTTTTACTTTTTCTTTTATAATTTGTATTCCTTTTACCTCTTTTTCTTCTATGATTGCACTGGCTAGGACTTCCAAATCTATGTTGAATAATAGTTCTGAGAGTGGACATATATGATCCAGCAAACCAACTCTTGGATACATATCTCAGGAAACTATAATTTGAAAATGTGCATGCACCCCAGTGTTCACTGCAGCACTATTTCCAATAGCCAGCATATGGAAGCAATTTAAATTCCCGTCAACAGAGGAAAGGGTAAAGAAGATATAATATCTATATACAATAAAATACTGTTCAGCCATTAAAAAAAAAAGCCACTCATAGCAACATGGATAAAACTAGAGACTATCATCCTGGGTGAAGTCAAACACAGAAAGACAAATATCATATGATATAGCTTATATATGGAATCTAAAATAAAAGATATAAATCAATTTATTTACAAAACAGAAATGGAGTCAAAGATATAGAAAACAAACTTAAGGTTATCAAGGGATAAGTGAGGGGCAGAAAATTTGGGATACTGGGAATGACATATACACACTACTATATATGAAACGGATAACTAATAAGAACCTATAGTTGCATAGCACAGGGAATTCTACTCAGTAATCTGTAATGGCCTATGTGGGAAAAGAATCAACAAAAATAAAAGAGTGGATACACATATATGTAAACTGATTCACTTTGCTGTAAAACTGAAATTAACACAGTAATATAAATTAGTTGTGCTCCATAACAGTTTAATAGAAAGAACACATGAAAAAAAAATCCAAAAAGCAAAATATCAACAGGCTATTGCATGTGTTTGTTGGAAATTATGTTTGAAAATTGACCAACTTCAAGCTGATTAAAATTTATGCAGAAGTGTGAAGGATTTAAATTGTGTTCACCTATGGCTGATTCGTGTCAATGTATGGCAAAACAAATATAGTATTGTAATTAAAAAAATAAATAAATTTAATAAAAAATAAATTAATTAATTAATCAAAACAGTTTTGGAAAAGGATAAAATGGGATTTACCTGATTTCAAAATTTCTACAAAGCTACAACAATACAAAGAGATTGCCATTATCATAAAGATAGATGCAACTAAGTATTTCTCTGAAATAGACCAGCCATATATAAAATAAGAGAGTGGGATGATTTGGGAGAATGGCATTGAAACATGTATACTATCTCGTAAGAATGAAGCACCAGTCTATGTTCAATACAGGATACAGGATGCATGGGGCTGGTGCACAGGATGATTCAGGGAGATGATATGGGGTGGGAGTTGGGAGGGGGCTTCGGCATTGGGAGATCGTGGACACCTGTGGCTGATTCATGTCAATGTATGGCAGAACAAATACAGTATTGTAATGTAGAGTAAAGTATTTAAAAAATAAAATAATAGTTTTGAAATATGTATTAAGCCAATTTTATAAGTAAAGGAAAACATTTTTAACAATAAGTGCTGAAAGAATGGATATCCATATAGAATAAAAGTAATCTTAACCCCTTTTTCATTTTATTTGCAAAAATTAATTTGTGATAAATCAAAATGCTAAAATTTAAGAGCTGAATTTATAAAAAAAGTTCAATATAAATCATAAAAAATCATTGTGTAATAAGCAAATAATATTTGATCTAAGATTAAAGTTACTCATTAACAATATAATTGACATAATAATTTGGAACTTAGTCAAAAGATATCACAAAGAAAATTATATCATATATAATGTCATACTTATGTCAAATTAAAAAATAGTCACAGCCTAATATTTGAGGCCGAACGTGGTCCACTGGAGAAGGGAATGGCAAGCCACTTCAGTATTCTTGCCTTGAGAACCCCATGAACAGTATGAAAAGACAAAGTGATAGGATACTGAAAGAGGAACTCCCCAGGTCATTAGGTGCCCAATATGCTACTTGAGATCAGTGGAGAAATAACTCCAGAAAGAATGAAGGGATGGAGCCAAAGCAAAAACAATACCCAGTTGTGCATGTGACTGGTGATAGAAGCAAGATCCGATGCTGTAAAGAGCAATATTGCATAGGAACCTGGAATGTCAGGTCCATGAATCAAGGCAAATTGGAAGTGGTCAAACAAGAGATGGCAAGGGTGAATGTCGACATTCTAGGAATCAGTGAACTAAAATGGACAGGAATGGGTGAATTTAACTCAGATGACCATTACATCTACTACTGTGGGCAGAAATCCCTTAGAAGAAATGCAGTAGCCATCATGGTCAACAAAAGAGTCTGAGATACAGTACTTGGATGCAATCTCAAAAACGACAGAATGATCTCTGTTCATTTCCAAGGCAAACCATTCAATATCACAGTTATCCAAGTCTATGCCCCAACTAGTAATGTTGAAGAAGCTGAAGTTGAACAGTTCTATGAAGACCCATAAGACCTTTTAGAACTAACACCCCAAAAAGATGTCCTTTTCAATTTGGGGGACTGGAATGCAAAAGTAGGAAGTCAAGAAACACCTGGAGTAACAGGCAAATTTGGCCTAGGAATGCAGAATGAAGCAGGACAAAGACTAATAAAGTTTTGCCAAGAAAATGCACTGGTCATAGAAAACATCCTCTTCCAACAACACAAGAGAAGACTCTACACATGGACATCACCAGATGGTCAACACCGAAATCAGACTGATTATATTCTTTGCAGCAAAAGATGGAGAAGCTCTATACAGTCAACAAAAACAAGATCTGGAGCTGACTGTGGCTCAGATCATGAACTCCTTATTAGACTTAAATAGAAGAAAGTAGGAAAAATGGCTAGACCATTCAGGTATGACCTAAATCAAACCCCTTATGATTATACAGTGGAAGTGAGAAACAGATTTAAGGGCCTAGATCTGATAGAGTGGCTGAAGAACTATGGAATGAGGATGAGGTTCATGACATTGTACAGGAGACAGGATTCAAGACCATCCCCATGAAAAAGAAATGCAAAAAGAAAAATTGCTGTCTGGGGAGGCTGTACAAATAGCCGTGAAAAGAAGAGAGGTGAAAAGCCAAGGAGAAAAGGAAAGATATAAGCATCTGAATGCAGAGTTCCAGAAAATAGCAAGATGAGATGAGAAAGCCTTCTTCAGCGATCAATGCAAAGAAATAGAGGAAAACAACAGATTGGGAAAGACTAGAGATCTTTTCAAGAAAATTAGAGATACCAAGGAAACATTTCGTGAAAAGATGGGCTCAATAAAGGACAGAAATGGTATGGACCTAACAGAAGCAGAAGATATTAAGAAGAGGTGGAAAGAATACATGGAAGAACTGTACAAAAAGATCTTCACAACCCAGAGAATCATAAAGATGTGATCACTCATCTAGAGCCAGACATCTTGGAATGTGAAGTCAAGTGGGCCTTAGAAAGCATCACTACGAACAAAACTAGTGGAGGTAATGGAATTCCAGGTGAGCTATTTCAAATCCTGAAAGATGATGCTATGAAAGTGCAGCACTCAATATGCCAGCACATTTGGAAAACTCAGCAGTGGCCACAGGACTGGAAAAGCTCAGTTTTCATTCCAATTCCAAAGAAAGGCAATGCAAAGGAATGCTCGAACTACTGCACAATTGCACTCATCTCACATGCTAGTAAAGTAATGCTCAAAATTCTCCAAGCCAGGCCTCAGCAATACCTGAACCGTGAACTTGCTGATGTTCAAGCTGGTTTTAGAAAAGGCAAAGGAACCAGAGAACAAACTGCTAACATATGCTGGATCATGGAAAAAGCAAGAAAGTTCCAGAAAAACATCTATTTCTGCTTGATTGACTATGCCAAAGCCTTTGACTGTGTGGATCACAATAAACTGTGGAAAATTCTGAAACAGATGGGAATACCAGACCACCTGACCTGCCTCTTGAGAAATCTGTATGCAGGTCAGGAAGCAACAGTTAGAACTGGACATGGAACAACAGACTAGTTCCAAATAGGAAACGGAGTACATCAAGGCTGTATATTGTCACCCTGCTTATTTAACTTCTATGCAGAGTACATCATGAGAAACGCTGGACTGGAAGAAACACAAGCTGGAATCAAGATTGCCAGGAGAAATATCAATAACCTCAGATATGCAGATGACACCATTCTTAATGCAGAAAGTGAACAGGAACTAAAGAGCCTCTTGATGAAAGTGAAAGAGGAGAGTGAAAAAGTTGGCTTAAAGCTCAACATTCAGAAATGAAGATCATGACATTTGGACCCATCACTTCATCGGAAATAGATGGGGAAACAGTGGAAACAATGTCAGACTTTATTTTTTGGTGCTCCAAAATCACTGCAGATGGCAACTGCAGCCATAAAATTAGAAGACACTTACTCTTTGGAAGAAAAGTTGTGACCAATCTAGATAGCATTTTCAAAAGCAGAGACATTACTTTCCCAACTAATGTCCATCTAGTCAAGGCTATGGTTTTTCCTGTGGTCATGTATGGATGTGAATTGGACTGTGAAGAAGGCTGAGCACCGAAGAATTGATGCTTTTGAACTGTGATATTGGAGAAGACTTTTGAGAGTCCCTTGGACTGCAAGGAGATCCAACCAGTCCGTTCTGAAGGAGATCAACCCTGGGATTTCTTTGGAGGGAATAATGCTAAAGCTGAAACTCCAGTACTTTGGCCACCTCATGCGAAGAGTTGACTCACTGGAAAAGACTCTGATACTGGGAGGGACTGGGGGCAGGAGGAGAAGGGGATGACAGAGGATGAGATGGCTGGATGGCATCATGGACTCTATGGACGTGTCTGAGTGAACCCCGCGAGATGGTAATGAATAGGGAGGCCTGGCGTGCTGCTATTCATGAGGTTGCAAAGAGTCGGACACGACTGAGCGACTGAACTGAACTGAATATTTGAGAGTCATGTTTTATTTGTTCGGAGTTTTTAGAACTTTACGCTCAGGAAACAAAATCTTAAGTAACTCTGAGAACTGCTCCAAGGAAGTGAGGAGTGGAGCCAGGTTAAACAGAAGTTTTGCAACAAAGGATGGGTAATCTACACATCAAAATATGATTATTAATTAAAACCATATATCCCCTGTTAAGGAATTTAGCAGTTTTCTAAGTATGGGAAGATGCAAAAGTTTGGTCTCACTGAAATCATTCCTTTAATATGAATCTCAGCTATCTTGGGACCAGGATCCAGGGCTTTTCACATCCTGGATGTTCAGGATGTGAAATTAAAATGAAACAAACAAACAAACAAAAAACAGAAGAAAACTTCTCCATAGATCTAAATAGATATCTCTCCAAAGAATATATATAGGTGGCCAAGAGACATATAAAGAGAAGTTCAACATTACTAACTATCAGAGAAATGCAAACCAAAACTACAATGAGGTATCACTTCACACCACTCAAAAAGACTATCATCAAAAAATCTATCATCAATAAAACCTGGAATAGATGTGGAGGAAAGGAAACCCTCCTACACAGTTGGTGGGAATGTAAATTTGTACAGCCATTATGGAGAACAGTATTTATTTATTTATTTTTAATACAAATGTGTTTTTTTTATTATTTTTTAAATTTATTTATTTTAATTGGAGGTTAATTACTTTACAATATTATATTGCTTATGCCATACATCATGAATCTGCCATGGGTGTACACGTGTTCCCCATCTTGAACCTCCCACCCACCTCCCTCCCCGTACCATCCCTCTGGGTCGTCCCAGTGCACCAGCCCCAAGCATCCTATATCCTGCATTGAACCTGGACTGGACTGGCGATTCTTTTCTTATATGATATTATACATATTTCAATGCCATTCTCCCAAATCATCCAACCCTCTCCTTCTCCCTTTTGCTTTCTCACATACAGGGTTATCATTACCATCTTTCTAAATTCCATATATATGTGTTAGTGTACTATATTGGTGTTTTTCTTTCTGGCTTACTTCACTCTGTATAATTGGCTCCAGTTTCATCCACCTCATTAGAACTGATTCAAGTGTATTCTTTTTAATGGCTGCATAATACTCCATTGTGTATATGTACCACAGCTTTCTTATCCATTCGTCTGCTGGTGGAGATCTAGGTTGCTTCCATGTCCTGACTATTATAAACAGTGCTGTGATGAACATTGGGGTACACGTGTCTCTTTCAATTCTGTTTCCTGGTGTGTATGCCCAGCAGTGGGATTGTTGGGTCATAAGGCAGTTCTATTTCCAGTTTTTTAAGGAATCTCCACACTGTTCTCCATAGTGGCTGTACTAGTTTGCATTCCCACCAACAGTGTAAGAGGGTTCCCTTTTCTCCACACCCTCTCTAGCATTTATTGCTTGCAAACTTTTGGATTGCAGCCATTCTGACTGGCATGCAATGGTACCTCATTGCAGTTTTGATTTGCATTTCTCTGATAATGAGTGATGTTGAGCATCTTTTCATGTGCTTGTTAGCCATTGGTATGTCTTCTTTGGAGAGATGTCTATTTAGTTCTTTGGCCCATTTTTTGATTGGGTCATTTATTTTTCTGTTATGGAGCTGCAGGGGTTGCTTGTATATTTTTGAGATTAGTTGTTTGTCAGTTGCATAATATGCTATTACTTTCTCCCAGTCTGAAGGCTGTCTTTTCACCTTGCTTATAGTTTCCTTTGTTGTGCAAAAGCTTTTAAGTTTAATTAGGTCCCATTTGTTTATTTTTGCTTTGATATTCAATATTCTGGGAGGTGGGTCATAGAGGATCCTGCTGTGGTTTATGTCAGAGAGTGTTTCGCCTATGTTCTCTTCTAGGAGTTTTATAGTTTCTGGTCTTACATTTAGATCTTTAATCCATTTTGAGTTTATTTTTGTGTATGGTGTTAGAAAGTGTTCTAGTTTCATTCTTTTACAAGTGGTTGACCAGTTTTCCTAGCACCACTTGTTAAAGAGATTGTTTTTTTCTCCATTGTATATTCTTGCCTCCTTTGTCAAAGCTAAGGTGTCCATAGGTGCATGGATTTATCTCTGGGCTTTCTTTTTGTTCCATTGATCTATATTTCTCTGTTTGTGCCAGTACCATACTGTCTTGATTATGGTGGCTTTGTAGAAGAGCCTGAAGTCAGGCAAGTTGATTCCTCCAGTTCCATTCTTCTTTCTCAAATTGCTTTGGCTATTCGAGGTTTTTTTGTATTTCCATACAAATCTTGAAATTATTTATTCTAGTTCTGTGAAAAATGCCTCTGGTAGCTTGATAGGAATTGCATTGAATCTATAGATTGCTTTGGGTAGTGCACTCATTTTCACTATATTAATTCTTCTGATCCATAAACATGGTGTATTTCTCCATCTATTAGTGTCCTCTTTGACTTCTTTCACCACTGTTTTATAGTTTTCTATATATATGTC
This sequence comes from Nanger dama, assembly GCA_917880005.1. Classification (NCBI taxonomy): domain Eukaryota; kingdom Metazoa; phylum Chordata; class Mammalia; order Artiodactyla; family Bovidae; genus Nanger; species Nanger dama. The sequence continues at coordinate 44,543,126 of CAKJTW010000007.1, forward strand.
TTTAGTTTCTTTAGGTAGATATATTCCTAAGTGTTTTATTCTTTTTGTTGCAATGGTGAATGGAATTATTTCTTTAATTTCTCTTTGTATTTTCTCATTCTTAGTGTATAGGAATGCAAAGGATTTCTGTGTGTTGATTTTATATCTTGCCACTTTACTATATTAATTGATTAGCTCTAGTAATTTTCTGGTAGAGCCTTTAGGGTTTCTATGTAGAGGATCATCTCATAAACTTTAAATGATACAATAGACCAGTTAGACCTAGTTGATATCTATAGGACATTTCACCCCAAAACAATGAATTTCACTTTTTTCTCAAGTGCACATGGAACCTTCTCCAGGATAGATCACATCCTGTGCCATAAATCTAGCCTTGGTAAATTCAAAAAAATTGAAATCATTCCAAGTATATTTTCTGACCACAGTGCAGTAAGATTAGATCTTAATTGCAGTAGAAAAACTATTTAAAATTCCAACATATGGAGGCTGAACAATACACTATTGAATAACCAACAAATCACAGAAGAAATCAAAAAGAAATTTAAAAATGCATAGAAATGAATGAAAATGAAAACACAACAACCCAAAGCCTGTGGGACACTGTAAAAGCAGTGCTAAGGGGAAAGTTCATAGCAATACAGGCATACCTCAAGAAACAAGAAAAAAGTCAAATAAATAACCTAACTCTACACCTAAAGTAACTAGAAAAGGAAGAAATGAAGATCTCCAGGGTTAGTAGATGGAAAGACATCTTAAAAATTAGGGCAGAAATAAATGCAAAAGAAACAAAGAGACCATAGCAAAAATCTACAAAGCCAAAAGCTGGTTCTTTGAAAGGATAAATAAAATTGACAAACCATTAACCAGACTCATCAAGAAACAAAGGGAGAAAAATCAAATCAATAAAATTAGAGATAAAAATGGAGAGATCACAACAGACAACACAGAAATACAAAGGATCATAAGAGACTACTATCAGCAAATATATGCCAATAAAATGGACATCGTGGAAGAAATGGACAAATTTTTAGAAAAGCATAACTTTCTAAAACTGAACCAGGAAGAAATAGAAAATCTTAACAGACCCATCACAAGTACGAAAACTGAAACTGTAATCAGAAATCTTCCAGCAAACAAAAGCCCAGGTCCAGAAGGCTTTACAGCTGAATTCTACCAAAAATTTTGAGAAGAGCTAAACCTATACTACTGAAACTCTCCCAGAAAATTGCAGAGGAAGGTAAACTTCCAAACTCATTCTATGAGGCCATCATCACTCTAATACCAAAACCTGACAAAGATACCACCAAAAAAGAAAACTTCAGGCCAATATCACTGATGAACATAGATGCAAAATCCTTAAAAAAATTCTAGCAATCAGAATCCAACAACACATTAAAAAGATCATACACCATGACTAAGTGGACTTTATCCCAGGGATGCAAGGATTCTTCAGTATCTCCAAATCAATCAGTGTCATACACCACATTAACAAATTGAAAAATAAAAGCCGTATGATTATCTCAATAGATGCAGAGAAAACCTTTGACAAAAGTCAACATTCATTTATAATAAAAACTCTCCATAAAGCAGGAATAGAAGGAACATACCTCAACGTAATATAAGCTATATATGCTATATAAAATTATATAAAAGCTAAACCCACAGCAAACATTGTCCTCAATGGTGAAAAATTGAAAGCACTTCCCCTAAAGTTGGGAACAAGACAAGGGTGCCTACTTTCATCACTACTGTTCAACATAGTTTTGGAAGTTTTGGCCACAGCAATCAGAGCAGAAAAAGAAATAAAAGGAATCAAAATTGGAAAAGAAGAAGTAATACCCTCACCATTTGCAGAACAGTATTTATTAATAGATTCCTCGAGAAACTCAAATGGAGCTACCATATGATCCAGCAATCCTACTCCTGGGCATATATCTGGAGATAAACATGGTTCAAATAGACACATGTACCCCAATATCCACTGAAGCACTATTTACAATAGCCAGGACATAGAAGCAATCTAAATGTCCATCAGCAGAGGAATGGATAAAGAAGATATGGCATATATACACAATGGAATATTATTCAGCCATAAAAGAGCAAAATAATGTCACTTGCAGTGACATTGATGAAGCTAGAGATTGTAATACTAAGTAAGTCAGATAAAGACAAACATTATATATTATCATTTATAAGTGGAATATTAAAAAAATGGTACACATAAACCTATTTACAAGGCAGAGTCACAGAGGTAGAAAACAAATTTATGGTTACAAAGGGAAAGGAGGAGGGATGAATACATTGGAAAATTGGGCTCGACACATATATACTATTATATATAAAAAGATAACTAATAAGGACCTACTGTATAGCATGGGGAACTCTGCTCAATACTCTATAATGACCTATATGAGAAAGGAATCTAAAAATAGTGGATATATGTATATGTATGGGCTTCCCTGGTCGTTCAGTGGTAAAGTATCTGCTTGCAATACAGGAGACCCAGGTTCAATCCTTGGGCTGGGAAGATCCCCTGGAGGAGGGCATGGCAACCCACTCCAGTATTCATGCCTGGAGAATCCCATGGACAGACGAGTCTGTGGGGCTACAGTCCATAGGGTCATACAGTGTTGGACATGACTCAGGCATTTAAGCAGCAGTAGCACATATATGTAAAACTGATTCATTCTACTGTACAGCAGAAATGAACACATCTTAAATCAACTATACTCCAATAAAAATTAATTAAAAATAACATTGATGGAGTCAAGAACATTATGTTGAGCAGAAAAAGACATAACAGAATAATATTATTTCTTTCTATATAAATTAAGATAAAATTAAGCTATGAACACAGCAATGCAAATGTAGTTACTTACTGAAGGTAGGATACTACTGGCAAAGAACACAACATATTTTCTGGTATAAGAATGGCACTTACTTTGTGGTAGGGTGGTTGCTACTTAGACATGTAAAAGGTTATAATTTATCAGACTGAACACATGAGCTTTGTGCATTTTATGTATAATTGCACTTCAACATGTAAGTATACACAAAACCAAGGATAAAGTTGACTAGCATCAGAATTAGTGTAATGACAGGAAACAGGGGACCACATACATCTGGTTTCAAACCTAAGGATTGATAAATCTTACACATACAATGATGAGTGAATAAAATGTAAATCAGGAGCACATGATGTATGCTTTTGTTATATAAATTTTTTTTCAAATGGGTATGGAAATGATTATCCTGACTGTCAAGATAGTAACTACATTTTGGGGAAGGTAGGAGTATGAGTGATCAGGGTGTTACATAAAGAGTCTTTGGGGTTCTGTCAATGTTCTTCTTTTTTTTTTTTTAACTTTTTTGGTGATACATTGATATATTGGTTTTCACTGTGTCAAAAAATATATTAAACATAAAAAAATGGAGCATATTGCAAAAGTCAATCAGACAACTGAAAATATTGAGCACAATTTTAGTTGCTATTGGATGAAAAATCAGTCTAAAATCAACTTAACATGAAAACTAGAGCTGGCATTTGAATTAAAGATGATGCTGTTAAAGTGCTGCACTCAATACATTAGCAAATTTGGAAAACTCAACAGTGGCCACAGGGTTGGAAAAGGTCAGTTTTAATTCCAATTCCAAAGAAAAGCAATGCCAAAGAACATTCAAACTATCCAATAGTTGTGCTCATTTCACATGCTAGCAAGGTAATACTCAAATCCTATAAGCAAGGCTTCAGAAGACTATGAACTAAGGATTTCCAGATGTATAAGCTGGATTTAGAAAAGGCAGAGGAACCAGAGAGAAAATTGCCAGTATCTGCTGGATTACAGAGCAAGCAAGAGAATTCCAGAAAAAAAAAAAAATTTACTTCTGCTTCACTGACTATGCTAAAGTCTTTAATTGTGTGGATTACAACAAATTGTGGAAAATTTTTAGAGACAGGAGTACCGAACCACTTTAACTGCCTCTGAGAAGCCTCCTGAGAAAACTGTATGCAGGTCAAGAAGCATCCGTTAGAACCAGACATGGAATAACAGACTGGTTTAAAATTGGGAAAGGAGTATATCAAGGCTATACATTTTTACCCAACTTATTTAACTTCTATGCAGAGTACATCACACAAAATGCCAGGCTGGATGAATCACAAATTGAAATCAAGATTGCCAGGAGTAACATCAACAACCTTGGTGTGCATATTATATCACTTTGATGGCAGAAGATGAAGAGGAACTGAAGAGTTTCTTGAAGGTGAAAGAGGAGAGTGAAAAATCTGGCTTAAAAATCCAACTTTCAATAACTAAGATCATAACATCTGGTCCCATCACTACAAGACAAATAGATGTGGAAAAAAATGGAAATAGTGAATATTTTTTAGCTCCAAAATCACTTGGACAGTGATTGCAGCCATGAAATTATAAGATGTTTGCTTCTTTGGAAGGAAAGCTATTACCAACTTAGGCAGCATATTAAAAAGCAAAGACATCACTTTGTCAACAAAGGTCTGTAGAGTCAGAGCTATGGTTTTTCCAGTAGTTATATATGGGATGTGAGAATTGGACCATCAAGAGGGCTGAGCACCAAAGAATTGATGCTTTTGAACTGTGGTGCTAGAGAAGACTCCTGAGAATCCCTTAGATGGCAAGGAAATTGAACCTGTAAATCCTAAAGGAAATCAGACCTGAATGTTCATTGGAAGGACTGATGCTAAAGCTGAAGTTCCAATACTTTGAATACCTGATATGAAGAGCCAAGTTACTGGAAAAGATTTTGATACTGGGAAAGATTGAGGGCAGGTGAATGAGGTGATAGGATGAGATGGTTAGATGGCACCATTGAGTTCATGAACATGAATCTGAGCAAACTCTGTGAGATAGTGAAGGACAGTGAAGACTGGTATGTTGCAGTCCATGGCATCACAAAGTCAAACACAAGTTAGTGACTGAACAACAACACTGGATTAAAAGGAATTTCTTTATGTGATAACATAAACATAAATCCATGGACTACATGGATTTAGATTCCCCCTTTTCTGCCTTGCATTCCCTTTTCAGATATAACGGTATATTAATGCTGTGTTTAAGATTTGGTATGTAAAACAGTGTTGATGGTATTCACATGCTTGTTTTAATTATATCTATTTATCCATAATGAAGTATTGTACAAATTTATGGGAAATCAAAAAAGCTAAAGAAAATCCCCCATAATATCCATCCAGGAGAGAATATACTCACATAGACATCGGTTAACACACACTGTGATTCTTCATATAGTTTTATAGAATCCCAGATGCTTCTGAAATTATGTGCTGAATTACAGGTGAAGAAACAGTAGCCACCGAAGGGAAAAAATAGGCTTGCACATTTATAGGACAGAAGCTGACATGAACCTTTTTCAAGGTTTGAAAATGTCCAGTAGACCCTTATTTTTAAAATTGTGCTTGCCTTTGCACTTTTATGTGCCTATAAGAACTAATACAGTTAAGAAGTGAAATAGTATAATCCACTCTTGGCAAGTTTTACAACCAGGTTTTGAGACCCTAGGGCTCAAATATTTTAGTCAAGCAGTGTTCTGAAACGTTGACTCCTGATCTCAGCTTTCAGAGTTAGCTATTGGTAAAAAAAAGTACTTGTAAATCTAAGATACCACTTATCTTGTATAACTTAAGTGTAAGGAAAGTATCAATAACTGGGCTTCCTGGTGACTCAGACAGGAAATAATCTGCCAGCAACACAGGAGACCCTGGTTTGATCCCTGGGTTGGGCAGATCCCCTGAAGAGGGGAATGGAAATCCGTTCCAATAGTCTTGCCTGGAAAATTCCATGGAGAGAGAAGCCTGGTGGGCTACAGTCCAAAGAAACTATCAAGAGGAAAGAATAAGATTAGTTTTGTTTTTTTAACATATCCATCAGTTCAATACAGAGATTAACACAAATTCAAACATAAATTGCAGATCTTGCAATTCAAATATCGGGACATGGATCTAGGGAATGAAGAAAAAACAAAATTATGAGGTTATAGTGAGAAATAAACGGAGTGCCATTTGATTGTGCGCTGGGGTACCATTTGTTCCCTTACTGAATTACTTGAAAAACCTCAGAGCTATGTCATAGGGCTTCTCTGGTGGCTTAGATAGTAAAGAATCTGCCTGCCATGCAGGAGACCCGAGTTCAATCCCTTGGTTGGAAAGATCCCCTGGAGAAGGGAACATCTACCCTCTCCAGTATTCTTGCCTATGGGCAGAGGAGCCTGCTGGGCTACAATGCATGAGGTCAAACACAACTGAGCCACTAACACTATTACTTTCACTTTCAAAAAGAAAACAACACTGAAACAAGCATTTGTCCTCTAGCATTAGAATGATCTTCATTGTGTTCCCTTTTTATTCAATAAAGAAGGGAATCAAATCATTCCAGGTTGCCTCCAGATCCTATTAATCAGTTTTACAAGCCTCTGAAGTAGAGATTGATATTCATGGATTTAATTAATTTAAAAAATAAGTGACACATACAAGATTATTATTTGTAAAGAAGTTTAAAGTACGTATCTGGTAGATGGTGATAAATTGGACATGTATTCTTTCTCCCTTAGCCTTGTTTCCTCATGGAGTTTACTCAAAATTTTAAAGAATGAAGGATATCTGATTCTATCCTTTGATGAAATAGTCTATATTACACTACAGTGATAAACAGATTATTTAGATCAATTGTCTATATAAGAGTCTATGGAGCTTCTCTGATGGCTCAGATGGTAAAGAATCTGCTTGAATTGCAAGAGACCTGGGTTCAATCCCTGGGCCAGGAATATCCCCTGGAGAAAGGAATGACAGTCCACTCCAGTATTCTTGCCTGGAGCATTCTATGAGTTTATACACAGAAACAAAACCAGACATAACAGTAAAATGTATTTATTGTTTTATGATTATTAATAATAGCAAACAAAATAAATTAAACTAAAAATAGTGCAAATATTGAAATATTAAAATTACTTACATTAATGAAATGCATATAAACCCTAAGGGAATATTATGTTGCTGTTAGAGCTATACTTTTGAAAAATTTTTAATGGGGAATTATTTTATCTATAATAAATAGACACATATATGTCTAGAGATAAGATGTTAATCATAGCCATAATTTGTGTATCAAAGTATAAACCCTTATTTCCTAAATTCACAAATAAATTTGTCCACAGATAGGCTATAAAATTTTTCCTTAGTATCCTTATAATTTGTAGAGCTAAAGAAAGACAATCTTTCAGCCCTCTTCATGGATTAAGAGTTTAGTTGGGGAGTCAGTAATTTCTTTTTTATTAAAATATTACAAATGTCCATCTGTTAAAGGGATTATCAGGTTAGCTTAAGAATCTATCAATTTAAGTAGACAAAACCAAGTTGACCATTTTAGATACCATTTCCTTAAAGAATGAAAAGGTATATCCCTTGCTTTTCAACTTGCTCAAATTTGTATTTGTGGGACTATGTATTTCTCAAAACTCAATACTAAAAAACAAGCAATGTAGATGGATGATAAATGATAAAAGACCCTTTATAAAGAAGGATAGATATATGAAAAATAAGCACATGAAAAGAAACATTATTAGCTTTTTGGAAAATGTGAAGCAAAGCTCACACATGTGAGCTATTACTACACAATTATTAAAATAAAAAAAGAAAAGAAAAGAATACTTACAATACTGATACCATGTATGGCAAGGATCCAGAGAAATGCCTGGAGAAAGAAAAAGGTATAGCAGTTACTCTGGAAAATATTCTGGCATATTCTCATAGTTAAACTTGCATTTGTAGGAAATAGCAATGGTATTTCTAGGTATTTACTTTTAAAAGATTTAAACCTATACTTATACAACAATGTATTAATATTTATAGCAACTCTATAAAATTGCCCACCTCTCAAAAAATGAAAACAATCCAAAATTCTTCAATAGGTGAATGCTTAAAGTATGGATGTAGTACATTCATACATATAATATTACATAATAAAAAGAAGAAACTGTTAATAACATTCAGCATTAACAGCAAAGATACTATATGCTTACATTAAAAAGAAGACAATTTAAAAGGGTTGCATGCTATAGAATCATCAAAAAGGAAAACTATAGCAACAAAGGAAAGTGAGATAAGAGAGTGAAAAAGTTGGTTTAAAACTCAACATTCAGAAAACTAAGATCATGGCATCTGGTCTCATCACTTCGTGGCAAATAGATGGGGAAACAGTGACAGACTTTGTTGGGGAGTGGGGCTCCAAAATCACTGCAGATGGTGACTGCAGCCATGAAATTAAAAGATGCTTGCTCCTTGGAAGAAAAGTTATGGCCAATATAGACAGCATATTGAAAAGCAGAGACATGTCTTTGCCAGCGAAGGTCCATCTAGTTAAAGATGTGGTTTTTCCAGTAGTCATATATGGATGTGAGAGTTGAACTGTAAAGAAAGTTGATCACTGAAGAACTGATGCTATTGAAATGTGATGTTGAAGACGACTCTTGAGAGTCCCTTGGACTGCAAAGAGAGCCAACCAGTCCATCCTAAAGGAAATCAGTCCTGAATATTCATTGTAAGGACTGATGCTGAAGCTGAACCTCCAATACTTTGGCCACCCGATGCAAAGAATTGACTCATTTGGAAAGACTCTGATGCTGGAAAGATTGAAGGCAGGAGGAGAAGGCGATGACAGAGGATGAAATGGTTGCATGGCATCATGGACTCGATGGACATGAGTTTTGGTAAACTCTGAGAGTTGGTGATGGACAGGGAGGCCTGGCGTGCTGCAGTCCATGGGGTCGTAAAAAGTAGGACACCGCTGAGCAACTGAACTGACTGACTGACTGACAGTAGCAAAAATGATCAGTGGCTGTCAGTATAGAGAATACAGGAAAGGTATTATTTAAGGGGACAAAAGAATGAGAACTGTGGGGTGATGGAAAGGTTCTATATCTTGTTGGTGGTTGTAATTACATGCATCTCTACATGTATTGAAATTTCATAGCACTATAAACTCTGCTACACAATTTTAATATTACTGTATATTAATATAAAAATAAAATTAAAAATATTATTTTACAATACATTTGTAAATTGGTTTAACATCAAGAGCTTTAAGTTTAAAAAATAGACTAAGAAAGATGTAAGGATTTAAGAAATATTTATAAAAGTAATATAGATCCAGATGTAATATGTAAGAGACAAAAATCATTCTGGCTGATCTTTATGAAACTCTTTGTCAAAGGCAATATAAATTTTCAAATTGAAGAGTATTAGTAGTTAAAATTTCTATTAATCTAAAGTGGATGGATATTCATATTGGGTTGTATTTTTAATTAAATACTTTTAGAACATTTATAAATAAATATTATGATAGATGCATAGGATATTTCATTATTTTTTACTTCCAATTACCACAATGGATTCCAAATTTTCTTCAGTTACAATAATAATAGGCACTCTCACTTTCTAACTCCACACTTTAAAATATAATTTTAGGGAGAGAAAAGATGGGGGAGGAATAGGATGGGGAGAACACTTTCTCCCTCACTACTTCATCAAAAGAACATTTCAGCGCTGAGTAAATTCCACAAAACAACTTCTGATTGCTGGCAGAGGACATCAGGCATCCAGCAAAGCAGATCATTGGCTTCAAAACCAGATAGGAATAAATATAAAAGATGAAAATAGAGACAAAGGAGGTAGGGAGGGAGCCCCGTCCCGGGAAGGGAATCCCATCCAAGGAAGAGACTCAAAAGAGAGGTTTCCTAACATCAGGAAACATTCTCACAGCCATGTCTGGGGCGAGCCCTGGAAGCACAGAGGGCAACATAACAGGAAGGAAGAATAAATAAATAATTAAAACCAACAGATTACGAATTCAACAGTAAAACCCCCAGTGGATAAGCAGCGCAAATGCCTGCATCCGACAGTATCAGTGGGGGTTGGGCAGGAGGAGGAGAGCAAGGCGCCAGCGACAGTGCTTTCTAAGAACTGGGCTGCGGGAGACATAGGCTGCAGGGCTTTTCTTGAGAATCGGGTCATAACGGGGCCAGAATCAGGTCCACGCATGGCTAAAATGAACTATCTTGGACTAGCAAACCAGACTGTGGGATAGCTAACACGTGAAATGCTCGAACATAAGACACCGACAGGCCTGCGCACAGAACAAAGGACGGATTGGAAATAGCCGGCTGCAGACCATCCCCCCTCCAGCGACAGGCAGCCAGAGCCTTAAGTGCTGGAAGGGGGCAATTGCAGCTCAAGAGAGACATTACCTTCCAAACTGCAAGCAGGTTTTGTTGCTAACTAAGACTTCTGGGGGGCTCTGAACATCATCATCTGCCGGAGAAAGAGCCCCAGTGGTACTCCCAGAAAATTGAGCGACCTGGAAAGGCCAGAAGTCACAGCAATTGTGCACACCAAACTCCCTAGCTACTCGGACCTGGGAAGGGAACAAAGCCCAGGATCAACCAAATCCGAAACTCGGAGGGCTTCCTGAGCGCCAAACATGAGCGGCTTAGACCAGGGAGGTGCATGAAGCCTTGGGCAGGCCCCAGATAGCTATCCCGTGGAGCAACAGACAGCCTGAGTGGTGTGCGCCATGAGAAGGGGCAAGCCCAGTGCAGAGTCCACCACCACCCTCCCTGTGTCAAGACGGAAATCAGACACGGAAGAGACCAGCAAACAGAGGAAGTCAAACAGACGGAACTGCCTTGGTAGCGACCCCACACAGCCCACAATGACAGAGAAAGAGCCAGATATACCGTTACTACTTTTATGGTCAAACCTTTTTTTTTGGGGGGTTGATGTGGAAGCGTGATTTTATTTTTTTAAGAATTTTTTTCTTTAAAATTTTCTTTCTGAAAAAAAATTTTTTTTCTTCTTTTCTTTTTCATCTTTTTTTTAAACTTGCTTAAATTTTTAAGTCCTCTATATTTCTATTTATTATTTTTATAACCTAATATTACTTTTCCAAAAAAAAAAAAAAAACCCTATCTTTAAAGCAAACGCCTTATACAGTCCTTTTGGTGGTGGAAGTTGTTGTCTTTTAATAATTCTGGAGCTTTTATTTTATTTTTTTTTTCTATTTTTTAAATATTTTCTCCTTCTTCTTCTTTTCTTTAATATTTTATCTTTGAAAATCCAATCTCTACTCCAGATTTTTAATCTCAGCATTTAGGTATTTGTTGCCAATTTTGTACTTTTAAAAACCTAATCTTCAGTACCCAGCTTTACATGAGTGTGAGATTACTGGCTTGACCACTCTCTCCTCCTTTGGACTCTCTCTTTTCTCCACCAGGTGGCTTCTGTCTCCTCCCTCCCCCTCCTCTTCTCTACCCAACTCTATGAATCTCTGTGTGTTCCAGAAGGTGGAGAACTCTCAGGGAACTGGTCACTGGCCAGATCTGTATCCCTCCTTTGCATCTCCCTCTTTTATCCTCCTGGCCACCTCTATCTAATTCCTCCATCTCCTCTTCCATGTATAACTCTGTGACCACCTCTTAGAGGTCCAGACTTTGGAGTGCACACAAAAAGTGGTTACGGGCTAGCTTGCTCTTTCCTCTTTTGATTCCACCTCATCCCATTCCACTCACCTCTAACTACCCCCTCCCTCTTCTCTACTCCAAGTAACTCAGCGGTCCTCTAGGGGCAACCCTCAAGGTGGAGAAACCTATCATCTTTAACCTAGATGTTTTAACATTAGCGCTGTACAGATGGAGAAATCATGAGGCTATTGTAAAAATAAATCTGAAAACCAGAATCAGGAGGCATAAGTCCAAATCCTGAGATCATCAGAGAATTCCTGAATACAGGGAACATTATCCAATAGGAGCTCATCAAACACCTTCTTACCTACACTGAAATCAAGCTCCACCCAAGGGCCACAAGTTCCAGAGGAAGACATACCACGCAAATTCTCCAGCAACACAAGAACAAGCCCCTGAGCTTCAATATACAGGCAGCTCAAAATATTCCAAAACCACTGACGTCTCATAACCCATTACGAGACACTTCACATCACTCCAGAGAGAGGAAATCCAGCTCCACCCACCAGAACTCCAATACAAGCCTCCCTAATCAAGAAACTTTGACAAGCCACTGATATAACCCCACACACAGAGAGGAAGCTCAATAATAAAGAGATTTCCACAAATTCCCAGAATATAGAAAGGCCACCCCAAACACAACAATATAACCAAGATGAAGAGACAGAGGAATACCCAGCAGGTAAAGGAACAGGAGACAGGCCCACCAAACCAAACAAAAGAGGAAGAGATAGGGAATCTACCTGAGAAAGAATTCCGAATACTGATAGTGAAAATGATCCAAAATCTTGAAATCAAAATGGAATCACAGATAAATAGCCTGGGGTCAAGGACTGAGAAGATGCAAGAAAGGTTTAACAAGGACCTAGAAGAAATAAAAAAAGAGTCAGCATATAATGAATAATGCAATAAATGAGATCAGAAACACTCTGGAGGCAACAAATAGTAGAATATTGGAGGCAGAAGATAGGATTAGTGAAATAGAAGATAGAATGGTAGAAATAAATGAATCAGTGTGGGAAAAAGAAAGACAAATTAAAAGAAATAAGGACAATCTCAGAGACCTTCAGGAGAATATGAAACACTCTGACATTCGAATTATAGGAGTCCAGAAGAAGAAGACAAAAAGAAAGACCATGAGAAAATACTTGAGGAGATAATAGTTGAAAACTTCCCTAAAATGGGGAAGGAAATAATCACCCAAGTCCAAGAAACCCAGAGAGTGCCAAACAGGGTAAAACCCAAGGCGAAACACCCCAGACATATATTAATCAAACTAACAAAGATCAAACACAAAGAACAAATATTAAAAGCAGCAAGGAAAAACAACAAATAACACACAAGAGGATCCCCATAAGAATAACAGCAGATCTTTCAATAGAAACTCTTCAGGCCGGGGAGGGAATGGCAAGACATACTTAAAGTGATGAAAGATAATAACCTTCAGCCAAGACTACTATACCCAGCAAGGATCTGATTCAAATATGAAGGAGAAATCAAAAGCTTTACAGACAAGCAAAAGCTGAGAGAATTCAGCACCACCAAACCAGCTCTCCAACAAATACTAAAGGATAGATTTTAGACAGGAAACACAAAAGGGCATATAAACCCGAACCCAAAACAATAAAGTAAATGGCAACAGGAGCATACTTATCAATAATTACTGTAAATGTAAATGGGTTGAATGCCCCAACCAAAAGGCAAAGACTGGCTGAATGGATACAAAAACAAGATCCCTATATATGCTGCTTACAAGAGACCCACCTCAAAACAACAGAAACATACAGACTGGAAGTGAAGGGCTGGAAAAAGATATTCCATGCAAATAAAGACCAAAAGTAAGTAGCAATACTCATATCCGATAAAATAGACTTTAAAACAAAGACTGTGAAAAGCGACAAAGAAGGCCACTACATAATGATTAAAGGATCAATCCAAGAAGATATAACAATTATAAATATATATGCACCCAACATAGGAGCACTGCAATATGTAAGACAAATGCTAACAAGCATGAAAGGGGAAATTAATAATAACACAATAATAGTGGGAGACTTTAATACCCCACTCACACCTATGGACAGATCAACTAAACAGAAAATTAACAAAGAAACGCAAACGTTAAACGATACAATAGACCAGTTAGATCTAATTGATATCTATAGGACATTTCACCCCAAAACAATGAATTTCACCTTTTACTCAAGTGCTCACAGAACCTTTTCCAGGGTAGATCACATCCTGGGTCATAAATCTAACCCTGATAAATTCAAAAAAATCGAAATCATTCCAAGCATCTTCTCTGACCATAATGCACTAAGGTTAGATCTCAATTACAGGAGAAAAACTATTAAAAATTCCAACATTTGGAGGATGAAAACACCCTTCTGAATAATCAACAAATCACAGAAGAAATCAAAAAGAAATCAAAATATGCATCGTAACGAATGAAAATGAAAACACAACTATACAGAACCTTTGGGACACTATAAAAGCAGTGCTAACAGGAAAGTTCATAGCAATACAGGCATACCTCAAGAAACAAGAAAAAAGCCAAATAAATAACCTAACTCTACACCTAAAGAAACTAGAAAAGGAAGAAATAGAGAACCCCAGAGTTAGTAGAAGGAAAGAAAACCTAAAAATTAGGGCAGAAATAAATGCAAAAGAAACAAAAGAAAACATAGTAAAAATCAACAAAGCAAAAAGCTGGTTCTTTGAAAAAATAAATAAAATTGACAAACCATTAACCAGATTCATCAAGAAACAAAGAGAAAAAAAATCAAACAACAAAATTAGAAACGAAAATGGAGCGATCACGACAGACAACTCAGAAATACAAAGGATCATAAGAGACTACTATCAGCAATTATATGCCAATAAAATGGACAACTTGGAAGAAATGGACAAATTCTTAGAAAAGTACAATTTTCCAAAACTGAACCAGGAAGAAATAGAAAATCTTAACAGACCCATCACAAGCATGGAAACTGAAACTGTAATCAGAAATCTTCCAGCAAACAAAAGCCCAGGTCCAGACGGCTTCACAGCTGAATTCTACCAAAAATTTTGAGAAGAGCTAACACCTATCTTACTGAAGCTATTCCAGAAAATTGCAGAGGAAGGTAAACTTCCAAACTCATTCCATGAGGCCACCATCACCCTAATACCAACACCTGACAAAGACACCACAAAAAAGAAAACTACAGGCCACTATCACTGATGAACATAGATGCAAAAATCCTCAACAAAATCCTAGCAATCAGAATCCAGAAACACATTAAAAAGATCATACACCATGACCAAGTGGACTTTATCCCAGGGATGCAAGGATACTTCAATATCCGCAAATCAATCAATGTAATTCATCACATTAACAAACTGAGAAATAAAAATCATATGATTATTTCAATAGATGCAGAAAAAGCCTTTGACAAAATTCAACATCCATTTATGGTAAAAAAATCTCAAAAAAGCAGGAATAGAAGGAACACACCTCAACATAATAAAAGCTATATATGACAAACCCACAGCTAACATTATCCTCAATGGTGAAAAATTGAAACCATTTCCCCTAAAGTCAGGAACAAGACAAGGGTGTCCACTTTCACCACTACTCTTCAATATAGTTCTGGAAGTTTTGGCCACAACAATCAGAGCAGAAAAAGAAATACAAGGAATCCAAATTGGAAAAGAAGAAGTTTGCAGATGACATGATCCTCTACATAGAAAATCCTAAAGACTCGACCAGAAAACTACTAGAGCTAATCAATGAACATAGTAAAGTTGCAGGATATAAAATCAACACTCAGAAATCCCTTGCATTCCTATACACTAATAATGAGAAAGTAGAAAAAGAAGTTAAGGAAACAATTCCATTCACCATTGCAAAGAAAAGAATAAAATACTTAGGAATATTCCTACCTAAAGAAACTAAAGACCTATATATCGAAAACTATAAAACACTGATGAAAGAAATCAAAGAGGACACTACTTGATGGAGAAATATACCATACTCATGGGTCGGAAGAGTCAATATAGTGAAAATGAGTATACTGCCTAAAGCAATCTACAGATTCAATGCAATTCCCATCAAGCTACCAGCAGTATTTTTCACAGAACTAGATCAAATAATCTCAAGATTTGTATGGAAATACAAAAAACCTCGAATAGCCAAAGCAATCTTGAGAAAGAAGAATGGAACTGGAGGAATCAACTTGCCTGACTTCAGGCTCTACTACAAAGCCACAGTCATTAAGACAGTATGGTACTGGCACAAAGACAGGAATATAGATCAATGGAACAAAATAGAAACCCCTGAGATAAACCCACACACCTATGGACACCTTATCTTTGACAAAGGAGGCAAGAATATACAATGGAGTAAAGACAGTCTCTTTAACAGGTGGTGCTGGGAAAACTGGTCAACCACTTGTAAAAGAATGAAACTAGACCTCTTTCTAATACCATACACAAAAATAAACTCAAAATGGATTAAAGATCTAAATGT
This sequence comes from Nanger dama, assembly GCA_917880005.1. NCBI lineage: Eukaryota > Metazoa > Chordata > Mammalia > Artiodactyla > Bovidae > Nanger > Nanger dama. The sequence goes on from CAKJTW010000007.1 coordinate 44,559,201, forward strand.
AAGACCAGAAACTATAAAACTCCTAGAAGAGAACATAGGCAAAACACTCTCTGACATAAATCACAGCAGGATCCTCTATGATCCAACTCCCAGTATACTGGAAATAAAAGCAAAGATAAACAAATGGGATCTAATTAAAATTAAAAGCTTCTGCACAACAAAGGAAACTATAAGCAAGGTGAAAAGACAGCCTTCTGAATGGGGAGAAAACAATAGCAAATGAAACAACTGACAAACAACTAATCTCAAAGGTATATACGCAACATATGCAGCTCAACTCCAAAAAATAAACGATCCAATAAAAAAATGGGCCAAAGAACTAAATAGGCATTTCTCCAAAGAAGACATACGGATGGTTAACAAACACATGAAAAGATGTTCAACATCACTTATTATCAGAGAAATGCAAATCAAGACCACAATGAGGTACCATTTCACACCAGTCAGAATGGCTGTGATCCAAAAGTCTACAAGCAATAAATGCTGGAGAGGATGTGGAGAAAAGGGAACCCTCTTACACTGCTGGTGGGAATGCAAACTAGTACAGCCACTATGGAGAACAGTGTGGAGATTCCTTAAAAAATTGCAAATAGAACTGCCTTATGACCCAGCAATCCCACTGCTGGGCATGCACACCGAGGAAACCAGAATTGAAAGAGACACATGTACCCCAATGTTCATTGCAGCGCTGTTTATAATAGCCAGGACATGGAAGCAACCTAGATGTCCATCAGCAGATGAATGGATAAGAAAGCTGTGGCACATATACACAATGGAGTACTATTCAGACCTTAAAAAGAATAAATTTGACTCAGTTCGAATGAGATGGATGTAATCGGAACCGATTATACAGAGTGAAGTAAGCCAGAAAGAAAAACACCAGTACAGTATACTGACACATATATATGGAATTTAGAAGATAGTAATGATGACCCTATATGTGAGACAACAAAAGAGATACAGAGGAATAGAATGGACTTTTGGACTCTGAGGGAGAGGGAAAGGTTGGGATAGTTTGAGAGAATGGCATTGAAACATGTATACTTTCTTGTAAGAAACGAAGCGCCCATCTATGTTCAGTGTAGGATGCAGGATGCATGAGGCTGATGCACAGGATGATTCAGGTAGAGGATGTGGGGTGGGAGGTGGGAGGGGGCTTCGGCATTGGGAGATTGTGTTCACCTATGGCTGATTCATGTCAATGTATGGCAAAACAAATACAGTATTATAATTTAAAAAATAAATTAATTAAAAAAATAAAATAATTTAAAAAAAATCTAAAAAAAAAAAAGGAAATGAAGCGCCAGTCTATGTTCAATACAGGATACAGGATGCTTGAGGCTGGTGCACGGGATGATCCAGGGAAATGATATGGGGTGGGAGGTGGGAGGAGATTTTACATTGGGAGATCGTGTACACCTGTGGCTGATTCATGTCAATGTATGACAAAACAAACACAGTATTGTAATGTAGAATAAAGTATTTTAAAAAATAAATAAAGTAATGCAATATAATATATACAAAATAAAATATAAAATAAAATATAATTATATATTACTTTAATAGAGTTTTCAAATGCATATATATTGAATGTCAGTTACTTCTGTTCTCTGACATCATTCTATTGAAAATACACTTGGTATGTATTCTCAAGGTAATTTTATTTTGGTGCTTTGTACTATGCTATAAATTGTAATTTTTTTGATGCAATGAAACTCCACTAACGTTGAATTGTATATGTCCTGGAATTAACATGTTTAACTATATCTCAAGGGCAAAAGTGATATGTGATGTTGTTCTTCAATAATATCAAAAGTGCATTAAGGTAATTAACCATATTAATAAGTTACTATTTCAGTGACACTCTGCTTCTCCATGATTTTGAAGGGATGCAAACTTACATCACTGTATATGAATAAAACATTGTCTGAGTATATTGTAGGAGTAAACTTTCCATACGTTTACTTTTAAGAGCAATATTTTGCTGTAAAAAGTGGATTTTTATATTTTCTCTTAGTACTGATCTTTTCATTTACATTAGACATTGTTTCATTTTCTATTATCTCTTTATAAAAGAGTTGCTTTTCTCAAATGGCCAGCTTTAACAACTTTTCTTTATTGCTCTGATATTCTTTCCTCATTTTTCAATTTATTTAATCAGTCTATTCATTGTAAATCTATTGTGTTCCAAGCAATGTGATTGATACCAGGAGTAAAACAAAGTAGATTACAAATACCCGTGTTCTCATGGAGCTTATAGTCAATAAGGATGATATGGGTTTCTTAGAGATGGGTAAAACATGGATATTAATGTCACTTAGTTGCTAAATTGTTGCTGACTCTTTTGTAACAACATGATCTATAGCCCTCCAGACTCCTCTCCTCTGTCCATGGGACTTCTCAAACAAAAATAATGGAGTGGGTTTCCATTTCCTTCTCCAGAGGATCTTCCTTACCCAGGGACCAAACCCATGTCTCCTGCATTGCAGGCGGATTCTTTACCACTGAAACACGAGGGAAGCTCAACATTAATATTAATCATATGTTAAAAATGAGATTATAAGAATTATGACAAAAATGTGTAGTTTATTTGCTATGAGGATGTGGGATGGGAGGTGGGAGGGACTTCGGCATTGGGAGATTGTGTTCACCTATGGCTGATTCATGTCAATGTACGGCAAAACAAAGACAGTATTGTAATTTAAAAAAAAAAAAAAGACTCGAAAAATAGATAAATAAATAAAAGCAATTAAGTCAGTCTTTTAAACAAGCAGCTGTCTTTGTGACCAGAGTATGTGATGGGAAATTAAAAGTTATAAAATGTAAAAAAAAAAAAAAGATTGTAACAGGTAACCTCATCTAGTTTGGAGTGAAAGAAAACATTCCCTAAGAAAATGGCATTTGAACTGAGATCTGATAGTTGAGGAGAAATTACTTAGATGAAAAGAAGGGAACACAGACATTAGAAGCAAGCACTTATGTGAAGCTGCTGAGTCAGTAGGCAGTGCCCATTTGAAACAATTAAAATGAAGTCAGGCGAGGAAGGAGTACAAGTTGAGACAGGGAAGGATAATTGTAGCAGATTATACCAAATCTTGTTCTTATTAATATACTGATCTTTACTCTGCAAGCAATATGACTGATTCATTAGAGGATTTCAGGCCAGGGATGAAGTTATTAAAATGAAAATATCAAGAGGGTCCACTGAAGTAGTCCAGGTGAAGTAATCATCACCTTCATCAATGAGAAGGTAATAGTTAATACAAAGAAGGATTCAAGTTTTATTCAAGTGAAACAGCAATATAATATGGGATGAGATTGCAAGTGTGGGTGATGGACTGTGCACAGTTGGTCAGAAAATCCTCTGGGTTCGCAGTTGTTTCACTGTAAAAAAGCTAATGTTATTAAATTACCTAAGAAACAAATTTAAGGGACAAGGGCATCAGTTTGGATTTTCATGTTGAATTCAAGTTGCTTCCAAATGATTCAAGTAGCTGAGGGAAATATGCAGTTGAAAACATGTGGGTCTGAAACTTAAAGGTAAGATCAAGGATACTACATTATATTAGGCTGGAAATTGAGGTGGGGAAAACTGAGGGTAGGTAGATGAAAAAGAATTGACATTGAACTGTGGTGCTGGAGAAGACTCTTGAGAGTCCCTTGGACAGCAAGGAGATCAAATCAGTCAATCTTTAAGGAAATCAACCCTGAATAGTCATTGGAAGGACTGATGCTACAGCTGAAGCAAAGCTCCACTTTGGCCACCTGATGAGAAGAACTGACTGAAAAAGACCTGATGCTGGGAAAGACTGAGGTCAAGAGGAGAAGGAGGCGACAGAATGAGATGGTTGGTTGGTATCACTGACTCAATAGAAGTGAGTTTGAGCACACTGTGGAAGATAGTGATGGACAGAGAAGCCTGGTGTGCTGTAGTTCACAGGGTCACAAAGAGTCATACATGACTTAGTGACTGAAGAACAACACCAGCAACAAGTCTGCAAACCCAACATGACTTGACAGAAAAATTGTCTAACTGTGGTCTTCTGGTATACCTGTATCATATTTTCAACTCTGTCTTCCAGTTTGCTAATATTCTTTTCAGCTATATTGGATCTACTGTTTAAACTTTTGAGAATTTTATTTCCATGATTTAGTTTACATTTGTTTAAGTCCTATTTTTAAAAAATATACCTGATCATTTTTTGACAGATTCTCACTACTGAAATTTTTTCTATTTATTTCTTAAAGTATTCTCTACATTATCATTATAAAGACTGAAGTGAGGTGAAAGTTGCTCAATTGTGTCGATTCTGCCACCCCATGGACTATACAGTCCATGGAATTCTCTTGGCAAAATACTGGATTGGGTAGCCTTTCCCTTCTCCAAGGGATCTCCCCAATTCAGGGATCAAACCCAGATCTCTTGCATTCCAGGAGGATTCTTTACCAGCTGAACCACAAGGGAAGGCCAGAAATACTGGAGTTGGTTGCCTATCCCTTCTCCAGTGGCTCTTCCTGACTCAGGAATTAATCTAAGGTCTTCTGCATTGCAGGCAGATTCTTTGTCAATTGAGCTATCAGGGAAGCCCATTATAAGGACTATATCTGAGTATTACCAAAATATGAAATATTTTTTGCTATTAGTCTGATATCCCCTTTGTGGTAACTCTTTTTCCTCTGTGTTTGCTTTTTTTTTTTTCTTTTTCTTTATCAATAGTTCAAATTTCTTAAACTTGTAGAAATATCAAGGGCCTACATTGTGAATGCTTTTCTTCAGGGAAGATTTATATATGTTTCTGCTTGGATGCTGGGTTTACTATTGAATACTCTAGGAATGTGTGTCTAATGCGAGAGCCCTATCATGTAGTGGGACTATAGTGAGGCAGTCACCATGCTTCAGTCAGTTCAGCTCAGTGCAGTTGCTCAGTTGTGTCCAACTCTGTGCCCCCATGAATTGCAGCACCCCATCCATCACCAACTCCCGGAGTTCACCAAAACTCATGTCCATTGGAAAAACCATAGCCTGGACTAGACAGACTTTTGTTGGCAAAGTAGTGTCTCTGCTTTTTAATATGCTGTCTAGGTTGGTCATAACTTTCCTTCCTACATAGCTCCTAATCATTGAAGTTTCCTTACTTTTAGGTTCACTTATTGCTCACAAAACATTGCCCTGGTTTCCAGTTAATTATCCTTTTTCATTTAAAAAGAAGAAGAAGAAGAAAACTTTTTGACTTTCAGAGAATCCTTCCTTTGCTTGCTTGTTTTTTTGTTTTGTTTTGTTTTTTAAGCAGGGTCTCTATTAGATCCATTTCTTTCTAATTTATTAATTAATATCTTTTTTTATTGCACTGGGTCTTTGTTGCTGTGCATGGGCTTTCTCTAGTTGCAGCAAGTGGGGTCTACTTTTTGTTGCAGTGCATGGGCTTCTCATTGTGGAGACTTATCTTGCAGAGCACAGGCTGTAGGCACAAGAGCTTCAGTAGTTGCAGTGTGTGGGCTCAGTAGTTGCAGCTCTTGGACTCTAGACTGCAGACTCCATAGTTTGGCACATAGGCAGAATCTTCCCAAACCAGAGATTATACCCATGTCCCCTGAAGTGGCAGGAGGATTCTTATCCACTGTATCACCAGGAAATTCCTTCCTTTGCTTTCTTACAATCCTAAAACCTGTGTTGTACTTACTAATTTTATTGCAGTGCCATTCTCCTAGAAGTGCAAGACTCATATCACATTTTCAGTAAACTAATACTTCTCATTTAAAGAAATGACTGTAAACAACCAAAATGAGTTTAAAATGTTTTTAGAAAGGACTAATTTTTTTAACTCTGTTCATGTGCTCTTGTTCGATGTACTTGAGTGATGAAAAGTCTTAAGATTTCTCAGTTTTCACTGATTGAGTGGGTCCCTGATTTATCAACACCTCTAAGGTTTCACATAGGAAATAAGAGTGTTATGAGAGAACAAAAATAGAATTTGGGTAGCCAAAGTCGATAAATGTCTGCTAGATATTAGATACTTAGGTTATTTCCAATTAAAAGCTGTACATTTATATGTTATCTGAAGCTCTTTTTATTCCCTTAGAATTATGTGTAGAAAACTTAAAATACACATATTTTCTAGAGGTAGGTACAAGTGAGATTTCCAGTGATTTCAATTTTGTTTCTACTATTTTGTAGTCTCTAAAAATCAAAGATTAAAAACTAAACTCAAAGTATGTAAACATAAATTACTGTGAACTGGACATCTGGAGAGGTGAATTAGTTTATCAGCTGTGTTCTATATTACTCTGCATTTTTGAACTTGGATATACCCTTTTCTCTCATGATGCCCCAGTTGCTTTGCCTATAATTCATATATACACATTCACATGTGTGAACACAATTTCCAGAATTTCATGAAAATCAGATTTATTAATGTGTGGGATAGTACTTTACAATCTATGAAATACCATGTGATTTTTAGGATCCATTTGATATTAATTATAATGAAGAATTGGTTAACATAATTTAAATTATTTCAAAAATAGTATGAATACATTTATAGCTAACTTGAAAATGTTTGTCGTTGAATATGTGTTTATGTGAGTTGTCAGATCATGCCTATTGTGAGCTCAATTAAAGCATACATCTTAGGGTCATTCATGAAATAAATAAGAAATTAATACGCTAATCACAAGGAATACATGAAATGATGTTCATGCTTTTCCTTCTCTGCACAACATCAAGCAAAGAAAATAAGCATGTGTATCAAAATAAATGACCTAATCAAAAAATGGGCCAAAGAACTAAATAGACATCTCTCCAAAGAAGACATATAGATGGCTAACAAACACATGAAAAGATGCTCAACATCACTCATTATCAGAGAAATGCAAATCAAAACCACAGTGAGGTACCATCACATGCCAGTCAGAACGGCTGTGATCCAAAAGTCTACAAGCAATAAATGCTAGAGAGGGTGTGGAGAAAAGGGAACCCTCTTACACTGTTGATGGGAATGCAAACTAGAACAGCCACTATGGAAAAAAAGTGTGGAGATTCCTTAAAAAACTGGAAATAGAACTGCCTTATGACCCAGCAATCCCACTGCTGGGCATACACACCGAGGAAACCAAAACTGAAAGAGACACGTGTACCCCAGTGTTCATTTCAGCACTGTTTATAATAGCCAGGACATGGAAGCAACCTAGATGTCCATCAGCAGATGAATGGATAAGAAAGCTGTGGTACATATACACAGTGGAGTATTACTCAGCCATTAAAAAGAATACATTTGACTCAGTTCTAATAAGGTGGATGAAACTGGAGCCTATTATACAGAATGAAGTAAGCCAGAAAGAAAAACATCAATACAGTATACTAATGCATATATATGGAATTTAGAAAAATGGTAATGATAACCCTGTATGTGAGACAACAAAAGAGACACAGATGTATAGAACAGCCTTTTGGACTCTGTGGGAGAGGGAGAGGGTTGGATAATTTGGGAGAATGGCATTGAAACATGTATAATACCATATAAGAAAAGAATCACCAGTCCAGGTTTGATGCAGGGTACAGAATGCATGGGGCTGGTGCACTGGTATGACCCAGAGGGATGGTACAGGCAGGGAGGTGGGAGGGGGTTCAGGATGGGGAGCACGTGTGTACCTGTGGCAGATTCATGTTGATGTATGGCAAAACCAATAAAATATTGTAAAGTAATTAGCCTCCAATTAAAATAAATAAATTTATTAAAACAGAGAGAGAGAGAAGGAAATATTTGATAACTGATTTTCAACAGAAATAACTCTTCAGAAAGTCACAGAGTAGTAGATTCATTACCACACACCTCCCTCCCCTATATAATGTAGATAAGTAAGTTGTACACAAATCAATACACATCTCTGAGATAAATGATTATAAGAGAAACAATAAAGAAGGAAATAAATAAAAAGAAAAGCACAAAGATGATAGGAAATGACAAAATAAGACTATGTAATAATTGAATATATTTTTTCCAGGTTACCATGTAGTACTTTACATGATAGCATTTGAAAGTTGGATCTTTCTATTTATCCTCCTGCCCATGTGCCAAATAATGTATACATATATATAATAAGAGAAGTGAAAATATTGTTGATTTCAGTCATTTGGAGAGTGTTATATTTTCTATTAAACATAAAACTGGAAAGGAAGTGGAAGGCTTGGAAGCACTTCTGAATACATTATTCACCATTTAGCATACTCTTGTGTTAAAATTGATAATAAAGCTCACATTCTCATAATGAAGAGTACTATTAGAGAATAAAGGGTGGGAAATGAAAACAACAAGTCATTTATAAGAAGTACTTTCTTGAAATATTTGTCCATAGTTATGGTGGAAGCTTTAGGACTCATCTCTGTTGAAGGAGATTCTCTGGGAATATTATATACCAACCACTTTCCCCTTTTAAGCCCTTTATGATTTTGACCTTAACCTGGGACAGCAATTTGGATCAATTCCACTTAAAATGGGATCTGTTTATACCTTCTTGTTTTAATCAGCCTTAGACTGGAGCTGGAATGGGTTGCATAATTATTTAATGGTGCCAGTGTTTGCCAGTCTTTCTCACCAGGTTGAGTCTATCTAACAGATGATTTTGATGTAAAAAGGTTACTTTGCTTACCAAGCAAACAGAGAAAGGCAAGTAGTTTTTTTTTCCCCAGAAATGTAGATGTAGTTTCTTTCTAGGCACCCACACATTGGATAGAATCCCTGACTGAACTCTCCGCAGCAATGTTTCAGGATTCATTTTTAATAAAATTGCTTATTTCAGAGTATAAGATCTACATTCATGCAAAATGAAGAAACCAGATCAGGAGGTAAAGAAAGCTGTTCTGCTGTAATAGTGCAATTTGTTTTTTGGCCATTAAATGAGAATGCTGGGATTTTAATTCCACTATTTGGTTTCCAGCATCTCCTATAATTAATTTTCTCTTATTTTGTTGCTATAGAATCAAATGGCAACTAATGATGTGGAACCCAACGTTGTCAAGACAGTGATGAGCTTCATCTACGAGGTAGGGAAGCTCCTCCATTTGACAAAATGGCAGATGACTTGAGTGGTTTCTAACATTGCCGGGGTCTTGTGCCTTGTGGCAAAGTTCTGCTCAAATTAGACCACCTAGGGACTGCAGTTCCAAACCAAAGCTGTTTTAAATCTTTCACTTGCTTGCTTCTGTACTGCTTTGTCAGTTTCATAACATATTAACTTATTTTGTAAGCATTCTTTTTATCTGATTTATCTGATTTTTTAAGATATATAAAGATTAGGACATTTTAATAGCTGTTTTATTGTTTCTTGATGCCATCACACTGAAATGTAGCAGGGTTTTAAAAAATAAGTATAAAATAGATTTTTATAGATACTGTATTCTGATCAATGAAAGATTAGAAACATATATAAATGAATCAAAGGTATTTAACAATTGGACATTTCATTTTTCAGAAGGCAGAAAAAGCATTAAGCCAAGATAATCTGTTGACAAATTATTAACAGCAAGAGAGAAATTCTTGATTAGGTATGAGAACAATTAAGAACATACCTGTATCATCTTAAAGCTTGTGAAAATCAGAGAATAAAACTTGTAGCATTGGCAATATGTGTTTATCTAAATTGATAGTGAAAACAATATTATATTCAAATTTATAAGAAAAAAATGTTCCAATGATAAGGGAATTTTATACACACACACACCACAAAAACTCTCCTATGAGCTTGGAAAACCTTGAGATGTAACATTCTTTTGAGAATACCACAAGAAGTTATAACAGGATGTTAAGAAAATTTGGTGGAAGTTATATCTGAACTAAAAGATGAATGATAAGTAAGAGTTAGGTGTGGTTTGATGAAGAAGGGGAGGGAAGAGAGCTGTACCAGAGAAAAAGTCTTGAAACAGAGAAAAGAGCACAAGAATATACTGTTTGGAGCGAACCTAGAGGGGAGCAAGATGGCTGGAGCATAGTTAAGAAAAAGAATTGTACGAAATGAGGGAAGGAAAGCTAGCAGAGGTAAGACTTAGCAAAGCCTTGGTATAGGCTATTCCAAAGATGTTTGGAATTTATTCTAAGTTCAGTGTCAAGTCTTCAACAAATTTTAGGCAGAGGAATCAAAATCAAATATGAAATTTACTAAGATAAGTCTTACTAGATTCTGGGGAAAAGTTGAAAAAAGATGAATGTGGAAAACATGTTTATATGAGAACAATTAAGATAGCCATGATATGGGGCTGATGCACAGGATGATTCAAGTAGAGGATGTGGGGTGGGAGGTGGGAGGGGGCTTCGGCATTGGGAGATTGTGTTCACCTATGGCTGATTCGTGTCAATGTATGGCAAAACAAATATAGTATTGTAATTTAAAAAATAAATAAATTTAATAATAATAATAAAAAAAAGATAGCCATGATAATATTCCTTTTAAGCAAAGGGAATGGTTTTAACTAGGGTAACATTAGTAGGAAGAGAGAAGAGTGGAAAGATGTGGGTATTTTGGGAGCCAAAACTCAAACTTAATATTAAGGGATGGGAAGATGTCTTATCCCATGTTTTTCTAACAGTCTGAGAAAGATCAAATTCTAATGTGTTATTTCAGAGGTACAACTGCAATACAATGAAGATAACAAAAAAGTGAATGATGTGAGGAAAGGTATAAATCACTTTGAAAAAACATAGGGATTTGTTCTGTAAATGTCTACCTGTCTAGCAAGGCTTCTCTAAATCAGTTTACAAAAGTAAACTCTCTCAAGTTATTCCTTAAGAGTGAGGATGAAAGGAAATTTATCTTTCTAATTTAATCCCATTTTGTTGTTGTTGTTTTACAGTGCTCAAAATTCTTTCCCCTACAAAGCCAATGGGAATATAAGGAAATGTCAAGTTGTATGACTAATACAGTCTCAATCAATAAATTCTACTTGATCAGTGGGGTAAATGGTGATATCATTTCATGTGATGAGGAACTGGGCAGAAGGTGGGGGGTTTCAGATTTGGGGAGTTCATGCATGTGAAGGCTGACAAAGCTATGGATCTGGTGGATTACACTCCAGTGGGCATCAAGGGGAGGAATTTAAAAGGTTCAGATTTGAGTTCAGAACTGAGTAGATGTATTGTTGGTAATCAAAGCCATGGGAGTGATCAGTATCCAACACCCAACCCCACCCTCAATGAGAAGGTTTGAAATAAGAAGTCACAAGATCAAGGAAGACACACTGAAGAAAATCCAATATATACGGTCAGTTAGAAAAAATAACTTGGAACTAGAACTGAACAGAAAGTTGGTAGAAAGTTGGAACAAAGACAACTAGTTAGTTAATGGAATTTGTCTATTTTAATAAGAGAGAGATCATAGTAACTAGGAAAAAGCCAACAGAAAAGGAAGGCTGAAAATAAGATGATTATAATCAATAACAAAGAGTTTTTGAAAAGTGCAAAGAAGTATCATTTAGAGCTATGGACAGATTGCTTATATGGAGAAGAAATAAATCCAACCTTTATTTTTAATATAAAAATATAAGTGAAAAATATTGTTGATTCGGGTAGCCATGACATTTTTTCTAATATTTTAATTATTTCATTTATTTTTTTCTTGAAGAATGAATAAAGATGATCTGTGAAAATGCTGCAGTGGTGATTTAGATACGGTCTTGAGTTTTTAAAAAAGTAGAAATGTTTAAAATATTTTTGATAGTGGGGGAACAATTTGTACATGGATAAACATAGTAAAAGGGGGAAAAATAAGGTAATGTTATGTATTGAATTGTATTGTGTTGAATTCCCTCTAAAGAGACATGCTATTGTCCTTATTTTCAGTACCTAAAAATGGGATCTTATTTGAAGACAGGCAATGTGATTACCTCTAAAAGGGAATCACGTTGAAATGAGGTCATTAAAGTTGGATTCTGTCCACCATGACCAGTGTTTTTCTGTAAAAAGGGAAAATTTGGAGGAAGAGACAGACACGCGCAGAGGGAAGATGATGTGAAGAGACACCAGGAGATAATAACCATCCACAAGCCAAATGGAGAGGCCTGGAACTTATCCTTGCTTCACAGCCTTGAGGAGAAACCAGTCCTGTTGACAGCTTCACTTTGGACATATATAGTCTGGAACTGTGACCCAGTCAATTTCTGTTATTTAAGGCACAAAATTTTGTGGTACATTGTTAAAGTAAAAATGAAGTTGCTCAGTTGTGTCCGACTCTTTGCCACCCCGGGGACTGTAGCCTACAACACTCCTCCGTCCATGGGATTTTCCAGGCAAGAGTACTGGAGTGGGTTGCCATTGCCTTCTCCAGAGGATCTTCCCAGCCCAGGGACCGAATCTGGGTCTCCCGCATTGTAAGCAGACGCTTTACCCTCTGAGCCACGAGGGAAGTCCTAACAAACTAGTAGAGCTGTTTTGAATAAATTCATTATTACTAGCCTGCCCGAAGGTGAGACTTATTCTCACAACACACCAGGAGGCACATTTTTGCCATTCTTACTTCTGGTGCTCAGTCACGTCCAACTCTTTTCACCCCATGGACTGTAGCCTGCAAGGCTCCTCTGTCCACGGGATTCTCCAGGCAAGAATACTGGAGTAGATTGCCATTTCCTCCTGCAGAGGCTCTTCCCGACCCAGAGATTGATTGCACATCTCCTACACTGGCAGGTGAATTCTTTACCACTGAGTCACCTGGGCTTGATTCTTGCAGAGCTTGGATTTTACTAACAGATTGCATCAAACTGACAAAAAGACAAGAATATCAAGAGCACTGTTAAGAGTGAAAGTCCAGTGTTGTGAATTAGGGAACTAAAAGGAAGAAAACTAGAGTGAAGAGTCCTGAAATATATGGAGACAGTAAGTTCTAATGAGGTCAAAAGAACCATTATACAAGCAGAGATCATAACTCAGAACCAGGAATGAATATAAAAATCGAAGCAAAAAATAATGTCTGAAAGGTCAAAGCAAATATAAAGAAAACATGGGAAAACTCTTCAAATCTAATTCAAAGCTTCCTCACCTTTCAAACCTTCCTATTGCTCTTATCAGAGTTAGTCATTCCCTCCTATATATGTCCTCAAATTTCATTCATTTTTTTTCAATACCAATTCTGTCTTTATTTAAATTTTGATTTTTAAAAGATTTATTTGTATTAGTTTACCTTTTTTATTTATTTATTTTAGTTGGAGGCTTTGTAGTGGTTTTTGCCATACACTGATGTGAGTCAGCCATGAGTTTACATGTTTTCCCCATCCTGAATAAATTGAACTTTTCAATTTGTAATATAATTACTTCAGGTATATTCTGTGATGTCACAATTAGGCATGAAGATTTTCTGCCCTATAACATTCCGTGCCTAATATATACTATATATTGTTGACTGATTAGTGACAAAATGAAAGAGTTTCTAAAAGTGATATTTAGAGCATACAAGGTAAAAAGTTAATGGAAATACCAGGTCTGCTATTCAGAGTTCATGCTATAAGGTTAGTAGAAAGTCAAATTACTGAACTTCTATTTCACCTCTGTCTTTCTGTCAAGGGAATGAGCATCAGACTGAAAGCAAAGATCTAACTTTGGGAAGAAGGGATTGAAGTAAGGAGATAGTAAGAAGTCAGGTAACTGCTCTAAATGAGTTTGTCTCCTGGCTCAAATGAGTTATTTCCCAGAGCTCTGAGAAAAGTCAAGTGTATTAAACTGTTCTTCATGATATTTGAAGAACTATATAGAATGAAGAATTGCTGCAAAATTGGAGATAGATAACTGTTCCTGTTTTAAGAAAAACATCAAAGTAACTACAGATTTAAGCAATAGGTACAAATGCCAGTGAATATTTATGGCCAGGATAATAAAAGCATGGTTTAACCATAAGAGGAAGGAAAAGGCATCATAAATTCCTGAAAAATGAAATGTTTCAAAATTGTCTTCTCAACCAAGTCATCTGATTTCAGAGTCATTCATTGAACCATGATGCTTTGGATTTAATGATTTATTTATGGATCAATTTACTATTTTTTTTCCAAAAGTGATTGCTGAGCATGTTCTAAATTAATACATGTACAAGCTAATGTCTAAAAGTTACACTTGCCATGTCTAATATATATATACACACACACACATATATATATTCTACATTTCAACACAAGATCTGACAAACTTCTCATAATATTCTTTTAGACAAGCAGTGAAAATGCGCTGTAAATGATAATATAATTAGGAATATTATGGATGCTAATGTCAAGGTGTAAAAATTGATGATTACTGACTATGGAACTCAACTTCTGGAAGTTGAATTGCCACTCTGCCACCACCTAAATATCACCTAGGTACCCCACCTTCCTATGCCTCAGTATTCTCATTTATAAAGGAGAATTCTAACCATATTAACCAAAAGGATCATAGTTTGAACTTGTGGATACACATAGAAAACTTCGTGTAGGGTTTGGCATATAATAATCACTCATAATGCTAGTAATTTTTCTCATTAATTTATATATCATTTCAATGGTCTCTTCCTAACATATAGTTTTGCCAACCATTTGACAGATGTTAATGACTTTTAAACCAAATTTGAGAACAGCATGAAACTAGGAGTTTAAGGAGTGATATGAGTATACCTAATTGTTTTGTAATAAATAAAACAATAAAAGGAATATTTTCAGGTAAAATGTATGAGTATAGGGACAATTATTGTTTTAAGGTCACAAAATAAATTGCACATGTTCTAAGGACTTCGGACTTTAGTGGGAAAAGCCTGTCTTAACAAGAGTAATGAGATGCGGTATTATTAGTTTGGTCATTTAAGTATAATTTTATTAATATGTTTCTAGATCACTAAGGGCTCAGTTAAGTCTAGTTTTCAAGTGACAACTTTAGCCAGTTAGCATGTAAATATGCAAACATCCAGGGCTCACTTGAAAACTATTCCTGTGTGAACAAGCAAAGGTGGCAAAGTCCTCCTAAGAAGACAACTGAGACAAAGAAAAGTTTACAGACTAAACACCAAGATCTGAATGTTCTTTGATTGATCTAATCACAATATGTTTCATTAAAAAGATGTATGGAAATGCTTCCATCAAAATAAATATGGCCTGTTTTCATAATAAAATGGATACTAATTTTATATTATGTTACTTTGTGGACTATACTATAAAATAATATTCACTAGTTATATTGCATTATATTAAAATAATCCTTGAAGTATAAAATATTAAATATATATTTATATGTAGGTAAATATGCTTCCCATGCAGCACAAGGATAAAGATTTCGCCTGCCAATGCAGGAGATATGAGAGATGCATGTTCGATCCCTGGCTCAGGAGGATTCCCTGGAGGAGAAAATGGCAATGTACTCCAGTATTCTTGCCTGGAAAATTCAATGAACAGAGGAGACTGGCAGGCTACAATGCATAGGGTCACATGTTTGGACATGACTGAGGATGCATGCACATAAGTAAATACTATGCATTAATATTAAAAAATTATATATTTTTCTAGTTATCAGACTTTAAAAAGTTTTAATTGCAATTAAAATATAGATAACATAAAAATGACCATCTTTATCACATTTTAGTGTACAGGGTTAGATGCATTCACACTGTTGAGCAATCAGTCTCACACATGGCACAATAATTTTAGTAGATATCTATTTTATAGTACAATACAGTCTACTAAAATTTCTTATGTGATGTCTGCTTCATAAATAGGCTGATTTTATTATAATCACTTAAATAATTTTGAAAAATGCTGTTACTAGTTCTTCAGATTCATGTCCCTTTGTTGATTGGCCAGGTTCATTTGCCAGATAGGTGCAGAAGTTTGCAGCAGATACAGGATCTATTCATAAGACAGCCAAGTGAGGACTTTTGCAAAAGCTGAGTGCCAAAGAATTGATGCTTTTGAACTGTGGTGTTGGAGAAGACTCTTGAGAGTCCCTTGGACTGCAAGGAGATCCATCCAGTCCATTCTGAAGGAGATCAGCCCTGGGATTTCTTCGGAGGGAATGATGCTGAAGCTGAAACTCCAGTACTTTAGCCACCTCATGCGAAGAGTTGACTCATTGGAAAAGACTCTGATGCTGGGAGGGATTAGGGGGCAGGAGGAGAAGGGGACAACAGAGGATGAGATGGCTGGATGGCATCAACAACTCAATGGATATGAGTCTGAGTGAACTCTGGGAGTTTGTGATGGACAGGGAGGCCTGGCGTGCTGTGATTCATGGGGTCATAAAGAGTCGGACACGACTGAGTGACTGAACTGAACAGAACTGAACTGAATCTGAAACTCTATATCTATTAAAAAATAATCCCCTTTTCTCAGCTTCTTTCCCAGATCTGGGCAACTCCCCATTCTACTTTCTGTTTCTTCAAGTATGACCACTCTAGATACCTCTTACAGGCAGAATCATTCAGTGTTTCTCTATTTGTGACTTATTTCTTTCACATGTTGTTAACTCTACATTTTGTTTATCCATTCCTCCATCATTAATATTGGAGTACCTCTACCTTTTAGCTGTGTGAATAATGATTTTATGAATATGGGTTTCCATTTATTTATTAAAGTCAGCTTTCATTTATTTTAGCTACTTACCCCAAAATGAAAATCTGGATCACATAGACATTCCATTTTTCTTTCTTTCTTTCTTTTTTTTTTTTTTTTTAGGGATTACCATACTATTTTCCATAGTGGCTGCACCATTCTACATTTCATGTGATAGTGCACAAGAGTTCTGATGTCTCTTCATTGTCAACAATATTTTTTTTTTTTGCTTGGTTTTCTTGTGTGTTTTCCTCCTTTTAAATTTAAATTTATCTAGTTTAATTGGAGGCTCATTACTTTACAATATTGTATTGGTTTTGCCATACATCAATATGAATATGCCACAGGTATACACATGTTCCCCATCCTGAACCCTACTTCCACCTCCCTCCCTGTACCATCCCTCTGGGTTATCCAAGTACACCAGCCCCAAGCATCCTGTATCCTGTATCAAAACTGGACTGGTGATTCTTTTCTTATATGATATTATACATGTTTCAATGCCATTCTCCCAAATCATCCAACCCTCTCCCTCTCCCACAGAGTCCAAAAGACTGTTCTATAAATCTGTGTCTCTTTTGCTATCTCACATACAGGGTTATCATTACCATCTTTCTAAATTCCATATATATGTGTTAGTGTACTGCATTGGTATTTTTCTTTCTGGCTTATTTCACTCTGTATAATTGGCTCCAGTTTCATCCACCTCATTAGAACTGATCCAAATGTATTCTTTTTAATGGCTGAGTAATACTCCATTGTGTATATGTACCACAGCTTTCTTATCCATTCATCTGCTGATGGACATCTAGGTTGCTTCCATGTCCTGGCTATAATAAACAGTGCTGCAATGAACATTGGGGTACACGTGTCTCTTTCAATTTTGGTTTCCTTAGTGTGTATGCCCAGCAGTGGGATTGCTGGGTCATAAGGCAGTTCTATTTCCAGTTTTTAAGGAATCTCCACACTGTTCTCCATAGTGGCTGTTCTAGTTTGCATTCCCACCAGCAGTGTAAGAGGGTTCCCTTTTCTCCCCATCCTCTCCAGCATTTATTGCTTGTAGACTTTTGGATTGCAGCCATTCTGACTGGCATGCAATGGTACCTCATTGTGGTTTTGATTTGCATTTCTCTGATAATGAATGATGTTGAGCATCTTTTCATGTGTTTGTTAGCCATTTGTATGTCATCTTTGGAGAAATGTTTGTTTAGTTCTTTGGCCCATTTTTTGATTTGGTCATTTATTTTTCTGGAATTAAGCTGCAGGAGTTGCTTGTATATTTTTGAGATTAGTTGTCATTGCTATAAATGAATATTGATAAAATCGAAAGAGAAATTAAGGAAACAATTCCATTCACCATTGCAACAAAAGAATAAAACATTTAGGGATATATCTACCTAAAGAAACTAAAGACCTATTTATAGAAAACTATAAAACACTAGTGAAAGAAATCAGTTCAGTTCAGTAGCTCAGTCATGTTCGACTCTTTGTGACTCCATGAATCACAGCACGCCAGGACTCCCTGTCCATCACAAACCCGATTTCACTCAGACTCATGCCCATCGAGTCAGTGATGCCTTTCAGCAATCTCATCCTCTGTCGTCCCCTTCTCCTCCTGCCCCCAATCCCTCCCAGGATCAGAAAATTTTCCAATGCGTCAACTCTTCGCACAAGGTGGCCAAAGTAGTGGCATTTCAGCTTGAGCATCATTCCCTCCAAAGAAATCCCAGGGCTGATCTCCTTCAGAATGGACTGGTTGGATCTCCTTGCAGTCCAAGGGACTCTCAAGAGTCTTCTCCAACACCACAGTTCAAAAGCAGCAATTCTTCAAAGAGGACACTAACAGATGGAGAAATATATCATGTTCATGGATTGGAAGAATCAATATAGTGAAAATGAGTATGCTACACAAAGCAATCTATAGACTCATTGCAATCCTTATCAAGCTACCAACAGTATTTTTCACAGAGCTGGAACAAATAATTTCACATTTTTTGTGGAAACACAAAAGCCTCAAATAGCCAAAACAATCTTGAGAAAGAAGAATGGAACTGGAGGAATTAACTTGCCTGACTTCAGGCTCTACTACAAAGCCACCATCATCAAGAAAGTATGATACTTTCACAAAGACAGAAATATAGATCAATGGAACAAAATAGAAAGCCCAGAGATAAATCCACGCACCTATGAACACCTTGTCCTTGACAAAGGAGGCAAAAATATACAATGGAGAAAAGACAATCTCTTTAACAAGTGGTGCTGGGAAAACTGGTCAACCACTTGTGAAATAATGAAACTAGAACACTTTCTAACACCATACAGAAAAATAAACTCAAAATGGATTAAAGATCTAAACGAAGACCAGAAACTATAAAACTTCTAGAGGAGAACATAAGCAAAACACTCTCCGACATAAACCACAGCAGGATCCTCTATGACCCACCTCCCAGAATACTAGAAATCAAAACAAAAATAAACAAAACAGGACCTAATTAAAATTAAAAGCTTCTTCACAACAAAGGAAACTATAAGCAAGGTGAAAGACAGCCTTCAGAATTGGAGAAAATAATAGCAAATGAAGCAACTGACAAACAACTAATATAAAAAATATAAAAATTATATTTTATATTAACTCATTAAATGCCTTATTTGAACAAGATTATTTCAAAGAATAGCAAAAATGGCCAGAATTAAGTCACTGTTACATAGGAATTGCTTTCACCTCACTTAGTTGTACTTTATTTCATGTCACTTCACTTCATTTTCAGTGTCTAGATTATTATTTTTTTCACATATAGAAGAGAGCAAAACATGCATTTCTGTATATCCTATATAGTTTTCTTTCAAATGGTAATAAAAATTTCAGATAAGTTTTTAAATTCCACTATACATAATGAATAATCATAATATTGATATTATAAAATATATGTAAGATTGATTGATGTAGATGTGAACATGAAAAGGAAACAGTGTAAATAACAGTTTTGGTGTCTTATCACTGCATCTCCCCTTTTAAGTGACTTTCTACATCTGAGATTGGCATTTACTAGAAAAATTTAAAGCTACTCTGGGATATGCACTAATCATTTGAAAATTTTTCTTCACTTGTATTTAATCTTCTTCTCTGAATTGGAAAAATGGTAGACCGTAATATTTCCATTGTTCTCATTTTTTTCTATCTCATTATAGCTATGTGTTTTTTTTTAATTAACTAATAGAGAAACAAAAGTTTGGATAATTAAAAACAATAATAAAATATGTTTGCATAAGTTCTTAATTTTACTTAATGCAATTTATAAGAATAATAGTTGAGCAGAAATCAGGACTTGCAATTTCTAACAGAAATGGTTTGTTTTAAAAAGTTAATTTTCTAGTCTTCTGTTTATAATCGAGCTATCTTTTCTTATAGAAAATACTATAAATAGAGTTCAATTTAAAAACCAGCCCACATGTTTCTATTATAAATTTCTAAAATTGGACATAGTACACTGTCTCTAGCACTACCATGGTATAGCATATTCAACCATGAGCTGTTCAGGCCACACTATGTGCTTACCATGATGCAAATTCTTTGATGACATATATTCATCATTGAATACACTATATTTTTATATGATGAATGAATAAATGAAATGCAGCACCCTGGTAACAAGATAGCAAAATTGAAAACTCATAAAGAAGTTTTAGCCTTTGTAGTATATTTTTATATCCTTCTTTAAATGAATATGTTACTTTTGAGAGAAAAGGAAAAAGAAACTTTTCACCAAAAATTTGCCTCTGAGTGTGATGGATTGATGTTTTAAAATAAGCAATGTTATTGTTCTTAATATAGCAATAAATGTAGAGCTGTATAATAACAGTGAGCCTGTCACATCTCTCTGGAGACTCTTTCATAATCACATAAACCATAACAACAAATGTTTCTAAAGACTGAAAATTGCTAAGAAACCTTAATGTCTGAAGTGTATTATTTAAGTAATATATAAATAAATTCAAGAATAGAGTATTTATTATCCTAGATTATTTATTCATATAACATAGTGAAAAGCTGATCATTGTAGAATTTTGACTGTCAAAAAAGATTAATGGTATTACCTAATTATGTGACTTGGAAAATATTGTTGAATTCACCATACAATTTGAAGTTAAGCATATAGAACACTGTGAATAGTTTTGTTGCAAAGCAAGAATTCCAAACTTCCATTATGGCTGCTGACTGAGCTCATTGACAAGTTTTGTAAATAGGTAATCAGACTTCCAATTTAAACTCTATATGACATCGCCTGTAGATCTTATTTTCCCCATTTCCTTAGAGGCATTGCTTTAACCTAAAGGATATTTTGCAGATTGCAATTCAGAAATTCTTTATAACTTCATCTTAGAGTTATGCTATAATGCAGCACTGTATACAGGTAATCAAAATGTTTCCATACTTTGGATATGAACTAATCAAAATACCCATTAAGCATGCTAACAAGCACACCTGTTATCATTAACAGATTTATTCTCTAATTTTATATGATTGGCACAATCAAATTAAAAGGTGAAAACAAATGGTGATAGCACCCTCTTTATAAAGTATGAGTGATTATTACTGTACATGGTATTAGTAGCAGTTATAAAAATAAATTCCCAGAAGTTATATGCTTATATAATAACAGTAACCTCATTCATTAAAAAAAAAAAAAAACTTGTTACAAGAAGGTAGTAAGGCATTTCTATATATTCTCAGTTATCTTCATTGAAGTCCACAAATAGCTGCTTAAAGATTCTAGATAGTATTATTATTCAATCTAAGCATCTGCTTTTTGTATTTAGATCTAGAGCTATAAATCACAGACTATATTTTGGTTTCCCTTCTCTACTCTGCTAAAGTATTTTTTTCACTCTTAGTTATTTCTTTACTTCTCTTTCAGAAAATAATCTGTCTTTGTAGTTGTTATTGTGATTCAGATATTAATTAATTTTCACATATTGTAGCATATGACAGGGCTGCAATACTTCCATTTGGCTTGCTTGCCCCAACCAAGATCTTGATAATTAAAGTACAGTACGGGACAATACTGTACTGTAAAGTAAAATAAAGTAAATAAATACATAATTTCTCTTAAAAAATAAAATTCAAAAAACAAAAAAAAGGATATATGTATATATACACTGGTATGCATACATATGTATCCATATGCATTTTTATTTTTTTAATTTTATGAAATATGGTTGATTTACAATGTTGTATTAATTTCTGCTGTACAGCAAGTGACTCAGTTACACATATACTTATATTCTTTTTCATATTCCTTTCCATTATGGTTTACCACAGGATACTGAATATAGTTCCCTGTGCTATGGAGTAGGGCCTTGTTGTTTATCCATCCTATATATACTAGCTT
This sequence comes from Nanger dama, assembly GCA_917880005.1. Taxonomy (NCBI): domain Eukaryota; kingdom Metazoa; phylum Chordata; class Mammalia; order Artiodactyla; family Bovidae; genus Nanger; species Nanger dama. The sequence goes on from CAKJTW010000007.1 coordinate 44,581,131, forward strand.
GCAACAGCTAATCCCAAAATCTCAATCCTTCCCTCCCCACCATATCTATATAGAGTATATTTTAACTGTGCTATTTAGTCAATCAAAAACTGGTTATGAGAAATGATATAAATTAAGACTTTTCTTCAAATTTGATCTCTCTTTATATTTCAGTCCCAGTTTAGGTAGGTCATCTTCTTCATAGATGTTCTCTGGACCCAAGTTTTTTCTGACTTTTCACTTTGCTACCTTAGTGTCCCATCTACAAGTTTGAAAGTGGTTAACTCTATCAATCCTAAGAAAAGAGAAAGAGAAGAAATAGAGAGGAAGCACTATTCTCTTAAGAAATTGGTATCAATAGAACATTGTAAGGCAATTTCCTCCCAATTAAAAATAAAATTTAAAAAAAAAAAAAATAAAAGTAAAACTGAAAGTTTTTCAACATACATGTGTTATAATATTTCTTTCCCTTGGGTCTTCTGGGGGATAAAACAGGCATATTTTAATCTGCTAACAATATGTAGCTTTACACTGTGTACTTATGTCATATGATAAGTATGGGTATTAAATGTAGTACAAATATTGTACTGAAATATAATTGCATTTAACTACAATGTATTATAGTCAAAATTTGTATTATAAATATTCACAAAATCAAAATACTGTCTAGGTTTCATCCTTATTACAACAGTTTTGGCAAATATTTGTTCCAATGCTCAATATTATAGCAAAATTTTCCAATGTTTATGCAAAATATTTAAAATTGAAGAACAGAAGTTGTCTTCAAGTTTCAAATGGAAAAGAAATGTCAGTCAACAAGGATAATGCTCAGGAATGGATGTATGGTTGGAGCCTGGAGTATATGCAACATACAAGAGGTGGAATCAGACACAGGAATGAGAGTCAGAAATGAAAAAAATGAAGTGAAGATTTACAGTCATGGTGCCAATCAGGAGCAGTTTGTCAAAGAAACACTATTTTGTATCATAGAGTCAGAATGGAAAAGAGCATGAAGAGAGTGCAAATTTCCTGTGCCACCATAGATGAGGCTTCCTTCATGTGAGTCTGTTTCTTGAGCAAGCCTCCTAATAGTCCTCAAATTTTTCCGAAAAAAAAATTATTAATAGCTAGTTGTTTTAATATTCCCCTAGTTTTATTCGTGTCTTGAAGCTTAATATTTGCCTGAAATATTCTTTTACCAGAAAATTGAGAAACAGCCAAGGTGTGCAAGTCTTAGACAAATTTGATACAGATGTTGAGTTGCTAGGAGCAAGTATCAATTATCTTTGATTATAGGAATATAGATTGAGTAAATTCTAAAGTAGAAAAGGGTTAATTTAACAGTACAAGGAAACCAAATGTTATAGATCAATACAAATCTTCAACTTCCAACAGTACAAGCCTCTTAATCTTCATGAACATGACAACAAACTTTATTCATATCAAAATTAAAGGTCAGTGAAGTATTTTATGAGCACAGACTGACAACTTCCATCAATACTAACATTTCTAATCCTTATGTGTTCTGTAAGCAGGAAAACTTCAGTTTTATGCCTGACATATCAAATGAAAACACAGTAGAAAGGATATTTTGCTGATCATAATAAATTTAACTGACTCTAACTAATATATGTGATTTTAACTTTAAAATAGGATTGCTAATTAGCAGTTCTATCCATATGAATGAAAAGGACAAAGTGAAATTTGCAAAACTTCTTAAAAAAAAAAAAAAAGACTAAAGATTTGGATCCAGTGGTGAGAAACACAAAGTTTTTGAATAAACACCTTTCCATTCGATGTATGTTTACAATAGTGGAAGGAAAATAGTGCTATTTTTTAAAATTTATTTAACTTTATTTTAATTTATTGCCTGATAGAATCAGGCCATGTTTCAATCTATATAAAATGTGTTTTTCTTTTGTGAGATATCTATATTGGTATTAGCTCAAATTCTAATGTGGAAATATAAAGGACCATTACTTGCTTTCTGTCCCCACATGTAATCTACGAATTGTAAGAATGCAACAATCAAGTACAGAAATATTTGATTATCATGTAGACACTTTTCATATGAGTAAATCAATATATAATTTCACACTACATATTTTGCAAGCTAGCCTGCTGAGCACTCATAAACAGAGCTTGCCCATGCAAAACTGTCTTAGGCATGCATTTAATTGGTCAGGTACATGTGCCCAGCATTAATATTTTACATAAGCCAATCACTTGATTCTGATGAGCCACTAGTACTGAGAACTGGATAAAGACTTTCATAAAGTTTTGTTTTCTTTGCTGCTACACTTGAAAACTTTTTTTTCCTTAAAAATTAAAACTTTAAATTAAAAATTTCCTTAAAAATTAAAAAAATCAGTGTTGGCTAAAAAAAGGGATATTAAAAGTGATTCTTAAGAAGTTTTCAGTAAGAGTGCTGCTGATGGCTTTAATGAGATTTTAAATTTGAAAAAGATAATGAGACACTATTGCTTATCATGCACAGTAAAAATAAGCTACTAAACCAACTGTTTTGTAATGGGTTACATTACCATCATGTGTCATATAACTAGATCTTGAAAGCACCATGAGAATTCCTTTGGAAAGTTGTAGATTGTAATACCCCAGGAATTTGTTTCCTCAACAACCAACAAGGGACCAAAAAGACAGGAAAAGAAGAACTTAACAATATGTGCATTTTCAGAAAAGTATTGAATACTAGTTCCCCTCAAAACACATGCAAAGCTGTCGTTAGCAGCAATAGAAAGTGCATAGGCATATGGAATTTGAAGAGGATATACAATCAAAGTGTCTTGAATATAATGTAACATATGATGCTTCCTTTAAAGCTTTGGTTAGGAAAAATGATATTCAAATAGAATTTTCAATTGTAAACACAGTTCATACCCTTAGTTATCGAGACAACAGGAAGAAATCAGAAATATAGATTATGAGACCAGTTATATGTAATCTGAAATCCTCTGTTGAAATTTTTAAAATATAGGTGGCATTTTATGATTAGAAATGGAAAGTAATAGGCAGTTAATTTATTTTATGATTCAGACCTACTCAGGAAAATATACAATAAAAAGATACATTCATACACAGTGCCACTACCACACACATGATCCTATTTCAATTAACAATTATATATAATGTTTTGAAATGTTTAAATATTCATAACTATTGCTAAATAACAGATAACACTGATATATATTGCATTTATTAAATCACTTATTCATAAAATATCATTGAATTATAAATGCGAAACTGACAGTTGCTGTGAGGATTCATGGAGACACAAAAGACCCTGAATAGACAAACTAATCTTGAGAAAGAAAAATGGAGCTAGAGGAATCAAGCTCCCTGATTTCAGACCATGCTACAAAGCCACTGTTATTAAAACATTATGGTACTGACACCAAAACAGAAATATAGATCAATGGAACAGGATAGAAAGCCATGCACCTGTAATCAATTATTCTACAAAGGAGGCAAGGCTATACAGTGGAGAAAAGACGGTCTCTTCAACAAATTGTTCTAGAAAAACTGGACAGCTGCATGTAAAAAAAAAATGAAATTAGAACATTCTTTAACACCACAACAAAAATAAAGTAAAATGGACTAAAGACCTATATGTAATGCTGGATACTGCAAAACTGTTAAGGGAAGACGTAGGCAGAACACTCTTTGACATGAACTGCACCAATATCTTTTTGATCTGTCTCAAAGAGTAGTGGAAATAAAAACAAATATAAACAAATGGGAACTAATTCAATTTAAAACCTTTTGCACAGAAAAGGAAATAATAAACAAAATGAAAAGACAATCCACAGAATGAGAGAAAATATTCACAAACAACGCAACCATCAAGAAGTTACCCACAAACAGCTCTTGTGGCTCAATATTAAAAAATAAATAAAAAGTGGACAGAAGACCTAAATAGATATTTCTCTAAGACATAGAGATGTCCAAGAGGTACATGAAAAAAAATATATGTTTAACATTGCTAATTATTAGAGAAATGCAAATCAAAACTAGAATGAGGTATCACCTCATTTCACTCAGAATGGCCATCATTTAAAAAAAAAAATCTACAGACAATAAATGCTGCAGGGGGTGTTGAGAGAAGAAAATCTGCCTACACTGTTGGTGGAAATGTAAATTTATATAACTACTATAGAGCACAGTATGGAAATTTTATAAAAACTGAAAATAGAGCTACCACATGATCCAGTAATCCCAATACTCTGTATTTATGTAGAGAAAAATATGGTTTGAAAGGATACATACACCCAAATGTTCACTGCAGCACTGTTTACAATACACAAGAGAGGCAAGCAACCTAAATCCATTCATTGACAGATGAATGGATTATTACTCACTCATGCAATAATACCATTTGCAGCTAAATGAATGAACCTGGAGATTATCATGCTAGAAGAACTAATCAAAGGCAAATACTGTATGATATCACTTTTAAAAGGAATTTAAAAAAATGATACAAATGAACTTATTTACAAAACAGGATGAAACTCAGGGAGTGAATTTATGTTTACCAATGGGAAAGAGAGGGAGAGGAGGAGGGATAGATCGACAGCTTGGGAATGACATGTACACACTGCTATATTTAAAATAGATAACTAATATGGACCTAATGTAAAAAAAAATTAATTTAAAAATAAGATGGTTCTCAATCTCAAAAAAAAAAAAAAAGAAACGAGAAAGAAAAAAATGCATAGTATTTTTGGTTCTTAAAACAAAGAAAAGTGATTGGTCAAACATTTACATTTGTATTTAATTTCAAATATGATGGAAAAAAGTTATCAAGCTAATGATAACACTTGGGAATAACAACTCTATATATGTACCTTATAAGACATATGTACATATGTATACATATAAAATTATATTTGATCACTCCCCAATAAGCTATGTACTTTATATTTTCTTTAGTTTAGTTTTAAGAAATATGTTGTGCTCAAAATAATAAACTCCTTTTGTAGGAAATACCTATAAATATGTATGTGCCTATATAGACATAAAAATTATTTCATTTCATAAAAAGTCTATATTTGATTATCAAAGAAAGATCCATACATTATAGAAAATTAAAATATATCTCAAGAGAATACAAAGCTAAAAGCACAACATCTAGATAATATCATCTTAACATGCCAATAGAAAGTCTTCACAGCATATCTTTATTATATAATATAAATGTATTATGCTGTTACATCCTGATTTTCTACTTTATATTATTTTAATGTGGTATCAGGCCATTAAACATTTTTGTTTCTATGCATACTTTTGGTGAATAATGGTATATTGTGACTATATACCATAATTCTTTCTTCTAATGTTAGATTTTTATGCTGCTTCTGATTTCTACCATGTGAATAGTGCTGAAAGTCCTAGCCAGAGCAATCAGAGGAGAAAAGGAAATAAAAGGAATCCAGATTAGAAAAGAAGAAATAAAACTCTCACTGTTTGCAGATGACACGATCCTCTACATAGAAAACCCTAAAGACACCACCAGAAAATTACTAGAGCTAATCAATGGATATAATAAAGTTGCAGAATAAAAATTAATACACAAAAAGCCCTTGCATTCCCATACACTAACAATGAGAAAACAGAAAGTGAAATTAAGGAAACAATTTCATTCACCATTGCAAAGTAAAGAATAAAATACTTAGGAATCAATTTACCGAAAGACACAAAAGACCTATATATAGAAAACTATAAAACACTGATAAAAGAAATCAAAGAGAACACAAATAGATGGAGAAATATACTATATTCATGGATTGGAAAAATGAATATAGTGAAAATAAGTATACTACCCAAGGCATCACTGACTCGATGGATGCGAGTCTGAATGAACTCCAGGAGTTGGTGATGGACAGGGAGGCCTGGTGTGCTGCGATTCATGGGGTCGCAAAGAGTTGGAAATTACTGAGTGACTGACTGAACTGAACTGAACTGAACCCAAGGCAATCTACAAATTCAGCACAATCCCTATCAAGCTACTAGGGTACAGAATTAGAACAAATAATTTCACAATTTGTATGGAAACACAAAAAGCCTCGAATAGTCAAAGCAATCTTGAGAAAGAAGAATGAAACTGAAGGAATCAATCTGCCTGTCTTCAGACTATACTACAAAGCTACAGTCATCAAGACAGCATGGTACTGGCATAGGTATAGAAATATAGATCAATAGAACAAGATAGAAAGCCCAGAGATAAATACATGGACCTATGGACATCCTATCTTTAACAAAGGAGGCAAAAATATACAATGATGAAAAGAATCTTTTTAACAAGCATTGCTGGGAAAACTGGTCAAAACCTGTTAAGGAATGAAACTAGAACACTTTCTAACATCATACACAAAAATAAACTCAAAATGGTTTAAAGATCTAAATGTATGACTGGAAACTATAAAACTCTTAGATACAAAACTAGGCAGAACATTGTTTGACATAAATCACAGCAAGATCCTCTATGATTCACCACCAAGAGTAATAGAAGTAAAAGCAAAAATAAACAAATGGAACCTAATTAAACCTAAAAGCTTTTGCAAAATGAAAGAAACTATAAGCAAGGTGAAAAGGCAGCCTTCAGAATGGGAGAAGATAATTGAAACTGAAACAACTGACAAAGAATTAATCTCCAAAATATATAAGTAGCTCATGCAGCTCAATATCAGAAAAATAAATGACCAATCAAAAAAATGGGCCAAAAAACAAAACAGACATTTCTCCAAAGAAAGCATAAAGATGTCTAACAAACACATGAAAAGATGTTCAACATCACTCATTATCAGAGAAATGCAAATCAAAACCACAATGAGGTACCATCTCATTCCAGTCAGAATGGCTGCCATCAAAAAGTTTACAGACAATAAATGCTGGAGATGGTCTGGAGAAAGGGAACCCTCTTACATTGTTGGTGGGAATACAAGCTAATGTAGCCACTATGGAGAACAGTGTGGAGATTCCTTAAAAACTGAAACAGAACTGTCATATGACCCAGCAATCCCACTGCTGGGCATACACACCAAGTAAACCAGAATTGAAAAAGACACTTCACTGTTTACAGTCACTAGAATGGAAGCAATCTAGATGTGCATCAGTAGACAAACAGATAAGGAAGTTGTGATACATATATACACAATGGAATAATACTCAGCTGTTACAAAGAACACATTTGAGTCGGTTCTAATAAGTTGGATGAAACTGGAGCCTATTAGACTGAGTGAGTTAAGCCAGAAAGACAAACACCAATACAGTGTATTAATGCATATATTTGGAATTTAGAAAGAAGGTAATGATGACCCTACATACAAGACACCAAAAGAGACACAGATGTAAAGAACAGACTTTTGGACTCTTTGGGAAAAGGTGAGCAGGGGGACAATATGAGAGGGTAGCATTGAAACATGTATATTACCATATGCAAAATAGATAACCAGTGCAAACTCAATGCATGAAACAGGACATCCAAAGCTAGTGCTCTGGGACAACCCAGAGGGGATGGAGTGGGAAGGGAGATGGGAGGGGCATTCAGGACAGTGGGACATATGTACACCCATGGCTGGTTCATTTCAATATATGGCAGAAATCACCACAGCATGGTAAAATAATTAACCTCCGATTAAAATAAATTAACTAATTTTTTTAAAAAAGAGAGAAAGCACATTCGGGCATGATTCACTGCATCCCCTTCTAAGCAAGTTTATAAATTTTCCTGAAATAAAAAGACATAACTTCACAATGTCATCTCAACATAATGATGCATTCTGGAATTCATAGATTGTGAATAAATAAAAAAGTAAAAACGAATGGAAAAGGCAAACATTGGAGAAAAGATATATTTTTTTATTCCTTCAGCATACTGTTTAAAATCAGTTGATTTCTGTTGACCGTTTTCTTCCTCAATCACTAGCAGTTGTTATTTATTGACTGGGTAGCCAGCCCGCTGCAACTGCGGGGCTTTGCCTCCAGTGGGGAAATTGAACTGAAAGCCCTAGAATAAGATACCGTGAAATGAGCGGCAAGTGGCCAAGAGGAGATACCCCACGTCCAAGGTCAGGAGCAGCAGCAGAGAGGAAATACCTCACGTCCAAGGTCAGGAGTGGTGGCTGAGAGGAGATACCCCACATCCAAGGTCAGGAGCAGCAGCAGAGAGGAGATACCTCACGTCCAAGGTCAGGAGTGGTGGCTGAGAGGAGATACCCCACATCAAGGTCAGGAGCACCAGTAGAGAGGAGATACCTCACGTCCAAGGTCAGGAGTGGTGGCTGAGAGGAGATACCCCACATCCAAGGTCAGGAGCAGCAGCAGAGAGGAGATACCTCACGTCCAAGGTCAGGAGTGGTGGCTGAGAGGAGAAACTCCACATCAAGGTCAGGAGCACCAGTAGAGAGGAGATACCTCATGTCCAAGGTCAGGAGTGGTGGCTGAGAGGAGATACCCCACATCCAAGGTCAGGAGCAGCAGCAGAGAGGATATACCTCACGTCCAAGGTCAGGAGTGGTGGCTGAGAGGAGAAACTCCACATCCAAGGTAAGGAACAGTGGCTGCACGTTGCTGGAGCAGTCGTGAAGAGATACCCCATGTCCAAGATAAGAGAAACCCCACTGAGATGGTAGGCCCAGAGAAAGGGCATCAGAGGGCAGACAGACTGAAAATACAGTCACAGAAAATTAGCCAATCTGATCACATGGACCACAGCCTTGTCTAACTCAATGAAACAGCCATGTCATGTAGGGTCACCCAAGATGGATGGGTCATGGTGGAGAGTTCTGACAAAATGTGGTCCACTGGAGAAGGGAATGGCAAACCACACCAGTATTCTTACCTTGAGAAACCCATGAACAGTATGAAAAGGCAAAAAAGAAAAGACATTGAAAGATGAACTCCCTGTGCCAGTAGGTGCCCAATATGCTACTGGAGATTAGTGGAGAAATAACTCCAGAAAGAATGAAAGGACAGAACCAAAGCAAACCAACACCCAGTTGTGGGTGTAACTGGTGATCGAAGCAAGATCCAATGTGGTAAAGAGCAATGCTGAATAGGAACGTGGAATGTTAGGTCCATGAATCAAGGCAAACTGGAAGTGGTCAAACAGTAGATGGCAAGAGTGAACATCAACATTCTAGGAATCACTGAACTAATATGGACTGGAATGGGTAAATTTAATTCAGAAGACCATTACATCTACTACTGTGGGCAGAAATCCCTTAGAAGAAATGGAGTAGCCATCATGGTCAACAAAAGAGTCCAAAATGCAGTACTTGGATGCAATCTCAAAAATGACAGAATGATCTCTGTTCATTTCCAAGGCAAACCATTCAATATCACGGTAATCCAAGCCTATGCCCAACCAGTAACACTGAAGTAGCTGAAGCTGAATGGTTCTATGAAGAGCTACAAGACATTCTAGAGCTAACACCCCAGAAAAGATATCCTTTTCATTATAGGGGACTGGAATGCAAAAATAGAAAGTCAAGAAGCACGTGGAGAAACAGGCAAATTTGGCCTTGGAGTACAGAATGAAGCAGGGCAAAGGCTAATAGACTTTTGCCAAGAGAACACACTAGTCATAAAAACACCCTATTCCAAAACCACAAGAGAAGACTCTACACATGGACATTACCAGATGGTCAATACTGAAAACAGATTGATTATATTCTTTGCAGCCAAAGACACATAAGCTCTATATAGTCAGCAAAAACAAGAATGGGAACTGACTGTGGCTCTGATTATGAACTCTTTATTGCCAAATTCAGACTTAAATTGAAGAAAGTGGGGAAACCCACTAACCATTCAGGTATGACTTAAATCAAATCCTTTATGATTATACAGTGGAACTGAGAAATAGATTTAAGTGTCTAAATTGATAGAGTGCCTGAAGAACTATGGGCAGAGGTTCATGACATTGTACAGGAGACAGAGAGCAAGACCATCCCCAAGAAAAAGAAATGAAAGAAAGCAAAATGGCTCTGAGGAGGCCTTACAAATAGCTTTGAAAAGAAGAGAAGCGAAAAGGAAAGGAGAAAAAGAAAGATATACCCATTTAATACAGAGTTCCAAAGAATAGCAAAGAGAGATAAGAAAGCATTACTTAGTGATCAGTGCAAAGAAATAAGGGAAAATTAAAAAAAAAATGGGAAACACCAGAAATTTCTTTAAGAAAACTAGAGATACCAAGGGAACACTTCATGCAAAGATGGGCTTGATAAAGGACAGAAATAGTATGGACTTAACAGAAGCAGAAGATATTAAGATGTGGCAACAATACACAGAAGAACTGTATGATGGTGTGATCGCTCACCTAGAGCCAGACATCCCAGAATGTGAAGTTAAGTGGGCCTTAGGAAGCATCATTATAAACAAAATTAGTGGAAGTGATGGAATTCCAGTTGAGCTATTTCAAATCCTGAAAGATGATGCTGTGAAAGTGCTGCACTCAATATGCCAGCGAATTTGGAAAACTCAGCATTGGCTTCAGGACTCGACAAAGTCAGTTTTCATTGCAGTCCCAAAGAAAGGCAATGCCAAAGAATGCTCAAACTAACACAACTGCTCTTATCTCACACGCTAGTAAAACAATGCTCCAAATTCTCCAAGTCAGGCTTTAGCAATAAATAAACCGTGAACTTCCAGATATTCAAGCTGGTTTTAGAAAAGGCAGAGGAGCCAGACATTAAATTGTCAATATCTGCTGGATCATCGAAAAGCAAGAGAGTTCCAGAAAACATATATTTCTGCTTTATTGACTATGCCAAAGCCTTTGACTGTGTGAATCACAATAAACTGTAGAAAATTCTGAAAGAGATGAGAATACCAGATCACCTGACCTGCCTCCTGTGAAATCTGTATGCAGGTCAGGAAGTAACAATTAGAACTAGACATGGAACAACAGACTGGTTCCAAATGGGAAAAGGAGTACATCAAGGCTGTATATTGTCACCCTGCTTATTTAACTTATATTCAGAGTACATCATGAGAAACGCTGGGCTGGAAGAAGCACAAAGTGGAATCCAGACTGTTTGGGGAAATATCAATAACCTCAGATATGCAGATGACATTGTCCTTATGGCAGAAAGTGAAGAAGAAGTAAAGAGTCTCCTAATGAAAGTCAAAGAGGAGAGTGAAAAACATTGCTTAAAGCCCAAAATTCAGAAAACTAAGATCATGGCATCTGGTCACAGCACGTCATGGAAAATAGATAGGGAAACAGTGGAAACAGTTGATGACTTTACTTTTTGGGCTCCAAAATCACTGCAGATGGTGACTGAAGCCATGAAATTAAAAGATGCTTACTCCTTGGAAAGAAAGTTATGACTATCCTAGACAGCATATTAAAAAGCAGAGATATTACTTTTTCAACAAAGATCTGTCTAGTCAAGGCTATGGTTTTCCCAGTAGTCATGCACAGATGTGAGAGTGGACTATGAAGAAAGCTGAGTGCTGAAGGATTGATGCTTTTAATGTTGAAGAAGACTCATGAGAGTCCCTTGGACTGCGAAGAGATCCAGCCAGTCCATCCTAAAGGAAATCAGCCCTGGGTGTTCATTGGAGGGACTGATTTTGAAGCTGAAACTCCAATACTTTGACCACCTGATGCAAAACGCTGACTCCATTGAAAAGACTCTGATTCTGGGAAAGATTGAAGGCACAAAGAGAAGGGGGTGACAGGATGAGATGGTTGGATGGCATCACTGAAACACTGAATATGAGTTTGGGTAGATTCCGGGAGTTGGTGATGGGCAGGGAGGCCTGGTGTGCTGCACTCCACTGGGTCACAGGGAGTTGGACATGACTGAGCGACTAAACTGAACTATAACTGAAACCCACTACTTTGTATGACATTTCAATTCAGTCATTTTTTTTTTCATAATCTGAGGAGTCAAAATGCACACAATTCATACTTTGCACATAAGAATATAGTTCCTTCTCATTAGGCTATTTTTATTTTCTAGGCATCATTAGTTACAGTCTATATTCTGAAGAGCTGTCATTTGTTTCATCAGATCCATTCTTCATCCTTCCATCACATCAGCGATCTGTACTCCAGTGTGGCAAGTATAAGAAACAAGAAGGGAGGTACCAAGGCTGGCAGAAGTGGGAGTTCAAGGCATTTATTTTCCCAGCTTTCTCTTAATCTGACCATGGGTTTAAAGTATTACTCTTTTAGTAACTATAGCTCCTGTAAGATGGCTTTATCACACAGTTCTCTCTTGTGTCATGAACCTAAGATTATTGTCCCATTTCTTGCCATTGTCCTAAACCCATCCACCTCTTTGAAAGTAATCTCTTCATTAAACTATCAAATTACCAATTTGAATGTGTCATAAGTTTCTTGCTGTGCTCTCAATTCATGTAGCTTCTTGGAGAGAGAAGAGGCTACTGGAAATGACACAGACCTTACCATTTAGAATTTATGTGATCTGGTTAAATTGCTTGATATCATTTGGCCTTCTTCATCTGTCATGATGTCTAACAATATCTACCTGTAAAGATGTTGTGAGAAGAAAAGTGCACTTGGGACATGACAGGTAAAACGTAGTTAGTATCTGGTATTATTTTTACTTTTCTTGGCCAAATTACCTTAGTAATTAAAAATAAAAATAAATGCATGTGTATATATGTAAGGGGAAGTGATATTATCTATTAATGGCACTATAAAATTTGAATTGATTCTTTAATTCTATTTCAAACACAACACATATGAAATTGTTTTCAAACAACATATAATGGTAGGTATATGCAAGTTTAATCCACATCATACATTGTAAGTTTTAATGTCACTTTTAGTAAAGATCAAAACTCAAAATTTATGTGAAAATTACATCTAGCAAAATAACAACAGCAAAAAGCACAGTGTTAAAATTCAAAAATATTGTCTAATTGATGCCACTGACTGTATATGGCAAAATTATCAAATTACTGCTAATTTTCACATATCCATGTAAATGACATTATATAATATATCAGAATGGTCTATATGGCTGTGATTTCACAATACAACATAGATTTTTATGCTCATATATTTTTGTCTTCTTCCAGTCATTTCCAGGCATCAACCACTTCTGAAGCATATACTGCTCAAAATACCAACTTTGTAACTCTGGCATTAGGTTCAATCAATAAATGTAGTGTAAACAAATATTAACATTGACATGGATTCTATTAATGAATGCATTATAATTTCATGGGATGCATGAACAGATCATTGATTTTTCCACTTCTGAATTTCAATATTGCTATAAGTGTTAGAGATCTCTTTTAACTTTAGAGCTAATTTGGCTCCCAACATCCTACTATTATAATCATAAATAAGATGTACATAACCACTTCAACTTAAAGATGCTTTATGTTAGGGATATTTTAAAGAATAAAGTAAACATAAAATGTTTCTGTATATAGCACCATTCTTGCAAAACTGATACATTTTGAAATTTTAATAAAAACACTTTCATTTTTGGTATATCATAAGAACAGTTAAGGAAAACTGCTTTTGAGAGCTCTTATCATATTTTCTTCATTTTAGGTAAGATGAGGAGATAATGAAAAGTTAGAATATATTTCATTTCTCTGTTCAACACACATTTATTTAATTCTGTGTCATGAAATGTACTAAGCACATTTCTTGAACTAATTAATATTTTACAAATGAAACTATTTAGGAGACACATAAAGTATCATTAACATGAAGATGGTAAGCAAAGTAGCTATAATTGAAGCACAGACAATATAAATCCAAAGTCTACCATTTCAACTACTCTATTTCCCCATACTCAGTACCATTAATACACTTACTTTTTATAAATTTCTAAAATTCGGATGAAAATATATTCTCAAATAACAAAATACAGTTCAATTCACTTTGACTGCTCAATGGTGTCCAACTCTTTGCAACCCCATGGACTGCAGCATGCCAGGCTTCCCTCTCGATCACCAACTCCTGAAACTTACTCAAACTCACGTCCATTGGGTAGGTGATGCCATCCAACCAGTTTATCCTCTGTTGTCCCCCTCTCCTCCTGTCTTCAATCTTTCCCAGCATCAGGGTCTTTTCCAATAACTGAGCTAATCACATCGGGTAGCAAAAGTATTGAGATTTCAGATTCAGCATCAGTCATTACAATGAATATTCAAGACTGATTTCCTTTAGGATTGACTAGTTTGATCTCCTTGCAGTTCAATGGACTCTCAAGAGTCTTCTCCAAAAGCATAGTTCAAAAGCATCATTTCTTCAGGGCTCAGCTTTTTTTATAGTCCAAATCTCACATTCATACATGACTACTGGAAAAAACTTAGCTTTGACTAGATGGACCTTTCTTAGCAAAGCAATGTCTCTGCATTTAATATGCTGTCTAGGTTGGTCATAGCTTTTCTTTCAAGGAGCAAGCATCTTTTAATTTTATGGCTACAGTCACTATCTGCAGTGATTTTGGAGCCCCCCAAAATAAAGTCTGTCACAGTTTCCATTGTTTCCCCATCTATTTGCCAAGAAGTGATGGGATGGGACTGGATATCATGATATTAGTTTTCTGAATGCTAGTTTTAAGCCAAATTTTATTGCCCCTGTACAATACATAAGCCTCCACCCATAGTTCTTCAGGCAGTTTGTCTACCTATGTCATATAACATATATTAAAGTGTTCTTATCTTAGTATATCTTTTCAGTTATAGCATGTTAATTGGAGAAGGAAATGGCAACCCACTCCAGTGTTCTTGCCTGGAGAGTCCCAGGGACGAGGGTACCTGGTGGGCTGCCGTATCTGGGGCTGCACAGAGTGAGACACGATTGAAGTGACTTAGCAGTAGCAGCAGCAGCAGCATGCTAATTATAATTATATTTGATAGTCCCAAAGTCTAGAAGCTCTTCCTAGTAGGAAAGAAATTATAATGTATTCAGTGCAATTGTGGGGTTAAATGTTTTAATATTCAATTTCTCTCAAAATTATTAACCCACATTTTATATCAAGTAATTTTCCTTTATTTATATATTTTTCTTACTGGAACAAATATTTCTTGAATAAATTTTATAGTGGTATATGTCTCTGTAGCTTAGGAAGCATAGAAATATTTTATTTCAACAAAATATTATAAAGATAGCATGCAATACTAGCTGAAATATTGCAACTAGTGTTATAAATCTTGGAACTCAGAAATACATCATGGGATTAAAATAACCATGTCTTCACTCTCCTTATAACTACTGAAAGAAGAAACATAGGAAATATATTAAATTTCTCATTTGTACTCATCCTTAGCACATAGTTAATCACTAATATCTATAGATATTTGCATCTCAGTATCTTTTTATTTAATAGCTCTCACTGTCTAAAGATGAAATGCTACTGCTTATTTTCATTTCTTTCGATGAAGAGAAGTAAAGAGCAGAGTCATCCTTTGGATATATTTTTCATTCTGAACTATATTTTTATCTCTTGTCTTGGACTACAGACTTATTTGTTAATTGCATTAATGTTCAGTTCAGTTCAGTTCAGTCGCTCAGTCGTGTCTGACTCTTTGTGATCCCATGAATCGCAGCACACCAGGCCTCCCTGTCCACCACAAACTCCCAGAGTTCACTCAGACTCACGCCCATCGAGTCCATGATGCCATCCAGCCATCTCATCCTCGGTCGTCCCCTTCTCCTCCTGCCCCCAATCCCTCCCAGCATCAGAGTCTTTTCCAATGAGTCAACTCTCGCATGAGGCGGCCAAAGTACTGGAGTTTCAGCTTCAGCATCATTCCTTCCCAAGAAATCCCAGGGCTGATCTCCTTCAGAATGGACTGGTTGGATCTCCTTGCAGTCCAAGGGACTCTCAAGAGTCTTCTCCAACACCACAGTTCGAAAGCATCAATTCTTCAGCGCTTAGCCTTCTTCACAGTCCAACTCTCACATCCCTATATGACTACTGGAAAAACCATAGCCTTGACTAGACGGACCTTAGTCGGCAAAGTAATGTCTCTGCTTTTGAATATGCTGTCTAGGTTGGTCATAACTTTTCTTCCAAGGGGTAAGCATCTTTTAATTTCATGGCTGCAGTCTAATATGTAACTTTATTAGTATAGGTAAGAACAGATACTTTACATTAAATAAGTATTTTCAAGGCATCTATATTTTTAAAAGTCGTATGTCAGTTTTGACTATTACTTTTAGATAAATATAGTTGCTTTAATTATAAAAATCAATGCAGAACAAAACATAAAATATATGAAACTATCTCAAGAGATTTAGAAAAGCATTTGACAAACTCCTATGTATCATGAAAGTTATTGACAAGCAGAGAGTACAAGTAATATCTTAATCTGACAAAGCACAACAAATTCAAACTACACTAAATTTCATATTTAAAGGTAAAATACAAAAGTCTTTTCCTGGATAATAAAAATGGAAACAGTTATCTGCTATTATCTTTGAAATTTTTATTTTTCTTGAGAGTATACACAGAATAATCAGTCAAAATAAATAAATTGTATATAGACAGGAAAGAAAGAGATTTAACTCTCATAATAATAAGCAGAGAACTTGAGAGTCTACATAGAAAAATAAAGTAATTCTATGGGTCAACTATTAGAATTATTAATTGCCTGTAACAAGTTTCCTAGAAATTAGATCAATACATAAAAATCTATTTATACATTAAGCATAATTGGTCAAAAGAATATAAATAGATGTTCATTCCCATTGGTAATAAGAAAAATTATAATAAAGACTACAATCAGGTACTATTAGAGCAAAATGTCTAGATAAAGAAGATTGACAAAGGTTGGGATTTACTGAAATTTTCACATACTGAGAATGGTGGGGATGTAAGTTAATTTAGAAGTCTTGGAAACTGCCAGTTTTATTCCAAAGTAAATTAATGACCCAAGGATTCTACTCTAGATCTACATGTAGAGAAATGCTCAAGTGTCCCAAAAGACAAAATTTCATTCAGTGTTATTTATAACAGTGAGATTTGGAAAACAACTCAAACGTCCATAAAAACAAGAATGAGGTACATTCTTATAATGGAAGAGTGCAATGAAACTTTGTTGATACTTATATTGAATTGGATGAATCTCTGAAAAATATGTTTAGCCAAAAGTAAAAGAAACTGAAAGTTACTTAGTCATGTCCAACTCTTTGCGACCCCATGATCTATACAGTCCATGGAATTTTCCAGGCCAGAATACTGGAATGGGTAGCCTTTCCCTTCTCCAGGGGATCTTCCCAACCCAGGATTGAACACAGGTGTCCTACGTTGTGGTTGGATTCTTTACTAACTGAGCCACCAGGGAAGCCCAAGAATACTGGAGTGGGTAGCCTATCCCTTCTCAAGTGAATCTTTTCCACCCAGGAATCAAACTGTGATCCCCTGCATTGCAGGTGGATTCTTTACCAACTAAGCTACCAGGGAAGCCCTAGAGATTAATAGAAGTTTATGGATTTTATAATTCATTCAATGTATTAAGATAAATACATATTAAGAGAATTTTGTTAAGAAAATTTGTAAAATTCTCTTAAAGTTTTATTAAGAGAATTTTAAAATACACAAAATCCTTAATTGTATTTTTTTCTGGCCTTGACATTTGATTTTGATAATTTGAATTTACAGCCATCTCAGACAACAAGCCAAGGATAAAGATAAAAAGAAAAATAAAGCTATTTTTGTTGCTTTGTTAAATTATATCAATCCAAAATGAAATGGTGTGTGGTTCTCAGAATGCAAAGTCCAATGATGAAAGATGCTACTTAAGTAATCATTGAGTTGTATCGCTTTTATATTTTAATTTGTTAAAATCTCAGTTTAAGAATTGCACTTTATTTCTGAAGAAAACACACTAGCAAAAATTCTATGTACATACAAATATTCAGAGCATGTTCTGAAGATCTTTTTATGTCTTTTCCTCAGCTATATTTTATTTCTCACGTAATATATGAAAACATTCAATACAAATGTTCAGATAGTATTGGCATAAACCTAATTAGCATAAGATTATTCAACCAACCAAAAGTAATGTTTTTATGAATGTTCCTAAACTAAACTTTATATTCATTCAGTGTCCCATCCATTCATAAAATGATCATATTTCTTCTGCTGAACTACAGTAGTAAAAAGAACAAGCTAAAAAAAAAAATCAAGTTTGCAAAGATCTTTATTTAGCAATTCAGAAAATCACACTGCAGACCTGTTGTAACAGAATATAGATTTTAAGTGTTTGTAAGATATGCACATAGACTTGATCTTTATTTGAGTCTCTGTGAAAAGTTAAATATATGCAGCAACTGGTATATGTGGAATACTATGATAAGTTTAAAAGTTTTTTGCCTCCTCAGTTCAGTTCAGTCAACTCAGTCGTGTCCAACTCTTTGAGACCCCATGAATTGCAGCATGCCAGGCATCCCTGTCCATCCACCGACTCCCGGAGTTCACTCAGACTTGCATCCATTGAGTCAGTGATGCCATCCAGCCATCTCATCCTCTGTCGTCCCCCTCTCCTCCTGCCCTCAATCCCTCCCAGCATCAAAGTCTTTTACAACGAGTCAACTCTTCTCATGAGGTGGCCGAAGTACTGGAGTTTCAGCTTTAGCATCATTCTTCCAAAGAAATCCAAGGGTTGATCTCTCTCAAATAAATATTTGAGGAGGGTAATATCTTTACTTTAAGAATAGGGATCTTTAGCTCACTTGGGACCTTTCCCAGGATCACAAAACTAGCAAACGAGAAACTTATTCAACTTTGGAGTCTGTTCTGGTTACAAATCCTTGTTTCAAGTTTGCTATGCTTAGTCACTCAGTCATGTCCACCTCTCTGTGGCCCCATGGACTGTATCACACCCCCCACCACCACCAGAATCCTTTGTCTGTGGGATTTTCCAGGCAAGAATCCTGGAATAGGTTGCCATTTTCTTCTCCAGTAGATCTTCCCAACCCAGGGATTAAGCCCATGTCTCCCACACTGTAAGTGGATTCTTTACCATCTAAGCCACCAAGGAACATTTTGAAATGTCTGAATATTTTGGGAATTTTGCATTTCCTGTTATTTGTATTATTAAAACAATGAATATAAAGTTCATACATATTGGGTTCTTCTTATGTCTTTTTGCAGTGATAAGATTAAGCAGACAATTGGTAAATCTTGGATGTCATCTGCATGCTGGCAGATGAATATTCATTTATATAAAAAGGCACTTTTTCCATTTGATGCAAAACAAACATATTTGCACATAGTATATATTTTTAAGTCAAATATATTTGGAATACCTAAATATTCCAAAATATAGCTAAATCTATATATTTTGTTCTCTAAAATAGTATTTTTTCCTGACAGACTTTATAATGAATAAAGCTATTATATGCATGCTACTTATGGTTTATGGAATTTCTAACTTATACTTATTCATAAAGATCACCAAATCAGTGTAAGAAGGGGACATTCTTTCCACCTTTTCATAGTTAAGCAAGAAGAGATGTTGACATATTGAAAGGCATTCAGAAATAAAACTGACATTTTTATTTCAAGGTTTTGCTCTTCTTTCAAGCACATGATCTACCTTGCACCAAGGCTTAATTTTGCAAAGTTTGCATTATCATTGTTTTCTAAAATTTTATTTTGTATTTCAGCCACCTGAGAGGAGTAGCATTTATACTATCAGGCACAGGAAAAAAGACTTCCTCTTCATTGAAGTAATACTTCTCAAGGTTTACAGCACATGATGCCATGTTAAATCTTGGATATAGCTAAGTCCCTACTCTGGCTTTCTTTCTAGTCTGAAACATATTTCTCATTATCTACACAGCTTCATAGTAACAACATAACAAGTCACTTAGGTGCTTGAAGTAGAGCTACTCCGCTCCTGCTACATCATCTGTATTCATAAAATATGCTTAGGCCGTTTTTTTGTATACTGGTGTGATATGATTTGCTGTTGTTCCTGTGGAAGACGGTAGTGGTGGTGATCATGGTTGCTGAGCTTAACTGTTCAGTCGGAGTCGTGAAAAGAAGGACAACAAGGGTCACAATGATGCCTGCCCACATTTGGGCAAGTAAGAAAGGCTGTAGTCTTTATGACTTGGCAGACAAAGACTCATGATATTTTCTTCCAAAAGATCTTGGGAGAAGTAGAACTTGAGAATGTGAGGTGCAGTACAGAATCAACAAAAATGTATTTTCTTGACACAGATTCCAGTACAGTTGTGATTATTGTAAAGCTAGCAGCTTTACAGTACCATATGATATAACATCTTTAGATGCATAGCTGCTGAGACTACCTAGTCTGTGAAAATTGCTGGAAGGAAAAAAAAAAAAAAACTAAAACAGAAAGAGTGGCAAAAAGGAGATGCACAGAAGATTCTGTGTAGTAGGTGATATGCTGATTAATGTTTAACAACTGATTTTCAGAGTAAAAGATGGTTTGTAGCATTTGCCAATTCTCATGGCATAAATATTCCCACCAGGTGTGATTTCAGATTACCAATGCGAAGTAATTTAACACAGAGTTTGGATGAGCCATAGAAGCTGGCAGTAATTCCAGACTGCTGTGCCTTGCTAAGTTGCTTCAGTCATATCTGACTCTGTGTAACCCTATGGACTGTAGCCTGCCAGGCTTCTTTGCCAGCGGGATTCTCCAGACAAGAATACTGGAGTGGGTCACCATGCCCCTCTCTAGGGGATCTTCTTGACCCAGGGATTGAACTGGAGTCTTTTACGTCTGCTACATTGGCAGATGCGTTCTCACTAGTGACAAATAGAAAGCTTTAAAGTACCCACCCTTTTTGTTTACTCTCAGACATATTATTGCAAATGTTTGTGTAAAATGAACACAATTTGAGCAGTTTGGGTGTTCAGGCCACTGTAATTTGACCAAAAGTACCATAATTGGACTCTGGGCAACATATCAGTTACATTTAATATCGCTTTATATAAAATGGTTGCATTTAATATTGCTTTATATAAAATATGGTTTGGGAAATGTTCTGATCCTATCCATAGAAACTTCAAATGCTGTCAGCTCTATTTTCTAAATACATCTTGGATACTTTTCCTGTCTGTTCATTAGTTCAACTTTATGTCCCAAGTACTAGTCTTGTCACTAGAAATATAATGATGAAAAAGATAGGAAAGATTCCTGCCCCTACCTTTTCTTGCTTCAACTACGACAATCTTCTGATATGTTTCACTGTATCTAGGATCTTCATTCTATTTTAACACTGGCCAGACTGATTTTTTTTCCCAAAATTGCAAAAATGATGATCTCATTCTCCCAATTATGTTTTCCCCCAAAGTCCCTCAAAATTAGCCCCTGCCTGGTTTACTCCAGTATCTATCCTAACTCTCTACCACTCGAGTCATGCCAAATATCTTGTCAATTTTAGAACATATGATAAATCGAGCTCTCTTGCCTTTGCATATAATGTACTTTCTGCCTTTCCCATCTCACACTGGAAAACACCAACCTTACAGTTCAAACAAGATTACCTTTTCTGTAAAGCTTTCTCTGACTTATCTCAGAGAAAAGCTAGGTCCTCCATTTCCTACCCCTGCATATTCACTGTGCCCTCTCTAACAGTTTTTTGTTTTAACTTTTTTCCTGTAGCAAAAGGCCATCACATATAGCTACACCACATATACCTACACACATATAGCTCTGTGTGTCCTGCAGTCTCAGGGAACCCTCTTCACAGAAGAGGCTATGTCATGATTAAAGGAGTGATAAGCATAATCTGTGTGAATGAAGAATCTTTGCAACATGGTAACCTTGATACTGTATTTTCCCACAAAATGCAAAAATCACCATAGAAAGAAATTGTGTCTTATCCATTTTTAAAAACTTGCCTATAAACTATACAGAAGCCAATTTTTGTTGAAATGACTTACTGAATACCAAGAAGTGTATTTACCAGTCACTTATATGAATAAGTCCTACTAATGATGTCACCACTCAAGACCATAAGATCTGATGTTTGATTAATCTGTAATTCACACCATGCAAGCTCTTAATCTGAAGTATGTTCAGGTAGTTTAAAATGACCATATTTTAAATTGACTGTAGTTTATTGGTACTTATTTATAACTGACATGTTGTTAAACTACTTCATATACCTAGAAAAAATTTTCATGGAGTAATAGACAATAGTCTCTGATGAAGCTCAGATTCACAATTAATTAGCACAGCCAAAGGTTGTGCTTTTGGCTCGGTCCCTTCACTAAATTCTGCTATGACACATATTTGCATTTACTTAGCACAGCTTGTTTTCATGAAAAGAGCATTTGCCATCAGAATATTTTAAAGCAAATACAGAAAGACTCCATTCCTAAAAGAAGAAAACCAGCATGTAAAGCAGGTGGCTTAAATGTGGACAAATAATATTTTTCATGTATGTAAAGAAGCTCTCACTTGTTCAATTTTTTAAAAACCCATAGTAAAACATAAATAGCACATAATATTCTGCAATTTCATATTATGCTATTCTTTGAAATGTAAATATTTATATAGTACATTAAGACCATTCTATACTATTTTATTAGGTAATTGTTCTACTCAAAGGTATTAATCTTTTTTTTTTGGAGGAAAAAAAAATCTTATGGCAGTTTCAGTTCAATTCAGTTCAGTTCAGTTCAATTGCTCAGTCATGTCCGACTCTTTGTGACTTCATGAATCGCAGCATACTAGGCCTCCCAGCCCATCACCAACTCCTGGAGTTCACTCAAACTCACGTCCATCGAGTCTGTGATGCCATCCAGCCATCTCATCCTCTCTCATCCCTTTATCCCTTTCTCCTCCTGACACCAATCCCTCCCAGCATCAGGGTATTTTCCAGTGAGTCAACTCTTTGCATCAGGTGGCCAAAGTATTGGAGTTTCAGCTTTAGAATCAGTCCTTCCAGTGAACACCCAGGACTGATCTCCTTTAGAATGGACTGGTTGGATCTCCTTGCAGTCCAAGGGACTCTGAAGAGTCTTCTCCAACATCACAGTTCAAAAGCATCTATTCTTTGGCACTCAGCTTTCTTCACAGTCCAACTCTCACATCCATACGTAACCACTGGAAAAACCATAGCCCTGACTAGGTGGATCTTTGTTGGCAAAGTAATGTCTCTGCTTCTGAATATGCTATCTAGGTAGGTCAAAATTTTCCTTCCAAGGAGTAAGCATCTTTTACTTTCACGGCTGCAATCACCATATGCAGTGATTTTGGAGTCCCCCAAAATAAAATCTGACACTGTTTCAAGTGTTTCCTCATTGATTTCTCATGAAGTGATGGGACCAAATGCCATGATCTTCATTTTCTGAATGTTGAGCTTTAAGCCAACGTTTTCACTCTCCTCTTTCACTTTCATCAAGAGGCTTTTTAGTTCCTCTTCACTTTCTGACATAAGGGTGGTGTCATCTGCATATCTGAGGTTATTGATATTTCTCCCAGCAATCTTGATTCCACTTTGTGCTTCTTCCAGCCCATCATTTCCCATGATGTACTCTGCATATACATTAAATAAGCAGGGTGACAATATACAGCCTTGATGTACTCCTTTTCTTATTTGGAACCAGTCTGTTGTTCCATGTCCAGTTCTAACTGTTGCTTCCTGACCTGCATATAGGTTTCTCCAAGAGGCAGGTCAGGTGGTCTGGTATTCCCATCTTTTTCAGAATTTTCCACAGTTTACAGTGCTCCACACAGTCAAAGACTTTGGCATAGTCAATAAAGCAGAAATAGATGTTTTTCTGGAACTCTCTTGTTTTTCGATGATCCAGCAGATGTTGGCAATTTGATGTCTGGTTCCTCTGCCTTCTCTAAAACCAGCTTGAACATCTGGAAGTTCATGGTTCATGTATTGCTGAAGCCTGGGTTGGAGATTTTGGAGCATTACTTTACTAGCATGTGATATGAGTGCAATTGTGCGGTAGTTTGAGCATTTTTGGCATGGCCTTTCTTTGGGATTGGAATGAAAACTGACCTTTTCCAATCCTTTGGCCACTGTTGCATTTTCCAAATTTGCTGGCATATTGAGTGCAGCACTTTCACAACATCATCTTTCAGGATTTGAAATAGCTCCACTGGAATTCCATCACCTCCACTAGCTTTGTTTGTAGTGATGCTTTCTAAGGCCCACTTGACTTCACATTCCAGGATGTCTGGCTCTAGGTGAGTGATCACACTATCATGATTACCTGGGTCGTGATGATCTTTTTGTATGGTTCTTCTGTGTATTCTTGCCAAATCTTCTTAATATCTTCTGCTTCTGTTAGGTCCATACCATTTCTGTCTTTTATTAAGCCCATCTTTGCATGAAATGTCCCCTTGGTGTCTCTGATTTTCCTGAAGAGATGTCTAGTCTTTCACATTCTGTTGTTTTCCTCTATTTTTTTGCATTGATCTTTGAGGAAGGCTTTCTTATCTTACCTTGATATTCTTTGGAATTCTGAATTCAGATGCTTATATCTTCTTTTTATCCTTTGCTTTTGGCCTCTCTTCTTTTCACAGCTATTTGTAAGTCCTTCCCAGATAGCCATTTTGCTTCTTTGTATTTCTTTTCCTTGAGGATTGTCTTGATCCCTATCTCCTGTACAATGTCACAAACCTCCGTCCATAGTTCATCAGGCACTCTGTCTATCAGATCTAGGCCCTTAAATCTATTTCTCACTTCCACTGTATAACCATAAGGGGGTTTGATTTAGGTCATATCTGAATGGTCTAGTGGTTTTCCCTACTTTCTTCAATTTAAGGCTGAATTTGGCCATAAGGAGTTCATGATCTGAGCCACAGTCAGTTCCCAGTCTTGTTTTTGCTGACTGTAAAGAGCTTCTCCATCTTTGGCTACAAATATAATCAATCTGATTTTGGTGTTGACCATCTGGTGATGTCCATGTGTAGACTCTTCTCTTGTGTTGTTGGAAGAGGGTGTTTGCTATGACCAGTGCATTTTCTTGACTAAACTCTGTTAGTCTTTGCACTGCTTCATTCCACATTCCAAGGCCAAATTTGCCTGTTACTCCAGGTGTTTCTTGACTTCCTACTTTTGCATTCCATTTGCTGATAATGAAAAGGACATCTTTTCTGGGTGTTGGTTGTAAAAGGTCTTGTAGGTCTTCATAGAACCATTCAACTTCAGCTTCTTCAGTGTTACTGGTTGGGGCATAGGCTTGGATTACCATGATATTGAATGATTTGCCTTGGAAACAAACAGAGATCATTCTGTTGTTTTTTAGATTGTATCCAAGTACTGGATTTCAGACTGTTTTGTTGACCATGATGGCTACTCCATTTCTTCTAAGTGATTTCTTCCCACAGTAGTAAATATAATGGTCATCTGCATTAAATTCACCCATTCCAGTCCATTTTAGTTCACTGATACCTAGAATGTTTACATTCACTCTTGCCATCTCCTGTTTGACCACTTCCAATTTACCTTGATTCATGGACCTGACATTCCAGGTTCCTATGCAATATTGCTCTTTACAGCATCGTATCTTGCTTCTATCACCAGTCACATCCACAATGGGTATTGTTTTTTCTTTGGCTCCATCCCTTCATTCTTTCTGGAGTTATTTCTCCACCTATTTCCAGTAGCATATTCAGCATCTACCAACCTGGGGAGTTCCTCTTTCAGTATCCTATCATTTCACCTTTTCAAACTGTTCATAGGGTTCTCCAGGCAAGAATACTGAAGTGGTTTACCACTCCCTTCTCCAGTGGACCACATTCTGTCAGATCTCTCCACCATGACCCTCCTGTCTGGATGGCCCCACACGGCATGGCTTGGTTTCATTGACTTAGACAAGGCTGTGGTGCATGTGATCAGATTGGTTAGTTTCCTGTGATTTATGGTTTCGTTGTGTCTGCCCTCTGATGCTCTCTCACAACATTACCATCTTACTTTGGCTTCTCTTACCTTGGATGTGGGGTATCTCTTCACGGCTGCTCCAGCAAAGCACAGCCGCTGCTTCCTACCTTGGACGAGGGTATCTCCTCACAGTCACCCCTCCTGACCTTGAAAGTGCAGTAGCTACTCTAGGCCCTCCTGCACCTGTACAGCGGCAGCTCCTATGGCAGTTTAATGACTATTAATTTTCAAATCAGTTTAAATCTAATTTTGACATATGTATGATACATATACAATACTTTAAATGCATAAACTTTCCTGAGTTCTGACTCATAATATTTAGCATTTTATGTAAAATTAATACTTTTTCAAATACAGTTTATATTGTAATCTTATTTCCATTAAAACATAAACCTGAGATTTTAACATAATAATTTCATTGCACCATGTAATTTGAAGTAACACTTGGATACAAGAAAATGATGTGTGAGTGTGAAGATATAATTCTAGTGAATCTGAACTAAAAATATCTTTGGAGATCTATAATTTTCCAAAGGTTGTGAATAACAACTACAGAAGGATCTAGCATTTCATCCTAATAACACATATCTTCATCACCATACCAACATAATTTTTTCCCACATATGTTAACATTATGTTTCAATGTACTTAGCAGCCTTCACATTTCATATTATTTTATATTTCAATGAATTTGGAAAAGTTTAATGTTTAGAATATTATTGTTATTGTATACATTATACACACACCTTCTAATGTGGGAAATTATAAGTAAACATCTACTTTAATGCAATACTGTTTTGATAATTTTCTGTATTCATACTCTAAAAAATTAGGAGGAATGATCATAGCCCTAAAATTGCACTGAATGAAATTTAACCATACTTTGAGGAATAGCCAAAATTTTTATTTAGGATTTTTAACTGATTCATGGTTTTTCACATTGTTTATTTAAAAGATAATATAAAAATATTATTGTGTTTGAATATAGATTGGTGGGCCTTTCAACTCGTATTAAGATATAACTGGAGGTTTCTTGTCTTGACAAATCTGAAAGGATTTATACAACAGGCTTTCATTACAATTCTGCATGTGCAGCCATTCAGCAATGTTGATCTACACTGCCAAAGACAATTGACAACACACTAAAATCACTGCTGGAATCTGAACACCTAAGGCAAAATGCTGCCTTTAGGGAGGGTCTTCCACTGCTGAATCATCACCAAAAATAGACTGGAAAGGGCATCAGGAGTGTCAGGGTCCCTGATTTAAAGCTCCTGACACCTACTGCTTATGTCATGGGATACTGCCTATAGTCTACCTAAACTTGCTGTACCCAGTTACTTTTTTTTTTCAAATACTTGAATGTAAAGCCCTCACTTTATTTCATTAAGTTACTAAAAAATACCAATGAAACTTCTACATTTCCATAATAGGCTCTCTCTCTCTCTCTCTCTCTCTCTCTCTCTCTCTATATATATATATATATATATATATATATAATTCTTCCCTCCCCATCAGAACTTATTTCCCTATCTTATGAAAAAGAAGCAAATCTATCTCTCACTTTCTTTCTAGGTCAGAGTTAGTTTTTAGTTAGTCAAGATCTGAGGAAAGTCATCAAAAACACAATTTAGTATCTACTGCTGTAGTAAGTTGGTAACAAGTCCTCAAGAAAAGATTTCAGCGACTGATCAACCTGGTTTAAGGAGTGTTCACTTGATTTTGGTAAGAGTTTTAACTTGGTTTTAGAAGGACCCAGACATGATTCCCATTTGAGCAGAAATGGAATATGGTAAGG
The DNA here is from genome assembly GCA_917880005.1 of Nanger dama. NCBI lineage: Eukaryota > Metazoa > Chordata > Mammalia > Artiodactyla > Bovidae > Nanger > Nanger dama. The sequence continues at coordinate 44,608,757 of CAKJTW010000007.1, forward strand.
CTTTGGCTGGAGTTGCAAGGTGGCTTGCCTAACTGCAGCTCAAGGCACAGCCAGACTTGGACAGACCTGAACGATGAGAGCTGTGTTTACTTACAGTTTCACATACCAGGCCTAATTTTAAGTTAGCAGCCTGATGTGTTTTGAAAATATTTGTGTGACACAATATTTTAAAATGTGTTCACACAATATGGTGAGATCTTTCCTTTACTCTGAATAGCATTTTCTGCTAAAAGAAATATTCTAGATGAAAAATATATCCAATCTGTTATGAGATTTAATGTTTACACTTAGCCTGTAAATGTAAAACAGTACAAAGAACAAGTGCCATTCAAGTTGGACCAGATAGTGTTGACCATGCCCCATGATCATAGGATACCTGTGGGCCTGTGATGCATGAGAATTCATTAAGACTCAGTGAGTACAAGGCAAGAGTGTCAGTATTAGCCAGGTACTTATGCTGAAAATAATGACAAAAAAAGAAATGTAAAGACAGCCCATCCCATAATTCTTCTTCATTTCAGTTCTTCTTTATCCATTGGTGGGCTGAAGGTAGCATGGTACAATATGCATACAAAAGGAATTGAAATAAAGACAGCTAATTTTGAGCTAATTTGTGCATTATTTTACTGTTCCAGTAAGAACAAGATACATATTCATATAAGAGCTACAAAATATGAATGGTCTGATTTTAGGGATTCAACTTATTATTTGCCTTTAAAACTGACACAGCACAATATAACGATGAATGGTGGAATTCTTGCCAATAACTTTTCATTTAAATTTTTCTTCACTTAGAATGGCATCAAATGGAAGTAAAAGCAATCTGACAAATCTACAGAAAGACCATTAGAGGGAAAAAATAGTTTTAAATTTTAGTTCTATTAACAGCACTTTTACTTGCTTTTTGAACTAGAGGCCCCACAAATTATGTAGCTGGTGCTGCAGACAGCTATCAGATTGGAGTTAGAGGATGAAAAAGCCAAATGAATGGAAATGAGAAAGATATTACCAAAACTGAAGCATAGCCTGTATTTGTTAAGCTAAAGATAAGCCTAAGTTCAGAAATACACCACATCTTAGAGAGCCTTAAATATAAATCGTACCAAGAGATTTTTGCTTGATCCATTCAGTTCAGTTCAGTTCAGTCGATTAGTCGTGTCGGACACTTTGCAACTCCATGAATCTCAGCACGCCAGACCTCCCTGCTCATCATCAACTCCCGGAGTTCATTCAAACTCATGTCCATAGAGTTGGTGATGCCATCCAACCATCTCATCCTCTGGCATCCCTTTATCCCCCCGTCCCCAATCCCTCCTAGCATCAGTGTCTTTTCCAGTGAGTCAACTCTTCACATGAGGTAGCCAAAGTATTGGAGTTTCAGCTTCAGAATCATTCCTTCCAAAGAACACCCAGGACTGACCTCTTTTAGGATGGACTGGTTGGATCTCCTTGCAGTCCAAGGGACTCTCAAGAGTCTTCTCCAACACCACAGTTCAAAAGCATCAGTTCTTTGGTGCTCAGCCTTCTTCACAGTCCAACTCTCACATCCACACGTAACCACTGGAAAAACCATAACCTTGACTAGATGGACCTTTGTTGGCAAAGTAATGTCTCTGCTTTTCAATATGCTATCTAGTTTGGTCATAACTTTCCTTTCAAGGAGTGAGCATCTTTTACTTTCATGGTTGCAATCACCATCTGCAGTGATTTTGGAGCCCCAAAAATAAAGTCTGACACTACTTCCACTGTTTCCCCATCAATTTCCCATGAAGTGATGGGACCAGATGCCATGATTTTCATTTTATGAATGGTGAGCTTTAAGCCAACTTTTTCACTCTCCTCTTTGACTTTCATCAAGAGGCTTTTTAGTTCCTCTTCACTTTCTGCCATAAGGGTGGTGTCATCTGCATGTCTGAGGTTATTGATACTTCTCCCGGCAATCTTGATTCCAGCTTGTGCTTCTTCCAGCCCAGCATTTTTCATGATATGCTCTGCATATATATTAAATAAGCAGGGTGACAATATACAGCCTTGATGTACTCCTTTTCCTATTTGGAACCAGTCTGTTGTTCCATGTCCAGTTCTAACTGTTGCTTCCTGACCTGCATATAGATTTCTCAAGAGGCAGGTCAGGTGGTCTGGTATTCCCATCTCTTTCAGAATTTTCCACAGTTTACTGTAATCCACACAGTCAAAGGCTTTGGCATAGTCAATCAAGCAGAAATAGATGTTTTTCTGGAATGCTCTTGCTTTATCCATAATCCAGTGGATGTTGGCAATTTGATCTCTGGTTTCTCTGCCTTTTCTAAAACCAGCTTGAACATCTGGATGTTCACAGTTCACGTATCGCTGAAGCCTGGCTTGAAGAATTTTGAGCATTACTTTACTAGTATGTGAGATGAATGCAATTGTGAGGTAGTTTGAGCATTCTTTGGCATTGCCTTTCTTTGGAATTGGAATGAAAACTGACCTTTTCCAGTCCTGTGGCCACTGCTGAGTTTTCCAAATTTGCCTGCATATTGAGTGCAACACTTTCACAACATCATCTTTCAGGATTTGAAATAACTCCACTGGAATTCCATCACCTCCACTAGCTTTGTTCATAGTGATGCTTTATAAGGCCCACTTGGTCTCACATTTCAGGATGTCTGACTCTGTGGGAGTGATCACACCATCATGATTATCCTGGTCATGAAGATCTTTTTTGTAAAGTTCTTCTGAAATTATGTGTAGATATTTGTAATACCCAACTCATGAGAATATTAAGAGGTTTATGTGAGGTAAAATATTTGAAAAATATTATCTAACAGTGGCATAGAATTAACTTATTTTCATTTTGATCAGGTTTTTAAAAAGAAGGCCAACTGGGGTTTGAGAGCTTAACTATAATATAATTTTTAAAATTAAGCCAAACTTTGTAAGGAAATGATCTAAACAGACTATTAACTGTTGAAAGAATAACCCCAATATAAAATGACCAAAATTATCTGAATAGGCATTTCTCCATGCAAAATATACAAATTGATAATAAGGACATGAAAAGATGCTCAGCATACTTAGCCATCAGGGCAATGAATCAAAATAACATTGAGATACCACTTTATACACATTAAGAGAGCTAAGAAAAAAGTCACATGATAGCAAATGCTGAGGAAGATACAGAAAAATCAGATCTCTCATCTGCACTACTGTGGGGGGGGATATAAAAAGCTGGAACAACTTTGGAAAAGAATTGGGCAGCTCTTTGAAGGATTAAACACTGAGGTACTTTATGATCCAGCAATTGCTCTCCAAGTATATACTTAACATAACTGAAAACAGTCAGTTTTAGCAAACTTGCGAATGAATGTTTAGAGTCACTATTCGCAACTGCCAAAAGGTGCAAACAAGCCAAATGCCCATCCAGGAACAAATGGGTAAGCAAAATAAAATATATCCATACAATGAAGCATCATTTAGTCATAAAAAGAGATGAAGTACTGAAAACGGCTACAATTTAGATGAACCTTGATAATAATACACTTAATGAAAGAAACTGTTCCAAAAGAACAGAGTATATGATCCTGTTCATAAGAAATGTTGAGAATTGGGAAATCCAGAGACACAAAGCAAATTAGTGGTTACTTAGAATTTAGAAGAAAGTGGTGAAGGCAAGAGGCAGCTAAAGTGTAAGAGTTCTCCCAGAGTTGATAAAAATCTAATAAAATTGACTGTGGTAATTACTGCACATATCTCTGAATATGCTAAAAACTACTGAATTGTATACTTGTTGTTCAGTTGCTAAGTCATGTCTAACTATTTTTGACCCCATGCAGTGCATCACAACAGGCTTTCCGGTCCTTCACTATCTCCAGGAGTCTGTCAAATTCACCTCCATTGATTTGGTGATGTCATCTAAAAATAAGACTGTGTCACTTCCTTCTCCTGCCTTCTATCCTGCCAGCATCAAGATCTTTTCCAGTGAATTACCTCTTTGAATCAGGTGGCCAAAATATTGGAGCTTCAGCTTCAACATCAATCCCTCTAATGAATATTCAGGCTTGATTTCTTTTAGGGTTGACTGCTTGGCTCTACTGGCAGTTCAAGGGACTCTCAAGAGTCTTCTCCAGCACCAAAGTTTGAAAGCATCAATTCTTTGGCACTCAGCCTTCTTTATAGTCCAGGTCTCACATCTATACATGATTACTGGTACAACCATAGCTTTGAATAGAAGGGTATTTGTTGACAAAGTGATGTCTTTGATTTTTAATAGGCTGTCTAGGTTTGTCATAGCTTTTCTTCTAAGGAGCAAAAATATCTTTTAATTTCATGACTGCAGTCACGAACTGCAGTGATTTTGGAGCCCAAGAAAATAAAGTATTTCACTGTTTCCATTGTTTCCCCATCTATTTGCCTTGAAGTGATGGGACCGGATGCCATGATCTTTGTCTGTGAGTGTTAAGTTTTAAGCCAGATTTTTCACTCTCGTCTTTCACACTTATCAAGAAGCTCTTTAATTCCCTTTCACTTTGTGCCATCAGTGTGGTATCATCTGCATATGTGAAGTTGTTGATATTTCTCCCAGAAATCTTAGTGCTATCTTGTGAGTCTTCCAGCCCAGCATGTCACATGATATACTCTGCATACAAGTTAAATAAGCAGGGTGATAATATACAGCTTTGATGTATTCTTTTCCCAATTTTGAACCAGACTATTGGTTCATGTCCCATTCTAACTGTATGCTCCTTGACCTGCATACAAGTTTCTCAGGATGCAGGTTAGGTGGTCTCATATCCCCATCTCTTAAAGAATTTTCCATTTTGTTGAGATCCACACAATCAAAGGCTTTAGCATAGTCAATAAAGCAGAATTATATATATTTTTGGAATTCCCTCACTTTCTATGTGATCCAGTGTATTTTGGCAATTTAATCTCTGGTTCCTCTGCCTTTTCTAAATCCAGCTTGTACATCTAGAAGTTCTTGGTTCATGTACAACTCAAGCTTAGCTTGAAGGACTTTCAGCATTACCTTGCTAGCAGGTGAAATGAGTACAATCTTACTGTAGTTTGAACATTCTTTGACACCTGTCTTTTGTGATTGGAATGAAAACTGAGCTTTCCCAGTCAGTGGCCACTGATGAGTTTTCCAAATTTGCTGACATACTCAGTGAAGCACTCTAACAACATCATCTTTTAGGATATGAAACAGTTCAACTGGAATTCCATCACCTCTATTAGCTTTGTTTCTAATCATGATTCTTAAGGCCCACTTGACTTCATAGTCCAGGGTGTCTGGCTATAGGTGAGTGTTCACATTATTTTGATAATCTGGGTCTTTAAGACATAATAGTACAGTTTCTCTGTGTATTCTTACCACCTCTTCTTAATCTTGTCTGCTTCTGTCAGGTCTTTGCCGTTTCTGTCCTTATTATGCCCATCTATGCATAAAGTGTTCCCTTGGTATCTCCAATTTTCTTAAAGAGATCTCTTCTCTAGTCTTTTCCATTCTATTGTTTTCCTTTTTTCCTTTCATTGTCCACTTAAGGTTTTCTTATTTCTCCCTGCTGCTCATTGGAACTCTGCTTTCAACTGGGTGCATCTTTCTCTTTCTCCTTTGGCCTTTTCATTTCTTTTCTTAGCTGTTTGTAAGGCTTCCTCAGACAACCATTTTGCCTTCTTCATTTCCTTTTTGGGGGATGGTTTTGATCATCCCCTCCTATACAATGCCAAGAACTTCAGTCCATAGTTCTTCACTCTATCAGATCTAATCACTTAAATCTATTTGTGACTTTCACTGTATAATCATAAAGGATTTTATTTAGTTCATACCTAAATGGCCTAGTGCTTTTCCCTTCTTCCTTCAATTTAAGCCTGAATTTTGCAGTAAGAAGCTCATGATTAACAGTCAGCTCCAGGCCTTGTTTTTTGCTGACTGTATAGGGATTCTCAATCTTTTTTCAGTATCGACTATCTGTTGATGTACATATGTAGAGTCATCTCTTGTGTTGTTGGAAAAGAGTGCTTGCTATGACCAGTGTGTTCTCTTGTCAAAGGTCTGTTAACCTTTGCCCTGTTTCGTTTTATACACCAAGGCCAAACTTGCCTGTTACTCCAACTCTTGCTTCAATTCCTTCTTTTACATTCCAATCCCCTATGATGAAAATGATATCTTTTTTGTTGTTAGTTCTAGAATGTCTTGGAGTTCTTCATAGAATCATTCAAATTGTATATTGAAATTAGTGAATTGTATGGCATTTTAATTAACTCTTAATAAAGTTGCTAAAATATTGAAATCAGGTTATTTAAAATATATTTTCATACTACCAGCAAAGAAAGAGGTTAAACTTTATATATATGAAAGAAATGGCAACCCATGGACAGAGGAGCCCGGCAGGCTACAGCACATGGGGTTGCTAAAGCATTGAACACAACTGAGTGACTAAACAGCAGCATCTGTCTATCTATCTATATAATTTTATATATGCTATATATAATTTAAGTTATATACCATATATATAATACATATAAAGTCAATCACTCTCTGTTTAATTTTTTTTGATGGAATTTTTGTCCACTTCACAAGACAAAGTCTGTAGCATGGCTACACTTGCTGACCTGTCACCATTTACCCATTAACAGGTGTATTATGGTTTGACTTCAGGTAACTAACTTGTTACCACCCAGTTTCTTTTCTTAGGAAGATGCATGTCCCAAATCCAGTGGTGTGTAACATCTTTGCCAGGGGTTGGCTAGGACAGCAGAAGCCTAAGCAAATAACTGAATAGTGTCCCATTGCTCTAGGGGTTGTTAGGAGAAATATGCATCTACTTTAGTTTGCGTTGGTAAAACACAAGGGAATTTTAATGGAGAATTATAGGAAATAATTTTCCTTTTTCTTCAGAGAAAATCACTTGGTAAGCTTTTCAGTATAGCCTCAGAAGCACAGTGATTTTAAAAACGTGTTAAAAAAGCAAGTACAGAAAAGCACAGAGTAAAACTGATTGGAATACAGTTGGTTCGAGATTTTTTTTTTTCTAGGTATTTTGGAAACTAGATTTCTTGTTTGAATTCACTCTCTTTTTACATTTAAATAAAATCAAGAATTTACTCCCAACTTATCCCTGTAGTCCTCTGTATATTCTCAGCCATTACCCTTTAATTTTACTGTTGTTAATGGTTTACTGTTCTTACTTATCTTTACACTGTTTTAGACACTATCATATCTTCTCCAGCTGGGAATTCCTCAGTTCCCAAGTTAAAAGTCATTTACTGAAGGAAAACCCCCAAAATATCCATAATGATCATTTCACTGAACACTTCCCATTTTTTTAGAGCTGTGCACAAAACTGTACTGTCATAATGCTTTCTTCCTACTATATAGATAAATGTTTGTTCACCTCTAGTTTAATGGCAGAATGGAAGTGGTAACTACAGTAAGAGCAAAGAGCTGTTTTTATAAATCAGTATGCTTAGACTACTGCCTAGCTGTTTGTAGGAACTGAGAAAACATCTGTTGAATGGATGAACTTAAAACTTTAAATGAAATGAGCAGAATTGCCACTCAGGTTTTTATTTTAAGGTATTGGTTCCAAAAAGAAAAAAAAATTTAAATTAAGCAAAGCATAATAATAATTTATTTGTAAATAAAAGGGGATTCATAACATTTATGATGCTTGTATTAAATAAATATAAATATATACTAGTAATTGACAGTTATACATCATATATTAAATTAGAATGAGTTATTTAATATTCAACAGACTATAGAATCACAAATATGTATTAAAAAATAGAATGATAACCTTTGACAATGAATTCATGCTGGTATAATGCATTTAATTAATCTTCCACTATAACAAATGGATTGAAAAAAATCTATCTAAAATAATCTACTGTGAATATCAAAGCTTAATATGGGAAATCTTTGAGAACTGTGACTATTTATTTTGCTTTATCCTTAGATATGCAATATGTATTGTGATTAAAATATGGTAAAACAATCAATGTTTCCACTGAAAAATTTAAGGCAGTGATGCTAATTATGGAATAATAATGTTCAACATGTCATACTGAAAGTTAAACTTTTTAATAAGAAAATATGCCAGAAGCAGAAAATATGTAAGGGATTTCAGTCATTTGTAATGAGGACTTAAAATGCATGTCTTGTTGTTATTCAGTCCCTAAGTCATGTTTGACTCTTTGTGACCCCATGGACTGCAGCATGCCAGGACTCCCTGTCCATCACCAATTCCTGGAGTTTATTCAAACTCAAGCCATCCAACCATCTCATCTTCTGTCATTCCCTTCTCCTCCCACCATCAGTCTTTCCCAGCATCAGGGTCTTTTCCAGTGAGTCAGCTCTTTGCATCAGGTAGACAGAGTATTGGAGCTTCAGCTTCAGCATCAGTCCTTCCAATGAATATTCAGGGTTGACTTCCTTTAGGATTGACTGGTGTGATATCCTTGCAGTCCAAAAGACTCTCAAGAGTTCCCAGCACCATAATTCAAAAGCATCAATTCTTTGGCACTCAGCCTTATTTATGGTTCAACTCTCACGACTGATGTTGAAGCTGAAACTCCAATACTTTGGCAAGCTGATGCGAAGAGCTGACTCATTTGAAAACACCCTGATGCTGGGAAAGATTGAGAGCAGGAGGAGAAGGGGATGACAGAAGATGATATGATTGGATGGCATCAGCTACTCAATGAACATGGGTTTGGGAAGACTCTGGCAGTTGGTGATGGACAGGGAGGCCTGGTGTGCTGTGGCTCATGGGGGTCTCAGAGTCAGACACAATTGAGTGACTGAACTGAACTCTCATCTGTACATGACTACTGGAAAAACCATAACTTTGAGTAGGTAGACCTTTGTCACTTAAGTGATATCTCTGCTTTTGAATACACTGTCTCGGTTTGTCATAACTTTCCTTCCAAGGAACAAGCATCTGTTAATTCATGGCTGCAGTCACTGTCTGAAGTGATTTTGGAGCTCAAGAAAATAAAGCCTGTAATTGTTTCTACTTTTCCCCCTCCCTTTTGCCATGGAGTGATGGGACTGGATGCCCCCATCTTAGTTTTGTGAATGTTGAGTCTCAAATTATGTTTTTACTCTCTTCTTTCACCCTTATCAAGAGGCTCTTTATTTCCTCTTCACTTTCTGTAATTAAACTATGTATGTATACAAATGCATAGAAATATCTTCTGTTTAGAGCTATAGTGGATAAACTAAGGCCCCTGGCCAAATCTGGCCTACAACCTGTTTTTGTATCAGTTCAGTTCAGTCCCTCAGTCGTGTCTGACTCTTTGAGACCCCATGAATCACAGCACGCCAGGCCTCCCTGTCCATCATCAACTCCCGGAGTTCACCCAAACTCATGTCCATCAAGTTGGTGATGCCATCCAGCCATCTCATCCTTTGTCATCCCCTTCTCCTCCTGCCCCCAATCCCTCCCAGCATCAGAGTCTTTTCCAATAAGTCAACTCTTCCCATGAGGTGACCAAAGTATTGGAGTTTCAGCTTCAGCATCAGTCCTTTCAATGAACATCCAGGACTGATCTCCTTTAGGATGGACTTGTTGGATCTCCTTGAAGTCCAAGGGACTCTCAAGAGTCTCCTCCAACACTACAGTTCAAAAGCATCAATTCTTTGGCACTCAGCTTTCTTCACAGTCCAACTCTCACATCTGTACATGACCACTGGAAAAACCATAGCCTTGAGTAGATGGAACTTTGTTGGCAAAGTAATGGCTCTACTTTTTAATATGCTGTCTAGGTTAGTCATAACTTTCCTTCCAAGGAGTAAACATCTTTTAATTTCATGGCTGCAGTCACCATCTGCAGAGATTTTGGAGCCCCCAAAAATAAAGTCTGACACTGCTTCCACTGTTTCCCCATCTATTTGCCATGAAGTGATGGGACCAGATGCCATGATCTTCATTTTCTGAATATTGAGCTTTAAGCCAACTTTTTCACTCTCCTCTTTCACTTTCATCAAGAGACTCTTTAGCTCTTCTTCACTTTCTACCATAAGGATGGTATCATCTGCATATCTGAGGTTCTTGATATTTCTCCCGGCAATCTTGATTCCAGTTTATGCTTTTTCCAGCCCAGAGTTTATCATGATGTACTCTGCATATAAGTTAAATAAGCAGAGTGAAAATATATGGCCTTGATGTACTCCTTTTCACACAACAAATACATTTCACAGTTTTATGTGGCTGAAAAATTACACATAAATAATAATTTGTGACACATAAAATTATATGAGGTTTAAAATTTATTAGGACACAGCCATGCTTATTCTTTTATATATTGTATATGGCTATCTCTGTATTTCTGTGGCAAATTTGAGTAGTTCATCAGAGACCACAAAGACCACAAAGCTTAAAAAATTTACTATGCTTTCACACACAAAAGCATTTCTTGACCCCTACTTTAGAGGACTATGAATTTCAAGTCATAATTTTCTAAGAACCTCTATAAAAACATATATTATTTGGGGTTCAACTGTATTTTGACACTAACATTATTCAAGACTCACAATTAAAACAATTAGAACTCTCATCTCTAAGTAGGAACTTTGGAAGAAGTTTCATTTGCATAATATGCAAAAGACAAGATTTCTGTATTAAGAATTAAGGAACAGTACTGTTTGACTTTAGGGAAAAGGAAATGGTTGAGTGAATGGTATGAGAACTGTTGACAATCACTCTGCAAGACTGAGTAATGGACACAGATTCTCTAAACCTCTTTCCATCTCAAACTTTCTTCAAGAGTCCAGATTGAAAATCAGGACTATAATTAAATGAGACAAAGCTGTTTTGTTTCACGACAAAGAGAGAGTACCAGAACAGTATTATACAGACTTGTCTTCTAACAACTGTATTGAGCTACTTTGGAAAAGAATATATGTTGCTGTGTTTTCCAGAGTTAACAGGAGGGTGGGAATGACTGGGGAATTAAATGATAGGTAAACTATTTATTTAAGAATTCTCCAGTGATGTGCCCTCTTTAGATGTTATCACCATTCAGAGTAGATATGAGATTCTCCTATTCTTCATAGTTGACATTTCTGGCTTTAGCTGAGTTTTAAAGTAAGAAGATCCAAGTGCTGTACCATGGAATTATTGTTAAATTCTAGGGAATTTTAAAGGACTAGAAAGATGCAAGAGTCTGTTGTGATTAAAATACATTTCTGTTATTCAAGTCAGGCACCAAATCTGTAAAAGTCAAGTTCAAGGAAGTCCATTTTCACCACCATTGATTTTCACTGAAGGCAGACTCTTTTCACCTCATTGATTTTGATGTTGATTGAGTCATGTTCATCTGGTTGGTCACTATTTGGGAGCTTGCTCATTTTTGATGAGTTAATTTGCCTAGGATCACTGATCAGTTACCTCGATCTGAGCTACTCTTATTCAACATTTTCTCAGGCCACATACTAAGAAGCTTAGTATTTAAGCTATTTAATCAAATGGAATTAAACCCTAAAGAATTTACCTAACTTCAAATAATTAATAGTTTATCATTAATTATAAAATTTGGATCACATATTATTCTTTAACCACAGGACATCTCAAGGCCATAGAACATACAGCAAGGCCATATAAAGCATACATAAATGTTATTGATGTCATAAGTCATGTAAAAAAACAGAGACCTTACTAGTAAAAATAACTTTACAGAAATATAATTTATAAAAGTAACAAAACTGTAATTGACCATTAATGCTTAAAAATGGAAAGCAACTTCTGCAACCAAATAAGATTAACAACATTTAAATAAATCTCCAAATCTGAAACTTGTGGTTCTGCTATTGCTCAATTATCATCATTCACAAACTGGCTTCTCTACCTACTGCCTATATAACCCTCAAATAGAAGCATTCCTTCTAAACTAAACTTTCTATCAGTGAATATTAACATGCAATTCACAAGAGAGCATCTGGATTATATTTGAGATAATAATTATCTTTTTGTGACACATTTATGAGTTTTCCTTTCATTAATTTTTATCTTGGAAATCTTCATTGTTCTGGTATTCTAGTTTTAGAACAAACACCTGCTTTTTACAACTCTTTGCTGAATCTGTCAAGATTTTATGCTTAAAACATCTGACAATTCTATATAAGATTTTGAAGCTTTGTTATTCCAGCAGAAACCATCACTTTTATAAAAATATAAATCTGTAAGTGATTTGGATTGAATGGTGAATCAAAACTTGCTTCTACCCTATATCAACAATCTCTTCCTGATAGTTTTTGTTCCATAAAGTGCAAATGGTTTAGATTCCTCATAGAAATATTCCTGAAATCTCTATTAGTTCATGCCATTTGCCACTGAAGTCTTCAATATTGCTACTGTTTCTGTTGTCAGTAAGTTACTCATAACACTGAAAAACATCATTATCATCATTTTAGTTTACCATCTATCTTGTATGCCAAGTAAAATCTAAACTTTGAAACAAAATTTTAGTTATAAAATTATATACTGATCAATAATACATATTAGTATAAAACTGCTGTATATATATACTGATTAAACCCCTGAGAGGGCTTCCCAGGTGGCATAGTGGTAAAGAATTCATCTGCCAATGCAGAAAACACAGGAGACATGGGTTTAATTCCTAGGTTGGAAGGATCACCTGGAGTAGGACATGGCAAGCCACTTCTGTGTTCTTGCTTGGAAAAGTCCATGGACAGAGGAGCCTGGCAGGCTTTGGTCCATGGGGCTCCAAACAGTTAGACATGACTGAGCACAAACATACTCCTGAGAATCTAATCAGTTTCTTCCCTATCATTTGGTGTCCAGAGAGACATTCTCATATTTCCAGAACACTCAGAAATTAAATTATTTCCACATGATCCTTTTTCTGGAGAAAGGAAAGGCTACCCACTCCAGTATTCTGGCCTACAGAATTTCATGGACTGTATAGTTCCTGAGATCACAAAGAGTTGGACACAACTGAGTGACTTTCACTCACTTATCCTTTTGTTAGCAAAATTTCTGTTCTCTTGTTTCCTTTACTTATGGAAAAGATGTATAACCAACAAGGACCGACAGTATAGCACAAGGACCTATTGTATAGCTCATATTATGTGGCAGTCTGGATGGGAGGCGAGTTTAAGGGAGAGTGGATACATGTATATGTATGGCTGAGTCCCTTTGCTGTTTACCTGAAACCATCACAACATTGTTAACCAGCTACGTTCCAATACAAAATAGCAAGTTTAATTAAAAACAATGTATATAGACATCTTCTATGTATATATGTAGACTACTGATAAATCCTGGGACTTATTTTAATTTTGGTGGCTTAAAATTATTTTATATAGAAAACCATATATAAATAGAAAAGTATAACATGATAATTATAAGCATAGCATAGTATGGTTACATAAATTAATTGTCAGATAAGAATTTTAAGCTATTAATATGATTGGCTAAGAAGTTAGTTAATACAGTGTGATGACATATACCATAATAAGTACTTAAGGTTTCATTTTAACTTAATTGAGGAAAGTACTGAGAAATTGAAAGATTTTAAGCAAGTAGTTCCTTGGCTTAACTTGCTATTAAGAAAAAAATCAATGTTATTTCAATTAAGGCAATTGTATTATCTTAGATTCTCCATTCAAAATTTCAGAGCCATTTTACCACATCTCTCTATCAAACCCCACATCCAATATTTCAGGAAATATTGTTAGGTTCTCTTAAAATATATACCAAGATCAAAACATTTCTTATCATACACAGTACTTTGACCATCTGATGTGAAGAGGTGACTTATTGGAAAAGATCCTGATGCTGGGAAAGATTCAAGGCAAAGGAGAAGAGAGTGACAGAGGATGAGATGATTAGATGGCATCACCGACTCAATGGACATGGATTTGAACCAACTCTGGGAGACAGTGAAGGACATGGGAGCCTGGCATGTTGCAGCCCCCAGGGTTGCAAAGAGTCAGATATGACTTGACTGGGACTGAACAACAACAATTGTATTTTTGTTACCATTCAGATTCTAACCACCAAAATTTCTTTTACCTGAAGTATCTGAATTTTTGCCTACTTGGTCTCTCTACTTTTTGAAGATGTTATCCTTGAAATTATACTAGATTGTTAGGTTCTGCCTCCAGAAGGATTCATGATATTCACGTACTATATTACTGCCACTATCGTGGCCCAAAAGAACTGTGTTCTCCTCATATTTTCTTCATTCTCCTCTAATTAAGTTTTCATCTCCACTATTGGAATAGATACTGGTCAAAGCAAATAGCTCTATTTTGCCAAATAAAATGCTCAACTCTTAGACCTCTTTTGATTTGGTCAATAGGGCATTCGACAAGGTTGAACTATTCCCTCCTTTCTAAAATACTTTGTTCAACTTGACTTGCAAGATAGCACATTATTTTGATTTCTTTTTCTTGCCTTATAAGTTGCCTTTTCTAAGATTCTTGTGCTTGGTCTTTATTTTAATGAGGTCTGAATGTTTATGAGCTCTGGAAATCAATTTGATAGTTGGCATATTCTTAGCTTTCCACTTTCCAAAGTAAACATATCTAATCTTATGGCTTTAAATAGCTATATTATTCTGACAACCCCAAATCCTCATCTTTAGCATTACTCCTTAATTTTACTATTTTATACCCAAATAATATTTCCAAAAAGATCTGTAAATATCATCTCCATTCTTATACTTAAGCAGATTAAGATCATCCTTGACTACTCTTTTGGGTTTCCCTGGTGGCTCAGGTGGTAAAGACTCCATCTGTAGGAAACTCAGGTTGGAAACCTGGGTGCAGAAGATGCCCTAGAGAAGGGAATGGCAACCTAGTCCAGTATTCTTGCCTGGAGAATTTCCGGGACAGAGGAGCCTGATGGGCTATAGTTCATGGGGTCACAAAGAGTGACCACTGAGTGACTAACACTTTCACTTGACGACACTTTATTGTTCTTCCCACTCCACATTCACTCCATTAACACATTTTGCTCCTTCTACATCCATATTATAGTCAAAATTTGATCATTTCTCATTGCTGGCGACAGAATGAAACACCAACACTGCAGAGTGGTTTGAACCTTTTTCTTCTTCTGCCGCTTCTTGTTGCTGCTTTATTTTATATATCTTGCACAACAATCAGCGGGTCAAGTTGCCAAACACTATGATTCAGTGACCATACAGTGCGCAGGCGCGGGGCGAGATAACCTTTTCCTTAACTTGTTTACTGCAGCTAAGACTTTTTCAAGGACTTCCTTATCAACTTAGAGTCCGTTTGTCCAAGGACTGTTCCTTTTGAGGAAGCAGGTAAACATTTTTGTATGCAAGCAATATTCCCTTTTCCTTGGGGCCAAACAAAGGACTTTTGGCTGAACATCTCGTTTGCAAGAATGGTCGGCCCTGACTGGGAGCCTTGTTTGCAAGCGACTTCCCAGCCTCCCTTATACTTTGTTCCCTACATCTCATCCCATGAAGGTCCAACTCAACCCCAGGGTAAAACTTAAGATAGTCTTATACTCTAGAGTATTCCATCTGTGTAAATACAATGGTTCCTTTACAAGTTAAACTATGTGATATCACTCCACGGCTTAAACATTCCAGTATTTTAAAACTTACTTAGTGAAAAACAAAAGAACTTAGCATGAGTTATGCATCCCTAGATGAGCTGGCTTCCTCCCGCCTCCTTGACTTCTCCCCCTGTCTCCTCACGTTTTATGTTGCAGCCATATTGGCCTCAGAGTGTCCTTAGCGGTGGCAAGTATGTTTCCATTTCCACACCTCTGTAAGTGTACTAACACCTTTTAGAACATGCTGCTGCTGCTAAGTCACTTCAGCTCAGGCTCCTCCATCCCTGGGATTCTCCAGGCAAGAACACTGGAATGGGTTGCCATTTCCTTCTCCAATGCATGAAAGTGAAAAGTGAAAAGTGAAATCGCTCAGTCATGTCTGACTCTGTGTGACGCCATGGACTGCAGCCTACCAGGCTCCTCCATCCATGGGATTTTCCTAAGCTGAACTCTTTAATATTCCTGACTGTTGCCTTATGTTTTCAATTCTTAGCATCAGTTAAATGTTAGACGGTGTTATGCTTTTGAGTCTGTTCTCACTCAGTGGTATGCTCTATTAAGACTGGTACTTTTGTGCTTTCCCTAATGTAATATCCTCATTGGCTAGAACATGTTCTACCCAGTGATAGATATTAAATTAACACTTGCTAATGAATATATCTCAAGATATATTTAATAAGTTCTTTTGACTGATTTTATATTCAAGTCTAGAAGCAATGGCACCCCACTCCAGTACTCTTGCCTGGAAAATCCCATGGACGGAGGAGCCTGGTGGGCTGCAGTCCATGGGGTCACAGAGAGTTGGACACAACTCAGTGACTCCACTTTCCCTTTTCACTTTCATGCACTGGAGAAGGAAATGGCAACCCACTCCAGTGTTCTTGCCTGGAGAATCCCAAGGATGGCAGAGCCTGGTGGGCTGCTGTCTATGGGTTTGCACAGAGCTGGACACGACTACAGCGACTCAGCAGCAGCAGCAGCAGTTTTAATACAATATTAAGCCATCACTGACTTTACTACCTCAAGTAGAGGAACGAAGGAACAGAGGCGCCTTCTCTCCTTTCTGTGTTCCAAATGCATGTGCATGTATGTGTGTGTGTACTAAGTCGCTTTAGTTGTGCCAATTCTTTGCAACCCAAAGGACATAAGCCTGCCAGGCTCCTCTATCCATGGGAATTCTCCAGGTAAAAATACTGAAGTGAGTTGCCATGCCCTCCTCCAGCAGATCTTCCCCACCCAGGGACGGAACTTGAATTTCCTGCAACTTGTGCACTGCAGGTAGATTTTTTTAACATTGAGCCACCAGGGAAGCCCAAATACCCCTATCTAAGGAGGAGATATAGAATTGAAATCAACTAACAAAACTTATATGCAGAGTACATCGTGAGAAATGCTGGGCTGGAAGAAGCACAAGCTGGAATCAAGATTGCCGGGAGAAATACCAATAACCTCAGATATGCAGATGACACCACCCTTATGGCAGAAAGTGAAGAGGAACTAAAAAGCCTCTTGATAAAAGTGAAAGAGGAGAGTGAAAAAGTTGGCCTAAAGCTCAACATTCAGAAAACAAAGATCATGGCATCTGGTCCCATCACTTCATGGCAAATAGACGGGGAAACAGTGGAAGCAGTGTCAGACTTTATTTTTGGGGCTCCAAAATCTCTGCAGATGGTGACTGCAGCCATGAAATTAAAAGACGCTTACTCCTTGGAAGGAAAGTTATGACCAACCTAGACAGCATATTAAAAAGCAGAGCCATTACTTTGCCAACAAAGGTCCGTCTAGTCAAGGCTATGGTTTTTCCAATGGTCATGTATGGATGTGGGAGTTGGACTGTGAAGAAGGCTGAGTGCCGAAGAATTGATGCTTTTGAACTGTGGTGTTGGAGAAGACTCTTGAGAGCCCCTTGGACTGCAAGGATATCTAACCAGTCCATGCTAAAGGAGATCAGTCCTGAGTGTTCTCTGGAAGGACTGATGCTAAAGCTGAAACTCCCGTACTTTGTCCACCTTTTGTGAAGAGTTGACTCATTGGAGAAAGCTCTGATGCTGGGAGGGACTGGGGCAGGAGCAGAGGGGGATGAGAGAGAATGAGATGTCTGGATGGCATCACCAACTTGATGGACATGAGTTTGGGTAAACTCCGGGAGTTGGTGATAGACAGGGAGACTTGGCATGCTGTGATTTATGGGGTTGCAAAAATTTGAACACGACTGAGAGACTGAACTGAACTGAATAGAACAAATCCTGGTTGGATTGCTGGGTCAGAAAGATGTGCTGGAGAAGGGTTAGGCTATCCACTCAAGTATTCTTGGCTTTCCCTTATGGTTCAGAATGTGGTAAAGAATCAGCCTGCAGTGCAAGACATCTGGGTTTGATCCCTGGGTTGGGAAGCTATCCTGGAGAAGGGAAAGGCTATCCACTCCAGTATCCTGGCCTAGAGAGAACTCCATGGAATATAGTCCATGTGGTCACAAAGAGTCGGACATGACTGAAAGACTTCCACTTTCACTTTCAATAGAACAAATACTAAGTCCGTCTGTCTGTCTATCTATCTGAGAGAAAGACCACTTCCATGTTATAGCAAAGGTTTCATAACATTATGCAACATTCATCTTCTATTTCTTCTCAAATAAAGCATCTGACAATGCTGTATTTCAAATGCAACTTTATTTGGCAGGGGCATAGATTTACTGGTGAGAAAATTATATTCCTCAAAAATGACACAATACCTTAAAAGTATTTCCATAAACGCTCTTTTTTGACATGTTTCATTTTGTGTATCTTCAAGTGGGAATTTAGTGTTCCAGATAGAAACATCAAATCCAACATAAACAGACACCAATAGCCTTTATTTATTTTACTATAAAACTCATACAACTGAAGCTCACACAATTATCATTACATGCTATCAGCTTAGTTTATATTCTCATGATTTTAGGAAAGTAATGGCTGGATGTTGAATGGTTTTGTAAACTTTATATATATTATGCATATATATACACATTTATCAAATATGTGTAAAATCAATAAATCATACTCTTGAAAATATAGGCATAGTTTTAGGTCTTTCATATATTTATGTTAATTGTGAAAATGAGTTTGGGTTTTGAAACTTTCTCATTAAAAGATTAATCATATATTGCAATATAATATATATTAAAGTTAGTGTTATTTTTATCTATTCACATTATCCATATAGTAGAGGGAATCTTTTCAATCTGTTAAATAACTAGAAACTATCTGATGGTTTAGGTGGAGAATACTTATTTTGAATTGAAAAATCTAAGCTTCCATTAGTTTTTGTTTAATTTGTTGAGGATCTCAAGACAGTCTGATTTAACCCAGTTGGATTGAATATATAAAGGAATTCTAACTTTAGGTCAGGAATATTTTGTTTGGATTCTTGTCTCACTGAGCAATAGGAGTGACTAGAAAATTTAGCACTTATTTAATATTTGCTAAATGATATAGAATTTAAGATTTTCAAAGTGGGATTCCATTGGAATTAACATTTATTGAAAACTATGGCTTCTTAAGTAATCACATAAAATATGAACTGATTCTCAGAGAAATTCTGCCAGTCAATTAAGTATTACTGTCTTATTTAAGATAAGAAGACATAGAGCTTAAGTGGTGTGTTCAATATCTGTGAGTTTGTTAATGAGGAACAAGGATTTAAAAATCTATCTCAAAGTCTAGCTTGGGGCTGGTGCACGGGGATGATCCAGAGAGATGAAAGGGGGTGGGAGGTGGGCGGGGGTTTCAGGATTGGGAGCTCATGTACACCTGTGGCTGATTCATGTCAATGTATGCAAAACCAATACAGTATTGTAAAGTAGAATAAAGTAAAAATAAAATTTAAAAAAATAAAATAAAATATCATGTTTCAGGTGTAAACAAAATAAATAAATAAATCAAAGTCTAGGGCTCCTTAGATTTAACACTGGAAATCATTATAGCCCATTGGCTTGGATTTTGCATAGTCAAGTGGTAGGCAGAGAAACGTCTTGAATGGTAATCTATATCAAATATTATAACCATTAAAGCAGGGAATGAACTAACACTTACCTCTTATTCTGTCATTTGTTATCCTATCCTAAAAGACTCAGCACTGCATCATGTGTTCATGTTGTTTACTAAAAAAAAATTCCAGAGTAGCCCTGCATCATATACATAGTGCATATTGTGTGTATCCATTCAACCCTGACAGTCCTTAATCAATCATTCTTATTTGGGCTTCCCTGGTGGCTAAGACAGTAACCTGTCAATGCAGGAGATACAAGAGACACAGGTTCAGTCCCTGGGTTAGGAAGATTCCCTGGGGAAGGGAACAGCTACTCCCTCCAGTATTCTTGTCTGGAGGATTCCATGGACAGAGGAGCCTGGCAGGCTATGGTCCATGTGGATGCAAAGATCAGACATAACTGAGCAACTAACCCTTAGACGTAATCAGTATTTTTCGGTTTTCCTTTCAGTGACAGAGGTATTTCCATTTTCAAAATGCATGTACACACACACAGTCTTAGGAAGACATTGGAAATGTTTTCCCAGTAGTTTGGGGAAGTTGTTGCATCTCTGCTGTGGACCTTCAGCCCAAACTTTGGAAGGACATTGACTCACTAATCTGCATTTCCACTGTTTTGCTTAACTGAAAATGTATTGGCTTAATGTCATTTGGTGGAGAAGGAGCTGCAATTAATAAATTTCATTTATACCTAGAAAATAACTCTCTTTCTGGTGGTTTTTATAAAGATCAAACAAACGACAATCAAATATGATATAACACAATATAAGAACATTTGTATTTATTTTTCTGTTTGATTTTCTAATTAGCTTAAAAACACCCTAGATGTGGGCATGCATATGGTGCCTAATCTCACTGTATTTAAAGAGCCACTCACATTTCCCACTTCCGCAGCCAGCAGGAAGAAAGCCTTCCCTCTCTTTTCTCTCCGTGCCTACTGGAAACTATTACACTAATAACAGAAAGAGAAGAAAGGCCATCTTGACAGAGAAGCTAAGTCTACTTTTATGGTTTGCATCCATGCCTTATTTTGTACTTGTCATTAATTCAGTCTGAATGACGTGACTGCATTTGAAGGAAAACCATCTTCAATCTCTGGATTATATAAAAGTATAAATGTCAGGTACTCCTCTACAGGGCCATTATTTTCCCCTTGCAAGTATCATCTTAATATCTCTCTTCTTTAAAGCAATTTAAATTGTTTAAATTGTTATACAATTTAAATTTAATTTAAATCTTTATACAATGTATCCTCTACAATGGACTCGGAGATGCAGAAATGACTGTGAAAGATCACCTGGCTTCTTTTCATATGTTCTTTCCATGTTTTCTCTCCAAAATTCATCCCATGATTTTTCTCTACACCTTTCCCTTGCTCTA
Organism: Nanger dama; assembly: GCA_917880005.1. Lineage (NCBI taxonomy): Eukaryota > Metazoa > Chordata > Mammalia > Artiodactyla > Bovidae > Nanger > Nanger dama. The sequence continues at coordinate 44,629,705 of CAKJTW010000007.1, forward strand.
CAATTGTGCGGCTCTTTTATTTTCAGTGTAATCAAATGCTGAATTCTAATGATACACACCTGTGTTTATTAAATATGAAAACTGGCATATGAAAAATGATTTCCTGTTTTGCATAAGTAAGCAAGAATTACTATCAAAAGAAATTGGATATACTTAAAGAAGAAAAAATGGTCAGGATGTTCAAATGAGCCTGAATATAAAATATTATATGTGTCTGTTTCTTTGTGTTATTTCTGGCAATTTTGCCCTCAAGTTACATCAACAGTAACAAAGAACACAAAAGTATTTGTTTTCTTTACCTTAAAAAAAAATGGCACACATTCAGTGATGTTTCATTTCTGTCAGCATATGTAAAAAATTTTAGTCTTTGGGAAATTAAAGAAGATTTTGAAAGCTTTTAAAAACTGGTTTTTACAATAATATAACAGAAATTTTAAATTGTAGTCACTAGATTTTACTTGATACTAAGTCGTTTTAGTCTAACAATTCAAGCTTTCTTTTGATAGTACCAAAAAATTGTTTGATTATTACTAGATTAGACTATAAAGTCACTTGGGGCAGAAAACGGACTACACATTCCTGAAAAGTAGTATCTAAATTGTCAAGAACAGTTTTATCTGACTACTAGTAGACTTTGTGTTCAGTCTCCTAGTAGAGGTGATTCTTATTTTACTTGCCTCCGCAGTTTATCACATATACACTCTCAATTCTATCGATATTGTTACATTCATCCACACAGTTCATGGGGCTCTCATGGATCTGTCCTGCAAAATTGTAGCAAGACAGTATATTCCAGCAATTTACTTGCTGTGTAAGTGTATCTACATATATTTTGTGTGTGTGTGTGAGAGAGAAAGAGAGAGAAAGTAGAAAAGGTGATGCAAGAGTGTATTCAAAACCAGAGATTTTTACCTATTGGAATTTTAAAATATGCTATCAAGTTAAACTTAAATCTGATAAATTTTATATTTGAATATTAAATTGCTCATTGATATTATTTCTATTGATTTATTTCCTTTGCTATGGTTTGCTCAGTTACTTAGTCATGTCTGACTCTTTGAGTCCCCATGGGCTATAGCCTGCCAGGCACTCTTTCTGTGGAATTTTTCAGGCAAGAATACTGGAGTGGGTTGCCATTTCCTCCTCCAGTTCCTTTGCTAACACAGATGTATTTTTAAAAGATTTCATAGTTCTACCGATGTTTTCCATGAGCATAATGTTATTGTTCATTTGCAAGAAGACCCAGGCCTGCTGTGTTACAATAGCACCACATGGTGACCAACTCCTTCTCATGAATAACCCCAGGCTTTGGAATATGAGCCAAGTTCTAGGTCAATGATCTCCTGTTGCTTTATTCTGATCTTTCTGGTACAATTTTATTTCTGACTGGGCAAGTGTCATTCAGCAACAACAACAAAGTCCTTGCCTAGAGGATTTAACACAGATGAACCTAGTTGTATGTGTCTTTTTAAAAGAGCTAGCAGACTCTTGACTATTTGTCGCTTAGAGTCTGATTTTCTCATAAGCTTAAAGTGACCTATGTTATAATTAAACCAGTGGAGTCTTGTGTATGTCAAAAATTCATAATTTAAAAGTTTGATGATGTAAATACATTTTGCATAGACAATTTGCTTTAAGTTTTTAATCAATGCCCTTGGGCAGAAAAACAGACATGAAAAGGTAAAAGACCATTAGATAAAGTATAAAAATGAAATACCATCTTGAAGCATAAGACCAGAGTAAGAATAACATATGCAGCAAAGAAAAGTAGATATGTTAAAGCAAAGTTATAATTATGCATTATGGTCATTGTAAAAATGATTATAAAGATTGTGATTACTTATATCAACTGGATCTATAGAGTTGAATTCTTTGAAATTTTGATCTTATGTAATATTCTCTTAGTTTCTATATGGAAATAGAGAAAATGATAAATACCAAATAAATCCAGATTCATAAGATTTTTTGTGTATATAAGAAAGTAAACTTAAGAAAAATAAAACAAGCAAAAAACCCTGGGTGATGAAAGTATCAATAACTTATTTGTGTACCTAGTTTCCAGAATTATTCATTTCCTATCAAAATATTATGTGACTCTTTCGTTGATGTTACATACATACAATTTTAGAAGTACCTTTAGTTCAGTCAAAAATAAATGCTAAAAAGTTTTGGATAAAATTGTTGATTTTCTTAAAGTATACAGAATATAGATATTGAGAATGGAAAGATTTTATATAGAAGGACATACAGATAACACTGATCAAAATCATACCTTATAAAGGCCAGTTGGTACCAATATTATCTCAAAATTGTCTACAAAATTGGAAATGACTGAAAAATTACTCATTGTAAAGTATAGGTTGGGATCCAGATGTATGGGTTCTTTAACCACAAAAATCAGATCTGGGGAAAATGGGGTTTCTGAGGACAGTAATTATGAGTTTGTGTAGTGATAAAGATCCAAGATATTGCTGATTTTACTGCTTTATTTTTTATGCAGCAATATAAATAGCAATGATAACAATTAGCAGCTAATATGTTTTATTATATAATAAGTGTATCACTGTTTCCACTGTTTCCCCATCTATTTCCCATGAAGTGATGGGACCGGGTGCCATGATCTTCATTTTCTGAATGTTGAGCTTTAAGCCAACTTTTTCACTCTCCTCTTTCACTTTCATCAAGAGGCTTTTAGTTCCTCTTCACTTTCTGTCAGAAGGGTGGTGTCATCTGCATATCTGAGGTTATTGATATTTTTCCTGGCAATCTTGATTCCAGCTTGTGTTTCTTCCAGTCCAGGGTTTCTCATGATATACTCTGCATAGAAGTTAAATAAGCAGAGTGACAATATACAGCCTTGATGTACTCCGTTTCCTATTTGGAACCAGTCTGTTGTGCCATGTCCAGTTCTAACTGTTTCTTCTTGACCTGCATACAGATTTCTCAAGAGGCAGGTCAGATGGTCTGGTATTCCCATCTCTTTCAGAATTTTCCACAGTTTATTGTGATCCACACAGTCAAAGGCTTTGGCATAGTCAATCAAGCAGAAATAGATGTTTTTCTGGAACTCCCTTGCTTTTTCCATGATCCAGCAGAGTTTGGCAATTTGATGTCTGGTTCCTCTGCCTTTTCTAAAACCAGCTTGAACATCAGGGAGTTCACGGTTCATGTATTGCTGAGGCCTGGCTTGGAGAATATTGAGCATTACTTTACTAGCATGTGAGATGAGTGCAATTGTGTGGTAGTTTGAGCATTCTTTGGCATTGCCTTTCTTTGGAATTGGAATGAAAACTGACCTTTTCCAGTCCTGGGGCCACTGCTGAGTTTTCCAAATGTGCTGGCATATTGAATGCAGCACTTTCACAGCATCATCTTTCAGGATTTGAAACAGCTCAACTGGGATTCTATCTCCTCCACCAGCTTTGTTCATAGTGATGCTTTCTAAGGCCCACTTGACTTCACATTACAAGATGTCTGGCTCTAGATTAGTGATCACATTATTATGATTATCTGGGTCATAAAGATCTTTTTTGTACAGTTCTTCCATGTATTCTTGCCACTTCTTCTTAATATCTTCTGCTTCTGTTAGGTCCAGACCATTTCTGTCCTTTATCGAGCCCATCTTTGCATGAAATGTTCCCTTGGTGTCTCTGATTTTCTTGAAGAGATCTCTAGTCTTTCCCATTCTGTTGTTTTCCTCTATTTCTTTGCATTGATCACTGAAGAAGGCTTTCTTATGTCTTCTTGCTATTCTTTGGAATTTCTGCAGATGGTGACTGCAGCCATGAAATTAAAAGATGCTTACTCCTTGGAAGGAAAGTTATGACCAATCTAGATAGTATATTCAAAAGCAGAGACATTACTTTCCCGCTAAGGTCCTTTTGGTCAAGGCTGTGGTTTTTCCAGTAGTCGTGTATGGATGTGAGTCATGTTGGACTATGAAGAAGGCTGAGCGCCGAAGAATTGATGCTTTTGAACTGTGGTGTTGGAGAAGACTCTTGAGAGTCCCTTGGACTGCAAGGAGATCCAACCAGTCCATTCTCCATTCTGAAGGAGATCAACCCTGGGATTTCTTTGGAAGGAATGATGCTGAAGCTGAAGCTCCAGTACTTTGGCCACCTCATGTGAAGAGTTGACTCATTGGAAAAGACTCTGATGCTGGGAGGGATTGGGGGCAGGAGGAGAAGGGGACGACCGAAGATCAGATGGCTAGATGGCATCACGGACTTGAAGGACGTGAGTCTGAGTGAACTCTGAGAGATGGCGATGAACAGGGAGGCCTGGCATGCTGCAGTTCATGGGGTCACAAAGAGTCGGACACGACTGAGCGACTGAACTGAACTGAAGTGTATCACATTCATTGTCACAGTTGACTATATCAAACACTTTTAGATATATATCATCTTATCTATCTGATCTATAAAATGAGGAGGTACATATAACCAGTAGCTTATCGACTGCAGGGTACCAATACCATGTCCCACGTTCCTTGTAGATACCACTTTATACTGGTATCATCTTCCATTTTTGCTGATAAATACTATCATAATTATTATTCCAATTTGGTAATACCAAGGAAAGTGAAAAGAAGGTAGTGACAGCAATTATGTGGAATATATATTGTCAAACATAAAGTATATTTTTAAAAAGCAAGATAACTTTTTTCATAATGTATTTTGTAATAAATAAAGTTTAAATAGATTAGGTTTGTACTAAAATTTAGAAGATAAGTAACTGATTATTTAAATTATTCCGTTTTTTCAGAATAGACAAATAATACTTTATACTTTGGGTTTATTATAGTAATAATTGTAAAATGGGCAAACAAAATCATTCAGAATATTAAACGTGTTTTTTAATACCTATACCTCTTATGTACTGACTGCTATTAATTTTTTTCATTAAAATTTGAAAGAGAAAATAGAACACCTTCCTATACATTTTAATCAGGAGTAGTATGGGAGTTTTCAAAGACTAAGCAAAGTGCGTAGAATTCGCTTTGGCCATCATTTTTATGGCTAGATGACTAGTGAAGAACAGAATAGATGAGGTACATCGAGACTGAATTTGCAGTTGATACTGTCCTTGCAGTCCTGTCCTGTTTTAGAAAACCTTCTTAGCTGAAAAGCCCATTTGGAAATCTCCTCAAGGTTAGAACATTTAAACTTAAACTCTATTCAAATATGACAATGCATTTTACTAGCTTTTTGATGAAAATTCCATTCCAAGTTTAATTTGTTTGAAAACTAGATTTTAAACTTAAACTGGGAAATTACGGTCAAAATTAAAGAAATAAAAAGGAAAAATATATTACCACCTACTCTTCAACTGAGTATTTCTACTAATCATAGAATTATACCTTTCTGTATAAGCCATGCAGCAAGCTAACTATTTCAGGGCCACTCTGTAGAGAATCTGAGAGATGGATGTTAAGAGTAACAGCTTTCAGACACAGTTCCAAGATTTCATTCCAAACTACCCACAAATTTTCAACATATCTTGGTCTTCAATCCAGGTATACAAATATAATGAACACTGATTTCAAAATTCAAAAGAAAAACTATCTCACTATCACTTTAAATTTATGCTTTTATAGTAAGGATTCAAAAGGCAGAAATTTCAGAGATTATTGGGCAGATTATTTAATACTTCTGGGTCATAATTTCCTTAACTGTAATAAAGGAGCTAATTTTAAAAATCTATGCCAAAAATATAATCTTTACTTAACTTGTTTCTTCATTCTTCTTTCCCTGCCCACTCTCTCCCTCTCTGCCTTAGTTTCTCCCTTCTCCTCCCCTCTCTCTGCCTCCCTCTCTTTTTCCTTTTCCTTTCTGAGCTTCTTTTTCTTTTTATCATTTTGTTTCTTTTTGTGATTCATGTGATGATATATATGAAAGTGTTTATTATAATGCATGTAAACTTGTGTTCATGAAAGTGCTGTCAATTCTACATATGATCAAAAATGAACCAATTTTTAGACAATTTCATTGGGGTGCTTTTTAAATGAAGTTTGTGTCTAAAGGTCTATATAAAACACATATTTTGCAAGTACTTTTCCCAGTGTCAGGTTTATATTTGCATTTTTGTAACCTTTGCTTTGAAACTAAAATCAATGTTATAAGTTAAATGGCTCATTCTCTGGACAAGACATACTTTCTTTGTAGCCTATACTGCTGTCTCTAGAATAAATACTGCCACCATGGCCAACTGTCAACTACTGGGATAATAACTGGTTTACAATAATCCTGACAATTTGATGGTTCTTACAGGCCTGTATAAACAGGCTCTAGCACACTGCTGCCTAAAATCTGCAATTTAGTAATTAATACTGAGCAATGTGTGCAAAGTTGCCTCAGTTGTGTCTGACTCTTTTAGACCCTATGGACTGTAGCCCACCAGGCTTCTCTGTCCATGAGGTTCTCCAGGCAAGATTACTAGAATGGATTGCTGCGCCCTCCTCCAGAGGATCTTCCCAACCCACAGATCAAACCTACATCTTTTACACACCTACTGCATTGGCAGGCCTGGAGAAGACAATGGCAACCCACTCCAGTACTCTTGCCTGGAAAATCCCATGGACAGAAGGGACTGGTGGGCTGCCATCTATGGGGTCACACAGAGTTGGACACAACTGAAGCGACTTAGCAGCAGCAGCAGCATTGGCAGGCCAGTTCTTTACCACTAGTACCACCTGGGAAGTCCAGTACTGAACCTACCAGTATTTTAATATTTTAGAAAGTAATGTTGTTCCTTTTGATTCAGATTTTAAATATATGCTAACCAAACAATCAAGAATTAATTAAATATTTTAGAACATATTTTACGAATGAAAGATTATTTGAATTTGAATAATTATTTGAATAATCTTCAATTATTCTGAATAATCTTCCTTCAGTTATGTAATCAGACATGTTTTGAACTTTGATTTTCACCAAACTTTTAGAAATTGTGATCCAGTTTAAGAGCAACGAACTAGAGTACACACATCAGTGGATTTTAGTATATTAACAGTTGTGCAATCATCCCAACTATCTAAATTTAGAACATTATAATCACTCCAAAATAAATCCCAAGCTCATTATCAATCATTACGTATTTCAATTCTTCCCAGGCCTGGCATCTACTTATCTACCATGCTTCACTGGAATTGCCTATTCTAGGCATTTCATATCAACGGAATCATATAGTATGTGACTACTTTCTTTCATTCACTTTGCATATTGTTTTCAATGTTTAAACAAGTTGCTGTATGTATCAGTATTCCATTCCTTTTTATAGTCAAAAATATTCCATTGTATGGAAACAGACATTTTGTTTATCCAGTCATTAGTTAATGAATGAATGTGTTGTTTTCACCTTTTGGAGATTGTTAAGAAGATTCACATATAATTTTTTATATTTGTTTTCAATTATTTTTGATATATACCTAGGAGTACAATTCCTTAGTTATATGGTAACTCTATGATTAACTTTTTGAGAACTGCCAAACAAGATTCCGAAGTGGCTGAACTATTCAACAATCCCACTATTAATACATGAAGACTTTATTATTCTACATTTTTTATACTTGTTACTGTCTTTATTTAACATTTATCTTTAATTGGAGGAAAATTGCTTTACAATATTGTATTGGTTTCTGCCGAAAAACAGTGTAAATCAGCCATAAGTATTTATATATATATATATGTTTCCTCCCTCTTGAACCTCCCTCTCACCCACCCCCTAATCCCACCCTCTAGGTTGCCACAGAACATTGGGTTGAGTTCCTTCTGTTACATAGCAACTTGCCACTAGCTATTTATTTCACACATTTTGGTAGTGTATATCTGTCAACTCTCTCAATTTGCCCCACCCTTTCCTTTACCACTCTGTGCTCAGAAGTCTGTTCTTGATGTCTCTACCTCTGTTCCTGCCCTGCACATAAGTTCATCAGTACCATTTTTTCTAGATTCCATATATATATATATATATATATATATGGAATATATATATATATATGGAATATATATATATATATGGAATATATATCAGCTTCCCTGATAGCTCAGTTGATAAACAATTTGCCTGCTATGCAGGAGACCTGGATTCAATCCCTGGGTTGGGAAGATCTCCTGGAGAAGGGAAAGGCTACCCACTCCAGTATTCTGGAGTAGAGAATTCCATGGACTGTATAGTCCATGGGGTTGCAGAGACAGACATGACTAAATAATTTTCACTTTCTTACACACACGCACACACATGTGTGTGTTGTGTGTGTGTGTATATATATATATACACACACACACACAAACACACACCATATTTACTTTTCTCTTTCTGACATTTTATTCTTTATAAAATACTTTAGGTTGATTCACCTGAACTCAGTCTCATAAAAACAACCCAATCAAAAAATGGACAGAAGATCTAAACAGACATTTCTCAAAAGAAGATATACAGATGGCAAATAAACACCTAAAAACAAGGTAAACATCACATTACTGGAGAAGTGCAAATCAAAACTACAATGAGGTACTACTCACTCCATTCAGAATGGCCTTCATCAAAAAATCTATAAAAAATAAATGCTGGAGAGGATATGGAAAAAGGGAATACTCTTGCACTGTTGGTGGAAATGTAAATTTATACAGTCACTATGCAGAACAATATGGATATTCTTTAAAAACTAGGAATAAGTATAGCATATGATCCAGCAACCCCACTACTGGGCATATATTCTGAGGAAACCATAATTCAAAAGACATATGTATCTCAGTGTTCACTGCAGTACTATTTACAATCACCAGGATATGGAATCAGCTTAGATGTCCACTGACAGAGGAATATACAAAGTTGTGGTACATATATAAATAGAATACTACTCAGCCATAAAATTTTCCTATTTGCAAAATTCAAACATAAATTGAAGAAAGTCAGGAAAACCACTAGGCCATCCAAGTATAACCTAGAACTAACCTCATGATTATACAGTGGAAGTGACAAATAGATTCAAGGGATTAGATTTGGTAGACAGAGTGCCAGAAGAACTATAGACAGAGGTTCATATCATTGTACAGAAGGTGGTGATCAAAACCAAAAAAGACGAATGCAAGAATGCATAATCATTGTCTGAGGACCAAACATGGAACAATGGGTTGATTTGAAATTGGGAAAGAAGTATGTCAAGACTGTATATTGTCACCCTGCTTGCTTAACTTATATGCAGAATACATCATGTGAAATGTTAGACTGGAAGAATCACAAGCTGGAATCAAGATTTCTTGGAAAAATATTGACGAAAGAAGATATGCAGATGATACTACCCTTATGACAGAAAATAAGTAATTAAACAGCTTGTTCATGAAGGTGAAAGGGCAGAGTGAAGAAGCTGGCTTAAAACTCAACATTCAGAAAAACTAAGATCATGGAATCTGGTTCCATCACTTCATGGAAAATAGATGCAGATAAATGAAAACAGTGACAGACTTTATTTCTTGGTCTCTAAAATCACTGCGGATGGTGACTGCAGACATAGAGTCAAAACTATGCTTTTTCCAGTAATTATATATGGATATGTGAGTTGAACCATAAAGTCAGAACACTGAAAATTTGATGCCTTCATACTGTGGTGTTGAGAGTCCTTTGAACAGCAAGCAAATCAAACCAGTCAATCTTAAAGGAAACCAGTCCTGAATATTCATATTAGAATGACTGATGCTGAAGCTGAAGCTCCAGTACTTTGGTTTCCTGGTGCTAAGAGACTACTCTTTGGAAGAGAATCTGGTGCTGGAAAAGATTGAGGACAGGAGCAGAGGGGGGTGTCAGAAGATGAGATGATTATATGGCATCACCAACTCAATGGACATGAGTTTGAGCAAACTCAAGGAGATAACAAAGGACAGGGAGGGTAGGCATGCTGCAGTCCATGGGGTCACAAGGAATCAGATATGACTTAGTGAACAACAATAAAAAGGAATGAATTTGAGTTACTATACTTTTAATGTTAGCTATTAATATCATAGAAGAGCCCACAGTCAAAGGCATTTTGGTTTTGACATCTATTTCTCTAATGAATAATGATTCTGAACCTCTTTTAATGAGCTTCTTGGCCATTTTTAAATCATCTTTAGACCAAGCCTTTTTCATGGATTGACACTTCTATGCTTTTAAATTTCCTTTGTCTTTAGTAACTATTTTTATCTTAAGGTGTTTTTCCTTTGCTTTTTTGTTTTTAAATCTGACATTAATACTGCAATTCCACTTCTCTTTAGAAAAAGAGAAATGTTTCAGAGGATTTTTTTGCATGTTTCAGCCTATGTGTGTGTTTTTAATATGATGTATGTCCATTGTAGACACCGTAGAGTTAGGCCAAGGCTTTTCATTCATTCTATCAATCTCTGCCTTTCGATTGAAGTGTTTGGACCTTTTATGTGCTGTACTTAGTCCCTCAGTGATGTCCAGCTCTCTGAAACCCCACAGATGGTAGCCTACCAGGCTACTCGATCCATGGGGATTCTCCAAGCAAGAATACTGGAACGGGTTGCCATGCCCTCATCCAGGGGATCTTTCCAACCCAGGGACAGAACACAGATCTCCCACATTGTAGGTGGATTCTTTAGTGTCTGAGCCACCAGGGAAGCATAATGAATTAGCATTTACATCTGTCATTTTTCTTGTTGTTTACTTTAAAACTTAGATATATTTTCCTCTTCATTTCTTCCATTACTACCTTCTTTTCATTAAATAACTTTTAGTGTGACATTTAATTGTCTTGTAGTTTTTTTTAGTATTTCCCTGAAGATTTCAATTAATTCCTTAACTTGAAGTATTATTTCAGATTAATACCAATTCACTTTCAATAACATAGAATTTTCTCAACCATAGATCCATGCACTCCCTGCCACCCCCTTTGTGGTATAATGATCATACAAATTATGTCATTGCATATTATAAACCCAACAACACAGTTTTATGATTATTATCTTATATAATTTTCTTTTAAATTATATTAGAAAGAAAAGACCTGCAACCAAATACATAGTTTTACTATACTTATATTTGCCTATGTAGTTACCTTTATCAGTCTCATTTTTGCATTTGTGTACTTGAGTTATTGTCTATCATCCTCATTTCAGGCTAAAGTATAGCCTTTAGTATTTTCACAGAGCAGGTCTGCTAGATATAATTTCTCTCAGTTTTTAGTTACCTAGGAATGTATTTAATTTTTCCTTTTTTGTAAAGATAGTTTTTCAGGTGCCTGAGCTGCTGCTACCACAGGCCAAGGGAGGCACATCAGTGAGCATGAGAACAAGAGCAGTCAGAATGGTGGGAACAGCAAGTGTGAACATGGCTAGCATGAGCGAGCAGGGGACTGAGAGCAGCAAGTGGAGGTGAGGGCAGAAAAGGCCACGTGGGCCCACAAGACCTGCTCAGCACGTAAAATATGTCACCCCGCTGCATTCTGGCCTCCACAGACTTTAATGAGAAGTTAGCTGTTAACTTTAACTTCTCATTATCATCTAGACAGTCACAAAGAGTTGGACATGACTTAGGAACTAAAGAACAAGAAAGCCATCAGTTTTACCAAGGAGCACTTGTACGTAAATAATTTTATCGTATTGCTTTCACAACTGTCTCTTTTACTTTTGATAGGTTAGCTGTGATGTATTTGGGTATAAATCTTTTTAGTTTTCCCTACTTGGTAATGTGTTGAGCTTCTTAGATGTGTATATCAATATTTTGCATCACATTTGGGGAGGTTTCAGAGACAATTTCTTCATATATTCTTTCTCTCTTCCCTCTCCTGGTGATGCCATTATATGTGCATTCATATGCTTAATGGTGTCCCATAGGTCGGCAACCTTATTCACTTTAATCTTTTTTCTTTCTGTTCTTCAGATTGTGTAATATCAACTGATTTACCTTAAAGTTTGCTGCTTGCTTCTTCTGTAAATATAAATCTGTTGATCAGGCCTTCAAGTGATTTTTCATTTCATTTACTGTAAATTTTATTCTAGGAGTCTGTGTTTTTTTTAATAATTGTAACCTACTTGTAGCCTCTATTTTGTCAGAGATCATTCTCATATTTTTCTCTTAATTATTTATATGGGATTTCCTTTAGTTCTTTGAATATGTTTATAATAGTTGATTTAAATTCTTTACTTGTAAGTCCAATGTCTGGACTTTCTCAAGTTCAGTTACTATTGACTGCTTTTGCTTTCCTCTGTATAATTTATACCAGTTTTCCTGAGTATAAAAATACTTACTTTCTTGTTTCTTTGGGGCTTTCATTTTTGCTTCATTTTTATGCTTAAAAAAATGAACATTTTAGATAATATAATTTGGCAACTCGGGAACTAGAGATCCTTCTCCTATGTTTTTGCTTTTAATATTAATTTAGTTACTGCTCTGGTCTAGTTTTATAAAGCTCATGTTATTTCCCATAGGTGCTGACTGAAGTCTTGACTTGGTTAGCTTAATGATCTTACTAGTCAGTGGTCACAAATTTCCTTAAATTCCTTAATGTAACAAATCTCTGTCTATGCCCAGTGTCTCTGTGCATTTGTGTTATGGCATGACTTCAGTGCTCTGACAGTTTACAATTCTGCTTAGCCTTCATTTCCTGCTTGCATACTGCCTCAAAGTCAGCCACTGCTGAGACATTTGGGTTTCCACAGAACCTTGCTGGCCAAGGACACAGTGGATGTGTCCTTCTATGTTCCCAGGTACATGCCAAAGCTTTTTCAAAATCGCTCTGCACACATCTCATTATATATCATTTTCTTTTCAGATTTTCGGTCACCTCTTATTTGCCCCAGCCGGTATCGTTGCCTTATGCAGTTGTAAGTGCAAATGATTTCCACTATTTCTATTTTTTTATAATGATTTTCTGGATCTATTCTTATAAATCAAGCTCTAAAAGTCATGTCAAATAAAGCTCAAAGGAGCTGCCACCAAAAAAGTCAAGTAGTGAAAACCTCTGGATTTTGCATTTTTGGAGTAACACCAATCATATTTTGTTCCTTCTACTTGTTGTTCTATTCTAGTCTATTTATATTTGCTCAATTGTGCCCAACTCTCTGAGACCCCATGAGCCATATCCCACCAGACCCCTCTCTCCATGGGATTCTCTGGGTGAGAATGCTAAAGATGGTTGCCATTTCCTTCCCCAGGGAAATCTTCCAATCCAGGCATCGAACCCAGGTCTCCCACACTGCACGGAGATTCTTTACTGTCTGAGCCTCCAGGGAGATTACTGCTATTCACAACCACTATTGTGAAGCTGGCAGTTTTCAAGAATACATGTTGCTAGAAAGAGGGTTATGAGAACAACAAGGCAAGTTAAAACATTACAAGGCTTATTGTTCTTTTCAAGAGTCAGGTGTGTTCCTTGAATAAACACTTTTTGGATATTTGTAAGCCTTTGACTAAGTTTCTGAATTCTAAAAAGTTGATTTTGACATATATGTCAGTGATCTTGTTGTTTTAAGAGAATAACAGATTTTTGGAAGTCTTTGTTATTCTGAAAATACTTCTCTCATCAGTGTTTTTGGTTGCTATTTTAATTTTTTATTTTCTGCTTCATTAAACAAATGAGGTCTTAAACAAACAAACAAACAACCCCACAAAATTGTATCCTCTGTAGAAATTGGAGTATAGGGGCCTAAAGATTAAGAAACACACATTACCTACTTGTAATAAATGTCAATTTCAAAGCCCTTTATTACTACTATAATTTTACATATAAAAACAAATTTCAATATAATTTTTATAATACTTTCAAGTTGAACTCTCTACAAATGATAAAAATTCATATAATAGTGCGTGATAATTATTGAAAACTTAATATATCATAGGCATTGTTTGAAGTCCCATACTTCCAATGCATTAAACAATATTTCATCCCAGACCCACAAACTTTGCATATACATGGTCTGTCTTTTGTCTCATGTTGAAAGGGTAGTAAAATAAATAAGTATGTACATGAGCAAGATAAATTGGAATCACTAAATATTTCAAAAAGGAAAAAAAAAATCCTGAGAAAGTGAGTGATGGACTAGGTGCTAACTTAGAATGTCACATGGATGATCACTTTGAGTATCATCTGAAGCAACATGTGAAGAACAAGGAAGAGACAAGTATATACGTTCCATGCCAACATAGCAGCAAATAAGAATGTCCTGAACCAAAGACAAATTTGCTATAATCACAAAATAAAAAGATGGACTTTATGGTTGGTGCACAGTGAAAGAAAATAAGGCTAGGAGTTAAGAGGGCAGAAAGGTGGGTAATGAAAAATCATGCAGGGTAATACAAAGTAATTTTATTTTCACTTTAGATGCAATGGAAAAACACAGTAGAATTTTAATGAGGTGAGTGATCTTACCTGATTTACATTTTATGTACATTTTGTGCAGATATTAGAAGCAGGATAAAGAGAAATAATTGGTTTGGTAGGTAAAAATCAAGTCACCTGTTTGGCCGTATTAAATTTGAGGTACCTAAGGTAGGACTGCTGGAGAAGGAAATGGCACCCCACTCCAGTATTCTTGCCTGGAGAATCCCAGGGACGGGGGGGAGCCTGGTGGGCTGCCGTCTCTGGGGTCTCACAGAGTCAGACACGACTGAAGAGACTTAGCAGCAGCAGCAGCAAGGTAAGACTGCAGAGAAGGCAGTGGCACCCCACTCCAGTACTCTTGCCTGGAAAATCCCATGGATGAAGGGAGCCTCGTGGGCTGCAGGCCATGGGTCACTAAGAGTCGGACACGACAGAGCAACTTAACTTTCACTTTTCACTTTCATGCATTGCAGAAGGACACGGCAAACCACTCCAGTGTTCTTGCCTGGAGAATCCCAGGGATGGGGGAGCCTGGTGGGCTGCCGTCTATGTGATCGCACAGAGTCGGACACGACTGAAGTGACTTAGCAGCAGCAGCAGCAGCAAGCTAGGACTGGTTACTTGTGGATCCCAGTATAGAAGAAAATATTGGGTCCTTGCTCATAATTATTAAGAACTTCAAAATGGTGACCTTGGTGCTTTAAACCAAATAGGGGGCCTTCTTAAACACAAGCCTCCATAAAATTGAATATCGAAGATAGAGCCATTCCTGCCTTTAGACAGTTAAGAGGAGACTCTTATCAGTCAGTTAGTTGTACATAAATGCTTGAGTTATGACAGGATCTATTAGAAGAAATCTACCCAATGGAGTTGGTGATGGACAGGGAGACCATAGGGTCGCAAAGAGTCGGACATGACTGAGCAACTGAACTGAACTGAACTGACCCAATTCAGTGTGACCCACTTCAAGATGAAGATAAAATTGAGGTTATCAGCCTGTAACACTGTTGAAGTTTCAGTGTAAGGATGAAGGAAGATCTCAAAAAGGTGAGAGTAGAAGTGAACGAAGATATTGTGAGACTGATAGATTTGAAAATGGAAAGGTGAGCAATACCAGGTCAATCAATCCAGGAGGTATGATGAAGAAAAAAGAAGGCCAAGGAGATTTAGCCTGATGCACGGAAGTGTTTATTGTGACAAATCACAGAAATACAGCTGAATATGCGGTGAGAGTAGTGGTAATAATGAAAATGTGCAATCACTTTAGTGCTGTGGAGAAATTATGATAAGGATAAAGAATTTGGGGGTGAGGAGTTTCTAAATGAGGAGGAAGGGAAAACAACTTGGAAATGGCATTGTAGACAAGGAAGACAAGTGGCAACACATTACCGTGCCTTAATGAAATGATGCAATCGAGAAGGCTCGTTGGAAAGCTGTGCAAGGACACAGAGGAGGATCTGAAAAGTGGGTCTCCCGAGTCTTGACAATCGTGATGATCATGCAGGAGGCTGGAATTCTGGTAGTATCTATCATAAACAGAAATATGACATTGCAGATAGCTTTGAGGAAGTATTTATAGGGATAGTGCTAAGTCACTTCAGTTGTGTCTGACTCTTTGCAACCTTATGGACTGTAGCCTGTCAGGCTACTTTGTGCATAGGATTTTCCAGACAAAGATATCAGAATGGGTTACCATTCCCTCCTCTAGGGGATCAAACCCACGTCTGGATACTGGGAATAAATTAAAACCAAAAGTTTTGGAGTGACAGATATCTCTTGAAGTATAGAGTAAAAGTCAAGGGAATGACTAAATCACAAGATTCCCTTACTGGACTGATCTGAGACAGTCCAGTCTATCTTCATCAGGTAGAAAAGTCAGGGAACACGGGAATCTCTGCAGACCTATAACTTTAAATCCATGCTATCATTTAAACATTCATACAGCTTTATGAGGCACTGCTGCTGCTGCTAAGTCGCTTCAGTCATGTCTGACTCTGTGCGACCCCATAGAAAACAGCAGCCCACCAGGCTTCCCTATCCCTGGGATTCTCCAGGCAAGAACACTGGAGTGGGTTGTCATTTCCTTCTCCAATGCACGAAAGTGAAAAGTGAAAGTGAAGTCTCTCAGTCGTGCCCGACCCTCAGCGACCCAATGGACTGCAGCCCACGAGGCTCCTCCATCTATGGGATTTTCCAGGCAAGAGTACTGGAGTGGGTTAAGTGCTGAATTATTCCTTTTTACAGAAAAAGAAACTATAGTTTAAAATAAATTAGAAAATCTTGCCCCAAAGTTTTTAACAAGTGATGGCAAATCAACAATTGGTGGCAAATTCATTGTTTGAACCCATGCCTTTAACCATCACACAAACTGTTTCACTCCTGATGTCACTGTTAAACTACAAATTCATACTGGCAATTAGGTAAAGTATATTCAACTGTTTGCCCCCATTTTCCAGATAGGAAAACTGACTCTGTTTAGGATAGGTAAATTTCCTAGACATATAGCTACCAAGTAACCAACATAGGACTTGAACACCTTGTGTAGACCTGTAAAATGGGAGTTTAAGATTCTAAATATACAGTATCTCATACAAAGACCTCTTATTAAAATGGGTTTGTTTTTCTGGGTTGAATACAGTATGTGAATTTAAATCTCTAATTCAAAGCAAGAAGTTCAAAACTGTCTACTTGTGAATCCTTTTGTCTCACAACAGAATAAGGAGAAAGGGATTAAATGAAAAGCTCCCATAGATTCAAGAGGGTTCATCTGAGTGTAAAAGTGCTGCAGTGACTGAATGCGTTTTATATATTGTAGCATTTTAAGATCTTGGGAGTATTACAAGAAAATGATTTAACTACTTTCAGCTGTCCTGTATAAGTTGTTCATAATCACTGATTTGGCTTTTCAGATGAGCATAATAAAGTTCTCAATATAGCTCTTTCAACAGCACCAGCCGTGCTGACTCTTCAATATGAGATGGCACAGTCACACAGGGTATCTTCACATCCAAGCAAAGCAGAAATTTAAAAAAGAATGCAAGTCCCTACAGTGGCATCCTGGTGTGTCTGTGGGTTCATTTTTGTTAGACAAAGGTGCTGAGTCTTTGGAAAGTTTGATACTTTTAATCACATTTTCCATGATATCTATGGTTTCAGAATGCAATAATTCTACTAAAATGACTGTTTTTCAATTGGGCAATTTCTTTTTATATGTCTGATTTACAACCGACTCTGATATTGTCAGATTATAATGCTGTGTACCAACTGCATGTTAATCTATTGATTAACATGATCAATAGACCTTCACCGATGAACTAGGATACTCTTGTTTGTCAGAACATCTGTCTCATGTTGATCACTAAGCAGCTTCCTCTCCAGAAACTAGAAGATAACAAGGCGATGTGTAGTGATGGACCTGGGCCAAGAGTCGATCCTCTGACTTGGTCAGTGAACATCTGTTTGATCTTAGTGAAGTCGTCCCACCTCTCTAGATTTAGCTTTCAACACAGATCAAAGAATTCTATTTTGTACAAAGAAATGTGTTAAAGACAGACATCATGAGGAGATTTTAAAACTTTTAATAAACATATTATGAATTAAGGCTTTTATAAAATTCAAGCTTTTAAATATCACATTGTATTTTTAGTGTTTTTGGGGGGGTGTTGTTTATTTTTTGTATATTGTCTTTTCATTTTATTGATGGTTTCTTTTGTTGTGCAAAAGCTTTTAGTTTGATATAGTCTTGCTTGTTTAGTTTTGCTTTTTTACACTTGCTTCTGGTGCTATATCCAAAAAAAAAAAAATTCACTGTGAAGACCAGTGTCAAGGAGCTTATTTCCTATGTTTACTTCCAGGAATTTTATGATTTCACATCTTATATTCAAGTCTTTAATCCATTAAGGTGTTTTTTTTTTTTTTAATGATGTAAGATGTGTCCAATTTTAATGTAAACTAAATTACACAATTCCTATCTATAAATTCCATCCAAGTAATTCTTCTCACTTTGCACAAATCTAAAATCCGTAACTTGGCCAAGAAATTGCTGAATTATATATCTTCTCTCAAGCTTTTCTCTCTTCATATATTCTTCTCTTTGTTGTTTCATCTCTGTTTAGTTGGTTGACTATGTATATATTTTCAGTATGTAATTTTCTTTTCATAGAATACTCCATTGGGCCAAGTTTTTATAAAATTAATTGCCTTTTCTTTTTCCTGAAAAAGTCTTCTCTGACATTATGATTCAGATGAAGTTTCCCAACTGCAATCTCAACCTAACTTTCATAACATTAAAAAAAAATGAAGTACCATTTATTACCTCTATAAAGAGATCTACCATGTTTGTTTTATTGACTTCCAAATACCCAAAATATAACACAATGCCTGGCATTGTGAGAGGATATAAATATTTACTCAGTAGGTGTATATATTCATGTGTTAAAGATCTGTATTGAATGATTAATTAAATTAATGAAACCATACTAGGTATAGTTTCTAGTTTCAAAAATTTAAAATGGTTTATATTGATAAAATATATAACCAATATTGATATATTTAATATTTAGAGAGAGAAAAAAGTCTGATTTACAAATAAGTTTTCAAAAAACCTAAAAAGTTTTGAAGATTCTAATATATTCAAAAGTTTACTTCAGATATATCTGAACCTAGCTGCTCAAGAATGTTAATCTATATCCAGCCAAGCTTTTAATATAACTTATTGTTTCATGAATATAAGATTCTGCTCACATTTATTTATTTTTAATTTTACTTATTTAAAAATTTTATTTTTTGAAGTACAGTTGATTTACAATATTATATTAGTTGTAGGTACACAGCAAAGTGATTTAGTTACATATACATACATATACCTTATCAGAGTGTTTTCTCTTGTAGATTATTGCACAATACTAAGGACAGTTCTCTGTGCTATACAGTTGGTTACTGCTTATATTTAAATCATTAGGATTTTTAAAATTAAAGGCCAGCAAAATTGGTCCACTGAGTGAAATATTCTAAATATGTGGAAAATAGTTTACTTCCAGGTACCAACTTGTTCACTTGTTCCTGAATATATAATGGTTGCATCTTCAAATATTATTTAAACCTGAATACTTGTATGTTTATTGGTTTGGAGTCAGCAGATTATACATAGCATAGAAATATATATATATTAAAAATCTGATTCTAGTATTCTTTTATTGTCAAAAATAGTAAAATCTTGAAGCAGAAATGGCATCCATTTTAAAAATTGTGGACAACTGTTCCTAGTACTTAATAAAACAAACTAAAGAATACAATCTGTGTTGAATTTTTACTATGTACAAGTCCTAAGGCACTTAATTTCAATTATTTCTCTTGACATACACTGAAGAAAATACTATATTATCCTCTATACAGATAAGAATACTGAACCTAGAGAGATTAATAATTCCAAGAACAGATAGCTAAGGTGACAGTTGTGAAAAGAACATATGACATGGGATTTTATTCAAAGAAATGAGAAAAAAAAAAAGGAGTGAAATCAGGAATTCTTGACTATTAATAGACTTTTTAACTTTCCACACTACTGAATTAATGTACATTTCTATAGAGTGCTTATTATTATAAATTTGTCTAATATTATAATTAAAACATGTGCTATCTTTAAAATAATGGTAGTATAAAATATTTGTATTTGCTTATATTAGAAAAATGCAAAATACAAATAATATTATACATTTATAGTGTTTTCAATGAAATCTTCCAACTCCAACTTGCAAGACCATTGAAATATATGTGGCACTCTTACTTAGCAAACCTAGATTAATTATAATATCACATATATGATCATGCTTAACAATATATATGTGCTATGTTGTGCTTAGTTGCTCAGTCATATCTGACTCTTAGGGACCCCATGGATACAGCCCTCCAGGGCCTCTATCCATGGAATTCTCAAAGCAGAAACCCCGGAGTAAGTTGCCATGTTCTCTTCCTGGGGATCTTCCCAATCCAGGGATTGAATCCAGGTCTCCCCTCATTGCAAGCAGGTTCTTTACCAATTGAGCCACCAGGGAAGACCAATAATACATATAGCATCTCACTAAAGAAGCTATTATGAGAACTAGTAAAAAAATTACTCTATTATACTCACAAATATAATAAAAAAGTCAATTCCAAGACATAATAGAGTGGTTTCTGATTAACAGTTATTGCATCACAGCATATGGAAACACAGTGGCATATAGAGAATGCTTATTCTTGCTAACTGAATTAAGAAAGAAAGTGAAAATGAAGTCGCTCAGTCGCGTCCGACTCTTTGCAACCCTGTGGACTGTAGCCCACCAGGCTCCTCTGTCCATGGGATTCTCCAGGCAAGAATACTGGAGTGGGTTGCCATTTCCTTCTCCAGGAGATCTTCCTGACCCAGGGATCGAACCCAGGTCTCCCGCATTCAGGCAGGTGCTTTAACCTCTCAGCCACCACGGAAGCCCCAAATTAAGAAAAACAGTGATCAAATATGATGGATTTAAGCATAAGATGTATCATGTTGGATAGAATAAAGTTTTACTTGTTAAAATACCAAAGTTTTGACTTTTTTTTTTCTTTGCCATTTCAAAGGAAATGGACAGTTTTGTAAACACTGTCACATTAGCAGGAGTTTAAAAAATATTTGCTTATAGATTATTTTGCTCACAAATTTGATGAGTAACGGTTAACACAACAGAAAAGAAAATCCCGTCAAAATATTGCCAAATTAGAAAATTTAAAAAATCCGTTGGACCAGGGATCAAGTAATTTTCATTTACATACTAGATTTCATAAAATAGCCTTGCAATATTAAAAAAAAAAACCTGCAGTTAAGATCTGCTGAAGTGCTAGGACATAATCTTAAACTTTTAATGTATTGAGTTGCCTATGTCCTTTCACGTTCTTCCTTCTCTCTCTCTCTCCTTATACAGAGATTCCACTAAAATCAAATGAAATGGATTACACACACTTTTTCTCTGCAGACATCATCTGTTTATTAAGCCAACCCTTTCTCTTGTGGCTCAGCTGGTAAAAAAAAAAAAAAAAAAAAAAATCAGCCTGCAATGTGAGAGACCTTGGTTTGATCCCTGGGTTGGGAAGATCCCCTGGAGAAGAGAAAGGCTATCCTCTCCACTATTCTTGCCTGAAGAATTCCATGGACTATACAGTCCTTGGGGTCACAAAGAGTTGGACACAACTGAGTGACTTTCACTCACTCACTCTGAAGTTATTTAGTGGGCCATTTATGTGTGGGGTGTATCTTTTCTCTCTTCCCCTCATTCTTTCATACTTTTCTTCCTCCCACTATTCCTTTTTTTTTTTTTTCATTTCTAAATGTTTCTAACTACAGAAAACTTTCCATTTTTTTCTAAGTTGATATTAAAATTTTTGATACATAAATTTTTATTTGCAATGACAGAATTATGAGGTACACCATTTGTCAAATGGAAAAAGTAAGGGGGTAACATTCTGAGCTTTCTTGGGTCTCTTTTATAGTTCTTGCATTGGCTCACTGGTGACCTTCAGCAAATGGAGCTCAGTTGATCTGACTGTAAAACAAGGACAGCCTCACTGACCTGTCTTCCACTGGTGTTACAAGACTCAATAAATCAAAGCCTACACAGTTAAGGTTCTCAGATGAATTGTGCTGTATCAGGGTGAAATGTCAGAGTACAAAAACTGCTTGTACCTTTTAGACATCAGTTATTACCAAATGGGCACTACAAAATAGTATCACCTCCCATCTTCTTTAAAGTATTCTCAATTTCCTGAAAGAATGCTTAGTTCAGCTGATTTAAAATCGGATGCTTAATAGATTATATTAACCTCAGGAAAATATTCCTTATCTCAAGCATTCAGTAAAAATATTTTGCCCTGTTGTATCTGGATAACTAACATAAATAAGTCCTTTTAAACAAATTATGGATTAATAAATGCATTTGCATGTTGTACTGTCTTTGCTTGGTTTTCAGATATGCTATTTGGAGTTGATCAACAACTAGAGAACCTTTGCCAACACAATATATAAGAAGTTGGTGGTACATTTTTAATCATCTATATTCAGAGTTGAAAATTCATTTTACTTTGATTTTTTTTAAAACATCCACTGATTAAACTTAAGCAGCCAAACATCTTAGGCGTTTAACTTCAATGTTGTGTCCTCCCCTATCAGAGCAAAATTGGGCATTTTCCTATACACAATAGAGGAAAAAAGCAATTACTATCAATCAGTGACTAAGCAACAGATTGGAGTATTTAGAAAGACTCATTCATAAACAGATTTTCAGCAGTGTTCAGCTCCTCTGATTAGATTCCATAGATTTTAAATTGTAGCTAATTAGGCTGTCATCGGTTCATTAATGGCTCTACTGATTCAGCACTCCCTCACCTGCATGCATATTAAAGCTCATTAGCTCCCTTGTCTAAAATACCACCTGCATTAATTGCTGCCAGTGCACCAGGACCCTTCAGAAGGCTCTTCTGACAAGGATTCTACCTGCTTGGAGTGCCCCATGCCCCTGAAAGCTCTTCAGAAGAGCTCACACATAAAGTTCATCGCGCTGCACACGTGGTGAGACGGCAGCTGTTGTTAGGGCAGTCAAGCCTGTTTTACACTTAACAGCAGGATATAAATAATTAGTGATGCCTTTACTATTGGGCTTAACACAGGCCACTGTATCCCATTCTAAGCATCTAGTAAACCAGTCCTCTCTACAAAATAAGCTCCAAGTCATCTTTCTTTTGATTCTGGATTCTTTATCAGCTTCCACAAAATACTAAGACTGAGCCAGAGGAGAAAGTGCACTTAGCTCTCTTTTACTATATGATTGCTGTCCCTTGAGATTGCAACGTAAGTCACTCAGTAGGACATTTAAAACACCCTCAGTTCATAGCTGCTGCGATGTTACCATCAACTAGTCAATTACAATCTCATGTGTTTTAAAAATAGCTTTTGTTTCTAAAGTCAAAGCATTTATTTATTTATTTATTTATTTATTTTGCCAAAACCACATGCTTGTGGCAAAACGATAAAGAACTCAGAGTTACCATCAGGAATGCTCCAAAGAATTCCAACTACTCATGATAAAAAAGGAATCCTACTAAGGATAAGCTGCCAAAATGGTAATGGTTTTAAAGTTGGCTCTTGGTAAAACTAATGCTTATTTTCCAGCTCTTTTGCCTCCTTTAACTCTTTCTCCTAGTGCTAAAGTTTTTTCATTGTAGGCTGCTGCCAAGCACTAGTTATGGTTCATAGCAAAAGTATTTCTGATCTTCAGACATATTATTGTAGTGAACTTTTGATTGCAGAGTTTCAATTATGGATTCAAAGTATCAAATTAGAAGAAACGCATGTCATGTGTATTGAAAACTATTTGTTCACACATTGTTTCCAGTTTTTGATAGCTTCAGGTGAGAGGGAATATCTGACTTCTGTTAATTAATCACAAGAAGAAAAAGATCACCAATAAGAGATGCTTAAAAATGAATGAATGAGAAATTAAGTACCTAGTAATTAGAGTTCTTTTTAAAAAATGACAACTCATACAAAGTGAGAAGCAGCCAGTTATTTTTTGATAGCTGCTATATCAACAATACTGACTGTCCTTATAATAAAAACAGCTGAAAGGTAAAATCACAAATCCTTTTTTAAGTTTTGCTTTCTTCTGTAATATTGTTTAATGCTTTTAAGGCTGAGATTGTCAATGATCACTGATTGTACACATGATGGGATATTTACTACATACTTGTGTCAAAAAATAAGGATAAGCGATATTGACAAAGAAGTACCAGAAGCTTGTTATGAAAATATCCATCTTACTCAGAAATTTTTGAGAAATTTTTAAGTTAAAATTTATCTTAATAACTTTGGGATCTTATAATTTTTCAATATCATTTTAATCTATGAAGAATGCCATTTTCCATAAGGCAAATATGATGTTCACAAATATATATTATGAAAAATAAAGTAGAATTGTTACCCTGTTGTGACCTGTCTAGTAGAAAATAGACGGAGAGAGGGGAAAGGTCACTAAAGGAATTTTTTTTCTGTAATCTGTTACACAGTCAGTCAGTTCAGTCACTAAGTCATGTCCAACTCTTTACAACCCATGAATCTCAGCACGCCAGACCTGCCTGTCCATAACAACTCCTGGAGTTCACTCAGACTCACGTCCATCGAGTCAGTGATGCCATCCAGCCATCTCATCCTCTGTCGTCCCCTTCTCCTCCTGCCCTCAATCCCTCCCAGCATCAGAGTCTTTTCCAGTGAGTCAACTCTTCTCATGAGGTGGCAAAGTACTGGAGTTTCACCTTCAGTATCATTCCTTCCAATGAACACCCAGGACTGATCTCCTTTAGGGAGGATTGATTGAACCTCCTTGCAGTCCAAAGGATTCTCAAGAGTCTTCTCCAGCACCACAGTTCAAAAGCATCAATGCTTCGACTCTCAGCTTCCTTCACAGTCCAACTCTCACATCCATAAATGACTAATGGAAAAACCATAGCCTTGACTAGATGGACCTTTGTTGGCAAAGAAATATCTCTGCTTTTGAAAATGCTATATAGGTTGGTGATAACTTTCCTTTCAATGAGTGAATGTCTTTTAATTTCATGGCTGCAGTCACCATCTGCAGTGATTTTGGAGCCCAAAAAATAAAGTATGACACTGTTTCCACTGTTTTCCCATCTATTTCCTATGAAGTGATGGGACCAGATGCCATGATCTTAGTTTTCTGAATGTTGAGCTTTAAGCCAACTTTTTCACTCTCCTCTTTCACTTTCATCAAGCTTTTTAGTTCCTCTTCACTTTCTGCCTTAAGGGTGGTGTCATCTGCATATCTGAGATTATTGATACTTCTCCCGGCAATCTTGATTCCATCTTGTGCTTCTTCCAGTCCAGCATTTCTCATGATGTACCCTGCACAGAAGTTAAATAAGCAGGGTGACAATATATAGCTATGACATACTTCTTTTCCTATTTGGAACCAGTCTGCTGTTCCATGTCCAGTTTTAACTGTTGCTTCCTGCCCTGTATATAGGTTTCTCAAGAGGCAGGCCAGGTGCTCTGGTATTCCCGTCTCTTTTAGAATTTTCCACCGTTTATTGTGATTGGCATAGTCAATAAATCAGATATAGATGTTTCTCTGGAACTCTCTTGCTTTTTCCATGATCCAGCAGATGTTGACAATTTGACCTCTGGTTCCTCAAGTTCAAGTTCAAGTTCAATTGCTCAGTAGTGTCCGACACTTTGCGACCTCATGAATCGTAGCACGCCAGGCCTCCCTGTTCATCACCATCTCTCGGAGTTCACTCAGACTCACGTCCATCGAGTCCATGATGCCATCCAGCCATCTCATCCTCAGTCATCCCCTTCTCCTCCTGCCCCCAATCCCTCCCAGCATCAGAGTCCTTTCCAGTGAGTCAACTCTTCACATGAGGTAGCCAGAGTACTGGAGTTTCAGCTTTAGCATCATTCCTTAGAAAGAACACTCAGTACTGATCTCCTTTAGAATGGACTGGTTTGATCTCCTTGCAGTCCAATGGACTCTGAAGAGTCTTCTCCAACACCACAGTTCAAAAGCATCAATTCTTCAGTGCTCAGCCTTCTTCACAGTCAACTCTCACATCCATACATGACCACAGGAAAAACCACAGCCTTGACTAGAGGGAACTTAGTCGGCAAAGTAATGTCTCTGCTTTTGAATATGCTATCTAGGTTGGTCATAACTTTTCTTCCAAGGAGTAAGTGTCTTTTAATTTCATGGCTACAGTCACCATCTGCAGTGACTTTGGAGCCCCCCAAAATAAAGTCTGACACTGTTTCCACTGTTTCCCCATCTATTTCCCATGAAGTGATGGGACTGGATGCCATGATCTTCGTTTTCTGAATGTTGAGCTTTAAGCCGACTTTTTTCACTCTCATCTTTCACCTTCATCAAGAAGCTTTTTAGCTCCTCTTCACTCTCTGCCATAAGGGTGGTATCATGTGCATATCTGAGGTTACTGATATTTCTCCTGGCAATCTTGATTCCAGCTTGTGTTTCTTCCAGCCTAGTGTTTCTCATGACATAGTCTGCATATAAGTTAAATAAGCAGGGTGACAATATACAGCCTTGATGTACTCCTTTTCCTATTTGGAACCAGTCTGTTGTGCCATGTCCAGTTCTAACTGTTGCTTCCTGACCTGCATACATATTTCTCAAGAGGCAGGTCAGGTGGTCTGGTATGCCCATCTCTTTCAGAATTTTCCTCAGTTTATTGTGATCCACACAGTCAAAGGCTTTGGCATAGTCAATCAAGCAGAAATAGACGTTTTTCTGGAACTCTCTTGCTTTTTCCATGATCCAGTGGATGTTGGCAATTTGATCTCTGGTTCCTCTGCCTTTTCTAAAAACCAGCTTGAACATCAGGAAGTTCACGGTTCACGTATTGCTGAAGCCTGGCTTGGAGAATATTGAGCATTACTTTACTAGCATGTGAGATGAGTGCAATTGTGTGGCAGTTTGAGCATTCTTTGGCATGGCCTTTCTTTGGAATTGGAATGAACATTGCCCTTTTCCTGTGGCCACTGATGTGTTGTCCAAATTTGCTGGCATATTGAATGCAGCACTTTCACAGCATCATCTTTCAGAATTTGAAATAGCTCAACTGGAATTCCATCACCTCCACTAGCTTTGTTTATAGCGATGCTTTTTAAGGCCCACTTGACTTCACAATTCACGATGTCTGGCTCTAGATGAGTGATCATACCATCATGATCATCTGGGTCCTGAAGATCTTTTTTGTACAGTTCTTCCTTGTATTCTTGCCATCTCTTCTTAATATCTTCTGCTTCTGCCAGGTCCATACCATTTCTGTCCTTTATTGAGACCATCTTTGCATGAAATATTCCTTTGGTATTTCTAATTTTCTTGAAGAGATCTCTAGTCTTTTCCATTCTGTTGTTTTCCTCTGTTTCCACTGTATAATCATAAGGTATTTGACTTAGTTAATACCTGAATGGTCTAGTGGGTTTCCTATTTTTTTCAATTTACTTCTGAATTTGGCAATAAGGAGTTCATGATCTGAGCCACAGTCAGTTCCTGGTCTTGTTTTTGTTGACTGTATAGAGATTCTCCATCTTTGGCTGCAAAGAACATACTCAGTCTGATTTTGTTGTTGACCATCTGGTGATGTCCATGTGTAGAGTTTTCTCTTGTGTTGTTGGAAGTGGGTATTTGCTATAACCAGTGCATTTTCCTGGCAAAACTCTGTCTTTTCCCTGCTTCATTCTGCATTCCAAGGCCAAATTTGCCTGTTACTCCAGGTGTTTCTTGACTTCCTACTTTTGCATTCAAGTCCCCTATAATGAAAAGGACATCTTTTGGGGGTGTTAGTTCTAAAAGATCTTATATGTTTTTGTAGAACCATTCAACTTCAGCTTCTTCAGTGTTACTGGTTGGGGCATAGACTTGGATTACCATGCTATTGAATGGTTTGCCTTGGAAATAAACAGAGATCATTCTGTCATTTTTGAGACTGTATCCAAGTACTGCATTTTGGACTCTTTTTGTTGACCATGATAGCTACTCCTTTTCTTCTGAGGGATTCCTGCCCTCATTAGTAGATATAATGGTCATCTGAGTTAAATTCACCCATTCCAGTCCATTTTAGTTGGGTGATTCCTAGAATGTCGACGTTCACTCTTGCCATCTCTTGTTTGACCACTTCCAATTTACCTTGATTCATGGACCTGATATTCCAGGTTCCTATGCAATATTGCTCTTTACAGCATCGAACCTTGTTTCTGTCACCAGTCACATCCACAGCTGGGTATTGTTTTTGCTTTGGCTCCATCCCTTCATTCTTTTTTTTTTAATTTAAATAAACTTTATTTTGGAATAGTTTGAGATACACAAAAATGTTGCAAAAACAGTAGAAATTTTGTAAACACTGGACTAATTTCCATGTTTACATTTTATATTCAGTTCAGTTCAGTCACTCAGTCGTGTCCAACTCTTTGCGACCCCATGAATTGCAGCACGCCAGGCCTCCCTGTCCATCACCATCTCCCGGAGTTCACTCAGACTCACGCCCATCAAGTCCGTGATGCCATCCAGCCATCTCATCCTCTGTCATCCCCCTTCTCCTCCTTCCCTCAATCCCCTCCAGCATCAGAATCTTTTCCAATGAGTCAATTCTTTGCATGAGGTGGCCAAAGTACTAAGAGTTTCAGCTTTAGCATCATTCCTTCCAAAGAAATCCCAAGGCTGATCTCTTTCAGAATGGACTGGTTGGATCTCCTTGCAGTCCAAGGGACTCTCAAGAGTCTTCTTTTGTCTCCATTGATCTCCAGTGGAGATATAAAATACCCATTACATATACATATACCCATTACATATACAAGGCACAAAGTCATGATGTCATAAGCTTCATTTGGGTAAATACATAAATTTGGTACTAAAGAAATATAAGTAGGAAAGAGGCCTATAGGCAGGAGACAGATCATCAATATATTTGAATGCCATTTTGTATTCACCAATCTAGAACCCCATTCTCCAACCCCAAATATGTCTATGATGTATAAAATACCCATTACATATACTTGCATTCTTCAAAAATTATTGAATACTCAGGTTACCCAAGTCACAGGTACAAACATCCACTGATGACAGCTTCCTTCTTCCCCTTCTTATTGCTGATATGTCTACGATTTCAGTGGGATGATTTTACATTATGATATCATTCTTACTTGCCACTTACTGAAAGACTGACTTTAGTCTATGATTATATTTAACTCAAAATTGATAAATCAGTAGTAAGGAATTAATTTATTCATACAAACAATGCTTCAAACAGAGGCTAAAATTTCTGAGTTGTGCCATAAAAATAATTCACCCATAAATATTATTGATTAGATATATATTTGTTGAGCATTTCCTTTGTGCAGACAGAAGTCTAGATTTGCCTCTACAGTAACTGAATATTAATATCTGTGCCTAAAACTTATTATCTTTAGTATCAAGGAAATATAACTTTGGAGGTTATCCACAGTATTAAAATCGTTAGATTTGGGATACTCTAAATACGTATCAGATTTTTGAAAGAAACTGTTCTCCTGCTAAAGGAAGTATCAGTTAAATTTAGGTCTCACTCTAGATGAAGTAATATATTAGTTAGTGATGAACATTGTGATTTAGTCTCTAAGTCATGTCTGATTCTTGTGACCCCATGGACTGTAGCCTGCCAAGCAAGAACACTAGAGTGGGTTGCTACACCCTCCTCTAGGAGATCTTCCCAAACCAGGGATAGAACCTGCATTGCAGGCAGATTCTTTACTGACTGAGCTAGGAGGAAGAGCCTAGTGATAAATAATGTATGCTATTGATACAAAAACCAAGTGAAAGTGTTAGTTGCTCAGTGTATCCAACTCTAGGTGATCCCATGGACTATAGCCCACCAGGTTCTTCTGTCCATGGAATTCCCCAGGAAAGAATACTGGAGTGGGTAGCCATTTTCTTCTCCAGGGGATCTTCTTGACCTGAGGTTCAAATCCAGGTCTCCTGCATTGTAGGAAGCTTCTTTACCATCAGAGCCACCAGGGAAGGCTGATATAAAAGCAAACTGACAGTCAACTTTTAAGTATACATGAATTGCAAAAGTATTATTATGGTCATCATTTACAATTTGTAACTAACACCGCTATATAACAACTCATAAAAGAAACCTTTTAAGTATGAATAGACATATGAAAGAGATTACTTTCTGCTATGCACTATGCTTTATATTTTACTGGTAATTTTTTTTCCACTTATGACATAATGGCACAATTGCAATGAAGTGCATGATACATAACAAAATATTTTAATATAAATTTATTTATTTTAATTGGGTGCTAATTACTTTACAATATTGTATTAGTTTTGCCATACATCAACATGAATCCACCACGGGTATACACGTGTTCTCCATTCTGAACCCCCCTCCCACTTCCCTCCCCGTACCTTCCCTCTGATATATATAATCCAAATATATTGTTATAAAGTCAGGTAATCATTAATTCAAAATCTATTCCATTTTGAGTAATTGATACCACTCAGATAAAAATAATGACTGCTATAATATCTCACACATAATAAGTTTGTATTAACTATCCCAGAATGCCCTGATGAATGAACATGTGATAGTATTTCACTGACAATAACACTGAATTTATAACAGTTGGTAGTTGTATATTTAAGACAGAAAAAAACATGGTGGGTTTGAGCTTATTAACACTGATTTCATTATCACATCCATTTATTCTGTTCTGTTTTTCTGCACAGCATTTGCCATCCCCTGACATAAAGTATTTGTTCATTGGCTCATTTTCAGTTTCAACCTACTTTATACAGTAATGAATATTCTATGAAAGCAGAGACTTTGCCATTTCCTATACTACTGAAATCTTACCCACATAAACAGTTTCTGATATTGAGTAGACATTAAAATTGTTGAAAGAATAAATACATGACTGAGTTTTTAACTCCCATATGATAGAGTTTGTATAATTCAACCAATGATAAGATATAATCAAAAGAGTCATAAGACATGACAATCTCTTTCATATGTCTATTCATAAATCATAAGACATGACATCAAAAACTGTGAAGAGTAACACTGGGCCTACATCCAAGACTTTCAGGTTCCATCCTTTATTTTATTATAAACTATTGATTCATAAGGATTGGATCAACTATTCCAGCAACCACCTCAAAACTGAAGCCTTAATTGAAACATATACCACATTAGGTTTCTACTTCACCACAATATAAAGCCCACAACATCTGCTCAGAGTATATTCACATATTTTGATTTTTACCATTTGTGTCTATTTAGAAAAACATTGCAGTAGCAGTAGCTTCTAAAGATGTGGCCCTCTGTGTGAATGTGTGTGTTTGGCAGGTGAAAGGATTTGGTTTTATGATACTGATTAGCAGTAAGCTTCATTGAAATTTTATAATTGCTATTTAAAATGAATGCTCATGTTAGATTAGAACATCCAGAATCCCAGATTTCACAGTAGCAGCTATTAATTTGAATCTCTGTCTTCCAATTATTAATTAGACTACCATTTATTTTTCTCTTATTTATGTATAGTGATTACATAATGTTAAAATTAAAATCTTATCCAAAAAAAAATAAGATTTTAATTCACAATCTGTTTTGCAGGTGTACCTTTCTTGAAATTTACTTTTTCTCCTCATTCTTTACCCAAAAAGCAGAGGTAAACTTTTTAAAATCTTTAAGAGATAAAACACGAAGGGTGTCTTGAAAATCTATAAAAATGTGTGCAATATAATTATTTGATCAAACAAGAGAACTACACTTAACCACATTCACATTATTATAGACTTTAAAATTTTAAGCACATATAAGGTATATGGTAATCTATAGAATACTGATTTTGGATACATTCATAAGAAAATTTTGATATGAAAAATTTAAATCTCATTCACATATAGACTAAAATGATGTCATAAGCAATCAAAATTTTATCTGATATTTTGAAGCTATGAAAAGTGAAAGTAGCTCAGTCATTTTGATACTTTGCGACCCCATGGACTGTACAGTCCTTGGAATTCCCAGGCCAGAATACTGGAGTAGGTAGCCTTTCCCTTCTCCAGGGGATCTTCTCAACTCAGGCATCTAACCAGGGTCTCCTACACTGCAGGTGGATTCTTTACCAACTGAGCTATCAGAGAAATCCTTTTGAAACTGTAAGACAACAATATCTACATAATCTTAAAGCCACCCTGATCCACCTATTTTCCATGTCTTTGTAAAATTTTGCTTAATAGTTATAAAGTTGACACCCTGTAGGAAAATGAAGGTAAGGAAAGCCATAATTTTAACATGTAACATAAATCTTTTGTGTGATTTTTACTGATATCAAAGTTCTTATGCCTTCTATACAATGGGACTTCTAGGAAGAACTAAAACAGAGTTTAAATTTAATTGTTAGTATATATGACATAATTATACAGTGCAATCTTTCTGGCAAATTATATTTTAGGAGTGCTTACCTGCATTTCTCTTCCCAGCTCCACATCAATTAAGTAACTCCCAGAGTTTGGAAAAATCAACCTAATTCCAACCAGAGGCATGGTTCCTAAAAAGCAGCATGGTGGCATCTGTTAGGTTGGCTTGTCTTGTCACACTTCCTTGTAATCTACTTGCAAAGAGAAATGAGTACAAATAGATTTAGACAGCTCTAAAACTCAGCAGTGGCCACAAGACTGGAAAAGGTCAGTTTTCATTCCAATCCAAAAGAAAGGCAATGCAAAAGAATGCTCAAACTACCACACAGTTGCACTCATCTCACATGCTAGTAAAGTAATGCTCAAAATTCTCCAAGCCAAGCTTCAGCAGTACATGAATTGTGAACTTCCAGATGTTCAAGCTGGTTTTAGAAAAGGCAGAGGACCAGATATCAAATTGCCAACATCTGCTGGATCATGGAAAAAGCAAGAGAGTTCCAGAAAGACATCTATTTCTGCTTTATGGACTATGCCAAAGCCTTTGACTGTGTGGATCACAATAAACTGTGGAAAATTCCGAAAGAGATGGGCATACCAGACCACCTGACCTGCCTCTTGAGAAATCTGTATGCAGGTCAGGAAGCAACAGTTAGAACTGGACATGGCACAACAGACTGGTTCCAAATAGGAAAAGGAGTTCATCAAGGCTGTATATTGTCACTCTGCTTATTTGACTTCTATGCAGAGTACATCATGAGAAATGCTGGACTGGAAGAAACACAAGCTGGAATCAAGATTGCCGAGAGAAATATCAATAACCTCAGATATGCAGATGACACTACCCTTATGGCAGAAAGTGAAGAGGAACTAAAAAGCCTCTTGATGAATGTGAAAGAGGAGAGTGAAAAAGTTGGCTTAAAGCTCAACATTCAGAAAACGAAGATCATGGCATTTTGTCCCATCACTTCATGGGAAATAGATGGGGAAACAGTGGAAACAGTGTCAGACTTTATTTTTGGGGGCTCCAAAATCACTGCAGATGGTGATTGCAGCCATGAAATTAAAAGACGCTTACTCCTTGGAAGCAAAGTTATGACCAACCTAGACAGCATATCCAAAAGCAGAGACATCACTTTGCCGACTAAGGTCTATCTAGCCAAGGCTATGGTTTTTCCTGCGGTCATGTATGGATGTGAGAGTTGGACTGTGAAGAAGGCTGAGCACCGAAGATTTGATGTGTTTGAACTGTGGTGTTGGAGAAGACTCTTCAGAGTCCATTGGACTGCAAGGAGATCCAACCAGTCCATTCTGAAGGAGATCAGTCCTGGGATTTCTTTGGAAGGAATGATGCTAAAGCTGAAACTCCAGTACTATGGCCACCTCATGAGAAGAGTTGACTCATTGGAAAGAACTCTGATGCTGGGAGGGATTGGGGGCAGGAGGAGAAGGGAATGACCAAGGATGAGATGGCTGGATGGCATCACGGACTCGATGGACATGAGTCTGAGTGAACTCCAGGAGATGGTGATGGACAGGGAGGCCTAGTGTGCTGCAATTCATGGGGTCACAAAGAGCTGGACATGACTGAGCGACTGAACTGAACTGAACTGATTACTTACAGTAACAGTAATCATTGGTATCATTTCCCTGATCCCTAATTCCTGTAGAGTAACAAGATAAGGCTCAGGTATTATCTGTACATGCTGTAGATGTGTATGAAAAAGAGAAATCCTGAGATTAGGAAACCTTGATACCACATTGGAGATGCTGGTAAACCTGTTTTTCTTCCTCTTAGAGAGAAGCATTATATTTGATATCTTTGAATGCAATCAAATATCTCCAGAAAGGGCAAGAGAGATCTTCACCCTTACTACCCTAAAGGACCTCATGGAACAGGAGATCTCCCAGTTTATAGTCATGGAATATAAATAAATTTGATCCAAAGTCTTTGTCTCTACCTTTCTGGAAAAACCTCATTAAACAATTCTTGATAAGCTAATCCTGGAGCATTTACTTATCTTCTTGCTCTTGCTTAATTTATCAATTTGAGATAGGTTTTTTAATGGATTTTTTTTTCCCAATACCAGCTATTTAATTTACTCTTTTCTAGTTCTCACCTCATTCCCACTTTAACCCTCAATTCAAGGGTGATTGTCTCATCTATGAAATATCTGAACATAATTCACATGGCACTTATTCACATCTCCATTATTTATAATTATATGCATGCACAAGGCACTCTTCACTGACTACAGACTGCTGAGGGTTTTGAGTCCTATTTTCAGACGTTGGTGATATTCAGATACACATGAAGATAAAGACCTGAAAGAAATTATATCCAAACAATATGAAACAATTACAATGTTATGAAGAGTATACATTCAAGAGTCAAACAGAGAACTACAGACATAGTATTTTGACTTGTTTCTGTGTAAGGTTTTTAAGTTTATCCTCATAAAATTATGATAGTATTCTGATTGCATTTTTAGCATAAACAGAATCTGAATGTGTATCTCTTTTCAAATTCCTAATGTATTCATGCTTTCTCTCATTTTCTTCAGTTTCAACAAAGATTTGTCCCCTTTGTATATTTTTCTATATTATTTTTGTTTAATCTTTTATTAAGTGCTGTTTTTATCTTACTATACCTTTAAATTTGTCTTATTTGGGTTTATTCTGTTTTATTTTTTAATAACATCGTAAATGGAACACAGCTCACAAATCAGCATCAAATGATTTTATAATATAACCATTAAATTATGGTTACTTTATTTACATTTCAGAAGTTTTACATATATTATAGAAATTGTCATTCAAGTCTAGTGAATTGTTTACTTCTGTTATAAATTCTTCTTTGACCCTGGAGTTATTCATAAGTTTGGCTTTTAAATTTTCTAAATAAGTGGAAATTTATGGAAGCTTTGCAACTTTACTTTTTCCTTTGCTAGTTATCTTATTTTGCTGCTTATGTTAGTGTTAAAATTCTTCATGAAATTAGACATTTAAAGATTGAATTTTATATACATTTTTACAAATTTTTGTGGCATTGAAGACATAAAAAGACATTTTAGATGATTTTCTTATTTCCTGAGAAATGGAAGTACAATAAAATTTTGTTAGTACATATATATAATTTGCAGCCAGCAGGACCTTTGCTGTGCCTATTCCTTTATATTTTAGAATCCAGAAATCTCATTAATAATTTGTGAAGTTTTCTAATTTGATAAACAAAATGGCGAGTTTATGGTTCTAATAAAATTGCAGTTGAGTATTTGTGTAGACAGATTGTGAGTGTGTGAACTAAGCTGATTTGCTCTATGTGATGCAATTAGTATACTCTTCCCTTTTCTTTTTTCTTTTTAAATGCTTGATAAATACTCTAATAAAGTTATTTAAGGTTGGGTTTGTCTTTATAGAAATATTTTTAAGTATTAATTTAATGGCTGTACCTATCATTAGTAAATTAAGATTTCTTTTTTTTTTCCTGGGCCAAGTTGTATATTTGTGGGAATTATTTATTTGATTTATCTAATATAGTGACATGAAATTATTCATAATATTCACTCCTAGTTATTTAAAATTATTTAGGCAATTAGTGATGTTCCTCGTTTTGTTCCTAATTCCAAAATTAAGACATCAATATTTATTTTTATTATAATCAATTTAACTAAAAGTTTATTACTTTTTATCTTTACAAAGAGCTAACTTTTACTTTATTTTTCTGCTTTTTAGGCCATTGATCTTCAGTCTGACTTTTATTATTTCTTTTTTTCTACATACTTTCTGCCTTGTTTTCTGCTGACTTCAGGTGGAAACTTTGGATATTGATTTTAAACTATTTCCTTATTAACATAAGCATTTAAAGCTATAAATTTCCCTCTGAGTGCTGCTTTATCTGTATCCTACCAATTTTAATAAACAGTTTTTCTGCTGTGGTATCATTCTCTGTGTTTTTAGAAACTTGTGAGCTAGCATACTTATTCATTACCTTTGAAGATTCTCAAATTGATTTGACAATAATTTATCTACTGGCAAGGCTCATAATTTACATAATATTCTTCCCAAAATTAAAAAAAGAACATGACAGTTATTATAAGCTTCACTTTCACCTTCTATTAAAAAAAAGTTTATAAAAAGGTCTATTTGAAAGGGAATGTGATATTCCTGTTTTGATAAAAACATAATCTTCAAGGAAGAAAAAGTGAAGGATAAAGGAGTCTAAGATGAATGGAGAATTTTGCCACATAAAATGTTTCCTCAGTGGATCATGATACTAACCCATCAGTATATTTTAACTTGAAACTTGAAAGCCCTCATTATAGTTTAGCAAAGTTTCTGTTTACCAGTCTTAAATGTCAGAGAATAAATCCAAGTTTCAATAGTTCTTTTCATCTTCAGAAAAAGGTTATATTTTGCTTCACCCTCTTATATGTGATTCGAATCCTCTGAAAAACACATTCTCCAAGAAAGATTTCATAGTGTCTCTGGCAGGAGGGAGAGATAAGGTAATCATTGTGAAAGACACCGAAAGCATTCTGCATAACAAAGATATATTCTCCAGCGCAAAATCCTGAAAATTTTGTCTCAGAGGTATAGATAAGGGCAATACTTTCGCTCCATCCTTCTATAGTTCCCCTATTTCACTCAGGGGTAAGGGAGAACTGTACTAAAAGGTCATGAGACAAGCACATGAGATTTAATTGGGGGATTATAGAATGATACCCACTCCCAATATATACATACACCTTTTCATCACAGCACCAGAGAGCCAGAGTTTCAACAGTGGGAACACCTCAAAGAATTGCAAAATGTAGAGTCTCTCAGAGGAGGAATACTCAGGGAGGGCCAAAGTAAATAGGGGAGGACAAAATCAAGGTTATTCAAGAAACATGAAACCTCTGGCACCTATAATAGCAGAAAATATTTTTAAAAGCACAGTCAATAGCCAGATTAACAGAAATTCTCACAATAAAGCCCTATGTACCTGTTTCTATTATACAAGTTAAGCTTTCAACAACAAAAATACAGGATGTATTAAAAAATAATTCACAATTTGAGGAGAATAATTGAGCATAAGAACCAGACTCAAGTATGATGCAGATGTTAAAACTATCACACAAGTAATTAAAAATAACTATGATTGATATGTTAAGGGCTGTAATGGAAAAAACAGAGAACAACTAAAATCAGATGGATAATTTAAGCACAAAACTGAATTTATAAGAAAGACTCAATTCTAACTCATAGTAACAGAGACTAGAATGATAGTTACCAGAAGTTGGGCTATGGGGAAAAAGGGAGACTTAAAACATAGGAAAGAATCAAAAGGAAATGTTAATAAAGGAAAAAATGTAATAAAAACAAAAAATAATTTTGTCATCATTCTACTACCACACAATTTCTTCTAAAAACCATCTTTATGTTATTTATCTTTTATTAATCCCTAGCATAATATGGCTAAAACTTCTTGATTTACTACATAATGGTTCTAAAGTCCTCAAGTTAACATTATGGTAGCTATGATTCTGGTCTGAGTCATAATTGTATCTTATCTTTATTTACTCACAAGTATTTCTGGAGTCCTCTCAATGTCCCAGGCTATAGGTTATACATTGAAAATGCAGCAATGAACAAAACAGCTTTTCTTCATGGAAAATTTGAGGTGTGCTCTAGATGATTAAATCATTTCCGATAGAAATATGGTTAACAACTCTGAAAAAATATGCATGCATACTGGGTTTGATCAATGGATAGAATAGGTGGTTGATGGTGAGAGACATGTTTCATCGTTGGAAAGGGAGGTTGCATACAGTCAAAGAGAGAAAGCTAGAATGATTCACATGGTGATAGACTAAATTTGGAGATATCAGTGCAAACTCATGTTTAACTTAGAATAAATAATATGTAATATATGTAAAACATATATGATATGAATAACTATCTATCTAGCTAATACACACATAAATACCTCAAGATATGCATATACACACTAGTTAGCATATACACATATATTTGCTTTCTTTGACAGCCTAGAGAGCCTAGAAACAATGATACTCCAAGAGCAATGAGCATACCTAGTGCTTAGACCTTAGTTTATAATTAAAATCTCTAATAATAGAAACCAAGTCTCCTTGAAGAAATGACTAATTCTATGAATCCAGGCTATGTTTTGTGTCAGAAAATAAAGAACCACTAAAAAAAAAAAAAAAAGATAAATGTATGTCAAAGGAACCCAGGAGTCAACTGGAAGAATTCCCAAAGGTCAAAGCTGAACTAACTTGAACAAAATATTTATATAGCAGTTTACAACCCAAACTATAAAATAAATACACATGAGTATATACTGATTAAAATAATGCTTACAATAAATAAGTAGAGAAAGTATAGACACATCACCATACAGAAAAAAATTCAATTCATGTAGATATGCCACCCTGTAGAAGGTGAAGCATAACTCTCCACTCCTTATATATCTGGTATGCATAGTCCTTTCTTTCTGAAGATTAATTTATGAAAGGAAGGGTAAAGAATAACTTTACAGTAGTGAAGCCTGACAGACACTTTATCAGCCACAAGATTAAAATTAAATCAACAGAGATAAATAATGTTGATAGTCTGTACCCTTCATACAATGTATTGAGAATGGCATGTTGCTTTTATGGGTTTTCTCTCAAAAAACAATAATTTTTGTTTACTCATGAAGAAAACATTAAACAAATCTCAGCTGAAAAACATTCTCTAAAATATCTGATTTGTTCTCCTCAAGCTATCAAATTCATAGCAAGGAAAGTGTGAGAAAATTGCAGAGGCCTAGGGAAGCCTAAGGAGACATGAAAACCAGGTGATATTGTATTCTGAAAGGGATCTTGGAATATAAAAAGAAGAGTAAGTAAAATTAAAGATATATGAATAAATTATGGATTTTAGTTTATAACAATGGATCAAATAGATTCATTATTTGTGACAAATAGAATATCCTCATGCAAATATTAATAACAAAGATACTGGGTGAGGGAGATATTGGAATTCTCTATATGATCTTCACAACATTTTTTACAAATATAGATCTCTTCTAAAATATAAAATGTCTGTAAAAAACAAACAGAAGCCTCCTTCTTCTTGCTCTGTTTTTCTTTCTCAAGATTACTTTGGCTATTCGGTTTTTTGTTTGTTTGTTTGTTTTTGCATACAAACCGTAAAAAAATTTTGCTCTAATTCTGTGAAGAATGTCATTGTTGATTTGCTTGAAATTGCACTGAATCTGTAGACTGCTTTGGGTAACATATTCATGTTCATTATATTGCTTCTTCCAATCCAAGAACATGGTATATTTCTCCATCTGTTTATGTCCTCTTTGATTTCTATCATCAGTATTTTCTAGTTTTTCTGAGTACAAGTCCTTTCCATAAGTTTTTCCTCAGTATTTTATTCTTTTCATTGCAGTGGTAAATGCAAAACAAACACTATGTAATTGAAACAGTATGGCACTGGCACAAAAACAGAAAAACAGATCAACTGAACAGGATAGAAAGCCCAGAGATAAACCTTTGCTCCTATGGTCACGTAATCAATGACAAGAAAGGCAAGACTATACAAAAGACAAACTTTTAAGTAAATAGTGCTGGGAAATTTGGAAAGTTACATATAAAAGAATGAAATTAGAACACCACCTAACACCATACACAAAAGTAATTCAAAATGAATTAAAGACCTAAACGTAAGGCTGGACACAATAAAACTCTCAGAGGAAAACTAATCTTTGACATAAATAGCATGATCTTCTTTGACCCACCTTCTAATACAATGAAAATTAAAATTAAAAATTTGGATCTAATTAAACTTAAAAGCTTTTACAAAACAGAAAACCAACAAGATGAAAAGATAGCCCTCAAATTGGGAAAGAATATTTGCAAATGAAGCAACTGAGGAAGGAGTACTCTCCAAAGTATACAAACAGCTCATGCACCACTATTTAGAAAGAACAATCCATCAAAAAATTGACAGAAGACCTAAATAGACATCATTCCAAAGAAGACATACAGATGGCCAAGAAGCACATGAAAAGATGCTCAATAGCATTAATTATTAGAGAAATGCAAATCAAAACTACAATGAGATATCATCTCACACCAGCCAGAATGGCCATCATCTTAAAAAAATTTTACAAACAGTAAATGCTGGAGAAAGTGTGGAGAAAACAGAACCCTCTTACACTGTTGTTTCAGTTCAGTTCAGTCACTCAGTCGTGTCTGACTCTTTGAGACCCCATGAATTGCAGCACACCAGGCCTCCCTGTCCATCACCAACTCCGGGAGTTCACTCAGACTCACATCCATCGAGTCCGTGATGCCATCCAGCCATCTCATCCTCAGTCGTCCCCTTCTCCTCCTGCCCCCAATCCCTCTCAGCATCAGAGTCTTTTCCAATGAGTCAACTCTTCTCATGAGGTGGCCAAAGTACTGGAGCTTCAGCTTTAGGATCAGTCCTTCCAAAGAAATCCCAGGGTTGATCTCCTTCAGAATGGACTGGTTGGATCTCCTTGCAGTTCAAGGGACTCGCAAGAGTCTTCTCCAGCACCACAGTTCAAACACATCAATTCTTCAGTGCTTAGCCTTCTTCACAGTCCAACTCTCACATCCATACATGACTACTGGAAAAACCATAACCTTGACTAGATGGACCTTAGTCGGCAAAGTAATGTCTCTGCTTTTGAATATGCTATCTAGGTTGGTCATAACTTTTCTTCCAAGGAGTAAGTGTCTTTTAATTTCATGGCTGCAATCACCATCTGCAGTGATTTTGGAGCACAAAAAAAAAAAAAAAGTCTGGCACTGTTTCCACTGTTTCCCCATCTATTTCCCTTGAAGTGATGGGACTGGATGCCATGATCTTCATTTTCTGAATGTTGAGCTTTACGCCAGCTTTTTCACTTTCCTTTATCACTTTCATCAAGAGGCTTTTTAGCTCCTCTTCACTTTCTGCCATAGGGGTGATGTCATCTGCATATCTGAGGTTATTGTTATTTCTCCGGGCAATCTTGATTCCAGCTTGTGTTTCTTCCAGTCCAGCGTTTCTCATGATGTACTCTGCATATAAGTTAAATAAGCAGGGTGACAATATACAGCCTTGATGTACTCCTTTTCCTATTTGGAACCAGTCTGTTGTTACATGTCCAGTTCTAACTGTTGCTTCCTAGCCTGTATATAGAGACTATAAATCAATATAGTCACTGTGGACAACAGTCTGGAAGTTCCTTAAGACACTAATATTGCTGGGAGAAATATCAATAACTTCTGATATGCAGATGATACCAACCTTATGGCAGAAAGTGAAGAAGAACTAAAGAGCCTCTTGATGAAATGAAAGAGAAGAGTGAAAAAGTTGGCTTAAAGCTCAACATTCAGAAAACAAATATCATGGCATCCAGTCCCATCACTTCATGGCAGATAGAGGGAGAAACAGTGGAAACAGTGTCATACTTTATTTTGGGGGTCTCCAAAATCTCTGCAGATGGTGATTGCAGCCATGAAATTAAAAGATGCTTACTCCTTGGAAGGAAAGTTATGACCAAACTAGACAGACAGCATGTTAAAAAGCAGAGACATTACTTTGCCGACTAAGGTCCATCTAGTCAAGGTTATGGTTTTTCCAGTAGTCATGTATGAATGTGAGAGTTGGACTATAAAGAAAGCTGAGCACTGAAGAATTGATGCTTTTGAACTGTGGTGTTAGAGAAGACTCTTGAGAGTCCCTTGGACTGCAAGGAGATCCAACCAGTCCATCCTAAAGGAGATTAGTTCTGGATGTTCATTGGAAGGACTTATGTTGAAGCTGAGACTCCAATACTTTGGCCACCTCATGCAAAGAGTTGACTCATTTGAAAAGACCTTGATTCTTGGAAAGATTGAGGACAGGAGGAGAAGGGGATGACAGAGGATGAGATAGTTGGATGGCATCACAGACTCTATTCACATGAGTTTGGGTAAACTCTTGGAGTTGGTGATGGACAGGGAGGCCTGGCATGCTGAGGTTTATGGGGTCGCAAAGAGTCGGACATGACTAAGTGACTGAACTGAACTAAGACACTAAACATAGAACTACATATGACCCAGAAATCCCCCTGTGGGTCATAAACCCTGCTGCTGCTGCTTCTGCTGCTGCTGCTGCTAAGTCACTTAAGAAAGCCATAATTCAGAAAGGCACATGTACCCTAACGTTCATTGCAGCACTGTTTACAATAGCCAAGACATGCAAGCAAACCAGATGCCTATTGACAGAGAATGAATAAAGAAGATGTGATACAGATATATAATGAATCATTTGCCATAAAAAAGAATGAAATTGAGTCAGTTTCAGTGATGGGAATTAATCTAGAGCCTGTCATACAGATTGAAATAATTTAGCCAAAAAACAAATATCGTATGTTAACATATATATACAGAATTGAGAAAAATGATGCTGATGAACCTTATTTGCAGGGCAGGAATAGAGGCACAGACACATGTGGACAGAGTGGGGGAAGGAGTGGGGAGGATGAATTGAGAGAGTAGCATTGACGTATATATTTGGAATAATTGTTAATTTAACATTCTGAATGGAAAGATACCTTTTCCATTAAAAATCTTGCACGTGTGCTAAGTCACTTCAGTTTTGTCTGACTCTTTGTGACCCCATGGACTGTAGTCCCCCCCAGGGTCCTCTGTTTCTGAGATTCTCCAGGCAAGAATACTGGAGTGAGTTGCCATGCCCTCCTCCAGCGGATCTTCCTGACCCAGGGATCAAACCCAAATCTCTTGTGTCTCCAGCACTGGCAGGTGGGTTTTTACCACTAGTGCCTCCTGGAAAGCCCCAAAATCTTGAAACATATTAT
The DNA here is from genome assembly GCA_917880005.1 of Nanger dama. Lineage (NCBI taxonomy): Eukaryota > Metazoa > Chordata > Mammalia > Artiodactyla > Bovidae > Nanger > Nanger dama. The sequence goes on from CAKJTW010000007.1 coordinate 44,672,897, forward strand.
TCTCCATCAAATCAAAATGGTAAAAAGGGAGGAACAGAAATGAGAAGCCACTCAGAAGCATGTTCATGTGGAAGTATCTATATTCCACATCAGTCAGTTCAGTCGCTCGGTTCAAAATCAGTCGTGTCTGATTCTTTGCCACCCTATGGACTGCAGCACACCAGGCTTCCCTGTCCAACTCCTGGAGTTTGTTCAAACTCATGTCATTGAGTCCGTGATGCCATCCAACCATCTCATCCACTATCATTCCCTCCTGCCTTCAATCTTTCCCAGCATCAGGGTCTTTCCCAATGAATCAGTTTTTTGTATCAGTCAGCCAAAGTATTGGAGTTTCCACTTCAACATCAGTCCTTTCAGTGAATATTCAGGACTGATCTCCTTCAGAATGGACTGGTTGGATCTCCTTGCAGTCCAAGGGACTCTCAAGAATCTTCTCCAACACCACAGTTCAAAAGCATCAGTTCTTTGTTGCTCAGCTTCCTCTACAGTCCAACTCTCACATCCATACATGACCACTGGAAAACCATAGCTTTGACTAGAAGGACCTTTGTCAGCAAAGTAATGTCTCTGCTTTTTAATATGCTGTCTAGGTTGGACATAGTTTTTCTTCCAAGGAGTTCACATGGATAGTCCACATGGCCTGGTAAAATAATCACCATTCCTTTCCTCCTTTAGAACTTGGATTTGCATTGGGTTTCAGAGAAAAAATATTAATCTATTCAAGTAACTGTTTATAGTTCAGAACAATGATTAAATAAACATGTTTTTGTCTACTTTTTGATCACTAGGGCTTCCCTTGTGGCTCAGATGGTAAAGAATCCACTTGCAATGAGGGAGACTTGAGTTCGGTCCCTGGGTTGGGAAGATCCCCTGAAGAAGGGAAAGGCTACCCACTCCAGTAATCTGGCTTGAGAATTCCATGGACTGTATAGTCCATGGGTTGCAAAGAGTCAGACATGACTGAGCGAATTTCACTTTTACTTTGATCTCTAATTTCTTTAACACATTTCACTGAAGCATCCCATTATGCAAAGTAAGTAGAAACTATCAACCAAAGAATGCCATCTTTCTAGCACTAGCCAAGTGTGATACAATAAAAAAAAGGAAGAAACTGAAGAGGGGATTATTGCAACATAAAAGCCTTAAGCAAATATAAACTGAAGGCATAATTAGGAACACTCAACTAAGAATATTATAATTTTTGAATACCTATACATCTTATTCTTGCAAAAATTGTCTGAAACTCAGTTGTAGAATGACATTGACAGAATGATGAGAATGATTCAGCAGCCTGTTCTGGGAGAGATTAATAGCTTCTGTTCTCAAACAAGTTAATCTCTCTCTAAAATTATAGTGCCTTTAGGTTACCTTAGAAGAAAAGAATTAAATACTTACATGATGGATCTTTGTGTGTTCATGACTCATCAGTTACACTAATTTTCTATCAATGTTCTCTCAGAGTGTAAAAATCTTTTTTTTTAAATTTTTTAAAACTTTTATTTTATTTTTTAATTTAAATTTATTTATTTTAATTGAAAAATATTTGTACATAGCATGTACTATGTAGAAATCTACCTAATTTAAGGCAGTAAATTTGTTAACATTATGGTTACAGTTAAAATGTACATTGAGGGACACTCAAAGTCAAGGACCTACTGCCTGTCAAGCATACAATAGTGACCAGTACATTCTCAATTAATTTTTATTAATGATCATTCAAGAATAAAAGCATCAGAATTGATTTTTTTACATTAAGATATGTATATAAAATAATACAATACAACAGATTTAAAACACTTTGTTTTTTTCTGGATAAAGCTGTAACAGAAATAGAAAAAATTTTTACCATGATTTTTGGATAGGAACATAATGCCTTTTTATTGAAAAAGATTTAATGAGCTTTACCTAAGTGATTGAACCTTAATCCAGCAATGAGCAATCAGATAGCATCTATTCTGAGGGGATCCAATCAAAATAATCAAAATAAGTAGGTCAGAAGTCAAACAGGACAGTTCCCAATAGGACCAATGTTTCATTATAACAGTTAAAAGTCATATATATTGGAAATTAGGATTGCCTGTAAATTTCTTTAGTGATTATAAAGACCACATTTCTGTTAACCAAAGATCACAATATCAGCACCAATAACATTCAAAGCTCAATTTTTATTTGGAACCGTGCTATTAAGGATTAAAGAGCATTTGCATTTTTACTGCCACTTAGAACAAAAGAAAAAAGAATTAACTTTTATAGTGCACCCAATATGTGCTAAGCCTTATGCTAGAGGCATTATATATATAATCATATTTATTTTTTATAAAGTAATGACATAAATCAAATACATTTGACAATGAGAAAACAGAACAAGTGTGATAAAATGGATACTTTATGGATACAGAAATGGCATGTAGTAAATATAGTGAAACTGGAACTAGTAAAGCTAAAATGTAAATGCAGTTTTTTTGGCATTCAAGTATGTCTATTACATAATAGATATGCAATAATTAATATCCACTAGTTCAACTAGAGCGGAAAGTACATTCATTGGAATCAGTGGGTGATTGAAATTTCTTAAACACTAAAAAATTAGCTTGGATGAAATCTATTAACAACTGGAATAGCTCTTCTAGTCTTAAAATTGCACAAGTCTCCTTCTAAGCTTTATTTCAGGTTTACTGGAGTAACACATATCCTAGTTTTGATAAACCATTTTTTCTACAGCCTCCATTTCATCATTAAAATTGCTGGAAAATATATAGGCCATTGTCTTACTTTCCTCAATAAATTAAGTTTATTACACAAAGCTTTTTCAACATCTGATAGATTTACAACCTGATAAGCCCATCATAAATTGTAAACATCAATATCATAAGTTGAAATGAATTTAATACACCTAACCTAGGGAATAGCATAGCTTAGCCTATTCTATCTTCAATGTGCTCAGAATACATGTATTAGCCTACAGTTGAGCGTAATCATCTCATACAAAGGCTATTTGATAGTACTGTGTTAAATATTTTATGTAATTTATTGAATACCATACAAAAGTGAAAAGCAGAATGGTTGTGTGGGTATAGAATGATTGTAAATGTATCAGTTGTTTGGTTGTTTATTCTCATGATTGCTTGGCTCACTGTGAGTTGCAGCTCACTGCCATTGCCACACATTACAAAGAGAGTACGGTATCATATATCACTAGCCCGGAGAAAAGATCAAAAATCAAAGGTGAAGAATAGTTTCTACTGAATCCATATGACTTTTGCAGCTTTGCAACATCAGAAAATCATTCTCGACCATCCCACTCTCATATCTCCGTAGAGGGAGTCTTTCGTGTGTCCTGGTCACTCCGCTGAACTCCCTCTCCCATTATTTCCTCCATTAGCCTCTAATCTCAGTAACGTCCCTTCAGATTCTTAGATTCAGTTGTCTATTAATCTCCTATGTAGCATTCTGAAATTTTCTTCTCTAAATTGAATGTTTAAGGGCTTTATCAATATTACTTTTCTACTTCTACAATCCCAAAAGACCAACTATTTCTCCTCTTCATGACTCCAAATTTTACTCATCCTCCCAACCAAAGCACACTACATGTATGTGTACACATACACTCACAATTATTTTCATCCTCTCTAATCTAACACTGCAGATTCAAAATTTGCTCCTTATTTCTCTATGTTCTGTAATTCTTTCTCTGAATAATTTAATCTATTTCTAAGGCTTCCACATGGAGCTAATATCCTACAACTCCATTCATAAATATATAAATAATTCTGTATATCTTATATTTATTAAAACTAGGTACCCACTCTGTAACCTTCCCAATCAGACTTTGCATGATAGTCTCAAGTCGTGTCTGACTCTTTGCTATCCCATGGACTGTACCCTGCCAGGCTCCTCTGTCTATGGGATTCTCTAGGCAAGAATACTGGAACGGGTTGCCATTCCCTTCTCTGGGGGATCTTCCTGACCCAAGGATTGAATCTGGGTCTCCTGTATTGCAAACAGTCTTTTTCATACCTTGGTAACTTGAAGTTCAACTGCTGAATCATGAACACTATTCTATAGAAAATCATATCATAATGAGACTCCATTTATAAATCTTTATGCTTGAGCTTCATTTTAATAACTGTTATTCATAAAGAAAACATGTATTAGTACTTTGGGAATGTAAAATCCAACCATTGGTCCTTGGAATAATATGGCGATAGGTAAGAATTTTTTCCAAGCAGATTTGAGTTTTTGGTTTATAGCTTTCATCTAGTCAGTGCCCAAGACTATCTTTTAAGAAGGCTTCAGTTCAGTTCAGTTCAGTTCAGTTCAGTCACTCAGTTGTGTTTGACTCTTTGCAACTCCATGGATCACAGCATGCCAGGCCTCCCTGTCCATCACCAACTCCTGGAGTTCACTCAGACTCATGTCCATCGAGTCAGTAATGCCATCAGTTTTCACCCCCAAAAAAGCAGCTTTGCACAAAGAAACTCTGGTCTCATAAATAACGTATGTGTTTTTCTATGTCAAAACCATTTATTAAATACTTTACACCAGTTCTGTATACTAAGTAGTGTAAAATATTTGCCAGACTGATATAAACAATTAAAGTATTAAATATGGAAATCTATTCTCTTTCGATTGAGTCCGAACAAAACGCAAGTTTATTCTTCTCATTTTAGAAATAAGAAAACTCAAGTTTCGATACTTAATTTAATATTCTCAAGGTAAAAATAGAAGCTCCTAAGTAGAAAAGTCAGGATGTGAGTATGACTAAAAATATACCTTGTAATATTGGTGACTCAGTAATGTCAGCTTTGTATGCAAAGGACAATATGATATGGCTATCACTCTGTAATGTCATATCATGGATTACGGAAATAAAATTAGTTTATAGCAGTAGTTTATTATTGCTCATATATCAGAGTATAGATTTTAAACTATATGAAGACACAGAAGATAAAGAGTTTCTGAATATAATGCAAAATATCATTAGTTATACAACAACTAGAATTGGTCTTTGAATGGTTCCTGCTCAGTGACCGACCATTCAAGATGAAGAACTCATAATAATATTCCAGACAGTTGCTCAATCAGAAAAAAAGTTCAAATCCACTAAAATGGAGCCTTATTAATATCCTAAAAATAACACAAATAGAATCTTTTCATCAAGACAAAGAAATATTTCAGGCTTAATTTAAAGTTAATATGGTTCTTATTCAATAGAGTTGAATTAAATATTATAGTCCCATTCTTTTAATATTTAATCATTTACACATTTAGTTAAAAATACATATAAGATTTTGAAGAGTATATAACTCAACATACCTGGACTTTTTCTAATTTTGAGAATTTAGAGAGAGATTAAATATCTTCGAAGAGGTTTTTATATTTTTCTGCCCTTCAAACATATTTTCAATTCTAATACTTAAATGTGACCAGCAGTTAGTCCACAATTTAATCACAGATGATGATTAAGAGAATGAAATTTAAAAATCAGATACCGTGCATGTGGTAGCTTCTTCTACCTGCAGCTTGCCAAGCTTCTACAATAATAAACACACAATAGTTTGATGTGATTGTTGCAGGCCTCCTACTAAGAGTCACTAACTTAACAAGAAGCGAGCAAATTCTTTAAAAAAGGATTGTGTTTGGATATCTCCTGCTGTGTTAAAAAATTTAACTGCAGTAATTAGCAGTAGATTTTCCGCATCTTCCCATGAGAGGTACAAGAAAGGAACCTCTGGGAAGAGAAGAGAAAGAAAGTAAAAACTTTAACAACTGAGCAGATGACAAGCTGTTTGATCAATGGCCCCAATTGTCACAAATATGTTTCATAGGAAGATTTCAGAACTTTGTACAGGGAAATATTTGAAGTTAAATCTATAAGGCATTCATGAGTTAGAAATTAATGTCTCAGTTCTGAGATCTTTAACAAAAGATAAGTACAGTTAGGCACACATTGATTTAATGCTAAACATTAGAGAAAATGCATTTGTTTATTTGATAATTTAAACATAGTTTCTGACTCTTGTCCAAATCATGGGTTAGATCTATTATACATTTTAAAATATAACATCCAGAACATTTTTTTAAAGATATACTTCACAAATCTGTACTTTAAGCTTATCAAAACAATTTAAACAGTCATTTTAAGAAGGAATTTTTATATTAAACTGTAAGCATTTTGGCCTTAAATGCAAATTATTATAAATGAGTAAAAGAGTCAATAATATTAAATTGTTATAGCTTAAGTAGATTCTTGAAATTAAAGAGATATTTAACAAGTTCCTCCAAATTGTTAAGAACCTGTGCCTGATATTTTGCAAGACTAACTGTAAATCTAAATAATCTTTAGTCTGACAGGAAATTGAAGTCAGAAAGAAAAAAAGAATCTATAATCTATCATTTGTCTAGTCATTGATTCATTTCCTGTATAACATCTATCTAAAATGAGAGCTTAATAGGTGAACTATGATCAGTGTAAATACTAGTCTTTAGACAATTATATCTGGAGCAAACATATATGAAGAAAGATAATGAATTTTGTTTTAATTTAAGGAATTTATCCATACATACAACTAGGCTCAGCTTCATCTCTCAGCAGCATATATTTTTAGGATGAGAGTAAAGTAATAGCCATCAGTCATTTTAACCCCAAATGGTGAGTTTGTTTCTCAAAAAAAAAAGGGAAGATTTTTATAATTTTTATTTTCAGAAATGAAATAACCCCTAGAAACACTTTTGTCAGCACTCGAACTGTTAAAGCACAAATCCCTTTCAATTTTTGAGCAGGATATTTCATTGTTCTCTAACTCTGCTTAGGATCCACTTTAGTAATACTTTCTGCCTTAGATTAATTACCCTGATCTAATTCATTTAGTGGAGGACAGCTGTGGTACGTGGGTTGCCCACTGATGTATTGTGAAAATGATGCCCATCTGTCATTCCAGCATATCAGCATGGATTCAGTGTCACCCACTTCATTGGTTCTGCTGAGATGTGAAGTACAGCTACAATGTTTACTACTGTTGTTAATTTAATATCTACACCTTTAATAACCTGACTGCTGTCATTTGCTGAACAATGATACATGATGGCCAGCAAAGAACCAGATAGAAAGCATTAACTAGACAGCACAGCAGAGCCTCTGGCACAGTTAATTAGAACACTTCTGGACAAAATTGTTATTGAGGACCCTGTAACACACTCCCTTGGGAAAAGCTTTATTGAGAAATAAAGTTAAAAGAATCCATGATAATAGTAATTTTGACAAATATAATCATTAATATGACTTTTAAAAAATTAAATTTTTTAACTATTATTTTATTTTTTAAAGAGTTCATTATGGGCACTTTATTTCTTCACATTATTTTGTTCTTATTTTACCTCCACACCTCAAACTTTCAATACGTGTGTTTCCTTGGGTTTGACTAATGTAAATGTAATACACCAGATCTAATGGGTTTAGGTTTTTATTTTGTCTTGGATAAACATAATCCAGAATTTGGGAGGAATATACAAGGATTCCAGAGGATGTATTTTTTTATATTTTATTCTGTTTCAAAAAGAGTCATTAATATATTTATACATATATGATTGCGTATATAACATCATAAAATGAAAATTTTAAAACATGCAATATGTATTTTATGTCCTATACATATTAAAAGATGACCATATAAAATATTTCAAATTATATAAAAATGTTGATAGAGTGAAAGCATAAACAGACTAAATTTTTATTTTACTATTTCTAAAATACTTTAAAAATAAAATATTTACCCAAAGAACATGCAATTTGACTTTTCTATTTCCTTTTAACTCTAGTTTTTCATATATCTGACTAATTTACATTAATATTCACACTTGAGCCATTCAAAATGTCTCAGTCTTCTCTTCAAATTTTCCTTTTTGCTTTGAATTGAAATGCTCAGTATCACTAATCACCAGGGAAATGCAAACAAAACCATGATGAGATGCCATCTCACACTTGTTAGGATGTCTACTATCAAAAAGAAAAAAATAACAAATACTGGTAAGGATGTGGAGGAAAAAAAAAAAAACTTTGCATATTGTCTGAGTGTAAATTGGTAAGGTTATTATAGAAAACATAGGAGGTTCCTCAAAAAATTAAAAATACAACTACCATGTAATCCCCCATACCCACTTCTGGATATAGATCCAAAGGAAATGAAACCAGTATCTCAAAAAGATATCTGCACTCCAACATTCATTACAGTCTTATTCGCAAGAGCAAAGACAAAATATGTAAACAAACTTCAAGAGATGAATGGATTAAGAAACGTGAGCTATATATATATATACATACGTAATGGAATTTTATTAGCCATAAAATAAAATCAATCTGGAGCACATTATTACACTAAATAAAATAAGCCAAAGGAAAAAAATTATTGCATGATCTCACTTTTTTTGTGTGAAATCTGAAACATTCAAACTCACAGAAACAGACTCTAGAACGTCAATTACCAGGAGTTGAAGTGTGGTGGAAACAGGGAGAGGTTGGTCAAAGGTAAATTTTCAGTTAGAAGATAAATAAATTGTGGAGATCGAAAGTACAGCATGATGACTGTAGTTAATAATAATGTTTAGTATACTTGGAATTAGCTACGTGAATAGATTGTGTTCTCACAACACTCACAATAAAAGAGTAACTGTATAGAAATAAAAATGTTAATTGATTTAATTGTGGGAACTTCTGTGGTGGTTCAGTGGCTAAGACTCTGAGCTCCCAAAGCTGGGGGCCTAGGTTTGATTCCTGGTCAGGAAATTAGATGCCTTATGCAGCAAATATGAGTTCACAGCTAATGGTGGCAATCATTGCTCAATGTGTGTGTATAACATCATTACCTTCTACACCTTAAATATATAGAATATTTACCTGTCAATCATACCTCAAGAAAGTTGGGAAATTTAATTAAGTTAAATTAAGTTTCAGTTCAGTTCAGTCACTCAGTTGTGTCTGACTCTTTGCGACCCTATGAAATGCAGCACGCCAGGTCTCCCTGTCCATCACCATCTCTCGGAGTTCACTCAGACTCACATCCATCGAGTCGGTGATGCCATCCAGCCATCTCATCCCCAGTCATCCTCTTCTCTTCCTGCCCCCAACCCCTCTCAGCATCAGAGTCTTTTCCAATGAGTCAACTCTTCGCATGAGGTGGCCAAAGTACTGGAGTTTCAGCTTTAGCATCATTCCTTAGAAAGAACACCCAGGACTGATTTCCTTTAGAATGGACTGGTTTGATCTTGCAGTCCAAGGGACTCTCAAGAGTCTTCTCCAACACCACAGTTCAAAAGCATCACTTCTTTGACGCTCAGCTTTCTTCACAGTCCAACTCTCACATCCAAACATGACCACAGGAAAAACCGTAGCCTTGACTAGACGGACCTTTGCTGGCAAAGTAATGTCTCTGGTTTTGAATATGCTATCTAGGTTGTTCATAATTTTTTTCCAAGGAGTAAGTGTCTTTTAATTTCATGGCTGAAATCACCATCTGCAGTGATTTTGAGCCCAAAAATTAAAATCTACACTGTTTCCATGGTTTCCCCATCTATTTCAGGTGATGGGACCAGATGCCATGATCTTAGTTTTCTGAATGTTGAGCTTTAAGCCAACGTTTTCACTCACCTCTTTCACTTTCATCAAGAGGCTTTTTAGTTCCTCTTCATTTTCTGCCTTAAGGGTGGTGTCATCTGCATATCTGAGTTTAATTTAACTTAAAAGAACTCAATCCTCAAAACTAAATACAGATGACCTTGATTAATGCAAGGGCTAGGGACCCTAACCCACCATCAAAAACTCGCATGTAACTAATCGTTTGCCCTTTGTATCTGTTCTTCTTCTAAGTTTGTAGTTCCACATTTGCAGATTGAACCAACGGCTTATTGGGTAGCTCTATAATGTTTACTATTGAAAAAAAATCAAGATATATTGTACATGGACCGATGCAGTTTAAACCTATGTAATTCAAGGGTCAACTGTAATTAAATAAACAGGTTTTGTAAGTTTCTGACTCATTTAAACAGTATAAAAGATTTTGATCATTACTGTATATACATAATAATTAGTCTTTCAAAACATGCTAAAAATGAAAAAAGTATAGAAATAATTAAAATCATAATAAAAATTATATAAATAATTGTATGTATTTGATCATAGTATTATTTAGATAATTGAGTTTTTAGAGTTCATTATGAATAAAATAATTTTGTTGTACTACAAAATAGTTTAAGGAAAATTGTTAATTTCTCTCAATTTTAATTCATCAACTTTTTATTCTATGAAGGCTACATTACATGGCACATTTGAAAAAATTTTCAGCTCAATATCATAAAGATTATTTTCCTATGTTAAAATCCAGAAGATTTGTGGGTTTTATTTAAACTTGTGCTTGAATGATTTTGAGTTAATTTTGGCATATAATTTTGAGTAACTGAACACTGTTTATTGTTTTGCATCTGAAACACAAATGTTCCAGCATAATTTGTTGACAGAAATATCTCCTTTGAATTACCTTTCTACTACCAAGTCTTCCTGCCATACAGGTAATGCTGGTTTTTCCTCTTTTAAACCACCAGTTCAGTTCAGTCACTCAGGCATGTTCAGCTTTTTGCAGCCCCATGGACTGCAGCACACCAGGCTTCCTTGTCCATCACCAACTCCTGGAGTTTGCTCAAACTCATGTACATTGACCCGTGATGACATCCAACCATCTCATCCTCTGTCTTTCCCTTCTCCTGAATTCAGTCTTTCCATGCATCAGGGTCTTTTCCAATGAGTCAGTTCTTTGCATTCAGTGGCCAGGGTATTGATGTTTCAGCATCAGTTCTTCCAATGAATATTCAGGATTCATTTGCTTTAGGATTGACTGGTTTGATTTCCTTGCAGTCCAAGCGATTCTCAAGAGTCTTCTCCAACAACACAGTTCAAAAGCATCACTTCTTCAGTGCTTAGTTTTCTTTATAGTCCAACTCTCATATCCATAGAGGACTCCGGGAAAAACCATAACTTTGACTACAAGGACCTTTGTCAGAAAGTAATGTCTCTGCTTTTTAATATGCTGTAGATTAGTCATACCTTTTCTTCCAAGGAGTGTCTTTTATTTATTTATTTTTTGATTCATTTTTTTATTATTATTAAATTTATTTATTTTTTTAATTACAATACTGTATTTGTTTTGCCATACATTGACACGAATCAGCATAGGTGAACACAATCTCCCAATGCCGAAACCCCCTCCCACCTCCCACCCCACATCCTCTACTTGAATCATCCTGTGCATCAGCCCCATGCATCCTGCATCCTACATTGAACACAGATTGGCGCTTTGTTTCTTACAAGAAAATATACGTTTCATTGCCATTCTCCCAAACCATCCCACCCTTTCCCTCTCCCTCAGAGTCCAAAAGTCCACTCTATATCTCTGTGTCTCTTTGTTGTCTCACATATAGGGTCATCATTACTGTCTTCTAAATTCCATATATATGTGTCAGTATACTGTATTGGTGTTTTTCTTCCTGGCTTACTTCACTCTGTATAATCGGTTCCAATTTCATCCATCTCATTAGAACTGAGTCAAATTTATTCTTTTTAAGGGCTGAGTAGTAATCCATTGTGTATATGTACCACAGCTTTCTTATCCAATCATCTGCTGATGGACATCTAGGTTGCTTCCATGTCCTGGCTATTATAAACAGTGCTGCAATGAACATTGGGGTACATGTGTCTCTTTCAATTCTGGTTTCCTCGGTGTGTATGCCCAGCAGTGAGATTGCTGGGTAATTTCATGGCTGCAGTAACAATTTGCAGTGATTCTGGAGCTCAAAACAATGAAGTCCGTCATTGTTTCCACTGTTTCCTCATCTATTTCCTGTGAAGTGGTGGGATCAGTTGCCATGATCTTAGTTTTCTGAATGTTGAGTTTTAAGCCAACTTTTCCACTCTTCTCTTTCACTTTCATCGAGTTTCTTTAGTTCATTTTCGCTTTCTGCCATAAGGGTGATGTCATCTGTATATCTGAGGTCATTGATATTTCTCCCGGCAATCTTAATTTCAGCTTGTGCATCATCTAGCCCAGCATGTTGCATGATGTACTCTGCATATAAGTTAAATAAGCAGGGTGACAATATATAGCCTTGATGTACTCCTTTCCTGATTTGGAACCAGTCTGTTGTTTCATGTCCAGTACTAACGGTTGCTTCTTGACCTGAGTACAGATTTCTCAGGGGGCAGGTCAAGTAGTCTGATATTACCATCTCTCAGAATTTTCCATGGTTTGTTGTCACCCACACAAAGGCTTTGGTTTAGTCAGTAAAGCAGAGGCAGATGTTTTTCTGGAACTCTCTTGCTTTTTCGATGATTCAACAGATGTTGGCAATTTGATCTCTGGTTCCTCTGCCTTTTCTAAACCAGCTTGACCATCTGGAAGTTCATAGTTCACCTACTGTTGAAGCCTGGCTTGGAGAACTTTGAGCATTACTTTGTTAGCATGTGAGATGAGTGCAATTGTGCAGTAGTTTGAACATTCTTTGGCATTCCCTTTCTTTACATTCCTTTAGGTAAAGCTAAGTGACTGTTTTATCTGTTAGCATGTATTTTATAGTGGAAGAATTTCCCAAACTATCTAGTTGATTATATATTGCTAGAAAGAGAGAAAGCTTCCTGCTTTTTCAGTTGACTCAAATCTACTCTTACCTTTAATCTTTTGCCTATGTCTTATTTCCCCAACCAGAGATCAAATCTGAGCACTTTCCATCATAAGTGTAGAGTCTTAATCATTGGACTACCAGGAAAGTCCCTCACTCTTATCTTTATTGAAGTTGACCTTGAGTATTAATAATGTTACGTATCATTCTTTTTATGGAAAGTTGGCAAATTCTTTATATCCAACTTACAAACACAGTCTGGAATTAAACTCACATATACATTTGGCCTAGCCATAGGCTCAATAGGTTCCTTGAAAAACTATTTCACAGATACAGTTAAAAAGTGTGTTAACATGAATGATTCTTTCTTAGGCTCCACAGTAAACTTTAATCACCATTTGTGGGGAAAAAAATAAAAAAATAAAAAACCTTTAAACAATCTCTCAGGAGTATTTAACCACTCCTAAAAAGAAAATGAACTATGGACTAAGGTTCATGACATTGCACAGCAGACAGGGATCAAGAAAAGCAAAAAAGCAAAATGGCTGTCTGGGAAGGCCTTAAAAATAGCTGTGAAAAGAAGAGAAGCCAAAAGCAAAGGAGAAAAGGAAAGATATAAGCATCTGAATACAGAGTTCCAAAGAATAGCAAGGAGAGATAAGAAAGACATCAGCAGCAATCAATGCAAAGAAATAGAGGAAAACAACAGAATGAGAAAGACTAGAGATCTCTTCAAGAAAATTAGAGATATCAAGGGAACATTTCATGCAAAGATGGGCTTGATAAAGGACAGAAATGGTATGGACCTAACAGAAGCAGAAAATATAAAGAAGAGGTGGCAAGAATACACAGAAGAACTGTACAAAAAGATCTTCAAGACCAGAAAATCATGATGGTGTGATCACTCACCTAGAGCCAGATATCCTGGAATGTAAAGTCAAGTGGGCCTTAGAAAGCATCACTATGAACAAAGCTAGTAGAGGTGATAGAATTCCAGTGGAGCTATTTCAAATCCTAAAAGATGATGCTGTGAAAGTGCTGCATTCAATATGCCAGCAAATTTGGAAAACACAGCAGTGGCCACAGGACTGGAAAAGGTCAGTTTTCATTCCAATCCCAAAGAAAAGCAATGCCAAAGAATGCTCAAACTACTACACAATTGCACTCATCTCATACACTAGTAAAGTAATGCTCAAAATTCTCCAACCCAGGCTTCAGCAATACATGAACCGTGAATTGCTTGATGTTCAAGCTGGTTTTAGAAAAGGCAGAGGAACCAGACATCAAATTGCCAACATCTGCTGGATCATGGGAAAAAGCAAGAGAGTTCCAGAAAAACATCTATTTCTGCTTGATTGACTATGCCAAAGCCTTTGACTGTGTGGATCACAATAAACTGTGGAAAATTCTGAAAGAGATGGGAATACCAGACCACCTGACCTGCCTCTTGAGAAACCTATATGCAGGTCAGGAAACAACAGTTAGAACTGGACATGGAAAAACAGACTGGTTCCATATAGGAAAAGGAGTACATCAAGGCTGTATACTGTCACCCCGCTTATTTAACTTTTATGCAGAGTACATCATGAGAAATGCTGGGCTGGAAGAAGCACAGTCTGGAATGAAAATTGCCAGGAGAAATACCAATAACCTCAGATATGCAGATGACACCACCCTTGTGGCAGAAAGTGAAGAGGAACTAAAAAGCCTCTTGACGAAAGTGAAAGAGGAGAGGGAAAAAGCTGGCTGAAACCTCAACATTCAGAAAACGAAGATCATGGCATCTGGTCCCATCACTTCATGGGAAATAGATGGGGAAGCAGTGGAAACAGTGTCAGACTTTATTTTTGGGGGCTCCAAAATCACAGCAGATGGTGACTGCAGCCACGAAATTGGAGGACACTTGCTCCTTGGAAGAAAAGTTATGACCAACCTAGATAGCATATTAAAAGCAGAAACATTACTTTGCCAACAAAGGTCTGTCTTGTCAAAGCTATGGTTTTTCCAGTAGTCATGTATGGATTCAAGAGTTGACCATCCAACCATCTCATCCTCTTTTGACCCTTCTCTTTTTGTCCTCTATCTTTCCCAGCATCAGTCCTTCCAATGAATATTCAGGACTGATTTCCTTTAGGATGGACTGGTTGGATCTCCTTGCAGTCTGAGGGACTCTCAAGAGTCTTCTCCAACATCACAGTTCAAAAGCATCAATTCTTTAGCTCTCGGCTTTCTTTATGGTCCTACTCTGGCAATGGGTTGGGTTTAGAGCTATGTAGATAATAAAGAATTTCTCAGGTGGTGATAGTGATAAAGAACCTACCTGCCAGTGCAGGAGACATAAGAGATGTGGGTTCGATCCCTGGGTCAGGAAGATCCTCTGGAGGAGGGCATGGAAACCCACTCCCGTATTCTTGCCTGGAGAATCACCATGGACAGAGGAGCCTCGTGGGCTACAGCTTATACAGTCACAAAGAATCAGACAAAACTGAAGGGACTTAGTGTGCATACACACAGATAGTAATAATGATGTACCCAACTCTGCTTCAGAATAAATCTGTGGAGGTGTCACTTTCACATCTGGTCCCATCCGATGATGGACTTGATGGTACACTACAGTTTCATCAACAGAACCACACCTCAGTTACCCGAGAAACTCAGTCTTCCATTGCCACTTGCACCAGGGAATTCCTCAAAATCCCTATGACCAATAGTCAGGTACATCTGATGAGGGGAGTGTTTACCTCAGCATAGCTGCAATAGAACCTGACAAAGTCAATCCTTGATATTTTCAAAACCTGTGAGTTGGAGAGAAATCCCCCTAAATACATGAAGATGGTTCAGATGCTAGAGAATCCAAAAGACATGTGAAATATTCATAACAGGCAAGGCAGTAATTGATAATAGTTTTAAGACAGAAGCAAAGAAAAGAATGGTGGTCATCTGGAGCTATGAGATGGTGAAATGGGAGTTGCTATTCAACAGATGTAAAATCTGAATTATACAAATGAATACCTTTTATAGATCTGCTGTACAGCACCGTGCCTATAAATGCTACTATACTGAGGATAGCTCTAATTTTAAATGTTCTTTCCACAATTACATATATACATATGTATATTTATGGTATGTATTTGTGTGTATATTTATATGCACACAGAAGTATGTGTGTATATACATATATATATATAAAGTATTGATATTTAATATGAAAATTTGCCTTTATGTTCCCATACTATAATAACATTTATTTTTCTATAATAGAAGATTATTTCAGTAATTATTATGTAATAAGTATTGAGTCTTAAGCTCATTGTTAGTAAACTCTGGTGATATACTTTTATAAGTGAGGAAATTCAGCCTTTTGATTAATCGCTTAAAGAGTTAGTTGATTAACATCATTAGCTGATTAACATCAAGTATGACATAGTCTATATATGTTGGGAAGCATATATATACACATATCTCCCCAACTGTAAACACAATGTGTGTGTGTGTATGCGCATGTGTGTATATATACACACATATGTATCTATATCTATCTATATGTAGCATACAGATATTAGTGTAACTTTAAAAAAAATAATAAAAGATTTGGCGTGCTTGTGTTTCAATGTAAGGGAATTATTTCTCACCCTTTTAAATACCATGGTTGACTGTAAAAATAAATTTAACAGTTCATGTGGATGCCAATCACTGCCAATTACATTTAGATTTTCCTACCTTGGCATTACTCTCCCTCTAAAAGTCCACATTGTCTCTGAAATGGAGGATTCACTAAACTTATACCCCCACCTGTTATGGTGTTTATCATTTCATGAGCCCTTTACTGATAAATAATTTAGACACATAGTTTAAGGAAGCAGTGCCAGATTCAATCCTAGAATCCCGAAAACATTGTAGGTCTAAGAAATTATATTATTGATGAGCTTAAACATTATTTACTTTAGGAAATCTGTTTGTTCACATATGAATCACGCCTCTATTATAAATAATATGCAAAACAGAAGAAGCAAGGGGTCCCTAAATCACATTTTCAGCTATTTGTAAAATTCACTCTTAATTCAACATTCATAATTTTTTTGATTTTACCATATGACTCCCATTATTTCATCTCTCTGTAGCCAAAAATCTCAGGTTATTTCAGAAAACATTTCTAGTTTCTTATGACACTCACACATTTGAGATAAACAGTTTTAAACAAAGGCCCTTTCGGTTTTACCTTCTCCAGGGAGTGATGAGTTCAGATGCTTAAAAATATTTACATACATATATGTTACTAAAGTAACTATAATCATACTAGCTTTCTTATATGTTTCTTTACAAATTTTATAAAAATATTAATACATAAAAATAGAATAGTTCTAAAGCTCATCATATAACCACATATAACCCTGCCTGATTTCAGCAAGTAATAAGATATTGCCATGCTTGCTTTAACCATAGCTTATGCTTCTCTTAGAGAAGGCAATGGCACCCCACTCCAGTACTCTTTCTTGCCTGGAAAATCCCATGGGTGGAGGAGCCTGGTGGGCTGCAGTCCATGGGATCACTAAGAGTCGGACACATCTGAGCAACTTCACTTTCACTTTTCACTTTCATGCACTGGAAAAGAAAATGGCAACCCACTCCAGTGTTCTTGCCTGGAGAATCCCAGGGACAGGGGAGCTTGGTGGGCTGCCGTCTATGGTGTTGCACCGAGTCGGACACGACTGAAGCGACTTAGCAGCAGCAGCAGCAGTAGTCTTCTCTTAAAATTTTTAGTACTATTTTAAAGTATATACCAAGATCTATAAATTATATGAAATTTTCTTACATAACCATCATAGCATTGTCTTATTTTGTAATATTTATAAAGATACCTTGGAATTATGCTAGATTGATATTAAAATCTTTCTTGGTTTTTAATGATTTTTATTTCAAATAAGAAACAAGTTACTTTTAATCTATTTCTTAAGTGTATCTGAGTCTAGAGGAACCTCCTTCCACTTCTCTATTTTTCCACAGCTTAACTGAGGTAGAATTGGCAAATAAGTGTGTATATGTAGTATACAGCTTGGTGTTTTGATATACATGATTTAGTCACTAAGTCGTGTCCGACTCTTGCAACCCCGTAGACTGTAGTCTGCCAGGTTCCTCTATCCATGGGATTCTCCAGGCAAGAGTACTGGAATGGGTTGCCATTTCCTTCTCCAGGGTATCTTCACAACCCAGGAATCGAACCCAGGTCTCCTGCATTGCAGGCAGATTCTTTACCAACTGAGCTATGAGGGAATTGTGAAACCGTCAGAATCATGAGGATTAACATATCCATCACATCACATAGCTATTCTTTATATTTTTGTGGTGAGAACACTTAAGCCATCCTCTCTCAGCAAACTTCAAGTATGCAATAAAATATTCACTAGTTTTCTATTTTTTGTGAAGAATGTTTTGTGAAATCTGTTCTACTTTTTGTGAAGAATTTTATGTTTTACTGAAAATGTTTCTCTTCTTGGCTTACCTGCCCACCCATTTTTCTTCCTTGTTATCTTTCTGGATTTAAAATCTACCACAGAGAGTATATAGTAGATGATAATAAAAACTTTGATGACTATATTAACCACGGGGAGAACAAATATTTATTAAGGCCAAGTTTAATATTGCATCCTAATTTTAGTTTATATTATAATTAATCTCTAAATCGCAATATTCTCATGCTCTCAAAACATAAAATGCAGACCTGGTGCACACACTCACACTTAAAAAAGAAACAGCTTTCTTTTTATCATATGTTTCACTTCTTGAAGATATTATCAAGTCAGTGGTTGCTCATGTAAATGCTTTGTGCTTCTTATTGCACCACATCAGGAGACACAAGACATCTGTGTCTCTTCCTTTTGAGATATTAAGATTAATCAGTTGAAGTAGGTTATGATAGCCTGAGCTCTCTATTGGACTCACCATCAACACTTTGGGCTTCCCTGGTGGCTCAGCTGGTAAAGAATCTACCTGCAATGCAGGAGACCTGGGTTTGATCACTGGGTTGGGAAAATCCCTTGAAGAAGGAAATGGCTACCCACTCCAGGATTGTGGCCTGAATAATTCCATGGCCTGTATAGTCCATGGGGTTGCAAAGAATTAGACACAACTGAGCAACTTTGACTTTCACTTTCATTAATATTTTATCTTTAAGTTTTGTGTTAAACTTATAATTACTGCCAGAATATATTTATTGTTCAGTTCAGTTCAGTTCAGTCGCTCAGTCGTGTTCGACTCTTTGTGACCCTATGAATCACAGCATGCCAGGCCTCCCTCTCCATCACCATCTCCCCGAGTTCACTCAAACTCACGTCCAACGAGTAGGTGATGCCATCCAGCCATCTCATTCTCTGTCGTCCCCTTCTCCTCCTGCCCCCAATCCCTCCCAGGATCATAGTGTTTTCCAATGAGTCAACTCTTCGCATGAGGTGGCCAAAGTACTGGAGTTTCAGCTTTAGCATCATTCCTTCCAAAGAAATCCCAGGGCTGATCTCCTTCAGAATGGACTAGTTGGATTTCCTTGCAGTCCAAAGGACTCTCAAGAGTCTTCTCCAGCACCACAGTTCAAAGTATCAGTTCTTCGGTGCTCAGCTTTTTTCACAGTCCAGCTCTCACATCCATACATGACCACTGGAAAAACCATAGCCTTGACTAAATGGACCTTTGTTGGCAAAGTAATATCTCTGCTTTTCAATATGCTATCTAGGTTGGTCCTAACTTCCTTCCAAGGACTAAGAGTCTTTTAATTTCATGGCTGCAGTCACCATCTGCAGTGATTTTAGAACCCAAAAAGATAAAGTCTGACACTGTTTCCATTGCTTCCTCATCTATTTCCCATGAAGTGATAGGACCAGATGCCATGATCTTCATTTTCTGAATGTTGAGCTTTAAGCCAACTTTTTCCCTCTCCATTTCACTTTCATCAAGAAGCTTTTCAGTTCCTCTTCACCTTCTGCCATAAGGGTGGTGTCATCTGCATGTATACTGTTAACTGGCAATTTATCTTATTCTGTCATTCTTTCCACATTTTTAAAAAATTATTCTGTTTTGTTTTAGTCTTTTTTGTTTGCTTGTTTTTTGTCTAAAAATCAACTAGCAGAGCCAATTTTATGGGCATGCAACCTATGGGGTTAAACAGAATCCCTTGCTTGGCTTAACCTTCTGAGGTTGTCATCTTGAAATGCTAATATTTAAACAAGGGGTCCTGCATTTTCACTTTGCACTGGATTCCTCAAATTATAGCTGTATCTGTCTATTGGTGTTATTTGGCTGCTACACTGAAATGGAATTCATAGAGAAATACAAAAGTACATGATTAATTTTTCCTTTTAATTGCTGATTTTTGAGAAAGGACTTGGAGATCTAGTTAATGTCAATGGTAATCAAACAGAGGTGAGTCTTTTTGCCTTTCCATTTCTTAAGAATTATAATTATATTCATTAGTTTTATATACTAATGATCTGAAAATCAGCTGCATTCATTATTCTTTATGATGATCAAATTGCTCACTCGTCCATGAGAATCCCTTCACAATGGCTTTTATGTACTTTTGGCATATTGGCTATGATTAGCATTAGGTAGTTTCCTTACTTCCAGTTCATTCTGTTCAGTTCAGTCTCTCAGTCATGTCTGAATCTTTGTGACCCCATGGACTGCAGCACGCCAGGCCTCCCTGTCCATCACCAACTCCTGGAATTTACTCAAACTCAAGCCACCTAAACATCTCATCCTCTGTCCTCCCCTTCTCTTGCTGCCTTCAATCTTTCCCAGTATCAGAGTCTTTTCAAATGAGTCAGCTCTTCACATCACGTGGCCTAAGTACTGGAGCTCCAGCTTCAGCATCAGTCCTTCCAATTCAGGACTGATTTCCTTTAGGATGGACTGGTTGGATCTCCTCGCAATCCAAGGGATTCGCAAGAGTCTTCTCCAACACCACAATTCAAAAGCATGTTCCAGCCTCATCCTACAGTTTTCACTTCAGACTTTTTAACCTATTATTTTATTGCAAAATGCTACTCTTTTTTTTTTTTTCAACAAGGAACTCTGAAACATTTGAATGGAGAATTGTATTTAGAGATTATAACACAGATACTCAATGAGTTTATTACTATTTGATTGTTGAAGATTTGATGTTTCTCATGGAAGGGTCAAGAAATGCCCATATTTATACATATATATGTGTGTGTGTTATATGTATATTTAAATCTATAATATTATGAATAGCAAAATATTATACACTTTGGAGTGTCTCCAAAGCACAAGTGAATACCAGCTGGGCAGGTCTTTCTTAGAAATTTGAAATTGAATGATCTCATTAGGTGTTTTATAAGTAGCAGAAATCCAGATATTAGCTGTTTATCCCTTCCTTCATGTAATTTGGTAGGGTATTGTAATCTGCAACAGTAGCAAATTCATATCATTATCTTCTTGCTTTCTCTACTTATTTAAAGAATGCACCAACATCTGAATAGATTGTGGCCTGCTTATAAACCACAATTTATGGAGATGAACTTGTTCTTTTGAGTTTCTTTGGTTTTGAAGACAGTCTAATGGAAGAAAAGTTAAGACTTTCTTCTGTTTAAAAAAAAAAGGCAGGGTAACAATAAACTGGAACAGCTTACTCTATTTTATGACTGTGTTTTGTTTCATCTTGAGATTATCACAAGGGACTGAGCCCATTTCACTTCAAAACATAATCTTACAAGTTATCAAAAATATTTTGGAGCTAGTTTAATATCAACCTTGCTTCTCTAAAATTAAAACAAATCCAGAATGAAGCAAAAGACAGATTTCCACACAAATTGTAAGCAAAAATTTAAGTAAGTTATAAGATAATCAAAATTCTTCCTGAAGTGTTTATCCTCCTTGACATTTTAATAAGAAAATATAAATTGGTAGAAACCAATATCCCCAGGAAGCCAGAATTATACATTATGGTAAAAACAAAAATGTAAGTTCAGCTATACTCCATTATAAAATAAAAAGTTTAAAAAAAGAAAGGATCTAATTGGTTAATTTTTTTAAAAAAAGTTCTTTATCTCCTTTTTCTTACTGTTCAAATAAGCTTTTTCCTAAGGAGCCACAACACATTTTTTTTTTCAATAATTTCATGATACTTGTTACTGTTTTACACAAATAAGCTTTTCTCACCTTGTTATCCAATCATTATATTCACTTTTCCCTAATCTCAACTATTTAATCATAGTGTTCTTTGAATTCTATAATTTACATTTTGTTGAGTAAAAAAAAAATGAAAGCAAAAATGAAGTAGTAAAGGCTTAGATGAACCAATTTATCTACTACTACGGGATTATTCTTTTAAATTAAAATAAACCTTCCTAGCTTCTACCACTATGCTCTATACTTAATGTGTGTGTGCTCAGTCACTTAGTCCCATCTGACTCTTTGCAGTCTTGTGGACTGGGACCCACTAAGCTCCTCTGCACATGGAATTCTGCAGGCAAGAATACTTTCCATTTCCTTTTCCAGGGGACCTTCCTGAGCCAGGGATTGAACCAGTGTCTCCTGGGGCTCCTGCATCGGCAGCCAGATTCTTTTACCACTGGGCTATCTGGGAAGCCTGCTTTATCCTTGTAAATTACATATAAATTCTGATGATCTCAAAGTAAACTATATGTGAACCCATTCTTTGGAGGGTATAAAATATTGAACTACCTTGATCACTATAAAAGAGATATTGTATAATAAAGTAGGAATAATTCGACTTGAAAATTAGAACTTATGAATCCCATTCCCAGTTGTATTCCTAGTTCTCTGTTATTTATAGATGGATTACAAATAAATATGGATGAGTTACAAAACTTCTCTGGGCCACAGTGTCCTCAAAGGTAAAATGAATGAACTAACATTTTAAAATGTAAATTATATAATAATTAAATTTCATGTACCACAAACTTTCATAGAAAATACATGACCGAAGAATTTGTTGTTCAGTCGCTCAGTCATGTCTAACCTTCTGTGACCCCATTGACTGCAGCACACCATTAGAAGAATAAAATATTTTTGAAGCAAGATCACAATTTAGCACACTTTAGTACATAACAGAATCAAAGTTTGTAAGACTAAAGTAATCCTATAATTATTTCTGCCTGATGTTTCATATTTTTATAGTACAATGTTTGTTCTTGGGAGAAATGCCTTTGTCATCCTTGGACACTTTGTATATAATATGGTAAAAATTTTGTAAATAATATTGTTTTGCTATTTTCGGTATTTGGGGAATGGTATTTTCTCCAGTTTTGTCTATTATTTAAGATCTAAATTCTCTTGATACTGGCTTTCAAATCTGTCTTATTTCTGACTCTTTAGAAGACAACTATGTCCAAGCACCAGTGAGATAGTGGAGAAGGTAAAACAGAAAAGAGAGGCCAGTGAAATATGCACTAGGAGGACTGAGCAACTGGACTCAGTTGTGTCAGAGAAACTCTAAGCAACTGCAGAATACACCCCAGTATTGTCCCACTCAGAATGAGCAAACAGTAGTATTATTCACCCACCCCTTTCCTCATAGTTGAGGGAACCTGTAGCCAGGAAAAAAAAAAAAAAAGAGAGAGAGAGAGAGAAGAAAAATAATATCAGTGTCAGGAATGAGAAGAAAGACATTTTATAATCTCACATATATTAAAAGGATAAAAAGAAAATATGCACAACTTCCTGCCAATAAATTTGACAATTCTGATGAAATGGACAAATTCCTTGAAAAACATAAATTACCAAAACCTTCTTAAGAAGAAAGAAAGGTTAAAAACAAACAAACAAACAAAAACTCGAGTGTTCAGCAGTTGGAATAAAGTTATATAGAAGAAAAAGAAGAATATTCAGCAAAAGAAAAGGAGAAGAATATGTCAGAGAAATAGAAAAGATCTTTGAGGATACAGAGATCCAAAGGAGAAGACATTTTTACAATATGATGAAATATTTCCAGTTGTTTAATAATGACAGTGTTTGGCAAATTATTCCTGACTTTTTGAGAAAGGTTTCAGTAGAATATTAAAGGTAACCACCAAATTTCAACAATTCAAAGAATAAATGAATAGTGGGGAAGTTGAAGCAACAATACATAAAGTATTAATACAATTTCAAGAAGTGTATATATTAAGCAAAGTTTGAAAGAAGGGTAACTTAAGGAAAATCAGGTTCCAGAAATTGCTTCAATAGCCTATTTTCCATTCATTCAATATCACTTGGAAATGCTTCCATTGTGTACATTGTGTGCATGGTAATTATATTTAACAAACCAAAACTGAGATTTATTTTCTGAAAAGTAGTATTATGAGTCAGTACATGTATCAGAGTCAGTTTGGGAGATGTACTATCGGATGAACAAATGTTTGAATTTCTGCAATAGTCTAAAGATTTATGAGAATAATGAGGTCTTTTAGGAATACAAATTAGCCTTTAAAACCAAAACGCACAATTGATATGACAGTATATGTGGCATTTTTCTAAGTAGTGTTGAATCAGCAATGAATTAAAAATTGTCTTTGCCTTTAGGATCTCACAGAGACAGAGACCTAGACAAATATATATAACATACGGTCTTTAGCACTCAGTTTGCAGAAGCTTACCTCTGTGATTCATCAGAAAGAAAAATTAATTTTTCAAGAATGAGTAGGTTGTGGATACATGAGCATAGATCCATGAGTTTATTAAGACTGGGAAGTTTGGGAAGTTGAGAGGGATTCCAGGAGGATACGTCTACCTGGGAAAGTCTGAAAGTTAAATGTGAGAATTACTCCTCCAAATAACTAACTACATTACATTTTTGTTAAAGCAGAAAATAAAACAACATCTGAGACTACCTTGGGGATACATGGAAAAATATTTCAGTAAGTAAGAAAAGAAAAACTTGCTGAGGTTTCCAGATATTGAATCTACTTTTGTTATTAGTAATGGATTTTTCTCTTACCTATAAACATCAATTTTCTTGGTTCTAAGAGTAAAATCAAACACCCAGCTTTTTCTCAGGCTTGAAGCAATTATGACTTATCCTCAAAATCCTTTGAACTCCCTAATTCATCCATGCTAGATTTGTTTTCTTTTTCTTGATACTGTCATGGCGATTTACTACAAACATTCCCAAATGCACTATGTCTTTTTTAAATTTCACATACTACAATTGCCACTTTCTCTAAATACATTATTTATTTATTTATTTATTTATTTATTTATTGCTTGACTCATTCTCCCTTTACATAATGCATTAGATGGGGTATAGACTTTTCCACAAGGACAAATCAAAAGAGAGATCAAGCTAAACAAGGTTAAAACTAATCTTACCAGTTCGGTGGTGGTGGTGGTTTAGTTGCTAAGTCATGTCCAATGCTTGCATGGACTGTAGCTTGCCAGGTGCCTCTGTCCAAGGGATTTCCCAAGAGAGAATACTGGAGTGGGTTGCCATTTCCTTCTCTAGAAGATCTTCCCAACCCAGGAATTGAACTCCGGTCTCCTGCATTGCAGGCAGGTTCTTTACCGACTGAGCTATGAGGAAAGCCCCTACCATTTTGATGATAGCACAGAAACTCTTGTTCATGAATTCACCTGTAGATGGAGATTCCTAAATCGTGGACTTCTCAAAATTTGAATGCTGCCACAAAATGGAAAAAGAAGGAAGGGAGTTACTTTGCCTGTTTTTTGCTTGGCTACCATAAGTGCATTTATCCTTACATTTCGTTCACAGGAACTTAGGTTATTAGTGACACCTAGCTGCAAAGGACAGTGGAAAGAGCCTTTATTCTTGGAAACCATGTGTTCAGCTAAAAATCAAGGGTTTTCTTCCTGTGAAAGAGAATAGGAGAAAATTTGGGACATGACTGCCTTTCTCTGTCATTCTGTATCCTTGGATTATCTGAATATTCAAATGTGTGTCTTTAAGCAGAGAGCCCTCACCTCACTTTCCCTTACTGAGGAAACTACCACTCAGGCTTCTTTAGTGACTGCATTTATACTGAAAAGTGAAAGCAAACTCCCTCGGTCGTGTCCAACTCTTTGCGACCCCATCGACTGTAGCCTACCTACCCCAAATCCTCCATTGCAGTCTAGGGTAATATGAGCTTCCTACGTGGCCTGGTGGTAAAGAATCTGCCTGCTAATGCAGGAGACACAGGAGACATTGTCTTATTCTGATTCCCAGCTTGGGAAGATTCCCTGGAGGAGGAAATGGCAACCTGCTCCAGTATTCTTGCCTGGAGAATCCCATGGACAGAGGAGCCTGGCTGGCTACAGTCCATAGAGTGGCAGAGAGTCAGACATGACTGAGCATGAACACACGCACATACACACTCACACATCAGGGTGATATACAGTTCTCTTTACCAGGTATGAATGCTATTCTCATGACTTAAGTGAGTGAGTGAAGTCGCTCAGTCATGTCCGAATCTTTGTGACCCCGTGGACTGTAGCCCACCAGGCTCCTCCATCCATGGGGTTCTCCAGGCAAGAATACTGGAGTGGGTTGCCATTTCCTTCTCCAGGGGATCTTCCCGACCCAGGGATCAAACCCAGGTCTCCCACATTGCAGGCAAATGCTTTAACCACTGAGCCACCAAGGAAGCCCCATTCTCATGACCTAGAAAACTATAAAATAAGAGCACTTTGTCTGTGCCTATCATTCCTGGATACAACCATGGAGCAGAAATAAAATAAACTCAATAAAAAATTCATATTCAGAAAAAGGAAAACTGGCAAACACAGGAATGCCTGATAAACAATAATAATGAAATTCTTTGGATGATGCTTAAGATGATTTCCTGTTCTGGGAATAGAATGAGGTCTCTGGTAGGCTGACCTGGCAGTCCTTGGTACAGCACTTTTGAAGGAATTTCTTTATTAATTTCCCACCGTAAGCCTTGGCTTTATTTATGCAGTGTTTTCCTGTATCACTCACCCTCCATAGACATCACAGTGGTTGGCTCTTGAGAGTGTACCCTTTGTTTACCTTCATGTTTCTCTTAGACTGAGTCATGCCAGAACTCACTTTAAGTCAAGAAAGAGATTTATGTGTAGAATTCACTTTTAAAGGCAACCTTGTAATTTTCTTCAAAATTTCTTTAGCAGAAAGACTCCCCGACCACCCCCGTCCCCTCTTCAGATCCACATGCAAATACCAACAGTCAAATGTTATATTCAGGAATATATTTAAGCCCTAATACCATATTATTTTCTGGTCTTTGTGATCTGCTCATTTCTGCTCCTCTGCTCCCCCCCCGCCCCCATATTAATAATGGTACCAGGAAGCCGCTTGAAACAACAGCCTGAAGGGGGAAAGCAACATCTTAATTTGACTTTTGTCAGTGACCTGGTTCTCATGGACTAGCAGGTAATCTTAGTAGGAAATAGTTGAAAAGCTTTCGGAAACAGGCTTATCTTCTCTTATGTTGCCACTTTGATAACAACCTTATTAGTTTCAGTTGGTTGCAAGCAGTTGGTTGTCAATTTGTTACTATTAACTTACCAGGTTCTAAGTTCAGTTCAGTTCAGTCATTCAGTCTTGTCCGACTCTGCAACCCCCCATGGACTGCAGCATGCCAGGCCTCCCTGCCCATCACCAACTCCCAGAGTCCACTAAAACCCATGTCCATTTAGTCGGTGATGCCATCCAACCATCTCATCCTCTGTCCTCCCCCTTCTCCTCCTGCCTTCAATCTTTCCCAGCTGTTGCTGCTAAGTCGCTTCAGTCATGTCTGACTCTTACTGACCCCATGGACGGCAACCTACCAGGCTTCTCCGTCTATGGGATTTTCCAGCCAAGAGTACTGGAGTGGTGTGCCATTGCCTTCCCAGCATCAGAGTCTTTTCAAATGAGTCAGCTCTTCACATCAGGTGGCCAAAGTACTGGAGTTTCAGTTTCAACATCAGTCCTCCCAGTGAACACCCAGGACTGATCTCTGGACTGGTTGGACCTCCTCACAGTCTAAGGGACTCTCAAGAGTCTTCTCCAACACCACAATTCAAAAGCATCAATTCTTCTGTGCTCAGCTTTCTTTATAGTCCAACTCTCACATCCATATATGACTACTGGAAAAACCATAGCCTTGACTAGATGGACCTTCGTTGACAAAGTAATGTCTCTGCTTTTTAATATGCTGTCTAGGTTGGTCATAACTTTAGTTCCAAGGTGTAAGCATCTTTTAATTTCATGGCTGAAATCACCATCTGCAGTGATTTTGGAGCCCAAAAAAATAAAGTCTGACACTGTTTCCACTGTTTCCCCATCTATTTCCCATGAAGGGATGGGACAAAATGCCATGATCTTCGTTTTCTGAATGTTGAGCTTTCAGCCAACTTTTTCACTCTCCTCTTTCACATTCATCAAGAGGCTTTTAGTTCCTCTTCACTTTCTGCCATAAAGGTGGTGTCATCTGCATATCTGAGGTTATTGATATTTCTCCTGGCAATCTTAATTCTACATTAATTTTTAGAATCTTGGTTTATTCTTGGTTCTAAGTTAATTTAGACATATCAAGTTTAAGACAGTGTTTGAATTTGCATTAAACTGATTACTACTTACTTCAGTTGGACTTCCCTGGTGGCTCAGATGGTAAAGCGTCTTGCTTACAATGCAGGAGACCTGGGCTCAGTCCCTTGGTCAGGAAGATCCTCTGGAGAAGGAAATGGCAACCCACTCCAGTACTCTTGCCTGGAAAATTCCATGGACAGAGGAGCATTGTGGGCTACAGTCCACGGGGTTGCAAAGAGTTGGACACGACTGAGCGACTTCACTTCACTTCAGTTGAACAGTTTCCAAAAGTACTAGCCAAATGGGGATAAAATTAGAACTTTGGAATAAGTGTATTTGTGTTCTATGTCAACTATTTTTCTAACATAACAGAAATTTATGAGTATGAAGCATCACTACCAAATATGTAGTTTGATTTGTGCATTTTATACATACACTGAGTAGACTGAGTCAAGTTTCAAACTAAAATCTCATTCCATATCAAGTGCAAATTTTACAAGCTCATTTAATTACCTCCGAAATAATGCATCATTGCACAATTATGTAAATACCATTGTCTTAAATTTAATATGTTTTAAAAATTTAATTGTTTAATGTATGACAATATCTAGTAGGTACTAATTTTTTGTATTCTGCCTCTGTTTTTCTGGTACATAGTACCTTTGCTTTCTTAGGATTAAATAAAAATTATTAAAGGTTAAGAACTATGTTTTTCATTATAAATTTTCATTGCATTGTAATGAAAAATGCAATAGCAGATTAAAAACTGATTTAAAATTAATCCTTAAATCTCTTCTTTAAGCGATTTTGGTTTTCAATTAATAAGATAAAATTTTGAGATTTCATATTACGTTCAATGAGATTTGTGTTATTGTCATGGTTGCAAATAAAATGGGCTTAGTTTACTTTAAATATGAAAATAATCCTTGAATCCCATTTTTGTAAGAGATTTGATCTGTAAGAAAGAAGTCATTAACGTGCATATAACATGTAGTCACACTGTCTTGCCTTTAGAAGCATTACTCTATGTATAGGACTAGAAAAAATTGGACAGTCAAAAATAAAAAGAATATTTGCAGAGTTAGGAATGAAGTTCTAAGGAACATCGATATTTTGGCAAAATAATTACCCTGGATACACAGTTCACAACCTCACTTACTTACCACCAAAATGACCTTCTCAGTTCAGTTCAGTTCAGTTCAGTCACTCAGTTGTGTCCGACTCTTTGTGACCCCATGAATCACAGCACGCCAGGCCTCCCTGCCCATCACCAACTCCCGAAGTTCACTCAAACTCATGTCCATCGAGTTGGTGATGCCATCCAGCCATCTCATCCTCTGTCATCCCCTTTTCCTCCTGCCCCCAATCCCTCCCAGCATCAGAGTTTTTCTAGTGAGCCAACTCTTTGCCAAAGTATTGGAGTTTCACCTTTAGCATCATTCCTTCCAAAGAAATCCCAGGGCTGATCTCCTTTAGAATGGATTGGTTGGATCTCCTTGCAGTCCAAGGGACTCTCAAGAGTCTTCTCCAGCACCACAATTCAAAAGCATCAATTCTTCGGCGCTCAGCTTTCTTCACAGTCAAACTCTCACATCCTTACTTGACCACTGGAAAAACCATAGCCTTGACTAGACAGAGCTTAGTTGACAAAGTAATGTCTCTGCTTTTGAATATGCTATCTAGGTTGGTCATAACTTTCCTTCCAAAGAGTAAGTGTCTTTAATTTCATGGCTGCAATCACCTTCTACTAGGTGCCAAATTTAACCTTTTCAAAATCCATTTGAAGGAAATACTGAATTTCAAGGTTATAATATGTGGCAAATTTTAAAATCTGCATAGATATCTTTTAGAAGATGTGCATTAGAGTTTTCTTCTTTTCAGGGAGTAAAAAGCATCATTAGACTTCAAAATAAATAGTCATAAATAAATATTTTGCAACTTCATTTGTCAGAGGTTCATTCATTTTCTCTTATAGTATTAGCACTGTAGAGGCAAGGAAGTACATAATCAAAGAAGAGGGTAAAATAATCCTACCTTCAGACAGTTTATGATATGTGATGTAGACAGGATCCAGGCCCCAGCAACTCTGCTGCTGCTAAGTCACTTCAGTTGTGTCTGATTTTGTGCAACCCCATAGACGGCAGCCCACCAGGCTCTCTTGTCCCTGAGATTCTCTAGGCAAGAACATTGGAGTGGGTTGCCATTTCCTTCTCCAATGCATGAAAGTGAAAAGTGAAAGTGAAGTCGCTCAGTCGAGTCCAACTCTTAGTGACCCATGGACTGCAGCCTATCAGGCTCCTCCATCCATGGGATTTTCCAGGCAAGAGTACTGGAGTGGAGTGCCATTGCCTTCTCTGAGGAACTCTGCTAGTTACCAATAATTTTCAAAATAAATAAGACAATAGGAAAGATCAAAAGTTTGGTGCTAGGGAGATGTAGGTCTTAAAACTGAGTCTTTTGTTTATTAGTGGTTTTGTAATTTTGGACAACTAACTTAACCACTGATTCTTAATTTTCATATTTATAAATTGAGAATAATGATTTACCATTATGATTTAGTATGAGTAGTATTATTTTAAAGTTAAATATGTTTAGTAGGCAGTAGTTAGTGAAAATTCAATTAACAAAAGAATATAGAGAAAGTATTGTCACATAAATGATGTGTTCAAGTGATAACCAAATTTAAAAAAAGGTAAAACTCATCTTGTGACATAATGCTGGTATATCCCCTCAAGAAATCCAGGCACAGAGTTTGGTCCTTACAACAAACACTCAACAAGCATCAGGTACTATTACTACCCCAATTTTGCAAATGAGAGACGTAAGTTACTGAGCTTACAGGTCTTCCTTAAGTTGAATAGCTTCAAAGTGAGTAGATAGGATTTGAATCCAGAAACAAAAATCAAGAGTTTGAAACTTTAGTCAGGGTGTCATATTGCTTCTTATTTGCTTTCAATAAGTGAATTGCATTTATTTATTGCATTTAATAAATGGAAATTTAAGCATTTTATTTGAAATTATATACAGTATAATTAGTAAAAGAGGTATAGAAAAAGAAAATAGCAAGGCAATTGAAAAAGAGAACTTAAAATAAGTGGACTATGTTAGTGAAGAATACCTTACATTTATTTAAATACATGTAAATATGATGAACATACCTATGAATAGGAAACAAGAAATCTTTTATGATTAATGAAAAGATGCAGTTCAACCATATGTTCTCTACAACTTACACACTGAACGTTGAAATGACTCAGTTTAAAAGTAAAAGATTAACAGTACCATGAATTAAATACAAAAAAAAAAATAGGCTAATGTGATAATATCAGACAACTTTTCTGTTTCCTGAGGTCTGAATTGGAAATGCTGATGATTACCACTGAGTTTGGAGCTTGTTTACTTTGATTAATCTAGCTTGCATCTCCAGTCGCAGAGTCAGCTTGCTTTTCTCTTTAGCTTTCCTAAGGTTACATTTTATTGCTGCCACCCAGCCAGTTCCTCAGACAGAAATCTGAGGACAAACTTCTCCTTGACTCCAACTTCTCTTTTACCTCCAGTTTCATCAGTCATTAGGTCTCATACCCTGATAGCTCCTAAATTCACTATCCTTTCTGCAAGCTTACTCCATTATCATTCCATTTCCTTCCAGAACAATAATGCAACATTATCTTTTATTAGCCTTTTTAAAATTCCTGCTTCCCAGTCACAAATATCCCAAAGCCTATACTTTTCTTTATTTAACAACAACAGTAAATAAATATAAATTAAATGCAGACCATGTGTCAAGAATTTTGCTAGGTGTTAGGTCTATGTGCTTGCTTGCCAAGTCAATTCAGTGAAGTCTAACTTTTGCAACCCCACGGACTGTTGTCTGCCAGGCTCCTCTTTCCGTGGGATTTTCCAGGCAAGAATACTGGAGTGGGTTGCTGTGTCCTCCTCTAGGGGATCTTTCTGACCCAGAGATAGAACCTGCTTCTCTTATGTCTCCTGCATTGGCAGGAGGGTTTTTGTTTTTGTTTTTGTTTTTGTTTTTACTGCTAGTACAACCTGGGAAGCCTGTTAGGTCTATTGCAGAGCAAAATTTGCTCTCCCACTGTCTTTGGGATGAAGATTAATTTAGGCTGCTTATTTTTCAGGCCCAAAATGCTCCAGAAGAACTTTTAACCTTCCCCCTAACCACATAAGGACTGTAATAGAAGAACTTTTCCAGGAAAGGAACTCTCCCTATAGATGGTTATAATATGAACTAGATGTATAAAGAGAGAAACAGAGAAAGAAATGTAGAATGAGATGCATATGCCACCCTGAGTTAAGGAATGGGATGAACCTCTGGGACTTCTAAGGATAGGAGGACCATTCACAAAATAATAATAAAATGATATGTTCTCGTAACTAGACGTATGGGGATACATTTCCCAATATCCATGGGGTCACTTAGATCAAGTTTATCCCTGGTAAGAATTCTTTTCTGGAAAGAAAGCCTCAATTTAAATTCTTCTATGTAGTTAAGGGAAGGGCAGTTATTTCTCTTGAACCTACAGGATCTTAATTATCTTTAGCTCAAAATAATTCCCATTGCAAACCTGCAAATAGATTCATCATTACCTCTTTCTAGATTTCATATATATGCATTAATATATGATATTTGACACAGACATAGATTACAGACTTGTGGGTTCAGTGGGGAAAGGAGAAGGTGGGACAAATTGAGAGAGTAGCATTGAAACATAATCATTACCATATGTAAAATTAAGTAACCAGTGGGACTTTACTGTATGATGCAGGGAGCTCAAATCCTTTGCTCTAGGACAATCTAGAGAGTTGGGATGGAGTGGGAGGTGGTAGGGAGAATCGAGAGGGAGAGGGTATATAGGGTATATAGCTGATTTGGGCTTCCCTGGTGGCTCAGATGATAATGAATGCACAGCAATGCTGGAGACCTGAGTGCAGTCCCTGGGTTGGGAGGATCTCCTGGAGGAGGGCATGGCATCCCACTCCAGTATTCCCGACTGCAGAATCCCCATGGACAGAAGAGCCTGAAGGCTATAGCCCATGGGGTCTCAACGAGCCAGACACAACTGAAAGATTAAGCATAGCACGCATGATTGATTCCTGATGATGTATGGCAGAAACCAAGACAATATTGTAGGGCAATTATCCTCCAATTAAAAATAAATAAATTAAAAGCAAATAATGTTAAAAATAACAATTATCAGCATGCTAAAGTGATATATCATGGGGAGGCTCATCCTGAACTCTAACAAGACCTCTTCATGAATTATGATGTTTATGTCAAGGATTTTGGTGTGAGATGAGGTAACAGTGCTATAAGCAGAGGGAACAATATGGTTACAAACCTTAAAGCAATAATGAGCTTGATGCAATTCACGAGCTTTATAATGAACAGTGTGAGCTGGAGTTTAGGATAACAAAAAGGAAAACTACATGAGATGAAGATGCTGAGTTGGGCAGGAACTAGAGTGAGCCAGCAGTACAGATTAGAGTGCAACTAGATTAATCTTGCTAAAGCATAAATCTGGCTGCCTCTTCCCAGATAAAATCATTCAACAGTTTCTCATTTTCTTCACTAACTCATACATGACAAGCAGAATCCTTCATATCTGCTTTCTATTTAAGTGTTCAAGTTCGTCTTTCACTCTGCCCCTCCTAGATACAAAACTTGGGGTATACAAAATTGTCTTCAGTCCTCCTACTATGCTAGGCTTTTTTCTAACTTAAACTTCTTGATGTATTACTCTTTCCTTAAATTTACACTTGGCTAGTGTCTATCATTATTTTTGAACAAGTGCCAGATATCCTTATACAATTTCTGAGCTTTAGTGCATTTAGGTTAAGTGGACCTCCCTCATACTTCTCAGCACTTATGTGATGTCTCTATGACATTACTCATCACTGCATTTTATAGTTGAAGTTTGCCTGTCTGTAAATTACCAGCTTCTCCCACACCACACTAGAAATTCTTGACCAGGGGAAGAAATGTGCATTAATTGTCTTTGTTTTCCCAATACTTCACACAATACCTGATATATATTAGACACGCTAAATAATTAATTGATTATTTTTATTGGACTAATGAATATGCAAGAAAAGGAGTAGCTTCACAAAGAGATAAGGGAAAAAATGTTGCCAACACTTTCACACAGTTCTGTTCTATAAGCAAAATCATTTCCCTGATATTTATATTCTGAGAAATACCTGTGTTTCTAGCTTCTCTGCTGCCTATGAGTAAAACTCAGAGTTGAAATTATCATTTCATATTTAATTTAACAAGCATAAAAGGCTGGTTGTCTAACTAGCTATTTCTTGGGTAACAGGATTTGAATGGGTGGTGACAGATAAAGGGATAGGTCCAGAAAAGTCTGTATTTGCTTTCTTTTGCTGGTGTCAACAATCATCACAAACAGTAATTTAAGAGGCTTCCCTGGTGGTTCAGATGGTAAAAATCTGCCTGCAATGAAGGAGACCTGGGTTCGAGCCCTGGGTTGGGAAAATCCCCCAGAGAATGGCATGGTAACCCACTCCAGTATTCTTGCCTTGAGAATTCCATGGACAGAGGAGTCTGGTGGGCTACAGTCCCTGGAGTCACAGAATCAGACGTGACTGAGTGACTCACACACACTGGTGACTTAAACCAATACAAAAGTTATCATACAAATACAAAAGTTATCATACAAAGTCCAAAATGGATCTTATTAGGTCAAAATCATGGTGTGTACAAAGCTGCATTCTTTCTAGACCCTCTAGAGAAAACTCTGTGCCTTACCTTTTGCAAGTTCAGAAAGCACCCTGCATTCCTTAGATTATGGTCACATTACTAAAACTGCTCACATCACCACATCTCCTTGTTTGATTCTC
This sequence comes from Nanger dama, assembly GCA_917880005.1. Lineage (NCBI taxonomy): Eukaryota > Metazoa > Chordata > Mammalia > Artiodactyla > Bovidae > Nanger > Nanger dama. Next base: position 44,707,929 of record CAKJTW010000007.1, read on the forward strand.
TTGCTTCCCCTTCTTCCCTATAAAGAACCTTATGATTACATTATCCCACTCAGATATCCAGAATCCTCTCACCATTCCAAGATCTTTAAATTAATGACATCTGAAAAATCTCTTTATGCATGTTTATTAATTTCCTAGGGCTGTGAAAACAAATCACCATAAAGCAGATGACTTAAAGCACTGATTTTTGTAAAGTTATGGAAATTAGAAGTCTGAAATCAAGGTTTTGGCAGTAAGTTCTTTTTCAAGGGTATAAGAGAAGATCCATGCTATGCCTCTCTCATACTCCTGGTAGTTGCCAGAAATCTTTGGTGTTCTTTGCCTTGTAGATGTCTCACTTCAATCTCTGCCATCATTTCATATGACATCCTCCATGTCATATGCCTATGACATATTAATATACATATTCCCATTGCCGTCATCTGTCTACATGCATTTGTGTCTCTGTTTTCTCTTCTTATAAAAATACCATTCATTGGATCAGTGCCCATGTTAATCTAGTATGATCTCATTTAATTAGTTATATCTGAAATTACCCAATTTCCAAGGAAGTTTTCATTCTAAAACTGGGGCGACACTATTCAACCCAGTAAACTGTGTAACGTAACATAGTCAGGTTCTGAGGCTTAGGATATGGACATCTTTGTGTATACTCAGTTGCTCAGTTATGTCTAACTCTTCACAACCCCATGGACTGTAGCCTACCAGGCTCCTTTGTCCAGGGGATTTTCCAGGCAAGAATATTGGAGTGAGTTGCCATTCCCTCCTCCAGGGGATCTTCCTGACCTGCGGTTGAACCCATGTCTCTCATGTCTCACGTACTGGCAGACAGATACTTTATCCACTGAGCCTCCTGGAAACTCCGAAAAGAGAAAGTTGTTCTGTCATGGCCCACTCTTTGTGACCCCATGGGCTGTAGCCTGTCAGGCTCCTCTGTCCCTGGGATTCTGTAGGCAAGAATACTGAAGTAGGCTGCCATTCCCTTCTCCAAGGGATCTTCTTGACCCAGGGATGGAACCTAGGTCTCCTACATTGGCAGACAGATTCTTTACTGTCTGAGCCACCAGGGAAGCCTGTGGATATCTTTAAAGGGGCATTATTTTGCCTACAACCAAAGTTGCTATCAAACTGAAAACAAAAAGAACATGTCAAGGGTGAGAAGAAACAGAAGCAATGAACAAACAGAAATCAGAAACATTCAGAGCTTTGGTACATATGCCAGTCAGACAAGACTAAAACGAGAACATCAAGATTTTTCAGGGCCAGAAAGCATTCTGGCACCAAGACAGAAGACATAATTGTCAATGTCAAGAATATTTCACTGAGACAACTCTCCTGAGGCAGAAATTTTATAATAGGCATAGATACCTGGCCTAGGAAATGGTGCCCTAAAATTTACATTTAAACATGAGGCAGATGAAAACTCTCCTTCAAAGTCCTGTCCGTCTCTTCTTAGCTCACCTGAGTCTATCTTAGACTTCTCAGAGTCTAGAGAATTTTCAGTAATCAAGATGGTCTGAGACATTAAAAATTGGGTAGTCTGGACATATGCAGGGGACCTTTCTGTTATAATCTTGCAATTTTTTGGCAAATCTAAAATGTTCATTAAAATTTAAAAATCATAACGCACCTAAGGAATTATCTTAGGTTATCTTATCTTCCTTGGTGGCTCCATGGTAAAGAATCTGCCTGCCAATGCAGAAACACTGCCTGATCCCTGGGTCAGGAAGGCCCCCTGGAGTAGGGAATGGCAACCCACTCCGGTATTCTTGCCTGGAGAATTCCATGGACAGAGGCTGCAGTCCATAGTGTCGCAAAGAGTTGGAAACAACTGAATAACTAACACTTTTTGGGACAGCTTCCCTGGTGGCTCAGAAGTAAGGGATCTGCCTGCAATGTGGGAGACCTACGTTTGATCCCTGGGTTAGGAAGATCCCTTGGAGAAGGGAATAGCTACCCACTTCAGTATTCTTGCCTGGAGGATTCCTCGGACAAAGGAACCCGGCAGGTTGCAGACCATGGGTTGGCAAAGAGTCAGACACACCTGACCAACTAATGCATATTACATAAGGAATCATAACAGAGTGTGGAGTTGTGAGAATGTCCACATACTGGTATTAACCTCATGAATTTGGAGTGAAAATTGGAAGTTTAAACTATTAAGTGATTTAGAAGAAGAGAAGAGGGAAGGAGGAGGAGGAGAATGACAGAAAGAAGGAATGGAAAAGTGATGATGGAAAGGAAAGGAGGAGAAGGGAGCAGGAGGATCCTTGAGAACAACATCATTATCAGGAAGATAACATAGGAAGAAGAACTGCACCTACTGGAGCAGCGCCACTCCATCATTTACCATGAGCATTCACAGCGTCAGCACCATAATCAGCCTAAGTAAGCATCCCATCAGGGCTTACATTCCTGCCTCAGGCAACAAAGGAACCTAAAGACTCCCCAATCATTTCTCTTCTGCCCAAATTCCATTCATGCTTCTTACCCAATCTTATACCTCTTGCTCCCCCACATTTCTGGTGAGCATTTGAGAACTGATGATCTATCCATAGCAAAATATCCTCACTCATTTTTTATGTGGCACTTGTAAGCTATATTGTTTTATTATTTTAATTGGGGTATAGTTGCTTTATAATATTGTGTTAGCTTCTGCTGCTAAGAAAACCACAATTCAAAAAGACACATGTAACCCAATGTTCACTACAGCACTATTTACAAAAACCAGAATGAGAAAGCAACCTAAAAGTCCACTGACAGATGAAGGGATAAAGAAAACTTGATACATATACACAATGAAATATGACTCAGTCATTAACAGAAATGAAATTGAGTCATTGTGGAGACATGGATTGACCTAGACACTGTCATACAGAGTGAAGTAAGTCACTCATTTTCTGAATGTCTACTTCAGTGACCTATTCTAACTGATACTTTTTCTCCCATGAGAGCTATCTTACACGATTTGAAGTCGTGAATGTTCTAACTCATACACCCCTAGGACTGAAGCAGAAGTAAACATCCTTCTTGTTTGTCTTACCATTTCAGTTTGAATCATTTGCTTCATATTTAGACCACAGATTTTTTTTTTTTTTTTTTAAGGGGATGTGTATAAGGAGAGAATGGGAGACAGGTAGTGGCTGCAATTTCTAATGTCCTTTATTTTTGCCTTGAAACGTCTGCCTTATCACATTTTGATTTCTTTCTTATGTCATATGAAATCTTATTTTGAATTGTTGTTTTAGGAAACTTTGTATTATTAATATAATCCTTTTTCCCATTCTCTATTTCAGTTGGTTACGACTAAACAGTACTGCTGTTACTCTAGGCTCTCTTTTCAGAAAATTTCTGGATTGAAACCATTCCTAACCTGAATCTTACATTCCTTCATGCTATTTACTTTCATTTTGCTCTAGTACATTATATATTTTAGCACATTACACATATTGCTTATACACTGTACACCTTTGGTTTAATACATATTAATACATAGAACTATCATATCTATACTCATTCATATCAATATCATAGGTTTGTATTTGACTGACTAATCCATATTGTCTGTAATATTTCTAATTCTACTTTCTTTTTAAGCTTTATTTTCTAATGTTTGGTTCTAAATACAATAATTACATTAAATATATTATTATTTAAATAAGTAACATTGATGTTTGAGCATACCATCCTCTTCCTGCTCCAAAGAGAGGTAAACCCACAATGCCTGGATAAGAATTTGTAGTATAAAAGCTATAAATACACGGTACCTACTGTTCACTTAACCTAGAAAGGATAAATAAGGATTCTTTAACCTAGAGTGGGAAATAGAGGAATAAAAACAAAACATAATTATATTCTATGGCAACTGCTGTTGAGCTAATCAAGATACATAGTCATTGCTGCTGCATTTCTTTGCCCTTAGGCTTTTCATATAGGTCAGGAGATAGTAAACTAGTTATTAATTTTATCAAAATATTCCACGTGTATAACAAATGGCTTATTTTTCCTTGTGCTCTGTTTTTATCTGCAGATGATACATTACTTTGTTGTTCCAGAAATGTCAAAGACAGATTTGAGAATTTTCAAGGAAGTTGTACTCTGAATGAAAAAATTACTTATGGATATATTTAATGGAATCAGGAAGATGCATTTTATTTTCTATATATCTAATTAGTAACAACTCTTTAAACCAGTTTCCTGGGATTCAGGTTTTAGGGGAAATTATTTTTTCCTGCTGAAGAGTAAGATCAGTATTTTTAACAACTAGTATTCTTAGGGCAGGCTTCCCTGGTGGCTCAGGGGTAAAGAATCTCCCTGCCAAGGCAGAGGACACAGGTTCAATCTCTAATTCAGAAAGATCCCCTAAAGAAGGACATGGCAACCCAATCTGGTATTCTTGCCTGGGAAATCCCATGGGCAGAGAAGTTTAACGGGTTACAGTCCATGGGATCACAAAGAGTCAGACACAACTGAGTGACTAAACAACAACAGCAACATTCTTGGGGCATTTTCACAGTTATTATATTTGCGATGTATAACGAATTTAATAAGTTGGATGGAAGAAGAGCTAGTTCCTATGTGACATCAGAGCACTGCGCTGAGTATTTAACAAAGGAAGGCATGTGTGTCTGGTCCCTTCTTCTCTCTACTATTACCTAGTGTTACAATAGGGCAGTTAGACCTGTTTCTTAGCATGAAGACTATTTTGAGGACAAATATTTTATTTTTTTCATAGTCACACTATTCCATTCTTCTATCAGCAAAATATTAAAACAGCATAGCTTAATAATACTAAATATATATACTAAATTCTGATTTTCAGCATGTGACTGCACTGGAGTAGGAATTTAGGTAATCAAAAATAAAGTTGGATGCCTAGGTCAGTAACAAATAAATGACTGTGGTTGAAAACTGTTGTTTTGTTAGTTTCTGAGTTCTCTTAGGAAAAGGCTGTGTTGACTTAAAGAAGAATGCACAATGTAAGAGTTTAAATTTTGTTCAGGGTCTTAGTGAGAACTAGAACCCAGGAAGCAGCTTCTCAGTAGCTCTGAAGGGACTGCTCCATGGAGGCAGGGCGGGGGAAGCTGGATGTATATGATCTGGCTAGGGAATATTCTCCCTCAAGCACATGTGTGTGTTAGTCACTCAGTCGTGTCCAACTCTTTGCAACCTAGTGGATTGTAGTCCAGGCTCCTCTGTCCATGGGATTCTCCAGGCAAGAATACTGGAGAGGGTTGCCATTCCCTTCTCCAGGGGATCTTCCCCACCCAGGGATCAAACCCAGGTCTCCCTCACTGCAGGCAGATTCTTTACCAACAGTCAAGAATACATCTTGGTAAAAGATTAACGCTCGTCACAAGGAGGGGTGGCTCAGAAGGTAAAGAATCTACCTTCAATGCAGGAGACTTGAGTTCAATCCCTTGTAGAAGGGAATGGCCACCTACTCCAATACTCTTGCTTGAAGAATTCCATGGACAGAGGCACCTGGGGGACTATAGTCCATGGGGTCACAAAGAGTCAGACTCAACTGAATGACTAACACTTTCACTTTTAGTCACAAAAAGCAGTTACCTCCTTTTGTGTTTTGTTTGTTTGTTTGGAAAGATGCAGTAATGGGGTTCATTAAAATTCTTCCCAAGCTATATATCCAACTACCTAAGGGCCTTCTTTTTTTCCCCCAAACCCAGAGCACCTTATACTGAATTTCCAAGGGAGCACTGTCAGTCAGCAACTGCAGTGCCTAATGACTAAATTCTTGTAGAACTGCAAGGTGGACAACATTGTTTTACAGTTGCAAGGGAGGACATTGCTATTTGTTAATTTGATCGAAAAAGGGAAACACAGGCAAATGCAAAAAACCCCTAACTTTGAGTGTGAGAACAAAAGCATGGATATGAATGTGTGTGTGTGTGTGTGTGTGTATGTGTGTGTGAGTGTGTCAAACATGGCTACATGAGTATGTCATGTGTCATGTTTTACTTAGAGATAACAGTTAATTAAAGCAGTATTTCTCTAAGTTCCTGATTCCATTTAAGTCATTCTTTTCCCAACTGGCAAATGTTGACTTGAAATACAACACTAAAATGTTATTCAGTCTATCCAGGAATTTTTTAATGTATTTCCAAATCTTCTTAAAAGGCAAAATATCAGGAAAGGAAACATGTACCCACACTAACAATAAATACAGGAGCAGAATGCAAGGAGTAAAGTAATGCCCCTTAACTATTGGGTTCTCCTCTCAGAAAAGACAAGGAGAGAATAGAATGTAATTTCTAAAATGGGTCCTTTACAAAGTCACATTGTGTTGCTTAATGACACATAGTTCCTGATGAGCATTCCAAATTACAAGGTAGTTGTTCAAATCGAATTTAAACCAAGGGCTTCATTGATATGCTTCCTAAAACAAGGGGTTCTTTTAATTAGAAAAGACTATGCTGCTTTCTTTCCTGGCAGCATTTGTGGGGGCTCCCACCAGCATTTTCACAGCAGCCAGTGCTGGAAACACACAGAGATTCTGTGTTTTGTGTAGTTCCCTCACCCTCTACACTCTCCACATCTATAACCCTTCCAGAGGACAGAGATCAATGAATGTTTTCCCATCAGATTTTAAATAGTCAAGGGAATGCCTCTGTGCTATCTAAAATACATAAAATACAATACATGTGACCTTATTTTCCCTTTTTATTAGCCTATAGCCATATGCCATTAGGATGGCTCACTCCATTTTTGTTCACTGTACTCAAGGGAAAGAAAAGATAATTAGCAAACACACTGCTCAGTATCAATTGTACGTTCCACCCTTAATTAGATTTGATCATTTTCTCTGCTGAACACAAAATGCTGAGATGCACGCATGTGCGTACATGTGTTGGAATTCTCTACATAATCCACTTCTATCTACCCAAAGACTCTCCCTTATTTGAGCCTTTTCAAGGTCTGTAGATTCAAGCATTTTTATATAACACTGGTAGGTGTTGCTAGTGTTCAAGAACCCACTTGCCAATGCTGGTGACATAAGAGACACTGGTTTGATCTCAGGGTTGGCAAGATCCCCTGGAAGAGGAAATGGCAACCCACTCCAGTATTCTTGCCTGGAAAATCCCATGGAGAGAAGAGCCTGAGGGGTTACTCCCAAGGGTCTCACAGAGCCAGACACCACTGAAGCAGTTTAGCATGCACCCACACACACGCACATTACTGATAAGGCAGAAATGTCTCTGAAATAGCCAGTTATTCTAATGACAATAATACAGAGATCCACATACCCTTCACTCAGTTTCCCTCATGGCAAACTTTTGTAAAAATTATAATAGAATTCTCACTCATGACCAGGATCCTGACTTTGATGCAATTTACCTATCTTACTGAAAAATTTCCCGTTTTCCTTGCACTCTTGTGTGCACACAAGTGCATTCAGTTCTCTGCAATGTTATCACATGTGTAGATTTACATGCATACCGCAATAGTCAAGATACAGAGCAGTTCTTTCAAATTAAGAGTTCTTCATTTTTCCCTTTGAAAAGTGCACTCACCTCTTTCCAACCCCCACCCCTATATCCAAAAGCCCTGGATATCATTTTATTTTCAAAATCACATTTTATTTATAATCAGAACTACTAATTTTAATACTATTACTGATGCAACTTCACTTTAAAATAACTGTGATGTAAGTTTTCCTAAAATATGAACAAATTTTAAAAACAGAATATTATAAGACAGGTGTTATAGGGACATGGAAAATATATGAAAAAACAATGAAGTTTAGGAAATTTGCAGCTGGTGATAATATAAAGATGATGGCTGAGGTAGGATCAGGAAGTCACTTCAGTCAGAGCACATGGCATACATTTGTGTCAGTATGTGTGATACACATGTTATGTCTGTATGACATACATAACATACATGTATGTCTCTATGGAGCTAAAGCAGCAGTGGTTCTCAGACCTTAGCACTTAAATGCTTATTAGAATCACCTGAAAGACATGTCAAATAATGCCATTTGCAGCAACATGGATAGACCTAGAAACTGTCATACTAGGTGAAGTATGTAAGTCAGACAGAGACAAATACATGACATTGCTTATACATGGAATTGAAGAAAAAGGTACAAATTAACTCAAAACAGAAGTAGAGTCACAGATGTAGGAAACAAATTTATGGATACTAACGAATTGAGAAGGGTTTAAATTGGGAGATTGGGATTGACATATACCCACTACTGTATATAAAATACTAACTAATAAAAGCACAGGGAATTCTACTCAGTATCTGTAATGGCCTGTATGGGAAAATAATCTAAAAAGAAAAGAATGGACATGTATATTAATATATGTATAACTCATTAACTTTGCAGTACACCTGAAGCAAACACAGCATTATAAATCATGTATACGCCAATAAAAATTTTTTTTAATGTGTAAAACACTGATTACTAGGCCCTGTTGCCAGGGTGTCTTGCTCATTATGTCTGGAGTGGGGTCTCTGCATTTCCATTTCTAAAATGTTCATAGGTGATGCTAAGCTGTTAGTCCAGCTCTGAAGATAGCTGAAACAGAAAGGAGGGCTTATGCTAAATATGGGGCTTGTGAGATAGGGGCCTTCACATGAAGAAAGATGCCCAGTAGAGGAGTCTTTATTTTACTGGTAGAGTAAAAATTGAGCTGCCCAAGTGATACTAAAGGTAAAGAACCTGCCTGTCAATGCAGGAAGTGCAAGAGAAGAGGGTTCGATCTTTGGTTCGGGATGATTCCCTGGAGAAAGAAATGGCAACCCACTCCAGTATTCTTGTCTGGAGAATTCCATGAACAAAGGAGCCAAAAAGCAGAACACCACTGAGTGACTGAATACACAGATTCATTATAGCTTTCAGATCACAAAACCACTTGACTAAAGCAGACTTTAGGAAGAATTATATAGTGACAATCGAGCTAAAGAGTTTAACAGCACAACCTAAAGAAACAATGTAGAAGGAGTTAAGACATTAAAGAAGGTGGCAAAGTATTCAGGTGAGAAGTAGAATACCAAAATCCTGATTAAAGAGGAGATACTCCAATACTTAATTAGAAGGTAGCTGTGTAGAATGAGATTCATACTGACCAACTCTTTTTCTCACCTTTATTACTTTTTCTGTGTTTTTCCTATGTCTGCTTTCCAATCTGCCCCACCAATAATAATAATAATAATAATAATAATCTTTGCAGAGGGAAATATATCCAAACACATATTAACCTAACTTAAAAATCTAGCTTCTGGCTTATTCCAAAACAATTAAAAATCTTAGCTTATTCTTTATGTCTTGTTAAGAATGACTACTGAAATTCCTAGAAAGGATGAAACCTATGGTTTGCAAATGTAGTTTGAATTATAAATATATATTATTTATTTTAATTGGTATTTGGGGGACTTGTAGGCTAAGCCTCACAAATTCTAAATTTTACATTAGTCCCTATGCTTTTCCTGATTTTTTTTTCCTTTGTCTTTCTTATCTCTGTTTTCTATTTTCTTTTTCTACTGAGGTTGTCAAGTAGACAAGTTTTTTTTTTTTTTTTTCAAAAACAATTGTAATTTTAAAGGTAAACTAAATTGCAAAAAACAAAGTTAGAGATGGCGCTACTTTAGATTATATTGTAGAGAGGTTATGAAGGAATTCTAAACCAATAGGTATTAAAGAAGTGACAACCCATTTCACTTTCCCTCATAAATTCAAAGTGCAGCACAAACATTTGATCCTCTTGTGACTGAACTCCTATACATTTCATCTTGTCCAGGATTTCTGAGAGTTCTGGAACACTGACTGCAATCCTAGGTTGTGCATCTGAATCAGTTACTGAGTTCACATACTGACAGAGAAAATCCTTAATTTCCCCTGTGCTATTTTTCTGAGAAAAATGATCAAAGAAATTAAGATTTATAAAAGGCATTTATGTCAGAGACAATAGAAAATGAATATAAATTAGATATCACACAGCAAGAGTTATACTAAAAGTGAAGAAAATACCTCATTATAGAAATAAACTATACTGCCTGCCTACAGTAGTAATAGATCTCTCCATGCTTTCTATAAACTCCAAGCACAAATATCAGACTAGATGTCTTTTTCAAAAATTGTGTCTCATTTGGATTTTATTAATTTAAGTTTCAGAAACCTACATATCTCAAGGTAAAGAAAGACTCAGTTTTTCATTGCTGTGTAGATAAAATGGAAGGCTATCTGAACAGCTAAGACCATTGGGCATAGGAAAACTTAATAGAAACTCAAGGAAAAGTATTGCATTTGGAAGCAGGCAAATCTCACAAGCTTGATTGAGAATGTGAATTGCCTTAATATGATAATCTCAAATTTGATTTCAGGCTTGTAATAATAGTGGACTTTGAATAGTTTTAAGATTTTCTTTAGATATATTTTGAATCATATTAGAAGGCGAGAAGAAGAAGAGAGAAGTAGCAGGACAAGGAAACTAAGTACTAGTTTTAACTCTGATTCTGTCCAAATTCTACTATGTTCAAATGCAGAGATACTGATTCACAAATTATGGTCAAATGCTGATATTCATACTTCCTTCATGAGGCAAATAAAATATTTTCAAAGAGGACAGAAACAAAATACTTGTTTCAGCTTTCTCCTTTTGGTAAACTTAAACAATTTGATATAATGAGCCAGTTTCTGGGTTTTTTTTTTGCAAATTTTGAAATCAGAACATGAAATCTAGGGATATGAAACAAGGTGTAAAGATAAGTGTAAAGACAGGAAGGGGCTTTTTCATAGTTTTCTATTCTCTTTTTAATGTATTGAAAAAAATAACTGTGGAAAGTTGTTTAACAATATTAGAAAGTACAGAAACATAAAAATGGGGAAAGTAGAAATAACCTATAATAACACCTCACCAAGAAAATAACCACTAGTATTATTAATTCTTTGTGGCATACCATGCAGCTTGTGGGGTCTTAGCTCTTTGACCAGGGATCCAACTTGTGCCCCTGTATGGAGAAAGCAGAGCTTTAACCAATGACCTGCCAGGGAAGTCCCCTAGTTCTCAGTTCTTTACCAAAGAAATGCCTACTGCTGCTGCTGCTGCTAAGTCACTACAGTCATCTGGCATACTGTTCAAAATTTATAATTAACTTAGATTGCAAGTAAAAAGTGATGTCAATATTTTCATTTCCAATAGATTTGTTTGGATGTCTTTAACCCTGCCCTGTGAATATATGACTATATCATTTTAATGGTATCACTTTATCACTTCAGTGTCTTTAGGTTTTAATGTGGGCCAAGTTTCAACACTAGAGTTTGCCGTTCTATTCCCACCCCCCCAGGAACTGATCCCATTTCTTTATTTTTTTGATTTTCTTATATACCTTTTGTTACATATAGGGATGAATACAGAGTCATGTGGGGTCAGCAGTCCTGACCTTTATCAAAATCAGGTGCTTTACATAAAAAAGGTCTTAGGGGTTTTACATCATCTTTAAGCCATTTCTGCCTGCTGACATTTACAACTCTTTCTTTCTGATAACCAGAAAACTTATTTTTTCCAAGCCTGTTTTTTCTTAAACCAGGCAGCCGTTCTATTTTTAAAGGAAGAAAAATATCTTTACTCATAATTACGGTTCTTATTCTAATATAATAAAAAATACTGTTTACATTTTCCAATTAAATATTAGAATTTATAAAGAGTTGGAGTTCACAACATAGGCTTAATTTTTCAGTGCGGGATCCTACCATGTTAGTTCAGTTCAGTTCAGTCACTCAGTCATTTCCAACTCTTTGTGACCCTATGGACTAGGAACGACAGGCCTCCCTGTCCATGACCAGCTCCCGGAGTTTACTCTAACTCATGTCGATTGAGTCAGTGACGCCAGGAGTTTACTCCAACTCATGTCAATTGAGTCAGTGACGCCATCCAACCATCTTATCCTCTGTCATCCCCATCTCCTTCTGCCTTCAATCTCTACCACCATCAGGGTCTTTACAAATGAGTCAGTTCTTCACAGCACGTGGCAAGAGTATTGGAGTTTCAGCTTCAGCATCAGTCCTTCCAATGAATATTCAGGACCTATTTCCTTTAGGATGGACTGGTTGGATCTCCTTGCTGTCCAAGGGACTCTTAAGAATCTTCTCCAAGACCACAGTTCAAAAGCATCAATTCTTTGGTACTCAGCTTTCTTTATAGTCCAACTCTCACATCCATACATGACTACTGGAAAGACCATAGCTTTGACTAGATGGATCTTTGTTGGCTAAATAATGTCTCTACTTTTCAATATGCTATCTAGGTTGGTCATAACTTTTCTTCCAAGGAGCTTAAGTCTTTTAATGTCATGGCTACAGTCACCATCTGCAGTGATTTTGGAGCCTAAAAAAATAAAGTCTGTCACTGTTTCCAATGTTTCCCCATCTATTTGCCATGAAGACATGGGACCAGATGCCATGACCTTAGTTTAAGTCAATTATTCCACTCTCTTCTTTCACTTTCATCAAGAGGCTCTTTAGTTCTTTGCTTTCTGCCATAAAGGTGGTGTCATCTGCATGTATGAGGTTATTGATATTTCTTTCAGCAAACTTGTTTCCATCTTGTGCTTCATCCAGCCCGGTATTTCTCATAATATACTCTGCATATAAGCTAAATGAGCAAGGTGACAATATACAGCCTTGATATACTTGATATACTCCTTTCCAGGTTTGGAACCATTCTGTTGGTCCATGTCTGATTCTAACAGTTGCTTCTTGACTTGTGTACACATTTGTCAGATGGCAGGTCAGATGTTCTGGTATTCTCATCTCTTTAAGAATTTTCCAGTTTGTTGTGATCCACACAGTCAAAGTCTTTGGCATAGTCAACAATGCAGAAGTAGATGTTTTTCTGGAACTCTCTTGCTTTCTTGATGATACAGCAAATGCTGGCAATTTGATCTTCGGTTCCTCTGCTTTTTCTAAATCCAGCTTGAACATCTGGAAGTTCACGATTATCATACTGTTGAAGCCTGGGTTGGAGAATTTTGAGCTTTGCTTTGTTGGTCTGTGACGTGAGTGCAATTGTGAGGCAGTTTGAGCATTCTTTGACATTGCTTTTCTTTTGGATTGGAATGAAAATTGAACTTTTCCAGTCCTGTGTCCACTGCTGAGTTTTCCAAATTTGCTGGCATATTGAGTGCAGCACTTTCACAGCATCATCTTTTAGGATTTGAAATAGCTCAACTGGAATTCCATCACCACCACTAACTTGTTCATAGTGATGCTTCCTAAGGCCCATTTTACTTCACATTCCAGGATGTCTGGCTCTAGGTGAGTGATCACACCATCATGATTATCTGGGTGGTGAAGATCTGTCTTGTACAGTTCTTCTGTGCATTCTTGTACAGTTCTTCTTAATATCTTCTGCTTCTGTTAGGTCATTGTCATTTCTGTCCTTTATTGTGCCCCTCTTTGTATAAAAATTTTCCTTGGTATCTCAAATTTTCTTGAAGAGATCTCTGATCTCTCCCATTGTATTGTTTTCCTCTATTTCTTTGCATTGATCACTGAGGAAGGCTTTCTTATCTCTCCTTGTTATTTTTGGAATTCTGCATTCAAATGCATATATCTTTCCTTTTCTCTTTTGCCTTTCCCTTCTCTTCTTTTCACAGATGTTGGTAAGACCGCCTCAGACAACCATTTTGCCTTTTTGCATATCTTTTCTTTTGGGTGATCTTGATTGCTGGCTCTTGTACAATGTCACCAAACTTCATCCATAGTTCTTCAGGCACTCTGTCTATCAGATCTAACCCTTGAATCTGTTTGTCACTTCCACTGCATAGTCATAAGGGATTTGATTTAGGTCATACCTGAATGGTCTAGTGGTTTTCCCTACTGTCTTCTATTTGAGTCTGAATTTAGCAATAAGAAGTTCATGATCTGAGCCACAGTCAGCTCCTGGGCTTGTTTTTGCTGACTGTATAGGGCTTCTCCATCTTTGGCTGCAAAGAATATAATCAATCTGATTTCAGTATTGACCATCTGGTGATGTCCATGTGTAGAGTCTTCTCTTGTGTCTTTAGAAAAGGGTGTTTCCTATGACTGGTATGTTCTCTTGACAATACTGTTAGCCTTTGGCCTGCTTCATTCTGTACTTCAATGCAAATTTGCCTGTTATTTCAGATGTTTCTTGGTCTCCTACTTTTGCATTCCAGTCTCCTATAATGAAAAGGTCATCTTTGAGGGGTATTAGTTCTTGAAGGTCTTGTAGGTCTTCATAGAATCATTCTACTTCAGGTTCTTCAGCATTATTGGCCAAGGTATAGATTTGAATTATTGTGATATTGAATAGTTTGCCTTGGAAGCCAACAGTGATCATTCTGTCATTTTTTAGAATGTATCCAAGTACTGCATTTCAGACTCTTTTGTTGATTATGATGGCTACTCCATTTCTTCTAAGGGATTCTTGCCCACAGTAGTAGATATAATGGTCATCTGAGTTGAATTCACCCATTCCAGTCCATTTTACTTTACTGATTCCTAAAATGTTGATATTCACTCTGCCATTTCTTGTTTGTCCACTTCCAGGTTGCCTTGATTCATGGATCTGCTATGTCCTCATGTTTAAACTGATATATAAACCAAGAATTTCAAATTGTCAGTCTCCAATGAGGAATTACAGTAGCTAGAAATTCAGCTACTTAAAATCCTTTGCTATATTAGCTTTATGAATTTAAAATTCAAATAAAGGATTTAATTTTTTTAATTTGACTTTTTAAATGCACTGTAATTCACAAAATAAGTAGATGAGACTGGTTGACTCCAAGGCTAGGTGTGATTTTTGACCTTAAGACTATATGTGGATGGATCTTCATTCTTAATAATGTGAATGTGCTCTCTTGAATCCCCCTCAATTACCACTACCTTATTTTTCTTTGTTTTTATTTGGCTTCTAATTCTGGTTATCTATTTTGTATATCAAATTGTGGGAGGAGTTTGTAATTTCCTTGGATCTTTCTCATTGCAACAAAAATTTGCAGCGACAGACCAGTGTTACAGCCATAGTTCCGACCAGTGTTAATCTCTGTGTTACAGCTCAGTGTTTTTTTTTTTTTTTTAAATTAATTAATTAATTTATTTTTAATTACAATACTGTATTTGTTTAGCCATACATTGACACGAATCAGCCATAGGTGAACACAATCTCCCAATGCCAAAGTCCCCTCCCACCTCCCACCCCACATCCTCTACTTGAATCATCCTGTGCATCAGCCCCATGCATCCTGCATCCTACATTGAACATAGATTGGTGCTTCCTTTCTTACAGGAAAATATACATGTTTCATTGCCATTCTCCCAAACCATCCCACCCTTTCCCTCTCCCTCAGAGTCCAAAAGTCCACTCTAGACCTCTGTGTCTCTTTGTTGTCTCACACATAGGGTCATCATTACTGTCTTCTAAATTCCATATATATGTGTCAGTATACTGTATTGGTGTTTTTCTTTCTGGCTTACTTCACTCTGTATAATCGGTTCCAATTTCATCCATCTCATTAGAACTGAGTCAGATTTATTCTTTTTAAGGGCTGAGTAGTATTCCATAGTGTATATGTACCACAGCTTTCTTATCCATTCATCTGCTGATGGACATCTAGGTTGCTTCCATGTCCTGGCTATTATAAACAGCGCTGCAATGAACATTGGGGTACCTGTGTCTCTTTCAATTCTGGTTTCCTCGGTGTGTATGCCCAGCAGGGGGATTGCTGGGTCATAAGGCAGTTCTATTTGCAATTTTTTAAGGAATCTCCACACTGTTTTCCATAATGGCTGTACTAGTTTGCATTCCCACCAGCAGTGTAAGAGGGTTCCCTTTTCTCCACATCCTCTCCAGCATTTATTGCTTGTAGACTTTTGGATCGCAGCCATTCTGACTGGTGTGAAATGGTACCTCATTGTGGTCTTGATTTGCATTTCTCTGATAATGAGTGATGTTGAACATCTTTTCATGTGTTTGTTAGCCATCCGTATGTCTTCTTTGGAGAAATGCCTATTTAGTTCTTTGGCCCATTTTTTTATTGGATCATTTATTTTTCTGGAGTTGAGCTGCATAAGTTGCTTATATATCTTTGAGATTAGTTGTTTGTCAGTTGTTTCATTTGCTATTGTTTTCTCCCATTCAGAAGGCTGTCTTTTCACCTCGCTTATAGTTTCCTTTGTTGGGCAGAAGCTTTTAATTTTAATTAGATCCCATTTGTTTATCTTTGCTTTTATTTCCAGTATACTGGGAGTTGGATCATAGAGGATCCTGCTGTGATTTATGTCGGAGAGTGTTTTGCCTATGTTCTCCTCTAGGAGTTTTATAGTTTCTGGTTTACATTTAGATTTTTAATCCATTTTGAGTTTATTTTTGTGTATGGTGTTAGAAAGGGGTCTAGTTTCATTCTTTTACAAGTGGTTGACCAGTTTTCCCAGCACCACCTGTTAAAGAGACTGTCTTTACCCCATTGTATATTCTTGTCTCCTTTGTCGAAGATAAGGTGTCCATAGGTGTGTGGGTTAATCTCAGGGCTTTCGATTTTGTTCCATTGATCTATATTTCTGTCTTTGTGCCAGTACCATACTGTCTTAATGACTGTGGCTTTGTAGTAGAGCCTGAAGTCAGGCAAGTTGATTCCTCCAGTTCCATTTTTCTTTCTCAAGATTGCTTTGGCTATTCGAGGTTTTTTGTATTTCCATACAAATCTTGAGATTATTTGATCTAGTTCTGTGAAAAATACTGCTCGTAGCTTGATGAGAATTGCATTGAATCTGTAGATTGCTTTGGGTAGTATACTCATGTTCACTATATTGATTCTTCTAACCCATGAGCATGGTATATTTCTCCATCTATTAGTGTCCTCTTTGATTTCTTTCATCAGTGTTTTATAGTTTTCTATATATAGGTCTTTAGTTTCTTTAGGTAGGAATATTCCTAAGTATTTTATTCTTTTCGTTGCAATGGTGAATGGAATTGTTTCCTTAACTTCTTTTTCTACTTTCTCATTCTTAGTGTATAGGAATGCAAGGGATTTCTGAGTGTTGATTTTATATCCTGCAACTTTACTATATTCATTGATTAGCTCTAGTAGTTTTCTGGTCGAGTCTTTAGGATTTTCTATGTAGAGGATCATGTCATCTGCAAACAGTGAGAGTTTTACTTCTTCTTTTCCAATTTGGATTCCTTGTATTTCTTTTTCTGCTCTGATTGCTGTGGCCAAAACTTCCAGTACGATGTTGAAGAGTAGTGGTGAAAGTGGACACCAATTGCTAACAAGCATGAAAGGGGAAATTAATAATAACACAATAATAGTGGGAGACTTTAATACCCCACTCACACCTATGGACAGATCAACTAAGCAGAAAATTAACAAAGAAACGCAAACGTTTAACGATACAATTGACCAGTTAGACCTAATTGATATCTATAGGACATTTCACCCCAAAACAATGAATTTCACCTTTTACTCAAGTGCACACGGAACCTTTTCCAGGATAGATCACATCCTGGGTCATAAATCTAACCTTGATAAATTCAAAAAAATCGAAATTATTCCAAGCATCTTCTCTGACCATAATGCACTAAGGTTAGATCTCAATTACAGGAGAAAAACTATTAAAAATTCCAACATTTGGAGGCTGAACAACACCCTACTGAATAATCAACAAATCACAGAAGAAATCAAAAAGAAATCAAAATATGCATCGAAACAAATGAAAATGAAAACACAACAACACAGAACCTTTGGGACACTTTAAAAGCAGTCCTAAGAGGAAAGTTCATAGCAATACAGGCATACCTCAAGAAACAAGAAAAAGTCAAATAAATAACCTAACTCTACACCTAAAGCAACTAGAAAAGGAAGAAATAGAGAACCCCAGAGTTAGTAGAAGGAAAGAAATCCTAAAAATTAGGGCAGAAATAAATGCAAAAGAAACAAAAGAGACCATAGCAAAAATCAACAAAGCAAAAGCTGGTTCTTTGAAACGATAAATAAAATTGATAAACCATTAGCCAGACTCATCAAGAAACAAAGAAAAAAAAATCAAATCAACAAAATTAGAAATGAAAATGAAGAGATCATGACAGACAACACAGAAATACAAAGAATCATAAGAGACTACTATCAGCAATTATATGCCAATAAAATGGACAACTTGGAAGAAATGGACAAATTCTTAGAAAAGTACAATTTTCCAAAACTGAACCAGGAAGAAATAGAAAATCTTAACAGACTCATCACAAGCACGGAAATTGAAACTGTAATCAGAAATCTTCCAGCAAACAAAAGCCCAGGTCCAGACGGCTTCACAGCTGAATTCTACCAAAAATTCCGAGACGAGCTAACACCTATCTTACTGAAGCTATTCCAGAAAATTGCAGAGGAAGGTAAACTTCCAAACTCATTCTATGAGGCCACCATCACCCTAATACCAAAACCTGACAAAGACACCACAAAAAAGAAAGCTACAGGCCAATATCACTGATGAACATAGATGCAAAAATCCTCAACAAAATCCTAGCAATCAGAATCCAGCAACACATTAAAAAGATCATACACCATGACCAAGTGGGCTTTATCCCAGGGATGCAAGGATTCTTCAATATCTGCAAATCAATCAATGTAATTCATCACATTAACAAACTGAGAAATAAAAATCATATGATTATCTCAATAGATGCAGAAAAAGCCTTTGACAAAATTCAGCATCCATTTATGATAAAAACTCTCCAGAAAGCAGGAATAGAAGGAACATACCTCAACATAATAAAAGCTATATATGACAAACCCACAGCTAACATTATCCTCAATGGCGAAAAATTGAAACCATTTCCCCTAAAGTCAGGTACAGCTCAGTTTTATTCAGAAAGTAAAGGGAAATACACTCTTGAGGCATGAGGGCATGCCAACACAAAAAGAAAAGAGAGACCCCAACCAATTTGGCTCTTCTTTTATGATTTTTTATCCTCCCCTGGGTCTGCCCTATGAAAACTGGACTAGCCAGGAGTGCTGTTTGTTTTACCTCAGGTCCTCATTCTGGTCCTCAGACCTTCCTTTGTTCTATTTTCATGGGCTTTTTTTTTTTTTCTCTCTTAGCCACCACCATTCTGGACTCCTTTTTCTATTCTAAATACCTGACATTCCCCCCTCAAGCAATAGAAGGCCCAGTTCTTTGGGAATAGGGGCATAGAGTTCTCTCTGGCTATTTTTTACTGAACTGGGATGGTGAGGAGAACTGAGCCTCCCCCTCTTGCTAGTCTCAACCCTCAGAGTCCTTATAGCTGTGTCCATTCAAGGGTGAGTGATATTTTCCGTGGTCAGCTGTAGTTTTATATATCCTTGTGGAACTGGCACTGCATGTTGTAGCTTGTTAACCTGGACAGAGACAAAATGGGTTAGACAATTGATTATACATGGAGAAATCATAAGCAACATCAATATGGTGATAACAAGAACTAGTAGGGGCATTAGCCAACTCCAAATTCCCCCTCACCAGGGGAATCCCCAAAGAGAGATTGTAGCCACCAGGAGATCTCTTCAGTTCGTTCTTTGAAATCCTGTAGGGTATGAATGTTTTTCTTTAGGACTGTGAGACTTTCCTTAACTTAGCTGGAGGTCTTTAGCCAGAAAAAAAACCCACAATTCATTCAAGATGGCTCAAGCCCCTCCTTGTTCAGGGATCAGGAGATCTATCTCTTGTTTATTTTGGAGTACAACCCCTGATAAGTTGTGTTTGCTTTTAGAGCTGTCCTGAAAAATCTTATCCCCAGAAACTTAATTTGGGGTGTGTTCATACAAATGACACTCATCTGTAGTTCTGAATAGGTATCTGAGATCTCCAGGGTCTCACAGGTGTATTGAGTGTCCTCTTCTGTTTTCTTCCACAGCTTGACTCATGAGTAGTGAATCCAGGAGTCATATCCTGGTACTCTGACTACTGTGGGGGTAGAAAGTATTACAGGGTAGGGGCCTGTGAGCTAGAGTTGAGCCTTTGGGGACCCATCTTTCCACACTTTAATTAGGACTTGAGTTCCTGGAGCATATAGTGGTGACTCTTTAGAATCTTTTGGGTCCTGGGTGACACCCCACAAATGTATATCCTGTTGGAATTGCCCAATGGCCATGGGATACGATTTGAGGGTCTGAGCCTCTGGATATAGGGAAGAGGTCATTAACATAAACAAAAGGTCTCCCATATAGCATCCCATAAGGACTAGGACCAACCTGTTCCTTAGGGACAATATTGAGAGGGCAATGGCATCCCACTCCAGTACTCTTGCCTGGAGAATCCTAGGAACGGAGGAGCCTGGTGGGCTACCATCTATGGGGTCACACAGAGTCAGACATTACTGAAGTGACTTAGCAGCAGAAGCAGGGACAATATGAGTGCAGAGGAGAGCTATTGGTAAAGCCTCCTCGTTCCATCCCAGGAAGGTCTCCTGGATTATCTTTTTATTGCTGATTTAGGAGTTGGTTGGCTCTTTCTACTATTTCTGAAGACTGAGACTTCCAGGCACAATAGAGATAATAAGTAATGCCCAATGCTTTAGAGGCCCTTTGGGTGATCTTAGAAGTAAATGATGTCCCATTGTCACTTTGTAATGATCTGGACAGACCAAATCTCAGAATGATTTCATGGAGCAGTTTTTTTTTGTTTGTTTGTTTGTTTTGTACCACCTCCTCAACCTTCTCATTCTGGGTGGGAAAGCCTTCAATCCATCCTGTTAATGTATCTATCATGACTAATAAGTATTTATATCTTTGAGAAATTGGCATCTGGGTGAAGTCCATCTGCCAGTTTTATTTTGGGTAGGTCCCATGTCATTGGAAAGGCTGGACCAGTTGGGGTCTTCAAGCTTCTTGGGGGTTGTTTAATTGGCAAGTGGAACAAGAGGAGACCACTTGTCATAGTCATTTGGAGGCCTGTTCCTCTGAAGAAATCTAGAAATCTCTGGAGGGCCTTTTCCCTAAATGAGTGATGGCATAGAAGGAGTTAACCAACTTCCATTGGAGATTTCCAGGCAGAAAAAGAAGTCCCTCCTTTTGGAACCACTCATATGATCTTCTTGAAAGCCCTCACTCTCATCTGTAAGAGTCTCTCCTTCAGTATATGAAGGAGTTTCTGGCAAATTAGATTGTGGAACTAAAGTGGCAAACCCTACTAGGTCATTGTTCTGTAATGCTGCCCTCTTAGCTACCTGATCAACTGCTTGGTTCCTTTGTGCCACTTCCATCCTCCCTTTTTAGTGTCCTTTGCCATGGGAGACTGAAACCTCAGTGGGAAGATGGATTCACTCCAAAGCCTAAGGATTTGGTCACCATATTTGATTGGAGGTCCTCAGCTCATCAAGTGGCCTTTTTCTTTTCAAATAGCAGTGTGTACATTTAGCACCAGAAAGGCATATTTGGAGTCAGTGTAAATGGCTACTCTTTTTCCTTTTCCAAGCTCTAAATTTTGAGTCAGGGCTGTGAGATAAGCTAATTGGGTTGAAGTACTTGATGGCAAAAGTTTACTCTCTGTGGTCTCAAATTTGGAGACTACTGCTTATCTGGCTCTTCCTTTTCCATCCAAGACAAAACTTCTTCCATAGTGTATCAGAATTTCTCAGAATTGGTCAGAGAATCTCCCGACAATCCCTCTTGGGGTTTTGTCCAGTGGTCCAAGGTTTCTAGGCCGGAGTGAAAGGGAGAGAGCCCTCGGAGGTAGGCAGAAGGGTGGCTGGGTTAAGAACCTCACAGGGGATATAGCCAGGCCTGGATTTTCCATCAGCACTATTTGATATCTGAGGATTCTTTAATCAGACATCCATAAATGGCCTCTCCCATTTTGGAGTTGTTACACTTGGTGGCTTGTAGAAATGGTTAGTTTGCCCCCAAAAGAGAATTTCAAAGCATCTTCTATCAGGATTGCAATAGCTGCAAGATTTCGAAGGCAGGGAGGCCAGCCTCGGGTGGTTGGGTTGAGCCTCTTGGATAAGTAAGCTACAGGCTGGAGCTCAGGTCCCAACCTTTGAGTTAACACTACCAAGGCTATTACTTCTTTTTCATGAACATAAAGTTGGAATGCTTTTTCTGGATCTGGCAACCTCAAGGAAGGTGCTTGAGTAAAGACTTGTTTTAGTATACCCTCTGCCTTCTTTTGAGGAGTTCCCCATATCAATGGGACTGAATCATCCCATACCTTCAAATTTTCGTATAAGATCTGGGCAATTAAACCATAGTTGGTTATCTAGATTCTACAATACCCAGTTAGCCCCAGGAAAGCTCGGAATTGTTTCTGCGTCTTGGGGGAGGGAAACTGGAGAATTACCTGTACTCAATCAGAGGACAGTCTTCTGGATCCATGTGTAATCTGAACTCCAAGGTATGTAACCTTTGTCTCGACCATCTGTGCCTTAGCACCGGAGACTTTATATCCCCTCTCTGCCAAAAGTTTAGAACCTGAATTACATTTTGCTGGGCATTTTTCTCATCTGAAGAGCAGATTAGTAGGTCATCTATGTATTGTAATATTTTCCCATTAGGTCCCAAGTCCAGACCTAGGAGACCCTGTCTAAGAGCCTGCCCCAAAACATGCGGGCTATCTCTGAACCTCTGAGGTAATATTGTCCAAGTCATCTCTTGGTGTTTTTTCTCCTGGAGCCTCCCACTAGAAGGCAAAAAGATGTTGGGATTCTTTAGCCAGTGGTATGCAAAAAAAAAAAAAAAATGCATCTTCAAGATCTAGGACTGTAAACTACTTGGCAGTGGGCGCGTTTTCTCCCAAGATTACATAGGGATAGAGTACTGTGGGATAGAGGGGGACTACAGCTTGATTTATGATCCAGGGACCTTAAACCATTTACCAGGTTCCATCCTTTTCCTTCACAAAGAGTATTGGGTTGTTTCATGGCTAATTGGTGGAGACAAGTAGCCCACAGACAAGTAATTTATTTGTTAGAGGCTGTAATCCTTCCCAAGTTTCTCTTCTGAGATGGTATTGCTTCCAGTTAGGAAATTGAGTGGGATCTTGGAGGACAGTGATGATCAGTTCAGCTTGGTGGGCTTATCCCAGGAGTCCCCTTGTCCCATATCTGGAGGTTAATTTTGTCCTTCCATAGTTTTAGGTTCCTGTGGTCATGTATGGATGTGAGAGATGGACTGTGGAGAAGGCTGAGCACCGAAGAAATGATGCTTTTGAAGTGTAGTGTTGGAGAAGACTCTTGAGAGTCCCTTGGACTGCGAGGTCCAACCAGTTCATTCTAAAGGAGATAAACCCTGGGATTTCTTTGGGAGGAATGATGCTAAAGCTGAAAGTCCAGTACTTTGGCCACCTCGTGCAAAGAGTTGACTCATTGGAAAAGACTGTAATGCTGGGAGGGATTGGGGGCAGGAGGAGAAGGGGATGACCGAGGATGAGATGGCTGGATGGCATCACTGACTCAATGGATGGGAGTCTGAGTGAACTCCAGGATATGGTGATGGACAGGGAGGCCTGGCATGCTGCGATTCATGGGGTCGCAGAGTCAGACACAACAAAGCAACTGAACTGAACTGTACTGTATTGGAGAGGGTGTAATGGGTTTCTCAATAATAACTAGAAGCTGTAAGGTTCTACGGGCTGAAAAGCTTCTCATCACAAGGGTGGTCCCCAGTTTAGTGAGTATATCTCTTCCCAATAAGGGAGTAGGACACTCAGGGACCACCAGAAACTTGTGGGAAAATATGTGTCCATCCCAGCAACAAAGAAGTGCTTGGATGAATCGTATAGTAATTGTTTTTCCTATAGCACCCAAAATGCTACAGGTTTGGGAGGAGAAGGCTCTGGAGTAGGAGGTCAGGACAGGGTATGTAGTGCCTGTGTCAACCAAGAAATTCTTGGACCTACCTGCCACATACAGTTGCATCCTTGGCTCCAGCCCCATGATGGTTATCTGTGATAGGTGAGCTGGCTGGAGTGGGCCACTTCATTCCTGTTGAACCATCATGAGTGAAGGCTTGGCACTTGACCTTGGGGCTCTTGGGTCCCAAGGGCAGAGTACCACCCAATGTCTCAATTAATGGCATTAGTAGCAAGCCATTTTAGGATACTTGTTACAGTTTGGACAGTCTTTGGCCCAATGCCCTGCCTGTCTACAGATTAGGCATTTGCCTTGTGCTTTGTCCTTTGAGGACTTGGGGTTTCCATAGGGCTTCCCTGGAGGGCAGCCAGCATCGAGGCATGCCTTGTCTCTTTCATTTTCTCCCTTTCCTGGAACTTGGCCTCCCTTTCCTGTTCTTTGTTATAAAAAGTATTAATGCCTGTCTGGACCATCTAAAGAGGCAGCAGGGTCCTGCTGCTGTAGCTGTTGCAATTTTATCCTGATATCTGATGTGCATTGGAACAGGAATTTGTCCTTTAAAATCACTTGTCCCTCCTAAGAGTTTAAGTTCAGGTTGGTAAACTTTTGGAGGGCCTCTTTTAGCCTTTCCATAAAAGCAACTGGGGTTCTTGTTGGACTCCTGAGTTATTGCTGAGACCTGGGCACAGCTGATTGCCTTTACTGGGCTGCTTTCAGTCCTGCCTTCATGTAGATCAGAAAATGATCCCTTTCCCAGATGTGCTCAGGGTCATTATAATTCCAATTAAGATCTGAGGAGGGGACTGCAATTTCCCCTACTGGATATTTATTGCTTGACATGTGAAGCCCCGTAGCATACCCTCAGGCTTCCTTTAAGACCCTAGCACGTTCAGGATCAGATAAAGTTTGACTAAATATGACCATGATGTCTTTCGATGTCAAATCAAAGGCCAAGGTAATGTGTTGCAATGTATTGATATATTTGCCTGGGTCATCTGTATAGCTTTCCAGGTCTTGTTTGATATGTCTTAGTTCAAAGAGGGAGATGGGCTTTTGGACCTGCGTTGATCCAAATTCTCCTCCAGTTTCCACTAAGGGACATACTCAAGTTGGCTTCTGTGGAGGGGGTGCTTCCAGATATGGGGACACAATTGGATATAAGAAAGGAGTACCAGGCATGGGAACCATGGAAAGTGAGCCTTCAAGGGAGGCCCTTTTTCCTGGTTGTCTGTGCTGAACACCATTTGCCTAGTAGGCTCACTTTTAGGGCATACAACAATCCCATACTTAAGACACAGTTCCTTCATACCTCTTGATTTGAAGAAAATTTGGACATAAGGGATCTCTGTCCATTTCATATGTCTTTTGCATAATAAATCTAGCTGTAAGATGGTACTTTAATTTAAACATCCATCCTCAGGCCACTGTTCCTTGTTCCCCAGAGGACAGTTTGGCCATGCAGTGGCACAAAAGAATTTTAAGTGACTTATCCTTAGAGTTAGAGAATCAAACAGCTTACAGTTATCAAGGATGCATCTCAAAGGTATCTGTCGGGAAGTGGATTGGCTATTTCCCATCTGAAAGATCGTGATGACAGGGAGGGAAAGAAAAAGAAAAAACTAATAGGCCTCTTTCAATTTCCATGGGCAAACTTCTTTAGGGGTGAGTCTTTTTGAAGCTTATCTTACCCAGTACTGTTGCAACCTAAGAACCAGGTGTGTCCCTGGGTGAGGGTAAAGATCCCCAGGCAAGCTTAGGCATGACAGCTTAATGGATATCCAAACCCCAGGCAGGTAAAGGCATGCTGGCCTCCTGAGAATTGGGTCCCTGGACAGGTTGAGGCATGTAGACCTTCTAGGACCTGGACTGGCAGATCCCCAAGCAGGTTGAGGCCTGACAACCTTTCTAGGACAAGATTCCTAGGCAGGTCAATGCAGATCAACCTCCTGGAGCTCCTGGATTGGAGTTGGGCATCCCCAAGGTCTCTAGTATGACCATTGCTGGGTAAGATTAAGGTATTGTAATTTTAACTCACAGTCAGTTTGTTCACCACAGATGGGAATAGATATCATAGTGTAAAGCAATCCAAGCCTGTGCCCTGAGACTGGAAACCTGATGAAGCAGACATAAGCCTTATCTTCTTACTATCCTAAGGGAATGTAAGTCACTGATTTCCTCCCCTAGTCCTCAATAACAGCAGGTTAGGGTGCCTTCAATGGTAAATATTTTGTTGTCATAGGCCCACTTTAGGTAATAGCAGAAGTATTGACTATGCCAAAGTTTGCCCTATGGGCAAACTTCTTTAGGGGTGAGTCTTTTTGAAGCTTATCTTACCCAGTACTGTTGCAACCTAAGAACCAGGTGTGTCCCTGGGTGAGGGTAAAGATCCCCAGGCAAGCTTAGGCATGACAGCTTAATGGATATCCAAACCCCAGGCAGGTAAAGGCATGCTGGCCTCCTGAGAATTGGGTCCCTGGACAGGTTGAGGCATGTAGACCTTCTAGGACCTGGACTGGCAGATCCCCAAGCAGGTTGAGGCCTGACAACCTTTCTAGGACAAGATTCCTAGGCAGGTCAATGCAGATCAACCTCCTGGAGCTCCTGGATTGGAGTTGGGCATCCCCAAGGTCTCTAGTATGACCATTGCTGGGTAAGATTAAGGTATTGTAATTTTAACTCACAGTCAGTTTGTTCACCACAGATGGGAATAGATATCATAGTGTAAAGCAATCCAAGCCTGTGCCCTGAGACTGGAAACCTGATGAAGCAGACATAAGCCTTATCTTCTTACTATCCTAAGGGAATGTAAGTCACTGATTTCCTCCCCTAGTCCTCAATAACAGCAGGTTAGGGTGCCTTCAATGGTAAATATTTTGTTGTCATAGGCCCACTTTAGGTAATAGCAGAAGTATTGACTATGCCAAAGCCTTTGACTGTGTGGATCATAATAAACTGTGGAAAATTCTGAAAGAGATGGGAATACCAGATCACCTGACCTGCCTCTTGAGAAATCTGTATGCAGGTCAGGAAGCAAAGTTAGAACTGGACATGGAACAACAGACTGGTTTCAAATAGGAAAAGGAGTACATCAAGGCTGTATATTGTCACTCTGCTTATTTAACTTCTATGCAGAGTACATCATGAGAAATGCTGGACTGGAAGAAACACAAGCTGGAATCAAGATTGCCAGGAGAAATATCAATAACCTCAGATATGCAGATGACACCACCTTTATGGCAGAAAGCAAAGAATTAAAGAGCCTCTTGATGAAAGTGAAAGAGGAGAGTGAAAAAGTTGGCTTAAAGCTCAACATTCAGAAAATGAAGATCATTGCATCCAGTCCCATCACTTCATGGGAAATAGATGGGGAAACAGCGGAAACAGTGTCAGACTTTATTTTGGGGGCTCCAAAATCACCTCAGATGGTGATTGCAGCCATGAAATTAAAAGACGCTTTCTCCTTGAAAGAAAAGTTATGACCAGCCTAGATAGCATATTCAAAAGCAGAGACATTACTTTGCTGGCTAAGGTCTGTCTAGTCAAGGCTACGGTTTTTCCTGTGGTCATGTATGGATGTGAGAGTTGGACTGTGAAGAAGGCTGAGCACCAAAGAATTGATGCCTTTGAACTGTGGTGTTGGAGACTTTTGAGAATCCTTTGGATTGCAAGGAGATCCAACCAGTTCATTCGGAAGGAGATAAACCCTGAGATTTTTTGGAAGGACTGATGCTATAGCTGAAACTCCAGTACTTTCACCACCTCATCCAAAGAGTTGACTCATTGGAAAAGACTCTAATGCTGGGAGGGATTGGGGGCAGGAGGAGAAGGGGATGACAGAGGATGAGATGGTTGGATGGCATCACTGACTCGATGGAAGTGAGTTTGAGTGAACTCAGGGAGTTGGTGATGGACAGGGAGGCCTGGCATGCTGTGATTCATGGGGTTGCAAAGAGTTGTACACTACTGAGTGACTGAACTGAACTGAATGACAAAGAAGTGGATTATCTGGTCCAGTTAGGGGCTTTTAGAATATTTTAATAATAAGCAGGGTGGAGCAATGTTGCCTACAAGGGGGCAGGGTCCTGGTTGTAGGAGTTAGTTAATGTCTTAAGAACAAATTAGTAAGAGGCAACAGACCAGATGTTCCATAAAAGTGGAGTAAAGATTTTATCCCAGGCTATGTTTGTAACTTTAGGAGAAGCGTGGTAAGAGTTTGGGTCCAAATGGCCTGCAGAACTAACTCCCAAAGTGGTAAACATTATCCCTGGAAACCCAATTGCCCTTGAAGGGATTCCAATAGATGGACTTCTAGCAGGCATTGTGTGCCTGTCACCTGCCCTAGCGGGTTCACTTAGAGATATTGTACATGTTGCAGGAAACTCAAAAAACAAAGGTGTGAATATCTAGAAGGATTGGATATTATACAGTATTTCCCTTCCAAGGGCAGCTATTTTCTGGTTGTCTCTCCAGAAGATTGTAGAGGCAACATTGTGGACAAGGCTCAGGAAAGAAGTATGAAAGAGGGGGGAAGGGGGCAGGGCACAACCTTTGAAAGAATGATATAGCCCAAGGGCATAACATAAACTGATTAAAATCAAATGGATCCAAAATGACAAGTCACATTCAACGAAACCTTGATCCCCAATCTGCAAGCTAAATGACACACCCAGAGGTGGCAGGACAGTTTCAAGACACTGTCAAAACACAGAGGAGTGGGTGGCTCCCCAGTGGTTGGGATGATCCTTTCTCTCATTAGCATATGAATTCACCCAGCTGGAAAAAACTAGTCACACAGAGAGTAACACTGCACTCTCCTCCTCTGAGATGGCCCACACCCCATGGAGTGTGCTTCTCTCTGAATCCAAACAAATCCACCTCTTACCTACCATTGTATGTAACTGAAATTTTCAATGTGTCATCAGAGCCTGAGCTTCATTAGGTCCTGAAGCCAAGCACCATGGTTTTTGGCCAGGCTCAAGTCCTGAAGAGGAGCTGAAGGACAGGAGGAAAAAGCAGTGGGAAAACAAACAAACAAACAAACAAAAAAACCTGCTTGGGAATCCTTATCACAACCTGCCGGATAATCTGCTAAATACCTGACCAGTTCTCACAGTTTTCATTGGCCTGATCTTTGGCACAAATAAGATTAAGGACAGAAGAACCCTCACCAGTTTGGATAACAGCTACTAGAGCACAGAGGATAGTGGAACCTTCAGGACACACTGGAGAGTAGCCACTGCCGGAGTCCCTCAGTTGCACCCATTGCCGCTCGCCTGTTCATGGGGACTTCGAGGAAACAAGAAACAAGAGAATGTAAATGAATTAAGATTTTGTTATACATATGTTCTTCCAGCCATAGGAATGAGGACCTCTTCCCTTAACTGGAGGTCTTCTGGAATCTGAGACTAAGCCATGTGAGCTTTCTGCTGAGTTTGTTTTTCACTGTCACTGTGTCCAGTACTCTTGTCATTTCCCCTGCACTGGGTTTTCTTCATATTCTGCTTCCACTGTGGGAGCTTTTACCAAGTTGGGCTCCTGCTGTGGTTGGCCTCCTCCTTGAGAGGGCTGTGCCCAGGTTGTCTCAGCCAGGTTAAATCCGAGTCACAGCACCATGGATGTAGGGGAGTTTGCAGTTTCCTAGCTTCTGTCTCATCGCAACAAAAATTACAGCCTTTGGCATTACAGCCCTTGGACAGACCAGTGTTAACAGCCCTCGGATGGACCAGTGTTACAGCTCCATGTAATAGCTCAGTTTTATTTAGAAAGTAAAAGAAAATATATCCCTGAGGCATAAGGGCATGCCATCCAAAAATATGTGAAGAGGAGAGGCCTTGGCCCAATTTTGGCTCCTCTTTTTATATGTTTTTTTTCTCCTCCACTTGGGCCTGCCATATGTAAATTGGCCTAGCCAGAAGTGCTGTTTGTTTTACCTGAGGTCCTCACTCAGACCTTCCTTTGTTCTATTTTCATGGGCTTTTTCCTTGTCTTTTAGCCACTGCCATTCTGGACTCCTTTTTCCTATTCTAACTACCTAACAAAATCTTGGAATCTCATTGAGTTTTAATTAAATGGTGGTTGGGGTAGGGTCTTCTTTGGAGGTTCCTTCACTAACACTTCTCATGATTGGGATAGGAAGATGAAAACAGCTGTGGCTCTATAGCCATTCTTTCTGTCTCTATATGGTCTCACCATGACTCTATTTATATTGGTGGCTTCAGACTAGTGAAGCTTATTCCATGTGTAATATTTCACAGAGAACAGTATACACACAAGACAGGAGCACTATACTGGCCTCATCCAAAGGAATAACACAGCATTTTTTTATTTTTTCCCTAGAGAACAGTGGCTCTTTTTTTTTTTTTTTAAACAACTGCATTTCCTGTCCCTAGAACAACCAGCCTGGAAGAAAGGCAAGTAGGAATGAGAATGACTATTTGTCATAATCTCAAGCATTTCCTTGAATGGCCCTGGGGACAAAGTTAAAGTTTCCTAGAGTACAAAAAGCCAGGAGGTCAACCATTTATACAGGTTTATATTCAGCTTCTTACAATTTTACCCTGAGGTCTTCTTTCAATTCATATTCTCAAACAGAATCACAAGACTATAGCTACAAATAGACCACAGAATGAAGCCAGTCTACAGCACCAAAGTCAGACACAGCTATTAACATGTTTTTGGAGGCAGGCATTCCAGCCTGGATTATGATGCTAATAAAAACAATAAAACAACAAGCAAAATAACCAACCAAACCAAAATACAAGCAACAAACAGGCTACTTGCACCCTACTGACAGACTTGCACTACTGGAGAGATCAATCTGTCCTCAGCAGCAAATCACTGTATCAAAAGTTGTCAGCCTTCTCTAGTGTCAGCCTACATCAGACAAGATAGTTTTTAGCTTACAAAAGATACAAGTAGAAGGCCAGGATATTTTCCCAAAGATATGTGAGCTCTGCTGAAAGATATACGTTTTCCAAGGTCCCAATGAAGATACGAGAAATTGCCGGGGACCAGCCACAGTGGATCCAGGGTAATTTGAAGCGGAAACAGCATGGCGAGAGAGATATATAGATTTAGAGAGAGATAAGGAAAGAGTTTGCAGTAAGAGAATAGAGGATAGAAAGATGCTGTATTCCTTTGTTTACACAGAAAGCCAATAAAGCCTCAGACAAGAGACTTACACCGTCTATGTAAGGCCACAGGCGCCCACTTGAATAGCGAGAGGGTGCCCCACCTTGGGCTCCCTCTCGTGTGGCTCTTAGAAGCCCAGGCAAATAAGTAGACACAATGAGCCTCCATGCTCCGGATGGAAATCAGCCAGAAAATAGAGTAAGAAACAAAAGAAGACACAGGGGGAAGCCAGTCTTTCCAGGAATTGGTCCATCCTTTACTTTCCAGGAAAAGCTTTTATACTTTTAGTTGTACATAGATATCAATGGATAATACAAAGTTATGCAAGGTCAGCAGCCCTAACCCTTATCGAGACCAGGCTTTCCCTCTGCATACTTAGCTGTATATACAGGTCTTAGGTGATTTACATCATCTTATAGCCAGGTGGCCTTTTAGCATTTTATGGCCCTTTCCTGAGGAGGGTTCATCAAACAGAAAACTTATTTTCCCTAAAAGTGTTGTTCTTACTAAAGTCTGGTGCCACTCTCAGAAAGCACTAATTAAGGTTACATTCTTACATAGCAAGGACACAACAATTTATAACAAAGAAAGAGGAGTACAGTGATTTATAACAAAGAGAAAATTCATTAACTCAAAAGTCTAGTACTGCTAACATCAAAACTACTATATTCTTTTTTCTACATCCAAATTACATTGATTAATATCCTCCAGGTGCCTGAAAGATAAAGGATATGGAGGCCTGGTGGCAGTCATTAACTCAACAATGAAAACCTACACTGATATAATTCTTAGCTCTTTAAAAAAGGCTCTGTATCTTTAAGATGTTTTAAGCTTCATGCCTCTTGGGGTTGGAGGGCTGTAAACAATCACATGCATAGTTGTAAAAGTCCAGACAGACCGGTCAGGTAAGTTAGAAAGCTATCAGAGGGATTTAAGCTGAGACACTCTTTTTACGCCCAGGAGACTTATTGACTGGAGCTCTAACTTAATTCCTTTTAGAAGAAGGTGGTAGAGGACAGCCCCTGTTAATGTCAGAAGCGTAAGCGAAAAGCATAATGCAGTACAGCAAGCAGACCCTGGTTTTGGGGTAGAAGCTTGAGAAAATCCAGCGAGGCTCCCTTAATCTGAACTCACCTTTACCTCTCGGACTCCTTAACCTCATGACCTTTGCCACGGGCAGAACTCCTTGAGCTGGCTCCTGGCAAGAAATAGATAGCACAAAATGACTAAGGTTTTTCCTCTTTTATGGCCAACTTTAATTTCTGTACCACCCTTCCAAACAAGCAGCAATGTAGATTTTTTTACCTCTTAGTTAAATTTATCCCTCTTATTTACTTATTTATTTATTTATTTTTTTGATGCTATTACAAGCAGGATAATTTTATTATTTTCTGGTACTTGTTCACTGTTAATATATAGAAATGAATGTCCCTAAACCAGATCAATGTGTGTATACACACATGGCTAGGGCTATGCATATATGTGTGTCAGTCACTCATTACTGTTTGACTCTATGCCATCCCACAGAATGTAGCCTGCCAGGCTCCTCTGTCCATGGGATTTTTCAGACAAGTATACTGGAGCCAGGTGCCATTTTTCCTCTATAGTATACACCTATTCAATCAAATGCTATTAGAGATGTTGCTATAAAGGTCTTTTGTATATGTGCTTAACATCTACAATTAGTCAACCTCAAGTAAAAGAGATTGTTCTTGACGACGTTGGTGAGACTCATCAAATCAGTTCAAAGGCCTTAAGAACAAAACAGGTTTTCCTGAAAACAGAATAAATTCCTCCTTAGGAATGCTCCTTCAGACCCTTTCCCAGAATTTCCAGATTGTTTGTCTACAGATTTTAAACTTTCCAACCCCTTCTAGTAGCTTAAAAGCTTTGCTCTGAAACAAATCTTTGCCTCTATCTTTATGTATCTATACAGCCTACTGGTTGTTTCTCTGGTAAAGCTTGGCCAATAGAATTGGTAATAGAGTGGTCATATAATTTATCATCCAAACTGGTTCAATTTTGAGTGTGAAATTAATAATCATGCCAGGAAACTGGCATACATCAGACCTTTACCAGACAAACCATGATAAAGTATTCCCTGCAGATAAAATACATCTTATTCACCCAGAGCTATCGTTCCAATTGAGAAAAGAGGTGTTTCTGGTTTTATTTTAAGTGAACCTAGTTAGTTATCAAAAGTGTTTTGAACTAAGGTAAAGAATAAATCACTATATAATTTGGAAAGAAACCACCTATTGGCATTATAGAAAGGATTCCCCCTTTTGACATTTGTAAAGGTCAGAAGTTTGGAATCCTACAATTACACTACATTTGAAAAGTGATAAATCAAACAATAAATCAGAATCTACCAAAATAATAGCAGGCATTTAGGTCTGATGGACGGCCTTGATGCATTTGTGCAGTTATCCAAGTTTAACCCTCCTCATTGCTGCCCTATTCAATTTTTTTTTTAATCTCCGACATAGATAGGTTTTACATGACTACTAACTGGCTGAGAACCAAGAAAAAAATGATTTTTTTGAAACTGAATGTTGTTAGAGCTTCTATTTAATCTGTATTTGTGTCAGATTGTTAACTGTGAATAACTCTGGCAACTGGGGAATCTAGTCTATCATTGCCAATCAAAATCTATATCTACATCTTCCTTGTTTTTGAAAACTAACGAATGTGACTCCAGAATCTTCTTTTCCTCTCAGATGAATTTGACACAGAATGAGTCACATTCACGGCTAGGACCTCTCAATTTCTAACTCCCTTTGCCATACCAGTGAAAGTTGTATCTTGGCATATTGTAAATAGTATCGATAAAATGTTTGATAATAATATTGTAAATTATATGAATGCTAGATAATTTTAGCTTCATGTGAAGTTTACAGGAAACCTATTCCAATATTCTGAAACATGTTAATTAATACAATTAACCAGTTAATGAAGTAAAAAGGTCATACTGTAGATACTGTCTTCACATTTGCTCCTCCTTGTATACATCCTACACTATGATGTATGACCTTAATCATTGATTGATGTAGAATCTCTTCTCATGAGAATTTTTGGAAAGAAACATGAATACCAAAAGGTAGAGAGAGACAGACACAGAGAGGGAGAAAGACAGGCAGACCTACAGAGACAGAGTGATAAAGAGTTGTACAATTTATATAAGAAATTGATTTTGTTCCTTCTATTCCTGCTTTCTGGAGAGTTTTTATCATAAATGGATGTTGCATTTTGTCAAAGGCTTTCTCTGCATCTGTTGAGATAATCATATGGCTTTTATTTTTCAATTTGTTAATGTGGTGAATTACATTGATTGATTTGCGGATATTGAAGAATCCTTGCATCCCTGGGATAAAGCCCACTTGGTCATGGTGTATGATCTTTTAATGTGTTGTTGGATTCTGATTGCTAGAATTTTGTTAAGGATTTTGGCATCTATGTTCATCAGTGATATTGGCCTGTAGTTTTCTTTTTGGTGGCATCTTTGTCAGGTTTTGGTACTAGGGTGATGGTGGCCTCATAGAATGAGTTTGGAAAATTCCTCTGCAATTTTCTGGAGGAGTTTGAGTAGGATAGGTGTTAGCTCTTCTCGAAATTTTTGGTAGAATTCAGCTGTGAAGCCGTCTGGATCTGCGCTTTTGTTTTCTGGAAGATTTATGATTACAGTTTCAATTTCCATGCTTGTGATGGCTCTATTAAGATTTTCTGTTTCTTCCTGATTCAGTTTTGAAAAGTTGTACTCTTCTAAGAATTTGTCCATTTCTTCCATGTTGTTCGTTTTATTGGCATATAATTGCTGATAGTAGTCTCTCATGATCCTTTGCATTTTTCTGTTATCTGTTGTGATCTCTCCATTTTCATTTCTAATCTTATTGATTTGATTTTTCTCCCTTTGTTTCTTGATGAGTCTGGCTAATGGTTTGTCAATTTTATTTATCGTTTCAAAGAACCAGCTTTTGGCTTTGTTGATTTTTGCTATAGTCTCTTTTGTTTCTTTTGTATTTATTTCTACCCTAATTTTTAAGATTTCTTTTCTTCTACTAAACCTGGGGTTCTTCATTTCTTCCTTTTCTAGTTGCTTTAGGAGTCGAGTTAGTTTATTTATTTGACTTTTTATCTTGTTTCCTGGGGTATGCCTGTATTGCTATGATCTTTCCCCTTGGCACTGCTTTTATAGTGTCCCACAGGTTTTGGGTTGTTGTGTTTTCATTTTCATTCATTTCTATGCATATTTTGATTTCTTTTTGGTTTCTTCTGTGACTTGTTGGTTATTCAGAAGTGTGTTGTTCAGCCACCATACATTGGAAGTTTTAATAGTTTTTCTCCTGTAACTGATATCTAATCTCACTACACTGTGGTTAGAAAAGATGCTTGAATGATTTTCATTTTTTTGAATTTATCAAGGCTAGATTTATGGCCCAGGATGTGATCAGTCTTGGAGACGATTCCATGTGCACTTGAGAAAAAGGTAAAATTTATTTTTGGGGGTGAAATGTCTTATAGATATCAATTAGGTCTAACTAGTCTATTGCATCATTTAAAGTTTGTCTTTACTTGTTAATTTTCTGTTTAGTTGATCTATCCATAGATGTGAGTGGAGTATTAAAGTCTCCCACTACTATTGTGTTATTGCTAATTTCCCCTTTCATACTTGTTAGCATTGTCTTACATATTGCAGTGCTCCTATGTTGGGTGCATATATATTTATAACTGTTATATCTTCTTCTTGGATTGATCCTTTGATCATTATATAGTGTCCTTCTTTGTCTCTTTCCACAATCTTTGTTTTAAAGTCTATTTTATCTGATATGAGTATTGCTACTCCTGCTTTCTTTTGGTCTCTGCATGGAATGTCTTTTTCCAGCCCTTCACTTTCAGTCTGTATGTGTCCCCTGTTTTGAGGTGGGTCCTTGTAGACAATATATGTAGGGATCTTGTTTTTGTATCCATTCAGCCAGTCTTTGTCTTTTGGTTGGGCATTGAACCCATTTACATTTAAGGTAATTATTGATAAGTATGATCCCATTGACATTTACTTTATTGTTTTGGGTTCAAGTTTATACACCCTTTTTGTGTTTCCTTTCTAGAGAATATCCTTTAGCATTTGTTGGAGAGCTGGTTTGGGTGGTGCTGAATTCTCTCAGCTTTTGCTTGTCTGTAAACCTTTTGATTTCTCCTTTATTTTGAATGAGATCCTTGCTGGGTACAGCAATCTGGGCTGTAGGTTATTTTCTTTCATCACTTTAAGTATGTCTTGCCATTCCCTCCTGGCCTGAAGACTTTCTATTGAAAGATCAGCTGTTATCCTTATGGGAATCCCCTTGTGTGTTATTTGTTGTTTTTCCTTTGCTGCTTTTAATATTTATTCTTTGTATTTGATCATTGTTAATTTGATTACCTCAACATAATAAAAGCTATATATGACAAAACCACAGCAAACATTATCCTCAATGGTGAAAAATTGAAAGCATTTCCCCTAAAGTCAGGAACAAGACAAGGGTGCCCACTTTCACCACTACTGGTCAACAAAATTTTGGAAGTTTTGGCCATAGCAATCAGAGCAGAAAAAGAAATAAAAAGAATCCAAATTGGAAAAGAAAAAGTAAAACTCTCACTGTTTGCAGGTGACATGATCTTCTACATGAAAAACCCTAAAAACTCCACCAGAAAATTACTAGAGCTAATCAATGAAAATAGTAAAGTTGTAGGATATAAAATCAACACACAGAAATCCCTTGCATTCCTATACACTAATAATGAGAAAATACAAAGAGAAAGTCCATTC
This sequence comes from Nanger dama, assembly GCA_917880005.1. Lineage (NCBI taxonomy): Eukaryota > Metazoa > Chordata > Mammalia > Artiodactyla > Bovidae > Nanger > Nanger dama. The sequence goes on from CAKJTW010000007.1 coordinate 44,744,673, forward strand.
ACCATTGCAATGAAAAGAATAAAATACTTAGGAATATATCTACGTAAAGAAACTAAAGACCTATATATAGAAAACTATAAAACACTGATGAAAGAAATCAAGCGGACATTAATAGATGGAGAAATATACCATGTTATGGATGGGAAGAATCAATATAGTGAAAATGAGTATACTACCCAAAGCAGTATAGATTCAATGTAATCTCTATCAAGCTACCAACAGTATTTTTCACAGAGCCAGAACAAACAATTTCACAATTTGTATGGAAATACAAAAAGCTTTGAATAGACAAAGCAATCTTGAGAAAGAAGAATGGAACTGGAGGAGTCAACCTGCCTGACTTCAGGCTCTACTACAAAGCCATAGTCATCAAGACAGTATGGTACTAGCACAAAGACAGAAATATAGATCAATGGAACAAAATAGAAAGCCCAGAGATAAATCCACGCACCTATGGACACCTTATCTTTGACAAAGGAGGCAAGAATATACAATGGATTAAAGACAATCTCTTTAACAAGTGTTGCTGGGAAAACTGGTCAGCCACTTGTAAAAGAATGAAACTAGAACACTTTCTAACACCATACACAAAAATAAACTCAAAATGGATTAAAGATTTAAAAAGTATGACCAGAAACTATAAAACTCCTAGAGGAGAACATAGGCAAAACACTCTCCAACATAAATCACAGCAGGATCCTCTATGATCCACCTCCCCGAATATTAGAAATCAAAGCAAGAATAAACAAATGGGATCTAATTAAAATTAAAAGCTTCTGCACAACAAAGGAAACTATAAGCAAGGTGAAAAGACAGCCTTCTGAATGGGAGAAAACAAAAGCAAATGAAGCAACTGATAACAACTAATCCCAAAAATATATGAGCAACTCCTGCAGCTCAATTCCAGAAAAATAAATGACCCAATCAAAAATGAGCCAAAGAACTAAATAGACATTTCTCCAAAAAGACATACAGATTGCTAACAAACACATGAAAAGATGCTCAACATCACTCATTATCAGAGAAATGCAAATCAAAACTGCAATGAGGTAGCATTTCACGCCAGGCAGAATAGCTGTGATCCAAAAGTCTACAAGCAATAAATGCTGGAGAGGATGTGGAGAAAAGGGAACCCTCTTACACTGCTGGTGGGAATGCAAACTAGTACAGCCACTATGGAGAACAGTGTGGAAATTCCCTAAAAACTGTAAGTAGAATTGCCTTATGACCCAGCAGTCCCACTGCTGGGCATACACACTGAGGAAACCAGAATTGAAAGAGATACGTGTACCCCAATGTTCATCACAGTACTATTTATAATAGCCAGGACATGGAAGAAACCTAGATGTCCATCAGCAGATGAATGGATAAGAAAGCTGTGGTACATATAAACAATGGAGTATCACGCAGCCATTAAAAATAATACATTAGAATCAGTTCTAATGAGGTGGATGAAACTGGAGCCTATTATAGAGAGTGAAGTAGGTCAGAAAGAAAAACACCAATACAGTATACTGGCACATATATATGGAATTCAGAAAGATGGTAATGATAACCCTGTATGTGAGATAGCAAAAGAAACAGAGAGGTATAGAACAGTCTTTTGGACTCTGTGGGAGAGGGAGAGGGTGGGATGATTTGGGAGAATGGCATTGAAACATGTATAATACATGAAACGAATCACCAGTCCAGATTCAATGCATGATACTAGTTGCTTGGGGCTGATGTGCTGGTATTACCCAGAGGGATGCTACAGTGAGGGAAGAGGGAGAGGGGTTCAGGATGGGGAACACGTGTATACCTGTGGCAGATTCATGTTGATGTATGGCAAAACCAATGCAATATTGTAAAGTAATTAACCTCCAATTAAAATTTAAAAATTTATATTTAAATAAAAAGAAATTAAATTTGCATTTTTTTTTCTGAGGTTATTGATATTTCTCCCAGCAATCTTGATTCCAGCTTGTGTTTCTTCCAGTCCAGTGTTTCTCATGATGTACTCCGCATATAAGTTAAATAAGCAGTGTGACAATATACAGCCTTGACGTACCCCTTTTCCTATTTAGAACCAGTCTGTTGTTCCATGTCCAGTTACGCTTAAATTCTTAAAAGGCCAATATGGATGCTCATGTATGTACACACAAAAATACTTTAAAATTTTTAAAATCTCATTTGAGTGATAAGGAAAACATTAAACTTAGAACAGAGAGAGAGAGAAACCAACCAATCAAAAATACTACAAAAACCTAGTGAAGAGTTTATAACTGTAAATTTGGGGGCAATGTCTATTAAATTGTGATAAATTAAAAACACTGTAAAGGTAAATGTTTTATAAGTTAATTCTTAATATGATCTACAGCATATTACTTTTTGTTTTTATATTTTAAAATAAAATTTAAGGGATTTGTTTTAAAATCAGTTGGTATATAGGAAAAATTGTAGTTTTAAAAAAAGTAACTCAAAGACCTAGTTCTCTGAAAAGACTGACAAAGTGCTGACTAGAAAAATTAGGCAAGTAAAAATAAGACTGTTTAAAAATGGAAAGGTATGTGACTTTATATTTGGACTAAAGATGCTCTAAGAAAATATACATAAATCAGTATTTTGAAAATATGTGTGAAATGAATAATTTAATGATATAGCTAATTAATGATGATTAAAGAAAAGGCAGAATATTTGAATATCCTGAGAGTCAAAATTGGAAAAATAATTATAGAGCAACAGTTATAGTACAAAGTTAAATCCAGTTGAATAAAGAATTTTTTTCAAACTTTCAAAAAAAAAGAGCAAAGGTTTTACATCCTTAAATTGTTATGGCAAACAGAAATATTTGGAAAGCATAACAGTTCATTGTATAAAGATAACATAACTTAAATTTTAATGATATTCAGAACACATTCCTTAATCCTATCTCCTCCCACCTCACAAAGCTACAGCATGTTACTATTGAGTACATAGAAAACACTGGAAGGAAACATAGGGTAATAGCTATATAATTATGGAAGAGGTGAGGAGTTTTTAAAGATGTCAGTGAAGACAGAAACTGTAAGAAAAGTTAGGGGAAATGAAGCTTATGTACAACACAATTAATTAAAGCACAAATGAAAATTTGCTGAAATATTTGTCTCGATATTTGTTAAAGAGCACATAGTGAAAGTGTTAGTAGCTCAGTTATGTCTGACTCTTTGTGACCCCATGGACTGTAGCCCACCAGGATCCTCTGTCCATGGAGTTATCGAGGCAAGATTACCAGAGTGGGTTGCCATTTCCTTCTCCAGGTGATCTTCCCAACCCAGGGATCAAACCTGAGTCTCCTGAATTGCAAGGAGGTTCTTTACAGTCTGAGCCACAAAGGAAGCGGTAAAGAGTACACAGATTTACCAAAAATGGGCAAACATCTTCCACTGCCATTTTACACGTAGCCCAATCACTCCTTAACACCAAGTCACTTTCCTGGCAATTCTCCCAAACAGGAAAACTATCAGAGTATTCAGCAGGGGTTCCAGGTACCAGATGCTAGTTAAAATTACCTGGAAGACTTTTGGAAAATAGCTGCTTGGGTCACACACGGACTGTCACATTGGAATCTCTGCAGACCTAATATATTGTCTATTTGTTTAAAAGTATTTTTCATAAGTGTTAGCTGGGTTTTTTTAATATTTTTAAAGAAGTAAAAGGGTCATCATGTGATTACTAAGCAGCTTAAAAGCTGCAGACACCTGATTAATATCATATGAATAAAATGCTTTTCCACTTTTTGGCATCCAAATAAGCCTAATGTATAGTTCTACCTTCTAATTGTGATTTTTTTCATCTGAAATAAATTAAAAGTAACGAGTATATATTTGTTTATTGATAGGCAGGAGTGCTGTGGTAAGGATGAAAGAGAGAAGGGGCAGGTCCCTGTACAGCATGCTTTCTAAACATATCCTAAAATTTCTCTTCATTTGTCTGTCTCCTCAAAGTCTATATAGCATGTGGCTTCAAGTACCTTTTCTCTCTGCTTGTAATATTTTTATTTAATAAATTCTCATAGTCTGACCAGCCCAGTTTTTTGCCCTGACTTCTTCTACTGATTCAGGTCTTTGTTATATGAATCACTGTCAAAGGTCCTTTGAGATTCCCCAATTACTTCTTAAGAACTAGGGGAGAACAGGAAAATCTCAGAATCTCCTTAGATTGTCTAAGTAGGAGGAGTGAAAAAATCTGTAATTGTTTTACTTCTGTCTCAATTATAAAAGTAATGCTTAGTAAAATCAATCATACTTTCCAATAAAGGATAAAATATTTACTGTAATGCAACACAGTGTTTTAAGATGATTAATAATAATGGAGTTGATGTGGCAAAAACATTGCACTATCTTAAGGAATGTTGGAATTTAGCATTATATTTTTAAAAATGAGGAAAATGTGTTGAAAAGTAGGAAAATTGTGGAAGATAGGTTTATAGTAGAATTTTAAATACAGATGTTATATTTATACTTGGATGACAAAATGCATATTTACTTCATTCCTCATAACCACCTTAAAAGCAATCAACAGTCAGATTGTGTTGGGTATAGAAAGACTAATATCTTCTTTAAGGTAGAAATCATATTTTCTCTTCTGTACTTATATTTACTCTCCATAACACCTAATGCAGTGTGGACTACAGGTAAGCACTCAATAAACGTTTCAGCGAATGAATAGTCCTAATATAGCATGTACTGAAAAATGGGATAAAAAGTATCAAACAGTGATAGAAAGGATTGTTGGGAGGAAGATAGCAATTGATTAGTAGTTTCAAGAAAGCATTCAATATTGTTCCCACAACAACAAAAGAGGACAAACATAGACAAAGATCAATTTTCCTTTTTATAATGTATTTCTAAAGCGAACTCCTTATCATTTTCCCCTTCTAACATGGTAAATGCAGAAGGGCACTTTTGCAATCTTCCTGCATGTGGCAAATTAGCATCATTACCTATTCAGATCTCCTGTTTGCCTCCACTACCTACTAGTGGCATTATTATATACAAAAGGAATGTGGAAAGGCACATCAAGGGATGCAATCAACTTCAATCTATATTTATCATTTAGGACACATATAGCGATATATTGAGCTTCCTCTTCCAACATTCTCTTAATTGCCAAGTACTACCTCTATCGCTGCATTAAAAAAAAAAAAAATAGAGACTCTGTGAATTCAAGAAGCCCCGTTACTTTGCTGATTTTATAAACATCATCCGACAGAAGAAACAACATTTGAGCAATGCATGAGTTGCTAGAAGCAGAGATAAGATATGTCAGAGAGGAAGAAATTTTCTTCTGCACTACTAGGTTCTTCTGGCTGGTCTTAATTAAACTGACATTAAACAGACAAACAGGAGAAAATCAAACAAAATTTTAATAACATGTATACATGGCATCTCAAATGATAAAGCATTTGCCTGCAATACAGGAGACCTGGGTTCCATCACAGGATCAGGAAGATCCCCTGGATAAAGGAATGGCAACCCACTCTACAAGTCTTGCCTGAAAAGGCTCACAGACAGAAGAGCCTCACTGCAAAGAGTCAAACAGGACTGAGTGACTAACACTTTCATTTTATTTTCATGGGAGAGAGCCAGGAAAATCAAATAACTTGCTGAAATGACTGAAATCTTCACTTTAAACACTTATTTTATTTTCAGTTGCAGACAAAGAATATGTTGGGAGTAGTGGTTTGGGACTTCTAAGTGGAGAAAGGCAATTCAGAGGGAGAGGGGAAAAACAAACATTTGGTAAATAGATTTTGGTGAGCCAGGTAGAGACAGTGGGACAAGAAGGCAGGCTGATCTTGAGGCCCTGCCATGTTCTCCCCACAACACTTAGCCCTTATTTGTTACAGATATCTCTGTTCAGTCATGTCTGATTCTTTGTGACACCATGTACTATAGCCCTCCAGGTTCTTCTGTCCATGGGATTCCCCAGGCAAGAATATTGGAGTGGGTTGTCATTCCCTTCTCCAGGGGATTTTCCTGACCCAGGGACTGAATCCTGGTCTCTTTCACTGCGAGTAGGTTCTTTATCGTCTGAGCCACCAAGGAAGCCCTTCAGGATAGCTCTATTCCAGGAACAGACTTGCCAACTAAAAATGATCATTTGAATCTGCTTCTAACAAGGATTAAGTCAGTAGCCAATGCCTTCACTGACGTTCATCACACTCTGAAATTAATTCAAGATGGAGATCAGGAATGAGTCACTCTGTCCTCTGGGAAACACTGGAAGAACAGGCCTTCAGGTAGATAATTTCAGGAGATTTTGTGAACCCAATTTCTTGTATCTCAAATCTAGAAAAGCACTAGAATCATTACTGGAGACTTCTGTTCCTCATGACTAGCAACAACCTTCTCAAAAAATGTATGCTTACCTTCACAAATATCCCTTCACCAAAATCACATACATAATGACCTTCCAACAAAGGTCCATCTAGTCAAAGCTATGGTTTTTCTAGTAGTCATGTATGGATATGAGAGTTGGACTATAAAGAAAGCTGAGTACTGAAGAATTGATGCTTTTGAACTGTGGTGTTGGAGAAGACTCTTGAGAGTCCCTTGGACTGCAAGGAGATCCAACCAGTCCATTCTAAAGATCAGTCCTGAATATTCATTGGAAGGACTAATGCTAAAGTTGAAACTCCAATACTTTGGCCATCTGATGTGAAGAGCTGACTCATTTGAAAAGACCCTGATGCTGGGAAAGATTGAAGACAAGAGGAGAAGGGGACGACAGACGATGAGATGGTTGGATGGCATCACCGAGTCAATAGATTTGAGGTTGAATAAACGCACGGAGTTGGTGATGGACAGGGGACCCTGGTATGCTGCAGTCCATGGGGTTGCAAAGAGTTGGACACGACTGAGTGACTGAACTGAAGTGAACTGAACTGACCTTTCCCACACCTCTTTGTTCTTCAGAGCTGAGAGGCTATAGCTGTAATTTTGCCATAGGACCAAATATTGGAGTGGGTAGCCTTTCCCCTTTCTAGGGGATATTCCCAACCCAGGGATCAAACCTAGGCCTCCCACATTGCAGATATATTTTCCACCATCTGAGCCACAAGGGAAGCCCATTTCCTTCTCCAGTGCGTGAAAGTGAAAAGTGAAGTTGCTCAGTCGTGTCGTATGTATATACATATATATATCATATTGTGGGTTTCTCTGGTGGTTCAGTGGTATAAAAATCTACCTGCCAATGTAAGAGACATGGGTTTGATCCCTGGGTTTGGAAGATCCCCTGAAGAAGGGAACAGCAACCCACTGCAGTATCTTTGCTTGGAGAAGTCCATGGACAGAAGAGCCTAGCAGGGTCACAAAAGAGTCAGATCAAACTTAGTAATTAACCAACAACAACAATAATTCATTGTAGGGGAGGAACACATTTTCTTTCTTCCCATCTAGGTTGTTTGGTCAGTCTAAAAATTAAATAGATGTAAGACAGATTAGATTTCCCTAGTGGCTCAGATGGTAAAGCATCTGTCTACAATGCAGGAGACCTGGGTTCAATCCCTGGGTTGGGAAGATCTTTGGAGAAGGAAATGGCAATCCACTCCAGTACTATTGCCTGGAAAATCCCATGGACAGAGGAGCCTGGTAGGCTACAGTCCATGAGGTCACAAAGAGTCGGACATGACTGAGTGACTTCACATTCAAGACAGATCAACCAAAGAGAAACAAATTTAATTTTGTATTTACAGTATCCCCAAAATTATGAGGTTCAAAGAAGTGAGCAAAGCAGGCAGGCTTTACATGTTTTAGACAAAAAATAGTTGTAAAGAACTCACAAAATAAAAGAGTTTGGGTCTTAGGTAGCTAATTAGCGAAGGAGTAACAGGTTTCTTAGCCTTGAATTCTCTATCTGGTGATAAGAATGTCTCTTTACTTCCTGGTAAGCAGAGAATACCTTTTGCACGTCAGATTTATTTTTAGCTTTCAGGCAAACAAAGGAGAATCAGAATGTCCTTATTGTATCTGTTTTTCTTAAGTAACTTTAATTCAAAGTAATCAATATGCCAAATTGATGTATTTGGTGGTAAGATATTTTGCCCACCTTCAACATATATAAAGGAAAAACAAAACAAAAACAAACAAAAAAGGCAATGGATAATACTACCTTTCCAAAAAGTTAGCTTTCATTAATCCTTGAAAGAAAAGTAGAATCTAGCATCAGATTGATGCCACACTGATGCCTTCAGAATCAGGCATGTTCTCATAATTTATCTCCACTTAGACTACAAAATTGAAAGTGAAATTTTTTCAGTCATATCCAACTCTGTCCATGGAATACAGTCCACCAGGTTCCTCTGTCCATGGGATTCTCCAGGCAAGAATAGTGGAGTGGGTTGTTATTTCCTTCTCCAGGGGATCTTCCCACCCCAGGGATCAGATCTGGGTTTCCTGAATTTCGTGCAGATTCTTCACTGGTTAGCCACCAGGAAAGCCTTAGACTACAAAGAATTACTTCAAATGGTAATGATTTAAAGTAGATATTTTCCCTGTCACTATTAAATGAAACAGAATTGGAAATTAAATGACTTATACTCCGCTTAACAGCAAGCAACAGAACATTCAACAAAGATTTTAACTCCTATGCAAAAAACCATTCATAGGAAAACCAAACAAATGGTCTGTGAAATATCAAAGCAAGGCCTCTTGATAGTAAAATACTTATAGTTGAAACCACATAGATCAGTGGAGGCTAAGAGAAAGAATGAATGGGAGAAGAATACTTCACCATAAAATATGCTTCTTTACCATAATAATTGTTTTGACTTGGTTATTTAAAAAAAAAAAAGTAAAGAAGAGAAGCTCTGAAAAAGTAGAAGTTACATTTTTGTGAGACCATTAACATTTATAAGGAAAATATTCATTTGTGAAAGTGTCTCTCTGTATTAGAAAGAGGAGAATGTCTAAATCTCTAGAAACTCTTATTAATGGAGAAAACAAGAGCTTAAATCTGTCTTAGAAACTGATTTGTTTATTGTGCTCTAGTTAATAACCTCCTACAACTAGCTATTTCCTCCACTCAACATCTTTTGTTTTTAGCTTGAGATGGTATTTAAGGTGATAACTTGGGTCTTTTCCTGGGTATCTCCCATGCATACAGAAAATATTCATGTTATTAAACTTCAGTTTTTCTTTAGCAAATCTTTCTTTTTATTATATGGGGATGTCAGCCAAGAATCTAAAAAGGCTGAGGGAAAATTATTTTTCCTCCCCTACAAGAGCGTGTCTGCATTGACTTTCCAGGTGGAAGAAGGATTCAACAGGTAATAACAGAAAGCAAAGAGTTAAATTCCCAGACTTAGAGAATAGCACAAAAAATAGTTAATTGCAGCTGGAGTGCAGAGTAGACTGAGTTACTCGGCACTTGTTGTTAAGGTAAGTTGATTCAAGCATGAAGATCAGAGAGGCTGATATACCAAAGAAAAAGAACTTGGTTAGACAATTATTTCAATAGTTATATAATTTTGTACTGTATTATTAAATTCTGTAACTTAAGCAGTGTAATCTGACCTGAAGATGCTCAATTAAAAAGTTGTAACTTAAGATACACTATGTGGACTACTATGTTTAGACAAGCAGTTCAGTTCAGTTGCTCAGTTGTATCTGACTCTTTATGACCCCATGGACTGCAGCACACCAGGCTTCCCTGTCCATCACCAATTCCCAGAGCTTGATCAAACTCAAGTCCATCAAGTCAGTAATGATATCCAACCATCTCATCCTCTGTCATCCTTTGCTCCCCCTGCCTTCAACTTTTCCTAGCATCAGGGCCTTTTCCAATGAGTCAGTTCTTTGTATCATGTGGCCAAAGTACTGGAGCTTCATCTTCAGCATCAATCCTTCCAATGAATATTCAGGACTGATTTCCTTTACAATTAACTGGTTTGATCTCCTTGCAGTCCAAGGGACCCTCAAGAATCTTCTCCAACACCACAATTCAAAAGCATCAATTCTTTGGTGCTCAGCTTTCTTTATGATCAAACTTTCACATTCAAGCATGACTACTGGAAAAACCATAGCTCGACTTGATGGAAAATTGTTAGCCAAGTAGCGTCTCTGCTTTTGAGTATGCTGTCTAGGCTTGTCATAGATTTTCTTCCAAGGATCAAGCATCTTCTAATTTCATGGCTGCAGTCACCATCTTCACCAATCTTAGAGCCCAAGAAAATACAGTGTCACTGTTTCCACTGTTTCCCCATCTATGTGCCATGAAGTGATGGGATCAGTGAGTTTGATCATGAAGTGAGTTTGATCAATTCCCTGGGATTTCTTTGGAGAGAATGATGCTGAAAATATGATGCTGAAACTCCAGTACTTTGGCCACCACATGTGAAGAGTTGACTCACTGGAAAAGACTCTGATGCTGGGAGGGATTGAGGGGAGGAAGAGAAGGGGATGACAGAGGATGAGATGGTTGGATGGCATCTCTGACTCGATGGACATGGGTCTGAGTGAACTCCGGGAGTTGGTGATGGTCAGGGAGACCTGGTGTGCTGCGATTCATGGGGTCACAGAGTCAGACACGACTGAGTGACTGAACTGAACTGATGGGATCAGATCCATAATCTTAGTTAGACAACAGAATACAACTATATCTGGTTCCATCACTTCATGGCAAACAGAAGAGGAAACAGTGGAAGCAGTGACAGGTTTTATTTTCTTGGGCTTCAAAATCACTGCAAATAGTGACTGCAGTCATGAAATTAAAAGATGCTTCCTCCTTGGACAAACAGCTATGATAAATCTTGACAGTGTCTTAGAAAGCAGAGATATCATTTTGCTGGCAAAGGTCTGTATAGTCCTTTTTTTCCAGCAGTCATGTGCAGATGTGAGAGTTGCACCATGAAAAGACTGAGTGCCAAAGAACTGATCCTCTCAAATTGTGCTGCTGGAGAAGACTTTCAAGAGCCCTTCAGACTACAAGGAGATCAACTAGTCAATCCTAAAAGAAATCAACCCTGAATATTCATTGGAAAGACTGATGGTGACACTGAAACTCTAATACTTTGGCCACTGGATGCGAAGAACCAACTCACTGGAAACAATTCTGATGCTGGGAAAGACCAAAACCAAAAGCGAAATGAAGTGAAGTGAAGTGAAAGTTGCTCAGTCATGTCTGACTCTTTGCAACCCCATGGACTATACAGTCTGGGATTGTCTAGGCCAGAATACTGGAGTGGATAGCCTTTCCCTTCTCCAAGGGATCTTCCCAACCCAGGGATTGAACCCAGGTTTCCTGCATTGCAGGCAGATATTTTACCAGCTGAGTCATAAAGGAAGCCCAAGAATACTGGAGTGTTTCAGTTCAGTTCAGTTGCTCAGTCGTGTCCAACTCTCTGCAACCTCATGAATCACAGCACACCAGGCCTTCCTGTCCATCACCAACTCCCAGAGTTCACTCAGACTTGCGTCCATTGAGTCAGTGATGCCATCCAGCCATCTCATCCTCTGGCGTCCCCTTCTCCTCCTGCCCCCAATCCCTCCCAGCATCAGAGTCTTTTCCAATGAGTCAACTCTTCACATGAGGTGGCCAAAGTACTGGAGTTTCAGCTTTAGCATCATTCCTTCCAAAGAAATCCCAGCACTGATCTCCTTCAGAACGGACTGGTTGGATCTCCTTGCAGTCCAAGGGACTCTCAAGAGTCTTCTCCAATGCTACAGTTCAAAAGCATCAATTTTTCGGTGCTCAGCCTTCTTCACAGTCCAACTCTCACATCCATACATGACCACAGGAAAAGCCATAGCCTTGACTAGACGGACCTTAGTCGGCAAAGTAATATCTCTGCTTTTGAATTTACTGTCTAGGTTGGTCATAACTTTTCTTCCAAGGAGTAAGCATCTTTTAATTTCATGGCTGCAGTCAACCATCTGCAGAGATTTTGGAGACACCGAAAATAAAGTCTGACACTGTTTCCACTGTTTCTCCATCTATTTCCCATGAAGTGATGAGACCACATGCCATGATCTTCGTTTTCTGAATGTTGAGCTTTAAGCCAACTTTTTCACTCTCCTCTTTCACTTTCATCAAGGCGTTTTTAGTTCCTCTTCACTTTCTGCCATAAGGGTGGTATCATCTGCATATCTGATGTTATTGATATTTCTCCCAGCAATCTTGATTCCAGCTTGTGTTTCTTCCAGTCCAGCACTTCTAGTCTTCCACTTCCAGTCCAGTTCTCATGATGTACTCTGCATAGAAGTTAAATAAGCACAGTGATAATATACAGCCTTGACGTACTCTTTTCCTATTTGGAACCAGTCTATTGTTCCATGTCCAGTTCTAACTGTTGCTTCCTGACCTGCATATAGATTTCTCAAGAGGCAGGTCAGATGGTCTGGTATTCCCATCTCTTTCAGAATTTTCCACAGTTTATTGTGATCCACACAGTCAAAGGCTTTGGCATAGTCAATCAAGCAGAAATATATGTTTTTCTGGAACTCTCTTTCTTTTTCCATGATCCAGCAGATGTTGGCAATTTGACCTCCTCTGCCTTTTCTAAAACCAGCTTAAACATCTGTAAGTTCACAGTTTACGTATTGCTGAAGCCTGGCTTGGAGAATTTTGAGCATTACTTTACTAGCATGTGAGATGAGTGCAATTGTTTAGCCTATTCTTTCTCGAGTGGATCTTCCCGACCCAGGAATACAACTGGGTTCTCTTGCATTGCAGGTGGATTCTTTACCAACCGAGCTATTAGGGAAGCCCAAGTGAGCAGCAAGAGGTCAGTAAAAGAAGAGATGCTTAAGCATCAGCAACTCAAAGGGCATGAGTTTGAGCAAGCTCTGGTAGATAATGAAGGACAGGGAAGCCTGGCATGCTGCAGTGCAAGGGGTCTCAAAGATTCAGAGATGATTTAGTGACTGAACAACAATACTTCCATAAAGGATAGATTTTATTAATTCATCCAAAACATGTTTATTAGATAATTGTCACATGGAGGGATTGTGCTTATTAAATCAAGGGGTGAATGCTTAGTTACTCAGTCATGTCCAACTTTTTGTGGCCCCATGAACTGTAGGCTGCCAGGCTCCTCTGTCCATGGGGATTCTCTAGGCAAAAATACTGCAGTAGTTTTCTATGCCCTCCTCCAGGGGATCTTCCCAAATCCAGGTCTCCTTCATTGCAGGCAGATTCTTTGCTCTCTGAGCCACCAGGGAAGCCTAAAATCAAGGGGTAAATAAGTACAAAAAGTCATTCATTTAAGAAGTAAAGACAGGATGAAGCTTTGGAGAGAATACAGGAAAGTGCCAAAAGAGCATCTCAAGGTTCTTAGAAATGGGTCAATTTCCCATATAAATGCAGCCTAACATGTCCCAATCAGAGAAGGCAATGGCAACCCTTTCCAGTATTCTTGCCTGGAGGATCCCAGGGCCAGGGAGCCCGGTGGGCTGCCATCTATGGGTTCGCACAGAGTCAGACATGACTGAAGTGTCTTAACAGCAGCAGCAGCAACATGTCCCAATAGGCTAATGATTAAGATAATATCTTTGGGGTGAAGAGAGGGAAGAAATGGAGTGGGAAGAGTTAACAACATGTTACTTCTTGTGACTTTCAAGTCAAATGACAGACAAATAGAGAGTTTAAAACAAAGGCCCTGGGTGGTCTTTACTGATTTAATTAAAGTGTATATGCTTATATTTCTGACCTGCCTTTTTTTTATTTTCTGATATTCCTTCACAGATACAAATGAGCACTTGTATTCTCATACAAATGAGGCTTTCAGCAGTACACAGGCAACACAAGAACTCTGCCCCTTTTATCTCTGGAATCCAACCTAACACGTGTGAAGTAGCATACAACTTCCTAGAAGAAAGGGATATTTTTAAGAGCAAAGCAAAGTCCTTAGTCCAAAACCTTTGTGTTAAAATTTAACAGTATGCTTGAGACAGAGACTAACTCAAGAGAGACATTTAAGAATTTTAATACTGCAAGTAAAGGGTGATGGTGATAGACAGTTTCGGGAAGATACAAGATGACAGGAGCTGCTGTCTGTCCTCTTCCCTCCCTTCTCTGCTCCTACTGTCAGCTATCATTTCCCCTCTAACATTCAGTTTTACACTGTTTTGCCTCTTATAATTTTCATTTTCAACTGGACATTATCCTAGCTGAATATCTGATAATTATGAATGCATGGGTGTAATATCTAGTCATTATGTAAGTATGCATGTATTTGCATGTCTGTGTACACGCACATATGCAATCATATACATGTACCTCCAAATTAGTGGAATTGCAATTCACATTTTCCTCCAGTTCTATAAGAAGAGTATCTATACCAGGATTTTTTTGTTTTCTCACTGCTTTACTCTTTGACCTCCCTACTTATCTTGAGGCCACAGAGAAGCCACCAATTCTATTTCTCACAATTAAGTCAGATTCCTATCTAGATGAATTCATAAACAAATCACCTACCCTCTCCATCTGTGCCACTTATTAGTCTGGAAATAAATAAAGCTCTAAGTCTCCAGTTTCATACCTAAAAACTAAGGATAATTGTACCTACTTCTCACATTTGTTACTAAAATTTAATCAAGAAAATTATAAAATATAGTGATTAGTACATTGCTAGTTCCCGTTGAAGGTCAGTTATTTTTTTTTAATCATCATTAACAACACTTTCATTTCTATGACTGAAAAATTTAGAAAATAAAAATTTTACAAGCAACTCTGACTCTCATCAAATTCTTTTTCTTTTATCACTATTTTGAAATTCTAAAATTTGCTTTGGCTAGTCTCATAAAATTTGTTCTATAAGTCTCTGGTTTCCAAATAAAGTGTCAAGGAGCCCTAGAGAGCCGCAAAGAGTACTCTGTGATATTTTAAGTTTTTAAGAGTTAGAGAAACTACCAGCTCATGATCACACTATATTTCTTTCAATGACATCATCTCTTTCCAAAGATAGGAATTAACTAATTGCTTCAAAGGCAAGTACAGTGAGAAAATCAGTGTGGAATGGGATAAAAGGATTGAGGTCTCCAATCTGAATCCAACTTTGTAGGAGTTGTGCATTACTCACAAGGTGCACACATCCATCAGTTAACAATTTCGGTTATTTAAGAAAATAAAGAGCCTCTTGGTGTAGGTGAAAGAGGAGAGTGAAAAAGCTGGCTTAAAACTCAGCATTCAGAATACTAATCGTGGCATGCAATTCCAACACTTCATGGCAAATTGATGGGGAAACAATGAGGAAACAATGGAAACAATGACAGACTTTATCTTCTTAGGCTCCAAAATCACTGCAGATGGTGGCTGCAGCCATGAAAGTAAGATATACTTGCTCCTTGGAAGGAAAGCTATGACAAAACTAGACAATGTATTAAAAAGGAGAGACATCAGTTTGCTGATACAGGTCCATCTAGTCAAAGCTATGGTTTCTCCAGTAGTCACATACATGTGTGAGAGTTGGACCATGAGGAAGGCTGAGTGCCAAAGAATTGATGCTTTTGAACTGTGGGCTGGAGAAGACTCTTGAGGGTCCCTTGGACAGCAAGGAGATCCAACCAGTCCATCCTAAAGGAGACCAGTCCTGAACATTCACTGGAAGGACAGATGCTGAAGCTGAAACTTCAATACTTTGGCCACCTGATGGAAAGAGCTGAGTAATTAGGAAAGACCCTGATGCTGGGAAATATTGAGGGCAAGAGGAAAAGGAAGCTATTGATGATGAGATAGTTGGATGGCATCACTGACCCAATGCAGCTGAGTTTGAGCAGACTCCCAGACATAGTGAAGGACAAGGAAACCTGGCGTGCTATAGTCTAAGGGGTCACAAAGAGTTGGACAGGACTAAGTTACTGAGCAACAACAACAAGAAAATAGTAGAAATATTATTTTATTGTTTCAGCTTCTTTTCAGCAGTCACTTGTTCAAACTACTGTTAAGTTGTTGAGATGTGAATATGTATTAAGACACTAGGAATGTATTAAGACACTTAATACTCTAACATAAATCTTAAGTGTTTTGTTTTGTTTATTGACAAAGGGGTTCTAGGAAAAAAGTATTGTGAGTGTCATGAATTAAGAAAATGTGGGATTCTTGCTGGAAGTGGGTCTCAAACCTGGCTGCTTAGTAGCATCATGTGAAGCCATTACATACAAATTTAATCTCACCAGGGGATAGTGGTATACCTGATGACTGAGAACTACCACCGTAAATCATCTGTTTACTAGATAACAAAACTAGAGAAAATAAAATCTTCTATAACTAAGTATTCAACAAAACCATGTCCATCAAGATTACATTTTCATGAGCACCTCCAAAAGAACTTCTCACCATTGCTTACTCTCTCATTATCCACTTCTATTTTGACTACATTTTTTCATCCACCTTGTGTTAAAATAGACTTATCTTCAAGGAAAAGGCAGGTCTTTTAGAACAGAAATTCTCAAAGTTTAACAATCTTTCTCTGAAGGAATTTATCAACATGCTGATTCTAAGTTTCCTTTCTCAGAGATTCTGACGTAGGTAGTTTTAGGAAAACAGCATAGAAATCTGGAGTAGAAAATCCATGTTCCTTCTATTCCTGCTTTCTGGAGAGTTTTTATCATAAATGGATGTTGAATTTTGTCAAAGGCTTTTTCTGCATCTATTGAGATAATCATATGATTTTTATTTCTCAGTTTGTTAATGTGATGAATTACATTGATTGACTTGCGGATATTGAAGAATCCTTGCTCAGCCCTTAAAAAGAATAAATTTGACTCAGTTCTAATGAGATGGATGAAACTGGAACCAATTATACAGAGTGAAGTAAGCCAGAAAGAAAAACACCAATACAGTATACTGACACATATATATGGAATTTAGAAGACAGTAATGATGACCCTATATGTGAGACAACAAAGAGACACAGAGGTCTAGAGTGGACTTTTGGACTCTGAAGGAGAGGGACAGGGTGGGATGGTTTGGGAGAATGGCAATGAAACATGTATATTTTCTTGTAAGAAACGAAGCACCAATCTATGTTCAATGTAGGATGCAGGATGCATGGGGCTGATGCACAGGATGATTCAAGTAGAGGATGTGGGGTGGGAGGTGGGAGGGGGCTTCGGCATTGGGAGATTGTGTTCACCTATGGCTGATTCGTGTCAATGTATGGCAAAACAAATACAGTATTGTAATTAAAAAATAAATAAATTTAATAAAAAAATAAAAATAAAAAAGAAAATCCATGGAGTAAATTATCAAGGACTCTCCAACAACTTGAAACTAAGTACTTCTGAAAAATAAACTGTAGAAGGAGGATATGAGAGATCAGAAAAAAATTAAAAAGGCATCTTAAGATTCAAAAGATTAAGGTATGATCATAATGTATATATTTAATATATTTAAAGAAAATATCCCTCAGTAGAATAATCATTTTTCAATAGTGGAGATGTACAGAGCAGTACCTGAAAGACAGACATTGCAGTGGTCTGACGAGGAGCTGGGGCTGACTTGTGAGATCTGGGCAGTGCACGTCTCTTCCTAGATGTACAATCATCTGCACCAATATCTATAGCTTGAAGTTGGCCATGGTGATAATATATACACCACAGAAATCAGCAAACACTAAAAATTAGGATTTTTTCCTCAAGAGTCCATTGGTTAAGCATTTATCAGCAGGCCACGGGATCCTGGGAAAATCTACCAAAACATAATTGAGGAAAGAAATTTCCTCATTGGGCAAGATGGAAAAATAAACCTACCTAGCACATCTATCCTTGTTATGGGGACAAGAAATCTAGAGACAAAGTTTGAAGCTCTTTAATACCCATATGCCATCAGTAATTTACCTTGCACTGTTTTAAAATTTTGATAAGTTAGCTTTAAATAAAAATTTATCTTCTAAATAGAATAACACTAGACCACTTGATGTCTATTTTACCTGATGGCAGTATTTTTCATATAAATGAGTAGCCTGCTGTTTAATTTATATTACGATCAGAATTTTGTAATCATGGTTATCTGTTTACACTCAAGAAATCCTGGGTACTAATAATATTGTTTCTACAGAGTGGCTCTACGGCCAAGGCTATCATATAATAGTACTTCATAACCAACTGCCCTTTTCTGAAGACACACTAGTATCTATGCTGTTGAGCACTTTTTTCATGTACTTATTGAATATTCATATATCTTTTCCTGTGAACCATCTGCTCAAACCTTTTATACAGTTGTTTTTGTTTTTGTTTTTTTTTTTTTTGTCATACCACACAGCTTGCAGGTTCTTACTTCCCTGATGAGGGATTGCACTTAGGCTACAGCAGTAAAATTACAGAGTCCTCACCAATGAACCATCAGGGAATTTCCATTTTATCTAGTATTTTTGTGTGTGTGTGTTTAGTATTCTTTTTAAAATTAATTTATTCATTTTAATTGGAGGCTAATTACAATGTTGAAATGGTTTTTTCCATACATAGACATGAATCAACCATAGGTGTGCACGTGTACCCCATTTTGAACCCCCTCCCACCTCCTTCCCCATCCCATCCCTCAGGGTCATCCCAGTGCACCAGCGCTGGGCACACTGTCTCATGTTTCAATGCTATTCTCTCAAATCATCCCACCCTCGCCTTCTCTCACAAAGTCCACAAGACTGTTCTTTAGATCTGTGTCTCTTTTGATGTCTCACATATAGGGTCATCGTTACCATCTTTCTAAATTCCATATATATGCATTAGTATACTGTACTGGTGTTTTTCTTTCTGACTTGCTTCACTCTCTATAAAGGCTCCAGTTTCATCCACCTTGTTAGAACTGATTCAAATGCATTCTTTTTAATGGATGAGCAATATTCAATTTTGTACATGAACCACAGCTTTCTTATCCATTTGTCTTCCAATGGATCTAGATTACTTCCACGTCCTGGTTATTGTAAACAGTGTTGCAGTGAACACTGGAGTACACGTGTCTCTTTCAATTCTGGTTTCCTCAGTGTGTATGAACTGCTCGGTTGTATAAAAGTTCTATTTCCAGTTTTTTAGGGAATCTCCACACTATTCTCCATAGTAACTGTACTACTTTCCATTTTATTTAGTATTTTTGTTGGGTCATCTTCATATTACTCAGTTATAAGAGTTCTTTCTATATTCTAGACATAATTTCTTTGTCAAATCCACATATTACAAATATTTTCTCAAAGTCTATTGCTTCCATTTTCTTTTTTCCCCACAACTTCCTTCAGAAGCAATTTATCTAGGATGAATATAGAGCAGAACTTCCTCAAAGTAGAACAATTGTACTAGACCAAGTTCTCAAAAAGCTGTCAGAAATTAATAGTGCCACAAAGTTTTGTTTATCATATAATACTCACATTAGTTAAATTCATATTAAAGAATCTTCTCTTCCTCCTTATGGACATTTTTGAGGTCCTCCGAGACAGAAAGACAGGTATATGTCTTCAACCATCCTCTACACAGGTAGTGAAAACACAGCAGAAATAAAAATCCATACAAGCTCAGATCTTCAAAGCACAATCTTACTGACTGATTACTTGTTAGTTTAAAGAGCTGAATTTAGATTAGCACTAGAAACACATCAAGTACAAAATATCTACCCTCAAGGAGCAGAACAATATCATTTGTCTACTTATTATTTCATCCTAAGGATTCTACTGATTTGGTAAAGAAATTTGAAGCTAAAACTCCCTTGATGATTATCAGATCTATCATGTTCATCAGAAGAGATTACTACTAAAGATTTTTTTTAGAAGAAAACTCATTATAAATTGGGGCTTCATAATAATGTATGATTATGTTCCCAAAGATGACCTCTGGCGAGTATCTATAGATCTATACGGATGGTTTCCCAGTCCTAATGATTTACCATCATAGAGACAAATGAAAAAATAATCCTGTAAAATTATAATTACTTACTACATCTTAATCTAGATAGGTTTTTAATGATAATGCTTTCTGAAGTTATATTCTTCTGATTTTAATGTACTATTTCAAAACAACCTACATCAATAGTAAATGAGCAAAAATGATTAGTGAGAATAGGAAAGACATATAGAGCATCTAAATAAATGGAGCATTTTCACAAAAACTATTAAACTGATGAATTAGATTAAAATGTCACTACCATTAAACTCTGCTTAATAAATGTCAAATAAATATTTTAGCAGTGCTCTACAGCCTTCATGACTGTTACTGTATCTGTCAAGGAATATACTACCAAATGTTTTTGCCTTTTGTATGTTCTACCTAATAAAACGATTTACTTTTCCATGTCTGATTGTAACTTTCACCCCTACTGATGTAACCAAATTATGAACACCACTGAACATGAGAAAAAAATTTAGAAACCAGGTTAAACATTTCTCTTAATTTCCTACCACTGTCTATATATATTACTGTCCTTCTACAGAGCCCACTAAACATACACATACAGAGTTACATATTAGGATGTTGTTGGGGCTCAGAGCTTGTTGCCAAATGGTATATTGACTATTTTAAAGTTATTTAAGAAACTGTTAGTGCCAAAAGAGCAGACTGACATTCCTTTGTTCCTGTGAAAGCATGAAACAAATCTCCCACCTGCAGGCATCTCCCTATGTAAGGAGGTAGAGAAGCATTCTTATTGTCAGAGACAAGGAATTCTGGGCTGAGAAGCCTATATAAGTAAAATTTATTACTTCTTTTTTATTAATTTACTATCCCAAACTCAAACTCTGTTCAGCTTCTTCACTAATTAAACACCCAAAGCCTAAGTCTCTCAATTCAGTTCAGTTCAGTCGCTCAGTTGTGTCCGACTCTTTGTGACCTCATGAACCTCAGCATGCCAGGCCTCCCTGTCCATCATTAACTCCTGGAGTTCACCCAAACCCATGTCCATCGAGTCAGTGATGCCATCCAACTATCTCATCCCTGTCGTCCCCTTTTCTTCCTGCCCTCAGTCTTTCCCAGCATCAGAGTTTTTTCAAATGAGTCAGCTCTTTGCATCACGTGGCCAAAGTATTGGAGCTTCAGTATCAACATCAGTCCTTCTAATGAACACCCAGGACTGATCTCCTTTTCTCAAATAATTTTCTTTTCTTTTCTTTTTTTTTTTTTTGTCTAAAAAGTATAAAAGCTGGTCTGGTCTAGCCAATTCTTAGGTTCAGCCCTGGGATTCCTTTGGAAGGAATGGTGCTAAAGCTGAAACTCCAGTACTTTGGCCACTTCATGCAAAGAATTGACTCATTGGAAAAGACTCTGATGCTGGGAGGGATTGGGGGCAGGAGGAGAAGGGGATGACAGAGGGTGAGATGGCTGGATGGCATCACTGATTCCATGGATGTGAGTCTGAGTGAAACTCCGGGAGTTGATGATGGACAAGGAGGCCTTGTGTGCTGCCATTCATGGGGTCACAGAGTCAGACACGACTGAGCAACTGAACTGAACTGAGGTTCCATTTCTATGAGAAATCCATATTTACAAATTAGTTTTTTCTGATCTTAATCTGATTGTGTCATATTAAGATTAAAAATAATGCCCTACTCCTTGGCATTATTTTTTCAGTACTCTAGACAGATGATACTTGTTCAATATCGCAAATCCCCAGGATATTCAATCTATCTAGTAATGTTTGATTCTTAGTATGTATATGCCACAGCTCATCAGTCTTGTCTGACTCTTTGTGACCCTATGGACTGTAGCCTGCCAGGCTCCTATGTCTATGGGATTTTCCAGGCAAGAATACTGGAGTGGGTTGCCATGCCCTCCTCTGGGGGATATTCCCCATTCAGGGATTGAACCCGTGTCTCTAATGTTTCTTGCATTGGCAGACAGACCCTCAAGCAAATGGAGATGATTGTGCTCACTGGATCCGGAGCAAAAACCTCAGTTAGGCTTTTTAGGAAGAAAATAATAGATATAGAAAGAGGGCACTCTGCTTTAACAGCAATGAACTAACTATTTCAGTAGGAGTAGCTGATGGGCTTGTTGTTTGAACTGAAAAATGCAAATATGAAGAAGATCTGATAGGAAAAATAATAATGGTGAATAATAATGGTGTTACAGTATGTTGACTGCTCCATCAGTCTGAGTCCACTGGCTTCTATAAGTACTATAGACATGTAGTGCACCTGAGAAACAGACCACTTCTCTTTATGATTGTCAAGTTAAAATATTACAACATGAGATCAATTAAGAAAGTGTATATCTACTCAGGATTGGATTAATAGACTAATGGAAATCAGCAAAATTTCAGAATCTATGGGAAACTGAAATTGAAAACAAAACAAAGTCATACAACAAATCACTGGGGCAAAAGCTGACTAAAATATTATGGCTTTCAGGGTAGGAAAATCTACTAGATCACATGCCATATAGGACATCCCCAGTAAAATAAAAACTTAAGTATAGAAATCAAAGCCTTAAAACATTAAAATGTTCTAAGTTACATTTACAAGACAGAAAAAGCACATCTTACAAAGTAAGTTAAATTTGGCTTTGATAGAATTTAAAATTTCTGATTTAGAAATAGTACTATAAAGACTATAAGACTATATTTGCAATGTACATAACTAAAGAATAATATCCATAACATATAAAATGTTCTCACTAATCAATAAGAGAAAAAACAATCAAATAGAACAATGGGAAAAGTTAAAAACAAAACTTAAATAGAACGTACAAATTTAAGGTATGTTCAAAATGTTCCAATTACATGGGAAATGTAAATTAAATAATCATGATATATTATTTAGCAATGATTATATGGGTGAAATTTAAAAGTCTGATGAAGTTTCTGCAAGACTACAGAGCAACAGTAAATCTCACACAAGTCTGAAGGGATACATTGCCCTATTTTGTAAACACTTTGAAAAGGAATTTGGAAACAACTATAAAGATAAATAGGAACATTCCTTACACTCAGGAAACATTCTCCTCACATAATACTCAATACTCTTGGTCATAAAGAATCCCCTGCCTATATGCATATTAAGTCACAATAGAAGCACATTTACCATAGCATTACTTATAATAGAGAATAATAGAAACTGTAGCATTCAGTAAACAAGAAAATGTGTAAATTATTTATGGTTCAGTTCAGTTCAGTTCAGTTCAGTTGTTCAGTCGTGTCTGACTCTTTGCAACCCCATGAATTGGAGCATGCCAGGCCTCCCTGTCTATCACCAACTCCTGGAGTTCTCTCAGACTCACGTCCATCGAGTCAGTGATGCCATCCAACCATCTCTTCCTCTTGTTGTCCCCTTCTCCTCCTGCCCCCAATCCCTCCCAGCATCAGAGTCTTTTCCAATGAGTCAATTCTTTGCATGAAGTGGCCAAAGTACTGGAGTTTCAGCTTTAGCATCATTCCTTCCAAAGAAATCCCAAGGCTGATCTCCTTCAGAAGATCTCCTTGCAGTCCAAGGGACTCTCAAGAGTCTTCTCCAACACCACAGTTCAAAAGCATCAGTTCTTCAGTGCTCAGCTTTCTTTACAGTCCAACTCTTACATCCATACATGACCACAGGAAAAACCATAGCCTTGACTAGACAGACCTTTGTTGGAAAAATAATATCTCTGCTTTTGAATATGCTATCTAGGTTGGTCATAACTTTCCTTCCAAGGAACAAGCATCCTCCAGTTTCATGGCTGCAGTCACCATCTGCAGTGATTTTAGAGCCCCCAAAATAAAGTCTGACACTGTTTCCACTGCTTCCCCATCTATTTCCCAGGAAGTGATGGGACCAGATGCCATGATCTTTGTTTTCTGAATGTTGAGCTTTAAGCCAACTTTCACTCTCCACTTTCACTTTCATCAAGAGGCTTTTTAGTTCCTCTTCAGTTTCTGCCATAAGGGTGGTGTCATCTGCATATCTGAGGTTATTGATATTTCTCCCGGCAATCTTAATTCAAGCTTGTGCTTCTTCCAGCCCAGCGTTTCTCATGATGTACTCTTTATATAAGTTAAATAAGAAGGGTGACAATATACAGCATAAATAAATATAAATAAGGAAGTGTTAGCCAAATAAATTCAATAAATATGTTAACTTTAAAATTTCAGCAAGATTAAGTAGTATACTATTTATATAAAATTAAAACTCATACAGACCATGTTATTTATTTTTACAGAGACATTTTTATACTTTAAGTATGAATGCATATATGCAAATGATAATCAGTAAAATGAGGATAGTTGCTATACCTAGCTTAGGAAAGATAATGTGGGAATAGGAGAAAAACATTCTCTACTTCTGTTGTTTCATAAGAAGCAATTAAAAGGAGAAAAATAGGTGTAAATATTTGAAAATGTGAGTTATGGGTATATAGGAATTCATTATATAATTTATGAGTAATTTTTGTTTTTACTTAAATTTTTCACTAAAAATCTATATTAATAAAATATGGCATTGAAAATAGGCTTCTGGAAGCAAAAAAAGAAAAAAAGAAAGTATTTTTTTTGTCCAATAAGCAGAGGAGAAAAACACTCAGGAAGGGGAAGGGAGGAGTTTGGATCTTTTCTTATCCTGAAGATACTTAAGATATTATGGTAGGGTGGCTGAGAGTTGAACAACACTTTAAAAAGTCTTAAAAAGATAGTGTGTGTATATAATTGCAAACTTACAGAAAATTTCAGGAATAGTCAACGTATACCCTTTATATCAAGTTATTGTTAATATCATATATAATGTATACATGCCTATTTAAGTTTAATTTATGAAACATTTGCATGTAAGATAATGTATCATGCTCCTTTTCTCTAAATACTTTAGCAAGTCCTTCTTAAGAATATGAATGTTCTTTAAGATAATGGTGGTACAGTTAACAATTCCAGTATATTCAACATAGATACAATACTTTGATCAATTTCATCAATTAATCTACTGATGTCATTTATAACAATTCTCCCTCCAGTATCTTATCTAAGGTCAGCTGTTTTAATTAGTTGACAGGTGTCCTTTGCCTCCTTTAATATGAAACAATTTCATAGCTTTTCTTTACTGTGATATTAACACTTCTGACTAACACAACAACCCACCTACCTTTTTAAAATAGAACTATCTTCACTATTTTTTTCTATTTCCTCATTGCATTCTCAGTCAAAACACAGCATGAACAACTTAGTGTCGTCTCAGGATTTCATCTCTGGTTGCATAGGTTGTTCTGTTCATATGTCCTTCATTGGTAACATTAATTTTGCTCATTCAGTCAACGTTTTGTCTAATTAATATCTCACTGCTTAACAATTATATTTCCTTGAGGCTAACCTATATACAGAGAGGCTCAAAGTACTGCCATTATTTGACTTTAAAATATCTATATTTATGATGTTTGAAGAGGAAAGAAAGGCAATACTGAGAATTTCAGCAGAGAAATGAAAACAAAAGCATAAAAGTGTATTATTGAGATTAATATGCACAGCAACTCACTCCACTATTCTTGCCTGGAGAATCCCAGGGACAGAGGAGCCTGGTGGACTGCCATCTATGGGGTCGCACAGAGTTGGACATGACTGAAACAACTTAGCAGCAGCAGCAACATACACACACTACTTTATATAAAATAGATGACAAATAAGGACTTACTATATAGCAGAGGGAAATATGTTAAATATTTTGTAGTAATCTATAAAGGAAAAGAATTTTAAAAATAATACATAAGTAATTGATTAGCTTTGCTGTAGATCTGAAGCTAACACAACATTGCAAATCAACTATACTAATTTTTAAAAATATTAATAGCTATACTTAAAAATACAAGTGATAGCTCATTAGTTTAACAGGTGTGAAAAAGCATGCCTACTATCACTGTTTCTATTCATTGCTTTAAATGTCTTAGAAAGTGTAGTAAGACTAGAAAGAGAATGGAAAGTTAAAAAGATTAGAAACGGGGGAAAAATACTTAAATTACTCTCATATGACTATCTACAGAAAAATATCAAAATATATACATATAAGATTAAAATTAACATATAATTTTATTAAGGTTGTTGTAAGTTCACTTAATCACCAATACATTATTATATACTAGAAATAAGGATATAGTAATTTTAAACAACTAAATTTACATTTTTAAATTACATTAAAAATGTCATTGTCCATGAATAAATGTAAAAAGATATGTGCAAGGTTTATATGTAAAACATTTATACAAATTTTATTATGAAAAAGTTAAGGAACATCTACATAAATGAAGGGATATTACATGCTAATAGTTTAGAAAACATAGTAATGTATGCATGGAACCTGTCTACAACTTGATCCATAATTTAATAATATCTTATTAATCCTTTAACTGAACAAGAGATAGTAGCATTGTACATAACTTTAAGAATCAGTAATAGATTAATAATACTGTGTTGTATATTTAAAAGTAACTAAGAGAATAGATCTTAAAATTTTCAACAAAAGAAAGATTCATAACTGCGTAGTGATAACTGTGGTGATCATTTCACAATATATGCAAATACCAGATCATTATGTTATATGAAAAATGGAAGTCTCTCAGTCGTGTCCCACTGTTTGCCACCCCATGCACTACGCAGGCCATAGAATTCTACAGTCCAGAATACTGGAGTGGGTAGCCTCTTCCCTTCTCAAGGGGATCTTCCCAACCCAGGGATTGAACCCAGGTCTCCCGCATTGCAGGCAGATTACGTACCATCTGAGCCACCAAGGAAGCCTGGAACTAATACAATGTTACATGCTAATTATAGTTCGAAAAATATTTATTATCACTCTTGATGAAGAATAAAAATGTGAAAAGACTCCTTTTATTAGATATCAAGACTTCTGTGTCAATAATTAAGACAGTGTATTACATATATTATATCGTATAATGTATACCAGTAGCATGGAATGGAATGCCCAGACACAGAAACATGGATGCATGGTTTTTAACAATGACCCTCTATGGGAGAGAGAAAATTGAGCTATTTTACTAAGTGATGTTTGCTTGCTGAATTGTGTATCCATATTTTAAAATAAGAATTTGACTCATACCTGACCAGACAATAAATTCTCTGGAGAATATAGTTTGGAATGGAAAAAGCAAAGTGTTACATCTTCTAAAAATGATGAAATATAATACTTTTATGATTTCCATGTTATGGAGAAATTATTTAAATAAGACACAGGAAATAATAACCATAAAGGCCAAAGACTGATAAATTCTACAATATTCAAATAAAGAAATTATGTATGTTCATCAAAACATATTTATGAAGATATTCATGACATATTTAACTAAAAGTGGTTTCTATTTAGAAAACTCCTTCACATTAATATAAAAAGAGCTAATCAAAAAAAAAAAAAGAAGAAATGAGTGTGTTGCTTAAATACACACTTCAAAACAAGGGATTATCAAGTGACCGACCCAGGAAAAGTTGTTTGACTTCATTAACAGTCAGGGAAATAAAAATTAGAATTACAATAAGATATACTGTATGTCTATCAAGATAGAAAAAATAAATATATATTGACTGACTACACAAAGATATAGAGGTGTTAAAACTCTTAAATACTACTAGTACTAGTACACAATAGTACAAACACCTCAGGAGATATTTTGACATTTATCAAGTGAAGTCAATGACTTTCTTATGACTTATTAATTTAGACTGCTATATAAATTCATGCATATTTGCTCCAAATGGCATGTTCATGTGTTAAGCACATAATAGTCTTATTTATAAGTAGAAGGAACATAATATTCACTACTGAGAGAGTAAATTAAGGTATATTCATAGGCCATTATACAATAAACAAATGAAAAAATATACACACACACACATACATACTAAATTAACTTGGTTAAATCTCAAAAAAAGTTTTAAATGAATAAAACTAAAAAGGAACACAAAGGTATGGTTTACTCTACACAAAGTTAAAAAATAGTGCTGTAGTTGTATGTAAAAATGTAATAAAGTAACATTTCAAGGAAGTGATTACCATATAATCAGAAGAGTGCCCTCACTGCAAGGGAGAAACTTATCTAGTTACTGAGAAAATATAATAGTCTATTTCTTGACATAGCAAAAGTTACAGTGGCGTATGCTTTAAGAAAACTAAGTTGTATATATTTTACATTTACACTTGTTTTTTATATTTCATAATTAGAGGTTGAAATTAAAAGATGATGTGGAAAACATTTACTTAAAATCTTTCAACTATATACTTTGGTGGGGAATTTCTTACTAGCCAGGAAGATATTTGATTAAAATCTCTCTAATTCTCTTTCAACACAACAGTCCTTGCTTTTCAACATTTGTATACACTTCTGTGAAAGTCAATTATAGGATGATTCCTACCCAGGATAAATGACAAGAGAAAACCAGGCTGTGTCTGTTTTCATTCTTCATTATAAAATTAGTGATGGAAGAGAGGGTAGAAATGTGACTTAAAAAGTGAGCATGGATTAGATTATAAATGTTTTATTTTTCTAGGACTATAAGAACAAATACTATTTTCATTTTGCTCACATTACTTTCCTGAAATACACTATATATTACTGAAGAAAAGAGTGAGCAAATGCATTTGAACTTGACTGTAAGAATAATGAATTTCATCAATTCACCTTAATGAGATTCTTGCAGAGGATAAAATCAGAAAATAGATATAAAGGTACACAGTAGAGTACGTAGTAGAAAGTACACACAGTGCCTATTATTTCAAAATTTTTATTAACTTTAAACTCTTTGGGCAAGTTATTTCTATTTAAGCATGGTTCTACATTTAATAAAATATGAAGAAACTTGATTTGTTAATGCTGCATTGAAATACCACAGACTGGGTGGCTAAAGTAACAGAAATTAACATTCTCAGATTTCCAGAATTGGAGTCCAAGACTAACATGCCAGCAGGGTGGGTTTTTATTAAGGTCTCTCCTTAGCTTGCAGATGGTAGCCTTTTCTCTCTGGCCTCCTTTGGTCTTTGCTCTGTGAACATGTCCCTGGAGGAGGGCATGGTAACCCACTCCAGTATTCTTGCCTCGAGAATATCAGGGACAGAGGAGCCTGGTGGACTATAGTCCATAGGGTTGCAAAGAGTCAGACACGACTGAAGCAACTAAGCAGGCACACACACTATGCATATGCATCCCTGGTCTTTCTTGCTCTTTATAAAGAACACTAGTCGTATTGGATTAGAGCTCTACCCTTAAGAACTCATTTAACATTAATTTGTTATTGACCAGTCACTAAGTTGTGTCTGACTCTTTGTGAACCCCATAGACTGTAGCACACCAGGCTTCCCCGTCATTTACTATGTCCCAGAGTTTGCTCCAACTCAAGTCCATTGACTCAATAATGCCATCCAACCATCTTATCCTCTGTCACCCCCTTCTCTTGCCCTCAGTCTTTTGCAGCATCATAGTCTTTCCCCGTGAGTCAGTTCTTCACATCAAAGTATTGGAACTTCAGCTTCAGTATCAGTCTTTCCAGTGAATATTCAGGGTTGTTGGTTTGATCTCCTTGCAGTCCAAGGGACTCAAGAGTCTTCTCCACACCAAAGTTTGAAAATAGCAATTCTTCAGTACTCAGCCTTCTTTACGGTCCATCTTTCACACCTCCACATGATTCCTGGAAAACCATACCTTTAATTTTTGGAACTTTGTCAGCAAAATGATATCTCTGCTTTTTAATATGCTAAGTTTGTTGTAGCTTTTCTTCGAAGGAGCAAGTTTCTATTGATTTTGTGGCTGTGGTTACCATCTGCAGTGATTTTGGAGCTTAAGAAGATAAAATCTGTCACTGTTTTCACTTTTTCTCCATATATTTGCCATTTGGAGTTAAGGCTTCAAAATATGAATGGGGGGGGGTGTTATGATTCAGTCCATTTGTGTGTGCTTAGTTGCTCAGTCTTGTCCAACTTTTTGTGACCCTATGGACTGTAGCCCACCAGGCTCCTCAGTTCATAGGGATTCTCCAGGCAAGAATGCTGGAGCAGGTTGCCATGATAGAGACTAAATTAACTTAAAACTTCCAGTTCCAATTTCCAAGGGAAAAAAAATAGAAAATCACATATTGATGTGGAAATATTGTGGAAAGAAATATTTCTTCCTAAAACAAAAAGAAAGAAATATTTCTTCCTGCTATATAAAATATTCCTCAGTCTCCATTTCAGTTTACAGACACAGGTTATTCCACTGGTATTGCCAATCTTTGTTTTCATCGTCAGTATTACCAGACAACTTAAAATAATTAAATGCATGCATTTAATTCTATGCATGCTAAAGAAAGTCTCCGTTTGTGGACCATGTATATGATTCTTAGGCAATAGGGAAAGAGGAAGAGGAAAATAAACACAAATGAGAGGTGATGAATCTGTAGATACTTCTTAGCAACAAATAATCTTCCAAACACAAAAGCACAGTTTAACCATGTATCCATGTATAGACATGTGGTAAGTCACCTTAATTTTCTTCCTGATCCAATCCACCAGACAGGCTGATGAGATTTTGCCTCTTATGAGCTCTGTGATTTGAGGCAGTTTTAACTAAGCCTTTCTGAAATCCAAGTGTTGACTAAAAATGGGAATAATTACATTGAACCTGAAGAAAATTGTGAAAATTTAATACAATGATATATATATAAGACCTGAAATATTATAGATAGTTGTCCATGATTTTACCCCACTGATATATTAGCAAACCCCAGTACAATTTTCATGAAGTAATTGGGTTCTTATTGGAAATCAACTGTCTTATCTTTCTGAAATGTTTGCAGTATCACCCTGACCTAGGA
The DNA here is from genome assembly GCA_917880005.1 of Nanger dama. Taxonomy (NCBI): domain Eukaryota; kingdom Metazoa; phylum Chordata; class Mammalia; order Artiodactyla; family Bovidae; genus Nanger; species Nanger dama. The sequence continues at coordinate 44,775,351 of CAKJTW010000007.1, forward strand.
ACAGACATTAACTGTCATAAATAACTTTATATCATAACTATTTTTCTTAGGCACCTGATCCTGTCTCTCACTCATCGGCTGCTGGAGAACATCATTTCATCCAAGGAGTATCACCTGAGAACGTGATGTGAAGTCGCTCAGTCGTGTCTGACTGTTTGCGACCCCACGAACTGTAGCCCCCAGGCTCCTCTGTCCATCGGGATCCTCCAGGCAAGAATCCTGGAGCGGCTGCCATTTCCTTCTCCAATCACCTGAGAGGAGATATATAAAATGTTCACTACTGTTACATTCTTTGCCATTTTGATTTTAAGTTAGTGCATTATTTTTATTATGTAGTTTTCAGTCACTTATTCATTTTCATACTCAAAGGGAGAGGATGAAGAGACTTTGTTTTTTTCTTTTATCTGTTTCATAATGTGACAGAATTTGACCTCTTCCCCTTCCACATTAAAGAACCAACTAAATCCTAAACTGATGATAGTATGCTAGATATGTCATGCAGTCTCTTGATGATGCTAAAAGGAAAAAAAATAAATGTTTGAAACTCTGAATAGAAATCAAGGCCAGAAGGAGAGACCACAGTTTATTTATGAGAGAGAATCTATGACAACTGGAAATAATTTCCCTTTTGGGGGTTGATGGCTCAATTCAATCTAATTTGGGAGGTATTGTGAAAGATAATCTTTAATGGGATGCAGGTCACTACTGAACAGAGTGATGTTTAGCCTTTGTGACTAGTCAAGATTTATTTCACAAAGAGTGTAGTGGATATGCCTCATTTTAATTTACATGTAATAATATGTTTGTTGTTATCGTGCTGTGATGATTAGGTTTTTTAGGAGGTGTTTACATGAAAGGCTAACTAACTGGAAGTCTAGCTCAAAACCCTTTGCTGAGGAAAGAATGACTTTGCCATGCTATTGCTTTCAGAGCAGATTTATTTTTTTTTTTAATTCCACTGTAGTTAAAATTCCACTTTAGTTAAACCCTAAATATTTTTACCTTCATCAAATATGGGGAAAGACACATTGACCTTTACATTTGGCTATATAATTACAAGGAAGCCATAGCAACCCACTCCAGTATTCTTACCTGGAGAATCCCATGGGCAGAGGTGCCTGGCAGGCTGTAGTCCATAGGGTCGCAAAGAGACTGAAGAGACTTAGCATACTTACATGCATACTTCCTAGGTGATGGAAGTGGTAAAGAACCTGCCTGCCAATGCAGGAGACCTAAGAGACACGGGTTCAATTCCTGGGTCAGGAAGAACTGGAGGAGGGCACAATAACCCAATCCAGTACTCTTGGCTGGAGAAGCCCATGGACAGAGGGGCTTGGTGAGCTACAGTCTATGGGGTCACAAAGAGTTGGACACAACTGAAGTGACTTAGCATGGCACAGTGTACAATTATATAATGTAGCACTTATGATCTGAACTTACAGGGACTGATTTTGCCACTTACTGACTCCACAACCAAGTGGAAGATGCTTATCCAATCTCTGCCTCAGGGTCATTATCCATAAAATTGGCATAATAAAAGCTCTGAGTGTTAAATCAGTCAGTTTGTAAGGCACATAGAAAAGTTTCTGGTCCCTTTAGTAGGCTTCTTGTTCTATGATAAACATTGATTAATCAGTATACTTCCAAAGTAAACCAAACATGTTTTATTAATAAGATGTAGTTTACTTTTTTAAAATACAAACTCATTATTTTAAATACTTCACATAGCACTTGCATGAGCTAGCCCCTTTCAGGGTTTTACCTTGTTGCTCTCTCCTCTGCTAGAGCTACGATTTGGAATTTGCCTGAGTGAGACAATCTACAAGTGAGTATGAAATGACTAAACCAGAGACAATCTTCCTGGCATAGTTATTTTAAGCACTGAAACCAGCCTCTGTCCGATTAATACGGCCACAGTAAATAGTGAAAGCTGTTTAGATAGTAGAAATGATTAATCATAACAGGGTTCTGTATGAATAATATGTATTATAAACAAACCTCCGTCTTCTTGATTAACTCCATTGAGTGCATACAGAGTTAATAAACAGCCTACATTTATGGTCAGAATTCAAATAGAATTCTAACTTCTGTGTCTTGAGTTTCTAGTAATTTTGTCTTTTGTTTTTGCCTCTTTGTTTCTGAGAATAATAGAAGTTTCCACATTGTGGAAAATGCAAATTCTTAAACCATATGCCTTTTTCTTTCCTTTTCTTATCCACAGTGTTGTAAGTTGCACCAAATTTAGAAATGAATTGAATGCAATTGTATCATTGGGTTTCTACTTGGTGGAAATGACTTTTGGTACTTTAAATCTCACGAGTGAACTATGGAGACAAACACTTTCAACTCATAGCTATTATCTTTCTCAGTTTTTAAAACTTTGTTGTTTGTAAAAGAAACATCATAATGAAAAAGAAAATCCTTGTTTCCTGGAGAGTATGTTTATAGATTCTCATCTTTTATATTGTATAGGGATTTCTCAAAAAAAAAAAAAAAAAGGGAAAATAAGATGGGGAGAGATAGAAACTTGCATGAAGAATTTGTTTGCATAATGTGGCATAGGCAACCATCTTTTCTTTACTGACAGTCAGTGAGCTTTTCCACAAAGGGTAACGTGTGTGTGCTAAGTTGCTTCAGTCATGTCTGACCCTTTACGATCCTATAGAATGTAGCCTTCCAGGTTCTTCATGGGATTCTCCAGGAGAGAATACTGGACTGTGTTGCCATTTCCTTCTCCAGGCAGGGGACCTTCCTGAGCCAGGGGTCTCAGCCTTATGTCTCCCATATTAGCAGGCAATTTCTTTACCACTAGCACCCGTAGGGGATAGCTCCCAAAAAATCCAGCCATGCTCTACCCCCACCATTCTTATGTACATCTGATTATACATAGGGGTGTGTGTGCGCATGTTTGGTGTACGGTTACATGTGGATGTATGAATATTACTCAGTGTTCTCAAGAGAAGCAGAAACAGTGGGAGAGAGATGTGGGATGAAGGGAAAGGAAGAAAGGAGGAGGAGTAAGACTTATTCTAAAGAAACTGTCTCACATGATCGCAGTAGCTGACAAATATGAAATCTGTAGGGCAGGCTCTCAGTGTTATCTACCCTACCCTTCTTCTGGCTGCTTCTGCATATGAGATGACAAGTTTCTCATCTTTGGAGGAAGCCCTGAGACAGAAAAGGAGGGAGAACATAGTTGATGTGGGTGTCTGCAATGTGAATGAAACCGTAAGACCCACCCAGAAATAAGAAATAGGCTGGATGTATGTTATGGTGACTGTCAGAGATAATGTACTTTTAAACTGGTGAGTGGAAATGCCTTGGCATTTCCTTTATTTACTGAGAAACTGGAATCACAAATATCAGGAGGCAAAATTCACCTAATACATGTAGTACCATGTACTACAACATGGTCTAGTAGCTTACTCCTTGGCCTTTATCCATGAGAAATGAAATATATGTTCATACCAAGACTTTTACACATTAATAAATATTCATAGCAGTTTTGCAAGTATTCATAGCAGCAAAACAAAATTTTGCTATAATTTTTGGCAAAATTATAATCCTCAAAATGTAGAAAAATATGTATAAATAAGTGAATAGATAAACAACTTGTGGAATATATATAAAACAAAATACAAAGCAGCAATAAAAATGAAAAAACTATTGATACATCTAATAACATGAATTAATCTCAAGATAGCTGCATTTTGTTTAAATAGCCACTCATAAACGTTATGTACAAGTCCATTTATATAACAAGTCCATTGAGTCAGTGATGGCATCCAATCATGTCATCCTCTATTGCCCTCTTCTCCTACTGCCCTCAATTTTTCCCTATGGATGGGATGAAAGGGAAGGATAAAGGGACAGAAGGGAGGCATCCAAAGTAACCCAAATAAAATTTTGGAGATTTTAATTGTGGTAATGATTTCATTATATATATATATATATATATATATATATATATATGCTTCCACATATGTCATTTTAAATATGTATAGTTTATCATGCCAATTGTGCCTCAGTAAGGATGTAAAATGAAATATTAAGATAAGATCAAAGTTATCAAAACTTACCTCTTTGCCACAGTCCACCTTTTCCTAGACTGATTATCTAAGGTGAAATATCAGAGTCGCCTGAGTGTTCTCAGCAGCCTCTACTAGTCATCCTAGGTTGCTTATCATATCATTTAACTTGTGGAAGATTACAATTTTGTATAGAAAAACATAGATGTTACAAGGGAAATTGTGCCTAGCCAGATTTGCCAAATTTTAGAGCATGTTGGGAGAGAAAAATAAAAGTAAAATGACTGCAATCAATCTAAGAAACCAGTGGTTGGGTTCAAAATTAAAAAAAAAAAAATCTTTTGGAGGTTTTTCATAAGAAATAAGAAAAACCAAGGAAGTATTTGCTTTCTGTAAGGATCATATCTCTTTTCCACCAAAAATACCTCTATGATAATGCTTATAGATATTTTATTTTGAACAGTGTAAATTAGACTATACTTTAACATAAACCTCTTTTTAATTTTTCTCATTAGGTTCTATCTTACCTAAAAAGATATGTGATTAATTATAGGGTTCTAAAGGCACGAGATTCTAAAGAATCCACCTGCCAATGCAGGAGATGCAAGAGACATGGGTTTGATCCTGGGTAAGGAAGACCTCCTGGAATAGGGAAATGGCACTCTGCCCCACTATTCTTGCCTGAAAAATCCCATAGGCAGAGGAGCCTGGAGGTCTACCATCCACGGGGCTGCAAAGAGTTAGATGTGACTGAGGACACAAAGGCAGAGAGTTCAGACTTCCAAGTGATATTTTCCCAAAATATCTTTTATAATCGTTTGATTTCTCTTGACTTCTCATTATTATACTCAAATCATTCCACAAATAATTTTATTAGTACAATCTGCATGTAGGCACTTGTTCACTAACATTTTAAGTGTAGGTCCTCAATTATCCAACTCTGTTATTAAAAAGGATGAGTGAAATATAGGATGATTTACTTAAATTTTTTATTTTATTGTGTTGTGTTTATTATGAATCCATATACATTTTAAGTGTATAGCTTAGGATTTAAAAATATATTATATTTATTTAAAATTGTCTAGATCAACAGCTGACCAATCACAGCTCACTCACCAAATTGATTTGGCAGCCAGTCATCTGTCTTTATGAATACACTTTCACTGGAACACAGTCATGATCATTTACTTACACACTGTCTATGGCTACAGAGTCAAGTAGCTGCACTCATTTCACATGCTACCAAGGTAATGCTCAAAACCCTTCAACCTAGGCTTCAACACTATGTGAACCAAGACCTTCCAGACGTACAAGCTGGATTTAGCAAAGACAGAGGAACCAGGGGTCAAATCACCAACATCTGCTGGATCATAGAAAAAGCAATGAAATTCCAGAAAAATATCTACTACTGTTTCATTGATTATGCTAAAGCCTTTGACTGTATGATCACAACAAACAGTGGAAAATTCTTCAAGAGATGGGAATACCAGACTATTTTATCTGCCTCTTGACAAATCTGTAAGCAGGTCAAGAAGCAACAGTTAGAACTGGACAGGGAACAATAGACTGGTTCCACATTGATAAAGGAGTACATCAAAACTGTACATTGTCACTCTGCTTATTTAACTTATATGCAGAGTGCATCATGTGAAATGTCAGGGTGGAGGAAGCACAAGCTGCAATCAAGATTACTGGGAGAAATATCAGTAATTCAAACATGCAGATGACACCAGCCTTATAGCAGAAAGCAAAGAATTAAAGAGCCTTTTGATGAAAATGAGAGAGGAGTGTAAAGCTGGCTAAAAACTCGACATTCAGAAAACTAAGATCATGGCATCTGGTCCCATCACTTAAAGGCAAATAGATGGAGAAAAAATTGAAACAGTGATAGACTCTAGTTTCTTGGGCTTCAAAATCACTGCTGGAGAAGGAAATGGCAGCCCATTCCAGTATTCTTGCCTGGAGAACCCTGCGGGTGGAGGAGCCTAGTAGGTTGCTGTCCATAGGGTTGCACAGAGTCGCTCACAACTGAAGCAACTTAGCATGCATGCATGCATTAGAGAAGGAAATGGCAACCCACTCCAGTATTCTTGCCTGGAGAATCCCAGGGAAGGAGAAGGCTGGGGGCTGCCATCTATGGGGTTGTACAGAGTTGGACACGACTGAAGGAACTTAGCAGCAGCAGCAGCAGCAAAATCACTGCAGATGGTGATTGCACCTATGAAATTAAAAGACATTTGTTCTTGGAAGAAAAGCTATGACAAACCTAGACAGTGTATTAAAAAGCAGAGATATTACTTTGCCAATGAAGTTTCATCTAGTCAAAGCTATGGTTTACCCAATAATCATGTATGGCTATGAGAGTTGGACAATAAGGAATGTTGACTGCCAAAGATTTGATACTTTTGAACTGTGGTGTTGGAGAAGACTCTTGAGAGTCCCTTGGACACCAAGGAGATAAAACCAGTCAATCCTAAAAGAAATCAACACTAAATATTGATTGGAAGGATTGATGCTGAAGCTCTAATATTTTAGCCACCAGATGTGAAGTACTGATTCATTTGAAAAGACCCTGATGCTGGGAAAGTTTGAAGGCAGGAGGAGAAGGGGACAACAGAAGATGAGATGGTTGGATGGCATGACTGACTCAAGGACTTGAGTTTGAGCAAACTCCAGGACGTGGTGAAGGACAGGAAAGCCTGGCATGCTGCAGTCCATCGAGTCACAAAGAGTCAAACATGAGCAACTGAACAGCATAATAAAAGGCTCTCCAGGTGGCTCAGTGGTAAAAATCCACCTGCCAAATGGAGACCAGGAGACATGAGTTCTGCCTCTGGGTTGGGAAGATCCTCTGGAAAAGGAAATGGCAGCCCACTCCAGTATTTTTGCCTGAGGAATGCAATGGACAGAGGAGCCTGACTATATAGTTCATGGGGTTGTAAAAGTTGAGCATGACCTAGTGGCTGAACAACAGCAACAACATACATGAGAAAAATTATGCTTTTAACCATTTTAAGTGTATAGCTTTGGATTTTAAAAAATAGTATATTTATTTAAAATTGTTTAGATCAGGAATTGGCCAACTACAGCTCACTCACCAAGTTGACTGGCAGCCATTCATCTGTTTTTATAAATACACTTTCACTGGAACACAGTCATTCTCATGCATTTACATATCATCTATGGTTGTAGAGTCAAGAATTTGCAACAAAGGCCATATGGTCTGGAAAGCAAGAAATATTTACTATCTGGCTCCTTATAGAAAGTTTGTCCATCCTTGATCTTGAATAAATAAGTTACTTCTGTCACTTAAGAAAATTCTAAGATTGCTATGTTGATAGTCAAAAGGTTTAGCAAGTTAAGACTCTTAAGCCAGGTCTATCATTAACTGTGACAACTGAAAAGTTCCATCATGTTTTGGTCATCAGTCTTCTCAACTCATATATGTTGGATTAAATAATTTTTACAATCCTGTCTAACTTGAATGTATATTAACTAAAATATTTAAATATCTGGAAAGTGAAAGTTGCTTAGTCATGTCCAACTCTTTGTGAACCCATGGACTATACAGTTCATGGAATTCTCCAGGCCAGAATACTGGAGTGGGTAACCTTTCCCTTCTCCAGGGGATCTTCCCAACCCAGAGATCAAACCCAGATCTTCCACATTGCTGGCGGATTCCTTAATGAGCTGAGCCACAGGGGAATCCCTTAAATATCTGGAGGAGGTTGTTAACACTTCTGATTTCACTGATAGTGTCTTTATTCTTTGTCCTCTAAGTCTTTTGGAGATGGAAGAACATATTCAATAAATGAAAATTTCATAATGCAAACTATTGACATTTAAATTATTCATTGAGGTTTATAATACCAATGAGCTAAATACATTAAGTTAATATTTTAATATTCTATAATTAGTATAATTTGAAATTAAAAGTTAATCATAGCTGTATCCTATGCCTTCAGTGACTCAGCCCTTTAGCCAGTACTGTTATATGTGAAAACAAAGATTTGGCATGCCTAAGATTGAGAATTACTTCAAAGCATCACCTTACCTCTGGATTAATTTCAAAGCACACAGGTTTGTTTTTAGTAAGCCAATAGGCAAAATAAGTGGGTTTTATGATATAATGATAAAACAAAATTGTTCTCTCAGTCATCAGTAAAAGCCAAAGGAAGAAAAGACTATTAATACTATTCAAAGCAGATTCATTGTTAAATTTTTTAAAGATATAGAAAACTGGAAACAATGTGGCTATTAGCTTATTTATATGTTTTCTAAGGTTTTGAATAGCTGAATAGCATGCTATTAACCAGAAAATTTTCTAAACACTACTCTTCAGTTATATTGGTGAATACATTTGCATTTCATTGAGTAATACAGACACTATTATGTTATTGGAAACATATTATATTAAAATTTCTTTAAAGTAAACTGCTGTTGACATGTATTGATTCCATTGACTTGAAACTTAAAAGTCAACCACAATATAAATACAAGACTTTCGAAAGTATGAAAGAACTTGTAAAGCATTTCCTAAAGCTATGTTATTTCACCAATGAAGAAATAAGGCTCTAAAAGTAAATTCTCCAAATTCCCATGGATAGACATGCAGGCTGGAACCCTGTCTCTGGGTCTGTTCTATTTAATCCTTTAAATTGAATTTTCCAGTTAGTTATCAAGGCTAAAATCCAAAACATATTTAGGCAAAATTATCTAAATAAATAGTATATTCATTTGATGTTTTTCTATATCTTTATATTCCGAAGAGGTTACATGAGTCACAACAAATGACCTTCCCTTGTCTTATGTGTGGATGGGGTGGAGAGAATGTTCTAATTAGTCATCAGACCTGTCTCATCATTAATAACAGCTAAAGCTGTACATATATGTCAGAAAAAATTCCCAGAAAAGTATGAGAGAGCGATATGACATAAAACATAAAACAATGTATTCAAAAATTTTAAACTGTGGTCAGTCATTGCTATTCACTGCTGAAAACAACAGCTAAGCATCAAAGTCTTTGAGATTTTTACTTTTAGTTTTTTTATAAGACTATTAAGCACTGGAGTAAAATTAAAGAAACTAAAGTTAGAAAGTAATCAACACTGTGTTTTCTCTTTTAATTGAAAAGTAAAATGCCGTTCTGGTTCAGCAACTGTGGCATAGAATTTCTTTTAATCCTTCTCCCCACTCCTCTCTTTTCAACAAGTTTCTTAATTTAGCTGGTGGAGATAACTAGTAACGCAAGCTTGAGTTAACAAATAAAAAGGGATTAATAAAAAGCACTGCATCCTCATTTCTGATATCAGAATTATATTTTTTTTCTTTATTCAAATCAAAACAAAGATCTTTATACTTTCCATAAATAGTTATTTTTATCTGTCTTTATATATCTTTTAAAAATATATAGGCGTTTTCTTCCTAGTTCATTAACTTCATAGTAAGTTTTCCCTTTATGATTATTCATTTAATCAAAGACCAACATTTTATTTTGATAGATAGCTTTAAAAATTAAGTATTTTAAATCTCTCCAGGTTTTACTCAGTGGTATTTTTAAGAGATAGTTTTCCTTTCTATCAATCACACTTCTATCCTTCTTTCCTTACTGAAAGGGGAAGACATATGGAGAAGAGATGCGTGAAGGTCATCACCGAAGAGTCATAAACCATTGTGAATAATGCCAGAACTATAATTTAATTAGTGCCCCATCTGTCACTTTCTGTTTGACGAGCACTAAATGTCCAATTATCATTTAATATCTGCTCTAATCAGTTCTGGCAAATTTTGCAGGCACACAAGAGATGACATTAATAGATGAAAGTGAGGCTACTCTTGCCACATTATCAGAAAAAAATCTTGAGCAGCCCTGACTTACAATCAGGAAGGTAAGAATTTATTCCAATTAGCAGTAATGACATTTTATATCAGTGATGTTATGGGACATCTAGAAAAGAATTCTCTTTGTTCTCTCAAGAAGTTAAGAAAGTAGCCCTGCCTGTGATTCTTCTGGAACTATTTTAAGGATTCAAAGATTAAAAAAATTTTTTTAAGTAATCTATGTAATCAGCCAGGCTTGATGTAATGTCTTTGAAAGCCATCTATTTCTGGGTTAGTCAACCACCTTCTGCAAACTAGTTTTTCCACAGACAAAAGCATTGTTAGAGTGCATTGAATCCATGGGGAGTTTTGTAAGTCATGCATATTCTGAGTATATTAAAAAAAAAAAAAAAAAAATTTTTATTTGTATTGAGGTATAGCCAACTAACAATGTTGTGATAGCTTCAGGTGAATAGTGAAGGGGCTCAGTCATACATATGCCATAACCATTCTATTTTGGACATTGTCTTCTGTAACAGGAACATGATTTAGTAAGGGACTCTCCACTTAAAAATGATAGTATTTCAAAATTTGGCCAATTTGTATAATAGTGAAATAAAGAGAAATTTTACAAATTTGTTCCCATTGCTAAAAAAAATTTTAACAGCATTCCAACTGTGCCTACTGCTACTACTGCTACTGACAAGTTTAATTTAATTTTTAAAACTTAGAATTATAACCCAAAGACTTTTAACTGTTGTGAAATTACTAAAAGCATGTAATAATCCATGCGGCACTCTTATCATTATTAACATTTTTTCTAGTGATTCTTTATTTTACTTTTAAAATGAGAAAAAATATATATGTTTTAATTGTTGATTGAGAAAGTAAAAGCCCTCAAGAAATTTCACAATTTTACAGAATAACTGCAGTAGGTTATTAGTTATTTTAGATACAAAAACTGAGGCCAAGAGAGTTGCTTAACTTGCTTTATACTTGAATCAACAAGTAAAGCTTTTCAAAATTACTTCTTCCTACAGTGTTGCATATTACTAAATATCTTTTCAATCACAATTTCGTATGAGGTACGCACCTCCACAATAAATAAAACTGCATTCTATTCATCAACAAGAAAAATTAGTAAACATTTTGGATTCAAAATAGTAAAATTCTGAATTTGAATATTTGGGGTCATGATCTAGTTGAGTAGCTTCTGTTAAAATAACAACAAAACATAGTTTTAGATCATACGGATTATCTGCAAGTACGTATAAAGCAAAAAATCTGATAAATATTTAATATATTTTAACACATGATCTATTCACTTTAGTCATGAGAGCCTAATCTTCCCTCAGCTATGCCTCTCTTCTTTTGCCCAGTAATGTATAAGCTTGGATGAAAAAGGGCCAGTAATTTACGTCTATCTGCCTAAAACTTAAGCAGTAATAGAAAACAAACTCTCATATGAAAACCTGTGCATGCTAAGTTGCTTCAATCATGTCCAACTCTATGCGGCCCCATGGACTGTAGCCCGAAGGCTCCTCTGTCCATGGGATTCTTCAGGCAAGAATACTGGAGTTAGCTGCCCTGCCTCCTCCAGGGGCTCTTCCCCAACTAGGGATGGAACTCACCTCTCCTGCACTGGCAGGTGAGCTCTTTACCACTAGCACTACCGGGGAAACCCCATATGAAACCCCATGCGTGCATGCTAAGTCACTTCAGTCATTTCCAGTTCTGTGAGACCCTATGGACCACAGCCCGCCAGGCTTCTCTGTCCTGGGGATTCTCCAGGCAAGAATACTGGAGTGGGTTGCCATTTCCTTTTCCAGGGGATCTTCCTGACTCAGGGATCAAACTGGGTCTTTTACCTCTACCTGCACTGGCAGGTGGGTTCTTTACCACTAGGGCCACCTGGCAAGCTCTCATGTGTCCCTAAATGCAAATGCTTATAACATGAGAGATGAAGGCTCTTCCTCTTGATTTAAAATTGAATTATTAATTCTTCCTAATACATGTTTTTGTAAGTGGTCAGTAAAGTCTTTCCTTGACTATGGTTTTCTTTAAGGAGAAATATATTTCATAGAGAATTGGGGTTCCTAATTCCAGTTTTCTTTCTAAATGAAGTGACTTGTATCTCTACCATAAGTGACTCTTTCTACAAAAATATTCTCAGGAAACTGAACTTTATGCCTTCTTACAGTTGTTCCTAAGCCAAAGAAAGACAGATTCTCTCCAGTGATCAGAATTAAATATTTAAAATAAAGCCTCTTGCATTACACTGCACATCAAACTATATTTCTAGCAGTAAAAAATTAAAAGTCACTAATAGATTCATATTCCTATAAGATTGAAGCTGAGACTGAACTGACTTTGGCTTGATTTCAGCAAAAAATTGTCAGGCTGTTGTTTGACTCCTAATTATTCTGCCCACCTCAAAGCACAGTTTGGCTGAAAGTATTTAGAGAATAAAATATTGCTTTCTGTGCCTTTGACAGAGGTAAGAGAAAGGGATTGTATCACTACTGTACATGAGGGTGAGTTCTCATTATGCATTTCTATGTGATTTTGTTGACCTATAACTTGTAAAAACCTACTGAGCTTATGAGCCCAAACTTTAATTGTCAAATTTTAAAAGCATTAGCTGGGAGATCCTGAGTCACAACATAAAGCAGTTCTGTTGGGATAAGGAAAGTAAAATCAAGCAGCAAGTTTAAACTCCAAAGTAATTTTTCCCTATGGGAACATATCACCATATGAGCCCTTTTCTATGAGATGGAATATTATTGATCCAAAATGCCATCTTTACAGTACATGCTTAAAAAGCAACCTTGGTGTAAGACACTACCAAAAAATGTTTCTAGAGTCTAAATCTCGTGTTAATGAAAGATGTTCCATTTTAAGTATTTGGAGCCAAGGGGCTCATTTACCTAACTCATCGGCGTTTGTTTGCATCTCTTTATTAAGCAATTATACTAGAAATATTTATCCCAGATACTATGATGAATAGGTAAAGAACACATTGCTAAAGAGGGAAAAAGCAAACAAACATGGTCTCCATCTTGGTTTGGGAGTCAATCTGCAAAGTTTTGGTGTGGTGTCAGAAATACCACTTTCATAAGCAAAAAACAGCTGTCAGAGACAAAGATCTAAAGATAGCTCCTATTCCTGTACTAGTTTACTCATTAGCTTTTATACTGAGTTCCTAAGTGTTAAATTTCAGTTCAGTTTTGACTTAGAGAATCTGCTTAAACCTAGAAGTGTTACTTATAGGAAAGTAGACAAATAGCTGTGGTATATTGGAGATGAGCTAACTCATAGGAAAGGAACTTCTGGTTTCTTCTATGTCTTGGTCCCAGAGACTCATAACATCCTGGGAGGCATCATGGGGGAAGAGATGCTTTCAAAAACACCAGAGTTCTCTAATCAATAATCTTTCATTTCCCTCCCTTTGAAGAGTGTCAGATCACTGCACCACCAGAAGGAATTCACTCCGATTCTCTCTAGGAGATTGCATAGTAATATTAACTAATGAAATAGGTATTTAAATCACAAATCAAATAATGCAGTAGTTGGCAATGTCAAGAAAGCATTTCTCAATTTTCTAAAGTTCTGTGAATTTTAATTAAGACCTCTGAAAATCTATATTATTCAGTAAATTCAATCCTTTTACTTAATGACTTGAACTTTGTGTGATTATTCACTTGTAGAAGTGAAGTCTCCAGGGGCAGCACAGAGAACTCAGTCTCCACCTATCTGAAACACTTATCTTTTGATAATCTCCAGTCAAGTCCTAACCTCTCCACTTCTCAAAACAAATATTTAATTTAATGAAAAGAGTGTCATTATTCTTATAGGTGAGAAAATATCCTCTCAACTCCTACACTTCAGGAATTATATATACTATTCATTTTAAATATTTGAATTATAATTTTCTTCTAGTATGACTGGTTAAGGGCTTCCCTGGAGACTTAGATGGTGAAGAATCTGCCTGCAGTGCAGGAGACATGGGTTCAATCTCTGGGTCGGGAAGATCCCTTAGAGAATAGATGGAAACCCACTCCAGTATTCTTGTCTGGAGAAGTCTATGGATAGTGGAGCCTAGAGGGCTACAGTTAGTGGAGTCACAAAGAGTTGGACATGACTGAGCAACTAATGCACACACACACACACACACACACACACACACACACACAGAGGATCGGTTAAAAGCAAAAAGTCACCATCCATACCTAAAAGAGGTCAGTTCAGATACACATTTCACAGTAACATCATTATTGCTGAATGTAATTGGTTTGTATTAAACACAAGCGGTACAGTTTAATGTATTCCTACCATTTTAAATACAACAATATCCTTGGAGCCTGCAAGAGATAACGGAATTTTAGCGAACTATTATTCCAACTCATCAGACTTTCTGAAGAGGTCTCCTAGTGGACAGAGTAAATTGGGCTCCTTGTTTAAAATCTGGCATGCATTACTCTTAGTTTAACCACTAAGCTCTCACAACCCTGAGCCTCACTGATTGAGTGCCAACACTCATTTTCAAGATTTTCAGAAAGGCAAGGTAATCTGATCCATTCACAGACAGAATTACTAAGACAAGGAAAACAATGGGAAATTTGCAATGACAAGTACAGTAAATAATATTCTCTTATTAAAATTCAGGCTGCTGTGCTGCGATTCATGGGGTGGTGAAGAGTCGGACATGACTGAGCGACTGAACTGAACTGAACTGATGGCAACTAAAGCATATGGGTTAGCAGACATTTTTACATAGCTCATGAGAGAAAATGACTTGTTTACATTAAGGAAAGAAGATGCAGTTTTGACAACATTCTGAAAAACAATAATATACATGGTAATCAGGAATGTTCCATTAAAAAATATAGCAATCCCCACTTTTTAAATATAAATTTAAATTTCTGAATTTAACATAATTTTACCATACTGGAAAATTTTTTGCCCTGCAAGAAATGCAAGTAAAACTATAAAAGGATTTTTCAATATTAATTTCAATGATTAATGAAGGTCAGGAACAGCAGCGGTAAGGAGATACCCCTCATCCAAGGTAAGGAGCAGCAGCCGTGCTTTGCTGGAGCAGCCATGAAGAGATATACCATGCCCAAGGTAAGAGAAACCCAGGTAAGATGGTAGGTGTTGCAAGAGGGCATCAGAGGGCAGACACACTGAAACCCTACTCATAGAAAACTAGTCAGTCTAATCACACTAGGACCACAGCCTTGTCTAACTCAATGAAACCAAGCCATGCCTGCAGGGGCAACCCAAGACGGGCGGGTCATGGTGGAGAGGTCTGACAGAATGTGGTCCACTGGAGAAGGGAATGGCAAGCCACTTCAGTATTCTTGCCTTGAGAACCCCATGAACAGTATGAAAAGGCAAAGTGATAGGTTACCAAAAGAGGAACTCCCCAGGTCATTAGGTGCCCAATATGCTACTGGAGATCAGTGAAGAAATAACTCCAGAAAGAATGAACTGAACTAAATGAATTCCAGTGTTAAATCTAGCATTTGAAGGTTAAAAAAATAAAGCAAATGGTTAATGGATATTGTACTTTATAAAGTGTATAAATATGTAATTAAAAAGTAACTAAAGAAGAAAAAAGAGATGGCTTTTATTTATTATGCTTATTAATAACCTTATACTCAATCATGACATGCATATTTTGCAGGAAAACTTCTTAATAGAAGGGACTGACATCACTCCGAGAAATGCAAATCAAGACCACAATGAGGTACCATTTCACTCCAGTCAAAGTGGCTGCGATCCAAAAGTCTACAAGCAATAAATGCTGGAGAGGATGGGGAGAAAAGGGAACCCTCTTACACTGTTGGTGGGAATGCAAACTAGTACAGCTATTATGGAAAACAGTGTGGAGATTCCTTAAAAATTGCAAATAGAACTGCCTTATGACCCAGCAATCCCACTGCTGGGCATACACACTGAGGAAACCAGAAGTGAAAGAGACACATGTACCCCAATGTTCATTGCAGCGCTGTTTATAATAGCCAGGACATGGAAGCAACCTAGATGTCCATCAGCAGATGAATGGATAAGAAAGCTGTGGCACATATACACAATGGAGTACTACTCAGCCCTTAAAAAGAATAAATTTGACTCAATTCTAATGAGATGGATGAAATTGGAACCAATTATACAGAGTGAAGTAAGCCAGAAAGAAAAACACCAGTACAGTATACTGACACATATATATGGAATTTAGAAGATAGTAATGATGACCCTATATGTGAGATGACAAAAGAGACACAAAGGTATAGAACGGACTTTTGGACTCTGAGGGAGAGGGAAAGGGTGGGATGGTTTGGGAGAATGGCACTGAAACATGTATACTTTCTTGTAAGAAACGAAGCACCAATCTATGTTCAATGCAGGGTGCAGGATGCATGGGGCTGGAGCACAGGATGATTCAGGTAGAGGATGTGGGGTGGGAGGTGGGAGGGGGCTTCGGCATTGGGATATTGTGTTCACCAGTGGCTGATTCATGTCAATGTATGGCAAAACAAATACCGTATTGTAATTAAAAAAAAAAAAAAAAAAGAAGGGACTGACAACCTTGGAAAATCAAAGAAACAATTGAAAATTAATTTTCCCTTCATATTTTATTGAGAAGCCTACACTGGTTACTTTCATATTGTTAATATGAACAAGGAAGTATGTGAATTGTAACAAACACCTTCTATTATATTTAAGTTTTATATGAAGTTTTCATGAGTTTCAAAAACAAGATCCATTCTCTTCTTTTATAAAGTGTCTTTAAAAGTATAATACATAAGCATAATTTTAAAACATACTTAAATGTAGGAGAACAGATAAAATCAACATTTTAAGCTCCATTTAGAATACTCTCACTTTATTTGGCTATAAATCACAATTGAATCAACAGTGTGAAAATGTGGATATGATTCTAACAGTTAAATGGAATAACTAATTTTTATCTCTGTAAGTATTTACTTTTTCTGGATATGGAAATATCCCTGATTCTCTCTATATAAAATAAATACAATATGATAGAGAACTGATGGAAAATAATTTTAAGTGATACCAGTTTCAGTGATGTATTGATTGCCAACTACTCTGAGCTAGACACTATTCTGGGCAAAGGGGATTCAGAAGTAAATGAGTCTAAGCCCCTTCTTTCATGAAGCTTCCTGTCAAGTCTCCACAATTACTTCCTAGTCTTTCTTTATGTTAAGAAAACATTTTTAGTCATTTTTACTTTTAAGTTGAGTGCACCAGAAAAAAAATTTTAACATGGGCAAAAATATTTATTTTAAGACTAATATGATTGCTATTTGTCAGCAAATTAATATAGCCATTTCCCCCTTCTCAGTTAAGGAAATTGTTTACTTGGGGGTGGAGGAAAGTAGCATAACTTGAATAAAAATTCTTTCTTTACTTATTTTATTTTGCCATTTGTGTTAAATGATTTTTACACTGAAGCATCAGGAGCCACATAGACAGCTCAAACAAAACATGAATATACAAAAGAAAATGTACCCAGAGCTCAAATGTGAATTATAAAGGATATGGTAAATTTCATGTTTTGGGTTCCCAGTGTAGAGAATTATCTTGCTCTTTCAAAAGCAACAAGAGGTGCTTTCAACTGAATGAAAAAAGATACCCACAATCAGCCTACCTGTCAGTCTCAACATTTTAGGGGAAAATGGCAATGAAGATATAACATGTACATATTAAGGTAGCTATTTTTGGTTTGAAAACCTGTAATTTTTGTGTAAGAGTTAAAATAGGCATCTGTTCTCTTATTTCCAATGAGGGAAAAATAGGATCACCATCTGAAACATTGTACTGTATTTTTAAACCAAATATGCTTTTTTCTCAACAGTAATTTACTAAAATATGCACACGATGAAAATGAAGAGAGACATAGAAATTTAGAAAATCAAATACTACCACAAGTTTTCTACTTTCATATATTAACAAAAGGATAACCCATTTGTGTGAATCCAGTTGGTCTATGAATTGGTCTATGAATTTATTATGATAATCAATATTAAGAAGGTTAAGTATTACTATTAAGAAAAAGGTCCTCAAAACGTACCTCTGGGGAAAAATTAATGATAAAGATATGCTTTTATCCTTTTCCTTATCTTAAATATTCCTTTTTTCATTCTTGTCTGCCTCTTTATATGGATCTGATATCACCAAGTACTATTCATGTTCCTATATATCCTGCTCCCAACTCTTCCAATTTCACAGTTTCATACATCAAAAAATATCTGAGCACTCTTTCATTCTGAGTCTTTAAAATGACTGATGTGTTCATATCAGCTGATGCTGAAGTTGAAGTTTCAGTACTTTGGCCACCAGATGAGAAGAGCCAACTCATTGGAAAAGACCCTCATGCTGGGAAAGATTGAGGGCAGGAGGAGAAGAGGGCGATAGAGGTTGAGATGGTTGAATGGCATCACCAATTCAATGGATATGAACTTAGGCAAACTCCAAAAGATGGTGAGGGACAGGGAGGCTTGGTGCACTCCAGTCCATGGGGTCACAAAGAGTCTAACACAACTAAGTGACTGAACAACATTTTGGAGGAATATTGTATAGAGTTTAGAATAGGCTATGAATTATGTTCATTGTCAGGAATCTGCATAAAATGTCTCATCTTCACTCAAATTATTACATCATTAGTAGAGATGGGCCTCCTTGATGGGTAGGTGGTAAAGAATCTGCCTGTAATGCAGGAGACATGGGTTCAATCCCTGGGTAAGGAAGACCTCCTGCAGAAGGAAATGGCAACCAACTGCAATATTCTTGCCTAGGAAATCCCATGGGCAGAGGAACCTGGCAGGATAGAGTCCATGGGGTCTCAAAGAGCCGAACATGACTTAGTAACTAAATGACAAAACAAGAAAGTATAGATGCGTGTAATGTTTTAGTTTTCGAGTGGTCTACTGAGACTGACTTGTGGATTCCATTTAAACACTTTGTCCTGGGGGCTTCCCTGATGGCTGCAGTGGTGAAGAAGCCATGTGCCAGTGCAGGAGACACAAGTTCAGTCTGTGATCCAGGAAGATCCTACATACCGCAGAGCAACTGGGCCTGTGAGCCACAGCTACTGAATCTGTGCTCCAGAGCCTGGGAGTTGAAATTGCTGAAGCCCGTCTGGCTAGACTCTGTGCTCCACTACAAAAGAAGCTACCACAATACAAGCCTGTGTACCGCATCTAGAGAGTAGCCCTGCCTACTGCAACTAGAGAAAAACCCATGCAGCAATGAAGATAGAACACAGCCAAAGATAAACAAAAAATAAAATTACAAATACTTTGTCCTGCATTCTCGTTTTTGGAAAATAAAAATAAAAAAGAATAAATTCTAATTTGGACCTGGAACAATTGCAATCAGGAGTTTTGGCTTCCTAGCTTCTAGTTTATCTTGAGTTTTGTTTGTTTGTTTGTTTTTGAAATCAATAAAAGTATATTTGCACATGTAAACGAGCTCACCCACAGAACATGTTTTCAGAAAAGGATAGTATAGTTGTCTTAATGCTCCATTCCCACTCCCACCTACACTTGTAAATGAAAAATATACATTCAAGTATATACAAATTTTAAAGTATGAAATTATCATTTCAATAAAACACCTTAAAATGGTCCTAGTATACAGTAAATGAAAAAAAATTAAATCATCCACTATATTGTAATAAGAAATTTCCCATGGGAGGAAGTGATACAAAAAACAAGAACAATTAGAATTAATTGAATTACTGAGCAATGAAAGAAGAAACAGGGCTATCAGAAACATCCTGAGAGGTGACTTTGTCATCCAGAAACACAAGACTCAGGTAAACTGTGCAAACTCAATCTTTTAAGAGGAAAAGGAGACATTGTTTTGGTAGATTCAGATGAGTTGTGAATAAGGTCACCAAGATAATCTATCTTTGAAAATTACTTTAATCTCATTAGTACAGTGTCTTAGAGTAAGTACACAGCACAGGGAGATGATATTCAAACACTACAAGACTGTGTTTCCTCAAGTTGTTGACACTTACTGCATTCATACTTTATCACTGCATAGATCTTCATGGGAGAAAAATATTGCTGTGGACTGGAAATTTTCAGAAACCCATTTAAAGTCACTAATTCAGAGGCAGCGGGCGGTGGGCAGCGGATAGGGGGTGGGGGGGTGGCTTTCCCTGGTGGCTCAGTGGTAAAGAATCTGCCCACCAATGCAGGAGATATGGGTTAGATCCCTGGGTCAGGAAGATCCCTAGAAAAGGAAATGGCAACCCACTCCTAATATTCTTGCCTGGAGAATCCCAAGGACAGAGGAACCTGGGAGGCTACAGTCCATGGGGTCTCAAAGTGTCAGACATGACTGAGCCACAGAGCACAATTCATAGGGATAAGTATAATATTCTGTGAATGTGAATGTGTGAAGTCGCTCAGTCGTGTCCGACTCTTTGCAACTCCATGGACTGTAGCCTACCAGGCTCCTCCATCCGCGGGATTTTCCAGGCAAGAATACTGGACTGGGTTGCCATTTCCTTCTCCAGGGCATCTTCCCCACCCAGGGACTGAAACCGGGTCTCCTGCATTATAGGCAGACGCTTTACTGTCTGAGCCACCAGGGAAGTAAGACATGAGTATGTATACATTTACATATATATATAACTAAACTTTCTATAAATGTAAAAGGAAAAACATATGCCCTTACATTTCACAAAGTAGTTTATTACTTCTAACTTAGACATTGGTCAAAAACTGAGGACCAATATCCAAGTGCCCAGAAATGTGCCGATTAGGTCTCCTATGGGCACAAGTTCTCAGTAAGTTTCTGGACACTTTCTTGTGTATTCCTTTAAGTAATACAATCAAACAAGTAATCAAGAAAATTTGATTTATAAAGCTCTTGTAAACTCTGATGCTGGGAGGGATTGAGGGCAGGAGGAGAAGGGGACGACAGAGGATTAGATGGCTGGATGTCATCACTGACTCAATGGATGTGAGTCTGAGTGAACTCCGGGAGTTGGTGATGGACAGGGAGGCCTGGCATGCTGCGATTCATGGGTTCACAAAGAGTCAGACACAACTGAGCGACTGAACTGAACTGAATTGAATGATAAAAATATTAAGAAAATGATGACTGCTAAACCACTGGCATTCATAGATTTGTGCACTACTTGCCAAAGTATTAATATTTTGATTGTTCAGAATAAGGACAAATCAATTGAGTATATAAATAAGTGATAACCAACAACATTCCACATTTGATATGTTAGATATGTTGCATTTCCTAGAATGTTCCTATATTTTATTCTGAAGGGAAAAATTAACATTTTAGGAAATAAAAATTCATGGCTAGAATTAGAAATTATTTTTCCCATAAAAATGTGAATAAAATGTGGAGTCAAACAGCTGTGAGTATAAGTACAGAAGAGGAGATTAAGGAAATTAGCAAAAAGGTAGAGTCAAAGAAAAAAGAAATGAGAGAACGGTAAAAGAAGGAGATATTATAAATAGCAAATATCTACATAGTGTTTTCTGTAAGGCAGTATTAAGGCTTATATGTGTATATATTCTAATATAAAGATATTTACCATCCCTGGTGTAGACCTGAGTGTGAACCCAGGAATCTGACTCTTGAGGATGTGATTTTATGTGCTATATGATATGTTGCTCCTCAAGAATGCTATTAAAGCAGATGCACACAAAAGAATTTAGCAGAATAAGGAAACAAAAAAATTTTAAAAATCACTAATGTGACTTTGGAATTAGTTACTGAGACAAGAAAAATAGTTAATATCCTCTCCCATAAAACAATTCTAAAGTTGTATTAGTGTCAAAGAGAGGACAGGCAATTTTGTCCTTTGCCTTTGAAATCCAATTTATGATGTCCAATGCTGTAAATATTCAGCAATAGCTGTGATCTATAAATATTTAATACAAATGAAGTCATAAGTATAACTCAGACTAAATGCTAATTAAAAAATATAAAGAAGATTGGTAGTTACTTTCCACCCCAAACTTCCAGATGGTGTTTAATCAGCATACGTGACTATATTTAAGAATAGCATAATTTAAACAATAATTCAAAGGCAATTTGTCAGTTATAGCAAAGTAGCATTGGTAAAGATTCTGTGACTTTATCACAGTCCTTTTACTATATAGTTCTTATACAGTTATCTACTTTACTACCAATTTCATTGCTGCTGGTTTAATAATTTTTAAGTAGCTTGTCTTTGGACCTTGAGAAAAATAAAGTAATACACAAATTATTCAGAGTTTTAAAGAAGCTAGATTTATTTAAGTACAAGCCATGTAAGAAGACTCCAATAATCTTTTTACCATTCTACTTATGTTAAATAATTCCCATGATAGAAAATTGTCTCACAAATAATCTCAAGAGGAAGACATGAGAATGCCTTCAATCAGTTAAGCACCCAAGAATGATTATTAACTGATATCAATAATAACATAAATGTATTCAACATAACTGGGCAGAAATTAACCACGTGTAATTGATTTGATTTATTAGTTATTCCTGTTCAATTAGGTGTTAAGTACATGTGTGTATATACATATGTATGTTTGCATGTATGCATCTATGTATACACCTGGGCTTCCCAGGCAGTGCTAGTGGTGAAGAACCTGCCTACCAGGAGACATAAGAGATGCAGGTTGAATCCCTGGGTCAGGGAAGGTCCCCTAAAGGAAGAAACGGCAACCTACTCCAGCATTCTTGCCTGGAGAATCCCATGGACAGAGGAGCCTGGCAGGCTACAGTCTATAGAGTCACAAAGAGTTAGACATGACTGAAGCAACTTAGCACACATGCATGTACAGCTAGACTAGGTCGAGCTAACAATACACCTGAAGAACTATGGACAAACGTCCATAATATTGTGCAGGAGGTGGCAAACAAAAGCATCCCAAAGAAAAATAAAAGAAAGAAGGCAAAGTGGCTATCTGAGGAGGCTTTACAAATAACAGAAGATGGAAGAGAAGCAGAAAGCAACGGAAAGAGGGAAAAGTTCATCCAATTAAATGCTAAATTCCAAAAAATAGCTAGAAGAGACAAGAAGGACTTCTTCAATGAGCAGGGCTTAATAATAGAAGGAAACAACAAAAGGGAAAAGACTAGAGATTTCTTCAGGAAAGTTGGAAACACCCACGGAGCATTCCACCCAAATATGGGTACAGTAAATGATAAAAATGATTAAAGACGTAGTAGACACTGAAGAGATGGAGAAGAGATGGAAAGAATACACAGAACTGTACAAAAAAGAGCTTAATGAACAAGATTACTGTGATGATGTGGTTAGTCACCCAGAGCCTGACATTCTGGAGTGTAAAGTCAAGTGGACCTTAAGAAGCACTGCTGTTAATAAAGTTAGTGGATGTGATGAAATTCCTGTAGAACTATTCAAATCCCTAAAGGATGATGCCATCAAGGTTTTGCATTCATTCTGTCAGCAGATCTGGAAAACCCAGGAGTGGCCACAGGACTGGAAAAGGTCAATCTTCATTCCAGTCTCCAAGAAGGGTAGTACTAAAGAATGTGCTAACCCTCAGACAGTCACACTCATCTGCCATGCTAGTAAGGTCATGCTTAAAATCTTGCATGCTAGGCTTCAGCATTATGTGAACCAAGAACTTCCAGATGTCCAAGTTGGGTTTAAAAAAGAGGAACTAGAGATCAAGTTGCCAACATTCGCTGGATTATAGAGAAAACAATGAAATTTCAGAAAAACACCTATTTCTGTTTCGTTGACTACACTAAAGCCTTTAACTGTGTGGATCATGACAAACTGTGGAAAGCTTTTAGAGAGATGGGGATACCAGACCATCGTACGTGTCTCCTGAGAAGCCCATATGCAGGTCAAGAAGCAAAAATTAGAGTCTTGTATGGAACAAGTGATTGGTTCAAGATCAAGAAAGGGGGTACAACAGGGCTGTCTGCTGTTATTCTGTTTGCTTAACCTATACACTGAGCACATCATGAGAAATGCTGGGCTGGATGATTTACAAGCTGGAATCAAGATAGGCAGGAGAAATAATCTCAGATATGCAGATGATATCACTCTAATGGCATAAAGCAAAAAGGAACTGAAGAGCCTCTGCTGATTGTGAAGGAGGAGAGTGAAAGAGCCGGTTTAAGACTAAATATTAAAAAAAAAAAAAACAAACAAAAAAAAAAACAACAACTAAGATCATGGTATCTGGCTCCATTACTGCATAGCAAGGGGGAAAAGTGAAAGTAGTGACAGACTTCGTCTTTTGGAGCTCCAAAATCACTGCAGACGGTGACTGCAGCTATGAAATCAGAAAAAAAATTTCTTCTTGGCAGGAAAGAGATGACAAACCTAGACACTGTGTTGAAAAGCAGAGACATTACTCTGCTGACAAAGGTCCATATTATCAAGGCAATGGTCTTCTCCGTGGCCTTGTATGGTTGTGAGAGCTGGACCATAAAGAAGTCAGAACACCAAAGAATTTATGCCTTTGAAATGTGGTACTGCAGAAGACCATTGGACAGCAAAGAGATCAACCAGTCAATTTTAAGGGAGATCAACCTTGAATATCCATTGGAAGGACTAATGCTAAAATTGAAGCTCTAGTATTTTGGTAATCTGATGTGAACAGACAACTCATTGGGAAAGTTCCTGCTGCTGGGAAAGATTGAGGGCAGAAGCAGAAGAGAGCATCAGAGGATGAGATAGCTGGAGGGCATCACTGATGCAATGAATATAAACTTAGGCAAACTCCGGGAGATGGTGAGGGACAGGGAGGCCTGGCGTGCTGCAGTCCATGGGCTCACAGAGAGTCAAACAGGACTGGGCGACTGAACAACAACAACAATGCATGTATTTTATAGATTCTTAAAGTTCAAATACCAATCTCATCTCTAGTTGAAGTTCTTGAACCATAAATATAAAAAATTAATTCACTAAAATTAATGTCAAATTATTTAAAAATTCCAACTACTGTCCATCCACTTGGTTGAGGTGACTCTGCAGTAAAGAATCTGATCACCAATACAGGAGATTCAGGAGATATGGGTTCTATCCCTGGGTCAGAAAGAATCCCTGGAGAAGGAAATGGCAACCCATTCCAGTATTCTTGCCTGGGAAACCAGGAGCCTGGAAGCTTACAATCCATAGGGTCACAAAGAAGCAGACACAATTGAGTGACTGAGCACATAAGCACTTTGAATTTAAATATGTAAGGCTATATATATATAATTTAAATATATAAGGCTATATATATAATATATAAAGTAATTGTGCCTTAAAAATAGATAGCATTCAATTTTAAAAATGTTATTGCATGGAAATAAAAGATTGGCCTTAGTTTGCTGACTATTCTATCTTAGTCTATCTTAATCATAATGAAAATTATGAAAATTCCCATTAAAAGTACAGGTTTATAAATTTCTAAGGACTTTGTGTTGTGGGTAGAAAAATAGTGCCTGAGAGCATTAAATGGAATTCTAGGAATCACCTAATATGATTTTATTATACAAACAAAGAAAATAAAGCCTGGAGAAATCAAGGGCTTTAAAATCAGTTTTTGTTAGAGCTGGAACTAAATACCATGCCTACTGAATCATAATCCATGGCCCTTTAAAGCATTCAAGATTTCTTAACATATGGTCTCTGGAACACTAAGGTGCTAATAGATGTTAATAGCTATTCTCAAAACAACAGGAAAAAAATTTCCAACAGGGAGGTTATTTGGAGAGAGCTTAACTTTTACTAAAGTATGGACAGATTTTTAAGAATAAAAAAGAACTGTTGTAACACAGAGCTATAAACTATTAGTTATACAAGCTAAAGGGGTAAGAGGAGGGGGACTTGGTCAAACAGGGAAGAAGAGAGCCATGTCTGGAAGGCAATTCAGAGATTTGATGTTTAATGGAGGACAAGAAAAAAAAAAAAAGAGGTGACAAAAGCAGAGTTGAAACTAGGGAAATGAATACCTCTTCCTTTCCTTTTATTAACACAAGCAGATGCACATGGAAAGGCAATTAAATCTGTTCCTATAATCCCTACTGGTCAGCCTCCTGAGGCAGAAAACAAAGTAGTAAAGGGCTGATGAAAATTCTTGGTAGGGTAATCTGAAGATATATAGCCATGTAGCCAGAGCAACTTTGAAAACACATTAACAAACAAAGAATTAGCTTTGTTCACTGGACATAAGAGAATCTTTACTGATAATCTGTAAGATGGGAACAGAGCAATCAATGTGTTCAGAGTTTGCATCTGAATATTGCTTTTAAAGAAACAAATATTTCAATCTTGCATATAAATAATAATATAGATTAACAGCTTGGGAAACCCTGCAATCCATTCCACTGTGTATAAAAACTTCAGATCTTAGTAAAATTCTCTAAAATTCACATGCACTATTTTCTAGACAGTGTCCAATATTCTGGAAGCATTGCATAAACAATCTATTTTCAAAATTTTTGCATGGGAAGAACCAGGTAATGTGACTTTGCTGCTGGTTCCAAAAAGAACAAAGTTACTCTAGGGCTTCCCAGGTGGATCAGTAGTAAAGAATATGCCTGCCAATGCATGAGACACAGGAGACATGGGTCAGGATGGGTTAGATCCCTGGGTCAAGAAGAAATCTTGGAGAAGGAAATGGCAACCCACTCCAGTATTCTTGCCTGAGAAATCCCATGGACAGAGGCATTAACAGACTGGTGGGTTACAGTCCATGGGGTCACAAAGAACTGGATATAAGTGAGCATGCAGCAGAAAGTTACTCTAACACTAAATTTTAGCAAGGTTCTTAGGCTATGCATGAGTGATATATTAGTTCACTGAAGGATGGATTGTGGTACATTTAAAGATGTTTTCACTAAATCCTAAAACAATTACTAAAATAACAAAGAGAACTAATAAGGCAATAAAGAAAATAAAATGTAAAGTTTAAAAAAATCCCCAAGAAGTCAGAAAAAGTGGAAAAGGGAAACAAAGATCATAAGTAGAAAATAGATAACAAGAGAATACAATCTAACTATATTAGCAATCATTTTTAAACTACTGTGTTTTAAATGCTCCAATTAAAAGGAAGAGATTTTTCAGACTGACTTAAATAGAAAGGTTATGATGAAAGTGTATGATGCCTATAAGAAACACACTTTATAAAGACACAAATAGGTTAATAGTAAAATGATGGAATAAAAGACAGACCATGTTAATAACTAGCTAAAGGAAGCCTTCAGTGTTGCACAAAATGAGTTCAGAACAATTAATCATAAGAATATAACATTAATAAATGTTTATTCTTTGATAACCAAACTTCAAGACACTTAGAGCAAAAACTGTTAGAACTGCCAGGAGAAATATACAAGTTTACCATGACAGTCAAATATATGAATACCTTCCCTTCAATAACTGATACAAAATGTAGACAGAGAATCAGTAAAATTACAGAAAATACTTTCAATTAATTTGACCTAATGGATACTTCTCTCAGCAATAAAAGAGTGTGCATTATTTTTAAGGGCACCTGAAATAGTAATTAAGATAACCTATATTCTGGGTCATAAAGTAGGTTCAATAAGTTTAAAATGATTCATATCATATATAGAACATTCTCTACCCAAACTGGAATTATATAAAAATTTATTCCTAAAATACAACTGGAAGTTGTGAACATTTGGAAACTAAATTTAAAAATTCTAAATAATTAATGAGTCATAAAAAAGATCAAAGGAAATATTTTAAACTGAATGACAATGAGAAAACAACTTATCAGAACTTGTAATTTTCTACTAAAGCAGTATGAGTATATGGGCATGGGAGGGGCAGAATTTATAGCTTTTAAGGCCTATATGAGAAAAGAATAAAGACTGAAGGCAAAAGAAGAGGGTGGCAGAGAACAAGATGGTTGGAAAGTGTCACAAACTCAATGGACATGAACTTGGCCAAATCTGGGAAATATTGAAGGACAGAGAAGCCTGGTATGCTGCAGTCTACGGGGTTGCGAAGAGTCAGACATGACTTAGCGAGTGAACAATTACAGTGGAGATAGTAAAAGGATCAGAATTTGCCAGGATCAAGTGGGAAGGAGGCATGAATAGTCAGAGAACAGGGGACTTTTAAGACCGTGGAATTATTCAATATGATAATGCTGGATACATGCTATTATAACTCCAGAGACTGCATAACACCAAGACTTATCCTAGTCTAAACCATGGGTGTTGGTTGATGATGATGTGTCAATAAGTTCATCCTTTATAATAAATGTACTACTCGTGCCAATGATTGAAAATAAGTGAAGAGGTGTATGTGTGGTGGCAGAGTGTACAGGCAGGCATATCCCACTTAACTGTGCTTCACGTTATTGTACTTTGTAAATGTTAAATTCTTTACAAATTGAAGATTTATGGCAACTTTACACAGAGCAAGTCCACCAGTGCCATTTGTCCAACAGCATTTACTCATACCTGGTCAGTGTGACCAAGAATGTCACAATTCAATAATTATTTCAATATTTCACATACTCTGTTGGCAAGAAGGTTATGATTTGCTAAAGGTTCAGATGATGGTAACATTTTTAGCAATAAAATATTTTAAAATAAAGATACATATATTATTTCTTAGACATGATGACATTGGACACCAAATAGGCTATACTATATTGTAAACATAACTTTTATATGCACCGTGAAACCAAAAAAATATTCATGTGATCCACTTTATTGCAATATTTGCTTTATTGCAGTGGTCTGAAACAGAATCCTCAGTATCTCTTACATATGCCTGCATATAGGCTTCCCTCGTGGCTCAGACTGTAAAGAATCTGCCTGCAATGTAGGACACTCAGGTTCAATCCCTGGGTCAGGAAGATTTCTGGAGAAGGAGATGGCTACCCACTCCAGGATTCTTTCCTGGAGAATTCCATCGACGGAGGATTCTGATGGGCTGCAGACCATGGGGTTGCAAAGAGTCAGACACGACTGAGTGACTAACACTAAGCTTATATATTGGACTCTGTTATCCTCCATTCAATTTTGCTGTGAATCTATAAGTGCTCTAAAAAAAAGTATATTAAAATTCTTCATATTGCTTATATATTAACTCTGAATGGAAAACTCAGTACGATTTTTAACCTGAATAATCAAGAAAGCAAGAAAAGGAACTAATATACTATTACTTTCATCACTAGTGGTCAAGAATTCTGTTCAAGTACAGAGGTGCTCCTTGGGAGCTGTTTGAACTAAATGCACCAACAGGGGAAAAATCAATAAAGTTGTTTAAATGGTTTCTTAGGGACCTTTATGATGATGGAATGCTATTCTTTTTCAAGACCAATAGCTATACATATTCTGCACATTTCAGTCTGAGAACAATAACTACATGTATTCAAATACATACAAACTTGGAATTTACAAAAACTGTGAAACAAAGCTAGGCATACTCTCCTCTCATTTTCATGTCTGCTTGGAAAATAGCTTTAATTTCTATTTTACTTCTATATTATAAATCATTAAAACTCTGAAGGCAGCATGTTTTGAATGCAGTTTCTATCTTTTTATACTTTTCTTATAATGCAGGTGAATCTGTAAACACCAATATTCTTAGAAAAGTGAGGAACTATTCCATATGATATGCGATGTTTTAGTAGATTAGAACATACTGAATTGTAAGTAATCACTTTAGTTATTAGTGATACAAACTAATGGAAAGTCTGGATGATATGGCGCTTACTCAATGGCTCAGCAGGTAAAGAATTCACCTGCAATGCAGGAGAGAGAGGAGACTTGGGTTCAACTCCTGGGTGTGGAAGATCCTCTGGAGGAGGGCATGGTAACCCCCCTCCAGTATTCTTGCCTAGAAACTCCCATGGACAAAGAAGCCTAAAGGACCAGTCTATGGGGTTGCAAAGAGTCAGACAGGACTGAATGACTAAGTGTGCATGCACTCCTGATATGAGAATGGATTTTCTCTTTACAAGGAAGACTAGAACTCCAAGTCATATGTTTTTTTAATTTTTTTTATATTATTGTTTTTACAGTAATGGAGAAAAGAGTCCCTTCAATAAATGATGCTGGGAAAACTAAACAGCTACACGTAAAAAAATGAAACTAGAACACTCTTTGATACCATACACAAAAATAAACTTAAAATAAATACCTTAATAAACATGTATACTATCATGTAAGAAATGAAGCGCCAGTCTATGTTCAATACAGGATACAGGATGCTTGGGGCTGGTGCACGGGATGATCCAGGGAGATGATATGGGGTGGGAGGTGGGAGGGGGCTTTGGCATTGGGAGATCGTGTACACCTGTGGCTGATTCATGTCAATGTTTGGCAAAACAAATACAGTACTGTAATGTAGAATAAAGTATTAAAAAATAAAAATAAAAAATCAATACCATATTCAAGAATTCAATAAACAAGGTTTATAGATGGGAAAAAAAAAGTGGCTATAAGTTTCCATAATAGCTCAGTTGGTAAAGAAACCAGCTGTATATTGCGGGAGACCTGGGTTCAATCCCTGGGTTGGGAAGATACCCTAGAGAAGGTAAAGGTTATCCACTCCAGTAAAAAAACAAATAAATAAATAAATACCTTAATATAAAAACAGATACTATAAAACTTTTACAGGAAAACATAAGCAGAACATAAATCACAACAACATATTTTTTTGATCTGTCTCCCAGAGTAATGCAAATAAAACCAGAAATAAACAAATGGGGCCCAGTGAAATTTAAGAGCTTTGGCCCAGCAAAGGAAACAACAAAGTGAAAGGACAACCCACAGAATGGTAGAAAATATTCGCAAACTTGTGACCAGCAAGTGAGTTGTCTCCAAGATATACAAGCAGTTCATGTAGCTCAACATCCAAAGATCAAACAAGCTAATCAAAAAATGGGCAAAAGATTCAAATAGGCATTCTCCAAAGGAGACACAGATGGTCAAGAGGTACATGAAAAGATGCTCAACACTCCTAATTATTAGAGAAATGCATATCAAAATTACAGTGAGACATCACCTCACATCAGTTAGCATGACCATCATCAAAAAAATCTACAAGCAATAAATACTGGAAAGAGTGTGGAAAACTGAGAGAAGGAAACCCACCTACATTGTTGATGGTAATGCAAAATGGTGCAGCCACTAAGGAGAACATTGTGGAGTATCCTTATAAAACTAAAAATACAGCTACCATATGACCCAGAAATCCCACCACTGGGCATATGCCCTTGGTAATCCATAACTCAAAACGACGTATGTACTACAATGTCCACTGCACCATTGTTTACAATACCCAAGACTTGAAAACAACCTAAAATTCTATTGCCAAATTAATGGATAAAGAAGATTTGATACAACTATACAATGGAATGTAACTCAGCAATTAAAAGGAATGAGATAAAGCTATTTGCAGTAACATGACCGGATCTGGTATCATACTAAGTGAAACTAAGCAAAGTATAAGTCAGACAGAGAAAGACAAATATCATATGATATCAATTACATGCAGAATCTAAAAAAAATAAATGATATGAATAAACTCGTTCACAAAACAGAAACAGACTCACAGGCTTAGAGAATGGATTTATGGTTACCAGGGGACAAGGGTGGGGTCAAGTGATAGATTGAAACTTTGGAATTGATATGTACACACCACTGTATTTAAAATAGTTAACCAATAAGTCATATGTTCATTAAATACTCCCTTATAAAAATCTGGTGATAATTTGAATTATGAATAATTTAACTGTTCTACAAAAGCAATAAACTTCAGCACATCTACGGAAACCTGGGGCTTTCCTGGTGGCTCAGTGTTAAAGATCTGCCTGCAATGCAGGAGATGTGGATTCAATCCCTGGGTCAGGAAGATTCCCTGAAGAAGGAAATGGCAACTCACATCAGTATTCTTGCCTGGGAAAACTCATGGACAAAAGGTCCTGACAGACTACAGTCCATGGAATCACAAAGAATTGGACATAACTTAGCAACTCACCAACACAGAATTTCTACTCTTGGGACAGTGTTTTACTCACTGAAATGAATGAACAAGAATTGCTGTCTGATTGATAAATCCATTTTAATTTATTTTAAGTGATGAAAACAAATGAAATAAATCAACTAATTTTTGTATATCATCATGTGTTTAACATTGTGTGCTCCTAGCTGTTCTTTGCATTGATCATTTAGGAAAGCTTTCTTACCTCTCCTTTCTATTCCTTGGAACTCTGCATTCAGATGGATATACCTTTCCTTTTCTCCTTTGTCTTTTGCTTCTCTTCTTTTCTCAGATATTTCTAAGGCCTCCTCAGACAACCATTTTGCCTTTTTGC
Source organism: Nanger dama (assembly GCA_917880005.1). Lineage (NCBI taxonomy): Eukaryota > Metazoa > Chordata > Mammalia > Artiodactyla > Bovidae > Nanger > Nanger dama. The sequence continues at coordinate 44,807,530 of CAKJTW010000007.1, forward strand.
ATCTCTTTTTCTTGGGGATCGTTTTGACAACCATCAATGTTATGAAAAGTGAAAGTTGCTCAGTGGTGTCCAACTTTGCGACTCCATGGACTGTACTGACCATGGAATTCTCCAGGCTAGAATACTGGTGTGGGTAGCCTTTCCCTTCTCCAGGGGATTTTCCCAACCCAGGGATCAAACCCAGGTCTCCCACATTGCAGGCATATTCTTTACCAGCTTAGCTATAAGGGAAGCCCAAGAACACTGGAGTTGGTAGCCTATCCCTTCTCCAGGGGATGTTCCTGACCGAGAAATTGAACCAGAGTCTCCTGCATTACTCACAAATTCTTACCGACTGAACTATCAGGGAATCCCCTGACATCACAAACTCTGTCCATGGTTATTCAGGCATTCTGCTTACCAGATCTAATATCTTGAATCTATTTGTCACTTCCACTGTATAATCATAAGGGATTTGATTTAGTCATACCTGAATGGTCTAGTGGTTTTCCCTACATTCTTCAATTTAAGTCTGAATTTGGCAATAAGAAGATCATGATCTGAGCCATAGTCAGCTCCCAGTCTTGTTTTTGCTGACTATATAGAGATTCTCCATCTTCAGGTGCAAAGAATATAACCAATTTGATTTTGGTATTGAGCATCTGGTGATGTCCATGTGTAGAGTCTTCTCTTGTGTTGTTGGAAGAAGGTGTTTTCTATGACCAGTGTGTTCTTTTGGCAAAACTCTGTTAGCTTTTGCCCTGCTTCATTTTGTCCTCCAAGGGCAAACATGCCTGCTACTCCAGGTATAACTTGACTTCCTACTTGTGGATTCCAGTTCCCTATGATGAAAAAGACATCTTTTTTGGTGTTTGTTTTAAAAGGTTTTATATGTCTTCATAGAATGTGCAACTTCAGCTTCTTCAGCATTAGCAGTTGGGGCACAGACTTGGATTACTGTGATAGTGAATGGTTTGCCTTGGAAATGAACAAAGATCATTCTGTTGTTGTTGACATTGCACACAACTACTGCATTTCAGACTTTTGTTGACTATGAGACCTACTCCATTTTTTTCTAAGGGATTCTTACCCACAATACTGGATGTGCACAATAAAGATGGGCACAATAAAGGACAGAAATGGTATGGATCTAACAGAAGCAGAAGATATTAAGAAGAGGTGGCAAGAATACACAGAAGAACTACACAAAAAGATCTCGATGACCCCAATAACCATGATGATGTGATCACTCACCTAGAGCCAGACATGCTGGAGTGTGAGGTCAAGTGGGCCTTACGAAGCATCACTATGAACAAAGCTAGTAGAGGTGATAGAGTTTCAGATGACCTATTTCAAATCCTAAAAGATGATGCTGTGATAGTGCTGTACTCAATATGCCAGCAAATTTGGAAAACTCAGCAGTGGCCTCAGGACTGGAAAAGGTCAGTTTTCATTCCAATTCCAAAAAAAAGGCAATGCCAAAAAATGTTCAGACTATCACACAATTACAGTCATCTCACATGCTAGCAAACTAATGCTCAAAATTCTCCAAGCTATGATACAACAGTATGTGAACCAAGAACTTCTAGATGTTCAAACTGGATTTAGAAAAGGCAGAGGAACTGGACATCAAATTGCCATAATCTGCTGGATCGAAGAGAAAGCAAGGGAATTCCAGAAAGATATGTTTCTGCTTCATAGACTATGCTAAAACTTTTGACAGTGTGAATCACAACAAGCTACACAAAATTCTTAGAAGTGGGAGTACCAGGCCATCTTACCTGCCTCCTGAGAAATCTGTATGCAGATCAAGAAGCAACTGCTAGAACTGGACATGGAATAACAAACTGGTTCCAAATTGGGAAAGGAGTATGTCAAGCCTGTATATTGTCACCCTGCTTGTTTTACTTATATGCAGAGTGCATCACGTGGAATGCCAGGCTGGATGAAGTGCAAGTGGGAATCAAATATCAATGACCTCAGATAGGCAAATGACTCCACCCTTATGGCAGGAAGTGAAGAGGAACTAAAGAGCTTCTTAATGAAGATAAAAGAGCAGAATTTAAAAGCTGGCTTAAAATTCAGCTTTCAAGAAATTAAGATCATGACATTCAGTCTCATCACTTTATGGCGAATAGATGGGGAAACAATAGAAACAGTGAGAGACTTTATTTTGGGGGCTTCAAAATCACTACAGATGGTGATTTCAGCCATGAAATTAAAAGATGCTTGCTCCTTGGAAGAAAAGCTATGACAAACCTAGACAGTATATTAAAAACAGGCATTGCTTTGCCAACAAAGGTCCATCTTGTAAAAGCTATGGTTTTTCCAGTAGTCATGTATGGATGTGAGAGTTGGACCATAAAGAAAGTTGACCACCAAAGCACTGAAGCTTTTTAACAGTGATTTTGGAGAATACTTTTGAGGGTCTCTTTGCATGGCAAGGAGATCAAACCAGGCAATCATAAAGGAAATCACTCCTGAGTATTCATTGGAAGGACTGATGCTGAAGCTGAAACTCCAATACTTTGGCCACCTGATGCAAAGAGCTGACTCATTGGAAAAGACCCTGATCCTGGGGAAGATTGAAGGCAGGAGGAGAAGGGGGCAACAGAGGATGAGATGGTTGGATGGCATCACTGACTCAATGAACATGAGTTTGAGTAAGCTCTGGGAGTTGGTGATGGACAGTGAAACATGGTGTGATGCAGTCCATGGGTTATCAAATAGTCAGACACAACTGAATGACTGGACTGAACTGAACTGAACTGAATCCAGTTCTAGAATTTACCAGTATGCTGTCATTTGAAATCAATAGACACAGCAGTGTCTATTAGCTAAAGGAGAGATAAGAGTGAAGTATATTATTCTCGGTAATCTATTCATTATTTCACATAATAAGCATATATGAGAGAGCTACAATATTTACTACCATGGAAAGTTTTGAGGTTGATCCAAAGAAGTCAAATAATTTCATCTATATCTGGAAAAATGTGAGGAAAATATAGTTTGTAGAGCATTCATTCAATGCTATCTTTTGGTATAGAGCTTAAAACTACTGTTCTATTTAATTAAAGATGTTTTCATTTATTTTTTTATTGGAAGATAATTGTTTTACATGTTGCCTTGGTTTGTGCCACACAACAAAGAGAATCAGCCATGATTATACATATATCCCCTCCCTCTAGAGCACAATAAAAGGCATTTTAGTCACTCAAATCAAAACAAATAGACATATAATGTGTGTATGTGTGTGTGTGTGTGTGTGTGTGTGTGTGTGTGTGTATATATACATATATACATATACGTATATGTATATATATATACATATACATATACATTTATATATATATATAAAAAGAGAAATATTTTAGTCTAAATAAAATAGAAATTATATCCACAGTATATAATACTTTTGAATTGTGTTGCTGTAGAAGACTCTTGTGAGTTCCTTGGACTGCAAGGAGATCAAACCAATCAATCTTAAATGAAATCAACCCTGAATATTCTCTGGAAGGACTAATGCCAAAGCTGAAGCGCCAATACTTTGGCCACCTGATGCAAAGAGAAGACTCATTGGAAAAGACCCCAATGCTGGGAAATATTGAAAACAAGAGGAGAAGGGGACAACAGAGGACAAGACTGTTAGATAGCATCCCCAACTCAATGGACATATATTCAAGCAGATTCCAGGAGGTAACGGAGTACAGAGGATCCTGTCCTGCTGCTGTCCATGGGGTCACAAAGAGTCAAACACAATTTACTGATTGAACAAGTATATCAAGTAGGTGGGTAAACTGGGTTGGGGAATTGAGTAGAATTTTAATAAGAGCTAAACTCCAAGATTCCCTACTGATTATACTACAGAAAAAGAGACATCATTGCACCTGGACACTGGATGTTAACACAAATATCAAAAGTACTTCTGCTTCTCTACCTAAAACTCTCCCCAGATTCAAGAATCTCCAGTGAGAATAAACTGGCTAACATTACATCATTTGTCTTCAGCCTTGCTGTCAGAGTTCAGGAAGAATAAGTACTTAACCTTTAACTTTTTGCTGTTAGTGTCAAAGAATGCCCCTTCCTCCCCTGGAAAATCCAACAACTGCATGTCTATTTTAAGATGCATAAAAACTAAGTTTAATTTCAGTTCAGTTCAGTTCAAATGCTCAGTTGTGTCCGACTCTTTGTGACCCCATGAATCGCAGCACACCAGGCCTTCCTGTCCATCACCAACTCCCAGAGTTCACTCAAGCTCATGTCCAATGAATAAGCAATGCCATCCAGCCATCTCATCCTCTGTCGTCCCCTTCTTCCCCTGCCCCCAATCTCTCCCAGCATCAGGGACTTTTCCAATGAATCAACTCTTTGCACGAGGTGGCCAAAGTATTGGAGTTTCAGCTTTAGCATCAATCCTTCCAGTGAACACCCAGGACTGATATCCTTTAGGATGGACTGGTTGTATCTCCTTGCAGTCCAAGGGACTCTCAAGAGTCTTCTCCAACACCACAGTTCAAAAGCATCAATTCTTTGGCACTCAGCTTTCTTCACAGTCCAACTCTCACATCCATGCATGACCACAGGAAAAACCATAGCCTTGACTAGATGGACCTTTGTTGGAAAAGTAATGTCTCCGCTTTTGAATATGCTATCTAGGTTGGTCATAACTTTCCTTCCAAGGAGTAAGCATCTTTTAATTTCATGGCTGTAATCGCCATCTGCAGTGATTTTGGAGCCCAAAAAATAAAGTCTGACACTGTTTCCACTGTTTCCCATCTATTTGCCATGAAGTGATGGGACAGAATGCCATGATCTTCGTTTTCTGAATGTTGAGCTTTAGGCCAACTTTTTCACTCTCCACTTTCACTTTTTGAAGAGGCTTTTTAGTTCCTCTTCACTTTCTGCCTTAAAAGTGGTGTCATCTGCAGTTCTGAGGTTACTGATATTTCCCCAGCAGTCTTGATTTCAGCTTGTGTTTCTTCCAGCTCAGCGTTTGTCATGATGTACTCTGCATAGAAGTTAAATAAGCAGAGTGACAACATACAGCCTTGACATACTCCTTTTTCCTATTTGGAACCACTCTGTTGTTCCATGTTCAGTTCTAACTGTTGCTTCCTGACCTGCATACAGGTTTCTCAAAAGGAAGGACAGGTGGTCTGGTATTCCCATCTTTTTCACAATTTTCCATAGTTTATTGTGATCCACACAGTTAAAGGCTTTGGCATAGTCAATAAAGCAGAAATAGATGTTTTTCTGGAACTCTCTTGCTTTTTCCATGATCCAGCGGATGTTGCCAATTTGATCTCTAGTTCCTCTGCTTTTTCTAAAACCAGCTTGAACATCTGGAAGTTCACAGTTCACATATTGCTGTAGCCTGGATTGGAGAATTTTGAGCATTACTTTACTAGCATGTGAGATGAGTGCAATTGTGCAGTAGCTTGAGCATTCTTTGGCATTGCCTTTCTTTGGGATTGGAATGAAAACTGACCTTTTCCAGACCTGTGGCCACTGCTGAGTTTTCCAAATTTCCTGGCATATTGAGTGCAGCACTTTCACAACATCATCTTTCAGGATTTCAAACAGCTCAACTGGAATTCCATCCCCTCCACTAGCTTTGACCATAGTGATGCTTTCTAACACCCACTTGACTTCACATTCCAAGATGTTTGGCTCTAGATGAGTGATCACACCATTTTGATTACCTGGGTCATGAAGATCTTTTTTTTACAGTTCTTCTATGCATTCTTTCCTCCTCTTCTTAATATCTTCTGCCTCTGTTAGGTCCATACCATTTCTGTCCTTTATCGAGCCCATCTTTGCATGAAGTATTCCCTTGGTGTCTCTAATTTGTGGATGTGACTGGTGATAGAAGCAAGGTCCGATGCTGTAAAGAGTTAAGTTTAGAACTCTACTTTAGATCAGTATGTAGAATGTTGCAATATACTACATTTCTAAAAGTACTAGATAAAATGAGACCATTTGTTCTATGAGACTATCAAAAGGTAGATGATGCAAGGTGAATTCTGCTGAGAAACTAGCACTTTCAAAGTAAGCTGAGTGCTATGGCCATCTTCAAACCTGTGATCCACCACATGATCTGAGTTGAGATGCATGAAAAAAAATCAACTGATCCTTAGACAATATATTGCAAGGAGAAAGAGGCCAAGATACTAACATTCTCGGCCCAGCAATTTTCTCTCATCTCTATCTTGATTTTCCTGGGGGTAAGAATGGTATTGGGAAAAGACTAGAAAGCAGAGAAATGGCGTATGTTATATACCATTGCAGTGCGTGGGTTCTGGAGCACTGCCAAAACTGAAGGCACTGGTGAACCAAAATCATCTGAAATAGTGTGTCTCATCTATTCCCAATCAAATGGGCAAAGTCAGATGGCAGAGCTGTGTGGATTCTAGGTTGAACAAACCTCAGGTACATTCAATCTGATTTAAGCTTTGATCCTGGATCAACTCAACTTCACTCAAAGACAAATCTAAGTGATCAACTCTTCACATTAACTACTCCCTAGAAAATAAAACAAAAGGAAATTTTACTTAACTGTCCATTTTTATTTTATGCACAGTGTCTAGAATAGGAGAAAAATATACATAATATTTGAAAATAGCAGGAAACTTTAACCCATAAATAAAAAGAAAGCAGTCAATAGAGAAACACCTCCAGATGATCCAGTTGTTGGATTTAGTACATAAGAATTTGAAAAGAAATCTAAACATGTTAATATTTTATGGGGAAATATAGATAAAGGAATAAAAAGATGATATGCTCTAGTTGCAAAATGAAAACTCCATATAAAAGAACTAGGAAATACAATACCTGAATTTAAAAAATAATTATCTGATGTGCTTTACAGAAGATTGTGCAGTGAATAATAATAATAATGAAAGAATAAGCCAACTTGTAGACAGATCAATAGCAATTAAACAAAGTAAAGCACAGAAAAAATACAGGAAATGACTATTTAAATCATGAATAATAGCAATGTACTTTGAGAATTATATATAGAAAAATAGGTGAGACTAACACAAAGAATGAAGGGGGCTAAATACATGTAGACTGCTGTGAAATTCTTTATTTGTTTAGCATAATATTTCAAAGTAGATGATAACAAATAAATCAAACATATAATAATCCTAGAGGAACAACTTATGTTGAGTTGAGGTGCTGTGGTTCAGAATTAAACTTAAGAATGTGTCAAACAGACTATTCAGGTTCTTATTAATAAAGCTGTGCTTTTTCCCCTAGTTTGGTGAATGCTCTCAGAACGTGCTGTCAGAAATCCAGACACACTTAGAAGTTGCACTGGGTGTTGTTTACACACATATTTATTAGAGTACATATTACACAGAAACCATTAGCTATAATAATATTTAAAAAGTTTCAATATTTAACAATTCAATATTTGATAAATTTCAAATATTGTCCATTGCACAGAGTTAGATAATTGTAAGCAATTTAAAAGACTTAAACACTTAGTCATTGCTGTTGTTGTTGTTGTTTAGTAGCTAAGTTGTGTCTGACTCTTTTGCAGTCCCATGGACTGTAGCCCACTGGGCAACTCTGTTCATAGGATTTCCCAGGCAAGAATACTGGAGTGGGTTGCCATTCACTTCTCCAAGGGATCTTCCTGAAAGAGAGGTTGAACCCACTTCTCTTGCACTGGTAGACAGATTCTTTACAACTGAGTCACCAGGGAAGCCCAAAAAAAAACTTACTAGGCACCCGTAAATTTCAGTTTGTCAATACTGATAAAGTATAGTGTAATTACACTGGGGATAAGATTAAAATAGTATTCAAGAAAGTATGTTAACCATTAAAATTGATGGAGTTACATTCATGTTACACACTTTGGAATAGAAAAGCAAATCATTAAAAAAATTTCCTGGAAAGATTTCTGTATGTGTCTGGGGAGGGTTGTTTGTGAACATATCTTTTGAAAGTATAAAATTTAATAAAAAAATAGGAAATGAAAACTTGGCGGATTCATGTTGATGTATGGCAAAACCAATACAATATTGTAAAGTAATTAACCTCCAATTAAAATAAATAAATTTATATTTTAAATAAATAAATAATAAATATTTTTAAACACTAAAAAAAAGAATATTTATGACTGGTTCAGTTTAGTTCAGTTCAGTCACTCACTCGTGTCTCTTTGCAACCCCATGAATCACAGCATGCCAGGACTCCCTGTCCATCACCAACTTTCGGAGTTCACTCAGACTCACATCCATCGAGTCAGTGATGCCATCCAGCCATCTCATTCTCTGTTGTCCCCTTCTCTTCCTGCCCCCAACCCCTCCCAGCATCAGAGTCTTTTCCAATGAGTCAAGTCTTCACATGGCCAAAGTACTGGACTTTCAGCTTAAGCATCATTCCTTCCAAAGAAATCCCAGGGTTGATCTCCTTCAGAATGGATTGGTTGGATCTCCTTGCAGTCCAAGGGACTCTCAAAAGTCTTCTCCAACACCACAGTTCAAAAGCATCAATTCTTCGGTGCTCAGTCTTCTTCACAGTCCAACACTGACATCCATACATGCCACAGGAAAAACATAGCCTTGATTAGACAAATCTTTTTGGCAAAGTGATGTCTTTGCTTTTCAATATGCTGTCTAGTTTGGTCATAACTTTTCTTCCAAGGAGTAAGCATCTTTTAATTACATGGCTGCAATCACCATCTGCAGTGAGTTTGGATTTTGATTTGGAGTAGAATCTACATGTATTTGATTTGGAGTGATTTTGATTTGGAGCAAAATGGTTACCAAATGAATGGTTATCAAATATTAAATCTTAATATCAATAAATCTCAAAGTATTATGTTCTTTGACTATTAAAAAAAAAAAAAAACTTGGCATTCCAGATCTAGGATGATGATAGTAACATGTAACTCTTTAGTAAAAGTTGCTTACCTAGAACCATCAATATGTAGTTTTCTAATATAATTTTTGATTAAGTACCCCAGAAAGTGCCAACATCTACTGGATCATTGAAAAAGCAAGAGAGTTCCAGAAAAACATCTATTTCTGCATTCTTGACCATGCCAAAGACTTTGTGTGAATCACAATAAACTGTGAAAAATTCTTCAAGAGATGGGAATACCAGACCACCTGATGTGCCTCTTGAGAAACCTGTATGCAAGTCAGGAAGCAACAGTTAGAACTGGACATGGAAAAACAGACTGGTTCCAAATAGGAACAGGAGCACGTCAAAGCTGTATATTGTCACCTTGCTTATTTAACTTATACACAGAGTATATCATGAGAAATGCTGGGCTGGAGGAAGCACAAGCTGAAATCAACATTTCCAGGAGAAATATCAATAACCTCAGATATGCAGATGACACCACCCTTGTGGCAGAAAGTGAAGAGGAACTAAAAATCCTCTTGATGAAAGTAAAAGAAGAGAGTGAAGAAGTTGGCTTAAAGTTCAACATTCAGAAAATGAAGATCATGGCATCTGGTCTCATCAGTTCAGTTCAGTTCAGTCGCTCAGTCATATCTGACTCTTTGCAACCCCATGAATCGCAGCACACCAGGCCTCCCTGTCCATCACCAACTCCCGGAGTTCACTCAGACTCACGTCCATCGAGTCAGTGGTGCCATCCAGCCATCTCATCCTCTGTCGTCCCTTTCTCCTCCTGCCTCCAATCCCTCCCAGCATTAGAGTTTACAAGAGCTTTATAAATCAAATTTTCTTAATTACTCGTTTCATTGTATTACTTAAAGAAATACACAAGAAAATGTCCAGAAACTCATTGAGAACTTGTGCCTATAGGAGACCTAATCAGCACATTTCTGGGCACTGAATAGATATCACTTTTTGTTAATGAGCTTCCCTGGTGGCTCAGTGGTAAAGAATCTATCTGCCAATGTAGGAGATATGGGTTCACCTCCTCAGTTGGGAAGACCTCCTGGAGAAGGAAATGGCAACCCACTCCAATATTCTTGCCTGGAAAACCCCATAGACAGGTGAGCCTGGTAGGTGGAAGTCCATGGGTCGCAGCTTAGCAACTGAACAATGACAACATTGTTGTTAATGGAGCAATTACACAGATGTGCTGGAAGTTTTAAAAATAAAAGTTGTTTTGAAAGTGGCGCTGAGGTTTATCCATACTGGCTTACTTATCAACTTACAGAGAGTATTATCAAGATATATTACTTTTTGAAAGTGAAATGCTATATTGGTATTAATTTGTGACTTCTAGGATCTGAAATAGAAATTACTGGGGCTTTCCAGGTGGAGCTAGTGGTAAAGAACCTGCCAGCCAACACAGGTAGACATAAGAGCCACAGGTTTGGGTCAGGAAGATCCCCTGGAAGAGGATACAGCAACCCACTTAAGTATTCTTGCCTGGAGAATCCCATGGACACAGGAGCCTGTCAGGCTACAGTCCACAGGGTCGCAAAGAGTCAGACATGACTCAAGCAACTTAGCACATTACAGCACATAAATTATTATGGCTTTTTTCTTTTGTTTATAACAGACATGTTTATCTGTTCTATTATAAGCCATAACATCAAATTATTCTTTGTCATGTTATGCCTTAGACTCAGCTCAATTTTTGCTACCTAAGTTTATGGTAGAGAGTATGAAATTGAGATTTGGTAACTGAGTTATCAATAAATTATACAGCTAACCCAGATGCTTTTTACCAAAATTCATGTGAAAGGCTGCATTATTCAAATCAGCCACAGTTTAGTCATTAACATTGATCAAATTAATCAGCTAATTGTTAAATCACTACTTGGTTTTGAGCTACAAAGACACACATGCAGGGCCTCTGTGCTGCATATTTCAAAGCACTGAGAGCATTTGTAATCTAAGTGGTACCCTAGAGCCAGAAAGAATTACTGCTATCTTAGAGGGTGCCTTACATGCTGGGAATAATGCAATTAATAAAAGTTCCCTTGAGTTCGAATTGAAAATGTAAAATACTTTTATTTCTCTGGAGTCACTGTGATATATGTTTGCTTTTTTTTTTTTCCTCAAATTTTATCTGTACAAAATATTCAGAGCCAAACAAATAAACAATTCAGAATAGCCAAGAAAGTCCTTTTAATTAAAACAAGTGCATGTCTTTTGTTTGTTTTTCCTTTTAAAATTTTGAAGACTGACAAGAAATTTTAATATCCAGATTGTCTTGTATGTGACATTTGCTTTCATAAACCATGCAGTTATCAAGAGCTAATCCTGTAGAGAAACTAATCAAGGAAGGTGTTACACAGAGGCAAAACATATGATTAAAGAGAGGGAAGGCAAATCTCATGCAAAGAACTGAATATTATAGTAAAATTGCCACTGAATGGAGATGTGAAGCCTTCAAGCTCAGTTTAATTAGGCCACTGAGTGGAATCCCCTAAGACTAACAACAATTGAACAGCTAATAATCAGTTTGTTCTTTACTGATTACCAGTTAATCATGTCCCAAACACAATCTTGGTCCCCTCTCTAATTATGAATACATTTTCAGTCCTCTCCTTTAATCTCTACATTTTTTATGGGTGCACAGATCTTAATCAGTTGACTGTAAGAGTGCCTACAACCATTATTGGAGGCCTTGAAAGGCCTTCCTACTGTTTAGGAAGTAAATATTTGCATCTTTTTGTATCACTGTCGTAAACATTAGCTGATCTTAGGAGGGAAAACTGGAGCTGAGGAGGCAAGTGTGCATAAGTGTGGGCCAGATTCTAATACTTTATGAAGTCTTGCTCCTTATGGAAATCTGGAACATCACACATACACACAGGGAGAAAAATATTGCCTGTGCTTCTACCATGAATAAAGAATCATTGATTATATTTTCATTTATTTTTTTCATATATGGGAAAGAAGTATATTTGCCTTATGTATATGTTCATATATTTATAAATAATATGATACTCTACCATTATTTTAATATACACATTCTCTAGATATAGGTCTTACATATATAATAACTACATAATTTTCTTTAAAGTATGTTGTTGTGTTAGTCACTAAGTCGTGTCCACTCTTTGCAACTCCATGGACTATAGGTGGACAGGCCCATCTGTTCATAGAATTTCCCAGACAAGAATACTGGAGTGGGTTGCCATTCCTTTCTCCAGGGCATCTTCCCCATCCAGGGACTGAACCAGGGTCTCCTGCTTGGCAGGTAGATTCTTTACCAATAAGCCATCTGGTGAGCCTTTAAATTAATATAATATACTTCAATTTAATACTCAATTATCTGTAATCATTTCATTTGTTTCACTTTTTTATATTATGAATAATTGTTTGATGTCTTAGAATTAAAAAGTAATTATGATAGTTATGATTATTTCCTACAACTAATTGAAAAAGAATGAACTTCACATTTTGTTAAATATCCTTCCAGCCATCATATATTGAAGAAACAGTCTAGCTTTGGGAGTTCTTTATTTGGTTATAAAAACTTCCTCCTGTAGAATCCTATTATTTATTCTCCATTAAAAATATTACCCTTTTGGATCATTTTTTAAATAGTTCAGATTTCTAGATTCTGAATTTAATAGTTGCTACCACTTTCAAGTATTCTAACCTAATATGTTGCTCATCTTCATTCTGGAAATCACTTCCATGTGAATCCACATCTTCACTAGTTCCAACTTTGGTGGCATCAATGCAGCTACTTAATCTTTGCAAAATAATTGTCAATATCTTCATTAACAGCAAGACATCACTCATTATCAGAGAAATTCAAATCAAGACCACAATAAGGTACCATTTCACACCAGTCAGAATGGCTGCAATCCAAAAGTCTACAAGCAATAAATGCTGGAGAGGGTGTGGAGAAAAGGGAACCCTCTTACAGTGTTGGTGGGAATACAAACTAGTAGAGCCACTATGGAGAACAGTGTGGAGATTCCTTTAAAAATTGCAAATAGAACTGCCTTATGACCCAGCAATCCCACTGCTGGGCATACACACTGAGGAAACCAGAATTGAAAGAGACACATGTACCCCAATGTTCACTGCAGCACTGTTTATAATAGCCGGGACATGGAAGCAACCTAGATGTCCATCAGCAGATAAATGGATAAGAAAGCAGTGGTACATATACACAATGGAGTATTACTCAGCCATTAAAAAGAATGCATTTGATTAAGTTCTAATGAGATAGATGAAACTGGAGCCGATTATACAGAGTGAAGTAAGCCAGAAAGAAAAACACTAATACAGTATACTGACACATATATATGGAGTTTAAAAAGATGGTAATGATAACCCTGTATGTGAGACAGCAAAAGAGACACAGATGTATAGAACAGTCTTTTGGACTCTGAGGGAGAGGGAGAGGGTGGGATGATTTGGGAGAATGGCATTGAAACATGTATACTATCATGTAAGAAATGAAGTGCCAGTCTATGTTCGATACAGGATACAGGATGCTTGGGGCTGGTGCATGAGGATGATCCAGAGAGATGATATGGGGTGGGAGGTGGGAGGGGGTTCAGGATTGAGAACTCATGTACACCCATGGCAGATTCATGTCAATGTATGGCAATACCAATATAGTATTGTATAGTAAAATAAAGTAAAAATAAAAATTAAAAAAAAAGATACCATCCCACATTGAAATAGCCAAAAATAAAACATCTAAGGAAAGGAGAGTCATTTTAAAATATATCGAATATTATAAGAGAAATGTGTCTTATATCCATAAAAATATATTGAAAATAAAGTACTTATTCAAAATTTTTTTAAAAGAGCTATCATTTGTTTATTGAATGTCATTATATGGCAGGAAATTACAGCTACTTCCTACAAGGTAGCTTTTATTATCATCATTTATTCAGATGAGGAAACTGAGGCTCAGGGAAGTGAAATAATTTGCCCACTTATACCAACTACCAAACACTGAAATTATGTTTCAAACATAGATTTATGAACCCAAAACTTGATAACTTCATTGACTCATGTATGCCTTTCAGCTCCGTTCAACTCAGTCTCTAAATCATGTCCAACTTTTACAGCCCCATGCACTGCTGCACACCAGGCTTCCCTGTCCATCACCGATGCTGGGAGCTTGCTCAAACTCTGGCCCATTGAGTCAGTGATTCTATCCAACCATCTCTGTCTTCCCTTTCTCCTCCTGTCTTCAGTCTTTCCTAGCATCAGGGTCTTTTCCAAAGAGTCAGTTCTTTGCATCAGGTGGTCAAGTATTGGAGTTTCAGCTTCAACATCAGTCCTTCCAATGAATATTCAAAACTGATTTCCTTTAGGATGGACTAGTTGGATCTCCTTGCAGTCCAAGGGGCTCTCAAGAGTCTTCTCCAACACCACAGTTCAAAAGCATCAATTATTTGGTGCTCAGTTAATGGCAACCCACTCCAGTACTCTTGCCTGGAAAATCCCACAGACAGAGAAGATCGCAGAGCTGGACACGACTGAGTAACTTCACTTTTAGCTTTCTTTATGGCCCAACTCTCACATCCATCATGACTACTGGAAAAAACCATGGCTTTGACTAGATGGACCTTTGTTTTCAAAGTAATGTTTCTGCTTTTCAATATGCTGCCTAGGTTGGTCACAGCTCTTCTTCCAAGGAGCAAGCATCTGCTAAGTTCATGGCTGCAGCTACCATCTGCAGTGATTTTGGTGCCAAAGAAAATAAAGTCTGTCACTGATTCCATTGTTTTCCCATCTATTTTCCATGAAGTGATGGGAATCAGATACCAAGATCTTAGTGTTTTGAATGTTGAGTTTTAAGCCATCTTTTTCATTCTCCTCTTTCGCTTTCTCTGAGGCTCTTCAGTCCTCTTCACTCTCCGCCATAAGGGTAGATATCTGCATCTCTGAGGTTATTGATATTCATCCTGGCAGTTTTGATTCTAGCTTGTGCTTCATCCAGCCCAGCATTTCACATGATATACTCTGCATAGAAGTTAAATAAGCAGGGTGACAATATATAGCCTTGAAGTACTCCTTTCCCAGTTGGAACGAGTCCATTGTTCCATGTCTGGTTCTAACAGTTGCTTCTTGACCTGCTCAGAAATTTTTCAACAGGCAGGAAAAGTGAAGTCATTCAGTCATGTCTGACTTTTTGTGACCTCATGGACTGTAGCCCACCAGGCTCCTCCATCCATGGAATTTTCCAGGCAAGAGTACTGGAGTTGGTTGCCATTTCCTTCTCCAGGGGATCTTCCTGACCCAGGGATCGAATCCATGTCTCCCGCATTGCAAGCAGACGCTTTACCATCTGAGTTCACCAGGGAAACCCAGTAGGCAGCTAAGGTGGTCTAGTATTCCCATCTCTTGCAGAATTTTCCACAGTTTGCTGTGATCCACACAGTCAAATTCTTTGGTGTAGTCAATAAAGCAGGAATAGATTTTTTTTTGGAACTCTCTTGCTTTTTCTATGATCCCATGGATGTTGGCAATTTGATCTCTGGTTCCTCTGCCTTTTTGAATGCAGCTTGAGCATCTGGAAGTTCTCAGTTCACATACTGTTGAAGCCTCATTTGGAGAATTTTGAGCATTACTTTGCTAGTGTGTGAGATAAGTGCAATTATGTGGTAGTCTGAATGTTCTTTGTCATTGCCTTTCTTTGGGATTGGAATGAGAACTGACCTTTTTCAGTCCTGTGGCCATTGCTTACTTTTCCAAATTTGCTGGCATAATTGAGTGCAAGAGTTTCACAGCATCAGATTTTAGAACTTGAAATAGCTCAACTGGGATTCCATCACCTCCACTAGCTTTGTCTGTTGTGATGCTTCCTAAGGCCCACATGACTTCTGACTCTAGGATGCCTGGCTCTAAGTGAGTGATCACACCATCGTTTTAACTTTGATCCTGAAGATCTTTTTGTGTAGTTCTTCTATGTATTCTTGCCACCTCTTCTTAATATCTTCTGCTTCTGTTAGTTCCATACCATTTCTATCCTTTATTGTGCCCATCTTTGCATGAAATGTTCCCCTGGTATTTCTAATTTTCTTAAAGAGATCTCTAGTCTTTTCCACTGTATTTCTTTTTTTTTTTTTGCATTGATCACTGAGGAAAGCTTTTTATCTCTCTTTGCTCTTCTTTAGAACCCTCCATTCAGATGCGTATATCTTTCTTTTTCTCCTTTGCCTTTAGCTTGTCTTCTTTTCTCAGCTATCTGTAAGGCCTCCTTAGACAACCATTTTGCCTTTTTGCATTTTTTTTTTTCTTTCTTGGAGATGGTCTTGATCACTGCCTCCACATGACATCACTACAGTGTCACGAACCTCTGTTCATAGTTATTCAGGCACTCTGTCTATCAGATCTTATCCTTAGAGTCTGTTTGTCACTTCCACTGTATAATTGTAGGGGATTTGACAGAAATCGTACCTGAATGGTCTTATGTTTGTATGCCTTTAGTCTGATAGTTAACAGTGTAGGAGTACAAGATGCTAAGGGGTAGGGAAGTGAAGGTGCTGGAGGTGGGTGAGGATTCTGGTGGTGAAGTGGGTTCAGAAGTAAAGACATAATATACAAATGAAGCCAGCAGATTTTGGATATTTGCATCAACCACCTTTATTCAAGGTCTATTCTGCTATTTACCAGCTCTATGATATTGTTTCATTTTTAGGTCTCAATTTATTTATAAAATGGTCATTACAGGTACTTTATAGGATTGTCATGAGACAATGTGCATAAACTTCTTAGTCCAATACTTGGGACTTAGTAAATCCTCCATGTTTATCACCATCCTCCTCATCATTGATGTTGTCAATTTATAGTCTTTACTGTGTCATTGATTTAAAAGTTTCCAAATGTAAATAGGCCTGTGCAAGAAAGTAAACAGAGATATCTAGAATTTCCAAAAAAATAAGTGCAAATCTGTGCTAACTGATGCTAAGTACCTGAAAACACAAACCCAGAATAAGATGGAACAGGGGAAACATACAGTCCAAAATTCCTGAATATCAAATGATGATAGAAAATGAAAACAGGTGTAAACTAATAAACAAACAAACAAAAATCCTACTTTGTTGACAAATGAGATTGGAATAAGTTAATTAAGTTGTATGGTTTTTTTAAATTTCCCTCTGTGTTTGGAAAAATCACTTTTGTAATCTTTTAGAACTATTTTTTTCTCTTGCTTCTTCCAAAAAGAAATATCTGGTGCTTATCAGAGAGATGAATAAGTATTTACTCGGTTAAAGAATGTATAAGGCCATAGAGTGGGTACTACGGTGAACAACCTAGGCCCTCAACTAAGGCACTGGTTCCCTCTGCTTCCAGAAACATCAGAATTCACCTTTCAGTTCTGCTTCTCTCACTTCTCAGAGATGCTATTCCCAGCAGTGTTTCCCCAATAAAAACCTTGCATGCAAATCTCAGAATCTGTTCCTGAAAATCTAACCTATGGTAGGTAATTTGAAAAAGATTTTTATCATTCATAACCTCACACTTATTTAAGATAAAGTTACTCATGTGTCTGAATGCATTTAAGATATATAATGTCCATGAGACCACAAGGGCAAAACAGTAAGGCCCCAGTGTATAGCACAGGGAATTTTATTCAGTGCTCTATAATGGTCTACATGGGAAAAGAATCTCAAAAAAAGAGCATATGTATATATGTAACTGAACAACTTTATTGTATACTTGAAAAACATACAACATTGTAAATCAACTATGAAAGTGAAAATGTTAGTAGTTCAGTGATGTCCAACTCTTTGAGACCCCATGGACTCTAGCCCACCAGACTCCTCTGTCCATGGAATTCTCCAGGCAAGAATACTAGAGTGGGTTGCCATTCCCTTCTCCAAGAGATCTTTGCAACCTAGAGATTGAACCCAGGTTTCCTGTATTGCAAGCAGATTCTTTACCCCAGTATAAAATAAAATTTTAATTAAAAAATACTGGAGGCTGAATTCTCACTGTTGAAAATAAGGGAAAACTTTAACTTCCTTCCTTTTCTCACAACATTTATTTTAGAAAATGTGTAATTGTAAGTCCTTTCTCTGTCTCTTTGAACAGTATGCAAAACTTTTCAAAAAGGTAATTAAGCTTCTTGCCTGATTTATGTTCAGAATTGTCTTTCTCAAAATCTAGTAGCCATCTCCTGGAAGTGTAATCATTAACAGAGATAGCACTCCTGTTTCCCAGTTTCTGGTAAGAGTTAGAAGCCTAACTTCAGAAGTCTCCCTGCTCTCAGTTGCAAAACTACTTCCTGTCATAAAGATTGGAGAGGTTAATGTTTCCTTTGGATAAAGTCAATTATCTAACACAGATGTTCATCCCATTCCCAAGTGTTACCAAGTGAATTCAGCTCAGTTCAGTTCAGTCGCTCAGTCATGTCCGACTCTGCGACCCCACGAACCACAGCATGCCAGGCCTCCCTATCCATCTCCAACTCCCAGAGTTTACAGAAACTCAAGTCCATTGAGTTGGTGATGCCATCCAACCATCTCATCCTCTGTTGTCCCTTTCTCCTCTTGCCCTCAGTCTTTCCCAGGATCAAGGTCTTTCAAATGAGTCAGCTCTTCACATCAGGTGGCCAAAGTGTTAGAGAGTTTCAGACTCAACATCAGTCCTTCCAAAGAACACCCAGGACTGATTTCTTTTAGAATTGACTGGTTGGATCTCCTTGCAGTCCAAGGGACTTTCAAGAATCTTCTCCAACACCCCAGTTCAAAAGCATCAATTCTTCTGTGCTCAGCTTTCTTTATAGTCCAACTCTCACATCCATACAAGACTACTGGAAAAACCATAGCCTTGACTTAGATGGACCTTTGTTGATAAAGTAATGTCTCTGTTTTTTTAATATGCTGTCTAGGTTGGTCATAAGTTTCCTACCAAGGAGTAAGTGTCTTTTAATTTCATGGCTGCAGTCATCATCTGCAGTGATTTTGGAGCCCCCAAAATAAAGACAGCCACTGTTTCCACTGTTTCCTCATCTATCTACCATGAAGTGATAGGACCAGATGCTTTGATCTTCGTTTTCTGAATGTTGAGCTTTAAGCCAACTTTTTCATTCTCCTCTTCCACTTTCATCAAGAGGCTCTTCAGTTCCTCTTCACTTTCTGCCATAAGGGTGGTGTTATCTGCATATCTGAGTTTATTGATATTTCTCCCAGCAAGCAATCTTGATTCCAGCTTGTGCTTCCTCCAGCCCATCATTTCTCATTATGTATTCTGCATATAAGTTAAATAAGCAGGATGACAATATACAGCCTTGATGTACTCCTTTTCTTATTTTCTTATTTCTTGTTGTTTCATGTCCAGTTCTAATTGTTGCTTCCTGACCTGCATACAGGTTTCTCAAGAGGCAGGACAGGTGGTCTGGCATTCCTATCTTTTTCAGAATTTTCCAGTTTATTGTGATCCACACAGTCAAAGCCTTTGGCATAGTCAGGAAAGCAGAAACAGAGGTTTTCCTGGAACTCTCTTGCTTTTTGATGATCTAGCAGGATTCACTTGAATTCTGGACCACAGGCTGTCATGTCCTCTCCCTGGAGGACTAGTTGTTTATCTTGAGAACAGGTATGTTACAAGCTGTATTGGCTTGACTACACAAAAGAGTAAAATTTCGTTTCTTCTACCCTTGCAGTCTCTTTAATGAACTGTTTGTGATGTGAATCACCTTGTGGTTTGGTGCTTATTGAATAATAGCATTGTGAAGAGGTTTTCTGACTTGGGAGGAAGCTTGGTTTTTATTTAGATCTCCCCCAAACACAAGGTCTACTGCTATGAGTGAAGGAGAGAACAGGCTACGTGAAATTCCATAGACCTCATGGACTTTGACAAACCTGAGGCTGGTATGCTATCTTCTATGCTTATGCTTTCCTTCCATTTAGCCTAAAATTTCCAAATGTTTCCAGTGTTTGTTTCAGAATAACGTAGGAGTAATAGGAGTATTGTCTCCAGAAGTCCCCACTATGTGAGATGTTTGTGGCACCTGATGGGTGGACAGATCTTCAAGTCATCCCATGATGACAGGTTTGTTTATTCAAGGCTTCAGTTAATGATCAAGAGGTTCTCCTCTCATGGTCATGACAAACAGCACAAAGTAACCACAGTCCTCTTTCTTACTGAGCTCGGATGTATCCTCAGAACCACTCTTAACACAGGATCACAAGTACCTATCACCAATAAATCAGCATTGGCTTCTGGGATGAAACATATGTTCCACTATGATTTATGGGAGTTGTCAGCTGACATCAGGGAAAGTTTGCAAAGTCTGGAATTCTCTGATAATTCATTGCAGCAAAAGAGATAATGAAAGTACAGTGAGACTGCTTAAATGAATCAGAGACTATTAGACCTGAAAGCAGGGGCCTGGAGCCTACAGTGAAGTCTTGGGTATGCATCTGTTTCCACCTTCACATTCAACAGTGTCAAGTACTTAAACAATGGAGATAGGTACACGTTATCAATCAAAACCTATTATATTTCATTGTTACTGTTTTCTTGTTGTTTTCCATAGAGTCAGTTTTTTTAACATATACTAGCACATTATGGGGAAACAGTGTCAGACTTTATTTTGGGGGCGCCAAAATCACTGCAGATGGTGATTGCAGCCATGAAATTAAAAGACACTTACTCCTTGGAAGAAAAGTTATGACCAACCTAGACAGTATATTCAAAAGCAGAGACATTACTTTGCCAACTAAGGTCTGTCTAGTCAAGGCTATGGTTTTTCCAGGGGTCATGTATGGATGTAAGAGTTGGACTGTGAAGAAAGCTGAGCGCCAAAGAATTGATGCTTTTGAACTGTGGTGTTGGAGAAGACTCTTGAGAGTCCCTTGGACTGCAAGGAGATCAAACCAGTCATTCCTAAAGGAGTTCAGCCCTGGGATTTCTTTGGAAGGAATGATGCTAAAGCTGAAACTCCAGTACTTTGGCCACCTCATGAAAAGAGTTGACTCATTGCTAAAGACTCTGATGCTGGGAATGATTGGGGGCAGGGGGAGAAGGGGACGACATAGGATGAGATGGCTGGATGGATGGCATAACGGACTCGATGAACGTTGAGTCTGAGTGAACTCCGGGACATGGTGATGGACGGGGAAGCCTGGCGTGCTGCGATTCATGGGGTCACAAAGAGTCAGACACGACTGAGCGACTGAACTGAACTGAACTGAGCACATTATATGGAGAAGGCAGTGGCACCCCACTCCAGTACTCTTGCCTGGAAAATCCCATGGATGGAGGAGCCTGGTAGGCTGCAGTCCATAGTGTCACTAAGAGTCAGACACGACTGAGAGACTTCACTTTCACTTTTCACTTTCATGCATTGGAGAAGGAAATGGCAAACCACTCCAGTGTTCTTGCCTAGTGAGTCCCAAGGACCAGGGAGCCTGGTAGGCTGCATCTATGGGGTCACATAGAGTCGGACACGACTGAAGCAAGTTAGCAGCAGCAGCAGCAACAGCACATTATTGGCTGAAAGCTACTTGAAAGTGAGGAACTCTGAGCAAATGAATGCTAGGATGGAGAAGACAGATTCAGGTGACTACATTTTACAAATTTGTTAGTGTATAGCCATGTTAAAAGCAGGTTTTCTTTTAGTCCTATATCATATTTCCATATCAGGCTTTTTAAAGCATATATATATATATTATATATATATATATCAGCCTTCAAGTAATATTATTTTAAGCATCAATAATGAAAATTTAAACAGTGGTTGAAAATGGAATCATTTTAGTATTTTAGTAAACAATTCTAACAAGCATTGCTTTTGTTTTGTTCCATGAACTGGCTATTTTCACACAAGTTATCTCAAGTCTTGTCATGAAGGATTCTTAAGGTAGGCTTTTAAAGCTCATTAACAATGGAGAAAAAAAGTAAATTAGGTAAGGGACGGACTGTCTAGAGTTACATAGCTAAATAAGTTGGAAGAGACTATGGCTCTAAATCACTCTTGGTTCCATGTAAATGATTTTTGTCTTATTTATCAGGCTGATCTCACTCTCTACCTCTTTAAATTATAAAAATATAGAAGGACACAGCATTATTAGAGCAATATCTTGAAAGGGTAAGTGAAAATACTTGAAAAAATTCTATACAAGAATACATCTAACCATATTTAGTCTATGTCTTCAATTTTAATGCACGTTCTTAATAAACTTTTTCATATATTTTACAAAATAAGATATAGGCTCTAAATAAAAAAATGAATATGTAGGAAATAGTAAATAAATAAACAATATATAATAATAATACATTTTTAAAGTGCTTGGATACTGTGCTTTTAAAATATATATTCAAGTATCAAACTTTAACCCATATTGAGCTCTCATTTCAAGTCAATCTTTGTTCTAACTGCTTAATTGAAGTGATCAACAAATGTCTAAGCCCTTCTTTTAATAAAGCTAAGATTTTGGGTTTTTTTGTTGCTGTTGTTGTTATACTAACACAGGATCACTGAGGCTGAAACTTAGGTTAAGTTAGCTGCCCAGGTATGCACTGTTAATTATGGGCAGTTTCAGAACTGATAGCAGACTGAAGAAGCAGAATTCTTCACTGACCTCAATGCTCTGATCTTGGCAGGAGAAAAGGAAGAAGAACCACCTAACACTTTATACTCCAGAATGCCATGAAAGTACATAACTCCAGAAAATGTTTCTTTCAGTGCAGGCCATATTTATGGGCATACTAATAAAATGTTATATTAAAATAAGAATAGGGAGAAAGAGAGAGAGAGAGAGAAAGACAAAGAGAAGGTATTCTCAAGAGAGTCTGAAAGATCGGTTGCAATTGCTGATTTTAAGGGAAAAAAAAAAAAACAATTTCTTGGAGGTTTTACATTCACAATAAAATTGAGAGGAAGGTACAGAGATTTCCCACATACCCCAAAGTGAAAGTGAAAGTGAAGTCGTGTCCGACTCTTTGCGACCCGTAGACTGTAGCCCACCAAGCTCCTCTGTCCATGGGATTCTCCAGGCAAGCCCTTATATAATTCATGCCCAAGTGCCCTCATTATCAACATTCTGCACTGAATGATACATATGTTATAACTGATATTATAATTGATTATGACACATCATGATCACCCAAAATCCCTGATTTACGTTAAGGTTCACCCTTGGTGTTACAGTGGTTTTTCAACAAATCCCTAATGACATGTTTCCACACATATGGTATCATACAGAGTAGTCTAACTACTCCCCAAATTCTCTGTGCTTAATCTAGTCATACTTCACCTCAGCCATTGACAGCTACTGATGTTTTAATGTCTCAATAAATTTGCCTTTTAGAGAATGTCCAATAATTGGATCAGATAATATGTAGCCTTTTTTATTGTCTTCTTTCATGTAGTAATATTCATTTAATACTCCCCCTGTCGTTTCATGACTTGGTGGCTCATATTTTTTAGCACTAAGTAGTAATCCACTGGTTAGCTGCACTACTCTGGTCATCCATGCATCTGCTGAAAAACATGTGGGTTGCTTCCAAGTTTGGGCACATATGAGTAAAGCTGCAATAAAGAGTTAGGTGCAGGCTTTTGTGTGGACAAGTTTCCACCTCCTCTGAATAAATACCAAAGTGCACCATTGCTGGATTGTATGGTAAGAGTATGCTCAGTTTTGTAAGATTTTGTCAGAACTTCTTCCAGTGTATCTATACCAGTTTTCATCCCCATTAGCAAAAAATGACAACTCCTACAGCCCAATATCTTTATCAGCTTTTGCTGTTGCCAGTGTTCCAGATTTTGACCATTCTATAGGTGTGTAGCTGTGTGTCATTATTGTTCTAAATTGCGTTCCCTGATGACATATGATACAAGGTCATCTTTTCATATGCTTGTCATCTGTGTATCTTCTTTTGAAGCATCTGTTAAAGTCTTAGGCTCAGTTTTAATAAGGTGTGACTGTGTTGCAATAATATTTTATTTGTAAAACAAGTGCCAGGCCAGATTTTGCCTATAGGCTATAGTTTGTTGATCTTTGACCTAGAGAATACACAATAGAAAACTGAAAATTATACGATCACATAAAATTATAGTGTGGCAATCATTTTTGGCACTTAACACTAATTCAATGCAGAATCTCAATGGACAACAAGGAATCAAAATTTTTCCCAAAGGCTTTGAATTAAAGGATTGATATAATGTATGATTTTGGAAACAAAATTCCTCTGCAGAACATACAATGTATTAAAATAATAAATAGACTGGAATGATAATGTAAGTTTTTCTAGAGATTGTATCTTTCAGAGGAAACTGTGAGCTTTCAGGCATTTATTGAAAGCACATAATTACTTCCTGTGCGTTTCCATCTTTTGTAGGGCTTCTTTCACTTTCAAAGGCTAAGTATTGGGTTCATTATAGAGGAAACACTTGGAACAATTCCACTTGTGACTCACCCTGTCTTGATTATTCTACTAACAGTTGTAGGTCACAAATAGAATAACATCACTCATTCACCTTTATTTGTCTGAGTTTTATCAATAGGACCAACTGAATTGCAAACAGGCTGTTTTTAACTTTATAAAAATATTGCTCAAGATACGTTTTTCCTGATTTTGCCCTTTTTTTCACTAAACCAAAATGATAAAACTTCCTCCTTTTCTCTCCCATTTCTTCATGCTTCAGTAGTTTCACAGTTTACTTCTGGTGGAGGGGAGAATAAATTGCCTGCTCCTTGGATGTGGCTTGTTTGAATGACACTATATCCTCTTTCAGGGAACATGTGTCTGTAAAAAGTCCTATAAATGAGTTCAAGGGAATAGAAAAACAGTCTAGAGATGACATGTTAAAGTAGATGCTTTCTGGTTCTATGTCCTCCTCATATGATCAGGAGTGGTCTGAAGCAAAGTTGTATTAAAAAAAAAAGAAGGAAAGAAAGAAATTTTATTCTTCATTCCCTGACTTCTCAGTATTTAAACTCTTTCATAGGCTTTGGAAACGTGCTTCTACTTTGTGCTGTGTCCTTGGACAAGTTATTCATACTCTGAGCCATAGACTCCTCATCTGTAAAATATAGTTAATAAGACACTCTGCATAGTTCCTATAGTTATATTTCTCTCAGTGATACACTCAGCTTTAAATATCTTCTGCTCTGAGTTGCTGGAGCCGGAAGTCTGTACTTGTATTTTGGTAAACTCTATGGTTTTCACAGGCCAAGGCAGGGAGCTAAACAGATTTTGTTAAATTTTACCATAATTGCAAGAGATAAAAGATAGAAATACAAAGTTTTTTGCTTCTAACATTGTTTTTGCTATGATGACAGTGAGGTTGAGGTGATTCCAGGCCCTAGCTACCAGCAGCTTTTCAGACGTTCCAGCCCTTCTCAAGAAAGATTATCTTTCAGAGAATCCAGGGCCAATTAAAACATCAGCTCCCACAGCACATTAGCAGTCAGATATTCATGCATCCTTTGAAATAGTTATCTGTTGCTACATAACAAAGTACTCCAAAACTGGTTTTCACACATAAAAGGAATATTTTTTATCTCATATTGTTTATGAAGATCAGGATCTGAAAGCAGTTCAGCTGTCTAGTAGTTTTGTCTTGGTGTCACTCATGAGATTTCATGCAAGCTGACGACCAGACTGCAATTGAAGTCTTCATTTAGGTTGAAGAATCCACCTCTGTGATATCTCCCTCGCTCATGTAACTATTGTTCTGGGGACTCAGTTTCCTTCTGGTTGTTGACAGAATGTCTCGGTTCCTCATTACATGAGCCAGTTCACAGGCTGCCTGAGTCTTATCCCAGGCAGCTTCCCTCCAGAGAGAGAGAGAGAGAGAAACAGAGAGAGACAAAGAGACAGAGAGGCAGAAGTCATGGTATTTGTATTTCAGCCCAGAAGATGACATATCCTCACCTTTGCAACAAGGTGTGAGTCCACACAAACCAGTCATCATCATGATACAGTGTGGGAAAGGACCACACAAGCGCATGAATACCAGGAAGGAGGGATCATCAGGGACCATCTCAGAATCTGGTTATTAGCTTGTTCTTAAAGCCCTCCTAACATCCTTCTAACACCTAATAATATTCTCTCTCTCTTTCCTCTTTTATCTAGTATCCAGGTGGTTTCTATTTCCCTAACTACCTTGCCCAATACTACTTCCTAGTACTTACCAAGAAATTATAATGTGAGAATGAACAGTAAAAGGGTAGCAAAAACCCTGGCCTAAGGGATGACACTTAGTAGACACTATTGCTGCTGCTAAGTCACTTCAGTCGTGTCCAACGCTGTGCGACCCCATAGACGGCAGCCCACCAGGCTCCCTGTCCCTGGGATTCTCCAAGCAAGAACACTAGAGTGGGCTGTCATTTCCTTCTCCAATGAATGAAAGTGAAAAGTGAAAGTGAAGTCGCTCAGTCGTGTCCAACTCTTGGCGACCCCATGGACTTCAGCCTACCAGGCTCCCTCCGTCCATGGGATTTTCCAGGCAAGAGTACTGAAGTGAGGTGCCATTGCTTTCAATGAAGTCAATGAAAAAGATGAAATTTGGCCTTCTATGATTCCCCCAGGAGAGTTAGATCCTTTACACTCTATGGCATTCAGATCACTTAATAGTACTTCCAATTATAACTCTTAAAGTATTAGTCACTCAGCCATGTCCAACTGTTTATGACACCATGGCCTATATAGCCTGCCAAGCTCCTTGGTCCATAGAATTCTCCAAGCAAGAATACTGGAGTGAGTTGCCACCTCCCTTCTCCAGGGGATCTTCCCCACCAGGGAATCGAATTTGAGTCTCCTGAATTGCAGGCAGATTCTTTACCATCTGAGCCACCAGGGAAGCCCATAACTCTTAAAGTGCAGTGTTAAAATTAATCCACTCACACATCTATATCCCTAGGAAAATTTGAGCTTCCTCATAGCAGGAACCTTACTTTTTGATCCTTTATGTCTTCCGTACCTAGCACAATGTGTGACTCATAATATGTACTCAGAAAATGAGGATTTGAAGAATGTGTGGGCTGAGGGTGGGGAGGCAAGAGAAGGGGTGGTGATTCTAATCCCTTCCTAAATGAAAAAGGAATAGCTGGTTTGAGCTGAAAACATGCAGATCACTTAATGAACCATTTCTGAGAAAGCAATATTTAGACACTTTTAAATCTTTGTACCAAAAAGGGAGGTGGGAATATTTTTTCTGTTTTCTATTCTAAAACTTAAATGAATCTTTTCAAAATTATTTCCGTATACAATTATGCTTATAGAAAGATATATATATATTTCAGGTAGCCACATAATACAATGTTGGAGTGGGAGAAAGGCAGAAACAGGACTTAATTTTTTCAGTCTTTCTTATAAAGTAACCTGAAAACTGAAGCTCCCTTCGAAACCATTCGGGAAGATATCCTGGAGAAGGCAATGACAACCCACTCCAGTACTCTTGCCTGGAAAATCCCATGGTCCAAGGAGCCTTGTGGGCTACAGTCCAAGGGGTCGCAAAGATTTGGACATGACTGAGCAACTTCACTTTCACTTTTGAAACCATTCATCAGTTTTTAAGTACCTCAAGCAAGATGGAGAATAGCAACTGTGTGCTTAAGGGCTATCTAGTTATCTCTTCTGTTTAAATGCCCTTTTTCATAAACAACTCTACTCATTCTTTTGTCAAGGAGGTAACACGCCATACCAAGAGCCTACTAATATGTCAGTGTGTGTGTGCATGTGTATGTGTGCGTGTGTGCACGTGCACAAGCACGCACAAGGTAAAGGGATCCTACACACTTTGAAGGTAGAGGATAGGAATAGAAGTTTGACAATCATTGTGAAAGAAGAGACATATTCACTAACAAAATCCAAAAAAATCTCCTTCCATCTTCTACCCTCCAACTCACTGCAGCCACATCTAACTTTGAAGAATCAAACCTGTACCCAGAACTTTACCTACAAGGCAATTTGATAAATCTAGTTCTATTTTAAGTATTCCAATTTCTGTAGCAAAGGAAAATACACAGAAGAAAGTGAAATTTGGATTTTTGCCTTCCAGCAGAGAGTACCTATTGTTGCACATTTTACATTAAAACATAAACTTTGTCTAAAACTATAAATTACTAATATTTTGCTTTCTAGATTGTGCTGTTCTGTTTTTACCTGGTTAACAAACAAGCTTAATTCATATCTTGACATAGCAGTATGTCTTTTCTAAAATTATTCATTGAGGAAAATATATATTTTTCTGTGCTCTTAAAATTTTATGCACAACTAGAAGGTTAAAATGCCCATATCTGAGTAAGAATTATGAGTAAGAGAATACTCTCTCCAAAAGTTCAATTAATCGTTTCATAACAGAAGCTTAACTGAATACAGTGCTGCTAATCCAAAGACCGTAATATCCAGCCTCCCTCACAACTAGGTATGGTCACATCTGGTCAGTGAAATGGGAATGGGAGTGTTGTGTAATTCTTCCTGGGTGTGTTCCCCTTCCCTAGAGAAGAGAGTGTGTTCATCTATGTCCCTAGAGGAGAGAGTGTGTTTGTCTATGTCCTTTCTCCATCTAGCTGCCAGAACTTCAATACAATCAGAGCTTTCTTTAGCAACTGTTCTCAACTGTGAACATCAAGATAGACCCCTGAAACATGGTTAAAATGTGTTAAAGGGGTCTGAGTCCCCTGCTGATGGGAACATGGAAGACTTTTTATTTTTGTTATTGTTTTTCTAATGTTGTCAAACTAAAAGAAGTCAATGATTTTGAAATTTAAATCTGATTTCTGTTCTCAGTACTTGGCCCAAAGTAAAATTTCTCATATCAAATAATTCTTGAAACCTAGCCCAATTAGGGATGCTTCTTGAAGACTAACTTGTCGATCATACACTACCTAAAAATCTGTAAGAACTGCCACAAGCAAACATTATCATCAGCCTATTCATTCATTTATTGATTCACTTGTTCTTTTATTCAGCAACTATATGCTAAGTTCATCAACAGTCACAGAACTGGACTATATTCATTGTATTATACTTAATTATATCAAATATATATCATAATATAATAATATGTCATATTAATTTATACTATATTTCAAGCATCCACATGGAAATCTAAGACCCTATAAGGTTATAACACTTTTCTGAGCTATATGTAATCCAAGATATTAATACTTATAAAGAGTATAGACAGCCATTTCTGTATTATAATGTGAAGAGCTAAGGATTTTAAATCTTTAAAATTGGGATAATGGTAATGAAAAGAAAAGACAATTCCTAAGATTTCTTTCTGAATTACCTCATTGATATTCTATTATAAATTATTCTTTTAATAATTATTGCTAATAAATATTAATATTGCATAATTAAATTTTAATTTAAGATTCAAAGTAATCATCAGCATTATCTTTACTACCTTGCTGCCTAGAACCTCAAAATTCTCTTCCACAAATTTTCCTTTCTAGGATAAATATATTCTGTATGCTCAGTCATGTCCAACTCTTTGTGACCTCACGGACTGTGGCTCTCCAGATTCCTCTGCCCATGGGACTCTCAGGCAAGAATATTGGAGTGGGGTTGCCATTTCCTACTCCAGGACATCTTCCCAACCTAGGGAGCGAACCTTCATTTCTTGCATCTCCTGCACTGGCAGGAAAATTCGTTACCACTGTGAAACTACTAGTATACCATCTCAAAGTTGGGTAAAGAGTGAGATTCTAAAGAGTGTGGTAAACTTGTGTGTCCATGCAAGGAAAAGTTAGGGAATCATGGAAGCAAAGACCAACTTGGTAATAAAAGTCATAGCTGAATGGGCAGCTCAGTCCAAAATAATAGAATAGGGAGGAAGACACAGCTCAAACATTTTTGTACTTTGCAAATATGTTGAGGGCTGATTACTGCACTTTTATGTATAGTTATTAATCTCTGCAAAGCAAAGTTTGAGGACAGGCACTTTTACCTTGGAAAAAAAATCCACGTGCTTAAATTAAGGGTGGGGAATATTCAGTCTTCTTTTGTTAAAGAACAGTTGAGGATGTGTCGATGGGCTTATGTGCATTCAGGATGTTGACTCCATAAATTATAAAACCTATCTTTACAGAGATATTTTGTGTATTAAAGTAGGGATGACACAGTCTTTTCCCTCATCTGTGATGACCTCATTTCCAGATCTACAGAACTGCACTTAAATTACCTTTGAGGTAAATAATGTTAAAAGCTGAGAAAGAATCTAGGAGATAAATTATCCCCAAGGAGAGGTACAGGAGTCATTACTCTATCACAGAGCTGATAGGATCCATCTCTTAACTGGGAGTGACAGGCAAAAGGAGAGGTTTACATCTCACCGTGAGCCACAGCCCTCGATGCCAGTGATGCAGGGGCGACTTAAGCCTGATGAGACAGAGCCTTTATGGAAGTTCAAAGCTGTATTCTCCCAGGATTGCTTTTCATATTGACTGACACCTGAAACATGGGGGTCAACGCTGGAACTTTGCAGAGATGAAAAGGAAAGGCAGATGGGAAGCAAAATGACACACTGAATTAGTTGGATATGTCACATATTTGACTTCTTGAAGACACAAAACCTTTATAATGCAGGATTGTAAATCTTTAGCCCTGAAGAGAGGAGATTTATGAAATTGTTATGGGGAAAAATATATGGTTGAATGAAAACAAACATCAGAACACTTATTATACAAGCACTTTTCATCAGTATTTTAAGAGTGGTCTTGCTCTATAACTAGGGAGTCTCCATAAATACATGCATTTTACTATGTTTCTATTACCTATTCTTTTGCAGCAAGTGATATCCTTAAGTACCATGTAACACATCACTATTATGCTTATATTTGATGAACTACAACAAGTCACACAGTCACCTGAATCCAACAGAAAAGTAAACAGCAAATCACCACAGAACTGGAAGGAGACATAGAACAAAATATCTGAGAGAGAGACATAATTGCTCCTGAAAATTGTGCCTAAAATTTAAATTTGGAATAAAACGCTATCAACAAAAGTAAAAACAAAAATTAAAATGATTTTCCAAGTTATAGTTCTTACAGAAAATTGTGCAAAATGTATATATACATATATAGAGAAAGAGACAGGAAAGCTACCTATAATACCACTTTGTCTAGAGAGAAACACTGATAATCTTTGTCATCTTTCTATCATGTACAGTGTACCTAAGTTTATTTAACCAATCTCTTTAAGTATTTGTCTTTAGTTTTTCTGATTAAACATAAAACGTATATAATACATAAATATATGAGATACCAATATATGTGTATCCAAAAATTTATGAATTTTGAAAATTACCATAGAAGTAAGGAAAATAGGAACACTTTATGTACTAATTTCAAGTAAAACATCATTTATTTAGGACATTATGAAAAGAAGTGTATCTATATCCATCTATAATATAGATAGATACATATGTACATATATATATATTTATGCCATACTTGTTAAGTGTTTGTGTGTGCATATATATGCATGTATAATATATGCATATAGCTTTGTATCAAACTTATAATAACCTATATTCTGATTTTTCCCATTTTGGTAAATGTTCAAAATTATGTTTAATAGCATATTCCATATTATGTATACATTATAACCTTTAATCAGATTCCTACTATGGTACAAAATTTCACTAGAAATTCATTAGAATGCAAGTACAAAGAAAACTGGGTCATTTATTGTTTTCTGATGCCTAGAACAGTGTGGCACATACCAGATGTTTGGTTATCATATACTGAATGAGTGAATAATGAGTGAAGGGATGTTTTGATTCACGACACTTAATACAAAGTCTTTGTTAAATTCACTAAAAGTGTTCTATGGTACATGGTTAATGCAAAATCATTGCAGTCGAACAATAGCAACACTAATTTGCATAACTGTCATTTTAAAAAATATAAACTGACTTCTGGTTCAAGATAGCCAAGTAGAAGGACATGCACTCAATTCCTCCTGCAAGAGCACCAAAAGTGCAAATAGTTGTTGAATAGCCATCGACAGGAAGATGCTGGAACCCACCAAAAAAAGATACCCCATGCCCAGAGAAGAAGCCTCAGTGAGATGTTAGGAGGGTGCAATCATGATAAAATCAAATCCCATACCCACCATGTGAGTGACCCACAAACTAGAGAACAACAATATCAAAGAAGTTTTCCCACTGTTATGAAGATTCTGAACCCCACTTCAGGCTTCCCAGACTAGGAATCCATCAAAGAGACTGGGAATCCCCAGAGAATCTGACCATGACGGCCAGTGGGATTTGATTATGGGACTTCCACAGGACTGGGGGAATCAGAGACTCCAGTCTTGGAGGGCACAGACAAAATATTGCACACACCAAGACCCAGAGAAAAGGAGCAGTGACTCCACAGGAGACTGAACCAAAACTCCTGCTAGTGTGGAGGGTACCCTGTGAAGGTGTGGGTTGGCAGGGGATCATGACAGGGATGGGGGCACTGGCAGCAGCAGTCTGGGAAGGTCCCACTTGGCATAAGCCCGCTTGGAGTTTGCCATTAACCCTACCACAGAGCCCTTAGTCCCCAGGGCAGAGTTGCCTCAGGCCAAACTACTACCAGGAAGGGAGTGCAGCTCCAACCATCAGCAGAAAATGGGATTAAAGCTTTACTGAGCAAGGCCCTGTCCACCAGAGCAAGACCCAGTTTTTCCCCTGGCCAGTCCATCCCATTAAGAAGCTAACAGAAGCTTCTTAGCCTCCTTCATCAAAGGGCATAGAAAAGAAGCAAAAAGAACCACAGTCCTACAGTGGCTAAAATAAAAACCATGTTACAGAAATTCATCAGGATGAAAAGAATGCTATGTCCCAGATGAAGAGACAAGATAAACACCAAAAACACAGCAAAATAAAGTGGAGATAGGCAACCTTCCAGAAAAAGAATTCAGAAAAATGATAGTAAAGATGATTCAGGATCTTGAGAAAACAATGGAGAAGATGCAAGAAATGTTTACCAAAGACCCAGGAGAGCTAAAGAAGAAACAGAGATGAATAATACACTAGAAAGGATCAATAGCAGAATAACTGAGACAGAAGAACAGATAAATGATCTGGAGGAAAGAATGGTGAAAATCAATGCTGCAGAACAGAATATAGAAAAAGAATGAAAAGAAATGAAGATAGCCTAAGAGGCCTCTGAGACATTAAATGCACAAACAACTGCAATATAGGAGCCCCGGAAAGAGAAGAGAGAGAGAAATTATGTGACAAAATACTTGAAGAGATACTACCTGAAATTTTCCCTAAAATGGGAAAGGAAATAGTTAACCAAGTTCAGGAAGCACAGAGTCTCAGGCAGGATTAAACCCAAGGAGGAAGATACCAAGACACATTGTAACCAAAATAATAAAAATTAAGTCTCTCCATTCAGCAAGAGTCTCCCATCCCTTCCAAAAGCCTCTTATCCATCAGAGGGCAGACAGAATGAAAACTACAATCTCAGAAAACTAACAAAACATCACATGGATCACAGCCTTGTCTCAAAAATGAAACTATGAGCCATGCCATGTAGGGCCAGCCAAGATGGACGGATCATGGTGGAGAGTTCTGACAAAATGTGGTCCACTGAAAAGGGAATGGCAAACCACTTCAGGCTTCTTTCCTTGAGAACCCCTTGAACAGTATGAAAAGGCAAAAAGATAAGACAACTGAAAGATGAACTCCCCGGGTTTGTAAGTACCCAATATGCTACTGGAGATCAGTGGAGAAGTAAATCCAGAAAGAATGAAGAAACAGCCAAAGCAAAAACAACACCCAGTTGTAGATGTGACTGGTGATGGAAGGAAAGCCCGACGCTATAAAAAACAGTATTGCATAGGAACCTGAAATGTTAGGTCCATGAATCAAGGTTAAGTTGGAAGTGGTTAAACGGAGACAGCAAGAGTAAATATCAACATTTTAGGAATCAACAAACTAAAATGGACTGGAAGGGGCAAATTTAATTCAGATGACCATTATATCTACTACTGTGGGCAAGAATCCCTTAGAAGAAATAGAGTAGTTCTCATAGTCAGCAAGAGTCCAAAATGCAGTACTTGGGTGTAGTCTTCAAAATGACAGAACGATCTCTGTTTGTTTACAAGGCAAACCATTCAGTATCAAAGTAATCCAAGTCTGTGCCCCAACAATTAATGTTAAAGAAGCTGAAATTGAATGGTTCTGTGATGACCTACAGGGCCGTCTAGAACTAACACCAAAGAAAGATATCCTTTTCATTACAGGGGGCAAGAATGCAAAAGTAGGAAGTCAAGAGATACTTGGAGTCACAGGCAAGTTTGGCTTTGGAGTGCAAAAATGAAGCAGGGAAAAGGCTAACAGAGTTTTGCCAAGAGAATACACTGGTCATAGCAAACACCCTCTTCTAACAACACAAGAGACAACTCTACACATGGACATCACCGGATGGTCAATACCAAAATCAGGTTGATTTTATTCTTTGAAGCCAAAGATAAAGAAGCTCTAACAGTCAGCAAAAAGTAGACCTGGAGCTGTCTGTGGCTCAGATCATGAACTTCTTATTGCAAACTTCAGAATAAATTGAAGACAGTAGGGAAAAGGAGTAGGCCATTTAGATATCACCTAAATCAAATCCCTTACATTTACATTTATATAGTGGACTGACAAATAGATTCAAGGGATCAGATCTGATAGACAGAGTGCCTGAAGCACTATGGGTGGAGGTTCCTGACATTGTACAGGAGGCAGTGATCAAGATTATCACCAAGAAAAAGAAATACAAAAAGGCAAAATGGTTGTGTGAGGAGACCTTACAAATAGCTGACAAAAGAAGAGAGGCTAAAGGCAAAGGAGAAAAATAAAGATATACCCATCTGAATGCGGAGTTCCAGAGAATACCAAAGAGAGGTAAGAAAGTCTTCCTCAGTGATCAATGCAAAGAAATAGTGGGAAACAATACTATTGGAAAGACTGCAGCTGCTGCTGCTAAGTTGCTTCAGTCATGTCCGACTCTCTGTGACCCCATAGATGGCAGCCCACCAGGCTTTCCCGTCCCTGGGATTCTCCAGGCAAGAACACTGAAGTGTGTTGCCACTTCCTCCTCCAATGCATGAAAGTGAAAAGTGAAAGTGAAGTTGCTCAGTTGTGTCCGACTCTTAGTGACCCCATGACTGCAGTCTACCAGGCTCCCCCATCCATGGGATTTTCCAGGCAAACATGAGCACAATAAAGGAAATGGTATGAACCTAACAGAAGCAGAAGATATTAAGAAGAGGTGACAAGAATACACAGAACAACTATACAAAAAAGATCTTCATGACCCAGTTTACCACAATGGTGTGGTCACTCACCTAGAACCAGATATCCTGGAATGCAAACACAAGTGGGCCTTTGGAAGCATCACTATGAACAAAGCTAGTGGGAGTGATGGAATTCCAGCTAAGCTATTTCAAGTCCTAAAAGATGATGTTATGAAATTTGCTGGCTATACTCAGCAAATTTGGAAAAGTCAGAACTGGCCACAGGACTGAAAAAGGTCAGTTCTCATTCCAATCCCAAAGAAAGGCAATGACAAAGAATATTCAAACTACTGCTCAGTTGTACTCATCTCATATGCTAGCAAAGTAATGCTCAAAACCCTTCAAGCAAGGTTTCAACAGTGCGTGAACTGAAAACTTCCAGATATTCAACCTGGATTTAAAAAGGCAGAAGAACCAAAGGTCAAATGGCCAACATTCACTGGATTATAGAAAAACCAAGAGAGTTCCAGAAAAACATCTGCTTCTGCTTTATTGACTACACCAAAGAATTTGACTGTGTGGATCACAACAAACTGTGGAAAATTCTGAAAGACATGGGAATACCAGACCACCTAAAAACTGCCTTCTGAGAAATCTGTATGCAGAAGCACCTGTTAGAATCAGACATGGAACAACAGACTGGTTCCAAATTGCATACACAGCATGTCAGGGCTGTATATTGCCACCTTGCTTGTTTAACTTCTATGCAGAGTACATCATGTGAAATGCTGTGCTAAATGAATCACAACCTAGAATCAAGATCACCAGGAGAAATATCAATAACCTCAGATATGCAGATGACACCACCTTTATGGCAGAAAGCAAAGAGGAACAAAAGACCCTCTTGATGAAAGTGAAAGAGGAGAGTGAAAAACCTGGCTTAAAATTCAGCATTAAAAAAATGAAGATTATGGCATCTGGTCCCATCACTTCATGTCAAATAGGTGGGGAATCAATGGAAACAGTGAAAGACTTTATTTTTTGGCTCTAAAATCACTGCAGATGGTGACTGCAGCCATGAAATTAAAGATACTTGCTCCTTGGAAGAAGAGCTGTGACCAACCTAGACAGCATACTGAAAAGACATTACTTTGCCAACAAAGGTTTGTCTAGTCAAACCTATCATATTTTCCAGGAGCCATGTATGGATGTGAGAGTTGGACCATAAAGAAGGCTGAACACCAAAGAATTGATGCTTTTGAACTGTGGTATTGGAGAAGACTCTTGAGAGTCCCTTGGACTGCAAGGAGATCCAACCAGTCCATCCTAAAGGAAATCAGTCCTGAATATTCATTGGAAGAACTGATGCTGAAGTTGAAGATCCAGTATTTTGGCCACCTTATGATAAGAACTGACTGCTTGGAAAAGACCCTGATGGTGGGAAATAGAGGATGCTGGAGGTGAAGGGGATGACAGAGGATGAGATGGTTGGATGGCATCATCGACTTGATGGACACGAATTTGAGCAAACTCTGGGAGTTACTAATGGACAGGGAAGCCTGGCATGCAGCTGTCCATGGGGCTGCAAAGAGTTAGACATGTCTAAGCGACTGAACTGAACTGGAAGACAAAGAGATAATATTAAAGGCAACAAGGGAAAAGCAGTAAATAACATACAGGGAAACTCCCATCACTGTACTAGCTGATTTCTCAACAGAAGATCTACAAACTAGAAGGGAATGGCATGGTATATTTAAAGTGATGAAAGAGAAGTAACTATAACTCTGAATTTTTTAACCAGCAAAACTCTAATTCAGATTTGATGGAGAAATCAAAACTTTCCAGACAAGCAAGAGTTAAGAGAGTTCAGCACCACCAAATCAGCTTTACAACAAATGCTAAAGGAACTTCTCTAGGCAGGAAACATAAGAGAATGAGAAGACCTACAGAGAATAAACCCAAAACAATTAAGAAAATAGTAATAGGATCATGCATATAGATAATTACCTTAAATGTAAATGGATTAAATGCACCAACCAAAAGATATAGACTGGCTGGGCAGATGGAAACATGGGCCTGTATGCACTTCCAGTTACCTCATCACTCCACTTGATCCCGCTCCAAATTGTGTCAGACTTTTTGTAGTTATTTTATATTGTTAGGTTAATCATGTTCCCATTTTGACTTGTGATTGTAATTATCTTACTTTTTGTCTGGCTATTGACTGTGAAAACTGATAAACATTTTTTACTATTATGATTATGTAACTATTACTCTCTTAATACCATTGCATCCTGACTAGTCAACAGAAAAACAATAGAAAACTCTATATCTCTTAAACTACAATTTAATAGAAAAATCTGTAATCACTATTTAAAACATAGATGCATATCGGAATTATCTTGGAATTTTTTAAGAAATACAAATGTCCATATACTGCTTTTGTTCTCCAGAGCTCTAGATATGTTTCTAGTGAGCAGTCACATTTCAAATCACCTGTACTATATGATGAATGCCACTTCACATCATTTGATAGTTTTGTGTTTCCCCTGATAGAATGTTTGCTTGTTCTTGGTCCATATCTCTACATTATCATTCACATTATTTAGTTTAACAGCTCTTTAGTAACTTCTCAAATTAAGAAAAAAGAAATAATTATGTTATTCTTAAAATGCTTTCAGTTGCACATGTGTGCTGTTTTTTAATTTTTATTTTTGTGTGGGCTTTAAAATATCTCTTAATTGTACACTGAAGTAACAAGTTATTTGTACACAAAAGTGACCATTTTAGATGTATCTTTTTCTCTACTTTTTAATACACAATTAAAATAATGTTGATATTAGGGACTTGAATACAATTTTAGAAAAAACAATAATGTATCTATTCTCAGAATATTAGCCTACAGTAATTTTTTTCAGGATGATTCTGTTCACAAACATAATTATTTTCAAAGTGCTAATGTTATTCATTTAAGTATATGTCTGTTCATTTCATGGGAGTACAGATTTAGGAAAAAATATCCTAAAATACTATCTTAAATTGAATGAAAAAACTCTATTGTATAAAGGATCCAGCTTCTATCATTCCAGAAGTTAAAAAATCCTGAATACATTTTAAAGAAAACTTTGAACACTGACTAATACGTGATACAGCGGCTCAGTTGTTTCTTTCCTCTATTTAATTTAACTCAATTATGCCACTTGCATTGAGGTAAATAGTGCAATTTATTAAAAATGTCAAATTTCACATTTCACTCCCTTGATTGATTTCAGCTATTTAGAAATTATGGCTTTGTACTTGTTGCCACATTTGAGCAAACAGCACAGCTTGCAGGACTTCTACTTTTTTTTTTGTATTTATTGAATTTTTTTAAACTAAAGCTTGTACACTTAAGGATATTGTACTTACTATTATGTGAATATTTATAATTATTAAAAAGCAAAATAACTGGCTGAGTTGTTTTTAATGATATTTGCTTCCTCCTTTTCTGCTCACTGCCCAGTATTTCTTAAATACTGAAGAGATAGTCAGATTAAACAAAGTGAGCTTTTTCTCTCCTAATCAGAGTTTGGGGGATTAACTAATATCAGATTCTGAAAGAAATTAAACCAAAGTCTATGCCCAAATACAATATGAGTGTCAGACACAAAAACTATCCTTTCATCACATGGACCCCAATATTTGCAGAAATAAATAAAATACATAGAATGTATCTGTCTTAGAAACAGAAAGTCAAATATTTTTTATTTCATGGCAACAGCCAAGTTCAGCTCTTATGAATGAGACTTTAAATATTAATATAGGATTCTGCTTCACTTAAAAAGAAGCATCATATGTAAGTGTGAAACTGGAATCAAAATTATACACTTATAAATTATTTTTACTTCAAAATACCACCATCTTTTTCAGCTGACTATTGTAATTGTTATAAAATATCTACTTCAACAATTTAAATATTACAATATTCACAAAGTTTGACTAATAGTGATAATAATAATGTGCTATATTGTATCTCTAAATAGATGTAAGTGTGATAATGATGGAGGAAGAATTGGATCTCATTATTTATTATTTTTGTATGAACCCAAGATTGTAATTTTTAGGAGTGATTGCTTTCATCAGCTGAGATAACATTGTCTTTGTAGAAAGAAAGTGAAAGTGAAAGTCCTGTCCCATTCTTTGGGACCCCATGGACTGTATAGTCCATGGAATTCTCCAGGCCAGAATACTGGAGTGGGTAGCGTTTCTCTTCTCCAGGGTTCCTTCCCAACCCAGAGATTGAACTCAGGTCTCTTTTATTGCAGGAGGACTCTTTGCCAGCTGAGCCACAAGGGAAGCCCAAACATACTGGAGTGGGTATCCTATCCCTTCTCCAGGGGATCTCCCTGATCCAGGAATCAAACTATGGTCTCTTGCAGGCAGAGACCTCTCTCTTTGCCAACTGGGTTAAGAGGGAAGTCTTTGCAGAAACACTTTTTAAATAGTATTATTTAGCCAAGCCAATCCTAAGACTTCTACAGGCAACATAAAATTTTCCTTTGTTTTGTATTAATCATTTAGACAATATATTATCTACAGTTAATATTCTTCTGCAATGTATTTGTCTTCTAGAAAACCTTCTCTGATTAAAACCGGATAAGATTAAAAGATAATTTTTTTCACTGCTTCTCAAATAAAATTTTCCTGTCATTAACATGTCACATTTTCCAAAATATTAACCTTCATAGGTATTGTATATCAGTTCAATCACAATATCCTTTTGAGCCCTTTCCCCCTTGTCATCTTTACTGGAGAAATACCAAATAAATATTTGAATTCCCTGTGTTCATATAGCTTTCAATGGTGTAAAGATTCATGCAGCAAATCTGGCCAATCATATGGAGACTTAAGTCCTTGTCTCCTAAGTAAACATCTGCCCTCGTTTCTCCTGCCTCCTTGCTCCCGCCTGAAATACAGATTTGATGTATGGAAGTAGATTAATGATCCTCCACTACTAGGCCAAAGGTAACATATGAAAAAACAGCAGAGAGGAGTACATCTGCATCCTTTTGACTATTAAGCAGCTGCATAAACTCTGATCTGCCTATTTTTTATTTTCTTATTATGAAAGATAGTAAATCCATTTATTAAGGCACTTTTTTGAGTTATTCTGTTACTCAAAGACAAAAATAGAATCCCAATCAGTGAAATAGCTTTTCTACAGGGATGTAAGTAAGTAAGTATAGTCGCTCAGTCAGGTCCAACTCTGTGACCCCATGGACTGTATGTAGTCCACCAGGCTCCTGACCATGGGATTCTCAAGGCAAGAATACTGCAATGGGTTGCCATTCCCTTCTTCAGGGTTTAAAGAGGTGAGAAAAATGATAAAAGAGACAGGAAATGGAAAGATGAAACATGAGAGTCTCTGAGTTGAATAGAACTGTAGATAACTGGAAAAGGACTTAGAAATATTATCAAGGCCTTTCATTTCATATAAGAGGAAATTAATGCCTGCAGCAGTAAGAGAAATTGCCCCAATCTTATACTGCAACACAAAAAATAAACTCAAAATGGATTAAATAGGCATTTCTCCAAAGAAGACATACGGATGGCTAACAAACACATGAAAAGATGTTCAACATCACTCATTATCAGAGAAATGCAAATCAAGACCACAATGAGGTACCATTTCACACCAGTCAGAATGGCTGCGATCCAAAAGTCTACAAGCAATAAATGCTGGAGAGGATGTGGAGAAAAGGGAACCCTCTTACACTGCTGGTGGGAATGCAAACTAGTACAGCCACTATGGAAAACAGTGTGGAGATTCCTTAAAAAATTGCAAATAGAACTGCCTTATGACCCAGCAATCCCACTGCTGGGCATACACACCAAGGAAACCAGAATTGAAAGAGACACATGTACCCCAATGTTCATTGCAGCGCTGTTTATAATAGCCAGGTCATGGAAGCAACCTAGATGTCCACCAGCAGATGAATGGATAAGAAAGCAGTGGTACATATACACAATGGAGTACTACTCAGCCCTTAAAAAGAATAAATTTGACTCAGTTCTAATGAGATGGATGAAATTGGAGCCGATTATACAGAGTGAAGTAAGCCAGAAAGAAAAACACCAATACAGTATACTGACACATATATATGGAATTTAGAAGACAGTAATGATGTCCCTATATGTGAGACAACAAAAGAGACACAGAGGTATAGAACGGACTTTTGGCCTCTGAGGGAGAGGGAAAGGGTGGGATGGTTTGGGAGAATGGCATTGAAACATGTACACTTTCTTATAAGAAACGAAGCACCAGTCTATGTTCAATGCAGGATGCAGGATGCAGGGTGCATGGGGCTGATGCACAGGATGATTCAGGTAGATGATGTGGGGTGGGAGGTGGGAGGGGGCTTCGGCATTGGGAGATTGTGTTCACCTGTGGCTGATTCATGTCAATGTATTGCAAAACAAATACAGTATTGTAATTTTAAAAATAAATAAATAAATAATTAAAAATTTAAAAAATAAAATAAAATAACCCTTCACATTGGTCTTGAGAATAGCTTCTTGGATATGGCAACAGAAGGAAAAACAAAAGTTTTGCATGGCAAAAAATTAAAAGTGAAAAGGTAATTTGGAACTCCTATAAGTCAACAGCAAAAACTTCCAAAATAACATAGCTAAAAGATGAGCAAAGTACCTGAATAGACATTCCTCTAAAGAAATCATACGAATGGCCAATAGGTATATGAAAAGATGTTCCCAATAATTAATTCTCAAAGAAATGCAAAAGAAAACCACAGTGAGATACCAATTTACTTTGTTTAAATGATTATTATCAAAAAACAAAAGATAAGTGTTGATGAGAATGTGGAGAAATGAAACTTTTTGTATACTGTTGGTGGAAATGTAAAATGGTGTAACCTCTATGGAAGTATGGGAGTTTGCTTCTGACTTGCCTGATACATCAGAATGCCGTGGTCTAACGGCTGCCAAAGCAGGTGTCTGCAAACATTTTATATAAAGACCCAAAAGTTTTAGTTGTTGCAGGCCATAAAGTTTGTGCTGCCACTACTCAACTCTATCCATTTGTACTTAAAGCCTTGTAGCTGACTTCCAAACAGGCAATATTCTATGTACTACATAGAAAATACAAAGAGAATGGGTGAAACTGTGTCCCAATCAAACTTTACTTATACAAACTGATTTGGTCCTTGAGCTTGGTCTGAGGCATCCAGCTTCTGCACAAGCCTGACAGATGCTTTTTCCCCACACTCTTTTTTTTTTTTTTTTTACCTTATTGAAGCTACTGAAATGTGTAGACCTTAAACCCTCCAGCTCACTTACACTGCTGTTTCTGCAGCACGTGGCTGTTAGATGAGTTACAGGGAAATAATCACAGTAGTATGTATTCATATTCATTTCACTTTCAGTTAGCATTTCTCATTCTGTTCTGATCACCCTGAGATCAGAAAGCTTACCAAATGTTTCTACTCCTCAAGTTCAGACTCCATGACAGACCAGTTCTTGGATTAGAATGCTTTTGTTTTTGTTCTATCTTTTTCATTAAAAAATAAAAATAAAAGCTTCCTCTTCTTTGCCTTCACCCTGTCACTGATAGGGTGGATGGAGCCTACCACCAATTCAAGCTTTCTCTGGGTAGTATCACTTTTTTAGTTTCGAATGAGTTGTATAAAAATCTGCATGAGAAGAATCTAGCCTAAAAGATCTAGCTTGAAATTCTTGCACCTATGAGAGTCCCTTGGACAGCAAGATCAAAGCAGTCATTCCTAAAGGAATCAGTCCTGAATGTGCATTGGAAGGACTGATGCTGAAGTTGAAACTCCGATACTTTAGCCATCTGATGCGAAGAGCTGACTCACTGAAAAGATCTTGATGTTAGAAAAGATTGAGGATAGGAGGAGAAGCAGGTGACAGAGGTTGAGACGGCTGGATGGCATCACCAACTCAACAGACGTGAGCTTGAGCAGACTCTGGGAAATAGTGAAGGACAGGGAAGCCTGGTGTGCTGCAGTTCATGGGGTTACAAAGAAGTGGACATGACTGAGCAACTGAACAACAACAGTGCTCACAGAAGCTAGGGCACACCATCAAGGTGCATGATAAATACAAAAAAATTTTCCAAAGATTTTACTTATGTTTCTTCTTTTCATTTAACCACCAGGCAATGGTTTGTTCATTCCTTGAAAAGGCAAAGCATTTCTTCAGTGGAGATGAGCTATTGATTGTTATATACTAATCTGCCCATGAGGAAGAATACAAGACCCAAAACAGCTGAAATAGGATGAAGGTTCACATATCCTTACAAAAATGTGTGAAAAAGTCAGACTTTTCTAGGTTTCAGTATTGTCTTGAGTCTCTAATTTAAACATTCCAACACCAGAAAACCTTAACAGCTAAAGAAAGAAAGATAAAATTATCAGGAACACATGAAAACATAGAAGACATTCTGAAATGCACCCCAGAAAGCTCATTAAATACACTCTGGTCTTCTCTAATTATCCCAGTGGCCTACTAGGAGCTTCTTATAACATCATAATAAAAAAGATATTTTTAACTGGCAAATGCTCAAGCTTTCATCAAATTATTTGGGAGCAAGAATTCCATTTCTTGCTAAATAAAAAGATTTCATGTATAGGAGATTCAACATAAGGTAGCAAAGAGCTTTGATTATTATATTTCAGAGCCTGGGAGTCAAATGTAAAAGCTAAAAGAAAATTCTGTTCCTCTGTGGGGAACACTCCACAGAACAAAGACCTTTACTACCCAGGACTTTTCTGAGTTTTAGAT
Source organism: Nanger dama (assembly GCA_917880005.1). Classification (NCBI taxonomy): domain Eukaryota; kingdom Metazoa; phylum Chordata; class Mammalia; order Artiodactyla; family Bovidae; genus Nanger; species Nanger dama. The sequence continues at coordinate 44,851,363 of CAKJTW010000007.1, forward strand.
GTTGATTTTCCTCACTTTTCTTTTCAAGATCAGAATGTCTCTATTAGTGCCTTTTAGACAGGAATACCATGCAGAGAATTGAAAGGGCACCACAGACTGAAAAGCATGACTTATTGTATATATTATATGCATCGCAATTTATTTAATTATAAAGCTATTCCAATTCATCTATATTTTGCTTTGGCTAACAGTATCTGCTAAAAGCCCCCAAACTGAGTAACATAAGTGAAAATGAAGTCAATCATTCACTTAAAGACCCTGCATTATTGAGGTTTCATTTCTAAATGAGGGGGTGAAAGAGACAAAGAGGGGTAACATATAATTTCATATGGTACCACATGTTTGTAATATGTGTTTGCATATCCATATATACATAGCAGGTATTTGTATATATACAAAGAAAAGGATTCCATGGATAGCTCTATGTTTATGTGTGCATGTATAGATAGATAGATAAATAAAGACTTTTCCTAATTTAGTAAAGTCTGTGGCTTAAGCATTTACAATTTTTGTTTTCATTAGAACTGAGACATTAGAAGTTAAGCAGATGTGGAAAAAAAAAAACAAACAGTGCTTTACAGAAACTTCAAAATACTGAATATAAGTGAGGATTCCAGCTAGTACAGATATATATTAATTCTGTATGATTTACTTACTGTATTTAAATTTAAACTGAATATAATAAAATACTGAATTCACCTTCTTCCCAGAAAGATAAAATGTTATCAAACCTCTGAATTCTATTGAGTTGTGAGATCAATACTAAAAATGGTAGCAAAATAATACAGTGAAGTGTTAGCTGATCTGTGTCAAACTAGTCTCTCATAAACAACAAATGTTTCTGTAAATTATAAGACACTAGACGCCACCACTGTTCAAATCATACTCCCTAGGAGTTTGTGCTAACTAAAAATATGATGGAGGATCCCTAATGATCACTGACTAAATTTAAGAAACTGACGCAACTGTCAGCACATGTGAAATGGGTGTTTTTGTGGCTGCCAAGAAAAATGCAGTCAGAGAAAGAATAACTGTTTGGGGGAGAGGGCAATGTACCATAGCTGGGAAAGACACACAATGCAAAGGCATTCCAGAATATTCCAACTAGCTTGCTCCCAAAGACAAAAGCAAAATCCATGTAGCCAAATGCATACAACAACTCAGAGCTCTTGAGTAAGTCAAGATATTAGTCAGGAGTCAAAACAGTAGGCTATTTAGTCCTATTGGACAAATGTCCTATTGGACTAAACATGTGGAGAAAACTTAAGACATGTTCACAAGAGGAATAAGTGTTTATTTTTTTCCCCAAGTACCATGCTTGGTGACAATGAGTAAAAACAAAAAGCTTTTGGAGAAAACACTACTGAAGCCCCTAGCAGTTGATGTTAGAAAAATAGAGGACAGTGCCCACTCAAATGTGAATCTTTCCCATGAAATCAAAAGGTCCACTTGGGTTCCCAACCATAAGCCAACTGTGTAGAAGGGAAAGAGAGCTGTTCAATACAAGAATATAAAACAACTTACTGTGCCAATTATATTCAAGATGTTGATTTTAAAACATAAGCTCTAAAATCACACACTGAGTTGCTATGAAGCCTCAGACAAATAACTCAGTATTTCTTCTAAACATGAAATTATACATCTGTGAAATGGTGTAAAAATAGTATCTAAAACATAGGGATGATGAGAGAATAAAATGGGTAAATACATGTAAAGTTTTTTAAGGAATGTTTGGCAAGAAGTTTTTTAAAGTTAGCAGTTGTTATAAAGAGCTCCAGTTTGCAAAAACAATAAATGACTAGGCATATAAAATCACAAAGCCTCAATGAAAATAAGAATTTAGGTAACTGTGAAAAAGGGTTCCCATGTTTGATGTCTTTATCTATAACTCAAGTAAATAAAATCACTACTTCAAATTTTTCTTACCTTAAACATTTTCCTTATTAGCAACAGAGTAAATCCAACAGTTTAGAGGTGCCAGCTTTATAAAAGGGCAGTGAGAGGGAAATTATAAAAGCAAGTAATATGAGTTCTTATTTTGATCAGTTTTATCTCCTCATGTATTTATAGTTTTACTGATATTACAAATACTCACAATCCACAATCACTCTTTCTGCCTTAAAAAAATCTCATTCCCTTAACCTAAAGTTTTAATTTTAGGTTGCACTGACTGTCCTTTTGCTATGATTTATGTTCATTTTTTTAAGATAGCTTTAAAAATCTTCAAATCAATCTTTCTCAGTAACAATGAAATTACGTTTTCCTGACCACTCTCAATTACTTCATAACAAACTTCAATGTTTTATTTTTTTCAACCAACCCATAAATTCTGTCACCTCCCATGAGGATAACTGCTGTGATTTTTTTTTTTTTAATGAGACTCCATTTACGATGTCATGCTAGCATGTTCAGTGATGTCCAACTCTTTGTGACCCCATGGACTGCAGCCTGCCAGTTTCCTCTGTCCATGGGATTCTCCAGGCAAGAATACAAAAGTGGGTTCTACTATGGGTTCAGGCCCTCTTCCAGGGGATTTTCCCAACCCAGGGAATGAACCCGCATCTCCTGTGTTTCCTGCATTGGCAGGCGGGTTCTATATCACTGAGCCACCTGGGAAGCCCATTGATGAGGTAACTTGTAACCAATATCTCATAAAAAATATCATTATGCATTGGAGTAAGTCTTGTTTCTTAGGTTAACAAAGGTGACTGACTTTAGAGGGTTTTGGGTTTTGGTTTTTTTGTCTATTTTGTGTGTTTGTTTGGTTTTTGTTTTGTTTTCCCTTTTGCTTGCCTCGACACATATCATGCATATGGCTTTTGGTGACATGGTTACAAATAACACATGAAAGAGAGTTTAACTTTTTCCTACAAAGGGAAAATTGTGTCCTCAATTCTCATATTTCTAGTAATTTACAAATATGTCTGTCATCATATCATCTAGGAAATGGGGCCTAATGTTTACTGCATACATCATAGTTTCTAGTGGAAAATCTTTGAAGACGGTTGAAAGAAAGAAAGAAAAAAACTTCAGAAAGATCCTCACTGGCTACTTTCAAAGACCAAACAGAGATAAATATTGTTATTTTAAAAACTATAGATCTTTGCACATGGGATGAACAACATGACTTATATTTATCAGGACAGTTCTAATTTCTAATATTCTGACCCCTTACTCATAAGTACACAATCAAGATTCGTGCCCTAAGCTTGGGTCAAAATGTTGTGTCAGCATAATTGTGGCTGAGGTCATATAATGTTTTTCTTGCCAACACCTTGACATGTAATTTTTAGAACACTAAACAAGTGTATAATCAAACTTTTTCTTGGTCAGGTATTCATCATAAGTAGGCTTCTTCTCCATCTTCACATCTCTCCCTCATGTTGACAGAAAAGGCAGTGGGTATACTTTTGTTTGTTTTAGTTTCTCCACAATCTGACTGAAAGAAAAGAAAGCAAAAGAACTCAGAGGATGAAATGGATAGGGAAAATGTATATTAGAAATTCAAAGAGCCTATTTGTCGGTGGCATGGAGAGTACTGTCTTCCTTCTGAATAGCTTTGGATTTCTTAGGTATCTCACTCAGCAGGTAAAGTACAACTGGAATAGCCATGGTCAACTCTGCTTCTGAGGACAATTCTACCCACTCCACTCCTTTCAGTTCATTTTCTCTTCATCACTGAGCAGAAGAGGATGGGTGGAGGCAGAGCAGAAGTAAGTGGCTGATCCACTTTGGGATCCCACCCTCATTATTCAGGTTCTAATTCTCAGCCAGCAAGTAAGTTTTAAAGTTATCTGAGGATAGCAGGAATTGTGTTATACTTTTCCATTTCCTAGAACACTGAGAGCTCTGACTTTATGACACCCAGCCTTCAAGTGTAACAAAGGCAGGACATATTTGACACCTGAAGAAAAAAGCTGCTGTATCACAGGTCTACAACAAAGTGGATGAAACAGTAATAAAATAACAGGTGTCAAATAACATTAAATGGGACATACATGACCTCAGCTCAACACTAGCTGTGGGTTCATAAGAACTGCATAAGATACACGGAGAAGATTCCATGGTTCCAACACAATTGTACTGTCTCTAGAAAAATGTTAATTAAACTTAAAGCAATGGAATCCATATTAGCAGATGATAATCACTCCATCCAGAGCTAGTTATTTTTATCAAGAGAAAACTAATCCTTCTGTCTTTCTATACACATCTTCCCTAATCACTGATATGACACACAGTCACTATAACAGAGTCAAGTGAGGTGTGTATTTTTTTCTTTTCAAAGGCAGTCAGCTCTAATCCTTGTCAAAGTGTACACACTCCTCGTCAGTCACATGAAAGTCTGTTCAGGCATAATGATTCCTGTGCTCTATACTCTGTCATGCTCTACTATGCTGGCACTTTACTTCATCATTGTCAGTCCGATCCACCCATTTTTGCTCTTGTCTACCTTCACACTCACAGACGTAGCAGATGCAAACACGCCATTAATACGGTCGACTTTTTTTCTTAATTGCTCAGATGGCTGAGTGATTTTTATTCATGAGGCAGCCTCAAATTTCAGAATTTTAATGGAGTAAGAATATTCCATTATAAAAATGATATCAAACTATTTATTTATTCATCAATTTAATGCGGTTACATTCCCTTTCTCTTGGTATAGCTATTGTTTTAAGACCACTTTTCTAGCTACAGGAAATGAGAAATATCAAATATACACACTACAGTACTATTAACTATAGTCACGCTGTACAGTAGACCTCCAGAACTTATTCATCCTGCAAAACAGAAATTTTGTACACTTTGACCAATATCTCCACTCCCCAATTTCTAGCAACCCCAATTGCATTTTCTTCTACTTTTAGGGGTTTAACCTTTTAGTTTGCATATATAAGTAGAATCATGCAGGATTTGTCTTTCGGTCTCTAGTTTTTTCACTCCACATAATGTGATACAGTTTTATTGATGCTATTTCAAATAACGAAGTAGATCTTAAGTGTTCTGCTGCTGCTGCTGCTGCTGCTGCTGCTGTGTCGCTTCAGTCATGTCGGATTCTGTGTACCCCATAGAGGGCAGCCCACCAGGCTCTGCCATCTCTGGGATTCTCCAGGCAAGAACACTGGAGTGGATTGCCATTGCCTTCTCCAATGCATGAAAGTGAAGTCACTGAGTCATGTCCAACTCTCAGCGACCCCATGGACTGCCGCCTACCAGGCTTCTCTGTCCACGGGATTTTCCAGGCAAGAGTACTGGAGTGGGTTGCCATTTCCATTCCAGCTTGTGATTCATCCAGCCCAGCATTTCTTATGATGTACTCTGCGTATAAGTTAAATAAGCAAGGTGACAATATACAGCCTTGACATACTCCTTTACTTATTTGAAGTCTGTTGTTCCATGTCCAGTTTGGAACCAGTCTGTTGTTCCATGTCCAGTTCTAACTGTTGCTTCCTGACCTGCATACAGATTTCTCAAGAGGCAGGACAGGTGGTCTGGTATTTCCATCTCTTTCAGAATTTTCCACAGTTTGTTGTGATCCACACAGTCAAAGGCTTTGGCATAGTCAATAAAGCAGAAATACATGTTTTTCTGGAACACTCTTGCTTTTTTGATGATCCAGTGAATGTTGGCAATTTGATCTCTGGTTCCTCTGCCTTTTCTAAAACCAGCTTGAACATTTGGAAGTTCACAATTCACATATGGCTGAAGCCTGGTTTGGAGAATTTCGAGCATTACTTTACTAGCATGTGAGATGAGTGCAATTGTGTGGTAATTTGAGCATTTTGACATTGTCTTTCTTTTGGATTGGAATGAAAACTAACCTTTTCCAGTCCTGAGGCCACTGCAGAGTTTTCCAAATATGCTGACATATTGAGTCCAGCACTTTCACAGCATCATCTTTCAGGATTTGAAATAGCTCAGCTGGAATTTCATCACCTCCACTAGCTTTGTTCATAGTGATGCTTCCTAAGGCCCACTTGACTTCACATTCCAGGATGTCTGGCTCTAGGTGAATGATCACACCATCGTGATTATCTTGGTCGTGAAGCTCTTTTTCTCTTCAGTTCTTCTGTGTATTCTTGCCACCTCTTCTTTATATCTTCTGCTTCTTTTAGGTTCATACCATTTATGTCCTTTATCGAGCCCATCTTTGCATGAAATGTTCCCTTGGTATTTCTAATTTTCTTGAAGAGATCTCTAGTCTTTTCCATTCTGTTGTCTTTCTCTATTTCTTTGCATTGATCGCTGAAGAAGGCTTTCTTATCTCTCTTTGCTATTCTTTGGAACTCTGCATTCAGATACTTATATCTTTCCTTTTCTCCTTTGCTTTTTGCTTCTCTTCTTTTCACAGCTATTTGTAAGGCCAACTCAGACAGCCATTTTGCTTTTTTGCATTTCTTTTTCTTGGGGATGGTCTTGATCACTGTCTCCTGTACAATGTCATGAACCTCTGTCTATAGCTTATCAGGCACTCTGTCTATCAGATCTAGACTCTTAAATATATTTATCACTTCCACTGTATAATCATAATGGATTAGATTTAGGTCATACCTGAGTGGTCTAGTTGTTTTCCCCACCTCCTTCAATTTAATTCTGAATTTGGCAATAAGGAGTTCATGATCTGAGCCACAGTCTGCTCCTGGTCTTGTTTTTGCTGACTTTATAGAGCTTCTCCATCTTTGGCTGCAAAGAATATAATCAATCTGATTTCAGTGTTGACCATCTGGTGACGTCCATGTGTACAGTCTTCTCTTGTGTTGTTGGAAGAGGGTGTTTGCTATGACCAGTGCATTCTCTTGGTAAAACTCTATTCTGTACTCCAAGGCCAAATTTGCCTATTATTTCAGGTGTTTCTTGACTTCTTCCTTTGGCATTCCAGTCCCCTATAATGAAAGGATATCTTTTTTGTTTGTTAGTTCTAGAAGGTCTTGTCAGTCTTCATAGAACTATTCAACTTCAGCTTTTTCAGCATTACTCCTCAGGGCATAGACTTGGACTACCATGATATTGAATGGTTTGCCTTGTAAATGAACAGAGATCTTTCTGTCATTTTGAGATTGCATCCAAGTACTGCATTTCGGACTCTTTTGTTGACCATGATGGCTACTCCATTTTTTCTAAGAGATTCCTGCCCACAGTAGTAGATATAATGGTCATCTGAGTTAAATTCAACCATTCCAGGGCATCTTAGTTCACTGATTCCTGGAATGTCAATGTTCACTTTATTTGCCTTGATTCACGGACCTAACATTCCAGGTTCCTATGCAATATTGCTCTTTTCAGCATCGGACCTTGCTTCTATCACCAGTCACATCCACAGCTGGGTGTGTTTTTGGCTTTGGTTCCATCCCTTCATTATTTCTCCAGTGATCTCCAGTAGCATATTGGGCACCTACTGACCTGGGAAGTTCATCTTTCAGTGTCCTATCTTTTTGCCTTTTCATACTGTTGGGTTCTCAAGGCAAGAATACTGAAATGGTTTGCCATTCCCTTTTTCAGTGGACCACATTCTGTCTGACCTCTCCACTATGATCCATCCATCTTGGGTGGCCCCATGCAAGGCTTAGTTTTGTTGAGTTAGACAAGCTGTGGTCCATGTGATCAGATTGGCTAGTTGTCTGTGATTGTGGTTTCAGTCTGTCTGCCCTCTGATACCCTCTCCCAGCGCCTACCATCTTACTTGGGTTTCTCTTACCTTGGATGTGGGGTATCTCTTCAGGGCTGCTCCAGCAAAGAGCAGCCACTGCTCCTTACCTTGTACATAGGGTAGCTCCACTTAGCTGCTGCCCCTGACCTTGGACGTGGGGTAGTTCCTCTCAGAGGCAGTTTATATTTTTGCTAACCTGTATTTATTAGTGTATTTACTATTACACACTAATAAATAATTTAAGTAATTATTTATTAAGTATGACCAGTTCTGAGTAATTTAGACATTTAACTCACCTTCTGTGTGCTCATTCAGTCGTGTTTGACTCTTTGCAGCCTGGTGGGACTGACTCTTTGCAGTCCCTGGTGGGACTACAGCCCACCAGGCTCCTCTGCCCATGGAATTTTCCAGGCAAGAAGACTTGAATGGGTTGCAATTTCTTACTCTGGTGCTAGCAGGGGTGCAGGGGCAGAGGGGTGGCAGAGAGCAGTGTTTCTGACCCAGGAATCAAACCCACATCTCTTATGTCTCTTTCACTGGCAGGCAGATTTTTTTTTTTTTTTTTTTTTTACCACTATTGTCACTTGCAAAGTCATACCCTCTGAGGTAGATGTTAATATTTTCTGTATTTTACTGATGAGGAAACTGAGCATCACAGCAACTAAGTTGACTAAGGATTGAATTATGGTCAATATATCTAGGTTTGAACATCAATAGTAACACTTACTTCCTGGGTGACTTTGGCAAAATAAAACTCTCTGAGTTTTAGCTTCCTTCTCTATAAATTTGAAATAAAATAGCCACTTGCAAATACTACTATGAGAATAGAATAATATATCATTTGCAATATATCTGGTGTACAATTAGCATTAAATAAAAGATAAATACAATGGCCACAATAGTTAGAAGGGTGTAATGGAGGAGATATTTTATGTCAGTGGCTCTGCATTTATCTGCCTCATACCATTACCATCTTAAATTGCCATCTCTGTTCTTTAGCTAGCATGGTATAAATTTGCCCTTCATGTTTCAAATGTATCTATTTATTTCATATATCTCAGGATCAGGTGATGTGGTCAGGGCCTTACTCACTACCAAATATGGCTTCCTGAAAATTATTTTCTATATTAAAAATAAAATAAACATACAAAAGCTCCACTCCCCCTCAATGGCATATACTGTCAGTTACACTAACTTCTCCTAGTTTCAATATATTTGCATATTTATTTTCTGGTTATTTATTATCTTTTCTACCATATCTGTCTCCATGTCTTCTTTATCCTCCTCTTCCATTATCCTAGGGTACTTTGTAATGTCTTCCCTGTCAACGCTTTTGCCTATTCATCTTTAGAGACATTCTCATCCACTCTATTTCACTCTAAAATTGTCACTTTCTGATTCGACTCCTGAAATCAACAACTCATATCCCTTTCACTGATCATATCCTTTATATGCAAAATAACTGAAAATTCATTAAGGCCTTGAATTTATTTTTGTCCCCATTTACACTGAATCATGTGGCCTGTTCCTGGCTCTGTTTCCTTCCCTCATTTATCATACGTTTCATGGTCCATCATCATTGTCAGTTTCTTGCACACATCCTTAACACTCTAACACTTGTGTGCATTGTGCTCACTCTCCAAAGCACCATCTCACAAAATCAAATTTGGTGTCAAAGGGGAAATTACAATGGGACAGATTGTTTTCACCATAAATTCATGATCAGCAACTACAAGTAGACCCTTAACTCTGTGAGGCCATCTTTTAGGTTTTTCCAGACATCTGGATCTTTAATAGTCCTTTTCAACTATCTCATATCTTTGCTTCTCTCCTCAAACCTTCACACATTGCTCTATTCCCTCAGTCTCCATAAACTGCCCTCACTTTATAACTCACAGAGAAAACAGAGACATCGAATTGGCTTTTTCCTCAAATCCTTACCCCAATCATCAAGTTTGCTTGCATCTGCACCAGCCTTCTTCTCCTTTATTTTTAAGAGGAAAGAGGCTTCCTGCCATTTCTCAATAAGAACCTGTTTAGTGTATCATCAATATTTCTTCTCTTCTCATATTCTCAGGGATCTTGTACCATAATTATAGAATTTCTTCATCAAAGCTTTAACTCTTCTCCTTATATGGAATTCTTTTCATCCCTATTTCAACATGGTCTTATTTTTCCTATCAGTTCAGTTCAGTCTCTCAGTCATGTCTGACTCTTTGTGACCCCATGAATCGCAGTATGCCAGGCCTCCCTGTCCATCACAAACTCCCGGAGTTCACTCAAACTCATGTCCATTGAGTCGGTGATGCCATCCAGCCATCTCATCCTCGGTCATCCCCTTCTCCTCCTGCCCCCAATCCCTCCCAGCATCAGAGTCTTTTCCAATGAGTCAACTCTTCTCATGAGGTGGCCAAAGTACTAGAGTTTCAGCTTTAGCATCATTTCTTCCAAAGAACACCCAGGGCTGATCTCCTTCGGATGGACTGGTTGGATCTCCTTGTAGTTCCAGGGACTCTCAAGAGTCTTCTCTAACACCACAGTTCAAAAGCATCAATTTATACCACTGGTAAAAACAAAACATAAACCCTCTTTAAGCCCTGTGTCATCTTTCCAGTATTATTTCTATCAGATTGTCCAGGAAAATGTTTGGAATTATTATTACTCAGCATGGTCCCTTTACTTCCTTAGCCATATTTCAGGTATCGCTTCAAATTCTAAATCAGCCTGCAATTCTTAACACCACAAAAACAACTCTGCATTTTAAAATTATATTTTGTATATATTTTTTAAGTACTGTATAATATAATTTCCCATGAGCACTTGAAAGACCTGCTCATTTTCCCCTTATTAAAAACTTCTTCCTGCAAAGAACAGAGATGCAGAAGTAGAGAACAGGACTTGCTGACATGTGGGTTGGGTGGGATGACAAACTGGGAGAATAGCACTGACATATATATATACTGTGTGTTTGTGTGCTCACTCAGTCATTCCAACTCTTTGTGACTCCATGGACTGGAGTCCACTAGGCTCCTCTGCCTAGAGAATTTTTCAATCAAGAGTACTGGACTGGGGTGCCATTTTCTACTCCAAGGGATTTTCCCAACCCAGGGATAGAACCTGTGTCTCTTTATCTCCTGAAATGGCAGGCGGATTCTTTACCACTAGCACCACCTACCATGTGTAAATTAGATAGCTAGTAGGAAGCAACTGTATAGCACAGGGAGCTCAGCTCTGTGATGTGTGATGAGTCGAGAGGTGGGGTGGGGTGAAGGGTGAGAAGGAAGGGTGAGAGGCTCAAGAGGATAGGGTTACACACACACAGACACAGACACACACACACACACAGCTGATTCGTGTTGTTGTGTTGTTTTACAGCAGAAATGAACACAACATTGTAAAGCAATTATACTGCGGTTTTAAAAATGTAATAAACTGCTCTAAGATATGGAACTGCGAAAAAAATAAGTGGCTACTCTGGGACTTGCAGAACAACAACAGCAGCAACAACAATTGCTTCCTAAAAAAAAAGCAACAACTTCTACAGTCTTTAGCCGTCACATTTTCACTAAATATCTGAATGTTGGTGACTCTGTCCTGAGCACTCCTCTTTTCCCAACATCTGTTATTTCCTTATGAAATAACATCTATCCCTGACTAGTGACTGAAAACTAAACACCACATAGAGCAAGTGCTGGTAGCCTGTAGGTTGGATGGCTGAAGGGTAAAAATCAAAGCCCAAAAACTAAAAGTTGCTCCTGCAGAGGGACTCAAACATGGCAGAGTAGTATGTTTTTAAAACGATGCACTACTGTGAGGTATTTGCATTTTTAAAATCTTTCCCTGAAAGGTAAGTGTGATTTCATATTTGAGTTTACTAGGTGAAAGCTCTAAGTCTACTTTTTGGATAAGATTAAAAAAAAAAAATCCCCAAACAGTTGATAATACTTCAAAGTCATTTGGCAGGAGGCCTCATCCTGGGGATAAAGATATCTTATTATACTCAATAACAAAAGGACCCAGAAATCATCATATAATTAAGTATTACAGTAACCATCCAGCTTTCTGACTTGCAAATTTTGGACAACTGCATAAAATTTTAACATCCAATTTAACAGTCCTCTGTGTGTGTGTGTGTGTGCGCGCATGCATAAGTGCACACGTATGTGTATACAGTCAAAGGAAAGTGGGAGAATACAAGCCCTTTCAATGCTGTTCCTTTTAAAAACGTTTCATATTTCAGTTGCTTAATTTAATAAATTATTTTTTCAAACAAATGATTGATTCAAATACTTAGAAAAACCAATAAGCTTTAGAAATTATTGAATAACACCCAATGATTTTCTTTTCCAAAGAAAAGAAATATGGATTAAAAGTAACCATATAACTGGAGATTTTTTTTTCATGTTGAATTTCAGAAATTTGTGCCTTAACAAGAGAAAGGGGGCAGTTTCAGTTAACAAAAATATCCTTTCTAGCGAGTTGATTTTATGTTTGTAATAATTATACTACTGTGATATCACTGTTCAAAAAAACAAAAACAAAAACATTTCCCTGAATGATATCTTTTTGTACAGCCCAGATATGACTTGAAAGGAACATGCATTCAGAATCAATATTTCTCAGCTCTAACATCAGTTCTCACTCATTTTTCTAGTGTGAGAACTTTAACAGTGCTAGACACTTCATCAAAGGGTCCTAAGATAGAAGTTTGAAGTACACATTGAGGACATCCATATTCTACAACATAATAACAACTCATCTCAACTTGGGAACTTCCAGTAAAGACCTCTTGCAAGAGGAAAAATATCAATTGCCTACAGTTATCAATTGCCTACTATATGCCAGTAAGTTTTCTGAGCTATTTCACATGGCTTACAATTACTGATTTTCTAAATAAACAATTTCACAAATGATAAATCTGAAGTTCAAGGTCACACTACTCAACCAAAGTTATACTGATGTTAGGAAAATGCCATCATTATGGCCTCATCCTGTGCATGTTTCATCCTCTTGTGAAGTCTACATTCTTTCTACAAGGCCACATTTTGTTTCTGTTTTCTTTTTAAGTTTGAATTCTTTAAGTTTGTACTAAAATGGAATCAGGTATGCATTTATATGACCACTACCTATTAACCTAATTCTCCCCTATAAAGCAACCTAAAACATATCTTGTCTTTTAACTCATGATAGCCAGTAGTAGCAAACACATCAACTATTTCTTGACAACTTCTTTGTGTCTGGCACATTGCTGTGATCTATACAATATGGATGGACTAATTTGTTTGTAATTGACCCTTTTACTTATTTAAAATTTAATATTATTCATCATATTATATAGCCAAATGTTCAAATAATCATGTTTAAATGTTTTCTATGCTATTCTTTTGGTGTTAGATCTAAAAAGTCTTGTAGGTCTTCATCGAATCATTCAACTTCAGTTTCTTTGGCATTAGTGGTTGGGGCACAAACTTGGATTAATGTGATGTTGAATTATCTGCCTTGGAAATGAACTGAGATCATAATGTCATTTTTGAGACTGCACACAAGTACTGTGTTTCAGACTCTTTTGTTGACTATGGGACTATTCCATCTCTTCTAAGAAATTCTTGCCTACAGAAGTTAGATATAATGGTCACCTGAATTAAATTTGTCCATTCCCATTCATTTTAGTTCACTGATTTCTAAGATGTTCATGCTGACTCTTGCCATCTCCAGCTTTGGTTCAGTTTAGTTACTTGGTTGTGTCCGACTCTTTGTAACCCCATGGACTGTAGGACGTTGGCCTCCCTGTCTATCACCAACAACTGGAGTTTACTCACACTCATGTCCATTGAGTCAGTGATGCCATCCAACCATCTCATCCTCTGTTGTCCCATTCTCCTCCCACCTACAATCTTTCCTAGCATCAGGGTCTTTTCAAATGAGTCCGATCTTTGAATCAAGTGGCCTAAGTATTGGAATTTCAGCTTCAGCATCAGTCCTTCCAATGAATATTCAGGACTGCTTTCCTTTAGGATGGACTGGTTGGATCTCCTTGCTGTCCAAGGGACTCTCAAGAGTCTTCCACAACACCACAGTTCAAAAGAGTCAATTCTTCGGTGCTCAGCTTTCTTTATAGTCCAACACTCACATCCATCCGTGACTAATGGAAAAACCATAGCTTTGACTAGATGGACATTTGTCAGCAAAGTAATGTCTCTGCTTTTTAAAAGCTGTCTAGGTTGGTCATAACTTTTCTTCCAAGGAGCAAGTGTCTTTTAATTTCATGGCTGCAATCACCATCTGCAATGATTTTGGAACACAAAAAATAAAGTTTATCACTGTTTCCCCATCTATTTGCCATGAAATAATGGGACCAGATGCCATGGTCTTACTTTTCTAAATGTTGAGTTTTACACCAACATTTTCCCTCTCCTCTTTCACTTTCATCAAGAGGTTCTTTAGTTCTTCTTTGCTTTCTGCCATAAGCATAGTGTCATCTGCATATCTGAAGTTACTGATATTTCTCCCCACAATCTTGATTCTAGCTTGTGCTTAATCCAGTCCAACATTTATCATGATATACTCTATAGATAAGCTAAATAAGCAGGGTGACAATATACAGCCTTGATGTACTCCTTTCCTGATTTGGAACCAGTCTGCTGGTTCACATCTAGTTCTAACTGTTACTTCTTGATCTGCATACAAATTGCTCAGGAAGCAGGTCAGGTGGTCTGATATTCTTATCTCTTGAAGAATTTTCCAGTTTGTTGTGATCCACACAGTTAAAGGCTTTGGCATAGTCAGTACAACAGAAGTAGATGTTTTTTTCTGGAACTCTCTTGCTTTTTTGATGATCCAACCTATGTTGGCAATTTGATCTCTGGTGCCTCTGCCTTTTCTAAAACCGGCTTGAACATCTGGAAGTTCCTCAGTGATCAATGCAAAGAAATAAAGAAAAACAATAGAATGGGAAAGACTGGAGATCTCTTCAAGAAAATTAGAGACACTAAGGGAAATTTTCATGCAAAGATAGGCATAATAAAGGAAAGAAATGGTATGGACCTAACAGAAGCAGAAGATATTAAGAAGTGGCAAGAATACACAAAACAATTATAGAGAAAAAGGTCTTCATGACCCAGATAATAAAGATGGTGTGATCACTCACCTAGAGTCAGACATCCTGGAATGTGAAGTCAAGTGGACCTTAGGAAGCATCACTACGAACAAAGCTAGTGGAAGTGATGGAACTCCAGTGGAGCTATTTCAAATCCTGAAAGATGATGCTGTGGAAGTGCTGCACTCAATATGCCAGCAAATTTTGAAAACTCAGCAGTGGCTGCATGACTGGAAAAGTTTTCAGCCCAATCCCAAAGAAAGACAATGCCAAAGAATCTTCTGCTTGACCAAGTTCAATTTACCTTATTTCATGGGCCTAAAATTCCAGGTTCCTATGCTATATTATTCTTTACAGTAATGTACTTTACTCTCACCAGACACATCCAAAACTGAGCATCATTTCAGCTTTGGCCCAGCCTCTTCTTTCTGGAGTTATTTTTTTTTTTTTTTGCTCTTAGTATCATATTGGATGCCTACTAACTGGGGGCTTATCTTCTGGTGTTATATCTTTGTGCCTGCTGATACTGCTTTTTGGGGTCTTGAGGCAAAAATACTGGAGTGATTTGTTCATTCTCTTCTCCAGTGGACCATGTTTTGCCTAGAACTAAACCACTGCAGAAGGTAATTGCAGCCATGAAATTAAAAGATGTTGACTCCTTGGAAAGAAAGTTATGACCACCTAGATAGCATATTCAAAAGCAGAGACGTTACTTTGCCAACAAAGATCTGTCTAGTCAAGGCTATGGTTTTTCCAGTGGCATGTATGGATGTTAAGAGTTGGACTGTGAAGAAAGCTGAGCACCAAAGAATTGATGCTTTTAAACTGTGGTGCTGGAGAAGATTCTTGAGAGTTCCTTGGACTGCAAGGAGATCCAACTTGTCCATCCTAAAGGAGATCAGTCCTGGGTGTTCATTGGAAAAACTGATGCTGAAGCTGAAACTTCAATACTTTGGCCACCTTGTGCAAAGAGTTGACTCATTGGAAAAGACTCTGATGCTGGGAGGGACTGAGGGCAGGAGGAGAAGGGGACAACAGTATGAAATGGCTGGATGGCACCACCAACTCAATGGACATGAGTTTGGGTAAACTCCGGGAGTCTGTGATGGACAGGGAGGCCTGGTGTGCTGCAGTTCATAGGGTCACAAAGAGTCGGACACGACTGAGTGACTGAACTGAACTTAGCTGAACTGAACACCAAAAAAGGGAAATTGGAAGGCAAAAGCAGGAAGCTAAGAGATACCTGGAGTGACAGGCAAGTTTCGCTTTAGAGTAGGAAATAAAACAGAGCAAAGGCTAACAGAGTTTTGCCGAAAGAACACACTGGTTATAGCAAACACCCTCTTCAAACAACACAAGAGATGACTCTACATATAGACCTTACAAAATAGTCAGTACCAAAATTAGATTGATTATATTCTTTGCAGCCAAAGATGGAGAAGCTCTATATGGTCAGTGAAAACAAACAAACAAAACCTGTGGCTCAGATCATGAGCTCCTTATTGCAAAATTCAGAGTTAAATTGAAGAAAGTAGGGAATACCACTAAGCCATTCAGGTATGACCTTAATCAAATCTCTTATGATTATACAGTGGAGGTGATGAATAGATTCAGGGATTAAATCAGAAGAACTATGGACAGAGGTTCATAAAGTTATATAGAAGGTGGTTACCAAAACTATCCCAAAGAAAAAGAAATGCAAGGAGCCAAAATGATTGATGAGGTTCTACAAATAGCTTAGAAAAGAAGAGAAGTGAAAGCTGAAGGACAAAGGATAGATACACCCAACTGAATTCAGAGTTCCAGAGAAAGGCTAGGAGAGATAAGAAAACCCTTCTTATTGAAGAGTGCAAAAAAAAAAATAGAAGAAAGCAACAGACTGGAGGAAGACTAGAGATTTCTTTAAGAAATTAGAGATACCAAGAGGACATTTTATGCAGAGATGGGCACAATGACAAGGACCTAACAGAAACAGAAGAACTTATGAAGAGGTGGCAGGAACACAGAAGAGCTATAGAAAAAGGTCTTAGTAACCTAGATAACCATAATGGTGAAGTTACTCACCTAGAGCTAGACATCCTGGAGTCTGAAGTCAAGTGGGCTCTAGGAAGCATTAAAATGAACAGAGGTAATGGCATTCCAGCTGAGCCATTTCAAATCCTCAAAGATGATGCTATTAAAGTGCTGCACAAAATATGCCAGCACATTTGGAAAACTCAGCAGTGGACACAGGACTGGAAAAGTTCAGCTTTCATTCCAATCCCAAAGAAGGGCAATGCCAAATAATGTTCAAACTACCGCACAATTGCACTCATTTCACATGCTAGCAAGGTAATGCTCAAAATCCATAAGATTGAACAGTATCTAAATTGAGAACTTTCAGATGAAAAAACTGGGTTTAGAAAAGTCAGATGAACAAGAGATCAAATTGCCAACATTGGTTGGATAATAGAAAAGCAAGGGGATATCAGAAAAATTTCCTGCTCTGCTTCATTGACTATGCTACAGCCTTTGACTGTGTGAATCACAAAAACTGTGGAAAATTCTTTAAAAATGACAATACCAGGCCATTTTAACTATCTTCTGAGAAAGCTCTGTGCAAGTCAAGAAGTAACAGTTAGGACCAGACATGTTACAACTGACTGGTTCAAATTTGGGAAAGGAGTACATCAAGGCTGTATATTGTCAACATGAATATTTAACTTATATACAGAGTACATCATACAAAATGACAGACTGAATGACTCTTAAGCTAAAATCCAGCTGGCCTGGGGAAATCTAAAAAAACCTCAATATATGGATAATACCACTGTAATGGCAGAAAACAAATAGGAACTAAAGAGTCTCCTGATGAAGGTGAAAGAAGAGAATGAAAAAGCCAATTTAAAACTCAACATTCAAAAACAAATATCATGGCATCTGGTCCCATCACTTAATGGCAAATAGATGGGGAAACAATGGAAAGAGTGAGAGACTTCATATTCTTGGGCTCCAAAATCACTGCAGATGGTGATTGCAACCATTAAATTAAAAGACACTTGATCCTTAGAAGAAAAGTTATGATCAACCTAGACAATGTGTTAAAAGGTAGAGACATAAATTTGATGACAAAGTTACATCTAGTCAAAGCTATGGTTTTTCCAGTAGTCATTATGGATGTAAGAGTTCGACTATAAAGAAAGCTGAGTACTGAAGAATTGGTGCTTTTGAACTATTGTGTTGGAGAAGACTCTTGAGAGTCCCTTGGACTGCAAGGAGATCCAAAGAGTCCATCCTACGTATTCAGTCCTGAATATTCATTGGAAGGACTGATGCTGAAGCTGAAACTCCAATACTGTGAAGAACTGACTCATTGTTAAAGACCCTGATGCTGGGAAAAATTGAAAGCAGGAGAAGGGTATGACCAAGAATGAGATGGTTGGATGGCACCACCAACTCACTGGACATGAGTTTGAGCAAACTCTGGAAGATAGTGAAGGACAGGGAAGCCTGGCTTGCTACAGTCTATGGTGTTGCAAAGATTTAGACACAACTTATTGACTGAACAACAACAAGAATATTGTTTTTATACTCACATTCTTCTTACCTGAATGTGTAGAAGATCTAATATGTACTTCATAGTTTTACTCAAATTGCTTCATCGAATTTATCACTAATATCTCAAATCAATGAATTCAATAGTTTGCTTTTTATTTTGTACTTTGTTGATGTTTATAAATACCCGGCATTTATCCTAATTAACCCATGTATTTTAAAGTAGTTTATAAACATTACTAGACAATGAGCAAATGGATAGATAGCAAATCTCAGGTAGAGCATACTGAGAGGAATAAAATAATTACCAATGTGTCATACATATGATCATTTCAAGAAGTATCCTCAAATTAAGGACTGCTTTAGAGAGGCAATGATTCCTAGGTTGTATTCATTTCTAAACTCTTCAAAGATTGGAATAATGATGCAGTCTTTCACCTGTACATGCTAGGTGCTTGCTAAATATTTGTTGAGTAATCTTCATTTCTTCCTGCATTTTTAGCAGTGCTTTGGTTCAGTTTTTACTGCATTAAAGTCAGTTACATTAACTCAAAATTTTCTCTAATCTCAAACTGCTATTATTCTTATCGATATCAGCACAAGATAAAAAAAAAATACTGCTGACTTGAAAATAGTTCCTTAGGGAGAAGAGTCCCTATTTTCAAGTCCTCTCTTCATCCTCTGCTTTAATTATTTTATTATACTTATTCTAAAGCAACTAAATTTCTTAACATATGTCATTCCTTTGGTTTCTTCATTTCTAGAAGTTCCTTGAAGTTCATGAGTAGAATATTTGATTGTTATGCAGATAGCTGTGGATATAAAACCCTCCAATTTGTGCCCTAATCTGTTTCCAATTTCTTAATGCAGTCACTGCCCAGTATATTAGATTATGCAGAATTACTACTGCACTGCATCTAGTACTTGCAGATTCATAGCCTTAGGGCATTTTTTGTCCATTATTAAGAGTGAAAGTAATTAGGAGACAGACTGATAAAATGGATATTGTTTCTCTGGTTAAATATTCAGAATTCTTCTAAGATGACCAAGAAACTATTCAGTGTGAAACAGTCCAGGTGATATGTACGGTACACAGCAGACACAAATAATGAAGGTGGCTTTTCTGACACTAAGACTGAATACAAATGGGGTGCAGGATGTTCTCATCGCTCAACCTGTGCTCTTCTGTTTCTTCCCTCTACAAACACACTCAAGCATTTTCCTGTGATGCTATTAACTGTGGCATAGAAATACGGCTCTCATTTTATTTTTGTAATTCCATCTTTAAAAAGAAGTGCTTTTCACTCTGGGACACTTAAAAAATAATTTGTCATCTTAAGAGAAGATGTAAACAGTTGTTTAATATTATCAGCTTCCCTTATATTTGGAGAACTTAAATATCCAAATCAATGAAGCATTGTTGATATCTCTAAGTTACAGCATGGAATCCAGGAAATATCAATGATTTATATATTGTCCTGTCCGACATTACTACAACAGATGTCATTATAGCATATAATGGTATGGAATAAATTGCTTAAAACTGAATCAACATATATTTCAGGAATCACTCAGAAAATGTAGCATTTGTATCTAAAACTGAATGAAAGAATATATCCATTAGAGGATTTTAAGCATAAAAATATTTTTAGAAGCACTTTCCAAATGATAGAGTAAGCACTTCCAAAAGCTTGCTTTTCCATAAAAGAAGTAAGAATACTGGAAATAATTTTCTACACCAACTTTTACAAACCCTGAAAATTAACCAAAGTCTTACAATAACCCAAAGAGAGCTTGGAGATTCAGAAATAACAAAGCTTGGTGGTGTTTCGACTTCTCTCTCTCCCTAGCTCCATAGCAGCCTTTAAAATCAGGAGTATGCAATCATTTTATCTATGAACTCCACCAGATTAACAGTTAATTTTTCCTTTTGTTTAGAGGGAACATAATGTGCCTGTAACTCTCCAAAATTGCCTACCCAGAAAAAAATTTCATTTCTCTAGAAAAGCTCTATTCTCAGAGTTGTCTTCATGTGACTTGGCTCAGAGCTTACTCTGTAAGAAAAGTACTATATTCAGGGTGAAAAAAATAAGAGAAAATTGTTCAATTATGCTGATGTTTGAGCTGGTGAAAGCAACTGGGATAGCAAGAGGTTAATAAAATTTAACGGATGGTCTGGAGAATGAAAAGCCTGAGAGGGGTGTCTGAAAGTTCTCACATATGTCTGGGGATACTAGAAAGCCACCAAAATGTAAAGAAGTGTGCACATGTCCAAGAAAGTCTACAAAAGACCCTAATCGCTCATCTTCTGTTAACTGTCAGGCTCTTCATAAGGAAGAAATGAAGGAAGAGTTGTAAACCATCAGAGCGTTGAAAGCCTGCCCTGAAAGATATACAGACTTCTACGGCAAAGCTCAGTAAATTTATTAGTACAAAGAATTAAACAGTGTATATGTCTAATCATTCAGTTCAGTTCAGTTCAGTCGCTCAGTCGTGTCCGACTCTTCACGACCCCATGAATCACAGCACGCCAGGCCTCCTTGTCCATCACCAGCTCCCGGAGTTCACTCAGACTCACGTCCATTGAGTCAGTGATGCTATCCAGCCATCTCATCCTCTGCTGTCCCCTTCTCCTCCTGACCCCAATCCTTTCCAGCATCAGTCTTTTCCAATGGGTCAACTCTTCACATGAGGTGGCCAGAGTACTGGAGTTTCAGCTTTAGCATCATTCCTTCCAAAGAAACCCCAGGGCTGATCTCCTTCAGAATGGACTGGTTGGATCTCCTTGCAGTCCAAGGGACTCTTGAGAGTCTTCTTCAATACCACAGTTCAAAAGCATCAATTCTTTGGCACTCAGCCTTCTTCACAGTCCAACTCTCACATTCATACATGACCACAGGAAAAACCATAGCCTTGACTAGACGGACCTTAGTCGGCAAAGTAATGTCTCTGCTTTTGAATATATTATCTAGGTTGGTCATAACTTTTCTTCCAAGGAGTAAGCGTCTTTTAATTTCATGGCTGCAGTCACCATCTGCAGTGATTTTGGAGCCCCCAAAAATAAACTCTGACACTTTCCACTGTTTCCCCATCTATTTCCCATGGAGTGATGGGACCGGATGCCATGATCTTTGTTTTCTTAATGCTGAGCTTTAAGTCAACTTTTTCGCTTTCCTCTTTCACTTTCATCAAGAGGCTCTTTAGTTGTTCTTCACTTTTTGCCATAAGGGTGGTATCATCTGCATATCTGAGGTTATTGATATTTCTCCCAGCAATCTTGATTCCAGCTTGTGTTTCTTCCAGTCCAGCGTTTCTCATGATGTACTCTGCATATAAGTTAAATAAACAGGGTGACAGTATAGTGCCTTAACGTACTCCTTTTCCTATTTGGAACCAGTCTAATCATTAGATGACTACTAAGCTAAGTTATGACCAACCTAGATAGCATATTGAAAATCAGAGACATTACTTTGCCTACAAAGGTCCATCTTGTCAAGGCTATGGTTTTTCCAGTGGTCATGTATGGATGTGAGAGTTGGACTGTGAAGAAAGCTGAGCACCAAAGAGTTGATGCTTTTGAACTGTGGTGTTGGGAAGACTCTTGAGAGTCCCTTGGACTGCAAGGAGATCCAACCAGTCCATTCTGAAGGAGATCAGCCCTGGGTGTTCTTTGAAAGAAATGATGCTAAAGCTGAAACTCCAGTACTTTGGCCACCTCATGTGAAGAGTTGACTCATTGGAAAAGACTCTGATGCTGGGAGGGATTGGGGGCAGGAGGAGGAGGGGACAACCGAGGATGAGATGGCTGATGGCATCACCAACTCAACGGATATGAGTTTGAGTGAAGTCCGGGAGCTCGTGATGGACAGGGAGGCCTGGCATGCTTGATTCATGGGGTCACAAAGAGTCGGACATGACTGAGTGACTGAACTGAACTGAACTGAAGCTACATGAGCAGAGATATTAGCTGGCCACATACTACAAAAACACAGACTTTACAGAATGGTTTCAGGAAAATCACTAAGAAAACAAATAGCAACAACATAAACAAAACATTGTGTGGAAGGAAGTGGAGAATTTGATTTCCAGGTTTGTCACATTATATTCTTTTAGATGTCCAGTATTACAAAAAAAAAGTGAGAACTGCAAAGAAATAACAAAATATGCATCATACCCAGAGGGAAAAATTAGCCAAAAAATTGTCCCTGATGAAGTCCAGAGACAGGACTTACAAGAAAAAGAATTGAGGTCAGCTTATAAGCATATTCAAAGAAACTGAGAAAATTGTGTCTGAAAAGTTTTAAAAAGCAGGAAAATGATCTCTTCAAATAGGTTATATTATTAAAAATAGAAATTACAGAAAAGACAAAATAGAACTTCTTGAGTTGGAGAGTATAATGTCTTACTAAAAGATACTATCTGGGGTCAACAACATATTTAAATTGGTAGTAGAAAATTCGGATATTAAAACATAAGACAATAAAGATGATCCAGCCTGAGAAAAAGAAAAACTTTCACACACTAATTTGTACAAACAAAAAGTTGATCAAATCCAAGCAGAACACATTCAATGAGATCAACTGCTTACATCATAGTCAGAAACTTGAAAGAAGCAAGAGAGAAGTAACTCATCATGTACAACTATTTCCCCAATAAGATCGATATCTGATGTCTCATCAAAACTTATGGAGGCCAAAAGAAGGGGATGACACATTCATAGGATTCAAAGGATGTCAATCAAGAATTCTATAGCAAAGATATGCTTTAAAATGAGAAGAAATTATGACACTCTTGGATAAGCAAAACTGACAGAATTCTCTGCTAGCAGACTTGCCATTTGAGAAACACTAATGGAGATTCTTCTTTCAGGTTGAAATGAAAGGACAGTAAATAGTATCTCAGATCCATCTGAAGAAATGAAGAGTATAGCTAAAACTAACCACAAAACACAGTACAAATCATTTTCTTTTTATATCCTTTCTTCCATATAATTTAAAAAGCAGCTGAATAAAAGGTTGATTTTAAAATTGTGTTGATGGCATTGTGATATATAAAGATATATTTTGCTTAACATTAATAGCACAAGGGAGTAAGAGAAAATTAATTTATAATTGGATCAAAGTTTTTATACACTACTGAAATTAAGTTGGATTAATTTGAACTAAATTTTGATTCAAATTGAGATATTAGTTGTACAAATGGTCAACAGGTGTATGGTCAACAAATAAATGAAAAGATTCTCAATATTACTAATCATCAGGAAAATATAAATCAAAAACCATAAGGAGACATCACCACATACCTGTTAGGAATGCTTTTGTCTGCTAAGCAAAAAATAACAAGTATTACTGAGGAAATGGAAAATTGGAATCCTTGTACATTATTGGTGGGAAAGCAAAATTGTTAAGCTTAGATGGAAAAGCAGCATGGAAGGTTTCCAAAAGGTTTAAAATACTACATGATCTAGCCATCTCACTTTTGGGTATTTTTCCAAAAGAACTGAAATCAGAATCTCAAAGAGGTATTGGCATTCTCATGTTCATTACATTAGTCTTCTCAATAACCAAGCTGTTAACAAACAAACAAACAAACAAACCTAATGGATGATTTGAAAAATGCAACAAATACATGCAATAGAAGATTAGTCTTTGAAAAGAAAGAAATCTTGCAATATGTGACAACATAAACGAAATTTTGAAGGCATTAGCCTAAATGAAATAAGCTAGTCCACACAACATACACACAAATACTGCATGATTCCATGTATATAAAGTATATGAAATAGTCAGTTCATAGAAGCAAATAGTAGAATGATGCCAGCCCAAGACTGGAGGAGGGAATAGAGTGTTTCCAATCAACAGATGGACAGTTTTAGTCATGAAAAATTAGCAAGTTCTAGAGGTCTGCTGTAGGAAATGGCAGCCCACTCCAGTTCTCTTGCCTGGAGAATTCCAGGGACGGCGGAGCCTGGTGGGCTGACTTCTATGGGGTCGCAGAGTCGGACACGACTTAGCGACTTAGCATTAGCAGCAGCAGAGGTCTGTTGTACAACACCATGTCTGTAGACAGTAGCACCATATAGTAAACTTAAAAATCTGCTTAAAAAGTAGGTCTTGTGTGAAGTATTCTTAGCAAAGTAATATAATATTTGACCAGTTAAAACCATCTGGGCTTGTAGTTTCTTTTTTTTTTTTCTTTTTTTAAATTAATTAATTTATTTATTTAAAATTACAATACTGTATTTGTTTTGCCATACATTGACATGACTCAGCCATAGGTGAACACAATCTCCCAATGCCGAAGCCCTCTCCCACCTCCCACCCCACATCCTCTACTTGAATCATCCTGTGTATCAGCCCCATGCATCCTGCATCCTACATTGAACATAGATTGGCGCTTCGTTTCTTACAGGAAAATATACATGTTTCATTGCCATTCTCCCAAACCATCCTATCCTTTCCCTCTCCCTCAGAGTCCAAAAGTCCACTCTAGACCTCTGTGTCTCTTTGTTGTCTCACATATAGGGTCATCATTACTGTCTTCTAAATTCCATATATATGTGTATTGGTGTTTTTCTTTCTGGCTTACTTCACTCTGTATAATCGGTTCCAATTTCATCCATCTCATTAGAACTGAGTCAAATTTATTCTTTTTAAGGGCTGAGTAGTACTCCATTGTGTATATGTACCACAGCTTTCTTATCCATTCATCTGCTGATGGACATCTAGGTTGCTTCCATGACCTGGCTATTATAAACAGCGCTGCAATGAACATTGGGGTACATGTGTCTCTTTCAATTCTGGTTTCCTCAGTGTGTATGCCCAGCAGTGGGATTGCTGGGTCATAAAGCAGTTCTATTTGCAATTTTTTAAGGAATCTCCACACTGTTTTCCATAATGGCTGTACTAGTTTGCATTCCCACCAGCAGTGTAAGAGGGTTCCCTTTTCTCCACATCCTCTCCAGCATTTATTGCTTGTAGACTTTTGGATCGCAGCCATTCTGACTGGTGTGAAATGGTACCTCATTGTGGTCTTGATTTGCATTTCTCTGATAATGAGTGATGTTGAACATCTTTTCATGTGTTTGTTAGCCATCGGTATGTCTTCTTTGGAGAAATGCCTGTTTAGTTCTTTGGCCCATTTTTTTATTGGATCATTTATTTTTCTGGAGTTGAGCTGCATAAGTTACTTATATATCTTTGAGATTAGTTGTTTGTCAGTTGTTTCATTTGCTATTGTTTTCTCCCATTCAGAAGGCGGTCTTTTCACCTTGCTTGTAGTTTCCTTTGTTGTGCAGAAGCTTTTAATTTTAATTAGATCCCATTTGTTTATCTTTGCTTTTATTTCCAGTATACTGGGAGTTGGATCATAGAGGATCCTGCTGTGATTTATGTCGGAGAGTGTTTTGCCTGTGTTCTCCTCTAGGAGTTAATAGATGGAGAAATATACCATGTTCATGGGTTGGAAGAATCAATATAGTGAAAATGAGTATACTACCCAAAGCAATCTACAGATTCAATGCAATTCCCATCAAGCTACCAGCAGTATTTTTCACAGAACTAGATCAAATAATCTCAAGATTTGTATGGAAATACAAAAACCTCGAATAGCCAAAGCAATCTTGAGAAAGAAAAATGGAACTGGAGGAATCAACTTGCCTGACTTCAGGCTCTACTACAAAGCCACAGTCATTAAGACAGTATGGTACTGGCACAAAGACAGAAATATAGATCAATGGAACAAAATAGAAAGCCCTGAGATTAACCCACACACCTATGGACACCTTATCTTCGACAAAGGAGGCAAGAATATACAATGGAGTAAAGACAGTCTCTTTAACAGGTGGTGCTGGGAAAACTGGTCAACCACTTGTAAAAGAATGAAACTAGACCCCTTTCTAACACCATACACAAAAATAAACTCAAAATGGATTAAAGATCTAAATGTAAGACCAGAAACTTGTAGTTTCTTTTAAGAAAGTTATCTAACTTTTTTCAAATTTTATGGCCCTAGTTAGACGACATTTTTTTTCTCCTTCTGAGTTTGTTTGCTAGAATCTTTCAAGAAATTTATATATTTCATTAAAGTTACAGCTTTGAGGCCATAGTATTGTTTATTATATTCCTTCTTTAGCCTTTAATAATGCCCATGGGATCATGACTAATTACCTCCTCTTATTTCTGACACTAGTGATTTATATCTTTCTCTTCCCTCCTCAAATTCTGTCTTTTTATTAGCCTGAAAAGTTTTACTGAATTTATTGATATTTCCAAAGAACTAGCTCTTTTTAATTTTGTTAATTCTCTATTGGTTGCCTGCTTTCAATTACACTGATGTCTCCTCTTTTATTATTTCTTTTCTTCTGGTTTCTTCAGACATAATCTGTCCACAAATATTTGGGCTTATTTCTGGACTCTTAATTTTATGTTATTGATCTCTGTCTATCCTTATGCTAATATCCCACTGCCTTGATTATTGAAGCTTTGTAATAAGTTTTCCAATTAGGAAGTGTTAAGTTTTCACATGTTTTCTACTTTTAGTCTTTTGAATTTATTAATGTTTATTAGATGCATGCATGCTCAGGTGCTCAGTCATGTCTGACACTTTGCAACCCCATAGACAGTAGCCCACCAAACTCCCTTGTCTGGGATTTCTGGGCAAAAATACAGGAGGATTTGGCCATTTGCTTCTCCAGGGGATCTCCCCTACCCAGACCCTGTGTCTCCTCTATCTCCTGCATAGACAAGTGGATTTTTTTTTAATGTAGAATAAAGTATTTTTAAAATAAATAAATAAATAAAAGACAAGTGGATATTTTTCACTGCACCACCTAGGAAGCCCTTTACTAGATGACTTTTTTCCAACATTGTAATACAAACAACACAGGCGGTAACATTCTAGTCCATGCCTATATCTTTGTACATATCATTGGTTTCTAGAAATGAGATTTATAGGTTAATGGGACAGTAGATATGCACTTGTTTTAAAGGAAATTCAGTTTCACTACTGGTGCTCAGAACAGTCTATTTTTTCTCCCAATTTTGTCCTGGAAAACTGTATGTTTCTACAGAGTTATCCATTTCTTTGGCTTATCCAATTTGTTGGCATATAACTCTTCAAGTTTCTCTTATGATTTTTTTGAATCTCTGTGATATAATTTGTAATTAATCTATCTTCATTTCTAATTTTGTTTATTTGGGTTCTCTTTTTTTCTTATGAGTCTGGCTAAAGACTTATCAAACACACATTTTACTGTTTTCTTAAAGTGTGTTTTGGATATTCTGAGCCTCTTGCATTTCTCTAAGAACTTTAGTTTGTATTAAAGATATTAATAGGAATTGTGTTAAATCTATAAATGGAATTTTTCTTTAACTTTATTTCCTAAATATTGATAGTGGGTAGAAATACAATTGATTTTTGTGGATTAAGTTTGCAATTTACAATTTTCCTGAAATTATTTTTCAGCCCTCTTTGTGTGTGTGTGTGTATGTGTGCACTTCTGATGTTTTCCAATACACAATATTATATCATTGATGGTAGAGATAATTTTATTTCTTTCTTTCCAATAAAGATGGTTTTTAAATCTGTTTTCTCTAATTGTCCTGAGTACAAATTTGAAAATACATAATGAGAATGAACATCATTTGTCTTATTTTTATGAGGTGAAGCTCAATATTTTAATAAGATATTAGCAGCAAGTTTTCCATAGATACTCTCTATAAAGTTTAAGATGTTTCCTTCAATTTTGAACTCATGAAGTGTCTTATTATGAAAGAATGTTGGATTTTGTTGCTGTTTTTGGTTGAGTGGATGCAACCATTTGTACTTTTGCACTTTATTCTAATATTATATTGTATTAAATTGAATTTTTATGTGAAAGTAGCCCTACATTCTTGGGATAAATCCCACTTTGGGGTTACAGTTGTAATGTTCCCTCCTAACATTGCTACATCTATCACATAAATTTGGTAATATTGGCCTTTTATTTTCAATTACCTCAATATATTTTCTTAATTCTCTTGGAATTTCCCTTTTGATTCATTATCTATTTAGGAGTGTGTTAACTTCCAAATATTTTTTAAATTTCAAAATTTCTTCCTATCATTGATTTCTAATTTCATTTTATTACAGTTTAAGAACCCACTTCTTTTGAATTCAGTCATTTTTAATGTTTTGAGATTTCATATGATCTATCCTGGAGAATGTTCAATCTTAACTTGAAAAGACTGTGCATTCTGAAATCACTGTGTGGATTATTCTGTAGATGTCAATTGGGTCTAGTTGACTTATAATGTCATTCAAGTCTTAGATTTCCTGTTAATCATATTTCATCGTTACATCCATTACTAAAAGTGAAGTATTTTAGCCTGCAGCTATTATCATTGTGTTCCTCTTCCTTCAATTCTGTATTTTACTTCATGCATTGTGAGTCTCTGTTATGAATTTTACATGTATTTATAGCTATGCTTGACAAATAGATGGGGGAACAATGGAAACAGTGACAGACTGTATTTTCTTGGGTTCCAAAATCACTACAGATGATTGCAGCCATGAAATTAAAAGACGCTTACTCCTTGGAAGAAAAGTTATGACCAACCTAGACAACATATTAAAAAACAGAGACATTACTTTTTCAACAAAGTTCCATCTAGTCAAAGCTATGGTTTTTCCAGTAGTCATGTATGGATGTGAGAGTTGGATCATGAAGAAACCTGAACACCAAAGAATTGATGCTTTTGAACTGTGGTGTTGGAGAAGACTCAAGAATCCCTTGGATTGTAAGGAGATCCAACCAGTCCATCCTAAAGGAAATTACAGTCCTGAATATTCATTGGGAGGACTGATGCTGACACTGAAACGCCAATCCTTTGGCCACCTGATGCAGAAAACTGACTCATCGGAAAAGACCTGATGCTGGGAAAGACTGAAGGCAGGAAGAGAAGGGGACGACAGAGGATAAGATGGTTGAATGGCATCACCGACTCGATGGATGTAAGTTTGAGCAAGCTCCAGGACTTGGTGATGGACAGGGAAGCTTGGCATGTTGTGGTCCATGGGGTCACAGAGACTCAGACACGACTGAGCACCTGAATTGAACTGATAGGTACGTAAGAGAATCAATGACTTATAAACAACATAAATTTATGTTGTCTAGTATACTCATGTTTGAAAATATCTTTACTAATGTTCTTTATATTATTATGTGTTTCTGAGTTATTGATTAGTGTTTTTTCATTTCAGGCTGAAGGACTTCCTTAAGTATTTCTTGTAGGGTGCATATGCCAAAAACCAAGTCTCTTGTTTTAGTTGACCTGAATGTTTTAATTTCTTCCTCAGTTAACAGCCTAATTAAGGTGTAATGTACAATAAACTGCATATATTTAATAAATACTTTTAATAAGTTTTGATATATGTGTATACCCCTCATTCATTCTTTACAGTCAAAAAGCAAACATATTTTATGTATTATTAGAATTTCTATAATGCGAAATACAGACTAATAAATGTTAGTGATGATGTACAGAAATTGGCACCCATACATGGCTGGTGTGATTGCGAATGTTGTAACCCCTTCAGAAACCCTATTTGGCTGTTCCTCAAAATGCTAAACATAGAATTACCATATGACACAAATCCCATTTTAGATATATATCCAAGATAAATGAAAACATATGCCTACTCAAAAATGAGTACATAAATATGTTTGCAGCAGTATTATTCATCATTGCTAAAAATCTGAAACTACCTATCACATGATGAATAGATAAACAAAGTTCAATTTATCCATACAATGGATTACCACTCAATATTGAAAAAAATCAGTCACTGATACATGAATGGATACTAAAACATGATGAACCTTGAAAACATTATAGTCATTGAAAAAATATTCACAAAAGGTGGCATATTATATGATTGATTCTATTTACAAAAATGTCCATAATAGAAAAATCCTTAGAGTTAAAAAGTGCCTGAGAAACTTCCAAAGGTTGAAGGAAGGAAAATTGGAAGTGATACTAATGAGCTCAGGGATGATACTACTGTTCTAAAATTAGATGCTAGTAATAATTACACATATCAATAAATGTTCTAAAATTCAGGTTTATATTTTAAATTAAAGTGAACTATATGGTCTGTGAGTTATATCTCAAGAACATTATCATAAAACAATAATTTCTACGCAGTGTATGAAATCAAAGGACAACTCATAGCATACTAAATAAGTTCAAATATATGTCAAAAACAATTGTCCATAAATAAGTAATTCAATTTTCTGAGTAAAAATTTAGGACTATCTAAGGTATGGCCACCTCATGCAAAGAGTTGACTCACTGGAAAAGACTCTGATGCTGGGAGGGATTGGGCGCAGGAGGAGAAGGGGACGACAGAGGATGAGATGGCTGGATGGCATCACCGACTCGAGTATGTGAGTCTGAGTGAACTCCGGGAGTTCGTGATGGACAGGGAGGCCTGGCGTGCTGTGATTCATGCGGTTGCAAAGAGTCGGACACGACTGAGCAACTGAACTGAACTGAAGGTATTCCTAACGTAACAATTCAAATCTGATGTGAACAGATGACTTGTTGGAAAAGTCCCTGATGCTGGGAAAGATCAAGGGCTGAGGGAGAAGAAGTCGTTAGAGGATGAGATGACTGGACGGCATCGCTGATGCAATGAACGTTAACTTGGACAAACTCTGGGAGATGGTGAGGGACAACGGAGGCTTGGCATGCCTCAGTCCATGGGCTCGCAAAGGATCCGACAAGACTGGGCAACTGAACAACAACAACATCGAAAGGTATTCCTAAGAATCCTAACAGGTTAAGAAACATTAAATCAAAGTACTAAATAGTCATAAAACAATATTGGTTAGAAATAGACCCCTGTATCTGGATAGTTCAAATCTATAATAAGGATATATAAGTAATTTAGAATATTTATACCAAGGTAATAGGTGAAGTTGGGCTCCTTTCAGTAGAATGGAAGATCTCTACCTTAGGCTGGGTCAGAAGTTATTAATTAGTTTATTAAATTGACATATACATAATCATCAAAACAGCTAGGGGAACTCAATTTCAAAAGTTAAAAAAAAGTTCCTGAACAATACATTTACAAACAGGGCCATTCCAAAATGAAATTATTAAATTCTCTAACTGTTCCAATTTAACCTGAAAAGTAGGCTAAAATATGAAAGAAAAATCATGGTGTTTTTTTTTTTTTTAATGTGAAAATGTCAGCTCTCAAAACAACAGTTTCTACAACCAAGAAGACAATTTCTTCCATAAACACCAAACAAATGTCAAACTTGCCCATAAATATGATATTTTTGGATTGTCTCACTGGAGAATTTAGAGAGTATAGAATGCATATGCTTACTTCCCCACCCCCTCAATTTGAGAAAAATTTTTCTAGAGATCTGAATATAAAATTATGTGACTACCAGGAGAATTATAAAATGTCTGTGAAACACATTCAAGCATATGGCATGTTATCCAGAGCTAAGGGTAATTATCCAAATAATTAAGGGGTTGATTGACCACATGATCATTTCCGTGTCTCCAAAGTTCTGTTTCAAAATTAAAAGATTATTTTTAGAATTTAATTTGCTTATAGGGATTTGGAATTTAAATGCACTGTAAGAACTTTTTTTTCTCCTTAAAAACTCACTTTGCAGTGAGTCCTGGGATAAACTGCTACCAACTTGACTTTAAGTTTTCAGTTAGAAGACCTATCCAGAAGTTTTTTAAGAAAATGCCTTTTTAATGAATCAAGTCCAGCTCTAACTTTCACACACTGACAGAAACAATCAGAAGGCTCACTTTTTAATTAAGTGGGTTCAGCAACTCTATAACTTTATCCTCCCTGTCATATTTGGTGGTCTTTTATTTAATATGTGGGCTAAGAAATATGACAATAGAAGATCTGAAAAGTCAGAAGGTAATTTCCTAAAATTAGAAATGTTTATTTTTCCATTTATTTTTTTAATTTTATTTTTACTTTATTCTAAGTTACAATACTGTATTGGTTTTGCCATACATTGACATGAATTGGCTACAGGTGTACACGAGCTCCCAATCCCGTAGCCCCCTCCCACCTCCTACCCTATAGCATCTCTCTGAATCATCCCCGTGCACCAACCCCAAGCATCCTGTATCCTGTATCGAACATAGACTGGCGCTTCGTTTCTTCCATGATAGTATACATGTTTCAGTGCCATTCTCCCAAATCCTCCCACCCTCTCCCCTCTCCCTCAGAGGCCAAAAGTCCGTTCTATACCTCTGTGTCTCTTTTGTTGTCTCACATACAAAAGACAAAAATATGTCTATAAGCATAAAAGTAAATGACACTTGGAAGAGTGTCATTTTACACCCACGTGCCTAACTCCTACTATATTCTTGGCATTGAGGATATAATATAAACAAATTCAACAAATGAAACTTTGTTCTCCCAGATTTTATAATCTAGATAGAAAAAACAAACGGTAAGCAAGTAGATTTGAAAAACATATGGCCTATCACATGGTATTACTTTTATGGAGAAAATAAAGCTAAAGACAAGGATACTAAGTGTTGGGGAGAAGAGATGAGCTTTGAAATAGAAGGGTCATGAAGTCTGCATGAGAAAGTAATATCTGAGTATCAACTATAGGAGTTTTGTGGGGGAAAGAATATCAGCAGGTACAGGTGTCCTAAAGTGGCAGTGTATCTGCTGTGCTGGAAGAACTATGTTTAAGTGTTAGTCATTAAGTTGTGTCTGATTCTTCACAACCCCATGGATTGTAGCCTACCAGGTTCTTCTGCCCATGGAATTCTCCAGGCAAGAGAATGTCATTTCCTTCTCCGGGGGATCTTCCTGACCAAAAGATTAAACCCAGGTTCCCACACTACAAGCAGATTCTTTACCATCTGAGTCCCCAGGGAAGTCTAAAAGGACCAAAATAAATTATAACATCACAAATACAATTTCAGAAAAAGTGGTGAATTACAGATGTATGTGTTTAATAATTTGAGAGATATAAGATATTTCCTTTGCTCTGAAATGCTGAAATCAAGGCATCTTTACTGATTGACAAATTATTTACTCAACAAATATTTACTATGCATCCATAAAGAATATGATGCAGTTGACAAATATAAATTTAAAAATAAGATTGGAGTTCTATCAATGCTAGCATTTATGCTACCATGTAACTCTAAGTCAAAACTGAGTATCCTGAATTATATATATATAAAAAATGTTAGATATACTCTAAAATTTCTCTTACATGATACATTACATGAACTGGAACATCAGAAGATCAATTGACCGCCCATCCTGACCAGTTATTGTGACAGAGGCAGTGGGTAAGATATTGATACATAAAGTACACCGAGGGGCCTGCCTTGATAGGCAGAGAATAGGGACGGACGAAAGACAGAGACCAAGATTCTGCATGTGGTAAAGGGATGTCCTGAATGTGCGCTGGCAGTTAGGACTTGAGGAGTTAAGGAAAGATCTCTTAAGGCCAAGTGCACCCTGATAAGTCTTCATGAAAAAGATCATATTTTATCTTGAAAAATGGTGGACTTGGGACAAATACACTTGTGGGGAAGTGGTTTGAGGCAGCGGGGATGACAGGCAAGGCTATGATGAGGGTGGAGGGGTCTCAGAGTTGGCAAAGAGGACTGAGGCTATAATGAAGATAAAGCAGATGTTCAGTTTGTCAAGGGAACATGAGATAATTTGGGCTTAGAGTTCAAATGTAAGCTAAGGACAAAGTCTGGAGGTTTTTGAGATGGAAAATACCATGAAAATGTAATTTAAAATGAAACATCTTTGAAGTCAAGGGTCTGAAACAACAAGCCATCACAGCAGAACAGGAGGTGAAAAGGTCACATATTTCCTTTGCCAGACAAATTCTGGAACAAGAACCAAAATTATTTTCAGCTGACTGTTTGAAAAGGGGTGAAATACTCTGGATATCACTATTTTTTCAGTCTCATGACAAAAGAATAGGATCAAGAATGTTTAGAACAAAACCTATTTTGGTTTTAAACAGACAATAAGTAGTAATATCTAGCAGGTATTTAAGAATACAGCTGACCTTAAACAAGAAATCATACTAGGATCTTAAAATAACAGATACCCTATGGTGACAACCTGCTATCTTACATAGCTTATGCATGGCACTTACCTAATCCAGAACAAACTCTCTTAACTTTTCTTTTTTTTTTTAAGAAGGACTTTGAGGGTTATATAATCATGTACCATATTTGTGGTCCCTCTTTGAATAAAAAGGGAAAGTAGGATTTGGTCTGACTCAAAGGTTAGCCTCTTCAATGAGACTAAGGCTGATAAATATAAAAACCAAATAAATATGTTTACAGAAATCCAAGTGTGCTAAATGTGATGAATCAAGAATTAAATGATAGGTTTAGAAAATTAGTGGTATTAAATCAAGGAAGTGGGCCTGATCTACAATTTCAAAGGAAAGAACACTGGGCAGCAATTAAGAGGAAGGAAGTCTTTTACTATGTTTAAGATCAGCTGGATGAAGGCTTGCAGATGGTGGAAGGAGTACGGATTGTGAGCAGGAGAAATTACAAAGAACCAAACTCTGCTAAAACAAAGTAATCTGGTGAAACCAGGATATCCTGCTCAGACCTTGATCTGTCCTGAAAGGTGGTGAATTTCACTGGCACAGAGACTTCAAGGTTATGAGTAATATAAGATCATTTTAAGGATGACCTTAGTAACTGATTTTATTTTGTTTCAAGCTTCATTTTACATAATTTTGTTTAAATTATGGAAACTTTATAAGTGAAGTCTTTCTGAATTCCTAATTCTGGTTCACTAATCTTTATTTTCATTTTTGCATCATTCTCATAAGGTTTTAACTATTTTTCTAAAAGAGAATAACTGTCTCTTTTTCTTATTAGATAAGTAATACTTGTGTTTTAGTAAAAGTAAACCATGGAGTAAAAAAAGCACTTGAAGGAAAAAGTGTAAAAATCATCCAAATCCACACCAGAGACAGCTGCTTTTAATATTTCAAAACATGTGTTTTGAGTTTTTTCTCTATTCACATATATAAACAATTTACAGAGTACAGGAGAAGCAAATGCCACAAAGTGGTAAAAAAATTTTTCCAAGGATATGGGTCACCAAATTTTCTTGTTACTTTTCTTTAAATTCTGTCTGCTATTGTTTGATGCTCTAATCAACATGTTGATTGCACTAAGTGCTTCAGTTATGTACAAAAAATAGTTTTATACTTTAGAACTTATAGACCTTTATGCCACCTATCTCTTGACTTAAACAGTACGGTCATATATTAAGTTAAAAATATATATATATATTATTATGAGAGGTATGTGAGTACACTGACCCATGAAAATGAGAACTTCAATTACAGGGACAATTTACTTCTTAATCACAATAAGTGCAGTAATTGTAGAACATAGAGGTATATAATGACAAGTGAAAAACTGGTTCATATGTATTCATAGAAAACATACCTATTGTGTCTCTTATTCTTTGTTCTAATAAAATAATTCATATTAAAGATGCTCTAGTAAACCATTATACAGACATTATGGCTTGCTGCTGCTGCTGCTGCTAAGTCGCTTCAGTTGTGTCCAACTCTGTGCCACCCCATAGACAGGAGCCCACCAGGCTCCCCTATCCCTGGGATTCTCCAGGCAAGAACACTGGAGTGGGTTGCCATTTCCTTCTCCAATGCGTGAAAGTGAAAAGTGAAAGGGAAGTCACTCACTTGTGTCTGACTCGTAATGACTCCATAGACTGCAGCTTACCAGGACACTCCATCCATGGGATTTTCCAGGCAAGACTCCTGGAGTGGGGTGCCATTGCCTTCTCTGATTATTACTGGGATACAGAGAAAAACAAAATAACATTTCAATTCTAGAAGCTCAATATAGTGGAGGGGAAAGAGAAAATAAACTATTGTAAGACAATGTATAAATGCTATTATGAAAGCAGGCACGGATGCTTACATTTGCCTGGGTGATGTGTAGAGAACAGTGATAATGGGATTGATTTGTGAAGAATGAGTAGAAATTTGCTACAACTACTATTTTAATTTTACAAGTGAAAAAAAATTTCAGAGGAGTAATTGTCTCACATCTTGTAATAAATAGGAGACTATGGGAAAAATGAGCTATGTATAGAGGTTCGTAACATTGCGCAGGAGCCAGGGATCAAGACCATCCCCATGGAAAAGAAATGCAAAAAGGAAAATGACTGTCTAAGGAGGACTTACAAATAGCTGTGAAAAGAAGAGAAGCAAAAAGCAAAGGAGAAAAGGAAAGATAAAAGTATCTGAATGCAGAGTTCCAAAGAATAGCAAGGAGAGATAAGAAAGCCTTCCTCAGAAATCAATGCAAAGAAATAGAGGAAAACAACAGAATGGCAAAGACTAGAGATCTCTTCAAGAAAACTAGAGATAATCAAGGGAACATTTCATGCAAAGATAGGCTCAATAAAGGACAGAAATGGTATGGACCTAACAGAAGCAGAAGATATTAAGAAGAGGTGGCAAGAATACACAGAACTGTACAAAAAGATCTTCACGACCAAGATAATCACGATGGTGTGATCACTCACCTAGAGCCAGACATCCTAGAATGTTAAGTCAAGTGGGCCTTAGAAAGCATCACTATGAACAAAGCTAGTGGAGGTGATGGAATTCCAGTTGAGCTATTTCAAATCCTGAAAGATGATGCTGAGAAAGTTCTTCACTCAATATGCCAGCAAATTTGGAAAACTCAGCAGTGGCCACAGGACTGGAAAAGATAAGTTCTCATTCCAATCCCAAAGAAAGGCAATGCCAAAGAATGCTCAAAAGTGAAAGTGAAGCTGTGTCTGACTCTTTGTGACCCCATGGACTGTAGCCCACCAGGCTCCTCTAGCCATTGGATTCTCCAGGCAAGAGTACTGAAGTGGGTTGCCATTTCCTTCTCCAGGGGATCTTCCCAACCCAGGGATTGAACCCAGGTCTCCTGCATTGCAGGCAGATGCTTTAACCTCTGAGCCACAAGGGAAGCACTAACTACCTCACAACTGCACTCATCTCACATGCTGTGCTCAAAATTCTCCAAGCCAGGCTTCAGCAATATGTGAACCATGAACTTCCAGATGTTCAAGCTGGTTTTAGAGGAACCAGAGATCAAATTGCCAACATTCACTGGATCATCTAAAATGCAAGAGTTCCAGAAAAACATCTATTTCTGATTTATTGAGTTAGCCAAAGCCTTTGACTGCATGATCACAATAAACTGTGGAAAATTCTGAAAGAGGTGGGAATACCAGACCACCTGACTTGCCTCTTGAGAAACCTGTATGCAGGTCAGGAAGCAACAGTTAGAACTGGACATGGAACAACAGACTGGTTCCAAATAGGAAAAGGAGTCTGTCAAGGCTGCATATTGTGACCTTGCTTATTTAACTTATATGAAAAGTACATTATGAGAAACACTGGGCTGGAAGAAGCACAAGCTGGAATCAAGATTGCCAGGAGAAATATCAATAACCTCAGATATGCAGATGACACCACCGTTATGGCAGAAAGTGAAGAGGACCTAAAAGCCTCTTGATGAAAGTGAAAGAGGAGAGTGAAAAAGGTGGCTTAAAGTTCAACATTCAGAAGACTAAGATCATGGCATCTGGTCCCATCACTTCATGGAAAATAGATGAGGAAACAGTGGAAACAGTGTCAGACTTTAATTTGGGGGCTCCAAAAACACTGCAGATGGAGACTGCAGCCATGAAATTAAAAGACGCTTACTCCTTGGAAGGACAGTTATGACCAACCTAGATAGCGTATTCAAAAGCTACATTCAAAAGAGACATTACCTTGCCAACAAAGGTCCATCTAGTCTAGGCTATGGTTTTTCCTGTGGTCATGTATGGATGTGAGAGTTGGACTGTGAAGAAAGCTGAGAGCCGAAGAATTGATGCTTTTGAACTGTGGTGTTGGAGAAGACTCTTGAGAGTCCCTTGGACTGCAAGGATATCCAACCAGTCCATTCTAAAGGAGATCAGCCTTGGGTGTTCACTGGCAGGACTGATGCTAAAGGTGAAACTCCAACACTTTGGTCACCTCATGCAAAGAGTTGACTCATTGTAAAAGAGTCTGCTGCTGGGAGGGATTGGGGGCAGGAGGAATAGGGTATGACAGGGGATGAGATGGCTGGATGGCATCACCAACTCTATGGACATGAGTCTGAGTGAACTCCGGGGGTTGGTGAGGGACAGGGAGGCCTGGCGTGCTGCAATTCATGGGGTCACAAAGAGTTGGACACAACTGAGTGACTGAACTGAACTGATGGGAAAAATCTCCTGTTTTCTATGTAATAAACTTTAGTTATCCCATCATACCATATTAATAGATGCTGAACTCTAGGAATTAGATTTAATTCAAATTTAATCATAGTTAATATTTGAGTCAAGACAACAAAGAGCCTTAATGTAGGTCTGAAGTCTTTTATTATTACTATTTTTTTTTGCCTAGACAAATAGAACAGAAGACATATTTTGACAGGTGAATTTGTATAACTGAATTTACACTATAAATATTTCAATATCTGGTTGATATCAAAAGTGTGAGAATTATAAGCCATTCCCCATACTTGTATTTTTGCCTCAATCATGTCCCAAACTCTAACTTTTGAGAATGTCCACCAAGTACAGTCAATGTGTTATCATAGACAGATCTAGCCCAGCCTTCACAGACCCAGAATGGCCCTGAATGTTGCACTGCTGTGGTTACCTACACGATCTTAGTCAGAGCAGTCACTTATCACTGAAAATTCAGTCAAAATAGATTTAGTATCCACTATAGGGTGGAGACCATTGTTACTGGAATATCACCATACACTGAACACAGCGTTTATACTCTAGGGGTCTGCCTCCAATTACTCTGATACTTTATCTAACAAAGAGAAAAAAGGGCTATTTCTGACGCTGCTTCCAGTCCTAGGGCTTGGAGGAGCCCCTGAAGAAGGGAATGGCTACCTACTCCATTATTCTTGCCTGGAGAATTCCATGGACAGAGGAGCCTGGCAGGCTACAGTTCATGGGGCCACAAAGTCAGACACGACTGAGTGACTAACACTTCCAGCCCTAATATTTTTATAATTCATGTATAGTAATCTTGTTTTTTTTAATTTTGCTTATAATAGAATTGCAATTATTGTCAGTAATAAATAAAGACTGACTAAAAATAGCCCTTGGTGTGTTGTCTTTGATTCTAGCATTTTATCTGTAAAAGTTAATTTGATAATTTAGTGTATTTCTGTCTTAAAACTCCTTATATAGTTATTTAATAGACTCTATACATCAGAAATTGCATGATATGTAACCTTTCATAACACACAAATGTCATATTTTCCTGGAAAGGAATTTCATCCTTCCTGACAGTCTTTTACATGAAACTTATAAGAATAAAATTAAAACATCAAACACCTATGAAAATGATTCTCTGAATTAGAGACATTTATGCTATACATTTGGTAGTATACTATCAAGAACATTTTTACTATTTTTAAATACATATACTTTTTATTACTCAAGATTTTTAGTGAAAATCATATTTTAAAAAATCCTAAATGCAGGCTCAGGAAAAAATAATTTTAAAGTCTATGTCAATTAAGAAAAAGAGAGAATATTTCAGAATTATAAGAACAATTTAAATTTATATGAACATTAGCAATCAACTAATTTCTACATCTTCGTGACCATACAAAATTTCTTTTCTGATTTCTACAAATCAATTGAATAATCCTAGAACTTTGTTTAACTCTTTCTATCAATAACCTAAAATATGCAGATGACACCACCCTTATTGCAGAAAGTGAAGAGGAATTAAAAAGCCTCTTGATGAAAGTGAAAGAGGAGAGTGAAAAAGTTGACTTAAAGCTCAACATTCAGATAATGAAGATCATGGTAAGTGGTCCCATCACTTCATGGCAAATAGATGGGGAAACAGTGGAAACAGTGTCAGACTTTATTTTGGGGGTTCCAAAATCACTGCAGATGGTGATTACAGCCATGAAATTAAAAGATGCTTATTCCTTGGAAGGATAGTTATGACCAATCTAGATAGCATATTCAAAAGCAGAGACATTACCTTGCCAACAAAGATCCATCTAGTCAAGGCTATGGTTTTTCAAGTAGTCATGTATGGATGTGGGAGTTGGACTGTGAAGAAAGCTGAGCACCTGAGAATTTATGCTTTTGAACTGTGGTGTTGGAGAAAACTCTCAAGAGTCTCTTGGACTGCAAGGAGATCCAACCAGTCCATTCTGAAGGAGATCAGCCGTGAGTGTTCTTTGGAAGGAATGATGCTGAAGCTGAAACTCCAGTACTTTGGCCACCTCATGTGAAAAGTTGACTCAGTGGAAAAGACCCTGATGCTGGGAGAGATTGGGGGCAAGAGGAAACGGAAATGAAACAGGATGAGATAGCTGATGGCATCACCAATTCGATGGACATGAGTTTGAGTGAACTCCAGGAGTTGGTAATGGACAGGGAAGCCTGGCATGCTGTAGTTCATGGGGTCGCAAAGAGTCGGACATGACTGAGCAACTGAACTGAACTGAGAGTGGTACAATAAATTATTCAATGTAAATGAATTATCTAGTTTCAAAAGCATTGTTTAAATACTGCAGTTCATTTTTAGTCAACAAGAAGTTACTGAACTGTCATATCTTAATCCTCTTGCCTCAGTAGAACTTTTAAACAGTCATTAAATTTTACTTTCATTTTGTATCTGTGTATTCCTGTGAAATCTGTACAATTTGTCATTCAAATGAAAAGAAAAAATTATTTACACTGGACCAAAGAGATAGATATGTATATGTGTGTATATATGTGTATACACAAATATATTACAAAGATGGTAATGGTATATGTTATTCCCTTAAAATAATGTCTTTCATTGACTACTAGGTTTTCATAGGTATTTATTTGAATTTTGTAAAATTAATATGAAGTACTTAGAAATCAAAGAGTTGGACATGACTGAGTGACTAACACTTTGACTTTTCACTTTTATAAATAGTACATGCATGTGAACAAGTTTTAGTTAAGCCAAAATTCATGGCCCAGTTCATAGCCTTTTTCCCATATGAGAGTAATAGCTCTTTGCTTTTCAGTCCAGAATCCTAGATTGTGATGGAGGTAAACCAGTACCTTATTCTACACAGGCATAGCAATATAGTAATTGTCACCAGAGACTGGACAATCTCTCTTTTGAACATATTTGCTTTTCCTCATGAGATAACTGAATTTGAGAAAGGTTATATAACTTGTCCACTACCAAAAACATCAATAAGTAAGGGAGTCAGATCTGGATTTCCATCTGTCTGGTTAAAGAGTCTCTACTTTCTCTCTTAGATGGCTTCTTCTCAGGTAGAAAAGTACATTTTCATGTTTGGATGTAACAGAGAAGACAGTAAAAACTTCTTGAAGATATAAAGAGCTAGACTTTGATACTGACTTGTTCATCTCTTCCTCAGTTCAGTTCAGTTGCTCAGTCATGTCTGACTCTTTGCGACCCCATGAATCGCAGCACGTCAGGCCTCCCTGTCCATTACCAACTCCTGGACTTCACTCAAACTCATGTCCATTGAGTAGGTGATGCCATCCAGCCATCTCATCCTCTGTCAACCCCTTCTCCTCCTGCCCCCAGTCCCTCCCAGCATCAGACTCTTTTCCAGTGAGTCAACTCCTTGCATGAAGTGGCCAGAGTATTGGAGTTTCAGCTTTAGCATCATTCCTTCCAAAGAATATCCACAACTGATCTCCTTTAGAATGGACTGGTTGGATCTCCTTGCAGTCCAAGGGACTCTCAAGAGTCTTCAACACCACAGTTCAAAAGCATCAATTCTTCAGTGCTCAGCTTTCTTCACAGTCCAACTCTCACATCCATATATGACTACTGGAAAAAACCATAGCCTTGACTAGATGGACCTTTGTTGGCAAGGTAATGTCTCTGCTTTTGAATATGCTATCTAGGTTGGTCATAACTTTCCTTCCAACGAGTAAGCATCTTTTAATTTCATGGCTGCAGTCACCATCTGCAGTGATTTTGGAGCCCAAAGAATTTAATACCACAGAGTCCCAGAAGTTTGCCCATTTCATGTATACATGCTGTCATTTCAGTGGTGTCCAATTCTACGGACTGTAGCCCACCAAGCTCCTCTATCCATAAAATTCTCCTGGCAACAATGTTGGAGTGTATTTCTGGGCCCTCCTGCAGGAGATCTTCCAACACAGCGACAGAACACACGTCTGTTACATATCCTGCATTGGGAGGCAGGTTCTTTATCACTAGCACCACCTGGAGAGCCTGTGCTCACCGCAGACAACTTATCTAACTGGGACTACCTCTTGAGAGATCTTTTATATCTGGATAGCTTATGGAAGGATATACAGGTCTGTAAGATATGGCCAAGAATACCTGTTGATGTGTTTATATTCAGGGGAAATGGAACAGTAATGAACAGAATGGAAGATCAATGAAACTGCCTTGATTTAACTATTTGATTTTCCATTTGACAATTAAAACAAACCAAAGAACCTGTATTTTTCTTTTTGAAACATTTGTGGAATGACTAAATTAGGGTCTGTTTATTAATATGAGTCAAGGAGCTCAAACCAGTGCTCTGTGATGACACAGAGGGATGGGATGGGGTGGGAGGTGGGAGGGAGGCTTAAGAAGGAGGGGACATATGTATACCTATGTTGATTCATGCTGATGTATGGCAGAAACCAACACAATATTGTAAAGCAATTATCCTTCAAGTAAAAATAAATAATTTTTTTAAAGTAAAAGAAAAATAATTATAATACAGGTGGCACAGAGAAGTAGCCAGTAACGTGCCCTCTCAACACTGTGATAAATGTTCATAAAAGCAGAGGCTGGATGTCCATCTGTCAGAGGTGCTTTAGAAAAGACATATTAGCTGAACTTCTGGGTCCTTCCATCTCTGAAATTAAGTAATTTTAATTTTAAAGTTATACTTTTGTGAACTTTCTTATTTAGAGCAAGAAGGCAGGGTGGGTAAAAACAATAATATTCGAATGCAAATACATGATACCCGTCAATTCCCAAAATACTCATGTTATATAGTTAGCATTCTTGTTGTCTAAATATAGTAGATCTGAATTTGGAGAAAACAATTTATTTTATTTTTAACATGGAACTAAATGTTAAATTTCCTTTGGTTGTTATGAAATACTTTTTATTGCAATAGAATGACATGAAGTTCTATCTAAAAATAAAATATGTGACTATAAAATGTATTCATCAGTTATTTTTCCCTCTTTCATCATTTAATTGCCTGATTTTCCATAAATGTGCTAAAAAGGAACAGAATGGATTAGTTGAGCTCAATTTACTTCTCTGGACAAAATCTGAGCAATTAAAAAGATCAATCCAATTTTTTTTTTTTACTTTTTTTCTGAATCCAACATTTCCCAGGTTAGAATGGCTTTCTCTTTTTGTCTGTAATGTAAAGGTCCCACATATCACTTTAATAAGAAATGTTTTATTACACTAGTTGCAATTCTGTCTCTTATTGTCATATCAGGTAGGATACTTTTTAAATAGCTTTAAATTTTAAAAAATTAACAATCTGCCCTCATATTAACTGTAATCTGCTGAAACATCTTGGATAGTATGTGATGGAGATAAACTGAATCAAAGCAGATCTGTTCTGAACTATTTTCAACTTCAACACATCGAATAAAATGGCTACTTGTTCCATATGTTGTTTATTCTAAAATGTGAAGGATATTTTATATTAAACATCTGCCTGCACATTTCTTCCATAACCACATTCATCTGAAGAAAAAAAGTCACAAGCTCCATTGACAGCATTTTATGACCTTTAAATATACAATGTAATAACATTTCATTTAGACTGACAATAAACCAGGCATTCAGCTTTGATACAGTTTTCAGAGGGCTTATGTTTCCTGGACCCACAATATGCTTCTCAACATTGTAAACAAATGTGAATGACTATAACCAATGCACTCAGTCTAGAAGAATTT
Organism: Nanger dama; assembly: GCA_917880005.1. Classification (NCBI taxonomy): domain Eukaryota; kingdom Metazoa; phylum Chordata; class Mammalia; order Artiodactyla; family Bovidae; genus Nanger; species Nanger dama. Next base: position 44,895,699 of record CAKJTW010000007.1, read on the forward strand.
TTTTCCCTTTATATATTTAAAATTTTTAAAAACTCCTCACATTTCACTTTAATAAAAGATAATCTCAACTTCTTTGCCTGATGTCAAAACCTTTTATAAACCACTTCCAATATATGCTACAAAAATCACAGCCATCCATTTGTTGTCAAGTGAACTCAGTACTGTCTAGCTTTTGTACTTATTTTTCACACTGCTTCACTTTCAGTTGCTATGTCTTTTCCTTTGCCTTCTTCTACCAAATAAGAACATTTAAAACATGGCATTGAGTCATAATCATCCCATTTTTTTTTAATGCAAACCTTACCCATTAAACATTCAGAGACTAGTTCAGTCTGCAGTGGTGTTTCCATTTATGTATTCCTACAATGTCTCATTTCTTCTTTTCTTTTGAAAGTCAATACAATATACTTGTTTAAATAATTATTAGAATAATATATACTATATATATGGGCTTCTCCGGTGGTTCAGCGGTAAAGAATCTGCCTGCAATGCAAGAGACTCAGGACATGTGAGTTCAATCCCTGGGTCAGGAAGATCCCCTGGAGAAGTTAATGGTTGCCCACTCCAGTATTCTTGCCTGGAGAATCTCATGGACAGAGGAGCCTGGTGGGCTACAGTTCATGGGGTCACAAAGAGTCGGATATGACTGAGCGACTAACAACACCAGAATCTAAGATATTTTCTTCATATTTGGAGGGTCAAAATAAAATTAAGCCTTAGAAAGTAATTGTGACCCTCAAACTAGATTTCACTTATTTCTAATCTGTTACCGAGAAAGAAAAGACCCAATGTAGAAGAGAGCTGTATCTGTGTCTAAAAAGATTTTCTAAAAAGATAGTGTTTCTCATCAACATAAGCATCTATAATTAAATCCATCTGTTATGATTACTGAAAGGAGAAAGCTGAAATGAGACATAAGATACTCTTTTGTCTGAAAACAAAACAATATCCCCACCATATAAGAGTACTTCACTAAATATTTCTTTTTACATTGGCTGAACATGAAAATCATCTACAAAACATTTCAAGACAGAGATGCTCATGTTTCTATTGGAATAATTAAATTAGAATCTGTAGAAATAAATATCAGGCATCCATAGTGTTAGTCACTGAGTCATGTGTCTGTGTGACTCCATGGAATGTAGCCTGCCAGGCTGCTCTCTTAATGGGATTCTCCAGGCAAGAATAATGGAATGGGTTGTCATACCTTTCTCCAGAGGATCTTCCAATCCTGAGATCCAACCGAGGTCTCCTGCATTGCAGGCAGGTCCTTTACCATCTGAGCCACTGGATAAACCCAATAGTAAGTCTTTAAAAACTTTTTCAAGTGATTTTTAATATGCAGGCAGGGTTAACAGGAGAAGGCAATGGCAACCCCTCCAGTCCTCTTGCCTGGAAAACCCCATGGGCGGAGGAGCCTGGTAGGCTGCAGTCCATGGGGTCGCACAAAGTCGGACACGACTGAGCGACTTCACTTTCACATTTCACTTTCATGCATTGGAGAAGGAAATGGGAAACCATTCCAGTGTTCTTATGTGGAGAAGCCCAGGGACGGGGGGAGCCTGGTGGGCTCCCGTCTATGGGGTCGCACAGAGTCGGACATGACTGAAGCGACTTAGCAGCAGCAGCAGTGTGGTAAAGAAAAGCAGCTGGAAAGGTGGCAAAGAGAGAACAAGCCCTGTTCTAGAAACTGATCCAAAGAAATGCATGTGCACCATCTCCTCCCATTCTGGAAGACTGGTTGCTGGTTAGGCAGTGACTCTGATGCGCTTGCAATTGCCTCTTGGCCCACCCTCACAAAGCATATAAATTCCTTGGATCTTCATCCCAGGGATACAACTGAACTGAAAGTATAAACTATTTCTGGACTATGAAGTAAATAATGCCAGTCAAATTAAACTCAGTTCATTAAATTAAAGTGTATAGAAACTCAGCTGGCAATGTATACCATCTCATAGACAGCACACAGGGAGTGGTCAAGATGGCAGAATAGGAAAAGGAGCTCACCTCCTCCCATGGACACACCAAAAGTACAACTATTAACAGAGCAACTATCAATGACAACAACCTGGAAACTAGCAGGAAAGATTAACCACAATGAAATATATAAAGAAAGAACCACATGAGATGGATAGGAGGAGTGGAGACCCGCCTCCCAATGAGAGGATGCATAAAGGTATTCCAGGCCATTGGAAATTATAAAAGCAAGTTGTAGTAATATTTATTTCAGACAAAACAGGCTTTAAAATAAATATTGTAATAAGAGCAAGGAAGTATATTACAGAATGATAATGGAGTAGTTTTCAGCTGGGGTGATTTCCCTCCTCTTTCCACACAGGACATTTAGCAACACCTGGAGACATTTCTGTTGTCTCATCTAGGAGAGTTTTACTGGCATCTAGGTCTTCCCAAGTGGTACCAGTGGGTAAGAACCTGCCTGCTAATGCAGGAGACTTAAGAGATATAGGTTCCATCCCTGGGTCAGGAAGATCCACTGGAGGAGGGCATGGCAACCCACTCCAGTATCTTGCCTGGAGAATCCCATGGACCCAGGAATCTGGTGGGCTACAGTCCACATGGTTGCAGAGTTGGACATAACTGAAGAGACCTAGCACTTAGTGAACAGAGGCCAGGGATGATGCTTAATATTCTACAACTCACTCTATGCCCTCTCACTCTAACAGTTCTCAGGGAATTATCTGTCAATAGTGTCAAAATTAAGAAACCCTGGTCTAAGAGAAGATGACTTCAGAATTTTCTGGAACTGGGTACTACAATTTTAAAGAAATTTATCACCAGTAGTTGAGATTTCGGTTTTTACAAACCTGTAAGTCAGTATGATTTTCTTCATTCCTAGCTAAACATTTTCTATAGCAATTTAGTGAAAATGAAGTCGTTCAGTCGTGTCCACCTCTTTGCGACCTGTGGACTGTAGCCCACCAAGCTCCTCCATCCATGGGATTCTCCAGGCAAGAATACTGGAATGGGTTGCCATTTTCTTCTCCATTTCCTATAGCAATTTAGGTTCAGTTTATTTTTTTCTCTCCTTAAAAAATTTGGAAAAGAAGTACTGCCTGACATTTTTAAAGACATTAGTAAGTATAACTTGCTTAATCACTCTCTGCTTTCTTATTCATATATTTCTGAAACACAGTTTACTTTTTGAAAACAGAGATTTATGTTTTGCACACAAAAGCATTCCCATGACAATGATTATTACCATAGTTTGTAATGTTCCAAAGGCATCCAGGAAGAATGGAAAGGTTTGTGTAGAAAGAAACAGTTGTATAATCTAGGGCAAAGAAGAGGATGCTATAAATAGTGTTAAAAATGTTTCTTTAGAAGTCTAAATACAAATCCCTATAATACAATTGTAAACATTTCTTAAAGCAAGCATGTTCTCTGTTGTAGTTGCCAAAGGACCTATAATTCTTCTTGGCTTTGAATAAGAGCCAGTGGAATTAATCAGCCAAGAACTAAGCACAATGGAATGAAGCTATACATTCCCACAGTGCTGAGAAAATAGTCAAGGGATGGTCTCAGGGAAATATCTATAATATCCTGAATCTGAGCTCTATATGCAGGTAGGTCAAACTAATCAACTTAGAACATTAATTTAGATGGGACAAATATTCCACAAAAAAATTTGAGGTTTGAAAGAGATAAAATTAAAATGCATATACATTTGAATCAAAAAATTATGCTAAAGATATCTTATTAATAGTAGTAATTAAACTCTATTACATGAATCAATCATTTCAAACACTTTAAAATCATAGTAATCATGTTCCAGGGAGTTGAAGATTTTCAGATTTTTACTTTCTTTTTCTTTTTTTTTTCACAAAAGCACAGAAATGTTTGCTCCTTGGGATGAAGCATAACAAGAATGATTGTATCCTTTGAAAATTTAGATGATTTTTTATATAAAAATTTATACAGCTCATCCTCCCCTGCATGTGACTAAATGGACTAACGATAATTTTTTTAACATTAAATTTCAAGAGAAACTGAATTTTTGCTCATATGGTATTAAGCTACACATTAAACATTTTAAAAGTTAAGAAAATTGTTGACTCACATGCAGTTGTAAAAAGTAAACCAAAAAGAGTTTGTGTACCTTTTACTTAGTTGCCCTCAAACACAAAGTCTTAAATTATAGTGTGACAACACAGATAAGATATTGGCATCAATACAGTCAAAACAGTATTTTTCTATTACCATAAGTATCACTAATGTTGCTCTTCAATTAGATACACCCATTTCTGTCCTGCCCCACTTCTTCCTTCTTCCTTCCTGGTGATAGTCATTAATCTGTTCTCCATGACTATGATTTTTTTAATTTCAAGAATCTTATATTAATCAAATTACACAGTATGGAATCATCTGTGGCTGGCTTTTTTTCCACTCAGTATAATTTTCTAGAGATTCATCTAATTTCTGCATTTAATTCTTTGTTCATTTTTATTACTGAGCAGTATTTTATGGTAAGTATATTGTTTAACCATACTCTTGTTGAAGGAAATATAGGTTGTTTACAGCTTGGGCTATAAAAGATACAGGTACATGTTTCTGTGTGAACATTGTTTTAATTGCTGAGCCATGTGATAGTTGCATGTATTTTTAAAGAAATTGTTAAACTCTTTTCCAGAGTGGCTGGGCCATTTTAGATTCCCACAATGTGATGAACAATATATGAGTGATTCAGGTTTCTCAATCCCTAGCCAGCATTTGGTGCTGTCATTTTTTTATTTCAGCCATTCTGATAGGTATGCAGTAATATTCACTGTGGTTTTAATCTGCATTTCCCTGGTGGCTAATGATGTTGAACATATTTTCATGTGCTTATATGCTTCCTGTATCTTCCATGAAATGATTATTCATGCTTTTGTTGAATGAATTAAAAAAAAACTCTTGAGATGGAGTTCTCTATTTATTATGTACATGATTTTTTGTCAGACATATACAATTTGCAAATATTTTCTCAGTCTGCAGCTTGTATTTCCAACCTAACAGTGTTTCTAGAGAGCAAAAGTTAATTTATACCAAGTCCAGTTAACTCCTTCTTTATTTGGATATTGCTTTTGGTGTTGAGTTTAAGAAGTTTCTGCTTAGGCCTAGATCCCAAAAAATTCTATGTTTTTTTCTGTGAGTTTTCTGTTTTAAATTCAGTCCACAATCAATTTAGTGTTAATTTTTATGTAAGATGTAACTTTTTTGACCAGGTTTCTTACTTTTTCTGCTTATAAGAAGCTGTCATTCCTCCATAGAATTGCATTTAAAACATTGTTAAAAATCAGTTAGTCATATTTGTATTGGTCCATTTCTAAGTACTCCATTCTGTTTCATTGATCTGTAGGTCTAACACAATACCACATCTTAACACAGTACCACATCTTGACAATATAGTTATTATAAATCCTAAAATCAGATCAGCTGAATTCTCCCATTTAATTATTAACTTAAAAAATAATTTTAGTTATATTTCTTTTTTTTCTATATAAATTTAGAATAGCTGTGTCCATGCCTACAAAATATTTTGCTAGGATTTTTATAGGACTTTTGTTTAAAACCCCTCATATCAATTGTGAAATACATTATAGGGGCTTTTTCCCTCTAAGATCAGGAATAAAGAAGAATTTTGTTTTCACCATTCATATTTAGCATATTTAATTGAAAAGAACTAAACTCATTATTATTTTGAGTTTTCCCATCATGAATAAGTGGCTTTATGTTTATTTAGATTTTTGCTTATTTCATCAACATTTTATAGTTTTCAATATAATAATTCTATATATGTTTTTTAAAAATTATAGTTAGTTTTCATTTTCTGAGCAATTGTAAATGTTATGTTGTAACTGTAATTGTAATGATTCTGTGTCTATCTCTGCATTGCTTGCATATAGAAGTACAATTCATTTTTCTATGTTGATTTTTTTTTTAATCCCGTGATCTTCCTGAACTCTTATTCATTCTAGGATTTTTTATAGGTTCTTTGAGAGTCTCTACACAGATAATGATATCATCTGCAAAGAAGAAATGCTTTATTTCTACTTTACCAATATATGTCTCTTCTCTCCTTTCCTTGCCTTATTTCTATGACTAGAATTTGCCACACTGTGCTAAATATGAATGGTGAAAACAGAATTCCTCCTTATTCCTGATCGTAGAAGGAAAAAGCCTCCATAATGTATTTCAAAAATAATACCCAGCTGTGGATATGACTGGTGATAGAAGCAAGGTCTGATGCTGTAAAGAGTAATATTGCATAGGAACCTGGAATGTCAGGTCTATGAATCAATGCAAATTAGAAGAGGTCAAACAGGAGATGGCAAGAATGAACGTCAACACTGTAGGAATCAATGAACTAAAATGGACTGGAATGGGTGAATTTAACTCAGATGACCATTATATCTACTACTGCAGGCAGGAATCCCTCAAAAGAAATGGAGTAGCCATCATGGTCAACAGAAGAGTCTGATATGCAGTACTTGGAGGCAATCTCAAAAATGACAGAATGACCTCTGTTCATTTTCAAGGCAAACCATTCAATATCACAGTAAGCCAAGTCTATGCCCCAACCAGTAACTCTGAGGAAGCTGAAGTTGAACGATTTTATGAAGACCTACAAGACCGTTTAGAACTAACACACAAAAAAGATGTCTTTTTCATTATAGGGGACTGGAATGTGAAAGTAAGAAGTCAAGAACACCTGGAGTAACAGGCAAATTTGGCCTTGGAATGTGGAATGAAACAGGGCAGCAAACATCCTCTTCCAACAACACAAGCGAAGACTCTACACATGGACATCGCCAGATGGTCAACACCGAAATCAGACTGATTATATTCTTTAAAGCCAAAGATGGAGAAGCTCTATACAGTCAAAAAACATGACCAGGAGATGACTGTGGCTTGATCATGAACTCCTTATTACCAAATTCAGACTGAAATTGAAGAAAGCAGGGAAAACGGCTGGACCATTCAAGTATGATCTAAATAAAATCCCTTATGATTATAGAGTGGAAGTGAGAAATAGATTTATGGGCCTAGATCTGATGATAGATAGAGTGCCTGATGAACTATGGAATGAGGTTCATGACATTGTACCGCAGACAGGGATTAAGACCATCCCCATGGAAAAGAAATGCAAAAAGCAAAATGGCTGTCTGGGGAAGTCTTACAAATACCTATGAAAAGAAGAGAAGCGAAAAGCAAAGGAGAAAAGGAAAGAAATAAGTATCTGAATGCAGAGATCCAAAAAATAGCAAGAAGAGATTAAAAAAAGCCTTCTTCAGCGATCAATGCAAAGTAATAGAGGAAAACAACAGAATGGGAAAGACTAGAGATCTCTTCAAAAAAAAATTAGAGATACCAAGGAAACATTTCATCCAAAGATGGGCTTGATAAAGGACAGAAATGGTATGGACCTAACAGAAGCAGAAGCTATTAAGAAGAGGTGGCAAGAATACACAGAACTGTACAAAAAGATCTTCATGACCAAGATAATCATGATGGCATGATCACTCATCTAGAGCCAGACATCTTGGAATGTGAAGTCAAGTGGGCCTTAGAAAGTATCACTACGAACAAAGCTAGTGGAAGTGATGGAATTCCAGTGGAGCTGTTCAAATCCTGAAAGATGATGCTGAGAAAGTGCTTGACTCAATATGCCAGCAAATTTAGAAAACTCAGCAGTGGCCACAGGACTGGAAAAGGTCAGTTTTCATTCCAATCCCAAAGAAAGGCAATGCCAAAGAATGCTCAAACTACCACGCAATTGCACTCATCTCACACGCTAGTAAAGTAATGCTCAAAATTCTCCAAGCCAGGCTTTAGCAATACGTGAACCATGAACTTCCTGATGTTCAAGCTGGTTTTAGAAAAGGCAGAGGAACAGAGATCAAATTGCCAACATCCGCTGGATCATAGAAAAAGCAAAAGAGTTCCAGAAAAACATCTATTTCTGCTTTATTGACTATGCGGAAGCCTTTGACTGTGTGGATCACAATAAACTGTGGAAAATTCTGAAAGCAATGGGAATACCAGACCACCTGACCTGCCTCTTGAGAAATCTGTATGCAGGCCAGGAAGCAACAGTTAGAACTGGATATAGAATAGACTGGTTCCAAATAGGAAAAGGAGTACATCAAGGCTGTATATTGTCACCCTGCTTACTTAACTTCTATGCAGAGTACATCATGAGAAACACTGGACTGGAAGAAACACAAGCTGGAATCAAGATTGCTGGGAGAAACATCAATAACCTCAGATATGCAGATGACACCACCCTTCTGGCAGAAAGTGAAGAGGAACTAAAAGCCTCTTGATGAAAGTGAAAGAAGAAAGTGAAAAAGTTGGCTGAAAGCTCAACATTCAGAAAACGAAGATCATGGCATCTGGTCCCATCACTCCATGAGAAATAGGTGAAAAACAGTGGAAACAGTGTCAGACTTTATTTTTGGGGGCTCCAAAATCACTGCAGATGGTGACTGCAGCCATGAAATTAAAAGACGCTTACTCCTTGGAAGAAAAGTTATGACCAGCCTAGATAGCATATTCAAAAGCAGAGACATTACTTTGCCGACTAAGGTCCGTCTAGTCAAGGCTATGGTTTCTCCAGTAGTCATGTTGGGTGTGAGAGTTGGACTGTGAAGAAGGCTGAGGGCTGAGGAATGGATGCTTTTGAACCGTGGTGTTGAAGAAGACTCTTGAGAGTCCCTTGGACTGCACGGAGATACAACCAGTCCATTCTGCAGGAGATGAGCCCTGGAATTACTTTGGAAGAAATGATGCTAAAGCTGAAACTCCAGTACTTTGGCCACCTCATGAGAAGTGCTGACTCATTGGAAAAGACTCTGATGCTGGGAGGAAATGGGAGCAGGAGGAAAAGGGGATGACCAGGATGAGATGGCTGGATGGCATCACTGACTTGATGGACATGAGTCTGAGTTATCTCCAGGTTTTGGTGATGGACAGGGAGGCCTGGTGTGCTGTGATTCATGGGTTTGCAAAGAGGTGGACATGACTGAGCAACTGAACTGAACTGAGGGGCCATTTGTGTGGGTTTTTTAGGAAAAGTATATTCAAATTATTGTTACTTATAATTTTTCTTTTGACTAGAAGGAGCTTCTTATATAGATATCACATTTCCTATTTCAAAATATATTGCAAAGCTACAGTAGTGAAAAAGTATGGTGCTGGTATAAAACAATAGACCAACAGAAGAGAATATAGAAGGCGGGGATAAAACCACAAATTGTCAATTGATCTTCTAAAAGTATGTCAAGAAGAGACAATGGAGAAAAGATAATTTCTCCAATAAATAGTGTTAGTGAAACTAGATATTCATAAGAAAAGAATTAAACTGGACTCATCATAAACCATATACAAAAATCCACTCAAAATTGATTAAAAACTGAAATAAAACTGTAAAACTCAAAAGAAAACAGGCAAAAAGTTCTTGTGGACATTAGCCTGGACAATCATTTTTTTGATAAGATGCCAAAAGCTCAGCAACATAGCAACAAAGCAAAAAAATAGACAAATATGATTTCATCACACTGAATGGATTCTGTACAGCAAAGAAAACAATCGACAAGTGGAAAAAGCAGACTACATGATGACAGAAAATATTTGTCATGCAAAGATGGCAGAATAGGAAGAAGTTGAGTTTAACTCTTTCAATGGGCACACCAAAATTACAACTATTTTAAAAACAACTATCAATAAGAATGATGTGAAGACTAGCAGAAAATATTTTGCCACAATTAAAAGATATAAAGAAGGATCAATTACAAAAAATATGAAGAAGGAGACTTGTCAGAATGGTAGAAATGAGATGTTGTGACAATATTAATATTTCTGTCATCTTATTGTTGGTATCAATTGACCTTTATCCATCACTTGATATTTCTGGTTCTTGGTCAAATGAATGAATACTTAGTGTCAACAATTTAGAACCTTTAAATATAGCAACAAGGATGGCTTTTTTAAATATGTTACTGACTGGTGAAGTGTAGGAAAAGATTGAGATATAGTATCATACTATTTACCTGTACTAAGAACATATCAGACAAAATATGCATGTCATAAAAACTTATACAAATAAAAATATAAACATTAAGGACATTAGAATTGTGGTATGGTAATGGTGGAGAATGAAGATTTAAGTGTTATGAAATATGAGAATAAAAGAATAGATTAAAATTTCAAATGTAACTATATTTGAAAACAGGGGCAACAGTGCAAGATTATAAAATATTCTCATGCATCACAATTAGATTTCAATATAATTTACAGTGATCAAGAAAGCTTGATATAAGCACAATATTTAATGATAGAAAAGTCATCTAGAAGTGTATATACTAAAATAAGAACAACTTTTAAAACATAAAATGAAGTAGATACTGGGGAAGACAAAAGCTCATTACTGCTGCTTTTCATTACATGGCTTTTGTATTTTGTTTAAAAAATATAAACATTTAACTATTTGAATCTTTGGGTATTATAAATATTATTTCAGCAAATTTGATTTAATTTAGCAAATTATTTGGTGCTTTCATAATCATATAACTATTACCTGGAGAGCTATCTGGTGTTAGTAAAGGGCAACACATTATTGAAAACAAATTCAGAATATTAACTTTATAGGAGGATTTAAATTACCTTAGAAACTCCAAGATGCTTGTTGACTTTCATTAAACAATTTTATAAAATTTTATTGAGGACCTACTATGTGTCATGCAATTTTTAGCTGCTGAAGTCATAACAGTATATAATACAGACAGGATTCCTGCCTTATTATAAAAAAAAAAAAAGCTGAAATTGACTTACGCAGATTATCAAAGTAATTCATTTTCTTTTCCTGGTGTTGACCTTTATGTGTTCTACAAAAGATAGCATATCTTATTTTTAAATCTGTATTTATTTTAAATGGATACAGTGAATTATCCAGTACAAACTAGTCATGTGGAACATTTCATTAGGCAAAAACTGTCAATTCTTAAATAGTAGATGATATTCATGTTTCACATTCACTATAACAATTCTGTTTTCCTACAGTATTTTATTAGAAAGATGCCATCTCTTAAAGTGTCAGCAAAAGGGAAACATAAGGACATAATAAAATTAATGCAGACTTTTAAAGCAAGTACAAGTCCTGAATAGGTTAGCATTAGGGAATGACTTCAGCTCCCAGAGATTTTGTTGTCATGTTTTTAATCATTACTTTTCTCTCTTATATATTATCTTCACTGATGTTTCAATAAAGTAAATTTACTCAAGTCCTCTTGTGTAAAACCTCTGATAACTAAGCTTACTTTAAAACCTTGTTTTCTATGGTGTTATAAAATGATTAATCAGAGGGTGGATACATATGAAAAGAAAATTACTTCCATTAGCCAATACTTAATATGCCCTCACATTTTCCTAAATAAATCCTATTAGGTTATCCAAAGCAGTACTTGGGTGCAACCTCAAAAACAACAGAATGAACTTTGCTCATTTCCCAGGCAAACTATTCAGTATCACAGTAATCCAAGTCTATACCCCAACAACTGAAGCCAAAGAAGCTGAAGTTGAATGGTTCTATGAAAACCTGTAAGGTGTTCTAGAATTAACACCAGAAAAAGATGTCCTTTTCATCATAGGGGACTGGAATGCAAAAGCAGGAAGTCAAGAGAACCCAGAGTCACAGGCAACTTTGCCCTTGGAGTACAAAATGTAGCAGAGCAAAAGCTAAGACAGTGTTGTCAAAAGTACACACTGGTATGGCAAACACCCTCTTCCAACAACACAAGAGAGGACTCCACACGTGGACATCACCAGATGGTTAATATCAAAATCAAATTGATTATATTCTTTGTAGCCAAATGGTGAAGCAAAAATAAGACCAGGAGCTAACTGTGGCTCAGATCATGAACTCCTTATTGCCAAATTCAGACTTAAACTGAAGAAAGTAGGGGAAAACCACTAGGCCATTCAAATATGAACTGAATCAAATCTCATGGTTATACAGTAGAAGTGATAAATAGAATCCAGGGATTAGATCTGATAGAGTGCCTGAAAAACTATGGATGGAAGTTCATCACATTGTACAGAAGGCGATGGTCAAGAACATCCATAAAGAAGAAAAATGCAAAAAGGCAAAATGGTTGTCTGAGGAGGCCTTACTGAGAAAAGAATAGAAACAAAAGGCAAGGAGAAAAGGAAAGATATATCCATCTGAAAGTAGTGTTACAAAGAATAGCAAGGAGAAATTAAAAAGACTTCCTAAGTGAACAATGCAAAGAAATAAAGGAAAACAATAGAATGGGAAAGACTAGAGATTTAGAGATACCAAGGGAGTATTTCATGCAAAGATGGGCATAATAAAGGACAGAAAGAGTATGAACCCAACAGAAGATGAAAATATTAAAAAGAGGTGGCAGGGATACCCAGAAGAACTATAAAAAAGATCATAGTGAACCAGATAACCATGATGGTGTGACCACTCACCTAGAGTCAGACATCCTGGAGTATGAAGTCAAGTGGGTGTTAGGTAGCATCACTATGAACAAAGCTAGTGAGGTGATGGGATTCCAGCTGAGCTATTTAAAAATCATAAAAGATGATGCTGTGAAAGTTCTGCTCTCAATTATGCCAGCAATTTGGAAAAGTCAGCAGTGGCCACAGAACTGGAAAATGTCAGTTTTCATTCCAATCCCAAAGAAAGGCAATGACAAAGAATGTTCAAACTTCCATACAATTGCACTCATTTCACATGCTTGGAAAGTAATGCTTAAGATTTTTCCAAGCTACGCTTCAATGGTATATGAATTGAGAACTTCCAGATGTTCAAGCTAGGTTTGGAAAAAGCAGAGAAACCAGAGATCAAATTGCTGACATCTGCTGGATCATCAAAAAAGCAAGAAAGTTCCAGAAAAACATCTATTTCTGCTTTATTGGTTATGCCAAAGCCTTTGATTGTGTGGACCATAGCAAACTGTGGAAAATTCAAGAGATGGGAATACCAGGCCACCTTACCTGCCTCCTGAGAAATCTGTATACAGGTCAAGAAGTAACAGAACCAGACATGGAACAACAGATTGGTTCCAAATCAGGAAAGGAGTACATCAAGGCTCTGTATTGTCATTCTGCTTATTTAACTTATATGCACAGTACATCATGTGAAGTACCAGGCTGGATGAAGCACAGGCCGGAATCAAGATTGCTGGGAGAAATATCAATCACCTCAAATATGCAGATGACACCATCATTATACTAGAAAGTGATGAGGAACTGAAGAGCTTCTTGACAAAAGTGAAAGAGGAGAGTGAAAAAGCTGACTTAAAACTCAAAGTTAAAAAAAAATCATGTCATCTAGTCCCATCACTTCATGGCAAATAGATGGGGAAACAGTGATAGAATTTACTTTTGGGGGCTCCAAAATCACTTCAGATGGTGACTGCAGCCATGAAATTAAAAGACACTTAGTCCTTGGAAGAAAAGTATGACCAACCTAGACAGCATATTAAAAAGCAGAAACATTACTTTGCCGACAAATGTCCATCTAGTCAAAGCTATGTTTTTTTCCAATAGTCATGTATGGATGTGAGAGTTGGACAATAAAGAAGACTGACTGACTGCCAAAGAATTGATGCTTTTTGAATGTGGTGTTGAGGAAGACTCTTGAGAGTCCCTTGAACTGCAAGGAGATCAAAGCATTCATTCCTAAAGGAAATCATCCCTGAATATTCATTAGAAGGACTGATGCTGAAGCTCCAATACTTTGGCCACCTGATATGAAGAACTAACTCATTAGAAAACAGTCACCCTAAAGTCACAGGTGATAGGTAAACCCTTTAGTAAACCATAAAGTCAGAAGTGATAGGACACTCTATTCAGTGAAGTGTTGGGCAGTTGCCTTTTCATAAGAAAATAAAGTAAAATAGTATCTTTATCTCTCCACTTTCCTTTCTCCTCTCTGCTTACCTACCTCTCCGTGCTTAATTGTGGAAACCAAATCTTAAATACTACTAAAAACAAATATAGTGAAGTATCTTATTCACTCAAGATTGAGAGGGATTTCTCAAACAAGATGTAAAATGGAGACTGAAATGATGAGAGAGAAGCATATTTGTATTCAAGTTCAGAAATTATTTTTTGAAAGAAGGCTTAACAATCCATTTTTACAAAGTATGGCTGCTGTGAAAATATGTCTTGAATCACAAATGGCTTGGTAAGCTGGCAATTGGCCAGCAACCCCAGATGCTGCAGGGTGAAAGCCATCACCCAGCTCATGAAAGGCTATACTTTTGCCAGATTCTCAGGCCAGTGACCAAGTATGGCCAGATACAAGAGCCAGTGCTTTCCTGGATACAGTAGACTCCAACAAGAACTTGTTTGGCTTAAGGACTCCCCAATACTTTTGCCAAAATTTTTTCAGAATTGCTCCACAGTCTAATCCATTTCCTATTCAACCTCCTTTCTCTCCCTCTTAGCTACTCTAGATTAGATCTGCCACCTGGTTTGACAGATCTCCCAGCCTCCTCTGGCTCTGGGCTCAGTTTTTTCTACACATTTGTGTCCCTCTCTTACTTAGCTCAGCTCACTTCTGTGTCTGATTCTCAAAGGACATGAACTAATGCACAGTGGCAAACACCAAGAAATAAAAGCAGATGTACAAGAAGAATGAAATAAAACTTAACATTAATTTTTGTCTGTAAGATGTAATAAAAAAATAAATGTCCACAAATTATCATAGAAGCATGACTTAACTCACACATTTTGGAAGAAAACTAATAATCATTAAATAAGCCTATATCACCTATATCAGTGGTTGACTAACTTTTAAATAAACAGCTAGATAATAAATATGTTTGCTTCCTTCTGCCAAGTGGCAAAATTGAGAATGTTATATAGGTACTTGCTGTTTAGTCACTAACTCGTGTCTGACTCTTTGTGCTCCCATGGACTATAACTTCCACCAGGCTCCTCTGTCCATGGGATTCTCCAGGCAAGAATACTGGAGTGGGTTGCCATTTCCTGCTCCAGGGGAGCTTCCCGACCCAAGGATTGGACTTATGTCTCTGGCATTGGTAGGCAGATTCTTCACCACTGAGCCACCAGGGAAGTCCAAGATGTAAGTACTTCAAAGACAATTAAAATGTACCTATTTAAAAAAAAATTGCTCCTGGAAAAGACAGAGAAGGAGAATAAAAATAAAAAGAAGGAGGGGTAAAGGGAGGGGAAGGAAGGGAAGAAAAGGGGGGCAGAAAGAAGAGAATAAGGAGGGGCGATTCAGGGAGGAGGAGGAAGATGAAGGTCATGATAGAAAAGATAGTTGAGGGGGCCGTCCAAAGATGGGGGAGGAATAGGACGGGGAGACCACTGTCTCCCTCACTAATTCATCAAAAGAACATTTCGACACTGAGTAAATTCCACAAAACAACTTCTGAATGCTGGCAGAGGACATCAGGCATCCAGCAAAGCAGATCATTGGCTTCAAAACCAGGTAGGAAAAAACATAAAAAATGAAAAAAGAGACAAAGGAGGTAGAGAGGGAGCTCTGTCTCGGGAAGGGAATCCCGTCCCGGGAAAAGACTCTTAAAAGAGAGGTTTCCAAACACCAGGAAACATTCTCATAGCCGAGTCTGTGGTGAGCCTTGGAAGCACAGAGGGCAACATAACAGGAAGGAAAAATAAATTATTAAAACCAACAGATTATGAGCCCAACAGTAAATCCCCCAGCGGAA
This sequence comes from Nanger dama, assembly GCA_917880005.1. Lineage (NCBI taxonomy): Eukaryota > Metazoa > Chordata > Mammalia > Artiodactyla > Bovidae > Nanger > Nanger dama. Next base: position 44,911,430 of record CAKJTW010000007.1, read on the forward strand.
AAGCAGTGCAGACACCTGCATCCGCCACTAGCAAGTGGGGGTTGGGCAGGGAGGAGTGGGAGGCGCAAGCGGTAGTGATTTCTAAGAATTGGGCCATAACACCCCACGCGTGGCCAGAATGGACTAAATTGGGCTAGCAAACCAGGCTGTGGGATAGCTACCACGCAAAACATTGCCAGGACCTTGCACAGAACAAAGGACGGATTGGAAGTAGCCGGCTACAGACCATCCCCTCCAGTGACAGGCAGCCAGAGCCTTAAGAGCTGGAAGGGGGCAATCACAGCCCAAAAGAGACATTACCTACCAAATTGCAAGCAGGTTTCTTTGCTAACTAAGACTTCTGGGGGCTCTGGACAGTCATCATCTGCCTGAGAAGGAACCCCAGCGGTATGCCCAGAAAACAGAGCAACGGAAAGGCCTTAAATCTCAGCAATTGCACTTGCCAAACTCCGAAGCTACTTGGACCTGGGAAAGGCACAAAACGCTGGCCCAACCAAATCTGCATCTCGGAGGGCTTCCTGAGCACCAAGCCTGAGTGGCTTAGACTGGGGAGGTGCATGAAGCCTAGGGCTGGCCTCAGACGGTTACCCAGTGGAGCAACATAGAGCCTGAGGGGTGAGCGCCACTAGCAGGGGCAAGCCCAGCGTAGAGTCCACCACCGCCCTCCCTGTGTCAAGATGGAAATCAGACACTGAAGAGACCAGCAAACAGAGGAAGTTAAACAGAGGGAACTGCCTTGGTAGTGACCCCACACAACCCACAATGCCAGAGAAAGGGTCAGATATACCTTTACTACTTTTATGATCAATCTTTTTTTTTAGTTGATACGGATGCATGATTGTTTTTTTCTTTTTTAATGTTTTTAAATTTAATTTTTTCTTCTTTTCTTTTTCATCTCCTTTATTTTAACTTTCTTAAATTTTCAAGTCCTCTATTTCTCTAATTATTATTTTTATAACCTATTATCACTTTCAAAAAAAAAACCCTATTTTTAAAGCAAACTCTGTATATAGTCTTTTTGTGGTGGATGTTGTTGTCTTTTAATAATTCTGGTGGCTTTTCTTCTTCTTCTTCTTCTTCTTCTTCTTCTTCTTCTTCTTCTTCTTCTTCTTCTTCTTCCTCTTCTTCTTCTTCTTTTCTTAAATATTGTATTTTTGAAAATTCAATCTCTACTCCAGATTTTTAATCTTTGCATTTTGGTATTTGTTGTCAATTTTGTACATTTAAAAACCTAATCTTCAGTACCCAGTTTTACCTGAGAGCGAGATTACTGGCTTGACCACTCTCTCCTTTGGACTCTCTTTTGCTCCACCAGGTGGCCTCTGTCTCCTCTCTCCCCCTCCTCTTCTCTACCCAACTCTGTGAATCTCTGTGTGTTCCAGAAGGTGGAGAACACTCAGGGAACTGGTCACTGGCCGGATCTGTCTCCTTCCTTTTCATCTCCCTCTTTTATCCCCCTGGCCCCCTCTGTCTACTTCCTCCCTCTCCTTTTCCCTGTATAACTCTGTGAACACCTCTGAGTGGTCCAGACTGTGGAGCGCACATAAGGAAGTGATTACTGGCTAGCTTGCTCTCTCCTCTTTTGATTCCACCTCATCTCATTCCAGTCACCTCTAACTACCCCCTCCCTCTTCTCTTCTCCATGTAACTCAGTGAACCTCTCTGGGTGTCCCTCAATGTGGAAAAACCTTTCATCTTTAACCTAGATGTTTAAACATCAGTGCTGTATAGATGGAGAAGTCCTGAGGCTATTGTAAAAATAAAACTGAAAACCAGAATCAGGAGGCTTAAGTCCAAATCCTGAGAACATCAGAGAATTCCTGAATACATGGAACATTATTCGATAGGAGCTCATCAAACGCCTCCATACCTACACTGAAACCGAGCTCCACCCAAGGGCCAACAAGTTCCAGAGCAAGACATACCACGCAAATTCTCCAGCAACACAGGAACACGCCCCTGAGCTTCAATATACAGGCAGCTCAAAAATATTCCGAAACCACTGACGTCTCATAACCCATTACTGGACACTTTACAGCACTCCAGAGAGAAGAAATCCAGCTCCACCCACCAGAACTCCAACACAAGCCTCCCTAATCAAGAAACCTTGACAAGCCACTGATACAACCCCACACAAAGTGAGGAAGCTCAATAATAAAGAGAACTCCACAAATTCCCAGAATATAGAAAGGCCACCCCAAACACAGCAATATAACCAAGATGAAGAGACAGAGGAATACCCAGCAGGTAAAGGAACAGGAGAAATGCCCATCAAACCAAACAAAAGAGGAAGACATAGGGAATCTACCTGAGAAACAATTCTGAATATTGATAGTGAAAATGATCCAAAATATTGAAATAAAAATAGAATCACAGATAAATAGCCTGGAGACAAGGATTGAGAAGATGCAAGAAAGGTTTATCAAGGACCTAGAAGAAATAAAAAAGTCAACATATAATGAATAATGCAATAAATGAGATCAGAAACACTCTGGAGGCTACAAATAGTAGAATAACAGAAGAAGTTAGGATTAGCGAAATAGAAGATAGAAATGTAGAAATAAATGAATCAGTGAGGAAAAAAGAAAAACGAATTAAAAGAAATGAGGACAACCTCAGAGACCTCCAGGACAATATGAAACGCTCCAACATTCGAATTATAGGAGTCGCAGAAGAAGAAGACAGAAAGACCATGAGAAAATACTTGAGGAGATAATAATTGAAAACTTCCCTAAAATGGGGAAGGAAATAACCACCCAAGTCCAAGAAACCCAGAGAGTGCCAAACAAAAATAAACCCAAGGCAAAACACCCCAAGACATATATTAATCAAATTAACAAAGACCAAACACAAAGAACAAACATTAAAAACAGCAAGGGAAAAACAACAAATAACACACAAGGGGATCCCCATAAGAATAACTGCAGATCTTTCAATAGAAACTCTTTAGGCCAGGAGGGAATGGCAAGACATACTTAAAGTGATGAAAGAAAATAACCTACAGCCCAGACTACTGTACCAGGCAAGGATCTCATTCAAATATGAAGGAGAAAGAAAAAGCTTTACAGACAAGCAAAGGTGAGAGAATTCAGCACCACCAAACCAGCTCTCCAACAAATGCTAAAGGATAGACTTTAGACAGGAAACACAAAAAGAGTGTATAAACCCAAACCCAAAACAATAAATGGCAACGGGAGCATACTTATCACTAATTACCTTAAACCTAAATGGGTTGAATGCCCCAACCAAAAAGGCAAAGACTGGCTGAATGGATACAAAAATAAGATCCCTATATATGCTGCCTACAAGAGACCTACCTCAAAACAATAGACATATACAGACTGAAAGTGAAGGGCTGGAAAAAGATATTCCATGCAAATAGAGACCAAAAGAAAACAGGAGTAGCAATACTCATATCTGATAAAATAGACTTTAAAACAAAGGCTGTGAAAAGAGAAAAAGAAGGCCACTACATAATGATTAAAGGATCAATCCAAGAAGAAGATGTAACAATTTATATATATGCACCTAACATAGGAGCACCGCAATATGTAAGGCAAATGCTAACAAGCATGAAAAGAGAAATTAATAATAACACAATAATAGTGGGAGACTTTAATACTCCACTCACACCTATGGACAGATCAACTCAACAGAAAATTAACAAAGAAACGCAAACTTTAAATGATACAATAAACCAGTTAGACCTAATTGATATCTACAGGACATTTCACCCCAAAACAAAGAATTTCACCTTTTTCTCAAGTGCACACAGAACTGTCTCCAGGATAGATCACATTCTGGGCCATAAATCTAACCCTGATAAATTCAAAAATTCGAAATCATTCCAAGCATCTTTTCTGACCATAATGCACTAAGGTTAGATCGCAATTACAGGAGAAAAACTATTAAAAATTCCAACATTTGGAGGCTGAACAACACCCTTCTGAATAACCAACAAATCACAGAAGAAACCAAAAAGAAATCAAAACATGCATAGAAACGAATGAAACTGAAAACACAAGTACCCAAAACCTGTGGGACACTATAACAGCAGTGCCAAGAGGAAAGTTCATAGCAATACAGGCATACCTCAAGAAACAAGAAAAAAAGTCAAAAGGAACCTAACTTGACTCCTAAAGCAACTAGAAAAGGAAGAAATAGAGAACCCCAGAGTTAGTAGAAGGAAAGAAATCTTAAAAATTAGGGCAGAAATAAATGTAAAAGAAACAAAAGAGACCATAGCAAAAATCAAAAAAGCAAAAGCTGGTTCTTTGAAAGGATAAATAAAATTGACAAACCATTAGCCAGACTCATCAAGAAACAAAGAGAAAAAATCAAGTCAATAAAATTAGAAATGAAAATGGAGAGATCACGACAGACAATACAGAAATACAAAGGATCATAAGAGACTACTATCAGCAATTATATGCCAATAAAATGGACAACTAGGAAGAAATGGACAAATTGTTAGAAAAGTACAACTTTTCAAAACTGAACCAGGAAGAAATTGAAAATCTTAACAGACCCATCACAAGCATAGAAATTGAAATGGTAATCAGAAATCTTCCAGTAAACAAAAGCCCAGATCCAGACGGCTTCACAGCTGAATTCTACCAAAAATTTCGAGAAGAGCTAACACCTATCTTACTGAAACTCTTCCAGAAAATTGCAGAGGAAGATAAAACTTCCAAACTCATTCTATGAGGCCACCATCACCCTAATACCAAAACCTGTCAAAGATGCCACACAAAAAGAAAACTACAGGCCAATATCACTGATGAACATAGATGCAAAACTCCTTAACAAAATTCTAGCAATCAGAATCCAACAACACATTAAAAAGATCATACACCATGACCAAGTGGGCTTTATCCCAGGGATGCAAGGATTCTTCAATATCCGCAAATCAAACAATGTAATTCACCACATTAACAAATTGAAAAATAAAAGTCATATGATTATCTCAATAGATGCAGAGAAGTCCTTTGACAAAATTCAACATCCATTTATGATAAAAACTCTCCAGAAAGCAGGAATAGAAGGAATGTACCTTAACAAAATAAAAGCTATATATGACAAACCCAAAGCAAACATTATCCTCAATGGTGAAAAATTGAAAGCATTTCCCCTAAAGTCAGGAACAAGACAAGAGTGCCTGCTTTCACTGCTACTATTCAACATAGTTCTGGAAGTTTTGGCCACAGCAATCAGAGCAGAAAAAGAAATAAAAGGAATCCAAATTGGAAAAGAAAAAGTAAAACTCTCACTGTTTGCAGATGACATGATCCTCTACATAGAAAATCCTAAAGAGTCCACCAGAAAACTACTAGAGCTAATCAATGAATATAGTAAAGTTGCAGGATATAAAATCAACACTCAGAAATTCCTTGCATTCCTATACACTAATAATGAGAAAGTAGAAAAAGAAGTTAAGGAAACAATTCCATTCACCATTGCAACGAAAAGAATAAAATACTTAGCAATATACCTACCTAAAGAAACTAAAGTCCTATATATCAAAAACTATAAAACACTGATGAAAGAAATCAAACAGGACACTAATAGATGGAGAAATATACCATGTTCATGGATCGGAAGAATCAATATAGTGAAAATGAGTATACTACCCAAAGCAATCTACAGATTCAATGCAATCCCTATCAAGCTACCAGCAGTATTTTTCACAGAACTAGAACAAACAATCTCAAGATTTGTATGGAAATACAAAAAACCTCGAATAGCAAAAGCAATCTTGAGAAAGAAGAATGGAACTGGAGGAATCAACTTGCCTGACTTCAGGCTCTACTACAAAGCCACAGTCATCAAGACAGTACGGTGCTGGCACAAAGACAGAAATATAGATCAATGGAACAATATAGAAAGCCCAGAGATAAATCCACACACCTATGGACACCTTATCCTTGACAAAGGAGGCAAGAATAAACAATGGAGTAAAGACAGTCTCTTTAACAAGTAGTGCTGGGAAAACTGGCCAACCAGTTGTAAAAGAATGAAACTAGATCACTTTCTAACACCACACACAAAAATGACCTTAAAATGGATTAAAGATCTAAATGTAAGAGATCGTGTACACCTGTGGCTGATTCATGTCAATGTATGGCAAAACAAATACAGTACTCTAATGTAGAATAAAGTATTAAAAAAATAAATAAATAAATAAAAAGATCTAAATGTGAGTCCAGAAACTATAAAACTCCTAGAGGAGAACATAGGCAAAACACTCTCCAACATAAATCACAGCAGGATCCTCTATGATCCACCTCCCAGAATACTGGAAATAAAAGCAAAAATAAACAAATGGGATCTAATTAAAATTAAAAGCTTCTGCACAACAAAGGAAACTATAAGTAAGGTGAAAAGACAGCCTTCAGAATGGGAGAAAACAATAGCAAATGAAGCAAATGACAAAAAATTAATCTTAAAAATATACAAGCAACTTATGCAGCTCAACTCCAGAAAAATAAATGATCCAATCAAACAATGGGCCAAAGAACTAAATAGGCATTTCTCCAAAGAAGACATACGGATGGCTAACAAACACATGAAAAGATGCTCAACATCACTCATTATCAGAGAAATGCAAATCAAGACCACAATGAGGTACCATTTCACACCAGTCAGAATGGCTGCAATCCAAAAGTCTACAAGCAATAAGTGCTGGAGAGGATGTGGAGAAAAGGGAACCCTCTTACACTGTTAGTGGGAATGCAAACTAGTACAGCCACTATGGAAAACAGTGTGGCGATTCCTTTAAAAATTGCAAATAGAACTGCCTTATGACCCAGCAATTCCATTGCTGGGCATACACATTGAGGAAATCAGAATTGAAAGAGATACATGTACCCCAATGTTCATCACAGTACTATTCATAATAGCCAGGACATGGAAGCAACCTAGATGTCCATCAGCAGATGAATGGGTAAGAAAGCTGTGGTACATATACACAATGGAGTATTGCTCAGCCCTTAAAAAGAATGCATTTGAATCAGTTCTAATGAGATGGATGAAACTGGAGCCGATTATACAGAGTGAAGTAAGCCAGAAAGAAAAACACCAATACAGTATACTAACACATATATATGGAATTCAGAAAGATAGTAATGATGACCCTGTATGTGAGACAACAAAAGAGACATAGATATATAGAACGGACTTTTGGACTCTGAGGGAGAGGGAGAGGGTGGGATGATTTGGGAGAATGGCATTGAAACAAGTATACTATCATGTAAGAAATGAAGCGCCAGTCTATGTTTGGTACAGGATATAGGATGCTTGGGGATGATGCACAAGGATGATCCAGAGAGATGATATGGGGTGGGAGGTGAGAGGGGATTTCAGGATTGGGAGCTCGTGTACACCTGTGGCTGATTCATGTCAATGTATGGCAAAACCAATACAGTATTGTAAAGTAGAATAAAGTAAAAATAAAATAAAAAAAAAAAAGATAGTTGATCAGGTTCAGACTCTAGGCTGATCCCTGACAAGGATAACAGTGCAAGCCTATGGGAGTAGTATCTAAATCTTTGGGTATCTATATAACAATTTTGAAAAATTTTTACCATCTGTACATTTTAAAATATTATCTGAAGTTTTCATCTTAAGTTTGATTCTTGCAAAGGATAAGTAATTATAATAATAAGTTATAATTTATAGTATATAATTAAAAATAATTACATCTAAAATTCTACTGTGCATATACCTTGACTGTTTTTATCAAAACTTTGGAGATCCAGCATTATTCAATTTGTGGAAAACATGTCTAGTAACCCAAATGACAAAGCTAGTCCTATATTTCTCAAATTCAGACTCACTTCATATCAGAAACAAAAAATAACATAAAACAGATGACTTTGCTTTCATTTCAAATGTCATGTTAAGAAGCATCACTATTAAACCCATCTCTGTCTTGATGTTTAATTCTATGTGATTGGTAGACAGATGAATCCATAGATAGATGTGGGCTTCCCAGGTGGTGCTAGTGGTAAAGAACTCGTCTGGGAGTGCAAGAGACATAAGAGACACTCGTTAGATCCATCAGGAAGATACCCTGGAGGAGGACATGGAACCCACTTCAGTATTCTTGCCTGGAGAATCACATGGACAGAGGAGCTTTGCAGGCTAGAAAACATAGGGTTGCAAGGAGTCTAACGTGACTGAAATGACTTCACATGCCATGCTGCGGCTGCTAAGTCACTTCGGTCGTGTCCAACTCTGTGCGACCCCATAGACGGCAGCCCACCAGGCTCCCTGTCCCTGGGACTCTCCAGGCAAGAACACTGGAGTGGGCTGCCATTTCCTTCTCCAATGCATGAAAGTGAAAAGTGAAAGTGAAGTTGTTCAGTCGTGTCCGACTCTTACCATACATAGCTGTATAAATAGAGGCAGGCTGATGAACAGATACTTGCTAGACAGGGAGGCAGACAGATGCATGAACAGTTAGAAAAAAATTTTTTCTTTTTTGAATTTTTCCCTCTTTATGTGCTTCAGAGTTTTTCTAAACCCTGGGACTGTGCTACAATAGGATGTGGAATCTGTTGGTGAAAATTGCTCTGTTCCTCTTCTAGCAGGATTCTGAAAAGAGAAATGGGAATGGGAAAGCCACAAGATTCTTTGCTAGGTCATATGAGTTTGGGAAAGGGTACATATGGAAGATAATAGCCTCTAATTCTATTTTTGCCCAGGTATCTACAAACGCACGCACGTGTGCGCAAGACGCGCACGCACACACACACACACACACACACACACACACACACACACCCCAAAAGTGGTTTATTACCTCCATATTGACAAAACACGCTAATATGAAAACCACTGGTCTCACATCCTAAGTACTTCATTTATAACAGTATAGTTTAACACAAGAAGAGTTTGTTGTTTGTGGTGGTGGTTTGAAATAGATAGGTATGTAAATCTGAGCTTAAGGAATGAGGCAATTCTGTAAAGCTGGACACCTGTTTCTTTCTCTCATCCAGTTGCTGCTCTGTATAAATATCAGTAGTAGGAGAGTCTTATTGCTCAATCCCCTCTTCTATCAACTTCTGCAAGAATAAACCCTAATATGGGGAGATACTCTGCCAGCAGGGCCTGTGGTTTACAGTGAACCACAGGTTACTAATTGCTTAACATTTTCCCCCTACTTCAAACCTCCAAGAAGGAATGAGACCACCCTGAGGAAACATTGGGATGTCAAAAGAAGGATATGATTTCCCATCTCTTATACAGATGTAAACATTCAAATGTCAAGTTAAGTTAGGAATCTTTAAAATTGTATTTTTCTACAAAGCACATCACTGAGAGCATAGTAATGTTTTCACTGAACATAACACAAGTTATCATATGTTGCTTAAATACTAATAAAAATAAATTAGCTTTTATATGAGTAGTATAGCATGCAATAAGAATGCAGGATGTTCTTCTTGAGTTCTATTAGAATTGATAGAGCAGCCAGCTCTCCTCTGAACATTCACTAAGGACCTCTTGTAGAAATGAACAGTTTTTTTTTTAAGCCCTAAAGATCTAGATATAAATGAAAAATATAAGAAAAAAACATTGTCATGGGAATTACTAAAAATATGCTTTGATAAAATCTCCCATTAAAAAGTGATAGAACATGACTAGATGGCTTCCCAGTCTCATTAGCTTAAACATGATTTTACAATAAACAGAGGCTTCTACAAAATACACTTTGCAGGGAGTATTCAAAACAAACATGACAATTTCCACTGCTGCTTCCAGAACAGTCGAATGAGTAGTGAAACCCAGCACCCCACAGAAACCTGCCTGAGCCCAAGGCCATCAGTGTTCTAATTTGTATCTTTTGAAAATAAACTGACTTGTCAGAATACATGTAATTCATCTCTTTTCCTGTTGTTCAGCCATCCAGTCATGTCTGACTCTGCAACACCATGGACTATGGCACTGCAGCACACTCTTTTATACAAATAGTCTAATCTCTAGTGCTTACTAAGCATTATAGACATGGCATACCATTTTTAAGTACCCATTGTTTATATATTTTTATGTACTCTTAATGAACATATTTTTGCTGTTTCACTTAAGTGAATTCAGGTTAATGTACATTCTAGTAAAAGGACAGGTTATAAACAAATTCCTAGCAAAAAAACCAGCTATTTTTGCCATTGTATATTTTAAAAGGCATGCCTGAATGCTTTACTGAATTATAAAAGTACATAAAAGCTTTATCAGTGTTTTATTAAAGGACTAGATGCATGGGGTCGCTGAGTCGGACACGACTGAAGCTACTTAGCAGCAGCAGCATAAAAATAAGTGACTTCCCTGGTGCTACTCCATAAATAAAAGTGATCTCCCTAGTAATAAATGATCTCTCTGCTTCTTTTGTGGTCTTGTTTCTCAGCCTTTGATTACAAGACACTTGGTATTGCATTGCAATCAGTACGACGTAGATTTTGGCCCGATCTCTCTCCCTAGAAGAACTTCCCTATTTAATGGAGAAGTTGTACTTGTTCCATTCCTTCTAAAGTTCTCCACTCCTGGTCAAATTTGTGTCTCTGAAAATTGTGCATTTTGGAATGCTTCCTTCCATCAGGCAATGCCTGCAGAAAGGTTTTTGGAATGAGACTTCCTAGAGATTGGACACATCAATGTACATGTGACCTATTAAGCAGCGCTAGTCAGAATGCACACACACACACAGACACAGACACACACACGTATATCAACCAGAAATTATTAATGCATGAAAATGGAAAACAGGTTCAATAGAAAGGGTCCATTATCTAACAAATGATGTGCTTTCAAAGCACATTAAAATCCTACAAATCTTAGCAGGACTGCTTTATTAGAGAACAGTTGCTTTGCTTCTGGAATCACTGTTTCAGAAGCAGAGTGTCTCATTTCACTTGCAATTTTATAATGAGACTCAAACCAACATGAAAGAGTGGCATATTTGTTTTCTGAAGGCTATTCCCCAGGCATGCCCAAAGCCAGGCTGGCTTCCTGTCTGTGCCATTGTTGCATATTTTGTAAATATCACTTGAGTTTTTCTGTATCCTATCACAAACTCTCAATTTCCAGATGACCTCCCAAATCTACTGCACCGCAAATGCTGCTTTGTATCTTGAAAGACACAGTTTTTAGATTAAAAAAAAATTCTCTTCAACAAAGGTCACCTAAACACCATTCTTACAAAGGGGAGACATTTCTACTGTGTATTCTATCTCCATTTTGATTGCGGGCTGCCTGCTGCCTACTTTGCATTCTATTCTCTAAAAGGCTTATTAATGGGGTCTAGAGGGAGGCTGTCAGAAATGGCAGACCGAATCAAGGGATTTTCCTTCAACATCCAAATGACACACTGAAGCTAGAGAATTAAACAGATGACTAACCAGTGCCCTTTTGTCTGAAGATGAAGGTGGGTTTGCCAACTTGCAAACCAATGACTGACATTTGGGTGGATTAAACCATCCTGCTATTGTACTGCTAGTTTATAATCACTACTGCTTTCTGGATCTCAAGTGCCTCAACAAAAGCCTTCTCAGTTCTTAGAGTCATGTTTGTAGAAACCCTCAGCTGAGCCTCTGCTGTAAACATTTATCCACCAAGAAGCAGTGCTCTGACACTAACTGAGAAGAAGCGCTGGCTTCTAGGTATTTAATTAAAACATAAAGGGAAAAAGCTTTCATGTCAACATTCACAAGTACTTCCCTATAGCTGAGGGTTGCTATAATTGAGTTTCCCTGTAAATGCATTCCTCCCCTCCCTAGCCTTCTCTGAGAATAGCAATAGCTTGAGGTTCACTTTGCCTCACGCTGTTAGTTGTGGCTTTGAGACTTTGCCCCATGCTGTCCCTTTCCTGATTCTCTCAATCTGGTTGTTAGCTTTAATTTCTAAAATCAAGATTGGATGGCAACAAGGGGGCTTTAATGAAGAGTGAAAAAGTCATTTGTTAAACAGCATTAAGAATTCTTATTTGCACTGCTGTATAATGTGGTCAAGCTGAATGCTTTCTGCTTTTATGAATCATTCAATTTTCCTTGCCACATAATTAATGTTAATAAGAAGGCATTGTATAGGAGCTTAATTAATCATAATAGATGCTGACTCTAGTGTAGGTTCCTAGGGTGCCACCACTTTCATTTTAAGATACTGTGAGTACCACGTATTATAAGAAAGGATGGAGAATGAATTACATATGGTCATTTGATTGTTGACCAAGTTCACACAATGGAAGTACTTGGTTTCCCCCTTAAAAGTTCCATTTTTCAGCAAAAAGACAGTAAAAGAGATATCTAGTAATGCCATATTAGTGAATCTTTCTGAAGAGTATCATTTCTAAAAGAACATTTTTAAGCTACTCTGCACCTTGGACTATTGAATGTAATAAAGGGAGATTGCCCATGCAATTCTCTTCAATGCATCAAGTCAATTGAGAGGAGCTTTATTCCCCTTTCATAAAATGTAAAGGTACAGCCTTCACTCAACATCTTAAACCAATCAAGATGGCAGCAGCCAAGTGTTTCAGGGAAGACGCAAAGTGGTGATAGTATCTCTGTTAAACTTATGTTTCCTATTCAAAAGTGAGTCATTTTTAGAATTCAACATATTTCCTTTAAAGATGACATAACTACATCTTTTGCTTCAAATTCATAATTTAAAATAGTGAAATTTACTTGACATGAACAAGTTAACATTTCAGTTCAACAAATACTTATTGAGGTTATGATAAGTTGGTACCATTGTCCTAAAAAGTAGAAATATATAATAATGTAAATAGACACGCACAAAAAAACACATGATGGCCAATTTGTGGGAATTAGTTTTCTTAGAAAAAGATTTTATAAAGAACAAATAAAATGAAGGCTATGTGTATGTGGTAAATTTTAAGCAATGCAAATGATAACTAGCATAATATTACTGCAGGGTAAAGGTGGGTAGAAGAGCATGCCAGGCTATGTTCCTCTTCTGCAATCCTTTTAGCTCATGCAACAAGTCCTAGATCCATTCAAAACTCAAACAAGTGAGAATCAAGTCCACTTTTGCTGTAGTCACACTCTGATGGGTTCCTTAGGACTTTCTTTTGTATTTGAGTCCCTGCCTTGATGAACTGCCATTTACTTGAGTTCTGAAATTTCTTTCCTACCATATTTTCATCAGTCTTGCCTTTAATCCTGTCCTTAAGGCATACATGTTTCTATCACTTGTACAGCCCTATTAATGACAAACACTTGTCTGCTTCAGCAGCAGCAGCAGCAGCATCTTTTAAGATTCCTGTTTTCTCGCCATGCTGAACTCTGACCTCCTATCAATGTGAATGTCTATCATTGCTTGTAAATGTCATTTCCTGTTTGTGTCAAATTTATCTGACTTACTACCAATAAAAATCTATAATGAGGATGACCAACTCCCCACAGTACATGTTTGTTCTGGCCATTATACTATCAACTTACGGTTAATCTATAGTATATTTCCTCTAATATATTACCCCTCAGTGTTTTCCTTCTAAGACAGGACATGAGAAAGAACCACTTGGAATAAAGGAAGTTTCAGTGAGACCCCCTCATTTAACATTATTGTTTTTATCTCCAAGAAAGTAGATTTCCCTTTGGTTTATCCATTTCAGCACCAGTCTCTGTCTAATAACCACCATTCCTGACATCTGTCTCATCATCTAGTTTATCATCTATACTTACTTATTTTTTGGTCATTAAATTACCTTTTGGAATTTCAGTACAATTCAACAAACACTAACTGGACACCTACCACTCACAGGCACTGTGCTAAGTATGGGAAATACAAAGATTAAAAACACTTGCTTCTGAGCCTGCTAAGGTTGCCATGAAGTCACCTCAAAGCTGAAATTAACTCACTTTCTGTCCTCTTGATCTCACAACCACTTTTGCTCTCCCTACTAGTAGCAAATGGCCACCTTCACTGGTAAATAACCATACATGATTCAACTTTCAGGAAGGCAATTGCTGACAACTGGCTTGAGTATTTCCAGGACTAATTCCCTGAATTGGAGCTTGAAAGATTCATTTTAACCAAACAGTGGGTGTGATATTTAGTGATATAAAAATGATACAATAACTAAATACAGCATAATACTCACCCAACTTAATTTTTTTTTTTCTATACAAAGCAGGATTGTTCATCCCAAAGGTACCTGACTAAAGTAAGATATGGGAGCCAAATCTAGTGTGCATTCTCCTCTCCTATGTATACATCCTAGCTTATAACTACATCTGACCGGGAAGGACATTTTTTTCTAATTTATCTAAAAATAATTTTTTCCTTATTTGTCCAAAGGGGCATAAAAGCAAGCTGCACATTGAGCCTAATGACTACTATTTAAATCTTTAGTATTCTTAACAATCAAAATTCTCAAAAAGGTTTATGACACTTACTGTATCCAGTTTTTCACTTCCCATTTATTATAACCCACTCCACTCTGGGTTTTATACCATTCATTTGCCCTTTTCCCAAGACCCATCACCAACTTTTGTGTTTCAATATTTAATGAATACTTTTCTATGTGCACCTAACTTAAGATCCTTAGTAATGGGCACAGTTGGTCATTCTCTTTAACAAAACAAACAAACAAAAAGTCTTCTCTCTAATCTTCTGGGAGATAGAATTTTCCTGGTTTTCCTTCTACTTCCCTGACTACTCTTTCTCAGTCTCCTACTGAATATTTTCCCTCTGTTTATCTTCAACATGTTTACTTATTGAACATCTCAGGTGCTCTTCTTTTCACCATTTACACATACTCCTCTGGTAATAACATCCTGTGGCTTTTAAGCAGTATCAATATTTTCCCAGTTTATATTCCAAATTTATACTTGTAGAGCAACAAATTTAACCTTATAACTCTAGTTATAAAGCTCCAGATTTATATCTCTAAGCAAAGCCTCTCTGAGTTCCATTCTCTCATCTTCAGGCGATTGGGGATATGGCAAGACAGTTCCTGTCTTCATGGTTGTTACACCATAACCCAGAAGAGAGTTCACACTTCCTCTGTGCCTACACAATGTTAGTGTCAGTCACTCAGTCCTGTCCAATTCTTTGTGACCTTATGGACTGTAGCCCTCCAGGCTTCTCTGTCCATGTAATTCTCCAGGAAAGAATACTGGAGTGGGTTGCCATTTCCTTCTCCACGGAATCTTCCCCATTCATGGATCGAACCCAGGTCTCCTGCATTGCAGACAGATTCTTTACCACCTGAGCCACAATGTAAGGTTCCAAAAAGATTAGCAATTAACTTTTACAGAAGCCAAGGAGGAGTATGACAGATATTTGAATATATTAATATTAAATTATTGATACATCACCCAGATATGCACTCTATTACTCAGCCAATCATTGAGTGATTTTTTTTTTACAAAGAGGCTTTGAATATAGTTAACATTCTACTTATAACTACTTTTCTTGAAGGTCCAAAATATCAGAGACAGTTTGTTATCCACATTTATGCTTTCTATATTCTCTACAACACCTGTAATAATGGTTCTCAACTGTTATTGAACATTAAAAATTCTGTGAAGTGTTAAAAAAATTTCAGAGTCTGATACCACTCCCAAAACTCTGATGTGATATTAGTATGAACTGGCACTCAAGAATCTCTATTTTTAAAGTTTCCTCCTCAGTGTCAACTGACAGATGAATGGATTATGAAAATAATGAAGTACTATTTCGCTTTAAAAAAGAAGAAAATCTTGCCATTTGTGACAACATGGATGAACCTGGAGGACATTATGCTAAGTGAAATAAGCTATACATAGAAAGACAATTACTGCCTTATTCTACTTATATGAGGTATATAAATTAGTTAGACTTATAGAAGCAGAGATTAGAGTGGTGGCAGAGATTAGAGTGATGATAGCCAGGTGCTCAAAGAAGGAAATGGCAACCCACTCCAGTGTTCTTGCCTAGAAAATCCTGTGGACAGAGGAGCCTGGTGGGCTGTCCATAGGGTCACACAGAGTCAGACACGACTGAAGCAAGTTAGCATGCATGCATGCATGCATTGGAGAAGGAAATGGCAACCCACTCCAGTATTCTTGCCTGGAGAATCCCAGGAATAGAGGAGCCTGGTGGGCTGCTGTCTATGAGGTCACACAGAGTCGGACTAGACTGAAGTGACTTAGCGGCAGCAGCAGCAGCAGCAGTCAGGTGCTAGGGATGGGAGAAATGGGAAAATTGATTAACAGGAACAAAGATTAAGTTATGCAAGATGAATAAGTTCTGGAGATCTAACATAGTGTGACTGTAGTTTAAAATACATTTTAATGCTTGTAATGTGACTACAGTTAAAAATACTATATTTCATACTTGCTAAGAGGGTGGATCTTAAATATTCTCACCACACACACAAAAATAAATAAATAGATAAAGGAGGTGCTAACAATGTGACTTGATGGGTATGTTAATTTACTAAGATATTCACTATATATAGTGGAATAACCACTATGACAATCACCACATCTGGTTTCCTAGATGAATCAGATACATTCTGGGCTGCCAAGCACTAGAGTATAACAGTAGACATTTAAAAACATTTATTGAATAAAACATCCCATATATTTCAGTACTCTTGTTAAAAAAAGAAGAAGAAGAAGAAGAAATGAAAAACACCTAATCACGTTGTTAAGATTTAAAGAGCTGCCTTTCTTCTACAATACCAAATAAATAACTGTTGATAGACTTGGCAAGAGATCATAGACCTCAGTTCTATTTTGAAAAAAATAAAAAGTCTAGAAAAGCCTTTGTGGATTTCTTTCCAACAAATCTAAATAGGCACTGATTGCAATATCCACAATTAATAGCAGGTACACAACCATTTAATAGGAGACCAATTGATTTTGGGTCCTTTTCATTTAGAAGCAGGCATAAATTAGCTTACATGATGTTGTACCAGCAAATAAGGTTGTTATTTTGATCCAAAAGGTGATTAACTTTACCCTAGGAAAGCCTATCCTAAAAAAAAAAAAATCAAAATTCTTTGGGATGGAAGAGAGGAAAAATTATATTTTAACTCATTTACTTGATGTATTCATTCTTATAAAATATTTAACGTGAGTTTTGTAAACTTCTTAATCAGGTAGAGACAATTTCAGAAGACATGGGAATAATTTGATGGGAAAAATTGATTTTTTTCAGCTACCTATGAACTCTGGCATTGTTAACTCTGTTGCTTTCAACTCTAATTGTAGAGATCTATGTGAATTGCCTGCATTAAGTGATTTCATTTTCATTCAGTACTGACATACATCATCTCTCTTGAAGAATTAATTAACCCGAAAAAGTACAGATGGAAAAAAACCCACCATAGTTTATGTGTGTAATGTAATTCCCTAAGATGTAATTTTGCACCAGAAAACAGATAATTTTTCTATTATTGTGATCATTTTAATAGCTAAAAAGAAATAATAATTTGTTTTTAATCTTATTTGGAAGACAACTCTCTAGGACTTACGAAACTCTGCCATTTGACAAATATCGTCCCATTTTCTTAGGTACACAATGAATGCTTTGCTACTGCTAACATTATTGTTCTCAGTAATAGAAATAAGTCCTAGTGTGGCAAACAGAATACAAAGACAAGAAGAACTTCTGAGCATACCTTGAAGACTGCCACAGCCAGACTGTGAGGGTATGAAAGCCCATTGCTCCACTGCATCCAGAGGAAATCATAGATTTTCTCTCTAGACTACTCAGAACCCTGGTGCTGCCAAAAACAAAAACAGCTACTTCAAACAAAAAGGTACATGAAGGTATTTTTATTATCCTGCCCTTCACAATGTCTGAAATATATTTACTGTTGGAGTAAAAGTCTAAATTTGTTATTTTAAATTTTACTCTCTGGGTGTTTTGTCCCTTTCTTTTTATGTCTACTGTTCATTTATCATGATTTCTTCACCTGAAATTATATTTGAATTTTTTAAAATATGTTATGGCTAATAGATTAAATTGCTCAATAAAGACAGAGATGTACCAACATATATAAAAATGCATTTTAAAGTATGTCACTATCCAGTTACATATGCATGCATATATATACATATATGCTTACATACACACACACACACACACACACACACACACACACACATATTCATGCTGTGCAAGAGCCCCAAAATGTTCTAATTATCTGCATCTTTCAGGATCATATTTTCCTTGTGTGTTCTAATAACCTTTAGTGTCAGTGATTTGATTACAGTCATATATCTGATTTGTTAAAACAGCTGTTGCTTTTCTAATATTTTCCTCTGAAAGAGGTTTCACTTTTAAGATTTCGAAATACATCCCTATGCCCACAATAAGTATAAAGGGCACACTGAAAAACGTATCTCAGTGGAAACCCCTTTGCCTGAGAGGGACTGCCTGAATGTTTAATGACATTAGCTCCCCGCAAATGACATTCATTTCCTGTATATGCAAATTTCCTTAATGTGAGCCCCCATAACAGGTAGAATGTATAAAGTTAATGAAGCCATGTAATTACAATCACTATGGTGACTGCGGTCCCTTGAGAATAATAATGTGATAATATACATCAGTTTTGACTTTCTTTGGAAACAACAGCTTATAATATGAAAATAGATAGTAAAATATTTTCATTATCTCCCTCTAACTCCTAAGGCAAAAGCAGGTACAAACAGATTATGCTCTTTATTAACTGAAAATAACATGATCAGAGAAAGCAAAAATACAATGTTAGTAACTGTTTATTTTCAACTTTCAATGCCTTCATTTGCTTCATTTTAAAGCCTTTTTTTCTATTTAATCAGGAAAGCACCAGGGTCCTGGGAGATTTTTTTTTTTTTTAATCTTGATCTTGTTAATCCCAGAGAGGCTACATAACCAGCATTTACTACTATTGTGCTAAGATGTCGTGACTGATAATTGTAAACTGGGTAGCAAAGTCCTCAAATACTTGTTAGTGCTGTGATAAGCCAGGGAGCAGCAGTGAAAAGAAGGTTGATTCTCAGGGATCCTTGCTGTGTAGATTTTTAAAATTATAATTATTTTGTGCTTTCTGAAAGCACAGGAAGCAAATAACACAGGCAAAAGTCTACAACTTCTTAAGCTTGTCCTGTTGCTAAGTCTATGTTCAGCCAATGTGAAGATAAAGTATTTATTCTGCAGTGCTTATTATCTGAAAATAATAATAAAATGTTTATTTGGAAGTATTAGATACACTCATCCCTAACTTTCTCCCTATTATTGACATACCTGAGGATTTATTTCCCTAAATACCAAAGAAAGTACAATTCTTGTTCTTCTATGTCACTCAGGAAAAGGGAATGTTATATTCCCCTAAGAAGATATTGAATCAAACTGTCCACACTCAGAGCATCACAATGTGTATGAGTATAACCCACAACTGCACTTCCCTTTAAACACCTATCAGTTAGTTCTACTTACTTTTACAATCACTCACTCACTCAAAATGGAGGGCCTTCCTTAATCAAGCATTTTCAAGAATTTGGGTGAGAGTTTGTGGCACACAAATATATGTATTGAGGATTTCGTGTCCCTAAAATAGCTGATAAATACAGTCTGCTGCAAAACGAAACCTTTTTATTCAGCTTTATGCAATTACATGTTTTTAAAATTAACCACTTGAAACTGTTTTGAGAACAGTGATTGATTTTCTTAATCTTCCAAATGAAATTCAATACAATTCATTAGAAACGGAACTAGTTATAGTTAAGCACTGAAAGCAATGTATATGTTGGTTGCTGTTGTTTTAGTTTAATGAGCTATTTCTTAGAGCAATTTTAGGTTCACTGCCGAATTTAGCAGGAAGTACAGCAAGCTCCCATGTACTTCCTGTCACCACACATGTACAACCTCCCAAAGACTATTACAACCTCCCAAAGACATCCCACACCATAGGGGTACACTTGTTACAATCAAAAAACTTACCTTGACACATCTTTAGTATCCAATGCCTAAAATTCGTGTTACAGTCCATACATACTTTACAGTACACACATACTATAGAGTTCATGGCATTCTCCAGGCCAGAATACTAGAATGGGTAGCCTTTCCCTTCTTCAGGGGATCTTCCCAACCCAGGGATCAAACCAGGTCTCCCAGACTGCAGGTAAATTCTTTACCAACTGAGCTACAAGGGAAGTCCCCCAAATTTACATTAGGGCTGTACATGTATGATGTACATTCTTTGGGTTTTGGTAAATGTACAATAACATTTACATATCATTGTATTATTATGCAGATTAGTTTCCTTGCCCAAAATATCCTTTTTATTCCACCTATTCATCCCTCTTTACCCCTAACAAACACCTGGCAACCTCTGATCTTTTGCTGTCTCCATAGTTTTGCCTTTTCTGGAATATCATACTTGGAATTATACAGTATGTAGCCTTTTCAGATTGGCTTCCTTCTCTTAGTAACATGCATAAGTTTTCTTCATGTCTTTTATGGCTTGATTATTTCTTTTCCAGTTCAATTCAGTTCAGTTCAGTTGCTCAATCGTGTCTGACTCTTTGCAACCCCATGAATCGCAGCACGCCAGGCCTCCCTGTCCATCACCATCTCATGGAGTTCACTCAAACTCATGGCTATCGGGTCAGTGATGCCATCCAGCCATCTCATCCTCTGTCATCCCCCTTCTCCTCCTGCCCCCAATCCCTCCCAGCATCAGGGTCTTTTCCAATGAGTTAACTCTTCTCATGAGGTGGCCAAAGTACTGGAGTTTCAGCTTGAGCATCAGTCCTTCCAAAGAAATCTCAGGGCTGATCTCCTTCAGAATGGACTGGTTGGATCTCCTTGCAGTCCAAGGGACTCTCAAGAGTCTTCTCCAACACCAAAGTTCAAAAGCATCAATTCTTCGGCGCTCAGCCTTCTTCACAGTCCAACTCTCACATCCATACATGACCACTGGAAAAACCATAGTCTTGACTAGACGGACCTTAGTCGGCAAAGTAATGTCTCTGCTTTTGAACACACTATCTAGGTTGGGCATAACTTTTCTTCCAAGGAGTAAGCGTCTTCTAATTTCATGGCTGCAGTCACCATCTGCAATGATTTTGGAGCACAAAAAAATAAAGTCTGACACTCTTTCCACTGTTTCCCCATCTGTTTCCATGAAGTGATGGGACTGGATGCCATGATCTTCGTTTTCTGAATGTTGAGCTTTCAGCCAACTTTTTACTCTCCTCTTTCACCTTCATCAAAAGGCTTTTTAGTTTCTCTTCACTTTCTGCCATAAGGGTGGTGTCATCTGCATATCTGATGGTATTGATATTTCTCCTGGCAATCTTGATTCCAGCTTGTGCTTCTTCCAGCCCAGCGTTTCTCATGATGTACTCTGCATAGAAGTTAAATAAGCAGGGTGACAATATACAGCCTTGACGTACTCCTTTTCCTATTTGGAACCAGTCTGTTGTTCCATGTCCAATTCGAACTGTTGCTTCCTGACCTGCATACAGATTTCTCAAGAGGTTGGTTAGGTGGTCTGGTATTCCCATCTCTTTCAAAATTTTCCACAGTTTATTGTGATCCACATAGTCAAAGGCTTTCACATAGTCAATAATGCAGAATTAGATGTTTTTCTGGCTTTTTCCATGATCCAATGGATGTTAGCAATTTGATCTCTGGTTCCTCTGCCTTTTCTAAAGCCAGCTTGAACATCAGGGAGTTCACAGTTCACGTATTGCTAAAGCCTGGCTTGGAGAATTTTGAGCAGTACTTTACTAGCATGTGAGATGAGTGCAACTGTGTGGTAGTTTGAGCATTCTTTGGCATTGCCTTTCTTTGAGATTGGAATGAAAACTGACCTTTTCCAGTCCTGTGGCCACTGCTGAGTTTTCCAAATTTGCTGGCATATTGAGTGCAGCACTTTCACAGCATCATCTTTCAGGATTTGAAATAGCTCCACTGGAATTCCATCACCTCCACTAGCTTTGTAATGATGTTTTCTAAGTCCCACTTTACTTCACATTCCAAGATGTCTGGCTCTAGATTAGTGATCACATCATCATGATTATCTAGGTCATGAAGATCTCTTTGTACAGTTCTTCTGTGTATTTTTGCCACCTCTTCTTAATATCTTCTGCTTCTGTTAGGTCCAGACCATTTCTGTCCTTTATTGAGCCCATCTTTGCATGAAATGTTCCCTTGGTATCTCTAATTTTCTTGAAGAGATCTCTAGTCTTTCCCATTCTGTTGTTTTCCTCTATTTCTTTGCATTGATAGCTGAAGAAGGCTTTCTTATCTCTTCTTGCTATTCTTTGGGACTCTGCATTCAGATGCTTATATCTTTCCTTTTCTCCTTTGCTTTTCAAGTCTCTTCTTTTCCTAGCTATTTGTAAGGCCTCCTCAGACAGTCATTTTGGATTTTTGCATTTCTTTTCCATGGGATGGTCTTGATCCCTGTCTCCTGTTCAATGTCACGAACCTCATTCCATAGTTTATCAGGCACTCTATCTATCAGATCTAGGCCCTTAAATCTATTTCTCACTTCCACTGTATAATCATAAGGGATTTGATTTAGGTCATCCTTGAATGGTCTAGTGGTTTTCCCTGCTTTCTTCATTTTAAGTCTGAATTTGGTAATAAGCTGTTCATGATCTGAGCCAAGTCAGCTCCTGGTCTTTTTTTTGTTGACTGTATAGAGCTTCTCCATCTTTGGCTGCATAGAATATAATCAATCTGATTTTGGTGTTGACCATCTGGTGATGTCTATGTGTAGAGTCTTCTCTTGTGTTTTTGGAAGAGGGTGTTTGCTGTGATCAGTGCATTTTCTTGGCATTACTCTATTAGTCTTTGCCCTGCTTCATTCCACATTCCAAGGCCAAATTTACCTGTTACTCCAGGTGTTTCTTGACTTCCTACTTTAGCATTCCAGTCACCTATAAAGTCAATTCAATATGATACCCTTTCTGAACAATGATGCTAAAGGAACTGCATGTATATATCATGCCATTTATTTGTAATTTGAACTTTGAAATTTAGAGAAATTCCTTGGATGGTTTTGGCTTGACCCTAATACTAGACGGCTGTTGTGTTTATACAATTGGCAAAAAGCAATGAAATGGTGTTCAGCATCATCAGGCATGTTTTTGATGTTTCTAAGACCTCTCCATCTCTTTTGTTCAAAAGGTACTCTAATCAGTTTTTACTCCAAAAATTCCGTCTGATCTGTTCTTGTCAATGTCACCAGTAACCTCCACTTTACTAAGCATAATGCTGATTTCTCAGTTTTCATTCTATTTCATCTATCTGCTGCACGTGAAAGAGTTATTCGCTTTGTAATAATGTTTACTTCCTTTTAGGACAACACACTTTCTTAGCTCTCCTTCTAGCAACACTTTGCTACTCCTTCTCAGAGTTCTTGGCAAGACTCCTGCTCATCTACCTCATATTTTGTGGTGGTGGAGCACAGGGATGTCTTTGGTCTTCTTTATATTTGCACTCACTATCCTGATGAGGTCTTCCTGTGCCAAGCTTTCATTCATTGTATACATGCTAGTCATTCCCAGTTTTATATCTTTAACCCAGACTTCTTTTCTGAACTTTTAAAATATTTATAGAATTAATAGGAGTGTGTTCTTAAAGCAGTCATTATTTGTAGAGTAGTCATGAAAAGCTTTAAAGAGAAGATAACACTTACCCCAATTCAAATTCTTCAGTTACAAGTAACTAAAAAGCAGCCTCAAACTGACTTTAGAAATGTCTTCATTACCAAGGTGAGCTATCTACAGTAATTCACATTTATTAGTCCTTACTAGCATCTAACACAGGGAAAAAGTTTATCTCTTTCTCAATTTTCTGACCAGAAAAAACAGACTTCTTTCTGAGTACGTCATCTTGAATCATGTGCTTATCTCTAAAACAATTGCTATACACACTGTCATAATCAGTAGTATTCCAATTAGAGTTCACACCTAGCACCAAGGTTGAGAGTTTCATAAATACGACCACACCAAAAGTAAAGGAACAGTTGAAGCTGAAAGTGTTTATGTTTTGAAGGAATCGTTAATAATCAGTGTAGCTGGAGCATAAACTGCATGGAAGTTTTTCTTGTAGGCAGTGAAGTTGAAAATATAGTTTATTTAGAACTAGCATGGAAAGGAACAAAAGCATATTATTTGAAAAAATCAAGTTAATATACTCTAAGGATCGCCCCTTTATTTTTCATGGAACTCAAAATCACTAGACTTAATGATGTGAAGATTAAACATTCTATGATGTCATATCAAGTTGACATGTGTGCTAACATTGGTTTGTTAAAGACTATTGGTCTTGTAATAATCACTTAAGCAAGATTTTAAGTCCATTAAGTATGCATGCCTAATTGTTTTGAAGTTTTGACATTTTAAAATAATTATTTAACCCATTGCATTCTGACTGAATAAAATTTAAATAAAATATTATACTGGGAGTTATAAAGGCCTTTGCTGCTGCTGCTGCTAAGTCGCTTGAGTCATGTATGACTCTGTGCAACCCCTTGGATGGCAGCCCACCAGGTTCCTCTGTCCACAGGATTATCTAGGCAAGAATACAGGAGTGGGTTGCCATTTTCTTCTCCAATAAAGGCCTTTGGAGCCTTGTTATTCTCAAAAACTTAGAGGTCCCTATTTATTAGTATTTCATTAGCCAATATTTCCATGAGGCAATAATGCCAATGTGTTACTAATAGAATTAAGATTGAAGTTTTGCATTATATTTGAAACTTTCAGTAAAAGTTACAAAGTACTATAGGTTGGTTTTTAGCAAACTGGAAATTACCGTGATACTTGCCAAAACTATACTAGCATTGAACTGTATATCATCCACTTATGGAATAAAAAATGGTCAGCAAACTTGCATTTTCACTAAACCTGAACCATGAAAGAAATACTACAAATGCCAGCAATAACATTACATTATTATAGTATTAGTAATTATGCATTGTTTGAATGATAAACACATGTCATTCATTGTTTCCTGTTCAAAAAGACTGCTATGAATTTGACTCCAGCATCTTGTTTCATCATCCTCCATTAAAAGGAAATCCATAAGTATGTCTAGAATTCAATTTATACTTTGACCCTTTCCTCTTTAGTTCCTGTTTCCTCAATGCAGCTACAATTACAGATAGTGACAGCTACAGCCATACCTCTAACATGATGTGTTCTGGGGAAAGAAAAAGGGCAAAAAATAAAACCTCATCATTGTTTCATGTCTCTGGGGTTTGGTTGAGTCACATTTGTAATTGAAGAGGCTGAATTATATCCAGACAGCAAAGCCACATGAAGCACCTCTCAATAATTGATAAAACATTCTGACTCTATATTTTCTTTATTATAGTCATTCTGTGTTAAACCATTGCTGTAAATTCCATCATAGGATCTCTCATTCCTCGTATATGATTATGTAGGAAGTAGCTCTGAGATTCCCCTGTCAAATCTATCTCTGAGTAAGTGCTCCTACTCTATTCTATTTCAAAGTATGACTCCCCAACCACTTAATGCATTTCAATAAAAATATTTATTTTACTATCTCAAGAGCAGACTAGCTCTGTGATGTTTCTGGCTGTTCACAATCTGAATAGCATTGAAAACACTATAACCTTACTACTTGCCATTTATAAGCTAACTATCATTTGCACAATAGCACTATGACATGATAAAATCGGTTTTTGTAAAATTGTTAGACACCAGAGAGCAAGCTAATATTGTCTGGGATAGGGATTGAATTGTTCTCTGGAATGGAGTATATTGAGAGTTAAATGACCAAGAAGTACTTGGAAAGACAATTCCCTGACTTGACTTTCTAACGTCTTGAAGGGGAGGATCAGGTGCACAGTTTGGAAGAATTATCAACTAAAAAAATCCAGTAAATATAAATTCAAATTTTATATGTAGATGTCAACTAAAAGTACAGGAGGAAACACTGAAGTTGCATGAAAATTTAGTTATTTCTATATTTCAGTTTCCCAATAAAGCTTTTAGTTGGGTTTTAAAAAGTTAACCAAAATACTTGGCTTTGTTTCCTTCCCCCTGCTACCCTTTACTCATTCTTCCCTTCTTCCCTGCTTACCTTCCCTATTCTCTTCTTTTAATTATCATGATATTAGAAAGTCAGTCAGTTCAGTTGCTCAGTCATGTCCGATTTTTTGTGAACCCATCGGCTGAAGCACGCCAGGCTTCACTGCCCATCACCAAATCTAGAGCTTGCTCAAACTCATGTCCATAGAGTCAGTGATGCCAACCAACTATCTCACCCTCTGTCATCCCCTTCTCCTTCTGTCTTCAATCTTTCCCAGCATCAAGATTTTTCTAATGACTCAGTTCTTCACATCAGGTGGGCAAAGTATTGGAGCTTCAGCTTCAGCATCAGTCATTCCAAAGAACACTCAGGGCTGATTTCCTTTAGGATTGACTGGTTTGATCTCCTTGCAGTCCAAGGGACTCTCAAGAGTCTTCTCCAACATCACAGTTCAAAAGCATCAGTTCTTTGGCACTCAGCTTTCTTTATAGTCCAACTTTCACATTCATACATGTCTACTGGAAAAACCATAGCTTTGACTAGATGGACCTTTGTTGGCAAAGTAATGCCAAGGTATTAGAAAAGTTAGTGACAAAGCTCAGATACTTTATTTTTCAAGGTAAAACTTATGTTTTGTATTTAAAATGTATAGAATATGTTCATTTTACTTTGTTACTTACCATCCATTTGTCAAAATCCTACCAGATCTATTCTAAAATGTAGAATTTAGGTTAATTTTAAAATTAACATATTTTCATGGGGAAATCAGAACAGAAAATAAACCGCTTGCTACCTATGCCAAGAAATTTTCCAGCAATGTCTTGGGCAAAATTAATTTATTTTTCCTGTGAAATCCCGCCACCCAATCTTAGAACTCTTTTATGACCCTCTTTAAATTCAACTCACATAATCACCACCATGTCTTGGTAGACACTGATAGCCCACAGTCCTTAACCCAAATTCTGACTTTAAAAAGAATGAAATGGGTTTATACATCCCTTAAAACAATTTAAAATTATGTCTTCAAAGTTACAGAAACAGTCCCCTAAAAATATCAGAGTGAGAAGTTGAAAAAGAAAAACCCTCTTCCAAATCACTGAATAATAGTGTGAACAAGAAAACAAGGCTAATTAACCAAGAAAAAGTGATGTCGAGGAGTGTGTAATTTCCTTGGTTCTTTCTTGCCACAGCAAAATTTGAAGTGATGGACAGACCAGTGTTACAGCTCAGTGTTACAGCTTGCTTATAGCTCAGCTTTATTTGGCAAGCAAAGGAAAATAGATCCTCGAGGCATGAGGGTGGGCCAGCCCAAAAGAAGTGAAGAGACTAAATTTTGGCTCCCTTTTTAGATGTTTTTTTCTTCTCCCCCTAAGCCTGCCCTCTGTAAATTGGGCTAAAGAGGAGAGCTGTTTGCTTCACCTAAGTTTCTCACTCTGATCCTCAGACCTTCCTTTGTTCTATTTTCACAGCCTTTTTCCTTTTCAGGTCTTTTAGCTACTGCCATTATGGACTCCCTATTTCCTATTCTAACTAACTAGCATTCCCCACTCAAGAGATAGAAGGTCCAGTTCTTTGGGAATAGGGGTGTTGGTGGTCTCTCTGACTAACTTCCTGCTGAACTGGGACAGCAAGGGCCATCAGGCCTCACCTTCTTGCTAGTCTCAAGTTTCAGAGTCCTTATAGAGGTGTCCATCTAAGGGTGAGTGATACATTCCATGGTTGGCTGTAGTTTTATATATCCTTGTTGAACTGACACTGCATGTTGTAGTTTTTTGATCTGAGCAGATACAACATGGGATACACAATTGATAATACAAGGGCTAATCATAAGCAGCATCAATATGGTGATTAATAGGGGCCTTGAGTTCTGTTCAGTTCATTTCAGGCGCTTAGTCATGTCTGACTCTTTGCAGCCCCATGAATAGTAGCACGCCAGGCCTCCCTGTCCATTACCAACTCCCGGAGTTCACTCAGAATCATGTCCATAGAGTCTGTGATGCCATCCAGCCATCTCATCCTCTGTCATCCCCTTCCTCTCCCGACCCCAATCCCTCCCAGCATCAGAGTCTTTTCCAATGAGTCAACTCTTTGCATATGGTGGCCAAAGTACTGGAGTTTCAGCTTTAGCATCATTCCTTCGAAAGAAATCCCAGGGCTGATCTCCTTCAGAATGGACTGATTGGATCTCTTTGCAGTCCAAGGAACTCTCAAGAGTCTTCTCCAACACCACAGTTCAAAAGCATCAATTCTTCGGTGTTCAGCCTTCTTCACAGTCCAACTCTTATATCCATTCATGACCACAGGAAAAACCATAGACTTGACTAGACGGACCTAAGTTGGCAAAGTAATGTCTCTGCTTTTGAATATGCTATCTAGATTGGTCATAACTTTTCTTCCAAGAAGTAAGCGTCTTCTAATTTCTTGGCTGCAGTCACCATCTGCGGTGATTTTGGAGCCCAAAAAAATAAAGTCTGACACTGTTTCCCCATCTATTTCCCATGAAGGAATGGGACCAGATGCCATGATCTTTGTTTTCTCAATGTTGAGCTTTCAGCCAACTTTTTCACTCTTCACTTTCATCAAAAGGCTTTTTAGTTCCTCTTCACTTTCTGCCAGAAGGGTGGTGTCATCTGCATATCTGAGGTTATTGATATTTCTCCCAGCAATCTTGATTCCAGCTTGTGTTTCTTCCAATCCAGCATTTCTCATGATGTGTACTGCATAGAAGTTAGATGAGCAGGGTGACAATATACACCCTTGACGTACTCCTTTTTCTATTTGGAACAAGTAGTTGTTCCATGTCCAGTTGTAACCGTTGCTTCTTGACCTGCATACGGATTTCTCAAGAGGCAGGTTAGGTGGTCTGATAGTCCCATCTTTTTCAGAATTTTCCACAGCTTATTGTGATCCACATAGTCAAAAGCTTTCACATAGTCAATAAAGCAGAAGTAGATGTTTTTCTGGAACTCTCTTGCTTTTGCATGATCCAGTGCATGTTGGCAATTTGATCTCTGCTTCCTCTGCCTTTTCTAAACCCGGTTTGAACATCTGAAAGTTCATGGTTCACATATTCACATACTGCTGAAGCCTGGCTTGGAGAATTTTGAGCATTACTTTACTAGCATGTGAGATGAGTGCAGTTGTGTGGTATTTGGAGCATTCTTCGGCATTGCCTTTCTTTGGGACTGGAATGAAAACTGACTTTTTTCAGTCCTGTGGCCACTGCTGAGTTTTCCACATTTGCTGGCATATTGAGTGCAGCACTTTCACAGCATCATCTTTCAGGATTTGAAATAGCTCAACTGGAATTCCATCACCTTCACTAGCTTTGTTTGTAGTGATGCTTTCTAAGGCCCACTTGACTTCACATTCTAGGATGTCTGGCCCTAGATGAGTGATCACACCATCGTGATTATCTTGGTCGTGAAGATCTTTTTGTACAGTTCTTCATATTCTTGCCATCTCTTCTTATCTTTTGCTTCTGTTAGGTCCATACCATTTCTGTCCTTTATCAAGCCATCTTGCATGAAATGTTCCCTTGTGAGTGAAGTGAATCGCTCAGTCATGTCTGACTCTTTGCAACCCATGGACTAGAGCCCACCAAGCTCCTCCATCCATGGGAGTCTCCAGGCAAGAATACTGGAGAGGGTTGCCATTTCTAATTTTCTTGAAGAGAATTCTAGTCTTTCCCATTCTGTTGTTTCCCTCTATTTCTTTGCATTGATCACTGAAGAAGGCTTTCTTATCTCTTCTTGCTATTCTTTGGAACTCTGCATTCAGATGCTTATATCTTTCCTTTTCTCCTTTGCTTTTCACCTCTCTTCTTTTGCACAGCTATTTGTAAGGCCTCCCAGACAGCCATTTTGTTTTTTTGCATTTCTTTTCCATGGGGATGGTCTTGATCTCTGTCTCCTGTACAATGTCATGAACCTCATTCCATAGTTCATCAGGCACTCTATCTATCAGATCTAGGCCCTTAAATCTATTTCTCACTTCCACTGTATAATCATAAGGGATTTGATTTAGGTCATACTTGAATAGTCTAGCAGTTTTCCCTACTTTCTTCAATTTAAGTCTGAATTTGGTAACCAAACTCCCCTTGCCAGGAGAAGGATCTCCAAAAGAGATTGTAGCCACCAGAACTCTCTAGTTCTTTCTCTGAGATCCTGTAGGATCTGAATGTTTTTCCTAAGGGCTGTGAGATTTTCTTTAACTTAGCTGGAGGTATTTACCCAGAAGAAACATGACTCATTCAAATTAGCTCAAGTCTCTCCTGTTCAAGGATCAGGAGATTTATCACCTGTCTGTTTGGAGTACAACCTGTGCCAAGATGTGTTTGCTCTTTAGAGCTATCTTGAGCAATCTTATCCCCAGAAACTTAGTTTTGGGGGTGTTCATTAGAATGGCACTCATTTGTAGTCCTGAATAGGTATCTGAAATCTCCCAGGGGCTCAAAGGTGTATTGAATGTCCTCTTCTGTTTTCTTCCATGGCTTGACTTGTGAATAGTGAATCCAGGAATCCTATACCTTGACTGCTGTGGGGGTAGAAAGTATTACAGAGTAGGGGCCCTTTCATGTGGGCTGGAGTTGAGCCTTTGGGGACCCATCTTTCCAGACTTTAATTAAGACTTGAGTCCCTGGAGCATATAGTGGTGTCTCTTTAGAATCTTGTGGACCCCGGTTGACACCCCATAGCATGTATCTCCTTGGAACTGCCCAATGGCCATGGTATAAGACTAGAGGGTCTGAGCCTCTGGATCTAGGAGGAGGCCATTGACACGAACCAAAGGTCTCCCATATAGCATCTCATAAGGACTAAGAACAATCTGTTCCTTAGGGACAATAAGGGTGTAGAGGAGAGCTGTTGGTAAAGCTTTCTTCCATCCCAGGGAGGTCTCCTGGGTTATCTTTTTATCACTGATTTTAAGAATTGTTTGGCTCTTTCTGCTTTTCCCAAAGACTGAGGGTCCCATGCACAAGGGAGATAATAAATAATGCCCAATGCTTTAGAGACCCCTTGAGTGACCTTAGAAGTAAATGACGTCCCATTGTCACTATGTAATGACCTGGGCAGACCAATAATTTCCTGGAACAGTTTTTTTACTACTTCCTCAGCCTTCTCAGTCTGAGTGGGAAAGGCTTCAATCCATTCCTGTGAATGTATGTATCATGACTAATAAGTGTTTATACCCTTGAGAAACTGTCACTTGGGTGAAATCCATCTGCCAGTCCTCTCCTGGGTAGGTCCTATGTCATTGGATGTGCTGGGCCAGCTGGGGTCCTTGAGTCCCTTGGGGGTTGTTTAATTGGCAAGCAGAACAAGAAGAGACCACTTGCTTTAAAGTCGTTTGGAGACCTGTTCTGAAGGACTTTTGGAGGGCCTTCTTTCCTGAATGAGTGATGGCATGTAAGGAGTTAATCAACTTTCATTGGAGGTTCCCAGGCAAAGAAAGAAGTCTCTCCTTTTGAAAGCACCCCATATGATCTTCTTGAAAGTCTTCACTCTTAGCTTTAAGAGCTTCACCTTCAGTATATGAGGAATTTCTGGCAAATTAGTCTGTGGAACTGAGGTGGCAACCCCTATTAGGTCATTGTTCTGTAATGCTGCTCTCGTAGCTACCTGAGCGACTGCTTGGTGCCCTCGTGCCATTTCCGTGCTCCATTTTTGGTGTCCTTTATGATGGGAGACTGAAATTTCAGTGGACAGATGGACTGCCTCCAAGAGCCTAAGGATTAGATCACCATGTTTGATTGGGGACCGTCTTTCAAGTGGCCTTTTTCTTTTCAAATAGCAGCATGTGCATGTAGAACCAGAAAGGCATACTTGGAGTCAGCATAAATGGATACTCTTTTTCCTTTTCCCAGCTCTAAAGCTTGAGACAAGGCTATGAGGTCAGCCAATTGGGCTGAAGTACCCAATGCTTCATGGAGGTTTAGCCTCTATGGCCTCAAAATTGGAGACAACTGCATATCTGGCTCTTCTTTTTCCATCCAAGACAGTTTCTCCCATCAGTGTACTAGATTTCCTCAGGATTGGTCAGAGGATTTTCTGACAATCCCTCTCAGGGTTTTATCCAGTGGCCCAAGGTCTCTAAGCAAGACTGAAGGGGAGAGCCCTCAGGGGTAGACAGGAGGGTACCTGGTAAGAACCTCACAAGAGGATATAGTCAGGCCTAGACTTTCCATCAGCACCACTTGATATCTGAGGATCCTTTGATCTGCTGATGCTCCTGCTAAGTCGCTTCAGTCGTGCCCAACTCTGTGCAACCCCATAGACGGCAGCCCACAAAGATCCCCCATCCCTGGGATTCTCCAGGCAAGAACACTGGAGTGGGTTGCCATTTCCTTCTCCAATGCATGAAAGTGAAAAGTTAAAGTGAATTCACTCAGTCGTGTCTGACTCTTAGCGACCCCATGGACTGCAGCCCACCAGGCTCCTCCGTCCATGGGAGTTTCCAGGCCAGAGTACTGGAGTGGGTTGCCATTGCCTTCTCCAATCCTTTGATCAGACATCCACAATGGCCTCTCCCATTTAGGGAGTTGTTTCACTTGGTGGCTGGTAAAAATAGTTAGTTTGCCCCCCAGAA
This sequence comes from Nanger dama, assembly GCA_917880005.1. NCBI lineage: Eukaryota > Metazoa > Chordata > Mammalia > Artiodactyla > Bovidae > Nanger > Nanger dama. The sequence continues at coordinate 44,944,025 of CAKJTW010000007.1, forward strand.
GAGAATTTTAACGCTTTTATCAGGACTGCAATAGCTGCAAGATTTCAAAGGTCGGGAGGCCAGCCTCGGGCAGTTAGGTCGAACTTCTTGAATAAGTAAGCTACAGGCTGGGGCTCTACTTTTGAGTTAAAAGTCCCAGTCTTTAAGTTAACACTTCCAAGGCTATTCCTTCCTTTTGTGGACATAAAGTTAGAATGCTTTTTTGGGTAGACAACCACAAGACAGATACTTGAGTTAAGGCTTGTTTTAGTGTAGCCTCTGCCTTCTTTTGAGGAATTCCTCATATCGATGCAACTTAATCATCCTGTCTCTTTAAGTGTTCATATAAGGGCTGGACAATTAGACCATAGGTGATCTCTGTTCATTTCCAAGGCAAACCATTCAATATCATGGTAATCCAAGCCTGTGCCCCAACCAGTAATGCTAAAGAACCCAAACCATTCAATATCATGGTAATCCAAGCCTATGCCCCAACCAGTAATGCTAAAGAACCTGAAGTTGAACGTTTCTATGAAGACCTACAAGACCTTTTAGAACTAACACCCGAAAAAGATGTCCTTTTCTTTATAGGGGATTGGAATGCAAAAGTAGGAAGTCAAGGAACATCTGGACTAACAGGCAAATTTGGCCTTGAAGTACAGAATGAAGCAGGGCAAAGGCTAATAGAGTTTTGTCAAGAGAACGCACTGGTCATAGCAAACACCCTCTTCCAACAACATGAGAAAACTCTACACATGGACATCACCAGATGGTCAACACTGAAATCAGATTGATTATGTTCTCTGCAGTGAAAGATGGAGAAGCTCTATACAGTCAGCAAAAACAAGACCAGGAGCTGACTGTGGCTCAGATCATGAACTCCTTATTGGCAAATTCAGACTTAAATTAAGGAAGGTGGGGAAAACCACTAGACCATTCAGGTATGATCTAAATCAAATCCCTTATGACTATACAGTGGAAGTGAGAAATAGATTTAAGGGCCTAGATCTGATAGATAGAGTGCTTGATGAACTATGGATGGAGGTTCATGACATTGTATAGGAGACAGGACTCAAGACAATACCCATGGAAAAGAAATGCAAAAAAGCAGAGTGGCTGTCTGAGGAAGCCTTACAAATAGCTGGGAAAAGAAGAAAAGTGAAAAGCAAAGGAGAAAAGGAAAGATATAAGCATCTGAATGCAGAGTTCCAAAGAACAGCAAGGAGAGATAAGAAAGCTTTCTTCAGTGATCAATGCAAAGAAATAGAGGAAAAAAACAGAATAGGAAAGACTAGAGATCTCTTCAAGAAAATTAGAGATATCAAGGGAACATTTCATGCAAAGATGGGCTCAATAAAGGACATAAAGGGTATGGATGTAACAGAAGCAGAAGAAGAGGTGACAAGAATATATAGAAGAACTGTACGAAAAAGAGCTTCTTGACCAAGATAATCATGATGGTGTGATCACTCACCTAGAGCCAGACATACCAATGTGAAGGTAAGGGAGCCTTAGAAAGCATCACTATGAACAAAGCTAGTGGAGGTGATGGAATTCCAGTGGAGCTATTTCAAATCTTGAAAGATGATGCTGTGAAAGTGCTGCACTCATTATGCCAGCAAATTTGGAAAACTCTGCAGTGGCCACAGGACTGGAAGAGGTCAGTCTTCATTCCAATCCCAAAGAAAAACAATGCCAAAGAATGCTCAAACTACCAAACAGTTGCACTCATCTCACACACTAGTAAAATAATGTTCAAAATCCTCCAAGCCACCCTTCAGCAATATCTGAACCATGAACTTCCAGATGTTCAAGCTGGTTTTAGAAAAGGCAGAGGAACCAGAGATCAAATTGCCAACATCCACTGGATCATGGAAAAAGCAAGAGAGTTCCAGAAAAACATCTATTTCTGATTTATTGACTATGCCAAAGCCTTTGACTGTGTGGATCACAATAAGCTGTGGAAAATTTGAAAGAGATAGGAATACCAGACCACCTGACCTGCCTCTTGAGAAACCTATATGCAGATCAGGAAGCAACAGTTAGAACTGGACATGGAACAACAGATTTATTCCAAATAGGAAAAGGAGTATGTCAAGGCTGTATATTGTCACCTTGCTTATTTAACTTATATGCAGAGTACATCATGAGAAATGCTGGGCTGGAAGAAGCACAAGCTGGAATCAAGATTTCCAGGAGAAATATCAATAACCTCAGATATGCAGATAACACCACCGTTATGGCAGAAAGTGAAGAGGAGCTAAAAACCTCTTGATGAAAGTGAAAGAGCTGAGTGAAAAGGTTGGCTTAAAGCTCAACATTGAGAAAATGAAGATCATGGCATCCGGTTCCATCACTTCATGGCAAATAGATGGGGAAACAGTGGAAACAATGTCACACTTTATTTGTTTGGGCTCCAAAATCACTGCAGATGGTGACTGCAGCCATGAAATTAGAAGACGCTTTCTCCTTGGAACGAAAGTTATGACCAACTTAGATAACATATTGAAAAGCAGAGATATTACTTGGCCAACAAAGGTCCATCTAGACAAGGCTGTGGTTTTTCCTGTGATCAGGTATGGATGTGAGAGCTGGACTGTGAAGAAAGCTGAGCACTGAAGAATTGATGCTTTTGAACTGTGGTGTTGGAGAAGACTCTTGAGAGTCTCTTGGACTGCAAGGAGATCCAACAGTCCATCCTAAAGGAGAGCAGCCTTGGGTGTTCACTGGAAGGACTGATGCTGAGGCTGAAACTCCAATAGTTCTGCCACCTCATGTGAAAAGTAGACTAATTGGAAAAGACCCTGTTGCTGGCCAGGATTGGGGGCAGGAGGAGAAGGGGATGACAGAGGATGAGATGGCTGGATGGCATCATGACTCAATGGACGTGAGTCTGAGTGTACTCTGGGAGTTGGTGATGGACAGGGAGTCCTGGCATGCTGTGATTCATGGGGTCACAACGAGTCGGACACAGCTGAGAGACTGAACTGCGTATCAAGATTCTACAGTACCCAGTTAGCCCCAGGAAAGCTCTCAATTCTTTACGAGTTGAGGTGGAGGGCAACTGGAGTATTCCTTGTACTGGATCGGAGGATAGCCTCCTGGATGCGTGTGTAATCTGAACTCCCAGGTAAGCGACCTTTGTCTTGACCATCTGTGCCTTAGTATAGGAGATCTTATAGCCCTGCTCTGCCAAAAAGTTTACAACCTGAATTGCATGTGTTGTGCATTTTTCTCATCTGGAGAGCAGATTTTGAGGTCATTTACATGTTGGAATATTTTCCCATTAGGTCTCAAATCCAGACCTAGAAGATCCAAGCTAAGAACCTACCCAAACAGGTGGGGGTCTGTCTCTGAACCCCTTAGGTAATACTGTCTAAGTCATCTATTGGTGTTTTTCTCCTGGAGCCTCCCACTTGAAGAAAAAAAAAAAAATGTTGGGATTCTTTAGCCAGTGGTATGCAAAACAATGCATTTTTGAGATACAAGACTGTGTAAACCACTTGGCACTCGGTGGGATTTCTCCCAAATTTACATAGAGATTGGGTACTGTGGCATGCAGGGGGACTAAAGCTTCATTTATTATCAGGAGATCTTGAACCATTCATGAGGTCCCATCCTTTTTCTTTACAGGGCGGATCAGGGTGTTATATGGTGAACTGGTGGAGACCTATTGATCTATTCCACAGGCAAGGAATTTATTTATTAGAGGCTGTAGCCCTTCCCAAGCTTCTCCTCTGAGGGGGAGTATTGTTTCCAGTTTGGAAACTGAGAGGACAATGATGACTGGTTCAGCTTGGTGGGCTCAACCAGGAGTCCCCTGGACCCACACCTGGGGGTTAATTTTGTCCCTCCATAGTTTTTGGTCCCTCTCTATTGGAGAGGGTGTAATGGGTTCCTCAGTAGTAACCAAAAGCTGTAGGGCTCTAGGGGCTGAAAAGTTTCCCATCACAAAGGTGGTCCCCAGTTTAATGAGTATATCTCTTCCCAATAAGGGAGTAGGATGCTCACAGACCACCAGGAACTGGTGGGAAAATATGTGTCCACCCCAGTAACAAGTAAGTGCTTTGGTGAATCTTTTGGTAATTGTTTTTCATGTCGCACACAAAATGCCACAGGTTTGGGAAGAGAAGGCTCTGGAGTAGGAGGTCAGGACAGAGTAGGTAGCCCCTGTGTCAACCAAGAAATTCTTGGACCTACCTGCCACATCCAGTTGCACCCTTGGCTCCAGCCTCATGATGGTTATCTGTGACAGGTAGACTAGCTGGGACCAGCCGCTTCAGTCCTGTTGAACTATCATGAGGTAAGGCTTGGCACTTGACCTTGAGGTTCTTGGGTCCTGAAAGCAGGCTGTCACCCAATGCCCTAATTTACAGCATCTGGAGCAAGCCATTTTAGGAGACTTTTTATGGTTTGGACACTCTGTGGCCCACCCCTGTCTACAGATGAGGCATTTGCATCATGCCTTGTCCTTTAACGCATGTCCATGTTTGCCATAGGGCTTCTCTGGAGGGTGGCCAGAATCTGGGCATGCCTTGTCTCTTTCCTTTTCTCCCTTTCCTGGGACTTGGCCTACCTCTCCTGTTCTCTGTTATAAAAGGGATTGGTGGCTGCCTGGACCATCTCATCTAAAGAGGCAGCAGGGTCCTGCTACTGTAGCTGTTGTAGCTTTATCCTGATGTCTAATGTGCATTGGAACAGGAATTTGTTCTTTAAAATCACCTGTCCCTGATAAGAGTCTAAGTCCAGATTGGTAAACTTTTGGAACCTTCTTTTAGCCTTTCCAGAAAGGCAATGGGGTTCTCACTGGGCTTCTGAGTTATTGCTGAGACCTAGGCACAGCCAATTACTTTTTGCTGGGCTGATTTAAGTCCTGCTTTTACACAGATCAGAAAATGATCCCTTTCCTAAATGTGCTCATGATGATTATAATCCCAATTAGGATCTAAGGAGAGGACCACAGTTTCCACCACTAGGTATATATCATTGGCATGTGGAGCCCTGTAGCATACCTTCTGGCTTCCTTTAAGACACTAGCATACTCAGTTCAGTTAAGTCGCTCAGTCGTGTCCGACTCTTTGCGACCCCATGAGTCACAGCATGCCAGGTCTCCCTGTTCATTACCATCTCTCAGAGTTCACTCAGACTCACGTCCATCAAGCCCGTGATGCCATCCAGCCATCTCATCCTCTGTCATCCACTTCTCCTCCTGCCCCCAATCCCTCCCAACATCAGAGTCTTTTCCAATGAGTCAACTCTTCGCATGAGGTGGCCAAAGTACTGGAGTTTCAGCTTTAGCATCATTCCTTCCAAAGAAATCCCAGGGTTGATCTCCTTCAGAATGGACTGGTTGGATCTCCTTGCAGTCCAAGGGACTCTCAAGAGTCTTCTCCAACACCACAGTTCAAAAGCATCAGTTTGACTAAATATGACCATGATATCCTTCCATATCAAGTCAAAGACTAAGGTAATGTGTTGGAATGTATAAATATATTTGTCTGGGTCATCTGTATAGCTTCCCAGGTCTTGTTTGATCTGTCTTAGTTCTAAGCAGAAGGAGGGCTTATGCACCTGGGTTGGTCCGAATTCTCCTCCAGTTTCCACTAAGGGACATACTAGAGTTGGCTTTTGGGGAGGAGGTGCTCCCAGATATGGGAAAATGTTTGGATACAAGAAAGGAGCACCAGGCAACTTGGGAGCCATGGGAGGTGAGCCTTCATGGGGGCTTCCTTCTCTTGGTTGTCTGTGCCTAACACCATTTTCCTAGTAGTCTCACTTTTAGGGCATACAACAATTCCATACTTAAGACAGAGTTCCTTCCTATCTCTTAGCTGGAAGAAAATTTGGACATAGGGGATCTCTGTCCATTTCCCTTATCTTTTGGAGAATAAGTCTATCTGAAAAATGGTATTGTAATTTAAACTCCCATCCACAGGCCAGTGTTCCTTGTCCCCCAGAGGATACTATGGCCATGCAGAGGTACAAAAGAATTTTAAGCCACTTCTCCTTAGAGTCACAGGATCAAACCGCTTCCAGTTATCAAGGATGCATCGCAAGGGTGTCTGTTAGGAAGTGGATTGATTATTTCCCATCTGAAAGACAGTGATGGCAGGGAGGAAAGGAAAAAGAAAAAAACTAATAGGCTTCCTTTAATTTCCATGGGTGGATTTCCTTAGGGGTAAGTCTTTCTGAAGCTTATTTTACCCAGTACTGTTGCAGCTTGAGAGCCAGGCATCCCTAGGTCAGGGTACAGATCCCTAGGCAGGCTGAGGCATGACAGCTTCCTGGAGATATAATCTCAGAGCAGTCCGAGGCAGGCTAGCCTCCCAAGAATCTGGACCCTGGGCAGGTCGAGATATATAGACCTCCTGGGACCCCCAGACTGGATTTGGGGATCTCCAGTCTCCAAAATGACTGGTTCTGGGTAGGATTAATGGTTTCTGATCTTAACTCATTGCTGATTTGTCCACCATGGATGGGAATAGATATCATGATGTAAAGCAATCCAAGTCTGTGCCCTGAGATTAGGAACCTGGTGAAACAGCCGTAAGACTTATCCTTTTATTGCTTCGAGGGAATGTAAGTCACTGATTCCCTCCCCTAGTCTTCTATAAGAGAAGTTTAGGATGTTTTCAATGATAAACATTTCATTGTCTTCAACCCATTTTAGATAATAACGGAAGTAATGACAACGGAGAGGGCTATCTGGTCCTGTTAAGGGCATTAATTCAGTTCAGTTCAGTCACTAAGTCATCTTTGACTCTCTGTGATCCCATGGACTGCAGCACACCAGGCTTCCCTGTCCATCACCAACTCCGGAGCTTACTCAAACTCATGTCCATTGAATTTGTGATGCCATCCAACCATCTCACCTTCAGTTGGCTCCTTTTCCCCCTGCCTTCAATCTTTCCCATTAGAGTGTTTTAATAATAAGCAGTGTGAAGTGATGTTGCCTACATGGGAGCAGGGCCCTGGTTGTAGGAGTTAGTAAGTGGCTTAAGAACAAATTGATAAGAGGCAACAGAGGAGATGTTCTATAAAAGTATAGTGGAGATTTGATCCAGTAGTATGTTTGTAACTTTAGGAGAAGGGTAGTAAGGGTTTGAGCCCAAACGGCCTGCAGGGCTAACTTCCAAAGTGGCAAACATTATCCCTGGAAACCCAATTGCCCTTGAAGAGATGCCACCAACTGATGGACTCCTAGCTGGCATTTGGTGCCTGTCACCCACCCTAGTGGGCTCACTGAAAGATGATGTTGTTGTGCATGTTGTAGGAAACATGGAAAATGAAGGTCTGAATATCTAGAGGGGTTGGATACTATACAGTATTTCCTTCCCAAGGGCCAACTATTTTCTGGTTGTCCCTCTAGAAGATTGTAGAGGCAAAACTGGTCCACTGAAGGGCCCAGGGGAAAAGTATGAAATAGGAGGGAAAGGGGCAGGGAACAACTTTTGAAAGAATGACACAGCCCAAGGGCATAACATAAACCAATTAAAATCAAATGAGTCCAAGATGAAAAGTCAAATTCAACTAAACATTGATCTTCAATCTGCAAGCTAAATGACACACCCAGAGAGTTCCAGGACAGTTCCAAGGTACTGTCAAATGACTGAGGAGTGGGTAGTTCCCCAACAGTTGGAATGATCCTTCTACTCATTAGTATATAGAATCACTCAGCTTGCAAAAACTAACCATACCACATTCCATGGCTGCCACACTCACCCTCTGCAATGGCTCACACCCTGTACAGTGTCAGTTCAGTTCAGTTCATTTCAGTTGCTCAGTCCTGTCCAACTATTTGCAATCCCATGGCCTGCAGAAGGCCAGGCCTCCCCTGTCCATTACCAACTCCTACAGCTTACTCAAACTCATGTCCATCGATTTGGTGACACCATCCAACCATCTCATCCTCTGTCATCCCCTTCTCCTCCTGCCTTCAATTTTGCCCAGCATTAGGATCTTTTCCAATGAGTCAGTTCTTCACAGCAGGTGGCCAAAGTATTGGAGTTTCAGCTTCAGCATCAGTCCTTCCAATGAATAGTCAAGACTGATTTCCTTTAGGATGGACTGGTTGGATCTCCATGTAATCCAAAAGATTCTCAAGAGTCTTCTCCAACACCACAGTTCAAAAGAATCAATTCTTCAGCGTTCAGTTTTCTTTATAGTACAAATCTCACATGCATATATGACTACTGGGAAAACCATAGCTTCCACTAGATGGAAATTGGTTTGCAAAGTAAGGTCTCTGCTGTTTAATATGCTGTCTAGGTTAGTCATAACTTTTCTTCCAAGGAGAAAGCATCTTTTAATTTCATGACTTCAGTCACCATCTGCAGTGACACTGGAACCCCAAAAATAAAGTGTCTCAGTTTCCATTGTTTCCCCATCTATTCATGATGAAGCGATGGGACTGGATGCCATGATTTTAGTTTTCTGAATGTTGAGCTTTAAGCCAACTTTTCACTCTCTTCTTTCACTTTCATCCAGAGGCTCTTTAGTTCTTTTTGCTTTCAGCCGTAAGGGTGGTGTCACCTGCATATATGAGGCTATTGATATTTCTACCAGCAATCTTGACTCCTTGTGCTTCATCCAGCCTGGTATTTTGCATGTTGTGTACTCTGCATATAAATTAAATAAGCAAGGTGACAATATACAGCCTTGACATACTCCTTTCCTGATTTAGAACCAGTCTGGAGTTCCATGTCCTGTTTTAACTGTTGCTTCTTGACCTGTATACAGATTTCTCATTAGGCATGTCAGGTGGTCTGACATCCCCATCTCTTTAAGAATTTTCCTGTGGAGTGTTCTTCTCTCTAAATCCAAGCAAATCCACCTATTACCTATCGCTGTGTCTCTCACTGAATATTTTTGCAATGAGACATTAAGAGCCTGAGCTTTATTAGGTCCTAAAACCAGGCACTGTGGGTTTTGGCCAGGCTTACATCCCAGTCGGATGCAACTGAGTGACTAAGCACAGCACAGAGTCCCTGGCACGTGGGTTTGAGTCCCAATCAGGTAATCAGCTTCAAGCACAACTTTCGGAAATGGAAAGATAATGACCTGCCCAGTACTTTATAAGCAGTGGCATAGATGGAGAGAAGAGCTGAGGGACAGGAGGAAAAAGCAGTGGAACAAAGATGAAGAGGAATCCCCTTCATAACCTGCCAGAAAATCTCCTAAGTATCTGACCTGTGCTCACAGTTTTCATTGGCCTGATCCTTGGCACAGAGAAGATTAAGGACAGAAGAACCCTCATACACTTGGGCAACAGCTCCTAGGTAGCCCCTGTCAGAGTCCCTCAGTTGCACCCACTGCCACTTGCCTGTTGAAGGGGGTTCAAGGAAACAAGAAAGAAGAGACTGTAAAGGAATTAAGATTTTGTTAGCCACAGGTCCTTTCAACCATAGGAGTGAGGACTTCCTACCTTAAATGGAGGTCTTCTGGAATCTGAGGCTGAGCCATGTGAGCTTTCTGCTGAGCTGGGCTTCTGCTGTGCTTGGCCTCTGCTTCATGGGGGTGAGCTGAGGTTGTTTCAGTCAGCTTAAACCCGAGAAACGGTATCAGAGATGTCAGGGGAGTGTATAATTTCCTCAGTTCTATCTCACTGCAGCAAAAATTTGAAGCTATGGATGTACCAGCTCAGTGTTACAGCTCAGTTATAGCTCAATTTTATTTGGCAAGCAAAGGAAAATACATCTTCAAGGCTTGAGGGTGGGCTGACATAAAAGAAGCAAAGAAAAGAGACTCAATCTTGACTTCTCTTTCTATATGTTTTTTTCTCCTCCCCCGAGCCTGTTCTTTGTAAACTGAGCTAGCCAGGAAGGCTGATTGCTTCACCTGAGGTTCACTCCAGTCCTCAGACCTTCCTTTCTTCCATTTTTGCGAGCTTTTTCCTTTCTTTGTCTTTTAACCACCACCACCATTCTGGACTCCTTTTTCCTATTCTAACTACCTAACAGTGATAATGCCAAATTTAAGCATTTTGAAAAAAAAAAAAAAAAGACTTGCCATCATATAAAATCTCCAACTAGCTCTCAGATTTCACAACACAGACTACTTCATTAAAAATGAATCAACTTCAGCCTGTTCCCGACATGGAAATCCCAGAAAAATAAAGTCTTAAAAGTCAAAATCAGTCCTACAAGCTTGTATTTAAATTTGGAAAGGAGTCTTAGGGGGAAAAAAAAAAATGCAGACTAATGCCTGATGGTGGTAAAACCTGAATAGCTGTAGTGTATATTGTAGGTCCAATTAACTTTCAGCTAACAAAGGTCCATATAGTCAAGTCTATAGGGAAATGGCAACCCACTCCAGTGTTCTTGCCTGAGGAATCTCAGGGATGGGGAAGCCTGGTGGGCTGCCGTCTATGGGGCCGCACAGAGTCGGACACGACTGAAGTGACTTAGCATAGTCTTCCCAGTGGTCATGTGAGGCTGTGACAGCTGGACCATAAAGAAGGTGGAGCGCTGAGGAATCCATGCTTTTGAACTGTAGTGTTAGAAAAGACTCTTGAGGGTCCCTTGGACAGCAAGGTGATCAAACCAGTTACCTTTCAGAGAAATCAACCCTGAATACTCATTGGAAGAACTGATGCTGTTGACTAAAAAATATAGTCACAACCTGAGAGTTACTTTATTTTTGTGGGAATGTTTAGGAATCTGAGCCTGGGAGACAGCATCTCAGCAGGTCTGAGAAAATTGCTCCAAGGAGGCAGGAGGGGGAAGTCAGACTATACATAAATTCGCAACAAAAAGGGCAGGCAGTCTGAACATCAAAGAGCAGTCATCAAGTCAAGGAATTTAGCATTCTACATATGGGAAGATGCAAGACTCTGGGTTCACTGAATGCATTTCTTGAGTATGTACCTCAGCTCTCTGGGGTCAATCTTGTTCCTTGTTCAACTTCTTGCCTTCTCCCACCTCCCCAGAAATCACCATAGGAGAGTGGCAGCATCTACTGGATCTCAGTTTTGGGAGCTCTCATTTACATTTGGAGGCCAAAAATCACTGATGGCTGTGACGTTTCTTGTTTATTAATATTTATTAATATTTTCATTTCACATGCTGAAGCTGAAGCTCCAGTATTTTGGTTACCTGATGCCAAATAGCCAACTCATTGGAAAAGCCCCTGATAGTGGGAAAGATTGAGGGCAGAAGGAGAAGAGGGGGTCAGAGGATGAGATGACTTCATGGCATCTCCCAGTGCAATGGACATGAAAATGGGCACGCTTCAGGAGACGGAGAGAGACAGGGAGGCCTGGCGGGCTATAGTCCATGGGGTCACAAAGAGTCAGACATGACTGTGCAACTGAACAACCTCATCAAGTAAGAATTCAAAAGATAGTTAGCAGTTGATATTACTACTTGAAGAAAAATATTGCCATACACCTGAAAAATGGACTATTTCCTGCCGTATCAGTAAACAAAGATGTCACAGTCATCAGAGATTACAGCCCTCCAATGTAATCTGTGAACCCTGAGGGAGTTCAGAAAGGAGAATACCAGCCATTTAGACTGTAGCCACTCCCTCCTCTGAGCCCTAAGGAAAGGAAGCTCAGGACGTGAAAACCCAGGAAACTGGCCCCAGATAGTTGAGGTACATAGCAAAGGAATCGTTTCAGTGAGCCCAGAATCTTGCATCTTCCCATATATAGAAAAGTTCCAAACTCCTTAACTTGGGTTATCTGGCATTCCTTAATTAACAATAATCTTTTCATGTTCAGACTTCCTGCCCTTTGTTTTAAAGCTTCTATATATCCTGGCTTCTCCCCTGCCTCCTCCAGGCAATTCTCTCAGGGTTACTTGAGATGCTGTCTCACTGGCTTGAAGTCATAAAATTTTCACAAGTGGTTCAGTGGTCAATAATTCACCTGCCAATTCAGGAGATGTGGGTTCTATCCCTGGGTCAGGAAATCCCCTGGAGAAGGGAATGGTACCCACTTCAGTACTCTTGCCTGGGAAAACCCATAGACAGAGAAGCCTGGTGGGCTATAGTCCATGGGGTTGCAGAAGAGCTGGACATGACAGAGACAAAAACAAACAACAACAAACCAACTTTAGGTGTGTGTATTCTTCAGTTGACACACCATAAACAACAGCCAACGTAAATACGGGCAAAACTTGAAAACATGAGAAAAGGAAGTTTACATCATCATGGCTTACATATTTGAGAATTTATTGCTGAGGCTCAGCAAAATGGAGTGCTAAAAGCATGGTTTTGAAGTCAGATAGACTTTGACAGAAATCTCAGTTCTGCCCATGTTACTTTGGACAACCTACTTAACCTAAATGTTTTCACCTGTAAAATCAAAATAAATAATCAAAATACTAGGACATCTTTATCAGGACACTGTGTAAACTACTTATCACAGTCTACATAATCATTAAATAAATGGTCACTATTATCAGAAAAAATATGACTTTTATCTGATACTTCACAAAATATCAGATAAAAATAGGCTCATGTTGTTACTCCAAGAAAGATCTCATTGTACGTAGGAAATAATTTTCTGACCATGTGGCTAATGAAACATTTCAGGACATTAAAATGAGAGGTATGACTTCATACTTAAAGATTATCTCCCACACCTTCATTTCTGTAACTGGCAATCATCCCAGATTCTCTTAGATGCATTGAGTTTACCAAAAAAAAAAAAAAAAGTTTCCATTAATTCTTAGTGCTCTCAACTAGAAAATAAAAACAAAAACAAGTGTCAGTGTCAAACCAAGCTGAAGATCAAAATGCTAAGGCTGACTTTAAAAATTGCTTTCTACCATATGAATGTTTAATTTTAGAAAAAAAAAATGAAAACTGCCCTGAGCACAAAAGATTGTAACCATTACTGAGCTATAAATACCCCAGGCTGAATTGGGGGATAGAGAAGAAAAGGACAGCGAAACTCATGACATCTTTAAAAGCCCTTTTCTTACAGGATTCTAAATCAAAAACAGATTATTCACCAGAAGCTTTTTGATACCTTGAAGGGTTTCTTGGCTGTTTCCTTGGAAGCTATCATTCACTAGTTCACACTGATGCAACATTAGCTGTCACTCAAAGAGGAACTTAAAATTGCTGCCACATGGATGGAAAATCAGTACCAGGAAGAAAGTGCCTTTTGTAAACTCAGAAAACATATTTCCTTTAAAATGGAAAGGCTGACCATGTCATAAATGCTTTTCATACAATGGATAAAACCACTCCCTACTTGAAGAAGCCTGCACACGTCTTCTGAGATCTGCAGCTCTCAGGGATTTTTCGTCAGATCACATGCAACATTTAACTTTACTGGATGCCTCTGCTGCATCTACATCTTGCATTTCTCTCCTTCATCTCCCCACTTTCTCTATTTCTTCCTCTATTTTCCTGCTTCAAGAAAGAGCAATTAAAGCAACTTGCAAGTTAGAAAATGCAGCTTTGAATAGAGATTAAAAAGCAGCTAGGGGTTATTTGGCAGGCATTAGATACAGAAAGAACGTTTTTAAAGTGTAAGACATTTTATGGTTGATTCCATTTAATTCAACAAATGTTTGCTGAACACCAAATATGTACATGGCTTTGTGCTAGGCATCATAAAAGAATATGAAGAAGAAACAAACAAGAAATTGACCTTCAAGAAGCTTTAATATAGAAAGAAAATATTTTCAAGTGCAAAAATGATTTGCAGTTAGTTGTTAATGCCTCAATAGATCTAAAAGCAATTCTGATAAGCCATTGTGGGGGAGAAGTAGGTGATGTAAGAAACAAATATTTCTCAATGGTTTTATCAGAGAAATGTGAATGAACCATTCTCTACTAAAACTTCTGTAGCAGTGGACCCCACACTGCCAAAAGACATTTTATTTTATTTTATTTTATTAAATTTATTTGTTTTAATTACAATACTGTATTTGTTTTGCCATACATTGACACGAATCAGCCATAGGTGAACTCAAAAGACATTTTAAATTGGGTGAATGATTATAGGTGATGGATTCTGAGGCTACTGAGATTTCAAGATGAGTTGTGATATAAGATAAATGAAGTGAAATAATGGGAAAGCTCTAAAAAATGTAAGTTTAGCAATAAATCCTAGATTTACAAGTTAGACTAAGAAATCTGAATTTTAAGAAACCTTTACAATTTTAGAGCAGTAACGTTACATGATGGGATGTATAGCTCAGGAAAACAAACAAACTCTTATATAAGGAAAGACTATAGGTAGAAGATATTGCCAAGGTCAATTTGAAGATCATTTGCTACTGGGAATGTGAAAAGGTACTGCTGAAGAGTGCAGTGGGAATAGACAGGAGGGGATATATTTTGCAGTGCTTTTTGAGGGTATAATTGACATATTGTGGTCCCATTGAGAGATTGATTTGAAGATGATTCCAAAACTTTAAGGTTAATTTCATGCAAGGGAAGTAATATCTAACAAATAATTAAGGAAGAAAGTAGGAATAAGAGGCCTAGTTTTTGACACACTGGGACTGATGGCAATAAGAGATTATGAATTAGAAGGTCATTTAGCAAAATTTTGGGAGAGATTCCATACTACTACCAGGCATCAGTTATATGAAAAGAAATGGACATAAATAAAAACATTTTAAGTTACTTTATCAAACTATGTCACACAATAATTGCGTTTATTGACTGTTGTAATTTTTCTAACACGCAATTTGGAATTAATTAGACATTGAAAGTTTCTGCTTTCACCTCCAGTCTAGAATTTCAGTAATTCTATTAAAAATATTCCCTTTTGCTTCAAGTACAAATGATCACAGAAGTGCAAACATTGAGGACAAAAGTTTGAAGTGATTGCTTAAGTTCTTCATAATCAATAAAATGTGCAGTGAACTCTGGGTATAAAAGAAAAGCTAATAATTCAGACTTGTATTATTTTTTAAAATTATGTAATAAGAATACGTTGCTAATATGTTAAATCTTGGACATTCCTAAACTTAAAATTTTGATGAGCTAAAATTAAGGACAATGAAAAGAAAAAAACATATAGTGTTAATCTTCAGTAAGTGGATTATATTTATATATTTGATTAAACATGGAACTTTATTTTAAAGTCTTCATTGTGAACTTTCCCAGCATGATTTAATAAAACTGTAGTATGAGAATATACAAACTAGTGTAAGAGTCATTACTTTCATTAAGAATATTACAAAAAATAAATTAATCCAAAACAATAAAACCTGAGCTGTTGATATATGTAAGTCATTTACATCTTGTAGACTCATTTTGGGTAGGGGAAGAATAAATGCGTTATGGTGGAGGTTTCATTAGCCCTTGCATTTCAATTGACTTCGAAAGCACACAATAAGAATACAAAAGCAATAAATATCATCCATAAACAAGAATATCATACAGGGTTGTGGCTTTTTTTAACAAGATGTTCTGTGCCATTACACTTTAATAGTCCTGCTGAATTTTCAATATGAAAAAAGCTTAAGATGCCTGCCGCGGTGCCATCACAGAATTCTGCAGCCATATTTTATCCTGCTTTATTACATCACTCTGCATTCAAAGCTACGTACATGATGTCTCATGGGAAATGCCAAAGATGCTGAAGGAAACCTTAAATGTAATATATTAGCATCTTTCAGCATTCTCTCTTCGATGCTAAGGACCTTGGTTTAGGCAATGCAAAATAAATACTCAGTGTAAGTCACATAATGACAGCATGTCATACCCATAGGATTTCTAGGCCTAAGTACTTGACATATACAGATATTTTAAAGGTGCTTTCATTTGGCATCTTATCAGTGTCCTGGTAGGTACATTCTAAAAGGACCAGCTCACTGCACTCTTGGGGGAAGAATAAAGCCAAAGAGATTTCCTTTAACAGCTGGCCATGTGCTGCTCTATTTACATTACATCCTTTGGGGGATAAGATTTCTTTTTAATATTGTCTGGATCAGTATTATTTTTCAAAAGATGTATATCTCCTATGAAAATTGTAGATTTTAGTGTAAAAATGAAAATTGTAGATTTTAATGTAAAAATGCTGAATTAGAATCTCATTGGTGAGTCAACAAAGAGCTCTAGAGATCAAAGAGCAAAAAATAAAAATCTCCTTGGAACAAACATTGAGAAAAATTCAAATGTTCCTTGAATACAGCAAGTACAAGAGAGCATTTTAAGTCACTTCGGGAAATGGGGCGAATTAAGCCCCACTTATCATAGTTGATGGTGCCTCCAGAGTAGACATTCTATGCTAATCTTCTAGAATCATGTAACAAAGTACTAGCAGACATTTAGGATAAGGCACAATGCCAAAAATCTCTTAGCTACCTGAAAAGTTTGTAATCCAGACTCAATTCAAATACTTCAACCTGAAAGATCTCAGGGGCCAAAACAACTTAGGCCCAATTTGCCTCATTGTCTGTAACACTCTTGCATATCTCACCAAGCCCCTCACTTGACAAACTCCCCTCTTTCTTCAGCTCTCTGATTTGCCTATTCCTCAGAGATGTTTATCTTGAGCAATCTGCCTAAATTAACCCCCACTCACAGTTCATTTCTCTGAGTCACACTGCCTTGTCCACTTCTTTATACTGTCAAATTTTGGAGTCATTAGGTTTATGGACTTGTTTACTTGTTTATGACTCTAACACTGGAATGTTTTCTCCAAAGAGGGAGGGATCGTGTTTGCATTTCATGACTTCATATCAGTGTCTTGCATAGTGCACGGCCTGTGGTCAGGTTTAATCAATATTTCTGAATGGAATAGGAAAACAAAGATGAAAAAGGAAGGAAGGGAGCAAGGAAGGGAGGGAAGAAGGAAGAGAAGAGAAAAGGGAAGGAAGGGAGAAAGGAAGGAAGTGAGGGAGACAGGGAGATAGGAAGGGAGGGGATAGAGGAGGAAGAGGGAAGAGAATGTGGAGATAAGCAGCACACCACGTGACTTATAACTCTGTTTTATTAGACATATTAACTGGCATGAGTATTTGACTAAAACTGAATGAGTTAACTTCTTTTAGCCTTTCTTTTTTTTTAATAAAAACAATAACCTGAGTTGCCTGATTGTTGCTAAGTCTAAAAAGCAGAGTTCTGAAGGTCTTTGCAAACTGCCAGGCATTTATGCATAGAAAATTGTGATCTATAAAGCCCTAAGGAAATGTCAGGTGCTCCTATTACACTGAACTTACTGATCTCTCCACTAAGCACAACAGCACGACTAACGTTTTCATTCTGATTTCTCCTCTATCTTTAATAATACCTGATGTAAGGAAGTTGAGGATCATACTCAAATGTATTATAGTGCTTTTACTCCATTAACTGGCTGTTAACATAGTGTGTGAGGTAACACTTACCACAGGGCAGCATAATAATCATAATACAATAATAACAACTTACATTTATAAACAGTTATTATGAGCCTGAAACCATTCTAATCTTATTGTATCTTTCATCTCTTTTGATCTTTATATAATCATATAGCATACCAATGAATTGCTCTTATTTTTGCTGTACAGTGAGTAAGTTCAGTTCAGTTCAGTCACTCAAACGTGTCCAAATCTTTGTGACCCCATGAGTTGCAGCATGCCAGGCCACCCTGTCCATCATCAACTCCCAGAATTCACTCAAAATCACATCCATCAAGTCAGTGTTGCCATCCAGCCATATTATCCTCTGTCATCCCCTTCTTCTGCCCCTAATCCTCTCAGCATCAGTCTTTTCTAATGAGTCAACTCTTTGCAAAAGGTGGCCAAAGTACTGGAGTTTGAGCTTTAGCATCAGTCCTTCCAAAGAAATCCCAGGACTGATCTCCTTTAGCATGGACTGGTTGGACCTCCTTGCAGTCCAAGGTACTCTCAAGAGTCTTCTCCAACACCACATTAAAAGCATCAATTCTTCAATGCTCAGCTTTCTTCACAGTCCAACTCTCACATCCATACATGACCACTGGAAAAACCATAGCCTTGACTAGAAGGACCTTTGTTGGCAAGGTAATGTCTCTGCTTTTCAATATGCTATCTAGGGTTGGTCATAACTTTCCTTCCAAGGAGTAAGCGTCTTTTAATTTCATGGCTGCAATCACCATCTGCAGTGATTTTGGAGCCCCCCAGAAATAAAGTCTGACACTATTTCCACTGTTTCCCAATCTATTTCCCATGAATTGATGGGACCAGATGCCATGATCTTCGTTTTCTGAATGTTGAACTTTAAGCCAACTTTTCCCACTCTCCTCTTTCACTTCCATCAAGAGGCTTCTTTCATAAGGGTGGTATCATCTGCATATCTGAGGTTATTGATATTTCTCCCAGCAATCTTGATTCCAGCTTGTGCTTCTTCTAGCCCAGCATGTCTCGTGATGTACTCTGCATATAAGTTAAATGAGCAGGGTGACAATATACAGCCTTGATGTACTCTTTTTCCTATTTGGAACCAGTCTGTTTTTCCATGTCCAGTTCTAACTGTTGCTTCCTGAACTGCATATAGGTTTCTCAAGAGGCAGGTCAGGTGGTCTGGTATTCCCATCTTTTTCAGAATTTTCCACAGTTTATTGTAATGTGAAGTCAAGTGGGCTTTAGAAAGCATCACTATGAACAAAGCTAGTGGAGATGATGGAATTCCAGTTGAGCTATTTCACATCCTGAAAGATGATGCTGTCAAAGTACTGCACTCAATATGCCAGCACATTTGGAAAACTCAGCAGTGGCCACAGGACTGGAAAAGGTCAGTTTTCATTCCAATCCCAAAGAAAGGCAATGCCAAAGAATGCTCAAACTACCTCACAATTGCACTCATCTCAAATGCTAGTAAAGTAATGCTCAAAATTCTCCAAGCCAGTCTTCAGCAATACGTGAACCGCAAACTTCCAGATGTTCCAGCTGGCTTTAGAAAAGGCAGAGGAACCAGAGATCAAATTGACAATATCTGTTGGATCATTGAAAAGAAGAGAGTTCCAGAAAAACATCTATTGCTGCTTTATTGACTATGCCAAAGCCTTTAACTGTGTGGATCAGTGAGTAAACTGAGGCACAAAAAGATTAAGTAACTTTCTCAAGGACCAAGTTCATTACATGACAAGACCTGATTTTTTTTTTTTTTTTTTTTGACAAGACCTGATTTTGAAGAGGATATCTGCTTCCAGGGCCAACTCTTGAAACATAGATTTGGCAGGTCTCAACACACAATCTACATATGACTCTGCAATTATAAGGCTTATAGAATTGTTCCTGGAAATGGGTATTGAATATAGAACTGTGTTCAGTCAAAGGCATTAGAATGGTTCTCTTTTGCATATTCAGTAAAAATATAAAACTGTGACAGGGAGATACCATAATTGAAAAATGTCTGAAAAATTTTTAAGGGATATTCAAAATATTTGGCCTTGGATTTGTCCTGAGATTATTTATTACTTGCTCAAAGTCCTGTGTTCTTATTTGTTAGCTCACAAACTGGCCCCATACATGGAGGACACGGAGAGATTTTAACAGCCTCATAATCCCATCTCCTAAAGATAACCAATGTATATACTTTACTATACATACATAGACAAGATCTTGATTTAATAAGTATTTTATTTGTGATAAATAATTGTGATTGTTACTAGCTCTTTTACTGATTACAAAATTGACAATATACAAATAAAATATTAATTTCCAAGGGGGAAGAAAAAAAAGAAAGTAGTGGACCACTCTAGACTGGTAATAGTTTTAACAAGAAAGTGAAATTGCTAGTCACTCAGTCACATCCGATTCTGTGTGACCTCATGGACTTTGTCCACCAGCCTGCTGCTGCGGCTGCTGCTAAGTCACTTCAGTCATGTCCGACTCTGTGCAACCCCATAGACGGCAGCCCACCAGGCTCCCCCATCCCTGGGATTCTCCAGGCAAGAACACTGGAGTGGGTTGCCATTTCCTTCTCCAATGTAAGAAAGTGAAAAGTAAAAGTGAAGTGGCTCAGTCATGTCCTACTAGTAGCGACCCCATGGACTGTAGCCTACCAGGCTCCTCTGTCCATGGGATTTTCCAGGCTGGAAAATCCCTACTGGAGTAGGGTGCCTTTGCCTTCTCCACCACCAGGCTGCTATGTCCCTGCAGTTCTCCAGCCAAGAATAGTGGAGTAGGTTGCCGTTCCTTTCACCAGGGAATCTTGCCAACTCAGGGACTGAACCCGGGTTTTCTGCACTGCAGGTAGCTTCTTTGTGTCTGAACCACCAGGGAAGCACTCTAACAAGAAACGTAACTTACATATGAGGCTTGCCTTGGGCAACTGAACCATGAGTAAAGTTCCATACCCACCCATCAGTATCTTCAAAGTTTATACAGAGGACTTCAATGAATCCAATTACATATTCAGTTAGGATGATCTCAACACTGCTCTTTCAAGGCTGTGACCTTAAAATGGCTCCTAGAGTGGGAATGGTAGATGGAATGTACATTCCAAGGACAGGGTTAAGAGAGTTATTGCTATTTAGTCACTAAGTCACGTCTGACTCTTTGCAATCACATAAACTAGAGCCCCCAGTTTCCCAGGTTCAGTTTGCAGGTCAACTGGCAGTCACACCATCTCAATAACCTTCTACAACAATATTTTGCTTGCTGCTGCTAAGTCACTTCAGTCATGTCCAACTCTGTGTGACCCCATAGATGGCAGCCCACCAGGCTCCCCCATCCCTGGGATTCTCCAGGCAAGAACACTGGAGTGGGTTGCCATTTCCTTCTCTAATGCATGAAAGTGAAAAGTAAAAGTGAAGTCACTCAGTCGTGTCTGACTCTTCGTGTCCCCATGGACTGAAGCCTACCAGGCTCCTCCGTTCATGGGATTTTCCAGGCAAGAGTGCTGGAGTGGATTGCCATTGCCTTCTCCAAATATTGTGCTTAGAAAGTTTCAAAGAGGAATGAATGAGTATCATAACTCCTAAGAGGTTTACGCACACTACACTGGTCTCAATAACTCACACTACCTTCTCCTACCCACATGTAGCAGAGAGGTTCTCTACCTTGTATTGGTTGGTGAATCCAATTACTAACAAGTTTGCTCTTTTAGTGTAGGGAAAGTGAGGAAGGCAGATAGAGAATGAATTTTGTTCTATGCCACCCAAATATAAACTGACCATTGTTTTCAAAGCTATTGATAGAACTATTATGCTTAAAAAGAGATGATAACAGCAAGTGCTAAAATGTAGTCAGTTTTTACTTGTGCTAATCCAACACTCTATTAATCATTTTAACATAAACACTAAACTCTAATAACTAGTCCATGTAGTATGTACTCCTGTTATAGCCTCCATTTCATGCAAGGAGTTGTTTCAGTTCTCTATATGAGTGATGGATTTGAGATTAAGAACCCAGTCAACCAGAGTTCAAACTCAAAGGTCTCATAGCCACCTGCAGTACTGCCTTTCCATGGACCAAAAGCAGCCTCCATGACTACCTCAGAACACTTCCCTTCTCACATGAAAATGGGCAACACACACGAGCACACACAATCTCTTGCTCTCGCTCGCTCTCTGATTTCTTTCTGCTTGGCTGTTTGGGACTCACTGGCTCCACAGAACTGGAGAGGAACCACTCAGGGGCACTCTCTATGGTTAGGTTAGGTTTATCATAGGAATATTCTTTAAAAAATACTTTGTTATTTCATTACTAACATAATGGACTACAGAGTTCTTTTACAGCATATTTTCTGTGCAACAGAGTCTCATGGCATGTAGCTTTATAAATCAAAAAGTATTCCATATTCAAATCTTCCAGTGCTTGAAACTAAACTCTGTGAGTTCTACAGCTTTCACATATGTTCTCCTCAATTACTGTTGATGAATATAGCAATAATGAATTTCACTAATGTCACTGCTTCCTTAGACAGGCGTGGAACATAGTGGCATGACCATCACCTAATGTACAAAAATCTGTAACGTTCATGCCTTTATTGTTGTTCAGTTACTAAGTTGTGTCTGACTCTTTGTGACTCCATGGACTATACCATGCCACACCCTCTGTCCAGGGGATTTTCCAGGCAAGAATACTGGAGGCAAGAATACCAATTCCTTCTCCAGGGGATCTCCTCGATCCAAGGATCAAATGCACATCTCCTGCATTGGCAAGTGGATTCTTTACCACTGGGAAGATCTACCCCTCTCTTATACCATCAAATAATATTTCTCCTGTTATTGTGCTGGTTCCAAGAGTTACCATACATACTGTGAAAACAAATAATTCATTTCCAAATAATTTTTTAATGAGTAAATATTGATAAAGTACCCAAAGGAGAGCAATGTTAGAAATAGGATATCATGGCTTTGAAGTGAGAAAAAGGATAGACAGACAGTTAAAGCTCTTTTGATAAAATAAATGAGATGCTAATGCTAATGATTTCATGGATTCTTCATTTTTCATTTGCAATAACTTTCATATAGAAATTCCTCTGCTCTGTGACTGTTAAACATCAATGGTAACTTGATTTTAACCTTTCCTCAATCATCCAAATAAAAGAGGTAGGATCAAAAATTATAAAATATGCTGCATATTTTTGTTATCTCCTGAAACTGAACAATCATATCTCAATAGTTTAAATATTTCTCCTGGAAATTTTCCACACTTTATAACTAATTTAATAGGCAGAAACTCTGAGCTTTTATGGAATTTTGTATCTTTAAAGATTTTATAAACATCCAATTAATCCCCACCACACTTTGGCAGCCAGGCATTAATTATTTTCTTTTATAGATTAAGAACATGGGTTGCAGAAAACACCTGTAACTTTCCCTAGATGCTACTCCCATGAGACTGCCTGGACTGTAACCAAGAAGCTTAGAGAATAGCACCCCTAAGATTCATACAAGATTTTGAAAGGGGGGTGCTTTTTCAGGATTGTATTTGTTTTGTTTCAGGTATCCCCCGAATAACTGTTCGTCATAAGAGAACAATGAGAACAAAATTCTGCTGAGCTTAATTCAGAAGTTGTAACAACCTACAAATTTCAACTCTGATGAAAATCTAACAGAAGGATGGGAGATATTAACATTTCTCTTTACCCCCTAAATATATCCATCACTACTGTTACATATAATGTTCAGAGAAACAATAGGGAGATAGTTGATGAATTACATGAAAAATAAAAGTAAGGCATCCATTAGGAATTAGTTTTGCAAGAGATCTAGAATATTTCTGAACTTTGGAAAAGCCAAGGTTACACTTTTAAAGTAATATGTGTTAAATACACTCTGGGTTAGGTAGGGTGTCCAGGATTTTCACAAATAGAAATGTGTACTCATTTCCTCTGACTCTCACAGTAAGGTGGATTCTTCCCTTCATTAGATGGGAAAATGTGACTTGAAGGGGTTAAGCTGATTGCCCACATTCAGATAGTCAGCTAGTGGTGAAACCAAAACACAGATTTGAGTCTGCTAATTTCATAACGCCCAAGCTCTGAAATCACCACTCACTAATATTTGCTTTCTTTTGTGTTTTATGTCTAGATCATAGGACTATGATGCTTAATACCATTCAGAATTAAGTAAAAATTAGCAGTAATAAAAGGAAAGACCATCTCCTTTTTCTACATATATTTTAAAATCAGTCTTTTTAGCTTCAAGAATTTATCCTACCGGCATTTTTGTTGGGATCACATTAAATGCATAGATTAACTTAGAGTGGATAGATATCTTTATAATTTCTGGTCTTTCTCTTCAAGAACATGATTTCCATTTGTTAAAATATCTTTTCATGAATCTCTATGATATTTTTAAGTGTTTCATTTAGGTCTTGGTCGTTTCTTTTTTAGTTGGAGGTAGTTCATCTTGTAGTTGCTATTATAAAAACACTAAAAAACACAAGATATGACTGTCTTTTAGCTTCAACATATGAAGGCAATTTATATGAAGACAATTGATATCACTCTGTGCCCACTTATTGAATTCTTTGTTTTTCACAAAACTTCAGTTGATTATTTTGGTGTTTCAGAAAACAATCATATTATTTGCAGATAATCATTTTACATTCAACTCTCTAATTCCTATGTCTCCTGTTCTTTTCTCTTTACTAATTACTTCAGCTTGTAACTTAGAACAATATTCAATAACAATGGTATGATGAATATTCTTGTCTTGTTCCAAAGGAAATATATATCTTGTAAAAATAAATATACTGTGAAGATGGAGAGACCAACTAGGCTAGAAGGACAAGAGAGTGGGAAGGAGAGCTGCATAAAGGTAATTATAAAACTGAAAAGGTAAGTTGAGGTAATTGGATACTTCCTTATAAATTCAGGAGTCCACTGAAGATTTGTTAGTAATAAATGAAGTGAGGTGGTAAAAAGTGACTGAGAAAACAGGTGAAGGTTATATGAAATGTGGATGGAGATGCAGACTAAGAATAGAGAATGGGAACCCAGTAAAATTAATCTAGCTGTTTTTCAAAAAAGTTAAATTCCTAGATGGATTTTAATAAATGCATATCTATGATGATCAATGACGCTGAGCATTTTTCACATGCTGGTTGGCCATCAGTATGTATTCTTTGGAGGGAAAAAGTGTCTGTTCAGTGCTTCTTCTCATTTTTTTAATCAGGTTTTTGAATTTGAGTTATATGAACTATTTATACACTTCATTTTACATATTAACCCCTTATCAGTTATATAATTTTTCAAATATTTTCTCCCTTTGAGTAGGTTGTCTTTTCATTTTGCTGATGCTTTCTCTTGCTGTGCAAAAGCTTTTAAGTAGGTACCATTAGATTATTTTTGGTTTTGCTTTCTTTGCCTAGGAAAGGGATCCAAACAAAAACTGGGATGATTTACCTCAGAGTACTAAGTCTATGTGTTCTTCTAGGAGTTTAATGGTTTTCAGTCTTACTTTTAGAGCTTTAATCAATTTTGTGTTTATTTTTTATGCATTGCGAAAATTGTTCTAAATTCCTTTTTTTTTAATTTATTTATTTTTAAATTGAGGGATAATTGCTTTACAGAATTGTGTTGTTTTCTGTCAAACATCAACATGAATCAGCCATAGGTGTACATATGTGCCCTCCTTCTTGAACCTCCCTCCCATCTCCCACTCCATCCCACCACTCTAGGTTGATACAGAGCCCCTGTTTGAGTTCCCAGAGACATCTGGCAAATTTCCTTTGGCTATCTATTTTACACATGGTAAGGTAAGTTTCCATGTTACTCTCTCCATCCATCTGACCCTCTCCTCCCTTCTCCTGGTGTCCTTAAGTCTGTTCTGTATGTCTGTTTCTCTGCTGCTGCCCTGTAAATAAATCCATTAGTAACATTTTTCTAGATTCCCTATATGTGTATTAGTATATGATATTTATTTTTCTCTTTCTGGCTTACTTCATTCTGTGTTAATAGGCTGTAGGTTCATCCACTTCATTAGAACTGACTCAAATGCATTCCTTTTTATGACTGAGTAATATTCCATTGTGTATATGTACCACACTTCTTTATCCATTTATCTGTTGATGGACATCTGGGTTGCTTCCATGTTCTAGCTATTGTAAATAATGCTGCAATAAACATTGGGGTACTTATATCTTTTTCAATTTTGTTTTCCTCAGGGTATTTGCCTAGGAGTGGGATAACTAGGTCATATGGTGGTTTTATTCCTAGTCTTTTAAGGAATCTTCATACCATCTTCCATAGTGACTTTATCAATTTACATTCTCACCAACAGTGCAAGAGGGTTTCCTTTTCTCCACACCCTCTCCAATATTTATTGTTTGTAGACTTTTTGATGATGGTCATTCTAACTGGTGTTAGCTGATATCTCATTGTAGTTTGATTTGCATTTCTTAAATAATGAGTGATGTTGAGCATCTTTTCATATCTTTGTGAGCCATCTGTACGTCTTCTTTGGAGAAATGTCTGTTTAGGTCTTTTTCTGACTTTTTGATTGGGTTGTCTGTTTTTCTGGTATTGAGTTGTATGAGCTGCTTGTATATTTTGGAAATTAATCCTTTGTCAGTTGTTCCATTTGCCATCCTGACAGTTGTCTTTTCACCTTGTTTATAGTTTCCTTTGCTGTGCAAAAGCTTTTAAGTTTAGTTAGGTCCCACTTGTTTATTTTTGCTTTTATTTCCATTATTCTAGGAAGTTTGTCATAGAGAATCCTGCTTTGATTTATGTCATCAAGTGTTCTGCCTGTTTTCCTCTAAGAGTTTTATAGTCTCTGGTCTTACATTTAGGACTTTAATGCATTTTGAGTTTATCTTTGTGTATGATCTTAGGGAAGTGTTCTCATTTCATTCTTCTACATGTAGCTATCCAGTTTTACCAGCACCACTTATTGAAGAGGCTGTCTTTGCCACATTATATATTCCTGCCTCCTTTGTGAAAAAAAGGCATGCATCAGTTCAGTTCAGTCGCTCAGTGGTGTCTGACTATTTGTGACCCCATGGACTGCAGCATGCCAGGTCTCCTGTCCATCACCAACTCCTGAAGTTTACTCAAATTCATCTCCATTGAGTCAGTGATGCCATCCAAACATCTCATCCACTGTCGTCCCCTTCTTCTACCACCTTCATTCTTTCCCAGCATTAGGATCTTTTCCAATAAGTCAGCTCTTCACATCAGGTGGCCAGCCAGTCTGTTGTTCCATGTCCATTTCTAACAGTTGCTTCCATACAGATTTCTCAAGAGGCAGGTCAGTTGCTCTGGTATCCTCATCTCTTTCAGAATTTTCCACAGTTCACTGTGATCCACACAGTCAAAGGCTTTGGCATAGTCAATAAAGCAGATGTTTTTCTGGAACTCTCTTGCTTTTTCAATGATCCAACAGATGTTGTCAATTTGATCTCTGGTTCTTCTGCCTTTTCAAAAACCAGCTTGAACATCTGGAAGTTCATGGTTCACATATTGCTGAAGCCTGGCTTAAGGATTTTGAGCATTTCTTTACTAGCACGTGAGATAGTTGTAATCGTGTTGTAGTTTGAGCATTCTTTGGCATTGCCTTTCTTTGGGATTGGAATGAAAATTGACCTTTTCCAGTCCTGTGGCCACCGCTTAGGTTTCCAAATTTGCTGGCATATTGAGTGCAGCACTTTCACAGAATCATCTTATAGGATTTGAAATGGCCACCCATAAATGTGTGAACTTTTCTGTGGTTTCTATCTTGTTCCATTGGTCTATATTTCTGTTTTTGTGTCAGTACCCTACTGTTTTAATTATTGTACGTTTGTAGTATAATCTGAAGACAGGAAGGTTGCTTTCTCCACTCCATTTTTTGTCAAGACTGCTTTAGCTAGTTGGGGCCTCTTGTGTTTCCATATGAATTGTGTGATATTTTGTTCTAGTTCTGTGAAAAATACCATTGGTAATTTGATAAGGATTGCATTAAATCTGTAGATTGCATTGGGCAGTATAGTCATTTTCACAATACTGATTCTTCCTACTCAGGAATATGGACTATCTCTCCATCTGCTATGTCATCTTATTCTTTCATCAGTGTCTTATAATTTTCTGTATACAATACTTTTGTCTCCTTAGACAGGATTATTCCAAGATGTTTTATTTTTTCTGTTGCAGTGATGAATGGGATTCATTCCTTTATTTCTCTTTCTGATTTTCATTGTTAGTATATAGGAATGCAAGTGATTTCTCTGTATTGATTTTTTATCTTGTGACTTTGCTAAATTCATTGATTAGTTCTAGTAATTTTATGATTGTGTCTTTAGGGGGTATCATGTTATCTGCAAACAGTGAGAGCTTTACTTCTTCTGTTCCAATCTCAGTTCCTTTTATTTCTTTTTCTTCTCTGATTGCCATAGCTAGAACTTCCAAAACCATATTGAATAATAGTGGTAAGAGAGGGCATCCTTGTCTTATTCCTGATCTTAGGAGGAATGCTCTCAGTTTTTCACCATTGAGAATAATTGCTGTGAGCTTATCATATATGACCTTTTACTGTCTTAAGGTAGGTTCCTTCTTACAAATAGCTGTCCAGTTTTTCCAGCACCATTTTTTTAAAAGACTGTTTTTTTCTCCATTGTATATTCTTGCCTCATTTTTTATAGATTAACTGATTATAAATATTTAGGTTTATTTCTGGATTTTCTATTCTGCTCCAACTGATATGTATGTCTGTTCTTGTACCAGTGCCATATGGTTTTGATTATTGTACCATGTGACATAACCTGGAAATCAGAGAGCATTATGTCTCCAGGTTTATTGTTTTTCTCAAGATTGTTTTAGCCAAATAAAAATCTTATTTTTGCCATGTATTTGTGTTAAGTACAGTCATTATTCAGTTGAATTTTAAAATTCACCTTTTCAAGTGAAGTCAAAGCAACTTAAATGTCCATCAACAGAGAAATGGATAAAGCAGAGTGGTACTTATATGCAATGGACTATTACTCAACCATTAAAAGAATGAAATAATGTCATTTGCAGCAACATGGATGGGCCTAGAGATTTTCATATTGAATAAATCAGAGAAAGACAAAAATCACAAGATATAACTTATATGTGGAATCTAAAACAACTGTACAAAATGAACTTATTTTTAAAACAGAAATAGAGCCAGAAATGTTGAAAACAAACTTACAGTTACCAAGGTATAAGGAGGAGAGAGATAAATTGGAAGATTGAAAGAGATACATACATATTACCATATACGTATATAAAAATAGATAACTAATAAGGACCTATATATAACACAGGAAACTCTGTAGCCTATAATGGTCAATATGGGAAAAGAATCTGAAAAGACTGGATATGTGTGTATCTGTAACTGATTCACTTTGCTGTACACCTAAAACTAATTCAATATTGTAATTCAACTATACTCCAATAACTTAATAGCCCATCATATTTTAACTTCTAAAATCAAATTATGCTGTATATATTTGCTGGCATATAAGCCAGGATTCCCACTGAACAAAAATGCATGCTCTTCGAAAATGCAAAAAGCAAAATGACTGTCTGAGGAGGCCTTACAAATAGCTGGGAAAAGAAGAGAAGTGAAAAGCAAAGGAGAAAAGGAAAGATACGAGCATTTGAATGCAGAATTCCAAAGAATAGCAAGAAGAGACAAGAAAGCCTTCCTCAGCAATCAATGCAAAGAAATAGAGGAAAACAACAGAATGGGAAAGACAGAGATCTCATCAAGAAAATTAGAGATACCAAGGGAATATTTCATGCAAAGATGGGCTCGATAAAGGATAGAAATGGTATGGACCTAACAGAAACAGATGATATTAAGAAGATGTGGCAAGAATACACAGAAGAACTGTACAAAAAAAGATCTTCAGGACCCAGATAATCATGATGGTGTGATCACTCACCGAGAGCCAGACATCCTGGAATGTGAAGTCAAGTGGGCCTTAGAAAGCATCACTACAATCAAAGCTAGTGGAGGTGATGGAATTCCAGTGGAGCTCTTTCAAACCCTGAAAGAGGATGCTGTGAAAGTGCTGCACTCAATATGCCAGCACATTTGGAAAACTCAGCAGTGGCCACAGGACTGGAAAAGGTCAGTTTTCATTCCAATCCCAAAGAAAGGCAATGCCAAAGAATGCTCAAACTATCACACAATTGCATTCATCTCACATGCTAGTAAAGTAATGCTCAAAATTCTCCAAGCCAGGCTTCAGCAGTACGTGAACCATGAACTTCCAGATGTTCAAGCTTGTTTTAAAAAAGGCAGAGGAACCAGAGATGAAATTGCCAACATCCACTGGATCATGGAAAAAGCAAGAGTTCCAGAAAAACATCTATTTCTGCTTTATTGACTAAGCCTAAGCCTTTGACTATGTGGATCACAATAAACTGTGAAAATTTGAAAGAGATGGGAATACCAGACCACCTGACCTGCCTCTTGAGAAACCTGTATGCAGGTCAGGAAGCAACAGTTAGAACTGGACATGGAACAACAGACTGGTTCCAAATAGGGAAAGGAGTACATCAAGGCTGTATATTGTCAGCCTGCTTATTTAACTTATATGCAGAGTATATCATGAGAAATGCTGGACTGGAAGAAATATAAGCTGGAATCAAGATTGCCGGGAGACATATCAACAACCTCAGATATGCATATGACACCACCCTTATGGCAGAAAGTGAAGAGGAACTAAAAAGCCTCTTGATGAAAGTGAAAGAGGAGAGTGAAAAGGTTGGCTTAAAGCTCAACATTCAGAAAACGAAGATCATGGCATCTGGTCCCATCACTTCATGGGAGATAGATGAGGAAACAGTGTCAGACTTTATTTTGAGGGGCTCCAAAATCACTGCATATGGTGATTGCAGCCATGAAATTAAAAGATGCTTACTCCTTGGAAGGAAAGTTATGACCAAACTAGATAACATATTAAAAAGCAGAGATATTACTCTGACAACAAAGGTCCATCTAGTCAAGGCTATGGTTTTTCCAGTGGTTATGTATGGATATGAGAATTGGACTGTGAAGAAAGCTGAGTGCTGAAGAATTGATGCTTTTGAACTGTGGTGTTGGAGAAGACTCTTGAGAGTCCTTTGGACTGCAAGGAGATCTATCCAGTCTATCCTAAAGGAGACCAGTCCTGGGTGTTCATTGGAAGGACTGATGTTGAAGCTGAAACTCCAATACATTGGCCACCTTATGCGAAGAGTTGACTCATTGGAAAAGACCCTGATACTGGGAAGGATAGGAGGCAGGAGGAGATGGGGCCAACAGAGGATGAGACAGCTGGATGGCATCACTGACTCAATACATATGAGTTTGAATGAACACTGGGAGTTAGTGATGGACAGGGAAGCCTGGCATGCTGTGATTCATGGGGTCGCAAAGAGTCGGACACTACTGAGCAACTGAACTGAACTGCACTTGGACATAATCTGATATTTGGCATCCAGTCCCATTACTTCATGACAAGTAGATGAGGGAAAAGTGGAAACAGTGTCAGATTTCATGTTTGGGGGCTCCAAAATCACTACGGATGGTGACTGCAGCCATGGAATTAAAAGAAACAGTGTCAGATTTCATGTTTGGGGGCTCCAAAATCACTGCGGATGGTGACTGCAGCCATGGAATTAAAAGATGCTTGCTCCTTGAAAGAAAAGCTATGACAAACCTAGACAATGTGTTAAAAAGAGAGATATCACTTGGAGACAGAGGTTCGTATAGTTAAAGCTATGGTTTTTCCAGTAGTCATGATTGAATGTGAGAATTGAACCATAAAGAGAGCACCAAAGAATCGATGCTTTCAAACTAAGGTGCTAGAGAAGACTCTAGAGTCCCTTGACCAGCAAGGAGAGTCAAACTCTTCAATCCTAAAGGAAATCAACCCTAAATATTCATTGGAAAGACTGATGCTAAAGCTGAAGAAGACTGATGCTTCAGGCACCTGGTGTGAAGAGACAAGTTATTGGAAAAGACCTTGATTTGGGGAAAGATTGGTGGCAAGAAGAGAAGGGAGTGATATAGGATAAGATTGTGGATGGCATCACTGGCTCAATGGACCTGAGTTTGAACACATTCAGGGAGATAATGAAGGACAGGAAACCCTGGCATGCTGAGTTCACAGGGTCACAAAGAGACTGACATGACATAACAACTGAACCACAACAGTTGTTTAATCAAAGAGGAAAAACAAGAAGTTATTTCCAGAAACAGCACGGTAGCGATCACATAATGGACTGTATCCCCATAAAAATAGTTCTTACATTTTCAGTAAGGACCGATTTTTTAAAAAATTAAGACTAAAGTAGCAGACTTAAGTTTTTGATAACCACCACAACAAGAGACCAAAAGCGTTCCTTCTGTAACCCTGATCAGGAAGGTTTGGCAGGTTAGACAAGAGGTGAAGTAGAATTTGGCTTCTCATGACCCCATATTTTTCTCCCTTAGGAAACTATGACTCATAAAGTTGAAGGGAAAATTTCTTTGTACACTCAGGGTCCTCATTTCCTTGGCAAACTATGCTTGAATTGAGGCTCTACAGTTTCCCTATTGTGAACAGGGTAGAGGAGGTACAAGTGACCAGACATGGGTCCCCATAGACAACAAGAATAGTTATAAGTAAGTTTGTGATCCTCTGTCTCCAATGAGCATAGTCTATTCACAGTGAAAACTCAAAGTATTAAATGGAAATTTCATTTCTATGTAAAAGAAGCTTTGGATATATTTAAAAAGAAAAAAAATTCTTCAAAGTTTCCTTCCTTTGAAATAGACAAAAAGGAAAGGTGAAATTCATCTGAGGACTGTTCAAAGTCATCATAATCTCAGTAAAATGGGAAAAATGAAAATAAGTTCAAAACCACCTTTGTTTCTTCAGAAATATTTTACAAATGAAATCAAGGGATATTTGCTTAGAGCAATAAAGCCAGACTGATGAGAGAATGAAAGTGATACACATGGATGTTTACAGAACAATGCTCTGCATTTGAAGTAAATTTACCTTACAGAACATTGAATTTATAGGATTAAGGTGAATAACTATTAAGTTTCAGGAAATGGGAAGCCATGAAGGAAGAACTTTTTACCTAATATACATTCTAAGGCATATTTCTGAAATATCTAAGAAAATGTAATTCTGTTTAGTACAATGATGTAATAATTCATGGATAATTGAGAAAAACACAATTCTAAAATACCTAGAGTATCATGAGCCAGAGCAACAAATTGGCTTATTAACTTTTCTAATTATTAATAATTTGTGATCATTTGGCACTACCAACTTTATTTTATAAAACAATAAGATAACACAATTGCATTTGACCAGTTTTGTTAGAACATTTTAAATGTGATTTGAAGGAATGCTTACAATCTCAAGAAATATCTTCTTAATACAAATCACAAAAGAATAAACATATTATAAGCTAATAAAATAATGCTTGGGTGAGTTGAAGGGCATTTCAAAGACATTTGATCATTAGATTTAATGTAGGAACCACATATGTTTTCAGAGTAGAGAAGGGAATTGGACATACTCTGCTCTAGATTCCAAAGTCTCATTCAACAGCCCAAAGAGCTGATGAAAAAACTCTTCTCAGGCTTGGGCATGAAAAACAGATGAGAATGCAAGAAGCTGTTCTAAATTACAATTCTATCATCGTCAGCTAGAATAGTGTCTGACAATTAGATGAAGCAGCATTTACTTATGAGAAAAGAACCTGTGTTTGGAATCTCATTCTGTATTACTAAGCTGAGTAATTCTAAGAAAGCTATAACTCCTTGAAGTCTCTGTTTTCTCTTCTGTGAAATGAGGATGGTAACATCTACTACTCTGAGTTTTCTAGAATAGCAATTAGTACTCAGTACTACTTACCAGAAAGAAATGGGGGAAAAAAAAAAAAAAAAGCTACATGTATATAAACACATGTACCATTAATACTACAGGTATATAAACACATATATACATGTGTATACAACACTCATGAG
Source organism: Nanger dama (assembly GCA_917880005.1). NCBI lineage: Eukaryota > Metazoa > Chordata > Mammalia > Artiodactyla > Bovidae > Nanger > Nanger dama. Next base: position 44,977,296 of record CAKJTW010000007.1, read on the forward strand.
CTCAGACAAATATATTAACTCTGATATTCAGTGTATTTAAAGGAGAAACATTATGTACATGGGTAGAAAATTGCTTTAGTGTTAAATACTATGGAGAATGTAGCAGTATATCTGAAATACCATACGTTCTTTTCCTTTAAAGAAATTATAGGTATTAATATATAAATTTTTATTTGCTAACTTAACCCAAACAAAAATTCTAGCTACTAGTTTTAACATCCCTATTTTTATAAATGAGAAAACAAAGTGTTGAGCAGGAAAAGGTAGGAACACTAACAGTAGTGGTGTTGTTGCCATTGTCCTGTAAACAAAATATGTAAAAAGTTTCTGATCATTAAAAAAAAAAGTGCTATTGCAAGGAAGGGGTGGGCCTGTCTAATGGATGGTTTCAGTGAAGAAAATAAAGGAGTTTTCTTTAAAAAAAAATATTTTTGCATAGAGAATGAAAATTGAGCTTGAGCTTAATGGATTACAAGTTTTAAAAAGGGCTACTTTGATATACGTTTGGGTTGACACAGTGGAGTTGGGTATGGATATCTTGTATCAACAGTAAACCATGTGTAGTTTTGTTACTATCTTTATTGGCGACTTCCCTGGTGGCTCAGACGGTAAAGCGTCTGCCTACTGGGTGGGAAACCTGGGTTCGATCCCTGGGTCAGGGAGATCCCCTGGACAAGGAAATGGCACCCCACTCCAGTACTCTTGCCTAGAAAAATCCCATGGCTGGAGGAGCCTGGTAGGCTACAGCCCATGGGATCACAAAGAGTTGGACACAACTGACTGACTTCACTTTCACTTTCTCTTTTTGGTGGCACTATCATTTGAGATTTTTAGAGTGTCATGAGACATTTGGTACAAAATCTAACTCTAAAACTCAACAGATAAAAGTAGAGAGAGGCTGGAATTGTGGAAACCAGGAAGAGGAGTTTTCAATTGCTTATATTTTTTCAAAATGGGGAGTGATTTTTTTTAATGGAGGGGGGGAAAAAAAGCTGATTCTGTGGTGGTATATAGATAGGAATACAAAATTTTAAAGAATCATAAAGATAATATTAGGTTGGTTCAAAAGGAATTGTGGTTTTGCATTGTTGAACTGTGCTGTTTGATATCGGAATACATTCTTAAATGTAGTTATGTTATACATCATTTAATGTATATTACTTGCTTTAATTTTTTTTTGCTAATGACTTATTACTTGCTGTTTATTTTATTTTATTTTAGCCTGTAGAAATTATGTTGACAAAAAACAAATTCGAGCATTTTTTTTTTTTTAATTAGAGTTCAAAATGGTTTGTAAAGCAATGGAGGCAACTCTCAACATCAACAATGCATTTGGTCCAGGAACTGCTAATGAACATGCAGTGCAATGATGATTCAAGAAACTTTGCAAAGGAGATGAGAACCTTAAAGCTGAGGAGCATAGTGACCGTCCATCGGAAGTTCACAATGACCAATTGAGAGCATCATTGAAGCCGATCCTCTTACAACTACAGGAAAGTTGCTGAAGAACTCAGCATCGACCACGCTACAGCTGTTTGACATTTGAAGCAAATTGGAAAGGTGAAAAGCTCAATGAGTGGGTGCCTCATGAGCTGACTGGAAATCAAAATTCACCATTTTCAAAGTGTCGTCTTCTCTTATTCTATATAGCAACTATGAACCATTTCTCAATTGGATTGTGATGTGTGATGAAAAGTGGATTTTGTATGATAACCAGTAATGACCAGCTCAGTGGTTGGACTGAGAGGAGGTTCCAAAGCACTCCCCAAAGCCAGACTTATGCCAGAGAAAGGCTGTGGTCACTGTTTGGTGGTCTGCTACCAATTTAATCCACTATAGCTTTCTGAATCTTGGTGAAATCATTACATCTGAGAAGTATGCTCAGCAAATTGATGAGATGCAATGAAAACTTCAATGCCTGCAGCTGATATTGATCAGTAGAAAGGGCCCACTTCTTCATGCATCTAGGTAATTTTTGGCAGGGAAAAATGCTTCCACTACTAGCAGGAGGCAAAAATGTTTTCCAGGAGTTTGTGGAATCCCAAAGTATAGATTTTTGTGCTACAAGAATAAACAAACTTATTTCTCATTGGCAAAAATATGTCGATTGTAATAGTTCCTATTTTGATTAATAAAGATGTGTTTGAGCTTTGTTATAATGATTTAAAATTCACAGTCTGAAACCCCAGTTACTTTTGTACCAATCTAATACTTTAAAATATTTCACATTTTGAAAGTACTTTCACACACGTTATCAATAAACTTTCAAAGATCCTAAAAGGTAGAGCAAGACAGTGATCTCTTTCATTGCCAGCGATGAAAACTAGAGAACACAGGAACCATAGAATTTGCTCAGTCACAAAAGTAGCAAGTCCCAGGTACCAAAGGGCAACCTGTATTGCCCATCTACTAGTAAATTGCTTTCACCCTACTATATCACACAATCTGTCAGATATATGTGTCATTATTCCCTTCCCATATCAGGTAATGTTCTAACTTGCAGTATACTTTCTCTGAGGGGCTTTTGGAAATTAGAGAAATGATAATCATGAATATTTAAGATTCATGGAATGTAGAAAATCATTTTTATAAATATTAAATGGTAAGTGACTAGGAGTATGAAATAATTTTACTCTAAGCTGCTAGCAATGATTAAACATAATTTCTAAGAGCTGCTTTTTTGATTCTACCGATTTTTAAACCCAGTACTTGGCAAGGCCCTTTTAATGTTGCCTTTGTATTGCTTGCTTCCTCCTACCCATAAAATCTGTTACATTATATTGACATAAATCAAGATGGAAGATATTATGCTTTAAAAAATAGTGTTAATTGGGGACCACAGAAAGAAAAAAATGGTAAGAATGAATGTTGCAAGGATATTTTAAATCCAAGAGAAGAACTGGTTTTGCTGATTGTTGGGAATAGTCTGTCTGTAAGGAAAAGTGATTCCTAATGAGGATGGATGTATCACCTAAGTGTTTACGAAACAGCAGCAGCAAGGAAGAAATTGTGATACATGTAGAGAGCCTTTTCTTTGAACCATGCCTGTTATAAGGCTACGTTTGAAGCCAGTAGAAAGCATTCTCCTATGTATTGTACAATAAGCAAATGGCATGATGGAAGCAAATATCATCAAGCACTAAAAAGGCTAGAAATTGTGAGTTCTTTGTTTTCCCAACAAAAGAATTTTCCACTGTCCAGTTGTCTGACAGTCACTGAATTTATTTCAGTTTCATATCAAGATGAATTGATGCAAGGTAAGAAAATTATTTAGTAGAGGGATAAAACACATGTATGGGGTCAAGTATATTAATAACTAATGGTTTAGTTCAGATTTTACTGAAAACAAGACAAATAAAACAACAGATATAAGAAAAGCATTTCTATCTACCCAGAAGAAGTCTATAAATAATTATATATGCTATTTGTTAAAATGTAAACATAAATGTATAGAAAATACTCATTTTCAAAATGAATATTGTATGCAAAATTTGCACAGAGGAAAAAAATTATGGTATTCAAGTATTTTGTCTGTCATGCTATTATAAAAGGATAAGAAATACTATTTCATTTCCAAATAGCAATAATATCACCTTATGGTTATATTGTACATTTTGTCTGAGAGCTTAAAAGGTCAACTCAATGCAAGTTACAACAGGATTTTATCATTAAAATTAATGACTTTTCTGGTGGTGAAAATTCAAAAGTGATAAATAGCATCTGATTTTTGCTGGGTTGGCACAATGCAGACATAGGAAATTTAAAATTTTTTGACTTTGTATTTTCAGATATTTAAAGAGATAAAGAGAACCATCTGGATACTTCTACAACTTTTACATAAATTTTTCAGGAGTCCAGTTTGAATCCTAAAGGTTAAAAATATGCCATATATAAAAGGTTCATTTCAATTTGAAGTATTCATTTGAGATCTTTTAAAATATTTTCTTGGATTTGAAAAATCTATGACATGGATAAGTTTCTAGGAATATCAAAGATAAGAATACTTAATGCAGTATAATCTGAAATCCTGACATGTATCATCTATCATAACAGATTTCATCTGTATTTTAATATATTCTCAATATATTGTTGAAAACAGTAAATTCAAGATTATACTTGGTCCCAAATTGGTGCAGCTACTATGGAAAAACAGTATGGAGGCCCTTTAAATACTGGAATTTCCATAGGATCCAGCAACACCATCCCTGGCCATATATCCAGAGAAAATCATAATTTGAAAAGATACATGCACCCCACTGTTCACTGCTGCACTGTTTACAATAAACAAAACATGGAAGTCAACTAAATGTCCACTGACATGTGAGCAGATAAAAAGATGAAATATAGATACATGATGGGATATTTCTCAGCATAGAAAGAAAGTCATTTTCAGCAATATGGATGGACCTAGAGATTACTATGAAGACGGTAGTGGCACCCCACTCCAGTACTGTTGCCTGGAAAATCCCATGGAGACTGAGGAGCCTGCTAGGCTGTAGTCCACGAGGTCACTAAGAGTCAGACACGAGTGAGAAACTTCACTTTGACTTCACTTTCATGCACTGGAGAAGGCAATGGCAGCCCACTCCAGTGTTCTTGCCTGGAGAATCCCAGGATGGGGGAGCCTGGTGGGCTGCCGCCTATGGGGGTCGCACAGAGTCGGACACGACTGAAGCGACTTAGCAGCAGCAGCAGAGACAACTAAGTAAGGCAGAAGGAGAAAGACAAATACCATAAAACTCCTTATATGTGGAATCTAAAAAAATATGCAAATAAACTTATTTATAAAACATAAATAGACTAAGAGACATTGAAAACAAATTTATGTTTACCAAAGTGGAAAGAAGGAGAGAGATAAATAAGGAGTTTGTGATGAAAATATATGTAATAATATATGTAAAATAGATAAACAATAAAAACCTACTGTATAGCATACAGTACTATACACAATTTCTTGTAATAAACTATAAGGGGAATAAATCTGAAAAGAAATATACATGTATGTAAATCTGTATATATATATACACACACACACAAATGGCCACCCACTCCAGTATTGTTGCCTGGAGAATTCCATGGACAGAGAAGCCTAGTGGGCCACAGTCTCCTGAGTGACTAACACTACTGCTATGAATAACTGAATCATTTTTGTACATGTGAGACTAACACATTATAAATCAATGAAAAAAATACTTGGTCGCAATCACAGGGTTATCTGTGGTCACAAGTCTCCTGATTAGTTTATCCATTGTTATTCTCTAGAAAAAGACATAGTAATATATTGTTCGTAAAGAAGATGAAGGATAAATGATAATAAGTTATATGTGCTTCCTGTAGGTATCAAACTATAATTCCAGATGACATTTTAAAATACATAAACATATTCTCAAAAGGTATATAACAACCACCTCTTAGAATTTCAGATGAATAATGGATGCTAAGAATCATTCACTCTTTCACCTAATTTTACAACTAAGGAAATTGAAGCACATAGAAATTAAAGAGACTTTCCCTTAGGATATGCCATATAAGTTGTTAGTAGAACTAGTTCAAAACTTTAGGTCTACTGATTCACTTTAGTTACATTATTCTATGGACTTAAGAGTAAATTAAGACTTGCATTTATTTGTGTTTATTAAGCAGATGTAAGTCTTAGAGAGCCATGACACTTTCAGTATAGAACTGTAAGTTTTGATATTTTTTTGATGATTGATTTAATTAAGTCAGTACTAACATTGCAACTAGCATCCCTGTGACCTGAATAAAATGTAACTAAACTTCAGTGAATAATACATACCCACTCATTTAATAAATAATTATAATCAGTGTTCAAGGAATTCACAGCATAGGGGCCAACAAAAATAAGCCCGTTTTCATGAGAGTAACTTGTTAGGAAGAAATGGCATAAAATAAATACGTTAGTTAATGATAAACACTTTGGAAGAAGAAAAAAAAAAAGCACTCTGTAAATAAGCACACCTAAGGCAGGATAGGGTTTCATTTGAATAGGGTGTACAGAAAAGCCTCATTTTAGAAGCTAATATTTGATTTGTTAGTGCAGGAACCATAAGGAAGAACATTATTGGCAGCTGGAATACCAAGTGTGATGATCCTTAATAATAAGTATGCCTGATGTGCTCAAGAAACAACGGAAGATCTAGAGCAGTGGATATCCGAGTGAGTGATTTATAGAGAAGATAAGAGCAAGGAATCAAGCAAGTCATGGATTGATGAAGACTGTTAGGGGCCTGAGGCCAGGAGATGTATTGGACTTTTAGATTTAAAGCCCTCAAGGAGTCTGGAACATAGAAATGATCTGATCTCACATTTCAATAAGAGCACTCTGGTTGCTGAGTAGAAGATAGACTTTAGTGGAACAAAAGCAGAAGAAGGGAGAACAACAGGAAGCTACTGCAAAGCAGACGAGAATTAAACTCCAATTACAATTAATAAATTAATTTAAAAAAATTTTAAGTAGAAAAGAGATGATGTTGACACTGAAGATTATTACACCATAACTAAATTCTCTGTGAAATCTATTTCCCACACTGTAATAGATCAGTCAGGAAACAGAAGGATCATTCAAATGGGATAATTTGAGAAGATTTTAATAAGGGATATTTCCATGGGTGGATCAAGGCTATCAACCTTAGTATAATACAGACATTATCAACAAATGGTATAATACAATGAGGCTAGTTATAACGGGAAATATACTACCATCTAGGCCTAATGAATGGATGCAATGGGGAGCAGACTATCAGTCAGTCAGTTCAGTAGCTCAGCCGTGTCCGATTCTTTGTGACCCCATGGATGGCAGCACACCAGGCCTCCCTGTACATCACCAACTCCCAAAGTTCACCCAAAACCATGTCCATTGAGTCAGTGATGTCAGCCAACCATCTCATCCTCTGTCATCCCCTTCTCCTCCTGCCCTCAGTCTTTCCCAGCATCAGGGTCTTTTCAAATGAGTCAGCTCTTCACATCAGGTGGTCAAATTACTGGAGTTTCAGCTTCAACATCAGTCCTTCCAATGAACACCCAGGACTGATCTGCTTTAGGATGGACTGGTTAGGTCTCCTTGCAGTCCAAGGGACTCTCAAGAGTCTTCTCCAACACCACAGTTCAAAAGCATCAATTCATCAGTGCTCAGCTTGCTTTATAGTCCAACTCTCACATCCATACATGACTACTAGAAAAACCATAGCCTGACTAGACAGGCTTTGTTGACAAAGACATATCTCTGCTTTTTAATATGCTGTCTAGTTTTGGTCATAAATTTCCTTCTAAAGAGTGTCTTCTAATTTCATGGCTGCAATCACCATCTGCAGTGATTTTGGCATCCAGAAACATAAAGTCAGACGCTGTATCCACTGTTTCCCATTCTATTTACCATGAAGTGATGGGACCAGATGCCATGATCTTAGTTTTCTGAATGTTGAGCTTTAAATCAACTTTTTCACTCTCCTCTTCCACTTTCATCAAGAAGCTTTTTAGTTCTTCTTCACTTTCTGCCATAAGGGTGGTGTCATCTGCATATCTGAGGTTATTGGTATTTCTCCTGGCAATCTTGATTCCAGCTTGTGCTTCCTCCAGCCCAGCATTTCATTATATACTCTGCATATAAGTTAAATAAGCAGAGTGACAATATACAGCATTGACATACCCCTTTTCCTATTTGGAACCAGTCTGTTGTTCCATATCCAGTTCTGACTATTGTTTCCTGGCCTGCATACAGGTTTCTAAAGAGGAAGGTCTGGTGGTCTGGTATTCTCATTTCTTTTAGGAATTTTCCATAGTTTATTGTGGTCCACACAGTCAAAGGCTTTGGCATAGTCAATAAAGCAGAAATAGATGTTTGTCTGGAACCTCTTGCTTTTTCAATTCCAACAGATGTTGGCAATTTGATCTCTGGTTCCTCTGCCTTTCTAAAACCAGCTTGGACATCTGGAAGTTCATGGTTCACATATTGCTGAAGCCTGGCTTGGAGAATTTTGAGCATTACTTTACTAGCATGTGAGATGAGTGCAGCTGTGTGGTAGCTGGGGCATTCTTTGGCATTGCCTTTCTTTGGGATTGGAATGAAAACTGACCTTTTCCAGTCCTGTGGCCACTGCTGAGTTTTCCAGGAATAGTTGATAGCAAACTATCACTGGAACCTAAATAGCAGAGTATGAACCTAACAGTATGGACCTAACAGAAGCAGAAGATACTAAGAAGACGTGGCAAGAATACACAGAAGAACTGCACAGAAAAGATCTTAATGACCTGGAGAACCACGATGGTGTGAGTAATCACCTAAAGCCAGACATCCTAAAGTGCAAAGTCAAGTGAACCTTAGGAAGCATCACTACAAACAAAGCTAGTGGAGATGATGGAATTCCAGCTGAGCTATTTCAAATCCTAAAGGATGATGCTGTTAAAGTGCTCCAATCAACATGCCAGCAAATTTGAAGAACTCAACAGTGGCCACACGACTGGAAAATGTCAGCTTTCATTCCAATCCCAAATAGGGACAATTCCAAAGACTGTTTGAAGTACCACAGAATTGCATTCATTTGACATGCCTGCAAGGTAATGCAGAAAATCCTTCAAGCTATGCTCCAACAGTACGTTAACCAAGAACTTCCAGATTTACAAGGTGGACTTAGAAAAGGCAGAGGAACTAGAGATTAAATTTTCAACATACATACACTGGATGATAGAAAAAGCAAGAGAATTCCAGAAAAAAATCTAATTCTGCTTCATTAACTATAATAAAGCCTTTGACTGTGTGGAATAAAACAAACTGGAAATTTCTTAAAGAGATGGGAATACCAGGCTACCTTACCTGCCTCTTGAGAAACCAGTACGCAGGTCAAGAAGCAACAATTAGAACTGGATATGGAACAATGGACTGGTTCAAAACAGGGAAAGGAGTACATCAAGGCTGTATATGGTCACTGTGCTTATTTAACTTATATGCAGAGTACATCATATGAAATGCAGGGCTGGATAAAGCACAAGCTGGAATCAAGATTGCTGGGAGAAACATCAATAACCACAGATATGAATATAACCCTACCCTAATGGCAGAAAGCAAAGAAGAACTAAAGAGCCTCTTGATGAAAGTGAAAGATGAGAGTGAAACATCTGGCTTAAACCTCAACATTTAGAAAAACAAGATCATTGAAAGCAGACCCATCACTTCATGGCAAATAGATGGAGAAACAATGGAATCAGTGACAGACTTTATTTATTCTTGGGCTTCAAAATCACTGCAGATGGTGACTGTAGCCATAAAATTAAAAGACACTTTCTCCTTGGAAGAAAACTATGACAAACATAGACATCATATTTAAGAACAGAGACATTACTTTGTGACAAAGGTCCATATATTCAAAACTATGTATTTTTATAGTCATTATGTATGGATGTGAGAGTTGGACCATAAAGAATGCTGAGCACTGAAGAACTGATGCTTTAGAACTGTGGTTCTGGAGAAGACTCTTGAAGGTTCCTTGAACAGCAAGATGATCAAACCTAAATATTCATTGTGAGGACTGATGCTGAAGCTCCAATACTTCAGCCACCTGAAGGGAAGAGTCAACTCATTGGAAAAGACCCTGATGCTGAGAAAGACTGAGAGCAAGAAGAGAAGGGGGTGAGAGAGGTTTGAGATGGTTGGATGGCATCACTGACTCGGTGGTAATGAGTCTGAGCAAACTAAGGGAGATGGTTGAGGACAGGGAATTGTGGCATGCTGCAGTCCATGGGGTAGCAAAGAATCGGACACTACGTAGTGACTGAACAACAACTACCAAGAGGAGAGCTATACAGAGGAGGCTTCTAAGTGGGAGTCAAAGCCAAAAGGGACGCTAGTTGCATGCTGGCAGAGAAACATCCAGGGAAATTACTAACCCTATGTCACTCTGCTCTCTTCCTTGACCAAATCTAAAGAGAAACCAGATGGCAAGAAATACTTTGATGAGGCTCCCACAGGTTAGACCTTCAAGAATAGAACAATGAGGAGACTAAGCACTTAAGCAACAATAGAAGTTGTCCTAACTCACTCCAAGAACGTTCACACACTGACTATTAAGAACTTACTATACCTTAGAGATGGAAGAACAGACTGGTTCCAAATAGGAAAAGGAGTGCATCAAGGCTGTATATTGTCACTCTGCCTATTTAACTTATATGCAGAGTACATCATGAGAAAGCCTTGGCTGGAAGAAGCACAAGCTGGAATCAATTTGCCAGGAGAAATATCGATAACCTCAAATATGCAGGTGACACCACCCTTATGACAGAAAGTGAAAAGGAACTAAAAAGCCTCTTGATGAAAGTGAAAGAGGAGAGTGAAAAAGTTGGCTTAAAACTCAACATTCAGAAAACAAAGATCATGGCATCTGGTCCCATCACTTCATGGGAAATAGATGGAGAAACAATGGAAACAGTGTCAGACTTTATTTTTGGGCTCCAAAATCACTGCAGATGGTGACTGCAGCCATGAAATTAAAAGATGCTTACTCCTTGGAAGGAAAGCTATGACCAACCTAGATAGCATATTCAAAAGCAGAGACATTACTTTGCCGACTAAGGTCCATCTAGTCAAGGCTATGGTTTTTCCAGTGGTCATGTATGGATGTAAGAGTTGGACTGTGAAGAAGGCTGAGCACTGAAGAATTGATGCTTTTGAACTGTGGTGTTGGAGAAGACTCTTGAGAGTCCCTCAGACTGCAAGGAGATCCAACCAGTCCATTCTAAAGGAGATCAGTCCTGGGTGTTCTTTGGAAGGACTGATGCTAAAGCTGAAACTCCAATACTTTGGCCACCCCATGCGAAGGGTTGATTCATTGGAAAAGACTCTGATGCTGGGAAGGATTGGGGGCAAGGGGAGAAGGGGATGACAGAGGATGAGATGGCTGGATGGCATCACCGACTCGATGAACAAGATTTTAGGTTAACTTTGGGAGTTGGTGATGGACAGGGAGACCTGGTGTGCTGCAGTTCATGGGGTCGCAGAGTTGGATACAACTGAGCAACTGAACTGAGCTGAACTGATACCTTAGAGAAAACACATACATGCAGAAACTTGAAATATATATATTTCTGGTATAATTCATGCATACACCCAATTTATTAACATTGTTAATGTGTTCTCGTTCTTGGGCAATGATGTATAAAGTTTAAATATTATGGATTTTTAATGAAATTACTCCATTCTGTAAATTAGTGAAATATAGTATACATTTGCTCATCTCTATATGATCAAATCTGACAATGAAAAATTATTAGGAGGTACTGAACATGTGTCAGATATTTAAGAGATTGTCCAGAATATAAAAACATACTAAATTCACTCAAAGTTCTACTTATTCTTTTAACCAGTTTCTCTTACTTCTGTCTTGACCCTCGTAGTACATGCAGTTTAAACTGATATTTCAGATTTTGAAAACCATCTCATTTTCCAAAATTGGATAATTTTGCAAACTGTTTTCCTTCTTTCTGATTAATTCAGAGTAAAATTAGTACCTCTTGGACCAGTAGAGTTCTTAAACATAGAAAGTCACAGTTCACAAAAATAAATATTATGTTTTATAATGTGTTTTAATTTTCAAAGCATTTTTGCATTTAAGAACTAACTCACTGGTAAGGAAAACATAAATAATAAAAAATGCACACTTGGCTGAAGAGGATTTTATGAAAAATTTGGGGGTTTTATGAAAAATTAGTTGCTGTCAGCCATCCAAACAATCAAAAACAAGTTTAACTCAAGTTCAAATGAGTTCATTTCTTCAGAAATCACTTCTTGTCTGTACAATTCAGTGAAGATTAGAGTGTTTTGTTTCATGGCAGAAGGGCAATTTTCCCTGCTCTCTCACTTTAATGTTCACATGCTCTTCTACTGTGGTTTGTAGGTGTATTTCCAGTTATTAAGCAATTAAACTGAACCAGGTGAATTAGAATGGAGAATGCATCTTACTGATAACTCACTGGAAGGTGTTATCTTTCATCCACTTCCTATATTTAATCAACAAGTAATCTTCAACCCACATCACATGAAATATCTGATACTTATTTTTGCTTCTGCAAGAAAATATATTCAAGGCTCTATTATGATGTGTGGTCATTACTTTCTTGGATAGCCCACAGAATACTTGCTTGAATTATAGTATTACAAGAATTATAATTGTTTATTTTGCTCTGGGAAAATACATTATCACTTCTAAGAGTAGAGTCAGCAAACTGATGTGTAGTTTGGGATGGTGAAGAATATGGGCCTCAAAATCAGAGTTTTATTTCATTTTACAAAATCATATATTGCTCACCATGAGATTCTAAACACTTTATAAACACTAACTCAAAAAAAAAAAAACCTGCAAAGAAGAGTTTATCATCCATGGATCATCTTTCTCAATCACATTTTATGAATAAAGATACTGAGGCTCAGGTGGTTAAATACCTGACCAAAAGTCACATAGCTTATAAGTGGGATATTGAATCAGTCAGTCTCCAGTCCCAACAAGGGGGAAACATATCCTATTTCAGAACATTATAAGGGCTCAATGACATGTTTAAGTGCCATCAGCGAAATCTGCCTGACACTTGACCAGCACTTAATAAATAACAGCTACTGTTTGCTATTTTTATTTCAAAAATAGGTGCTAATTATAAGGCAAGTTTGGAGAAAAAGAGAGTGAGCCAGGCATTCAAGCAGAGAAAGATTTATTATAAGAAGAAAGAAGAAAGTGACTGGCTTTAGAGAAAAACAGTGCTCCCATTTACAACAAACCCTTCTTATACCCTATTAATGGGAAACTGTGCCCCAAAGGAAGGGGGCCTTAATTTATCTTTAGCATGCAGCTGGGATCTTGTGATCATGTAGTCAGAGGGATCTCACCATCGAGTGGGCACATAGTCTTGAGAAACTCTCACCAACAGGGAAAAACAGGTATCACCTTAAGGAAAAAACAGGCTGCCACCAGGGCAATGTGGCCACTGTGATTTCATCCCTTGTTCATTATGAAGTTGTGAAGTTGCTCAGTCGTGTCCGACTATGACCCCGTGGACTGTAGCCTACAAGGCTTCTCCATCCATGGGATTCTCCAGGCAAGAATACTAGAGTGGGTTACAATTTCCTTCTCCAGGGGATCTTCCTGACCCAGGGATCGAATCCAGGTCTCCTGCATTGGAGGCAGACGCTTTAACCTCTGACCACCAGGGAAGCCCACTCACCACAATGAGCTGTTTTTAAACTATGAGTCCTTTGTAAACACTAACACCAATATCGTCAGCCTTATTTTCCTTCCAGTTCCTTTACATTTAGAAAAGATTGCACTGTAATTTCCTCAAAATTCATGAAAGGGATAAAGAATATAGTTGATCCAGTACCAAAAACTGGAAGTCATTCATCTCCTTTTACCCATTGCCTAAGTCTAGAAGTGCTTTCATCTTCTTCCCCTTTTAAGCGCCTACTTTCCCTCTTCCTTAGGACTGACTAAAAAAAAAAAAAAAGGCAGTAGTCTTCTGAGCTCAGATTAAAAGGCAATGAGAAATTCACAAACAGCAACAAAATTACAACTATGCCTCCTTTATATGCAAAATTTACAAAAGCCTCAGTTTGTTATCAAGAAGTTTGGAATCCTTAAATTCTCTGGTGGCTCAGACGGTAAAGAATCTGACTGAAATGCAGGAGACCTGGGTTCAATCTCTGGGTCAGGAAGATCCCCAGAAGAGGGCATGGCAGCCCAATCCAGTATTCTTGCCTCAAACAATCCCCATGGACAGAGGAGCCTGACGTGTGAAGCCCACACTCCATGGTGTCGCAAAGAATCGGCCACAGCTGAGCAACTAAGCATACAAGCACACATAAGTCTTAATGTGATGCTGGAGAAGACTCTTGAGAGTCTCTTGAACAGCAAGGAGATCAAACCAGTCATTCCTAAAGGAAATCAACCATAAATATTCATTGGAAGGACTGATGCCAAAGCTCCAATACTTTGACCACATGATGGGAAGAGCCAATTCATTGCAAAAGACCCTGATGCTGGGAAAGATTGAAGGCAAAAGGAGAAGGAGCAGCAGAGGATGAGATGGTTCGATAGCATCACCTACTCAATGGACATGAATTCAAGCAGACTCTGGGAGAAAGGGAATGACAGGAGAGCCTGGTGTGCTGCAGTCCATGGGATCCAGTCCATGGGATCGCAAAAGTCAGCTATGACTTGATTTAGGGACTAAACAACTTAATTCAGTGCAAGAGGAAGGGGTATTATGGGTGATTTAAGCCATCACAGCATTTGCATCGTTCTGATGCAAATGAAGACATTCAATATAATGAGAGAAGAGTAAGACTATGAATATAAAGGATGCACCTCTTGCCCAAATGGATCATTCAACCTCTGTGACCTTCAACAAGCAGATTAACCTAAAATCTCATTTTTTCTTATTTACAAAATAGAAGCCCTGATACATTTTCTGCTCACCTTTCAGTCTATGAGCAGTATTATCTACTCTCCCTATTTTCTGCTTCCTTCCCCAGACAATGAAATGTGCTCAGTATTCTTTAAAATAAATGATTTAACAAACAAACAAATAAAAAACTAGTGTTTTACTCCACTTTCTTGGTTTCTCTCCTATTCATTGTCAAAATTTTTGAAAGGACTACAGCTGCTGCCTCTATTTCCTCATCCATCCTTTACTTTCTCACTTACAGGCTCCTCCACTCTCTCTTTGAGTCTTCTCTTCACAAAATCTGTTTCTACCATGGTCACTAATGACTTCGAAATTTCAAGTTCGGTGGAGATTTTCAGTCGTTAGTTGAGTGAAAGTCTCCATTGAACTTGAAATTTGACCAGACACACAAAGTCTAATCATTTGGGTAAAACAATCCCAGAAAATGAGGAAATAGGGAGCAGTTAGGCCTCCCGGAGTATCCACAGTGCCTTGAAATCGAAGAGAGGGTGTTCAGTCCCTCACTTTGGAAAACCCCTTATTCAGATTACTCTTTCTTTTCATACTCTTGATTCAAAATTCAGAGATCTGTCCTTTGCTCCACTTTTCTCATACTACATACTCTGCAGAGATGGTAATATCCACTACTCTAACTTCAGTGTCCTTGTATGTAGGTTCTTTGCAATATCCTGGGCTCCAGTGCAGTTATGTCACCCTAATGCCCAGCTGCCATCAGCTGCTGATGTCTAGAGCAATGAAACCTATCACTTGTTTCCTGATCTGTCAGGCTAATCATGCTCTTACTTAGTCCAACTCTGGAGACTTCCATTTTGCCATGTTATACATTCAGTGGTCTTCAGGAACCCAGCTGGGCACCCTCTCTTCAGTTTCATGTCATTGTGGATACTGCAGAGGCATAACAGCTCTCTTTCTCCTCATTTCCTGGGATTGTTTTACCCAACTCGATAGACTTTGTTGTGGGGTGCTAAGCCAGATCACATTCCAAGCATATCCTGCCTCCTTCTCTAGGCTTAAAGAAAAACCAGGAAGTTCTGAAAAAAATTGGGAATATGGCTTGGCCCTTTTTCACCTGGTCATGTTACTGCCTTCCGTATCACCTGGGTGGCCACATGTTGTGCTGGCTTTCCCTCTCAGGGAACTTGACATTTGTCTGATATGTAGCTGGGAAAGTGAGAAACAAACCCCCTTGTTCAGAACTCCTGAGAAAGTATCTGGTTGTTTCTTCTGCTGGAACTATGATGTCGTGGACTGAAAAAGAGAAGAGAGGAGGAGTAAGAAGATTGTTTTATCCCCTACTTTCTGTCTTCACACAGTCAGCTCCCTTCTGGCAATGGAAATAGCTACTTTCAGTTTTACATTCCTTAACTTAGAATTTGTTCTGCCCTTTGCTGGCTGCAGTCCATGGGGTCGCTGAGGGTCAGACACAACTAAGCGCCTTCACTTTCACTTTCACTTTGCTGGGGCTTCCCTGGTGGCTCAGAGGATAAAGCGTCTGCCTGCAATGCAGGAGACCCGGGTTCAATCCCTGGGTTGGGAAGATCCCCTGGAGAATGGCAACCCACTCCAGTATTCTTGCCTGGAGAATCCCATGGACAGAGGAGCTTGGAGGGCTACAGTCCACAGGGTCACAAAGAGTCAGACATGACTGAGCGACTTCACTTCACTTCACTTGCTGCAGCTAGGATATAGATATAACTGATACAGATATAGGTTTGGGAATAATGCAAGGTCCATAGGCCCTTTACTGACCTTTGTAGTATAAAAAAGGGTAAATGAGAGGGAGAATTAAGCATGTTTCTAACTCTGAGGAAGTGTTCCAATGGATAATACAGGCCTGTATATTGACCAGTGTCAGTGGACTCTGTCCACTTGACCCACCAGACACTAAGGGAGAATCTGAAAGGAAACATTGATAATGCTCTCTATGACACAAATGGATAATCCAGTAGAGGTTTTATGCATAAATCCACTAAATCTCTAAAGACAATTTTAATGACTTCTAGTGCAGAAGTTTGAGATATGACATAATATGGTTTCTGACTATTGCTTTTCTGTGGGATTCTGGAATCTGTGTTAAAGATCACTGAAAGTTTAAAAATAGTATCTCTAAAATTAAAATTGAATAGCTATGGTCATGTTTATTTGCCAAAGGCATGGTTGATGATATAAAAATATGATCTTTTTCAGCTGTCCAGGCAGCATCTTAATAAATGCACTGATTCATGCTGTGATTTCAGTCACTTGAAATGAGTTTTTTGGATTAAACCCTTTCCTCCTGATTTAAACTTATTTCATCTTATATTTACTACCTTCAACAAATTTATGTAGACAACCTGTGTAAATGGTGGGAAAAGGATAAGGAAACCTCTTTTGCTTTGTAAATTTGCATTTTGATTTGTGTGATTTTAAAATGGTTCACAGGTGGTTAAAATAGGGAAAGCATTTATCCAGAGGTTAGAACCTGAGCGAAAATGAGAAACAGGGGTATCCAGCTAAATGGTTTCCTTATAAATATCCATTGGAATTATTCAGGTGAAAGAAGACAAAGATTTAGAAGTCTGATATACCAAAGGGCTCTAGAAATTGCTTAAAACAGATCTTTTCATGCTAGAAGTGGGAAATAGGTAGTGTAAGAAGGCAGTTATAACCTGTAATCTATCAATTGACTACACATGGTACCTAATGGATTCATAAACTATGAAAGTGAACTATTGCTTCTGCAAGAAGTGAAAATAGCATATTCACCCATTCATGCAAACATTATTTATTAGGAATCTAATATGTGACAGAGACCATGGGGTTTCAGTGACAAACTATAAATTGGTGAGACATAAAATAAGGAATGAAATACATGGATAAACAAGATACCCAAAGGTCATGGTAGGTTCTATAGGAGAAATAAGCAGATGTTTTCATAGAAAAAGAAAGTTCAAGGTTGGGAATCTAGTCTACATAGTTCAGTTCAGTTGCTCAGTCATGTCTGACTCTTTGCGACCCCATGAACTGCAGCATGCCAGGCCTCCCTGTCTATCACCAACTCCCGGAGTTTACCCAAACTCATGTCCATTGAGTCAGTGATGCCATCCAGCCATCTCATCCTCTGTCGTCCCCTTCTCCTCTTGCCCTCAATATTTCCCAGCATCAGAGTCTTTTCCAATGAGTCAGCTCTTCGCATCAGGTGGCCAAAGTATTGGAGTTTCAGCCTCAACATCAGTCCTTCCAGTGAACACCCAGGACTGGTCTGAATGGTCAGGAAATACTTCCCTTGGTGTGTGACATTTTCAGGGTTCTAAAGAATAAGAAGAGTCATGGGAAAGTAGTCCAGATAGAGGTGAGAGTGGATACAAGGATCTAAGGCTAGAAAAGCTCCATTTCTTCAAAGAAGACAAAGAATAATGCAACTGAAGGAAAAAAAAAAAAAAAAACTAGGGAGAGTACAACGGGTTAAAAACCCAGACAAGAGTTAAAGCATGCAGTATCTTATAGATCAGGATACAGAGTTTAAATTTTATTCTAGAACAACCGAAAGCCATTAAGAGGTTTTAAATAGGGAAATGACATGTTCTGAATGATCTCTCTAAACTATTTGTTTTGTGGAAAACTTAGGAGGATGAAATGGGAACGTCCTCAGACTAATTAGAAGACAACTATAGTAATACAGGGTAGAGATGATTGACAGACTGGGGAGGAGCAGAGGAGGTAAAGAAAAGTGGATTGAATAGACATGTATTTCAGGGGTTGTTCATTTCAGTACAGTAACTCAGTCCTGTTCAACTCTTTCGACCCTATAGACTGCAGCACACCAGGCTTCCCTGTCCTTCACTATCTCCCAAAGTTTGCTCAAACTCATGTCCATTGAGTCAGTGATATCATCCAACCATCTCATCCTCTGTCACCCCATTCTCCTCTTGCCCTCAGTCTTTCTCAGCATCAGATTCTTTTCCAGTGAGTCTACCCTTCACATCAGGTGGACAAAGTATTGGAGCTTCAGCTTCAGTGTCAGTCCTTCCAATGAATGTTCAGGATTGATTTCCTTTAGGACTGCCTAATTTGATCTTGTTGTCCAAAGGACTCTCATGAGTCTTCTACAACAAATTCAGAGGTAAAACTAACAAAAACATCATTGAAGAAACACAGTTTAGAGAGAATGTTGAAATAAGGATCAGTCTTGGCTTGAGCAAGTGATAGTTCCATTATAAAAACAGAAAACAGCTTGCAGATAGAGAGGGTAAACAGATGATCCAGATTTTGGTTGTTTTCTTCAATAAAGCCTTTATTTCATCTTTAAAATATCACAAGGAGATCTTAGTAGTCATCAAGCATCTTATTGTTTCCATAGGTAGACAACTCAGATTTTATTCATCAGCCAGCTGAACTTTTCCTTTTTCAGAAACATAGATACCATCCCCAAATTTTCTGATATTCTCACTTATAACTGTTCTGGCTTGCTGAAACAAAATAGCTAGGTTTGATACATATTCAATGCCATTTTCTTCAAGAATTAACTTATCATTCTGAACTCAAGATAGTGAACAAAAAATGCCTTGTTTCATTCAAACATTGCAGATGCAACTTTCAACTAAGAAATTTCTAATTTCAACAAAAGAGTCATTCTAAATAATGAGGTTGATGGGCA
Organism: Nanger dama; assembly: GCA_917880005.1. Lineage (NCBI taxonomy): Eukaryota > Metazoa > Chordata > Mammalia > Artiodactyla > Bovidae > Nanger > Nanger dama. Next base: position 44,996,392 of record CAKJTW010000007.1, read on the forward strand.
AGTGGTACAAATCTCATCTCATAAGAGGAGCCTAGTGCAACAGTCTTGATCATGTTCCACGCTTGACTATAGATAGTGCAAGCAGTAATCACTTCCTTTCTATTTCCCTATTATTTGTCAAGGTAGTTCAGTTCAGTTCTATCTCTCAGTTGTGTCCAGCTCTTTGCAACCCCATGAACCACAGCACGCCAGGCCTCCCTGTCCATCACCAACTACCAGAGCCTACCCAAACCCATGTTTATTGAGTTGGTGATGCCATTCCATTCTCCTCCTGCCCTCAGTCTTTCTCAGCATAAAGGTCTTTTCAAATGCGTCAGCTCTTCGCATCAGGTGGCCAAAGTATTGGAGTTAGCTTCAGCATCAGTACTTCCAATGAACACCCAAGACTGATCTGCTTTAGGATGGACTGGTTGGATCTCCTAGCAGTCCAAGAGACTCTCAAGAGTCTTCTCCAACACCACAGTTCAAAAGCATCAATTCTTCAGCACTCAGCTTTCTTTATAGTCCAACTCCCACATCCATATATGACTACTGGAAAAACCATAGCCTGACTAGACAGACCTTTGTTGACAAAGTAATGTCTTTGCTTTTTAATATGCTGTCTAGGTTGGTCATAACTTTCCTTCCAAGGATTAAGCATCTTTTAATTTCATGGCTGCAATCACTATCTGCAGTGATTTTGGAGCCCCCCAAAAAAAAATAAAGTCAGCCACTGTTTCTCCATCTATTTGCCATGAAGTGATGAGATCAGCTGCCATGATCGTAGTTTATCAGGGTAGAGTCTCTTCATTTCAAGGAAACTGAATTCTACACTGATGTGACTGAAGTTTCTTTATAGAGTTCCTTTGGGGTCCTTGACAATAACGGTGCTTCCTTTCAGAGTGGTGTCAAGATTTTCTGAACTATCAACAATTCAATGAGAATCATCTTCTTTCTCACAGTAGCGGTAGCAAAAAGTATAAATAATCTCTTTTGAATGAATTATGTTTGAATTACCCTAAGGGAGCTATCAGAAAGATAGCTGAGTATATGTGATTGAAGCTTAAAGAAGAGATTTGGATAAAAGATACAAATTTGGAAGTCATCAGCATGGGAGGTAAATATTATTTATGGTATAGTGAGGCAGAAAGTAGATGTACCTCCCTCCTCCCAGGGTAAAACAATAGGAGATTCATTCCTTATTTACCGAAACTCCAAGAGGAGAATAGCAGGACAATTAAGGGCGGAGGCTGGGCCCTGCCCAGACCACGTAGTTCTCATTCTTGAAGTCAGGGCACCTCCCTGACCACACATGCACAGAAAGTCTCCATGGAGATCAAGGGGGGAGTGATGTTAACTAATGTCAGGCTACCCACAGGGCTCTTTGGTAGAATCCATCTTGGCTAAGAGATGTGTGTGCACACATGGAAAGATCCTGAGATATACCAAAGATGGACAGTGAACCAGATAAATCAAAATGATTGCTCAAAGGAAAGCCAGAAGAAGTGCCTCATAAAAGTAATTCAAGCTGCCATGAGGGTGCGACTCAGGTACTCTTCCTCTGAGTCAAACCGTGTGTCTAACCATGTGTTCTGTGTTCTTCATCCTCTTAATAAATAGTTGAGTTGCTTCACTATGTTCCACCTTTGTGGAAATTACTTTGTGCAAAGCTGAAGGGCCAGGGCCCTTGTCACTGAACTGGTCTAGTGGCTAGGATCTAGTTCTTTCACTGCCACAACCCAGCCCCAGTCTCTGGCTGGGAACCCATGCTCCCCTCCAAGCAATTGCAGGTTGAAGCCACTCAAGATCAGTAGGACTAGGTAAGATCATCTAAATGCCAGCTGTTAGATACCAGGGGTAAATCACACTTGTGTAGAAATCCTAAAGGTCTTGTGAGGGTAAAACCTGAAATTAAAAACCATTTTTGCTAAAGAAATCATCATAGAGGCATGACCCACACTTAATTTGGGTTTTGTTTCTTGATTCACCTATGTCTAAAATTTATTCTATTTAGTTGTACAAGGGTTCTTGCATTGTTCAGAGAAACTCCTGTGATTCTATCATTTTAAATACTATTTTCAAAGAATGAATTAGCATGTTAAATACGTTGGTGATTTACATGAGAGACTTCCTTGAAATAATTAATTCTACAAATGACAAAGAGCTGGCTAATGAAAGCGTTGACAAAGGTAAGTCTTAGATGTTGAATGACAGAATTCGCTTTTGCAAAAATGCAGTTCAGAGTGATGACTTGGAATGTTAGAAATAAATGATATTCAGTTCAGTTCAGTCACTCAGTCATGTCCGACTCTTTGCGACCCCATGAATTGCAGTACGCCAGGCCTCCCTGTTCATTACCATCTCTCAGAGTTCACTCAGACTCACATCCATCGAGTCTGTGATGCCATCCAGCCATCTCATCCTCAGTTATTCCCTTCTCATCCTGCCCCCAATCCCTCCCAGCATCAAAGTCTTTTCCAATGAGTCAACTCTTCACATGAGGTGGCCAGAGTACTGTAGTTTCAGCTTTAGCATCATTCCTTCCAAAGAAATCCCAGGGTTGATCTCCTCCAGAATAGACTGGTTGGATCTCCTTGCAGTCTGAGGGATTCTCAAGAGTCTTCTCAACACCACAGTTCAAAAGCATCAATTCTTCGGCCCTCAGCCTTCTTCACAGTCCAACTCTCACATCCATACATGACTACTGGAAAAACCATAGCCTTGACTAGATGGACCTTAGTTGGCAAAGTAATGTCTCTGCTTTTGAATATACTATCTAGGTTGGTCATAACTTTTCTTCCAAAGACTAAGCGTCTTCTAATTTCATGGCTGCAGTCACCATCTGCAGTAATTTTGGAGCCCAAAAAATAAAGTCTGACACTGTTTCTCCATCTATTGCCCATGAAGTGATGGGACCAGATGCCATGATCTTTGTTTTCTCAATGTTGAGCTTTAAGCCAACTTTTTCTCTCTCCTCTTTCACTTTCATCGAGAGACTTTTAGTTCCTCTTCACTTTCTGCCATAAGGGTGGTATCATCTGCATATCTGAGGTTACTGATATTTCTCCCGGCAATCTTGATTCCAGCTTGTATTTCTTCCAGTCCAGCGTTTGTCATGATGTACTCTGCATAGAAGTTAAATAAGCAGGGTGACAATATACAGCCTTGATGTACTCCTTTTCCTATTTGGAACAAGTTTGTTGTTCCATGTCCAGTTCTAACTGTTGCTTCCTGACCTGCATATAGATTTCTCAAGAGGCAGGTTAGGTGGTCTGGTATTTCCATCTCTTTCAGAATTTTCCAGTTTATTGTGATCCACACAGTCAAAGGCTTTGGCATAGTCAATAAAGCAGAAATAGATGTTTTTCTGGAACTCTCTTGCTTTTTCCATATCCAGCGGATGTTGGCAATTTGATCTCTGTTTCCTCTGCCTTTTCTAAAACCAGCTTGAATATCTGGAAGTTCACATATTGCTGAAGCCTGGCTTGGAGAATTTTGAGCATTACTTTACTAGCATGTGAGATGAGTGCAATAGTGTTGTAGTCTGAGCATTCTTTGGCATTGCCTTTCTTTGGGATTGGAATGAAAACTGACCTTTTCCAGTCCTGTGGCCACTGCTGAGTTTTCCAAATTTGCTGGCATATTGATTACAGCACTTTCACAGCATCATCGTTTATAATAAAAGTCACAAGTTTCACAGACTCACAGGCTTGGAGAGCAAACTTCTCTTTGCTCAGTAGGTGAAAGTAAGGATGAGGGGAAGGGATAGTTAGGGGAGTTTTGGATAGATACATACACACAGCTATATTTAAAATGGAACACCAGAAAAGACCTACTGTATAGTACAGAGAACACAGCTCAGTGTTAGGTGGACAGGGGATAGGCCTTCGGGAAGAATGGGTACATGTATATGTATGGCTCAGTCCCTTTGTTGTTTATCTGATACATTGCTAGTGAGCTATAAGCAAATACAAAATAAAAAAGTTTGATAAAAGAAAGTTAAATGTATCAGTTGAAACAATTATTGAAGTAGGAGATGGGAGCTACATCTCTATGTAATAGTTTTTTTTTTTTAATTTGAAGGTTCAAAAATAAAAGCTACACTTCAATTAATTATGTCATTAGGTACTTAAAATGTAAATTTAAGCTGTGTGGTTATCAGTGAAAAGCATAGACGTGAAGTGTAAGTACATGCCATCACTTTCCAGCAATGGGTCTTTGGAATCTTAATATCTATGCCACTTGTCAAATTGTCTTAATTACAGTCTAGAGTATAAGAAGCTTCTCTTAAAAATTGTTTGAGGGGATTTTTCCATGTTAGTAAGCTTACTGGAAAATTATTATAATAGTTGCACAATAGTCCATTTACTGAAAGTTCTAAACCATCATTTCTTATCATCTTGCTGGATATTTAGAATCTTTATATTTTACAATATTATCATAAATTTTTATTTGATTTGAACCTTAGCCCTTGGTATTCTAGTCTACTATTCTGAAGCTCTACTATATACACCCCATGCACCATCTATCTACTTCACCTTCCCTTTGAGGATGTTTAAAGCTGAGCATCAAAGAACTGATGCTTTTGAACTGTGGTGAGTCAAGAGAAGACTCTTGAGAGTCCCTTGAACTGCAAGGAGATGCAACCAGTCCATTCTAAAGGAGATCAGTTCTGGGTATTCTTTGGAAGGAATGATGCTAAAGCTGAAACTCCAGTACTTTGGCCACTACATGCAAATAGTTGACTCATTGGAAAAGACCCTTATGCTGGGAGGGATTGGGGGCAGGAGGAGTAGGGGACGACAAAGGATGAGATGGCTGGATAGCAACACCGACTCGATGGACAGGAGTTTGAATAAACTCCCGGAGTTGATGATGGACAGGGAGGCCTGGTGTGCTGTGATTCATGGGGTCGCAAAGAGTCAGACACGACAGAGTGACTGAACTGAACTGAACTGAAATGCCCTCTACTCCTTCACTCTCATAGTTCCAAGATCTCTTCTGCTTTTCCCCTCAGCAGTTGACCTTGCTTAAAAAAAAAAAAAAGAAAAGAAAAGAAGAGAAAAAGCAAAGAGAAGAAAATGTTCCAAATTGCTACAATCAAGTCACCTATTTGTATCTGTGCCTATACATTCTGTTTTCCCTTCTGTTGCTTTGAATGAACAGCCTGTGTTTTTGTTGAAGGACATTTCTTCCACTTGTGCACCTGCTCAAACACACTGCTCCAGGAATTTTTCTTTGTCTTGGACATTTTAACTTTCCTCTTGACTAAATTATCCCAAAAGCATACAAGCATTCTGCTATTTCCCCATCTTGAAGAAAATAAGGAAAAAAAAAATCTCAATACCACATCCTTTTTCTACTTTTTTGCTCTCCTTTAGAGGCAAACTTCTAAGTTTTCTTTATAAGCTGTCTTCAGTTCCTTTCTTTCCAGTCTCTTGAATCCTGTCCAATTAGCATTTCACCCCATATGCCACCAGAACTTTCCTCAAGGTTATCACTACCTCAATATTTTAAGCCAATAACAAATTCTCCATCCTCACTTTATCTATAGGCCAGCAGTACTAATAAGGCTCAGAATAATCTCCTAAATATAGTCTCTTTTCTCAGCAACCAGGTTTTCATATGTTGTTCTCTCCCAATTTTTCGAGCTTCTCCTTCTCATTCAGTTTTGCTGGGTTTACAGTATCTCATGACCTCCAAACACTAGAAAGGCTCAAATCTTAGTTCTAACCTTAAAACCTCTTGATTTCATACCATAACTTCCCTATGATCCTACCCATGAATTTTTTATGCTGAAAACTTCCAAATTTATATCATGAGCTCAGACCTGTCTGAACTCTAGACTTAGCCATACAACTTTCTAGTAGATATATCTGTTGAGATGTAAGTATCTCAGAGATTAAACTCCTGATCTGTACCTCCAAACCTGCTCTTCCCACAATCTTACTAAAAAGCAATAAACTCAATCTTCCTAAAACCAATCAATGAATCAATACTCTGTCTTTGCCACTGCTCAGGCCTAAAAAAGAAGTCATCTGTAATTTGTTATTGCTGTTGTTTTCTCTTATACTTTTCTTCTATCAGCCTATACTTACCTTTCACCTTCAAAATATGTCTGGTATCTGAACACTTTTCATCATTTCCTTTACTCCTATCCTAATACAAGTTACCACTATCATTCACTTAGATTATCATAATAACCTTCTAGTTCAAGCCTGTGCACTTTTTTTCCTGCAAGGATGAGATAGTGAGTGTTTTAGGTACTGCAGGCCATAAGGTCCTGTTGCAGGTACCTAACTCTGCCAAAATTTGAAAGCATTCCATCAACAGTATACAATTAATGAATGTGCTGTGTTTCTGTAAAACGTTATTTATTAAAACAGGAAGGTGGCCAAATGTGATCTATGAGCTATAGCTTGCCAACACCAATTCTAGTTTGTCTCCTTGACTCATCTTTCTTTCCTAATGTCTGTTGTCAACAGATCGTGCTCCCCATTTCACTCATAGTAAAAGTCAAAAATTTCTGTATGGCATACAAAGTTTCTAAACAATATGTTTCCTCAGTTTTACTCCTATGATCTAGCTACATTGATCTTTCTGGTGGCCTTTGAACTTGCCACATGCACGAGGGCACCTATCCTTTCTATTTCCTGTCTGAGAACCCATAAACTGTAAAACTCACTCTCCACCCTCCTCAGGTTCCTGATCAAATCTCTTATTTTCAATGAAGCCTTTCCTCCCTAAGAAATCACCATCACCCTCCTCCTAACATGCTCCATTCTCTTCCCCTCCTATATTCTCTTTCTACCCTCACCAGTTAGTATGCTAAAGAAGTTTAATTTTCATCTGTCCCCCAGTCAGAATATCTCCCATTAAAATATTGGTATATACATGAGGATTTGTTTATTTTAATGATTTTCTATTTTATCTCCAGAGTCTAGAACAGTTTCTGGTATATAATTTAGAACTAAAAATTAGATAGTTGTTGAATAAAGCACTCCCTAAATGAACTCAAGGAGGGCAAGAGAAAGTTATTGGCTTAGATCCAACAGAGAAATTACTGTATCACATGATAGAAGCTATTTAAAACTTCAAATGTAATACACCAAGGTTTATCTCTAAATTTTTAACATAATGTTTTGCTATTTCTTTTTTTCTCTTCTGTCTCTATGATGCTTAATTTTTTGTGTGTCAACTTGATTGAACTAAGGGATGCACTGAGAGTTTGTGAAACCTTATTTCTAGATGTTTCAATGAGGGGATTTCTAGAAGAGATTAGCATTTGAATTCAACCGAATAAAGCAGATGTCCCTCCCTTATGTGGAAAGGCATTAGCCAATTCCATTGGAGGCACACACAAGGCAAAAATGAGGAGCAAGGGTGGATCTGCCATTGATCTAAGATATCCATATTCTCTTGCCCTTCTTGTTCTCAGAATTGCTGACTCAGACCAGTACTTACAACCCTTGGTCTCCCAATTCTCAGGCTCTCAGACTTGGACTGAATTCTACCTCTGGGTTTCCTGGGTCTCCTGTTTGCAGACAGCACATGCTAAGGCATTTTGGCCTCCATAACTATGTGATCCAGTTCCTATAGGAAATCTCCTTTCACCTCTAACTACATCTATATCTAATGTATTTATTATTGGCTCTGTTTCTCTGGAGAACCTTGACCCAATATAGTCTCTACAATGAAAATAACTTTATTTAACAAGCTTTTGAATTTACCCAGTACAGCCACATGTTCATGCTCATGTGCATACTATTTTCAGTGTACATACTAATCTCATATTTTCTCTTATCATGCTCACAAATAGAACAGATAGGTCAAATATTTTCTTGGAAGCAAAGAACTTCAGTGACCATTTTCAAGCTTTCTGTGTATTATAGCAATTATACCTCTGAACTTAATTGTTATTTTCATTCTTGGCAACTCCCACTAGATCACCATGCTGTTTAGTTTATGTCTAAATACTTTAATTAATAATTTAGTAACTTAACTTGTGATACCCAAGATCTCCCAATTTCAGGTATGAGAAAAGCATAGGATGAATCAATGAATGGATGAATGAATGGTCAGTAGTGCTGGAACCAGGGCTCGGGCTCTCTTATTTCCAGTATGGTATTCTCTCTACTATAGCCTACTCCCTTTATGGTGACTTCACAAATCCTTGTTAAGGATAGACAGTCCTCTGGACCACAAGTTGAAAAAAACAAAGACAAAAAAAAAGCTACAAAAGCACTATACACAGAACTGCCCTTCTAATTAGACAAGAGATAATTCATGAAATGAGAATACAAGCAAACCATAGAACCAGTTTTCACAAGGTAATTTGAAAACAAATGCATCAGAAAATTAGTCAATGACTGAAAAAATAACCTGTACAAAGTAGAGAAGGGCTGGTAGATAAATCCCTTTCATGGCTCTATAATAGTAATTCTTAAAGGTATTTAGTTTGAGTTCTTAAACCCCTACATAAGTTTCACACAGGATGCTTGTTAAGAATTCAGGGTTGGTAACCCCCAGTCTAGTCTTCAAATTTTTGGGGAGCTAATCTTGGAATCTGAATTTTTATTATCTATTAGATTCTTATACATACTTTAGATTTATAGTCAGAGCCTTGCTACTCAAAATGTACTTTGAAACCAGCAACAAGGAGAGCACTCTGAAACGTGCTAAAGATAATGCATATTCTTAGGCCTCTTCTCAAACCTACCAATCAGAGTCTGCACTTTAACAAGATTCCTGAGTGATTTGAATGCAAATTAAAATTAAAAAACTACGACTCTTGAGACCATCTTTCCATAAGCAATGAAACATAAAGAAACTATTGTATCTCCCTAATAGCTAGTCTTTCTCTACACTTTCCCTTAATCACTTTCCAATGTTACTTTAGAGTCCTATATGGAAACTAGACCATTAATTTACATAAAATAGGATTATGTAATACATAAAAACAGAATGTTCAGAGGAAAGGACCTCAAAGAGCACCTCCTTGAACTCCTTCATTTTACAGAAGCAGAAAGATCAGACCCAGAGAGATCACCTGGGCTCAAGGAGATAACTGATGGTTAAGCCAAGAATACACATCAGGCCCCCTGATTCTGATTTCCTGACTGCTTTAATTACACGCCACTTCCTTTCAGAAGAATTTTACCCACAATTGGGATTTTACTAAAAATTTGGCCTTTAACTTAAAAAGTGTTTTTGAAAGTAAAGTCTAATAGCATGTAAGAGATCCACTGTGCTAGTCAAATGCTACATCATCAGTCATTCTAAAAGGACTAATTTTTTTAAAAAAATGCACTAGGCTTCTCTATAATCAAGAAGATTATTTTTAAATCTAATTCATTTTTCAGAATAATTACTCAAAATCAATCACTGTCAGTTTATAACAATAATCAGAGAGGAGTTATAAAATATTGGTGATATTGCAGGGTTCAATTTCTTCTCCAGATAGGAAGATCAAATCATTCCAGCTACTGGGAATTGCATTACAACTATTTCTAAATGGAATTTAGCTGCATCATTTTACATTCTTAGCCCTTTGGTCTCCAATGTTCAATTCTCTTGAGTGAAAAATATATGCACAGTGGATATAAGATGGTATTTTAGAACTAATTACAGCCCCTTTCAACTTCTTAAAGGAGGCTTTCTGAGCAAGCAAATGCCTTCCTTCATTTCTTTCTTTGCTTTTTGTCTAGTCAAAAAGGAATGACAAGTAACTCAGTCTTGAATGATTCTCTTTGAGTTGTGAAAGGGACAAGTAAGAAAGGAATGTGCCAGTAAAGCAATAATACAGGGGATTTACATATTAATGATGGACTACTCATACAGGATTTGTTTCTCAAATAAACAACCTAAGTTATTCTGCCTCTCCACCCCAACATGTGTGAAATCACTTAGCATAGTGCCCAGCACAGGAGTTCTAAATAAATATTATTTTTTCATAAGCTCCAAACCATAACATAAGCATTTCCTGCAGGTATCTAAGCAGAGGTTTCAAGTCCAGTTAACTCTTTCAGAAGAGAGAACATTACATAACTCACAATGTAACTGTTTGTACTTAGAAATTGTGAAATAATGTTGTCAGGACACAAGCAGTTTTAACAGAGGAACACAACAGAGTGAATTCAGATTGTGTGCTAGAGGAAAAAAAAAACAACTGTGCTGACTCATGGCCCATCTGATATTGTTTTTCTGGCCAAATGCTTCATTATATAAGAATTTCTTCTTTGATATGGCCACTTGCTGTTGACACTGCTCATAGTGACTTCAAATGTCACAAGGAGCAGAGCCAGCACACTGGGTTTCTATTTGTGAGACAGATGACTCAGTTGGTCTCAAATGGTCTCAGAGGTATTAACTTTGAAATAGGATTAGATGGCTATTTGATAATTATTTTTAGCCTAATATAAGCCTCAGTTTCTAAATTGAAGATACAAATATCTGCTTTAGAAGGTTTCTGGGAGGGATTACTATAATGCTGTAGGAAAGATTTACATCAAGTGTCTGACCTAAGCTAAGCACTCATTAGTACTGATTTCTTTCTCCCTTTACACATGCTGATCTGGCGACTTCTTGTCTATGTTTCTAAAAACAGTAAGAATCACAGAATTTGGCAACTTCTGTTCAATAAAAGGCAACTTACATACCTAAGAGTAGGCCAGCCCCACAAAGAATAGTCAGCAATAAGGAGGATAGTATCCAATGATTATGTCTAGCTCTATGTATGCAAATATATTTAGAATTCAACCAAAAGCTGACACAAGAAATGTGAATTTAAGAGTCTTATCTGCAAAGAGTAAATGATTGCCAGAGCTTATATATTGCCAAGGATTTTTTTTTTTTTTTCGATATGAAAGTAATAGCTGAATACTTTCTCAGTAGAAAATATCAGAATCTGGAAGTGCAAACTAGTTGTAATTTTTCAGTGTTCAACAATACTCTCAAGTCAAAAGTACATAAATGAAAGGAAATCTTCCAAGACTGAATTTAGCCATCTTTCTATTTGAAACACATGGATTACATTTAATTAAGCTAAGAGGATATACTATTCAACTGATGATTTTAGTCAATAAGGCTTTAGAACAACGACTCTGCCAACATTTCATATTGGGAAATTGTGCACCCTACTAAAACAGTGAAATATATTACTGAAGTCTTTGGGAGTATGTACTCAGGCTTGTTTAAGTACCAAGAATTTAATTCAATAAAACTTTTTTTTGGCTAGATTTTTATATATTAATAAGAGAGCCTCAACAGGAGGCACTTGAATTTTTAAGCTCAGTTGCTCAGTCATGTCCAACTCTTAGTGACCCCATGGACTACAGCATGCCAGGCCTCCCTGTCTATTACTAACTCCCAGAGTTTACTCAGACTCATCTCCATTGAGTTGGTGATGTCATCCAACCATCTCATCCCCTGCCGTCCCCTTCTCATCCTGCCTTCAATCTCTCCCAGCATCAGGGTCTTTTCAAATGAGTCAGTTCTTCACTACAGGGGACAAAAGTATTGGTGTTTCAGCTTCAGAATCAGTCCTTCCAGTGAATATTCAGGACTGATTTCCTTTAGGATGGACTGGCTGGATCTCCTTAAAATCCAAGGGAATATCAGGAGTCTTCTCCAACACCACAGTTCAAAAGCATCAATTCTTCAGCATTCAGCTTTCTTTATAGTCCAACTCTCACATCCATACATGACTACTGGAAAAATAATAGCTTTGACTAGATGGACCTTTATTGGGAAAGTAATGTCTCTGCTTTTTAATATGCTGTCTAAGTTGGTCATAAATTTCCTTCCAAGGAGCAAGCATCTTTTAATTTCATAGCTGCAGTCACCTTCTGCATTGATTTTGGAGGCCCCCAAAATAAAGTCTCTCACTGTTTTCACAGTTTCCCCATCTATTTGCCATGAAGTGATGGGACCAGATGCCATGATCATTTTCTGAATGTTGAGCTTTAAGCCAGCTTTTTCACTCTCCTCTTTCACTTTTCATCAAGAGGCTCTTTAGTCTTTCCTTTCTGCCATAAGGGTGATGTCACCTGCATATCTGAGGTTATTGATATTTCTCCTGGCAATCTTGATTCCAGCTTGTGTTTTATCCAGCCCAGCATGTCTCATGACGTACTCTGCATATAAGTTAAATAAGCATGGTGACATTATAAAGTCTTATGTACTCCTTTTCTTATTTGGAACCAGTCTGTTGTTCCATGTCCAGTTCTAACTGTTGCTTCCTGGCCTGCATACAGGTTTCTCAAGAGGCAGGTCAGACGTCTGGTATTCCCAGCTCTTTCAGAATTTTCCACAGTTCATTGTGATCCACACAGTCAAAGGCTTTGACATAGTCAATAAAGCAAGAGTAGATGTTTTTCTGGAACTCTCTTGCTTTTTGATGATCCAATGGATTTTGGCAATTTGGTCTCAGGTTCCTCTGCCTTTTCTAAAACCAGCTTGAGCATCTGGAAGTTCACGGTTTATATACTGTTGAAGCGTGGCTTGGAGAATTTTGAGTAAGACTTTGCTAGCATGTGAGATGAGTGCAGTTGTGAAGTAGTTTGAGCATTCTTTGGCATTGGCTTTCTTTGGGATTGGAATGAAAACTGACCTTTCCAGTCCTGTGGCCGCTGCTGAGCTTTCCAAATTTGGTGGCATATTGAGTGCACCACTTTCAAAGCATCATCTTTTAGGATTTGAAATAGCTCAACTGGAATTCCATCACCTCCACTAGCTTTGCTCATGGTCATGCTTCCTAAGGCCCACTTAACTTGAATTTTTGCATACCATAAAAATCAAAGTATACTTGGTTGAATTAAAGATTGGATTTTTGAGGAACACAGCAATAGTTAAGATGCTACATGAATGTAGAATGTGCAATACCTGTATAGTATCAGGATACTCAGAAGCTTGAAAAATTACCTACATCATAAATAATGGCTTGATGGTACTCTGAAAATTATCTAATTCATACTAAGAGGGTAAAAAAACAGATCATCCTGAAATAAAAATATTGGAAAGATGGGAATTGTATTAGTTTGCTAGGACTGTCATAACAAAATATCACAGACTGGGCGGCTTAAACAACAGAAATTTATTTTTCATGGTTTTGGAGTCTAATGTCCAAGATCAGAGTGTCAGCAGATTTTCTCCTAAGACTTGTTTTCTTAACTTACAGATGTCAGTCTTCTTGTTATGTCCTCACACACAGCCTTTTGTCTATATGTGTTCACCTAGATCTCTTTCTCTTCTTATAAGAATATTGATCATATTGGATTAGGGCTCTAGTGGTCTCATTTTAACTTAATCACCTTTGGAATCTTGAATAAGACATGATAAAATGATGGACGCTAGCATAAAATTTTGTGAGATTTTAACAAAATCTCTAGTTAATAACACTATATCACGTTAATTTCCTATTTTGTTAACAATATCTCTTTATATTCTCAGAATGGGAATAGAAGTTCCAAAGCTCATTCAAAACATTTTTAATCACAAAGATGGGCACAGTGAAGGACAGAAATGGTATTGACCTAACAGAAGCAGAAGCTATTAAGAAGAGGTGGTAAGAATACACAGAAGAATTATACAAAAAGATCTTAATGATCCAGATAACCCAATGGATCTTAATGACCCAGATCACTCACCTAGAGCCAGACACCACAGAATGTGAAGTCAAATGGGCCTTAGGAAGCATCACTACGAACAAAGCTAGTGGAGGTGATGGAATTCCAGTTGAGCTGTTTCAAATCCTGAAAGATGATGCTGTGCAAGTGCTGCACTCAATATGCCAGCAAATTTGGAAAGCTCAGCAGTGGCCACAGGACTGGAAAAGGTCAGTTTTCATTCCAATCCCAAAGAAAAGCAATGCCAAAGAATGATCAAACTACCACACAATTGCACTCATTTCACAAGCTAGCAAAGTAATGCTGAAAATTCTCCAAGCTAGGTTTCATTAGTACATGAACCAAGAACTCCCAGACATTCAAGCTGGATTTAGACAAGACAGAGGAACCAGAGATCAAATTGACAACATCCACTGGATCATAGAAAAAGCAAGAGAGTTCCAAAAAGATCTACTTTTGCTTTATTGACTATGCCAAAGCCTTTGACTGTGTGGATCACAACAAACTGTGAAAAAATTCTTCAAGAGATGGGAATACCATACCACCTGACCTGCCTCTTGAGATATCTGTATGCCAGTCAAGAAGCAACAGCTAGAACTGGACATGGAACAACAGACTGGTTCTAAATAGGAAAAGGAGTACATCAAGGCTATACATTGTCACCCTGTTTAGTTAATTTATATGCAGAGTACATCATGTTAAATGCCAAGCTAGTTGAGGCACAAGCTAAAATCAAGATTGCCTCAGATATGAATATGACACCACCCTTATGTCAGAAAGTGAAGAAGAACAAACGAGCCTCTTAATGAAAGTGAAAGAGGAGAGTGAAAAACTAAGCTTAAAACGCAACATTCAAAAAACTAAGATGATGGCATCTGGTTTCATCACTTCATAGCAAATAGACAAGTAAACAATGGACAGAGTGAGAGACTATATTCTTCGGCTCCAAAATCACTGCAGTGGTAACTGCAGTCATGAAATTAAATCACTTTTGATCCTTGGGAAAAAGCTATGACCAACATAGACAGCATACTAAAAAGCAGAGACATTATTTTGCCAACAAAGTTCCATCTAATTAAAGCTATGGTTTTTCCAATAGTCATGTATGAATTTGAGAGTTGGACCATAAAAAGCTGAGCTCCAAAGAACTGATGCTTTTGAATTGTGGTGCTAGAGAAGACTCTTGAGAGTCCCTTGGACTGCAAGGAGATCAAACAAGTCCATCCTAAGGGAAATCAGTGCTGAAGATTCATTGGAAGGACTGAGGCTGAAGCTGAAGCTCTAATACTTTGGGCACTTGATGAGAAGAACTGACTCCTTAGAAAAGAGATCCTGATGCTGGGAAAGACTGAATGTAGGAGGAGAAGGAGTTGACAAGAGAGAAGATGACAGAATGGTATCAACGACTTGATGGACATGAGTTCGAGCAAGATCTGGTACTTGATGATGGACAGGGAAGCCTGGTGTGCTGTAATTCCTGGGATTGACAAAGAGTCAGACATGACTGAGAGACTGAACTGAAGATAATGAACTTTGTAAACTTTTACCAGTAATACTGCATGCCAAACTACATAGAACAATATAAAAATTTTGAGTGAATATAAATTAGAAATCTAGCGTTCTATTCATGCTAAGTCAAACAAATAGGATCACATGCTGTACATTTTTAGCTAGGCAAAAATTCTTAAGTAGAAAAGCTTTTGTATACATATATGTACATATACGTGTGTGTGTGTGTGTGTGTGTATGTATAACATAATATATATATATATTTTAGAAAACTTATGGATTTTAACTGAATCACCTTTGAAGTCTATGTCCAAATACAGTCATGTGAATTAAGATCAGCCAATCGATCTCATTTAATTTAATAACCTCTTAAAAGGCCCTGTTGCTAAATTTGTTACATTCTACAGGACTCAGAGTTAGAATGTCCATAAAAGAACTTGATTGGTGTGGGAAGAGTTTGGAGATGGGGGTGGGTTTGGGTACACAGTTCAACCCATAACGAGAATATGTCTGTGTGTGGCCAGGTCCTATTTCTTACTGTGAATTTTGTGCTGTTAAACTGATTTCCTTTTGAAACAGCCATTAGGAAATTCTAGCATGTTTTGTTATATATTTATCATTCTATTGTCACTCTTGTAGGCCTGTAGGTTAGTTATTAATGGACATAGATATTGACCTTTTTATTATTACTAATATTTTTGTAAAAATCTTTTACTTGGAATGGAGTTAATAACTGAGCATAAAACTGAGTAGCACATCTGTCATCCAAACTTCCTTTAAGATATTCATTAGAACAAACAGACAGGTTCAAACAGCACAGTATAGTAACTTCCTATTTTCTCTAAATCAAAGGCTAGAAGTAGTAGTGTTGTTAGAGAAATCTAATTGTTACTGTTATACAAACATTGACTCTGGAGGATTCTCAAAAAGAAATGCAGTTGGTATTCCTGTATAGATTTAACTTCTAATAAATTATAAGTCATATTATGAAATGTGAAACTTAGAGAATAGTAAATTCATTCAATCCTCCCATAATTTTAGAACCATAAATTGTGAATTTCTCTAATTTCCTTTGCTATGAAATAAAGAATAAGCTTAAGAAGCATTTCCAAACTTTGCTTCCTCTGGAGAAAAAGTAATTTAAATGTAAGATAAAACAAACTATTTAAAATATTTGCATTATCTTGTCTGAGCAGAGCTGTAAGTGTAGTTTCATAGGAACTGATGGTATTCCTCTAATCTTCTGTCTGATG
Organism: Nanger dama; assembly: GCA_917880005.1. Taxonomy (NCBI): domain Eukaryota; kingdom Metazoa; phylum Chordata; class Mammalia; order Artiodactyla; family Bovidae; genus Nanger; species Nanger dama. The sequence continues at coordinate 45,012,758 of CAKJTW010000007.1, forward strand.
CACTAGTTTCATCCTGACACTAGGTCTATTGATTTCCACCTATAGCACATGAGTAATGTACAAGACACCACCCATCTTCCTGGGTTTCCTTCATACAAATCAGGAGTCTATATTCTAAAAGACAAAAAGGAGTTTCTTTGCCTTTCCTAAGACATGCTGAAAAGCTTTTACTTTAATACTGTGATGTCTTATCACATATTTCATTTTTAAATCTCTATTTCATTCTTTTCCTATTAACAGTACTTATTACTAAAAAAATTAATATGAGAAAAAGCTTCATTCTGACAACACATTGAATACCAGTAAAGATCAAGTTTAGAAGATTTATGAAATGATCATAGATAATTCATGCTGAGCATAACTTTTAAACATCCAGTTTTTTTGTTTGTTTTTGCTTTGTTTTGTTTTGTTTGCCAGGGATGAGATAGGGAGAATTATTTTATTTTCTTATTTATAAGTGGCTATTTAGTTGCAAGCAATAAAAATAACCTTCTAAAAAAGTAAAAGAAAAAAAACATTTTAGGATACTTAGCAATTCACAGAACTGAATTTTAGCATTCAGTTATAATAAAGAACAGAAATCAAGGCAGCTCTACAGAGCTTAATCTCATATAAATTGAGATGTACAGAGACGGGAAATACTACTAAAATTGGGATTTGCTAGAGATAACTCGATAATAAATATATTACAAAGATTTGTGGCAAAAGAATGAGAAAACAAGCATCACTTAACTAAAGTGCTATAAAATAATCCATTGTTTAGATCATTGGAAGCAAAAGGTGGAAGATTTGGTCCTATAGAAATAGTGCAAAAATAAGCCTGGATCATCAAGATAGCCCAGAGTTCTAAGATTTTCTTCTAACTTTCAAATCATGCTGAATAGAAAGAAGCTTTGGAAAAGTTAATGGCTAAAATGGACCAACCAGAGCTTTATCAGCATTTTTAAAAGATATGCTTTCATAAAAAAAAGAAACCATGCAACAAAACAAGACAAAATACAAGATACAACATAGCTCTCAGCTTGTTTATGCCATTAAGATCCTATATATTACCCCCTAATAAAGCAAAAGGTATTTACCCAGCCAACAATAATCTATTCATGTAGGAATACTGACATTATTAGAAAATTATTCAAGTCCATCTAAAAACTTTCATCTATTTATTATATTTAAATTTATGTGGGAGTTTCCCAGGTAGCTCAGCTGGTAAAGGATCTGCCTGCAATGCAGGAGACCCAAGTTTGATTCCTAGGCTGGGAAGTTCCCATGAAGAATGGACAAACTACCCAAGTCCATATTCTCGGGCTTCTCTGATGGCTCAGGTGGTAAAGAATCCACCTGCAATGTGGGAAAAGTGGGTTCTATCCCAGGGTTAATATATGGTATTATTTAATTCTATATCATAAAAATCCTGGAATGTGAAGTCAACTGGGCCTTAGGAAACCTCAGTGGAAGTGATGGAATTCCAGTTGAGCTATTTCAAATCCTAAAAGATGATGCTTTGAAAGTGCTGCACTCAATATGCCAGCAAATTTGGAAAACACAGCAGTGGCCACAGGACTGGAAAAGGTCAGTTTTCATTCCAATCCCAAAGAAAGGCAATGCCAAAGAATGTTCAAACACAGTTGTACTCATCTCACATGCTAGCAAAGTCATTCTCAAAATTCTCCAAGCCAGGCTTAAACAGTGTGTGAACCATGAACTTCCAGATATTCAAGCTGGATTTAGACAAGGCAGAGGAACCAGAGATCAAATTGCCAACATCCACTGGATCATCAATAAAGCAAGAGAGTTCCAAAAAATATCTACTTCTGCTTTATTGACTATGCCAAAGCCTTTGATTGTGTGGACCACAATGAACTGTGGAAAATTATGAAAGAATTGGGAATACCAGACCACCTGACCTGCCTCCTGAGAAATCTGTAGACAAGACAGGAAGCAAGAGTCAGAACTGTACATGAAACAGCAGAATTGTTCCAAATAGGGAAAGGGGTACGTCAAGGCTATATATTGTCAACCTGCTTATTGAACTTATATGCAGAGTACATCATGAGAAATGCTGGGCTTGATGAAGCACAAGCTTGAATCAAGATTGCCAGGAGAATTATCAATAACCTCAGATATGCAGATGACATCACCCTTATGGCAGAAAGTGAAGAAGAACTAAAGAGCCTCTTGATGAAAGTGAAAGAAGAGAGTAAGAAAGTTGGCTTAAATCTCAACATTCAGAAAACTAAGATCATGGCATCTAGTCCCATCATTTCACAACAAATAGACGAGGAAACAGTGGAAACAGTGAGAGACTTTATTTGGGGGACTCCAAAAGCACTGCAGTTGGTGATTGCAGCCATGAAATTAAAAGACGCTTGCTCCTTGGAGAAAAGTTATGACCAACCTAGACAGCATGTTAAAAAGCAGAGACATTACTTTGCCAATAAAGGTCCATCTAGTCAAAGCTATGATTTTTCCAGTGGTCATGTATGGATGTGAAAGTTGGACTATAAAGAAAGCTGAGTGCTGAAGAACTGATGCTTTAAACTGTGGTGTTAAAGAAGACTCTTGAGAGTCCTTTGGCATCAAGGTGGTCAAACCAGTCCATGCTAAAGGAAATCACTACTGAACATTCATTGGAAGGAATGATACTGAAGCTGAAACACCAGTATTTGGCCCCCTGATATGAAGAACCAACTCATTTGAAAAGACCTTGATGCTGGGAAAGATTGAAGGCAGGAAGAGAAGGAGACGACAGAGGATGAGATGACTGAATGGCATCACTGACTCAATGGACAAGAGTTTGAGTGAACTCAGGAGTTGGTAATGGACAAGCAGGCCTGCTGTGCTGCAGTCCATGGGGTTGAGAGTCGGACATGACTGAGCCACTGAACTGATATCATACAAAATTATAAATTTACGAAAAACTATTACAAAGATATATTTCAATTACAAGAAAAAGTATATAAAGGATGACTCTGGGGAAAAAATATAAGAAGGTAGAAGAAATGGTCCAAAATAATGTAAAGCATAATTGAACAATGTCTCTGAAAGTAAAATTGAAACTGAATTCTTAAACAATATAGCAAGTTATATAAAAATATGTTTTTAATTTTGTTAGCTCTTTCATAATATCATTCAACTTGGGAATATAATAGAGTAATACTTAAAACAATTTTGACAGAAAGGATGGTGGCATATCCTTTACATATAGGCAATTTGTTTTTCAAAAATACAATAACAAATAGGCATTATTTAGCAAGTTGGGACACTGGGAATATAATATATATGAAAATTATATTTGCTGATAAACTAAAATGTTAATCAAATTGAAGAATCATAGAATGCATATGCTGTGATGAACAGATTTTAGGACTATAAAGTTAATAATAAAGAAGAGAATTAAGGTTTCATAACTGTAAGTAAGCAGTATGTACCTTAACAATATAATTAAATAATATAATATAGAGATAGAAGAGTTAGAAGAAAGAAGAAATAAATATAAGATAGAAGAAAGAAGAGAAAGAAATTTAACTGAGATAATATTCTTTTTAAGTTTTATCAAGAATTCAATATAGACTACAACTTAAATATTAAGAGAAACACAATAATGAATTTATAACTTTAAATGTCCTCATAATAAAATATTTTACAAGTTGACAAAATTCTTTAGATACTTATATATTACAGAGAAATATTTATCAGAAGGCAATGGCACCCCCACTCCAGTACTCTTGCCTGGCAAATCCATGGATGGAGGAGCCTGGTGCAGTCCATGGTGTCACGAAGAGTTGGACATGACTGAGCGACTTCACTTTCACTTTTCACTTTCATACTCTGGAGAAGAAAATGGCAACCCACTCCAGTGTTCTTGCCTGGAGAATCTCAGGGGCAGGGAAGCCTGGTGGGCTGCTGTCTATGGGGTGGCACAGAGTAGGACACGACTGAAGTGACTTAGCAGTAGCAACAAGCAACTTTAATTTGATCTTATTTTCACTTTTTAAGTACATTTATTTACTGGCTTACACTAAAATCAGGTATAATGCGATCCCAGGTTTTCAAATTAGTTGTATTTATCAGCTTTAATACTTTCACAGAGATATCTGGAACAATGGTACACTGTTGTTAACAAATGATTTTATTTCAAAGACTTTTTAAAATCTTTTCCATTGCATGTTTTGGACTACCTTTTTTTAATAATAGCTGCATATCATCTTAACAGAAAAGTCATCATTCTTTCCAAAAGTATACTCTGTATTACATATTTAGATAGAGTGTTTAAAATACTAACTCATGAATTACAAATTGGAGGGAATTATAGTATCTGTCTTACAAGTGACATGAAGGTTTTTGCAAAAAGAGAATAGTCCCTTGAATGTAGTAAGCAAGCAACATGCATTAGCTACTCCTTCAGCTAGGGCTGCCCCGGTGGACATGCGTTTGATCCCTCTATTGGGAAGATCCTCTAAAGAAGAAAATGGCAACCACTCCAGTATTCTTGCCTTGGAAACTCCATGGACAGAGAGAGGAGTCTGGCAGTTTACAGTCCAAAATAGTGACATGACTTAGTGACTAATCAACAGCAACTCTTTCAGCTAATCATATTTATGCTAGGAGAGCTGCCATTTTTACTTAAGTGAGAATCTGATAAATTATAATTTGCAAATGCTTCTTATATTTTTTCTCTTGAAAAATAGAAATAACAATAACTATTAACACATGACTGTGAAAGTGATTCACTCTTTTGTACCACCTCATTGTACTCATTTATAATTAAATACCTGCTGTGACTAAGTATTGTGCTAGGAACACTAGACACAGTAGTGAACAAAAGAGATTGCATGTAGACATTCAAGGTTTCTCGTCATTAGGGAAAATTCTCTATGGAAATCTTATAACATAAAATTTCTTGTCCTTATCAATACAGTCAATATATTTTAATGTTGATTATGAAAGAATTCAAACGTTAAATGACATTGTTATTAAGCTCATTTGCACCCTTTAATTGTAATTAATTGTATAAATTAATTCTGATATAATTTCCAGTCATAATTTTTTATTATAGCTTATAAGCATCAATAAGCTTTTAATATTTAACACTGACTTAAACGAGCTTTTGACTTACATCCTCATATGTCCCATATAATTTCCTTCAAAAGATCATGAGGGTACCCTAAAGAAAAATGACTTGTATCATCAAGAGATTTCCACTTCCCAACAACCAATGACTTCCCAATAGACGCTACTACATATTCTTATTTCAACTTACTTTTTGACAAATTATCTTAGTATTTCATAAATTAATAAATTATATATTAAGGCAATGCTTTTTAAAATAAAAGTGTTATTCTGGCTCTGAAAATAATAGATTACCAAATATATAACATCAAACACAAAAATTCCAATAATGAACACATTCATTCACTAGAAATTATCTCTGTTTAATAATGAATACAGGCTTCCCTGGTGGCTCAGATGGTAAAGCGTCTCAGGAGAAGGAAATGGCAACCCATTCCACTACTCTTGCCTGGAAAATTCCATGGACAGAGGACACTTGTAGGCTACAGTCCACGGGGTCACAAAGCACCGGACATGACTGAGTGACTTCACTTCACTTCAATAATGAGTACAAACTACTCTCGGGGGCTGCCCAGGTGACGCTAGTGGTAAAAGAATCTGCCTGCCAATGCAGGAGACAGAGGAGACATTGGTTCTATCGGAAGCTCTCACAAGAAGGAAATGGCAACCTGTTCCAGGATTCTTGTCTCAGAAATTCCATGAACAGAGGAGCCTGGCAGGCTACAGTCTAAGGGGTAGCAAAACGAGTTGGACACAACTGAGCTTGCATGCACTATCTATCACTTCTACTTTTCACTTTCATGCATTGGAGAAGGAAATGGCAACCCACTCCAGTGTTCTTGCCTGGAGAATCCCAGGGACGGGGAGCCTGGTGGGCTGCTGTCTAAGGGATCGCACAGAGTCGGACACGACTGAAGCGACTTAGCAGCAGCACTGTCTAATACAGTCCTTCAGGGTCAAATTTTAAATTATCTTAAAAATAGGTAATTCTTTAGATAAAAAGTTGAATACTTAAGCTAAATATTTGTAAACCTCCACACATATAGTATGAAAATTATGTTTAGGTGGTTGTCTTAAATATTTAATAACAGTAATTTGTCAGCTTGATATGATACATGATTCACATAAATACTTTATGACTAACAGTTTAGAGAAATAATGTTACTTTTGTAATTACAATTCACTTCTTTATCTTTTGATACTGAGTTTTATTGAGTATGATTGAAAATATAAAATTCATAGGCTAATTCTGAAATGTTCTCCCAATAAGTAAGTTCACCCTTGAGAGGAATTTTACCTGAATGATAAACTGTTTTTAGTTAAGATGTGAAAGCCAGGTCATTATTCAAAAGTGATATTCTTCTTGGTTAGCCAAGAAGCTGTTGAAATTTGGTAAGCCAAGAAAAACTAAAACATGAGGTGAATACAGAATCAGGAACATGCAAAGCTTACAATAGAATGTCTTGTCATACCAGCTAGGTAAGAACTGTAAAAACTAGCCCAGCAGTAAGATTGCTAAAGAGAAGTCTTAACAAAATGTTCCAGCTGAGAAAAAGATATAGCAACGAGACAAGAAAACAAGCAGTACAAATTGCCTCTGAAACAACTTTTACTGCCTCCAGAAAGAAATGTTTTCATGGCTGTGGCATTTTTCCTTTTTTTTTCACCAAAAACAAAATGTCCACATTAGAAGAAGTTTGGCCCTCTCAAATGCCTCTTCTTGGAACACAGATAGGTAAAGATTTTCTAAATTTCAAATTCATAGCACATAAAAACCTTGCAGGCAAACGTGACAATATTTTATGATATCTGCCACACATGCAAACTTTACAAAATAACATGAATATACAAAAAAGATCTTTCTCGAACAGTAATTTTTGACGACAGTGATTAGAGAGTATTTTAATAAAGAACCTAAATAGTCAGCAAAAGACAGTTGGCTAAATTGATTAGGGTAATGCTATGTAATCATAAGAACTCTTTTGAAAAGCTCCATTAAATTGATATATATAGGGACATAGATGACTATCATGTATGGTGCAAAAGGCAAATTGCACAGCTATGTGTATAATCTGAGTAAGTCATGTATTCATATAACTGCACATATAGACTTGCATACATATGATTGCATATATTTGTGTGCATAAATTATAGATAGTCTGTATACAGATATATATGTTCAGAAAAGAATAAATAGATAGATATTATCAAAATGTGGAGTTGTGTTTTGCATATTCAGTGTTTGTCTCAGTCAAGGTTGAGACAAGATCTGAAACTTTTAACTTTCCCTCCAAATGATATTTATTTCTTAAAGCTTTCGATAACTTTTTACTTAAGGTATTGTGGAGAAAAAGAAGGGAAAATAATGCATCCAGCATAGAAAAATAATTTAATAATGCTCATGGGACATTTCTGTCTTCTTACCCAATTCTTTTACTTGCCATTTATCTTCTCTCCCTCATCCTCATCTCCAGTCTCTCTCTCTTTTCCTCATTCTCTTTCCTTCATTTTCTTTCTCTCCTTCTCTCTCCCTCTCTCTGTTATACGCATACCCATTCCTCTCAAGGCTCCTTTTTCATCCCCTCCTATTAGTCTTTGAACCATTATTTTTTAAGGAGTTTTTCATTATCTCATGTACAGGAACAATGGATATACAGAGGTCATATTTCATAAATGGTTATCTTCCATAAATGGGAAAAATAAAATTGTAATATTGTCTTTTGTATATGAACATATACATGTTTTTAAAAGTTATTGCATTGCATTCACCAAGCTGTTGATAATAGTTATTGTAAATTTGGGCGAGTGCGATTGAGAGCAGGAAGACTCATAAACTATATATACACGTATGCCTGGCTTGTTATATGTTTGCAGTAAAAATATACTATTTTACTTTGCAATAAAATATACTATTTTGTATCTTTGTGTAAAATAAATATTCTAATCCAATGTTTCCACTCATCTGTGTCATTCTTATAGGCGCCTATCCTATCTTCTACCTTTAATTTTAATCCTTTTCAATATACTGTTAATAGTATAACCAGCAGATTATAATGCAAATTTGATATTACTGCTCATGCTATACTTCTAAATGAATTGTTTTGATCTTAGGATAAAGGTCAGCTTTCTTAAAAGAACTTATAGTCCTCTTATGAAATATTATTATCTTTTTTCCTCTTTAACTTCATCTATTGTCTTTCTTTTGTCATATTTTTCACTTTAGTTCTTTTAAAGGTCAGTCCTTTCTTCTATGATATTTAATAATTTTCTTCATTGTTAAAATTTCTCTTTCCCTTTTCTTCCAAAGCCCTGTATTTCCTACTTTAATTCTATTCAGTTTTCAGGATTATACTCAAATGCCCTTTCTTTTATTAATTCTTCTCTGAATTCAAAAGTCCCAGCAAGTGTAGTGTGCCTCATATCTATTCGTACAGCACAATGAATCTTTGCTCTTATCGCCCTTGTAACACATAACTCTTTTAAACTTCTCTGTATTCTTCATTAGATACTAAGTTCCCTGAGAAAAATCATTCTACGCACATTATTCAATGCTACATCTGAAATGGTTGGCTTATAGGAGGTGTTAAAATAGCTGTTACAATAATAATCACTAAACCAGTTGGTAAGTAAACTGAATGTCTATTCACTGTTCATGTAATAAATAATATATCAGACTTGCTCTATCAGCCAAAATGGGATAGCTTGTATCAGACTAACCTTCTCTCAAGAGAAAAAGGTAGGGACTTCCCAGGTTGCCCACTGATTGACAATCTGTCTGCCAGTGCAGGGGACAGAGTTCGATCCCTGGTCCAGGAAGGTTCCACGCGCCACAGAGCAACTGAGCCTATGCCCCACAGCTACTGAAACTGCACCCTAGAGCCTGTGCTCAACAAGAGAGGCTGCTGCAATAAGAAGACCACGCAACACAAAGAAGAGCAGTGCCCGCTCGACACAACTAGAGCAATCCCATACGCAGCAGTGAAGACAGAGCACAGCCAAACATAAATAAAAAGAGCAAAGGCAAACTCTGAAAAACACACACAAAAAAATTCTTTCAAAGCATAGAAAAGCAACTATGGTGCTCAGGATTTTTAGAGACAAAGGAAAAAAAAATGTATTGAAGAGAGCTCTCTATTCACCACCGCTTTTTTCCTCAGGACATTGCTTTGTTTGTTTGTTTGTTTGTTTTCTAATTTACTCACAGGGCATAGCATTCAAACAGAAAGTTGTGGCTTGGAGGGTGCACCAATCTTACTAAGTAAGGAAGTCAAAATGCAGTTTGAGGCTCCAATGAAGCAAGAAGGTAGGAGCTAAGATGCTCTGGAGATATGAAAACAATAAAGATGAGAGTCCATTATTTTACATAGTCTCCCTCAAGGTGTTTGGGATTCCTCAACTGTTCATACACAAAATAAGTATTTAAAAGGCAGCTGCTATGAGGATAAAATGAGATTTGGAAACTATTATAGTATTAATGAGACAAAAATTGAGCTTGAAGTCCAACAAAGAAGGAGAACATCTCTAGATGCTTCTGAGATTTTAGAATTATCTCAATGGCTTGGTGGACAGACAGTTTTATTACAAGAGGAAAATTAAATGCTATCCTAGACAGACATAGTTAATCCTCATTACACAAAGATTTCCTACTTGTAAATTTGCTTATTCATTAAAATTTATTTGTATCCCCCAAAAAACCAGTGCTTATGCTTACAGTGTTTTCACAATCATTTGTGGACATGCATAGAGTGGTAAAAACTTTACATTGCGCAACACCTATATTCTCAACTGAAGCCAAGGTAATCCTCTGACTTCTTGCTTTCTCTCTCAAACTACAAACTTCCCTTTTGTGAAAATTTTTTGTGATTCTTTTGTTTTCTGTGATTTCTTATTTAAAATGACCCCCAAAGCACATAGCTGAGTGCTGTCTAATGCTTCTAAGTGTAAACAGCTATATTTGCCTGATGGAGGACCTGCACGCTAGATAAGCTACACATAGGCATGTTACAGTGTTATTCCCAGGTGGCACAGTGGTAAAGAATCTGCCTGACAATGAAAGAGATATAAGAAATGAAGATTCAATCCATGGATTGGGAAGATCCCCTGCAGTAGAAAATTGCAACCCACTCCAGTATTCTTGCCAGGAAAATTCCATGGACAGAAGAACCTGGTAGGCTACAGTCCACAGAGTCTCAAAGAGTTGGATGTGACTGAGTATGCACACGTGAATACTGTGCCGTTGGCTGTGAGTTCAATGCTAATGAATCAACTATGTATATTGAATAAGGTCTCTTTCAACAGAAACACACATAAAACAGTATTATATATATAAAGAATCTGCCTGTCAGTGCAGGAGACTTAATAAATGCTAGTTCTATCTCTGGGTCTGGAAGATCCCTTGGAGGAAGAAATGGCAACCCACTCCAGTATTCTTGCCTGAAGAATCCCATGGATGGAGGAGCCTGGAAGGCTACAGTCCATAGGGTCTCGCAGAGTTGGACAAGACTGAAGTGACTTAGCATACACACATCCATATACCTTTAGTATCTTGAGAGTATTGTGACAGAGGCCCCCAGGAACCTAATTTTTGTATTCCCCTAAGAACATTGGTCCAGCATTCACTAATTCAGTGACCATTTAACACAGCTATCAGAAACAGTGAGAACTGACAGTACCATGATTCATATGCCCTGAAATTTTTGTATAAAACATTAAGCATTTATTCAAAATTATAGGTTGAGACAGGAAAATAATCAAGAAACTGAAAGTCGAAAAACAAAATATAAACACATAGTAACATGAGACTCTTAGATAATCCAAATATTGCACTTATCAGAGAACATAATTTTGTTATGAATATTAACTTTATCATGATCATGATAATAAACACTGTAAAGCCTATATAACACTCACCATCTTCTATGAGTACCTATAAACTTCATTGTGTTAATGGCACTTTGCCTAACAGTTTAGGAGGTAACACTTAAAATAACTATATTAATTTGTCCCTATAACATAAAAAAACAAATAAAATGTGAATAAGAAGCTGGAAATCATAGAAAGTAATTAAATAGAAACTAAAAATTTGACAAATAAATACATAATAATTAATAGATGTATTCAAGAGCAGACTAGACACAGCACAAGAATTAGGTAATTGAAAAGGGAGTGAAAAGTATCTAGATTTAAGTATCTAGATCTATAAAAGTATCTAGATTTAAGCAAATACATGAATAAAGAAATGGAAAATATATGTGAAAGAGATATATTAGATACAATAAAAATTACTTTGAAAATTTAAAAATGAGATGAAAATTTTAAAAAGAAAAATATAAATATATTGGTACTAACTGGAGTATAAAATGTGGTAAGAGAGAATATGAGGCAGACTATTAAAGTAGATATTGGTCAAAATTCTAAGTATTGACCAAAAGGATGAATCATAACTTGTCACACATAACAAACGCTCTTCGAATTCCAAAATGATCAGTATAAAAAAATTATACTCGGGTACATACATCATGGTAAAACTGCTATAACCCAGTGACAAAGAGAGAAAATGAGAGATGCAAATGAAGAAGGAAGGGATCATTGTCAAAGGGCTAACAGTGAGATGAACAGCTGGATCTTTATAGAGAACATTGAAAGACAAAAGACTACGGAATGAGAGCTTTAAAAGACAGAAAGGAAATAAATGTCAACCTAAGATTGTTATTCAATAAAAATATCCTTTTGAAATGAATCAACAGTTTTAAAATAAAACTGTTTTCCATTTAAAAATTGAGAAGGTTTATTTAGTTGAAACCCATATGAGAGAAAAAAACAAAACAAAACCTCTGAACAATTTTGTAGGGAAAAGAAATGCAATTTTAGGAAAAGGTATTATAGAGTACAAATAAATAAAGGCTACCAAAAGATACATTTCCATATAAATCTAAATAAATTTTGACTGTTTAAAACAATAGTAATGATTTGTCACTATTTCAAATATATGTGGGGGTCAGGAGGATCTCCTGGAGAAGGAAATGGCAACCCACTCCAGTATTCTGGCCTGGAGAATCCCCATGGATAGAGGAGCCTGGCAGGCTACAGTCCAGGGGGTCGGAGAGAGTCAGACACAACTGAGTGACTAAGCAGCAGCAGCAGCAGCAGCAAATATATGAGAACAAAATGCACGGAAACAACACAACCAAAGCAGAAAGGTGTGAATGAAAAGAAATTGTTAGAGATATTTATAACTATCATAGGAGAGATAAAAGTGTTTAAATTATACTCATATAACTATAAATACTATAATCTCTATGTTTGGTAATTCACTTCTAATAAATAATAAACAATGAAATTGAAACTGTTGGAGATTTGAGCCTAAGTCATAATAACTGATGCAGTTTTTACTGGTTTCTCTTTTTCAGCTCAGTCTATATTTCTCTAGGTGCTTTCCCCAGAAATCTAGGTATCATGCCATGGGGAAGCCACCTACAATGTTCCTTGAAATTTCAGCCAATAGGATCCTAGCATCAGTCTCCAAATATGTGTGTGTGTATATATATATATATATGTAAAATATCAGATTATTATATATATATGTAATATATATATATATATGTAAAATATCAGATGATTTCAGTCATCAGCACTCAGGTTGGCCCAGGTAATTTTGAATGGCGCAAAGACAATTTGCCCCACCTAGTCTTACCTAAATGGCTAATTTCTGAGGAAAACTGATGTTTTTGTAGATAATAGAATACCAAATGTTGCAAAGAAGAGGAGAGCTGGAACTTTCATAAGCTTTTAGTGAAAATATAAATTGGTACATCCACTATGAGATTCCCTGGTGGTGCAGAGGGTAAAGTGTCTGCCTGCAGTGCAGGAGACCTGGGGTTTTGACCCCTGGGTTGGGAAGATCCCTGGAGAAGGAAATGGCAACCACTTCAGTACTCTTGCCTGGAAAATCCCATGGATGGAGAAGCCTGGTAGGCTACAGTCCATGGGATTGCAAAGAGTCGGACACAATTGAGAGACTTCACTATGAAAACTATTAGTAATATATGTTACAGAGTAATATACAAATATCCATGACCCACTATTTTGCTTCAAGCTGTATTCCTAACGAAATATATATATACATATATAATATATATTATGCATATGTATGCTGAAAGACATACATGTAGCAGAATTTTTATAATATATAGAAACTGGAAACAATCTAAAAGTTATCATTGGTAAATAAATTGGAGCTTATCCATATAATACAATATAATGTTACTATAACATAATATAAAGTAACTAATGACACATTCATCAACCAGATGAATTTTATAATCACATATATATGATATGATTTTAAATATTGGAAATGGCGTTTTGTTAGTATCCCTTTAAAAGCAGAAAACAAGCAATCCTAGTTATTAGTAACAAAGTGCATTTAATACAGGGAGTTAAATACAAAAGTAATGAAAAGGCTTAGAAAACAATAAAAGGAAACTAGGATACTCAGAAAACTTTAGAAAGTTTTTTTTTTTTAATTAATTTAACTGGAAGTCTAAGACAGCTATGCTACTGAGCTTGCCTAAAGAACCACAGCTAAGAATGCTACAAGAGAAGCCAAAATGCTAAACAACCTCTGGAACTGCAGACGTCCATTTATACTGCTACTCTGGACAGAGCCAGAGCCGTTACACCTTGTCATGGAGACAGAGCATGCTCGTGGCTGCTGTGTGCTCAGTGTTGAGCTGCTGAAGCTGTTGGAGTGACTGATGCCATGATTTCCCATGCTAGTGCTGCCCGAACAGATAGCTAGGTGTCTGTGCTCGCCTACCTCAATTATTGTTCCCTGAGACTCTACCAGGAGCAAATAAAAAGTGACTCTCCCTTGCTTCAAACTTTTGGTCTTCCCAGTAGAAGAATTTAACCAGAAACCTACTGTCAAGGAGATCTGTTTATTCTTACTTCTAGCTCCCTGCAGTATGAAACGTGATGGGGAAAATCATTTAGTCGTGTCCGACTCTTTGTGACCTCATGGACTGTAGCCCACCAGGCTTCTCTGTCCGTGGAATTTCTAGGCAAGAATACTGGAGAGGATAGCCATTCCCTTCTCCAGCAGGGATCTTCCAGACCCAGGGATCGAACCTAGGTCTCCCACATTGCAGGCAGATTCTTTACCACTAGTAAAGAAAGCCCCTCTTGCAGTATACCAAGGAGGATAAAATGCAGAATAACCAGCATAGTCCATTCTGTTATGCCCATTCAACCAAGGGATTTAATATAGCATCAAAGTGTTGAAAAGCTGGGAAATAAAATGTGTAGAATGAGATTATTCAGATATTAACATTAATGACTCAGGAAACTAGTTATTACCCCTAGGTCAGGAGAAGTAAAAGGGAAAATCATGTCACTCCATGCCCACAAGTGCCATGCTCTTGAGGCAGTTGGAGCCAGTGGACTGCATGTGGGAATTAAGAACAAGGAGGATTCTGATTCACCTAACCAAGAGAATGGAGGTGCTATTCACTGAAACATGCAATATCAGAGAAATAGAATCAACTCTTTTTGGCAGAAATGTAAAAAACCTACATTCCCACTGGTGCTGCAATGGACCAGAAAAGTGAAGTGTTAGTGGTATCTGACTTTTTGTGACCCCATGGACTGTAGCCCACCAGGCTCCTCTGTCATGGGATTTCCCAGGCAAGAATGGAGTGGGTAGCCATGTTCTTCTTTAGGGGATGCTCTTGACCCAGGGATAGAACCCAGGTCTCCTGCATTACAGGAGAAGCCACCAGGGAAGCCCCAAACTCTCAGGCATAGCAGAGGGGAAGGACCATGCGCAGCCAGAAAAGGTGAAGGACAGCTAACCACCTACACAAGGGAAATGTTTTGCCATTGAAACTATATCAAATATTAAGCAATTAACATAAATTGGATTACTAGAAAATCAGTATTTTTGTGTTAATTGAAAATCTGTAGCTATTAAAGTTTTTAGAAATATAAATATTAACAAGCATTTAAAATTACTCCAATGACAATGTACATTTATGTACACAACAATACCAAATTCCATGCAGGTTGCTGAGACTAGTGTTTGCCCTAGAAATTATAAACAGAACTAATGTGGAAATTTAAATATAAACACTGCGGGTCAAGAGGTAATATGAGATACTTAGTGGTTTCACTAGTTAATCTCCATGAGAGAGTAAATATCTTTAGATAATGATTTAAATCATGTCCCTGAACAAGCAGCTCTATGATTTAAATATCTAAAATCAGCAGTTTTCCTGTTCATCTCCATTACCCAAAAAGACTTCTTCCTGCTCATAAAAACACTTTGAAAGTAGGTCTTTCTGCCCTTGAATGTCTTCTAAAACTATCATTCTATGATATTGGGCACTATCATCAGCATAAGACACAACGTACCATGTCAATTGTATTTTCTCCACAAGCATTTATTGAAAACCTACTACCTTACTATGCTCTATCTGTTGAGGGAGGCAAAAATAAAATAATGAAATTGACAAACCTTTCTGCCCATAGATATTTCATTACAATAGATAATTGGCTACTATTTTTTAAAAACTCAAAGGAAACCAGTGTAACTGATAGCTGGATTGTAGTGCTTGGAGAACCTACTCCGGTATTCTTGCTTGGGAAATCCCATGGACAGAGGAGCCTGGTGGTTTCCATAGTGTTGCCAAGAGTCAGATGCAGCGAGCAATGCTAAATGAGCCTGGAGACATATCACACCCAATCATTCATGGCTAAGGGAACAATACTGAAGATATTGACCTTAATATATTTATCTTTATCTTGAGAAAGGATGATATTAAATCATATTTAATTACATAGTGTCAAGATCAAATAAGTGTGCTTTGAAAGATCCCTTTGGCTGCTATGCAGACAATGAATTCAGTGATGCTTTTGCAACAATTAGGTAGAGGGACACTGGTGGATGTGACATCTGCAGTGATTTTGGAGCCCCCCCAAAATAAAGTCAGCCACTGTTTCAATTGCTTCCCCATTTACTTGCCATGAAGTGGTGGGACAGGATGCCATAATCTTTGTTTTCTGACTTTTGAGGTTTAAGCCAACTTTTTCACTCTCTTCTTTCACTTTCATCAAGAGGCTCTTTAGGTCTTCTTCGCTTTTTGCCATAAAGATGGTGTCATCTGCATACCTGAGGTTACTGATATTTCTCCATACAATCTTGATTCCAGCTAGTGCGTCATCCAGTCTGGCATTTTGCGTGATATACTCTGCATATAAATTAAATAAGCAGGGAGACAATATACAGACTTGACAGACTCCTTTCCCAGTTGGGAACCAGTCCATTGTTCCATGCTAGTTCTAACTGTTGCTTCTTGACATGCATACAGATTTCTCAGGACACAGGTCAGGTGGTCTGGTATTCCTATTTCTTTAGGAATTTTCCACAGTTTGTTGTGATCCACACAGTCAAAGGCTTTGGGGTAGTCAATGAAGCAGAAATAGATGTTTTCTGAATGTTCTTGCATTTTCTATGATCCAGTGGATGTTGGCAATTTGATCTCTGGTTCCTTTGCCTTTCTGGCTCCTTTGCCTTTTCTAAATCTGGCTTGAACTGGAAGTTCTTGGTTCACATACTGGTGAAGCCTGGCTTGGAGAAATTTGAGCATTACTTTGCTAGCGTGTGAGATGTTCCAATTGTGTGGTAGTTTGAACACTCTTTGGCATTGCTTTTCTTTGGGGTTGGAATTAAACTGACCTTTTCCAGTCTTGTGGCCACTGCTGTTTTCCACTTTTGCTGGCATATTGAGTGCAGCACTTTAACATCATCATCTTTTGGTTTTAAAATCACTCAACTGGAATTCCATCACCTCCACTAGCTTTCTTCATAATGCTGCTTCCTAAGGCCCCCTTGACTTTGCATTCCAGGATGTCTGGCTCTAGGTGAGTGATCACACCATCGTGGTTATCTGGGTCATTCAGATATCTGGGTCATCATCTTGGTCATTCTACCTCACCTACTTGCATTTCCATGGTACCTTCCTCCTCACTATTCTCACCAACTCCAAATCTACCCCTCTCCATTTCAGTTTACACATGATTGACATACTAGCTGTAGGTAGCTTAAGTCTGTGTTCAAAAATATTTAATTTCTCTGAAAACAAATCTTCTACACCATTGACTACTATACAATTTTCTATGTCCCCTGATACTAACTTACATTCCAATCTTGATGGAAACTGCCCACTTATACTAGTCATTCTAAGTTTACCAGTCCATATGTGCATGTCCTGTAACACAGAATTATGTATGTTTTAAAAAGTACATGCACATATACCCATGAAAATATATGACAATACACGTTCCACCAATGAATTGAAATCTATGGCTAGGAAGAGAGGTGAAAGGGAGATATACTTTATTTACGTTTTGTACTGTGCAATGTTTTAGATGTCTTCAAAACTATTCAAATCATCCTTTCAGAATATAAAGATGAAATGGTATCATTTTATCTCAATAGGCATAATATTTAAAGGTCAAGTTTAATATTCAACAATATTCAGGCAGTGGAAATTATATCTGCCTTTGCAAATAAAATCAAGTTACCTTAAATGCAAAAAAAAATTGTGCTAAGCAGTGTTAGGAAATACAGAGAAAATATGTGATTGCAGCCTTTCATGGAAATATTCCACCTTAGAAAATCTAAAGCCAATATCATCCATTTAGTTTACTCCTAAATTGTAAACTGGACCCAAGATTTGCATTTAAATGTAGTTAGTTGCATATGTGTGTGCACATGCTTAGTCATGTCTGATTCTTTGTGACCCCATGGACTGTAGCCAGCCAAGCTCCTCTGTACATGAGATTTCCCAGGCAAGAATACTGGAGTCGGTTGCCATGCCTTCCTCTAAGGATCTTCCCAACCCAGGGATCGGAAATGCATCTCTTGTGTCTCCTGCATTGGCAGGCAGATTCTTTACCACTGTGCCATGTACTTACGTAAAATGTGAGCAGTAGAGTGAGATAACTACCTGCTGTGCCAATCTATCTCTTTTTGCCTTTTTAGTATTTATTCAGTTATGTTTATATTTTTAGATAACATTTCAGTTTCCCTCTGGAAAATCAACTAATTTCTTTTGTAATCTGAGATGGACTGTGGTGTTGGAGAAGACTTTTGAAAGTCCCTTGGACCGCAAGGAGATTAAACCAGTCCATCCTAAAGGAAATCAATCCTGAATATTTACTGGAAGGACTGATGCTAAAGCTGAAACTCCAATACTTTGGCCACCTGATGTGAAGAACTGACTCACTGGAAAAGACCACGATGCTGGGAAAAATTGAAGGCAAGAGGAGAAGGGGATGACAGAGGCTGAGACGGTTGGGTGGCATCACTGACTTGATGGACATGAGTCTGAGCAAGCTCTGGGAGTGGGAAATGGACAAGGAAGCCTGATGTGCTGCAATCCACGGATCTGCAAAGAGTCAGACACAACTGAGTGACTGGATTGAACTGAGTCTGAGATGAATTGATCCTAGCTGGCTCAGTTGTATGAGTTTCCCCTAACAGGAAACCAAGAACCAATTGACTGTGATCAATTCACAGATGGACAGAATGTAGCAACAAATGCCAGTTCCTAGGCTTTTGCTGCAGTGTTTAAATAAGCAGGAGGTACTTTTTCTGTGTTACTAAACAAGTAGACTATAAGCTTATAATTGCCCAGTTTTTAAATTGGGTCGTTTGGGATTTTTGAGATTCAGTTGTATGAACTGCTTATGTATTTGGATATTAACCCCTTGTTGGGCTTCCTGGTGGCTCAGATGGTAAAGAATCTGCCTGCAATGCAGGAGACCTGGGTTCAGTCCCCAGGTTGGGAAGATGCCTTGAAGGAGGAAATGGCAACCCACCTCAGTGTTCTTGCCTGGAGAATCCCATGGACAAAGCAGACTGGCAGGCTACATTCCATGGGGTCGCAAGAATCAGATGTGACTTAGCTAACATTTTCACTTTTTCTTTCAACCCATGTCAGTCATATCATTTACAAGTATTTTCTCCCATTTTCTAGGTTATATCTTAGTTTTATTGATAGCTTCCTTTGTTGTGCAAAAGTTTTTAAGTTTAATTAGGTAGCATTTGCTTATTTTTGCTCTTTTATTTTGCCTTGGGAGACATATACAAAAAAGATTGCTACAAATTATGTCAAAAAGTATTCTGTTCATTTTGTCTTCTAGGAGTTTTATGGTTTCAGGTTTTACATTTTGGCCTTTAAACCATCTTGAGAAGTTGTTTTTTTGTTGTTTGTTTTGGTATATGGTGTGAGGAAATGTTCTAATCTCACTGTTTTTCATGTAGCTGTCCAGTTTTCCCAGCACCACTTTTGAATGAAACTGTCTTTTCTCCATTATATATTCTTGCATCCTTTGCCATGGATTAATTGACTGTAGGTGCATGGACTTTCAGCATGTATCTAGGATGCCCTGCGGAGGCATGAGTGCGATCAGGGATCCGGGCTGTGTCCGAGGTGCTCCTTGATTATGTACTCCAGACTCCGCCTCAGGACCTGGCTGCCTAGGCATCCCACGGCTGAGTCTTTTTCTTGGGCATGACTGCAGCAGATCCAGTACCACACTGTGATGTGGAGTGTGTGGGGCCAGAATCAGGCTGGAGTGTGCACCAGATTGTCTCGGGACAACCAGCGGCCACCAGAGCACACCCCTCCTCCTCATTGCCTCTAGGACTAGCCTGACCATCCATGAACTTGTGTTCTTCCCAGGCAGAGTCCAGGATTCCCACAGCCCTTCCGTTTGAACCAGCAGTCCTCCAACCAGCCAAAGCAGCATTTCTCCTCTGTGTAGGACACCAAGTCTGAGAGGTCCAACCTGTATCTTGAAGTGCTCATTCCCTGGGGTATCACTTTTCTTCCCTTTCTACCTGATTATGTATGTATCTTTCATACGGCCTTGGTTGTATGTGAGTCCTGCTGGTTTTCTGTTTTCAGTGAGAATTATTCCACAGTTAGATGCATTTTTGATGTGTTCATGGTGGAAGGTGGGCTCCACATTCTTTTAGTCCACCATCTTTATCCTGCCTAGTACAGTGCACTACTTTTCATTACATTTCTTATCATTGTAGTGAAATGTTTCATTATTTATTTTAAAAATTATTTACAATGATTAATTCTGCATTTGTTACTCCTACTAGGTTATAAACTCAACGACAGCAGGGATCACATCGATGCTGTTTTACTCCGCTCTTCAGTCCCAGGAGATAGTCAAAATGAATCAAATATTGAATCAACTTCCAATAAACATTAAAATGCTTGCAGAATTGTATTTCAAATTCTGTTGTACTAAACACTTCAAGTAATGTTGATGATAAGTTGTCTCTTACTTTTGTTGTTGTTGTTATAAATTAGCTCAGTATGCTGTATAGAGAGCAGTACCCAAAACAGAATGTCAAGCCTTGATTAGAATTTCTGACCAAGTCAGTTTTGTTTGAGTCTCGTTTTTACTAAGAACAATCTCAAGATCAACAGCCACAAATGAGATTTTAAAACTATTCTAAAAGTTCACTGTTCAGAGAGAAGTCCCATTTTAAAAGAAACATTATATATCTTCTATAACATGTTTTGAAATGTTAGCTTAAAAGGGGGCTATTTCTGGTATTGTTTTCATAAATGTTTAGATACTTTGATCCTTGAAAATAAATCCATAAGATTATATTTATTCCTTAATGCTTGCCTAAACTCCATTTATATAAATAATTTTATTTTTGGTTTTCAGATACCAAGTTTTCTTCAATTATGTCCTTATTAGATTCAATTTAATTGTGATTTTTAGAAACAGAAATAGGTATCATGTTTCATGTGATAGCATGTTCACCATTTATTTCAGATAAATTTTGCCTGAACTTATATTTATTCTGGGAGTTAAGGAAAGAGAGCAGATGAATATTAAATGTATTCAACACAGATACTGCAGAAAGATTCCTATGCAATTTGTTTGCACACTTTAAAAAATTTTCAATATATAATCATAAGTGCTGATTGAATCTTTTTCACTTAAATGAATTTTAATAATAAAACTCCTTTTATCTCATTATTCTTAATGTTATCCACCAAATGCTAGAATAAAACTATAGAGAAAAAGCTTATTACCATCCAAATATTTCAGCATTAGTAAGGACCATTAGAATTATAAAAGTTACAACTTTTATAACACATTTGCTTATTTAAAGTTACAAGCAGAGTTTCTTCTTATTCAATGGATTTGGCACTCATCAAAAACAGCTGCCAAAGACATTTATTTCTGGACTCTCAATTTTCTTCCACTGTTTTGTTTGCTGATAAAGACCAATATACAGACGTATGCCCAACCACATTATTTTGGTTACTGTAGCTTTGTAACAAATTTTAAAACTGGGAAGTATGAGTCCTCCTGATTTGTGATTTATAAATATTATTTTGATTATTTGGACTCAAGTTCTATATGAATTTGAGAACCAGCTTTTCCACTTAACAAAAAAATTTTACTCCTAAGATTAGATACAAATGTTCAGTCTTTCATAATTGTAATGTCAGCTGTGCTGCGCCATGCTAAATCGCTTCAGTTGTGCCCAAGTCTATGTGACCCCATAGCTTGTAGCCCTCCAGATCCCTCTGTCCATAGGATTCTTCAGTTAAGAATATAGAGTGGGTTGCCACGCCCTCCTCCAGAGGATCTTTCCGACCCAGGAAGCAAACCAGCATGTCTTAAGTCTCCTGCACCGGCAGGCAGGTTCTTACCACTAGTGCTCACGGGAAGTCCCAGTGTCAGCTGCAGGTTTTTCTATATGATGTGCTTTATCATGTTGAGAAAATTTTCTTCTATACCTAGTTTACTGAATATTTTTACATGAAAGGATATTGGACTATGTTAAGTACCTTTTTTCTTTTTCATCAATTGAGATAATGTGTTGTTTTTTTTTCCTTCATACTAGTAATGTGATATGTTACATCGCTGTTTTTTTCTTATGTTGAATCACTTTAATTCTGGGATAAATCCTACTTGGTCATACTATGTAATCTTTTAATGTCCTGTTGGATTCAGTTTGCCAGTATTTTGTACTTACATTTAAAGGAAAAATTAGCCTGTAATTTTTTTTTTAATGTCTTTAATTGGCTTGGTATCAAAGTAATGCTGGCCACATAGAATGAATCAGGAAGTGTTACCTTCCTTTCTATCAAACATTTTGTAGAATTCACCAGTGAAACCATCTGGTCCTGGACTTTTCTTTGTTTAGAGGCTTCTGATTACTAAACAAATCTCTTTGTTGCTGCTCTGTTAGATTTCTTTTTCTTCTTAAGTCAGTTTAGATTTAATTTGTCACTATAATTTGTTTTTAAGAATTTGTCGATTTCATCTACGTTCCCTAATTTGTTGACATACAGTGTTCATAAAATTCCCTTATAATCCTTTTCACCTTTGAAAAGTTGGTAGTAAAGTCCCCACTTTCATTTCTTACATTAGTTATTTGAGTCTAAAAAGTAACATTCAATAAAGTCTCAATTTTATGCTGTTCTGTTCAGTAAATATTAACATAATTAAGAACTTGTCCTTTGTCATTCAGTGATGTAAAAGTATATGATATTTTTACCTCAGTATTCCTAAGGAAATCATCAGAAATTCATATATTTAGTGAAAAAGATGTTTGTTTTGGAATTCTTCACAATAGTAAATATTTATAATTTAAATTACCAGTATTAGGTAATAAATAATATATGGTATCTCTTTAAAATGAGATATTATATAGATAACAAAAATGTAGCATGATACTTAATGTAATTATTGAAATGGAAAATCTCAAAATATATATTAAAAAAACATTTGAAGGAATATAAAATGTTGAAATGCTGTATAAAATACAAAGGTACACCTAAGCTTTTGAAGATGCCATGGGACAGACTGTCTGCTCTGATTTCCCTTGATCCTACTGTCAGGGAGAACACCAGATGAGCTAAAGATCTGAATTCAAGCTCTCTACCTTGAAAGAAAGAATTGAGTCAAATGAAAAATACTGAATATAGACCTGGATGTGAGTCATGGCTCTACGAGCTGGCTAATCTATTTTAGCTTGTGCTTGCCTAATTAGTATAGCAGGCTATTGGGAGCACAGTATTTTCCCACATTTTCAAAATTATACCTTGTAAACTTTACCAGCCTCATTCAGTCCTTCAGAATTATAGTCCAAAGTGAAAGTGTGGATAGAGTAGAAAGAGTAGAGTTTCTTTAGTAGAAAGAGTTGGACTTTGGTTTATGCTGATTTTTAAAATTTTAAATACTTAATTGTTGGGATTTTAAAATGTTACTATGCCTTGAGGCCTAAGGGACTGTAACACAATTATAATCAACAGAAATATAAAATTATGTGATTATGTTACACGTTTAGAAAAATGCAAAAATATGTTCTTACGTAGATTGCATCAAAGCCAGTGACGCTTCCAATGATCCTGCCTCAGGCCACAGGTCTCTGGGGTTATAGCCTTCACCCTGAAGAAACAGGTAAGAATGTATATTATCTCACAGTTCTGCTCACTCTGCCAAAACTGCTCATCCCCTTTCTTCTTAGGCACCCTTCTCACATAAGCAAATCTAAACCTATATGACTGATGCTATTCCCACGTTCATAAAACCTCGAGAATTTCCTTCAAGAATGATTTATATTGATTCTGCTAACAAATTTGTTATCATTTTTTAAATCTATGAGTCCTAAGAAAATACTCTGAAAAATACTTAAATAGTGCTATTATTGCTACTGCTGTTGCCACTATTAGTAAAAAAGCAAACATTGGAAATAATAAAGAGACAAAAGAAATCTTAGTCTCTGTGATAGATACTCTGACTAGCAAGCGCCCATCTGGCCTAGTAGTTTTCAGTTCTGGACCACAGAGAGCAGAGAATGAGCTCTGTACAGTTTTTTTCCCTTTAAGAAACATCAGCGTTGGTATCTATCACACTTACAAAGCTCTACAGTGGCTTCTGTAAGACCTGTACACTGAAGAAGTCCTGCCTTCCAGGTGAAGACATGGTGCCTTGACCCAAAGGTACGTCTTCTTAAAATGCTTGAGATGAAGGCCAGGGAGGAATGGCTTTTACTTAACTTGCCAAGGGAAATGCAGGTCTAGAATTTTATGGCATACAGATGAGTCCAGGAATAGGGAGAGGTTCCTAAAGAGAGGCCGCAGAAATGAGAGTGAAAACTGAGGCTGAAAAGAGTGAACTTGCTCTAAAATTTTCCACTTTTCCTTGATCCAACTACATTTAACAGTCAAAGAATGAGCTCTCTAAGCCAGGGCTACAGACATTCTAATATAGTCTATGACAGCATGTATATAGTTCAGTACTTTTTTTCTCATTTGTTTGCTGTGTTCATCCCCATTGAAATGTTGCAAGGTTTATATGAGAATAACTATTGTAAAGTATCTGTTGTATATAAACCAAGATATCAGAACAGTATATCTGGCTGGTCAGGTCACGATATGGGTGACTGATTGGAATCATAGCCTTTATAACTGCTTTGCAACAGCTGAGCAGTTGTTTAATTGACTGCTTCATAAATGGTTTCAAGTATCCAAACTGAATAGTATCAGTTTAGCAAATTCACATCAATGTAGACAAAGAATCAAATGTAAGTGATTGATCTAAATGAGTTTGTATGACTCAAAGAAAAAGAAAGCACTAATTTTTGATGGACAGGGAGGCTTGGCGTGCTGCGATTCATGGGATCACAAAGAACTGGACATGACTGAGAAAGCATGAGGTGGCCAAAGTACTGGAGTTTCAGCTTTAGCATCATTCCTTCCAAAGAAATCCCAGGGTTGATCTCCTTCAGAATGGACTGGTTGGATCTCCTTGCAGTCTGAGGGACTCTCAAGAATCTTTCCAACACCACAGTTCAAAAGCATCAATTCTTCGGCACTCAGCCTTCTTCACAGTCCAACTCTCACATCCATACATGACCACAGGAAAAACCATAGCCTTGATTAGACGGACCTTAGTTGGAAAAGTAATGTCTCTGCTTTTGAATATGCTATCTAGGTTGGGCATAACTTTTCTTCCAAGGAGTAAGTGTCTTTTAATTTCATGGCTGCAATCACCATCTGCAGTGATTTTGGAGCCCAAAAATATAAAGTCTGTCACTGTTTCCACTGTTTCCCCATCTAATTCCCATGAAGTGATGGGACCGGATGCCATGATCTTTGTTTTCTGAATGTTGAGCTTTAAGCCAACTTTTTTCACTCCTATTTTACTTTCATCAAGAGGCTTTCTAGTTCCTCTTCACTTTCTGCCATAAGGGTGGTATCATCTGCATATCTGAGGGTACTGATATTTCTCCCAGCAATCTTGATTCCAGCTTGTGTTTCTACCAGTCCAGCGTTTCTCATGATGTACTCTGCATAGAAGTTAAATAAGCAGGGTGACAATATACAGTCTTGATGTGCGAAGAGTTGACTCATTGGAAAAGACTTTGATGCTGGGAGGGACTGAGGGCAGGAGAAGAAGGTGACGACAGAGGATGAGATGGCTCGATGGCATCACTGACTCGATGGATGCGAGTCTGAGTGAACTCTGGGAGCTGGTGATGGACAGGGAGGCCTGGCGTGCTGCAATTCGTGGGGTCGCAAAGAGTTGGACACGACTGAGCGACTGAACTGAACTGAACTGAGCAACTAAACTGAACTGCACTGATAAGTTTGTCATTATGCTGAGCAACTTATTTCTCATTCAAAGCCTGTGAAGTAATTTTTATCCCCATTGACTCTTGAAAAACTTATACTCACAAGAGTTAAGAAGTATTTCTGAAGTTACATGATTTTTTTAGGTGACACAACCCAGATTCAAACTGATCTGTTGCTTCCAAATCTAGTGTTCCTTATGTCACACTGTGCCATACCATTTCTCACTAGCACTAGTGTTAACTGCCAACTCAGAATGGCATTATTATAAAAGATGATGGAGCTAAAGCCAAGTTTAAGAAGGTACATCTTACTAGAACTCCCATTATGAACAAGAGAGCAAAAGAGCTGACTTTTTAAAATACCGTGAGCTAAATACTCAACATACATTATCTCATTCCTCTAACATTTCTATGTGCTGCTACCACCAATGTCCATCTTACATAAAAAAAAAAACTAAAATACAAAAGACAAAGAAACTTACATGTCTTTTAGCCAGCACATGATAACAACCCAAAGCCAAAACTGTTAACCATTTTGATGGAGGGTGGGTTGCATGTATTTGTATCCTTTTTATAATCTTTTCATAGTAAGTATTTCATTAAATAGTTCCTTGTCATTACTTTTGTTGCCTCTTTTCATGCTCTATTATTGTAGTTTCTTGACAGAAAGAGAGCAGAGGTATCTTCTCTGAATGCCTGAATGATCACCCACAAACAAGAAACTGGATATTGACCTTTATCTCTCCTAGTTAAGACTAGGCCAGCAAGGGAACTGGACAATGTAACTTTGTCCAAATATCATTTTTTATACATTCTACATCCATAACTTTAAGCATTTTTCTTGACATAAGTATATTGACAAGTAGAATCTTCAAAGAAAAAGGCATTTTAGTAAATACTGTAAATAAAGTATTATTTCACTTTGAGGTTAGTGAAGCCAAAGTAGGCTTTTAATACTCCATCAAAGGTTAAACTCATGTATACTTAGAGAAGGATAATAATTAAAGTATCCTGTTAGTTAAAAGTAAGAGATGTTATTTGATATTATATATTTGCTTAAGTTACACTTATTTTGTGCATGCTGTTTAAAATCTATGCCTTATAGTGACCACAACTTTCTACCATGGTATGCTCAATTTATTTAAAAACTCTCAGATTTCATTTGTTGGGGTTGTTTCATCACTGGAACTGTATAATGGAGAAAAATAATAGAGCATGATATAAAATAAGGCACATTCAGATATCAATCAACAATGATGTTAGGAGGATATTCAGAACTTCTTTAATAATACAAGAAAAAAGTAAATGCAAATTACGTTAATAAAAATCTTCTCCATTTTAATTTACCAATAACTCAGAATTAACATCATCAGTCTTTTTCTGAAGTAATGGACAATCATGTGTATAATCTTTTCATGCAAAAGAGGCACAATAAAGAACAGAAATGGTATGGACCTAACAGAAGCAGAAGATATTAAGAAGAGTTGGCAAAAATACACAGAAGAACTGTACAAAAAAGACCTTCATGACCCAGATAACCATGATAGTGTGATCACTCATCTAGAGGCAGATATCCTGGAATGTGAAGTCAAGTGGGCCTTAAAGTATCACTATGAACAAAGCTAGTGGAGGTGATGGAATTCCAGTTGAGTTATTTCAAATCCTAAAAGATGATGCTGTGAAAGGTCTACACTCAATATGCCATCAAATTTGGAAAACCCAGCAGTGGCCACAGAACTGGAAAAGGTCAGTTTTCATTCCAATCCCAAAGAAAGGCAATGCCAAAGAATGTTCTACTACTGCACAATTGAACTCATCTCACATGCTAGCAAAGTAATGCTCAAACTTCTCCAAGCCAGGCTTCAACAGTACGTTAAAGGAGAACTTCCAGATGTTCAAGCTGGATTTAGAGAAAGCAGAGGAATCAGAGATCAAATTGCCAACATCCATTGGGTCATCGATAAAGCAAGAGAGTTAGAGAAAATCATCTATATCTGCTTTACTGACTATGCCAAAGCTTTTAACTGTGTGGATCACAGCAAACTGTGGAAAATTCTGAAAGAGACTGGAATACCGGACCCCCTTATCTGCCTCTTGAGAAATCTGTATGCAAGTGAGAAACCAACAGTTAGAACTGGACATGGAACAATAGACTGGTTCCAAATAGGGAAAGGATTACATCAAGGCTGTATATTGTCACGCTGCTTATTTAACTTATACGCAGAGTACATCATGAGAAACGCTGGGCTGGATTAAGCACAAGCTGGAATCAAGATTGCCAGGAGAAATATCAATAATCACAGACATGCAGATGACACCACCCTTATGGCAGAAAGTGAAGAACAACTAAACAGCCTCTTGATAAAAGTGAAAGAGGAGAGTGAAAAAGTTTGTTTAAAGCTCAGCATTCAGAAAACTAAGATCATGGCATCTGGTCCCATTACTTCATGGCAAATAGATATGGAAACAATGGAAACAGTGACAGATTTTGGCAGGGGGGTTGGCCGGGGGCTCTAAAATCACTGCAGATTGTGATTGCAGCCATAAAATTAAAAGACGCTTGCTCCTTGGAAAAAAGCTATGACCAATCTAGACAGCATAGTAAAAAGCAGAGACATTACTTTGGCAACAAAGGTCCATCTAATCAAAGCTATGGTTTTTCCAGTGGTCATGTATGGATGTAAGAGTTGGACTATAAAAAAGCTGAGTGCCAAAGAATTTATGCTTTTGAACTGTGGTGTTGGAGAAGACTCTTGAAAGTCCCTTGGGCAGCAAGGTGATCAAACCAGTTCATCCTAAAGGAAATCAGTCCTGAATATTCATTGGAAGGACTGATGCTGCATCTGAAACTCCAATACTTTGGCCACCTGATGGGAAGAACTGACTCATTTGAAAAGACCCTGATGCTGGGAAAGATTGAGTGCAGGAGTAGAAGGAGACGACAGAGGATGAGATGGTTGGATGGCATCACCAACACAATGGACAGGAGCTTGAGTAAACTCCAGGAGTTGGTGATGGATAGGGAGGTCTAGCATGCTGCAGTTCATGGGGTCACCAGGAGTCAGACGTGACTGTATAACTGAACAACAACCAATCTACGTATGCGTTTGATGTATTCTTGCAAAGTGATTTGTGTGTGTATGTATGGTCTTTGCTGGTCAAATGAAGCCTATTTTCTTATTTATAAACAAAATTTGTGTGAAAATTGGAGCATGCCTAGAAACACCACAAAATGTAATTTCAGAAGTAACAGCTTACTTTAGATCACAGTGAAAATTGGCAGAATTTTGTTTGGGATGCAGATATGGAACAGTAAGCACTTCCGGGACCATCTGAATAGAAATCCTTGTGTAACTTACAAACAGGATTTTTGGTTTAAAAGAAACTGATAATCCTAACAGAAACCAGTTGAGAGCCCATGATAAATTTTAATAACACATATTTGATAAACATTTGTCAACACAATATGATACTTTATAGTTGAAGAAAGCAAGACTTACAGTCAAAAAGACGATTTGCAAAGATAAGGATGAATCTGTTCTAGAAAGAGCAACAGCTGCAGATAGAGTGTGTCTGCTGCATAGAGTTCAAAGGAAGGTGCCACAGCTTATTTGACTGAAAAGGTAGTTTTATTAACCTTTCTGACATCTCCATTATACTGTGAGTGACTTCAAGGGAGAGGCTGTCTTACTCATAGCTGCAAACCCAGAATAGCCTGTTTTATATCCTAGGAACCCAGTTATCTAGGATAGCCTATTATCCTAGGTTAATATCCTAGGAACCCAGTTAACATGTACAGAAAGGAAAGAATTAAGCAAACTTCTACTCTTGATGGGAAACATAGACTATTCTGCAGACAATTTATAACCAAGTTTTTTTGACAAGTGAATATACTGACCCAAGTCTGGTGAGGGTCTGACAGAAGAAAGAAAGGAACAAGTTTTTGAAACAGTTGTAATATTTTTTTAATGATTGCAAGGCAATGAAAATAGGGCATAAATTTAAAAAGAAATTAGGGGAAACACTGAAGACATTACGAAAGTAAAGTCTGTATATGTGACTATATGTTTACTCTATGTGACCTTTAAGAGAGTGAAGCCAAACACAAGAATGAGAGTGACTCCTCAATATTGCCCTATAGAAAATCTGTTTCCTGTGCTCTAAATTTATAGTTCCAACTACTCACTCTGACGACTCTGAGACAATTCTGTCTCAGCATTCTCAACTTAATTTATCTTTAAGCACTTTTTTCTGTGTTCCCACCCACATCAACAGACAACTTGTTTTGTTTCCCAGTCTTGCCTTGGGACTGATACCACTGCCTCCCATCTTCCCAAAGAGGCCTCTCATTAATCTCAAGTAAAAAGTTCATTAGATGGAAAGCAAGTGTTTTTCATTAAGTAGGGGAAGAAAAACTTGTGGATGAGTTAAGTTTCTGATTGCCAGCTTTAGCTTTAAAAGTGTAAAAAGTTCACAAGTGCTGATATAGAGACAAGGAGTAGAAAAGAGAGGAAAGATATAAGAGCAAAGAAGAAAATATTGAAAAATGGACAAAAATAATGCACTAAATTCCCAAGTAGCAATAAGGGTCACAAGCAGACAAGAGATTTATGCTTTATGTTGTTTAAGCTACTAGTACTTTGCTATGAAAATCCTAGCAAAATAATATAGTAAGATATGGGTCTAATTTTCTTGTTTACTTTTTCTTTTACAAATGAATTTTTCATCTCAGTACCACTTATTCAATAACACATTATGAACTTATTGGAGAAGTTGTAGAGAGATTCCCCTTTCCCTTTAGTTATTTGGCTTAAAGGAAGAAAAGATGGAGTACCAGGATTTGGAATGTTAGTCATTCGGTTGTTTCTTCAATTCTTTGTGAGCCCATGGACTGTAGACTTCCAGGCTCCTCTGTCCAGAGAATTCTCCAGGCAAGAGGGTTGGAGTGGGTTGCCATTCTATTCTCCAGAGGATCTTTCCAACCAGGGATCAAACCTGGATTTCCCACATTGCAGGAAAATCCTTTACCATCGGAACCACCAGGAAGTTGAAGGAGAGTACCTAAAGGCCATCTGTGAAAGTATAAAACTCTTGCTCTTAACACAGACAAGATGACTTGCACTATAAAGATAGGAGTCTTGAGAAAAGATCATTAAAAACCCCAAAATTGGTGTTTTGCTAAAACCCTAAAAGAGACAAACCACTGGGGACCACCTATTTTAATGGCTGTTAATGACTTTGTGATATATTTGAACCTCAAAGTAAATATCATAAGAAAGATGAAAGGAAAAAGGAGAAGAATGATTCTAAGAAATAGGGAATATGGAGAGAGAATGACTAAGTTTGGACTGTAATCATCAGCATCAATGGCTTTATTGATACTATCAAAAACTTCATAAAATATAAAAATTTGAAAAAGTTCTAGTCATTATAATGCCAAAAACATAGAACATCTAGGAATAAACAAAATATGTACTATGTAAGAGCATGGAAGAATACTAGAAAGCAATGCTAAAGGGTAAGAAATAAGCACAACAAACTGAGAGTCACATACATGATGCTAAATTTAAAGATTTAAGTACTGCAAAAATGTTATTTCTTTCCAAATAAAATAAAACTAATCTATTCCACTCTTAACTAAATATTGAATTTTATTGGTTTGTGAAAAGCAATTCTACAACTTGACATAAAAAGAATATAAAAATATCAAAAGAAGGAGAAATGTGAACTTATTTTTCTTGAACTTATTTTCTTCAAAAACAAGGATAATTAAGGCATAGAATTTTAGCATATGGATAAAATGGAATAAGAAAATAGAATGTGTGCGTATATATATATCTATACACACTAGGGAGTAACATACATACAGTTTAAACATACATAGAGTATGGACTTAGAATATGATTCAAAAGACTTCTCCAATAAGTTCATAATGTGTTATTGAATAAGTGGTATTGAGATGAAAAATTCATTTGTAAAAGAAAAAGTAAACAAGAAAATTAGACCCATATCTTACTATATTATTTTGCTAGGACTTTCATAGCAAAGTACCAGTAGCTTAAACAACATAAAGCATCTTCCGCACAATTCTAGAGGTAAGAGATAGGTATCAGCCGCATTGGCTCCTTCCGAAGTCTCTTTCCTTGGCTTGTAGATGCTGCCTCCTTCCTGTTTCTTCATAGTTTTCCTTTTGTGTGTGTCAGTGCCCTAACCTTCTCTTCTTACAGGGGCACAGACCCATTGGATTAGAGCCCACCCTTACGACCTCATTTTATCTTAAACACCTCTTTGAAAAAGCCTTATCTCCAAAGGTAGTCCTTCCTAAAGGAAATCAGTCCTGAATATTCATTGGAAGGACTGATGCTGAAGGTGAAACTCCAATACTTTGGCCACCTAATGCGAAGAGCTGACTCATTTGAAAAGACCCTGATGCTGGGAAAGATTGCGGGCAGGAGGAGAAGGGGATGACAGAGGATGAGATGGTTGGATGGCATCACTGACTCAGTGGACATGAGTTTGGGTAAACTCTGGGAGCTGGTGATGGACAGAGAGGCCTGGCGTGCTGCAGTCCATGGGGTCACACACAGTCTGACACGACTGAGTGACTGAACTGAACTGAACTGAACTGAATCACATTCTGTGGTAGGTAGTGAGGGTTAGGACTTCAACATACATATTTGGGGAGAACAGAATTCAGCCCATAACACTTATATAAAGTGAAAGTGAAAGTCACTCAGTCGGTCTGACTCTTTGTGACCCCATGGACTATACAGCCTATGGAATTCTCTAGGCCAGAATACTGGAGTGCATAGCCCTTCCCTTCTCCAGGGATCTTCCCTACCCAGGGATCTAACCCAGGTCTCTTGCATTGCAGGTGTATTCTTTACCACCTAAGCCACAAGGGAGGCTTATATAAAGTGTATTTCAAAAGAATTAAGGAATTTTTAAAATAACTAAAACAGTATCCTTTTGACCTCAATGCATTGGTTTCAGAGATTCGGTGAACATCCTGGAAGTGTCAGGCCAAATTTTCTGTGTTTGACATTTGTGCATATTTCTGAGGGAGAGGCTTTATCTTTCATAAGGTTTATTAAAGTATCTGTAATTAAAATTTTCTTTAAAGTTTAGAACGTTAAACTAGGGGAACATGTAAATGACATTTACATGATATTGAAATAGGTAAAGACTCCCCAAGTCTAACTGCAAAAGCACATGCTCTAAAGCAAAACAGATGTATTTGACTACATAAATATTAAACAATTTTTCAGAGAAAGACACTGTTAACAAAGTTAAAAGTAAAATTCTGCTGGAAATAATTACAGCATTGACAGAGAAGTAGCATAAAATGGAGCTAAACACACAAGTTTGAAATGGAATATACACACACTCACCCTTAGTACTACCTTATCATTACTAGCTATGTGATTTTCCAACGATTGGGTTCCTCTCATTCTTTATTCAAGTCTAAAATAGCAATTACAATACTATTTCATAGGATTATTGAGAAAATTATATAGAAATTTTATTTGTAAGTTCATATGACTCACATTTAGTATGAATCAACAAATATTAAATACAAGGGGCTTCCCTCATAGCTCAGTTGGTAAAGAATCTACCTTCAGTACAGGAGACCCAGGTTCGATTCCTGGGTCAGGAAGATCCCCTGGAGAAAGAAATGTCAGCCCACTTCGGTATTCTTGCCTGGAGAATCCCCATGGACAGAGGAGCCTGGCAGGCTACAGTCCATGGGGTCACAAGAGTCAGACATGACTTAGTGACTAAACCACGAGTATTAAGAGGGCAAAGAGTCTATATATGTGGTATAAGTAACTGTACCCGATTCTCTTTAAAAATATGAAAAAAAAAAAAACACCTTGACAAAAACTTGGCATCAGACATGAACAGAAATCCTAGAAAAGTAGTGCAAGTGGTGGAAATCCTCAGAAATAATATACAGCCTCTGCTCAGAGGTTAAAGCATCTGCCTGGAATGCAGGAGACCCAGGTTCAGTCCCTGGGTCAGGAAGATCCCCTGGAGAAGGAAATGGCAACCCACTCCAGTACTCTTGCCTGGAGAATCCCATGGAGTGAGGAGCCTCATAGGCTACAGTCCATGGGGTCGCAAAGAGTCGGACACAATTGAGCAACTTCACTTTCACTTTTACTTTCACTCACACTCAGAGTAACAGGCCAGGGTAAGTTGCCTAGAGTTGGTCCTAAATTGAATTTAGTTCATACATTATTAATGGATAATGTGGAGCATATCATAAGTATTTAATAAATAAATGTGAAATAAATAGTTTTTACTTCAATAATATTAGGTAATAAATTTAACCTACATTAATGTTTTAGAAGTTAAAAATAGAATAAACCATACAAATAAATAAGATTAAAATAGAAATAATTCTAAAGAAAATAAGTGCATGAAGCAAGTGACAAGACAGGATTTAAAAGAAACTAAAAAGATCACAAATCACAATGGTAGAATGACTTATAACAACTCCAAGTTACCATAGGCTAAATATTTATAACAGATACTCAAAACAGTAATGAAGTAGCACATTCCACAGAGAAGATGAAGGGTGGTAGGAAAGGAAGAATCAGTTGGAGTCAATCACTTGTATAACTTGAATGAGTTTGGCAACATCCCGTGTTTTGGAGAGTTCCACTCCTAGGGAAGGTGGGGAATCTTAATTTCTTTTCCCTCTCTCACTCACCCTTTCCCTTGACTCGTTCTTCCTTCAGCTCATATTGTCATCACAGGTGTTGTAGCTCTATAATTAAAATAGGGTCAACTGTGTCACTTGCAGATGGTAGACAGCCCAGTTTCTCCCCAGGCTCACCTTCCACTAACACAGCCTCTTTCTTCATATGTTCAAATTTTTTCCTGCCTTGGTTCATTGTGAGAAGGAAATTAGATGCCATATGTGAATGCACTTTAAAGTAACAGTGCAATAGAATATTTTAACATTATAAATAACTGCTTTGCAGTTATATGAGTCAAAAACATCTGCCCATTGAGGTTTGAAAAGGTTCTGTTTAAGGACTCAAATGCCTGTGACTCTCACTAATGCTTAACCTCATCATTTGTCTCACAGCAATGCATTACCAGCACCCTACTTACACCTACCTGGAGAACTAGTATGCCAGCCTTCCACTGAGAGAGGAGCATTTCAGGAAGCTCTGAAACCCCAGCTGACAAAAAAAAAAAAAAAAGGATAATGAGGCCACAAAACTGCTAATACTCCTATACCGGGAGATTGAGTATAAATCAATTAAGCTTAGATATCTCCTATGTTTTAGGTCCAATCAGTTAGAAGAATAGCTTCCCCGGAGTAAGAATAGGGAAGGCAAGGAAAGGGAAGCGAAAGTAAAAGATATGAACCCACACCACGACAGCAGGAAGGAATTTCACCATGCAAACTGCTAAGACAGGGGCACAATAACTGAGTGTTGTCACCCATAGGTGATGGGAGAAAGAAGATCCCTTAACTATATTGCTTAAGCCAGTCTCCTAACTCCCAGACTAGCTTCCCTTCCTCTAAGGAATGCCACTTCCCATTAGCCCTTACGTTTGTTAGTCTGAGTGTTTTACAAAATGGACCACCTCACATAGGAACTTATGAAACAGATTTTTGTCATAAGATTGGACCACAGTAAGCAGATGGGGTAATGTGAAGCTTCAAGAGAGAGAGAGCTCATTTTCAATTATTCATAGGAAATACACCTCCAGACTGCAGAAATAGCCCCCGTGAGATGAACCCATGCCACACACACCTGCCCTATTTTTATTTTTCACTTTGGCTTGGCACCTCACATACACAAAGTCTCTCCGAGATTACAGTGGTTTGGTTGATTGCCAATGGCTGATATTACATCATTGAGATGAGAACTACATTAGCCATGCCTTTGATGTGCCCTGCATAGAGTGGAAATGGCAGAATATATCCCTAAATATATGTAGCCTACATCTGGATGTGACAAGATACAAATTTTCTTCAGCACTCTGAGTTGCATTACTTGAAGTGTTAATTTTCATGTGCTGAGATTTTTTTTAATCCAGCAAATTAATATTCTCAAGCAGTAAAGTGCAGTGGATAATCTTAATAATATAAAACTCTCCTCATTATTTTTCCAAGTTTAATTTTGCCCTATTTACAGCCCATTTAGATAAAGCAAATTAAAGAGGCCATTCTTTTTGCATCTGTGTGCAAAACTGTATACTAGCATGTCAATGAGGAATATCTCAGCTTAGTAGCAATTATTCATACTGAATGTGTATTTATGTCTAGATATTTACAAATGCATATGTATCTCATTGCCACTTTGCAAAAAATATACCTGAGTTTATTCTTAGGTGGTCTGAAGAAGACATTTCTCTTTTAGTTTCTCTCAGAAGTAAAAAATAATTGTCTAGCTCCAGAATGTTGCTTACCATTACTGGTTGTGGCCTTGGGGACTGTTACTTTATTACCTTTCTGAACTGTACTTCAAAGGAATTAATTAATTGATGCTCTTAGCAGCCTCATCCTGACAAAAACATATGATTCTCAAATGTTAAACATGGAACCTCTGATGAAACTGTCAGGAAAAAGCTGAAAGTGGTTATTAATATGGCTTTTGATAAATATCTGCTCAGCCTCACACTGTGCCTCGTCTGTTTTCATTGTGGAAAGTAGTTAATCTGATTGATGAAGATCCTGGTTCATATTGTCTCCCATGCTGAGTTTAATAACGGTACTTTTTTTTTCCCAAAAATTCTTATTTTCAAGCGAAGATGTTTGTGTCTTCTCATTTGATTGTCTTCTGGAACACAGACTGTAAGTGGGGTCCCTGGAACCCCCTAAGAAGGAAGGAGTTCCTTACCGTGACACAATCCCATAAACACAAGAAATGGGGCTGGTTTCCTGGCCCTGGCTCTTTGCAAAAGTGAGGGCTAATGGGGTTGCTGTCAAATACTAATGCTAATGCACCAGGCATAGAAGAGAAAGCCCATCAGGATAAATCAGGCAGGCAGCACAGATAGGCTACAAGCCTTGGCTCATTATCGTTATCCACCA
The DNA here is from genome assembly GCA_917880005.1 of Nanger dama. Lineage (NCBI taxonomy): Eukaryota > Metazoa > Chordata > Mammalia > Artiodactyla > Bovidae > Nanger > Nanger dama. The sequence continues at coordinate 45,049,576 of CAKJTW010000007.1, forward strand.
TCTCCCATGAACCATAACTTTTTCTTATGATAATTCAAATAGTTTCACTTTTAGGTTAAGCACAATCGCAGCAATGTCTGACACAGTAGAGAAAGGGCTGTGCTTCATGGCAGCCATGCTCTAACTATGGTGCAGCCTTTTAAGTTTCCTTTCCCACCTGAATTGCTAAAATGTTGGCCTATATCACTGTCTCCAACACAGTAGAAAAGAAATTCTGATGCAAGAAGATAGTTCAAAAATTAGTCTGATTGGAAGCAGTAAGAGATCAGTTTTTAAATAATCTCTTAACGTCAGAATAATAAGCCATTATGAAAATTCAAGCAAATATGGAAAAAAAAATTTTGTGGTCAGTGGCTCAGATGGTAAAGAATCTTCCTGCAATGCAGAAGATGTAGGTTCAATCACTGGGTCAGGAAGATCTCCTGGAGAAGGAAATGGCTACCCACTTCAGTATTCCTGCCTGGAGAATTCCATGGACAGGGGAGTCTGGTGGGTTACAGTTCATAGGATCTCAAAGAGTCAAACATGACTGAACGACTACCTTCCATTTCCACTTCCATAGCAAACATGACCAAATTATGAATCAGAGCTTAAACAAGAAAGATAACATGGTGCTAAAGTCTCCATTCTTTTGGTAAAAGGTCTCAACCACACAGGCAACTATGCTGCTGCATTCAGTTCACTATCACAGATTGAGCAGAACAACTGTTTGTCATTTTATGTGTTGATGCAGATGTCAACATCCTTGTGAACCATCTAGATCTGTAATTTGCAAACCCTGAAAGCTATGCATTCTCCCTTGTTCAGCAGTACCTTTTCTGCATCAGCTAATAATGGGTTGTTGGATAAGAAACTTATCTTCAATTATTTTCTAAATGCCTTTCTAAATGCTAAGTGTGTGTCTGTTCATAAACTTCATATATATGCACACACACTTGCACACAGTCTCTAAAACAATGTGTATCTTAAAGAAATTAATACTTATTTTACATTAATCAATATTGAGTGGATAAGGTCAACACACTCTGAAATGAAACTAGCCTCTTTCTTAAACATTTCTCTTACTCATTAGGACTTTTGCTCTTGATATTAATCTTAATCATCTGGCTTAAGATAGTGGTTGTTAGTTTTCTCCACTATGAAGTCATTTCCGTCACTCTCTCCCTTCTACAATGTATTTTTGGAAGGAAGTCCCAATGCACATTCCACAATAAGTGGGTGGGAGTTATGCTTCACCTCACAGAGGGCTAAATATATATAATAATTATCAGGAAATATTCTGCCTTGCAGGTTTTTCTGTTCTCCCCATATATTCAATCATTTATTTATGTCAATACAGGTTCATATATATTTATTTTATAATTTCAATTATAAATTAACTATATTTTTGCTCAAATTATTTCAGCTTTGGCTAGTCTAGTGGAAGTGCTTTGAATTTCTATGTCATTTTGACATACTTCTGTCACTGCAGATCTTGTGGTTTTTGCAGGAGTGGGGCACACTTCCCTACATTTTAATACCACAAAGATGTTCCAGTATCATTTTATATATTTTCTGTATCATTCCTAAAATCAAACTTATATCCAAGGATATCTAGTACCATTTTGGAGACTGGTACCAGAAACCAAGATCTAAGTACTAAGATTATTAGAAATTATGCTTTAATTAAAAATCTCTATTTCAAAAACAAATTATTATTTTGTATGCCTCTGATGATATCACCTTAAAATAAATTGGACAGGGGGAGCAGCATGAATTCTAGGAAAAAAATTAAATCATGTATTTCAATGATATGACAACACACAAAACCTGTATAAACATTTCTCCTTGTAGGAGAGCACTTAAACACTGAAAAACTATATCTGGCCAAAAAGAATGTTTTTGAGGTATTGTTTCATTTTACCATTTGACTGTTTTCTTAAATTAGATGCTTAAATGTTATTCCATATTTTAATTCCAAGTTAGTAGAAGAAATAGGGGGTAGTGGATAAGGCAAGATGAACATTAGAGATGATCAGAGAAATTAAAAACTGAATTAAAGAACCTGATAATGCCTTTTTAAAATTAAAATCAGTAAATTTAGTTGCATTATAAAGATATTATTTTACAAAAAGATAATTTGGAAAATGTTTTTTTAAAATTAATTGTTTCTTAGCTAAACATACAAAATTCTATTATTCTATCATTATTTTTATATCTTGAAAATATAAATTATATATCAGTGGCATCAAATTCCTTAGTTTCATCCCAGTTAAAACAAACATTCATTCAAGAATGGGGAATTTATCAAATGATATAAAGGACCAGAATAGTTCATTCAGAAATCAAAGAAATTTTCTGGGTTTCATTCTTTATTTGTTATTATTGTTTAATCGCTAAGTCATGTCTGACTCTTTTGCAACCCCATGAACTGTAGCCTGCCAGGCCCCTCTGTCCATGGGATTTCCTAGGCAAGAATACTGGAGTGGGTTGCCATTTCCTTCTCCAGGGGATCTTTCCGACCCAGGGATCAAACCCATGTCTCCTGAATTGGCACGCAGATTCTTTATTACTGAGCTACATGGGAAACCCCTGAAGATATATACAGAAATGAAAATAGAACTAGTATTAAATGTTTATTAAGAATGCTGTACACTGTATTTTATGAATTCTTAGCTAAATTAATTGGTAAAACAGAATAAGAAGCAAAGAGATGACTCTGAAGAAGATAAAATTTCTTACAATTCATTTGAACTAAAAGAGTTTCTTAAAATAGTAAGCATTTTACTTCAAAAATTTTTGTTCTGTGAAGTTTAACTACTTTAAGTGTATACAATATATAAATAGTGTTAAAATATATAGCATACATATTTACTGATTTTATATTATTAACATGTTGAATTATAATTTTGCAGTACATGTTTATTCTCTCAATTAGATTAATTCACTTTCAATAATACTTATGAAGAGTCTATTCTGAATGTTATATGTAATGATTAAGAGTACAGGGTCTGTAATTAAAATACCACATTCAAATCCTGAATCCACTGCTTACAAAGTGTGTATTGACATTGGGCAAGTTGATTCACCTTCTTAAGTCTTAATTTCCTCTTGTAAGAAATGATATATAAGGATATGCTATTAGTAGATATGTATGTGATATATAAGTAGATATAGATATAATCACATGATATGTTACCATCATAGTTCTAGATGAGAAAATACCCTGTATATTCTGGAGATTCAATGCTAACATCATAGTTATTGCCCTCAGTGAGTTTTTACTCTATTGGATAGCAGATAAGTAAAAAGCTGTTTTTAACATACTATGGTGAAGACATAAGCAAAATGCGAAGAACATATGTAAACAGGCAAGTCCCATAGATTTGGGATTTAGGGCTGTGTCGCTCATTTCTTTTCTATTAATAGACACTTGGCCTAGTTGCTCAGCCCCTTTCAGCTCTTTTTGATTATAGCACAATACCAGGGACAAAAGTCCAGGGATACAACCACAGCTGTGGAGATTTTTGTTTTCTCCTTTATAAATAACAAAGGTTAGCAAAACTGCACAATTGTGGTGGCCTGCAAAATTGTCAGCTTACTTACTTTTTTTTTTTTTTTTTTATGGAAGCATATATACGTCTAAGATGAAAGCATTCACTTGAACACTTTTAAAAAATCCATCTGGTGATGAATTAATGCTTGGGATAGCTGATAGCTAATCTCCAGAGTTGTTTCTATCTACTTGTCATTTCTTCCCATTAGAACTTCAGTTTCATGATTCTACCTTTACCTTAAACCAAATGGAGTTAGAGGTAAATGCACAGCATGCTGAAATAAACTTTTAATATGGTATGGTAAAGAAACATTTGTAACTTGTGAAATATCCTTATTTAGACAGACATAAGTCTATTCAAATTGTTTCTTCTTGTCTGAATTTTGGTAGATTCTGTCTTCCTAGGAGTTGATTCATTTAATCTAGATTATCGAATCTGTGGTCATAGAGTTTTTTTATAAATATTACTAAAACTTTGATAATTTTTTGGTATCTAAGTTTGTGATATATCTTGATCTGTAGCTTTCTTGCAAAGTCTATTTCTGATTTCTGTTATCAGGGTAATGCTGGCCTTAGAATGAGTTAGGAAGTATTCCTTTTGCTTTTATCTCCTGGAAGAGATTGTAGAAAACTGATATAATTTGTTCTTTAAGCATGTGGGAGATTTCACCAGTGAACCCATCTGGGCCTAGTGCTTTGTTTTGGAAAGTCATTGATATCAGTTCAAATTTCTCTAATAGATATGTCCTAATTGTCTATTCCTCTTATGTGAGTTTTGAGAGATTATGTTTTTCAGTGGATTTGGTCCATTTCCTCTAAATTAACATATATGTAATCATAAAGTTGTTCATATTATTCTGGTATTATTCTTTTAATGTCCATAGTATCTGCAGTAACGTTCCCACTTTCATTTTTGATATTATTTTTAGTGTTTTTTCACTTAGCCTGACTATAGGTTTTCAATTGTACTGATTTTTTTTTATTTTAAAAAGTATCCTTTGGTTTTGGGGTTTCCTCTAGTGATTTTTCTTTTTGTTGTTTTCAATTACTATTCTAATTTTTATTATTTTTCTCTGCTTACCTTGTATTTAATTTACTATTTGTTTTGTAGTTTGCTAAGGTGGAAATTTAAAGTCTTGATTTTAGATTTTTCTTCTGTGCATCAAGGCTGTAGATTTCCCTCTTAGCACTTCTTTTACTGCAACCCACAAATTTAATAAGCTGTGTTTTTATTTTCTTTCAGTATCAATATTTTAAAACTTTCAAATTTTAAAACTTTTTTGACCTATGTATTATTAAGAGTTATGCTGTTTAATCTCCACGTATTTGGGGATTTTTCAAGCTATTGTTCTGTTACTAGTTTTCAGTTCAATACTACTGTGTTCTAAAAGCAGCCATAGTATAATCTTTAAACTTGTTAAGGTATGTTTTATGACCCAGAATATTATTTATTATGATGAATGTGTCATGTGAGCTTCAAAAGAATGTGTATTCTTCTGCTGTTGAAGTACTAAATAGATATCAATCAATCTAGTTGATTGACGGTGCTACTGAGATCAATTACTAATTACTCAGATCAATTACTGAAGCCAATTACTAACCCTTACTAATTTTCTGCCTGCCAAATCTGCACATTTCTGATAGCGAAATGTTAGAAACCCCAACTGTAATAGTGTTTCATCTATTTCTCCTTACAATTCTTTCAGATTTTGCCTCACACTTTTTTTTTTTTTTTTTGATGTTGTTTTCTTTGTGGCTATGTTTATAAAACACTTTGTAAAAGTATAGTTGATTTACAATGTTGTTCCCTTACATGTTTTGACCCTGTGCTGTTAGGAGCTTGCATATTAAAGATTGTTATGACTGTCCAGATGGAGCTAGTGTTAAAGAACGTATCTGCCAATACAGAAGCTGTAAGAGATGTGTGTTCAATCCCTGGGTCAGGAAGATCCACTGGAGAAGGAAATGGCAACCCACTCCTGTATTCTTGCCTGGAAAATCCCATGGATGGAGGAGCCTAGCGAGCTATAGTCTGTAGGGTAGCAAAGAGTCGGGACATGACTGAGCAACTAAACACACAAATATCGTCCTAAAGAATTGAAACTTTCATTGTTATATAAGGCCCCATTCCACTCTGATAAATTTCCTGGCTCTGAATCTTCTTTTCCTGAAATTAATATAGCTACTTACATTTTCTTTTGGTTAGTGTTAATACAGAATATATTTTTATATCCTTTTAATTATAACCTACATGTATAGTTATGTTTGGGATTAGATCAGATTGACAGAGTGCCTGAAGAACTATAGATGGAGGTTCTTAACATTGTACATAAAGATGAAAAGCAGAAGAAGAAATGCAAAAGGCAAAATGATTGTCTAAGGAGGCCTTACAAATAGCTGAGAAAAGAAGAGAGGTGACAGGTAAAGGAAAAAAAGAAAGATATATCCATCTGAATACAGAGTTCCAAAGAACAGCAAGGAGATACATGAAAGCCTTTCTAAGTGATCAATGCAAAGAAATAGAGGGAAACAATAGAATGGGAAAGACTAGAGATCTCTACAAAGATATTAGAGATATCAAGGGAACATTTCATGCAAAGATGGGCACAATAAAAGACAGAAATGGTATGGACCTAACAGAAGCAGAAGATATTAAGAAGAGGTGGCAAAAATACACAGAAGAACTATTAAAAAAAAAAAAAGATCTATGACAAGCCCAGGCAGCATAGTAAAAGCAGAGACGTTACTTTGCTGACAAAGGTTCATATAGTCAAAGATATGGTCTTTACAGTAGCTATGTATGGGTGTGAGAGTTGGACCATAAAGAAAACTGAGCACTGAAGAATTGATGCTTTGCAGCTGTGGTGTTGGAGAAGACTCTCACACAGCAAGATCAAACCAGTCATTGGAAGGACTGATACTGAAGCTGAAACTCCAAAACTTCGTCCACATGATTCACTGGAAAATGCCCTGATGCTGGGGGAAGATCGAAGGCAGGAGGAGAAGGAGACAAGGGAGGATGAGATGGTTGGATGGCATCACTGACTTGATGGAATGAGTTTCAGCAACTCTGAGAGTTGGAGATGGACAGGGAAGCCTGGCATGCTGCAATCCATGGTGTTGCAAAGAGTTGGACACAGCTGAAGGACTGAACTGAATTGATAGTTATGCTTAAATTAACTTTCTTATGGATAATATATAATATGTTAATTACATTATATTACATATTATACAATTATATAATTGATTGTTTTCTGTTTTTTGACTGGGATGTGCAGCATATGGTATCTTAGTTCCCCAACCAAGGATCAAATCTATGTCCCCTGTAATAGAAGCACGGGGTTTTGAACTGTATTTTAATCGGTGTAGTAGACCACTGACACTTAAAGTGATTGTTGATCCTATTTGTATTAATATCTACCATATTTATTATTGCCTTTATTTGTTGTCCTTGTTCTTAATTCCTATTTTTTGTCCTCTGCTACTAGCCACAGATTCCCTCAAATTCTATTTGTCTGTGAAAGTCTTTACTTCCCCTTCACATTTTTAGTGAGATATAATTGATGTACACTATATTCCTCACTGTTGAAGAACAATCTCACAGGGTAGAGAATATTTTAATTCTTTAATCTCTGAACACGTTAAACATCTCATTATACTTTCCTTGCTTGTGTAATTTTTGAAAATAAGTCACATATAAGTCGCATCTTTGCCCCTTTATAGATAAATTTTTTCCTCCTCTGGCTTCTTTAAAGATTTTTTGTTCACCTTTGACTTTCTGTAGTTTGAATTTGACATACCTAGGTATAGATCTTTTTGTATTTATCCTACATTTATCTTATTACTTATCCTGGATCTACTGTTTGACATTAATTTAGGGAAATTCTCAATCGTTAATTTCAAATATATCTGCTTTTCTTTCCTTTATTCCCCTTCTGGTATTCCTATTTTACCTCTGTTACACCTTCTGCAGTTGTCCCACAGTTCTTTTATAAGTTATTTATATGTTTTTAGTATTTTTTTTCTTTTTGCCTTTCAGAATTAGAAGTTTCTATTAACATATCCTCAAGTTCACAATTTTTTTCCCTCAACTGTGTCTACTCTACTAAGGAGTCCATTGAAGACATCCTTCATTTCTGTTAGTGTGTTAAAAACTCTGGAATTATTTATTGTTTCTTAGAATTTCCAGCTCTCTGCTTATGGTTCCCTTCTGTTCTTGTATGCTGTCTTTTTTATCTATTAGAGACCCTAGCATAATAACCGTAGTTGTTTAAATTCACTTTCTGGTAATTCTAACCTCCCTGTCTTATCTGAGTCTGCTTCTAATGCTTTGTCCTTTCAAACTGTGCTTTTGACCTGTGGTATGTATGCCTTGTCATTTTTTTCTTGCTAGTCGGCCATAATGTGCTGGGTAAAGGGAGCCAAGATAAACAAGGCTTTAGTAACATGGAGGGTTTCCCAGATGACTCAGTGGTAAAGAGTATGCCTACCAAGCAGAAAATGCAGCTTTGATCTCTGGGTCAAGAATATCCTCTGGAGAAGGAAATGACAACCCATTCCAGTATTCTTGCCTGGAAAATCCCATGGACAGAGGAGCCTGGTAAGCTAAGGTCCACAGGGTCGCAAAGAGTCAGACACGATTTAGTGACTAAACATCAATAACAAACATAGTGGTAAGTGCAGGATGAGGGCAAGCATTCTCTGCTGCTGCTGCTAAGTCGCTTCAGTCGTGTCCGACTCTGCGCGACCCCATAGACGGAAGCCCACCAGGCTCCCCTGTCCCCGGGCTTCTCCAGACAAGAACACTGGAGTGGGTTGTCATTTCCCTCTCCAATGCATGAAAGTGAAAAGTGAAAGGGAAGTCGCTCAGTCGTGTCCGACTCTTAGCGACCCCATGGACTGCAGCCCACCAGGCTCCTCCGCCCATGGGATTTTCCAGGCAAGAGTACTGGAGTGGTATAGTTAAATCTTAGTTTTTTAGTGAACTTGTGCTTCTGAGCTGTGAACTGCACAATTGCTTCTCAGATTTTCCCTGTCATTGTGTGGGGCAATATGCCTGTCGTGAGCCTCCCCCACATGGAAAGTTACAGTGGGCTGAAGTTCCTTACTTCTCTTCCCCAGATGGAAGGACAGAGTAAGCAGGATTTGGGCATTTCCCTTCCACTAGATGAGGTTGACTCTGATAATACAGTCTAGGCTCTTAAACAGTTTCTTCTGAAGGAAGTTTTTGTGAAGGAGGCAGGTTGCTCTGGACTATTTCAATATGGTCCTTCTCTCCTGCTGGAAGTATGAGGGTTCTTTTTCTCTGCAATATTCACTATGGGAACCTAATATAGTTCCTGGAAGTAAAACTCACAAGGGTATATAGTCAATCCCCACCACCCTCCCACCCCCGTGATTGAGGGGTGCCCACAGTGTTTTTACCTCTCTGAGTTTTTTACCCGGATCTCTGACAACTTATTCATTATTTTCAGTTTTTCCTATCCCAGTACTGGTTCCTGTGGAGAATTCTGCTTGAGAATTTAGGCTCCAGTAAGTCTTGTTTCCCTGTCTGTCTCTCAAATTTGGTAGTAATGGTTTGCCCTGAAACCTCACTTCTTGGAATGAACTGAGTTGTTGATTATTTTAGTTTGTTCATCTATTTATTCCTTAGGACAGAGTGACAACTTCTAAGCTCCTTATGTGTTGAACTGAAAGCTGGAAAACTCTCCTTATATTTTTGTTAGTCTCTTTAAGATAGACTATAGCTGAAGTTTTAAATCCTATCTTCAATCCTTGTCATCTAATTGCAATTTTGTGTGATTATTGATATACTTAAGATAACCCTATCATTTTCTACACTCTTTTTCTGATTCTTTCTTTTCTTCATCCTCTGTTTAAAAAGTTCTAGTATTTCTTTGATAGAATGTGCTCAGTCATGTCTGACTCCTTGCAATCCCATGGACTGTGGCCCACCAGTCTCCTCTGCCCATGGAATTTTCCAGGAAAAATACTGAAGTGAGTTGTACTTCCTATTCTAGTGGACCTTTCTGACCCCGGGATCAAACCCACATCTTGTGTCTCCTGCACTGGCAGGCAGTTTCTTTCCCACTAGCACCACCTGGGAAGTCCCCTGTCCTCTATTTATTCTGATGCATTTAATAATTTTCATTTTATTCTTTTTTCTTCATTTTGGAGACATTCAGTTTCTATTAATTTAGTGATTTTGGCATTATGTTTAACAGAAAATTTATATTTTTCAGTACCGTGATTCTTTCAAGCAATACAAAAAGACAAATCACTTTTTTCCCACCTTCCTAACTTACAAGGTAATGTTTTTTCAGCATTTTAGTTATACTTTTCTTCCCAAATAACATTGTAAGTGTTAAACTTTGTTCTTCATGCAAGGTTTATGTATAACAGATATTAACCATTTCCTGTGTACATCATTTATTCTTACTTATCAGCCCTTCCAAATTAAATCAAAATCCTTCATGAAATATATTTCTACAGGAAGAATTTTTGGTGTAAGTTTTGCTAGTGTTAAATGCCTTCTTCTTCTGTTTATCTGAAATTGTCTTGATTTTAAACCATAATTCTCAAAATATAACTTTGCTTGCTATATAATTTGAGATTGAGCTATTTTTTTTATCAGCACACAGAAAATATGATTTAACATTCTGCTGCCATGAGTAGTTGAGTTGCCAGTTTGCTTGTTTAAAAAAAAAAAACAAGGTAGTTTTTTTTTTTTCTTTTATTTAATTCATCTCTGACTTCTAAGAACTTAATATGCTTGGTGTTCTAGGTCTATGATATGTTTGGATCTGACTGACTATCCTTTTATTCATCTTGTGTGGAATGTTTAAATCTAGTGGGTCTCTTGAATCTGGTTTTGTTGTCTTGGCCATCAATGCTCACTTTAAATTTGTCCCTCATATGATTTACCGATTCTTCATTGATTAGATATATATTAGACATGCTCATTCTAATTTCAGTGTCTTTTAACCTCTCCTTCATATTTTTTATCAGTTATCTTTCTGTGCAATTTGCAATTCCTCCCTCTGAGTTTCATAAGCTCACTAATTCTTTCCTTACTTGTGTCATTTTGGTGTTTAATCCATCCATACCATTTTAAATTCTTATATCTTCCATTTCTAACTTAGGATTTTCTCTTTGAAATACTGAATTTATAATGATATTGCAATACTTGAATGCTTTATAGATTTACTTCAGTTATCAATGGCTTTTGTCAGCTCTAGTCCTAGAGTCTAGGTTCCTCTCATATTTTGTGATTCTTATCTCTGGTTTCATTTTCTTGTACTTTAGGTTAGTATTTTAAGTTATGTATTGAAAATGCATTCCTCCAAAGACTATATGCTTTTGCTTGCCAGGCTTCTGAAAGCACAACATATTTGGGGCTATTTTTAAAATACTTTAGATTACGGCTTTTTGTTTGTTTGTTTTTTTGTTTTCATCAGTTAGGTACAAATCTCAAGTGAGATAAAGAAACTGCTTTCAAATATTCAAAGCAAAATCCTTCCCACACACTCCCATGTAGCATCAAGTTTAAATAGTCAAGTTTTATTTTCCATTTTGGGAGGTAAGGTTATTTTTAGTTTTCTCGTATATTGAGTTTGTATCAATCTGGGATTTCAGCTTTATTCTTGCATCTTCAATTAGATTTTCTACGTGGACAGTCTCTAGGATTAGTTCCTGATCCCTGTCTAATTTGTGGCTATCAAAATTAGCTTCCTTTGTCACCAGAGTTAGGGAGGAATCTACAAGTTCAAGAGTGGCTTGAGTGCACTCTTATCTTTATGGATTCCAACATTCATGTTGTCTTTGCCTTTGAGGATTCTTCATTTCCTTCACTAAGAATTTTCTTCCAAATTTATTTATTTGTTTATTACTATTTATTATGTTACCAAGATTGCTGTTTTCAGGAATATGTTTATTCAGGGTACTGAGTACTCCAAACTCAGAAAAAGAATTTCCAAGGCTTCCCTGGGGGCTCAGCAGTTAAGAATCCACCTACCAATGCAGGAGATATAAACACAGGCTCAGTCTCTTGGTTGGGAAGATCCTCTGGAGGAGGAAATGGCAACTTACCCTGGTATTTGCTTGGGAAGTCCCATGGGCAGAGAAGCTGGTCACTATAGTCCCATGGGGTCACAAAGAGTTGGGCAGAACTTAGTGACTAAACAACAACAAAATTCCTTCCTTAATGTCTTTCTTAAGTCTCTCTGTATCAGGATTTTACATGCACAAATACCCTGAAACCACCGTTTTCAACTCCAAAGATTCTCACGTTGTCAAACCCAAATGTTATTCAGTACTTGTTACTCAATATTTATTATAATATGACAGTTATACTTTGTTCTTTTTGAAAGGTTTTTTTCTTTTGGTTTCCAGGTATCACACCTCCCTGGTTCTCCTCTTTTCACACACATCACTCCTTCTCAGGAGTGAGAGTGAATAGCATGATAACATTTCTTTTATTTTTATTTGAAAAATAAGAAAATAAATATCAATAAATAACCTTCTAATTCAGCAAGTTGAAATAATTTTACATTTGACCTTCTCACTGTATTAATCAATTTGAGGCAAGTTTTACTGAAGCAAAAATTTCCATTCTCAATGTGTTTACCTAAAAGAGTAAAGGATTCTCACTCCATATCACAAAAAGAAGCAGCCCCTAGCTAGAGAATTTAGCCTTATGACAGAAGGAAAGACTATGGCAGAGCCATATAATGGCTCTAAGGGACATACTCAAAGGTTGATACAAAGCCCCTTTACTCACATGTCATTGGCCCAGGCAAATCACATATCAAGTGCGGTGTCAGTGAAACAGGAAGCCATAATTGTGAAGAGGAACAATACAGGTCACAAGTCCAAATGTGATGTTAAAAGTGTGGGAAGGGGGACTCCTCTGGTGGTTCACTGGTTAAGAATCCACCTGCCAATACAGGGTACACGGGTTTAGTCCCTGGTCTGGGAAGGTACCTCATGCCACAGAGCACTAAGCCCATACACTGCAACTACTGAAGCTCATGAACCTAAAGCCTGTGCTATGCAACAAGAGAAGCCACCACAATGAGAAGCTCATGCACTGTAACAAAAACCCAGCACAGCCATAAACAAATGAATAAATTTTTAAAAAGATAAATAAAAGTGTGAGGATGTAAGACCTCAACATATGAAGGAAAAATTTATACTTAAAGATGCCCTAGCCACAGCAATCAGAGAAGAAAAAGAAATAAAAGAAATCCAGACTGTAAAAGAAGCAAACCTTTGTTTGTAGACAACATGATACTTTACATAGAAAATTTTAAAAATAGTATCAGAAAATTACTAGAGCTAATCAGTGAATGAAGTAAAGGCTCAGGATATAAAATCAATACACAAAAATCACTTGCATTCTTATACAATAACAATGAAAAAGCAGAAAGGAAATTGATGACTCAATCCCATTTACCATTACAACAAAAGAATAATATACCCAAGAATAAACTTACCTAAGGAGACAAAAGAGCTGTATACAGAAAACTATAAGCCACTGATGAAAGAAATAAACAGACATGAACAGATGGACAGATATTTCATGTTCCTGGATTGAAAGAATCAATATTGTGAAAATGACTATTCTACCAAAAGCAATCTACAGATTCAATGCAATCCCTACCAACTTATCAATGCATTGTTTACAGAGATAGAACAACCACCAAAAAAAAAAAAAAATCACAATTTGTATGGAAGCACAAAGACCTTGAATAGCCAAAGCAAACTTGAGAAAGAAAAATGGAGCTGAAGGAAACAACCTTCCAGACTTCAGATTATACTAAAAAGCTACAGTCAAGACTGTATAATACTGGCACAAAAACAGAAATATAGATCAATGGAACAAGAGGAAAAGTCCAGAGATAAATCCATACACCTATGGACACCTTATATTTGACAAAGTAGGCAAAAATATACATTGTAGAAAAGATAGTCTCCTCAATAAGTGGTGCTGGGAATACTGCACAGCTACCTGCAAAAGAATGAAATTAGGACACCTTTTAACACCATACACAAAGATAAACTCAAAACGGATTAAAGACCTAAATGTAAGACTAGATACTATAAAATTCTTAGAGGAAAACACAGGCAGAACACTCTATGACCTAAATCACAGTGAGATCCTCTGTGAACAACCTCCTATCTTAATGGAAATAAAAACAAAAATTAACAAGTGGGATTTAATTAAACTTCAAAGCCTTTACACAGCAAAGGATATAAACAAGGTGAAAAGGCAAAGGCAACCCTAAGAATGGGAGAAAATAAGGGCAAATGAAACAACTGACAAAGGATTACTTTCAAAAACATACAAAAAGCTCATACAACTCAATACCAGAAAAACAAACAACCCAGTCCAATAGTGTGCAGAAGACCTAAACAGCCATTTCTCCAAAGAAGACATACAGATAGCTAATAAAAACATGAAGAGATGCTCAACATCACTCATTACTAGAGAAAAGCAAATAAAAACTGCAAAGAGATATCACCTCACACTCACCATAATGCCCATTATCAAAAAATCTACAAACAATAAATGCTGGAGAGGGTGTGGAGTTAAGGGAACCCTCTTGCACTGCTGGTGGGAATGCAAACTGGTACAGCCACTATGGAAGTCCGTATGGAGATTCCTTTTAAAAGTAGGAATAAATCTATCATATGACCCACCAATTTCACAACAGGGCATATATCCTGAGAAAATCATAATTGAAAAAGAAACATGCACCCCAGTGTTCACTGCAGCACTATTTATAATAGCTAGAGCATGGAAGCAACCTAGATGTTCATCAACAGATGAATGGATAAAGAAGCTGCGGTTTATATGTACAATGGAATATTACTTAGCCATAAAAAGGAACATATTTGAGTCAGTTCTAATGAGGTGGATGAACCTGGAGCCTGTTATACAGAATTAAGTCAGAAAGAGGAAAATAAATGTTGTGTATTAACACATATATGTATGAAATCTAGAAAGATGACACCAATGAACCCATTTGCAGGGCAGCAATGGAGATACAGACACAGAGAACAGATTTGTGGACACAGTAGGAAGGAGACGGTGGAATGAACGGAAAGAGTAGCATGGAAACATTATACACTACCATATGTAAAATGTAAAATAGCCAGTGGGCATCTACTGTATCACTCACAGAGCTGAAAACAGTGCTCTGCAACAACCTAGAGGGAGGAGGTGGGTGGGGAGCTGGAAGGGGAGGTTCAGGTGGGAGGGGACATATGTATACTTATGGCTAAGTCATGTTGATGTATGGCAGAAGCCAATACAATAGTGTAAATGAATTATCATTCAATTAAAAATAAATATTTTTTAAAAGATATCCCATACTAACACTAGGCTGGGGTGCACATCTAATCTAAGTATTTTCTTTAAATCATACTTGACATTCCCATAAAATTTTTAAGTAGCTTTTATTGTAGTTAATTCATCAATTTAGCCAGTTTTAATGATAAGATATAGTATTCCATTATTTACCCAACAGTTGCTACCATTAAACATGAAACTGACAAAAATGAAAACGTATATATGTCGTGGTCTGTCATTCACTGGAAACAAACAGAAGTTAGGGCTCTTGGGTGAATGGATTTAGATGTTTAAAGACTCACCTTCTAAAATTTTCTTATATAAACTATACACCTTTTCTTCGACTGTTTAATTTGTGATATTAGCTTCCTGAATAATTAGCTATACTAGGAATTGAGACACAAGACAGACTGACTCAGTCTCCTTTATTTTTCAAGCAAGTTTTCCAGAGACAAACATGCAGTAATTTTTGTAATTTCATGGAAGTTTTCAGGAGAAAGTACTAATTTCACGGTGACATCTAGGGAAATGTGATGATTTCATGCAGACTTAATTCTCTGTCCCTAAACCATTCACAAACACAGCCCAGAATGACTGTAAAAACAGAGTACTTTCTGTAGAATTTTCAATGTTCTAATTATGAAAATGAATGAACAGGTGAAGTAGAGAATTTTGAAGTTAGAGAATGTGATCTTAGAAAAATTAAGGGAATAATCATGTATTCTCCTGAAAAAATGCTTCAAAAATATGAATTTAGATTTAAAACATTTCAAATACAATTCCCTGTAGACAAATTTCTAATTTATTTTTGATACAAAACTGCCAGTTTTTCCACAAGTAACACAAGTTATCATCTGACAACAGCTTACAAATCTAGTAAATGTTTATTATTGATGTAAGAAATTCAGCGAATTTTTAAATATTTTAATAGTATTATATCATGATATAACAACTCACATATCTGTGTGCAAATGGGTATTATTGTGTATGATTTTCATTCATACATCAGGACATAAACATCCAGGCCTTTAGTTTCAGTTTTTGTCCCACATAAAAATGATAAACTCTCAGTAAGTCTATTTAAGACACAGAGTTTTTAATAACAGCTGACAGCTAATAAAGGCAGCACACAAATAAATAATGCAATAAGACTTCTTAAGGGTCAAACTACTTCCTGCCTAAATATTTTCAAGTTCCCTCCTTAATGTACCTCCCGAGCCTATGATCTTTTGCGTCTATGTTAGCTCATTAGGAGACTTCACAATTGTCTTCTCATCTTGAGAAGAGAAGCAAATAAAGAAATTAAGTTAAAGGATCAATAGGAATATACAAGGTAAGTTATTATTGATCATGGGGTCTCCTGACCAGGCTGCAGCAACTCAGTCTTGTTTATCTCCCTGCCTTGTACACAATGCAGTTATTCATACCTGAAAAGGTATTTAAATATTCAATATAAGAAACTGCAGAATTTAAATACTGAATTACAAAACAAGGAATTGTGACTATGAATATAATATAAAGGGAAGTATCCTGATGATGGTGAACCAGAGCAGAAGTATTACAAGAAAGAAGTGCTCAAAATGACTTGAGTAGGAAACTATTTTAAAGTCAGCTAAGACTGTGGAAAAGCTAAAGTGAGTACTTTAAAATCTACTAAAATTGTGAAACATCTGTATTTTTTTCCAGAAATACAACTCATTTTAAGTAGAGGGATAACCTATGTATAATTATTATATTCATATCTT
The DNA here is from genome assembly GCA_917880005.1 of Nanger dama. NCBI lineage: Eukaryota > Metazoa > Chordata > Mammalia > Artiodactyla > Bovidae > Nanger > Nanger dama. The sequence continues at coordinate 45,066,209 of CAKJTW010000007.1, forward strand.
GACTGTGTTTCCTATGAGTGAAGTTATACATTCATATTTACACACTCATGCAAGCTCAGGAATTATGTCCAAAAATCACAACTCAACCATTTTCAGACTTTTATGATAAAATAGAAGCATATTAATGAAAATTCCTAGTGATTATGACAGCCTCAGTTTTCTTTATTAGTGGTAATGGAAACTGAATTATAGCAATTATTCTCTATATAATTCTCTCCTTTCTTTTTAAGTTGGCAAGACATTATTTTCTCTGCTCTCCCAGTTAGTACTTAAAAGAATACCTTATGAACTATGTAGCTTTGATTATCAAAGTCAGTGTTTCAAGAACGTAGCAAGTAAAGAATAGAGTGGCACAAAGAGGTGTGAGCAGGTAGGCAGGTAGTCAGGGTCAGGTCATGAACAGCACTTCAGCTGGGGAATGGAGGTTAGATTGTACTTTAGAAGCAATAGGAAGCTTCTAGCATCATTTTCATAAACAGATCTGGGACATGCACTGATTTATTTTGAATATGTCTTTCTGGTGTATGTGGAGAATGGTTTAAAAGTGGGCATGAGCAGAAGCCTTGCACGTCAGGCCGATGTATCTGGAGTGTTAAGATCATTGCTAGCAGCACAGGAACAGGACCAATTTCTATACATTTTCTTCAGAAAATTCTGAGACAGTATATGTCGGAAAGCTGTTGTAAATAGGCAAATATGTATGGAAACAATATGATTTCATGTAGAGAAATGGCATAAGAGTGAAAAATAGAACACCTACATGAGAGAAGACAGAAAAAATTTGCTCATTTTGGTAACATAGAGATGGAGGTTAGGATGAGAAGACAAAGTCATTACCAATGTTTTATGCAAGCAATCTGAAAGGGATAACAATTAAAGAAACATAAGATGTTGAACAAAACTGGGGGCAGCAACTCAGGTTTTGAAGGTATTGCAATAAAAATTAAGAACATGAACATATAGAACAAACTTGAAAATCATCTTTAATAGTGAAGCCTAGATTTGACAGCCATTAATACAGTTAAAGGGCATGTGTGTGTGCCCCGTCACTCATTCATGTCTGACTCTTTGCCACCCAATGGACTATAACCCACCAGGCTCCTCTGTCCATGGAATCTTCCCAGCAAGAATACTGTAGTGGGCTGCAATTTCCTTCTCAGGGAGTTAAAGTCATAAGAATACACAAGTTCACTCAAGGTAAGTATAAAGATAAAAGAGAGATGGTGATAGAACCTTGAAGATCACTTATGTATAAGTAATGAGTCAAAGCTGAAAACAAGTTCCTGGTCTCTCTAAATGGCCTGTGATAACATCTTCTGTAATCAAGTTAATAATGCATCATGTTAGTTAGTGCTTATTAATGTCCCACAATTCTCAGTAGCAAAATGAGGACATTTAGTCTCTTCAGTATCTTAGTAAATCTGATAATCAATATATTCTTAACTATTTCTACATGTCTCTCCTGAGTCCTCATCAATAATGGATATTGAACTTGTATATTTTGGCTAATGTTTCAAAGGACATCAGAGAATACCAGTTGCTGGTAACTTTTTTTTTTTTTTTACATTGCAACAGCATGAACACAAATCTGTTACAAACACTGACATTATCATTGTGGAGATAGCTATTATGGAATAGGACTGATCATCACTACTGAATCCAAAAGACAATGGTTGGTTCAGGGAAAGTGTTTCCCATGGTCAGACTTAATTATTGCCATGTGCATTATTTATTTTTTTGTACTGCCATGACAATTACAAATCAGAAAATAAACAGGGATAGTTTCATTTTGGCACTGGGGTCTTGTAAATGAATTAAAAAAAAAAAAAAAAGCTCTCAAGCAACATGTCGGTGATGAGTACAATTGGAAGCCATAAAAAATGGAATTATGATAAAATTATTTCAGTGCTTCTAGGGTAAAATTTGGATCTTCTGAATCTAGGTAAACTTTTTATGCCCCAAAGGCTGAAGCTGACTATAGGTATAAGAAAAGTTGGGTCACATGACAGTACTAATTATGAATCGTTTTAAAGCAATATTTGATATAATGTTACCCTTATGGAGGCAGCAACCAGTTACTGTTTTGCTCACCACTATTCCTGAAATGAAATAAAGTTTTAAAATATTTATTAAATCAATATGCAAATGAATGCAGGTGGCAAGTGGTAAAGACTCTGCCTGCCAATTCAGGAGATGTAAGAGTCGTAGGTTCAATCCCTGGGTTGGGGAGATCCACTGGAGGAGGGCATGGCTACTCATTCCAGTATTCTTGTCTGGAGAATCCCATGGACAGAAGAGCCTGGCAGGCTACAGTACATGAGTTTACAAAGAGTAGGACATGACTGAAACTAATTAGCATGCATACACACATAAATGAATGAATGCTTGCATACAATGCAATAATTTAGCCATAACACTGAATTCACATTAAGAAAGATGTTCAAACCAAAAAAAAAAAAAAAAGAGAGAGAGAGAGAGAGAGAGAAAGGAAGCAACAGAGAACCCAAGAAATTCTAAGTCCATTTTTTGTACACATTCATATCAAAGCATCTAAGTCAAAGTTACATTTCACATTTTTTGACTTTCTGGCTTGTTTGTTTTTCAAATTAATTTTATCCTTAAAATAAAATACAACTTAAATCTCTAACATATTCTCCTTAAGTGAACTGGGTACAATATGCTGTTGATAACAGACATACTTGACACCAGTCTATTTAACTGATAGTGCTCGCTAGTGTGATCAGAGCATATATTTAAAATAGTGAATTATGAAACTAAGAAAGACAAAATGAAGGCCAATATTTCAGAGTTCTACTGCAAAATGAAATAAATGAATAGTTATCCTGGTGTTTGGATTCTGTTTGAAATGTTATATGTGGCATTTTCCAACAAAAGATGCAATTAATGTCATGGCTGGTACTGTCATATTGCATCTGAAACACTTCACTGGATGTCTGTCAAAATCAAAGCAGCTGTCACAATTTAACATTAAAAAAAAAAAACTATTTTAAAGAAGTTCGGGTATACTGATATGAAATTAAACCATTAATTATACAGATAACAGTCAGAAATTCAAACTAGAAAATTAATATATTTTTGCCCCCAAATACTCTTGCTTTACCCTTTCTTGAGATTTTTTGAAGACATGAATTTGAAAAAGGGGCAATTCCCAAAGTTGGTAATACTATTATGACATTAACTTGCCATTCTAAGGAGCAAAAGGCATTTTTTCCCACTAAGTGCTACCTCAGTTGCCTGTCACAAAAAACACAGCATTTTATTCCCTTTAACTTTCCTATCTTTAGAACAATATGTTATTTCTTTCAATTTCAAGATTATTGAGTTTCTACAGAGATCCATTTCAGTGATTGAGAAGAGAAAGTATAGATAACTCACAAAGAAAGCAAGTGACCTTGCAAATAAAGATAAACTTTAGGGATCTGAGATTGTATATATTGCGTATTTGTGAAATACAAGTACATAGTTTCCTTTTTCTTTCACTGTTCTGCAAATAGAAAGTTTTTCAACATGAAATCTAAGAGAAAATGCATTTATGAATCTTAAAACCTTCACTTGGAATAAAAATTTCTGGAATGAACTAGCATTTTTCAGGTGCACATGACACACAGAGATAGATTTTAAATAGATGTGGACCAGAAGTTCTGAGAGGCCATTTGACTTTCCGATTTCTAGTTTCTTCGCTTTCAAAAGCACGTTGTTTTTGTTTTTTTCTTTCCCTCTCCCTTCTTTAAACTTTAGAAAACACACATTTTAGAGATATTAAAAATATATTATCTCCAAGAGATACTGATTTTAAGGTCAAATTAGCAATGGGAACCATATCTTCCCCATTCCCTTCTCAGAGATTAAAGCATCTTTCATTTGAACACAGGGTTTTTGTTTTCTGTTTTTGTTTTTTTGTTTGTTTTTAGTTTGAGGAAAGCCATGGACTGTACTTTACTGAAGAAGAACAAATCATCTTGGTATCTGTGAAAAGCCTTTCTTGGAAGAATGGATTGAGTGTTAGTAGCTCAATTACCTAGGAAAGAAGTTCCAAAGAATTTTGTTTTTTCAGAATTTAAAAGAATTTACCAATTCCTTGGTTAAAAACCACTACAGACTCCACAAGGATCTGAATGTGCAAAGACTGATTACCCATTACCACAGGCACAGGTTTTATCTGTCAGGTCAATCGCCAAGCACAAATTGGTTTGGCAGTAAGATGAAAAAATAAGTCTGTATGCTGCAACTACAGAGTCAGCACTCCAAGGCCAGCAAGCCACAGCTACTGAAGTCTGGGTGCCTACAGCCCATGCTCTACAAGAGAAGCCTCAGAATAAGGAGGCCTGACTGCCACAACAAGAGAGCAGCCTCTGCTCACAGCATGAAGACCCAGCACCACCAAAAACAAATCAGTAAAATAATAAGAAGAAGAATAATTTAGGTAATTGATTGAAAAATTAAGAGAATGGTCACCAATTTTTGTGTTGTTTTTGTCTGGGTACAAAATCATATGATGGCACGTAGAGTATGGGAGAAATCTGACCAAACTGCCCATCCCCTCAAAAAGCAAACCAAAAAAATCTTAGTTTAGAACGGGGAGCTAAACTCTTTGCTTCACTGGAAGTTCTCTGTCATTTAAAAAGCAAAAATGTTATGCAATTCAATCAAGGAAACTTTTCCACAAAGAATGATGAAGCAATGGGATATCCAAAGGCAAGATAAATTAAACTTAACCTAGGAATCATATTTTATACAATCATGACTCAGGATAAATCACAAACCTAAATGTAAAATTAAAACTTTAAGAAAAAATAAAAGAGAAAAATCTTTGGATTTAGAGCTAGCCAAAGAGTTCTTAAAACTGACACCAAAGCAAAATGAAATTTTGATAAACTGAACATCAATAACATTAACAACTTGTTTTTCTCGATACTCTGTTATTAAAGGATTAAAACACAAATTCCAGACAGGACAAAATACATGTTTGCAAACCACATATCCAACAAAGGATGAAGCAACAGAATATACAACTCCCCAAACTTAACAATTAAAAAAATAATTAGAAAATAGGAAAATCACTGGTGTGACTGTGAAAAGGTAGAGCCTCTGGAAAAGAGTTTGACAGTCCCTTTAAAAGCTAAGCATGCAATTAACATATGCCCCTGCAATTGTACTTCTGGGCATTTATCCCAGAGGAAAGAATAGTCACATTCAGGCCCATTAAAAAAAAAAGCTGGGGTGGGGGGGGTACACAAATATTTATAGCAGTTTATTTGTAACAGCTGATGACTGAAAACAGCCCAGGGGTCTTTCAACAGGTAAAAGATTAAACACACCAGGGCAAAACCTTGGCAGAGAATAGTACTCAGCAATTAAAAAAAAAAAAAAAAAAAACTGATGCACGCAAAACTTGGATCAATCAATTATGATGAGTGAAAGAAGTCAGTGCCCAGAGGTTCAATATTCTATATCATAGACTGAATATTTTGTTTCCCTCCAAAATTCCTATGTCAAAGCCCTATCCCCCAAAGTGATGGTATTTACAGAGTTAGATGGGGTCATGAGGGTAAAGATTTCATGATGTAAATAAGTAAGAAGAGATGCCAGAGTACTTGCTTATATTCTCTCTCCATAATGTGAGAACACAATTAATTAGAATGTACTCTTCTCAAAGAAGAGAGCTCTCATCAAGAGCTAAATTGTCCAATACCTTAATCTTGGACTTTCCAATCTCCAGAACTGTGAGAAAATAAATTCCTCTTGTTTAAGCCATTGAATCAATTATATTTTGTTATGGCAGCATAAGCAGACTAAGACACTATATGATTCTATTTAAATGACATTTTTGAAAAGACAAAATTTGTAAACTAGAGAACTGATTAGTGATTGCCAGGGGTCAAGGAATGGGTAGGGGTCGGAGGAAAAATTGTGACTAGAAAATAACAATATGAGGAAGAGGTACACTAAGGAAAGCATTTTGCATTTTGCATCTGTACTCTATCAACATTAATATCCTGGTTATTGTATTACAGCTTAGAAAAATGCTATTAGAATAAAGAGTAAAGGATACATAAGATTTCTGTATTGTCTTACAAGTATATGTGAATCTACAATATCAACATTTTTTAAATAGTTTAATTAAAACTGGATATGAACTTCAAAGACAGAAAAAAGGAGGGAGAGAAAACAGGGTCTAGTATTTCCAGCAAAAACTAAAAGACATACATGAATCAGGATAAAATTCCTATTGCAATAAAGAAGACTCGCCTCCTTTTCATACTTATTAAGAGTGTAGATTCTAGAAGGGATTTGGTTTGAAGAAAATCCCCTCAAGCAAAGAATATTCTTTATTCTCAAGATGAATTGCTTTTTAGAATAACCCATCAAGCATCCAAAATGGTCATCTGCCCTTACAAATTGCCATGGATTTTATTGTTAGCTTGATGTTCTCTTTGCTGAAATATTTCATGTAACAACATTTGCTTTATGGGTTTTGTTAGCCAAAGTATCAGTAAAACAAAAGTTCCTATGTCATAGACAAAAGTCTGCAAAATATTTTGGGGTACAATGACAAAAGGGCTTGATTCTGTACTTCAGAAATAAAACTGAATGCCAACCTTCCTCTAATGAAATAAATAAGTAAAATAATCAGAAAATTACATGGTTTCCATTGCAAGTATCATCACTTGTCAAAGGTAGAAAGAAAGAAAGACAGTTGAACTCCACTGTTCTGTTTACTATTTTATCCTTTTGCCAAGTAAATTTCCATTAAATCTGGGTGTTATGGACTGATTTCACAGCAGGAACACCCTGAAACAGACTTTAGAAAGGAAAGAATTGTCTTTTAAAGTGTAAAGGAATCCGTGCATTTATTGATTTTCTTGTCTTTCTCTTCAAATCCTTTGAAATATGATCAAAAAGAGTCTCCATTTTATATACCACAATCTCCTTTTAATAGCTTTTTCTACACAACAGAGTTAGAGCTCTGCCTTTTTAACTAAAGAGGAAAAAGCTGTCTCAGAGGAAAAATAACAACAAGTTAAGCCAACTCTAAACCACCATTAAATGCGTGAACATTTGAAAGGTCAGGGAAAGGCTGTCTGGGGGCCCAACTCCATCTTGACTGCTCTGTCCACAGGTGCCCGTGGGACACAGATTTAGATGACCTGATTTTTTTTTTCTTCTAATTTCCTAGACATCGCCCACCTACCCCCATTTCCCTTTTTATTTTTAATTTTCCTACTTCATTTCTTTTTGCTTCCCATCCCTGATACACTCAGGGTATTACAGTGCCTTTTAGTCCTAGCAACAACAAGGAAATAGCTGAGAAGCCATGTCATATTTAGGCCCTTAAAACATGTGAAAGTGGAAGTATTCGTTGCTCAGTTGTGTTCACCTCTTTGTGATTCCATGGACTATAGTCCACCAGACTCCTCTGTCCATGGGATTGTCCAGACAAGAATACTAGAGTGGGTTGTCATTTCCTTCTCCAGGTGATCTTCCCAACCCAGGGATCAAACTTGCATTTGATCTGTCTCCAGCATTGCAGGCAGATTCTTTGCCATCTGAGCCACCAGGAAAGCACCTTAATAGATGTGTATATCAATTCTGATATTTGAATCTTGCTAACAAAACTCTTGCCAGAATATGTCAACAAACATGATATGGGAAAATTTCCAGATACAGAAAATTTTGTTCCCTCACAAAAGCATTTTTTTAATTATTTTTAGACAGCTCTGACAGGTAGAAATAACTTTTTATATTTAGCTGAAAATATGTGCCAGTTGCTTCTAATTCTAATCCTTAGGGCTATTCAAGATAAGTTAATCCCTCTTTTACGTGACAGCCTACATAACACTTGAAGACAGTAAACATATCCATCCTAAATTTTTTTCTTTATTGTGTCTTCTGCCACTTTGTTCTGAAATGGCATTAGTGTTGTTGCAAGTTGTTGTTTTTTTTTTTTTCCTAATCCTGGTTTTCACGTGTCGGCAGTCACTACACTCTAACCTTTTTGAAGAATCACGTGATGCGTGCCAAGTCATTCCAGTCCTGTCCGACTCTTTTCAACCCCATGAACTGTAGCCCTCCAGGCTCTTCCGTCCATGGGATTGTCCAGGCAAGAATACTGGAGTATGTCTCCCTGCATTGACAGGCAGATTCTCCATCACTAGTGCCACCCAGGAAACCCAGGAGGAACTGGATACTAGTCTAATATGAATGTCTAATACAATGTTTCTGGAGTTTTCAGTTTTTAACTAGGAAACAACCCTTGTTAAGTTAAATTTGGATTTTAAGATACTTACTGCTAAAAAGAATATAGGAGCCACATAGCAGTGTTAACAAAAAGCATGGGTTGACACCAAATAGAACTGATTTCAAATCTTGAGTCTTCCACTTAGGAGCAAATTATTCAACCTTCCTTTTTTTTGATTTATTTTTTTTAATACTTTATTCTACTTTACAATATTGTACTGGTTTTGCCATACATTGACATGAATCAGCCACAGGTGTACATGATCTCCCAATGCCAAAGCCCCTTCCCACCTCCCACCCTACACCATCTCCCCAGATCATCCCGTACACCAGCCCCAAGCATCCTGTATCCTGTATTGAACATAGACTGGCACTTCATTTCTTATATGATAGTATACATGTTTCAGTGCCATTCTCCCAAATCATCCCACCCTCTCCCTCTCCCTCAGAGGCCAAAAGTCCATTCTGTACCTCTGTGTCTCTTTTCTTGTCTCACATACAGGGTCATCATTACTATCTTTCTAAATTCCATATATATGTGTCAATATACTGCATTGGTGTTTTTCTTTCTGGCTTACTTCACTGTATAATCGGCTGCAGTTTCATCCATCTCATCAGAACTGAGGCAAATGTATTCTTTTAAGGGCTGAGTAATACTCCATTGTGTATATGTACCACAGCTTTCTTATCCATTCATCTGCTAATGGACATCTAGGTTGTTTCCATGTCCTGGCTATTATAAACAGTGCTGCAATGAACATTGTGGTACACGTGTCTCTTTCAATTCTGGTTTCCTCGGTGTGTATGCCCAGCCAGGAGATTGCTGGGTCATAAGGCAGTTCTATTTGCAATTTTTAAGGAATCTCCACACTGTTTTCCATAATGGCTGTACTAGTTTGCATTCCCACCAGCAGTGTAAGAGGGTTCCCTTTTCTCCACACCCTCTCCAGCATTTATTGCTTGTAGACTTTTGGATCGCAGCCATTCTGACTGGTGTGAAATGGTACCTCATTGTGGTCTTGATTTGCATTTCTCTGATAATGAGTGATGTTGAGCATCTTTTCATGTGTTTGTTAGCCATCCATATGTCTTCTTTGGAGAAATGCCTATTTAGTTCTTTGGCCCATTGTTTGATTGGATCATTTATTTTTCTTGAGTTGAGCTTCATAATTTGCTTGCATATCGTTGAGATAAGTTGTTTGTCAATTGCTTCATTTGCTATTGTTTTCTCCCATACGGAAGGCTGTCTTTTCACCTTCCTTATACTTTCCCTTTGTTGTGCAGAAGCTTTAATTTTAATTAGATCCCATTTGTTTATTTTTGCTTTTATTTCCAGTATACTGGGAGTTGGATCATAGAGGATCCTGCTGTGATTTATGTCGGAGAGTGTTTTGCCTATGTTCTCCTCTAGGAGATTTATAGTTTCTGGTCTTACGTTTAGATCTTTAATCCATTTTGAGGTTTTTTTTTTGTGTGTGTGTGGTGTTAGAAAGTGATCTAGTTTCATTCTTTTACAAGTGGTTGACCAGTTTTCCCAGCACCACCTGTTAAAGAGACTGTCTTTACTCCATTGTATGTTCTTGCCTCCTTTGTCAAAGATAAGGTGTCCATATGTGTGTGGATTTATCTCTGGGCTTTCTATTTTGTTCCATTGATCTATATTTCTGTCTTTGTGCCAGTACCATACTGTCTTGATGACTGTGGCTTTGTAGTAGAGCCTGAAGTCAGGCAAGTTGATTCCTCCACTTCCATTCTTCTTTCTCAAGATTGCTTTTACTATTCGAGGTCTTTTGTATGTCCATACAAATCTTGAAATTATTTGTTCTAGTTCTGTGAAAAATACTATTGGTAGCTTGATAGGGATTGCATTGAATCTGTAGATTGCTTTGGGTAGTATACTCATTTTCACTATATTGACTCTTCCAATCCATGAACATGGTATATTTCTCCATCTATTAGTGTCCTCTTTGATTTCTTTCATCAACATTTTATAGTTTTCGATATATAGGTCTTTAGTTTCTTTAGGTAGGTATATTCCTAAGTATTTTATTCTTTTCGTTGCAATGGTGAATGGAATTGTTTCCTTAACTTCTTTTTCTACTTTCTCATTATTAGTGTATAGGAATGCAAGGGATTTCTGAGTGTTGATTTTATATCCTGCAACTTTACTATATTCATTGATTAGCTCTAGTAGTTTTCTGGTCGAGTCTTTAGGATTTTCTATGTAGAGGATCATGTCATCTGCAAACAGTGAGAGTTTTACTTCTTCTTTTCCAATTTGGATTCCTTTTATTTCTTTTTCTGCTCTGATTGCTGTGGCCAAAACTTCCAGAACTATATTGAATAGTAGTGGTAAAAGTGGGCACCCTTGTCTTGTTCCTGACTTCAGGGGAAATGCTTTCAGTTTTTCACCATTGAGGATAATGTTTGCTTTGGGTTTGTCATATATAGCTTTTATTATGTTGAGGTATGTTCCTTCTATTCCTGCTTTCTGGAGAGTTTTTATCATAAATGGATGTTGAATTTTGTCAGAGGCCTTCTCTACATCTATTGAGAAAATCATATGACTTTTATTTTTCAATTTGTTAATGTGGTGAATTACATTGATTGACTTGCGGATATTGAAGAATCCTTGCATCCCTGGGATAAAGCCCACTTGGTCATGGTGTATGATCTTTTTAATGTGTTGGTGGATTCTGATTGCTAGAATTATGTTAAGGATTTTGCCTCTATGTTCATCAGTGATATTGGCCTGTAATTTTCTTTTTTGTGGCGTCTTAGTCAGGTGTTGGTATTAGGGTGATGGTGGCCTCATAGAATGAGTTGGAAAGTTTACCTTCCTCTGCAATTTTCTGGAAGAGTTTGAGTAGGATCAGTGTTAGCTCTTCTCAAAAATTTTGGTAGAATTCAGCTGTGAAGCCGTCTGGACCTGGGCTTTTGTTTGCTGGAAGATTTCTGATTACAGTTTCAATTTCCATGCTTGTGATGGGTCTGTTAAGATATTCTATTTCTTTCTGGTTCAGTTTTGGAAAGTTGTACTTTTCTAAGAATTTGTCCATTTCTTCCAAGTTGTCCATTTTATTGGCATATAATTGCTAATAGTAGTCTCTTATGATTCTTTGTATTTCTGTGTTGTCTGTCATGATCTCCCTCCACTCTTTGCCACCGGGGAATATCCTGATGAAGGAGAGGAGAGGCCCTGTTGGTGAGATCATCATCCCACAAATCCCTGTAATTTACAGATGAGTCAAACTTGCTCTTCCCCATCCTGCCGGTTCTTTCACTCAGCTTTACTTCCTCAGACACACTATTATTAGAAGTGACATCTTGGCACAGAAAATGCCAATTCTCTAGCACTGTAGTGACATTTCTGAAAGTAGTGTCCCAGAAAATGCTCTATTAAAGTGTGTTTTGGGGGCCAGGTCAGTGACTACAGAATAAAAGAGATAAAATACCATTTTGTGAGTTTATTACATGAAGAAAAATCATAACTAAGAACCTGAAACTAAAGTTCATAATACTTTATATTTACTTGAAACTAAAGTTGAAAATACTTTATATTTACTTTTCAGGAAAGGAGAATAAGATGGGAAGGAAGTCATAGTATTTTATTTCATTCTCTGCCCTGTAAAAGAAGAGAATTCTGGCTATAAGCAAGCTGCAATTATGCAGTACTATTTAAGGAAGAAAAATAACACAGTGACCACACACAACACAGAGTATTATATAAATATGAGGATTACACCATGACATAATTTTTAAAAGGTAATTTTATAATCATATCTATGTTTGCATGTAGATCTATATAGTATAGCTAAATTTGCTAGTCATCAAAGTAAATTATAGAAGTACTTGGTATAATGTTTTGGATAGTTGCAGATTAGCAAGCAAAGCCATCCTTCACATTCTAGAAACTGAAGCTTTCAAGCAGATGTATATGAAACTATTAGTGACTACATTCAGTGCAATTTTTGTAAAAAAAAATCTATATATAATGTAACTTTTGGAATGTATTCATTCTTCATCTTCTGATACCATGTGATTTTTCTTCAATAACAGTGATTTTAATGATTTAGATTAATTTGATTAATGTTAAATTTTAAACTGATGAAATATTATTGATTTGAATAAATCATAATGCTTAACTATTAATGAGGATTCAAAAGTTAAATAAATCATACAATTTAAATATTTATGAGTGAAAATGTATAAGCTATTGAATTCCTTAATACAATGACTATACTTTCTCATAAAACAGTGCCAAAATCCACTACCTACATAAAACTTTGTGTCTTGGCCATGTACTCATTTCTCTGACTGTCAACAATAGAGAAGTAGCAGTATTGACAATGATTTTAAGTATTTTATTTTGAGTGGAGAAAAACTACAAAGGCACAGTAGAATTTCTATTTAATGACATTCTCAGGATCTAATATCAAACATTTCCTTTTTTTTTCCTGATGTTCTGTGATAGCAACAATGAGATATTCTGTGTTCACTCACATAAAGAGAAATGAGAGAATGAGCACTCACTTAAAGAAAGTGTATTATAAAAATATCTTCCTATACAGGAATAAATGAAAAGGATTGTACCAATTTTGAAAAATGGTGGACTTTTTAATTCAAAAAAATAAAAGTATTCCTATTGAATAAAACAAAAATTCATAAAGTAAAATTTAAATTATCCCATGATCTCTGACCATTCCTACACTTTACAGAAAAGATGTATCTACCTTACTTTAACCCTCATCTTTGTATGCCATTTTTTAACTTCTATTTTTGCATTGTTTCAGTTATTACTTATTTTCAGCAGTGTGGTAATCAACATTACTGAACACAAATCTTTACACATAGTGTTATTATCTAGACACTGAATCCCTGGAATTGGAGTTGCTGTCAATAAGGCTTGAAAATTAAGAAATTGTAATAGACATAAACCAAACTTAAAATTGAGCAAATTTACATTGCTACAATAGCATATGAGAGTTTTATTTTTTAATTTACTAAAAACTATCAAAAGTACTATCTTTCTTTGCTAATCTAGTTAATGATTTTTTTAAAGTGATTCATTATTTTAAATCTATGTAACTGGAAAGACTGAGCTACTTTTTATATGCTTAGCACTTTCACATTTCTTCTTCTGTGAATTATTTTATATTCTTTGTCCAATTTTTCTATATGTTTATGTTTATGTTTTAATTATAATTGCATCTACCATGACAATTCTGCTTCCAGTAAACAAAAAAATTACTGGTAACATCTGTCAATATTTCCTTATTTTTAAGAAATAAAAACAGCCCTGATGAGGTTGAAGTTATTTCCCTTTTCCAAGTTTCCAACCTTTCTCTTTTTTCCTTTTCAGACATAAATTCTCCAACACATAATTGAGTATATATTTTCTATCTACATGTTTATACTTACATACCCTTAGTGATTTTGTCTTATATGTCTGTGTGTGTTAAGTTGTTTCATTAGTGTCTGACTCGTTGTGACCCCATGGATTATTTCCCACCAGGCTCCTCTGTCTTTGGGATTCTCCAGGCAAGAATACTGGAGTAGGTTGCCATGCCATCCTCCAGGGGAGCTTCCTATTCTGGTGTCAAGCTCATGTCTCCTGCAGCTCTGCACTGCAGGTAGATTCTTTACCACTGAGCCACCAGGGAAGCCCCTTTGTTTTATATGTTGTCAAATCATACTTATTGTCTTATAACTTAGTGCTTTTTTTCAACATTATGTATTTTAAATAAGTATTGATACTGTAGCTCTAACTCATGTATTTTAACTGCTAAATATTTTATTGTATGAGTATATCCATTCACTCAATTTTTGATTTACAAATTGATATTTATTTTTCTAATTGTCTCTTTAAGAACAAATGAACATTTTTCAACATATTTCCTTGAAAGCTCTGTGCAAATTTTTCTAGGAAAAGGCTTTTTTAATTCTTATGTTCACAGAAATGACCAGGAAAGCTTAGTAAACTCTAGGTTCTGATTTAAGATTAGGGTGGGGACTTAGAGGCTACATTTCTGACAAATCCCACATGATGCTGCCACTACAGGTCTAAAGACCTCACTCTAAGTTGCAAGGGTAGCATGTAACTAGAAAAACAACCACTAGCTATGTACACCATGTATAACACCATGTCTCTAGAAGACAATAAGTACTTTTCAATACTAGCAGATGTCTAAGAGAATTTCCCCCTCATTTTCACGAACATTTAGCATTGTAATATACTTTTCCTGAACAATCTGAGATTTTCTTTCAATTAATTGAAGCCTATTGTGCACATTTTAATTTATTTTCCTTTTTGACTTAATCCTAGTTTTCTCCCCTTTGACTGAATCATACATTGTTAGAAATTAATATCTCTTCAAAGAAAATAAGAAATTGCTAGTGGTGTCTGATGCTATAACAATAGTTTTATTCAGATCAGTCACTCTAGATATATGAATTTGTATTCTCATTGAAAAATGCTGGTGATGAAATATATATGTTAATCCTATTATACATCACAATTTCTTAATTATTTTATTCTAACTGTATGTCTAGATTCTTTTGATTCTCTATGTAAAAATCTTAATATCCATAAGAATCAACAATTTTATTTCTTCTTCTCTTCATATCCATCTCCTTCTCACATTTTTTCTTCAATAACTTTGACCAGCATCTTTGATACATATTAAATATGAAGAGTGGCAACAGCCATCCATGTCCTATTTCTAATTTTGCTGAAATGTTTTCAAAATCATGATTAATTTGATACAAGTAAATACACTTTATCAATTAAAATCATGCTCTTCTGTTCTGAGTTGATTTAATTTTTTTACAAATGAGTGCTAAATTTCATTAAATTTCTTTTGTCTTTTAAAATTATTACTGAGTTTTATCCTTTAATCCATTAACTTGGTGGTTGCCATCAATAGATTTTTCTGACACTGGCTCACCTGTTCATTTGTGGAAAATGCTCTATTTGATCTACATATTTTATTTTTGTATACTATTTCAATGTACTAGAAATTTATTTAAGAATTTTGCCTCTATGTTTCTTTATGAAGCTTAGCTTTAATTTTAGAGTCTATCAAGTTCTTGAAACATTTTCCTGTCAAGATAATAACCATCCAGTGAAACACTGGGGAAGATATTTCCTTCTGAAAGAATTTATATATGGTCCCTGGAGAAGGAAATGACAGCTCACTCCAGTATTCTTGCCTGGAAAATCCCATGGATGGAGGAGGTCTGAGGGGTTGCAGTCCATCAGTTCACAAAGAGTCAGACATGACTGAGTGACTAACACTTATATATGATATGCATTGACCTTTCAATCCTAAAGGAAATCAATTGTGAATATTCATTGGAAGGACTGATGCTGAAGCTGATGTTCCTGATGCAAAGAGCTGACTCATGGGAAAAGACCTTGATGCTGGGAAAGACTGATGGCAAGAGAAGAGGAGGGCAACAAAGGATGAGCTGGTTGGATGGCATCACCAACTCAATGGACATGAGTTTGAGCAAATCCTGGTAGGCAGGGAAGGACAAGGAAACAGGGCATTCTGCAGTTCATGGGGTCACAAAGAGTCAGAAATTAATTAGCAACAGAACAATAACAACAGGGTGTTCTTTTGATGTTCAAAAATAAGAATTTCTGATTTCAAGTTTTTGAAAAGAGGTGTTTTATATGTTAACATAGCTATAAATTTTCTATTTATATCACTTACTGAGTCTTAGTTCCCTAGGAAATTGTCAGTTCCATCTGAGTTTTTTTAAAAATTTACTTAAAGATACAGAAGCCACTTTTTTATGTTTTTGTTGTTGCTGTTGTTTGTTTTTTTACTTTCAGGTTTGAGGTATAATTTAGAAGTAAATTATAATATATTTTGAGGTATATCATGGTGATCTGTATGATGTGAAAGACTTTTCCCATCTAGTTCATTAATACATTCGTCACCTCACATATTTATCTTTATTTTCTGGTCAGAACATTTAAGTCTACTCTCAGCAAATTTTAAGTAGAATATAATATGCATCAAAAAGAATATCTCAGAATAGGCCTACCTAAAGAGTAAAATACCTGTATTCTGAAAACTATAATACACTTATGAAAGAAACTGAAGATCACACAAACAGATGGAAAGATATACCATGTTCTTGGATTGGGAGAATTAATACTGTAAAAATGACCTTACTATGTAAGGCAATGTACAGATTCAACACAGTCTCTATCAAAACACAATGAGTATTTTTTTCACAGAACTGGAACATTTTTAAAATTTGTAGGAGATAGCTCCAAGCCAGAATGGGGTAGCCTTTTCCTTCTCCAGGGGATCTTCCCAATCCAGGAACTGAACCCAGGTCTCCCACTTTGCAGGTGGATTCTTTACCAATGAGCCACAAGGGAAGCCCATATAGACATAGAAAGACCCCCAAATAAACAAAACATTCTTAAGAAAGAAGAACAGAGTTGGAAGAATCTTGTTTCTTGACTTCAGACTATGCTACAGAACTACAGTAACCAAAATGGTATGGTACTGGCACACACACAAAAAAAAATAACAGGCATATAGATCAATGAAACAGAATAGAGAGCCCAGAAATAAAACCCACTCACAGCCAATTAATCTATGACAAAGTAGGCAAGACTATACAATGGTGAGAGACTTTACAATAAATGGTGCTGGGAAAACTGGACAGCTACATGAACAAAAGTGAAATTAGAACATTCTCTAACACCATACACAAAAATAAACTCAAAATGGATTAACTACTTAAATGTAAGACCAGAAAGCCATAAACCTCCTAGAGGAAAACATAGAACATTCTTTGATATAAATCTTAGCAATATTTTTTGGATTTGTCTCCTAAGGCAAAAGAAAAATAAATAAAAGCAAAACTAAACAAGTAGGATGTAATAAAAGTTAAAAGGTTTTGCACAACACAGGAAATCAACAGCAAAATGACAATATAACCTACTGAATGGGACAAGATATTTGCAAACAATATGACCAATAAGGGGTTAATAGCTAACATATATAAATAGCTCATACAACTTAACATTAAAAAAAGGCCTGATTTTAAAAATGGGCAGAAAAACTGAATAGATATTGTTCCAAAGAGGAAAATCAGATGCCCAACAGTGCATGAAAGATGCTCATAGATCCCTACATTATCAGAGAAGTGCAAATCAAAACCACAAAGAAATATTGCTTCACACCTATCAGCATGGCTACCATCATAAAGAACACAATAAATGATGACAAGAATGTGGAAAAACAAAACAAAACTCTTGTACATTGATGGTGGCAGTGTAAAGTGGTGTAGCCACTGTAGGAAACAGAATGGAGATTTGTCAAGAAACGAAATAGAGAACTGCCATATTACCTAGCAATTCAACTCTTGGGTATATATATGGAAAAAGTATTAATTCAAAAGAGACATGCACCCTAGGGTTTACTGCAGCATTATTTACAATAATTGCCATTATTTACAATTTTTGCCAATATATGGAAGCAACCTGAGTTTCCATCAGTAAATGAATGGATAAAGAAGATGTGACACACCAGTCAGAATGGCTGTGATCCAAATGTCTACAAGCAGTAAATGCTGGAGAGGGTGTGGAGAAAAGGGAACCCTCTTACATTGTTGGTGGGAATGCAAACTAGTACAGCCACTATGGAGAACAGTGTGGAGATTCCTTAAAAAACTGGAAATTGAACTGCCTTATGACCCAGCAATCCCACTGCTGGGCATACACACTGAGGAAACCAGAATTGAAAGAGACACGTGTACTCCAATGTTCATTGCAGCACTGTTTAAAATAGCCAAGACATGGAAGCAACCTAGATGTCTATCAGTAGATGAATGGATAAGAAAGCTGTGGTACATATACACAATGGAGTATTACTCAGCCATTAAAAAGAATACATTTGAATCAGTTCTAATGAGGTGGATGAAACTGGAGCCTATTATATAGAGTGAAATAGGCCAGAAAGAAAAACAGCAATACAGTATACTAACACACATATATGGAATTTAGAAAGATGGTAACAATAACCCTGTATGCGAGACAGCAAAAAGACACAGATGTATAGAACAGTCTTTTGGACTCTGTGGGAGAGGGAGAGGGTGGGATGATTTGGGAAAATGGGATTGAAACATGTATAATATCATATAAGAAATGAATTGCCAGTCCATGTTTGATGCAGGATACAGGACACTCAGGGCTGGTGCACTGGGATGACCCAGAGGGATGGTACGGGGAAGGAGGTGGGAGGGGCTTTCAGGATAGGAACATGTGTACACCCGTGACTGATTCATGTCAATGTATGGCAAACCAATACAATATCGTAAAGTAATTAACCTCCAATTAAAATAAATAAATTTAAATTTAAAAAAGATGTGATAAACACACATGCACTTACATATACACATGCAGGAATACTACTCAGTCATAAAAAAGAGTGAAGTATTGCCATTTGCAGCAACATGAATGGACTTAAGAGTATTACGCTTAGTGAAATGAAACAGAGAATGACAAATATTGTATGATTTAATGTATATGTGGAATCTAAAAATTATAACAAACTAGTGAACATACCAAAAAAAAAAAAAAAAGCAGACCCACAGATAGATGGGACAAAATACTGGCTTTCAGTGAGGAGAGGGAAGAGGAGAGGAGCAACACAGGGATGGAGAATTAAGTTCAAACTATTATATATAAAATAAGCTATAAGGATATATTTTATAACATAAAAATATAGTCAATATTTTATAATAACCATACATGGAGTACAAATGTTAAAATTATGAATTGTATTGTATACCTGTAACTTATATAATATTGTACAACTATATTCTCATAAAAATTATAGAATGCCATGTTATCTACTATACATGCCATGCTTTACATTAACTATTCAGACATTATCTTATACATAAAAGTTCGTACCCTTTTCAATTTTTTTTAAATACCATAATTTATCATTACTGTAGATATATAGTGCCTTGATTTTGCTTTTATTCTGCCCCTGTATTCTGATTTTAATATATCTTTTAAAGTATATTTTTAGCCCTTTCTGAGGATGAACATAGTTAGTGTTTGAAAATGTTTTCATCTCATGCTTAAACTTGAATGATATTTTAAATATAGAAAGACTTGAAAAATAAATAGAAAGAAAATAGGCATCTATTATGAGAAGTGCTGTGGAGATTATCTATTGCTGACTGAGTTGGAAAATAATGAAGGGACAAGGCACTATTTATTTTAAATAGTATACTAAGGAAAGACCCCTCAATTATGGGTGATTTAAGCAGAGTTCAGGAGCTAAAAATACAAAGAGTAGCATAAGTATCCTAACCAACAAAGTAATGAACAGTTACAAAGGCTGTGAGTTTGGAGTAGGCGTTTTAGGCAATGTGACAATACAGGATCTCTGAAGCTTAGCCACTGAGAGTACTGAAATGAGGTAAGAGAGTTAGGAAGTGTCATATCATACAGAAATGTATGTCCCATAGTAGGTAGCTTGTGTTTTATTCTTAGGGTCATTACTAGTTATTTAAGAGTTTTCATTAGCTTCGATTGGAAAACAGCTTACAATGATGTAAAGAATACATAGTAAGGCAAGATACAGAGAAAAAAAAAAAGATTAGAGGCTATGGTAAATTGGTGGCCAAGAAGGGGATGAAATAGTAGAAATGGAAAGTAGGGGATAAATTTGTAAAGTATTCTTCAGGCAAATATATCAGTAATTACTGGAGTCAGGAAAGGCAAGAATCAAAGCAATTGCAGTAATGGTAGTTTTAAAGATTAAAGGTAGGAGGAGGTCCTAAGATGGCAGAGGAATAGGATGGGGAGACTACTTTCTCCCTCACAAATTCATCAAAAGAACATTTCAACAGTGACTAAATTCCACAAAATAATTTCTGAATGCTGGCAGAGGACATCAGGCACCCAGAAAAGCAGATCATTGTCTTCAAAAACGGGTAGGAAAAAATATAAAAGATGAAAAAAGAGACAAAGGAGGTAGGGAGGGAGCTCCATCCTGGGAAGGGAGTCCTGTCCCAGGAAGGGAGTCTTAAGAACACAGAAGTTTCCAAACACCAGGAAGCACTCTCGCTGCCGAGTCTGTGGCAAGCCTTGGAAGTGCAGAGGGCAATATAACAGGGAGGAAAAATAAATAAATAATTAAAACCAACAGATTATGAGCCCAACAGTAACTCCCCCAGCAAAGAAGCAACACAGATGCCTGCATCCACCATTAGCAAGTGGCGACTGGGCAGGGAGGTGCGGGCAGCAGTGCTTTTCAAGAATCAGGCTGGAACGCCCGAGCATAACCAGAGCGAACTAAATTAGGCTAGCAAACCAGGCTGCGGGATAGCTACCAAGCAAAAAGTTCTAACATAGGACACTGCCAGGACCGTGCACAAAACAAAGGATGAAACAGAAATAGCCGGCTGCAGATCATCCCCCTCCGGTGACAGGCAGCCAGAGCCATAAGGGGCTGGAAGGGGGCAATCACAGCCCTAGAGAGACATTACCTACCAAACTGCAAGCAGCCTTCTCTGCTAACTAAGACTTCTTGGGGTTCTGGACAGTCACCATCCACCTAAGAAGGGACGCCAGCAGTACACCCAGAAAACTGAGCAACAGGGACGAGAAAGGTGATAAGTCACAGCGATCGCGCTCGCCAAACACCTGAGCTACTAGGACCTGGGAAGGGCACAAAATGAAGGCCCAACTGAATCTGCGTCTCTGACAGCCACCTGAGTGCTGAGCCTGAGCGGCTTAGACCAGGGAGGTGCATGCAGCCTAGGGCCGGACTCAGATGGTTCCTGGCAGAGCAACGTAGAACCTGAGCGGTGTGTGCCCTGAGCAGGGGCAGGCCCAGCGTGGATGAGACACTGCAAGCACAGACCAGTGTTATATGTTTGCAGCATCCCTCCCTTCCCACAGCGCAACTGAATAGTGAGCCTAAAAAAGAGGGGGAAAAAAGTGTCCACCACTGTCCCCTTTGTGTCAGGGCGGAAAACAGACACTGAAGATACCAGCAAACAGAAGAAGCTAAACAGAAGGAACCGCCTTGGAAGTGACCCCCAGACTGCCCACAGCACCAGAGAAAGTCCAAGATATATCTTAACTATTTTTATGAGCATTCTTTTGTTGTTGTTGTTGTTGTTCTGTGATTGTTTTTTCTTCCTTTCTTTTTCTTCTTTTTTTAACTTTTTAAAATTTTTAAGTCCTCTATTTTTCCTTTAATTATTGTGTTTTTTAACCTACTATTACTTTTCAAAAAAAAATGACCCTATTTTTAAAGTAAATGCCATATATAATTTTTTGTGGACATTACAGTTGTTTTTTAATAATTTTTATGGCTTTGTTTTTTTTTCTTCTTCTTCTTTTCTTTAATATTGTATTTTTAAAATCCAACCTCTACTCTAGATTTTTAATCTTTGCTTTTTTGGTATTTGCTGTCAATTTTGTACATTTAAAAACCCAATCTTCAGTATCCAATTTTACCTGAGAGCGAGATTACTGGCTTGACCACGGTCTCCTCCTTTGGACTCTCCTTTTTCTCCACCAAGTGGCCTCTGTCTCTTCCCTCCCCCCCTTCTCTTCTCTACCCAATTCTGTGAATCTATGTGTGTTCCAGACGGTGGAGAACACTTAGGGAACTAGTTACTGGCCGGATCTGTCTCTCTCCTTTTCATTTCCCTCTTTTATCCTCCTGGACACCTCTGTCTACTTCCTCTCTCTCTTTCCTGTATAACTCCATGAACATCTCTGAGTGGTCCAGACTGTGGAGCGCACATAAGGAAGTGATTACTGGCTAGCTTGTTCTCTCCTCTTTTGATCCCACCTCATCTCATTCCAGTCACCTTTAACTACCCTCTCCCTCCTCTTCTCCATGTAACTCAGTGAACCTCTCTGGGTGTACCTCAGTGTGGAGAAACTTTTCATCTTTAACCTAGATGTTTTATCATTGGTGCTATATAGAGGAGAAGTCTTGAGGCTACTGTAAAAATAAAACTGAAAACCAGAAACAGCAGGCTTAAGTCCAAATCCTGAGAACATCAGAGAACTCCTGAATCCAGGGAACATTAATAGATAGGAGCTCATCAAATGCCTCCATACCTACACTGAAACCAAGCACCACCCAAGGGCCAACAAGTTCCAGAGCAAGACATACCATGCAAATTCTCCAGAAACACAGGAACACACCCTGAGCTTCAATATACAGGCAGCCCATAGTTACTCCAAAACCATTGATGTCTCATAACTGATTACTGGACACTTCACTGCACTCCAGAGAGAAGAAACCCAGGTCCACCCACCAGAACTCTGAAACAAGCTTCCCTAACCAAGAAACCTTGACAAGCCACTGATACAACCCCATCCACAGTGATTATAAAGAGAATTCCACAAATTCTCAGAATACAGAAAGGCCACCCAAAATGCAGCAATATAACCAAGATGAAGAGACAGAGGAATACGCAGCAGGTAAAGGAACAGGAGAAATGCCCACCAAACCAAACAAAAGAGGAAGAGATAGGGAATCTACCTGAGAAAGAATTCCAAATATTGATAGTGAAATGATCCAAAATCTTGAAATCAAAATGGAATCACAGAAAAATAGCCTGGAGACAAGGACTGAGAAGATGCAAGAAAGGTTTAACAAGGACCTGGAAGAAATAAAAGAGTCAATATATAATGAATAATGCAATAAATGAGATCAGAAACACTCTGGAGGCAACAAATAGTAGAATAATGGAGACAGAAGATAGGATTAGTGAAATAGAAGATAGAATGGTAGAAATAAATGAATCAGAGAAGAAAAAGAAAACTGAATTAAAAGAAATGAGGACAATCTCAGAGACCTCCAGGAAAATATGAAATGCTCCAACATTCGGATTATAGGAGTCCCAGAATTCACTTCAGTACAGTTCAGTTGCTCAGTCACGTCCGACTATTTGTGACACCATGAATGTATGCCAGGCCTCTCTGTCCATCACCAACTCCCTGACTTCACCCAGAATTGCACCCATCGAGTCAATGATGTCATCAAGCCATCTCATCCTCTGTCATCCCCTTCTTCTCCTGCTCGAAATCCCTCCCAGCATCAAAGACTTTTCGAATGAGTCAACTCTTCACATGAGGTGGCCAAAGTACTGGAGTTTCAGCTTTAGCATCATTCCTTCCAAAAAATCCCAGGGTTGATCTCCTTCAGAATGGATTGGTTGGATCTCCTTGCAGGACAAGGGACTCTCAAGAGTCTTCTCCAACACCACAGTTCAAAAGCATCAATTCTTTGGTGCTCAGCCTTCTTCACAGTCCAACTCTCACATCCATACATGACCACAGGAAAAATCATAGCCTTCACTAGAGTGACCTTAATCGGCAAAGTAATGTCTTTGCTTTTGAATATGCTATCTAGGTTGGTCATAACTTTTCTTTCAAGGAGTTAGCCTCTTTTAATTTCATAGCTGCAGTCACCATCTGCAGTGATTTTGGGAGCCCCCCAAAATAAAGTCTGACACTGCCTCTACTCCATCTATTTCCCATGGAGTGATGGGACTGGATGCCATGATCTTCGTTTTCTGAATGTTGAGCTTTAAGACAAATTTTTCACTGTCTTCTTTTACTTTCATCAAGAGGTTTTTAGTTCCCCTTCACTTTCTGCCATAAGGGCGATGTCATCTGCATATCTGAGGTTATTGATATTTCTTCCAGCAATCTTGATTCCAGCTTGTGTTTCTTCCAGTCCAGTGTGTACTCTTTCAGTACTCATGATGTACTCTGCATATAAGTTAAATAAGTAGGGTGACAATATACAGCCTTGACATACTCCTTTTCCTATTTGGAAACAGTCTGTTGTTCCATGTCCATTTCTAACTATTGCTTCCTGGCCTGCATACAGATTTCTCAAAAGGAAGATCAAGTGGTCTGGTATTCCCATCTCTTTCAGAATTTTCCACAGTTTATTGTGATCCACACAGTCAAAGGCTTTGGCATAGTCAATAAAGCAGAAATAGATGTTTTTCTGGAACTCTCTTGCTTTTTCCATGATCCAGCGGATGTTGGCAATTTGATCTCTGGTTCCTCTACCTTTTCTAAAACCAGCTTGAACATCTGGAAGTTCATGGTTCACGTATTACTGAAGCCTGGCTTGGAGAATTTTGAGCATTAATTTGCTAGCATGTGAGATGAGTGCAATTGTGTGGTAGTCTGAGCATTCTTTGGCATTGCTTTTCTTTGGGATTAGAATGAAAACTGACCTTTTCCAGTCCTGTGGCCACTGCTGAGTTTTCCAAATTTGCTGGCATATTGAGTGCAGCACTTTCACAGCATCCTCTTTGAGGATTTGAAATAACTCCACTGGAATTCCATCACCTCCACTAGCTTTGTTCGTAGTGATGCTTTCTAAGGCCCACTTGACTTCACATTCCAGGATGTCTGGCTCTAGATTAGTGATCACACCATTGTGATTATCTGGGTCTTGAAGATCATTTTTGTACAGATGTTCTATGTATTCTTGCCATCTCTTCTTAATATCTTCTGCTTCTGGTAGGTCCAGACCATTTCTGTCCTCTATCAAGCCCATCTTTGCATGAAATATTCTTAGTATCTCTAACTTTCTTGAAGAGATCTCTAGTCTTTCCCATTCTGTTGTTTTCCTCTATTTCTTTGCATTGATTGCTGAAGAAGGCTTTCTTATCTCTTCTTGCTATTCTTTGGAATTCTGTGTTCAGATGCTTATATCTTTTCTTTTCTCCTTGGCTTTTTGCTTCTCTTCTTTCCATAGCTATTTGAAAGGCTTCCCCAGACAGCCATTTTGCTTTTTGCATTTCTTTTCCATGGGGATGGTCTTGATCCCTGTCTCCTGTACAATGTCATGAACCTGATTCCATAGTTCATCAGGCATTCTATCTATCAGATCTAGGCCCTTAAATCTATTCCTCATTTCCACTGTATAATCATAAGGGATTTGATTTAGGTCATACCTGAATGGTCTAGTGGTTTTCCCTACTTTCTTCAATTCATGTCTGAATTTGGTAATAAGGAGCTCATGATCTGAGCAACAGTCATCTTCTGGTCTTGTTTCTGTTGACTGTATAGAGCTTCTCCATCTTTGGCTGCAAAGAACATAATCAATCTGATTATGTTGTTGACCATCTGGTGACGTCCATGTGTAGAGTTTTCTCTTGTGTTGTTGGAAGAGGGTGTTTGCTATGACCAGTGCATTTTCTTGGCAAAAATCTATTAGTCTTTGCCCTGCTTCATTCCATAAGAAACCCAAGTAAGATGGTAGGTGTTTCAAGAAGGCATCAGAGGGCAGACACACTGAAACCATACTCAAAGAAATCTAGTCAATCTAATCACACCTGGACCACAGCCTTGTCTAACTCAATGAAACTAAGCCATGCCTGCAGGGCAACCCAAGACAGATGGGTCATGGTGGAGAGGGCTGACAGAATGTGGTCCACTGGAGAAGGGAATGGCAAGCCACTTCAGTATTCTTGCCTTGAGAACCCCATGAACAGTATGAAAAGGAAAATGTAGATGCCTAATTGCTACTGGAGGTCAGTGGAGAAATAACTCCAGAAAGAATGAAGGAATGGAGCCAAAGTAAAAACAATATGCAACTGTGGATGTGACTGTTGATAGAAGCAAGGTCTGATACTGTAAAGAGTAATATTGCATAGGAACCTGGAATGTCATGTCCATGAACAAGGCAAATTGGAAGTGGTCAAACAAGAGATGGCAAGAGTTAACGTCGACATTCTAGGAATCAATAAACTAAAATGGACTGGAATGGGTGAATTTAACTCAGATGACCATTATATCTACTACTGCAGGCAGGAATCCCTCAGAAGAAATGGAGTAGCCATCCTTGTCAACAGGGAGTTCGAAATGCAGTACTTGGATGCAATCTCACAAACAACAGAATGATCTCTGTTCATTTCCAAGGCAAACCATTCAATATCACAGTAATCCAAGTCTATGCCTCAACCAGTAACACTGAAGAAGCTGAAGTTGAACAGTTCTATGAAGACCTACAAGACGTTTTAGAACTAACACAAAAAAAGATGTCCTTTACATTATAGGGTACTGGAATGCAAAAAGAACGTCAAGAAACACCTGGAGTAACAGGCAAATTTGGCCTTGGAGTCCCAGAAGAAGACAAAAAGAAAGACCATGAGAAAATACTTGAGGAGATAATAGTTGAAATTTTCCCCTAAAATGGGGAAGGAAATAATCACCCAAGTCCAAGAAACCAAAAGAGTTGCAAACAGGATAAACCCAAGGCAAAACTCCCCAAGACACATATTAATCAAATTAACCAAGATCAAACACAAAGAACAAATATAAAAGCAGCAAGCGAAAAACAATAAATAACACACAAGGGGATTCCAATAAGGATAACTGCAGATCTTTCCATAGAAACTCTTTAGGCTGGGAGGGAATGGCAAGACATACTTAAAGTGATGGAAGAAAATAACCTACAGTCCAGATTTCTTTACCCAGAAAGGATCTCATTCTAATATGAAGGAGAAATCAAAAGCTTTACAGACAAGCAAAAGATGAGAGAATTCAGCACCACAAAACCAGCTCTCCAAAAATCCTAAAAGATATTCTCTAGACAAGAAACAGAAAAAGGGCATATAAACCTGAACCCAAAACAATAAAGTAGATGGCAACAGGATCATACTTATCAATAATTACCTTAAACATAAATGGGTTGAATGCCCCAACCAAAAGGCAAAGACTGGCTGAATGGATACAAAAACAAGATCCCTATATATGCTGCCTAAAAGAGGCCCACCTCAAAACAAGGGACACATACAGACTGAAAGTGAAGGGCTGGAAAAAAATATTGCATGCAGATAGAGACCAAAAGAAAGCAGGAGTAGCAATACTCATATCTGATAAAATAGACTTTAAAACAGAGACTGTGAAAAGAGACAAAGAAGGCCACTACATAATGACGAAAGGATCAAACCAAGAAGAAGATATATCAATTATAAATATATATGCACCCAACATAGGAGCATCGCATTATGTAAGACAAATGCTAACAAGTATGAAAGGGGAAATTAACAACAACACAATAATAGTGGGAGACTTTAATACCCCTGTCACATCTATGGACAGATCAACTAAACAGAGAATTAACAAAGAAACGCAAACTTTCAATGATACAATAGACCAGTTAGACCTAATTGATATCTATAGGACATTTCACCCCAAAACAATGAATTTCACCTTTCTCTCAAGTGCTCACGGAACCTTCTCCAGGATAGATCGCATCCTGGGCCATAAATCTAACCTTGATAAATTCAAAAAAATCTAAATCATTCCAAGCATTTTTCTGACCATAATGCATTAAGATTAGATCTCAATTACAGGAGAAAACTATTAAAAATTCCAATATATGGAGGCTGAACAACATGTTTCTGAATAACCAACAAATCACAGAAGAAATTTAAAAAGAAATCAAAATATGCATAGAAATGAATGAAAATGAAAACACAACTACCCAAAACCTGTGGGACACTATAAAAGCAGTGCTAAGAGGAAAGTTCATAGGAATACAGGCATACCTCAAGAAATAAGAAAAAGTAAAAAGCCTAACTCTACACCTAAAGCAACTAGAAAAGGAAGAAATGAAGAATCCCAGGGTTAGTAGAAGGAAACAAATCTTTAAAATTAGGGCAGAAATAAATGCAAAAGAAACAAAAGAGACCATAGCAAGAATCAACAAAGCCAAAAGCTTGTTCTTTGAAAAGATAAATAAAATTGACAAACCATTAGCCAGACTCATCAAGAAACAAAGAGAGAAAAATCAAATCAATAAAATTAGAAATGAAAATGGAGAGATCACAACAGACAGCACAGAAATACAAAGGATAATAAAAGACTACTATCAGCAATTATATGCCAATACAATGGACAACTTGGAAGAAATGGACAAACTCTTAGAAAAGTACAACTTTCCAAAGTGAACCAGGAAGAAATAGAAAATCTTAACAGACCCATCACAAGCATGGAAATTGAAACTGTAATCAGAAATCTTCCAGCAAACAAAAGCCCAGGTCCAGATGGCTTCACAGCTGAATTCTACCAAAATTTCGAGAAGAGCTAACACCAATCCTACTCAAACTCTTCCAGAAAATTTCAGAGGAAGGTAAACTTCCAAACTCATTCTATGAGGCCACCATCACTCTAATACCAACACCTGACAAAGACGATACAAAAAAGAAAACTATAGGCCAATATCACTGATGAACATAGAGGCAAAAATCCTTAACAAAATTCTAGCAATCAGAATCCACCAACACATTAAAAAGATCATACACCATGACCAAGTGGGCTTTATCCCAGGGATGCAAGGATTCTTCAATATCTGCAAATCAATCAATGTAATTCACCACATTAACAAACTGAAAAATTAAAGTTATATGATTATCTCAATAGATGCAGAGAAGGCCTTTGACAAAATTCAACATTCATTTATGATAAAAACTCTCCAGAAAGCAGGAATAGAAGGAACATACCTCAACATAATAAAAGCTATATATGACAAACCCACAGCAAACATTATCCTCAATAGTGAGAAATTGAAAGCATTTCCCCTAAAGTCAGGAACAAGACAAGGGTGCCCGCTTTCACTGCTGCTATTCAACATAGTTCTGGAAGTTTTGGCCACAGCAATCAGAGCAGAAAAAGAAATAAAAGGAGTCCAAGTTGGAAAAGAAGAAGCAAAACTCTCACTGTTTGCAGATGACATGATCCTCTACATAGAAAACCCTAAAGACTCCACCAGAAAACTACTAGAGCTAATCAATGAATATAGTAAAGTTGCAGGATATATTCATTCCTATACACTAATAATGCATTTCTGTACACTAATCATGAGAAAGTAGAAATCCCTTGCATTTCTATACACTAATAATGAGAAAGTAGAGAAATTAAGGAAACAGTTTCATTCACCATTGCAATGAAAAGAATAAAATGCTTAGGAGTATATCTACCTAAAGAAACTAAAGATCTATATATAGAAAACTATAAAACATTGATGAAAGAAATTGAAGAGGGCACTAATAAATGGAGAAATATACCATGTTCATGGATCAGAAGAATCAATATAGTGAAAATGAGTATACTACCCAAAGCAATCTACAGATTCAATGCAATCCCTATCAAGCTACCAGTGGTATTTTTCACAGAGTTAGAACAAATAATTTTACAATTTGTATGTAAATACAAAAAACTTCAAATAGCCAAAGCAATCTTGAGAAAGAAGAATGGAAATGGAGGAATCAACCTGCCTAACTTTAGGCTCTACTGCAAAGCCACAATCATAAAGACAGTATGGTACTGGCACAAAGACAGAAATATAGATCAATGGAACAAAATAGAAAGCCCAGAGATAAATCCACACACCTATGCACACCTTATCTTCTACAAAGGAGGGAAGAATATACAATGGAGTAAAGACAATCTCTTTAACAAGTGGTGCTGGGAAAACTGGTCAACCACTTGTAAAAGAATGAAACTAGAACACTTTCTAACACCACACACAAAAATAAACTCAAAATGGATTAAAGATCTAAACGTAAGACCAGAAACTATAAATCTCCTAGAGGAGAACATAGGCAAACCACAGCAGGATCCTCTATGATCCACCTCCCAGTATACTGGAAATAAAAGCAAAGATAAACAAATGGGATCTAATTAAAATTAAAAGCTTCTGCACAACAAAGGAAACTATAAGCAAGGTGAAAAGACAGCCTTCTGAATGGGAGAAAACAATAGCAAATGAAACAACTGACAAACAACTAATCTCAAAAAATATATAAGCAACTTACGCAGCTCAATTCCAGAAAAATAATCGACCCAATCAAAAAATGGGCCAAAGAACTAAATAAGCATTTCTCCAAAGAAGACATATGGATGGCTAACAAACACATGAAAAGATGCTCAACATCACTCATTATCAGAGAAATGCAAATCAAGACCACAATGAGGTACCATTTCACACCAGTCAGAATGGCTGTGATCCAAATGTCTATAAGCAATAAGTGCTGGAGAGGGTGTGGAGAAAAGGGAACCCTCTTACACTGTTGGTGGGAATGCAAATTAGTAGAGCCACTATGGAGAACAGTGTGGAGATTCCTTAAAAATTGCAAATAGAACTGCCTTATGACCCAGCAATCCCATTGCTGGGCATACACACCGAGGAAACCAGAATTGAAAGAGACACGTGTACCCCAATGTTCATCACAGCACTGTTTATAATTGCCAGGACATGGAAGCAACCTAGATGTCCATCAGCAGATGAATGGATAAGAAAGCTGTGGTACATACACACAATGGAGTATTACTCAGCCATTAAACAGAATACATTTGAATCAGTTCTAATGAGGTGGATGAAACTGGAGCCAATTATACAGAGTGAAATAAGCCAGAAAGAAAAACACTAATACAGTATACTAACGCATATATATATAATTTAGAAAGATGGTAATGATAACCCTGTATGTGAGACAGCAAAAGAGTCACAGCTGTATAGAACGGACTTTTGGACTCTGTGGGAAAGGGAAAGGGTGGGATGATTTGGGAGAATGGCATTGAAACATGTATAGTATATGTAAGAAACAAGTCATCAGTCTATGTTCGATACAAGATACAGGATACTTGGGGCTGATGCACGGGGATGATCCAGAGAGAATGTATTGGGTGGGAGGTGGGAAGAGGGTTCAGGATTGGGAACTCATGTACACCCATGGTGGATTCATGTCAATGTATGGCAAAACCAATACAGTATTGTAAAGTAAAATAAAGTAAAAATAAAAAAAAATTTTTAAGAAAAAATAGAGAACTCTCTAAAAGATAAATAAATAAAAATAAAGATTAAAGATAATAAATAAAAATACCTGGCACACAGTAAGTATTTAAAACGGTAAATTATATTCTCGTTACTTCCTAATTAATTATGTTTTCTTTTGTAATATAATTTTAAACATTTCTCATCTACTTTTTCAGTCCATCTGCAGAATATCACTGAGTATTGTGCAGAAACTGCTTAGGTCCTCATTAATAAGCCTCACTGCTGACTTACTTTCTGATAAGGTTTCGTGAATTTTAGGATTAAAAAACTTCAGAAACTAGGTTTGCCATTTCCACAGCAATGCCATTCCACAGCATTCCTTCTGCCAGATCCTTTCTCTTAGATGCGGCATGTACCAGCACAAATAACCTGTGAAAGTTTCATATTGCTTTGTACCTCAATACAATACTGAATTTTTAAAATTTATTTAATTTCTGAATGGATACTAAAAGCACATGACACAAAATTTGAAAGATTTAGAATGCACCCATTTTTAAAAAGTGATATGCTTGTTGCCCTTCCTTACCCTGTCCCTAAACACTCATTTCCCTTTTCTGGAGGCAACCACTTTTATACATCCTCTGCATCTCCATTCAGAAATACTCTATTTGTTTATAAACATAAACATGCATGTGCATGTTTGTGCATAAATGCATGCAAACTAACCCATTTCATATATTTGTGTGTATCAGTTAACTACTGCTACAGCACACAACACCCTAAAATCAATGGCTTAAAATAAAAGCCATTTTCTTTACTTGTGATTCTGTCCTTTACTAATTTGAGCTGGCCTGGCATCAGCTGGGTGGTTTTTCTGGAAATGTCCTTTGGAGTCACTTAAGTGACCATAATCATCAGCAACTTATACAGACCTGAAAAGACAAACATGGCCTCACTTCCATTTCTGACAATCGGTGTTGGTGGTCCAACTGGACCTTTGTTTCTACACTCATCCCAAAAGAGCCAGGCCTGGCTTCTTCACATGTTGGTTGTTACTTCCAGGTTGTCAAGAAGGCAAGAACAGAAGACAGATTCAAAGACTCTTGAAGCCTAGGTTTGAAATTCATCTGCATGCTTTTGGTCAAAACTAGTCACGAAGTCAGACTGAAGGGAGGGGGAACAGATGTCATCTTTTTATGGGGAAAGCTGAAAAATATTCTAGTCTTATTTTCAAAGTGTGTGTGTGTGTGTGTGGCATACACACATTCATACAAATGGGATAATATCATAAAACTGTTGCATACTTGCTTGCTTTCTTAAAAGTATAGCTTAGTAATTTTTCTGAGTGTATATGGATGTACTTCATTTATCAGTTATCTACTACTTGTCATCCATTAATGTTTCCAGTCTTTTGCTATTATACTCAATGGTGCAATTAATTTCTATGTTTATTACATCTCCATGTGTATGAGCCTATCTATGGAATACTTAGTGTTGGTTTAATGGGTATGTGCATTTTAAATTTTGACAGGTATTTGTAAATAGCTTTCTGTTGATTTTAAATGTGTCATGCATGCATGCTCAGTTGCTTCAGTCATGTCTGACTCTTTGCAGTCCCGTGAACTATAGCCCACCAGGTTCCTCTGTGCATGAGATTCTCTAGCCAAGAATACTAGGGTGGGTTGCCATGCCCTCCTCCGGAAGAAGGAATCTTCCCAACCCAGGGTTCAAACCAGCATCTTCTGTGTCTCTGCACTTTACTGATTTGCATTTCTTTACTGACTGAGCCACCTGAGAAGCCCTTTTAAATGTGACATCTCCTCCAAATACAGTACCCATAGTAACCGAGAATATGACCTTATTTGGTAACACGTTCAATGCAGACATATTTGTTGACATAAGATGAGTAGGGTTTGCTCCTAACCCAGTATGACTGATGTCATTTTTTTTTTTAAAAAGGAAAGTTTAGAAACAGACACACAGACACAGGAATCCCATGTGAAGATTGGGAATGTGATAACACAGGTGTCTGATGGTGCCAGGAAACTACCGCAAGTTAGAGAAAAACCTGCCGTGAATACTCTCCTAGAGGTTTCAGAGAGAGCAAGCCCACACTAATGCCTTGATTTTGAATTCCAGGCCTCCAGAATTGTGAGACATTAATTTCTGTTCAAAGATACTCAAATTTTCATTACATCAGTTGTAGAAAACTAATATACTCTCCATGAATATAAAACCAATTTATGTTCACCAGCAAGATGCCTGAGTGTACCCCTTTCTCCATTTGCTTCCAGTTTTTACTTCTACCAGTTTGCTAAGCAAAAAAACATAACTTGTGGCACTTTTTCTATTTCACTCTTTCAAGTAAGATTGAGTACTTTATCAAATATTTAATAGCCCATTTGTTTTTTTCAGAGAATTAGTAACTTGGAATAAACTGAGTCTTAGAAATAAAATAGCAGCATTGTTTTCTCTAAACAATGCTTTTCTTAGTGATTTAGCGGTTCTATAGAATAAAAATGTTCTTAATTGTATAATATCATGGATCTTTTTCAGGCTACAGTCTCCTTTGAGAACACTGAACTTGATCTTATTTCTCAATCCATCCCTTTCCTTACACTCTTGATCTCATTTTGCATTTTTATCCGTGTTACCTATGCCTCTTCCAAGGTGTCAGAAAATAGTTCTGTGTATGTGCATGCACACCAGAGTGATGGTGACCAACCACAGAGACAACATGGACAGGAAAATGTATGATTAGAAGTCAGCAGAGATGCCTGATAATTATAGAATAATTGCCCTAGCAGGAAGTAAATGGAGGCTTTATTTTAAAGAATGAACCTATGTTCTGGAGCCCACTCCTTGTTAATTAGCCAAGGTATGGAAAGAGTTAGCCAAGGGTTCTGAAGGCAGTAGACTACCCCCGAGAAACTGCTGTTCTTTGGAAGCGGACAGCAGTAAGTACTGTTGAGAGGCAGGGCTTATGTCCCATTGGTTATTCAGTCTCTAAGTCATGTCTGATTCTTTCCGACCCCAAGGACTGCAGCACTGCAGCCTTCCTGTTCCTTCACTATGCCTGTCCCATTGGAATCAGATGTAAAAACATCTCTGTGGCTCAGAGGTCTTTAGCAGCATGTATGGGGTGGGTCAAGCCCAATCCACTCTTTGTTACATATTGTCAAACAATAATCCCATCTTCTCATTGCATGAACTTGTATTTAAGACCTTTGTGGAACATGGAGAATTGATCAGTCTAATCAGGTTTATAAGCTAATGGGGAGAAAAAGACATATTGTCGTCCAAGTGAGGAGACATTGACTTTTAAAGTTCAGTTCAATTCAATCTCTCAGTCGTGTCCGACCTTTGCGACCCATGGACTGCAGCACATGAGGTCTCCCTCTCCATCACCAGCTCCCAGAGTGTATTCAGATTCATGTCCATTGAGCTGGTGATGCCATCCAACCATTTCATCCTCCGTCATACCCTTCTCTTCCCGCCTTCAATCTTTCCTAGCATCAGGGTCTTTTCAGATGAGTCAGTTCTTCACATCAGGTGGCCAAAGTATTGGAGTTTCAGCTTCAGCATCAGTCCTTCCAATGAATATTCAGGACTGATTTCCTTTGGATAAAATGATCTGATCTCCTTGCAGTCCAAGAGACTCTCAAGAGTCTTCTCCAACACCATAGTTCAAAAGCATCAATTCTTCGGTGCTCAGCTTTCTTTATAGTCCAAGTCTCACCTCCATACATGACCACTGGAAAAACCATAGCTTTGACTAGATGGACCTGTGTTGGCAAAGTAATGTTTCTGCTTTTTAATAAGCTGCTTAGGTTGGTCATGATTTTGTCACCCTGCTTATTTGACTTTTAAAAAATTCCTTCTATTGTTTGGGGTGGAAATTCTGAAGATTACATGTAGTGGAAATCACTTAGTGATTTTTGAAGTGCAGTGTAACAGATGTTTTGTTTCCTGAAGTAGCAGTGACCCCAATGGAAAATCACATAGAATGCTGCCTATGACTTATTTTATCCTATTATTGCAAACATTTTTCCCCTTCCTGTCTCCCTAACTATTGCTCTTAAAAGACTCTGACAAACAAATTACCTGATGTTACTTTTATTTTCCACATTCTCCGTTTAGAATGTTTTCACATTCTAAATATTAATAGGAAAATAAAACCCATGGCATGGGCAGAAGAGATATGAAGAATAAAAGTGCATAAATAAATCATAAACTGATACTACTTCCTAGATAAGCAAGGACTGAATTAATCAATATCGTGCAATTTTGAGTGTGTATAACAACTTTTCCTTGTTATCAAATGCTATGTAACAAATCACTCCAAAACTTACTGGCTTAATACAATAACAATATTTCGTCCCCTCACAAATCTGTTGTTTGGACAGGGCGTAGAGGAAGCAGCTCTGTTCTGCTTAGTGTCAGCTAGGACAATGTGAAAACAGAGACGGAATCATCTAAAAGCCTGCTCACTCATATAACTGGCAGCTGATGTGGGCAGACTCAAATAGCTTTCCCCAGCTTCTTCAAGCCTGGGGGCTTGAACTGCTCCAGGTCTTCAGGCAGCTATCTTTTTGTGGCCTCTAATTGTGGTCTCTCTAGCATGACAGCTTTAGGAGTCCCAATTTCTTACAATCTTACAGTTCCCTAGACATACCTCCTGAGAGAGAGCACCTTTATGACATAATCTTAAAAATCTCAGAGTGTCACTTGCAATACGTTTTATTCATCAAGGTGGTAACAAAGCCCCTCTAGGTTCAAAGGGAAGAAAAATCAATTCTGCTGCTTTTGTATTTTAATGAGATTCTGGAACAGGGAGGACCAGATATATTACTGTAGCCAATTTTTAAAAAATAAACTGCTATATTTAAAATGGATAACCAACAAGGATCTACTGTATAGAACAGGGAACTCTGCTTAAGGCTATGTGGAAGCCTGGATGGGAAGAAGATTTGAGGAGACTGGATACATGTATATGTATGGTTGAGTGCTTTCGCTGTTCACCTGAAACTGTCACAACATTGTTAATCAGCTATAACCCACTACAAAACAAAAAGTTTTTAAAAATGCACTCTGCCAATAACTGATTTTTACCCTGTACCACTCCCTACCCTCTTTACAATCCCAGCTCTTATGTATTGTTCTTCATGGAACTCCCATAGTGGCTCAGATATTTAAAAAAAAAAAACAGACCACTGCAATAAATTGGCCTCTATCACAAGAATAAACTAGATAAAATGGAATTAATGCATTCAGGGTATATTCCCATTACCTGTTTTTTTCTATTCCTATTAAAATGCTACTATAGTTACACAAATAATTTTTAAAGTACAAATTCTTAGCAAATCCAAGTGACCAATTCAATCTGGTGTATTCTGAAGAAGATAAGAGTTCATAAACTTTTTTGCAGGGTTAGTTAAAAACAGAGCTAGACAGAATGGCACATTTCACTCAGGATCCTAGCTTTTGTTTATGTCTGATTCAGCTAAAACTCAGATTCCTATTTCCTTCTGCTTCCAAAGCATGAATGCTAGGTAGTGGAAAAGATTGATTAAGAAGTTCAAATGGAAAATAAGAAACCTGTTCCAGGACTGCTCTGGGAGGGCTTTGAAGTTCATGGCTGGGGGAGTTATGAAACTACAGATTTAAGCTATTTGTAATGAAAGGGTTGGTTTTCATTTCACCACTTAAGCTAAATTCTTGCCTTTAGAAATAACTTTTCTTCAGAACTACTGTCATGGAGTAAAACCTTTTTTTTTTTTTTTTTTTTTTTTTTTGGTGTGTGGGGGTGGGGACGGCTATCATTTGCAGTCTCCCTTGGAGTAGAAAATGAGGATTTTTTTTTCAATATCAGAACTCTATAAAAAGAAGTTAGCTAATTAACATTATGCCAGGAAGTCACCTCCTTCCTCTCAGATAGATGATTAGATATATAGACAGATACAGATATGTATCAATGGACATGAATGAGCATCAGCATTACGTCAAAGTCACGTATAAACCATGTGCATAAGAGAATGTTAAATGGTTACAATGGGTATATCTAGCAGTGCAGCAGAAAAAATCCTTGGATTTGTAACTTAGAAACCAGAATTTGATTCCTGAGTCAATCCTTGATTTTTTTCTGTGACCTTCAACAAATCACTTTAATCAATCTTCCCACTTGTAAAATGAAGATATTAACTACCTTATTTCTTGCACTATTTTGTTGTGAGGATAAACTGGCACCCTTCAAATACATTGAAATTACTTTGAAAAGTACAAGTAATGGCATGATCACATGGTTATACAGCTAATACTGGACTTGATATCTTCCTTTCTCACAATCTGCTTAGAACTGTCCCTTGATAAAGATCATAATCATTCACTTAGTCACCCAGTCCAGAAACAGGATCACACAGACCGTCTTCCCCTAGGTGCTATTTGTCATAGTGCCCTTTTGCATGCCCCTCACTGCCAAGCTTACACTTTCTCTGCTTCTGGTACTG
The DNA here is from genome assembly GCA_917880005.1 of Nanger dama. Classification (NCBI taxonomy): domain Eukaryota; kingdom Metazoa; phylum Chordata; class Mammalia; order Artiodactyla; family Bovidae; genus Nanger; species Nanger dama. The sequence goes on from CAKJTW010000007.1 coordinate 45,103,800, forward strand.
ACTCAATCAATTCATCCTGTGCAAGTTAATTAGGAGGTTTACTCTCTGAGAAACAGTTTATGATGTCCCAGTCCTGTTAGAGAAGTGGAATTTTAGATGTGTTTTAAGTCACTTGCAGCCATGAAATTTAAAGACACTTGCTCCTTGGAAGAAAAGTTATGACCAACCTAGACAGCTTACTAAAAAGCAGAGACATTACTTTGCCAACACAGGACCATCTAGTCAAAGCTATGGTTTTTCCAGTAGTCATGTATGGATGTGAGAGTTGGACTGTAAAGAAAGCTGAACACCGAAGAATTGATTCCTTTGAACTATGGTGTTGGAGAAGATTCTTGAGAGTCCCTTGGACTGCAAGGATATCTAACTAGTCCATCCAAAAGGAAATCAGTTCTGAATATTCATTGGAAGGGCTGATGCTGACGCTGAAACTCCAATACTTTGGCCACCTGATGTGAAGAACCGACTCATCTGAAAAGACCCTGATGCTGGGAAGATTGAAGGTAGGAGGAGAAGGGGATGACAGGATAAGATGATTTCATGGCATCACTGAATCAACGGACAGAGTTTGAGTAAACTCTGGGAGTTGGTGACTGGCAGAGAGGCCTGGCATGCTGCAGTCCATGGAGTTGCAAATAGTCAAACACCTCTGAGCAACTGAGCTGAACTGAACTAAATTATTTTTTCTGGATTTCCTTTTTTAATCTTCTCATTGACTTAGGGTAAAATTTTACCTTTACAGCATTACTAAGCTGATAATAAAACTGATATGTTAAATGTGAGAGGCAAAAGTAATTAACCTCTTATTGTTCAAGTTTTCACCATGTTAAAGAAATTCTTAATAATAAATTAATATAATTATGTAGTCTATATTCTCTCAAAATAATACAATAAACCCATAAATTAATTTTAAAATATGAAGAAAGACCCAACTGATATTTTTTAAAGTGTACCCTAAATAAAAATTTTAAAATAAAACCCAGAATAAAATATTAAATCACTTAGAAATGTAATAACTGAAACTTTGAATCTATACATTAAGTAGTACTGAGCAAAATAATCTTAATATTAAATGCACTCATTTTAACAGATGAATCATAAACTTAATATACAAACATTTTTAAATGGAAGAAAAGTTATGACCAACCTAGATAGCATACTGAAAAACAGAGACATTGCTTTGCCAACAAAGGTCTGTCCAGTCAAGCCTATGGTTTTTCCTGTGGTCATGTATGGATGTGAGAGTTGGACTGTGAAGAAGGCTGAGTGCCGACGAATTGATGCTTTTGAACTGTGGTGTTGGAGAAGACTCTTGAGAGTCCCTTGGACTGCAATGAGATCCAACCAGTCCATTTTGAAGGAGATCAGCCCTGGGATGATGAAACTCCAGTATTTTGGCCACCTCATGCGAGGAGTTGACTCATTGGAAAACACTCTGATGCTGTGAGGGATTGGGGCCAGGAGAAGGGGACGACAGAGGATGAGATGGCTGGATGGCATCACTGACTCGATGGACGTGAGTCTGAGTGAAGTCCGGGAGTTGGTGATGTTCAGGGAGGCCTGGCATGCTGCAATTCATGGGGTCGCAAAGAGTCGGACACGACTGAGCAACTGAAATGAACTGAAAACACCATAATATAATATAAACTTTATAATATATAATATATATTATATTTAATACATTATAATATAAACTTGCCTCCTACACACTAAACTTTTTTACAGTGCCTAATTGCCTAATCAAGGAGCTCAAAAACTGAAGAGGGGATGAAGAGCAGAATAAGGGAGTTAACACAGTAGAGGCATAAGGTTCGCTCTACACCCTCTTGCTTCACATGATACAGCAGGCATGCTTCCCAGGCTTTCACACTGATTGTTTTGTTTTTTTTTGTTGTTTTTAATACTTTATTCTACATTACAATACTGTATTTGTTTTGCCATACATTGACATGAATCAGCCACAGGTGTCCACCATCTCCCAATGCCAAAGCCCCCTCCCACCTCCCACCCCACATCCTCTCCCTGAATCATCCCGTGCACCAGCCCCATGTGTCCTGCATCCTGTACTGAACATAGACTGGCGCTTCATTCTTACAAGATAGTATACATGTTTCAATGCCGTTCTCCCAAATCATCCCCCCCTCAGAGTCCAAAAGTCCGTTCTATACCTCTGAGTCTCTTTTGTTGTTCACATAGAGGGTCTTCATTACTATCCTTCTAAATTCCATATATATGTGTCAGTATACTGTATTGGTGTTTTTCTTTCTGGCTTACTTCACTCTGTATAATCGGCTCCAATTTCATCCATCTCATTAGAACTGAGTCAAATTTATTCTTTTTAAGGGCTGAGTAGTATTCCATTGTGTATATGTACCACTGCTTTCTTATCCATTCATCTGCTGATGGACATCTAGGTTGCTTCCATGTCCTGGCTCTTATCAACAGTGCTGCAATGAACATTGGGGTACACGTGTCTCTTTCAATTCTGGTTTCCTCGGTGTGTATGCCCAGCAGTGGGATTGCTGGGTCATAAGGCAGTTCTATTTGCAATTTTTAAGGAATCTCCACACTGTTTTCCATAGTGGCTGTACTAGTTTGCATTCCCACCAGCAGTGTAAGAGGGTTCCCTTTTTCTCCACATCCTTTCCAGCATTTATTGCTTGTAGACTTTTGGATCGCAGCCATTCTGACTGGTGTGAAATGATACCACATTGTGGTCTTGATTTGCATTTCTCTGATAATGAGTGATGTTGAGCATCTTTTCATGTGTTTGTTACACACTGATTGTTAAACCAGATAAATAGCCTCAGATACTCTACATTCCTGAACTGCAATCATTTTATATAATTTTATAAAGACATTCAAAAACTGATTCTTGGAGTTACATTGGCTCCCTGGGGGAAATTCTTAGACATGAATTTGTAAATCATAAAAATCAAATCATAAATATGAGGAAGTTCTTACAGAAGACTTTATATATATATATGGTATAATCAAAAGCAATATAATATTATCACTTGGAAATATCCCAGTAGAAAACAATCAAACAGAAGGAACTCAGATAGTTACATATTACCGATAAAGTATGTGTCAAGCTGAAGTTCCAACAGAATCTGGTAATCATAATGCATAACACTGATTTTCATCCACAGAAACTGAGAATTCACTTACACATACCAAAGGTACTCACAAATGCTTGGAAGCTTAATATAAGATCTAAATAATTGACTATGACTTGTCTCCCAGAATTCTAACACCTAAACCTTTGTCCTTTAAGCTATTTCATTATTATTTTACAAATGTTCCCTTCACCTTATACTAAGATCTCTTTCCTTTGAAATCCAAATGCTGATACTCAAGGACAGTTTGGTTTGATTATGTCAATCATAATCATAGCTTAAATCCCATCTCCTCTTTCCTCTTCAGACACTACTGGATTATAAGCTGAAAAAAAATTGACATTCTATCTGTGTTAACCTTTAGAGATGCTCAAGGAACTATTTCTTGTTTGTGAAGCCATCTAATTGCTAATCTATAATCCTTTTAATATGCTCTGCTTTTTGGATTGATCCATTGCCAGCTGACCTAACACTGCCCATAGCTATATTAATCCTATTACTCACATCCTATTATAGAGTATCAGTGAAACTCTTAATGAATCCTGTAAAGCTTGCTTGCCAGATACCAATATTATGGATGATTACACATGTATTTATTCTTTTATTCTTAATTATAAAGCTTCTAATTGTATTAATTGTATTCAGTGGAATTCAGTGTTTTCTTCTCCACAGCTATCTGTGAGCTGACACTAAGTTCTGGGAAAAATTAGTTTCTAAATGTTATTATCATACATATTGTTCTGATTCTTCTTAATGGTAAATAAATTCACAATATAAAATGTTGTCATATATTTTGAGATTAAATCCTATTGTAAGTTAAAGTATGTTGCATATGGTAGAATTATTAAATAGGGTTTATCGAGGTAGATAAAATATCCTAGCAAAAAGTCTGCATTTCGAGTTCCTGATATATTCACAGTACCATTAATCCCCTAATAGGATGGATAAATCTGTCATGGATGATAAGCCTACATGTTCACAGAAGTACATTCTCTATTGAATTAATCACCTCATATGAAAGTGGAAAGTATCATCAGCCTGAAAAACTATGATACTTTACCATCAATTTTAGTCTGATGAGTGATTAAAGAGAATAGATGTTTTTAAAAAAATTGAAATGTATTGGCAATAAGATTCATTTTATTTAAAAAATCTGAAAAAGAAGGTATATAGAAAAAAATCCACTATCACTACTGATGATGATATAACTGTGTCTCAAGAAAGCATAAATAGATGGAGCTTTATGGTGATTCAAGGTCCTGGAGACTGGAGCTTGTGGTTAGAAGAAGAGTTTGGAAGCTGTAGAATGGAAGCAAGTGTCTGTATAATAAGAGTCAAGCCAGTGCCAAGGAACCATGGATCTTGGAAGTACTTAGAATCTTGAAAAACAGTTAAAGAAATATAATATACATGGGTGTCATTGCAGCCTCCCTCTAGAAATTTTGCCATGTATGTTTTATAACATAAAGCCATCATTGCCCTCTAATATATATTCATTGTCCCTTTGCCAGATCACAGTGATACCATAAAAAGCAGATACATGACTGCCGACAAAGGTCCATAGAGTCAATGCTATGGTTTTTCCGGTAGTCTTGAATGGATGTGAGAGTTCGACATAAAGAAGACGGAGTGTCGAAGAGTTGATGCTTTCGAGCTGTGGTGCTGGAAAACACACTTGAAAGTCCCTTGCACAGCAAGGAAACCAAACCTGACCATCAATCCTAAAGGAAATCAACCTGGAATACTCATTGGAAGGACTGATGCTGAAGCTGAAGCTCCAATACTCTGGCCACTTGATGTGAACAGCTGATTCAGTGGAAAAGACCCTGATGCTGAAAAAGATTGAATGCCAAAGGAGAAAAGGGCAGCAGAGTATGAGATGGTTGGATAGCATCACTGATGCAATGCACATGAACTTAGGCAAACTCCGGGAAATAGTGGAGGGCAGAGGAATCTGGCATGCTGCAGTACATGGGGTCATAAAGAGCCAGACACAACTTAGTGACTGAACAACAGCAACAGTTTATAACAACAACAACTATACCATGAGTTATATTTGAAGACTACAGCCTTAAGCAAAAATTTACATTAGCCTATCTTCTAGTTATTGCTCATCAGAAACTACCACTACTGTGTTTCTGAGTATCTGAGTATAAGAAAAACAGGATGCCAGTGAAATACAGGACATCAGGTTAAATCAAATGGATATATTTAAAGGATAAGTGTGTTTCAAATATTGCATGGCACATACTTATACAAAGCAAAGCATCTATTGTGTATCTGAAATTCCAATTTAACTTGGTATTATGTATTTTTATGTACTAAACACAGCAACTCCAGAGCAGGGGGCTAAAAGTGTGGGGAAAAAGACAGAGGAAACAATCTATACCAATACTACACATGCTTATTTAGCTATGATTCTTCCTGTGCTGGCTGTAAAATAAGGAAGATACCTCCAAAGGCATGGCTTTGTGCATAAGCACATTAAAATTATCAGTCTCAGTGTTTCACCATTTTGGTGGACACTTGCTTTTTCTCTCCCTGGCTTTACTTTTTAATTTTCACTTTGAAGCAGTATTATTTAACTCAACCTTTTGGAACATGATTTAAAAGAAAGACTATATATAAAAGTAAAGCAATATTGAATTAAATGAGACCTTTCTCTGTACAGGTGCAATTTTCAAAACAGCACGAGAGAGAGATTTTACACAGTAAAGTAAAAGCATTTAGAATTGAAACTCAAACCAACTAAAATAAATCCACACTTCAATTGTGACCTTCATAGCCCCCTAAATGCATTTTTAAACAGTAGGCTGCTTTTCTTTTTATAGTGTAGAGCTGCATGTAATTGTAAAGGAGAATGGTAAATGTATACACTGAGCCAGTTGTGCAGGGAATATGCCAGGTCCACATTCTGCCACCTGCCAGCCCTCCTTCTTTCCTGATGTGTTTATCACAGAACTAGAACTAGATGTGTTGAACAGTACAAAGTTACATTGAAGTAGGCAAATAAACGCACATACCGACTCTTACTCACAGTCACCAGCTTTGGTAGAAAGAGAACTGGGGTGCAGTTTAAACTGAATAGAAATAATGAGTATTCTATGAGTTTTAAAAAGATAATCCAAGAGTTTCACATATTCCTCTTTTATGGCACTGTTGTTAATTTTATTTGACAGCTTGGCCATTCTGAGGTTTTTGGAAGTCCTTAATACAGAGAAATTACCTTAAGTCCAGACATCCAAGTGTATGATATTTCTTTTTCTTTCTTTCACTCACAGATACACTGAGGCTTTTTTTTTCCAACTTCCTTTAATGTTTTCATTCACATAATTTCCCAACCCTCTATTATAATTATTTTTTCACTGTTTATCATTGTCATAATTTTGTTATGTCTAATTAGTAACTTATTATAGATACCATTAAATTCTATAAATCTCATAGCATCCTACAGTTTACTCACTTAATGTTTAAAATTTTAGAAATATTTTCCAAGGATATTGTAAAATTCAGACAAAGATCACATACATACTTGGTAAGGAAATCAATACATATCCTGAAAGACTTCTGAAATATTCATAGCTTGTATATATGAAAAAAACAAAATCAAGCTGGATTCAGTGCAATAGACCAACAGATGTGTAATAATATACTATCCCAGCTCATTCAATTTATATATTAGGAAGTCTGTAAATAAAACTACTGACAGCAAGATACTTTCTTAAAAAGTTAAAACAGTAATTTAGGTCATTTGCTGAAGGACAGATCTTCATCTTTTTAGACCAGTATTTAAAATTAACATTTTACTAGAACAAAACAAAACACACTGCATGGTCAAAAGTAACATACATTTAGAATTTTAGGTATAAAGTATTTTCCCATTGCTTTTACTGTCCCTCTGTTTTTCTTTCTTTTCTTTTTTTTTTTTAACTAGAAGAGGTCTCTTTTGCTCAGATGAATAGATCTTGATTATAGAACACTGAGTTTTGACGTGTGCATATACTGCTGCAACTACCTCCAAGTAAAATACATAATATTCCCATTACCACAGAAAGCTCTCATGTTCCCTTCCAATCAATCCTCCAAAACAAATAGTTAACCACAGTTCTGATTTTATTAAGCATAGATTAATTTGCCCTGTGTTTGAACTTCATATAAATAAACTAATTCGGTATATCTGCTTCAAAATTCTTACATGTTAGTTAATATTTGAGGCATCTTGTGGTCCAATTCTATTGATTCCTTTTTCCCTTGACCTTGAATCACTCCCATGTCTTTAAATGGGACACCTATTTGTTTCAAGTTATTTTTGGTATATCAGACATGGTAGCTGAACCATTATAGGATCTTTGAATCTTCTGAAGTATATGTACTTTCCTTCTGGCAATAAGTTCAGTTGATGACTCATCTTCTTTTACATTTCCAGAAAGTCTGTTTTGGTTTTAGTCTCATTCTGAAGAAAAACTTAAAGAATAGTCCTGAAGTGTAGTTACTAACCCTAAAATGTGGTCATTTTTCAGTTTTAATATAAAACCCACAGTATTTATTACCAAATACCTCAGATATGGGAGAATTCAAACTGCAATGGGAAGATGGTCAAATTCTGCTCAGCTATTAGAATTCAGCTACTGTTTTTTTCTTGGACTTTAGGATTCCTCTTTACATATTTATAGGATTTAAGGAGAAGATATCACAGTTGTTTTGGTTCTTCTGTGAATACTAACCATTTATAATTCTCTCTTAATTTACAACTGTTTTTACAGCCCTGAACTTCATACTCTAAGACCTGAAGTTTTTTCCTTGGCTCTAGCTATCCTTTACACAGAATATTGGGAATATTCTCTGGGGAAAGGCATATAAATACATGTTTCATTCAGTGGTGTTTTCTTACTTTAAAGGTGAGATGCCACCAATTTCTGCTTGCTTGAGTTACTTTTCAATGTCTCAAAATATGCATTTTAATATTTTAGTAGAGATTATAATTGGTATCTCCGTGAAAGGCAGTCTGATAAAAGCCAGTTTTCCACTTCTAGAATCAAAACTCAAAATAAACTATCTTTAAAGGCATTAAATTGACATTTAATTGTCTTTTCTATAACCATTGTCATGCAGTTCATAAAGTTGTAGAGGTGAATCAGATATCATAAATTATTTGGTGAAGAAAACACACATGAGGCTTTATAAAAAACAAATTTATGATCAATGATATATATAAAAATATTAATGATATCTAAAAATTAGATATCTCATTTTTAATAACTATCTTATCTCAGTAATTTAAAATGTATTAATATTCTCTAACTGCAAGCATTTGCTTTTATAAAACATATATACCAAGGATGCACAAGATATATAGTCACTATTTAGATTAATTTTACTCTCACGTTTACACAGCACAGATATCTGTGTTGAGAGTGACACAAATGATAGAATCTAAAAAGCAAAGTGGCTACTTAATTCTTTTGCATAATACTGAGAATTATATAAATGTGAACATTAAGGTGTTGTAGGTAGGTATTTGACAAATATAGAAAAATTTAGAAACAAATTTTCATATATATTTAATTATGATTTTTGTGAATCTATAAGACAGAAATTATGCTATAATTATAAAATATGGAAAGTGTCAATAGAGGATTACACACAGTGCTGTGTTAAACCAGAAGGGTGGCTGAACACGTATACTTTGGTAAGGTTGATAATAAGCTGATCAGTGAAGCTGTCTCAAAGAAGATAACATTAATGCTAAGCAAGCAATCCTGTGAGCAACCCTTCAGAGTTTATGGTAATGATCCAGAAATAGTTTCCTTGGCTTTCCAATGATGTGTGACATGCTCCTGCTGTACATACTCAGAAAAAGCTGAAGCAAATAATTGAATAGAACTATGGATTCTTCAAAGTATTGCCAGTAAATAGTATGATGTCATCTGAAGAGGTAGAAGATGATAGAGCTCCTAATTTTTAAGTCTTGTTTGTTAAAATTACTCACAGAAGGAAAAATAACATCATCATTGGCCACAGTTTGTGTGTTGTGCTATAATTAATTTCAGAGTCTGGCCAGTGAATGCTTTGAATTCCTTAGCTTTCTCTGAAAAAACATCTTAAGAGGGAAAAGAGAAACAGTTCTTAATTCGGAGGCATTTTAAAAGTCTATGGCATCTAAATTATCCTATAAAAAGTTATTCTAAAATAAAACTGAACAGAATTATGATAAATTTACAATTTAATAATCATTATATAGTATATGAAACAATAATTAATAATCTATGTTCTTTAGGCATATTTTATAAGAAGTGTATTTAATCACCTCCTATAATCAAATGCAATGAACATGGTATGTTTATACCTATAACAGTCCTACTTTTTAATAATTAAAGTTACATGCAATAGGTTGTTTCCTTACTTTAGAACATTTACTTTTTCATGACTACAATTTGTTTTAACATTGAGCTTGACCAGAAATACAGAAGCATAAAATAATTTTATTCTGAAAAAGAAGTGTTACCCACTACAATAATATGCAGCATTGAAAAAGTGAAATCGTCTCTGAAAGTGAAAGTCACTCAGTCTTGTCTGACTCTTTGTGATCCCATGGACTGTACCATGGACTTCTCCAGGCCCAGAATACTGGAGTGGGTATTCTCTGCCTTCTCCAGGGGATCTTGCCTACCCAGGGATCGAACCCAGGTTTCCCGCATTGCAGGCAGATTCTTTATCAGTTGAGCCACAAGGAAAACCCAAGAATACTGGAGTGGGTAGCCTATCCCTTACTGGATCTTCCCGATCCAGGAATCAGATTGGGGTCTCCTGCATTGCAGGTGGATTCTTTACCAACTGAGCTATCAGGAAAGCTCTATATGTATTTATATTGAGTGGAGGAAGAAAGAAAAGTATATTATATTTAAGCATAATAAAATATTAGCTTCATTTTATGGAAGGAAAAATTTTTAAGTATATTTAGTGGAACTTTTTTTCTTAAACATCTCTTTCAGATTAACATAAATCATACTAGTTTCTAGCATCAAAGTGAAGTCACTCAGTCATATCTGATTCTTTGCAACCCCATGGACTGTAGCCTAACAGGTTCCTCTGTCCATGGGATTTTCCAGGCAAGAGTACAGGAGAGAGTTGCCATTTCCTTCTCCAGAGAATCTTTCCAACCCAGGGATCAAACCCGGGTCTCTCATATTGTAAGCAGATGCTTTACCATCTGAGGCACCAGGGAAGTCCTTCTTATCTAATAACCATCCATTTATTAATTTAAAAATATTTTGTTGAACATTTCCTTTGGATAACGCATTGATCAAACACCAGTGAATCAAACAACAAAAACTTTGCCTTCATGGAATATAAATCCTAGTTTCAGAGGCAGCCAATAAGTAAAATAAAGAAATTATAGTGCTTTAGATATTGATGATTCATATGACAGGAAGAGAAGGGGGCGACTGAGGATGAGATGGTTGGATGCCATCACCAACTCATGGAGATGAGTTTGAGTAAACTTTGGGAGTTGGTAATGGACAGGGAGGCCTGGTGTGCTGACGGAGCTACTGAACTAAACTGAACTGATGGCAAGACCTAAGATGGAAAAAGGAAGAAGAGTACAAGGTCAGTGAGGGAGACTGATATGACTTAAAATGCCCGGAAATGGTTTTTAATCAAATACTAAATGAAATTAAAAGATGCTTACTCCTTGGAAGAAAAGTTATGAGCAACCTAGATAGCATATTCAAAGGCAGAGACATTACTATGCCAACTAAGGTCCGTCTAGTCAAGGCTATGGTTTTTCCAGTAGTCATGTATAGATGTGAGAGTTGAACTGTGATGAAGGCTGAGCACTGAAGAATTGATGCTTTTGAATTGTGGTGTTGGAGAAGACTCTTGAGAGTTCCTTGGACTGCAAGGAGATCCAACCAGTCCATTCTGAAGGAGATCAACCCTGGGGTTTCTTTGGAAGGAATGATGCTAAAGCTGAAACTCCAATACTTTGGCCACCTCATGCGAAAAGTTGACTCACTGGAAAAGACTCTGATGCTGGGAGGGATTGGGGGCAGGAGAAGAAGGGGACGATCGGGGATGAGATGGCTGGATGGCATCACGGACTTGATGGACGTGAGTCTGAGTGAACTCTGGGAGTTGGTGATGGACAGGAGGCCTAAGAAGAGCAAGTTTAAGGGCCCTGAGGTTTGGAATGTTCAAGGAACAGCAACAAAATCAGGGTGCTTCCAGCAGAATCATTTTGCTGGGTCCTATAGGCCATTTAAAGAGGAAGATATTGTTAAGACAGGAAGATATTGAAGGGTTTTGAACAGAGACATCTTGGCCTGACTTAATTTAAAAGATTTACTATAGGTCCTCTGATGAGAATAATGTTAGAGAATCAAGGACAGAAGCAGAGAAAAAAGTTAGGAAAGCACTGAAATAAATGGGCAAAAGGTGTTACTTGCCATGCTCCTGCTGGAAGCAATGTTGATTATAGTGGGATGCAGTGAAACTTTGGACATGCTATAAATGTAGTGTCAACAGAGTATATTAGAGACTGGATTTCAAAAGTGAGAAATGGAGGTTGTAAGGGTGATGTGAAGTTCTTAACTCAGTAACTGGAGTGATGGAGTTGCGATTTAATGAGACAGGGAAGACTTTGGATAAAACAAGTTTAAAGGAAAGGTCCAAAGGTCACTTTCAAACATATTACCTTTGAGACATCAATCAGACACTCGAAGTCGTCAAGCAGACATTTGGATAAACTAGCCTGGTGCATAGGAAGAGGATAGATTATATATATATAAAATATGCAATGTATACACACACACACATACATACATATATATACATATATACATATACATATACATATATATATATATATATATATATAAGAGAAAGAGAGAGAGATGTAAATCAGTTCAGTTCAGTTCAGTCACTCAGTCCTGTCAGACTCTTTGCGACCCCAAGAATTACAGCACGCCAGGCCTCCCTGTCCATCACCATCTCCCGGAGTTCAAACAGACTCACATTCATCGAGTCCATGATGCCATCCAGCCATCTCATCCTCGGTCATCCCCTTCTCCTCCTGCCCCCAATCCCTCCCAGCATCAGAGTCTTTTCCAGTGAGTCAACTCTTCGCATGAGGTGGCAAAAGTACTGGAGCTTCAGCTTCATCATCATTCCTTCCAAAGAAATCCCAAGGTTGATCTCCCTCAGAATGGACTGGTTGGATCTCCTTGCAGTCCAAGGGATTGTCAAGAGTCTTCTCCAACACCACAGTTCAAAAGCATCAATTCTTTGGTGCTACAGCCTTCTTCACAGTCCAACTCTCACATCCATACATGACCACAGGAAAAACCATAGCCTTGACTAGATGGACCCTAGTCAGCAAAGTAATGTCTCTGCTTTTGAATATGCTATCTAGGTTGGTCATAACTTTTCTTCCAAGGAGTAAGTGTCTTTTAATCTGATGGCTGCAGTCACCATCTGCAGTGCTTTTGGAGCCCCAAAACTAAAGTCTGACACTGTTTCCACTGTTTCTTCATCTATTTTCCATGAAGTGATGGAACCAGATGCCATGATCTTTGTTTTCTGAATGTTGAGCTTTAAGCCAACTTTTCACTCTCCTCTTTCACTTTCATCGAGAGGCTTTTAGTGCCTCTTCACTTTCTGCCATAAGGGTGGTATCATCTGCATATCTGAGGTTATTGATATTTCTCCCGGCAATCTTGATTCCAGCTTGTGTTTCTTCCAGCCCAGTGTTTCTCATGATGTACTCTGCATATAAGTTAAATAAGCAGGGTGACAATATACAGCCTTGACATACTCCTTTTCCGATTTGGAACCTGTCTGTTGTTCCATGTCCAGTTTTTTTTTTTTTTTTTTTTAATTACAATACTGTATTTGTTTTGCCATTCATTGACACGAATCAGCCATAGGTGAACACAATCTCCCATTGGGAGATTGTGTCCATATCCAGTTCTAACCGTTGCTTCCTGACCTGCATACAGATTTCTCAAGAGGCAGGTCAGGTGGTCTGGTATTCCCATCTCTTTCAGAATTTTCCACAGTTTACTGTGATCCACACAGTCAAAGGCTTCGGCATAGTCAATCAAGCAGAAATAGATGTTTTTCTGGAACTCTCTTGCTTTTTCCATGATCCAGCGGATGTTGGCAATTTGATCTCTGGTTCCTCTGCCTTTTCTAAAACCAGCTTGAACATCTTTGCTGAAGCCTGGCTTGGAGAATTTTGAGCATTACTTTACTAGCATGTGAGATGAGTGCAATTGTGCAGTAGTTTGAGCATTCTTTGGCATTGCCTTTGGGATTGGAATGAAAACTGACCTTTTCCAGTCCTGTGGCCACTGCTGAGCTTTCCAAATTTGCTGGCATATTGAGTGCAGCACTTTCACAGCATCATCTTTCAGGATTTGAAATAGCTCCACTGGAATTCCATCACCTCCACTAGCTTTGTTCGTAGTGATGCTTTCTAAGGCCCATTTGACTTCACATTCCAGGATGTCTGGCTCTAGATGAGTGATCACACCATCGGGATTATCCCGGTCATGAAGATCTTTTTGTACAGTTCTTCTGTGTATTCTTGCCAACTCTTCTTAGTACTGGGATCTGATAAAAGGTGACAACAAAACAAAAGACAGAAGGAGAAGGAAATCCAAGTGTAGGATTTCAAGGGCAAACGAATGATCAGTTCTGTCAAATGCCCCTGAAAGGTCAAGAAAGACACAAACTGTGAGTTAAGTATTCCGTTTCCCCTTGTGAGTCTCTGTGATCCTGACAGTAGTAATCCTCATGACTGCTTGAAGAGAAAGGCAAGTGTGCACAGGTTTAAGAGTAAGAAGAAAGGAACTGAAGATTGAATGTGAAGTTTTAGTCACTTAGCCATGTCCAACTCTTTGTGACTCCATAGACTGTAGCCTGCCAGGCTCCTCTGTTCATGGAATTCTCCAGGCAAGAATAGTGGAGTGAGTAGCCACCTCCAGGGGATCTTACCCACCCAGGATGGAATTTGTGTCTTCTGCATTGATGAGCAGATTCTTTATCATCTGAGCCACTGGAGAAACCCCATTCTAGATATAAGTTGTTATAAGTGAAAGTATTAGTCACTCAGTCATGCCTGACTCTGCAATATACTGCAGTCTACTGGAGTGGGCTGCCATGCCCTCCTCCAGAGGATCTTCCCCACCCAGGGATAGAACTCACGTCTCTTATGTTGCCCATACTGACAGGTAGGTTCTTCACCACTAGGGCCACTAGGAAAGCTGTTTTCAACTATGGGAAATATTGTAACAGAGTGTCAAATGAATGAAAAAGCACAATCTAAAGAAGATCATTGCAATTGTTATTATTTATGATAAGAAAAAATAACATCATATTTCACTACTAATGTTAGTAATCATTTTGAAAGAAGAAAATTAATGATGTATGGAGAGAAAGGCAAGCACTCTTGTTTTCCAAAATAACTTAGTTAAGTTTTGAAATCATTTGTAATGGTCATCCAACAAGTTAATGGCACATTTAGGATTCAAACTCAAGATTCAGGCCAAAGTCCTGCCTGCTACAAGAAACCCTTTGGTGAATCAGAATTCTGATGTAAAAGTGATACAAATTCAAATATATGCATAAACATAATATTAATATACAATGTTTATATATAAATTTAAGCACTTAAATTATGACATAACTTTCAACTTAGAACTTCATTTTGGAAGCAGTTATAAGCAGAAATTTATTTCAAAAAGATTCATGAAATTTTATCATTGCTTTGGATATTGTGCACATTTGAGGATCATTCATTTAATGCTATATAACTATGTATATTGTATGTGACTGTAAAAGTGAAAATAAGTATGAATAATTTAAATGTGTATAACCAGGTATATATACATGAGTAATAAGTGACAAAACAGCACCTACATTTAATGTGGCCTGTGTCTCCTTACTGTTAATCATAATATACTTACATGTGAATTATCTCAAGGAAAGAGTCCTAGTTAGTTCAAGTGGTTTAAGAATTAAGAAAGCTACTTTAACATGTCTACTGCTTTGTTATATTTTTTATTAGTGGACATTATGAGAATAAATAGTTAATTCTTTTCTGACTACAGCATTTCTTTCATTTCACACAAAGGCGTAATTATCAAATAGAGGGTTCCATGTTTCTCCCTCCCCTAGCCTAGCTACATAGTGTATTCACTTCTTCTTCTCTAAAGACTATTATTTTATGTATTATGGACAAAGAATCATGGAGTTTTGATTGTTCTAAGCCACAATCACTACTGAACCCCTCCTGAATTCTTCTATGTTGCTCAATACTGATAGTTTCAAAATTACCACTGTGTGAGGAAATAGCCAGTAGTTCTTAGAATCAACATGAATATTGTTCTTTCAAGTCATCTGGATCTTCCAAAAGAGCCTCTTTTTCTATCTAACGTACACTATCAATTAAACCATAGGACACTGACAGAAAATAATAATAACACTGATTTCCTTAAGTCAAGAGCGTTCTGCATCCAGAGGGCATATTAAACTTTTGTCTTGCTTCTTCTTTCAAGATGATGTAAAATCCCAGATCCATTTTTATATCCTTTGTGAAATATGGTAATGCTTTATTTATTGGCAATCTGACTCATTTGATTAATATGCTGCAATAAGTACTGCATTTGCTGACAAAGTTTCTAGGCAAGAGTAGCTGATCATTTGTATTTGGCTATGTTTTTGTTTTTATCAGTCAATTTTTGCTTTAATTACAAAGTATTTATACTGATTTATATAAGCCAGTATCAATAGTGCTCAAAGCTCTCCCTTGGATTTCTGACATCTTTCTCAGCCATGAGACAAATGAAATCATCCATCTGAAAAGCTGAGCTGTGTGGACACCAGAATGTATCCCAAATATTAGTTACTCTTCAGGTTCAAAGAAGCACTCACTAACTGCATAAATATGTACAGATTGCAAATTACCTTTAATGTTTGCATTTGATTGTGCTGTTATTTATCTCTGAACCCTAAAGTCATGTTTATAGGCTTTCCTGGTGGCTCAGATGGTAAAGAATCTGCCTGCAATGCAGGGAGACCTGGGTTCAATCCCTGGGTTGGGAAGACCCCCTGGAAAAGGGAATGGCAACCCACTCCAGTATTCTAGCCTGAAGAATTCCATGGATGAGGAACCTAGTGGGCTAAGTCCATGGGATTTCAAAGAGTCAGATGTGACTGAGCAACTAACAAACATATTATACCAGAAAATAATAGTATTTTGAGGATGTTTACTATGCATTAAATTTGTCTTCTTAAAAATCATTAAAGGCCTTACTCAGAATTTAATTATGTACTAACCCATCCACTACATAATGTTTCAAACCTACATGTGGTTGTATCATATGAAAATATCCAGATATTTTGTAAAAAGTTTTACATGAACAGCTGGCTAGCATGAGATATACTAAAAAGCCTCTGAAATATATTATGATGTAACTTTTAGATTAAAAGATATTTATAAATGTTTATGACTATCTGATAGGGAAATTGATCAGTCTAACAAGCTTAAGCAGCATTATGTTCCACAAAACGGTTTATAACCTTTAGGCAAAACCATCAAATAGAAATAGCAACATTAATCAAAAAACAGCTCTTCACAATAATTGGAGCTTTATTAAGTACTGAAGCAAAGCAGTTGGTTAACACTGTGTATACTCTGCTGAATAAGCAAGCCTATCTTTACATTTGCTGTAATAGAGAGGATCTTTCTCACAATGATGGACTCTAATTCCTTCTGGTAGCTAAGATTTTTACCATCAAATCAGCCTTGCTTTTCTGCTGAATATTCCAATTCAATAAGTAAACACAAAAGAATGTGCTAAATGATATGCTGATCTCAAGTTTTTCTTTTTCCTTAGATGATAAAATCATCAGACCAATGAAATTGTCACTTGTAATGCTAATTACAAATCAGTCATATTTCCTAAATAATCAAATGGCCCAAATTTTAACTGTTGATTAGTTTGTGACAGGGACACTTTTGAATTAGAAAATTATTAGGGCATAATTATTAAATACATATTGATTGGATAAAAATATGGCCCATCTATATTATTGTTTTATAGCCAACAAGTTCAACACGAATCAGCATATTCAACTATATAGAGTATGAGAGAAATTAGCCATTGTACTATAACCCATTACTCATTTTTAAACTAATGTTTAAGGACTTTATACTAGTATGTCAAGGCTTCCAAAAGTTACATGGTTAAATTATGAAAGTCTAATTCTAAATCTCTAGTACTGTCTGGATATAGCTACTCAAAATATATCAAGTTACTTTTTTGTTTTGTTTTGTTTTTGATATGCATGACTTTATTTATATTTATCTTTGAAAAGAGTTAAAATGTAGCTTCTTTTTTTTTTTTCCTTATAATTAAATCAGCCTCTTTGCAGTCTTCTTTGATGTCCATATTGCCTGTAAAACCCCACGGACAGGGAGCCTAGTAGGCTACAGTCCATGGGGTCACAAAGAGTTGGACACGACTGAGCGACCTCACTTTCGCTTGGTGTCCATTACTTTCCACTTCTGAGCAATTTTTTCTGTTGTTCCCTGATTATAGTAGTCTTATACCATCTTTCCAACCACAAGATATGTTCACTTTACTCCTTATTTCTCATTGCAAAATTCACTTAGTTATGAGATATTCTTCTGTCCACACAAGCCAGGAACTGATCCGTATGCTTAATTTTAAGACTATCTCGGCTTTCTCAATGTAAGTTCACACTTAGAGTCTATACATGGGTGTGTCTGCATGTCACTTTATTGGATGGCAAAAGAACAAGCACAGGTTAATGTCCAATAAATGAAAGACCTATAAGCAAAGTTCACCACTGCTGTTTCTTTAATAGCTACTTTGTAAAGCATGACTCTCTGATAATCTGAGTTCAAGCTTATTATGTTGGAAAGGTGTCATGTTGTAAAATATTGACCAGGATGATCCTCTTCTGCCAAACATAAGCCAGCGTTATTCACTTATTTGTAAAATACTGAGAAGTTATAATGAGAGTAATACATTAATAACTAATAACTGGGCAATCTAAATTAGAACACATATTTTTCATGACAATAGAAATGCAAATATGATCCTAATTGATTAATACGTCAATAGAATATCAACTTAGGTCTAGCTTGGGCTAACCATATGCAATATCTTTACATCCTATTCTCCAATAAATAAGTATGATTCCTGAGGGTAGAAACAAAATATAATCTATATTCTGAAACATTTTCATAGAAAATGTGCTCTTCAATAAAGATATGTTTGTATTAATGTACCTGTGATATCACTTAAGTCTATTAAAATTACAGAATTTATTATCAGGTCGAGGGGAAAATGGCTGGAAAAACACCTTTGACTTTTTAGGCATAAGAGTCATCAGGCAACTTTGTAATTAATTGTGAACAATGGCACCCCACTCCAGTACTCTTGCCTGGAAAATCCCAAGAATGGAGGAGCCTGGTAGGCTGCAGTTCAGGGGGTCGCTAAGAGTTGGACACGACGGAGCGATTTCACGTTCACTTTTCACTTTCATGCATTGGAGAAGGAAATGGCAACCCACTTCAGTGTGCTTGTTGGAGAATCTCAGGGACGGTGGAGCCTGGTGGCTGCCATCGATGGGGTCGCGCAGAGTCAGACACGACTGAAGCGAATTGTTTCCTTGGTATCTCTAATCTTCTTGAAAAGATCTCTAGTCTTTCCCATTCTCTTGTTTTCCTCTATTTCTTCGCTGAAGAAGGCTTTCTTATCTCTTCTTGCTCTTCTTTGGAACTCTGCATTCAGATGCTTATATCTTTCCTTTTCTCCTTGGCTTTTCGCCTCTCTTCTTTTCACAGCTATTTGTAGGACCTCCCCAGACAGCCATTTTGCTTTTTTTGCATTTCTTTTCCATGGGGATGGTCTCGATCCCTGTCTCCTGCACAATGTCATGAACCTCATTCCATAGTTCATCAGGCACTCTATCTCTCAGATCTGGGCCCTTAAATCTATTTCTCACTTCC
Source organism: Nanger dama (assembly GCA_917880005.1). NCBI lineage: Eukaryota > Metazoa > Chordata > Mammalia > Artiodactyla > Bovidae > Nanger > Nanger dama. Next base: position 45,122,961 of record CAKJTW010000007.1, read on the forward strand.
ACTGTATAATCATAAGGGATTTAGGTCATACCTGAATGGTAGCGGTTTTCCCTACTTTCTTCAGTTTAAGTCTGAATTTGTCAATAAGGAGTTCATGATCTGAGCCAAAGTCAGCTCCCAGTCTTGTTTTTGTTGACAGTATAGAGCTTCTCCATCTTTGGCTGCAAAGAATATAATCAATCTGATGTCAATGTTGACCATCTGGTGATGTCCATGTGTAGAGTCTTCTCTTGTGTTGTTGGAAGAGGGTTTTGCTATGACCAGTGCATTTTCTTGGAAAAACTCTATTAGTCTTTGCCCTGCTTCATTCCGTGTTCCAAGACCAAATTTTCCTGTTACTCCCGGTGTTTCGTGACTTCCTACTTTAGCATTCCAATCGCCTATAATGAAAAGGACATCTTTATTGGGTGTTAGTTCTAAAAGCTCTTGTAGGTCTTCATAAAACCATTCAACTTCAGCTTCTTCAGCATTACTGGTTGGGGCATAGACTTGGATAACTGTGATATTGAATGGTTTGCCTTGGAAACGAACAGAGATCATTCTGTCGTTTTTGAGATTGCATCCATGTACTGCATTTCGGACTCCTTTATTGCTCATGATGGCTACTCCATTTCTTTTGAGGGAATCCTGCCCGCAGCAGTAGATATAATGATCATCTGAGTTAAATTCACCCATTCCAGTCCATTTTAGTTCGCTGATTCTTAGAATGTCGATGTTCACTCTTGCCATGTCCTGTTTGACCACTTCCAATTCACCTTGATTCATGGACCTGACATTCCAGGTTCCTATGCAATATTGCTCTTTACAGCATCGGATCTTGCTTCTATCACCAGTCGCATCCACAACTGGGTATTGTTTTTGCTTTGACTCCATCCCTTCATTCTTTTTGGAGTTATTTCTCCATTGATCTCCAGTAGCATTTGGGCACCTAATGACCTGGGGAGTTTCTCTTTTGGTATCCTATCATTTTGCCTTTTCATACTGTTTATGGGGTTCTCAAGGCAAGAATACTGAAGTGGCTTGCCATTCCCTTCTCCAGTGGACCACATTCTGTCAGCCCTCACCACCATGACCACCCCACTCCCCCTTGGCTTGGGTTGCCCCACAGGCATGGCTTGGTTTCACTGAGTTAGACAAGGCTGTGGTCCTAGTACGATTAGATTGACTAGTTTTTGTGAGCATGGTTTCAGTGTGTCTGCCCTCTGGTTCCCTCTTACAACACCTACCATCTTACTTGGGTTTCTCTTACCTTGGGCATGGGGTATCCATTCATGGCTGGTCCAGCAAAGCACAGCCACTGCTCCTTACCTTGGATGAGGGGTATCTCCTTGCCACCGCCATTCCTGACCTTCAATGTGGATAGCTCCTCTAGGCCCTCCTGCACCTGCGCAGCCACGGCTCCTCGGGTTGTTCCTCCTGGCCAGCAGCCCTGGCCTCTGGTGTGTGTGGCTACTCCCAGCTCCTGTCCCTGGCTTCGGGCTCAGGGTGGCTCCTCAGCGTCACTGCCCCTGGCCTTGGGTGTGAGGTGGCTCCTCCTAGCTGCCGCCCCTGGCCTCGGGCTCAGGGAGACTCTTCAGGGTCACCGCCCCCTGGCCTCAAGTGCGAGGTGGCTTCTTCCAGCCTCCTCTGACCTCGGACGCAGTTTCTACCCCCAGCTGTCCCTGACCTCGGATGCCAGGTGTCTCCTCCCAGCCGCAACTGACCTCGGACACGGGGTAGCTCCTCTCAGCATTCCTGCGCCGTCGCAGCCTGGCACTCTAGGCTGCTGCCCCTGACCTTGGACGTGGGGTAGCTCCTCTCGGCCGTGCTTAGTGTTAGTCAAATAATATCAGAAAATTGAGATTCTAAATATAATGTACTAGGGGTTTCAATGTCCTATTTTTCTACTTGTGTGTATGAGAGAAATTATCTACAATAAATTTTTAAATGAAAAAGAAGGAAATACCATTCTTCTGTTATAAAGACTAGATGTGCCTTAAAAAAAAAAAACCCTCTTGCCACAATATAGATTTTTAAGTGTTTTAGGAAAAACTAATATTTTTTTCATTAAAATATTTTTAATGAAATATGTCTGATTTTCATTCTGTCAAACCTTTTCACACAAGGACACACCAGCATATTCCCTGAAAATGCCTAAAAATACATCTTTTTACTGTTGCTGATTGGATCTAATTAGAATACCTATTATCCCGGCAATTCCTAAATAAAAATGTGATATGAGCTTTGAGACATAGTAAGAAAATGACTCCCTAGTAATAGAATCCTGTGCCAGGTTACCAGTTACCAGAGAAAGTAGCAAAGATGCAAACATGGTAAATAAATCCTGGCAAGCCATCTACCAAAGTGAAGAAATCTTAGGGTTTTATTTTTTAATATTATCTATAATATAATGACACCACAGCTCTTTTCAAGGCAAAAACAATTGGACTAATGACAAAGTAAAATATGCTATTTGAGCATGACAACCAACTTAACAAGGAGGGGAAATCCTCTTCTGTTTGGAGGAATTCTAATTTTCTCATATTAAATAGTTACTATCTACTCTGATGAAGAATTCAGCTTCAAGCACAAGAGGAACAAAACATCAGTCTTGATAATAGATTTCAATCGGCAATGGAATACAAAAATAGGTGCATGTATTAAAATGCGTTAATTTTACTGTTCATATAATATCATAATATATTTTTAATGTACTTTGAAAAACTGAAAACAACCAACATTAACAGAAAATAACAAATGTGGTTAGTCTATGCGTCCAGTTGTTAATTTACAAGCAGTGATTGTTGTACTTCTTGTCATGCATGGATTTATAATGAAATAGCAGCAAAATAAATTAATTTGAAAAAAAAGTAAAGAGTGGGCACCGTAGTTGAATTTATCAGCACTCCAGAACCTAAAAGAAATAAATGGGAAACAACAAGAAATCCACTTTATATATATTCAATTACTTGCACAAAAGAATTCAATTGAATACGTGGAAAAGTTGCCAGAGCCTTGGGAAAATGTATTCTATTTAAGCTGTCAATAGCAAACCCCATCAGCTTAATGGAACTGATGTTCAGTTTCCAAGTGGATTGAATGACATTGATAACTCCATTCACAAGGAATGGTCAATGTAAAATATTATTTTCTTAATATAAAGGGGCATAAAACTGATAATTAAATAAACTTTTAATAATGAAAATGTCACAGATATAGAACCACTATGAATCATTCATACTTGACTTGAAGTAAAAGGTGGAAAATAGTAGACTCATTTACAGACTTTCCTTTGCCTAGGTTAGAAGCATTTTATCTATTAAGTTGTAACCATAGGGATTTTATTCTGTCCTTAAATGCTTCAGAAATTGAATAAATAATAGAGTTATGACCAAATGATAAGACATCATGAATAAAACTAATCTTTAGAGTACACTTCTCACCGAGTGAGAGAGTATCATTTCCAGAGATGCCAGAGGTGTTAATGAGTAACAGTAGTTCCTGAAGCACTCCACCTTATTTCCAGTTTTCATTTACTCAAGCAACCAATATTAACCACTTGCTTACTAAATGCCAGCAATTGGTTCTATATAGAAAATCATTTGATAAATTATCCTTTAGACAGTTCAGTCATTTAGAGTACATGTTGAAAGTAGTTATGAATACTTTGGAGAAAAGCAGAGGTTTGGTTGGGTTCAGTGGTAAAGAATCCACCTGTCAATACAGGAGACTCAGGTTTGATCCCTGGTTTGGGAAGGTTCCCTGGGGAAGGGAATGGCAACCCACTCCAATATTCTTGCCCAGAGAACACCATGGACAGAGGAGCCTGGCCAGCATAGTCCAGAGTGTCACAAAGCATCAGACACAACTGAGCAACTAAACAACAACAACAGCAACAACAGTTTTGCTTAATGTTTCTTAATAATTTTGGATGAGATTGTTTCTAAAATATAATTCTATCAATACTAACATAGCAATGACATGATTCATATGTCATTCATCTCTTATTCATGAATGCTTGCTAGTGCTTAGATGTTTAAACATTTAACTGAATATTTTGTAAAGAGGGGAAATGTATTACAACAGGAAGTTCTAAATATGAGCACAGTCCTCTGCATAGAGGAGGCACTGTTAAGTCATCTGTTAACCAAAATAATGTTTTAAATAAAGCTAGCAGAACAACTTCAGGTTTCCAGAGCTATGAAGTGTTATGCAATTAGCTATAACTTGAAAGAAACCACTTTAGTTGATTTACATCATCATCCTTCTCCTGAATAGAATAGGAGGATAATTTTACTCTGCTGCTTCCTGACTCCATGCCTTTTAGTTATTTTCTTAATGACTTAATTTCCTAAATTAAAGTAGAATTTTTTCATAAAAGAAAATTATAGTACTAAAGTGAAAAGGCTGACCCATAGATGATATTCAAATTATTTTAGGGTTTTTTTTCCTCACATTTTTACAACTGCCCCAAGTTTTAATGCCTTGTAAAAACCTTCACATTCCCTAGGGATGGGTAACAAGAGGAGAGAGTGTCTACTTTAGAGTAGATCTGGCCTTCATGGAATTGCTACATTCTCTGTAATTGATGCTTTCAAATTGTGGTGCTGGAGAAAACTCTTGAGCATCCCTTGGACAGAAAGGATATCAAACCAGTCAATCCTAAAGTAAATCAATGCTAAATACTCACTGGAAGGACTGATGCTGAAGCTGAAGCTCCCGTACTTTGGCCACCTGATGCTAAGAGCTGACTCATTGGAAAAGACTCTGATGCTGGCAAAGACTGAAGGCAGGAGGAGAAGAGGGCAGCAGAGGATGAGATGGTTGGATGGCATCACTGACTCAATGGACTGAGCAAGCTCTGGGAGATGGTAAAGGACAGGGAAGTGTGGCATGCTGCAGCCCATGGGGTCACAAAGAGACACGACTTAGCGACAGAACAACAACAATGACCTATAGTCAGCAAATGGAATGTGACTTTAGACTTAGACCGAAGCCATGAGGAGAAGCCACTGGCGTAGAATTCTGATGGTTTTGAATGATGTGTCTAAAATAGCTTCATGTATTTAATAGATTTCCACCACTCCCCTACCAACTATATTTCAGAGAAGAGAAACTTACCAACTCCTAGCCATTTCCCTTCTTGCTTTTCTCTCCATAGTCTCTTCCAATTCAGCTACGAGTAAGTGGTTCTCCTCAAATTAAAGCTAGTTCTTCCACTTTGACTCCCTCTTTTCCCTTATATTTTTTTCTTTCTTTAGTGGATTTAGCCCAGGATTAAAAACATTCTGAAATCTATACCATTTCTTGTGTTCCAAAAAATACATTAATCAATTTCTTGGGTACCACACCAATGAATGTTCAACAAATTTCCATGTCAGATTCACATTCCAGCTTCCTGAACACACAGCTGCTTGAACACACAGCCTGGTACCATTCCATCACCACCATTCATTCCTAAACCTACCCTACTATGGCTTCTTCCTCCTACCCATGCACCAAAATTGTTTTAGAGAACATCACCCATAACCTCAAGTTTGCCAGATCAAAATGCATGCTAAATCAAAAGGATGCTAAGTCTAATAGAGAGTTTTCTTTCCCCATCCTTCCTATCTCTCAGCATTGGTGAAACATAACGGAACTTTTACTCCTTGAAACACTTCTCCTTGGCTGCCATTACACAAAGTGTCCTAGTGTTCTTTTACATACCTGAGTTTTCTCACATTTTATACCTGAATTCATCTCTTTTACTGTATCATTAATTGTTGGAATTAGTACATGGTTCTTCAACTCATCTTCATACCTTCTCGCTAAATAACACTCATCACCCTATTGCCTTCAATATCACATTCTTGCTAATGACCCCCTTCAGAGTCAAAGTGTTAGTCGCTCAATCAGGTTCAACCCTTTGCAACCCCACAGGCTATAACCTGCCAGGCTCCTCTGGCCATGGGATTCTCCAGGAAATAGTACTGGAGTGGGTTGCCATTCCCTTTTCCAGGGGATCTTCCTGACCCAGCAATTGAATCTAGCTCTCCCACATTGCAGGCTGGTTAACTTCTAACTTATTAATGAATATCCAGTCTGACCTACAAAATCGTATAGGCAACCACTCTGTAAATGATCTCTATCCCATCTTCCCTGGTTGTGATAGAATGTCCTCACTTTTAAGTTGTTGTTTTTGTTCAGTCACTAAGTCATGTCCAGTTCTTTGTGACCCTATAGACTGCAGCACACCAGACTTTCATGTCCTTCACCATCTCTAAGAGTTTGTTCAAATTCATGTCCACTGAGTCAGTGATGCCATCTAACCATCTCATCCTCCATTGCCCCCTTCCCTTTTTGCCTTCAATCTTTCCCAGCATCAGGGTCACTTGGGCCTTCTCTAAAGCATGGATTAGAATTCCCCTTTTCCTCCACCCTTTCACACAAGCAAGGATGTACCGTTATAAGTAACTCTTTATCACAATCATAAATAACTTAAGATCCATTGCTCTGTGCTCAAATCTGACCTCTCCAGGGTCAGTCCAAATTCTTGGGTCTCAGCACTAACCAGAGTCCTAGGATCTTACTTGCTCACACTTGGCTCTTCTGGAACTTCTTAAATGCACCCTCTTTGTAACAAGAAGTCCTTGAAACATTATTAACTGAGAGAGTATTAAGGTTTTTCCTAATTTAGAATATGTTTGCTTAGCCAGGAGCAAGAGAACCCACATGTTCTCTGATTCCTATCTGTTAGGCACTCTGAAGATACGAAAGTATCCAGGAAAAAAAGCTTGAATTGATCTCCTGTCTGCTTGATGTACATTTTAACACTATTCTTCACTATTTCTACTCAAACCAGCTACATAAGACTTCTAATGAAAGGACATGAGGATATCAAACTTTCTTGGATAGTACACTAAGCTTTCAAAATGAAGTCATGTTTTTAAAGTGGAAGTTAATTCTAAGTTAGCTGATGTTTTTTATCCCTAGAGTAGGATAAGTAAGTGTGCAATTGATTTTAATTTAATATTCATGGTGTATTACAGCTGCCAGAGAATATAAGGCATATTTTTTTAAAGAAAGAAAGCTCAGACTGGACCTAAACTTACCCTTATAATTATTGTCAGAGTTGTGAAGACATTCTCGAATACTGAAAAGTATGTATATAAGAAATAGCTCTTTAAATACAGCTTTTAAATGACATTTTAGGAATCAGCGAACTAATATGGACTGGAATGGGTATATTTAACTCAGATGACCATTATATCTACTACTGTTGGCAAGAATTACATAAAAGAAATGGAGTAGCCATCATAGTCAACAAAAGAGTCCAAAATGCAGTACTTGGATGCAATCTCAAAAATGACAGACTAATCTGTTTCCAAGCAAACTTTTCAATATCATGATGATCCAAGTCTATGCCCTAACCAGTAATGCTGAAGAAGTTGAAGTTGAATGGTTCTGTGAAGACCTACAAGACCTTCTAGAACTAACACTCAAAAAAGTTGTCCTTTCCTTATGGGGAATTGGAATGCAAAAGTAGGAAATCAATAAACACCTGGAGTAAGAGGCAAATTTGGCCTTGGAGTACAGAATAAAGCAAGGCAAAGGCTAACAGAGCTTTGTCAAGAGAACACACTGTCATAGCAAACACCCTCTTCCAACAACACAAGAGAAGACTCTACACATGGACATCAACAAATGGTCAATACTAAAATCAGATTGATTATATTCTTTGAAGCCAAAGATGGAGAAGCTCTATACAGTTAGCAAAAACAAGACTGGGAGCTGACTGGCTCAGATCATGAATTCCTTATTGCCAAAGTCAGACTTAAATTGAAGAAAGTAGGGAAAACCACCAGACCATTCAGATATGACCTAAATCAAATCCCTTACGATTATACAGTGGAAGTAAGAAATAGATTTAAGGGACTATAGATCTGATAGACAGAGTGCCTGATGAACTATGTATGGAGATTCATGATATTGTACAGGAGACAGGAATCAAGACCATCCCCATGGAAAAGAAATGCAAAAAGCAAAATGGCTGTCTGGGGAAGCCTTACGAATAGCTGTGAAAAGAAGAGAAGCAAAAAGGAAAGGAGAAAAGGAAAGATATAAAATCTGAATACAGAGTTCCAAAGAATAGCAAGGAGAGATAAGAAAGCCTTCCTCAGTGATCAGTGCAAAGAAATAGAGGAAAACAATACAATGGGAGACTAGAGATCTCTTCAAGAAAATTAGAGATACCAAGGGAACATTTCAAGCAAAGATGGGCTCGATAAAAGACAGAAATGGTCTGGACCTAACAGAAGCAGAAGATATTAATAAGAGGTGGCAAGAATACACAGAAGAACTATACAAAAAAATATTCACGACCCAGATAATCACAATGGTGTGAGCACTCCCCTAGAGCCAGATATCCTGGAATGTGAAGTCGAGTGGGTTGAAGCATCATATGAACAAAGCTAGTGGAGGTGATGGAATTCCAGCTGAGTTATTTCAAATCCAAATAGATGATACTGTGAAAATGCTGCACTCAATATGCCAGCAAATTTGGAAATCTCAGCAGTGGCCACAAGACTGTAAAAGATCAGTTTTCATTCCAAACCCAAAGATAGGCAATGCCAAAGAATGCTCCAACTACCACACAGTTGCATTCATCTCACACACTACAAACTAATGCTCAAAATTCTCCAAGCCAGGCTTCAACAACATGTGAACCATGAACGTCCAGATGTTCAAGTTGGTTTTAGAAATGGCAGAGGAACCAGAAATCAAATTTCCAACATCCATTGGATCATCAAAAAGCATAAGAGTTCCAGAAAAATATCTATTTCTGCTTTATCAACTATACTAAAGCCTTTGACTGTGTGGATTACAATAAACTGTGAAAAATTCTGAAAGAGATGGGAATACCAGACCACATGACCTGCCTTTTCAGAAATCTGCATGCCCATCAGGAAACAACAGTTAGAACATGGACTGGTTCCAAGTTGGGAAAGGAGTATGTCAAGGCTATATATTGTCACCCTCCTTATGTAACTTATATGCAGAGTACATCATGAGAAATGCTGGGCTGGATGAAGCACAAACTGAAATCAAGATTTCTAGGAGAAATATCTATAACCTCAGATATGCAGATGACATCACATTTATGGCAGAAGGTGAAGAAGAACTAAAGAGCCTCTTATTGAAAGTGAAAGAGGAGAATGAAAAAGCTGGCTTAAAACTCGACATTCAGAAAACTAAGATCATGGTATTTGGTCCCATCACTTCATGTCAAATAGATGGAGAAACAGTGGAAACAATGAGAGTCTTTATTTTGGGAGGCTCCAAAATCACTGCAGATGGTGACTGCAGCCATGAAATTAAAAGGCTCTTTTTTAATATAAATTTATTTATTTTAATCGGAGGTTAATTATTTTACAATATTGCATTGGTTTTGCCATACATCATCATGAATCCACCACAGATATACACATGGTCCCCATCCTGAACCCCCTCCCTCGTCCCTCCCCCATACCTTCCCTCTGGGTCATCCCAGTGCACCAGCCCCAAGCATCCAGTATCATGCATTGAACCTGGACTAGTGATTCGTTTCATATACGGTGTTATACATGTTTCAATGTCATTCTCCCAAATCATCCCACCCTCTCCCTCTCCCACAGAGTCCAAAAGACTGTTCTATACATCTGTGTCTCTTTTGGTGTTTCACATATAGGGTTATCATTATCATCTTTCTAAATTTCATATATATGCATTAGTATACTGTATTGGTGTTTTTCTTTCTGGCTTACTTCACTCTGTATAATTGGCTCCAGTTCCATCCACCTCATTAGAACTGATTCAAATGCATTCTTTTTAATGGCTGAGTAATACTCCATTGGGTATATGTACCACAGCTTTCTTATCCATTCATCTGCTGATGGACATCTAGGTTGCTTCCATGCCCTGGCTACTACAAAGCCACAGTCATCAAGACAGTATGGTACTGGCACAAAGATAGAAATATAGATCAATGGAACAAAATAGAAAGCCCTGAGATAAATCCACACACCTATGGACACCGTATCTTTGACAAAGGAGGCAAGAATATGCAATGGATTAAAGACAATCTTTTTAACAAGTGGTGCTGTGAGAACTGGTAAACCACTTGTAAAAGAATGAAACTAGACCCCTTTCTAACACCATACACAAAAATAAACTCAAAATGGATTAAAGATCTAAATGTAAGACCAGAAACTATAAAACTCCTAGAGGAGAACATAGGGAAAACACTCTCCGACATAAATCACAGCAGGATCCTCTATGACCCCCTCCCAGAATACTGGAAATAAAAGCAAAAATAAACAAATGGGACCTAATTAAACTTAAAAGCTTCTGCACAACAAAGGAAACTAAAAGCAAGGTGAAAAGATAGCCTTCAGGATGGGAGAAAATAATAGCAAATGAAGCAACTGACAAACAACTAATCCCAAAAATATACAAGCAACTCCTGCAGTACAATTCCAGAAAAATAAATGACCCAATCCAAAAATGGGCTAAAAACTAAACAGACGTTTCTCCAAAGAAGACATACAGATGGCTAACAAACACATGACAAGATGCTCAACATCACTCATTATCACAGAAATGCAAATCAAAACCACAATGAGGTACCATTTCACACCAGTCAGAATGGCTGTGATCCAAAAGTCTACAAGCAATAAATGCTGGAGAGGGTGTGGAGAAAAGGGAACCCTCTTACACTGTTGGTGGGAATGCAAACTAGTACAGCCACTATGGAGAACAGTGTGGAGATTCCTTTAAAAACTGGAAATTGAACTGCCTTATGACCCAGCAATCCCACTGCTGGGCATACATACCGAGGAAACCAGGATTGAAAGAGACACATGTACCCCCCACTGTTCATCACAGCACTGTTTATAATAGCCAGGACATGGAAGCAATCTAGATGTCAATCAGCAGATGAATGGATAAGAAAGCTGTGGTACATATACACAATGGAGTATTACTCAGCCATTAAAAAGACTCTTACTCCTTGGAAAAACGTTATAACCAACCTAGACTGCATATTCAAAAGCAGAGACATTACTTTACCAACAAGGGTCAGTCTTGTAAAGGCTATGGTTTTTCCAGTGGTCATGTGGAATGTGAGAGTTGGATTATAAAGAAAGCTGAGTGCCAAATAACTGATGCTTTTAGACTGTGGTTTTGGAGAAGACTCTTGAGAGTCCCTCGGATTTCAGGGAGATCCAACCAGTTCATCCTTTAAGACTTGAATATTCATTGGAAGGACTGATGCTGAAGCTGAACCTCCAATACTTTAGCCACTTGATGTGAAGAGCTGACTCATTTGCAAAGACCTTGATGCTGGGAAAGACTGAAGGCAGGAGGAGAAGGGGACGACAGAGGGTGAGATGGTTGGATGGCATGACCAACTCAATGAACATGAATTTGAGTAAATGCCAGGATTTGGTGATGAACAGGGAAGACTGGCATGCTGCAGTCCATGAGGTTGAAAAGAGTCGGATACGACTCAGTGACTAAACTGAACTGAAACAACTTTAAAAGGCAGCACCTACAACAAGCTTTCAAAAGCAGATATTTGTTATGGAGATCTCAAACAGAACTTTTTCTGTACATCTTGATCTACTTGTTACAAAAGTAATACTGCAGTGTCTCCTAACATATATTTTCATCTGAAATATTACCACCCATATTTTGGCTGACTCCTCCCAGTTCAAACATGGCTTCCTCAGATGGGAATTTCCCTCACAAATTACCTAGGCATAAACCCCTTCCCCAACACCTTATGTATTTATCAATGTATGATATTACCTTTTTATTCATTTCTAGTTTTCTTTCTCCATCCATCATGGAGGCACACACAAATATAAGCTCCAAAACAATATGGACATTGTCTAAGCTCATCAGTATCCCAGTGACAGCCATTGCCTACCCATGCCTATAGCGTTATATGACAAGAAACTACTTAACTCTTTCTAAAAGTCAGTGTCCTTATCAAGAGAGTGAGTTTAAATCTTACTCTACAAGATTATTAGATACTAAATAAAAGTAAAATGTGTGAAATGGTTTTATATCATTTACATATAAGTTCAAGCTACAAATGCACATTGATCTTATAGTAAGATATAAGATGAAACCCTCAATATACATTGAAAGGACTGATGCTGAGCCTGAAGCTTCAATACTCTGACCACCTGATGTAAAGAATGGGCTCATTGGAAAAGACCTTGATGCTGTGAAAGACTGAAGGCAGGAGAAGAAGGGGATGGCAAAGGAAAAGATGTTTGGATGGCATCACTGACTCAATGGACATGAATTTGATCAAACTCTGGGAGATGGTGAAGCATAGGGAAGCCTGGTGTGCTGCAGTCCATGGGGTCACAAAGAGTCAGACACAACTGAGCAACTGAACAACAGCAACAACAAAATGAAACTTAAACAGATGTTGCTTTTACTAAGTTGTACCTAGAACCAGTGTGAAACTTTCTGGCTAACACTTCTGAGTTCTCAGCTCAAGGAATACAATTTAAGGACTATATTATGAACTTCAGAATATTTTTTCTTTTAATTTTTCTATATGGGTTGTCCTACATCTCAAGTTCTCATCCATTCCTTCCCATTAATCTGCTAACTCAAACACTGCTGTTCAATAAATGATGAATTAGTGTTGCATCTTGCTGTGGAAAATTCTATTGGCTCCTTTTATAGAAAGGAATTGACACTTAAAATGACATTTCTTCTTCAATCAAGTCTAATACTTGAATATCAATTTGCAAAAGAACTACGACTTTGATGCCAACTTCATTTCATTTAATTTTTAACCTAAAAATTCAGAGAAAATACAAGAACATATATGAGATTTCCCTTTGATCTTTGCACTGACAGCAACTTCATTTTTCTTGATAATAAAACAAGTTGGTTGAGGTCATTGAAAAACAAGTAAGAAGAATAAAAACACAAAAGAATAGGTTCATGATGGCACATTTTGCTCTTATGACTTTTAGTCCAAAGACCCCCAAGCATGCTTTGCAAATGTTCTATTTACTACCCAATAAGATTTTAGAGATTGTAGAGTGTGTGTGTGTTCAGGCATGTCTCACTCTTTGCAATCCCATGTACAAAAGCCTGCTAGACCCCTCTGTCCTTGGGATTCTCCAGACAAGAATACTGGAGTGGGTTGTTATTTCCTTCTCCAGAGGATCTTTCCAACTCAGGATCGACCCCCATCTCCTGCATTGGCAGGCGGGTTCTTTACCACTGAGCCACCTGGGAAGCCCTTGGGGATCTTAGTCATCAGCAAATGAGCAATTGTCCGAGCTCTGATCCTTTTCATTTTAGATATCTAGATTTGAGTAACAAATCAAATTTTCAGTTCATACTGAAAATGAAAAGAGGAATCAGTGTTCCTGTTACACCAACTTAAGGTATTTAGTCACATATACTCATTTTTAGAAGAAAAATTCACTTATAATTGTTAGAGCTACCATTCAGTTCTATTCACTGTCTATTTTTAATGATGATAAATCATTTGATCCTGACTGAAAATCCTCAATTAATTTCAATAGCAATGGAATATGTATTTAATACCAAATCAAGGGGGATGGATTCTGTTCTCATTTCACAGCATCCTCTGCTATCCTAGGAATCATTTTCCCCAGAGACATCACCTAGTTAGACTGAAACAATTGTTGTGGATGGTTGCTTTGCATCAAGTTCATTGTTAACTACTAGTCAGAAAAACCTAATTAGATGTGTTATTTTCTTATTCCTCAATTTTTGAAACTAGAGATTTAAAAAGAATTCTTCCTCACTTGTTTCGATTATCAAGTCTGTCTTTTAGTGTTGATGTAAAATCTGGGTGTTGATTTCCCCAACATTTCAAACTAAAACTTTCAGGTGGAAAAAAAAAAACTATTAAAAACTTAGTTATTTGTAATAAAATTATGCTAGCTCTTCTTGACTAGATTGCTTTAGAACTAAAGCTTTGAAACTGTCACAGGTCTTAAAAATAAAATTGCTTGAGTAGTCGAGGAGAACTGTATTAAAATGCAAATTTCCAGCTGTTAATATTTCTTCAAAACCAATAATCCCTCAAGGCCACCAATATGTCATAATTCTTAATGGAAAAATATCCCTTAGGCAGAATGGCCTTTCTAAGTTGACTTTTGATTAAACTTAAAATATTATATGGTAACAAAAAAAATTAAAATAAAAAGAAACATAAATATAGGACCCTACTGAAAAGTCATCCAGCATGCAACTAAAAGAAAGGGAGAGAGAGATCCATCTTATATCACTAACTCATGAAAAATACACCCTGCTTGAAAATTAGCCATAATAATTGGTGATATAAAATATATGCCTCTTTTAAAACCACTCAATAATTGCATATCTGTGTTGGTTTAGTGTAAGAAAGGATATTCCATTTTGAAAGAGGCAACATATTTTTAGCAACTTACATTGGACAGAATGACAAAAACTAGACTTCAGAATTAAATACCCCTACAATTTATGTAAGATTTCTACAGGTATTACAATGCAGAATAGTGGAGTTTTGTGACGAGTTTATTCTATTGTATGATACTTTTGAAATTTGTAATAAATGAGACCCAGTGAGTCTATATTTAATTAATATATTTATGAAACTTTTGAATGTTCAGAGAAGCTGAAGGACTGTACATTGTACATCTATACATCTCCTACCCAGATTTCACAAATGACATTTTTGTTTGCATGGTTGCATATATAAGAATTTGTACATTATAATGAGAGATTATTACTCCAGAATGATTGATACAGCATTGGTAAGAGTGTAGCCAATTCACTAGTTAATTAACTGAGTGATTAAAAATCAACAGATTCTCCTTGATATAAAATTTTCCAAAATTCACATTTTAAATATCTATATAAGAATAATATCCACATAAGTTTAGGGTCAGTTCAGGTTAGTTAAGTCACTCAGTTGTGTCAAAATCTTTGCAACCTCATGGACTGCAGCATGCCAGGTTTCCCTGTCCGTAATCTACTCCCAGAGCTTGCTTAAACTCCTGTCCATCAAGTCGATGATACCACAAAATGATCGCATCCTCTGTCATCACCTTCTCTTCCTGCCTCAAATCTTTCCCAGCATCAGGGTCTTTTCAAATGAGTCAGTTCTTCGCATCATGTGGCCAAAACATTGGAGTTTCAGCTTCACCATCATTCCTTCCAATGACTATTCAGGACTGATAACCTTTAGGATGGACTGGTTGAATCTCCTTGCTGTCCAAGGGAACCCCAAGACTCTTCAACACCATAGTTCAAAAGCATCAGTTCTTCAGTGCTCAACATTCTTTTAGTCCAACTCTCACATCCATACATGACTACTGAAAAATGACAGCTTTGACTAGATAGACATTTGTTGGCAAAGCAATGTCTCTGTTTTTTAATATGCTGTCTAGGTTGGTCACAACTTTTTTCCAAGGAGTAAGCGTCTTTTAATTTCATGGCTGCTGTCACCAACTGCAGTAATTTTTGAGCCCCCTAAAGTAACATCTCTCACTGTTTCCTGTTTCCCCATCTATTTGCAGTGAAGTGATGGAACTGATGCCATGATCTTTGTTTTCTGAATGTTGATTTTAAGCCAACATTTTCACTCTCCTCTTTCACTTTCATCAAGAGGCTCTTTAGTTCTTCTTCACTTTCTGCCATGAGAGTGGTGTCATCTGCATAACTGAGGTTATTGATATTTCTTATGGAAATCTTGATTCCAGCTTGTGCTTCATCCAGCCCAACATTTCACAGATGTTCACTGCATATAAATTAAATAAGCAGGGTGACAATATGCAGCCTTGATGTACTTCTTTCCCTATTTGGAACCAGTCTGTTGTTCCATGTCTGGGTCTAACTGTTGCTTCCTGACCTGCATACATATTTCTCAGGAGGCAGGTAAGGCTGTCTGCTAGTCCAGTCTCTAAGAATTTTCCATGGTTTGTTGTGATCCACGCAGTCAATGGCTTTGGCATAGTCAATAAAGCATAAATAGATGTTTTTATGGAACTTTTGTGTTTTGGGGATGATCCAGTGGATGTTGCCAATTTGATCTCTGGTTCCTCTGCCTTTTATAAATCAAGCTTGAACATCTGGAAGTTCATGGTTCATATATTGCTGAAGCCTGGCTTGAAGAATTTTGAGCATTACCTGCATGTGAGATGAGTGCAAATGTGTGGTAGTTTGACCATTCTTTGGCATTGCCTTTCTTTGAGACTGGAGTGAAAACTGACCTTTTTCAGTCGTGTGGCCACTGCTGAGTTTTCCAAATTTGCTGAGATAATGCGTGTGGCACTTTCACAGCATCATCTTTTGGATTTGAAATAGCTCGATGGAATTCCTTCATCTCCATTAGCTTTGTTCATAGTGATGCTTCCTAAGGCCCATTTGGTTTCACATTCCAGGATGTAGGTTCTAGTTGAGTGATCACACAATCATGGTTATTTGGATCATGAAAATCTTTTTTGTATAGTTTTTCTATGTATTCTTTCCACTTCTTAATATCTTCTGCTTTTGTTAGATCCATACCATTTCTGTCCTTTATTGTGTCCATCTTTGTATGAAATGTTCCCTTAGTATCTCTTATTTTCTTGAAGAGATCTCTAATCTCTCCCATTCTATTGTTGTCCTCTATTTCTTTGCACTGGTCACTAAGGAATGCTTTCTTATCTCTCCCTGCTATTCTTTGGAACTCTGCATTCAAATGAGTATATCTTTCTTTTTCTCCTTTGCTTTTAGCTTCTCTTCTTTTCTCAGCTATTTGTAAGGCCACATCATACAACCATTTTGCCTCTTTGCTTTTCTTTTTCTTGGGGATTGTCTTGATCACTGCCTTCTGTACAATGTCATGAACCTCCATTCATAGTTCTTCAAGCACTCTGTCTATCAGATCTAATCCCCTGAATGTTTGTTACTTCCACTATATAATTATAAAGGATCTGATTTAGGTCAGTGTCCCAGACCCTGCAGCTGGCCACCACTGACCCACACCTCCACCAGAAACTCCTGGACACTCGTGGGCAAGTCTGGGTCAGTCCCTTGTGGGGTCACTGCTCCTTTCTCCTGGGTCCTGTTGGGCACAAGGTTTTGTTTGTGCCCTCCATGAGTCTGTTTCCCCCAACCCTGTGTAAGTTCTGGTGGCTGTATGGTGGAGTTAATGGTGACCTCTTCAAGACGGCTAATGCCATACCCAGGTGTGCAATACCCAGAGCCCCTCCACCTGTGGCAGGCCATTGATGACCCATACCTCTGCAGGAGACACTCAAAGGCAAGTCTGGCTCAGTCTCTTTGGGACCTCCTAGTGCACACAAGGTTTTGTTTGAGCCCTCAGAGCATCTCTGGAGGGTATGGGGTTTGATTCTAAACATGATTTCACCTCTCCTACCATCTTGCTGGGTCTTCCCCATTGCCCTTGGATGTGGTACATCTCTGTTTGGTGAGATCCAATATTTTCCCATAAACGTCCCATAAACGGTTGTTCAGCAGCAGCAGACATTTAGGGTAACTCAGTCAAATCTGTGATTCAAATGTGTTGTGAATCTATTAAAATAATAACACAAGTAAAGCAAATGAATAGCTGAAACACTCTTTAAAACATCTTTGAATTTCTCTTACTCTATACTAGATCAAGGATTTTCTTAGTTTTTAATATCTTTGAGAAATTAAGTAGTCCAGTTTACTAATCTTCAACCCACCAGAGGTAAATATCTTTAAATTTTTCCTGTCATCCAAAGCGCTTTTTGTCACATCAATTGTCATTACTTTACTCCAAGGTGTTATTTGCCTATCAACTAATGGAAACAAGGGTAACTGGTTATAAATGTACACGTGCTTGTTTGTGTATGTTGATCAATGAAAACTCACACATCTACCATGTGCTAGACAACCTCACAGGTGCAGCTAAATATAAGTGGTCTGAGATTGTTATGACCAACCTAGATAGCATATTAAAAAGCAGAGATATTAATTTGCCAACAAAGGTCCATCTAGTCAAGGCTATGGTTTTTCCAGTGGTCATGTATGGATGAGAGTTGGACTCTGAAGAAAGCTGAGTGCCAAAGAATTGATGCTTTTGAACTGTGGTTCTGAAGAAGACTCTTGAAAGTCCTTTGGACTGCAAGGAGATCCAACCAGTCCATTCTGAAGGAGACCAGTCCTAGGTGTTCTTTGGAAGGACTGATCCTGAGGCTGAAACTCCAATACTTTGGCCACCTGATGGGAAGAACTGACTCATTAGAAAAGACCCTGATGCTGGGAGGGATTGGAGGCAGGAAGAGAAGGGGACAACAGAAGATGAGATGGCTGGATGACATCACAGACTATTCACATGAGTTTGGGTAAACTCTGGGGAGTTAGTGATGGACAGAGAGGCCTGGTGTGCTGCAATTCATGGGGTCTCAAAGAGTCAGACATGACTGAGTGACTGAACTGAACTGAACTGAGATTGCAAATAAATGACAAGTTAGTATGTAACAAGTAATGTTTTAGATCTGAAAAACTGATTAATAAGGCACAAATGGTGTTTACAGTTCAAGAAAAGCTATCTGTAGAGGATAGCTCTTTGAGTCAGTTTTAAAGAGGTGGATAAACCCAGAGCCTATAATACAGTGAAGTAAGTCAGAAAGAGAAAAACAAATATCATATACTAATGCATATATATGAAACCTAGAAAGATGGTACTAATGAACCTACTTGCAGACATAGAGAACAGACTTATGGACATGGGTGGGGGGATGAGGAAGGAGAAGGTGACACAAATAGAGAAAGTAGCATGGAAGTTTATACACTACCATATGCAAAATAGATGGCCTACGGAAATTTGCCGTATGACTCAGAGAACTCAAACCAAGCCTCTGAACAACTTAGAGGGGTGGGAAAGGGTAGGAAATGGGAGGGAGGTTAAGGAAGGAAGGGACATATGTATACCTATGGCTAATTCATTTTTGATGGATAGCAGAAATGAAATCAATATGGTAAAGCAATTATCCTTCAACTAAAAATAAAGGAAGGGGCGGGGCGGAAAACCAGCTGCCAAAAACTTTTTTCAGCACACATATGCCACTTGTGAAGATAAACGACATGGTGAGCCACAAAATAAGTCTCAAAAAATGTCAACAGTTCAGTTCAGTCACTCAGTCATGTCCGACTCTTTGCAACCCCATGATTCGCAGCAAGCCAGGCCTCCCTGTCCATCACCAACTCCCAGAGCTTACCCAAACTCATATCCATGGAATCCATGATGCCATCCAGCCATATTCATCCTGTGTCGTCCCTTTCTCCTGCCCCCAATCTCTCCCAGCATCAGGGTTTTTTCCAATGAGTAAAATCTTCGCATGAGGTGGCCAAAGTATTGGAGTTTCAGCTTTAGCATCAGTCCTTCCAAAGAACACCCAGGACTGATCTGCTTAGTGATGGACTGGTTGGATCTCCTTGCAGTCCAAGGGACTCTCAAGAGTCTTCTCCAACACCACAGTTCAAAAGCATCAATTCTTCGGCGCTCAGCCTTCTTCACAGTCCTACTCTCACATCCACACATGACCACTGGGAAAACCATATCCTTGACTAGATGGGCCTTTGTGGACAAAGTAATGTCTCTGTTTTTTATTATGCTGTCTAGGTTGGTCATAACTTTCCTTCCAAGGAGTAAGAGCCTTTTAAAATCAAGGCTGCAGTCACCATCTGCAGTGATTTTGGATCCCCCAAAATAAAGTCTGACACTCTTTCCACTGTTTTCCCATCTATTTCCCATGAAGTGATGGGACCAGATGCCATGATCTTTGTTTTCTGACTGTTGAGCTTTAAGCCAACTTTTTCACTTTCCTCTTTCACTTTCATCAAGAGGCATTTTAGTTCCTCTTCCCTTTCTGCCATAAGAGTGGTATATATCTGAGGTTATTGATATTTCTTGCAGAAATCTTGATTCCAGCTTGTGCTTCTTCCAGCCCAGCGTTTCTCATGACGTACTCTGCATAGAAGTTAAATAAGCAGGGTGACAATATACAGCCTTGACGGACTCCTTTTCTTATTTGGAACCAGTCTGTTGTTCCATGTCCAGTTCTACTCATTGCTTCAATATCATGGTAATCCAAGCCTATGCCCCAACCAGTAACACTGAAGAAGCTGTAAGCTGAACAGTTCTATGAAGACCTACAAGACCTTTTAGAACTAACACCCAAAAAAAGATGTCCTTTTCATTATAGGAGACTAAAATGCAAAATAGGAAGTCAAGAAACACCTGGAGTAACAGGCAAATTTGGCCTTGGAGTACAGAATGAAGCAGGGCAAAGGCCAATAGAGCTTTGCCAAAAGAACACACTGGTCATAGCAAACTCCCTCTTCCAACAACATAAGAGAAGACTTTACACATGGACATCACCAGATGGTCAACACCAAAATCAGATGAATTATATTCTTTGCAGCCAAAGATGAAGAAGCTCTATACAGTCAGCAAAAACAAGACTGGGATCTGACTGTGGCTCATATCATGAACTCCTTATTGCCAAATTCAGGCTGAAATTGAAGAAAGTAGGGAAAACCACTGGGCCATTCAGGTATGGCCCAAATCAAATCCCTTATGATTGTACAGTAAAACAGTTGTTACCTTACAAAATATATACCTTAAAAATATTTGCTGATGTAAAGAAATTAAAATGGAAATCAGTAAATATTAGATATATATAAAATCTCTAAAAGTTTAGATACTTGTAAAAATAATTCTAAATAACCCATGAGTCAAAGAAAAAAATCTCAAGATAAATTTTTCAAACCAAACAATAATATTATAAATACACATTATACAGAAATTTGTGCAATGGAACTAGTGCAGTGCATTGAGAGAAATTTATGGAATTATCTACATTTTCATCTTAAGACACTAGAAGAACCAGATCAAACTAAATCAGAGTAAATAGAAAAGCATTTAAGAGACCAGAAATCAAAATAAAAATATTTAATAAGGCAACAAAAATGAATGAAATAGAAACACATAATGGAGAAAATCACAAAGCCAAAAGTTGTTTTTAAAAAAAAACAATAAACCACTCACAAAACTAATTAAAGGAAAAAAAGAGGAAAAACTATTAACATGAAGAAAGAAATTGGTACAGAAATTATTACAGATCCAACAGACACTAAAAGGGAAATAGGGGATTATTTAAAACAAATTTGTGCCAATAAATTTGACAACATAAAAATGGACATATCCTTTGCCAAATAAAACTTAGCAAAACTAATTTATGAAAAATAGAAAATATCTGCAACTATTAAAAATACTCACTTGGTAATATTTAAGAGTTCCCAAAGTTGAAAATTAATAATTTTATGGTAAAAAGTCTGAAAAATATGACCTTAACCAAAAGATCAAGGTTAGTATCACCAGTAAAGAGGCATATCATGAATCTCCTGATATAATGAGAAAGATAATTCATCTCTATGATATCCTTCAGGAAAACTCATAACCCAAATCTAATTACTAGCAAACATCTAACAAACCTAAATTTGGGGTGCATTCTGAAACCACCTAACCAGTACAGTTTGAAATTGTCAACAAAAGATTGAAACTATGTACCAGAGTAGAAGGAATTAGGGAGTCATGATGCCTAAATATAATGAGGGTTCAGAATTGTATCCTATAAGCGAATAAGATATGGCACAAAAAAACTGCTAAACTGCAATCTCATTGAAACTGTTTTACCAGTGTTAATTTCTAAGATTTGATAAAGGCACCCCAACTACAACAAAGCCAGTAGAGGTGATGGAATTCCAGTTGAGCCATTTCAAACCCTAAAAGGTGATGCTATGAAAGCGCTGTGCTCAATATGCCAATTTGGAAAACTCAGCAGTGTCCACAGGACTGGAAAAGGTCCGTTTTCATTCAAATCCCAAAGAAAGGCAATGCCAAAGAAAGCTCAAACTGCCGTAAAATTGCACTCATCTCACACGCTACCAAAGTAATGCTCAAAATTCTCCAAGCCAGGTTTTAACAGCATGTGAACCGTGAACTTCCAGATGTTCAAGCTGGATTTAGAAGAGGCAGAGGAACCAGAGATCAAATTGACAACATCTTAGAAAAACATCTATTTCTAATTTACTGACTATGCCAAAGCCTTTGACTGTGTGGATTACAACAAACTGTAGAAAATTCTGAAAGAGATGGGAATACCAGACCACCTGACCTGCCTCTTGAGAAATCTGTACGCAGGACAGGAAGCAACAGTTAGAACTGGACATGGAACAACAGACTGGTTCCAAATAGGAAAAGGAGTGTGTCAAGGCTGTATATTGTCACCCTGTTTATTTAACTTCTATGCAGAGTACATCACGAGAAACGCTGGGCTGGAAGAAGCACAAGCTGGAATCAAGATTGCCAAGAGAAATTCAGTAACCCCACCTATTTGCCATGAAATGATGGGGCCAGATTCCATGATCTTAGTTTTCTGAATGTTGAGTTTTAAGCCAACTTTTCCACTCTCCTCTTTCAATTTCATCAAGAAACTCTTTAGTTCTTCTTTGCCTTCTGCCTAATGGGAAGAACTGACTCATTTGAAAAGACCATAATACTGGGAAAGATTGAAGATGGGAGGAGAAGTGGATGACAGAGGATGAGATGGCTTGATGGTATCACCGACTCAATGGACATGAGTTTGAGTAAACACTGAGAGTTGGTGATGGACAGGGAAGCCTGGAGTGATGCAGTCCATGAGGTCACAAAGAGTCAGACTCAACTGAGCGACTGAACTGAACTGATTGATATTGTTTTACTTTTATTATTATTATTCCTGCCTTTTTCATTGTATGGTTTAGCTTCCAATTTCTTTTTGTGTAGCGTAATCACACTGAAAACTGGACATACTAGAGCTAAATTAAGGCAATTTTGGATTCTGATTTTTCTGTTGTTGCTATTTCAGTTTTTTGTTTTTATTTGTCCATTTACTTGTCAGGGCTAATACAATCGTATCTGCCTCTTCTGTGGTGGTATTTCTGAGGTGGTACCTTTTCTGTGGTGTTTTTCTTTCCAAGCTCGGTTTCTTAGGAGTTACACATGGCTCAACATAGCTTAGTTGTTAGCCAGTAACTGGTAAGAGGATATACTTAAACTCTTTGAGACAGTGAAGTTTTACATCTTTGCTATTGAATCTGTACACACACTGGGAAATGCTTTCCAACTTCAATCAGTTACAAGTTTACTCTGATAGCATTCTGGCAGGTGAAGTTTCACTTTCAATCTGGAACAAGTAGATGGTTAAGTCTATCTCAGTCTTTCCTAACTGCAGGCAGAGCTTTGCACATGTGCTCAGTCTTTTAGACCAAGGAATATATAGGCCCATATGAAAAAAATATGTAACATTCTGAGATTCCATCACATCCTAACCCTTGCATTATATTTCCTTTATCTCCTCTGATATATAATATGAGGTAGAAAACATCTTAATATTCTCATTTTTCTTTTCTAATTCATACAAAAAAACTGTATGTGTGCATATGTGTATGTACTATAGTAATATATATTCAGGAAGTATTTTTAAATTATATATATATATATATATATGTTTAGTATTGTGTATTAGTATTTAGTATTGTGGGAAATGATAATCTACTCAACAAATGGAGTTGAAAATTTTGGATGTCCCCCAAAAAGACCTGAAATTAAAAACCACTTGCTCCTTAGAAGAAAAGCTATGACAAACCTAAGCAGTGTATTAAAAAGCAGAGACATCACATTGCCAGCAAAGGTCCATATAGTCAAACTAGTACTCCTGCATGGAGAATCCCCATGGACAGAGGAGCCTGGTGGGCTACAGTCCATGTGGTCACAAAGAGTCGGACACAACTGAGCAACTAAGCACATGGTTTTTCCAGCAGACATGAATAGATGTGAGAGCTGGACCATAAACAAGGCTGAGCACTGAATAATTTATGCTTTCAAACTGTGCTGCTGGAGAAGACTCTTGAGAGTTCCTTGGACAGCAAGGAAATAAAACCTGTCAATCCTAAAGGAAATCAACCCTGAATATTCATTGGAAGGACTAATGCTGAAGCTAAAGCTCTAATACTTTGGCCACAGGATACAAAGAGCTGACTCATTGGAAAAGACCCCGATGCTGGGAAAGATTGAAGGCAGGAGAAGGGGACAACAGAGGATGAGATGGCTGGATGGCATCACTGACTCGATGGACATGAGTTGGAGTAAATTCTGGGAGATGGTGAAGGACAGAGAAGCCTGGTGTGCTGCAGTCCATGGGGTCACAAAAATCAGGCACAACTTACAGACTGAACACCAACAATCTAAAAAGGTAAAATGAACCTCAACGAATATCTTAGCCCTTATGCAAAACCTGATTTGGAATATATCACAGAACTGAATTTATACTGACACATATATATGGAATTTAGAAGACAGTAATGATGACCCTATATGTGAGACAACAAAGAGACACAGAGGTATAGAGTGGACCTTTGGACTCTGAGGGAGAGGGAAAGGGTGGGATGGTTTGGGAGAATGGCAATGAAACATGTATATTTTCCTGTAAGAAACGAAGCGCCAATCTATGTTCAATGTAGGATGCAGGATGCATAGGGCTGATGCACAGGATGATTCAAGTAGAGGATGTGGGGTGGGAGGTGGGAGGGGGCTTCGGCATTGGAAGATTGTGTTCACCTATGGCTGATTCGTGTCAATGTATGGCAAAACAAATACAGTATTGTAATTTAAATAAATAAATAAATTTTTTTAAAAAATGAAAACTGATTCTTAGACCCATTAAGATTTGTGTTCTAGGACTTCCCTGGTGGTCCAATGGCTAAGACACCGTGCTCCCAAAGCAAAGGAGCCTGGTTGAGGAACTAGACCCCACATGCTGCAACTAAGACCCAATGAAACCAAATTAGAAGAAAAGAAAAGATTTGTGTTCTAAGTCTCTTCTCCCTCAACCTGAGTAGGCTTGTGACTTTTTGACCTATAGGCGTGACTGAAATGGTGATTCATGAATTCTGAGAACAGGTCATGAAAAGTGCTGCAGCATCTGCCTTGCTCACTAATTGGAGCACTAACCCATTATATAAGAACCTAAACTACTTTGTGGACATGATACTATAAAGAAGGCAAAGCTACATGGAGAGGCAATGTGTTATACTCTCAGATGAGCTCAGTCTTTGCAACATCTCAGGCTTTGTGCCAAGCCTCTACATATTTGCAGTCCCCAGGTGTTCAAGGCAGCCCTATTCTGTTGTCCCCAGCTGAGGCTCCAAATATTATGGAATAGAGACATGATACCATCATGAAATCATTACTATACCTTGTCTGAATTCCTGTCCCACAGAATCCATGCATATTATAAATTGTTTTTCTGATGCCACCATCAAGATAGTTTGTTACCAAGCAATAGATAGCTGGAACATAAGAAACTTCATATTTTTTTTAATTCCTATTTAGAAAGTACAAGGAGATTTCTCTTTAATTATACTAACACAAAAGTAAATTGTTGATAACTTCAAATTTTCATAACTTGTTCAAACTGAGTTTTGTGTCATAATAGAATTTTAAACTTACTTAGCAGCACCATTTGCTAAGATAAATTGTTTTAAAATAATTTTTTGTAAAGCCTGGCAAAACACCATAATATCTTAATTACTTCTTATTTTTCCTCTCAGCCTTAAGAAATTAGTTTTTATAATAGCTGAGAAGTTTTAGGTGTTTTTCTTCCTCACTTTATTCATTTAAAAAAATTCTATGATCTTCCAAATCTTTTAAAGAAGCATGAAAATGTTTCCTTATATCCACTCAACAGAGGAAGGATAAGAATTGTTGACCAATATAATTATTTTTGTAGTTTACAAAGTCCATCCATACGCATTTTTATTTGTTCTTCATAATTTCAATAAAGTGGCTTCAAAGTCAAGATGGTGGAGTAGGACATGTGCTCACCTCCTCCAGTGAGAGCACCAAGATTGTAACCAGGTCTTGAACAACCATTGGCAGGAGGATACTGGAACCCACCAAAAAGATACCCCATGTCCAAAGACAAAGAAGCTGCAACAAGACGTTAAGAGGGGCACAATCATGATAAAATCAAATTCCATACCTGTCAGGTGGGTGACTCACAAACTGGAGAACAAAAATACCACAGACATTCTCACACTGTTGTGAAGGTTCAGAACCCCATTTCCTGGCCTGAGGACCAGAAGAAGAGACTGGAAATCCTCAGGGAATCTGGCCTTGAAGGCCAGTGGGATTTGATTATAAGACTTGCAGAGGACTAGGGGAAACTGAGACTCCTGTCTTGGAGGGCACAAACAAAACTTTGCACACACCAAGACCCAGAGGAGAGGAACTGTGACCCCACAGGAGACTGAACCAAAACAACCTGTGAAGTATTGGAGGGTCTGTTGTGGAGGCATGGGTCAGCAGGGGCTTACCAAAGGGATGGGCCCATTGGAAGGTCCCCCCTTGGCATAAACCCCATTAACCCTACCACAGAGCTTGTATATCCCAGGGCTGGGTCGCCTCAGGCCAAACAACTACCAAGGAGGGAGTGCAACCCCACTCATCAGCAGATAATTGGATTAAAGTTTTACTGAGCAAACTGAGCAATGCCCTGCCCACCAGAGAAAGCCCCAATTTTTCCCATTGCCAGTCCTTCCCATCAAGAAAAAACCTTTTAGCCCCATCCATCAGAGGGCAGACAGAAGAAGCAAGAAGAAGCAGTCTCACAAGGCCTAAAACAAAAAACATATTACAGAAAGTTAATCAGGATGAAAAAGCAGAAGGTTATGTCCCAGATGAAGGGACAAGATAAAACCCCATAAAAACAATTAAATGAAGTGGAGACAGACGACCTCCAAGAAAAGCAATTCAGAATAGTGATAATGAAAAAATGAAGATGGTTCGGGATCTCAGAAAAAGAACGGCGGCAAAGATTGAAAAGAAGTATTTACCAAAGACCTAGAAGAACTAAAGAACCAATAAACAGGGATGGATAATACACTGTTGCTGCTGCTGCTGCTAAGTCACTTCAGTCGTGTCCGACTCTGTGCAACCCCATATACGGCAGCCCACCAGGCTCTGCCATCCCTGGGATTCTCCAGGCAAGAGTACTGGAGTGGGTTGCCATTGCCTTCTCCTTGAATAGTAGGAATCAATAGCAGAATAACTGAGGCAGAAGCATGGGTAAATGACCTGGAGGACAAAATGGTGGAAATCACTTGTGCAGAAGAGAGTAAAGAAAGAAGAATGAAAAGAAATGAAGACAGCCTAAGAGACCTCTGGGACAACATTAAATGCATCAACATTTGCTTTGTAGAGATCCCAGAAAGAGAAGAGAGAGAGAAAGGACCTGAGAAAATATTTGAAGAGACACTAGCTGAAAACTTCCCTAATATGGGGAAGGAAATAGTCAGCCAAGTCCAGGAAACACTGAGAATCCCAGGCAGGATAAACCCAAGGAGGAACACACCTAGACTCATAGTAATCAAATTGACAAAATGTAAAGACAGAGATAAAATATTAAAAGCAGCAAGGGAAAAACTACAAATAACATACAAGGCTATCAGCTGATTTCTCAACAGAAACTGTACAAGCCAGAAGGGGATGGCATGATATATTTAAAGTGATGAAAGGGAAGAAACTACAACCAAGAATGTTCTACCCAGCAAGACTCTCCTTCAGATTTGATGGAGGAATCGAAAGCTTTTCAGACAAGCGAAAGTTAAGAGAATTCAGCATGCCTGAAATCAGCTTTACAAGAAATGCTAAAGGAAGTCATCTAGGCAGGAAACACAAGAGGGGAAAAAAAAAAAGACCTACAGAAAATAAACCCAAATAATTAAGAAAACAGTAATAGGATCATATATATTGATAATTATCTTAAATGTAAATGGATTAAATGCACCAACCAAAAGACATAGACTGGCTAGGTGGATTAAAACATGTGTATATATGCACTTCCACTTGCCACAATACTCTGGTTCCTCCCTTAAATTGTATGTAATTATTTTGGCTTGCAGTTGTAATGATCTTTTTTTTGGTCTGGCTATTGATTGTGAAAACCGATAAACATCTTTTAATATTGTGATTATGTTACTCAATACCATCATATCATGATTGGTCAACACAAAAATAATATCACCCAAACTAGGATCTAATAGAAAAACCTGCAATCACTCTTTAAAATCCAGATGTACATCAGAATTATCTTAAAATTTTTGAAAAATACAAATGCTCAGGTGTTGCTTTTTTCTCCAGAGCTCCAGATGTATTTCTCATGAGCAGCCGTGTTTAGAAACAACTGTACTATATGATGATCTTTTATTTTTATCTAGTTTGTTTCACTTTTTCTATTTCATATTCAGTGCTCCCTTTTCATTTGGTTTATTTCCTCCAGTTTCTTTATCTCTTCTTTTTTTTATTTTTTTGAGATTCTTTCTCGTCTTTATCAAGTGTAGTAGAAAAGCTTTCATGTTTTTATATATATATATAATATATGTATAATATATATTTGAAAATTTATGAATTTTTGCTTAACTAAAAAAATTAAGACATTTTGATTCCAATTGTTTGACTTAGTATGAATGAAATGCTAGATTCCCAATTTAAAAATAGATATGAACAAGAAACAAAAGTTTACTGAATAGAACAGGAAACTATAGTCAATATCTAGTAATAACCAATGATGGAAAATCAGAGAAGGAAATGGCAATCCACTCCAGTATTCTTGTCTGGAGAAACTCCATGGACAGAGGTGTCTGGTGGGTTATAGTCCATGGGGTTGCAAGAGCTGAACATAACTGAGTGACTAAGCACATGACAGAAAATAGTTTCAAAAATAATACATGTGTATTTGTATAACTGAATCACCTTGCTGTGCAACTGAAACATTGTAAGTCAACTATATTTCAATAAAAAATATATATTCAAATAAAGTAGTAGAGATAGCATTTATTTCCCCATTTTATAGGTGAATAAGCTGAGGCTCAAAATAATTAAAAAATATGCCAAGGTGTCAAAACTGTTCACTAAGAGAATATTCAGTTTTATCTCTCACTAACAACCTTGAAAATATATCTTGCAGCAAATTTAGTATATTTTACCAACTCTGTCATTGCTTTTGCTACTCTTTTTTAATTCTTATGTAAAGTTGTACAAAGCACTGATATTTAGAAACAACAATGTACTCACCACAAGACGTGATTTCTAAGGGTTGGAGGTTAACACCCATTGAGTACTATGTGCCAGGAGGGTGTTAAACCAATACTGTCTCCATTTTGGTAATGACAACATTCATTAACAAGGACATGTCAAATTTTAGAAATAAAGTAGCGCAGAAAGGTTTTGTAATTTACTCAGAACCCCACGGGTCATATTAAAGTTTGAGTTAATGCCCAAATCTTACCAAATCCAATGGTTTCCTCTTTTTCTATGCCAGAAAGTCCTCCTGAGAGTTGCCTGTGTGTCCATTTCACATGTCATTATAGTCAGGTTACAGTCCTCAGTTGTTCAACCAACCTCTAACCTAGGTGTTGTTTTGAACATATTTTACAGATACTATTCAGACTTGTAACTAGTTGACTTTAAGTAAGGGAGATTATCCCAGATCATTTTTGTCAGCCTGATTCAAAAAGGTGAAATACAATAAAAGCAGAGCTGAGGTTTTCCTGAAGAAGTAGGAATTCTAACTGTGGACAGCAGCTTTAGCCCATGCTTTAGTGCTCCAGCTTGCCCTTCCTAACAACCCACCCTATGGATTTTGGACTGGCACAGTTAGCACTCACAATTCTGTAAGGCAGATCTTTGAAATAAATTAATATGTATTGCCTACTGATTCTGTTTCTCTGCTTGGACTCCAACTGATACATACCCAAGCATTTAAATGTTCTGGGCTTTTGTTTCATAAAGCTAATTTTTGTACTAGGAAAAAATTCTACCATATGTAAAATAGATAGCCAGTGAGAAGTTGTTACGTGACACAGGGAGCTCAACCCAGTGCTCTGTGACATCAGAGGGGTTGGGCTCAGTCCCAGCCTAGGTAGGAGAAGGAAGGGAGGTTTAAGAGGGAGAGGACATATGTATACCTATGACTGATTCATATATATGTATGGCAGAAACCAGCACAACTTTGTAAAGCAATTATCTTCCCTTTTTTTTTTTTTTCTTTAAGGAAAAAGGGTGGTTCCTTGCTTGGGCAACATTTTTCTAGTCTCAGTTACTGGCCATCTCTCTACATTATAAGGGGTTTCGCTGGTGGATCAGCTGGTAAAGAATCCACCTGCAATCACAAGACCTCAGTTCAATTCCTGGGATGGGAATATCCCTGGGAGAAGGGACAGGTTTCTTGGGTTATCCAGTATCCCACTCTAGTATTCTTGGGCTTCCTTGGTGGGTGCTAAAGAATCCACTTGCAATGCAGAGACCTAGGTTGGATCCCTGGGTTGATAAGATCCCCTGGAGAAGGGAAAAGCTACCCATGCCAGTATTGTTGCCTGGAGAATTCCATGGACTATATAGTCCATGGGGTCTGCAAAGAGTCAGACAAGACTGAGCAACTTTCACTGGTTTTATTTTTTATTTCTCTACAGTATGCTAATCACCCAAAAGGTGTTACTTGTGTCTTTACAGGATCTTCAGCAGTATCCTGAGTGTTTGTGGAATACACTGAAGATGTTATCTGTTTTTTATCTTAAAAAAAGAAAACTAGAAGAGTGTATCACTTAAGCCAAGGGAATGAAGTGTTTTAGTAAAAAAATAGTGAAAAGTATCAGTGCAAATTCAGTTCATTTATGATTATAGAGTGAATTCATGATTCTTAAATTCTCCTGGTTTTGTCATTCAATTACTCCTCCTGCCATTAACAATTTTAATTGTATGACATACAAGTTAGAAATTGACAGAAGATCCAATGAAGGTAAGTAAACCCAGCAAGCATGAGCTTCTTATATCCCAGGGAAGAAAATTATGTCTAAAAAGTTTAAAAATAAGATGAAAAATGTGAATAGAAAATGTACTCCATTTTTTTAGGAGTTATACAGCTAACTCAGATCTTATGAATAAAGTGTGTACCCTAGTTCATGTGTGAGAGCTGCTCAGTTATTTAAGGTTTACTTTTTGGGCTTTGTCTTTATTGGGTAGAGGTTTTTTCCTCCACCTAACTTGATGCTTCACCTCCAAATAAAGACAAAAATAAAAATTCAGCTAATCAGTTATTCAGTTCAGTTCAGTTCAGTTGCTCAGTCATGCCCAACTCTTTGTGACCCCATGAATCGCAGCACGCCAGGCCTCCCTATCCATCACCAACACCCGGAGTTCACTCAGACTCACATCCATGATGCCATCCAGCCATCTCATCCTCTGTCGTCCCCTTCTCCTCCTGCCCTCAATCCCTCCCAACATCAGTCTTTCCCAATGAGTCAACTCTTTGCATGAGGTGGCCAAACTATTGGAGTTCCAGCTTCAGCATCAGTCCTTCCAATGAACACTCAGGCCTGGTCTCCTTTAGGATGGGCTGGTTGGATCTCCTTGCAGTCCAAGGGAATCTCAAGAGTCTTCTCCAACACCACAGTTCAAAAGCATCAACTCTTCAGCACTCAGCTTTCTTCACAGTCCAACTCTCACATCCATACATGACCACTGGAAAAACCATAGCCTTGACTAGATGGACCTTTGTTGGCCAAGTAATGTCTCTGCTTTTCAATATGCTATCTAGGTTGGTCATAACTTTCCTTCCAAGGAGTAAGTATCTTTTAATTTCATGGCTGCATCACCATCTGCAGTGATTTTGGAGCCCTCAAAAATAAAGTTTGACACTGTTTCTCCATCTATTTGCCATGAAGTGATGGGACCAGATGCCATGATCTTCATTTTCTGAATGTTGAGATTTAAGTCAAATTTTTACTCTCATTTTTCACTTACATCAAAAAGCTTTTTAGTGCCTCTTCACTTTCTGCCATAAGGGTGGTGTCATCTGCATATCTGAGGTTATTGATATTTCTCCCAACAATCTTGATTCCAGCTTGTGCTTCTTCCAGCCCAGCGTTTCTCATGATGTACTCTGCATATAAGTTAAATAAGCAGGGTGACAATATACAGCCTTGCCATACTCCTTTTCCTGTTTGGAACCAGTCTGTTGTTCCATGTCCAGTTCTAACTGTTGCTTCCTGACTTGCATATAGGTTTTTCAAGAGGTAGGTCAGGTGGTCTGGTATTCCCATCTCTTTCAGAATTTTCTACAGTTTGTTGTGATCCACACAGTCAAAGTCTTTGGCATAGTCAATGAAGCAGAAATAGATTTTTCTGGAACTCTCTTGCTTGTTCGATGATCCAGTGGATGTTGGCAGTTTGATCTCTGGTTCCTCTGCCTTTTCTAAAACCAACTTGAACATCTGGAAGTTCACCGTTCTTGTACTGCTGAATCCTGGCTTTGAGAATTTTGAGCATTCCTTTACTAGCATGTGAGATGAGTGCAATTGTGCAGTAGTTTGAGCATTCTTTGGCATTGCCTTTCTTTGGGATTGGAATGAAAACTGATCTTTTCTAGTCCTGTGGTCACTGCTCTGCTCAGTTTTCCAAATTTGCTGGCATATTGAGTACAGCACTTTCACAGCATCATCTTTCAGGATTTGAAATAGCTCCACTGGAATTCCATCACTGCCACTAGCTTTGTTTGTAGTGATGCTTCCTAAAGCCCACTTGACTTCACATCCCAGGATGTCTGGCTCTAGGTGAGTGATCACACCATGGTCATTATCTGGGGCGTGAAGCTCTTTTTGTACAGTTCTTTTGTATATACTTGCTACCTCTTCTTAATATCTTCTACTTCTGTTAGGTCCAGACCATTTATGTCCTTTATCGAGCCCATCTTCGCATGAAATGTTTCCTTGATATCCCAATATTTTTGAAGAGATCTCTACTCTTTCCCATTCTGTTGTTTCCTCTATTTCTTTGCATTAATTGCTGAGGAAGGCTTTCTTATCTCTTCTTGCTATTCTTTGGAACTCTGCATTCAGATGCTTACATCTTTCCTTTTCTCCTTGGCTTTTTGCCTCTCTTCTTTTCACAGCTATTTGTAAGGCCTCCCCAGACAGCCATTTTGCTTTTTTGCATTTCTTTTCCATGGGGATGGTCTTGATCCCTGTCTGTCTCCTGTACAATGTCACAAGACTCTGTCCATAGTTCATCAGGCACTCTAACAGATCTAGTCCCTTAAATCTATTTCTCACTTCCACTGTATATTCATAAGGGATTTGATTTAGGTCATACCTGAATGGTCTAGTGGTTTTCCCTACTTTCTTCAATTTAAGTCTGAATTTGGCAATAAGAATTTCATGATCTGAGCCACAGTCAGCTCCCAGTCTTGTAATCATTTATTACAGATGCCTAAATACCCAGGAATATTTTTCAGATTTTAAAGTTATGAAACTAGTCCATCAGAGTCTCATCAATTGCTCTGTAGTAAATGCATAAGGTACGATTCTGCACTAAGTGTAGGCTACCACAATGAGTAAGCACATCATACAATATTTACAGTTTTCTAATGCCAGAAATATAACAAATCTCCCCAGATGACCTCTAAAATTATCATGCATTTCACTGTGAAAGTTTCCAAAACCTAAAGTTGCTTTCAAGCATAGTTTTGTGCTGCCAGCTGAGTCACTGATTTTTGAGCTGTCTCTTATAAAATGTTTCTTTTTTTCTCATTTCTGATCCTCTACCTTGCTGGGCAGGCTCAAGCCTGGCAGGATTCTTTAGTCTCAAACTAATTGGCAAAAATCCTCCCAGGAAGATGGATTTCCAGCATTTTAACATCTCAGACTATGTCTGTGATCACACCTATATAAGGCTGTTGGACATAAGTGACTCAGTGTTCAGTTTGTCAAATGGCATAATTAATGTGAAACTTGATTTAATTGCTATATTTTTCCTAGATTCCCCCTGGTGCTTACATATTAACATTAGAGTCAATTTCATTATTTTTCTGAGTTTATTATTATGTTCAGAATGCTTAATCTTTTTTATACATTCAGACTAGAATACCATTCTTTTATTTTCCAAATTGTTCTTACAGAGATTATGTACTCTCAAAGTCATATTAAATCCTTGAGCAAGGGATAAAGTTTGGATTTTTGCTAATTAATTCAATTTGCTTATTCATATTTGCTCTAGCTACTTTTTTTCATTTCCCCTTCTTTTCATTCCATGCTTGATGACACTTCTCTAAAAGAAATTAGCTCAAAGAAATGAAAAATAAGCATGTTTATGTCAAAATAAATGCCCTGACATTTATGTGTAGATGACCCTGCCCTCCTCATACCATATCATTGGCTAGTATGTACATCATTCGAAACACCTCACAGTTTTGAGAGGTTTAGAGGTTCTCAGGTGCAAAATATAATTGCAGAGTAATAATAATGCTCTCCTATCACATATCAGAGTGGAACCAAGACTGACTGAGGAACTTGACCTTATGATCTCAATTGTTTTTAATGTCCTCTCAGAACTTATTTATTAAGCTCTCTTTAGTTTTCTACAATTTTTAATAGAAAAAAATTTTATGTCCCACTTAGAAAGTATTTCAAAGTGATGTTATATGTAATTACAAATCTGTATCTGATATAAATAGGATCTGTAGCTAAATGTATTATACCAAGCAATCAATGAATCAATGCTGCTAACTTTGGTAAAGAGCCCAAAGTGATATGTCTTCCAAACCAAAACAAAGTCCTGTTTCCATGAAACTTATTTATAGAATATGAATACCAAAAATAAAATCCCTGAAAACAATGAACCTATTATTTTATAATATATGAACTGCAACTTTAACAAAGTTTCTCAAAAAACACTTCAAGGAAATTTAACAGATGCTCAATCTTCAAAAATCTTATTTTATACATTATAAATCTTTGATAGTGACTTACAAATAATAGAACAGAAAACTTATTTAATGTTAAGTTGACATCAATTTATGTTAACATGTTAGAGTTCTAAGTTTTCAAGCTATACAATGGAATAAATGAATTTCAGATTTCAGATAGGAAGCCTCCAAATAAAATGCTATTTTGTTTTAAGTAATAAAGTTATATTTAAAGTTTAAATATAGAGAGAAACTACAGCACTCAAGGCCCATAAAATAAATCAGTTCCATTCAGTTTCTCAGTCATGTCCAACTGTTTGCAACCACATGGACTGCAGCACTCCAGGCCTCCCTGTCCATCACAAACACCCAGAGCTTGCTCAAACTCATGTCCATTGAGTCAGTGATGTCATCCATTCATCCTCTGACATCCTCTTCTCTTTCTGCCTTCAATCTTTACCAGCATCAGGGTCTTTTCCAGTGAGGCAGTTCTTTACTTCATGTAGCCAAAGTATTGGAGCTTCAGCTTCAGCATCAGTCTTTACAATGAATATTCAGGACTGGTTTCCTTTAGGATTGACTATATGGTTTCCTTGCTGTCCAAAGGACTCTCAAGACTCTCCCTAACACCACAGTTCAAAAGCATCAATTCTTTGGCACTCAGCTTTCTTTATGGTCCAACTCACATCTGTAATTGACTACTGGAAAAACCATAGCTTTGACAACACAGACCTTTGTCTGCAAAGTAATATCCCTTCTTTTTCATACACTGTCTAGCTTTGTCATAACTTTTCTTCCAAGGTACAAGTGTCTTTTGATTTCATGGCTGAAGTTACCATCTACAGTGATTTTGGAGCCCAAGAAAATAGTTTAACTCATTGTTTCCATTGTTTCACCATCTATTTGCCATGAAGAAATGAGACTGGATGCCATGATCTTAGTTTTTTGGAAGTTGAGTTTTAACCCAACTTTTTTACTCTCCTCTTTCACTTTCATCAAGAGGCTCTTTAGTTCCTCATTGCTTTCTGCCATAAGGGTGGTGTCATCTGCATATCTGAGGTTATTGATAATTCTCTCTGCAATCTTAATTCCAGCTTGTGTTTCATCCAGTCCAGCATTTCACATGATGTACTCTGTATATAAATTACATAAGCAAGGTGACAATATACAGTCCCATCTCTTTAAGAATTTTCCACATTTTGTTGTAATCCACACAGTCAAAGGTTTTAGTGTAGTCAGTGAAGCAGAAGTAGACATTTTTCTGGAATTCTCTTGCTTTTTCTATGATCCATCAGATGTTGGCAATTTGATCACTGCTTCCTCTGCCTTTTTAAAATCCAGCTTGTACATTTAGAAATTCTCAGTTCATATACTGTTGAAACCTAACTTGGAGTATTTTGAGCAGTAATTTGCTAGTGTGTGGGATGAGGGCAACTATGTGGTAGTCTGAACATTCTTTGGCATTGCCTTTCTTTGGGATTGAAATGAAAACTGATTTTTCCAGTCTGTGGCCACTTCTGAGTTTTGCACATTTGCTGTGGAAAGTTTTTTTTTTTTTTTTTTTTAATTGAGCACAGCACTTTCATAGCATCATCATTTAGGATTTGTAATAGCTCAGCTGGAATTCCATCACCTCCACTAGCTTAGTTCATAGTGAAGCTTCCTAAGGCCCACTTCACTTCGTATTCCAGGATATCTGGCTCTAGGAGAGTGATCATACCATCATAGTTATCTGGGTCATGAAGATATTTTTGGACAGTTCTCCTATGTATTCTTGCCACCTCTACTTAAAATCTGCTTCTGTTAGGTCCACACCATTTCTGTCCTTTACTGTTCCCATCTTTGCATGAAATGTTCACTTGGTATCTCTAAATTTATTGAGGAGATCTGTGGTCTTTCCAACTCTATTGTTTTCCTCTATTTCTTTGCCTTGGTCACTTAGGAAGGCTTTCTTATTTCTCCTTACTATTATTTGGAACTCTGCATTCAGATGTACTTAGCTTTCTCTGTTCCTTTGCCTTTCATGTCTCTTCTTTTCTCAGCTATTTGTAAGGCCTCCTCAGACAACCATTTTGCCTTTTTGCATTTCTTCTTGGAAATGCTTTTGATCACTACTTCCTGTAAAATGTTACAAAACTCTGCCTATAATTTTTTAGGCATTCTGTCTATCAGATGTAATCTCTTGAATCTGTTTGCCACTTCCAGTGTATAATCGTAAGTGATTTGATTTAGGTCACACCTGAATGGCCCAGTGGTTTTCCCTACTTTGTTCATTTAGGTCTGAATTTTGCAGTGAGTTCATGATCGGAGCCACATCAGCTCCTGGTCTTGTTTTTGCTGACTGTATAGAGCTTCTCCATCTTTGGTTGCAAAGCATATAATCAGTCTGATTTCAGTGTTGACCACCTGGTGATGTCCATGTGTAGAGTCATTTCTGGTGTTGTTGCTGTGAGTTCCCTTGCCAAAACTCTCTTAGCCTTTGCTGTGCTTCATTTTGTACTTCAAGGCCAAACTTGCCTGTTACTCCAGGTATCCCTTACTTCCTACTTTTGCATTCCAGTACACTATGATGAAAAGGATATCCTTTTTGGTGTTAGCTCTATAAGATCTTGTAGGTCTTCCACACAACTGTTCAACTTCAACTTCTTCAGCATTAGTGGTTGGAGCATAGACTTGGATTACTGTGATATTGAATGGTTTTCCGTCTAAAGAGAGATCAATTTGTTGTTTTTGAGATTGCACTTAAGTACTGCATTTTGGATTCTTTTATTGACTATAAGGGCTACTCCATATCTTCTAAGGGATTCTTGCCCACAGTAGTAGATATCATGGTTGTCTAAATTAAATTCACCCATTCCAGTCCATTTTAGTTCACTGATTCCTAAAATGTCAATGTTCATCCTTGCCATACCGTTTGACCACTTCCAATTTATCTTGATTCATGAACCTAACTTTCCAAGTTCCTATGCAGTATTGTTCTTTACAGTATCAGATTTTATTCGCATCACCCATCATACCTACAACCAGGCATTGTTTTAGTTTGTCTCAGTCTCTTTATTCTTTCTGGAGTAATTTCTCCACCCTTCTCCAGTAACATATTGGGCACCTGCCAACCTGGTGAGTCCATCTTTCAGTGTCATGTCTTCTTGCCTTCTCATGCTGTTCATGGGGTTCTCAAGGCAAGAATATTGAAGTGGTTTGCCATTCCCTTCTCCAGTGGACCACATTTTATCAGAAATCTCTACTATGACCCATCCATCTTGGATGGCCCTTCATGACATGGCTCATAGTTTCATTGAGTTAGACGAGGCTGTGATCCAAGTGATCAGTTTGGTTTTTTTAGGGCTTCAAAATCACTTTCAACTGTATACACTTCCATACAATAAACATGCACATGTAAATGTATATATCTGGCTAAATATAATAAAGTTATTATGAATTCTTACAGTAAAAGTCTGTTTCATATCTGCTTTCCAAAGATTGGTTAAAAGTGTGTTAGTCGCTCAGTCATGTCTCTTTGCAACCCTGTAGACTATAGTTTCTGTTCATGGAATTCTCCAAGCAAGGATATTGTAGAGGGTAGATGTTCTCTTCTTTAGGGGAATCTTCCAAACACAGGGATCAAACCCAGGTCTCCTGCATTGCAGGCAGATTCTTCACCCTCTGAGCCACATGGGAAGTCCCTAAAGATTGGTTGCATTTGTGTAAAATCTGGGCTTCCCAAGTTTCACTAGTGGTACAGAAACTGCCTGCCATTGTAGGAGACAAAGGAGACGTGGGTTCGATCCCTGGGTAAGCAAGATCCCCTGGAGGGTGCTTGGCAATCCATTCTAGTATTCTTGCCTGAAGAATCCCATGGACAGAGACTGACAGGCTACAGCCCATGGCATTGCAAAAAAGTCAGACACAACTGAAGAGACTTAGCACACACACTTGCACAACTAATCCGCACAATTTTACAATAACATCATTATTCTTAATTCGAGTAAGGGCTGTAAGAAAGAGGAAAACAAATTTCTGTCATGGAAATATACCAATTTGAAGATAGAGATGCCTCCTGTTTGTTGTAATTTAGATATATCTGGAAAATGCTAGTAAATATTGGCTATTGCCTAACTATGATTTTATTCAAAGTAATCTATCATGAAAAATGAAGAGATCATTTCACAATAAGACTTTACCGGTGTGACTGTGAAGCAAACATTATCAATCATTTACTCGGGGCTTAGGTCATTAGAAAGAAGAACAAAATCATTGAACTATTGTTGCTTGAGATAACACTTGAAATTAAGGGAAAGCTACTTTTTTCATTTTTGTCATTTTCAGGAAGCAAAGCTATTTGAACAAAACACATTTTTAAAAGCTGATCATGCAGCAAAGCACTAGTATAATTTTAAAATTTCCATTCATTCACTAATCTTCTGTGGGTATGATATCTTATATTCAATACCAAAGGCTGGTGGTCCAAGAAAAGCAAAAATCATCCCTGTTCCCTTTCAACATTGTAGCTCATTCATTGCTTCATGAGGTTTAATCAAAGCCCCACTCTCACCCTATAGCTTAATTTAAAAATCAAATTGCATCTCAGTAACTGTTTGATTTATAAAAACACTTTATCAATAGATGAGGCTTATCCATTTCTCAATGAAGAAAGGAAATTTTAGTAAGAAAACAAGAGTTCAGTATTTGTATCTATTGATAGTGCATGGCAAATACCTCTGGCAAGAAAATCCACCCCTAAAGCTCATGTTGCTCACTTCCCAAGACCTTGGGTATACAGCACAAGAGGATGAAAAATAATGACCGTTTGTATTGGTGAGTTTTACTCAAATCACTACTTATACCTTTGCTCTTGCCTCTTGAGAAGAAACAGTACTAAAAACTAACAGGAAAACCAGATTGAAAGCTAAGAATCTTGGCTTTAATTGAAATTATATATGTGGTTACTACACAATTAACACATAATTGGTGATGAGGGGATATACAGTGTTTGACTAAAATAGACCAAAACCCAGAAGTGGTTTCAGGGTTGAAGAAACAAAGATTTATTTCCTAAAGATATAAGTCTTTAACTCTGGGAACTTGTCCTAACATTTAACTTAGTCATATCATTGGTGATCTAATTTCACATTTTCTTAATACCTGTGAGTATGCACTCTAATAAATGAACTTATTTTGCAATGCAACCTGGAAGTAGATATGGAAATAAAGGATCAATGAACAATATTAAATATAAGGGATCCCAGAATAACCGTTCCTTACTGAAGTAATCCAATTCCTTGGCTTTGAAAAATATTGCAAATCACCAGCCTAGAAGTTACATTACTTTTATTTCTATAAGTGATATTTTGGTCATTGTCAGTACATCTGATAAAACTTGTGCACTGTAACATAAATCATCTAATAACTGAGCTTAAAGTTAGTATCTGATTAACAGCACAGAAATACTAGGAGAACAAGAAGCCAATGAGATGTTCTTATATTCTCCTGCCAGAAAGAAGCCAGATGTTGAAAGCCAAGGTTTCAGAGAACCTTGTTCATTCCAGTGAACCATGTTGCAGTGGCTCCAAACAGGAATTTAAAGATGTGACAATTAAGTACAGTAGCATGGACATTCAGCGTCTCCTAATTCATCTTATCTATCCTCTTCTTAATCATCTAGAGCAACAACAAACTAAAAAAAAAAAAAAAGAAGAAGAAGATAAAAAGACAATTGATTATCACAATATTAACTGACTTTAAAAGGCACATAGTCATTTGAGAAAATGAAAATGTGAGAATTTAGCAGTGGCTTAAGGGTTACAAATCTGCCTGCAGTGCAGGAGATGCAGGCAAATGTCAGTTCAGTCCCCAGGTGGGGAAGATCCCTGGAGAAGGGCATGGCACCCCATTCCGGTATTCTTGCCTGGAGAATCCCATGGACAGAAGAACCTGATGGGCTACAGTCCGTGGGGTCACAGAGGGTCGAACTTGACTGAAGCAATTGAGCACACACACATGCGAGACCAAACTGGTCAGTGGCCCAGAGAAGAACATGAGGTAGACCATCAAGGTAAAGCTGAATTTCCAAAGGAAATTTAGTGTCAGAAGCATAAGCATTATTTTCAGGTTGTCAGAATATGTAACATTTATATATTACTTTGGATGTCTTCTGGAGTAGAACACTAGTAATGGGATACTTTTGGACTAGATATTATCCTCCTTTTATTTTACCTCAAATGATTGTACTGGAAGGTAAGCAATTTTGAGGAGTGAACAGACTGAATTTGAATTCGTCTTTCTCCTTTGTATCCATCCTCTCAAACAAATTTTCCCTCCTGTTTTATTTAGCGTTATGAAATGATGTATTTAATGTACACTTCACAAAGTTGTTTGTAAGGATTAAATGAGATAATTTGTATTAAGTATTGAGCGCTTGCTGGATAATCTATATTCTGCTTCCACAATTTAAAATTAATATTAAAGTTATAGTGCCAAGAATAGCAGTATTTGTGTTTGCATGCCAATATTCCCTCAGTTCAGTTCAGTTCAGCTGCTCTGTCATGTCCAACTCTTTGTGACCCCATGGACTGCAGCATGCCAAGCCTCCCTGTCCAACTCCTGGCCTTTACTTAAACTCCTGACCATTGAGTCGGTGATGCCATCCAACCATCCCATCCTCTGTTATCCCCTTCTCCTCCTGCCTTCAATCTTTCCCAGCATCAGAGTCTTTTCAAATGAGTCAGTTCATCACATCAGGTGGACAAAGTATTGGAATTTCAGCTTCAGCATCAATCCTTCCAATGAATACTCAGGACAGATTTTCTTTAGATGGACTGGTTGTATCTCCTTGCAGTCCAAGGGACTCTCAAGAGTCTTCTCCAATACCACAGTTCAAGAGCATCATTTCTTTGGTGCTCAGTTTTCTTTATAGTCCAACTCTCATATCCATACATGACCACTTGAAAAACCACAGCTTTGCTTAGACAGATCTTTGTTGGCAAAATAATGTCTCTGCTTTTTAATATGCTGTCTAGGTTGGTCATAACTTTTCTTCCCAAGGAGTAAGCATCTTTTACTTTTTTTTTTTAATTTTAACATTCTCTAGAAACTTAGTTTTAATAAAACAGTAGTTATCATGAGAAAAACCATGATTTCCCACCCTAAAAGATGGGGAGCACTACAGTAGCACAGTGATAAGGGTAAGCCTACTCTCAATTTTATTGTTACTCTCCAACACTAACCACTGTGTTCTTATGCACCCTTTTCTCAAATCTTTTGGATAGTTTAGCTTCAGAATGCATAGCAAAGAGGAATTTCTTATATAAACAACCTAACTTTACACCTTAAAGAACTAGAAAAAGAACAAACTAAGTACAAAGTTAGCAGAAGGAAAGAAATAAATATTAGAGCAGAAATAAATGAAATATAGACCAGAAAAGAAGAATCAATAAAACTGAGTTGGTTTATTGAAAAGATGAACAAAATCAACAACCTTTTAGCTAGATTAACCA
This sequence comes from Nanger dama, assembly GCA_917880005.1. NCBI lineage: Eukaryota > Metazoa > Chordata > Mammalia > Artiodactyla > Bovidae > Nanger > Nanger dama. The sequence goes on from CAKJTW010000007.1 coordinate 45,165,316, forward strand.
AGGAAAAAACATTCAAATAAATCAAATTATAAATTAAACAGAAGATATTGCTGATGCCACAAAAATACAAAGGATCATAAAAGATTACTATAAGAAATTATGTGCTAATAAATTATACAGTGTAAAAGAAGCCTATGAATATTGAATCATGAAGAAAGAGAAAGTCAGAACAGATCATTAATGAATAAGGGGAGTGAATAAGTAATCAAAAATATTGCAACCAAGAAAAACTCAAGACAATGTGGCTTAGTTGGTAAAGTCTACCAATATTTAAAGAAGAATTCATACCAATCTTTCTCAGACTCTTTCAGAAAGAAATAAAGAATGTTCTCAAGTTTATTTTGCCAGGCCAGCGTCACCTTGATAACAAAGACAGATAAAAAACAACTTAAGAGGATTAAGGCAAATTTCTGTGATGAACATAGATACAAAAATTCTTGATACTAGCAAACTGAATTCAATAGCACATCAAAAATATCACATATTATGACCAAGTGGGATTTATGCCTGGGATATAAAAATAGTACAATGGATGCAAATCAAAATGTGATACATGTTAATAGAAAGGAGGATTTAAAAAATCACAGTTTACTGGTGGTCTTTAGTGTCCTCTGTGTATAACATAGATCACCAACAAACTGTTAGAACTGATAAACAATTTGGTAAATTTGCAGAATGCTAAATCAACACCCAGAAATCAGTTGTATTTCTATACACTGACAAGAAACCATCTGAAGAAGAAAAATTAATTTCACTTACAATAACAATACAATAAAATACTTAAAAATAAATTTAACCAAGGACATTAAAATCAGTACACTGAAAACTATAAGACATTTATGAAAGAAATTGAAGAAAACACAAATAAATGAAAAGATATTCCATGTTCAGGGATCTGAATATTGTTAAAATGTCCATCATACCCAAAGCAATCTATAGATACAATTGAATCTCTTATCAAATTTTCAATGGCATTTTTCACTAACAAACTATCATGAAATACATATGGAACTGCAAAATCTTTGAATACTCAAAGCAATCATGAAAAAAAAAAAAGTTGGAGGCATCACACTGATTTCAAACTAAACTACAAAGCTATAATAATCAAGACAGTATGGTGCTGGCATAAGAACAGACACACAGACAAATGGAAGAGAATAAGGAGCCTAGAAATAAGCCCATGAATATACTTTCAGCCCCTTTTCTTAACAATGCAGCCAAGAATACACAATGGGGAAATTATGGTCTCTTCAAAAAATCATGCTGGGAAAAATGGATAGTCACAATTTGCAAAAGAATAAAATCAAACCCTATCTTACACCACTCAGAAAAAGGCCTCAAAATGGAATAAACTTGAAATGGAATATAAGACCTAAAACTGAAAAACTCCTAAAAAGAAAACATAGAGGGAAAGCTCTAACATCAGTCTTCACAATGTTGATTTATATACAACACCAAAAGCACAAATTATAAAAGCAAAATCAAGAAGGGCTATATCAAACTAAAAATCTTCTGCACAGCAAAAGAAATAGTCAACAAAATGAAATAGTAACCTATGGAATGGGAGAGAATGCTTGAAAACCATATATCTGATATGGAATTAAAATCCAAAATATATAAGGATCTCATACAACTCAATAGCAAAAAAAAAAAAATCAACATTAAAAAAAAAAACTAATAACCTGAATAGACATTTTTCAAAAGACACAGAAATGGCTAACAAGTACATGAAATGGTGCTCAATATCCCTAAGCATCAGGAAAATTAAGATCAAAATCACAATAGATATCACCTCCCATGTTTTAAAGTGTTTGTGAGGATGCACAAAAAAAGAGAAGCCATGTGTACTATTGGTAGAAATATAAATATATATAGCCACTATAGCAAACAATATGGAAGTTCCTCAGAAAACTAAAAGTACTAGAATTACCATATATGATTCAGCAATTCCACTTCTTGGTATATACTCAAAGGAGACAAAATAACCATCTTAAAGAGATACCTGCACCCCCACATTCATTGCAGGACTATTCACAATAGCCAAGACATACAAACAATCTAAATATCCATGGAGAGATGAACAGATACAAACAATATGATGTATAGACATAAACATAGATAAAGATATATACAATAGAATATTTTTTAGCTGTGATAAGTAAGGAAATCTTGCCAATTGCAATTACATGGATGAATGTAAGAACATTATTGTAACCAAAATAAATCATATATAGAAAGACAAATATTGTATAATTTCACTTATATGTGGAAATTTTAAAAGTTGAACTCATAAGAGCAAAGAATAGACTGGTCATTTTAAGGGGCTGTAGGGTAAGGAAAATGGGGAGATGTGAGCCAAAACTTGCAAACTTTCAATTACAAGCTTAATAAAGTCTGGATATGTAATGTACAGTATGGTAATTATAAATATGAACACTTTATTGTATACTTGAAATTTGCTAAGAGAATAGAATTTAAGTATCCTTATAGCAAAAATAAAGTAACTATGGGATGGTGGATGTGCTAACTAACTTCACTGAGGTAATCATTTATATAGACTCTTGGAGTTTTACATTTTAAACTTACAGAATATTGTCTGTCAATTATACCTCTATAAATCTGGAGGAAAAAAAAATGGATAATATCTTATAATTAAATTAACTCCATGGCTTAATATACAGCTGAGTGAAAACTGAAACCCATTTGTAACAGACTCAATTCATTCATCACTCAGGTTTGGTCAGCTACATCTGGCTCACTGGTAATGAATTTATCTGCCAAAACAGGAGACATGGGCTTAGTCCCTGGACTAAGAAGATTCCCTGGAGATGGAAATGGCGACCAACTTCAGTATTCTTCTCTGGGAAATCCCATGGACAGAGGAGCCTTGCGGGCTAGAGTCCATGGGATCACACAGAGTAGGACCTGTCTTAGTGACTGAACAAGAACAATAACCTGCTCCCTAGGCACTGGCTGCTTGATCAAAGGCGGGCCTTGCCATTGTCATCTTGTTTGTACTGCTGTCACCCCAGCTTGCTCAGGCTTCTCTACAACGCACGTAAGTTAATGCACTCCCTGTAAGGTTATTCACCAAGTTCTTACTTTACAAGTAGCTTATGTTCTCCTTATATCATAAAAATTCATTCTCCCACCTTCACACCCAGCTTCTTAATATGAAACACTGACTTAAGAGTAGGAAACACCTCATCTCATCTCATGTGTTCTTATTTGCTATCATATTCATTTGCTATCATATTCCTTCCTTTAAAACATTATCATTTTTAAATCTTTGATTATTATAAAAATATCTATAGTGGTGGTTTAGTTGCTAAGTCATGTCCAGCTCATGTGACCCCATGGACTGTAGTCTGCCAGGCTCCTCTGTGCATGAGATTTCCCCGGCAAGAATACTGGAGTGTGTTATCATTTTCTTTTCCAGGGGCTCTTCCCAACCTAGGGATCAAATCCAGTTCTCCTGCATTGCAAGCAGATTCTATACTGACTGAGCCACCAGGGAAGCCCAACGTAACTATAATAAAACTATTTCTTTTTTTCTTTTTACACTTTAGCTTTTTCCTAATTCTTTAACATCACTACATTCGTAGCTTCAGAAATATCTGAAAATCCTGAGAACAGGCACAATAGCATTAAATGGTTTAAAGAAGCAATGTAATGACTAGATGTGCAGTGAAATTTCAAAAAAGGTGCACTGACATTTTAGGAGAAGGCCAGATTGTATTTTTTAAATACAATAACTAAGGAATATTAAATAATCTGAATCTCATTCTGCTTCCCTCACACTTGAACTTCTTTCTCATTATCTGAAGTGAATTGTTTTGTGAACTTTTGTCAGGTTCACTCAAGCTCTGCTAATGTTTTACTGATGTTTTGATTCAATGTAGCAGATATTTGATCTTTTCTTACAGTTTCAAACATCTATTTCAGCCACATGGGACTTGTGTTCATTACTTTTTCCAGAATATGCTTGTGTTTGGGTAGTAAAAAAGCAGGTATTCCCTCTTGATCGTCTCATTAAAGGAGAAAAGAGAAGGGCACAGATGATTTAAATTATGGCTAATCCCAGTGCTGTGTAGATCTAATTTTATAAAGTAGTTTAATAATTATCAGTTCACTTCAGTTCAGTCACTCAGTCGTGTCCAACTCTTTGCAACCCCATGAATCACAGCACGCCAGGCCTCCCTGTTCCATCACCAACTCCCGGAGTTCACCCAAACTCATGTCCATCGAGTAGGTGATGCCATCCAGCCATCTCATCCTCTGTTGTCCCCTTTTCCTCCCGCCCCCAATCCCTCCCAGCATCAGAGTCTCGCACAAGGTGGCCAAAGAACTGGAGTTTCAGCTTTAGCATCATTCCTTCCAAAGAACACCTAGGACTGATCTCCTTTAGAATGGACTGGTTGGATCTCCGTGCAGTCCAAGGGACTCTCAAGAGTCTTCTCCAACACCACAGTTCAAAAGCATCAATTCTTTGGCACTCAGCTTTCTTCACAGTCCAACTCTCACATCCATACATGACCACTGGAAAAACTATAGCCTTGACTAGATGGACCTTTGTTGGCAAAGTAATGTCTCTGCTTTTCAATATGCTGTCTAGGTTAATCATAACTTTCCTTCCAAGGAGTAACCGTTTTCCAAGGAATGTCTTCCAAAGAGTAAGCATCTTTTAACACCCAAAAAGATGTCCTCTTCATTATAGGGGACTGGAATGCAAAAGTAGGATGTCAAGAAACACCTGGAGTAACAGGTAAATTTGGCCTTGGAACACGGAATGAAGCAGGGCAAAGGCTAATAGAGTTTTGCCAAGAGAACATACTGGTCATAGCAAACACCCTTTTCCAACAACACAAGAGAAGACTCTACACATGGACATCACCAGATGGTCAACACCAAAATCAGATTGATTATAGTCTCTGCAGCCAAAGATGGAGAAGCTCTATACAGTCAACAGAAACAAGACCAAGAGCTGACTGTGGCTCAGCTCATGAGCTCCTTATTGCCAAATTCAGACTTAAATTGAAGAAAGTAAGGAAAACCACGAGACCATTCAGATATGACATAAATCAAATCCCTTTTGACTATACAGTGGAAGTGAGAAATAGATTTAAGGGACTAGATCTGATAGATAAGTGCCTGATGAACTATGGACAGAGGCTTGTGACATTGTACAGGAGACAGACAGGGATCAAGACCATCCCCAGGGAAAAGAAATGCAAAAGAGCAAAATGGCTGTTTGGGGAGGCCTTACAAATAGCTGTGAAAAGAAGAGAAGTGAAAAGCAAAGGAGAAAAGGAAAGATATAAGCATCTGAATGCAGAGTTCCAAAGAATAGCAGAAGAGATAAAAGTCTTCCTCAGCGATCAATGCAAAGAAATAGAGGGAAACAACAGAATGGGGAAGACTAGAGATCTCTTCAAGAAAATTAGAGATACCAAGGGAATGTTTCATGCAAAGATGGGCTTGATAAAGGACAGAAATTTTATGGACCTAACAGAAGGAGAAAATATTAATAATTATAGTCAAACATAAATAAAGATGGTTTTCCATGAATTTTCTTTCAGTGAAATGACCAGGTTCATCATGATCTGACCTTATTTGTCTTACCCAACCCATTTCAAGGCACTCCCCTCACTTCCCTCTGCATTCTTTAAAGATACCATGTGTCTTCCCACCCGAAGGCACTGGGGCATGTTTTTACTTTTGCCAGAATGTTTTCTACTTCCTTTCTTTTCACATATTAATCCCTACCCCTCTTTCAAAACTTCACCCAAAACATCACTTTCTCAATGTTGTCTTTTTCCAGCTGTATATCAGGTTGTGCAGAGAAGCAGAACCAATGTGAATAAAGAAAGATTTATTTTAAGGAATTGGCTCACACAATAGTGGGGTATGCCTACACAAAATTTGCAAGACAGGCCAGCAGGCTAGAGACCCAATGAAAAGTTGATGTTGTGGTATTGAGTTCAAAGGCAACCTGGAAGCAGAATCTTCTCTTTCTTGGGTCCCCAGGGCTTCCCTAGTGGCTCAGATAGTAAGGAATCTGTCTGCAATGCAGGAGACCTGGGTTCAACCCCTGGGTTGGGAAGATCCCCTGGAGAAGGGAGCGGCTACCCACTCCAGTATTCTGTCTTGGAAAATTCCACGGACTGTATAGGCCATGGGGTCACAAAGAGTCAGACACAACTGAGTGACTTTCACTTGGGGTCCCCAGGCTTTCCCTTTGAAAACTTTTGTCAACAACAAATTGGCACTTATCAAGACTCTTGCCAATGACTGAACAACAGAGATATTTGCCATCTGCCTCATGGACACTGAACCCCATGTTCCTATAGATGTTGACCTTCAGCAACCCCCGAGGGAGTTCAGGGTGGAGTGAGGCACTCTGTGCTCCAGGGAATCTGGTAGGACAGGTCTTTAGATAGTTGGATGCTTTTAGGAACAGATTTTATTATTTCAATCCTTGCATCTCCTTATATCTAGAGAAGCACTAAATTCCTTCATGGTGGCATCAGAACCTCATGACTAACAAGAACCCTTTTGTAAAATGAGTGCTTCATGATATTGAACTCCCCCTTCACTGAAACCTTATACATTGACTTTCCCCCACTGCTGCGTGATTCTTCCAATCCAAGAAAATATTGTCTCTCCACCAAAAAAAAAAAAAAAAAAACAGAAAAGGGAGAAATAGCAAGAAATAACCAGTTATGCTTATATGCACAGGAAGGCAAAAGCTACTCATAGTTGAAAAACATACCTGGAATATTGATGGAATTTTAGAACTCTGTATGGCAGAAGTGTATGTTAGAGGTAAACTGAAGGTAAGAAAGAAAGCTCAAGTGAAAAGCAGGCGGCCAGTTAAAATCATGGCTGCTGTCTTTTACTATGTAATTCTCCAATGGCTCAGCATGTAAAGAATCTGCCTGCAAGCCAGAAGACCTGAGTTCAATCCCTGGGTTGGCGAAGATACCCTGGAGAAGGGAAAAACTACCCACTCCATTATTCTGGCCTGGAGAATTCCATGGACTGTATAGTCCATGGGGTCACAAAGTAGACAGAATATTACCCAATTCCAGGACTGAGGGTATTTTAATATCCTTATTTCAATGATATCTAAGGAAACAATTACATTAAAAGAGTGATGTAAATAGCCTCAGTTACAAATTTTATAGCAGATAAACTAAAATACAAAATCTTGATGAACTTTGTTCTTGGACTGTGAGATTATATTGAGGTTATCCTGCTCACTGTTAAGAGTTCTGATTTTTTTACATTTCTGGCTCCACTTTCTCCATATGTAGTCCCTCTGCAACTCTGCTATGTAGGACTCATATAACTGTTAGTAGAATGTATTTTTGCTTCATTAAACTGCCAAATATCTGCCTACATTAATTCTTTCCAGGATTTGCCTACATTCATTTTTTTCAGAGTCCAGAATTCTTTCTCAATGAAATTCTGTTTATGGTAGTGAAAATATACTGTACCCAGTGAAAAAGTTATAATTTTAAAAGTCCCTAAGTTAACCTTACAATATCTAATATGTAGGATAATTACAAGCATTTACTTAACACATAATTTTAACTAATTTTATTCTTTTTAAAATATTCAAAACTTTTAAAAATAACTCTTTCAAAGAGCTATTTTTAAGAACTATTTAGTCAACAAAATAATTATCTGATCGATAGCATGCACTGGGTTAGGAAGTGAAAACACAAAAGTAACAAAGACACAGTTGCATTCCAGTGAAATTTGTTCTATTAAACACATTAATTTATCTGTTTTATACATCCCATTCCATTCTACTATCATCAGTTTTATTCAATATTACCTATATTTCCATACCCTCCAATGTAAAAGGCAGTTAATTTATGTTGGAAACACTGAAAGATCAGTAGATGGGTGAGGTATAGAATTAAACATGAGAGGATTGATTTATAACTGAAATATATAGTATAGCAAATGAAAAAGTTTACAGAATTGGAAAGGAAGAAATAAAATTACTGTTATCTGCAGACAATATAAACTATATTTTAAATTCCCTCAAAAGCTCTAGTTGAATTATTAGTACTAATAATAACATTTTAAAAGCCACTAAATTCAGATTCAGTTTTTAAAAAGTCAATAGTATTTCTAAATACTGACAAGCAATATTTAGAAAAATAAATTTTAATTAACATACCACTTAAAATATGTTGTTAAAAACAAAGCAATACATGTGATAAACATGTACAAGATTTGAGTAAAATTGTGAAACATTAATGAGAAACTAAAATTCTCAATAAATGGGGTAATATAGATTTTTAAGGGCTTCCCCTGTGGCTCAGTAGTAAAGAATCTGCTTGCAGTGCAGGAGATGCAGGAGACACAGGTTTGATCCCTAGTCAGAAGGATCCCCTGGAGAAGAGCATGCCAACACACTCCAGAATTCTTGACTGGGAAATCCCATGGATAGAACCAGGCAGGCTAGGGTCCCTGGGGCCACAGAGAGTCAGACACGACTGAAGCAACTGAGCACATATAAATATATACGCACACACAAAATTCCATATCCTCTTTCTCTAGGAACTTTTGAAAGATGAGCAGCCTGTGCAGGATGAGGGCATATAGCAGTAAGGAGGAAAACTGAATACCAGACACAGAACACACATGCTCTGACCGGGGAAACAGAATAAGAAAATCCCTGAATGACAACTAGAGAACCTCCAGTCCAGACTGGAGTAGATAAATGGGGGATTCCAGGAAGATGTCTCCAAGGAAGTGGGTGTGGGGTAAGGCAGGGGGTAGGATTTTAATGCATTTGGATTTACATCAAATATTTACAATATGGATTGAAAATGTGGTAAAAATAAGTGTTGATGACATACAAACCTAAGCAAAAAAAAAAAAGCAATCATTACAGGAAAAGAACAAAAAAGCAGAAATGCACTTGATATGTATTAATATTTTGGCAGGAATCATACGTATATAGCTATATGATGTGAATGCTGAATATTGATTTAAATAACTGGATGCAAGAGGGTTATCTTACCTTCTCTAACAGGAAGTCAATTTTGCAAATAAAATTGATGCATAAGTAGTATCAGTAGAAGCATATTACTTAGCCACAGGAAATTGCAAATTTGGAAAGGGGGTCTAGGAAATATTGATGACTGAATCAAATAGTATATTTCCTATAAAGGAAAATATACATATGAATCTATATGTGTGTGTTTATAGATATATACATTATAAATTATACATGTATTATTTTGATACAAATGATAATTTTAAAACAAGGCATTGTCTCTACTTTCAAGTTGATGATAATTTTATAAATACCTCTGAAATCTCAGTCTTCACAACAATTTAGTCTCATTAATGTGAATAATGTTTAACATGAAACAAGATAGATGATTCCAGATATTCAATTAAAGAAGTTCCCGAAGTAAGTCTACCTCTGAGATGGTGTACCAGCAATTCAGAGCAAACACCTCCCAATGGTGTTGATGTCTTGCTTTTAGTTCTCCAAGGCATGGCAATATTAATATATTCTTTGTTCCCTTTGTTTAAATCATTTTAGAATGATTTAAAATCATTCCCTATTTACTTTAATGAATGTGGGACTTTGATTTCCATTTATTCTAAAACAGTTACTATTCAGGTGCCCCATATTGGCAAACAGCATCAGAAGTATTTCACGCATGTCATACTCACCCTGTCAGTCCCTGCCCTACTCAACCACCATTTCCCTCCTTATTTATGTATTTACCTCAACCTGCCTGATTCCTAAAGGTCATTGCTCTTAGAATTCCTGGTTAAGTATCAAAAAGTAGCCATAGGTCTAGACTTTTAATATCTTTCCCCCATTAATGCCATTTGAAGGGAGAGTCTGTTTTTAAATGATTAGCTTTTTCAAGCTAGGTATCACAACTGTTGTTTCTTTGGAGTATAGAGCATTAACTATGCCAGGTGCATCATACAGTTATATTTTATTTATATATCCAGCACACAGAAAGGGGAATCCCTGCATCCGGCTTCTTGCTCTCAAGATCAATTACTAATCTATCCTTTCTTCATGCTTGCTTTCCTCTATTTTGTGGTTTACATCTATTTAAATACTGAACTCCAAGTCCTATAAATCTTTTGAGTTTTGCCATAGATATAAGGAATTAGTGATTTATAAATACAATTTTATATTTTAATCAAAAGATTCATTTTAGCAGGAAAAACTAAATGAAACCAGTGAAAAGGCATTGTTTCTATCTCAAGATTCACCTTCAGTGTCAGTTGTCTAGTCATATAGTTCAGTAAGCTACAAAGCATTATTTCTTTCTAGGCCCAAATGCAGGCATGGAAGTCAATAGCAATGCTAACAGAAATATCTGTGAAGGTGAAATGTTTCCAGTCTGCACCATGTAAGGTAGTAGCCATTAGCCACATGTGATTATTAAATGCTTAACATGCAAGTAATGCAACTAACTGAATTCTTAATTGAACTAACTTTCATTTTAATAGCCACATTTGGCTAGTGGCTATCATATTACACAATGCAGGTCTACAGATTCTAATCAGCAGGAAAATAATTATTTCCCAAAGTGTGACCATGAAAGGAAAACATTGCATATTCTCCTAGTTTTAGGGGCACTACAATGTATATTAACATGGTAAAAGCCCTGAGAGGGCCTAGGAAAAGAAACCCATTTGATTAATTAACCCATCACTTTCCAAACATATTCAGGCAAGGACCTCCCTCCCTAGACCCTCAGTGACCCCACCACCACTCCATGAATTAGTACCACATGGAAATTGTATTCCAGGGAGCAGAGTTTGGAAGAAGTGTCTATGGAAGTTGAATTTAATAAACAATATTACTTTTGTGACAAATACAGTAAGCTCAGAAACATAATCTAAAAAGAAACTAAGTAGGTGGTACATAGACATTGATATCAGACTACCTGGCTTCAAATTCTCTTACTTTTGGCAAGTGGCCTAAATGCTCAGTGTTGGCAGCTGCAAATGTAAGACATTATGAGTAACTATTCCACGGGGTTAGTTTGAAAATAAATATTATACTTTATAAATTATTTAGAACTATTGCTAGTATATTGAGGTTCTCAATAAATACTAGCCATTTTTATAATCTGTTGTTCTTTGGCAAGGTCTTCTATTTAAAAACCCCATGGACGGAGGAGCCTGGTGGGCTGCAGTCCATGGGGTCGCTGAGAGTCGGACACGACTGAGCGACTTCCCTTTCACTTTTTACTTTCATGCATTGGAGAAGGAAATGGCAACCCACTCCAGTGTTCTTGCCTGGAGAATCCCAGGAACAGGGGAGCCTGGTGGGCTGCTGTCTATGAGGTCACACAGAGTCGGACACGACTGAAGTGACTTAGCAGCATGGTATCAATGTGCCCATAAAAAACATAATTATGTTAATACAACACAATATCAAATCCAAAGATGACATTATACTATTTCACTCCACATTTGCTATGAACTTGAATTAGGTAAGGAACCAGACCTTTAAATGTGGAAAGAGAAAAAGTTACTTAAAGACTGCTGACACAGAAATGTTATGGAGAAAGTTAAGAAATTTCTCCAATAGAAGTCTTTAAAATGATACCTAACAAAGGTTGACTTATAAAGGCAACTAGGTCTTCTTATCTTGACTTTTACAAGGTAGGAAGGTACATATTGATCTATTTCAATTTGGGTATAGAAAGCCAGAGTAGATAAATAGCCACCTGGATGAAATACTCTTTTTCTCTTTTTATCCACACTTCAACCCTTCCAAATGCATCCTAGAAAAGTTGTCCTTCAGCTTTACAGTGATTAAATTTCACACTGTAGGCACACAATGACAAGAAAATAATAATTGGCTATTTATTCTAATCAGTAATTGATAATAACTTTGGACATTTTGTAGTATGATACATATATAGATCATGTTGATAGCTTAAAAGACAATAACTACAAGTTTTTTTAAATGTTGGTTTTGTTTCATATGTTTTCCCATTCTACTCTTGTAATAACTGCCACCTTCTCATAAGCATTGCCTTTTAAACCATAGGGTGGTACTGGTAGTCATGTCCAACTGTGACTCCGTGGACTGTGGCCCACCAAGGCCCCTCTGTCCATGGGACTCTCCAGGCAAGAATACTGGAGTGGGTTGCCATGTCCTCCTCCAGGGGATATGCTCAACCCAGGGCTCACAGGCACATCTCCTGTGTCTCCTCCATTGCGGTGGGTTCTTTACCCACTGAGCCATCGGGGAAGCCAAACCATAGGGTAGTGAGGATAAACAGGCATATCCTTGTGAATATTTGTGTCTACTTCACTGTATTTATGAAATGCTACAGTTGCTTGGCCAAGAAGCATCTTTACTAAATTCCCATGATTCGGTGATTCTTAGCTCAACATATATTAATAACTTTTTCTATCCCTCTAGGTCATAAAAACTGATATTTAAAGATAATAGTCTACAGAAGTGACAAAAAAAAAGTTTAATAGAAAAAGCCTCCTTTACACTAGTGCCTTTCCCAAGGCAAACATGGGAAATTTTGCAAAGTTCATTTCTAAGTACTTCCAATTTCTTAAGTTTTAAAACAAAATTATGGACTTATGACAAAGACTATGTATTTTGCTCCCTTAAGTATGGTTAACTACTGTTTAAAAATAAGGAGCTCTTTGAAAGTAGAAAAAGCTACAGCTACAGGGGCTTCCAAACACAAAAACCTACAAAACCAACATACACTCATCAGTACTTTGACATCTCATGAAACACTGGTTCCAGGAAATTTTGAGATGTATAAAAGTTCATTATTGACAGTTGTCTAATTGTTGGATTAATTCCCCCAAACTAGCATTCTATGGCTACTTCTCGGTCCCCTAAGGTTTTTAGCTTCCACTCATAGAAATCAGCCTGTCTGGGTCTAAATTCAGTCTGCCAAGGGTCTAGTGTACCAGATGAATCGACTGATTTGTTTGTTCTGGGTAAGAAAAGCCTATATAAAGCTGTCTGAGGCTCTGTGCCATGGTTGTAAGAAGGCTGGCAAAAGGATGTGCTGATTCCCAGTTTGTAAGTATAGGATGACGGTATAAACGAGTAAGAAGACAACTCGCAAAGATAGAATCCATTTTTAAAAGATAGACTAAGCATATTATGCTTAGATTATTTCATTCATGCATTCAGTTATCCATTAATTCAAAACTGATGATTAAGCATCCCCTTTGTGCACGTGTTGGGGATAGGATAGTGAATAATGTACACTAAGGGACAAAAGAGGACTTTCTTGATGGCTTAGATGGTAAAGAATCTGCCTGTAATATGGGAGATCCAGGTTCTATCCCTGGGTCAGGAAGATCCCATGGAGAAGGTTATGGCAACCTACTCCAGTATTCTTGGCTGGAGAATCCCATGGACAAAGGAGCCTGGTGGGCTATATAGTCCATGGGATCACAAAGAGTCAGATATGACTGAGTGACTGACACTAAGGGACAAAAGAACTACTTATGCCATAATAACAATTCATTTCAGTAGGAAATCCAATCACAGTAATGAGGGGTGTCCAAATAATGCACTAGACCTCCCTCTCATTATTGGAAAATACAAGAATGGGGACTAGCAAGTTAAAACGATGTTCATCATCCATGCAGATGAGAAAACAGCAAAAAGCTCAAACACCTCACTCAACTGCATGTAGCTGAAGTCTTTCATTGGTAAATGCTAACTAGATCTCAGGTTTCTTGAGCCTCAGATTAGGACTTTTCCAAAGTACAACTTTTTCTATAGTCTTCTATGAATAACAACCCTCCCCATCACCTTGGGATCCTTGAACTCAAAGAATGACTCCAATCAGTCAATAGAAGAGTTGAATCTTGAAGGGAAACTGACTGAGATATTGGTGAGCAGAGGAAACTTTGCTGCATTCTTAAATCATTTCATTTACACAACTCCATCTGGGCAGAGAGCCAGCCCTGACTTTGCAGCTCTTGTATCAGTGTTTCCTCCAAGTAGCAGGATGGAGAAGAAAAGAAAAAACATGCCTGGTTACCTAGCACCGTGCTCTGGAACAGAGATTGGCAGAGGATCTAGTTGCAATACAAAATGTGCATAGAAGAAGAAGCAAATTACTTTAACTGGGTCTTGTATTGCAAAGTCCACTAAGACATTGTCCTTAACAGTACTCAGAACTGCCCTTCGGATAAAGTTCTTAAATTCCTTTAGAGAAAGTATTTCCAGTCTTTAAGTTTATAGTAATATATCATTATGTGAGAACTTTTTCTTTTCCTTCCTTTGCATAGTGAGCTAGACCCTCCAAAACCACCGTCCTTGTGATTTAGTATAGCAAGTGTATTTCTGTAGTTAAAAGGTGTGCTTTTCTTCTCCTGACCAACCTTAACCTAAATGGCACCCTATTATACCAATCAGAAGTGTAACAAAGTTTCACTTCTTTCCAAATCTAAAGGAATGATCTGTGGCAAATACAAAATGCCCTTACAAAGCCGAGGAAGGTAATTTGAAAAAAAAAAAAAAATGTAATGAGTTTCAGGTTCATGAAATGTGATATTGACAACAGCAGAAATAAATTGCTCCTATTTAACTGCAGTCCACCGCAGAAGAGATGAGCATAAGCCATGCTGCAACAATAGAGCTGATGCTGGACCCTGAGAGACACACTCTATTAAGACCAAAGTGCTATTAAGGAGACAGACTTATACTGTAAAGTTGGAAGGGGTGGAAGAGAGGAAGAAAGCCTCAATCTATACATCTCAGGGACTTGACAGCACTTGGATTCTTATAAATCTGTCTAAGTGAAGTTATTAAGTGGCTGAGAAATGTACCACTGGCAGCCAAGCTGGGACAACAATGGGAAATGAATAGCCAATAGACAAGACAGACAAGTAAAAGACCAGGAAAGATGCTTGCTCACAGATTCTGAGAAGTAATAAATGCTGGAAATGGGATTTGGGCTGCATCTTTCAGCACCAAGAAATAGCAGATTCTGAACAGAAATTAAGTAGCTGTATTATCATCAGCTATTTCCCAAGTATGGTTGAGTTAGAAGATCAAATTCTATTGAAAAATAATCTAGAATATGCTAGTTATTATAAACGTGCTGGGAAAAGCAAAGTAAAGATACCAAAACAAGACTCAAGGCAAGCTCATTCTTCCGGAATCCCCACATAAAAATTAAGAGTAATGAAAGAAGCACATCACTGCTATGAGCTAATGCCAGTATCCATGGTTATTTAGTACGTTTGAAGTAAAGGTCTTGAATGGAGAATACTGGAAGGTACAAAACAAGCCACATTTTATCCCATAGATGTGTTTTGATTGGCCCAAATTGTGTAGACAAATGGTATAGTTTCAATTTGTAAAAGTAACTTCCACCTCTTAAAAATGTTTTGTTTCTCATATAAATGAATGTCCATCTCTTAAGAATATGGAGTCCTCCTGGGAAAAAATATGTTAGACCCCGAACACTGAGTTAAAGTGTCTGCCTCCAATGCGGGAGACCCAGGTTCGATCCCTGGGTCGGGAAAATCCCCTGGAGAAGGAAATAGCAATCCACTCCAGTATTCTTGCCTAGAGAATCCCATGGATGGAGAAGCCTAGTAGGTTATAGTCCACGGGGTCGAAAAGAGTTGGACATGACTGAGTGACTTCACCTTCACATTGTAATTATAAGCTGCCACTTATCACATTGACACAGTTTTCTTAAAACAATTTAAAATTAAATATTTGTTAGACTCATCTTTCTATCAAAACTTTAAAATAAAATATAATATTACCAAGAGGACTGCAGCATTCAAGAATACTGGAAAAATCCATATACACTTCTCAGGAATAAAGACTAGCTCTACATGTATAACCTGCAAATAAAATGAGACAGAAAAGAAAAAAAAAAAAAAGTTATGGATACCATTTTGCAAGGATACCTAGGTACTTTGCTCAAATATGCTAGCAGGCATTTAATTTTGCAATCCTGGCCTGAAGAAAAGCTATGATAGCTTGGATTAAGAAAATCCAATTCTCCTATTGGGAGAGAATGAGATGGCGGAGGAGTAGGTGGACATGGAGTACATCTCTCTCCACAGATACAACAGGAATACACCTTCAGACATAGAAGTGCATGCAGAACGCCAGCTGAGAGCAGACAGGAGGACCTGACCAGCAGAAAAGAATATATGCTGCAGCTGCTGCTAAGTCATGTCAGTCGTGTTCGACTCTGTGCGACCCCATAGACGGCAGCCCACCAGGCTCCCCCATCCCTGGGATTCTCCAGGCAAGAACACTGGAGTGGGTTGCCATTTCCTTCTCCAATGCATGAAAATGAATAGTGAAAGTGAAGTCTCTCAGTCGTGTCCGACTCTTCTCGACCCCATGGACTGTAGCCTACCAGGCTCCTCCCTCCATGGGACTTCCCAGGCAAGATTACTGGAATGGGGTGCCATTTCCTTCTCCGGGAAAGAATATATAGAACCAAGCGAAACTCTGTAGAATGAAGGAACTAGGGAGGAAACATAGGAGTGTTAGTAGGACTGGACCTGCCCTCTGCAGGTGGGGAAACTGAAGCAGGGGTCTGATCCCACATTCAGGCAATTGTCTGAGTCAGAGGAGAAGCATTAAAGTCTGAGAGGGAAACAGCTGATCTGTGGCAGCCTAAATGGAATGAGAATCAGACAGTCTTTGCTGCAGCCATACAAACCCCGGACAGGGACATGGGTCCCCTGGAAGAGGAAGCAGTTGGTAGCTGGAGTTTAGGGATTGTGGAGCAATCCCAGGTTGAGGGCTGCTGCTGACTGCAGAGAGACAGATCAAGGGATGTGAGCTAGGAGATTGTGGTGGGAAATGCTTGTGGAGGAAAGCCTGGCAGGCATGGAAGCAAAGCGATACTGCTGAGTCATGCACAGGGAGTGAAGCCATCACCATAGCCTCTCTCTCCCCACAGCCAGCATCGGTCAGCTGAACAATAGAGAAGCTGGCCCATCAAATGCCTGACACACTGAACAGAGTAGGACCCCACCCAGAGTGCCCCTTTAAGTGCCTGACACATCCATCTATGGAGTAGGACCTCAGCCAGGGGCCCCCTCTATGTGCCTGATGCACCAAACAACAGAGAAGGACCCCAGGTGAGGGAGCCCTCTAAGTGCCCAAATGGGCAGAGCTATGGAGAAAGACTGGCCAAAGAGACCTTCCGATCACCAGCTACAAGAGTCTCGAAAAAAGACTCTGATAGGACCATAACTCTTGGGGCAGAGGCACTCGTGTCCCTGCACAATTGGCACCACCAGGGTCCCCGCAAGCCAAGCAGCTGTGCCACCTTCACGCTCCACTCTCACTGGGGTAGGGCTGCCACAGGCAAAAAAAAGTTTTGCATCCATTAATGCAGGGTCACTTTGGTCATGTCCAACTCTTTGTGACCCTGTAGACTAGCCTACCAGATTTCTCTGTTAGGGACAGGGGCTCTCCAGGCAAGAACACTAGAGCATATTGGCCAATACTGGTTCCATACTCTTCTAGAGCACTATATTTCCTGCTGCCTTAGCCACCAACACCCCTGAGAACTTGGTACAGCCAGAAGCCCTGTGACCCAAGCAGTTGCACCACCTGCACGCCTGGCCCTCACAGGGGCAGACCCAAGTCCTCCAGGGCAGCCTCAGGAGCAAACCCCAGTGGACGACCCACGTGCAGAGGTGGAAATAAAGCCACAATTGAAACCCAGGGGCAGTGTGGCTAAGGAAGAAGACCCAAAACCTTCCCACCAGCTGTACAAGCTGCAGATTAAATCCACATGATCACTAGGCAGACTTTGTGTCTGTGGAACATATAAAAGGACACTGAGAGCTCCTACAAAAGAAAACGCACTGGTTCTGATAGCTGTGGACACTGGAGGCAAGAACACACAGGAGTAGGACCAGCTTAGAATCTGAGCTGCCCCCACAGCAGGTCCAGAGATCAGCAGTGTTGGAGGGCATCCGAGGGAGGTGAGCTGGACTGTGACTTCCAGCTGGGGAAAGGACTCTGACAACAGTGACTCAAGAAAAATATTTATCATTCTGATGTTTTGACTTGTTCTGTAGATTCTTTTGGATTTTTTTTTTTTTCTATTTTTGTCCTTTCATTCCCCGCTCTGCTGTAATTGTTGATTTTATTGGCATTTTGAAATCTAATTAAGCTTTTAAGCTTTTTTTCCCCCTCAGTCACATATTTTTATTGTTGTTATGAACCTCTGCCTCTACATTGGGATCTTGCAGTTCTGTGGAGTTTCCCTTTTATTTTTTTCTTTTTAATTTTAATTTTTAACTTTTTAAACCTATTGTTCTCATTTCTGCATTTATTCCTTAGCTTGCTTTTCCCACTGCTCTTTTCCCCTTGCAGTTACTCTTCGATGCGTATGGATCTTCATCTGCCTCTGCTTGGCTCTGCGCATCTATTCTTTCTCTGTTCTTTCTTTCTTTTCCTCCCAACATATCTGTTAGCTTTCTTTTTATCGCTTTATTCCCCAACTGGCACCTTCTTTAAGTTTTGTTTTCCGGTTTGTGCTTTAGTTAGTTTTGTTCTTACCTGGTAGAAGTAATTTTTGGTTTCCTTTGTTTGCCGTGTCAATCTATTATTCTTAACTTTTGTTGTACTGATTTGGTTTTGTCTATGGGTGTCTATGTATATGTGTATATTCAGTCACACTATTTACTGTTGTTACAAACCTCTGCTTCTACGTTGGGCTTTTGCAGTGCTGTTGGAGTTTTCCCTTTTTTTCTCTCTCTCTTTTTATATTTTTTTTTTTAACTTATTATCTTGGGATTTTGCAGTTCCGTGGAGTTTTCCTTTTATTTTTCTTTTCTCTTTTTTAATTTTAATTTTTAACTTTTTAAACCTATTATTCTTATTTATGCATTTATTATTTAGTTTGCTTTTCCTACTATTCTTTTCCCCTTGCAGTAATGTTTAATGTGTATAAATCTTTATCTGCCTCTACTTAACTTTGCATATCTATTCTTTCTTTCTTTTTTTCCTTTCCTATCAACATATTTATTAGTTTTGTTTACAGTGCTTTGTTCCCCCACTTGGCACCTTCCTTTACTTTTATTTTCTAGTTTGTGCTTTAGTTAGATTTGTTCTTAACTAGCAAATATAATTTTTGATTGCCTTTGTTTGCCAGGTCAATCTACTGTACTTTAGTTTTGTTGGACTGTTCTGACTTTGCTTATGGGTATATATGTATATATTCCATAATTTTAATTATTATTTGCCTGATTTTATAACTGCCACCTGTCTGAGGTTCCTCTTTGGTTTCTTGTTTTTTAGTATTTGTTTTCATCTCACTTAGTGCCATAACAAACCACTTGTGGAATCTTCACTCCTGATCAGAGATCAAGCCTTGAGCCTTTGGAGTGGGAGCACTGGCTCCAGTATCCTAGACTACCAGAGAACTAACCCTCAGGAGTATCAGAGAGTGAGAACTCACACAAACGAAGCCACTTGAATACCAGACCTGGAATCACCAATCACCAGCAGCACCCTGTGCAGGATGCCTCATCTAAACAACAAAGTGAAAGTGACGTCACTCAGTCGTGTCTGACTCTTTGTGACCCCATGGACTGTAGCCCACTGGGCTCCTCTGTCCATGGGATTTCCCAGACAAGAATACTGGAGTGGGTTAAACAAAAGTACAAACCCAATCATCAGCAGACAGGATTACCACCTCACCCAGCATTGCCCACAGAGGAAAAACAAACAAAACAAAAAACAAAAAAACTCAGCCCAAATCTCACCCTATATGAAGCTTACACACACCACTGGACAAACCTTAGGAAGGCAGAAACCAAAAGGAAGAAAGAATTCAAGAAGCCTGAGCAAAGGAGATCTCAAAAGCAATGTTAAAGAAATAATGAAAAGGCAAAGAAATACTATACAAATGAAGGAACAAACTAGAAACACAGAGGTTGAAATAAATAAAGAGGAAATAGGCAAACTACTAGAAAAGAATTTGGAATAATGAGAGTAAAGATGACCAAAAACCTTGAAAACAAAATGGAGGAAATCCAAGAATCAATTAACAAAGATTGAGAAGAATTAAACAGTAATCATAGAGAGACAAACAACACAATTACTGAAATTAAAAATACTCTAGAAGGAATCAATTTCAGAATATCTGAAGCAGAAGAATGAATCAGTGAGGAAACAGCAAAAATAAGCAAATGAGACCTAACAAATTTAAAAGCTTTTGCACAATAAAGGTAACCATGAACTAAACCAAAAGACAACATATGGAATGGGAGATTTTTTTTTTTTTTTACAACTGATATGACCAATAAGAGGTTAATGGAAAGATGCTCACCCACTAATTATTAGACAAATAAAAATCAAAATAATGAAATATCACCTCATAACTGTTAGAATGGCCATCATAAAAAGTCTACAAATAACAGATATTGGTGAATATGTGGAGAAAAGACAACCTTTTACAATGTTGGTGGAAAAAAAAATTGATGTAGTCTGTATGGAATACAGTTTGAGTTTCCTTAAAACTCTAAAAATAGAACTAGCTTGTCATCTTTTGGAGTGTATATCCCCAAATAACCAAAAACACTGATCTGAAAAGATGCATGCACTCCAATGTTCACAATAGTGCTATTTACAATATGCAGGATATGGAAACAACCCAAGTGTCTATCAAGAGATGAGTGGATAAAAATTTCACACACACACACACACACACACACACACACACACACACACACTAGAGTATTACTCAGAAATAAAAGAATAAAATTCTGCCATCCACAGCAATATGGATGGACCTAGAGAGTATTATGCTTAGTGCAATAAGTCGGAGAAAGACAAATATGATATGCTATTATCAACTTAATGTGGAATCTAAAAAATAAAGCAAGTTAATGTATATAGTAAAACAGAAAGACTCACAGATAGAGAAAATGAACCAGCAGATAACAAGAGAGGGATGGTGAGAGGAGGCAAGAGAGGGATTGAGAGACAAAAACTACTATGTATAAAATTGATAAGCAGTGAGGACACAACACGGGATTATAGCCATTATATTGTAATAAGCTGAAATGGAGTAAAACGGATAAAAATGCTGAATCATTGTGCTGCACGTCTAAACTAACACTGTAGATAAATTACACTTCAATTAAAAAAAGAAAGAAAGAAAGAAAGAAATGATCTTCCCAGGTGGCACTAATGGTACAGAACCTGTCTGCCAATGCGAGAGATATAAAAGACACTGGTTTGATCCTTGGGTCAAAAAGATCCCTTGGAGAAGGAAATGGCAACCTACTCCAGTATTCTTACTGTAGAATTCCAAGGACAGAGGAACCTGGTGGGCTACAGTCCAGGGGCTCACAAAGAGTTGGACACAACTGAAGCAAGTGAGCAAAACAAACAAAAAAAAAATTCAGCTAGTAAGAGACAGATGAGTTTCAATCACTGCAAAGATTGGTTTTATCCATTTCTCTGAGTACTTCTGGTCAAAAAAGAATTGGGTATCTTTACAAGACTTCATCTTAAGTTGGAGAAAGGGAGTAATGGCACTGGAGAGATGAAAGCTCATGAATTTCTATCCCTTTCTTCCCTCCTTGCCATAATTAGCCCTTCACTCATGCTACCTGCTTGAGTAGTTTCTCCAGGCTGTCAGACAAGGCAGTAATAAGCAACCTGTCATAGAACTCCCTTTTAGAATGAAAAGTAGCCAAAATTATGAAAACTTTTTTTATTTCAAAGACCAGGTTGATTTTAAGCTATTGAAATTTTTCCCTTCACTAGCAGTATTGAAAAAACAGTAAGTAGTCCATGAGTGCCCAAATGAAAAAAAACTCCATCCTATTTTATTGCTTTATTTTATCTTCTTCTTTGATTTGTAAAGCATTGCAATTCCATCTACAATTTGCAGTCTCATTTCTATAGCAGATTAATGAAAGATAATTGGACAAATGCTTGATTATATTTGGAAAGAAAATTTTAATATTAACTCTTGATAAGCATCGAACTTTATCAAAGATGAAATTTCATTTTCCTCTTACTTTTGGGAATTTTCAGTTCAGTTCAGTTCAGTTATTCAGTCGTGTCTGACTCTTTGAGACCCCATGAACCGCAACATGCCAGGCCTCCCTGTCCATCACCAATGGCCGCAGTCTACCCAAACCCATGTCCATTGAGTCGGTGATGTCATCCAACCATCTCATCCTCTGTCGTCCCCTTCTACTCCTGCACTCAATCTTTCCCAGCATCAGGGTCTTTTCAAAGGAGTCAGCACTTCTCATCAGGTGGCCAAGGTACTGGAGTTTCAGATTCAACATCTATTCTTCCAATGAACACCCAGGACTGATCTCCTTTAGGATGGACTGGTTGGATCTCTTTGCAGTCCAAAGGACTCTCAAGAGTCTTCTTCAACACCACAGTTCAAAACCATCAATTCTTCGGCACTCAGCTTTCTTCATAGTTCAACTCTCACATCCATACATGACTACTGGAAAAACCATAGCCTTGACTAGACAGACCTTTGTTGGCAAAGTAATGTCTCTGCTTTTTAATATGCTGTCTAGGTTGGTCATAACTTTTCTTCCAAGGAGTAAGCATCTTTTAATTTCATGGCTGCAATCGCCATCTACAGTGATTTGAGAGTCCAAAAAATAAAGTCTGACACTGTTTCCACTATTTCCCCATCTATTTGCAATGAAGTGATGAGACCAGATGCCATGATCTTAGTTTTCTGAACGTTGAGCTTTAAGCCAACTTTTTCACTCTCCTCTTTCACTTTCAAAAAGCTTTTTAGTTCTTCTTTACTTTCTGCCATCAAGGTAGTGTCATCTGCATATCTGAGGTTATAGATATTTCTCCCAACAATCTTGATTCCAGATTGTGCTTCCTCCAGCCCAGCATTTCTCATGATGTACTCTGCATACAAGTTAAATAAGCAGAGTGACAATATACAGCCTTGACGTACTCCTTTTCCTACTTGGAACCAGTCTGTTGTGCCATGTCCAGTTCTAACTGTTGCTTTCTGACCTGCATACAGGTTTCTCAAGAGGCAGGTCAGGTGATCTGGTATTCCCATCTCTTTCAGAACTTTCCACAGTTTATTGTGATCCACACAGTCAAAGGCTTTGGCATAGTCAATAAAACAGTAATAAATGTTTTTCTGAAACTCTCTTGCTTTTTCCATGATCCATCGGATGCTGGCAATTTGATCTCTGGTTCCTCTGCCTTTTCTAAAACAAGCTTGAACATCTGGAAGTTCACGGTTCACGTATTGCTGAAGCCTGGCTTGGAGAATTTTGAGCATTACTTTGCTAGCATGTGAGATCAGTGCAATTGTGCAGTAGTTTGAGCATTTTGGGCATTGCCTTTCTTTGGGATTAGAATGAAAACTGACTTTTTTCAGTCTTGTGGCCACTGCTGAGTTCCCCAAATTTGCTGACATATTGAGTGCACCACTTTCACAGCATCATCTTCCAGGATTTGAAACAGCTCCACTGGAATTCCATCACCTCCACTAGCTTTGTTCATAGTGATGCTTCCTAAAGCCCACTTGACTTCTCATTCCAGGATGTCTGGCTCTAGGTTAGTGTGAGTGATCACACCATCATGCTTATCTGGGTCATTAAGATCCTTTTTGTACAGTTCTTTTGTGTATTCTTGCCACCTCTTCTTAATGTCTTCTGCTTCTGTTAGGTCCGTACCATTTCTGTCCTTTATCAAGCCCATCTTTGCATGAAATGTTCCCTTGGTATCTCTAATCTTCTTGTAGAGATCCCTAGGTCAGGTATTTCCCATTCTATTGTATTCCTCTATTTCTTTGCACTGATCATTGAGGAAGGCTTTCTTATCTCTCCTCTCTATTCTTTGGAACTCTGAATTCAAATGGGTATATCTTTCCTTTTCTCCTTTGCTTTTGCTTCTCTTCTCTTCACAGCTATTTGTAAGTCCTCCTCAGACAGCCATTTTGCTTTTTTGCATTTCTTTTTCTTGAGGATGGTCTTGATTCCTGTCTCCTATACAATGCCACGAACCTCCATCCACAGTTCATTAGGCACTCTGTCTATCAGATCTAGTCCCTTAAATCTATTTCTTACTTCCACTGTATAATCATAAGGGACTTGATTTAGGTCATACCTGACTGGTCTAGTGGTTTTCCCTACTTTCTTCAATTTAAGTCTGAAATTGGCAATAAGGAGTTCATGATCTGAGCCACAGTCAGCTCCCAGTCTTGTTTTTGCTGACTGTATAGAGTTTCTCCATCTTTGGCTGCAGAGAATATAATCAGTCTGATTTCAGTGTTGACCATCTGGTTATGTCTGTGTGTAGAGTCTTCTCGTAATTTGTTGCAAGTGGGTGTTTGCTATGCCATTCTCTTGGCAGAACTCTATTAGCCTTTGCCCTTCTTCATTCCATACTCCAAGGCCAAATTTGCCTGTTACTCCAGGTGTTTCTTTACTTCCTATCTTGCATTCCAGTCCTCTATGATGAAAAGGACATCTTTTTTGGATGTTAGTTCTAAAAGGTCTTGTAGGTCTTCATAGAACCATTCAACTCAGCTTCTTCAGCATTATTGGTCTGGGCATAGACTTGGATTACTGTGATATTGAATGGTTTGCCTTGGAAACTAACAGAGATCATTCTGTCATTTTTGAGATTGCATCCAAGTACTGCATTTCAGACTCTTCTGTTGACTATGATGGCTACTCCATTTCTTCTAAGTGGTTCCTGCCCACACTAGTAGATATAATGGCCATCTGAGTTAAATTCACCCATTCCAGCCCATCTTAGTTCGCTGATTCCTAGAATGTCAATGTTCATTCTTGCCATCTCCTGTTTGACCACTCCCATTTTGCCTTGATTCATGGACCTAACATTCCAGGTGCCTACGCAATTTTGCTCTTTACAGCATGGGACTTGACTTCCATCTCCAGTCCCACCCACATTTGGGTGTTGTTTTTGCTTTGGCTCCATCCCTTCATTCTTTCTGAAGTTATTTCTCTACTGATCTCCAGTAGCATATTGGGCTCCTACTGACCTGGGGTATTCATCTTTCAGTGTCCTATCTTTTTGACTTTTTATACTGTTCATAGGTTCTCAAGGAAAGAATACTGAAGTGGTTTGCCATTCTCTTCTCCAGTGGAACTCTCTATTATGACTAGTCTGTCTTGGGTGGCCCCACACAGCATGAGTTAGTTTCATTGAGTTAGACAAGGCTGTGGTCCATGTGATCGATGGGAATTTTAAGTATTGTAAATCAACCAAGTGATACTTATGATACACATGGAATTCTATTTATCAGTTCTCTAGTATACATGCTAAATAATAAAATAATGAAGAACAAAACATAAAATGAGTCACAGAACTAGAATGCTAGTAACTCCCTGACATTAAATGAAATATGAATTTAATATTATACAAAAACAAGTAAGGGCTTCCCTGACAACTCAGACAGGAAAAGATTTGCCTGCAATGCAGGTGACCTGGGTTTGATCCTTAGGTTAGGAAGATACCCTGCAGTAGGGAATGGCAACCCACTCAAATATTCTTGATGGTAGAATTCCATGGATAGAGGAACCTGGCGGGCTACAGTCCATGGGGTTACAAAGAGTTGGACACCACTGAATGACTTTCACTTTCCAATTTCACAATCAAAAGCAAGCAAACTTAGCAAATATGTTTGATCACTAAATTTAGCAAATGAGTTTGGATAACTTGAAAAAATCTCTTTCAAAGTTTTCAGAAATAACACAAAAATGGAAACAAAATCAACTGGCCTAATTAAGAACATCTTGGCACCTTTTGACATCCTTGTGTTGACAATTCATGACTTTCTGCTCTTTTATGAAATAAGAGAAAATTAAGACATGGAAGCTAGGAATAGCTGTATGCAGTTATAAGAAATATTTTTAAATGTCATTTAATCATCAAAATTCCAAATACTTTGGTAGAACTATATATAAATCAATATATCCATTTTCAAAGACAATTTTGCAGCATATTTTAAAACCCAAACTTTTCATCCAGATTTCCACAGTTAGGGATTTCTCCTGAGAAAATTCTCAGACAGCTTCATATACGTAAATTTAAAAAAAAAAAAAGTTAATCATCTGGATTTTACTCAGAATATATTGATGTCTAACTAGAGAAGACTGGTTATAATTTGTTCCATAATACTTTAAGTGCAGGAAACCTTGGATGGATTTTCTTCCTGAATCACCCTGGCTAATGCCCCACTTACCAATGATACATAACAACCTTATGTAGGGCATCCCCACTCTCTACAATACATGCATCTCCAAGGGCTTTGAGGTTGAAATTTCGGCTCTCCTTCTGCAATACCTGGCTACCTTAGAGCCTGCTCCCTGCATGTGGACCCTTGAAAGCCTGGTGGTCTGAGGCACCAGCAGATCAAATCTGGAGTCAACCTCCACTTCTTCTTCAAGGTCTCCATTCATAGTAACCATGGCAACTGGAGTCATTCAAATCCCCACTTTCCCATCTCTGGGCAAATAGGCCAGTCTCTGAAGTTTTCAAACCAAGTTTCTTCTTTGTCCAGTTATGGAATACATCCCTGGAACAGACACAATAAGGCTCTGCTGCTATGTCTTAGAACTTTCATTGTTCTCTGATCAACTTCCCTGTGTCTGAAAATATTTTTCCCTCCCAGAGCCAAGAAAAGCCTTCCTTCCACATAGAAGTCTGGAAATTCAAAGGAATTATCACCACTCTTCCACTGGATCAGGCCTCAACTCATGAAGGTGACATGTGAGTCACTCAGTTGTGTCTGACTTTTCACGATCCCATGCATTGTAGCCTGCCAGGCTCCTCTGACAAAGGAACTCACTGAAGGTTATGTGTTAATACTCCAGCTCTCTCATCCTTATGTTGTAGATGAGCAGTGTTGCAGAGGCAAAGTTGAGTCAGGTGTTTACACCAGTTTATAGTTTTCTTACAGGACTGAGCTCCAGTTGGCTCTGTGGGAGAGTAAGCTGAATAATGTCTTTTTTCTCCTTCCTTCCCTGTATCACCTTTCCTCTCCCTTGTTTTTACTTTCTGTACTTCCCAAATGTACCTCTTGCACTCAAATTCCTTTCTCAGTGTCTGCTTCTGGGACAAACTAAATGAGCACAATTTCCTTTTCCTTCTACATTTGGGATGCAGCCACTGGAACTCAAAGCAATAGCCTCTCCCAGTGCATAAAGACAAAGCAAATGAAGACAAAGATTGCAAAGTACCTAGGTCCACAAAGATCATGTGATGCAAGGGAGCCCACATTCAGCATACGGAAACTCTGGCTGCTATTTTGGAATGATAAGGGAAATATACTACTCTCTACTTATTTTTTTGATTTTCTACAGCTATGGAAAAAACAGCAATAACAATCTTGCTCCATATAGAAAAAATATTGTTCTATGATGCTGTTAATTCAAAATGATAATATAATCTCATTTTTATTTTCACTGTATTTGTATTTATATTTATATACAGCATGGACAAGAGTAGCTATGATAGCTTTTTATGTGAGACAAATTTCTCCATAATTTAGTGACTTGAAATTATACTTATTTATTCTCACAGTTCTTCTGATCTGGGTTAATTTGTGTGATAGCTGTACTCAGATATCAGACAGATACAACTGGACTCATAGGTCAGACCTACCCTTGTGTTGGTGGTTGCAGGCTGTTTTTGAAAGATTTTTTCTAGAATATATGGTTCAGTACAGCTCAGTTCAGTTGCTCAGTTGTGTCTGACTCTTTACTGCCCCCATGGACTGCAGCACGCTAGTCTTCCCTGTCCATCACCAACTCCTGGAGTTTACTCAAACTCATGTCCATTGAGTCAGTGATGTCATCCAACCATCTCATCCTCTGTTGTCCCCTTCTCTTCCTGCCATCAATCTTTCCCAGCATCAGGGTCTTTTCCAATGAGTCAACTCTTCACATGAGGTGGCCAAAATATTGGAGTTTCAGCTTCAGCATCAGTCCCTCAATGAACACCTAGGACTGATCTCCTTTAGGATGGACTGGCTTGATCTCCTTGCAGTCCAAGGGACTCTCAAGAGTCTTCTCCAACACCACAGTTCAAAGGTATCAATTCTTCAGTGCACAGCTTTCTTTATAGTCCAACTTTCACATCCATACATGACCACTGGTAAAAACATAGCCTTGACTAAATGGATATTTGTCGGCAAAGTAAAGTCTCTGTTTTTCAATATGCTGTCTAGTTTGATCATAGCTTTTCTTCCAAGGAGCAAGCGTCTTTTAATATTGTGGCTGCAGTCATTATCTGCACTGATTTTTGGAACCCCCCAAAATAAAGCCTGTCAATATTTCCATTGTTTCCCCATCTATTTGCCCTGAAGTGATATGAGACCAGATACCATGATCTTAGTTTTCTGAATATATGGTTCATGGCTCAGTTCAATTCAGTTGCTCAGTCGTGTCCAACTCTTTGCGGCCCCATGAATCGCAGCACGCCAGGACTCCCTATTCATGATCATCTCTAGGAGTTCACTCAGACTCACGTCCATCGAGTCTGTGATGCCATCCAGCCATTTCATCCTCGGTCATTCCCTTCTCCTCCCTACCCTCAATCCCTCCCAGCATCAGAGTCTTTTCCAGTGAGTCAACTCTTCGCATGAGGTAGCCAAAGTACTGGAGTTTCAGCTTCAGCATCATTCCTTCCAAAGAAACCCCAGGGTTGATCTCCTTCAGAATGGACTGGTTGGATCTCCTTGCAGTCCAAGGGACTCTCAAGAGTCTTCTCCAACACCACAGTTCAAAAGCATCAATTCTTCGGTGCTCAGCCTTCTTCACATGATGGTCAACACCAAAATCAGATTGATTATATTCTATGCAGCCAAAAATGGAGAAGCTCTATACAGTCAACAAAAACAAGACCAGGAGTTGACTATGGCTCAGATCATGATGGTCAACACCAAAATCAGATTGATTATATTCTATGCAGCCAAAGATGGAGAAGCTCTATACAGTCAACAAAAAAACAAGACCAGGGAGCTGACTGTAGCTCAGATCATAAACTCCTTATTACCAAATTCAGACTTAAACTGAAGAAAGTAGGGAAAAATGCTAGACCATTCAGGTATGACCTAAATCAAATCCCTTATGATTGAAGTAAGACATAGATTTAAGGGACTAGAGCTGATAGATAGAGTGCCTGATGAACTATGGACAGAGGTTCATGACATTGTACAGGAGACAGGGATCAAGACCATCCCCATGGAAAAGAAATGCAAAAAAGCAAAATGGCTTTCTGGGGAGGACTTACAAACAGCTGTGAAAAGAAGAGAAGCGAAAAGCAAAGGAGAAAAGGAAAGATATAAGCATCTGAATGCAGAGTTCCAAAGAATAGCAAGAAGAGATGAGAAAGCCTTCTTCAGCAGTCAATGCAAAGAAATAGAGAAAAAGAACAGAATGGGAAAGACTAGAGATCTCTTCAAGAAAATTAGAGATACCAAGGGAACATTTCATGCAAAGATGGGCTCGATAAAGGACAGAAATGGTCTGGACCTAACGAAGCAGAAGATATTAAGAAGAGGTGGCAAAAATACACAGAAGAACTGTACAAAAAGATCTTCACAACACAGATAATCATGATGATGTGATCACTAATCTAGAGCCAGACATCTTGGAATGTGAAGTCAAGTGGGCCTTAGAAGGTATCACTATGAGCAAAGCTAGTGGAGGTGAGGAATTTCAGTTGACCTGTTTCAAATCCTGAAAGATGATGCTGTGAAAGTGCTGCACTCAATATGCCAGCAATTTGGAAAACTCAGCAGTGGCCCCAGGACTTGAAAAGGTCAGTTTTCCTCAATTCCAAAGAAAGGCAATGCCAAAGAATGCTCAAACTACCGCACGATTGCACTCATCTCACATGCTAGTAAAGTAATGCTCAAAATTCTCCAAGCCAGGCCTCAGCAATACATAACCGTGAACTTCCTGATGTTCAAGCTGGTTTTAGAAAAGGCAGAGGAACCAGAGATCAAATTGCCAGCATCTGCTGGATCATGGAAAAAGACAAGAGAGTTCCAGAAAAACATCTATTGCTGTTTTATTGACTATGCCAAAGCCTTTGACTGTGTGGATCACAGTAAACTGTGGAAAATTCTGAAAGAGATGGGACTACCAGACCACCTAACCTGCCTCTTGAGAAATCTGTTTGCAGGTCAGGAAGCAACAGTTAGAACTGGTCATGGCACAACAGACTGGTTCCAAGTAGGAAAAGGAGTACGTCAAGGCTGTATATTGTCACCCTGCTTATTTAACTTATATGCAGAGTACATCATGTGAAATGCTATTCTGGAAGAAACTCAAGGTGGAATCAAGATTTCCAGGAGAAATATCAATAACCTCAGATATGCAGATGACACCACCCTTATGGCAGAAAGTGAAGAGGAGCTTAAAAGCCTCTTGGTGAAAGTGAAAGAGGAGAGTGAAAAAGTTGGCTTAAAGCTCAACATTCAGAAAACGAAGATCATAGCATCCGGTCCCATCACTTCATGGGAAATAGATGGGGAAACAGTGGAAACAGTGTCAGACTTTATTTGAGGGGCTCCAAAATCACTGTAGATGGTGACTGCAGCCATGAAATTAGAAGACGCTCACTCCTTGGAAGGACAGTTATGACCAACCTAGATAGCATATTCAAAGCAGAGATATTACTTTGCCGACTAAGGTCCATCTAGTCAAGGCTATGGTTTTCCTGTGGTCATATATGGATGTGAGAGTTGGACTGTGTAGGGCTAGATTACTGGACTGCATGTATCTACACCCTCAATTTTATTAGATATTGCCAAATTGCTTTTTAGGAGGTTATACCAATTTGTATTGACATCATATATGAAAGCTATGAATCTCTCATACTTTTATTGGAGTTGAAAAAGTATCTCATTGATGATTTATTTTCATTTTTCTGTTTAATATTAAAAAACATGCTTTTCCATATGTTCATTGGACATTCAAGTTTCTTTTTCTTCAGATTGTGTCTTTATATCTTTTGCGCAGTTTTCTTGGGGATTGTCTTCTGCTGGATGTAAGAATCATTATATATCCTAGGCGTTGGTGTTTTGGTTGTTCCATGCATTGCAAATTTCGGAGAAGGCAATGGCAACCCACTCAAGTACTCTTTGCCTGGAAAACCCCATGGAAGGAGAAGCCTAATAGGCTGCAGTCCATGGAGTCACTAAGAGTCGGGCACGACTGAGCGACTTCACTTTCATGCATTGGAGAAGGAAATGGCAACCCACTCCAGTGTTATTGCCTGGAGAATCCCAGGGACGGAGGAGCCTAGTGGGCT
Source organism: Nanger dama (assembly GCA_917880005.1). NCBI lineage: Eukaryota > Metazoa > Chordata > Mammalia > Artiodactyla > Bovidae > Nanger > Nanger dama. The sequence continues at coordinate 45,196,631 of CAKJTW010000007.1, forward strand.
TCTGTCTATGGGGGTCACACAGAGTCGGACATGACTGAAGCAACTTAGCAGTAGCAGCATTATCTTTGAAGTTTGTGTACATGCTTTTTTATTTTTTCTTGAATGTAAATTACTCAATTTATAATAAAACAAAATATCAGTATTCTTTGCTTTTTGTTTGTTGTTTTGTGTTTATTGAGGTTGAGTAATCTGAGTCATCAATTCTCAAAGTACCGGTGTAGAGAAGTATGGGTGTAGAGTTTGAGTTGTGCTGGCATCACAAAGGTGCTAAAAATCATTTTCACAGTGTAACAAAGTATTTCTCTCAGTTTTTGTAAACTAAACACATATGTGTTTTATTTTTCTTTGTGAATATTATATAACTTTTGAAAATTATAGTTTCTGGGGCAAGTAAAGGATTTGGTTGCATTATAACAAACTAATTATAATCAAGGGACCTCTTCCTTTTTCTGTAGAATCTAATAAATCTACCTGGTGCACTGAGTCAACTCTGGAGATTTTGGAGTCAACTACCAAATCTGGTTCTAAAGAGAGATGAATAATTTCTTGGTAAATAAAAAAGTTTCAATTGTTGAGTTAAGATAATAATCAAAGCTCATATGACACAACCTGAGCTGATATGCAGCAGCATCACTATGAAATTCCCTGCCTTGTGATGACTCTTCTGCTGCCTGAGCTCAGCAGGGAGGATGGAAAATTCCTCCTCACCAAACACTTAGCATTGCTTCAAGAAGAAGCAGGCAAGGGAAAATAAAACTTTAGAAGAGGAGACAAAATGTAAGTAAATGAAAATTTCTTTTACTCACCTGATTTAAGTCATATGAACATCTTTAACATACCAAAATAACTGAAAAGAAACATATAGCAGCCTTAAAATGTCCATGCACTTATTCTACTAGAAAGATAGCCCATGGGAAAATATGACTTCAGTATAGACTTTCAACATATAATAGATTTTTAGATGCCTATCAAGGGATAGTTTACATTTACTGTTGTAAATGTTGTAAATAGTTGTAATAGCTACATGTTACTACTACATGATACTAATCTAGCTTTGATGCTGCATTTGATAAAACATGTAGATCTCAGATTTTATACACACATGAGGAGGTTAGTCCTTTCCTCCTTTGTGTTCAAAGCATCCAGTTTAATTTTGAACATTTTTCTAGTCCATATGAACAAGTAACATACATCAAAATAGCTCAAGAACCCACAAGAAAATTAACAACTGAGCAACCTGTGGACAAAGTGAAGAAATGATATAATCTAAAGATTATTTAGTGATGTTGGTTCTTATCATAATGACTTCCAATTACTAGAATTAGAGATTATACAGTGTAGAAAAGGCCTTTTTCAAGTTGCACTTATTTCTCAAAAGTTTATTAAAAATCCACCATGTGCTAGACACTGCCCTCACATTCATGGTTCTTAAAATCTATTGAAGAGATATACAACAAACATTACAAATTACCAATTATATAGTAAGTTAGGTAGTAATATGTGTTATGGGGAAAGAAGCAGCAGCAGAATAAGAGATATGGGTTAATTTTAACATGAGAGTCTTATATATTAGAGGTGTCTCTAACAACCAAGCTTATGTAGAGACATTATAAGTAGTTTTAAAAATTGACTTACTTGATTCTCTGATGCCAGATGATAAAATTTCCCAAGATTCTATGAGCCAGAATGTGACTATGGGTAAGCCCTGTAACAACTGTCAGTTCACAAAATTTGACTTTAAGGATTTGTAAATGTGTCACTTAAATATCCAATCAAACCAAAAATTAAACACCCTCCTATAGCCAGCAAAAATAATTTTGTAGAAAAATATTTAACAGCACTGAAAAATTCAGACTATTTACTGAGAAAGGAAGTTCACAAAATGATATAAACAGTGTTAGGCCACGTTTCTATAGTGCCCTACCTATGAACATTTGCACAGAAACTGTGCCATACTTTAAATAGTCATATCTTTGGGGGAGAAGTGATGAGCAGTATAATTTTTATTTTCTTTTATATTTTGATTTGCTATATTAATTTATAATAATTTAGTCTTCAAATACAATGAGAGAAATAAGAAAATCAGATCTAAAATTTTGCCAAAGCCTAACATTATGTTGTAAGATTGAAAGAATACATGGAGATCTAAGCAATATTTTGGTGCTAAAATTAACTCAGGAATTTTTTTCCAATGCTAAAAAAGAATCCCATACAGCAGATAATGCCAGACTCCCATAGATTGTGATGGATTTTATATCATCATCCTTGGTTTATTTTGTTCTATCGTTTAGTTTTCAAACTGCCCTCAGTTGAGCTTGAATGGAGTTTACTGGGCTGGGTGAAGAGTTCATTCTTGTTTAAGATCTTATGGAAAAACCACAACAAACATTTTGGCCAATGCAAAACATGCTCTAAATTTGTATCTTTATGAACTATACATAAGTTGGTATACTTGTATAGAAGCTGTAATTATTTACTTTGAAACTCCTAAAACATTCTGATTATCTAAGCCTAACATTAATAGATTACAACATGTAAAAACAATTCAATGAGTAAATGGTATCTACCAACGTCTTTCTCAATATGTGTTCTCCCAGAAGTTGACTGTTGAACAAAGATTTTTAGTACAAGTAGCTTATTTTGGATATGTTCCCAAAGAAATTAATCAAGGCAAATTTAAGAGGGAAGGAAAGAACCCATAAAGGATGAATTATCTGGTAAGTTACCACTGTGAGTTATAGGATCTTAACTCTTTGAGGAATACCTCATCCAGACCCCAACCTAGGGAAAAGAAACTGTAACATTTACACATCAGATTTCCTCCATAACAGGTTGAGAGGACTGCTCCTAGAGTTTTATTAATTCTCTGAATTTCTGATATCCAGTAAAGAAACCAGGCAGAGAGGATATGGTTGGAGTACTGATCTGTAGTACTCTTCATTACAAGTATTTTGAAGGCTCTGTTTGTAAACATGGTAGAAATAAAATGAGAAATAGATATAGAGGATGGATTCAAAGAATAGGTTATTTTACAGTATTCTTAGGATAAAGTTTATGCTTATGACACACTTTAACATTTTGCCCTTCTACTGAGAGAAAAAGTTTAAATTTGCTTCTTGGAGAAAAAGTTTAAATTTGCTTCTTGAACGATGAATGGAAATTTACTAAACGGTGTTGAGATGGGTGGGCAGAGAAAGTCTGAGGACAACAATTCAAGCAGAAAAAAATTAAAATATTTAGAGGTGAGCCTACAAGCATATTATGAAATGTTTGAAGAACAGCAAACTGTCCGTATTACTGGAGAACTAGGTGCCACGTACAAGATGGCACTGAGAAATAGATAGGAAACAAACCCCACAGGAATTCTTATACTATTCAGGCATTAGCACCTTATTCTAAAGGCAACAGGAGACCTGTGAAAGATTTAAATCAAGATTTAAGCGTCTTTAAAAGAAGTTCCTGATAGGAAATTGGAAGAAATAAATGGGAGAGAGTAAAAGAGAAGCAGCAAATTGGGATGCCAGAAATAATGGTGGGTTTTGCTGACAGCAAAAAGAGAGAAGAGAACACATGAATACATTATTTTGAAGATATTTAGGAGGTAGAAAATTTAGGAAAAAAATTATGAGAAAAACTAGATTTGCTTTCATATACTAGATGTAAAAAAAAAAAGTGCAAATGGCAGGCAATACATTTTCTGGTCTGAAACAGAAAATTCCTTATAGCTGATGTTATGTATTATGATATTCTGTACACTAAGTGTCTTAAATGATTATTTCTTTATTTAACTAAATTGAGGCATGTAATTCAATTATAAAATTGAAGGAGGGAGTGGTAAAGGGAATGAAATATTCATTAAGAATCATTTCCCACCAACCACTTGTTCATGCTCAGATCAAACAGATCTAATAATTTCTTGTTAAATTCATCAGTTTTCATTAGAAGAGTAATTGTAGTTGGTAAAGGTAATGGTTACAGTGTATTACACAATTAACACAGTGTGAAATGAAATAAAATATGTTCTCTATAGAGGGTTTTCTGCAAACACTAGATACTAGATTTAGGATACATAAATGTAAGATTTTGCTAAACACTATCATTTTGTTAAATCAAATCCAGGCCTATTTATATTTCCATTGAAAACTCAGGCTGCCATTTAGACATTACAAACGTTGATGTTTTAACAGATTGGTTAGGGCTAAGGGAATGAAATTTGATTTTTGTAAAGATCTTGATGTCTTTATAAAGTGTTAGTTCCTCAGTTGGGTCCAACTCTTTGTGACTCCATGGACTGTAACCCACCAGACTCCTCTGTCCATGAAATTTTTCTGGCAAGAATACTGGAGTGGAGAGTCATTCCTTCCTCTAGGGGATCTTCCAGCCCAGGGACTGAACCCAGATCTCTTGCACTGCAGGTATTCTTAATGTCTGAGTCACCAGGAAAGCATGCTGTCTGTATAAAATGCCAGAGGAAATAGTTTGGACTCATGTTGATAAACCTAATAGGTCAAAATCTAATGTACATATTTCAACCCTGAAAATCCCAAATAGAAAATGTTTATTTTCTATTTTAATTTTTCTATTTAACAAAACAAAATAATTTATAAAAGTATATAATACTGAGAATAAAATATGGTAATTATTATTTTAAAAATATCTGCAAAAGCTTAAGTGATAAAAGACTGTTAACCAAAATATACAAAGAGCACTAACTCAACACTATTAAAACAACCCAATTAAAAAATAGGTCAAAGACTTTAACTGACAATGGAATATTATTCAACACTAAAAACAAATCAATGACCAAGCCACAAAAGACATGGATGAATCTTAAATGCATATTATTAAGTTAAAGAAACAAATCTGAAAAGGTTACATATAGTATGCTACCAACTATATAACGTTCTAGAAAGGAGGAAAAGAAAACTACAGACACATGAAAAGATAGTGTCTGCCAGAGGCTGGGGTGGAGGGAGGGATGAACAGGGGAAACAAAGTGGAATTTTAGAACGTTGAAAATACCCTGTATGATACCAAAATGATAGATACATATTACTATATGTTTGTCCAAACTCATAGATTATACAACATTGAAAGTAAGCCATAGTAGGGGAAATGTAGGTTCATCAGTCGTAACAAATGTACCACTCTGGTGGGGGATGTTGGGAATGAGGAGGCTGGGGAGAAGGGGTGAGAATATATGAGAAATCTCTATCTCTCCATTAATCTTGCTGTGAATTTAAAACTTCTTTAATTAGTACAGCCACTATGGAAAACAATGTGGAGATTCCTTAAAAATTGCAAATCGAACTGCCATATGACCCAGCAATCCCACTGCTGGGCATACACACCAAGGAAACCAGAATTGAAAGAGACACATGTACCCCAATGTTCATTGCAGCACTGTTTATAATAGCCAGGTCACGGAAGAAACCTAGATGTCCATCAGCAGATGAATGGATAAGAAAGCTGTGGTACATATATACAATGGAGTACTACTCAGCCCTGAAAAAGAATAAATTTGACTCAGTTCTAATGAGATGGATGAAACTGGAGCCGATTATACAGAGTGAAGTAAGCCAGAAAGAAAAACACCAATACAGTATACTGACACATATATATGGAATTTAGAAAGATAGTAATGATGACCCTCTATGTGAGACAACAAAAGAGACACAAAGGTATAGAACAGACTTTTGGACTCTGAGGGAGAGAGAGAGAGGAAGGATGATTTGGGAGAATGGCACTGAAACATGTATACTATCTTGTAAGAAATGAAGCGTCAGTCTATGTTCAATACAGGATGCAGGATGCATGGGGCTGGTGCACAGGATGATTCAGGGAGATGATATGGGGTGGGAGGTGGGAGGGGGCTTCGGCATTGGGAGATCATGTTCACCTGTGGCTGATTCATGTCAATGTATAGCAAAACAAATACAGTATTGTAATGTAGAATAAAGTATTAAAAAAGAATTATTTTCTCTCATCTTTTGTCTAACCTCATGACCACCAATGTAAAAAAAAAAAAAAAAGGTATATATGTGTATTTTCACTTTAAAATATTATATTTCTGAAAAAACTACTTGGACTAAATAGATCTATTTGTACTTGTATTTGATAAATTTTTAAAAGAATACACAAAAGAACTTTAAAAAAAAGTTAAAAGTCTGCCTAAAAAAAATAAATAAAAATAAGGCCTTAATTTTTAAAAGATTTTTTAAGTCATTATTTATTATTGAAATGTTTTTGATGAAATTTTTCTAAATTGACAGTTATTGTTTCCTTTGAAGATTGTAAAGATGTTATTTGATTGTAAAGATGTTATTTGATTTCTTACATAGTTTCTGATAAAAAAATATTTATTTTCTCTTATACTGATTCCTTTGTGATGTATCTTTTTCTCCTCTGCTTTTTAACATTTTGTCTTGATTATTGGCTTTAATCTATTTGATTTTAATGTATGTGTATCCTCTTTGCATTCATTTAAAAGGAAACATCTGGCAACCACATTTTATCAAATATTTCCCAACATTTACAGTACATGGGCTGCATTCCATAGTACGAAAATGCTATCATTTAATCATTGGTTCCTTGCTCCTCAACATTCAGATGCCACTTCAGTTCAAAGGTCTTTATTTTTGAGAGCAACAAGCTCAGATGATTTATATAAACTCAATTATGCAGGGTGGGGGAGCATTCCTCACTCTTCTTCCTCATGTAAATGAGATATGTCTGTCATAATTTTATTTCAAAAGGACTATTATAACCATAAGAATAAATATAGTCAGTATACTTAGTTCTCATCAAGTAAATAAAGATTTTAAAAAATCATATCACTTTAAAAGTCCAAGACAATTTAAGAGTACAATAGAGTACATTTTCTATACAATATGTACCAAATTGCACAAACATAAATCATAGAATTGGTGAACCACTGAAGTCAGCAGTCCTTAATCTGGTGGACTACTAGAGTGTAGTTAATGATCACTCAAGTAAATAGAGACAGCAAATGCACTGGTATATGTCAGACCTTTAAAGGTTCCATATATATATATATATATATATATATCTCACTACTCATCTTCCCTGGTGGCTCAGACGGTATAGCATTTGCCTACAACACAGGAGACCCAGGTTCTATTACTGGGTCAGAAAGATCCCCTGGAGAAGGAAATGGCAACCCACTCCAGTACTCTTGCCTAGAAAGTCCCATGGACAGAGGAGCCTGGTAGGGTACAGTCCATGGGGTCGCAAAGAGTTGACACGACTGAGCGACTTCACTATGCTATACTATATCTTAGAATATATAACAAAAAACTTAAGTGGGGCACAAGTGTATATGCAAATCCAGAGACTACAATTCTGCAATGAGAATGAACATATAGAAATCAGGAAAAAATAGAATGGAAAATAAGAAGTTAAATCAACTACAAATGCAGATTTTCAGATCTTAGGCTTGGAAGTCAAAATCAAGAAATTAGTAATTATTCTAAATTCTTCTCTATCCTGCACAGATTTCCTTAAAAAATTCTGAAGGATGAGAAAGTAGTAGCATTATAGTGACTGGTACAAGACATGCCCTGGCAGCTAAAATAAAATGAGTCAAATATTGATGGAGAACTCCTACAGAGGCCTTCACGCTCTTGCTCAATTGCTAAGTCATAACTGACTCTTTGAGACCCCATGGTTGTAGCCCACCAGGCTCCTCTTTCCATGGTATTTCCCAGGCAAGATACTAGAACGGGTTGCCATTTCCTTCTGCAGGAGATCTTCTCAACCCAGGGATGGAACCTGCATCTCCTGCATTGGCAGGTGGGTTTTTACCACTGAGCCTTAGACATGCCATTTGTAATACTCACAAAATGTTTACGTACAAATGGAATAAACTCTGTTTCATTATATTGAGTTATATGTTATATATATAATTCATTATACTATATATGAGTCTCACACATACAGACTCAGTATTAAAAAGCTTGTTTGGGGTCAAATGACATTATCTGCATATGTGCTCAGAGTCACATCCTTTGGTTCAAAAAATCTATTTCACTTAAAGTTGCTGTCCACATCAGTTCAGTTCAGTCACTCAGAAGTGTCCGACTCTTTGAGACTCCATGAATCCCAGCATGCCAGACCTCCCTGTCCATCACCAACTCCTGGAGTTCACCCAAACTCATGTCCATCGAGTCAGTGATGCCATCCAGCCGTCTCAACCTCTATCATCGCCTTCTCCTCCTACCCCCAATCCCTCCCAGCAACAGAGTCTTTTCCAGTGAGTCAACTCTTCGCATGAGGTGGCCAAAGTATTGGAGTTTCAGCTTCAGCATCAGTCCTTCCAATGAACACCCAGGACTGATCTTCTTTAGGATGGACTGGTTTGATCTCCTTGCAGTCCAAGGGACTCTCAAGAGTCTTCTCCAACACCACAGTTCAAAAGCATCAGTTCTTCGGTGCTCAGCTTTCTTCACAGTCCAACTCTCACATCCATACATGACCACTGGAAAAACCATAGCCTTGACTACACAGACCTTTGTTGGCAAAGTAATGTCTCTGCTTTTCAATATGTTATTTCGGTTGGTCATAACTTTCCTTCCAAGGAATAAGCATCTTTTAATTCAATGGTGGCAATCACCATCAGCAGTAATTTTGGAGCCCCCAAAATAAAGTCTGATACTGTTTCCACTGTTTCCCCATCTATTTGCCATGAAGTGATGGGACCAGATTCCATGATCTTTTTTCTGAATGTTGAGCTTTAAGCCAACTTTTTCACTCTCCACTTTCACTTTCATCAAGAGGCTTTTTAGTTCCCCTTCACTTTCTGTCATAAGGGTGGTGTCATCTGCATCTCGGAGAAGGCAATGGCAACCCACTCCAGTACTCTTGCCTGGAAAATCCCATGGATGGAGGAGACTGGTAGGCTACAGTCCATGGGGTCGTTAAAGGTCAGACAGGACTGAGCGACTTCACTCTCACTTTTTCACTTTCATGCATTGGAGATGAAAATGGCAACTCACTCCAATGTTCTTGCCTGGAGAATCCCAGGGACAGGGGGTGCCCTAGTGGGCTGCCGCCTCTGGGGTCGCACAGAGTCAGACACGACTGAAGCGACTCAGCAGCAGCATCTGCATCTGCTGTCCACATACTGAGTATATTTTCAGTCTCTGACCACCCATGGGTGCTCAAGTTAGCTATCATCCCTAAGTAATATAGTCTTCACTTTTCTAAACTTTATTGCCATTTTAAAAATAATCAGAGTATTAGTTTCAAGGTTAAATCATCTGTATGGGACTAGGTTGTCTTCTAGCATTTTATGCTCACAGTTAGAGCCTGCTGTTTAAGAGATGTGATAGTATTGTTGTTCAGAGACGTGGTGGTTTTGAACTGTGGTGCTGGGAAGACTCTTGAGAGTTACTGGGACAGCAAGGAGATCAAATCTGTCAATCCTAAAGGAAATCAACCCTGAATATTCATTGGAAAGACTGATGCTGAAGCTGAAGCTCCAACACTTTGGTTACCTGATGCGAAGAGCTGATTCATTGGAAAAGACTCTGATGCTGGGAAAGAATAAGAGCCGGAGGAGAAGAGGGCAACAGAGGATGAGATGGTTGGATGGCATCATCAACTCAATGGACATGAGTTTGAACAAACTCCAGGAGATGATGAAGGACAGAGAAGCCTGGTATGCTGCTGCTGCCCACGGGATCGTAAAGAGTTGGACATGACTTAGTGACTGAACAACAAAAGAGACCTGGAGCCTACACTTTAGTTGAGATGAAGCAAAAAACTGTTTTTTTCACATATTTACCATGAGAGAGATGTCCATGACACATTCTGTTTCCATTGCTTAGCATGTATTTGAAACAATGACTATGTAGTATTGATGATTAAGAAGTGATTCTCATATATAGTTGTTTAGACTAGTTTAGATGAAACATTTTTGGGAATATAGGAAGTCTGAGATTTGATGTAATAAATATCTAGCTTATTTAATTGCTTATAGTTATTTTTCTATTACTACGTCAATACCTGCTTTACAGGGTCTCAGGTAACTATCTTTCTCATGACACATCATGCCCACCTGGCTATGGCCCCTCTTGATTTCTCCAGCTCCTTTCTTGAGACTACTTTCTCCCTACCAGGCTGCTGTCAGCATTATATCATCTTGTGCGCTTGAGTCTTCATCGTATCATGCCTCTTGAAATACTGTTCTTTCTCTTGCCTGCTGAAGCCTCTTCAAGACCTAATTGTCATTCAAGATTCAGGTAAAGTTTTTATTTTGCAGTAAAGACTTTTCTGACTAGCTTACGATCCCTCTTCACAAAATGGCCAGGCCTGTCTTTGTGTTTTACTAACCACTTAATAAATGTCCATTGAGTGAATGATTAAAAACACAAATAATTCATATTTGAGAGAAAGCACAAATAGAATATTAAAGTCTACTACGAATTAAAATAAATGTGAATTTCTGCTCTCAGAAAAAAGTGGACAACAATTTTTCATAAATTTTGGTATTTTTCATATGATAAAACTATGATCTGCACTGTGTAGATTATACCTGTGGTGGATTCATGTTGATGTATGGCAAAACCAATACAATATTGTAAAGTAATTAACCTCCAATTCAAATAAATAAATTTATATTTAAAAAAATAAATAAATATAAGATATGCTTATACCTAAAAAAATCAAAATGTATTAGGGAATTAGACTATCAAGTGGTTACTATTCACTGTTCTAAAATATAAGCTTTATAATGGGTTTTTAAAATATTTTCCTATAAAAGACTGAAACAGATTTCAAAATATTAAAGAATTTTCTGGGTCATAGAATTATGGTAATTTTGTTTTTGTTTTTCTCTGCAATTTCCTGTTTTTATAGTTTTTTTAAATAATGTGTGAATTTTTTCCAATATTAAAAATGCAAAAATATATTCTTTCTGACAAAAATATAAAAGGGGTTAAAACTATTAGAATTATAGTACCTCTTCCCTGGTCGCTCAGATGGTAAAGAATCCACCTGCCATGAGGAAGACCTGGGTTTAATCCCTGGGCATGGCAACCCACTTCAATATTCTTGCCTCTAGAATCCCTATGAACAGAGGAGCCTGTCAGGCTATAGCCCGTGGTGTCGCAAAGAGTCACACATGACTGAGCGACTAAGCACAGAATAATAGTACTGCAGATTTGGAAGTGGAAAGCACAAATTGAAAAGAAAATTGCCAAATAAAGGCAATTTGGCAATATATCAAGACATACAAGAATTGAATCATACCTTTTAACATACAATTCCCTTCAAATATATTAAAAGTAATAGAGACAAAAATGTCCATTGTAGTCTTACAATAATTTAAAAAATAAATGCACAATAAATCTCCCCTTGAGGTAGATGATTTAGCAATTGTAAAATATCATTTTGAAAACTAATCTGCATTTTTGCATAATATTTATTATAATCTATAACTACAATGATATAAAACAAATGTTGCTAAAAATAAACAAAGTATCATGTCACAGAAAGAAAGCTATATGTTCTTTTTTATTAAAACTTTTCTTTTAATGTCATCCTCCAGTTAAATAAATTAAAAAAATAAAATTTAAATAACCATCTTTAAATAGAAAGTGAAGGAAAGAACATGATTCAAGTAAATTACTTGCTATGTGCTGTGCATTTTATATCATTTTAAAACTATATATGAGCTGCTGCTGCTGCTAAGTCACTTCAGTCGTGTCCGACTCTGTGTGACCCCATAGACGGCAGCCCACCAGGCTCCCCTGTCCCTGGGAGCCTCCAGGCAAGAACACTAGAGTGGGTTGCCATTTCCTTCTCCAATGCATGAAAGTGAAAAGTGAAACTGAAGTCATTCAGTCATGTCTGACCCCTAGCGACCCCAGGGACTGCAGCCCACCAGATTCCTCCGTCCATGGGATTTTCCAGGCAAAAGTACTGGAGTGGGGTGCCATCGCCTCTCCATATATATGAGCTATGTTCATGTTATTTAATGCATAAATCAATGTCTCATGTCCACTTAATTCTAAGTTTAATATCTTGTGATATTGCCTTGTTCGTGATATTATATTATTTAGAGAATTCCACTTTAATTCATGTCAATTCCAACACTACCAATCAGACATTTAATAGACATATTCAGTTTAATTGACATGTGTTCAAATATGAAAGTGAAAGTGTTAGTCTCTCAGTCTTATCAGACTCTTTGTGATCCCATGTCTGTAATCCACCAGGCTCCTCTGTCCATGGAATTCTTCAGGCAAGAATGCTGGAGTGGGTAGTCATTCCCTTCTCCAGGGGATCTTCCTGACCCAGCGCTCGAACCAGGGTCTCCCACACTGCAGACATGTCTCAGATTCTTTACCATCTGAGCCTCCAGAGAAACACTTCTTCAAATATAACCACAAACACATTTCACTAGAATAATTTTTTTCTGTTCCCCTTTAAAATCTTACTCCATATCTCCTTTAACTTCATTTCATATCCTGGTTTATTCTTAATCCATTATCTAATCTGGGAAACTTCTACATGATTAAAAATTCACTTCTTGTTATATTGTTTAGCTCTTATTTTGGTTATCTTTTAAGAAAGCTCATTTACAGAAATAAAAGGATTGCCTAGTGACTGTTGAACACTTTTAGTGAGAAAATCCGTAGAAACAATTCCGGGAAAGCAGGACAGTCCATAAGATACTGAGACTAAGAACCTGGGTCTTTCCAAATATCTCTTTGCAGAGCATGTACCTGTCTGACAGCAGATGGATGAGAATGGACAGGATGGTAGCTGAAAGGGAATTCCACAGTGGGAGCCCTCCCTCTTCCACACACATGTACACACACACACACAGCAGGTGTACCGAAGACAAAAGAGATCAGAACTTGTTAATAGGACAAGCCAAAAATTAAGAAATTTGCAAATTGAACAGGTGAAAATGTAACTGGTGATAATTGAGAGCTAATTATCGTCAGCTAGCAATTGGCAACCAGGTGTTCTGAGTCACCTAAAAGGCAAAGCTGGGAGGACTGTGGAGATATTCGATTTTGGCACAGAGAGAAGTGAGTTTCCTGAGTGAGGCTTCTGTAGAGGAAAATGATTAGTCTTTGTACTGTTGCTATGTTTTTGCGTGTCTAGGAGGCTAGCCGTGAAAGAGCAAGTGTTGCAAAGGAAAGTAGTTATGGATTGGGTGTAAGAAATACTTTATATTTTTACAAAGTTGGCTTTAGCCGAATGAGTAAAGCAGAAATACAGAAAACACCCAAGCCACATCTATTGGCAGTAGGCCATCCTGGGATGACAGTGACTTTATTCTTTAAGCAGTGCTAAACAGAAGGGGAAAAAAGACTCTAAGTCAATTTATATATATATATTATATATATATATATATATATATATATATAGTCATTTTTTAGAAGCTTAGGATTAGATATATTAAGTAATATATTCAAGGACATAAGGCTAATGAACAGGAAGCAGGATTCAAACTCAAAACTGCCTATTGCCAAAATCCATGCTTTTATTGTACCATCTTGCTTTTTTGTTTTTCTTTGCTTAAAACAATAACAGAGATTCCACCCCCACCACAATTCTCCATAACTCTAAAGATTCCGAAGTACAGGCATTTCCAAAATTATTAACAAATGTCTATGTTCAAGTACAACAATTACATAGAAAAACACACACATTGTAAAGGTACTGTTTAATGAATGTACATAAGGTGAACACATCCAACTAATTTACCAGCCAAGAAACGGTGCACTATCAAGTCAAAAACTCCTAGTACCCCTCTAAGACATGACCCCTCCCCAGTGCAGTAACTTATTTCCTGATTCCTGGTGGCTCAGCAGAAAGAATCTGCCTGCAGTGCAGGAGGCAAAGGAGACTCTGGTTTGATCCTCGGGTCAGGAAGATCCCCTTGGAGGAGGAAACGGCAACCCACTCCAGTATTCTTGCCTGGAAAATGCCATGAACAAAGGAGCTTGGCAAGCCACCATCCACGGGATCACAAGAGACAGATATGTCTGAAGTGACTGAGCATGCAATACAAGAGATTTATCTTGCCAAAGTCTGAATTTTGTTTAAATAGAATAATACAGTCTGAACAATTTTGTGTGTTCAAACTTTTGTGTTTGTCTCAGTCTTCTTTCACTACATGTTCCTGTTCTGAGATGTGACCTTTTTATTGTTGGAGAAATAGTTCATTGACATCCACTGTTATACAGTATTCCCTTGTATTAATATGCCTCAGTGTATTTATGCATCTTGCCTTTAGTGAATGTTGGGGTAGATCGCAGCTTCTATCACGATTAATGCTAGTAACACTCTGGCACCCCACTCCAGTACTCTTGCCTGGAAAATCCCATGGATGGAGGAGCCTGGTAGGCTGAGTCCATGGGGTCGCTAAGAGTCGGACACGACTGAGCAGTTTCACTTTCACTTTTCACTTTCATGCATTGAAGAAGGAAATGGCAACCCACTCCAGTACTCTTGGCCTGGAGAATCCCAGGGATGGGAGAGCTCAGTGGGCTGCCGTCTATGGGGTCGCACAGAGTCGGACACGACTGATGTGACGCAGCAGCAGCAGCAACACTCTTCTTTCATTTTAATGAACACATGTATGCCTTCTGATGGCTACTCACCTGGATATGTTAGTATTACGTCATGGGGTTTGGCTAGGTTTAGAGTTATCAGATAATATCAAACAGTTCTCCAAAGTGGTTGTACTAATATGTACTCCCACCAGCAATGCATGGCAGTTTCTATTACCCATCAACCTTTCCAATCCTAAACAATATCACTCAGTTTTAGCCATTATAGAAGATGTGCAACTGGGGCTCATGGATTTAATTTACATTCATTTGAAGACTATTTAAGTTGAGATTCTTTTCATGTTGTTTTGACCATTTGGCTAGACTCCTTTTTGTATCTCATCCAAGTACGTTGCCCAATTTTTTCTTTCTTCTTGGCTTGTAAGAGACTATTATATATTCTAGACAAGAACTCAAATTTTAAGTTGTAAAACTGTATAATATTTCTGAATCTCTGGATTTTTTATTACATTATGTTGACTTTTGGTTAAAAACCTTTTATCTTTATTAAGTGTAATATGGCTTTCCTTTTCTTATTCACTGGGATATTTTTGTCCTATTTAAGAAATACGTGTATATCCAAAGACCATGAATATGTTCTCTCTTAATTATTTTTAGAAGACTTTTCATATACTTTTTCACCTGTCTCAGCATCAATATGGAAAAGACTGTCCTTTGCCTGATGCCCTGAAATTCTGCCCTTGTCATAAATCTAATGTTTGTATGGTTCTTTATTCTGGGTAGCTTTTCTGGAGAATTGGTCTCTTTTTCTCTCCTTGAATGAATAAATACTTTTTGATTAAGATAACTTCTAAGTCTTGATAACTTATATTAGGTCTTATAGCTTTGATCTCTGTCCAGTTTGCATTGGCTATTTGCACATGTATCACCATATAAATTCTAAAGTAATCTCATCTCATCAGTTTTACCAAAATAAAAAATGTTGAAGTGTTGGTTCAGTCAGTTCAGTTCAGTTCAGTTCAGTCGCTCAGTCGTGTCCGACTCTTTGTGACCCCATGAATCGCAGCACGCCAGGCCTCCCTGTCCATCACCAACTCCCGTAGTTTACCCAAACTCATGTCCATCAAGTCAGTGATGCCATCCAACCATTTCATCCTCTGTCATCCCCTTCCTCCTCCTGCCCTCAATCCCTCCCAGCTTCAGGGTCTTTTCCAATGAGTCAACTCTTCTCATGAGGGTGGCAAAAGTATTGGAGTTTCAGCTTCAGCATCACTCCCTCCAAAGAAATCTCAGGGCTGATCTCCTTCAGAATGGACTGGTTGGATCTCCTTGCAGTCCAAGGGACTCTCAAGAGTCTTCTCCAACACCACAGTTCAAGAGCATCAACTCTTCAGCACTCAGATTTCTTCACGGTCCAACTCTCACATCCATACATGACTACTGGAAAAGCCATAGCCTTGATTAGATGGACCTTTGTCCTCAAAGTAATGTCTCTGCTTTTGAATATGCTATCTAGGTTGGTCATAACTGTCCTTCCAAGGAATAAGCGTCTTTAATTTCATGGCTGCAATCACCATCTGCAGTGATTTTGGAGACCCCAAAAATAAAGTCTGACACTGTTTCCATTGTTTCCCCATCTAATTCCCATGAAGTGATGGGACCAAATGCCATGATCTTAGTTTTCTGAATGTTGAGCTTGAAACCACCTTTTTCACTCTCCTCTTTCACTTTCATCAGGAGGCTTGTTAGTACCCCTTCACTTTCTGCCATAAGGGTGGTGTCATCTGCATATCTGAGGTTATTGATATTTCTCCTGGCAATCTTGATTCCAGCTTATGGTTCTTCCAGCCCAACGTTTCTCATGAAGTGTTGGTTAGGATTGCACTAAATCTATGAATCACTTTAAGAAGAATTGGCATTTGTATAATATGGAGATTTTCAATCCAAGAATATACAATATTCCTCCATTTACTGTTTGATTTAATGTCAATATTCCACACTTAAATAAGATTTTTGCTTTAGCCTTTATTTTCTGTACATTCTATATCATATTAATTCTTTTCTACTCCTTATTTTCCAAAAGTTATTGTCATGATTAGGTTAAGAAATTATCAAATGACTGTTCTGGAACTATTACTCTCTTGATGTCCTGAATCTATCAAATTAATTTTCAAAAGCTTACATTCCTGGATATAATATCTTTTCATATGCCACATGTTCAGTTTTCTAATATTGTGTTAAAAATGTTACATATATGTTCATGAAAAATTTAGTATGTATAATTTTCCCTTTTTTGAAAGTCTTTTTCAGCTTTCATTATTAAGGTTATATGGAAATCTTGGTGTTTCCCCTTTTTTCTTTTTTGGAAAATATTGTATAGAACTGATATTTCCTCCTGAAATTTACTGGAAGAAATTCTTCACCAAGAAAGTCACTTGAACCTAAAAGTTTTCTTTGTGGCAAGTATTAAAATTATGTATATTTTCTTTAGTGGGTTTGCTATTTATTATTTTGTTTTGATTATTTTTCTGAGTTATCTCATTAATAAATTTTCAATTTTAATACCACAAAGTTGTTCATATATTCTCTAATAATCACTAAAATGTTTGTGGAATTTCTAATTGATATTTTTAATGCTAATATTGATGTTGAAATTTTATACCTCTCCTCTCTCCCTCTCTCTTTATTTACCTCCCTCCACCTAGCTTGCTAGAACTCTAATTTTATTACATTTATAAAGAATTAATTATCAGTTTTGTTGATCTTCTCTATTGTTAGGTCTTATTATTATTTTATTGAGCTTTTGCCATTACCTTTATTATTCTTCATTCTCAGTTTAGTTCAGTCATTCAGTCATGTCCTGCTCATTGCAACCCCATGGACTGCAGCACACCAGGCTTCCCTGGCCATCATCAACTCCCAAGGCTTGCTCAAACTCATGTCCATCAAGTCAGTGATGCCATTCAACCATCTCATCCTCTGTTGTCCCCTTTTTTTCCTGCCTTCAATCTTTCCCAGCATCAAGGTCTTTTCCATTGAGTCAATTCTTCACATTAGGTGGCCAAATATTGGAGTTTCAGCTTCAGCATTAGTCCTTCCAATGAATATTCAGGGCTGATTTCCTTTAGGATTGACTGGCTTGATCCTCTTGTAGTCCAAGGGACTCTCAAGAGTCTTTTCCAACACGACAGTTCAAAAGTATCAATTCTTCTGCTAATTTCTTTAAACTGGATTCACTGTGCTTTTTCTAATGTATGGAATTAATGGATCAATACTTTTAATCTTGCTTTTAATACATTTAAGGCTATAATTTTTCTCCTAGCCCTGAGTTGCTGCATCTCACAAGTTTTGAAATGGTATCTTTTCATTATCCTTCAACTAAAGTATTTTATAAAAGTTATTATGATTTATTTCTTTAACCAATAGATTTTTAAGAAGAGTATGGCTTAATTTTAAATTTCAATATATGTTTTTAACTTCTTGTTTGATTTCAGTACCACAAATCAGTATGTAATATTTGAATTTCAAAAGATTTGTTAAAGCTTGCCATATGCAGCATCATGTGGTCAATTTTGAGACTGGAAATGGGGATTTTACAAATTCTGAAATTTGGAATTTGGCAAAATCTGATAAATTTTCCAAGTGTCCCTGAAAAGATGACATGTTTTGCTGTTAGTTATGTAACTGACACACATTTTTGTGTGTTTATGCGTATATTTTGGACAGGGGAGCCAGAAGGCTACAGTGGATGGGGTGACAAAGAGTTGGACACGACTTAGTCACTAAATCACCACACCACACGTGTGTATATCTACACAGCTCAGTTGATAAGGAATCCTCCTGCAAAGCAGGAGATCTTGGTTTGATTCCTGGGTCAGGAAGATCTTCTGGAGAAGGGATAGGCTACCCATTCCAGTATTCTTCAGCTTCCCTTGTGGCTCAGATAGTAAAGAATCGGCCTTCAGTGTGAGAGACTTGGGTTTGATCCCTGGGTTGGGAAGGTCCCCTGGAGAAGGGAAAAGCTACCGACTCCAGTATTCTGGCCTGGAGAATTCCACAGACTGTATAGTCCATGGGGTCACAAAGAGTTGGACATGACTGAGCAACTTTCATTTTCATATAATATAATATATAATATATACAAGTAAGCTTCTATATGGGCTTCCCTGGAGACAGAGTGGTAAAAATCCACCTGCCAATGCAGGAGACAAGGGTTCAATCCTGGAGGAGGAGATGGCAACCCACTCCAGTATTCTTGCCTGGAAAATCCCAAGGATAGAGGAGGATGATAGGCTATAGTCCATGGGGTCAAAGGGTCAGACATGACTTAATGACTAAAAGACAACAACAAAAGCTTATATATATTATAAAAACATGTCCATTACATACTTGTTTATTAATGTCTTTAAATTTTCCACATACTTATCTTTTATGTGCTTATTCTATTATTTATTGAAACTCATTCAAATTTCAGGCTATGATTATGGAATTGATTAGTTCAACCTATATTATTGCTTCCTGTGCTTTGAAAATACATTATTAGATACAAATATGATTAGATACAAGAAGCAACAGTTAGAACCAGACATGGAACAATAGACTGGTTCCAAATTGGGAAAGGAGTATGTCAAGGCTGTATATTGTCACCCTGCTTGTTTAACTTATATGCAGAGTACATCATGTGAAATGCTGAGCTGTATGAAGCACAAACTGAAATCAACATTGCCGGGAGAAATATCAATAACCTCAGATATGCAGATGACACCACCATTATGGCAGAAAGTGAAGAGGAACTAAAGAGCCTCTTGATGAAAGTGAAAGAGGAGAGTGAAAACCTGGCTTAAAACTCAACATTCAAAAAACTAAGATCATGGCATCCAGGCCCATCACTCCATGGCAAATAGAGTGGGAAACAATGGAAGCAGTTAGAGACCTTATTCTGTGGGGCTCCAAAATCACTGCAAATGGAGGCTGCAGCCATGAAATTAAAAGACACTTGCTCCTTAGAAGCAAAGCTATGACCAACCTAGACAGCATATTAAAAAGCAGAGACATTATTTTTCCAACTAAGGTCCATTTAGTCAAAGCTATGGTTTTTCTAGTAGTCATGTATGGATATGAGAGCTGAACTAAAAAGAAAGCAGAGCACCAAAGAATTGATGCTTTTGAACTGTGGTGTTGGAGAAGACTCTTGACAGCCCCTTGACTGCAAGGAGATCAAACCAGTCCATCCTAAAGGAAATCAGTCCTGAATATTCATTGAAGGGACTGATGCTGAAGCTGAAACTCAAATACTTTGGCCATCTGATGTGAAGAACTGACCCAGTTGAAAAGACCTTGATGCTGGGAAAGATTGAAGGCAGTAAAAGAAGAGGATGATAAAGGATGAGATGGTTGGATGGCATCACCAACTCGATGGACATGAGTTTGAGTAAGCTCTAGGAGTTGGTGATGGACAAGGAAGCCTGGCATGCTGCAGTCCATGGAATCCCAAAGAGTCGGACAATACTGAGCGACTGAACAGAAATATTGGAAAGATTTCATGGTCTCAAACAATATTTCAGGGTTTTTGCATGTGATTTAAATTCCTGTGCATTTGCTGACCTCAATTAAAAGATTTCACAAAATGGAATTTATACAAAATTCGTGGACAGAATATATACTATACTAGAGTTTTTTAGCTTTTTAAAATTTTAATTTAAAAACATTTGTCTTATTTTATTTTGTCTTCATGAAAACTGTACTGTGCCTTCATTTTAAAATTGCTTCTATAGTCTTAGACATATACCTCCATGCAGCATATATCAAACTGTGTTGCTCATGCTTGTTTGTTTTAAGTCCATCAGAATAGAGAGTGCTTTACCACACATTTTATATCTCCAACACTTAGTATAGTATGACCTCTGCAAACATTTATTCAGTGATTTTAAAGTTTCATGCAAAGATGCTTTACTTTCAAAAGATTATATTGCTAAATTATCAAATATTTTCAAATTACTTATCTATGCAAAAGTACTCATTGAGCACTGGGCACTGAGTATGGACAATTCCTTTAAGAAGATGTGGTACAAAAGGTTGTTTGCTTATTCTTGTGTTTGTTTTGTGTATATGTTAATCACCCAGTCATGTCCAACTCTTTGTGACCCCACAGACTGTAGCTTTCCAGGCTCCTCTGTCCGTGTTACTTCTCTAGGAAAGATTACTGAAGTGGGTAGTCATTTCCTTCTCCTGGGATCTTCCAGACTCAGGGATCAAACCCAGGTCTCCTGCATTGCAGGCAGATTCTTTACCATCTGAGCCACCAGAGAAGCCCCTGGAAGAGTGGGAAAATGCTGAGCTATCAGTAGGAATGGTGGGAGGATTGACCAGAGAAGTGGACCAGGATTGCTAAATGCTAAGAGTCAATCTGAAATTGAAAGGCATGAATATACAGAAGCAGCAATCTGTTTTATTATATTTTCTCCTTTGGGCTACTTGCACGTAAGTAAAAATAAAACAGATATTTGGATTCATCCAGAAATGAGATTCTGTGACAAAGGGAAAGGGACAAGAAAGTTATGATATCAGTGAGAGCTGTTTGATGTGATAAGCCTTGTCATTTAAACTATGAGGGTGGTGAAGAAAGGAGGAAGGTGGTGAACTGGGAAATGAGTCAGGGGATGGAAGGATCTGTAGAGATACAAGAACAACCATCATGAGAGTGACTAACAAGTAAGTTAGAAAGAGTAGATTTGGGTTAGAAAATTTTATTCTCGAGTTAGCAATTACATGATGGAGCATTTATGGGACAAAATCTGACTGCAGTTTGTCAAGGTGAAAGGAAAGCTGTAACTGGAAGAGAAAAGGTCAACAAATTAGCAAGTGAAAGCTAGTGCTTTATTTTCCACATAGATTGTAAAACACTCACGGCTGGACCTGTTTCAGTTCAAGGGCAACTGGACACTTAGCCTCACTCCTGTATTCAATAATGCTTTACACATACCTCTGTGGAACCCCTAGCATCAATGACTTGAAGAAAACATTGGTTCAAGCTAGTGGTCTTATTTTAAAAAATAAAATAAACTATTTCCCTATTTTTCTGCCAATGTCAGAGTAGACAGTGGTTCAGCAGAAAGGGTCTCATTTAGGGAAGTAGCTCCTGAAATGACACATGTCAAACCACAATTACATAAATCCATTAAAAACTAGGTTGTATCTTTTCATTGTTGAGCCACTACTTCAGCATAAAAATGGTAGCAGCGCCACTGTTATTTGACCCACAGCTAAAAGTGGTGTGAACAGAAGACCAGTGTCCTTTACCCCTAATTATTTATAGTTTTGGATTACCCACAGGGGCAAGAAAATGTTCCTGTACCTATACAACCTCATTGCTCCACACATGCTAAAGGGAAGAAAGAAAATTCCAAAGGTTTTTGTCCACATGAAAAGGCACAAAGGGTTAAACTTTATACGACTTGCCACTAAGGACATTTGTATTCTCATTACTACAGAAGCAAAGCAATATATTGATACTAAGGGTGCAGTTTGTGAAAAGAGAAGAATAAAGAGCACAAATAGAAACAAGACAAATAACCACTTCTGAATTGCTAGCAGAGGGTGAGGAGAGGTTAAGTACCAAGCAGTTTCCAGGAAAGATTCATCGAATTAATTCAGCGTGTTCTACTCTGGCAGGGAAAATTCAGGTCCCTGTAACCATACCAACAGTTTGGGAAGAAGAGTGAGTCCTCTTGCCCTGCAGACGGTAGGTCACAGACATGCCAGGTAACTCTGGATTATTTAAGGGTTCATTATCTTCTTCATGAGTTTCCCCTTAGACCTTTGTTCTCTATCTTTTCCTTATTCATGTTCATGGTTTGGTCATTTCGCTGCTCATTAGCATCTAAATTAAAGAGTTGGAACTTAGGTTAAGTTGAGATGTGTTAGATGCTCTGAGGAAAAAAAGGTGGGAGAGTAACAGCAGGTTTAGGAGTAAGGCTCAGCTGATGATTCAGACACCCATACCTGGTACTTTCAAGCATCTTTTCATTTTCTCTTAGACCCTCAGCTCTACATCCCCACGAAGTGAGGTGCTGGCCCGTGTGACCTAGTACCCTGGCTTTAAACGATGGGAGTGGGCTAGTAGTTGACCAAAAATAAATTAATTAGTATTTCCTTCCTGTAATTTGGAACTGTATTACTGACACATGGCTGTTTTTACTGGAGTCTTAACTGGAGAGATTGCATAGAGGTGTGACATACACAGAGCCAGTCTTTGAGAAAGAAGAACTGAAACGTACTTGGAGAAGAGCAGAGCTAAAAGGCTGCGTAAGTCTGGAAGAATGCACAGCACAAAACTGGCACAGCACTGATTTCTGGTTCTGGTTGCTCATATGCCTGCCAAGAATTCCTGACCCTAAGTTTAAAAGTCTGACTCCTGAACCTTTCCCAAAACTATCCTCAATTTCTGTCTTGTACTTTTCAGTAAGTTGAATTCTCTTCCTCATATCTAAAAGAATCCTTTGTATCCAAAAAAAGTCACGACAGGGGCATTAAGGAAACTTGGGGTCCAACTAGTATTAATATTAATGATTTTTAAAGATGAACTAGTGCTCTGTGCCAGGAAATAATACTGCATTATATTTGAGTTAAAGGGCCACTGAATATTTTATATATACATGTATGGTGAAAGTGTTAGTCAGTCAGTCATGTCTAACTCTTTGTGACCCCATGGACTGTAGTCTTCCAGGCTCCTCTGTCCATGGAATTCTCCAGGAAAGAAAAACTGGAGTGGGTTGCCATTTCCATCTCTATACATATATAAAAGGTTGAGAAATATATATGGAAGGTTGAAAAGTAGTGTTTTAAGAGAAAAGAATCTGACAGCTTTTTAAGATAAATGGAAGGGGGAGGGTTTGAACATTTGATTAATAAAGCTGATATACTTCTAGTAGAAGGCAAGTTTAGTTTTCATTTCATAATCAGCTGTACATTTCATTTGGGAAAAAAATGATGTTAATCACATCATGGCAAGAAAAAAAGATATAAAAGAGATACATGATTGAAGAAGTAAAACTAGTCTATGAAGGAGAAAACAGGGTCAAAAGCAGAAAAGGAGTCATTTTTACCACCCAGACCAAGACCCAGATCCCAAAAGTATTCACTTCCTTGTCTCACCAGAGGCAGAATCACCGCTATTCCCTTGAACAATTTCTCCTTGTTCTGACCTCTGGCTCCAAATGGAGCCAAATAACAAAAATGAGTGTCATCTACTAGCATTGCAGTATGCCTCTCACACTCCAGTCCCTCTCCACTATCATGATGCTCACTGGTTAAGCCCCACAAATCCCTCCAACACTGAATCCTATAATATCCCTCACCTGCTCCCTCCCCCAACACCTCTCCCACCTCTTGTGCTGAGTGCCACCCACCCTAAGTGTAGCCTTGTGCCTCAGAAAGCCCAGCCATGAGGACCCATAATAAGATTTATCAATGGCCCTCACTGCTCGCAGGATAAAATCTCAACTCCTCAGCCTGGCATACAGATTTCCATGCTCCTGCCCACTTCTCCAGCTTCACTCCATGCCAGTTTCTTCTACTCTCATTCTAATTAACCTCGATTGTCAGAATACAACATGTCCCCACCTCACCCCACCCCACGGCACATACTGTAACTTCTACGTGTCCCGGCCCTTCAGCTCACCAGGCCTGTCAGTCACCTGTAAAAACTCAATTCAGATTCATTTCTTCTGGAAACATTTATGAATTGCCATTCCCTCTGTGCTCTCCGAGATGGGGCAAGACATAATTGTTGAAGGTGCTTTCCCCTCTACTTCACTATAACCTCTTTAGTCAAGGGACTATGTTACTGCTTTCTATCTTACTCATTTCTGTCATAATGCCTCTATCATAATATAAGATTAATACATGTCACTTTGATAGATATTAATTTGTTTGGTTTTGATACCTGGTATGTCTACCAAGTTCACTTGGGTCTTCTATTTAATAAGATTAAAACTTAAAATCTCTTTGGGTCTTCAAAGTTCACTTTTATTGGATTATTTTTAAAAAAACAAAGTATATTATTGATATTAATTTCTATCATAATCCAGCCACTCTTGTGAACTTCAGTCTAGAAAAAGTGGTCTCTCTGCACAAATGAAATGTAGTTTTAAAATATTAACAATATTTTCATCAGAAAAGATAACAACTTTATACAGGACAAGAAATGTACTCATTAGCTTTATAATTATAACATCTTAATTAGAAGCAAAAGTAAGATGGCATAGCCTAGTTTTATTTTTCCCATAGGATGCTATTCTTTCAGAGAGGCTCTTCTGATTGTATTAGCATATCCTGTCCAGTGTCTAAAATCCAGGTCATTACAGAGTTTTCCTCATCTTGGGAAATGCTCCCCTAGGAAAAACACTCCCAGGTGGAGAAATCCACAGTTAGAGCCAAAGCAGTGTGATTCTGCTCAAGATGGCCTTGAGATGGAACCCATTCATGGATTTTAGCGTCCATGAAATTGGAGGAATAAGCATACCTTGAAAACGGTTTTATTTTCTTTAGCAAGCAGAATAGTACTTTCGTGCTTTGCTGCTTCTTGAAAGTTTTGGATCTTCAAGTGGCATTAAAAGCTAGAGAACGGAAAACAAAAGCTGCGAGCAATTGCCCAGCTAATGTGTGCCTCAGATGAAAAGTCGGGAAAAAGTGGAACATCTTCAAAGAGTGTAATCAGTTTGAAATGAGTGATAAAAATTTGATTATCTACCAGTGCAAATTTGTGCAGCAAATTGCCATCAGCCTTGTACTGGCCTAGGAACCTATTTGCTACTTTCAAATCATTTTGACTTTCAATAGAAAAACACAGTCACAAAGACCTCAAAAATATTTTTCAGATTTGTCAGTGCCTACCCAATATAGTTTTACGCACCATTTATGAACTTCAAGTACATCCTCTTAACAAAGTTACCCTTTTAATATAAAACAAACTATTTTAAAGTAACATTTTGAAGTATATTAATGGGATGATAATGTTTCTTAAAACAAGAAAACATGAAAAGAAATAAAGCAACTATATTTCATGGCCCAAAATTTCAGAAAACTCTGAGTAAGCAAAGGTCAAGAGGTTTCTTTACGGTTGGATATCGTAGAGACTTAATTGAACCAATATGCTTTGTGAACCTGTTTGCGAAACAAAGGCTTTCCTAACTCATCTGACCATTAAATCTTGTTTCCAGGAGTATCACAAGAGACTATGATTCTAAATTTCCACAGGAAAAGCCATATTAAGGATTTGTAACCAAAGAGTAATAAAAAACATAATCTCGGTGTTACTTCATTGGATTTTTCACCTATTTCTGCATTTTTTCCACTCAGTTGCTGCTAGAGTGTGTTGCAGTGATTCGGTTTCAGTTCAGTTCAGTCACTCAGTCATGTCCGACTCTTTGCGACCCCATGAATCGCAGCACGCCAGAAGCCTCCCTGTCCATCACCAACTCCCAGAGTTCACTCAAACTCACATACATTGAGTCGGTGTTGCCATCCAGCCATCTCATCCTCGGTCATCCCCTTCTCCTCCTGCCCCCAATCCCTCTCAGCATCAGAGTCTTTTCCAGTGAGTCAACTCTTCACACGAGGTGGCCAAAGAACTAGAGTTTCAGCTTTAGCATCATTCCTTCCAAAGAAAACGCAGGGCTGATCTCCTTCCAGAATGGACTGGTTGGATCTCCTTATAGTCCAAGGGACTCTCAAGATTCTTCTCCAACACCACAGCTCAAAAGCATCAATTCTTAGATACTCAGTTTTCTTCACAGTTCAACTCTCATATCCATACATGACCACTGGAAAAAACATAGCCTTGACTAGATGGACCTGTGTTGGCAAAGTAATGTCTCTGCTTTTCAGTATGTTATCTACATTGGTAATAACTTTTCTTCACAAGAGTAAGCGTCTTTTAATTTCATGGTTGCAATCACCATCTGCAGTGATTTTGGAGCCCAAAGAAATAAAGTCTGACACTGTTTCCACTGTTTCCCCATCTATTTGCCGTGTAGTGACGGGACCGGATGCCATGATCTTCGTTTTCTAAATGTTGACCTTTAAGTCACCTTTTTCACTCTCCTCTTTCACTTTCATCAAGAGGCTTTTTAGCTCCTCTTCACTTTCTGCCATAAGGGTGGTGTTATCTGCATATCTGAGGTTATTGATATGTCTCCCGGCAATCTTGTCTCCAGCTTGTGTTTCTTCCAGCCCAACATTTCTCATGATATACTCTGCATATAAGTTAAAAAAGCAGGGTGACAAAATGCAGCCTTGATGTACTCCTTCTATTTGGAACCAGTCTGTTGTTCCATGACCGTTGCTTCCTGACCTGCATACAGATTTCTCAAGAGGCAGGTCAGGTGGTCTGGTATTCCCATCTCTTTCAGAATTTTCCAGTTTATTGTGATCCACACAGTCAAAGGCTTTGGCATAGTCAATAAAGCAGAAATAGATGTTTTTCTGGAACTCTCTTGCTTTTTTTGATGATCCAGCGGATGTTGGCAATTTGATCTCTGGTTCCTCTGCCTTTTCTAAAACCAGCTTGAACATCAGGGAGTTCACGGTTCACGTATTGCGGAAGCCTGGCTTGGAGAATTTTGAGCATTCCTTTACTAGTGTGTGAGATGAGTGCAACTGTGTGGTAGTTTGAGCATTCTTTTGCATTGCCTTTCTTTGGGATTGGAATGAAAACTGACCTTTTCCAGTCCTGTGGCCATTGCTGAGTTTTCCAAATTTGCTGGCGTATTGAGTGCAGCACTTTCACAGCATCATCTTTCAGGATTTGAAACAGCTCAACTGGAATTCCATCACCTCCACTAGCTTTGTTCATAGTGATGCTTTCTAAGCCCCACTAGACTTCACATTCCAGGATGTCTGGCTCTAGGTGAGGGATCTTTTTCATTATATATCTTATATATATATAATATATACACCATCGTGAGTATCTTGGTCATGTAGATCTTTTTCGTACAGTTCTTCTGTGTATTCTTGCCACCTCTTCTTAATATCTTCTGCTTCTGTTAGGTCCAGACCATTTTTGTCCTTTGTTGAGCCCATCTTTGCATGAAATGTTCCCTTGGTATCTCTAATTTTCTTGAAGAGATTTGTAGTCTTTCCCATTTTGTTGCTTTCCTCTATTTCTTTGCATTGATCCCTGAGGAAGGCTTTCGTAACTCTTCTTGCTATTCTTTGGAACTCTGCATTCAGATGCTTACATCTTTCCTTTTCTGCTTTGTTTTTCGCTTTTCTTCTTTTCCAGCTATTTGTAAGGCCTCCCCAGACAGCCATTTTGCTTTTTGCATTTCTTTTCCATGGGGATGGTCTGATCTCTGTCTCCTGTTCAATGTCACGAACCTCATTCCATAGTTCATCAGAGACTCTCTCTATCAGATGTAATCGCTTAAATCTATTTTTCACTTCCACTGTATAATCATAAGGGATTTGATTTTGGTCATATCTGAATGATCTAGTGGTTTTCCTTACTTTCTTCAATTTAAGTCTGAACTTGGCAATAAGGAGTTCATGATCTGAGCCACAGTCAGCTCCTGGTCTTGTTGTGTGGGTTTTTTTTTGTTTGTTTGTTTGTTTTTCTGACTGTATAGAGTTCTCCATCTTTGGCTGCAAAGAATATAATCAATCTTATTTTGGTGTTGACCATCTGGTGATGTCCATGTGTAGAGTCTTCTCTTCTGTTGTTGAAAGTGGGTGTTTGCTATGACCAGTGCATTTTCTTGGCAAAATTTTATTAGTCTTTGCCCTGCTTCATTACATATTCCAAGGCCAAATTTGCCTGTTACTCCAGGTGTTTCTTGACTTCCTACTTTTGCATTCCAGTCCCTAAAAAAGGACATCTTTTTTGGGTGTTATTACTAAAAGGTCTTGTAGGTCTTCATAAAACTGTTCACTTCAGCTTCTTCGTGTTACTGGTTGTGGCATAGACCTGGATTACTGTGAAATTGAATGGTTTGCCTTGGAAACAAACAGAGATCATTCTGTCATTTTTGAGATTGCATCCAAGTACTGCATTTCAGGCTCTTTTGTTGACCATGATAGCTACTCCATTTCTTCTAAGGGATTCCTGCCTGCAGTAGTAGATATAATGGTTATCTGACTGCAAGGGAGATCCAACCAGTGCATTCTGAAGGAGATCAACCCTGGCAGTTCTTTGGAAGAAATGATGCTAAAGCTGAAACTCCAGTACTTTGGCCACCTCATGTGAAGAGTTGACTCATTGGAAAAGACTCTGATGCTGGAAGGGATTGGGGGCAGGAGGAGAAGGGGATGACCGAGGATGAGATGGCTGGATGGCATCACTGACTCGATGGACGTGAGTCTGAGTGAACTCCGGGAGATGGTGATGGACAGGGAGGACTGGCGTGCTGTGATTCATGGGGTCGCAGAGAGAAGGACATGACTGAGCGACTGAAATGAACTGAACTGAACTGAGTTAAATTCACCCATTCCAGTGCATTTTAGTTCGCTGATTCCTAGAATGTCAACATTCACTCTTGCCATATCTTGCAGTGATTCTGGAAGAGCCAATTCTCAACATGATGTCAAGAGACTTCTAACCATATGGTCTGATCATTTGGCTTGGAAATTAGTAAAATCCATAATATTAGAGAGGAATGCCAACTTATGAAGTTATATATGACCAATGTTTTCCCTGTTCATCTCCATAGCTCATCTCTAACCCACATCTACTTCCATGTTTCTCCAACCAGAGAGTGGAGTAAATTCTTTCTGGATAATTATTCTCAGTCCAGGGACTCTGTAGATTATTCAAACTTGAAGAACTGAGAGGGCTCTATTTTAACCCTAAAACTTCAAAATTTTCAAGCTAAAATCACTCAGTTGGTAGCAAGTGTTCAACATAGCCAAAGCCACATAAAGATAACATTCTCATCTTCCTAGATTTGATAAAGTCCCCATAATGTCACTACAAAATAACCACTCTTTTCTTCTAAACTTTGACTAGATCAACACTTAGATGCAGTAACATGTCTGTATTTCTGTTACTGTATGTCTGTATTTTGTTACTGATTTTTTTTTCTTTTGAGATTTTAACCTTAGAACAGATTTACGTCCAAGCATGACTTCCATGGTAGCTAGGCTGGTAAAGAATTCACCTGCAATGCAAGAGAACCCAGTTTAACTTCTAGGTCAGGAAGATCCCCTGGAGAAGGGGACAAGAAGCAACATTTAGAAATGGAACAATGGACTATTCCAAATTGGGAAATTAATGCATCAAAGCTATATATTGTCACCCTGCTTAAGTATCAGGAGAAGGGGATGACAGATTGAGATGGTTGGATGGCATCACCAACTTGATGGACATGAGTTTGAACAAACTTAGGGAGACAGTGATCGACAAAGAAGTCTGGTGAGCTGTAGTTCATGGGGTCACCAAGAGTCAGACACGACTTAGCGACTGAACAAAAACAGCAATGACATCCTAAGAGGGTGTGACTTTTTATATTTTGTGTTAATTGATGTATTTCAAGTGCTTGTAGTAGGCTCTGTCATTTATTAGACACTATAAAATACCGTAGGAAGAATGAATTAATTTTAGAAAACAAACTCCCTATTGCTGATGTTAGAACTCTCTTCTAACTATTAGATGTAAAAGGAAAGTTGGCAGAAACAACAAGATGGACCATTCTGATGTTACTCTATGTCAGTTGGATCACTACTGATATTCCAGGCTTTATCTAATAAATTCTTCCCTTTACAACTATAAATGATATGCCAAGGGTATTATCTTGCTCTTTGAAATAAAAAATTTAGCTTTTGCCAATCAAATGTGAAGGAGTACCTGAATGTCTCCTGGAAATCTCCGGAGCTTACATTCCTCCTACTCATCACTGTTTTCAAGTCCTTTTCTCTTGGTTAGTTCAGCTTCTCTTGCTGTCGCATAAATATCGTCCCTTTCCTTTATTGAATTGCTCCATCCTGGAAAGTATCCTGGTTCTTTTGTTTCTCAAAACAGCCACTGATGTAAGGCTGTCTGCAACTGACTTTTACTGGAGATTAGAGTCAATGGATGAGGTTGACATCACAGCAGAATAAGCAAACAAGAATTGAACATTATCTCTACTCTTAAATTCCTTTGGCTATCCGACTACAAAGCACATCCAATTGGACATTCTCTTTATGGACTCCTGTGTTGTCTTATAAAAAGATACTCAGAAAACAAATTACAATACAGAGAAAATTAAAAAAAAAAAAGTTACCTTTCTTGCACATCATTTTTTTCTATACAGGGCTCCTTATGCAAACTTGTTAAAACTCTATGTAGATTCATTATAGATGCTTTTACATTTAAAGCTGGAGAAGGAAATGGCAACCCATTCCAGTCCTCTTGCCTGGAAAATCCCATGGATAGAGGAGCCTGGTAGACTACAGTCTATGGGGTTGCAGAGTCAGACACGACTGAGCGACTTCACTTCACTCATTTCTTACTTTATCATTGGAAAAGGAAATGGCAAACCACTCCAGTATTCTGGAGAATCCCATGGACAGAGGAGCCTGGCGGGCCATGGTCAGTGTGCTCACAGAGGATCAGACACGTCTGAAGTGACGAAGCAGCAGCCGCACACTTAAAACATCTTAAGCATTTTTTGAAAATTCTATATTTTTAATATTGTGCAGACAATATCCATTGGTAAACAGACTATGATCAATTTAATGATTGATATTAAGCTCACATCTAACATTTTCCATTGAAAACAATGCTCCACTCAACATATGTTTATGTTAAATTAGTTCAATGTTTAAGTTTTTTCTTTAGGATTCATCTTCAGAATGGAAATTAATAAACCCCAAAGTATGAACCTTTCTATGGCTTACATGATTTATTGGCAGCTGCATCTGAAACAGTTATATTTTTCACATGATGTTTAAAACTTTACTACATCATCTTTCTTATGGTTTGACCTGACACAAATATTTGCTGCTACTAAGGTTATTCAACTTGAGAATAACAGAGTTGACATGAAGTCTTTGAGTTTCTTATGAGGTCAGTGGGGGCTTCTGAATATCTTTCATCTTCCTTTGTTTGACTGAGATTATCTGCTTTCATGGTTGTTGACCAGTCACCTTCCAGGCTGTGTTTCCCCGGGGAATAACAAAACTATGCTTTTAAATGATGGTCTTTATAACATTTTCCTAACAGCAAAATTATACATGTTTACTGTAAAAAGATGGAAAGATGTAGAAAATAAGGATGAAACACTTAATTACTTGTAAACAGCTAGTAATGATCTCTTAATATTCATTATATGTTCCTCCTAATGTGTTAAGACATACAATGTCACACATTGTGGCCTCCACCACGTAACAACGAGGACCAGATCTACAAACAGCCTACAATCCTGAGTTTTTCAGATTCTGTCATACTATGGGACTTGATCATGCTACTAAATACAGGGTAGGAGGGGATTCAGGATTGGGAGCTCATATACACCTGTGGCAGATTCATGTCAATGTATGGCAAAACCAATATGGTATTGTAAAGTAAAATAAAGTAAAAATAAAATAAAAAAAGAAAGTACAAATTTGAACAGCTTCATGGTATGGATATACAATAATTTAGTTAAGAGTTTAACTTCTTTCTTCTTTTATCATTTTGCCTGGTTTTCTTGTATATTAAAAGATGTAATAATGATCCTTGGATATTAATCTTTTGTACAGAATTTTGATTATCACCTAAGGTGAAATTTTTGATGAATTCCTGAGCCAAAGTGCATGAGCATTTTTAAAGGATTTCAGTACAGACATCCAAACTGCCCTTCAAAAGAATTATGCCAATTTACTCTACTTTTCCTATGATGGACAATTGCTGGCAATGATGGAAAGAGGAGGTAAAAGATTATAAGTAATTTAAGATTTATTAATTTCTTACTGTGACCATTTGAACAGTATGAAAAGGCAAAATGATAGAATACTGAAAGAGGAACTCCCCAGGTTGGTAGGTGCCCGATATGCTACTGGAGATCAGTGGAGAAATAACTCCAGAAAGAATGAAGGGATGGGGCCAAAGCAAAAACAATACACAGTTGTGGATGTGACTGGTGATAGAAGCAAAGTTCAATGCTGTAAAGAGCAATATTTTATAGGAACCTGGAATGTCAGGTCCATGAATCAAGGCAAATTGGAAGGGGTCAAACAGGACATGGCAGGAGTGAACACTGACATTTTCGGAATCAGCAAACTAAGATGGACTGGAATGGGTGAATTTAACTCAGATGACCATTATATCTACTAGAGGGGGCAGGAATCCCTCAGAAGAAATGGGGTAGCCATCATGGTCAAAAAAGAGTCCGAAATGCAGTACTTGGATGCAATCTCAGACATGACAAAATGATCTCTGTTCATTTCCAAGGCAAAGCATTCAATTTCACAGTAATCCAAGTCTATGCCCCAACCATTAACACTGAAGATGCTGAAGCTGAACAGTTCTATGAAGATTAACAAGACCTTTTAGAACTAATACCCAAAAAAGTGTCCTTTTCAATTTAGGGGACTGGAATGCAAAAAGTAGGAAGTCAAGAAACACCTGGAGTAACAGGCTAATGTGGCCTAGGAATACAGAATAAAGCAGGGCAAAGGCTAATAGAGTTTTGCCAAGAAAACGCACTGGTCATAGCAAACCCCTCTTCAAACAACACAAGAGAAGACTCTACACATGGACATCATCAGATGGTCAACACTGAAGAGCTGACTGTGGCTCAGATCATGAACTCCTTATTGCCAAATTCAGACTCAAATTGAAGAAAGTAGGGAAAACCACTAGACCATTCAGGTATGACCTAAATCAAATCCCTTATGAATATACAGTGGAAGTGAGAAATAGATTTAAGGGCCTAGATCTGATACATAGAGTGCTCGATAAACTACAGACGGAGGTTCGTGACATTGTACAGGAGACAGGGATCAAGACCATCCCCATGGAAAACAAATGAAAAAGCAAAATAGCTGTCTGGGGAGGCCTTACAAATAGCTGTGAAAAGAAGAGAAGCGAAAAGCAAAGGAGAAAAGAAAAGATATAAGCATCTGAATGCAGAATTCAAAGAATAGCAAGAAGAGATAAGAAAGCCTTCCTTAGCCATCAATGCAAAGAGATAGAGGAAAACAACAGAATGGAAAAGACTAGAGATCTCTTCAAAAAAAATTAGAGATACCAAGGGAACATTTCATGCAAAGATGGGCTCGATAAAGGAAAGAAGCAGAAGATATTAAGAAGAGGTGGCAAGAATACACAGAAGAACTGTACAAAAAAGATCTACATGACCAAGATACTCACGATAGTATATGTGTACATATATATATATATATATATATATATATATGATATATAATGAAAAAAGATAACTCACCTAGAGCCAGACATCTTGGAATGTGAAGGCTAGTGGGGCTTAGAAGGCATCACTATGAACAAAGCTAGTGGAGGTGATGGAATTCCAGTTGAGCTGTTTCAAATCCTGAAAGATGATGCTGTGAAAGTGCTGCACTCAATATGCCAGCAAATTTGGAAAACTCAGCAGTGGCCACAGGACTGGAAAAGTTCAGTTTTCATTCCAATCCCAAAGAAAGGCAATGCAAAAGAATGCTCAAACTACCACACAGTTGCACTCATCTCACACACTAGTAAAGGAATGCTCAAAATTCTCCAAGCCAGGCTTCCGCAATACATGAACTGTGAACTTCCAGATGTTCAAGCTGGTTTTAGAAAAGGCAGAGGAACCAGAGATCAAATTGCCAACATCCGCTGGATCATCAAAAAAGCAAGAGAGTTCCAGAAAAACATCTATTTCTGCTTTATTGACTATGCCAAAGCCTTTGACTGTGTGGATCACAATAAACTGGAAAATTCTGAAAGAGATGGGAATACCAGACCTCCTGACCTGCCTCTTGAGAAATCTGTATGCAGGTCAGGAAGCAACAGTTAGAACTGGACATGGAACAACAGGCTGGTTCCAAATAGGAAAAAGAGTATGTCAAGGCTGTATATTGTCACCCTGCTTATTTAACTTCTGTGCAGAGTACATCATGAGAAATGCTGGGCTGGAAGAAACACAAGCTGGAATCAAGACTGCTGGGAGAAATATCAATAACCTCAGATATGCAGATGACACCACCCTTATGGCAGAAAGTGAAGAAGAATTAAAGAGCCTCTTGATGAAAGTGAAAGAGGAGAGTGAAAAAGTTGGCTTTAAAGCTCAACATTCAGAAAACGAAGATCATAGCATCTGGTCACATCTCTTCATGGGAAATAGATTGGGAAACAGTGGAAACAGTGTCAGACTTTATTTTTTTAATTTCATTTTTACTTTATTCTATGTTACAATACTGTATTGTTTTTGCCATACATTGACATGAATCAACCACAGGTGTACACAAGCTTCCAAGCCTGAAAACCCCTCCCACCTCCCACCCCATATCATCTTTCTGGATCATCCCTGTGCTCCAGCCTCAAGCATCCTGTATCCCATATCGAACATAGACTGGCGCTTCATTTCTTACATGATAGTATACATGTTTCAATGCCATTCTCCCAAATCATCCCACCCTCTCCCTCTCCCTCAGAGGCCAAAAGTCCATTCTATACCTCTGTGTCTCTTTTGTTGTCTTGGGCTCCAAAATCACTGTAGATGGTGACTGCAGCCATGAAATTAAAAGACACTCACTCTTTGGAGGGAACGTTATGACCAACCTAGATAGCATATTCATAAGCAGAGACATTGCTTTGCCAACAAAGGTCCATCTAGTCAAGGCTACGGTTTTTCCATTGATCATGTATGGATTTGAGAGTTGGACTGTGAAGAAAGCTGAGCGCCTAAGAATTAATGCTTTTGAACTGTGGTGTTGGAGAAGACTCTTGAGAGTCCCTTGGACTGCAAGGAGGTCCAACCAGTCCATTCTAAAGGAGATCAGTCCTAGGTGTTCTTTGGCAGGAATGATGCTAAACTCCAGTACTTTGACCACCTCTTGCGAAGAGTTGACTCATTGGAAAAGACTCTGATGCTGGGAGGGTTTGGGGGAAGGAGGAGAAGGGGATGACAGAGGATGAGATGGCTAGATGGCATCACTGATTCGATGGACATGAGTCCGAGTGAAGTCCGGAGTTGGTGATGGATAAGGAGGCCTGGTGTGCTGAATTTATGGGGTCACAAAGAGTCAGACATGACTGAATGACTGAACTGAACTGAACTGATGGCCATTCCGGAAGTACTTTATACCAAAAAACAAGCCAATATACAAAATATTCACAATGAATCAATAATTTTAACTGACTTCTCATGAGGTAATTTGAAACATATTTTTTAAAAGCAATAACAATGTCTTTAATTTTTAAAATGAAACTAGATGAAAAGATCCTTCCTTATAAATGTTTTCTTTCATTTTGAAATCCATTAAGGACAGAGGGAACCTACTGTATATATAACTTTTTTCCAAGTGGTATCTAACATTATTTCATAAAATTATTCACGGAATGCTCATGCAATAAAGCTATCTTGATCTTCATGAGCTAAATTATGATAGTTAATACGATCCTTTATAATAAGTATACCTTTCAAAAGCATCGTGGTTCCAGCGGCATCTGGTGAGCTCCCACTAGGTCTTGAAAATCCAGGGGAGAGGGTGTAAATCTCGCACCAGACTGTACCCATATCAGCAGCAGGTCTCCAAGGTGAACAGCCTCTGGCATGTTGGAATAATACTTCCCAGGTAGCACTAGTGGTAAAGAACCACCTCCAATGCAGGAAACCTAAGAGATGCGGGTTCAGTCCCTTAGTCGGGAAGATCCCCTGGAGGCAGGCATGGCAACTCATGGTATTCTTGCCTAAAGAATTCCATGGACAATAACCTGGCAGATTACTACATAGGGTCACAAAAAGCTGGACATGAATGAAGCAACTGAGCACCCATGAGCGTGCATACACACTCATATCTTCAAAATGTGTGAAATACTTTTAATACCTCTAGGATACAATTATGTGTAAAAAAAACATGTCTTTTACAAGAAAAACACTTTTAAAGAAATTGACAACAAGGAAACTATTATTTATACAGAGCCACACTGAATGGCATACTTGATTCAATCCAAATTCATTAGGCATGCAAGATATAGTCTCAATAATGTAGTTGATTCTACTGGGTTACAGTAAGTCAGAGAAATATGCAGTCTGGTGTGACAAGACTGCACAAACAAAAGGCCCAACTATATAAACCCATAATTCAAAAGAAATGAGTCAGGAATAAAGACCAAGCAAAGAAGAAATTGGGTAGTTATAATTTTTAGTTCAAGGTAGCTAGTCAATCCAAATTGTCCAAGAATGAATTGTTTCTCATGCCATGTTTTATAATGCTAGCAAACATTCATTTTTACGTCTATCATTCTCCTCAGAGTAGTCCATATACCATTCTCTGAGGATGCCATGTCCTTCATTTAGACATTAACACCTTCATTTCTCACTGAACAAAATACTACAGATTAATGTAATTGCTGACAGAGGTCTGTATATTTGAGGCTATGCTCTTCCCAGTAGTTCATGAATGAATGTGAGAGCTGGACCATTAAGAAGGCAGAATACCAAAGAATTCATGCTTTCAAACTGTGGTGTTGGAAAAGACTCTTGAGAGTTCCTTGGACTGCAAGGAAATCAAACCAGTCAATACTAAAGGAAATCAACCCTGAATATTCATGGGAAGGACTGATGCTGAAGCTGAAGCTCCAATACTTTGTTCACCTGATTTGAAGAGCTGACTGATTGGAAGACCCCGATGCTGGGAAAGATTGAAGACGGGAAGAGAAGAGGGCAACAGAGGATGAGATGGTTGGATGGCATCCATTCAATGGACATGAACTTGGGCAAACACCGGGAAATAGTGAGGGACAAGGAGGCCTGGTGTGCTACCATTCATGGGGTCAAAAAGAGTCAGATATGATTGAGTGACTGAACAACAACAATCTTGCTCATAGCCTAGGTGGTTAAGGTTTAGAGTGGTTAGGCATTACATTCTATGCTGTCACTTATAATCTTCACCTAAATTGCCTTATTGCAGATATCAGTCTTGAAGCCAGATGGAAAATAGGCCAAGTGTTTTTATCAATGACTGCAACTCACTTGATGAGCCCTAGAGATTTAGATGGTGTGAGGTGGGTATATGAATCTATATGCTTTCTTCAAGTTCCCTAGTGCACTTGTCAAATCTAATATGCAAGTGACTAAGAACTACTGGTTTAGACTAAAAGTGTATTTATAGACACACAAGTTCAGTTCAGTTTAGTTGCTTAGTCGTGTCCGACTCTTTGCGACCCCATGAATCACAGCATGCCAGGCCTCCCTGTCCATCACCAACTCCCGGAGTTCACTCAGACTCACATCCATCGAGTCAGTGATGTCATACAGCCATCTAATCCTCGGTCGTCCCCTTCTCCTCCTGCCCCCAGTCCCTCCCAGCATCAGAGTCTTTTCCAATGAGTCAGCTCTTCTCATGAGGTGGTCAAACTACTGGAGTTTCAGCTTTAGCATCATTCCTTCCAAAGAAATCCCAGGGCTGATCTCCCTCAGAATGGACTGGTTGGACCTCCTTGCAGTCCAAGGGACTCTCAAGAGTCTTCTCCAACACCACAGTTCAAAAGCATCAGTTCTTCAGTGCTCAGCCTTCTTCACAGTCCAGCTCTCACACCCATACATGACCACAGGAAAACCCATAGCTCTGACTAGATGGACCTTAGTCAGCAAAGTAATGTCTCTGCTTATGAATATACTATCTAGGTTGGTCATAACTTTCTTCCAAAGAGTAAGCGTCTTTTAATTTCATGACTGCAGTCACCATCTGAAGTGATTTTGGACACCAAAAAATAAAGTCTGACACTGTTTCCCCATCAATTTCCCACAACGTGAGGGAATCAGATGCCATGATCTTAATTTTCTAAATGTTGAGCTTTAAGCCAACTTTTTCACTCTCCTTTTCACTTTCTTCAACAGACTTTTTAGTTCCTCTTCATTTTCTGCCATAAGGGTGGTGTCATCTGCATATATGAGGTTATTGATATTTCTCCCAGCAGTCTTGATTCCAGCTTGTGTTTCTTCCAGTCCAGCGTATCTCCTGATGTACTCTGCATATAAGTTAAATAAGCAAGGTGACAATATACAGCCTTGACATACTCCTTTTCCTATTTGGAACCAGCCTGTTGTTCCATGTCCAGTTCTAACTGTTGCTTCCTGACCTGCATACAGATTTCTCAAGAGGCAGGTCAGGTGGTCTGGTATTCCCATCTCTTTCAGAATTTTCCACAGTTTATTGTGATCCACACAGTCAAAGGCTTTGGCATAGTCAATAAAGCAGAAATAGATGTTTTTCTGGAACTCTCTTGCTTTTTTGATGATCCAGAGGATGTTGGCAATTTGATCTCTGGTTCCTCTGCCTTTTCTAAAACCAGCTTGAACATCTGGAAGTTCACGATTCACGTATTGCTGCAGCCTGGCTTGAAGAATTTTGAGCATTACTTTACTAGCATGTGAGATGAGTGCAATTGTGTGGTAGTTTGAGCGTTCTTTTGCATTGCCTTTCTTTGGGATTGGAATGAAAACTGACCTTTTCCAGTCCTGTGGCCATTGCTGAGTTTTCCAAATTTGCTGGCATAATGAGTGCAGACTTTCACAGCATCATCTTTCAGGATTTGAAATAGCTCCACTGGAATTCCATCACCTCCACTAGCTTTGTTCATACTGATGCTTTCTAAGGCCCACTTGACTTCACATTCCAAGATGTCTGGCTCTAAATTAGTGATCACATCATCATGATTATCTGGGTCATGAAGATCTTTTTATACAGTTTTTCCATGTATTCTTGCCACCTCTTCTTAATATCTTCTGCTTCTGTTAGGTCCAGACCATTTCTGTCCTTTGTTGAGCCCATCTCTGCACGAAATGTTCCCTTGGTATCTCTAATTTTCTTGAAGTGATCTTTAGTCTTTCCCATTCTGTTGTTTTTCTCTATTTCTTTGCATTGATCACTGAAGAAGTTTTTCTTATCTCTTCTTGCTATTCTTTGGAACTCTGCATTCAGATGCTTATATCTTTCCTTTTCTCCTTGGCTTTTCACCTCTCTTCTTTTCACAGCTATTTGTAAGGCCTCCCCAAACAGCCATTTTGCTTTTTTGCATTTCTTTTCCATGGGGATGGTCTTGATCCCTGTCTCCTGTACAATGTCACAAACCTCATTCCATAGTTCATCAGGCACTCTATCTATAAGATCTAGGCCCTTAAATCTATTTCTTACTTCAACTGTATACTTATAAGGGATTTGATTTAGGTCATAACTGAATGGTCTAGTGGTTTTCCCTACTTTCTTCAATTTGAGTCTGAATTTTGTAGTAAGGAGTTCATGATCTGAGCCACAGTCAGCTCCTGGTCTTTTGTTGTTGTTGTTGTTGACTGTATAGAGCTTCTCCATCTTTCACTGCAGAGACTATAATCAATCTGATTTTGGTGTTGACCATCTGGTGATGTCCATGTGTAGAGTCTTCTCTTGTGTTGTTGGAAGTGGGTCTTTGCTATGACCAGTGCATTTTCTTGGCAAAACTCTATTAGTCTTTGCCCAGCTTCATTCCGCATTCCAAGGCCAAATTTGCCTGTTACTCCAGGTGTCTCTTGACTTCCTACTTTTGCATCCCAGTCCCCTATCATGAAAAGGACATCTTTTTGGGTGTTAGTTCTAAAAGGTCTTGTAGGTCTTCATAAAACTGTTCAACTTCAGCTTCTTCAGCATTACTGGTTGGGGCATAGACTTGGATAACTGTGATATTGAATGGTTTGCCTTGGAGACAAACAGAGTTCATTCTGTCATTTTTGAGATTGCATCCCAGTACTGAATTTCGGACTCTTTTGTTGACCATGATGGCTACTCCATTTCTTCTGAGGGATTCCTGCCTGCAGAATATAATGGTTATCTGAGTTAAATTTACCCATTCTAGTCCATTTTAGTTCGCTGATTCCTAGAATGTGGACGTTCATCCTTGCCATCTCTTGTTTGACCCCTTCCAATTTGCCTTGATTCATGGACCTGACATTCCAGGTTCCTATTCAATATTGCTCTTAGAGCATCAGATCTTGCTTCTATCACCAGTCACATCCACAACTGTGTATTGTTTTTGCTTTGGCTTCATCACTTCATTCTTTCTGGAGTTATTTCTCCACTGATCTCCAGTAGCATATTGTGCACCTACCGACCTGGGGAGTACCTCTTTTGGTATCCTATCACTTGCCTTTTCATACTGTTCATGGGGTTCTCAAGGCAAGAATACTGAAGTGGCTTACCATTCCCTTCTCCAGTGGACCACATTCTGTCAGACCTCTCCACCATGACCCGCCCGTCTTGGGTTGCCCTGCATGCATGGCTTGGTTTCATTGAGTTAGACAAGGCTGTGGTCCTAGTGTGATTAGATTGACTAGTTTTCTGTGAGTATGGTTTCAGTGTGTCTGCCCTCTGATGCCCTCTTGCAACACCTACCATCTTACTTGGGTTTCTCTTACTTTGGGCATGGGGTATCTCTTCACGGCTGCTCCAGCAAAGCACAGTTGCTGCTCCTCCTTACCTTGGATGAGGGTCATCTCCTTACCACAAGAGACACAAATATACATAAAAAGGACAGTTATTTATGAATAAGTTTGGATTAAGGATCTTTAAAAGCTTATTTGCTTTGAGGATAAATTTAAAATAATATTGTGTTGTCATTAACATTATATTTGGATTTACGAGTTAAGACATACCCAATATTTAAATCAATAATGACAGCAGGCATTCATGGACTGTCTACTAATGTGTAAAGTATCTTCTGGGTCACTTTATAAACTTTACTTAATCCTTATTACCCTCAGTTCAGTACAGTTCAGTTGCTCAGCCATGTCCAACTCTTTGCAACCCCACGAACAGCAGCACGCCAGGCCTCCCTGTTCATCACCAACTCCCAGAGTCCACCCAAACCCATATCCATCGTGTTGGTGATGCCATCCAACAATATCATCCTCTGTCATCCCCTTCTCCTCCTGCCCTCAATCTTTCCCAGCATCAGAGTATTTTCAAATGTGTCAGCTCTTCACATCAAG
Source organism: Nanger dama (assembly GCA_917880005.1). Classification (NCBI taxonomy): domain Eukaryota; kingdom Metazoa; phylum Chordata; class Mammalia; order Artiodactyla; family Bovidae; genus Nanger; species Nanger dama. The sequence continues at coordinate 45,238,326 of CAKJTW010000007.1, forward strand.
TGGTATTGGAATGCCAGCTTCAACATTAGTCCTTCCAATGAATATTCAGGACTGATTTCCTTTAGGATGGACTGACTGGATCTCCTTGCAGTCCAAGGGACTCTCAAGAGTCTTCTCCAGCACCACAGTTCAAAAGCATCAATTCTTCAGCACTCAGCTTTTGTTATAGTCCAATGCTCACATCCATACTTGACCACTGGAAAAACCATAGCCTTGAGTAGATGAACCTTTGCTGGAAAGACATGTCTCTGCTTTTTAATATGCTGTCTAGGTTGGCCGTAACTTTTCTTCCAGCTAATAAGCTCTTTGATTTCATGTCTGTAGTCATCATCTGCAGTGATTTTGGAGCCCAAAAGAATAAAGTCTGACACTATTTCCCCATCTATTTGCCATGAAGTGATGGGACTAGATGCCATGATCTTAGTTTTCTGAATGCTGAGCTTTAAGCCAACTTTTTCACTCTGCTCTTTCACTTTCATCAAAAAGCTCTTTAGTTCTTCTTTACTTTCTGACAAAGGGTGGTGTCATCTGCATATCTAAGGTTATTGATATTTCTCCTGGCATTCTTGATTTCTGCTTGTGTTTCATCCAACTCAGTGTTTCTCATGATGTACTCATGAGAAGTTAAATTAGCGGGTTGACAATATGCAGCCTTGATGTACACCTTTTCCTATTTGAAACCAGGCTGTTGTTCCATGTCCAGTTCTAACTGTTGCTTTCTGACTGCACACAGATTTCTCAATAAGCAGTTGAAGTGGTCTGATATTCCCATTTCTTGAAGAATTTTCCACAGTTTATTGTGATCCACACAGTCAAAGGCTTTGGCATAGTTAGTAAAGCAGAAATAGACGTTTTCCTGGAACTCTCTTGCTTTTACAATGATCCAGTGGATGTTGGCAATTTGATCTCTGGTTCCTCTGCCTTTTCTAAAACCAGCTTGAAGATCTGGAAGTTTGCAGTTCACATATTGCTAAAGCTTGCCTTGGAGAACTTTGAGCCTTCCTTTGCTAGTGTGTGAGATGAGTTCAATTGTGCAGTAGTTTGAGCATTCTATGGCATTGCCTTTCTTGGGGATTGGAAGGAAAACTGACCTTTTCCAGTTCTGTGGCCACTGATATTGTTGGCATATTGAGTACAGCACTTTCAAAGCATCAACTTTTAGATTTTGAAATAGCTCAACTGGAATTCCATTACCTCCACTAGCTTTGCTCATAGTGATGCTTTCTAAGGGCAACTTGACTTCATATCCCAGGATGTCTGGTTCTAGGTGATGGATCAACCATAGTGATAAGCTTGGTAATGAAGATCTTTTTGTACAGTTCTTCTGTGTATTCTTGCCACCTCTTCTTAATATCTTCTGCTACTGTTAAGTCCATACTATTTCTGTCCTTTATTAAGCCCATCTTTGCATGAAATGTTCCCTTGGTATCTCTAATTTTCTTGAAGAGATCTCTAGTCTCCCATGCTATTTTTTCCTCTATTTCTTTGCACTGATCACTGAGAGAGGCTTCCTTATCTTTCCTTGCTATTCTTTGGAACTCTGCATTCAAATAGGTATACCTTTCCTTTTCCCCTTTGTTTTTCGCTTCTCTTCATTTCACAGCCATTTGTAAGGCCTCCTCAGGAACCATTTTTCTTTTTTTGCATTTCTTTTTCTTGGGGATGGTCTTGATCCCTGTCTACTGTACATTGTCATGAGCCTACATTCATAGTTCATCAGGCACTCTGTCTATCATATTTATAATCCTTTAAATCTATTTCTCACTTCCACTGTATAATCGTAAGGGATTTGATTTAGGTCATATCTGAATGGTCTAGTGGTTTTCCCCACTTTCTTCAATTTAAGCCTGAATTTAGCAATAAGGAGTTCATGATCTGAGCCACAGTCTGCTCCTGGTCTTGTTTTTGTTGACTGTATAGAGCTTCTCCACCTTTGGCTGCAAAGAATACAGTCAGTCTGATTTCAGTATTGACCATCTGGTGATGTCCATGTGTAGAGTCTTCTCTTGTGTCATTGGAAGAGGGTGTTTGCTATGACCAGTGCATTCTCTTGGCAAATCTCTGTTAGTCTTTGCCCTGCTTCATTTTGCACTCCAAGGCCAAATTTGCCTGTTACTCCAGGTGTTTCTTGACTTCCTACTTTTCCATTCCAGTCCCCTATAATGAAAAGGACATCTTTTTTGGGTGTTAGTTCTAGAAGGTCTTGTGGGTCTTCATAGAACCATTGAACTTCAGCTTCTTCAGCATTACTGGTCAGGACATTGAATTACCATGACATTGAATGGTTTGCCTTGGAAATTAACAGAGGTCATTCTGTCATTTTGAGATTGCATCCAAGTATTGCATTTCAGACTCTTTTGTTGACTATGATGACCACTCCATTTCTTCTAATGGATTTTTGTCCACAGTAGTAGCTATAATGGTCATCTGAGTTAAATTCACACATCCCAGTCCATTTTAGTTCACTGATCCCTAAAATGTGCACATTCACTCAGATGTAAGCTATTACATCTATTTCACATATTAGGAATCAAAGACTCAAGAGAGGTAAAACGATTTATACTAAGTGAAACCAAAACAGTTTATAAAGCAAATCCAAGGGGAACATCATTCCCAATCTCCCTCTACTTTTCAATTTTACTTTAACAATTTTTTAAAAAGATCAAGCTTTATATCTACTGGTTATTAAATCAAGTCCACACATTTCAGAGTGTGGGAACTGTCCTCAACTAATTAATATAAAAATTTGTCCATATTTTGGCTTAAGAAAGATATCAATAATGAGAAAACATTTACGAGAACATTCAAAAAATTGTATTAATTGTTTTCTCCCCTTCTTGGAAGGCTTGAATCCAAAACGAGATATTTCTGAAGAGCAGTGGGAACAGAGAGCTATTCAAAGCCATAAGTATGCTTCAGAGTAATGGTTTACAGGACCTAAGGGACCCAAAGCAGTAGAACCATTTATTATCAAGTGATACATAAAATTTGCTACAAAATAAAAATTGTTTCAATTCATTTCAGTTCAGTTGCTCAGTCATGTCTGACTCTTTGTGACACATGGACTGCAGCATGCCAGGCTTCCCTGTCCATCACCAACCCCTAAAGCTTGCTCAATCTCATGTCCATTGATGTGGTGATGGCATCCAACCGTCTCATCCTGTAATCCCCTTCTTATCCCACCATCAGTCTTTCCCAGCATCCGGGTCTTTTCCAATGAGTCAATGGCATCACATGGCCAATGTACTGGAGTTTCAGCTTCAGCATCAATATTACAAAGAATATTCAGGACTGATTTCCTTTAGGATTGACTGGTTTGATCTCCTTGCAGTCAAGGGACTCTCAAGAGTCTTCTCCAACACCACAGTTCAAAAGCATCAATTTTTTGGTGCTCAGCTTTCTTTACAGTCCAACTCTCACATCCATACATTACTACTGGAAAAACCATAGCTTTGACTAGATGGACATTTGTTGACAAGGTAAAAGTGAAAGTGAAGTCGCTCACTCGCGTCCGACTCTTTGCAACCCTATGGACTATAGCCTACCAGGTTTCTCTATCCATGAGATTTTCCAGGCAAGAGTACCAGAGTGGGTTGCCTTTTCCTTCTCCAGAGGATCTTCCAGACCCAAGGATCAAACCCAGATCTCCTGCATTATCAAGTGATACATAAAATTTGCTACAAAATAAAATTGTTTCAATTCATTTCAGTTCAGTTGCTCAGTCATGTCTGACTCTTTGTGACACATGGACTGCAGCATGCCAGGCTTCCCTGTCCATCACCAACCCCTAAAGCTTGCTCAATCTCTTGTCTTGTTAGTCACTCTTGTCTTGTTAGTCATAACTTTTCTTCCAAGGAGCAAGTGTCTTTTAATTTCATGGCTGCAGTCACCACATGCAGTGATTTTTAAGCCCAAGAAAGTAAAATCTATCATTGTTTCCCCATCTATATGCCATGAAGTGATGGGACAAATGCTATGATCTTCTTTTTTTTTTTGAATGTTGAGTTTTAAGCCAGCTTTTTCACTCTCCTCTTTCACTTTCATCAAGAGGCTCTTCAGTTCCTCATTGCTTTTTGCCATAATGGTGACATCATCTCGGAATCTGATGTTCTTGACATTCCCCCAGCAATCTTGATTCCAGCTTGTGCTTCATCCAGCCTAGCACTTTACATAGTGTATTCTGCATATAAGTTAAATAAGCACGGTAACAATATACAGCCTTGACATACTTCTTTCTCAATTTAGAACCAGTCTGTTGTTCCATGTCTAATTCTAGCTGTTGCTTCTTGACCTGCATACAGATCTCAGGAGGCATGTAAGGTGATCTGCTGTTCCCATCTCTTTAAGAATTTTGCAGTTTGTTGTGACCCACACAGTCAAAGGCTTTGGCATAGTCAGTAAATCAGAAATAGATGTTTTTTCTGAAACTATCTTGCTTTTTCAATGATCCAATGGATGTTGGCAATTTGATCTCTGGTTGGTTCTTCTGCTTTTTCTAAAACCAGCTTGAACATCTGGAAGTTCACAGTTCATGTATTGCTGAAGCCTGACTTGGAGAATTTTGAGCATCCCTTTACTAGTGTGTGAGGTGAGTGCAATGTGCAGTAGTTTGAGCATTCTTTGGCATTGCCTTTCTTTGGGATTGGAAGGAAAACTGACCTTTTCCTGTCCTGTGGCCACTGCTGTGTTTTCCAAATTTGCTGGTATACTTAGTGCAGCACTTTCAAAGCATCATCTTTTAGGATTTGAAATAGCTCAACTGGAATTCCATCACCTCCTCTAGCTTTGTTCACAGTGACACTTCCTAAGGCCCACTTGACTTCACATTACAGGATGTCTGGCTCTAGGTGAGTGATCACATCATCGTGGTTATCTGGGTCATGAACATCTCTTTGTATAGTTCTGTGTATTCTTGCCACCTCTTCTTAATATCTTCTGCTTCTGTTAGGTCCATACTATTTCTGTCCTTTATTGTGCCCATTGTTGTACAATAATTTCCCTTATTATCTCTTGTTTTCTTAAAGAGATCTCTAGTCTTTCCCATTCTGTTGTTTTTCTCTATTTCTTTGCACTGATCACTGAGGAAGGCTTTCTTATTTCTCCTTGCTATTCTTTGGAACTCTGCATTCAAATGGATATATCTTTCCTTTTCTCCTTTGCTTTTCACTTCTCTTCTTTTCACAGCTATTTTTAAGGCCTCCTCAGATAAGCATTTTGCCTTTTGCATTTCTTTCTTGAGGATGGTTTTGATCACTGTCTCATATACAGTTTCACAAAGCTCTGTCTGTAATTCTTTAGGCACTCTGTCTGTCAGATCTAATCCTTTGAATCTATTTGTCAGTTCCACTGTGTAATCGTAAGGGATTCCATTTAGGTCATACCTGAATGGGATAGAGGTTTTCCCTGTTTTCTTTAATTTATGTCTTATTTTGGCAATAAAGAGTTCATGATTTGAGCCACAGTCAGGTCCTGGTCTTGTTTTTGCTGACTGTATAGAGATTTTCCATCTTTGGCTGAAAAGAATATAATCAATCTGATTTTGGTACTGACCATCTGGTGATGTCCATATGTAGAGTCTTTTCTTGTGTTATTGGAAGAGGGTTTTTGCCAAGACCCTCTTGAAACACTCTGTTAGCCTTTGCCCTGATTCATTTTGTACTTCAAGGCCAAGTTTGCCTGTTACTCCAGGTATCTCTTGACTTCCTACTTTTGTATCCCAGTCCCCTATAATGAAAAGGACATCTTTTTTTTGCATGTTAGTTCTGGAAGGTCTTGTAGGTCTTCATAGGACCACTCAGCTTCAGCTTCTTCATCATTACTGGTTGGGGCATAGACTTGGATTACTGTGATATTGAATGGTTTTCCTTAGAATTGAACAGAGATCATTCTGTCGTTTTTGAGATTGCATCCACGTACTGCATTTCGGACTCTCTTATTGACTATGATGGCTACTCCATTTCTTCTAAGGGATTCCTGCCCACAGTATTAGATATAATGGTCATCTGAGTTAAATTCGCTCATTCAGTCCATTTTAGTTCACTGATTTCTAAAGGGCAATGTTCACTCTGCCATCTCCTGTTTGACCACTTCAAGTTTACCTTGATTCACGGACCTAACAGTCCAGGTGCCTCTGCAACATTGCTCTTTCCATCACAAGACTTTCCTTCCATCACCAGTCACACCCATAACTGGGTGTTGTTTTGCTTTGGCTCTGTCTCTTCATTCTTTCTGGAGTTATTTCTCCACTCTTCTCTAGTGGTATATTGGGCACTTACTGACCTGGGAAGTTCATCTTTCAGTGGCCTGTCTTTTTGTCTTTTCATACTGTTCATGGGGTTCTCAAGGCAGGAATACTGAAGTGGTTTGTCATTCCCTTCTCTAGTGGACCACATTTTGTCAGACCTCTCCACTATGACTCGTCTGTCTTGGGTGGCCCTACACAGAACAGCTCATAGTTTCATTATGTTAGACAAGGCTGTGGTCCATGTGATCAGCTTGATTAAATTTCTGTGACTGGTTTTCATTCTGTCTGCCCTCTTATGGATAAGGATAAGAGGCTTATGGAAGCTTCCTGATGGACTCAACTGACTGTGGGGGAAACTGGGTCTTGTTCTAATGGATGAGACCATGCTCAGTAAATCTTTAATCCAATTTTCTGTTGATTGGTGTGGCTGGTTTCCCTCCCTGTTGTTTGACTTGAGACCAAACTATGGTTGAGATAATGAAGATAATTTTTACCTCCTTCAAAAAGTTGCATGCAGGCACTGCCACACTCAGTGCTGCCAACCTGCAGCAGGCCACCTCCGGCCCATGCCTCTGCCAGAGACTCTTGGACACTCGGGCAAGTCTGGGTCAGTCACTTGTGGGGTCACTTCTCCCCTTTTCCTGGGTTCTGGTGTGCACAAATTTTTGTGTCTGCTGTACCCAGAGCCTCTGACTCTGCAGCAGGCCATTGCTGACCTGTAGCTCCGCAGGAGACACTCCAGACATTCAAAGGCAGGTCTGCTCCAGTCTCTGTGGGTTCTTCTGGTGCACACAAGGTTTTGTCTGACCCCTCCAAGCATCTCTGGCAGGTATGGGGTTTGATTCTAAATGTGATTTCACCCCTCCTACTGTCTTACTGGAGCTTCTCCTTTGCCCTTGAGGGATCCAACATTCTTTTGTTGATGGTTGTTCAGCAGTGAGGTGTAATTTTGCAGTTCTCATAGGAGATGAATGTACATCCTTCTACTCTGTCATCTTTATTATTACCCTCCAGGTAATATGGTAAAAATTCTTTCTTCCAGGTTAAATGTTTCATTGGCCTAGCTTCAGCTAAAAGGGATGTTTGAGTACATCATGAGAATTGCTGGACTAGAAGAAACACAAGCTGGAATCAAGATTGCTGGGAGAAATATCAATAACCTCAGATATGCAGATGATACCACCCTTATGGCAGAGGGTAAAGAAGAACTAAAGAGCCTCTTGATGAAAGTGAAAGAGGAAAGCGAAAAAGTTGGCTTAAAGCTCAACATTCAGAAAACAAAGATCATGGCATCCGGTCCCATCACTTCATGGGAAATAGATTGGGAAACAGTGGAAACAGTGTCAGACTTTATTTTTGGGGGCTCCAAAATCACTGCAGATGGTGACTGCAGCCATGAAATTTAAAGACGCTTAATCCTTGGAAGAAAAGTTTTGAACAACCTAGATAGTATATTCAAAATCAGAGACATTACTTTGCTGACGAAGGTCTGTCTAGTCAAGGCTATGGTTTCTCCTGTGGTCATGTATGGATGTGAGAATTGGACTGTGAAGAAGGCTGAGCGCCGAAGAATTGATACTTTTGAACTGTGGAAGGATTGGGGGCAGGAGGAGAAGGGGACGATAGAGGATGAGATGGCTGGATGGCATCACGGACTCGATAAACGTGAGTCTGAGTGAACTCCGGGAAATGGTGATGGACAGGGAGGCCTGGCGTGCTACAATTCATGGGGTCGCGAAGAGTCGGACACAACTGAGTGACTGAACTGAACTGACCTGTTAAATGTCATGCAAATGAGAAGACAATAAAGTCCATATCACTGAAGTTATAAAATAATGTTAGAGCGGTTGCAATATCAAGTTATACCTTTCCTGTTTCACATGATATTGCTTTTCATAAATCAGGAGTGGATTCATGTTTACTTCCTTCACAGTCTTCAATAAGGATTTCTTACACTTTTTATCCACTGGTTAGAAATAGATCAATGAACGCTTCATCTTCAAATAGAAAGTAAAAGGACATTTTTTAATAAGAAAGTGGTATTCTTCTATTCATATCATGCAAGAGATTTTCTAGAAAATTGATTTCACCTCAGAACCCTATCTCAAAATCAAAGAAATGAACTGGATTCAGGTTCAAGGACACTGTTTGGCACAAAACATTGTAACTCAGTTCTTTCTGCACTACTCCAAGCTAACTCAATCCAGTAAGAGAAAATATGTCTATAACACTTATTTTGAATAATGTCAATTTTTTCATATTATTTTTATTAACATGTTTTAAGTTAGTTTCTTTTCTTTTCACTTTTCAATTAATTATCGACTTATGTACATGGACTTTGCATTTTCCCTAATAAGAAATAACAACACAATGTAAAGGCTAAAGGAGTGGAGAGTCAGATAACTCAAGTTTAACTCCCAGTTTTCTCTAGACTTATGAATTGATCCAGTAACAGAACACCTTAAGTTCCTCATCTCCCCTATTCTGCTGTTAGAAACAACCCAGTATCAGTTGAGAAGATGACTGTGATAACAAAATACAATTACATATAGAAAAAAGATTAAAAATGAAAACATTACTTCCCAAAGCATGATGCAAAGAAAATCAGTCCTGTGAAGTGGTCTATGAAAGAAAGGACAGCAGTCAAGTAAGTTTGGGAAATGCTAGGAGGCTTGCAATTGATAATCAAAATGTCAAAATATTTTAACAACTCCCATAGTCACAGTGAGGAGACATGTAAAACTTGATCTTTTGCTCACTATTCCCCTACCTAATTTGACCGTGCTACTTTCTGACTGTGAGCATCTTACTGCTTAGATCTGATATACAGTATAATTTGGAAAGTATGCTGCTGCTGCTGCTAAGTCGCTTCAGTCGTGTCCGACTGTGCGACCCCATAGACGGCAGCCCTCTAGGCTCCCCAGTCCCTGGGATTCTTCAGGCAAGGACACTGGAGTAGGTTGCCATTTCCTTCTCCCTGGAAGGTATAGAATGCATTAAATTATATTTATATAATGTATGCATTAAATTATACTAAAGTACAGCGATATTACACAATTAGGCTTAATTTGGAATAAAGTTAAATTTCAGTTTCTGATTTATTAATTAGAAAATAAGACTGTGCCAAAAATACAATGAAGAATTTTTTTAAAAATATAAAACTGTCAGTTTAAGAAATACTTTGACACTCCTATTTCCTTCCTGTCATCATGAGTGGCTATAAAATGCTTTTTCATTTTGTCATAAACAATAAAGTGAAAATGAAAGTGAACTATCTCAGTCGTGTCCTACTCTTTGCGAACCCATGGACTGGCAGCCTACTAGGCTCCTCCCTCCATTGGATTCTCCAGGCAAGAGTACTGGAGTGGGTTGCCATTTCCTTCTCCAGGGGATCAAACCTGGGTCTCTCACATTCCAGGCAGACACTTTAACCTCTGAGCCACTGGGGAAGCCCAATATCATAAACAATAACCCCCCAAAAGTTTTTTCTAATGGGAAAAATATTAGATCAAATTTTCTCATCTTTTTAACCTCTAATGATTTTTATATAATACTTGTAATAGAGGAAACATCTCTCCCCTGCCACTACTCCAACACAAATCCTGATTGCTATGAGGAAAAATCTATTGTGAAGATAACTGCTGGTCTCTCTCTACTTCTTTGCTATATTCATCCCTGAAGAGCAGAGCAGTATATCTGACAAATAACTAGAGAACAAGCTTACTGGCCAAGAGTAAGAATTATTCTCACATTCCTCAATCTTCGCAGGAGAGGCCAACCATGGGGAGAAGGGGATTGCCTCAGCCATTGGTTAACAACCTCTTTCTAGGGTGTGATTATCTGATGGATATGGCTTTCATAATAAATTACATTCTTATCAGTTCAGTTCAGTATAGTCACTCAGTCGTGTCCGACTCTTTGCAACCCCATGAACTGCAGCACGGCAGGGCTCCCTGTCCATAACCATCTCCCGGACTTCACTCAGACTCATGTCCATCGAGTCAGGGATGCCATCCAGCCATCTCATCCTCTGTCGTCCCCTTCTCCTCCTGCTGCCAATCTCTCCCAGCATCAGGGTCTTTTCCAATGAGTCAACTCTTCCCATAAGGTGGCCAAAGTACTGGAGTTTCAGCTTCAGCATCAGTCCTTCCAATGAACACCCAGGACTGATCTCCTTTAGGATGGACTGGTTGGATCTCCTTGCAGTCCAAGGGACTCTCAAGAGTCTTCTCCAACACCACAGTTCAAAAGCATCAATTCTTCAGCGCTCACCTTTCTTCACTGTCCAACTCTCACATCCATACATGACTACTGGAAAAACCATAGCTTAGACTAGACAGACATTTGCTGGCAAAGTAATGCCTCTGCTTTTCAATATGTTATCTAGGTTGGTCAAAATTTTCCTTCCAAGGAGTAAGTGTCTTTTAATTTCATGGCTGCAGTCACCATCTGCAGTGATTTTGGAGACCCAAAAAATAAAGTCTGATGCTGGTTCCACTGTTTCCCCATCTATTTCCCATGAAGTGATGGGACCAGATGCCATGATCTTCGTTTTCTGAATGTTGAGCTTTAAGCCAACTTTTTCACTCTCCTCTTTCACTTTCATCAAGAGGCTTTTTAGTTCTTCTTCACTTTCTGCCATAAGGGTGGTGTCATCTGCATATCTGAGGTTATTGATATCTCTCCCAACAATCTTGATTCCAGCTTGTGCTTCTTCCAACCCAGCATTTCTCATGATGTACTCTGAATATAAGTTAAATAAGCAGGGTGACAATATACAGCCTTGACGTACTCATTTTCCTATTTGGATCCAGTCTGTTTTTCCATGTCCAGTTCTAACTGTTGCTTCTTGACCTGCATATAGGTTTCTCAAGAGGCAGGTCAGGTGGTCTGGTATGCCCATATCTTTCAGAATTTTCCACAGCTCATTGTGATCCACACAGTCAAAGGCTTTGGCATAGCCAAGAAAGCAGAAATAGACGTTTTTCTAGAACTCTCTTGCTTTTTCGATGACCCAGTGAATGTTGGCAATTTGATCTCTGGTTCCTCTGCCTTTTTAAAACTAGCTTGAACATCTGGAAGTTCACAGTTCACGTATTGCTGAAGCCTAGATTGGAGAATTTTGAGCATTCCTTTAATAGCATGTGAGATGAGTGTAGTTGTGTATTAGTTGAGCATTCTCTTGCCTGGAAAATTCCATGGATGGAGGAGCCTGGTAAGCTGCAGTCCATGGGATCGCTAAGTCAGACATGACTGAGCAACTTCACTTTCACCTTTCACTTTCATGCATTGGAGAAGGAAATGGCAACCCACTCCAGTGTTCTTGCCTGGAGAATCACAGGGACGGGGGAGCCTGGTAGGCTGCCATCTATGGGATCGCACAGAGTCGGATACGACTGAAGTAACTTAGCAATAGCAATAGCAACTGAGCATTCTTTGGCATTGTCTTTCTTTGGAATTGGAATGAAAACTGACCTTTTCCAGTCCTGTGGCCACTGCTGAGTTTTCTAGGTTTTCTGGTGTATTGAGTGCAGCACTTTCACAGCATCATCTTCCAGGATTTGAAATGGCTCAACTGGAATTCTATCATCGCCACTAGCTTTGTTTGTAGTGATGCTTTCTAAGGCCCACTTGACTTCACATTCCAGGATGTCTGGCTCTAGGTGAGTGATCACACCATCGTGATTATCTGGGTCATGAAGATTTTTTTGTATAGTTCTTTTGTGTATTCTTGCCATCTCATCTTAATATCTTCTGCTTCTGTTAGGTCCATACCATTTCTGTCCTTTATCAAGCCCATTTTTGCATGAAATGTTCCCTCGGTATCTCTAATTTTTTTGAAGAGATCTCTAGTCTTTCTCATTCTGTTGTTTTTCTCTGTTTCTTTGCACTGATCCTTAAGGAAGGCTTTCTTTTCCTTCCTTGCTATTCTTTGGAACTCTGCATTCAGATGCTTAATATCTTTCCTTTTCTCCTTTGCTTTTTGCTTCTCTTCTTTTCACAGCTATTTGTAAGGCCTCCTCAGACAGCCATTTTGCTTTTTCTGCATTTCTTTTCCATGTGAATGGTCCTGATCTCTGTCTCCTGTACAATGTCACAAACCTATGTCCATAGTCCATCAGGCACTCTATCTATCAGATCTAGTCCCTTAAAACTATTTCTCACTTCCACTGTATCATCGTAAGGGATTTAATTTAGATCATACCTGAATGGTCTAGTGGTTTTCCCTACTTTCTAAAATTTAAGTCTGAATTTGGCAATAAGGAGATCATGATCTGAGCCACAGTCAGCTCCCAGTCATTTTTTTGCTGATTGTATAGAGCTTCTCCATCTTTGGCTGCAAAGACTACAATCAATCTGATTTTTGTGTTGACCGTCTGGTGATGTCCATGTGTAGAGTTTTCTCATGTTGTTGGAAGAGGGTGTTTGCTATATAACCAGTGCTTTCTCTTGGCAAAGCTCTATTAGCCTTTGCCCTTCTTCATTCCATACTCCAATGCCAAATTTGCCTGTTACCCCTGGTGTTTTTGAATTCCTACTTTTGCATTCCACTCCCTATAATGAAAAAAAATATCTTTTTTGAATGTTAGTTCTAAAAGGCCTTGTGGGTCTTCATAGAACTGTTCAACTTCAGCTTCTTCAGTGTTACTGGTTGGAGCATAGGCTTGGATTACCGTGATACTGAATGGTTTGTTTGGGAAATGAACAGAGATCATTCTGTCATTTTTGAGATGCATCCAAGTACTGCATTTCCAACTCTTGTGGACCATGATGGCTACTCCATTTTTTCTAAGGGATTTCTGCCCACAGTAGTAGATATAATGGTCATCTGAGTTAAATTCACCCATTCCAGTCCATTTTAGTTTGCTGATTCCTAGAATGTGGACGTTCACTCTTGCCATCACCTGTTTGACCACTTCCAACTTGCCTTGATTCATGAACCTGACATTCCATGTTCCTATGCAATATTGCTCTTTACTGCATCAGACCTTGCTTCTATCACCAATCACATCCACAGCTGGGTATTGCTTTTGCTTTGGCTCCATCTCTTTATTCTTTCTGGAGTTATTTCTCCACTGGTCTCCAGTAGCATATTAAGTACCTATCGACCCAGGGAGTTCCCCTTTCAGTATCCTATCATTTTGCCTTTTCATACTGTTCCTGGGATTCTCAAGGCAAGAATACTGAAGTGTTTTGCCATTCCCTACACTCTTATATAAAGCCACTATTAAAGAGAATTGAGTTTTACTTCCAAATTTATTACTTACTTAATTTCAAAAATTATATAAGATCTAGGTAGAAAAGAATATTGCTATTTTGGGAAGCTCGCTTATCAATTCCAACAATGTGTCTCACAAATTCTCATCAAATTCTAACCAAAATGATGGAAGTTATCCACATGTTTCATAGAACATCTCACAGATGAGATGTTTGTAGCAGAGACCAGTTTCATACTGGTCTGATATTTTCAAGTTGCTCCTTCAAAGTGCTTGGACTGATTAGAAAAATTCTGAAATGATTGTATCTTGAGAAAGGGCTCACAAAGTTCACCTTTTTCCTGTGGTAATGGCTTCAATTTGGGCCTCCACCCCCAAATTCTTTGTTCTTTGTCTTAGAACCAAGGTCAAGTGCTTCAGTTAAGGTTCCCAAGCAGGTGTTACAGGTTTCAGAGGATGCTCAGCTTATTTCTATGCTATTTCCAGTCCCATGTATAATAATTACCTCTGCTTACCTGTAAGCCCCCTTTACTGGCTATTTTTTCTCTCAATCTCACTTCTCTACCTGCCAAATAAATACTAAACTTAAAATGTCCTGCCATGCTATCTGCAGGCAAACTATTTTACTTCTTCATCATGGTTACACATGCAACACATCTTACATAGCATATCATGTTATTATCATATTATAGTAACAATCATGAGATATAAATTGGTTTTGCACTTCTATGATACATCAACTCTTAAAAATATTGAACTTCGTATTCTCAGCACATAGTATGGTGCCTAGAATATTAAAGATGCTTAATAATTACTTGCTAAGTGCAATGTTAAACCAGAAAAAGCCAAAACTATAAAGACAGTAAAAATATTAGCAATCACCAGGCATTGGGGAGGAGAAAGGGATGGATGGATAGGCAGAGCCCAGAAGACTTTAAAGCAGTGAAAACATTCTGTATTCTACCATAATGATAGATACATTTCATTATACATTTATCCAGACCCATCAAATGTATAACACCAGGAGTTAATTAATGTAAACTATGGACTTTGGGTGATAGTGATGTGCCAATACTTATTTATCAATTTTAACAAACGTACCATTCTGATCCCTGGAGAAGGAAATGGCAACCCACTCCAGTATTCTTGCCTGGAGAATTCCATGGACAGAGGAGCCTGGCAGGCTACAGTCCATGGGGTCTCAAAAAGCGGATATGACTTAGCAAATAAACCACCACCACCACTCTGATAGGGGCTGTTGATAACAGGGGAAGCTATGTATGTATACAAATAGGGTTATGAGAAATCTCTGTATTTTCCCTTCAATTTTCCTGTGAACTTTCAAAAAATAAAGTCAATTAAAATCAAAAAAATACAATTGTAACAAATAAAGAGCTTAGGATTTTAAATACTATTTGATTTCTTCGAATACTTCTCATAAAGTGAATAATCATTAATAAGAAAGGAAAAAGATCAATATATTCTGGGTCTACCCAGAATGAAGCTAAGCTATGGTTGACAAACAGAGTATTAAGCCAAAATTATAAGTGTGTATTAGCCTTGCCAGGTTATTCTCTGGTATAACATAAATGAATTGTTTTTATGTGAAAATCCACATCTTTTTAACATATGTATTTTTAAGCAAAAAGAAATAGTTTATCTGGTTTTCATTGCATTAAAGATCACCGCGCTGTTTTGCATATTATGCCTTAATGCCAAACTATTCATGCACACATTTCTACTCATAGTAAATAGTCACCTCAAAGCATTACCTTTAGGTTTAAAAGAGATAACTGACATAAAATATCTGTGACAGTGACTGAGACATAGCATATACTCATGTTTCCTACCTTTTCAACTTGGCTATCAAATTTGAAATTGATCACCTTTGAAAATTAACAATTCATATATACTATGTAAGTATTCTGGTGTGACGCTACAGAGAATAAAGGAATAAACTAAATGTGCATTTGTTTTGAGGCTGCTGTTGAGATTCAACCACAAGATTTTGCCAGAAGTTCTTAACATTTTGATTCTGTTTCATATAAGTCAATTCCTTAAGAGAATTGGTCTGTTTTACAGAAAATAAGACCCTTCCTAGATTAATACATAAGATTGGCTCCCAAACAACATGACACTCACATAAAGGCCAGAGTCCATTGATTAATGTAAAATAGGAAGCATAATAGCACAAATGCCTCTCAAAATTCTTAAACATTTGATTTCCTATAGAATTTAATGAAAGCATCTAAACACAGGTGGAATAATAAAGGAGATTCACAATGCAGACTCTTAAAACCACTAAACTATCACAGCTAGGAAAGGTATTTCAGAAGAAAACTCTAAAGCTTTTGAAAGTAAACAAAGATATTTTTAGGCAAAACGCTAACCATAAAAAAATACAGTAAATTGAACTCTGCTCTTCTAAAGACACTAATAAGAAAATGAAAAGGCAAACTGAGTGAAATTATTTTGTATTACATATAACAAAAAGCTAGTATCCAATATATATTAAAAACTTGAAATCAATCATTTAAAACTGGGCAAATATTTCATAGACACTTCACAAAAACAAGTTATCTGAACAGTCAAGAAGCCTCTGAAAAGACACTCAAACATCATGAGGAATCATAAAAATGCAAATTAAAAGCATACTCATCCTGCAATACTAATACATATCCACTAGAGCTGCTAAGATTAAAGACTGATAATACCTACTGTTGGGGAAGACATGCAGCAACTGTAACTCAGACTGTTGGTAGATATGTAAAGGCGTAAAGCCACTTTGTAAACCAGCTAGACTTTTTTCTTAAAAGTAAACATAATTTTGTCATCAAATCCAGCAATTCCAATCCAACAATCCCACATTTAGGCATTTACCTGATAGAAATGAAAACAGGCCCACAAAAAGCAACTTTTTCAAATAGTCAGGAACTGGAAGTAACCCAAGTATGAACAGATAAATTATAGTTTTCCTATGCAATGGGATATTACTTAGCAATGAAAATAAAATTATTGATTCATAGAACACACAACAAGTAAATCTCAAAAACATATTAATAATTCAAAGCAAGGGAAGCCAAATGAAGATTTTTTTTCTAGGTGAAACTCTAGAAAAAAACTAATTTGTAATGACAGAGTAGATTGAACATAGTGAAGAACTGACTACACATGGAGTCATGAAAGAAATTTTTAAGTAACTTAGGGGATGTTCTGTATCTTGATTGTGATGGTGGTTGTTACAGTTCTACACAAACTTACTGAACTGTACACCTAAAATGATTGCACTTTACACTTCAATTAATGTGATTTTAAAATCTATATTCATAAAAAAGTATTACTGTACACTTATGACCAGGAGAAAATATTGCAATTGAAGTTGTAAAATCTACTTTTTCCTAATGTGGATTCCCCAGAACATTTCCTGAGATAAAGATTTGAATGAAAGCAGTTAATATTGGAGATGATTGTAGAAGGCATCAGTAATAAAGTGAGACCAAAAAGGGAATTCAGTAAGGTGTGCTGCATGAAGTTAGTTACTACTGTGGGATTTGGTGAACCAGTGTACAGCACACCCCTAAAAAATTATCCCACCTCAGGATCAGTGGTTGAGGGCTGCTCCAGTCATTGCTGGAAGCCTGTTCCCTGTGCTCCTGCAGAGCATCAGTTCCCGGTCACATCTGGCCTGCTGCACAAGTAGCAAAGCAGGCTCCAGCAGACAGAGAATGCCTTTGGGAGGAAAAAAAAAAAAAAATGCAGGTACTGACAGCTGGAAGTTGAGCTGATGTGGACTGAAGTGGGAAGGGGAATAGGGACTTGGGCAGGACACTGGCAGTGCCTGCTACAATGTTACCAGAAAAGAACACTCAGCAGTTCAAAATACCTTCAGCTCAGTTCAGTTCAGTCACTCAGTCGTGTCCGACTCTTTGCGACCTCATGAATCGCAGCACGCCAGGCCTCCCTGTCGATCACCATCTCCCGGAGTTCACTCAGACTCACGTCCATCAATTCAGTGATGCCATCCAGCCATCTCATCCTCTGTCGTCCCCTTCTCCTCCTGCCCCCAATCCCTCCCAGCATCAGAGTCTTTTCCAATGAGTCAACTCTTCACATGAGGTGGCCAAAGTACTGGAGTTTCAGCTTTAGCACCATTCCTTCCAAAGAAATCCCAGAGTTGATCTCCTTCAGAATGAACTGGTTGGATCTCCTCGCAGTCCAAGGGACTCTCAAGAGTCTTCTCCAACACCACAGTTCAAAACCATCATTTCTTCGGAGGGAGCAATCATTAGCAGCAATGTATTTCTAAATATAGTATTTGAGACACTTGAGTGTTATACCTAACAATTTTTATTCTACAACAAGAGAGCACTAAACATTATCCCAGAGGTCTAGGAGAATATAAATTCCAACATACAAAGTGAAACACTTAGAGTTTTTATTATTTTGTTTCTTTAATGACAAGAGTCAGCATCAACCAATGTCTATAACTAGCTATTCAATACCATATATATTTAAATTTTTAAATGAACATAAATTCTAAATAGTCAATCTCCAGGCACAATACTTTTCAATTAATTGTCCCATGATAGTACATCTATATGGATCTAACACATTAGCCAAGACTTAATGACATGAATAATCACACAAGCTATTGTTTCTAGACATATGAATTATTACAGCCTCTCCATTTTGTGACTTGTAGATTCTTAGTTTTCAAAAGTTTGATTGAACATTTCTAGAAAAACTGAGTTCATGTCTAATGTTAGTACTCAGATTATTAAAAGGTTTGTAGATTAACATAATTCTGGTGGGAACACTTGATTTTAAAGTATGCCTCAAATATGTTTCCAGACATTTTAGGACAAAGTAATAGCTTAAAACTTTATTATTTTGCTTTTTCAATTTTTCAGTTCAGTTCAGTCTCTCAGTCATGTCTGACTCTTTGTGACCCTATGGACTGCAGCACACCAGGCCTCCCTGTCCATCACCAACTCCCAGAGTTTATTCAAACTCATGTCCATTGAGTCGGTAATGCCATCAAACCATCTCATCCTCTGTCATCCCGTTTTCCTTCCACCTTCAATTTTTCCCAGCATCAGGGTCTTTTCAAATGAGTCATTTAAATTCAAATAAGTCAAATTGAAGGTAGTTAAATATAAAATAGAATCATAAAGTATTCATAACATCTTTCAGAATTTCCTTTTGTTAATAACATTGGTCTAACCTATCTGTTCATAAATTTCTTATCACCCAATTTTGTTGTTCTTGACTTTTTACTTTTAAAAACTGTTTTGTAAATATGGAGGAAAATTGGATCCCTCTTATAAGAATAAAGAATATACACACAATTTGGGAAATTTCTTGGCTTCCACAAAAATCAGCTCTGTACCCGTGCCCTTCCTGCAGATTATATGTAGGTCTGCTTAGACATCAATTGAGCTTCAAAATAAACATGAAGAGATTTACATATTACATTTTTCTATTTACCTGTTCCCTCCAATTTACATAAAAGCTTTTTTTGTCTCAGATTTTCACAATGGATAACAAACTTATTAGTTAATAAACAGGAGATGATTCATGCTTATCTGTAACTTCAGCTAATTTCAAAGCAGGTTTTAAAGCATGTATCTTTACAAAGCACCTATCTTTATGTGTAACCTGAAGATACCAAATAGGGAAGGCATCACTGATTTCTCTCACACATCAGAACCAGTCCAGACAATCTTAGGTTCTATATCCAGGATCTGATGGTTCTCACTGCCAATATTGCTACCCCATGGCCTAAATGTGAGGCTCTCTTTTCCCACCTATTACAACAGCTGCACACCTGGCCTCCCTGCTTCAACCATCCCCCTATATTCCATTCTCCACAGTCCTTTTAAAACATAAATCACATCAAATCACTCTTCTGCTCTAAGCCCTCTCAAGTTTCCTTTCACAATCTTAGGTAAGGTCAAACTCATGCTTCCTTTCTTGGCTATCTTCTAAGGTTCACTACAGTGCTAATTCTCTTGTAATCACTCTAGCTATTTTTGCCTTTCATTAAAACCACACCAAGCCAGCCTTGACTCAGGCATTGCACAATTGCTTTTCCTTGACTATGGAATTATATTGCCCTAAAAATCCACGGGCTTCCCTGGTAGTGCAGAGGTTAAAGCGTCTGCCTGCAATGCAGGAGACCCAGGTTCTATCCCTGGGCTGGGAAGATCCCCGGGAGAAGGCAATGGCACCCCACTCCAGTACTCTTGCCTGGAGAATCCCATGGAGGGAGGATCCTGGTAGGCTATAGTCCATGGGGTCGCAAAGAGTCGGACACGACTGAGCGACAAACTACTACTACTACTAGAAATCCATGACTATCTCCATCACTTTCTTCAAATAAAGGAGCCAGTTTTCCAAAGTAACTTTAAAAAGTAAATAAACTCTATACCCTCTCTCGGCTTCATTTGCCTTTGTAGTATCTATTACTACTAGACATGCATTTATTTGGTGAATGCTTTCTTCTTCCACTAGATTCTAAGCTGCATGAGGACAAAGACCTTGTCTGTGTTGTTCACTGAGGAATCCTCAACTCTTATACCAGTGCATGACATATAGTAGACATTCCATAAATCTGTCACATGAATGAGTGAATACCTGAGTGAAAAGTTCAGCAGATGGCCCAGTACCATCTACCCAATCTTAAGGCTCAGGAGGCACCTCTTTGGAAATTTAGGGATTCTCAGATAACATATGACTCCAGTCTAGAAATACTTTTTTTTTTTTTTTTTTTTTTAACAAATACACAAGCGAAAGTTCCCAGTAAGTCGGAGTCAATATTAGTCACTGAGTCATGTATAACTCTTTGCTACCCTATGGAATGGGAAAAGCATAATTGGAGTGTAAGGAAAAGAGTTTTAAGCTTGAAGTCTGAGTTAGGTTGAGTTCTATTCCCACTACCAGGCATTTCCCTTGACAGGGTTCTGTAATATAGCCTAAATATTCTATTTCTTTCAGTGTGCCAGTGCCTAGAAATAAATTCTATATTTATTCACAACCTGTAAAAACATGACTGAAAAAAGGAGGATTTAAAAATTATTAAAGATATCAGTTGAAAAGATTATTTACCTTCTCTCCATCTCCTCCATATGTCTAATTATCCTTTTCATCCAAAACCATTATTTATAAAGGTTATTTAAGCCAATATAAAATTAAAAATTTATATTGGATGGAAATCATCATAAAGGTCACAAAATCTTCCCTGCATTTTAATAAATTACTTTGTCCTTCAATATAGGTTTTAATCTCTATATTAAAATGTGTTTGATTCAGAATCAGTGTGCTAGGACTCCACTCTCCACAAAATACCAACACCTTCTAGCAAATGAATGAAATAAATACCAGCAGATGTTAATTTCAAGTTGCATAATCAACTGTGGAATAGATGTAATTTTACCTTTCTACAGCTTAATGCTTATCTTAAACCCAAATTCTACCATGTAGAGAAAACTAAAACTCAGCTGAGTAAAGCCAATTTCAGTCTATCCAAGGTTCTAGAAGCAAAAGGTGAAGCTCCAATACTTTGACCTCCTGATGTGAAGAGCCAACTCACTGGAAGAGACCCTGATGCTGAGATACACTGATGGTTGGATGGCATCGACAACTCAATGGACATGCGTTTGAGCAAACTCCGGGAGACAGTGAAGGACAGGGAAGCTCAGTGTCCTGCAGTCCATGGGGTCACAAAGAGTCAGACACAGCTTAGAGACTTA
Organism: Nanger dama; assembly: GCA_917880005.1. Lineage (NCBI taxonomy): Eukaryota > Metazoa > Chordata > Mammalia > Artiodactyla > Bovidae > Nanger > Nanger dama. Next base: position 45,259,538 of record CAKJTW010000007.1, read on the forward strand.
ACAACGACAAAATGAAGGGTTCTCCAACTCCTTCCAAAGGTTACAAACAACTTTCACATCGTGCTGGAGGAGATGTTACCTGATTATCATTCATTATCAGCCCACACTGGCCTCCCAGAGACACACATCCATCTGGACTCAGATTTTGCCTGCAAATCCTGCCCCAAACTCAAGTCCTCCTGGGTACACTGACCTCTGCCAAGTTTATAGCACATTCACATAACAAAAGGAAACTTTTCTGCTGTTTTCATACCCCATTACCATGGGCTTAGATACTGCGCACACCTCTCTCAACTCTGCTGCAATTCTTTCCCCTAGATTCTATCCCAAAGTAGCTCTGTTACCAGAACAAACCTCGAGAGCACACAGCTCTTCCCAGAATCATACTGGCATTTATAATCTGGCCTTCCACTACTAAATTCCTTTTCTTCATAGTATGTATAAGTGAAAGTGAAGTTGCTCAGTTGTGTCCAACTCTTTGCGACCCCATGGACTGTAGCCTACCTGGCTCCTCTGTCCATGGGATTTTCCAGGCAACAGTACTGGAGTGGGTTGCCATTTCCTTCTCCAGGGGATCTTCCCTGACCCAGGGATCGAACCCAGGTCTCCCGCATTGTAGACAGACACTTTACCGTCTGAGCCACCAGGGAAGTCCATAGTATGTATAAGGAACACCTATTCTGAGTGTGAGTAATGAGTGTGAAGGGACAGTTTCTTGTAATCATAACTGTTTCTATTATACAAAAATTTGTGGTCTAATGCTCCAAGGCCTCCTTTTTATATGCATAACTCCAGCTTAATCAAAGCAACAAACAAATTTTCTTCTCTTTGGTCAAACCCACTAGTTCTGCTAAATTTTCAAAAATAAATTTGCAGGAGCAGCAGAGTATTAAATGTGGAAAGCTGTAGTTGACTAAGTCAAGAAAAGCCCATGTGCTCCAAAGGAGCAAATGAGTGTATGAAGGGGTTGGGGGCACACACTTCAAAAGGCCCTGAATGAGTAATACCTGACAAATACCAAGGACGGGAGGAAGAGAGGAAAGAAGAGGAAAAACTTGTGAACTAAAGAAAATAAAGAACCACATTTGTAAACTCAACTTATCCTTTAGTTTTCATGACTTATGCAGAGTAAAATATTATAAATATTATAGAGTTAAGCAAGTGTTAATGATATATTTGATTTTTTTCTTCTAAAATCTGTGGGAAAATGAAAAGGTAAGAGCTAAGGTTCAGTTAGCAATGAAGGGAGGGCTCATAAATTTGTAACATGATAGAATTGCAGCTGGAGCCCAGTCACACCCATGGAGTATAACTTGCTTTCACACTTACAGATTCTCTTAAAGAATATTAATTTTGAACATGAGCAAAACATGAGTAAGAGGGGGAAAAATGGAACACATATTTCTGCAATAGACAGAGGGCTAGGGTAGAAAGAGTATTCTATTCCCTGTTCCTGTGTTTACAGCTGGATCCAGGAATTAAAGCAGGAAAATGGTTACAATGTTTCTGTGTGTTTGTTTCAAGAATAAGACATGGCAAAGGAAAAAGTATGTCAGAAAAGTAGACTGAGCAATTTTTCCCAATCTCTCCATCCACTAAGCTTTAGAGAGAAAATGAAATGCGTCGTTTTCCCTTTGTGGGTGTATGTGGGAGATGGTTAAAGCCCAGAGCAGAAAGGCAAAAAGCCATATTAAGAAATGACACAGAAAGGTGACTTAAACCCTGTATTAGGAACTTCTGCAGTGGCCCAGTGGTTAAGATTCCGTGATCCACAGCCTGGGTTCAGTCCTCAGGTAGGAAACCAAGATCCTCTATGCCATGCAGCTGGCCAAAAAACTAAAAGTAAACTTTACCAAGGTAGCTTATATTAAAAAAAAAAAGTGAAGTTACTTGATTCATTTCTGAGGAAAGATGGAAGCCATGATCTGAAATGTCCTAAACATATCGTAGGAGTTCCCTGAAATGAGATTCTGATGCAGGGATTGGGTAACTCAAAATGACATTTCAGCTCTATTTATCCCTTACCTACCACTTCCCTGCTCAGCAAGCTCAAAGACTCCCTGGCTTCAAATCAGAATGACTTCACACACACACACGCATACACACACACATCTCTCTCTCTCTGTCTCTCTGTCTCTCTGTCTCTCTGTCTCTCTGTCTCTCTCTCTCTCTCTGTCTCTGTCTCTCTGTTTTGGGGGACCACACTGGCTCCCACCACAAGCTGGCTGGCCCTTGGAGCCGGCTAGAGTCTCAGGGTCCTGAAGCAGTAAGAGAAACAGCAAGCAGCTAAAGAAAAACAGATTCAATGAATTCTTCATCTTTTTATATAAGCATGCTGTATGTTCATAATAGGCATGGTGGTTTTGCAAATACCAAGACTTTTTTTCGCCACAATTTGAAAAATAAGAACTCAGAGTAACAGAGAGAAGTACCAGTTTACAAGTCAGACTCTGGAGTCATGAAGGCGGAGTTTGACTCCTAGATGTATAGCTTAGGGTCTGTACTACACTGGGTGAAGTTACTTGGTCTCCAAACGCAGACTTTTTAACTGCAATGAGGCCAAAAGAGAGTTTCTAGGGTCTGTACTACACTGGGTGAAGTTACTTGGTCTCCAAACGCAGACTTTTTAACTGCAATGAGGCCAAAAGAGAGTTTCTATATCTTCGACAAGCTGTGAGGTTGAGGGGACACACAGACAAGTCCGTGGCTCATCCTTAAGTGTTCAACAAACACTCGCCATTACCAGAAACTTACACTCCTTTCTCTTGTGGGTGAAGAAAGTAAGACAGAATAATAATACTCTCCTTGCACAAAAAGTTTGAGGCACTGCAGCTCAGACGGCAACACAGAAAAACCCTGAACGCTACCCCTCCCTTGCACAAAATGAGTCTGCATAGGAAACAGTTTTCTCTGGAGAAAAAACCCAAAGCTGGCGGCGGGCGGGGGGTGGCCTCCTGCAGGTAATATGAACAGATAGATGGAAACCATATTAGCAGTGGTGGGAAAGGCTGAGAGTGTGGTCTTGCCATGGCAGCCCGCAGTCTGAGTGAGCTCAAAACTTGAAAGGTCTCTCTGAGGAAGGAAGGGCTTCTACTCCAGTTTGGGCAAGCTAACTGTGAGAACCTGCACCTGAGAGATAAGCCTGTAGAAGGCTTCGCTTGGAAAAGTCTAAAGGGAGCTCAAGCCCATGAGCACAAGACCCACAGACAGTGGGGACTGAGAAACCGTTCTTAAAGGGCTCACCTGCCACGGCACCCAGCACAGAAGCAGCCCTTTGAAAAGTGTCAGACTTTGTGTGAAACAAGCTCATTTGCTAATTTATAGCTGGTAGACTGAGGGGCAAGGGCCTGCTGGGATCCTCTTTCACAATAGAGGTGGTAGACACTGTCTCCATTAAGGCAGGTAGGAGCCATCTTTTTTTTCTTTCTTGTTAAAATCAAACCCCAATAGAGACCAGCCTTGAAAATTCTGTGAGAGGATAAAGCCCCTTAAGTCATCCAAACAAAGCTTATGTTCACTTATTTTGCAACACTAACTCATCCTGGGACATTTCATGCTTATGGCTCTAGAAATTGTAGGCAAAACTTAAAAACTGTTTCCCAATATTGTTATGAGGTAACAAACTCTAATTTCCCATCATTGAAGAAACTACAAATCTATAGCCAGTCACTAGGAAGAATAAAGTCGCTGCTGTCTCGCTACATAAGCGGTCTGAGTTTTGGTTTGACTACTTCCAGTTTGCAAACTGTCCTTTTGGTGTGCACCCAATAAACTTTTATTAATCACTACTTTAAGGATTTATCGGTTTTGCTTCTGTTGTTTCTGAACTTTTGACAGCTTGTACCATCAAGAGTGGGATTGAGAGAAGATGGCATTATGACTCCGAGGAGGCTGGTGAGCCAACTCACGCTGGTATCTACAGTGTCCACTGAGTTCCTCGCTTTCTTGCCCACTCTGGGATTTGAGGGTGATTCTCTCCCAGGTCCAGGTTCCACGACCTTTGTATTTTGAGCTCTCCGCTTTATTGTGCATACCTCTATTTTGTTGGTTAAGTCTTCTTGGTAAGTGCCCTATTCTATTCAAAAGTGAGAAAAACATGAGTCCTTGTGCTTTGGAACAGCTCTTAAGAAATACAGGTCCCCTTGAAGTAATGACCTCTCAGGGAATCTGAACACAAAGATGGGTTCCACCTCCCTCAGAAAACCCCTGAGTTCTGTACATATATCCACTGTGAATCAGAATCGTATGACTTTTTGGAAAACGGATGAACTTTTGATAATTTGGAATTGTAGCAACCACTTGAGGGAAACAGTATTCTTGCGTGGAGAATCCCAGGGACAGAGGAGCCTGGTGGACTGCTGTCTATGGGGTTGCACAGAGTCAGACACTACTGACGTGACTTAGCAGCAGCAGCAACATTTAGTTTTACTAAAAAAACTTCAATAAATGGTGTTGGGAAATCTGGACGGTCACATATGAAAGAATAAAAACTGGCTACTATCTTACACTAAACACAATTAACTTCTTTTCACCTTCTACTGAAAGCTTTTATAAAATGCAGAAAAGAAATCCATTATAATAATAAAGCTGGATCACAGAAAATTGGCAAAGTGAATTTTGGCAGTAAAAAACAATAGTAGATTCAGATATAGATAGACAGGTACATAGATAGATTTAATACTTATTTGACAGTAGAGGCTTTCTACGACTCTAGCAGTATTTCTTTAAACAGTCACTATCTCCAAGGCCAAATTTACTCCTATGTTTGAATTAAGGAATTTGTGTATCAGAAATAAGTAACTCCAGTGATCTATCTAGGGCCCTCAGTAGAATTAGCAAACAGAAACCCAGCACCTGCTAGGTGAGGAGGATGTGAACAGAGCTTTGGCTCTATGTCTAATTTTAGGAGAATGTGCTCTTGGCACCTCCAACAGTGACAACCACTGCAGCCAAAGAAAGGAAGCCGCTAAGCCTTCTCATCCATCACTTTTAGGGCCTTTAGAGTCATCCTGCAATCCAGCAGTAATAAAAAGCGTGATCCTGTAAATGCAGAATTATAAACATTAAACTGCTTTTCATCAAACTCAGGACGCTTGGCCAGTTACTTGGCAGTAGTCGTCTCCTAATTGCAGGTGATTCCTCTAGACTTTGTTCACACAAACATTGAAACTAAAGCTCTCATGGGATGTCTGCTGTTTGCCATTCTAGTAAAAATAAAAGCAATTGCAAATTTGTTACCTGAAAGTATTTGATGGTATAGGATATAAAAAGTAATGCTACATCATAATTTTAAACCGAGAAGGATTATTTCCTTTGCTCCCTAGCCCTGAAATCCTTCTTTGATATGCATGGGACAAACCTGACCTAGCAATCAGCTGTTTAGGATTCAATTCTGACTGTTAAAATCCTCAATTCTTGTCACCTAGAAACTAAGTAAATAGTAAACATTTCTATGCAAATTAATGTTTTCAAATTTTTAATTTTTGAATGCATATACTGATTTTCATTTGAATACAAGTGTATTAGATAAACCAATTGAATACATATCAATAAATGTCTGAAACTAGTACATCAACCTAATCTCTCAGAAGTTAATAAACAGACATTTGATTTTGCTTCAGGCTAAAACTTGGCATTCAGAGTCGATGGTGGAGATGTAAATTGTTTTTCCAAACAACTGTTCATATTGGTTAAGCTGCTTCTTACATGTAAAGCAGTAGAGAAAAGGGAAAAGACAAACACTTTCTCAGGCTTCTTATGATTGTTTTAATCTATTCTGTGCAAAAATATGGCTTACAGTTTATTGCTGCAATGTAGGAACCTGAAGATTCCTGTCCACAGTTTTTAAGTTTAACAAGTATTTCTATTACTTTCAGAATAATGACTTCCAGAATTTAGTACTATACTATTAACAGTTATGCCCTTTCTACTCATGCAGAGAAATTCTCACAAGAGTCAGTGAACCCAAAATGCCCAACTGAAACCATACCAGGACAATTCATTGTTTTCATCATAACTGTATAAACCAGTAACTTGTATCATTTTCCTTTCATGAGCCAATATCACTGCAATAATCATTTCTTTATAATAATTTCAATTATACTAAAATGCTTCTGAAAATAACAATAGGTGACGACAAATCCATGTTTGCATCAGGTGTTATCTACTTCCACCTGGACGTGGTTTTTTTTCCTATACCTTAGCAAATGTATGAAAAAGCAATTTATTTCATATAGCTTAAAATTTATTTTTTCCAAATAACAAATGATTTTTTAGCATAATTAAAACTTAAATAACCATTTTGTTGAGCAACAAGTTGGCCTAGTATAAGTTTGAACCTTTGAACCTTCATATTCATCACAGTCCATCATCCAGTTCCTTATCTAAAACAGAAAGAGTATATTAGATACATACAAGTAAATTAGCTTTTGAATCCTGCTTCTATGTCATCATGACTTATGTATACCACAGACGGAAGTGTTAGTGATATGTGAGTACAGGTCTCGAAAAGAATCCTAAAAGTTTAGATTTTTAAAAATTGAAATCTTCATTAGGAGTTTTCTCTTTTTCTCTTCTAAAGAAAAACTACAGAAAAAATAATTTAATGCTTTATTTGTTGCACTCTATATGTTCGTAAAAACAAAAGCAATATTGCAAAGGGACTTTGAAATACTGAAAGTAGGGCAGATGGGTGAAGGCTGAAGCATATTTTCTTCTCATCTTGAATGTTGGAGCACAGGGCAGATTAGACCACATAATGAAAGTCATAGGCCACTAATCAAATGATAAAAAAATAAAAGATTTTTGCTTTCTGACTTACTCTCTTTTTTGTTAAGAGAGAGTTAACTCTTAAATGATCATTTTGATAAATAAACCCCTGAATAGTAAGATTTATCTATGGAAAATATGTTATGCACCTGGGACTCAAGAAGCTCTTCTTGCCAATCACACCAGGGAAGTCTGTTCTAACATTAGCTTCTAAATCCCATGGCAAATTAATTGATACATTGATATAAATGGTTGTCTAGCTATATTGGAGGTATTTGGGAGATGGACATTGAACAGATGATTTGCCTTTAATTTGCAATTGAAGGCTCTCTTTAGTCAAACTAGTTACTGAGTTCTTGCTTTAGAACTCTATTGTATGGGGTTCCCTGTAGTACTTGTATCATTTTATATATGAAACATACTTATTCCTCTGTAGCATGAAGGGAAGATGAGAATGAGTAAATGTTCTTAATTTGACTTCTTTGGTTAACCTTTGAGACTTTTCATATCCCAATCCCCAGTTTGTGACCTTAAATATGGGATATTACCTTAACATATTTCTTCTTCTGTTTATTATGCTGGGATTGTATACCATAATTACTTTTTAAAAATAAAGTTTAATGTCCACAAATAATGCTTTATACATAAATCGATCCCTTTTGCGATACGTAAATTGAGCATCAAAGCCCTCCATTACCATTGCCATTTTCTCAGTTGAGTCGATATGGTAAAATCAGGGGAAATCAGCCACAATCTTCAGACATCTTGGCTTTCTTTAAGAAAAAAAATACCTTCTAAACATCCTACTAAATAAAGATGCTGTACAGGAAAATTAAAAAACAACTAGCTATAATTAATTCAGTAGACTTCAATTATCTCTTTATGTTCATTGATTTTTTTGGTATTCTTAAACAACTAGCATGACAACAACCAAAAAATGTGTGTAATACTGAATGCCACAACTGTTTCCCAGGCTTAAGACTGAGACTCCTAAGTTGTTTTGACTAGGTAACTAATGACAATTTAGATAGTCCTATACAAATTTAGAGACATGAGATGCAAAACCATGAGTGTCCTCCAGCACATTCTTCTTGTCAGAACCATTTAAATCACCATCTTACACAAGTACATATTGAAACTCAACTTTAAGCATTTTATTTTTATGTACATTTCATTTTGTCCAGAAATAAAATATCTAAATACAGACAGACTGTAATGTTGTATATGTATAGGTTTCAACAATACTTGAGCTGAATAAATGCTTTGTACATTAAGTTTGTCTTTTTAATGGAGTTCACAGCTACATCGATAGAATGGATTCCTCATATCCTTTTTTTTTTCTTTTTAAACCAATAACAAGCAGAGAGACAAGTACAAGTTAATATTAATAAGCAGCTCAAATTACACTTGGTTAAACTATGTACAATACAAACCATTCATACAAATGAAGACTAGGATATTGAATTTGTTACAATATGTTTAGTAAAGATAAGACAGACACTTATAACTTACATGGTGTCTGTCAGGCATTTCCCTTCTTATATGATGATCAGAACTTGTTTTAAGCAGCCTTAGCTGGTCTCAGCTTTGCAAAAGTCCAATGACTGGTGATGAAAGCTGTAGTCCAGTGTCTGCCCACATGTAAATTCCAAATGTTTGCTCATCTTTACTGAGAACAGGCTCCCTCCATAGAAAAAAAGAGCTATCTTGGATCACCCTGAATGTGCCTACTGAATGCTGGAAAAATTACTACACTTGTTGTGTTCATAAAATAAAGATTACTGAGTTTTAAAAACACATTTTTTTTTCCATTTTAACAAGCATTATACTCCTACAGTAGTATTTACCAGTACAGCTACTCCAAGCAGTAGAAATGCATGAGTGGGGACTATTGATTAGCATGTACTCAAGACATTAAAGAGAGATTTCCATAACAGCAAGTGCTAAAAACCATTCACTGTCTAGTTAATCCCTTTGCTTGATGATCGTTTATCCTGAACCATTATGAGGCAGACAATGAAAGCCCTCTCAACAGGAATCATGACAGACGCCGGCTGAAATGTGTGTGCGAGTGTGTTGATGTACGTCTATGTGTGAGAGCATGTCTTCGGGTGTGGCTTTAGAATCTGTGGTGATTTTGCGACTATACCAAGAGATGAAGCTGACTGGGCAGAAATCACATCAGGTTGTTTTCCACGAGCGTATTTGCAGTCAGTTGACGAGAGCAGCAGAGTGTAGACACATTCCAGGCAACAGATGGGACCTTCTTCTTGAGGCGACAGCCCTGTCATGTGACCTGGAATTCCTCAGGCCTCAGTCTCACCCCCCGCGTTCATCCTCATCCGGGAGGGGAAGTAAGGTGTGTCGCTGTGGTAGTTGTAGTCGGGGCACACTTTCTGTACTAGTTTATAATCTGTACTATAAAAGGAAATGTAAATACAGATCACCTTAAAGGGCTTGGAGCAGAGCCAGGACACGTGGCTTTGCGTCTGCTCCTGGTAACAGGTTTTTGAAGGGTCATAGTTGCAGAGTGTGTTCTTGGTAGCCTTGTCAACTTTTTCGTACTCAATGCGGCAGTTAAAGGACTTGGAATCTTTGGCATCAATCACGGTTTGTTGTGCCAAGTCGAATTCCACTATTTTCGTAGGGGGTACCAAGCTGACAGATACATTCCCTTGCCCAGTGGAATTGTGCCTGAAATAAACGCTAAACGTCCCATTGCCATGATCGACAATTTTCCCAGTTATCAATAGGTTTAGCTTCACTGTTTTGATGTTGGAATGAAAATCACCCCATCCAAACATTTTCTTAAACTTGCCCGTCTTAACAATGGGCCTTCGCTTGGCCCTGGGCCGGGGGCTCTTGAAGGTCTGTGGAGTTCCTCAACCAGTCCCAGAGGTCTTGCTCAGAATAAGGTTCTGGGGTGTCATATCGCAGGTCTAAATCTGTATCATTTTCTTTGCCACGAAAAGTCTGTGACAGGAGTCGGCTGATAGACAAGTCTTTGCTGCTTTCTGTCCATATGTGCTTTAGTGTGGATTTGCTGCCTCCTGATTTTAGAAGTTCTGACTTCCCACCGTTTGTTAAATTGGCACATGTGACCTGAAAATGGAACAGAAAAATGGTGTTTACAACCCTGTATCTGAGAACACGTAACACAGATTCAAGCCCTCTTTCAGTGGCTGGGGATTCAAGTACCTTTAGCACGTGGCCAGTGCTTATTAAGCTGTAACTGAATACCACTGCTATTTTTATACAAGGATTGGAGAGAGGAGGTGCATAAAAACCATTAAACATGACAGAAAGACTATATAAAAACAGTGACTTTGAAAAGGGCCACATAACATGAATACAGCAAAGCACCTTAGTGTGATTTATGTTTGAATTACTTCTCAGTGCCAAAATCCAAACACTTTTAAAATAAAATTTTACAAAGGATTATGTTACTTTTTTACTTTGAAATCACCATAAGTTTTAAAATGGTATGATTCTCAGAAATACATCAATTGACATTCTACAGACTTTTGGTAGTCCATGCCACAGTCACATAAGAAACGTTAGTTTTGCAGGGAGACTCTAGAGTATTTTTTCTGGTCAAAACAAAATAACTTGTTTATGATCACCTATTATTGGCAAGAGACATACAGTATGAGATAATTTTTCCATTAACAGATTTAAATGTGATCTAGTAAAACAAATGCTAACTGATAAGAGTAGGACAGACCTTTTGATTTTAGAGTTTATTTTGGCCTGTGTATTTGTTTTGTTTCGACGGAATCTAATTGATTGGTCAAACATCCAAATCTGTATTTGCCTAATTCTATTGTCTTTGTTCTTACTGCAACCTCTATATTTATTCTTAGTATAAAAGAAAGAAATACATATCCCAGTCTCTCAAATTACACAGATAATTTCCCATTCTTTGGGTGGCAAAAGAATAAATGTGTGTGATAACAGCTTGGCACTTGTATCTCAGCAACAACATAGTTCATCAAGGAGAGAGAGTATAATGAGATGAATCCATGGTGCACTGGCTCATGAAGCAGTAATGAAACTGTCCTAAAGAAGAAGTAAAAGGGACTTAGAGTGCATTTACCAGCAGAATATAGGGAGTAAAAGAGAAAGAAAAAAAAAGGAAGTGGCAGGTTTCAAGGGGAAAAAAAATGAATCTATTTAACAGGATGCTAAGATTCTGACAGCAGACCAACCTCTGATTTTCAGGCAGAATAGAAATTTACATCTAAATTATACTCTCCACAGCTGTAGTAATTATGAGTGCAAGCTCTGGAGTCAGACACCCTGAATCCCAATGCAGGCTATGATCCTTCACAGCTGTATGATTTGGGCCAGTTGCTTGACTTGTGTACATTTCTGTATTTCTCTTCCACAGAGTAGAAAAATGATATCCCTTTTCCTCACATGGCTGTGTGAAGAATTAAAGTGGATAGTCCATTAAAAGCACAGAAGGACAGTACCTGGACACGATGAGTGTTCAACATTAGTTTTTCTAACTATTGTCATCCTAAAACATTTTACCTCTGAATTCCACAGGGTAATATTTTATGTAAATGAATAACAGACAACAGGATCTGAGAGCAAGGGTATTTTTATAAGAAAATCTCCCTTTTATTAATACATACCCCAAAACCTAAAGCAAACCATTTAAACACATATACATATATATATATACATATATACATATATTTAAACACATATACATATATGTGTATATATATATATGTATATACGTGTTTAAATGGTTTGCTTTAGGTTTTGGGGTATGTATTAATAATATGTACACATATATATGGGGCTTCCCTGGTGGCTCAGAGGTTAAAGCATCTGCCTCCAGTGCGGGAGACTCGGGTTCCATCCCTGAGTCGGGAAGATCCCCTGGAGAAGGAAATGGCAATCCACTCCAGTATTCTTGCCTGGAGAATCTCATGGACGGAGAAGCCTAGTAGGTTACAGTCCACGGCGTCGCAGAGTCAGACACGACTGAGCGACTTCACCTCAGCTCACCTCACCTCATACATATATATATAGTGCCCAGGTGGCACAGTGGTGAAGAACCTGCCTGCCAGTGCAGGAGTTGTAAGAGGCAGATTTGATCCCTAGGATGGGAAGATCCCCTGGAAGAGGGCATGGCAACCCACTCCATTATTCTTGCCTGGAGCAGCCCATGGGCTGAGGAACCTGGATGGGCGGGGGGCAGGCTACAGTCCATAGGGTCATGAAGCGTTGGATATGACCGCAGGGACTAAGTGAAAGTATTAGTCTCTCAGTAGTTTCAACTCTTTGCCACCCCATGGACCATAGCGCACCCACCAGGCTCTTCTGTCCACGGTATTTTCCAGGCAAGAATACTGGAGTGGGTTGCCATTTCCTTCTCCAGGGGATCTTCTGGACCCAACAATGGAACCCAGGTTGCCTGCATTACAGGCAGATTCTTTAACATCTGAACCACCAGGGAAGCCTGAAGTAGCTAAGCACATGCATATATACTTTCCAAAGTATTTAGGCTGCTACCACAACCTAAAAACATGACAAACTGAGTAGTTAGCAAAATTCAGATGAATAAAACATGAGCAGAACTTCAACTATTAAACTGTTCAAGGACCAAATGCAATGAATTTATTAGCCCTCAATGGTGTGATGTGAAAGGCTTCTAGTGGTGCAGTCAAGAGGCCTCTGCAATGTCTGAGTTTGAGTACAGAATCAAACTAGGCTATATTCAAGAGCAATGCCATGATTATTATTCTCTTTTCCTCTCCCTTTCATTTAGGCTACGAGAGAAGCAAGGCAATGTCTAGGAGAGTTTCAGTCATGAAAAATCAGGAAGGGTCCATGATCCATCTTGCTATATTAATTCAATAACTATATAGTGTGAGTCTGGTAATATTGAGTAAAATAACAGGAATATAAAGGCAAATGAGATGTGGTTCTTTCTTTCAAGATGTTCAAAATCTAATAGTGAGATCAGTTAAGCAAGGAATATAGTGATGTGACCAACACAATGTACAATGTTCTTAGGGTCAAAGTTAAAAGGTAGAGAATATACAACAGAGATTATACTCAGATCTGGGAGATTAAAAAAAAAAGTTTTAGGAATTCAACAGATAATGAACAGGCTAGAGAAGTTCTTCTAAATATAAGGAACATACTAGGCAAAAGTAAAGAGTTGAAAAAGAACATGTCAAGTGTAAGAATGGAAAATAGTTCCTTATCTCTGAACTTCAGGGAGAATTGACAGGAAGGATAAACAGAAGTTGCAAGATGTTGGCAGAACACAAAGAAGGAAAGAAGGTCAGTTCAGTTTAGTTGAGTCGCTCAGTTGTGTCCAACTCTTTGTGACCCCATGAACTGAAGCACGCCAGTCCTCCCTGTTCACCACCAACTCCTGGAGTTTACCCAAGCTCATGTCCATTGAGTCGGTGATGCCATCCAGCCATCTCAACCTTGGTCATCCCTTCTCCTCCTGCCCCCAATCCCTCCCAGCATCAGAGTCTTTTCCAATGAGTCAACTCTTCGCATGAGGTGGCCAAAGTACTGAAGTTTCAGCTTTAGCATCATTCCCTCCAAAGAAATCCCAGGGCTGATCTCCTTCAGAATGGACTGGTTGGATCTCCTTGCAGTCCAAAGGACTCTCAAGAGTCTTCTCAATTCTTTGGTGCTCAGCCTTCTTCACAGTCCAACTCTCACATCCATACATAACCACAGGAAAAATCATAGCCTTGACTAGATGGACCTTAGTCGGCAAAGTAATGTCTCTGCTTTTGATTTCACTATATAGGTTGGTCATAACTTTTCTTCCAAGGAGTAAGCATCTTTCAATTTCATGGCTGCAGTCACCATCTGCAGTGATTTTGGAGCCCCCAAAAATAAAGTCTGACACTGTTTCCACTGTTTCCCCGTCTATTTCCCATGAAATGATGGGACCAGATGCCATGATCTTCGTTTTCTGAATGTTGAGCTTAAAGCCAACTTTTTCGCTCTCCTCCTTCACTTTCATCAAGAGGCTTTTAGCTCCTCTTCACTTTCTGCCATAAGGGTGCTGTCATCTGCATTTCTGAGGTTATTGATATTTCTCCCAGCAATCTTGATTCCAGCTTGTGTTTCTTCCAGTCCAGCATTTCTCATGATGTACTCTGCATAGAAGTTAAATAAGTAGGGTGACAATATACAGCCTTGATGCACTCCTTTTCCTATTTGGAACCAGTCTGTTGTTCCACATCCAGTTCTAACCATTGCTTCCTGACCTGCATACAGATTTCTCAAGAGACAGGTTAGGTGGTCTGGTATTCCCATCTCTTTCAGAATTTTCCACAGTTTATTGTGATCCACACAGTCAAAGGCTTTGGCATAGTCAATAAAGCAGAAATAGATGTTTTTCTGGAACTCTCTTGCTTTTTCCATGATCCAGCAGATGTTGGCAATTTGATCTCTGGTTCCTCTTCCTTTTCTAAAACCAGCTTGAACATCAAGGAGTTCACGGTTCACGTATTGCTGAAGCCTGGCTTGGAGAATTTTGAGCATTCCTTTACTAGCATGTGAGATGAGTGTGATTGTGTAGTAGTTTGAGCATTTTTGGCATTGCCTTTCTTTGGAATTTGAATGAAAACTGACCTTTTCCAGTCCTGTGGCCACTGCTGAGTTTTCCAAATTTGCGGGCATATTGAGTGCAACACTTTCACAGCATCATCTTTCAGGATTTGAAATAGCTCAACTGGATTTCCATCACTTCCACTAGCTTTGTTCGTAGTGATGCTTTCTAAGGCCCACTTGACTTCACATTCCAAGATGTCTGGCTCTAGATTAGTGATCACATCGTCATGATTATGTGGGTCATGAAGATCTTTTTGTACAATTCTTTCATGTATTCTTGCCACCTCTTCTTAATATCTTCTGCTTCTGTTAGGTCCAGACCATTTCTGTCCTTTATCAAGCCCATCTTTGCATGAAATCAAGAAGCTTTTTAGCTCCTCTTCACTTTCTGCCATAAGGGTGGTGTCATCTGCATATATGAGGTTATTGATATTTCTCCCAGCAGTCTTGATTCCAGCTTGTGCTTCTTCCAGCCCAGCATTTCTCATGATGTACTCTGCATATAAGTTAAATAAGTAGGGTGACAGTATACAGCCTTGATGTACTCCTTTTCCTATTTGGAACCAGTGTGTTGTCCCATGTCCAGTTCTAACTGTTGCTTCCTGACCTGAATACAGATTTCTCAAGAGGCAGGTCAGGTGGTCTGGGATTCCCATCTCTTTCAGAATTTTCCACAGTTTATTGTGATCCACACAGTCAAAGGCTTTGGCATAGTCAATAAAGCAGAAATAGATGTTTTTCTGGAACTCTCTTGCTTTTTTGATGATCCATCGGATGTTGGCAATTTGATCTCTGGTTCCGCTGCCTTTTTTAAAACCAGCTTGAACATCTGGAAGTTCCCAGTTCACGTATTGCTGAGGCCTGGCTTGGAGAATTTTGAGCATTCCTTTCCTAGCATGTGAGATGAGTGCAATTGTGCGGTAGTTTGTACATTCTTTGGCATTGCCTTTCTTTGGAATTGGAATGAAAACTGACTTTTTCTATCCCCATGGCCACTGCTGTTTTCCAAATTTACTGACATATTGAGTGCAGCACTTTCACAGCATCATCTTCCAGGATTTGAAGTAGCTCAACTGGGATTCGGTCATCTCCACTAGCTTTGTTCATAGTGATGCTTTCTAAGGCCCACTTGACTTCACATTCCAGGATGTCTGGCTCTAGGTGAGTAATCACACCATTGTGAATATCTGGGTCGTGAAGATCTTTTTTTGTACAATTCTTCTGTGTATCCTTGCCACCTCTTCTTATCTTCTTGCTTCTGTTAGGCCCATGTCATTTCAGTCCTTTATTGAGCCCATCTTTACATGAAAAGTTTCCTTGGTATCTCTAATTTTCTTAAAGAGATCTCTAGTCTTTCCCATTCTATTGTTTGCCTTTATTTCTTTGCATTGATCCTCAGGAGGACTTTCTTATCTCTCTTTCTTATCTCTTAGTGCTGTTCTTTGGAACTCTGCATTCAAGTGGGTATATCTTTTCTTTTCTCCTTTGCTTTTTGCTTCAAAGAAGGTAGGCTAGGGTCAAATTGTGACGTTTCAAGGGTCAATTTATGAAGGTATTTAAAATTAATCTTATAGATAATAAGGAGTCCTTAAATTTTGTCTTATTTTGCTTTAAATTAGGTCATCCTGGCTCTAAAAGAATCACTGACTGGACATTGAAAGGTAGTTTGGTAGGGAGAAACCTTGAGGGAATAGTTAAATAACAAATTGTAATACTCCTTTTGAGAAAGTAAATGAGCCTGAACCAAGGCAATGGCAGAAAAAAAGAGAAAGAAAAAAATGTATATAAAAGATATTTCAGAGGCAGGATTAACTTAATTTGACGATATGTAGTGGCTAAGCAGGAATGTGAAAAAGTTGAGAATTAATGAATTTTCTTGCATCTGTAAGAAATACAGAAGTAGCAAGTTTAAAAAGTATATAAACACTTGAAAAGAAGTCTCCTGACTTTTAAATTAACTATTAAGGACTTCAATGAAGCAAATGTTAATGGTGGTAAAGAAATGATGTAAGACGAAAAAGAAGTACAGCTATCTTAATACGTCTGCTCCCAGATGCAATCAAGAATTCTTGGCTTTCTCACTCTATTATATTGCTTTACATATGAAGAATTTTCATTTTTGAAACACATAAATGTACACATAAAATTGAAATAGATTTTGAGCCTTACTGAATAAACAATATATTAAAAAAAAATCTTAGACTCAGAACACCTTCTATCATTGATTTTACAAACATAAGAGAAGAGTTCCTTTTGAAAAGTCACCTAAAGATCCTTTCATATCAGTATATCAGAATGATGACAGAGGTGGTGAAGACCATGGCATAAAATGAGCCCAAAAGAAAAATCTGACAATTGCTAACTAACTCAGTTCCAAAAAGGCAACGCGCTGTGAACTTTTTTTCTACAAAGAGTCATTTTTCTACAAAGAGTCATTTTTTCTATAACAGTGAAAGTACTAAAGATACTTCCTAACTGAATATAATTTTCCAAGTCAAAAATGGCCACATTTAAATCAGTTCTAATGAAGTGGATGAAACTGGAGCCTATTATACAGAGTGAGGTAAGTCAGAAAGAAAAACACGAATACAGTATATTAATGCATATATATGGAATTTAGAAAGATGGTAATGATAACCATATATACAAGACAGCAAAAGAGACACAGATATAAAGGACAGACTTTTGGACTCTGTGGAAGAGGGCGAGGGTGGGCTGACTTGAGAGAATAGCATTGAAACATGTTTATTACCATATGTGAAATAGATCACCAGTCCAAGTTTGATGCTCGAAACAGGGCACTCAAAGCCAGTGCACTAGGAGAACCCAGAGGGATGGGATGGGGAGGGAGGTAGGAGAGGGGTTCGGGATGGGGGACACATGTACACCTATGGCTGATTCATGTCAATGTATGGTGAAAACCACCACAATATTGTAAAGTAATTAGCCTCCAATTAAAATTAATTAATTAATTCTTTAAAGGGTCAATGCCTCAAAAATAAAAATTTTAAGATGTGGCCAACACCCACTCCAAAGGAACTGACCCACTCACTAGTCCAATCATACCATTTCCACAAATTATGAGAGTTGTCTAATTGCTTTAGAAACACTGAGAATCATAAAGACTCTTACCATGATTAGAATATGCATATTAAAGCACATGTTTCTTTTGACAACATTCAAAAATAGGTGAAAAGACAAGGGTCATTTTCTTCAACACAACAAAGACAGAGCTTGAATTAACATTAAGGGAGCTTGTCTGGGGCAGGACCTGTGGGGGGCTAGAAAAAAAGAGACTGCTATTGACTGGTGGGGGGCGTAAGCATATAAAGAGTTGAGACACCCTGGTCTAGCTCCTGCTTTATATCTCTCAGGGCTATGCTTTCACATTGCTTTCTCTAACATCTTTTCATTACAGGCTTATAATCCTAATGTTAATATATATTATCTTTTAAAATATTGTTGAAAGACATCACTTTTGGAAGATATACTTCACTAACACTTCAACTATGCTCCTGCCTTATGAGATTTTATATAAACAGGTCCCTCTTTCACATATACATCTCCAACTAGAGGCGCCTCCAGATGGTCTGTGTATCTCTTTTTATACAAAAGCAATAAGGAGCCTTTTCATTTCTACCAGCCCTCATACTTACTGTTGATCTATTACTGTTCAATATAAATTATCTCAAGATTACTTTGAAAATCATGTATTTATTTCATCAACTGTATGAATATTTAAGCCAAACAAAAATTCTGGATAACCTGATGCTTAAGCAATACCTCTCATCAGTGAATAACTAATCAACAAAACGACCTTGCTCTGTGATTACAACTTTGTTTTGGCAGTTTATGATTTGCTACATTGAATATACGTCACATACTATCAACTGCTATTGGTTAAGGGCATACTATCTTCAGACACTGTAATTAGCATTTTACATATGGCATTGCACTTCATTTAAACCACAGACACCCACACACTCATTCACTGACTCATACACAATATTGTTATTTTCAACTTACAGAGATATGGAAGCTTGAGAAGAACTTGTTCAAGAAGAGCTACTGCTTATTACTCCACTGGGTATTTCCTTTATTTTTAAAATTATTTTAATCATATACAATTATACATGAATATATGTTTATCAAATCATTTAAACGTTAGAGGATTTATGAAGTAAAAATTAAAAGCCTATATTCATAATCAGCCCTTGCTCCCTTATAATCCCACCTCTCTCTGTAAAGATAAAACCTCAAAATTTTGATGTATATTGTTCCTAAACATTTTCACTATTTTTCATGTATAAATATTTACATCACTAATGTTGTATTTTATAATTTGCATTTTGTATTTTTTCCAATCAACAATGTCTTTGAGATGCATAGCTCTTAGTTCATAAAGGTATATCATCTTTATTAAATAGGAAATAGAATTCTAGAATATAAATGTATCATATTTCTATATTGAGGTTAACTTTTGTGATAGATCCTTAATCATTACGTTGTTTCACAGACTTGTTTTTTTAGCCTCCCTTCCATTGGTTTTTCTGTTCATTATTGCTTCAGATAACTTCATCCCTCTTCTGGATTTTCATTTCCATGGTTGTATAGATTTTTGTGATCCTTTTAAAAAGAATTCACATGGGATTAGCTATCTGAGTAGTCTATGCCTAAAAATGTCTTTACAGGCCATAGGTTTACATTGGGCAGAACAGTCATTCATCTTTCAATTCCTTTTGTTCTGTGATTTCTCTTTTTCTCTCCAAAAAAGCGAGGATATTTTTCCACTTAAGGTATTACGAAATCTCACAAGGTGAGCTACATGTGCTCATGTTTTCTCCAGACCTTTTCTTAACTAGTTTAGGGAAAAGCATCAGATATTCACAGCCATGCTATGCTCTTTTTCATAGTGTTCCCAAAAGGACTGTAACCCCTTTGGGGAATGCTTTTTCTGTATTATTCTATTTTGTAACTTGAGGAAAGGACTACCTCGCATAGGGTAAGCACTCAATAAATTATATACATGGTTTATATTCTTACTTACATTAGTTTCAATAAGGAGGGTTCATTGATTCTTTAGCCACAACCAGGATTTTGGTAGAACACGTGGCCCATAGAGGTTTCTTTCTTACAAGTTTAGAGCCTACACTTCACTGACAATTCTCAGAGTGCCTGTATTATATGTGATAAGCCAGAGGAAATGGGTTAGTATTTTAATACATCAAAAATACATCATTTCCTTCTGCTACAAAGCAGTGATCCAGCAGCAGCCATGCTCCATTAACAGTGGAAAAGCAGGAAAAGAACCCCAAGCCTCTCCCCTAGCGTAGTCATTGCTGGAGGCTGTATTGCACAGAAACTAAGAAAACAGGCTTTGCAGTCAGAGATCGCAGGGCTAAACCCAAAATCTGTTACCAATAACCTGAACAGTCAGATCTTTTCAACTAGAAAATAGAGATGACAACTCACTCACTGGGTTTTTGTGAAGATAAATGATTTTATATGCAGCAGAAATAAAAATAGGGGAAACAGTATGAGTTCAACACTTGAGAGCTAACACTCTGAGGTAGGTTATGAAACTCCAAAGAAAAGGAAAACAAGGCTTTCAGAATGCACCCTGCTATTATAACTCCATCTTCTCACTGGAGACATTACATTTGCTAAGTGGGCCAAACAAACTGTGATGGAAATGAGTATAATTGCAACATTGCTATGGTCATCTTTAGCAGTAGGTGGTGGAAGGAGATCACACTGATTCTGTATGTTACAATTCAGTGCTGGCAAATGTAAGCAATAATTTATCTTTAGCTTAACATTAAGAGAAGATATATTGATCAGCCTGGACATTCCACATCATCCTTAAAAACTAGAAACGGTACATTTCTATGAGTTTGAAGAGGTGGCTAAGAATTTTAGGCATGTTATTCCACGAGTTTTCATGATTCCATGCAGGATAACTCACTTTTAACATAGGACACCAACGAGTCCCTTCAAATTATTGTGTTGGAGACTGGATCTAAGTCGTGGGTCATTAAGCACCTCGCAAGTTTGTGTAACTATGAAAATTAGCTTTCCTTTTAATTTTTCCCCCTTTAGGTCCTCTCATGAAAATTATCTTGGAAATGTTTTGGTTTCTTTACTTGCAAGGGGGAAAGCATGCCTTGAGAAGAGCCGTGAACTATTGTTTTTGCTGCTGAGAAACAGAATTTTTAATCTTACAAAATATTGTCTCTTCCCTTCTGCATACTTTATATAGACAGATACACATATAAGTTTTGACATATAGACACATTAACATTGATGAGAAATTAAAAATTATATTCTCTATAACCCTACTTACCCATTCTCTCAAAACTTAATTGCAGGTTACCTTACCCAGCTTTGCATTGCAAAAGTTACTTCTTTGTTTAGTATTTTACAATATGTTCATTTAAAATGTATAAGGAATATCCCATGTGAGGAACCCTGGGCACCTGGTCATACTGCTGCTAAGTCACTTCAGTCGTGTCTGACTCTGTGTGACCCCATAGACAGCAGCCCACCAGGCTCCCCCATCCCTGGGACTCTCCAGGCAAGAACACTGGAGTGGGGTGCCACTGCCTTCTCCAATGCATGAAAGTGAAAAGCGAAAGTGAAGTCGCTCAGTCATGCCGACTCTTAGTGACCCCATGGACTTCAGACTACCATGCTCCTCCATCCATGGGACTTTCCAGGCAAAAGTACTGGAGTGGGGTGTCATTGCCTTCTCCAGTATCTGGTCATAATAATAAACAAAACACTTAAAATAACCTGTTGAAGAGCTATTTCTTGGCTGAAACAAAGCCACTTCAGTGTTATTTTCTCATTATCTATAAAGAGATTTTAATTTGTCAGTAAATCTAGCTGTCTTTAAAGAAAAGACAAATATTGCATATGTAGGAATAATTGTGTTAAATCCAGGGTCTTTCTGTCTGAACTGGAGGCTAATGTGAGTGATTATCCAAATAAGGCATGTAACATGGAGGTTTTAGGATGTTTCTAGCTTCTTAAAGTCAAACAAGGTACAGACTCTCTAAAATGGACCAAATGAGGAAAGACTGATTCACATTTCAATGCCATTTCCAGTGACCTATACATACATATGTTCCCAAATACAGCACTGGTATATGAGAACACACTGAGTAGTAATCATAGTTCACTTTATCCAACTGAAGCTCAAAATCCTGAGGAAATAATCACTGTGATGTTTTGAGACAATATTCTACTCAACACTCTGATTATCCAGAGGTTGATCTGAAAATCTTCTTATAGACAGAGGAAGAAGTCATTATATAAAGAAAGCGATAGAGACTAACTACAGTGGAATATCATCCTGGTACTATTTAGAGCCTAGATTTACTCCAGAATTATTCTAGGGCCTCTTTCTTATCAGACTCCAGCACATGAACACTGCTCAGAGCTTCCCAAGTACAGAGTGGACAAGGCAGAAAGACAACTCAGAAATGCAAAAGGGCATGCAGATCCTAGAAATAAAGTCCCTCCACACTCCTGTAAAGCCCTGTAAGCTGGAAACCCCAACTTCCTGAAGTGGAACAAATCCACTGAGAACAGAGAAGACCAACAGAGAGAATTGACTCCTCACTCTTTTATCACAGGATGGTGATGCTGGAGTTTGCGTTAGGTAACACTGAGTAAATATGTATCTTTAGATCATGCCTTGGGCACAGCAAGATGTGGTAAAGAGTATCCAGCCTACAGCCACAGGCCCCACAGCGGCACTTGGGTATTGCTCAGGGAGGACCCAACTCACTGAGGGAACTTCAAGCTTTCTCACTATGTTTATGACAAAACAATTCCCTTGAAAGGTCTTAAACCAATCTGTTCTTACCTAAAGTCCCCTGGTGAGAAGATTAGCATCTAGTCTTTGATCATTGTTTCTGCCAGGTAAGACTCTTAGCACTTGGGAAAAGCAGATCTCTTATTCAATTACAGCCAGTGTAAGAATCAGATGCACCAGGAGCCTGGGCTATATTTTACTTTGGTCTGTTCCCAGCTTCTCGAAGTACAGCATGTGGAATTTCACCTCAAAGAGCCAAGTGCTGAGGGAAAGGGATGCTTAGGCAAAGAGATCTCACACACAAGGGAAAAGATGGCCTCTGGGTTTAGGTGCTGTTCCTTCAAAAGTGATCAGATGTAAAACTGAATGATATGCCTAGATTCCCAAAGGAAAAGAACTTGGCTCTTTTTGTTACCAAGGGAATTAAGTGGACAGTTTCACTAAATCAAAGAAGGATACTCACCCAGATTATGTTACAGGAGGAGACGAGACGGGTCATGGAGAGAACAGAGCAAACAGAGTCCAAAGAGGCTGAGGACGCTGTAAGAGAAGTCACAGCAGGAAGGCTGGATGCAAGAGTGTAAGCAAGGAGAGCTCTAAGGGCCCCTTGACCTTTAATGTACTTTAAAATGACTTGTCACAGCACTAGTGTGAACTGCTGTGAACACTGTGGATGGAGGGAATCACAGGAGAATTGAAAGAAAGACAGACTGTTAGAGTAGAATTTCCTCTCTTCCCTTTCCCTGATTGTCCCCACACTCAAACGTCCAGATTCCAAGAGGGAGTTTAATTATCCTTTTCAAAAGAGCTGGGTAACACTCCAGATGCCACTAGAGGGCGCAGCTAGGACATCTGACAGCTGTCTCTATTCCTGGAGCTGAAGTCAGGCAGAATTGTGTCACTAAGGGTCACAGACCTCTTTGAAAAAGAAGATGAACCAGGAAACTTCATGGTACCTGCTGACTGACACAGACCCTGGGATCTACCTCTTCTATGAGCTGCAGAGACTAGGAGGAAATAACTCCCTCCTAGTCTCTTCTAGGAGTTCTTTGCTCAAAGAACTACTACCGAAGTCATCACCAACTAAAGAAGCTGTTGGGAGCCTTTGATTCCCCATAGAGGGTATGTTCGGTGTTAAGGTATTTATATTTATTTATTGGAAAAGAAGACTCTTGAGAGTCCCTTGGACTGCAAGGAGATCCAATCAGTCCATCCTAAAGGAAATCAGTCTTGAATATTCATTGGAAGGACTGATGTTGAAGCTGAAGCTCGAATACTTTGGCCACTAGATGTGAAAAACTGACGTTCTGGAAAAGACCCTGATGCTGGGAAAGATTGAAGGTGGGAGGAGAAGGGGACGACAGAGGATGAGATGGTTGGATGGCATCACCGACTCAATGGACCTGAGTTTGAGTAAACTCCAGGTGTTGGTGATGGACAGGGAGGCCTGGAGCGCTGCAGTCCATGGAGTTGCAAAGAGCTGGACTGAGCAACTGAACTGAACTGAACTGAACTGATTGGATAAGAGTCGAGGTCAAGGTGACACATTTTTACACCTCTAGCTGCATTTTTGGCTACTCTTCACTTTGTCCTCAGAGCTCAGGTCCCGTCAGACACTTCATGTTTATGTGTTCTCTTCCTTCCAACGTCAGGGCTTCTCTGGAGGCTCAGATGGTAAAGAATCTGCCTGAGATGCAGGAGATTCAGGTTCAATTCCTGCGTGGGAAGCTCTCCTGGAGAAGAAAATAGCAACCTACTCCAGTATTCTTGCCTGGATAATCCCCATGGGCAGAGGAGCCTGGCAGGCTATAGTTCATGGGGTCGCAAAGAGTTGCACACAACTGAGCAACCATACAGACATCTCTTCCAACTTTAGGACCTTTGCAAAGGCTGCTTCTCCATCCTGGAATCCTTTCCACCCCCTCCCATTTGTGTAGCTAACTCTTAGTGATCCTTTGTGCTGTGCAAGTTGCTTCAGTCATATCCAACTCTTTGCGACACCACAGACCGTAGCCCACCAGGCTCCTCTGTCCATGATATTCTCCAGGCAAGAATACTGGAGTGAGTTGCCATTTCCTACTCCAGGGGATCTTCTCAACCCAGGAATCAAACCCAAGTCTCTTATATCCCCTGCATCAGCAGGCGGATTCTTTACCACCAGTGCCACGTGGGAAGCCCTTGACCTCCTCTAGCCCAATTTAAACTCCGTTTCTACAGGAATGGTTGATCCTCTCATAGCACCTTGTACTATTTGTTCATAAAAGTAATACTATATCCATATATCTATCCATATATCCATACCTATATCCATATATCTATCTTCTTTCTCTCAACTGTCATCTCCATGAGGTTGGGATTGGTTATTCAATACCTTAGTCATTGTCACTGCAGTTCATAAAATCCCAGGTTCCAAGTAGGTGCTCTACAATTATCAGCTGCAGGAATAAATGCCTGTTTGAATGGGGGAGTGCCTACCTACACATGATGCTATTCCTTCACAGATGAGCTTACCTCATAAGCCGATAAACAGCTCATTTTCTGACATAGATAAATGTGTATGTATTGTAAGTCTTCATGGAAGCTTTGTGTAATTCTGTAAACATCCTCAGTGGTGCAAGGAAAAAGGTGATATTTTTCTAGGAAAATACAAGTGAGTGGATGCTACAGGTTATTATAATAAGTCAGGACTGTCACATCAAAATCTCCAAATAAATGTGAACATTATTTAAGAAAGTGAATAAGATCAAAATGCCTATATGAACATAACTGTGTTTTAGAAGTTTCACAAATATCAGAAAAGCTTAATGAAACAATGAGTGTGGTCTCTTGAATGGCAGGAAAGCAAGTGCCATCTTCTGGATTTTTTTCTCTTAAATTTCCAGAAATTTGATGTTAAGACAGAAATGAAAGAAAATGCTGATGGGATGCTAAATGCAGAAGTTCCTTCACCAAGAGTCAGCCAAAGTTTCTGGGGGCATTTTCTGCAGTATTTGAGTGGCCACTGTATTGACAAACAATAGTTGCCTTGAAACAGGCAGTCAGGCATGTGTTAGTCTATTTCTTTACATAAATGCCCACTTGGTTGGAAAATGCAGTGGGGTTTTATAAACGTGAAACAATATAACCAGTTTCATGGCTGTGTTTGCAAAGGTTCAAACTGAGCCATAAAAATATTCATTAATAGTGCAAATTAAATTGTTATTAGAAATAGGAATCTTAAAGACATTTTTGGCTTTAGAGTTGACAGAGTATAAATACAGTATGACTTAGGACACTTTTGCTTTTTTGTCTGTGTCACTAAAATCCATGACTGTTGAGAGAATCACAAAATATCTGAAGTTGAAAGGGACCTTGAAAATCATTTCATGACTTTGGTAGCTGAGTCTCACAGAGATGTAACTCACCTAAACGTCCCAAGGTGGTTAGCGGCAGAATTAAAACTATAGGTAAGGCTTCCTTATAGACATCTCTTATTCAGTCCACCCTTATTCAGTCCACTTATAGACATATCTAGTATTCAGTCCACTCTTCTTGAGTTCCAAAGCTTCCTTTTATTGAGAGCTGATACATTATGTCTTCTCAGAGTTTACCAAAACTGGAACCAGGGTGTCAACTGCAAAGTATGGAACTGGCTTATCTCTGCTCTTAATTTTGTGGAAGGAGATCTGCCATCATTTGCTAACCCTAAAAAAAGAGGCCGTAACCCAGTGCATCTCAACTACAGCTTGGGGTCTCCTGGATTGACTAAGTGCATGAACCTAGGCTCAGACCTTCTAAGATTTGAGTCTGAACAGGGACTATTCTGAGGAGAGAGGGAATCAAAACGAGGAGACTGTTGTCATAGGTTTTCAGTTAAGCAAATGATAACACTAAGGGAATTATTCTTTAGTCTCTAAAAGAAACGGTGAGTTATATTTGTTTTCCAGGAAAATTTTGTTAGTTTCTATTTTCAGAAGATTTTTTTAAATAAGTTAAAGCAAAAGTTTGTCAGATTTTCTGTTCTATAAATCCATCAGCAAGCATTTGTTAAGTGACTATGATTTTTTAAACTTTCAAAAATTAACCTCAGGGAAGTCACTGTACTCACTCTAAATCTGTCTGTCTGCTCATTCTAGATAACCAGCGTCAGTGCTTTATACTCTCTCACAGATAAAGATACTACTATTTTGGAGCCACCCTCCTGCTATGGAGCCTTGAAAGTCAGTGATTCTCAATACAGATTACTAAAGTAGAGCCAGGGAAATGTGAGCTATAATTTACACTGAGAATCATAACAGAATTGACAGTGGAGGTATTGCAAGATGTACTGTATTTAAAAACTTATTCCAAGTGTATCAGTGATTTGCTTCCAGTTAAAATAGTTATTTCATAGTTTGACATCATATTAAAGGAAGGTGTGATATATATTTTTTTTCAAAGTAAAGGCTGATTTTAACTAGTTAAGAAATGCCTTTATAAGTGAAATCACCTTTTGCTAAGTAATCTTCATTCTTTAGATGGACTGCAAGCATAATCCATCTTAATTGGAATTTGCACAGGAAATAGTATTTGTGTTTATATATTTTTGCAATTTTAAAATTTAGCTATAATTTCCAATTTGCAGAAAGTTGCAAGAAACCTACATATCCTCTTTACCCAAATTCACCAATCAGTGCCATTTGATTACATGTTGTTTTATTGCTCTCTCTTTCATTCATATGTACACATATGCACATGCATATGTTTATGTAAATGCATGTGTTTGTATGCATGCATGTGCATATACATGGGTGTGTGGGTCTGTGTGTTGGTGCCATTTGGAGATATCATGCCCATTTATTCTTAAAGAAGTTCTAAATTCCCAAGAGACATTATATTTTATATATGAGCAGCTATCAAAATCGAGAAATTTAACCTTAATACTTTCTAATTTAATCTATTATTCTTATTTAGTCACTAAATTGTGTCTGACTCTTCTGTGACCCCACGGACAGCAGCCTGCCAGGCTCCTCTGTCCATGGGATTTCCCAGGTAAGAATACTGGAGTAGGCTGCTATTTTTTTCTCCAAGATTCTTCCCAAACCAGAGATAAAACTCCCATCTCCTGCATTGGCAGGCAAGTTCTTTACCATGGAGCCAATACTTTAGTAATCTATAGAGAATATCAAATTGCCCCAACAATACTTTCACACTTACTAAGTTTTCTGACCCATTCCAATGCCATGCATTGCGTTTAGTTGTTATGACCCTTCAGTAGTCTTTTGCTCTGTTTCTCGTCCTTTATATTTTTGTAAAATGTAAAGATTATAGGCTACTTAATTTGTAAAATGTGCCTCAGTTTGGATTTGTGTGCTAAAAATAACTGTATAATAAAGTTCTAGAGTTTTCAACTGACAAAGATGATATTGGGAAACTGCGTTCCTGAATTTCAGAGTGAAGGAAGCAATGCCTTGAGTAGCAGTGGAGGGAATAATATTATTGATTGATGCTAAATAATAACCCTGTAAGTCATTTAGACTATTTAATATAATTTTACAGATAATTAATTTGCATTTTGTATAATTGTCTTACTATTTTTTATAATAAATTAATTTAATTTTATCATTTTATGGCTCTTTCATTTCACATTTTGTTTAAATGAAGCTAATGTTTTTTAAAAAGCCTGGTGGATTACCTAATCAATCTGAGGCTGACATTCTTTTGTTTAAATCTGAAGGATTTTTAAAGTTAACCCCTGCATAATATTTATTTTCCCATCAAAAACTAGTGTGTTATGTGATTAGACTGAACTCTGACAACCTTCCAGGGATGTAGACACCAATAATCCAATGACAGACTGGAGGAAACTAAGACTCACTGGCAAAGAAACTTCTGTTGAATCACACCCCCAAGAAGCCACATTCAGGTTCCATGTCAAAATTCCCACACTATTCTGTTGTTACCACCACCATACTCTCTTTTGCTAATTTAGGAGAATGCATGGTGATTCAGCTCCTTGAGTGGGCATGAGCTAACTAACCCTGACCAGATATAGTAAGATAGCATCCCTGACTCAATGGACATGAATCTGAACAAACTCCAGGAGACAGAAGACAGAGGAGCCTGGTGCGCTGCAACCCATGGGGTCGCAAAGGGTCAGACACAACTTAGTGACTAAACAACAGCAACAAGTAGAGTTATCCTCATACTTCAACCCTAGATACAGAAGAGTATCTAGGGTACACTTCAAGTGTAACTTGAATTATCACTCCCCCAAAGGACAGCATATCAGTGTTCATTACACACCAGGTACTCAGGTACCCACACACTCAACTATGAACACAAAAGGTGCTTTGTGGCCAAATAGCAATTAATTTCAAAGCCACAATCTCTTAACCTCAATTTTCTCATTATAAATTGATATGGATACCTTGCCCCAGCATTATTTTGAGAATTAGAGAAAATGTATGTGAATATTTCTTTTCAGTAAATGGTAGATGTTAATAATACTTGCACTATTTTTTTTTTTTAAACTCATCAAGATGGTTATATGGATCCATGTGGTTATTTTGTACAAAACAATTTAATTTTCAAAATTTCAACTCATGTAGGAAAAAATGCACATTTGAGGTATCTTGGCATAGTGGTAAAAGCAGGGACTCTGGAACCAGGCCACAGGCTCACGTCCCAGCTCTTAAGGCAAATGCCCTCATCTATGAGAACTGCCCAAATGGTGGCATTCCAAGTCACTCTGGCACCAGGGCACTGGTTTCCTTTTGAAGTGGTAATACTCCAAACACAACACGATTTTCACACTTAATCCTGGTTTTAGAATGTGAAATTATGACTTTGCAAAGAAACTTGATTTAAGCTACAGACTTAAACTTTCCTTTTCTGTCTCCTCTTTCCTTTCTTTTTTAATGATACAATATAGGAAAATACCATCCATTGACCCAGTCAGAGTGGTACTCTCTAAGCCATGACGTTTCTGATGTATTCTTCACAGAGCATCCCATTAGAGTTCCAGAGAAAATCTTACTTTCTATTATGTCAACGACACCTTTGTTGGCCTGGAGCCATCGTCAGCTCTCAAGCACTGAACCATGAAGCAGTATCTCTGTAACTAGGCCAAATAGGCCATGACCTGACAGGCTATAACGCCATCATTATCACCTATTAAATCTGAAATCTGTGCTTTGCATATTTTAAAACAACTATCCAGTTATGCTGGAGAGGTACGACTGCCAAGTGAATAATTAGATTTTTAGGAGACTATAAAGAGTACCAAAATGCTGTCTATTGTGCCAAAAACAAAGTCAATTGATTTTATTGTCTCTCCTCCCCTGTTTTTCTCCTCACTCTCTGGCAGTCAGACCAAAAATATTTTAATAACCAATAAATAGACTTCTGTTGCACAATTTAACTGTATAAAACTGAGTCTGGCTTTGTTTCGTGGGTGCCAAAGCATTCTGTGCTGTGCCCTGTGGGCTGCTGTCTTGTACAGTTACATAGGACACTGTGGATGGTTGGCCCTTAATATTTGCTTTGTTTGGCTGATGTGGCTACAAAGAAGGTTTTATAAAATGTAAAATGACTGAATGAGCCACTTAAATGTCAAAGCTCAGAAGAGATTTGCTTGTAGGGTTTAAAATTCAAGTGTTTGGGGTGTTTTTTTTTTTCCCTTCTGTTCACTGGAGATGTCTAAGTAACTCATTTTGTACAGCTTTAATGGCAGAGATGCAAGGGGCTTTAGAAGGATTTGGAATAGGATTGAAATATAACTATACAAAATATCCTATTAACTCTTGCCCCCTGTTTTACATTTTGAAGATTTTTAACTAAACTCTTGAAGTTCAGTACCTATGATGTCATTAAACATTTTTCACTTCAGTGGATTGTGACTCTGGAAAATTTGCAACTACTCTTTTCAGCAGAGGATTAAACTTTCAGGGAATAAATTAAATTGGGTTAAAGTGTCTAACAGTTTTCAGATGAGTGCTTTAGTCAAGTAGCACAGAATCATGTTAACTTTGAAATGAAACTCTAGCTAGGTAAATAACTTTGTCAAGAACCTACCACTCAGGTGCTGCACTGCTCTAAGCCAACTTTATTAATATTGGTTTGCAATCTTCAGAACAGGTGCAGAAAGGAATTTTAAATGCAACTAAAGCTGAGCTAGAGGGCCACACAACTACATTTTAATCAAAAGCTGAGTTCATGCCTGCTTTACATACAATATGTGCAAAGAAAGATCCCCTTTTCACAGTGAATCTGACTACATAAATACTCTTTTGAGAGAAGGCAAACGCACTCCAAGGAGAAATGCAAAGGAATAATGGTGTCACATTATAAGAAATGTTATATGCACTTTAAGAAATACTGTGCCAAGAATACATTAATATATTGTTAGGAGTTATGACTTTTTAAGTAAACCCTAATCATCAACCCAAAATGGAATATGTATATATGAATGTGTATATAAGTACACACACATCAATATGGGAGCTGAAAGAGATGGGAATACCAGACCACCTGACCTGCCTCTTGAGAAATCTGTATGCAGGTCAGGAAGCAACAGTTAGAACTGGACATGGAACAACAGACTGGTTCCAAATAGGAAAAGGAGTACATCAAGGCTGTATATTGTCACCATGCTTATTTAACTTATATGCAGAGTACATCATAAGAAACGCTGGGCTGGAAGAAACACAAGCTGGAATCAAGATTGCTGGGAGAAATATCAATAACCTCAGATATGCAGATGACACCACCCTTATGGCAGAAAGTGAAGAGGAGCTAAAGGGCCTCTTGATAAAGGTGAAAGAGGAGAGTGAAAAAGTTGGCTTAAAGCTCAACATTCAGAAAACGAAGATGGCATGCAGTCCCATCACTTCATGGGAAATAGATGGGGAAATAGTGGAAGCAGTGTCAGACTTTATTTTTGGGGGCTCCAAAATCACTGCAGATGGTGACAGCAGCCATGAAATTAAAAGACGCTTACTCCTTGGAAGAAAAGTTATGACCAACCTAGATAAGTATATTCAAAAGCAGAGACATTACTTTGCCAACTAAGGTCTGTCTAGTCAAGGCTATGGTTTTTCCTGTGGTCATGTATAGATATGAGAGTTGGACCGTGAAGAAATCTGAGCACCGAAGAGTTGATGCTCTTGAACTGTGGTGTTGGAGAAGACTCTTGAGAGTCCCTTGGACTGCAAGGAGATCCAACCAGTCCATTCTGAAGGAGATCAACCCTGGGATTTCTTTGGCAGGAATGATGCTAAAGCTGAAACTTCAGTACTTTGGCCACCTCATGCGAAGAGTTGAC
This sequence comes from Nanger dama, assembly GCA_917880005.1. Classification (NCBI taxonomy): domain Eukaryota; kingdom Metazoa; phylum Chordata; class Mammalia; order Artiodactyla; family Bovidae; genus Nanger; species Nanger dama. The sequence goes on from CAKJTW010000007.1 coordinate 45,291,013, forward strand.
TCATTGGAAAAGACTCTGATGCTGGGAGGGATTGGGGGCAGGAGGAGAAGGGGACGACAGAGGATGAGATGGCTGGATAGCATCACAGAGTCGATGGACGTGAGTCTGAGTGAACTCCGAGAGATGGTGATGAACAGGGAGGCCTGGCGTGCTGCGATTCATGGGGTCACAAAGGGTCGGACACGACTGAGCGACTGAACTGAACTGAACTGAACTGATACATATACATACATAGACACATGATCCAGTTTTTTTATAGTTTAACATTTATTAGGGAAACCTAGACTCCATTACTCTAAAAGTCATTTATAATTAGACACAAATATTGTAAACACCAAAATGTTTGTCCTTATTCTATTTTATTCACAAGTGTTAGCATAAATAGGACAAGAGATGAGAAATGACTATACTTGATGCATGCATACATTCTCAGTCACTCAGTTGTGTCCAACTCTTTGTGCCCCTATGAACTGTAGCCCTCCAGCCTCCTCTGCCCATGGGATTCTCCAGGCAAGAATACTGAAGTGGCTTGCCATTCCCTTCTGCAGGGGATCTTCCTGACCCAGGGATCAAACCCACATCACTTATATCTCCTCCACTGGCAGCCAGATTCTTTACCACTAACATCACCCGGGAAGCCCCGATTATACCTGGAGGCATCCTTAATTTAAGAGAAAGGATGCATCATCTCCAAGGTCATATTTTATTCTCCTGTGGGAACCTGTGTATGGAGATAAGTAGAGGGGGAGAGTTGTAGGAAGAGGAACACAAGAGTAGGAGTAGAAAAGGCTATTTTTCCTGTCATATTCAACTAATTACTCCGGCATGTTAAATGGGTAATAACTGCCAAACACTAGGCTCGATGTTGGGGCAGCTGGCAGTATCCCGGAGCCTTCCTGCTGTGCTAGTCAACTCTTTAGGTGCTGGACTTTAGGGAGGGCAAGAAATTGTCCTGGGGGAAGGGCCAGAGCGCCCAGCATAGCAGGCAGGGCTTTGGGGAGACACTCCAGTGGCTCAAGACAGTGCCCATTTACCAGCACAGCCGCCGCTGCTGTGCTGCCGCTAAGTCGCGTCAGTCGTGTCCAACTCTATGCAACCCCATAGACGGCAGCCCACCAGGCTCCCCGTCCCTGGGATTCTCCAGGCAAGAACACTGGAGTGGGTTGCCATTTCCTTTCCAGGGGATCTTCCCCACCCCAGGGTTGAACTTGCGTCTCCTGCATTGATAGGTGGGTGCTTTACCTTTGCTACTGTAAGCAAAGTTTTAGAGAATGATTTGAGGTTAATCCCGAAAGCAACCAGCTCTATCTCCCTATCTACTTTTCCCCTTTGTTGTCTTCACCACATGAACCCCCATCAGTGCTCAGCGTCACCTCAATATGCATATGTCAGTCACGTCATATGTGCCCAGCACTGAATATTCTAATCAGGATTTTAAGTCCTAGTAATGTTTTAATTTGGGGACATATATCCCTTCATCATTCACTTCAATTAACTAGTCCCATATACTGCCCCACACTGGTAGTCTGTTGGATTCTGATTACAAGTCTGCCTTTTTCCCAGTATGGACTGTTCTCCTAAAGACTCTGTCCTAATCTGTGTTACTTTTTTTTTTCATGATTTCAAATCATAACTCTAAATAGCCTCCCCAAGTCACTTTATTTGGAATTAAAAACAATAATTTTGGCATTTTTTGCCTTCTCATAAATAATTATAGCAGCCTGAAAAGAAACCTGGTTCAAAAGTTAGAGAGTCACAAGTTTAAATTCTGGTTCTGCTATTGTGTTACCATGAACAAGATAGCTAACCTCTCTGGGCCTCAGATTGCTTGTCTGCAAGATTAGAGATGCTGATACTATAACCCATAGGGCGGATATGAGAAGTTAGTGAGATGTCTATGAAGTGTCTGGTACAGAGTAATTATTCAACCCAGAGCTATTACTATTTTAGGGGTCTTTTAGGTTTTAGTTTAATTTCTAATTTCTGCTTTTGGTTTTTCCCCTTTCTGCTGCAGTCTTACTAAGGGTGGGCTACTCATTTAATTCTTTGTATTTTCCCAACAGACAGAGGGAAGAACTCTTTATTCAGTGGACACTCTACCAATATTGGCAGACTTTTCAGAGAAGTTAGAACTGCTCATTTGTCTGAGCAGTTGATTTACTTTGCTATCTTAGTGTCATGAAAATGTAGCAATATGAAATCTGGCAAGATTACGATAGCTGCTGACATAAAGATTTATTATCTAGATGAGATATTTAATGTATGCTTAATTCAGGAAAACAGCCTTGTAAAATGTTGAATATTTTGCTGAAAAATAAAAAGAAGAGAGAGAACTGATCCTGAAATTAAGCATACTGGATACAAAATTGATTTAGGGACACATACTTAATTGTGTTCACTGTCAATCTAAACATAAAGATCCTTGAATCTAGAGCTTAGGCAATATCAGTGTTGTGGATACATTAGCACACATTCAGTAAATCAAACTGGACCTCTCATCTCTCTTTTGACAAAGGACAACCTTGAGCTTTCAGAAAAATAATAAACAAACAAAAAACCCAAACAGACAATATGATCAAGTAGACTTTCAGGTTGTGAAATGAGAAAATGAATGGCAGATAATATAAACCTAACTGTCTCAGGACTTGATGGCCCTCAGATGAGTATACGTGATCCAACCCCCTCTCTGCTGGAATTCACTTTCTTTACTGTAAACACATTCAGTTCAGTTTAGTTCAGCTCAGTCACTCGTTGTGTCTGACTCTTTGTGACCCCATGGACTGCAGCATGCCAGGCCTCCCTGTCCATCAACAACTCCTGGAGTTTACTCAAACTCATGTCCATTGAGTTGGTGATGCCATCCCACCACCTCATCCTGTCATCCCCTTCTCCTCCTGCCCTCAATCTTTCCCAGCATCAGGGTTTTCTCCATTGACTCAGTTCTTTGCATCAGGTGGCCAAAGTATTGGAGTTTCAGCTTCAACATCAGTCCTTTCAGTGAACACCCAGGGCTGATCTCCTTTAGGATGGACTGGTTGGATCTCCACTCTTCCCAAAACATGCTTTCCACATGCCAATTACATACTCAAGAAAGTCAGTGGTTTGGCTCTGTAAGATCAGTCTCTGTAGGATATTATTTAGCCTGGCATTCGAGTTCTTCAAGGATCAGCCTCCTCTCCATCTACCTAAATGTGCACCTAATTATCATTAAAACATATTCCAGGACTTCCCTGGTGCCACAGTGGATAGTAATCCGCCTACGACTGCAGGGGACACAAGTCTGATCCCTGGTCCAGGATGATCCCACAGGCTGAGGAGCAACTAAGCCCGGGCACCTCAACCACTGAGCCCACACCCTCGAGCCCACACTCCATCACGAGAGACGAAGCCACTGCAAGAAGCCCGAGCACTACAACTCGAGAGTAGCTCACCTCAGCTAGAGAAAGCCTGGGTACAGCAGTGAAGAGTCAGCACAGCCACAGATAAACTCAACTATTCATTTAAGAAATTTAAAAAAAAAAAAAAAGAAATGTTGTTATCTGATAATTAAGCAAAAAAAAAAAAAAAAATCCATGGTCCTTCCCAGATCATTCTCAGCTCCTGCTAGAGTTCAAGTCTTTGTTCATTCTGCAGCAGCTGCATCCCTTTCATGTGCATCCCACACATGCATACACACACAAACACACATGTGCACACATCCATGCACACTCTCATGCCCATACACAGTACCCCTTTTCCTACATGAAGAGTACAGCACGCATACTCCTCAGGTCCAGAGGTCATCTAGCTCCCTGTCGTGAATCATGCCAGACCATGATTATCACTCTTTCTGAACATACTGAGGCCTCACTGACACTTAACCTGACACTTAGTAACATGAGGTGAGGTGAAGTCACTCAGTCGTGTCCAACTCTTTGCAACACCGTGGACTGTAACCTACTAGGCTTCTCCATCCATGGGATTCTCCAGGCAAGAATACTGGAGTGGATTGCCATTTTCTTCTCCAGGGGATCTTCTCGACCCAGGGATTGAACCTGGGTCTCCCGCATTGGAGACAGATGCTTTAACCTCTGAGCCACCAGGGACTGAACCATATAAAGTGGGTCTGTCCTATGTTCCCAACCAGATTTGGAATGTCTAAAGGAAAAAGTTACTGCCTTCATGTCAATTGCCTGTCCGAGTGTCAGGTTTATAGGAAGAATACAGTAAATCCTTTGACAGAAAATCATACTATTTTGATTATAAGTAAATATATTTGACCCACTGCTGGACTGGCCATACAATATTTGACTGGCTTCAAGTGAAAACAGAGAAAAGGCAAAGAAAACCGAATAAACAAACATCTAGAATGCTAGTGGAGTCAATAAATAGGTATGTCAATAAAGATTTTGTTTTCAACTCCAGGAGTATTGAATATTGAGATCACTTGCGTGCAGTCATTATTTGGAAATGATTCATTCTTCAGTTTTCCTTTACTAGAAACACTCCTGGGATATGACTTGAAAGTTATTTTGCTTTATCTAAATTTAAAACTGCTGAATATGAGGGTGGGCAGCAGCAGGATATAGGAAGTAAAATTTATTTTCCATGAAATATAGTATCCTTGCATTATCACAAAATCATGTTTGACATGCTACATTCAATAACCATGTGGGCAAATGCACAAAGATTTTAAGTGTTTGGCAGTTGATCACACTTGACCTTCGATGTCACTTAATTAACAAGTTTCCCCTTGAGCCTATTTTACTAAAAAAATAAAAATTAAAAATTCAAGGTTTAATTCCCCAATCCTAGAGAAATATGTGTTTTTAAGTGTAAAATATGAATCATAGAAGAAAGAGAATGAACCTCCCACATTAGTAAAACTCCACCCTCCCACTACCACCTTACAAGGAAACTTGATTAACAGATAAAACTTCACCTCAAGATAGGCAAGGAGGCCCATTTGCCCCAGCTGCCTGGAGATATTTTAACAGCAGGCACTTTGAGCTTTTAATGAAAATCAAGTTGAACAGTGTGGTATCAGGAAGCTGCCCAACCTGCCTGCCTGCCAGAATGAACTGCTCAACTGGCAGCACCCTCCTCTTCTAATCAAGATCTCCAACACCCCCACGAAGTCTCGGAATTGTTCTTAAAACCAATGCTGATCCTTAAGAAGAAGGCTTTAAAAACATCAATACAGTCACTGCCTAATTATTCAATTCTGTTTATAGGGTAAAAGAGAGTCTTTTCTGACCCCCCGTGGTGATTAATTTATGCCCTGAAGCATAAGATTTGATTACCCCTCTCTTAGCATGGATAATGTGTGAGCCTTATTACTGGTCATAAAATTATTCAGCCAACATAGTCAGTTCAATGGCTTCCCGACGCAGTAAGTTCAGCTGTTTGGCAGCCTGCTGGTAAAGATATATAGCATGACATTAGCTCAGTATTTACCTGCTATGTGTTTTATCAGTACATGTTTGATGTAAATGATTTCTAAATTCCTAGAAAGTGATTGAACCCAGTAAACAAAAGGAATATAAAAATAATTTGTCTATAAAAGACATAAAGACTGATATTCACCAGTGTGCTTACAAAATGTGATATTTTAATTGAAGTGAATGTTCTGATTCAGTCAGAAATCTTTGGGGCTTTCCACTCTAGTTTAAAATCTTTATAAAATACATTAGTTCATGTTTCTGGCTCAGTAAGTACAGTATAGTATGCTGAGTATAATTAATACTTCTCTGATAACTGTACCCCCAGAGTATCTTGGGATCTTCATACTGAACATTAATTATGATGTTCAGAAGGGTAGGTGGTGAAGAGGGAAGTGTCTAGGTTTGCAATGCTTAAATCATATAGCAAACCCTGGAAATATTTAGGCTGTTTGTGTTGGTTTTATTTCTTTATACTTCACTTCATTCCACAAAGTATCTGAAGCACCCAATACATCACATGGCTCGTCTTTTAACTGAAGGTATCTAGGCAAAGAAAAACTGTGGATAATATACAAGTGAACAAGAAAAAAAGGCAAGAAAGGTACTTGCAGAGAGACCACCGTATGGTAGTCAACAGATGTAACATGGGCTATAAGATGTGGCCAAGACAGAGAGGAAACTAGGGTCAACTACAAAATTCACAGTGTTCAATAGATTAAAAAACAACTGACAGAAATCTCTTATTTTGGAGAAGCACAGTTTTTCCCTTGATTATATATACTGATAATAATAATTTTATTATTATTTTATGAAAAAGTAACTTTACAAGGAATCTCATAAGATATCACTGGGCAACGTCCTGCTTCTCATATTTTAACACGCATATGGCCCATCAGGGGATCTGATTAAAAAGCAGATTCTGACTCAGAATGTCTATAGTTGGAGCCTGTAATTTTGAATTTCTAATAAACTTTTAGGTAGGGCCAAGGACATCATGGACTATCAGGATACAGGGACAATCAAGGATATTAAGGCAATAAGTACCTCATCTGTGACAATTTTTCTAAAGAAACAAATTAAGAATTCTTGATAGACTGATTTGATTCTTTGTTACTGTAGTGATTCAAAATGTGGGATCAATTCTCTGTAATGCATGCATGCTCAATCACTCAGTCATATCCAACTCTTCACGACTGTAATCCACCAGGCTCCTCTGTCCATGGAATTGTCCCAGCAAGAATACTAAGTGGATTGCCATTTCCTACTTCAATCCTTTGTAATAGTGTTATAAATATTTTCAGTTTCAAATTAATTCTATGTACAATTTGCATATTCATGTATATGAATGCATATTAAATTATTTTAAGATTTATGTTTTCTATTCAAGCAAAGTTTCACCTATTGATCATCTTCAAAAGAAAAAAAAAAGCTTTTATCTGCAATATTGAAACAATTACTCTAAACTATGTGAAAATAAAAAATAAAGAAGCAAATTTTTAAGTTAATTGTTTCTATAAAAAATTTATTTCTTGTTTGAAGTGAATTATGAAACAGTAGAATTACAATGTTAAAGAAGCCTCCTCTTAGAAAGGAAGAAATTGAGACAGATCAAATGACTTTCTCACAGTCACATAGCTAACAAATCCCAGAGAGACTTTTGACTAAATCTCTCACATGTCACACTGCTTTACTATCATAACGCAAATTGACCTATGAACCTCAACATCATTATGATTCATTATAGTAGAAAAATAGAAAAAAATGGAAAGGGGCATATTTTATTCAATCATTGAATATGTCTTGAGAACCACTGACACAACAATCTTTGACTTGGGGCCAAAGGACATTGTGCAGTAATGGATAGCATTGCCAACTCCTCATGGAATACACAGTTTAGTAGGTAAACATGCATACATACTTATATACAATCCCTCAAACAAAAAGCTGCCAGGAATTAAAGGAGGTGATACTATACTTGAGATGGGTTTTGAAAGTTGGAAATATTTTGGATAAGTTGAAGAGAGAAACTGGGCTGGCCCAAAGCACAAGGGTGTGGAAAAACATAATGCATTAAGGCCAAATAATTTTAACTGTAAGAAGTACAGGAAGGGGGAGTTTAGAGCTAGAGAGAAAAAAATGAAATCGAAGATATGCACAAGTTTCTAGTTTAAATAGTAATAGTCAGTCTAACAAAGTCAATAAGTCATTGAAACTTCTTAACACACTAATTTTTAGACAATTAAAAGCAGTCTGTCTAATGTAATCAACCTGCCCCCAGGTGAGGTTTCTCCCTATCAAATGGGTAAAGGACCATACTGAGGAATAGTGCTGGCCTTTGCAGTTGTCATGTGAGTCATTCGGGACTGGCAATAATTGGACCACTCTTGGAAAGGGGATGGCCATGTTACTGAACCCAGGAATAGCCTCTATTTCTTTGGCTATGGCCACTCTGTCCGTGGGCCCACTGAGCAAGAATAAGAGTGGCTGAGGAAAGAAGCAAACTGATGGTCGAGCAGGGGTCATCTCATCCATATAATTATACAGAGCTGGTCTCTGGTAGATGCCCTTTGCTAATCATTCACATGGAACACAAATATCTTCATACTCTGACCATCCCAAGAAGTTCAGTTCAGTTCAGTCGCGCAGTCATGCCCGACTCTTTGTGACCCCATGGACTGCAGCACGCCAGGCCTCCCTGTCCATCACCAACTGCTGGAGTTTACCCAAACTCATGTGTATTGAGTCGGTGATGCCATCCAACCATCTCATCCTCTGTCATCCCCTTCTTCTCCCACCCTCCATCTTTCCCAGGATCAAGGTCTTTTCAAATGAGTCAGTTGTTTGCATCAGGTGTCCAAAGTACTGGAGTTTCAGCTTCAACATCAGTCCTTCCAATGAGATCATGAACTTATTCTCCCCATGAAGCCTTGATTATGCATTGGAGGAGGAGAGATATCACAGTAGGAACATGTGTGGTAAAAGTCTGAAATACCTGCTGATGCCTTTTGGATCTGCTAAGAAACAAAAGATATTAAGTAGAGGTGGTAAGAATACACAGAAAAACTATACAAAAAGATCTTCATGACCCAAATAACCATGATGGTGTGATCCTTGACCCAGAACCAGACATCCTGGAAAGCGAAGTCAAGTGGGCCTTAGGAAGCATCACTATGAATAAAGTGAAGGTAATGGAATTCCAGTTGAACTATTTCAAATCCTAAAAGATGATGCTGTGAAAGTGCTGCACTCAACATGCCAGCAAATTTAGAATACTCAGCAGTGGCCACAGGACTACAAAAGGTTATTTTCATTCCAATCCCAAAGAAAGGCAATGCCAAAGAATGCTCAAACTACTGGACAATTGGCACTCATTTCACATGCTAGCAAAGGAATGTCCAAAATTCTCCAAGCCAGGCTTGAGCAATACATGAACCGTGAAGTTCCAGATATTCAAACTGGATTTAGAAAAGTCAGAGGAATCAGAGATCAAATTATCAACATCTGCTGGATCACTGAAAAAGCAAGAGAGTTCCAGAGAAACATCTACTTCTGCTTTATTAATTATGCCAAAGCCTTTGACTGTGTGGATCACAACAAACTGTGGAAAATTCTTAAAGAGATGGGGATATCAGATCACCTGACCTGCCTCCTCAGGAATCTGTACGCAGGTCAGGAAGCAACAGTTAGAACTGGACATGGAACAACAGACTGGTTCCAAATTGGGAAAGGGGTATGTCAAGGCTGTATAATGTCACCTTGCTTATTTAACTTATATGCAGAGTACATCATGAGAAATGCTGGACTGGATAAAGCACAAGCTGGTATTAAGATTGCCAAAAGAAATATCAATAACCTCAGATATGCAGATGACACCACCCTTATGGCAAAAAGCAAAGAAGAACTAAAGAGTCTCTTGATGAAAGTGAAAGAGGAGAGTGAAAGTGTTGACTTAAAACTCAGTATTCAGAAAAGTAAGATCAATGCATCTGGTCCCATCACTTCATGGCAAATAGATGGGGAGACAATGGAAACAGTGACAGGCTTTATTTTGGGGGACTCCAAAATCACTGCAGATGGTGACTGTAGCCATGAAATTAAAAGACGCTTGCTCCTTGGAAGAAAAGTTATGACCAACCTAGACAGCATATTAAAAAGCAGAGACATTACTTTGCCAACAGAGGTACGTTTAGTGAAAGCTATGGTTTTTCCAATAGTCGTGTATGGATGTGAGAGTTGGACTAGAAAGAAAGCCGAAGAATTGATGCTTTTGAACTGCTGTGTTGGAGAAGACTCCTGAGAGTCCCTTGGACTGCAAGGAGATCCAACTAGCCCATCCTAAAGGAAATCAGTCCTAAATGTTCACTGGAAGGACTGATGCTGAAACTGAAACTCTAATTTAATTTTGGCCACCTGATGCAAAGAACTGACTCATTGGAGAAGATCCTGATGCTGGGCAAGATGGAAGGTTGGAGGAGAAGAGTATGACAGAGGCTGAGACGGTTGGATGACATGACTGACTCAATAGATATGAGTTTGAGTAAGCTCCAGGAGTTGATTATGGACAGGGAAGCCTGGCATGCTGCAGTCCATGGGGTCTCAAAGAGTCAGACACGACTGAGCAACTGAAATGAACTGATCTGAACACCTGATCTCAAACGTATTATTCCACTAATGATAAATTGCTGCTGCACATGCTAATGAAAACTAAGTTCATGATGGCAGCCAAATCTCCATGATCACTTGATTGTCTGTGACAAGGCATTCCAATTCTACCCAGGCTTTTCAGGAATTGCTTTTCAAAAGGTATCTAGAGCAATAGTCATAGCTTTGCTCTAAATCCCAGAGATCATAACTATGATTCTCCTCCAAGAGTTTGTTCAGTTTTACAAGTGCCTCTATTTCCAGATACAACAAATATTATTGGATCTGATGGGTCATCAGGCCGATGCAGAAGAACAACTTGAACAGCTGTGTTACTGGTTGAAGAGCATTTTCTTGTTATGCTTTGAGTTACTCAATAAATATGGTGGGACAAATGTGGTATATGCTGTTCAAATGTGGTATATGCTATCTCCAAAATCCAAATTAACCAACCAAGCTTTGTGTGCATGAGTTCTAAGTCACTTCAGTTGTGTCTGACTCTTTGTAACCCTATGGACCATAGCCTGCCAGGCTGCTCTAGAGGTCTGTGGGATTCTCAAAGCAAGAATACTGGAATGGGTTGCCATGCCCTCCTCCAGGGGATCTTCCCAATACAGGGAACAAACCTGAGACTCTCATGTTTCCTATATTGGCAGGCAATTTCTTTAACTCTAGCAGTACTGGGAAGCCCAACAAAGCTTTGAGCCACCATAATCTTTGAGGACTAATTAAGGCAGAGAGGAGTGGCTGACACAACCCTAAGGCAAGACTATGAAGATGAACTGTTGATTCTGTGCTGGTGAACTTTGCAAATTATTATAGAGACAAAAACATTTTCCAGATTAATAGCTTTGCACCAGGTCCAAGGGGCTGAGTTGATTTGTTTCAGTTAAAAAAAAAAAAAATCCACACATCTGGAACTGCAGCTGCAATTGGAATCACTGCTTGATTATATTTAAGATAATCCACAGCAATTTTCTAAGAGACATCTATCTTCTTCAAAGTTCAACCAAGTGAATTCAATGAGGATATAATGGAAATCACTACCCTTGCATATTTCAAGTTTTGGATAGTGCCACTATTCTGCAGTTTTTCTAGGGCTGTAATTGTACTTTAGATTTGTCATCCCAGCAGAGACAGGAATGTCTGTCATGCAGCATTTTTCAGGGGAACCAAACCAAGTGTTTCCAACGAGAGTCAACAGCATGGCAGATTGGTTCATAGGTATTGAAGGACTGAAAAGGCACAAAGATAACAGTGAAGTAACATGGACAAAGAATTATAAAAAGCAGCTACCACTTCTAAGACTAGAGAAACAGAAGGCAGGGATGGTGGTTATCAGAACTTAGCAGCTGAGAGGAGGGACTGGGCACTCAGAGAGGTGAATAGAAACACTACCATAAGGAAGGATGAGCACCCAAGAATTAATGCTTTCAAACTGTGGTGCTGGAGAACACTCTTGAGAGTCCCTTGGACAGCAAGGAAATCAAAGCATTCAATTCTAAAGGAAATCAACCTTGAACATTCATTGGAAGGACTGCTGCTGAAGCTGAAGCTCCAACAGTTTGGCTACTTGATGTGAAAACCCAACTCGTTGGAAAAGACCTTGATGCTGGGAAAGACTGAGGGCAGAAGGATAAGGGGACGACAGAGGATGAGATGGTTGGATGTCATAATTGACTCAGTGGACATGAGTTTGAGCCACTCTGGGAGATGGTGAAGGATTGGGAAGCCTGGCATGCTGTAATTCATGGGGTTGCAAAGAGTCAGATACGACTTAGTGATGGAACAACCCTAGCTGGTGCTGGTAGTTCTGAGACGTAAAGTGAGACTGGTTCTGTAACGGTCAAAAGAAGCTTCTATCCAACTTCTATTGCTAAGTATATGCTGACAAGCACAACAAGCAGAATATTCTCCTCCTAATATCCAGTCTCCCCCTGTTGACAAAACCCACCAAGAAGCCAACTGGTAAATAAGAGAACTCTGCAAAGCCCGAGTACAAATCAGAGTATGGAAGTATAGCTTTAGAGCCGAGGTGACAGCTGAATAACATGTATTTTATACGAAGAAAACAAAATCACAGAAAACTTACAAGGAGTTAGGAACTAGGTTTTAGTTTCAGCCTCATCGCTAACAAACTCAAAGAATTTCACCAGGTAATTTCAACTTTCTGAGCATCAGCTTCACCTGAAAAAAATCACTGTAACAATACCACCAATACTTTCCTCGCTAGGAGGGATAATGTAGGTGAAAGCACTTTGAATAAGTATAGCGTGCTATATAATCATAAGCCTGTCTCACTATTATTATCCATACTAAATGGAGCCAGGAAAATAATAGATAAATGAAACTCATAGATAATCTTAAAATCTTCTTTTAGCTGGTTTTGTATTCTCTCCCTTCTAACCAGTCTTTACAGCGCACATGTAAAATAGCTCAGTAAGCTCCATGTCTAGCTTTCTATGGAGATGCTAACAAACAGTAATGTGAATTCAAAGACAGTGCCAGGGGAGAATGATAGGGCATGAGGAGCTTAACTGATTCTTCAAATGATGGCCTGTTCGAATAACTAAAACAGAGACATAAACTATTTCTATACAACCTGATCATCTTGAAAGCTGAACCTGAAAATTTAACTGCCTACAGAAATAATAGTAAAAACAAATAAGTAACTAGTAAGCCAACTTAAAGGCATCCCCAGTGACTCAGAGGCAAAGAATCTTCCTGCAGTAAAAGAGCCGCAGGAGACAAGAATACAATCCCTGGGTTGGGAAGATGCCCTGGAGGTGGGCATGGCAACCCACTCCAGTATTCTTGCCTGTAAAATCCCATGGACAGAGGGGCCTGATGGGCTACAGTCTACCAGGTCACAAAGTGTTGGACACAACTGAAGTATCTTAGCACACACGCAAGCCAACTTAAATATCAAATTCAGAATAGAAATGGCTTTCTTTTTACACTGAGGTCATCATTTTGGGGGAAGGAAATTGTCAATAGGTAAATTGATGCATTTGATTCAATAACTTTGCATGTTAAGAAAACACAAAACTAAATAATGAGATCTATAGTGGTCTGAGACTTTTGGGTAATTATCGACAAGATTCAGAGTTTTATTCCAGACATGATAGAATTAACAGACTTGACTGTAATCATTTTATAATTTTAGCTCTGCTAAATTAAAGAATCTCTCTAAAAGCACATGAGCACTTATTTACTCAGTAAATATTTACTATCCTCTTTATGAGAAATGCTAGATTCTAGCAAACAAAAATGAGAAAGAACTCTGATATCTACAAAGATGATGACAACACAAAGAAGTGATGAGATGCAGTGGGTGAAAAATTAACTTTACCTGAAGGATCTAAGAAAGGATTCTTAAATGTGACATTTAAGCTGAATCTCCAAAATTCAATTCAAGTTTGCTATTTAGAAAGTAGTAAAGGGAGTAAAGAAAAAGGCAGCTGCATGGCAAAGGCAGAGAGTCATGAAAGGCAGCAACATATCAGGAGACAATAAGAAGTACTGTGCTGCGGGAATTTAAAATGCAAGGGTGGGAGTGGAGGGTACAGGCGGCCAAGGGAGATGAAACTGGAGAAAAAGTCAGGGCCAGTGAATGAAGGGATTTGTTACAATGCTAAAGACTTGGACTTCATTCTATGGGAAGCAGGGTCCCAATGCCATCTTTAACAGGGGAGTGAAATGATCTAAAATCTATTGATTTTCACATGATAGCTTTGGTACTAATACAGAATTTGAATTTTATTAGAGAGAAACTGGGGTTAAGAAGAAATATTGCAGTTGTCTAGGAAACAGACAGTAAGGATTTATGTGCTAAAGTTGTAGAAACACAATAAAGGAGTCTGGTCTGGAGATATTCCTTATATACAGCAATAGGATATGCATCTGAATAAGAAGAAAGGCTGGAAGATAATTCAGAGGTTTTGATATTGGGAGATTAAGAGTTGAGAGAGTGGTGAAATATTCTATTCAAATAGACCAAGAGTCAGCAAACTTTTTTGTGTGAAGAGCCAGGTAGCTTAAGCTATTTTAAGCCTTGGAGAACCAGACAGTCTTCTTTACAAACGCTCATTCTGCTCTTGTAGTGCAAAAGCAGCCATAGGCAATACATAAATAAGGGTGGCTGGACTCCAGTAAAAACATTTTATGGACATTGATACTTGAATTTCATCTAATTCTCACAGGTCATGAAATATTATTTTCATTTTCTTTTAAAAATGTAAAAACTTTTCTCACTTTTCAGAAAAGCCATACAATAGGCAGTAAGAAAGATTTGGCCCAAGGACCATAATCTGCCAACCTCTCTAATAGAGAAAGCTGGAGAAGGAACAGCATCTGAGTTAAGTTTAAGGTACTGTGGGACATCCAGGTGAGGATGTGTGTTGAAGGCACGTGTTCAGGGCTGGACCTCAGAGAAGTATAGTGTCCAAAGTGCTCTAGAAACACTGTTCTTCATGGTCATAAAGAACTAAAACTATATGAGAAGGCAAATACAACAGAGAAATGAAAGACAATATCATATCCTAATGCTGCTTTTAAAGTACTTTTTAATTGTAGATAAGGCAATATTTGAGGATTTTATATTATCAAATGCAGACACTTATCTCTATAATAGGCAGTTAGAAACCAAGGCCAAAGGACTAAAGCTTTTATGACAGAACTTATAAAAGTAATGAAAGATGATAGAGTACAGGAACTGTCCAAGAAGCAAATAACGTTTCATCCCTTATGAGTGAAAGATAGAAATGAAGCTAGATTTAATTTTAAAAAGGAATTTCATTTGTTACCTGTCAAATCCTTATGCAAAAGATAAATAGGAGTCATAGAAGTCTTCTTAGACAATATGGAGCACCACTCCACAGCATTTTGCTTGTTAAGTAACATTCAAACCATTGAAAAACGATCCTAAACAGGAATAGTTTACAATTCAATTTGGTAAAGAAAGGACGACAGTTCCTCAGGTGCCTCACTGGAGAGTTGCTGGACCTGTGTGCCCTGCCTCTCGCAGGCAGAGTAATGAAAAGTAAATTTATCTTGAGGTTTCACCATTTATTTGGTTGAGGTGCATTATCTCTGGTCCACATTGGATTTTTAACAGATGAAATATTTCCTAAACCAAGTAATTTGATTCTGTGCAGATAGTAACCACAGGCAGTGTAATTAATTTCTTTTATATCTTCAACACAGTAAGTTAGTTGATCTTCTCTTTCTATCCATAAGACAAAGCCAGACACAAATCACTATGAAGAGCAAGGTGCAACGTGAAGATTAAGAAATCTCCTATGATGCGATGGATCTGAGCTATGCGTTGCCTCACAATAAAAACGAAATGTTAAAAATCAATTTTTAATACCACATCAATTTCCAATGCAAATAGAAGACATTGAGTTTTTACCTTGTATTTTCCCCAATGTCAAAACCCTATCAAAAAATCCTTTGATGTAGTAACAAAATATTGTTGACATATTCTGTTGCAACTATCTTTCTTAAATATTACAAATTCTTACAACATTAAAACTAAGATGTTTTAGTGATAGTCCCTAGAACTATGGTTCACAAAACTGTCATAACCATTAAACATTATTTTCTGCGTGATAATTTCTGTCTAGTGAAATCCTTCTCAATTATTCTTCTACAGAATAATAATATTGTTGGTACTTCATAAGATAAAACACTGACACGAAAAATAATGTTTTATTAGGTGAATTTCTACAAAGGGAAAATCAGGGATTAAAAAAACTGAGCAGCTATTCTAGTAAACAAGTATTAGTTTTCAAAATCTTAGAGTAAAAATCTATGTGTGTTTGCTATCTGTAGCAATCATTAAGCATTTACCTAACCAATATGGGAGAAATTTGTGCTAAGAGGAAATAACTAAAACCACATAGAAACATATTTTCAAGTTTAAATTAAAAATCATGATAAAACCCAGTCTTTTCTACAAGTATCTCAACAACTAAAAGTGAAAAAAGAAGCTACAATCAGGATTTGTTCTTCATATAAT
Organism: Nanger dama; assembly: GCA_917880005.1. Lineage (NCBI taxonomy): Eukaryota > Metazoa > Chordata > Mammalia > Artiodactyla > Bovidae > Nanger > Nanger dama. The sequence goes on from CAKJTW010000007.1 coordinate 45,307,099, forward strand.
GGACCAAAACAATTACTGTATCTGTTCTTACTCTCCAAATTTAATTATTTTAATCATTAAATTGACTGAATTAACACCTTTATCTTATTACCAGCAGAAACATAGCTTTAAAATATTTTCACTGGGCCAAGAATTTAAGCAGGACACTATTAGTACAGTGAATAAACTTCTGAAAATAAATCTTTCTGGTATGTATGATATAGTCAACACAAGCTTTGGAAACATTCTGCACTGGATTCAAAATCAGCATCTGTGGTTAGTTAACTATGTGTTCTTGGGCAAATTACATTAATCCAAGAGATTATCAGGTCTAATTCCACCTAGTTTAACATCAGTCATCAGTGGAAACCTAAGCTTCCTAGGTCATTCATTATTACCTAGATCTATGGGTCTCAATTTATCAGATACATGGCTCTCATTATATAACAATACTTTAATCACTTTGTAATAAAACTCATCAATATTGTAACCTATTTTTCAAAAGATCAGTATCAGTCAGCTCGGTCATTCAGTCATGTCTGACTCTTTGCAACCCTATGGACTGAAGCACCCCAGGCTTCCCTGTCCTTCACCATCTCCTGGAGCTTGCTCAAACTCATGCCCATTGAGTTGGTGATGCCATCCACCCATCTCATCCTCCCATCCCCTTCTCCCTCCTGCCTTCATTCTTTCCCAGCATCATGGTCTTTTCCAATGAGACACTTCTTTGCATTGTGTGACCAAAGTATATGGAGCTTCAGCTTCTGCATCAGTCATTCCAATGAAGGACTTCAATATTGTAACGTATTTCTCAAAAATCAGTATGGTGTCCCATAAGATATATTTCAATATGTAAATATATAGGTACTGCTACACACAAGACATGATAACAGATACTTAAACTTGCATAAAGCCATCAATAAGATAATTTAAATGAGGACAGATACAGATGTGAGGTACTGGTTCCTTAAATACCATAGGTGGCACTGCCATCACGACTTGATTTTCCAAATGCGAGCATCTATTAGCACAGCTCAGCACACAAGTACTGTGTTTCCTTCAGTATACACAACACTCGCGTTCCTAGAAAACTTACTGTGGATAAAACTATGCACAAATGATTTGTGTTTATATCATTGCAAACAGGTTTTTCACCTCTGTGACTCTCCAGGAGGATGTTCACAGTTCATGTAAAATGTGGGTGGGGAAAATGTGTGATTGTGCAGAATTCATTGACACACAGCAAGATACCTCACGTCCCTGGTTCCACTCGCCTTCTAATGAGTTCCTTTACTCACTAGTAAAGGAACTTCTACTTTTGCTTCTTGCACCACTCTCTCCCTATCAGTTCATCACATAACAGTGAGAGTCATTCTTTAAAAATGGTTTATGAGACTTTGTCACTTGGACTAAACCCATCAGTGATTTATTGTCATACTTAGAATGGAATCCAGACTCTTTTGCACAATCTTCAGGTTCAGAATGATCCTTCCTGTAGCCCACTTGTGTGATCTCATTTAACAGTATCCCTCTGGTTTCATGCTCCAGACACACTGGCTCTCCTGATGGTCTTAAAACTCATCAACATTATCCCATACTTGGGATTTTTTATTTGCTGTTCTCTCCCTGGGAATTACACTCACCTGAGTCCTTCTCTGGCTCCTGTACCCTGTTTGACTGCTTCACCTGGATGGTGGATTCCCCAAAATGAAGATGGGCTCAGTTGCTCCTCAAATCATCATCCTCTCTATCTTACCAAATGGCTAAAACCTTTGATAATTTTCCCCTCATTCAAATGTGTTTGTCCACCTAATCATTGAGTCAGTCCTTTCCTCTGTAACTCTAAAACATATCTCATATTTGTCATAACAACTGCTACTATTTCTGTTTAAAAATAAAAAGTGAAAGTGAAAGTCATTCAGTCATGTCTGACTTTTTGTGACCCCCATGGACTATACAGTCCATGGAATTCTCCAGGCCAGAATACTGGAGTAGATAGCCTTTCCCTTGTCCAAGGGATCTTCCCAACCCAGGGATCAAACCCAGGCCTCCTGCATTGCAGGTGGATTCTTTACCAGCTGAGCTGCAAGGCAAGACCAAGAATACTGGAGTGGGTAGTCTATCCCTTCTCCAGTGGATGTTTCAGACCCAGGGATTGAACCGGTGTGTCCTGCATTGCAGGAGGATTCTTTACTAACTGAGCTATGAGGGAAGCTACTTTACAGGCCATCTAGTTGGTACATTGCTTCCATTCTTATCCTCTATAATCCTTTCTCCCCCTACCAATGAGTCATCTTTAAATAGGATAAATCAGATCATGTCATTCTCCCATTTGTCAAAAATCCAATCACATCTTTCATATTCAGAATAGAAACCAAACTCTGGCCACCATAGTCTACTAAGTCTTTGACAATTTGGTCCCTTTGCTCATTGTTCACCTTTCTTCCACTCACTCTCTATATAACCAGTCTTATTCTCTCCCTAAGACTTTTGCTGTCTCCTGCATCTATATGCTGGAAATTACTGTGACATATATTATGTGGCTTCCTTCTTCCCCTGGGGCTTCTCTGTGGCTCACTGGTAAAGATTCCATCTGCAATGCAGGAGATAGGGATTCGATCCCTGAGTTGGGAAAATTCCCTGGAGAAGGAAATGGCAACCCACTCCAGGATTCTTGCCTGGGAAACCCCATGGACAGAGGAGCCTGGTGTGCTACAATCCATGGGGTCACAAAAGAACTGGATACAACCTGGTGACTAAGCAACAACAACAACTTCTTCCTATCATTCAGGTGTAAGTTTAAAATATCACATACTCAGAAAAGTCTTTACTCATCTACCATGTCTAAAGAAATCCCCATTTAGTCCCTCTCACAATACCTTCTTTTCTTTGCATCATAAAATTGATTAGTATTTTTTGTTTACTTTGTCATTTATTAATGCCTATCCCTTGAATGTAAGATCCACGGAAGCAGAACTTTGATTAAATTCACTATAAGTCTGTTATCAACATCTAAGTACTCATTACTCAGAATGAACACTGAAAAAATAAATGAATGAGTGGCACAGTGTTCTAACAAGATCTTCCTGCAGAAAATTATTTAACTTTACTGTTTTCAGTCTAGAGTATGTGCATCACCAGGAAACATGAGATAGTTTGCTCAAACTCCAGGAAAACTATGGCGTATCTTCCTAAAACATTAGATTTACATGAAAGTACTTAAAACAGTGTACTTATATAAAAAGATAAAATATATAATGAATTAGAATATAATATTTACATGGACTTTTCATACAAAATAAAGTTCTGTGAAACTTCATAATTTTAGCAGTTGCTTCAGACTCTGCCTCCAAATCTCCCAGTATAAAGTGTCATTCTTCTGTTCTAAGGAGTTGTTGTTATTTAGTTACTAAATCACCTCCAACTCTTTTGTGACCCCATGGACTGTAGCCCCCCAGGCTCTCTGTCCTTGAGATTTTCCAGGCAAGACTGCTGGAGTAGCCATTTCCCCCTCCAAGGGATCTGCCCAATCCAAGGATGGAACCTGCTCTTCCTGCATTACAGGCAGATTCTTTACCACTGAGCCATCAAGGAAGGCAAGGAATTACTTTATGAACATTCAGTTCAGTTCAATAGCTCAGTTGTGTCAGACTCTTTGCGACCCCATGAATCACAGCACGCCAGGCCTCCCTGTCCATCACCATCTCTCGGAGTTCACTCAGACTCATGTCCATTGAGTCCGTGATGCCATCCAGTCATCTCATCCTCAGTCGTCCCCTTCTCCTCCTGCCCCCAATCCCTCCCAGCATCAGAGTCTTTTCCAATGAGTCAACTCTTCGCATGAGATGGCCAAAGTACTGGAGTTTCAGCTTTAGCATCAGTCCTTCCAAAGAAATCCCAGGGTTGATCTCCTTCAGAATGGACTGGTTGGATCTCCTTGCAGTCCAAGGGACTTGCAAGAGTCTTCTCCAACACCACAGTTCAAAAGCATCAATTCTTCAGTGCTCAGCCTTCTTCACAGTCCAACTCTCACATCCATACATGACCACAGGAAAAACCATAGCCTGGACTAGATGGACCTTAGTCGGCAAAGTAATGTCTCTGCTTTTGAATATGCTATCTAGGTTGGTCATAACTTTTCTTCCAAGGAGTAAGCGTCTTCTAATTTCAAGGCTGCAGCCACCATCTGCAGTGATTTTGGAGACCCAAAAAACAAAGTCTGACACTGTTTCCACTGTTTCCCCATCTATTTCCCAAAGTTATGAACATTAAGTAAGGTCAACCATTGGGAAGCCCATGTTTAATGTTATATTTAAAAATAATACCATAGAGAGTAGTCCGGCGTTGCCCGCGGAATTCCCGAGGTCCATGGACGCATTTGGCTTTAGAGATGAAGAGCGAAAATGAATAGAGGGTTTCTGGAGACTTAAGCTAAGCTCAGGGTAACAAGGAAAGGAGGACGTGGGGCTGTCAGTGGGGCAAGATTGCGCTTGATCCCCGATGACAGACCTGTAAAGACTGAACAGACCTTTGACTGACAAGACGGGATGCTCAGCCAGACCATCACAGCCTGAAACTAGGACTTCATCTTTAACTCAGTAACTCACCGATCCTCTAGGGACGACCCTCAAGGTGGAGAAACCTATCATCATTAACCTAGATGTTTTAACATTAGTGCTGAATAGATGGAGAAATCATGAGCCTATTCTAAAAATAAATCTGAAAACCAGAATCAGGAGGCGTAATTCCAAATCCTGAGAGCATCAAAGAATTCCTGAATACAGGGTACATTATCCAATTAGAGCTCATCAAACGCCTTCATACCCATACTAAAATTGAGCACTGCCCAAGGGCCAACAAGCTCCAGAGCAAGACATACCACACAAATTCTCCAGCAACACAAGAACAAGCCCCTGAGCTTCAATACACAGGCAACTCAAAATACTCCAAAACCACTGACGTCGCATAACCCATTACTTCACACGTCACAGCACTCCAGAAAGAGGAAATCCAGATCCACCCACCAGAACTCCAACATAAGCCTCCCTGATCAAGAAACTTTGACAAGCCACTGATATAACCCCAAACACAGAGAGGAAACTCTATAATAAAGAGAACTCCACAAATTCCCAGAATATAGAAAAGCCACCCCAAACGCAGCAATATAACCAGGATGAAGAGACAGAGGAATACCCAGCAGGTAAAGGAACAGGAGACATGCCCACCAAACCAAACAAAGAGGAAGAGATAGGGAATCTACCTGAGAAAGAATTCCGAATACTGATAGTGAAAATGATCCAAAATCTTGAAATCAAAGTGGAATCACAGATAAATAGCCTGGGGTCAAGGATTGAGAAGATGCAAGAAAGGTTTAACAAGGACCTAGAAGAAATAAAAAAGAGTCAACATATAATGAATAATGCAATAAATGAGATCAGAAACACTCTGGAGGCTACAAATAGTAGAATATCGGAGGCAGAAGATAGGATTAGTGAAATAGAAGATAGAATGGTAGAAATAAATGAATCAGCGAGGGAAAAAGAAAGGCGAATTAAAAGAAATGAGGACAACCTCAGAGACCTCCAAGACAATATGAAACACTCCAACATTCGAATTATAGGAGTCCCAGAAGAAGAAGACAAAAGAAAGACCATGAGAAAATACTTGAGGTGATAATAGTTGAAAACTTCCCTAAAATGGGGAAGGAAATAATCACCCAAGTCCAAGAAACTCAGAGAGTGCCAAACAGGATAAACCCAAGGCGAAACACCCCAAGACATATTTTAATCAAACTAACAAAGACCAAACACAAAGAACAAATATTAAAAGCAGCAAGGGAAAAACAACAAATAACACACAAGGGGATCCCCATAAGAATAACTGCAGATCTTTCAATAGAAACTCTTCAGGCCAGGAGGGAATGGAAAGACATACTTAAAGTGATGAAAGATAATAACTACTGTACCCAGCAAGGATTTCAGCCAAGACTACTGTACCCAGCAAGGATTTCATTCAAATATGAAGGAGAAATCAAAAGCTTTCCAGACAAGCAAAAGCTGAGAGAATTCAGCACCACCAAACCAGCTCTCCAACAAATACTAAAGGATAGACTTCAGAAAGGAAACACAAAAAGGACGTATAAACCCGAACCCAAAACATTAAAGTAAATGGCAACAGGAGCATACTTATCAATAATTACCTTAAATGTAAATGGGTTGAATGCCCCCAACCAAAAGGCAAAGACTGGCTGAATGGATACAAAAACAAGATCCCTATATATGCTGCCTAAAAGAGGCCCACCTCAAAACAACGGACACATACAGACTAAAAGTGAAGGGCTGGAAAAAGATATTCCATGCAAATAAAGACCAAAAGAAAGCAGGAGTAGCAATACTCATATCCGATAAAATAGACTTTAAAACAAAGGCTGTGAAAAGGGACAAAGAAGGCCACTACATAATGATTAAAGGATCGATCCAAGAAGAAGATATAACAATTATAAATATATATGCACCCAACATAGGAGCACCGCAATATGCAAGACAATTGCTAACAAGCATGAAAGGGGAAATTAATAATAACACAATAATAGTGGGAGACTTTAATACCCCACTCACACCTCTGGACAGATCAACTAAACAGAAAATTAACAAAGAAACGTAAACGTTAAATGATACAATAGACCAGTTAGACCTAATTGATATCTATAGGACATTTCACCCCAAAACAATGAATTTCACCTTTTACTCAAGTGCACACGGAACCTTCTCCAGAATAGATCACATTCTGGGTCATAAATCTAACCTTGATAAATTCAATAAAATTGAAATTATTCCAAGCATCTTCTCTGACCATAATGCACTAAGGTTAGATCTCAATTATAGGAGAAAAACTATTAAAAATTCCAACATTTGGAGGCTGAACAACACCCTTCTGAATAATCAACAAATCACAGAAGAAATCAAAAAGAAATCAAAATATGCATCGAAACAAATGAAAATGAAAACACAACTACACAGAACCTTTGGGACACTATAAAAGCAGTGCTAAGAGGAAAGTTCATAGCAATACAGGCATACCTCAAGAAACAAGAAAAAAGTCAAATAAATAACCTAACTCTACACCTAAAGCAACTAGAAAAGGAAGAAATAGAGAACCCCAGAGTTAGTAGAAGGAAAGAAATCCTAAAAATTAGGGCAGAAATAAATGCAAAAGAAACAAAAGAGACCATAGCAAAAATCAACAAAGCAAAAAGCTGGTTCTTTGAAAGGATAAATAAAATTGACAAACCATTAGCCAGACTCATCAAGAAACAAAGAGAAAAAAAATCAAATCAACAAAATTAGAAATGAAAATGGAGAGATCACGACAGACAACTCAGAAATACAAAGAATCATAAGAGACTACTATCAGCAATTATATGCCAATAAAATGGACAACTTGGAAGAAATGGACAAATTCTTAGAAAAGTACAATTTTCCAAAACTGAACCAGGAAGAAATAGAAAATCTTAACAGACCCATCACAAGCACGGAAATTGAAACTGTAATCAGAACTCTTCCAGCAAACAAAAGCCCAGGTCCAGATGGCTTCACAGCTGAATTCTACCAAAAATTCCGAGAAGAGCTAACACCTATCTTACTGAAACTATTCCAGAAAATTGCAGAGGAAGGTAAACTTCCAAACTCATTCTATGAGGCCTCCATCACCCTAATACCAAAACCTGACAAAGACACCACAAAAAAAGAAAACTACAGGCCAATATCACTGATGAACATAGACGCAAAAATCCTTAACAAAATCCTAGCAATCAGAATCCAGCAACACATTAAAAGATCATACACCATGACCAAGTGGGCTTTATCCCAGGGATGCAAGGATTCTTCAATATCCATAAGTCAATCAATGTAATTCATCACATTAACAAACTGAGAAATAAAAATCATATGATTATCTCAATAGATGCAGAAAAAGCCTTTGACAAAATTCAGCATCCATTTATGATAAAAACTCTCCAGAAAGCAGGACTGGAAGGAACATACCTCAACATAATAAAAGCTATATATGACAAACCCACAGCTAACATTATCCTCAATGGCGAAAAATTGAAACCATTTCCCCTAAAGTCAGGAACAAGACAAGGGTGTCCACTTTCACCACTACTCTTCAACATCGTACTGGAAGTTTTGGCCACAGCAATCAGAGCAGAAAAAGAAATACAAGGAATCCAAATTGGAAAAGAAGAAGTAAAACTCTCACTGTTTGCAGATGACATGATCCTCTACATAGAAAATCCTAAAGACTCAACCAGAAAACTACTAGAGCTAATCAGTGAATATAGTAAAGTTGCAGGATATAAAATCAACACTCAGAAATCCCTTGCATTCCTATACACTAACAACGAGAAAGTAGAAAAAGAAGTCAAGGAAACAATTCCATTCACCATTGCAACGAAAAGAATAAAATACTTAGGAATATTCCTACCTAATGAAACTAAAGACCTATATATCAAAAACTATAAAACACTGATGAAAGAAATCAAAGAGGACACTAATAGATGGAGGAATATACCATGCTCATGGCTTGGAAGAATCAATATAGTGAAAATGAGTATACTACCCAAAGCAATCTACAGATTCAATGTAATTCCCATCAAGCTACCAGCAGTATTTTTCTCAGAACTAGATCAAATAATCTCAAGATTTGTATGGAAATACAAAAAACCTCGAATAGCTAAAGCAATCTTGAGAAAGAAAAATGGAACTGGAGGAATCAACTTGCCTGACTTCAGGCTCTACTACAAAGCCACAGTCATTAAGACAGTATGGTACTGGCACAAAGACAGAAATATAGATCAATGGAACAAAATCAAAAGCCCTGAGATTAATCCACATACCTATGGACACCTTATCTTCGACAAAGGAGGCAAGAATATACAATGGAGTAAAGATAGTCTCTTTAACAGGTGGTGCTGGGAAAACTGGTCAACCACTTGTAAAAGAATGAAACTAGACCCCTCTCTAACACCATACACAAAAATAAACTCAAAATGGATTAAAGATCTAAATGTAAGACCAGAAACTATAAAACTCCTAGAGGAGAACATAGGCAAAACACTCTCCGACATAAATCACAGCAGGATCCTCTATGATCCAACTCCCAGTATACTGGAAATAAAAGCAAAGATAAACAAATGGGATCTAATTAAAATTAAAAGCTTCTGCACAACAAAGGAAACTATAAGCAAGGTGAAAAGACAGCCTTCTGAATGGGAGAAAACAATAGCAAATGAAACAACTGACAAACAACTAATCTCAAAGATATATAAGCAACTTATGCAGCTCAACTCCAGAAAAATAAATGATCCAATAAAAAAATGGGCCAAAGAACTAAATAGGCATTTCTCCAAAGAAGACATACGGATGGCTAACAAACACATGAAAAGATGTTCAACATCACTCATTATCAGAGAAATGCAAATCAAGACCACAATGAGGTACCATTTCACACCAGTCAGAATGGCTGCAATCCAAAAGTCTACAAGCAATAAATGCTGGAGAGGATGTGGAGAAAAGGGAACCCTCTTACACTGCTGGTGGGAATGCAAACTAGTACAGCCATTATGGAAAACAGTGTGGAGATTCCTTAAAAAATTGCAAATCGAACTGCCTTATGACCCAGCAATCCCACTGCTGGGCATACACACTGAGGAAACCAGAAGTGAAAGAGACACATGTACCCCAATGTTCATTGCAGCGCTGTTTATAATAGCCAGATCATGGAAGCAACCTAGATGTCCATCAGCAGATGAATGGATAAGAAAGCTGTGGTTCATACACACTATGGAATACTACTCAGCCCTTAAAAAGAATAAATTTGACTCAGTTCTAATGAGATGGATGGAATTGGAACCGATTATACAGAGTGAAGTAAGCCAGAAAGAAAAACACCAATACAGTATACTGACACATATATATGGAATTTAGAAGACAGTAATGATGACCCTACATGTGAGACAACAAGAGACATAGAGGTATAGAGTGGGCTTTTGGACTCTGAGGGAGAGGAAAGGGTGGGATGGTATGGGAGAATGGCAATGAAACATGTATATTTTCCTGTAAGAAACGAGGCGCTAGTCTATGTTCAATGTAGGATGCAGGAGGCATGGGGCTGATGCACAGGATGATTCAGGTGGGGGTGGGGGTTGGGAGGTGGGAGGGGGCTTCGGCATTGGGAGATTGTGTTCACCTATGGCTGATTCGTGTCAATGTATGGCAAAACAAATACAGTATTGTAATTAAAAAAATAAATAAATTTAATTAAAAAAAATAATAATACCATAGAAATAAGCAAAGTTTCCTATTGGTTATGTAATTTTGAATATTCTGAATCAAAACAAAAAGCTTGGAGTGCTGCTAGTTCCTGTTAGTGGCAGTAACCTTTAACTATGGCACCAAATACTTAGTGTATTAGAGGACAAGGTGGAAGACCAGGACCAAGAGACATCCAAAATTCGTCAACAAGGAAAGGCAAAATAGTCTCATATCTACCTAACCTTCAGGAAACTAAGAAGTAGGGGTGATAGAAATAGCCAAGCAGTAAAGTCCGATGATGATAACCTGCTGCTGCTGCTGCTGCTGCTAAGTCGCTTCGGTCGTGTCCGACTCTGTGTGACCCCAGAGACGGCAGCCCATGAGGCTCTCCCGTCCCTGGGATTGTCCAGGCAAGAACACTGGAGTGGGTTGCCATTTCCTTCTCCAATGCGTGAAATGAAAGCGAAAGGGAAGTCGCTCAGTCGTGTCCGACTCTTCGCGACCCCATGGACTGCAGCCTACCAGGCTCCTCCATCTATGGGATTTTCCAGGCAAGAGTACTGGAGTGGGGTGCCATCACCTTCTCCTGCTAAGAAAGGGATAAAAAGATGTTTGACAAGCATTTAGGTCAGCAGTAAATTGTGACTTCCACTAAAGTACTGATGAAATCTGGGAGGAAAATATAATAATGATCATCCCGGTAAACAAATTACATTCTGTATAACAGTGGATGTAACAGCAAGACCTGCCTGGCATTGAAAACTGTCAATAACTAACTGTGTGACTTTGACCAAAATACTAGTCTTGTCTGTGATTTAAACAATATCTAACTCTTAAGAAGCTTGGGAAGATTACCATATATATCGCAGACCTAGCATCCACCAAACCCTCAAATTATAGCTATTTTTGTTATGGAATAATGTACCTATCATTACAAAAATTAAAAGTACCCTATTTTAATTCCAGATTTAATATGAAAGGAAGTTTGGTTTATATTAGCAATTAATATTTCATGCTTTTTTCTAAAGGAAATGTTTTAATAAAAGTTGATACCCTAGTTCTGCCAGACATCTAAAATTATAGCCAATGCTTTTATAAGTCTATATCATCTAATATTTGGGTCTAAAGTAATAATGTATTCAGAGATTCTCTTGGCTAGATAGACTGAACTATCAAAATAATTTCAAATCCTATTCTGAAGCATTTGCTTGCAACTCAATTTAGCACTTTTTAAAAATCAAATTCTCATTTTCTTCAACTTTTTTCATGTGGACATCTCTAAGAAGTTAGCAAACTAGCTGAAGGCAGAGGTATTTTGCATGACCACTTTACATAAGTTTTTAGTCATATAGTGGACAAGGAAGAGGAGTGAGATGAATGTTTAATATTGCTTGGCATTTGTTAATTATAGCATTATTAATTCTTCCACTCACTTCTCACTTCCTGCAAGACTATATAGTAATCAACTGAATTATGAATCAAATATCACTCTATGAAGACAACAGGTAAGTGTTATGATAATCTGTATAAGCAGAAATGAAATGTTCAGGATTCAAAGTTGTATGGTTTCTCCCATCTAATATGATGCTAGGGCAAGGTACAGATTAAAAGTTTAAAAGAATTTTTCCTCCACCAAATGGACAGGTTAAGAAATGTAACCATCATGCCAGAAAAATGTCATTCCAGTAGGTCTCCCAGGACAACCCTGCTGTCTTTTCTGTTGGGACATAGAAAGCAAATTTTCCCAAAGAAAGCTGTGATTCTTTGCCATGGGTGGCGAGGGACAATTCAACCTCCCCCCACACACACATCATGGTACCTAAAATGCAGAGATAACCCTGTGTCTGTGCTTGTGAGCGAGAGGAGCCTTGGAAGTTTTCCAACATCACAAACACTTTTGTAACATGTAGCTTGAGGTAATACCCACAGGAGTGCATCTGGTTTGCCTAAGAATGTTCCAAGAGTGACAGGTTATCATTAGCGCCCCCCACCCCCAACCCAACCCCCCATCAATCAGGGCAGGCTCATTGTCTACTTGGTTAACAAGACACTACTTTTTTTTCAGAAAATCACTTTTGCAAAAGTAATCCTGACTTGAACCTTCCATCACAGAGCACTGTTTTCCAAAGATACATATTTCCAATAACACATTGAATCAGTAACAAGGACCCTGAGTGGAATGGGCACAGAATTTGTTATTCAAGCCAGGAAACCTGAGAGCAAAATAAAAACTATTAATAATTATGCTAAACAGAGGGAGAAATCACATAGGAGGAAAAAGTTTAAGGCAAGCATATCTTTGTGTATGGAAACCTATAGAATACAACTTGAACACTGTAGGGGGAGATTTTATAGAATGGAGGAGGAGTGGTAAAATGATACAAGAGTTGAAGGAAATAAAATAGCAGAAAGAAAATAACATTTATTGATTGCCTATTTTAGACCAAGTTTTTAAACAACTGTAATATGTATAGTAGTGATAATATTTTAGACAACATTTTACAGATAAGGAAACCAAAACTTTAAAAGGGTTAAACCTCTTGCCAAAGACACACAAAGAAAAAGATGGAACCTGTATTCAAACATGATGTCAGCTCATTAAATCTGCTCCAAAGTTACTACAGTTATATAAATGGCATTATGTTTCCATATTATAAATAGGAAACTGAGGCTCAGAGACAGACCCATTCAAGGATTCCTGTGTAACATAGAACCTGGATTCAAATTCAGACCTGCCTGACTCTTAAGTCAACATTCTTACTACCAAAATATTGATTGGACTTTGTTCAGAGACAGGTTTTGTTTGTTCATTTGTTTGGGGGTTTGTCTTGGGTTTTTCTGAGGGGAATGGGGGTGTGGATCTCTTCCCCTCTTCTTGTGTGGGCTTTGCTTAAGCTCCATTTCCACTTTAAACTTTCCTCTCCTTATACCTCTCTCGCCTCTTTTTTACTCTTAGACTTCCTTCTAAATATTTAATCAAGATATCAGAACCAGGCTTGTCAGAAACCTCAGCTCTCTAATTAGAATCTTCTGTAACGTACCCCTCACATCACTTCCAGTCCGTGTATCATCTAATATGTGCTTGTTTATATCCCCTTCTTTCTTATGAAATTGATTCAGTATGGCTCATTTCATCCTCCACATCAACTTATTCAGTCTCTTTCTGCCATACTTGCACTACTTTCAAATTGACTTGAGGTTACCAGGACCCTTTTCTAAATAACATGAAAATCTATAAACTATATTGTGTACAGAAAGTTGGAGGGAGGCAGGCTAACACAAAACACTCTCTCACTACGAGCATATTGAAAGGAATTTCCCCACAGCATTATATGTGAAGGACTTCCCAGGTGGCGCTAGTAGTAACAAATCTGCCTGCTAATGCAGGAGATGTAAGAGACTTGGGTTTGATCCCTGGGTTGGGAAGATCCCCCAGAGGAGTGCATGGCAACCAACTCCAATATTCATGCCTGGAGAATCCCATGGACAGAGGAGCCTGGCAGACTGTGGCCCATAGGGTCTCAAAGAGACAGACATGACTGAAGTGACTTAGCACATGCACATATTCAAGACAAAAGGCCAAGAAAACTAATGAAAGAAGAGTTCAGCAAGGACACTTATAAACTCCTCTTGGGTTCTTGCTTAGGCAATCTTGTTCTGTTAACAAGAAACAGACTACACTCTGATGCTAGTCATTAATAATTACATTCATATAGACTGAATTTGAAACTCAAATATTCACAAAGCAAGACTTTTCGCCATTCTGCCTACTTTTTTTCCACCCTTGTCATCTCATATATCCCCTAGTAAAAACCACTACCATTGCTCTCTGGTGGTGTAATGGCTTGTCAGTGGTCTCCAGGCTTTCACTCTTGCTCTTGTATGGTTAATTCTTCACCCAACAGCCAGAGTATCTTCTAAATCTGTTTATCAGATCATGTCACTCTCTTATGTAATTCCCTCCAGTTATATCCCCCAGCACTTAGTACAAAATATGAACTCCTTATCCCACTTACAAACCCCAACAGGACCTTGCAGGCCTTTCCTACCATCTTACAGTACTTTTCTCCAGGCCCACTTCAGCCTCCCTGACCTTCTTCAAAGACTTAGAATGGGCCAGGCTGGTTCCAGCACCAGAGGCTTTGTACACACTACGTCTACTGACAGACAAGTTACATACCCAGATGGTAGCCTGGCTGGTGCCTCGTGTCACTCAGACCTTGGCTTTGAAAGTCACCTCCTCCAAAAGACCTTCCTTAACCTAAAGGGCAGTCACTCCACTATTCCCTAACAGAGTGGTCATCACACAGCACCCTAAGACTCTGAAAATTTATTGATTTACTTGTTTTGTAGCTGTTTACTGTGTATCTTTTTCTTGGGGATGGTCTTGATCACTGCCTCCTGTACAATGTCACGAATTTCTGTCCATAGTTCTTCAGGCACTCTATCAGATCTAATTTCTTGAATCGACTTGTCACTTTCACTGTATACCTGAAAGGGATATGATTTAGGTCATACCTGAATGGTCTAGTGGTTTCCCTACTTTCTTCAATTTAAGACTGTAATTGGCAATAAGGAGTTCATGATCTGAGCCACAGTCAGGGCCTGGTCTTATTTTTGCTGACTGTATAGAGCTTCTCCATTTTTGTCTACAAAGAGTATAATCAATCTGATTTCACTATTGACCTTCTGGTGATGTCCATCTGTAGAGTCTTCTCTTGTGTTTTAGGAAGAGGCTGTTTACAATGACCAGTTCATTCTCTTGGCAACACTCTATTAGCTGTTGTCCTGCTTCATTCTATATTCCAAAGCCAAATTTGCCTGTTACTACAGGCATTTCTTAACTTTCTACTTTTGCATTCCAGTCCCCTGTAATGAAAAGGATATCTTTTTGGGTGTGAGTTCTAGAAGGTCTTGTAGGCCTTCATAAAACCGTTCAACTTCAGCTTCATCAGCATTACTGATCAGGGCATAGACTTGGATTACTGTCTATGCCAACAAATTTGGAAAACTCAGCAGTGGCCACAGGACTGGAAAAGGTCAGTTTTCATTCCAATCCCAAAGAAAGACAATGCCAAAGAATGCTCAAACTACTGCACAATTGCACTCACCTCACACGTTAGCAAAGGAATGCTCAAAATTCTCTAAGCCAGGCTTCAATAGCTTGTGAACAGTGAACTTACAGATGTTCAAGCTGGACTGAACATTAGAGATACCAAGGGAATATTTCGTGCAAAGATGCTCTCAATAAAGGACAGAAATGGTAGGGACCTAACATAAGCAGAAGATATTAAGAACAGGTGGCAAGAATACACAGAAGAACTGTACAAAAAGATCTTGATGACCCAGGTGATCACGATGGTGTGATCACTCACCTAGAACCAGACATCCTGGGATATGAAGTCAAGTTGTCCTTAGAAAGCATTACTATAAACAAAGCTAGTGGAGGTGATGGAATTCCAGTTGAGCTATTTCAAATCCTGAAACATGATGCTGTGAAGGTGCTGTACTCAATATGCCAGCAAATTTGGAAAACTCAGCAGTGGCTACAGGACTGGAAAAGGTCAGTTTTCCTTCCAATCCCAAAAAGGCAATGCCAAATAATGCTCAAAGTACCACACAACTGTACTTTTCTCACATGCTGGTAGAGTAATGCTCAAAATTCTCCAAGCCAGGCTTCAGCAATACGTGAACTGTCAACTTCCAGATGTTCAAGCTGGTTTTAAAAGGCAGAGGAACCAGAGATCAAATTGCCAACATCCAGTGGATCATCATAAAAGCAAGAGAGTTCCAGAAAAACATTTCTGCTTGATTGACTATGCCAAAGCCTTTGACTGTGTGGATCACAATAAACTATGGAAAAATCTGAAAGAGATGGGAATCCCAGACCAACTGACCTGCCTCTTGAGAAATCTGTATGCAGGTCAGGAAGCAACAGCTAGAACTGGACATGGGACAATAGACTGGTTCCAAATAGGAAAAGGAGTACATCAAGGCTGTATATTATCACCCTACTTATTTAACTTATATGCAGAATACATCATGAGAAACGCTAGGCTCGGTGAAGCACAAACTGGAATCAAGAATGCTGGGAGAAATATCAATAACTTCAGACATGTGGATGACACCATACTCATGGCAAAAAGTGAAGAACTAAAGAGCCTCTCAATGAAAGTGTAAGAAGACAGTGAAAAAGTTGGCTTAAAACTCAACATTCAGAAAACTAAGATAATGGCATTCGGTCCCATCACTTCATGGCAAATAGATAGGGAAACAGTGGAAACAGTGTCAGACTTTATTTTTCTGGGCTCCAAAATCACTGCAGATGGTGAATGCAGCCATGTAACTGAAAGATGTTTACTGCTTGGAAGGAAAGTTATGACCAACCTAGACAGCATATTAAAAAGCAGAAACATTATTTTGTCCACAAAGGTCCATCTATCTAGTCAAGGCTATGGTTTTTCCAGTGGTCATGTATGGATGTGAGAATTGGACTATAAAGAAAGCTGAGCACAGAAGAATTGGTGCTTTTGAACTGTGGTGTTAGAGAAGACTCTTGAGAGTCCCTTGGACTGCAAGGAGATCAGTCCTGGGTGTTCATTGGAAGGACTGATGTTGAAGCTGAAACTCCAATACTTTGGCTACCTATGCAGAGAACTGACTCATTGGAGAAGACCCTGATGCTGGGAAAGATTGAGAGCGGGAGGAGAAGGGGATGACAGAGGACAAGATGGTTGGATGGTGTCAGCAACTCAATGGACATGAGTTTGAGTGAACTCCAGGAGTTGGTGATAAACAGGGAGGCCTGGTGTGCTGCAGTCTATGGGGTCTCAAAGAGTTGGACACGACTGAGTGACTGAACTGAACTGACTGTGTATCTCCCTCACTGACAATGTAATTTCCATCAGATTAGAGAAGAAGCTCATCTTACTCACCACTATATCTTCTGTATCTAGAAGACCATCTGATGCATAGCATGATTCAGAAAGCATTAGTGAGCAAATAAATAAATTACCCAGACAATTTTTTTATGAATTCTTGCTTTACCCTTATATGATAATAACTGGATCATTTTTTTTAATTTCCACTTTTTAACTTACAAACATATTTGCTAACAAAAATAGTTTCTTATAATTGCACATGAGTCCTTAAAACTATGTTTGCCAATGTTAACTGTATAAAAACCTTGATTCTTTTTTGTGGTGAGTGCATGATAAGTCATTTCAGTCATGTCCAACTCTTTGCAATCCTAAGGACTGTAGCCCACCGGGCTTCTCTGTCCACGGGATTCTCCAGGCTAGAATACTGGAGTGGGTTGCCTCCAGGAGGCTGCCACCGGAGGTGGAGGGGTGGGGGGAGTGGAGGGGGTGTCTTCCTTTTCCATGGATTGAACCCAGGTCTCCCGCAGCTCCGGCACTGCAGCTGGCTTCTCTACCGCTGAGCCACCAGGAAGGTGACTTCAAATAGCTCCAGGAAAGAACTCAACAAAAGTACAAGCTCTTGCATAGATACATTATAAAAATCTAGCGAGGGCTTGACTCTATTTTTAAGAAGGCTTAACTCCTAATTGGAACTGTGACCAACCTTGGTTTAAGAGGCTTTCTTATCGATCAATCAGTCAGTTCAGTTACTCAGTCATATCCAACTCTTTGCTGCCACATGGACTGCAGCACGCCAAGCTTCCCTGTCAATCACCAACTCCCAGAGCTTTCTCTAATTCATGTCTACTGAGTCAGTGATACCATCCAACCATCTCATCCTCTGTCATCCCCTTTTTCTCCTGCCTTCAGCCTTTCCCAGCATCAGGGTCTTTTCCAGTGAGTCAGTTCTTCCTATCAGATGGCCAAAGTATTGGAGCTTCAGCTTCAGCATCAGTCCTTCCAGTGAATATTCAGGACTGACTCCCTTTAGTATTGACTGCTTTGATCTCCTTGCATTCTTATCAATAGCATGCTATCAAAGGACACAAAATCCTAAATCTAGAAGTCTGCAGCTTCTCCAGATAAACAACATCATACAATGCACAGTTAGTCTGAACTCTAGAGAGTTAAGACTTCAATCATGCACAGAACAGGTGGAATGACCTGGTTAAATGCTTTCTTACTAATAAAACGTTTAATGTCAAAAATTTCACTGGAAAGCTAGTAAGCATTTTCCTTGAAGAATATATCTATCTTCCAATAGGGTTGTCAAAACATGAGGGCTAAGTGAGCCATATGTCACCCCAACCAATTAGAGTCACAGTTAAGTGACTCTCCTAATTGTTAACTAAAAAGAAGTCTCTGAAGAAAAAGAGTAAGTCACTCCTTGAGGAGACCTTATTCAAATCTGGATGGATGGCAAAGGTGCAGTGCAAGAGCCTATGAGCAGAGACTCATGTAAGCTGAGCAAAGGTAATGGTTTCGGGGAAGTCAGTAAGCCAAGAGCGAGCGCACCACAGGTGAGTTCAAGCCCACACTGTCCTTGATCTCAGGGAACCTCAAAGGAGAGCATCAGGTTACTCATGTTGACAGAACTGTCACAGACAGGGTGGCCAAAACATAAATACACAAGCTGAAATACTGAAAAGCAGAAATAACCAAGGTTATTTATTTCCCAAGTATGTAGTTCAAAATTCCAGCAAAAGCTTGTGTAGAAGGTAAACCACACACAATTTTCACAATTAGAGCTTGCCTTGTTCAAATACTCTCCATAACATTTGATCATATTGATGTTTTTGGCTTAGCTGAAATTATTTTTATCTTTGAAACTTCAATGTACCTATCAGCATGTGATGAAATGCTTGTTGATCTCCATAATTGCCTGCATTTGTTAGCATTCCTTGTCTTAGTCTTTGTTATATATAATGACATTGAACACCACTCCTGGTCAATCACATTTACCAAGAGTGAATATATTAATCACAGGTATCTTCCAAATCAAAGCATCCAATTGGTGTTAAGATATAAATAAGAATACCATGGCCAGAGAATAAATAGCTCACCAAATCCCCCTGTGCATAGTATGTATTTTTCATTTATTGAATAACAGACTCTCTCTTGCCTCCACTGCTTCAAGCAAGGTTTCTAAGCAGAAAGAGCCTACTAAACAAGATAATCAGGTCTCAGGTTTAAAGCACAATCTCTATCTTCACATTCTTCCAGCAGGTGTTAGCAAAGGACTCAGTAATAATTACCAACTTTGAAAAGCCTGCCATGGGGAGATGAGTCTAAATTGCTTTATTAAAATAACCCAATCTTCTTTCTCAAAATATCGCCACTACTCTATTACAAGAGGAGAAAAACTGAAAAAAGTGGTGAAGAAAGGAAAGGAAATCCCCATTTATCTACCCTTATCATGCTCTGTTAGCAAGGTGACAGTAAGTCCTAATTCACCCAGAACAGTTCTGTTTTCTGCCTTCTGTCCCTGTGCAATTACTAATCATAGTATTCTCTTTCATTCTCAAAAATGTTGTAATTTAGATAACAAGTTACATGGTTATCCTCTGTGTTCAGTAGTGAGCAATATATTCATCTTGGATCCACAGATTGATAGAAAGAGAGATTTTTCTCCCCATCCCTCCTTCTCCATTCCACAGTTGCTTATCTGTATCAGCTGTATTATAGTGTTCCTTCCGAGTGAATTTGGCTACTCAGGAACTAGCAGAAAATGAGAGGGTAGGAATAAAGAGAAGTAGTCAGAATATTTATTCCCTGATCTCACTACCTGCCTGGCTGTGGTCTAACTGGTATGGTCTCTCCACCAAAGGCCACAGCTCCAGAAGGGTCTCTCCTAAAAGCGCAGCACTATTTTTAGCATCTGTAAATCATTCATCCAATTGCTTCTTCAGATCTAGCCCAAGCGGTATTTCTGTTCCTCGCCCTACAGCGTTTCATAATCCCTTGTAGACGTCCTTTAACTTTGGCCATACCTTTGTAGGCTACCTTCTCCCTTCAATTTCCCATTTGAGCATTCCCTATGTTTCCCTCTTCCTATTTTTGGTGCAAAGATGGAGCCAAAGATGGACAGATATTCTTTGCAGTCAAAGATGGAGAAGCTCTATACAGTCAGCAAAAACAAGACTGGAACCTGACTGTGGCTCAGATCATGAGCTCCTTATTGCCAAATTCAGACTTCAATTGAAGAAAGTAGGGAAAACCACTCAATCAGGCATTAAATCAAATTACTTAAGATTATACACTAGAAGTGACAAATAGATTCAGGGGATTAGATCTGATAGAGTGTCTAAAGAACTATTGATGGAGGTTTGTGACATTGTACAAGAAGCAGTGATCAAGATCGTTCCCAAGAAAAAGAAATTCAAAAGGCAAAATGGTTGTCTGAGGAGGCCTTACAAATAGCTGAGAAAAGAAGAGAAGCTAAAGGCAAAGGAGAAAAGGAAAAATATATTCATCTGAATGCAGAGTTCCAAAGAATAGCAAGGAGAGATAAGAAAACCTTCCTCAGTGATCAATGCAGAGAAATAGAGGAAAATAATAGAATGGGAAAGACTAGCGATCTCTTCAAGAAAATTAGAGATACCAAGGGAACATTTTGTGCAAAGATGGGCTCAATAAAGGACAGAAATGGTATGTGCCCAACAGAAGCAGAAGATATTAAGAAGTGGCAAGAAAACACAGAACAACTATGCAAAAAAGAGCTTCAAGACCCAGATAATCACTATGGTGTGACCACTCACCTAGAACCAGACATCCTGGAATACAAAGTCAAGGGGGCCTTAGGCAGCATCACTACAAACTAAGCTAGTGGAGGTGATAGAATTCCAGTTGAGCTATTTCAAATCCTAAAAGATGATGCTGTGAAAGTGCTGCACTCAGTATGCCAGCAAATTTGGAAAACTCAGCAGTGGCCAAGGGACTCAAAAATGTCAGTTTTCATTCCAATCTCAAAGAAAGGCAATGCCAAACAGTTTTCAAACTACTGTACAGTTGCACTCATCTTACACGCTAGCAAAAGAATGCTCAAAATTCTCCAAACCAAGCTTCAACAGTACGTAAACCATGAACTTCCAGATGTCCAAGCTGGATTTAGAAAAGCCAGAGGAACCAGAGATCAAATTGCCGACATCCATTGGATCACTGAAAAAGCAAGAAAGTTTCAGAAAAACATCTATTTTTGCTTTACTGACTATGCCAAAGCTTTTGACTATGTAGATTACAATAAAGTGTGGAAAATTCTTAAAGAGATGGAAATACCAGACCCCCTTACCTGCCTTATGAGAAATCTGTATGCAGGTCAAGAAGCAACAGCTGGAACTGGACATGGAACAACAGAATGGTTCCAAATTGAGAAAGTAGTACATCAAAGCTGCATATTATCACCCTGCTTATTTAACTTATATGCAGAGTATGTCATGCAAAATGCCGAACTAGATGAAGCACAAGCTGAAATCAAGATTGCTGGGATAAAGAACAAGATGGCAGAGGATTAGGTGGATGTGGAGTACTACTCTATCCATGAATACATCAGAAATACACCCTAAGATACAGAAGTGCATGTAGAACACCAACAGAGAGCAGACAGGTGTACCTGACCAGTGGAAAAGAATATACAGAACCACACAGAACTTGGTAGGATGAAGGAACTAGGGAAAACACAGGAGTGTTAGTAGACTGGGCCTGTCCTCAGCAGGTGGGGGAAATGAAGCAGGGGTCCAATCCCCACATTAGGAAACTGTCTGAGTCAGAGTCAGAGGAGAAACATTTAAGGTGGACAGTGAAACAGCTGATCCAAATGGAATGAGATTCAAACAGTCCTTGCCACAGCCATACATACCCCTTGTCTCCTGGAAGGCATGGTGGCTGGGAGCTGGAGTTTAGGGATTGTGGAGCAATCTCAGAGCCAGGGCTGTTGTTGATGTGGAGAGATGGATTGAGGGGATGTGAGGAAGTAGATTGTGGTGGGAAATGCCAGTGGAGGAAGCCAGACAGCCATGGAAGCAAGGCGATACTGCTGAGTCATGCACAGGGGGTGGAGCCATCACCATAGCCTCTCTCTCCCTGCACGCCAGCATCAGCAGTTGAACAATAGACAGGCTGGCCCATCAAAGGCCTGATGCACTGAACTACAGGGTAGGACCCCACCCAGGATGCCTCTTTAAGTGCCTGACACTGCAGAGTAGGACTACGGAGTAGGACCCCATCCAGGGGGGCCCTCTATGTACCTGATGCACTAAACAACAGAGAAGGTAAGGGAGCCTCTAAGTGCCTGAACAGGCGGAGCTATGGAGAAAGACTGGCCAAAGAGGCCTTCTGATTGCCAGCTACAAGAGGGTCAGAAAAGACTCTGGTAGGACCATAACTCCTGCAGCAGAGGCAGTCTGCGTCCCTGCACAATTGGCACTGCCAGGGTCCCCGAAAGCAAAGCAGCTGTGCCATCTTCATGATCAAGTCGCACTGGGGCAGAGCTGCCACAGGCAAAAAGAGGACTTGCACCTATGCTCCCAGGGTCACTTCAGGTGTGTCTAGCTCTTTGTGACCCTGTAGACTATGGCCTACCAGGCTTCTCTGTCAGGGAGTGGGTTCTCCAGGCAAGAATGCTGAAGCATATTGGCCAATACTGGTTGCCATGCCCTTTTAGAGCACTATATTTCCTGCTGCCCTAGCCGCCAACCCCCTGAGTACCTGGTGCAGCCAGAACCCCTGTGACCCAAGCAGCCGCACCACCTCCACGCCTGGCCCTCACAGGGGCAAACCCAAGTCCTCCAGGGCAGCTTCAGGAGCAAACCCCAGTGGGACGACCGACCCACATGCAGAGGTGAAATAAAACCACAATTGAAACCCAGGGGCAGTGTGGCTAAGGAAGAAGACCTAAAACCTTCCTACCAGCTGTACAAGCTACAGATTAAATCCATATGATCAATTAAGCAGACTCCGTATTGATAGAATATATAAACGGCCATTGAGAGCACCCATAAAAGAAAACACTCTAGCTCTGATAGCCTTGGACACTGGAGGCAAGAACACACAGAAGTAGGACCAGATTAGAATCTGAACTGCACCCACAGCAGGACGAGAGATCAGCACAGTGCTGGAGGGCTTTCTAGGGAAGTAAGATAGACTGTAACTCCCAGAGAGGGAAAGGACTCTGACAGCAGTGACTCAAGAAAAACATTTATTATTCTTATGTTTTGACTTGTTCTATAGATTCTTTTGGATTTTTTGCCCCCCCGCCATTTTCCCCCTCTCTGTTGTAGGTGTTGATTTTTTTGGCACTAAGAAATCCAATTAAGCTTTTGAGCTTTTTTTTTTTGTCAGTCACATTTTTAATTGTCATAAACCTCTGCCTCTACGTTGGGCTTCTGCCATTCTGCAAAGTTTTCCTCTTTCCTTTTCATTTTTTTTTGTTTTAATTTTGAAGTTTTAAACGCATTATTATTTTTTCTACATGTATTCCTTAGTTTGCTTTTCCTACTGTTCTTTTCACCTTGCAGTTAATCTTTAATGTATATAAATCTCCTTTATCTACCTCTATTTAACTTTGCATATCCAAAGAGGCACAAAGAGTCCCCTACAAGATAAACCCAAGAAGAAACACACCAAGACACACACTAATCAAACTAACAAAGACTAAACACAAAAAAAGTACATTAAAAGCAGCAAGGGAGAAGCAATAAGTAACATACAAGGGAAACCCCATACACTTAACAGCTGATCTTTCAGCAGAAATACTACAAGCCAGAAGGGAATGGCAGTTATATTTAAAGAACTGAAAGGGAAACATCTACAGCCAAGATTACTGTACCCAGCAAGGATCTCATTCAAAATTGATGGAGAAATAAAAAGGTTTTTGGACAAGCAAAGGTTAAAAGAATTCTGTACCAACAAACTAGTTTTACAACAAATGTTAAAGGGGCTTATTTAGTAAAGAAATACAAGAGAAGCAAAATGATCTACAAAATCAACCCCAAAAGTTAAGAAAATTGCAACAGGAACATATATATCAATAGTTTCTTTAAATGTAAATGAATTAAATGCTCCTATCAAAAGACAGAGATGGGCTGAATGGATACAAAAACAAGACCCATATATATGCTGTCTACAAGAAACCCACTTCATACCTCAAGACACATATAGACTGAAAGTGAGAGAATGGGAAAATATATTCCATGCAAATGGGAAGCAAAAGAAAGCTGGAGTAGCAATCCTCATATCAGACAAAATAGATGTTAAAATAAAGATGATTACAAGAGATAAGGAAGGGCACTACATAATGAACAAGGGATTAACCCAAGAGAAAAACATAACAATTTTAAATATCTACGCACCCAACATAGGAGCACTTGAATACATAAGAAAAACACTAACAAACATAAAAGGAGAAACTGACAAGAACACAGTAATATAGGAGTCTTTAACACCCCACTCACACCAATGAACAGATCATCAAAACATAAAATTAATAAGGAAACACAAGCCTTAAATGATATATTAGATGAAATGGGTCTCGTTGATATTATCAGGACTAGTGAGTCAGTCAGTTCAGTCGGTCAGTCGTGACCGACTCTTTGCGACCCCATGAACCACAGCATGCCAGGTCTCCCTGTCCATCACCAACTCCCAGAGTCTACCCAAACCCATGTCCATCAAGTTGGTGATGCCATCCAACCATCTCATCCTCTGTCATCCCTTCTCCTCCCACTCTCAGTCTTGCCCAGAATCACAGTCTTTTCCAATGATTCAGCACTTTGCATCAGTTGGCCAAAGTACTGGAGTTTCAGCTTCAACATTAGTCTTTCCAATGAACATCCAGGGCTGATCTCCTTTAGGATGGACTGGTTGGATCTCCTTGCAGTCCAAGGGACTCTCAAGAGTCTTCTCCAACACCACAGTTCAAAAGCATCAATTCTTCAGAGCTCAGCTTTCTTTATAGTCCAACTCTCACATCCATACATGACCACTGGGAAAACCATAGCCTCGACTAGATGGACCTTTGTTGACAAAGCAATGTCTCTGCTTTTAGTATGCTGTCTAGCTTACTCATAACTTTCCTTCCAAGGAGTAAGCATCTTTTAATTTCATGGCTGCAATCACAACCTGCAGTAATTTTGGAGCCCAGAAAAATAAAGTCAGCCACTGTTTCCCCAACTATTGCCCATGTAGTGATGGGACCAGATGCCATGATCTTAGTTTTCTGAATGTTGAACTTTAAGCCAACTTTTCCCTCTCCTGTTTCACTTTCAAAAGAAGCTCTTTAGTTCTTCTTCACTTTCTGCCATAAGGGTGGTGTCATCTGCATATCCAAGGTTACTGATATTTCTCCCAGCTTATGCTTCTTCCAGCCCAGCGTTTCTCATGATATACTCTGCATATAAGTTAAATAAGCAGGGTGACAATATACAGCCTTGATGTACTCCTTTTCCTATTTGGAACCAGTCTGTTGTTCTATGTCCAGTTCTAACTGTTGCTTCCTGACCTGCATATAGGTTTCTCAAGAGGCAGGTCAGGTGGCCTCGTAGTCCAATCTTTCAGAATTAAAACTCTTCAAATACTGGGCATAGAAGGAACCTACCTCAGCATAGTAAAGGCCATATATGATAAGCCTACAGAAAATATTATTCTCAATTGTGAAAAACTGAAAGCATTCACCCTAAGATCAGGAATAAGATAAGGGCGTCCACTTTCACCACTATTATTCAACATAGGTCTGGAAGTCCTAGCTACAGCAATCAGAGAAGAAAAAGAAAGAAAAGGAATCCAGATCAAAAAAGAAGTAAATCTCTCACTGTTTTCAGATGACATGATACTGTACATATCTAACCCTAAAGATAATATCAGAAAATTACTAGAGCTAATCAGTGAATTAAGCAAAGTTGCAGGATATGAAATCAATACACAGAAATCATTTGCATTTCTATACACTAACAATGAAAAATCAGAAGAAATTAAGGAATGAATCCCATTCACCATTGCAACAAAAAAATTAAATATCTAGGAATAAACGTACCTAAGGAGACAAAAAACTTTACACAGAAAATTATAAGACACTAATGAAAGAAATCAAAGATGGCATAAATAGAAGGAAAGATATTGCATGTTCCTGGGTAGGAAGAATCAATATTGTGAAAATGACTATACTGCCAAACATAGTCTACAGATTCAATTTGATCCCTATCAAATTCCCAACTGCATTTTTCACAGAACTAGAACAAAAAATTTCACAATTCATATGGAAACACAAAAGACCCCAAGTAGTAAAAGCAATCTTGAGAATGAAGAATGGAGCTAGAAGAATCAACCTTTCTGACTTCAGATTATACTACAAAGCTACAGTCATCAAGATAGTATGGTACTGGCACAAAAACAGAAATACAGACCAAGGAAACAAGATAGAAAGCCCAGAAATAAATCCATGCACCTACGGTTACCTTATCTTTGACAAAGGAGGTAAAGATATACACAGTGGGGCAAAAACAGTTTCTTCTATAAATGGTGCTGGGAAAACTGGACAGCTACATGTAAAAGAATGAAGTAAGAACACTTCCTAACACCATACACAAAGATAAACTCAAAATGGATTAAAGACCTAAAAGTAAGGCCAGAAAATATAAAACTCTTAGAGGAAAACATAGGCAGAACACTCGATGACGTAAATCAAAGCAAGATCCTCTATGGCCCACCTCTTAAGGTAACAGAAATAAAAACAAAAGTAAGCAAGTGGGACCTGATTGAACTTAGAAGCTTTTGCACAGAAAAGGAAACTGTAAGCAAGGTGAAAAGACAACCCTCAGAATGAGAGTATATAATAGTAAATGAAACAACTGACAAAGGATTAATTTCCAAAATATACAAACAAACAACTCAATACCAGAAAAACAAACAACCCAATCAATAAGTGGGAGAAAGACCTAAACTAACATTTCTCCAAAGAAGACCTACAGATGGATCACAAACACATGGAAACATGCTCAACATTTTTCATTATTAGAAAATGCAATCAAAACTACAATGAGATATCACCTAACACCAGTCAGAATGGCCATCATCAAAAAGCCTACAAACAATAAATGCTGGAGAAGGTGTGGAGAAAAGGGAACACTCTTGCACTGTTGTTGGGAATGTAAATTGATACAGCCACTATGGAAGACAGTATAGCAATTCCTTTACAAACTAGGAATAAAACCACCATATGACCCAGAAATCCCCATCCTAGGCACATACCATGAGGAAACCAAAATTGAAAAAGACACATGTATCCCAATGTTCATTGCAGCACTATTTCAAATAGAACACAGGTGAATGGATAAAGAAGCTGTGGTACAAACACATTAAAAAGATCATACACCTTGACCAAGTGGGCTTTATCCCAGGGATGCAAGGGTTCTTCAATATCCGCAAATCAATCAATGTAATTCACCACATTAACAAATTGAAAAATAAAAGTCATATTATTATCTCAATAGATGCAGAGAAGGCCTTTGACAAAATTCAAAACTCTCCAGAAAGCAGGAATAGAAGGAACATACCTCGAAATAATAAAAGCTATATATGACAAACCCACAGCAAACATTATCTTCAATGGTGAAAAATTGAAAGCATTTCCCCTAAAGTCAGAAACAAGACAAGGGTGCCCACTTTCACCACTACTATTCAATATAGTTCTAGAAGTTTTGGCCACAGCAATCAGAGCAGAAGAAGAAATAAGAGGAATCCAAATTGGAAAAGAAGAAGTAAGAGTCTCACTGTTTGCAGATGACATGATCGTCTACATAGAAGATCCTAAAGACTCGACCAGAAAACTACTAGAGCTAATCAATGAATATAGTAAAGTTGCAGGATATAAAATCAACACTCAGAAATCCCTTGCATTCCTATACACTAATAATGAGAAAGTAGAAAAAGAAGTTAAGGAAACAATTCCATTCACCATTGCAACGAAAAGAATAAAATACTTAGGGATATACCTACCTAAAGAAACTAAAGACCTATATATCGAAAACTATAAAACACTGATGAAAGAAATCAAAGAGTACATTAATAGATGGAGAAATATACCATGTTCATGGATTGGAAGAGTCAATATAGTGAAAATGAGTATACTACCCAAAGCAATCTACAGATTCAGTGCAACCCCTATCAAGCTACCAGCAGTATTTTTCACAGAACTAGAACAAATAATCTCAAGATTTTTATGGAAATACAAAAAACCTCAAATAGCAAAAGCAATCTTGAGAAAGAAGAATGGAACTGGAGGAATCAACTTGCCTGACTTCAGGCTCTACTATAAAGCCATAGTCATTAAGACAGTATGGTACTGGCACAAAGACAGAAATATAGATCAATGGAACAAAATAGAAAGCCCAGAGATAAATCCACACACCTATGGACACCTTATCTTCGAAAAAGAGGCAAGAATATACAATAAAGTAAAGAGAATCTCTTTAACAAGTGGTGCTGGGAAAACTGTTCAACCACCTGTAAAAGAATGAAACTAGATCACTTTCTAACACCAAACACAAAAACAAACTCAAAATGGATTAAAGATCTAAATGTAAGACCAGAAACTATAAAACTCCTAGAGGATAACATAGGCAAAACACCCTCCGAAATAAATCATAGCAGGATCCTCTATGATCCACCTCCCAGTATACTGGAAATAAAAGCAGAAATAAACAAATGGGATCTAATTAAAATTAAAAGCTTCCGCACAACAAAGAAAACTATAAGTAAGGTGAAAAGACAGCCTTCGGAATGGGAGAAAACAATAGCAAATGAAGCAACTGACAAACAACTAATCTCAAAAATATACAAGCAACTTATGCAGCTCAACTCCAGAAAAATAAATGAGCCAATCAAAAAATGAGCCAAAGAACTAAATAGGCATTTCTCCAAAGAAGACATACAGATGGCTAACAAACACATGAAAAGATGCTCAACATCACTCATTATCACAGAAATGCAAATCAAGACCACAATGAGGTACCATTTCACACCAGTCAGAATGGCTGTGATCCAAAAGTCTACTAGCAATAAATTCTGGAGAGGATGTGGAAAAAGGGAACCCTCTTACACTGCTGGTGGGAATATAAACTAGTACAGCCACTATGGAAAACAGTGTGGAATTCCTTAAAAAATTGCAAATCAAACTGCCTTATGACCCAGCAGTCCCACTGCTGGGCATACACACCGAGGAAACCAGAATTGAAAGAGACACATGTACCCCAATGTTCATTGCAGCATTGTTTATAATAGCCAGGACATGGAAGCAACCTAGATGTCCATCAGCAGATGAATGGATAAGAAAGCTGTGGTACATATACACAATGGAGTATTACTCAGCTATTAAAAAGAATACATTTGATTCAGTTCTAATGAGATGGATGAAACTGGAGCTGATTATACAGAGTGAAGTAAGCCAGAAAGAAAAACACCAATACAGTGTAATGACACATATACATGGAATTTTAAAAGATAGTAATGATGACCCTGTATGTGAGACAACAAAAGAGACACAGAGGTATAGAACGTACTTTTGGCCTCTGAGGGAGAGGGAGAGCATGGGATGATTTGGGAGAATGGCATTGAAACATGTATACTATCATGTAAGAAACGAACTGCCAGTCTATGTTCGATACAGGATACAGGATGCTTGGGGCTGGTGCATGGGGATGACCCAGAGAGATGATATGGGGTGGGAGGTGGGAGGGGCTTTGAGTTTGGGAGATCGTGTACACCTGTGGCTGATTCATGTCAATGTATGGCAAAACCAATACAGTATTGTAAAGTAGAATAAAGTAAAAATAGAATTTTTAAAAATAATTAAAAAAGAAGTTGTGGTACATATACACAATGGAATATTACTCAGACATAAAAAGGAATGCATTTGAGTCAGTTCTAATGAAGTGGATGAACCTAGAACCTATTATACAGAGTGAGTGAATCAGAAAGAGAAAGCTAAATACCATATTCTAATGCATATATATGGAACCTAGAAAAATGATACTGAAGAATTTACTTACAGGGCAGCAGTGGAGAAACATAGAGAAAAGACTTATGGACATGGGGAGAGGGGAGGAGAGGGTGAGATGTATAGAAAGAGTAACACGGAAACTTACATTACCATATGTAAAATAGATAGCCATCGGGAATTTGCTGTGTGGCTCAGGAGACTCAAACAGGGGCTCTGTATCAATCTAGAGGGGTGGGGTGGGGAGGAAGATGGAAGGAATTTCAAAAGTGGGGGGATACAAGTGTGCCCATGTCTGATTTATGTTGGTGTTTAACAGAAAATAGAAAAATTGTGTAAAGCAATTGTCCTTCAATAAAAAATAATTTATAAAAAGAATCACCTGCCAACACAGAGGACAAATGTTTGATCCCCAGTCTGGGTAGATTCCACATGCCGCAAGACAAGTGAGCCTGAAGGCCATGACTACTGAGCCTGCCCTCTAGACTGAGCCGTAGTGCCACAACTACTGAAGCCTGCATACCCTAAAACCCATTCTCTGCAAGAAGATAAACCATCACAATGAGAATCCCCTGTGCCACAGCTAGAAATTAGCCCCCACTCACTGAAACTAGAGAAAACCTATTGCAACAAGAAAGATCTAATGGAGTCAAAAATAAATAAATAAATTTAAAAAAACGGAGAAGAGCAGAACTGAGAATACTATGGATATAAAATACCCCAGGTCTTTCAGAAACTAAAATATTCTAAACTTGTGTGCAAAACAAAAAAACAAGGTAGCTTGGAGAAGTACCAATAACCTCAGATATGCAGATGGCACTACCCTTATGGCAGAAAGCAAAGAGGAACTAAAGAGCTTCTTGATGAAAGTGAAAGAGGAGAGTGAAAAAGTAGGCTTAAAATTCAACATTCAGAAAACTAAGATCATGGCATCTGGTCCCATCACTTCATGGCAAACAAATGGGGAAACAGTGAAAACAGTGAGACACTTTATTGTCTTGGGCTCCAAAATCACTGCAGATGGTGACTGCAGCCATGAAATTAAAAGATGCTTACTCCTATTGGCTTCCTCGGTAGCTTGGACAGTAAAGCATCTGCCTACAATGCGGGAGACCCGGGTTCAATCCCTGGGTAGGGAAGATCCCTGGAGAAGGAAATGGTAACCCACTCCAGTAATCATGCCTGGAAAATCCCATGGATCGAGGAGCCTGGTGGGCTGCAGTCCATGGGGTTGCAAAGAGTAGGACATGACTGAGCAACTTCACTTCACTTACTCCTTGGAAGAAAAGTTATGACCAACCTAGACAGCATATTAAAAGCAGAGACATTACTTTGCCAACAAAGGTCTGTCTAGTCAAAACTATGTTTTTTCCAGTAGTCAATTGTGGATGTGAGAGTTAGACTATAAAGAAAGCTGAGAGCCAAAGAATTGATGCTTTTCAACTTTGGTGTTGGAGAAGACTCTTGAGAGTCCCCTGGACTGCAAGGAGATCCAACCCGTTCATCCTAAAGGAAATTGGTCCTGAATATTCATTGGAGGGATTTATGCTGAAGCTGAAACTTCAATACTTTGGCCCTCTGATGCAAAAACCGCATTGGAAAAGACCCTGATGCTGGGAAAGATTGAAGGTGGGAGGAGAAGGGGATGACAGAGGATGAGATGGTTGAATGGCATCACCGACTCAAGGCACATGAGTTTGAGTAAGCTCTGGGAGTTGGTGATGGACAGGGAAGCCTGGTGTGCTGCAGTCCATGGGGTCACAAAGAGTCAGACACAACTGAGCGATTGAACTAACTGAACTATGTTTCCTTCCTGGGAGGTGACTGAGAATTTCTTTGTTTGTTTGTTTGTTACTTCCTCTACCCAGAAATCCTATATCTTAGAAAATATGCCCATTTTACTTGTGAAAAAAATTAAGGTGCCGGAAAGCTACTTTATTTTTCCAGTTAAGTAGAAGAGCTGAAGAAGGGAATGGCAACCCACTCCAGTATTCTTGCCTGGGAGATCCCATGGACAGAGGAGCCTGGCAGGCTATAGTCCATGGGATCGCAAAGAATTGGACATAACTGAACGACTTAACAAAAACAATAAGAGAATCAAACCCAGGCGCCCCTGAAGCTGAAACCTATGGGTAAAGTAAAAGTAAAGTCGCTCAGTCGTATCCAACTCTTTGTGACCCCATGGACTGTAGCCTACCAGGTTCCTCCCTCCATGGGATTCTCCAGGCAAGAGTACTGGAGTGAATTGCCATTTCCTCCTCCAGGGGATCTTCCCAACCCAGGGATCGAACCTGGGTCTCCCACATTCCAGGCAGACGCTTTAACCTCTGAGCCACCAGGGAAGCAGTGAAACCTGTGGGTTAGCCTACTATAACAAGTTAGTCAACCTACAGACTCCCTTCCTATACTAGAAAATGAAGGACACAATAAGCTCTAATATTCCAGTGATATATGAACATACATGCATTCGACAAATACTTTTGAGCAAGTGACCAGTATGAAGTAGGTAATGTGGATATTAGGAAAAGCACCAGAGGATGTCAAGACAAAAGCCATGGAAAACAGAGGTACCTTGGAACATTAAATGATGTCAGGAGTAAATGGGACAATACAGCAGTCAGGAGCATCTTTAGGAGGATGTGCTTGAGAGCACTGATCCAGCTCTGTAACACTGACTACCATCTGCTGCTGCTGCTGCTGCTGCTGCTGAGTCGCTTCAGTCATGTCCGACTCTGTGCAACCCCACAGACGGCAGCCCACCAGGCTCCCCCATTCCTGGGATTCTCCAGGCAAGAACACTGGAGTGGGTTGCCATTTCCTTCTCCAATGCGTGAAAGTGAACTCACTCAGTCGTGTCCGACTCTTCACGACCCCATAGACTACAGCCCACCAGGCTCCTCCATCCATGGGATTTTCCAGGTAAGAGTACTGGAGTGGGGTGCCATATCATCTAGATTAATGGAAATCCTGATTCTTAAATATGTCCTGACAAAGAAAATTTATCTGCAATCTCAGTTTCTCAATAAGGCTCTCAGACGATAAGCTAGATAAAAATAGGACCCATGTTTCCCCTTCTCTAGCATGGGCTCCTTCTCAATTTGAAGGATGATTAGGTCTTGATGACTTAACCTGACCTACCAGGTAGCACTAGTGGTAAAGAACCGGCCTGCCAATGCAGGAGATACAAGAGTCCCAGGTTTGATCCCTGGGTTGGGGAGAGCCCCTTGAGAAGAGTATGGCAATCCACTCTAGTATTCTTGCCTGGGAAATCCCATGGACAGAGGAGCTGGGGGGTAGTGCTACAGTCCATAGGGTCACACAGTTGGGCACTACTGAAGCGACATAGCACACACGCAAATACACAAGTCTTGATGAGCACCAAAGCCTTAAAGGTAAAAGAAGATAAATTCATCTATCTAACTTGAATACAACACACTAAGTTCAAACGTCTCTTACCTGCTGAGCCCAGATCAGTTCAAGGACATGTGAACCTTTCTTTCCTTAACTATATTTCCCTCCCAGCTCTGTTGCAAAATTTAGAGTGTGAGAAATTTGCAGATTGATCTGGACTAAATAGAGGAGGATATACAAAGTAAAAGCAGAAGCAACATTCTAAGATAATATGGTAATTGGAAAAAATGACCATACTTACCAAGACATATTCAATAGTATATTAAATAACAGGAGAAAACAAACTGATTGAAAATGTTGAGTTAACCATAAAATATGTAAAGGAATTTATGGCATATGATGAATCAGTTCCATGACTTAACCTTAGTGTTATTAAAAAGTTTGCATTTCTATTTATCAAGTTTCTGAAAAATGAGTTTTACCCACATTGAGAACATCAGATCACAGGGCATCCATCAGCTCATTTTGAAGACATCCTTTTACACACAGAGCTCTGCAGAGTAAGCAGGGCTCCCTGTCCAATATGCCAGGGAGAAGTAGGTCATAACTCACACTTCATAAAGAGTACATTCATTCAAAGAGCCACACTCATTTTCACACATGGAACCTTTAAATGTCCTGATATTAAAAGGTTAAATCATGATTCTCCTTTTACTTTTTTGACATCAGGTTAACTATGCACACACTTGTTCCATTTGAGGAAAACACAATGACACAGCCCAATGGTTCTGATATCAAATATGAAAAAAATGAAACTACATCTATTTCTGTGAAGTCTGACCAGGAGACTTAGTCCCAGAAAGAAATGTTTTCCAAAATATGTCTGAAGAGAAGTAACTACATTGATAATAATAATTTTAGAGGATATTGAACATTTGGGTGATAGGACCAGATGTCACGATTTTAGTTTTCTGAATGTACCAACACTCAAGCAGATCATGTGCAGTTATCATCATCAGTTCAGTTCAGTTCAGTCACTCAGTCATGTCTGACCCTTTGCAACCCCATGAATCTCAGCACCTCAGGCCTCCCTGTCCATCACCAACTCCTGGAATTTACCCAGACTCATGCGTATTGAGTTGGTGATGCCATCCAAACATCTCAATCTCTGTTGTCCCCTTCTCCTCCTGCCCTCAATCCTTCCCAGCATCAGAGTCTTTTCAAATGAGTCAGCTCTTCCCATCAGGTGGCCAAACTATTGGAGTTTCAGCTTCAACAATCAGTCTTTCCAATGAACACCCAGGACTGATCTCCTTTGGGGATGGACAGGTTGGATTGATCTCCTTGCAGTCCAAGGGTCTCTCAAGAGTCTTCCCCACACCACAGTTCAAAAGCATCAATTATTCAGCTCTCAGCTTTCTTCATAGTCCAACTCTCACATCCATACATGACTACTGGAAAAACCATAGCCTTGACTAGACGGACCTTTGCTGACAAAGTAATGTATCTACTTTTTAATATACTGTCTAGGTTGGTCATAACTTTCCTTCCAAGGAGTAAGTGTCTTCCAATTTCATGGCTGCAGTCACCATCTGCAGTGATTTTGGAGCCCCCAAAATAAAGTCTGACACTGTTTCCACTGTTTCCCCATCTATTTGCCATGAAGTGATGGGACCAGATGCCACGATTTTAGTTTTCTGAATGTTGAGCTTTAAGCCAACTTCTTCACTCTCCTCTTTCACTTTCATCAAGAGGCTCTTTAGTTCTTCACTTTCGGCCATAAGGGTGGTGTCATCTGCATATCTGAGGTTATTGATATTTCTCTCAGGAATCTTGATTCCAGCTTGTGCTTCATCCAGCCCAGCGTTTCTCATAATGTACTCTGCATATAAGTTAAATAAGCATGGTGACAATATACAGCCTTGATGTACTCCTTTTCCTATTTGGAACCAGTCTGTTGTTCCATGTCCAGTCCTAACTGTTGCTTCCTGACCTGCATACAGATTTCTCAAGAGGCAGGTCAGGTGGTCTGGTATTCCTATCTGTTTCAGAATTTTCCACAGTTTATTGTGATCCACACAGTCAAAGGCTTTGGCATAGTCAATCAAGCAGAAATAGATGTTTTCCTGGAACTCTCTTGCTTCTTCGATGATCCAGCGGATGTTGGCAATTTGATCTCTGGTTCCTCTGCCTTTTCTAAAACCAGTTTGAACATCAGGGAGTTCACAGTTCACATATTGCTGAAGCCTGGCTTGGAGAATTTTGAGCATTCCTTTACTAGCATGTGAGATGAGTGTGATTGTGTAGTAGTTTGAGCATTCTTTGGCATTGCTTTTCTTTGGAATTGGAATGAAAACTGACCTTTTCCAGTCCCGTGGCCACTGCTGAGTTTTCCAAATTTGCTGGCATATTGAGTGCAGCACTTTCACAGCATAATCTTTTAAGATTTGAAACAGCTCAACTAGAATTCCATCACCTCCACTAGCTTTGTTCGTAGTGATCTTCCTAAGGCCCACTTGACTTCACATTCCAAGATGTCTGGCTCTATGTGTGTGATCACACATCATGAATATCTGGGTGGTGAAGATCTTTTCTGTACAGTTCTTCTGTGTATTGCCACCTCTTCTTAAATATCTTTTGCTTCTGTTAGCTCCATACCATTTGTGCCCTTTATTGAGCCCAAGATATGATTGTATTTCTCCTCAAAATTTTCAGCAAGGTTATTATAGAAATTTCACAAATTAAAAGAATTGGATTAAGTAAGTGTTAGTCACTGAGGGGTGTTCGACTCTTTGAAATCCCATGGACTATAGCCCACCGGGCTCCTCTGTCCATGAAATTCTCTAAGTAAGAATACTGGAGTGGGTAGCCATTCTCTTTCCGGGGGGGCGGGGCGGGGACTGATGGTCAGTGCAATTATTTCACCTGCCCCAGATCACTTGACTCCTAAGTGGCAATACCAGTGTTTAAATCCATATTCTTCTGATTCTGTGTCCTTGCATTTTGAGGGAAAGAAACACTCAGAGATATCAATTTGACAAAAAGAACTATGTTTCTATGGTTAGAAAAATGAGGCTAAAATCATGTTCAATATAACACTGTAGCATAATTTTAAGTTAAAGAAGGGAGCTTTTTTGAGAATGAGAGTCTTTTACTTGCCAAACTATACCTTATTCACAGTGGTTTACTTCGTCTTTATGGAAAACCTATCTAAACCAACTTCTTACCCACTTCTTTTTATTTAAAACAACTTATAGGCAGAAAATTAGCATGCTTTGTCAGAAAAAACTGCAGCATTCTGTTACAAATACCTGATAATGACATG
This sequence comes from Nanger dama, assembly GCA_917880005.1. NCBI lineage: Eukaryota > Metazoa > Chordata > Mammalia > Artiodactyla > Bovidae > Nanger > Nanger dama. The sequence continues at coordinate 45,343,972 of CAKJTW010000007.1, forward strand.
AAAGACATCAGTTCAGGGTTATCATAAAATTAAGCTGATTCGAAGGAACCTAAATTCAAGTTGCCTTCTCCTAACACATGGCATTCTTAACATTATTCTCTTTCCCAGTTTAACAAAGATTAGCATTAAAAGCAGGTGGAAAAATGCCACTTGTCCCTTTGTCTTTAGCATATTCATGGCGCAAAGCACCTTTGGATTTTCACTTATAGATCAGGAAAACAAATCTCATATGCACTGTTGTATACAGAAACTAGTTTTTATGGTGCAGATGACCTTATATTCTTTCAGACCACTCCAGCGATCCTACAATACAGTCAGGCACTTTCCAATAGTATTTTCCCAAAGGTCATACTCAAGTGTAACAAATACACCTGACATTTTCTACATTATTTGCATGTAATTTGCTTATGCCTAAACAGACTATGATCCTGAAGAGTACAAATCTAATTTAAATTTTCCTGAACTACCACAGTGAAATGATAACTGTGTTTTTGAATTTTGACAGCAGTACAGAATTTTCATTAGATGTAAGTAGAATACACCAAACACTTAAGGAATGGAATATATTCTAAATGCAAACTAGAAGCAGGAGGCTTTTAGGTATAAAATATCAGGCACATTTGTTAAATTTAAGGTCATACCTAACAAGGGGCTTTAGAAATACCAAAAATGATTCTCTTTGAGTTGGCTGGAAGAGGGTGAGGAGTACATTTTTATTTTAAGAAGCCAGGAATGTCCCTCTATCTCAAACATAACCAATTAGAAAATAACTCCTTTGGGTAACATAAACTGTTTAAAGTAAATAAGTATTTTAAAGGAAGCCAACTGAGAGTTATCAGTTTATTAAACTTTTGTGTGAAAAGGTTTAAGATAATGCTAAGAACAAGTTTTAAAGGGAAAGGCAGAAATTTTTACGGAAGAACAGTCAAGTCCACTTTAGCAAGAAAGGGAAGAGAGGAGACAAGGCTAAGAAATGAGAAAATATTTCTTCTACTTTCAGTTCTGCCCAGAACCAGTCCAAAATACGCCTAACACAGGTAGACAAAGCAGCACATGAACTGGAGTTGTTTAAAACACATTTCAGATTACTCACTCTCCAAATCCACATGTAATTTTTGTTGGAAGATATTTAAATAATTAACAAAACAAACGTATCCTGTGGAAGAGTCTAAATATCACCAAAGAAACAAAATTAATAGATTTAAAAGAGGTAGGCAAAATGGTTGCTAGGGAACAGGATAAGTAACATAAGAAACATTGGATAGTGGAGAAAATAATTTTGAATTTTCTTACACAGTGACAAAACCTGGTTTTAGAAGATAATTAATGATTAAGTCTGGCTTGTTCTTTAAAGTAAAGTTTCTTCAAATATATACAGTTTCTTCTTGCAGTTACAGACTTGTAAGTCTGCAGGATTGTTAGGAAGAAAATAATGAAGCTCTAAACATCCTGAATCTCTAGTACTTAGTACCAGGATGCCTAGATTTTCCCTTTTATTTCAAGCAACAGTCTTTTCTTCCAACCTATACACCAACATGAAACAGACTGAAAGGGATAAGATTAAGAATTAATAAAATCAGAGTATGTCCTGAGAGAAAACAGTCAAGAAAATAAAAAGATTGAGCATAACTTTTAGCATCCCAGTACCATGTATCAAAGACCAAATTTCAAAGCCATGATACCAGTCAAGTGTTTTCCTGAAAATAAGACCTGGTGTGAGGAAACATATACACACTATTGTGGTGATCAGAACTCAAGGGAAAGGGACCTAAAAGGCAGAAATAAGAAAGTAACAAGACCAGAAACGGCCTGATCTGTAGAAAATTGCTACCTGTGAGCTTCACTACAGGTACTACGAATTACAGATCCAACCCATCTTCTCAGCTCTTTTCCCAAGGATCTCCTTTGCATGTCCTGCATACTAAGCTAAATTATTCACTGTTTTCTAAATATGATCCAATTTCTTCATCCTCTATAAATGGAAAAACAAAGCCTAGATGACAGCATATCACTCACTACATTGTTTACTTGATATATTAAGCCCGCTATTGAGACCTACTACTCAGAAAAATGTATTTCTTTCAAATTATTACTGCTCATTGACAATGTACCTGGTCACTCAAGAGCTCTGATAGAGATATACAACAAGATGAATACTGCTTTCACACCTGCTAACACAACAACCATTCTGTAGCTCATGGATCAAAGAGTAATTTTGACTTGCAAGTCTTACTATTTAAGAAATATATTTGATAACACTATAGATGTCATAGGTAGTGATTCCTCTGATAGATGTGGGCAAAGTGAATTAATTCCTTCTGGAAAGGAATCACTATTCTAGAGGCCTTTAAGAACATCTGTGATTCATGAAAAGAGGTCAAAATATTACCACTAACAGGAGTTTAGAAGAAGTTGATTCCATGGATGACTTTGAGGGGTTCAAGACTTTAGTGGAGGAAGTAACTGCAGATATGGTGGAAACAGCAGGAGAACCAGAAGTGGAGCCTGAAAAGGGGACTGAATCGCTGCAATCTCATGATACAACTGAAGTGATAAGTAGTTGATTCTTATGGATGAGCATAGGAGATGGAATCTTGAGATGGAATCTAGTGCTAGTGACGGTGCTGTCAAGATTATTGAAATGGCAACTAAGGATTTAAATTATTACATGAATCAAAGTAGAGGCAGGATTTAAGAGGATTGACTTAAGTTTTGAAAGAAGTTCTATTGAAGGTACAATGCTATCAAATAGCAGTGTATGCTACAGAGAAATTGATTGTGAAAGGAAGAGTCAATCAATGTATCAAACTTCATTATCATCTTACTTTAAGAAATTGGCAAGCCACCCCAAATTTTAGCAACAACCACCTTGATCAGTCAGCAGCTATCAACAACAAAGCAAGACTCTCTACCAGAAAAAAGAGATTATAACTCACTGAAGACTCAGATAATGATTAAAATATTTTAGCAAGTAATTATTTTTTAGTTAATATATGTACATTGTGTGTGTGTGTGTGTGTGTGTGTGTGTGTGTGTGTGTGTGTGTGTATGTGTTTCTCCTAGCCATAATGCTGCTGCTGCTCAGTCACTCAGTCGTGTCTGACTCTATGAAGCTACAGACTGCAGCCCGCCAGGCTCCTTTGTCCATAGAGATTCTCCAGGAACGAATACTGGAGTGGGTTGTCATGCCCTCCTCCATGGACTCCTCCTGACCCACGGATCAAACCCAGGTCTCCGGCATTGCAGGCAGATTCTTTACAGCTGAGCAACCAGGGGAGCCCAACCACAACGCTATTGCATACTTAATAGACTATGCATGCATGCTGATTGCTAAATCCTGACCGACTCTTTGTGACCTCGTGGACTGTAGCCCGCTAGACTCCTCTGTCCATAGAATTTTCCAGGCAATAATACTGGAATGGTTGCAATTTCCTTCTCCAGGGGATCCTGACCCAGGGATCAAACCCATGTCTCCTGTGTCTCCTGCTCTGGAAGACGGATTCTTTACCACTGTGCCACCTGGGAAGCCCTTAATAGACTGTGCTTTGCTTAGTCACTTAGTCACATCTCACTGTTTTTAACCCCATGGACTGTAGCCTTCCAGGTTCCTCTGTCCAAGGGGAATCTCCAGGCAAGAATACTGGAGTGGATTGCCATGCTCTCCTCCAGGGAATCTTCCCAACCCATGGATCAAACCCAGGTCTCCCACATTACAGGTGGATTCTTTACCAGCTGAGACACCAATGAAGCACAGGAATACTGGAGTGAGTAGCCTATCCTTTCCTCCAGAGGAACTTTCCGACCCAAGAATTGGCCTGGGGTCTCCTGCATTGCAGGAGGATTCTTTACCAATTGAGCTACCAGAGAAGCCTCCTTAATAGACTACTTAACTTTTATATGCAGTAGAAAACCAAACATTTCTTGTGACTTGCTTTATTGAGATATGCACTTTAATGCAGTGATCTGGAACCAATCCTGCAATATCTTTTGGATGGATATCTAAATTTATTCATGTACCTAAATACATCATATGCTATGATATATTATATGATATGATAGAAAGAGCTCATATCTAAAAGGGCTGCTTTTTATTATAGCTCCAAAACTAAGTGACTTGGAAAGGCTACATAATTCTCTCACAAATATCTAATTATTTAACTACCTAATATGTGATATCATATAATATAAATATACATACAATGCCCCTCAGTATTCAAAGGGGATTGGTTGCAGAACCCACCGAAGATAGGAAAATCAGAGGATGCTCAAGCCCACAGTCAGTCTGCCTTCCTCAGGTTCCTCTTCTGAAGTTTCAACACTGCCAACCTTAATCACACAGTTCAAGAATGTGGAATCTGCAGATACAGAAGGCTGACTATCTTTGTTCTTCCTCCCTGGTACCTATCACAGAGCTCCTAATTAATACAGTACATTAATATTTGGCTTTTGTCCAGATTACTTTGACACAGAGCCTCTAGGACTGTAAAGAGCAATACTGCATAGGAAACTGGAATGTTATGTCCATGAATCAAGGCAAATTGGAAGTAGTCAAATAGGAGATGGCAAGAGTGAATGTCAATATTTTAGGAACCAGTGAGCTAAAATGGACTGGAATAGGTGAATTTGACAAAGATAAGCCTTATATCTACTACTGTGGGAAAGAATCCCTTAAAAGAAATATAATAGCCATCATAGTCAACAAAAAGAGTCTGAAATGCAGTACGTGGATGCAATCTCAAAATGACAGAATGATCTCTGTTCATTATCAAGGCAAACCATTCAATATCATGGTAATCTAAGTCTATACCCTGACCAGTAATGCTGAAGAAGCTGAAGTTGAACAGTTCTATGAAGACCTACAAGATCTTTTAGAAGTAACATGCAAAAAGATGTCTTTTTCACTATAGGGAAATAGAATGCAAAAGTAAGAAGTCAAGAAATACCTGGAGTAACAGGAAAATTTGGCCTTGGAGTATGGAATGAAGCAGAGAAAAGGCTAATAGAATTTTGCCAAGAGAATGCACTAGTCATAGCAAACACCCTCTTCCAACAACACAAGACTCTACATGGACATCACTAAATGGTCAATGTAGAAATCAGATTGATCATATTCTTTGCAGCCAAAGATGGAGAAGCTCTATATAGTCAGCAAAAACAAGACTGGGAGCTGACTGTGGCTCAGATCGTGAATGCCTCATTGCCGAATTCAGACTTAAATTGAAGAAAGTAGGGAAAACCACTAGACCATTCAAGTATGACCTAAATCAAATCCCTTACAATTATACAGTGGAAGTGAGAAATAGATTTAAGGGATTATAGATCTGATAGACAGAGTGCCTGATGAAATATGGACAGAGGTTCGTGACATTGTACTGGAGACAGGTATCAAGACCACCCTCAAGAAAACGAAATGCAAAAATAAGAATAGCTGTCTGAGGAGGCCTTACAAATAGCTGAGAAAAGAAGAGAAGCTTAAGGTAAAGGAGAAAAAACAAGATATACCCATTTGAATGCAGAGTTCCAAAGTATAGCGAGGAGCGATAAGAAAGCCTTCCTCAGTAATCAGTGCAAAGAAATAGAGGAAAACAATAGAATGGGAATAACTAGAGATCTCTTCAAGAAAATTAGAGATACTGAGGGACTATTTCATGAAAAGATAGGCTCAGTAAAGGACAGAAATGGTACAGACCTAACAGAAGCAGAAGATATTAAGAAGAGGTAGCAAGAATACACAGAAGAACTATATAAAAAAAGATCTTCATGACCCAGATAACCACGATGGTGTGATCACACACACAGAGCCAGATATCCTGAAGTGTGAAGTCAAGTGGGCCTTAGGAAGCATCACTATGAACAAAGCTAGTGGAGGTGATGGAATTCCAGTTGAGCTATTTCAAATCCTAAAAGATGATGCTGTGAAAGTACTGCACTCAATATGCCAACAAATTTGGAATATGCAGCAGTGGCCACAGGACTGGAAAAGGTCACTTTTCCTCCCAATACAAAAGAAAGGCAATGCCAAAGAATACTAAAACTACTGCACAATTGCACTCATCTCACACATTGGTAAAGTAATGCTCAATATTCTCCAAACCATGCTTCAACAATACATGAACCGTGAACTTCCAAATGTTCAAGATGGTTTTAGAAAAGGCAGAGGAACCAACCAGAGATCAAATTGCCAACATCTGCTGGATCATCAAAAAAAAAAAAAAAAAAAGAGAGAGAGAATTCCAGAAAAACATCTATTTCTGCTTTATTGACTATGCCAAAGCCTTTGACTGTGTGGATCACAATAAACTGTGGAAAATTCTGAAACAGATAGGAATACCAGACCACCTGACCTGCCTCTTGAGAAATCTGTATGCAGGTCAGGAAGCAACAGTTAGGACTGGACATGGAACAACAGACTGGTTCCAAATAGGGAAAAGGAGTACATCAAGGCTGTATATTGTCACCATGCTTATTTAACTTATATGCAGAATACATCATGAGAAACGCTGGGCTGGATGAAGCACAAGTTGGAATCAAGATTCCTGAGAGAAATAACAATAACCTCAGATATGCAGATGACACCACCCTTATGGCAGAAAGTGAAGAACTAAAGAGCCTCTTGATGAAAGTGAAAGAGGAGAGTCAAAAAGTTGGCTTAAAGCTCAACATTCAGAAAACTGAAATCGTGGCATCTGGTCCCATCACCTCATGGGAAATAGATGGGGAAACAATGTCAGACTTTATTTTGGGGGCTCCAAAATCACTGCAGATGGTGACTGCAGCCATGAAATTGGAAGACGCTTACTCCTTGGAAGGAAAGTTATGACCAACCTAGAGAGCATATTCAAAAGCAGAGACATTACTTTGCCTACAAAGGTCTGTCTAGTCAAACTATGGTTTTTCCAGTAGTCATATATGGATTTGAGGGCTGGACTACATAGAAAGCTGAGTACTGAAGAATTGATGTGTGAACTGTGGTGTGGGTAAGACTATTGAGAGTTCCCTGGACTGCAAGGAGATCCAAGCAGTCCATCCTAAAGGAGATCAGTCCTGAGTGTTCACTGGAAGGACTGATGTTGAAGCTGAAACTCCTATACTCTGGCCACCTGATGGGAAGAGCTGACTCATTTGAAAAGACCCTGATGCTGGGAAAGACTGAAATCAGGTGGCGAAGGGGGCAACAGAGGATGGGATGGTTGGATGGCATCACCGACTCAATGGACATGAGTTTGGGTGAACTCCAGGAGTTGGTGATGGACAGGGAGGCCTGGCGTGCTGCTGTCCATGGGGTCACAAAGAGTCGGACACAACTGAGCAACTGAACTGAACTGAAGACCTTTAGAATTTCCTGAGTGATAAGAGAGCTAGTGTTGTCTCTTATTATTTACATGAATCCTTATTGATTGTACTAGAGTTTACGTTAAGGAAGTGACTCCAGGTTGGTTGGAGATGGTAAACAGAAAAGCCTACCATGTGCATGTGCTTCCCAGATTAGAACTTTAAGCTCTAGTTCTGAGTCCTCCCAGGAAGGAAGAAAAGCAAGAGACAGAGTTTCATCACCAATGGTCAGTGATTGATCAATTATTCTTGTGCAGTGGAAACTCCATAAAAACTCTACATTATGAGTTTCAGAGAGCTATGAGGTTGGTGAATACACGGAGGTTCTGGGGGCCAGGATGGGAGCTCTGTACCACTTCTCACTGTGTCCCTGTCCTGTGCTTGTCTTCTTTTGGGCAGTTCCTGAGTTATATCCTTTTTCTTGTTGTTGTTTAGTCACTCAGTCGTGTCCAGCCTTTTGGGAGCCCATGGACAGTAGCCCACTAGTCTCCCTTGTCTATGCCTTTTTAATAAATTGGTAATAGTAAGTATGGGTTTCCCTGTGACTCAGTGGTAAAGTATCCACCTGCCAATCCTTGGGTTCAGTCCCTGAGTTGGGAAGATCCCCTGGAGAAGAAAATGGCAACCATCCCAGTATTATTGCCTGAAGAATCTCATAGACAGAAGAGCCTAGCAGGCTACACTCCAAGGGGTTGCAGAGAGTTGAACATGACTAGCTGCTAAACACAAATAAAAAACAAGAGTAAGTAAAGCACTTTCCTCAGCTCTGTGAACCATTCTAGTAAATAACTGAACCTAAGGAGGGTGCTGTGGGAACTCCTCATTCATACTCTGTTGATCAGTAGTACAGGTAACATGAGACTTCCCTGGTGGTCCAGTGGTTAAGGCTCCTCACTGCCAATGAAGGGGCCACAGGTTCAATCCCCGGTCAGGGAACTAAGATCCCACAGGCCACACAGCCAAAAATTTAGAAGCAATAAAGTACAGGTGACAGTCTTGGTGGGGGGATCGGCTAGGTAGCAACCTTAGTCTTGAAGGACTGAGTCCTTAGCAATGCTGAGTTTTCACTAAGCCCAGGCAGTTAGTGCCAGAATTGCACATTTGGTGTCAGAAGTGTTGAGTACATAAAAAGCTTTTCTTTTGCTGATATAAAGGGGAGGTACAGCAAAGTCTGTAGGAAGAGTACTAGACACTAGTACCAGCTCTGTTGCTAACTATCTTTCTGAGTAGTTCAGTTTACCTTTCTGACCCTCAGTTTGCTCATCTATAAAATGAGGGATTGCCTTATGACCCAGCAGTCCCACTGCTGGGCATACACACGAGGAAACCAGAACTGAAAGACACGTGTACCCCAATGTTCATCACAGCACTGTTTATAATAGCCAGGACATGGAAGCAACCTAGATGTCCATCAGCAGACGAATGGATAAGAAAGCTGTGGTACATATACACAATGGAATATTACTCAGCCATTAAAAAGAATACATTTGATTCAGTTCTAATGAGGTGGATGAAACTGGAGCCTATTATACAGAGTGAAGTAAGCCAGAAAGAAAAACACCAATACAGTATACTAACACATATATATGGAATTTAGAAAGATGGTAATGATAACCCTCTATGCGAGACAGCAAAAGAGACACAGATGTATAGAACAGACTTTTGGACTCTGTGGGAGAGGGAGAGTGTGGGATGATTTGGGAGAATGGCATTGAAACATGTATACTATCAAGTAAGAAACGAATTGCCAGTCTATGTTCAATACAGGATACAGGATGCTTGGGGCTGGTGCACTGGGATGACCCAGAGAGATGATATGGGGTGGGAGGTGGGAAGGGGGTTCAAGATTGGGAACTCATGTACACTCATGGCTGATTCATGTCAATGTATGGCAAAATCAATACAGTATTGTAAAGCAAAATAAAGTAAAAATAAAAAATAATAATAAAAATAAATAAACTGAAAAAAAGAAAATAAACACAAAAAAATAAATAAATAAAATGAAGGATTGAATTAGTCTCTTAAGACTGTCCTAGTTGAAGTATTTAGAAGGTTTCTGATAACTTCAGGTCACAGCAATCCTTTTCTAACACTAATGTTCTGTTAATAGAAAATTTCCATCGTGGATTATGAGGGAGCTGTTTTAGCACTTCTTTTCTTACCAAAGATGTTGATAGCAGATATTTTCAACTGAAGCTATCTCATTAGCAGTCGCAGCTCCAGGTGTTAACTTCGTATCAATAACTCTTACCATGATCTCTTGTATTCTGAGAATTCACTTCTTTGATTATTGCATAATGATTTTACAATTTTCCTCAGTCACTACCAAGTCTCTTGACAAAGGACTTAATTCTCTGAAACACATCTACACCATCTTCCTAACTCTACCAGGAATATATTTTGGTTTGGTTTGGTTTGGTTTGCAAATGCTTTCCTATCATCAGATGCATTTTACCTAAACATGTGTGTATGCTACCTAACATTTTTCTTGAATCACTTGGGGAAATAATCTGTAAAACATGAGATTTCTTTTGCTCATTGAAATTTATAATCTTAGATTATATGTCTTGGAGGAATAGACTTCCTATCTTAGTAACTTTAGCTATGACTGGCTGTTCATCTGGTATCACACAGTCCATGCATTTTCCCCACTCTGTGCTTTCTGGACTGGCTATTTCTTCCACCCCAAATGCCCTCTTTTTTTCCCTTCACTGCCAGCACAACCTTACCACACTCAGTGCATCTCCATATCCCTGGGACCTGAGGTAATACATTATACACAAAATGTCTGAAATGAATTTAACTTCTTTCGTACAGTTACCAATATAAGCAAGCCCAGAAATAGCACTAAATGAAAGGTTTCCGATATTAGTGACAGTAACCACACCATGAACGAATACAACTCCCTGTCTGAAGAAATAATAAATTTTCAAAACCTGATTTAGATTAAATATTGATGAAAGAATGAAGCAATTAGACCTGGATGATATGGCCACCAAGAAACAATCCTTCACCAATTCAGACACATCTGATCAAATCTATGTTAATCTCAACAAAGGACTTTCATACCAAAAATAAAAATAGTAATTATGACAAAAACTACTTATGAGAAAAAATTGAAAATAAGATTTTAACCAATAATAGTACTTCTGACTAGTGTGCCCCTTCTTTACCTGATAATTTATCAATTAAACATATTAAATTGATTAAGACAAAATATACATAAATAAAATGCAGATCCTATTTCATAAAGAATTCTAGTATCTCAGCACCTTGAGGATGTATTTCTGCTGATTCTTTTCAACCCCATGGACTGTAGCCCACCAGGCTCCTCTGTCCATGGAATTCTTCAGGCAAGAATATTGGAGTAGGTAGCCATTCACTTCTCCAGGGGATCTCCCTTACTCAGGGATTGAACCCCGATCTCCTGCATTGCAGGCAGATTCTTTACTGTCTGAGCCAGCACCAAAGCCCCAAATATCATGGTAAGTTAAGTAAAGCAAAGATAAATCTAGGAAGGTGAATAAAAATGAGGGGAGGAAAGATCTGTGAGAATAAGACAGATGTGATACCAGAGTCCCAAGCAAGTATTCTCTGGGACCACTTTAAATAAGCAAAATGACAATAATAAGAAAAAAATATGTATGTATCATAAGTAGCTCGTGTGCACACCACAAACCTGGAGGCAGGAGCTGACAATCTGAAGTTGCAAATGGCAGAATTAACAATTAGTACCAAGTGACCAATTACCCAGCAGGAGGCCCTATGGGACCTATGGGGTCTCTGATTTGGCAGAGAACAGTAGAGTGAGAGCAGCAAGAGATGGCGATAACTTCCTCTGAAGTGGTTGTTCATGAACACAGCAGTGCTGCCCACTGGTGCAAGCAGTGCCAATGCAAGTTTCAGTAAACAACAACTAGACGAAGTTAAAATGTAACTGGAGAAAAACTATACTGTAGATGCAGAGAGTGTATATGGGAAATTCCCACAGACTTCCAGATATATTCCAGAACTGAGGAGAATACGCCATAGAGGCAAAAGGGCAAAGTGCAAGATCTTAAGCAGAAAACAAGAAAAGGAAAAATATCCCTACTCTGGGGAGAAACACAAATTCACAGATGGGCAATTAGACCAAGCAGCCAGTAGTGGGGTACATTGAGCCTTTGGACTAACTGCCAGGATAACTTTCTTTTGTGTCCACAGCCTAATGAGTCCTTTTGACCTTTGAGCTGCTAAACAACAGCACTAGAAATTTAAGAAACAGGAAATCACCTTCTTTAGAATGTGCTTTGACATAAGTTTGACATGAGTTTCTTCCTCAACAGATTTTCACAGTGTTCTCCAGCTCCATCACACTTCAACTCATTCCACAATCTATATCTATTATGAACTCATTCTTGGGCCAACTGTTTGGCACTATAATCTAACCACATTATTACATAATATGTTGAACTGAGAGGACATTTTACAAATTCTTTTTATATGAATAAGTTTCAAATGCTGCTGCTGCTGCTAAGTCGCTTCAGTCATGTCCGACTCTATGCAATCCCATAGACAGCAGCCTATCAGGCTCCCCTGTCCCTGGGATTCTCCAGGCAAGAACACTGGAGTGGGTTGCCATTTCCTTCTCCAAGGCATGAAAGTGAAAAGTGAAAGTGAAGTTGCTCAGTTGTGTCCAATTCTTAGCAACCCCATGGACTGCAGCCTACCATGCTCCTCCATCCATGGGATTTTCCAGGCAAGAGTACTGGTGTGGGGTGCCATTGCCTTCCATGAAGTTTCAAATAAGCCTTGATAAGCCTTGGTTAATTTATAGCCTAGAAATGCATGGTTTTGTTATCAATAAAAATATATATATCATTTTCCTAGCTAAATCTCTTTGCTTTGCTTGTTCTAAATTAAACATATTTAAGTTCACTTTAAATATGAGGTCTTCTTTCTTTGGAAACCGAGGATGGGAGAAAGGTTCATCTCTCCTCTTCTCTATCTCACAGTTATGAGATGGGCTCCATATGGCCTGGAACTTTTGTCAGACTTCACATTCTAATACCTTGATCATCTGGTTTTGTGCTATCAAAGTTCTTTTCCTCTCTGGGGAACTTCATGTCTGTTGCTGGCATCTGTTCCCTCATTTTCCCTGTAAATGTCTTAACAAATAATTTATCTAATACCTGCCATCCCTATTAACAAATTAGCACTCTCTTTGGTCTGCCATTTCTCAGATGAACTTCCAAATATCTTTCCATTAAAAATCGATACAGTTTCAGACTTCCCTGGTGGTACAGTGGATAGAAATCTGCCTGACAATGGAGGGGACATGGGTTGCATCCCTGGCCTGGGAAGATTCCACATGCCACAGAGAAAAGCCTATTTGCCTAGAGGCTGTGCTCCACAACAAGAGAAGCCATCACAATGAGATGCCTCTGCACTGCAATGAAGAATAACTCCCCACTCACTGCAACTCGAGAAAGACTGGGCACAGCAGTGAAGACCCAGCACAGCCACAAATAAGTAATTTTTTAAAAATCTATACAGTTTCTATATTCATAATCCCATAACTTTCTACTTAAATGGAATCCAACTGATACACTTACTCTATAAAGAATCAACAATTCTAACATAATAACTTTTGGAAATTCTACCTTTATCAATCCAGTTAAATGCAGCATGAAGGATTTCTGCAAAATTGCCCTTCATAATCATCCTCTTAGTTTCTTAGGTCTTAACACCAAGTTAGGAAGAATAAAGCACATCTATAAGCCTATGGTTCTCTGTTGTCAAGAGATCTCCGATCTGTCAGACAGGAGGCCACAGACGGCTGGTTCTCTTGTAACCTGTAGCACTCATTCAAAGAATACTTAAATTAGATTCTTGAAATAAAATACAGGCATCCAATATTTGCTCATTAATATATTAAATTTAAAACAGGGTTAGTTTTTCTGTATTAGCCTATATACTTCAGAATGACAAGTAAACTTATATTTTCTTCAGAATCATTTTTTCTCATTAATCATTTTAGTTGGCTTTTTCTAGTTATTGATAAATAATGAGATTTGAAACAACAGAATATAAAACTATAGGTCTCACCCCTAAGTTTTCTTCTGGCCTTAAAATTCAGTATCATGAAGTATCATATTTATTTAAAGAACTATTTTACCCATTTAAGCGTTTAGTCAATATGTCATAGTATTGACTATGACAATATGTCGTATCAGTCAATACAGCCAAGCTCTACACAAATCAATAAGCTCCCCTTGAAATATTGAGTCCTGAGCTATCACTTCCTTTTTTCCTAGTAATATAAATGGATACATTCAGAATTTTCTTTATATATCCATGTATTTTCTTGTACTTAGGCAAAGCAATATTTTAAAGAAGTATATTCCAACATTATACAAACACAAGGAACTTTTTATCCAAAAGGTCTTTTATAACATTTTTTTTTTCTTAACTAAAATTAAAATCACAATTTTATAGGTGAGGACTGATTTGGGTGGATCATCCTGCAAATGACTTCAGTTTTTTTGCTACTCACTTCAGGTCACACAACCCAAGTAAGGTACACAGAGAGCTCCAGAACTCTATTTTTCGCTCTGAAAGAATATTATAAACAAAACTTAAAGAGTGTTTTTTAAGACAGTTCCATTATAGCACACAATAGGTACCTGGGATAACACATATCTTCAGAACAGAAAGGAATAATTCTTTTCGGTTATTCAACCTATAATAGTCTTTTTTAAAGGTTGTCTGTAAAGTATAACAGCAACTCCTTTTAAGTGTTAATACCTAATAAAACTTTACATATTTTCAAACTAAGATATCTGTGACAATGATCACTGTGGCTAAATTGTTAAATTGTTTAGAAAAACATCTAAGACTGCCTGAAACTCTAGATCTTAGCCCTAGAGCTGGGTTAGTTTACACAGTCAAACAGCATAGACAATTTTTGAGTTTAAGAAGTGAATGGAAACAAGAGTGGGAGGCAATGAGTGACAAAGGAGAGATTAAATGAAAATATGTGTTCTTGACTAGGGTTCAATTAATTAATTTATTGGGAGCCATTTAAAACTTACAACTAGCCTTTAAAATACCTGTAAAAGATCCATGGTTATCTACACAAGATCTTCATATCTTTATATATGTTATCCCCTTGGGGGACTACACAATTGCCCTAACCCTTCTGTACTTGAATAACCCATACTTATACTGTAGGAAGCTGTACAGATGACCCAGTTCCCCACCTGACTTAGCTGCTTCTTTAACATCCTGTACTCATCACACTGAATGGAAGTTCTCCATTGATCCTGCAGTGTTCAGTGAGCAACGTGGAAGCAGAGGCTGTATTCTCTCTCTACCATCCCAGGACCTGGTCCCATTCATTCCTCACTGTAAATGTTCAAATATCTGATTGTTGAATGAATGAATCTTAAGCCTTAGAAAAAGAGCAAGAGATGCAAGGAAATTATAATTGGAAAAGACACATAGTACATCGTATATAAATTTTTGTCTCTAAATAGAAGGCAGCTGATAGAACCATTATCTATTAAACAGGTATTACATGCCAGGGAAATACATATAACATCTCAGGCATTTTGAAGTAATTATTCTTAGTCCCATTTCAGAGATGAAATGTACCCAATTTTACAGCACAGAAATGGAAGAGTTGGAATTTGAATCTAGGTCTCTCTGACACCAGAGTTCCTATTCTCTTCCCAAGACTGGGAAGATTTAGCTTGCTCTAGCTTTGTTCTATTTTAGGACCTATCCATGCACACCAGGTCCATAAAACCCTGGCAGCAGTGGTAGGGAAAAATCAGGACTGCTCTATCACTAAGTTGACTTAGAAAAATCACATTTCATTTGGAGCTGCCTGCACCAAGAAGGCTTGGCTTTAAGATATCCCTTGAAATAATGGTCTTCATTTTTAGGTCAATTGTTCCTGATGAGTATGCGTTCATACCTCATCAGAGTGATGCATGAAATCTCATTAGTTGCATCCCTTCTGTGATAGGCCTCCAGAGAGCATGATTTACTCTTTGGTGCATGCTGCTGGCTGTCAGCATGATTCACCCAAAATTGACATGAGCCTGCTTCATTAATGCAGCTTATCTGCTGACCAGCTTCTCCTGGGCTTCTGCTTTCATGGTACCCAGAGCCCTGGATTTCTATAGGATGAAGTGATGTCCTTTTCTAACTCCAAGCCCTAGACCTTCAGTTGTTCCCCATCTGAATGCACCCTTGTTTCTTAATAAAGATTAATTTATAAAAATAAACTTTCTTTTTAAATATGATACATTTCCTGAACATAATATATAGCTACGGTCCATAGAGTGGTATAAAAGCAATGCTTTCAGGAAACGAAGTCACTTTATAGACACAGAGTGACCCAGGAAAGAGTCAAGAAATCTCTCACACACTCATGTGTCTTAAGCAAGCCACAAAATCTCACCAATCTTCAGTTTTCCCCCTAAAATATAAGAAATATTAAGAACTGCTTTGCAGAACTATAGCAAGGACTGAATTGAGTCTTAGTGTGTGTGTGTATGTGTGTGTGTGTATATACCAAGAACTCACGTTAGAGTTGCATCTTACAATAAAATAATGGCATGATTCATGTTTTCACCATAGATTTATACCTCCTTGAAAAAATCATCTTTTAAATTTACTTACAACCCCAATACTGCAGATGGTGACTGCAGCCATGAAATTAAAAGATGCTTACTCCTTGGAAGAAAAGTTATGACCAACCTAGACAGCATATTCAAAAGCAGAGACATTATTTGGCCAACAAAGGTCCATCTAGTCAAGGCTATGGTTTATCCTGTGGTCATGTATGAGTGTGAGAGTTGGACTGTGAAGAAGGCTGAGCACCGAAGAATTGATGCTTTTGAACTGTGGTGTTGGAGAAGACTCTTGAGAGTCCCTAGGACTGCAAGGAGATCCAACCAGTCCATTCTGAAGGAGATCAACCCTGGGATTTCTTTGGAAGGAATGATGCTAAAGCTGAAACTCCAGTACTTTGGCCACCTCATGAGAAGAGTTGACTCACTGGAAAAGACTCTGATGCTGGGAAGGACTGGGAGCAGGAGAAGAGGACGACAGAGGATGAGATGGCTGGATGGCATCACGGACTCTGGGTGAACTCCGGGAGATGATGATGGACAGGGAGGCCTGGAGTGCTGCGATTCACGGGGTCGCAAAGAGTCAGACACGATTGAGTGACTGAACTGAACCAGTACTGTATTTTGTTTGCAAACTCAAATAGATGTTACAAGCCTAATACTGTATTTTGTTTGCAAACACATCCTTACTCTGTCGCATGAATGCAACTTTCTGAACTATATAGCTCACTTTAATTTCTTTATCAGTTAATAAGTATTGATAATATTGATCTTCTTATTTTATCCTCCAATAGTGGACTTTTCTAGTCTTTTGGAGATATTCAATGTTTAATCAGCATTAGCCCTAAAATAACTCTGGGAAATTTACCAAACATAACCATTTCCAAGTACCACTATTTCCCTGCATCTACTACTACTATTGATGATAATAATAATATTAATAATGATAATAATAATAGCACTTTAATACAGATCATTTGTTCTTTGTCAAACAGTGCTGTAATCCCTTTGTATTTACTCAGCTAATTATCACACATGCATGCACATACCTAAAACTATATTGCACAGAATTCTTATTATCCCAAATTTATACATGAAAAAACCATGAAACTTAAAGTAGTTAGGTAGCTTGTGTGTGTGTGTGTGCGCGCTCAGTTGCTTCAGTCATGTCTGATTCTTTGCAACCCTATTAACTGTAGCCCGTCAGGCTCCTCTGCCCATGGGATTCTTCAAGCAAGAATACTGGAGTTGGTTGCCATGTCCTCATCCAGGGGATTTTCCCAACTCATAGATCGAACCCACCTGTCTTGCATCTTCTGCATTGTAGGTGGATTCTTTACTCACCAAGCCACCAGGGAAGCCCAGTTAGGTAGCTTAGCCACGGTGCTAGAGCTACTAACTAAAGAACCTGGGTTAAAAACCCTGGTATTCAGCTCTAGAACCTAGGCTCTTGTGTTACAGATGTCTGTCTGATGATACATTTTTAAACGTTCATTTTATTTTGTATTGATATATTTGGGATTTTTTTTTTTTTTTTAACCTTTATTTTTTATTTTTTTTAATGAATTTTTTTAATTTTTTTTTAATTACAATACTGTATTTGTTTTGCCATACATTGACACGAATCAGCCATAGGTGAACACAATCTCCCAATGCCAAATCCCCCTCCCACCTCCCACCCCCATCCTCTATTTGAATCATCCTGTGCATCAGCCCCATGCCTCCTGCATCCTACATTGAACATAGATTAGCGTTTCGTTTCTTACAGGAAAATATACATGTTTCATTGCCATTCTCCCATACCATCCCACCCTTTCCCTCTCCCTCAGAGTCCAAAAGTCCACTCTATACCTCTGTGTCTCTTGTTGTCTCACATATAGGGTCATCATTACTGTCTTCTAAATTCCATATATATGTGTCAGTATACTGTATTGGTGTTTTTCTTTCTGGCTTACTTCACTCTGTATAATCGGTTCCAATTCCATCCATCTCATTAGAACTGAGTCAAATTTATTCTTTTTAAGGGCTGAGTAGTATTCCATAGTGTATATGAACCACAGCTTTCTTATCCATTCATCTGCTGATGGACATCTAGGTTGCTTCCATGACCTGGCTATTATAAACAGCACTGCAGTGAACATTGGGGTACATGTGTCTCTTTCACTTCTGGTTTCCTCAGTGTGTATGCCCAGCAGTGGGATTGCTGGGTCATAAGGCAGTTCGATTTGCAATTTTTAAGGAATCTCCACACTGTTTTCCATAATGGCTGTACTAGTTTGCATTCCCACCAGCAGTGTAAGAGGGTTCCCTTTTCTCCACACCCTCTCCAGCATTTATTGCTTGTAGACTTTTGGATCGCAGCCATTCTGACTGGTGTGAAATGGTACCTCATTGTGGTCTTGATTTGCATTTCTCTGATAATGAGTGATGTTGAACATCTTTTCATGTGTTTGTTAGCCATCCGTATGTCTTCTTTGGAGAAATGCCTATTTAGTTCTTTGGCCCATTTTTTTATTGGATCATTTATTTTTCTGGAGTTGAGCTGCATAAGTTGCTTATATATCTTTGAGATTAGTTGTTTGTCAGTTGTTTCATTTGCTATTGTTTTCTCCCATTCAGAAGGCTGTCTTTTCACCTTCCTTATAGTTTCCTTTGTTGTGCAGAAGCTTTTAATTTTAATTAGATCCCATTTGTTTATCTTTGCTTTTATTTCCAGTATACTGGGAGTTGGATCATAGAGGATCCTGCTGTGATTTATGTCGGAGAGTGTTTTGCCTATGTTCTCCTCTAGGAGTTTTATAGTTTCTGGTCTTACATTTAGATCTTTAATCCATTTTGAGTTTATTTTTGTGTATGGTGTTAGAGAGGGGTCTAGTTTCATTCTTTTACAAGTGGTTGACCAGTTTTCCCAGCACCACCTGTTAAAGAGACTATCTTTACTCCATTGTATATTCTTGCCTCCTTTGTCGAAGATAAGGTGTCCATAGGTATGTGGGTTAATCTCAGGGCTTTCGATTTTGTTCCATTGATCTATATTTCTGTCTTTGTGCCAGTACCATACTGTCTTAATGACTGTGGCTTTGTAGTAGAGCCTGAAGTCAGGCAAGTTAGTTTCAGGTGTAAACATAGTGATTCAATGCTTTTATAGATTATACTCCATTTAAAGTTATTAAAAACAGAACCCACACTCTTAAGTTCCATGCTATACAGCTTCTCATGCTATATAGCTTCTTCATGCTATACTGAAAAACTGACTCATTTTTAAAGACCCTGATGCTGGGCAAGATTGAAGGTGGGAGGAGAAGGGGATGACAGAGGATGAGATAGTTGATGGCATCACCGACTCAATGGACATGAGTTTGGGTAAGCTCCAGGAGTTGGTGATGGACAGGGAGGCCTGGTGTGCTGCAGTTCATGGGGTTGCAAAGAGTCGGACATGACTGAGCGACTGAACTGTACTGATACAGCTTCTCTAACTTGAAAAACACCACATGCAAAACTGTACCTATCTTTCCTAGATAAATATACAACCTCTATATACACTTGCATTTTTAAGAATATATCTGAAATATTGTCTCCATAGTGGCCTCTAATTTAGGAAGATTACTAGAGGATGTATCATCAAATTATATTTGAAAACATAATGCTATTGTTAGCATTTATTTAGTTTAAAAACCTATATCTCAACTGTAACGGTTTATGTTACTAATACTTGCTTCTTTTTATTCTGGACTGTCTCTTTTAAATATATTTTGCTTTTATTTATCATGCATTCCTTTTTTAGAGTCAATTTGTTTCCCTTTTATCAGGCTTAAAATAATTATATTCGAATTGGCAGTGGTATTTCAACACGACATGTGAAAATAGAACAATAATGTGTAATAATTATTGAGAATTCATTTTGTGTCAGCATCTGTGTTGGGACGTTTTCCAGATACCATCTCCTTTTGTAGAAACTTTGAGAGGTAGAGTTTATTTCAGTGTCTTCCATGAGGATATATAACTTGACAAAGAAAATCCTGACGCCAAGTGATGCAGATGCTAACCCAGGTGTGTCTGACGCAAAATTCATATTTTTCACTCTACCACCTTGTCTCTTCTCTGAATAGCACATGGGAAAGAAAAGATGCTGGGGCCGGGAAAAGTAATGCAGAAAGAGATGGAAAAGGGGACTGTGAGACAAGAAAGGTACAAAATCCTCAAAGTTGGAAAATGAGAAAAGACTCCTCATGTAACCCACAGAGTGAGCACATCATGTTGAAACTACTAGGTCACCTCTGAAACAGGTGACACTTGGCTTTGGTTCTCACTGTTTAGTTCTCCAAAATACAAAACCTCTTTTATTAATTTTCTCAACCATCCTAGCATTTAAGCTGTATAGAGATTAGAAAGCAATTGGACAAGATGATTTAGAATTTCTCTTTCAAGTTCTTTTCTAGAGGCAATGGAGTGTTTACATTTTTTATTTCTTTGGTCCTTAAACCCTCTCTTCAAAAATGGTGAAAGAATTAAGATTTACCCAATAACTTTATGATAGAGCCATACCAGACAAATTTTTCTCAATAGGATTATTTTCCTGAACCAAACTTATCTAAGACATTAGAGCTATTCAAAATAAGTCCTAGAATGACCTCAGAAATCATCACAAAATCGCTCCTTCACTGCAGAAAAGAGCTTCATTAAGAACTCCAGGAATATAAATAGCCATTCTGTTTTTAAAGGGCTTAATGGGAGGTAATTATACGACCTTCCAAAGTCTCTCATTCCAGTGCTCAGAAACATTTGTCTAAAACTGATGGAAAGCATCAGTATTTTCATTCTCTCTGACAAATATAGGAGAGCCCCTGAAGCCAAACTCTATTGGCAATCGGAAAAGTGCTTTTAGAAAGCTCAGGCACATACCCGCCCAAGAAAGCTTCAATGGCCAAAGACAGCTGGGTACTTAGTATGATACAACTCTTATGGTCTTCTCCACATGACAGCACTATACTAACTTTCCCAATTTTTAAATATTTCACATAGAAATCAAACTATTTAAGCAACACAATACACAAAAAATAGTATGTGTTATGCATTTAACGTAGTTGTACCGAAACATTTTTGCCATTATAATAGGGATTTAAAATATGCACATCATTAGAGCTGAATGGCACATATCAGTGACATTCCTGGCTTGACTTTGTCCACAGACCAGGGATCTGTGGGTTTTGAGGATCTCTTGTTAAAGAGCATGATGAAAATTCAGGAAGATGGGAACATAATAGATAGATCACACTGCATCAAAAGTGCCATCATCTTGGGTGTACCTAACACACTAAATGTTGATCTCAAGATTACAAAGCAATGCCAGAGGGGTGCACATACTGAAAGATGTTACAGGCCAGAACTCCATGGCAAACAGGAAAAAACACACTCCTATTCCCATCCTCTTGTATTAAAGAAGAGAATTCTTCTGTGATGCAGGGTCTAGGTATTTCAAGAATCAAAATGTTCAAATTGCTTTTCTATAGGTTTATGTTATGTGAAAGACTCTGTTTTACCACTGACTTCCATTTCAAAGAGAACATTTGCTTTTATTAACGAGGGTATTGGGCAGCCTAAAAAGTGAAGTAAATTGATTTAATGGTCAATTGAAATAGTGAAAGATGAATTTAATAAGATTAAAGGGAAAGAAAAGGAGGAAAAAGAAAGGACTTGGATACTTGGCAGAAAAGATGAATGAGAAGGAGTTTACACAGGAATCTCTGTTAGACAATTCAGACAATTGGTGCCACAACTTCACTTTTCTCTTCCATGCATTGGAGAAGGAAATGACAACCCACTCCAGTGTTCTTGCCTGGAGAGTCCCAGGGAAAACAGAGCCTGGTGAGCTGCCGTCTATGGGGTAGCTCAGAGTCAGACATGACTGAAGTGACTTAGCAGCAGCAGAGGTTACAAAAAGTATTCAATTGGGTTAGTTAAGTTCACTTTTATATAAACTTGTGTAAGTTCAACTTGGTTTTGAACATAGGTGTGAGGTAAAAATGTTTAATAAGAAAAAAGGTGATGGAGAACAAGATGGCAGAGGAGTAGGTGGACGTGGAGTACTGGAGGTGGAGTACATCTCTCTCCACGGTACATGAGGAATACACCTTCAGAAACAGAAGTGCATGCAGAATACCAGTGGAGAATGGACAGGAGTACCTGATCAGTGGCAAAGAATATATAGACCCACGCAAAACTCTGTAGGACGAAGGAACTGGGGGAAAACAGGAGTGTTAGTAGGACTGGACCTGCCCTCGATGGATGGGGGAACTGAAGCAGGGCTCCGATCCCCACACTGGGGCAACTGTCTGAGTCAGAGGAGAAACATTTAAGGCTGAGAGGGAAACAGCTGATCTGTGGCAGCCTAAATGGAATGAGAATCAGACAGCCCTTGCTGCTGCCATACATACACTGGAATCAGACAGTCCTCGCCACAGCTGTACATACCCTGGACAGGGACGTGGGTCCCCTGGAAGGTGCAGCAGCTGGGAGCTAGAGTTTAGGGATTGTGGAGCAATCCCAGGGCAAGGGCTGCTGTTGACTGTGGAGAGATGGATCAAGGAGATGTGAGGGAGATGGTGGTGGGAGATGCCTGTGGAGGGAGGCCAGCCACCCATAGAAGTAAGGCGATAGTGCTGAGTCACGTGTAGGGGGTGGAGCCATCTCCATAGCCTCTCTCTCCTCACACACCAGCATCAGCGGTTGCATAGCAGAGAGACTGGCCCATCAAATGCCTGAGGCACTGAACTACAGAGTAGGACCCCACCCACCCAGGGGGACCCCTCTATGTGCCTGACACATCAAACAACAGAGAAGGACCCCAGGCAAGGGAGCCCTCTAAGTGCTGAATGGGCACAGTTACAGAAAAGACTGGCCAAAGAGGCCTTCTGATCACCAGCTACAAGAGACGGGAAAAAAAGACTGATGGGGCCATAAGTCCTGCAACGGAGGCAGTCCGTGACCCTGCACACTTAGTGCCTCCAGGGTCCCCACAAGCCAAGCAGCTATGCCACCTTCATGCTCAACTCTCACCGGGGGCAGAGCTGCCACAGGCAAAAAACGTCTCGCATCTATGCGCTCAGGCTCACTTCAGTAGTGTCCTACTCTTTACAACCCTGTAGACTGTGGTCTGCCAGGCTTCTCTGTCAGGGAGTGGGGTTCTCCAGGCAAGAATGCTGGAGTGTATTGGTCAGTACTGGTTGCCATGCCCTTCTAGAGCAGTATATTTCCTGCTGCCCTAGCCGCCAACCCCCCGAGTACCTGATGCTGCCAGAACCCCTGCAACCCCAGCAGCTGCGCCACCTCCACGCCTGGCCCTCACAGGGGCAGACCCAAGTCCTCCAGGGCAGCCTCAGGAGCAAACCCCAGTGGACGACCCATGTGCAGAGGTGGAGATAAAACCACAATTGAAATCCAGGGAAAGTGTGGCTAAGGAAGAAGACCCAAAACCTTCCCACCAGGTGTACAAGCTGCAGATTAAATCCACACGATCAACAAGGCAGTCTATAGAATATATAAAAGCTCATTGAGAGCTCCCACAAAAGAAAACACACTAGTTCTGATAGCATGGACATTGGAAGCAAGAACACACAGAAGCAAGACCAGATCAGAATTTGAGCTACTCCCACAGCAGGTCCAGAGATCAGCACAGTGCTGGAGGGCATCCTAGGGAGGTGAGGTGGACTGTGACTCCCAGCGAGGGAAAGGACTCTGACAGCAGAGACTCAAGAAAAACATTTATTATTCTTATGTTTTGACTCATTCTGTAGATTCTTTGGATTTTTTTTTCTTTTTCTTCCTCTTTTTTCCCATTTCTGTCATAGCTGTCTATTTTATTGGCACAATGAAATCTAATTAGGCTTTTGAGCTTTTTTTTTTCTCAGTCATATATTTTATTGTTGTTATAAACCCTGGCCTCTGTGTTTGGCTTTTGCAGTTCTGTGGAGTTTTCCTTTTGTTTTGTTTTGTTTTCCTTTTTTCTTTCTTCTTCCTTTTTGTCCTCTTTTTATAATTTTAATTTTTAATGCTTTTAAGCCTATTATATTTTTCCTACATTTATTCTTTTGTTTGCCTTTCCTACTGTCCTTTCCCCCTTGAAGCTAATCTTTAATGTATATAAACCTTCTTCATCTACCTCTACTTAACTTTGCATATCTATTCTTTCTTTCTTTTCCTCTCAACATATTTGTTAGTTTTGTTTTCATTGCTTTATTCTCCACTTGACACCTTGCTTTACTTTTGTTTTCCAGTCTGTGCTTTAGTTAGATTTGTGCTTAACTGGTAAATATAATTTTTTATTTCCTTTATTCACCGGGTCAGTCTACTGTACTTTATTTTGTTAGACTGTTTTGACTATGCTCATTCAGGTATATGTATATGTGCATATTCCATTAATTTTATTTGCCTGATTTTGTAACTGCCCTTTGTCTAGTGTTCATCTTTGGGTTTCTCATTTTGGATATTTGTTTTAATCTTATTTAATGCTATAACAAACTACGTGTGGAATCTTTGTTCCTGACCAGAGATCAAGCCTTGAAGCCTTTGAAGTGGGAGCACTGACTCCAAGACCCTAGATTACTAGAGAACTAAACCTGGGAGTATCAGATAGTGAGAACTCACACAAAGGAAACCACTTGAATATAAGACCTGGCATCACCCAACCACCAGTAGCATTCTCTGCAGATGGGGTGTTAAAATCTCCTACTTTTATTCCTGTCAATTTCTCCTTTTATGTCTGTTACTGATTGCCTTATGTATTGAGGTGCTCCTATGTTGGGTGCATAGATATTTAAAATTGCTATGTCTTCCTCTTAGATCGATCCCTTGATCATTATGTAGTGGCCTTCCTTATCTCTTGTAATACTCCTTGTTTTAAGGCCTGTTTTATCTGATATGGGGATTGCTACTCCAGTTTTCTTTTGCTTCGCATTTCAATGGAATATGTTTTTCCATCCTCTCACTTTCAGTCTATATGTGTCTTTAGGTCTGAAATGGGCTTCTTGTAGACAGCATATATATGAGTCTTGTTTTTGTATCCATTCAGCCAGTCTCTGTCTATTGGCTGGAGCATTTAATTCATTTACATTTAAAGAAACTGTTCATATATATGTTCCTATTGCCATTTCCTTAACTGTTTGAGGTTGATTTTGTAGATCTTTTTGCTTCTCTTGTATATCTTGACTCTATAAGTCCCTTTAACATTAGTTGTAAAGCTAGTTTGGTGGTACTGAATTCTCTTAACCTTTGCTTGCCTGAAAATCTTTTTATTTCTCCATCGATTTTGAAGGGGATCCTTGCCAGATACAGTAATCTTGGTTGTAGATTTTTCCCTTTCAGTACTTTAACTATATCCTGCCATTACCTTCTGGACTGCAGTTTCTGCTGAAAGGTCAGCTGTTAAGCATATGGGGCTTCCTTTGTATGTTATTTGTTGCTTCCCCCTTGCTGTTTTTATTATTATTTGTGTGTAGTCTTTGTTAGTTTGATTAGTCTGTGTCTTGACATGTTTCTCCTTTGCATGTTTTACCCTGTATGAGACTCTCTGTGCCTCTTGGACTTGACTGACAAAATCAATACACAGAAATCACTGCATTTGTATATACTAACAATGAAAAATCAGAAAGAGAGATTAAGAAATCAATCCCATTCACCATTACAACAAAAAGAATTAAATGTCTAGGAATAAATGTACCTAAGGAGACAAAAAACTTCACACAGAAAATTATAAGACACTAAATTTCATAATTCATATGGAAACACAAAAGACCCCAAATAGTCAAAGCAGTCTTGAGAATGAAGAGTGGAGCTGGATGAATCAACCTTCCTGACTTCAGATTATACTACAAAGCTACATTCATCAATATAGTATGGTACTGGTAAAAAACAGAAGTATAGACCGATGGAACAAGATAGAAAGTCCAGAAATAAACCCATGCACCTATGGTTACCTTATCTTTGACAAAGGAGGCAAGAATATACAATGTGGCAAAGACAGCCTCTTCAATAAATGGTGCTGGGAAAACTGGACAGCTACATGTAAAAGAATGAAATTAGATCATTTCAAGAGTCCCATGAAGTGCAAGGAGGTTCAACCAGTCCATTCTAAATAAGATCAGCCCTGGGTGTTCTTTGGAAGGAATGATGCTAAAGCTGAAACTCCAGTACTTTGGCCACCTCATGTGAAGAGGTGACTCACTGGAAGACTCTGATGCTGGGAGGGATCGGGGGCAGGAGGAGAAGGGGGTTACAGAGGATGAGATGGCTGGATGGCATCACTGACTCTATGGCTGTGAGTCTGAGTGAACTCCGGGAGTTGGTGATGGACAAGGAGGCCTGGCGTGCTGCAGTTCATGGGGTCACAAAGAGTTGGACACGACTGAGTGACTGAATTGAACTGAACTGAACTGAACTGAAACACCATACACAAAGATAAACTCAAAATGGAGTAAAGACCTAAATGTAAGACCAGAAACTATAAAACTCTTAGAGGAAAACACAGGCAGAACACTTGATGACATACATCAAAGCAAGATCCTCTATGACCCACCTCCTAGAGTAATGGAAATAAAAATAAAATTAAACAAGTGGAACCTGACTAAACTTAAATGTTTTTGCACAGCAAAGGAAACTATAAGCAAGGTGAAAAGAAAACTCTCTGAATGGGAGAAAATAATAGCAAATGAAACAATTGACAAGGGATTAATTTCCAAAATATACAAGTAGCTCATACAACTAAATGCCAGCAAAACAAACAACCCAATCAAAAAGTGGGAAAAAGTTCTAAACAGACATTTCTCCAAAGAAGACATACAGATGGCTCACAAATACATGAAAAGATGCTTAACATCATTCATTATTAGAGAAATGCAAATCAAAACCACAATGAGCTATCACCTCACACTGGTCAGAATGGCCATCATCAAAAAGTCTACAAACAATAAATGCCAGAGAAGGTGTGGAGAAAAGGGAATGTTATTGCACTGTTGATGGGAATGTAAATTGATATAGCCACTTGGAAGATGGTATGGAGATTCCTTTAACAACTAGGAATAAAAACACCATATGACCCAGCAATCCTACTCCTACGCATATACCCTCAGGAAACCAAAACTGAAAAAGACACATGCATCCCAATGTTCATTGCAGCACTGTTTACAATAGCTAGAACATGGAAGCAACCTAGATGTACATCAACAGATGAATGGATAAAGAAGTTGTGGTACATATACATAATAGAATATTACTAAGTCATAAAAAGGAATGTATTTGAGTCAGTTCTAATGAGGTGGATGAACATAGATCCTATTGTATACAGTGAATGAGTCAGATAGAGAAAGATAAATATTGTATTCTAACACAAAAAGCCTCTTGATGAAAGTAAAAGAGGAGAGTGAAAAAGTTGGCTTAAAGCTCAACATTCAGAAAACGAAGATCATGGCATCCGGTCCCATCACTCTATGGGAAATAGATGGAGAAACAGTGGAAACAGTGTCAGACTTTATTTTGGGGGCTCCAAAATCACTGCAGATGGTGACTTCAGCCATCAGATTAAAATACGCTTATTCCTTGGAAGAAAAGTTATGATCAACCTAGATAGCATATTCAAAATCAGAGACATTACCTTGCCGACTAAGGTCCGTCTAGTCAAGGCTATGGTTTTTCCAGTAGTCATGTATGGATGTAAGAGTTGGACTGTGAGCACCTAAGAATTTATGCTTTTGAACTGTGGTGTTGGAGAAGACTCTTAAGAGTTCCTTGGACGGCAAGGAGATCCAACCAGTCCATTCTGAAGGAGATCAGCCCTGGGATTTCTTTGGAAGGAATGATACTAAAGCTGAAACTCCAGTACTTTGGCCACCTCATGCGAAGAGTTGACTCACTGGAAAAGACTCTGAAGCTGGGAGGGACTGGGGGCAGGAGGAGAAGGGGACGACTGAGGATGAGATGGCTGGATGGCATCATGGACTCGATGGACGTGAGTCTGAGTGTTTGGTAATGGACAGGGAGGCCTGGTGTGCTGTGATACATGGGGTCGCAAAGAGTGGGACACAACTGAGCGACTGAACTGAACTGAACTGAACTGAACACATATATAGAGAATCTAGAAGAATGGGACTGAAAAACTTATTTACAGGTTAGCAATGAAGAAACAGACATAAAGAAAAGACTTATGGACATAGGGAGAGGGGAAGAGAGAGTGAGATGTATGGAAAGAGTAACATGAAAATTTACATTACTATATGTAAAATAGATAGCAATTGGGAATTTGATGTATGGCTCAGGAAATTCAAACAGGGGCTCTGTATCAACCTAGAGGGGTGGGATAGGGAGGAAGATGGGAGGAAAGTTCAAAAGGGAGGGTATATGTGTATACCTGTGGCTGATTCATGTTGAGGTTTGACAGCAAACAACAAAATTCTGTAAATCAATTTTCCTTCAATAAAAAAGAAATTAGAAAAAAATTGCAAAAGAAAGGAAAAAATGGTGATAGAACTTTCTGATAGATTTTGAGAGTGAAAAATGTAGATTTGGGAAAAGTGAATTTTCCAGAGGAGAGTCTATTGAGGTAAGAAAGCCGGGGATACTACCCTAAGGACTGTCTACATTTAGGAGAAAGAGAGAGGAATGCAAAGTCAGAGAAAAGTAAAAAGATCAAAGGCAGGGGACATTTCTATCAGAAGAGGCAGCAGCCATTTCAAATGCCAGAAAATATTATGGGTTGGATAAATAACAACCCTTTCTAACTCTGAAAAGAGCAATTCCAATTACCAAAACATCCTAAATGTTTAAGTACTAAAGATTAAGTTTTGAAGCTATGGTACGTAACAAAATATCAACAACCATTAAAATCATATTTTCAGATAATAAGGAAAACTTCTTTTTGGCCCAGTATGTGATCTATCCTGGAGAACATTCCATATTCACTTGAAATCAATGCGTACTTTGCAGTTTTTGATGACTTAAAGTTTTCATGCTATAGCAATATACAAAAAAGTATAATAACTATTAATATATACTTCACAACAGTATATGTACATACATGATTATATATAGCATAGTGTATATATTTGTGTTTGTATGTGTATGTGTGTATGTGTATATATAGATAGACAGATAGATAGATAGATCATAGTGTACACGTATACATGTATAATCCTCTTTTTAAAAGAAATCAGGATTAGGGATGACAGGCTTCAAGAGAGGGAAGCCACCTCCATGAATCAAGACCATCAGACACTGGAAACCGTTTATTTCTCTTTATCTCAGTTTTCAATTCCTTTCAGCTCAGTTAGGTTTAAGAAAACTAACTTTGCCACCCCTGGCTGATGAGTCCAAAAATTAATGCACTAAGGCACTTCTTATGAATTTCCAAAAATTACATATTAGATTAACTTCATTAATTTTGTGAGGGATATGTTTTGTTTTGGTATTTGAAGAACCTGAAATAAATTGGAAACAGATCTTTTAGCCCCCAAACTGTATAGTCTTTTTAACAGAAGCAGACCTGAGCTATTATTTGTAATGACATATATGGGCTTCCCAAATGACACTAGTGGTATTAAAAAAAAAAAAAAAAAAACCTGCCTGCTAATTCAAGAGATATAAGAGATGTTTGATCCCTGGGTGAGGAAGATCCCCTAGAGGAGCGCATGGCAACCTACGAGTCAGACAGGGACAGGGCTGAAGTGACTTAGCACTCATGCAATGACATATACAATAAGCCCATTGTAGATGAGAAAGCTACAGAATTCTTGAGGAAGAAAAGACCTTGAAATTCATGTATTTGGGGACCAGACAAGTAATAATTATGTGAATCAGACCGATTGTTAGTGTGATGGACACAGGTTGGAATGCGAAGTTCATGTTTATCCTAGAGGATTTAAAAAGAAAAACTGTGTCCATTGTACCTGCCAAAGGAGAGAGAAGAAAGAATCAGCCAATAGACACCATGGGGAATCCTCTACCTAGTTTTTACAATTAATAATATTTGACACTCATATACAAATTGATTCCCAGTGTCCAATTTTCTAGCTCCCTGTTCAACCACACCATGTTGTCAATCCTTTGTAGGCCGGCATTCTTTCTCTCTTTCTGTAACATCTGAAATATTACACCCATTCTGACCATTCAGCCACTGAACATTTTGAGAAAGATAAAAACAGATAACATTGACGGTCTTATTTAAATGTGCTTTCACTTTAAAAATGCATTGGAGGTCTTCAGACTATTGAAAATAAAACTACTACATGATCAAGCAATCCCACTACTGGGCACATATGCAAAGAAAATGAAATCAGTATCTTAAAGAATTTGTTCACAATAGCCAAGACACAGACAACCTGTGTTCATCAGCTGATCAATGGAAAAAGACATGCTATATAAATAAACAATGTAGTATAATTCAGCCATAAAAGGAAAGAATCCTGCTGTTAGTGACAACATGGATGAACCTTGAGGGCATTATGCTAAGCGAAATAAAAGACAAATGCTAAATGATCTCACTTCTTTGTGAAATCTAACAAAGAACACATAGAACCAGAAGTTATATTGGTGTTTACTAGGGACTGGGGATGGGAGCAATAAGGGGATGTTGATCAAAGAATGGAAACTTTCAGTTATAAGATAAACATGCTCTGGGGAACTAATATACAGGTTATAGCTGTATATTATAGCTGATTATACCTCTTATATCACCCTGATTATAGCTAATGAAACTATGCTTCATATTGAAATTTGTTAAGAATGTAGATCTTCAGAGTTCCCACCTCCCTCCACACACACACAAAAAGACAACTATGAGAGGTGATGAATATGTTAATTAGCGTGAAATGGTAAACATTCAAAATGGGTAAGTATAACAAACCATAACACTAAACCTGAAATACATGCAATTTTTACTTCTCAGTTATACCCTAATAAAGCTGGAAGATAATGCACAAACGTTTGTTGTATTTTCCAAATAATTAATAATTACACATATTTATGAATATTTGTTTTCATTCCAATCCCAAAGAAAGGCAATGCCAAAGAATGCTCAAACTACCGCACAATTGCACTCATCTCATATGCTAGTAAAGTAATGCTCAAAATTCTCCAAGCCAGGCTTCAGCAATACGTGAACCGTGAACTCCCTGATGTTCAAGCTGGTTTTAGAAAAGAGAGAGGAACCAGAGATCAAATTGCAACATCCTTTGGATCATGGAAAAAGCAAGAGAGTTCCAAAAGAACATCTACTTCTGCTTTACTGACTATTCCAAAGCTTTTGATTGTGTGAATCACCACAAACTGTGGAAAATTCTGAAGGAGATGGGAATACCAGAACACCTGACCTGCCTCTTGAGAAACTTGTTTGCAGGTCAGGAAGCAACAGTTAGAACTGGACATGGAACAACAGACTGGTTCCAAATAGGAAAAGGAGTACGTCAAGGCTGTATATTGTCACCCTGCTTATTTAACTTATATGCAGAATACATCATGAGAAAGACTGGACTGGAAGAAACATAAGCTGGATCAAGATTGCCAGGAGAAATATCAATAACCTCAGATATGCAGATGACACCATCCTTATGCAGAAAGTGAAGAGGAACTAAAAAGCCTCTTGATGAAAGTGAAAGAGGAGAGTAAAACAAAATTGGCTTAAAGCTCAGCATTCAGAAAACGAAGATCATGGTATCCGGTCCCATCACTTCATGGGAAATAGATGGGGAAACAGTGGAAGCAGTGTCAGACTTAATTTTTCTGGGCTCCAAAATCACTGCAGATGGTGACAAAAGCCATGGAATTAAAAGACACTTACTCCTTGGAAGAAAAGTTATGACTAACCTAGACACCTGTTGGGGGCCAGCGTGAGAAACTCCGCCCATGGCAAAGGTCATGAGCAAAGAAGCTTGGCCTACGCAAAGGCGTGATCAAGCCTCAGGAAACCCCCTGTTCCCAAGCATCTACCCTCAAAACCAGAGTACTTTACAGGGCTCTCCCCCATAACCATTTCTCTCAGAGAAGGAGTTAACTTGCAGCTCCAGTTAATAAAAATTCCTGGGTGTGACAAGAGTGTTTCAACTTACAAACTCTGAAGGTTCTCTGGCCTGCCTGATCAGGTTCGGCCAGCCACATGTGATTGTTTACAAGCCCCTCAGCTGTGAGAGGCATGGGATGCTTTAAAACTTTATAAATACAGACTCTTTTGAGAAGTTAGAAGATCATTAGTATAGTATTAGTGGGTTGATTAGGAATTATATTGGTAAAGGGTTTTTTCATTTGTTGTGCCAATAATTACTGCTAATTCCTTGCCCTGGGTAGGATAAAGGTGTCTCAGGTCAAACCTCTCTGCTGACAGACTAGCTTGTGTGACAACCTCTCAACCATAAACAGCACAGACAGTTTGGAGTATTAGCATAGGGCTTTTCTCATTTGATTGCCACCAGGCCTCCATATCCTTAGGCACCTTGGGAATATATTAATCAATGTATTTGGAATATAGAAAAGGAAATATAGTAGTTTTTAATGTTAGCAATATTAGACTTTTTGAGTTAATGAATTTTCTCTTTTGTTATAGATCACTGTACTTTGTTATAAATCACTGTGTCCTTGCTATGTAAAAATGTAACTTTATCACTATCTTAAGACTAAATAGATCTTAAGGGAAACATTGGTGAAAGGGTTTTCATTTGTTGGGCTGATGCTTGCTGCTAAATCTCCATATTCCCTGCCCTTATAATAAATATAACTAGCATATAGGAGAAATATGTATTAACCTTTAAGATTAATCATGTTAACCTTGGGTTAAATAAATTCCTTTCTTGATTGTAACTCACTACACCCTCACTCTATAGGAATGCAACTTTATTTGGAGGGTGGTGCCAGATTTAAGAAAAAAATCACCCCTGGAAAAATAAGTTTTTGGTTAACTGACTGGTATCAGAAAGGGCCATAAAATGTCAGCAAACCTCATGATCAGAAGATGATGTAAAAACTCATAAGATCTTTGTATAATTTTATATGAAGCACCTGATTGTGACAAGGCTCAGGTCCGCTGATCCCCGCATGACTCTGTATTCATCCCTATGTATAACAAAAGGCATAAAAACAAAACTGAAAAATAAAGAAAGGGGATCAGTTTCTGGAAAGACTGATTCCCCCGTGTCATTTCTTTCTTCCTCCTCACTTTCCTGGCTGAATTCCCATCTGGTATGGGGGGTACGCACCAAGCCTACTAACTGCCTAGGCTTCTAAGATCGGACCGGGAGGCCAAGTATCTCCTCTCCTTCGGGAGAAAGGAAAGACACCTGTGGCCTATGTAGGTGGTGATTAGTATTCCACTTAAACCAGTTATTCAGCCTCTTTTTCTCCACTGATTTTCCTACTACACTATCTGCTTCTAATCTCTCTCTATATATCTGTAATTAAATAGCTTTTTTTCTAGGATGCCTACTCTGTCCCCACCTTCGAATCACCCTGGATCCACCGGGGCTGGACCCCGGCAGACACCATATTAAAAAGTAGAGATATTACTTTGCCAACAGAGGTCCATCTAGTCAAGGCTATGGTTTTTCCTGTGGTCACGTATGGATGTGAGAGTTGGACTGTGAAGAAAGCTGAGTGCCGAAGAATTGATGCTTTTGAATGTGGTGTTTGAGAAGACCCTTGAGAGTCCCTTGGACTGCAAGGAGATCCACAGTCCATTCTGAAGATCAGTTCTGGGTGTTCATTGGAAGGACTGATGCTGAAGCTGAAACGCCAATACTTTGGCCATCTGATGTGAAGAGTTGACTCCTTGGAAAAAACCCTTATGCTGGAAAGAATTGGAGGCAGGAGGAGAAGGTGATGACAGAAGATGAGATGGCTGGATGGCATCACCGACTCGATAGACATGAGTTTGAGTAAGCTCTGGGAGTTGGTGATGGACAGGGAGGCCTGGCGTGCTGCAGTTCACAACTGAGCGACTGAACTGAACTGATTTAGGTAACAGTACTGGCAACACTACAAATAGCGTAAATCATGGCTCTGGGTAACACTGCACTATTAAATAGATTTAAAATAGTAATTATGGTTTAGTGGAAAAGGTATTAAACCAAAAGTCAGATATCCATGATTTAAGCCCTGACTCTTATACTTCCTTTCTAGCTGACATTAGACCAAGTAACTTCACTTCCAGGTTTTTTAATTTGCAAAAAAGCAGCTCAATAATACCAACTTATGACCCAGAATTGATGAAGAATTATTTCCTTTACAATCATCTTTCCCTATCGGTGAAATTTTTAATTTTTGACAAATTTCCTTTAAAATTAAAATGATAATTATATTTGGAATGGTCACTATATACTTTTCTCATTCTGGTTAAATTTGCTCATGAATAAGGTCTAGTAAATTGAGCCAGACTCATCTCCAATGACAAAACCTGTTCTGACAGTTATAAGCTGAATTAAGTGACAAGCAACTGCCTGCCTTTCTTATTTATGGGGGTCACAAGGCATTGACATCATTTACTGCCAGTTACAAGTTTATAAGCAATGCTGAAGCAAATATGAAAACAAAAATAAACTAGGCAGCTCCTTTTGATACCTCAAAAAATATGTAATATCTCAAAGAATATATAATAATCATTTAAACTGGGAATATGATCTGAGGCTTAAAGCATTTCTAAAGTCAATTCTAAGTTCTTGCGCAAGTTTTTCCTTGGAAGCCCCCTAAAAGTCTTTTATTTACTTATTTAAGTCTTTTTATTTACTTAACATATGTTATTTAATTCACAACTTTAAATTGCCTCTTCTTTTGTACTTTTTGTTGTTCATTCACTCAGTCCTGTTCAACTCTTTGTGATCCCATGGACTGCAGCACTCCAGGCTTCCCTGTCCTTCACTATTTCCTGGAGCTTGCTCAAACTCATGTCCTTTGAGTCAGTGATGCCATCCAACCATCTCCTCCTCTGTCATCACCTTCTCCTTCTGCCTTCAATCTTTCCCACCAACAGGGTCTTTTCCAGTGAGTCAGCTCTTCACATCAGGTGTCGAAAGCATTAGAGCTTCAGCTTCAACATCAGTCCTTCCAATGAATATTCAGGGTTGATATCCTTTAGGACTGAGTGGTTTGATCTTCCTGCAGTCCAAGGGACTCTAAAGAGTCTTCTCCAGCACTGCAGTTCAAAGGCGCTCAGCCTTCTTTATGGTCCAGCTCTCACATCCATACGTGACTACTGGTAAAACCACAGCTTTGACTATATGGACCTTGTCAGCAAAGTAAAGTAATGTCTCTGTTTTTAATACACTGTCATTCCCAAGGTCTTGAGCAAGGTTTTGGTCAGAAGCTACCTGAAAAGCCTTTTTATTTGTACTTGAGTCTTTTGTACCTGGTGTGTACCAAATATCTCTAAATTTCCCTTGGCTTTAAGATGCATAATTTCATGTCAGTTATACTTCACAGTTCATTATTTAGACACACATACAACAAATTGTTTTAACATTATAAAGGAACTAGGGTTCCTTATCATTTAGGAAATTTAAGAATGTAGCAATCGGCTTCTCCGGTGGTTCAGATGGTAAAGAATCTGCCTGCGGTACAGGAGACCTGGGTTCAGTTCCTGGGTTGGGAAGATTTCTGGAGAAGGAAATGGCTACTCACTCCAATAATCCTGCCTGGAGAATTCCATGGGCAGAGAAGCCTAGTGGAATAAAGCCCATGAAATCACAAAGAGTTGGATATGACTGAGCGACCAACACTTTCACTTTCAACAGAATATCACTCTACTTGAGGAATTTTCGTATCAGTTTGGTTATTTCTTTTGGTTACTACGTCTTTGGGGTATAATTGGACAAAAGTCATTAATTCCACTTATATTTTGTTTTGCCTTCGTTTTGTAGTGCATTTTTAATACCCTCCTCTCTTATCTATTAATTATTGCTGAAGGCAGTTATTAGATTCAACTAGATTGAGTTCTTTTGATTTGTCTGGATTTGATGAGCCAAATTGTTATTTAAGAATCAGTAGATGCAGGATATAATCACTTTGATATTGGTGTTAGGATGGAAAAAAATGACTTTTATAACCCATCCTCGGTCCCAGCTGTTCTTCCTTGATAGTATTTTGTGTGTTGTGTGACTTTAAAAGAACTAAAATGTTCAAATCCACCCTGTGAGGCTAAAATAACGGATGAAAGGTTCTAAGGTTACAAAATGAAGACACCTCAATATTCCAAGTTATTCTTACCTTGACTACTTATTATTCAGACACGATTTGGAGAGGAAGCAATCAAGCCGCTGTCCTTCTCTGTGCCACTGAACGGCTTCTTAATCAAAAGAGATTACCTGAGGAAATGATCACTCCATTGAAGGTTATGTTATGTACAATGGCATTAGCCACTTTTTAAAAAATAAGGGACTGATACATAAATTGTGTCCTCTGATTTTCATGAAATTGTTATCTTTCCTCGTTTGTTACAGTAACCATTTTTAAGCTGGAAAATTTTGACATACAGAAGACAAGCAAGAAAACTAAAAATCAAATATTTCAGCTTAAAAACTAACCTTAAACTGGTTCCTACACTGCATTAAAAAGATGTTTGCCTTCTTCCAAACCTATTATTGGGAGGGTTGTGAATCTTTTCTTTGTCTGGTACTGCTGCTTCAACCGTACATAAATATTTCACAATTCTTCTGTGCCAAAGAAGACTTGAGTCACTATTATTGAAAAGGATATCTGTTCTAGTGAGTGACTTTGCTGCTGTCCAATTCATTTTAAATTTACATTTCCTGTCCTCAGATGGCAAAAGGTAACTTTTACACTTGAGCTTCATTGATCTAAAGCTGTTCAACAAGTATGCCATTGTAATTTTTTTTTCAAAAATTATAGCTACTTGAGGGGCTTCCCAGGTAGCACTAGTGGCAAAGAACCTACCTGCCAATGCAGGAGACATAAGAGATGTGGGTTCGATTCCTGGGTCAGGAAGATCCCCTGGAGGAGGGCATGGCAACCCACTCCAGTATTCTTGCCTGGAGAATCTCATGGACAGAGGAGTCTGGTGGGCTGCAGTCCATGAGGTCACAAAGAGTCGGACATGACTGAAGTGACTTGGCATGCATGCACGCACATAGCTACTTGAATGCAGGAGAGTTGTTTTTCACTTTGAGCAGTGGCTGTGTTAGCTATGCACACTCTGTGTTTCTGCTTAGTGTTTTCTTTCAGAACTCTCAATATATGTTTATGAAAGTTAAAGTAAAGCTTTAGTCTGTGCCCATCTCTACTTCTGACCAGTTCTGTGACCATTAGACAGGCAGTCAAACTTTTAAGTCTCACTTCACTTAATCTGGATAATAATAACAACAAGAAAACAAACTAGAGCCTATCCAGCAGGGTAGTTTTACAGATTAAAATGAGCTAATGCATATGAAACATTTTCCCAGGGCTGACACATTAAAAAGGCTAGATATATGCTATGCTTTACCATTACCATATTATGAGCAATTTTATTAATTTAAAGTAATATTGCCAGATGCAGAAAGTAACACTGGGTATTTTTCCAAGCACAATTATGCCATCCTTATGTGTTCCCAAAAGACTCAACACCAGTCCCATCGTAGCACTTCTCTCTGTTTTGTGGGGCTGCCCAATCTCTCGTTGTTTATGACACTCATGTTGTCTAGCACTGGATGATGAGCATCATCAGGGATGAGACCATTGGTGTACTATCCCTGGGAAACTTCACAATAAGCAATCATTTTGAACGGGTTAAATAAATAAATTAATGCATGTATACTAGATCTTATTAATCCATTCCTCTTAAAGACTATTACTTTCTGATTTTTAATAAAGAGTCTAAGAAATAACAATCCTTGGTTCTGGGGATATTCAAAGGTTTTCTAAAAGGAATGTTTCTTAGACTAATAAACCTGTTTAGGTTCCTTTTTATCTCTATTTAGTTCTTGGCAGTAGCACTGTGGTAATCTTCCTTTCTAACTATGTTAATAGCCTATAAAATCTTCAGGGTTTTCCCACCAACCCATCAGGTAGGGCTCAAAAGGATAGTCTCATAAAGCCACCTGCTATTTGACTCCAAAGCCATGAAACAGACTCAGTTGCCAGTTGATCCAATTCAAACTCTCTGATTCCAGCTAAAAAACAACAAAAAACTATTCTCCTGCCAACTTTCCAGATGTCATGTTTCCCTGAGTCACAAGCACTCAAATGTTAAAGATCTCATATATAGCTTACCTGTATAATTTATCGTTTCTTTTTGATTATTAAAAAACTACTCTCTCCTAAAATACTATTATACAATCAAACAATTCTGCCTCACACTGTTTTATAGATAAGTTATTCTGCATTATCTTATTTTCTCATATATATCCTAAATTGATTGACCCTTTTTTTTTTTCATACTAATGTGAAAGCACCTGGAGAGCAGGTCTATATAAAATAACAGACTTCTTAGTGAAAGGTGAAAGTAAATAAACTGTTACAAATAACTGGTGTTATAGAAACCAGGATGGATTTCAAATGACTGTTCTAATCTTACTTGATTGCATATTGTACACATCAATGACAAGGATAGATAATGGGCTTTTTTTTTTATGTTTGAATGTGGCCACATTCAATCTACATGTTTCTTATCTCAAAATCAATTCAAAACCAGCAATCAGAATAAAGCAAAGTTTCCTTGGTGTGGTGTGTTTCATATCAGTAGATTCACTGTAACTGTGGTTACAATGCATTCTGATATGATAAACAAATTGAAGCTCAAGAATAAATTCCTAAAGTTCTGAATACTACTAATATTCTAATGAAAACTTACTCATATTTCAAACAGTCATTGAGAACTTACTATAAATTAGACACTATGATAAGTACCAAGGATAAAAAGATAAACAAAATATGACATTCAGTTCAGTTCAGTCGCTCAGTCGTGTCCGACTCTTTGCGACCCCATGAATCACAGCACGCCAGGCCTCCCTGTCCATCAACATCTCTCGGAGTTCACTCAGACTCACATCCATCGAGTCCGTGATGCCATCCAGCCATCTCATCCTCTGTCGTCCCCTTCTCCTCCTGCCCCCAATCCTTCCCAGCATCAGAGTCTTTTCCAGTGAGTCAACTCTTCTCATGAGGTGGCCAAAGTATTGGAGTTTCAGCTTTAGCATCATTCCTTCCAAAGAAATCCCAGGGTTAATCTCCTTCAGAATGGACTGGTTGGATCTCCTTGCAGTCCTAGGGACTCTAAAGAGTCTTCTCCAACACCACAGTTGGTGCTCAGCCTTCTTCACAGTCCAACTCTCACATCCATACATGACCACAGGAAAAACCATAGCCTTGACTAGACGGACCTTAGTCGGCAAAGTAATGTCTCTGCTTTTGAATATGCTATGACATTAGGAAATTATAATTGTGGTGCTTAGAAAATAATATATAAACATATAAGTATTATGACTAATTTGATTCAAAATTTACACATAAAGTAAACATGAGTGTACCTATTAGATATCCTGTATTTCTAAAGTCATCAGATACTTGTCTGAAAATTGGTGTGTAAAGTGAAATTTTGAATTGTTACATTTTACTGATTTTTTTCTCCTTCTTAACATTCCCATTATTATTGAGGTCAAGAAATATTTAATCCCTGAAGCTTATGATACTGGATTTCTCTTTGATGTTTCTTGCCATTAGACTATTGATTATAAATGATACCTGAATCTGATTGATACTCTAGCCTATTGTCCACTTTCCTTTCAGCTTCCATGAATGACCCCGTCTCTGATTTGATGTGGTCCCACTCTTCCATTCCCAACCCTGACTCTGCCCACTGCCTGAGTAAAACAAGGCTCTTCCATTCTCACATTTCTTGTTCCCAAAACAAGTGCTCAGACTCTTCTCATGTAAGGAAACGTCCTGCAAATCACTGCTGAAAAGCAGTTAGGATTACCAGAAACAACCTAATTGGGGGAATTTCAAAGCCTCTTACAAAACTATCAGAGCCAACTGTCCCAGATATCCCCATTGGCAATGCTTTCTCTCACTTTAGAATTCATAGCTCATTTTGCTTAAAACATTTCTTTGGCATTTATATTACCTTATAGAATTTATGGTACTGATTTTTGCTATTTTAATTCACAATTGCACAGCAAAATGTTTA
Source organism: Nanger dama (assembly GCA_917880005.1). Classification (NCBI taxonomy): domain Eukaryota; kingdom Metazoa; phylum Chordata; class Mammalia; order Artiodactyla; family Bovidae; genus Nanger; species Nanger dama. Next base: position 45,384,067 of record CAKJTW010000007.1, read on the forward strand.
TCAGCTTTTATAGGTAAAATTCTCTACTAGGTAGATATTCTGAGGCTAAGAAATAAGTGAAACATAATTTCTGTCCCTAAGTAGCTAAAACTATGTCTTATAGCAGCTAAGACAACATCATGTACATAGAAGTTCAATAAATTTTGAATCAAAAAGACACCAACTATGGGAAATGCTATTCTGCCATACATAACTAGAATAAGGACCAAAATAAAATATACATTAATGGATTTATAAAGAAGAATTTTAAATTCATTGATGAAGAACTATAAATTCACAGCAACATGTTGAAGGGTTAAGAGCATAGTGAGAAAGTGAATAAGACAGATTTTAGCCAAATAGGAGTAATAGAAAAGAAATAAGATAATGTAAATAAAGCAATACACCCAGTGTCTAGCATATATTAAATATTTTAAAAACAAGTTGTATTGATTATTCATTTACTAAGGTAAATAGATCGGTAAACAGTGGCTGACTTTATTTTTATGGGCTCCAAAACCACTGCAGATGGTGATTGCAGCCATGAAATTAAAAGATACTTACTCCTTGGAAAGAAAGTTATGACCAACCTAGACAGCATATTAAAAGCAGAGACATCACTTTGTTAACAAAGGTCCGTCTAGTCAAAGTGAAGTGAAGTTGCTCAATCATGTCCGACTCTTTGCGACCCTGTGGACTGTAGCCTAACCAAGTTTCTCCGTCCATGGGATTCTCCAGGCAAGAATACTGGAGTGGGTTACCATTTCCTTCTCCAGGGGATCTTCCTGACCCAGGCATCAAACCCGGGTCTCCCACATTGGAGGCAGATGCTTTAACCTCTGAGCCACCAGGGAAGCCCAGCTATGGTTTTTCCAGTAGTCATGTATGGATGTGAAAGTTGGACTATAAAGAAAGCTGAATGCAGAAGAACTGATGCTTTTAAACAGCGGTGCTGGAGAAGGCTCTTGAGAATCCCTTGGACTGCAAGGAGATCCAACCAGTCAATCCTAAAGGAGATCAGTCCTGGGTGTCCACTGGAAGGACTGGTGCTGAAGCTGAAACTCCAATACTTTGGCCACCTCATGTGAAGAGTTGATTCATTTGAAAAGACCCTGATGCTGGGAGGGATTGGGGGCAGGAGAAGGGAATGACAAGAGGATGAGATGGTTGGATGGCATCATCGACTCCATGGATATGAGTTTGAGTAAACTCTGGGAGTTGGTGATGGACAGGGAAGCCTGGCAGTGCTGCGGTTCACGGGGTCACAATGAGTCGGACATGACTGAGTGACTGGACTGAACTGAAGGTCCTACTGTGTGTTTTATAATAAAAAAGCAAGTAATATTTAGTTATTCACTATCAATCAACCTTACTATTCATATTATCAGGAATAAACTAGAGTAGTCTTCCTTAGTACATTTCCTACATATATAACTGCCTGTACAAGCAACCAAGACACAAACCTAAACTGAAGCCAGTGATGTAGGTCATTTAAATTAAGAGCGTTCACTCAATAAACTTTTATCTCACATTTGATTTGTGCCAGTCAATTGCCATGCACTGGAAATACTAAAGATCAGATGCTACCATCTACTAGGCTTCTTCATGTACTCAGAAATTGGTCAATTTCCAAAAGAAAAACCACAGTGAAGAGTCTTGCCTTCATAGGTAGATGAATTTTTCTGACTATGCAATTAACATTCTGAATATTTATGGTTTCTTGCCTTTGGACCTTCCAAACAGTTTTGGTTGCATTTCATTTTCCTTATATTATTAGATCCAATCATCCACCTATCTTTCCACCCACCACCAGGGAGACTGTTTCAAAATCATTCAGCCAACATTGCCCCAGACCTCTTCTTTTCTTTTTCCATCCTGAATATCTGAATCTCTAGTTCAGTGAGACAGACTGAACCACCATGGAAGTCACTGGGAATGATTTGAAGCCAACCAAGATATGATATCTATAGTACCTCTTTCCAGACTCAAAGTCTGTGGCTAAGCCAATAGGTGACTTGAGTAGGAATGAAAGGGTTAACAGAAATGAGACCACCATCAATCACTGTTTCCATTGCCTCATGTCTCTGGAATGTTTTATGGGCTACACAAATCCTATCAACAGCTGGGGATGAGCTGATTTCCAAAGGAGTGGGTTTTCCCTTTGCACCTGAATCCCTCAGTGTGACACTATATAGTAATAAGTTTGCATTATAGATTCCTTTAGTAGAATGTGGCTTTAATGGTGTAATTTCAAATTAGGGATAATAAGATAATCATATTCATTTTTAACCTTTTTAAAATCAGATGATTTTTAGAACAGTCAAGCTATAATGAGTGCTTGTCCCTTCTCTCTTGGTCTTTAACTCCAGCTAAAAATTCTCCCTGAATGTCAGTTAAAAATGCAAATACTAGTTGGAATCTGACCTTATGTAGTAAATGACTCACTTGAAAAAAATCTAATAGAGTTTGTTTTTGCTAAAAAGAAAAAAAATTATTGAACACTAATTCTGAATTCTCTCAGGAGAAATGATGAAAGAAACTGAGAATATCCAAAAGCAACTTGAAGAGTTTTCCAAGAGTTAAAGGCTGGAGAGGTCTTTGATTTCTCCTATCCTCCTGGCACTCCATCTTCTGAAAATAGATTCATGTATCAAGAGAGATGAGAAAAGGAAAGCTGCAATGAAAGCCCAATTGAATCCAACAGGGTTGACTATTGTCATTACCACTTTTAGCCTATATTTCCTAATGATAATAGTTGACCCTGGCCATACAAAAGTACACAGAGGGGAAATAGTCATCTGTGTATTATAAGAAACAAAAGCAAGAAAATGTACATCATCTTTCTGATAAAATGAAAAATCCTCTGAAAAGTTCTCCTATCAGTTTATAGACCAACTTGACTGCTAAGAAAATTGCCTAAGGAGGTAGATAGGCTGCCCTTCTGCATTTGAGAGAGCAAATATTCCCCAGAATCTAGAGGAGAGAAATCAAAGTATAGATTATTAGTACAGACTATTGAAAATCCTGCTAGTCCTATGATTGAGAAAACAATATAATGTATTTAAGGGAAAGCAGAACCAGAAGCTGAGAGACTGCACAGATGTGTGTATACCAACAAGGGTTAAAATCATTTGACCCAGTCAATGCCTTAAGAACTATATTATGATAGTGCAATGCCTCCCTGTCCAGAGCTGGCAAGCAGTATAGAAATCATCTAGCCAAACTCTATTTTATGGTTGAAGATATAAAACAAAATCACACAGAGTAATACTGGAGTACAAGGCATATTTTTGAAATTCTACCACCAAAACAACTACTAAAACATATAAACTCTAAGAGATGAAACTGTAATTCATATGGACTAAATTGTGTTCTATTAGGAGCATTTATTTTGAATGAGAGTGACATGAAAAGATGACTCTGAAGTAAATACCCACTAAAAATCCCATCTATTCTTTTAGAGTTCTACAAGAACACTAATTTCTCTGTGTGATCAATGTCTCCAAACAAAAGCATAGAAACCTAACAGTGACTTATATCATTAAGGTATGGAGAGATGAAGTACACAGAAGTATGTTTTCCCTTAAGTTGTACAAAATGGATCATCTGTAGGCAACAAACTAAGTACCTCTGTGGTCATGGGAGAGTAGGTCACACAAAGAAGAGAAATTATTTGAATGCTGCTGCTGCTAAGTTGCTTCAGTCGTGTCCGACTCTGTGCGACCCCATAGACGGCAGCCCACCAGGCTCCCCCCGTCCCTGGGATTCTCCAGGCAAGAACACTGGAGTGGGTTGCCGTTTCCTTCTCCAATGCATGAAAGTGAATTCACTCCCGTGTCTGACTCTTTGCGACCCCATGGACTGCAGCCTTCCAGGCTCCTCCATCCATGGGATTCTCCAGGCAAGAGTACTGGAGTGAGGTGCCACTGCCTTCTCCGATTTGAATGCTACTCTCCAAAAATAGGGCTTCCCAGGTGGTGCTGTGGTAAAGAATCCTTCTGCCAATGTAGGGGACGTGGGTTCAGTCCATGGGTAGGCAAGATCCTCTGGAGAAGTAAATGGGAACCCATTCCAGTATTCTTGTCTGGAGAATCTCATCCCATAGACAGAGAAGTCTGGTGGGCTATAGTCCATGGGGTTGCAAAGAGCTGGACATGACTGAGCAACTGAGCACACAGGCACACTTCAAAAATAATATGAATAGAAATTTACCTGTACTTTTATTTCTAAGATCTGAGAACAGAGACTGACATATAGTAGATACTCAAAACATGTGTTTAATAAATTGATAACCTTAGAAACTTCCTGAATTTCTAAAAATCAAGAAGTAGTATAGCAAATTCTGGCACATCCCTGTAACTAAATTTGAGGAGATATAAAATGCAAGTTTTAGAAGTTTATTTATTGATATAGGAAGATGCTCATGATGGAGGTTTCTCTCTAGGATATAGACTGAATAAATAAAAGATTATAAAATCACAGGAAGTACAATTCCATTTATTTCTGTATATGAGATAAATAAAATATGTAATGGCTTTATTAACATATAAACACTTTAAGAAGTATATATCAAAGTGTGTTGCTGTTATTTAGTTGCTAAGTCATGTCCAACCCTTTGCAAGCCCATGACTGTAGCCCACAAGGCCCCTCTGTCCATGGCATTCTCCAAGCACGAATACTGGAGTAGGTTGCCATTTCCTTCTCCACGGGATCTTCCAGACCCAGAGACTGAAGCCACGTCTCCTGCACTGGCAGGAGGATTCTTTACCATTGAGTCACCAGGAAAGTCCCATATCAAAGTGTAGTTTTGGTTAATTCTGGGTATGAGACATAGGTAATTTTCTATAGATTTTTCTTAATTTTATGTATATAATAATAATTTGTTGCTTGTGGAATTTCCAAATCATTTTTAAAAGAAAGCACAGCCCAGTGAATTTTTACATGGAAGGCTGATATGGTCAGGTAAAGGCTGAGACTAAAAGCTAGGAGCTGAAGAAATTGAAAGTCCTTCACAGAAAGGTGAAAACTTAAAAACTGATTAAAAGAAATAAAAATCCTCTGGGATTAATAAAAAGAGCAGGGAATAGATTAGGGGTGTGAGGATAAATGACCCTATGTTGTTCTGTGAGCCAGAAAGACAATATTCAAAAAAAGTCACGGTAGAAAAAAAATCTCCAAAATAAATTATACTTATTCTCGATAACATAAATTACACAGAAAAGAGGATGAGATAACTACTTTAACCTTGAGTTATCCATTACAACCATTTTCAAAAATGTGTTGAAAAATGCTTCTAGTGTTCTGATAATGATCAGAGACTTGATAAAACTCCAATTTGGAAGAGTTTTGAAACATTTTTTCAAGTATCACAGCATATGATAAAGACAAAATTCCAAACTGAAATGATGAGGATATGCTAAATGTTCTAAAGTCAACCATCTAAAAGGCTTGCTGGTAGAGAGGAACTCTATTTGACAACTTAAAATTATAGCATATGAAAATAAATCTCATCTTCAGGATAAATCTTCAGTGATTTGTTTCCAACATTTTATCCATGCAGTTTTAATTGTGTTTATCTTCTTCACATTTGAACTCATAATCAGACAACGAAGGTCTAATTGCAGCTAAGTATTTGTAGCTTTGGCTCATCTTAATAGCGTCCACCTTTGTTGCAACAGCACTGTCATTTCTCTTTTACTACTGAACAATGACAGGCATGTTGTCAAAACTGAACTGACGAATGGAGGAGAATATTGTCATATGGTAACTAAAAATGCTTAGCAAAATGGCAAAGAGAGCATATTGTATTGTAATGCACAGACAGGCAAGTATTTTTAAAGTCAAGCATAAAAAAGGGCTGCAAGGACTTCACTATATTCTTATACCTCCGGGAGCATGGTTAGGCAAGTATTGTAGAAGACAAAGCTGCAACATAGAAATTGGCCAACTGCAACAATGACAAGGTGATATTAAAACTCAGACTGCCTATCTTCCTGATTACTGCTCATTCAAAGAGACTGAATCTTTAGATCATAAGACATTCATTTAAATTTAATAGAACTCTCATGTGGTACAGGCTTTTTTCACTGAATCTGTTCTTTCTAAGTGAAAATCACTTAGTAAACTTAATATTTCATTAGAAATCTTTTAATTTGTTGTATTTTCAGCTAATAATTTCAATAGGAAGGAAAGAATAAAAGGAAGACTTGGATGTTTTTAATTCATTTTAATCTCAAATCTTACAAATGAAGCATTAAAAGCAAAAGTTACTGGATATAATTTTTCTATATCACTCAAAGACTGTATCCTTTTCTCTCTTAAATAAAAAGAAAATTGAAATAACAGTTGTTCACTCTCTTCTAAGTATATAGTTACCCAAGAATACCAGCAACACAACTCCCGAGTCATGAACACAAGGCCCCAGGTGAACCGGTTTCACACTAAGTATTACTGTTTAATATCCAGTTTAGGCATTACACATCACAACTGCTCAGTCCTTCCTTAGTTTAAGCCCTGTTTACCTGTACAGAGAACAATGTGGAAAAGGGATAGAGAATAAAAGAGCACTTGGAGTCTGTTTCTGATAAGATGGTGGATTAGATGTTGCTGAAATATCCCCACTACCAAACACCAAAAATGTTTAAATATATATTAATAACTGATTCTGCAAACAAGTAAAGAAAATACTCACAAGAGAATAGTGAAGTAGGAGTAAAGTAGAAAACTGTAAGCAATAACTTAAGCCTTTGGCTGCAATAAGGGTGTCTGCTGGCCAAGAAACCTACTTCTAATAATAGCCCATGAGAACAAGAAACAAGGCCTTGATTCACTTACTTGGAACCTGGACATATAGAGCTGGGGGAAAAAAATCCCTCTCTAAAGGGCTACACAAGCAGTGAAAAAGTAAATTAAAAGAATCCACCCTCCAGAAGGCTCTTGGCTGGAGGGACAGACTCCATGCTGCTGAGAATGGTTTCAGAGGGATGCTGCCGGAGGCCCTGAGGGAGCAGAAGGTAACTTCCCACTCCTGCCTGTCAGAGACTCACTCATTGCCAGATCAGAAACTGTTCCTCAGGCTGAGACTTTTCCTTGGAATGGTCCATTACCCTTTTCCCCTACTTTGACTAAGCTGTGCTGTGTGCTAACTGTATCCAATAAACTGAGTAAGCTGTGCTTTTTTTTTAAATTGGAGGATAATTGCTTTACAATGCTGTGGTGTACATCAATGCAAACCAGTCATACTTATGTATATATCCCCTCCCTTTCGAGCCTCCCTCCCCGCCATTCCACTGTACAGATGAATGGATAAAGAAGTTGTGGTACATATATACAATGGAACATTACTCAGACATAAAAGGAATGAATCTGAGCCAGTTGTAGTGTGTGTTTGATGAAACAGCCTGTTATACAGAGTTAAGTAGTCAGAAAGATAAAAAATATATATATCATATAATTTGTGATTTTTTTTAAAATCCACCCTCCAAACAGAGATGGTAAGGAAATACTTTTTGTGGTCTTGGTTCTGTATGTGTGTGTGTGTCTGTCTATGCACATGCCTATGTGTAGAAAGTCATGGGAGGTTTTGTCTGTGTGAAACAGGTGAGTTGAGAATAAATTTCTAAATAAAGGAGGAAAATAAGATAAATAATGAATACTAAAAAGGAAAGAAATGTTTTTAATGTAAAAATCACATAAAAATAAAAAGGAGAAAATAAAAATAGAAAAATTTAAAAATAGCAGAAATTTATTCAAATATATTGGTAATCACAGTGAATACAAACAGACAATATGCTCTGGTTAAAAGAAAAATTTACTCAGAGAGAATTTTAATTTTTTTCCAATATAGCTTTGGTTCGTTTTAAAGAGATGTATATAAATGTTAAAGAAAGTTCTAGAAAATATGTCAACTGAATACTACCAAAGCAAAGAGTATACATATATCACAAAGACAGAGTTTAACTCAAAAAGCATAGTGGTGAAGAGTTCTCATAATAATAATGCTTTAATCTAAGACAGGGACATATCAGTTTGAAGCTTGCATGTATTTATCAACTTAGCTTTAATTCTACATAAAATAAAAATTGCTGTTGTTGTTCAGTTGTCAAATCGTATCCAACTCTTTGAGACCCCATGGACTAAAGTACAGGGTCCAGAATAAAACTTAAGAGAAGTAAAATAAGAAATTGACAAATCTACCATCATGGTATTGGCTTTCTGAGTAGGTCCTTCTCTCAATAATTGATAGATTAAGCAAACAGAACAAAAATGAATTAGGTTCAGATGTTGCCAAGGCAACTTACACATTTGATCCAAAAACAAATATAGAAGTCACACACACACACACACACATCTGGTATCAAACTGGGCTTACTCCAGGGATGAAGATTAATATATCATTATTAAATTTATTAATGTGTTTTATCATATTAACACATCTAACAAGAAAAATCATATGATCACCTTAATAGATTAGAGAAAGCATATAGGAAACTTAAGCTAATAATCATGATTTATTAAATTCAGAAATCAGGATAGAAGAGAATGCTTTGAACTTGATAAAAGATAACCACAAATAGTACAATAAAGCTTATATACATATTTATTAAAAGCAAGAAAAGGATGCTCTCTATTACCATAGCCAAGAAAATGAGACAAGAAAACAAAATAGATCAAAATAGGAAGAAGCAATATTATCATTATTCACACAGTCTAAGCACAGAAAGCCTAAAATAATATACAGCTATTGTAAGAAATAATAAAACTTTAACAAGATGACTAAATGTGAAATAAATGAAACAAAATCAATTGCGCTTATATGTAATAGTCTTAAAGAGTTCAAATGTGTCTCCAAAAGTTCATTTACAATAAGAATTTAAAGAAATAACAGGTATATTGTAACACATCTAAGAAAAGTGGTAAGTGACCTTCACAGAAAAAAATATAATCTTTGCTAAAAGACACTGAAGAAGACTTTTTTAAAATAGAGGGATTGCCCACATTCTGGATAGAATGATTAAACTTAAGAGATGTCAGTTTTTTAAAATTAATTGATTTGATATATATCAAAATCATAAAACTTTCAGGATTTCTGAAGGACTTAACCAGATGATACTAAGATACATACAAAGGATCAGACATACTTTCCCGGTAGACATTAACACTTATTATAAAGAATATAATCAACACAATATGGGATTAGAAAAAAGATGATAAAGAGACTACAAACAGCAAGAATTAGACCCACAAGTACTAAAGGTAAACATGAAATATAACAGGTGGAATTGTTGACCAGTGGAAGAATAACAGTGCCAGTAATTCCATTCGGAAAAATCCAGAAAACTGTGTAATGACTTTGTAACATACCCTGAAACTTAATTCCAGTTGGACTAAATACTGAAATATAATGAACAAATTTTAACTTTTAGAAGACAATACAGAAAAATGACTTTAAGATCTCAAGATAGGGAAAGATTCCTATAAAAAGACAAAACTTGAGAAAAAAGATTGATGAAATTAAAAAGATGAACCAAAAATCAGAAGGAATGTATCAGTAGTAAGTGCACCCTACATATGGCCAAGGAAGGATTGATACCCAAATTTTATTTTAATAAATTCCTACAAATAAATGAAAAAGACAAAAGTGTAAAAAAGTGCAAATGATATAAAGAAGCATTCAACAGAAGAAGGAATCTGAATATCCAAAACAAATGAAAAGATGTTCAAGCTTATTCGTAATCAAGAAAATGTAAACTAAAAGCCCAGTGAAATACAACCTTATACACAACTTACATGCAGAAATTTAAAAGCTTGAAAATGTTACTGAGGGTGTGAAGACTTGCAGACTTATACATGGGTGAAAAAAAAAAATTCATCAATTACTGTCGCCATTAAGAAGAAATGATGCCAAAAGCAAGCCAGAAATATAGGAGAATCTCTAGATATGTGAATAAATATGCACAAACTAACAGAAACCTATATGAGTAAACTTTGACCCAAATGGCCTGAGAGAAGGCCACTGTCAAGGTGAGAACCTTTCTTCCAAAAGGAGCTCCACAGAAATTCCAAGCTCAGAGTCAGCAAATTGAAAGGGCAGGACAATGTTCAGAACAATTCAATAAAGACCATCCATCAAACACCAGTGAATATGCCAGTATTGGTCCTCTTTCTCTTGAGACAAAAGAACAAAGCAGCTGAAAACAGGGCACTTGCTTCCCAGGATGAAGCATTAAGAATTTCTTTCCAAAGGAGATTCTTTCCTGAAAGGGCCTTTTAGCTTAGATATTCAGGGTGCAGAGAGAAGAAAACCAGAACTCTCACAAAAGGCAAGAAGCTAAGTGGTATGTGAGGCACAGAAGGGAACACACAGAAACTTCCCTAACCCCAGACCAAAGACTTCCAGCCTGTTGGTGCCCAGGAACCCTAAAGAAGGCCTTCTATGAAGATAAGCTATCAGATAAAACATAATACCAACACAAGACTAAAAGAATTAATGAGATAATATGAATATTTATATTGATAAAAGGCCTAATCCACATAGAGTTACAAATATTATAGCTCAAACAACATAACATTCAAAGTTAAAAATCTCAGATATATAAGATATTGTCAAAAATTATAACCACAATGGGGCACATTAATAAATCACTTATGCAAAGCTAATAAAGTAATAAAATTTCCCAAAGTAAAAGTTTAATCATTTTGATGATAATTAATACATTTATAAGTAGCTCTGTTGAGAAATTTTGCATATGACAGAAATTACATGTTATTTCAAATGCCCTATATAAGCATTATAATAAAATCTGAATATGTATTAATTTAACAAAAAAATCTCAATACACTCATACAAGTGATATTTAAACAAACCAACCAAATTTACAAAGCTTAGCTAGAAACTTTCTAAAGGCTAATGCAATCCAATAATCAAACAGGAGAAGAAAACATCTATTTTTTTGTACATGTATGTTAAATTACCAAAAAAAGAATCATCAACAATCCACCAGTTTTTAGTAAAACAATGCATCATAACTTCAGATGAATTCTCCAAGAATACAAACAAAATGTTATGTATATATATGCAGAGAGTCAGACATGACTGAGCAACTGAACACATACATAACACACACACACACACATGCCCGTATATTATTAAAAATTGATGCCAAAATAGATTGGCAAAAACTTAACACTTACTCCTGATGCTAATCATATAAGCTAGAAATGGAAGGAAAAAAAACTTTCTTAACTTGAATTATATGCCCAGATATCCATAGCAGAGTATTAGGAATATTCCCATTAAAGTCAGTAAAAAGAAAAGGATCTCTGCTACTATAGCTACTGTTCTCCATTGTTCTAGATATACCCGCCAATGAAATAAGACAATAAGAAATAACAAATATGGAAATATGGAACTATAAGGGGGAAAAGTCATTAGTTGTTGATAATAATATTGCTTGCCAAAAATATCCAAGAAAATCAACAGAAAACTTGAGAATTAAACACCAGATGGCCAAACAAAAGACAACATTAAAAAGTAAAAAAAGGTGTTGTATGTATTTTCAGTAACTAAGCTTACTCCTTGGAAGAAAAGTTATGACCAACCTAGATAGTATATTCAAAAGCAGAGACATTACTTTGCAGACTAAGGTCTGTCTAGTCAAGGCTATGGTTTTTCCTGTGGTCATGTATGGATGTGAGAGTTGGACTGTGAAGAAGGCTGAGTGCCGAAGAATTGATGCTTTTGAACTGTGGTGTTGGAGAAGACTCTTGAGAGTCTCTTGGACTGCAAGGAGATCCAACCAGTCCATTCTGAAGGAGATCAGTCCTGGGATTTCTTTGGAAGGAATGATGCTGAAGCTGAAACTTCAGTACTTTGGCCACTTCATGCGAAGAGTTGACTCACTGGAAAAGACTCTGATGCTGGGAGGGATTAGGGGCAGGAGAAGAAGGGGATGACGGAGGATGAGATGGCTGGATGGCATCACTGACTCAATGGATGTAAGTTTGAATGATCTCTGGGAGATGGTGATGGACAGGGAGGCCTGGTGTGCTGCGATTCATGGTGTCGCAAAGAGTCGGACAGGACTGAGCGACTGAACTAAACTGAACTTTAAAAACAGAAGTTCCAAAGGGAACCAGTCACACACTTCCACTCTCAAAAGACCTACCAACTGATGAGGAAAATACCTACCTAAAGCATATCATTTTAATTTAAGAGTATCCAGGATTAAAAAAAAAAAAACTCAGACAATTCCAGAGAGAACTAAAGGGCCACCTACAAACAATTTGGAATGAGAATGACATCAAACTTTTTAACAACAATGGAAGTTATAAGATGATAAATCAATGCCTTTATAGATTCAAGAGGAAAATGACTCCCAAATTGAATGCTATCCTCAAGTGTTACCCTCAATTGAATTTTATCTTCATGAGACAAGATCAAAGATAACTTTCAGTCCTGCAAAGTCTCAGAAAATAAAAAATGTACCTGCTACACTATTTTAGGGAGCTAATTAGAATGCCTCAAGTGGAAGAAAAGAAATCCCTATGAGTAAAAGTAAAAAGAATTCCTATAGCATAAAGGAAAGCCCAAGGATAACACTTAACTCTAAATCTAAAGAGAAGAACAGAACAGGAAGATGGAGGGTTCCAGAAGGAAAGTCTTCAAGGAGGAAGAAATTAACTGATTCTAACCACTCAGTGTGTTTGACTTTATTGAGAAGGGTTTACATATTTGGTTATGATGAATATAGTTGATTCACAGAAAACTAAGCAGAGAAAAATAAGACAATTATTAACTTGAATAAGAATGAAGGGATTGTATAAGAACAGAAAAAATTATAGCATATAATACAGCTTGTGAAAAATTAGTCATAATAATGTACCTTAGTAATGAATTAACTTAAAATTAACTTACATAATATAATGGGAAGAGAGGGATGTACATATAAGAATATGAAGTTCTCAGCACCCAGGGTAGGAAGTAAACATCATAAACAATGTCTAAAAAATTGAAAAAATAAATAATACCTTACCCTCAAAGCATGATGTTTAGAACCATAAACAGAGCTGAATAAATTGCTAAAAATGTTGGAAACTGTTGTTCCTGGGAATGGGAATTGGAGTGGAGTAGTGTAACTCCAGCAGTAGGCTGGTAAATGCTTAAAATTTGCCCTCTCTCAGAAAAAGAAAAAGAAAAACTTTAATTTGTGGCATGTGACAATTTTTATGTTGGAAATACTCCCACTGTGGCTGATTTAAAACTACTCATATGTTGTCCCTGAAGATAAAATAAAGGAAAAGCCCAAACTGGTTTCAGTGTTCTAAATATAAGGATATCTACATTTACTGGATGTTAAAACTCTGTACTTGTACTACTTTAATAATGTACTTAAATAGACTAGTTTACAGCTTAAAATAAAAAGAAACATTCTAAAAATGATATCATTACTATAAATAATAAAAATTATAAAATACCGAGGAATGCATGTTATAGGAGATGTTAAAGATACACCAAGAAAATTAGAAAACTTAACTGAAGATATTTAAAGGCCAAAAAGAGACCTTGTTCTTTCATGGAAGACTCAAATAATTAAAATGCAAAAGCTTCACTAATTAATTTTTTAATTACTTGAAAGTTCAACCTAATCTAAATAGGTTTTTGATAGAATTTTATATGCCTCTTCTACATTTAACATAAAAAGAAATATATGAGACTATCATTTTTTAAAAAATGAAGAGTTAGCATTTGCCATACTATGTCAAAACATACTATAAAGACATAGTGCGCCTATATATACAAATATACTAATGAAAGTAATAATCAAATCAGTTAGGAGAAATGGATTACTCAAAAACTAAATGAGGACCACTGGACATTCCCTTTAAGTTAAAAAATCAATTTCAAATCAAAACTGAAACATTTTTTGAAACAGTAAAAGTGTTTAAAACACAGATATTTCCTTAAATTTGGAGTTGAGAAGATTTTCCTAAATTAGATATAAAGTCCAGAGGCCTTACAGGAACAGATTTACACTGACATAAATAGAAATAATTTCTATGGACTAAAATAAAACAGGGGCTTCCCTGGTAGCTCAGTCGGTAAACAATCTGCCTACAGTGCAGGAGACCTGGGTTTGATCCCTGAGTCGAGAAGACCCCCTGGAGAAGGAAATGGCAAACCACTCCAGTATTCTTGCCTGGAAAATCCCATGGACAGAGGAGCCTGGAGGGCTACAGTCCATGGGATCACAAGAGTCAGACACGACTTAGCTACCAAGCCACCACCAAAATAAAACAGAATCAAAAATTAAAAGGCAAGTAACATTGGAAATAAGGATTTGCAACATACATTTTGAATCAATCTTATTAAAAATTCCTATAACTCAATAAGAAAAATACAAATAATCCAATAGAAAAGTAATCAAAGCATGAAAGTGAAAGTGAAGTGAAAGTCTCTCAGTCTTGTCCGACTCTTTGCAACCCCATGGACTATACATTTCATGGAATTCTCCAGGCCAGGATAGTGGAGTGGGTAGCCTTTCCCTTCTCCAGGGAATCTTCCCAACCCAGGGATCAAACCCAGGTCTCCCGCATTGCAAGTGGATTCTTTACCAGCTGAGCCACAAGGGAAGCCCAATCAAAGCATAGGATCAAACAATTCACAGAAGCTATGTAAACAGCCAATAACGTAAAAAGAATGCTTGACCTCACTAATAACATCAATGAAAACAATGATGAAATGCAATTTTTAGCTACCAAGTTGGAAAAAATTAAAGGGATATATAGAAACAGTCTTTTTTTTCTTTTTCTTTTCCTTCATATTGCTAGTAATAATGTAAATTAGTACAATGTTTTGGACGAAAATTTAGCAATATCTACCTAAAGTAAATGCTCAGGCCTTTTGTTAATGTGTCTGGGGTTGAGATGTGAAAGTCCATTTGCATACAGAATCTACTTTACTAAGTAATTCCTCACACATCCATTTGCCCATATAGATGCAGCTATCAGACAACTCTTTTTCCAAAATTAAACCAGTTCTAGACAGGTCTGAAGTTTGATAATGTGATATTAGGAAATTCATAACTCTCAAAATATGAATTCCATCCATGATTAGTACTAAAGGTTTCATTTTTAGTTTATATATAATTTTTAAAATAATTATGTAGTTATTTTCATGTATATGCAGCACTCAAAGAAAAAAATGTTATCTATTACTTATTGACAGCTTGTTCCATGCAAAAACTATTATAGACACTTTATATAAACTGCATTTCATAGTTTTAATGTTTGTGAAGTAAGTATTATGATCATCACTTTGAAATGAGGTTCAGAGAGCTTAAGTAACTTATCCAAGGCCACATATCTCCAAAGGTCTCAATACCTATATAATGATTATAAAATATGAACAATAAATAAATTGCAAAGAATAAAGAATAATGCAGTCAAGAGTGGTTAGAGTATAAATGTTTAATCACATAGAATTAACTATTGGATCCATTGTTAAAGTCATACTACTGAAACATTAAAAAAAAAAAAAGCTTTACTGAATTAATATTCACAATGCCACAGAGACAGAGCAAGGTAGTTTTTAATGTGCTCTTTTGTCTCCCTTTAAGAATGCCTCAAAGTATTTATCTATCGAAAAACACAACTATTTGTGAAAAGTATGATACCACAATCAATCCCCAAATAAGTCATTCATTCTACTGATTCTCCTTTAAAGGTTTCCAATGTAGATTACAACTTCTTAATATAGCTTACATAATTCCTTGGTGTGCTGATACATCTAAATAAGAATAGCACCAGTAGAGGCTAATATGCAAACTTCAGGAGACTTCCTGGCCCCAGGAGGACTCTAATTTTTTCCAGGGATCGCTGGTCCACAGTGAACGTGAGCATCTACAGATGGGTGGTCCCTCTGCTCTTCTGATACGTTCAAGACAATGAGCTGAGCAGTGCCAGTTCGTGTTCCTAGCTGTCTGACACGGTTGCCGAGGTGTTTTTTGCTTTTATTAGTCCATTGTAGATGCTGGCTCTCCTCCCAGATTTCCTGCTTTGTTTTCCCAGCTCGTGTTTGTTTGGACCATCTGCTTCACTAGATCAGCATTCTCCTCTCCAGGTTCTCCATCTCCGTTGCTACAAGTCAGGGTATTTTCTTTTCAAAGTAATGGCCCCCTGCACTTTATCCACTTCTGTATTCAATTTTCTAATTTTCTTCAGCAGACTTTTTTCATTTTTTTGGAGAGTTTGTGTTATTTATTTTGATAGACTAGAATGGGACCCCTATGCCAGATATGGGCTAAGCTTGTTCAATGCCTCACTATAACCCAATACCACATTTAAAATAAATTCCTTTGATTTGCTTTATATCATGTCACTAGAGGTGAACCTATTAATATATAGAGATCTTATTTCTTTTCTGTCTTAAACTACATACCTAACAGAAATACCAATCTCTAAATAAAATTTTAGCAATAAATTCAATGAAGTTGAAGAGAACATGAAGCACTGTGAGTTATTCTACAAATTAATAAAGGTTAGAGTAGCTCAAAGCCTAAAAGATGACAGGCACAATATCTAGACGCAAAGGGGCTGTCAGAGGAGCAGACCTATCTGTGATGAAAGCAAGTTAACCAGGGACAGTCCAGCCTCACTGACCTCAATAGGAAATGAGTCAGCCTCAGCAACAGGCAAGATGAGGGACATAAGGTAGCAGGGACATCATTTTTAAGGGATTGTAGCTACAAAAGGCAGAGATCCAGAAGTTCCTTAGAGTGTACCATATGACCACATGTATGTGGCCTGTGCAACGCTCTGCGGTAGACCAAGTAGCACAGGAATACGATAAGCAGGGTCCCCAGGGAGAGGAAGCCAGGCTATTCAACTGGAACTATAACATGAAATACGGTTATGGTCACAATAGCAAAGCCACATTCCTCAGTTTGGAACTTGAGGACCAAGTTAGCAAAGCTGGCCTGTTCTTGACCCTTCTGTTATTACTCAGATTCTAACATGTCACTGATTGTAGGGATCCAGTGGCCTTAGAGTCTGAGAAATTGAGTTGGGCCTATGTAGCCCAAATTAAGAGAAGATGAATAGAACAGAAAACCAAACAGGTCACTATAGTTGTAAGCCTTTACAAACCTGATGTTGAGGATTTAAGCAAGAGGTGGAACATGTCAACGTTAGAATATGTTCAAATACAAGACTTGCCCCCATGCCCGTGGAAGATATCAAAAATCAATCACAGCACATTTTCCCACTGACTGCAGAAACATTCTTATCATCTTCCTTAGCCTGGAACTGATGTCACATCCTAATTGATTGTAATTGGCATTCCATTGGAAGTGAAATCAATTTACTGTCCTTGATTTGTCCTTTCCCTTTTAATCCTTTGCTGTTCGGTTTTTATGGAAAATTTTAAAGGACTATCATTATCTCCTGTAGGCAGATGTTGTGCCTTTACCTATTAGCATGGGGAGAAGGTGTCTCGGAAACAGAGGAGCTATTGGAAATTCTGCTGACTGATGAACACTTCTGCAGTCCACAAACTATTTTTCAGATCTTATCTGGAAGACAGTTCTACAGATAAATTTCTTTAAATATTCCCATAGTGTCCTGAGTTAAACTTTTGTTTAAAGGGAACAGAGACAAACACAGGGAGCTTTCACTTACATTTACCCAAATATCCCAAAGGGCTGTGGTTGGAGTTTGGCTATTGAGCGAAACAGTCTCCTGAGTCTATAAGCTCAAACACAATTCTTTTCAGGGTATAAATGAAGCTGGGCACAATTAGGCAGAAAACGATATCTTTAAAGGAAAAAGAAAGTCTATGCAGGCTGCAGTCCAACTTCAATAAAAAATAAATGGGAGAAAGAAAAGCCTTACCCTTGGCTAAATAAAGTGACCTTCAGTAGGTGTAAGTAAGAAGCATTACTTTTAAGCATCATATTCCTTGGATTATCTCTCTGTGTGTCTCTACCTCTCTCTCACCCTTTAAGTATAACACTCTTTAACAAAGGAAAGATAAAATTAACACACATTTTAAAACTCAGTTAATTCAAAAGTTGGGCAACCTGTTCAAATGCAACTGTATATTCTAAATTTGGTTAGACCAATATGTTTTAATTTATTTATATTTTAATTGAAGTATAACTGTTTTTACAGTATTGTGTTGGTTTCTGCCATACATCAGGACCAATATTCTTGTTAAAAAAATTGTTTTATCTTTTCATTGATTAAAGACTTAAATGACTCCGAAACACAATTCAGTAGAATGAATACATCAATAGGATATTGATTTCTTTTAATATTTTCTTTACTTATTTAAATACTATAGATTTATTTAAACCTAATGTTTTCACACACTCTCCAACATTCCAGAAGATAATTGAGCAATGGTTCTTCTTCCAAATTATCTAGCTTGATGTGTCTTTATTTTCTGTGTTCTATGACCACGGCACTGCTCTTAAGACTTAACAGTCATCTTGATAATGAGGTAAGTCCCGGAAACCAATTACTAAGATCTTGTAGAATTTAATAGAATAATTCAAATGGTGCCCAAGAGACTCAGTATATTTATAACACCAAAAGGAGAAAGGTAGAAAAAGAACTTGAAAGAAACTCTAAAGTTCTTTTGAGTTCAATAGCTGTCTAACTAAATGGAATGTGATGTGAGATTTTAGGGCAAAGGCAGCAAAGACTGCTGTGTATTACTTCTTAAAGAATTGTACCTTCAGCCTGATAATGGTTGTCATTCCCATAACCTTTGAAGAAATGAGTACAGCACTCAAGCTCCAAGTTTCCCTCCACCTCAGTGACAAAGCATTTTTCTATTTTCGAGTCTTATTCAGCATTTTAGGTTGTCTCTTAAAAAACTGCCTACTGGTTGACTGCTTCAGACAGATAAGACTTCTAGATTGCTTTTGACACAAATAATCACAAATCACTGTTTTGACAAATTCCCAGTGTTATAACTACATCCTCAGAATATTGTTTGTGCTCCAGTAATATGCTGATAGGAAGCAAAAGAGTCATTCCTACATATGGTAGGAAGTTACATAGAAATTATCAGGTATTCAAGCACTCCAAAAGTGCCTGGTGAAGGAGTTGGAACTTCTGCATTCTGGAATGCTCAACACTTATTCTTGGGGAAATTATCAGAGATTGAGAACAGAGATGAACACTATGTGTCTGCTTGCTTCCCTATTAGGTAAGCAAATAAATATAAACCCTGTCATTTCCTGGACCTCTTCAATTTCAAAGAAAATTCCCAGATAAAGGAGAGGCAGCTCTCTCTGGATGGAAATCTTCTGTACAATCTCTCTAATGCAAATGACTGCAGGATAAAGATTTCACTCCAAAGAATTTAATTTCTATAACCTTGTTAATTAATGCATATGTGGCCATGTCTTGGGCCTGAAACACTCAGACAAGTGTCACAGCAAAACAATACAAACTTTCTTATTACCAGGGAAAACATAAATAAATATAAGTTATCATGAGACAGATTCCAGCCACCATGAAACTCAACTTTCAAACAATCAATGTTGCCCTATAATAGAATAAATATCTCCATTTTGGGGAGAAATCCCTATTTACAGATGCTCTTAAGATTTTGTATTAAATAAGAAAACTAGGCCTGCTATGTAGACTAGGAGTTGAGATTCTTAAGCATATACTACTTCACACACAAAAAATGTTTATCTTTAGTACAACCTGACATGCTACTTCCACCTCAGTTCAGTTCAGTCGTTCAGCTGTGTCCAACTCTGCAATGTCATGGAATGCAGCACGCCAGGCTTCCCTGTCCATCACCAACTCCCAGAGTCTACTCAAACTCATGTCCATCACGACTGAGCAACTGAACTAAACTGAACTATCCTTTTGAATGGTTTAGTAAATGTCTCTAAAGTTCCCAGTTCATAAACAAATGTTCGTTCATTACTAGAGCACACTGAAGCTGAAATTAACTCTTCTGTTAAGAAATTTGGTTGTCACACAACACTAGGGTATACTGTGTTTGTCCTTTCACATTCCCACAATTTTAGGGAAGGAAGCTTTGCTGTCAGCTCAACAGGAATGGCTTGAGTGGGCTATAGCTTTAATTTGCTGTTATTTTAATAACATGCTTGGACCTCCCTGGTGGCTCAGATGGTAAAGTGTCTGTCTATCAATGCGAAGACCTGGGTTCAATCCCTGGGTCGGGAAGATTCCCTGGAGAAGGAAATGGCAACCCACTCCAGTACTCTTGCCTAGAAAATCCCATAGACGGAGGAGCCTGGTGCAGGCTACTGTCCATGGGGTCCCAAAGAGTCGGACATGACAGCAATTTCACTTCATAACATGCTATGGTTTTATTTAGTTCAGTTCAGTTGCTCAGTCGTGTCCAACTCTTTGCAACCCCATGAACCGTAGCACACCAGGCCTCCCTGTCCATCACCAGCTCCCAGAGTTCACCCAAACTCATGTCCATTGAGTCAGTGATGCCATCCAACCATCTCATCCTCTGTCATCCACTTCTCCTCCTGCTCTCAATCTTTCCCAACATCAGGGTCTTCTCCATTGACTCAGTTCTTTGCATCAGGTGACCTAAGTATTAGAGTTTCAGCTTCAACATCAGTCCTTCCAATTAATACCCAGGACTGATCTTTAGGATGGACTGGTTGGATCTCCTTGTAGTCCAAGAGACTCTCAAGAGTATTCTCCAACATCACAGTTCAAGAGCATCAATTCTTCGGTGCTCAGCTTTCTTTATAGTCCAACTCTCACATCCATACATGACTACTAGAAAAATCATAGCCTTGACTAGATGGACTTTTGTTGACAAAGTAATGTCTCTGCTTTTTAATATACTGTCTAGGTTGGTCTGGAAAAGGCAATGGCACCCCCACTCCAGTACTCTTGCCTGGAAAATCCCATGGGTGGAGGAGCCTGGTGGGCTGCAGTCCATGGGGTTGCTAAGAGTCGGACACGACTGAGTGACTTCATTTTCACTTTTCATTTTCATGTACTAGAGAAGGAAATGCAACCCACTCTGGTGTTCTTGCCTGGAGAATCCCAGGGACAGGGGAGCCTGGTGGGCTGCCATCTATGGGGTCGCACAGAGTCAGACACAATGAAAGTGACTTAGCAGCAGCTAGGTTGGTCATAACTTTCCCTCCAAGGAGTAAGTGTCTTTTAATTTCAGGCTGCAATCATCATTTACAGTGATTTTAGAGCCCAGAAAAGTAAAGTCAGCCACTGTTTCCCCATCTATTTGCCATGAAGTGATGGGACCAGATGCCATGATCTTAGTTTTCTGAATGTTCAGCTTTAAGCCAACTTCTTCACTCTCCTCTTTCACTTTCATCAA
The DNA here is from genome assembly GCA_917880005.1 of Nanger dama. Classification (NCBI taxonomy): domain Eukaryota; kingdom Metazoa; phylum Chordata; class Mammalia; order Artiodactyla; family Bovidae; genus Nanger; species Nanger dama. Next base: position 45,405,401 of record CAKJTW010000007.1, read on the forward strand.
GAGGCTCTTTAGTTCTTTGCTTTCCGCCATGATGGTGGTGTCATTTGCATATCGGAGGTTATTGATAGTTCTCTTGGCAATCTTGATTCCAGCTTGCACTTCATCCAGCCCAGCGTTTCTCATGATGTACTCTGCATATAAGTTAAATAAGCAGGGTGAAAGTATACAGCCTTGATGTACTCCTCTTCCTATTTGAAACCAGTCTGTTGTTCCATGTCCAGTTATAACTGTTTTATTAACTTCATCATTATTAACTGAGTTCATGTGAGTTATTTAGTTGCATGTGCAAGTACCTAGATTCATCACTGGTAATGTGTATAAAATTTTTATTAATTACTCTTCTGCATACTAGACACATGAATCCATGACACTGTGAAAAAGAATCATCCGGATATCTATGGATATTGCACAGAACAGTAAAGAATCTTTCCCAAACTGTATGTGCCTCCATTTCTATTCATTCCTAGGTAATTTATGTACTATTTTCCAGTAGTCATGTACTGGATGTGAGAATTGAACCTTAAAGAAGGCTGAATCCCAAAGAATTGATGCTTTAGAACTGTGATGCTGGAGAAGACTCTTGACAGTCCCTTGGACTGCAAGGAGATCCAACCAGTTCATCCTAAAGGAGATCAGTCCTGAGTGTTCATTGGAAGGACTGATGCTGAAGCTGAAATTCCAATACTTTGGCCATCCCATGCAAAGAACTGTGTCAATGGAGAAGACCCTGATGCTGGGAAAGATTGAGAGCGGGAGGAGAAGTGGATGACAGAGGATGAGATGGTTGGCTGGCATCACCGATTCAATGGATATCAGTTCAGTTCAGTTCAGTTGCTCAGTCGTGTCCAACTCTTTGCGACCCCATGAATCACAGCACGCCAGGCCTCCCTGTTCATTACCATCTCTCAGAGTTCACTCAGATTCATGTCCATTGAGTCCATGATGCCATCCAGCCATCTCATCCTCGGTCGTCCACTTGTCCTCCTGCCCCGAATCCCTCCCAGCTTCAGAGTCTTTTCCAATGAGTCAACTCTTTGCATGAGGTGGCCAAAGTACTGGAATTTCATCTTTAGCATCGTTCCTTCCAAAGAAATCCCAGGGTTGATTTCCTTCAGAATGGACTGGTTGGATCTCCTTGCAGTCCAAGGGACTCTCAAGAGTCTTCTCCAACACCACAGTTCAAAAGCATCAATTCTTCAGTGCTCAGCCTTCTTCACAGTCCAGCTCTCACATGCATACATGACCACAGGAAAAACCATAGCCTTGACTAGACAGACCTTAGTCGGCAAAGTAATGTCTCTGCTTTTGAATATACTATCTAGGTTGGTCATAACTTTTCTTCCAAGGAGTAAAGCGTCTTCTAATTTCATGGGTGAAGTCACCATCTGCAATGATTTTGGAGCCCAAAAAAATAAAGTCTGACACCGTTTCCACTGTTTCCCCATCTATTTCCTATGAAGTGATGGGACTGGATGCCATGATCTTCGTTTTCTGAATGTTGAGCTTTAAGCCAACTTTTTCACTCTTTTCTTTCACTTTCATCAAGACATCAATCGACATCAATGGACATGTGTTTGAGCAAACTCCAGGAGATAGTGAAGGGCGGGAAGCCTGGTGTGCTGCAGTCTATGGGGTAACAAAGAGTTGGACATGACTGAAGAATGAAAAGCAACAACAATTGATCTGCTAGAATGTTCATTCAAATAAAGTATGTCTCAAAAAAAATCTATATTAAGAAAACTTTCTAGCAAACTGAGAGATTTCTGGAGGCTGCAGAGCACTTTATATTTCCAACTGTACACCATGGAAACTTTTCTCACACTGGGAAGGAAGGTTTTCAGGTAAGTTGAAATGACACAGTGTTGACTTATAAGAAGAAATCCAGCCACACAGCTGACATCTTTGAGGAGAGTGTTTTCTAGTTTAGAGGAACCATAAGCAATCAAAAACAAAGAGATTTCATATTCCAGTCACTGTTTTAGCTGCTACATTTGGGAAAGAGGAGGCTTTCCACTAAGTGTATAAGTAAGAAAAATCAAATTCTAGCCCCTAAAGTGACTGATATCCTACTTACCTCAGGTAAGCCTCATAGTAGCCAGAAATGAGGTTTTCAGAAAAAAAGACATAAAGACACAGAATTACAGATAGACTTACATATAAACAGGTGAACAAAAACGCCAATATAGAAGTAAATAGCAATTTTAGAAAAAATACTGAGAGTTGTGAGATAGATGAGCCATGACATGTTTTATATTTTAAATCTTCCTCAGGCTAAAATTCTTGGCTTAGTCATCAAAAAGTAATTTTTCTAATTTAGTATATTTATTTTAAACAAAAAGATTAATTAGAAGACAGAAAATTTCAATTATAACTAAATCTCTACTCCCCAGCTACCAGTCCCTGGAGAGAAAAGGAAGTACAAGGCAATTTTCAAGTTTGCCACGGCCATCTAATGGGAGCTCCTGAACAGCAGATACGAGGTCTTGGGGCTTACAGGAGTGCCTAGATATCTCAGGGTGCACTAAAGAATATCCTGTAAACTACATGTCCTCTATCAGACCAGGGGACTGAGGCCATCAGTACTACGAAAGATGAAATGCCCATCTTGATCCAATACATTTGAAATAATGGAAAGACATAGAATTATGATTTTCATGTCCTGACTAGAGTTATAAAGTATAACTTGCTTCTGACAAGAGAACATTGGGAAAGAATGGAATAGAATTATAATGAGTTAATATCCGAATATCCAATAATCCATGGCCCTGTGGATGTTGACCACAGTACACGAGAGTATCTTAATACTGGGGTGACAGAAGACTGGTAAAGTGCTTGTGAGTGGAAATTTCATGTATACACTACTAACAAAACAGCAACTTGAAGCAAAGTATTGAAAGTGGAAAGTTGAAATAGTGCTAATTCTACTAATAGTGGTATGCTGGGGGAAAAAAATCCCTACATTTGCGCTTTCAAACAAAATAAAGAAAAATCATGCATAATCTTCAATAGTTTGACTTCAGCTCAACATCAGAGGCAAAAAGAGAACTGAAAAATTCAGTACTCATAAAAGTCAGTTCAACATTTTTAAAGAGAGGGCATATTTCTTTTGCTGATAAACTGACAACTTACTGAGAACATTAATGAATTTTATTACCTATGCTTATAAAAATATTTTTCTAAACATCCTATCAAACTATTAATATCTAGTTCTGTTTGCATTACTTCCTCAAAATATCTGTTTGTTGTTTTTTACTTTGGTCAAATCTTAGAGCATTCATGGGGATACACTGCATTTGGAACAATATTGAGTGGCTGCTGCTGTTTAGGCGCTAAGTCGTATTTGACTCATTTGCCACCCCATGAACTGTAGCCCGCCAGGCTCTCCTGTCCATGGGATTCTTTACCACTGAGCCCCTGGGAAGCCCACAACATTCAGTAGTGGGCACAAAATGCAGCAATAAATGTCTTGAGAATAGTAATTATAAAAACACTGTACAATTTTAATGCTTCAATTGGCTTTCCATTCAGTATTGGATTGAATTTAACTGAACCCTTATAATTTTAGAAAATTTATAAGTAGGAATGACTTCATATGTGAAGTCTCTCATCTGTTATAGCAATATTATATCAATGTGATGCTATCAGTAAGCCTGACAACATAAGTTGTTCCGGCAAAGTTAATAGTATATTTTTTCTAAGACGTAGGGGTGAAATGTGGAGGGAGGAAACTATTCACCAGCCCACCATCTCGTTTTTTTCAGCAAAGTACAGCCAAATCAGGCAAAGAGACATATAAACTTAAAACTATTCTATAGGGTATTTAGGGCAAAGATATCTAATTCTCAGCGAGAAGAAGTATAGCACTTAAATTATCCACAATAATTACCTAAGCTGATAAACATATTGATAATTTCTAAACTCTTTACTTTCTCTGTGTAGCTACAACTATGTGTAGGGCATTCTGCACACACCTTTGAATGACTCATGTGTAATATGCTGCAGATGATCCTTCCATTTATTACTGAGTGTTGCTCTGCACTGTATCATAACTTTAGCCTTTGGACAATAATTTGAACATTTTTCACCAGTGCCCCCTACTTTATAGACAGTACTTGGTAGTTATTAACTATCTATATAAAGAGCAACTCCAGTAATTTCAATAAATTACAGCTTGTAATATTATTTAACAGAGCAAGCTTAAAATGAGTTTTTACTGTTTTTAACTAGCTTTGAAAATCTATCCAAAGATCTTGAATGAAATGATATCTTCCTCAATTGCATGTAAATCATTATAAACCTTATGTCCAAAAGCATTCATTATGGTTCCTACCAATTTAACGCTTTTAGTGATTATAAATTGGGCATATAATGTCTCAGAGTTGTTTTAAGATTAATAAACTTTCCAGAACTAAGCTAACTATTTTCAACATCCAGGCACTTTAATTTTCTAAACTCTTAACTTAATAACTAAAAACTTTTATGTATAAAAGGAAAACTTAAGGAGCAAATGTATAATGTCTTGCATTTCCATATTGGATTTTGTGGCTTCCCAGGTGGCTCAGTGGTAAAGAATACATCTGCCAAGGCAGGAGACATGGGTTTGCTCCCTGGGATGGGAAGATAATCTGGAGAAGGAAATGGCAACCCATTCCAGCATTCTTGCTTGGGAAATCCCTTAGCCAGAGGAGCCTGGCAGACTACAGTCCATGGAGTCTCAAAGAGTCAGACACGACTTAGCAACTAAACAAAAACAACTGGATTTTCATAAACATCTGACTAATTTTTTTCCATGACCACAAAATTCTAAAATAATGTGTATAAACAATCTTTCTTAGACTTGTTTTGATAATGCAACAGTATTTCTGAAATAGATCCTCATGTACTTGATTCATTTTTATTCATTCCTTAGTTCTTTTTATTCCTCTTTCCAAAACAGTACAAAGCAATTAGAACAGACTACTAGATTTGCCTTAAATTTTGCCCAGAATTTAAATGCACATGGGCTTGACCAAGCTCATTAGCCTAATGATAGTGAGATATATGAGGTTTTGTCCTCCCATACCATATGGGGTCTGGCTTCAAGGAAATGCAGCCATTATAAAATAACCTGGGCAGATAACAACTGCACCACAGTCTGTTCAAACCAAAACATCAAATCGCTGCTAAATTTATACATGCCAGTTCCAAATTTAGGTTCTTTGTTTATCCAGGAAACAGTGATATGCATTTCTTTTTATCCTAATCCATCACTCTTTTTGTATACCACTGGAGCATACTTGAATCTCCCTGAAGATAATCTATGCATTGTTTTTAGCATATGAATAGAATTATTTCTTTCACACCCCATCGTTCTTTACACTAACACAAAAAGGTTTCATTTAATTCAGAGGGAAAAGAACATGCTAGTTTAAGTAGTAAATTTATTTCTATCATATCACCAGAAGTGATATTCTTGTCACTGACATTCCTCTTTATTTTTTTTTTTTTAAGAAGTTAGTTTGGTTGGTCTTGAGTTCTTTTTATTTCCTTCTTTTTAGGCGTTCTATTGTGCTTATGATGACTCTTCTGGCCTTAAATTATCAAGGAACAATGCGTAAGTGCCTCAGTGTTCCCTGCCTGGTTGAGTCACTAAGAACCAAGTCTTTGTGTAGAATGTCATTGAAATGTAGTCTGAAGATAGATGACATCTAACTCTGTAATATATTAGTGACGTTTATATTTGCACCTTTTCATCTCACTTCACTGTGAAAACCTTTCAGGGAAATATTCTCAAGTTGCCAAGTCATCCACATATTCTCCCTTTACATTTCCCTTACTTTGATTCAAAGATCATATTCGTCTTGATAATAATAATAACAACAACTTCTGAATATTTTAATGATTCTAGTTGTCCACGATCTCCTCTCATTTTGACTTTGGCATTTATTCTCATATATACCCAAGATAACCTATCCAGTCTAGACATCACTTATTCCTTGTCCTTCTCTTTTATAAAAATACTTAACATCCATGCCGTGCCTTTCATCTAAAGAACTCAAAGTGGTTCTTTTTCTCTAATATGCTTTCATATTCTCTAGAGACCAAAGAGGCTTTTTTTTTTTATTATTATTATTGTAGCTCTAGTCTTCTTTTATGGGTGAAATCTGGTCTGGTTGCTAAGAAGCATGGATTTGAATTCACTCTCTAGCAGTTTCTACCTTTTCACTTTTAAAATGGTTATTCTTTTTAATGCATTGAAGTGCATTTGACTATCATTTTTTAAAAATCTCCTTTTAAAAGTTACAACGAAACTCTCTAGAAACCAATGAATCTCATTGCCACGGTATGGTGGGTTCTCCAGCTTCCAGATCTATAATCATTTCTTCAGTGTCAGTAATAAAATGCTTCAGTAACCTCTCCCAGCCCCCTTGGCAATCTGCCTGCTAGTGTCAGGCCATTCCCCCTGCAATCCTACAAAGAGCCAAGAATGGTGCTGCTGCTACCATGGCCATTTGGAGCACTGAAGACCTGGAAGTCTTTGTGTTTTGCTTTACATGAGATACTAGTTAAAGAATGCATAATGCATGATTTAAGAAGCTTATTGTGTTGACAACATCCCTGAGTCCATTTTCCCCTCCCACGTAGGTTTGCTGATCTACAAATGGACTTTATTTCTAGCCTAACAATCGGTTCCCTATCCTGCTTCATTTGTGCAATGAACATTCCCTTTGTTCCCTTGCCCAAAGTCACACACACGAGTGCCTGGCTACCCAGAAAATAGTTACTGGGACACCAAGTGTACATGAAAATTTGCATGAGTCTGTGATTTTCCTCTTCCTTCCACGTTGGCCAATTCACCTATCACTTATTGGTTATTTAATCAGTTACGGTGTGCCAAGCACTGTGCTAGGTACTAGAATACAAAGATTCAGAAAATTCTAGTCTTGTTTTCAAGGATAACATTGTCTAACAGAGCTAATATATATAAACACAAATATAAACAAGATGAGAGGTGTATAGTCAGAGGTATTACAGAATATTAAGAAGGTAAGGTGAAGTCGCTCAGTCTTGTCCGACTAATTGCAGCCCCATGGACTGTAACCTACTAGGCTTCTCCGTCCATGGGATTCTCCAGGCAAGAATACTGGAGTGGATTGCCATTTCCTTCTCCAGGGGATCTTCCTGACCCAGGGATCGAACCCGGGTCTCCCGCATTGGAGGCAGATGCTTTAACCTCTCTTAGCTTAGTTGAAGATGAAAGTAAGGAGATCAGGAAACATCAACTACAAAAGAGGAAGTCTGGCAGAGCTGTGCAGAATGAGAAGGAGATAAGTAGACAGAATGTGGGAACAAGCACCCCAAGAAAAAGGGAATCATGAGTAAGCAACAATGATAAGCACCACATCGCATGTGGGGAATCACTAGCTTGCTGTTATGAAAGCATGAAATTTGAGAGTGCAACATGCCAACACAAAGAGTACCACTGTCATGAACCAAATCATGAAGAGCCCTATGCAGCATTCTGAATCCACAAAATGCATAATTTAAGAACATGTTAGCTGTATATGACCAGAAGTCTCAGAATTGAGTGTAATATTAGCACAAAACACTGGCAAGGTATGCTAATGAACCCCATCCTAACAATTGTAAAGAGACATTTAAGAGAAAAGAATGGGGCTTCCTGATGGCTCAGTGGTAAAGAATCCACCTGTCAATGCAGGAGACACGAATTTGATCCCTGATCCAGGAATATTCCACGTGCCAAGGAGCAACTAAGCCCATGTGCCAAAACTATTGAGCCTGTGCTCTAGAGCCCAGGAACCTCAACTACTGAAGCCACATGCTGCAACTACTGAAGCCCATGCACCCTCGGGCCCACTAGCCACAACTCCTGAGCCAGAGAGCAGCAGCTACTGAAGCCACACACCTAGAGCCCGTGTTCCACAATAAGAGAAACCACTAAAATGAGAAGCCTGAGAACCGCAAGGAAGAGTAGCCTCTGCTTACCACAACTAACCTAGCACAGCCCAGAATACATAAATAAATGTTTAAAAAAAAAAGAAAAAAGATGGAAATTCAATTACTTGGTCAAGGGTCCTTCAGGGCAGTGAAAAAGTCATGGATTCTAAGCTGGGTGCCAAGACACTCTCTGCAGAAAGAAGTACCTAGAGTAGAGAAAGTATTAGAATCTGCCAAAAGAAACTACATGACATGATTATATTCTGAAATGTCAGATTTATGCTCTATGAAATTCAATAAATTATAGGCTGCAATGGAGACTAAGACCCAAAGATATGTTAATTCATTACGAATGTCCAACCATGGTACATCCCACCCACTATGATGCGCTTGCCAGCACTTCCTTTACCGAAAGTTTCTTGCCCTTTTCAGGTTTGGTTTTCCTTATTAGGTTTAATGCATCCTTTGTTTGCAGTGAAGTCTTATGTGCTTAAAGAGAAAGAGGTCCATCTATTAGTGTCCTCTTTGATTTCTTTCACCAGTGTTTTATAGTTTTCAATATATAAGTCTTTAGTTTCTTTAGGTAGGTATATTCCTAAGTATGTTATCCTTTTCGTTGCAATGGTGAATGAAATTGTTTCCTTAACTTCTTTTTCTACTTTCTCATTATTAGTGTATAGGAATGCAAGGGATTTCTGAGTGTTGATTTTATATCCTGCAACTTTACTATATTCATTGATTAGCTCTAGTAGTTTTCTGGTCGAGTCTTTAGGATTTTCTATGTAGAGGATCATGTCATCTGCAAACAGTGAGAGTTTTACTTCTTCTTTTCCAATTTGGATTCCTTTTATTTCTTTTTCTGCTCTGATTGCTGTGGCCAAAACATCCAGAACTATATTGAATAGTAGAGGTGAAAGTGGGCACTCTTGTCTTGTTCCTGACTTTAGGGAAATGCTTTCAATTTTTCACCATTGAGGATAATGTTTGCTGTGGGTTTGTCATATATAGCTTTTATTATGTTGAGGTACGTTCCTTCTATTCCTGCCTTCTGGAGAGTTTTTATCATAAATGTATGTTGACTTTTGTCAAAGGCCTTCTCTGCATCTATTGAGATAATCATATGATTTTTATTTTTCAATTTGTTAATGTGGTGAATTACATTGATTGATTTGTGGATATAGAAGAACCCTTGCATCCCTGGGATAAAGCCCACTTGGTCATGGTGTATGATCTTTTTAATGTGTTGTTGGATTCTGATTGCTAGAATTTGGTTAAGGATTTTTGCATCTATGTTCATCAGTGATATTGGCCTGTAGTTTTCTTTTTTGTGGTGTCTTTGTCAGGTTTTGGTATTAGGGTGATAAACTCCTAGAGGAGAACATAGGCAAAACACTCTCCGACATAAATCACAGCAGGATCCTCTATGATCCACCTCCCAGTATACTGTAAATAAAAGCAAAAATAAACAAATGGGATCTAATTAAAATTAAAAGCTTCTGCACAACAAAGGAAACTATAAGCAAGGTGAAAAGACAGCCTTCAGAATGGGAGAAAACAATAGCAAATGAAGCAACTGACAAACAACTAATCTCAAAAATATACACGCAACTTATGCAGCTCAACTCCAGAAAAATAAACGATTCAATCAAAAAATGGGCCAAAGAACTAAATAGGCATTTCTCCAAGGAAGACATATGGATGGCTAACAAACACATGAAAAGATGTTCAACATCACTCATTATCAGAGAAATGCAAGTCAAGACCACAATGAGGTACCATTTCACACCAGTCAGAATGGCTGCGATCCAAAAGTCTACAAGCAATAAATGCTGGAGAGGGTGTGGAGAAAAGGGAACCCTCTTACACTGCTGGTGGGAATGCAAACTAGTACAGCCACTATGGAGAACAGTGTGGAGATTCCTTTAAAAATTGCAAATCGAACTGCCTTATGACCCAGCAATCCCACTGCTGGGCATACACACTGAGGAAACCAGAATTAAAAGAGACACATGTACCTCAATATTCACTGCAGCATTGTTTATAATAGCCAGGACATGGAAACAACCTAGATGTCCATCAGCAGATGAATGGATAAGAAAGCTGTGGTACATATACACAATGGAGTATTACTCAGCCCTTAAAAAGAATGCATTTGAATCAGTTCTAATGAGATGGATGAAACTGGAGCCAATTATACAGAGTGAAGTAAGCCAGAAAGCAAAACACCAGTACAGTATACTGACACATATATATGGAATTTAGAAAGATAGTAATGATGACCCTGTATGTGAGACAACAAAAGAGACACAGAGGTATAGAATGGACTTTTGGACTCTGAGGGAGAGGGAGAGGGTGGGATGATTTGGGAGAATGGCATTGAAACATGTATACTATCATATAAGAAACGAAGCACCAGTCTATGTTCAATACAGGATACAGGATGCTTGGGGCTGGTGCACAGGATGATCCAGAGAGATGATTATGGGGTAGGAGGTGGGAGGGGGCTTCGGCATTGGGAGATCGTGTACACCTGTGGCTGATTCATGTCAATGTATGGCAAAACCAATACAGTATTGTAACGTAGAATAAAGTATTAAAAAAAAAAAAAATAAAGAAATAAATAAATAAAGAGAAAGAGGTCTCTGAGCAGAAATGTTAAGAAGACTGGATCTCCCCAGAACATGAGAAAGGACAGCACCTTGCATTTCCTATATTTACACCAACAAAAGAAAAATGGTGTCCATACATCACAGATAACAGATTCACAAACTAAAAGATTATGTAACTAATTGAAGGTCACAGAGAAAATCAGTCATCTAAAGATTATAGTCTAGGCCTCTGACTCAGTGTTTAAATCTCCCATTATGTTACTTATCTAATGGATTGTTGTGGGTTAATCTACAATTGCACTTTGCCAAAATCCTTTCCAAAATCCTTAGCTTGACATTGATCTAGGATAACAGATGATGCTCAAATCATAAGAAGCATTTCAGACTTTTTTTTTTAATCTCTTTTGTGATAACAAAGGTCAGAAAGCTTTGTTAAGAACACAGGTTATGAGCCAGTTTCTGCTCAAGCTCTGATAAATGTTCTGAGAAATGGGGAATTATAGAATTGAAAGGAGCTGGTAGATTTCTAATGCAACACTCTCCTCTTCAGAAGATCTTTAATTCACATGTTTTATAGTCTACTTGAGACTGTATTCCACAGCATTTCTTTTAGTCACTGAAAGCTCTGTCAGAGGTTAATTGACCAAAGGAGGCATTTATCATTCCAGGTGTGTCATTTAAGTAGAATAGTACCATCTGCATAATCTTTTCTGTATATTTGGACGTAATAGGATATACAAATTTTATGAAGGAGTAGGGAAAAGGTACAGAGTTTTGAGTAGGCCTTCCCCTAACTTTTTATGTAAATAACTACTATTGCATAGCTACCAGTTATGACAGATTCTTTAAAAAGAAAAACTTTGATAGTGGAAACAAAAAATTAAAATATACATTTGCAATTCAACCAAGTCATATTCTATTTATATCAAAATATTTCATGGATATATGTATTGACTATTCCAGTAATTGATTATAAATTAATTGGCTTGCACAAAAGAGAGTAAAGTGTTAATAATCCAGCATACAGTCTCAGTAGTCAACACAAATGTGGATGCAAAGGATTCTTAAAATGACACCATAAAATGGAACTTAGAACACTCTTGTCTACATACCTTTTTAAAAAAATATAAGTGCCAACAGACTGCAAACATTGAAAGAAATACTGTACATCAGTTAGTCCAACCACTTTTTAGGAAAATAAAAATTGAAGCCCAGGGAAGCCTTTCATGAGTTAAGAGCCATGAGTTGAACCCAGGTTTTCTGTCTCCAAGCTGCCCTTAAGAGCCATCCTCAACTCATCTTTTCTTCTCGATGCTGACTGGTGCTTTCTCAAGGACCACTGCAAAATTCTCCCATAAACTTCTAGTCTGAGTTTAAAATAACCTCTTAACTTTCTTAACTCCCAATCTTAATGCCTTTTTTGTTAACTTACCAATTTTTTTACTGCTTCCTATCTTTTTACTTTGATGAACTTTTTACTTTGACAACTTTTGTAAAACTCTATTCATTCATTTGTTCTAAAAGATTTATAGATTGCTTGCTGGGTGTCCTATCCTCCCTTGATTTTTCCCAAGACACTAACCTATTTCCTCCTAACTTGGCCTGTTCTACCACTTATTCTTCTCCCCACCTAACTACAGGCATTTCTCAAGGCTTATCTCATTTCCCTTGTGAGCACTTCCTTCCTCCTAATTTGTCTCCAATTTCATGATTTCAACTATTACCTTCCATGACTGAATAACAAAGCAGCATCTCTGGGCTGGCTCTACTTCCTCAGAGTTTGGGCCTCCTTCCTCCAGCAAGTGTTCACCCGGAAAGCCCAGGTTCACTCGAAACTAAACCTTCTGAAATGGAATATACTCTCTCCCCCAACTTACCTCCCTGAAGACTTTCCTGTCTTGATATAAATGTAACCACATCCAATCAGCAAGGCCTTATGTCAAGACTCATGTGTAACAGAGTCCTCTGATGCTCTGGGTAAAACAAATCGCCCAGAGTTGCCAATTATCCCTGCACATCTGTTCCTTCTTTCCCACTCACACTGCTTCTGCTTTAGGTTCCAAGGCCTGACCTATTTAGCTCAATTATTATCATAAAAATCTTTGACATACAGAAAAATTAAAAGAATGACACAGTGCTCATCTGTAGGCAAACAAACTAGATTTCATGATTTATAACATTATATCACATAAATATATTTTAATAATATTTATTTTCTTTGTATCTATGTCTGGATCTTGGAGAAGGAAATGGCAACCCACTCCAGTATTATTGCCTGGAAAATCCCATGGTCAGAGAAGTCTGGCAGGCTACAGTCTAGGGATCACAAGAGTCGGACATGACTTAGCAACTACACCACCACCATGCCTGGATCTAGCTGTAAGTATAGGGATAGAGATAGGAATGAGGGTGGATGAGTATGGGCATAGGTGTGAATATACCTATAGACACAGATAAGACACAGACACAGATACAGTAGAGATATACACATACACATACATATATTTTTCCATGGACATGAATCTGAGCTAATCTGAGAGATGGTGTAGGATAGAGGAGCTTGGGGTGCTACGGTCTGTGGGGTCACAAAGAGTCGGACATGACTTAGCAACTGAACAACAACATATTTTGCCAAGTAATTTGAAAGTAAAGAGTAGATATTAAGAGACTTGTCAGCATACATCACTCCTCTCTTAAGAATAAGAACTTTCTCATATATTACCATTATATCATTATCAAAACTATAAATTAATAAATGGCAACCCACTCCAGTATTCTTACCTGGAGAATCCCATGGACAGAGGAGCCTGGTGGGCTACAGTCCATGGGGTCACAAAGAGTCGGACATGACTGAGTGACTTAACTTAATATCCAAAGTCTAGCCCACATTCAAATATTCCCATTAATTCCAAACCAAATGGCTTTTATAGCTACTGTGGGGTTTTTAAACTATAATTCAATCACAGTTTACAAGCTGTGGTTTTATTTAAATATCTTATCTCTTTGATTTTCTTTTTTATTTTCCTCCCTCCTATTTATTATTCATGATCATTTACTTTGTCTAAGAGGATGCCAGATAGCTTGAATTTATCTGAATGCTTCCTTGCTATGCATTTGTCTTTTACCTCTTCCCCTATAGCCTGCAGAGGCTAGATCTGTTTCAGTCACTTTTAATTGATCCTCTTTATTTCACTTAATTTCCCCAATTTCTTATATACCAAGTGAATCTTTATTTCCTCTCCCCTCATGTTTTAATTCCTCTGCAAAATTCTGCCCTGTTCCCACCCCTCTTAAGCAACCCCTCCCAAACACCATTCCTCCTGCATTATCAAGTCTGTTTTTTTTTAAGACCTTCTCAGGCTGGTCCTGACGGACTTCTGTGGTTCCCTACTCCAACCTTGGTTTCAGGCAAACTGCTCCCTGGAGCACACCACATACTTCCCTACCTCTCAACTTTTTAGGACGCTCTCATCTCTTCAAGTCCTACCTTCCAGACTTTACCTACTTCTTTCATGAAGCTTTTCCAAACCACTCCAAGGCCTATAATTGTTTTTTTCCTGTGAACTCACTGACCTTAATATTTATGTGACATTATTCATTTGGCAATTAGCTGTTAGTTAAAACAGTTGTTTAATATTTTGTCATAAATCATGTTGTGCAACTTTCTACCTGACCCCTCAACCATATTTTCAGTTCCGTTAATGTGGAGTTCATGCAAAGTTCTTTTTAAGTTGATGCATAATATTACATAAAAATATATACTCAAAAAATGTTTGTTATCTGACTTGTTGACAGATTATTAAAAAATGAGACAGACAAATGAAAATTCCAAATGAGAAGTACAGTTTGAAAGAAGATTAATCTCTGTCAAGGCATCACTAATACTCAGTACTTACTTGGAATTTTTATACTAACAAATGCCAACCTTTAGAAACATACCCTTGAGCCACCAATAGCCTAAGGGAGTGGGAAAGACCAGGACTTTAAAAGGAACAGTTCTGCCCACACTAATTGTATGCCTTTAGGCAAGCTCCTTAAATATTTAATACTTTTAATCTCAGTTTTATAGTCCCTACAATGGGTCCACTGGAGAAGGGAATGGCATGCCACTTCAGTATTCTTGCCTTGAGAACCACATGAACAGTATGAAAAGGCAAAATGATACGATACCAAAAGAGGAACTCCCCAGGTCATTAGGTGTCCAATATGCTACTGGAGATCAGCGGAGAAATAACTCCAGAAAGAATGAAGGGATGGAGCCAAAGCAAAAACACCACCCAGTTGTGCATGGGACTGATGATAGAAGCAAGATCCGATGCTGTAAAGAGCAATATTACATAGGAACCTGGAATGTCAGGTCCATGAATCAAGACAAATTGGAAGGGGTCAAACAAGAGATGGCAAGAGTGAACATCGACATTCTAGGAATCAGTGAACTAAAATGGACTGGAATGGGTGAATTTAACTCAGATGACCATCATATCTACTACTGTGGGCAGGAATCCCTCAGAAGAAATGGAGTAGCCATTATGGTCAACAAAAAGAGTCCAAAATGCAGTACTTGGATGCAGTCTCAAAAATGACAGATTGATCTCTGTTCGTTTCCAAGGCAAACCATTCAATATCACAGTTATCCAAGTCAATGCCCCAACCAGTAATGCTGAAGAATCTGAAGTTGAACGGTTTTATGAAGACCTACAAGACCTTTTAGAACTAACACCCAAAGATGTCCTTTTTCATTATAGGGGACTGGAATGCTAAAGTAGGAAGTCAAGAAACACCTGGAGTAACAGGCAAATTTGGCCTTGGAATGCGGAATGAAACAAGGCAAAGACTAAGAGTTTTGCCAAGAAAATGCACTGGTCATAGCAAACACCTTCTTCCAACAACACAAGAGAAGACTCTACACATGGACATCACCAGATGGTCAACACCGAAATCAGACTGATTATATTCTATGCAGCCAAAGATGGAAAAGCTCTATACAGTCAACAGAAACAAGACCAGGAGCTGACTGTGGCTCAGATCATGAACTCCTTATTATCAAATTCAGATTTAAATAGAAGAAAGTAGGGAAAACCGCTAGACCATTCAGGTATGACCTAAATCAAATCCCTTATGATTATACAGTGGAAGTGAGAAATAGATTTAAGGGCCTAGATCTGATAGATAGATTGCCTGATGAACTATGGAATGAAGTTCATGACATTGTACAGGAGACAGGGATCAAGACCATCCCCATGGAAAAGAAATGCAAAAAGCAAAATGGCTGTCTGGGGAGACCTTACAAATAGCTGTGAAAAGAAGAGACATGAAAAGCAAAGGAGAAAAGGAAAGATATAAGCATCTGAATGCAGAGTTCCAAAGAATAGCAAGAAGAGATAAGAAAGCCTTCTTCAGCAATCAATGCAAAGAAATAGAGGAAAACAACAGAATGGGAAATACTAGAGATCTCTTCAAGAAAATTAGAGATATCAAGGGAACATTTCATGCAAAGATGGGCTTGATAAAGGACAGAAATGGTCTGGACCTGACAGAAGCAGAAGATATAAAGAAGAGGTGGCAAGAATACACAGAAGAACTGTACAAAAAGATCTTCATGACCCAGATAATCATGATGATGTGATCACTAGTCTAGAGCCAGACATCTTGGAAGGTGAAGTCAAGTGGGCCTTAGAAAGCATCACTACGAGCAAAACTAATGGAGGTGATGGCATTCCAGTTGAGCTGTTTCAAATCCTGAAAGGTGATGCTGTGAAAGTGCAGCACTCAATATGCCAGCAAATTTGGAAAACTTAGCAGTGGCCACAGGACTGGAGAAGGTCAGTTTTCATTCCAATTTCAAAGAAAGGCCATGCCAAAGAATGCTCAAACTACCGCACAATTGCACTCATCTCACATGCTAGTAAAGTAATGCTCAAAATTCTCCAAGCCAGGCTTCAGCAATACATGAACCGTGAACTCCCTGATGTTCAAGCTGGTTTTAGAAAAGGCAGAGGAACCAGAGATCAAATTGCCAACATCCGCTGGATCATCAAAAAGCAATAGTGTTCTAGAAAAACATCTATTTCTGCTTTATTGACTATGCTAAAGCTTTTGACTGTGTGATCACAATAAACTGTGGAAAATTCTGAAAGAGATGGGAATACCAGACCACCTGACCTGCCTCTTGAGAAATCTGTATGCAGGTCAGGAAGCAACAGTTAGAACTGGACATGGAAAAACAGACTGGTTCCATATAGAAAAAGGAGTACGTCAAGGCTGTATATCATCACCTTGCTTATTTAACTTATATGCAGAGTACATCTTGAGAAATGCTGGACTGGAAGAAACACAAGCTGGAATCAAGATTGCCAGGTGAAATATCAATAGCCTCAGATATGCAGATGACACCACTCTTATGGCAGAAAGTGAAGAGAAGTTAAAAAGCCTCTTGATGAAAGTGAAAGAGAAGATTGAAAAAGTTGGCTTAAGGCTCAACATTCAGAAAATGAAGATCATGGCATCTGGTCCCATCACTTCATGGCAAATAGATGGGGAAACAGTGGAAATGGTGTCAGACTTTATTTTGGGGGCTCCAAAATCACTGCAGATGGTGACTGCACCCATGAAATTAAAAGACGCTTACTCCTTGGAAGAAAAGTTATGACCAACCTGGATAGTACATTCAAAAGCAGAGACATTACTTTGCTGACTAAGGTCCATCTAGTCAAGGCTATGGTTTTTCCTGTGGTCATGTATGGATGTGAGAGTTGGACTGTGAAGAAGGCTGAGCACTGAAGAATTGATGCTTTTGAACTGTGGTGTTGGAGAAGACTCTTAAGAATCCCTTGGACTGCAAGGAGATCCAACCAGTCCATTCTGAAGGAGATCAACCCTGGGATTTCTTTGGAAGGAATGATGCTAAAGCTGAAACTCCAGTACTTTGGCCACCTCATGCAAAGAGTTGACTCATTGGGAAAAAGACTCTGATGCTGGGAGGGATTGGGGGCAAGAGGAGAAGGGGACTACAGAGGATGAGATGGCTGGATGGCATCACAGACTCGATGGATGTGAGTCTGAGCGAACTCCGAGAGATGGTAATGAACAGGGAGATCTGGCGTGCTGCGATTCATGGGGTTGCAAAAAGTTGGACTCGACTGAGCGACTGAACTGACTAATTGAACTGAACTGACAATGGGAATAAAGACAGTTACCTTCCCTGTTTTGGGGGAAAAACAAAATAGGAATGATACAAGTGCATCCCTAGCTATTGCGATGTTCTCATTAATTGAATCTAATTCATGAGATTTCATTCTCTTGTTTAAAGTCTAGAAGAAATGAAATGCATTTCCTGTTAAAAAAGAGGCTCTTCAAATGCTTGGAACCCAGTCGTTCTAACAATGTGTAGATAGTGACTCTGAATATTAAATGTGCCAAAAATATGAATACTCACTGAACTGTGAGAACATGATTATCAAGTAGGTTGTGCAAAGTGACTGCTCTGTTCATCTTAGAGGGGAGAGGGAATTTCACAACCAACACAACTGCATATGTTTTAAAGGTAAACTGACCTTCACTGGTTCTGCATCAGCCACTCAAAGGCTTGGTAACCAACTGTAACTCTGAATAAGATGTAGACACAGTAACCACTTCAAAGGTAATATTATTAAGTGAGATAATCCTTGTGAAGTGTTTCACTAAGGCCAGGACAAGAAGGGGGTGACAGAGGATGAGGTGGTTGGATGTCATAACCGACTCAATGGACATGAGTTTGAGCAAACTCTGGGAGACAGTGAAGAACAGGAAGCCTGGCGTGCTGCAGTCCATGGGGTCACAGAGATTCAGACATAACTGAGCAACTGAACAACAACAAATATGTACTGTAAATGCTCAAAGGTTACTATCTTGCTGTGGTTTCTCAATGCAAATCCTAAGCAAAGAGCTTTATTGCAAAGTTGTTCTCAGAAGTAACAGATAGAATTTTCCAAGCTATTTCTCCTCCCCCTCTGCTGCATCCCATCCTGTTGAGTCACTACCATCTTCCATCACCGTTCTCTCCTGTCTCTGAGTCCTTGCCCATGCAATGCTTCAGCTCCTAGAAGGACTTCTTGCACATCACCTGCCCAAATCTTAAAGATGTGCCTCTAGCCCTATCTCTTTCATGGAGATTATCATTTTTCAATCTTTGATGGCCTTGTCCTCCTTTGCCTTCCCCAGTGACACTCAAATAACATTTAGTTCTATACTGACTTGTAACTACTTTCCTTTCCACAATAATGTGTCTTTTCAACCAACTAAATTAAATATTTTGAGGGCAAGGATGATGTCTTGTTCCCTAGCCTAGTTCAGTGTCATAGCAGCAATTATTT
Organism: Nanger dama; assembly: GCA_917880005.1. NCBI lineage: Eukaryota > Metazoa > Chordata > Mammalia > Artiodactyla > Bovidae > Nanger > Nanger dama. The sequence goes on from CAKJTW010000007.1 coordinate 45,424,299, forward strand.
GTTGAATTAACACAGGTAACTGACTGTGACAAAAGCACCTTCTGTAAACATAGATTCTGTGAAACTTTATACAGTGATAGTTTTTATTCATAAGGTTATGAATCATCCTTCCAGAGACAGAAGAAAAACACACTTAGGCTGGAAGAGATAATATCAAATTGGAACCTTCATTTCTAAATCATTCCTGTCTCCCAAGGCCTTTAAGGTGACAAATCAAAACTTTTAATCATTTGTGAAAGAGTCCAGATGACTTTTTGTGTTGTTCGAGCAAAAATATATTAGGATTCATCAGGCTTCAAGTGACAACAACCTAATCTAATTATTTTAAGGAAAGGGGAATTTACTGGTTCAAATAACTCTAAAGTCTGAAGCTAATGTGTGCTATTTTGACATCAAATGATATTAGCAGGGCTCAGTTTATCTCTTAGCTACCCTTCATTACAATCTAAGCTTCAGGAGAAGCCATGATGGCAGCAGGTCCAGTCTGCATGCTTCCTGGTTCAGTTCCAGGAGGGTGGCCATATTCTCTTTCCCAAAAGTCACCAAGGCAGTCTCTCTGGTTGAATCCTATGAGCACCTTTGAGCCAATCACCAGGACAAGAAGAGATAGCACACAGACCTGCTGAGGCCCACACCTCCACACCCGCACCTCTAGGTCACTGCTGTTAGTAGGCTTCCTGGGGCCACAGAGATGGAGAGTCAGGAGGGGAGGTTCCTTGGAGGCAAATGGATACAAGTATTAGAGAGTGGGTGAGGGTATACTGGAGAAACATTTGAACTCACAGACTACTAGGCACATACTAAATCTTTCATTCAGTGACTTAAGCAGGTTTCTCTTCCTCCATGAAGCACTAAGACTGTGCTTCCAGGCTTTTTAATGTCATCAGTTCAGTTCAGTCCAGTTCAGTCACTCAGTCGTGTCTGACTCTTTGCGACCCCATGAATCACAGCACGCCAGGCCTCCCTGTCCATCACCATCTCTCGGAGTTCACTCAGACTCACGTCCATCAAGTCTGTGATGCCATCCAGCCATCTCATCCTCTGTAGTCCCCTTCTCCTCCTGCCCCCAATCCCTCCCAGCATCAGAGTCTTTTCCAATGAGTCAACTCTTCGCATGAGGTGGCCAAAGTACTGGAGTTTCAGCTTTAGCATCATTCCTTCCAAAGAAATCCCAGGGCTAATCTCCTTCAGAATGGACTGGTTGGATCTCCTTGCAGTCCAAGGGACTTGCAAGAATCTTCTCCAACACCACAGTTCAAAAGCATCAATTCTTCAGTGCTCAGCCTTCTTCACAGTCCAACTCTCACATCCATACATGACCACTGGAAAAACCATAGCCTTGACTAGACAGACCTTAGTTAACAAAGTAATGTGTCTCTGCTTTTGAATATGCTATCTAGGCTGGTCATAACTTTTCTTCCAAGGAGTAAACGTTTTTAATTTCATGGGTGCAGTCACCATCTGCAGTGATTTTGGAGCCCCCAAAAATAAAGTCTGACACTGTTTTCACTGTTTCCCCATCTATTTCCCATGAAGTGATGGGACCGGATGCCATGCTCTTCATTTTCTGAATGTTGAGCTTTAAGCCAACTTTTTCACTCTCCTCTTTCACCTTCATCAAGAGGCCCTTTAGCTCCTCTTAACGTCATGGTATACAGAAAATAATAATAATCCTGCATTACACTGAGTGTTGAGAAAGCCAGGGTCTCAGCACTGCCTAGAACAGCAACTCGTGGGTGGGAAAGCTGTGCCTAGGAGGTAGCATGATTATGTGGAGAGACCACCTAGTCAGGTGAAATCTTAAGGCTTGGCTTTTAGATTCAGATTTTCCATTTACTTGCTGTAAGTAGGTAAGGCAAGTCTCAATTCCTGTTTCCTCATTGGTAAAATCAGGATAAAAATACATATTCAGCCTAACTCACAGAGTTTGGGGGGAGGGGGGAAGCCACATAAAAGAATGCCTCTCAGTGTGTTTTGTTAACTACAGAGTGTTATACAAATGTGAGGCATTATTTCTATTTGGGGAACTGAGTTAACCAACTAAAAATAAGTTGGGATACGGGAGCTCCCTCCAAAAATGTCTTCCACTGAGTTTATACTACTATATGATTTTACTTCATAGCTAAATGGATCCATAGAGGTCCTTGAGGTTGCTCAGTGTAGAGACAGCTAACACTATGAATACATGTTGGTCAAACAGGGTCAACCAGGATACGCAAACTTATTAAATCTTAGATTATTGATATCATTACTTTAAAAGATATCTGAAAGAACACTGAGCCTCATGTGCCTAAGCAAACATAAAGTAGAACCAGGATTAACCAAAACCATAGTAAAGGGTCACAATGGACATATAGTTGTAAGCTTAATCCCCTAAGCAAGAACATATGTTAACAAAAACACAGAAGCAAATTACAGAAGTTAAGTGGGGGAAGTAGAAGATTCCAAAGACAAGGAGTGCTGACGAAGCAGGCCAGACTTCTTCTGAACAGAAATTAGTGCTCCTCCAGAATGCAAAACTATGCCATGAACACACAGCACAAGTAGAAATGTTCATCACAGTAGACACAATCTTAAAATCAAGCTCGACAAGCAAGTTCTCCAATTCCTTTGTAAAAAGAGAAGATAACGAACTGATGCCACAAGAATCTTGATTCCCACCTCACTTGTCCCTCCTAAAGTCTTTCTGCCTAAAAATGATGATATAAAATGAAAAAAATTGAATTTTATGATTTTCCTCTTCTACCAGATTCCTTCTGTAAAATGTACTTTGGAAGAAGAGAAGGAACAGGGTCCAGATAATGTCAATTGACATACACAGAATTAGACCCTACTTGAATTCTGGGTAGTGTGTTTAGCAGAAATTCTGACAAGCAAAATAGAAAAAATAATATGTAGAATATAATTAACTCTTTATATGCAGATTCAACATATAAAAATATAGAATTAAATCTTGAATAATCTCAAGAGGCCCTCAAGATGAAAGAAAGACACGGTGATTACACCTCTAAGAATAATAATACATTAGTAAAGCTCCAGTGCTCTTGCCTGGAAAATCCCATGGACAGAGGAGCCTGGTGGGCTGCAGTCCATGGGGTCGTGAAGAGTCGGACATGACTGAGCGACTTCACTTTCACTTTTCACTTTCAAGCATTGGAGAAGGAAATGGCAACCCACTCCAGCGTTCTTGCCTGGAGAATCCCAGGGACGGGGGAGCCTGGTGGGCTGCCGTCTATGGGGTCGCACAGAGTTGGACATGACTGAAGTGACTTAGCAGCAGCAAAAGGCCAAATCCCGATTCCTCCTTTGCAGCCCCCTTCTAGTTTGTAAGCAAAATTTAAGTGTCACAAATACCTCCGTGCCTCAAAGTTTGCTTCATTAAAAATACAGTTAAATTAGCCTCTTTTTGTCTATACAAGGACATGAAGAGTAGGAAGGGGAAATGTATGTGAAAGTATCACACTGTAGCCAGAGTAAGGTTTGTGGGTTTTTTAAACAGAAATTTAATCATGTTAACCCACTTCCTTCTTAAAATATTTTAGTAACTTCTATATGCTTTTAGGCAAATTATTATTACTCTTTTATATCAAGATATTATTGACATACACTATTATATTAGTTCCCCTGGTAGCTCAGCTGGTAAAGAATCTGCCTGCAATGCAGGAGACCCCAGTTCGATTCCTGGGACAGAAAGATCTGCTGGGGAAGTGACAGGCTTACCCAGGCCAGTATTCTTGGGCTTCCCTGGTGGCTCAGCTGGTAAAGAATCTACCTGCAATGCGGGAGACCTGGGTTTGATCCCTGGGTTGGTTGGGAAGATCCCCTGGAGAAGGGAATGAAGGTTACCCACTCCACTATTCTAGCCTGGAGAATTCCATGGATTGTACTGTCCATGGGGTCACAAAGAGTTGGACATGACTGAACAACTTTCATTTCATATTATATTAGTTTCAAGTATACAACATAATGATTCCATATTTTATATATTACAAACTGATCATCACTATAAATCCAGTTAGCATCCATCATCATTAAAAAACAAATGAAAAACCATAGTGTGGCTACAGTGTGGTACTTTCACATACTTTTTTGATAGGAAGAGTGGTATTTGTGTGTGTGTGTGTGTGTGTATTCTTTTAATGGAGCAAACTTTGAGGCACTGAGATACTTGTGTGTTGACACTTGAATTTTACTTAAAAATCAGGAGGCTGCAAACAAGGAGTCAAGGAGCATCTGGAGAAGAGAGTATGGGGCACAGAGAAGCGAGATGAGAGATTCTGAGCTAGAATTTACCTGTGTGTTCAGGGGACATCAAGGAGGCTAGTGTGGCTGGAGAGGAATGTAAAGAAAGAGTGGTAGAAGATGAGGTCAGATAGCTAGCAAGAAGACAGTCACATAGGGCTCTGTGCTGCTGCTGCTAAGTCGCTTCAGTCGTGTCCAACTCTGTGAGACCCCATAGACGGCAGCCCACCAGGTTCCCCCGTCCCTGGAATTTTCCAGGCAAGAACGCTGGAGTGGGTTGCCATTTCCTTCTCCAATGAATGAAAGTGAAAAGTGAAAGTGAAGTAGCTCAGTCATGTCCAAGTCTTTGCGACCCCATGGACTGCAACCTACCAGGCTCCTCCCCCATGGGATTATCCAGGCAAGAGTACTGGAGTGGGGTGCCACTGCCTTCTCTGATAGGGCTCTATAAAAATGAGCTAAGGACCATGAGATTCACTGTGAGATGCAAAGTTAAGATGAAACTTGGTGGGGCCATGTGGGACTCCCAGGCACAGAGCCTTTTGTCCCCCATTTCTTATAGGCAAGACTCTAGCCACTATGAGCTTCCTGGAGTTCCAAAGGGTGGATTCTAACAGTTGCTGATCAAGGGAGGAGCAGCCAAGAAATTTCCTGATGCAAGATTAAAGGGACCAGAAAAGCTCATCAAGATAAGGAGACTGACCAAGTGAGATTGGAGAAATATCACCAACCTCAGATATGCAGATTATACCACTCTATTGGCAGGAATTAAAGAGCCTCTTAAGGGTAAAAGAGGAGAGTGGAAAAGTTGGGTTAAAACTCAACATTCAAAACTTAGATTGTGGCATCTTGTCCCATCACTTCATGGCAAATATAAGGGGAAAAAGTGAAAGCAGTGACAAACTTTATTTTCTTGGGCTCCAAAATCACTGTGGACCATAATTGCTGCCATGAAATTAAAAGAAGCTTGCTCCTTGGAAGGAAAGCTATGACATACTTAGACAGCATATTAAAAGCAGACACATCACTTTGCCAACAAAGGTCTACATAGTCATAGCTATGGTTTTTCCAGTAGTCATGTATGGATGTGAGAGCTGGACCAAAAGAAAGCTGAATGCCGAAGAAATGCTTTGAATTTTGCATCAAAATTGCTGGAGAAGACTCTTGAGAGTCCCTTGGACTGCAAGGAGATCAAACCAGTCAAATGTAAAGGAAACCAACTCTGAATAGTCATTTGAAGAACTGATGCTGAAGCTGAAGCTCCATTACTTTGGCCACCTGATGTGAAGAGCTGACTCACTGGAAAAGACTCTGATGCTGGGCAAGATTGAAGGCAAAAGGAGAAGAGGGCAGCAGCAGATAAGACGGTTAGATAAAATCACCGACTCAATGGACATGCGTTTGAGCAAACTCTGGGAGATAATGAAGGACAGAGAAGTCTGGTGTGCTGCAGACCATGGGGTTGCAAAGAGTAGGGCACAATTTAGTGAATGAACACCTCCACCACCACCTAAAACAAGATTAAGAGACTGCAGGCCCTGCTCATACCCTAATCTTGTCAGAGACCCCACCTTTGCCCCCATTATAAAAACCCTCACCAAGTTCATTGAGGTTGAGACAGTTTTTAAGCAGAAGCCTAATGTGTCTCCCTTTGCCTGGCAAAGTAATAAAGCTATCCCTTTCTGCTTCACCCCAAACTCTGGTCTCTAGGATTTTATTCAGCACTGGTGTTTAGAGAAGCTGAGCTTTCAGTAACAATGATGGAACATTTGAGTAGAGCTCTAATGTAATCTGGCTTTCACTGTAATGAGATTGACTCTGCCTTCTTTGTGGAGGACAGTGTAAGTAGCAATAGCAGATACAGGGAGACTAGTGAAAGGTTTACTGTTTCGCTATTTAACTCTTGTTTTTCAGTCACTAAGTCATGTCCAACTCTGGGACCCCACGGACTGCAGCACACCAGGCTTCCCTGTCTTTCACTATCTCCCGGAGTTTGCTTAAACTCATGTCCATTTAACTCTTATCTTAATTTATATCCCTGTTTCAATTCCTTGGGGAAGTCTTTCCAATCTTCTATATTCTCTTATAATTCATGTATCGATCATTAACATAGTACTTGGCATCTTTGCAATTTTATATTTATTTATGTGATTACCTGATTAATATTTGTCTCCTCCACTGGTCCACGAGTTCCTTCAGGAAAAAGAGCCAATCAGCTTTTCCTTCTCCAGGGTCTAGCAGAGTATATAAAACAAGTGGAGCACAATAAATGCAAATAAAGAAAGAAAGAAAGGAAGGAAAAAGGAGGGAGGGAGGAAAGGAAGGAAGATACGAAAGCAAGAAGGAAGAGAGGGAGAGGAAAAATATTCACACAAGAGTTATCTTGCAGATTTTGATATAGTTGCTCCAAAATAATGCAATAATTTTGGGGCAAACAGAGAGGAGTTTTTGCCAAAGATGCAGGAAGGGTCATTCCCCACCATCCAAGGAAAGTTTGGTTTATCAAGAAATATCAGTAAAAGCTAACATTTATTGAGAGCTTACTAGATTCCAAGTGCTTATTTAAATTATCTTGTTGAATCCTCTTACCAGCCTTAAGGAGTTTATATTATTACAGTTTTCAGATGAACAAATGTACTTAAGAGGGGTTAGTTACACAGCCAATAATCTACAGAGCTTGGAGCTCAAACCTTCCTGTTTAGCTGCCATGCACATTGCCTCCTGCAGGGACAGTCAATAGCAATTTTATTAAAGATTTAGCTCCTGCAATCACATTTCTGAAAATCCATTGTGTCAAACAAATAGCAGGGTTCAAATGCAGATGAATTTCTGCCTCTCATCTAGTGTGTACATTTCCCCCCAACAGAAACAATTCCAATCAGTGTCATATGGTTTCATTTGAAATTTTAATGAGGCACAACAAATAAAAAGGAGGAAGAGAAGAGAATGGGAAATCAGAGCTACCTAACCGTAGATCTGAGAAACTGTATTTGCTGCAGTATTAAAGTACAAAACAGAATCTTTCATCTCAAATACCATTTAAAAGGCCTTGGTTTGTTTAACATATTAACAAAGAATATAATTTAATGTCACTGTGAGACATAGAATAATTCTTATTTCAAAATGTTCAATAAAAATGATAATTGCCACAAAAATGAATCTCTCCTTTTGATAAACCTTTAGAGAGAAACAGGAGAAAAGTCAATTTTAGGCTATTCTTTGAAATTCTTTCATCACAGCTGCATAATGAAACATGAAGTTTCTAAAATATTTATGAAAACTTTCATTTGTCAAGTATTTACAGTGAATTTTACTTTTCTCAAAGAGAAACCTACTATTTTTCTTATAAGAATGCATGTGTATGTATACATATATAAACATATATATGGTTAGAGACAGAGATATATAAGTATATAGGTATGTATATGTCTATAAATACGAATATATATATATATATCGTTCTCTCATAAACAGCTGGCAGGAATGTAAACTAGTTTAACCTTTTAGAAGGCAATTAAGCACACATCAAATCATTATTATATAACTTTTATATTCTTGATTCAATGATACATTGTCTACAACACTACACATAGAAAATCCTAGAGAAGCCACCAGATAACTACTGCTGCTGCTGCTGCTAAGTCACTTCAGTCGTGTCCGACTTTGTGTGACCTCATAGATGGCAGCCCACCAGGCTCCCCCGTCCCTGGGATTCTCCAGGCAAGAACACTGGAGTGGGTTGCCATTGCCTTCTATAACGCATGAAAGTGAAAGTGAAGTAGCTCAGTCGTGTCTGACTCTTGGCAACCCCATGGACTGCAGCCCACCAGGCTCCTCCGTCCATGGGATTTTCCAGGCAAGAGTACTGGAGTAGGGTGCCATTGCCTTCTCCGAGATAACTACTAGACCTCATCAATGAATTTGGTAAAGTTACAGGATACAAAAATTAATAAACAGAAATTGTTGTGTCTCTATACATAATAACAAACTAGCAGAAAGAGAAATTAAGGAAACAATTTCATTTACATTGCATCAAAAATAAGAAAATATCTAGGAATAAACTTAACTAAGGAGGCAAAAGACGTTTACTCAGAAAACTGTAACACTAATGGAAGACAACGCAAACTGGAAAGTCACTCAGTGTTCTTGGGTTTGAAGAATCAACATTCTTAAAATGACTATGCTACTTAAGGCAATCTACAGATTCAACGCAATCTCTATCAAAATACCAGTGACATTTTTCACAGAATTAAAGGAAATGAATGTGAAATCTGTATGGAAACACAAAAGACCCCAAATAACCAAAACAATCTTGAGATAGAACAGAGCTGGAGGAATCATGCTCCCTGACTTCATACTATATTACAAAGCTACAGTAATCAAAAGAGGATGGTCCTGCCACAAAAGCAGACACATAGATCAAAGAAACAGATTGCCTAGAAATAAATCCATGCACTTATGGTCAATTACTCTACAAAACAGAACATCAGAATATACAATAGAGAAAAGACAGTCTCTTCAATAAGAGGTTCTAAGGAAACTAGACAGCTGCATGTGAAAGAATAAAATTAAAACATTCTCTAGCATCATACATAAAAATAAAATCAAAATAGATGATCAAATCAAATCAAAAACAAATCAAATCAAAATCAAATCAAAAACATGATCAGACACTAAAAAACTATTAGAGGAAAACACAGGCAGAAAACTCTTCAACATAAATCACAGCAATATTTTTTTAATCCATCTCCTATAGTAAAGAAAATAAAAGCAAAAATAAACAAATGGGATGTAATTAAGCTTAAGAAGCTTTTGCACAGAAAAGAAACCATCAATAAATGAAAAGACAACCTACTTAATGGGAGAAAATATTTGCAAATGATATGACTGATAAGGGATCTCCAACATATCCAACATATATAAACAACTTGTACAGCTCAATATCATAAAATCAAACCACCCCACTGAAAAAATGGCCAGAATAACTGAACAGACATTTCTCCAAAGAGAAAATGCAGATAGCCAACAGCTACATGAAAAGGTGCTCAACTTCACTAGTTGGAAATGCCAAAAAACTTCACAACTGTCAGAATGGCTACCATCAAAAGAACACAAACAACAAATGTCGGCAAGGCTGTGGAGAAAAGGGAACCCTGTACACTGTTGGTGGGAATGTAATTGGTGCAGCCACTATGGAACACAGTATGGAAGTTTCTCAGAAAACTAAAAATAGAACTCCCATATGACCAGCAATTTCACTCCTGGTGTATATATCTCCCCCCAAAATCCAGTAATCTGATAGGATATATTCACCCCAAAGTTCATAGCAGCTTTATTAACAATAGCCCAGATATGGAAGCAACTTAGAAAAGCAAAGGAGACAAGGAAAGATATAAGCATCTGAATGCAGAATTCCAAAGAATAGCAAGAGATGAGAAAGCCTTCTTCAGCGATAAATGCAAAGAAATAGAGGAAAACAACAGAATGGGAAAGACTAGAGATCTCTTCAAGAAAATTAGAGATACCAAGGGAACATTTCATACAAAGATGGGCTCGATAAAGGACAGAAATGGTCTGGACCTGACAGAAGCAGAAGATATTAAGAACAGGTGGCAAGAATACATGGAAGAACTGTACAAAAAGATCTTCACGACCTGGATAATCACGATGGTGTGATAACTCATCTAGAGCCAGACATCCTGGAATGTGAAGTCAAGTGGGCCTTAGAAAGCATCACTACAAACAAAGCTAGTGGAGGTGATGGCATTCCAATTGAGCTATTTCAAATCCTAAAAGATGATGCTGTGAAAGTGCAGCACTCAATATGCCAGCAAATTTGGAAAACTTTGCAGTGGCCACAGGACTGGAAAAGGTCAGTTTTCATTCCAATTTCAAAGAAAGGCAATGCTAAAGAATGTTCAAACTACCGCACAATTGCACTCATCTCACATGCTAGTAAAGTAATGCTCAAAATTCTCCAAGCCAGGCTTCAGCAATGCATGAACCGTGAACTCCCTGATGTTCAAGCTGGTTTTACAAAAGGCAAACGGACCAGAGATGAAATTGCCAACATCTTCTGGATCATCGAAAAAGCAAGAGAGTTCCAGAAAAACATCTATTTCTGCTTTATTGACTATGTCAAAGCCTTTGACTGTGTGGATCACAATAAACTGTAGACAATTCTGAGAGAGATGGGACTATCAGACCACCTGACCTGCCTCTTGAGAAATCTGTATGCAGGTCAGGAAGCAACAGTTAGAACTGGACATAGAAAAATAGACTGATTCCAAATAGGAAAAGGAGTACATCAAGGCTGTATATAGTCACCCTGCTTATTTAACTTATATGCAGAGTACATAATGAGAAATGCTGGACTAGAAGAAACACAAGCTAGAATCAAGATTGCCGGGAGAAATATCAATAACCTCAGATATGCAGATGACACCACTCTTATGGCAGAAAGTGAAGGGGAGCTAAAAAGCCTCTTGATGAAAGTGAAAGAGCAGAGTAAAAATGTTGGCTTAAAGCTCAACATTCAGAAAACGAAGATCATGGCATCTGGTCCCATCACTTCATGGGAAATAGATGGAGAAACAGTGGAAACAGTGTCAGACTTTATTTTGGGAGGCTCCAAAATCACTGCAGATGGTGACTGCACCCATGAAATTAAAAGACGCTTACTCCTTGGAAGAAAAGTTATGACCAACCTAGATAGCATATTCAAAAGCAGAGACATTACTTTGCCAACTAAGGTCCGTCTAGTCAAGGCTATGGTTTTTCCTGTGGTCATGTATGGATGTGAGAGTTGGACTGTGAAGAAAGCTGAGCACCTAAGAGCTGATATTTTTGAACTGTGGTGTTGGAGAAGACTCTTGAGAGTCCCTTAGATTGCAAGGAGATCCAACCAGTCCATTCTGAAGGAGATTAGCCCTGGGATTTCTTTGGAAGGAATGATGCTGAAGCTGAAACTTCAGTACTTTGGCCACCTCATGCAAAGAGTTGACTCATTGGAAAAAAGACTTTGATGCTGGGAGGGATTGGGGGCAGGAGGAGAAGGGGACGACAGATGATGAGATGGCTGGATGGCATCACTGACTTGATGGACGTGAATCTGAGTGAACTCCAGGAGTTGGTGATGGACAGGCAGGCCTGGCGTGCTGCGATTCATGGGGTCGCAAAGAGTCGGACACGACTGAGCAACTGAACTGAACTGAACTGAACTAAGTGTCCATCAACAGATGAATGGAGAAAGATGTGAGAGAGATATATATACAAACATATATATATATATAGTTTTCCTCATAGCTCAGTCAGTAAAGAATCTGCCTGCAGTTCAGAAGACTCGGGTTCAATTCCTGGGTTGGGAAGATCCCTTGGAGATGGAAATTGCCACCCATTCCAGTATTCTTGCCTGGAGAATCTCATAGATAGAGGAGCCTGACAGGCTCCTTGTGTCCATGCGGTCACAAGAGTCGGACACAACTTAGCGACTAAACCACCAAACCATATATATATATATACGGTGGGATACTAGTCAGTGATACAAAAAAATAAAATGAATTTTGCCATTTGCAGCAAAATGGATGTACCTTAAGGGCATTATACTTAGTGAAATAAGTCAGACAGAGAAACACAAGTACTGTACAATATCCCTTAAATGTGGAATCTACAAAACAGAACAAACCAGTGAATATAACAAAAAGAAGCCATCTCAGAGATACAGAGAGCTAACTAGCTGTTACCAGTGAGAAGAAGGAAATAGGAAGGGACAGTTAGGGGTACAAACAATTTGTTATAAAATAAGTGACAAGGATATATTGTATAGCACAAGGAATACAGCCAATATTTTATAATTATAAATGGAGTACAACTTTTAAAAATTGTGAATCACTACATTGTACACCTGTAACTTATATAGTATTGTACAGCAACTATACTTCAATAAAAATAGCAATAATACTACATTTAGTCATTTATGACTGTATAGAAAGATTAAGTATAGTTATCTTTGTATAATTTATAGCAATAACAACCACAAAGATATAATCTAAACTAGAGACAATCAGTCATAAATATGGCATATCCAAATACTGGAATACTATGCAGCCCTTAGAAATGAGTCTACAAAAGTACATTTGCTGACCTGGGACTATGTTAACAGTACATCATTAAATGAAAAAGCTAGTTTATAAATAACAAGCATAGGCATTCCCTGGCAGTCCAGTGGTTAGGACTCCTTGCTTTCACTGCCAAAGGCATAGGTTCAATCCCTGGTCAGACTAATCCCACAAGCCATGTAGTATGACCAAAAAATACATAATTTAAAAAAAATAGTAAGCATGTTTCTACTTTTTTAAAATATACATAGTACACAGAGAAATAAGTCTGAAAGAACAATTATCAAAATAACATTAGTTGTATATGGAAACTGAGATTATGAACTACCATAATGCAATGTATGTGATGTATGACTCTGTGTGTATAGATACAAAGATAAATATATATGATTTTCACAATTTTCCAATGGAAAAAATTGGCCATGGTTTACAATCCTCTCTCAAAAAACAACTACCAATTTTTAGAAATTGAATCCTTATAGCCAGTTAAAAATGATGAGAAATAAAATATACATCAAAGTCAAAAGTTTAAGATATTTAATAAAGGTGTAGCTAATAAAACAAAATTTACCTAACAGTTTTGCCTAACTGTATATTAAACCATACATAAATAATGGTTACCTACACCTTTTTACAAAGATATCCTACCTCAGTCAGTTATTTCACCTCATCTGCATTTTCCCTAGGTCTTTTGAGAATGTTCCAGAAGCTACATCGAGTGCCTTTCTATAATAAAAATACCACTGTGTTCCCACTCAGCTTGTTAAGAAATCAAAGAAAGAAATTAAGTTAGTTTGGCATGATTTGTTTTTGATGAACCCATGTTGCCTCCTAATTATCACATTATTTTCCTCCAGATGTTTGCAAATTGAGTGAGCACAGACATTCTCTTTGTTGACATGCACCATGAAAGCCCTGGACAATAGACTATGTTTGAAAGCTTTCGAGTTATTGAGTTTGCTAGCAGTTAAAACAGAGCTTATCTGGCTGAAGAAACAAGTGTGCACGTACTTTAAAACATGACTATAATCATTAAAATTGGCTACGTAAAAAGAATGAGCTAATGATGAAAAATCCTCTGAAACCTATACTCTAAGGAAAACCCAGGATCTGCTCTTAACCACTTCAAATGAACAGAAGGTGGTACTGATATGAAAACACAAACATACAAGTAAATAAAAGCAGACACTTAGCTATACAGCTACAGGTAAAAACCCTCATATATCTGTAATTTGGCAACACACAGATCATCTTTAATATGCTTTATTCCATTTTTGCAGTTTCATTGCAGCATACAGTCCCCTGGTGCATAATGAAGACCTAACTTCGGGCAAGGTAAACAAGGTAATAAAGCTGCAGTTTTCCCAATACTTTTATCTCTTATCAGCAATAGCAGTGAGTGGACAAAACACTTGCCAAGACTATTGACCTCCATGTCTCTTTATCTACAAAGCAAGGTTAATGATGCCCGACTGGGAAAGGGGTTTGATGAATGAATGAGACATACTGTGAAGAAAAAGTACTAACAGTAAGTGTGTGCTAAGTCACTTCAGTCGTGTCTGACTCTTTGAGATCCCATGGACTATGGCCCGCCAGGCTTCTCTGTCCATGGGGTTCTCCAGGCAAAAATGCTGGAGTGGGTTGCCATCCCCCTTCTCCAGGAAATCTTCCCAACCCTGGGATCAAACCTGCATCTCTTAAGTCTCTTGCATTGGCAGGCAGGCTCTTTATCACTAGCATTACCTGGGAAGCCTTAACAAAATAAGTAGTAATCTAATACATATTTTAAAAAGACATATATAAAAAAGACATAGACATATAATATTTTAAATATTCCCTTTGAACTGTAACAGAAGTGGAAGGAAGAGCTACTGTGAGGCTGGGAAGTTGATTAGGTTGTTTTATAATCTAAGAAACACAAATGCCTATTAATTTACTCTTGGCAAAATTGCCCAAGTCAATACTTTATGGATTTAATGTGATAGCACTGGAAAGCTTATGAAATTACAAGGCAAGGAAAGTTTCTCTTTAGTGTTCCTATAACTCCTTAATCTATCTCCTTACAACTATTTTTGAGAGAATAACCGAGAAGTCAGGATTCACCAAAAAAAAAAAAAAAAAATCCTTTATTACAGCCAAATGCCCTGAACTGGTTGATTATATAACTATAAATACTCAAAAGGTAAAAAGAGAAAGAAGAGAGAACAAACTGGAGAAAAGGAAGAGGGAAGTAAGAAACAGAAAGGGAATGAAAGAAACTAAACACTAGAAACTCAAACAATGAGCATCCCTATAAAATAAACTCCACATACTTGCTTACCTTTATCACACCCTGGATTCCCAGGAAGTCCTTCTTGATATTCTTTACTATCTTGAAATTTTCAAGAAATTTTCAATTTTGAAATGTTTGTCAGTACGTCTGACTTATTCTGCTATTTTCTTGCAGAGTTACATGTGTGCTGGGAACTTCCTGACATCACAAGATAACTTTCCACACTACCATAGACTTTGTAGTACTAGGTCAAACAACAAAGCTCTGCTGAGAAGCAGACGCAGAGGGGTTGGTTAACTGTACCTACTAGTTCCCATCATCATTTTGCCTTGAATTTGACTTTTATTAAAAGTTTTTTTTTAATGTGAACCATTTTTAAAGTAGTTATTGAATTTGTTACAATATTGTTTTTGTTTCATGTTTTGGTTTTTGGCTTCGAGGCATGGAGGATCTTAGCTCCTCAACCAGGTATCTAATTGGCATCTTCTGCATTGGAAAGTCAAGTCATAACCACTGGTCCATAAGGGAAGCCCCACGTGAATTTGATTTAAATTCAACAAAAGTATAAATTTCAACATACTAAGTGACCACTTGGAATGCTGAAAACATATTTGTACAATGTGCCACAAGGATTCATAGCACAGAACATATTCTTCATTTTACTTTCCCCTTTATAGGATCTTCCTTCACAAATTCCCCCAAGCATGTCTGATTCTCACACTGAATCCTGGTGGCTCAGAACCCTCCACCGCAGTTCCTTTAACTACTTGCTGCATATAGTGCTTTCCCACGCACATCATGCTGCCGTCTTTCCTCTGTCAAGACTCTTGTTTTGCGTGTTTCTTTGGAGGTTGGTCTCTGGCAGGTAATCTGTGTAGAAAGATTGTTCCTCCCGTCTAACACATTTATATTTTAACATGCTTTCTGAAGACACGGTGATTTAACCCAAAGAAATATGTAGGGAACCATGAGCCCTTAGGTTGGCTGGTAAAGAGAGATTTAGGGGAAGATGACCGCATGCGCGTGTGTTTGCCTCATGCTGTGCTGTGGTTGGTTGCAGGGAAGGTGACCGCATGCGCATGTGTGCCTCATGCTGCGCTGTGGTTGGTTGCAGGGAAGATGACCGCATGCGCATGTGTGCCTCATGCTGTGCTGTGGTTGGTTGCGGGGAAGATGACCACACGCGCGTGTGTGCCTCATGCTGCGCTGTGGTTGGTTGCTCACGTGTCTGGCTCTTTGTGACCCTATGGACCGTAGCCCGCCAGGCTCCTCCGTCCATGGGGATTCTCCAGGCAAGAATACTGGGGTGGGCTGCCATGACCTCCTCCAGAGGATCTTCCCAACCCAAGGATCAAACCCAGGTCTCCCGCACTGCTGGTGGATTCTTTACCATCTGAGCCACCAAGGAAGCCCAAGAATACTGGAGTGGGTAGACTGTCCCTTCTCCAGGGGATCTTCCTGACCCAGGAATTGAACCAGGGTCTCCTTCATTGCAGGAGGATTCTTTACCAGCTGAGCTACCAGGAAAGCCCATGTGGACCTCATGGAACCCATCAGATCAGATCATATAGATAGCTGACTAGCCTTCAATTAAAAAGCTATAAGCCACCCCACCTGTAATCCTACCAGGTCAAAGGGTGATATAATCACGGGACTGAAGATTTGGAAATAGACACTAATGAATTAAAAACAAAAGGGGAGGGAATTCTCTGGCAGTTCAGTTGTTAGTACTCCCTGCTTCCACTGCCAAGGGTGTCAAGGGCATGAGTTCAATCCTGGGACAGGGAACTAAGATCCCACAAGCTGCTTGGCGTGGCCAAAAACAAACAAACAATAGCGAAATGGGGAGAATGATTATAGGTGTCTAAAATGGCATTGAAATGTAAATTCCTATCTAATTCAACCTCCATTTTGTAACATGGAGAGTGCTTGAGTTACACACAGCTGTATATGTCAAACTATGCTCTGGTTCACAGATAAGCATGCAGCTCTTTTGGAAAGTTCGAAGAGAAATGCTTGCCACCTCCTTTGATTGGAATCATCTCTCTTAATACTGATAGACAAATGTGAATTTACAATCAAACTGTCTCAAAAAGGCTATAAAGTATTGTTATTTGGGGTAGCAACATTAAAACAAAATGTAAGGATTTCATCAAAATGGTCACTCTAGCAAGGAAATAAATCAAAATTAAACTTCAAAACTCAGCATGTCCAATAGCAGCACTTCTAAATCAAACAAGGACATTTTAATACTGTAACACCTTCACCAAGGGATTTCAAAGTCTTAATGGCAAAATAATCATCCTCGTTTACTTGAACTGCAAAAACTGTTTTTCCTTTGCCTAGCATAAAGTAAAAGATAAAGATAGTTCTCCCTTAGAACTGCAGAATCAGAAAATGACTTTCTCTGTTATGATGTATTAGTAGAAAAACTAGATCTGAGAGTTTGGCAGAAATTGTATCATGTTTAGCTCATTCTTTGTTCACATAAAATTATGAGATCACTAAAACCCAGGTACATATGGAGGATTACACAGGTGATAAGGATTTTCCTTTGTAATATTAGTTCAAAGATAACTGTCCAGAAATAGTCATAAATAAGAATGCACTTTGAACCATGAAACATCTTTGCCCTTAAGCCCTTCTGAGAGTATCTCAAAGTACTGCACCATCACAATCCCAGTTTTTCCCCCAGAAGATCTGTTTTCATTACACCAGTTTCTTGTTATTTGAGTCAATTTCGTGAATTAGCAAAGACTTGCGTTTTCTTCTTTTTTCCTCCCACTAACAAACTTTCAGACTGTTTCCTAATTGTTACAGTCTCCATCTACAAAGACAAGAGTTGAAAACTCTTATTTATGATTCCTGCCCCAGTTTTAGAGTAAACAAAGAATCATCAAAATGGATGTTTTGGTTTTTTGAGTTGCTTATATATTGAGTTTCTAAACTTTTCCTAGCTTAGCTAGCATGGACACCAACTGTATCTAGAAAATTACAAAGCCTGAGATATATCTTTGGACTGATTAAATTACATATGTAATTATTTGTGAATATAAATAATTGGATATAAAATTAATAAAAGGATATATATTTTCCCCCCCTCTGGCTCTCATTTTAATGCTGTATCTCCTACACAAGTGATTTTTAAATGTGATCCAAAATTCCTGTAGGGTAACTGTTAATCATAAAATACAATTCATTTGATTTATATATAAATTACTAAAATTATTTGCAATCATTTGCCACTCATATCACATCAAAATCAGGTTTTTATTTGGGATTCATTTTATCTGAAGTTTGTGGTAGTTTTTTGGAGTTTTGTCAACAGCAATGTGTAATGCATGAAAAATTCCCATGTTTTCAAAGTGACATACCAACACCCTCAAACATTTTAAAGGCACAGAAAAGGTTTTTCACTTGAATAACATACTCCAAGTTCTGTAGTTTAATTCCACCTCTCTCTTACCATCTCTTGCCCCTTCCAAACTGCTACCCTCATTTCTATTCCTCTGATGTAAATCTCATCACATTTTTGAGAGTTTGTCCTGATGACAAACACATTGACTTCTGAGCCTCCCATTTATCCCTGGGAGAACTGATCACCTCCTCCTACTAGCTAAGCAGTTAATCTATCCTGGTTAACAATTTAAGTAAGACATCTGTGCTTGTCTCCTCAGGCTGCTATAACAAAGTACCATAAACTGGATGGCTTTAAAAACAAGAATTTACTCCCTCACCATTATGGAAGGTAGAAATCCAACATCAATGTGTTGGCAGGGCCATACTCCCTTGGGGGCTCACGGTAGAATCCTCCCTACCTCTCCCTAGCATGTGGTGCTCAGTGCCAGTCCTTGGCTCTGGTTTGCATCTCTATCACTCCAGCCTCTGCTTCTCTCATCACATGGCATTCTCCCTGTGTTTCTTCTCTGATAAGTATACTAGTCATACTGGATTAAGGGTTCACCCTACTCTAGTATGACTCCATCTCAACTTATATCTGCAAAGATCCTAGTTCTAAATAAGGTCACATCATAAGTACCAGGGATTAAGACTTCAGCATATTCTTTGGGGAACATGATTCCATCCACCATTGCATCTTAAAAAGGCACAGTCAACCATAACAAAACAAAGTTCTCCAGCAAAATATTTCCTGAGTGTCAAAACCACTGCAACTAAATATATGGAATATCCAAAGTATTTCCTGGAGGATTTAATGGTGAGCTTTTAAAGAGAAGAACCAAGGTTATTTCCAGAGCTAAACTGAGTTCTTGTCTTCCGAGTCAGTTCTCCTAAGTTGCAGAAATCTATTGCCTTAATAACCAAGGGCAAAACGTAGTATGCAGTAATTACACTGATAACATGATCAACTAATGAAATTCATTAGTCTGGTTGATGAAAACAGGACTTTATTGACTTTTTTATTTGTCACTGGTAAATGAGTACTGTAAAGAGAGATACCATCCAGGCAAAGTATGAAGCAAAATGCATTCTTTCAGCATCTCATTAGTCTTAATTAATTTGTGCCTTTAACTCATTTAAGCTAAAATTATTCAGAGCATGTAAAATTTAAACACCTATTTAAGCTATAATACATACAAGTATTGTATGCATTGCAGACAGGCCAATAATTTTTACTAAATTTAAAATGACTCAATGTGATTTCACACTACTCGGGTTCAAATTTCTTTGAAGTAATTTTACAGATATTTACTATAACCTTAAATTTCTTGGTCCTAGGACAAATCAGAATTAAAATCCCAAGGAAAATTGTTCAACAAAACTTTTATTTGGATTGTCAAAATAACTTAAAATAGATTATATCCAAAGAAGACAAGAAAATACTCAGTTATTAAAATTAGCATTCTACTCAAAAAAAAATATTGAAGGAAAAGAAAGCAGGTCTTCTTCAATATTCCAAGGACCTGCATGTTCTTCTCATGTAATCACAGCTTCCTACCAATTCTATGACCGCATCAGTTTTTCAAGTATAGTCACCAGTATTTTCTGATTTACACATACTGTTCCATATATTTTATTTCAGTATTGACCATCTGGTGGTGTCTATTTGTAGAGTTGTCTCTTGGGTTGTTGAAAAAGCGTGTTGGCTATGACTAGCATGTTAACTTGACAAAACTCTGTTAGCCTTTTCCCTGCTTCATTTTGTACTCCAAGGCCAAACTTGCTTATTATTCTGAGTGTCTCTTGACTTCCTACTTTTGCATTCTAATCCCCTATGAAGAAAAGGACATCTTCCTTGGGTGTTAGTTCTAGAAGGTCTTGTAGGTCTTCATAGGACCTGTCAGCTTCAGCTTCTTCCACATCAGTGGTTGGGACATAGACTTGGATTACTGTGATGTTGATGGTTTGCCTTGGAAATGAACAGAGATCATTCTCTCATTTTTGAGAATGCACCCAATTACTGTGTTTCAGAGTCTTTTGTTGACTATAATGGCTAATCCATTTCTTCAAAGGGATTATTGCCCACAGTAGTAGATATAGTGGTCCTCTGAATTAAATTTGCCCATTCCCATCCATTTTAGTTCATGGATTTCTAAAATGTCCATGTTCCCCTCTTGCTGTCTCCTGCTTGAGCACATCCAAGTTACCTTGATTCATGGATCTAACATTCCAGGTTTCTATGCAATATTGTTCTTTTCAATATCAGACTATATTTTCACCTTCAGACCCATCCACAACCGATCATCATTTCTGCTTTGGGCCAGCCACTTCATTCTTTCTGGAGCTATCAGTAATTGCCCTTCACTCTTTCCCAGAAGCATGTTGGACACATTCAAACCTGGGGGCTCATCTTCCAGTATCATGTAATTTTGCCTTTTCATATTGTTCATGGAGTTTTCGTGGCAAGAATAATATTGTGGGTTGCCATTTCCCCCCTTCAGAGGATCAGGTTTTCTCAGAACTCTTCACTATGACCCATCATCTTTGGCAGCCCTGCATGGCATGGTTCATACCTTCACTGAGTTATGCAGGCCCCTTTGCCACAACCCAGGAGATAACTCTACCAGTGAGCAATGATCTATGATCAATACTGAAATCAGATTGATTATATTCTTTGCAGCTGAAGACAGAGAAGCTCTATACAGTCAGCAAAAACAAGATCAGGATCAGACTATGGCTCAGATCATGGACTCCTTATTGCAAAATCCAGACTTAAATTGGAGAAAATAGGTAAAACCAATAGGCCATTCAGGTATGACATAAATCAGAACTCTTATGATTACACAGTGGAGGTGATGAATGGATTCAAGGGGTTAGATCTGTTAGAGTGCCTGAAGACCTATGGACAGAGGTTCATAACACTGTACAGGAGGCAGTGATCAGAACCATCCCAAAGAAAAAGAAATGAAGGAAAAGAAGGCAAAGTGATTGTCTGAGGAGGCTTTACAAATACCTGAGAAAAGCAGAGAAGTGAAAGGCAATGGAGAAAGGGAAAGATATACATAACTGAAGACAGAGTTCCAGAGAATAGCAAGGAGAGATAAGAAAACCTTAAGTGAAAAATGCAAATAGAGGGAAACAATAGAATGGCGAAGACTAAAGAGCTCTTCAAGAGAATTGGAGATACCAAGGGAATATTTCATGTAAGGATGGGCACAATAAGGAACAGAAACATCAGAGACATAACAGAAGCAAAAGAGATGAAGAAGAGATGGCAAGAATACACAGAAGAATTATACCCAAAAAAAAAAAAAAGGTCTTAATAACCCAGATAACTCTTATGGTGTGGTCACTTGCCTCGGCTGGACATCCTGGAGTGTGAAGTCAAGTGTGTTTTAGGAACCATCACTATGAACAAAGCTCGTGGAGGTGACTGAATTCCAGCTGAGCTATTTCAAACCCTTAAAAGTGATGCTGTTGAAATGCTGCACTCAATATGTCAGCAAATTTGGAAAACTCAGCAGTGGCCACAGGACTGCAAAAGGTCAGTTTTCATTCCAATCACAAAGAAGGGCAATGTCAAAGAATGTTCAAACGACCATACAGTTGTGCTCATTTCACATGCTGGTAAGGTTATGCTCAAAATCCTTCAAGCTAGGCTTCAGCAGTACATGAACTGAGAACTTCTGGATGTATGAGCTGGATTTAGAAAGGCAGAAGAATCAGAGGGCAAATTGCCAACCTCAGATGGATCGTGGAGAAAGCAAGGGAGTTCCAGAAAAATATCTACGTTTGCTTCCTTGATAATGCTAAAGCTTTTGACTGTGTGAATCACAAAAACTGGAAAATCTTAAAGAGACGGGAAACCTGTCTCCTAAGAAACCAGAATATAGGTCAAGAAGCAACAGTTAGAATTGGACATGGAACAGCAGGCTGGTTCATAATTGGGAAAGGAGTACATCAAGGCTGTATATTGTCACTCTGCTTATTTAACTTATATGCAGTGTACATCATGCAAAATATCAGGCTGGATGAATCTCAAGCTGGAATCAGCATTGCCAAGAGAAACATCAACAACATCAGATATACAGATGATACCACTCTAATGGCAGAAAATGAAGAGAAACTAAAGAATCCCTTGATGAGGTGAAACAGGAGAGTGAGAAAGCTGGCTTGAAAATCAACATAAAAAAAAAAAAAAAGGAAGATCATGGCATCCATTCCCATCACTTCATGGCAAATAGATGGGGATAATGTAGAAACAGATTTTATTTTCTTGGAATCCAAAATCACTATGGATGTTGACTATAGCCACAAAATAAAAGACACTTGTTTCTCAGAAGAAAAGCTATGAAAAACCTAGACAGCATATTAAAAAGCAGAGATATATCACTTTGTAACAAATGTCCATATAGTCAAAGCTATGGTTTTTCCACTAGTCATATACAGATGTGAGAGTTGGACCATATAGAAGAGTGAAAGTGGAAGTTCCATTCTTCCTGAGTGTGGAAGAATTGATGCTTTTGAACTGTGGTGCTGGAGAAGACTCTTGAGAGTCCCTTGGACTGAAAGGACATAAAACCAGTCAATCCTAAATGAAATCAACCCTGAACATAAATTGGAAAGACTGAAGCTGAAGTTAAAGTTCCAATAATTTGGCCACCTGATGTGAAAAGCCAACTCATCAGAAAAGACCCTGATGGTGGGAAATATTGAAGGCAAAAGGAAAAGTGGGCAGCAGAGGATGGGATGGTTAAATAGCATCACTGACTCAATGGACATGAATTTGAGCAGATTCTGGGAGATAATGGAGGACAGAGGAGCCTGGTGTGCTGCAGTCCATGAGGTCACAAAGAATCAGACATGACACAGTGACTGAACAACAAATTCTATATATATTTTCACTAATCAAATAGGATATATACTTAGATTTGATATAAGGATTTTGTGTAAATATTTCAAATTTTGATAGAAAAGAGCCAATTCGTTTAACAAGCTTTGAAAACAGCAAAGTGTGAGAGGGCAGCAGTCCTGTATCTTTGCCTATTAACAAAAAGAGGGTCAAAAACGATGCCTTAGCTTCCAATGCCTGGCAGGGATTTTATTTTGTACTTGTCCCAGACTGTTTTCTTGATCCCCATTATGTTGTTAGCTCAGCAGAGGAAAGAGACAGTTTAAAAAATGTCACAGTGGGAAGTGTTTTAATATTGAGTGGTAAATCCCCAGAGGCAAATGCAAAATATATCCACATTGTTAACAGTGCCTTTGGAGCAGGGACAAGATTGTTAAAATAAGTGACTCGGGTTTCTTTCCTTTCCTTGAGGTTGTTTAGGCTTTGAGGTTGCTTGGGGGTGGGGAAAAGGAAAAGTGTTTTCCATAAAGTGTAATTATTTTTGTCTTATTAGATATTTTATAATGTATCTCAAAATACAAAAACATTTCTTCTCACATTCTATCCATGCTTCCTAAAATTAGTAAAGTGAAATATACATAGAACGAACAGTGATTTTAAACTGAGTACTAAGCACCTCAAAAGTAAGCTTGTCTCTAGCATCATAGGTCATTGTAGGTCATTGCCACCCTGGCCCTACAAGCCATCACCAAGAACTAGTTTTACATATTTAACACAGGAAGAATTATAAATATTCAAAGATGATCTAATTAATGTTCTTGAATGGCAGAATCTATCTTTCAAGAAAAAAACACGGCCTCACTTTCACACATTGTGCTGAAGAAAATGACAAAGGTATCTCCAGCTACAGTCTCTGGAAATGAAAATCAAGAATAGATACCTTAACAGAGCTGGAATTAAAACTATTAAGATCTTCTGGAACTTCTACACATCCTTTCTGAGCCTTTGATGTGCTTTCTTCCTAATCTCATTTGCTTGTTATTGTCCTCTCTCTAAAAGATTTAACTTATTCTATTCACAAAAGTGCTTAGGTTTCCGGTATCCATTGCAGCTCTTTTGTGGGCAAAATTGGTATTTTGCTCTCTGACGCTGAACATCTGCAAACTAAATTTATATGCATGGCAATGGCACACAATCACAAAGGATGTGAAATAATCTGTCTGTGTTACGACAGATGTCAATTTTTGTTGCTTGTTATTACTAAAAGGGGAAATGGAGTTCCTCTCTGTGACAAGTAATGTTGCTTCTAATTCCTAGCAATAAATGTACCTAGAATATGTGCCGAAGTGGCACTCAGCCTGAATATCCATCACCATTTTGATTGTTTGAAATGCATCTGGTCCCTTTGAGTATATTTACTGTGATTACCCAGTTCAAGCCTTTTCACACTATTGTATGTGTCATCAAATGACAGTAATGAAAATAACTGCAACCATTATTATAGGTTTTAGGACTTTGCCATCTGTTGAGTATTAGCCTTTGCCATTCCCCAACTGGCATTCCAGTGAGCCAAAATTACACAGAAGCTACCCCACAATACTATGTTTTTACATCACCTTTCATTTTGCACACACCAAAGATGATGCATTCCTTAAACAGTTCTAATGGAATCTAGTAATTAAAAATGAACGTGAATAAGCTCACTTGATGTGGTTTCAGACCTTAGAGTACAAGTTATAAAGCCCTAAAATTAAACATGGCATATGCCATGCAGTTTCAAGAATCAGCAGTAGTGTTTAATATTGTGATATTTAAGCATCAATCTAAAATGACATCAAAGAAAGGACAGGTATGTTATTATCTCCATATAATTTGTACTATTTGGAAGAAACCTACATATCTTTTTATGTAATAAGTAAGTAGGGTTAGGCTTATGTTAGGCTACAGACTTATCATTTGTCAGAATATCAGTGTTTTGACCAGCCACAAATTTAAGAATGTGATTTGTATTCACAAATTATACTAAAACTTATATATTATATTATATATAATATACCAAAAACTTATATTTGATTATACTATTGTCAGCAGTAATCTGCCACCATACTAGAACCTGAGTATAACACCTTCTTTGAAAAAATAGTCAACAAAAATTCCAACCAAAAATATGATGATAAAATATTAGAAATTTCAAAACGCAAAGGGAAAAGTAAAAGCTTAAAGCTCAAACTTTGTCTGCAAGTTGTATTTTGCAATATTGTTGGTTTCAAAGTCCCTTTGCATAATTTCAGTCAGACAAGAATGAGAAAAGCAGACTGCTTCCCAGGTAAAGAATCCCCCTGCCAAGTTCTGTCCCTGGGTCAGGAAGATCCCCTGGAGAAGGGAATGACAACCTACGCCAGTATTCTTGCCTGGGAAATCCCATGGACAGAGAAGCCTGGAGGGCTACAGTCCAAAAAGTCGAAAAGAGTCAGACATAACTGAGTGACTAAACAGCAATAACAACATGGAAAGAAAAAGGCAATCACATAGTAAGAAAGCAAGAGCAGTGCAACTAAAGAAAACCAAAGAAAAATGCAGATGAAAATTTTTCTAATTGCCATTGCTTGTACTCCATTTGTACCCCTTTGAGAGTTCACTTCAGTTTGAGAATATTGTAACTACTCAAGAAATACTTGTAGAAGATAACTAGAAAGTAAAGGACCAGGCTACATTAGAAATGGTTGTAGAGAATGTCGAATCAATAAACGTTTTGTTAAAGGAACATGGTGTTATATCAGAACTGAATACAAACCACTCCTTCTTACACGAAATTCAGAATTTATTAAGTAGCACATGATCCTGACCCAGAAAATGCCACCAACACGGAAGGAAGATTTGCTAGTTCAGTCTTTAGAAGGGATACATCCACTCACAGAATTTTTGTCTCAGTTACATGCACTTTTGTTAACTGTTGTTTTGTTGGTAAGTTGTGTCTGACTCTTTTGCAACCTCATAGACTGTAGCCCTCCAGGCCCCTCTGTCCGTGGGATTTCCCAGGCAAGAACAGAGGAGTGGGTTGCCATTTCCTTCTCCAAGGGATCTTCCCGACTGAGGAATCAAACCTGCATTGGCAGGTGGATCCTTTACCACTGAGCTACCTGGGAAGCCCACTTTTGCTAATACAATATAGCTAACACTCTATCGTCATTGCCTTTGTCCCATGAGAAAACAATAATTCAGGGCATTCATTCTAAAGAATGCAAAGAATAGATTTCAATAAAAATTTTTATTTTTCAGATAGGTCTGAAGACTTTTATTAGTTTGCCAGACAATTTTTTTAAAAAAAAAAGGATAACTAAGGAAAAAAAATATAACCATATGTGATTTTTTTAATTAAAAGAAATACTCAACAAATAAAGGAAGAGAGAATGAAGAGACCACACAGTGTGAAATAAAAGAAAATGTACTATTTCTTACTAGGATCTTAGAGTAAAAAGATTATGTACCTTTCAAGGTCACTTAGAGAACAACCAAAAAAGGCAAAATCACTTTCTATCCAAAAGTAAACTTGGAAAGATAATTCTAGCCATAATAAGTAAAGTTTGAAAAATTACCATGAATTGTGGAAGAGCTAAGCAAATAATAAAAGTGACCAATAAAACTCAAAATTTCGAAGGTAGACTTGAGTGGTCTTCTTATATAAATGGGTAGTACTTTGCCTGGAATGTAGCTGATGACACCATTATTGATCCAGTTTTAATGATGATGTGGCCAGCTGAGCAAAAAAAAAACAAAAATAGTAGCAGCAATAATGAGCCGAAAGTTTATGATAGCTATTGAAGTCCTGTAGAACTGTATTACCCACTACTGCCTGGAATATTTACCATCTTATCTGTTCAAAATGTTTTATACTCCCAAGTAAGTTTCAAAGTAATGAGCTTGTTTCCTTTGAAAATGTTCCCCAAAATTTGAACAAGTCATAGACCTTGGTATTTGACCCATGCCTTCTCCTTACATGTGGTCAATAAGAAATAAGGTAATCCAACCAATATCTCTCAGGCATTACCAAGTTTTAGGCACTATGCTAGAAGCTGCAAATCAACACAGAATAATGGTACTCAAATATTGTTGCGTCTGAACTATTTACATGCCCATCCAACAGGGACGTGGTGCTGGAGTTATAAAGGTGGCCCTATCTTTATTTGGATTATAGGAGAGTGGAAAAAACTGGCATTAAACAAGCCATCACAACAAAGTGTGAGGATGATAATTCCCTTCCTCCAGACTCAAAACCTAGTGAAGAAAGCAGGCATGTAAACTTAGAGCTAAGGTAAGAGTGACTGAAAGAGATGCTTAATCGAGAGAAATGAGTTGTGAAACAGAGTGACGCAAGGCATTAATTCTAACCGAGGACATTCTGAGGGAAGGAGGGTTTGAACACGCTTAGCAAGAAGGATAATGATGGGGAAGGACATTTGAAACGATGGGACCAGCACATAAGCGCGCCTTTTAAAATGACACAGGCCAGAGGAAGGACCAGGGGATTTAGGGGATGGTCAGAAAGCCACGAGGGGGCTTAAAAGCCAAGCCAAGAAACCTGAGTCTATTCTATAGGCAGAGGAAGGCAGGTAATGCTTTTGAGTTAAGCAATAATGTGATCAGACCTCTGTTTCAGAATGAAATTTTTGGAAAGCTTTTGTGAACCATTTTAAATGCAGAGAGAAATGACTAAAAGAACACATACTAAAATAGTCACAAAAGTGATATTTTTGAATGACTACAGGTAATTATACCCATTTGCTTATTGATAATCAGCATGAATGTCGCCAGTATCTTTTAAAGCAAGCAGCAAACTTTTTCTGATATACTGTATCCATCAATATAAATACACCTTTATTGTTACTATTACCTAAATGTAAGAGGTTGAGGCAAAAAAAAAAAAAAACACCGAAAGCCATATTTAACTTTCAGTATTGATTAAGGCAAAATGCAGCCATTGGTCTTTGGTCAGGACTTTTATTGAAATTGATTTAAAGCCAAATATTTCCAGCAGCCAGCAAATGATGGCATTTCCTGAATATCCTGCAGTCTGGTCCTAGAATAGCACTATGACTCCTTGAGTTACAGGAAGAAGAACCAGCTGGATTACAAATCTAGGAAGGGAAGGAGTTTCTCATCACAAAACAGGAAGGCATCAGATAAGCACAAGGGCACTCTGTCTTCATCATGGTTCTAAGGAATCAAGTCCTGACATCAGGGGATCTGGATACATTGGTGAGGACAAGGATCAGCATCATTTACCTCTCCTAGTACATTACTTGCTCTCTGACGAGGGCGGGGGGAAACAGTAAAGGGAATTCTGAGAGACATCGTCCTGAAGAATGGTTATCACACACTAAGAATTTTGGTAACTTCAGGGTCACTGGATATACCACCTTGGTGGTATTATTTTAGTTCTTTTCTATTAATGTATTAAGTGATTTTGAAAAAAAAATAAATTCTTCTGTTACATCTTCTTAGTCTGGTTTTTCTATAGCTTTACCATCTGAGCCACTAGGGAAGCCCGACCTAACACCATTGTAGATTAAAATTTATATACTAGAGAAAAGTTTGATTATTTTTTAAAGTTAGATTTTAAAAAAAGAAACACCCAAAGAAGAGGAATGATGGTAACAATATATAACCTTCAGGAAAGAAAAGAATGATCACCACATGGAAAAAAAAATACATGGACTGTAGCCCACCAAGCTCCTCTGTCCATGGAATTCTCCAGGCAAGAATACTGGAATGGGTAGCGATTCCTTTCTCCAGGAGTCTTCCCAACCCAGGGATCCAACCCAAGTCTCCTGCATTGCAGGCAGATTCTTTACTCTCTCTCTCTCTTTCTCTCTCTCTCTCTCTCTCTCTCTCTATATATATATATATATATATATTTATATATATATATACACACATATATATATAATATTATATATATATATATACCCTTTCCATTAACAAGTGGAATATTTGCATTTGTATGTAGTATCCTGAAGAGAATAAAGCAGTCTATTTATATTATGTGATAACATTTAAATATTCTTCTCTAACCAAAGGTCAAATATAACTCATAAATCATGAGTGGAGAGAAGAATCAATGAAGGCAACCAGCTTAAAGTTAACTTAGATCTGATTGGCCAGGCCACATAACCTGCACATCTGCCCTGAACATCTGTCTGATCAACCCACCCACCCTGGGGACAGATTCTATAAGCTGCTGCAGGTAGACACGCCAGGCTGGGTCAGAACAATGGACCTCCCACCTGTCAAACGAATGGCAGAGAAATACAATCTGAAGCCCAGGAACCAGGCCTAAATAGATCAGAAACGAAAGCCAATGCCACAAGAAACCAACTAGATCAAGCCCTGAGTGAACTGACGCATAAAGAGGAAATAAAATGAGCCTTGCAAAATCCTCTGAGCTGGTTTCCAAATGAGCTTTTTACATGGTTTCTCTCCATCACTGGCATGGGTTTACCAGTATCCATTAAAAGAGCTGACCCAGGAAAAAATTCCAGGCAGAGGACCCTACTCAAATATGTACCAGTATATTCCAATTGGTCTTTTTCTTAGTAATTATTGAATGAATCCAACTTTTGAGGACCAAATAAATACATGTTTTTCTTAGCAAGGGAAATATGCATATTAGATATACTCTCTACCATGCCACTTTCTTCCTTTCAACTAATATTTCTCTCAAATAGTTCTGGTTCCCCAATCCTTGTTCTTTTCTTTCATAAGCTCTTTCTTCAGAATGAATCTATTCTAGTATTTGCTTCATTATTATGACTAAAAGATACATAAATAAGCATTAAAGATGGAAATTCTATTTACTAATAAATTAACATTGCCCAGTGGGTAAAGAGTCTGCCTGCAATGCAAGAGCCGCAGGAGACACGGATTCAATCCCCTGAGTCAGAAAGACCCCCTGGAGAAGGATTTGGCAACCCACTCCAGTATACCTGCCTGAAAAATCCCATGGGCAGAGGATCCTGCTGGGGTGTAGTCCAAAGGGTGGCAAAGAGTCGGACACGACTGAGTGACTAAGCACACACATACCTAACATCAACAACACTTCTCCCCTACAAAAATATCCCTACCACATGAGGGTAAAATGGGCACAACTGGACATGAATATGCTTGCTTAAGCACTATTTCAGGTTGTTCTTTTCCTGCTTTATTCACACTAGCCTACGGAACTAGTGGAATAAACCAGGTCTTGATCACTATTTGGGCTCACTGGAAATCATTCCTTTGATATGTACCTTAGCCATATGAGGGCTTCCCTGGTCACTCAGACAATAAAGAATCTGCCTGCAATGCAGGAGACCCAGGTTTAATCCCTGGTGGGGAAGATCCCTGGAGAAGGAAATGGCAATCGACTCTGTTCTTGCCTGGAGAATTCCATTGACAAGAGGAACCTGGCAGACTGCCAGTTATCAGAGATGGAAGTGACTGAACTTAGAATTTGACAGGCAGATGAGGGAAGAAAGCATTAAAGACAGAAAGACAAATAAGTGCAAACAGATGTGAGAAATGGAATATTTCCTGCCATATCAGTAAACAAAGATGTCACAGTCATCAGCAATTGCAGCCCTTCAGTGTGAGCAGATGAACCCTGAGGGAACACAAGAAGGAAACGAATATCTGTCACCTCACAGCCTCTCCCTACAAAGAGCCCCGAGGAAGCTCAGGACGTGAAAAACACAGGATACTGATCCCATCTAGCTGAAAGTGGGACTCTGCATTCCCCTGGACTGCAGCCCACCAGGCTGCTCTGTCCATGGAATTCTGCAGGCAAGAATACTGGAGTGAGTTGCCGTTCCGTTCTCCAGGGGATCTTCCCGACCCAGGGATCGAGCCTGGACTCCTGGACTGTAGGCAGATTCTCTACTGCCTGAGCCACCAGAAAGCCCATATCAAGCTGAGGTCCATACCAAAGGGATGATTTCAGTGAGCCCAGACTCCTGCCTCTTTCCATAGATTAAAAAAAAGACACTAAATTCCTTAACTTGGGTTATCAGGATTTCTTTAGTTAATAATTATTTTTGTATGTTCAGACTACCTGCCCTTTATTACAAAACTTGTATATAACCTGGCTCCTCCCCCGCCCCCTCCTTGGAACAGGAGTTACTAAAGATGCTGTCTCCTGAGCTTGAAGTCCTAAAAATTCCCACCAAATAAAGCATAACTCTCAACTTTTAGGTTGTGAATATTTTTTAAGTCGACAGATGCTTGCCAAATAGGTGATCCTGAGTTAGAGTGCAGAAAGACAAGAAAAGGCAGACAGAGGTACTATGAGACCATTGTAGGATCATATACTAAGATGGGAACCTCAGGTTTTATTCTGGGGGGCAATGGGGGACACTACTGTACTTATCAAGCACAGGAGACAAGATGAAACTAGTGAGTTATAAAGCTTACTATGAGCAATACTGAGAATGAGATCAATATGAATGAGACTGGAAGAGGCGGGTACAGCAATAGGAAAGAGGAGAATCCTGAAGGCTAGGACAAAAGCAGTGGCAGGGGCTGGTTAGGAAGGTGAGATCGTAGAGTGTAACAACATCCGTGACCGCTATGGCATTCCCTCAGCCTGAATGCTCAACCCTGTGTGCCTGTAAGACATCGTCTTACTCTCAAGGTGCAGCGCAAAGGTTTCTTCCCCCACGAAGCTGCGTATCTGAGAGCTCTTGCTTTGCTCTCCCATGGCTTCTGCTTGCTCCTCTGTATGTTCAGGTCTCTCAGGACGGCGGTTCTCTTGCTCTCTGTACATCCCCTGCGTGACTAGCATCTGCTTCACCTACACCTACACACAAGACTTTTCTTCCTACATACTTATCCTCGCCTCAGCTTAGGAGTATAGATCAGAATGTCTCCCGTTAGCTTATCCAGTGGTGGTGCCCACTGCTGATTTCGCTGGTAACCCTTGAGCCAACCTGGCATCCACTTCCCCCATAACCAGTGGCCTCTCTCCCACCACTACATGTAACAAAGACTGCCTACCAAGTCCTACCCACTGTCTGTCACTGATGGTGGGGTGTAGCCCAGGCCCTTGCTTCAGAAATCTAAGCTCCCCTTTTAAACCATTGTTTTCTGTTGTGGACTCCAGGCTCTTTCTTCTATCTTGAAGCTGGGCAAGTAGAGGCCCTTTAAGGCCTGTGGGATCTAATCCAACATCCTCTTAGGACATTTAGTTCATTCTACCAGGATCAAGGTCCAGCCCTTCCATGGGCACCGCCTCTGTTATACCACAGCCCCCTTGAAAGTGGGTCCTTGGCCGATCCTTCCAGCTATTTCCCTTCACCAGAGAACATCAAGCATAGGACCCTGCACATAATAGTTTGGATGATTAAATAAACTGAAATGCCTCAAAGAAACACTGTTAGTTTTGCATTACTATAGAGATAACCAAATTACAGAGCTAAGAGCAAACATAAAATGATGAGGAGCAACTGGGCTAACTTCAGAAGACCCAAACCAAGCTACAGAGAGAAAAAGGAGTAACTGGAACATATTTCTTGGTAAGCACTGACATTCGTTTCTTTGTCGAAATGGTTCTTTGTGCATCTCCCTGCAAATCATGACAATAGGAACAGAGATCCAAGGCCATTTTACTTGTAAACTGAAAAAACAACTGGCATTGTACAAAGTTACTTGTGATTCACTGTGAAAAATGAAAAGTTTTTACCTCTTCCCTCCTTTCACTTCAACATTCAAATGGAAAAAAAGAAGTTCTTTAGCTAGGAATAAACCCAAGTCCCTGAGGCTCTAGAAGAGTCTAGTTATGAAGGGAGGCAGGGGGAGTGGAAAACACAGCAGCTTCTCTCATTTAATTATGACTTCACCACCAAGGAAAGGGAACTCTGTTTATTTTCCCCAATATTAACCGAAGAGGAGATTGACTACTAAGCTATTCATTAACAACTTATCAGGCATTTTGGATCTTATAATTGAGAAGGGGTGAGACACAAAAGGAGAGCCATCTAGGGCTACTGGCTTTCTGAGAATTCCTCAGTAATAATACCACTCCTCCTAAATCCCTTTGAGGATAGCTGCTTAGACGCTGAGAGAAAATAATTGAACAATTTCATGGTGACATTAAACAGCAGCTCATAATTGACCTCAATATGAATAGCAATAAAGATGGAGAGAATGACATATGCTCTATACAGTGAGCGTGGGCAGGATTCAAATCCTAATGCTTTTAACTCCAGCAAGGAAGGAAAACTGCTTAATAATCATCTGAAGGCTATTTGCTTTCTGTGGCTGAGCTGGCTATTTTCATATCACCTCTGCTAATTGACTGCACTGAAATGATAGGAGTACTGTCTGCCTCAAAAGAAATCTCAGATCCACATTGATCTGGTAATTGACCAATATGGTAATGCCACTTGTTTCCTAAAAGGGCATTTCCAATTGGACAAACCAAAGTGAAGCGTTGTGCAATTTTCTATATAATCAGCATTAATAGAAGCTAAAGAAGGACTGGTTTTCAACTCAGAAAGCATGTGAACAGATACAGAGCTTGTAGCAGCTACTCCCTGTCCTCTGCTTTTATATCTTGGATCTGACTGTGTGAGCAAAGCTATAGGCATTTACTCAGACTGTTCTGGTTCTTCTGTAGACAGCTCTGAAGTCTGGAAGTGCAAATAGAGAGAAGCTGTTTAGTTTTTAACACAAGCTCCCCTGAGTATCTGTCCCCACAAAGCAGATCATTCAGAGTCAATTCAGTAGCCCTCTTATCCTCCAGGGAATACGTTCTTAGATCCCCAGTGGATGACTGAAACTGTAGATAGTGCTGAACACTATACTGTTTTTCCTATACACACATACCCTATGACTGGAAGTGACTAAGCATAGCACATGATAAAATTTAATTTATAAATCAGTACAATAAAAGATGAACAGCAACAACTAATAATGAAACAGAATAATTAAAGTAATAATAGAACAATGCACTGTAGTAAAAGTTATGTAGATGTTATTTCTCTCTTTTGTTCTCAAAATATCTTCTCACACTGGCTCAATGCCTTTTCCATCTTAACCAAGCACGTCCCGTGCGTTGCGGCTATAATACTGGCAATTTGAGGTGTGACAGCAAAACTAGCAAGAATTTCTTTTTCCTTCTTAACAAGTTCAGAAGATTCTTTACTGCAGATCTTAGCAACCTCAGCACACAAACTTTTCTTTCCTTATTAAGTCAAGAACTTCTAACTTTTCACTTAAAGGAAGCACTGTACAGCTTCTCTTTGGCAATTTCCATCCACTCGCATCACTACTTTTGTGCTTTGGGGCCATTATTAAGTGAAATGAGGGGTGCTTAATATGAGCCTGTGCTGCTAAGCTGCTTCAATTGGCTCCGACTCTGTGTGGCCCCATGGACTGTAGCCCTCCAGGCTCCTCTGTCCATGGGATTCTCCAGACAAGAATACGGGAGTGGGTTGCTGTGCCTCCTCTAGGGTATCTGGTCCCAATCTAGGATCAAAACCCATCTTTTTGGTCTCCTGCATTGGCAGGTGGGTTCTTTACCACTAGCAGCACCTGGGAAGTGCTTGAACTCAAGCACTGCCATACTGAGACAGTTGATCTGATAACCTAGGGGGCTGATAAGTGACTAACAGGTAGGATAGGCTGGGCAAAGGTGTGATTCAAATCCCAGGCAGGATGAAGCTAGGAAGGCTGGGGATTACACCATGCTATTCAAAATGGTTCACAATTTAAAACATACGAATTATTTGTTTCTGGAATTTTTCATTTAATATTTTCAAACTGCAGTTGGCCATGGGTAACTAAAACCACAGAAAACAAAATTAAAGCTAAGGTGGGGGCGACTGTATTTAGAATACTTGTACATTAAAATGTTGTATTAAAGGAAATGCTATACAAAAAGGAAATATAAAATACTACCAAAGTGACTCAACTAGTAATCAAATAACCAAACTCACCATCTTCCCCAAACTGCTCTTGTTCTTGTATTCTCTAACACAGATGCTCCACCATCCACTGCTTGCCCACCTCAGAGCTGGTATTTCCCTTGGTTAAATTCCTACCTTGTCCCCTTAACTGGTCTCTCACTCACCCCATCTGCCCACCACAAATGTGCCCACCTAAGCAATTTAGCTAACAAATCTGACCCTTTAATGGCTGAAGCACCTTGTGCTATGCTTAGTTGCTCAGTACTGTCTGACTCTCTGTGACCCCATGGACTGTAGCCCACCAGGCTCCTCTGCCCATGGGGATTCTCCAGGCAAGAATACCAAGAATACTGGAGTGGGTTGCCGTGCCCTCCTCCAGGGGATCTTCCCAACCCAGGGATCAAACCCCAGGTCTCCCGCACTGCAGGTGGATTCTTTACCATCTGAGCCACTAGGGCAGCCCAAGAATACTGGAGTGGGGAACTTATCACTTCTGCAGGGGATCTTCCAATTCAACAACCAAACCAGGGTCTCCTGCATTGCAAGTGGACTCTGCCAGCTGAGCTACGAGAGAAGGCCTGAAGCCCCTTCCTCCATCTGAAAAGACCTACCTCTCCTGTTTGATGCCAATTTCTTTATTGTTACCTCCTGGCCTCTCCACATTCTCTAACCCCATTCAACATTAAGCATCTCCACTACTGAGCTACTTGTAGCTGAGTTCATCTTATGCCAGGCCTCCTGCACTTGCATACACTCTTTCCTCAGCTTTGAATGATCAACTCCACTTAACCCACCTGGAAAGCTTCTCTTTAGCCTCAATACTTTGCTTTGAGGTCACTGGCTCTGTAAATTCCTTCCACAAAAACACCCCCATAAGCAATATTGGCGGTTCTTTTTCAGTAGTATTCCTGCATCTGTGCACCGTTCTTTGACTGCATTTATCCTACCATATTATGAGCACGTGCTTCCTGTTCTCCTCTACAAACTGGTGAGCTCTTCAAGTGCTTCTCCTGAAGTGAAGCAGTGACAAAAAAATGAGCTCTGGAGCTCTCTGATTTCAAATTCTGGCACCACTCTTAACCTGACCTTTCTTGTGACTCAGTGTCTTCAATTGTAAAACGAGGATCAGGACAATGTATACCTTAGAGAGTTGTTGTGAAGATTAGAAAATCTAATTTCTGTACAGCATAGTCAATGCTTAATGAATGAAATTTATCAGAATGAAAAGCCAGTGGCATTCATATTGCAGTTCTAGTGGACACATGGTAAAGATCCAGACATAATAGTTGAACTGGACTGTGTAAACTGACTTGAGGAGAGATTGTAAAGTTCATTCTAACAGAAACACTCTGGCAGTGGTAGATACTAGATTTTGTGAGCCATTTAAGCAGGAAACATTCTTTCAAGAGCCCTAATATCTGCATGTTTAACTCCTTCCAGTATTGCTATTCTTTTATTTTTTTAATACTTTATTCTACATTACAATACTGTATTTGTTTTGCCATACATTGACATGAATCAGCCACAGGTGTACACGATCTAAAATTCTGATTCTCAAACACATACATCCTTTCTAGGGTCTTATGTTGGTCCCAACATGGTCTTTCTTGGCCTGAATAGAACTTCCCCAGGTAAGTCAGAAAGAGCTAATGAGCTTTCTTGCTTATTCTTCAGGAAATAACTTCCCAATCTAAACTTTATTGCTCACATTGAAAAAAACACAATTTTGCTAGTTCTTAAACTTAACTTTAAGGAGTACGTCAAGGCTGTATATTGTCACCCTGCTTATTTAACTTATATGCAGAGTACATCATGAGAAATGCTGGGCTCGATGAAGCACAAGCTGGAATCAAGATTGCCGGGAGAAATATCAATAACCTCAGATATGCAGATGACACTACCCTTATGGCAGAAAGTGAAGAGGAACGAAAAAGCCTCTTGATGAAAGTGAAAGAGGAGAGTGAAAAAGTTTGCTTAAAGCTCAACACTCAGAAAACGAAGATCATGGCATCTGGTCCCATCGCTTCATGGCAAATAGGTGGGGAAACAGTGGAAACAGTGGCAGACTTTATTTTGGGGGCTCCCAAAACTACTGCAGATGGTGATTGCAGCCATGAAATTAAAAGACGCTTACTCTTTGGAAGAAAAGTTATGACCAACCTAGATAGCATATTCAAAAACTGAGACATTACTTGGCCAACAAAGATCCGTAGTCAAGGCTACGGTTTTTCCAGTGGTCACGTATGGATGTGAGAGTTGGACCGTGAAGAAAGCTAAGCACCGAAGAATTGATGCTTTTGAACTGTGGTGTTGGAGAAGACTCTTGAGAGTCCATTGGACTGCAAGGAGATCCAGCCAGTCCATTCTGAAGGAGATCAGCCCTGGCATTTCTTTGGAGGGAATGATGCTAAAGCTGAAACTCCAGTACTTTGGCCACCTCATGAGAAGAGTTGACTCACTGGAAAAGACTCTGATACTGGGAGAGATTGGGGGCAGGAGGAGAAGGGGACGACAGAGGATGAGATGGCTGGATGGCATCACTGACTCAACGGATGTGAGTCTGAGTGAACTCTGGGAGTTGGTGA
Source organism: Nanger dama (assembly GCA_917880005.1). Taxonomy (NCBI): domain Eukaryota; kingdom Metazoa; phylum Chordata; class Mammalia; order Artiodactyla; family Bovidae; genus Nanger; species Nanger dama. The sequence goes on from CAKJTW010000007.1 coordinate 45,461,705, forward strand.
TGGACAGGGAAGCCTGGCGTGCTGTGATTCATGGGTCGCAAACAGTCGGACACGACTGAGTGACTAAACTGAACTGAACTGAACCTTAACTTTATATCATTATATCAAAGGAATAATAGAAGATCCCAAAAAAATCTATGTAATGTGCAAGAGAATACACATACATACCATATGTCTTTCCTGTGATATGCACACTATAGACATGTCAAACTTATAAACTAAGATTTTTAAGTTGTGAGGCTTCAGTTCAGTTCAGTTCAGTCGCTCAGTTGTGTCCAACTCTTTGCAACCCCATGGACTGCAGCATGCCAAGCTTCCTGTCGATAACCAACACCTGGAGTCCACTGAAACTCATATTCATTGAGTCAGTGATACCATCCAACCATTTCATCTTCTGTCATCCCCTTCTCTTCCCGCCTTCAATCTTTTCCAGCATCAGGGTCTTTTCCAATGAGTCCTCTTCACATCTGGAGAAGGCAACGGCAACCCACTCCAGTACTCTTGCCTGGAAAATCCCATGGACTGAGGAGCCTGGTAGGCTGCAGTCCATGGGGTCGCTAGGAGTCGGACACAACTGAGCGACTTCACTTTCACTTCTCATTTTCATGCATTGGAGAAGGAAATGGCAACCCACTCCAGTATTCTTGCCTGGAGAATCCCAGGGACAAGGGAGCCTGGTGGGCTGCCGTCTGCGGTCGCACAGAGTAGGACACGACTGAAGTGACTTAGCAGCAGTAGCAGCTCTTCACATCAGGTGGCCAAAGTATTGGAGTTTCAGCTCCAGTATCAGTCCTTCCAATGAAAACCCAGGACTGACTTCCTTTAGGATGGACTGATTGGGTCTCCTTGCAGTCCAAGGGACTCTCAAGAGTCTTTTCCAATACCACAGTTCAAAAGCATCAATTCTTCAGTGCTCAGCTTTCTTTATAGTCCAACTCTCACATCCATACATGACCACTGGGAAAACCATAGCATTGACTAGAGGGACCTTTGTTGGCAAAGTAATGTCTCTGCTTTTGAATATGCTATCTAGGTTGGTTATAACTTTCCTTCCAAGGATTAAGTGTCTTTTAATTTCATGGCTACAGTCACCATCTGCAGTAATTTTGGAGCCAAAATAATAAAGTCTGCCACTGGTTCCACTGTTTCCCCATCTGTTTCCCATGAAGTGATGGGACTGGTGCCTTGATCTTAGTTTTCTGAATGTTGAGCTTTAAGCCAACTTTTTCACTCTCCTCTTTCACTTTCATCAAGAGGCCTCTTTAATTCTTCACTTTCTGCCATAAGGGTGATGTCATCTGCATATCTGAGGTTATTGATATTTCTCCCAGCAATCTTGATTCCAGCTTGTGCTTCTTCCAGTCTAGCATTTCTCATGATGTACTCTGCATAGAAGTTAAATAAGCAGGGCGACAATGTACAGCCTTGACGTACTCCTTTCCTGATTTGGAACCAGTCTGTTGTCCCATGTCCAGTTCTAACTGTTGCTTCCTGACCTGCATACAGATTTCTCAAGAGACTGGTCAGGTGGTCTGGTATCCACATCTCTTTCAGAACTTCCCACAGTTTATTGTTATTTGAGTCTTAGTATAATATTTATTTATAAATCAATTTATCTGATAACTTAAAATAATTGAATCTATTACTTATCTGGCCTCATAACAACCTTTTAAAAATAAACAACACTTTGTAAATTTGAGCCACAAATGGGTACATGACTCATTAAAAATGGTGGAGCAGGGCAGTCTTTGTTCAATGCTCTTTTCATTAGAACACGAAGTTTAAAATTCAAAAGAAAAACAGGCACCCCCTCCCAAAAAAATCATAAACAACAAAAAAAATTAAGCTCAACTAAATACACTCTAGTATCTATAGAAGTGAGTTATTTGGTGTTCAGTCACTCAGTCATGTCCAAATCCTTACAATCCCATGGACTGCAGCATGCCAGGCTTCCCTGTCCTTCACCATCTCCCAGAGCTTGCTCAAACTCATATCCATTGAGTCAACAATAATGCCATCCAACCATCTCACCCTCTGTCATCTCCTTCTCTTACTGCCTTCAGTCTTTCCCAGCATCAGGGGCTTTTCTAATGAGTCAGCTCTTCGTATCAGGTGGCCAAAGTATTGGAGCTTCAGCTTCAGCATCACTGCTTCCAATGAATATTCAGGATTGACTTTCTTTAGGATGTATTGGTTTGATCTCCTTGCAGTCTAAGGGACTCTCAAGAGTCTTTAACACCACAATTCAAAATTATAAATTCTTCAGCACTCAGCTCTCTTTATGGTCCAGCTGTCATATCCATACACGACTACTGGAAAAACCATAGCTTTGACTACATGGATCTTTGTTGGCAAAGTAATGTCTCTGCTTTTAATACACTGTCTAGGTTGGTCATAGTTTTTCTTCCAAGCAGCAAGTGTCTTCTAATTTCATAGGTGCCGTCAACATCTGCAGTGATTTTGGAGCCAAAGAAAATAAAATCTGTCACTGTTTCCACCGTTTCAAATTGTGGCAAGTCCCAGCATTAGAAACTGAATTTTACTAAAACACTTTCCAAACAAATACCAGCAGACTAAGTCAATATCTTATAATCAATTACCAAGTTATAATCACAGTGTTTATAGCTTTCCTCAATATAGATTAAATTAAGGAGTCTCTATATACACCAGAAAGGAAAGTGAAGTCGCTCAGTCATGTCTGACTTTGCCATCCCATGGACTGTAGCCTACCAGGCTCCTCCGGCAATGGGATTTTCCAGGCAAGAGTACTGGAGTGGGTTGCCATTTCCTTCTCCAGGGTATCTTCCCAACCCAGGGATCAAACCCAGGTCTCCTTATTGTAGGCAGACGCTTTTACCATCTGAGCCACCAAATTCTTTCCAAATGGCTATCATTTTTCAGCATTTTAACTTGTGGTAAACATGACTTTAACATCCACTTTTTCTCAAGTCAAAAATAAATTGTTTTATTTGTAAATCCAATCACATTTTAAAAGTACTAAAAGATAGTTCATGCATCTTTAAATTCATATTTGCCTTTATTTCATATTTTCTTATACTGGGGTTTCTCAAAATGAGATAACCCTAAATTCTCAAAATCGAAGGTTCCTTTTCATACCACAAGAAAACTTACTACCATTACAGATATGTGTACTTCCAAGAAGATTGTGGCACCCTTATGGCAGAAAGCAAGGAAGAACTAAAGAGCCTCTTGATGAAAGTGAATGAGGAGAGTGAAAAAGCTGGCTTAAAGTTCAACATTCAGAAAACGAATCTGGTCCCATCACTTCATGGGAAATAGATGGGGAAACAGTGGAAACAGTGACAGATTTTATTTGGGGTGGGGAGGCTCCAAAATCACTGCAAATGGTGACTGTAGCCATGAAATTGAAGGAAAGCTACGACCAACCTGGAGCGCGTATTGAAAAGCAGAGACATTACTTTGCCAACAAAGGTCCGTCTAGTAAAGGCTATGGTTTTTCCAGTAGTCACGTATAGATGTGAGAGTTGGACTATAAAGAAAGCTGAGCACTGAAGAATTGATGCTTTTAACTGTGGTGTTGGAGAAGACTCCTGAGAGTCCCTTGGACTGCAAGGAGACCCAATCAGTCCATCCTAAAGGAAGTCAGTCCTGGATATTCATTGGAAGGACTGATGCCGGAGCTGAAACTCCAGTACTTTGGCCACCTGATGTAAAGTGCTGACTCATTTGAAAAGACCCGGATGCTGCAAAAGATTGAAGGTGGGAGGAGAAGGGGTTGACAGGATGAAATGGTTGGATGGCATCACCAACTCAATGGACATGAGTTTGAGTAAACTCCAGGAGTTGGTGATAGACAGGGAGGCCTGGTGTGCTGCGTTCCGTGGGATTGCAGAGACTCGAACATGACTGAGTGACTGAACTGAACTGAAGAAGATTGTGATGATGCTGAAATTAAAAATTGAGGCCAAATAATCCAACAGAGTGACCTTTAACAGTGTCTAAGTTAAAAGTTTGTTTTTGTTCACCTAGGTACCTTTCAGGTTCTTGAACCCTCAAGTCTTACCTCGGCTAGCTCATCTTCTGGCTTCTTTGCTTCCTGTCTTGATAATTAATGGAAATACACACTGCAGCAAATTCAGGAATTTTATTCCCCATGAAAACCTTGTGAAAAGGTTGTTCCTCCACAAGACAATAATCTGTTTAAATCTGAAGTGCCAGTTGGAAGCAGCTTTGATTCTTTGGAGACAGCAGCACTCTATTAAGTACACTATTCCTTCACCAAACCACAGGAAAGCTAAATCGACTTCCAAAGAAGTATAACTTGCCACCAACTCTCGCTTGAGAAGACTCACTGAGGCCAAACCAACTTCATCTCTCTTCCCTTCAGTCCTTGCTATCATTTTGTGGAAATCGGCTACTGAGGTCAGAATCTACTCACTTTATTTTTCAAGGCCTTGTTCCACAAACGAGCAAAGAGGAACACATTTTTTAAACTTGAATGGCTGTTTTATAGGCATATAGACTGTGCATCTACAGTGCTAACATAACTGTAGTTAAGAAAATATACTTTCTTTGTATCCAGATTTCTAAGCAGGGTGCTGTAACTCCCTTATCCAGCTGTTCAGAGCAGTAATTTTCCTGAGCTGTTTACCATTTTCAACAATAACATACTCCTGCATGCCTGAAATATAGGAAACTTCAAAACAGACCTTTCATATTTCTATCCAGAACAAACATAAAAATACTTCCTCTTTCTGCAAATACCAGCAATTTCGAGAGACTTATTTCAAAACCACTGTAGCCTGTGTGTGCATCATTTCATTTATCCTTTTATGCTTACATTTGGGCTTCCCTGGTGGCTCAGTGGTCAAGAATCTGCTGTCAGTGCAGGAGACATGGTTTCGATCCCTGGGTTGGGAAGATCCTCTGGAGAAGGAAATGATAACCTGCTCCATTATCCTTGCCTGGGGAATTCCATGGACAGAGGTGTGCGGCCTGCTACAGTCCATGGGGTCGCAAAGAGTCGGACATGATTGAACACACACACTTACATTTACCATTCAAGCAAATGTGGAGGTGGAGAGGGTAGTCTGGTAAAACATATGCCTCTAGCGGGAGATAGTCATTAGAAATCTTGAAGAAGTCCAGTCTCAGAGGAACCCTTTCAAAAAGAAATTCCCTGAACTAGTGGATTTCCAAATTTGTTGCCATCATACCCTCCAAAAGAATTTTGAAACACTGTTATCTACTCACACATTTTTTAAGTTGATAGCTTACAATTTTATCATAAGCTGAAATGTTTCTAAAAGATAGCTATGACAAACCTAGACAGTGTATTAAAAGCAGAGACATCATTTTGCCAACAAAGGTCTGTATAGTCAAAGCTATGGTTTTTCCAGTAGTCATGTACGGGTGTGAAAGTTGGACTATAAAGAAGGCTGAGCACCAAAGAACTGATGCTTTCAAACTGTGGTAGTGGAAAATACTCTTGAGAGTCCCTTGGACAAAGGAGATCAAACTAGTCAATCCTAAAGGAAATCAACCCTGAATATTCATTGGAAGGACTGATGCTGAAGCTGAAGCTCCAATAAGAACCGACTCATTGGAAAGAACCCTGATTGGGAAAGGTTGAGAACAAGAGGAGGAGGAGGTGACAGAGGATGAGATGGCTGGATGGCATCATCGACTCAGTGGACATGAGTTTGAGCAAGCTCCTGGAGATAGTGAAAAACAGGGGAAGCCCAGCGTGCTGCAGTCCATGGTGTCACAAAGAGTTGGGCACGACTGACAGACTGAACAACAACAAAATGTATTCTGGCCTGTGATATATTGGATATCTGCTTTAAATATATTTTCTACCAAATACTCAGTACTATGTATTTTAGGTCTTTTGATTTATAGAAAATGTCTGCATAACCCGTACCTACATAACAAAGCTAATATCTCAACTTGTAACTCCATAACGAGTAAAATGAAAAAAGAAGTCAGTTCTCATTGATAAAACAAGTAGTTATTTCCTAAATGTTAATACATCTTTGTGACAATTTTGACACATCTGAATTTTAATTTTAAGGTAACGAGGGAGAGAGATGGAGAGACAGAGACAGCAAGGCAGACTGTCTACCTACATATTATTTAATGATTATAAATCATTTCAAGCATTTTCCATTTATTTACTCATTTTTTAGGTTCTAAAAGCTTCTACATTCACCTTTAATTGACTCCACAGACACAATTTCAAAATAAGAAATTAAAGAAATCCTCCATGGTTTAGGGGACTAAAGGGCAATTTATTCCACAAAGGAAGAGAAATCAACTTTTTTGTGTTTTACAAGATTTGCATGTGAAAACGAATAAAATGACACTAATTCTACAAATCTGACATGAGAGTTGCACCTGGAATTTTAATCATTTTTCTAATCAGTCCTCAGGGCAGCAATTTAGAGGCTGAATTATGTGGGCAATAGAAATACAATTGCTATGTATTCCCCCAAATCCTACAGTTCTGAATTGCTTTCAAATAAACCATTTGAAGGACTGTTAAGTCATTTTTGAATACCTGCTACAACAAACCCATCATTGCTGTAGAGGGAAATAAGAGAAATAGAAGAATGTCTTCCTCTGAGAAACATGCAATCTGGTTGGGGAACAGGATTTACACACCAGAAACAATTAGGAAATCATTCCATGAACCCAACAGAACTGTTAATGCTATGAGGCATTTGGATTAAAAATATGGAACTTGTAATCTATCAGACCTGAGACTCAGTTCTGGTTATAAATTACTGCTCACTGATCTCAGCTTCCTTGTCAATTAAATGGGAACAATTAGGAGGACATGGATAGGTAAGTTATAGCCCATGGACCAAAGCCTGCCCAGAGCCTGTTTTTGCATGAGCAATGAGCTAAGAATAGTTTTCACAGTTTTAAATGGTTAAGTTTTTTTAAGAATATTTGATAATATTTTTAAATATATAAAATTCAAATTTCAGTGTCCAGAAATAAAGTTTTATCAGAACACAGCCAGACTTATTTATTTACATATTGTGTAAAGAGGCTTTTGTGTTAAAATACCAAAGTTTAACATGCAACAGAGTTCAAATGTCCTACAAAGTCTATAGTATTTTCTACCAGGCCCTTTATACAGAAATTTGCCAAGACATTTGTTGTAGAGAATTAAGAGAAATAACATGAATGAAATGATTAACACAAAACCTAGCAACAACAAATAGTAAATATTATGATTCTTTTGTAAGAAGCTATAATTTGAACCAAATGTACAGTTTCAAAAAACAACTCTTTTTCTGTTTATAAGAGACTTATTTGAAGAAATACTACTCATCCAAAAACTACATAAAGGTTTAATTCCCACTCATACAGTTACTGATTTGATATAATACATAAAATACTTTTAAAGCCAGAATGCACAAAGTACTGCATAGTTCGATCACTAACTCATTAGTTGATAAGCAAAGGTAAACAAGACTACAAAAGACAAGACTAACTCATTAAGTAACTGGCCATTAAGATTCTTTCAGAAAATGGAGATTTTGACATGGTCTAACCTATAACCATGCAGACACAGATAGAGTCTGTCACGCATACATGGCAGAGAACTAACTGCCAGAGGAATCGCTGCTTTATTTTTTACTCCATAACATCTGAGCAAACGGAGACTCCATTCTTCAAGCTCTTTTCCACCTCAGGACTCACACATGACATTCCATCTGCTAAGGACACTCTTCCCTCCACTTATCCCAGGCTCTCTTTTCCCACCATCAAGTCTTCCCTTAAATATCACTCCCTCCATCACTCTATCCTAACATCACCTTTATTTCCTTCATAGCTAATTTATAGTTGTATATTTAGGGAGCAAATTGCTTACGATTATCTGTCTCATCCACTAGTTCTGAACTCCAAGAAAAAAGCTATACAATCTGTCTCTGTGGTCATTATATGCCTGGCTCCTAGAGACCGTAGGGGTGACAATTACTACCTGGTGAATAAATGTGTGTAACCCTGGAAGTCACCCCTAAAAGATAACTTGTCCTCAAACATAATGAAATGCAACAGAAGGCACTATGAGAAAAAGAAAAAAGGCAGCCCTTTTATTCTTTCTTTCAATCCAGAATCAGAAAAATACAATATATGTTAGTTGTTAGCCAACTTACAAAATCGACAAAATTATTTTGAGTACCTGCTATATTCAAGACACAGTTCTAGACACCAGAGAAAGATAACTTTTACAAGCTAAAATGCTGACTCCAGAAGCTCACAGGACACACATAAAATTCTGATACAAGGCAGACTTTGAAAATTACAATAATGGAAGCACAAAATGTTACAGGGTTAAGGGAGGAGAAGAACGCTAATTTTGGCTGGAGAGATACAGAAAGTGTTCTTGGAGAATATGAGATTTAATCTGGATCTTAAAGCATTATTAAAACTTCAAAAGGCAATTAGGAGGAACAGCATGCTTTCAGTCCAACTTGAGAGAAGACACATATGGGAAAACTACAGAATGTGTTTAGTACCTTCTTCGCCATTTCAGTCTACTAAGGAAAAGTGATGGTTAAAAACATAGTTTTGAGAATCAAACAGTTTGAGTACAAATCCTAAATTCACCATTTATTATCTGTGTAACTGAGTAAATTATCTCTTCAAGGCTCAGTTTTCTCAACAGAGAAATGGGAATAATGATACTAACCTCCAGTCATTCTTGAGAAGGTCATTTAAAATGAAACACAGTTTTTATCTCATGGTGACAGTCTGTGCCTGCCTTTATCTTTCATTGTCCTTATTATCTTTCCTTAGTACCTTACTATGAGAAATACTGTCCTGTTTTTTTTCTTCCTTTTTGCTTCCCTCATGCTATTCTGAACTAAGCGATTCCCTGGCAGCAAATTAAACATTTCTGAAACAGCATGAGCACTTTAAAGCTCTGGGGGTGCCATTGTGTACAGAAGCAATACCTAATTGAATAGTAGCCTAATAGCCTCAGAAAGCTGTTGCAATTCAAAAAAAAAGAGAGAGAAAAGCTGATTTAAAAATAGGAACAATTCAGGCAGTGAGAGAATGAGCTTTATGAGTGGCCTTGACATTCTTCCTTAACACTTTTTAAAAAAGACCAAAAAGATCTAGCAAAAAGTAAAATAAATATATAAATCCACAGTGCTGACCAATTCAATAAAATCAGAGTCAATTACTATGAACAGAGGTTTATATCCCTTGGAAAATCATTGATGAGGGCAAGGAAGATCTAAGCTAAAACACATACACCAAGTCAAAGAATTAATGTTTCCAAAAGGTAAAATGTTTTTAACATCTTTTATCCACCCACCCCTCTACCCCCCAGAACACATTAAGTTTTTGCAAGAAAATGTATGACCTTAGTCTCAGGATGTTAAATTACTGTTTTCTTGGAACAGGACAGGAACTGAATGTATATGAAAAGAGATGTCTACTTGACATTGGTGAAGGTTCTGATCTTGCCACTAAGTACCAGCTTTAGGAAGAATTTCCAGTGGGTAGTGAGGCAGCATCTAAAAATAGTTTGGCTGATCTGCTGTCTTATAAAGCTTAGGTGCAGCCTTGACTGGAAGCAGAGGGATTAGAACTAGCATTTGGCTAATGATACTAATACAAGTCCTTGCCTGGTGGCTTACAGAGGGGTGTTGACTTTTTGGAAGGAAGAACTGAAGGATCCTGGATGCAAAGTTACATATCTAAAGCAACTGCAATATTTGTCTCTCGAGTGATGCTAGATACAAAACCTCAGCTGCCCCGAAATGTCATTTTACTGTTATGATCCAAGCTTTTTTCCAACATAGTCAGTCTCCAACCACGCAAAGTGCAGACTTAAGGTCGGGTCAAGGCTTCAGGTTTACTGCCACCTGTCAGGGCCTCTCAGTACCACCCAATAGCACTTTCTGCTATGATGGAAACATTCTATACCTGTACCATCCAATATAATGGCCTCCATCCCTGCTTTTGGGCACTTGAAATGTGACTAGGGCAACAGGAACTGAATTTTTATTTTGCTTCATTTTGCTCAAGTAAAATAGACACGTGGCTGGTAGCTACTTACTGGACAGAACAGCTGGGATGCTAACGCTGCCATCCAATACCATTGTCCTTTCTACCAAAGTATTCTTTACAGTTCCCAGCCAGCTTCAGTTTCACATTGTGTTGAAGACTGAATACTTATTCACCAACTTCTTTTCAGACTATGACTTTTTTCCTTTTCTGACTCACTGACCTGTCCTGTTTGTGTGCCCCATGCTGCCATGTCCTGCCCCCAGAGTCCAGTGCCCAGCCTCGCCTTTGCTGAGAATGGGCTGGTCTTGGTACTCTGTCTAGTGTATACTCCCTCAGAAATAATCTTCCTCCATCTCCTGTTTTTAGCATGATTTCACCCACATGGCCCTCAGCTATCTTCTCTCGGCTACTGGCGAACACAGCTACTTTCCCCCTGTGGACAGAGTTACACTTTAGGAACCAATATTGCACTCATACAAAATTATAATTTCCAGAAGTTGTGCTCTTAAACGTTACACCCCGTGGCTTAATAGAACAGAAATGGTCAAGCCTGCCACACAAAGATAGTTCAGCTCCACCTCTAATTCTCTGGTTCCCAGATTCTATTTTAGGCATCTATTCTCATCTGAAACTTTAAGATCAGTCCCCCTTTTCTACTATTCACCTATAGTCTGCTTTCCACAGCCCAGAGCAGAGGAAAATATTTCAGAAATTAAGTTTTCTTTTCCTAAAGGTCAGTTATCCAGGTGTGAAAGCAGGCAAACTTTATTCCACCAGCAACTTTTTGAATCATTTTTTTCTGCACTATAACAACACATTGCTTTATTCTAAATTACAAACACAAACAGCCTAGATATTTTCCCTATGAATTTCTATTTAATGCTAGTATGTAAAGGGATAAAAAGAAAGATGTAGCATGCATGTAAATAAACTATATCTATCCAGTGTTATTTCTATAAACAAGGAAAGGCCAGAATGCTCTGAACTTTTATGATCTTAAAACAGTATTTTAACTACCCCTCCCTGTTTCTCTATACTTTAAGCCAAGTGTAATTTTATAAATGTATTTGAAACCAATTAGGGGAGAGTGTATATAGTTCTTATATTATGTTAGTCCAGATATACAGTAACAGATCCCAGTCACCATTCATGTGCCAGGTGATGCCATCCAAAATTAATTGGGCATATAACCCAACTCAAACCAATCAGACATGGTTTCAAGCTAGTACTAAAGGAAGAGAGCCGGTCCTTCTATGGAGGGCTGCAGGTTATCAGGCCTGGCAGCCTTCAGCAGCCACATTCTCCACCATATAGAGGCCAACATGCTAAGAGAAACAGAAATACAATTCCTTTTTTCCTCCTGTCCCAAGGCCTAGTTTTCTTCTCCTTGCTTTACATTAGACATCTTAGTACAGGCCCAGTAGATTCCCTCTCTTCTGAGTTAGTTCAAGTAATCTTTCTGCTATTTGATCCCAATGATATCAATCAATACAATATTTTTAACAAATTTTAAAGTCACCCCTAAATAAATGTAACATTGTGGATAAGAATTAGAATTATATATGCAAACTCAGAAAATTAAACATGAAGGATCCCCAAGCAACTACATAAATGAGTGTGTGTGTGTGTGTGTGTGTGTGAGTGTGTGTATATATAATGTTTTATAAATATATTAAAGTTTATGAGAAATACAGCCCTTGAGATATAACTAGGCAATGAAAAGAATGTCATTTTGAATTTTCTGTATTTTGAAACTGTATATCACTAAAGATAATAAAGAATAGAATTTTTAAAATATGTACAGTATGACCTCAGTTTTATAAAATTATTTCATATTATCTATCAAATATCTATTCATCCATTGATTTATATATTCACAGAGGATTGCCTGGTATTTATATAATGAAAAACTGTTATTTTTTCTAAGGGCTATATTACTACTTGGTATTTTATTTTTTCCTTCAAAGTCTTATGAATTAAAATTCACAAGTCAAATCAGCTGACATATCTTGTCCCAGACATGTCAAACATAACTACATGTGTATGAATGCATAAAAGCAAGAAAGAAAAACTAACCCAAGGAAAGAACCAGGGACTGCTCCATCAAGATTGCAACAGGTTAAAAAAATAAAAAGATTAGAAAGTCACTACTTTTATTCTAAGACAAATTTTCAACTTATTTTATAATATGTAAAGCTTTTGCACAATATATTTCTATTCATTATTCGCTTAACATGTATTCATACTCCTGGAATTTGTGGTCATGTTCTTCTTTGATTCATTTTCCATCTGTTTAACTTGTATCTACCCTTCAAGGATAAACAAAACTTATATCATCCTTGGAATCTTCTCTGACCACCTCAATACCCAGGACACCATAGTCCTTTAGTCCTTATCTGCATTCCAGCAATGGGACTCTGAGACATGACATAGAATTTTATTCATTAAGTTTCTATGAATCAATCCTGCATTTCAAACTAAACTATTTACTTCTCTGAAGTCAGAATTCAATTCTTAAACTGAGTTGCACCACAGCCTTCCTCCACAACTTTCTCCCCTCCAGTCTCACCTTCTGGGGCTATAGTAGTTTCTCAAACACAGTGTTTGGGGATTAGAATTTTCAGTGTTTTACGTTCTTCATTGTTAGGGGATTGAAATTTTATTTTAGTCAACTAATTCCATTTTTACCTAATCAACTAAAATAGGGTATGTCCACTCAAACTTTCTATGTCACTATATTTCTCCATCTCTGTAGCAAAGGTGAAGGTGAAGTTGCTCAGTCATGTCCAACTGTTTGCGACCCCATGGACTGTAGCCTACCAGGCTTCTCCATCCATGGGATTCTCCAGGCAAGAGTACTGGAGTGGGTTACCATTTCCTTCTCCAGGGGATCTTCCTGACCCAGGGATTGAACCCAGGTCTCCCGCATTGGAGGCAGACGCTTTAACCTCTGAGCCGCCAAACTCTATGCCAAATCCTTCCATGATAAATGGCAATGTGACAATGTCTATTCCATACTCAGCTTCCTGAATTATTACCCCAAATACCCCCATGGAATATGGAAAAATATTTGAAGAAGAATCAGTTTTATGACTTCAGGCAAGCATCTACCTAGACAGGTCAAAAGTAGTCATTTCTGAAGCTCAATAAAATGATCCTGATAAAATCGTGGCACTGTCACAAATTGCAAATTGGCACAAAAAAGAATCTGAAAAGATTGCCAAGGCTGGCAGTCTGCCTTCCCTGCCCAGTCACTTAAGTGTAACACCAACTAATTGTAAGTGCTCCAACATATGCGAGGCACACTCATCCTTTTATTTTTAAAACACAAAAGCAGCTTCTTGAAATAAACCAGTCCAGCCAAAGCATGTTACATTGCCAGAATGAGGGCGAGAATGAAAATAGATTCACAAAACTGATGTAAGATTTAAAGCTTCAGAGATGCTTGGATCAGATGAAAGAGGGGCAGGATGAGCACACTCACCTGGTTCCAAAGACTCTCTCTGCCCTGGTTATGACCTACCCAGGGATGAGCATATCAAATTTTACTGAAAGAACCCGAGTTACTCCATAAGAAGTTCTGTGTTTTATGAAAACCCCAGTTCAAGATCCCTAATGAAGGATTGTTTGTAGCAGAAACACAAAGCTAAGTGATCTCCCCACCCGTGGGGCAGAGTAAGCATGCCTTATTTGGACACCAGAGGTAGAAATGGGCACCAATATACTGAAGAGGCACACAGACTTACATATTCTAAAAACACAAAAGAAAGAGAGATATTGAAGTATAAGTAGTCCAGCTGAAGTATCTCATGTTACTGGAAATGGAATGATTTTACAGAAACACATCATTGATATTTACCAATAAAAAGGAATCTATAAAAATACTGTATAGATCTATTCTCTAGACTTTGGACACTACTGATACATATGATATAGAAAAGCAATCAAAATGCAAAGTGATAAAATTTCTTATGCATAGAGTAGCCTTATGTCCGTTTTAAGGTTTTTGGGTTTTTTTAATGTATAAAGAGACATACATTGTACTGCTTACCTAAGCAATTCCTATACAGTCAGTCTAAAGAGACCAAAATGAGCTAGATCCAAAACACAAAGAGAGCAATGCAAGATCATAAGTAATGGGAAATGGCCACTGAGATAAACAATAATTTAAAGTGAGCTACTTTGACCACAACAGAATTATAAAATGAACTGGATGATAAAAAGATCCACACAAACAGCTTTGGACCCTAAGGACAGTGTCCATTCTGATCCCAAAGATTCCACTTGGAATCAGTGGCTAAAGATGTAATAAGTCACAGATGCGTTTGAACAAGTCCTCAGAACCCATAATATGGATCACATTTTCATGTCACTTTATCCCTCTATGAGAGAAATCAATACTTTGTCTTGAGTTAGACTTCTGGGTGTATGTCTCTGTGTGTGAATGTTTGGCTAACTGGATCCTGACCTCTTCTAAGACATCTCATTTACCCTTGATCCCCTCAGGAAACCTAAAGTAACAACTTGCATATAATAAAAATATGAATGCATGACTGTTAAATCGGGAAAAACTAACCTGTTCTGTTGAAGAATGCTTGTAAGGAAAGAAGGAAATCTAACCTATTCTGAGCTCCAAAATTCACTGGGGCACAAAGTTACTGATGCTGCAATATAATATTTTAGTTTTCACAACCTAAAAGGTTCTAAGCATGGAGGTTAAGAGTACAGACTCTGGAGTCTGCCTGAGGCCACAGCCTGTTCCACTTTCTAGCTGTATGAACTTCAGCAGGTTTTTTGCAACCTTTTTCAATGTCTCAGTTAAATAATACATAAAATGCGGATAATAATAACTACCTCACAGACTTGCTATGAATATTCACTGAGTTCATACATGTAAAGCACATGAAACAGCCCCAGATGTAGAGTAATAGCTGAAGAAAAGTTAACTTATTTACTTGTTAACAGTTTTAGGGGATTGTCCGAGACAATGCCGATAACTGCATTCTGCCTGCCTGCCGTTAGCAACGGGAAGCTTGAACACTTCGTCCCATCTCTGCAGGAGAGATCCACGACCAGGCCATGTAGCGTGAAATAACTTTCTCTCCGCTGCCTCTTAAGGGAGTCTCAACAGGAGATAAAGGAGGAACCGGATGGGGCTACCTTCCTCCTCATCCTTTGTCAAGTCCTGGCCATCTGGCAAATGTCTGGGAACCATTGTCACTGCACTTGTTGCTCTGGCTCCTCCCAGACTTGCTCTTCTATCTCTTGGCTCAATACCTTCTCAGAAAAGGGGAGTGTTGCATCCTTCACCAGGATAATGCAAACCCCCATTCCATCACCAAGTTTGGTGCAACACACAAACTGAAACACTCGACATTCCAATCTCTCCATCTGCAAAATGGGGATAATAATAATAATAACTGCAAACATGTATTGAATGCTTAGAGTCTGTTGAGCACTGACTTTACATCATTTAAAACTCACACAATCATACGGTTATAGGTACTGTTAGTATCCAAGCTTTACCTATACATAAGGAAGCTGCTTTATGGATAAGTCATGTAACTTGTCCAAGGCCACATGGCTGATAAATTGCAGTGTCAGGATTCAAATTCAGACACTCTCATACCAGAGCCTATAAACCACTGCACAATGCCTGGCAATGCAGTAGGTGCTCTGTGAATGCCAGGTCTCTACACCCAGCCTGGGAAGTCACAATAAACCTGGGTACTGGCAGACAATATAGATGTCAGTACAGGAGTCCTCCTTATATCCCTGTGGCTAAGTTGGCTTCTAGTCTCAACTTTAACAGATTTTAAGCATGACTTTCATGCTCTTCATGGATTTTCCTACTTATCCTTCTAGTGCCATTTCTCAACATCTCCATCCCCACCCTTAGTGACACCATCTCCCAATGCCACGACCACCGAACTTCACCCCATCTGCATGAACTTCTCTCAAAACCTTTTAAATGTATGATGACTCAATCATCTGTGTTCCAGATCTCTTCAGTTTACCACTCTCTGCTTTGAACCTTCTGCTTAGCTCCATTTCACCTGACTCTCTATTAAATATTTAGTTTTAAAGGCATTTCTCTGTGAAGTCTCTTTTGATCTCTTCCCAACCTTCCCCCAAAGAAATGGAGTGTTACTTCTGTGTCCTCCAGCTCCCTATAGTTTCCTATTACGGCTCTTAATATACTAGAAGGCAATGGTATATTTCACACCTGTGTTTCCTTCTAGACTCTAGGCTCTGTGAGGAGTCTACCATGTCATGCTAGACCAGCATGTCATGCTAGCAATTATCATTGCTTCCCCAAGAGTTGATAAACATATGTCTTGTTTTTCAGTCACTCAGCCATGTTCAACTCTTTGCAGCCCCATGAATTGTAGCATTCCAGGTTTCACTGTCCCTCATTATCTCCTGGAGTTTGCCCAAGTTCATGTGCATTGAATTGGTGATGCTATCCAACCATCTCATCTTCTGCCACCCTCTTCTCCTTTTGCCTTCAATCTTTCCCAGAATCAGGGTCTTATACAATATGTCTGTAATGAATATTTATTAAAAGGAAGGAAGAAAGGGAATGAGAAAAGAAGAATATAAACTATTTGCTTGCTCCTCTTCCAGTAGTCATGTATGGGTCTGAGAGTTGAACTATAAAGAAAGCTGAGCACTGAAGAATTGATGCTTTTGAACTGTGGTGTTGGAGAAGACTCTTGAGAGTCCCTTGGACTGCAAGGAGATCCAACCAGTCCATCCTAAAGGAGATCAGTCCTGAGTGTTCATTGGAAGGACTGATGCTGAAGCTGAAACTCCAATACTTTGACCACCTGATGTGAAGAGCTGATTCATTTGAAAAGACCCTCATGCTGCAGAAGATTGAAGGCAAGAGGACAAGGGGATGACAGAGGATGAGATGGTTGGATGGCATCACTGACTCAATGGACATGAGTTTGGAGAAACTCCAGGAGATGGTATGGACAGGGAGACTGTGCTGCGGTCTACAGGTTCGCAAAGAGTTGGACACAACTGAGCAACTGAACGGAACTGAACTTCCTTCCTAACTCTTCTATAGGCAAAACTTCATAAACCTGGATATTCGGCCCAAAATGTCTATAATTGCAGAGGTAGAAGGTGAATCCCACTTGGTCCTTTTTCTGCTCAAGGGTTTGGGAGTCCTCAGAAGTGAAGATATCAGAAACCCTAGAGGACTGGATGGATGGATGGTTAGGTTAAGCAAACAAACACCTCCAAATGAAAAGGAAAATGCCAAGACTATAAGAATATAGCTTCATCTGCCAGGTGCCAGAACATAAAATATTTCACTGCTAAAAGGACAAAAGCTTGAAGAAGAGAATTTCCCTAAATGGTCCAAAAGGAATTTAATTTGTTGAGAAGCCTCATAGGGCGCAGTATCAAGCACAGCTACTTGTCTCCCTCCCCACAAGAAGGGGAAAAAAAATGACCAACACAAATAAGCCTGCCTGAATAGAGCGGATTCAGCTTGGATGTCAGGAAACTTCACTCAAATGCCAATCATTCTAAGCTACCCAGAGGTTTGGCTGGACCGCTGCCAGTCAGTACTATGACTGATATCTTTTTCTTCAGACATCGCAACATTCAAAAATAAAAGGAAAATATGTTCAGCTGCTGTCTCTTCAGCAGCTTTGCAATTTTCCAAGGATCAGCCCCGCTCCTGTTCTCACTCCCCTAATCTCCAGGCAAAGTAACAGCTTCTCCTTGACTAGGAAGTAATCTCTTGTTAGTATATCAAGAACCCTTGGTTTCCTAATGTTTTCCTGCCAGGAATAAATCAGTGGATGTTAGTTAAATTCAGGACCCCATGTAGAACCCTCTTTCTCTCTTTCTTGGTCCCTTCGATCTTTCAAGGTATCAAAGACAGTGGAAGCATAAATTCCCAGTCAGACTGTCTCCTCTAAACCCCATGTTTAATGAGCGCTATCTTTCATTCGCAGACAGAGGAGCCTGGCAGGGTACAATCCATAGAGCCACAAAGAGTCAGACACGACCAAGAAACTGAGCACACCTGCATGTGTGTGGTTGTGTGTTCACACACACTCACACTGAGGAAGGTAGGGAAACCACTAGACCATTCAAGCATGACCTAAAGCAGGTCCCTTATGATTACTTAGTGGAAGTGACAAGCAGATTCAAAGGATTAGATCTGACAGAGAGAGTGCCTGAAAAACTATGGACGGAGGTTTATGACACTGTACATGAGGCAGTGATCAAGACCATCCCCAAGAAAAAGAAATTCCGAAAGGCAAAATGGTTGTCTGAGGAGGTCTTACAAATAGCTTCTCAGAAGAGAAGAAGAGAAGCTAAAGGCAATGGAGAAAAGGAAAGATATACCCATTTATCAGCTAAAGGCAAAGGAGAAAAAGAAAGATATACCCATTTGACTAAGAAAGCCTTCCTCCATGATCAATGCAAAGAAATAGAAGAAAACAATAGAATGGGAAAGACTAGAGATCTCTTGAAGAAAATTAGAGATAAGAAGGGAATATTTCATGCAAAGATGGGCTCAATAAAGGACAGAAATGGTATGGACCTAAGAGAAGCAGAAGATATTAAGAAGAGGTGGCAAGAATACACAGAAGAACTGTACAAAAAGATCTTAATGACCCAGACAACCACGACAGTGTGATCACTCACCTAAAGCCAGACATTCTGGAATGCAAAATCAAGTGGGCCTTAGAAAGCATCACTATGAACAAAGCTACTGGAGGTGATGGAATTCCAGCTGAGCTATTTCAAACCCTAAAAGATGATGCTGTGAAAATGCTGCACTAAATAGGCCAGCAAATTTGGAAAATGCAGCAGTGGCCACAGGACTAGAACAGGTCAGTTTTCATTCCAATCCCAAAGAAAGGCAATGCCAAAGAATGTTCAAACTACCACACAATTGCACTCATCTCACACACTAGTAAAGTAATGCTCAAAATTCTCCAAGCCAGGCTTCAACAGTACATGAACTGTGAACTTCCAGATGTTCAGGTTGGATTTAGAAAAGGCAGAGGAACCAGAGATCAAATTGCCAACATTGCTGGATCGTCAAAAAAGCAAGAGAGTTCCAGAAAAACATCTATTTCTGCTTTACTCACTACGCCAACACCTTTGACTGTGTGGATCACATCACACTGTGAGAAATTATCCATTTTCTGAAGTGTTTGAGAACCCTGATGCATCTTCTTTCTGTTCTCTTCTGTGAGAGGTCCTAAGTCTAATACATATCCTTATGTCTCCCTTCTCCAGGGAAGCAGGCTACAGGCACTCAACCTGGAGTTGCACGCCCTAACTAGCAGTCACCACCCATTTTACACTTTTCTGTTCTTGACCAAAAACTGGAATAGCATAGATTCTTCCCATTTGTCTCTGCTCACTGCTCTTGATGACAAATCCCTAAATCATTTTTTAAGGTAAAAACATTGCTCCCACTCTCCATAGGTACTGAAGCCAGGGGTATTCAATGCTGACAAATGCCTGACTCCCTCCCAACAGCCCCCATGCAGGGGTTGACAGGGCTGGCTGTCGCTGGACAAGCCTTCAGGTTTTCTAAAAGTCAGCTCATTATCTCTCTTCTGCAAAGCACACTAAAGATTCTTCAAGTGATCAAGTGGAAAAACTATATGGATCGAATGAAATTACGTAAATAAAGTGAGTTACATTCTGAATTTTGAGTCATAAAACCTGAATTCTATGAGCCCTAGACCAACATCCAAGTTTCTGGATCTACCTTGATAAGTTTTAATTTAAGGTAAATGTTTCCTTGCTGTCACTAAATATTCGTTGCCTTCCTCCCTTTTAAAGTAGATATTTGGTTGCTTGCTCTCTATCTGACCAGGATTCTGTTATAAAGATATAGCAAATGCTAAAAAATGAAAAGAGGTAAAAATAAAACTCAAGTTCAAGTTTTAGTTCAGCTACTTACAACCTTCACCATAAGTTTTTCAGAGGTTTAGCTCTCACAAGTGTGTGAAACACTGTCTAAGCATAGTCTAAAGTAGGGGTCCCCAACTTCCAGGCCACAGCCCAGTACCTCCTGTCAGATCAGGAGTGGCATTAGGTTAGGAATAACACGCACAATAAGTGTGATGTGCCCTGGTTCATCCCGAAACCATCCTCCCACCCCCTAGCCCATGGAAAAATTGTCTTCCATGACATCGGTCCCTCGTGCCAAAAGGTTGAAGATGACTGGTCTAAAGTAATGAAGAATTGGCTCCTGCATACTTCTCCAGCACAGCCAAGCACCATCTGTCTTTTTCCTCATCCTACTCCAGCCGCATCTGACTTCTTTCAGTTTTGCAAACAGAGATGGCTCTACCCTGACTTGAGGTTTTACTTACTAATATCCAGCTTCTCTGTCACCTACCATGGTTTTTCCTTAGATAACTCCAATTTTATGTCTCATCTGAACTGTAGCATTTTCTGAGAAGCCTTTATGCTCATATTACTTTGACTCCCTCTATTTTATGCTTTCATAGCAAACAGTACTTGAACCTTGGTAGCAAGCGTGACTCTGGCAATCATGTAAGTGTTTCTGCCTCTTCAGTGAAAACAGATTTTTGTCTGCCTCGATCCCTGCTCTGACCCCAGTACCTAGCTCGCTGACTGATATATGGTGCATCCTCAATACAAATTTAGTAACTCACTTCTGTTCTGAAATTCTCACCATTTTCAGAGGGGGTGTGATTATAATACATTGTGTGAGAACACTTCACAAACTGCAAAAGTAAACAGCAGATTGCTACAAAAATCAAAGTCACTGTATGTTTTGAATTTCAAAAATCTCAAATTGTAACTGAATTTCTCTGGGCTGAAGCTATGTTTGAGCTTCCTTTATTACTGCCTGAAACATGGCTGAGAGGTGTGCACTGGCCCCCTCTCCCACAGTAGGAAGTAAAAGATGATGACAGGAGCCACTATTAAAATCTTTTTGTAGGAAATGAAATACCCCAAAACTTGGTGGCTTAAAACAATGAGAAATATTTATTACCTTTCCCAATTTTTGCGGGGGAAAGAAAGCAGATGCCTCAGTCCCTTTCCACATGGATCTTGCCACAAAACAGCTTAATTGTCCACACATAAGAAGGGCATGAGCCCCAGGAGGCCAGGAACATTGGAAGCCCATCAAATCTGGCTTCCTCAGACCTTTGCCTCAGTCCAAAGTCACTGGCGCAGTGCTTTCTTCATGGACAACATGTACTTAAATGTTTGATGAGATCGAGAGCTGAAATCATGGATAAATAGATGAAAGGGTGGGCCAAGGAGTGGATGCTACCTACTTTCTGAGCCTAGCAATGGAAGACAGCACATACATCCTCCCCAATCACCACAGCCGAGGTTACAGTGACTGGTTTGGGAAGAGATGCAAAACAGGTGTTAGTGACAGTTGGAGAGGACATGTGTCCTGGAGTAATTTTCTAGTATCTGAACCCAGTCTTCTCTTAATAATTTGTCTGAGAACAAAATGTATAGATAAATAGACTTGTCTAGTGTCAGACTTTATTTGAGGGGGCTCCAAAATCACTGCAGATGGTGACTGCAGCCATGAAATTAAAAGACACTTACTCCTTGGAAGAAAAATTATGACCAACCTAGATAGTATATTCAGAAACACAGACATTACTTTGCCAACTAAGGTCCGTCTAGTCAAGGCTATGGTTTTTTCATTGGTCACGTATGGATGTGAGAGTTGGACTGTGAGGAAAGCTAAGTGCCGAAGAACTGATGCTTTTGAACTGTGGTGTTGGAGAAGACTCTTGAGAGTCCCTTGGACTGCAAGGAGATCCAACCAGTCCATTCTAAAGGAGATCAGCCCTGGGATTTCTTTGGAAGGAATGATGCTGAAGCTGAAACTCCAGTACTTTGGCCACCTCATGTGAAGAGTTGACTCATTGGAAAAGACTCTGATGCTGGGAGGGATTGGGGGCAGGAGGAAAAAGGGGATGACAGAGGATGAGATGGCTGGATGGCATCACTGACTGGATGGATGTGAGTCTGAGTGAACTCCGGGGAGTTGATGATGGACAAGGAGGCCTGGCATGCTGCGATTCATGGGGTTGCAAAGAGTCGGACACAACTGAGCGACTGAACTGAACTGAACTGATTGCAAAAAAAAAAATGGTGAGAGGCTTAGAAACTGCCAAATTCTTTTTTTCCTGCATTATCCTTATTATGGAAATTTATAATTTAGCTACCCTGAAAGAATGTTATGCAAATACATTAGACAATACAGAGGGGGGATGTGAGCCTTTAGAATTCTTGTCTAATACAAGCATTGTCATAATTATCACTTCAAAGTTCTAATAATAACATTATTTGCATTTTACTTGACACTGTTTTTGGAAAGAATTTCTAAATACTTGAGTAAATATTTGTAAATTGTGACCATGAAACAGTAAAGGCCATTCAGAGTAAGAAGGGAATATTGCAGACCAGAATTGATTACTTTAATATTCAAGCTTATTAGTTCACTCTAGAAACATAGCTCTAACCCTATGAGAGTTTATGATCTAATGAACCCAGGAGCAGGACGGTATTTCAATGTGAATAAGCCAGAAACCTGGCAGTTATCCTGGACAACTTCTTCTCCTTTACCTCCCTCATGAAGTCATTAACAGCCCCTGGATCCACCCCTTACAGCCTGGACCATCACAACATCCACACAGGTCTCAACACACATGCTCTAAAGACTCTAATCCCTACTCCCCTGAACAACCCCTGCTGCTGCTGCTGCTAGGTTGCTTCAGTCGTGTCCAACCCTAAGCGAGCCCATGGACTGCAGCCCACCAGGCTCCTCCGTCCATGGGATTTTCCAGGCAAGAGTACTGGAGTGGGGTGCCACTGCCTCACTGACCTTTAAAAAAAACGATTTGTCAGGTCTCTCCTCTTTTCAAAAGTCATCAATGGCTTTTTACATCTTAAATATAGAATAAAGACGAATATTGTTAATATGACCTGTAGACTCATGTGTGAGTTGGTCCAGATGGAACTCTCCCATTAAACCTGACCAGACTCCTCCTCACATACTTTCCTCCCCCAGCCTTCCTTTAATCCTAGAACATTCTCTTGCCATGTTATTCTCTGGGCTAGAATGTCCATCATTACATGCTTTCTTAAGAATCATTTCTTCAAGGACACCTTCTCTCAGTAGAAAGGCCTCAGCGGAAGTTAGTTCTTCCTGTTATACACTGTACCGCATTGTAGATCACCTTGCTAGCTTTCACCACAATTGTAACTTTTACTCCTCATGGGACAAACTGAGTAGTGTTGATATTCTGTTTCCTCCGTGCCCACCCACGCCCTCACCATCCCCACCCCAAGGGCACAGACAGTGACTGCTGAGCTTGTTGCTGGGTTTCCAGTGCCCTGTGTCAGGCTCAGCGCAGAGCCCGTGTTCACTGAGTAGATGAACTGAACAAACAAAGATTTCAAATGCATGCCCAGAATGCAGTTTAGACTGTGGAAGAATTTGATGTACTTATTTAAGAAAAATTAAAAAGCAAAAGAATAAAAGCATCAAGAATGCATCTGTTGGCGAATTCTTTTATTACTATCAATGGCTAGAACAGAAAGAGATAGAAGCTACTTTGGACAGTCAGAGAAAAGGGAATCTCAATCCCCAATTTATCAATAGTTGGGAAGTTTTACAGATAGTAAAAATCTTTCTAGACAGACTTGACATGTAAGTTTGTTGATGTTGGTTCTTTTCCATTAAAGACTTTCAAACAGTCAGTAGAAGTGGGGAAGGGGAAAAAGGAAGTAAAGGGATAATACAATTGGCAAAACAATACATAACAGATCCACTAAGATTTATAGAGCATTCTCATTGCCTACCTACAAACCACTGCTAGCTAACTTTCATTAGGTAAGAATCCATTTCCTTAAGAAAAGCAGGATGATTATTCAATGCCTTACCTTTCAGTAGAATTAAAGAAAAAAGTAGCCAACGCTCCTCAGAAATATAGGAAAGTATTATATAGAAAATTACATTAAAGACATGAGACCTACTCAGATAATGCAAATGGAATAAAAATATTCATACTGAAAATATGGAGCTTACAGAACTTATGTTCTTTCTGTAGAAAAGTTAGCAGCAGATATTCAAGAATAGAGTGACAGCATTGACTACAGCCAGAAGTAATTCATGTACTTCACCTCTTTAAGAAAGGGTTTACATGCTCTGTATTCATTTTAACAAATTCTAAACATGAATTACATATTTCTATTAGGACCATCACATATAAAACAAAAGAATTTTAATGAGTTTTCTCCCCAAATACCTAGAGGTACAAATCCACATTAAGGATTAATGACCTGTCAGCTTGTACTTAAAGGAGAGAAGAGACATTTCAGTCATAGAAATTTAAAAATAAAAGAACCTGAAGTAAGAAAACTTATCATTTTTCCCTTTTGTGTCACAAAAGAACGGACCTGATTTATTTGCTTTAAATTGGCCAAAAGGAAAATGTATTAAATGGTTGGCCTTTAAGCAAAAATTCATTCTGATGACAAAATTAGAAAGCCTGGTCAGAAATAATCCTTTAGTCACTTAAATGATGTAGCGTTATTGTCAGAGTCAGGCATAGTATAAAACGGAAAGGCTATTTACATTTTAGATTTAACAAAACTTCCCCAATAGCTGTGATAACTTGGAAGGAGGACCTCATGCTCTTAGCCAAGCATGTCTGGTGGTAGGTACCATAAAATACTTGAATAACTATTTCAAACCATCAGTGCAGGTTTATTCCTATTTTTCAATAGTATTATATGTTTCAAGTAAAAGTTAACGCTCAGTTTTGTGATTCATTTATGCTTGATGCACGGCCATGCCAGAGAAGCTCTATTTGGGATGCTATGAATCTCTTTTTCCCCCTTTGAATGGAGAAGTGATGTTATGACAGCGAAAGACAGAATCCAAAGACAAAAATGATCAAGCTGAATTTGAAACTCAGAAACTTCAGTGTTTAAATAGATGTCAAATGTGGAAGGTTTTGTAGTCTCTCAGCCCCAATGTGCATGACACAGCGATACCAGGAAAGCAACCCATGGCAAGAGCCCATGTGACTGTAGCGTCAGACAGTCTCACTTTCTTTTTGTGGGCATGCCTCGGATAAAGGAAGTTAACAGATTCCATCTCTTCCCTTCAGAAGGAGACAATTTCTACTGACTAGACTGAGCAACGGTAATCTGAATCTAGACTTGCTCCGTGAAAGCATCTATGTGATGGGAGAAAATAAAATCACCCAATTTTGCCTGTAAGATGAAAAATAAATATAAATATTTGAGTAATTTATTTCTTTAACTTTTAGTACAAATATTTAGTGTCACAGAGAAAGAGAGTACCTGGGGGAAAACAGCACACAGTGTCCTGATTTTAAATAGACAGTATGTACTCAAATCAACTTTTATAGCATTTTTGTTCTTCTAGTCCTGCTCTGAACCAGGAAAGGTTACAGGGCACATCATTAAACAAGAAGGTCTTAGAAACACCTTAAATCCTCACTAAATCTTTATAACATTCACAGTTCTATACACCACCAGAGTACACATTAAAAGGTTTCGAGACATAGAGTTGACCCAGCACCCTCTACCTTCCAGGTGCTTTACGCAGTCACTGACAGAAGTGTGTAAAAATCAATTTATGTTCAATAAGGTAAATGTCAATGATATCTTTAAACATGATGAACCAATGGCATAGTTTATTTCCAGACATTCAAATTTTGATAGCTGATGACCTTAAATATTATTTGGGCATGATCCAAAAGTTCAGAGACATTTAGTAAGCTATAATTAACTGGAAGAAAGTTCTAAAGTCATGACATTCTCTGCTCAGAAGCCTTCTGTGGCTCACAACTTCCTGCAGAAGGAAGATTTACTGGAATAGAAGGCACTTTAGAGCTTGCATAATCTGGTTCTAAACTACCTTTTTAGCTTGATTTCACCCTTCTATCATCCATACCTTATCCTCCAAACAAATCTGACTATTTCTGGTTCTGACCACGTACCACATTTTCCCACCTCTGTCCTTAAGGGCTCTCCTTTCACTCCCTCTGTTGACTCTTGAAGTCTAAATTCGGACACCCTATTCAGAAGGCAGTCTGATAGAATGTGTATCAAGATCATTAATGTTATTTTCTACACTTAACTCAGTCATTCTACTTCTAAGTCTTAGAAATAGCAAGAGCTATAGTTTTTGTTTTGTTTTTTTTTAATGTACGACAATGTATTTTACAATAACAAAAGGAGAAAAAAATCCCTGGAAGGTACCTAAGAACCCAATATTGAAGGATTATATTAAAAATCATTATTCGTCCATACTATTGGTTGGCTGTCAAAAAGATCTTAAAAGGTTTTTAAGAGCAAGAAGAAATGTTTAAGGTTTAACACATGGCAGAAATTGCATAATATGATCTTAATTATGCAAAAACATGAGAAAAAGACTCAAAGGGAATATACCAAACTGATAATATCAAGATAATTCTAGATCTTGAGATTTGGGCTTTTTTGTTTTTTGTTTTTGCTGCTGCTGCTTTTATAAACTCTCCTCTGCTTTAAAAAATTCTGCATATATTACCTTTAAATCAGAAAACAAAATAACACACCAGAAAGGTTTTTTTTTTTTAATTATATATTTTAAGAAGATACTCACATGCCACCCTCTGTGAAATCTTCTCAAATTACCCCTTGATGGAATTAATTTCTTATTTCTCTGGATCTCATACTAATTTTGCAGTATAGGATATTTCTTAATCACATTTCTGCCTGCTATGTTTGTTGAATTTCATTGAAAAGAATTGAAAAGAATAACATAGATCCATGTCTTGGACTTTCTAAAAATAGACTCAATTGAAGAGGCATTTTCTGTACCTCTTAAATGGTACCTGTAATACAGCACCATCTTGTTCAGTAGAAGCACATCTGTCTAACATCAGAGTCTCCTTTATAAACAAAGAAACATCTGTAGCTTGTTTGAAAATTCACGCCTTAATTACAGACTTTCTTCCTCCTAAATGCTGTACTAACATTATGGAACAAGGTGTGAAAATATATGCAGGGGTTAAAAAAAAATAAACCAGTAATTTTATCATAAGCACAGAAAGAAAAATCATGGCATAATTCTCCCAGCAAGACTATTCTACTTCATTCCTCCAAAGTGGATATACAGATGTTTGTATGAATTAATGTTATAAATTTTACATACTATCTTGCAAAATTACCAGCTTTGCTTTTTAAACATTAATATTTGCTATAGTTCTCTAAATTTGCAATATATACATATATATACACATATATGTATCTTTGTTATGATTAGAAGATTGGAGGGAGTTGTCAGATAAAATATATAAAACCTAGTTAAATTTGAATTTCAGATAAATAGTGATTCCTTTATTAGTATATGTATATCTTATTTGATATTTGCTATAATGTTTTTATACTAAAATATTATTCATGTTTATCTGAGATTCAAATTTAACTGGAGGTCCTGGGTTTTTATTTGCTAACTCTGGCAACTCTGGATGGGAGAGTGATTGCATATTTAGAGAATTCATAGTCTGGCTAAATAACCTCTTAAACCTACTCCCGGGTAGTATCTCATTTGAACTCAGCAGACAGTGTACTCAGAAATCTGAATTCTCTGCAACAATCCACTAATACTGATTCCAAGGAATCTACAAGACTCCTAACTTCTCCAAATTCCAGAGCCTGAACTCCCTCTTGTCAAGTCTATACGGAGAATTACATACAAATGATCAGGTTCTGCTGTGCCTTACATTTTATGCATTTATACTTAACAGAGGAGCCCAAAATGTTTGCCTTTAGATGCTCAAAATTTCTTTCAGAGTATTCAATGCACAGCAGAGAACCAACTCTAATATGCCTGGGTTTTTTGGTTTTTTTTTTGTTTTTTTAACTAGAACAGTAGAAAGGATATGAATCTGCCTGCAATGCAGGAGACATGGGTTCCATCTCTGGGTTGGGAAGATCCCTTTGGAGAAGGGAACAGCTACCCACTCCAGTGTTCTGGCCTGGAGAATTCCATGGACTATACCTTCCATGGGGTCGCACAGAGTTGGACACGACTGAGCAACTGTCACTTCTTTCTAGAGGGGATATGTCTAGAATTTGTCGTTGCTGGATTCTTCCTCAATGCTAAGCTACTTTTCTTCAAATTTTCTGACTACTGTGAGTTCATTTCCCTCGGTCCATTTTTTAATGTCCCAGAGGCCGCTTAAAATCAACATGCCATAAGATGAATTCTTTTCCCAACTTTGTTCCCCAAAACTTCTCTCTTTCCTGTATTCTCAATTACTCATTCAGAAATTGCAATGAGGAATCACAGATATATTCTCGATTCATCCTTTCCAACTATCCCTTCCTCAATCCTTATTTATCAGTCAGATCTTTTCAGTTTCACCTCTTAAATATATCTATTCATGGTCCTTATTTCTTTTTTCCATCCTCACTGTCCCTCCCTTAGCCTAGGCTCTCCTCAGCTATCTCCAGACTAGTGTTTCTCAAATTTCAATGTGCACATGAATCACCTCCAGATCTTGTTAAAATGTAGGTTCTGAGAGCACGGGTAGGGTGAGGTCTTGGAATTTTATTTCTAACAGATCCCTGCTGATACTGATTCTGCTGGTCCAGGAACCACAGTTTGAATACAGCAAGGCTGTAGGTTATTTTTATAGGCTATCAGCAAGTCTTTCTTCCATTTCAACTAATTGCCTCACTGAGGTCACTGTTCTGGGTAAAATTTTCCTGTGACTCCTTTTGCCTACTGAATTATGAAGACATAAGGAACCTAGGCTATCATGACAGTTTCATGACCCATTCCTCTCCAGCTCCCAGATTCAGATTCTAAACTGATCCCACTTGGCTTCCTTCTGCTTCTGAAACTCTCCTTTCCCACTTTTGTCCTTACACTAATCTTTGTCTCTCATGGCTCCTTCTTCCTGCTAAAGTTCAAATGTCACATAGTCTGTGAAACTTTCTATCACCATTCAGCAGCACCTAATACAGTTAGCTACATTTCCCACAACAGGGTGTCTTCACGAGCCACTTTGTGCATGCACTGATAACAATAATATACAAGGCTCACTATGTATATTATGTGTAATATACATGATTGTATCCGTTTTATGTGTAATCCTCATAACAATCCTATAAGGTAAGTACTATTATATGCCCACTTTATAGACCATGTATAGGTACATGTTAAGTCACTTCAGTCATATCCAACTCTATACGACCCTATGGACTGTAGCCTGCCATGCCTCCTCTGTCTGTGGGATTTCCCAGGCCTGAATACTGGAGTGGGTTGCCATTTCCTCCTTCAGGGGATCTTCCTGATCCAGGGATCGAACCCACGTCTCCTGTATTGGCAGACAGGTTCTTTACCGCGGGCGCCACCTGGGAAGCCTCTACAGCCCATGCACAGGGAGACAATGGCACGTTTGCTCCGATCACATAGTTTTTTCATATCAGAGCCAGTTTTCAAGCCCAGGCAGTCTGTTACCAGAATCCAGTATCTCAACCATCACACCACACTACCTGTATAATTATACCTCACTTCAAGTATCAGGGTGAATCATATGAATTCCTAGTATTTCACTCTCATATACCTATAAAACAGCAATCTCCTATGATTCAACATTTTCAATAAATTAAGAATAACACATGGAAAGATGCTATGTCTTTTTCTCCATAAAAAATTCCCATGATTAAGCACAGATCTAGAACATACCTGATACTTAATTAGTCTTTGTTAAATGAAGCAAAGATAGCTCCATTTTCTGAGAAGTGAATGCATGCTGGGCGCTATACCAGGTGCTTCATACACACTCTCATATTTAAATCTCATTACAACATGGACTATGGATACTATTATTTTCACAATACAAACTAACTCTTTAGTTCCTAGGATAAATGCCTATGGACACACAGCCAGTGACACAGCAAAGGAGTACCCAATCCGACCTGCCCTAAGGGACAAGTTGTCAGCCTTTAGTGTTAGGTTGACTAGGACCTTGAAGAGTATCTATCTTTCTCACTAAGTCAAACATGAGTTCTCACTTTTAAAAACTTACATATTTTAGGATGAGGATGAAAACAAAGCTTCTTTGACAGCTGGCTTTATTTTTTTTAATTTGAAATATATACAAAAATAGAGACAAGAACAAATAATCTCCCATGCACACATCACCAAGCTTCAAAATTATCAAGATTCTTGATTTCATTTACCTTCCCACACTTTATTTGTGTGTTATCACTGAACAATTTCAAAGCAAGTTCCAAATATCATATCATTTCACATGTAAATCATCAGTATATATCTCTAACAGATGTGTTAAAATAACCACAAGACAGTCATCACACTTAACAAAATTAATATTCCTTAATATGATCTAATACCCAGTCTATGTCAAAAAAATGTCTTCTTACAGTGATGTGTTTGAATTAAAATATGAGCAGTGACTACCTGTTACACCTGACTGTTATGTATGTTGTCTCTTTTCATCTGTAATGGCTCCCCTCCCTTTTCTATTCACAAGTCCTTTATTTGTTGAAGAACTGATAGCTAAGTCTGAAAATGTTAGTCTCTCAGTCATGCCCAACTTTTTGCGACCCCATGGAATATATCCTGCCAGGCTCCTCTATCCATGGAATTCTCCAGGCAAGAACACTCTCCAGAGGATCTTCCTGACCTAGAGATCAGACTCAGGTCTCTTGCATTGCAGGTAGATTCTTTATCATCTAAGCCACCAGGGAAGCCCAAGGGGCTTAATTAAATTCAGGTTCAATCATTTTTGACAAAAATCTCCATAGGTGGTGCTATATATGTCTTATGATGCTAATAAGGATGCACTAAGAGTGAAAAAGTTGGCTTAAAGCTCAACATTCAGAAAACTAAGATCATGGCATCCGGTCCCATCACTTCATGGCAAATAGATGGGGAAAGAGTGGACATAGTGCCTGACTTTATTTTGGGGGCTTCAAAATCACTGCATGGTGATTGCAGCCATGAAATTAAAAGACCCTTACTCCTTGGAAGGAAAGTTATGACCAACCTCAGTTCAGTTCAGTTCAGTCGCTCAGTCGTGTCCAACTTTGTGACCCCATGAATCGCAGCACACCAGGCCTCCTTGTCCATCAGCAACTCCTGGAGTTCACTCAAATTCACATCCATCGATTTAGTGATGCTATCCAGCCATCTCAGCCTCTGTCGTCCCCCTTTTCCCCCGGCCCCCAATCCCTCCCAGCATCAGAGTCTTTTCCAATGAGTCAACTCTTCGCATGAGGTGGCCAAAGTACTGGAGTATCAGCTTTAGCATCAGTCCTTCCAAAGAAATCCCAGGGCTGATCTCCTTCAGAATGGACTGGTTGGATCTCCTTGCAGTCCAAGGGACTCCCAAGAGTCGTCTCCAACACCACAGTTCAAAAGCATCAATTCTTCGGCGCTCAGCCTTCTTCTAGACAGCATATTAAAAGCAGAGACATTACTTTGCCAACAAAGGTCAACTTTGCCAACAAAGCTATGGTTTTTCCAGTGGTCATGTATGGATGTGAGAGTCGGACTGTGAAGAAAGCTGAGTGCCAAAGAATTGATGCTTTTGAACTGTGGTTTTGGAGAAGAGTCTTGAGAGTCCCTTGGACTGCAAGGAGATCCAACCAGTCCATCCTGAAGGAGACCAGTCCTGGGTGTTCATTGGAAGGATTGATGCTGAAGCTGAAACTCCAGTACTTTGGCCATCTCATGAGAAGAGTTGACTCACTGGAAAAGACTCTGATGCTGGGAGGGATTGGGGGCAGGAAGAGAAGGGGACGACAGAGGATGAGATGGTTGGATGGTATCACTGACTAGACGGACATGAGTTTGAGTAAACTTCGATGGACACGAGTTTGAGTAAACTTTTTGATGGACATGTTTGAGTAAACTCCAGGAGTTGGTGATGGACAGGGAGGCCTGGCGTGCTGCGATTCACGGGGTGGCAAAGAGTCAGACATGACTGAGTGACCGAATTGAACTGACTGAATGTCTGGTGGTCCTAAATTTAGTGAAGTTAAGATTGATCAGTAGGTTTAATGAATTGTCAGCCTGATCTACTAATTACTCTGTGCTCCAACAAATTTTATCAAAATAGTTTTTGTCATTAATTTTTGTTTTCAAGGACTAATTTTTAAGAGTTTTAAAATGATCATTTTTTCTGATTATATCATTTCTTTTGCATTTGTAAGCTGGAATTCTTATTGATTATCAACCAACCACTCTTTATGTTGCTCAGCAAATGGGTCAGGGTACAATGCAGAGATATCAAATGCAGTATTCAGTATTGGCTTGGAAACTGATAAAAGTCTCTAGTGTTAAAAATTATTATTCATACTGCTGCTGCTACTGCTACTGTGGCTGCTAAGTCGCTTCAGTCGTGTCCAGCTCTGCACAACCCCATAGACGGCAGCCCACCAGGCTCCCCCGTCCCTGGGATTCTCCAGGCAAGAACACTGGAGTGAGTTTCCATTTCCTTCTCCAATGTATGAAAGTGAAAAGTGAAAGTGAAGTCTCTCAGTCGTATCCGACTCTTAGTGACCCCATGGACTGCAGCCTACCAGGCTCCTACACCCATGGGATTTTCCAGGCAAGAGTACTGGAGTGGGGGTGCCATTGCCTTCTCTGTGTATAGTGTTAGGTTGGTGCAAACGTAATTGTGGTTTTACATTGTTGAACTCTGCTATTTGATACTGGAATATGTTCTTAAATAAATGTGGTTATGTTATACATCATTTTAATGTGCATTTCTCACTTTATGATTTTTGCTAATGACACTACTTGCTATTTATTTTATGTTTATTTTATTTTATTATTTTTTAAAAATATTTATTTATTTAGCTGCTCCAGGTCTTAGTTATAACATGTGAGCGCTTGGTTGTGGCATATGAAATCTAGTTCCCTGACCAGATTCCTGGCCCTCTGCATTGGGAGCTCAGAATACAAACCACTGGGCCACCAGGGAAATCCCTTATGTTTATTTTAGACTAGGGAAATGATGTTACACAAAAAGCAAATTCAAGTGATTTTCTTATTCAAGTTCAAAGTGGGTCATAAAGCAGCAGAGATAACTCGCAACATCAACAATGCATTTGACCCAGGAACTGCTAATAAATGTACAGTTCAGTGGTGGTTCAAGAAGTTTGCAAAGGAGACAAGAGCCTTGAAGATGAAAAGTACAGTGGCCAGTCATCAGAAGTTGACAAGCACGCAACAATGACCAACTAAGAGGATCATCAAAGCTCATCCTCTTATAACTACACGAGAAGTTGCCAAAGAACTCAATGTCAACCATTCTATGGTTCAGCATTTGAAGCAAACTGGAAAGGTGAAAAAGTTCAATAAGTGGGTACCTCATGAGCTGACTGAAAATCAAGAAAATCTTCATTTTGAAGTGTCATCTTCTCTTCCTCTATGCAACAACAATGAACCATTTCTCAATCAGATTGTGATATGTGATGAAAACTGCATTTTATATCACAACCGGTAACAGCCAGCTCAGTGGTTGGACCAAGAAGAAGTTCCAAGGCACTTCCCAAAGCCAAAATTGTACCAAAAAAAGGTCATAGTTACTGTTTGGTGGTCTGCTGCCTGTCTGATCCACTACAGCTTTTTGAATCTTGGCAAAACCATTATATCTGAGAAGTATGTTCAGCAAATCAATGAGATGCACTGAAAACTGCAATGCCTGCAGCCAGCACTGGTGAACAGAAAAGGGCCCAATTCTGCTCCAAGACAACGCCCAACCACATGTCACAAAACCAGCGCTTCAAAAGTTGAACGAATTGGGCAACAAAGTTTTGCCTCATCCACCACATTCACCTGACCTCATTCAACTGACTACCACTTCTTCAAGCATCTTGACAACTTTTTGCAGGGAAAATGCTTCCACAACCAGCGGCAGGCAGAAATGCTTTCCAAGAGTTTGTCAAATCCCAAATCACAGATTTTTATGCTATAGGAACGAACATGCTCATTTCTTGTTGGCAAAAATGTGTTGATTGTACAACCAAAAAATGTGTTGGTTCCTATTTTGATGAATAAAGATGTGTTTGAGCCTAGTTATAATGATTTAAAATTCACAGTCCAAAACCACAGTCCAAACAAAAATTATGTTTGCACCAACCTAACAACGTCAAACCACTATGTGCACATGGAACTAACATAGTGTTGTAGATAAACTATAATTTTAAAAGAAAAAGGATGCTGGGACTTTACTGGTGGTCCAGTGCTTAGGACTCCATGCTTCCATTGCAGGAGGCATGGGTTCAATACCTGGTAGGGGAACTGAGATTCCTCAAGCTGCTTGCTGTGGCCAAAAATAAATAAAGATAGTGAAACTGATGTTTATAGCAATGAAAACAGTTGCCCAAAGTCACACAAGTAAGCAGTGAAGCAGGGCTCAATCCCAGACAAGCCTATGTTCCTGGCATTCTATGCTATTCATACTAGGACAAATTAAAAAGTCCTCCATCAAATTATAATTGACATAGACTTCAAAGGGTACTTGGTTATTCAAAGAACACTTTGGTACTGATTCAATAGACATTTATCCTGTTCAAAGCAGGATTTTGCTAAGTAAGTAAACTTTCTTTTCCACATTAAGAAAGAGATATTTGATTACCCATTGTTTGACCAATCATCAACTTTGGAGATCTATACATACAAAAAAGTAAAACCATAGTTAAGAGGTCATAATACTGTGAAGAAAAATTCAAATAAAAATACTGTCCTCGTCACATTAATATAGCCAACCCAACAAAAATATGGCCTTTTCTTTATGAGTCTACATAATAAGCTGCTATGCTGGGCATTGTGTAAAAACATCATCCATATCATTTTCACGGAGCATCAGATTAAAAAAATTCACAGTATCTGGGAGGAGAATGTAGCTAATGAAAGTACATTATTAGTTCTTGTTTACCTATTCATTGACAAAGGAAATTGGGTCCCAGAAAGAAATACAAGGTAAATTTTAAACTGAAAGTATCTGAGGAAATTAAAGTCAAGCATCTTGGTTCGGGACAAGTAACAGAGGTCTCTACCATCTGTGACAGAGGTCTGTACCATCTATAAGCGACAGAGACCTCTACCATCCTTAGGATACAACAGTGTCAACATAATCTTTTCTATTCTATGTACCTGTATTTAATGGGCTCATGATGAGTATAAGTTTTAAAGCCATTATGTTTCCCCATCCTTGGAAATAGCATGGGGCATTGGCAAAAGCCTCACCCTTCAGTTCAGCAGACTTAGCTAATTCCCACACCCACACTAGCTACTGGCTTCAGACAAAACTTTTCATATATATATATATATATGTATATATATATACATGAAGAGATTGGCTGAGACAGTATAAAACCACTCCTACTTCAAATTGTCTATGATTTTGTCAGTGAAGTGAAAATGTTAGTCACTCAGTCGTGTCCAACTCTTTGAGACCCCATGGACTGTAGTCCGCCAGGCTCCTCGATCCATGAAATTCTCCAGGCAGTACTGGAGTGAGTTGCCACTCGCTCCTCCAGGGGAATCTTTCTGACCCAGGGGTTGAGCCCAGGTCTCCCACATTCCAGGCAGACTCTTTACCAGCTGATTTTGTGAAGTGCTACCCAGAAAATGTACACAGTTGAGTTACTTTCATGAAATCATTCCCTGAGAAACATGTGAACAAGTTTATTGAGTATGATGAACATCATACTCAATGTAGCCTCACTAGCAGAAAATTAACCTCAAAGAGCAACAAATACAGCCCACCTCTGAAAAACGTGCAGGCTCCCATCTCCTGGTACTAAATAGCCAAGACAAAGAGAACAGTAGAATTTGAAAAGATTTGGTGCAAATCATAATACTTCAATCTTTTGTTCCATAATTTCATATTTCTCCTTTGAGTCATTCAAAACATAGCATCAATAAAAATGTCCATGTATAGAATAAAATATAGTTTTTTCTCCTTCATCTTTAAATATATGTCTGATTTATAGTAGTCCTACAGAGATAGACTCATTTTAAAGATGGCTTATCATGTACACAAGCCCTGCTCACAGCCTCTTCCAGGAGGGAATGTTCTGCTTACAATTCCCAGGCATGGTATTTGCCAAGTCTTCTGTCTGGAGATGAGTTGATCAGAGATAGAAACATGAACCATTTGCAAGTAATTCACACTTAGGAACTTACCTATGAAATACACAAGCAATTCACACTTAGGAAGTGACCAATGAAAGGACCTGTTACTTAAAATAAAAAATGGAACAGGGGTTCTCAAGAAATAACTTTTGGAAACTCCAAAATACCATTAATAGTTATTTGGGAGAGCTAAAACCATAAGATCTGGAGTAAGCTGAAAGAATGAAGGGCCAGAGACAATCAATAAAGAAACCTAGTTAGTTTAAAAGGCATAATGAAGGTAAGAACCAAGCAAAGCTTCTATCAGAGCTGCCTGTATGGGAGAGAAAAAGACAGAAAGTCAACAGAGAGGCTTGGATTTCTCATAGCCTTCTCACTGAAATTCTGGGCATCATGAATCCTTACTCTTAATATTCTCTTCCTTGAAATAATCTGAGTAAATGATAGGTCTCCATCCACCCACTTGAGGTTAAGTAACAGGTTTAGTTTGGGAACAGTTTCATAGTCATACAAAAGAGTTGCATAGAGAAGTTTCCAATGACTCCAAATGTTCAAATGTCTGAGTCATCAGAAGAAGTGATGCGAACGAGGTAGGGAGAATAACGCTCCCTTGCTAG
Source organism: Nanger dama (assembly GCA_917880005.1). Taxonomy (NCBI): domain Eukaryota; kingdom Metazoa; phylum Chordata; class Mammalia; order Artiodactyla; family Bovidae; genus Nanger; species Nanger dama. The sequence goes on from CAKJTW010000007.1 coordinate 45,498,539, forward strand.
TCTCTATGGGAGACTCAGAAACCATGATGCTGTGCTCTCTTGAAAACAAAACCAAACAAAGAAGCAACAGTAAGGACTGGATTCTCCTGGTAAGGCCTCCTTACCTGGCATCATCCCACCTGGTTAGTGGTGGTCAAACCCAGTAGAATTTTCAAGAGAAATGTTAGTACATCAAGATATAAAAAGAATCCTCCATCTCTAAACCAGTGAAAGGTGTTATACTATAGCAAGATTTGTGGGAAGAGAGTGAATTAAAAGAACCATCCTGTTATTTATTTTTATAAACACCAGGTTATTGCCTTAAACATGTACACCCATGATAAAAGTTTTTCCCAGAATTCTGGTAAAATGCAGCAATGGGTCAAGAGACGGTGTCGGCTTATTCCACAAAATATGTGATGGGAACACCTAAACACATCAGTGAAACCCAGAGCTCTTTAATCAGATTTAAGCAGCAAAGAGATTTTACAGTTCAATTTTTTCTGTTGCCTCATGCTCTCTTTGGTGTTCTGGCTTTAAAAATGCCAAGTTCCTATATTGCATGCATGCTTAACACAAGAGTATAAGACATTTTCTAGCCATTTTCTTAGGAAACTCTCTTGAGTGGGAAAAAAAAAAAAAGGACAATCTATTGACAATAAAAGCACGTTTTACTTGTTTTGAAAGGAGCCACCCACAGTGACAGTGGGTAGGAATCTATCCATCCTCACTCTCCAGGTTTCTGCACAAGGCCATAAGAATTTTTTGAGAATCATCATAAGAAAAAAATACACCAGGTCACATCTGCTTTGAGGTACCATTTTATAAGCCAGAGGTGATCATACCAGAAAGAGTTCTCAACACAAGGGATGTATTTTATCTCCACTGTTTGCTACCTCTGATCCAAAGTTTAAGGGGACTCTTGATATCCACTTTCTGAAAAGACACAGTCCAGAAAATAATAGAAGAAAATTCCTTAGAACGACTGCCTGTGCCTTCTGGAACGAACAACTGAAGTGTCAAATAAACAAAGAACAAATAGTCCTATGGCTCCTACTCCTTCATTTATTTCCAGCAAAGACTGTTTCAAACTCTGGTTTCTAAAGATCACGGGCGTCTGTGCAGTTTCTAGGCACCAGCAGCAACTGACTAGCTCTGTCTAATGAGATTAAGAACAAAACCAGGCCACACTTCACCTGGATTGAGTTCTGGAATTTTAAAAAAAAAAAAAAAATCCTGCCTTAATGAATTGCCAGTCAGCAAAGCATTCAGGTGACGCTTATCCTCTTCCTTCCTTCTTGATTTTCAATCCCCGTCAGGAGTTGGGAGTTCAATCCAGCAGGGATGCCACAGTGTTTACTAACTGATTTGGCAGCCACACTCCCTCGATTTGAGATATGCCTTCAACGAGGTGATGCCAACTTTCCTTCCAGATGGTTGTCAGGCACCCACAAGCAATGACCGGACACAGCCGCTGGCAGCAGTTGGGAAGAGCTGTGAGCAATGTCACATCCCGAGAAGAAAGCCGGCAAATCACATCTTCTGTTGTTCTCAAGAACCAGAGGAGTTCTATTTTTATTAGCGGGATCATTTAGAATAGGCATGAAATTAATTTATTGCTACACTGGTTTAAAATATTTATGTTTTTATTGTTTTTGTAGTTGGCATGAATCTGTTTTGCTAGAAGAGATTAGGACAGGGAGCAGATGATGAACAAAGGAAAACCACACAGCCCCATCAGAGCAAGTGTTTGGCAAGGTTATTGGTATTCTTGCCCAAGAAGCAAGCAGATAAACATAAAGCATGGGCTAAATCTATATCTTTTAGGCTCTGGATGCATTAAGAGAAATGGGGAGGGGCAGATTGTCCTAGCTGTATGAAGTAGAACTGAGATGGGCATTTTCCCTGTCCTTTGCCTAAGTTCTGACTGGCAGTGAACAGTCCTGGCATTAACAAACTGAAGAAGCATCACTTATTCATTTGTTTTGGCTGTTTGTTTTGCTCCTTTAATTTTACTAGGCCATCAGTTTTTTAACTAAGCTGCCTCCAGAGCTTATAGCTTGGGCAGGAGAGTTAACCAGGGTAAGCAGCACTTTTAAGGAATTTCTGTGTGCTTTACTAGGATAGCACAGTGACTGTGTATTCCAGGAAAAAAATAAAACATTTGCTGGTGAAGTATGTTCCAACCTGTGAGATGGAGGAATTTTCAAGACTGTGACTCCTCCCCACAACCAGAATCACCCCAAGGTAGCCTTAAGTGAAAGTATTAGTTGCTCAATCATGTCCAACTCTTTGCAACCCCATGGGCTGTAGCCCACCAGGCTCCTCTGTCCATGGAATTCTCCAGGCAAGAATACTGGAGTGGGTAGCCACTCCCTTCTCCAGGGGATCTTCCCAACCCAGGGATGGAACCAGGGTCTCATGCATTGCAGACAGATTCTTTACCATCTGGGCCATCTTTCCTGAAATCCTTTCTCTTTACCAGCACTCATACTACATCTCAATGTTTTCCATGTCTTAATGGTGGTTAACAGAAAGAGCTTCTGAAAGTCTCTTCTCAACTCTTGCTTTCTCCCTTCTTAGGCCATCAATGAAAACGATAACCTTAGTATATAATACTTTTATAAGTCTAACCTTCTGGTCTCCAGATACTATACTACACTATACCATACCACACCATACCATACCATACTATACTGTATTGTGCTATACTAAATTTCATTGCCTTTCTAGGAGCAACTAGAAGCATATGTATTCAAATTCTTAATTGAGTTCAGTTCAGTCGCTCAGTAGTGTCCGACCCTTTGCAACCCAATGCACTGCAGCACACCATGCCTCCCTGTCCATCACCAACTCCCAGAGTTGACCCAAACTCATGTCCATTGAGTCAGTGATGCCATCCAACCATCTCATCCTCTGTCGTCCCCTTCTCCTCCTGCCCTCAATCTTTCCCAGCATCAGGGTCTTTTCAAATGAGTCTGCTCTTCACATGAGGTGGCCAAAGTACTGGAGTTTCAGTTTCAACATCAGTCCTTCCAATGAACACCCAGGACTGATATTAGGATGAACTGGTTGGATCTCCTTGAAGTCCAAGGGACTCTCAGGAGTATTCTCCAACACCACAGTTCAAAAGCATCAATTCTTTGGCGCTCAGCTTTTTTTATAGTCCAACTCTCACATCCATACATGATCAGTGGAGAAACTATAGCCTTGACTAGACGGACCTTTGTTGGCAAAGTAATGTCTCTGCTTTTTAATATGCCGTCTAGGTTGGTCATAACTTTCCTTCCAAGGATTAAACATCTTTTAATTTCATGGCTGCAGTCCACCATCTGCAGTGATTTTGCAGCCCAGAAAAATAAAGTCAGCCACTGTGTCCACCATTTCCCCATCTATTTGCCATGAAGTGATGGGACCAAATGCCATGATCTTAGTTTTCTGAATGTTGAATTTTAAGCCAAGTTTTTCACTCTCCTCTTTCACTTTCATCAAGAGTCTCTTTAGTTCTTCTTCACTTTTTGCCATAAGGGTGGTGTCATCTGATATCTGAGGTTGTTGATATTTCTCCCAACAATCCTGATTCCAGCTTGTGCTTCATCCATCCCAGCGTTTCTCATGATGTACTCTGCATATAAGTTAAATAAGCACAAGTGACATTATACAGCCCTGACGTACTCCTTTTCCTATTTGGAACCAGTTCATTGTTCCATGTCCAATTCTAACTGTTGCTTCCTGACCTACATACAGATGTCTCAAGAGGCAGGTTAGGTGGTCTGATATTCCCATCTCTTTCAGAATTTTCTTCAGTTTATTGTGATCCACACAGTCAAAGGCTTTAGCATAGTCAATAAAGCAGAAATAGATGTTTTTCTGGAACTCTCTTGCTTTTTGATGATCCAAGTGGATGTTGGCAATTTGATCTCTGGTTCCTCTGAGTTTTCTAAAACCAGCTTGAACATCTGGAAGTTCACGGTTCACGTATTGTTGAAGCCTGGCTTGAATTCTAAGCATGACTTTACTAGCGTGTGCTGCTGCTGCTGCTGCTGCTGTCACTTCTGTTGTGTCCAACTCTGTGTGACCACACAGACGGCAGCCCATCAGGCTGCCCCGTCCCTGGGATTCTCCAGGCAAGAATACTGGAGTGGGTTGCCATTTCCTCCTCCAATGCATAAAAGTGAAGTCTCTCAGTCATGTCCAACTCTTAGCGACCCCATGGACTGCAGCCCACCAGGCTCCTCCGTCCATGGGATTTTCCAGGCAAGTGTACTGAGATGAGTGCACATTGTGCATCAGTTTGAGCATTCTTTGGCATTGCCTTTCTTTGGAAGTGGAATGAAAACTGACCTTTTCCAGTCCTGTGGCCACTGCTGAGTTTTCCAAATTTGCTGACATATTGAGTGCAGCACTTTCACAGCATCATCATTTAGGATTTGAAATAGCTCAATTGGAATTCCATCACCTCCACTAGCTTTGTTCATAGTGATCCTTCCTAAGGCCCACTTGACTTCACATTCCAGGATGTCTGGCTCTAGGTGAGTGATCACACCATTGTGATTATCTGGGCCATAAAGATCTTTTTTTGTACAGTTCTTCTGTGTATTCTTGCCACCTCTTCTTAATATCTTCTGCTTTTGTTAGATCCATACCATTTCTGTCCTTTATTGAGCCCATCTTAATTGAGTAGACATTCTCAAAGAGCTCCAAAATTCTAAGCCAATATCCTGAATATAACCCACATAAAATAAGGCTGACTTTTGAGTTGAGATACACTTTCTTCTCTTTTAACACACAAGGTAGTTTTTCTTCCCCTAACAAAATAGTGCTATACACCAAGAAAACAGCAAAAGATTCCAAGGACCTGAAGTTTAGAACAGGAGCTGACAGTTTTCTTTGCATTATATGATTGAGAACTGGTTCCATTTTGACCTTCTGAAGCTTGACTAATCCTATTTTAGATTCGGAAGTCAATGTTCTGTCTTGCTTATAAAGTCAGAAGATTTAATTTTTAAAAAAACCAGAGATAGGTGTATGCTGGTTGATTAGGATTCATAACTTGATTAAGTTCCTGCTGGAACCAGTTCTAAAACATGATGCTTGAACTGTATTTATTTTACTTTTAATAGCATCTTTTTTGCTTATTCAGGTAATACATGCCATTTTTAAAAACTGCGAGTTTCAGAGGAGTAAAAAGAAACGTGTAAATCCTTGAAACTTCAGAGATAACACGAGGTATATCTTCCTACTCTTTTAGAATATGTGCACATACATATATATACATTTTTTTATAAAATTGGGCTCATATTAGATGTACTATTTGTATATCATGAGCATTCCTAGTTATGTTAAATACATCTTAGTACTATTCCATCAAGTGTATTTATTTCTAAATTAGTCTTTAAAGTTTCCAGTTAATATTCTTCAAAAGCCCAAAATGTTCATCATTAAAGAATGCCTGTAAAATCACACTCAAGAAACTGATGGTTTAAGGTAAAGAAAAGAAAAACTCATTGGAAGCTGAAGTATAACCATTAAGAATATAAAGTTGATTTTAGGCAAGTTATTTAAACCTTGTATGCTTCCCACTCCTCATCTATAAAATGAGGATAAAAATATTCCCTTACTTACAGAATTGTTATGAGCATCATAAATCAACACATATCAAGCACTTAGAATATTACCTGGAAGATTCTAGGTCATTCATAAATGCTTAGTGCCATTATCCATAACTCTCATTTGGTCACTTAATCACATACTGTTTTGGAATTGTTTGGGGCTTGTCTTTCGGCAATTATTTTTGTTTTCCCACTTTCTGTAATTTTACTGTTTGGGCATAGCTCTACTGTTATGCAGCTACCTCAGTTCTTCCTTTCCTGCTCCTTGTTCTCCATTCTCTTGTCTCCTTCCTTCCTGTTGAGAACTCGTGGGTCTTTACTAAATCTGATTATGCCTTCTGAAGTCCAGGCTTTTGACTGTCAGCCTGGAGTTGGGGAATAATCTAGCAGAAAAGCCATCCTCAAAAGATTCAGTCTGTGGAGCTGTTTCTGCCACAGGCTTCCTACACCATGTGACTCGACCCATTTTATAATCTTCGCTCATTTGTTTTCACCCTTGGGCTGAATGTCCCTGGGCGTAAAGGGCCTGTCTATCAGGTGGCAGTTGAGTCGAAAATAAAACCGACTACTACATTCCCTGTTATGCTATTCTAATTACTGAAAACAGCCCAGGGTGAGGAGAAACTGAGACAGAGAGAGTCACAGAGGCTTCCCTTGTCTCCACAACTGAGTGTTATAAGAAGAGGTGAAGAGATCTTGCCACGCACCCAAGGTCAGTTTCCCACACAGCCAGGTCAAGAGTTGCAAGTGGTTCTCCCTCACCAACCAGATCTCCTTGCTGGAATCATTTTTCTCTTTTAGAGTCTCAAAACACCAAAGCACAAGGAAGCACCACGTTACAAGTATCAGAGCTCAGCTGAGCCCCTGTGTGTGCATCTGTGTATCCTACTGGGAGAGTATATAGGATTCCCGTAGTTATAATTGGCGCTGCTGCCCTTCGGCTTAGAATCGCATTACTTGACAAGCAAAGGGGCTGCTGTTGTACTTATGATCATTAATATTTCAATCCAGAGGGAACTGTTTTCTAAACCCTAGGAGAGGTAACAGAGGTTAGCATGGCAAAACACAGTCAAAATGCCATAACCTGCAGCCAGATGTGTTATGAATAACAATGAGTGGAAGAAATAATAAAAATGGATAAGGAGAACAAGCTTCTAGTGTTAAAAATCTTAGCAAATTGAGGTTTTGTTTAAATATGTGGGAGCTAAATGCCAAAGAAAAGCCCCCTGACCTAAGCAGCTTGCTGAAAGTGGCTGCACATAATTCAACAAACTCTGCCAGGAAAGTTACACACAAAAGGTTGAGGAAAGCTGATCTAATAGATCAACTAATGGTCTAGAAGGAAGTTATAGAACCAGACAGCTCATCCCAGACTCCTCTCTCTTCTCCTTTCGTTGACATTCCCTCAGGGCCCCATTACCTTAGAAAAGGAATTTAACCAACATATTGCAGAAAGGATAATAAATACTTGCCAACAGCCTACCAAAGGAGGGCACAACAGAAATATCAATAATATGGGTTCAAATAAGCAGCTGCTTCCAAAATGAGAACATTTCTGTGACCACAAAGTATACTCCTTACAGTAGATCACGTCAAACACAGTCATACAGATCAGACCGCCCTTTTTTTCTAGAATTTAGAGTGAGTTCTTTAGAGAGTCAGTGTTCAGCTTCTCTGGTTTTCGAATGTCAGCAGTCTTCGAGGTACCTACTGCCAAGGAGTAAAGCAAGTCTGTAACTGTCTTTAGTTTCATAAAATAAGGTTAAGTCTGAGAAATTAAACTTTACAACCTGCAATCCTATAACAATAAATTTCTACATATGCTATTATTTTTTTCATATGACCTAACTATAACTATGTATATGGAAGTTAAGTGGGTGTTAAGATGTTCAGAAATGAGTAATGTTAATCTTTCACATAGAATCCTGTTGTGTAGCCAAGGCATCTAAATAAAATGAAAAGAAGCTTTTCTTTGTTTTCTTAATAAATAATTAATACCTAGATATGGCTCTTCCATTACCACTTTCCCTCTATGAAAGACATGGAGGATATCATCAATCCTGTCAATCTTCCATGCCATCCTGGTCCTGTTTACAGAAAACCAACTCCTCCAGCAACCGACACAAATGGATCAGAGTTGGCACGCAAGTTGAGAATTGCCTCAGAATGTCACATCCACTTTAAACTAGTGACATCATGCATTCTGTAGTCTTTGACGTAGTTTAATTTCTATGACTGAACTCTATGTCTCCTTAGAGTTATCCTTAAGGAAGAGTATGACAAAATATACAGCCCTAAATTCCCTGGTAGCTCAGACGGTAAAGAATCTGCCTGCAATGCAGGAGACCCAGGTTCAATCCCTGGGTCCAGAAGGTTTGCTGGAGAAGGAAATGGCCACCCACTCCAGTATTCTTGCCTGGAGTATTCCATGGGCAGAGTAGCTTGGCAGGCTACAGTCCATGGGGTCTCAAAGAGTCGGACACAACTAAGAGACTTTTACATCACTTCAAATTGATAGGAGGTACACTTGGAGGCACTAGATCTAACCCAAGCTGTTAAAACCAAATGGATTAACTGCATCTGAAAGCTCACACATCAATGGACTTAACAGCTGGAAGTTTGGGGGACTCACTAAGGCAAAAGTATTTTCAGCATATCAGTCACTATGTCTTAAGGAATTAAGAAGAAAATGAGAACCAAAACATTTATATTTTTATTAAATTTTGGTATTCGAATCAGTCTGGTTGTGATTTTTTTGTTGTTTCTGTTTGCTTGTTTTGGGTGGGGCGGTGGGGGGAGGCGAGCATGGTTTTGGCCACACTATGCGGCATGTGGGATCTTAGTTCCCTGACCAGGGATCCAACCTGTACCCCCTGCAGTGGAAGCATGGAGTCTTAACCACTGAACCACCAGGAAAGTCCTAACTTGGTTATGATTTCTAACAAAAATGCATAAAACAAAAGCATGGCTTGGGAAATTGTAAATGAAGATCTCCTAAACCACAAAGGAAATTACAGAAGAAAGAAAAGGCATATTTTTTTAATCAAATGAAGATACTTTTGTGTTTACATTGATGTTCTAAAATTATTAGGATGTGATCAATATTCCATTTTTTTCTTTTTCCTGTGATTCACTATACCTCCAAAACCAAGTAAACACCAAAAAAAAAAAAAAAGCTATAGCAAAACAGGAAATCAGCAAAAAGACAGCAGTCATCACTGAAACAATTAAAAGGGGAAGCAAGCAAGAAATCTACGTAGTTCAATCAACTGATTCCAACCATAATACAATTTGAATTCTGCTGTAGGCTGATGAAACATAATTGAAAAATAAAAACAGAGATTAGAAAGTTACTAAATATCAGTAACACTCACCTACAAGGAAAAGGGCGGTTTATAGGTGACTTGGGTCTAGCAGAAGTAAGAATCTAGCTCAGTTTGGAACTTTCTTTAAAATTTTGAAAAAGTGAAGCTACTTACAAGTAAAGGCCCCAAGAACAAAGAAAGAGATCAAATCAGAAGCACTGTTAGTAAATATTCTGAATAATAAGCAAATTTTATTGGTTTCCCTGTCTCTCAGACACTAAAAAGATAAAAAGATCAAATTAAAAGCCTATTTCACCCTCAACCCCTTATTAACCTTCTCTCAGACCTCAGTTATTCTAAGTGTTCACATCTAGAAGGATGTCCCGGTAGTTAATTGAGAAAAACACCTGGAAGAATCATTCATTCCACCTCCATTATACACAGGTGCTCCTGCCTCCCACAAAGACAAGTTCTATGCTTGTTCTTAAAAAACACAGATAACATCCTGCCTCATAAAAAGTGATAATAAAGGAACCCATCCAAAACCAAAGTAATTATAAGAATTTAAAATCACAGTGTTTTTCAGATGTAAATGTCAAATAAAAATCTTCCCCCAGTTTAATTAAGAAAAAAGCAAATTAGAGAAGGCAGGAGAGAGACTTCAAAACAAGTCTTTGTGTGAAGTACTTTGAGATTCGTTTTACAGGAAGACCTGGGGGCAGAAAGGAGCAGATACTGTTCTACACAAAAGAGATAAAGTGTATTCAAAGCTCAGGGAAAATGCAGAAGAACTGACCAGCACATGAAGACACTATTGCCTGGACTGATTTCCTGTTTCCCTTCACTTAGCACTAAATCTGCAGGATGCTTTCACACAGAGGAAAAGATGGTGCCTGGCATGCTACTGAATACTGAGATGTGAGCTGGGCCATTTATATAGCCACATGCAAGCCATTTGGCATCTGGATTTCTCTGGGGATTTGTCCTGCCTTTAGAGGGTAGCAGCTTCTTGAGAAGGAAACGTTTTTACTTCACCAGTTCTGTGCAAAACTCAACTTTAAAGAAAATAACACCAGATGAAACTCTATTACTGCCAAATACATTAAACACAACATATTATTTTGACCTTCCAACCTTTAAGGTATCAGTCCTATTCTACAAACCAGGAAAATGAATCCTGAGGGGGAGCAGTCAATAATTTATCCTAAATTATAAGGATTGCAAAAGAGTCTCAGGGATTTGACCAAATCTGTCACAGACCCAAAGCAGGTATGCCCCAGTGTACCACGCAGTCAGAGGGCTTTGAGGAAGAATTTAACTAATCTTGTTTTAAGATATTTAAGAGTGAGCCTGTCTCTGGAAAAAGAGGGTGACTTATTTTTTTAACATTTATGAGTTTATGGAATACACTCTTTGAGGATGTGATAAAAGCAAAAGATACACACAAACACACACACACGACCCGTGCTGTATAATAACCATCAAAGCTTCAAGTATCCCATGAGCACGTGAGTCCAAGCCATCTCTTAACCCCTGGATTAATGATGCTGCTTTTCTTGTGTCTCTGTGCTGCATTATAACGTCTCACTCTAGATAGTCACCGAACAAGAGATAGAAGAGTGCAAGTTCTAGAGTTACCATCTGGATTAACATCCTGCCTTTGCCATTTAATATTGTGATCCTGAACAATTACCTCTTTGCATCTCAGTTCCTTCATCTGCAAAATAAGGACAATAATAAGTCTCCCAATGAGTTGTGAGACTCAGAAGAGTGAACATGTATAAATCTTTTAGGCCAGCGCCTGACACAGAGTTAAAAATAAATAAATAAATACTAACTCTAATCGTTAACTGTGAGAAGAGTTCACTGTCAAAGCACTTCCTGTCTTTATGCACTGTGACCTTGTGTAATTTCATTAGTAAAGCAGCATGTGACAGACTAGATTTTCCAAATATAACCAAAATAATTTCTCCTACAGCATGCTATCTTCTACAACATGACCATGCCACTTACCCATAAAGAGATTGAATACATGTCTGATGAAGTCAGTCTATACCACCTCAAGATGTAGCCCAGAATTGGCCAGTTAGCTTTTATCTCCTGTCTTTCGGAAGATTCTCAGAACTCAACCACCATGTTCAGAGGAAGCCCAAATAACCTCGTGGAGGTACCCATGTGGAGGGAAACCAAGGCCCCTAGCCAAAACTTGCAACTGAACTCCCAGTGAACAACCAGAGCTAACTTGTGAATCAGATGACTGAGAAATCTAGGAAGGAGATTCTCCAGATTCCAGAGCCCAACTAACTCCAGATGGAGCAGAGGTAAGCAGTTCCTTTCAGTCTGCTTACATGGAAGATTATTGTTGTGCCAAGTCACTACAATTTGGGATAGTCTGTTACATAGCAGTAGATCCTCAGAACATAGCACTTTATATATCACTCTTCCCCGCCCCCTACTTTTCTGGTGCTCACCTCCTCTAAAGGTCCATCATAAAGATACTTACCATTTTAGAATCTATAACTATGCCTGTAGTTTGCCAGCCACTAGACTCTTCTGGATGTAAGGAGGAGGGAAGAAAGCACTGCACAAAGAAATTCATTCCAGTCCTCAGATAGAAACCTATGGTTGGGAAGAATGACTACCTGTATGCAACCAAAACACAGAATTACTAAGTACTTAACCCCAGTGCAGGGGTTACAAATTATAGAAGCAGAAGCCAGGTCCATCTGTTGCATATATAGATAAAAGGCTAAGCAAGGAGTACATAGCCAGGACTGGCTTAGACATGAAATGCTTTCCAAAAGTTAGATGTAAGCCAGAATTTTGAAGGAAAGCAAAAACACAAAAGTAGATACACCAGAGAATATATTCTGTATGTTAGAAATGGCGTATGTGAATGAACAAGTAATAAACAAAACCAGTAATGAGCAAGTCATAGATAAGACCTGTGAGGGATTCTGCTCAAATCCCAGCAAAGGGTCCTTGCCAAGAGAACAAAGAAACGAGGTTGGGAAGATCGGGACAAAGGGTCAACAAATCTCTGCTCAAAGCTTTTACAGCCTGGTGTGCTTTAGCCTTGGGAGAGTTCTTTTCTCCTTTCAGACAGAAGCCTTCTCTCTAGCCCTCAAAGACGAGCACTCTGCACAGTGACTTAGGTGCTTCTGTGACATAATGCTTGGTCTCTTTACAAACTGGCTTGCTGTGTTTTACTCAGCAGTCTGTGTCATCTCTTTTGTGGAATCAGGATTGCTCAAAATCTCGCCGTATCTTCTGCCTGGTGTCTTCTGTCAGAGGTGTCTGAGAGGATTCCTTATACATCCATCAAAGGGACACACTTCAAAATGGGAACTGAAAGCAAAGTGACCATATCAATAAAAACTGCTCTTAGTTGGTTCACAAATATAGCCGCCAATGGAGTGCTGAGCAGAAAATAACTCCCACTGGACTTCAGTCTATCAGTTGTATGTCAGTTTTTCCCAACCAGTGGACTGTGTTCACTCCTGACCATTCAAACCACAGGTTCTTGACACCAGCATACCTGTGTTGCATGCTATCTTTTCATTCAATCCTTCTATTGAAGACCTACCCTTTATGAGAACTGAAGCTGAACTGCAGGGCCCTACCACACTGCCATCTGAGGGCTGTCCTTCCCACTGTCAAGCTTTGGGAGGAAATGGCATCTAGATATGTCCTGATCTACATGAGACTTACAGCCTGTATGAATCAGGAAATCATGACAATTTCTGAGCAATTTGAGATCTCCCTCGGGAATTCTAATAGAATCCAATAAAATTTTAAACTGCAATTAGAAAAGCTGAGATCTCACTGCTTCTCCTTTTCAAAAAACATCCTGCACATACTGTTACAAACCCTGTTTTTCTGGGCCAGATTATACCATTTCAAGCAAAGACCCTTCCCAGGGAGAAGGTGTGTGTGTGCATATGAGTGTGGGTGTGTGTGTGCTCAGTCACATCCAGCTCTTTACAACCCAATGGACTGTCACCCGGCTCCTCTGCCCATGGGATTCTCCAGGCAAGAATACTAGAGTGGTTTGCCATTTCCTTCTCCAGGGGATCTTCCCGACCCAGGAGTTGAACCCGCATCTCCTTTGTTGGCAGGTGAATTCTTTATCACTGTGCCACCTGGAAACCCTTCCTAGGTAATAGGAGGACTTAAAACTGAAAAATTAAAGAATCCAGGAAATAGATCAATACTATTCTGTTCATTTATAAGTGTCAACGCACATATCTCTAGAAACTCTTTTCTTCACAAATACTATTCTGCTTTTCCTGAATTTTGAAAATGAGAAGGGATATGGAAAGTATGAGGAAAATATAAATAACATACACTAATGGAATAAGAACTCTTCTAAGTGTATTTATGGGTTTGGGTGGACTCCAGGAGTTGGTGATGGACAGGGAGGTCTGGTGTGCTGCAGTTCATGGGGTCGCAAAGAGTCGGACACGACTGAGTGACTGAACTGAACTGAAGTATATTTATATGTCACAATTCAGCGTGCTGGGGACTGTTGCTTCCTTACCTACCCACATATGCCCAAATGTGCACACCCCATCAGCACAATACCCTCACCTTCAAACCCAGACAACACCAACAGGCTCATCTTCATGGACGGGAGGTGGTCTCACACTAGATGGTCCACCTCTCTCCTCCACTGGTGAGTGCATCATCTCCACATTTGGGTTTAGATCACATCTGTCACTTTAGACTGAAGAACTGACTGCCCCCTGGCTATCACTATATTTCTAGACAACTTCAGCATTATTCTAAATGCCAGCAGACTAAGATCTAAACAATGACGATACATGAAATTTTTCATATCCTTTTTTTTCTTGTTCTTGTCTCCCTTGTTGATTTACAAGCTCCCTGGATCCCATATGCTCTGGGGACCAAGATTTTGACTCTTCACAAGCTTAGCTCCCCACCCTAAATACCTTGTCAATCTCTTAAGGCTTTGTGGGTCAAAGCACACTCTCGCTCCTAATATGATCTTTTCGGCTCTCTAGAGATTCAATACTAAATTCCAGAGTTACATCAAATAATTTCTTCTAACAAATTGTGTTTGGAAATGTAGTTGAAAGATTTTCCCAGTGCCACAAGAAATCCCCAAACCAATCAGAGAACTATGTTCTGATATGGAATCAGTGATATGTCTCAACTGTTATTCAGTTGATGTCATGTCCAACTCTTTGTGACCCCATGGACTGCAGCATGCCAGGCTTCCCTGTCCTTCACCAGCTCCCAGGGTTTGCTCAAACTCATGTTGATTGAATCAGTGATGCCATCCAACCATCTCATCCTCTCTCACCCCCTTCTCCTAGTGAGGACCTACAGACTCTGGAAAGTGAAAGTGAAAGTCGCTCGGTCATGTCCAACCTTTGCAACCCCATGGACTATATAGTCCATGGAATTCTCCAGGCCAGAATACTGGCATGGTAGCTTTTCCCTTCTCCAGGGGATCTTCCCAACCCAGGGATTGAACCCAGGTCTCCCACATTTGCAGGTGAATTCTTTACCAGCTGAGCCACAAGGGAAGCCCATAGACTCTGGATGGAGTCTTTATCAAACAGAACAAATAATTCAGATGATCATGACACAGAATGATTGATTCCCTTCTTTGGCATGTTAGCCTCATGGTTTTCCATGATTCATTAAAACTGTAGAGATAAGATGGTTGGAAGACTGAAGGACAAAGAGATTTTGGCTGGACAGATGAAGCTGGAGCTAAACCGCTACATAATTAACACCCTGACAAAGTCTGCTGAGTAGTCCCTCTCTCCTTATAAAACGAATCCTGGGTTAGGACTCAAACCTGTGTAGAGTCCCAGTAAGCCAAATAGTCATGAAACTGGCTCAGGCTTCAAGCCAAGACCATGCCAAGTAACATTTAATTTAAGAAGCATTTATTTAACAATAACCATGAGCCAGGCAATTTTTGCTCCATCATTTAAACACATTAAAACATTAGATTGTTTCTGTTTTTCTATTATAATAGTTGCAATAATCAAAAAATGTGCACCATCTCCCTCAGAAAAAAGAAATTGAAAATTGTATAAAAAGCTACCAAATTTCCAATATTTGGAGATGTCATCTTTTAAGGCCCAATGAGGCAACTTGTTTGCCCCCTGAAATCCATTTTCTATTTACTGCATTAAAGTTAGAGAAATAGATTTGTTTTTCCAGTTCTGCCTCCAGTTCAGCGAAACATAGTCTGCACAATCTCCAAAGGCAGTCTCACTAAAGTCGTCTCTTAGTTTCTAGTCTTCTTTGATAGGAGTCATTTGAGAAGAATTTGGTGCCCAAGAGCTTCCCTTACTCCTTTCATTCTGCAGTTGCATTTGCTTTTTATTAAATGGTTACCAGAATTCATAAATGGACTTCTCACATGACCATCAATACCTATATCTTCAAAAAGGAAAAAAATTGCTTTCTTCCAATCTGATTTGCATAAAATTTACTTCAAATATCCTGAAATGTAATCTCCTGGGCAAAGAGTAAACACAAGCAGTTTTCAATTAAGGGCAGCTGAATGGTGACATTGAAGAAATCGCGGAAATAAATACAAGGCACTCATCATGCAAAAATGAACAACAAAACAAATTAAATTTGTTCTATGCACTCTAATTCAACAGAAAAACTTGACAACACCCACTATATTTTTAAATCATGCAATTGATTGTCCATTCTAGAGAGAAAACAGTTTAAGAAATCATAACTCCGCACCGCACAAGGTTAATGCTACTTAAAATGCAAAATCCAAGAAGATGGTACCACATTACCTGGTATTTTTACCACTGATGCACTCAGGAACAGACATGTTTATCTTTCACTGTGACATCTGATTGCTGTGCTAATGCCATCTAAAACTAGATGGAAGAAAATTATATTCTCCTAAGGAGTTGACCCATTATTTTCTTCAAAGAAAAGAAAAATATAAAGATAGCCATTTTGATTCAAACAAAGTGCTACACAGAAACCTCCAAGCATAAATCGCATCACGCCTCTATAATTTTTGCTTGCTATTGGCTATTGCTGGGGTAATTGCATAGGAACACTATTTGTGTAATTGGCAGCAGTAATACTCCTGGACCAAGGGCCAAGGCCTCCTGCAGATTTCTACAAATCATTACTCTCCTTACAGTTTGTGGGTCTGGGTTTTTGTTTTTGTTTTTTTCCTGAAGATTACTGGAGGTAAGCCAAATGGAATTATTGTTCTCAGACTTGGGAAGATTCACTTTAATTTATGAAAAGTACAGACAAATTTTGCAGCTAAGCAACTTGTGTCCTTTATTTAAGCAAAAGAGACTCCAGAGGGTAGAGGGGGGAAGAAAAGACACATCTTCAAAGCCTGAAATCTACTTGAACAAACTGAAATCTAATTTGGTGAACAGGGTCAAAGAAGCCATTAGACAGTTTAACCCAAAGGGGCTAAACATGGGGAAAGACATTTGACAGTATTTGTACAACTCTCTTTTCTTGCTCACTTGCTTTTTCTCTTCCAAGTTGTTATTATGTGTTAAAGGAATGCAGAAGCAATCAATTATATACTCTGAGTAGTAAATAAGGCTCAGGAATATATCTATGCATAACATAGACAAAGATATACAGAATGCATTTCCCTTCTTCCAAAATTGTAGTTCTGCTTTACTAATAATTTACTGACTTTTTATAAGATATTATAAACATATTATTTGTTCTGACTCAGTCTTTCCATAGTCTTATAAAAACAGTCTTGATGAACACTGGTAAAGAAAAATCTTTTAATTCCTATGAAGTTGTTTGGCATTTAACATTTAGGAAATGGGAATTGAATAGGATGTGATGGTTGGCCTATTAAATTAACTAAGACAGTTTTTCATAATAATACTAAATATTTGTGAGGATCTGGTGAATCATAACCTTTTATACAGCTGATAGAACAGAAATCAGTACACTGTTTCTATAAAATAATTTTATAATCCCTAGCGAAGATTTAAGACTGTACAGTCTTTGAAAATGAATGCTTATCTTACAAATGACTATCCTAAAAATAATTTTAACATTCTAATAAGTATTTACATATAAAAATACTTACTATTCAAAATAACGAATATCTTTAAACAATATAATTATTCAATATCAAATACATATCAGGCTATGGTACAATGTGCACTGAGTTATTTTCCACTTATTCAATGGTGTTTTCAGATCCAAAATTTAAAAACATGTAATGATCTGGAGAAATAGCCACAGAAATACAAGATTTAAAATTATACATGTATGTGATTCTAAAGTTGTTGCAAATTTCTGAACAATGGGATTATAAATAATTTTTATTTTCCAATATGTTGGTATTTCATCTTATTTTGCATGGTGGTGGTGGTTTAGTCACTAAGTCATGTCCAGCTCTTATGACCCTGTCGATTATAGCCGGCCAGGCTCCTCTATCCATGGGATTCTCCAGACAAGAATACTGGAGGGGGCTTCTAAGTCCTTCTCTAGGGGATCTTCCTGACCCAGGGATCAAACCCCAGTCTCCTGTATTACCAACTGAGCCATCAAGGAAGCTCCTATTTTGCATGTAACATGTTCATTTGGTAAATCAATTTAGTCACTCAGTTGAATCCAACTGTTTGCAACCCCATGGACTGTAGCTCGCCAGGCTTCCCTGTCCATGGGGATTCTCCAGAAAAGAATACTGAAATGGTTGCCATTCCCTTCTCCAGGAGATCTTCCCAGCCCAGGAATCGAACCCAGGTCTCCTTCACTGCAGGCAGATTCTTTACTGCCTGAGCCACCAGGGAAGCCCCAATATGTTCGTTGAATAGCCATTGTTTCAGATATGTTATTACTATACTTTCAAAATCTACAAAATACAGAAGTATTATAGTTCCCCAAAAAATCTTGGGTAGACTTTGCCCATGTGTCTTTGTCTCTGAAAAAGACTTCAGGGATGAAAAATGTGAGCTAACTATAATGTGGATGTTTGGTGCTCAAGTGTTGAATAGCAAGATACTTTTAGAATAACATTTTAAAATATTTCATTAATTTTGCTTTAACCTGAGGTTGCCAGTGAAGTTATTACCATCAGCCAGATCCCTACAGCCTCCTATCACCCCCAAGCATTCCGTGTTCTGTCACTTCCCTCTGGAGTCACTAATTGTCTCCTACTTGATTCTGTCCCCTACAGCCACTGATGGCTGTCACTGGCAAGACATTCTCTAGCGGCTTCAGCCAAGAAACAGTGTCAGTCAGCAGCTTATTCCTAACCCTGCTTTCACTAACATCTCCAGGTCACCTCAGGCAAGTTTTGTAACCACCTATTTCAAAACTGGGCTGCATATTATATAATATTCTTCCTCCTTGAGAGACAAAATAAGACATAAAGATAACCACATACAAGCTTGCATTCTGTGGTTTCCGTTCTCACTGTTCAGATTCCAGTATGTCTCTCTGCCTTAAGGTAACTGACAATTTCTAAGGAATAAGAGACAGTAGTAGTTTAGTGGCTATAACCACATATTCCAACTGGACTTCCTAGATGTGAATGCAGCTGTCATTCACTAGCTATATCGTCTTGGTAAATTGCTTCTATTTCCTTCTCTGTAGAAACAGATTAAATGAGTGAACACATATATACTACTTAAACCATTTCTGGTATAAAGCAAATGTTCACAAGCATTATTATAGAGCTGCAGTGCAAGTCCTGACAGCGGCTTTTCTTTTACTAATGCAGGTGCCTGATTTAAGTTTTGATTGCTGAGGCATCCACTCCAAAGCAGTATCCACTTCAAAGATGGCTATCTCAAATGAACACATTTCTAGCCATAGGACTATTAACAGATAAACAGCCAAATGCCTCCTGCCTCATGCTCCCTTGAAGGCTCTCTTGGTTAATTCCTGATAACTAACCATCGGACAGCTTTTTCTCCCCTTTTTCTGCAATTTAAAATTCCTGCTTTTATGTTTCAAATCCACTGAGAAAAAGTAAGTCCTTGAAATTCTAGGTCCTTACCTCTTGATCCCCAATGAAAGCAGAATCCTGGGTCCCCATGTCCTCTGTCTCTGTCTCTCTCCAACCTCACGGTGTGGACCCAGGTGTGCCATATATTAATAATTTTCAGTACTTACAAACAATAAACTTTTTCAAAGTTTCTCTGATAGTTATTGCTGACAGCGACTTGCAATCATAGTAAGAACCACAAGAGCCAGGCCAGACACAATATTGGCTGAGATTGGCCCCAAATAAAAATGTATGCCTATGGCTGATTCAGATTGATGTATGGCAGAAGCCATCACAATACTGTAGAGTAATTATCCTCCAATTAATATAAATAAATAAAAAATTTTAATGTGTCTTCTTTCTGTCAAGGTTATAAATATGTTAACAAATTTCCTGGATACTAAAAAGTAAAGATTACATCTTGGAGGGTCTGTTCATAAACTGTTCCATCTTCTGTGAAGGAAAAAAAGAATCCAATCTATTGGGTTAGTCCTAGAGTTAACTTACTCAACACAGAATAACACACTGGAGTTGTTTTATATTTAGTTTTTATATTGACAGAGCCTCATTAAATAGGTCTGTATGCAGTATACTTCCTCAGAATAGAGTCTAGATAAATGAGGATTCCCAAGTGTTTTTACATGTGTTTATATCTGTCTGTGATATACAACTACAATCAATAGGAACAGACTTAAAATAAGTACATTTCATTTGGGCTCACATCACCCACAAGTTAGCTCAGCACAATTTAATGGAGAAGTACATTGCCTTTGCACTTAATGAGGCCACATTTGATAAGAGACTCTGGTGGGATCTGGAATCATAACAGTAATGAAATCCAAGATTTGGATTCTTGGTTCATTAGGCAACAAGACTGGCTCTTCAATATACTTGTTTCAAAGAGAAAATAAAAGACCAACTTGTGGGATTTTTTTTTTTCATTTATTTTTCAAGATACTAGATAATGAGTGCGCTTTTGTCTTTCAATTTACTAAATAAAGGCGTTCTACAACAGCTTTGACTTAAAATAATTTTTTTCTGAGTATGACATATGGTTATCTGGGACTATTCCTATCATAAAAGTTTATGAATCTTAACTATCATTTAACTATTATATTTACTGATGAGGAAACTGAGGCCCACAAATATAATGTGCTTGCCAGTGTCAAGAGTTGGTTAGTGTCAAAAGACAAGACCAAGAATAATGACAGTAATTACTAGTATTTACTGAGCACTTAATGAATCGAAATGTTAACTCATTCAATGCTCAAAACAGTCTCATTTAACAGGTGATAAAATATAAAGGCACAACAGGACTCAGTGACTGGCTAAAGGTCACACGCAGCAGACTGTACTAAGGAACTCCAATTCTAGAAATCACGCTCTCAGTCTTATACAGTACTGACTATGAACTGACCTGAAAGGTCTCATGTCAAAGGCCACATCACACACATACTATGCAGTCTGATTGCAGAATCATCAGAAAATATGAATACAGTCATCCCTCAGTATCTTCAGGGGATTGGTTCCAGGACCTCCAGTGAACAGCGAAATTTTAGGATACTCAAGTCCCTTATAAATGCCGTGGTACAGCTGGCCTTCCATCTGCTCTGCAGTTGGTTGAATCCAGGGATGTGGAACCCGCAGGCAGTGAGGGCCAACTGTATCCCTCTCTCCCAACAGCATTTATACAACCACCTAATAGCGTTCTTATGAGTTCGCAAGTTAACTAGGTCAGAGCATTTTGATATCCAGAAAAATAATCTGATTTTTAGCCATTTTCTCCTTCTGGATTCCTTTTAACAGAGAATGGACCTTACTGTAGATGGAAATTTTCTTGAAGAGAGATTATCACTGCGCAACTAATTGCTCCCTGAACCCAAGGCCACGCTAAGCTATGTACCCCAACAAGAAGTATTGATGTTTGAGGCTTATAGCAAAGTCCACAAAGAGCAAATTTGCTTTTTAATATGAATTTCATTTTATTGTTACATGACTTTAGAAATGTTGCTAAATTCCTCATCTAAAATGTTGGGAGAATAAGATTTATACCTCTTCTATTCACTCATCCATTTCCTATGTATCTATTTTGTACAGTGGCCAGATGTCTGTCACTGACCTAGGTATAGGCAGAAGTAAATTTATTGAAAAGCTAGTGAAGCTTGGAGTTTGAGGGCCCCTCTCTTGCCCCTTAAGGTGTTTTCACCATCATATATCTTTCCAAATTTTGCAAAAGAAGATACTTTAACTACAGACAGTTAAGACCACTGTCTCTCTGCCCTTGAATTTCCCCTCTTTTCCTTCCTCTTCTATGCACTGTAACTTCAGAATGATTGCATAGATTACTGGCATCCACCTACAGGAAACTGAGTTGTGAATAATTATATTTAGCTGGATTTTAATGGAATATATTTATGTGACTTACCATCACCTCCACGTAGACCTAAATTCTTGTGAACCATCTCAATTTAGGAGTATTTCCAAGAATTCTCTTCCCTCCCAATGCACCTACTCATCTAGCGTGATCACACAAAAGTCCAGGGCCAAGATCATTTCACAATATGAAAATCCCAGCCTCTGACACCAGAATTATGTGGGTAAAGAGACACAAGGTGTGAAATGTATAGAACCAGATATTATTACTACAAACACCAACACTACTACTACTGTTATTAAAGTAAAAATGCCCCAAAAGGGTCTAATGCTTTAAGCTCTCATTAGCAGGCATTAGTTGGCAGTTCACTGAAATCTAGATAAGCTAACGGTAGGGAATGGAAGGGGCTTCCTGGTAGCTCTGCTGGTACAGAATCCACCTACAATATAGGAGAGCTGGTTTCAATTGCTGGGTCAGGAAGATACACTGGAGAAGGGATAGGCTACTCACTCCAGTATTCTTGGGCTTCCTTGGTGCCTCAGCCGGTAAAAATCTGCCCACAATTTAGGAGACCTGGGTTCAAACCCTGGGTTGGGAAAATCCCCTGGAGAAGGGAACAGCTACCCACTCTATTATTCTGGCCTGGAGATGGAAGAGGGATGAGAGGATCACTAGGAAAAGTAGGCAAGCAAAAGATAAAGTATTTGTTCTGACTAAATTCTGGCTGGTGCTATCTAAGTTAGTGGGTTTAGAATTTTTAAAGAGTATCAGAATCACCTGGAATTTTTGTTTGGCAGTGTATATTCCAAAGCTCTATTCCAGACCTAAGGAAATAAAATATTTAGTTGTGGGGTCAGGGGAGCATATTTTAAGAAATTCAGGTGATTCTAAAGGAGGTAGTCCATAGATCACACTTTGATCTAAAAAGACAATTTCTAAGAAAGCTAATCCAATTAATTGAGCTGGAATATCCACAGTTACATGACCAGAGGCCTAATAACCACCAGTGACGAATATGCCCATCTGTTTTCATTAATGATCTGACTGGACCTAGTTTTCTCCACGTTTGCAATTTTCTTCCCAAACTCAATTGCCCTCTGGCATGAGTGGGAGAAATACACATTAATGTACTCAATTTTGTAAAGAAATAAAAAGCAACCCCAGGTACGTTCAAGTATTCTTTCCAAAGTTAATATGTTGCTCTTCTTGGCACTTACAGTCATAATATATATGAGAAAGAAATTTCTGCATTATACAATGATCCAAAAACAAGCTTCCAAGGTGTGTATAATCATTGATATTTTAATTAGCTTGTATCAAAAGATCCCTGACCTTTCGTTCCAATCTTAAGGGTAAATCAAAAGAACAAGAGCTTGTCTCCCTACACACAGTGAGCAGTTAGCCTACACACACAAAAAGGTGACTTTTTTGTTCATCAACATAATTAAACCCAGATACAGAATGTGTGTGTCAGACTTTGGCCAGGAGCTAACTTGTAGGAGAGCTTGACATAATCATATTAAGGGCTGACAGTGCTTAGTTGCCAAGAACTAAATAAGAAAAATGATATCAGTAGTGTAGGTATGTATTCTCTGCTGCATGTTAATAAGCTAATTGAGTCTAAGCAGTTGATATTTATCATTTCCATATTTTAATTATGAAAATCATCAATATTATAATCATTGAATATTATTTCCTTTGAATATTAAACCACTAATAGACCTAACTGAGCAGAATATTACTAGGAGCAAATACAGTATGTTGTTTTAGCTAGAAGAGAAGAAAATCATTTGGAAGCTAGTATTTTGTTTTAATTTCATTAGAACCATTTTATACAAGGTTTCTATGTTTATATGTCCTCTAAGTAAAATTCCATGTTCAAATCTAGGAGAGGATAGTTTTTCCTGATGAAGTTCACCTTATTACTTGGGGCATTTCTCTGCTGCTGCTGCTGCTTCTGCTGCTGCTAAGTCGCTTCAGCCGTGTCTGACTCCTAGCGACCCCATGGACTGCAGCCTACCAGGCTATTTTTTTCTTCTTTCTACTAAAAAAATTTATTCTGAGCGATATAAATAATTGAATTTTTACTGTAGATATGCAATATATGGGTTGGGAAGATCCCTGGAGAAGGAAATGGCAACCCACTCCAGTATTCTTGCCTGGAAAATTTCAAGGAAGGAGGAGGCTGGTAGGCTGCAGTCCATGGGGTATCAAAGGGTCGGACACGACTGAGCAACTTCACTTCTTCACTTCATGCAATATATGCATGTACAAGATCATCTAGCCTAACATCATTATTAATGGATAAATTAAAAATATGCCCAAATCAGAGAGTGTCCTTGGGACATAAGCAGCACTAGAACTCAGCCTTCCACTCCCCGCTTAATGTTTCTATTTCACAAGCTACTCTATGGGATAAAGTTCTCCTTAAATAATACTTCTTTCCCTTTATTTCACACTTACACTAAAGAGATGTATTCTCTTTGATAATATGTTGCTCATCCATTAAACTTCAGTTTGTAATTCCTATCCTGTGAGAGCAGAAAATGCTGTTTCCTTCAGCACAGCAGCAAAGATAAGCATATATCCATTAAGACATGCTACTGTTAATGTCAAGCTTGACTAAAGTGGTCAAATAGGCTTTCCTGAGCTTCCACATTCAAGGAAAGGGATGCGGGGAGCGGAGGGTGGGGGAGGAGAAAAAGACTCATTGAATATGATAAAATGTTATATATATTTACATTTTCCAAAGGGTATATATACATAGTTTTTCTTGACTTTTGAAAAATCCACAAGATAAATGTTTCACGTCTAGAATCTATATACATTGGATTACAGATGATGAAAATCATTATCATAACATAATGTTCCACTTAAAGAAATAATAGGAATAGTAGACTTAAGAATAAAATAAAAAGAAACATAACAAAAATTCATGTAAATAAAAAAGCCATAGAAATCCATTTAAATCACAAGATCATATGGCTTAGTAATTCTACTTTACAATATTGCACTGCACTCAACCTCTCTAGCCTTCAGTTTACAACATATGTGTATGGTACCTCCACATAGAGATTGCTTCAAATGCTGAGCATCCTCCAGTGAAAATCTCTGTCTAGTAAGGATCTTGAAATTCTTTCCAAGAATTTAAGAATCCAATAATCCAAGCATTTATGTGCTTGTCTGTTTAAAGCAAAGGTTTTCAAGGGAGTGGTTTTGTTTCCTAGGGGACATTTGGCACTGTCTAGAGACATTTTTTTATTGGCACTGGGGTAAAGGGTGCTATTGGCAACCAATTATTAGAGGCCAGGATTCTGCTAAAATTTCTACCACATGGGAAAGAACCACAAAAATGAATTATCTGACCCAAAATAATCCTAACCAAATAAGCTAAAGTAACAGCTGCAGTGAGTTCTTTCAAATGACATAAAGTTTTTAGCCACTTAACTTACTGAGAAATGTGTGTTTAAATCTTATCACTTGTGTCACTACCTAGGGTTACTGGGCGGATTTCTTTGTAAGAGGCAACACAGGCAACAGCAAGAACACAAGGTTTGGGAGGCTGGAGACTTGAATTCTGTAGATGCAACTCTCACTAATTAGCTGTGTGAACTTGGGCAAGTCACTTAACCTCTCATGCCCTCAACTGTTTCATTGAAAACTAAGAGAATCAAGTTAATTCCAGAAATCCCTTCCAGCACTAAAATTCTATTATTCAAATGAGAAGCCAAATCACAAATTTGGAAAAAATTTAATTAGATACCTGACTATACAATCATTAAAAACAAAAATATCTGAAAAGTACATACATTAAACATATGTGTAACTGCACTGCTTCAGTTAATTTGTGAGCATTTATTGAGAATCCATTATATGCTTAGTACTCAACTTGTTGATATAAAGATATAAAAGAAGGACTAGAAACTATGAGTAAACTACACTGAATTATTGAAATCCATTAAAGATATTGGGTTTTTGCTTAAAGTGAATATGCAGACCATCACATCAGAATATTCCAGGATCTTTGGTAAAATACAAATTCCTGATCCCTTAGTCCTCATGGGTTGGAGTTTCCAAGGACTGGGGTAAAACTTGCATTATTACAACTACTTTCAAGTGAGTATGTATCCTCACTTGGTTAAAACCACTCACTATGGTTTAAAACCCACAGAATAATGAATAAGAGAATCTGCATTATATTATACTTCTTTAGTCTTGGTTATATATGAACTTCTATAGGAACATTAAATGTTCCTATTAAGCGTACCAGAGAAAGTAACATTAACAGCAGGTCAGAATATTTAAAATGAAGTCCCTAGCTCATAAGATGGAAGTATAAATAGATGGGGTTTGGAAAGAGCCAAGGAAGATATTCATGTGGAAATTCAACTTGAGCAAAGGCCCAGCTGTGGGAGTGGATGAGATGTACTTGGGGGTCCGTGAAGAGTCTCATGACAGCAGTACTTGTATTGAACAGAAATAATAAAGTAAGTTAGTTGTATATACGTATGGTAGAATCAACTTGAAAATGTCTATCTCCCCAAAGGAAAACCATCCTGAAAAAAAAAATTAATTCAAAGATGTTTAAATCCTATTTACATGTTGTCTGATTAAAATGCGTTTCACTGATTTTTAGGCCACATATGCAATTCAAGAAGAAAACAAAATTACTCCATACATTAAAACTTCTAGATCTCAAAGTCTCCTAACTCATTTTATTTCTTGAAAGCATTGTGCTTATTTGCCAAATAAGTCTTATTTCCTTCTAGTACCCTTATTATTTTGCCAGTGTAAACTCAAACATAAATTGACATTCCTACACTGGCCATTTACATACACTTTAACATGATATTTTTTTCTCTTGGGAGGTGGGAACTAAGAGGTCCCCCACCCCGCAAAAAAAAAACCCAAGGATATTCCACTTAAATAGTTGTATAATATAAATAATTTCATTTACTAATTTGTCAAATAGACTACTTTATTGATTTTTAATTTAATTCCATTATGATTATTTTCATGACCTGAATCCTTTTAATTTACTGAAACAGTTTTATGGCTTAGAATATAATGTCCAATGTCTTCAAACTTGTTGTTTCACACATTTTGTCTATCTTTGGTAGTTCTCAGTAGAAGTACAAATTCAACCCCCATTACTTCATTTTCACTGGCAACAGAAGACCAATTCAAGCAGATTATTTAAATATATTACCATGCTTAAAAATTACTTGACTCAATGCCATTAATATTATTTTTAAACCTTATATGGAAATATCAACTCTTACTGTAATTATGGAAATAATTGTTGTTGTTTAGTCCCCAAGTCATGTGTGACTCTTTTGCAAACCCATGGACTATAGCCTTTCAGGCTCCTTTGTCCATAGGATTTCCAGGCAAGAATATTGGAGTAGGTTGCCATTTTATCCTCCAGGGAGTCTTCCAATCCATGGATGGAACCTGAGTCTCCTGCACTGACAGGCAGAATCTTTACCACTGAGCCATCAGGGAAGCCCATGGAAATAGTTAATTAAGTTTATAACGTACTTTTCAGTAAGGTCTTAGTAGAATATTTTTAAATACCATTTTTCCCACATTTTGATAAGAACCATTATCTGAGTTCCCCATGGCATTGGAGGTATAGTTTGGCCATCCAAGGTGGGAAATAAGTTATCTTTTTAAATTACCTCCCATGTGATTCTATGAGTCTGTGACATCATTCACCTTCATTCCCAAATAAGAATTACCAGTAACCTAGACACTGTCATACTAAATGAAGTAAATCAAACAGAGAAAGACAAATATCATATGATATCATTTATATGTGGAATCTAAAACAAAAATGGTACAAATAAACTCATTTACAAAGTAGAAATAGAGTCACAGATGTAGAAAACAAACCTATGGTTACCAATGGGGAAAGGGGGCACCAAACACTGGGAGACTGGGATTGACATGTACACACTACTGTATGTATAATAAATAACTAATAAGGACCTATGGAATAGCACAGGAAACTCTGTATAACACTCTGTAATGAACTGTATGGAAAAAGAATCGAAAAAAGAATGGATATATATATATATATACACACACACATATATGTATACCTATATACACACATACAACTGATTTACTTTGCTGTAAACCTGAAACTGACACAACATTGTAACTATCAACTCCAATAAATTTTTTAAAATAAAATTAAGTTAAAAATAAATAAAATGGGGGAGTGGGAGTAGATGCTCTTTGCTCTGAGTTCACTTCCAAAAAAATTTTATATATTCCATACTGGGTTCTAAGAGTCACCAAAGAAGAAAAGACTGAGTTCCTATGCTCCATGAGGCAAAAGTACAGTGAAAAAATAACAAGTGCTATTGTCACATTTATTTATAAAAATGCTTATCATCTGCATTTGTTTCAAGGCATATAGTTTATAATATTATTAACACAAGCCTACTGATGATAAAAATCAATACAAACTTTACTTCCAACACTAATAACACCTTGTGAAGTGAAGTGACAGTCGCTCAGTTGTGTCCGATTCTTTGCGACCCCATGGACTATCCATGGAATTCCCCAGGCCAGAATACTGGAGCGGGTAGCCTAAATAACACCTTGAAAGTGATAGTGAAGTCGCTCAGTCGTGTCCGACTCTTTCCGACCCCATGGACTGAAGCCTACCAGGCTCCTCTGTCCATGGGATTTTCCAGGCAAGAATACTGGAGTGGGGTGCCATTTCCTTCTCCAGGGCATCTTCCCCACCCAGGGATTGAGACCGGGTCTCCCGCATTGTAGGCAGACGCTTTACTGTCTGAGCCACATCTATTGCCCAATACTGCATTTTATAGGCAGGCTTATACATCATCTGGGGGAACTGTAGTCCTGAAAACACAGTGAGAGCCTAGACAGCACTTTTTTTTCATTGCAGCACTGTTCACAATAGCCAGGACACGAAAGCAACCTAAATGTCCATCAACGGAGGAATGGATAGAGATGATGTGGTACATAGGTACAGTAGACTATAACTCAGTCATAAAGAGGAACTAAACTGTGTCATTTGCAGAGTCGTGGATAGACCTAGAGACTATCATACAGAGTGAAGTAAGTCAGAAAGAGAAAAACAAATATCATATATTAACACATATATGTGGAATCTAGAAAAATGGTAGAGATTATCTTATCCTCAAAGCAGAAATAGAGACACAGATGTAAAGAACAAACATTTGGATACCAAAGGGGTTAAGAGGGGTAGGTGGGGTGAACTGGTATACACTAAAATATATAAAATTAGTTAATGAGCCCCTACTGTATAACACAGGGAACTCTACTCTGCGGTGACCTAAACGGAAAGGAAATTCAAAAGAAGAGCTATATGCATACCTATGGCTGACTCACTTTGCTGTAGCAGAAACTGACACAGCAGTGTAAAGCAGCTATGCTCCAATAAAAAAGCTTTATACATATTTCACAGACAGCTCATATTTATCTCATTTAGGAAAGATACAGAAAGTAAAGACAGGTGTAGATCATCTTTTTCTACTTTTCTATCAATTATCATTTTAATTCAAACAGTATATAAGGCACACAGGCCTCCTTCCCATCGCTTCCCAATCCCCAGTCCTATTCCCCAGCTGGAAGCACTTTCAACACTTTTGCTTTTTTTTTTCCTTATAATTGCCTTAATGTTTCTAACTATAAATATTGCTTTTTTATCTATTAAGCTTGCTGCTGCTAAGTCACATCAGTCGTGTCCGATTCTATGCGACTCCATAGACGGCAGCCCACCAGGCTCCCCCGTCTCTGGGATTCTTCATACACAAACACTGGAGTGGGTTGCCATTTCCTTCTCCAATGCATGAAAGTGAAAAGTGAAAGAGAAGCTGCTCAGTCATGTCCGACTCTTAGCGACACCATGGACTGCAGCCCACCAGGCTCCTCCATCCATGGGATTTTCCAGGCCAGAGTACTGGAGTGGGGTGCCATTATTAAGCTTAGACACTATTATCTGATTTCTTGGCTTTTTAGATGAGAATTTAGCTCTTTTTCCACACTACCTTCATCCCTTTTTTTCCATTCACCCATCTTTTCAGTAGAACTCAGTTATTACTGGGGGTTACATGGAAAATTAGAGTTCAGATAACTCTGACTGTGTAATACTGATGATCAAGCCAAATGATGTACAATGACGATATTTCCCTCACTATCTACATTTTATTAAAGATTCTTGTCTCATTTATTTAGATTTACATGAACAATAGCTAACATTTTCTAAATGTTGTTAGGTGAGGTGAGGTGAGGTGAAGTCGCTCAGTTGTGTCCAACTCTTTGCGACCCCGTGGGCTGTAACCTACTAGGCTTCTCTGTCCAAGGGATTCTCCAGGCAAGAATACTGGAGTGGATTGCCATTTCCTTTTCCAGGGGATCTTCACAACCCAGGGATCGAACCCGGGTCTCCTGCATCGAAGACAGGCGCTTTCATGTTCAAACATGTTGGTTAACCAAACGATTTTCTTTCTTTCCTAGAGACCTCCCTTCTGCGGCCCTCCACCCTCCTGTTTAAGTCATACTGATTGCTGTCCAGACTTAAAGAACTATTGTCATCTTCTAACATTCAAATGTGGGGGCTTCCCTGGTAGCTCAGATGGTAGAGAATGCACCTGCAGTGCAGGAGACCTGGGTTTGATCCCTGGGTCGGGAAGATCCCCGGAGCAGGAAATGGCTACCCACTTCAGTATTCTTGCCTGGGGAAATCCCATGCAGGCTACAGTCCATAGGGTTGCAAAGAGTCAGACACAACTGAGTGACTTCAGTCTCCCTTTGGACTTCCATGGTGGCTCAGCTGGTAAGGAATCAGTCTGATTCTGATATCTTTGTCTGCCAGATTGCAAGGCCAGATCTTCCTTCAAAAAGTACATGTAGGACTTCCTGGGGGTCCAGTGGTTGAGAATCTGCCTACCAATGCAGGGGACACAGGTTCTACCCCTGGTCTGGGAAGATTTCCACATAGCATGGGACAACTAGGCCCATGTACCACAGCTACTGAGCCCATGCCCTAAAGCCCGTGCTCCACAGCAAGAGAAGCCACCACAACGAAGATTAGCTGCTCCCTGCTCAGCAGGGAGCACGCAGCAATGAAGACCCAAAGCAGTCAAAAATAAATAGTTAAATTAAATTAAAAGTAATCAACTTTAATAAAAGAATCTGTAAATGGATGGAAACAATTTTTTTAAACTCTATATAATAACTTCTAGGCCTTCTCTGGTGGCTCAGACAGTAAAGAGTCTGCCTGTAAAGTGGGAGACTCAGGTTCAAACCCTGGGTCAGGAAGATCCCCTGGAGAAGGTAATGGCAACCCACTCCAGTATTCTTGCCTGGAGAATCCCATGGACAGAGGAGCCTGGCAGGCTACAGTTCATGGGGTCACAAAGAGTTGGACACAATTGAATGACTTCACTCTCCCCTTTGGGCTTCCCTGGTGGCTCAGCTAGTAAAGAATCCGTCTGCAATGTGGGAGACCTGGGTTCGATCCCTGGGTTGGGAAGATCCCCTGGAGAAAGGACCAGCTACCCACTCCAGGATTCTAGCCTGGAGAATTCCATGGACTATACAGCTCATGGGGTCGCAAAGAGTTGGACATGACTGAGTGCCTTTCAGTAATAACTCTAGGTAGGCAATAAGGAGAATTTTCTGCATTTAGCAACTGTGGTTGAGGAAGATAATTAGTCAAGTATGGTTTATTGACTTTATTCACGCCGTGGACATGGTCAAGTACCAGATTACATTACATCATTTATCCTCACTACATCTCTTTGAGATTGGTACCTATTATTATTAAGCCATTTTACAAATGAGGAGATTGAGATTCAGGAACATTTGATATTTATCCAATGTCACACACGGAAAAAGTACCAGAACCTGGTTTCAAATCCAGGTTTTACTTCACCCCTAAGGTATGTCATAGCCATTTTTGAGTACTGTCTCCACAGTGTACCAACGTTTTCAGCTCTGGTTGCTGGAGAAGACGGGAAGGACCTAGAAGAGACATTGAAGGCTTCTGCCTCATAAGGAAACAATTTAGCCCCAGGTCTGCCACCAGCTGATCGGATATCCTCAGGCAAATAAGATGACATCCAACAACAATAATCACTGTGAGAGCCAACATGCATTGAACATTTGTTTCTAGCTAGGCACTGCTGCATGTTTTATCTCATCTTAGTCCCATGAGACTTTTTGATGTCAGTCTTACTACTGTTATTATTATTGCCATTATCATCATTTTAAGTCTCATTTTATAAGGACGCATACCTCAAGACTCTACTTCCCTCACCCTTCACATGAGTGAGATTAATTGATTACCTCTCAATTGTCTCTTGCTATAACTACCTTCCCTTGAAACAGTTAGAAGTTAAACCTACAAGTACACATTAGATTTGAACACTTCGGGGAGAAAAATACTAATTATAGAATTTTAGACCTGGGAGAAACTTTACAGATCACTTCTAACTGCCTCACTTTTCAATTGAAGAAACTGAGGCTCAAAAATATTCATTAGATGGGACTTCCTGGTGGTCCACTGGCTAAGACTCCATGCTCCTAATGCTGGGGCCCTGGGTTTGATCCCTGGTCAGGGAACTTGATCCCACATGCCACAGCTAAGACCCAGTGCAGCCAGATAATTAAATAAAAACTTTTTAAAAATAAAATAAAAATTCATTAGAACTTTGAAAGTCACACAGCTAGTGAAGACTAGTACCCAAATGTGATGATTCCCAGGTTAGTACTTTTTCTTACATTGAAGAAGGCAAGGAGATGGCACTGGAGAAAAAGGAAAGAAGAGAGGGAGGGAAGGAGGGAAACAAAGAGAAGGGAAGGAAGAGGAGAGAAGGGAAGGGAAGGGAAGGGAAAGGAAGGGATGGGAAAACAGTGTGGAAGTCCCTACCACCATCTGTTCATCATTCAACTAATTAAGAGGCCCAGAAATACAAGTAGTACAAAAGTGAGCACCAAAGCATTCTATCCTTAGGAGTTTACAATTTAAAACAACAATAGATTAATATATTATTTTAAACATAATAATAAAAGTAATAATTTGCAAATTTAATCCAAAAACAAGAGTTGGATGTATAATTTGGCATCTAGAATTTTTAAAATTCATAATGGAACTCTCAGTTTCACTCATCCACCCTGTAAGAGTCATCATCTCAGTAAATGACAGCACTATTCAGTCAGTTGAATAGTGAAAGTGTAGTCGTTCAGTCATGTCCGACTCTTTGTGACCCCACAGACTGTAGCCTGCCAGGCTCCTCTGTTCATGGGATTCTCCAGGCAAGAACACTGGAGTGAGTTGCCATTCCGCTCTCTGGTTGGGGATCTTCCCGAACCAGGGATCAAACCCAGATCTCCCACATTACAGGCAAAGTCTTTACCATGTGAGCCACCAGGGAAGGTGATCCAGTCAGTTACTCGTGGCAAAAATCATCAGGCACTTTCAGCTCCTTTACATCCTGTATCCAATCCACAATATAAATCCTCTTGATCCTATTTCCAAGATACGCCTCAAACATACCCACTTCTCTTCTTGTCCATGTCCACAACTGTAGTCTAAGCCACCCTATTGTCTTGCCCAGGCTATTAATACAGCTCTTCTTCTTTCACTCTGGTCCAGCACAATACATTGCCTACGTAGCAAGCAGGATGTCTTCAAAAGCAGGTGAACCAGATGATGTCACTCCCTTGCTTAAGCCAACCAGTGGTTATAACAGCCTCCTTTCCATAGCTGAGCTTGTTAAGTACTTTCACAGGTAAACCCAAGGAGGTACAACATCCCTAAACTTGCATCCTAAAGTGCAACCTACAACAAAAAAGAGCCATTCGTGACTTCAGTAACAGAATATGTTACACAACACGTTTTTTAGAAGAGCAGACAAAAGTAGCAGAAAAGTGCATTGTTCATTAAATCTTCATAGTACAAAAACAGAAATATTCTAAAATCATTTCTTATCACCCGAGGATCCACTTACTATCACCTATCTTTGCTGCTGTCACTCATCTTTACTAGACAAATATAGGTGGACTTCAAACACTGTATGTGTTTAAACATGGGAGTCCAGTCCTCCAAATAGAAGACAGGCTCTTATTTTCTTACCTTAAATCTCCAGATTTATAGGAATAGAAGGAAGAAAATGCAAATGTGAACAGAGATGCCTGGTCTTAGCACTCTGGTAATTCAATCAAGTAGGATAGGCTGGTATGAAACACATAATTACAAGTGTAATTACAAAAGTGGAAGGATGAAGTATTTAGGGAGAGTTGAAAAGACGATGCTTGTCTGAAAAAGGGATCATCTGAGTTTTCTCTGTGCTGTGCCTTAGTCAATCTCAGCCACCAACAGAGTCAGCACATATTCTCATCAAGCCCGTATGACACGAATTTCACTGATTTCAATCTCTTTTTTCTGTTAAAAAGTAGAAAGTGAGGAGAGAGAGGGAGGTGAGCAGAGAAAGCAGGGAAAGGCCCATCATCACAGGCTTAAATTGAAAAATCCTTCCAATGAATTTTTCCAAAAATCCCAAGTGAAGCATGAGATTCTACTCTGCATCTCCAAATTTGTCCTTACCATTTACATGGCCTGCCTTTTTGGTACAAACCTGAAAGTGACAGACATTTAAACTGTATTGGAAACCGCATCACAACTCCTATAAAAATGCATAATTTGAGCCAGATAATCTGTGCTGTGCATCTGTCTATCTACATCTTAACTTCAGCTGGGCATAAACAATATCAAAGAATCTGGATAAAAGAAAAACAGCAATCAATAACCCAAAATTTTTGGAATACTGCACATCACAGTTATTGACTTGAGCATTTCTGGATATTAAAGTTGATGCCGACAAAGCAAACGGCGCTGCACTGTTTTTTTCTTTTTTCTTTTTGTTTGTTTTCTTTTACTTTTCATGCAGATATCCTTATGCCCTGAGAAAAATTATCAAGAAAGACAAAAAAAACAGAGTATAAGTAAGCTCCTACTTACTAAAGTATACTGGCCCACAACTGTAATTTTTACCCTATCAGTATATTTGGCAAATGACTTAACCATGCCTTAGTATTTTCATCAACCTGGGGTGAAAATGCCCAGCAGATACACAGCTGTGACAGAAACCGTGATAA
Source organism: Nanger dama (assembly GCA_917880005.1). Lineage (NCBI taxonomy): Eukaryota > Metazoa > Chordata > Mammalia > Artiodactyla > Bovidae > Nanger > Nanger dama. The sequence goes on from CAKJTW010000007.1 coordinate 45,532,973, forward strand.
AATAGATCTGAAAACACATCAAATATTTGAGAGTATTATAATTTATAAATGTAAAGTACCATCATTGTATGATATCGCTTCTTTGGCTTACACATTATAATAGGCTTTTTCTCTCCACATTCTCAAGTGCTCACAATAACATCTTCCCTCATTTCAGAAACTCTGCTTTTATACAAAAGATTATGAAAGACCTTAGTTCCAGAACCTTCTTTCCCATTAGCTACCAAGCAACTCCTATTATAAGTAGCTTAACGCATCAATGTGGTTGGAAGATTATTATTGGTGTGGAGAATTGTTCCATATAGTCTACAATTTCTTTATACCCAAAGGTTTCCAACCTAGTAGTAAATGGATTGCACGGTGCTCTCAAAGAGGAAAAAAAAAAAATTAGCAGCCACTTTATTAGAAAATGGGATGTTTCTGATGGCTCTTTGATGGCGCTGAAAGGTACTAGAGCCTTTTTCATCACACCTCCTTTTGCAGTGTGGTATTTTCATAATTTTTCTCTCTGAAGCACCAGTGTCTGTGCAGAATCCAGTATGACCTCTAACTATTTCAAGTGGTAACTAAATAAACACAGGAACAGTAAAGAAATTCTATCTATAAAGTGATAGCTTGATCTATAAAATAACACCCATATTGATTTTTGTGTGTTTCCAATGACTTGACTGATGTTGTTTTTCATTTAAATTAATAAGTTTTGGCATTGTGGAAACAACATGTTGTTAACATTTGCACAAAACTGGAAATGAATTTTCTTGCTTATTTGTTTATTCTGGGGCTTAGTCCTCTGGTTACCCTAGGTTAATTTTCAAGGTCAGTGAACTGAGGCATAACTCTATCAGAGCTCACACAGTTTTAAAATAGTCTCTCTCTCACCAGTCCCTCCTTCCTCCCCTTGGCACTGAAATATTGATCAGCTTTTCTCTGCGTCCTACGGAGGTGACCAAGATGCGTGCCTAAGAGTGAGCAGTAGCCTGAAGAAATACAAGAAAAATGTTGCGACGATGTATTTGCAATTAATTTGCTTTCTTTTGAAGAAAGGGATTTTTTTTTCTGATTATAAAGTACTATAAGTTCAATGTGGTACAAAATTCAGAAGAGGTAGAAAGTCTAAACAGTGTAATTACCTACAATGCCACTAGCCTTAGCTAGCCGTAAAGAACATGAAATTTTCAGTTTAGTTTTTGAATGTTTCCTTTCTGATTTGTTTTGATGTACATATACCGCTCTGAGCCAAAAGAAAACGTTATGCTGATTTTTCAGATTTGTCAACTAACGTTGTTTTATACATATATTTGGGGGAAGGGTGGGGAATAGCAGAATATTTTCAGTTCTTAAATTCTGAGGCAGGTTCTTATTTTAGAATGTATGTTGAGTTTCCCTTCACCAATAAATGTGGGTTTCCAACGTGGTGGTAAAGAATCCTCCTGCCAGTGCAGGAGACACAAGAGACCTGAGTTCAATCCCTGGGTCAGGAAGGGTCCCTGGAGTAGGAAATGGCAAGCTGCTCCAGCATTCTCGCCTGAAAAGTCCCAAGGACAGAGGAGCCTAGCGAGCTCCAGCTCATAAGGTAGCAGAGAGTCGGACATGACTGAGCTACTAAGCTCAACAAGCGCAACGATGTCCAGAGTTCCCCTTCAGCAACAAATGTTCTGGTGCCAGGACACAGAGGGAAACAGCAGCTTAGCCAGTGTGACGCTGAGAAGGACCAAATGTAAAGCTGGAAGGCAGACAGATGGGCTCAAGGAGAAAAGGAGTAACAAGAGCAGACCAAGAATGTGGAGTCTGACATCACACAAACCTGGATTCTCGTCTTTGCTCATGGCGGTGTGACTTGCACACAGGTTACTTGATTTCTCTGCACCTCAGTCCTCTCAGCTGTATAAAACAGGCATAAAACAGTACCTATCTGAGATTTAAAACAGTGAATACACGTAAAGCACTTAGAACAGTGCGCCTCAGAGAGTAAGCAGTCAGTACATCTTAGCTTCTGGCAGCAGTAATAGTACAATATTTATCAGACTCTGAGCTAAATGTTTTACATACATTGCCTCATTTACTCCTACACTATCCTAGAAAGTAGGATTAAATGATAATGTATCCAGAGCACTTTATCATCCAAAAGCTTGAATTACAAATGAGAAAATTGAGGTTTAGGAAAAGATTCATTATCTTGCCCAAGGCCATAGAGTTTGTAAGTGATGAAGCCTGGATTTTTACCCAGGGCTTGTGGTTGTAAATGACACTACCTTTCTGAGTATGGCAACAGGACCACCGTCAGTATAATGAGAATACCCGTAATGAGGCCCAAGAACCTACAGGTTTAACAAGTTCCCCAGGTGAGTTTTAGGCCCCAGATTCTAGCTCAAAATTGTTAAATATTGTTCAGAGCCCTGCAGAGAGCAGGCCCTCAGAAAATATCAAAGGATAATCTTGCAGCAGATGAGATAATGCTCTGAAAAGAGAGCAACCACGTACAATGTAGGAGCAGGGCTACAACAAACATCTGCCTTTATTCCCGCTAAAGGTGTCTGACTGATTTTTATCTTGGGCTTTGCAGGTGACCTCACTGGTAAATAATCCACCTTCCAAACAAGAGACCTGGGTTCGATCCCTGAGTCAGGAAGATCCCCTGGAGTAGGAAATGACAATCCACTCCAATATTCTTGCCTGGACAATTCCATAAACAGAGGAGCCTGGCAGGCTACACTCCACGGGATTACAAAGAGTCAGATGCTACTGAGCATGATTTTTATCTTACATGATTTTTTTATATGATTTTTATCTTACACTTGATGAACTGATACAAATATTTAATTATATCATGTGTTGTCCCATCAATACTGCTTTGGAGCTGTTTTACATTCAGCCTGGGTGCCAGATTGAATTAAATGGAGTTTTTTTAAAGCCTATAAAGCTGGAAAATATCTTTCCCTGGTTGGTATTTTTTACATACTGGTTACTAAGAGTCTGTAAGCTAGGGAAGGTAGTAAAGTTCATTTGCTAGTGAGGAAGCCAATTTGACTTTTATGGCTATTAATTTTTTATGGAGCACAGAGCAGAATTACTGGTGTTGCTCCTGATTTAGACACCTCTGGAGCTATCAGGACTGAGGGCACCTCCATCTAGGAAGCAGTTTTCTTGACCATCCTTAAAGGCATACATGATCACAGACTAACAGGTTCCAGGTCGTGCTCATAAGATCCATCTATACACAGTGATACCTTCAATGAGTCACCAAGAAATTTTATTGCTGTTGCTTTAAAACTAGATGTGATATAGTTTTGACTTTTCGTAGGGGCTGTGCCATACAGCATGCAGGATCTTAGTTCCCTGACCAGGCACGGAAGCTGTGTCCCCTGCAGTGGAAGCGCAGAGTCTTAAACACTACACCCCTAGGGAAGTCCCATTGTAGGCTTTAAGTAATGGTGGATAGGGTAAAAGGGCTTGATCATTTAAGAAACGTTACTATCACAGATGAAGCATGCACAAGAGACATTGATTCATATCTTTGTGTGTGCGTGTGCTTATGAGGTGCATGTATCATTCTATAAATGCCATTTGTAGTAGTGAGAAAAGTCATAAACAGGCAAAAGGGCCCACTTTCATTGGTCTCACATTAAAAAGGGGGAGGGAGAAGAGTTAGATAATATTAATTAATACAAATAAACTTGCCAGGTGGTAAGATGGAGAGGAAGGCCAGATAAAGGGTAAAGAGTAATTAGAGGGAATTCTAGTTTAGATGGCCTTCCCCAGTGGCTCAGCAGTAAAAAAAAAAAAAAAAAAAAACACAGACACCTACAATGCAGGAGATGCAGGTTTTATCCTTGGGTCAGGAAGACCCCCTAAAGGAAGAAATAGCAACCCACTCCAGTATTCTTGCTGGGGAAATCCCATGACAGAGAAGCCTGGTGAGTGGGGTCGCAAAGAATTCAACATGACTGAGCGCACGCACGCGTGTGTATACACACACACACACACACACACACACACACACTAGTTTAAATAGGGTTGCCAGGGGAGATATCTCTAATGTAGGTAACACACTAGAAATCATACCACCCGCCTCACTTAGGTAGGAAGAGATGTTTCAGGTGCGGGAATTTTTCCACAACATTGCTGTATGTGTGAAACTGTTGCTTCATTCAACAGAGTATACTTAACTCTGATGTGGCACTTCACACATTGACTTATTTTGAACTTCACCACACCCTTTGGCTGTTGCTGTTCATTCATTCAAAAACTGTGTTTTCTTTACTATTTCAAATTTCCAGGTTCTGTACCAGGATTGAAACAATAATAGCCCTTTGTCATGGAGCACTCACTAGACTCACAGCACTGTGTAGAGCACTTCACACAGCTTTCCTGACTGGCAAAGTCAGATGCTATCACCACATCAATGAGGGGTGAGGTCCTGAAGGGTGACTGAGGCCCAGGTTCATATCTCTAAGTGCCAGAGCTCAGACTAAAACCAAGTTTGCTGATCCCCATTCTAGTTTTCCTACAACTAAAATACACAAAACTTTAGGTTAAATTTTTTGCTTGCTTTTAAGGCAAATGAGACAATGTACCTCCCAGAATAAATACACCTCATTGCTAAATGAACTCCAAAAAGCTATAAAGCTTTTATCCCCTCCTTCAGACAAGTAAATTAGCATTAAACCTCATTTGTAGATGAAGACTTTACCAAAAGAATTCAATCAGTCCAAGAAACAGGCTGGGAACTCTACAGTGCAAACCAGATGTCTGAATGATTGGACTCTAATCAGAGCTGGTCCACAGGGTGAAGAAAGTGGGTGAGTCAGCACAGCAGCCTTCCCTCTCACCACACCCAGCAAGCCCATCTCCCTCAGTGACGCACTTCATTTCTCATCCTTCTGCAGCTCCATCCCCAGCCAGCCAGTCTCCACTGTTGGCGGCAGAATCTCTACAACAACCCTCTCTTCTGTACACTCCCCTCAGAGTAATCCTCCTGGAGCATGTACTGCTCATCAGAATGCTTGGCCAACTCTTACAGATGAACATCAAAGGTTTTAGGAATCTATTCTCTCTTAGCAGTCTAATTCACAAGATCTTAAAGGAAGAAAGAACCACAGAGATCATCCTACACCAACCTGCATCGTTTACAAATGTGACCCAGAAGGCTTCAGGACTTTATGGCTAGTTAGTCCTAAAGCCCACTTGGAGGCAGAGTCATTTATTCTTTGTACTCTACCACTTTGCTTTGTAGGTCTTAATATTGTAAAAGTACAAATTTTCTAATATTAGTATTTGGGGGTGCTCACTACACATTGATAGAAGATATTTGAAGGGGAGTTTGACTTTTGACATGCTTCAACTAACACCTCTTGGCCAGCCAGCTTACTCCACCCATCCATGGGGCAAGTTAATTTCTAACAAGCTCTTCATGACGACTAGTGTTTTCTATGTCTTATTGAACGATGGGCCCACAGGAAATTTCCTGGACTTCTTCCATCATTTGTAGGGTGACTCTGATAAAGAATGAGCTAAAAGAAATCAAGACTGTTTTCCTCTACATAATCATATCCTTTTCATAAATAACCAGGGATCTAATATCAACAACTTACTTTTTACATTATCTTCATTTTAAAAGGGACAAAACTGGAGACACAAAGAAGGGATGGTGACACAGCTAGTGAGTAGACAAGAGAGAAGAGAAACTAAATTCAAAATATTTTCAGCTGAATATGACTTACTCTGAACCAGGAAAAGGAGGAAGTAAAATTAAAATTTGCAAACATTTATTTATCACTGGCAACATATTCCCTAGCTCATTTATATTCACAACCTATTATAGGGTAGGTATTACTATTATGTTTATTATACAGCTGAAAAAAATTCAGGCTTAGCAGAATAAAGTAAAATTTGACCAAAAAGGGGGGGGGGGAAAATTTGACCAAAGGAGTAAATTAATAAATGGCAAGGCCAAGACTTGAACAGCATAGTCTGTCTGAGCCTTCTCCACTTTACTAGCGCCAGTAGTGAAGCCTCTTCTTGCCAGCATGAAAAATGAGTCACAGCAAGTGTAGACCCCCATCATAACTCCAAACTAGCCGCCTTATCTCCAGTATTCTTTCTAAAATACAATCATACTTTTGTTCTTCAGTAGCCACGTCGTGTCCAGCTCTTTGCAACTGCATGGATTGCAGCACCCCAGGCTTCCCTGTCCTTCACTATCTCCCGGAGTTTGCTTAAACTCATACTAATGATTGTAAAAACACTAAAAATGCCAATCATATCTCCCTTTACCTTCCCACATATACCATGCCCACACCTTTCTTGTGCTAAATCCCCTGCTTTGAATCTCCTCCTCCTTCCGCAGGCAGAATCTTGGCTCTCCAGTGCCACACTCATGAATATGTTTCTTTATGTTGCCAAAGGGATGCTGCATATATAATTAATGCGACTAATAAGTGACTTTAAAATAGGGAGGAGATACAAAGTATTTGGGTGAGTCTAGTGTGATTACATCAACTCTTCGAAGCGGAACTTTTTCTTGACTAAGGGCGGAAACCAGAGATTTGAAACACAAGATGTTTCAATACACCATTCAATATCTGATGATGAAGGAGCCACCTGTCAAAGAAAGAAGGACCGGTCCTACCACTGCAAGGAGCTGAATTCTGCCAACAACCGGTGAACACGGAACAGAACTTTGAATTCCGGGGAAGAACTACAGCCCTAGCTGATACCTTGATTTTAGCATTGTGAGACCCCAGCCAAAGAATCCAGCCACACCCTGCTGAACTTCTGACCTACAGAAACTGTAAGATAATAAATGGATGTGGTTGAAACTGCTAATTTTGTGGTGATTTGTTACAGCAACAACTGGAAACTAATACACTGCCTTCGGTCTCAGTTCAGTTCAGTTCAGTCGCTCAGTCGTGTCTGACTCTTTGTGACCCCATGAATCGCAGCACACCAGGCCTCCCTGTCCATCACCAACTCCCAGACTTCACTCAGACTCACATCCATTGAGTAAGTGATGCCATCCAGCCATATCATCCTCTGTCGTCCCTTTCTCCTCCTGCCCTCAATCCCTCCCAGCACCAGAGTCTTTTCCAATGAGTCTACTCTTCACATGAGGTGGCCAAAGTTTTGGAGTTTCAGCTTCAGCATCAGTCCTTCCAAAGAAATCCCAGGGCTGATCTCCTTCAGAATGGACTGGTTGGATCTCCTTGCAGTCCAAGGGACTCTCAAGAGTCTTCTCCAACACCACAGTTCAAAAGCATCAATTCTTCAGCGCTCAGCCTTCTTCACAGTCCAACTCTCACATCCATACACGACCACTGGAAAAACCATAGCCTTGACTAGACGGACCTTTGTTGGCAAAGTAATGTCTCTGCTTTTCAATAGGCTATCTAATAAGCTTCAACTCCTCTTTCAAGGTCCACCTGGGATAGGACAAGCAGGCATCTCAACTTGAAACTAGAACTTCAAATATTAAACAAGTATGTGCAATTTCTCTGACATCTCTCCTTACAGCACTAAGCCACTCCCTTTACTCTTCAAGCTGTTCCTTGAAAGGAAACCAAGGGGGAAGAGACCACTGCAAAAAGGAACATATTTTTCATATGGAAATGAGGCATCATTCCAGACAAAGAGTCTTAAAACAAAGACAATTCAATATGGCTCGTGCCTTGGACTTCATCTGCGCAGATTTTGTGTCAAAACAGATCGTGTGTCTGTGCTTGTTGTTTACGCGTGGGATGCAATCTGTTGAAAAACAAAAGCTTCTCTACCATCCAAAGTCGTGTCTAAATTGCACCACATCCTCCTGAAACATGTCCAGCCTGTAGCCCCGGGCTGTGTGGGCATTCCTGCCCACCCCCAGCTCCCCACAGAGCTGTCAACCAGCAGGCAGCCCAGGCACGGTGGGGAAGGCACCCTCTGTGTCGCTGGTGGTGGGCGCCGCCACAGGCCTCCGAATTCGCCCTTCAGGGGAGGAAGGACCTTTGCAAGAGCAGCTTTGTTTCTCCCCTCCTCTATGCTCTGTTTTCCATAAATGAAACGGTTCCTTCACACCACAGCTTCTCTCTCAGTACATCAGCTATTGCGCTTTGGGAGCTGGGTCAAAGGGCCACCCTTTCCAGTTCTGTCAGATACAAAGTGAAGACTGAAACAAACAAACAAAGAATAGTCTACAGAGGGAAACTTTTAACCCAGGAATCTTTTCACCAATCAGTTAGCTAGCTAGTGTGGCCTAGGCCATGAATAGTGGATCAAAACACATCCAGTCATTTCCCATTTCCCATGTTCCTTCTTCTCCTGAACTCTCCCACTAAAATAGCACATCGAGCTACGTTCGTCGCTTTGCCATGTTAAATCACTATGGTGAGGCCTCTTAAGGAGGGACAAATGTGTGTACAACAATTTCAGACTGGATCCTGGATGAATAAGCTGTTTGGAAGACACTGTCAAAGATTGGGCTAATCCATCAAATTCATTTCTCTCCCTTCCTAGGGTTTGGATCTATGAAAATATATCCATTGGGGACTTATAAAGAAGTCTCATTCAAAAGTGTGGCCCACCTGTGCTGATCCTTGCCAAACTTAAAAATAATTAAGTCTTTGTCTCAGCTAATGACCTAGGTCAACCCCTTCTGATTTTGTGGATCTGGCTCGTCTTCTCTACTGAGTTGCCAAAACCAGACTTTTTACATTTTTAATGAGCATACTTCTACTTCATCATAAATAAGACTGAAGTAGGAATACCAGTTTTTAAAAAAAAGTAGGAATTCACAATAAACTGTGGAAAATTCTTCAAGAGATGGGAATACCAGACCACCTGACCTGCCTCTTGAGAAACCTACATGCAGGTCAGGAAGCAACAGTTAGAACTGGACATGGAAAAACAGACTGGCTCCAAATAGGAAAAGAAATACGTCAAGGCTGTATATGTCACCCTGCTTATTTAACTTATATGCAGAGTACATCATGAGAAATGTTGGGCTGGAAGAAGCACAAGCTGGAGTCTAGATTGCCGGGAGAAATATCAAGAACCTCAGATATGCAGATGACATCACCCTTATGGCAGAAAGTGAAGAGGAACTAAAAAGCCTCTTGATGAAAGTGAAAGAGGAGAGTGAAAAAGTTGGCTTAAAGCTCAACATTCAGAAAATGAAGTTCATGGCATCTGGTCCTATCACTTCACAGGAATTAGATGGGGAAACAGTGTCAGTCATTATTTTGGGGGCTCCAAAATCACTGCAAATGGTGACTGCAGCCGTGAAATTAAAACACACTTACTCCTTGGAAGGAAAGTTATGACCAACCTAGATAGCATATTCAAAAGCAGAGACATTACTTTGCCAACAAAGGTCCGTCTAATCAAGGCTATGGTTTTTCCAGTGGTCATGTATGGATGTGAGAGTTGGACTGTGAAGAAAGCTGAGCACCAAAGAATTGATGCTTTTGAACTGTGGTGTTGGAGAAGACTCTTGAGAGTCCCTTGGACTGCAAGGAGATCCAACCAGTCCATTCTGAAGGAGATCAGCCCTGGGATTTCTTTGAAAGGACTGATGTTGAAGCTGAAACTCCAATACTTTGGCCACCTCATGCGAAGAGTTGACTCATTGGAAAAGACTCTGATGCTGGGAGGGATTGAGGGCAGGAGGAGAAGGGGACGACAGAGGATGAGATGGCTGGATGGCATCACCAACTCTATGGACACGAGTTTGGGTGAAGTCTGGGAGTTGGTGATGGACAGGGAGGCCTGGCATGCTGCAATTCATGGGGTCGCAAAGAGTCAGACACGACTGAGTGACCTAACTGACTAACTGAGGAATACCAGCTGTGTGCACTGAAGATAAGATTCTGAAGGCAACTCGGAGGCCATCTGAGCTGCCCTGATTTAGACTGTCTCTGAGTCTGTTGTCTGCTCCTTCCTTGTTTACTGCCTAGTCAACGTGCAAGAATCAGGCTTTTGATTCCATGTGCTCTGCATGTGAGGTGAGGCGATAAGTCAACATAGGGACCTGGCAACAAGGACCCCAACCAGAATCTCTGCCACTCAAAATGGCTCACCTTCTACAACCCAAGGAATAGGCTACCCACTCCAGTATTCTGGCCTGGAACTGGACATGGAACAACAGAAAGAGTATCCAGTGGCCGTTATTTCTGCAGCTATTCTTGCAAGAATGTCATGAATTGTTAGGCTGTTAGTCTGGTTTAGTTGAATTTCAGGTAGCAGAAAAATTCTATGCACTTTGTTTTAAAAGTTCTATTGGGAAATGACTAGAGGTGAATTCCTGATAAGTTATTATCATCATTGTGGTCCTGGCTGGCATTAGAAGAACAGGAATGAAAGGCTGTTATAGCCCATGTCATTCAAGCAGAATAATACATTTAGCTCATCCGAGACACCTCTGCATTGTCTCTCTAAAGAAAAACAGTGCCCAGTTTTTCATTTGGGCAAAGAAAGGGAATAAACCAACAAGCCACTATGTGCTTTCCAAGGGGCAGTTGCCAAGTCTACTTAAGTATGGAGGAGAAGGAGAGGGCAGGTGAGCCTCTGCAGCAGACCTTGCAGACTAACCAGCAAGTCTCCCTGGGTGCTCTTTTTGAGAGCTTAGTATCCCCAGAAGAGTTGGTGATGGACAGGGAAGCCTGGAGTGCTGCAGCCCACGTGATCACAAAGAGTCGAACTCGACTGAGCGACTGAACTGAACTGATCCCTGGGGGAAAGAGCGGGGCCTCAAGAATATACTGACTGAGAATTATCTGAGTCATTCTATCTGTGCCATAAGGACTCACAAACATGGACATAACATTCCAGAATCACTGACATACCAAAAACACTGGTGTTCTCACAACCTAAAAATTTGGACAGTGGCATGCAGGTCTATAAATATATATGATTAGTAGAAAAAGAGAACAAATTGTGTTTGGACCCATGTAAGGAAGGGGTGAAGGTGAAAAGTGAGAGCAAAGGGAAACTGGTGAGCTCCAAAACTGAGTCCAGAAAGAGCAATCGAAGTTTAACTCTGCCATACCTTTGTTTATTCACTCATGGAACAAATATTTGCTGCACGCCTACTCCGTATTAGGTTTCTTACAGATCCATAGTACAAATTAGAATACAAAATCTCTGATTAATACTGAACTAAGAAAAATGATTATTTAACTCAATGTTCCCCAAATGTAATTAACGCTTAGAAGACTACTGTTTTCCTCCTAAGAACATTTTGACCATCTCAGAGAATTAGTATTCCCTGAGACAAGGTTTTAGAAATACTGTTATTAAAAAAATTGCACTTAATTCTCATAAAAGAGCAAGCATACAGTTAAATATATCACCTCTTTCAGTCATTTTATACAACCCTAAGATTTTTTTTTAAGCACACAAGAATTTTCATACATGGGAGTTGGGAGGACCCTGGCTTCAAGATGCAAATAGCACAGAGGTCAAATAAACAACATCTTCCAATATTAGGGAATTCCGAGTGTGCCGGCAATAAGGCACCACGTGTGAGAGGCAGCATTAGGCTCCATGCCTTTACTCTAGAAGATGGAGGCTCAGGACGGATAGGGCCTAGCAACCACAGGACGTGCTAGCACTCTGCCAGCACTGTAGGCTGGGTTCATTCACGCAGTGATCCTGTTGAATGTCTGTGGTCTTCAAACATGAAACACATCATCTCCTACAATCCCTGAAGCTGCTATCCCTGCATTATTCCCAGTTTACAGATGAGGAAATTCAAGCAAGTAGAGGTAACCTGGTTTGCCTAAAGTCACACAGTGAATATGTGACTGAGATTGAAGCTCAGTCTGAGTTGAGATCGAAATCCAGGCTCATCTGCCTCCAAGGCCATTGTCACACTGTGACGCTCTCCAAGGGAAGTCCCAGAGGGCCGCAGCAGACATTTCAGAGCCTCTGTAATGGGCTCTGAGCCTGGCATAACCACACTCACCATCAGAAAGGTGGGGTACGCACGGAGCCTGAACATGAGGGTGGGAAGCAGCCGCGAATCCAGTTCACTGAAAGACACAGGCTGAGGAAGCCAAGCTGGAGCTGCAGTTCAGCCTTGAAACAGGAAAATTAGTTTCCCATAACCTTAAGAGCAAAGTAATCTAAATGACAACAGAATAAAATTAACAATCACAAAGTTCAGACTTGAATTTTGAAGCCCCTAACCAGAATCGCCTGGGCTTTAAAAGAAGGGTGCTGAAGTTGATACAAATTCATGAACATATCTCTCGAAAAACTGTGTGCTCTATAAAATCAATAATGCATACTCAATAAAAATATTAACTGCATAAAAACAAATTAGATCTATTTCCTAGCAATGTTGTGGAATAATTAGTCATCACAATCAATTGTCTGAACAAACTTATTTACAGGCCCAAACATGGTGCAATGAAAGTACACTGGTGCTATGAAAACTACACACCTCCAAAAAACTAGTCCAGCAGAGAGTGGGACCAAGGGACAGAGCTGACATCAGTGATGTCACAAGAATGGCCTATCGCCCACAGGTCCTTATTATCTTTGTTCAGTTATGAGTTGTCTGCTGACTTGTCAGCACTTATGACTTGTCTTCTCTCCCCTGAATGTGTTAGTAATACATTGTGATCCAAAATTCTACAACACTGTCTCTTAATTAAAAACAATAATTACTTTGCGTGTCTAGGTTTCTAACTTTAATATTGAATTATAAGGCCTCCTGCTTCAGTTCACTTCCCCCTATCCAAAGCAGCAGGGCCACGTCTTCAACGGAGGCTCTCCCACAAAGCCACACAAATCATGGCTCACAACACTGCACTAATGCCTTCTTGGAACATCTTCCTCCTGTCCCCTTCCTCTTCCCATTCAAAGCTTCCGTATCTGCAGATCACTTCCATGCCTACTGATCTCATCCTCCTTGTGCTAAGGAAACTCAGTGACTTTACTTCTCACTTGGTGAATATACTTATACTTCCTGGTGACAATTACTATGTCGTTGTCTTATGTTGCCATTTAATTCTCATTATTTTGTTCAACATTCCATTAGGCAGAAGAGGCCAGACTATGCTGTAGTGTATAAAAAAGAAACCCTATATCTTAATGGTGTAACCTTTTAAAGTTTATTTTCATTCACATAAATGAGGAATGTTAGGGTCTTCACCATTTAAGGACTCAGAGATCCAAGCTCTCTCCATCTTGGGGACTGTTATCTTAGTGTCAGAGATACCATGGCGAGGGGAAGAGAGGGCAAGGAGGTAGCTTTCTCAGCTCTTCAACGCCCCAGCCCCAAAGTGACACACACCATGCTCTCCAACAGGACCGGCTGGCTGGTTATACAGCCTACGTACCAACAAGGAAGCTGAAAAGTGTAGCATTTCCGCATGTTCCAAAAGAATAGAAGACGTGGATATGGGTGAGCCTTAGTATTCTCCAGCACAGTGAAACACATCATGTCTCCCAAATAAACCAGGACATCGGTAATGCTAACTGAAGTTAAAGTGGCCTTTGGTCATTTGATAGTGAGCCGGCTTGTTTGAGCTCTCTAGGCACTCATCCTACACATCACTGGAATTCTGCCAATGTTCGTGGAATTGAACCTCTATATAATAGAATTGCCTCAGAAGTGTTTATTGATGGATTTAATCTGAAGACTGACAGGGAAAACATCATATCTGATCAAGTTATGTCTCTTCCCATAGCTCTTTGCCCCATTTTCTCGCTGATGAAAAAGTGCGGCTTACAAGACAAATGAATGTGACCGGGATGTCAGAATTTCTTGTGGCTGTCTCAATCGACTACATGTGAATGCTACAGCTCTGCAACTCTCCCTTCACTGCTTTGAACTCTAGGATGAAAGGAAATCAACAGTGATGGACAAGACCCTATTGAGGAGAAAATGAACTGACAAAACCTGGCAAGAAATATGTTTATGATACAATACAGCAAAATAGCATTTTGCCCCTGAACTGCCTTCCAGGGCAAGACTCAGAGCTGAGATGCTGTTATCCCCATTAACAGATGGGGAAAGTGATACCTGAAAAGGTTAAGTTTCTTGGTCATAGTCAAACAGTCACCCAAGCAAAGCCAGGAGAATACCTACAAGGTTGCAGGCTTGGAGCTGTTCCTATTAAATTAGATGATGTTCATTCGTCACTGACAGCTTTGGGGGAAAATGGATCAATAAGCACTTCCCTTTGGGTCACTTTCCTACTGTGTCGGATTTATATCTGCAAATGTTTAAAGAGCTCCCATTTACCTGGGGTTTTATGACTTTGTTATAATTGCCAGAGCTGAGAGAAAGCTGTCTTCCGTCTGGCTTCTCCTCCTGCAGGGAGCAGTCCAAAAACCATGTCATCTCAATCATAGGACAAAAATGCTTTGAAGGAAAACAAATGCTGCTGCTTTTTTTTTCCTTCCTTAAAAAGAAATTGTTGAATTGTCTGGAAAAGTCAGACGATGACTTGCAAAAAAACCTTTCTTTTAGGTTGTCTCCCTACTGGCAGGAGAGGATGGATCACGGTGGTGGATTTGCTGAGCGCCTCACCCAGGTCAGCATGAGAGATAGAAAGACTATTCCAGAGCCTCATGACATCATGGTCAAGCTGCTTTTCAGTCTCAACTTCTCAACTTTAAATTTGGGGTCTATATGCCCATTCTTTTTTATACAATAAAGACTATGTTATCTACATATCTTTATAACTAATACTTGAGTTTATCACAAAGAGAGTTGGGAAATAACACTAGCACATTTATCTAAAACTACTTGATACTGTGGCATTGAGTTTTAGATATTTTCCCATATACTTTTCCATGTCAACTTACATCTTAATTCACATGCAAATAGAGGCCCACCGATACATACTCTTTCATGTTAACAAACTTTGATAAGCTTTTGTTTGCCTTTTATTTTTGTTTTTCTACTGCAGCATCCTTCAGCTCATACCTGGCTTTCAACTAATGCACACAAATATGGAACAGTGAAAAGACAGAGGGATAAAAAGAGAAGAAATCAGAGGAAAAGGAATGGTGTTTTGCAATTTATCAAGATAGGAGTATTTACATTCAATTTCATACCAAAAAAAAAAAAAAAAGCAGCAAATGTTCTTGTTCCATATTCTCTTTCTTTGTGTAGACTGTTCACTTTCTCCCCTTGGAATTCCCTAGTGCAACTGCGTTTTCAGTTTAAATGTGTTTGTTAGTAAAACAAACAAACAAAAAAACAATATCTGTAATGCTGGGAAAGGTGACCATTAAGGCAAACACCATGGCCAAGTCATTCGGAATTTGAACCGTAAACTAGAGAATATGTGATACTTAATCAACTCACTTTGGAACTATCTCTGCACAACAGGGCAGCTCTGATTCATGTCAGTGTCACTTACTTCACATTTTTTTAAAAAGTATGCTAAGTATATTTAACTCATTTCCTATAATTTTCTTGACACAGTTTTTTTTTTTTTTTTTTTTTTAAAGAAACTTCCCTTTCCTGGTGGCTCAGATAGTAAAGACTGCCTGCAATGTGGGAGAGGCAGGTTTGATCCCTGGGTTGGGAAGATCTCCTGGAGAAAGAAATGGCGACACACTCCAGTATTCCTGCCTGAAGAATCCCATAGATGGAGAAGCCTAGCAGACTACAGTCCATGAGGTTGCAAAGAGTCGGACATGACTGAGTGACTAACACATTCTTTCTTCAGTTCAGTTCAGTCACTCAGTTGTGTCCGACTCTTTGCGACCCCATGAATCCCAGCACACCAGGCCTCCCTGTCCATCACCAACTCCCGGAGTTCACTCAGACTCACGTCCATCGAGTCAGTGATGCCATCCAGCCGTCTCATCCTTGGTCGTCCCCTTCTCCTCCTGCCCCCAATCCTTCCCAGCATCAGGGTCTTTCCCAATGCGTCAGCTCTTTGCATGAGGTGGCCAAAGTACTGGAGTTTCAGCTTTAGCATCATTCCTTCCAAAGAAATCCCAGGGTTGATCTCCTTCAGAATGGACTGGTTGGATCTCCTTTCTTAATGAGTATACAAAGCAAGGCTCTATCTATTTCTAACAAAATAATAAATAATACAGAGTAAGTAGATAATACTGATGAGGCTGAGCTTTTTTGCACTAAAGCTTGGATCTTTGGAGCAAAGGAAAGGATGATGGGAAGAAGACACATAGGTATCAATTAACTTCTCTGAGCAGGCCCTCTGCCACATGCTTTACATAAAAATACATATTCATTGTGTCATCACAGACATCTTATAACATTGCTATTATCTCCATTTTGAAAGAAAAAGCAGTCATGAGGCAAGAGGCCCTGGGGGAAGGAAAGACAAAGAATTTAAGAGCTTGTTTTACATTCTTCCCAGGAGAATTCGGTTTAAACACAAACTTGTATGTCTCCAAAATCCACTGATTAGAAAGAGCTACAGGGAGCTAGAAAATAAATGTCTATTTTACAAATTCTTCTCTGTCCACATTATCAATATTTCCTCTTTTTTAAAAGTATGACCTAGGACAGGTACATACAAAAATACCTTGGAAGAAGTAAGACATCACAGTAACTGTGTTACTGACACTGCATTTCTTAAACGCGACTCTTAAGCAGGACTACACTCCTTCCTGGCTCAGTACTAGGGGTAAATCCAAAGAGCTAAATGAATTGTCCTTCATGTGGAAGAAAATAAATCTGGGGTTTTCCTTGAACTGTATTTTGACCTGCAGTCTTCAGTGATATATTCAAAATTCAACTTCAGTCCGATAGTATTTTGGCACACGCATGACACACACAAAGTACCACATCACACTCTAGCACACCTCAGGCTTAGAAAGTATGATAGATACAACTGCTAAACTTTAGCACCTAAGCCCTGCTATTTCTACCCACCTTTTCTCTGCATGTTTGACAAATAATGTAATGGTGGAAAGAAGCTGCTTCAGGGCATCAAACATGTGAAACTTTCCATTTCGAATACAATTTTGTTTTCTAAAACACAGTCCCAGGCAGCTCAGTCCATGCTTAGCAGTTCTTCAGAGATGTCAAAGATCGTCTCTGCAGCTCTCTCCACAGCCCGTGCTTTACATTATCTCAAAGACCTGCCAGGAACTGCCTCTGCATAAATGTCCCTTGTAGAGTATAAGAAAATAAATGTTATTTCTCTCCCTGTTCCCCAAGCCCTGTTTCATTCTTCCTATAAACAGAAGCCCAGGCACAAATGTGGGTGGAGATCTCTCCTGGGAAGATACTGTATTCCAGCACCATATGTTCCTTTTAAAGAGAAGCAATCAGAGCACCTCTTTAGCCTGTATGAGTATCTGTCTGCTTAAAGCTCAGAGTCAGATCATAAGACACATATGTAAGACATATGAAAGTAAGGGGTCCTTACTCTAGGACCACTCCAGACTCCGCTTCTCTCTTTCCCAGCTAAGAGGTTGTTGTTGTTCAGTTGCCAAGTTGTATCCAACTGTTTGCCACCCCATGGACTGCAGCACACCAGGCCTCCCTGTTCCTCACCATCTCCCAGTGTTCACCAAAGTTCATGTCCATTGAATCAGTGATGCCCTCCAACCATCTCATCCTCTGTCACCCTCTTCTCCTTCTGCCTTCAATCTCCCCAGCATCAGAGTCTTTTTCAATGAGTTGGCTCTTTGCATCGGGTGGCCAAGGTACTAGAGCTTCAGCTTCAGCATCAGTCCTTCCAATGAGTATTCAGGGTTGTTTTCCTTTAGGATTGACTGGTTTGATCTCCTTGCTGTCCACAGGACTCTCAAGAGTCTTCTCCAGCACCACACAGTTTGAAAGCCTCAGTTCTTTGGTGCTCAGCCTTCTTTATGGTCCAGCTCTCACATCCATACAGTCAGGAGGTGGGATCCCACAGAAACACGTCTCACATCTGGGCAGCACTGAACTGTGTTCCCTGGCTTCTGTCCTGCACCCATGTGCACCTTCCTACTCTCCATGGTCTCTTTCATCCCAGAACTTTGTTCATGCCCCTCCCTTTGCTTTTATCTCTTCTCATTCTGACCAGTGAACTCCTACATAACCCTCAGTTCCACATATATAGATAAGCCTTCTTCTGAGTCCCCATATCTGGGTGCCCCTGCAGTACCCTGCTCTTCCCCAGTAATGCCCTGATCATATGCCATTGCTGCCCCCTGTTGAATTGCTCTCATGCACATTAGTCTACAAGCCCACTGAGGGCAAATCCTGCCTCCACTGCCTTCACTGTGTATTCCTGGTGCCTCATATTACACCTGCACAAAGTAGGTAGTCAGTGATATTTGTGGACTGAATTAATCCATCACTAATGTCTATTTATAATTTATTAATTTATGCATGGTTTATTAAATATTAAATGATAAACCCAATCAGATTTAACCCTAAAGAACAAAACAGACAAACAAAACCTCTAAGGTAACCAAACAGAGGATCATCATAGGAAAATAACTGCCTCTTTCTTTTCCATCTGTGCTTCTATAACCTGGTACTGGACCTCTTTGCAGTTATTTATGGTTTTGTTCGATAAAGAGCTTTATAAACCAATTTGAATGGAGACCAATGACAAGAGATTCACTCTCTTTCTCTCTCACTTCTCACAAAAGTTCTAAACTCAAAAATTCTAGAGTTCTACCTCCTCTTGGCAAGTAGCTATGAAGGGCAAGAATAATTTGGTTAAAGTAAAGGTGTTGAAATACTTTCCTTAAGGAAAAAAAAACACATTGTTTTTATTGATCAACATACTGAAAATCTCAACAGGATCAAGATTTCTGAGCATCAGATAATATCTGAAGAGTTTCAAAAATACTTCATACAAAACAATTGATTTCCTACTCAGCAAAAACAGTATCAGACAATTCTTTAAGGCTCACTGTAATGCTCTTTGATCTTTGTTTTGTTACTTCAGAGTGGACAACTGAGAAAATTGTCTTAATTCATTGACTGATTGATTGGTTTATTAATTGATCATACCAATGCCTTGAAGTCCCAGAGAGCACTCAGCCAATGGCATGAGATACTCAGCAACTGATAAGCAAATCCCAAGTAGCTAGAACATGAGAAATGGAGGGAGGAGAAAGCCTTATAATAGATTATCTAAAAGCTGGGTAATGGTGGAAGAGGGGGAAAAAAAGAGAACTTACTAATAATGGAAGAAAGGGGTATGAAACAGGCCTTGAGGACCTGTGGGATTTGAGTGGTTCCTTAAAGATGCCCAGAGTGAAAGAGAAAAGTGAAAAAGTTGGCTTAAAACACAACATTCAAAAAACTAAGATCATGGCACCTGGCCCCATCACTTCATGGCAAATAGATGGGGAAACCATAGATACAGTGACAGACTTTAATTTGGGGGCTCCAAAATCACTGCAGATGGTGACTGCAGCCATGAAATTAAAAGACACTTGCTCCTTGGAAGAAAAGCTGTAACAAACTTCAGTTCAGTTCAGTTCAGTTCAGTTCAGTCACTCAGTCGTCTCCAACTCTTTGCAACCCCATGAATCGCAGCACGCCAGGCCTCACTGTCCTTCACCAACTCCCAGAGTTCACTCAAACTCATCTCCATCCAGTCAGTGATACCATCCAGCCATCTCATCCTCTGTTGTCCCCTTCTCCTTCTGCCCCCAATCCTTCCCAGCATCAGAGTCTTTTCCAATGAGTCAACTCTTCACATGAGGTGGCCAAAGTATTGGTGTTTCAGCTTTAGCATCAGTCCTTCCAATGAACATGCAGGACTGATCTCCTTCAGAATGGACTGGTTGGATCTCCTTGCAGTCCAAGGGACTCTCAAGAGTCTTCTACAACACCACAGTTCAAAAGCATCAATTCTTTCGCACTCAGCTTTCTTCAAGGTCCAACTCTCACATTCATACATGACCACTGGAAAAACCATAGCCTTGACTAGATGGACCTTTGTTGGCAAAGTAATGTCTCTGCTGTATAATATGTTGTCTACGTTGGACATAACTTTCCTTCCAAGGAGTAAGCATCATTTGATTTCATGGCTGCAATCACCATCTGCAGTGATTTTGGAGCCCCCAAAAATAATGACTGACACTATTTCCACTGTTTCCCATCTATTTGCCATGAAGTGATGGGACCAGATGCCATGATCTTCATTTTCTGAATGTTGAGCTTTAAGCCAACTTTTTCACTTTGCTCTTTCACTGTCATCAAGAGGCTCTTAGTTCTTCTTCACTTTCTGCCATAAGGGTGGTGTCATCTGCATATCTGAGGTTCTTGATATTTCTCCCAGCAATCTTGATTCCAGCTTGTGCTTCCTCCAGCCCATTGTTTCTCATGATGTACTCTGCATATAAGTTAAATAAGCAGGGTGACAATATACAGCCTTGACGTACTCCTTTTCCTATTTGGAACAAGTCTGTTGTTCCATGTCCAGTTCCAACTGTTGCTTCCTGAACTGCATGTAGGTTTGTCAAGAGGCAGGTCAGGTAGTCTGGTATTACCATCTTTTTCAGAATTTTCCACAGTTTATTGTGATCCACATAGTCAAATGCTTTGGCATAGTCAATTAAGCAGAAATAGATGTTTTTCTGGAACTCTCTTGCTTTTTCCATGATCCAGCAGATGTTGGCAATTTGATCTCTGGTTCCTCTGCCTTTTCTAAAACCAGCTTGAACATCTGGAAGGTCACGGTTCATGTATTGCTGAAGCCTCACTTGGAGAATTTTGAGCAAGCAGAGATATTACTTTGCTGACAAAGGTCTGTCTAGTCAAGGTTATGGTTTTTCCAGCAGTCATGTATGGATGTGAGAGTTGGACCATAAAGAAAGCTGAGTGCTGAAGAATTGATGCTTTTGAACTGTGGTGTTAGGAGAAAACTCTTGACAGTCCCTTGGTCTGCAAGGTGATCAAACCAGTCAGTCCTAAAGGAAATCAGTCCTGTATATTCATTGGAAGGACTAATGCTCAAACTGAAACTCCAATACTTTGGCTACTTGATGCGAAGAACTGACTCCTTAGAAAAGATCCTGATGCTGGGAAAGATTGAAGGCAGAAGGAGAAGGGGATGACAGAGAAGGAGATGGTTGGATGGCATCATTGACTCAATATACATGAGTTTGAGCAAGTTACAGAAGTTGGTAATGGACAGGGAAGCCAGGTGTGCTGCAGACCATGGGGTCTCCAAGAGCTGGACACGACAGAGCAATTGAACTGAACTGAAAGATGCCCAAGATTTAACCAAGAGCTTGGAGTTACAGATGAGAAAACAATAAAAGCAAAGCTTTGGTGGCAGGACAATATATGACTACACCAGAAGGTAGTGAATAGTCCAGCTTGGCAAGGGCCTGTGTGTACGAGCGTGTGAGTGGCTGAGTGGGTGAGGGGGCAGGAGGGCTGGAGTAGGAATGGAAGATGGAAGGATTTACAGGGAGCTAAAACTATAGAGTTAACAAGCAACTCATGGGCCACAACAAAGGAAATTTTATATTTTATTCAACTTGCCCTGACTTGGAGGATCTATGTGATGGGATCCATGTTCCATATGTGAGTTTATGGACATCATTAAAGTGCTTAATGTCTCAGTTTTCCCTACTGTTGAAAGGGAAGAGATGCTCTCAGCTGCAATAAACACACTTCAGCAATCATTCCAAATATGTATCAGGTCTTACCTAAACCACTTGAGAACACCTGGACAAAGAGTAATATGGAGCTAATAAGCTGTATTTTTTTCTATACTTTTAGCAGGAAAAAAAAAGAAAAGCTAGCTTTTACTGTAACATGTACATTTTATTTCCTTTCTGTGATAATCAGCTAAAAATGATACATACTCATAAAAGGTTTCTCTTGATTCCCAAGACTGTGAGGTAATTTTATAAATGAATATATAAATGAGTCCCTTTAACCAACTGTTCAAAAATATCTACCATTTAGCTGTGAAATGTAGCAACTCTCCAGGATCCCATGGCAGGAAATAAAATATTACCCTTTGGAACAGCATACAGTGCCATGTGCCCCATGATCTATGACTCAATAAATATTAATTGATGATGATGAAGCAGAATCACACAGACCAGTGGGAGTTCTGCAGAACTGTTCTCTTATTTACCCCACCTCCCACCTAGACAAACATCTGCCCAGAAATGCAGACTTTTTGCCTCACTCAAAATTGGTCCCTTATGGGAAACATTCGCAGCCCAGAGCTAGATCAGAAACTAGGAAAAGGTCATTTTTGTCTGGCAAGTACTTTGAAAACTGTAAAGCATCTTTCTCTTTCTGTCTCACTCTTGCTCTCACTGCCTCTTGTGGTGTGTGTATACACATCACTTTCGGCAGTGTTCTGTGCGTCCTGATGTCCCTGGAAAGAGACAGGAGGTGCTGAGTATGCAGCCACTTCTGTGTGGGACAGAGGACATAAGGGCCACATGAATTAAACTGACTGTAAAACACTGGGAAAATAAGACAATAAAGTAAATTTCCCTTAGAGTGTGTAATATGTTTTATGTCATCTCAACTGAACCAATGACTTGTAGCCAAGGGAGAGGAGCAGATGGGTAGGAGGTGGCCCAAGGTGGACATTCCCCTGAGGGGAAACAGAACAGCGTGGAACTGGAGTTCTTGACGTGCTCCCTTGCAGCGTGTTTGTCTAGATCATAGCTGACAGGGTAAAACACCAAAGAGATGGCCGGTCCTACCCAGCTGACCCATATAACCTATAACCTTTGAAAATCCACAATCATGTGAGCAGCAAAAAGGGAAAGTGAGGTTTTATTTACCATCTTGAGGTGGTATCTAGGGATGGATCCCTCTATTTCCTTTAACCATTTTCCAGCAGAGCAGACAAGATTCCAAAGCTTGTCTGTAAAGACAGAAAAGCCAAAGACTGAACTCCAAGCCTGGTCTTTATTGTGTAGCCTTTGAGATGCTACTGGACCTCTGTGAATCATCCTTAGAAATGAGAATGGTAATAATTAATATACAAGTTTCATCAATATTAAAGTCAGTAATTATCTGGAGAGGAAGAGGACCTAAGAGGGAGAAGCAATGCATATCTTCAGTCTAGTAATATAAGATGGCATCACTGACTCAATGGACATGATTTTGATCAAACTCTGGGAGATGGTGATGGACAGAGAAACCTGGTGTGCTGCCATCCATGGAGTCGCCAAGAGTCGGACACAACTGAGTGACTGAACAAGTAATATAAGAAACAGAAGGAACTGAGAACAGGCAAGATGTGAAGAGTTTTAGGTTGAACTATGTACACTCCAAATCCATGGGCTTCCCACGTGGGGCTAGTGGTAAAGATCCCACCTGTCAATGCAGGAGACACAACAGACCTGGGTTCAGTCCCTGGGTCGGGAAGATCCCCTGGAGGCGCACATGGCAACCCACTCCAGTATTCTTGCTTGGGAAATTCCTCTCCCCCATAGAGCTGAATGTGACTTTATTTGGAGACAGGGTCTTTACAGATGTAATTTTAAGATGAAGTCACTAGGCTGGGCCCTAATCTGACTGGTGTCCTTAGGGGAAATTTGGACACAGAATACACACAGAAGGAAGACAATGTGAAGAGACACAGAGCAAAGATGGTCATTTAAACCAAAGAGAGAATCCGTGAATAGCTCCTTCCTCCCAACTCTAAGACGAGACCAACTCTACTGACATCTTGATTTTAGACTTCTAGCCTCCAGAACGATGAGACAATTACTTCTGCTGCTTAAGCCACTCAGTATGTAGCACCTTGCTATGGCAGCCTTGAGAAACTGACACACAAAATAAGGTAGTTTTTACATTACTAGACTAGACGTTATGATTCAGATATTAGCCTGTGCATTTTAGGAACCCTAAAGTCAATTCATCATAATCACCCTCTGAAATTTTCTACCACTGGAAGGAGGAAGAGGCTGGAATTGGTGAGCCACAGAATCTCCAGCCCCCTCCTAAGTAGGCTGAGTTATAAAGTCTGAGAAACACCACCTGAAAGTAAGTTACTATATTTTTATTCAACCTCTGTATTCTTGCTGCTGACCATGCAGTAAGCATTTAATAAAGGATTGTCAACTGACTGAATCAATGAATGCTCTAAAAACTGAAAAGGGTCACAAAAACGTACAGGATTTAGCTCACATCCTCCTCTAGGTATGATAGCAATACATTGGGTTAAGATTATTATATGATTCCTGTGCTTCTTAAAATACAGAGGAAATTGTAATGTTCCCCTGGCTTCCCTTTAATGCTGTATTTGGAAAGGAGCCATGGTGGTCCCTCTGGTTCCTTCCTGTCATCTCCTTCAGAAGAGCCAACACATTCAGGCACTCAGGGGGCCAGTTTGGCAGCTGTCAAGCTTTGGATTATGCATCCTGAGCCGTGGCATCTGCAGCTGTTGGTGAGACTCATCTCCAACGCCTGCCCTGGCTGGGCTCCAAAGGCCAGAGCTGCCAAGGCAGGGTCACCAATTCCTGGGCTGTCAGAACCTCCTGGTGGCTACTTTCTTTCAGTCAACCTTGATACAAGGAAATGTGCCTTTAAATCAGTCCCCTGGCCCATGTCTTACTGAAGCTGCCTGCACTAGACTGAAATGGTGCCAGAATCTTCAGCAGGGTCTCCAAACCTGCTGCGTGAGGCTTTGAAGCTAAAAATCTAATTCAGCACCAAAACAGAAATAAATGTTATTAGCTGCATTATGTTGGTGAAAGTGGCAGATAGCCCACCAGTTCTCTGGGGCCAAGAGAGTCAGGTAGAGATGGAAGGGTCTTCCTCAAACCCTGTGAGTACAGCATTCAGAGTTGTTCCCTCCCCGGCAACCCCCATGCCCATTAGTCTGTTCCTCTCCAGTCTTTACAAAATGAAGGAGAAATTTCAAGGTCTTTGACTGAATGAGTGATCAGCCTACTCTGCACACAATAGCTTCACATCTGAGAGAAGGGGCAGGGTGCCAGAGACCATTAGACCCAAGGCCACTCACAGCAAAAGGCTGAAATCAAAGGCCAGGACAATATGCATAGGCAAGGCAGTTTCTACACTTAAGAAGGAAGTACAAAACTGTGGTTGACAGACTCTGACATAAGAGTAATAGGCTCTACAGAGAAGGAGATAAACTCTATAGGAATTAACTCAGAAAGTCACCGACACAAAGCCTGATAAAACAGCAAAGACCCATAAATGAGGTATTCATAATGCCCCACTTTCATCTGTTATCTAAGGTTTGGAACGATTGTTTAATGCTGTACACAATGCATTCTTCAGAGGATTTATCTGTAATTATAAATCGAGTCTGATTTCTTTTTAGATCCCAGTTAAAACCAAAGTTGCTCTACTTAAAATAAGGTTTGTTTGCACAGTTAAGAACATCTATTGCACCCTCTCCTTTATTGATCCAAGGTCAAGGAGTCAAAGATCAAACCAGTACCAGCAAACTACAGGTATTCATTCCCCAAGATCCCATGACAAAATAAATGGAACCTTCCAGTGAAAGGGTTCAGAAGTTCAAACTGAAATGAATTGAAGCCAGAAGGCAAGTGTTTATTGAGAGACTATAGCTCCAGCTAAGAGTAACAAGTATCTTACATTTATGCTAGTCCCTCAGCTTGACCTTGTAACAGAATATTTAAAATAAATATTAATAGTGGGTATAATATAAATACATACACATATGAATATATGCATTTACAGGTATCTTTTAAGTTACATACCCCTATATTTTATGAGTATGGGAAAGTCGCTCAGTCATGTCTTGCTCTTTGCGACTCCATGGAACAGTCCATGGAATTCTCCAGGCCAGAATACTGGGGTGGGCAGCCTTTCCCTTCTCCAAGGGATCTTCCCAACCCAGGGATCAAACTCAGGTCTCCCACATTGCAGGTGGATTCTTTACCAGCTGAGCCACCAGGAAGCCCAAGAATACTGGAGTGGGTAGCATGTCCCTTCTTCAGTGGATCTTCCCGACCCAGGAATAATTACCAGAAAAGGAGCAGGTTTTCCATGCTTTTGTTTCCATACTTCTCACCCTACCTACAACCAAAATTTAATATTTCTTCAATCATCAAACTTCAAAAACTCAAAGTACTATGCATTTCCCTCTAATCCTATATTTTAATGGGGCTAATGCTGGAATTGTATGTGCAATATATGTGGAAAAAATAATGCCTGGATTTAATTCTGGATTCTACTATAGACAAATGTCTCAAACTCTCTGAACCTTGATTTTGTCACCTGTGAGATGAGAATGATAATTACCTCAAGAGAGTAATTGTAATAATTACATGAAATAATGCTTATTAAAATATCCTTATCATTTTTCTATATTAAAAAACACTAGGAATTACTAAAAAGATTATGATTATATTCATCACTGACTTATAAATAGTTGTTTCAAGGCAGAAGGTGGCAAAATGTCAAGTTTATGGTTCTTGCCTCACTAGACTACCCTTGGGTCACACCTGGATTTCAGCCCCACCCCCGCCCTTTGCTGGGCTCTTTGTTTATAAATGCTTTCCCAGCCCAGCGTATGCAAGAACACTGGAAAAGCAGTGCTTGACACACAGTCCAACTGTCAGACTCTGTGATAGTCACGCTAAAGTTTGAACACGGCTCAAAGCTGGTGATTCGGAAATAGTAAGCATCTATATGGAACCCTTCAGTGCAAGATTCATAACTACAGATTTTTCTTTAACTCCTTTCTGATGGAGTTTGAAAGAGCTGTCATTAAGCAGATGCTTTCAGAAGAAATAATCATTGCTAATTCTCGGCTACATGATAAAACGCAGTCCCCCATACTTCCTGTTTGTCAACACACAAAGGCATTGATGAGACTGGTTTCGCTTTTGTTAGAACATGTGTTAACTACTCCACTGGTATTAGTGAAGCTCATGGTTACAAACAATGAAAGAAACTCAGGTCACACCAAGGAGACATATCATGCCCAGCTTTCCTAGTTCTGTTTCACTAAATCTCTTCTCAAATAAAACACAAGCTTCTACCCACAGCAGACCCTTACAAGTTCCCTTACAAACCCCACAGGCAGGAAATGGAGAGGGAACATAATGGGGAGAATTAGGCCCTCCACCAGTTTCCTAAGGGTAACTAATTACTGCAGACCCTCAGCAAACAAAGATGTTTGCCCTCAGAGACAGAAAAGAGAAAAGAAGAGAGAAAAAGACACTCCATGTATGATTCACTATCTACAAAAGGGCACAAGTTGATACCATCTTTGGAAAATAAACATGCTCCTCCAAAGCAAAGGGTTTATCCTAGACACCAAAGCATTTTTATTAATGGGGAATTAAGCTACTCAAATTATACAGAATGCCTTCTAAAATTAACTTCATCTTGCAATATTAAATCAGCATGACTTAGATTTTTCAATAACCCTGTGGAATCAACATTTTAATTTTTAAATCGTATATGTAAGTTTTGTAGCTCATATCAGGCTGGTCATCAGTGGACTCAGCAGCCATGCACTAATGGATAATACCATTTAACAAAAATATCAAAATTACACAGTGTTGGAATTTTTGTCTCATGGTGCGTGCATGTGAGCTTAATTGCTCAGTTGTGTCTGATGCTTTGCAACCGTTTGGACTGTTTTATGGTGCTTTATGCTATTTCAGGTGAGTCTAGTTCTAAAACAAGGAACTATCCTCCAAAATGGAACTGTTTTTTTCAGACCTCACTTTTTGGGATTGTGTTTGTGTTATAAGACATTGTTTTAAAAGAATTAGTTTTCTTTTTGCCACAGATCCAGTCCCATTGCTTCTGCATATCCCCCACCTCCTCAAATGACAATGGGAATGTTATTGACAACCTCAGATCAATTCCTTTCCTTTTAGAAGACCCTGCCTTCTCCCTCCCACAGAGACTTGAGAACCAATGAAAAGCCTACAAATCACTGTACTATTATTTATTTACACAACGTACATTGATTGACCCTACATGGCACATGGGATCAGACACTGGGGTTAGAGAGAGATAGGGAGCCTCTGCCTGCAGAATTCACACTAGACATTAGATGTTTAGAAGACAAATGTTGAGCCAATATGAGATCTCACAAGTGAAGAACAACTTCTTTTGTGCAGCTCAGACTATTCACTGTGCTCACCCACTGGTGGAGAAATATATTGACATTCTCTCTCACCATATTAATCTAGATAGAGACTCGTAAGCATAGCCCTCTGTGAATGAATGCTTACTGAAACAGACTGAATGTTTGTGTTCCTTCAAAATTCATATGTTGAAACCTAGTCCACAGTGTGAGAGGATTTGGAGGTGGGGTCTGTGGGAGCTGATTAGTTCTTAAAGGTATAGCCCTCATGACCGGGATTGGTGTCCTTATTTAAGAGACCGCAGAGCTCCCTCACACCATCCACCATGTGAGGACACAGAAGACGGCCATCTATGAGTCAGAAAGTGGGTCCTGATCACACACTAAACATGCCAGTGCTCTGACCTTGGACTTCCCCAGCCTCCAGAACTATAGACACAAATTCCCGTTGTTTCTATGACAGTCTGTGGGATTTTGTTACAGCAGCCCAAATGGAGTAAGACTCTTTAAGGGTCAGGCACCATTCAGAGCATTTTGTAGATTTTTGCTTCATTTAATTCTGGAAATTTTCCTTTGAGAGAGGAAATATTATCATCATTTCCATTTCACTGATGAGAATAGCAAAGCTTATATAACTCAACATGGCAATGCCACACAATTAATGAAGCAATCAAAATGCTAACCTAAATCAGACAGCAAGGAGCCACTAACTCCAGGTGCCCTTCGCAATCTGGGTTTGTTAGCTGAAAACATCTAGATTTTCTCTTGAGTTGAAATACACCTGTAAATAAGCAAGGATTCATCTAATTATAATTTTGCTTCACAGGTAGAGAGACAACTAAATTTACAATAGAAAAAAAGGGAGTCACAATTATCTGAGTATTGTTCCACTGAAAAAATGTTAGTCCTGATTTAATAATGAGATACTGAGAACTGTCTAAAGTTGAAATCAGAAACTTTGGATGGGCATCAGGTTACTAGTGATACGAGATCCACTTAAATCAGCTTGGCAAAGCCTAAGGATTCTTTTTAAAGGGTGTTCCTGATTTCATCATTAATCAGCTTATTCTCCTTTTTCCCTATTGACTGGCCATCGACTTCAATAGAACACTCTGGCTGTTTTCAGAGCTTTCTCATTCAGCCTTTAAATTAGCTAACTTCCCAGCCACAAGGCAGGTAGCAATTTATGCCAAACAAATCATGAGGCAGGAGGCACTCTGAGGAAAGACTGCTTATTTCCCTTCTGTTCTCTCATGAGGAGGGGAGAAGTGACAAATGCTTGTGGGTTGGTAAACTGTACTAATTTACAAGCCTGCTGTTATCTTTCTAATGTAACACTCCCTAGAGGAGCTCTGAGGAATGATCTAGTTGAAGCTTTCAGTTTCAATCAATAAACTTGGAAGATTATGAAACATGGGCTCCTATTTAATACAGTAAAATCCAACCTTTATATCTTTGGGGCTTTGATCAACTTATAATCAAAATTATAAGTAATTTTGAAGTATAAGTTAAAGAAATTAAAACATGAATTAATATAGTGCTTGCCATGTTTTATGACCAAAATAATAGTAATAACCAACATTTGTATAGCTCATTACTGCTCAAGATATTTACTAAGATGCCTTGAAGGCATCTTAACGTCATCACGATCCTCACTGCGGCTACCATTCATTGAGCGTCAGACACAGTGCTGAGACACAGTACATACACTCAAGAGATTCCCGTTCACCTTCAAATACTTTGTCCTTGTAATGTTTCATATCCTACTGATGAACCACCACTTTTTGATTATGCAAGTCAGAAATCTAAGTGTCATCCAGGCACTACCCTCTACATATCTCCCAAATATAGTTAGTTATTTAGTGTTAGTCACTCAGTCATGTCCAACTCATTGCGACCCCATGGACTATAGCCCTCCAGGCTCCTCTACCCATGGAATTCTCCAGGCAAGAATACTGGAGTGCGCTGCCATTTCCTTCTCCAGGGGATCTTCCCAACCCGGGGATCAAATCCAGGTCTCCTGAAATGCAGGCAGACTCTCTACCATCTGAGCCACAAGGGAAGCCCCTTCCAAATATAATCTGTAGCCATATCCAATCTATCTCATACCCGAAATTTATTTCTAATATTCCAGCATCTCTCTAGGTCTGCCACAGACCTAGACTTTAGCCCATGTCTCTCATCTAAACTGTTGCAATAACTTCCAAATTGGCCTTCTGGCATCCTCTGCCCTCCCTCCACTCCCTATTAATCCTACCAGAGAAGGTGCTAGAAATGCAAATCTGGTTACATCACAAACACAACTGCAATTGCGCTTAACATCCTTCAAGGATCAGGCTCTGAACCTTTCCATGCACTGCAGAGCACTGCGGGGGTCTGGGGCCTGCTCCCTGGCACCACCTTCTCCCTCCAGCTGCCACAGCATTTGTTCACATCCTTCAAATGTACAGTGTACCTTCTGCCACATTGGGCCCCATTTTTTCCACCCAGAATGCTAGTATCATCATTCCCTTGCCTAGTGAATGCTAATTCATCTGTTATCTTTCATCTCAAACACTACATTACCTTCCTGGGTAAAACTTTCCTGCCTTCCTTGCACAGACTCCTCACTGCCCACTCAAGTCAAATTTTTTTTTTATTATATTCCTTCATAGGACTATACTCATTTTCCTTACTATCTGTACAGGAAGATTGTTTGTCTTACTCATTAATGTCTCTTCACTTCCTGGATCAGTAATGAAGCAACCAAAGGCAGGTACTCATTAATTAAATATTTTACTTACAAATTACACTCCAAATACCTTTTCACATTTAATTTTCACAAGAGCCGTATGGAAGAGAGATTAAATAACATTATCTCCGTTTTTATAAATAAGGTGATTAAGACTCAGAAAGGCCATGTCCCTTACCCTAGAGCTTAGGGCAACTAGGGTGATGGAAACACAGCTCAAACTTGGGTCTTTTGACTTTATGATCTTTCCAAAGCACTTAGCTGACTTCCAAGCAAGAAATTGTATTGTATACATTGTCATCAACTAGCATGATAGACTGAGTGTTAGATCAACCCAAGCAAAGGCAAAGAGATAACAATCATCATAACAGTTGCACAGCTCAGCAAATGTGCTAAAATATAGGCTTGTCCACTAAGATTAGATGAAGCTGATGCCATGTAAATTGCACTTTGAGAAGACTGTTTCTGAACATCACAACTCCTAAGTGATGTTTTGGAAGTCAACCCAGAAAGCACCTCAAAAACTATTAAAATACTTGATCATCAACTCTAGAGGCGACTTTAGTATTCTTAGAGGGCTGTCCTCACACTACACGTGTAGAATCGCACTGGATGCTGTAAAAGTGCAGCTGCCTGGGTCCATTTTCAGAACTGAATCCAAAACGGTTGGGGATGAGATCCCAGAAAGCTACATTTTTAATGTGTGTGGGAAGTGGTCTGTACACACATTGAGGCTGAGAAACAGTGCTCTCTGTGCACCAGCACTAGCTTTCTTTAAGATTCCCTGGAGAAGGAAATGGCAACCCATCCAGTATTCTTCCCTATAAATCCCATGGACAGAGGAGCCTGGTAGGCTACAGTCCATGGGGTTGCAAGTGTCGGACATTAGTGACTAAACCAACAACAACTTTCTTTAGTGAGTGGAGTGAAGTCGCTCAGTCGTGTTCAACTCTTTGCAACCCCATGGACTGTAGCCTACCAGGCTCCTCTGTCCATGGATTTTACAGGCAAGAATACTGGATGAGTTGCCATTTCTTTCTGAGTGAAAAAGCACGTGTCCTCAAGGAGAAGGCTAATCATCTTGTTAAGACCTTATACATAAGAGAGGTAGTTCTTCAGTTCAGTTCAGTTCAGTCGCTCAGTCGTGTCCGGCTCTTTGCGACTCCATGAATCGCAGCACGCCAGGCCTCCCTGTCCATCACCAACTCCCGGAGTTCACTCAGACTCAACATCCATCAAGTCAGTGATGCCATCCAGCCATCTCATCCTCTGGCGTCCCCTACTCCTTCTTAGGTAGGTTGATAAGCAGTCCAGGAGCACTCAAGGAGGAGAAAGGGGCAAATTTTTTTTCTACTTTCCTTCATCTTAGTCACATAAGATGTTTTTTTCCTTAAGCTCTGAGTTGTTACCACAACAATCTATTTATTATAAGACTAGCTTTCTTTAAGATTCCCTGGAGAAGGAAATGGCAACCCATCCAGTATTCTTCCCTATAAAATCCCATGGACAGAGGAGCCTGGTAGGCTACAGTCCATGGGGTTGCAAAGTGTCGGACATTAGCGACTAAACCAACAACAACTTTCTTTAGTGAGTGGAGTGAAGTCGCTCAGTCGTGTTCAACTCTTTGCGACCCCATGGACTGTAGCCTACCAGGCTCCTCTGTCCATGGGATTTACAGGCAAGAATACTGGATGAGTTGCCATTTCTTTCTGAGTGAGTTGCCATTTCCTTCTCTAGGAGAATTTCCTGACCTAGGGATTGAACCAGGGTCTCCTGCATTGTGGGCAGACGCTTTACAATCTGAGCCACCATGGAAATCCAACTTTCTTTAAGCACAGAGCTAATGATTACACTTACTCCTTGGAAGAAAAGTTATGACCAACCTAGATAGCATATTGAAAAGAAGAGACATTACTTGGCCAACAAAGGTCCGTCTAGTCAAGGCTATGGTTTTTCCAGGGGTCATGTATGGATGTGAGAGTTGGACTGTGAAGAAAGCTGAGCACCGAAGAATTGATGCTTTTGAACTGTGGTGTTGGAGAAGACTCGAGAGTCCCTTGGACTGCAAGGAGGTCCAACCAGTCTATTCTAAAGGAGATCAGCCCTGGGTGTTCTTTGGAAGGAATGATGCTAACGCTGAAACTCCAGTACTTTGGCCACCTCATGTGAAGAGGAAAAGACTCACTGGAAAAGACTCTGATTCTGGGAGGGATTGGGGGCAGGAGGAAAAGGGAACAACAGAGGATGAGACGGCTGGATGGCTTCACCGACTCGATGGACATGAGTCTGAATGAACTCCGGGAGTTGGTGATGGACAGGGAGGCCTGGCGTGCTGTGATTCATGGGATGGCAAAGAGTCGGACAGGACTGAGCGACTGAACTGAACTAACGATTACACAACAAAACAACTCATCTTGCTCAAGGGTATGTTTTTGCTTAAGCTCAGTACTAATGAGTATATAACAACAATGTATCTTGCCCGAGAACATGTTTCTCCTTCTTAACAGAAACCTTCTGACTAATTGTGTTATCTTATTGTGTTGTGGGAGTGGGTCTGGTAAGACCTTTCTATTGTAAGCAACCAACTTAAAGACTGATTAAGACTGGGGCTCTCTCTGTCCCCTTCTGATGTCGATGTCAGAAGCTTTCTCTGTCCCTTGCTGTACTTTAATAAAACTCTTGCTACAAAAAAGCTCTGAGTGATCAAGCCTTGTCTCTTGTCCTGAAGCTAAATTATCTTCTTCGGAGATCAGGAATCTGACTCTGTTCACTATAAGCTATCATACAGAGATATTTGCCTGTTCTTCAAACTTAGTTTTCTAGCATACAGTGAGATTTCTAATAATTGAGAACAAAGATACTGTGAATCTTACACAATATTCAACTAACAGCTGTTGAATGTTTAGTGTATGCAAAACTTTAGTGCAAACTGAAATCTTTGAAAAGTCACATGGGAAACATGCACGTTTTACAAAGTTTTATGAAAATTATCTAACAATATATTATTCTGGAGAATATATTTCTCTAGAGTTGTTGATATGAAAAATGTGATTTTAAAACTATTTTTCTTATATATATGACTTTCACCAGAAACTTCGGCTGAGTGATTCAGGAATGCAATCTGCAATGTTGAGCTCTGTTATTTCTTCCTAGATGCAGGTATTCTAATGCTGTATTGCTCATAAATGACTGTTTTGGCCACTCAGGTGACTCTAGGGCTAATTACAACAAACAATAAGGACCTAGAGCTGAAGAGGAGGCTAAGACAAGCCTTCAAGGATCAAGCAGGTTCTTAGCATTGAAAATGATCCGAGGTCAGTAGGAAAGTTTTGAAGATCTATTTGAAGGTTCCTAAATGAGGTTAGGAATTAAAAACAGGTAAGTAAAGGAATATATAGACAGAAACACAGGCATCAGGGGCTCAGAGGACCAACATTCTGCTGATAAGCAGGAAAATTGATTAACTAATGCAGAGCAAAACCAAAAATCTAATCCAAAATGACATAAAATTAAAAGTTAAAGTTTTTAATCTCTTACTATGTTCAGGATACCATGCTACAGAATGTCCTTGATCCTTTTGGAGCTAAATAGGAGCTAAGCAGGTGAACCCCAGAACAAGTGATTTCCTGATACACCTTGCTCTCCATTCTTTTACTATTAATCTTGAGATAGAAAGAGCTCATCAATGACTAGAAAACAGAAACTGCATCTGAATGGCTGCAGCTTCTGTGATGCTGCTGCTGGACATTCTTGTGTTTCCTTTCTACATCCTCCTAAAGTAAATCTGATGCCAAGTCTAACTGAGTCTCATGAAGCTAACCAGACTGTATTTCTTGGTCTTAAGAAGTACAATCAAGGCTTCCTGAGAGTTGGACAGGACTGAGTGACTTCACTTTCACTTTCCACTTTCATGCATTGGAGAAGGAAATGGCAAACCACTCCAGGGTTCTTGCCTGGAGAATCCCAGGGACGGGGGGGAGCCTGGTGCTGCGGTCTATGGGGCCGCACAGAGTCAGACACGACTGAAGCGACTTAGCAGCAGCAGCAGCGGCTCAGTGGTAAAGAATCTACCTGCCAGTGCAGGAAACATGAGTTCAATCCCTGGTCCTAGAAGATTCCACATGCCACAGGGCAATTTAGGCCCATGAGCCACAACTATTGAGCCTATGCTCTAGAGCCTGGGGCCACAACTACTGAAGCCCTCATACCTAGAGCCTGTGCTCCACAACAAGAGAAGCCACGCAATGAGAAGAGAAAGCATCACAACAAACAGCAGGCCCTGCTCACGACAACTAGATAAAGCCCGTGCAACAACAAAAACCCAGCACAACAAAAAAAAAAAAAAAAAATCTTAACAAAAGAAATACAATCAGTTAGATAAATACATACAGAGATACATAGATAGCTAGATGAATGATAGGTAAATGATGGGTAGATAAATACATAAATACACAGATACAAGAAAGAAAAGTTAGTGAAATTTGCCCCCTGCCTTCAAGGAACTTGTTACCTAATAGTATGGTAGAGATCAAGAACAATATTGCTATCCTAAAGAGGTATGATATGAGAAGAATATAATACTCTTGAGCTTAAAAGGAGAAAAAGATGATTTGAAAATAGGAAAGGCTTTGTTGGAGGAGCAGCTTCTGAGATGATTCTGAGATGCGGTGCAATTGAGTCATGCCACAGGGCAGAAAAGCTTCCAGCAAAATGTATACCGGAAACAAAGGATGAAGGCAGGACATAAAGTTAGAGGAACACGTAATAGTCCCTTCAGCTATGAGAACCAGTGCTACTAGAAGACAGGAGGTTTAGGCCTGAAGAGTTGTTTGGTCAGGATTAGAGCACAGAGGGCCTTGCAGGCTGAACTGAGGGAATGTGCTTTAATACGGCAGAGCCTGAGGAGCCACTGGCGGTGACAGAGGAGGGCGGCGAAACCAAAGAAGCTGCTCTTTATGAAAGCTAGCATGGTGATGGTGTTCAAGGTGAACTGGACCTCTGATTGGTGACAGACATACTGGCAGCCTGGCCATGTTCACGGTCAAGTAATACGTTGTATGGGTCTGCACCAGGGTAGTCAGACAGAAAGCAGAAACAGACAATAGAAATGTATAGCTACAGAGACCACAGACTGCTCCTTCACCTTTCTCCCTCAAACACAACTAAAGTGAAGTTTTAATTGCTCAGTCATGTCTAACTCTTTGCAACCCCATGTAGCCCACCACGCTCCTCTTATCCATGGAATTCTCCAGGCAAGGATACTGGAGGGGGTTGCCATTTCCATCTCCAGGGGATCTTTCCGACCTAGGGATCGAACATGCCTCTTCTGCACTGCAGCCAGATTCTTTACCGTCTGAGCCACCGGGGAAGCCCTCATACACAACAGGAAATGTTAAAAGGGAGGAGACTTGAGGTTTGGTTTGGATATATAGAATTTTTGAAAAAACTGAAGAAACATGGAAAACTAACAGGAGAAGAGCCACAACTCTGTGCTAAAGTTTAAGGATTTTATATAATGACATTATGTCATCAAATTGGCGTGAAGCCATGAGATAATGCTGAATATATATTACAGGAGGGAAAGTAACACAGAGCCTTCATAGGGGAGTAATTTAGAGTAAAATGCCAGAGCCAAAAATACAAGGATTCAGATCTTGGCTTTACTCAGCGCCCATGTGACCCTCCTTGGGCAAGCTGTTTTACCTTTCTACGTCTCAGTTTCTACATCTGCAAAATGGGTACTACAATAACAGTAGTTCCTATCTCACAGAACTATTGAAAGGTGTTCCAGTTATCAACTTCTTTCCTCAAAGCTTCAAATTCAGCCTTTGTTGCCTGCTCTGCACAAATGGAGATAGCCCTTTAAATATTTCTCTTTTGCCAGTGGGCCTGATGCTAAGCACCATCATTAGAGGGCAAAGAGAGTTGCTGGAAAAGGAAGGGGTTTTCCTCCCACTTCCAGCTTGTCTCATTCATCAGGCTCCCTGCTTGTGGTCTTTCCAGCAGCCGGCTTTTGTAGAGAATGAATTCTGCTTTCTAACACCCGGCTTCTGCAGTGTGTAGCAGCTAGCAACACCAGTAGCCCCAGAGGATGAATTCTGAGCAGGTCCCACCAGTGGAGCATGCTGGTATCTTTGCCACTCAGCATGCCACGGCCACCAGAGGCCTGGAGCTTAGGTGGGGAGACCCACTTTCGGGTTTATTTCTATCTTGGGAACTCTCTTAGCCTGGGGATAGTGGCAGCTCCTGCATTTGCTAAGCCTATATTTTTAGAGTTCTCCTTACTTCATACGGGGGCTTCCCTTGTGGCTCAGCTGGTAAAGAGTCCGCCTGCAATGTGAAAGACCTAGGTTCGATCCCTGCGTTAGGAAGATCCCCTGGAGAAGGGAAAAGCTACCCACTCCAGTATTCTGGCCTGGAGAATTCCATGGACTGTACAGCCCATGTGGTCGCAAAGAGTCCGACACGACTGAGCGACTTTCGCTTCACTTACTTCATACTAGCCAGTCGCTCATTACTTCAGTCCTTTGTTATGCTCGTTAATGCTTTATATTTTACTTTCACTACTCAAACCACTGTGTGATTTCTGTCTTCTGGTTGAACCCTGACTGATGTAGTAGGATTAGTAAAATCCTATTTGTTAAGTGTAACACAGTGCCTTTTACATAATAAGCACTTTTTAAATGTTTGTTACATTAATCTTCCTAATATGAGGGCCAGAAAAGAAAGGAATAAGTTTTAGCTCTAGCATTGCATAAATGTACCCTATGACCTGGTATCCTTGGGAAAAGAAAAACTATTTGTTTTCCTTCTTTTTCACCTACAGCTTTTGCCACTAAATATGTTTATACAATAAAACTCATTGCCTGTCATACTAGGCAAAGACCAGGCATTTATAGTAAGTGATATTAAAAACAAATATATAGTGAAAGCATATATATTTCAGTGTTTTTAACTAGTAGGCAATGTTAACACTGGACGATAAGTTTATGAATATCCCTGTATATCATAAAACTCATTTCTATTTAAATGGTTTCCCATATAACAAGATTAAAATGTCCAATATGCTGTATGTTTTAAATGTATTTTCCTGCATATTTTTTAAATTTTACATTCATAATGATTCTATAGAGTATTTAGGGAAGATATTAGCCTACAGTTTCTGAGATAGGAAAACTGAACTGGAAGAGGTCAAATGACTTGCCTATGATCCTGTGGTACAATTAGTGACGGACGTAGATCCACCAGTTCTCAACCAAACTTTTTTTTTCCCTCCAACATATTAATCCCCAACAACAAAGATCAAGACAGATACACTCTCAAATGACATCTTGAATCAATTTTTTCTGTAAATGTGAAACATTGCAAGACAAGTTACAGGCCAACTTGATGGGTATAATAGGTCTTAGGCCTTACCTTCCAATTCCTATCATTCCTGTCTCCACTACTGGTGTTCATAACCTTGAAAAGACCTTGTATACATCCCTTTAGAGCTCCATTATCTCTGTGATTGGAGCGTGAAAGATCTCAACTTGCTGCTCTGACTGTGACCTAGGCCAGCCACACAGCCCTTCTGGTTCTCAGTTTCTTCATCTTTAAAATGTTAATGGTGTATCAGATCATCTATGAGCTTTCTTCCTCCTCTAAACCTCTATGATCCTAAAACAGCTAAGCCACTCACAATCTTATTTTCTTCATCTACAAAATTTACAATTGAACTGGATGTTACATTAAATTTCTTACCAGTGCCTAACTGCTCTGATTATAATATTTGAAATATAAATCTAGACTTTCCACACTGTTTTAATATGTCATTTGGGAATCACTGTATAATTCTTTTTAACAATAATTGCATCTGCTAGACATCCTATTTCCAAAGGTCTAAATAGGCCCAGAAATCTAGGTTCTAGAAGGTCCTTGGTGCGGGGGACTGCATGGCTAGGTGTCAGCGCCACTGCTCCTAGGCACCTGGGCTCCTTGTTTCACAGTCATATGTTATACAGCACAGCTCCTAAAAGCTTTCAGGAACTGGTCATTTGCCATTTCATTACTTGATAACAAATTACAGTTTCTCATTTTTGCATTGTGCACATGAAAAGTCCAACTTCAGTTTAATGGTGAGAACCGATAGCCACATTATATTATGAAATTTAGAAATGACAGATCCTTAGTGCTTGAAAGAGCCAGAAACCATATTTGTGACAGCTGACAGAATTTTTTCAAAGCTCTAAAAGCCAAAACCAAAATCACGCTGAAGATCACAATTCAAAAACAAGTATCATTAACGGGTTTAATAAGACAGCTTCCAAGATCACAGACCAGATCTTTCAAGATTAGGTTTACAGAGTCCTCATCTGTGGCATTTATCTTTGAACATTACGTTTTGTTGGAGACTTCTTAGAGCTGAGAGTATAAAGACTAGGAATCAAAGTCACACTCTGTAACTACAAGCTAGGGGACAATCACCTACTTGTTTAACCTTTGAAAAGTGAAGAGGTCAAAGTGGAGAAAGCCCTCATTAAAATGTGATGATTCTGTAACAGGTTTCTATTTTGCCATTAAGATTACAGATGGCTTCCTGGAGGCTCAGTGGTAAAGAATCCTCCTGCCAGTTCAGGTTCGATCCCTGATCCAGGAAGATCTCACATGCCTCGGGGCAACTAAGCCCATGTAACACACTTGTTGAGCCTGTGTTCTACAGCCCGAGAGCCGCAACTGCTGAGTCCAGGCGTCCCAGCTACTAAAGCCCGCATGCAGAAGAGCCGTACTCCACAGCAGATGAAGCCACAGCAATGAGAAGCCCATGCTCTCCATATCTAGAAAAAATCCCACGCAGCAACAAAGACCCAGCACAGCCAAAAATAAATAGATTTAAAAAATGTTTTTAAAGATTGCATATAATGCACCAGCTGGTTCCAATGGTTATGGGCAGAGTTACCACCATTCTAGTTAAGAAACAAGTTACTTTCAAAAATTCTACATTATAGCAGCAGACAACTGAGCAGTCTAGACAATACTGTGCCCTTCACAAAAGAGGAGGTTTGTGTCTGGAAATAGAGTAATAGCGAACACTTACACGAGGGCTTCCCTGAGAGCTTAGTTGGTAAAAAATCTGCCTGCAATGGAGGAGACCCCAGTTAATTCCCAAGTTGGGAAGATCTGGCTACCCACTCTGGTCTTCTTAGGCTTCCCTTGTGGCTCAGCTGGAAAAGAATCTGCCTGCAGTGTGGGAGACCTGGGTTCGATCCCTGGGTTGGGAAGATACCCTGGAGAAGAGAAAGGCCACCCACTCCAATATTCTGGCCTAGAGAATTCCATGGACTATATGAGTCAGACACGACTGAATGACTTTCACTTTCACTTTCAAACACTTACATGTCAGGCACCATTATAAACTTCAAAACCCAGCAATTCATTTAATCCTTACAATCACCAGTTAGGATATGCCAGGCTGGGATTCAAACACAAGCAGTCAGATCCTAAAATCTGTATGTAACATCCTGCGTCTTCCCAGTTCAACAAACTTCAAAACTTTCCAATCAGGAACTGTTTCTATGAATCAATGAGTCATCAGTTTTCAAGAGAAACCATAAATAAAGAAATCCAAATGCCTGATTCAATGCTGTTTACCATTAGGGGCTATTTGACAGATGGGATTTGAGTCTGTTGAAGGGAAACTGAGTTTTAAGATGCCAAAATGACCACTACTTAACTCCACACTTCCAGAACACTGAGCTTTCTGTCATCTGAGCCTTCTGCCATGTTTTTAAGTTAAGTGCATGCAGCCCCAGACACCACAAAAAGCCTCTCCCTGTCTTGCCCCATTTGAGTTGCAGAATCTTGACCCTGATGGTCAGGAAACTTCTGCCAGTGTAAGTCTGCACGTAAAAATGCCTAGATATAGTATTTTAACTCACAAATATACAAAAATAACAAAAAGCTTTGTTCAGAATATCGGAAACCACATTCTCTTATATAGAGAAAAAAATATTCATTTTATTTGACAGTTCAGTGACTTCATACAAAACAAATGGTAAAGGATGTGAACAGAGTTCTCTGCCAGTCTGTGGTTCTTCCTCATGAGGGAAGCAGAGACCACCTGTAGCTAAGGAAGCTGCAGAGGGAGTCTCTTTGCTGCTCCAGCCCTTCCCTCTGCCGTGAAGCCCAGGGTGGTGTGGCAGCTATGCCTAGGCCAGCTGCACGGGCCCACACTCACAAGTGAGCAACTATGGCCTGAAGAGGGAAGAGTCCCAAAATAGACAAACCTCTGAGGGCTAGTTGGGCCTTGCCCCAGCCCAGCAGCATAAGGCACCCAGCTTTGGCTATTCTGACCTAGCTTCCCATGAGGTCGTAGTGTCATTTACCGAACTTGGGGGCCTCTATCTTGGTGCAGACCTAAGAGGCACTGGGAAAGTGCCATACCCACTCACTCATTTACACCCATATTTTTACACTGCTTCTTTCATAGCTCAACAGTAAACCAAAGGGTAAGTAACTTAACCCAAATCCAAGTCTCATTCTTATTAATCTTCAACAATGGAGTGGCCTTTGCAGGCTGGTAAAACTCAGCAGAGATCTCTAATGTTTGCATGAGACCCTTATTACTAAGTCTTGGTCGTTACCTGAGCACTTGCTGAAAGTATACAGTTTTGGAGCACTGAGTGTTCACCATGAACCTAGGGTGTGGCTGCAGAAGACTGTCCAGCCTGGGGGTTTCCTGGGTCTTCTGGGTCTTCTGTCTTAGATAGAAGGAAAATTCTTATGCTTAAACAACTTGGTTTTAAGTCCCTTCCACACAAATGGCGTCTTCCTAAATGATGTAGGAACTGAAAAAGAATCTTCCACTCATCACCCCATTAATCATCACCCCAGCCTCTGGAGTGGGGCTTTCTATTAGCATTACTGCCTCATCTCATCTTGTTTGATATGAGGTTTACACTATATAAAATCTATTTACTTGAGACTAAATATTCCTAAATCCAACCTCTGAAATGCCAACTGCCAAACTTTATACTTTCATGTTAAATAAAACAGATACCATCTGATTAGAGAAAAAAATTCCAAATTCTCCAGGAAGTCACTCACACACATGCATGATCTACCTGACCCTAACCTAGACTCTAAATAGAGTTCATACTGATGTTAAAGCTGAAGCTCCAATACTTTGGCCACCCGATACAAAGACCTGACTCACTGGAAGAGACCCTGATGCTGGGAAAGATTGAAGGCAGGAGCAGAAGAGACAACAGAGGGTGAGATGGTTGGATGGCATCCCCAACTCAATGGACATGGACTTGGGCAAACTCCAGGAGCTAGTGAGAGACAGAGAAGCCTGGTGTACATGCTGCAGTCCAAGGGGGCACAAAGAGATGGACACAACTTGGTGACTGAATAACAACAACTATTACTACTACTACTCTTTTGACAGAATAACGTGATTCCCTTTCCTGGGTCTACATCTTATTATTTTGTGTAACTGAGTTCTGAGAAAGACCTGGAACAAGTATCACATTTGATATCCGTCCCAGGGCTTTGTGGGCTTCCCTGGTGGCTCAGCGGTAAAGAATTTGCCTGCCAAGGCAGAAGACGTGGGTTTGATCCCTAGGTCAGAAAGTTCCCCTGGAGAAGGATATGGAAACCCATTCCAGTACTCTTGCCTGGGAAATCCCATGAACCGAGTAGTCTGGTGGGCTACAGTCTATGGGGCTGCAAAAGAGCTGAACACGTCTTATTGACTAAACAAGCAGAAAACAAACAATAAAAGGACTTTGTACATAAGAGCTCCTCAGAATAGTCTGATTATTGTCTGCCACCAAAACCGAAATTCATGACACAAGATTATCAGTGTCTAAAAAGGCAAAAATTTCATTGCACTCTAATTCCCAAAAAGAACTGAAAAAGAATGTGTTCCAATACGAACGAGTAAAAAGAGATTACTTTCAACTTGGAAAGGATTTCCCACAAATGGAAATTTCAAAAACAGTCAATATCATCTTTAAATTGCTTTTGGTTTGCAAGTGTTATCAACTTCACCCAAGATTGAGTCTAAATGACAGGGAGAAACATTTTTGAAAGTGGGAGTTAGGGGAAGCAGCTACTGCTACTGCTAAGTCGCTTCAGTCGTGTCTGACTCTGTGCGACCCCAGAGACCACCAGGCTCCCCTGTCCCTGGGATTCTCCAGGCAAGAACACTGGAGTGGGTTGCCATTTCCTTCTCCAAAGCATGAAAGTGACAAGTGAAAGTGAAGTCGCTCAGTCGTGTCTGACCCTCAGCGACCCCATGGACTGCAGCCTTCCAGGCTCCTCCGTCCATGGGATTTTCCAGGCAAGAGTACTGGAGTGGGGTGCCATTGCCTTCTCTGTAGGGGAAGCAGGGATACTGATAAACCAGTAGTCATTAACTTATTCAAAACACCCAATCTCAGCCTTGACAAAATCCATCAATTCTATTTTTCTCTCACTGAAATTAAAGCATGCGGCCATAATTTGCCCAATTCCACCCCCTTGATTTGGTTCTTTTCTTGATACCTTATTGGTTAGTGGTAGGAGATGCTTGACAGGTGTGATAATGAAAGCTAAATGATCAGCAAGCCCCAAGGATATCCCTTTCAAAATGAAACTGATGTCCATGTAAATAAGGTACTTGTAATAATAACTTGCATTGGTACAGTGCTTCATGGTTTAAAAAGCATTTTCAAATACATTAGCTCCTTTGATGCAATATTTTCACAAAATAAGAAGAGCAGGACTGATTATCTCCTGTAGAAGAGGAAACATCAGTTCTAATATGACTGCTGTAAGGAAACAGGTTAAATCTTCTGTTATTTACATGTCTCCTTTCCATATATTGAGAGAGGCATTGGTCATTAAATAGATTTAGCTGAGCATGGTAGGAGAGCACTATGTTTTCCATATGCTACTGTCAGACATTGTTCTACGACGTGTTCTCAAGACTTAGCCTGCATTGTAATCACCTGAAGGGCTTGAGGTTGCTGAACCCTACTGCCCGGAGTTTCTGAGTCAGTAGGCTGGGGTTCGGGAGGGTCACATTTCTAACATGTTCTCAGGCAACACTGGTGTGGAGGGCCTAGGGAACCACACTTTGAGAACCACTTATCAAGCATTCAAGACCATTCTCTTTTGTCTCCCACTGACCCCAAATGGAAATATGAGCAAGTCAAAAGGCTTTTCTGCTCCCTGTTGGGTTCTTTTGAACTAACAAACAATTTTAATTCAGAAAGTAGAATGTGCTGTTTATGATATTAATCAAAATACTGAACTTAATATTAAAACATCTCCCTCTTCAGGCACTCTCAGGCTGGGGGACAGACTGCAGAGTAGGAAAGAGGGGTGTGGCTGGCTTGAGGATTTCCCTGCCCTGAGCTCCCCCACCCCTATATACCAGCTCCTCTGTGGTTGAAAGTGAAAGTGAAAT
This sequence comes from Nanger dama, assembly GCA_917880005.1. Lineage (NCBI taxonomy): Eukaryota > Metazoa > Chordata > Mammalia > Artiodactyla > Bovidae > Nanger > Nanger dama. The sequence continues at coordinate 45,577,089 of CAKJTW010000007.1, forward strand.
CGCTCAGTTGTGTCCGAGTCTTTGCAACCCCATGGACTGTAGCCTACCAGGCTCCTCTGTCCATGGGATTTTCCAGGCAATAGTACTGGGTGGATTGCTATTTCCTTCTCCAGGGGATCTTCCCAACCCAGGGATCAAACCCAGGTCTCTCTCATTGTAGACAGATGTTTTACCCATCTGAGCAACCAGGGAAGTCCCTCTGTGGTTAGTGGAGGGCATTTCATGGAGGGAGAAAAAAAAAAGAGATAGAGGGTGAATAAAAAGACCTTACATGAACTGGTGCTGCTGTGACAACCTCCCATGCTCTTGGTCAGACAGAGTTTGAAGCTAACTCTATAGTGGGTGCTCTATAGTGGGGGCTCTAGTGGGAGAGACTATTTGGAGAATCTCAAGGCTGCAAGTTATCTGATCTATTTTTATTTTACTATATCTATTTTACTCCTTGCTCAGCCTCTAGAAATCTAGTGTTGACCCTCTAGATTCTCAAGAACCCTTGGTCCCTTCAGGAGGCCTTACTGGAGAGACACGTGTTCACCCACATTAGCTCTCTCTCATGTGGTTCACTAGTAACAACACCACACACCTTGCCCAACAAAGTCCAGCAATACACACCAATCCCATGGCAGCCACGGCCATGCTACCATACTCATGCATGTGTAAGCCTTGGTCCTCTTAGTCTTATCCCAACTGCAAGGATTGCACTTCAGGTTTTCCAAGTAGACCTATGGACATCTCTCTCACAAAGCTTGAGGCAAAGGAGATAATGCCCACCGTACACCCCTGGGGCAAGGGAGGGTACAGATTCACAATTCACTATTGTTGAGTTGCTCAGTCTGTCCAACTCTTTGCAGCCCCATGAACTGCAGCATGCCAGGCTTCCCTGTCCTTTACCGTCTCCCGGAGCTTGCTCAAACTCATGTCCATCGAGTGGGTGATACCATCCAACCATCTCATCCTCTGTCATCCCCTTCTCCTCCTGCCCTCAATATTTCCCAGCATCAGGATCTTTTCCAATGAGTCAGCTCTTCACATCAAGTGGCCAAATTATTGGAGCTTCAGCTTCAGCATCAGTCCTTCCAGTGAAGGGCTGATACACTATACAGATCTGCAGTTACATCTCTTCACAAACCTGGACTCCTGTTCCTTCTCCCTGGGCTCTTTCACATTTTCAAAGTATGAGAAAGGCTAAAAAAATGTGGAATTGGTTTTGGTTATTGCTTCTATGAATTCAACCTAGGAAAAGCCACCTTCAGAGTTTTCTATCCATTATATCATGGTGTGTAATGGTTTATGTTATGTGTCAACTTAGCTAGACTATAAGGTCCAATTGTTTAGTCAAACATCAGTCTCACTACTCCTGTGGAGATACTTTCTGGATATGACTGACATTTCTTTCAGTAGACTTGGAATAAAGAAGTCTACCCTCACAATGTGGGTGGGCCTCATCTATTAATAATCAGTCAAAAGTCTTAAGAGAAAAACTAAGGTTTCCAGAGAAGGAAAGAATTCTGCCTCCAGATTGCCTCTGATTCAAGACTGCAACATCATCCTTCCATGAATTTCTAGCCTGGTGGCCTACCAGGCAAGCTTCAGACTTGCCAGCCCCTGCAACTACACGAGCCAATTCCTTAAAAATGTCTGCAAGTCAATCTCAAGAAATATAGATAGATAAATATTTTGCTGGTTGTGTTTCTCTGGAGAACATTGAAAAATGCATGATGTCTCCTTGAGACTTCTATTTTAACATCCCTTTTTAAAACCTCACAAGAATCTATACTATCCCCATTTTACACAAGAGGAAATAAAAGTGCAAACTCAATAAAGGAGACAGCTTTCAGTGAAGGTGTTGTCAGGATGCAGCCCTGGGATTTGAACAGGTCTTTCTGACTCTAAAGATCATATTCTCTCACTGCTACAAAGTATTACCACATGCCCGTAAAAGCTGAACCACTAAATCAGTTGCCTCTCATATGTGGATTCACCCATGAAATTATGTATGCCTAGAACAAGAACAGTGAATTCTGTTATTTAAGCTCAAGATAATTCTGTCAACTTGACTGAATCAACTGGTTGGCACTTCACAAAGATCAACCATTCAGATGACTGATTGCATTTGATTTGCCTTGTCAAGGTATTTGGAGAGGAAATATACTTGTAACAATAGTAAAAAAAAAAAAAATTCAGTGCAGTCATTTTCTGGAATCTTTACTATATGTGATCTTCATACACACTGTATTGTCAACATCTATGAAGAACATATTATTAACTCATTTAATAAATAAAAAACCGAGGTTCACAGACATTAAATAAAGTTGCAGACCAAATAAGTTTAAGTCCTAGCTCCCTGGGTAGTAAAACAAAAACTAATTCCTACTCACAATTTGATACAAAGAGAGGAAAACTGAACAATACCTGTGAAAGTGTTTATCACAGAGTTTAGCACAGTCTACATACTCAAGAAATATTAGTTTCTCCTCCTCTTTGCAAAAATAAATGCCTTCCTAGAGAAATTATACTTATCTGCCTAAACATTTTATTCTGCTATAAAAATGTAGGAAGGAAACAGAAAACAAAGTTGAGCCAATACATACCTCCTGCGAGCTTGCTGACCACCTGATTCTAGGCCTTTGGATACTAGGGCCTCCGGTACTAGAGACAGTGAAAAATCAAGGGTACATAGGTATGGCCCTTCCTAACAGAAAAATGCTTTTAAGATCAACCAACTACTCCCTATGATTTCCTTCACTTAACTTTTGGATACTCATTCTTATTTAAACCAATAAAATTAGCATTAAATGCCCTATCCTATTGATGTTATCCCACATGTTATTCCTGTAGCCACAAACAAGCAGAAAATTCTCTCAACATACAAGAGTTCACTTTCTTGTACATATGAATATCTTGTCTGAATAAAGTGGCTTCTTCCAGAATCTTCTCAAGCCAAAAAGTGGACCTTGAACTTACTGGAAAATTTCTTGGACTATATAATCTTTCTGATTGCATATATATGAGCATTTGATTATGTTGCTGACCTCAGTGAGCTGAAAATAGGCAATTAATTTTCTCTGAGCACAAAACAGGACACTAACCCCAGGTCAAGGTGGGAAAATATATTGTAGTCATATAACCACGAAGTCTATACTACTCTTCAGATTCCTGCTCAAGGTAAAATTAGCCTGAGTTGATCCTTCATTCTATCAGGACAAAAATGTTCTTTCATCACACAGTACAGACAAATAGTCCAGGAGAATATGAGGTTTTGGGAAAAGTAGTAAGCAAAGTCAAAGCACAAGACACTATGATCATTTATCATTTACTGACCTGGTGCCATTTTTACATCAGTGAAGTACTAGGTTTGAACTCTACCTTTCATTCAGCAGCATTGAAAGAGCTATGGCTATAGGGTTAAAACTGCAAGTAACTTAAAACACACTTCCTTCCATGGCTGTTACAGAAGGCTCAGAAGGAGATATTCTTCCAAGTAAGCTTACCATCATCCCCACATTAGTTAGAAGACATCAAATCCCACAGCATAACCCTGGTGACAGCTAAAATCTTCTAGTTCAAAGGGCACACCCCTTAATCACAGATTTGTCCTGCCTCACAGAGACAGTTGAGATGGTGGATTATCCATCACATGATGACCCAGGATAACATCCTGAGGGCTCATGGATGAAACGGAAAGGTTTATTCTTTGAAAATGAACTTCCCATGCTCATTGACTCTTGATAGATTACATTTTAGAAGAGAATAAAGGAAAGCCCTTTCTTTCTTTTTCTGTGTCTTTCACTTAGAACACTCCAGCTACAAGGGAAATAATCAATAAATAGAGCTTCCAGCCAAACTTAAGGGGATAAACGAGTAAATGCTAAGCTTTGGAGTATTAAGAAGCTTCATTGTGCAGTGTCAGAACAATCTCACGTCGTTAGCTCTAACTACTCCCTCCACCAATGGGACTGACTGTCAGGAACATCATCAGCACGATTCTGCTTTCCACTCTCAGGCATGACAACAACAACGACAATTTAACAATAATGATGAGGAAGCCACCAACCATCTGTACAATTTTTCAAGTATATGGAGTTTATTTATATACCTGTGGAGTATGTAAGCTCCGTGAAGGCAGGAATCATGTCTGTCTTAGTTAGCATCCTGTCCTGCAAAGCCTGTCACAATGCCTAGTGCCTGTCAAACGGCTTGGAGATAAATTTTTCTCGAATAAATACACTAAACACCTCATTTCATTTCAGTTCAGTTCAGTTCAGTCGCTCAGTCGTGTCCGACTCTTTGTGACCCCATGAATCGCAGCACGCCAGGCCTCCCTGTCCATCAGCATCTCCCTGAGTTCACTCAGACTCACATCCATCGAGTCTGTGATGCCATCCAGCCATCTCATCCTCGGTCGTCCCCTTCTCCTCCTGCCCCCAATCCTCCCAGCATCAGAGTCTTTTCCAATGAGTCAACTCTTCTCATCAGGTGGCCAAAGTACTGGAGTTTCAGCTTTAGCATCAGTCCTTCCAAAGAAATCCCAGGGTTGATCTCCTTCAGAATGGACTGGTTGGATCTCCTCGCTTTAATCATCCAAAAATAATGTTGCTGGACATGGATTCCTGGTTCCATTTAACAGAGACTATAACTAAGATTCAGGGAGGCAAGCAGAGTACTTGAAGAACACACTATTTAGTGCCTGAGCCAGAAGACGCTCTAAAGTATTCTGATTCCAGATTTAGTGTTCACCCCCACAGTGCTGCCAAACTTGATGAGAGCTGTAGCATGTATAAGGCAAGTAACAAGATTAGCACATCAAAATGCAGCAATAACTGTGCCTCTGAAAAGAGTGGCGAAAGAAAAACAAAGCTAAAATTCTAAGTTCAGATCACAATAAAAGTGCAGTGAGGAGTCAAGTTCAAGAGATTGGTCATTATTAATCAAATTATAGATCAGCCCCAATAGCCACATATTTTCTTGCACTTGTACTCAAGAGACCCTTTTGTAAAACATTCACAGAAAAAGATCGATACCTCTCTGGAGGTAAGTGGCATAAATTATGTCTCAACATATACACCACGGGAGTTTTACTGTGTGTTGTATACAGTAATTGCATTTTATAGATGGCTGTGGAAAGCTTCAGTCCTCATTGATTCTGATCATAAACTAAAAGGCGACAAAAAGAAAAGAACAGCACTTTAGATGAAGAAGTCAGTCAGCTGAAGCTGCAAGAGAAAATGGAAATTTGGCATGCTGAATGTGATCAATTCATGTTTCTTGGAAAATGAATGTAGATATTTGAGTGCTTTCATTATGAGCCGGTAGCAAGACTTTAACGGTACTATGAGCATCTCTGTTTCCCTAATAGTCAGTGGTGGTACCTAGCAGCAGGATTTAAGACGATAGGAAGCCGGCCTACACTAGAGCTCTTTCTAACTTTCCACATTATGGATGCCATCAGAATGGCTTATGAGCCACATTAACTGGATATTTGTGTTTTTATTATTGCATTTAACATGTCTTTGGGATTTACTATCAAAATTAAATGGAGATTGTGATGTAACCTGGGACCATCGGTATGTTGCCAACATTTCTAATTTCCAGAAGCAGATTTTTTCAAGCATTTCTCTCTTGATTGCCTTCATTTCTTCACGCCCTTCACAGCAAGCAATTCTGAAGGGATGTTAATGCAGCATAACAACTCTTTACCCTTTTTCGAGGCCAATTTTGCAATATGGGCAAAACGATTGGAAATGAAGTCCTGAAAACACTGAAACCATCTGTCAGGGACTCAGTTAAGAAGATCCACACTGTTTCCCAGCCAAGGATAGGGATAAATTATGCCTGGCTGGAAATGTCCAAAACAAGTGGATTCCCATTCAAGCTTATTAGGATAAATTACAAAATTTTTATCCTTTGTTACCCTGGTAAAAAAAAAAATCACACTTTCAGACGATGATAAGCCATAAGTCACACAGATGAGGAAGAAGCAAAATAATTGTTTTCTAACAATAAATCATACTCAAAAGCACACACCACTAAAAGAAACCACAAGTTCCTATTAAAACATCTGTAGACCCATTTACATTCAAAGACACAATCCTGTGAAATGTTCCTGTGCATTTTGTAAAAATAACCCTGTTAATATTTAATCACAAAGTACCAGAAGTACTTGACTAATATTTATTCATGAAATGTATTTGGTAAAATATTAAAGAACTGGAGGGTGGGGCTGTTGTGATTAAATTATATCGCTTGGGATGTCAAGCTTTAGAATAAGTTAAACCCTGAGCCTCCTTTCTCTCAAATATTTATTGCCATTATGAAACTATTGACAACTTACATAGAAAGCACTGATTCTCACATGTTTTAACACAGATTTTTATACTAGTAAACAATGGTCGTCCAAATGCTCCCACAAATGTTGGAGCTGACGTACTTCACAGAAAACCAAGCTCTCCCAAGTGGAAGTGTAGAGTCACATAAAATGAGTCATCACTTCCACGTTTGCCTCACTCGCAAGGTTGAACAAAAATGAAAAATAGGGCTCTTTCTATATGAAGTACCAAGTAGAAAGTTTGGTTACAAAATTGCAATTGGTGAGTTAAATGTGTTGGAAAAAACAGCCTGCATATATACCAGGACAATTAGTTTCTTCCCCTCCCCAACCTCCTGCTAAAATACTGGAAAAAGTGAATTGAAACTAGTTCAGCGATTTCTGTGCTAACTGGACTTGGTTTGTCGTGATTTTTTTTTTCATTTAGTCTTAATCTGAAGAATTATTTGGTTTTAACTGCTCTCTAGGCATTATGAAGTACTTTTTATTCACAGAAAAGAGGCTGAGTATATAGTTTGGAGAGTTATGGAATTTGAATGCCCAAATCAAGAGTTTACCTTGAGAGAGATGTTCCAGAGAGCAAGATTAGTAGGTAACTAAGAAGAAATCCCTCTCAAGACTGGGTCTCAGGGTCGTAAGTTTCTGACTTTACCAGTGAGGATGCAGTAGGATTTGAGAGCTAGAGGAATCAAGGTAAAGGCTCAGAGAATAAGGTGGAATGTGGCTAAATTAAATCAAGAACCCAATCACTTTAAACCAGAAATCAAGTCAAAATAGGACCCATTGTCCATCAACTCTTTTAACGGTGTACTGAACCTCAGTAACTGTTCTGAGTTACTGAGATGCAGAGAAGGTTTTCAGCCATTAAACTGGTCTCTGAACCTAGAGCAGACAGAGATTGAATGTCCAGCTAGGGAACTGGGGGAATGCTGTGGCCAGTCCTTTTGACAACCAATCAAAACACTAATCCTAAGTGGTTTCACAGAATTGGAAAGCAAAAATCTTGAGTTTTTCTTCCTAAATTGGGATTACCTTGGGATACTGGACAGACATCTATTTTGGGAGGGACCACTAGTAGGTAACAGAAAGTTCCCTCTGTACAGCCCACAAGCTCATGAATGAATCAATCATTCACATATAGGAACAGCACCACCCCCTCAACCATTAGCCCCACTTAGACCTCCAGGGGTGTTATAGCCACTAATTGCGAAAATGGCTCTGAAAGTACCCAAGTGCAGTACCTGGAACATCATTCACAGTCAATAAATTTTAGTTCCTTTTTCCTCTTTTATTATGTTGGTTAGTGGTTTAATGCTCTGGACTATGGCACCAGAATTTTCTGGAATTGGAACAGACTGACATCAGAAAAACTCAGTATCTTTGAATAATAGAGTTTTTCCTATCTGAAAACATCACCCACCTTCCAGAAGGTCCCATATGGAGCACTGAGGAAAGAAAGGGACATCCTGCAACAGGCCAAATCTGCACTAATATATAGGGAGGCAGAAGTAACTGTGAGTTTACCCTCAAATCTCAGCCCTGCATAATAAAGCTGCCAATTACATGAAGTTCTCTTACGCAGAAATTCTATATCCTTGTTCCCTCCTTCAGAACTCCATGTGTTATGATTCACAAATTCAAGGAACTCCATAAAATGCCTCTGAAAGGCTTGAGTGCAAATACCCTACATCAGAATCAATACTAAGAGTTGAGAAAGACTTACTACAGAATTCAAAACAGTTATTGATGTTCAGTACACTGCTAAAAGATAGAGCTGATGGACAACTGAGGAACAGAAACAAAAGCATTAGCTATCATTTACTGAACTCTTACCACCTGCCAGAAACTATATACCATGCAAAGCACAAATTATTTCATTTAACTTTAATAATGAAGCATTGATGCTTTTGAACTGTGGTGCTGGAGAAAACTCTTAAGAGTCCCTTGGATGGCAAGGAGATCAAACCAGTCAGTCCCAAAGGAAATCAACCCTGAATATTCATTGGAAGGTCTGATGCTGAAGTTGAAGCTCCAACACTTTGGCCATCTGATGCAAAAAGCAAATTCATGGGAAAAGACCTTGCTTCTGGGAAAGGTTGAGGGTAAGAGGAGAAGAGGGTTACAGAGGATGAGATGGTTGGATGGCATCACTGACTCAATGGACATGAGTTTGAGCAAACTCTGGGAGAGAGTAAAGGACTATAGTCTGGTATGCTGCAGTCCATGTGGCTGCAAAGAGTCAGACATGACTGAGTGAATGAACAATAACAACAAACCTTTGAGGTGAGTCCTACCATCATGCCCATTTAACAGAGGAGGAAGCTCAGTCTAGAAGTGGTTAAGTAACTTACCCCAGGTCACGCATCCAGTAGGTGGCAAACCTACTCAGAGATCCTGACACAGAAAGATATGTGAAAGACATAAGTCCTCTATTACCTTTCTGAAGAACCAAATGATCTAAATTAGAACAAATACATGAAATGGAGTTGTCGTGTAGTTTCTGTTAAGTGAACACAGTTGGAAGAAAGAACATAAAAGATTTAAGACCTGGGTTCAGTCATTTTGATTTCTATGAGAAGATTAGCTATGCTCTCTATGATTTTCCATTTGAGGGTAGCTCTATTTATTTCAGGGCAAGCTGATAAGTAAAGTTAAATTTAAAAAAAAAAAAACTGTATTTGAAGAAGCTTAAAATTTTTCCACAGTGATTAAAGAGACATGGTACTAACTCACAAGCAGTGCCCCACTTATGGACTAGAGTTATAAAATGGAAGAACAAGAGAGAGGCTAACCTAAGATGCATTTACCATCATATAAACCAGTGAGCTGATGGTTTTCAGGCAGGAGAGAGAGAAACTAGTATCGATGAAACACTCACTATGTGCTAGGCATTTAACATATTCATTAAACAAATATTTATTAAGTAACTATTATAGGTCAGGTTCCCTGCAAGGCTCTAGTGTATAATGGTTAACAAAACAAACACAGTCCCTGTTCTTATATGCATAATCTGTGGTCAGAGAAAATAGACACGGAACAAATAATGATTTGAGTAAATATAAAGTCTGACACGTAAAGGCTATGAGTGAGAATATAAAAGGGCAGATAGTTTAGATAATGAGTAGGGTCAGGGGAAAATCTAAGGAAATTACATTTAAGCAAAGAACTGAAGAATAAGTATGGATTAACCATATCCAGAAAAATAGTAAGGGCTGTCCAGGTAGAGATAACTGCAGACCAAAAATTCTGAGACAAGGACATGATGTGTGCAGGAACCGAAAGACTGCACAGCCAGAATGTTGAGAATAAAGGGAGAATGAGCTTGGAGAGGCAGGCAGGGGTCAGATCCAGCTTGTCAAGAATGTATTATCTCAATCAATTAAGTGATAGATGCAGGTCTTTATTATGTCCAGCTTGCTGCTGCTGTTCAGTTGCTCAGCCGTGTCGACTCTTTGAGACCTCATGAACTGCCACACACCAGGCTTTCCTTTTCTTCACTGTCTCCCAGAGTTTGCTCAGACTCATGTCCATTGAGTTGATGATGCCATCCAACCATCCCATCCTCAGTTGCCCCCTTCTCCTCCTGCTCTCCGTCTTTCCCAGCATCAGGGTCTTCTCCAATGGCCATCTTACAGATGAGGAAAAGGAGCGAGTAAAGGAGTTTGGAAGGTGAGTGGAGTGCTCAGAGGCTAGGCTCTGCTTCTTCTCTTTCTCCTCCCTAAAGCACACACTCTGCTCTGCCCCTCCCCATCTTATATGAGGAGGCTCAGGATGCCGTTTTGCTATCTGTGACTGATGTGAATTCTGACTAGTTTTGCCTTCAGAAAGGGAGTTTACTCACAAGCAGATAAAAACACACTCTCCAAAATCAGTTTTATCTGAAACAAAGATGATATTTTAAACTCCTGACATCTCTTGACTTGTTCAGACTCAGAGTGGAAATGATACTTATGGACGTATCTTAGATCCCATAATACACCCATAATACATCTGCAATTTTTAAATCTAGGGAGACACTCTTTTTCTAAGTATTTTATCCTAGCTATTCAGTTTGGAAAGGAAAAACTAGATACGCTGAAACTGATCTTTATAACCAGCATCAATACAAGATAAACACCAATAATGTTTAATACACAAATGGTCCTGGCAGCTACTATTTTTGTTTTTATGACATTGATTTGAGCTTATCAACCTTTGCTCCTCTCATTTTCACAGAGAATCCTAATCAATACCTGAATCCAAAATGTTCCCTTCAGGAAAATAATTTATAGTTATTGCCTCTTGTATTCTAGCTCCAATGTATTTCTTAAAATGTACTAGCCTGAAATTGGAAAAATAGGTCTCCTTTTTTTTAATATTGTATTTAAAACATACAAAAAAACTGCCAAATGGGAAGTTGCCATTTGAGCACCCTTCTCCAGTTAACCTCTCTCCTAGCCCACTTCCATCTCATTATATTCTCAGATGTAAAGGAATCGCCTTTCTGGAGAATAAGATAGTTCTCTGTGTCATCCTTCTGCAGAGCAAGAGGAAGTGATGAGAAATCAAAATTTCCCTCACAGAAACTTCTGAGATCTCTAAGAAGAGGACACTCTACAGGATGAGTAGACAGACTAGCTGTGGGTCTGCTGTCTTAATAAGTGTACTTTGGTCAGAAGCTACATATATTGTGCAAGTTGCTTAGGTGATGCTCACCATATCTAAGTACAGTATGGACTATGTTAAAGGTCATCCTTGAAATTTGACTACGTTTGGAATGCAGTCTGAATGGTGAAAAAGTCCATTTCTGAATGATGCAATATTTTTCCTGGATGAGAAAAGACCATTATTTTTATTGAAGGAAAAGAAAAAATTAAACTCACATATGTATGCCCATTTTCCTTTTCTTACTCCCAAAAGTGACAGCTTGTTGAAGATGTTTTCATCTTTTTGGAGAAGTTCAGTTCTATGACACTTAACCAAGTTCAGGATGAATTATCCAAAAGCAACCAAGTTCAGGATAAATAATCCAAAAGCAATTTATAATCCAAAATGGGGAGGGCTAAATTCATTTCATTATTGCTTTAATTTCTAAAATATCCTTCAAATGTATTTATTAAATCTTTTTTTCTTTTTAATAAAAGACAGTCCAAATGCTTTGTGGAACTCACAAAAGAGGCCAGGATCTATTTCTTGAGAGCTGCCATCACTGAATCCTGAGTTGCAAGCATTGCCATCATCTTGCTTGATGGTGGAAACCTAGACAAGCTACAGCAGAAAAAGCAGACCAAATATTTCAGGCACAAAATCAAACTACTGTGTTGTGCCAACACTTAAAAACTAATACAATCCTGATATGCAATGCCTAATACATAAAGTTGTAATTTGCTGGGCACAGTTTGAAAACTACTGTGACTGTGTGAGGTCTTTAAAGCAGTGTGTGTGATTGTCCATTGTCACCTTCGCATGAAGGCAGCATCATGCCTGGCAATGTGGACGACAGGAAACACATTTCTGTGGACCTGAGTTTGTTACAAGGAAAGAGGATGAAGGATTCGCGGTTTCATGAATGTCTATGTAGATCAGATGGCTCTGTGGAGTGCAATAGACATTTCTGAGGTCTTTTACAGGTCACTTATTAAAAGAAAACAAAAAATAGGTGTGTCGTTTGGTCTAGCTTGCACAGCCAAGACTATAAATTTCTAGCTGTTTCTATTAGAAAAAAAAATTACCAAAGTATTGAGAAATTAATCTTCTTTGCTGAGTTGAGATCACAGAATGTTAGTCTGAATGGATCTTGGAAAATGTCTGATCTTTTTAAGTTGTGTTCCAGGGGACCCTAAGATGCCACAAGGGTGCCTCTGGGACACTTGCAGAAGAGGTCAATAGGCAGGTCTCTGGACATCCCACTTTCACATGATTTAGCATAGCTCCTTGTGTATATATTTTATTTAGAAACCAGGATTTTATAAGATTTTATTATTAGCAATATGGTTTCAAGTGCTAAAAACAATGCTTAACATTCACTCCTCTAATTCAACCTTCCAGTTTTACAAATATTGATGTAGAGCCCAGACACCCAAGATGTTGTAAGTAACTTGTTACAGGATATAAACAAAACCCCAGATATGCTGAATCCCAATCTATTACTTTTTCTAGTATAGCACTATTAGTCCTGGGAGTTTTGGGTACTTACTTAAAGTACCTAGCACCTAATAGTTCCTCTGAGTCTAGGAAAGAAGGAAGCAGAAATCTGCAATACATTCTGTTGTGAACAGCTTTTATCTGTGTCATACCAGGCAGTTTGCAAAGGCATCCACACACGTTTATTTATTTCTTTATATTTACAACAAACTATAAGATATTCAGAATGGGCATATCATTTATTCCGATGAGGAAACCTAGGTCTCAAAGAGATCAAATGCAGTTTTAGTTAACTGACAAGGGACAGAGGTGAGACAAGAAAACAGTCCTTCTAACCATTCTATCCAAGGCTTCATCCATTACAATATGGAGGGGAAGCCAGCTTATCAGTCTCTTGGGCCACTCTACTCCACTGTCACTGAAGCATCTCTTATCAAGGATAGGAAATAGAATTCAACACACAGACTGTTTCATTGATAAGCCATGGTAATAAGTATTCTGAATTTGAACACAAATTTAGGAGAAAAGCATCAGTGTTCATAAGGGATGTCACTGGCACAGAAAGGAAGAAAGGCAGGCATGTGTGTTGAGGCATCCCATTCTTGATTCAAAATGACAAGTTCAGAAGAGAGAAAAAGTCTACATATGAAGACCTAAATCCTGAGCTAACTTTCACTTTAAGGCACATTATCTGTCAGTGTAGGCTAGGGAAGCTCAGAAAGAGACCTAATTCTCCGACTCTATGGGATCCCATGGACCGTAGCCCCAGTCAATGGGAGTCTCCAGGCAAGAATACTGGAGTGGATTGCCATTCTCTTCTCCAGGGGATCTTCCCAACCTCAGGATCAAACTAAGGTCTCCTGAACTGAAGGAGGATTCTTTACCATCTGAGCTAGGAAAGCCCTAAAGTTTCCCCTGAAGTCATATAAACAGTAAGTGCCTCCAGATATTTCCCCTCACCTAAGCTGCTGCTAAGTCACTTCAGTCGTGTCCAACTCTGTGCAAACCCATAGACGGCAGCCCACCAGGCTCCCTGTCCCTGGGATTCTCCAGGCAAGAACACTGGAGTGGGTTGCCATTTCCTTCTCCAATGCATGAAAGTGACAAGTGAAAGTGAAGTCGCTCAGTCGTGTCCGACTCTCAGCGACCCCATGGACTGCAGCCCACCAGGCTCCTCCGTCCATGGGATTTTCCAGGCAAGAACCCTGGAGTGGAGTGCCATTGTCTTCTCCGCCTCACCTAAGCAGCTCCCTGCTAAAAACAGAAGTAAGTGGGCCTGACTAGAGGAGATTTGATTGCATGGGAAATGGACTTTCAAAAGGAAAATGAAACTGCCCTCATTTCACTGAGGCACAATCAGATGGCGTGTTTGGGCATTGCTGACAGTGGCCAGATTCCCCATGCTCATCTGGGAAAGCCAACAAAGCTCATGGAAACACTTTCCCCTGCAATTTAGCCCAGCTGTTCAAGCTGAGGCTGCTCTTTAGTGTGAAGCAAACTAGTGAAAAAGCTGAACTTCAGCAGTTTCACTCTGTTGGGCCAAAGCTTCTGCAGAGTCCCAGCCCACGGATTCTGCTACATTGGCCAGATGCTCAGGGCTTCCCGAGCCAGTCTTATGGGGAACTCAGTAGCAAGTCCACAGGACTCCATGTGCGTGAGGGGCAGGCAACAGCAAGTAGTCCAAAGGGGACATCAGCTTCTGCTCAGCCTAGTCTGCAGCACTGAGTCTGGTCTATGCAACAACTTCAGAGGAACTAAAGTCATTGGGATTCATTCTTAAAACTAATTATTAGAACAAGATAAAGCATTTTATAAATGGTTTTATTATTTCAACTTTAGAAATTACATTCCTTCCTCACAGTGAAATGACTCTAAATTGTAATCAAATCTATAAGCAAATGAACTCACTCTTTCACTTCTGACCTCTGGGTTTCATTTCATACTATTTATTTCATTCCCTAATACTCCCAAGCCCTCAAATTAAAAAATCCCCCAAGCGCTCACAAATGTTACAGAAGTTGTTTTTTTTTCTCTGTCTCTCTCTTAAGATGTTTCTATACACATCTGATCACCTCTGCAGTTGGATGAATTGCACCTTTGTTAATGCCTCTCTGATGCAAGTTCCATGGTCTAATGCAAAGAATTTGCCTTTAGCCCTCTACAGTCACTTTAGCCTTATTTATGAAGCAATTTATTCTATGTGAGTTCTGCAAAGAAGAAAAAATGTTGACTGTGGTGATCATCACTGGTTATTTTTTTTTTTTTTTTCCAGATATTAAGTGAAAAGGTGGGCCCAGGATGGAAGTTCAGAAATTTCTATCATCGTCCACAGAAAAGGCTGGAGTCAAAAAGGCTCATCAGAAAAGGCTAATGAGTTTGCTATGGCTCATCAGATGTGGACACAACACAGTCCACGTGGGACCCTCCTCCCTGAGCACTGATGTACACATGAAGCCTTACTACCTGAGCCTCTCCCGTCCAGTTTCTGTTAGTAATTGAAGTGTCTGGAAGATAAAAAGAATTTCACCATGAAATGAAAATATAATTCCTTGAGAAACATCCGTCTTGACAACGACTAAACATGTGGACCAAGACTGCAAACACTTAGTGAATCACTAAGGGAAAAAAAAGATTTAATTTCTAGGACTGCTCCAGAGGAGGGAGAGTTTGTTTCCCACTATCTTCAAGTCTTGGTGACTCATTTTTCTTCATCCAACTCCCAGGTGGCCAAGTTCACACAGTGGATGGATAGATTAAATAAAGATCAACTCTAGCTTCTGCAAAGTACAGCTTGCAGTCATTGTTAGCAGCAATTCAAGGAGTGCTATGGCATAAGTTAGCCACTTAGGACAGTGGGTGAGTCCACTGAGATTTACTGCCCAGCTCCCTGACACCCCAGTGTTAGAAATTCTCACTGATTATAGCGAACCTATAAAGTCACATTATTTTCCCTGGAGACAAATAAAACACAGAAAAATGCTGAGTTCTCAAAGAAAGTTGTGACTGTTTTGAACCATGTCAAGTCTCTAGCGCATTGGACATACACTCATGTAAAGATGAATTTGCCCCCTACTTTAGAAGTCTTTGAACTTTAGGCATTAATAAGGTCTCAGATCACAAATATAAGCAGAGCAAGAATCATAGAATTTACTTGGGAAAGGAAATAAAAGCCCTGTCCAACCTTATTTCTCTCTTGTTGATTTTTAACTTTTAATTGTGAAAGGAAACCACACAAACGTGTGTAGCTTAATGAGCTATTATAGGCAGACATCCTGCAACCACACCTAAGTCAAGATATAGACCTTTGCCAGCCACCTAAGATACCCCATCCACATGTACCATCTGTATCTCAAACACCACCCTCCTCCTAAAAGCAGGCACTATCCCAATTTTTATAATAATCATTGTTTTCTATCATGTAAGTTTTATCACATAAATACACATTCCTAGACATCATATTTTAGTGTTGCCCATTTCATTAAATCTGATACATATTTTAAGTCTCTTTAATCTACAAGTTTCTCAATCATCCCTTTCTTTGCCTTACATTTTTTTTCTTCTAGTATCTGGGGCATTTGACCTGCAGAGATTTTCACAGTCCAGACCTCGCTGATGAATACAGTACAGTTCAGCACATTCCTCTGCCCAGTGTATTTCCTGCAAATTGGTAGGAACCTTGACTAGGTATGGCTTCCATCCCTTTGCAAAGACTCTAATTAGTGTGGCTTTTCATCAAAAAGCATTTAATGTCTAGTTATCTCTCTTTCTCCATTAGTAGCTGTTGAGGCTTAATGCCTAAATCTAGAAATTTATTTGGGGTTTGTAAAATGGTGACAGTTACATTTTATCCTTTTCTTTCATTTATTAGTTTAAAAATTTTGTATATAAATGCTTCTCATCATCTACTCTTTGGTTTTTCCCATGGCTCATATTGGAAAGGCAGAAAAATGTTTTATTCTTTCCTGCTACTTACCCATTTTCAAGAAAATGAATTGGTTCCTTAGAATCTTCTGAAAGTGGTTGTTTTTTTAAACAAAATTATGTATCAATGGATTTAAACATAATTTATATGTTTTATTCCATTGCTATTATCTCTTTTGAAGCTTAAATTGTCCCAATGGGAAGATCTTAAAGTTGGTTGCTAAGTTCTTTTGATAAACCCCAGTAGTTTTTGATGGCTTCCTAACTTCATGGTATAATAAGATGTTTCAGATTAATCTTGTGTATTTCCTGCCCCAGGCCTAAAATTAACTGATTCTCCAACTTTTAGTTTCTTTTAATGGGGAATATTATTTTAAATTCTTCAAGAGATGGGAATACAAGACCACCTGACCTGCCTCCTGAGAAATCTGTATGCAGGTCAGGGAAGCAACAGTTAGAACTGGACATGGAAAAACAGACTGGTTCCAAATCAGAAAAGGAATACATCAAGACTGTATATTGTCACCCTGCTTATTTAACTTACATGCAGAGTACATCATGAGAAATGCTGGACTAGATGAAGCACAAGCTGGAATCAAGATTGCCGGGAGAGATACCAATAACCTCATATATGCAGATGACACCACACTTATAACAGAAAATGAAGAGGAACTAAAGAGCCTCTTGAAGAAAGTGAAAGGGGAGAATGAAAAAGTTGGCTTAAAACTCAACAGTCAGAAAACGAAGATCATGGCATCTGGTCCCATCACTTCATGGCAAATAGATGGGGAAGCAATGGAAACAATGATAGACTTTATTTTGGGGGCTAAGGCAATGGCACCCCACTCCAGTACTCTTGCCTGGAAAATCCATGGATGGAGGAGCTTGGTGGGCTGCAGTCCATGGGGTCACTAAGAGCCGGACACGATTGAGTGACTTCACTTTCACTTTTCTCTTTCATGCATTGGAGAAGGAAATGGCAACCCACTCCAGTATTCTTGCCTGGAGAATCTCAGGGACAGAGGAGCCTAGTGGGCTGCCATCTATGGGGTCACACAGGGTCGGACACAACTGAAATGACTTAGCAAAAATCACAGCAGATGTTGACTACAGCCATGAAATTAAAAGATGCTTGCTCCTTGGAAGAAAAGTTATGACCAACATAGACAGCATATTAAAAAGCAAGACATTGCTTTGCCAACAAAGGTCCATCTAGTCAAAGCTATGGTTTTTCCAGTAGTCATGTATGGATGTGAGAGTTGGACCATAAAGAAGGTTGAGCACAGAAGAACTGATGCTTTTGAATTGTGGTGTTGGAGAAGACTCTTGAGAGTCCCTTGACTGCAAGGAGATCCAACCAGTCCATCCTAAAGGAAATAAGTCCTGAATATTCATTGGAAGAACTGATGCTGAACCTGAAACTCCAAAACTTTGGCAACCTAAGACAAAGAGCTGACTCATTTGAAAAGACCTTGATGCTGGGAAAGATTGAGGGTGGGAGGAGAAGGCGAGGACAGAGGATGAGATGGTTGAATGGCATCACCAACTCGATGGATCATGAGTCTGAGTAAACTCCAGGAGTTGGTGATGGACAGGGAAGCCTGGCATGCTGCAGTCCAAAGAGTTGAACACAACTCAGCGACTGAACTGAACTGATTATTTTAAAGCCACCACAATCTGAACACTGGGTGTGCCCTCTGCACATATATTTTTATTTGTTGTTGTTGTTCATTCACTAAGTCATGTCCAACTCTTTAAAACCCCATGGACTGTAGCAGAGCAGGATCCTCGGTCCTCCACTCCCTCCTGGAGTTTGCTCAAATTCATATCCATTGAGTCAGTGATGCTATTTAATCATCTCATCTTCTGCCACCTTCTTCTCCTTTTGTCTTCAATCTTTCTCAGCATCAGAGTCTTTTCCAGTGAGTCGGATATTCGTATTAGGTGGCCAAAGTATTGAAGCTTCAGCAACAGTCCTTCCAATGAATATTCAGGGTTGATTTCCTTTAAGATTGACTAGTTTGATCTCCTTACTGGCCAAGGGACTCTCAAGAGTCTTCTCCAGCACCACAATTTAAAAACATCGATTCTTCAGTGCTCAGCCTTCTTTATGGTCCAACTCTCACATCCATACATGACTATTCTTTATTTCCATTTTATAGCATACTATTTTATAGCTATTTTATAAATTCTTACTTCCTTTTAGCTTTCATTTAGTCTTAGTTCTATTTAATTACTGTATGTTTAATGTTCATCACTAGTTGTGGCAATGTCTTTCTCTCTAATAATTTTCATTGTATGTTCATTCTCTAGTAGATTTCTCAGAAAACTCTAATAGGAAATAAATTATTATTAACTACATAATTAATATTGTATGTTAACAACAGACCATGCTCTTTATACTTGAAAATCAGTTTTTCTTGCTATAAAACTCTTTGGTTCACATTTTTTCCTATAAATTTCTTAAAATATGGTACTCCATTTTCTTCTACCATAAAGCATTGCTGTCCAAAAACAGTGTGATGATAATCTAATGTTCTTTCCCATATAAGTCACTTTCAGTTTTGTCAAGATGCCCAAATGATTTTATTGAACAAATCTGACTGGAGTATGTCTTGGTATTATTTTTTCAGGATTAATATTATCAACTACATTTTTTAATATATAGTTTCAAACTTTTTTAACTTTAAAATTTTTTCTTGAATAATGGTGTTTTTATTGTTTATTCTGTCTTATTCTCTTTGTTTACTTCTTCAGGGATTCCTATTACATTGATGCTGGATCTTCTTTCATTCAAAACATTTTTCCTTCCTTTTTATTTCTTTATGAACTTTAAAATGTTCCTCCTTTTCACCTCATGTTTCTTTTAAGGCAATATCTGTTGTGCTGATTTATTTTTGTTTATTCTAGTTTAGTCTTCATTTCTGAGCTGACTTTTCATTTATTTCTGATTATTTCCTGAGTTACATTCCCTCATTTCTAAGTACTCTTTAATTTTGCTTTGATTGATCCATTTACTGAACCATTCTCTAATGTTTTATCTTATTTTTAAATAATACAATTTTTTAACTGTGTTTTTCTGGTGGCATTTTGGAGAGAACAAGGAATCTCAGGAGCAGAAAGCCTGGTGGGCTGCCATCTATGGGGTCATACAGAGTCAGACACAACTGAAGCCACTTAGCAGCAGCAGCAGAGAAAGCAGTAAATTTTTTGAAATGCCCACACAAGCTAATGCCCAAGTAAAGAATTCAACTTAAACTGCAGAGAAATTTCCATCTGCAATGTCTCCCTATTCAATATGCATTCACTCTTCTATTCATTCAACAAGTGTCTAACGAGCATTGACTCATCAGGTGCTCCTGATGTAATAAGGATCAAGTTATTAATAAGATAATTGATGATGAATACAATGAATGAGTAATGAGACAGACATGGTCTAAGCCATTACAGATTTACAACCTAATGGAGGAGTCAGAAAATCAAACAAGTAATTATAGTGAAGTCCTTGAAGACAATCTACCTCTGTGGTCCAGTCCTCAATCTTCTTCTACTGTAATACTGATGAGACATAGAATAGCAATAGGCAATAGGCTAACTAGACAGTGATGAATTTTCAGCTCAGAAAACATCTTTCCTTAAGGCAGCATATCAAATAGTCCTCCACATGATTCTGATACAGCCATCCTCCCCACCACCACTCCGGCAGCAAGAGGTGACTCCTATAGGAATCAATGGTCCATCTATCTGAAAACGAATTAACATCCAAAACATATTAAAGGCTCATACAAGTCAATAACAAAAACAAATAATCCAATTTAAAAATTGACAAAGAACCTGAATAGACATCTTCCAAAGGAAGATATACGAATAGCCAATAATTCATGAAAAGCTGCTCAGCATCACAAATCATCAAGGAAATGCAAATTAAAACCAAATGGGATATCACTTCATGCCTGTTACAATGGCTTTCGTCAAAAAGATGTGTGCTGACATAGATATAGAGAAAAAGGAACCCCTTTTACTGTTGGTGGGATTGTAAATTGGTGTGGCCACTACAGAAAGCAGTAGGGGGTTCCTCAAAAATTACAAATAGAACTACCACACAGTCCAGTAATTCTGTTCCTGAGAATATATCTAAAGGAAACAAAAACAGTAATTAAAAAGATATCTGCATCTCCATCTTCAAAGCAGCATTATTAACATTAGTCAAGACATGGAAACAATGTAAATGTCTATTCAATAGATGAACGGATGAAGAAGTTGTGAATATACATAAGAATATCATACAGCCCTAAAAAGGAAGAAATCCTACCACTTGCAAAAACAGAGATGGACCTTAAAAATATAATGCTGAGTGAAATAAATCAAATGAAGAAAGACAAATACTGTATAATTTCACTTACATGTGAAATCTAATTTTTTTTTTTTAAAAAAGCAAGAAACACTGAATTCATAGAAAAAGGGATCAGATTTGTGGTTACCAGAGGTGGGAGGCAAGGGTAGGTGGAAATGGAGGAAAGTGATTAACAGGTACAAACTGCCAGTTATTATCTATGTATATCATAGAGAGGTAAGTGAGTGAAGTAAGTCACTCAGTCGTGTCCGATTCTTTTGCGACCCCATGAACTGTAGCTCACCAGGCTCCTCCATCCATGGGATTTTCCCAGCAAGAATACTGGAGTGGGTTGCCATCTCCTTCTCCAGGAGATCTTCCTGACCCAGGGACTGAACCCAGGTCTCCAGCATTGTAGGCAGACGCTTTACCGTCCGAGCCACCAGGGAATTAGGGACATAATGTACAACAAAGTTACTATAGTTAACATCACTCTATGATATATAAGAAAGTTGTTAGATAGTAGATCCTAAAATCTCTCATAATAAAGAGAATTTTTTTCTTTTCTTTTAATGATATCCATATGAGATAATGGATGCTAATGAAATCTATTGTAGTAATCATTTCACAATATATGTAAATCAAACCATCATGCTATACACCTTAAACTTAAAAAAAAAAAGACAAGAACTATTAGACTAACTCAAGCACTAAACACAGAATTATGTTAAAATGCCCACTAAAAACTTGTGTTAAAATTAGGTGCGCTGGCATATTCCCTTTTAATTATGCAGTTCATTCTGTCCTATATTACATTAATATATGCTTCTAAGCAAAAATCTAGAAAGGAAAGAGAATTACTACTGTTTCTCCATCATCATCTTTACCCCAAGGAGATATATATTTGTTCAGCTAGTGATAGCCTATGGCTATCAGTCACCTACAGTAAAGCAACATAATTATAAAGAAATAAAAAGGGTAAATAAGCACAATGTGGAGTAATATGCCAGTCTTTGGGCAAACCACAGCTTTCTCTCTCTCCCTTTTTTTTTTTTTTTTTTTTTAATCTCTCATGGGAAGTGTGGAAGCTTGCTGTCCCAGCTCATCTCCCAGGGAAGTACCTTTTCTTTTTAGAGCTGTACCTCAGACTGTTGTCTCCCTTTTAGAACCAAGAAGGAGAGGAGGAATTCTTCACCTGCTCACTCTCTCAACTTTGCAGATGCAATGTTCTAGGGATATTATTTGATATGGACAAACCCCAAGACTCACCTTGCTTTAGCTAAAATCCCCAGCCATCTTCAATTTGAAATATATTTGTAATCTGCTCCAAAATCAGCTCTGGGAATAGCTCTGCACTGTTTTTAGATTTTAAATGCAATGATAGATTTACTATATCTATTAATAAAAGCATGTTCATAAATTTATTAACAGAAAGCCTGCCTTTTGTTGACATACTTCATAACTAAGGTTGAAAAACAATGTGTAGAATTGCCTTTCAGGATGTCAGATCAGAAGTTTAATGTAAAACATATCATTAAAAGCTAACTAAAATAACATCATATGTATCAAACAATGTCAAATATGAATCTAGAAATTCTTGAGAAAAAAAACACAAGCTAAGGTAAAAGCAATGTTAGAAATGGAAAATTAATTTAGTCTTTTCTAAGATAAGAAATGACTTAGGGTAAGAGGTTCTGTAGGGAGAGAGACAAAGGGCCTCTCTGAGATAGGGACATGAAGACACATGACCAGGTCTGAAATAATAGAAAAAGATTTTAAAAGTAGGTCAGATATTCAGGGGAGAAGGTGATCAGTTGATAGAGAAGGAACCAGGGTTTTCTCACACTTTCTGATACGACTCAGAGTGTTGCTAAGAATATATGCCATAGTCAACGATTCATTTTTTAATTTAATGGAAATTCAAATTTCCCTTAAAAACATCCATAAAGGGATGAGAAAATACAAAATCTTTACAATAGAGAAACCATGAATATTTTCATTTTCAAAAAAAGGACTATGATCCCCCAAAATGTTAAGAATCCTGCCGTGGAAAAACTGCTTTCCAAACAGACAGAATAATGTTAGTATTATTTCAGACTCACCCCTACTTTCATTATCCCCAAAACAAATAAACAAAATAGTCATTGTTCACAAAGTGAATGGAACTTGGAGAGGTTGGGCAGGGATGGAGGACATGGCTACTATCTGGAATAAAAACAATTAGAGATAGAGGTCATAGAATCCAGACACCTGTATGAGATAACATTTCACTGTGACTAAGTTTTACTTCAGTTCAATTGTTCAGCAGTCCCTAACCAACAATTAGATTTGTGATGTCAGATCCTCCTCATTTTAATGGGCAGGGGGTAGAGGAAAGGAAAGAAGGGGTGGAAGAAGTTAAAAGACAGTCTCACCAAAGAAGAAACACTTTGCACACGAGATTTCTCCTTCTGTCTGTGATGATTCTCATGCTCTGGGCAACAGAGCGGGAGGGCATTTGAAGGTAGCCAGCTTCATGTAATTCATAGAGGGTTATTCTTTTGTCCAGTTGACTTTTCAGTTCAGCTAGTGCCATTTCTTTTAAAGACTCTCCATTCCATGGGTTTCTTTATGCTATAACTGTAAATTACATCCAAATTTGCCTTTATATACCTAGTCCCAAACCTTCCCAAACAATCCATTGCTTTCTGACCAAAACTGCATGGTACAACTTTACAGCTTGGTTATGGAACTCCAGGAAGGCTCATATTAAAGGGAAACATTAAAGAAAGCATCAAGTCCCTGAGATTCCCTCTGAGGAGCCCAAGCAGAAGAGCTTACATGGAGCTCTTAAATGGGGCACAGGTCAGAACAGGAATCAGGCTCCACGTCCTACAGCTATCTACCTGGGATTCAAATGACTGAAGTTTAGGGACTTCTGAAGAAGGAGTCTAAGAAACTGGAAAAAAGCAAAGGGAAGAACACAGTTCAGGAAAACCACACTTGTCACCTTCCAAATCAGAGTGCCTCTGCCCAACAAGGACGGCCTCGCACCAGCAGAGGTGATGCCCAGAACCAAGACTTTGCCAGCAGCACCCCTGCGCTTACACCTGCCTCCATCCTTACACTCAGGTCTCAGTTACACTTGCTCTGCTCACCTTGGGAGAAGGTTCATGGAAGAAACAGTGTGGGCATGACTTCATGAGGTTTTCATCGTGAAGTCCTGCTGAGAGGGAAGGAAAAGCCAGTGGAAGGTGGATAATGTACTAAAGATAAAGGAAAGTACAGACAGTGAGAATGAAAAAGTGAAAAAGCGTGGGCATAGATGAAGCAATCTAGAAGAAAGAAGCGAAAGCTTCTGGCTGGGTTGAATAGAACCTGTGAACAACTATGAAACTGCTGAAATCATGTTTTCTAACATATAGAATAATTGGAGGGAGACGTTCACAATGTAATGATCAACCATAAGAACAGGTTAAAAATAGTTTGCAGAATCTACTTATTTTTGTAAATATGTCTAAACAGATAGTGGAGAAAAAAATGGCAACCCACTCCAGGATTCTTGCCTGAGAAATCTCATGGACAGAGGAGCCTGGCGGACTACAGTCCATGGGGTTGCAAAAGAGTCAGACATAACTTAATGACTCAAACAACAACTAAACACATAGAGGGTAGTGTCCTTGTATATCTATTAGATGTGTGTGTGTGAAAGATGTGAGTAGAGACAAAGGTCACACAGACAGGAAAAGGTACCCAGAGACAAAGGTCACACAGACAGGAAAATGTACCCCCCAAAATTCTAGCCTAAGTTATTTTGTGTGATGGAATAATGGGTGATTTTCTTCTTTAATTTCCATGTTTTTTCCATATATGCTTTTTTATATTTTTCAATTTTATAAAATATATAATAATAAACAGAAACAAAGAAAGCTTTGCTACTACTTTTTGTATCCTTTTGCCAGGACCCAACTGATGGAAACTCGTGCTCAGAACTGATTGTATTAGTTGAAGAGAAGGAAAAAATAACACAAGGCATGCATAAAAATCACCACAATCCCAAAAACTGTGTTCACACCTGACTCTTAATTCCAACCAGGTCCTCCCATGTTCCCAATTACAGTAAGAAAAATAAACATCATGAAAGGGAACATCAAATTCAAGACTTCTGACAAGACAACAGTTAAAATTCATGAGGGTACATTTTGCTGTTAATTGGCTATCCACCATTAAAAACCTGGCTTTTTGATTAAAAATAGTCACAGCAGGCCCTTGTAGATTGGCTAATGAGCTGTCCACTCACAGGCAAGTCCAGCTATTCATCAAGCTCCTGGGTAATTTGAAGGAAGCTCAAGATACCTGCAACAGTTCATGTGGAAAATGAAATCTGAGTAGCCTATAAAGGGGAAATGACATCCTGCCCAAGCTGAAAACCTCTGCTTTTGGGGGGTAGATAGACACAGACTAGTCAAATAGGTCTGAGAAGTTAACTAAATGGAAAGTCTGTCACTCCTAGGGTTTGGCAACTTGCCTCTTCCAGAAAACATAGCATATTATTAGTATCTGCCCCAGGTAACTCTCTACTGACTAACAATAACTTTAGGATCTAGTAAATGAGAATACAAGTTTATTTGTTTAGAAAACAGCATAAGGAGAAGGAATACTGAAAAATAGGACTAAAATTTGGTGGAGGGAGACGTTAGAACTGACAGTGCAGTACAGTAAGTGAGATGGGAAAAATCCAATAAGGGAACAATTATTTAAGTGAGTTTTAATCTGAATCTTCCCACTCACATGCCAGTTTTAGACTGCAGGAGGTATAAAAGGACACTCAAGGCTAGCAATGTCAGCCAACTGTCATCCTGTCAAGAGTGCAGACAAATAGTCACCACACAAAAATCAATAGCAGTGGGAAAAGGCTTTCTTGTACATTTATGATGGATAACACAGCCTGGGTGTAATGCATTGAAACAACTAACTTAGATGATGCAGACTGCTTTGGTCAATGATTTTCAAGCCTTGGTTGGGAACAACCGCACTGCTAAAGCATTTACTGTTCTAGGCATTTGACAGCAGCTACTCCCTACATCAGAAAATTAATCCAAATGCATTCCCTGAAAACTCCAGATCAAAAAGTTAAGAAAGAGTGGAAAGGACCACCGGTGATGCCATATGTGAACACCACTTCTAGGACTGGAGGGTAGCAAATAACACTAGGAGTCTTCTACTCTTTTAACATGAGATCCACAAGGTGAGGTTTCATTGAGGAAGTAGTCTGGCTCTGTTGTTAAACTATGGAGAAACTGGGGTATCAGAACTGTAATGGCTTCCAGAAGCTTGTGGCCAGGCCAAAACTAAAACCGAGCACACTTCCCTCTTTTAATCCAGATCCTTGTAGTCAAGCCTTCTGTCTCCACTAGGCAAATGGGAATCTGTTGCGGCGGAGGGGCTTCCCCTGTGGCTCAGATGGTAAAGAGTTCACCTGCAACAGCGGAGACCCAGGTTCAATCCCTGGGTTGGGAAGATCCCCTGGAATAAGAAATGGAAACCCACTCCAATATTCTTGACTGGAAAATTCCATGGGCACAGGAGTCTGCAGGACTACAGTCCATTGGGTCATAAGAGTCAGACACAACTGAGCGTGCACGCACGCATGCACACTCACACACACATTGTGGCTGAAGGGCTGGCTCCCTCCACAGCCTAGTTCCACTCTATATTAGGCTGAGAAGGATGATTTGCAGTCAGCAGCTCCCCTGCTTTGGCCTGGTGAATTCTTCCAACTGCTCTCCACCAGGGAGGCAGTCTTGGGATGTGAGGTCCCAGCCAGAGTTTCTTTCCCTCCAGGCCAAGGGGCCCACCCAAGAGAAGGGCATTCACAGCACTCCCTGACACCAGAGCCTCTGGGGGCGCTGGAAGCACTGCCGCAAGCAGCCAAGCAGCAGAGACAGGGGCCCAGAGAAGGATGCCACAGCCCCACACAGGCTCTGACACGGATTCAGGGTGACTTTGGACAAACCAGCCTACTCTCTGTGGCGCAGCCCCTCATGTGTAAAACAGCAGTGATCTTGCTTCCTTGCTTGGCATTCAGGAAATCAAATAAAATCACAAGGATGAAAACATTTCAAAAATGTTCACTCATAAAATTGGAGAATTTTAGGACTTCAGAGATCATTTAATTTAGTGCTGTCCCTTATTATACAGATGAGGAAACAGTCCCCAAGTGCTTAAATGTCTTAAACAAGGTCAAGCAGAAGCAGAGCTTCTATACAAATCAGAACACAATTATTACAAATTAATACAATTTCAGTGTGACTGCAAATATATTAATGATGTATTTCTCTTCTTCTTAGCACAAAAAGAGACACACTGCCTACAGAAATAAAATGAGATAATCAGGGAGGCCACCAAGTTTGGAATAAATGATGAATAGTTTATTGTTATTACACTGTAAACATGATAAAATAATACTATTTACATTTTCAGTTGTTATAGCCATAGTCTAGGACAGCAAAAAAATAAATAAATGAAAAAGTATCCATAATCCCTCTCTCCAGAAAAATATCAATGTTAAAATTAAGGTTAATACCATTTACCATGAGATTATACTCTACATATTGTTTTATAATCTGCTGTTTTGAAGAAGAAGAATTAAAAATGCCATTCTATATCTTTCAGCAAAGTGACATGGATGAAACAAGTTAATGATGAAAATTATGAAAAAGTAATTGGTTCCATGAGAAAAGGATAACTCCATAAAGTTCTTGATCTAGTCTCCAGGAAATAAAAGAATAAATACAGATAGCTTAAGAATTTTAAAAGTGGTTTCTTCAGTTAGTTGAAGACTATGGACAAATCCATTTTCCTAACGTTCCATGTTAAGTCAAGATATGTTCTGTGATGTTAGAAACTGAAATCCCGAGAGAAGTCACTTCTGTTGTATTTACAATCTATTGCCAAAGCAATCACTGACTCAGCAATTCCTACCCTGATTACAAAACTGAGATACTGTGACTTTTAATATTCACCCTTTCATCTATCTTCCGAAAAAAGGTCAGTTTTATGAGAATTTATCTTTTATGTTAATGATATGTCTGTGACCCAGAGTTTTTACTCCTCACAAATCCTTCCTCTCAAATTGAGGGCTCATCCTACTTATAACTTTTCTTAAATGCAATCGTTTTTGTAGAGTGCTAACTCATTGGCCTAATTCATCTTAAAGAGTGAAATTCAAAGGTGGCATGTCCTATTGTCTGTTCTCTTTAACTCTGCAATTCTAAACTTTCCAATTCCATATAAGCCAATCAGACCCAATTTGGATAAATCCAAGCCTCCTGAACTAGCTCTGCTTTTCAGATATAAATCCACTGGAAACCCAAATGCCATCATTTTACTTCTGCCCACTACCTAACTGCCCAGAAAGGAAGCCCAGAAAGTTCCAGCAGTTACTCCTTTTCCTGCTCTTGCCCTAACCTCCAGTTATCTCTCTGAAACACAGAACTGGATAATATCTCATCCTCATGTCCATGCTATCCTGCCACTTCTTTGTACTAAAAGGGTCATTTTTCATGATCCCAGAGGCACAGCTGGTAGGGAGGAGCAGAGTTCACAATCATTGGCCCTGAGAACATTATACAAGAAAATCTTACACATAAGGTTTTTAAGATTACAAGACATTTGAAATAATTGATAAAGAGCCATTATAAAATCCACATGAAAATAAAACTATGAAATGCATAATGAAGAATTCTAAATGTGGGTGCTTAGTTTATATTCACTTCCTCATCAAGCTTCCAATGTGACCCGTGGACTGTAGACTGCCAGGCTCCTGTGTCCCTGGGATTTCCCAGGTAAGAATACTGGAGTGGCTTACCATTTCCTTCTCCGGGGGATCTTTCCAGACAAGGGATCAAATCCTCGTCTCCTGCTTGGCAGGGGAATTCTTTACCACTGTGTCACCTGGGAAGTCAGATACAACTTAGCAACAGCACACACACCTCATCGAGCTTCAGTACAGGTCTTCCCCTTTGCCACAGGCCCAGCAAGTCACCAGGTCTTCCTCCCTGAGATCCATCTCTACTCATACTCTGTATTTTTCACTACAAAGCTCAAGTTGGCTTGAATGATCTAAAATTCAAAAGCAGTTCCGCTTTAAATAAAGTCTAAATTTCCTGAGATTTTGGATACCCTTATGGGAAAACTATTTCCTGATTCAAGATTTATCAGGAACGTTAGTCTGTTACTCTTGACCACATATCAAAAGCTTTAGCTCCTTAAAGCCATCTGATTCTTAGATGAGGTATTTATACATGCACGTAGACATGCAGCAGTTATTGAATCTATATTTCACCCATTTTAGTGGTCATTATAGGTCCCTGCATGATCCATCTGGCAATGGGAGCACATCAGAAATGGCAAATACTAGAGTCTTCCTATAAGGTGGAGCCATGGTCAACTCAGCCCAAAAGTACTTTCCACCACTGTGAGTGTGCTTGAGGTGGATTTCTATAGCACATGTACATTAATTATTTAGACAAGACATACAATCCACATTCTCTGATGTTTCCAACATTAAGATACACTCAGAGGCCAAAGAGAGTGAAAGGGGAACTGACTTCAGAAGCAATCAGAAAGCACATAGAATCTCAGTTCTTCCAATTACAGGCTACATGGACGTGAGCAAGCCCAACATCACTGAAGTACAGCTTCTTAGTGTAAAACTGGAGTAATGATAATGACATCTTACAAAAATAGGTGCATGGACTAGAGATGATATACATAAAATATTCACCATAATGTCTAGCCTATGATAGATGCTACACATGTGGTGAAACCCAATTCAGTAGTGTCTGACTCTCTGCGACCCCATGGACTACACAGTCCGTGGAATTCTACAAGCCAGAATATTGCAGTGGGTAGCCTTTCCCTTTCTAGGGGATCTTCCTAAGCCAGGGATTGAACCAAGATCTCCCGCATTGCAGGCAGATTTTTTACCAGCTGAGCCACAAAGGAAGCCCAAGAATACTGGAGTGGGTAGCCTATCCCTTCTCCAGCAGATCCTCCTGACCCAGGAATCATACCAGGGTCTCCTGTGTTACAGGCAGATTCTTTACAAACTGAGCTATCAGGAATATGCCAGCAAATTTGGAAAACTCATCAGTGGCCACAGGACTGGAAAAGGTCAGTTTTCATTCTGATCCCAAAGAAAGGCAATGCCAAAGAATGTTGAAAGTACCACACAACTGCACTCACCTCACATTCTAGCAAAGTAATACTCAACATTATCCAAGCAAGGCTTCAATAGTACGTGAACCAAGAACGTCTAGATGTTCAAGCTGGATTTAGAAAAGGCAGAGGAACCAGAAATCAAATTGTCAACATCTGTTGAATCATTGAAAAAGAAAGAGAGTTCCAGGAAAACATCTACTTCTGCTTTATTAACTATGCCAAAACCTTCGACTGTGTGGATCATGACAAACTGCGGAAAATTCTTCAAGAGATGGGAATACCAAACCGCCTGATCTGCCTCCTGAGAAACCTGTAAGCAGGTCGAGAAGGAACAGTTAGAACTGGACATGGAACAATGGACTGGTTCTAAATTGGGAAAGGAGTACGTCAAGGCTGTATATTGCCACCCTGCTTATTTAACTTATATGCAGAGTATATCACACAAAATGCCAGGCTGGATGAAGCACAAGCTGGGATAAAGACTGCAGGGAGAAATATCAGTAACCTCAGATATGCAAATGACACCACTCTTATGGCAGAAAGCAAAGAGAAACTGAAGAGCCTCCTGATGAAAGTGAAAACAGAGAGTGAAAAACCTGGCTTAAAACTCAACATTCAAAAACGAAGATCGTGGCATCCAGTCCCATCACTTCGTGGCAAGTGGATGGGGAAACTGGAAACAGTGGCTGACTTTATTTTCTTGGGATCCAAAATCACCACAGATGGTGACTACAGCCATGAAATTAAAAGACACTTACTCCTTAGAAGAAAATTTATGACCAATCTAGACAGCATATTAAAAGCAAGACATTACTTTGCCAACAAAGGTCCATCTAGTCAAACTGTGGTTTTTCCAGTAGTCATGTATGTATATGAGAGTTGGACCATAATGAAAGCTGAGTGCCAAAGAATTGATATTTTTGAACTGTGGTGTTGGTGACGACTCTTAAGAGCACCTTGGACTGCAAGGAGATCAAACTACTCAATCCTAAAGGAAATCAGTCCTGAAAGACTGGAAGGACTGATGCTGAAGCTAAAACCCCAATACTTGGGCCACCTGCTGTAAAGAACTGACTCACTGGAAAAGACCCTGATGCTGGGAAAGATTGAAGGTAGGAGGAGAAGGGCATGACAGAGGAGGAGATGGTTGGATGACATCACCAACTCGATGGACATGAGTTTGAGCAAGCTCCAGGAGTTAGTAGTGGACAGAGAAGCCTGGAGTGCTGCAGTCCATGGAGTTGCAAAGATTCGGACATGACTGAACGACTGAACTGATACATATGGTAGACTTCTATAGCTAGCAATAATAGTAATAGTATGTATTTTATCCTCAATATAGTATGTTTCAATCCGCATCTCCCTGCAATGAGGGAGACTGGGTTCAATCCCTGGGTTGGGAAGATCCACTGGAGTGGGGTGTGGCAATCCACTCCAGTATTCTGGCCTGGAGAATTCCATGCACAGAGGAGCCTGGAGAGCTACAGTCCATGGAGTTGCAAAGAACTGGACATGACTGAGCAACTAAAACACAAACAATACAATTAGAATTATAATTCTAATCCAAGAACCGAAATGATCTTAATATAATAGCTAGTAGGGAGAAACTTCTAAAGAAAGAAAAAGTATCTTAACAGATCAACTGCAAGCAACACAAAAACTTAAGCCAAAGCTCTGAACCTTCTACCTAAGTCCAAGATTATCTCAGAGATTTTCAGGGAAAGTGCACAACCTCAGGTACGGAGAAGCATTCCAGGCCACAGTTCCCTGATTTATGGTTAGTGATGGTGAAAAAATAGAGTAGCAGGCCATGGGACACATCTTAGGGTACACAAAACAAGTTCAAAACCAATAACCAAGCACAAGATTTTCTATTCAAGGACTACATCTCATTGGTAGAATGAGACACGTGAAAATAAATATCAACTACGGCAAGCATGCCTTTTATCTAATGGTCAGCAATCTCAGAGAAGAGGCTTTCATAGATAAAATGCAAATATGCTTTAAATTTTCGAAATGGTTTTAAATCTTCTTCAGTTTCTGTAAACTCATCTGCCTACCCATTTTAGAAGAAATTCTAAGGTAAGATTACTCTTACATGGCCATTTGCTAAAACATGTATCTGACTTCACTTTTAATGCTCTAACCAATTGCTAGATTTGATTTCACACAGCATTCTCTATGTTATATTCTGGAAGGATTTATGTTTATCATTTATTCTATAACCTGATATATTTGCTTTAGAAATTTTGGTGGAAGTATATTAAAACATAGCACAAAACACTTTCCTTACTTATTTTTTCCACTTCATTTAAATAGAGTATGGATGGATCACAATTTCTTTCCTCTTTTTATTTTTGTGCAATTTATTTCACAATGAAATGCTCAATAAACTTTATTAATTAACTGCATACAAATTACAGGCATCCCTACAGAGTGCAATCAATAACAGTGATAGCACAAGACGCCCAAAAACTTGGAATTGGCCTCAAAATAAATAGCAGTGCCTAGTAATAAATTTGTAGCAGAAAATAGGCAAACTACCCAGTAACTCCTTTCTTCCAAAGAAATGTCTGTTCATGATTATTCACTTTAAATCAAAAGCTTTAAATTGAAAACGATTGCTATCTTGTTACTGATCACCATTTAACCAAATGGTTCTAATTACAACTTGATGCCTGTGAACCACCGAGATGCTCTGCTGCTGCTGCTGCTAAGTCGCTTCAGTCGTGTCCGACTCTGTGCAACCCCATAGACGTCAGCCCACCAGGCTCCCCCATCCCTGGGATTCTCCAGGCAAGAACACTGGAGTGGGTTGCCATTTCCTTCTCCAGTGCATGAAAGTGAATTTGCTCAGTTGTGTCTGACTCCTAGCGACCCCTTGGACTGCAGCCCACCAGGCTTCTAGATGCTCTAGCAATATCTAAAGATGCCAGACTGAAAATTCAGCATTTTCATCCATAGGCTAAAATACCCTCACAAAGGTTTCTGCCAGCCCCCTACCCTGCCTCTAACTTAGCTGGTCTATATGCTGTTTCAGGCTTCTGCTTTGAGAAAACTAACAATAAACAGTGTAAAGATATAAGAAAGTCTGCAAGAAGGTTCAGGAAATGTAGGAAATTTGTATTCTAAAAGAGACATAATAAAAGCCTAGGCTGAACACAGAACAGATAGGAAGCATCTATAAATCATATGCTAACTATATGCAAATATGTATGCTATGGCTTTAGGGAGATTCTAGAAGTGGCCTTATCACCCAATGCTTCTTTGGTTTCTCATTAGCTATATTTAGATACTAATATCCTTTCACAGACCTATAAATGAATTTTCAAACTAGATTCCAGTTAAACTTGGCCATATTAGGAGAAGTCAAAGTGGTCACAAAATTCCATATAGTAAAAATGTACTCTACAATAGGGAGGACTTTGCAGGACTCACACTCAAATAATAAAACAAATTCACTCAACTCTAAGTGCCAGGCAGTGTTCTAAGTGTTTCATATTTCTCTCATTTGTATTATTCAGTCTCAAAATGGCCTTATGGGAGGCATTATCTCCATTGTATGAACATAGGAACTACCAAGGTCTACAAAGATTAAGCGAGTTAACTAATTAGCAGATGCAAAATCTGTATTTGCATCAACCCTAATAACTCCAGATCCTGGGCTCATTACCACTACTCTACATCACCTCTCACACACACAAATGGGGGAAACAAATGAAAAGAAAAGTAAATTTCCAGGACTAAGGGGAAAAGGACTAGGACTTGGCATTTCTTATGTTTTTTGGGTCTTTTCATCTTTCTGTTTCTTTTCATCTTTTAATGGGTAATATGAATAATGGTGGCTCAGATGGTAAAGAATCTGCATGCAATGCAGGAGACCCAGGTTCAGTCCCTCAGTCAGGAAGATCCCCTGGAGAAGGGGACGGCTACACGCTAGTATTCTTCCCTGGAGAATTCCATGGACAGAGGAGCCTGGTGGGCGACAGTCCATGGGGTAACAAAGAGTCAGACATGACTGAGTGACAACTGAGTCGCTTTTTCATGAGTAATATCACAGGAAATCAGATAAAAGGAATTTTTTCCAATTCATCTTCCTTACTAACATATTGAAAATTGAGAATATGTAAATTCATAATGTTCCTTCCAATCTTTATCTAGATGTGAGGCTAAAGAAAAATGGAACATCAATAGCTCAGAAGTCCAGCAAATGTGGCAGACACCTTTATTCTCCCAGTCAAAGATGTCTACATTTTATTTTTTTGTTCATAAAAATTTGTAATTAAAATTGCAAAGAGCAGCCTAATCTCATTTTAGTGCCTCCATACATCACTGGTTTCGCTGACCTAATAAAAAGAGCTCATATTTCCCATATCAATTGATGCACCAAATCACTGATTAGCTAGGGTCCATTTTGTGTATGGATGAGGGTGGTGTTTAATATATCAACTCCATTAGCTGCTTAATGCCATTTCGAGATGTAACAAAGCAAATTCAAAAGCCTATTCAACAAACTTCCTGACAATATGATGGTCCTGGTCTTGATTTCCTGTAACTCATTACTTCTTTTATATTTTGTCACCACTTTTCAAAAGCTCAGGAAAGTCAGAGAGGGTCAAGACAGGCCAATAATACCAAATTCCCTTTTCACTGCTTCCCATTTTTCATAGATCATTTCATTAGCAATGACCTGAATGAACAGATGCAAGTCAAGGAATAGCCTCAAAATTCCCCCGAAACACCTAAGAACAACCCATTGAAGTCACGCTGTCCTCCGGGTCAGAGACTCTGGGGTGGATGAGAGGGGGAAGGGCCTCTCGCCTCCCTCGTCAAGGCTGCGGGCACAGCAGACTCCGGTGTTGTTACTCACATGTCAACGCTGTCACTTCTGCTCAGGGGGCTGCTGAAATCCCCACGACAGTCACACTGTGTGACATGAAGCCAGCTACCGCTAAGTGAGGTTTAGGGAATAATTAGAAAGCAGGCATTTTGACTTTTAAATATTCTACTGTCTTTAAGTGGCTTAAATAATTTCTAAGCAGAAGTGCCTGCGGGGGAGAGCAGGGTGTCAGCAGCAGAATGGATGTTGTTGCTAACAGCCAACAGCTGGAAAGGGACTGTGACAATGCCCTCTGCTTTGCAATACTTTCCCAGTATCCTGAGCTACACTGGCTCTGGAGTCGAATAGCACAATATGGGAAACAAGAGCTCATCTATCTACTTGTCAGAGGCGCTGCAGGCACTCCACGTACAAGCCTTCGCAGCTCGACCTGGGTTGAGCCAGACCACGACCTAAAAGGAAGCTTTTCAGGAGTGACAGGCATTTTATGGTAATTAATTCTCCAGGAGGTGCAATCCCCAATGTCACCTGAGCATAGAGGAAAATGTAGCAAATTCAACTGCTCCAAATTCTTTATGTAGATCACACTGAAAGGGGGCTATATCAGAGATTCTGAAGGAAAATGAAGTGTTTCTGTGAAGACTGCCATGATAATCCCCTGGATGTTTTAACTGGATTTCACTCTTGCTTTTCCATCAAAGCAAGAACTCCTTGTGCAACTGAAAGCATTTTTAGATTGGGAAGACCTCCTGTGCTATAGCTTTTCCTGTTGTCCTTTTTATTAGAAACACCAACATTCCTACTTAGCGTTTCTTTCCCCTGTCCCCCTACTCCCCAGTTCTAGTATCTGTATTCATCTCTTAATTGGTCTCCAAATTTTCTCTTACATCTAACCTGTGTAATATTGCCAGATTAATTTCCTAGAGTACACTTTGCTTTAGACCCTTACTCAAAAAAGCAAAACAAAAAGAAATCGAAGTCCAAAGTCTAATTAGGCTGACTTTAAGGCCCTTTAGAGTGTCTGCTGGAGTAGGAAATGGCAACCCACTCCAGTATCCTTGCCTGGAAAATCCCATGGACAGATGGAGGAGCCTGGTAGGCTACAGTCCATGGGGTCTCAAAGAGTCGGACACAACTGAGTGACTTCACTTTCACTTTTTCCAGAGTTTCTACAAGGACTTCCTTTGCCTTCTAGGCTCTTCTCTTCTATTTATTTACCTTCTCTCTTTTTCTTTTCTTCTTCCTTAGAACCTGGTAGTAGCTGAAGTTATTCTTTGTTCAACTGATCTTTTAAACAAAGAAAGAGAGAGAGAACTGGAGAGTTAGAAATGGATTTGTGCCAATTAGGATCTTTTCCCCATCATGTGACATGAGAAAGGGAAGATAAAGAATTAAAAACATTCAGACAGCAAATGCTGAGGGACAGGGTCCACTCTCCAAATGTTTTCCTCTGCACCTCAGTGCCAAGATCACCCCCCAAACAGTCCTCAGATCCTTGTGTGTTTTCCCAACTCTCAGAACAGATAAGAGCTACCACGTTTTTTAATAAATACAGTATTCTGTCAACAGTGTAAGCTAGTCCTGCTTAATATCTAATGTCAAAAATTTCCAAATATAAAGAGCCAAAAGGAAAGAAAATGAAAGATGGGGAAATGTAATAAGGTCCAGAAACTTTCACCTATATGATTTCATTTATTTCTCACACAGTCTTGGGAGATGGTAACTATAATCTCCCTACTTACAGACACAGCAACAGAGTCTTGGCTATTATTAAGTAATTTTGCCAAAAATAGGCAACCAGTGATTGGGAGTGATGAGATTCAAATTCAAGTATGTCTGGCCCAAGGCTCATGGCGTTTCACTTTCTACTTCTCATTATGCAAGGAAACAAAAACTCTTGAATACAAGAAGTAAAAACCTTGCAGATTTATTGCACTTAACCTACACCTTTTCTGAAAAAATCAGAGCTAGCCACATCCAATGGTCCAGGCAACATTTGAAAGTTGGTCTTCTTACTGAAAACCTTCCCACTGAAAACCTTCACACTGATTCCATTCTCTTAATACCAAAACAGCCTTACTCAAAACAGGCTTGCCTCAGGAAACTCTTAAGCCAAGTATCATGCAAAGAGCAATCAATTTTGCTATCAAGGCTTAAACATCTAGATATGCACACTGTTGTTTGACTTTTAAAAATTTATCCTTAATGGAATCTAATCCAAAACCACCAGAGTGACAAGAAAAGATATAAAGAGAGCCCCTTTTTACTTTCATCTTCCTTTGGAACAATAAGTCTGGGGCCCTTAGGAAGAATGAATGAAAAAGAACAGAGGTGTAAAATTGGCACATGACAAATTTAAGATAAAATTAATAAACTATTAATAGGACTTCCCTGTAGCTCAAATGGTAAAGAATTTGCCTGCAATGCAGGAGACCAGGGTTCAGTCCCTGGGTTGGGAAGATCCTGTGAAGGTTATGGCAACCCACTCCAGTATTCTTGCCTGGAGAATCCCATGGACAGAGGAGCCTGGTGGGCTACAGTCCATAGGGTCGCAAAGAGTCAGACATGACTAAGCAACTAACACACACACACAAACAGAATAGATTGTCACTCTTCTTTTATTGAAGCATAGTTGATTTACAGTGTTGTCTTAGTTTCTGGTGTACAGCAAAGTGACTCAGATATACATAGAAAGATATAGGTAAAAATATCTATTAATATATCTATAAGGAGAAGGGGACGACAGAGGATGAGATGGCTGGATGGCATCACTGACTCGATGGACGCGAGTCTGAGTGAACTCCGGGAGTTGGTGATGGACAGGGAGGCCTGGCATGCTGCGATTCATGGGGTCGCAGAGTCGGACACGACTGAGCAACTGAACTGACTGATGTTCTTTACAGAAACGTTTCCATTATAAGTTAATACAAGGTATTACTGGGGCTTCCCAGGTAGCACAGTGGTAAAGAATCCACCTGCCAAGCAGGAAACACAGGTTTGACCCTGGGTCAGGAAGATCCCCTGGAGAAGGAAATGGCTCCCCACTCCAGTAGTCTCCCCTGCAAAATCCCATGGACAGAGGAGCCTGGAGGGCTACAGTCCATTGGGCCACAAAGAGTCAGACACAATGGAGTGACTGAGCACATACAAGGCATTAAATGTAGTCCCCTGCGCTAAATTTGTAAATAAAACATTTATTAAGTTCCTTTTATATGCAGAGAAGTTTTTACTTATCTGAACAAAACTAACAAGGGACTTAGAAAAACAAGAAATGTCACATAACAGACTGTAATCCTAAGAAAAGCCACTTACTTTATTAAACTTTGTGGGTCACCATGGCACAGCTTAGTTTGGCTAAGCGTTCATTATTTATATGCCTCGTGGCTGTTTTCAAAGGGTCTCCAGCCCTATATCATCCATTCATGAATTCATTCATGCAACAAGTATTTATTGCCTACTCAGCTCTTTTTGGTTTCTATCATTTTCCTCACAGATACACAGATTTCATAATGGGATTTATTCCTATTACTCAACCATAATTTTCCCCCTTAAATTTCCTTTACCTTTTCCACTTCATTTCATTCGGTATATTTGTCTTCCCAACCTCACAGTTTCTTCCAGCCTTGAGGACTCACAGTGGACAAGTTTAATAGGCTGGAATCAAAGTTGAAGTCATTAGTAGGGGAAAGGGGTGTGTGCTTGTGCATAAATATTTCCAGCAAGATGAAGAGAGCAGCATAGCACACACAATTACACATTTTCCCAAATTAAACTGAAAATGCAGTTGAACATTTCAAAA
The DNA here is from genome assembly GCA_917880005.1 of Nanger dama. Taxonomy (NCBI): domain Eukaryota; kingdom Metazoa; phylum Chordata; class Mammalia; order Artiodactyla; family Bovidae; genus Nanger; species Nanger dama. The sequence goes on from CAKJTW010000007.1 coordinate 45,615,634, forward strand.
CTCTGGCACTCAAAGTTGTTTTCACTGTTGATATAATTATACTATTGGGCAATTTAATTAATTTTGTGTTTTATTACAAAAGTTCATGATTCTGCCTAAATGGAATTAAATTAATGGAATATAAATCAGTCTGTCACATCTCCAAGAATTTTCATGAAGGGTATCTGGCTTTAATTTGTAAAATCCAGTAAAGTCTCTACATGATAAAATTAATCATCCTTCTCTCATATCATTTCATCTAAAATTCAGGTTAAAAATGAATAATTTTATGTTCTCATTAACCATTTTGTTGCAAAATACTAAAATTCTTAGATAAGCATTAAATTAGACCACAGAGACAATTCAAAATGTTCATTAAGTTGACTCCTTCTGCTTGGAAAAAAAAAAAAAATCAAAGAAAAATCACTAGTAGATCATCATCAAAACACTACTATATGGTAAAGAGGCTAAGGGGGTTGTTTTATGCAATTGTAAGTTGATGGCTAAGAATGCCCAGGACAATAATCAGTTTATAAATTTAGTTTAAGAAAAAGAGGGTGTAATTTGCTCCTTCTTAACCTTACCCTAAAATTCAATTTCCATGCCAAAAGCATCTCTTCAAAAAGTTGTGTAAAGTGGTGTCTTCCATCAAGATCATTTCAACCCGGAAATGTACTGTTTTACCCAAAATTCTTACTCCTCTATATCACTGTGACATTATTTTCCTTCTCCCCTCCACCTCTCCTTCTGTCTCCCTCCCTCTCATTCCTCCCCCATCTCTAATTGCAGGTTACTCTTTTCAACACCACTATTAAATAGTTAAGCAAATACCACAGTCGTCAGTTCAGTTCAGCTCAGTTCAGTCGCTCAGTCGTGTCCGACTCTTTGCAACCCCATGAATTGCAGCACCCCAGGCCTCCCTGTCCATGTCAGTTAACAGATGAGAAAATTGAGACTTGGCCTGCTGAATGACTTTGAGAGTAGTTTAGGGTAGGAAAAATACTGAAGAATTTGAAGTCAGAGGTTCCAGATTCTATTCCTTACTGCCCCTGCAGTGAGCTAGGTGCTCCTGGATTTGACAGCTCTTCATTTTTCAGCTCATTTTCTTTAGCAATAAGATGAGACAGTATAAATCAACTGTAAGGTACATTTCAGCTCTAAATTATAAGCCTTGTCCAACACTGAGAGAATGAGTATTAGGAAGTGTGTGTGTGTGTGTGTGTGTGTGTGTGTGTGTGTGTGTGTGCATACGTGCTCTCAGTCGTGTCTGACTCTGCGACACTATGGACTGTAGCCTGCCAGACTCCTCTGCCCATGGGATTCCCCAGGGAAGAATACTGGAATGGGTTGCCATTTCCTCTTCCACAGGATCTTTCTGACCCAGGAATTAAACCCCTCTCTCCTTAGTCTCCCACGTTAGCAGGTGGATTCTTTACCACTGTGCAACCAAGGAAGTCCAGGAATTAGGACGCATGCACGTGTGTGTGTGTGTGTGTGTGTGTGTGTGTGTGTGTGTGTGTGTGAGAGAGAGAGAGAGAGAGAGAGCATGCGCTTAGCCACTCAGTCACGTCTGACTCTTTGCAAGCCTTTGGACTGTACCCCACAAGGCTCCTCTGTCCATGGGATTTTTCAGGCAAGGATACTGGACTGGAGAAGGTTGTCAGGTCATTCTCCAGGGGATCTTCCCGACCCAAGGACTGAACCCACATTTCCTGTGTCTCCTGCATTGCAGGCAGATTCTTGGCTCACTGAAGCACTGGGGAGAATTAGGATACAGGTCTTCAATTACTCATCCAGTCCTCTATCCACTGCTTAAGTCAACAAACCTGAAAGTTAAAGATCCTCCCTGCCTCTTTGGAACATCTTTGTTCATCATTTCCCATCAAAACAATCCAACAGACTATGAAGGAAAAGGGGCAAAATATGTGAAATTTCATTAGACATCAATTCATTCAGACCCTGATATTATTTTTGTGGGCCAGCAATTACCTTCATAATTTTTTAAAAATATATCAATTCAGTTAAAACAAAGTTCAAAGAAGGAAATAAAAACATTTAGTATGACATTATTAAGAGCTGCTCCAGGAACCTGGCCCAAGCATTCAATTAGCTGTCTGACCTTAAACAAGTAAGTGAACGGGAACTGGTCTGAATAATTCCTAAATTTTTTTATAATTCTGAAAATTTTAATTGTTTCAATCAACAGCAGCAAAGATTATAGAAATGCTTGCCTTAGTCTTCAAAGAAACACACATACACACACACAGATTAAAAGTAGCCTGCACCTAGTCTTTGCCAAGGGCTTCCCAGGTAGCATTAGTGGTAAAGAACCTGTCTGCCAACGCAGGTAGACTTAAGAGACACAGATTCAACCCCTGGGTCAGGAAGATTCCCTGGAGGAGGACACAGCAACCCACTCCAGTATTCTTGCCTGGAGAATCCTATGGACAGAGGAGCCTGACAGGCTGCAATCCATAGGGCAGCATAGAGTCAGACATGACTGAAACAAGCGACTTAGCATGCATGCATGCAGTCTTTGCCAGAAGACTGCGAAGCAAGGGTAGGTATGCAAGTATTTTATGTGGATCCTCACTGAGCACTCAGTCCAAAGAGAATGCCGAGAAAATCTAAGCATGAACAATGAGGGAGAGTGCCAGTAGCTATGAGACCTAATGGACCAATGAAATTGGTTTGCCTGCTTTCTGAGGCTTCTTTCAGATGTTTTTGGGGGAAAAAAAAAAATTGCCAAGAATTAGGGCAACGAAAAGCATCCTCCCAATGAAAAATATGGTGTGTGACTAGACCCTCAGTTTCTCAACTATGTCAAGGCTTTGGGCCTCCAAGCAGAGCTGTCACAGGCACCATGATTGTTAACTACGTAGCTTGACAAATGTTTTCTCTGTCAGAGTACCAATTCTGACCCAGCATATACCAGTCACAGGCAGTATATACAGATTGCTTCTTTTCCCCACTTAGGAAGAAGCTCTGGAACTGCGTGAGAAAATTAACCTACTCAGACCAGAGAAGCAGAGATCTGTTTCATTTGCATCTGTTGCCAATGGTTGTAAATGGCTATAACACAAAGAATATTTCTTTAAAGCTACAAGAAGTTAAGTGAAAAAGCCAAGAAGTAATGACTCTTCCATAATGAAAGAGTTCAAAAATACCTCTTAAAAGCCATTTTTGAATGCACAGAACCCATAGCTCCTACAAAATGTTTTTAGAGGTCCATCTGCTGAGCATCAGTATTCAATTGAGCTTTATGGATATAAGAGATCCTCCATTCTACACATGAGATACAATGTTCGGAAGTATACCTAAGGTAATGTGCTACTGTTCTGACAATGTAATATAGTTTGAGTTGAAGAGTTTATTTAGACAGTGGTGGGGGGCAGCAGTGCAAATGGAGAGTTAGAAATCATTGGCAAGGAAGTAAATTGAAAATATAAATCAAAAGTAAATCTTTGTTTTCAGCAAGCTGGACGTTAATAAATGAACAGATATAAGAGGGCAACCATGGCTTAAATTATGTCTCATAAAGCCAAAATTTTGTTTCCTTTTATAGTTAATTTAATATAGCTTTATGAATTCAAATACACAGAGTATGAGAAATAGAAAATCAAACATTTTTGTTTTAGTTCGTTTTTCTGCTCAAAATCAAATACGCCAGAAAAAAAGTTATGTTTTCAAGCTTGTCGAATTCCTTCTCCACCATGATTCACTGATCCCTGGTATGTTATGTCTGGCCTGGAAGAGAAGCAGATGTCATTCCAATAAGACCTCTGTTTCCTTGAACCTGCATCTTCATTCATCATTTTTGTCACATGCTGAGCACACATAGCCACTTGGACCAGACTCAAGGTCCCACCGCCTCTGAATTCTAAAGAGATGGGCAGATTACTGTATAAAATTGCTCAAACTACAGAAACCTTGAAATCAAGTAATAATGGTGAACAATCATAAAATTATTTATATTACTCCTGACTGGGGAATAATTAATGAGTTAATCAGTTATCACCAGGTTGAAACAGAATTCTTTATCTCCTTTTACAAATGTTATGCTTTTAGGTAAGATCCCTATAAGTCAGTATATAAGGTTTTCCCCCTTATGTAGACAGGGAGTGGCAAAATAGTGAAATCCTGTGTTTCTTAATTTCTCTTCCTGGCAAGGTGAAAGTTAGCAGACTTGAGTTCTGTCTCCAACATGTGTGACTGAGGTAAGATATTTAACTATCCTGTGCCTCAGCATCACCACTTACAAAATAAATTACCAGCACCTAGCTTTCCTTCCTTCCCATTTCAGAGCAGAGGCTCTATCTAGAAAAGTGCCTGATGACTTTACAAGAATGGTGAGTACCTTTCCAAAGAACTGTTCTTTTCTGTAAGAGTCAGCAAATAAATGATTGGCAAAGAAACAGCCCTTAGGACACATGGAAAGAAAACCCCGCATCTCATATTTGGTTTGAACGAATGACATGCACACCAATGTGTATTGTATCAAGCCACTTTTTATTTTATAGGTTAGTGGCGTCCAATAGCATCTGATATTTAATATTGGCCCAAACACTTTTGGAAGAAGTGACAAAAGTGGACACTGATAAATATCTGGCAATTTCTTCTCAACTTGTGCTCACAAATGACTTGTGAATGTAAAAATTCTGGGCTGAACACTACTCAAATTCTGGCCCTCTCTGGGAAGTGTCATTCTATCTGGACAATGAATGTAACTCGGGCCACAAGACTCTGCAGACTGTATACAGAAAGAGGGAAGTCTGTTCTCATTGTGAGCTGAAATGCCCTGGTTTAGAAATAAAGCTTTACCTTTCACCCTTCCACTAAAGCTGTAACAGCCTTCATTTCCATTAAAAGATCCACTCCTTTCCTTTTTCAATGGCACCGCAAAGGAAAATAGGAGCAGAGGTTACTCATCAAAACACAATATTCAGTATGTCCGTTTTCTCCCGTATGGAATATTACGCCAGCTGATTAAAGTCTTGGAATCAAGTCTTCTAAAGTGGTCACAAGTTGATCTTTAGTTTAAGCCAATTCATTTTCTTTTCAGCCCTATACTACAGTTTTGCAAACACAGCTTGCAAAAGGAGAGTACCCCTTTTGATGAATTTATACATAGGAGAATAATAACATAATTCATAGAATAATTCAGTGACTCATTTGGGATTGTACAGAAAGCATGGCACGGCATACCATTACAAGTTTACTCTTGATAATTTGAGACACAGGTATTCAGCCCATCTGTCCACAATTCACTCCACAGTACCTAGCGACTCAAATGATGAAATCAGTAGTAAAAGTTAGACTTCTCGACTCCATTTTTTAAAAATTATTCTTGTCTTTTGCATTTACCAAAGAAAAAGATTTCTACACAATGTTTTTCCATATCCATTTCCCATCTGTGAAACACAATTTACCACAAGCACATAAATACAAGGCAGTGGCTCCTAAAGATGAATATCTAGCATGGTAATCCCCATGAATAGGGAAATACATGATTTACAAAAAAAAAAAAAATGTTACATCGCCCAGCGGGGATTTCATCATTGAGACTCCAGTGAACACTGATTGCTAGGAAAGCTGCCCCATCCTTCCCACCTTTCCTATGAGCAAGCAAATTTCTCTAGAACCGTGTGTTCCTTTTTAAAGGGCCCTTTTGTACTCATTCTTAATTTTGAGTATATCATAGATTGAGGGATGAGAGACACAGTAGAAAATGGAAAGAAGACTTGGTTGCTAAAACATATCATCAGAGAATCTTCTGCATCCTTCTCCATGAATTGTCCTAATTCTACCACTTCTTCAGTCATTAGTCGCTTAACATGGAAAAGAACTAAGGGCTTAGAGAAGATGAGGAATTGTGTAGCCAGGGAAGCAAAGTGCACAGTGAAGAAGAGACGGGCTTTGTTCTAGACCCTGTAGTGATTAAAACTGACCATCCCCTTTAAACTCTAAACACCAAAGACACAGAAAATTGTCCATTATTTCGTTGTTCACTGGCAATCTGCCAAGCCACAAAGGCAGTCCTCTATATTTTTCTTTCAAAATTATGTACAGAGCATATATTAGAAACATCATTTTGGAATTTATCAGTACCAATATCGATAGTCTTCAAATCAATCATATCCCACACAACTCAGTAATTCCTAAGCTGAGGAAGTTTAATCAATAAAACACTGAATTTTCTTGCCTTATGACCCAGCAATCCCACTGCTGGGCATACACACCGAGGAAACCAGAATTGAAAGAGACACATGTACTCCAATGTTCATTGCAGCACTGTTTATAATAGCCAGGTCATGGAAGCAACCTAGATGTCCATCAGCAAATGAATGGATAAGAAAGCTGTGGTACATATACACAATGGAGTACTACTCAGCCCTTAAAAAGATTAAATTTGACTCAGTTCTAGTGAGATGGATGAAATTGGAGCCGATTATACAGAGTGAAGTAAGCCAGAAAGAAAAACACCAATACAGTATACTGACACATATATATGGAATTTAGAAAGACAGTAATGATGACCCTATATGTGAGACAACAAAAGAGACACAGAGGTATAGAACGGACTTTTGGACTCTGAGGGAGAGAGAGACGGTGGGATGATTTGGGAGAATGGCATTGAAACATGTATACTATCTTGTAAGAAATGAAGTGCCAGTCTATGTTCAATACAGGATACAGGATGCTTGGGGCTGGTGCACGGGATGATTCAGGGAGATGATATGGGGTGAGAGGTGGGAGGGGGCTTCGGCATTGGGAGACCGTGTTTACCTGTGGCTGATTCATGTCAATGTATGGCAAAACAAATACAGTATTGTAATGTAGAATAAAGTATTAAAAAAATAAATAAATAAAATAAAATAAATTAAAAAATAAAACACTGAATTTTCTTAAAGCAAATGGTTCTTTACATGTTCTGGATTAACAGCATATTTGTACATTTACAATATTTAGGAAAACACCCCCACCACAAAATGCCCTGTTAGGGATATACAGTCATCTTGGAAACTGAGACATCTCCACACATTTTTTTTTTGGTGGTTATTCATGACTCCTATTTGGTTGGTTGGTTGGTTGTGTTTTTTTCCCTTTTGGTCTCTTTTCTGCTGATTAAAATATTTAGAGTCATTTTCACATGTTGAGTAACTAAGAAAGCAGACGATCATGCCAACTGTTCAGCATATTGAAGAGGGTAATATTTTTGTGATGATAGTTTCTAAATATAGAATAGATGCAAATACTGAATACTATCTCTCCCTCTCCTTCCTTTCCCTCACCCTCTCTCCTTCCAATTCAATGGAAAGAAAAAAGCATCTTTGAAAAGAAACATGATGATTTCTATCTTTCAGTCCATTTTAGTTTCCAGACTGGAGCGAAATATTTGGCCCATCACACTATTCCTTTCCTTGTTCTTTCACATTGGACTTGGCAATGATTTCTTTGGATATGACACTAAAACACTAAAAGCATGAGCAACAGAAGCAAAAATCAACAAGTGGGACTATATTGAATTTAAAAGCTTCCACACAACAAAAATAGCAATCAACAAAATGACAAGGCAACCTAATTTGCATACCATATATCTGATAAAGGGGTTACTATGCAAAATACACTCTACAAGGAACTCATACAACTCAATAACAAAATGACAATTTGACTTTAAAATGGGCAGAGGACTTGAATGGACATTTTTCCCAAAGACATGCAAAAGACCAACACATACCTGAAAAGTGTTCAACATCACTAGTCATCAGTGAAATGTAAACCAAAATCAGAATGAGATATAAACTCATACCTGTTAGAATGGCTATTATCAAAAAATAAAGATATAAATGCCAGTGAGGATGCGGGGGAAAAAAAGGGAACCTCGGCATACCATCGATCGGAATGCAAATCAGTACAATCACTCAGGAAAAAATATGGAGATTTTTCAAAAATTAAACATAGAATTACCACATGATCTTAGCAATCCCACTTCTGGGTATATATCCAAAAACTATGAAATCACAGTCTCAAAGAGATATGCACACTCCAATGTCCCCTGAAGCACTAGTCACAATAGCCAAGACATAGAAACAACCTCAGTGTCTGCTGTCAGATGCATGGATACAAACAAGTGAGATATCGATACACACACACACACACACACACACACACACACACACACACACAATGGGACCAATGTTCAGCAAATAAAGAAAGAAGATCCTGCCTTTGTGACAACATGAACTTCGAGGGCATTATCTAAGTGAAATAAGTCATATAAAGAAAGACAGATGAACTTACTGATATGTGGAATCTAAAAACATCAAACTCATCAAAACAATGAGTAGAATGGTAGTTGCTGGGACTGAGGGGTGGGAAAATGGGGAGAGGCTGGTCAAAGGGTACAAATGCTCAGTTACAAGATAAGTTGCAGGGATGGATCTAATGTACGCTATGTGCTCAGTCACTTCAGTCGAGTCTGACTCTTTGAGACACAGACTGCAGCCCGACAGTTTCCTCTGTTTATGGGCTTCCCCAGGCAAGAAGACTGGAGTGGGTTGCCATGCCCTCCTCCAGGGGATCTTCCTTACCTACGGATCAAAGCTGTGTCTCATGTTCCCTGCATTGGCAGGTGGGTTCTTTACCATTAGCGCCACCTGGGAAGCCCAATGTACACTAACGTTAAGTCGCTCAGTCGAGCACGACTCTTTGCGACCCCATGGACCGTAGCATACTACCGCTCCTCCATCCATGGGATTTTCCAGGCAAGAGTACTGGAATGAGTTGCCATTTCCTTCTCCAGGGGATCTTCTCGACCCAGGGATCGAACCTGGGTCTCCCACATTGTATGCAGACGTTTTACCATCTGAGCTAGCAAGGAAGTTTTTAATGTACACTATGGTGACCGTATTTAACAATACTATATTATAAACTTGAAAGTTACTATGAGAGTAGAGCAATAATGTTCTCACTAAAACAACAAGAACAGCAATGAAACGGCAATTATATGAGGTGAGAGATATATTAACAAACCATATGGTGGTAAATATTTCCCTATATATTTATATATGTGTGTGTGTGTGCACATCTGTGTGTGTGCGCACACTAAGTCACTTCAGTCATGTCTGACTCTTTGCAACCTTATGGACTGTAGCCTGGCAGGCTCCTTTGTCCATTGGATTCTTCAGACAAGAATACTGGAGTGGGTTGCCATGTCCTCCTCCAGGGGATCTTCCCATCCTAGGGATCGAATCCTCGTCTCTTATGTCTCCTGCATTGGCAGGTGGGTTCTTTACCACTAGAGCCACCAAAATCATCCTATTCTACATTCTATCTTTAAATGTATACAATGTTATATGTCAATTATGTCTCAATAAAGCTGAGGAAAAAAAAAGATTATGAGAGAGAACCAGCTCCAATGGACATAAGATAAAGTTAAAGGAACCAGAGAGCAACTTGCCAACCTCTGCTGGATCATAGAAAAAGAAAAAGAATTCCATAAAAACATCTACTTCAGCTTTATTGACTATGTTAAAGCCTTCGACTATGTGGATCACAACAAACTGTGGAATATTCTGAAAGAGATGGGAATATCAGACCACCTTACCTGCCTCCTGCAAAATCTGTATGCAGGTCAAGAAGCAACAGTTAGAACCAGAAAAGGAAAAACAGACTAGTTCCAAATTGGGAAAGGAGTATGTTAAGGCTGTATATTGTCACCCTGCTTATTTAACTTATATGCAGAGTACGTCATGAGAAACGCTGGGCTAGAAGAAGCACAAGCTAGAATCAAGATTGCCGGGAGAAATATCAATAACCTCAGATATGCAGGTGACACCACCCTTATGGCAGAAAATGAAGAGGAACTAAAGAGCCTCTTGATGAAAGTGAAAGAGGAGAGTGAAAAAGTTGGCTTAAAACTCAACAGTCAGAAAATGAAGATCATGGCATCCGGTCCCATCACTTCATGGCAAATAGATGGGGAAATAGTGGAAACAGTATCAGACTTTATTTTGGGGGCTCCAAAATCACTGCAGATGGTGATTGCAGCCGTGAAATTAAGACACTTGGAAGAACAGTTATGACCAATTTAGACAGCATATTCAAAAGCAGAGACATTACTTTGGCAACAAAGGTCCATCTAGTCAAAGCTATGGTTTTTCCAGTGGTCACGTATGGATGTGAGAGTTGGACCATAAAGATGGCTGAGTGCCAAAGAACTGATTATTTTGAACTGTGGTGTTAGAGAAGACTCTTGAGAGTCCCTAGGACTGTAAAGAGATCACACTAGTCAATCCTAAAGGAAATCAATCCTGAATATTCATTGGAAGGACTGATGCTGAAGCTGAATCTCTAATACTTTGGCCACCTGATGCAAACAACTGACTCATTAGAAAAGACTCTGATACAGGGGAAAGTTGAAGGCCGGAGGAATGGGGGACAATAGAGGACGAGATCATTGGATGGCATCACCAACTCAACAGACATGAGTTTGAGCAAACTCTGGGAGATGATGAAGGACAGGGAAGCCTGGCATGTTGCAGTCCATGGCATCACAAAGAGTCAGACATGACTGAGTGACTGAACAACAACAACAAGAAGACAGCCTTTTTAATTAACACAGTGTGGTACTGGTGCATACAGAGGCAAATAGACCAATGGACGAGAAACAGATGCAAGGATATTCAGTATATGAAAAAAATCATCATCTGAAATCACCAAAGCAAATGTAGAATTTTAAACAAATGTTGCCAGAATGTCTGGTTAGCCATTGAAAAAATAAAATTAGATTGATACACCACCATACATAAGACATAAATGTAAAAGGATCAGAGTTCTAAATGTAAAACAGTAAAACCAAATATGTGCAAGAAGAAAATATGGATAATTATTATATTATCTGGGTGTAGGCTAAAGTTTTATATGACTCAAAATCAAGAAATAATTTTTAAAAAGTTGATAAATATGGTCCGATTAAGTAAATTTATTATGAAAGAAGGAAATTTTGATACATGCTAGAACATGGATGAATCTAGAGGGCTTTATGCTAAGAGAAATAAGTGCCATCACCAAAGGACAAAAATTATAAGACTATACTTATATGAGATACTTAGAGTAGTCAAATTCAAAGAGACAGAAAGCATAATGGTATTTGCCAGGGCCTGGAGGGAGGGAGAAATAGAGAGTTGTTGTTTAATGGATATAGACAGAGCTTCAGTTTTGCAAGATGAAAAGAGCTCTGGAAATTGGTTGCTCAACAATGAGAAGGTACTTAACAACACTGAACTGTATACTCAAAAGTATCTCAAAACGAAGATAGTAAGTTTTATGTTATATATATTTTAACACAGTGAAAAATAAAAATGAAATTTTTACAAAATTTTAACTGTCCTTGCCAGAAACCAGCACAAATTAGATTCCCAGGGAACAATACCTCATGAAATGTTCCCAGAAAAGCAAAGTAAGAAGCACACTCATGTCCTGCACCGTCAGAAGGAGCGATCTGCATTGATGCTTCTTATCTAGGAGGGTCCACTTAACTTCAGTCCGTACATTTGCAAAACACAAGAGAATGTGTGAAGTGCTTCTAGTATCAATCCCCACAGCCACCTCACCCTATCCCCCACTTTTTTTAATGCTTTATCAGGCACCAACTTCTATCATCCCATGAAAACTGGAAAAACCAAGACATGCCTACAGGTTGTGTACTATAAAAACAGATCAAGCATTTGCACAGAGGCATGGAAAATACTATCTTCTCCCCTCACCCACTACACACTAAATGACTTTGCCTAATTGCTTGAATTATCCATTATGAATAGCTCCTGAGTAGAGGTGTGAAAAAGAAACCTATTAAATCAACATCATGTATTCCCATTCCTAGTCTCAAGGGCATGCAGAGCCCTAAAAAAAAAAAAAAGATGTAAAACATGATGAAGGATCAAAGGTGTCAATTAGGTTCTAGCCCATCAAGAACTAAGACATTAAGGAAGAAATTAGTGCCTTTGGAAGATGTAAGAAAATAAAAAATGGGAATCGGAAAAATATTCAATAGGTCCACAGGAGCAGCTGTTTGAACTTTCATCGGTGATAGTAAAACATCTAGAGAAAAACGTATCAAAAAGACCGAATGGGTTTGTCTGCATAGAAAACTAGGATTCAGAGAGGCAAACAAGGTGATGCATGCTCAGAACTCCCACGGATAGGAAGACACAAGACAGAGGGAATCTTTGACTACTCTGGGTTCTACTATGCCTCTTATGAAGTAACCCCAAAGTCAAATATATATACATATATGTATACATATATATATATAGTTGCTGCTGTTTAGTCACTAAGTTGTGTCCGACTCTTTTGCAACTACAGAGACTGTAGCTGGTCAGGCTCCTCTGTCCACAGGATTTCCCAAAAAGAATACTGGAGTGGGTTGCCATTTCCTTCTCCAGGGAATCTTCCTGGACCAGGGATTTAACCAACATCTCCTCATTAGCAGGTGGATTCTTTATTGCTGAGTTACCAGGGAAACCATATGTATATATGGCTTACATATACATATATGCAAGTTTTGTTGCTGTTCAGTCACTCAGTCATGTCTAATTCTTTGCAACCTGATGGACTGCAGCACACCAGGCTTCCCTGTCCTTCACCATCTCCCAGAGTTTGCTCAAACTCACGTCCATCGAGTCGGTGATGCAGCCAACCATCTTAACCTCTGTCGTTCCCTTCTCCTCTGGCCTTCAATCTTTTGCAGTGAGTCAGCTCTTCACATCAGGTGGCCAAAGTACTGGAGCTTCAGCTTCAGCATCAGTCCTTCCAATGAATATTCAGGACTGATTTCCTTTGGGATTGACTGGTCTGATCTCTTTACCATCCAAGGGACTCTCAAGAGTCTTCTCCAACACCACAGTTTGAAGATATCAATTCTTCAGTACTCAGCCTTCTTTATGGTCCAGCTCTTACATCTATACATGACTACTGGAAAAACCATAGCTTTGACTATACAGCTTCAGAATATGTGTGTATAAAGTTTTGGTTACCAGTTGGATTCTCCAGAGTTACCATAATGAAAGGAAAGTGGTCTGAATAGTATTTCAGATATTCTCCTCACAGCAAAAGCACATTATCAACATGATCTTCTTGTTACAGTGAGTCTATTTCTTAGAGTTAACACTGGTAATGTTCAGTCTCGGGACGCTAGACCAAAGCAATTCTCCATGCAGGTACCATCCTGCAGGACCTGTGAGTGGCTGATAATCCAGTGCTTTTCTATCTGCTTTTTCCATAACTGTGTAATACAAATATTTTAAATGTTACCATATTTTTAAATAAAGAGTATAGGATACATTCCATGGAGCACCTTATGGTAGTAAACTCTGTTTACCCAAGTTCATGAAGACCCTGAATGTCCCATAAGAAACAGAGCATAAAAGATGGGAATGATTTTCTTGTCTATTCACCAATTTTCTAATCATTAGCCTTTCATAAAGACTGGTAATCAATCTTTCCCAGCCATTGAAGATTAAGTTGTATATAAGATGACCAATAATTTACTATCTACACTAAAAAACACTTTTGAAAGTAGTGAGAAGGTATTTTTGATATAGATGATAGGCATAAAACAAGGCTGCCTCAAGCAAATGGGTATATTATCATCTTTGTCTTATGGCCTTGATCATTGAATATTCATAATGTATCTACTCAGAGAATACTCATGACTAATACACTCTACAATTTAAAAAACAGTTGGAAGTTTTTAAAACAGAGAGATCTCAATTCATTATTCAAAAAGCAAAATAATCTCCCAAAGACAAGAAAACTTGTGATGACATTGGTCTGCTCATCTTACCAAAAATAATTTGTTCAGCTCAAGGTTAGTAAGAAAAGGAACTCCTACTGCTGCTGATAAAGCCATCTGTGCTTTGGAAACGGCTGACAGGTGCCTCCAGAAGAAGCAATCAAAAGTCATTAACGATCAAAATCATGACAATTAAATACAAGGATCTATCAGAGTCTTATTATCCACATTTCAATGAAAAGAATTCAAACACCATCTCTCTCAAAAGAGCAGTTACTTTACTTTCTAAGTTCATTGGTTGCACTCTGTTATGAGGGTTCTCAAACCTCTTTTCCTCACTGACCTACAAGGAAAGGAACAGCGATAATTATTAGAATAAGCTTGAGCCCTCAAAATTTTTCAAAAGCACATTCTTCTCTCATCGCAGATTTTTCAGCCTGACTGTATTCTGGGAAGATCTGGCATTTTTAAAGTTCAAAGTTGAAAGCCCACATTCTATAAATAAATCTACAATGAAGTGCTAAAAGGTTTATTTCTGATTTCTTATTTCACAAATTAGGAACTAAGTGTAAAAATATTGGGTCATAAAATGCTTAAAAAGTAGATTACTAGAAACTAATAGAATACATTATTATCTATTGAGCCAATGATGGGTCAAATGGCATTTTGAATCCTTGCAGAGAATATGAATATGACCTTCATGTATACCATTTACAGAAAGCAATTTTATTTACATTTTTAAATCCACATAAAGGTGAAGGATGATACTGCTGCAAAATGGAACATTTAATTTTTGCCCCAAGGCATAACTGAGCTCTCCCAAGGTCAAATGTAGTACAAGACTGAAATGAAGCCAGACTCTCTACCCTCATCTCATGCCAGAGGGCTTCCACTTTGGGCAGGAATATCTTGGATCTACTTTTAATCTTCAGAAATAGAAAAATCCTATATTCAACATAGACTGAGTAATTCTGTAAAATATTTTGTGAGCATTTTTTATTTTACCTTTAAATCACATATCCAACCACAGTAAAAATGCCTATGCTAAGCTAGTTAAAGGTTTGGGGCTATCTTGACTATAAGGTATTAAGCTAGGCCAATTTTTAAAACTTTCTTCATTTGCATTCATGTGCAAAGATTTTGCTTATAAAATAATATGGGAAATAATACAGGTTTGCATCCTCTGTTGTACCTGACCAGCTGTCAGAAAAATAGGACTCTCAAAGATAAATGCTGTAAGAAAAACTAGAGTCTATGCCTCATTGATACATGTGGTTGCATGCATGTGTGTGCTAAGTTGCTTCAGTCTTGTCTGACTCTTTGGCACTCTCTGGACTGTAATCCTCCAAGCTGCTCTATCCACGGGATTCTCCAGGCAAGAGTACTAGAGTGGGTTGCCATGTCCTCCTTCCCGACCCAGGGATCAAACCCACATCTCTTGCATTGTCTCCTTCACTGCAGGTGGATTCTTTACTACTGAGCCACTGAGGAAGCCCAGTGATATTATCAGTAAGTCATTGATATTAATGGTAGCCAGAGAACTAAATTTTTAAAAAGCAGTGCAAAAACCGGGCACAGTGTTTGGCTCAGGGTATAAACAAGAAAGGAGATTTTATCTTTTGCAGTCATCTCCACACCTTCCCCACTCTCAAGTCAAATCCAAGACACAAAATACTGTCTCTTTGTAGGAACCCTTCCTGGGTACCCAGAACAATGCCTTGGAAGAAGGCATATGGCAGCCTACAGGAGATATTTTGAGCAGCATATGGGACGGGTGCTTCTCTCATTGCACTAAACTATTTCATCTAGTACCTCTGGGGGGTTAATGTGCTACTACATCCAAGCGTGCAGCTAGAATGAACTTCAGAGCAGAAGTTCATCCCCTGTCCAGACGTCCTTGGACTTTAAAACCCACTGGGCTGTACATTTGCATTACCTTGTATGCAAAATTTAAAAGAATGTCATGTTAAAAGTAAATAAAAGCAAATAGTGTCCACAAATTAATCAATACTTAAAATTAGATCTTAATAACTGTCCACAGTGCTTGCCACCTAAAATTAAAACATCACAAGAATTCTCATTTCAATTGGGCAATCTGTTCATTGGGCCTGCCACTGAATCATCGCTTCATTTCTGTAAGCACTTGGATGGTTGTTGTAGAAATGTAGGCCATTTTGTTTTAATCACAATGGTTACTATTCCCATTAAAGTCATAAGGCTTACTGGGCAGACCTGGGCAAACTATACAGCAGTCAACCAGCTACAAGAGGGCAACAAAAGATGGGCTCGGTCTTAGGGTCGAGATGTGTGTCATCCCTGGAACAGCTGTGCTGGGAGCATGGGAGCCTGGTTCATAAACCTTTCCCTCCTCCTCCGTCCTTTACTATTGATTTGCCACTGCTATGTGCCAGCCACCTTTCTAAGCTCTCTGAAGCACATTATTGAGGTTAATACTTAACAACTCTGTGGAGTAGGAGATAGTGTTAGCCTCATTTTACAGGTTAGGTAATTAAGATCTGAGAGGTTAAAAAGTTTGCCCAAGGTCATAGAATTAAGAAAATATCTTGTCATTCTCTTTTCTTCTAATGAGGCTTTCCTGATGGCTCAGATGATAAAGAATCTGCCTGCAATCTAGGAGACCCAGGTTCACTCCCTGGGTCAGGAAGATTCCCTGGAGAAGAGAATGGCAACCCACTCCAGTATTCTTGCCTAGAAAACTCCATGGACAGAGGAACCTGGTGGGCTACAGTCCATGGGGTCACAAAGAGTTGGACACCACAGAGTGACTAACATTCTGACTTTTTCACTTTCTCCTAATAAGTGTTTTATCAATATCTTTCCCCATAAGAATTGAAGTGAGAGATAAGAGAGGGGAAAGAAAGGAAGAAGACAGATTTAAATTGACTGAACAGGTCCTATTTTCTCTCTCCTGTGGCCAAGTCTTCACTGGACCAGGAAGTTCCCTACTTTCTCATCATAACTCTTCCGTTCCTACCATGAATTCAGTGTTGACTCTGCATAGGTGCCAGGATATCATCCACCTAGCTTGCAGTAGTGGTCTCTGGGAGCATATCATCCATCTTTGGGTACGTTGATTTTCTGTTAAAACTTCTCATTTTTTTTCAGCATTTGTCTGGGGGGCCAAGGGGGAAACCATCAATCTGAGAAAT
This sequence comes from Nanger dama, assembly GCA_917880005.1. Taxonomy (NCBI): domain Eukaryota; kingdom Metazoa; phylum Chordata; class Mammalia; order Artiodactyla; family Bovidae; genus Nanger; species Nanger dama. The sequence goes on from CAKJTW010000007.1 coordinate 45,632,578, forward strand.
ATGCAAATCCATCTGGTCACACATTAATTAGAGCTGTTCTAATTGTGAAGGATTTCAGTCAAGAATGCAAGGTAGGATTAAACATCTCAGGCCAAATCATTCACTTTTCATGCTTCCACACTCCAGAGCCTTCCAGCCTGACAGCAGAGCTGCAGATCTGGAAACGGTGCTCAGCTCACATGTGCTGCTGCCAGATCTGCTTTAGCTTGATAATGGCTAGAGATGGTGGCTGCCTCTGGTACAGCTATTCATAACTCTGCCTTATTAAACGCAAAGAAGTAAGGTTGAAAATATAACACAAGGCACTCATCATTCAATTACATATTTCTTGTGAAAGAGGCAAAAACTCTGCCATGTTCTGCAAAATCTCAACATCAATAGCAATTAAATTTCACATCAAGACCAGAGAAATACTACACTAACTACACATGAATAACGTCTTTTCATATGCAGTGGTTTGCATCTTTCTCTGCATTTAATTCTGTAAGACAATAAATGATGGTGCCCTGGTACAAAAAACTACTCACAAATTAATTAGAAAAATTATGTGAGTAAAGGTATTTTATATTTCCAATTTCAGAGGTCATGTAGTCAGTCCTATTACCAACACCATAGCTGCTCTAACAGCAAATCACAACTCATCATTCAACAATTCAGTTTTAGAATCAAACCTGGAATTAACTGTGGCATTTTCATTGAAAACTTCTCAAACAAAAGTATAATGAATCTCATGTAATCCAACACATGTTTTAAAGAGTATTCCATCAAACACTGAGCAGCATTAGTAATGCATGTAGATGATTAGTAAACTAGAGAACTCTCATTTAGAGGAGATGTTAACACAGTAGTCTAGTGGCCATTTTTACAAGGAGAAAAAAACAAAGTATGACTATTCTAGAAGTTTACTCAGTAAACTCCGAGTGAAGTGGGGGAAGGAGGAAGAAGATTTTGAAAATGTCACTATGCTTTCAAGCAGTGTATAATTAAATTCTCAGTTCAGTAAAGTAGGGGAGGGGAGGAACTGTTTCATTCCCCAAATGAAATGCACAGTAAGGAAAAAATATCCATAGTGGGGCTTATGGCTTGTCTTTGGGATCATAAACCAAGTAACAGATTAAAGAAAAATGTCATCTTTAATATATGTTTGGAAGGGGAAAAAATGAAGATCTCTCATTTTTCTAAATTTTATCCACATGAATGAAAAACAAGAAGAGATTTAATAATTTCACTATATTCAGAAAGTCTATTTTTATGAAGTTTGACGCTAACTTAAAACATACTGCATAGAGCAGTGCAGTATCAGGCACTAGATTCCCTTTTCTTATTCAAAAATGCATATAGAATATCTAGTTATACAATGCCAATAAGTATACTGTTGATCATTTTAAACAAAACAAAAGGCAATGTTGGAGGGTAGTGTGTGTGTGTATGTGTAACTTCATAGTAACTTATGGATCTCTTTGTAATCTGCTAAGTCAATAAATGCATCTTTCCTAAAATTTCGATAATGTACTTTGATGTTGCCTTCGAACCTTATAATCAGTTTCAAAACTGTTCAAGTACATAAAAGGAGAAGCAGCCTTAGGACTAGCACATCAGTGAACAAAGGTGAACAATAAATTTCCATCACATTGTCAAACTCACTCAAAACAAATATTTCACCGAACCATTTACAACTACTGATTGCACACCAAACCTGACTTTATATTCTTCCTATTTTAAATAGATGTGATTTTTACAAGGGCTTCACAAGTAAGAGCTTGTGAATGTAAAGCAGTCCATTAATTTTATATAAGCTGTTTTATATACCTGTGGGCCTCTAATAGCATTCAGCTACAAGGTTACAAGGAGAAGTATCATTTTCCAAAGTTCTGTTGGAGAAGTTGGCATGCATATACTTCACTAAAATTCCAGCTATCGTGCCAATAGCTCTTCCTCACCCAAGCTGTGTTCATTCTACAGCTGAAATACTGACATAAACAGAACAACAATGTAGTATCAGGTCCTAGATCCCTATCAAGGAAATGGTACTTTCAGAATCAAGTTGGAATTTCAAGTCCAACGACTTACAAAAAAGAAAAGAATTCCCCATTATAATTTTCCATGGACTCTTTCTAAAAGTAGATGTACAGATGTATACCCAGTCTTGTTCCTACATGTGTAAGTGTATTTAACCTGTACATAGAAAAGGCTCTTCTAAGCCAGGACCTTTTCACAAGACTTTCTATCATAATCTTTCTGGAAATATCTTAGAGAATGAAATCTGTGCCTCCTTCCTTTTAGCCTAAGACTAACGGTTTTGTTAATATTTCTGTTGATGTACAGCATATGTCTCTATGCTGGGTCTGGAAGGCCCTATTACTCTGTAAATGTGCAGTGTTATGGGTCAGAGGCAGCAAGAAGCCAAAAATGCAGGGCCTTGTAGCTGTGCTCAGCTCCCCACATCATGCTACAACTTTGCCATGTTTAGCCTAGTATGTATTTCCAGCGAGTGGTTAACCTGGCCTTTTTATTCCACTAAGTTAGTACAAGCTAATAAAGGTGTTTTTCACTTGATTGGGATCTCTCCTTAAATAAGCATGACTATGGGATAGGGTCTGGTTTCATAAAGACAGTCTTTTACCAGACTTGAGAAAAGTAAATTAAAGGGATATTTCTGTTAATATCAAAGCAGGCTTATTACCTCAATATAAGCACTTCCTTAATTTTCCTTTCTCAGCAGGCTATATAAATAAAAATAAAAGGTCCTCCACTGGATTTATGTTACATACATCTCACAGAGTTTAATTATAAAGCCTCTGAAAATGAAGATGGTGGGGGAAAAGATGCCAATAAATCATATAGTCCTGGTATTGTGTTGGCTGGCTGTCTCTGCCCGCAAGGAAACAAAGACACAGAGTAGGCACAATATACCATGAAAAGCTGGGCTCAGAAGAAAAGGAAATCCCAGAGGAGAAGGATATTATTATTATTCAGTAACTGGAAGGAAGTCTACAATTTTAAATTTTATTCTTATCAATGTTATTATAAATGTTATTATAATTATCATAGTTTTACTGCAATTAAGGAGGTGGAGTTAGAGGTTTCTTTTAAGGGCCACTTCCTATCTTCTCTGCAGTACTGGCGGTCAGATGAAGACCAAGCACTCAAACCCAGACACACACACACACACACACACACACACACACACACACACACACACACCCCTCACTTTAAAGAAGAGTGAAGACACTTGTACAGAAATACAAGTTTTATCCCAGCAAGGGTCTGCCAGAAATGTCAGGCAACTCCGGAGAGTGAGAAAGACTGTGCCATGGAGTGAGGGCTCCACAAAGGAAGAGCAATGGGGAAACGCTACGCAATCTACTAGGCAGGACCCTCAACAGTTCAGCGACTTTAGTGAGCGCATGTGGGGCCCACTCCCACTCCTGCAAAACTGCACCTCGCTGGCCTGCAGGCAAAAGGCCAGCATCTCACCTGGAGCAAGAAGAGGCCGTTCTCACTGGGCCCTCGAGAATACCCTGGAGGCGTTATGCTTAAACCTTCTCTTCCCTTTCTATTCAATTTCCGACCTCTCTTCGCCTCCAGATTCGTTCTCTTCTCACGGGGTTTCCACTTTTTTCCAAGCTGGCTTCTCACACGGGTTGATGGAGCACTACCTGCCAGACCGCTGCTCCTTTAGTACTGCGGGGATTTGCAGAATCGGGCGTCCAGAAAGGATTGACTCTGACGCAAGGGGCGAGAGCAAAGGACGGAACTTTCCCGCCAACCTTCGCCTTTGACACAGAGAACCCCTAGCGCCAACGCTCGGTACTCTCCGGCTTATTTCTGGACCAAATCAACGTGTGACCGCCGCTGAGGAGGAACTGCGCGCACTTTGAGTGACCGCGGTGCCCGGCTTTGGAGCGCTGTGGAAGGCCCCGGGGAGAGTGCGACAGCAAGGGGGAGAAGGGAGGGGAAGGAGAGGGACGACGGCTGTGTATCCGTGTTTGAGGGGCTAGGGTTGGTGGGATGTTTGTTCGTTTTCCTAAATAAATAAGAAATTACCCCTTTCCCCATCCTAGATCTAATGATGATGGATTCCACGCTGCTTCAGGCCCCACGCCGGGGAGCCTAACCACGGAAAATAATGAGGCTGCATCCCCATTCGTCTGCATTAAGGCGAGCCAGGCACTTTCGATAGCAAATATATCGATTCCCTTGCTCGGCCCGTGGTTTCTCCTGCTCTCCGTGAATAATTACTGCTCCTTTGGAAATTCATAATAATTAGGACCCCTAGCCCCACCCCAACCCGCTCTGCTTTTTAAAGGCGCACATCCTGCAGGGGGACTTGGGAGCCTCAGCCGTGCTCCCCGCAGGTGGGAGCCAGGGCGGGAATCACTTTTCCCCACTTGGTTTTACTCTTTCGGCACAGTTGATTCCCCCTCCTCCTACCTCAGTTTCCTTGTCTGTCAAAAGAGGCTTTTACATTGTTAAAGACGCTTTCAGCTCTACCTCACTGGGTTCGCTTTTCTTTTGGGAGGAGGGGTAGATTTAACAAACTGTGTGAGGGAAGAGGGGCAGGGGAGGAAAAAGTGGAGGAACAGAAGGATTCATCTTCTTGGGGACAAATTCTGTGGCAAACACGTGACGCCGCAACCAGGGAGGGGCGGGAGAAGGGGTGCTAATGAGAGGACCAAAAGAAACCTCAGGGACCTAGCGATCGGAGCTTCAGTACATTTCCGTTCAGTTCAGCTTAGTGCGCCCTAAAGACTGGGAGGGGGAGGCGGGTCGATAAGGTCGCGACTGGGCGGTAGCAAGGAGTCCGCGGAAAGCGCCGCTCCGCTTGCGGGGCCGAGCCTGCGGGGAGGCTGTGAGCGAGGCCAGGCTGCTGGCCCCCGGCGGGGCGGAGCCTGTGGCGCTGTCCGCGGTCCTGAAGAATCGCTCTGCGGGCCGCGCTTGCCCAGCCGCAGGCCGCCAGCCACCGCCCCATTCACTCTTCGGCTCTGCGGCCTCCCTTCGGAGAATCGCTGCAGTTCGGCCTGCTACCCCAGGAGCACCAAAGCTCGACAGCGTCGACGAAGAGCTCTCCAGATGCCACGCTTTGGTGTGAGGGCTTGGGGTCAGATACAAGAGGGCTGCACCTGCGTTTGCATGAACCGTTTGGAACTGCTGGAGGTCACCTGAAGCAAACAACAGAGCTCGCATCTGTGAAGGCGGGATTCCAACTGGGCATCTTCCGCGGCGTGAACACTCCGAGGCTTCAGTCGGAAGACTGAGTTTCCGAGACGAGGGTATGAAGCCTACGTCGAAGAAAGTTTCTCGCTTCTAACTGTAGAAGACTACTTGAAATGGCCTTGAAAATCAATGGGTGGGAAGGAGGTCTGAGACGTAGGGCGGAATGTGTCAGGAGGACGCCCGCTCCCTCCCGGTGGGGCGAAGGCGCCCAGCCTCTCTTTGCGCCCCTCGAGCCGCTGATTCGGATCCTTCCCGTCAGAATCCATTATGGTTGCGGGGATGATGGGGAGACCTGGCCAGAGTCAGGTTCCGCAGGGACGAGCCGAGCCCCCAGGAGCCAGTTTCTAAGGAAACACTAGGTTTTTATAAGCTGCGACTTGTCTTGTTGTAGGAGATAGAAATGGTACAAGAAAAGCTTCACGGTTTCCTATTCTCATGCAGATGAAGCGGTGAGCTGAGGCTGCGGCCTGCCTATCCCTCTCCCCATCGCGTTTCCGGCTTGTGCAAGTAAAAAGCCCTCATTAATTTAAAGGAAGTAGGAACCAGAGAAGGCGTTTCGCGAGCCGCGGCGGGAGAGGCACTTGCTGCACTGTTCCCGAGACCCTACAGCAGGCACACACCAACGCCCCCACTCCGGGCGCCGCCTTGCCTTCCAATACCCCGAGCCCCCGACCAGACGCCAAGGATCTTTCTATGACAAAGGGATCCCTGAGAAAGGAAAGTCTCTCCACCCCACCCCCACCCACCCCCTGCCAGCCCCCCACCTCGGTAGTAAACAAAATATACTAGGGAAAACTGTTTACAGAGGAAGTAATTAGGTTTTCAGCCCGCAGCTGAATCGCGGCGAGCTCATCAGAAGTTTAAACAACAGCCAGCAACCCGCGAGGGTAAGACAGCAAACTTGGAAAATGCGCACACGCGCTCCTGGGCGCGCCGAGGAGCTTGAAGAAGCCGCCGATATATATCATCTCAATAAAAAGCCACTCTTGGAAAGCTTGCATAGTAATTGAGACGGGCGCTCTTTCCTGATCTGGGTTGGCATTTTCTCATCTTGAGCTGACAGAGCCAACTCAGGAAATTGCCAGTAATATTCATCTGGGGAGCACTTTCATTAAACGTAATTCATTCGACTTTCACAATAAATTGAGTGACATCCTTACAGCGGAACCTTTTATCCTTGATTAAGTGCTTGCCAAGCTTTGGTTCCCACTTTATTGTCACATTCCTTCAAGCGGAGTCGTCAACATGCCAATCGGCAGCAGAAAAATGCGCGCGCGCCGTGTTTACCAAGCTCCGGGAGGGGTTAGTGCTGACTTAGAGAAAAAGCTAGTCGCAAGCTTAAGCTGCGGATAAATCAAGATCGCAACTTCCTGCAAACAGTCGGCAGGACTGGCTAGAAGAACGCAGGGGGAGGCGAGGGAGAAGACCCGACTGGCCACCCAGCGGCTCCTGGAAGTCGCTGACCAGACCGCCTGATTCGCCTACCTCTCCCTATTAATTTAAATGGTGAGGACTCGTTAAGGTCTTGGAATGAGATCTGAAGCTCTTAAAGCAGAGTTGCTTTAAGGGAACTTTCCTGGATCTAATCAGACCTAGACGCTGTCTTAAAAAAAAAAATCTGAAAGAAGGTACACTTCCTAACTAGTCACTTGAGAGCAGGCAAACTTTCACAGCTTCCATCAGCTTTCTTTATGGCCAGAAGACTGCAAGGAAGAGAATTCCCTTTTAATAATATAATAAGGATTCCCTTAATATCACCACCAGGACAGTCAAACTCACTGAGAGCTTTTCAGACCCTGGAATCCCAAACAAGGCTGGCAAGTACCTGGGTATTTCAGAACTAGGTGAAACCAAGAAGGCATCCCTCTGCCAATGCCTGGCTCCTTCTCCCCCACCCCTTATAAAAATCAAAGAAGCCCAGAAAATTGCTTATTTGAAAAGGCAATATCCAAATGCTTTCATCACTCAAATGCCCTCTTGAAAACATTTTCGCTGGTGGTTATTACCAGAACAATACTGTCAATTTCTGTAGTCTACAGGAAATCTTCCCTCAGATAGAAAAGTAAGACAGTGGGCACCTATCTCCAAAAAAAAAAAAAAAACAACCAATTTCCCTGCCACCTGATATATTTTTCACCCAGACAACACTTTCATTAAGGAGGAAATAGCTGCCAACAATTTGAAGCCAAATGGAAATCAACTTCACACAAAGACGAGCCACGAACTTAATGGCTTTCTGGGAAAATATTGCTGAGGAAGTTGGAGCAATCTAGTTCTCTCCTTCTAATACTGAAAGCGGTTTTCCCAAAGCTGTCACTGGAAGGCCTCAGACCACTTTCATCCTCCTGGAAGTGAGCAGAAGTGCGACCAGCCAAGTGCTTTCCACACACCCAGGGAGCTGTTTTGCTGATCAGTGGAGAGTTGAATATTTCAGGGAAATACATGGAATAGTAACACCTTCTCCTCTTACAGAGCCCTGGAACAGGTCTTAAGACTGATGAATTCTCATTTTGTGCTGCTGGGGCATAGGCTTCTTCACAAAGCTAGGTTTAATCCTGTATAGGGAAGGTTCAGCTAGGGCAGAAGAGTCAGGAAATTCAGTGGAACTGGGTAAGTTACAGTACTGCCTCCAAGAACTGGCCTTAACAGAGAACACTGAACAGCCGCTGTTAGTGGTTAATGGGCTTCTCTTTTCAGGAATAAGCTGAAATTAATTAAAATGTTCAGTGGGCAGCTGGCTTAATTTTCAAAGGATGGGGAGATACATATGTCTAGTCCAAAGGATAAGCATTGGTGGTCTCTTTCCTGCTAATTTTCCCTTAGTTTCCACATTTCTTAACAGCCATCTTCATAAAGAGTGGAATTCACCCAGTCTGGCTTCTAACAGTGTAGAGGTAGTATTCCATAAACATATTAACCACACTTTAACCTCTGTTAAACAACTGGCATGGAATTCATATTTTAAAGATACCCTAAATTCGAGGGAATAGATGAATCAGAATGGTTTTTTAACCATTTAACCAAGTTTTAGAAAGAACTTTCCATTTTTTGCCCTTCTTGGTAAAAAAAAAAAAAAACAATTAGATCATTAGCAAAGTTATATCCTAGAAGAAATGGTGGAAAGTAAATTGGGAGGACAAGGGAACTCTTCTTAGAATAGACTATGAAAATCTGACTTGATCACAGTAACATCAATCAACCTCTGGTCAGAATCTAGGCATTCAGTTTCCAAGTAAATTTTTGGTAACATGCCCTGGGATTGCTCACTAGACTTAACTCTTACTCTGAAAATTGTCACAGGTGACCCCCAAGCAGAACCCTTCTGACTTTTACTGAGAGGTGCCCTCCCTATGTGCCCATACCCGTCCTTCAGCTCACAATTCAATGTAGGACCCTCCCCCATTCTTCACAGTCAGAAACCACATTTCCCTAGATTATTCAGTATGTGCTTCAATTCTGTTAAAATGCTATTGTCTGTTACCCTATTATATCATACTGAAAATATTCTGGAATCAGTCCAGAACTGACAGGAGAATAAAGATTACAGGACTTTTTATTTTTAACAAGTATTGTTACACTATAGGTTCTTCTCCTGCTGACTTCAGATTTTTAAATCTGCAATTCGATAACATTCAGTAAACAGAAGACCTCCTTGCCTCTATTTAAAAAAAAATAATCCCACTTCCCTGCATTTTTGGCTGGAGTTAACCCTGTGGTGACTTTTGAGTATCTTAGCTAGTATGCTTCAGAAGGTAACTTTGCAAATACATTTCTAATTAACTTCTCACTGCAGTAGTACTAAAAAAAAAAAAAAAGCTTCTCGTTTGAAACAGGACAGACTGATCTCTCAAAACACAAAAAGACTCAAAATATTCGACCTAGAACAGGCATTCAAAGAACGCTGGGCCAAGAAACATACTCTGAGAACATTCACCTAAATACAAGCAGGGAACCATGGCTTAAATACGGAACACTGAGCTGCTGGTTAGAGAATTGTTTTTCATTTTCAATAAACCTCCCCAAATTTGGGAGTATTTAAAGCATATCTCTCTACATAAGCAGACGCCTAAGCCTAAATATTGTTGTACATGAGATACCTAAATAAATCCTACTACTCAAACATAATGCGAGATTATTTCTTGGGAAATATAACTGGGTTTCGAGGGTCTTAAAGAGAAAGGTGCACTGTAATATCAGCTATGAGACAAGGTACAAACAGTGCCCCTGTCACTTAACTTGTTTGAGTCCATAAAAACACATAAAAATTACTCATTAAACTCCTCCCCGGATTGTGTCAATTCAAGGGAAAAAATAAAATTATGTTTATGCCACCTCTGACTTTTGGGAGAGTAACTTGAAGCATTTCCCGACAACCTGCAGGCATCTATTGCAGTTTCTTACAGAGGTCTGGGCTGTTGTGGGGTGTGACTACCAACAAATGATAAATTCAGTTACTGTACCTGCTATTTAATAAAATAGATGGAGAGAGAAGCTTTGACCACTTCTTGGTCCACCTCATTGCCCTAGAGGTTTAATCAAGGGTTTCCACTTATTTACTTGCCTAAAGCCATCCTGTTCTAACTGCCCAGTTCACCCTTCTAAATTCATTTTCATGAGAAAAATCAGCTTCTTGCTCCTCTAGGAAAACAACTCGGATTTTGCCGACAAATAACCATGGGACTACAATCCCTGGAAACACTGCCTTGGGTCACAGCCACCAGCCTTTTGTTTTTCGTGGTGTGTCTGATTTCTAATCCCCGACACACAAAACAACTTTAGATCCAAGAGAAAAGAATGGACTTCTAAATCGCCTTCTCTATTTTATTGTTCACATTTTGTATGGTTTTGAGTGAAACTGGAAAAATTGTCTCCTTTCTCTGTGTTGCCAAAAGGCATTCAGGTAATGAAGTCTGTAACTAAACGGTAATTGAATCAGCATAATTTGCACACTGAATGGTTTTCAAATGCTCCCAGTTTACAATTAAAGGAGAATTAATGCGCTTGTTGTTGAGAACGCAGAGCATTAGAATAAATCCAGCACTGTTGTTGTAATGAGTGGAAAACGGTTTAACTGCCAACAAACACATTTAAAATTTAACACAACGTATTGATTTCACTTCTGCTTTTGATAGATTATTTTCCAGACTATCGAAATACTTGCTCCAAGCAATAAACTGCACCACAGCCCCGAGCTTTTGCCGTGCGTTCGTGAGCACAGTTCAAGGACGGCGAAACAGTTCGGAGGTTCAGGTCTTGCGTAAAGGTATGCAAAGGAGAGGGTCAGGAGGGTTTCCATGGTCTAGGGAATCCTTCATATTCCCCCTCGGTCGCTTTCACTTGGCGGTCCCTCCCCTTTCTTTCAATAAACAATTTCTGGGTTTCCTTAGGCCAAACTTTCTGCCCTGCATCTCTAAGCTCTCAATGTCAGAGGGTTTACTGGACACAGGTGGGGGCAAGGTGGACTGAAGATAAGAAATGGGAAGGACACTTTTTGCATTCTGTCTGCGTTCCAGCCGAGGAAGTCACAGACTTCGGTGATGGAGTCAGAAAGGCCGTTCTTTAGGATTGGCTGCCCCAGCTTTCACCTGTTTACCCCAAGGTGTCCTGTAAGCGAGGACACTGACGCGCAGCGCCCTCTGGCGCCCGCGGCTGTGATGGTCAGGCGATAAAGGTGCAAAGACATACATTGAGGGTTCTTGGATTCAAGCTGAAACACCCTCACATTCATATTCACACACGTATACTTACACACTTATTAGCATACAGAGGGTTCACGCGACTAGCAGCCCTGAAGTCACAGGCACCAAGACAACGGCTGGAAAACGCTCTCTATTGTAGGGATAGCAACACTTTTGCACCCTGGATTGTGGGTTCTGAAGCCCTTGAAATTAAGGAATGGCAATATTCACTCCATTCACTACGCAACCCATCGGGCCTCCCCAGTGCTTCTTGCCCCCAGTCAGAACACACAGAGCCCTCCGTGTGCGCCTGCGGCCCGGAGGTGGGTTATGGAGTTCCGTGCCTTGGGCACACAACTTCACCAGCAGGATATGATTGTCCCCAGGCCCTCCCTGAAGCTGCGCTCTGGGTCTTGGCTCCAGGCGGTGCCCGCAGCTACCAAACTACCCATCCACCACCACCACGGCAGAGTGCTTCCCTCTAAGCCCCCACCCCCTGACAACCTCAGTTCGAACAATGTGCAAAGTCCAGAGCCCAGAAAACTCGGCTCCGGGAGGACTAGGCAGTATTTGCTCCCTGGTGACAAGGTCTGCCAGTCCCTAATACGGGGCTCAGCACTGGAACTGGGATACTGGTGGAAAGGAGAGACTGGGAGGAGAAGAAGGGGGTGCCTTTATATGTTTGCTGGAGCATCTCGGACCTAACTCTATCCAAGGCTTGTGGTCTTCCTATCTGACAGCTATACTTGCCCCGTCTGAACCCCCGCAAGCCCAACAAAGTTGCCCGCACTTCTTTACGTGCCATGTATCTCCAAGCTGCGGTTTAGGCGGATGGATTTACCTTTAAAGCCTCTGGATGAACTACTGAGAGTTCCCTGTCTTCCACCCCTTCTCTTTGCCATCTCTCCCCATAAAGCATCCCGTCCAGCTATCTCCTCGGTTTCTGGGTGTCTAGGGCGCCCTGGACGCGATTTAGAATCAGGCACAGGAGAGGGTGTACCGGGGCAGGAAACCCCAGAAAATCCCACAGGGATCCGGAGACCAGCTTGCCAAAGTTGTCCCAACACCGTCGCTAGGAACGCCGCTCCCGCTGAACTGACGGTCTCACCCTCCTCCCGCGCGCCCCCAGTTGCCTGGCCTCGCGACCAGGGTGGGATCGAGGGGGCGCGGGATTGGCAGCGACTTACCAAGTAGACGGTGGGCTGCAGGAGGAGAAGCACGTACCAGCACGCAGCCTGCATCCTCCCGCGTCTCAAACTTCCTCGGCGGTGCCTTCGCTGAGTCTTTGTTCCTTCACAAACATAGATCCACCTGACATCCACTTTACAGAGCCAGGAGCGCTCTCAGCAGCCTAGATACAAATGAAATTAGACATCCCATGACCACGCGGGCAAGGTTAGGCTTGGCGACCAAGCAGGGAAAGGGGGTCGTGGCGCGAGGGTGGACCAAAAACCCGGAGGTGGGGGCGGCAGGAGAAATGCAAGAGCGAGTACATCCAGCGCCTGAAACCCGAGAGCGCGCCGTCGTCCGCAGGCAGGCGGGCAGGAAGGTTGGAGGTGGAGAGGGTTCCTTGCGCCCTACGCTCCTGGGGTACGAGTTCCCGGGCGGTGGAGCCGGGAGGTGACGGGGCACACAGAGCCGCGTGCAGGCTGGTTCAGAGCCCAAACCTCTCTGTCAGCGAGACCTGCCCGCGTTTGATGGCCAGGAGGCTCAGACTAAAGGAGGCGGCTGGTTCTTCGCCAGCCCTGGCAGTGCTCACACACATCCATATCAGCAGAGAAAGACGGAGAGAGAAAGAGAGAGCGAGAGCGAGCGAGCGAGACTGAGCGAGGGGGGCGTGGGGAGAAGACGGGGTAGGTAGAGCTGACCAGGATAAGGTGCTGGGTATCTCCGCGCGTTTGGTGCGGTGGGGGTGGGAAAAGGGAATGCAATTTTGCACACAGGAAAGCCAGGCTCAGTTTACCCATTCGAGCGCCGGGTACACACAGAGATAACACGCGCATACACACGTACTACTTTTTTCGAGGCAAGGGGCACAGCCAGTTGCTAACTTCTAGAGCAGAAGGCTGCCCGGGTCTGTAAGGGTCACCGCCGGGCGCACTCCGTCTCCCAACCAGTGGCTCTCCTCGCCGCCCCTTCGTGCTGCCCCACTACCCCACCCCAAGATATCCCCCATATCTGGACTGTGAAAGCGAAGGGTACGTACCGCACAGGACTGGGGGCGAATACAGCGAGCAGGGACCGCTCTGGGAAGGCTCCATGGAGGAGCTAGCTACTCGGGCCTGGCGTCTCCGGCGCCCCGGACATGCCCTCCCTGGCGCTTCATCTCCATGCTCAGGCGCGGACCGGTCCCGCTGCCTCGTCCCCTCGGCGGAGTCGGCGTCCCAGTGCCCGGGTCCCGCTCAGGATTGGTTCCGCGGGAGCCTAGGCTTGGCACAGTTGGATTCACGGTGCAGGAAACTTAAGAGGCGAGAGAGGGCGGGGGGAAGTAGAGGGGGAACGAGAGGAAGGGAGAAGGGAGGGGAGAAAGAGAGGGAGGGTGCGGAGCGAATGCGCCGGGCTCTGGCAGGCACCGGAGGGAGGACGGGACTGCCGCGCTGGCTCTGGGACGAGCAGTGCGAGGCGCCCTGCCTCCCGAGGCTGCGGAAGGGCGGTAGAAGGGGCTTCAGGGGAAGAGGCTGGGCAAGTCCTCAGGACCTGAACCCGAGAGAGAAGACTCTGGCCTTTCAGAAGAAAAAAAAAATGCCACACAGCAGGCGCAAGCAGCCGGAGTTTCTGAGGAAGGGGTGGGGCGGTCAGCGCCTGTAGGATCTCGGCTCATCCGCGGCGGCACCTCTCCCCGCGACACGGAGAAGCCCGGAAGCCAGTCCGGAGCGGAGTCGCGGGCTCTGGCCGCGGTCCTGCCCGACCGCTGGGGGACGCTCTGGAGCGCGCGGGGCTTCTTGGCGCCGGTGCCCGGGTGCTTTCTCCGCAGGTTCCCCGCTCGGCTCGCCTACCTTCCTGACTCAGGCAATGACCTCGGCACGTGGGTGAACGACTCCTCAGAGACCAGCTAGCAGCCCGTGCGCACAGATCCCGCTCCCAGGCTCTCGGCGGGCCGGGCCCGCCGGGAGAAGCGGCCCTTACGATGTCTCTGGTGGCCGCAGTGCCCCCTTCCCCCTGGGGGCTTGAGGAGGACTGCGACCGCCGGAGCAGTGGCGGGAAGCGTCGTGGGGCGGTGCGGAGGGCGGGAGTGGGCGCAGGAGGGCGCAGGTCTGCCCGGCCCACCCTGAGCGCTAAGCGTGGCACCGCGGACCTGTAGCTGGGAGCCCCGGAACCCGGGCGCTGCGGACCGCCAGCCATTCAGCGCGCCACCGCCGAGAGGACTCCCGACCTTGCGCTCCACTCCTCGTCGCGGGCTGGGCAAGCGAGAGGAAGGGGGTGGGGGTGGTCTGGGAGGGGAGGTGGGGTGATGGAGGAAGCCTGGAGCGTTTGTCCCTTCCTTTGCTGCTAATACCTCTTCCTCAACCAGTATTTCCCAGGCTCAGACTCTGCTCTGACTGCCACTGGCACTGTCTTTCGTCATATCTCCCTTGCTGTCTCTACTCTTACGAGTCTCCTGTTTTTCTTGTACTCTATGCATGTCCCTCGGTGTCTTTCTACCCCTTTCTGGGTCTCTCTCAGGATTTCCGACTCTCTCCTCTTCTGCATACGTGTCTCTACCTCACCCTCTCATACCTTGTCTGCATCTTCTCCCCTTCACCCTGTCCATCACACTCCTTCAGGCCAGCTTCGACCATGTCCGCTGACATCCTAGTACCTGGCCCTCTCTTGCCAGTGGGGCCGCCTGCACCTCCTCAAGGGGTCCAGACTCCGTCCGCTAGGCCAAGTGCGGCCAGGGACATTTTTCTTCCTCCTACCTCGCCTGCTACCTCTGCAAGCCTACCCGTCACTGGTGCCCGGCCTGGAAAGGTGCACTCTGAAGGATAACAATTCGATATAAGTGTTGGTTTGAAATTTACCTTAGGAACCCTAGTTATTGACCATCAAAATGGAATCGTGATTTTTAACAAGTCGGATTGTCATTTCCTGGAGCGTGACTCTTGCATGCCTCGGGCTCTAGTGTTGCCGCTCAGGTCAGTCAGGACCCAGATACAGTGTACACTCTACACAAGAAGTCTCCCCAGGACTACAGGTTGAGTTCCCCTGGGGAAAGCTGGTAACCCTCACCCCTCAAAATAGCAGTGACCATCAGCAGAACTACCCTTTCCTAGAGCAAACCAGGAGGCTTAGATCAGGCCTCTAGTTTAGGTCTCTGCTGTAGGACATACCTGCCAGGCACTTCCTGGCCTATACTCCCCCTTCCAAGCTAAAAATAGCTCTTTAAAGAGCAAGCTCTTCTACTCTGGGAAGTTGCACACTGCCTCTGTGACCTCTTGGAATTCATTGGGGCATATGCAGAGTAAACTGGTGAAGCATATTTTCTAATTGGGACTCTGAAAATGCACTTTCGAAAAAAGACATTTATATATAGCATGGTTGCAATGTTATCTTGGCTATCTTCACTTACTAGGTTTTTCATGCTCTTAAAAAGTTTAAAGAAGAAAAATAAGCAACCATATTTGAGGCTGTAAGATCAGAGTAGGGCAAAGGAGGCTTTGCCTGATTTCCCCTTTGGGATTCGGCAGCCATCCTAAAATTGACTCTCACTTGTTTATTAGGTCCTAGGCCCTCCCCTGCTGGAACGTGGAGCTGGAGTGAATGCCCCCTGCTTCTGTCCACAAGCTCAAGCTCAGTGCCCTTAGTACTGAGCTTGCATCTGACCTTTGGGAAAACGAGAAAGAATCAGGTCAGCTTTGGGATATAAGTTCTTTTTCTAAACATTACTTCAAAAACATTCTGCCTCCAGGGCCATTTAGCCTTAAAAATTACTGCTTGTGAAATAGAAAGACTGACGATCAAGGACCTTAAAATCTCTTTCTGAATGGGACTGATTATTTAAGAAAAGCACCACAGGCACCTAGTAATGGGAACTGGCCTGACACTTTGTTCTATGACACAGGGTGCCAAAGAGCTTTTTATGGTAATGATCTGAGACCTTCTGCCCTGACATTCAGCTCTCATGGATCCTATAAGACTCCTGGCCTGGGATATGAAACAACAGTGGTGTGTCATTTTTTTGTCTTTGTAGGAGTCTTCGTTTCCTATAGTACTCAACCAGAAAAGGAACACTGAAAAACTTATTATTGTTTCTGTTAAACCTCTCCAGTTTTAATAAGATAACATTGGTGGGGATGAGGGTAGGGGAGACATGGTGGCTGGTTCACCCTTCTTTCCTACCACTTGCTTTAAAAAGAACTAAAAACATGATTCGTGTACATTCTTTTGTTGAAAGTCATATCCTATACTAAAATGCACTCTTAGAATTCATCCACAATCAGCCTTACAAAGATGGAACAAAAGTATGATTATCCTTAAGGAATATACTATTCATGCCCTTTTTTTTTTTCAGACTTTAGTCATGTTGAGAATCCTTTCAGAAATCATTCTCTAAATTTTGTGTGATGCAACCTAATATACATACAAACAGACTGAATTATAGCCACAGTAAAACACAGTCCCCTGCCGTTGGCTTTTTCCCAGGTCTATCTGATCCAATCTGAAATGAATATTATAAAGCAATAATACATATTTATGTCCAAAAACTATATTTTTAGAAGAACTTTTAGAAGCCCCAAATTGGCTCACCTCAAAAAGGAAACAGTGATATTAAACAATTTTCCTGATAATTAAAACCAGAACAAATTAAAATTAGAATTCTTCTGAAATAAACTGATAATCCTGTTAACTGTAATTAGCTGTTTTGGTTGATTTGTTTTGGTTCATTTGTATGATTCTCTCTTTCTAAGGGAGAAAAGGAAGACAGGAGTTGAAAGTTTGAATTATCTTGGGGCTGGGGAGAGGAGAGAGAGAGATTAACTTTTAGTTCAACAAAAACTCTGCTCTAAAATGAACCTGTCTTAAAAATGCATGAATGCCATCATCTTTTACCCAAATCCAAGTAAATATGTTGTCAGGAATCACCCAGCTACAGTCCTGCTTAAGCTTCAGGCCAAATTATATCACTTGTATATAGTAAGTCCAGTGTACATATTTTCCCCTAATAATGCTAAAAACTTTAAAAAGCGCACATTATCCATCTGCCTTGACCTGGTATTCACCTGTGGCATGACCTGGGGAAAGTACTTGAAGATTCCCCTGGCCTCAAAGTAGTGAAAGTGAAAGTGTTAGTCGCTTGTCATGCTCCACTCTTTGCAACCCCATAAGCTGTAGCCCACCAGGCTCCTCTATCCATGTAATTCTACAGGCAAGAATACTGTAGGTTGCCATTCCTTTCTTCGGGGATCTTTCCAACCCAGCGATTGAACCCAGGTCTCCTGCACTGTAGGCAGATTCTTTACCCCTGCACCACCTGGGAAGCCTGGCCTCAAAACCCTCCCCTACATAATGAGGAAGTAGGATTAGATGATGTCTGAAGTGCTTTCCGGTTCTAAAATAACTTTATTCTGTTTCTGTATGATAAAATGTGAAGCCATCTCAGGTTTAAAAAATTTACTACACAAATAACAATTTTATAATGTATTATGATTTTCAAAGATATTAATAATTTAAAAGAATATATTCTGTTCAGTGCATTTCAAAGATTTTAAATCTAGTGTGTTTGGGAGCTTAAGGCCTTTTGGGGTGTTTCTACTCTGCCTCATCCTCATACCCTTTCCTCTAGGTCAAAGGTCAGCTCTATTGCATTAATTACACAATTTTTTCATATAAATTGTTCTGCACGTTTTTGATGTCATTGATTTATGAGACTCTCTACTGAGAATGGCACCTTTATTATACATATGAATATTTGTTTAAAAGACACAAAGTCATTTCCACTACTTTTGCAGAATTCCTGAATGTCACTCAGAACAATTAAACACCCCCAGGCCCCTCCACACCCCAAGCTATTTTGCTAATGGAAGGAAGTATCATTTGCAAAGTGATTTGATATTTGAATGTAGTAGAATTTGGCTAATAACTATGAGGCGTATGTGCTAAATTACCTTTATAAGGATGCTTTAATAACAAGATCACTGGACTAAAGAGAAAATAGCCATCAAGCTCTAGAATTTCAAAATAAATAAATAAATAAAGGGAATCAAAAAGCTTTAAGTAGAAGGCATTTCCTTTTTAGAGGTAATTTATATGCTCAGTCTTTGTATCCATATTTCATTTATTCTGCTAGGTGAGGACACAAGGTTCTCAAAGGTAGGGTAGTTTTAATTATACTCACAGACTTTAAAAAGAGAAAAACACAATAAGAGAAACTGAAGAAAATCAGCATTAAAAAGGCAGTTGGTTGTAAAAGATGGGAAGATTGGGGTCATCGCCCAAAAATCATAATTAAAATTTTTAAAAATACTGTGACTAAGCAAACCTTTGCGTTATAATCTAATTACAGAAACTCTTCATGGTGGGCCCTCCAGAGATTATTAATTGCCAGTTCCCTAAAGCTGAATCAGTAAAGATAAAGAACTTGATAACCAATGTTCTGTTAATAAAGTGAAATACAGCATATGTTTTCAGCCAGGAAGAACAGTAGGACTCTGAACCACATAGAGATGGAAGAAATTATGAGGAAAAAAACTGCAAGCCCTGTGGTTACCTGAAAATCAGAAGCAATTATGAAAAGTGCATATTTCATCTCATAATCTAAAGTACATGTATATTTTGAAACATATGTTTTTTTCAGCTTTCTTTCTGATTTGGCAATATAAAGACAGAACTTAAAAATAAGGTGATTCATACAGACAGGGAACAAATGGTTCCTTCAGCCCTAAAATCAAAATGATAAGAATGCCTTGGATTAGACAGCTTTTAAATAGGAGATATCTCAGGGATGCAAAAACTCTCAGTTTCCTTTTTAACATCAAATTAACTACATCAAAACAACTACATCAGAATTTCACCATAATTAACTTCAAGGTGATGCCATAAAAATCACATCATGTTACATTTTTCTGCTTCTCTTGGGTCTAATAATAAAATGCTTTTGGATAGAATTCAAAGCAAAATGGCCTAACATCCAATTCTGTATTAAACTGGCAGCAACAAGCTCCATAGTTGCCTACCATTTACTGAGTGCTAGGGACCATACCCTGGCTTTTATTTACATTATCTGTTGCTTCCCTAGTGATTCTGTGAGCATCAATTTGCAATTTAGTTTTAAAAGAAAACCTCTCAGATTAGATAAGATCTCAGTGTTCACACCAGTTCTCTGTGGAGGCAAACTTAAAACAAGTCTCAGCATCCTTGCACCATTCATTCCCATTCCCTCCATTTTGTAAGTCTCTTCTCTCCTCAGTACCACCACTCTCTCTCTAGATTTTTCAACTAATCCTCTAACCATTCCTTCTCAGATTAAAAATGAAAGTGTTAGTCACTCAGTTGTGTCTGACTCTTTGTGACCCCATGGACTACAGCCCGCCAGGCTTCTCTGTCCACAGAATTCTCCAGGCAAGAATTCTGATGTGGGTGGCCATTTCCTTCTCCAGAGGATCTTCCCCACCCAGGGACTGAACCTAGGTCTCCCACATTGCAGGCACACTCTAAGAACTAAGCCATCAGGGAAACTTCTTCTCAGATTATCTACATGCAGTTCATCTCAGGGCTCCATCTGTTACTCTCTTTTCACTCTGATTAGACAATTCTTCCTATTTCCACACTTTCATTTATTACTTGACACTCAATGACCAACAGGTTCATAAATCCAGCTCTAATATTTTTCTTGACCCAACTATTCAATTGTCTATATGTCCATTTAGATGTACTAGAGATGCTTAGAATTACATGCCTAAACCGAATGCATTACATCACTATGTTACATGAGTATCCTGTTAGTTGTGGGATAGATTCTGGAGTTCTCTACTAATAATATGATTAAATACAATTAAGATACATGCCCTTTGCCAAGTGACCCCACAGTGGAATGGAGGAATATACCTTTCCATGTGTGCAAGATTTTTTTTTCTCTTCCGTTTCTTTCTTTTTTCCCTTACTTCCTGGGAAATCCTTCCTTAGGATTCCTTTTAATCCTAATCAGACCCTTGAGGAGGTACAGCATGTTCCTACCTGATCCTCTAGCCATCAGAACAGCGGATACCAGGTAAAAGCTGGACCCTTCAGTCCTGAAGGATGGGTCCTGAAATGAATAAACACATGAAGCAGACCAGACCCTGATTTGTGATCTGGATCACAGCCACCAAAGCTGATTGCAACAGCCTCTTGAAGATCCAAAAGAAAGAAAGAAATGTTTGCTGCTTAATCATCAGTATTTGGGGATTATTTGTTGTACAGAATTATCATGGCCAAAGCTGACTATTTGGTGACGCCACTGCTTTACTGGAAAACCTAAGAACTAGATGTCTTTTTGCCATCTTGTTGTTTCTTACACACCAAAAATAAAATTATCAGCACCTCTCAAATTTTCACCTAATTATCTCATGTCTCTCCTCCGTTTCTGCTTCTACTACTGACTCCGTTTCCTATCGTCAGTCACCTGGGCTATGGCAGTGGCCTTCTAATTGAACTCATTCTTTTGAGCTTCTGCCTCCATACAGATGCCCTCCTCCATGCCACCTGATCTACAAAGCTACAGCCAATTTGTGTTCACACTACAGATCCATTTAAACCTCACCTCTTTCCACTGCTTACAGAACCAAGTCAGACTCCTCAGCTCAGCAAAAGCCTGCTTTTGAGCCGGCCCCTGTCCACTCATCTATCTTCAGCTCCTGCCTGGTCCTTGCTTGACTGTATACTTTACATTCATTAGTTACAGGATCCTTAGAGCTTCCAGATACACAACTGTAAGTCTCAACCTGGGGCCCCTGCACCTTCCCTTTGCTTTGAATTCTCTTACTTCCACCTAGGTGATGCTAGTGGTAAAGAACCTGCCTGCCAATGCAGGAGACATAAAGAGACGCAGGTTCAGTCCTTCGGTTGGGAAGATCCCCTGAAGGAGGAAACAGCAATCCCCTCCAGTACTCTTGCCTGGAGAATCCCATGGACAGAGGAGCCTGGCAGGCTACGGTCCATAGCGTCATAAAGAGTCAGACACAACTGAAGCAACTAAGCAAGCCATTCAACCTCTAGGTGAACTCTTAATCTCTGTACATACCTCTGCCCAGAGAGTACCCTTCATCGGCTCCACTTTTCTCAGAGATCCATGCACAAAACTGATTACTAATCATTTATACCATGCTGTTTAAATCTTGTCTCCTGGACCCTGTCATTCACTTTTGTACCCCTTGCCTTACCTTGAACTGGATTGAGATGAACTTTCAGCCACATTTGGAAAGCACAGTGTCTAGAAAACAGCCTACTGCCCCTCTTGCAAGAAAGCACATCAGAGGCTCTGCAGTAGCAACTCTTCATCTATGAAGTGCTCAGATAGTGCATAATTAGAAAAGGTTTCGGGCAAATCTCAGCCTGGTGAAATGAGTAAATGGAACAGAGCCAGGGTGGGAGGCTTAGGTCAGAAGAAGCTCCCTCACCCTCAAACACCCTCAAATATTCTTCTCAGAATTAGGGGCTAATAAGAAATTTAGCCTGAATGGATTACTCTATGACTGACCCTTCACATTCATTAACTCTTCTCATTTCCAGGGCCAAGATAGACATAGTACCCAAAAGCCCCCAGATGTCCCTAAATTCTAGTTTCATCTTGCATAAGTGCAGTGCAATCCTGTATTACATTCTAGTACCATCAGACCCTGCCTTACCCTTCCACCTTCAGCACCAGGTAAAAGAGGGAAGGTGATAGAGAGAGGGGAGCTCAAGAAAGGAACGTGAACACCATGATCATAACTACCGCCAACTCTGGATCTGGTGAATGGGATTTAGACCCATTAACAATAACAGGACTCTAGGCTTTATGATTCTGTGCTTCTGAATGAATATTTTTGGTAGAAAGGAGAACTGTGTGGCCCATGGTCAAGGAAAAAAAAAAAACTAACACCTTTTATTATCACAGTTACATTTCCAATACCATAGACACCTGTGGTTCCTGGTTGATGATCTCTGAGGTCTCATTAAGTACTCGAATCACATTGTCATCCCTCCATTGATAGGCGTCTAAAGTAACCTGTAGCCTACATTTAAGTGAATTCAATAGCCTTCTTCAATTTTTATATCATCAGTTCTTTACAAAATCATATGAGGTTTAAAGGCTGTGTGCAAAGAAAACTTGGGTGCTACTAATGAAATTAGAGTAGCTGCGAATAGGATTTTGTGAGTATGCTGGGAGGGCACTGGGAGTCTCGATAAGATTACTCTTACACAGAGAGAGCCAGACCACAGTAGGGCATTTGAATGACAATATCTAAATGACAAAACCAGCCTTTCCAGGTTTGTTTCCAGCCTCTGGGACTGTTCCTTTTGTCTCCTACACTGGTTCCTCTAACTCTCTAAAAAGTATCAATTTTCTGATTCAAGCCCTCCTCCCCTTTGAACCTAAACTACAGCCTAAGCTCTTGGGCTACCAGAGGGTATTGTCACTCAAATGTCCTACTGTTATCTGGCACTCAGTGTATTAACACAAGAGTAAACTGACCAATACTCCAACACCCTCCCAGCACACACACAAAGTCCTATTTACAGTTACTCCAGTTGCGTTAGTAGCACTAAAATTTGCCTTTCACACAGCCCTTAAACCTCAGAATTAGCTCTCATTGTTTCTGCTGTGTATCTCATAGATTAGTCACATTATCCCATCATATCTCCCTTTGGAATATCTCTTTCATCCACTTCCTTACGACTACTCTAGATCAGGTCTTCATCATGTCATATCCAGACAGCTACCTTATAAAATACTTTCCCTGGCTATATAGTCTTTCCCAACTCCCATTAATCTCACCGCTGTGAGAACCATAATGGCAGGAACTATGTCTTATCCACCTCTGTACTTCTAGCACCCAATATGGTGCTGAACACCTAATAGATACTTAATAAATATTTGCCTGATGCATAGATTAAATTTATTATACCGCCTCCAGATTATTTCTTAAATAATACATTCGCTCTGTTACTCCATTACACACCAAAAATAAATAAGGCTTCTTTTACTTTCCTGTATCTACAGAGGGCTATTTTATGTATCCATTTACTTTTTTTTCCAATAAACCATTTTTTTTTTTTTTCAAGAGAATCCTCACTTAGACTCATAGTAAGTAAAACAAAAACTCAAAGCTTCTCTGGTTGAGACTGGCAGAGAATGCTTAGAAACATGCCTAAAGACTCTTCAGCAATCCTAGAGCTACAGACTGTCCAGGATACCCTAAGACAGTAGTTTCCAAACCTTCGTTTGTTTAATGTTCACCTGAGAAAGGCTATTAAAATCTGCTTCACTCAGGCCTCATTTTCAATTACAATTTATTGGTCTGGGCTTTGACCCTGTAAACGATGCATTTTAACAGCATCCAAGAAATCCTGATGAACACTGTCAAAAGAATACACTTTGAGATACCTTACTCTGCACAGTAGTAGAATGGAATTTAAAAATCCTATCACACAGGATGACATCTGAACCTCTTGTGGGAGCAATTAAGGACTGTCAAAGCCTCATGAAACAATGACAACTGAGTAAAGACTGAAGGCGGTGAAGGAGTAAGCCATGAAGACGTTTGGAGTAAAAGCTTCCTGGGCATAAGGAAAGGCAAGTGAAAAAGCTGAGAAAGAAGTACAACCTCATATATTAAAGGAACAGCAAGAATGCCAGTGTGTCTGGGGAAGAGTGAGCCAGGAAGAGATGGCAAAGAGATGAGGTCAGAGGTGACAGACTTGCGCAGCGTCTGAAGGGCACTGGAGGAATCTGGCTTCCTAAGTCCTTACAGGAGGCTCTTACACTGAGCAAAGGAGTGACACGTCTGACTCCCTTTTAACAAGATTATTCTAGATACCACCTCAAAAACACCTTTAATAAGAGAAAGCGCAGAACGGGGAAGAACAGTTAGGGAAGGTTTTTACCCTGAGTAAAAACCTTAATATGAAGGAGACAGTGAGAGAAAAAGCAAGGGAGAAGGAGAAGAAAAATTGATCACTGAATTTGAGACATATTAACATGTTGGAGAAGGAAATGGCTACCCACTCCAGTATCCTTGCCTGGAAAATCTCATGGACAGAGAAGCCTGATGGGCTGCAGTCTATGGGATCGCAAAAAGACGGGCACGACTGAGTCACTAACACTAACATGCTGTGTAAGATATATATTAGACATCCATGTGGATATACTGAGTATTATGAATCCAGAATTCAGGGGAAATGGCTCGGGCTGAAAATATAAATTTAGATATTATTTAGATGTTACCAGCATATAACTCATCAAGGGAATCTGTGTAGATGAGGCGGAAAAGAGCCCTTGAGCATTCGTTGTTAAGGGGTCAGGACTAGGGGTGGGGAGGGCTCTAGGGAAGGAGGCTGAGAGGGAGCACTCAGTGATGTAGGAGGGAGCCCAGAAAGAGAAACAGGCAACTCAATCAAGTGGTTTGTTACATCAGGAAGGTTAGAAATGGCCATTGAATTTAGAAACATGGAAATCTCTGGTGACCTTGATGAGAGCAGTTTCAGTGGGTGGGTGAGGGGAAGGCTGAGTGGAGTAGATTCAACAAAGAAATGTAAAGTGGAGGAGTGTACCTAGGGAGTACAGCCCACTCTTGCAAGATGCTTTTCATCCCTCTGAGTTTCCTTCTTCCTGAGTCTGTACCAGCTGCTACCAGCCTGCTCCTTTCGGCATATTTATCATGTCTCACCCTCAGTGATACTTGACTCCTCACTGTGCTTACGTTTCCTTCCTAATTTGGAAGCTCTTAGTGGAGAGAATCAAAAATATCTCCTTTTACAACCACAACACCGACCCCCTCAGAACTGTGCCCAATTTTGTGCCTACAGTGAGTATTAGAAAATACATGATGAACTAAATAAGTATCTCCCTAATGGCATTCTCTGCCTTCTTTCCCAGCTCTTCTGCCTGATAATAATTTTAAGAAGACTGTGGGTCCAATTTCTACTCCTCATTTTGTCCTTTCCAGACCTTCATGAAATGTTTCTACCCAAAATGTATCTTTTAGCATTTTCTTATAATATCCTCTGTTTCAGTCTATTTCAGTTTATTGACCATCTCCTAAAAAGAGGAATTCTTTTACAGACCAGTTTAGCTATAATATTACCCTTGTCTAGAAATTCCTACTCTACCCCAAGGGCTTTTCTCCTCTGAAAAAACCCAAGAAAGAATCCTAATCTGAGTTTTTGGCATGCTTTGCTTTAACATATAGTTACACCAGATTTTAGGCTTATCATCTGTACCTCAACATCATGATGTGTCTTGAACTACTGGATTCAAAAATTCTATTTTTACATACCTTCCACTAAAAAAATATCTTAAGATCAAGCTTAGCATTGTTTATTCTATTGATTAAATGGCACTTTCAGGATCAATGAGAAACAAAATAGAGCCACACAGAAGACACTTTATGAAGGATTAATTTATGGTAGAATGACTAGGTAAACAATGGATGGAAGGATGGATGAAAAGGACTTTACACTGCACAGTTATTTTATATATCATATCTTCTTTAAGCTTTCAAGACCCATAGGATGTGGGTAATAAATATTTTATAAGACTATGATGTAGTAATCTTAAAAAGGCTGACCTGCCCAAGGATATTCCAAGACATGGAACCTGAAGCTCTGACTTTAGAATCCAGTCCTTCCCTCTTTCCACCATGTAGATTCCTGAATAAAAATATAAAGCCACCTGAAACTTAATTCAAAGTTGTTTTCCAAGGTTTTTCATTTAGAATCGAAGATGTTTTGCTAATGTTTTTCAGTGAAATTACAATTCTTTAATTCTAATGTTTCTTCTTTCATAACATATGAACCACTAGTCTTACAGTTGATCATTTAACTTAACAAAATATCAGCAAAACAGTTCTTTAACAACTTTCTGCTTTTTATCTTTTCCATCTTGAAAGCTTATCAAACTGCCATTGACTCAAACAGTAATGATTTACAAGTCTGAGTTTCTGAAACTCAGGATTAAAATGTTCTCTGGGAATACATTTCCTCTTTGGAGTGGACTTTTTTTTGCCACAAGACCTTCCTCTCAGATTTCTAATCTTAAGGGAACAATCAAAGATTAGTTTATTAGGCAAGTGCTTTCTGAGCCTAATATGAACTGTGTACCTCAAACATATTTTTAAATGTTCTGTTTACTTCCCAAGTATGGGAACTCTTAGGAATTTTAAAAGCTTTCTTAACCCTCTAAGGTCACTGGGGCTCCATTAGAGATCTGAGTGAATAATTACTAACAACTATCCCAATATTATTGAACCTTCAACGTTAGCAACAAAAGTCTGGCAGTCTTATTCACTTTACCTTGGTCATGGGCTCTAAGGAAAAAAAAAAAGAAAGGAAAGTTAACGGCAACATATGATGCTATAATGGAAATATATTCTCTAATGAGATGGATCAACTTGCTAAGGCAGCTAAGGAGTTCACTCAGCATCCCAAGTGTCTACCCAGGTGGCCCTCGCTCTGTAGTTTATATTCTAAAATCATCATCTGTCCCAAAACTTGAAGTTACATTGAGATCTTCTAAGGAGTGCTAATTTTTTAAAAGCTCTTTATTTTGTATTGGGGTATAGCTGAGTAACAGACAACGTTGTGAATTTCAGGCGAACAGCGAAGGGACTCAGCCATAAATACACACATATCCATTCTCCCCCAGACTCCCCTCTCATCCAGCTTGCCGTGTAACAATGAGCAGAGTTCCATGTGCTATACAACAGGTCCTTGTTGGTTATCCATTTTAAATATAGTACTCTGTACATGTCCATCCCAAACTCCCTAATTGTCCCTTTCTCCCATTTCTCCCCCTCCAGAAACCATAAGCTCATTCTCAAAGTCTGTGAGTCTGTTTCTGTTTTGTACATAAGCTCATTCCACATATAAAGAATATCATATAATATTTCTTAACAAGTGCTAACTTTTAATAAAATCCAAGACTGAATTTTTAATTTAAAAATTATTTTTGATAAAGAAATATAAAATTGGAACAATTTAACTTAAACTTAACTGTATATTAGTACTTATTTTTCTCATGTTATAGTGTGCTAAACTGTGAATCTGAAATGTAGGGATATTGGATTTTAGCTTCTACAATTCAAGATAAGATGAAGTATATTAGATATATGTTGATTTTGTGAAACTGGTATTCAATTTGACTAAGATACTAAGATATTATTTCATCTTTAGACTATGTACTTTTGTATTTTAAATCTCATGTTTACTATTTCTACCTGTATCTTAGGTTTCAGAATTCATTAATAAGACACAGCTTTTCAAAATGCTGCAGAAGAATTTGACAAATAAACTGACTGGAAAACTAGGTATATGTTTTCTTCTATCATTTTCAAAAGAAGAGAAATGTAATGATGATTAACTCTGTGTACTATTTTTTTCTTTTGCCAAATCTTAATTGACTTCCAGAAAGTGGATACCTTTCAATGAAAATAGACATAATAACTCTCAATGAAATGATTATGAAATAGATTTTCCTGTTGAAGAGTCAAGATGAAACATGAAGGAGATCAGCTTATGCAGCAGTCATTTTTCACTTCTTTTTTTTTTTAACAACATGGGCAAATGGAGGATGAAGGAACAGCCTTCACCTTTCATCTTATGCTCTGCTGTGCTCCAAGATTTACAGTGACCCTTCAAATTAAAAAAAAAAAAAAAACCTGCACAAAATAAGGAAAGGAAGCTGTCAGTCATCAGAAAGGTGACAATCAAGTGGAATTTTCATATGAATGGTTTGCAATGAGTTGGTGACTGGTAGCCAAACAAAGACCATGACTTTGAGGATCAACAAAATTTGAAAATGGAAGCATGCAAACAAAGGAACATTGTTTCTACAATGCAGGTTTTGAAAAGTTAATGCCTAGTAAGCACTTCATACATTCTATTTCACTCATGACAAAACTGCACTTGGATTTTTAGTGGAGCTAAGCCATAGTCAGGAGAGAAAGAAATCTGACCATTTGCATCATCTATCATGTAAAATCTGGTACTCCTCTTGGTTCTAACAATGGTGTGATC
Source organism: Nanger dama (assembly GCA_917880005.1). Lineage (NCBI taxonomy): Eukaryota > Metazoa > Chordata > Mammalia > Artiodactyla > Bovidae > Nanger > Nanger dama. The sequence continues at coordinate 45,660,645 of CAKJTW010000007.1, forward strand.
TGTAAAGGGCGCTAATTGCGGTCAATTATCATGGTCCTCTAGCGCCACCTCGTGTTTCCCACATATTGCTGTATTCTTACCGAAGCAATTTCTTACAAAGGAATTCACATACCCCAAATGAAAGGAAACAGGAAGACTTCATAGCTTGATTTTGCAATCTTATAATCAAGGTATTGTCAGTCTTGTCTGTTAGAACTTTTAAATTGCTGAAGGGCTCTTGTCATTTTTGTTGAATTCAAAGTCTTTCACTCCTTTGGGGTTCATTTCAATAGATAAACCCCTATCCTACTCACCATTGCTTCCTAGCAAACCAAGGCAATTATAAGATCGACCCTGTTTTTGACAAATGGTGAGTGACTTAATAATTAATTCATTTTAGCATTTCAAAGTGGAAGATCTACTCATATAAGTGCGGTGTTTACAGAAACAGCCAAGGAAATATGGGAGAAAAAACGATAATCATTGAATACACAATTTTCATGAAATGACAAAATTTGTTGAGAACACTCTCAGGTTCTTGTTATTAGAAATAGTGGTCACAGAAGAAGGTTATGGTGGGTGACAACTACTCTCGCACAATCTTGCTACCAAATTATACTATAGCCATTTCTCAGGTCAAATTATGCCACACAAATAGACATTTGTTAAATAAATAGCAGCAAGCAAATACGAAACTATTCATACGACCTATTCTATACGTGTAACAAAGTCTCAGATCTATTCTTTTTATTGCTCAAAAACTACCTTGTGTGAAAGATTCACAGGTGTGGCAACATCCTTGAAGCAGAATTGTATTATGATCAGCATCAAGCAACCAGGAATCATCTTAAACCAACAGCTGGACACAAGACCACTTGGATGTAATGTTTCAGGCACTACCCTTATGGATTAAAGCTATGGATCTCTAATTTTATGTCATGACTATTACTTAAAATATTTTTGTCTTATGTTTAAAAAAAGGTGATGTTTAAAAATTGATCCATTCCAAGTGTCAAATATGATAAGTATATCACAGAATAACTCCAACTAAGGGGGGAGCCCTTACTCTACTTGAAATTACATGAAAATGAGATGGTGTCTACATGTGCCTTGAGAAAATATCCCATTATTCTTGTTCTGCTTTTCTCTTTCTCAAATCTCTTTATCGAAGTAATCCAACAACCAGAAAAAAATGTCTTTGCTTCTAGATAAGAAGAGCTAAGACTGAGTCAGATAAAAGCCTATTTTCTATTGTCTTAGGAAATAGAATTGCAGTCTGGATCTTTCAAACCAGATGCATGCCAGGCTTTGGATAAGCCAACATTTCTGTGAAACTCTGGTCAGGTAACAAAGGAGAAAGCTCATCATTTCAGCCTGAATGACCATTTTTCCCCCATTTTCAGTCAAGTCAATGAATGGAGAAGAATCTAGGTTCCCTGTAAAACTACTTTAGCTTCTTCACTTACAAAACGTAAGTGGGAACAGAAATATAACAAAGGCATTTGATGCTCAAGGAAAGATGTGACATCACTTTGAATGCAACTTAAAAAAATATTTCACAAGGCACATTTGCTTTGTATCCAGGAAAATTTGTAATATTTTATAAAATTAATACATTTATGTTTTGAAAAACGATGAGTAAATATACCATTTTATGTCAGGACAACAGGAGATACATCCAGGCTAACATAGTCCTTTTCTGCAGGTGACTTGCTCCATGTGACTTAAAAGATGCCATAAGGGTCTCCCCACTCTAAAGTGACATCACCCCTTCTTGCTGAACCTCAAATTCTCACTTTATAGCCACTGATCTGATTTAGATAGGAAAGCAATCAGTCCTTAATAGTAAATGCTAGAGGCAGAGGTAGTAAACACCCTAAAAATGTGTGCACAATATTGCGGATGTGTATATACGTCGCTTTTTCCCCCTAGAAAGTGTGCTTCAAAGCTTTAACTAGATGCTCATGCGTGTCCTTCAATTATCTTAGTACTGTGGACTCCTCTATTAGTCATCCGGTTCTCCTGACCAGACACAGAGAATCCACGAGAAGTCAGCTCTGGCAGGTAAATGGTGTCTGGCCGACCCAGGAGTTCAGCCCCAGGGTCTGTGGTTAGCATCCAAGTTGATGGAGCCTGGGCTCTGCGGTCAGGCAGACCCGGGGCCCCAGCCCCGCGTGGCCCCTGCCTCTGTGCGGCTGTGGCCGAGCCCCCGTGACCCCCTGCTGGTGTCCACGAGCCGCCCACTGACTGCCTCTGCTCTTGCGCTTCCTCAGACTGTCCTCAGCTCAGCCGCCAGAACAGGCCTTTACACTGCGGTCCCCACGCCTAGCTCCGGTGCGCCAGCCTTCTGGTGACCTCACAGCGGCAGCAGGGGAGAAGTGGGCCGTCCCGCGGCGCGCCGCCCCTGCACCGCCTCCGCGAGCGCCGGTCTCCCACTCTCCTCCGCCCTCAGCCTCCTGTCTCCGCCGCTGGTGCTCAAGCCTGGGGGCACGCTCTCGCTGCAGCTCCCCTCTGGCCGGAATGTCTTCCCCCTCTGGCCCGAATGTCTTCCTCCTCCACGCCCTCTCCGTTTCCTCCTGCAGTGCCTCCAGGTCTTTACTCTCAAGTTACCATTTCCTCACCGCACACCGCGCTGGTGCTGCGCTCCCCATCTCTCTCCCTTTCCCTGTTTCACTCTTCTCCACTGTATCCATCACCATCCGACATATGATTCTTTATTTTTTCTATCTCCTCGATGCCTGATCACCATCCCCCACACTCTCAATCTCCCTAGAACATGGGTGGGCAAACTTTTACTATAAAAAGGCCAGATAGTGAATAATTTTGGCTTTGTGGGCCATGTGGATTTCTGTCACAACTTCTCAGCTCTGCTATTATAGAGGAAAAGAGCCATTGGCAATATCGTGTTCCAATAAAACTTTATTTACAAAAACAGGTAGCAAGTACTAGATTTGGCCCAGGGCTGATCGTTTGCCACCCCTGCTCTAGAATAATAACCTCCATTAGTCAGGGACTTAACTTGATTTATTCACTGTTTTATCCCCACAACTTTGAAGAGGTCTGGTACAAAGTAGTTCCTCAATAAGCTCACCTGTAATTGAATTAATGTTGTTAACCAAGGTATTAGTTTCTCATCGAAGTAATAATATCAGCTTTGGGGATTATCAAAAATAAACAGTTTGTGAAAGAGTGTCACACAACTAGGTACATAGTAGTGGTTAAAATTATTCTGAACTGCATACCCCAAGAAGAAAATGAAAAAAAGCAAAACAATCAGGATTTAGAGGAAAACCAAAACTTTATATTTTAGAAAATACTGAAGGAAGAGAGGAAGGACATTTGTCTGGTGCAAACCCAGAGGAAGCTGATAACTGTCTTCCAAAATCTGAAGATTATTTTGAGCAAGAGAGATTCTCTATAAGTTTTGTGGTACAGAAAGAGATAGAACTAGGATCACTAGATAAATACTGCATGGAAATGAATGTCTGCTTATTGAAGGCACGCAGTTTCTAGTTACCCCAGGAAGGCAGAAGCCACATTCATTTTCATCACCAATATACCTTAATGCCCTAGCATGAGGGCTTAAGGTGCACAACCTGTGCTAACTGAATGGATGATTCAGAATGAAGAAAGAATAATCTAATCTTCAGAGCTGACCAAAGATGCAACGGACTCTCTCAGTTTGTAACTTAGAAGATTCAAGAAGGGCTTCCCTAGTGGGTCAGTAAAGAGTCTGCCTGCCAGTGCAGGAGACACAGGTTTGATTCCTGGGTAGGAACGATCCCCTGGAGGAGAAAATGGTAACACACTCCAGTATTTTCGCCTAGGAAATCCCTTGGACAGAGGAGCCTGGTGGGCTACAGTCCACAGGGTCAGAAAAGAGTCAGACCCAACTTAGTGACTAAACAATAACAACAGGTTCAAGAAGGAACTTTTCAGCCACTTGCTAGGGTGTACCAAAGGCGACATCTTACATACAACTATGATACCTTTGTCACAGCTAAAGAACTACTGAGTTGGCCAAAACATTTGTTCAGGTTTTTCCATAAGATGTTACAGAAAAATCCAAATGAATTTTTTTGCCAAACAGTAACATCAGTGCATTACTGTGAACTACACACACGTTGTTCTGGTTTCACTAGCTTTTCCGCTAATGTCCTTTTCTGTTCCCCAGTCCCATCCAAGTTGCTAAATAACGTTTAGTTGTCAAGTCTCCATAGGCACCTTTTGACTATAACAGTATCTCAGACTTCCTTTATTTTTAACGACCTTGACGATTTTGAGGGATATTGAAAACTGTCCTTCTGTTTAAATTTGTTTATTTTCTTCATGATTGGATTGGGGTTATGGGTTTGAGAGATAAAGAACTCAAAGGTAGTGTCATTTTGAATCACATTATGTTAAGAGTACCTGTTGTCATGACTTATGACTGTTGCTGTTAACACTGATCGCTTGGCTGAGGCAGTGCTGGTAAAATTTCTTCACTGTAAAGTTACTCTTTTCCTCCTTTCCATAACCTACTTTTTGAAAGAAAGTTACTGCACAGCTCACCTCTTGGAAGAAGTAGTGGCTACATAAATTATTTGCAGTTCTGTAAGGAAGATTTATCATTTCTCCCTATTTGTTTCCTTGTTTGTCTATAGATCATTTATATCAGCATGAACTCATAAATATTTATTTTATTCCTTAGGTTACAATGCAGTCTTACTAGTATTCATTTTATTGCTCAAATCCTTCCCGTTTTGGCCATGGGCAATTCTTTTAGATTGCTTCCAGTGTCTCTTAGATGTATTCCTATCTTTTTGTTCTTTGAACATTTCTTAGCTTCTGTCGCTACAAGATGCCCTGGGCTAGTCTTGTGTTTTCTCTGCCCCAAACCTAGAATCAGCTAGTTTTCCAAAGAGCCCCAGTTCTTTTATTAGAAAATAATACTAGAAATGAAGATCTAGGCTCTGAGTATGCTTATTGCTTCTAGAATGTCACTGCTTTGTGGTCTTCTCAGCAGACAGAGCTAGAAAAATACATGTACATATACTAAACTATGTAATGTGGATTATAAAAATCTATAATTCTGTGTCTGTCCATCTCTATCCATCATTAAACTAAACACAGTTTCACAGTAATGATTCAGTTCCTAATCTAGTATCGCATGGTCCATCTATCCCTTCTGGTCCCCTCCTTGCTTAACTGTAACCTCTGTCTCCAACTTGCATAAATCTGGTTTCCATCATCCATTTATTCATTTGTTTAAAACTCTAGTATACACATATACTAGATTCTGTGAGAAATCTGTATGCAGGTCAAGAAGCAACAGTTAGTTCTGGAAATGGAACAACAGACTTTCTAAGTAGGGAAAGGAGTATGTCAAGGCTGTATATTATCACCCTGCTTATTTAACTTATAAGCAGAGTACATCATGAGAAACACTGGACTGGAAGAAACACAAGCTGGAATCAAGATTGCTGGGAGAAATATCAATAACCTCAGATATGCAGATGACACCACCCTTATGGCAGAAAGTGAAGAAGAACTAAGAGCCTCTTGATGACAGTGAAAGAGCAAAGTGAAAAAAGTTGGCTTAAAGCTCAACATTCAGAAAATGAAGATCATGGCATCTGGTCCCATCACTTCATGGCAAATAGATGGGAAAACAGTGGAAACAGTGACAGACTTTGTTTTGGGAGGTTCTGAAATCACTGCAGATGGTGACTGCAGCCATAAAATTAAAAGACATTTGCTTTTTGGAAGAAAAGTTATGACCAACCTAGATAGCATATTAAAAAGCAGAGACATGACTTTGCCAACAAAAGTCCATCTAGTCAAAGCTGTGGTTTTTCCAGTAGTCATGTATGGATGTGAGAGTTGGACCATAAAGAAGGTTGAACGCCGAAGAATTGATGCTTTTGAACTGTGGTGTTGAAGACTGTTGAGAGTCCCTTGGACAGCAAGGAGATCCAACCAGTCCATCCTAAAGGAAATCGGTCCTGAATATTCATTGGAAGGACTGATGCTGAAGCTGAAACTACAATATTTTAGCCACCTGATGCAAAAACTGACTCACTTGAAAAGACCCTGATGCTGGCAATGATTGAAGGCAGAAGGAGGAGGGGATGACAGAGGATGAGATGGTTGGATGGCATCACCAACTCAATGGACATGAGTTTGAGTAAACTCCGGGAATTGGTGATGGACAGGGAAGCCTGGCATGCTGCAGTCCATGGGGTCACAAAGAGTAGACACAACTGAGTGACTGAACTGAACTGATACACATAGAGCAGTTTCTGAATTGTTAACCCAGCTACCATTCTTTACATTAGGCATTTAACATATATATCACTACATGCTGGGGCTTCCCAGTTGGCACTAGCGGTGAACCATCTGCCAGTGCAGGAGACATAGAGACCCGGGTGTGGTGCCTGGGTTGGGAAGATCCCCTGGAGGAGGAAATGGGAACCCACTCCAGTATTCTTGCCTGGAGAATCCCATGGACAGAGGAGCCTGGCAGACTATAGTCCGTGGGGCCACAGAGTCGGACATGACTGAAGTGACTTAGCATATATGCATGCATTACATCTTGTCTTCATGACAACCCATTGTATAGATAAGGAGCCTCAAATTAAGGCTTTTAAATTACTTGTTCAAGGTCACACAACTACCCAGTCTGGAGCTGGAACTTGAACCCAATATGCCTGTTTAGAAAGTCAATGATCTTGCTATTTTACATACTGCTTTCCAATATAACTTTTTAAAAAGGGAAGTTAATTTGTAACGTATAGTTTGAAAACAAACAAATATATTGAGTTTTTATTATGAAAGATATTCAAGTTTATTATAAAAATAAACAGTTATACTATATGTACAATTTGGTACACTTTTTTGTTATACAACATATGCATTTCCACACTGATTGAAGGTTTTATAAAGATAATTTTTAATGACTACTTAATGTTCCATCCAATCTGTAGACCATAATGAACTTAGACATGTCTCTGCTGTTGGCAGTGAAGATAGTTCCACATTCTTTACCAACATAAAAAGTGTTGAAAGTCATTCTATGCCTCCAAGAGATTGAATTACTGGGCCAAGGTGTTTAAAGTTTTCCACACATTGTGCCAAATTGCTGTCACAAGAAATTGGACTGATTTAATTCCCCCAGCTTATCAGAGTGGTTTTTTCACTGCCACATTTTAATATGATTATTTAAGAACAATCTCTGTGAATGGCCATTAGAATTGAGTCATGCTTCTATCATGACCAACTACAACCTATTTTACTCAATATCCTCCTTCCAGGTAATAAGTGACTCAGAAAAGACTTGATCTCTCTGTATAGGATTTTGATTACAGTGAAAAGTGTGTGTGTGTCATCTGAAATGTAAAATGTAAAAATGTAAGGTCTTCTGAGATTTATTAATATCTCTGCCCCTAAGGCTTAATCTTGACTTGCTTCTGACCCTAAGGATTAGTCTTGATTTGCTTACTATCCCTTAATCAAGAATTCTTGGTAATATCAATTAAATAAATCAACTACTGTTTCTATCTATAGTTACTGGGCTACCATGCTCTGATCATGGCCTTAAGCTTATGATGAGGAGATCCAGAATCCATGTGTGAACCAAGGGTTATTTATAGACTGAGTAAATAATGCGTGTCCTATAAAGATAGACCACTGTTTTTCTAATTCATATATATATTGCTGTGAAAAACAAATTCATTTCAAAGCATTGTTGAATTCATAATAGCTTTTGTCATCAAGTGTTTTCTCAGCAGATCCTAAAATCACAGCTGTTCCTGTGGGGATTTTAGAGACTGGAAGACATTAACAATGCTTCTTCATTTTCATAAATGTTGGAAACCACTTAAGTGAGCATCAGAGCACATATGTAACTTTGGTGATGATAGGAAAGGCAGGTCCTTACTGAACGTCATTCAAATGGTCCTTCTTTAGCTCATGTTCTACGTTGAGTACAAATCTGGTTATCTTATTCCTTTCTGAGAAGCTCAAGTACTGTCTTCTTTCAATGAGGGATGTTGCAATAATCTAAAAAAGAATGACAACAGCACTACATTCAGAGCCAAAATTTTCCCAAAGTATTTGGAGTGAACATCAGCACAGCCCCAATCTTCCCTCAGGTACTATATGTGTGTATGCAAGCTTGACCACTGGTCTCAACATTTTCCATAGTCTAGATCAAGAGCTGTATAGTCAGTGCAGTGTCAAGAGGAATTACAGGGAAGCTGAGCTAATATCAGTTGATGGGGTGGGTCCCTTGGATTCCTTGGTTACCATGTAAATATCTCTGAAGTCTGACTGACCACACTGAGGCAGACACCAGGCAAGAAAAGGAAGGCTGATTTTTATAAAGAGAGATAGAAGTGCTTTTACTCAATTGTGCTGCAAGACTATGAAACCTTACGGCTTGTTTTATAGGGAGGAGCAGTGAAGCAGGAAATTGTTAATGCAACACATTTGGGAAAAGCCAGGAAACGTGAGGATACCAAGCAAAAATGCCGAGATTTTAATACCTACTTAAGGTCCTGCAAGAGAGACTAAAGGGTTCAGAAGTAAACATTCAAGAAGTGAAATACCACTTAGTTAATTATAGACATAAGCTCAATTAGCTCTAAGGAATGTTAAGAATAAAAGAATGGGATTAATCCATACTTTTTAGTTCCGTTCAGTTCAGTCGCATAGTTGTGTCCAATTCTTTGCGACCCTATGAATCACAGCACGCCAGGCCTCCCCTGTCTATCACCAACTCCCAGAGTTCGCTCAGATTCACTTCCATTGAGTCAGTGATGCCATCCAGCCATCTCATCCTCTGTCATCCCCTTCTCCTCCTGCCCCCAATCCCTCCCAGCATCAGTCTCTTTTCCAATGAGTCAACTCTTCGCATGAGGTGGCCAAAGTACTGGAGTTTCAGCTTTAGCATCATTCCTTCCAAAGAAATCCCAGGGTTGATCTCCTTCAGAATGGACTGGTTGGATCTCCTTGCAGTCCAAGGGACTCTCAAGAGTCTTCTCCAACACCACAATTCAAAAGCATCAATTCTTCGGTGCTCAGCCTTCTTCACAGTCCAACTCTCACATCCATACATGACCGCAGGAAAAACCATAGCCTTGACTAGACGGACCTTAGTCTGCAAAGTAATGTCTCTGCTTTTGAATATACTATCTAGGTTGGTCATAACTTTTCTTCCAAGGAGTAAGCATCTTTTAATTTCATGGCTGCAGTCACCATCTGCTGTTATTTTGGAGCCTCCAAAAATAAAGTCTGACACTGTTTCCACTGTTTCCCCATCTATTTCCCATGAAGTGATAGTTTTGGTAAATAAACTATGCTTTTATGAGATGTTAATATTATCATAAGTGGGCAAAGTATATGTTGAACCTCTCTGGACTATTTTTGCTACTCTTTACAATCTAAAAGTATTTCAAAATAAAAATTTTTGAAAACTGATCTGCTTGAGCATGCTTCTCCTTCTGATGCTTTTCATTTTCTTTCTTCCCCTTGCACATTGACACATGTCCCACTTAACAAAAACAAACAAACAAAAAAAACCACTTCTTGCCCATACTTAATTCCTGCTGTAGTAAATTGTCCCAGGATGTAAAACCACCTGCAAAGCAAACCAGGGACAAATTTGAAATGCTTCTGAGGGTAAGTCCATTGGGAGGAAAGCAAAGAGAATGGAGAAAACAGGAAGGACTAATAATGGGAGCAAAAATCTTTTAGAAATGGCTCAGTGGGTAAGAAGCTGCCTGCAATGCAGGAGACACAGGAGATGAAGGTTCAGTTCCTGAATTAGGAAGATCCTGGGAGAAGGAAATGGCAACCCACTCCAGTATTCTTGCTTGGAGAATCCCATGGACAGAGGAGCCTGGTGGGCTATAGTCCAAAGGGTCACAAAGAGTCAGATATGACTGAGCGACTAAGCAAAGTGATCCCTTCATGGATCCCTTCATGGACCATAGCCTTGTCATGGCAAAGGGACTTGCATAACTCAATGCACCCACGAGCCATGCCATGTAGGGCCACCCAAGATGGATGGGTCATAGTGAAGAGTTCTAACAAAACTTGTTCCACTCCAGTATTCTTGCCTTGAGAACCCCATGAACAGTACAAAAGGCGAAAAAGATGTGACACTGGAGGATGAGCCCTCCAGGTCAGAAAGTGTCCAATATGCTAATGGAGAAGTGCAGAGGGCATTTGCTAATAGCTCCAGAAAGAAGAAAGTGGCTGAGGCAAAGTGGAAATGGCGCTCAGTTGTAGATGTAAAATTTCACTGGTAATGAAAGTAAAATCCATCACTGTAAAGAACAATATTCCACAGGAACCTGGAATGTTAGGTCCATGAATCAAGGTAAACTGGATGTGGTGAAGCAGGAGATGGCAAGAGTGAATATCAGCATCTTAGGAATCAGTGAACTAAAATGGATAGGAATGTGATAATTTAATTCAGAGGATCATTATATCTACTACTGTGGGCAAGAATCCCTTAGAAGAAATGGAGTAGCCCACATAGTCAACAAAACAGTCTGAAATGCAGTATTGGATGCAATTTCAAAAATGACAAAATGACTTTGATTTGTTTCAAAGGCAAACCATTCAACACCACAGCAATCCAAGTCTATGGCCCAACCACTGATGCTCAAGAAGCTGAAATTGAATGGTTCTATGAAGATCAACAACACCTTGTAGAACTAACACCAAGATAATATGTCCTTTCACCACAGGGGATTGGAAGGCAAAAATAGAAAGTCAAGAGATACCTGGAGTAACAGGCAAGTTTAGCCGTGGAGTACAAAATAAAACAGGGCAAAAGCTAACAGAATTTTGCCAAGAAAATGCACTGGTCATGGCAAGCACCCTCTTTTAACAACACAACAGATGACTCTACACATGGACATCACCAGATGGTCAATACAGAAATCAGATTTATTATATTCTTTGCAGCCAAAGATGGAAAAGCTCTATACAGTCAGCAAAAACAAGCCTGGCAGCTACTGTGGCTCAGATCATGAGCTCCTTATTGCAAAATTCAGGCTTAAATTGAACAAACTAGGGAAAACCACTAGGCCATTCAAGTATGACCTAAATCAAATCCCTTATGATTATACAGAGGAGGTGATGAATAGATTCAAGGGATTATATCTGGTATACAGAGTGCCTGAAGAAGTACTGACAGAGGTTCATAACATTGCACAGGAGGCAGTGATCAAAACCACCACAAGCAAAAAGAAATGCAAGAAAGCAAAGTGGCTGTCTGAGGAGGCTTCACAAACAGCTAAGGAAAGAAGAGAAGTGAAAGACAAGGGAGAAAGGGAAAGGTATACCCAACTGAATGCAGAGATCCAGAAAATAGCAAGGAGGGATAAGAGAGCCTTCTTGAGTGAACAATGCGAGGAAACATAGGAAAACAACAGAATGGGGAAAGACTAGAGATATTGCCAAGAAAATTGGACATATCAAGAGAATATTTCATGCAAGGATACACATGATAAAGGACAGAAATGGTAAATGATAAAGGACCTAAGGGAAGCAGAAGAGGTGGCAAGAATACACAGAAGAACTATACAAAAAAGGTCTTAATGATTTAGATAAGCATGATGGTGTGGTAACACACCTAAAGCCAGACATCCTGGAAGGTGAAGTCAAGTGGACCTTAGGAAGCGTTACTACAAAAAAAAGCTAGTAGAGGTGATGGAATTCTAGCTGAGCTATTTCAAATGCTAAAAGATGATGCTGTTAAAGTGCTGCACTCAATATGTCAGCAACTTTGGAAAACTCAACCGTGGCCACAGGACAGGAAAAGATCAGTTTTCATTCCAATTCCAAAGACAGGTAATACCAAGGAATGTTCAAACTACCATACAGTTGTGCTCATTTCACTTGCTAGTAAGGTTATGCTCAAAATCCTTCAAGCTACGCTTAGCAGTACATGAACCAAGAACTTCCAGATACACAATGCTTAGAAAAGGCAGAGGAACCAGAGATCAAATTGCCAACATTCATTGAATCACAGAGAAAGCAAGGGAATTCCAGGAAAACATCCACTTCTGCTTCATTGACTATGCTAAAGCCTTTGTGGATCACAAGAACTGTGGAAAATTCTTCAAGAGATGTAAATACCAGACCACCTGACATGTCTCCTGAGAAACTTGTATGCAGGTCAGTAAGTAACAGTTAGAACTGGACATGAAACAATCAGTTCAGTTCACTTCAGTCGCTCAGTCATGTCCGACTCTTGGCGATCCCATGGACTGCAGCATGCCAGGCCTCCCTGTCCATCACCAACTCCTGGGGTTTACTCAGACTCATGTCCACTGAGTTAGTGATGCCATTCAACCATCTCATCCTCTGTTATATCCTTCTCCTCCCATGTTCAATATTTCCCAGCATCAGGGTCTTTTCCAATGAGTCAGTTTTCACATCAGGTGCCCAAAATATTGGAGTTTCAGCTTCAGCATAAATCCCTCCAGTGAACATTCAGGACTGATCTCCTTTAGGATGAACTGGTTTGGTCTCCTTGCAGTCCAAGGGACTCTCAAGAGTCTTCTCCAATCCCACAGTTCAAAAGCATCAATTCTTTGGCGTTCAGCCTTCTTTATAGTCCAACTCTCACATCCATCCATGACTACTGGAAAAACCATAGCTTTGACTGTGGACCTTTGTTGGCAAAGTCATGTCTCTGCTTTTTAATATGCTGTCTAGGTTGCTCATAGAGTAGAAGGTCATAGACCTTCCAAGGAGTAAGGGTCTTTTAATTTCATGGCTGCTGTGACCATCTGCAGTGATTTTGGAGCCCCCAAAAATAAAGTCTGTCACTGTTTCCACTGTTTTCCCATCTATTTGCCATGAAGTGATGGGACCAGATGCCATGATCTTCATTTTCTGAATGTTGAGCTTTAAGCCAACTTTTTTCACTCTCCTCTTTCACTTTCATCAAGAGGCTCTTTAATTCTTCTTTGTTTTCTGCCACAAGGGTGGTGTCATCTGCATATCTGAGGTTATTGATATTTCTCCCAGCAATCTTGATTCCAGCTTGTGCTTCATCCAGCCCAGCGTGTCTTATGATGTACTCTGCATATAAGTTAAATAAGCAGGGTGACAATATACAGCCTTGACGTATTCCTTTCCCTGTTTGGAACCAGTCTGTTGTTCCATGTCCAGTTCTAATTTGTCGCTTCCTGACCTGCATACAGATTTTTCAAAAGGCAGGTCAGGTGGTCTGGTATTCCCATCTCTTGAAGAATTTTCCACAGTTTGTGGTGATCCACACAATCAAAGGCTTTGGCATAGTCAATAAAGCAGAAATAGATGTTTTTCTGGAACTCTCTTGCTTTTTCCATGATCCAGCAGATGTTGGCAATTTGATCTCTGGTTCCTCTGCCTTTTCTAAAACCAGCTTGAACAACAGGGAGTTCACGGTTCACATATTTCTAAAGCCTGGCTGGGAGAATTTTGAGCATTACTTTACTAGCATGTGAGATGAGTGCTATTGTGCAGTAGTTTGAGCATTCTTTGGCATTGCCTTTCTTTGGAATTGGAATGAAAACTGACCTTTTCCAGTCCTGCAGCCACTGCTGAGTTTTCCAAATTTGCTGGCATATTGAGTGCAGCCCTTCCACAGCATCATCTTTCAGGATTTGAAATAGCTCAGCTGGAATTCCATCACCTCCACTAGCTCTGTTCATAGTGATGCTTCCTAAGGCCCACTTGACTTCACATTCCAGGATGTCTGGCTCTAGGTGAATGATCACACCATTGTGATTATCCGGGTAGTGAAGATCTTTTTTGTACAGTTCTTCTGTGTATTCTTGCCACCTCTTCTTAATATCTTCTCCTTCTGTTAGGTCCAAAGCATTTCTGTCCTTTACTGAGCCCATCTCTACATGAAATATTCCCTTGATATCTCTAATTTTCTTGAAGAGCTCTCTAGTCTTTCCCATTCTATTGTTTGCCTCTATTTCTTTGCACTGATCACTGAGGAAGGCTTTCTTATCTCTCCTTGCTATTCTTTGGAACTCTGCATTCAAATGGATATATCTTTTTCTCCTTTGCTTCCCTCCTTTTCACAGCTATTTTTAAGGCCTTCTCAGACAGCCATTTTGCTTTTTTTGCATTTCCTTTTATTGGGAATGGTCTTGATTTCTGTCCTCTATACAATCTCACAAAGTTCCATCCACGTTTCATCAGGCACTCTGTGTATCAGATCTTATCCCTTGAATCGATTTCTCACTTCCACTGTATAATCATAATGAATCTGATTTAGGTCATGCCTGAATGGTCTAGTGGTTTTCCCTACTTTTTTCACTTTAAGTCTGAATCATGAAACAATCAACTGGTTCAAACTGGAAAAGGAGTATGACAAGGCTATATATTGTAATCCTGCTTAATCTATGTATATGCAGAGTACATCATGTGAAATGCCAGGCTGGATGACTCACAAGCTGGAATCAAGATTTCTGGGAGAAATATCAACAACCTCAGATATGCAGACATGTGACTCTAATGGTAGAAAGTAAAGAGGAACTAAAAGCCTCTTGATGAGGGTGAAAGAGGAGTGTGAAAAAGTTGGCTTAAAACTCAACATTCAAAAAGCTAAGATCATCACATCTGGTCTCATCACTTCATGGCAAATAGAAGGGGAAAAGTTGGAAATAGTGACAAATTTTATTTTTTTAATTAATTAATTTATTTTTTTAATTTTATTTTCTTGAGCTCCAAAAATCACTGCAGATGGTTGCAGCCATGAAATTAAAAGACGCTTGCTTCTTAGAAAGAAAGCTATGACAAACTTAGTGTATTAAAAACAGACAGATCACTTTGCCAACAAAGTTCCATCTAGTCAAATCTATGGTATTTCCGATTGTCATTTATGAATGAAAGTTGGACCATAACGAAGGCTGAGCACCAAAGAACTGATGCTTTCAAACTGCGGTGTTGGAGAAGACTCTTGGGAGTCCCTTGGACTGCAAGGAAATCTAACCAATCAATCTTAAAGGAAATCAATCCTGACTATACATTGAAAGGATTGAGGCTGAAGCTCCAATACTTTGGCACCTGATGCAAAGAGCCAACTCCCTAGGAAAGACCCTGATGCTGAAAAAGATTGAAGGCAAAAAGAGAAGAGGGCAGCAGAGAATGAGATGGTTACATAGCATCACCATTCAATGGACATGAATTTGAGCAAACTCCGGAAGATAGTAGAGGGCAGAGAAGCCTGGCATTCTGCAGTCCATGGGGTCACAAAGAGTAGGACATGACTTAGCAACTGAAAACAACAACAAAACCTTTTTAACCCCTAGCCAATCCCTCTCTCCTATTTCTGTCTGGCTCATCTCTCCCTCTCCCTACTGCTTACCTCATTACTCCTATAAACTTGCAACCTAAAATTTTTAATTCAGAACTAAGAAGGCTATTACAAGGATGTGCTCACACAATGATTTGAATTTCTTAAAAAAATGTCTAATATTTTTGGCAGAAAATAACTTTGATTTAGTTGAAAGCTTCAATTGCAAGGACTGACTTTGTTAATTAAATTACATGTTGGCCATTTGAACTGACTAGTGTTAGTTGCTCAGTCGTGTCCGCCTCTTTGCAACCACATGGACTATAGCCTGCCAGGGTCCTCTGTCCATGGAGTGCTCCAGGCAAGAATACTCTAGTGGGTTGCCATTTGCTTCTCCAGGGATCTTCCCAATCCAGGGATCTCCCACATTGCAGGCAGATTCTTTACCATCTGAACCACCAAGGAAACCCTTTGAATTAACAAATGGGCAAAAACTTGAGGCCCCCTTCCTGACCACATTTTAAATCTCTCCTTAGTTCAACCCCGTCACAATATTTAATGGTTCACTATCTGATATTTGCCCTACCTCAAAACTTACATTCAAGGGACAGAATAAAAAGGAAATTGAGATGTGTATGGTTCTAAAAGGAGAAAGAAGGCATGGAGAGGCCCAAGTGGAAGATAACTTGCCAATGGGCTGGGAATACCCTAAAGAAGGTAGCAACTGAGCCCAAAATAACCATCACCTTAAATTCCTTAAGAGACTCAATCCAGAGATCTCTGAATATGACAGATACTTTATGAACAAGTCTTTAAATATTTTTGGAGGGTTGGCAATATGGCAACTTTCACTCAACAAGGCAGTGGGTAGACTGTGAGAACTTGACTTTGGGCAGAGCTGTGGCAGAAGAGGGTTGTGGCAAATTATCTGCTCCTGACTCCCAGTAGGAAGTGGACAGATATCCTTGTGCATGTTTTGGGCCAAGGACACAACTGAGCGGCTGAACTGAACTGAATACCTCCTCACTGATTGCCATTCAGTATTAGAGACAAGCCCTTTTAGTCACCGATGGGGCCCATCGTCCAGGGTGTGGGAGTGCAAAGATCTGAAGGAAGATACCCACAAACTCACTCAAAGTCCAACAGAACAAGGGAGCAGAGGAAGAAATTGGGACAGAAGGAGTAAGTGGTAGAGAAATCTGGTAGATCAAAGCCAATGGAGATGAAAGGTTTGGTTCCTCAGAAAGGTTTAGTTAAAGAAATAAAGAAGGGGTGTGAAATGAGGTGGGATGTAAGAAACAAATGGGATTTTATGGGATTTTAACTAGTAGAACCAAAAATAGTAGAGAAGAAATGAAGTAAATCTAACAGAGAGAATAAGAGGGATGCATGTGCACACAGACACAGAGCAGAAACCACAGACACACTTGCCACCCTCAAGCCCTGCCTGCCCAGGTGTCAGTTCTGCGGGAAGCCCTGCCCAGTGTCCCTGGGCTGAGCCGGCGCCTCCCCGTGTGTCTCCTCCAGTGCAGCCCTCCCCACATAGTGTGCAATTGACTATTTACTTGTCTGTGACAATTGCTTGAAAGAAGGGACCTTGGCTTTCCTTTGTATTCTCAGAAAATAAATTAACTATTCTTCCCATGAAGCAGAGGTGTGAAAATAAAGCCCAGAAAAGTCCAATACAGAATGACGTATTTGTGGCTAAAGACAAAACAAAACATAACAAAGGTATGAAATTCTTATTTAAAAATACAGATTCTTTGCTTTCATACCAAGAGATTCTGACTCAAACTTTCTGGCTATCTCTCCAATTACAGTTCCAGATTTAGAAAGAAACAAGTCTTCCAGGAAAATTCTTGTCATCAAATATTTTCTTCAAATTCTGAGTAAACATTAGCATTATTTTCAGTGTTCAGTTACATTTTCAGAAAAAAAAAAACCTGTCAATCAAGAATAAGAGAAGAGGACTTCCCTGTTGGCTCAATGGGAAAGAATCTACCTGCCAACGCAGGAGACAAGCCACTGTCAATGTGTTCAATCCACTTGGCAACGTGTTCAATTCCTGATCAGGGAAGACCCCCACATGCCACAGAGCAACTAAGCCCATGAGCCACGACGACTGTGCCCTAGAGCCTGGAAACCACAACTGCGGTGCTCTGCAAGGGAGAAGACACCACAGTGAGAAGCCTGGCACCCCGACTCGAGACATAACTAGAGAAAGCCTGGGCAGCAGCAAAGATCCAGCACAGCCAAAAATAAGTATTTTTTTAAATATAAAAAGGAATAAGAGAAAAATGAAGATGGTTCTGACACAACAAAGATTGCTTGGTGAAGTCAGTGATTCTGCCACAACAATGGGTCTGACAGGAGTGAAATGAATGTGCGCCTCTATAAGCCCTCCTGGAACTTTGATTCAGGTGATCCGCAGGCCACACTGTGGAAAAGCTACTGTGTGAACCGCAGACGGCAACCCCTACCCTGACCGTCTTACAGAGATAATGATGTCCAAGGGCGTACAAGAATTATTAAGAATGTTCTTCAGGGAGCGTTTTCTCCTGAGGCAGGAGGGGCCCCTAAGCACCGTGATCTCGGGCTGCTGTCTGTTTTCACGCCAGAAGGCAGGGACGAGAAAGCTGGCACAGTCCCCAAGGCATTGCTGAAACAAATGGACGGGTTGGAAACTGCTTGAAAGTCCCTCACAATGGGAGGGTTCTTCAAAGAAAAGGTTACTAGTCAACAGCAACAACAACTGCAAATCAAATATGCTTCATAAGGAACTTGGATTCATTTTCTCGGAAACACTAAGGAGCCGTCCTAAGGAGGGAGGGATTGGCAGGTAGAGATGTTCTGGAGAAGAAGATAATGAGTAAGCAGAAGCAGACTAGAGCAAGGCTGCAGAGAGGAGCGAATATTTCAGCCTGTGGAATCTCACTGATGGATTTTTATAAAGCTTCTGAGAGTTAAATAAGCCTCCCACATAGGTTTAAGAGAAATGGCCAAGTCTACCACACAGTGATGAACACAGATTTTGAGTAAAATAGAGTTATGAGAAAATCTAGAAATGAAAAGCCTTCCTGCTACTGAATCCAGACAGTATCTCCATCCATTGCTGTGTCTTCCATGACATTATACATAGAGCATATTCTATAAACAAAAAATTTATATATTGAAATATTTAACTTTTATTTTAAATGTTTAGACTTATACAAAAGTCACAATAATAGTACAGAAAGGTACCATACACCCTTTACCCAGCTTCCCTAATGTGGCCATCTTATATAAGCACAGTACAATTCTCATGAACATTGATTTTACATTATTAGCTAATCTAGAGACCTTATTCAGATCTCACCAGTGTTCCTAAAATAGCCTTTTTTTCTGGTCCAGGATCCACTTTAGGACCACACTTTGCATTTAGTTGCTCTGTCTCCTTAATCTCCTCTAGTCTGGAACAGTCCAAGTCCTTGTTTTTGAACAACGTTGGCACTTTTGAAGGCCAGTTCTCTTGCAGAATATGGGTTTGACATTCTCTCATAATCAGACTAAGGTTATGTATTTGGGTCAGGAATACAACAGAAGTGAGAGTGTGTGCATTTTTCACACAAACAAGAATGAGGGAAATGCTAAGTTTTCTTTAAAAGATAAAACGTTGATGTTTTCAAGAAAGAATAAAAGACTGTTGACAGAAGGAAACACCTTAGGTCACTGGGAGTAAGGAGACAGTGAAATGGGATCATTCAAACATTGCTGAAATGAGAATAAATTGGTACAGAAATTTTAAAAAAGCAACTTGACAGATATATCACATATCCTAAAATTTTGTATAAAACCTTTGACATCAAAACTTTACTTCTGAGACTCTATCTTAGAAAATAAGCAGAAGCCTTACTATTTATCAGTGCCATTGAAAATGGCAAGAAAATCAAAGAAAAATAACTGAACATCATTAGAGGAAACAATTGGGATTTTTCGCTACCCAGCATCTGAACATCTTCCTGATTTAGTAAGGTTAGATCCCAATAGGTAAAGAATTTAGTGCCTTGATTCCCATTATGGATGAAGACAACCAAGGCATGTGATGGCCACACAGGCTCAACCAATCAAATACTTATACCTGGAGTTTCAAATATTGAGAGAGGGATGCAAACAACCAGGGGCAGTCAGAAACTAACAACACTTGAGGATGTTTATCCTCTAAATTACTGAATCACAACATCATTGGAACGCACATGCTCACTATGTGTCATATGTGAAAATTAGGACAGCCACTGGGAAGTCAATGGGCTTTGAGAATTATACTGAAGATTTATGATGCTATGAACTGAACTGTGTCCCTCTGAAAGTCCTGTGTTGAAGCTCCAATCCCCAAGGTGATGGTATTTGGAGACGAGGCCTTTTTGCAGTAATTAAGTTTAGATGAGGTCATGTGGATGCCACCCTCATGATGGTATTAATGTCCTCAGAGAGAAATTGCTTCCTCTTGCCCCATCACATAAGGACAGAGTGAGAAGGCAGCCGTCTATAATCCAGGAAGAAAGCCCTTGCCTGCAAATTGCATTAACTGTCACCACTTTTATTTGGACTCCCAAACCTCCAGGACTATGAGAAATAAATTCCTGTGTAAGCCACTCACTCAACAGTATTTTGTTTTGTCAACCCAAGCTCAGTAAAACATACAGGAAGATATGGAGAATTTTTATGTACCTTAAACCTTCAACTGCCACCTTTGTCTGATGAAGCTGCCCCTACTACCTGAAGATACTTCAGTAACCTCATAGGAAGAAATTTCTTTGCAAGGAAAAACCAATTCTCTTTATCCTTCACTCCTCTACACCACTAGCCTTATAACCAGAGTCAGATCGCAAAATGTCTTGGGCATACCATGACAACATCAGTCACTTTTGGAGAAGGCTTATATACCAATGGAATTGCTAGAATCTACAAAAATCTTAGAAATATGTGTGTAAGTGAATTCTAAAGATGCTCAAACAAGTGTACACAGCATGAGTATATTCACCAGAGATCCTGGATAGGATAAACTAATTCAAGCTGCTACAAGTGGCTTTAACTGGTGTTTGGAAGACTTTCCTAAAATCTAGACATAGCCGTAGACAACACAAAATGAAGTTGAGATGCATTAAAAAAAAAAAAAAAAGCACTCTTAAATTGGAAGATACACAAGAGCTCATGAAATAATATTGGAATGGATTAATCATAGGTAACCCATCAGACACCTGCCCTCTAACTACGTCCCCAAGGGGATCTGACACTTCATTCGCCCAGGCCTTGAGGAATGCAGTGCTGAGAAGAGGGCCAGCATGTCTGAAAAGCACTTAAGTGCTTTTGCCTAAGACCAGGACACTGGTGAGAGATGCCACAGTACAATGGGCTCCCTGACTTCCAAGAGGATGGGCGGATCTGGCGATGACTGAGACCCCGGTGCCACTGACCTGCCACACACAGGATGAGAGTGGCTGCCAGAAAGAGGAAGGAGGACGAGAGTAGACACTGAGTGGTGTCTTGCAGGACTCTTCGGCAGAGAACACTGATTGCGAAGTTCATAGCACCAAAACACACCAACAGATCACTAAAGCGCTTCTTGGTGTGTATAACCAGCAGGTCCCCAGGCTGGTAAATAAGAGCCTAACCTGAGCACAGGTATTGGAAATCACCCTCACAGATGAAGAGCTCCTTGACTGAAGGGGAAGTGGGGGATTTTTTTGAGGAGGATGTTGCAACACCAGCATTTACTGAGAAATTTGCCCTAGTCTTCAAAGGAGAAGAGAAATGTGAAGAACTGTTACACCTGATTTCTCAAGTTCTTGGTTCCAGGCTGCCTCCAACATAGGAGGCTGTACCACCCATTTCCTGACTATATCCAATCACATGAGTGGCATTTCAGAAGATGCACGATAAGAAAGTTATGTCATAACATGGGGGATTCTGTGCATAACATAAGCTAACTAGATCTTTCTGGCTAGGAAGAAAAAGATTTCCCTGCTCTCAGTGGCAAAGATTTAATTTGTCTTTGGAAACACATCCTGCAACTAAGTGGAAAGGTCTGCTGTGCTTGTAAAGATGATGTCATGTGCACAATCTGTAGCAAGAAACTTCTACAAGTTACCCATAAGAAAGCAAAGGGAAGACATGACTTCTGACTTTTGGAGACCTCTTCTGGCTACTCACACACGAAACCAGAGAAATGCTGGGCTTCCAGACTATAATAAAAATCCTACTGCCAGGAAATTTTTAAAAGTTCTCTGTGATCAGTAGTGGGAATCCTCTCAGTGTTTAAAGCAACCCCCGCTGGCTTACATATCTGACTAAGGAGATATGGATGAAATTGTGTTTCTTCTCTGAGTTAATCATAAAACTGAAATAGCAAAAAAAATGCATTGCTCGATTGGAAAATGGGAAGATACAAAAAAGCCCCTTTAGAGCATCATCTGTCAGCCTTCTCTTGTCATCTGGAAGAGAGAAGGTTAAGTTCTCCTACAGCTTTGGGGGAATACTTAAGAAATGCAGTCAGAAAATAAAGGAGATGATGGCAGCAAGAAAAAAAAAAGGAATAAACTGGAATTATTGCAGAACTTTATACTCTCTGTCCACCCATGAACTATTATTTTAATTATTTTAAAAGGTGAAGTCCAAACATAAATTCTCAGACTATGCATTTTCAGGCACCTTACAAATCGCTATCTAAAGACAGCTTATAACAGGTTAAACCTTGAGATTTTTTTAAATTTTACTGATGTTATCATGCCACCTAATTATAAAATTTCCCTGTTTAAGGGAGAAAAGATTTCAAAAGAAAACAAAGATTTTTAAGGTGCCACAGATTGGAAAGGGTTTAGCAGATTAAGGGATAAAATTTGTTAGAAAAATTCAATATTATGGCAACTCTATACACAATGGTGCTAAAGAAAAAGAATTGCAAAAGGCTGCCAAGGTCATAAAAATTAGAGACTTTATTTACATACAACATTATCTATATAGGCAGATACAACAAAAAGATTGTAATGGGGTTGTGTGTGTATGTGTGTGTGTGTGTGTGTGTGTGTGTGTGTGTTCAAACTCTGCTCACAGAAAGACAAGTCCAGGGATGAAATACACACACATCACACACATTTTGGTGGTTGCATGGCTTTTTTACTATCAGTTCAGTTCAGTTCAGTCACTCAGTCGTGTCCGACTCTTTGCGACCCCATGATTTGCAGCACACCAGGCCTCCCTGTCCATCACCATCTCCCGGAGTTCACTCAGACTCACATCCATCCAGTCAGTGATGCCATCCAGCCATCTCATCCTCTGTCATCCCCTTTTCCTCCTGCCCCCAATCCCTCCCAGCATCACAGTCTTTTCCAGTGAGTCAACTCTTCGCATGAGGTGGCCAAAGTACTGGAGTTTCAGCTTTAGCATCATTCCTTCCAAAGAAATCTCAGGGTTGATCTCCTTCAGAATGGACTGGTTGGATCTCCTTGCAGTCCAAGGGACTCTCAAGGAAGTGTAATTTTAGTGCCATGAAGATAGGAAGTACTTTTTAACACATCTGTGTGTGTGTTAGTCGCTTCAGTTTGTCTGACACTTTGTGACCCCACAGACTGTAGCCCCCCAGGTTCCTCTGTCCATGAGATTCTCCAGGCAAGAATACTGGAGTAGGTTGCCATGCCCTTCTCCAGGAGATCTTCCCAACCCAGGGACAGAAGCTATGTCACCTGCTTCACCAGCAGATTCTTTACCATTTGAGCCACTAGGGAAACCCATTTTACTATGGCCAGTATGGGAGAAAGAGAGAGAGACAGAGACAAAAGGAGAGGGAGAGAAAGATGAAAGATCTGAAGAGAAGAAAGTGTAGTTAAATGGCAATACCATTCGGCCCTAGAAGCAATGTGCCTATTTCTAAGACAAACTAGAAGATTTCTTCTCTTGTGCAAAGTCTGAATGTTTCTTCCAAGTCCATTGTTTCTTTATCACTTTCCCTGCAGGAGGTGTAGTAGCGGCAGGTTCATTGCTATCCTTTTTTCCTTCACATTCATTGCATAACTATCCATTCCCCCACCCACCCACCCACCCACCCACACACACACACCCTCCCCTTCTAAAGCTGTCAGATTAAAATCCCACTTCATATTTACCACAGTTCTCACTTGCACCTCTGTGGGTAAGTGAGAAATAGGGTGGGAGGGTTGCTGGGAAAATCTAGATGCCTAGTTGAAATTGCGTCATTTCACACCGTCTCGGATAGGTGACCAAGCTGGGTCCTCCTAACCCTTCCTGCCGTGGTGCCATGAGAGTGCCCTGAGCGCCCTGAACTGGCACTGAGATGAAAGGAGATGAGTGCGGGGAGCAAGGCTCAGGAGCACTGGTTCCCAAATGCCACGGCAGGTAGCTGTTGGGCTGCAACCTGACTGGAGGATGGAAAAGACACAGGGGGAACTGGGACGAGTGGCTGTTTGCACTGGAAACGGGCGCCCAGTAAACAGACAGGAAGGAAAGAAAGGTCAGTGGAGGGGCTGCAGGATTGACAAGCCCAAGGAGGTAAAAGCTGCTGCCCAGAAGCCTGTGCTGCCGGCCCGCAGCAGCAGGGTACTGGCAGCGTGGAGATGTGGGCACAGCCTGGCTCCTGCAACGAGCGGTGGCCACAGGCCAGACTCAGGATTCCCATGCGCGCATACAGGCAGGCGGCTGCCCAGAGGACCAACCCGACGCCTACAGGCCACCAGGGTCCTGTTTAAGGACTCAGCGCACCCAGCACCGCTTCTGGGTGTTGCTCGCTGTTACTGAGGGCCGCAGCATGCGTGCGGGGAACAGCGTTCTGATAATGTGGGTGTCAAGGATTAAGGCATGATTGACACCTTCCTAGGGCTTCCCGTGTGGCTCAGGAGTCAAGAATTGCCCTGCAATGCAGGAGACACAGGTTGGATCCCTGGGTCATGAAGATTCCCTGGAGGTGGAAATGGCAACCCAGTCCGGTATTCTTACCTGGAGAATCCCATGCATTGAGGAGCTTTTCAGGCTAGAGTCCATAGGCTTGCAAAGAGTCCGACACAACTGAGCAACTGAGCAGGACCCTTCCTAAGGGGGCTGTAAGGAATCCAGGCACTTAGGCGCCCTTGGGACTCCCCAAAGGGCCGCCAAGTTCATGGCTCTGGGTAAATGCTAGAGGAAGCTCACTGATGAGAAAAACTGAAGTAACTACCAGGTCTGTTTGAGGTTATTCAACAGATTAAGAAAGGAAGGGGTTTCCCTGGTGGCTCAGATAGTAAAGAATCTGCCTGTGAAGCAGGACACATAGGTTCGATCCCTGGATTGGGAAGGTCCCCTGGAGAAGGGCATGGCAACCCCGCTCCAGTGTTCTTGCCTGGAGAATCTCATGGACAGAGGAGCCCAGCAGGCTACAGTCCATGGGGTCACAAAGAGTCAGACAAGACTGAGTGAAGAGCACCTTAGGTCTGAGATACATATCTGAACAGAAGTGTTCACAGTACAAGTTTGAAACACCAGTGGGGATTCAGGCTAGAAGGCCCTGTGTCCTGCACTCCATGTCACACCATCCGTCCACGCTCTTTCACTTGATTACTCGGCATCTCTGGGGTAGTGCCACGGGCCGAACAGGTCTCCAACCTTCCCTTTGTGTGTCCGTTCTTGACAGACATCAAAGCCAACGTGATTAGAAACAGCCTGACAGCCCTATCAAGAAAAAAGAAACAATTTTTGGCTGGGTCAAAGTTCTGAGAGCAACTCAGTCTGTTCAATAATATATTTCAGACAGCATTCTAGAAAACAAAATTTTTAAAACCACATTATGAGGCTATTAGGTATCAGTGCATATGGAATGAAGGCTGTATTTTTAGTTCCTTACAAATCCTTCCCCTTCTAATGTGGCCTGAGTCAATTCCATAAAGCTGGCCTGTTACACTTAAATTCTTTCAAATATCAGTACTCTAACAAAGGTTTCTATTGAAGACCTGCAGGGCTTGTGAAGAACTGTCACTATAAAAATATCATCTCACGGTCTTTGATATTTTCTAAAGTAAAAGAGCAATTAGAATGTAACTCTGGTTTGAGTTTAACTGCCTTCCAATCCAATTAGATTTATAAATTAATAGCTCTTTGTAACTTAACAGCAGGTGATGTTGTTTAATTAGTCAGTTTATTGTTTCCAGTCTTAGTTCGGAATTTCACATTCTGATGAGTTACAGAGTTTTAATTGAGTGGATGAACATTCATCTAGAAAACTGTTTGTGTTCAAGCTTCTGTCAAGAACACTGTGGTATATTAAAATTCCCAGGTGCAACAAAATTACAATATTCTATCTCCAGAATTTATAGTATTTACGGTAGGAGCCACAAACAAGATGCTTGTAGTACTCCAGGCATGCAGGTACTTTGTCTTTTCTTTAATTATTTATGTTCCTTTATTTTCTTTTCACTTCAGTTTCTTTTTTTCTTCCCAGGATAACATATAATATAATGAAAAGTGAAAATGTTAGTATCTCAGTCATGTCCAGTTCTTTGTGACCCTATGGACTGTAGTCCACCAGGCTCCTCTGTCCATAGGATTCTCCAGGCAAGACTACTGGAGTAGGTTGCCATTCTCTCTTCTCCAGGAGATATTCCCAATCCAGGGATCAAACCTGGGTTTCTTGCATTGCAGGTAGATTCTTTACCACCTGAGCCACCAGGGAAGCCCGTTAATGTTATGTTATGTTATGTTATGTTATGTTATGTTATGTTATGTTATGTTATGTTATGTTATGTTATGTTATATAGGATTCCTTGGCATCAAACCAAGTAAGTTCATGCAGATCTCATTTTCTGAATGGCAGCAGCACTGGAGCTGAGTAGCAGCTGCCCAGTTGAATAGACCAGCTGCTCTCCCCTTCTTTTCCATTCTTACTAGGCATGTGCCATTTTCTTGCTTTAACTATCAGGCCCTTGTGTGTACTTTTCACATTTGCTGCTATTTATACACGTACAAGGACTTGCAATGTATGTCTGATCTGAAGGTTATATCTTTCTTAGAATTGTCCACATATATGCAGTAGAGATTTTATATCTGGGTTGTACAACAACTCTCTTTCCCTTTTCTCATCAGGCATGCTGGGGAAAATATTTATTCACCAAATATTAGGATATAAAAGGAATAAAGACCAATGACAACAATGCTTGGGTGCCAATAAACATCAAAATAACAACACATTGCCTATGACTAGGGCTCAAGAGTTGATGGTAGCTTTTATCAAAAGGAAGAGGAGGAAAAGATGACATGTAGGAAAGAAGAAAAGAAATGAGTGAGTGAGAAGGAAAAGGAGAGGAAAAAAGCAAACTCTAGGAGGGAAAGACACTCCCTCCTGTCCCTCTGGTAGAGAAACACCTATAGTGCCAGCTCCTTCAGGACAGCTCAAGGGTCCCAGTGACACCAGTCAGCCCCAAATTGAAGAAAACACATTAGAACAAAAATGGATACGGAGGAGGGAGAAGAGGAGTTAGGTTACTATCTACTAGATAGATAACAAGGTCACACAATTATTTGGAAAATAAGTAGAGATATCCCATTTGTTCCATACAGACCCATTAAGGAAAAGTAGTTCTCCTGAAATATGTTCATTTCTTTCAAGGTTTTGCTCACTTGAGCGCTTACGCCCACCTATATATAAGTCAGTAGTAGACAACAGTCTCATCATCTTCTAAACCAACCATTCAGGTGGCAAAAAGCTAGTTTCATTATTTCAGCTTATTCCTGATATTTAATAATAGAAGACATTTTGAGGGCACTTACAGGGTTACTTGTCAGGAACTCCTTTTACATAGGCTAAAAACACACCAGGAGTGACACCTGAAATGGATCATCCTTTTAGCCATTCTGTCAGGCTTCCGAAAATTAATGAGTGGACTACAGGAGGGAAGTGGCTTACCAGAACATCGCACAAATTTGCTGATTTTGACTTGCTGAAATTTTGCTTACCTAATGCAAAGCCAAACACGTCAATCCTCTGCGGTGTTTACAACCTACCTAAATCTTCTCTTGGGTTTCCTCTATTCAGTGTTGCTTCCTCCTCAGTCAAGCAGCAGTGAAATACAAAAGGAAGCAGCAAAGATCACTGTCCTCAGCTTGTAGGATGACACAACAGATACTTTTCAGGCTTAAACTACAAAATCACTGCATTTTTATACAAGTTAAGGTTTCAAAGGCTATATAACATTTATTCAGCAGTACTAGTCAGGTGAATATGATGTTCAGATCACAACTTGAGATGCACTAAGAAACTTAGCTGAATAAGGAAACATCTTGATCAGGAAGGTGGTTCTCCCATGGTAAGGGTTAGCTTTTTCACATCCCACGGACTGTATAGTCTATGGGGCCGCAAAGAGTCGGACACAACTGAGCGGCTTTCACTTTTACTTTCCCTGGTGGCTCCGTTGGTAAAGAATCTGCCTGCAATGCGGGAGACCTGTGTTCAATCCCTGGGTCGGAAAGACCCTCTGGAGAAGGGAATAGCTACCCACTCCAGTATGCTTGCCTGGAGAATTCCAAGGACACAGGAGCCTGGCGGGCTACAATACATGGGGTACAAAGAGCCAGACATGAATGAGCAACTAACACACTTGGATCATTTTTAAGGGAACTTGGGCATAAGTTACAATTCCATATTTTTCTCTTTCATGCTTATTGTTTACTTTTTTAAAGTTTTTCTATTTCTCTTAATTTCTCTTTAATTCCCTTTTATTTCTGTTTTGAGTTCTTATCAAGTTCACATAAATATTTTTAACTTGCTTTCTTTTGCTGTCTTTAAAGCTTGATAAGAGAACAGCACCTGTCTGGACTTCGATAGAATAATCTTTGCCAACTTTTAAGAGAAGAGTATCCCAAAGTTTTCTTCTGAATATATTTTACTGTTTGCTTTTCTCCATACCTCACAACCACAATTATTTTTTAAAAATTAAATACAATTAATACTACAGTTCAAATCATAGGAGTTTGTGTTAAACTCAACTCAAATTTCAGCTCTACCACATATTAGCTATGCAAACATGAGAAGTTGCTTAAATCTTTTTGTGCCTCAGTTTCCTCCTCTGTAAAATGATCAGTGCTCATCGTACAGAAATATTAAGAAAAGTGAATTAATAACTTTTAAATGACTCAAAATAGTGCTGCAATATGTAAAGCACTAACAATTTATTTTGTTTTCAATATTGCAATATTTTCTGAAGCAACTTTTTAATTTTAAATATTTGCACTTAACTCATACTTTGGATTAAATAGATTTTGTAGCTTGGCCTGGAGCCAAAACTAGTCAAAAGCTAACCATTGGACTCAATACCCTTTCCCCATTATGGTATTTTTAAGTGAATGGAAATTGAATATTTTAAAAGAGACTTGCCTTCTACTTCCCATAGCTCTCTAAACTGAGCATGAGCTGATGCAGGAGATCTAAGCAATGGGGGTGGGTAGCAATAGGTGTATGCATTCATGACAGCAATCAGAATCAGAGGCTTAATTTATGGACTCATAGCACATAAAAGAAAAAAAAATCAAGCACTTACTGTAGCGGCTGCTGATTACTGACTATTCATTTAAAAGGTATTTGGCTTGTGCCAATGTAACCCCAATGTTCTTTGTGAAGAAGGAGTCCATCATGCAGTTTTCCTGTAAATTATGCAGCTCCCTGTTTTTCTTGAAAACCCATGCCCTGCTTCATAATCAAGAGCTGTTTAAAGGTTCTTACAGCCTAGGGATTGTAGCTAAAATACTGGAATCACACAATTAAAGGGAAGAAAAACTAAATTAAACCTTCAAAAAGGGATGCTGCCCAAGTTAAATGCTTCCCTTGTACCCAAGTGAAACTCAGTCTGACAAGCAGGGCTAAAATGTGTTCTGGTAATTGCTTCTTTCCCAGCACCGCTGAGAAATCGCTTTTAACTCTGCCCTCCCAGCACACACGCATAGAGTTATCATGATGGTGATCCCAAAATGATACCTAGACCCAAAGAGCAATGTTTTATAAATCTTGCAGTTGAGAAGAATGGGAAAGATTACCATGAGACCTAAGTTTTCAGTCTAGCAGCATCTCAGGCATTCATCCAGAAAGGAGAGAAATGCCCTCAGAATACCATCAGGGCTTACACTTTACCTTCTCTTTATATACAGTAGTCCACACAGCCAAACACAGTGCAGCCAGATGCTCTGACTTCTCAGTGTCTACACCCACATCAAGAACTAGAGAATATAAGAAATGTCCAGCTGATCAGACAAACGTTCTCTATCAGGTCATCCATGAGAGGATATCTTCATCTTCCTGACTGCGTTCTTAAAAGAGGGACGGTTGACTCCGAAACGCTCCTGGATTTGCTTTCCTTAATGAAGCTGGCATGCATATAATATTGCTCCTTTCTCCTTCCCTAAATCTTCCCTGACTCTATATTTATTTTCAGCTTGGATTCACCTCCTGAAGTTGCAAAAGTTATAAAAGCCTGCTATGATAAATAGTGTCTCCTTTGCTTGCCTTGAAAGAGCCTCATTACTGATAGCTGACACAATGGGAAGCACACAGAACTTTACTGGTACCTGGAGGGTGCAGGGTGGGGAAGTGCCTCATTTCAGTTCAGTCGCTGAGTCGTGTCCAACTCTTTGCGACCCCATGAATCGCAGCACGCCAGGCCTCCCTGTCCATCACCATCTCTCGGAGTTCACTCAGACTCACGTCCATTGAGTCAGTGATGCCATCCAACCATCTCATCCTCGGTCGTCCCCTTCTCCTTCTGCCCCCAATCCCTCCCAGCATCAGTCTTTTCCAATGAGTCAACTTTTCACATGAGGTAGCCAAAGTACTGGAGTTTCAGCTTTAGCATCATTCCTTCCAAAGAAATCCCAGGGTTGATCTCCTTCAGAATGGACTGGTTGGATCTCCTTGCAGTCCAAGGGACTCTCAAGAGTCTTCTCCAACATCACAGTTCAAAAGCATCAATTCTTCAGCGCTCAGCCTTCTTTACAGTCCAACTCTCACATCCATACATGACCACAGGAAAAACCATAGCCTTGACTAGACGGACCTTAGTCGGCAAAGTAATGTCTCTGCTTTTGAATATACTGTCTAGGTTGGTCATAACTTCTCTTCCAAGGACTAAGTGTCTTCTAATTTCATGGCTGCAGTCACCATCTGAAGTGATTTTGGAGCCCCAAAAAATAAAGTCTGACACTGTTTCCAATGTTTCCCCATCTATTTCCCTTGAAGTGATGGGACCGGATGCCATGATCTTCGTTTTCTGAATGTTGAGCTTTAAGCCAACTTTTTCACTCTCCTCTTTCACTTTCATTAAGAGGCTTTTAGTTCCTCTTCACTTTCTGCCATAAGGGTGGTGTCATCTGCATATCTGAGGTTATTGATATTTCTCCCAGCAATCTTGATTCCAGCTTGTGTTTCTTCCAGTCCAGCATTTCTCATGATGTACTCTGCATATAAGTTAAATAAGCAGGGTGACAATATACAGCCTTGACATACTCCTTTTCCTATTTGGAACCAATCTGTTGTTCTATGTCCAGTTCTAACTATTGCTTCCTGACCTGCATACAGATTTCTCAAGAGGCAGGTCAGGTGGTCTGGTATTCCCATCTCTTGAAGAATTTTCCACAGTTTGGGTGATCCACACAGTCAAAGGCTTTGGCATAGTCAATAAAGCAGAAATAGATGTTTTTCTGGAACTCTCTTGCTTTTTCCATGATCCAGCAGATGTTGGCAATTTGATCTCTGGTTCCTCTGCCTTTTCTAAAACCAGCTTGAACATCAAGGAGTTCACGGTTCACGTATTGCTGAAGCCTGGCTTGGAGAATTTTGAGCATTACTTTACTAGCGTGTGAGATGAGTGCAATTGTGCAGTAGTTTGAGCATTCTTTGGCATGGCCTTTCTTTGAAACTGGAATGAAAACTGACCTTTTCCAGTCCTGTAGCCACTGCTGAGTTTTCCAAATTTGCTGGCGTATTGAGTGCAGCCCTTTCACAGCATCATCTTTCAGGATTTGAAACAGCTCAACTGGAATTCCATCACCTCCACTAGCTTTGTTCTTAGTGATGCTTTCTAAGGCCCACTTGATTTCACATTCCAATATGTCTGGCTCTAGACTAGTGATCACACCATTGTGATTATCCGGGTAGTGAAGATCTTTTTGTACAGTTCTTCCGTGTATTCTTGCCACCTCTTCTTAATATCTTCTGCTTCTGTCAGGTCCAGACCATTTCTGTCCTTTATCAAGCCCATCTTTGCATGAAATGTTCCCTTGGTATCTCTAATTTTCTTGAAGAGATCTCTAGTCTTTCCCATTCTGTTGTTTTCCTCTATTTCTTTGCATCCAAGGCCAGTGGCGTCCAGAAGGAGACACCCCGCGTCCGAGGTCACAGAGGGCCGGAAGAAGCCACCTTGCGCTCAAGGCCAGGGGTGGTGACCCTGAGGAGCCACCCGAGCCTGAGCCCGAGGCTGAGGGCAGCAGCTGGGAGGAGCCACCTGAGGAGCGGTGGCTGCGTGGGCGCAGGAGGGCCTAGAGGAGCTATCCCACATTGAAGGTCAGGAATGGCAGTGGTAAGGAGATACCCCTCATCCAAGGTAAGGAGCAGTGGCTGTGCTTTGCTGGAGCAGCCATGAAGAGATACCCCACGCCCAGTGTAAGAGAAACCCAAGTAAGATAGCAGGTGTTGCAAGAGGGCATCAGAGGGCAGACACACTGAAACCATACTCACAGAAAACTAGTCAATCCAATCACACTAGGACCACAGCCTTTTCTAACTCAATGAAACCAAGCCGTGCCTCGGGGCAACCCAAGATGGGCGGTCATGGTGGAGAGGGCTGACAGAATGTGGTCCACTGGAGAAGGGAATGGCAAGCCACTTCAGTATTGTTTCCTTGAGAACCCCATCAACAGTATGAAAAGGCAAAATGATAGGATACCAAAAGAGGAACTCCCCAGGTCATTAGGGGGAGTGCATAGCAACTCAAATTGACTGGATTTGAATGATGCAGGGTCTCGCCCTTAACTGTTTATGCAACATCTGATCTCCTCCTCTTTACCAGGTGCCTCAGGATGCCAACCTGAATATTTTTGGCTTGGAAGGAAAGACAATCATATGATATCTGAATCTCTCACTTTTTAAATATTGATTCCAAAATATGTGATACAGTATTTTCACTGATTCCCTTGGCTTGGGGGTATGGTTATAGCAACTAACTCTCTCCACCCATGAAGCTGGCAGAATCCTTACCACATGGCGTAAAGTCATCTGGAAAATAAATGGTCAGGTTTTGCTTTAGTCTGTTCTAACCTCACTTGTCAATGAAAGGCAAGTTGATCACAATCTTTTCTCTGTATCCTTTATCCTCTGTATCCATTAAGCCTTTCACCATGTCCTGCTCCATACTGAGATATCTTATTGCAAATTTCCCTTACTTTGTATGACTGATCAAATAAAATGTAAACTCAGGAAACAGACTTGGGGTAGGTCATACATATGTGTGAGGCTTCGGGAGAATGCTTGAGAGACAAATTCTAAGACCATCATGGGAAAATCACCAGGAATCCCAGATTGAATTATTTCTGTTCCCAAGCTGAGCCATTTGTTACCAACTGAATGTTGAACTGCAAGTAGATAAGCCAATGTCTTATAAATGGAATTGAAACTTTGGTTTGTACGTGATTTGCTCACTGGTTTAACTAAAATTTTCTCAGGTTTAAAGTAATCTATGTTACAATAGTTTTCACCCTGTGAGGCCAGCTAGTTTCAGTTCAGTTCAGTTGCTCAGTCGTGTCTGACTCTTTGCAACCCCATGAATCGCAGCATGCCCTGCCTCCCTGTTCATCACCATCTCCCGGAGTTCACTCAGACTCACGTTCATCGAGTCTGTGATGCCATCCAGCCATCTCATCCTCTGTCGTCCCCTTCTCCTCCTGCCCCTAATCCTCCCCAGCATCAGAGTCTTTTCCAAGGAGTCAACTCTTCGCTTGAGGTGGCCAAAGTACTGGAGTTTCAGCTTTACCATCATTCCTTCCAAAACCCACTATTCTCTAAGTTATACCCTAGTTGAGAGAAAAAAAAACTCATATTGCCACAAGCATGCATTGATGATTGATTTTCCCTCTTCCTGAAATATCCCATCCCGTTCAATGGCTGAACAAGATTACTGCTCCTCAGAAATATGGACAATATGTGACACTCATGTTCATTTTCCCTCTGCTGCTGTCACAGCTTATTGCTCTTATTTGATGGTGGGTAGACCCACTGCTTTGACTTATTCTGACACTTACGTGACAAATGCTAGCCCACCAAGGTCAGTGGCTGGGTGTCATCCATCATGCTGCCAATACATCTGCCATGACTGATAGGGATGATGCACTGCAGGGTCCCTGAACTCCTCTACTGTCACATTTCTGCCTCTCGGCCACACCAGAACTGGAGCTCCCAGGTACTGCGCTATCCCATCTTCTGATGGACCCTCCGACTACAATGGCTTCCAGAACTGGCCTGCTCTCGTGGAGCACTGGGAGGATGGGGTATTCAGGACTAGTGTTCCTGTTGATCCCCAAAATGTGCTCACATGTGTATGACCTTAGGTGAGGCCCTAAACTGAGCTGTGATCCTTGGCTAGAGTGTCAACATGGATGATTTTACCCAAATTCATAACCTTGGTAAATAAATGGATTCCACACATTAAAACTTGAATGAAGTGAACAAATCCATTAAAGTAACCTTGAATTTTTAGCCAAGTTAGCAATAGATCAGTGAATTTTATAGCTAAAAAATGAAAAAAAGAGTAATCTTGTTTTTGTAGATAACATGCAATCTCAGAGGCATGATTAAAATCCCAATCCTTGCTCAGTAAACACAATACTCTTGATTCTCAAGCTTCTCCTCCCGGCAAATCTGACAACTCCAATACAGGGAGAAGCATAGACGTCAATTATGGAGAAAATGCAACTGGACTGTGTGTACACTTCCTCTTCATCGTCTTCTCCTTTTAATCAATAGCACACTGAGTTTGCAGCTTCTATTGAATTAGGCTTACAAAGCTTTTTTGTTCTCACCTGTCGCTAAGAAAAATCATTTATGGCATCCTGGATCCGAACTAGCGGAGATTGCATGAATCAAAAGGTAAAAATGTTCCCTCCCCAGGGAGGCTGCCAGCTGTCTCATTGATTTGGCACTGCTCTTGGCGGATTCTGAGGCTACCCTGGCACCAGTTCCAGAGAATGCTGGATAATAAGGTACCACAATGCAAACTGTAACCAGGGAGAAACAGAACATCTGGTCTGGAACAAAGGCACCGTCCTTTGCTTAGAAGCTGCCTGGCCATCCTCGTCTGAGCATGAATATGCCAGGGCCCATCACCTGAAAGAGGGGGTCCCTAGAGCCAAGTCAGGGATGATAAAATAGAAACCGTAAGGAAAAGAAACCCTGAGGGAGACTCAACACTATTTCCTCATCATTTTTTTCTAAATAGAGAAGGATAGTTAGTATCAACTAATATACTTTTTCTATGAGCTCTGTTTTTAATGCAATCAACAAATGATAAAAACTGAAATTTCAAGGAACAAAAGTCAGTTGATTTCTCTTTATTCTGTGCGCACCCGTGTGTGTTTAATGGCTGAAAGCTTCTCTTGTCATCCCTCTAGCGTAAGCAGGGCTAATGATTGGCCTCTGTTCTGTAAAAATACTTTAACTGCCAAGGACCCACTGATGTGGGCAGTGAGTCTGAGGACAGGGACTGCGCCCAGGGAGCCTACCATGTGCCTCCCACCCAGCTGGGCACTCACACCTAGCATTTTAGAGTCTGACGCTGCCCAGACTCTTTTGTCATTGTGTTGCTTTAAGTACTAAACAACACCTTCAGAAAAGGAGAAGAATTTGACTTCCAATTGCTTTAAAATTCAGATTTTTTTTTTTAAAAGGCTTACCCTGTTGACAAAGCCCCTGTCAGAATGAGAGTCATTATACTCCACGGAAGGTCTGTGTACTTCATTCCTTTCCAAAGCCATCTGTCTGAATTTAATTCACTGATAATTTTATCAGGCTCCCCATGCTTTGCCTGAAACCTCTCCACTGCATTTTTTATTCTTCGCAGATGTTAACTCTTTGAATGACAGTTTCAATGCCTTTAGAATTTTGATGAAGCCTGAAGGGTCTCTCTCCAGTGCAACCCTTTCCGATTGCCCCACTGCACCAGTGGTTGTGCTTTCCAACAAAAGTTGTGCTTCTTTGGGCAAAGTCAATCTAGATGCAAAACTGTACCCAGGACAATGCTAAAGAGGCCCCCTGCAGTGGCACCATCCCGGGAACACTCAATACCTATCACTACTTTTTGGAAATTATAGTACATCTTATAGAAATAATTCCAACTTTTCTTCCTACATAATATTATCTTTAAGAAAATATAGACTATTAAAAGACTCTATAGATGTATTTAAATATCTATAAATTTCATAAACTGTTTGACAGATTGCTTTTTACTTAAAAGAGTTTAAATGTACTATTGTGTTGTGCATAAATAATTTATCTCAAGAATATGATCAAATCATTTTGAGGTAGCCTGTTATTAGTTATCAGGTTAATTCAACGAAAAGGTCTTTGTATAGCTGATGTCACATCCTGCTTTTAATTCTGCCCAATAAGCATTTCTAATCTTCACTGAAGCACAGCTCGGCACTGTAGGAGATGGACGAAAATGTTCACAAGATACCTATTCCCCAGAAGATTACGATCTGCCAGGGAAGATGGGACATAAAGCACACAGGGACAAGTACACAGTGCTACACAAATACAAGCAGAAGAGGGATTTATTTAATCAGAAACATGAGTGCAGACTTCACGGAAGAGATAAAACTTTACTTGTGTCCTGAAAACTGGGTAGGATTTTGAGGAGCGGAGATGAGAATGCGAGGGTACCCTGGTATGTGGGTTACATGGTGGAGGGTGGGGGATGGATATGAGGTTGCATGGAACAAGTTCTGGGAACACAAAGGGAACCAGGCTGGCTGGATCAGAGTGTAGGTGAGGGAAGAAACTGGACACAGCATGCCACTGAAAATTTCTAAGCAAGAATAACATAATGTGTACTGCACTTTCAGAGATAATTACCATCTTTTTAGAATGAATTAAGAAGGAAGACACTAAAGACAGAG
This sequence comes from Nanger dama, assembly GCA_917880005.1. Classification (NCBI taxonomy): domain Eukaryota; kingdom Metazoa; phylum Chordata; class Mammalia; order Artiodactyla; family Bovidae; genus Nanger; species Nanger dama. The sequence goes on from CAKJTW010000007.1 coordinate 45,697,084, forward strand.
GAAATCTGGATGTGTTGCCAGAAGGAAGGAAAAGGGGGTCCTGGAATAGGGCAGGTGTGGTTGAAATGAAATCCAGAGAATTTGTACAGACACTCCAACCAAACAGATGGGAGAGATGTACTCAGATCAAAAGAAAGACCCAGGTGGGCTGAGCAAAGTGAGTTGACTGAGTGCTCTTAAGATTTGCCTCTTTTTCAGTTAACTGTTGCTCTCCCAGGTTACTACCATTTCACAAAGGACTCTACACCAGCCCTTTTTGGAAGTGTCTTCCCCATATTTGTGATTACTTTTAACTGAGCCCTGATATTGTTCAGGGCAATTAGAAAGATTTTGACACTCATTTTGTGTTTATAGACTCAGAGATTTCACTGGAAGACACTATTCTGAAAGCCTGATACCCAGGCAAGATAAAGGCCAAGAAAACAAAGCACTGATAGCAGGGTAGCCCAGGCCCAAGGGCAAGATAGGTGAGAGTGATGGGAGAGGAAGCGTAGCGTCTTAATTAAAATAATGTAGATAATGCCTGTAGATTAAAAGGTCAAAATTATCAAAAACATATTGATAAAAATTGGGGATGCTGATGGTAAAAATTATTGGCTCTGTGATGGACAACGTGATACATGAACTTTGGTTCATATCCTCTCAGGATACAATTTCTGTTTACTTCCACTTGCATAGAGATTTATCTATGACAGTAAACCAAGTCCCCAGCCTAGAAAAGCTGAATATAGAGCAAAGGTATAAATGCTTCCCAAAGAGGAACTTAGGGGACAATTTGACTTAATGTGGTGTGGTAGGGACTAGCTAGTTGATAGTCCCACATTAAGACAGACCAAGGTCTATGTTTCAGCTCGGTCATTTCACTACCTCTGAAAACTTACAAGTTCCTTGACTCCTTGGAGCCTCAGTGTCCTTAAAGTTAACCGGGGAAAATAGGGCTGCTGTGAGGATTAAGTGAAATACAATAAATATAAATCTATTGGCACATTACCTAGCAGTAGAAAGCATACAACAGAAGACAGCGACTATTATCTTTTTTAGAGAGAAGGCATCATTTGTATGGTCTTATTAGCCGGCATAGAAATGGTCTTAGAGAATGGAATAAAAAGGCAGACACAGCAGAAATGCTCTCAATATTTTCTAGAGAAGGAAACTGCAACTTTATCTTCACTATTAGCAAATATTTCTTTATGATTAAGGATATTTTGTTACTCTCAAAGAATAGTAGAGAAACCCAAGATTTCAAGTTCCATCTCTGGGATATCTACATCTGGCCATGATGGAATAACAGGTATGGGAATTACACTCCTATTGCAAGCTATGAAACTACAAAATACATGAAACAATTGTTGTTGTCAGGCACGAGAAAACAAAATGCATAGGGTTATGAAGTTTGACAGAAGGAAAATGTGGAAGGTGAGTTTCATGTTGACCCACATTACTATAAGAGTACTTTTGGAAGCAAAGTACAGAAAGTAACTGGACTGGAAAAGGTCAGTTTTCATTCCAGTCCCAAAGAAAGGCAATGCCAAAGAATGTTCAAACTACCACACAGCTGCACTCATCTCACACGCTAGCAAAGTAATGCCCAAGCTAGGCTTCACCAGTACGTGAATCGAGAATTTCCAGATGTTCAAGGTAGATTTAGAACAAGCAGAGGAATAAGAGAGCAAATTGCCAACATCCACTGGATCATAGAAAAAGCAAGAGAATTCCAGAAAAACATCTACTTCTGCTTCATTGACGACCCTAAAGCCATTGACTGTGTGGATCACAACAAACTGTGGAAAATTCTTAAAGAGATGGGAATACCAGACCACCTTACTGGCCTACTGAGAAATCTGTATGCGGATCAGAAGCAACAGTTAGAACCGGACATGGACAACAAACTGGTTCAAAACTGGGAAAGGAGAACATCAAGGATGTATATTGTGTAAAGCTGTATAAATAGTGCTTATTTAACTTATATGCAAAGCAATTAATGTGAAATGCCAGACTGGATAAAGCAAAAGCTGGAATCAAGATTGCCGGGAGAAATATCAATAACCTCAGATACACAGATGACAGCACCCTTATGGCAGAAAGTGAAGAGAAACTAAAGAACCTCTTGATGAAAGCAAAAGAATAGAGTGAAAAAGCTGGCTTAAAACTCAGTGTTCAAAAACTAAGATCATAGCATCCGGTCCCATCACTTCATGGCAAATAGATGGGGAAACAATGGAAACAGTGAGAGACTTTATTTTCTTGGGTTCCAAAATCACTACAGATGGTGACTGCAGCCATGAAATTAAGACACTTGCTCCTTGGAAGAAAAGCTATGACAAACGTAGATAGAGTATTAAAAAGCAGAGACATTACTTTGCTGACAAAGGTCTGTCTAGTCAAAGCTATGGTTTTTCCAGTAGTCATGTATGGATGTAAGAGTTGGACCATAAAAATAGCTGAGTGCCAAAAAGTTGATGCTTTTGAACTGTGGTGTTGGAGAAGACTTGAGAGTCCCTTGGACTACGGGAAGATGAAACCAGTCAGTCCTAAAGGAAATCAGTCCTGAATATTCACTGGGAGGACTGATGCTGAAGCTGAAGCTCCAGTACTTCGGCCATGTGATGTGAAGAACTGACTCATTGGAAAAGACCCTGATGCTGGGAAAGACTGAAGGTAGGAGGAGAAGGGAATGGCATAGGATGAGATGGCTGGAAGCCATCACCAACTTGACGGTCATGAGCACTGAGCAAGCTCTGGGAGTTGGTGATGGACAGGAAAGCCCTAGACTGATGCAGTCCATAGGGTCATAAAGACCTGGACTGAGTCATGACCTTAGACATGACTGAGCAACTGAACTGACTGACTGACTAAACTACAGAAAGTGACAGTCTTATTAGGAACAGGACACGGAGTCTGAAATTTAGGGTTGCTTAGGGGCTTCTTGGTGGCTCAGAGGTTAAAGCATCTGCCTGCGTCTGCCCGCAATGCAAGAGACTTGGGTTCGATTCCTGGGTCTGGAAGATCCCCTGGAGAAGGAAATGGCAACTACTTCAGTATTCTTGCCTGGAGAATCCAAGGGACAGAGGAGCCTGGTAGGCTGCAGTCCACGGGGTTTCAAAGAGTCGGACACGACTGAGTGACTTCACTTTCACTTTCACTTTCAGGAGGCTAAAGTTTATAGGTAAAGTTCCTTGAGATGGTGGAGATGCCCAGAGTTCTTCATGGAGGTGCCCTTCAGGACTCTGGCCAAGCACTGGACTATACTTAGAGAAGGTGCAACTCAATAAGACTAACCAATTGCTGAGAGGTGGGTCCTGAATAAAGATAACACAGGTTGTAATGTGCTGGGAGACTGGATGCCTGGCCTAGTCACAGTGGAATAAAGAAGCTTCATTTAGTACTTCAGGCACTTAGTTAAGACCTCAGAAAGGCAAAATGCTAGAAATAAGGTATACTCTAGAATAAGGTACATGCTCGAGGATTGGAGGTGATGAGGTACTGAAATAAACCCTCTCCAATAATACAGTAGGGTTTCTCAACCTCAGCACTGAAACACTGAATCAGATAATTAGTTGTTGTGGGGTGCTCTTCTGGTGAATTGCGGGATGTTCACCAATTGTGGGATGTTCCTGACCTGTACACACTGTATGTCATTGTCACCCCAAGTTGTGACAACCAAAAATATCCATACACTGTCAAATATCTCTTCGGGAGGGGACAGTAAAATTACCCCTACTTAAGAACCACCACTCTATAAGATCCAACTGGTCACCACAAATCAACTGCCAGCCAGAAAAAAACCTCAACTTTCTTTAAAGAAAACATCATAATCCACAAATCATATCTTGTGCACAATGTCCAGCATATTTTTAAAACTATACATGCAAATAAGCAAGAAATATGACCTATAGTCAAAAGAGAAAAATAGCCAATGGAAGCAAGCCCCCAGGATGATCACATTTTGAAATTAACAGAGAAGTACTCTTAAAAGCTATTATAAATATGCTCAAGAACTTAGAGGCAATGATGGATAGAATGATTGGATAGATAGAGAATATCAGTAGAGTGATGAGAACCATAAAAGAATCAAATAGAAATTCAAGTGCTAAAAATATATATATATAATTAAAATCACTAAGTGAGCTTAACAGAAAATTAGACAATGGGTGGAAAAAAAGATTAGTAAGATTGAAGATGGGTCAGTAGAAACCACCCAAACTAAAGAATAGAAATTAAACATTTTTTTCAAATGAACAGCAAATGGGACAGTAAAAAGATGTTTGAAAGTGAAACTGAAAGTCGCTCAGTCATTTCTGACTGTTTGCAACTCCATGGATACAGTCCACGGAATTCTCCAGGCCAGAACACTGGAGTGGGTAGCCTTTCCCATGTTTAACAGACATAATTAGAATTTATGCCTCAGAGATATTGAAGCATAAGAAATAATAGTTGAAATTCCCCACAATTTGATGAAAAACATCAACCCACAAATATATAAAGCTGAGTAAAAGAAAAACAGTACAAATATAGAAAAAGACCATACTTGGGCACATGATAGTAAAAATAAAACACCAAAAGTAAAGAAATATTTTAACAGCAGCCAAAGCAGAAAAATTATTATATATAGAGGAACAATATAGGGCAACTCTGACTTATCATTAGAAACAATGAGACAGCATCTTTAAAGGGCTTATTTTAAAAAAGGGGGTTACTGCTTCCAACAAAGATAGAATAAACTCTGTTACTCTACATTAATAAATTTTGACTTATAAATTAAATTAATTAATAGATGTTAGTGATAAATAGGGCTTCCCTGATGGCTCACCAGGTAAAAAATATCTGCCTGCAGTGCAGGAGACACAGGAGATGTAGGTTCGATCCCTGGGTTGGGAACATTTCCTGAAGAAGGAAACAGCAACCCACTGCAGTGCTCTTGCCTGAAAAATCTTATGGACAAAGGAAACTGGTGGGCTACAGGTTCCAAAGGGTTGCAAAGAGTCAGACACAATTGAGTAACAGATTTACCTTTTATTAGATTTAATGATAAATAATAAATTGATAAATTTTGTTAATTAGGCTATTATAACCTAAAATAAGACAACAGAAAAAAAAATAAAACATATAAAACACTGGACATCAGTCAACAAAGGACAATTATTTCTGAGAGACAGGATTATCTGTGATTATCCCAGCTTCCTGACTTAAGAGTTTCCAGGTCACCACTCATGGAGGGAGAAATCAAGCAGAACTCATCAGAATTTCTGAGTTGAGGAGATGAAGTTAGAGTCCAAGGAAAATAAAGTAGATGGAGTTTGCAGGAGAGAACCAAAAGGAGAGACTTGCCTGGAAGGCAAGAAAGAAGAGAAAAGCCTGGAAGAAAGAAGACTGGAAATCTCCAGAGAGTCCTCTTTAAGTCTTCAATGGAAACTACCTGAAAGCCCAGGGAATCGGAGGGAAGAGCACTGAATGATCACATAGGACAAAGACTGGTGTCTATTACCACCAGTCAGACTGGAAAGCCACATTATTCAGGGAGCACTGGGTAGAGCATGCAGAAAAGTATTGCATTAGATGTGGAGAACAATTATCCCTAGACTACAAGATGCTCTGGTCAGACTCACTGAATTATACTAGCAAGACTCAGAAGTTTCAAACTGCTTCCAAGTAACTTAACTGCACCCTAGAAAAAGCACAAGAATATTTATAGAAATACAAAAATATTCAGCACTCAACAGGATAAAATTCAAAGTTCTGGTGTCTAATTAAAACTAACCAGGAATACAAAAGGCCAGAATACACATCCCATATTCTGAAGGAGATCAACCTTGGGATTTCTTTGGAAGGAATGATGCTAAAGCTGAAACTCCAATACTTTGGCCACCTCATGCGAAGAGCTGATTCATTGGAAAAGACTCTGATGCTGGGAGGGATTGGGGGCAGGAAGAGAAGGGGACAACCAAGGATGAGATGGCAGGATGGCATCATGGACTCGATGGATGTGAGTCTGAGTGAACTCCAGGAGATGGTGATGAACAGGGAGACCTGGCATGCTGCGATGGGGCCGCAAAGAGTTGGACACGACTCAGTGACTGAACTGAAAGAGGAGGAAAAATCAGTCAATTGAAACTGATACAAACTGAGACCAATGTTAGAATTAACAAATAAGAACATCAAAATAATTATGGTCCAAATATTAACTTGAAACAAAAAATATTTTTAAAACGGTGATTCTCCAAAGTCAGAAATTTGGGGTAATCAAATTTTAAGATTTAAAAACTATGATGACTGGGATGAAAACTACACTGGATAAGAATAATAAGAAGGGCATCGATGGCTGAAAGTGCAGAGTATCACGAGATTACCACCAGCAGTAAGTGGCTGCTGAGACACAGAGATTCCCTCCAAGGCAGCTCTGGTGGGTGACACCAAAATTTAGAAAAACAAATAAATAAGAAGGAATAACAAGGGATTCAATATTTCAAAGAGAAGAACAGTAACCTGGAAAAAGTAACAACAGAAATTATTCAAAATGAAACACAGAGAAAGTATTTACAAAAATGAACAGAGCATCATCAGTAAGGTGTGGGCCAACTTAAGTCACCTAATATTCAGGCAATTTAAGTTGCTGAAAGAGAAGAAAGGGAGGGACCCATAAAGTGCTTGGAGAAATGATGGCTAAAATTTTCCTAAATTGATGAAAACTATAAACTTAGAGATCCAAGGAGCTCAACAAACCTCAAGAACAAGAAATATAAGTTAAACTGTGAAGATACATCATAATCAAATTGGTAACATTAGTGATAAGGAAAATCTTAAGAGTATAATGGGGAGAGGGGGCTAGGGGAGGGAAAGGGAGAACATGTTATACATATATATGTCATATATATATAATATATAATGCATTATATAGAGAGGAGGGAAAAAAAGCAAAGTTATCATCCAAAACAAAGCAAACAAGAATACTGGCGCAACATCTTTAAAGTACTCAAAGACAAAAATATCTGTCAATCTAGAATTCTATACCTAGCAAAACTCTTTTGCAAAGATAAAGGCAAAACAAAGTCTTTTTGAGTCATGCAAAAGCTGAAAGAATTTATCACCAGAAGACATGCACTACAAGAAATGTTAAAGGAAGTATATCAGGCAGAATGAAAAAAATATGAAATAGAAATATAGTTCTATACAAAGGAATATAGAATATCAGAATATGTTGGCAACATGGATAAATATACAAGATTTCATTCCTATATTTAGATCAATTTAAAAGAAACTTTACTATTTAAACAAAACTAATAGCAATCTATCATGGGGTTTATAACATATGTATGAATAAAATGTGTGACACAAATAGTCCAAAGACTAGAAGAGGGAAAAGGAAGTATGATGATGACATTATATAGGAAGCTGTATAATGTTGATTCTAATACAAGTTATAAATGTGTATTTTTATCCCATATCAATGTCTTTGAAAATTGAGAGAAAGTTTCAAAAAAAGATATATGTAGGTAATAAAATAATATCATAAAAACATTTGATTAACCCAAATTGTAACTTAAAACTCACTTTCTGTGTGACCTTATGCAAGTTATTTCAACTTCTTTTTAACTTTAGCTTCCACATCTCCCATTAAATATATTTAATAATATTAAAGAAAGCTGAGTGCCAAAGAATAGATGCTTTTGAACTGTGGTGTTGGAGATGACTCTTGAGAGTCCCTTGGACTGCAAGGAGATCCAATCAGTCCATCCTAAAGGAGATCAGTTCCTGAATATTCATTGGAAGGACTGATGCTGAAGCTGGAACTCCAATACTTCGGCCACCTGATACGAAGAACTGACTCACTGGAAAAGACCCTGATGCTGGGAAAGATTGAAGGAAGGAAGAGAAGAGGATGACAGAGGATGAGGTGGTTGGATGGCATCACTGATTTGATGGACATGAGTTTGAGTAAAGTCTGGGAATTGGTGATGGACAGAGAAGTCTGGCGTGTACAGTCCATGGGGTTGCAAATAGTTGGACATGACTGAGTGACTGAACTGAATAATATTAAATTGTGATGATAAAACAGGCTTTAAGTTCACTGAGGAAAAAACAGATCTTGACAATTTTACATTAATTTTTATAGTACCTGTATCAGGCATAGTGCTTGACACGTATATTTTCTAATTTTTTTCTTATACTCTACTTTTTAAAGTGACATACTGCCTAGCATATAATAAATACTCAATGAGTATTTTTAAGTGAATTCATGTCAAAGTATTTTACAAAATGATGAAATGTAGCTAATGCATATTTCAAAATATTTTAAAAATATTTTTCAATATATTTTAAAAGAAAATAAATTATCAATTAAATGTTATATATTTCTACTCATAAGCAGTAAGTAAAGGGATACATGCACCTGGTCATAACAAGAAAAGGTCACACTAAGAATATTTAGAAATAATAAAAGTTAATGCTCCATTTTGTCTCAGAACCATTGGCATAAATATCAAAATCTGCCTTACAAATGTCATTTAAGTTATATTTATCCTCCAATGATCTAAAACTGTCACCAGTTAAGCCCTGATGACCTCTAACAATTGTTCTTCCCAAGTCAGGTGGTCTCTAAGGACTCTGGTCAGTAACAGGTAGAAAAAGGAAGAAGTTTAGAGTCTCCACATATCACTCACGTATGACTGTATAAGTAACAGGTATTCAGGCTCTGGACAGAGAAGGCAAAGGCACCCACTCCAGTGCTCTTGCCTGGAAAATCCCATGGATGGAGGAGCCTGGTAGGCTGCCGTCCATGAGGTCGCGAAGAGTCGGAGACGACTGAGCGACTTCACTTTCACTTTTCACTTTCATGCATTGGAGAAGGAAATGGCAACTCAATCCAGTGTTCTTGCCTGGAGAATCCCAGGGACGGGGGGAGTCTGGTGGGATCACATAGCGTCGGACACTACTGAAGCGACTTAGCAGCAGCAACAGCAGGCTCTGGAACTGTTTGGCTAAGAAACACTATTTAAATGTTAAGTTGGAGAAAAAGCAAGAGTAATTCATTAGCTCTAAGAAGATGCATCAAGACAGTCTTCAGATCTCAGGGATATTTACTGACCTAAAAAGCCTGCCATTTACTCCTTCATAATTAAAAATAGCAATTTTCATTAGTTATGGAGCACAATTCTGTTAGGCCCTGAATCAAGTACTTGACATATATTATCTAACTCAATAATTACAATTCCATAAACCAAATATTACGTACATATTACCACCATATGTATGAGCTACTAAAGCTTAGGGACATCTACTAATTTGTCCATATTTACACATTTAAGTAGCAGTGACAAATTTGAAAAAATCAGATCTGATTACTAAATCCAGGGTCTGTTAAATTCTCAACCCTATTGCCTTCCTTATATTTATTGTGACAATAAGGAAATCTGATAACAGTGAAGAGCACTCATTTTTAAAATGCATATAATATTATGTTAAAACATATCGTAATAGCTTATAACCCAGTGAATTTCAGTCTGAGATTTGGGGAGGCCTCCAATGATTTACAATGTAAACAGCACATGCTTTTATACACACACACACACACACACACACACACACACACAGAGATGAACACATTTTAAAGTCAGTGTAAGGAGTGGAAAGAACACAGGTTTCAAAGTTACCTAACTCTGCTTCAGATTTTTGCCCAACCATTCACAGGCTGTAAGATTTTGACAGAATATTTAACTCTCCTTTCCTGATTTATTAAATTAGGATAGCAGAGTCTACCTTGCACAGCTTCTCAAGGTTTCACTTACCATTTGTGACAAGTTGGAGAACAGAAATCAGTACATATTTCATATCCTCTTTCTTCCTGCAAAAACTCACAAGTATTTAAAATGAAAGACTCTTCTCTACAAATAAATAACCTGCTACTTAGGCATTTTCATTTGAAGTATGGACAGCACTGGTCAGCACAGGTCCTGCTTTGGTCTCCGTATACCTGAGGGTTTCTCTGATCTCTTTTTATAGACTCCGTAACCTACCACCAGATGGCAGATGTGGGATGAATCAGATGTATGAGGGCATCTTGAGTGGGGAGAAGAAGGCAAAGAGGATGGCCACTTCCCACAGATGGACATAAGACATTATACAGAAAACTCCTACTGTTCATGATCAGGGAATGCTTAATGTCTCTCCCAACTCTTCTGGGCCATAGTCTTACACTTCCCAGGAGAGCTTTGGTCCAGGTTAAAGTTACAGTGACATAGATCTCAAATTCCAAGCAGCAGAACTAAGGTAATGTGGATCTAAAATAAACTGATTATAATTTGAGTATTATAATAAAGACTGGCAGAAACCAATCATAACACACATGATTTTTTTAATTCATCAGTTCCTGTACATATACAATGTATCATATGAATGTGCTTATGTATATGTATATGCTTTACAATCATAAATAAATAGTGTTTTTAAGTGGAATCGAGAAGGAAAAACTCTTCTTCACAGAATGGTTCTTGCTAATAAATGTAGAAGGGTAACATAATTAGAAAATCACCAATGGCAAACCACCATAGTAGTAACTGATTTAGGTAAGGATCAATAATAGATGACAAAACATAGGTGAAAGATTGTTGAAGAAGATATTCACATAGTCTGAAAATAAGACTCTACTGATTAGTTATTAATTTCAAAGAGAAAAAGTATGTTTGATTGTGGGAAAATCTGGTGGACTCCACCTTAATTAAATGATCAAATTTAATGTCACCAATTATAGGACAAAATGACCTAATGTGCCTCCCAATTAGATGTAGTGAGAAGAGCACACAATCTTTGTAATATTTCTGGAAAAATGTTTAACCTTCATCATAATAAGACAACCATTAAAATGCCAAATAAAAGATGGTCTGCAAAATAACTAAACTTGAACTCTTCAATATGCCCCCAAACGGCTAGGAACTAGCCTAGAAAGACCCTAAAGAAGTATGACAAGTAAATGAAATGCAAGATCCTTGACTAGATTGTGGATTTATAAATTTTGAAAAAAAAATTAAGCCTATGAAAGACTTATTGGGACAATCGGAAATTTTGAATAGGGACAGTATATCAGCAGATCTCAGTGTTATGTTAATGTTAGATGTCTTGAATAGGATTATGTTTGGTTATGAACATTTCTTAGAAGATACAGACTGAAAGAAGTGACATGAATCCTGGAAGACTGCAACTGACTTTCAAGTTGTTCAGGAAAAGACAAGTGTGTGTGTATGTAATATATATGTGTGTGTGTGTGTGTGTGTGTGTGTGTGTGTGTTTCATGTACACATATAATTTCACATAACATTATTGAGACCAGAGGGAGGATCCTAACAGTGGCAAAGTCTAAAGTCTAGACCTTTATTCTTTTGAATTGCCTCTCCAGCTGGAGCCAGAGAAATGACTCTGAGTGCAGGTAGAAACCTGGTTGCTCTGAGCTCTGGCAGCATGCCCATTTGTAAGGCCACATGTGGGCTCCACGGGATAGCAGCATGTATCTTTACCTGAATTCATTCTCCAACTGGAATGAAAGTGGGTCATCACGTCCACATCTGAGAAAGGTCAGACTTCAGAGCATCTCTCAGCACCCAAGCTGCTCTTTCCTATATCATTGCACTTTACAGGGCTCCACCAAGTCTATTTTGAGATTTCTTTTAATGTGGAACTGGTATGGTGTCTGTGATCCACTGAAATATATTTGCTAAAAGACAAATTCCTGTCTTATGCTCTCCCACTCCCAGTGTTCCCTGTGCTTGACCCTCAACCATGTTAAACTTGGAACATATACAGGAATCTGTTAGATGCTGAAAGAAATAATATGAGCAGGGAATTCATTCCGGCATGGACTTCCCTGACAACAGATTTCCCCTGCTGAGCATGGATTGTCTCTAGGATCTCCTTTTGCCCTATGTACCTGCTCAGCTTTGTGCTATTTAAAAAGTGTATGTGTTTTATATATATATATATATCTTTATCTTTCATCACTATGTTAACTTGAATCCAGAAAAAAAAAAATCACAGGAATTTCCTATGTTTCAGGGTGAATAATACAAATTGCCTGATCTCTGCCTGCAGTTCTGCAACCTCACCTCTAAAATAGCAACAATAAGAATCTCATTAAATTGCTTGCTTGGAGAATGAAATGTGAACTTCCTGCTAAGTCAGGAACTCCTAAAGAGTAGGGACTTCCTCATTCATCTCTGTGTCACAGCACCAAGGTCTTTAAATACAACTTTGATGAAATGATGTGCTGCTCGCTCAGTTGTGTCCGACCCTTTGTGACCCCATGGACTGTAGCCAACTAGGCTCCTCTGGAATATTCCAGGCAAGAATATTGAAGTGGGTTGCCATTTCCTGCTCCAGGGGATCTCCCCAACCCAGGGGTTGAACCCACATTCCTTGGGTCTCCTGTTGGCAGGCAGATTCTTTACCACTATACCACCTGGGAAGCCCAGGTATACCTGAAGGTAAATAGATGCTTCAACAAAGACAGACTCCTGCTCCTATATAGTGTACAGAAGAATGTTTTGACTAATAGGTTCTAGAGATATATGCTATTATAGTTGATATGGGTAGGTCCATGTTTACATTGCTTTCCCTAAGAACTGTATAGAAACAGTTCTTAGATACAAGAAAACACTGATTTGAGTTTAAAACATATTGCATTGTGGTCTAACTAGATGGTTAGAATGAACGTAGAGGTGAAACTATTTTTCACATATTTCTATATGTTAGATCAGGGATCAGCAAGCTTCTACTGTAAAAGGACAGGTAATAAACAGCTAGGCTTTGCAAGCCATATGGTCTCTGTCAACTCCTCAGTGCTGTTACTATGATGGGAAAACAGCCAGAGACCATACATAAATGAATGAGCCTGGCTATGTTTACAGACACTGAATTTCACATAATTTTCATGTTTCAAAATATGTAAATGTTTGATTTTTGTTTCAAACATTTAAAACTTTCTCTGGGCCAAGACCATAAAAAATTGGGCATTTTTGTGTCAGTCTATTACTTATTAAGGTATTACCTTTGCTAACATATTACATGAATTTGTTAAGCATTTTTACATCAACCCAAAATTCAACTTCTGAAAACAGAGTTAAACAGATGCGGAATTAAAATCCACATTTTGAAAACAGTAAAGATAATCATAAGTACATTTTAAAAGGCAAGCCTTTGTCATAAATTTAAAGATTTGTTTTTCATGGTTTTCTAATAATAATAAAAATTTCTAAAACTGTCAATGAACTGTAAAATTGCTTTCATGGCATGTGATTTAAAGTGATTAAATTAGGCATGCCTCAATAGGTCTTCATGGCTTATAGGTAACTCTTAACAGCACATTTATTCATTTACTTTATACAACGATCCCTCTTATACTAACAACTTTAGAGCTTCTGCACTATATTTTGAAAAATAAAAATGTACTTTTTCCCTTGACATGTAACCACCCCCAATATATGTCAAATTTAGGAAGAACTATACAAACCCAGTAATGGAACTACAGAGTATAAAGAACTCTTACAAAGGAAAAAGGAACGTGTGAAATGATTGTTCACCCCTGTCTTATAGATTTGCCCAGATCTTCAAGGTTCTATACTTTGAACTTGTGTCAGTATTTTTTATAGTAAAGGGTTGGGAGAATGGTAGTTACTCATTTAACAAATATTTACTGGTTTTTTTTTACCTGCCAAAGACTGCTCTGGCCTTCACAAAGCAGCAATCAGCCAGTCAAGCTCTAGTCTCATAGAGCTTATAGTCTAGTGAAGGAAAATAGATAAAGAAGAAAAATGTTAGATAATGATAGGTACATTGCAAAGAATTTTAAAATAAACTAATGTGACAAAGAATAAATACCAGGAAATCTGTTTAAACCAAGTCAGTAAAAACCCTTTAGAGTAGGTGATACTGAAATTGGGATTCAGTTTATAAGAAGAAACTTCTTGCATCAAGAACGGGGAAAGTGAAAAGAAGTGAAAGTTACTCAGTCATGTCCAACTCTTTGCAACCCCATGGACTGTAGCCTGCCAGGCTCCTCTGTCCATGGAATTCTCCAGGCCACAGGGGACCTTCCCAAGCCAAGGATCAAACCCAGGTCTCCCACACTGCAAGCAGACTCTTTACTGTCTGAGCCACCAGGGAAGCCCAGAACAGGGGGAAGTGCATTCCAAACAGAGGAAACAATTAATGCAAAAACCTAAGAAAAGTTGAGTTGGTCTCTTTGAGAAACAAAGGACATCTATATGGCTAAGCATAGTGAGTAGAAGTCAAGTGAGATGAATTCAGATGGGTAGACATGGGTCACATCAGGCAGGGTTTGGTAAAACACAGTAGGAACTTTGGATTTCAGGTGTGACATAGCAAGAATGTAAGGAGGGAACCAGGGGAAGGTGGTAGCACAGCAATCCAGGCCAGAGACGATGGTGGTTCTGACCAGCATAGTAACAACAGAGCTAGAGAGAAATGGAGACAGAAAACGGTAGGAAAAAGGCAGCAGGTAAGCATTTAACTCCTGCTAAAGGATTAAAGGTGGGAGGAAAGGAAAAGAATTGAGGATGACTCCTCAAGTTTTGGTTTTGACAACTGGATGGGTAAGGATGCCATTTGCTGCGAAAGCAAGCCTGAGGGGAAGCAGGTTTTGGGCGGGGGCAGATCAAGAGTTCTGTTTTGGTCATATGAAGTTTTGTATTAATTTCCTAGCGCTGTTACAACAAATAACCACAAACTGAGGGGCTTAACACAACAGAAATATGTTCTCTCACAGTTGTGAATGCCAGAAGTTTGAAATCAAACTGTAGACACAGTAACAAATCCTAACAGATTCATTCCAATCCTACTTCGATTGAAAGCTGAAAAGAGCTCTTTGATTAACAGAAACAATAACATAATGATTAAGAGCAGACATTTTCTGCAGATAGATAGTCTAGGTTTAATTCCTAATGCCACCACTTACTAGCTATGAGACTAGACAAATCTGCAAGCCCTCCTTTATCCATCTGTAAAGTGGAACGTGCTGCAGTCCATGAGGTCACAAAGAGGAGGGCACAACTGAGTGACTGAGCAAAAACAACTTGGAGTCAGGTGAAATTTCACAGGTTAGCGGCTCAGGCCTCCACCGTACAGCTCTCACTCCAAACAATAAACATGAAGTGCAAGGCTTCCCAGGCCAGCTACACTTTTGATCAATTGGCTACAAATGTGGGAGTTCCCATTATGAGGTTTAATAATTTGCTAACACAACTTACAGAACCCAGGGAAGTGATATCCTCTTCCAGTTATATTGTAGCAAAAGAATACAACTCATAACCAGTGAAAAGAAGAAATGTGGCAGGAAAGGGGACCCCTTCCAGGGCCCAAGAGTGGGCTCTTGTATAACATTTGGAAACGAACTGTCTGAGGAGACACATGAGTTGACAAAGCAAGAGCTTTTATTGGAAAAGGGTGCCTAGGCATAGAGCAGGAGGGTGAGGGAACCCAGGAGAACTGCTCTGTCTCGTGCCTCACCATCTTGGATTTTACAGTGATGAGATCAGTTTTGGAGTTGCCTTTGGCCAGTCATTCTGACTCAGAGTCCTTCTTGATGGGGCATGCATTGCTCAGTCAAGATGGATACCAGTGAGAAGGATTCAGGGAGAAGGTAGGACACGTGGCATCTCCTTTTAACCTTTCTCAAGCTCTTCTAGTTGGTGGTGGCTTGTTAGTTCCGTGTTCCTGACCAAGACCTCCTGTCATAAAGTAACTCAGGCAAATGGTTACTACAGCGCCTGACCAGGGTGGACAGTTTCAGTCAGTACATTTCTCCTAACAGAAATACAGAAGGCATGGTCTGGGAGGGTTCCAAATGCAGCTTCCCTCTTGAATCAAGACACATCCCTGGACTCACTCAGTCTTCAGTGTTCAGAGTTTTCATTAGGGTTTCATTATGTAGGCTTGACTGATTGAATCACTGGCCACATGATGGAACTCAGCTGCAAGGTGCCCTGTCCTTATGTTGCCTGGCTCAAAGACCTAACCCTCTAATCACATGGTTGGTCTTTCCAGCATAGTCAGCCCCTAATCCTGAAACTATCTAAGGACCCATTGAGCTTATCTATGGAAAAGCTCTATACAGTCAGCAAAAACTAGACTGGGAGCTGACTGAGGCTCAGATCATAAACTCCTTATTCCAAAATACAGACTTAAATTGAAGAAAGTAGGGAAAACCACTAGACCATTCAGACATGACCTAAATCAAATCCCTTACAATTATACAGGGGAAGTGACAAATAGATTCAAGGGGTTAAATCTGATAGACAGAGTGCCTGAAGAAGCATGAACAGAGGTTCATAACACTGTACAGGAGGCAGTGATCAAAACCATCCCCAAGAAAAAGAAATGCAAAAGGCAAAATGGCTATCTGAGGAGACCTTACAAATAGCTAAGAAAAGAAGGGAAGTGAAAGACAAAGGAGAAAAGGAAATATATACCCATCTGAATGCAGAGTTCCAAAGAATAGCAAGGAGAGATAAGAAAGTCTTCCTCAGCTATCAATGCAAAGAAATACAGTAAAACAATACAGGGAAAGACTAGAGATCTCTTCAAGAAAATTAGAAACACCAAGGGAACATTTCATGCAAAGATGGGCACAATAAAGGACAGAAATGGTCTGGACTTGACAGAAGCAGAAGATATTAAGAGGTGGCAAAAATACACAGAAGAACTGTACAAAAAATATGACCCAGATAATCACAATGGTATGATCATTCACCTACAGCCAGACATCTTGGAGTGTGAAGTCAAGTGGGCCTTAGGAAGCATCACTATGAACAAAGCTAGTGGAGGTGATGGAATTCCAGTTGAGCTATTTCAAATCCTAAGAGATGATGCTGTGAAAGTGCTGCACTCAATATGCCAACAAATCTGGAAAGCTCAGCAGTGGCCACAGGACTGGAAAAGGTCAGTTTTCATTCCAGTCCCAAAGAAGGGAAGTGCCAAAGAATGATCAAACTACCACACAACTGCACTCATTTCATATGATAGCAAAATAATGCTCAAAATTCTCCAAGTTAGGCTTCAGCAATACATGAACTGAGAACTTCCAGATGTTCCATCTGGATTTAGAAAGGCAGAGGAATCAAATATTAAATTGCCAACATCTTTTGGATCATAGAAAAAGCAAGAGAATTCCAGGGAAAAAAATTTACTTCAGCTTCACTGACTATGCTAAAGTCATTGACTGTATGTATCACAACAAGCTACGCAAAATTCTATGAGACGGGACTACCAAACCACCTTACCTGCCTCCTGCAAAACCTGTATGCAGATCAAGAAGCAATAGTTAGAACTGGACATGGAACAACAAACTGGTTCGAAATTGGGAATGGAATACATCAAGGCTGTAAATTGTCACTCTGCTTATTTAATTATATGTACAGAACATCATGCAAAATGCCGGACTGTTGAAGCACAAGCTGGATTCAAGATTTTGGGGGAAATATCAATAACCTCACATATGCAGATAACAGTACTCTTATGGCAGAAAGTGAAGAGGAACTAAAGAGCCTCTGATGAACGCAAAAGAGGAGAATGAAAAAGCTGGCTTAAGACTCAACATTCAAAAAATGAAGATCATGGCATCTGGTCCTATCACTTCATGGCAAATAGACTGGGAAACAGTAAGAGACTTTATTTCCTAGGGCTCCAAAAGCACTGCAGATTGTGACTGAAACCATGAAATTAAAAGATACCTGCTCTTTGAAAGAAAAGCTATGATAAACCTAGACAGTGTATGAAAAAGCAGAAACATTAATTTACCAAATTAATAGTCAAAGCTATGGTTTTTAAGTAGTCATGCATGGATGTGCATGTTGGAACATAAGGAAGGCTGAGCGCCAAAGAACTGATGCTTTTGAACTGTATGTCTTGGAGAAGTTTGGACTACAAGGAGATCAAGCCAGTCAATGCTAAAGGAAATCATCCCTGAATATTCATTGGAAGGACTGAAGCTGAAGCTTCAATACTTTGGTCACCTGATGCA
Organism: Nanger dama; assembly: GCA_917880005.1. Lineage (NCBI taxonomy): Eukaryota > Metazoa > Chordata > Mammalia > Artiodactyla > Bovidae > Nanger > Nanger dama. The sequence continues at coordinate 45,715,103 of CAKJTW010000007.1, forward strand.
AAGAAAAAAATCATTAGAAAAGACCCTGATGCTAGGAAAGATTGAAGGCAGGAGGAGAAGGGGGCAACAGAGGATGAGATGGTTTTAAAAGGAGATGGCATCACTGACTCAATGGACACTGAGTTTGAGCAAGCTCAGGGAGATGGTAAAGGACAGGAAACCCCGGCGTGCTGCACTCCATGGAGTCGCAAAGAGTCGGACATGACTGAGTGACTGAACAGCAATGACAAAAATCTACCTCAAAGTTTTTTGGTGTTTTTTTAAGAATTAAAAGAGCTAATAAAGGTAAAGTACTCGAAACATTGCCTAGCACTACAGAAATGCTAGCTACTATTTTTCATTCAATATGAAATATTTCTACGTATATTCAATAAGTACTATTAAATCTCAAACTCCTGTTACAGTTTCCCTCCCAAAGAGAGATAATAGAAGTTGACATTTCCAAACGTAATTGTCTCCACAGGAAATTCTTGCAAAGGCTGAGCTACATGCATTTTTCATCTCTTTTCAAGATCTGGTGACAAGTTTTTATTAATATTGTTGGTGATATTATCACCATTGTGTCCCAAACAGAAGATGGTTCTCATACAAAGCCTAAAAATGCTGAGTGACTGGGAATATTACTAGCAATCAACACTTCTAATTAGAACTTCCAGCTACATTTTAACATAACCAATTTATATTTCCATTTTTAATTTTTTGTTTCAATAAATATATATTTAGTGCCAGATACTAATCTAGGTGCTGAGTCTATAGTAGTGGGCTCTACTGGGAAATTTAGATAACCACATTTTAAAATATACATATATATATAATATATATCTAGTATCTATTCAATATATCTTAAAAATATCATAATATATATTTAATATATACAATAACATTTCCATGATGAAAAATAAAGTTGAGTTAGGGGGTGGAGTGTGACAAAATGTTCTATATTTTATCAGATGGTCAGAGAAGTTTTCTCTGAGGAGGTAATATTTAAGGAGAGTCTGGAAGAGAGTGACTCATATGTGTCTCCTGGCCTGTTTTCTGCTCTATTTGCGCACCCGCAGTTCTGTCCTCCTGGTTTCTATCCATACAGTTTTTCTTCTTCACCTTGTATCTAGACCATGTCAGCCTGTTTATAGCTGCCCATTTATTCCACGTGCCAAGGTCAGTTTGAAATTCAGTAGTGTTCTACACCTAATCATTTTGAGTCAGCATCAAATTTAATAAAACTGTAATGCCTATATTGATGTTTTAAGGGTTTAAGTAGAGAGAGAGCTTAAGAGGGTGATTTTGTGGAAAGGACACAGGGGCCAACTTTGGCGAGGCAGCTGAGTAATCTTTCCCTTGAGAAAGCAGCAGAGTTATTTTTATTTCTTTTTATATTCTGCAACTTCAGACTTCAGTTAATATTAAATTACTTATCAGAGAGAATTTGGAATATGGTTTCCTTTATATTCCATTTGACTTAACATCATTTCTCTGTGGTGAAGTCTCTTTGCTATAAAAGCTCTTTTATAGATAATTGAGCCTGAGAGTGAAATCTAGGCATCTGAAGGAAATATAGCTGATTCTCTTTCCAAGGGAAAATAATCCTGGCCTCCTTCCTGAAACCAGCAAAGTATGAGGCAAATGACAGTCCTTGATTTTGGTCAAAGATCCAAGATGTTCCCTGACAGTTGGGGGCAGATCGCCCAGTGAAAGCCTGCTTCATTTACTCCCCTGTCTATTCATACAGCACTCAGATAATAAATGATAGGCCACCAAAGCCATTAACAAGAGAAAACGCATTGACAACTTATCTTCTCTTCACAAATCCAGCACAAATATTCATCAAACCCTAACTGTTAAAGGACACATGGATCAAAGGAAGAAAGGAAGAAGGGAGTGGGGGCAGGGGAGGGAGGGAAGAAAAAGAAGTGAGAGAAAGAAGAAGAAAAATAGAATGAAATGAGTCATCAGTAAAAAGATTTCCTTATTTACTCTCAGAAAATAGCACTAGAGGCAAATAAACTCCTTAGTTAAAATCACGGAAGTGGTTATGCTCTGCTTTATTACTGGATAGCAGGGTTGTACATTACAGACCATTACAAACTGAATAATATGAACAAAGCCATATATATACACAATCAAACCGCCTACTGAGGCATGGAACCACAGAGCAGAAGCAATCGTTGTGGAAAGCAGCACAGTGACAATACAACTTTAAATCCATTTGATAGGCAAACTATATCAGTTGAAATTTCTCAGGATGAATGAGTCTGAAATTCGTTATCTGTAGAGCAGCCTATCCCATGATGCCACTTTGTTTATTCAGATGGAGACTGGAGACTATGGGTAAACACTACAGCTCCAGTCTCAACCTGTTTTGTAGATAAATCCTGTAGTGTATTTGTTCTCTGATGCTTTTGCATAAGGTTCTTTTCCACTATAGAAAAGAGTAGGGAGTGAGGGGAACAGTGAAAGGAATATCTTTAAAAGACACCATGCACAGAATTGTGAAATAGTAAAGAGATGTGTTTGTCATGCAGGCCTTAACAACAGTGGACGGCATTCTGTCATTTAACATTTCCACTTTAACATTTTAAACAGCTGGGAAGTGCTCTAACCTCTTCAAACAGTCTGTCAGACAGTAAGATTCATTATGTCTACAGGCACCATTTAGCCAGGACGCACAGCAAGGTAACTTCACAAAGTGTAGGTCATAAAATACGTATTTGTTTTATGGTTGAATTTTCACATTTTCCCTTTTCTCCATTGGGAACCCTAGTTAGTTTCAGCTGAATGAAGTGAAGTGTCTAAAACGAAACTAAGGAACAAAATGTTTCTGTGAAAGTACAATAAAAATAACTCTTGAAGGAATTGCGGTTGGAGAAGGTTGGAAATGTCTTCTATAGAGAGGATGAGAACTGGAATACAAGATTTACAGTCAATGTAAAAATTTCCTAACAACTCTTCTGCGAGGTCTGCAGATACCTTTTTTCATTTACTGCAAGACCCAGATGGATTCTCACTAAACAAAGGACTCTGTCTTGATAAACGTCCGAACTCTTCTGCTAAAGTTTGAACCCTCCATCTTATTTGTCCATCTCTTTATTTATGCATGAAAAATTGTGTTGTTTTAGGTAGGAAAGGAATATCGTGATTATAAATGTTTCCTTTTTCCTCCAAGAAGAAGTTGTTCTTGGTAAATTCACTGATTTGGGGGTAAAATATTCTATCGGGAATTCCTTGGCGTGAACAGCCTATTTATCTATTGAATATCTCAACTGCACTTACAGTCATGGGAGGACTGGAGTCAGGTGTGGGGTATTGGCATGGGATCTGGAATACATCACAATCTCCATTTGGTTTTTGTTTGGACTTTTTCCCATCTATAAAAGGAGAAATTTAGATTATAATCTGAGTCTCATTTCAATGTTTCCTGATTTGAGTCTTTATTAAGAACCTTACAATGGCACATAATTCTTTTAAAGAGTTCTCAGCTAATACGAATTACTCTTTATCAAGCATGTACATTATTATCACTTTTAATCCCCACAGCAACCCTACAAGGTTGTTACTATTATTTTAACATTTAAATTATTTTTTAAGTAAGGAAATAAGCAAGCTTAAAATGATTAAATGAAATTTTCTTAACTACAAAGCCATATTACTACCCTTAGAGAAAGTGATCATCAATCCCAGGGTCTCACTTCACATTTGCATGTGTGCTAAGTTGCTTCAGTTTTGTCTGACTCATTGTGACCCTATGGACTGCAGCCCATCAGGCTCCTCTTCTATGGGATTCTCCAGGCAAGAATACTGGAGGGGGTTGCCATTTCCTCCTCCAGGGATCTTCCCAACCCAGGAATAGAACTCACGTCTCATGCCTACCTGAGTTGGCAGGCAGGTTCTTTGCCAACTGGGAAGCCCTTCACATTTGCAGCTGGTAGCTAAACAAGGTCAAGTAACTTTCCCAAGGTCACAGAGACAAGAAGTATCAGAATCAGAACCTGAATCCAGCTTCATCTTCCTCCATCTTCCTTCATCTTACCTTACACCACACTGCCTATTTCCTGAAGTTGCAAAGGAGAAAGAGGTTAGTATGCCCTATGATTTAATAAAATTATCAGATTTAATCAACATAAATTCATATAACAAGAGAGATCCTAACTGAAGTCCAGTGTAGGTGAATTTTCCAAAAGCAAGAGAAAATAAAAGAGACTAGATGAGGACTAAAGATTAAATTGAATGGACTTTAATGCCATCTGCTTCTCTTTTCATCAATTTGCAACCAAATGATATCTAAATTCCCATACTTCTTGCTCCTGGGAATAATCTAGATCCAAAAATATCCTGAGTCCAAGATCCATGGAGAGACTCCCTAGTTTGCACTGACCTTACAAAAAAGTGTGACTATAGAGAGGTAATTTAGATGGACCACCTCAGTTTCCTGCAGAAGTCTCATCATTTGTTGCCAAGAGCATCTTTTGTAATGGTGAACAGCCTGATGCTTAAAACTTTAGTCAACTTGTGGCATCATAAAAAAAGCAGCAGCTTCTCTGCACAGAGGGAATATGTACATATATTTTTGTCCCATCAAAGATGACTTGAAAAGTCCTCCTCCAATTTTCTTTGAGAAAAAAATAGCCTTTAAGCCAAGATTAAGCTGGAAAAAACTCCCGATAAAAGGGAGTATTTTTCAAAAACTTGCAAGTAACTGCAAAGCCAGTTAACACAGAAAACCTTGTCACCTCAAGTATGCCATTTGTCATCACACATGCCGGAATACATCTATTCATCTTCTTTTAATTGCTTAGCTGCGCTCGAAATACAAAGCAGCTCACTGATGCAGAGACTGTGAAAGAATATTTTGTCATGGAAACTTTGAAAAACCCTTTCAAAGCAGGAGCCCTTCTCTGGTGAAATGAAAACTTCTAGCTGTTTGTTGGGCATTGTATTCAGCTGATAAGTGTCTGGAATAAGAGGCCTTCTCTCTGAGTGGCTTTTGCATATATCATCGTGTGCTCACAGATGGCTGAGAAAATTCCTACCATTTTCCAAGTCGAGTTTGTTTCATTCTTATTTTCTTGAATAATGACAAATGAGATTACCCCTGAGTTGGCAGACAAACACCTGGTTACTCCTGTGAGTCTATCTGAGACAAGTCTTGGGACATTTTTTAGCCCATCCTACCTCTGAAGAATTTAATAAATTCTTCTGAATGTAAATACCAAGCATGAATATGCATATTTTAATATACATATTAAAATATACGTATTTTAATTTGTTTAAACACTTACTATATGATTTATGCACCACGTGTTTTAACTATACTATTTCACTGAATCATTACAGTAGCTGTATCACATCTATTTATAGATATTCCAGTCAATAATAACAAAACTGGTAGCTTAGTTTTTAATGAGTGACAAAACAACATGTCAAACCCAGCCCTTCAAACCCAGGATCTTTCCAGCACCTGCCCTGACTGAGCTTGCTCTTTGTCTAACACAGCTCCTGCACCTAGAGTATGATGGAGAGCTTGAGAGTGGTTTGGGTTTTTGTGTGTCTGTGTCTGTGTCTGTGTGTGTGTGTGTGTGTGTGTGTGTTTTGAAAACTCTTTCCATTCATCAATGTTCTACCAAAAATTATGACAAAGTTATAACCCAAGCTTTCCAAGAGGGACTGCTGACCCCTGGGGGTTCTAGGTTATTCCAAAGGGCTCAAAATCTTAAGGAACTCAATATCCCTATCAGATTCTGTTTCTACATGTAGTATGTTCATTTCTAAAATTGATTTGCAGGAGAATACACCTGCAGTTTCATCTCCTGAGTGTTCTTTTCAGAGTTGTTCTTTTCCCATTTTATAGAAGCTCGTCTCCTTATGGTGTATTGTCTCACAGGATAATCTGAAGTGCTGCTCTCTAAGAAGTATTTAATCATTGAGACATCCCAAGTTCCCCTTCCCATGAGACACACACAGGGACAAAATTCTTCTCCTGAGGAAATAATCTTTCAGTATTTTTTATGCTTTGTAATAGTAATTATGAAAAATGTAATGTTTATTTGGGTTTTATAAATTATTAGTTAATAAAAATGTTTTAACTCAATAGAGGAAAACAGTTTAACTCAAACTTTATATTGTGTCATTTGTAAGAGACATGGATGGACCTAGAGGCTGTCACACAGAGTGAAGCAAGTCAGAAAGAGAAAAACGTATATTGGATATTAATATTTATATGTGTGTGTGTGTGTGTAATCTAGAAAAATGGTACAGATGAACCTATTTCCAGGGAAGGAATAGAGGCACAGATGTGGAGAGCAGACATGTGGACACAGGAGGGTAAGGGGAGTGTGGGACAAAGCGGGAGATCAGGACTGACATACGTACCCTGCCATGCGTAAAATAGATGGTTCATGGGAACCTGTTGTGGAGCACAGGAATTTGCTCTGTGGGAAGGAGATGCTTTGTGGGAGCTAGATGAGTGGGATGGGGTAGAGGAAGGGAGGCTCAAGAGAGAAGGAAATATATTTATGCATAGAGCCAATTCACTTCTGTTACACAGCAGAAATAACACAACACTATAAAGCAACTATACCCTAATTTAAAAAGAAAAAATCCAAGATTCTTCCAGCAGCAAAAAAAAAAAAAACTTTACAAAATTATGAAAAAAGTTAATTCCAATTTATAAGCATATTTTGGTAGCAAAGAAAAGTGAGAGAGTGATCAATAAAAATTGTTAAAATATGTGTATTTCATTAGGATAAAATTCTGTGGGGGAAGTGAGATAAAAGAACAACCTAAGATGACTGACTCAAATAGTTTGTTCTAGTCATTTTTAATGGGTGGTGGCAGAAATCACTATGGTATTAATTGCCACTGGATATGCTTAAAAATGATAAATTTAACAGCTTAATTTATAAATGAACATAGTTTTAAGGCCAGTTCAGGTTCTCATCAAAACACAATATAGATCTGCTGTTCTTGACAGAGAATGAGGATAGGAACCAGGACACATGAGAAGTACCAAAGGCCAGGATTCAGACTGTAATGAATGTCAGTTTGTTGACATAATTCCCTTTTCTCCAATCTTATTACATTCACTTCATGAAAAATGCTTTCATATAATACTATTTTCTGTCCTTGTTAATATCTTTGCCATATGGGAAGATATCAGCATTTTAATGATTTATTTAAACTTTTTAAAAACAATCTCTGTCCCTCAATCGACACTTCTACTTCACCTCTCTACCTCTAGTTACAAGAACTGAGGACAGGAACTGTCAGCAAATCAAGTTACAGATTGTTGGAAAGGTTACTGTTCTGGGAACTGCTATTATCTTTCTGACAAAAATTATAACAAGCATGGGAAAAGGTGCAACCAGGATTCATTAATAACCTACCACTCAGAATCAGAGGATACCATAGTGCAAATTTCAGAAACAACAGAAGTGGTTGATATTCAAGGAAATGTCATAATTCATGTTCAGAATTGATTTTCCTGGCCTTTTGCTGAGATTGTCAATAAATGAAATGGCTATTTAATCCAGCAGTGGCTGGAGTAATATAATGCATGACATGTAAGAAATTAAAAGATGCTTTATCATTCACTACCATTACAACTACTTTCCTGAGTGCTCAACATAAGGCAACTCATTACACTTTAGAATTCAGTTCAGTAAAACTATCTCTCAGACCTGGAAGATTTTTCAGGTGGCATGTTCTTACCTATGTATTTCCCCAAGATGTAGAAACACACACACACACACACACACACACACACACACACACTCTCTCTCTCTCACATTGTATTGCAATGAGATGACATGATACTTTTTGTAACATTTCACTTTCTAGCATGTGTCTATAAATTTAGAATTTATGGAAAAATATTAGGTAGGAAAATGGTTTTAAATACAAAAACCAGCATTTATTATAAAATATGAATTCATATTCTATGACTACAAAAATAATTTTTGCCTACATCTATTGAATGTTATTCACCATGCATTGTCCATGCCTTACATAAAATATTATTTAGGCACCATGACAACCCTGTGATCTACATACTTCTATAACTTCCATTTTAAGCATAGGGAACTCAGGATTTAAAGGATTAATTAAATTACTCAAGGTCCTTTGGCAAACAAAGCACAGAGACCTAACCCAAACCCAGGACTGAAAGCCCTGGATTTAAACCTGCTCTGTTCAAGGTGGTAGCCGTGCCACTTGAAATGTGGCCAGCTGAAACTGAAACAAGATGTGTGCATAAAGTATACATCAGATCTTAAAGACAGAATGCAAAAAGAATGTAAATTATCTCAAGAGCAAGTTTTAATCCCATCATAGGTTGGAAATAATATTCTAGATACACTGGATTAACTTCAAAATTTTGTGAGGCTTATTGCTAAACTCACTTTTTTGTGTGCTTAAATGTTGCCACTGAAATTGTTTAATTATGTATGTGACTCACAATATATTTCAATATATTTCTGTTGGACATCACTGATCTTAACCTTTTGAGTATAATACTGTACCTGAATGTATTTGTATGTATATGTAGTTTTTAATGGAGTTTTTATTTTATTGAAGTACAGTTGATTTATAATGTTGGGTTGATTTCTCTGTATGACAAAGTGATTTATATATATATATAGTCTTTTTCATATTTTTCCCATTAAGCTTTATTATAGGATATTAAATATAGTTGTCTGTCCTATACAGTAGAACCTTGTTTTTCCAGTCAACATATAATAGCTTGCATCTGCTAATCCCAGACTCCCAGTTCATCCCTCTCCCCACCCTCCCACACCCTTGACAACTACAAGTCTGTTCTCTATATCTGTGAATAAATAAGCTCATTTGTGTCATATATTAGATCCCACATATAAGTGATATCGTATGGCACTTGTCTTTCTTTTTCTGACTTGCTTCACTTCGTATGATAATCTCTAGGTCCATCCATGCTGATGCAAATGACACTATTTCGTTCTTTTTATGGATGAGTAGTACTCCATTGTGTGTGTGTGAGTGAGCATATAGATATATGTGTGTATATATATATATATATATTCCATTTGTCTTTATTCTTTCATCTGCTGATTTTTAGGTTGTTTCTGTGTCTTGGCTATGGTGGTAAGTGGTGCTGCAGTGAACAGAGAGGTGCCTGTATCTCTTAGAATTATAGGGGTTTTTTTCTGAATATATGTCCAAAAATGGGATTGCTAGATCATATGGCAACTCTATATTTTAGTTTTATGAAGAACGTCCATACTGTTTTCCACAGTGGCTGCACCAATTTACATTCACACCAACAATGTAGGAGGGTTCCCTTTTCTCCACACTCTCTCCAGTATTTGTTATTTGTAGACATTTTAGTGATGGCCATTTTGACCAGGGTGAGGTGGTACCACACTGCACTTATGATTTGCATTTCTCCAAAAATTAGAGATGTAAAAGTGAAAGTCACTCAGTCGTGTCTGATTCTTTGTGACCGAATGGACCATACAGTCCATGGAATTCTCTAGGCCAGAATACTGGAGTGGGTAACCTTTCCCTTCTCCAGGGAATCTTCCCCACCCATGGATCGAACCCAGGTCTCCCACATTGCAGGCAGATTCTTTACCAACTGAGCCACAAGGGAAGCCCAAAAACTGGAGTGGGTCGCCTATCCCTTCTCCAGGGGATCTTCCCCATCCAGAAAATGAACAGGGGTCTCCTGCATTGCAGGCGGATTCTTTACCAACTGAGATTTCTTTTCATGTGCCTGTTAGCCACCTGCATGTCTTCTTTAAAGAAGTATCTATTTATGTCTTCTGCACTTTTCGATTGGGATGTCAGGTTTTTTTGCTTTTGTTATTGAGTTGTATGAGCTGTTCGTATATTTTGGAAATTAAGCCCTTTTCGGTCACACCATTTGCAAATATTTTCTCCCAGTCCATTTGTTCTTTTCTGTTGGTTTATGGTTTCCTCTGTGGTGCAAATGCTGCTAACTTTGACTAGGTCTCATTTGTTTATTTTTGCTTTTCCTTCTATTGCCTTGGGAGACTATGCATGTACATATTTCTTTGGTCCTAGAAGAATATTAAAGTATAAAAATATTAAAACATTAGTCTGTATTAGTAGGCTTGGGCTGCCACAACAAAATACTATAGACTGGTTAGTTGTTTAAACAACTGAAATTTATTTTCTCACAGTTCTAGTGGCTAGAAGTCCAAGCTGCAGGGTTGTTTTCTAACAAGAGCTCTCTTCCTGCCTTGCTAACAGCCTCTCACTGTGTCCCACACAGGGCTTTATTACCTCTATTGTGCCCCTGAGGTGAGGTGAGGTGAGGTGAGGTCGCTCAGTCATGTCCAACTCTTTGTGACCCCGTGGACTGTAACCTACTAGGCTTCCCTATCCATGGGATTCTCCAGGCAAGAATACTGGAGTGGATTGCCATTTCCTTCTCCAGGGGGTCTTCCCGACCCAGGGATCGAACCCCGGTCTCCCGCATTGGAGGCAGACGCTTTAACCTCTGAGCCACCAGGGAAGCCCAAAGACCCCAATACTAAATACTATCACACTGGAGTTAGGGTTTCAACCCATGAAACTGAGGGGTGGGAGTTACAAATACTCAACTCATAACGAGTGTTCATTGCTAGATATTAAATTCTAGGTGAATTTTACTTTCCAGTTTTCAACCAGAAAGCACACACATTTCCATTTTTCAAAACAAAATTTTATAATACTATTGTGACCAGAAGCAATAGGCTCATCCTTCTAGATTTTTCCTCACACTGTGATTTTATGGCACAAATTGTAAAGCTGGTCAATATTAGGCATTTGTTTGTATCTCTGAGTTCAAGTTGTTCCTGATATACAGGTGACTCAGGCAAGGACCAGAATACCCGAAATAGTAGCTAAGTGCTCAAAGGTTCCTCACTGCCCCCGAGGAGACTCCAAGAGCCCCTCGAGCATGACTCTGGTGGCTCTGGAAGCATGAAGGAACAAGAGAGATGGCTAAAGAGCTCAGCATACTGAGGATCCCAGGCAGAATGCTCAAAGCCAATGCATGGGCAAATATGAGAACTAACCTTGCTTATCCTTCATGGATTTGAAATATTATCTCTCTGTATACAAACAAGGGGGGGTATTAAAAACACACAAAGGGATACACTTGTGTGTACAACATAATAATATATTATTATTTATATGAAACCTGATGAAATTTTCAGGCTCATTTAACCAGTTGTCAAGTGACCAGAAAAGCAGCCAGGAGCTATAGACCGAGACATTTAAGGATAATGGACTGCTAAATGGGAGAGACAGATTAGTTATAAGCATTTGAGTCTCAATAGATTTCACACCACACTCCCTACTCCCCTTCCAATAGCCATATCTGCTAGCTATTGAATAATGAAGTTTAAATTTTCTTGGACTATTATCATAGCTGCAGAAGTAATCTTTAACATACTGCTTGCTCGTTCAGCTCCTATTATAATTTCCAGTGAAATAAAATATCACCAAGTCATTCAAATTCATAGACCAAAGATATATCTGTAGTGACAAAGTATAGGATAAAATTCATTATCCTGATAAATTGATGAACATGGACAGTCGCTCTGAATAATTTGAGCTAAAGGAACTTTACTCTCAATGGTCGGATATTTTTGGCCTGATTTATCCACATAATTGCCTCGGCTCTCCATTTCATTTTGCCCACGTCAATACAACGAAGTCTCCGTGCTTGATTTTGAAAGCTTCACTATTTCATGTCACGTTAGCAAGAGAGACGCACACAGCAAATTCTGGATGGATTCTGTGACAAATGACTTCTGTGGTCTGCACGTGTCTCTTCAATGACAGCTGCTGGGAAGAAACATCACCTCCCAGCTGCACAACTTGATCCTTCTTTCCCGTGTGAATTAGGAGGAATTGAATGTTTGGCTTTAAAGTGGCACTTCACACTCTCCTCATTGAATATCACAACTGTGCCCGGACGAAAGGAAACAAAAACCCCATCATCGGCAACTGATGGAAGAAAAAATAGCTCTCTCATTTCAGAGATAATAAGCAGGATGTTTCCCTGCAGCCTTTCTTCTTAATTCTCCTTATTGTGTTTTATTAAATGATGCAGTTTGAAATTAAGGCTCTGGAAACCTTCGTGCACACTCTGCATAAACAAGCAAAACAGAAACACAGTTCAAAGAGCAAGTAGAAGTCCCTCCCAAAAGCCATCTGCTTTCTTTTGTTATGAAACTTCAATTCATCAGCAAAACTCCCAAGAAAATATTTGGAGCAAAAGTGTAAGCCTGGACTCTGGAGCTGCTTTGAGGCAGCATTAATGGAATGCTGGGAAACTTGGTTAGATTGTGTTAAGTACTAACCAATCTAGAACTAGTCATTTAACTTGCCTCATTTACTCATTTAGCATTGTGTTCACTTATTCATTCATTCAAGAATATCTTTTTAAGACCCTTAATGTGCCAAGAACTGTGGCAGGTGACTCTGTTTCCACATCATTTAATGAACATAATAAATATACCAGCTATGCCATGCCCTGGTGACTTAAAGGGAAAAATCTGCCTGCAATGCAGGAAATGCAGTTTCCAACCCTGGGTTCAGGAAGATCCCCTGAGGAAGGAAATGGCAACCCACTCTAGTATCCTTGCCAGGAAAACCCCATGGACAGAGGAGCCTGGTGGGCTAAGGTCCATGGGGTTGAAAAGAGTGGGGCGTGACTGAAGCTATTAAACACACATGCCATGCCTACCTCGCAAGGCTGCTGAAAGCATTGCTATAAACTATAAAACAAATGAAAGCATCTGTGTTTGTTTTCACCAATAAGCTACCAAAAGAAAGTACAACAGTTCTTTAGTTACCAATGCAAAAATTTAAATATGATTATAACTTAAGAGGAGATTTCATTTTATATGTCCACTAGCACAAATGTCCTGCTAATTTTCATTCTGGTAAGTGTAATAAAATACTTCCCTCTCCGTATTCTTATCCACTGCTCTCTCAAGGGAGAGAAACCAATGATTCAGGCATTATAAGCTTTCTTAATTAAATAAACATACAAAAAATATACCTAGAAATAATCCTGACGTATAATCGAAGTTTGCTAAACAGAATGTCACTCTAAACTTCCTTTTTATTATCCCCACAATTTATACCCTTATGATCTGATGGCAGCTTATAACCACAGTAAAATAAGACAGGACCCTAGAGATTTTGCATGAAGAAGAAAGAAGACTTCATTCTGTTTAAAAACTAGGTTGGGATGAAAATATCTGTTTTCACAGCATATTCTAGCCTATCATAACTAAATCAGAAATTGTACCAGTGATAAGAGGCCCTAATAAAGAAACCTAAAATATGCAGCAATGGCTTAGCAATTAGACAGAAAGCAGTGAGGTATCCAAAGTTAGATCCATTTTATGTAGTGGGGGAAAGCATTTGATAAAATTATTTCCTGTGATAATTTGGGAAGCAGACCATATGCTTCTGAGCACATGGTTTAGGGGAAGAACATTGAAAGCAAATTTTGGCTATATTTGACAAACATTACAAGGATAAAATAAGCTCAAAGAGAAATGAAAGGAATGGAAACAGTTCAGAAATTTAGGTACTTGCAAGTCAAAAAAATGACTACTTCTAGAACTCGAACGTTAAAAGGAGGGATCTCCAAAGACTTTGCAAGAAAATCACAGTGAATCTTTCCTGTTAGATGAAATGACTCGGGACGAGGATGGGATTAGGTGTGTGAATTTCTCACCTATTATTCAGACATCTTCAAGGTAGCCACTATAAAGCTGACAGACAAATGCATGGGAGTGTGAAGCAATGAAACAAAAGCAAACTGTAGAACTCTGACTAGAAAAGAACTTCCGGTGCGATTGCTGGCACATGGAGCTTGCAGAAGCCTACTCCCTATGAGGGAACAATGTTGCCAAATAAACCATGAGTCTGCATTTAAAAACTACTGACATTTTGAGCTTTGTAACCCTTGGGTTCCCAGTGCTCCATGAGAAAGAAGATTGCTGAAAAAAACTGTGCAGCTCCCAAGGAGTCCATGTTTCCCTCTACCCACTTCAGAAGTGCTAAAGAGGATGATGGAAAAGAAGGAACATCTCAGAGGAAAGAGCTTGCAGCCATGGAGTCCAACTGGAGTCCAGCTGCCCTCAAGGCTCAGCACTAAGGCCTCATCCAGGAACACCCACCACAGGAGAGAGAAGGGGGCTTCATCGTTGCTGCGTGTCCTCACTCTTCCCCTTTTCAAATAAGTCTTCCCCTTTCCATGTGTGCCATGACTATCCCACCCCCTTCCACCAATGTATATCCAACAGAGGTGGGGGGGCCGTAATTTTCCTTTTACTTCACAGGTCATCTGATCCCAAAGACCTTCACACAGACCTCACGAAGAGACCCATGTACTCCACAGAACGTGACCTAGTGACTGGATTGGACTTTGGGTTGTCTCTCCTAAGACTGGGTTGAGTCTCCTAAGACTGTCGTATATGTGTGAAAAAGGAGTAGTTAGAAGTTTGATGACTAGAAAGGCAGACAGTGGAGAGACTAAAAGGGCCTACCTCATATTAATGTGTTTCTCTACATTTCCAAGCCCCACGCACCTAAGTGGGATCATGCAATCAGATCACACCAGTGGAAAGTAAACCAAACGGATTATGTAGCCTCCTTCCTAAACGTTCTCCTGTTCTTTCCTTTTTCCAGCTTTGGTGACTTTGGAGGCTATGTGATCCAGATGGTGCAGCTACAAGATGGAGAAGGGGTATAGTGATGATAGTTAATAAGATTATTTTACATACTTGAAAGTTAGCTAGAAGAGTAAATCTCAAATGCTCTCACTACGAAAAGGAAATGGTAGTGATATATGATGAAGGTGTTAGCTAATATTGTGGTGAAGGTGAAGGTGAAGTCACTCAGTCGTGTCCGACTCTTTGCGACCCCGTGGACTGTAACCTACTAGGCTTCTCCGTCCCTGGGATTCTCCAGGCAAGAATACTGGTGTGGATTGCCATATCCTTCTCCAGGGGATCTTCCCTACCCAGGGATCAAACCCCGGTCTTCCGAATTGGAGGCAGATGCTTTAACCTCTGAGCCACCAGGGAATATTGTGGTAGTGATCATTTTCCAATAAATAAGTGTATCAAATTGAAGCCTGCACTTTAAACTTACACAATGTCGTATGTCAAGTTATATCTCCATGAAGCTGGAAAAAATGGAGGAGGACACCAGATTCTGTCTGAGGGAGAAAAGTGTATTATTTGTGTAGAGTCACTAGGATTCAAGGGTTTATATATTATCACAGCAGAACTTAGATTAAATCAACTAATATATTATATACTATAAACCTCATCTTCATTCTCCTCACAAAGTTTTTAGCAGGACCAATGCTGATGACTAAGCTTTTGGTGTGAATGAATGGAGAAGAATGGGTTTGAAAAGGTTCTGTCAGTGTTTGGGTTAAAGTGAATTGAAAATATTAAGATGTGCAAACAAAAATGCATGTTGCAATGAGAAACAGCCGATACCTAAGTGACACTTAAGTAACCACTTCTTGGCTCCCATTGTTCCTCTCTCTGGATACAAGAAGCAGATTTCAAAACAATCACAATCAGGATAACCTAACTTCGTCCTGGGCCAGAATTTGAATGCATCTGTGTGACCCTCATATGATGGCGTGGCAAACTTCCCAAAGTGTATTTACTGGGAGTATGAAGGAGGCTCCCAGGAAAACACTCATCCTTAGAAAGGAAGAGTTGGGCATGACAATGTTCACCAAAGCTTTAATCATTGCAAGGGAAAGGTGTTCTGGGTGTTACATGGCATCATCACTCATTCCTTTCTCTGATCCAGTTTCTAAGCCCTAGGAAGACAAGGGACAATAAATAAAACCTAAAATTTATTTAATTTAAACTTCTTTTAACACATTAGGTCTTTGGTAAGACACAAGACATTACAGACTTGATAACCATGTAACAGAGAATAGAACAAACAAAGCATTTCTGTAACTTGGCCACTCTTCCCTCAAAGCACTTGTTGATTGAGGCCACAGTACCAGCTAGTAGTAGCAGGAAGGAGCAATGCCTGCCACCAGTGCGGTATCCATGCTCCAGCTGGAACAGCAGTGTCCAGCAGAACTGATGGTAGGGCCCAGTGGGGGCTATTTGGCTGACTATCTGGCTGGACTATCACCAGACTTTTCATGAGCACTTATGAAAAACTGCCTAAAGGCCCTAAGAAATAGTTGGGGTCAGGAAGAGAGGACTTTACCAGCAACTGAATTCTTGGGTGAATGAGTCGGGGGTAGAGCCAGAGAAATCTCATGCACAAGGTAGTTTTTTATTGTATAAAGACATCCCAAATTTATTGGCATAATACAAGAACCATTTATTATTTCTCACGAGTCTAGGAATCACAGCTCTGGTGACCTGGGCTGAGCTTGGTTTATCTCATCTGGGCTCACTGATGTGTCTGTGGTCAACAAACAGGTCTGTGGGGACTTGCTGAACCAGGTGGCCGTGGCTGAAATGATTCAGCTTTCCTCCACATGTTTCTCACACAACTCCAGTGAATTCACCCAATTCACCCAGGCTTGTCCTTATAATGAAGGCAGGATCCAAGAGCGAGAGAGAGAGAGCACGCAAAAGAGCACAGAACTTCTTGAGGCCTAGGCTTGGACCTGGGAGAGTATCAGTTCCACTCAGTGCATGCATGCTTAGTCGCTCATTCATGTCCAACTCTTTGTGATCCCATGGAAGGTAGCCTGTCGGGCTCCTCTGTCCTTGAGATTTTCCAGGCAAGAATACTGGAGTAGGTTGCTATTTCCTCCTCCAGGGGATCTTCCAGATACAGGGATTGAACCAGCGCCTCCTGTGTTTTCTGCATAGGCAGGCAGATTCTTTACCACTGAGCCACCTGGGAATTCACCCAATATTGTAAATCAAGGCAAATCACAAGGTCAGGTCATATTAAGGGGTGAGGGTACAGATGCCACCTCTTGATGGGGAAAATCTGCCAAGTCAGTTGAGACGTGGCAGATGCTGACAGGGAAATGACTGACACCATTTTTACAATCAACCCACTATGGTGTTTATCATGATACTGTATGTATGGGAGAAACTTAGACTCGCCATCCGTTTCTCAAGACTCTACCGCTGGAAGGGTTTTAGTGATTATTGTTCACTTCAACCTCCTAAATTCAGAGAGAAGAAATACAAGGCCCAAAGAGGTTATGCAATTTGGTTAATTTCTCATAAGCAAAGGAATAGAAATTACTTCTGATTCAGCTCAGGGCTCTTTGTACCACACTGTACTATCTTCTCTTCCAAGAAGACCGTTAAGATAGAACAAAATTTGGTTTTGTTCATTTTTTTTCCCACCACACTTGCCATGAAACAGTTGTCTGGGAAAGAACCAACAGTAGCCAGCAAAGACTTTGGATCCGTCAGCCAAGGTCCTCTCCCTGAGGCAGCATCCTGCTCTGCTGGGACTTGCACTCTGCCCGTGAATCCACTGCCCAAGCCCCATCCCACGGTGAACTTCCATGATCTTAATTATCTGCCCTGTCACTTGACTTTCCCTTCCTACAGAACTAACCTGTCACAGAGGATCCCAGAATTAACAGTGTCTATATTTGCCTCAATAGTTTATGTCCTTAATGCTCTTAGAACTAACCTCACAAACAGTTGCTAACCTTAACTTAGCAATTTTTTTCCTCCCATTTTGCATAAGTAGTTATAATTTTGCCTCCCTCAACTGAGGTTTTTCTTCAGAATCTGTATTACAAGCCACAATGTTGAAAGTCCAATACACATTTCCTACCTCAAAAAATTATAAATTCATTTTAACGGACAAGCAATTAGAAACACAACTATCCCGGATAAATAAGAGGGACAGTAGAAGAGAGAAAGTATAGCTTTCTGGCAATGGAGTCAAGATCCCTTAAGAGGTGCGAGACTGAGGGCAGGGTTATGGGTCAAGTACATCGGGTGCTGTCACACGCCAAGGCAAGCACACATGAAAATGATTTGTTACTGAAGAGGCCTGCTGCCTATATACAGAGCAGAACAGTAGACAGGAGTGCATCAATTTTTAGCCATTTTTATGATTCATCTCTGTTTTTATGGGCATCCCAGCAGAGTTCACCTCATTAGCCATTATAGAGATTTTAATTCTTGAGTTAATCCTGTGTTCAGTCATCAGAATGAATATTAATATCTTTCTAATGTAATTTTTAATTAAATATAGCATCACTATTGTAACACCCCAAAGATCTAAATAGAGTTTGAAAGAGAAGACAGACACTATCACAATAAAAATCAGAAAATTCTGCTCACATTCTTTTTCGGAGGCTGATCATCTATGAAGTAATGAGAATAAATTGTGAGATAATGTAGGGCAGATCTAATTAAGATAATGAGCTACGATTATGGACATGATTTTCCAGGGTTAAAGATATTAACAAAAGGCAATATATGGATATATTTTAAATATCCTCTTTGGTCTACTTACTTACATCAGCTGTGCCTCTTAAAAAGGAAAAGGAATGGCCCTGAGTCAGCTGTCGGTGTAGTTTTAACTATTTCACTATTATTTATGCTGGTAACACTTTGACAGATTCTTTTTAATTTGACTGAAGCAGGTTTTTTTCTTTTTAAAACCATGGCATTCAATGGAAAAGAGATACTAGGATCAGTTTTCTCTCTGTACTTTAAAAGCTGTATTATGAAGATATTTTAATTTGGCACATGCATATTTAAATAGATATTTTTGGAAGGAACTAACTAATTAGCCTGCCTTCAACAGCAGCAGTGGTAGCAAGACAACCAGGGGAAAGGTGTCACTGAGCTTTGTAGGTATGCCTGGATGCCACCTTTTCTCCTCTCCAAAGATAGAATAACAACCACTTAATCCTTGGTCAACAATGATCAGTCAACAGAAATCAGTATTTCTTAAGAAGTGCAGAAGTGCTGAAGGAAAGCCCTGGAAGGGTCTGAGGGCTGAATTAATTACTTGGTGAAGATCAAGCCACTGCACTTTGAAAACGCAGGCACTTGGACCGGTACCCACTAAAGCTAATGGTATTTAATCCAAGGGATATTAGGAGTTTTGCCCCCTAGAGTCAGCCTTACTGATATGCCATTCACAGTCGCTGTCATTTACATTAAGCAGCATCATATATTGGGGCTTCCCTGGTGGCTCAGAGGATAAACCATCTGCCTGCAATGCAGGAGACCCGGGTTTGATCCCTGGGTTGGGAAGATCCCCTGGAGAAGGAAATGGCAACCCACTCCAGTATTCTTGCCTGGAGAATCCCATGGACAGAGGAGCTTGGCGGGCTACAGTCCATAGGGTCACAAAGAATCAGACATGACTAAAGTGACTTAGCAGAAGCAGCAGCCTTATATATATGGTGGGTCTCTTTTAGACAATTGGGGCAAACTCATCTCATTACCAGCGAGAAAACTATAACTCTGGTGCTGTGGTGACCGCAGTGCAGTGAACTTCTGAGCTCCGTTAACTCCCCAGCCTCCAGAACCCTTCAGAGACAGCCTGGGTGGCTACATCCACGGCACTTCACTGAAACCCTGAGACCCTAAGGATCTTTGAAAAAACTTTGGACAAAACAAAAGAATGAATGTCTGAAAGACATAAATGATGCATTTGAAAGAAAAGAAGCTCAGTTCCCTGGATTTTTATTGGATCTTGCATTGCTTTCCTTTTCTCTGTTATAAATATTCTCCTTCCCTTTCCATCTCTCTCTCTAAATCTATGAACACACATCACTACATCTGTGTGGTATGATAGAAAGAATATTGCTAATAAGCTAAAGACATACTGTGTGTGTGTGTGTATGTGTGTGTGTGTGTGTGTGTGCATGCACACACATGTGATCAGTCCCACTGGGCTCCTCTGTCCATTGGGGATTCTCCAGGTAAGAATACTGAAGTGGGTTGTCATTTCCTCCTCCAGGGGATCTTCCTGACCCACGGGCTGAACCCACGTCTCTTGCTTCTCCTTCATCGGCAGGCAGATTCTTTACCATTGAGCCAACTGGGAAACTGCTTTTTCTAGTTCTGGCACCGACTCTACTTTGCTGTGTGGGGCTAAGGAAGTCTCTCTGATCTTCCATTTCAACTCTGAAACTTACAAACCAAAAACAAACCACAGCGACAACAAAAACCACTGTCACTTTGTAGGGTGATGTGAGGACTGAACGAGATCGTGAACTTTAAGTACATTTAAAATTATAAACCCTCTAATCTAAATACACTTAAAACATAGTGCTGCCAATATGTCCCCACTACGGTAGATAATTTGGGCAGCAAAGAAACTGGATGCATAACTTATAATCAATGAGTGATCGACATCTTAACAAAGTAAAATAATGATTTTCAGACTTGGCTTATTTTAAATGCAACTCTGAGAACACTGGTCTGGGATCTGAGGATCTGGGAAGAGGCTTGAATACAGGGACTGAAACAGAAGTTATGAGATCATCTTTTCCAAAGACTTACAGCCACCAAATATGTTTAATGTAGCCCACTCTTTCCCTTTAATATCTATGTTCATCCCATTAGTTTTCTTTTCCTTTCTCATCTCAGAATCCAATATGAGAGAGTAGAAAGAGTACTGTGGATTTTGGGGCAAAGATACCCAGCTCTGCCACTTATTCAACTCTCCAAGCCTCAGGTTTTTCATCTGTAATATGGACTCACAGATATGATCGTATCTACCTTAAATTAAAGGCAAGCAGGATGGGGCTTCCCTGGTGGTCCAGTGGTTGAGAGTCTCCCTGCCAATGCGGGGGATATGGTTCAGTCCCTGGTCCTGGAGGATCCCACATGCTGTACAGCAACTAAGCCGATGCGCCACAACTACCGAGCCTGTGCTCTAGCGTCCGAGAGCCACAGCTACGCAAGCCCACATACGTACAGCGCGTGCTCCACAACCGGAGAATCCACCACCACGAGAAGCCTGCACATCGCAACTGGAGCGGAGCGGCCCATGCTCACCACAGATTAAAGAAAGCCCTCATGCAGCAACACAGACCCAGCACAGTTAAGTAAATACATTAATTTAACTAAATCTTTGTTTATAAAAGCACTTAGGACGTAAATGTCAGGTTCTTTCGATTGTACTCCAGTTGGTGAAGATTAGGAACATTAAAGCAAATAGGAACATTTTTTTAAAAATCCCAAGTGCTGTAATTGGGCTCTCCAACCTCCCTATCTAGACTCGTTCCTTCTGAAACTTGGCTTTTATTTACCCTAATCCCCTAATTATCCAGTAATTCCAGTTCCCCTCATATTCCCAAACTAGTTCCTTCCATTCCCTCCAAATCTAAGATCAGCTCAGCTAATTATAGTTGTTCAGTCCTCAGTCATGTCCGACTCTGTGACCCCATGAATTGCAGCATGGAAATGGCAACCCACTCCAGTGTTCTTGCCTGGAGAATCCCAGGGATGGGGGAGCCTGGTGGGCTGCCGTCTACGGGGTCACACAGAGTTGGACACGACTGAAGCGACTTAGCAGCAGCAGCAGCAGGCTTCCTTGCCCTTAACTATCTCCCAGAGTTTGTTCAGACTCATGTCCATTGAGTGATGCCATCCAACCATTTCATCCTCTGTCACTCCCTTCTCTTCTTGCCCTCAGTCTTTCCCAGCATCAGGGTCTTTTCCAATAAATCAGCTCTTCATATCAGGTGGCCAAAGTACTGGAGCTTTAGCATCAGTCCTTCCAATGAATATTCAGGGTTGATTTCCTTTAGCATTGACTGATTTGATCTCCTTGCAGTCCAAGGGACTCTCAAGAGTCTTCTCCAGCAAACGCCATGATTTGAAAGCATCAGTTCTTCAACACTCAGCTTTCTTTATGGTCCAACTCTCACATCTGTATGTGACTACTGGAAAAACCAAACATAGATTTGTCTATATGGATCTTTGTGGGCAAAGTGGTATCTCTGCTTTTTAACGCACCATCTAGGTTTGTCATAGCTTTTCTTCCAAGGAGCAAGCGTCCTTTAATTTCCTGGCTGCAGTCACCATCAACAGTGATTTTGGAGCCCAAGAAAAGAGTATCTGTCACTGTTCCCACTTTGTGTATATGTAACCACTTTGTCTATGTGTTAGTCACTCAGTTGTGTTCAACTCTTTGAGACCCCATGGACTGTAGCCCACCAGGCGCTTCTGTCCATGGAAATTCTCCAGGAAAGAATACTGGAGTGGGTTGCCATGCTCTTCTCCAGGGGATCTTCCCAACCTAAGGATTGAACTCAGGTCTCCCACACTGCAGGTGAATTTTTACCGTCTGAGCCACCAGGGAAACCCAAAGGAACCCAGCAGGAGAGCATATCTGAGGTTATTGATATTTCTCCTGGAAATCTTGATTCCAGCTTGTGCTTCTTCCAGCCTGACATTTTCCATGATGTACTCTGCATATAAGTTAAATAAGCAGGGTGACAATATACAACCTTGACGTACTCCTTTCCCAATTTTAAACTAGTCCTTGGTTCTGTGTCCGATTCTAACTGCTGCTTCTTGTCCTGCAAATAGATTTCTCAGGAGGCAAGTAAGATGGTCTGGTATTCCCATCTCTTTACGAATTTTCCAGTTTGTTGTGATACACTCAGCTTTAGTGTAGTCAATGAAGCAGATTTTTTTTTTTTTTAATTCCCTTGCTTCTCCTATGATCCTACTGATGTTGGTAATTAGATCTCTGGTTCCTTTGCCCTTTCTAAATCCAGCTTGTACATATGGAAGTTCTATTTTCCATGAAATTGAAAGTGACTGGCAGCCCACTAAACTTCCAAGGGATATTTTTCTTTTAAAAGCCACATTCACGGCAATGCTAGGAGATGGGATTGGCAATGCCACAGAGTGGAAGGAGGAAGCTGCTGCTTCTCCTAAACGTCAGATACAGGTGATGAATGCCTTCCAGAGAGGTACTCTGCCAGCCTTCCTGGCTGCAGACTCATCTGCCTTTGAGGTCAACGCCAAGCCATTCCACCCTCTACCTGTCTTCTATACTATCATTAATCAACCAAGATATCACCTAGGATGACAAACACAGGAAGCTCAAAGCTCAACTAATTATCTTCTTTCCTAAACCTGTATACCCTGTCCTAGTAAATTAAACCACCATAACTCTAGTCTGAAATTCCATTGTTATTGTCACATCTTTATTTACTACAACGCTGTCCTGATTCCAATCCTGTTTCTAGCAATGGCCTCCCAATTTACCTTTCTTTCTCTGGACTTGCTTCCTCCAATTGCTTTCAACAGGACAGACAGAATGGTCTTTCCAAAAGTGAATGGAATGATTGTACACTTCTGTTCAGAATGTTTACATGCGCCCTGCCGGCCCACAGGACAACATCCGAATCTGCAACCTGTCATCCTCAGTGAGCATTTCGGCACCCCTCTCACCAGTAATTCCCAGGGTCCTCCCCTGCTCTTTGTGCATCTCTGATCTGTTAAACACCTCCAGGTCTGTGAACTCACCTGCCTCTCAGAATGCCTTTCCTTTCCTCCCTCTCGGGTGAGCTCCTGCTCCTCCTTAGGTATTTAGCTCAAGGGCACCTCTTTGTGGGCTCGCTCCTTTGCCTTCCCTACAGCCGCCTCCACCTTACCCCCTCCCTACTTCCTGAATCTCTGCTTTGTACAAACCTCTTTTGCACTGAGTGTCCAGTGTGTTTTGCAATTATTTGCCAACAAGTCATGGTAACTTTGAAGGAAACAACTACACTTTGGTCCCCTCAGTGTCCCCAGCAACTGCTGCGTAGCTGTCCTCTCTTCTGGTAACACATATTAGGGCAGCCTTCAGGCAAGTTTGTGAGGATTTCATGGTGATGGAAGAAAGCCCACTGGGCTGTCCAAATTTTACTCTGCCCAGCGCTAGTCAAGAAATAGTTAGAAAACAGTGTATAGTAATGGAAATTATAGTTAGCTGTCCAAGTGTCTGAAGTAGTTGTTTATAATTCAAAAAGTGTTAGTCACTTACATGAGTCTTGGAATTGTTATTTTCCTATTTTCTTTAGTGAATGCCTGAGTTTCCAGTCTTTGCCATCCTCCCTTTCCTTGCTTCCAGATGGAGCCTATTTAATCATGTGTAGCTGAAGTATGTCTCTATATGTTACAGGGGCTATCAACCTTAGAAATATTGTTTCCATCAAAATGAATGTAAAGTCCCAATATTTTGCCTCAAGGTATTTCAATATAGCACAACAGTCATACCTGTCATATGCTGACACCACACAAGGTGTTATTCTAAAGAAACTATGATTTGGAATTTTTTAACCACTTCTTTATGCCTTATTCACATTTCTCCAAAGTCTGACTCCCAAGGTACTACGCCAATTCTTTTACTGTTTTCACTGCCATTGAGGCACTTTCATCCGAGAGTCATTTCTTCATGACATCAGTTTAGTCTTTCCCATTTAGAAACTTTATTGGGGAATATTCTACAAGAATTAATGGGCCACAAAAACTACACCCAGGGTTTATTCAATTTATGTTGAAATATCAAGTCAATAGCATAAAATGTGGCTGTAGAATAGTCACTATTCTTCAAAGCCACAAAATTTGTAAACCTTTTAAACCAACTAGAAAAGTAAACACACTCTGTGTTCCTTTGACCTCCCTTATTATTTGCATTCACCACCACCACATAAAACAAAGGGGCTTTCTTCCAGAGAGAAGTCCACACACCTGTGGACACCTTATCTTTGACAAAGGAGGCAAGAATATACAATGGAGAAAAAACAACCTCTCTAACAAGTGGCGCTGGGAAAACTGGTCAACCACTTGTAAAAGAATGAAACTAGAACACTTTCTAACACCATACACAAAAACAAACTCAAAATGGATTAAAGATCTAAATGTAAGACCAGAAACTATAAAACTCCTAGAGGAAAAGATAGGCAAAACACTTTCTAACATAAATCACAGCAGGATCCTCTATGACCCACCTCCCAGAGTAATGGAAATAAAAGCAAAAATAAGCAAATGGACCTAATTAAACGTAAAAGCTTTTGCACAATGAAGGAAACTATAAGCAAGGTGAAAGGACAGCCTTCAGAATGGGAGAAAATAATAGCAAATGAAGCAACTGACAAAGAATTAATCTCAAAAATATATAAGCAGCTCCTGTAGCTCAATTTCAGAAAAATAAATGACCCAGTCAAAAAATGTGCCAAAGAACTAAACAAACATTTCTCCAAAAAAGACATACGGATGGCTAACAAACACACGGAAAGATGCTCAACATCACTCATTATCAGAGAAATGCAAATCAAAACCACAGTGAGGACCATTTCACACCAGTCAGAATGGCTGCTCTCAAAAATCTACAAGCAATAAATGCTGGAGAGGGTGTGGAGAAAAGGGGACCCTCTTACACTGTTGATGGGAATGCAAACTAGTACAGCCACTATGGAGAACAGTGTGGAGATTCCTTAAAAAACTGGAAATAGAACTGCCGTATGACCCAGCAATCCCACTGCTGGGGATACACACCGAGGAAACCAGAATTGAAAGAGACACGTGTACCCCAATGTTCACTGCAGCACTGTTTATAATAGCCAGGACATGAAGGCAACCTAGATGTCTATCAGCAGCTGAGTGGATAAGAAAGCTGTGGTACATATACACAATGGAACATTACTCAGCCATTAAAAAGAATGCATTTGAATCAGTTCTAATGAGGTGGATGAAACTGGAGCCTATTATACAGAGTGAAGTAAGCCAGAAAGAAAAACACCAATACAGTATACTGACACATATATATGGAATTTAGAAAAATGTTAATGATGACTCTATATGCGAGACAGCGAAAGAGACACATATGCAAAGAACAGTCTTGTGGACTCTGTGGGAGAGGGAGAGGGTGGAATGATTTGAGAGGGTAGCATTGAAACGTGCATATTATCATATGTGAAGCAAATTCCGGTCCAGGTTTGATGCATGAGACAGGGTGCTCAGGGCTGTTGCACTGGGAATACCCTGAGGGATGGCATGGGGAGGGAGGTGGGAGGCTGATTCAGGATGGGGAATACATGTGCACTCATGGCTGATCCATGTCAATGTTTGACAAAAACCACTATAATATTGTAAAGTAACTAGCCTCCAATTAAAATATATTAATTAATTTAAAAAACAGAGGGGGCTTTCTTAGGCAGTAGAGTCCAGTATATAAGATCAATTATATTTGAGACTTTGCCCATCTAATTAAATTAACTTCTGGGGGTGGGAGAGGGAAGGGAATGCTTTCACAGGCATGTGCGTAAGTGATGTGTCTGTGTGAGGCATTTGTGGTTGTGCTGTTGTTGTTAGGTATTCCTTCTTATATATTTTTTGTGGTTGTTGTTGTTTAGTTGCTAAGTTGGGTCTGACTCTTTGTGATCCCCTGGACTGAGCCCACCAGGCTCCTCGATGGAGGAGCATGCAATTTTTCAGCTAAGAATACTGTAACGGGTTGCCCTTTCCTTCTCCAGAGGAGCTTCCCAACCCAGGGATGCAACTGGAGTTTCCTGTATTGACAGGTGGGTTCTTTACCACTGAGCCACCAGGGAAGCCCTATTATATTTTTATCCCTCTTATTATAATTTTATTAAACTTTCTCTTTACTCTGATTTTTCTGCATTCTGATATATTCCTTTATGTTGTATTGATAACTATTGATTAAAGATTCATTTACAATGTTTGGTTACAAAGGGTAGGTTCTAATCAAAAGAGTACTAATAGGATGGACAATCTTTAGCTTAGATCTCACTTCAAAAATATTAGCTATGGCAGTTCATCCAGATGTTTTAGTCATGTGGGATTAGTAATAACCTAAGCCAGACTGTTTCTAACTTTATAGCACGTTAACTTTTATTGAAAATATTCCTTAGCCTTAAAATGCTGCCTCTAATAAGGCTGTAAAACATTACTTTGTGGAAAATGCTTACATAGTTAAAAATGAAGTTTTCATAACAGTTAATGAAGAATGTACAAAGCCCCAGACTCTTATAGAACAAAGAAAGGGAAAAAGTGATTCCAATGTTCAGGTGTCCCTGAATCAACTAAAACTGGATGAATGTTGGAACCAGAAATTCCCAGAGGCCTTCAGCCATTTTCATGTGAAAATTTAAATTGATTGCTGATCCTTCAGCTTTATCAGCAGTGAAGGATTTTATCTTTCTATTTACCCTTTTTTTTTGTAGGAAAAAATTTAAAGATATAATACTTCCTAATGAAATAAAGTATTTTTCAAATACTCTATTTTCAGGGACAAAGTGAAAGGAAAGGAGAAGAATGTTTCAAGAAGGCTCAGACATGGTATACCTCCTGGTTCAGCCCTCTACTAGGGCAGGCTGCTATTTGTTTTCTTTCCCAGGGACGGAGGAGCCTGGTGGGCTGCCTTCTATGGGGTTGCACAGAGTCAAACATAACTGACGCAACTTAGCAGCAGCAGCAGCAGCAGCATAGGTGATTTACAATGTTAGTTTCAGGTGTTCAACACAGCAATTCAGTTATATATATATAAAACTTCTTTTTATTTTAGATTCCACACATAAGTCATATCACATGCTATTTATCTTCCTTTGTCCAGCTTACTTCATTTAATATGATAATCTCTAAGTCCATTCATGTGGCTGCAACTGGCATTTTATCCTCCTTTATGGCTGAGTAATATTTCATTATATACCACATCTTCTTTATTCATTCATCTGTCATCGGACATTTAAGTTGCTTACGTGCCCTGGCTATTGTAAATAGTGCTTTCCCTTTTCTCTATCCTGTCTCCAGCATTTACTGTGTAGACTTTTGATGATGGCTAGGACAAGCTACTTAGTACAAAAGTTTTATATCAGGTTTCAGGTGGAATCTCATGGGAATGCCTGTTACATCTGAGATCCCAACTGAGAACTTCTACAGTTATGATCTGCTATAATGAATACCATTTCAATAAGGTTTCTATAGAAAAGAATAATTTCTGCGTACCAACAATTTGTGGATCTGACTTGGCCAATGTTCTAAAATAAACATACTCAACAAATGGTATCCCTGGTCCCTGAACACTTATGTGTTCATAAGTGTTCATAAGGCCTTCTCTATCATACCTACATACCTACTTGTCTGAACTATACAATTTAGAACTCAGTTTTACTTCTGTGAACTGATCCCCGTATGCCATTATAGTCTTTGGAATTAAAAACGAAAATGGATGCTTGAGAGAGAAATAACTTTGGGTAAACGTCAATCACTGTGTTTAGCATAAATAAGAAAGAAGTTTCCATGTGCACCCAGATGTACCCTTCACTCCCATCCCGTTACACAGAGTTCTAAAATTTTGGCTTTATGCATGCTCATTGCAACCCCAGAGTACAGCCAAAGCCAGCAGGTCATTCTGACCTGGTTCTGTCAGCTCTCTTCACTCATGATTCATCACTTTTCTGCCAAACAGACACCAGAATTCAGTCCTCAGGCTCAGTGCCCTTTTTCTCCCAAGGTTGACTTGGAAAAAAAACATCTAATTAACCTTTGTTTTTGATAATAGCAGAT
This sequence comes from Nanger dama, assembly GCA_917880005.1. Lineage (NCBI taxonomy): Eukaryota > Metazoa > Chordata > Mammalia > Artiodactyla > Bovidae > Nanger > Nanger dama. The sequence goes on from CAKJTW010000007.1 coordinate 45,743,632, forward strand.
TTGGTAATCAATACCAATCTTTTCACTGAAGACAAATTGGAAAATGCTAGATGAAATAATTTTAAAACAGCTTCTTAAAAGCGCCAAAGAGCTAACAAGAGAGTGAGAAATACCCGGGCCAAAGGGGAGAGATGGAGAGTTGGTGGGCTGCTTTTTCCTGTTAACATATCTCTACCTGGAAGGGACAACTGGGATGCTGAGGTGCACAACTAGCAACAGTCCCCACAGTGAGAGGGCCAGGCAGGCAATAGTAAGAGCCCAAGACCCGTTAAGGTTAGGAAACTTGGTAAACCACACTCTACTTTAGGCTGGGACCTCAAATGTCTCCACCCTTAGGAAACAGGAGAATCCCAAAGAAATAAAAATGTCATCATTCACAGACAATATAATTGAGAATGTAGAGAATTAAGAATCTACAAATAAGTTATTAGAATTAATAAGTGAAATTAATAAAGTCACTAGTTATCAAACCAAAATCAGTTGTGTTTCTCTGTGCTGGTGTTCAGTTCAGTTCAGTCACTCAGTCGTGTCCAACTCTTTGCAACCCCGTGAACTGCAGCACGCCAGGCCTCCCTGTCCATCACCAACTCCCAGAGTTCACCCAAACTCACACTGGTGTGAAACACTGCAAAATGAAGTTTTTGAAACAACATCATCTACAATAGGATCTATAGGTCAAACACTTAGAAACAATTGTTTTAAAAGACATATAAGACTTCTATACAGAAAAAAAATATTACTGAAAGAAATTAAGAATCTAATAAAAGGATGTACCATATCTATTTTCAATGCAACTCTAAACAAAATTATAGCAGTGTGTGTGCACTTGTGTGTGATGACTGACACCCAAGTTTTTATAAAATGCAACAGACCAAAAACAAATAAGATAAGCATAAAGAAGACAAAACTGAGGGATTTACTCCACCAGTTATCAGGGCTTATTAGAAAGCTCTAGGAATTAAGCCAGTGTGCTATGGATACAATAATAGACACATAGATCAATGGAGGAGTAGAGAGTCCAGGAAAAAAAAACATACATATATGATCACTAGATTTATGACAAATGTGGCACTGTAAGGCAGTAGGAAACAGTCATATTTTCAAAAGGCAGTGCTGAGTCAATTGGATATCCATATGAAAAACAATGAAACTTGACCCTCACTTCACAGCATACCAAAAAATTCAATTTCAGGTGGATTGTAGATCTAAATGTGAAAGGTGAAACCATCAAGCATCTCAAAGATAATATAGGAAAACAACTTTGTGACCTTGAGGTAGGTGAAGATTTATTTAACAACACTAACCATAAAGGGAAGATTGATATACTGGACTTCAATAAAATTAACTATTTCTGCTTACCAAAAGACATCACTAACAGTGAAAAGGCAAGACACATAATAGAACCTACTTGAAACACCAGTAACCAGATAAAGGGCTGGTATCCAGAAGCATAAGGAATGCCTGTAAGTCAATACACCTATCAGATGGACAGATGACTTGGAAAGACACTTAGGAGAATACCCAAATCGCCAGTAGACCTATGAAAATATGCTCAACTTTTTAATAATCAGGGAAATACAAGTTAAAACCACAATAGCATATCACTACACACCCGAAAGAATGGACAATATTCAAAAGACTAAAAAACTGACAATACCAAGTGCTTACAAAAGTGAGAGCAACCATAACTTTCATACATCGGCTGTAGAAATGTTATCTGACATAAGCAGTTTTGAAAACTCTTTGACATTATCTAATAAAGTTGCACATATACATGTGACCCAGAAAAACCACTCCTAAGTGTATACCTAACAGAAATCTGAGCACATGGATACCAAAAACTTGTATAGGATGGAAACATTCTTAATTACCAGAAATAGGAAAATAGTAAAAAAAAATCCATCAACAATAGAATGGATAAATGGTATAGTTATACAATGAAATATATCTACCCTTTGTTGAATGATTTTAATTCATTCCTGCAAACACTGCCACCGATGACTCATCACTAATTCCAGTGTGTGGAGGGGGTTTTCCCACATCACTGAGCAATTCTCAGACACCACCTGGGTGTTTTGCAACTTGACTCAATTCTGACACTGCTAACCTGGGAACAGCACCATGTCTCACAGGTCAAGGACTCAGTCCTGTGAGACTGCACCACTTCCTGGCTTCCGTTATCACCTGCGCTTCTAACTAGCTATAGACTGAAGGAAGGTTTCAGGAATGCCTTCCTTAGGTTTAGTTACCTTATTAGAGTGGCTTGAAGAACTGGGAGAAACATTTTATTTACCAGATTAATAGTTTATTATCAAAGTGTATAACTCAAGAATAGTCAAATGGAAAAACTGCATACAACAAAGTGGGGGAAACGGGACAGTGCTTCCATGCCCTCTCAGGCTGCTGCTCTGGTCCAGGCTCCACATGCTCACCAGCCCAGCAGCTCTCCCAATCCTGTTCTTTTGGGGTTTTATGGAGAAAAAGCAATATTGCATGAGGTAAAGTCACTCAGTCGTGTCCAACTCTTTGCGACCCCATGGACTGTAACCTACTAGGCTTCTCTGTCCATGGGATTCTCCAGGCAAGAATACTGGATTGCCATTTCCTTCTCCAGGGGATCTTCCCAACCCAGGGACTGAACCCGGATCTCCCGCATTGGAGGCAGAGACGCTTTAACCTCTGAGCCATTGCATAGGAACCTGGAATGTTAGGTCCATGAATTAAGGCAAATTGGAAGTGGTCAAACAGGAGATGTCAAAGTGCATGTTGACATTTTAGGAATCAGCAAACTAAAATGGACTGGAATGGGTGAATTTAACTCAGATGACCATTATATCTACTACCCTGGGCAAGAATGTTAGAGTGAACTCCAGGAAGTTGGTGATGGACAGGGAGGCCTGGTGTGCTGTGGTTCATGGGGTCACAAAGAGTCAGACACGACTGAGCAACTGAACTGAACTGAACTGATGGGCAAGAATCCTTCAGAAGAAATGGAATAGCCATCATAGTCAACAAGAGTCCAAAATGCAATACTTGAATGCAATCTCAAAAACAACAGAATGATCTCTGTTCATTTCCAAGGCAAACCATTCAATATCACAGTGATCCAAGTCTATGCCCCAACCAGTAACACTGAAGAAGCTGAAGTTGAATGGTGCTATGAAGACCTACAAGACCTTATAGAACTAACACCCAAAAAAGTGTCCTTTTCATTATAGGGGACTGGAATGCAAAAGTAGGAAGTCAAGAAACACCTGGAGTAACAGGAAAATTTGGCCTTGGAATACAGAATGAAGCAGGGCAAAGGCTGAGAGAGTTTTGCCAAGGGAACGCACTGGTCATAGCAAACACCCTCTTCCAAGAACACAAAAGAAGACTCTACACATGGACATCACCAGATGGTCAATATCAAAATCAGGTTGATTATATTCTTTGCAGCCAAAGATGGAGAAGCTCTATACAGTCAGCAAAAACAAGACAGGGAGCTGACTGTGGCTCAGATAATGAACTCCTTATTACCAAATTCAGACTTAAATTGAAGAAAGTAGGGAAAACCACTAGACATTCAGATATGACCAAAGTAAAATTCCTTACAATGATATAGTGAAAGTGAGAAATAGATTTAAGAGACTAGCTCTGACAGACAGAGGGCCTGATGAACTATGGACGGAGGTTTGTGACATTGTACAGGAGACAAGGATCAAGATCATCCCCAAGAAAAAGAAATGCAAAAAAGAAAAATGGCTGTCTAAGGAGGTCCTACAAATAGCTGTGAAAAGAAGAGAAGCAAAAATCAAAGGAGAAAAGGAAAGATATACCCATTTAAATGCAGAGTTCAAAAGAATAGCAAGGACGGATTAAAAAAAAAAAAAGCCTTCCTCAGTGATCACTGCAAAGAAACAGAGGAAAACAATAGAACGGAAAAGACTAGAGATCTCTTCAAGAAAATTAAGAGATACCAAGGGAACATTTCATGCAAAGATGGGCTCAATAAAGAACAGAAATGGTGTAGACCTAACAGAAGAAGAAGATATTAAGAAGAGGTGGCAAGAATACACAGAAGAACTGTACAAAACAGATCTTCATGACCCAGATAATCATGATGGTATGATCACTAACCTAGAGCCAGATATCCTGGAATGTGAAGTCAAGTGGGCATTAGGAAGCATCACTATGAACAGAGCTAGTGGAGGTGATGGAATTCCAGTGGAGCTATTTCAAATCCCGAAAGATGATGCTGTGAAAGTGCTGCACTCAATATGCCAGCAAATTTGGAAAACTCAGCAGTGGCCACAGGACTGGAAAAGGTCAGTTTTCATTCCAATTCCAAAAGAAAGGCAATGCCAAAGAATGCTCAAACTAATGCACAATTGCACTCATCTCACACGCTAGTAAAGTAATGCTCAAAATTCTCCAAGTTAGGCTTCAGCAATCTGTGAACCATGAACTTCCAGATGTTCAAGTTGGTTTTAGAAAAGGCAGAGGAACCAGAGATCAAATTGCCAACATCCGCTGGATCATGGAAAAAGCAAGAGAGTTCCAGAAAAACATCTATTTCTGCTTTATTGACTATATCAAAGCCTTTCACTGTGTGGCTAACATAAACTGTGGAAAATTCTGAAAGAGATGGGAATACCAGAGCACCTGACCTGCCTCTTGAGAAATCTGCAGGTCAGGAAGCAGCAGTTAGAACTGGACATGGAACAACAGACTAGTTCCAAATAGGAAAAGGAGTAAGTCAAGGCTGTATTTTGTCACCCTGCTTATTTAACTTCTATGAAGAGTACATCATGAGAAACGCTGGGTGGATGAAGCACAAGCTGGAATCAAGATTTCTGTGAGAAATATCAATAACCCCAGATATGCAGATGACACCACCCTTCTGGTAGAAAGCGAAGATGAACTAAAAAGCCTCTTGATGAAAGTGAAAGAGGAGAGTGAAAACGTTAACTTAAAGCTCAACAGTCAGAAAACTAAGATCATGGTATCCAGTCCCATCACTTCATGGCAAATAGATGGGAAAACAGTGGAAAATGGCTGACCTTATTTTGAGCGGCTCCAAAATTACTGCAAATAGTGAGTGAAATTAAAAACGCTTACTCCTTGGAAGGAAAGTTATGACCAACCTAGACAGCATATTAAAAAGCAGAGACATTACTTTGCAACAAAGGTCCATCTAGTCAAGGCTATGGTTTTCCAGTAGTCATATATGGACATGAGAGTTGGACTATAAAGAAAGCTGAGCGCCAAAGAATTGATGATTTTGAACTGTGGTGTTGGAGAAGACTCTTGACTACAACCCTTGAAGAAGACTCTTGGACTGCAAGGAGATCCAACCAGTCCATCCTAAAGGAGATCAGTCCTGGGTGTTTATTGGAAGGACTGATGTTGAAGCTGAAACTGTAATACTTTGGCTACCTGATGCAAAGAGCTGACTCATTTGAAAAGACCCTGATGCTGGGAAAGATTGAAGGCAGGGAGGAGAAGGGGACGACAGAGGATGAGACGGTTGGATGGCATCACTGACTCAACGGACATGAGTTTGGGTAAATTCCAGAAGTTGGTGATGGACAGGTAGGCCTGGCGTGCTGCAGTTCATGGGGTCGCAAAGAGTCAGACATGACTGAGCAACTGAACTGAACTGACTGAGACTTCATTACACAGGCACGAGTGATTAAATCATTGACCACTGGCAATCTATTCAACCTCTGGCCCTTATCCCCTTCTCAGTGGGTTAGAACATTCCAATTCTCCAATCACATGGTTGGTTCTCCTGACAACCAGGCCTCATCCTTAGGTGAGATCCAAAAGTTACATCATTAACATTACAAAAATACCTTTTACTCTCAATTTAGGAAGTTCCCACAGTTTTAAGAGCTATGTGCCAGGAGCAGTGAAAGAAGACCAAATGTATATTTCTTGTTATAAATCACAATACCACAGCTACTAAAGCAAGAATATTCAATAAAAAAATATTTCCATTAGTGTTAACAGAAAAAACTAATGCATTTTATTCCAATCATATAGGCCCAAATAATATTCACAGATAGAATATGTATCAAATAAACAATGAAAACAAGTTTATGTAAGTGAAAAACATAGTTAAAAAGTAGTTTGCACACAAAATATAATGTGATCTAAGATTTATTGTATTCTTTCTTTTTTCTTCTTCTACCCCAATATTTATATATTTATTTATTTACTTACTGAAGTATAGTTGATTTACAATATTGTGTTAGTTTCTGGTGTACAGCAGAGTTATTTTGAAATATATTTGTGTGTATATACATATATATATTATTTTCCATATTCTTTTCCATTATGGTTTATTATAAGGTTGAATATCTTATTGAATATAGATATTGAATATAGTTCCCTGTGCTATACAGTAGAACCCTGTCATTAATTTTATATATAGCAGTAACCACAAAGTTGGTTTTCTATGTCTGGATTCTGTTTCTGTTGTATAAATAAGTTTATCTGTATTATATTTTAGATTCTGGGCTTCCCTGGTAGCTCAGACAGTAAAGAACCCGCCCATAGTGTGGGAGACCTGGGTTCAATCCCTGGGTTGGGAAGATCCCCTGGAGGAGGGCATGGCAATCCACTCCAGTATTCTTGCTGGAGAAACCCCATGGACAGAGGAGCCTGGTTGGCTACAGTCCATGGGATCACAAAGAATCAGACACAACTGAGCAACTAAGCACACACATTTTAGATTCTACTTATAAGTGATATCATGGTATGTATGTGTTAGTTGATCAGTTGTATCCAACTCTTTCCGGCTCCATGGACTGTAGCCTGCCAGCCTCCTCTGTGCATGGAATTTTCCAGGCAAGAATACTGGAGTGGGTAGCGATACCCTTCTCCAGGAGATCTTCCTGACCCAGGGATCAAACCCAGGTCTTCGGCACTGCAGGCAGATTCTCTACCGTCTGAGTCATCAGGGAAGCCCTATAACATGGTATTCTGAATCATTTATTATAGCAATCTTTCAACATTTTGGTGGTTATGGTTTTTGCACTCAAACTGCGCTTATAATTAAGCAAAGTAACATAAATTAAGCATAATGAAACAAAATAGAGACTAAACTAAAGGCTAAAATGAGATTTCTTGGAAGCAAATAGAAACACAGCAGTCTAAAGAGTCATGGGAGATATCACTTTTGCCTTCCCTTCATGTCCATTCAAAACAAACACATTTTGGTTTCATGCAAATATGACAGAAATTTAGAATCTGTCCCATATGACATTCTCTGACTAGGAACAACTGTTCAAGAATTTTGGTGAATGTGTCTGCCTGAAATCAAATGTTAAAATATCACTTCCTGTAGCATATTCATTTAGTATGCTTTAGGGTTGAAAGTCATTTACTGAATAAAAGAAGTCATTTCAAAAAAGTGGAATAAATTTTCAAAATCCATTATAATGAAGAGTTGTTAACTGAGTAGTCATTAGGTAGGGTAAATCAGAACTACAATGAAAATAAATAAACTATTGCTACATGCAAGAACATGGATGAGTATCAAAAATATATTGTTGAGAAGTGAGATGGGGTAGGAGATGGGAGCGGGGTGCAAGAGGGAGGGGACATATGTATACCTATGGCTGATTCTTGTTGATGTATGGCAAAAACCAACACAATATTGTAAAGCAATTATCCTTCAATAAAAATAAATTATATATCTATATATATGGCTGCTGCTGCTGCTAAGTCACTTCAGTTGTGTCCAACTCTGTGCGACCCCATAGACAGCAGCCCACCAGGCTCCCCATCTCTGGGATTCTCCAAGCAAGAACACTGGAGTGGGTTGCCATTTCCTTCATGAAAATGCGTGAAAAGTGAAAGAGAAGTCATTCAGTCATGTCTGACTCACAGCGACCCCATGGACTGCAGCCTACCAGGCTCCTTCATCCATGGTATTTTCGAGGCAAGAGTACTGGAGTGGGCTGCCATTGCCTTCTCCGATATATATTGCTGAGGCAAAACTATGTTAAAAAATTAAATCATAATCAAAGATGCAAATTTATCTGTAGTGTTAGAAATCAGATTAAAGGACACATTTGGTGAAGAGAGATGATATCCTAGCTGGGAAGGGCATGAGGATGACTTCTGAGTCATGGGCAATATTCTGTTTTCTTATTTAAGTAGTAATAGCCAGGGTATGTTTTAGTGATAATTCATTCAGCTGCAATATTTGTGTTCTCTGCATTTTTCTGTTTGAGTGTCATACTTCACTAAAAATTTATTTTAAACAGTTCTTTAAATATGGTTGAAAATAACAACAAAAAATATTAAATACCTAAGGAATAAAACTAATAAAAGATATACAAATCCCTTAAACTTTGTTGAACAAAATTAAAAAAGATGTAAAGAAATAGGGATATCCATCATATCCAGACGTTAGAAGAATTAATGTTATAAGGACTTAATTCTCCTCAAAATGATATATAGGCTCAACACAATCTTAATCAAAGAATCAACAGGTCGTGTGTGTCGTGTGTGAGAGAGAGAGTGTGTGTGTGTGTGTGTGTGTGTAATTTGACAAACTGATTCTGAGATTTATATGGAAAGGCCAAGGCCTAAGAATTGTCTATATTCTAAACATTCTGAAAGCAAAGAACAAGGTGGGTGGATTTTCCTCTGCTGGGTATCAACACTTAATATAAAACTAAGATAATGCAAGGATTGTGATTCTGGTGAAAGACTATCCAAAACAACTGATGAAAAGGAGCAGAAAGAACAGAAATAGACTTGTGCACATAAAAACACTTCATGGCAAAAATGACATTGCAAAGCAGTGAGAATGGCCACTTTTTTTTTTTAATAAATGGTGCATGGACAACTGGGCAAACATATGGGAAAAACAAACTGGAAACCATTTCACACCAAACAAAAAGTCAACTTCAAACCTATTATAGACCTTACTGCAAAAGGCAAAATAATACAGCACTTGGATGATAATATAGAATATCTTCATGATTTTGAGCTAGAAAATGATTTATTAAACAAATGGAAATAAAAGAAAGAAAGAAGAGAGAAGCCACCAAAAATCCCAGGAAATTAGTCTGAACTGAATTAACTTCAGTTGTTAGTAAAACTGAACTTCAGCTCACCTAAAAACACCATTAAACGAGTGACAGGTAAGCCACATAGTGAAGAAAACACTAACTGTAATACCTATGATCAATCAATGCAGGACTCATATTATTTTAAAAAAGAAAAACAAAAACTTTTACAATTCAATAAGAAAAAGACAACCAATTTAAAAATGCACAAAAGACTTAGCCACTTTACAGAAGAGAAAATCCAAATGAATAAAACTAAATAAAGGCAAAGAAACCTTCCTCATTATGTATCCTTGGAAATGTAAATTAAATCTACAATATGACTGAGCTGCCACTGAAATGTCTGAATGTTTTTTAAATCTGATAATACCATTGTTTATGAGGATCCTGACCAATAAAAAACTGTCAAACACTGCTGATGATAGTATAAATTAGCATAAGTGAAAAATAATTTATCATTATTGATGAAGTTCAGGATATAAATATCCTATGACCCAATGTTAAACTCCTAGATGTAAACCCAACTAAATGTAAATGTGTGAGAATGTTTATGACATCAGTATTTATAACAGTTACAAAATTTTTTAAATGTCCATCAACAATAGAAAAGATTATGGCCTATTGTATTGCAGTGATAATTAATGAACCACAGTACACATCAATATAGATGGATCTCAAAAACATATTGCTGAAAGAAAACAGACACATAAAAGTATGTACTACGTGATTTCATATACATGAAGCTCAAAAGTGTGCTAAATAAATAAGCGTTATGGTATTTAGGAATATGTTCTTCATACATAAATCTATAAAGTTATTTTAGTTGTCAGTTAATTAACTATTCAGTCTCAGGAAGTTGTATGAATCAGTTAAACTCCTACAACCAGAGTAATTCATGTAAATTTAACAACCTCATTATTTCAGGATTCTAAATCAGTACTTTCTTGCAATTCAGCAGTTAGAAAAATTGACAAAAATTACTGGATTCACCTGGTCACATTTAAAGACTCTATGTCAATCAAATTCAACATTAGGAATTGTTCTTTTTCTTCCATGATGTTCCTTCCAGATTTATCAGGGCAACAGGCAAAAAAGTAAACCTATCTCATTCCCCAGTGACTTTAATACTCTACATTTTCCCTAAACCAGATTTGAGATCCTCTAACCCCCAGATTGGGCTTCCCTCAAGGCTCAGTAGTAAAGAATCTGCTTGCCAAAGCAGGAGACGTGGGTTCGATCCCTGGGTCAGGAAGATCCCCTGTGAAGGAAATGGCAACTCATTCCAGTATTCTTGCCTGGAAAATTCCATGGACAGAGGAGCCTAGAGGGCTACAGTCCATGGGGTCACAAAGAGTCATACACGACTGAGAGACTAAACAACAAACTCTCAGACTAGTTTCACCTTGCTTACTGGGTAAAACTTGTTCTGGCTGGTTCTGCTGCTGCTGCTGCTACTGCTGCTTCAGTCGTGTCCAACTCTGTGCGATCCCATAGACGGCAGCCCACCAGGCTCCCCCATCCCTGGGATTCTCCAGGCAAGAACACTGGAGTGGGTTGCCATTTCCTTCTCCAATGCATGAAAGTGAAAAGCGAAAGTGAAGTCGCTCAGTCGGGTCTTACTCTTAACGACCCCATGGATTGCAGCCTACCAGGCTCCTCCGTCCATGGGATTTTCCAAGCAAGAGTACTGGAGTGGGGTGCCATTGCCTTCTCCCTGGCTGGTTCTGCTGCTGCTGCTGCTGCTAAGTCGCTTCAGTCGTGTCCAACTCTGTGCGACCCCATAGACGGCAGCCTGCCAGGCTCTCTTGTCCCTGGGATCCTCCAGGCAAGAATACTGGAGTGGGTTGCCATTTCCTTCTCCAATGCTGGTTCTACGGAAGCCCAAATATCACTGCTTTGCTTACTCTCATCACATAGTATCCTTTCCTTTCTATCTCATGCATGTGTGCTAAGTCGCTTCAGTCATGTCCAGCTCTTTGCAACTACGTGGACTGTAACCCACCAGGCTCCTCTGTCCATGGGATTCTCCAGGCAAGAATACTTGAGTGGATTGCCAGGCCCTTCTCCCCCTTCTATCTCACCCACCTCCAAAGTACAGCACCCCTTCATGTCCCTCCACCAAGCAGCCTTCCAAGTCCTCAGCGATGGCCCCCTTCAAACTCCTCAGACATGCACAGTGACGCATCACCTTGAATTGCCGGCTCGCAGGGGTTTGTCCTCTCTCCCTAACTATAGCTCTTACAAGATAAGGATCAAGCTTCACCCTTGGCCTTAATTTCCCCACAGCTTCTAACATATTTCTCATCACTTAATAGGCCTGTTGAGTGAAGATGACAGTGTTGGAACAAGACTGTCTGCATCAAACTGCCTGCTGGAACACTGCTAAATGCTAAATGCACCTTAAATCACCCTGTGCCTCACCCACAGAATATCAAAGCAGGTGGAAGGAGAGAGGGAAGCTCCATTAATCTCCTTTGCTGAAGTTCTAAGGTCTACAACATGCACATGGTTGATCTCATCTTTCCCTGTCTAGGAGATTAAAAAGGCTATTTATTGTTGGTTCACTTTGTTCCCAGCCCCAGAAGGCCAACCTGCAGGGCCTTTGTGAGCAGACTGCCTTCCTGGCGCACTGGCTTTCAGCAGATTAAGAGGAAGAGTGAGGTCAGGATGTTATTCTTCCACCTCCGTCCCAAAGGAGTTCCCAGAGGTGAGCAGCATCCTTCCACCGAGGGTTTAAACAACCCTCTTCTCACAGCCTCACTGTGTCTAGGTCCCAGTAACCCCAGGCCCTCCCCTGAGACCTCAGAGTGGTGATATTTTTCCACTCTGTCCTCTACTGCACTGTACCCAGTGGTTCTACACCCTGCTCACATATCTGCAAAACTCTCTTCAAATTATCCAAACTGAATGGGTTCTTTCCTTTTAGGACATTGTCTAGTACAGATGGCTTACTTTATGATCTTTCTATTTTAATCTTTATGGCATATTCCTAGTTTCAAGTAAATGAGCACCCATTATACTGTGCCCTTCTCTTAATAATTCAGGGTCATCAGTGGGACTCACAGAGATGGTACCATTGTTTATTAGCTTTTTCCATCCACACTCTGCTTTAAAGACACTACCTCAAGCTCCCCTTTCCTCCAAAAAAACCTATGAGATAATCTGATAAGTACATTGTATAGAACCAAGGCTACACATCTGTTAAGTGAGAGTACTAGGAATGTGAGCCTGAATGCTTCGTTGCAAAACCTGTCCTTAACTAGAACATGAAACTAGTTCCTCCCCACTCTGTGTTGTCTTCAAGGGCTAGTGACTCACATTGATATAGTGATTCTTACACTCACTGGTCCCCAAGGTTGCTTTTTCTGAGTTGCAATGATGATTTACATACCTCCTCTATAGGGCTGAAAATTAATCTGCATCCCACTACAAATACAAACCTGACAGTCATGGTCCTATCCATTCACCTGCCTCAAGAAATCAGCCTTAACTGTGTAACTGACTGCTTATAACCTTCAATAGGCCAAGTTACATGAGGTGCAGCCCTACTGGAACTGTGAAATAAGAGAAACAATTTCTTGAATAAGGGCCTAAGACATTTTGGAACATGAAATCTGTGAAAGCTACTTTCATCATCACTTGACAGCTCATTTTAATGTGTAATGAATATCACATTGTTGGGAGACCAAGCCACATGGAAAGGACACACATAGAAACACCAGTTCACAGTGTCTCAGCTCAGTCTAGCTTTCAAACCCTTCCAGTCCAGGTACCAAACATGGAGGGAGAAACCTCCAGAAGATTCTTGGCCCTCAGCCATTCAGTCATCCCTAGCCGCTCACTTCTTCCCAGCTGGGATCTCAGAGACAAGCCATTGCCATTGTGTGCTATGCAAACTCTTAACAACAAATTTCATGTATGTAAAAAAATGGTTTTAGTTTTATGCCACTAAGATTTTAGAAGGTTTTTTACACAGCACTAGATAACTGGAATACTGACTGTTAGGGGGAAAAAAAAGAATTGAGATGTTTTGCTATAAATTATGGTAAACTAGGGATAATCAAATTGCCCCAACCAGAGTCTATATATATATATATATATATATATATATATATATACAGTTGTTATTCAATCACTAAGTCATATCCAACTCTTTGCGACCCCCATGAACTGTAGCACATGTCTTCCCTGTCATTCACCATCTCCTGGAGTTTGCTAAAACTCATGTCCATTGAGTCAGTGATGCCATCCAACTATCTCAAGCTCTTTCAGCCCCCTTCTCCTTTTGTCCTCAATCTTTCTTTTCTATACACATATATATAAAACATATATATAATTACATACATATAGTCAAGGCTATGGTTTTTCCAGTGGTCATGTATGGATGTGAGAGTTGGACTATAAAGAAAGCTGAGTGCTGAAGAATTATGCTTTTGAACTGTGGTGTTGGAGAAGACTCTTGAGAGTCCCTTGGACTGCAAGAAGATCCAACAAGTCCATCCTAAAGAAGATCAATCCTGGGTGTTCATTGGAAGGACTGGTGTTGAAGCTGAAACTCCAATACTTTGGCCACCTGATGCAAAGAGCAGACTCATTTGAAAAGACCCTGATCCTGGGAAAGATTGAGGGCAGGAGGAGAAGGGGATGACAGAGGATGAGATGGTTGTATGGCATCACCGACTCAATGGACATGGCTTTGGGTGGACTCTGGGAGTTGGTGATGGACAAGGAGGCCTGGCGTGCTGTGGTTCATGGGGTCACAAAGAGTCAGACACCACTGAGCGACTGAACTGAACTGATATAATACATATATATAATTACATACATATATAATAGACTCTCTAGTCTCATTTAAATATTTATATACATATAAATATTTAAATATATGCATATATATTCTGCTATTTAGCAGAAAACTCTAGAAAGCAGGATGGCCAATCTGGAATCCACTGCATTATTCTGCCCTGGATACATTGGTGGTTGGGCTGAGTAGTGGAAATGGCAGAAGTGACTGAATTCTGAATATATTTTGAAAGGAAAACCATCAGAATTCGGTGTCAGATCAGAAGTGAAATTGTTCCCCTTTCTTGCATGAGTCTTCTTTATATAACATTTATCACTCTCTGACATAGTACACATTTAATGTTCAGCATTTTATTGACCTTCCCTTACAAATGAGAGCTTCTGAAGGTAAGGAAATTTTTGGTCCATTTTGTCCACTGCTGAACCCCCAACTCCTGGTACACAGTAGGCACTTAGTAAACAGTTAATTAAATTAACTAATCTGAAGAAGTTTTTAAACTTAATTAAGATATTTACACTTGTCACATTTTCTTCCTTTTATGACATAATTTATGGTTATACGTTGGATTTCGCTGTTCTATGATGAGTCACTTACCACAGTGAATCCAATTTGAACTGATCTACATTGTTTAGAAAGTGCCACCTAAATCACTTCTACAGTTTGGTAACCCTGTTCTGATAACTGGTATAAACAAACAGCTCTTGATGTGCTAGACATGGAATCAGGTCACCGCTGAGTTCTAATCAACTTCATTTAATTAGTGTGGATGTCAGTGAGGCATATTCAGAAAGGCAGATGGTGTAACAACCACTCTTGTGTTGAGGTAATGTGCCTGTTTTCTATTTTGAGTGTGTGATCTGTTGATGAAGCTGCTTTGATGCAGCCATTCTGATGCCAAGATAACATAATGAGACCAGTCTGAGGGAACACTTTGAAACAAGAACACTGTGACGCTACTTAAAAACAAACCATCAGATTTCCACCTTTCATGTTCTACCAAGTGATGAGCTTCATTCTCTCTCTGAGGGAACTGTGGCTGAAGACAAGATGGGGCCAAGAAAGAACTGAGGGATGCGCTGAAGTTAGGGTCTATCTTTAAGGACTCATACGTTTGCTACATTCGCCTATCTTAGAAAGGGACACCAAGGATTCTAAATGGGATTTCTCTTTCTTTGATATTCACCTATATCTTGAATGATCTGCACATTGAATAATCATCTTCTTTTATTTAAATCTCTTTAGTTTCATAATGGCAGATTGTTCTATTTGGCATATAAGAAGACTAACTGAACTCCTTTGATTTTTTGCAGTGCTTCCTCTTGTCAGGCCAGACAGCCTTACTTGATTAGATTTCTATCAGACCCCAGAGATGAGCGGGGCAAGGGAGGGTATCAAGGAAAAGCAGATTTCCTTGTCTCAGTTTCAGATGCACAGAAAATCCTCCGTCGGATTTCCTCTCAGTTATATTTGTAGATGACATATTTTATGCTGTATGTTGTATATATTTTACAAAATGAGTTAATAAAAAAGGTATTGACGGAAAAATATCATACTGCAGACCTAGTTAAATAACTTAGGACACTGAAAACACAAAAGAAGCCCTGAAATACGCAACTATGAGAGGTCAGAACCCTAATCGTGTGAATTTGGAATTTGCTTAATCCCAGCCAGGTGCTTACAGTGGATTTAAGCAGATTACATAATACCATATATTTTATACATTAGCCAAAAAGGGTGAAATGGCAATAATTCCACCAATGGTAAAGTGCACTTGTAAGACTGTTTCGCAATTTATTCAACAAGTATTTATGGAGCCACCTACTAGATGCCAGGCACTCTCTTATAACCTGGGGATATAAAGGTAAGCAGGTAAACAAAGTGTTTGATATCATGGATATAACTCCAGAGTGTGGGAGACTAGAAAGAAACAATTAAATAAGTCAATACACAAGATAACTGCAAGTGTTAAGGAGAGAACAATAGGGATGCAGGAATAAAGTATGAGAGAGGGAGGGGAGGGGGATAAGGTGGTCAGGAAAGGTTTCTCAGAAGAGTTTGATTGGTGAGGAGAGAACTACACTAAGATCTGGAGGAAGCACATTCTCAGCTTTAGTAAAGCAGGTTCTAAGACCAGAAGACTGGGAGAAAAGGCCAATGTATCTGAACAGGGAGCAAGGAGAGCAGTTTTAAGCAGTCAGTTTGAAGAGAGAAGCAAGAAAACAAGATAATTCAGAACCTTAGAGACTCAAGGAGAAGGCAATAGCACCCCCACTCTAGTACTCTTGCCTGGAAAATCCCATGGACCGAGGAGCCTGGTGGGCTGCAGTCCATGGGGTCGCTAAGAGTCAGACACGACTGAGCAACTTCACTTTCACTTTTCACTTTCATGCATTGGAGAAGGAAATGGCAACCCACTCCAGTATTCTTGCCTGGAGAATCCCAGGGACAGAAGAGCCTAGTGGGCTGCCGTCTATGGGGTCACACAGAGTTGGGCACGCTAAAGTGACTTCAGCAGCAGCAGCAGAGACTCAAAGTAAAGAAGTATGGATTTTACTTAAAGTGTAATAAGAAGTAATGGGAGTTTTAGTTATTATATGTTAAAAGCCAAAATGTAGCACTGATTATGAACTTGGACTATTCTAAATGCCTTACAAATACGTACTCATTTAATCATTTAACAAGCCTATGAAAGAGTCACTACTACAGCTGACCCTTGAATGATGCAAGTGTGAGGGGGGCAGACACCCCACACAGTCAGAAATCCATGTGTTACTTTACAGTCAACCCTCCATATCCAAGGTTCCCACATCTGCAGATTCAACCAGTCATGGGTCATATATACTGTGTCAATCACTCAGTCATGTCTGACTCTTTGCAACCCCATGGACTGTATCCTCTCAGTCCCTCCTCTGTCCATGGGATTCTCCAGGCAAGAGTGGGTAGCCATCCCCTTCTCCAGGGGATCTTCCAACCCACAGATCGAACCCGGGTCTTCTGCATCACAGGCAGATTCTCTATCGTCTGAGCCACCAGGGAAGCCCAAGAATACTGGAGTGGGTAGCCTATCCCTTCTCCAGAGGATCTTCCCGACCCAGGGGTCGACTGGGGTCTCCTGCATTGCAGGTGGAATCTGTACCAGCTACACGTATACTGTAATAGGTATTTACTGACAAAAAGCTGCCTGTGAGTTGACCCTCGCAGTTCAAACCCAAGTTTGTCAAAAGTCAACTGTACTATTTCTATTTTACAAATAAGGAAACAGAGGCCCAGAGACATTTCATCACATATCATCACACATACTTATATACAACAGAGCACTGATTATAACTAGGACAAACTATCTTATTTTTAAAATTCACTCTGGTTGTAATGTGGAGGACAAAATGTAGGAGGGCAAGAACAGTCCAGGCCTGAGATGACAGGGGTTTAGGCCCAGAAATGACAGTGAAAATTGAGAACTGAAGTAAATGCTACAAAGGCAACAAGTTGCCGGCATGGAAAGGGGAAAGGGAATGTGCTTAAACAGGGAGGTCAAAAAGGACTTTCTGTGAAAGAAGCTTTTGACCTGGGACCTGAAGAAGGACAGAAAAAGATCATTCCAAAGTCCTAGGACAGGAGAGGTATGTGTAAAAAGATGAGTGCGGATGGGGCTGCATGAATGAGGTTAGAAAGGTGAGTAGAGCTTGAAGGTCAAAGATAAGACTTTACTGTATGTACTGTAATAGTAGGCCCTTAGAGGATTTCAAGCAGAAAGATGGCATCATCATATCCTTTCAGGCAGTCAGGGAACTAGTATATACTGGCCACGTACCACAGGACAGGGACTATGAGGTGCTGGCCTATGCATATCCTAGAATATGGGAGAGACAAGAGGCCATCGTCTATGTCACTGTTGTGTGCTCTAGAATTCATCCAGCACCCCGAGATTATAAAAGAGGCCCCTTTAAAATACAAGTGTAAGTCAATCAAATTTACTAAATGCTAAAGAAAATAACCCAGTCTGTTTTGTCCTCATAGTAGTTGCTGAAGTAAGGCTTACAGGCTCAATGCGCAAGTGAATAAATGATAGCAAAGCCAACTGCAGCTCTAAATAGTAGACTATAAATGAATCAAGCACAAAATGGTAAGAGTTCCCAGAGTAAATATTTTCCTACAGTCATTGATAAATAATTCAGATATCTGTTTGCACCACCTGTCAGTGTTTCTGAGAGAACTAAACTGAATATATACCTGCCTATGACACCACTTCCTGATTCACAAGCCACAGTGAACAAGGATACAGATGGGAGAGAGGCATCCTTCTCCACATGCTCTCTTGTTGAGTCGGCTTTCTTGTCCACAAACATCCCAGAAACTACAAAGAGTAATTAAGGAGAAGCTGAGGAGGAGGAAGAGGATAAGGAGGGCTTCACCCATCCAGAATTCTGGCAGTTTGGGGGTGTGGTGGGCATCCCAAATGGAGCTAGTGGCAGAAGGACCTGCCTGCCAGCACAGGAAACGAAGAGATGTGGGTTCCATCCCCGGGTCGGGAAGATCCCCTGGAGGAGGGCATGGCAACCCACTCCAGTGTTCCTGCCTGGAGAATCCCACGGACAGAGAAGCCTGACGGGCTACAGTCCATGGGGTCGCAAAGGGTCAGGCACAGGTGGGGTGACTTAGCACACACACACACACGAGTGTGTGGTAAAGACCTCAAACTAGGATCCTAGTCTAGAAGTCTGGGTTAGGTTCCTCACTTTACCCCTTCCTCAAGTTCCAGGAAAATTGTTTTAGACATACTGAGTCTTAGGTTTCTCATCCTATATCATGGCAGGGGGAGGGGGAATAGCTATAAATACATTAATAAAGATGATCATTGCAAATAATGCTAAATGCTATGAAAGAAGAGCACTATGACAGAGATTGGGAAAGGTGGGAATTCTGAGTCAAGGAGATAGTTTGGGAAAGGACTAAGCTGCAGGTGCTGTCACTCGGCATTGAAGGGAATATCAAGACTTTACACATCAGAGGTTATGCATATTAAATATGGGGGAAATAGTAAGCATAAGCAAGTGCTCACTCTTTATTAATCCGTGTGTAGAAATTAAGGGTTGTCTGAGAGGAACAGGGATTCTGAGGCAGAGCTGAGGCCCTTACCACCATGAAAGGCAAACCAGGAAACAGTGACAAACGAAGCAAAAATCAAGACTTATCCGGATACAGGATGCTTGGGGCTGGTGCACGGAGATGATCCAGAGAGATGATATGGGGTGGGAGGTGGGAGGGGGATTCAGGATTGTGAGCTCGTATATACCCATGGTGGATTCATGTCAATGTATGGCAAAACCAATACAGTATTGTAAAGTAGAATAAAGTCAAAATAAAATTAAAAAAAGACTTACCCTGCTGCATCTGCATTTCAAAGGAACCCCAAATCTAGGCCAGTGGGTTGTCAGAGACACAGGTTCTAAACCAGAGGCTTCCATAGTCAAGGGATGAGCTTTTGTTTCTGAACCCCTCCTGGTTCACACAGAGGATGACACAAGAATGGGAGCTGAGTAGGTGAGAGAATACGTTATTTTTAAATTTAAGCCTTGATGAAAATAAGACAACAGATCCCAAATGGAATCACTTACGTTAAACCTCACATCACCAAACCAAAAAGTGACTTATTTACAATTTTGGCTCTCCCAGAAATGGAGTCTAAACCCAGTTATCAGGAATCCCCTATCAAACTAGGCTCTGTCAACACTAATCTACCTGACAGACTCCTACTACCCTATAAAGGAAAGTGACCTCCCAGTGACCAACCCCAACAGTCTTATTGCTTAATGTAACGTCCTCAGCACTGCTCTCTTCTGCTTAGATAAGTCTCATTTTGTATAGATCTTAGGTGGTGGTGTTTTAGTGGCTAAGCTGTGTCCTGACTCTTTGCAACTCCATGGACTGTAGCCTGCCAGGCTCCTCAGTCCATGGGATTCTCCAGGCAATAATGCTGGAGTGGGTTGCCATACCCTTCTCAGGAGATCTTCTCCACCCAGGAATTGAAAGCAGATCTCCCACATTGCAGACATTCTGTACCACTGAGCCACCAGAGAAGTCCATGGATCCTCGGAGCCCCTTTCTAGCTGCTGGATGGAATACTGCCTGATTCCAGTTGATTTTTGCTCAAAAAATAAAAAATAAAAAACACCCTCGGAAGTTTTAACATGCCTTAGTATTCTTGCCTGGAAGATCCTGTGGACAGAGGAGCCTGGAGGGCTGCCGTCCATGGGGTCGCACAGATTCGGGGCACGACTGAAGCGACTTAGCATGCATTGGAGAAGGAAATGGCAACCCACTCCAGTATTCTTGCCTGGAGAATCCCAGGGACAGAGGAGCCTGGTGGGCTGCCGTTTATGGGGTCGTAGAGTTGGACACGACTGAAGCGACTTAGCAGCAGCAGCAGCAGCAGCAGCAGTTTATCTTTTAACGGCCCTGACTTCAGCAGAGGGCACCTGAGGAGACTCCTGAGAACCCCCTGAAGCAACAGGCGAGCAGGTGTCTGCACCTGAGAGCCCCTCCTCCTCGCTGCTCTCTTGCAGGTGCCGAGTGAGTCCCTCCTCCTAGCTCAGCAGCTTTCATGTCGCATGTCGTGTTTTCCAACTTTTCTTGAGGGGCTCTTTTTCTCGCGTTGGGTCCGGAAACCAGGTGGAGTCCAAACGGTTCCAACTTGGAAGCTGGACCGGGTCCTGGGTCAGCCTGGGTCCTACTGGGAAACCAGACCGGGTTCCGGTCCACCTTAAGCCAGACCAGTTCGAGGCCTCAGGGGAACTGAGTTTTGCTTCAAGGCCGAGCAAGCAAGTTAACCTTACCGAAAATAACCTTGAATTACAGTGACTGCAGCGAAGAACTTTTCACCTGGATAACTTCTGCGTTTCCCGGTTGCCCTGGAGGAAAAGGGTCTCAGCAAAGCACTCGCCATAATGGGCAGAGCGAAAATTCTTTTTCCTCCTCCTGGGTTTCTCATGACCAGGGTTAGAGCCTCCGAGACCCCCTAGTGGCCGTGGCAGATCCTGCACTCAGAATCCTGGGAGAATTCTTACAAAGTCAGCTCTTATATCTGTATCTGTGGTGCCAGGTTAAGAAAGGAAGGTAAAATCTCACGTTGTCTCTTCCTTCCCAAATGCAAATTGGAGGGTAGGGGGTTAATAATTACATTTCGAATTGGGAATTGTGAACTTGCTTTGGGGAACTGTTGTTGATCTTTTCTTTCTCAGAGACGAGATCATTGCCTTTTCATTCTTTCTTTCCTTTTTTTACAATTTGGTCTTAATTGCAACATGTGAGCTCTAGTGCCCTGACAAGGGAGGAAACCCCGCCCCCTACAGTGGAAGCAGTCTTAACCACTGGATGACCAGAGAAGTCCCTATTGCCTTTTGCCTTCTTGTTTGCCTTGTCTTTGTGTCCTGAGAACTAGATCTGGCAACTGTCAGGTGGCAAGGGTCCCAAAATATGAGCAGACAAAAATGCAAAATGCTGGGGTCTTGCAGAGTGTTGCCGTCTCTCAGAGGAATTGTCTCTGGTCAGGACTGACTCTGCCTCTCAGGAGGGTAGTATCTTCTGCATCCTCTTTGGAGCTTTCCACGTAAATTTGTGGTAAAGAATCTGTCAGAGCAGGAGATGCCAGAGACTCAGTTTTGATCCCTGGATCGGGAAGATGCCCTGGAAAAGGGAATGGTAACCCACTCCAGTATTTTTGCCTGGAGAATCCCACGGACAGAGGAACCTGAGTGGGGTCACAAAGAGTGGGACACAATGAAGCACACTTCCTTTCCTTTGGAAGGCCTTTTGCATCCAGGAGGTTGTTCCATACTGCCAGGAAGAGTTACTATTTGTCCCTGAGGAAACCTGATTTTTGCTCAGATAAACTCTTAAAATTTTAATGTGCCTCAGTTCATCTTTTAACAGCCTGCACTGCAAGCGATTGCATGGCAGCAACATAGAGTCAGAGAAGTGGCTCA
This sequence comes from Nanger dama, assembly GCA_917880005.1. Classification (NCBI taxonomy): domain Eukaryota; kingdom Metazoa; phylum Chordata; class Mammalia; order Artiodactyla; family Bovidae; genus Nanger; species Nanger dama. Next base: position 45,765,486 of record CAKJTW010000007.1, read on the forward strand.
GAGTCAGAAGTCAGAGCATTTTTAACAGCATTTGAAAGAAAAAATTATCAAATTTGTCACTAAAAATTTTTTTTTTAAGTTTTTCATTCACCTGCTTAATTATAACTTTTAAAGTCATACTACTGTGATGCTGGGAGGGATTGGGGGCAGGAGGAAAAGGGGATGATAGGGGATGAGATGGCTGGATGGCATCACTGACTCGATGGACGCGAGTCTGAGTGAACTCCAGGAGGTGGTGATGGACAGGGGAGGCCTGGCGCGCTGCCATTCATGGGGTCGCGAAGAGTCGGACACGACTGAGCGACTGAACTAAACTAAACTGATCAACTGATCAGAGAGCCAAAACCTGAACAAAAAGACGTCCAACTGCCCCTTAAAACATTATCAAATGGAAAAGGAGGCCATTTTAAACAACCAACTTTCCCAAGCCCCGGGGAAGCCGGAAGGCTGTTAAAGCCGTTATTAGCATATCTAGCCACCAGATGTCACCATTGGTTTTAGCAAATATACTCTACCTAGCTCTGCTGCTGCTAAGTCACTTCAGGCGTGTCCCACTCTGTGCGACCCCATAGACGGCAGCCCACCAGGCTGCCCCCATCCCTGGGATTCTCCAGGCAAGAACACTGGAGTGGGTTGCCATTTCCTTCTCCAGTGCATGAAAGTGAAAAGTGAAAGTGAAGTCGCTCAGTCATGTCGGACTCTTAGCGATGCAAAGCGACCCCATGGACTACAGCCTACCAGGCTCCTCCGTCCATGGGATTTTCCAGGCAAGTGTATTAGAGTGGGGTGCCATTGCCTTCTCCAGACCTAGCTCTAGGCTAATTCATAAATTCATACCATTTTGGACCTCAGAGACAAATGGCATTTCACCCGGACAGTTGATGAAACTGAGACTCTGGTTAGTTCCTAGTATTTACAGTATTTATTTATTTTTAAGATTCAGTCTAGCATCTTCAAATTCCCTCCCTAGTGCTTTCTGTTTCATGTATTTTTATTTAAAAAAAAAACTGAAACCAGTGTGATGATGCCCTTTAGGCTAGTAAACTACAATTAAGAAGAATTAAATCAAAACACTTGTCTGTGTCATGGGGCTCAGATCCAGGTAATAGTCTTCACTTACTTTTTCTCCTTTTAAAATGCCACACTCTTGGGTATTGCTAGTTGAAACACACATTCACAAAGGAAAAAGGAAGAAGTTGCCAATCGAAGTCCAATTGAAATGTATTCATTTTAGGCAGGTGATGTTTAAATAGGATTCCATAGAAGAGAGTTCATATTCATGAACCTTACAAGTGACTTTTTCACTATATATGTGAACCTAGAATTACTTTATTCCTTAGTTTCTCTATTTTGATAAGTATAAAGGAGATTAAATGTTAACATCTCTTGTTGCTAATCCTTTAGCTTCTCTCTGTGGAATAGCAAGTACTTCTATTTACGCAAAACTATTTTCTCTCCAGCCAGACTCCTTCTGCATCCTCACCCTTGTTCAAATATTCCAAAACAAGCAACTTTTTACATTTCTACCTCCTCCTTCCCATTCTCACCATTTCTACTGCCTTGTAGGAAAAAATATCTAATAGATTTTCATTTCCTAAAGATACCACAAACATACCCTGGAAGTTCCTCGCTACATAGAAACCATCATTATTGCTTTTCCCCCTAAAAACAGAGCCAAGAAACAATACATGACAAGAGCAAGGACCAAAGGGGAAAGCAAAGAAATGTGTGCAACGGAGATTTTATGAAAGAAAATCCCAAGAATTGACTCTTAGTTTACTCTTCTTAAATCACATGATTCTGGCATTGTGACTTTATAGCTCTATGATTTTTTTTTAATTTTTAATTGATGCATAGTTGATTTATAATATCATGTTTATTCAGCTATACAGCAAAGTGATTCAGTTATACATATTTTTTCAGATTATTTTGGATTAAGGCTATTACATGATATTGAATATAATTCCCTGTGTTATATAGTAAATCCTGTTGCTTATCTATTTTATGTATAGCAGGTTGTATCTGTTAATCCCATACTCTTAATTCATCCCTCCCACCCCACCCTCACTTTTCGTTTTGGTAACCAAAAGTTTGTATCCTATGTCTGTGAAATAGGACAGACATGCCTTCTGTTTTGTATATTCATTCCTTTGTATTATTTTTAGATTCCACAAATAAGTGATATCATATAGTATTTGTCATTCTATGTCTGACTTGCTTCACCTGGTATATTATCTAGGCCCACCCATGTCGTTGCAAATGGCATTATTATATCCTCTTTTATAATTGGGTTTTCCTGGTGGCTCAGACAGTAAAGAGTGCACCAGCAATATGGGAGACCTGGGTTCAGTCCCTGGGTTGGGAAGATCCTCTGGAGGAGGGCATTATAACATTAACTTTCTAATTAGTGTTCCATTTTATATATATATTCATAAAGATATTTATATCTTCATCTTCATAAATCAGTCTGTTGATGGGTACTTGGATTGTTGTCTTAGCTAATGTAAATGGTGCTGCTGTGAACATTAGGATATGTGTGTCTTTTCAAATTAGAGGGTGTCTTTTGGGGGTATATACACAGGAGTGGGATTACTGGGTCATGTGGTAGCTGTAGTTTTAGTTTTTTAAGATAACTCCATACTGTTTTCCATAATAGGTGCACCAGTTTACATCCCCACCAACAGTGTAGGAGAGTTCCCTTTTCTCTATACCTTCTCCAGGATTTATTGTTTATCGATTCTTTGATGATATATAGTCCTATGATTGTTTTTCTTTTAATTGGCAAACAGAATTGCACTCACTATTCAAACAAAATAACAAGGAATTACATGAGCTCCAATGAACAAAAATGCATAGCTGATTTATTTAAATCCTAGAAGTAATATTCAGTGAGTTTGAATAAAACTTGCTGCTAAAAACAGGACATTAAAGGTAATTTAAATATATTCAGTGCAGTCATATATTCCAGTTTCATGCACGTTAAGTAGTGTATGAAACTTTTTTATCTCTAAGGTGCCATCAACAGACCTCTCAGACATTCAAAATACCAGCTTTACATCATTAACACATTGCTGGTCAATGAGTTGGGTAATGTAGAACTTATGAAAATATATATTGCCATTCTCTTTCAAATGAGCTGCATATTACATCTATTAACATAACTATATTGGTCTAATTTCCTTATTTTTCAGTAGTGTACAGTTTGGAAATACAAATTGACAAATGAGAGCCAAATGAGGAAAGGGTTCTTACCCAAAAGGTCGTAAATTATAAAGTCTCAGCAAGGAATATCCTAGATAATTGCCTTGATGTAAAAGTGTTAAATAGTATGCATTTAGGTTTTTCTTTTCTTTTTTTTTTTTAAGAAAATCTTACATTGTTTTAACCATTTTATTTCAGCAAATCTGTTGGTGGTAGATAATTTGACCTTCTTTTTAAAGAGGTAGTTTGATTTCACCTAAGTGTCTAGGTTGGGCTTCCCAGGTGAGTGGGTGGCAAAGAAGCCACCTGCCAATGCAAGAGACACAGGTTTGATCCCTGAGTCAGGAAGATCCCCTGGAGAAGGAAATGGCAACCCAGTCCAGTATTCTTGCCTGGAAATCCCATGGACAGAGGAGCCTGATGGACTGCAGTCCATGGGGTCGCAGAAGAGTTGGATACGACTTAATGACTAAACAAGAAGTATCTAGGTTACTTTCCACATGGACTGTGGGAAGGTCAAATCTTGGATCCTATTCTCAGAGATTCTGCTTTAATTTAATTCTGCTTTAATGCAATGCTTAGGAGTGGCCTGACCATCAGAGATTTAAAAGCTTTCTAGGTGATTCTAACATGCAGACAATGTTGAGAATCACTATACCAAACCTTACATCTTAGGTAAACTGATGTTAACATTTCTGCTTTGTTATTTTCAAAGTTATTTATAAGGGGAGTTAGTTCCAGGTTGGGTTTAAAGTGCACTTTTGGAAACCTTTCAAGTTACTGCAAAAGGTGATTGCAAAATAAACATTTTTTACAGCCAAGGGAGGAGGGAAATATAATTAGTAGACACACCTTCACTCATCTCTGAAGTAATCAATAGATCTTTTACAAAATTCCCAAAAGCAAATTCTTTGGAACTTCCAAAGAACATTACTGGTGTTACCAAAAAACTGTCAAACAAAAAAATCCAATGTCAAATAGTTTGGGGTTAAATCATACTTTTCTTTTCTACAAGATTTCTTAGAAACACTGTAATAGGTTGAAAATCTGCAAGAGGAACAGAATTCCCTGTGTAGCATGCAATGAATGTGTTGAATGATACAAGGAACCATGGGCCTAGTGTTTTATGGTGCACACTTACAGAAATGAAACCCAAAGAAACCCAAGGATGTATCTTTTAAGACAATAAAACCAAAAATGTTGTCCAAAGGTTTCACTCTGCAAGTCTGACATACCACCTGCTTTTTAATATTCTGTTTTGACTATATCATTGTATCAGTAGTGTGTTAGTCACTCAGTCGTGTCCAATTATTTGTGACCCCATGAACTGTAGCCCACCAGGCTCCTCTGCCCATGGGGATTCTCCAGGCAAGAAAACTGGAATGGGTTGCCATTTCCTTCTCCAGGGGATCTTCCTGACCCAGGAATGGAACCTGGGTCTCTTCCACAGTGCAGGTGGGTTCTTTACAGTCTGAACCACCAGGGAAAAGCTGTCTTTGTATTACCTTCAAATATCTGCAAATTTTCTACAACAGGCCCAGCCTAATAGTTAAGATTACAAACTCAGGAACAAAAGTTTTTAGGTTCCCAAAGAACATTTTTTACTTAATCTCTCTGTGCTTCAGTTTCTTCACCTGTCGAAGGGGGAAATGTTATCACACCCCCTCATGGTATGTTGTGCTTGGTAAACTTAGGTTGTTGACATTCCATTACAATAGCAATTACAAGAGTGCCTTAAAAGTGAGGCACCAAACTGCCTATATAAAGAATTTCCAAGGAAATTTCTGAGAAGCCATGCTATAACCTCTGAACCCTGTGACCCACTTTGAGAATATAAGTGGACTGAGAAAGGGAAGGAGAAGAAATACTTGTGAAGAGAGAGCACTGTGGAAATAGCTGTTGCCTTAAGAGTAAGCTCCACCATCTCTCTCTGTTGAGAAGAACTCGGAGGGGTCCCCTTGGTGACCCTGAGTGGTACAAGCATGCGTTTGGGGGCCCCATGTCTGCCATCTGCCTTCTGTCCAGGAAATCTAGAGGACCGTGGATGGTTGAATAACTGCTCTGAAGGCCGGTCCATCTGCATTGCCAGAGTTTTTCAGGGCATAGGACATGCGAGTGTTTCCTGTGAACCAGATGACAAAGAATCTGGCCCAACAGAGGCCCAGCAAGAGGCTGGAAATGAGGCCAGATTCCTTGGGTCCAAAGCAGGAGGAACAAGTGGAATCCAGTTGCCAGTTAGCAATAAGGGAACTGAAGGAGGGAGGCCCCCAGCAAATATCATCACAAAAACTCCACAAAAGTGCCCCAGGAAGAAAGAATCGATTTTAAGCCAAAAGGCCCAAGATAACTTAAACAGAGGAAAGCTAATGAGGGCCTCTTTCCAGGGCAGACCTACAGGGGAAGCAGGTGAGGGAGGTTTGCCTATTAAATCCAGGTCAGAGCTTAGTAGTATCTTGGGCCACCTAAATTTAATTACTGAACTGAGCCATGTTCATGACCTTAATTGACAGTAGGATGATCTGTTACTTAAACATGAACAGAAGAGTTACGGAGTCTGGAGAAATTTTCATCCAGAAGTACCCAGTGATTACTGGAGCAGGCGTACATGCATGCTAACTCAGTCATGTCCAACTCTGTGACTCCATGGACTGTAGCCCACCAGGCTCCTCTGTCCATGGAATTTTCCAGGCAAGAATACTGGAGTGGGTTGACATTTCCTTCTCCAGGGGATCTTCCTCATCCAGGGATCAAACCCAAGTCTTCCACGTCCCCTGCATTGGCAGAAAGATTCTTTACCACTGAGCCACCTGGGAAGCCCTACTGGGACAGGAAAGATGAAAATAAAAATGATTTGATGATTTGCTGTTATGATATCATGAGTCTTGCACCAGATACATTATATATTTTAAATATACATCTTATATTTATTTATTTGTTCTTGTTTAATCACTAAGTCATGTCGATTCTTTGCAACCCCATGAACTTCAGCCTGCCAGGCTCCTCTGTCCATGGATTTTCTAGGCAAGAGTACTGGAGTGGGTTGCCATTTCCTCCTGCAGGGGATCTTACCAAACCAGAGACTGAACCTGTGTCTCATGCATTGACAGGCAGATTTTTTACCACTGAGCCACCAGGGAAGCCCAATATATATATTTAAATGTTATAAATATACACTATACAGTGTATATAATAATGATACCTAATAAATATTATATACATTTTTAGGGAAAAAGTTTCATAAATTCTCATGAATTGAAGGACAATCAGTTCAGTTCAGTTCAGTCACTCAGTTGTGTCCGACTCTTTCTGACCCCATGAACTGCAGCACGCCAGGCCTCCCTGTCCTTCACCAACTCCCGGAGTATACCCAAACCCATGTCCATTGAGTCAGTGATGCCATTCAACTTTCTCATCCTCTGTCATCCCCTTCTCCCCCTGCCCTCAATCTTTCCCAGCATCAGAGTCTTTTCAAATGAGTTAGCTCTCTGCATCAGGTGGCCAAAGTATTGGAGTTTCAGCTTCAGCATCAGTCCTTCCAATGAACACCCAGGACTAATCTCCTTTAGGGTGGACTAGTTGGATCTCCTTTCAGTCCAAGGAACTCTCAAGAGTCTTCTCCAATACCACAGTTCAAAAACATCAATTCTTCTGTGCTCAGCTTTCTTTATAGTCTAATTCTCACATCCATACAGAACCACTGGAAAAACCATAGCCTTGACTAGATGGACTTTTGTTGACAAAGTACTATGTCTGTTTATTAATATGCTGTCTAGGTTGGTCATAACTTTCCTTCCAAGGAGCAAGCTTCTTTTAATTTCATGACTGCAATCACCATCTGTAGTGATCTTGGAGCTCAGAAAAATAAAATCAGCCACCGTTTCCACTGTTTTCCCATCTATTTGCCATGAAAGAGATGGGAATACCAGACCACCTGACCTGCCTCCTGACCTGTATGCAGGTCAGGAAGCAATAGTTAGAACTGGACATGAAACAACAGACTGGTTTCAAATAGGACAAGGAGTATGTCAAGGCTGTATATTGTCACCCTGCTTATTTACCTTATATGCAGAGTACATCATGAGAAACACTGGGCTGGAGGAAGCATAAGCTGGAATCAAGATTGCTGGGAGAAATATCAATAACCTCAGGTATGCAGATGACACCACCCTTATGGCAGAAAGTGAAGAACTAAAGAGCCTCTTAAAGGACAATCAGTTCAGTTCAGTCGCTCAGTCGTATCCGACTCTCTGTGACCCCATGAATCCCAGCACGCCAGGCCTCCCTGTCCATCACCAACTCCTGGAGTTCACTCAGACTCAAGTCCATCGTGTCCGTGATGCCATACAACCATTTCATCCTCGGTTGTCCCCTTCTTCTCCTGCCCCCAATCCCTCCCAGCATCAGAGTCTTTTCCAATGAGTCAACTCTTCGCATGAGGTGGCCAAAGTACTGGAGTTTCAGCCTTAGCATCATTCCTTTCAAAGAAATCCCAGGGTTGACCTCCTTCAGAATGGACTGGTTCGATCTCTTTGTAGTCCAAGGGACTCTCAAGAGTCTTCTCCAACACCACAGTTCAAAAGCATCAATTGTTCAACGCTCAGCCTTCTTCGCAGTCCAAGTCTCTCACATCCATACATGACCACAGGAAAAACCATAGCCTTGACTAGACAGACCTTAGTCGGCCAAGTAATGTCTCTGCTTTTCAATATGCTATTTAGGTTGGTCATAACATTTTTTCCAAGGAGTAAGCGTCTTTTAATTTCATGGCTGCAATCACCATCTGCAGTGATTTTAGAAGAAAAAAAAAAAAAGTCTGATACTGTTTCCCCGTCTATTTTCCATGAAGTGATGAGACCGGATGCCATGATCTTTGTTTTCTGAATGTTGAGCTTTAAGCCAACTTTTTCACTCTCCTCTTTCACTTTCATCAAGAGACTTTTAGTTCCTCTTCACTTTCTGCCATAAGGATGGTGTCATCTGCATACCTGAGGTGTGATATTTCTCCTGGCAATCTTGACTCCAGCTTGTACTTCTTCCAGCCCAAAGTTTCTCATGATGTACTCTGCATATAAGTTAAATAAGCAGGGTGACAATATACAGCCTTGATGCACTTCTTTTCATATTTGGAACCAGTCTGTTGTTCCATGTCCTGTTCTAAAGGATGCTTCCTGGCGATAATGCCCTAGATTTTCCATCTGTGCTATTCAAAATGTGGTCCATGAACAGGCAGCATCTGCATCATCAGAGAGTTTTATAGAAATGAAAAACCTCAAACCTCATCCCAGACCTGTTGAATCAGAACCTGGATTTTAACAAGATCCCCAGGGGACTCAGATGCATATTAAAGTTAGAGAAGTGTTCCCTTATACCACCTAGCTGTCCATAAGAAAATCTTTGTGAGATTTTAATATCTACTAATTGTGACATAACCAGTCCATTTAAGTTCATCATAAAGGACTTATTTATCAGTAACATCACATGTGTTACAGCACTTCGGCATTGTCAAGGTTCACTTTATCTCTGTTCTACTCACAATTAACTGGTTAATTTTTAATCTGGTTTAGGTTTTTCACCCGTGCACTTTATGCACATGCAGCTGGTCAGACAAGTGACAAGAAAGCCTATATCTAGCACCTGGTGTTCCCAGGCCACCTTCTAATATGAAAGAAAGATTAGATAGTTCAGCGTCTGTTATTGGGTAATATAACACTTACTAGCTTATCTTTGCAATTTAGCCACAGAGCTTCCAGATTCTGTGGGTAATACGTGAGACAGCTTTCCATATTTTCGTATCCTCAGAAAAACTTGTCTGGGTGGCCTTATCAGCAAAAATGAAGACAAATTACCTCCTTTGGCTCTTACCTCTCCTTTATATCTGCCTCCGTCACTAACTGGGAAGCCTGCAGCTACAATCAACAGGCAAATTGCCATCTGAATTTTAGCCAGTAGATTCAAGGACAGACCATAGGTTTTGGGAGAGCCAAATAAAATGCAGCATAGTCCAGAGAGGTACTGATGCTGGGAAAGACTGAAGGCAATAGAAAGGGGGGGCGGGGGCAGGAGAGGATCAGATGATTAGATAACATCATCAACTCAATAGACATGAATTTGAGCAAACTCCAGGAGTAGTGGAGGACAGAGGAGCCTGGTGTGCTGCAGTCCATGGGATTGCAAAAAGTCAAACACAGCTTAGCAACTGAACAGCAACAACAGCCAGAGAAGTGCTCAAGACCCATGCCAGCTGTGAGCAGCATGGGCTCACGGTGCCTGGAGGATAGCAAATCAATATTTATTCAATGAACACATAAATCATAAATTAATATTCAACAAATGAATTACTCTGGAATTCGTATCTTTTAGGCTAATTTGTGTTCCTCAATTCTCATAGTTTCCTGATGAATGAAATCTTAGGCAATATTTCTTTTTTCATTCCTTCTCATGCCTGAACTCACCTTATTGCTGGGGGGATTCCATTTGTTTCAGAACAGTATCATAATCCAGCAAGGCCATTGTCACATGATCACTAGCTATGGTGTGGGAAGTTTAATCTGGGGTCCACCACTTGTAGGCAGTATAATCTTGGATAGTGACCTAACTTTCAGAGCCTCTCTGTCCTTTCTTGTAAAACAAGACTTGTCTATAGGATTATTTTGTGATTTAAAGAGGATAACATCTGTGGAAGTTTGTAGCATGGGTAGGTGGTAAGTCCTCAGTAACTTATTGTACATTTCTCATTATCTCACCATATCCTAGATACATTGTTCTGGCTTTGCTTAAATCTTATCCATGTCCTTACTAGCTCCAGCTTCTGAAGGTAATTTAAATTGTCCACTTTTATAAATTGTTCTTAGAGGCAGAGCATAGAATTAGCTTTATTTTGGTACCTTCCGTCCATTTGTTCATTCATTCATACATTCTTTCAAATGATCATTTTCCAAGTACTTAGGAAGCATCAGGGTGTCCCTGGTAGCTCAAAAGGTAAAGGATCAGCCTGTAATGCAGGAAACTGGGGGTCAATCCGCAGGTAGGGAAGATCCCCTGGAGAAGGGAATGGCTATCCATTCCAGTATTCTTGCCTGGAGAATTCCATGAACAAATGAGCCTAGCATGCTATAGTACATGGAGTCTCAAAGAGTTGGACAAGACTGAGTGACTAACACTTTCACACTTTAGCGGGCATCAAATATAACCCCAATATATCCAACTAGAAAGAAGTCTCATTAAAAGAAAATTCCATACTGAGTGCAGTTACTATAATCAGAATGCTTGCTGCTTGTTCTGCTCTGAGCCTCAGTCCACATGCATAGAGCTTCATCTACTCATGATGCCAAGGGGGAAATGGATCAATAGCAAATATCTCAGCACCAGATGCATCAGAGTTTCCCTGATGACTCAGACGGTAAAGAATCTGCAATGGGGGAGACCTGGGCTCAATTCCTGGGTGGGGAAGAGCCCTTAGAGAAGGGAATGGCAACCCACTCCAGTATTCTTGCCTGAGAAATCCCATGGACAGAGGAGCCTGATTGGGCTACAGTCCAAGGTCGCAGAGTCAGACATGACTGAGTTACCTTCAGATATGTGAAAATTCTAATAGAGAGGTCTCTTCACAATAAAACAGATATATACATCAAGTTATCTTTATGTCCAATATTTTTTTCATTTTATTTCCTAGAGAAAAGCTCAAATACTAGACTGATTCAGAATGGGACCCTGTCAGCATTTTTAAACTCCATCTGATGAGAAGTGGCCTTTTCTAACTACAGTCTGAATTCCCCAGGATGCTGAACTACAGGTGCCATGATTCTTCCTGAGCAACACCGTTAGGCACCATACTCAGTAAACATACACAGGTCATTTTGTTGAATCCTGCTCATATTAGGTACTTTTGCATTCATAAGCACTACTAATTCTTCAAAGTCACATGGATCAAACTAAGAAAACTAATACCAACAGTCTCTAGGAGCTAGAACACTATTTCAGGTATCAGATTAGAAGCAAGAATGATTTAGCCTCAGTTGCAAGTGACTTTATAACTTGTATTTTCTGAGAAACGAAAAAAACTAACTCAAGAAAAAAAAAAGTAACCTATAAATTTTGTAGGTTGTTTTCAACAATAAAAGCAGATATTGCAAGTGAAAAATAAATCTCAGAAAGAAGGTACACTTTGAAAGATAAAATATTAAGTCCTGGAAAAACCAGTGACTGTGAAGATGAATAAACCTAGTATAGACAGCAGTTGGGAACTTCAAGAAGAAGATGAAATTTCCCAATAGGAGAGCGATTGGCAAGAGATCCAGCTGAACAGAAGGTGACGAGAGTGTCAGTAAGAGGCAGGAGCAGAGTCTGGGCTTCTCTTGTATCGTGCCACATCTCTGTTGTTGTTTAGGCGCCAAGTCGTGTCTGCCTCTTCTGGGACACTGTGGACTGTAGCCTCTCGGGCGCCACTGTCCATGGGATTTCCCAGGTATGAACACTGGAGTGGGTTGCCATTTCCTTCTCCAGGGGATCTTCCCAACCCAAGGATTGAACCCACATCTCCTGCGCTGGTAGGTGATTTCTTTACCACTGAGCCACCAGGGAAGATCATGCCACATCTCTAGGTATTAGGAAATAAGCACACTGACACAAAGACCGTCAAATATTTAAACACTGATCAGAACTGTATCTCACCCTATTCAGCTGGCAATGGGGTTTCAAGTCTTTCCAATGAGCTATGCACACCTCAAATCTAGCATAAATAAGGCTTCATCCTTGCTCAGGATTCAGAGGAATCATCTTGCTTCCCAGAATTCTGCCCAGATCAAAGTAGATGTTCTGTAAATATCTGCTCAATGAGGCTGAACTGAACTAGAATTTTGTTTGGATGTTCCTGTATCCCAAGATTTTGAAATGAATTGTGACCTTATAATGTGTGTGTGCACGTGCGTTTGTTCTAATAGAATAAACTAACAAAAGAGACTTTATTAATAAAGGGGCCCAATAAAAGCTTCTTGATAAAACCAGTTTAGTTGCTCTATAAGGTACCTCTGCCTTAACAGTCCTGGCTGAGCAGAGTTGGCTAAGAGCAATAGCTTCCAATTAAATAAGTCATTTGAGCAAACTGTCCATTTTAAATTTATTTTCCATTTTTCCTGATTCTTTTCCCATAGGGTAACCTGTGAAGATCTAAAAACAAAACTTTATTTGAAAACGGTAACTTTTTGTGAATGGAATAATTTCAACTTGACTGCCAAGAATTTTTCACATTTATCTAGATTTTTTATGATAGGTGAAATTACTGAGTTGACCGCATTGTGGCTGTGGTTTACTCACTAAGTCATGTCTGATTCTTGCAGTGCCATTGACTGTGGCCAGCAGGCTTCTCTGCCCATGGGATCTCCTAGGCAAGAATACGGAGGTGAGTTGCCATTTCCTCCTCCAGGGGATCTTGCCCACCCAGGGATCGAACCTGTGCCTCCTGCATCTCCTGCATTGCAGGTGGGTTTTTATGGCTGGGCCACACATTAGTGCAGAGTAAATGATACTAAGTTACAACTTGTATTTGTTTGTGTTTAATTTACCATTTCAACTAAAATTATTGCCAGTAAAGGTCATCATGTGATGTTGGAAATGACTCTTGAGAGTCTTGGACTGCAAGGAGATCCAACCAGTCCATCCTAAAGGAAATCAGTCCTGAATATTTGTTGGAAGGACTGATGCTGAAGCTGAAACTCCAATACTTTGGCCACCTGATGTGAAGAACTGACTCATTGGAAAAGACCCTGAGGCTGGGAAAGACTGAGGACGGGAGGAGAAGGGAATGACAGAGGATGAGATGTTTGAATGGCATCACCGACTAGATGGACATGAGTTTGAGCAGGCTCCAGGAGTTGGTGATGGACAGGGAAGCCTGGTATGCTGCAGTTTACGGGGTCACAAATAGTTGGACACAAATGAGCAACTGAACTGAAAGGTCATGCAGTTTTCTATAACTTTTGCAAATTTCAATGAAATTTTCTATGTGCCCAAAGACCATCACAACAGATATATGATTTCACCAGACAGTTTTAGAATTATCATAACTGCTAGTGTATTTATTTAGTAGTCTTGGCCCTTAAATCTATAAACACATTATACTTCAATTAACTATGCAAGAGAATAAATCAAAGCAAGAGTTTGCTTTGAGCATTCCTTTTGTGAGCAGCATTAGAAATAGAATACAAAAAAGATTGCAATTGGAGAGATACAATAACAAACATAACCTATCAGTATCTGATTAATGATAAGTGCTCAATGAATGTCTGGCTGAGTGAATGGACACAGGGAAGATGAATAACACAACTGTGGGATATGTAATTTTATAGATAAAGAACTATAGAAAAACTTTCTGTACAAAGCAGAAATAGAAGAATGTGTTTTTATATTCAAAGTATCTCAAAGACAATAAAACAAATCATGTTCAAGCTGCTGGTGGCGCTGATGGTAAGAACCCATCTGCCAATGCAGGAGACACAGAACTGCAGGTTCAGTCGCTAATTCGGGAAAGATCTTCTGGAGGATCCACTCCGGGATTCTTGCCTGGAGAATTCCATGGACAGAGGAGTGTGGTGGGCTACAGTCCATGGGGTCACAAAGAGTCAAACATGACTGAAGTGACCTAGCACATGAATGTTTTCATTCTCTATTATTGACTTGAAATAATAGAAAATATTAAAATCCAAGAACAATTACAGGTTTAATGTATTGAGGAAGAAGGAAATTTTAATTAAATTTTGCAAACAGAATAAATCTCATTTAAGTATGAATGCCTCTTCAAAAAGCAATTAATAATAAAAATGCTAATATAAGTTGAAAAAATCAAGAGCATGAAAAAATTAAGACAAAAAGACAAAATTAATTTATAAAGACAGATTATTCCAACACAATAAATACCAATAATGCAATAGCAGAGACACATAACAGGAAGTCAGGAAGGAACTAGTTTCACAGTAATAGATTTACAGAAAGAAAAAAATGTCTGAAAGAGCCATTGAGGAAATTTCCCAGCATAATGTGGGTTAACAGAAGCTGAAAGTGACATTTATTTTATAGAAAATACACATACCCCAGTATGGCCCATGCATTAAACAAAGGTTTATTTAGAGTTGACATTTGCTTCTTATTGAATTCCTTAAGGAAAACTAAGTCTAAATTAAGAAGATTATCTTGTGATTGTTAAATTGTGTTTCCAGTAATTAGTACATCAAAGATGAATGTCAAAGGGAAAAATAGTTATTTTTTAAAAATATGTATCTCTCTATCAAAGTGCTTCATATTGTTCCAAGTCTAAAAATGTCTTTAAGATGACACAGGATCAACAAAGATCAAATAATGGAGATTTTATCTTCCTAAGTAAATCCCTTTTCTTTTTGATAAAGAAGAGAAAATGTAATTATAAAGTTCTTCTAAGCTCAGTACAACTCTTTTTTTTTTTTTAATTACAATGCTATATTTGTTTTGCCATACATTGACATGAATCAGCCACAGGTGAACACAATCTCCCAATGCCGAAGCCCCCACCCACCTCCCACCCCACATCCTCTACCTGAATCATCCTGTGCTCCAGCCCCATGCATCCTGCATCCTACATTGAACATAGATTGGTGCATCGTTTCTTACAAGAAAGTATACATGTTTCAATGCCATTCTCCCAAACCATCCCACCCTTTCCCTCTCCCTCAGAGTCCAAAAGTCCACTCTATACCTCTGTGTCTCTTTTGTTGTCTCACATATAGGGTCATCATTACTATCTTCTAAATTCCATATATATGTGTCAGTATACTGTATTGGTGTTTTTCTTTCTGGCTTACTTCACTCTGTGTAATCGGTTCCAATTTCATCCATCTCATTAGAACTGAGTCAAATTTATTCTTTTTAAGGGCTGAGTAGTACTCCATTGTGTATATGTACAACTCTTTAAAAACTGAGAAGGTGGGGCTTCCCTGGTGGCTCAGTAGTACAGAATCTGCCTGCCAATGCAGGAGACATGGGTTTGATCCCTGATCCAGGAAGATCCCAAATGCCTTGGAGCAGCTAAGCTTGTGTAGCACAACTACTTAGCTTGTGCTCTAGAGCCAGGAGCCACAAATACGGAGCCCACACACCACAGGGACTGAAGCCCACAAGCCCTAGAGCCCACGCTCTGCAACGAGAAGCAGCTGCAGTGAGAAGTCCATGCACTGCAATCAGAGGAAAGCCCACTCAGCAACGAAGACCCAGCACAGCCAGAATCAATAAATACATAAAACTATTTTTAAAATCTTGGATGCATTTACCAAATATACTTTAAAATAGAGTTTCTAAAACAAATTGGGGAGGTGGATCATTTTCTATGGGGCAAATAATTCAAGAAGTCAGAATTTTTAAAGAAATATTCATTTGTCTTTGTCACTGTGAATGTGACCAATTTACTTTTGCAGCAAGTACTATTTCTTATTAGTACTTGAAATAGTTAATGCGTTCCTCCTGCCTAGCAGGTGCTTATTTTTCATTTCTTACTATCTGTGCTTACATTTGATCTGTTTTCTACAATGCAAACCCAAAATTAACTGGAAATGAACAAAGTGAAACCTAATCCTCACCCACAAGAGAAGTAACTCTTAAACTCAATGACAACCATGCCAGACAAAAGAGACAAAATTTCCTATTTACAGTCTAAGGTTGCTCAAAAATATTTTGGTGTAACTAGTCCTTTAAACATTCAAGGTTAAGGTGTTTCTGGTTGAACTGCTAAAGTAACATTAAAGCAAAATATGATTCTGTTGCATTTTTAATGATGTTGCCTAAACATCTCTCCAGAAGAGTAGCAAGTTCCACTGGTTGCAGGAGCTGGACTGTCTCTGCAGTGTATGAAGAGTAAGAGGAAAGAGAGTCCATGGTTGCATCCTCCTGGCTGACTTTCTCAGTCTTTCGGATTCCTCAATGAATATTTGATTTTAAAAACTGGCAAGGGAATGGGGGTGGGAGTGAAAAACAAAAGGAGGGAAGAAAAAGAGATTTTGGGGGGTTTAAAAGTTCTTGAATTGTCTCAGAAATCACTGGGTAAAACAAGTCTACCAAAGGTTATATTAGTTTTCTGGATACAGCAGGCAGGCAATTCCCCACCTGAAAAATAAAAGGACTTCCATATATCTTTTCTTAAGGCCTAAATGTCTCATATATAACAAGGACTTTTATAACCACAACCAGCTGAAGTGTGGATTGTCTGAGTGGCTATGACCGACATTTCATTTCACTTAGCTGTATTTCTCACCTAGGATCAATTACTGTGATGATTTTCATGGGATGGCGCTGGTTTGTACCTGTCCTTCCAGTATAATTCTTTATTAGTAGCAACTCACTTCTGTCTCAAAAGCTTTCTCGCTTGGAAAACAGTTTACATGTGGTCATTCAACCAGTGACTAACTGCCTTTGAAAATCTTGGTTTTTATTAAAAGTTGAGCTTCCTGGGGCCCACCTTGAACCTAATAAATTATGACCTCTGGGAGGCTGGCCCAGAAGATGCATTTTAACAAGGACTTCCTAGGTACTATTTAGGATTACTAAGATTTGAGAACAACTTCATTAATATACATTAAGGCTTATTATATTTCGGTGAGAAGAAAGCTGGAAAGACCAGGAAGAAGGTGACATTAATGAATAATATACCTAAAGAGACCAATACATAATTTTACTTATTTGGCAAGTTTCCTTATTGTCTGTGTCCACTACCACCAGAAGGTCTACTTTTGTCTCTGCAGCAGCAAGATTAGTAAAACCGCACAGGAGTGAGGAAGCTAGTGTTAGAGGACTTCATCCGGTTTATGTATTTATACTTGTTTTGATCATCTGCTTGCCCTTGCTCCAAGTCTATGTATCTTCACTTCTTGTCCATCTGACCTAGTTCTCACTAAACCAGATACACTAGGCTACTAATCATTCCAGATGGTGGAATGGTTTTCATTTCTCCCCGTGCCATCTCCTCTGTATATCCAAAATTTAACTTTAGAAAAATAAATACGATTATTCCAGTAATTAATGCTGATTTTTCCCCACCCAGAACTAAGGGAATAAGGAGGGAAATATAATCCCATGAAGAAAGAGTTAAGTTTGGAAGTCTTCCTTTCTTCTTCACAAATAATGGATTTTTTTTCATTAAAATTAGGCAACCATATCCTGGATGTGTATGATGGACTCCATGCATAGGTAGTCTTTAATTTCTGCATTAGCTAACTAATGTTCTTTGTTTGTGAGGAACATAAAGCAACTCTGGCTAATTTAGACAACAAAAGAAGATTATGGGAAGGGTTTCAGAGCATTTCATGAAATCCAAAGAGGGGTGAAGGATAAAGGCTCAAAAAGACAAGAAGTGGGGAGTCTCCTGGGCATCAAGGAATTTATAAATCTCTCTCTAGAATCTGCTCTAATGTGACAGGAATCAAATGGCTTTCCAGTTCTCTGTCTCATCATTCCAAAGGGTGGTGGTCAAGCTGCAGAAAGTGATCAGGTAGCAACTCCCAGACAAACATCCATGGCCAGGTAGGCAGAATCACACAGCACAGGGAAAATCTCCTGGGCCCATGTCCATGCACAAAGGAACAGTCTTTCTGAGAAAGGAGAGATCACAACTGACCATACAGATACCCTAAATCTATCGCTACAATCCACCCTCCAGCTGCCCATACACATACATGCACACACGTACACACTCATTCATTCATTCTCTGTCTCTGTCACACATTTTTTCTCTTTCTCTCTCTCTCCCTTTCTCTCCTCCCTTCTCTCTCTCCCTCTAATACATACCTTTTCCCCCTATATCCCCCCTTCCAAAATCACTCATAACACATCACCCAACCAGTCCTCACAACTGCAGTGGGAGACAACCACAGTCATTTCCAGCCACTGCACACAGAGGTAAAATATTGGCCAGGACCTCTGGCTTCCACTGGCTTGTGTCCATTCCTCTTCAGTTCTGTCACAATCCTGTCTCAGTATTCTGCAGCCTATAGACTGCATGATAAACTCAACCACTACTTAGATAACATTGTATACCCCGAAAGAAAGAGGAAAGAAGAGAAAAAAATAATTTTTACGTATCATTTAAAAAGGAAACAGGGGACTAAATAGCACACTTAGCAAGGAAATACTGGTTCAAGCCCTCCATTCTTCTGGCATTCATAAGAAGGATGCTGACTTACAAGATAGATTCCTCCTCAGCTTGGTTCAAGTTCTCTTGGCTTCCAGCCAACACCACAGCTTGCCAAGGATCTTTGCCCTGATTGCAAAAAGAATCTCACATATCCAGGTGGCAGTCTCAGCTGTCAATTGAATCAAGTTACTTTTTTTTAACCCTTAGCTGAAGCATCCCTTCATTGAGTACTGAATTCCTTACACTGAAGAGTTAAAGAAATAATAGCTCTTCCAAGAAGAATTAAAGCAAAAATTCTGAAAGTGAAAAAGTAGGTATAATATTAAAGAAGTTTTCACCTCCTGGTCCTAGGTTGCATTCTGTCTATGAAAACAAAATTGATCATATTGATCACTGGTTCTGTTCATGTTCAGTTTCCTACAACAGAGCACACCAATATCACAAGGGGCTACTTCTTAGATAGTGTGTGTGTGAGTACATCAGTCATGTCTGACTCTTTGTTAACCCCATGGACTGTAGCCCACCAGGTTCCTGCATCCATGGGATTCTCCAGGCAAGAATACTAGAGTGGGTAGCCATTCCCTTCGCCGGGGAATCTTCCCGACCCAGGGATCGAATCCAGTTCTCCTGCATTGTAGGCAGATTCTTTACTGTCTGAGCCACCAGGAAGCCACTTTTTAGGTAGTGTTGTGGCATCATTAGGGTGACCGAGTATCTATACAGTAAGACCAGGCAGTTAGTAGCCTATCACATTTCTCTTTTGCAATGCAGTGAGCTCACCTGTCAGAAGCCATGTACGGAATCCTGTGATGCTTGAGATGCATATAAGCAGGGAGAGCGAATGCAAGTCCAGAAAGATGATACATGTTGCTCCTCCATGATGAAAGGGCATTTCCAACCCCCAAAAATTTATCTGCCACAGGGAAGTAGATCAGGTCCCCTAGAGGTGCACTGCTAGTCATCATTACTAACAGTATACGAATCAATCTTGAGGACAGTAAATTTATGTTATTGAATTCAAGCATTACCTCCATTCTGGCCATCACAACTGTTATGTCTGTGAACTAATAGACTAGCTAGAGAAGGAGGAGGGTTGACTCCCACAGAAGGAGTCATTTTGTTCTCCTGGTTATTAAGACACAGTTCAGTTGCTCTGTCGTGTCCAACTCTTTGCAACTCCATGGACTGCAGCATGCCAGGCCTGTCCATCACCAACACCTGGAGCCTGCTCCAACTCATGTTCTTCGAGTTGGTGATGCCATCCAACTATCTCATCCTCTGTCATCCCCTTCTCCTCCTGCCTTCAATCTTTCCTAGCATCAGGGTCTTTTCCAGTGAGTCAGTTCTTCGCATCAGGTGGCCAAAGTATTGGAGTTTCAGCTTCAGCATCAGTCTTTCCAATGAATATTCAGGACTGATTTCCTTTAGGATGGACTGGTTGGATCTCCTTGCTGTCCAAGGAACTCTCAAGAGTCTTCTCAAATGCCACAGTTCAAAAGCATCAATTCTTCAGTGCTCAGCTTTCTTTATGGTCCAACTCTCACATCCATACGTGACTACTGGAAAAACCATAGGTTTGACTAGATGGAACTTTGTCAGCAAAATAATGTCTCTACTTTTTAATATGTTATCTAGGTTACTCATAGCGTTTCTTCCAAGGAGCAAGCATCTTTTAATTTCATGGCTGCAGTCACCATCTGTGGTGATTTTGGAGCCCAAGAAAAGAAAATCTGTCACTGTTTCCATTGTTTCCCCATCTATTTGCCATAAAGTGATGGGACTGGATGCCATAATCTTAGTTTTTTAATGTTGAGTTTTAAGCCAGCTTTAACACTTTCCTCTTACTTTCATCAAGACGTTCTTTAGTTCCTCTTCACTTTCTTTCATAAGAATGGTATCATCTGCATATCTGAGGTTAGTGGTATTTCTCCTGGCAGTCTTGATTCCAGCTTGTTCTTCATCCAGCCTGGCATTTTGTATAATGTACTCTACACATAAGTTAAGTAAGCAGGGTGACAATATATAGCCTTCACATACTCCTTTCCCAGTTTGGAACCAGTCTGTCATTCCATGTCCAGTTATAACTGTTACTTCTTGACCTGCATACAGATTTCTCAGGAAGCAGGTACGATGGTCTGGTAGTCCCATCTCTTTCAGAATTTTCCACAGTTTGTTGTGATCTACAGTCAAAGGCTTTAGGGTAATCAATAAAGCAGAAAGCAATCAAAGGAATTCTCTTGCTTTTTCTGTGATCCAACAGATGCTGGCATTTTGGGCTCTGGTTCCTTTACCTTTTCTAAATCCAGCTTGAACATCTGGAAGTTCATGGTTCATGTACTGTTGAAGCCTGGCTTGGAGAATTTTGAGCATTACTTTGCTAGTATGTGAGATGAGTACAATTGTGCGTTATTAAGAACCTCTTCTATAATGAAGGTGTCTTAGCATTCACATGGACACAGGTATTTTCAGACTCTAGTCCCATTCTGAAAGGTCCATCCACCCTTTCCTAAAACCTTCTTGTCATCAGTTCTCCAGTCTTGATCCTTCTAAGTCTCTGATCGAGTCAGACCAGAACAGCAAAACTGCCCGGTATTTACTCATTCAGCCTTGCATGTGTGCTCAGCCACCCTGTCGCGTCCGACTCTTTGTGACCTCATGGACTGCAGCCCTCCAGGCTACTCTGTCCATGGAATTTCCCAGGCAGCAATACTGGTATGGGTTGTCATTCCCTTCCCCATGGAATCTTCCTGACCCCGGGATCAAATTCACATCTCTTGTGTCTCCTGAATTGGCAGGCGGATTCTTTACCACCAAGCCATCAGGAATGCCCCCATTCAATCTGAAACTATCTCTAAAACGTTGCCACTATCCCAAACCCCCTGCCCCATTATGTTCACCATTGCCAAAGTCACTCTGGTTCTTCCCTCAGAGACATCTCTGACTCCTATGATCCAGCAATACAAGGGTTAACATCTGGCACCACAGCAAGGGTCTTCCAGCCCCAGTTTTACTGGTACATTCTTATCACAGATCTTGAATATCACCTCTGTGCCAAATTAAAAGCTCAAGAATCAGCTCAGATCCTGATCTCAGGTAAAGCAGACAATAATATGTTCCTTTCTAGACAGAGTGGATCTTAAAATTACGCTCAAAATTTAACCCGTGTAAGCACTTTACTTCTCAGTTGTAGTCCAGGGCCATGCTGAAGACCAGCAGCACTTCCTCTCATCTGCCTGGTGCCAGTGTATCTTGCAAAGCCGTCTGTACACCAGGTTCAGGTTACTCTATCCCTGGTTCACTAGTCATAGGAAACTCCCAGGAGACATAGGAAGAATGTGTAATATAGTTTCTATGTTATGAATGCATATGCAAAAATATGTCTGAAAAACTAGTTAAAGACCATTTGAAAACTCCTAGAATCTTTAGTTTTTGTGTAAGACAAACAAAATAAATACATCCCTACCTGAGCAAGAAATCATCATTCTCCATTCTCTTTCTTTAGAAACCACCATGGCGAAAGCTTTTAAATGTAAATGTCTGTAAGGAATTTTTTTAAACAAAACACTCTTTTGTTTATTCCTTTGAACAAAAATGAGAAGTAAAATAACATCTATGTCCCTGTGACCTTTTTTAAGTGGTTTTAACACATGTTGATTTTGAGTGCACCCCAAAAGTGCTTCACTCCATTTATTAATATTTTACAAGTATCTATTGATCACCTACTATGTACAAGTTCTAGGTGAGGTCATAGAGAAATAAGACTCGGTCAATCAAAAGATTACCATCTAGTAGGGAATATAAATAAGTAGACAGAAAATTAGAATATACAAACAGTCCCCAATTTATAGTAGTTCTATTTGTAATAGTACAAAAGTGATACACATTCAACAGAAACTATACTTGGAATTTTGAATTTTGATCTGTTCCTATGCTGGCAATATCTGGCACAATACTGTCTTGTGACACCAGACAGTTCCCAGTCAGTCATGCAATCACAACCATTCTATATCCAGACAACCATTGTGTTTTTACTTTCAGTACAGTATTCCATAAGTTACGTGAGCTAGTCAACACTTTATTATCAAATAGGCTTTGTGTTAGATGATTTTGTCCAACTGTAGGCTAATGTAAGTGTTCTAAGAATATTTAAGGTAGGCTGGACTAAGCTATGATGTTCGGTAAGTTAGGTGTATTAAATACATTTTCAACTTACAATATTTTCAACTTACAATGGTTTCATCAGGACACAGCCCCATCATAGGTCGAGGAAGATCTGTAGTTTGCCAGGATCTAAGACAGTAATAACAAAGAGTGCTGAAGTACTGGGGATCAGGGAAGACGTTTCAAAGAAGTGGTATTGAAACCGAGGCCTAAAGGGAGAAGTAGGAGCCATTCAGACCAAGATGTTAGTAAATGAAGCAAAGACAGTGTGTTCTGGGCCAAAGCAAAAGTCATGTGCAAAGACCCAGACACCACAGAGAGTATAACATGCTTGAGTGCTAAAGGCAGTTCAATTAGACTGGCTTTTAGAATTGGGGTGGCAATGATGGTGGTAATGGAAATACATCTGTGGGAGATGTGGCTTCTTATTATACACAGCTCCACTCTCTATTCTCTGCTAACAAAGGCTCCAATAACTAGCACAGGTCCAGGGATTTATGGCCAGCTAGAGAATGAAAGAAGGTACTTTTCACTTCACAGTCATGAGTCTAGGATTGGGGATGTGATCCAGTGCTGGCCAATGAGATCTAAGGACAAGTCCGCTGAGGCTTCCCTTTCAGGCTAAAAGCAGACCCTCCCAAGAAGAAAGCTGTTGCCCTCTGCTTCCTTATCGAAGATGCTCACATTAAGTCTTTTTTTTTAATTGGAGGTTAATTACTTTACACTAGTGAATTGGTTTTGCCATACATCAACATGAATCTGCCACAGGCATACACATGTTCCCCATCCTGAACTCCCTTCCCTCCTCCTTCCCTGTAACATCCCTCTGGGTCGTCCCAGTGCACCAGCCCCAAGCATCCAGTCTTAAAGACTGTCTGGAGCTGCTACTGCCATCTTGGGATCAAGGAAAGACTCAAATTGCAAAGAGCTAAGGCATTAACATTTTATTGTAGTTTAGTCGCTAAGTCATGTCCAACTCTTTGTGAATCCATGGACTGTAGCCCTCCAGGCTCCTCTGTCCATGGGATTCTCCAGGCAAGCATACTGGAGTGGGGAGCAATTTCCTTTTCCAGGCAATCTTCTTGACCCCGGGATTGAACACTTGTCTCCTGTAGCTCCTGCTTGGCAGTGGACTCCTTACTACTGAGCCCCTGGAAAGCCCCCTTTATCATTTAGTTGAGCTGATAAACCATTCCCAGCACTATCTTTGTCTACCCTTCTTTGTACCAGAGAGAACAAGAATGCCTTGTAAGTCTGTTTGTCTGTGTTCTGTTACTTGAAGATGAGCATCTTCCTAAGAGTTATATGGAGACTGTGATTTTGATAATCTGGGGCCATATCATGAAGGGCCTTACAAGCTATTATTTTTTTCTTCCTTCAGTTGCACTAATGTTGATTACATTACTAGTCATTAGTTCTTAAGTGCCAATTCTGTATTAATATAACCTAAGAGGACTGATATGTATCCTTTTGTTACAGGGATGATGCTGAAAATCAGGCAAATGATCGCGACAAGGATTAACGGAGTGCTTGCTATATATCAGGAGCAGTTATATTTTTCCTTACAAGCTGTTCTAAGACTCTTATTTGCAAGTGACAAAAACCTACTTCTAAACCTAGGGACATTATAGGAATGTACTGCGGTATCTTGTGTGATGCAAGGAAGGGCAGAACAAGCAACTTCTGGAAGGACAGGGGTACAGGCAAGAGTTAGGGACAGTTTGAACCAGGGCTTCCAACACAAGCAGCAGCTTGCTCCTTGTCTCTCATCTCTGCTTCTCTTTGTAGTTTCTGCAAGGGGTGAAGAATATGGCCATTGACAGCTCTTGAACTTCTCCTCTTTTAACTGCCATGCCCTAGGAAGGACTGACTTATGTGCCCTCTAATATTAAATTTAAGACTCTCATTTAATTTCCATGTGTAATGAAATCATTCTGGATGACCAGAACAACAGAGAACACAGCACAGGAGACCAACAGAAGATTTTAAGCAAAAGGGAGAAATAGCAAAATGTATATTTTAGAAAGATTACCTTAGTCAGCCTTGGGCTAGAGAATGGATTGGGAATGTTGTTCCGGGACAAGGGCAATTTCTGTAATTTACATGAGAAGTAACAGAGTTTTAAAAAACATAGAGATGATGTGGATATGATTATGCTCTTATTTATACAGCACTGACTTAGCCATTATGGTTGGTCTTTTCCAAATCACAATAAAGAGCACAACTTGTTTGTGGAAGCAGGGAGTGGCAGGAAGATGGGCAGAGAGCTGTGTTTATAACGGGAGTTTTATGCAAAGATTTGGAAAAAGATTAATCAATTTGTCTGCTCTCATCCTGATTTAGGGCTTTCCAGGTGGCACTAGTGGTAAAGACTCCGCCTGCCAATGCAAGAGACATAAGAGACTCAGGTTCTCTCCTTGGACTGGGAAGATCCCCTGGAGGAGGGCATGGCAACCCACTCTAGTATTCTTTCCTAGAGAATCCCATGAACAGAGGGAGGAGCCTGGAGGGCTTCAGTCCATGGGGTCACAAAGAGTTGTACAAAACTGAAACAACTTAGCCTGTGCACACAATCTAACCTAAATTTTTTGTTTTTAATCTTTCAAACTATTATTTAAGGGCACTGATCCACAATGGATTTTAGATCTTGTTGAATGCAGCCAGGTCCATAGACTATACATACTCGACAAAAGCAGTGATCTGCTCCTCCAGCATGTCTGTCCCAACTTTGTCATCTTCAACTACACACTGGATTTGAAGTTTTTTAATGCCATACCCAACCAGAACTAGTTTAGAAGAGGCCCGGACCAAGCCAGCCTCTTGAACGTTTCTGATGCCCTCCTCTAGTTTTGCTAGATCTGTGTCACCATCCCAAGGTTTCACGTCTAATAAGTTGGAAGATGGCAACAAGGTCTGGATGTTGGCTCTCTTTGACTCATACTGTGCAGGGCACTCTTCTCTCCACCCCTTGGCTTCTTCACGTTCCTCCCTCTCCTCAGATCCAAAGCGATCAATGTCGTCATCGTTATCTTTACTAACCGTAGCTCCACTTTCTGCAGTGTCTGCCACATTAGCAGGGCTGCACTTGCCCAGGGCCTTCTTCACTCCTGACAGGCTGGCCTTTCCGTTTTCATAAGAGGTGATGTGACTATACCAACGGAGGGCATGGCACAAGTTGGCAATGGGCGGGAGACGGCTTTAAATACTGCCACACCTGCTTTTGATGGCACGTACCACTCAGTGTGGTTCTTGTCTGCCAAGGAGTCATTGAGCACCTGGAGGCCTGCGGGGCTTTTGAGGTCTCCGAAACCCATTGCGATGGCTAATGGGGAACCAGGTGGCAGCAGAGGGAAAGAACAGAGCAAGCGCTCCACAGCAAGCACTAAAAGGAAAAAATGGCAAACTTTTTTGAAGTCTAGTCTTAAGTTTCTTCGGGTTTCAAGTACTATTGAGTTTGAAGCTTATTCAATACTGATTTACCATAAAAATTGATTAATAATCTCCAAGTTTTTTAAGACATAAAACATAGAATATTAAAATCCAGTGATCCATCCTTATACATTCCTACCAAGCTAACATATTTTAGTAGAAAATCATTTACTGCACGTTTTCCAGAAAGAACACAGTTTACCTGAAACCATAGGCAGACGAAGCCTTTCAGGATGCATTAAAGTGCTGGTGAAAAGTGAAAGTGAAAGTTGCTCAGTCGTGTCTGACTCTGCAACCCCATGGACTACACAGCTTCTCTGCCCATGGGATTCTCCATGCCAGCATACTGGAGTGGGTAGCCTTTCCCTTCTCCAGGGGGTCTTCCCCAACCCAGGGATCGAACCCAGGTCTCCTGCATTGCAGACTGATTCTTTACCAGCTGAGCCACAAGGGAAGCCCAAGAATACTGGAGTAGGTAGTGCTGATAAATGAAAGTAAACAAATAAAAGCATAGTCATGAAATGAAAGATGGATCAAATACAATTATACATAACAGTAAAATAATAACCCAAGTGATTTATCAAATATGCTATTGGTGTAATTGAAAGATGAATTGGGTGTTTTGTTTGTTATTGATGTGATTTCTGATGTAAAGTGTTTTTCTTTGCTTTGTTTTTATATCCAGGTCTGTTCTAGATGGCTGTTGCCCCAAGAATGGACCGCAAACCAACAAACCAAGGGAAAAGACAAATATGAGGAAAGGTCAGGATGAAGGAGGAAAGGAAAACAGAAAGAGAAGGAAAGGGAGTATTTCCTCATTGTAAACCAGTGCGTTCACCGTGTCTTTTCTGACCCAGTCTCCATGCTGGGATCAGCAACAAAAGTCAATAGGCCTTACTGCTCCAAGCCTACCAACTGTTGGAACAGGTCATCCAGAGAACATGACCACCAGTTAACCAGGAGCTGGACCTGTGCATCCTGAAGGCTTCTTACATCCTCCCTTGCCCTTGGAATGTATGTTCTGCCCACCATTCTCTCAGAGGAAACAGTTTCAAGGACACAGCCTTGAGAGAGCTATGTTTATTGAGACCATCTGGATGGTATACAAGACAGAACACTGTCAAGGCCTCTACATAAACTCTTAAGATTCTGGTGGGCAGCTGAGGACATCTACTCATCTTGCAGCTGCCCAAGACAAGCCTTTATGTAAGTCCCTTTGCCTATTAACTGCCACCTACCAATCTAGAGTTGACTGCCTCTTTCTCTGTTCTCTCCTTGCCCTCTGTCCCCGTGCTGTAGTCCATGGGGTCGCAAAGAGTCGGACATGACTGAGCAGCTGAACTGAACTGCCCTCTATCCATGGAATTTTCCAGGCAAGAATACTGCAGTGGGTAGCCATTTCCTTCTTCAGGGGATCTTCCCGACCCAGAGATTGAGCTCACATCTCTTGCATCTCCTGCCCTGGCAGATGGATTCTTTCCACTACACCACCTGTGTGCTGTGCTGTGCTTAGTCGCTCAGTCATGTCTGACTCTTAGTGACCCGTGGCCCCCAGGCTTCTCTGCCCATGGGATTCTTGAGGCAAGAATGCTGGAGTGGGTTGCCATTTCCCTCCTCCAGGGGATCTTCCCAACTCAGGGATCGAACCCAGGTCTCCCACACTGCACGCAGATTCTTTACCAGCTGAGCCACCAGGGAGCCCCTAAACACATGGTTACCTAACATTATTTGCACAAAGGTGAAGCACAGCAAGGAAGAGAACACAGAGTTCCTTACAGAGTGTTGTGTCTGAATGCTATGAGCCCTTCCTTAGTGTCTCTACCACACACCGAAGCTTCCCCAGCCACTTAGTTCCATAGAGGCAATTCTTCTCAAAGTGCAGTGTGCACTGGAATAACCTAGTCAGATAGCTTAGAATCCAGAATCTTCAGCTTCAACCCAAAGGTTAATCCACCAGGTCTGGATAGAGTGTATATTGTTAACAAGCCTCTCAGGTGCTACCCATGCACCATGAAGCTGAAGGAAGTGATTCTGAAAGTGATTCGGCCCTAGAGAGACAGATTCAGGTCAGCGGAGGACCCACACATTCTCTGAATTTTTAGAAATGCAGATAGTAATTATAGCCATTAGAAAGGTTGAGTATAAATCAAGAAAGCCAGTTCAGATGTTAAAAAAAAAAAAAACTGCAAGACTGTATTAAAGATCAAATGGTACTGGTAATAAAGAATGGTACCCATATGGCTTCAATTTTTTTTTTACTTTGCTTTTATTTTCTTTATGGCTGCACTGGGTCTCTTTGTTGCTCTTGATTTCTAGATTCGGCAAGCAGGAGCTAGTCTCTAGTTGTGGTGCATGAGCTTCTGTTGCTGGCAGAGTACCAGCTCTAGGCATGCAGATTCTGGAGCACAGTCTCAGTAATTGTGGCACATGGGTTTAGTTGCCCCACGGCATGTGAATCTTCCCGCACCAGGGATCAAACCCATGTCCCCCACTTTGGCAAGCAGCTTCGTAACCACTAGACCACCAGGAAGTCCTGGCTTCAGATGTGTTTTAAACTATCCTAAAATTGTTTTCTGCTTATGTGATGAAGACAGAGTTCTGACAGGAGAAAAGTAGAACATTTTTGACTAAATATCATGGATAAAGCAAAAGGCCTAAACATAAATAGCAGACTCACCATGGTTAGCAACAGGGCAACAGAATGACATGTTTATCTTTATAAACTTGTAGTTGCTGGAGCCCCACTCCAGAAATATGGAGTCAAAATCTGAGGATAAACCCCAGTCAAGGAACATGTTGATACACTGTAAGAGCTGAGAACCACTGCTTTAAATCAGAGCCACTTGAAGGAAATTTACCTAAATAAGGTTAGCTTTCCTTCCACAAGCTGAATCTATCCCACTAAACTGTTGAACTGATCATCACAAGTATAAGCACTACAAATATATATATATATAAAATATTAAAATTATTACTGGAAAATTTGTTAATTTTTATTAAAATATTTTAAAGCCCAAAATATAATTAGGTTTATATGAAGTTTTATCATTTAGGCTTCGCTAGTGGCTCAGACAGTAAAGAATCTGCCTGCAATGCGGAAGACCACAGTTCAGTCCTGGGGCGGGAAGATCAGATCCCCTGGAGAAGGAAATAGCAACCCACTCCAGTATTCTTGCCTGGAGAATTCCACGGACCAAGAATCCTAGGCGGCTAGGAAGTCCATGGGGTCGTAAATAGTCTGACACAACTGAGCAACTAACACACAAAATTTTATCATGTATAATATATATTCACATGTATTAATGAGAGTAACATTTTCAAATGGAAGTTATTGTCTACATTTGACTCATGAATAAACAGAGAGAGAAAATTAGTTCAGTGATTCCCAAGCTTGTTTGCGTGTTGACATCAATCACTCAGCGGAGGAACATCAAAAATACTGATGCCTGTGTCCCGGCACTAGAGAATGTGATTTAATTGGTCTTGGGTGTGGCCTGGGTTTTGGAATTTTTAGAGACCCTGTGTGGGCTTTCCTGGTGGCTCAGATGGTGAAGAAGCCCTGTGATTCTAATTTGCAGACAAGATTAAGAAACCCTGGACTAGCCCCCAATCACTCAGATGGTAATTAACAAGGGTGGAATTCAGGCATTCTGACATCAGGTTAATGCTCATGGAATTGTATTTGGCATAATGATCAAAGAGAACCATTAACCTCAACCAATATTTAAGTTTCTCAACAGAACAGAGTTTCCAAATTTCTCTGGCCATAAGAATCAACTCAGTTGGGTGTTAAAAATACAGATTCTGAGCATCTTCCACAGAACTTTCTGATTCCATAGGTTTGGAAAGGCCCAAAGGCCTGGAGTATGCGCATGCTTCACAAGCCACCTTAGTCTACTTGGGATGCTGTAACAGACCCTGGGTGGCTTGTAAAAAATAGGAATTTCTCAGTTCTGGGGGCTGGGCAGTCCAAGAGCAAGATACTGGCAGATTCGGTGGCAGGTGAGAGCCCTCTTTCTGGTTCACGAATGGCTGTCCTCCTACTGTGTCTGCACACACGGAGAGAGCTTTCGGGGTCTCTTTTATGAGGGGAGTAGCACACGCATGCTCAGTCATGTCCGACTCTTTTCGACCCTCTGGACTGAAGCTCGCCAGGCTCTTCTGTCCATGGGATTTTCCAGGCAAGAATACTGGAGTGGATTGCTATTTCCTCCTCCAAGGGATCTTCCTGACCCAGGGAGTGAACCCACACCTCCTGTATCTCTTGCATTGCAGGTGGATTCTTTAGTACTCGAGCCATGAGGCAAGCGCCTTTGGTTGTTCTTCAGTCACTGTCATGTCTGACTGTTTACGACCCCATGGACTGTAGCACGCCAGGCTCCTCTGTCCTCTACTATGTGCTGGAGTTTGCACAAATTCATGTCTGTTGAGTCAGTGATGCTGTCTAACCATATCATCCTTGCTGCCCTCTTCTTTCGCCTTCAATCTTTCCCAGCATTAGCCTCTTTTCCAATGAGTCAGCTCTTCACATCAGGTGGCCAGAGTAGTGGAGTTTCAGCTTCAGCATCAGTCCTTCCAATGCATATTCAGGGTTGATTTCCTTTAGGATTGAGGAGTTTAATCTCCTTGCAGTCCAAGGGACTCTCAAGAGTCTTCTCCAACACCACAGTTCAAAAGCATCAATTCTTTGGTGCTCAGCCTTCTTTATGGTCTAACTCTCACATCCATACATGACTACTGGAAAACCATAGCTTTCACTATATGGACCTTTGTTGGCAAAGTGATATCTCTGCTTTTTAATATGATGTCTAGATTTGTCATGGCTTTCCTTCCAAGGAGCAAGCATCTTTTAATTTCATGGCTGCAGTCACCATCTACAGTGATTTTGGAGCCTCCCAAAATAAAATCTATCACTGCTTCCACTTTTTGCCCTTTTATGAGGACACTAATTCTATTCATGAAGACTCTGCTCTCATGACCTGATCACCTCCCAAAGGCTCTACCCCAAATACATTGGGGATTAGATTTCAGCCCATAGATTTGGAAAGACACACACATTTACAGTCTATAGAACAAGTGCTTACATGATTTTTAGGGTAAAATAAAACTGGAAGAAACTATAACAAAAAATATCAAACCACATCATTCAGTACATAATAGTACTATTGAATGTCAAAGTTAGGTTTAAAACATGGCTAAGGATTAATGAAAAGACATTACCCAACACAAAGCCAAGAGAAATAATTGACACTCACCCTGGAAAGATCTAGTTGTATAAAACTATTTATTCATTAATTCAAGAAATTTTCTTTAAAAAAAAATTGTGTGTCAGGTCTTAGTTGCAGCAAGTGGGATCTATGATCTTTGTTGCAGCATGCAGGATCTTTAGTTCTTGCCTGACCAGGGACTGAAACTAAGCCCCCTACATTGGGAGTTCAGGGTCTTAGCCACAGGACCATCAAGGAGTCCTCAAGAAACTTACACATCTAAAGCACTTTGGTAGTTAAAGACAAGATAAAGTCAGAATTTTTGCTCTCAAAGACCTAATTATCTATGTACATATCTTGTGGGAAAACACAACCCGTTTGAGCTGAGTATGGGATAAGTCCAGGAGTCCTTATTTTCCTGAGAAAGTTACCATTTAAGATTGCTTCAGCAAGCCTGGAATGAGAACTCTAACAGGCAGGTTGTGCTAATAATAAGAGAAGGGCCAGGAGGTACTAGGATACCCTAAACTCAGAGTTGAAGGACACCTCCAGTGAAAGTCTGACCTTGCGGCAGGAGACAGTGATCATTCTTGTGTGAATGAGTCCAGAAAGAGGGGAGTGAACGTCAGGACTGATGAAGACAAGATAACAAGCAGGAATCGGTTGGAAGGTGAGTAAGGCAAATTAAGAATGATAAAGGTTTTGAATTTCTTGATCAGGCATTTGATTTTGATGTAACCTTTGGAAGATTTTATAGCTGGGACTGAAGCCAGGAAATCATAATAGTGTTTAATTAACTTCATACTTTAAAAGTAATTCTGAGACGTAGATTCTATCTTCTATTACTCGACACATCATCACCCCTTCCACCATCACCTAACATACCCAGACAGTCACACTACACATACATGCAATTCTTAGCATAAAGCAGGTACAAAAATAAGTACTAAAAATACTTATATTGCAACCATCTAAACTGGCTTAGTATTGAAGTATCAATACAATCCACCTATACAACCCTAGGTGGAAAGATTTTAAGTTCCAGGTAAGAAACACCCGGGACTGGAAAGATAATGGAAATAAGATTGAGAACAGTGGACAGAAAAGCTGCGCAACACTAGTTAAAGAAACCGTAGTCCCTTGTACTGAACCACAAACTTAAAGTGAAACAGAATTTAATAGCTAACTGAATATGAGGTAACCTACTAGAAAGGAATTCAAAATAATTTTGAGGCTTTTCAGCTTGCCTGAACATATAAGAGAAAGAGCTCTGGAAGGAAAACATGGTTGAGTCATGTCAAATTGGATATAATAAGTTCTAATTAAACAAATGATAAACCTTCCTAGTAGTGATATCCTGAATCTACAAGTAAAATAGAAAAGCCCTGATATATATATATATATATATATATATATATATATATATATATGAAAAATCAATTCATGATACCTGTTCCCACTCAGATCTGGACTACATCTGACCCCCATGAAAAGCAGAGATTTTCTTTTTTAATTGGAGGAAAATTGCTTTACAATTTTGCATTGGTTTCTGTTGTACAACAATGCAAATCGATCATAAATATATTTCCCCTCCTTCTAGAGCCTCAGTCTCCTCCCCCATCACACCCTTCTAAGTCACCACAGAGCGCCAGGCTCGGCCCCTGTGCAATACAGCAGCCTCCCACTAGCCATCTACTTTACACGATAGTGTACATATGTCAACACTACTCTCTCAATTGGCCCACCCTCTCCTTCACCTGCTGTATCCAGTCCGTTCTCTACATCTGCATCTCTATTCCTTCCCTGCAAATGCGTTCACCAGTACCATTTTTTTCTAGATGCCGTACATAGGCATTAATATAAGATTTGTTTTTCTGTTTCTGACTTACTTCCCTCTGTATAACAGGTTCTAGGTTCAGGAAAGCAGAGATTCTTAGAACCACTTCTAGCTTTTCCAGTCCCAATGCTCTTCTACATGTTTTCATAACCAGCTCAAGACTGTCACCCAGGAATAAAATCACTTGGAAATAGGAAAACTAGAACCTGAACTAGTGCAAGGATCTCCCCATTAAGGAGTCTCTAAGATTTACCTAAGCAGTTCTCATTTGACATGGCAGCAGCAACAGCAAGCAGAAGAAAGCCACAGACTTTTAGCACTGGAAGGAATTTTAAAGATTGGTCTAGAGGTCAGAAGCATAAAATGTTAAATCAATAAGGAATCTGAAATCAATAAGAAAGCATATAACCAGGATTTCCAAATACTTTCAAAGGTAAGGATCTTTTTCTATTTATTTCTAGTGTCAAAATTTTAATCTTCCTTATATCTGCAAATTGTAAAATTCAGTATGTACACTATAAAACAAATCCAAGCATTACCACAGAATATAAGTGAAAATGCAACTTTCCCCCTCCTCCAACCTCAGCCCAAAGATCACTCCCTAGAGACAGCCTCTGTTAACATTTTAGTGAATATCATTAAAAGCCTATGCTCATATATAAAATATTTACTTAAATAGAATCATATTTCACATGGTGTTGTGCAAGCTGCTATTTTCACTCAAAAGAAAAAGAAAGAAAGAAAACATCTTGACCTCATTTTTAAAATAGCTGCCAGTGTTCCCATACCTAAATGTACCATAATTTAGTTAACTAACCCTTCCTTTAAAAGGACAATTTACTGTTTTTTTTAAAGTTTTAATATTATAAACATGTTGTGATGCTCATCTCCAAATGTTCACTTTTATACATTCACCTAATTATTTCTGTGGGAAAAAAAAATCCTAAAAGTGGAAATGTGAGATCACAGGCATGCACAATCAACATTTTTATATATTGCCAAGTTACACCCCATAAAGCAATGTAAAATTTTTTATTTCTAACCCAAGCGTCCATTAGCGGATATGTGGATAAAAAAGTTGTGATCTATATATATCATATATTATTCTCCCTGAGTAGGAAATGGCAATCCCACTCCAGTATTCTTGCCTGGAAAATTCCATGGACAAAGGAGCCTGGTGGGTTATAGCCTATGGGGTCACAAACAGTCGGACACGACTGAATGATTGAGTATGCACACATAATATTATTCAGCCATAAAAAAGGAAATCCTACCATTTTCAACAACACCAAAGCAGCATCATGTTAAGTGAAAAAATCAGAGAAACACAAATACTATATGATCTCGCTTACATGTGGCATCTAAAAAAAGGCAAAAACCTCCAAACTCATAGAAAGACAGATCAGACTTGTGGGTTACTATAGGCCAATGGTGTGAAGAGGGAGAAACAGCAGGATGATGACTAAAAGTACAAACTTTTAGTCATAAGAGAGGTAGGTACTAGGGACATAATATCAGAGAAGGCAGTGGCGACCCACTCCAGTCCTCTTGTTTGGAAAATCCCATGGACAGAGGAGCCTGGAAGGCTGCAGTCCATGGGGTTGCTAAGAGTTGGACACGACTGAGCGACTTCACTTTCACTTTTCACTTTCATGCATTGGAGAAGGAAATGGCACCCCACTCCAGTGTTCTTGCCTGAGAATCCCAGGGACGGAGGAGCCTGATGGGCTGCCATCTATGGGGTCGCACAGAATTGGACACGACTGAAGCGACTTAGCAGCAGCAGCAGCAGGGACATAATATACAACCTGATGACTGTAGCTAACACTGCTCCATGATACACAAGATATTTGTTAAGAGACTAAAGTCCAAGAGGTCTCATCATAAGAGAACTTTTTAATTTTTATTGTACCTGTATAAGAGGATGGATGTCAGTTAAACCTACTGTAATACTCATCTCACAATACACATAAATCAAACCATCAAGCTATACACTTGAAACTTCTATAGGGATATATGTCGATTATTTCACCATAATACTGGAAAAATTTTGTTTTTATCCTCAGTTTATGAGAGTACGGACTTTGTCCATGTCCGATATCTTCAACACTAAGAATTATGCTTTTTCATGTTTGACAGTGTGATAAAAATGTTTTTAAGTTGAAAATTTTGTATTGAAAAATTCTTTTGAAAAATTTTACTAGTTTAATTTCTTCTTTTATGAATTGTCTGTCCCTGGGCTTTTCAGTGGGAGTGTTCATGAGAACCCTTCTTCAATACTAAAAATTCTTACTCTCTCCCACTAAATAGCAATATTAATTACATACATAATTTTGACCAATAAAATACAGAATATAAAGTTACTGTTAACTCATTAATGACCAAGAGAGAGTAACAGGAACCAGATGTATGCCTCTACCTGAAACAAGTAAAACAGATAATGCCATTCAAATATTAGATATTAGGGGAAATATTTATCCTTCCATCCCTCCACTGAAGTCCCTGGCACTGATTTCTTTTTCTCTTCCATCTCCATAATTTTGCCTTTTCCAGAATGTCATATAACTGGAGTCATACCGTGTGAGACCTTTTGGACTGGCTTCTTTCACTTAGCAGCATGCTTTTAAGGTTCCCTCCACGTCTTTTCTTAATAGCAAACTTTTAAACACTGACTAATATTTCACTGTGTGGAGGTTTATTTATCTGCTCACCCATTAAAAGACATCTTGCTTGCTCCAAATTTTGGACAGTTGTGGAATAAAGCTGCCATAAATGTTCATGTGTAGGTTTTTGTGTGACATGTTTTCAACTTATTTGCATAAAAACTAGGAAGTGAAATTAGAGGTTAGTGTGTTAACAGCATGTTTAGTTTTATGAGAAACTGCCAGATACTGGGTTTCCCAGGTGGTGCTAAAGGTAAAGAACCTGCCTACCACTGCAGGAGACCTAAGAGATGTGGGTTCAATCCCTGGGTCGGGAAGATCCTCTGGAGTGTAGGAAATGGCAACCCACTCCACTATTCTTGTCTGGAAAATACCATGGCTAGAGGAGCCTGGCGGGCTACAGTCCATAGAGTCACAGAAAGTTGGACATGACCTAACGACTTAGCATACATGCACACCAGACTATCTTCCAAAGTGGCTATATCAATTTATATTTGCCCCAGCAATGAATGATGGTTCCTTTTGCTTTACATTCTCAAATGTATTTGGTGTTTTTCAGTGTTTTGGATTCTAGTAGGTGTGCACTGGTATCTTGTTTTAATTTGCAATTCCTTAAGGACAAAAGCACAAGCTGGAATCAGGATTGCCAGGAGAAATATCAGTAACCTCAGATATGCAGATGACACCACCCTTATGGCAGAAAGCAAAGAGGAACTAAAGAGCCTCTTGATGAAACTGAAAGAGAAGAGTGAAAAATCTGGCTTGAAACTTAACATTCAGAAAACGAAGATCATGGTATCTGGTCCCAATACTTCATGGCAAATAGATGGGGAAACAATGGAAACAGTGATAGACTTTCTTTTCTTGTGCTCCCAAAATCACTGCAGATGGTGATTGCAGCCATGAAATTAAAAAGACACTTGCTCCTTGGAAGAAAAGCTATGACCAACCTAGACAGCATATTAAAAAGCACAGACATTACTTTGCCAACAAAGGTCTATCTAGTCAAAGCTATGGTTTTTCCAGTAGTCATGTATGGATGTGAGAGTTGGACTGAAAGCTGAGCACTGAAGAATTGATGTGCTTTTGAACTGTGGTGTTGGAGAAGACTCTTGAGAGTCCCTTGGACTGCAAGGAGATCCAATCAGTCAGTCCTAAAGGAAATCAGTCCTGAATATTCAGTAGAAGGACTGATGTTGAACCTGAAACTTTGGCCACCTGATGTGAAGAACTGACTCATTGGAAAAGACACTGATGCTGGGAAAGACTGAAGGCAGGAGGAGAAGGGGATGAAAGAGGATGAGATGGTTGGACGGCATCACTGATTTGATGGACATGAGTTTGAGCAATCTCCGTGAGTTGGTGGACAGGGAAGCCTGGCATGCTGCAGTCCATGGGGTTGCAAAGAGTCGGACATGATGGAGTGATGGAACTGAAGTGAACTTAACAACATCATAGGGGAGATGAATAATTAGGATAAAGGCTGGGCTATAATAATATTCAAAAAATATAATGGCTTAAATAACAACGAACTTTATTTCCTTCTCATAAAACAGTCCACTATGGGCAAATCAGGTGGTCATGCAGGGATCCATCTCTTTGTCATCCTCAAAGTATTTCCCTCATCTGCATGGCCAGACACGATCCAACCTGTGGGAAAGGGGGGAAGGCAAAGGTAAGGCGTGTGTTTCTTTCAAAGGCATGACCCGACAGTTACACACATGTTTTTCAGTCACATTGTATTGGCCAGAACCTGTTCACATGGCCATGCCATGCCATAAAGGAAGCTAGAAAATATAGTCTTCCGCTGGGCAAAATGTGCTCGGTTGAAATTCGTATTACTGTAGAAAAAAGAATAAATAGTGAGACATGATTAACAGTATCTGTTACTAGTTACAGACACTAACAGTACTTGCCAAAGAAATGGAGTTAAAATTAGAATAGAAGGGGCTTCCCTGGTGGACCAGCATTAAGAATCTGCGTGCCATTGCAAGGTACACAGGTTCAATCCCTGCTCTGTGGCAGATCCCACATGCTGCAAGCTGATGAACCACAACTACTGAACCTGTGCTCTAAAACCTGAAAGCCACAACTACTGAGCCTATGTGCCCTAAAGCCCATGCTCCACAAGAGAAGCCACCCCAATGACAAGCCTGCACACAGCAACGCGAGAGTAGCCCCCATTCTCCGCAACTAGAAAAAAGCCCGCATAGAGCAATGAAGATGCAGCACGCCAATAAATACACAGATAAAATTTTCATTTAAAAAGTAGAAGAGGAAAAGTACATCTAATTGGGAATTAGGAAATAGGGGTTATAGTCCTAATTCAGCCTTATTCTGATCAAACCAAATTTTGACCCGTGTGTTTCAACCTGAGTTCTTAGTGAGTCTTCTAAACTGTCCCTCTGCACAGAGAAAAAGACACAGCAAAGACCTAGACTGCACCTCCCTAATCTTTCAGTTAAGTCCTGTTTTTATTAGACAGTGACCCTTTGAGGTGGTCATTATCCACAAGTCTGCCAAAACCAAGGCATTGCTATGACCTCTGAGCTAAAATTTGACCAGATCCCAACACAGTTCCTAATGAGAAGCAGGGTTATACTGGATGGCACATGATTAGATAAAATTCTCCACTGGCAGTGAATAAGATGTCCTTTTTTATGCTGTCACCAGCAATTTTCTTGCAGAAGTTTCAGTGAGTGATACTGGGGGTGGAAGTGTAGGGAGCTGTATTATTTATATATAAATCTAAGCTGGTGCAGCAATGAAAATAATTACCTTTCTCTTCAGTGTAAAATAAGCCTTTTCATTGTAGCCTTAATTTTGAAAGGAAAGGAAGTTAATTTTAATTAACGAAAGTTAATGCTTTTAATTAAACATCTGTTCTATTTTCACATGCACATAGAAGTTTGCTTAAAGATATAATCAGTCCATCCTAAAGGAAATCAACGCTGAATATTCATTGGAAGGACTGATGCTGAAGCTGAAGTTTCAATACTTTGACCACTTGATGTGAAGAGCCAATTCATTGGAAAAGAGCCTGATGCTGGGAAAGATTGAAGGCAAAAGAAGGTGTCGGCAGAGGATGAGATGGTTAGATAGCATCACTGACTCAATGGACATACATTTGAGCAAACTCCAGGAAATAGTGGAGGACAGAGGAGCCTGGCATGCTGCAGTCCATGGGGTCACAAAGAGTCGGACACGACAAAGCAACTGAACAACAAATAACTAAATGATGAGAGTAATTCCAGTGGCCATGTATGGATGTGAGAGTTGGACTGTGAAGAAAGCTGAGCACCGAAGAATTGATGCTTTTGAACTGTGGTGTTGGAGAAGACTCTTGAGAGTCCCTTGGACTGCAAGAAGATCCAACCAGTCCATTCTAGAGATCAGTCCTGGGTATTCTTTGGAAGGAATGATGCTGAAGGTGAAACTCCAGTACTTTGGCCACCTCATGTGAAGAGTTGACTCATCGGAAAAGATTATGATGCTGGGAGGAGTTGGTGGCAGGAGGAGAAGGGGACGACAGAGGATGAGATGGCTGGATGGCATCACCAACTCTATGGACGTGAGTCTGGGTGAACTCCGGGAGTTGGTGATGGACAGGGAGACCTGGCATGCTATGATTTCATAGGGCTGCAAAGAGTTGGACACAACTGAGCAACTGAACTGAAACTGAATAATAGAAGCTTTGTTTTGCTATGTACAGAACACAACTGATCACAAGAATTAAACAAAAACTGACCAATATATTTAGTACATATCCTTGAGTACATCTAATTTCTGTATTACAAGATACAGTGAATAAACAACTTTATCTCCTCCAGTAAAATTTAGCTTAATCCTTCTTTAAATTTTGATCACTGATAAAAATTAAACAAATTTAATAACTTTTAAAACATCATTTTTTTCAAAATTTACTCCTATAGATTATCTAATTTTAATCACCTAGCAACTCTGAAGCAAAATAATTTTTCTTAATGAACAGAGATTTGCATGTGTAGCTCATATTAAACACATTGATAATAATTTAAGCTCTACCTAGCAGGTACCAAAAGAGTATAGATGATGATGTCAAAGATGGGTCATAAAAGGATTTCAGAGCTGTAGAAAGCGGTATCTTTCTGGATGAATGGCAGAGCAAATATTTGCTTTATGGTGCCCATTCACCAAGAGGCACAAGGATTCTGCCTCACTTGCTCTTGTTGGCTGAGAGCACAAGCAGCATTCAGAACATTAAAATATATTACAAACAGTACACTAACATGTATGATATGTAGACTGATAATTTGTCTATATCTATATTCATACATACACTTTATGCATGTATATGTGTTGATATATATATGTGTGTATGTGTGTTAATTGTTTCTTCTCCAGCCCTAAGCAAACAGCAATCTACTTTGTCTCTGTAGATTTCCCTATCCCAGACTTTATATGAATGGGATCATATAATACATTGACTTTTGTGGTGAATTCTTTCACTTAGAATGTTTTCAAGGTTCATCCAAGACACAGCATATATCAGTATTTTGTCTTTTTCACGACCCAATAATATTCCACTGCACTACATTTTATTATTCATTCATCCACTTATAGTTGGATTGTTTTTACCTTTTGACTGCTTTGAATAATGCTGCCATATGTGCAAGTTTTTGTGTGGACAGAGGTCTTCATTTCTTGTAGCTATATACATAGGAGTGGAATTGCTGGGGCATATGTTGTTAACTATGGACTTCACTGGTGGCTCAGACGGAAAAGCGTCTGTCTACAATGTGGGAGACCTGGGTTCCATCCCTGGGTCCGGAAGCTGGAGAAGGAAATGGCAATCCACTCCAGTACTATTGCACCTGAGGAACTGCCTGATCATTTTTCAAAGTGGATACATCCTTCTACATTCCCACCAGCAACGTTTGAAGGTTCCTATTTCTCCACATTCCAGCTTGGATTTTTCTTTAAATAATAGCTTATTTGCTAAGAATGCTGGCACAGGAAAGGAGGGCAACACCCCAAGGAGCTAGCAGAGGCCATACAGCCCTGGACAGTCTACTTTCCAATTCTTCTAATGTGGGAGTAAAATAAATCTCTATCTCATTTAATCCACTGTTATTGTGTGTCTCTGCTAAGGGCAGCCTAACACAATTCCTAATTCATATGGTCCCATTAGCAATCTAGAACCTGGGAAGCACCCCCCAAAAGATCATTGAATATGTAAAGATTTTTGATCCTGCTACATTCTAGAAAATGCACATTATTTCTTCCACAATTTCACATCCCAGCATTCAATAGCCATTCTCTTCTTAGTACCTGTGTTCCAATTATCTGCATTTTGAGGTGATACTGTGAACACACAAGCAGCTTGCCATCCGACTGGCTCTAGATGTCTAGATTTGGCTCATTAACAAATGTATCCACCCCAAAGCCAATCTTCTCAGAAATTGTTTCTGGTTCTCCCTAGCATCTTGTGGGTGCTCTGCAAGACTGAAACAACTTGATATACAGATGCAATCGAAGTATTATAAATGGAGCAATTTTTCAAATGGGAAGGGAAAGCCCTCACTGTGGCAGTGCAGGGCAAGCACCAGTTTATTATTTCTTCCTTTAAGTATTATCCCCAGTGTTAGGACAACCCGAATAATGATGAAAAGTCATTTAACACCTTATGTTAAACTCTTTATGTTAAACTCAAGGCATTTACCTTTTGTAAGGTAAAAGGAAACCTGAGTAATTAGTTTCACGAATCAGCTTTCTTTCTCACCCCCCCAGTACCTGTGTTCCAATTATTTGCATTTTGAGAAGATGCTGTGAATACACAAGCAACCTGCCATTCTACTAGCTCTAGATGTCTAAAGCTCATTAACAATGTATCTACCACAAAGCCAATCTTTAATAAATAGGGTTTCTAATATGTTTTCAGGTAACTAGTAAATAACCATCGGTGGAAAGAACATTAGAATCAGGAAACTTTGTGACCTATTTCTCTCTCAATGCTTTAATTAACTAATTGACACATTCAGCCAACATTTATTGAGCAACTACTATGTTACAAATAACACTTCATTCTGTTAAAAAAAAATTTCTTTGTTCGATACAGGATACAGGATGCTTGGGTCTGGAGCATGGGGATGATCCAGAGAGATGATATGGGGTGGGAGGTGGGGGGGGTTTCAGGAATGGGAGCTCGTGTACACCTGTGGCTGATTCATGTCAATGTATGGCAAAACCAATACAGTACTGTAATGTAGAATAAAGTAAAAATAAAATTTAAAAAATTAAAAAATAAACTCCCTAAGCTAGGTGTTTACAGTAAGTTAATGGTTCTTAGAATCAAATATTTTAAAACAAAATATCTTAATCATCTCCCTTTTGCAAGGAAGTCTTTTTTTCTCATTTTAAAAGGACTTTTCCCCCCTTTTTATAAACAGGACAATCATTTGGCCTGTGTTGTCAACAGATTCATTTGAGCACTTCTTATAAATGCCAGTTATATAGGAGCAATGTTTTTCTCTTCCCAAATTTCTCCTGAATCTCAGCTTCTTGTCAATCTGCTGTTCTGTAGATCCTATTCATTCAGCATTTGGTTTATTCACAAACATTTTTTAAGGACTTGATATTTGCTCAGCTCTGTTATTTTGTGGCCTACTGGGACAAGCTCAAATTCATCTATGACAAACAGAAACCCCAAAGAATATATCCAGAGAATTATGTCAACTTAAAAGTTATATAAATTCCTGGAGCTGTACCATCTTACTACCTTTTTATTAAAAGATCAACATCTTCTCCTATACTTTTTCTGTTTCCATCTTGGTCAGACACCTTTCTATCGTGTGTTAGCCATTCAGTCCTATCGCACTTTTGCAACCCCATGGACTGTAGCCCTCCAAGCTCCTTTGTTCATAGAATTCTCCAGGCAAGAATATTGGAGTGGGTTGCCACTTCCTTCTCCAGGGGATCTTCCTGATCCAGGGATTGAACCCAGATCTCCTGAATTGCAAGAGGCTTCTATGTTTGAGCCACCAGGAAGCCCCTTTCTATCTTGAGATTAAACTAAATCTCTTGGTTCAGACAACCCTGGATTCAAACTTATGCTCAACATCCTATTGGCTGAATGTCTTTATGGCACTCTGGGCAATGTTTACATCTGTAAAATATGGATAATACTCTACCCACATTATTGGGTTGCTGAAGGATTACAGTAAAGTATACAGCATATGCCTGGCACATAACAAGCAGCCCATTCATGTTATCTGTGGATTTCAGGCTTATTTACGTCATTACTCAGTAATCATCCTTCCTCTCACCCTGTTAAATTGTTTCAATCGGTGACTAGTCAATGAACCTTTTAAGAAATATATAACATGAGGGATGAGTCATAGCACATTAGGACTGCTTTTTCAGCATAGACGATTTTAGCAAGCAACACCTTTTCTTCATGTGATCACGGCAAGGTACTCAAAAACAAGACTTTGGTTCTTTCCTGTTGACAAAGAATAAGAGAAGATGAAATTACTTAAGTGTCAGTAACCCAAGTAAAAAGATATGTGAAAAATGGGGACGGAAAAAAAAAGGTATATATAGTTGTTTTTCTTTTCATAGAGCCTTTTAACATTAAGCCCCAACTTGATTTCCAGATAGAGGCCTCTGTAACTTTTTTGGCGTTGGAGTCAAGACGTGTCCTGTCCTCTGAAGCCACGGAAATCTATCGTGGAGACAAGCAGCACGCGCAAAGCTCTGCACAGTGGGAACGCTGGGGCGTTCGCGGCTGCTCCCACCTGTCGGCCAGGTCATTGTGACGCAAATTCTATGGACTCGTGGAACACCTGCGGGAGAGCCGGGGCGGGGTCACCCTGGGCGGTAGATCCGAGCGGGGGCACCCCAGGAGATGGGGGGTGGAGGAAGGACCCGAGGGAGCAGAGAGGAGACTCACTCCCCCATCCCGGACCCGCCCCAAACAAGGTGAGGCCACCGGCCCCTGCCTCCTCTGGGTCCCGGGGTCCTGCTGAGAGGGGTCGCCCGGGGGCGTCCTCGGAGGGGAGAAACGGGGAGGGGAGGCGACGGCGGGGTCCCGGCCCTAGGCGCCCGCTGGGAGGCGAGGGCGCCCGCTCCCCCGACCGCTGCGCTGCGCTGCGGCGCGCACGGGCTCCGCCGGCTGCGATTCCGGCTGGCGGCGACCGCCGCAGGAAGGACCGGTTCCTGTGCTCCCTCCGCCCCCTTCCCGCGCCTTCTGCTGACGCGGACGTCGGGTGAGGGAGCTGGAGGAACGCTCCGTTCGCGGCCGGGAGGCTCCCGGGGGCCGGGGCTCCGAGGTACCTGCCCTCCGGGGCCCGGGCGGGGGCGAGCCGGGCGGGCGGCAGGCTGCCGCGGGAGATTCCCGGCAGCCGGGGCGGTCGGGGGCGCCAGCCCGGGGCTGCCAGCCCTGCCCTCCGCGCGCTGGGTGACAGACAGGTCGCCTCCTCCTGCGCCCTCACGCCGGTGCGGGCCCCGCCACAGCCCCTGCCCCTTCCCCGCCTCCGCCCTGGGGCCTGGGAAGGTCTGGAGGAGGCGCGCGCCTGGAGCGCGCGCGCCCGCCCCGGGGCAGCGGGAGGGAAGCGTTCCGGGCGCCGGCCGCACCTCCGGACTCGGTCGGCAGCACCCTTCCCCCCTCCGCCCGCCCCACCCGCGCCGGGCCTCGCCTCCCCGGCCCTTCCGGCCCCAGGACCCCCGCCGTCCCTCCTGGGCCGGGACTTGACTTGTTGCCGAGTTCACCTGCCGCAGCTCCCGGTGTTCGGCTTTCTCTCTTCGCCCCATTCCCCATCTGTGGCGGAGGTGGAGGGAGCCCTGGAAGCACGCGCACCAGGAGGCCTGAGGTGATCCCCCAACCGGTGAGGCGCTCCGAGCCTCGGACCGGACTGGAGCGGGAGCCCCTAAGCAGGCCAGGTCCCCGCGAACCCCGCGCGCCCGTTTCCTTCGGGGGCCGCTGACGCCGCCTTTCCTGCCTCGCGCTGTCCTGCTTCCTCCAGGAACGAACATATCCTGTTATTACGTCTGCCTTTGCCCAGAGCGACTGTCCATTAACCTTTCCCGTTGCCTTTTGACTTGGCGTGCCCCTAGAGGCCCCTCAGC
Source organism: Nanger dama (assembly GCA_917880005.1). Taxonomy (NCBI): domain Eukaryota; kingdom Metazoa; phylum Chordata; class Mammalia; order Artiodactyla; family Bovidae; genus Nanger; species Nanger dama. The sequence continues at coordinate 45,810,234 of CAKJTW010000007.1, forward strand.
TTCTCTTTGGGCGTCTTAAAAACGGTGCGTGAGCCTTTTCCCTGGCGAAAGGCATATAGTGTAGAAAGGGAATTGGGTTCTCTTCTAGAACCATAAAAAATTATCACGAGAAAGGGTGCTGGGTGGCAGCCTTAGTATCTGAGATCTGGTAACTTTATAAAAATTATCAGGGCCTGGAAAATGTACTACCAGCTGGCTTGAAAATGATATTGACTGTAGGAAGAAAAGCACAGAAGGCATTGGCCATTCATGTCCTATAAATTATGACTCATTGCAAACATGTCCATGTCCAAACATTTCAGTAAAAACTCGCCAGAAAAATACCAAGTTGGTTTCTGAAGGCCTTTAGTTTGTTTTTCTTTCTTTCTTTTTTTTTTTTTTGAGATCTGAACTGTTCCCTGGGCTGAGGATTCCCAGTAGGAAATGCCCACTAGTTTGTAATCAGTGGTCCAGATTCTGTTTCTTACATTCTATTCAAGGCACACTTTTTTTTTTTTTTACTTTTAATTAAGTTTTCAAGTCAGTTTTTTGTTTGTTTGTTTTGGGTTTTAGTCTTTGTTTTTGATACATCATGTGTAGAGAATACATGCCATAGGGGCAAAATTCTTTGACTGCCAAATATATATCTAATTTAAGGAGATGTGAGCGACTTCATTTTCACTTTTCACTTTCATGCATTGGGGAGGGAAATGTCAACCCACTCCAGTGTTCTTGCCTGGAGAATCCCAGGGACGGAGGGCCTGGTGGGCTGCCGTCTATGGGGTCGCACAGAGTCGGACACGACTGAAGCGACTTAGCAGCAGCAGCAGCAGCCTTCAAATTGTATCTTTTTCTGCACTAAATAGGTAAAGAGTTGTACGGCTATTATAGAATGAATCTTTAGAAAATGACAGTTAAGCTGTTGAATACTAATTATAATAGTGGAGAGACCCAAGACTAAAAAGCTGATTGTGGACACTCAGCCTAATGGAGCATTAATTGCTAAAGATACCGGATAGTAAACGCTTGGGAACTTTATTTTATGGCTCTTTACTTCATTTGATCCACTTTTGTATCTTATCTGACTGCTTTCTCTGAGCATCTTTATTGCCATGCATTTCTCTCCACGTCAGGCTTATGAAAAGACAGAAGATTTTGTTACCCAAAAACCTTCAAAACTGCTGCATTTTTAGTGTATTTGACTAAAGAGTACATTTTTTTTTCAGGTGCCGGCAGGTTTATCAGAGAAAGAGATGTGTGGCAACTGTGAAATGATATGGCAGGGTCAACCTGTTTCCGTGTGAACTTTTAAGTTACAGAAACCTCATACCAGGAGAACGTGGTAAAGTTAATAGGCCACAGGATCAGGAAGAATTTTTCCTTTTATTGGTTGAGCTGTACACCTGGAAGCCTGAGGATGGGTGGGAACATTTAGGATCAGTGCACTAGCTACTAATGTCCTTTTATTCCATCTGCATTTTCAAATTTATGGGAACCATGGACAAGGATGCTATCTGTATGTTTATGTCCATGAGGCAACATAGATCACTGATTAATTCACCTTTTCCCTCTCTTCACCCCCATCCAGAATCTGCCTCAGTAAAGCCTTTAAACTCAAATACCAGTATAGGAGGAACATTCCCCCCTCCGCCTCCCGCCCCCCAGCTGTCACATTTTATACCACTGCCATATCTAGTGCCATGGAGGATGGGCAAGGACAGGCTTTGGATCCCAGAGGAGCAGGATTGGAGCCCCAGCTGCAACACATAGTTAGCCGTGACCTTGAACAAGTTACTTCAGCTTTCTAGGTCCTTTTTGCTTATCTATAGAGCAGGAATTGGAAAGGCGATGGCACCCCCTCCTCTTGCCTGGAAAATCCCACAGACGGAGCTGCAGTCCATGTGGTCACTAAGAGTAGGACACGACTGAGCAGCTGCACTTTCCCTTTTCACTTTCATGCATTGGAGAAGGCAATGGCAACCCATTCCAGTGTTCTTGCCTGGAGAATCCCAGGGACGGGGGAGCCTGGTAGGCTGCTCTCTGTGGGGTCGCACAGAGTAGAACACGACTGAAACGACTTAGCAGCAGCAGCAGCAGAGCAGGAATATCTACCATATATATATATATATATATAAGATTTTCACAATAAATAGGACTCAAGTTGGGCTTCCCCCATGGTGTTAGTGGTAAAGAATCTGCCTGCCAGTTCAGGAGACATGATTCAATCCCTGGGTCAGTACAATCCCCTGAAGAAGGAAATGGCAACCCACTCCAGTATTCTTGCCTGGAGAATCCCATGGACAGAGGAGCCTTGCAGGTTACAGTCTGTGGGGTCACAAAGAGTTGGACAGGACTGAGCACACACACACAGCAGGACTCAAATAATAGTAGATTAATTATTCTTTCACATGCTAAACATATGTGCTGTCTATATTTGAAAAGGATGCTTCTGCCTTTCCCTCATGATACAGAATGCATTCTAGTTGGTTTTGAGTTGTTGCAGTGATTTTGTACCAATACTGAGAATTTGGGCTTTATGGAATCTTCCCTGAAGTTGGAGAATGCAGTTTGTGGTTGAGGAATAAAGCAAAGCTAATTTGTTCCATTAGGGGTAGATCTTCTAAACCCCTGACACTCAAATGTGATCCATGGACCAGCAACATTGACTTCCCTGAGAGCTTGTAAGACAAGTGGAATCTCAGCCCACCCTCCCTCTACCCCATGTCCACTGAATAAGAATCTCTTCTTAACAAGATCCCCAAGTGAGTCCTGTGTACATTAAAGTTAGAGAAGCATTGTCCTAAGCTGGTATTTATTAAACTTTTCTGTCTGATAGAATCATTTATGGGCTTGTTAAGTGTGGCTTCCCAGTCAGGCGTCTCCCATCTACTGTTAACACCTCGGGTAGCTCTGATGCCCCAGGCTTCTCCTCCCACTGATCTTTGAGAACATGCTCACTCAGGGTGTCTGACTCTTAGTGACCTCATGGACTGTAGCCCACCAGGCTTTTCTCTCCATGGGATTTTCCAGGCAAGAACACTGGAGTGGGTTACCATTTCCTTCTCCAGGGGATCTTCCTGACCCAGGGATCAAACCCAGATCTCCTGCATCTGCATGAAAGGCAGGTGGATTCTTTACCACTGAGCCACCTGGGAAGCCCAGTCTTTGAGAAACACTGCACCAAGCTTTGTATGCAGCAGAGTATACCAAGATGGGCCTCTACCCTCTTTAACAAAGCATTTTGGCAGATATGACCTTTGATAGTCAATTCCCTTTGAGGTAAATAGGTGTTATAAATCCCTATCTATCTGCTTAGGAAAATTAGGACTATAGCCATGATTTGCCACTCTGGATAATGCATATGGTAGAACTGCCTTGAACCTCTATACATTCTAGTTAACCATGCTTTCGTGACTCTAGCATCCCAATTAATGCACTGAAGTAATTTCAGATTTCAGTGAATCTCTCCAGGACACAGATGACTCTAAGGTGTTTTATACACACTTTTAAAACAAAGCCTTCCTTCTGTGTGACTCTCGGCCAGTTACTTAGGATAAGTAACTGATTTTGAGCTTCAGCCATAAAATGAGGATGATGTACCCTGGACAGTGTTGCCAGGATAAGCATATTGTGCACAGAGCATTCATGTTGGTGTCTGAGAAGTGCTAGTTCCTCAACTAATAGTAGCTACTTGTCTCATTGTAAACCTAGTGAGAGAATGAGTTCTTGGAGAGTTGAGAAAATGGCATTGCTCATGATGAGAAGTCTCTCCTGCTGGTTAGATGATGTCATTCATCAGGCCTTTGGCCAAATCAGAGAAGAGGGGTTGCCGCTCAGTCTTCAGCAAGTGTTTGTTGCGTGTGTCATGTGCCATACATCGTTCCAGTGCTGGGACTCCCAAGACGAGACCCAGACCCTTCCCTGCTCTGAAGAAGCCTGCAGCCTAGTGTGGGAGATCAGTGGGTCAGGTGACAATGACATTTCAGGAAAGGTAGGGAGAGGTGAAGCCCAGGGCAGAGACACACAACCCAGGTCGGGGAGAGGGCGGAGAAAACTGAGACGATTCATGGAGGAAGTGACCCTTGAGTTAAGCCTTAAAGGGCCAATAAGAATTTGGCAGGTCAGAAAAGGTGATGAGTGGAGGGAGAGTTTCCCACACAGTATCCAGGTATACAGAGGAAGGGAATACTGGCAAATAGTTCTCATGCCTGGAGCCTGATGTACATGTATGTCCTTTACTGTCTGAATGACCTTGGGCAAGTTTGATCACCTGTGAGTTGAGAGGCTTAAATGTATTAATCAGGGTAAGCACAGGACTCATTTCAATTTTGTGCTGTACAGTCATGGAGAACTGGTGGAGATATTAGTAGAAAATAAGGGACTGATGTTAAAAAGCTATTAGAATTAGAGGAAAGTAAAGGAGTAATTTTTAGAAGACATTTTATAGAAAGTACATAAAATCGAAAGAGGATGCCTGAAAAAGACAACTGAATGCAATGAGTTACCATGGGGTCAGATACACGAGGTATATGTATTCAGGGATGACCAATGAGTATATAGATAATGGTATATTGCTAACCCCGAGAGTCTAGACTTGAGAGTGGTAGGTCCCTCTCATTCTGTGGTGAGAGTATTTGTGCAAGAAGTGGTTATAAAATATTGCTGCTGCTTTCCCAGACCACATGTTAAAATCATCCCATTGCTCACCACCATCGTGATCTCTCACACCCACTTCTCTGTTCCCAGAACAGGGCATGAAAACCTAATGGTACTTAGGGGAAATTCAGCCTTCTCTGCATGTTTCTGGGGCAGTGCTGCCTAGGCCAGGGACCAAGGAGCTAATTGTGATAAATGGCACACTTTGTTCTTCTTGGTAGGAACGCTAAGAGCCGCCAGGAGTCTTCAGGGTTTTGTTGTGTATAAGCATGATGGCAGCTATGGGTTTGGGAATAACATAGCACCTGAGCCTGTGATTAGGAGAGATTATTTTTTACAGAAGCTGAGCCCATTATCTGAGCTTCCCTGGTGGCTCAGTGGTAAAGAATCTGCCTGCCAAAGCAGGAGACTCAAGAGACCAGGGTTAGAGCTCTGGGTTGGGAAGAGCCCCTGGAGAAGGAAATGGCAACAAACTCCAGTGGTCTTGCCTGGGAAATCCCATGGACAGAGGAGCCTGGTGGGCTACAGTCCATGAGGTCACAAAAGAGACATAACTCAGCGACTGAATGACAAACTAACAACAAGCCCATTGGGAAGGGCTAGTATGTGTGTGTTTTGATTGGGGGGTGGTGTGATGCAGATGTAATCAGCTCATTGCAGGAGAATAATGAGACTGCGGAGCACCACCAGCATTGGTGTGGGGCAGTTAATTCTCTAGTGGGGAGGGCAGGAGTGGGAGAACCCCTGGGGAGAAGGAGGACAGCTGTTGGGTTGGGGAAGACTTCACTGAGGAGGTGACATTTGTGAAGAGTTGATGTAAGGTTAAGTCGTCGTTTAGTCATTGAGTTGTGTCCACTTTTTTGCAACCCCATGGACTATAGCCCACCAGGCTCCTCTGTCCATGGGATTTCCTAGGCAAGAATACTGGGCTGGTTGCCGTTTCCTCCTCCAGGGTATCTTCCCAACACAGGGATTGAACCTATGTCTCCTCCATTAGCAGGAGGATTTGCATGTTATACAAAGAGTTCAGACAATAGTGTAAAAGATTAGAATGGGTAGATACAAGGATGGTTTTGCCTCTGAAGGCCTAGACTAAGCCCTGACTGTGAATCTAAAAGGAGATGTGTTTAGTAGCTTTTTAGGAGGTAGGATGAAGAGGACTGGGAGACTGGCTATAAAAGAAGAGAAGTCAAGGGCCACTCAGTAGATTTCCTGCTGGTGATTAGCACTGGGACCACGAGGAGAAAAATTGAAGGGGTAGAGATGGAGAGAGAGAATTTTAGTTTTAGAGGTGCTGAATTTGAAGTGCCTGTTGGACATCCGTGAAGATGACCAGAGGGAGTTGATGATTTAAACCCCTCTCCAGAGCTCCAGCAGCTCCCCTTGCGACTCTGTAAAGAATCCACCTGCAATGCAGGAGACACGGGTTCAATCCATGGGTTGGGAAGAAGAGGAGAGAACCTGGGAACCTGGAGAAGAGAATGGCTACCCACTCCAGTATTCATGCCTGGGAAATCCATGGACAGAGTAGCCTGGCGGGGCTGTAGTCCATGGGGTTGCAAAGATTCGTACACGACTGAGCACATACACACACACACACACTACCCACACACACCCCAGAGGGCCATATCCACATTTGAAAGAGTCAGACACAGCTGAGCATGTGTACACACACACACACACACACACACACACACACACACACACACCCCAGAGGGCCATATCCACATTTGAAAGAGTCAGACACAGCTGAGCATGTGTACACATACACACACACACCCATCAGAGTGCCAGATTCACATTCACAAAGAGACATGACTGAGCATGTGTACACACACACACACACACACACCCATCAGAGCACCAGATTCATATTCACAAAGAGTCAGACACAACTGAGCATGTGTACACATACACACACACACACCCCAGAGTGCCAGATCTACATTTTGATACTCCCACTGTCGTCTCTGGAGAGGGGTTTAATTTTGGAAGCCACACAGCTGTTCGTGGAAGCCACAGAAGTGAATTAAATCACCTAGAGAGAGCAAGTAGAGTGTAATAGAAGATAGCCAAGGTTTGCAACCCCATGGACTGCAGAGGAGCCAGGCTCCTCTGTCCATGGGATTCTCCAGGCAAGAATGCTGGAGTGGGTTGCCATTTCCTGCTCTAGGGAGTCTTCCCAACCCAGGGATAGAACCCAGGTCTCCTGCATGGACAGGCAAATTCTTTACCACTGAACCACCTGGGAAATCCTGGAACCTTATAGATCATTGATATTCAAAAGGTGCACACATAGAGGGAAAGGAGCCAACAAAGAAAACTGAAAAGTTGCAAAAGTGTAGAGAGTGTTTACTAAGAAACAGAAGAAGGAAAGCCCACTCAAAGGTCAAGAGAGAGGAGGACCTTCGTTGGGCTCATAGTGAAAACCTTCCTCTGGTGTGGTGGAAAAGGAAGCACACTGCGTGGGCTTAGAACTCCCTCTGTGAAGAGAAGGAAGAGGATGGTGACTGGAGGAAGAAAGAGGCTGAAGATATAATATGGGTTGAAAGCAAAAGGGAGGTTGATTGGCTTGAAAGAGAAGGAATAATAGATGGAGTAAAGTGGGAAGGGGCAAGAGGGTGAGACCGGTCCCTTGTGAGAGGAAGGAAGCCGTGGCTGTAGTCGAGGTGCTGGATGGTCCCCCAAAATGAGTAGTGGTGGTGAGAGGAAGCTGTGAGAGAAAGGGCCCAGTGCCATGCCCAGGGCCATGATTCCCCATAGAGCGTGGGGGAGCCTACTCATCGCCCTCCTGGGGAGTTTCCTCTGCCTCCTGCTCCCTGAAGGCCAGGAGCCAAGCGGCCTTGTGTCTGATGCTTTTTCTCAGTGTTGCCATAGGCGGCGCGGGCGGCGCTGTGGAGTAGGTAAACGTGCCCTGGCGCCACACCCGACCTGGAAGCTCTGTGCCTTTGGGCTACTTCCTGGTGGTTCTTCCTGCTTGTTCTACCTGCCTTACCAGGCGTATGCCCAATGATCCTGTGTTTCCTGATTCCCACCAGAAGAACTGGTCTTGTGCCTTATGTGTTATAATTAATGATTAATAATTTATATTAGTAATAGCAGTTCTCTTGCTGTAATTTATTTCAGAAAACCTCTTCCCTAAGAAAGTAGCAAGAACCTGGAAAAGAGATCTTTTATTAGTTCTCGTATAACACCAACCAGATGACCCAGTTTAGGCAAGGGTGGCTCTGCTAATCAAGGTACATGAAAACACAGAGCTGTCTCCTTCTGCTTCCCTTTACTGTTGACTTCTATTTGAGGGTCTTCCTCTTGCATCTCCCTCCCATTCCTAGGCTGTCTTCACCCCTTGCTCTTGTGCTTGCGTGCTAAGTTGCTCAGTAGTGTCCGACTCTGTGGGACCCCATGGACTGCAGCCCACCAGGCTCCTTTGTCCGAGGGATTTTCCAGGCAAGATTACTGGAGTGGGTGCCATTGCCTTCTCCAGGGGATCGTCCTGACCCAGGGCTGAAACCCACATCTCTTATGTCTCCTGCATTGGCAGGTGGTTCTTTACCACTAGTACCACCTGGTCCCTTGCTCTTAAGCTAGCCCAAACTCCAGCATGATTTAGGGACCACTGCTTTACCAGCGGAGAAGGCGATGGCACCCCACTCCAGTACTCTTGCCTGGAAAATCCCATGGATGGTGGGGCCTGGTGGGCTGCAGTCCATGGGGTCGAAAGGAGTCGGACTCGACTGAGCAACTTCACTTTCACTTTTCACTTTCATGCATTGGAGAAGGCAATGGCAACCCACTCCAGTGTTCTTGCCTGGAGAATCCCAGGGACGGGGGAACCTGGCTGCTCTCTGTGGGGTTGCACAGAGTCAGACACGACTGAAGCAACTTAGCAGCAGCAGCAGCACTTCACCAAAGAAAGTCCTTGAATCTGTGCCATTTCCAGAGAAAGGAGTCATGCTGGTTTATTTACAGGACCTGTGCACAGCGTAGACATTTTATAAACAACATACTGGTGTCCGTGTGTTTCGGTAATTTAAAACTAATGGAAAAGGCTTACTCTCTGCCTTCGGACATTTTCTTCCATCCTGGGCTTCCGTTAGCTCATCTCTGAAAGGAGAAGATAGGACTGAATAATCTGTAAGTCCTCTGCTACCTCTGAGTGATCTGTGGAGGCCTGAGAAATTACTTGATCATTTCTGTAAGAAGCTTTAAATTGTGAATTTAACCTTAAAGAAAGAGAACTTTATAAACAGTAGCATCTTGCGGGTTGTTCTGAGTGTTGACATTACGCTTCTGTGTAATTTCATAGAGGTGTCATCACTGCACTCGTATTTTTATCTTCCTTCACTCTTATAATACTGTTAACCATATTTGTATATGAACCATGTTCATTTCATTTATAAATGTATGTATGCATTTTATATTTGTAGGTATTTATGTGTGCTTTTGTGTGTGTGTATAGTGAGAGAGTGATTGATTTATCTTCTCACTTTTGATGATCTAATGATAGTTCATCCACTTCACTAAATCATTTCTATAAATCTGATTTAAAAGAAATAGTACATTTTGCATATAGAGTTTGGTCTTTTAAAGCAACTCATTGTGAAAATGCAGATTGTAGGTCATTTTAAAAGGCCATACTGAAGGTCATTTAAAAAGACTATGTATACATGTATATATATACACACACACATATATATATAGTTTATGAACATATACATATATAAGTGAGATTTTATTTCTGTAATGACGTATCTGACAAGATAATTGTCAGAGAGATTCTGGGGAGAAAACTCTTTTAAAATATCTGTATCTGTATAGAATATTGGTGACCTGAGAATTAATTTTTGGCTCTTTGCTGCTTTGCTTAATGCCTTAGACCAAAGCTATGTAATAAAAATGTAAGGGCAGCCACATATGTAATTTAAAACATTCTAGTGGACACATTGAAACAACTAAAAGAAGCAGGGAAAATTAGATAATATATTTAATGCAATATATCCAAAATATTATTTTAACATAAAATATAAAAATACATATGTAAAATATAAATAAGTATAGGTATAATTTATAACATATAATACAAATATATATATCAATATAATTATTTAAAATTTAAATATACATAAATCAATATAAAATACATATAATTTTAGCAACATAAAATATAAATAAGTATGAAATATCAATTTCTTATTGGACACTTTCCTTTTGGGATTACTAAGTCTTCAAAATATAGTGTGTGTTTTATTTGAAAGCATATCTGTATTCAGACTAGCCATATTTCCAAGTTGCTCAGTAGCCACATTTGGCTAGAGGCTGATATATTGGACAACACAGTCTTGGATGAGAAAATTTGTTTATCTCAGATTAATCTTTCAAAAATTGTATCCCAGTTGTAAAATGCAGTGTTAAAATTTAAAGAAAACGTGTATTCCCATCATTTAATGACGCTGTGTGCTGGTAGTTAAGGGTCTAGTATTTCTTTTTTTTTTTTTTAATTTATATATTTGGCCGCACTGGGTCTTAGTTGCAGCTCTTGCGTTCTTTAGTTGTGGCATGCAAACTCTTGCTTACAGCATGTGGGTCTAGTTCCCTGACCAGGGACTGAATCCAGACCCCCTGCACTGGGAGCAGAGAGGCTTAATCACTGGGCCACCAGGGAAGTTCCGTGGAGTCTAGTGTTTCTTGACGGAAGTTGATTGAGGCCTTTGTCTGAGTAGCGTGTTCCTTCGTTGTTCACCTTGTGAGGTTAAGCTTTTAGAGAAAAGGCATTATAAAGACCAGAGATTAAAATCTATTTGCTAAATTGCATTTGAAAGGTACCTATACCAAACTAAATAAAATCAAAGGTGAGTATAATTTATACAGCAAGATCTTTTTAAAAATCCTTTCTTTAGCAAAGATACACTATTCTTTTTCTGTTTCCAGTCTTCTAATCCATTTCATATTATCTGCTCTTGTAGACTCCCTTGAGGTTTTTTTCAGTGCCAGCCTTGTTATTGCCATCATGATTTTTGTCACAGCACTAAATTCACCCTTGATTCTCCTATACAAGCCAGGTTGTAAGCAAGAGAAAGAATAGCAAGACCTAGATCATGCCCCCTGTGAGCAATTTGAGTTTGGGGGTTATTTTGGTTTTAGTTTATTTCATGGGGCCATATTATCTTTAACTGAAATTAATATTAAGGATGAAAGCCTTTTAGAGAATATGTTAGCTTTTTAAAGTTTCTTTAAGTATGAGATGCTGCATTTGGTATATTCCTTTGAGAGACATCTCTTAGAAGAGAGGAAGAGACTCAGGAGAGCATCAGGTTGCTAATTGGCTGACTAGTGTTTGGGGCTCAGAATTCCTCCATGTTAGCTTGATCTTTAACCTGACCTCCAAGAAGTCTCTATTTCTAGAAACCCAATTTCCTTATCTTTAAAAAGGAATATGTTGTGTTCATTATCTCTAAGCTTTCTCATAAGTAAAAGTCACTCAGTCATGTCTGACCCTTTGCTGCCTCATGGACTGTATAGTCCTGAATTCTCGAGACAGAATACTGGAGTGGGCAGCCTTTCCCTTCTCCAGGGGATCTTCCCAACCCAGGGATTGAGCCCAGATCTCCTGTATTGCAGGGAGATTCTTTACCAGCTGAGCCAGAGGGAAGCCCAAGAATACTGGAGTGGGTAGTCTATCCCTTCTCCAGCAGATCTTCCTGACCCAGGAATCAAACTGGGGTCTCCTGCACTGCAGGTGGATTCTTTACCAACTTAGCTACTAGGGAAGCCCATCCTCTGAAAATAATTAAAATCAGCTTTATGGTTTTGTGACTAAGGGCAACCTAGATGTCAGCTAGCTTCATCTACTATTTTACAGGTGAGCCAAGTATAAGATGAGCAAGCCATGGTTCAGTTTGGCTTCCCAGGTGGTGCTGGTGGTAAAGAACCCACCTGCCAAAGCAGGAAACATAAAAGACCAGGGTTTGATCCCTGGATCGGGAAGATCCCCTAGGGTAGGGAACGGCAACCCACTCCAGTATTCTTACTTGGAGAATCCCATGCACAGAGGAGCCTGGTGATTGCATAGGGTTGCAAAAGAGTCAGACACAACTGAAATGACTCGGCACACAAGTGGAAGAGGGATAAGCTTGTATCATGACCGTGGGCTTACAGGCTTTTGTTTTATACTAAGCAGAATATTGGGACACAAGTTATATTGGCATTGGAAATATTTACTTCAGGATGTAATCTTAATAGAGTTAGGGAGTTATTAAGCTTAGTTAATGCCTGGATATAATATTTGAGCTGTTTTGAAACGTGAATGATCATTTTAAAATATCCTAAGCCACAATTCATTAACAGAAATGCAAATTTTAATAGAGACTTGCACATGTAGGTTTAAATGAAAAGTCATCCATCTTCTAGCTGCCTTGAATACGGTTAGAATTCTGCTTTCCTCCCATTAAGATTTGCTGACTCACAAAATTAAAGCATGACTCATAAAATTAAATCATGATGGTGTTTCACATTTGCTTGTGAACTTATGAAATGTCAAAAATCATTTTCAGGAGACCCAAACTCAGCTGCAAACAAAACCCATTTAAAGTTCTGTGGAGTGCTCAAGTAGTCATAACCTTAGCAAAATCTGAAAGGGAAAGCTGGGTGATACCTGAGACACAGGAAAAACACCCATAAAAACTAGTCAGAATCACATTACTTTAACTAATGTTTGGCTTCTGAAGGGATAGAAGATGATTCAACCTCCCACCCTCCAGAGGGAACTCTTTTTCTCAACTATGTGTGAACACATTTTGATGAATCAATATTGGAATAATAAGAATAAATGCAGTTAATTATGCCTGGAGGAATTGCTTTAGTTTTTCCTCCCCATTTCTACTGAAACTATTTAGACATCTATACTTAAAACACTTTTCCTTCTCTATGTGGGAAAGAATCTTTCTAGACATGAGAAAAGGGTGAAAGTGTTAGTTCCTCAGGAACGTCCAACTCTTTGCAGCCCCGTGGACTGTAACTCAACCAGGTTACTCTGTCCATGAAATTTTCCAGGCAAGAATACTGGAGTTGGTAGCCATTTCCTTCTCTGGGGCATTTTCCCAACCCAGGGATCAAACCCAGGTCTCCTACAGTGCAGGGGGATCCTTTACCCTCTGAGCCACCAGGAAGCCCAAGATAAACTTTTGGGGGAAAAGATGAAAAATATATTGAGCAAGATAAGAAGGAAGAACATTATTTTTTTAACATGGTACCTAGCACCTCTGACAAATGTGTATTTCTTCTGTTCATTTGGCAATTCATCAAAAGCCTGTATCTGAGTCCTGGTGCTGGAGCCAATTTGCTTTGTTCTCTTTGGATCACCAGTCCCCAGTTTGAAAGGAAGGAGCTTTGTTCTGTTGGTTCTTAACGACCTCTAGATTCTAAGTTATACAACTTATATTAGTTCTATAGTTATATGTCAGAGAAATAAAACCAACTGTTGAAAACTGGTAGTAGTTCTAGATGAAGTTGTTCTCTGAAAAAACAGAAAGATGGAATGAGGAGAAAATTATATAAATTAGTATCCTGCAAAATTGGAAGTTAAATCCAAGAGACCTGCCACAGGTGACCATTTGTTACAGAAAATCGATTAGGAACTCTCTAGCAAAGACAGGATGCAGAAGGTAATCACTACATGTGAAGTAAACCACATCAAACATCTACCCTCCAGGAGCTACAAAGTATATCTCAATGCTGAAAAGTGACTAAAGGTGCTTTCAGAGATGGGTCCCCATATGTCCCCGTGTGTCCCAGGTCACAGCTCTTGTTCTTAAAAGTTGTAGGAATGCACAGGTGCTTATGGTTGGTTGCGTGCATGTGCACATGCACACACACACACGTGCACACACACACCCCCATGCAGTTCTACCATAGAAGCAGTTTGTTCTTTGCTTTCCGTCTGTCTGGAATAATACCCTCCCAACATACCCACAGGGCTGCCCAGGTGGCACTAATGGTAAGAATCCGCCTGCCAGTACAGGAGATGCAAGAGATGAGGGTTCGATCCCTGGGTCGGAGAGATCCCCTGGAGTAGGGAAAATGGCACCCCATGCCAGTCAGTACTCTTGCCTGGGAAATCCCATGGGCAGAGGAGCCTGGTGGGCTACAGTCCATGGGGCCACAAAAAATGGGATATAACCGAGCAACTGAACACACATACCCACACACACTCCTACCCGTCCCCTGGCCAGCAACTACTGATTCTCGGAATCCAGGCCCAGAAGCCGTGTAGGGAGCCAGCCCAGTGCCCTGACCTCTCTTTTCTTCTAACCCTGTGTACCTCCCCCTGCCATGGCACTTAACTCCCCATCACAGGAAGTGCTCAGCACTCCCGGACTTCAGATTCTCCTGTTCACTTACACACAAGTATCCCTGAAAGTCTGTGGCGGGTAGTGATGGCTAATTTTACAGGGGTTTAATTTTAAAGAATTATTCTGTATTTCATCAGATAATGTGAACTCATTGCTTATGAGCTCTTTCACCATCTTATGTTGCATGAAGAAAAAAATGACTACCAAACAGTTGATAAGGTGTCGATTGTAGGAGACATCCCAGCTTCAGGAAGGTTGCAGTGTGAACATATCTGCACCTGGGACTCAGTGACATGTGGTGCCATGAAGCTGGTGTTTGGGAATGAGTGAGCTTACTATGGGATGATGCAGACATACCCCCTGCACCTACATACACTGTAAGATTCTGTTCTCGTCTCTTGCAAAGTGTGTTTAAGTGCTGGTGTGCACAACAGAATGAAGCACTTTAAGATGGTGACAGTTTCTAGTTAGAAAATAGAGATTTTGAATAAGTTAGACAAATGACAAATTTGGCAGTGGTTCCAATCTGCAGTTCAAGAGAATCTGCCATATGCTCAGTACAGATTAAGGAAAAGGGGATACTGGACTCAGTTTCAGCTAGGACTCCAGCTAATAGAAAACCTGCTCACCGAGGGAGGAGAAAAACCTCTCGTTTAAGTTGGACAAGGAATTAATTTGAGACATGAAAACTGCCCAAGAGATAGGACACACTTAGGAAACGTGAGGCAAAAGGAAGCTTACTGTTTCTGTGGGTTGAGAGTATTGGTTTGGTGACATATAACTACTCATCTTACCTTTACTCTGAGTAAGGGTTGGCTCAAGAACTTTAGACTCTGCAGAATTCAAATATCATCAGAAGTGCCATCAGCGAACTCCATAAGCTCCTAGAAAAGGGTTGTGGGCATGTTCAGTGCAGTTAAAAAGGCAGCCTGTATGGAATAAAAATACTTAACGCATGTTACGTTTCCAAGGAGGAGAATCCAGTATCAGGATTTGAGGCAGCTAAAATTGACTCTTTTTGGAGCAGTGCATCAAACTATGCTTAAATCAGGCTTGCTTTAGTGTTCTATGAACCTTGGAGTTATTCAGAAGAAACTTTTGCATATGTGTTGACCAACCTGTGTGTTCAGAATGGCTTTTCAATAGTTACGGAAAATAGAAACAAGTGGGACAGCTGTGGTCTGTCCACATGGGTAGAAAAATTGAAGAGTCAACATGCCAAGCATGTAAGAAAAGCGGAGATGAGAATGAGCTTAATGATTGCACAGAACCCCTGTAGAAAATGTGAACAAAATATCCCTCTCCCTCTTCGTCCCATTTTCCCCTCGTGGCAAGGTGGTCTCTCAGCCACATGGGTGTATTTGAGGACAGCTCTTGTTTTGAATGCCTAGCCTTAGAGCCTGAGGAAATGGCAACCCACTCAGTCTTCTTGCTTTGGCAATCCCATGAACAGAGGAGCCTGGCGGGCTACAGTCCTTGGGGGTTGCAAAGAGTCAGACACAACAGAGCAACTGAACACACTGGAGCCTTGGGTGGAGATATTACAACTCCGTCAAAGTGCAGCCTGGGAAAGTCTTAAGAACATTAGGGTGGTCATCTTGGTGTCACCCTTAGTGTCTCTGCTCGCCTCAGTGGGTGCCCTACCTCTAAGCAGGGCTACGTCTCTCCCCTTTATTACTTATCTGAGACAGAATCTGCTCTTCACATACTCATCCCCCACCCTCAGGATTGCTCCATCAGAATTAGGAACTACCTTTTCATTGATCTATTAACTCATGGGCCCCTACTTCTTAGAGTGGGTCTTAAATTATTATTGGTTCATCTGCTTTGTCCTCCGGGAGACAGAGTTTAGTGAGACACAAACATACATGTGGTCAGGTGGTGCTGAACTGAACAATATTGGTGCTTTTATTTTTCTCATCATGGGACTCAGAGTCCATAAGTAACTTGATACTTGCTCTTCATTGCCTATCTCCCAAGGTAAGGTGACCACAAGTAGAACTTGAGGAAGTCTCTGTGCTATTAACCACCATTTATTTTGGGTTTCTTTCATAAGTGCCTTGTGGCAGAAGTGGAGAAATAGCTTCCTGTGCAGAATCATGAATTGAAGTATTAGCCATTCTTAGACTTTATTTCATTTTATAGGGCAAGTGATATTTTTACAGCAGAATTTACAAATTTGGGGATACATGAAGATTTCTTTAGATGTCTCTTGCAAATGTCAAGAGTCTCCTAGATCTGGAAATTATGTTTGTATTCATCAGTCTTTGCTGCTCAGCTAGCTTTGTCTACTTCTATAGCCGATGATTACATGTATCGTTTGAGCATTTAATGTCACTAGTTTCAGTGTAAAGTGCACACAAGATTTCAGACTTGATAGAAAATCATGAGTGCAAATATACAATTTATAATTTTTAAATTGATTGCATGTTGGAATAATATTTAGGATATATTGCATTAGATAAAATATATTTAAACGTTTTTACCATTTCTTATAACTTTCTTTTTTTAATGAATGACTTTTCCTGTTAATCTTTGCTAGGATTGGTATTTTCAACTTTGTGTTTGTTTAGAATGTAACCATTCTAAAAGATGTGTAGGATATCTCATAGCTGTTTCTATTTGCTTTTCCCTAATGTACAATGCATTTATTTTCTCATAATTCCCTTATTATCAGTGTCTTTGTGTATGATTTTGTTCCCATTTGTATACCTTCTATGGGGAGTTGTCTATACGTGCCCATTTTTTTTTAACCTTTTGACTCCCTTCACCCATTTCTCCAGCCACTTACCACCCACCTCTGGCAACCACCAATATGGTATGAGCCTGTTTTTTGTTTGTTTGTTTTTGATTCCACATATAAGAGAGATTAGAATGTATTTGTCTTTCTCTATCTGATGTATTTCACTTAGCGTAATGCCCTTAAAGTATATTTATGTTGTTGCAAATGGCAAGGTGTCAGTCTTTTTACGTCTGAATAGTATCCTGTTAGGGCTTCCCAGGTGGCTCAGTAGTAAAGAATCTACCTGCTGAGCAGATGTGGGTTCTGTCCCTGGGTCAGGAAGATCCCCTAGAAAAGGAAATGGTAACCCACTCCAGAATTCTTGCCTGAAGAATTCCATGGACAGAGGAACCTGGTGGGCTACAGTCCATGGGGTCACCAAGACTTAGCAATTAAACAACAGCTAAACAGCAGCAAGCAGCAGCAGGAATATCCCATTTTTTATGTATATGTGTTTGTATGTGTATGAATGTGTATACACACATGTTACAGTTTATCCACTCAGGCATCAGTGGATGCTGGAAATTTAGCCTGTTTCTGTATCTTGGCTATCATAAATAAGGCTGCAATGAACATGGGGGCACAAATATCCTTTTGAGTTAGTGTTTTCATTTCAGATAAATAACCAGAGGTAGAGCTGCTAGATCGTATGGCAGTTCTACTTTTCATTTCTTGAGGAACTGCCATACTGTTTTCTGTAGGGGCTATGCTAGTTTACATTCCCACCACATCCTTGCCAACACTTGCTGTCTCTTGTCTTTTTGATAATAGCCATTCTGACAGGTTTGAGGTGATATCTCATTGTGGTTTTTATTTGTATTTCCCTGATGATTTAGCATATTTCCATGTATCTGCTGGCCATCTGTATGTCTTCTTGGGAAAAATGTCTATTCAGATCTTCTCCTTATCTTCTAATCAGATTGTTTTTGCTGAGTTGTATGAGTTCTTTATATATTTTGGCTATTACCCCATATCAGATATATGATTTGCAAATGTTTTCTCCCATTCAGGAGGTTGCCTTACATTAGCTTTTGAGTAAGGTGATGTCCCCTTATTTATTTTTCCTTTTGCTTCTTTGCTTTTGGTGTCAGATTCAAAAGTTATTGCCAAGACCTACATTAAGGAGATTACTGCCTATGTTTTCTTCTAGTTTTATGGTTTCAGGTCTTACATTTAAGTCTTTGATCCATTTTTAACTTATTTTTGTGCATGATGTGAGATCGTAGTCCAGTTCTATTCTTTGGCATATAGCTCTCCACTTTTCCCAGCATAACTTTTTGAGGAGACTATCTTTCCTCCTTGTATATCCTTGTCTCCTTTGCCATGAATTAATTGACTGTATATGTATGGGTTTATTCTTTTTATTTTTTTCATGTGACTGTTAGATCATTTAAAATTATTTATATAGTTCATAAAGATCTTCCCTTGTGCTCAGCAGTAAAAATCCACCTTCCAGTTCAGGAGATGGGTTAGATCCCTGGGTCAGGAAGATACCCTGGAAAAGGAAATGGCAACCCACTCCAGTATCCATGCCTGGGAAATCCCATGGCCAGAGGAGCCTGATGAGCTACAGTCATGATGTCACAAAAAGTCTAAAATAAACGAATAAATGTAGCTCATAGTATATTTCTGTTGGACAGAGCTGACCTAGACTATAGGTTCCTTGAGGCCAAATATGGTGTCTGACACTTTAGATAGTCAATGCATGTTTGATAAATCAAACTGTTGATATGAAGTGAAGAATAGATGAGAATTATAATTTTTTAAAGTAATGATTTTGACACTGTGGATGGATTTAGAAGGTGATGGTTCAGATGAAATGGATTTTGTCAGGAAATTTTTAATGTTTATTAGTTTTCCCCAGTGAATGGGGTTGAAACATACATTAAAAGAGATGCAAGTTCTGACAGTAGCTGCTATCATGAGACATTGAGATCTGCCCTGTACAGGCTAACCTGATTTTGCTACCCACTATTCCTTTGTTCTCAGAGAAGGCGATGGCACCCCCACTCCAGTACTCTTGCCTGGAAAATCCCATGGAGGGAGGAGCCTGGTAGGCTACAGTCCATGGGGTCGCTAACGGTCCGACACGACTGAGCGACTTCACTTTCATTTTTCACTTTCATGCACTGGAGAAGGAAATGGCATCCCACTCCAGTACTCTTGCCTGGAGAATCCAGGACGACGGAGCCTGGCGGGCTGCAGTCATGGGGTTGCACAGAGTTGGACACAACTGAAGCGACTTAGCAGCAGCATTCCTTGTTCTGCGTGCTAGATTGTTTCAGTTGTGTCCAACTCTTTGTGATTCCACTGACGGTAGCCCACCAGGCTCCTCTGTCCATGGGATACTCCAGGCAAGAATACTGGAATGGGTTTCCATGCCCTTGTCTCCTTTGTTCTAGTGCCATATATAATACAGAAATTTGTTTAGGAGTGATCCATTTCCAGAAAGAATGTTTCCTGTGTATCATTCAGCTGTGGTTCTCAGACTTTAATGTGCCTAAAAGTCACTTGCAAAGCCTGTTACAAATGCAGATTCCCAAAGCCATTTCCAGAAATTCTAATTCACTAGGTAAAGAGATGGCTTCCAGGAATCTGCATGTTACCACCCCAGAAGATTCCAGCATGACCCGTACTCCAGTACGGGTAAACAGTACCTCGAGGAGCACTGCTGTGTGACAGCATAATCTGGGACTAGCCTGGAAGCTCAGGTAGAGGGGCAGTTTGCTTAGTGATTTTTCCCTTCTCCAGGGGATCTTCCCAACCGGAGATTGAACCCAGGTCTCCTACATTGCAGGCAGATTCTTTACTGTCTGAGCCACCAGGGAAGCCCATTATATGATAAAGAACTCAAATTGTTAAATATTTTAATGCTCAAAAGTTGCAGCAAAGTAAACAGCAGTGAAAAGGCAACCTACCAAATGGAAAAAGATGTTTGCAAACCATATATTAGATAAGGGGTTAATATCCAGAATATAAAAAGAACTCCTACAGTGCAATGACAAAATAACTTACTCAATTATAAAAAAAGTAGGTAAAGGACTTGAATAGACATTTCTCCAAAGAAGATATGCAAATTGCCAGTAAGCACATGAAACAGTGCTCAGTGAGCATGACATGGTCAGGGAAATGCAAGTCAAAACCACAATGAGATGCCCACTTACACGCATTAAGATGGTTGCTGCTCGAAAAAACAAACAAAATAATGCGTGTTGGTGAGGATGGAGAGAAATTAGAATAATTGAGGCCCCGTTGGTAGGACTGTGAAATAGGCACTTGCTATGGAAAAAGTACAGAGATTCCTCAAAAATCAAAAATAGAACTACTGTTATGTGATCCAGCAACCCCACTTCCGGGTGCCTATCTAAAAAGATAACGGGATCTTGAAGAGATATTTGCACACTGATCATTCACAGTAGCGAAGATTTGGAAACAATCTAGATGTCCATCAGTGGATGAATGGATTAAAAAAAATGTGCTATATATACACAATGGAAGAGTATTTAGCACTAAAGAGGAAGGAAAACCTATCCTGTCCTATGATATGGACGAACCTTGAGGACGTTATGCTAAGTGAGTTGCCACGTCCTCCTTCAGGGGACCTTCCTGGCCCAGGGATCGAACCCACGACTCTTACATCCTGCATTGGTAGGTGGATTCTTTACCACCAGTGCCACCTGGGAACCCCAAGTGGAAGAAGCCAATCACGAAAAGACAAATACTTTAGTATTCCACTTGTATGAAGCACCTAAGAGAGTGATCATTGTCAGGGTCTGGGGGAGGCAGAAATGGGGAGTTGTTCAATGCAGGTAGAGTCTCAGTCGTGCAAGATGAAAACATTCTGGAGCTCTGTTATACAACAGTGCACAGATGGTTAACAGTACTGTACTGTTGACTTAAGATTGTTCCAAGGATAGATTTGTTCCATGGCTTTTATCATAATACACAATTGATTACAAAGTATCAACTATCCTAATAGTTCATGGTGATCTCAAACTCAAGAAAAGACTATCATTTGTTTCCTTGGATAATACCTTTTTATGATAAATTTTGTTGGAAGCCTTGAGATACATAAAATAAATGTGTACTTGCTGTGAAGCTGTGTGGGTGATGAGAGGAATGGACGCTTGTGACCTCTCCATGATTTATTAAGTAGAAGGAAAGCCTCACTCAGCGTGTCATTCCCAAAGCAACGTGTCCAAAAACCTGGATGCTCTCCAGGAGGAACAGAGATGCTGACTGTGGGATGCTGTCATCTCAGAAGCATCCGACACTCAAGAAAATGTCATCCTCTCTCCTGTGCCCATACCTGAAGCCTGGAATATCAGCACCTCGATTGCATTTCCCTTAAAACGTTTAAAAAATTCCTTAGAAACTCAAGTCATAGGGACCCTGGTTGCCAGGACCGTTTCGGAGGCAGAGGGAGAGCGAAGGGGTTGATGTTGGAGCAGCCGGAGCCTTCATACGATGAGCGTTCACTCTGGCAGCCAGCAGGCCGTCTGTGTCTGGTCAGAGGCCATTCCTTTAGGTAGTGCGTTCTCCATTCATTCTGGTAACTGGTAGGCACATGTGGCTGGGTGGGCTGGCTCTTCCCCTCCCTGAGTTTGCCTAGCTCCCATGACTGGGGCAAATGGTGGTGGTTTAGTTGCTCAGTCATGTCCAAGTCTTTGCAACCCTATGGACTATAGCACACCAAGCTCCTCTGTCCATGGTATTTCCTAGGCAAGAATACTGGAGTGGGTTTCCATTTCCTTCTCCAGGGGATATTCCTGATGGAGGGATCGAACCTGGGTCTCCTGCACGGCAGGCAGATTCTTTACCAACTGAGCCACCAGGAAAGCCCAGGGCAAATGGAATGAGGTGCAGAGGCATCAAGTGACTCCCATATTTACTAATGAGACGGAAATACAGTACTGGGTTGGTGGAAACTGAAATAATCACACTTTCTTCCTTTGCACCTTTATGGTGTTTTGTTTTGGCTTCTCTTTTTGTTTGCTTTTGTTGTGGCAATGTGCTGGTTTCCTTTTAAGAAATATTAATTATGAGAGACTTAAATCTACAGAGACCTACAGATGCAGTATACTCATGACCTAGCTTATCAAAGACAACATTGTGGGTACAAAGTCCCTGTATATGCCTCTCAAATAATATTCCCTGTCGCTACTACAGTGGTAGCCGCTATCTGGAATTTAGTGTTTGTCATTCCTAAGCGTTTCTTTATACCTTCACTATATAATGCTTGTATATTTCAATAGTACAGAGTACTGCTTACATGTTAATGGTCTCATATTTTCTGTAGTCTTCTGCAACCTACCGTTTTCATTCAACCTGCCTGTTTACGTCTTAAACCTCATTTGGGATGTTTCCAAGCAGTGTTACTTAGCTAAACTACTCTAGATGCTGGGGTACAATGTTACTGTGGAGTGATGTTTGGCTCCTAAAACGGTTTAGATTGAAAAGTGTTATGTGTCAAATTAATGTAATAGTAGTATAGTGTGTAACTGCTAAATGTATTTGTTTTATTTCAGGTTATAAATGTAACTTATCCTCTCATGCTTTCTCCCTGCCCCTTCTCCCCAAATCATCAACAGTAGAAAAAGAAGGAGGAGGAACCATGTCAGGACACAAATGGTAAATAATTTGTTGTCTCTTCTGAATTGGGGAAGGCTGTTGAAAAAGGAAAGCATGTAATATATACTCAATAAATGTCTACTGAATGGAAAAATCAGGAGTCACAGTGGCAGTAAATAACCCATTGGCCTTCAACCAGTATGGAATATGTGCTGTGCTGTGCTTGGTCTCTCAGTCGTGTCCGACTCTCTGCGACCCCACGGACTGTAGCCCACCAGTCTCCCTGTCCATGGGCATTCTCCAGGCAAGAATACTGGAGTGGGTTGCCATGCCCTCCTCAGAGGATCTTCCCAACCCAGGGATCCAAGCCAGGTCTCCCACATTGCAGGCAGATTCTTTACCATCTGAGCCACCAACAAAGCCCCCTGCTGAGTACAGTCAAGTTCAGTATCCCTACTAAATGTAATATGAAAGGCAATAACCAAAAAGATTCTCTGAGAAATTCATTTACATGTAACTTTTTTCTTGGGAATCTAGTGATAGCTTTTCTTACCATCATTTTTTCAGTGTAATGAGTTGATACATTTTTCAACCTCTGTCTTATTTACAACTTTTAATATTAGAGTTATAAGGGAATTTTATATAGGGCAGCTATAAAATAATAATGTATCTGTATAATGACAAAAATAACTCAGACTCATTAATTAATAACTCAGAAGTCATTAATAGTCATGGCTTCAACCTTCATGAACATCCAGGAGCCAGTCATTGCTGGAAATAGATGATGCTGAATAAAATAGATGTGGTCCTCCCTCACGCGGCAATATTAGCACTGCCGTTCACATGCCTGTAACTCATCTAAGCATTATGTTAAATTGCTTATAAATTCAGGTCTGCTATAAGCAGTGTTTCTGAACCCTTCTGAAACCTTGATCCACCGGTCAAGGTGATCTTTGTCATGCTTTACCTCCTTTAATTTGTATCAGTGCCTATTTTCATTTTTCAATGGTACAATTAATTATAATAAAGACTATACTTTTTAATCCCTCCTCTCTCAGTAGAGAAGCAATCAGGTCCAGCTTCTCAGTATTATCGAAAGTCACACTTTATAAAAGAATTTTGCATGTCTTAAAATGTAATGAGCTTTAAAAGGTAATTAATAAACAGCTAAGGGATTTTGTTTCCCTGAGTATCCCCATTTGACAACTCTCTAAGAGTTGTCAGACTGTTTTTTTAATTGTTCCATCTTGCCTCATTAAGACAAACGGATGGCTTCATCCCCTGACCCTCGTAATGGCTGACATATCTTGGCAGCAGGCGCAGGGAAGCAGGTAGTTAAGTCCCCCACTTAACCACCTGGGAGAGCCCCAGGAGGTGGGCCCTTCCCCAGAGCTTTTCTCCCATTTACCTTTCGAAGCCACTTTACCACTTGCTACTGAAATGCAAGGGCTGCAGAGAACATTGAAATGCACGCTGCGCTGGGATTTAGAAGCTTGGATTTTAATCCTGTGTGATTCTGGACAAGATTCTTAACATTTTGAAACCTGAGATTCCTCATTTGTTAAATGACCTTTTTAATCTATGACCTTTGACAAAAAAACACACAATAGAAGTCTGTCCTACTCCCCACTCTTGAAAATTCCTTTCCCTTGAAATAGCCACAGTTTTGGGAAGTATATTCGTCCCGTCTCTTTTTTTCAGCTGCTCTGGGGGTCTGTTGCTTTGCATGGGCTCTCTCTGGTTGCAGTAAGCAGGGGCTATTCTTTGTTGCGGTATGCGGTCTTCTGGTTGTGGTGGCCTCTCTTGTTGCAGAGCACAAACTCTGAAGTGCATGTAGTGATGGCACGCTAGAGTATGCAGGCTTCAGTAGTTGCAGCACACAGGCTCAGTAGTCATGGCACACAGACTTGGTTGCTTCGTAGCATGTGGAATCTTCCTGGACCAGGAATCAAACCCATGTCCCCTGCACTGGCAGGCAGATTCCTAATCATGGGACCACCAGGAGAGTCCTCTTCCCATCTTTTAATGCACATAGTATGTAGAAGGATTATCTTTTATACAAAAGTTATATTTTCATTTCCTTTTCTCTGTTTAAGCTCATAATAAAACCTTTTAATTTGCATTTAATTTTAAATAATAATTATATATATTTGAGATGTGCAACATGGTATTATGATATACATAGTGAAATCATTACTGCAGTTAAGCTAATTAACGTATCATCTCCTTTACAGTTATCGCTTTTTGTGTGTGACGAGTGCACATGAAGAGTAGTGCTCCCCTCCTAGCCTGCTTGCAGTGTTCAATACAGTATTATTAAGTGTGGTCATCGTGCCTATGCATTTGATATCTAGACGTATTCCCAACTTTGAAATAATGCAGAAAGATATAAACCATAATCCTTCACCTCTTTCCAAAGATAACCATTGCTAAGGAAGTCATCTGAAACTCTGATTTTTCTAAGAACAAGTGTGTGAATCAAAACTTGTAAATGTTATCCAGCAAGATAGTATA
Source organism: Nanger dama (assembly GCA_917880005.1). NCBI lineage: Eukaryota > Metazoa > Chordata > Mammalia > Artiodactyla > Bovidae > Nanger > Nanger dama. Next base: position 45,835,083 of record CAKJTW010000007.1, read on the forward strand.
AATCATCAAGGTTTGAGATACATATTTTGGTATAATAGTATAAAGCAATTTCTGTTTTAGAACCCAAGTCTGGCACATTTGAGTGCCAATAGGATGGGATGGAAGAAGTTACGTGTCTGCAGAGGGAGACACCTGGGGGTCCCATGTGAGCTTCTGGATGGGAATCCTAGACACACAGGAGGTGGTGTAGACAAAACCAGGAAGGATGGAGCCCCACGGCAAGCTTTCTGTCAGTGTTTGGGTACCCAGGACACTTTTACAGAATTCCACTTCATTCTCAGTTGAGCTTTTTCTAATTTCTACTTTACACCCCTTTTTAAAAAAAACTTTTTATTTTGTATTGGGATATTAACAATTAACAATTCATTTTGTATTGGGATATTAACAAGCCGATTAACAATGTTGTGATAGTTTCAAGTAAACAGCAAAAGTCAGCCATGCATATACGTGTATCATTCTCCCCCAAACTTGCCTCCCATCCATATAATTGAGCAGAGTTCCCTGTGCTATACAGTAGGTCCTTGTTGCTTATCTATTCTAAGAACAGTCATGTGTACATGTCCATCCCAAAGTCCCCAACTATCCCTTTCCCTCATCCTTCACACAGCAACCGTTAGTTCAGTCTCTTGAGTCTATTCTTGCCACACTTCTTGATGTGATCTTCGCTGTGCTTTTCCCGAAGAATCGCTTCCTATCTGTATTTTAACCATTTATGTTTAAGAATTTAAAGTTTTAATATTGAAAAATCCATAACCAATTAAAAAATTTTTTTTCAAAATTGTGTGTGTCTGTAGTAAGATTGACATGAGATCTACCATTTTAACAAAATTTTAAGTGTAGAATACAGTGCTGTGAACTACAGGCACAATGAATTGCAGGCACACGGTTATACAGCCAATCTCTAGAACTTAACTCGTCTTGCACCACTGAAATTTTATGCCTGTCGATCAGTAATTTCCCTTTCCTCCTCCCTGTCCAGCATCAGGGAAACACCACTCTGTCCTCTGATTCTATGAGTTTGACTAAGTGAGGGATCTCTGTGACAGCTTTCAAGTATGCTGTTTTGCAGCCCCTTATCTCTGCTTTTCTGCCATCACTTCAGTGTTGGCTGCAGTGCAGACTGGAGAGAACTTTGGTGTTGGGCTTTATCTCTGACTCCCTCGGGTGCTTGAGGCAGTCCCCTTGCCTGGCTTGGCTTCCCTTTCTCCATTTCCCCAGTCTTTTAATATCCACAGTCCTCAAGCTTGAGTTTCTCGGTTTCCTGCCAAAGTTTCTTAATTTCCTCACTAACTTTTAAGGTTTTGGTGTAAAATTAGACTTGATTAACCTTTTGGTGTAATAACCATGTAAGAAAGCACTTCTGTGTTTAGCAACGTTGTGAATGTTTGGATACATTTGTTTGCGCTCTGATGTCTTAAATCTTTCTGAAAGTCGTGAGTAAAACATCTCTTTGAATGCCTGTGCCTTTAGCAGTTATCCCTGGGACTTACACAATCGATATCCCCAAGACAAGTCAGTTGTAAATAAGATGCAGCAGAAGTATTGGGAAACGAAGCAAGCCTTTATTAAAGCCACAGGGAAGAAAGAAGATGAGCATGTCGTTGCCTCCGATGCAGACCTGGACGCCAAGCTAGAGGTGAGTGCTTCGTGGCCCTTGTCCTGTGTATGGCTGTCCTGCTAGGGACAGAACCTGAGAGTGTATTCACAGAAGCAAGCATATAGGTGTGCTTTGTATTTGAAAACATATTGCAAACAAACTCATTCATGAGGAAGATCTAGGATCAGATCAACTGAGTTCCAGCATATTTTTTTAAACCCACAATTCTGTAACCACCAGTATACCTCAGTTAATTCATTTTGTAAGCACTTTATTGGAATGCATGAAATGTGGTAAATTCTCCGTAAATGTTTGTTGAAAAACATTAACTCAAAGAGCCAGTGCTGTTATAGATAGCTAGGGTCGGACAAATGTTTACATTTAAAGAAAAAAAAAGGATGACAGCAAAAAGTCCTGGAACATGAGTCTAATAAGGTTGTGTTGAATCCTGGAAAATTTAAGAATGAATTAATATTTAGTTAGACTAGTTAATAACGCAGTAAGCTGAATTAGTAGCTGATTGGCTCTCAAATAACTGGTGAAAGGGCCACTAATTTCCTACCTTGCTGGACATTCTGCTGATACTTTAGATCAAAATTTAAAAAGCATTTGCTATACATCAGATGCTAACACAACATTGTAAACCAACTATACTCCCAAAAAAATTTAAAAAAATTTTAAAGCATACATACTTATCACTTTTGTGAATGAGAGGGCACAGAAAGAAATAATGTGTTATGCAGTCTGATAAGAATTGAGAGTGGTATCAAAACATAAGCTACAATTCATGAGCTGAACACTTAATGAGGGGAAGGTCAAAAGTTCAAGATTTCAGAAAGCGTTCTGAGAAGGATGGGGCCAGGATGGTGCAAACCATGCTTCTTCTGGGAAAGAGAGGCTGAAGGGGAGATGTTAGTCACCGATTCTCTGGGATGGGCTGTCACGTGGAAGAGGATAAGGTTCATTCATCCTGTGTACCTGAGGAAAGAGCTAGACCCAGGGCCATTATTCCCAGAACTCATCTCTCATGGAATTATCTCAAGTATTCATTTGCCTGCCCTCTCTCCATCAAGGGTCAGATTCCATGCCAGCCTTATTCACTGCTGTATGCTCAGCCAGACACACAGTACACATTCAGTAAGCATCCAGTGAATAAGTATGCACGTGGTACAAGTAACATGAGTTCCCAGCCCTCTCTCCTGTCAGTGGGATTGCTCTCACCGAAGCTGGGCTTGACAGAGATCTCTGATAGAGATTTCTGCAGCAGAGAAAAGAAGAACCAGGAGGCCTCTCTTCTTTTTTTTTTTTTTTTTTTAAGAGATAATATACTTTTGGAAGGGGGTTGCCATGTCCTCTGGCATGTGGGATCTTAGTTCACTAGCCGGAACTTGAACCTGCACCCCCTGAACTGGAAGCATGGAGTCTTAACCACTGGACCACCAGGGATGTCCCAAGGCCTCTATTCTGATTTTAGTATTCTAAATAGAATTGAAATGATTGTAAGTTGTATACGCTTCTCACATCTTATAAATTTATTTTTTCCTCTTAACAACCTAGTAAATACAAGCATTATTCAAATTTAATGTTAATTTCTAGTATGTGAAACAAAATACAGTAGTGTTATGTTTGTACTTAAGCTCTTGCAGCAGCATTTCAGGCTTCCCAGGTGGCACCAGTGGTAAAGAACACACCTGCCAATGCAGGTTGACGTAAGAGGCACAGATTCCATCCCTGGGTCGGGAAGATCCCCTGGGGAAGGGCATGACAACCCACTCTAGTACTCTTCCCTGGGAAATCCATGGACTGAGGAGCCTGGCAGGCTACAGTCCATGAGGACGCAGAGTCAGACACCAAAGCACGCAGTCAGAGCTGGAAGCAACTTAGTATGCACGCACGCATACTCTACGTGACCAAGATTTATCATATTAAGCATTCGTAAGAGTGGTTTTTAATCTTTTAAGTATATATGCATATGTCCATTTTTATTAGAACATTTGGTCATATTTATCATGAAGCCAGCCTTCTGTTTTGACTCAGACAGTGAAGTGCTTTGTAACTCCAGTTGTAACAGCTACATCACCATGGCCAGTGAGCCAGGGGAGAGGGAGAGGAGCCTTGCACTCCTTTCCCTGGTGCCTCTTCAGAGGCACAAGGTTTGTCTGCCAGGTTTTTAACTGATACCAGCACTGGTCTCTGAGTCAGTGGACAGAGGGTGGAGAAAGTGTGATGTCTCTGAACTATCTGCTCTCCTTTAAAAAAAAATATTGGAGTATAGTTGATTTACAGCTGTTTTATCTTCTCTTGAACTGTCTCCATTTCTGAAGCAAAGACCAGAAATTAAAATCTAGTTAAATTCTTCCCCCTATAGCCCACCTGCTTTCCCCTTAATTTTCTCTGTTATGGCCGTAGCATGACATATTAGCTTTCTTCTACATGTATTTTATGAAATAATTGGGAAAAGGAGTGATAGGGGCTGCTAGCTAAACTCCATTTTACCAGATGTCTTCAAAGCAGACAGAACATTCAGCTGATTGATTTGTGTTTGTTTTTATAGAGTTGTTTAAGTATGCATTAGGATCATAGAATAAACTAGTGTCGTGTTTTAAATATGATGCTTAATTGACAGATCCTCCATTTGGAAAAAAAGACAGCAAGTGGTAAAAAGAAATAAATTAGATTATGAATGAATATTGGGTCTCTGGTTTACCAAGTCCTCTAATGGGCCCTGCACTTAGAATTTCTGTTTTTCAGCTATTATTTGAGTAGTCTGGAGGAAATCATCTTTCTGCAGATCTCATTTTAGATTGCAGAGATGATGAATTCTAATAAATATAGAAAAACAGGAGCATATTTAAAAGCTTTGGTCACATTTTCTGTTTATTACATCACATAACACCGAGCATACTTAGGCATATGATCTTGTTTTTAGTGGGCAAATCAGACATTATGGTTATACTCAGTGTAATTGTTTTTATTTCACTGCTCCCTGTTTTATTTAGCATTTTGTTTATATTTTTATTATAGCTGTTTCACTCAATTCAGAGAACCTGTCTGGACTTGTCTAAAGCAATTGTACTCTATCAAAAGAGAATATGTTGTAAGTATGCCTTAAGTGTGAATATTGACCAAATAGACAGTAAGATACTGGCTATTTTGCCTTAATGTATAATTTTATATGTTTAGGAGGCAAGACAAGAAAACAAATGTTTCGGGGTGTCTGTCTTTGCTCTTTAATTGGTAGGTTGGGGTCTTTAAAATTTTTATCAGAAATTCTTCACATAGACTGTTTATCTCTCAGTGCAAGTACAATAACAGAGGAGTTTTGCATTGAGTCTACCATGGATAAGTTGTGCCGCTTCTTTTCCTAGTTATAAAAAAGTTTTCTCAGTTTTATATCATGGGATTTAAAATTTTGAAGCTGTTACTATTTGATTGCCTAGGCTCTCATGTCCAGTTTTGTTCCTTTTAAAGTGACCAAATGAAGAGAGAAGGCTCATACAGTTAATCCATTAACTATATTTTGTTGACAGCACTTCTTCTTGAATATTTTTTAATGTCAGATACTGGTTTTTTAGGGAATAAGATTTTCCTATGGCATCCCATCTTAAAATCATTACCAACAGAGTTGTTTCTGAAATGCTAAATATCAAGTTGTACGTTACTTTGTTTTTAAATTTCCATGAGGAGATCATTTAAGAGTACAATTTCTGTATTTCTGAGACTAAACTATGAGAAGTTTGTTTCTGACTCCTAAAACCCCTTTCCAGTAGTCACAAATTAACAGTTGGCCATTTTCCTTTATTAGTAATCTTTTATGGAGACTATTTTGTGGAAGTACAAACTCCTAGGATTTAGAGGCAAAATTTGGTAAATTATCTGTGCTACTATTTACCAGATACTTGAGCTAAGATGTCTCCAGCGCTGTCACTCCATAGTCTTCAGGTATGAGACAGTCCAGACACATGGACAATGCCTCCGACATTTCTCTGCCCCACATCCAGTCAGTCACAGGTGCTGGTCAGTTTTGTCAGCTCACTTGCTTCCCGGTTCTCCTTCCTCTACCTCTTCATGGCTACTGCCTTCATTCAGGCCACCATCATCACTCTCCTCCTTGACTGGCTCTATCAGCTTCCTAACTGGTCTCCCTGCCCCTACTTTTGTCTCCTCCAGCTCATCACCCACACTGCAGTCAGAGAGCGCTCAGCCATCTCCTGGGGCTCCTAGGAGTCAAAGCTGGAGTAATCTGAGCAACAACATAAATGATGAATAGTATAACCCATGAAGTGAGATAATAGTATAACCCATGAAGTGATAATAGTATAACCCATGAAGTGAGATAATGTCCATCAAGTGTGTGTACAGAAATAAGCAAAGAAATGGGGGAGAAAAAATAGTTCTTCCTTATAAAATAATTGTGATTAATCTAGAAAGAATGAGGGAACCACCAAATCACCTAATGGTGATTCTGTCACACCCACAGAAAGAATTGTGACACGCATGATTCCCGGAAAGGTGTTAAAATTAGTGAGTGAAAGTTTGAGAAGAGACTGCATCTTCGTACAGTCTTCTGAATTTACTCCCAGGATTTTTAACAGTTACAAAAGGAAAAAGAATCTTAATTTTACAGTGGGGAAATCCAATAGACATGACATGAACCAAATGATAGGGGTTAGTTAGCATCACCAGTAATGATGTCTGTTGATTTCCTGTAGCCCTGATATCTTACACTGAGAAGGAGACTCCACTTCTGCTCTTTCCTTCCCCTAAATCTATAACCCCAGTCTAATCGTGAGAAAGCAAACAAACCCAAATAGAGGACAGACCACAAAACACCTGCCCAGTACTCTTAAAGGGCACCAAGGTCATACAAGTCGAGAAAGACAGAGAAACTGGCACAGGTTGAAGGGGACCAAGCAGACTTGACAACTCAATGCAGTGTGGGAGCCTGGAACAGAAAAAGGGCATTAATGGGAAAGCTAGGAAAATTCACTAAGATTGTAGTCTAAATAGTAATACTTTATCAGTGGTATTTTCCTAGTTTTGATCAGTGTACAACAGTTACATGGATTTCCCTGGTGGCTCAGTGGTAAAGAATCCACCAACCAATCCAGGAGATACAGTTTTGAACCTGGGTCGGGAAGATCCCCTGGAGAAAGAAATGGCAACCCACTCTAATATTCTTGCTGGGGAAATCCCATGGACAGAGGAGCCTGGCATGCTACATTCTATGGGGTCACAAAGAGTCGGACATGACTTAGCAAATAAACAACCACAACAATAGCCATGGTTGTGTACAATGCAAACGTTAGGGGAAGAAGGGTGCACAGGAACTCTGTATCCTATTTACAGTTTTCCTATCAGCCTAAAATTATTTCAAAATAAAGTTTGTGTTTTTAAGTACATTGGATCATATTGTTCTTCTGCTGAGAAGCCTCCAGTATCACTTAATGTAAGATGTACACTTCCATAACATGAGTTATAAATTCCTACTGGATCTGACCCTGCTCACCTCTCCAGCCACTTTCGCTCTTACACGCCACGTGACCTGAGGACTTTGCACTCACCACTTCCTCCATCTGGGATGTCCCTGCTCTCATTGTCTCAAGTGGCCCCTTGTCTCAAAGCTCAGCTTATTGTTCTCCTGCTCAGAGACACCTTGCATGACCACCCAGCCCAAAACAGTTACCTGTCACTCTCTCTTATGCCCCCCCACCCCCCTCCCATCTTACCTGGCATTTTACTTTTTGTGTGTTGAGTTTGAGTTTTGTATTTTTTAATTCTGTCTCCTGTTCCTTGAACCTAAGCTGCATCAGCAGGGTCCTCATGTGTCTCGTCCATCTCTTTATTTCCAGTGGCAAGAACAGTGTCTCGTACAATGAGATCATCTATAAATTTGTGCTAAGTGAATTAATGCTGCCAAGCTAATTGGTTTTATAGTTCTTTGGTTCCCTTTTCAGGGCACATCTGAAAATCTAATCAGCAATTAAATATGAAGAGGTTTTTATTTGTCTCTGAATCAAGTCCTCGTTAAGTGAAACCTTATACATGGGAACATTAAGGGTGATCTGATACCTGTGTTGCAGCTGAATTTTAAACTTTGTAAATTTATTTCAGTATTTGGATTTTAAAATTGAAATTAAAGAATGAACATCCCTTCTTAGAAAATGACACAGTCATCACTAAGTCATCCAGCCTGGAGCCTGAGGCCCCTCAGTCTTCCCACCACCCTCTGAGCAGCCCTGTCCCATTGATCAGAGTTCAGCTCTTAAAATGAAGTCTGTCTAGCACCCCAAGTTTAATCCTCAAGTGTGTAAAATAGCCAAACCTGAATTCTCAAATGCTCCAAATTGCTTAGGTTTGTATAGCAAAGAGTACATTTCACCAGCCTTATAGTCCCTGGGTTGGGAAGATCCCCTGGAGAAGGGGTGGCACCCCACTCCAGTATTCTTGCCTGGAGAATCCCATGGGCAGATTAGCCAGGCAGGCTACAGTCCATGAGGTCACAGAATCAGACACTACTGAGCGACTAGCACTACTCACACACGTAGCCCTTTAGGGCCATGAACTGCTTTTCTTCCTGGTCTTAAGCTCATGTGTTCGTTTGTGACTTGAGGCTTCAAGGTAAAGAAGGGGACAGTAGCCTCACACTGTTGTAAGCAAAGATATGAAATTGTTCCTAATTGTGCAGTTGAGTGAGTCCCATGTTAGTAAGTGGAAAGGAAGAAGAATGGAAGGTAGTAAAAAACAACAACACTTCTTAGAGGATTTTTTTTTTTTTTGAGGAATTTTTTTTTTAAACCTAGAACCTTGATATATAAGTATCAGATAAGCATTTAAAGCGAAGTGTACAGGGAGAACAAGGCAAAAATTATAGTTAATTCAGTTTCACAAGCATTTAATTAATGCCCTGAATACGACTTTTCTGCTCAGTCTTGGGAATCCATAGTTTGGATGAGGTCCCTGTCGAGAAAGCTGGGATTCTCATGGCGAAAATAGACACGTGCCCACCCATAGACATTCCAGTACCAGGTGCCGAGAGGGTGCTGCTGTCACAGAGAAGGAGGGGTCACCCCCTTCACAAAGGAGGTAGCTTTTGAGCAAGGCTTTGACCAATGCACTTGATTTTGAGAAAACAGAAGAGGAAGGAGAGTAGTCATTCACCATCAGGAAAAATGGATTCGAAAAACCTCTTCTCCATAGAATGTTGAACGTAAACTGCAGTCACAGGTTAATAAGGAAACAGTAGTAGCGTTAACATTCACCGTTGGGTTACTGGTTTCTGGCTAATGTTTTCTAGTTGTTGCTGGGGACGTTGTGTCAGGGATGGGGTGCATCCCGAAAGTCATGAAAACGGACAAGAATCCTGGTAGCATTTAGAATACGTTTTTAGAGACGAGTGATTGGTAAATCCATCAATACAGCGATGTGAAATGCGAGTAATGGTCAAAGTGCATCCCTGTCAAAAGCTGTGCTTAGAGAAAAAAGCATGCAAGGCAGCTCAGCATCACTGCTTGCCTGTGGCTCAGCTGTCAGTGAAAGTGTATTCAGGCCAGTGGCTGCAAAACAGCGCACACATCCATGGAGTGCGTGCACCACACTGATTCAGTCAGTCCCCATGGTAGAGAGAGAGTTTTGCTATTATAAATAACTGCTATGAGTATCTATCTATATATCTTTGTGCCCACTTTACTACTTCTTCAGGATGTACTCCTATCAGAAGTACAGTGTCAAAAGAGATATACAATTTTGACTTTAAAAAATGTTTTTAGAGATTCTTAAAAAAAACAACTGTATTTTGTTTTTCAGTTTTTTGGCCATACCTTGTGGTGTGTGGAATCTCAGTTCCCTGACCAGGGATCGAACCCACGCCCCCTGCATTGGCAGTGCAGAGTCCTAACCTGGACTGCCAGGGAATACCCACAATTCTGACTTTTAAATATTTACTGCCAAATCAGTCAGTAGAGAGCTTGTAGCAGACTCCTTTTCTTAACCAGTAGCGCCCTCTGAGGTTGTCTTTAAAAGTAAGGCCAAATACACAAATATTGAATCATTTTTGTTGTATACTTGAAACTAATACAATGCTGTATGTCAGTTATACCTCAATTTTATTTTTTTAAAATGTAAGGTCAAAGTTAGGCATAATTCAGATTTGATTCCAGCTCTGCGTTTTAAAAATCTGCCAAGTCATCAGCCTGATTACCTACATACCCTCTGTCTCCACCCGCCCTCCTCCCACCAAGTGCTTGTGCCACAGATGAGATATTTGAATTGCTGTACAATCAAGTGGAATGTTATTCAGAAGGCAGAGATCAAAAAGTCGGCAAGACCGAATAAAAGGAGGAAACTGGCCCTACACTATAGGCAGCCACAGAAGATTCCCACAGTCACACTCCACAACCCAACTTTTTAGTTTCAGCCCAGAGCATTGCATTGCCGGCTCGCTTTTCAGTACAGAGGTCATTTTCTGGTTCTGGTTACAGGGCAGAAAACGTACTGACAGATGTGCTGAAGTGAATTTGATCTCTCATTTTGTCAGTGGAAGAACAGCATGAAAGTTCAATGCAGGGGTGGGGGTGGGCAGGCCTACCTCACAGCCTGCCACTTGGGTTCAATTTCCTCTCGACTTTGTCTCTAGGAGAGAGAGGACCTTGTGATTTGCCTCTTTCCTTTTCTCTGTAATAAAAATGGTCATTGTTCATGCCTCCTTTTGGTCTTTTCTCCATCAGTCTTGTCTCAAGAAGAAAACGAACTGGGAAAATTTCTCCGGTCTCAAGGCTTCCAAGATAAAACCAGAGCGGGAAAAATGATGCAAGCGACCGGAAAGGCCCTCTGCTTTTCTTCCCAGCAAAGGTGTGTGGGCTTCACCGGGGCTCTGCTGGTGGCGATCGAGGGAGGGGCCGTCTCCTGAGAATCTGGGGCCCACTCATTCGTGAAGGGAACCTGCCCCTGGTCTTTAGAAGGCTGTCTGAGATTGATGGCTGCCTCTGTTCACAGTTGTTAGTCTCTTTGTATTCAACTCTAAGATAGCATGTATAACCTTTTTCCTTCCCTATTAATTTTTTAAAATGTTTTCATACCTCTTCTGGTCTACAGTCATACACCAATCCTGTGAGTGCTGTCCTAGGCTTATAGTTTGACATCCTGCGTTGTTTGTAGCAATCTGTCTGGTCCCCTTTCAGCAGGAGCCTAACGAGACAGGGAGGAAGGGTTCACTCACTGCTCTCTGGGGGCAGTAAACTTGAGAGGGGTGCTGTTCCAGATGCTCTCTACAGTTCTGTTCAGACGCTGGGGCAGCAGCAGCAGCAGCCTCATCGGAGGAGAGCTTATTAGAAATGCAAAATCCACCCCCACCCTGGAACTGCTGAATCCATATCTACATTTTAATGGGTTCCCCAGTTATTTTCCATGTACATTCAAGTTTGAGAAGCTCTGGGCCAGAGAAAATTGTAGTAAATCAGTGACTCATATTCAGGGTCCGTGTAGAATAAACGGGAGCCACTGCAGAGACACACTTGGTATCTGAGGCAGTGACATTCCTCCCCCTCCTCCTCCTTCCCCAGTAACTAAGACGCCCCCTTTCCCCAGTGTCACTCACTAGTATTAGGCAAACTTTATACCGAAATGTTATACCTAAATAAGGCTTGTGGGCAATCTCCAAAAATATTTGGGCTACAAAAATTTTACTCACCCAGCCTGTCCAACAAATTAACCGTCTCTTTTTAGTTTCTCCTTGCTGCTTTCCCCTCTCAGTGGACCAGGAGCAGACCATCACCTGTTCCTAGAAAGACCCAAGAAGGTTGGGGTAGAAAGAAAAGACCAGCTGTGTCCATTTTTCAGTGGTCCCCCTGGTGGGCATTTTGGTTCTTTCTAATGACATTTGGACCCCAGCTTTCATGGTTGAATGGAAAAATTTCCAAGAGTTCTCTACCCCAGCTTTTCAAGAAAAGTGTTTATAATCTTGAATTGTACCCTTTAATCTTATTTATAACTGTATTCATTGTAAAAATAATACATACTCATTCTAGAAAAATTTTTAAACAGGAAAAACAAAAGAAAAATTTAAAACAACTCACATTTTGCAAATAGAGATTGACTCACTTTTAACCCCTTGATAGATACTTTCAGTGCTTATATGCTTTCCATAGTCTTACAAGGATCATTGATTCTTAAAAACCTTTTCTAAATTCTCATGTATTATGTATATGGTTATCACTAATTTCAGTGGGAAAAATTCTTATACATATCTTCATGCTAAAATTAACATCCGTTTATGGGAAAGAAACCAAATCCTTGGACATAATCACTCCAAGAGTTACCATTACTGATCATATAATTTTATAACATTGTTATCCAATTATATCCTTTCATACTCATGTAGCAAGCTATCTCACAAAGCATATGGCACCTTAAGTTCATATAGTCTAACCTTTGGCTACAGACAAAAACACTGAAACAATGCAAATGATACTGGAAGGTATCATTACAATAAACCTGTACAGCAATACAGCAAACTGCTCTGTATCCATAAATTAATGCAGCTTGCCCAGTGTTGCAATTTGGAAGACAGCCTCCTACAAGATGGCTCTGATTCCATGATGCTCAAGTGTTCACCAGGCACATGAAGTCGAAACAAGTGCTCTGCACGTGAGGAAAGGGGGAAGATGATAGAAGCTCTCATAAAGTCGAGTTCTCAGACCTCAAATGGATATAACTTGGGATTTGCCAGAATATGTTTTTAATGTAAACCACATTATACTATATAATTTTGTATAGTACTACATACTGATTATTTAGCAAATTGATTTTTGACCAAATAATCCTGTTTTATGTCCACATATACATTTTATAAAACATCTGTAGCATAGTATTTCACCATCTGGGCATGTCATGATACATTTATCCCAGACCTTCTGTCCACTCTCTGTCTCATTTCTACCTTTTCCTGCTAAAGAAGAAATATCTCTGGACTAGACTTTTAGGTATTCTATTGATTATTCTCACTGGGTCAATTTTAATGAATGGAAACATGGTCTGGTCTCTCACTGAAGCTTGACATTTTCAGTTATTGAATTTTTTCCTGGTCTAGACTCAGTCCCTTGTACCACAAGTGAATGGATTTTCACCTTTCTGATTTTATGTGAAACAAGTTACAGAAAAAAATGATGTGACCTTCCACACCTTTTTCTTTTCTTCAAGATATTACCATCTATCTTCATGTCATTACATGCTCAAAGGTCCTAACTTTACAGTAGTCCGAGAAATGGAGACTGTTGTATTCACAAGACTCTGTATCAGCCAGTTTTGTAAAACTGGCAAACTCTAAAAGCGGAGACAAAGGAGACCAGAAATGAATGGGATCCTTAGAGGGACAGCTGAGGGCTCTTTCTTTAAAAAGAAGTCTCCGATTTTATAACCCTTCACACCAGCGTTAGTTTTTATTCAGTTTGATGAAAAGTAAGTATTAAATGTAACCCAGTGGTGATAAAACACAAGCTTACTTTATGGCACAACAATACGTCTTTGAAAACAGCCCACGACATCTAGGTAGGATGATGTGCGCAAGCTATTTTTAGAGAAGTGCTGAATGTTTAATAATGATGCTTTACAGACAAGGAAAACTGGAGAAAGTAGTAAAGGGAGTTTTTTCCTTTTGAATAGTTTGTTGTCCCATCTATAGTCTTAGAGTGTAGTATACAGGTCAGGCACCGTGATGTTGATGGAACTGCCAAGAGCTGACTTCAGCTCACTGACATTGTTCCCTTCAGCTTAACAAGTTTGCCCTTAAATTGAGATGTAAATACTAGTCTTTTATTTTTTGAACCTGTATGCTGCAACTTCATGGAGATGACTGTATTTTAAGTGTATCATTCATCTGACATTACTCACTTTGAGGAGGAAGATGGAAGAAGCAGTATCCTCCTCTCCCTCCCAAATAAATATTTTATCCAAATCTTGATATGCATCCTGGGTGGGGAAGATCTCTTGGAGGAGGGCATGGCAACCCACTTCAGTATTCGTGCCTGGAGAATCCCATGGACAGAGCAGCCTTATGGGCTACACAGTCCATGATGTCGCAGAGTCAGACACGACTGAAGTGACTAAACACACAAACATTTTTAGCTGAATAAATGATGGTATGTTACAAACAATATTATTTTATACTCACATTGTTGTATCATATACATCCATTTCTGGTACAGTATCCTTAAGTTTTTAAAAATGAGAATCAGATCATATAGCATATCTGAAAGCGCCCAACATAGTAGACCCTCAGAAAATGTACTTGTCCCCTTCCTAGACCATTTAATGATGCTTCTGGTTGTCCTTCATTCTCTGTGACTACTGAAGCAAAGAGCAGAGGCCCTGGCCTTCACAGAGTGATCCAGAATGACCTCATCGTGCCCATGTCCATCCCTTCTCAAAGGGCCAGGCTTCAGGGAGGCAGAAGGCAGGGAGTGGCCAAGGGCAGAAATGGGAAATGGCCATTCCTTTGTGTTCCTCTGTGAACGAAAGATGGGCTCCAGCTTTAAACAAGTACTCTGCCCAGGCATGAGACCAACCCCAATAACACAGATGGAGAGACTCCCCGGTGATACCATTAAGTAACAGTAATTAGCTTGGATAACCGTCTCCTGGTTGGCTTAAAAGTTCCATACATTTCAGTTTATACGTCTGCAGATATTTCTGCAGCCTGGAGTATGTTTCACGCACTAACTCATGAATTTAAGATCGGTAAGTTGTCAAGGATTCAGATTGCTGGCCCTCTCGGTTTCAAGACTGTGGCCTTACCCTCTGATCTAGGTTGGCTTTGAGAAACCCTCTGTGCCGCTTTCACCAAGAAGTGGAGACTTTCCGGCATAGGGCCATCTCCGACACTTGGCTGACGGTGAATCGCATGGAGCAGTGCCGGACTGAATACAGAGGGGCGTTACTGTGGATGAAGGACGTGTCCCAGGAGCTTGATCCAGACCTCTGCAAGCAAATGGAGAAGTTCAGAAAGGTAGGCGATTTCATGGGGGTTCCCGAAAGGGGTACCTGCTGGAAGGTAATGAGACGTGAGTGATTTGAATCCCCCTAGTGAAGAAGACGTAACTCAAAACACCAAGGAGGCAATTAATCATCGCTGGTGTCTCTGTATGTGACAGAATACCAATTAATGTGATATATAATTCTCTAAGGATAAGATAGAAGAGACAGCTGGAAATTGCTGGGATTTGGTAACTGATTTTAATTGAAGTCAGATTTTCATATAATGTGCACTTTTCTGTAAGGCTGTCACTTCTAAATGCTTTTTCATGCATAACTAAAAATCAAGAGTAGATCAAATGAAACTGGAAGGTGAGAACAGACTACTGGGGAAATCTTTTTAATTGCTAATGAATATTAAAATTAATAGAATAATAATGTTCCTTTGTTTGGTGAGAAGGTTTGGAAGCAGTTCGGTTGACTTGTAGGATTAAATGACGTGGCATTGACTCCATCTGCATTAGACCCCTCACATATTTATATGAGGAGATGGCTATGTTCTTAAATTTCCCCTGACTGGTAAGCAGCAGAGGGACAATGTTTCATTGGGTTTTGGTGTCCCAAGTCCATGTAGCTCTTTGGAGATTGCTTATGCAAGGATACGTTGCACCACTAGGTGGCAGTCATACACTGAATATTTATGAAAATACAGAGAGGTTTTTGTTGTGTATAATCTTGGTAGGTCTTTGTTTGATCGACTTGGGTATATTTTTTCAGGGTATGAAAGACAACAAAAATCTAGCAAATGTTAGATTTGACATAATATTGTGTCAATTTTCTTACTCATTTCAAAGGATCCATTTGTAATTATGATATTGCTTAAAATCCCTAGATTGCTAAGTACATCATTGCAGAGCGGTGGATGGGAAACCTTTCTGGTGTGCAGGAGGTTAGATGGTAGCGGGGGAGATGGGGGGGGATATATGGGGTGAGGGAAAAGAGGAACCTTCTGTTGCTTAAGAATAGGGTCACCAAATGTTGACCCAGGTATTAGATTGACAAAAATCCTTTTAAAAGGCAAGTTTTACTGTGGTTTGTCATTTGGAATCCCTCTTTATGAAGGGACACAGAGACCATTTTCTTCCTGATCATAGATGACATTAGTGTTTTCTCAGTAGCCAGCTCCTCAATAAGGTAGGTTTCTGAGCTCATGGAAAAATCAGACCTGAAAAGTTCCTTAAAGATGAGTTAGTGAAAGAGAAAACCAAGGCCCCAAAATAGTAAATAAAACTTTTCAGTTGTTAATGGCTAGATGTTGGCGAACCTAGGCTACATTTGAAATTTCCTGGCTTTTTAATCAGGCTGGTAATTTGGTTTGTCTTTGATGTTTTATTTGGAGATTGAAAGAGGATGGAGTGGAGAGGTTAAAAAGGAAAAAGGAAACAAAACCCCCAACATTATCTGCAGGGTGTAAGCCAGTCACTCTACTACCTCCTTTAAGCCTCACAATAACCAAGACACAGACTTAATTTTACAGACGAGGAAAGTGATACCTAAGCAACTAGTACAGGATCAATGAAATGACAGGGAAATGAAAAATCAGAATCCTAGAAAATATGGATCATTTTTTTCTTTAAGAGGAGAATAAAGGGGAGTTAAACAGCATACCTAAGATTGACAAAGGCATTTTCATAGTTACAACCCTCCTGTGGTTATCCATTCAGTGTACATTTACTGAGCACTTTCTGTGTGCCAGGTAATAAATGTAAAATTATTCCAGAAGGCAGAAGAATTTTCATGTGAAATTGTATTTATTTAGTTTTGTTATGAAGGGTGGTTGCTAGCTGTGTGAGGATGAAATAAACCAAGAACACTTCATCACTGGTTTGAATGTTGAAACATTACCCACTCTCTAGTGTCATCAATCTGTTGATTTTGGAAAATATGGTGTGTTTTTTTTTCATTTAATTCTTTGCCATGCAGAAGTAGCTGAAGCAATGCCTTCCTCCACAATGCTGTGTGTGCTGGATTTAATTTAATAGCTGAACATGGTGTACTTAGAATTTCAGGAAAGAATTTTTTTTTTAAAGGGAGTCTGTATGCAAGTTATACTTGATTAGACTAGACTCTCCATGAGGATAGGAACCAGTTTAGTTCTCTTTACTAACAATCCCTGGGCCAGCCCAGTACATGACCCCAGTTAGCACCCATATCAGATGGCCAGATGCCAGCCGTGCCATTTGCTTGCCAGATTCATGCCTTCTCACACCTGCAGAGCCTTTCCACCATGTGCAACTGACTATATAATGTTTGGGGAATTGATATATGTGGTTTTGCAAGTAAGAAGTAGCATTATGGGTTTGTGGCTTGCTGCCCTCTTCAGAATGAATTTAAAGTGTGGAGGTTGCTGTTCGCTTGGAGTTCATGACATGAATCTTGAGTTGGAGCCAGCCTTAGTGTTTTGCCCCAGCAGGATTCCGTTTTAAACAGAGTCTCCATTTCTCTCTCCGGGAAAGAGTTACCAAAAGGCACTTCTGAGTCCCCTGTAAGAGTGGGAGTCACTGTGTGTGTGTTGGGCGGGGTGGGGGTGTTTACTTTCCTCAGAGCCAGCTGCCTGCTTCTCTCTCTCTTTTTTTTTATGAGTTCTTATTGTGGTTTTTTTTTTTAATTGGAGGATAATTGCTTTACAATCTTCTTCACATTTTAGCCGATGAATCCTGAATTCAATTCTATTCTTTGGGTTCATACTTTCTGAGGAAACAAAATTTGAATTCAAACCTCACCAGTGGGCCCCCTCTCTGGTTGCAGTCTTTAGGGTACCCTCATGTATTTATTAATCCATCCAGCAAATGAGATTGAAGCCCACCTTGTGCCAGGCCCCATGCAGAGGGACACAGTGGTGAGTGAGCAGACACAAGGGCTGCCCCGCCGTCCCACGCAGTCACTTGGAGACAGTGACTCCAAGATGAGCTGCATCCCGTGGTGTGGCAGGAACACCCCTGACCTGACGGCTTCCTGGAGGAAGTGGCATCGAAACCACACGTGAAGGATGAGCAGGAGGGAGCTGGGTGGAGGAAGGGGGACTGCAGAACAGAGTTCCAGTCTGAGGAAGTAATGCACACAAAGGCCTTTGCGTGAAAGGAAACAACACATTTCACTCCTTTTAGGCCCCTGCAACCAGAGGATGAAAAGAGAAGTGGTGGGGGTGGGTCATGGTCCAGGCAGGTAAGCAGACCACGGTGAAAGGGACATCTCCCTGAGGGCCGAGGAGAACGAGGGTGTTGAGAAGGAGAGACAAGTGATCCAACCTGTGCTCTCACAAGCCTGCTCACACTTTAGTATGGAGTAGGGACTGGAAGTGCCCAAGCCTTGAGGCTGGGCGAGCCGCAGACGAGACAGGGTGCCCAGGGAGCGAAGAGGGAAGTAGACCAGAGAAATGTCCTGTTCTGACCTCCACCAGCCTCCACAACAGCCCCACGGTTAGTTACAGAGCTCTTCATTTTTTTTTTCTTTTAGAAACAAGCAGAATACATATAAATAAATAAATAAATGAATAGTGAGATCAAATGTACTTTCACTTTCAACTGAGGCTTTTTTCCCTTAGTGTTTTCGAGATGCTAAACAACTTATTTTAAATAACACACAGTGAGCATGACCAAAATGATGAATGAAAAACTTAAACAAAGCAAACGATCTGTTTCCAGGCTGACCCCCTTTGAGCACATGGGCCTGGTGACAGAGCTCTGGGTGGCAATGTTAATAAGCATTTATGAAGTGCTGTCTTTGGGGAGGGAAACACAAGGAGGTGGGAAAGCCTGATGCCGGCTCTCAGAAACGACCCTGCTAGTCATATGTACCCTGTCAAAATGACCGTGGTACACAAGACACCTGGAGAGTGGGGCCTCGTGGAGCTCTTCTCCTAAAGACCAAATCATGGGAAATGGTGGATGCATTCCACGGGTAATGCTGGACTCCTGTTGGAAACCCCTCCTGACAGTGCAATTCACCCCAGGAAGGAAATGGATGGGAGACAAGGCCACAAGGTATTTGATGAGCAGTTACAACGCATGATATATGTGCCCTTTGAAGGTAGAGTAAAGGGTATAACTTAAAAATAGAAGTCAGCTTCTTGTAGCAGATTACATCAGCTTAAGTTGTGAGCTCACACAAGAGCTTTTGCAGCCTGGTGCCCTTGAAAAGAGTCCTCCTGTGGTCAATTAAGTGTCTTGTTTTTCTTGAGAGTCAGAAATGGGATAGAGGGTAATTATTCTAAATGGAATGAAAGCTGTGTTAGGTGTAAGAAAATAGTTCTGAATCCTCTAAAGAGATGAGATAGAAATGTCTATGCAGGCATTTGGATTAGCTGGAGTCCTTATAGACAAGGACAAGGGAACTGGCGTTTTAATGAGGGCCATTTATTAAATGTTTTAATGATATCCTACAGTGTCTGTCTTGCATTTCATCACCATGATTCAAAAGGGTGTCGAAAAGGTATTGTAAAGAGTGTGGAAGATAACACACGGGTGTTCTCAGGCTTGTACCTATTTAAAGAGTGTTAGATTTTGAAGAACTGTGAATTCACCAAAGTCATGTTATCAAAGGATATGTTATCATGAGAAGGTTTATTAATAAGTGGTGGTGGCTTCATAGGTGTCAGGTGCAGGGAGAAACCTTTTAGGGTCATCAATCAGTGGTGTCCCATGCCCTTACTGAAGGTTTGGGTCTGCGGAGCTTGGTCAAGGACTAGTAACGAGCAGTATTGACATCAGAGAGATTTTTCTTCCTGTGGACAAAGACTTGGGTTAATTAATTTGACAGTATCATTAATTACTGCTGAAATCATTGGTCTTTGTCAGAGGTCAGGCTCTTTCAGCAATTGAGGGCAGGTCCGGTGGGATCTGGAGATGCCAAGTAACGCAGGCAAGTCACCGCTCAGCCATCTCCCCGTTCTGTGAGAAAGGCCTTTTCTTTGCCTGAGCCATCCAGCCTTTGGGCCTAAACCCAGCATTCTGCTTCTGTTCAGGGCCAACCTCAGGGCTCCACCCAATGAGTCGTGTTGAGCGAGTGCTGGAAAATATCAGGATTGGGTCCCTACGATAAGCCAGTAAAGGCCCCACTTGGGAGCTTTGCCCAATTTGCACATAAAGCGAGGGAGCCCTATAATTCAAATGCTGATGGCTTTTAATACTGTCCCAGAGGCCTCGGAGACTATCCTCAATTGTTTTCATTCCTTTTTCTTTATTCTGCTCTTCAGCAGTTATTTCCACCATTCTATCTTCCAGCTCACTTACCTGTTCTTCTACCTCATATGTGCTAAATCTCTTTAGTTGGGTCCTACTCTTTGTGACCCCATGGACTGTAGCCTGCCAGGCTCCTCTGTCCATGTGATTTTCCAGACGAGGATATTGGAGTAGGTTGCCATGCCCTTCCTTCTCCAGATCTTCTGCCTCAGTTATCCTCCAATTAAAGGGGGAAAAAAAAAAGAAAAAGACTGTATTTACCCTTACACTGTGAAAAAAATAAAAGTGGTTCTTGTGAGGGGGAAAAAAAAGCAGACGGAGGATTTGACCCCTTATCACCCTGTCTCTTCTGGTTCTGAAGTTCTTGTCACTGGCTCGAGCTCTTTGATGAGGTGACAGTCCCTTTAGTAAAGCCACCACACGCTATCCTGTCTGTCTCACAGTCCTTTGTTTTTCGTTTGTTGCTTTTTGACGTGTGCTGTGTTTAGCTAGGGCGCCTGTTTTCTGTGGTCCCGGGAAGATTCAGGCTAGCTGCTCGTCTCCATTCCCCGGGCTGCTGTCTCTTGATGCTCCCCTAAACACCATAGGAAAAAACATGCCATGTTTGCATGCCACAATGCGGAAAGGGTGACAGATTGGGATCCCCTTGCTTTCATTTCTGAATTTCATGAGATGAGGCCTTTGGGGCCCTGTGTGTCTTCATTGATTTTTCTCCACTGAACTTGAAGAGCAAAAATTAATTCCAGGGTTAGGCCAAGACCATTTGGAAACGCAGGCGTGAAGCAGCTAACTCTTGGAAAGCTGGGTACTGGCTAACTGCTCCTAGTGGTTGGAAATAGAGAGGATGAAGCAGCATGGCCTCTGAGTGGGGTGGCGCTTCACCCTGGCCCCAGCTCTGCCTCCACCCTTGGTGATGGCCTGGATTGGGGTGATAAGCCAGTGGCGATTTCTCACTCACCAGAGAAGGCACAGGTGCTGGCTGAGCACCAAGCTCTCTTCCAGCTGTAATATTTTTACTTTTCCCCTCAAGTCATTAGGCTCTATAATGGTTAAGCCCATCAGCTGAGAAATATACACACTTGAGCAGGGCGAACCTGTCCTTTTGTGTCGTGTTTTCCTGACAAGCAAGTTATGGTCTTGTTGAATTGTGTGCACGGGGTTGCTTCAGTTGTGTCTGACTCTTTGTGACCCCAAGGACCATAGCCCGCCAGGCTCTTCTGTACCGGAATTTTCCTGGCAAGAGTGTTGGAGCACTAGACAAGGTAGCCATGTCCCTTATTGATTTACTTGGTCTTATTCCTGTTGCTTTAATCTTGGACTCTGGGGGTGATGGGAGAATATTTCACTCCTAATTTTTGGGTAGTGGAGCTCTTGGTGTTTATAGACTGTTAATATTTACCTCTTATTTAGATATTAATACTTCCGCAAAGGTGAGAAGCCTGTAGCCCGTGGACAGGCTACCTAATTTTGCAAACATTTTTTATTGTTAACATAGCCACGCCTTTATTTATTTATTGTCTGTGCCTGCCTTCACAATAGCA
Organism: Nanger dama; assembly: GCA_917880005.1. Classification (NCBI taxonomy): domain Eukaryota; kingdom Metazoa; phylum Chordata; class Mammalia; order Artiodactyla; family Bovidae; genus Nanger; species Nanger dama. The sequence continues at coordinate 45,856,427 of CAKJTW010000007.1, forward strand.
TGGCAGAGTTGAGTGGTGGATGACAGAGACTGCAAAGCCAAAATATTTACATTCTGCCACTTTACAGAAAAAGTGTTTGCCGTCCCCTGATTTATTGATACCTGTGAATGTTAAAGATGGTTTTATGTCATAAAATGTACCATCTTAACCATTTGTAAGCCTCCACTTCGGTAGTGTTAAGTATATGCACATCGTTGTATAACCAGATCTCCAGAACTTTTTGTCTCGAAAAACTGAAACTGTATGCCCATTGAACAACCACCCCACCCTATCTACCCCTCTGTAAGCCACTGGTACCTATCGTTCTGCTTTTGTTTTCAGGACTCTGATTACTTTAGATTATCTCCAGTACATGGAATCATGCCGTATTTGCCTTTTTGTGACCAGCTTATGTCACTTGGCATAGTGTCTTTAAGATTCACCCATGTCGTAGCATGTGGCAGGCTATCCTTCCTTCTTAAGGTTGAACGATATGCTGTTATATGTACATTTTATTTACCTGTTGTTTTTAATCATGGACACATTTGAGTTGCTTCCATCCTTTGGCTTCCCTGGTGACTCAAAGATAGAGAATCTACGTGCAGTGCAGGAAACCCAGGTTCTCTGGGTCTGGAAGATCCCCTGGAAAAGGGAGTGGCAATCCACTCTGGTATTCTTGCCTGGGAAATCCCATGGACGGAGGAGCCAGGCAAGTTACAGTCCATGGCATCACAAAGAGCTGGACACAACTGAGCAACTAACACTTTGGCTGTTGTAAATAAGGCTGCTATGAACATCAGTGTGCAAGTAACTCTTTAAGACCACACTTTGAACTCCAAAAACATGACAAATATCTGGGTTTAATGTTATAATTTCTTTTTAGTGTTTTATTTAATCCTGCCATTGAATAAAAATGAGACTCAGGTTATGCAAGCAAGGAGTAATTTGATTTTGATATTATCATCTTGGAAGATACTATCTACATATACAAATTCATTATTTATTAATTTTTACAAGAATCATAAATATTTCTATGATTTTTAAAAATGAACATATGTAATATCATAAAAGCTAATATGTCATTTTAAAGTGGATTTTCTTTCCCCTCTGTCTTAAAAGAGGTATCAAATCTTTGCATATGGCATTTCTCTAACTGTTTGAAGGGAAAGCTTGCTAAACTCTCAAAATGTACTCTGGACAATAGTTCATTATCAAAATGTGAACTGATCCAGTCCAAGATAGTTTTCCTTTTGCCATATTTCTGGTTCTTCTTCCTAAGACTTAAATGTCTTGGATGGCATACGCAAGCCTGGTCTTGAGAATTGTATGGACGATAATATACAAAACATATGGATTTTACTGGGAACCATCAGGTTCCAGATCAAAATCTTATAACCATGGCTTTCTTAGTCCCTCAGTAGCTAGAAAGTCTCAGGTGGGTTCGTTATTTCCATGTTTCATCACACTCTGCTTTTTGGTTGCGGGGGGTTAGGGGGATGGCTGGTGCCTATGATACCCTCTCCCTTCCCCAAAACACACACTGTTCCATCTGCCTCTGTCTCCTTTCAGGAGCTGCGGGAGAAGGTATCATTTTAGATTACGGTTTAATGGAAAATCACTGCATTCAAGTAGCATGGTGTACTAGTTACTGTTGCCATAGTTTCAGTCTCCAAGCCTGTCATGTCTGCATATCCCTCTAGATTACCGTCTTTCTTCTGGTTCACAGCTCAAGTATCATCTTTCCCAGCGATTCCTCTTATTCTCTCATGGTAAATTGGTTGCAGTTTTTACCACCATCTTCAAGAATTTTGTATAAAAGAAGACTGTTGCACCTTGCTGGATTAACTTAACACCTTCTTTTTAAATGTTTCTGCTTCAGGGATCTGTTCCACTATGATATTACTTTTATTTTACAAAATGGTGGTTTTCTTAGACACACAAAATGGAATGAGGATTTTATTTAATATCAAACAGCAGTAATACATCTACAATTTCCTGAGTGCAAATAGCTTTACAGCACTGTAAGTTACTTTTATTAGAATTAAAGGGATTTTTCAAATACATTCTCCTTTCCAATCAGACTTTTCTGTGACAGAAAAACATAATGATTTGATGGTTGTCTACACTGTCACTTTTAAATCAGACTGGATTTATAAATTGGCTATGGAGAATTAGTATTTCAGAAAAAAGCTCTGAATTACAATTGCTTTATGAAAAAAACAAGCAAGCAAACTTGGGTTCTCTTTTAGTTTGTCATCAAGGGATATTGAAAGAATTTGAAAACCAATTTTTAAATGATTAAATTATTTTATCCAAGTAGTGTTGGCCTCATAGTGAGTCATAGACCGTCGATGGTTAAACAGGTCTTCCTGTCTGTTGGTGAAACTCATCTTCATCTCAATTCCAAATCCATCCATTCATTAGTGTTCAAACTATCACAAGAAGGAGTCCATTGAAAACTGGTGTTCTCCAGTCACAGCTCTGAGATTTAAAAAAAGAGAAAGGTATCTGTGATTCTTTGGTCTCCAGGGAACAGATAAAATTTTAATCTCAGGGAAATTAGCCAAGCAGGCCTACATATGACCCAGTGTATGACCTGGGCAAGGTTGCTCTGCTCGCTAAATCATGTACAATTCAACTCACTCTTTTCAGAAAGCTTCCTTTTACCTCACTTAATGAGTTTTTGGTAAAAGTAAAACCTTAAAACAGAAAGCATCAACGTGTGTGTGCTTACCCTTCTAGCATAAATTTGTTCAGGGCAATTCCAGGTAAAAGAATATTATCCCCCAAGTGAAAAAATTCCATTTCCTGTTCAACAATTATCCCACACTTAATCATCACACAAGATAAATGAAACTCATATATAGGAGCCCTAAAATCTTACACTGGCCAATTTTACATGGACTCAGGGAGCCTTAAGAAGAAGCAGGCCCTTGAAAGGCCATATGTATAACTTTGAAATGAAATTCCCACATGCATTAATCAGGCTTCTGTTGTTCTCATCAAATGAAATATGATTTTCGGGCTTGGTAACACTTCACAGTTGATTGGCTCTTTCTATCCAGCGACCCATCTATCTGTCCATCCATCTATTTAAATTCACTCCCCAGCTGTGATTCTGAGACAGCCATTGTCATTTAGATGCTGATTCCTGACTGTGGTTCTTCTGGTGACTGCTGACATTGGAATAAGGGATACCACTCAAGATAGATTAATTATATAAACAAATGAAGGATGGGAGTTTTTTTCTGCTTTGTTCTTTTAAATCTTTCTTTTTCCCCGGGCCTTTAGAGATGGGACTCTGCATTCTTAGGAGCAAAAACAGTTCATGGATATTAGTTTATGTTCTGAGAGAGGTCCAGGCAAAGAGACTTGGAAAATACCCACATCTAGGGAGGAAGAACCATATGGAAAGCCCATAGACGCCTGTATGGGAAATAAATGAAGAAATTTCTCAAATTGAATGCTGAAAAGAAGTTAGCAGAGCTAAAATGTATTACATTTAGGGTCTCATTCCCTTTCAATTTTTTTTTTTTTTTTAAATAAGGGAAAGAAAGAGACAGGAGAACCTGGCAATAGGAATTGCTTCCGAGGCAGGGGACTAGATTATAGAGAAGAGATAAACAGATGAGAACGAGGTTGGACTTGTACTGTATTCCTTTCTGTGCCTTTTAAATTTTGTACCGTGTGCATATGTTATCCTTAAAATAATAATGTGTAAAAATTAATGAGAATAACTGAGACCAGAATGGGAACAGATAAGATTTGATAGAAGAAAGAAAAGGATAATGACAGAAAAGTCCCTTGCTTTGCAAGAAATAAGGAGGGATTTTTAGTTTGTTTTTCATAATAATAAAGGGAAGAGGGGAGACGTGTTAGAGGCAAAGATGGGAAGCCGACTTCCCAAGGTTATATCATAGGGCAGCTGGATGGATGGAGGTTGGAGGATGAAGTCATTCTCGAAAGCCATCAGCAGGGAGAGTCATGTGAAGTGGTCAAGTCACTGAGGAATAAGATGATCAAAACCAGCGCCTGAGGGAAACCTACCAAAATCAAGAACAATGAAAATGTTTCTTTTAAAAGCCTTCACTGTTCTAAGAGAACTAGAATAAGCAGAGTTAGGCTTCTTCTTTTAGGGTTGGGAAGAGGTGAAGTAGAAAGATAACTTTTTCCATTCTGCCTCAATTGCATCCCAGAAGAAATGAGCTCTGTGTTTGGCACCAAATGAGAATGTAGAGAATACTCTTTCCCAAAGAAGAAGCAAAGGGAAAGAGGACTTCTCTTCCAGAGGGGATTGTCTCCACATTTTCCACCCAGGCTGGGGCCTCTGAGTTGGGTTGCAGCATTGCAGCATCTATGGGTTGGTGTTGGATCTCTTTCTTGGTGGGAGGATGTGGGGGAGGGAGTGAGGTTCTTCTGGCTTTAATGACCTTTCCTGTGTTCTCCATCCACTTCTAATTCTCATCCACACTACTTAACAGGCTCAGACAAAATCTTCCCCTACAGCATCTCTGCACACTTTTCTCTAAATCTAGCACTTTTATCAGTTCCTGTTTATTGGTCGTCTTCCAGGTTTTAGAAACTAAACCAACAGTGTTTATGCTCTTGTGAGCCCTAATTTTGTCTTTAACGTTTCTTAAGAAGTAATATCAGTTCTATAAATTCATCACATCCCTTTAGCTTCCTAGTATTTATGTATTCCTAGTTTATTTTCTAATACTCTCACAAGGGCCTTCTACTGCTCAAGTCTAGAGAAAAATGGAAATATATACAGATTCTAAACCACACATCTTTTTGTGCACACATTATGGCCGGGCTCCCACTCGCACAGTATACATGTCAAAATCAGAAGTGCTGGGGAAGGCATAAGGACATAGTTGTTCCCAGGGCTTCCAGGGTCTGCAGAGCAGACTCAGGTTTCCCTGGAATTTTATCATGGTCACCATAAATCAAGTGTTTGAGAATAAAAAGTTGAAACACATCCTTAATTTTAAAGCTTTCCATATCTTCCTCATCCAGGCCATGTAGGCGATACTTCCTCACCCTCCTTCCCCAAGCACTGCCAGGAAAAGCCAGTGATTTGTAAATTGAAGCTATGTCAGCGAAAGCTTTTATTGCTACTTATTATCCGGGCCTGTGTCTGCTTTTAATTTTAATTCTCTGCTGAAAGAACTAGCTTTGCCTTTAAAAATGTTTGCACGTCTTCTACTCTCTGATGAGAAGACAACAACTAAGAGTAGTGATGTGAAGCCAGACGATGATTAGATTTCTTAAGTTAGCCCCCTCTTCCCCATCCATAGTGTATTTTAGGTTTGGAGCAAAACCTCTTGTATTCTGTATCAACCTACTTGTCCCTCTTCTCCCCTGGCATGTCCCCGTTTCACCCACCATTTTGCAGTTTCAGCTAATAAATCATGTAAGTAAAGTAGACAGTAAGAAATGGATGTTAGGAAAGAGGGTTTTGAAAATGAAGATTTGATCAACTTTTTCACTTATTCTTTAATCAAGAAAATAAGAATAGCCCATTTTAAGAGAATGTTAAATACAAGCAGTTGTGGGGAAGTCAAACACTGCTCATTTTTTGTTTAAAGCTATCTTTTTCATGGTACAAAAGCACAGCAGATATTTAAGCTCCATATTGAACAATATGATAGGTTTATTTATGTTAAGACAATTAACATATTTGAATTTTTTCCCAGCCTTGGGTTTTTCTTAGCATTCTGTGCTATAGATAAGATGTAGCAGCAACTTAAGTATGTATACAGTGCAGGATATTTCTGGTTAAATATTTGTAAGGTGTCTTCAGTTTACAAAGCTGTTCCATGTTCATTACTTGGTTGGAGCTATACAACAGCTCAGTGAGGGCCTGAACTCTTTGTCCTGTTTCATAGCTAGGACCACTGAGGTGCCATGGGCCTGACTGACTTGCCCACAGCCACACGTATAAGGCAGGATTCGACCCAAGTCCTCTGACTCCACAAATCCGATAAATGGATCCTTTAAAGTGCTTAGTCACCACAGGGGAAAATGTTTCTGTGGTGGAAGAGACCAAACCTCGCATTAACATAGCAACCACCTCTTCCAGCACATTCCACATTTTCTGTTCTCATTTTCTCTGACCCCAAGGGCTTATGTTTTGTGTTAGGCTTGTAGCATTTCTCCCACTTCATTTTATTCCGTGAGTGCAATTTGTAGTGCAAAATGGCTGGTGTATCCACATCGGTCCTGGGGGCCAGGTGCTTGAACCCTGCTGTGGTATACTTTAGAGCCCTCAGGCCTGAACAGACAGGATAAGGCTCAAGGATGGAAAGCTGGTGTCACAAAGGCCAGCACCTGGTTGAAGATCCTGTGTGTCAGCTTATCGGCTTAAAGCCAGTGCACTGCAAAAAGGTTAATACTCGTGAAGAGGAGAGTACCAGAGACCCTACAGCAAATAGGCTCAGAAAGATAGGTGGCCTCCTGGCCCATTTCCAGTAAAGGACATTTTCCTAACCCTGAATTCAGGCCTCTCTGTCCTGGGTTGTGTTTAAGATTCCTCTGAGAAGTGAGTAGGACATGGAGGTCCTACTAGGTCCCAACTAAGAATTCTGATTCAGAAGGTGGGAGGTAGAACCCAAGAGTATGATTTTTAATGAGCTTCCAAGATGATTTCCTTGTGTGGATGACATCTTGAGACATATTTTCCCAGCACACCACTGTGGAATAATTGATGCTCCAGTGACGACTGACCCATCAAAAAAAAATGATTTTGTTCTTTTTAATAAGACATCCCAAAAGACAGGTGTCAAATGTATAAACATTTCTTAGGTTGTTTTAAAAAATAAAGTTGAATTATATGGAAAGGTCACTAAATGAGACCCCCCCTCAAATTCTACTATATTAAGCATTATTGTGTTTTTTCATCATACATGTTTACTTAAACCCTTGAGCCTAGGGTATTTGACACTCAAATACTTTACCCATCTTTGATCAATATAACCTCACTCATTAAATTTCTTCTCCTGTTTCAGCTGAAGTTTCCTTAATGCTCTTCAGGTTGACTCAGGAAACTGAAAGCTGGGATGGAGCCTTGGGTTAGTTAATATCTAGAGTCGATTACTCAGGAACTTACCACTTTGTGAGCACATAGCAAACAGCTCTGAGAATTAATTTACACATGCTAAGGACAGGGAATTTTCCAGGAGCAATCTGGCACTGTTACTGTCCCGATATGCATGTTTTTATCCTGAAGCATCATAAATCAGTCTTCTCCATCTGCATCCTTTCTCTTTCATGTGGTTTGACTACTGCCTATAGTTGGTCCGTTTCAGAAGTCTCCAGCACTGGATCATCCACCACCGCCATCGTCTTGTTCTGTGGTCTGTTACAGCTCATCGTTCATGAGCAGTGACGTCCTGCTTTCAGTTACTTCTTATAGTGAGAAAGAGTCGGGGATGATGTGAAAACAAAAATTTTCATTTGTCCCAGAATGACATCCTGTACCTGTAAGGATGCCTGAGAAGCCATGAAATCAAAAATAAAGACTTTCAGGAGCACAGTTCTTTGACATTTCTTGACAGATGTATGGCTACTCTCAAATAGGACAACGAAAACTTTGAAGTTGAATGTCTTAGTAGAAATGATGTAAAAATTAGGAAATATATTATTGAAAGTTTATCTTGTGGCAGCTCCGATTTTAAGCACTTTACCTGAATAGCCTCATTCAAATTCTCCAGAGGGTAGATACTACGATCCCCTCTTCATGGATGAGGATTTTGAAGCTTGAGAGGTTAAGTAACTTTCTCATTGTCCCGTAGATTGTGGCAGGGCCAGGTGGGAAGGGGTTGTAAATTTACTCATATGTCACGCGTATACACATCTTACTTTCTAGACCTGCCAGTGGCTTCTTTATGAGCATGCATGGTGGGGACTTCAGGACTTGTCAATTAAATGAGGTTAAATATAGCCTCCCTCATTTCATTTTAAATGTTGAGTCTGTTCAAAATTCTCTTTCCTACTCTCTCTGGTTGAAGTAGTCCCTTTCGGGATGCTCTTTCAGAATTCCACCCCCTCATCCTGCCCAGGAGGGAACTGGCTGACTCTGTCCTGGAGAGAGAGGGGTGATGGCGTCTTTGCAGCCACCCTCTGTCCCCTGGCTCCTTTCTTGTCATTGCTGCAGCACCGCCATTCTGGGCTTGCATGGTGTATCCCTAAAACCTGTGGCTGGGTTGATGCCTGGTCTCCTTCCTCCACCCTGGCAATGTTCAAAGAGCCTTCGCCACCTTCCCCTGATGAATCACCCTAATGGCACCTCAGACTATGCTGGACTCCAATTTGGCCCTCAACCCAGGACCACTCCCTGGCAAGCTCACTAACCCGCTCCCTTTGCCACCTTCCTTTTTCTTTCTCAGAGAATGTGAGACTCTCTGAATTTCTTCTTCTCCACACCCAGGGAAATATTTGTTGTTGCTGTTCAGTCATTCAGTTGTGTCCAGCTCTTTGTGACCCCATGGACTGCAGCACGCCAGGCTTCTGTCCTTCACCATCTCCCTGAGCTTGCTCAAACTCATGTCCACTAAGTCAGTGACGCCATCCAACCATCTCATCCTCAGTCGTCCCCTCTTGCCTTCAATCCTTCCCAGCATCAGGGTCTTTTCCAATAAGTCAGCTCTTCACATCAGGTGGCTGAAGTATTAGATTTTCAGCTGTAGCCTCAGTCCTTCCAGTGAATATTCAGGGTTGATTTCTTTGAGGATTGACTGTTTTGATCTCCTTGCTGTCCAAGGGATTCCCGAGAGTCTTCTCCAGCACCACAATTTGAAAGTATCAATTCTTCAGTGTTTAGCCTTCTTTATGGTCCAGCTTTCACATCTGTACATGACTACTGTAAAAACAATAGCTTTGAGTATATGGAACTTTGTTGGCAAAGTGACGTCTCTGCTTTTCAATACACTGTCTAGATTTGTAATAGCTTTTCTTCTGAGGAGCAAGCGTCTTTTTATTTTGGAGTTGCAGTCACCCTCCACAGTGACTTTGGAGCCCAAGAAAATAAAATTTGCCACTGTTTCCATTTTTCCCCATCTATTTGCCTTGAAGTGATAGGACCGGATACTAACCCCATGAACATAGTGAAAAGGGAAATGTTGGGTTTGCCAAAAGTTCATTCAGATTTTCCTGTAAGAGGGTATGGAGAAACCCAAGTGAACTTTTCCCCAACCCAGCACTGGGGAACTGAATTCAGCTCTCCTTTGTCAACTGCATTGCTTTACTGGGGTGCAGCTGATCTTATTTAGATGAGAGACAAGCTTGAGAGGCAACCCTCTTGCAAATTCCCAAACTGGTAGTGGGACAGGCCACATTCTACCTTTAGTTTTTCTTCAGTGCTTTCCCTCCGTGAGACAAAGTGGGGTCCCCTATGTCATGGCCCACTTCCCTGACTGACTTGTCCAGCCAGAGGGGATGGGCAGGCTTTCTTCCTTTCTCTGTCCTATCATTAACCTCCCCACCCCAACCCCCCACAAGAAAAGTATGATCAAGTCAGTCTACTAAAATGGGAGAGAAAAATGGTATAGTGCTTTATTGTCTGGTAAAGTGAATTTTAAGCTTATTACTTGCTGCAGACTTCAAAAACCTCATTTGGGCTGTCAGGAGCTAGAGAGTACCACTTCCTCTCTCTATTTCTCTGGTAACAGTCCACATGAACAGCCTCCCACACATCCCAGGCAGATATATGTCCCAGGCTAACCTTGGAGAAGGTCAGGTGCATGGAAAAGCAAAGAGAAAAGCACACTATTTGGAAAAAAGATCACCTTGAATTTCCCACAACTGGAACATAAGCTATGTAGGCTTTCATCCATTCTACTCACTGACCACAGGCATGAATGATAGAAAAGAACAGTGATAAAAATAAATCAGACGTGAAACACTTCACTTTAGTCCAAAAGATATCTGCAGTTATAAAAGTAGAAGCCAATGCCATCAGCAGATTTCCTGAAAAATAACAATTAACAGTGACAAAATAGAATGACCAGTCATGAAAGTATAACTGGACATTTGGTAGAAACACCCAATATCACCAGTTTGGAAGTCAACCAGTATTCATACCCTGGCTTAAATCTTAAAGTCATTATGTCAGAGAGTCTAAAATGGCACTCAGTAGATATTTGTTTTAAATCCAATTTCCTGTGTCTGTGTGCTCTTTCAGCTCCTTGTACATTATACCTCATCAGTTTCATCTCTCTGATTCTCAACAAAACTCCTTCTGTGTATTTGTCAACCTTCACATGGCAAGTTCAGGCCCCCACATCCCTGCACTTCCTGGTTGCATCACCCAAACAGGAAGTCTTTTCCTTAACTTCCTCCCTGTCAATTTACAGCCGTTATCTTCCTCAAGCCTCACTTAAAACCCAGAACTTCCAAGAATTCACTTTTGGTTAATACACTGCTTTGTAATTGTTCTAATGTACTATTTTGTACTTGTTCTGATGTATTTTTCTTTCCTTCAACTATGCTAACTGCTCTTAAAGACGTTAAGAAGCCTTAATTACCCTCTAGACACGTGACACTGTGCTTTATTTCAAATATTTAGCAAATCTTTTTCATTTGACCTGCTTTCTTAATTTATTTTTATCTACAGTGTATGAGGGGAGGGTCAGATTGGATTAAAACATTTCTAACCTTATTTCAGCTTCATTCCAGTTTTCTAACATTGTTGTCAAAACACTGAATATCTGTCTCAGGTTGCAAATAAAAGTGTCTATCTTCTTGATAAAAGAGAAATCCGTAGTTAGGAGGAGCTTTTTTGAATGTGTATACATGGTTCTCAATCATGGCATCCAGTCCCATCACTTCATGGGAAATAGATGGCGAAACAGTGGAAACAGTGTCAGACTTTATTTTTTGAGCTCCAAAATCACTGCAGATGGTGATTGCAGCCATGAAATTAAAAGACACTTACTCCTTGGAAGAAAAGTTATAACCAACCTAGATAGCATATTCAAAAGCAGAGACATTACTTTGCCGACTAAGGTCCGTCTAGTCAAGGCTATGGTTTTTCCTGTGGTCATGTATGGATGTGAGAATTGGACTGTGAAGAAGGCTGAGTGCCGAAGAATTGATGCTTTTGAACTGTGGTGTTGGAGAAGACTCTTGAGAGTCCCTTGGACTGCAAGGAGATCCAGCCGGTCCATTCTGAAGGAGATCAGTGCTGGGATTTCTTTGGAAGGAATGATGCTAAAGCTGAAACTCCAGTACTTTGGCCACCTCATGAGAAGAGTTGACTCATTGGAAAAGACTCTGATGCTGGGAAGGATTGGGGGCAGGAGGAGAAGGGGACGACAGAGGATGAGATGGCTGGATGGCATCACAGAGTCGATGGACATGAGTCTGAGTGAAGTCCGGGAGTTGGTGATGGACAGGGAGGCCTGGCATGCTGAGATTCATGGGGTCACAAAGTCGGACACGACTGAGCGACTGAACTGAATCACCCAAATGTGAGGTCTTTGTGAGGAGTGATAAAGGCTTTCTATAATTGAGCTGAAACTGTTCACTCATTTTTTGAGCCGTGGCTGTGTGCTCAGTACTAGGTATGCAAGTTGACCACTTGAAAGTGATGTTTAACACATGCTGGGTGCTCACTCTGGGTCAGGCCCTGGGCCAAGAAATGGTGCATGCATTACCTCATTAGGCATCTCAACAATTCTGTGAACCAGCCAGTATTAAATACCCCCACTTTATGTTTTTAGGTTGGATATAGACTAAATCTGTAGTGAGATGTGTTTGTGTTCCTCCTCATAAAACATTAAGAGATAAGAAGGTGAGGAGTTCTTTCTCCCTTGGTGAGAACAGCAGAGGGCAGGGCAGAAGGTTGTGTAAAGCAGGGAGGGTTGGGGAGAGGGAGTCAGGGGACAGGAAGTCCAGAGCAGAGCGTGTAACATGGAGCCACAGCCCCTGGCTGTTTGCTTTCTAGTTGCCAGGGAACCGGGCGCACGTGAACGAAGTCACCTGTGCCCCAACACTCGGCTTTCTCAGCAGCTACTTCTCTGATATAAGGGGGCGTAGACACTGAAGGGACAGAACAGAGATGCAGGATCCCTTCCCTGAGGAGGTTTCCAGACAGTCGGGAAGAAAGGCAGACACACACATGATTAACACCAGTGCAGAGAGCTACACCCAAAGTCTCAAAAATACAGAAGGAATGATTAATTTCTCAGCTATTCAGTCTTCTGCTTCTTCTGGTAAATTTCCCTTCTCCTTTCTCATCCCACTGACTGGTGCCTTTTCATTCTCAAGCTGACGAGCAGGGCATTCCTCAAAAATCTTCCTCAGCTCCTCCGTTCATCATCCTCACGTTCTGTAAGCAACCTCATCAGCTCTCATGACTTCACTTCCACAGTCTCAGGGTGGACAGTAGGGTTTCTCTCTCTCTTAAGCCTGACTTCTCACTTAAGATATTTGAGAACTTCTAGTGCAGAGGTTAAAGCGTCTGCCTGCAATGTGGGAGACCTGGGTTCGATCCCTGGGTCGGGAAGATCCCCTGGAGAAGGAAATGGCAACCCACTCCAGTATTCTTGCCTGGAGAATCCCATGGATGGAGGAGCTTGGTGGGCTACAGTCTATGGGTTGCAAAGAGTCAGACACAACTGAGCGACTTCACTTCACTTCTTCAGGAAACACTAAGATCTCTTCACAGGCCCCACGTAAGTGTCCCAGCAGCTCACCCGTGACACTGCCCTGTCTCCGCCTCCCAGTCTCCTCCCCAGTCCTCTGTTTTGTTTTGTGTTTCTACAGCTTACCACCTTTGTTGATTGACCCTAGCAATCTTCTGGGCCCCAGACTCAAAACCTGACTCATTCCTTAGCTTCATCTCCTGTGTCCTATCATTTCCCTCTCAGAGACCCTTCAAAAGACCCCTTGCGGTGGTCCCTTCCTCTTCTCACTGTGACCACCTGATCTTGACTTTTCATCACCTGGGGCTTTAATGAAAGGTCTCCTAACAGATGTGTCTGTCTGTCTGCCTCTCTCTATCTCTCACTCACACACACCCTCATTCACACTTACAAACACACTTAACCGAAATCGTACCTTCTCTGAACAGCAGTCTTGTCATGATGTATCTCTGCTTAAGGATCTATCGTGTTTATCTGTTAGCCTCCCAATCTTCTGTGTTCTCCGTGACCATGCCCACTTTGTCTATGCCATGCTGGCCCACTGTCCATCAGAGTAAAACTGAAACTCTTCAGGCTGTATTATCAGACCAGGTTGCAATATTCCTTGGTGATAAAGATCCTGAGGAAATTAGCTATCTGTGTAGGAAGAGTCCTAAGGGAACTGAGAAGCCTCCCCTCTTTCTATAGATTTTATAGCAGTAAGAGGTAGCCAGGGCTTCCCTCGTGGCTCAATGATAAAGAATCTGCCTGCAATGCAGGAGACCTGGGTTCAAACCCTGGATTGGGAAGATCCCCTGGAGAAGGGAATGGCAACCCATCCCAGTATTCTTGCCTGGACAATTATGTGGACAGAGGAGCCTGGTGGCCTATAGTCCGTGGGGTCACAAGAGTCACCCATGACTGACCGAGTAATACACACACACACACACGAGGTAGCCACGTTTGGATGTTTTAGATATGGGTGCCAAGTGGATGGTCTTGTTGTATCCCCTTTAGACCTAAGTGTGTATCTGTGCACATAGTAGTTGCCTTTTCTGGTGACAAGGTCTGGAAAGCTTTTAGTATTTAAGCCTTACCTGGCTGCCATGTTGCCACTCAATAATGAGATGTGTATGTTTCGTCTAGATCAGGCCCAATACACCCTGTGAGAAACTTGAGTTAGTGTCTCTAGTTGGTACCCTTTACTGTATTTTTTCCCCCAACCTCTTCTTCAATCAGAAACCTTGTTCTTTTTCATGTTTTCTGTCAAGCATTTTTATATGCCTGTTTCTGTATTAGCTGAGAACCCCTTGTGGTTTAGAGAATAATTCTTGTTCTCAAAGCATTTGACAGCATTGCTGTTACTCATTGTCTTCCTGTGAATCAGGTCAGCAAGCCCCACCTTGTCCTTTCACACTGTATGTTGTCCCCTCGCTAGGTGCAGAGTTCTTCCTTGAAATACTGGTCAGAATTCCGGTATCATTACCCTAATCTAGAAGGAGACTCCCAGAGGGACAGGCTGCCCATTCTATGAAGAACAGGAGCTACAAAATTAATGGGAATGTCAATCAAGGAAGGAATCAGGTTTTAAAAGGTGATTTTTTTAGATCCATTTCAGCGTGAGTGCCTTGATATTTCCCTTCTCTGTGGCAACTTTTGTGTGTTTTTCCCATTTTGCTTTGGTTGTGGAACACAACGTCACAGCTGCAAAGGAAGCGCTCACTTCAGAGAGAAATCAGCTGGCCGTATGTCAGCGGAAGGCGCTGGGCACACTTTCCAGTCTTCGGCCTTCCTCCAGTCACTTCACTGGCCAGTTACGGGGTGTGCCTGTTGTGTTGGAATGGTTGTGCAGTGTAGTGGGGAAATAAGACGTTTACTCATGAGACAGAATTTGTGTGATGGCTTAGTGCTCAGATGAGTAGCAGAGTCCACACGTGGCACTTGCCTAGGTTCCTGTCATCCTGAAACTTCCTGGGGACATGAAGTTTCATCTAAATTGGGAGAACGTGCCACTTTATTCTGAACAAATGTATTTCCATCACAATTAAAATTCATAAGCCAGATGAGAGAAGGATCTCTAATAATAACTACTCACACTCTGAGGATCCCATTTTCTTCATCTTCTACTTTTTTAGTCACAGCGCGTGTGCTGAGAGAGAGACATTACAAAGGGGGCAGCAGAGACTCCAGAGTTTGTTTGGTTTACTCATGGTCACCTTGGAGAGCCTGACACAGCCAGACACAGACCCGCCTTCCTGCTGACTCCAGATCCAGTGCCCCGTACCACTTGAGCTTGATTTAGGAGAGAGCTGGTTTTAAGACCAGTCATCCCAGCCAACCTTTCTGGCTGGGAGGCGCAGGAAAGAAGCTTTATGTTACTGGTGGATATACTAAGGCTCTGGTTATTTTTAGGAAAGGTTAACAAAAAATAAAAGCATTATGATTACTACCTCATATGGAGAAGGGAGCGGCTACCCACTCTAGTATTCTTGCCTAGAGAATTTCATGGACAGAGGGACCTGGCAGGCTACATCCAGGTGGCGCTAGTGGTAAAGAACCCACCTATCAAGGCAGGAGACACAAGAGACGTGGATTCTATCCCTGGGTCAGGAAGATCCCCTAGAGGAAGAAACAACAACCCACTCCAGTATTCTTGTCTGGAGAATCCCCACGGACAGAGAAGCCTGGCAGGCTACAGTCCATAGGGTCGCAAAGAGTCGGATACAGCTGAAGCAGCTTAGCACACACACACTCATATGGGAAAGCTAGAGGTACTGCCAGGTTTGGGAGAGATGGGTGTGTGTGTGCGCGAGAGAGCACGTGCACAGCATACACATGCTCAAAACCAGCATCGTCTCTGCTTCTAAGGTTTCTCCTGCCTGTCTTTACACGACTAAACCTCAGTCGGAAGCAAGGGGGCTAGGCTAGCACTGAATTTCTGCAGGACACTTCAATTCGGCAGCTCTCATCACAAGTCAGCACCTCTGTATTCCATGGCACTTGACAGCTTTCTGCATCTCCTCTATGGCTGTCAAGTAATCCTGGGGTTGCTCTGCCGTGGAGGTTTTCATTCTCCCCTTGGAGTAACTCATTCTCCAAACAGGTGTCCGTTTCCTCCCGTTTGAACACACTGGCATGAGGCAACTTTGAGGGCACATAGCTTACTAGGAGACAGCGGTTTAAAGAGAAACGCATCATAGATTTATGTCAGTGATGGGTATAAATGTGTGGCTGTCACCATGTAGCATTCCCTGAAGGCATTTCTTGACTGGCCATCTCATGACATGGTACAGTTTTACGTAAATTGGACAAGCTGGCTTACCTTACTCTTCACAAGCTTACATTAATACCGTCATTCAATCCACTATAATGAAAGAAGAAGAGGAATACTTCAGTTAACAAGTGCCGTTAGGTGTTAGCATTCAACAACTCTTTTGAGCCCCTAGTCTCTCCACAACACTGGGAACTCAGTGCCAAGCCACACGGGCATGATCCCTACCCTCAGGGTGGGACTAATAGGGAGGTTGTTTTCATGTCCGACCAAACACGCTAAGTCATGTCCGACTCTTTTGTGACCCTGTGGACTGTCGCCCACTAGGCTTCTCTGTCCATGTGATTCTCCAGGCAAGAGTACTGGAGTGGGTTGTGATTCCCTTTTCCGGGGGATCTTTCCAACCCAGGGATCAAACCCGCATCTCTTACGTCTTCTGCACTGGCGGGGTGTTCTTTACCACTAGGGCCACTTGGGAAGCCCATGTGGACGAATACAGAATTTAAAGTTGTGCCATACTCTTTAGAAGCATGGGCAGTGCGTCATGAGAGTACATGCCTGGGACCTCCTTTAGTTGGGAGAATGTAAACAGACTTCTCTGCATGGAGTCACTAATCTTACCTAAGAGTTCGAGGATGCTTTGGTGCCAGCGAGGGGAAGTTTCAAGAGTAACTTCTATGGACATCACAGCATATGAGAATTCCTGTGGTGGAAAAGGGTTGGAAGGAAGAGGCCGTGTTGTTAGAGCATAGTCAGAGAAGGGTGGAATGAGTAAGGACCTTGGATTTAAGCTCACTACCCTGAGAAGCCAGCGGAGGACTGTAAGGAAGAGAATGAAATGGTCAGTTTTGTGTTTTTAAATGGTTATTCTGCTTCATTTTAAAAGTATTCTGAGAAATGGATGAGGGAGGGAGTGAGGGGCACGGATGGACTGAGGGGAGAAAACGAACAGAGAGTTCAGGTGGCCCATGGTGGTGGCTTGGACAAGAGTGCCAGTATCTGTGGAAGAAAGTGGAGGCATTTGAGACCTGCTTTGCGGTTAGCTTTCCTGGAGGCTCAGCTACTAAAGAACTGGCCTGCAGTGCAGGAGACCTGGGTTCAATCCCTGGGTTGGGAAGATCCCCTGGAGAAGGGAAAGGCTATCCACCCAGTATTCTGGCCTGGAGAATTCCATGGACTGTACAGTCCATGGGGTTGCAAAGAGTCGGACACGATGGAGCAACTTTCACTTCACTTGTGGAGTTAGCGCAGACAGAATTGGGGGAAGACTTGCTTATGGGGAGAAAAGAGTCAAGGATGGGCTCTCAGTCTCTGCCATGCTGGGGAGAGATCACCTTTACTGAGGCATGGAAAACATGCTGAGAGACACGTTTGGGGCATAAGAAAATAATTCACAAATAATTCATGTAGGAGATGAATGTGAGATAATCCCAATGGAATTGTATGTTTTGTTGTGGATCTCTAAGAGGTACTCACATTTAGGAATTGTTGGTATGTGTGATTGATATGCGTGAGAACAAATGAGATCCCTTAGTAACAGTTTTGGGAAAAGAAGAGAGAAGGGGATTGGAATTTCAGCACCTAATGGTCAGGTAGAGGAGAATCCAGAGCAAAGAAAAGCAAGATTATTTGGTGTCATGGCAACCAAAAATGGAAGCATTTCAAAGGAAGGATCTGCCAACTCTGAACGTGCCCACTGTTAGGTCACATGTGAGGTCACATGTGATGAAGAATAAAAAGTGTTCCTGGATTAAGCATCAAACAAGGGTGTTTTGTAAAACTGTCAAGGAATGAAGAATGAGGAAATACGAGGAAGAGGAAATATGGGTATAGGAACAAGTCTTTTGAGAAGCTTGGAGGGAAAGTAGAGTGTGGAAGGACAAAAGTCTGAGCGAGATTTTCCTGATAGGAGAAAAGCCTGTTTACAGATGAGAAATGGGAGGGAGGTGCCATGCAAAGTTGAAGATACAGGAGAGAGAGGAGTATCTTGGAAGACTAGAAGGACTGAAATACAGAGTTCACACAAAGGGACTGGTCTTGATAGGAAGACAAAATACAGAAAGGATGGGTGTAAGTTATGGAGAGAGTGTGGCTACACAGTAAGATAATTAGGGAGTTCCCATGTGATGATGGGCTTCCCGGTGGCCCAGCTGGTAAAGAATCTGCCCACAGTGCGGGAGACCTGGGTTCCATCCCTGGGTTGGGAAGATCCCCTGGAGAAGGAAAAGGCTACCCACTCCAGTATTCTGGCCTGGAGAATTCCATGGGCTGTGGACTCTGTGGGGTCACAAAGAGTCAGACATGACTGAGCGACTTTCACATGATACTACGGGGCTTCCCAGGTGACTCAGTAGTAAAAGAATCCGCCTGCCAAAGCAGGAGACTTCAGAGATGGGGGCTCAATCTCTGGGTCAGGAAGATCCCCTAGAGGAGGAAATGGCAACCCACTCCAGTATTCTTGCCTGGAGAATCCTGTGGACCAGAGGATCCTGGTGGCTACAGTCCTTCGGATCCCTGAGAATCAGACACTACTTGGCAACTGAACATATAATGGCTCCAGTTTTCTTAAAGTATCAGATATAGATATCTCCTGAGAATAAAGGGAAGAAGAGTGGATTTAAGAAGACAGGTGAAGGCATGACATAGTTGACCAAAAAAAAAAAAAAATTTAGAGGCATGAGTGCCTGATTGAGGCTAGTCATCAGGGCCACTGGGTACAGCTGTGTAGGCATTGCACAAGGTTGCCGTACCTCAGAGGGGCACTGTTCACCTCAAAAACATCTCAGATTTATATATTTGTCATGACAAGTTTCTGATAGATGGCAGTAAGGTACCTTGTCCTTGCAAAATCAAGATATCACCACAGATTTCTAACAGAAGAGTAAAGTGTCTTGAGGAAGGGAGGTCGTGTTCTAATTCACACACAAGCACTGTTTGGGATGCCTGTATTGTTACTCATGCAGTTAGAAGATAATACCAGCCTGCCCCAATGGTGGATTTTTCTTCAGCATACAAGCTGCCGCAGGCACAGACATGAGGAGGTAGGAGATGGGTCCCATCCATAAGTGGAGTTTTCTAGGAAGTTACGAACTGAGTAGAAAGGACTGCCAAAAGAGCAAAACAGCATTTGACATGATGCCCACACAATCCAAGCTTGATGAAAAGGAAAGTGAGGACAGTGGTCAGTGGATCTGAAGCGTCTCGTCTGTGAGAATGCAGGCCTGCCTGTTGGCTGTTACACTGGGAGCTCCTGAGAAAGTAAGTCTCAAGGATGGGAAGCTGTGATCAAAGAGTCTGATATTTGGTGATTCTGGAGGTAAGACGTTTCTGGTGGTGTTAGGGTCAGCATGGAGCCGAGTTGAGCATGCTATTGGTAGACTTAGTCTTTACTCAGTAGGATAATGGGTTTCCCTGGTGACTCAGTGGTAAAGAATCTGCCTGCCAATGCAGGAGATGTGCAGAAGACTTGGGTTCCATCCCTGGGTCAGGAAGATCCCCTGGAGAAGGAAATGGCAACCCACTCCAGTATTCTTGCTGGAAAATTCCATGGACAGAGGAGCCTGGTGAGCTATAGTCCATGGGGTTGCAAAGAGTCTGACACCACTTAAGCAACTGAGCACACACCACACACAGTGGGATAGTAAGGAAGCCTTTTTTTAACCTTTAATTGTCAATGTGCTCAAAAATCTAAACCACAAATCATATCTCAATAACTGAAGAGTTTGGTTATCTCAGCTTTCTACATTTGAGCTCCAAAACATAAAAATAGAAATTAAAATGAACTCATGATTAATGTTTAAAATACAGTTTTATGTATGTGTGCTTTCTTAGATGTTGCTTAGCTATTTCTTGGAGAAGGCAATGGCACCCAACTCCAGTACTCTTGCCTGGAAAATCCCATGAACGGAGGAGCCTGGTAGGCTGCAGTCCATGGGGTCGCTAAGAGTCGGACACGACTGAGCAACTTCACTTTCACTTTTCACTTTCATGCACTGGAGAAGGACATGGCAACCCACTCCAGTGTTCTTGCCTGGAGAATCCCAGGGATGGGGGAGCCTGGTGGGCTGCCGTCTCTGGGGTCTCACAGAGTTTGACACGACTGAAGCGACTTAGCAGCAGCAGCAGCTATTTCTTAGAAATTACTAAGAGGATTTTAATCGTTTTGCTGTTTAATCTGAAAAATATTTTAGCTCTGTTAAGGTAAAACAACTTGAACATCTGTTTTTTAAGATTCTGTACATTAGAGACATTGACAAATATGTCAATGATTTATTATTTATATGATTTATGAATACTTATGATTTATTCTAGAAGTTTTGCAGGTAATTCCTCATAGCGCTATTACCTGTATTGTTTCAGAATTCTGCTCTGGGAATAAGCCCATTGTATTTGATGTTTTCTGGTAAGCAGAGGTAGAGATAGTGTTCCTTTCTTGATATCTGGTGACATATTGGTAAGGCTTGTTTTAAAAATAAGTGCTCCGTGTGTGTGTGTGTGTGTGTGTGTATGTGTGTTACTGCTCAAGGGTAGAAAAGAGTAGTATTGAGGCTCAAAAATTTACTTTTGAAAATAGGCTAGCACAATGGAAAGCTACTTAAGTGTGATAAAGTATAATTATAATAAATGCAAAAATAGTAAAAATGTAGAGTTAGGAAAGTATTTGAATAAAAGCCACTTGAGGGATAAAGTTGTGGCTTAGACATAAACATTTAGGGTACATGTAAGCTGACGTCTGGGAAGTGAATAAAAATTTCTTATACTCAAGAGATATGAGAACAATACCTTTCAATATGCCTTATGACTGTGTCTGGGATACAAGGCTATCTTGTTTCTCCCCTCATGGCCATGTTTCCTTGATTGGATATTTGGATGCTGTTCCAGTTACTATGGCTGAGTAAATTACTCTGAAACTTAGTAGAATAAAACAGCCATTTATCATACTCATAGATTATGTGGGTCAGGAATTCAGACAGGGGACAGAAATGACCCTGGTGACTTCCAAGGCAAAGGACAGTGCAGCTTGGGACTGGCTCTTTTCTCAGGACGCTTGCCCTTGGAACCCAGCCGGCAACCAGCATCAGGCCTGAGACAGGTGGGCAGTTTGGGCTTCCTCACAGCTTGGTAGCCTCCCCAGATAAGAGCCAGTTGGAAGCTTCATCGCCTTTTGCCTTAGAAGTCACACAGAGTCATTTCTGCCTTCTATTCATTGTCAGTTCTTTACAGAGCCTTTTCCGTGTGTGACTGGAAATAGTACTGTGGCCGTTTTTGCAAAATACACTCTGCCATATACACTTACCGGTTCCTTAAGCATTATTCAAAGGTGTCTTCCTGAGAGCCAGTGACACAGTCATTTAAAATGTATATTATTTCTTGGGCTGTGACTACCAAAATGCTCTGAAAAATTAGAGAGCCCCAAATACAAGCAGTGCCAAACCTCTCAGAACACCTGAAGAACAGTTTCCTCTCCTGACTACTCTACACCTTCATAACCCTCCTCAGCTTATGACCAGGCCCCTCCTTCAGTGAGGACTATTGGCTTTCTTACCCTGCCCTTCTCATTAAAACTCAAAACCACAAGAATAAACACTTTTTCACCTCATTGTAATTCAGCCCAGCTAGCTTCCCCTGCTGGCTCAGCAGTAAAGAACCCGCCTGCCAATGCAGGAGACGTGGGTTTGATCCCTAGGTCAAGAAGATCCCCTGGAGGAGAAAACGGCAACCCACTCCAGTATTCTTGCCTGGGAAATCCCAGGCATCAGAGGAACCTGGTGAACTGTAGTCCATGGGCAAAAGAATCAGACAGGGCTTAGCAACTAAACAAAAGAACTCTCCTGAAATCTCATGACTTCCCCATGTCTAAAACCTATCAACAATTTTCAGGCTTTATCTTAAGGAATCTCTTCTCTACAGTATCTTATAATGTTGACCACTTCTTCCTGCTTTAAACTATATGACCTTGACTCTCTGAAATTCTACACCCTAATCTTTCTCCTCCCTTTGCTCCTTTTCATTGCTCTCTGCTTCTTTGCCCATCATGATCATGTTGGCCTTTCCCAGGATCCTATCTTTGGCTAAATGTCTATTTGTGTTCTTGATTCAACTACAGTTGACTCCAAAATCTCTGTCTCTTATCTAGTCCTTTCTCTCAAACCCTTCCTAGTATGCCTAACTACCAGTTGAGCGTCTCTACTTTTCATGAGGAGGTGGGCCAGAACCTAAATACAGGTCATCTGAAACTAATTTCATCTCCTTGTTTGCCTCTATCACTACTCCATCACCTTATTCATTACAGCTCATTCCTTTACTAAAGAATATCTGAATACCTTTTTTTTTTTTTTTGTACCTTCTGTTGTATCTAACAGATCACCAGATTTGTAGATTTGACCTAAATATTCTTTGGATCTATATTTTCTGTAAGCCTACCATCTTGGCTCTCCAGGGCTACTAAGCTCTACCACGCCTCCCTGCTTCACGTCTGCCTTCCACACTACCCAGTGTGATCTAAACAAAACCCAAATCCAACCACATCACGTCTCTGCTCAGTGGCTGCTGAGGCCACAGGACCAAGTTCAAGCTCCTCAACATCCCACAGAACCCACTGTGGCTTTGCTCCTGTCCAAGTCTAGGGCCTTACCTCACACCATTTCCAGCCTCATTCTTTATACTGCAAAAACATGACGATGCTTCGTTTCCTCCAAACAACCAGCTGTTTCTTACACTCACCCCTTTGCTTATGTGGTCTCTTCTGCCAGGAGAGAAACTGAGGTCAATACCAAATCAGCAAGTAGGCAGTTGATAACCACTACTGCCTCAACCTTGAGAAAGAGAACAGAAGTACACAAGGAAAGCGGCGGGTGTGGGGTAGCACAGTGTGCAAGGCAGGATGGGTGGATGTTTGTGACAATGGGTGACATTTGCTCAAACCACATTTTCTGCCATAGGCCATTAGCTTGTATTCTACTTCCATATTCTGGCTTGTGGTAGACCACAGTCAGTATTGTTTGTCACATATATAACTTACGGAAACCTTATAGTTTTCAAAAGAAAATTCATAGAAATATTTGGTTCCAGAATATACAAAATCTTCTGCTGACAAAGTTATCTTTTGGGCAAACACTTTTGGTTGGTTCTCTAACTTCCATTGCAACCCAGATGGTTAGTCTTAAGACAGTAGTTCTCCAAGTGTGGTCCGCAAACAGCTATATCAGCATCACATAGGAACTGTTAGAAATGCAAATTCTTGAGTGCCCCCATCAGAACTATTGAATCAGAAGTCTGGGTGTGGGACCCTGCAACCTGTGTGTTAATAAGCTCCTCCAGGCGATTCTGAGGAATGCACAAGCTTGGGAACTACTGGTCTGAGACAGTCTTGATAATTTCATTCTCTCTGACACTAACTGGTATAAGAATTTATAGGTTACCTAATTCTGACTAGTGACAGAAAGTTGATCAGGTTGCTAAAGAGGCTTCTGTGAAAAATGTCCCTGTTCCTAAGAAGGATACTCAGAAAAAGGCCACTCCTGGGAATTTCCTGGCAGTCCAGTGGTTAGGACTGTGCTCTTTCACTACTGAGGGCCAGACGTCAGTCCCTCGTTGGGGAACTAAGAGTCTTCAAGCCACATGGCACAGCCAGGAAAAAAACAAAAAAACGAAACACTCGTATACTTACCTGGATGTTATCATGTCTGGTTGTGACCCTGGAACTGCGTCAGCCTTCTGCAAACCATAAAATGAAAAGTGAGAGTTAGTCACTTAGTCATGTCCAGCTCTTCTCGATCCATGGACTGTAGCCCACCAAGCTTCTCTGTCCATGGGATTCTCCAGGCAAGAATACTGGAGGTGAGGTGAAGTCACTCATTCGTGTCCAACTCTTTGTGACCCCGGGGACTGTAGCCTACCAGGCTTCTCCGTCCGTGGGATTCTCCAGGCAAGAATACTGGAGTGGGTAGCCAATCCCTTCACCAGGGGATCTTCCCAACCCAGGAATCAAACCCAGGTCTCCTACATTGAAGGGAGATTCTCTACTATCTGAGCCACCAGGAAAGCCCCCAGGAATCATGAAGGTGCCAGCTAATGGAAAACACAGTAGGCTCAGAATGGCTACACAGTAAATTGAAATAAATTTCAGTCCTTCAAGGGCTTCCCTGGTGGCTCAGATGGTTAAAAGTCTGAAATAAATAAATAAATAAATAAATAAAAAAGTCTGCCTGCAATGTGGGAGACCCTCATTCAATCCCTGGGTTGGGAAGATCCCCTGGAGAAGAGACAGGCTACCCACGCCAGTATTCTTGCCTGAAGAACCCCATGGATAGAGGAGCCTGGCAGGCTACAGTCCATGGGATCACAAAGAGTTAGACAGGACCGAGTGTTACCTTCAGGACTTCAGAGGCAGCTTTGGAGGCAGTTGTATCTGTTGAGTATGTAGTTAGTGTTAATTCACTAAATGCATCCTAATTGCTTACACCTGTTTTAACCGTTCTCTGATGGCTTGTTTTTAAAAAAATAAAATAAAAATGACTGCATATACTTATTCTTTATATTTATACATGCACTTAGTCATACCTGAAAGCTCTTCCTTTGTTTTTATAGATGGCACTAAATGGTGATTTTAATTACTTAGCATGTTCGTGAGATTCTTAGAAACCAAGCAAAACCCAGATGTCCCATTCACTTCCACAGGGGTCACACTGCACTTGAACCGTCAAATATGGCACTCCAAGCCCTTTCCCTATTTTTCCCAGAGGTACAGGCCTTTCCCAGGAGCCCCAGCCCAAGCACCCCAGGGAATCCCACAGGAACGCTGTGCTCCTCCAGTCTGCTGTGTCTGTGTGTCTGTCCTCAGTCAGCTTGTCAGCCTCCAGTCTGCCTGGCTGCTTTCTGTGTCCCTCACCGGCCTGTAAGGAAGGAGAGTTAAGCAAGTTATGTTCTTGCTTCTGAATAATCAAAGACCTACTCAAGTGCTTTCCTGAGGTCAAAGGAGCAATTTCTCCCCAAAGATGAATTCAGAACTCACTTGGAAGGTCATTTCCCACTCTTTGGCTGTGAAGGTTTTCAAGGATGTGGAAGTTGAGTTTTTGCTGAGCCAGCACTTTGCACAAGGGTCAGGTGCTCTCTGAAGAGTGGTGGTCAGCACAGGGTTAGGGGGTTCCAAAGACAAAGCCGGAAAGAAAGCAGCCACCAGAGCTGCCATACTGGGCCTTTCACGAAGAGCAACACAACTAGACCTCAAAGACTCTAGAGCCAGAGGGTCCTTTGGGGTTTGAAACGGGCGTATCTCATCTCTCCCACAGCAGTAGAACTCAGCGGCTTCCTCGGCAACTGCACAGCCACTCTCTGGGTCTGGTCATATTATACAGTCTCCCCACTGCTCATTGTCTGTCCCCTTCCACATTCCCCAGTTCAGACTTCAAGAGAGAGAGTTGGACTGGCCTAGTTCGTCAAAGCCTTTTGTGTTTGAGCTGAGTTCCTTTTATACCAGATGACCTTGCAGGTTATTGACCCAGATGGAATGACTCTCTCAGGTCGGGTGTCAACCCCAGGTCTAATCAGCTGTGTTGACAGCATGGAGGTGGGGATAAGAGGTCAGGTCTCCACAAAGCCACTCCTCTTCCGGAAACAGGCTGTGGTTACTCCTTCAGCAGAGGCTGTGAGTGGGGCAGTCTCCCTGAAAGGAGCCTGTGGGGTCTGGTCGGGGTGATTATGTTGCAATGTAGCTACCTGGTGGCTGCCCTGGTCACTCGGTGGTAAAGGATCCGCCTGCCAGTGCCGGAGACTAGGGCTTGATCCCTAGGCCAGGAAGATCCCCTGGAGAAGGAAGTGACAAGCCATTCCGATATTCTTGCCGGGAGAATCTCGTGGACAGAGGAGCCTGGCAGGCTGCACTCCATGGGGTCTCAAGAGTTGGACGCAGTTAAACAGCAAAGTGGTAGAATGCAGTCCCTTCTACAGGGAAACAAGGAAGGCTGATTGACATCTACATTCTGACCTCATCAAATTGTCCTTTCTGGGCCTCTGTTTCTTTTTCTTTCTTTAACTTTTTATTTTGTATTGGGGTATAGCTGATTAACAAACAATGTTGTGTAGTTGCATGTATACAACAAAGGGACTCAACTATACATATACGTGTATCCATTCTCCCCCAGACTACCCTCCCATCCAGGCTGCCACACAACATTGAGCAGAGTTGGATGTCAGGTTCTTCATCTGCAAGATGAAACAGTTTATCTTAGTGATTTCTAAATACCTTTCACTCAGGGCTGGTCCCAGTTTTGCAAGTCCAGGCTTATATAGTATTTGGAACTCTCCTTAGGAAGAAAAGCCTACAAAATTAGGCGTGAGGTCTTTGAAGGGGCCCTGACTCAAGCTTGCTCCATTTCATATAAATCCATCTCTGTTTAAATGCATTGTCGACTTAGGATATTTTCACCTTATCTTGATAAGAGTTTATCAGGATGTAACTGTTGTGTAAGTCAAGATTAAGATCTGTATACATTCTTCAAGGTGCATCCATGCTTCAAAGACAGTAGCAGTATATCTCAGCTAATGTGTATCTTCAGGCTCCTGATACGTTATAGCTTATAATGAGTTTGTACTTGTTGTTACCATTGTATTGCACTATATCTGCCTCTTCACACAGCATGGATCAGTAGCTCCAAAGAAATTCCTGGTAATGTAAAAACTGAGACAAAGATACTGATGTAATAATTCAGGACAACTAACTTTATAAATAACAGTGAACAGAGCTCGGAAGGCAAGGTGGGTAGGAGTGGATTGTGATATATATTACTGGTTGGGTTTCACACCAGCAACCAAAAAGAAAAAGTCCTGAAAGGAAATATGGGATTATGGAAAAACTAGATTTAACCAACTCATCAAAGTCAGGGCAAGAACAATTACGGTTTTTTTCATGATATTTTCTCCATAATGTCCAACGTATATCTGTTAAACTTAGGGGAGAGAGATTCCCCCAGAATAAGACAAAATGATGCTTTGTTTCTAGTATAAAGTTAGTGAATTTTAGTAGCAAAACAGAGAAACACAGTAGAATCAGAAAGACTAGAAATCTCTTCAAGAAATTAGACATACAAAGGGAACCTTTCATGCAAAGATGAGCACAATTAAGGACACAAACCGTAAGGACCTGCAGACAAGATTAAGAAGAGGCGGCAAGAATACACAGAACTGTATGAAAAAGGTCTTAATGACCCGGATAACCATGATGGTGTGGTCACTCACCTAGAGCCGGACATCCTGGAGTGTAAAATCAAGTGGGCCTTAGGAAGCATCACTATGAACAAAGCTAGTGGAGGTAATGGAATTCTAGCTGAGCTATTTCAAATCCTAAAGGATGATGCTGTTAAAGTACTGCACTCAGTATGTCAGCAAATTTGGAAAACTCAGCAGTGGCCACAGGACTGGAAAAGGTCAGTTTTCATTCTAATCCAAAAGAAAGGGAATGCCAAAGAATGTTCAGTCCATCATACAATTATGTTCATTTCACATACTAGTAAGGTTATACTCAAAATCCTTCAAGCTAGGCTTTAGCAGTACATGAACCAAGAACTTCCAGATGTACAAGCTGAGATTAGAAAAGGAAGAGGAACCAGAAATCAAACTGCCAACATTCGTTCAATCATGAAGAAAGGGAATTCCAGAAAAACATCTATTTCTGCTTCATTGACTACACTAAAGCCATTGATTGTGTGGATCACAGCAAACTGTGGAAAATTTTTAAAGAGATGGGAATACCAGGCCACCTTACTAGTCTCCTGAGAAACCTGAATGTGGGTCAAGCAGCAACAGTTAGAACTGGACATGGAACAACGGACTGGTTCAAAATTGGGAAAGGAGTACGACAAGGCTATATATTGTTACCCTTCTTATTTAACTTACATGCAGAGTACATGGTGCAAACTGCCAGGCTGGATAAATCACAAGCAGGATTCAAGATCGCTGGAAGAACTATCAATAACTTCAGATATGCAGATGATACCACTCTAATGGCAGAAAGTGAGGAGGAACTAAAGAGCATCTTGATGAGGGTGAAAGAAGAGAGGGAAAAAACTAGCTTGAAACTCAACATTCAAAAAACTAAGATCATGGCATCCAGTCCTATCACTTCATGGCAAATAGATGGGGGAAAATAGAAATAGTGACAAACTTTATTTTCTTGGGCTCCAAAATCACTGTGGATGCTCACTGCAGCCATAAAATTAAAAGATTCTTGCTCCTTGGAAGGAGAGCTATGACAAACCTAGGTAGCATATTTAAAAACAGAGAGATCACTTTTGCTGACAAATGTCCATATAGTCAAAACTATGGTATTTCCAGTAGTCATGTATGGATGTGAGAGTTGGACCATAAAGAAGGCTGAGCGCCAAAGAACTGATGCTTTTAAATTTTGGTGCTGAATAAGACTCTTGAGAGAGTCCCTTGGACAGCACGGAGATCAACCCAGTCAATTCTAAAGAAAATGAACCCTGGATATTCACTGGAAGGACTGATGCTGAAGCTTCAATTCTTTGGCCACCTGGTGCAAAGAGCTGACTCATTGGAAAAGACCCTGATGCTGGGAAAGCAAAAGGAGAAGAAGGTGGCAGAGGGTGAGATTGTTAGGTAGCATCACTGACTCAGTTGACATGAATTTGAGCAAACTTTGAGAGATCATGAAGGACAGAGGAAACTGGTGTGTTGCAGTCCATGGGGTTGCAAAGACTTGAACACGACATAGTGAATGAACAACAACAAAGTCATATTGATAAAGGCATTTGCACCATTGTTCATGCTTTATGAGTAAACCCGGTCCATACTTTATCAACTCAGAACTGAGAAGCTGTGTTCTTTAAGGAATCGCTGTGAAGAATGCAACTTGCAATGTTACTTCCCTCTCTCTCTCTTTTTTTTTCCTCTTGGCTTTTTGCTGTTTTATTGTTCAGATGCTCTGTCTTTCCCTTGATGTCTCCTATTTTCTTGAAGAGATCTCTAGTCTTTCCCATTCTATTGTTTTCCTCTGTTTCTTTGCCTTGTTCAGTTAAGAAGGCTTTCTTACCTCCCTTTACTATTCTCTAGAACTCTGCATTCTGTTGGGTATATATTTCTCTTTCTCCCTTGCCATTCACTTCTCTTCTTTCCTCAGCTATTTGTAAAGCCTTCTTAGACATCCACTTTGCCTTCTTGCATTTCTTTTTCTTTTTGATGGTTTTGGTCACTGCCTCCTGTACAGTGTTACAAACCTCCATCCATAGTGCTTCAGGCATTCTGCCTACCAAATCTGATCCCTTGAATCTATTCATCACCTCCACTGTATAATCATAAGGGATTTGATTTAGGTCCTAATGCTTTTCCCTGCTTTCTTCAATTTAAGTCTGAATGTTGCAATAAGGAGTTGATGATCTGAACAAGCTCCAGGTCTTATTTTTGCTGACTGTATAGTGCTTCTCCATCTTCACATACAAAGAACATAATCAGCCTGATTTAGGTATTGGCCATCTGATGATGTCCATGTGTAAAATCATCTCTTGGGTTGTTGGAAAAGTGTGTTTGCTATGAGCAGCATGTTCTTTTGACAAAACTGTTAGCCTTTGCCCTGCTTCATTTTGTACTCCAAGGCCAAACATGCCAGCTATTTGGGTTATCTCTTGACTTCCTACTTTTGCATTCCAATGTCAAATGATGAAAGGGACATCTTTTTTTTTTTTGGTGTTAATTCTAGAAAGTGTCATAAATCTTCATACAATTGGCCAGTTTCAGCTTCTTCTGCATCGATGGCTGGGGCATAGACTTGAATTACTGTGATGTTGAAAACCAAGATCATCCTGTCATCTTTGAGACAGTACTTGCACCCAAGTATGGCATTCAGGACCCTTGTTGACTATGAGGGAATACTCCCTTTCCACTGAGGATTATTACCCACAGTAGTAGATATAATGCTATCTGAATTAAATTCGCCCATTCTCATCCATTTTAGTTCACTGGTTCCTAAGGTGTTGACGTTCAGTCTTGCCATCTCCTTGCTTGACCACTTCTTTACTGGGAAACGTGAACAATGGTGCAGATTCCTTTATCATTATGACTTTGTTCATCCAACACCTAATGAAGGGAAAAATTGATGATACATAGTTTAGCACAACTTAAAACCATAAGTAAATACTTCAATAGACTATAAAATACTAGAGCCCATTGTCAAAAAGACTAGATTGGAATATGCTTTCCACCATGCCCCAAGTGGACACAGCTCTCCAACTTTTTCAGTGTGAAATGCCAGTCAGTTGTCTGGTGAACTGGCAGTGGTCTTCAGTTATAAATATCTCCACAATGTTGGTTCATGCTCAATTTGAAAAGGAAGATACTATTTTTGCACCTCTTCTTTTAATATGGTTGGCAAATGGTAGACATAATTTTTCAAGAATCTGAACATAGTTTTTATCATGTTTTCATGGTTACCATCTCTGTTGTTTTCACCCTTCCTCCAGTAAATACTTTTATTAATGCCCATATGTACATTCACATCAGAATTGAAGCAAAAATATGGAAGGTTACCACATATCCCTCCTTTATCAAACACATAGCCTCCCTCACCAGCAGGATCCTATATCAGTGTGATATAGTTGTCGTAATCAATGAACCAACATTAATACATTGCCAACCAAAGTCTGCCATTTACAGTAGAGTTTACTCTTAGTGTTACAAATTATATGGGCTTGAATAAATGTATAATGTCATGTATTTATCATTATAGTATCATATGGAATAGTGTCACTAAACCAAAAGAAGTCAAATTAAAGAATTAATAAAATACAGTAGAGAAATAAAACATAAAATAAAATTCTTATACTAATTGTGAACTAAAGTATGACAGAGTTGAGACCAAACATATTAGTCTTATCAATAAATGTAAATGGGCTTAACTTACCTATTTAAAAAAAGATTGTCCACTAGACTCACCAAGGAAAATTCAACTATATGCTGTATCTAAAATAAAATTGTTAATAAAGGCTAAAAATAAAGGGATAAGCAAAGAGTTACCAAGCAAGTGGAAATAATGTTAATAACAAAGCAGATGTAGAATATCTATATAACTTAAAAAAACAACACACCTTTTAGGTGGAAAAAAGGACACTTTTTAATGCTAAAGGCCAAAATTTACAGTGCACATAAAACATTTATGAGTATCTAGGTACTAAATTATTCAGCAACCACTTTTAGAAAGTAAAATTCACAAGAGATGCAAAGGGAAACACAGAAGAAAAAAACCTACTAATAGGAAAATTTAACATAATACTCTCAGTGTAAGACAAATCAAGTTAAAAAAGTAAACACGTTGAAGATTTAAACAACATAATCAATAAGGATATATATCACACTCTACACTCAGACAACAAAAAATACACTTTCTTTATTTAAAACTTCTTATTTTGTATTGAGTATAGTCAATTAACAGTGTTGTGATACTTTAAGTTCAGTTCATTTCAGTTCAGTGTCTCAGTCGTGTCCAACTCTTTGCGACCCCATGAATCGCAGCACGCCAGGCCTCCCTGTTCATTACCATCTCTTGGAGTTCACTCAGACTCACGTCCATCGAGTCAGTGATGCCATCCAGCAGTGATGCCATCCAGCCATCTCATCCTCAGTCATCCCCTTCTCCTCCTGCCCCCAATCCCTCCCAGCATCAGAGTCTTTTCCAGTGAGTCAACTCTTCACATGAGGTGGCCAAAGTACTGGAGTTTCAGCTTTAGTTTCCTTCCAAAGAAATCCCAGGGTTGATCTCCTTCAGAATGGACTGGTTGGATCTCCTTGCAGTCCAAGGGACTCTCGAGAGTCTTCTCCAACACCGCAGTTCAAAAGCATCAGTTCTTCGGTGCTCAGCCTTCTTCACAGTCCAACTCTCACATCCATACATGACCACAGGAAAAACCATAGCCTTGACTAGATGGACCTTAGTCGGCAAAGTAATGTCTCTGCTTTTGAATATACTGTCTAGGTTGGTCATAACTTTTCTTCCAAGGAGTAAGCATCTTCTAATTTCATGGCTGCAGTCACCATCTGCAGTGATTTTGGAGCCCCCAAAAATAAAGTCTGACACTGTTTCCACTGTTTCCCCATCTATTTCCCATGAAGTGATGGGACCGGATGCCATGATCTTCATTTTCTGAATGTTGAGCTTTAAGCCAACTTTTTCACTCTCCTCTTTCACTTTCATCAATAGGCTTTTAAGCTCCTGTTCACTTTCTGGCATAAGGGTGGTGTCATCTGCATATCTGACATTATTGATATTTCTCCCAGCAATCTTGATTCCAGCTTGTGTTTCTTCCAGTCCAACAT
Source organism: Nanger dama (assembly GCA_917880005.1). Lineage (NCBI taxonomy): Eukaryota > Metazoa > Chordata > Mammalia > Artiodactyla > Bovidae > Nanger > Nanger dama. Next base: position 45,888,623 of record CAKJTW010000007.1, read on the forward strand.
TTCTCATGATGTACTCTTCATATAAGTTAAATAAGCAGGGTGACAATATATAGCCTTGACATACTCCTTTTCCTGTTTGGAACCAGTCTGTTGTTCCATGTCCAGTTCTAACTGTCACTTCCTGACCTGCATACAGATTTCTCAAGAGACAGGTCAGGTGGTCTGGTATTCCCATCTTTACAGAATTTTCCACAGTTGATTGTGATCCACACAGTCAAAGGCTTTGGCATAGTCGATAAAGCAGAAATAGATGTTTTTCTGGAACTCCCTGGCTTTTCCATGATCCAGCGGATGTTGGCAATTTGATCTCTGGTTCCTCTGCCTTTGCTAAAACCAGCTTGAACATGAGGGAGTTCATGGTTCATGTATTGCTGAAGCCTGGCTTGGAGAATTTTGGGCATTACTTTACTAGCATGTGAGATGAGTGCAACTGTGCGGTAGTTTGAGCATTCTTTTGCATTGCCTTTCTTTGGGATTGGAATGAAAACTGAGCTTTTCCAGTCCTGTGGCCACTGCTGAGTTTTCCAAATTTGCTGGCATATTGAGTGCAGCACTTTCACAGCATCATCTTTCAGGATTTGAAACAGCTCAACTGGAATTCCATTAGCTCTGTTCCACTAGCTTTGTTCATAGTGATGCTTTCTAAGGCCCACTTGACTTCACATTCCAGGTGGATAGCAAAGGAACTCAGCCAAACATATACATGTATCCCTTCTCCCCCAAACTCCCCTCCCATCCAGGCTGCCATATAACATTGAGCAGAGTTCCATGTGCTATGTGGTAGTTCTTTATTGTTTATCCATTTTAAATACAGCAGAGTTTACATGTCCATCCCAAACTCCCTAACTGTCCTTTCTCACCATCCTTCACACTTTAAGTGAATATGAAACATTCACCAAAAGAAAAGATCCTGCGTAAATTGAATTTCTTGAAAATAATAATGAAAAATACCACATAACAGAATCTGTGGGATACATATAAAACAATGATCAAAGGAATATCCAAAGCCTTAAACACTTAATAAAATTTAAAGAGGGCAATAAGTAAATTCTCAATTTAAAAAGCTAGAAAAGGAACAAGAAATAGAATATAGCAAAATGAGGAAAAGCATAAAGATAACATTGAAATTGAGAACAAAAGCCAATACATTTAATGAATAAATTAATTATGTAAGCCATTACCTAACTCAAGAAAAAGGGAGAATGCACACATACACAAATAATTTCCTAGAAAATTAGTTTACCAAAATTGATCTTATTAGATTGGCTTATGTAAAAAAAAAAAAAACTTCCTTAAAAGAAATAGAAAAAGTTATTAAAAAACAAGAAAAGCACCAGGACCAGAAAGTTTTACAGAGAAATTATGTCAAACCTTCAAAGACCAAATGGTCCCATAAATGCTCCACAAATTGTTCAAGAGTGTTGTGAATGAAGGAAATCTTAATTGTTTTTACTATGAAAATATAATTTCAATACCTAAACTGATAGAAACAGTACAGAAAATTATAGACCAGTATCACTTATGAATAGGGATATAAAATTACTAAATAAAATATTAGAGAATAGAATCTGATAATACATGAAGAAAATAATATACCATGACCAGGTGGGATTTATCCTAGGAATAAGGATGACTCTATATGAGGTAATCAGTTAATGTTATAGCCCTATAAATAGATCTGAGGAAGAAAATCATATAATTATAGAATCTGGAAACCTTTTACAATTTTCAGTCCTCATTCCTGATAAAGTCACTCAAGGAAAAGGAATTGACGGACATTTTCTGAAAATATATATTTTTGTCAAGTACAAATATTCATTAGTCTTAAGGCCAGTGTAAGGAGGAAACATTAGCACTGTTCCACTAAGATTAGAAGCAAATCAACAATTGTCCTATTATCATTCAAAAATGTGCTAGAAATGTTAGCCAATACAAGTAGACACGAGAAACCAATCAGAGGCATAAGAATGGGAAAAGTGAAGCTGTCTCTATTTGCAGATGACATATTAATAATTATGGACCTAGAAAGCCCTAAAGAATTAATGGTAAAACAAAATAAAATAATAAGAGATTTCAGCAGCAAGCTATCTAAGAATATACAAAGAGAAAACTGTGTTTACAATAGCAACAGTCCTTTGGGTCACAAACATGACTGAAGAGATTTAGTATACACACACACACACACACACACACACACACAAAGAAGATAAAATACTTAAAAATAAATTTGACATGAAATATGAAAGATCTTTATAAGGAGAACTGTAAAACATTCCTGAAAGATAAAAATAATTTGACCAGAGGATAAGGAAAAATTTTAATTTCAAATAAGTAACATAATCACAATGAAGAGGGGTGGAAGAAGCAAACCCTGATCACTCTGAACGCAGCATTGCAACAACATGCTCTTGGGCTAAAAACAAAATAACTCTGAACGGATATTTAACTCTAGCTAGCAGACCTCTCTTTCTGCAGAAGCCTCGGTTAGCAATTCTGAAGTCAATTTTTGTGTGTTCTAAGGTTGAGCAAATAAGTTGTAGATAGTGGGAGTCAGGTTTTGTATTTTGAGAGAGGGAAGCTGCAGTTAGAGTAAAAGAAAAAAATAGAATGAACTCTGCAGTACTGGATTGGAATCGGAGATATAAATTGGAACTGGAGATATAGGTGTGAACTTGAATTCTAATACATATACATACGTATGCACATACACATGTAGTAACTAGATAAAGATCTGCATGGATTATATATCTGTATTGTACACATGAGTGTATGTGTATATGTCATATTTGTCTATATGTATGTGTAGACACTCCCCAGCTGTGTCCTCTGAGAAGGCAGTTGAAGCAGTTGCACCCCAGCCGGAGTGAGCACACCTAGTGCCAAGATCTTTGTCTCTATACACCCAGATTCTCCACTTAAAAGGAAGTAGAGAATAGGGTGTATATAGTCCACAAAGAAATGAGTGAGGCAGGTGAAGTATTAGAACCTTGTTATGCCCCAAAGTAAGAATGTGCTTATAATGGGGATATGTCAGAATGGCACAGGATCCAGTTTTAAGGAACTCCAATTGACCAAATCTGGGATGATATAATCATTAAGATACTAATTTAAGTTCTTTCCCGGCTGGAACTATGGAGGGTGCAGAAGAGAAGAAAAGGAGGTTCCTGCTATGCCAGAAACCCCTAAGAAAAAGCGAAAGAATTTCGCACAGTTTAAGATCAAGTGCCTGAGAAAGAAGTTTGCCCAAAAGATGCTTTGAAAGGCAGGGAGGAAGCTTATCAATGAAAAAGCTAAGCATTACTGCAAGGAATACAGGCAGATGTACAGAACTAAAATTCGGTTGACTAGGACTGCACACAAAGCCGGCAACTTATATGTACCTGCAGAACCCAAACTGGCATTTGTTGTCAGGGTTAGAGGTATCAGCAGTGGGAGCCCAAAGGTTCTAAGGGTGCTGCAACTCTTTCATCTCCGGCAGATCTTCAGTGCACCTTTGTGTAGCTCAACAAGGCTTCATTTAACATGCTGAGAACTGTGGAGCCATACGTTGCATGGGGGTACCCAAACCTGAAGTCTGTAAATGAATTGATCTACAAGCGTGGTTATGTCACAATAAACAAGAAGTGAATTGGTCTGACAGACAATGCATTGATTGCTTGATCTCTTGGGAAATATGGAATCATCTGCATGGAGGATCTGATTCATGAGATCTATACTGCTGGAAAACATTTCAAAGAAGCAAACAACTTCCAATGGCCCTTTAAATTGTCTTCTCCATGAGGTGAAATGAAGAAAAAGATGACCCACTTTGTAGAAGGTGGGAGATGCTGGCAACAGGGAAGACCAAATCAACAGGCTTATTAGAAGGATGACCTAAGGTATCTACCAGGATTATTTTTGTAATTTGGTCAGTTAATAAACAATTGAAACAAACAAAATACTAATTTAAGTAAATGATGATAGTAAATTTAATACTACTGAATAAAGGCTCCATGTGCTACACCAATATAAATGAACAAGTAAACAAATAATGAAGAAGGGAAAGCTTTAGTGTAATAGAAAATGCACTAATAAATGTAGAAGGAATGATGGAATTAGAAAATCACCTTCAGCCAAGTCATCATAAAAATAATTGTTACAGGCAAGAATCATCTGTAAATGCTAAAACTAATAGATGAAAGTTTGAGACTAGAATAGGCGTTTTGCCAAGAGAACGCACTGGTCATAGCAAACACCCTCTTCCAACAACACAAGAGGAGACTCTACACATGGACATCACCAGATGGTCAGTACCAAAATGAGACTGATTATATTCTCTGCAACCAAAGATGGAGAAGCTCTATACAGTCAGAAAAAACAAGACTGGGAGCTGACTGTGGCTCATATCATGAACTCCTTATTGCCAGATTCAGACTTAAATTAAGAAAGTAGGGAAAACCACTAGACCATTCAGATATGACCTAAATCAAATCCCTTATGATTATACAGTGAAAGTGAGAAATAGATTCAAGGGATTAGATCTGATAGACAGAGTGTCTGAAGAACTAAGGACAGAGATTCATGACATTGTACAGGAGGCAGGGATGAGACCATCCCCAAGAAAAAGAAATGCAAAAAGGCAAAATGGTTGTCTGAGGATGCCTTACAAATAGCTGAGAAAAGAAGTGAAAGACAAAGGAGAAAAGTTATACTCATTTGAATGCAGAGTTCCAAAGAATCGCAAGGAGAGATAAGAAAGCCTTCCTCAGTGATCAGTCCAAAGAAATAAAGGGAAGCAGTAGAATGGGAAAGGCTAGAGATCTCTTCAAGAAAATTAGAGATACCAAGGGAACATTTCATGCAAAGGGTGGGCACAATCAAAGGCAGAAGCAGTATGGACCTAACAGAAGCAGAAGATATTAAGAAAAAGTGGCAAGAACTATACAAAAAGATCTTAATGACCCAGATAACCATGGTGTGATGGTGTGATCACTCACCTAGAGCCAGACATCCTGGAATGCAAAGTCAAGGGCTTTAGGAAGCATCACTAAGAACAAAGCTAGTGGAGGTGATGGAATTCCAGGTGAGCTATTTCAAATCCTAAAAGATGATGTTGTTAAAGTGCTGCACTCAATGTGCCAGCAAATAGCCAGGACATGGAGACAACCTATATATTCATCAGCAGACAAATGGATAAGAAAGCTGTGGTACATATACACTATGGATTATTACTCAGCCATTAAAAAGAATACATTTGTTCTAATGAAGTGGATGAAACTGGAGCCTATTGTACAGAGTAAAGTAAGCCAGAAAGAAAAACACCAATACAGTATGCTAACGTATACATATGGAATTTAGAAAGATGGTAACGATAACCCTGTATGTGAGACAGCAAAGAGACACAGATGTAAAGAACAGTCTTATGGATTCTGTGGGAGAGGGCGAGGTGGGATGATTTGGGAGAATGGCATTGAAACATGTATAATATCATATGTGAAATGAATTGCCAGTCCAGGTTCGATGCATGATACAGGATGCTTGGGGATGGTGCACTGGGACGACCCAGAGGGATGGTACGGTCAGGGAGGTGGGAGGGGGGACCAGGATGGGGAACACTTGTACACCTGCAGTGGATTCATGGTGATGTATGACAAAACCAATACAATACTGTCAAGTAAATAGCCTCCAATTAAAATAAATTTATATTTTAAAAAATATGTCAGCAAATTTGGAAAACTCAGCAGTGGCCACGGGACTAGAAAAGGTCAGTTTTCATTCCAATCCCAAAGAAAGGCAATGCTGAAGAATGCTCAAACTACCACACAATTGCACTCATCTCTCATGCTAGTAAAGTGATGCTCAAAATTCTCCAAGCCAGGCTGCAGCAATACATGAACTGTGAACTTCCAGATGTTCAAGCTGGATTTAGAAAAGGCAGAGGAGCCAGAGATCAAATTGCCAACATCCATTGGATCATCACAAAAGCAAGAAGTCCAGAAAAACATCTACTTCTGCTTTATTGACTACATGAAAGCCTTTGACTGTGTGGATCACAACAAACTGTGGAAAATTCTGAAAGAGATGGGAATACCAGACCACCTGACCTGTCTCTTGAGAAATCTGTGTGCAGGTCAGGAAGTGACAGTTAGAACTGGACATGGAACAACAGACTGGTTCCAAATCAGGAAAGGAGGACATCAAGGCTGTTTATTGTCACCCTGCTTATTTAACTTATATGCAGAATACATCATGAGAAATGCTGGACTGGATAAAACACAAGCTGGAATCAAGATTGCTGGGAGAAATATCAATAACCTCAGATATGCAGATGATACCACCCTTATGGCAGAAAGTGAAGAAGAACTAAAGAGCTTGTTGATGAAAGTGAAAGAGGAGAGTGAAAAAGTTGGCTTAAAACTCAACTTTAGGAAAACTAAGATCATGGCATCTAGTCCCATAATTTAATGGGCAATAGATGGAGAAACAATGGAAATAGTGAAGACTTTATTTTGGGGGCTCCAAAATCACTGCAGATGGTGATTGCAGCTGTGAAATTAAAAGATGCTTATTCCTTGGAAGTAAAGTTATGACCAGCCTAGACAACATATTATAAAGCAGAGACTTTGCCAACAAAGGTTCGTCTAGTCAAAGCTATAGTTTGTCCAGTAGTCATGTATGGATATGAGAGTTGGAATATAAAGAAAGCTGAGAGCTGAAGAATTGATGCTTTTGAACTGTGGTGTTGGAAAAGACTCTTGAGAGTCCCTTGGACTGCAAGGAGATCCAGCCAGTCCATCCTGAAGGAAATCAATCCTGAATATTCATTGGAAGGACTGATACTGAAGCTGAAACTCCAAAACTTTGGCCACTTGTTGCCTCATTTGAAAGGGCCCTGATGCTGGGAAACATTGAAGGTGGGAGGAGAAGTGGACGACAGAGGATGAGATGGTTGGGTGGCATCACCGACTCAATGGACCTGAGTTTGAGTAAACTCTGGGAGTTAGTTGGTGATGGACAGGGAGGCCTGGCGTGCTGCAGTCCATGGTGTCGCAGAGAGTCAGGCACCACTAAGCCACTGAACTGAACCAAACTAAGACTAGGATATTTGCATTGTCTCCAAATATATCGCAGCAAGCTGCCTTTTATTTACAGTAACTAAGTGGAGAAACCTGACAACACGATCTTAACCAAAAGGTTAAGGTTTACATTGCTCTTAATGGGGCCATTATGCACTTCTGAATATACTGCATAGAGAAAAAGCCAGAGTAACATTTGTATTGTGCTGTCAGAGGTGTGTGACCTTAATCTGATCACAGGGACACAAAGGACAGTTCAAAATGCGCGACATTCTATGCAATGCCTGGCCTGTGTAAGAACAGACTCAGGAACCATCAGATTAAAGGAGAGTGAAACGTCATGACAACTGAATGCAGTGTGTGATTTTAGACTTTTTTTTTTGCTATAAAAATATCATTGGGACACTGGACAAAATCTCAATAAGATTTTATAGATAATATTTCAATGTTAATTTCCTGATTTTGACAATTTACTGTTTACATAAGAGGATCCCTTATTTTTAGGAAATACACATTGAAATACTTAGTAATAAAGGAACATTATAATCCACAACTTAAACACTTCGGGGAAAATATGTGTATTTATGTGCATTTAGAAAAAGAAAAGACAGTTTAGTAAATGTTAGCATTCTGAGAATCTAGGTGAAGTGTATCTAGGAATACAAAGAATTCTTGCAACTATTCTGAAAGTCTGAAGTTATGTTTGATGACTTCATGGTTTGAACTTTGGTACACTCCTTTATAATGTTATTCAAATTAAGAAATTAAGCATTAGCATGGTGGAATGGCACTGAAAAAAGTGACTGTTAATTCTGCATATACTATCATATTTATATTATAACCATGATTGCAAGTGGCACAGTGGTAAAAGCATCCGCCTGCCAGTTCAGGAGATGCAGGAGACATGGGTTTGATCCCTGGGGTTGGGAAGGTCCCCTGGAGAAGGGAATGGCTACCCACTCCAGTATTCTTGCCTGGGGGATCCCATGGACAGAGGAGCCTGGAGTCCATGGGGTTGCAAAGAGTCAGACACGACTCAGCACACACTTTTCAAAACATGCTTGCAGTAGTCTCAATAAAGTGCAAGCATATGTCTTTGCAACTGTAGTAAAACCTGGTCTGTGTCCTTCAGGTGTGATGATCTAGGGTTGGCTGGTATCAGCCACATTATGCACCAAGATAGTGATTTCAGTCACTCTCACATAAACTGGAGGAGGGGAAAGCAGATAGGCAGCTGTAATTCTGTTAGATTATTGGAGCTTATTATTACTGGAGCTTACTGAAGTCAGATAATGGTTCCTCACATTTTCTGACTGCTCTGTGGCTATGGAGTAAACAACTCTGATGGCCATTTAGTCATCATTCTACTAGAGTCATGTCCCCGAGAAACACCACTGCAGTAAAATTTTAGAAGCTAAATGTTTAACTTTCCAGGCGGTCTGTGCAAAACAAAGCCAGGTTCACAGAAGCAAGCTTCCTTGTTCACTAAACACTTAGCCCAGAAGAACTGAAAGATCGCACATGTCGCTGTGAACCTTGCACTGTCAGATTTATAAACTTTAGAAACCAAAAATAGATCCTGGGGTTGATCCAAAAGCCTACAGTCTCACGGTAAACTCATGGTGGGTGAAACCTTCCAAATGTTAGTTTTCGTTCCTACTCTGTTCCTCTGCATGTGATTGAATCAGGTTGAGCTGATTTGAGCCTGGGAGAAGAAATATTGCCTCTGTAGGATTTTCTAGGACCTCTGAAGAAAGATACCAAATAACCAGTTTGGGTAGGTTTTAGGATCCTCCAGGGGGCACCAGAACATTCCAGTGTAGTTGATCACATTTCATTAAGCCCAGAAAAGCTAAAAGTTTTACCTTGTTATAATTGATTCACCTACTGTAACTTTCTCAGTTCCACTAACACTTTTTTGTACATTTGCTTTTTTTTTTTTTTTTCATACATTTGCTTTTACAACATTTATGAGTTTATGGAGTGTTTCTGCCTCTGAGGAGGCAAAGGAAGGAAAGAGATCATCTCTTGGATGAGCCTTAGAAACCAGAGCCATGTCTCCTCAGGGTAAATATGAAAGCTTTCAGCCCACTCTCAGTGTAAGGATTTTCCAAATGTTCCTAATCTGGCTGGGGGTAGGGGAGAAACTTGAGGAAACTGAGAATTCATTCACTTTCTCAGCTTCAGGCTGTATATAAGCCACCCTGTTATTATCATTATTAATAATAAATAGTGAATGTCAAATAGGCACTTCATGGTGGATTTTTATATGAGTTTTATGCAGAAGTGAAGGGTTGCCTGGCTACTGCATAATATTAGTCAGTTCTGATCCAAGAGCACAAAATTCCGACAGGCCTCCCGAGCCTGTCCCTCCAATTAGTGGCTGCTTCATTACGAATAAAGAACCCTCATTACTGTGGGCCTTCAAGTGAAATAGGATCCCCTACCTCTTGAAATCTGCCTTTCTAAGTACAGACGGTTCCCAACTTACCAACAATCCACTTAAGAACCACCAAGGCATTCAGAGGCTGCCTAGACTCCTGCAGCTGCCGCCTGCCCGGGCCCCCTGCCCAGCCCCCCTGCCCAGCACCCCCCCATGCCCCTGGTCTGCTCAAGGGAGCTCTGCCCTCCCCCTGCAGAGCCAGCTGCCCACCTGCCCGCCAGACTATGGACTCAGAGCTGGGGGTTCAGTGAGGCCTCCGAGCTACCGCTGGTTTTATAGCTGAGCTCAGCTATGGGGTAAATAGGCTTTTGTGGCCTGGCCTGGGAACCGAACCACCATTTATAAAAAGAAAAAACTAAAAAGAAAAAAAAAAAAACCTGTCTCCATGGGAGAATGTATTGTGCATTCCCAACAAGGAGCCAACAAACATTAGAATGTCTATGGAAACTGTCTCTACGCTCCCAGCAGGGCAGAGAGGAGGAGGAAGGGTGGCCGAGTGTCCTGGGTTAGGGGTACAACTCTAGCACTAATGCCCTCTCCCCCAGCACTGAAGAGCCTTGCAAACCCTTTAATCTCTCTGCAAAACAACCGGATTGAACTAAATGAGTTAAAAACATCTTTCTGGTATGGTTAACCAAAGGTCTATCCTCATTTCATTCCTTCCTTCCTTCTTTCCTTCATTCATTCGCTGGCATTTTACTGAGGATACTCGCTTTGTGCCAGACTCCAGACTAAGTGTGGGCTTCCCAGGTAGTGCCAGTGGTAAAGAACCTGCTTGCCAATGCAAGAGACGTAAGAGACAGGGTTCCATCCCCAGGTTGGGAAGTTCCCCTGGAGGAGGACATGGCAACCCACTCCAGTATTCTCGCCTGGAGAATCCCTTGGACAGAGGAGCCTGTTGGGCTACAGTCCATGGGGTTGCAAAGAGTTGACACGACTGAAGCGACTTAGCATGCACGCACGCTGTTAGGGATACAGTGAAAGAATTCAGATCATATAGATCCTTGCTCTTGGAGTGTTGAGTGCTTGGTAGGGGAGACAGATGTCTAAGCAAATGCTTGTAACATGAGTGCTATATGAGATGATCACAGGGTATTATGAGGGCAGTCGGGAGGGTGGTGTCTAAGTTGATGAAGATTTCCTCAAAGTGGAGGGGCCTCCCAGATTTTCTCCTGCCTTGGTTTCTGCTTTCATTCTCGCCTCTCCCTGGTTATCAAGTATGGCTTCTTCGTCCGCTGTTCTGACAGTTGAGCTTAGTCCCTGGGCCTCTCCAGGGAGTCTTTCCTTGCTTCCTGAATCACTGGGAGGTGGAATGCAGGGGCTGGGCCTGCCAAAACCATAGGCTTGATTCCCATGAGCACTGCCCTCAATCCTGCCTTTTTCGTACCCTGGTGAGCCACTGCCTAAAAGACTCTCTCTTCCTCTCCTCGGAGCCTTACCTGCCCTGACCCTTTGGGTTGCCAGTAATTGTGCTACTCCCTCATATAAAAGGGTCTTCACCGCCAAAATGCTTCTTAAGGCCTAGCTACCTCCTGCTCGCTTGTATCTATAATCCCTGAACCGCTTCTGTCAAAAATCCCTGCCAGGCTGCCACCCTTTCCATTCTGTTGTTGTTGTTACCAGTCACTCAGTCGTGTCCGACTCTTTGTGATCCCATGGACTGCAGCACGCCAGGCTCCCTGTCCTTCACTGTCCCCTGGAGTTTGCTCAGGTTCATGTCTGAGTCAGTGATGCTATCTAGCCGTCTCATCCCCTGCTGCCCACATTCTCCTTTGTCTTCAGTCTTTTCCAGCATCAAGGTCTTTTCCAATGAGTTGGCTCTTTACATGCTCACTATTAAAATAATACAAATGAAGGTGATTCCAAAAGATGATAGGAGATCATTGTTCAGGCTTGAATCTTGACTGTCTAACATTGTATCTGACGTTAGGAAATTATGTCATTATGAAGATTCCTAAGCAAGGAGGTGACTCTGGTAAAGCGGTTTGAGGGGAACATTATTTTGGTAGCTCTATGTAAGCTGCTAAAATGGAAAGGAGGAAATAGATGAGAGATTTCCAGGATAGAAATGATGAGACTTAGAAACCAAATAAGCGTGTTATTATGTGATATGAAATTGTGGCAGTCTTTTTTATCCTGTCTTATTCCTCAGAAGTATTATAGGAATTAGGTGTTCTATTTATTTTTGTACCCATGAAAGCAGTTTGATAATTATAACAGGAAATGACTCAAAAGCTTTTCATTTAAATAATAATATACCCAGGAAAGTTTTAGATAATAGTTTTCCAATCCCAGTTGCATCAAGTTCCGTTAGGATGTCTTTAATGTAAGAAACTGCCTTGCATCTTGGTAAGGGACCCATTCTCTTGCCACCTAACACTTTCTGCTTTGTATCATGATTATTTGTAAGCTAGTGTAGCTCCTTTTCCAGACTGAGGTCGTGAAAGAAAGAAGCTGCATCTGATGAGCACAGTGTTTCTTACAAGATTGAACACAGGGCCTTCCATGCCTAGAAGAATAGCAAGCATCAGTTACTGAGTGCTTACTCTGCATCAAGCACTGTGTGTTTGATGCACATACACCTTATATCCCACCTGTATGTATTTCCTCATTTAATCCTAATGATAGCCCTGAAAGGTACCATGTCTCTAATTTGGTACCATTTTTATTACTTTGGAAATTAATGCTTGGGTTAAATGACTTGTTCTAAGTCACAGAGAAGGTAAGTATAAGTGAAAATATTTGAACCCAAATTTCTCTGACTTTGAAAAACATACTGTTAACCTTTTCACTCCAGGAGACTGGTTCTCAAACTTTAGCATGCAGCACAATCAGTAACGTGGAAGACATAAAAATATGGCCAGACCCCATCGTGCTTTCTGATTCAGTAGGTCTTAGTGTGACCCGAGCCTTGCAGGACAATTGGCCCTATCCAAAATGTCCATTGAGACATTTGGGCCACGATTCATTAGATAATACATTCAGCTTTCTTAAAATTATACTTACGTTATTTTTATTGTAAATGAATCACAAGCTGGAATCAAGATTGCCTGGAGAAATATCAACAACCTCAAATATGCAGATGATGTCACACTAATGGGAGAAAGTGAAGAGAAAATAAAGAGCCTCTTGATGAGGGTGAAAGAGGAGAGTGTAAAGCCTGGCTTAAAACTCAAATTCAAAAAACTAAGATCATGACATCTGGTCCCATCACTTCATGGCAGATAGATGGGGAAACAGTGACAGATTTTTTTTTTCCCTTGGGCTCCAAAATCACTGCAGATGGTGACTGCAGCCATGAAATTAAAAGACGCTTGCTCCTTGGAAGAAAAACTACGACAAACCTAAACTGTGTACTAAAAACAGAGACATCACTTTGCCAACAAACGTCCATCTAGTCAAAGCTGTGGGTTTTCCAGTAGTTATGTATGGATAGCAGAGTTGGACCAGAAAGAATGCTGACTGAAGAATTGATGCTTTTGAATTGTGGTGCTGGATAAGACTCTTGAGAGTCCCTTGGAGAGCAAGGAGATGCAACCAGTCAATCCTAAAGGAAATCAGTCCTGAATATTGGAAGGATGGATGCTGAAACTCCAATACTTTGGCCACGTGATGCAAAGAGCCAACTCATTGAAAAGACCCTGATGCTGGGAAAGATTGAGGGCAAGAGGAGAAGGGGACGACAGAGGATAAGGTGGTTGGTTGGCACCACTGATTCAGTGGACATGAATTTGAGCAAACTACGGGAGACAGTGAAGGATAGGGAAGCCTGGGGTGCTGCAGTTCATGGGGTCACAGAGTCAGACATGACTTAGCAACTGAACAACTACAACATGATGAATTTTGGATTTCACATTTATTCTTGCTCTTCCTTGTTGTGACATTCAGCAGGGTTACTGTTAAGTTGATGAGCAATTGCCCTCAAGTATATGTGGACCTGATTATTGACTTTCTCTGTTAACAATTTCAGTTATATGCATTCGTTTTATTGGTATCATGGTGAAGTTGGTGGCTGTATTTGAGTGTGACCACCGAAAACTTGGGTGGTAACTTGTTCACTGCTTTCCTGTCCTTTAACACCTCAACAAAGCTTCAGACTGAAGGATGGAAAACTACTGCAGCTTTTGAAATTTGCAGTGCTGTCCTTCCACTGCATTGTTGGGCAGTACATCCTTCCACTGCATCCTGTGCTGGGCAGTACAGATGTGTAAAGGGTCAGTTTCTGATGGAAGTCTTGGAGCGTCTGACCTTCTGCCTCTGCCAAGCCTTCCATGGACATAACCCACCTCAACATAATCCACTAGGTCATCTAAATTTTCTTTTGTGTTGTCCACAGCGTACTCAAAAGTTTCATTTATGTCTTTCAAAGGCCCAAATAGTAATGCCCAGTTAGTGTTACTTTTCATTGTCCCATATTCACAAGTTAGACTCAAAGAAGGTAATTTTTAAGATTTGAAAAGTGGAAAGAGCATCCTTTTATTTGTGTGTTTAATAGGGGCAGTCAAATTGTATTCATATTTGCAACCTTGAAATCCATCATGCACAATGAACAGTTAATGTCAAGGTTTTTGTGTATACACATGAGGTCCTGTGTCTTCTTGCCTTTTCATTTAGTGCATAAATCAAAAGTAACATAACCCAGTACTACACTATGCACAGTAGGTAATTGACCAGCCATCTTGAAGGTGCTATTACTGAATATTGTGGTACTAGAATTTAACTGGAGAAGGCAATAGCAACCGACTCCAGTACTCTTGCCTGGAAAACCCCATGGACACGGAAGAGCCTGGTAGGCTACAGTCCATGGAGTCGCTAAGAGTTGGACATGACTGAGCGACTTCACTTTCACTTTTCACTTTCACGCATTGGAGAAGGAAATGGCAACCCACTCCAGTGTTCTTGCCTGGAGAATCCCAGGGACAGGGAGCCTGGTGGGCTTCCGTCTATGGGGTCACACAGAGTCGGACATGACTGAAGTGACGCAGCAGCAGCATTTAAGTATCAAAATATCACGAGCTGTGTAAACAGGATTCTGTCGTCATCTTGAGCAGTAGAATTGTGCATAAGAACTGATTCTCTGCATCTGGTCACTGTATACTCCTCTGGAATTTCATTTACATGCGATAAAGTTTGGCTTGGATGCTGGTGACTATTTTGAATTCTGTTTATTTACTTGCCTCTTTAATGAGTTTCTTTCTGGTAACATTCACAAGACCTGTTTATCATGAATACCAGAGAATTCTTCAAAGTACTTGTGATGGTGTTGCATTTGGTTCTTCTCTGTCATTTTAACCGATTCAGGTTTTCCTTACTTCCCCTTTAGCACAAAACTTGTGCTGAAGTTTCTCTGTCCGTCTTGAATGATTATATTGTCCAAATCCTGACCGTTTGTCCGTGGGGCATTGTAGATTCTCTTCTTTTCACAGCACCAGTATCTTTTTACTCCTGTCTCTGTTAAAGGAATGGAAATGGTAACAAAAGCCACTATTATGCAGCCTTGGCTTTTCTTTTTGTGAGTATATTTCTGCTATATTCTGCTGAGAGTTTTTAAATAAAGATGTCACATTGCCAAGCAACAGAAGAAGGGATTTTTATTTCTTTTGTAGATTTCTGAGCAGTGATCACTGGTTCAGTGATAGGGGAAGCCTTACTAATGTGTTATGGATTGAACAGCCAGTTCAGCCTGGCTGGGTTATTGGCCAGTGGATAGGCGCCAGCCCAGGGTGTGGCGCTCCATACAGATTGGTGGGTAAGTGTGGGAGTTATCCCCCTAAAATCTCTTCAAATAGTGGCAGATGCTTCTTGCTGTCTACAAGATGGTGCCTCTATGACACTGATGCAAGGAAACATTGCCCATTAATCCTGGGCAATAGGATAGCTGTGGGTGGATCAGTTAAATCTCTGGTATCCCCCCTTCATGATGGCGTTTACCCCTGACTCCTATATAATAGGGGCTTCCCAGGTGGCCCATTGGTAAAGAATCTGCCTGTCAGTCCAGGAGACATGGGTTCAGTCCCTGGGTTGAGAAGATCCCCTGGAGGAGGAAATGGCAATCAACTTCCATATTCTTGGCTGGAGAATCCCATGAAAGAGGAGCCTGGTGGGCTGCAGTCCACAGGGTCACAAAGAGTCGGGCACAACTGAGTGACTGAGAATGCACACACCGTGTGGTAAAAGAGCCACCTCTATTCTCAGTCCTTCCCAACAAGCAAGACACTCGTCATCATGTTCTATTCCATTTTACATCGTTGCTTCATGGAGTTCATCCTTTTATACTTCAACCTGTATGACCCCGCCACATTCAGCCAGGTGCTTAGTGACTTATTAATGCACCATGCATCGTGAGACCTCACCCTCGACTTGCCCTCTGCGTTTCCCTAACCTGCAGGATTCTTCCTCAGTACACACAGTAATATAAATCATGCCCTTCTGCAAAATTTGAACCTTGACCCTTCTACCTAATTCTGTGTTCTGTGACCAACTAGGCTACTGAGGCGAAAAGGGTTATTATTGTCAACACAGCCACAACATTGTTACTGGACCAATAAAAAGCAATGATAGTATTTTATATATTAATCCTATAAACCAAACGTTTCAACAAACCTTCTAAGCTGTTTGAACCCAAGGACTTTTTCTAAGCATGAACAGTTTTGAAAGGAACAGATATCAAGGACCACTTGGCATGAAATAAATAAGCTCATGAATATTGTGGGGAGGACCAAATATCAAGGACCTTTTGGTACCAACCAAATGTCTCCATGGACATTTTGGACAGGATCAAATGTCCACTAATCAAACGCAAGAATTACATTTGTCACAAGCTGCCAGGTAGCCCTGTTGCTGCTCTAGGAGGCACATTTGGAGAACGACTGCATAATCATAGCCACTCATCAGTGAATAAATGACTGCATGATAGCTCATTTGATTTGAAGCTTCCTAAGTCTGCTCTGTATTTTCTGCATTAGATACATCACATATTCAGTTATAATTCTTAAAAAATTAGGCTTAAATTGAGTTTTATTTTAAATGCCAGCTTTAACTGTCTCATAGTATTGTTTAAATTTGAATTTGAGCCTTTTCTATCTTTTTAACCAAAGAAGGATAGAACTCTTTTCATTTACCCCTTTCTCTTTTCATTTTCTTTCGTATGTTAAAAAATATTTAAAATAATGTTAAAGGTGGTTTATAGGTCTCACCCCTCTGCCTCTGAGGTAACTTTTATCATCTTCTTCATCTTCTTTGTTTAACACACAATAGGTATTTAATCCACAGTAGGTAATTAGGTTTTATTTCAAGTATGAATTATTTCTTCCAACCTAAATTTATTCTAAAGGTATTATTTATAAGTAGCCTTGAAAGAGAGAAAGCCATCTTGTGAGTTTTAGTGATATATTCCCCGAGAAGCATGATTAAAGCAAATTTCCTCTTTTTCTGCTCTATTTCACCTCTTAACCAATAAACCATGATATGAATTCAGCTATTATTTCAAAGTAAAGAGTGGAGTCTTTTCCCTATTGAGCATGTTGGATCCTACTGATAAGAGATACAGCTGGAGTTAAGGCAGTGTGTGCCCTTTTTATCTGATCCTCCTGGAGCCTAGAAATGGTACCCAGCCTTAATGAACAGGCAGACCTCAGAGGTACTGCAAGTTTAGTTCTAGACCACAGCAATAAAGCAAATACTGAAGTAAACTGAGTCGCACACATTTTTTTTGGTTTCCCAGTGCATATAAGTTATGTTTACACTATACTATAATCTATTAAATATGAAATAGCATGATGTCTAAAGATACAATGTGCATATCTTAACTTTATTAATTTATGATTTATTCTTTATTTTATTTATTATTTATTATTTTACTTTTTTATTAGAAATGCTTACTATTATCTGAACTTTCAGCAAATCATGGTAGATACAGCAAAGACCATAACAAATACAACATTGAAAACGTTTGAAACATTGTGATAATTAGCAAAATGTGGCACAGAGACAGAAAGTGAGCAGATACATAACGGGCCTGTGTTGTGCTAAGTGTAGGACCTTACATGTGACTCCTAACTGCATTGAATGACGCAGTTTTAAAGAAATATCTGATATCCATTCTCTCTGTTATTTATCTCATCTTTCTTTATCTCTAGTAGCAGAATCTCAGAAATGTTAAATAACTTGCCCAGTGTTATAAAACTGAGGAGTGTCTGACTCATGCGTAGAACTCGGGCCTTCTAACCCTAGATCGGATACCCTTTCACTTTACCACACTGCCAGGAGTTTCAGTAACTATTTGTTAACTGAATACATAGAAGTGCACCAAAACTAACTCCCTGCAGGTAAAGAATCCGCCTGCCAATGCAGGAGACATAAGAGACGCAGGTTCAGTCCCTGGGTCAGGAAGATCCCCTGGAGTAGAAAGCAGCAACCCACTCCAGTATCCTTGCCTGGGAAATCCCGTGGACAGAGGAGCCTGGTGGGCTAGAGTCCATGGGGTCACAAAGAGTCAGAGTCAGACACGACTGAGTGGCTGAGCTCACCACGCGCACTACAGACTCCACTTCTCAAATACATCAGTATGTGTGTGTCTTCTGTTGGGTTGTATTCTAGTATGGCCAGTGTTCAAGCTGCAGAATAGCACCACAGCTGTCAACGGGGGAGAGTAAGGGGTGGTGATGGAGGGTAGAATAGGCTTTAAGGGAACAAGTGTACAAGTAAAGAGGTTTTCAGAATGATGCTAAACACTCAAGATACAATCTTCACCTTCTTAGGTAGGACTTTTAGGAGCACAGGGAAATTTAGGTTTAGTCTCTGTTTGATGACTGCTAAACTGATCTCCCCTAATTCCGCATAGGAGACCACGAGCTGAAAAAGCAATTCACTCTTGTAAATCAGGCTGTTAAGTTGTAGCTTCCTTTTCTTTACTCTGTTTCCCCTTTGAAGGCTTTCGGAAAGCTATGGTTAAAGGATCTAGTCTATCTTCATTGTGCAATGGAAAATTAGGCACATGTCATGGCAAATCCCTGTAGATGCCAGTGTTCTTATTTGAGGGCTATGTCTTAAAGACGTGAGTAGTGATGCAGACAGGGATAAACCGTCCAGGGATGTGATCTCTCATGTGGGGCTTCTTATTTACAGTGCCAACCTCGGAGTGACAGTGAGTTGTCTTTCTAAGAGACCTATGTAACCCAAAAGTGAAAAAATTAAAAGTCATAACACAACAAAAACAAAAATTTTAAAGGCAAAGCATTTTTTAAAATAGGTTGGGGCTTCCCCTGGTGGCTCAAACTAAAGAGTCCGCCTACAATGTAGGAGACCCAGGTTCGATCCCTGGTCCAGGAACATCCCCTGGAGAAGGAAATGGCAACCCACTCCAGTATTCTTGCCTGGAGAATCCCATGGATGGAGGAGCCTGGTGGTCTACAGTCCATGGGGTCACAAAGAGTTGGACATAGACCTAGCGACTAACACTTGGACTTGCACTTGCAGTGATTAAGACCTTGCCATCCAATGCAAGGGTTTGAGGTCTGCTCATCAAGCTGATATCTCACTTGCCTCATGGCACAAAATCCAAAATACAAAAAAAAAGCAATATTATAGCAAATTCAATAAAGACTAAAAAAAAAAAAAAAAACTAAAGGAAAGACAAGAGTCCCATTCTTCTGCTTTGCCCAAATTTCATGGTAATTCTTTTAAGTATTTATCAGGCAATTAATATATCCCAGATACTGTACAAGGCTCTGAAAATAAAATGTGTATAAGGCCATTGCTGCCCTTGTCGTCATAGAATTCATAGTGTAATAGAGGAAACAGACATTACTCAAACAATCAAAATACAGAGTCTAAGCTAGGACAGAGGATCTGAAGAATCTTGCTGAGGTACAACTTAACTATCATACGTGAGTTTAACTGATAGAAGCACTATGGTAAAGTGTTTAGCATTATCTACTAAAAATAGTTTACTTCTTGGCATATACCCAAGGAATATGTATGTAAAAAACGTATACAAGAATGTTCACAGCAGTATTATTCATAATAACCTCAAAGTAAAAACAAACCGAATGTCTATCAACAGTATGATGGATAAATCAATTGGATGTTATTCAATCACTACAACAATATAGAGTAATGAATAAGAAATAAACATTCAGTTCAGTTCAGTTCAGTTGCTCAGTCATGTCTGACTCTTTGCGACCCCGTGAATCACGGCATGCCAGGCCTCCCTGTTCATCACCAACTCCTGGAGTTTACTCAAACTCATGTCCATTGATTCGATGATGCCATCCAGCCATCTCATCCTCTGTTGTCCCCTTCTCTTCCTGCCCCCAATCCCTCCCACCATCAGAGTCTTTTCCAATGAGTTAACTCTTCACATGAGGTGGCCCTTAGTTTCAGCTTTAGCATCGTTCCTTCCAATGAACACCCAGGGCTGATCTCCTTCAGAATGGACTGGTTGGATCTCCCTTGCAGTCCAAGGGACTCTCAAGAGTCTTCTCCAAACCACAGTTCAAAAGCATCAATTCTTCGGTGCTCAGCTTTCTTCACAGTCCAACTCTCACATACATACATAACCACTGGAAAAACCATAGCCTTGACTAGATGGACCTTTGTTGGCAAAGTAATGTCTCTGCTTTTGAATATGCTATCTAGGTTGGTCATAACTTTCCTCCCGAGGAGTAAGTATCTTTTAATTTCATGGCTGCAGTCACCATCTGCAGTAATTTTGGAGCCCAAAAACAGTCTGTCACTGTTTCTACTGTTTCCCCATCTATTGTCCATGAAGTGATGGGACCAGATGCCATGATTTTAGTTTTCTGAATACTGAGCTTTAAGCCAACTTTTTCACTCTCCTCTTTCACTTCCATCAGGAGGCTCTTTAGTTTCTGTTTACTTTCTGCCATAAGGGTGGTGTCATCTGCATATCTGAGGTTATTGATATTTCTCCTGGCAGTCTTGATTCCAGCTTGTGCTTCTTCAAGCCCAGCGTTTCTCATGATGTAGTCTGCATATAAGTTAAATAAGCAGGGTGACAATATGCAGCCTTGACATACTACTTTACTGCTGCTAAGTCACTTCAGTCGTGTCTGACTCTGTGTGACCCCATAGACAGCAGCCCACCAGGCTCCTCCATCCCTGGGATTCTCCAGGCAAAAACACTGGAGTGGGTTGCCATTTCCTTCTCCAATGCATGAAAGTGAAAAGTGAAAGTAAAGTTGCTCAGTCGTGTCCGACTCTTGGAGACCCCATGGACTACAGCCTACCAGGCTCCTCCATCCATGGGATTTTCCAGGCAAGAGTCCTGGAGTCGGGTGCCATTGCCTTCTCCGACTCCTGTACTAGGTTGCAATAATATGGAGTTATCTCCTGCATGTGGTGTTGAATGAAAGAAACAGACATCACAGAGTATGTAGTATATGCTTTCCTTTACATTAAGTTCAAAATCAGACAGAACTAATCCATGGTGATAGAGGTCAAAGTATTCTATTTTTGAGGAGGTATTGACCAAGTAATACAAAGAAGCCTACCAGAGGGCTGAAAATGTTCTATGTATTATTCTGGGTGATATTTATGTGAGCATATACATATTTCAAAGTATATAGGGCAGTCAGCTTCATAATTTTTCACTCTCAGCTATACCTCAATAAAATAGTAAAAAAAAATAATAAATACTGAAAATAAGGAGTTTGGGGAGAGGAAGGGAAAAATTGAAGCACAGAGCATATCTGAAAGAAAGCACAGACTGAAATGAATTTTAGTGACAATTATTTATAGGCCTTTTAAAAAGAAAAGGACCATTTTAGTGAGGGGTGTACTTTTGTTTTCATATCCAATTCTGATTTCCTCACCACTTCAAGCATATATCTTCCAGCCCAAAATATCAAAGACCTCTTTTATATAAAAATATGAAAAGCATTTTTATATAAAAATGTTCCTTTCAAGGAACATATAATAAGCATTTGGGAGCTAATTTGGGTAACTTGGGCTAAGAGAGTTGGAGGGTCACCAGAGCATCATTTAAGATTTCTCAGTTCTGATGATTAAAGGAGCACCAAAGGATTTTCCAGCAGTTTCCCTCTTCTCAGATGCACTCCCCCCCACCCCGACACACACTGATTGCCCTACCATTGTTGCCTAAAGACTTTTCTTTAAAAAATCTGTGGCATTAAAATGAATTGTTGAACATTTCAGTAATTACCTGGTGTTATTTACATTCTTGTTGATGATCAAATTCAGACTTGAAGATAGTAGGGAAAACCACTAGAATATTCAGGTATGACGTAAATCAAATCCCTTATGATTTTACAGTGGAAGTGAGAAATAGATTCAAGGGATTAGATCTGATAGAGTGCCTGAAGAACTATGGGTGGAGGTTCATGACATTGTATAGGACGCAGGGATCGAGACCATCCTCAAGAAAAAGAAAGGCAAAAAGAAAAATGATTGTCCGGGGAGGCCTTACAAATAGCTGTGAAAAGAAGAGAAGCAAAAGACAAAGGAGAAAAGGAAAGATATACCCATTTGAATACAGAGTTCCAAAGAATAGCAAGGAGAGATAAGAAAGCCTTCTTCAGTGATCAATGCAAAGAAATAGAGGAAAACAACAGAATGGGAAAGACTAGAGATCTCTTCAAGAAAATTAGAGATACCCAGGGAACATTTCATGCAAAGATGGGCTCAATAAAGGACAGAAATGGTATGGACTTAACAGAAGCAAAAGATAATTAAGAAGAGGTGGCAAGAATACACAGAAGAACTGTACAAAAAGATCTTAATGACCCAGATAACCATGATGGTGTGATCACTGACTTAGAGCCAGACATCCTGGAATGTGAAGTCAAGTGGGTTTTTGGAAGCATCACTATCAACAAAGCTAGTGGAGGTGATAGAATTCCAGTTGAGCTATTTCAAATCCTAAAAGATGATGCTGAGAAAGTGCTACACTCAATATGCCAGCAAATTTGGAAAACTCAGCAGTGGCCACAGGACTGGAAAAGGTCAGTTTTCATTCCAATCCTAAAGAAAGGCAATGCCAAAGAATGCTTCAACTACTGCACAATTGCACTCATCTAACAAGCTAGTAAAGTGATGCTCAAAATTCACCAGGCTTCAAACAGTTCATGAACCATGAACTTCCAGATGTTCAGGCTGGATTTTAAAAAGGCAGAGGAACCAGAGATCAAATTGCCAACATCCATTGGATCATCACCAAAGCAAGAGAATTCCAGAAAAAACATCTATATCTGCTTTATTAATTACACCAAAGCCTTTGACTGTGTGGATCACAACAAACTATGGAAAGTTCTTCAAGAGATGGGAATACCAGACCACCTGACCTGCCTCTTGAGAAATCTAGTATGCAGGTCAGGAAGCAACAGTTAGAACTGGACATGGAACAACAGACTGATTCAAATAGGAAATGGAGTATGTCAAGGCTGTATATTGTCACCCTGCTTATTTTACTTATATGCAGACTACATCATGAGAAACGCTGGGCTGGATGAAGCACAAGCTGGAATCAAGATTGCCGGGAGAAATACCAATAGCCTCAGATATGCAGATGCCACCAGCCTTATGGCAGGAAAGCAAAGAAGAATTGAAGAGCCTCTTGATGAAAAAGGAAAAGTGGAAAAGGAAAAGGAGAGTGAAAAAGTTGGCTTAAAGCTCAACATTCAGAAAACTAAGATCATGGCATCTGGTCCCATCACTTCATGGCCAATAGATGGGGAAACAGTGGAAACAGTGACTGACTTTAATTTGGGGGTGCTCAAAAATCACTGCTGATGGTGAATGCAGCCATGAAATTAAAACATGCTTGCTCCTTGGAAGAAAAGTTATGACCAACCAAGACAGCATATTAAAAAGCAGAGACATTACTTTGCCAACAAAGGTTCGTCTAGTCAAAGTAATGGTCTTCCCAGTAGTCATGCATGGATGTGTGAGTTGGACTATAAAGAAAGCTGAGCACCGAAGAATTCATGCTTTTGAACCATGGTTTTGGAGAAGACTTGAGAGTCACTTGGACTACAAGAAGATCCAACCAGTCTATCCTAAAGGAAATCAGTCCTGAATATTCATTGGAAGGACTGATGTTGAAGCTGAAACTCCAATCCTTTGGCCACCTTATGTCAAGAACTGACTTATTTGAAAAGACCCTGATGCTGGGAAAGATTGAAGGTGGGAGGAGAAGGGGGACAACAGAAGATGAGATGGTTGAATAGCATCACTGACTCAATGGACATGAGTTTGAGTAAACTGTGGGAGTTGGTGATGGACAGGGAAGCCTGGTGTGCTGCAGTCTGTGGGATCGCAGAGTCAGACAGGACTGAGCAACTGAACTGAACTGAACTGATGATCAAAATAGTAATGGAAATAGCAGGCCTTTTGGAGAGCTGACAGTTGTCTATGGGACTAATAGACTTTAACATGCTCCCAACATTGTATCTAGCATCTTGTCACTTTTTTAAAAATTTAGTATTGTCATTTGTCTGCTCAAAGGCTTCCTTGGTGCTGACAGGCTTTTCTCTAGAGCAGCAGGTGGGTCTATTCTTTGTTGCAGTGTGTGGGCTTTTCTTGCGGTGGCTCCTCTTGTTGTGGAGCATGGGCTCTAGAGCTTGGGCTCGATAGTTTTGGCTCAGGGGCTTAGTTGTTCTGCAGCATGTGAAATCTTCCTGGACCAGGGTTCGAACCCTTGTCCCTTGCATTACCAGGCAGATTGTTAACCACTGGACCACCAGGGAAGTCTGCATTTTTGTCATTTAAACAACCTTATCTTAAAACCATGCCTATGTTAGGAGGAGTAGTTTAGGCTAGTTTGTAGTACAAAGGAAAGGAAAAGGAAAGTGAAGTCACTCAGTCGTGTCCGACTCTTTGCAACCCCATGGACTGTAGCCCTACCAGGCTCCTCCATCCATGGGATTTTCCAGGCAAGAATACTGGAGTGGGTTACCATTTCTTTCTCCAGGAGAACTTCCCAACCCAGGGATTGAATCTGGGCCTCCCGCATTGTAGGCAGACGCTTTACTGTCTGAGCCACCAGGGAAGTCCAAGGGATACCCCAAATTTCATAATTCCATGGCTTAAGCCAATAGAAGGATTTTTTGGTTTTGTCTGTTTGTGCTCACCACATAGTACTGGGCAGGTATCCTGGTTTGGGGAGTGGCTCCTCCTCCGAGTCATTTAGAGACCAGGCTGAGTGCATCTTTGCAGTTCATAAATGTTCCCCTCAGTGTGCCCTAGATCTGGACATCCCAGCCATCCCCAAAGGAGACAGAACCCACAGGAGCACAGGTAGGAAGTCTTTAGGCCACACCTGGAAGTGATGCCCATCGCCTGTGCTCACATCCTACTGGAGAGAACTTTGTCCCGCAGCCACACCTGTTGTCGGGGCCACTGGAAACTACGAAGGGTGCATGGATATTGACGGGCCACTGGCAACCTCAGTCACAAGAGCATTTGCGCATCAACTGAAAATCTGAGATGTTCGCAGGCCTGTAACAACAAAAGGAATCACCACCGACCACTGACACAAAGTGTTAGTGGATTAGATGTGTGCAAAGAACACAAAACCCAAGTTTTTCCAAAAGAGCTGACATAGAACAAATTGGAATAAGATGATTTCCAGCAGGAAGGAGTGAAGAAGTGCTACAGAAATATGTCAAATCTCAACATAGAATATGTTTTTAAGATTTAGGTGAATGGGGAATTGAAGGATCTGGACCCATTTCCTTCTTGGCATGAAATTACTGTGACATGTCTTCTTCTTAAATACACACACACAGACACGCAAACACATGCTCCTGAAGTGAGAGTTAACATCAGTCATCAGACTATAAAAGTAGAAGCTGGGACTTCTTGGTGGTCCAGTGGTTAAGAATCTCCCTTGCAGTGCAGGGGACACTGGTTCAATCCCCAGTCAGGAAACTAAGATCCCACATACTGTGAAGCCAATAAGCCCTTGTGCTCCACAGCTACTGAGCCTGCGAGCTCTGGAGGCCACAAGTAGAAAGCCAGTGCATTCAACAAAAGACCTCATATGAGGCAGTGGAGATCTCGTGTGTCAAAGCTAAGACTTCAGGTAGCTAACTCAATAAATAAATGACACTTAAAAAAAACTTTTAAGTAGAAGCTACAGGCCCAAAGCACATGATGGTATGTGTTATATTACTCTGCACCAGGTTCCCTGGTGGCTCAGCTGGTAAAGAATCCTCCTACAATGCAGGAGACCCTGGTTCAATTCCTGGGTCATGAAGATCCCCTGGAGAAGGAATAGGCTACCCACTCCAGTATTCTTGGTCTTCCCTGGTGTCTCAGCTGGTAAAGAATCTGCCTGCAGTGTGGGAGACCTGAGTTAAATCCTTGGATAGGGAAGATCCCCTGGAGGAGGGCATGGCAACCCACTCCAGTATTCTTTCCTGGAGAATACCCATGGACAGCGGACCCTGGCAGGCTACAGTCCATGGGGTCCCAAAGAGCTGGACACAACTGAGTGACTTTCACTTTCGTACACCAGGTTAAAAACTATTTCTTTGACCCATTTTTAGCTCTTCCTATGAGTACCAGGGTAACATAACCAAGATATGGTTCCTGCCCCAAGGTCCCTGGAGAATATAGACAAAGATAGTCAGTTAAATGATAATGACCATGTAATGTGGTGTGTCCCATGAGAGGACAGTAAGGTGGTGTTGAGAACCAGAAAGGGGAGCATGTGCCTTAGGGATAGAAGTGTGGTTTCTAGAAGAAGTGGCACAAGCTGGATTGTGAAGAGCCAAGAAAGAAGAAATATGACATCATTGGGAACCACATGTGAAGAGGAAGAGGATCAAACCACTTTATGAGCTGATAGATCTCACTGGGAAAAAGAATTAGGAGAGAGAGGCAAGCACATGGAGCAGAGCATGAAGGGTGCGCTTTTGCAGGTTACAGAGCCTGTCTTCACCCTCCAAGTTCTGGGAACCAGCAAAAGTGTTGTTATAGTCAGTCTTTTCCAGGTTGCTCTGAATACCCAGGTCCATCACACTTTGGAACTCAAAGGCGGCCAGATACATCCACAAAGGGAAAGGCTCAATCTTTTTCCCTTCTTTGCTTTATCTAGGACCTGCAGCAGAATGAATGAACACTACTCCTCAAGCAAGGTAGTTCTCAGCAAATCAATTCACCTGTTAATTTAGGAGTTTATTTGTGTTTGTGCATCATGATTACTTACAGAACTATCAATAAGCATAATTAAAATATACCATAATATGATATACAAGCAGATGTAGCTTGGGCAGCCAACAGACAACTGGCACACTTGCCAGCCTTTCATGTGAAATGTAGACATGAATAAATGATCCAAAGAAAGTAGTAAAAGAAAAGGAATAATGATATATGTTTAAAACCTCAATAAAGTACAAGAATATCAGTGGGATAGTAGCCTTTTACTCTCTCCTGAAACATGTGCTTCTCGGATTAGAGAGAAATTGATAAAGCGGGTACCCTGGGTTTGGTCTTGTGACCTGTTAATACTTCCACTAATGACCTAAAAGAGGAAGTGAACCGAGTCGGTTAAATTTTCTGATGACAGAATTGCTTTCTTAAGTTAAAAACAGAAAGAAAAAAAAAAAAAACTCAGCAGCTGAGCAAACATTAAAACACTCGGGGCCATGTGATAACTAACTAAATTAATCTGAACTCTATCAGCATATTGCAAACTACATAATTGTGACTCATTTTAACCATCTTTCTTTCAACTTGCCAAGGCCTTGAGAATAGAAAACCTCTTACTCTTTGATTCTTGTGCGAATGAATGTGTTGCATGGCGAACAACAGTTTGTATTTTCGAACAAGAAGCCAGAGTCACAGACACTGAATATGTTAGATTATTTTGATGCAGTGAGTCAACTCTGACTTCCACATTTTGTGTGATATGCAGTTAATCTTACTGGTTTGAGATTTGCTACAGTTAGGACAGCAAAGTGTTTCGGTGACATGAGCGTGGACTTTCACATCCTGCCCCTCCCCTGCCAGTCAAGTGAGCTGGGTCGAGTTACCTAATGTTTCTGAAAACCAGCTTCCTTCTCTGTGAAACAGAAACAAAATTATGGTGTAGGAGTGTTGTGAGCAGCAAATGAGAATATGTGCCTGTGTATCATCTCTAATCAATTAATGGTGGAGAATAAGGGTTGAGGAAGAAGGACGGTGTCTAGGGAAGTCTAACTGAAATTCAGCAGACAGGGCACATGGTGCATATTCCGTAGCCTGATGGTTCACTCCTTCTGGTATGCTCTCTCCTTATTCATTCAGTGTTTTTTATACCTGCTACCTGGAGGCATGCAGCCTTAGCCTTAGAAAACTGGACAGCATGCTTTCACGCTCACGTAGCTTCTCATTCAGAGGATAGCTGGTCTTACCTGGGAGCAGGTAGCACTTACCAGAGCTTTGTGTGCTATGCCAATTTGCAAGGTGCCTTGGTCATACAGAGGAAGCAGCTGCTAACTCTCCTGAGAAGCGACAGGAAAAGGGTCTCATGGGAGAAAACCTTTGCGTGGAAGCTCTGCAGTGTGAGTACGAGTTGCCATGTGCACAGTGAGGAGAAGGGGACTTTCCAGGCAGAGAAACTGAGCAGGAGCATGGATATGGGTTTGACCTGGTGTAGCTGGAGTGTATAGTGCCTGGCAGGTGAAGTGGGAGAGGAGGCGGATGGGCTGAAGGCTGGCAGGCAGGGTACGGGGTGTGGCGTGTGTGTGTGCTAAGTCACTTCATTCATGTCCAACTCTTTGTGACCCCATAGACTGTAGCCCGTCAGGCTCCTCTGTCCATGGGATACTCCAGGTAAGAATACTGGAGTGGGTTGCCATGCCCTCCTCCAGGGATCGCCCCCACCCGGGATTGAACCCATATCTCTTATCTCTCCTGTGTTGGTAGGCAGGTTCTCTACCACTAGTGCCACCTGGGAAGCCTGTATGGGTGTGGACTTTGTACTTTATATAAGAAGAGACAACATCTAACCCAGGCCAGCCCCTGGCCTTTCTACTTACTGGCTACTTGGTTTTAGGCAAATCACTTTGTACACCAGTTTTTTCTTCTATGCAAATGAAGATAATTTTGCATACTTTGAAAAGAACTGCAGCATGAAGCATTTGTAAAACAGTGCTGTCCAGAGTGTTCATTCCGTTTTCTTTTCCTCTTCCCTGGAAACTTGGAAGAGTAGACTATGATACGGGTGCCTGCTTCTCCTGCATCATCATTAAGATAACTGTTTGATGAAGGCATTCGTACAGTACAGTATCTTATACGTTGCTAGTACAGCCTTTTATCCATTCCTAGAAGATCACTTTGAGACATTGGTGTGCTCCATTCTCCTAGGTGACTTTTATACTCATGCTCAGAACATTTATAAATTTGAACTTCTGAAGAGC
This sequence comes from Nanger dama, assembly GCA_917880005.1. Lineage (NCBI taxonomy): Eukaryota > Metazoa > Chordata > Mammalia > Artiodactyla > Bovidae > Nanger > Nanger dama. The sequence goes on from CAKJTW010000007.1 coordinate 45,917,506, forward strand.
AGGAAAGGGTAGGAAAGAGTAGGAAAGAAATTGGCTTTTTTCCCATTAGTGTCTGAAATTGAGTATCTAAAAATGAGTGTCTAAATGATGGTATTCATGTAAATGAGTTGAGAGCATGTCAGCCACAGTTGTGCCTGTCCTAATTATACAGGTGGATCCAAAATTGTTGTCTTGAATAAAGATTTATTATTTCATGTAAAGGGAATGCTAACCAAAAAAATTCAATTTTATCTGTAGTTTCAGCAGTAATGAAAAGCTTTAAAATTATCACTGCTGCTGCTGCTAAGTCGCCTCAGTCATGTCTGACTCTGTGCGACCCCAGAGACGGCTGCCCACCAGGCTCCCTCGTCCCTGGGATTCTCCAGGCAAGAACACTGGAGTGGGTTGCCATTTCCTTCTCCAATTCATGAAAGTGAAACTACTTACTTATTATTGCCGAACTGTTAAAGTTCAAAATGCATGCTTAGGAGGAAATGAAGTAAGATGACACCTGCATCTTTCTTGTTTTGGGCAAAATACTGCTTATATTAACCATCAAGCTGCAGCATTAAAGACATACAGGTCTTCCTCAATTACACTGGGGTTATATCTCAATAAAATCATCATAGGTTGAAAATGCATTTTGAAAAAAACGAAGAAAGCAGGAACAGAAGGAACATACCTCAACATAATAAATGCTATATATAGCAAACCCACAGCAAACATTATCCTCAATGGTGAAAAATTGAAAGCATTTCCCCTAAAGTCAGGAACAAGACAAGGGTGCCCACTTTCAAGTGGGCACAAGTATGGTGCAAGCTACTATTCAACATAGTTCTGGAAGTTTGGGCCACAGCAATCAGAGCAGAAAAAGAAATAAAAGGAATCCAAATTGGAAAAGAAGAAGTAAAACTCTCACTGTTTGCAAATGACATGATCCTCTACATAGAAAACCCTAAAGAATCCACCAGAAAATTACTAGAGCTAATCAATGAATATAGTAAAGTTTCAGAATATAAAATCAACACACAGAAGTCCCTTGCATTCCTATACACTAATAATGAGAAAGTAGAAAAAGAAATTAAGGAAACAATTGCATTCACCATTGCAACAAAAAGAATAAAATATTTAGGAATATACTTACCTAAAGAAACTAAAGACCTATATAGAGAAAATTATAAAACACTGATGAAAGAAATCAAAGAGGACACTAATAGATGGAGAAATATACCATGTTCATGGATTGGAAGAATCAATATAGTGAAAATGATTAGACTATCCAAATCTACAGATTCAGTGCAATTCCTATCAAGCTATCAGCGGTATTTTTCACAGAGCCAGAACAAATAATTTCACAATTTGTATGGAAATACAAAAAACCTCAAATAGCCAAAGCAATCTTGAGAAAGAAGAATGGAACTGGAGGAATCAACCTGCCTAACTTCAGGCTCTACTGCAAAGCCACAGTCATCAAGACAGTATGGTAAAGACAGAAATATAGATCAATGAAACAAAATAGAAAGCCCAGAGATAAATCCACACACCTATGGACACCTTACTTCGACAAAGGAGGCAAGAATATACAATGGAGTAAAGACAATCTCTTTAACAAGTGGTGCTGGAAAAACTGGTCAACCACTTGTAAAAGAATAAAACTACAACACTTTCTAACACCATACATAAAAATAAACGCAAAATGGATTACAGATCTAAATGTAAGACCAGAAACTATAAAACTCCTGAGAGGAGAACAGAGGCAAAACACTCTCCAACATAAATCACAGAAGGATCCTCTATGATCCACCTCCCAGAATACTGAAAATAAAAGCCAAAAATAAACAGATGGGATCTAATTAAAATTAAAAGCTTCTGCACAACAAAGGAAACTATAAGCAAGGTGAAAAGACAGCCTTCTGAATGGGAGAAAATAATAGCAAATGAAACAACTGACAAACAACTAATCTCAAAGATATATAAGCAACTTATGCAGCTCAAGTCCAGAAAAATAAATGACCCAATCAAAAAATGGGCCAAAGAACTAAATAGACATTTCTCCAAAGAAGACATATGGATGGCTGGCAAACACATGAAAAGATGCTCAACATCACTCATTACTAGAGAAATGCAAATCAAAACCACAATGAGGTACCATTTCACACCAGTCAGAATGGCTGTGATCCAAAAGTCTATAAGCAATAAGTGCTGGAGAGGGTGTGGAGAAAAAGGGAACCCTCTTACACTGTTGGTGGGAATGTAAACTAGTACAGCCACTATGGAGAACAGTGTGGAGATTCCTTAAAAAATTGCAAATAGAACTGCCTTATGACCCACCAATCCCACTGCTGGGCATACACACCAAGGAAACCAGAATTGAAAGAGACACGTGTACTCCAGTGTTCATCGCAGCACTCTTTATAATAGCCAGGACATGGAAACAACCTAGATGTCCATCAGTAGATGAATGGATAAGAAAGCTGTGGTACATATACACAATGGAGTATTACTCAGCCATTAAAAAGAATACATTTGAATCAGTTCTAATGAGGTGGATGAAACTGGAGACAATTATACAGGGTGAAGTAAGCCAGAAGGAAAAGCACTGATACAGTATACTGACACATACACATGGAATTTAGAAAGATGGTAATGATAACCCTCTATGCAAGACAGCAAAAGAGACACAGATGTATAGAACGGACTTTTAGACTCTGTGGGAGAGGGAGAGGGTGGGATGATTTGGGAGAATGGCATTGAAACATGTATACTATCAGGTAAGAAACGAATCACCAGTCTATGTTCGATACAGGATACAGGATGCTTGGGGCTGGTGCACGGGGATGATCCAGAGAGATGATATGGGGTGGGAGGTGGGAGGGGGTTCAAGATTGGGAACTCATGTACACCCGTGGTGGATTCATGTCAATGTATGGCAAAACCAATACAGTATTGTAAAGCAAAATAAAGTAAAATTAAAAATTAAAAAAAAACAGACTGTTAATAAAGGACTCATTGAAACCAAAAAAAAAAAAAAAATAAGAAGAAGAAAAAGAAGACGCATTTGATACACCCAGGATAAATGCCAGGCTCCTCTGTCCATGGAATTCTCCAGGCAACATTACTGGAGTGGGTTGCCATTTCCTCCTCCAGGGGATCTTCCTGACCCAGGGATCAAACCCACGTCTCTTGCATTAGAAGGCAACTCTTTACCACAAGTGCCGCCTTGGAAGCCCCAGGATAGAAACTAAAATCCTAGGTACACCTACAAGACCCTGGGATATGCCCAGCCCACCTCTCTTGCCTCATCTCATACCACCTTTCTGTTTGCTCTCAGCGATCCAGCCACACTAGTTTTCTGGGGCCTGTTTTACTGCCCTCCACCCCAGGGCCTTTGCACATGCTCTCCCCTCTGCTGGAGCTCTCTCTCCTTGCATGGCTTCTCATGCTCAGTCCTGCAGAAGAGCTGGAGTCCCACCTCCCAGGAGAACTGCCTCTCAATCAGATCTCTTGGTAAATCATTCTTATGGAATGGTGTGACTTTCCTTTGGCTTGCTTCACTCTGTTATTTCCTCAATGATATGAAAATGCACCCTGAACTAGCATCATGAGGCCTCCATTTTGCTCACTGCTATTGGCACATGGAAGATACTCGGTAAATGTTTGATAAATGATTGAATAGAGAGAGAGGCAAAGCCATCTTCTAGAAGATAATGTCAAAGTAAGAGTAAGATGGGGAGTTAGCTTTATTTTACTTTTAAAGGAAAGAAAACACTAGGACAAAATGCAAAGCTACTCTCAAATGATTTGGTTGTGGAGTAATGTGAAGACCTTTCCCACTGAATGGAGAAGCCAGATTGCACTGACTATGAATAGCTTTGGCTTCATCATAAGCAGTTCAAGTTGGGGCTAAGAGGTAGAATTTCGGGTTAGGAAATGTAAGTACAGAGAAAGTGCCCTGTTGTTTTGGCATGTGAGACATTACTCATTACTCCTTTTCTGGTAAATTGTATTTTTTCAGCCTTGGGAAGCAGGACCCATGCTAAAGAGGATCTAATATACATGAATATTTCCTACAGTTTGGAAAGTAAGAGGACAGAGTGGGGAGCAACAGGAATAAAATTAAGAATTTGAAAAGATACATTTATTTGAAGATTTTTTTAAAGAACCTTGAAAACCACAGGAGCTCCTCAAGATGTTTATGTAATTGAAAATAATTTATTTGGGATTGAAAGGAATAATAAAACATTGTCACTTAAGTCCTAGTGGAGACACATGATATTAGACTCTCAATGTGGCCTGTGCTCACCTGTGTCCTTGGTGTTTTGTCCTCGGGCAGCAAACTAGAGATGTGTTTTAGAGAACAGACATGGAACACAAAATATTAAATGAGCTTTGCCGTATTCACAATACCCAGCCGTGTCACATCCTTCTTGTTTGGCAAGGAAGGAGCTCAACATTTGGAAACTCAGCAGTGCATTAAGTATTTTAATAATCATTGTTGACACACAAAGCATATGGCCTTTCAGAACTTACTGGGTCAAGTGTTGAAGTCTTCTTCTAGGTTTCTAAAATTACTTTATAAAATTCAGACAATTAAATTAGGGCACCTTTCAGTGTTTAATTCATGAGCTTGTGTTATAAGCAAGGGAATTAAGTTTTCTTCTAGGATAAAAGAATATCTATGTGTAACTTATTATGCTAATGTAAAAGAAAAAGGAAAATTCACATCCCACAATAAAGTTATTTGCATTTAATTAGAAAAATCTAGAACCTCTGCATTAACAGGCCAGCCTTGTGGCTACCTGGTAATTACTGTGTAGTCCTATTCATGACTTAAGGCCCAGATACCAGATATACTCAGATATCCCCCATAATAATGTGGTTTTCATTATCCTCCAACTCATAATTTATATCAGTGCTCAGCAGTAAAGAACCTGCCTGCAATGCAGGAGACACAGCAGGAGCCATGGGTTTGATTCCTGGGTGGAGACGATTCCCCTAGGGGAAGGAAGTGGCAAGCCACTCTAGTATTCTTGCCCAGAGAATCCCATGGAGAGCCCATGGGGTCATAAGAGTTGGACACAGCTTAGCAACTAAACAACAGCATGGCCATAGTGATGCTATGAAATAAACAACTGTAACACTCAGTGGCTTAGCACAGTGAGCACTTCTTACTGCTCATGGGTCTGTGAGTTAGCAAGGCGCTTCTGGTCTCTGCTGGGCTCCCGCATGAGTCTTTGGTCAACTGTGGGGAGGCGAGAGGCTCGGCTGATCATGGCTGGCCTCGCTCAGCTATCTGGGTATCAGCTGGCCAATGGCTGATCTCTTAGGACGGCTAGGTTTACCTCCTCACATCTCTTGCATTCACAGGCCTCAGCATCACTTCAGTTGGCCATTCCAGGCACGTTCTCAGGTTGGCCAGGGCATGTTCTCATGGCAGTCTCAGAGAAGGGAGAGAGAAAGTGGAAGTGTGCTAGCATTTTTTTTCCAGTTTCATCACATCTGGCCCATTGGCCAAAGCAAGTCACACACCATGCCCAGTGTCAGAGTGGGCGGAGACTCCAGGGTCTCAGGGCTAAGGGTGTGGATAACAGGGAGGCCTGTAGTTGGGGAGACCATCGGTGCACCCTCACCCCTGCCACCCTCAGCAGTAATCAGTCCTTTGTCCGTGCTGTCTCTGTCTTCACTCAGTTCTGCTGTGCTTCTCCCATTGCGTTAATACAGTTGCTAACTTGTCCATCATCTCTAAAAAACCAGAGGAGCCTGTGCCTCTGCATTCATCCTTCACCTGCCTTGTGTCTTATTCCTTTACAGACCTCCCAGTGCCTAGCACTGGGCCTGAAATAGAAGAAGCTCTCTCACACTAAGTATGTGTTGAATGAATGCATGCATGAACGCTCACACCTGGAGTTATTTCCTCCCCCTTCAGAAGGAAAGGGTAGGACAGATGCCTTGCTGAAGGGTTCTTCCTGGGTCGAGCCTCGAGTGAACCAGAGGGCACCTGCAGTGGAACTCTCTTCTGCTTAAACATCTTTCCCTCCACACTCTCCCACTTCTCCCTTCAGGAACTAGAGTTTTCTTTTTGTATTATTCTTACTCTTCTCCAAGGAAGGCAGAAAATTGCCGATATTTAACACATCCTAACTTTTTACAGCTTGCGTGCTCCTGTAGTTTTCCCTGGAGTCTGTCCATTCCATAGTAAGGAATGATCGCATTCTGGATTTAAGCTCATGGTGTGGCTTGAGGGGAGCTTGATGGCTTCTATTTGCTGAGTTTCCAAACTCTGTTGACTAAGAATACAGAGGAATTCTTGGGAAATGCTTTACACAGCTATCGAAACAAGACCCTATTCATATAGGGCATTAATTCTGTCAATATGATATTAAATGGATTGCCTGATTATTTTCCAGTTCCATAGACATCTACAGGAAAACATGTGTTTCTGGGTAAAATCATAATTTTGAGCTTTGATTTTGCAAGAAATTGTGGAGGTTGTTTGTAGGGCAGGGGACAGATAGTGCAGCTTTGGAGTCAGGCAGGCTAATCTCGAATGCCAGCCCTGTGGGTCAGTGAAGTCTTCTGACAAAGCCTCTTCTTCTCAGCAGTCAGACAGGGCAGTACAGAGGCTAACAGAATAAAGCTGGTATGTAATGAATAAATTGTATTAATTGTTCAGTTGTACCGATTGTATTGATTGTGAATTATATCTATTGCTAAATTGTTTTCAGTGTTATGTTATTATGAATGATAGCTACTGTATCAGTGGCTACTATTACTATATAATGCCTTATAATTTTGAAAGCTGCAAATATAGATTATTAGTGGGAAAAGTTATTATAATCTAAATCACATGACCTTCATGTTTTTTTTTTATATAAACATCATTACTTTTAGGACTATTCTCAAGGTTCTACTTTAAAATGGTACTCAGGCACTTTACCTTTGTTTCATTCAGCCACCAAATATCTGTTCAACACCTCCTTTGTGTGGGGTTGCTAGGTGCTAATCATATAATGGTGATCCAAGGCACACATCATCTTCAAGTCCCCCACCCCACCCTACCCGAGGTATCCTGTGATGAAAGAGTTACCATTAATGAGGCAGCATTATTCCCAACTCCCAGTTACTTACCTGGTCACTACAACTGAGTGAATTATCTGAGATAAATTAATATGTGACTAACTTCCCTGTTAAAGGAGGATGTGTTGATGCTTCAGGTTAGAGAAAGGGGAAATTTTGACTCTCCTGTTTGTACTGTAACTGTATTAATTTTTAAAACTTTCTATTTTACTATCAAATGATATATACAATAGACATTTCTGAAATCTCCCTTATCCCCCCTCCATCCCTGAATTACTACTGATAATTGGTGTAGGGATGGATGGAAGATTACTTGGGTACATATACTATAAGAGAACATTGAAAGTTTATCTGTGGGGATAGTTTTTTGGGCTACATCCCAGTTTCCTATGTGGTATCCTAGATTGGATCTTGAGACAGGAAAAAAAAAGACAGTGAAAAATCTGGTTAAATCTGAATAACATCTGTTGTTTAGTTAATAAGATTGTATCAGTATTAATTTCATATTTTTAACAAATGTACCATGTTATGTGAGATGTTTATTTTAGAGGAAGGTAATGAAGAGTATATGGGGATGTCAACTTCAAAGAACCATAGGAAAACAACGGGAAAAAATTGTCCTCTTACCACCCTGTGAGTTTCCAGACTTCTCCCCAACATGGTCAGTTTGTGAATGCCTTGAGAGGAGAGGAATTCTAACATCCGACTTAGAAAAATAATCTCAGGATAGTATGTCTGCTGTAAATTCGATATACAATACTGTCATTTAGGTCCTTTGGAAGTAAAGAGTAGATGTTATAGGGTTTTCTCAGTTGCCTGGAATTTTCAAAAGTGTTTTGAAAATTTGAAAGAGATAATCCTGCTATTGGTCTTTTTCATGGACAAATTTTTATCACTCAAAAATTTGAATTTGAGTGGGTCAGAGATTCTCTTTCTACTTTCGTAGGTACAAACACAAGTTCGCCTTGCCAAAAAAAGCTTTGACAAATTGAAGATGGATGTGTGTCAAAAGTGGATCTTCTTGGAGCGAGCAGATGCAATCTCTTGTCTCATATGCTAGCAACATACCAGGTAACAAAGTGAAAAATGTTTGTCGCAATGAAACAAGAGTGTGACAAGCTTTAGATAGCAGAAAAATGGAGTTTGAGCCCAAAGTGTGATTTGGGCATGAGGAAGTTCTGATTGCCTTTGTCGTAATTCACTTCCCGCATCTCTCCTTTTCAGCATCCTGTGCTGTGTGCAGAGTTGCTTCAGTCATGCCCGACTCTGCAACCCCGTGGACTGTAGCCTGCCAGGCTTCTGTATCCATGGGATTCATCCTACAGTTAATCAGACTGAATGTTCCCTGAGCATACCCTGTAATTCCCCACTTCCCTGCATTTATGTAGGTGGTTCTTTCTGCCTGATGCCCTTGCTCTCCACTTGTACCTTCCCAGATTCCACTCATTTGATGTACCAACAATGTGTTACCTCCTTCAGTAAGCCTCCTCTGAACTCTCTTAGCAATGTTGCCTGTAATTCTCACGACACGGTCACTTCCTCATTAGGTTGTCATAATCTAATGAACTTGCTTTTGTCTCCTTATTGCCTCTGCATTCCCTCAGGATGGCACTTGCATCTATCAGCTGTACTGTGGAGCACCAACTGAGTGTGGGAGGAAGATTCTGGGAGTTGTAGGTTATATACAATGGAGAAGACCAGATTTCCTGTCCTCAGGGAATTTGGAGTTTAGAAAGGAAGTCAGAGACAGTAACATCTGACTATATTTTCTCTGCCTCAAAGACAGAACAGGGTGTGCTAAGTGAAGTAAGATCCACCAAAAAGCTGGTGGAGGTGTGAAGAGGGAGACATGGAATCAGGTGAGGGATCACAGAAGTCCATTGTCAATGACCAGCCCTGGGTTTTGGAGGATGGATCAGATGAGATGAGTACAAAGAGAATGGATGGATCTTGGAGGATGGATCGGATGAGATGAGTACAAAGAGAATGGAGAGTAGAGTCTCCTAAGGAGTGAAGCAGCGTGAGCTGTAAGGGGACAGGGAGCCATGATGTTTGGCTGAAATACAGGGTGTGAGTAGAGATGTGATAGGAGTCGAGGCTGCAGAGGTGAGTCAAAATCTTATCTGAGAAGACCTTGAAAGCCACAGATGGACACACTTCTTCTAGGGCCCATGACTAGATCTGAGGCATTTCAAATGCTAATGGCCTTAACTGTCTTTCTTTACAGACCACTCTGTTTCATTTTTGGGAGAAAACGTCTCACACTATGGCAGCCATCCATGAGAGCTTCAGGGGTTATCAGCCATATGAATTTACCACATTAAAGGTATGAAAGCTAGAAAGTCCATTCGAAAATCTTATAAAAAGTCACGTCTTGTTTCTATCACCAGCAATGTACATTGAAGCAAGCATCATTATTATAACAGACTCTTAATGTCAGAGAGATAATTATTCCCCCACTCCTTCACCAGTAGAATCTTTTTATCCCATCAGTATTCAGTACAACAAAAGCCACAAGCATCCAAAACCACAGGTTGAACCTTGGTAGTTATAACTGGGAGATGAATTGTGGTGATCCTGAGCCTAATGATTGGCCCAGCTCCCTTTAAAATGCTGGTTTGATGTTGCTGAAGAACAGATTATGCAGGCCTAGTACACTTTGTTACCTTTTGCTCATTAAAATATATTCACATAGAAGATATTTTCTTTTTTCTCTTCTAACAAAAATTTTATTCTGTGAGTACCATCCCATATAGAATATAACTTTTTCCTAACACTGCAGTCATATTTCCTAATTGAAGCAGCAATACTAAACTCAGTGATTTCTTTCTCTTTATTTTTTAATTTTTATTTTTTTACTTTATTTTGCTTTACAATACTGTATTGGTTTTGCCATACATTGACATGAATCCACCACGGGTGTACATGAGTTCCCAATCTTGAACCCCCTCCCACCTCCCACCCCATATCATCTCTCTGGATCATCCCCGTGCACCAGCCCCAAGCATCCTGTACCCTGTATCGAACATAGACTGGCGATTCGTTTCTTACCTGATAGTGTACATGTTTCAGTGCCATTCTCCCAAATCATCCTACCCTCTCCCTCTCCCACAGAGTCTAAAAGTCCGTTCTATACATCTGTGTCTCTTTTGCTGTCTTGCATAGAGGGTTATCATTACCATCTTTCTAAATTCCATGTGTATGTGTTAGTATACTGTATCGGTGTTTTTCTTTCTGGCTTACTTCACTCTGTATAATCGTCTCCAGTTTCATCCACCTCATTAGAACTCATTCAAATGTATTCTTTTTAATGGCTGAGTAACACTCCACTGTGTATATGTACCACAGCTTTCTTATCCATTCATCTACTGATGGACATCTAGGTTGTTTCCATGTCCTGGCTATTATAAAGAGTGCTGCGATGAACATTAGGGTACACGTGTCTCTTTCAATTCTGGCTTCCTCGGTGTGTATGCCCAGCAGTGGGACTGCTGGGTCATAAGGCAGTTCTATTTGCAATTTTTTAAGGAATCTCCACACTGTTCTCCATAGTGGCTGTACTAGTTTACATTCCCACCAACAGTGTAAGAAGGTTCCCTTTTCTCCACACCCTCTCCAGCACTTATTGCTTATAGACTTTTGGATCACAGCCATTCTGACTGGTGTGAAATGGTACCTCATTGTGGTTTTGATTTGCATTTCTCTAGTAATGAGTGATGTTGAGCATCTTTTCATGTGTTTGCCAGCCATCCATATGTCTTCTTTGGAGAAATGTCTATTTAGTTCTTTGGCCCATTTTTTGATTGGGTCATTTATTTTTCTGGACTTGAGCTGCATAAGTTGCTTATATATCTTTGAGATTAGTTGTTTGTCAGTTGTTTCATTTGCTATTATTTTCTCCCATTCAGAAGGCTGTCTTTTCACCTTGCTTATAGTTTCCTTTGTTGTGCAGAAGCTTTTAATTTTAATTAGATCCCATTTGTTTATTTTGGCTTTTATTTTCAGTATTCTGGGAGGTGGATCATAGAGGATCCTTCTGTGATTTATGTTGAGAGTGTTTTGCCTCTGTTCTCCTCTAGGAGTTTTATAGTTTCTGGTCTTACATTTCGATCTGTAATCCATTTTGCGTTTATTTTTTAAACTCAGTGATTTCTCAACCCAAAAGGAATGTATGCAAAATGTTAGGTTCTAAGCATCACAACTGAAGGTGGAGTCATTTTGCTTTCTGATGGTTGCTGTGGGTGAATGCATATTGAGATAAGGAAGTGATTTAGATTCTAGAAGAATTTTCAGAATGACGACAGAACACTGGATGCTTCGCTGCGAGGTCAGATTAATATCTTTGAAAGGAAGAGACCAGGAAAGAACTCAGTCAACTTCATCTTGAAAATACCTTCCTTTTAATGTTTCAGGCAGTTTGTAAGTAGGTCTCATCATTTTGCTTAACAAAACATTAAGAAGTTTTTACTTTTTTTTCTTTTTATTTGTTGCCTTAAAACACCTTTGATTTTGAGATGTTCATAATGTCACCATATCTACAAAAGTACTAAGACAGTAGTAACCCTGTGTATCCCTGGCCTCCTGTGTTGAGGAAAATTTGACTCCTTAAATTTTTCTGTGATATTTTTCCTGCAGAGAGGACTGAGCTGATTATGCTAGAGGATTTCTGGGCAGAGAATTTAGTGAGTCTGGTGGCCATGCTAGAGGATATAATTCAAAATATTTGGGGCAGATGATTACCCATTGCCTTTACATCCCCCAGGCCTTCCTTAAATTATGGTTTAAGTAACAGTTTAATTATAATATAAATTCAGTAGGAGTAATACATCTGTTAAGGTGTAATAAGATTATAATAATGTTAAGAATGTTAAGTGTCCAGAAGTCAACCAAATAAAGTGTGCTTTTATTACCTCTTTAGAATGCTATTCATCTAAGCTTTCAATGATGACATGTTATATTAGAATCTGAAGCTAGTAGCTAATTATTTTCTTTATATGGACTCAAACCCATATAATAGAACCCTGTTATTACCCAGCTCATTACTGCCTAGATGGAGGCATGTTGCATATCATATTGTATGCCACAGACTATGAGAATGAAAATCATGAATACCTATGTATCACACTCAAATATGGACTACAGCCTGATTTACCAACCCTCTTGCACTAATAATATTTCAAAAATACAAATCTTTTATATAAAAGATTTTGACTTGATCAAGTCATCTTTCAATACATATATTGATATATCTACATATATTGTTTACACACATATGAATGGCACTGTATATCAATAATGAATATTTTGAAATTTAAATAAATATTTTCATGATTTACTTGTTCCCTGGATTTACCTAAGCAAATAGCCCCTGAAGTGCCTTTTGAGACACTGGCTGGAAAGAAAACAATGTCTTTGGAGAGGTGTGCCAAGCTCTGTTAATGAAAAGCAACTCATTTGCTTTCTTTGCTGCAGGGCGTATTCCGAGTGTGTTGGTAATTGTGCCATTGCAGCTGTATTTCCTGACTGTTAGTTTTATGCTTGATGAAGGATGATAATGAATGTGTTAAACAGTCAGTGCATGCTGTTTAGAGCAAAGAGTCTTCTGTTGCAGAATTACAGGGATGTAACTCACATCCCAGGAGTTCAGGTTTTATTTCTTATAAGCCTTTCTCTAGAAAATACATGTAATTCTTTCTTATATATTTTTATATTTTCTTTATAAAAGTGAACTGTCTCTATCTCACACAACCTGAAAATTTTCCAAGTGACTCTATCTCACACAACTTGAAAATTTTCTAAGTGACTATTTTGATATTTTAAAAATATTTTGTGGTACTGTTTTATGGAATAACAGCTATGACATTTTTACTCAGGCCTGGTGTGATTATCTTGATTCCATGCTTATTGACATATTCCTTTGTCATTCTAATTTTATGATAAGTAAATTTTTGTAGCATTTTAACCTTATGGAAAATTTAGTCTTAAAATTTAAATTATTTTTTTAAAACCCTGTTAATCTAGTAAGGGTAACAACTCAAAATGAGAGTTGAGAAATTGTCTTTTCAGTGGTTTCCAATAAAAGAAGCAATTCCCTAATCTCATATTTTCAAACAATAAATATTTATTGGTTCATTACAATGTTACTAAACATACATATTTTGCATAAATAATCATCATTGATGTACTCATTTTATACTGATTCCAAATCACCTGGGAATATTTTTTTACATGGTAAATGTTACTAAGTCATGGGGAGAGGAATGGAATGTGACCAGCCCTATCTTGAAAGCTTTTTAGGGAAAGTAATTTAGACTAAGAGTTTAAAGCTTCTGGGGGGAAAAAGTACAAGAAATGCTGTCTGTAGGAAAGCAGTACCCGTCTTCAATTACCAGCCTTCAGATGTGGTCACGTTTGCTTCATCCTTTCAGGATGTCACTTACTTACACATCTCCCCACAGATCCAGAACAGGCGTCAGGGAGAAAAAAAAATTAAAACATAAAAGAAAAAAAAAAAAGCCCTTAGCAGTCAAGTGGCTTTTCTTTGGAAAATCTAAAATCCTGGCCTTGTCTCTGCTCTCTGGCATGCTGGCACATGGACTGAGTCAGTTGTCTTTACAGAGAGTAAGCAGTGAGGCCTTTGGAAACATGGACAGGCTCCCTGGGAGATGCTGGTTAAAGGGAAGGCATGTCCTTCTGCATTTGTATTTGGAAAGGGCTGAGGACTTATACTGAATGGAAACAGTAGCAGAGTGTATTCCTGTGGTGTACCCCATTCCAGGGTTTTGGGGAGGAAACAGTCTTAGACTCTGATAATGGGATAAAGCGAAGTATATGGGAGCGCAGCCTGGGTCCAGCTCACCACTGCCCGGCCGTGTGGTGGTGGTGGTGGCTGTTTTCACGAGAGTGACAGCCTCCAGGGTAGCACCAGGAGCCCATGGTGGGGATGGCAGGGATATACTTATTAAACATTCTTTAGTAGGTCCAGAAGGGGCTTCCCAGGCAGTGCTAGTGGCAAAGGACCCAGCTGCCAGTGTAGGAGACGTAGGAGACACCAGTTCCATCCCTGGTTGGGGAGATCCCGGGAGAAGGAAATGGCAACCCGCTCCAGGATTCTTGCCTGAAGAATCCAGCAGACAGAGGAAGCCTGGCAGGCTACAGTTAATGGCATTGCAAAGACTTGGACACAACTGCAGTGACTTAGCATGAGTGCACGAATAGGTCCAGAGAAGAGCCGTAGGCAGTATTAGTACGGAAGGGTCTGTTGTGGTTGTCAGGTTCTATAGCCCAGCTTCAGTTACTTTCTCTGTTGTGTTGTTATCGACGTTTAATCACTCAGTCATGTTTGACTCTCTACGACCCCATGGACTGTAGCCCACCAGGCTCCTCTGTCCATGGGATTTTCCAGGCAAGAATACTGGAGTGGAAACTGCCAGGCCCTTCACCAGGGGATCTTCCCAACCCAGGGATTGAACTCATGTCTCCTGCATTGGCAGACTGAGTGTTTACCACTGAGGCACTAGGGAAGCCCTCAGCTACTTCCTTGCTCCCTGTTTTCAGCCTGCATTATTAGTTTTGCACAGGCAAGGCTGTGAGTAGCAGTGGGATAGTAGGCCTCATAGACCTTGCCCAGGGAAACCAACCTCCTCCTTCCTACTTCCCAAGACACCCGTGCAGCCCTTCTGCCCTGCAGGCCTTGGTCTTGGCTCAGGTCATTCCCACCAGGGATATGAAAGGACAGGGCCAGCCTGTACCCCGGAAAGGTAGGAGGACTTCCCACTCCCAAAACAGGGCTAATACTAAAAATGCACTTTGCCTTTGCAGCCGGCCTTGTTCTGGGTCAAGAGTTTAAGGAAACCTGAATTTGAAAACCTAACTGTGCATGTTCAAAAATAACCATTGAAACAGATGTGCCAATGTTCCCTCATTTCTCTCCTGGGGTCAAGGACTTAGCATGATGATATGGATCATCATTCTGGAGACTGAAATGCTTTCAGCTCTCACAATTCAAAAAACATCTTTTTCTAAATTTTGTTTTTCTCAAATCTGTATGCCTAACAGCCTTCTTCCACCCACCTCCACATTTCTCAGTTAATCACTTGAGCATTTACTGACAAGCCACATGGCTCTGTAGTTACTTGCTTTGAAAATAAAGCCATAATAGTTTTTATGAAAATTGGGTAAATATCTTTGCGATGCAATTTTAGTTGCCAGCCTCAACATGGCAATTACTCATGGCAAACATCCAGAATATCCTTTTAGACTTTCAAGTATTCTCTCAGGGTCATTATTTTACACAGCATTTAGCAGAATAATGTTTTTCCCCCAAGCTGCTCCAGACCAGATCATCGCAGACAGCAAACTGGGATGCAGCTGGGTCACCGGGAGAGGAGGGGCAGAGAGACTGACCACAGCTCCACTGAAATCCGAGATGGACAAACCCAAGCGTGGCTGCTCTTCCATTCATTCTTCCATCCTGTGACTGACATTGGTTCCTCCAGGCAGCTGGTAGCCCAGGCCCTGTTCACAACAGCGGGATGTTTCTCCATCCCCCAATCTCTTCTCATTTTCCAGCTTTTCCTTGAGGGAAGAGGAAAGAATATCATCATTGTGTGCATAGTTACTTTATGCCAGGCACTCTACTAAGGGTGAAGGGCAGTAGTGTCGAGGAGAATTTGTCATGGTACGTGTGACTCCTAATGTACCAAGGTTGGATCTCATAATGAATAATACTGTTAGGCTCAGCATTGACATATAGAAAGTGCATATATTTTAGTTAATCCTCAAAATAGCCTTGGGGAAGTGGGCATACTTGTTCTCGTTCCCATGTTTCAAATGAGGAAACTGAAGCTCAGAAAGGTCTAGTAATTTGCCCAAGGCCACATGCTCAGTGCATGGTAGATCCTGGGAACAGAGATGCTTATGTTTCTTGCTCTCTGTCACATGCTACTTCTTCCAGGTGGCCTTCTGGCCATGAGGCAGGAGGGCAGAGAAAGCAGAATTGCCGCTTTCAAAAAATTACCTCTGTGGGCTTCCCTGGTGGCCTAGTGGTAAAAGAATCCGCCTTCCAATGCTGGGGAGTCAAGCTCGATCTCTGAACCGGGATGATCCCATACGCTGCAGGCAACTGAGCCCCGTTCACCACAACTGCTGAAGCCCATGTGCCCTCGAGCCCATGCTCTGTGACAAGAGAAGCCGCTGCAGTGAGCGTCCGCACACTGCAACCAGAGAGCAGCCCCCACTGGCCACAACTAGACTAAAGCAATGAAGACCCAGCGCAGACAAATAAACAAATACACAAACATTTTAAACGTTTAAAAGCACAGTACAGCATTTTAAAAGTACAGCTCTAAACCTTCAATTAAAAATAGTGCTTTGAAGTATTCACTTGAAAATGAAAAGCATCTTTTATATGTCAGTCTTTGGGTACCTGGAACCCACAGCCCTTCCTTTAGAATTTGGAATGAAGTCCTCTCCATCTCATGGGCACTTTAGATGAAAAGGGAGTTCAATAATTATTCTTGGCTTGGCTATTCAATATAATTTCTTAACTAGCTGTAGAATTGTAACTAGCTGGTATTCAAATATTGTCTCTACTTGCGAATAGTTGGCTGGCCTTAAGCAAGTTATATCACTTCCCTTGAGTCTCTGTGTCCATTTCAGGAAATCAGAATGACAATGTTTATCTGCATTTTGGGAGATGTGTGAGACATGGAATTCTGTACCTAACACATAGAGTACAGAATGAAGCAGGGCAAAGGCTAACAGAGTTTTGCCAAGAGAACGCACTGGTCATAGCAAACACCCCCTTCCAACAACACAAGAGAAGACTCTACACATGGATATCACCAGATGGTCAACACCGAAATCAGATCGATTATATTTTTTGCAGCTGAAGATGGAAAAGCTGTATATAGTCAGCAAAAACAAGACTGGGAGCTGACTTTGGCTCAGATCATGAACTTTTTTATTGCCAAATTCAGACTTAAATTGAAGAAAGTATGGAAAACCACTAGGCCATTCAGTTCAGTTCAGTTCAGTTCAGTCACTCAGTCGTGTCCGACTCTGCGACCCCATGAATCGCAGCACGCCAGGCCTCCCTGTTCATCACCATCTCCCGGAGTTGACTCAGACTCAAGTTCATCGAGTCTGTGAAGCCATCCAGCCATCTCATCCTCAGTCATCCACTTCTCCTGCCCCCAATCTTTCCCAGTATCAGAGTCTTTTCCAATGAGTCAACTCTTGGCATGAGGTGGCCAAAGTACTGGAGTTTCAGCTTTAGCATCATTCCTTCCAAAGAAATCCCATGGCTGATCTCCTTCAGAATGGACTGGTTGGATCTCCTTGCAGTCCAAGGGACTCTCAAGAGTCTTCTCCAACACCACAGTTCAAAAGCATCAATTCTTCGGCGCTCAGCCTTCTTCACAGTCCAACTCTCACACCCATACATGACCACAGGAAAAACCATAGCCTTGACTAGACTGACCTTAGTCAACAAAGTAATGTCTCTGCTTTTGAATATACTGTGTAGGTTGGTCATAACTTTTCTTCCATACCTAAATCAAATCCCATACAATTATACAGTGGAAGTCACAGATTGAAGGGATTAGATCTGATAGAGTGCCTGAAGAACTATGGACAGAGGTTCATGATATTGTACAGGAGGCAGGGATTGAGACCATCCCCAAGAAAAAGAAATGCAAAAAGGCAAAATGGTTGTCTGAGGAGGCCTTACAAATAGCTGAGAAAAGAGCAGTAAAAGATAAAGGAGAAAAGGAAAATTATACCCATTTGAATGCAGAATTCCAGCGAATAGCAAGGAGAGATAAGAAAGCCTTCTTCAATGATCAGTGCAAAGAAATAGAGGAAAACAGTAGAATGGGAAAGACTAGAGATCTCTTCAAGAAAATTAGAGATACCAAGGGAACATTTCATGCAAAGATGGGCACAATCAAGGGCAGAAGCAGTATGGACCTTAGAGAAGCAGAAAATATTAAGAAAAGGTGGCAAGAACTATACAAAAAGATCTTAATGACCCAGATTACCAAGATGGTGTGCACTCACCTAGAGCCAGACATCCTGGAATGAGAAGTCAAGTGGGCTTTAGGAAGCATGACTATGAACAAAGCTAGTGGAGGTGATAGAATTCCAGCTGAGCTATTTCAGATCCTAAGATGATGCTGTGAAAATGCTGCACTCAGTATGTCGGCAAATTTGGAAAACTCAGCAGTGGCCACAGGACTGGAATAGATCAGTTTTCATTGCAATCCCAAAGAAAGGCAATGCCAAAGAATGTTCAAACTACTGCACAATTGCACTCATCTCACACACGAGCAAAGTAATGATCAAAATTTTCCAAGCCAGGCTTCAACAGTACGTGAACCGAGAACTTCCAGATGTTCAAGCTGGATTTAGAAAAGGCAGAGAAACCCAAGATCAAATTGCCAACATCCGTTGGATCATCACAAAAGCAAGAGAGTTGCAGAAAACATCTGCTTTATTGACTACGCCAAAGCCTTTGACTGTGTGGATCACAACAAACTGTGGAAAATTCTTCAAGAGATAGAAATACCAGACCACCTTATCTGCCTCCTGAGAAATCTGTTTTCTTTGCTTGAAGGGCTGTTTATTGTCACCCTGTTTATTTAACTTATGTGCAGAGTGCATCATGCGAAATGCCAGGCTGGATGAAGCACAAGCTGGAATCAAGATTGCTGGGAGAAATATCAATAACTTCAGATATGCAGATGACACCACCCTTATGGCAGAAAGCAAAGAGGAAGTAAAGAACCTCTTTATGAAAGTGGAAGAGGAGAGTGAAAAAGCTGGCTTAAAAATCAATATTCAGAACACAAAAATCATGGCATCTGGTCCCATCACTTCATGGCAAATAGATGGGGAAACAATGGAAACAGTGACAGAGTTCATTTTTTTGGTCTCCAAAATCACTACAGATGGTGACTGCAGCCACGAAATAAAAAGACACCTTCTCCTTGGAAGAAAACCTATGACCAACCTAGATAGCAAAATAAAAAGCAGAGACATTACTTTGCCAATGAAGGTTCATCTAGTCAAAGCTGTGGTTTTTCCAGTAGTCGTGTATGGATGTGAGAGGAGGGCCATAAAGAAGGCTGAGTGCCAAAGAATTGATGCTTTTGAACTGTGGTTTTGGAGAAGACTCTTGAGAGTCCCTTGGACTGCAAGGAGATCAAACCAGTCAATCCTAAAGGAAATCAATCCTGAATATTCACCGGAAGGACTGATGCTGAAGCTGAAACTCCAATACTTTGGCCACCTGATGCAAAGAACTGACTCATTGGAAAAGACCCTACTGCTGGGAAAGATTGAAGGCAGGAGGAGAAGGGGATGACAAAGGATCAGATGGTTGGATGGTATCACCGACTCGATGGACAGGAGTTGGAGCAAGCTCCGGGGAATTGGTGATGGATAGGGAAGCCTGGCATGCTGCCGTCCATGGATTCGCAGAGTCAGACACAACTGAGTGACTGAACTAAACTGAACACAAAATGAGCTTTTAAGACATTGCATCCCTTTTAGATCTTTAAAGTCATTGATAAAACACCTTTTGAGTACTTACTTTGAACTTGGTACTCTGCAATAGTGTTATCTCAGTTAATCAGCACTAGTGGTAAAGATTTCATCTGCCAATGCAGGAGGCTCGGGTTCCGTTTCTGTGTCAGGAAGATCCCTGAAGTAGGAAATGGAAACCCACTCTAGTATTCTTGCCTGAGAAATCGTGTGGACAGAAGAGCCTGGTGAGCTATAGCCCATGGGGTTACAAAGAGTCAGACAGGAGTTAGCACACATCCACACCCACACATGTCGCAAGAATGGATAACTTAGCTCCTTTGTTCTGATGGGTAAACAGAGACTCCCAAGATTAAAGACCCTTTTCCATTGTGTAGCATGAAGCTTTTTCAAAGTCCATCTCTTTCCACTGCAGTATGATGTCTGCTTAGTACCAATTTTCCGTATTATTTTAGAGAATAGATTGTGTTTATTTTTCTCTAATTTCATTGTCTAACTCCTTTGTTCTACAGTAGGATTCAAGAGTACCTTCTCAGGCTAGATTAATTGTGTCTCTTGTATAGTGCCTTTATAAATTTATAGCTGCATGGGTGGGGAGGACATGTGTGCTAAATATCCATAAATTATGTGCCTCGTATACATCATCATGGCCTCTGCTTTTTATTCCTCACATGTTACTAATTATACAAACACAAATGCACACACGCCCAACTGAGTTCAGCATCTTGTCACCATGCCTTGCTATTTTGAGCACTTTTATTTCCTTTTGTAAACAATTGTTTGGCACCTTTATATACATATCATGCAATTAATGAGAAGTAGCCTAAGAAAATTAAAAGTCATAGTTAAAGATTGGAGAAAATGTCTAATTTTGACCCTCCTGTCAAACATTACATGTAGGTCGTTAGATGAGGGCTGGCTGCTGGTGTTGGCCTGTGAAATTTGTTTTGCTGAGTAGTTTTTCTTTCATTCAGATGAATGTTGCTCTTGCTTTTATTTTTCTAATACAGGAAGTAGTAGCTCCCATTATTGTGTTAAGCTGCTTCCTCCCTGAGGAAGCTCAGTCTGTGCGTTTCCTCTTGTCATGCTGATCTTACATGGTGTGTGTGTGCTTCCTGAAGCCATTCAGGCATTGATGGAAACTGCTAGCATGTCAGTGCAACCCTAAGAGAGAAAGATGATTTGGTCTAGATCATTCCCTCCTTCACAGAGAACCTTTCTGTCTCACACGAGGCCGTATCAATTCTAATGCACCGTGATTTTCACAAGCAATTTTAATGAAGGTCCTAGAGGGTTTGGGGTTTAGAAACAGAATGCTTTGACATGTTATTTCTGGATATGAATGGGAAGGTGGCATCCATCAGTGATTCAAACTACTTCCATCTGATGTCTGCCTGGTCAGGACAGTCAGCCAGGCCTCTGAGATTCCTTTGCCTGAGCAGATGTTCGTGTCACACAGAAGATGCTGTCACCTCTGACTTTTAAGGATGCTGCAGGGTTAAGTGTTTTCAGCTGAGTTGTGGACTTGAAAATAATCTGAAGAATTCACCTCCAGCCCCCTGCCCCCAGTTGGGTCTTTGTCATCAAACCTGGGAAAGAGTCGTGATTCACTGTGTACCGTATCCTGAATCGGACAGTCACACCCAGGAACTAATTTTGAGAGAGGAGGGCAGGCATGATTTGTCCTCCGCAGTGTTTCAGAGTTCCTCCCAGCCTCTTTATATCTTCAATGTGTGCCATCTTTTGTAAGAAACAAGTTCCATATGTGGTAGAGTGTGGTTTTTTCCACTGCTCTACAGAGGAACCTATAGCTTAGTTTGGTCTAAGTCTCTTTCTTAATACAAGAGATGCCTTCTGAAAATGTTCTAAAAATGATGGTGGTAATAATCACGCAACTGGGACTACACTGAAAACCGTTGAATTGTACACTTTAAATGAGTGAATTGCTGTGCATGAATTATACACACACACACATGAGTCCCCTTAGTTCAAAATTCTGATATTTAATAAACAAGCCCATGTGCTCAGTATTCATTTTGCTTATGATTTTACAAACCTTTTCATATTATTCCCCTGAGCCTTAGAATGTTGTATCTAAAGAGCTCTAATTTTTGCAGCTTAATCTTATGTACATTAATTTATCAACCAACAAGTGCATACACAGTATGTCTCTTGAGTGACAACCAAATTGTTTTAAGGACAATGGTAATAGTAGGAAGAAAGGAGTGATTGTCACAGGAATTATTAATAATAAATTAAAACAGCAATTGGAACCTCGGCCTTTCTGTGGGTGAAGAACAATAGTGACTTAACTGTGATTGTGGTGACAGGGAGCCAACAATCGAGTCCCTGCTAATGGCCCAACAGGAGCAGGGGTTGAAAAGAAGGGATAAGTGGTTTACATTACAAAGGGATTGTCTGAGAGCTGCTGGAGTGTGGTTCTGAGGGGAGGTCAGCCTGGAGACAGAAAGGGTGATAACCGAGGAGCTGTCAAGGGCATCTCAGGGGCTTAGGCGAGCACTGTGGCAGCTGAGAGGGCCACCCTGGCCCCGCCAGTGCTGCTGGATACAAAGGAAACGCAGCGAGGAGATAACCGGAGCCACCCGGCAGGCCTGAGCCAGTGTCCCAGAATCTAAAAGCGAGACATGTAGCCATCACAGCACCGGCTGGGAATTCTCCTGGCTTCACTTTGACCAGGTTGGACCACTCTTCAGAGAATAAAACTGCTGGAAGCGGGGTGTGTGTGTGTGTGTGTGTGTGTGTGTGTGTGGTGTATGAATACAATGCCATGATTGGCAGCTCAAGTGAAAAGAGTAAGTCCTTGACATCTGTTGAACTCCTCCTCGTGGTTGCACATTTCCAAGATACACTTACACATGTGTGCCCAGCTTTAGCAGACGTTTATGCGTGTGTCTGTGTGTGCGTATATAGACAGAGAGACAGAAAGAGAGAACACCCCGAGTGCAGCCCATATTCCAGTTGTCTCATTTGTCCCACTGCTGCCCTTCACAGCATTTCCCCCTCCAGGCCAGGATCGTGGATTCCATTTAGTTGTTGTGCAGTGGAGAGATGGAAAAAGCAAACGAGCATGAGGAAACTAACAGGGGGAAAATGTTAAGTAGTGAGGAATGTGAGTAAAGGAACAGTCTCCCTGTGTGACCCCTGCTGACCTCTTTATCCAGGTCTCATGAGACTCTTCCTGCTACCCCCTACACTACAGCCCAAACAAGCCAAGCTGTTTCTACCTCTTGGCCTCTGCACGTGGGCCCCGTGGTCTCCCTGAGCTGCCTGTAGCTGGCTCCTTTACACCATTTAGCTCTTAGCTGAAATATCTCTTCTAAAAGAGGACATTCAAACAGACGACTGCTGCTGCTGCTGCTGCTGCTAAGTCGCTTCAGTTGTATTCGACTCTGTGCAGCCCCATAGACGGCAGCCAATCAGGCTCCACCGTCCCTGGGATTCTCCAGGCAAGAACACTGGAGTGGGTTGCCATTTCCTTCTCCAGTGCATGAAAGTGAAAAGTGAAAGGGAAGTGCAGACTATGATCAATTTCTAGCCCCCTGCTTCAGTTCTCTGTCTGGACCCACCACTTGCTGATAATTTTGTCTGTCGTGTGCGCCATGGATCCCCAGCACCCAAAAAGAGTCCCTGTTCCTTGGTATGTGCTCAGACACTGCTAACTGAGTGTATTCATCTAAATGTCCAGGAATAGGGAATCATTAAAAATGATGGCAGGGCTTTTTGGTTGTAGTTTATGCAAGAAAATGCTTCAGAACCCCAACCAGGGGACATAGATTAAAGAGAATCTAGATTATTGACAATGAATGCGCATTTATATTTTTAATTCAATATTAGTGTTTAAGATATAAAATCTTTCTTACATTCTGCACTGTAATTGTTTTGAACATGAACTGTCTACATAAATTGGTTAAGAGGACATCTCTGCTCTATAAAATATCTACTATACAAAATAAAAACATCTACTATACAAACAAGGATTCCAATTATGTAAGTAGATGAGTATGAAAATAATCAGAAAGGAAATATATGAAAATAATAACTCACAGTTTTAGGGAAATGGAATTATGAATATTTTTCCCCTTTTTTCACTTTCCAAACATTTTACATGTGGTTTTGTCATTTTTCTAATTTAAAAATATTTTTAAGAAATCCTAATATAAAATGTGTATAATGAAATATTAATAAGACTATGTATCTACAGTTTGGAGCTGGGCTGACTTTCTTGAATTTGGCATGCTCAGTGAATAAGGCTTTATGTAAAATGGTAGTAACTGGTCTGGGCTTTGCAGAAACTGATAGGACTTTGAGTATAAACAGTTAGGTAAAGAGAGTTTTTAGACTTCCCTGGTGGCTCAGCAGTAAAGAATCCACCACTAATACAGTTCAATCCCTCGGTCTGGAAGATCCCCTGGTGAAGGGAGTAGCAACCCACTCCAGTATTCTTGCCTGGAGAATCCCATGGACAGGGGAGCTTGGCCAGCCCCAGTCCATGAGGCTGCAAAGAGTCATACACAACTCTTTGTTGTTAGCAACAACAAAAATAAAGAGCTTTTTAGGTTAAAGCAGCAGAATGAGCAATGATAGGAAGAGAGCAGCTTGCACACAGGAGACCAGGAGGAGAGAAGCCTAATTGGATGGAAAGTCTCTTGCGGTTGGTGGGAAGGCATTTGGAAGAGCAGGATAGGAACACGTTTTAGAAGATCTTAAAACTTGCCCATGGAAGTTTAGAAATGGAAAGAAATAAGAAAGTACTATGGGTTTGTGAGAAAAAGAGTAACATGATGACCTGGGCATTATAGGAAAATTATTCTGGCAGGAGGGGTGACACCAGCATCCATCTGATGTCCATGGAAGCTGAAAGTGTTAGTCACTCAGTCGTGTCTGACTCTTTGCAACCCCATGGACTGTAGCCCACCGGGTTTCTTTTCCATGGGATTCTCCAGGCAAGAATACTGGAGTGGGTTGCCACTTCCTCTCCAGGGGATCTTCCGGACCCAGGGATCAAACCTGGGTCTCCTGCATTGCAGGCAGATTCTTTACCAGTTGTGCCACCGGGGAAGCCCTAGCAGACTCCAAAATCAACCCCAGCTCTGCTCTGCCGAGACTCAGCCTTCAAACCGTCTTCACCCAGCCCTCTGGTCATCCATTGGTAAATGAGAAGTAATTGCCTCCTCTCTGTGTGTGTCATGCTAGAAAAGTGAAGGATGAGAACGAGGGAGACGGGTGAAGACCCAAAGGATGAGGACTTGGATTTTAATAGTTATAAGAATAGAAGCAGGTTAAGTATCTTGAGATACTTCCTTTGTGTTTGAATTATAATTAGGGTCAGAAATAGAGATCTTTTATGTAACTCACTTTTCAATTGTTAACAGGAATGTTTTGCTTTTTCAGGCATTGTCACTGGTGTACAGTTCGTAGGCACTTGCTTTTAAAAACAAAAACAAAAACAAAACTTTTCCTTAAATATTTAATAAACTTTAAGAACAGTCACTCAAAGAAATTATTTGCCAAAACAAGACTTTCACCCTTTCTCAGTCTATGAAGATTTAGATGCACCTTCTCTGTCCACTCGTGGGAGTTAACTTGTCAGAATATGTTAAGCCACTATTTTGAGTTTTTAAAAAAAAGTGGGGGGTATGTTTGTTTCTCTTTTTTTTTAAAAAAAAAAAAGCTGTTTTAGATTGCAAAATAGCAAACAAAATTAAAAATAAAATTGTCTCATCTTTGAGGGAGAGCAAACTTCTGTTCTGTCAGTGTGTGGGCTGCAGACAGAACAGAGTGTTTATCTTAGCTGCATGTTAAAGACGGAAAATAAAGTTAGCAATTGCCAACAGGCCTTCTTTTGAATAACTTGTCACAAAAGGGAAAACATAAATCTAGTGACAAAACAACTCTCCTTTACAAGCTCATATTTCTTGGATGAGTCCTAGAACATAAAATTTCATTCCTGTTGACTTCATTCATTCAAGGTTACCTCCCTAAACGTTTCATTCAAGGTTTGATGACTGGGTCCAGTGGCAGTTGAGTTTTTAACTGATGTTTCTTTTGCCTTTGTTTTCTTTCCCATTATCACAATCAAGAGCTTACAAGACCCTATGAGGAAACTGGTGGAGAAAGAAGAAAAGAAGAGGATTGCCCAGCAGGAAAGTGCAGAGGCTGTGGCGGAAGAGCCAAGTCAGTAAGTAACGGCTCCTTCACTTGGCAAACCTTCCTTCCCACAGCTAAGGGCTCACCTCCCTCCCCTGGCTGAGTCTTCTGGGGTCTCTGGCATGGGTGATGGCTTTCTTTCCTCAGTTCTCAGAGTAGATGTACTAAAACAGAGGCCAGACTGCCCCCTCACACATATTCCTCTAGGCAGGGACCGGCCTGTCCTGATAAGAGACCCATGCCTGGGGTCTTTAGGAGGCACGGCTTGAGAGGAGCTGACTAGGGCCAAAGAGGCAGGGGTGCCCAGGGCTCCTGGCCTGAGCCCCAGGCTCGCGCTCTCTGGGCTGCCCGGACTCTGTTCCTCTAGTCACCATCAGTTTTGAGGGCCTGTCCTAGATGGGAAATCCCGGCTTCTCACTCACAGAAGGAAATAACCCATGAACTTGCTTCACAACATGTAAAGCCCTCTGGGGTTCTCCTACACAAGTGTTGGGTTTTGACATTTTGTTTTCTACATACAGACCTTCCGTTTTCTCTTCTGTGAAGCAGAGAGCAGCTTTGAGGGTAGGAAGTGACTCTCCATCTTGATTTCTTGCCTCTTTATAGAGAAGGTGCCTCCAATCATTTTAAATACTTTGAAAGATGAACTTTTCCACATACATGGTGCATAATTCCTAACCTCATTCGGCAAGGGAGGAGGTTTCAGTGTGAACCTATGCTTTTTCTGGTAAGATGTCACAGCCCATGAGAACCGGCTGATCTAGGAAGGCAGAGTAGTTCACCTGACCACCAGCCACTCTTCCATGTCCACACAAAAATGCTTAGATGACAATCTTGTAGTAAAACAGCCTTACATTTCTACTGGGTTTCAAAATAAGTTCAGGTAGATCTTTTTTGTCCAGCAGAAATATTTGCTGCCTATAGTGACCCTCTGTAATTTTAAAGCAAATACGAGAAAATGTGTTTTTGCAAAACAAGGGCAATTTTTTGTTGTAGGAACAACTATAGAATGTGGTCTGAATCTAGTACAGTTGACTCTTTTAGGTGGAAGCAGTTTAATCTATTACCAGTAGTAATGGTAATCTGGCCTTCCCTGGTGGCTCAGATGGTAAAGAATCTGCCTGCCATGCAGGAGACCTGGGTTTGATTCCTGGGTCGGGAAGATTCCTTGGAGAAAGGAATAGCAGTCCACTCCAGTATTCTTACCTGGGAAATTCTATGAACAAAGGAGCCTGGCAGGCTATGGGCCATGGGGTCACAAAGAATCTGACAGGACTGAGCGACTAACACACAGTGGTAATCTAACTGCCATTTAGTAGGCACCTACTGTGTACTAAACACAGTGCTGGGTGTTTTCTTCATGTCATCTCAGCTCATTCTCATGATGCCCCTCCGTGTGATCAAGGTAGGCTTTTCCCTGTTGTGTTAATGATGGAAGCGAGGCTCAGAGAGGTTAAAGGTCTGCCCACAGCCCCTGGATAGTAAGTGGCAGTGCCTGGAGTGAGTCCTGGTACCTTCTTTTCACCTTGTGTTTCTGCAATCAGAATAAAGCATTAACTTTTACTCAGAGAGGAAGAACCACCCAAGATGGTGTTGATTAGTGTTAATTAATTTCATATTTCTGCATTATTTTAGTAGTTCCTCTTTAAAGCTCAAGAAGTATAACCCGGTAACTATTTTTAATGACATTAAAGATTTCATAAGAATTTTGTTCAGAAATGGTAGGTAAAGTGAACTACTGTGCTAGGAGGGAGGTTCAGAGGCACCAGCTGGATCTCAGGACAGTGTAGTGTCTCTGCCGTGATCCTACGCATAAATAGTGAGAGTTCAGTAGGCAACAGTCTTGTGACTTTGAGAGTGATCCTGCTGTTAGCCTTAGGTACAGTAATTTAGCTAAACTCCTGAGGTGTCCTCTTCTGTAACTACAGAATCAGAATAAACACTCACTTGTCCATCAGTTTTCTAACTGTGTTTTTAAAAATGATAGTACCTATCTTTGTTAGGTACCTAAGT
Organism: Nanger dama; assembly: GCA_917880005.1. NCBI lineage: Eukaryota > Metazoa > Chordata > Mammalia > Artiodactyla > Bovidae > Nanger > Nanger dama. The sequence goes on from CAKJTW010000007.1 coordinate 45,945,289, forward strand.
ACCCACTTAGATGTTTACAGAATATGCGCCTTAGCATGAAACCAAATCCAGATGTTAAGATACTACTAACCACCTTTAGTACAGGGACAGGAGAAAGTCAGCAAATTTATTTCTTCTTCCAAAATGTATAGCATGTAAATGGCTATATGTTCATATTTTATGTGTGTGTAAGTACAATAATAGATATTGTACAGAAAATCTGACTCTGTCATAAGTATGACATTTTCAGAACAATATTACTAAACTTTGTTTTTTAATTTTAAGGTTAATTTCACTAGAGGATGAAAACCAGCACAAGGAATCCTCTAGTTTTAAGAGTAAGTTTCAATTTTTTTTTCAGAATTACTTCTGAAATACTGCTGCACAATAGCCAGCTCATTTTCTTTTCTGTCAAACTCCTTCTAGACCTTTTTATTTCCAACTGAAAAAATTATGTATTTACTTTGCTTCTTAAGAGTTTAAAGTTCAAATATCAGTGCTGTTGACCCCATAGTATTATGGAGAGAGGCTGTGTATTTTGAACGAAAAACAGCCATCATTAGTCATTTCAGCAGCAGCCTGTTGCGGGGGCATCACAATTGAGACTCAACAGAGAGCTGTTTGCTTTACAACAGGCGATAACATTGCTGCATTACCATTACGAGCTATAACTGACGTGTGGGCTGTGGGGACGGTTGTGATGAGATCACATAGTGACATTGGGGGTGTGACTTCCGCTCTGTCATGAGGTGGGTGCTGGTCCTTGCTGGGAGTCCAGTGGAGAGCTCGGACTCTGCTCTCGCAGGTAGTCCCTGGGCCTGCTCCGGACTAGAGAGGTGTAAAAGCAAGGTGTTAGCCGCTCAGCCCTGTCCAGCTCTCTGTGGCCCCCTGGACTGTAGCACGCCAGGCTGCCCCTCACTGAGTGGCGCCAGATGCCTGGGGTGTGCTGACCTTCCTCTGATCCTGAGGGATCACAGCGCTTGTGACCCTGACACTGTGCTGGGCAGGGCTTGTCAGCAGTCCCCGCCTCCTGCCGTTACAGCCCGGCTTCTTCCATCGGCAGTTCTCTCATAAGGAGCACAGGGTCAGGTTGAGAGTGACGGAACTCATGGGATGGAAAGCTGAGTCTTTCACTGGGACTCGAATCCTTGGAGGTGAAGGGACCAGTCTTATATAATGAGAAGAGATCTGAAATGACCTCAAGCGGCTGTTCAGCCTGGCCCTCCCAGGACACACCCGCCTCCGCTCTGCTCCGTCGTCTCCTGGAGACCGGACAGGCAGAGTCCACCCTGGAATCCCCCCTCCCCTCCATCTTTTTCCCCAGGCTTTGTCTTCCTTCCATTTTTCTTGCTACTTTTCCAACCACGCCACCTGCTTTATCCTTCTCCTCCCATGTGACTGCTTCGTTTGCTTTTCCTCCATCTGTCTTTGAACAGGAAAAACAAACTGTCACCTTTCTGCCTCCACAGCTTGACTTCCTGTCATCCTTTCATACTTGTTTGCCTTCCCTTATGCACGTCTTTGTTCATTTGCTCAGCACATGTTTGTCTGTGGCAGGCACAGCACGGGGCTCTGGGTGTTCAGTGGTAGATCCTTCCAACATGGGGCAAACTATTACACAAGTTACTGGGTAACTCCAACTTGGGTGAGAGCTACAAGGGCTGTTTACAGGTATTTGTGATTGGGAGCGCTCACCTGTTTGAGGGCATCTGGAAATTATCTCAGTCAAGGCTATTGCAAGACCTATCAAAGCAAAAGAAACAGCCTGAGTGAAGACTGTGAGCCAGGGAGAACCAGGAGAAGGTCAGAGAAACAAGGTCCTAAAGCATGAGGGAGGGAGGGAGGAAGTGTTAGAAGAAGGCAGAGAGGCAGGCTAGCCATGTAAGAGTTCTCTGAATAGTATTGATCCACACCCACCAACCTCAGGATCATTCAAGGCCCGTAGCCTGAAACCTGTGGGAATCTTAAGTAGTTGAACAGGAAAATTTTAGTTTTCTGGAAGCATGTAAACTCCAGTTTATTATGTTTGTATTCAAGGCATTTATACAACATGTGACAGCACGGGGGATGAAGTTTTCTCTTTGTGCAGTATGTTCCCTCGCCTGTGGCAGTTGCATAATATTTTGAGCTTGTACCTGTTGATCACCCTGTTTCATAGATACATAGAATGGAACCCATTATAAAGAAGTGCCATCTGTCTTTTATTATGGGACTTGCAGAAAGTCTAATGTACATATGAGCAAACCAAGTTTGAAGACTGTACTGTTGTGTACACACACACACACACACTTTATTGGGCAGAAGGCAAAAAGAGTTCCTACGTGTTCCTTGCCCCCACACATGTATAGACACCTCCATTAGCAACATCCCCAACCAGGGTCAATAATCAGTGAACCAACATTGACATATCATTATTAGTCAGATTCCATAGTTTACATTAGATGTTGTACATGGAGGTGTTCACAAATGTACAGTGGCCCGTGTTCATCATTACAGTATCACACAGAGTGGTTTCACTGTCCCCAGAATCCCCTGTGACTTCGCCTGTTCGTCTTCCCTTCCCCTAACTCTAGCAACCGCTGATCTTTTCACTGTCGCCATTGTTTTGCTTTTCCCAGAATGTCATATAGTTGGAATCTTGCTTTGTAGCCTTTACAGGTTGGCTCCTTTCACCCAGTAATCTGCCCTTTTATTTTAGCCAGACCCATGTGACTGAGGTTCATTAGCCCCAGCAATTTGTTGTTGGGTACTTAAGTCAGACATGTGTCCCTGGAAGGAGAATTGTTAGATCAGGGGCATATAGGTTTTCTACCAAACAAAGCAAGGATTCAGGGAAGTTAACTCAGTGTTCATTGAGAGCCAGTTGCTTGAGTAAAATGTCAGCTGAGGACCCCTGCTCCAGCCTAAGGGAGTTTTCAGATACATTTGTTCCTGAAGCATGTGCTTACCTTATACCACGTTAATATATGAATTCGCACACCTTTCTGAAGTGGTGATAACCAAATGCATGTGTTTTATTTACAGCCGAAGATAGAAAAAGTGTTTTATCTGCCTTAGACAAAGTTCTACACATAATGCATGCTCAGGTAATCCAGATTAAGGAAAACAACTCAATTTTAGTAATTTGACTCAAACTCCTTACAAAATGAAACTGACATAATTTTCTTTTCTTTCTTCTCCTCTAATGAACCTGTAGATGAACTTTTAGACATGAAACCCGAGGAAGGTGGTAAGATTTATGCATTTCTTTGGGGTTACAATTTTTTTAATATTATAAATACTGTGGTTACATGCAGGCAAATGCAATTTTTATCTTTTGAATAGCTTTGCATTCCCAAGCAATTGTTTTTAGGTAACTGCCACCTGTCTTTATGAAGTGAAGTAAAGTGAAAGTTGTTCAGTTGTGTCTAATTCCTTGCAACCCCATGAAGAGTAGCCTGCCAGGCTCCTCTGTCCATGGGATTCTCCAGGCAAGAATACTAGAGTGGGTTGCCATTCCCTTCTCCAGGGGATCTTCCCAACCCAGGGGTCAAACCCAGGTCTCCTGCATTGGAGGAATTTCCTTACCATCTGAGCTACAAGGGAAGCCCAAGTGACTTTAAATATCCTCATGCACAAAGACTACATACAGATCTGTCATCATTATAATGTTCAAACCAGTAAAGCTAAAAGGTGCCATGTCAGAGATTATATGCAGGAGTAGAAAAAACATGGCTTTCAGAATCAGACAGACCTGACTTTTGAATGTGGTTTTCTTATTAATAATCTCCATGGCCTTAAGTAACTAGTTTCATCCTTAAACTCTTTTAGCCTCACTTATTCTCGTTTGTAAACTGGAACCAGTAGCAACAGTCCTGCTGGGTTACTCTCAGGTTCAAAGATCAAGTATGCAAAGGGTCTTTCATGATCTCTGACACAAGAACACTGTCTAAATGGTAAGCAGTTGAGACGTAGGACTAGAAATGTTGCCCTGCTGGGACTTCCCGACAGTCAGTGGTTAAGACTCTGAGCCTCTGCTGTAGGGGGCGTGGGTTCAGTCCCTGGTTGGGGAACTAAGACCCCACATGCAGCACATGGCATGGCCAAAACTAAACAAATAAATAACTAGATTATAAATTATGAGTTTATGTGATTTTCAAAAAGAAAAAAATCTAATTATGAAAAAAATAAAAAGAAATATTGCCATGCTGATGCACAGTGCTTATCTTCACTGAACCTTAGTTAAATGCAAAGGGAAGTTTGCTGGCTAGGTCCTACATCCCAGTTCATCAGACCTAAAAGTCATTTACTGAGTAGCCCCTCACAGGAGATTCCAGAACTGTGGGTCTGGATGAGACATGCTTAGTTTTAAGTGATCCCAAGAAATTGAGTGTTTTCAGCTTGCTCATAACATTTGCTTTTCATCCTACCAAGAGTCTCCTCCTAGTGATTTACCATGGGTCTAAAATATCCCTGAGATTGTCATCCAAATTCTAGAGTATCTCTTGCCCCAGGTGGTTGGCATACAGTCTGCCCTGGACTCACAGGTTTCTTTCAGGACTAGAAGTGGGCCAAGATATCCTGTTAGCCTCAGTTACCTAGGGCCGAGGATTTTCTCTCCCGTCTTTGCTTGATTTGGATTTAGTTCCCAGAGTGTGAGAGGAGAGAGTCCCTGGGAAATAGAGGACATTGGTTAAAGTTTTTTGTTTGTTTGTTTGTTTGTTTGTTTGTTTCTCAAAATTGGAAAGGCAATACAACTCTAGCATTAAGTTTCCAGGGCTTAAAAAAAAAAAAGTTTCCAGGGCTAAGGAATATAAACTTCAGGGCAGAAACCCGCTTTCCTTATTAATTTTTCACTCCACCATGCAATATTTAATGAAGGTCCATGTGTATTTTATCAGAATGTCTACTTATTTGTGAATGCCGAACTCACATAAGATTATGAAAGTAAAAAAGCAAGTAATAATGCAGATTGCCATTACATGGCCTATATTTTCATAAAATCATTTCTCCCTTGGCTTAAGGATAGAATTTTGATGAAATAAAAGTGTTTTCAAACAAATTAATTTTTGGAGGAGGAAATAGTTCAGTCTTACAAACTGAGATAAAGATAATAATGTAACAATAGTAGGTACCTACTACCTAGTTTTAGCAAGTCTTAACAGTTAACGAATTATTCGTACATAAGCTTCAACTTATTTTGATAGGAATATGATTTCTCTTATTCCCAACTTCTTGTTTATATAGCTTGTCCTTTGTTTTATTATCTCCTTCTTAATTTCATTATTTTAATAAGCATAATTTTTGAGTGGGTGGTGTGTTCACATTAGTGCAAAACACAAAATGATAAAAATGTATACAGGAAAAAAACAAACCTCTCAGCGACATTACTGATGCCCACCCTCCCATCCGTTCCAACACTCCCTCCCTCTTGCATCCCTCCAATGTTTCTTTCCACAAACACAAGCACATTTGAGTCTACAGTCTCATGTTTCCCCACTTCTTAACAAAAAAAATTCTTGCTTTTGGATTTTGATTTTTTTTTAACTTGGTCATAGTAGTACATGGCTAACCCAGTAGCCATGCATTTCTTCTCAGAATTTAGTCAGAAATGCTCCTTTCCAAGATACAGTCACGAGCTTCTTCCACCCCATGGGCCAAGATTCATTGGAATAAGATTGCTATCTTTCTCCTTATTTAAAACAACTTCCGCACCTCATTGGTTTATAGGTACAATCTTTGTTTTGTCAAATTGCAGCTCATAGGCTTATTTTTTGAACACTCAATTTAATTCTGAAGATAAAGAGATGAACGTGCTCTTCCTCAAACTGTGTACTCATTCTCACACAGAAAAATGTATTTACAAATTTTCTTGGTTAAATACAGTTTGACATAATGTCTCCTTTCGCCCTCCTTGAGTCATGAGCCATTCTTTCCCTCTATCTGCTTCTTCTACATCTGCAGCCCCTGGGGTAGCATCAGCTTAAAAATTAACACAGCCGCAGCATAGAAATATTCCCTCAGTGTACAAAGAACTTGAGGTGATGGAAGAAGAGAATGCTCTTAATTAGTTGACTTCCAAATATGTGCCCTTCGGAAAACTGCCAAAAGGACCAAATCCTGATTTAAAATGCTGGTTGTAGTATGTAAGACACTTAACAATCAAGAGTTAAAAAGAGCTTCATCCAGGGAAGGCTGACTTTCTAGGGCTGGCGGTGGGGCTGTAAGCTCTGGCACCCCTGCTGCAGGGGGCCCGCTCACTCTCAGTGGTGATTCTGTTCAGCAAGTCAGTCCTGGTGCAATGTTGTCAGAGAGCAGACCGCTTCTGACAACAGCAAGGACACAATTCTCCAAGGAACCATGGCTCAGAAAATGACTCCGACTCAGTGTCATAGTGAAATGTGTTTTCTCCTACTAAATAGATAATGAAATTAGAAGATGCTTGCTCCTTGAAAGAAAAGCTATGACAAACCTAGACAGCATATTAAAAAGCAGAGATAACAATTTGCCAACAAAGGTCTATTAGTCAAAGCTGTGGTTTTTTCCAGTGGTCATGTATGGATGTGAGAGTTGGACCATAAAGAAAGCTGAGCACCAAAGAATTGATAGTTTCAAACTGTGGTACTGGAGAAGACTCTTGAGAGTCCCTTGGACTGCAAGGAGATCAAACCTGTCAATTATGAAGGAAATCAACTCTGTGTATTCACTCTAAGGATTGATGCTGAGGCTGAAGCTCCAGTACTTTGGCCACCTGATGCGAAGAGCTGACTCATTGGAAAAGACCCTGATGCTGGGAAAGATTGAGGGCAGGAGAAGGGGACAACAGAGGATGAGGTGGTTGGATGGCATCACTGACCCAATGGACATAAGTAAGTCTGAACAAACTCCAGGAGATAGTGAAGGACAGGAAAGCCTGGCATGCTGCAGTTCATGGAATCGCAAAAAGTCGGACATGAGTTAATGACTGAACATCAACAAATAGGTAACGTAATGGAAAACCAATATTTGGTCAGTTTATACAAACATTTCAAGTGAAGAAGAAACTGAGTTACAGTTTGAAATACTTTGAAGTGGCTCTAAAATCACCTTGTGACCACGTGTGACGATCCTTAGCCTCAATTCATGGGTTATAACAGGTAGAAATCTTGTATTCCTCAAAGTTGGGCCAAGAAAAATAACTCTCAGATAACTGAACAGAAAGTAATAGCATAAAGCAGAAGAGAGTTCCATCCACTCAGCTCACCTAAGTCTCCTAACTTGGTTTCATCCAAAAGATCCCTCTCTCAGATGGGACTGGCTGAACAAATTTTAGAATTTTTTAATTGTTCATATTACAGTTAAAATGTTTGTCTTCGGCTGCTTCCTTGGTTTCTATACAGACTTGCAGTTCTGAATTCTGGCCAAACTTCAGAATGACTGAGACCCCCACTCACTAGCTCCCACAGGTCTGGATGAGGAGCTGTAGCCTGAATCAGTAACACGTGCTTCTGTCCCTGCCCCAGGCCTCTCCCAGTCATTCAGAAGGGTCTCCTCTGTGTGTGTGTGTGTGTACGCGCATGCCAGTCGTGTCCAACTCTTTATGACCCCATGTGCTGTAGCCCACCAGGCTCCTCTCATGTTCCAGCAAGACTGCTAGAGTGGGTTGCCATCTCCTCCTTCAGGGGATCTTCCTGACCCAGGAATCCAACCTGAGTCTCTTGTGTCTCTGGCACTGGCAGGCAGATTGTTTACCAGCTGAGCTTCCTGGGAAGCCCCTCCTATACTTCCTGGGAAGCCCCTCCTATACTTATGTGTAGCTGTCTAGGGATCTGACTGCTTCCTCACAGCTATGTCTTTTCATAAACTTTCCCTTCTTGCTGTCTTCCTCAGTGTCCTAGGGAGAACTGCTGGGTTGCTTCCTTTCATGAGCTAATGGTGCACTTTTAAAAACCAAGTACTGTTCTTACTTGATCACCTTATAGTCTGGAGTGTTCTGTGTAGATTTACCCATGCTCCAGGCATCAAGTTTTCTAGTAAGATTGCTTGCTTGTTAAATTCTAATTTTACAATGGAGGACCAGGCTTGGGGATCATGAAAAAGTATTTCTGAGTATCTACTCAGGGTCTAGCATTGTTGGGGGTTTTTCACTCGTGGAGGAGGGATATTTTTGTTTGGCGTGTATGTGTTTGTGGGTGTGTGTGTCCCTGAGAGTGGGTGCAGTGGATTTTCCTCCATCTGCTATTATTATCCATCTCTTTTTTCACCAGAAGGAAGATTTTAAAAGTATTCTTGAATTCTAAGCAAGTACAGTTTCTTCCCAGAGCTTTTAATAATGAAGACTATTTTTCTTGTTCGTTTTCTAATGTGGTTTCCTACCCATCTTTGTCCCATGCTGTCTTCTGGGTGATGTGAGGATAGTGTTGGTGTTTGGGGTTTTTCATGTGTGTTTCAAGCGTGAGGCCTTTACAATTAGTCATAATGTTGAGAGCGGGGAGCCGGGAGCAAACCCGAGCGCCTTCCTGTTTCCACACACAGATGAAGGGAACTGTCGTGACATTTATCTGTTTGCTTTCCTGTGCTCTCATTTTGGGTCTATGCACTCATGTTTCCATCTTCTGTGCTTCTAATTTCTGCTGAGGTCATGAAACTCGGTGTGATTTCAGAAATGTCACCTGAGTGGGCGGTCACCATTTTCCCACCTTAGTTTTCTATCACCCACAGTCTGAACACTAGTGCTTCCTCTGAATGTCAGTTTTCACTCATTGAAAACTCACTGGGTCAGAATCAGTGTTCCTAAGGAATGTTTTCACAGAGACATAGGGTTTGATTTTTGAAGCCTTGGGCAGAGCAAGGCAAATATGATGAGAGGGTCTGTCATCTCAGCCATTCTGTCATGATGCCTGCAGCCAAGAATTTTGCCTAGCAGCCAGTGGAGCTATATGACCTTTGGAACCCTACAGACTTTACGAAAATTTAAATATTTGCTTATATATGGGGATCCTTAATAGGCTGTGAAGTGTGCAGCACTGAGGAAACATCTTGACCTGTGAGCCAGGGGTCCCAGCCAGATAATCCATAACTAATAAATTATATGACCTTGAGGTCATCTAGCCTGGGTCTCTCTTTCCTCGTCTATAAAATGAGTTTGAGGAGATGATTTATAAGATCCTTTCAGTTGAGTATGATGCTTCCCTTTGGGCATTTCACTGGGAAAAGAGCAGGTTCCTAGATGGGAAGATGAGGGAGTACGTGTGAAGAATGGCAGACAGGAGAGTGTTGTTGAAGCACAGACTTCCCTGAAGGCAATGTTGGTGAGCTGTGGAAAGGGCTACCTTAGAGCCTGACTACAGAGGTCCTGAGCCCACGATAAGGAGCATCACTTTACTCAGCGATCAGAGGGGGCATGGATGCTATTTGAGGAAGGGAGTAATAACCTCACAGCTGAATTAAGCAGAAGTATACAGCCAGAGGGGCTTCCCAGGTGGCACTAGTGGTAAAGAACCTGCCTGTTAACGCAGGAGACACAAGAGACCCAAGTTTGATCCCTGGGACAGGAAGAGCCCCTGGAGGAGGGCATGGCAACCCACTCCAGTATTCTTTCCTGGAGAATCCCATGGACACAGGAGCCTGGCGGGCTATGGTCCACAGGGTCTCAAAGAGTCGAACCACGACTGCAGCAACTGAGCGTGCACACACACATACACGTACACGTACAAAGGGAGAGTGTCTTTTATGGAATGCCAGCAGGCTCAGCAGTGGGCCAGCCCCTAAGGGCTCCCAGGCTGGAATTTGTCATCAGTTTCAGGAAAGCATTTGGAGTTGGAGACATGGGTTTGAAACTGTTCCTAGGCGACACTAGAACCAAGAGAACACATAAGATCTGTGCAGAGAATGTAGGGAAGAGAGAGGTGATGGCTTAGGAGGAAGTCTCAAGGGCAACCAGAGTAGGATGAGGTGGCAGGGAAAGTATAGTCAAGAAGACAGGAGGACATCCAAGAGAGCCACTTCCTGGGGACCCCAGGAGATGACAGCATTTCCAGAGTTGGCAGCACTGTAGAGTGCTGAAGAGACCAAAGCAGCCTCAGAATAGGGGCTTGGAACGTGCCATGAGGGTCTCACTGCTAACCTTCAAGGGGCCACTTCAGTGTAGAGCAGGGCCAGGAACTTGACTACAGATAGACCCAGAAAGAGTGCTCACAAAGTCACGCGGTGGCTGTAGAAGGAAGAAGAAACTTGAACAGTGACTTGACAGGAGGCGTTGGGTAAAAAGTGAAAGTGGAAGTGTTAATCTGCTTAGTCATGTCCGACTCTTTGCAATCCCATGGACTATAGCTTGGCCGGCTCCTCTGTCCATAGAATTCTCCAGGCAAGAATACTGCAGTGGTTGCCATTTCCTTCTCCAGGGGATCTTCCTCATCCAGGGATTGAACCCAGGTCTTCTGCATTGCAGGCAGATTCTTGACCATCTGAGCCACCAGGGAGGTGTTGGGGGAGACTGCAGTATCAAGTGAAGATTGACGCTGTTGGACTGTGCACAGACTTGAGGCCAGGGAGAAGCCTTGGAGGATGAATGATTACAGATGCTAGAGTTGGAATAATGCTGGGGGTGGAGCAGGCTTCCCAAAATGGGGAGAGCACAGTGGGGGCTCATGTTGCAAAGGAAGAGGGGTGCATGAGGAGTCATAGAGTTGGAGGCCAAGCAGAGAGAACTGGAGTATGTCACGTGTGTTGGCCTTTATGTTTGTAGTCGTATCTGTGATTGGGTTACTGCTAGGAAAGTAAACATGGAGACCTGAGGAACTAGCAAGGGCATGAAGGGGCTTGGAGGCATCTCTGTGGATTTGGCACCTGCGATCTCCGCCTTCTTTGTTCATTCTTTAAGACAAAGGCAGATAGCCTTCGTGGCTCAGTGGTAAAGAATCCACCTGCCAGTGCAGCAGATACAGGTTCAATTCCTGGTCCAGGAGGATTCCACATGCCGCAGAGTAACCAGCCCTGCACTCTAGAGCCCGGGAGGTGCAAGTTCTGAGCCCATGTGCCTTGAGTCTGTACACTACAACAAGAAAAGCTACTGCGGTGGAAGCCTGTGCATTGCAACTAGAGATTAGTCCCTGCTCGCCACAGCTAGAGAAAAGCAGTGAAGACCAAGCCAAAAATAAATAAGTAAAATCATTTAAAAAAAAAAAAAAAAAAGACAAAGACAGGATGGGGCTCAGAAAGCCAGGAATGGTACTTGCTTGTCTGCAGAGGTGGAAGCTCTGACTCCCGCTGTAGCTCTCACCAGCTTCTTATCGTATCTAGCTGTGTTCTCATTTTCTCAAAGTTGAGTTGAATTATTTCCAGAGAAAATGATAGCATGATTCTTAAGAGCCGACTGACTAGGGTTATTTTTCAAGTCTTGACTTGTCTGGTTACAGACCTAAACCTGAACTTTTCTACTGGTAATTATGTTTTTCTTACAAGTGATGTATAGTCATTTCAAGCATCTTAATTATCAGGGCAATAATTGGGAGGTTTCCTGCTTTCTGGTTCAAGTCAGTGTCAGTTTCATTGCTTTCAGCTAACAAGTTTTCTTAAAAGAGAAAATAGCCACAGTATGCTGCTGCTGCTGCTGCTAAGTCGCTTCAGTCGTGTCCGACTCTGTGTGACCCCATAGACGGCAGCCCACTAGGCTCCTCTGTCCCTGGGACTCTCCAGGCAAGAACACTGGAGTGGGTTGCCATTTCTTTCTCCAATGCATGAAAGTGAAAAGTGAAAGTGAAGGCACTCAGTCGTGTCCCACTCTGTGTGACCCCATAGACAGCAGCCCACCAGGCTCCTCCGTCCATGAGATTTTCCAGGCAAGAGTAGTGGAGTGGGGTGCCATTGCCTTCTCTGAACAAGTCTTCTTAAAAGAGAAAATAGCCACAGTATAGACTGCTGTAACTGCTAAATAACCAGGACGCTAAGTAGTAGGCCACATTCAATGGTCTTGTGTGTGCATGTGCGTGGATGTGCATACTCAGTCATTCCTGGCTCTTTATGACCCCAAGGACCCTCCAGGCTCCTCTGTCCATGGGATTTCCCAGGCAAGAATGTTGGAGTGGGTAGCCATGCCCTTTTCCAGGGGATCTTCCCGATCCAGAGACTGAACCCTAGTCTCATGTCTCTGGCATTGGCAGCTGGGTTCTTTATCAGCTGAGCCACTAGGGAAGCCCCCTTTCAATTGAAGACTTCTATTCAAAACCAGTTCTGGACAACATCCTCCCCATGGGTCCTTTTTTCATTTAGTCACTAAATTTGCATTGGATAGGATAGATTATTAGTCAGGAATCATTTGGTTGGAAGTAACAAATTCTTCTTTGAACAGTTTAGCTTTAATATGAAAAGAAAATAGAAGAATGTATGGATATTGGTCCATGTAGCTGAGAATACACAGGGGTGGATTGACTTCAAGAAAGCCTAGATCTGTCTGGATTGGGAGAGAAGTTTGGGGGAGAGTGGATACATGTATATGTATGGCTGAGTCCCTTCACTGTTCGCCTGAAACCGCTGCTGCTGCTGCTGGTAAGTTGCTTCAGTCATGTCCGACTCTGTGCGACCCCATAGACGGCAGCCCACTAGGCCCCTCTGTCCCTGGGATTCTCCAGGCAAGAACACTGGAGTGGGTTACCATTTCCTTCTCCACCTGAAACTATCACATAATTGGCTATACCCCGGTACAAAATAAAAAGTTTTTAAGAAAAAAAAAGAAAAGCTGGATCCCAGGGGCTTAAAGAGTGTTGTCAGGATTCTCTCTAACTCCTAAAGTTTCTATCCCTGTTTGGTTCCATCATCACTGAGACCCTCAACTCTGCATCCCTAGAACTTAGAATCCCAAAGAAGAGAGCCCGTCTTCCTCCCAGCTTCCATATTCCAAACTCAGGGAAGCCCCTGGCCTGTGCCCACCCCCTGAGCCAGTCACCATGGCCTGAGCAATGAAGAACTCTGCTGAGCCTAGGCCACGGGTCCACCTGGGATGAAGTGGTGAGGCATCTTACGTGGTGTCTCACCAGGATGAGGAGGAGAAGGGGTCTCCCCAGAGAAAAAGTAAAGAGGGGAAGGAAAGGGATGCTAAGTTAGCAGAACCATAGAGGGCTACTCTAGGTACCATCTCACACAACATAAACAGTAAACACAAAGGTAGCGCTATTCCACTCTGTGGTTGTGTGTTTTTTTTTTTTTTTTTGGAGAATAGTTGCTTTACAATGTTGTGTTAGTTTCTGCTGTATAACAAAGTGAAACAACTATGTGTGTGTGTGTATGTGTGTGTGTGTGTGTGTGTGTGTGTGTGTGTGTGTGTGTGTGTGTGTGTGTGTGTGTATATCCCTCTTCATTGGATTTCCTTCCCCTTTAGGTCACAGGCTATAGTTATTTTCGAAAGGCTCTCCAAGTTTATTATTTGATGTTGCTCATGCTGGTCACGATCTTCCCTGGATTGACATCTAGATGAAAGCAAGGGAGGCTGTAAAGTGACTTTGGGAGGAATACACACAATTCTGAGTGCTCCCTTAAAGTCATCTCTCTCTCTAGGGTCTAGACATTGCCTTGAATTGGTTCCAATAAAGGGGATTTGGTTCAACAATCATCTGGTTTCAGTCAGGCCAGAAAGGAAACCATGAGAAAAGGTTTGGGCAATTAGGTCCAACTGAAAGGAGGAAGTACTGAGCTCTGAGAAGTGAATGTGTGTAAAAAGGGTGATACTGAGAAAGACTGAAGAGAGAAGTGGGAAGGGACACTCAGATGAGTGTTGGCAGACACGCCCTGTCAGAGCCAAGGCTCCTTCCTCCGCTTCCAGTGGCGAGGGCCTCGCTTCTCCTGCCCGGCCCTTCCCACCTTGAGCAGGCCTGGATGGCTCCTGAGCGGCCCCGTCACCGCAGAACCATCTCGGAAGCCGGGCGTAATAAAATGCCATCTTCCTCATCTTCTCACCACCACACCCACAGGCCAGATCTTGGTGCAGACCTCTGTGATAACACAAACAGAAGAATGCTGAAATTAGACAGTTGTCCAAATATGGTGATCCTTCGCCACTATTTTTAAACCACAGTGATATGAAAGTGCCTGTATTCCTCCTGCCCCGCCAGCCGTGTATAGACAGTCTGCTCGGCACACTCCAGATCTCCCCAATCTTTCTGTAAAGTGTGGTTGCAAATAGATCCAATAAAACCAACGGAGATAAGAGCTTTATTTAATTCACAAGTGAAGACTTCAAAAAAAGTATCTCATGTATTTGAGGAAAACCTCTTCATCTCACTGTGTCAGTATCAGCATTAAAATCTGGCTCAGAGAAAATAGAAATCATGATTGTTCCTTCTCTTCGTGACTTACAACAGAAATGTTTATAGTTTCCAAGTGGCAATTAGATATCACAACAAAGCCAGAGTTAATAAACCTATCAGTTCTTAGTTTTTAAACTATGTAGAAAACTCAATGAAAGGTTATAGGATTCATGATAATTAACGCCTCCGCTATACTTGTGCTCCCCATTTAGTATTTTGTCGGTGTTCATATGGTAAGAATCAGTGTCTTCTTTAAAGTCTTTCTTCTGGACCAGCAGTGAGGTTTAAGATATATTCATTTTAATCTTCCTGAGGATAGTCCAAGGTAGACATTATTAACATTATAATTTTATAGATGAAGAAACAGAGGCCCAGGTGGGGTAAGGATCTCAAGCGAGTCACCCAGCAAGGAAAGGGTGGTCCAGGGTCCACTCCTCTGGTCCAGCCAGCCCTCCAGGGCTGCGTCTTTGGCCTGTGAAACTCATCCTTCACTGCTTTGCCCAGTTTTCCTGTCTTTCACTGCTGCCCTCAGGCAAACCAGATCCACCTTTCCTTTGCTTTATGCAGTTGCAGTGCCACAAAGGAGACGGGACGAGGACGTCTTTCTTGGTCACTGTTAGACTTCCTGAAACCCCTGCTCCCCTCTACTTGCCCCACTTACGCTAAAGCCAGTTACTGACACTGGATGTGGTAAAGGAAAGTGCAGCTTTTATTGGAGGACCAAGCAAGGAGGCTAAGCAGCTCATGCTCAGAAGGCCCAAACTCCACGATCCCTTTTAGGGAACAGGTGTGGGTTGCAGGGCGCCCCATCAGCTCATGTACAATTGTCTGGTTGGGTGATGGTGAGGTAACAGGGTGATGTTGCAGGAATCTCCGTCATCATCTGGTTCCAGCCTGTCTAAGTGCTGGTGGTCAGCATGTAGTTAATGTCCTCCACTGGGTGGGAGTTTTAGTATCTGCAAAACAACTTAAGGATATGGCTCAGGATATTATCTACGTAGCCCTTGAGGAGACACTAAACCTCCTTGACTTTGTTTTATGACTAAGCTATTATGATTGGGTTGACCAAAAAGTTGTTCAGGTTATTCTATAAGACAGTATGGAAAAGCCCAAGTAAATTATGATTGGGTTGACCAAAAGTTGTTCAGGTTATTCTATAAGACAGTATGGAAAAGCCCAAGTAAGACAGTATGGAAAAACCCAAACAAACTTTCCCGCCAACCCAGGGTCTCGTTTCATTGTTCTTTGTTTCTGTTTCATTTTTGTGTTTTTTTGCTTCTCTGGTTAAATTTGCTCTTTGGTGCTCTGAGAAGGCCTCAGAAGTTTAAACTTTTTTATAAGCAAGAGGCTTGGGGGTCATAAGGGGTGAGGGCGTGTCTGTTAACAGGAATGCCCCCATAGGATCGTGCTTGCTTTCAGTGGGAAATTTCTGAAGGGCTGTAATAGGGTTAATTTATATTTTGATTAACTTTTTAAAAACTCTAGCTGATCTGTCTCAGCCCAGCGCCTACTGTATCTGTTCTCTAGAACCCAAGCCTGTGGGAGTGATGTGTCTTGTGCTCTGTTACTTCAATCAGCTTGCCTGGGCCCAATGGCAGGGACCCCAGAACCTGAAGGTGCTGACAAAGACGACCTGCTGCTGTTGAGTGAAATCTTCAACGCTTCCTCCCTGGAAGAGGGTGAGTTCAGCAAAGAGTGGGCTGCTGTGTTTGGAGACGGTCGGCTGAAGGAGCCAGTGCCCACTGCGGCCCCAGGAGAGCCGGACCCCAGGCCCCAGGCAGGCTCAGGATTCCTTCCTTCACAGCTTCTAGATCGAAACATAAAAGACTTCCAGGCCTCACTAGAAGGTATGGACCACAGGGATTGTAATGGGCGTGGTGGCGGGGGAGCGTGGTGGTGGGCAGGGGGGCGTGGTGGTAGGGAGGGGGCGGGTGGTGATATATTGTTTGTTTTGTAATCCAAAGACCTATTTTTCTTTATCTTCCTTTTTGTGTTTTCTGATTTTTATCTTATATCCAGTGTCTTATTTTTTGCTTTTTATTTTTCTTATATGTCCATTGACTTTAGCTGAAGCTTCAGAATCACATTCTAGCCTTAAGATACATATTAGGGTTTAAAACCCTCTTCTTTGCATAATTTTCTCTCCACGGTAACACTTCCTATTAATCAAAGGCTAGAGGGGTGGTCCTCAGTCTTCCTGTCTTACTTTGATTTTAGGCTTTTTATGGCACCCTTGAGAGATCAGAGTGCCTTCACAGTCGTGGCCTATTCACGTGGCCATTCCTGCCTGGCCAGTGCCCTAGCTGAGTTCTCCCATATACTCGTGAGACAACGTTCCCATAGACATGGGGCTTTCTGGGTGTTTTTCCCTCTGCCACCATGGCCCACCCCATTCTTGAATATGCCCTCAGCTCAGCCATTCCTGTTCTGCCTGAAACACACAGCCCAACAGAAACAGAGTTTTCACACTGATCAAGGTACCTCAAAGCCCACCAGCAGCTCACATGTGGGTTCAGAATTATTGATGTGCAGAGCAGATCGATTTCAAGTGCAGAAACTAACACTCAGGTTGAAAGTTAAATTTTTAAGTTGGAGTTTTTAAACAAACAGACCTTGAGAAAGAAACCATTTTAGTATCTGAACGTTTTTTGCTCTTTCCATTTTTTAATTATAAGACAAGAATCGCTGTTCAGAAGTTCTCACATTGTTTTGATTTTTCCATGAATTTAGGTTATCTCCTTAATAAACAGCATGTTTATCTGGCACTTAGAGCTGAGAACAAACAGCAGAGCTGGAATGATTAAGTAATTATGGGCTATTAAAAAAAAACCACTCAGGTCTTTGGAGATGAGATCATGGACGTGGCAAAAGTTGGTGGGCAAGACCAAAAGAAAATCTTTCCTCTTTTTTATGAAATACGTGTTTCCTTTCATCTTCCTTTTTGAGTCCCATTTTGTAGCTGTCTCGTTTATTCTCAGTAATGAGGTTAGAGATGAGAAGGATAACTACAATCCCAAACTACTTCTCTGCCCTGAGTCTCACCCGAGTTTCACCACCTCTTTTGCCGGAACCCCAGATGAACAAGGTTGCCAGAGACCAGGTTTCACCCCCACCCACCTGTGGTGGAGGTGCTAACAAGGCGTGGGAGAGTTGGGAGAGGCAGGGCTGGAGCGGGATCCACAGCTCAAAGCTCAGGGCTGCTGGAGACCCTCCGGCCATGCTGCAGGGTGAACGTCCCCCCATCCTCACCCCGGAGCCCCCAGCTTTGGAGACACCTGGGCGCCTGCTGCAGCCAGGAGCAGTAGTGGCCTCCTTAGCTGGGGCGGCTGAGCGCCACTCTCTCATGGGCACCTTGGGCTGACAGTGAGAACTCAGAGCTTCACATCCTCTTCCTGAGCGGGTGGAGCAAGACCTCATCTCAGGCCCAGAGCACTGTCCCCGGAACCCTGCCCAAGAGCTGAGACGGGGCAGCAGCCATGGGCTTGGCACTTCAGCCTTGCCCCACAGCCACACTTGGGCTGAGGAGGGAGTTGGTCACACGGCACGAGAGATGCAAGCTGGCACTATGGAAAGAGAAAGAGGTACTTTAAAGGGAAGCCATTTATGTCTCAGGCAAACAATTTCACTGGAGGTTGCCGCCTAGTAGCACTGAAGCAAGATTCTTATTTGTCCAGCAAATATGTATTGAGTCCTCTGGGTGCCAGGCACTGGGGAATCACCTGAGAACAAAACAGGCAAGGCTTCTGCCTTCCGGGAACTCACATTCTAATGGAGAGGAGATAATTGTGGTGCTGGGGAAGACTCTTTAAAGTCCCTTGAGCAGCAAGGAGATCAAACCAGTCAATCCAGAAGGAAATCAACTCTGAATATTCATTAGAAGGACTGACGCTGAATCTCCAATACTTGGGTCACCTGATGTGAAGAGCTACCTCATTAGGAAAGACTCTGATGCTGGGAAAGATTGAGGGCAGAAGGAGAAGGGGACGACAGAGGATGAGATGGTTGGATGGCATCACTGACTCAATGGACATGAGTTTGAGCGAACTCCTGGAGATAGTGAAGGACAGGGAAGCCTGGTGTGCTGCAGTCCATAGCGTTGCAAAGAGTCAGACCCGACTGAGCGACCGAGCAACAGCAACAACACATAATGAAAAAGCAGACCACATTGTGGGTTAGAAAGTTACCAGTGATACGGAGGAAAGGAAAAGCAGAGCCAGAGCTGTTGCTGGGGGAATGGCAAAGTAGGCCAGGGAGAGAACTAAATGGGACTCTTACTGAGAAGATGCGCTCTGGGCAGTCTCGCAGGAGGCCAGAGAATTAGCCATGTGGAGATCCAGGCAGGGAAACCCCTGTGCCCAAAGAGGGGATGTGCTGATACAGTTGAGGGTCTGTAGGAGGAGCACTGGGCTTGGAGTGAGAAGGAGAAGTGTTCGGAAAGGAGATGAGCTGGGTCATATAGGCCTTGTAGCTGTTGGAAGAACTTAGGAGCCATCACAGCATCTTGGACCAAGGATGGACAAGATCTGGTTTACCATTTACAGGACCCATTCTGGCTGCTAAAAGTTTCATTTCCTCTGCTGAGGTTCTGTCAGGATCAATGTTAAAGGAGTTATTTTGTAACCTCTGAATTATCCTGTTTTCTTTGCATGTATGTGTGTGTGTGTGTGCACGCATGTGTGCATGTGCATGCACGCACACATACTTAAGTCGCTCAGTTGTGTCCAACTCTTTGTGACCCTATGGACTGTAGCCCACCAGGTTCCTCTGTCTATGGGATTCTCCAGGCAAAAATATTGGCGTGAGTTGCCGTTTCCTTCTTCAGAGGATCTTCCTGAACCAGACATCAAACCCACATCTCCTGCATTGGCAGGTGGATTCTTTACCACTGAGCCACCAGGGAAGCCTCAATATTAGGTATTAGACCCACTAAATAATTCTCAGGAGAGACTCAAGTCATCTGAAGGAGCTTTGTACTTTTCCACAGATGTTGTGTTAGCCCGCACTTCAGAGACACTGAGGTCTAAAACTGATTTCCTTTATCACGGTCAAATAACAAGAACGAGCTCTCCTCATGGCATGTGCAGTGGGTCAAGCACTGCCGCAGGTGCTTTAGGTGTGTTATTTGATCCTCACCACACCCTTCCCAGACAGGCAGGCAGGTGAGCACTGATGTCATCTCCAACTTGCAGCCTGGGAAACAGAGAAACAGGGAGTAAGTAGTTGGCCCCAGATTAGACCTCTGGTAGGAGGCAGGACAGAGAAGGCAATGACACCCCACTCCAGTACTCCTGTCTGGAAAATCCCATGAACGGAGGAGCCTGGTAGGCTGCAGTCCATGGGGTCGCTAAGAGCTGGACACGACTGAAGCGACTTAGCAGCAGCAGCAGCAGGAGGCAGGCCGGATTGTAGGCCTGAGCCGCTAGACTCGAGAACTCATGCTTTTCACAAATCTGTGCTGTTTCACCAAGTACCACATCTCTGGTGGCAAATGTGATTCCCCAACGGGCTCCCTCAGGCCTTGCCTTGGGTGCTTCTAGAGGAGCTGGAGTTGTAATGACCGTAACCTTGGTCCTAGGCATCCCAGGTGCATATAGGGACCAAGGCAACCAGAGTCATGGAAGAGAGCTGTGGGTGTGGGAAGGAAGGGTTGTGTCAACCACAAAAGTTGGATGATGCTCCAGAATTTTGTTGTTGTTCTTCAGTTGTTTAGTCACGTCCGACTCTTTTGTGACCCCATGGACTGTACTCCGCCAGGCTCCTCTGTCCATGGAATTCTCCAGGCAAGAAATCTGGAGTGGATTGCCATTCCCTTCTCCAGGGGATCTTCCTGATCCAGGGATCGAACCCCTTTCTCCTGTGTCTCCAGCACTAAAGGCAGATTCTTGAGCTACTGAGCCAGTGGAGAAGCCTGATGTTCCAGAACAAATATGTGATTTTGAGTTGATCTCCCCAGCCTCTGCCAGTGCCCGCTGTCGCCCCTCATTGACTCCAGGGCTGTCCTGCTCAGTCTGGCCACCGCCGCTGTGGCTCTCTGTGAGGACCAGGTGGAGCTGCGTCCTGGGGGCTGAGGGTCCTCAGGACAGGGGGTAGGCAGCTGTCTGGACGCAGGCGCAGACACCTCGGGGTCTTTCCCCTCTCTGCCCCCCCTGCACTGCTGCCTCCCTCATCCGCCTTCACCTCCTCGGTCTTCACCCCTTCTTACCTCTCCCTTCTCCTCCGCCTCCCTCTCCTCTTCAGCCTCCCTTTGCCTTGGGGAAGCAGAAAGAAAAGGGGGAGCGGTGGATTTCATAAGAGAACAATTATATCTTCCTTCCCTACCTACTTCAAGCTCTAGAAGAGCAAAACAAAGGAACTTACATTTAGGATCAAGTTGTGCTGAAAAACGTGAAGGAGGCAGTTTTAGCGAGGCTTTCTAAGAGTTTCTGAAGTTGCCAGCATGATAGGTAGGGGCCAGGGTTTTCTGTGTCACCCAGCGATGAGAAATTGCACCTTCCTGAGGTCTCTTCCAGTGAGGAGGATGCGGCCACCCAGAGGTGCTACCTGAGGCAGAGACCCGGCCAGGCCTTCTTAGACATTCTTCTCCATTCCCACCAGCATCAAGATTTAATTTAGAAACAGACCTGATACTGAAAAGATAACCATCTGCTCAAAATAAATCCACCAGGACATCTTTTATTTCAGGATCCTGCCAACCACAGTTAGGCATCTTGTTCTAGAATCTCACAAACATACAGCCCTTTGTTCCTTCTGGATGTTCGTTTCAGCTGATCCAGCTGTTGCCATCTGGGTGGGTTTCCACTTAAAGCCAATGTTATGTCAAGCTTAGGCTTATCTCAGATTCGCCTTTCCGTGACCAGAGCTCACCTCTTGCTGTCTCTGGCTTAGCCTGGCTCTGGGTAACTGATATTTCTAGGCCTCAAATGGAATAATGTGAAAGAAAAGGCTGTGGGCTGCATTTAAAGATAATTTGAACAGAGAGTATGAGCCACTGGCATTTTTATTTGTTCCATCAAAGAAGCAGCACTTTCTAAACCTGTTAGGGCTCATCCCCAGGTCTTGGCTAAATTCTTGCAGAATTTAAGTGCCTCTATTAGTCCATAGAAGGAACCTCAGTGACCATCTCCTCCACCTTCATTTACACATGAAGGATCCCCAAAGGGTCTCATGCCTTGCCGAGTTGTGGTTTTATCCACCGTCCACATAATGTTTAAACTCTTCTGCTGCTGTTCAGTCTCTGGGTCGTGTCAGACTCTTCTGCTTCCTGATGGACTGTGGCTCACCAGGCTCCTCTGTCCATGGGACTTCTCAGGCAAGAATACTGGAGTGGGTTGCCATTTCCTCCTCCAGGGGATCTTCCCCAACCAGAGATGAACCTGCTTCTCCTGCACTGGCAGGTGAATTCTTTGCCGCTGAGCCACCTGGAAAGCCTCAGCTTGGCATAAATAAACACAAACTACACTAAACCCCTCAGCTTGGCTTCCGAGGCCCTTTAGGGCCTGACCCCAGTGCCATCAGTGCCCATGCCTCCCATGCCTTCACTGAGCACGACTGAATGACATTGTTCTGCTGGGGACCATGTGTCATGTCTAAGCTGGACTCCAGGGAACCCGACTCTCCCTTCCGCCCAGAGCATTCCACCCACTTCACACCCTTGATGTTCTGCTTGGCTAACTCCTCAGCCTTCAGGTGCTCATGTTCAGCAGATCACCCAGGGCCTCCCTCAGCAGTCAGTGTTGGCTATTTCTGCTCTCCATTCATTCCCTTTATACCCAGTACTTAATCATTCCTCTCATTTCACCTCATTATAAAATGGGCTGAATTTTCTGTCTTGCTTTATGTTGTCACGGGCAGTATTGCTATCATATTTCCCAAACATAGCTCAGTGCCTGGAATCGACGTCCCAAAAAGACATCTGGATGGATGGGCTGATGGATGAATGGATGGATGGCAGACAAGAAGGACGGGAGAGATCCAACTGACACTGCATCACTAATTGAAAAGGGTCTGAAGACAATCTCAGGGGTTGGTTCTCATGTGTGCTGAGTGATAGCAGAAACCCAGAATCACTGGATTTATTGAGCACCTGCTCTTTAGCCTCTTGCCCAGTTTCACCCACGAGCTCCCATTTTATCCATACAACAACCTAATGAGGTAGGAATTTTTATCCACCCTTTGCCAGTATGGAAACTGGGGCTCAGAGCAGGTGTGGACGGCAGGCTGGTGCCTGGCCACCATGCCCATGGTCTTCCCACATTCCTCTTCATGGCCAGCCCTCTCCCAGAGCGCCCAGGGCTCTGCTTATCAACCCAGCCTGCTCTTTTGCTCTCCCATTCAGTGAAATTACACTCATGCTAAAGTGCTACACTGGCTGGTGTTACTTTGGCCTCAGTTGCTGCTCTAGCTGGCCGGTATTATTTCTGGCCGATTTATATTTTCCCTTATGTCAGTGAAGGGGGCAGGATTGCTCCAGTAAAATTTTTATATGTGTTTCCTGCAGACGGGTAGTGCAGTTGACGTTTCAAAGGGCCCGAGAACTAGGCTCGTCAACTTGCCCCCAGAGCTCTCAGTCTCATCTGCCCCCACCCTGCACCACCCTGTCTCCTGACACAGTTTCTCTGAGATGGGGAAGACATCCTTCCAGCCACACCTTCCTGTTAAAAACGCCTCAGCCAACTAACACCAACTGAAGACCAGTTGATGGCAATTATAGGAATATTAGCAACACTGCGTTCTCTGTAAATAGCATGTTTTCCTGACAGAAGCCAAGACTTTTGAAGTCTGGCTTGGCATTCTATCTATAATTACCCTAGTTGGTACCCCTCCCCTAAAGAATTCCCAAAGCAGTATGAGAAAGTGAAACTGCAGCTCAGCTTAGTATTTGCTTAAAACATATATATATGCGTTTCCCTGGTGGCTCAGTGGTAAAGAATTCACCTACCAATGCAAGATACGTGGGTTCAGTCCCTGGGTTGGGAAAGATCCCCTGGCGAAGGAAATGGGAACCCACTATAGGACTCTTGCCGGGGAAAATCCAAAGGAGAGAGAGCTGGCAGGCAACAGTTCACAGGGTTGCAAGAGAGTCAGACACAACTTAGCAACTAAACAACAATGTATAGCTGGGGCCACAACCATAATATTTCCTCCCCTCATGTGCGAATGGTAGGATTGTTAGATTTATGCTTAATAGGTGTTCTGAAGAGAAATTGTGATTTGGCAAACTGGCTCTTTCTGCTTCACCTTTGGGACAAAAGACCAGTGACACCCGGTGTCTTTGGGAAACTCTGAGGCCTACTTTCCCCATCATCTATCATCTCCATCTCCAAAGGGGCAGTGTGTTTATGCGCATCCTCCTCCATGTCACTGGCAGCAGAGAAGCCTCCAAGTCTGTAGATTCTCCATGTCACTCTTACGGCTCCTGAGGGCTTCACTTCAGTTCAGTCGCTCAGTCGTGTCCGACTCTTTGCGACCCCATCAATCGCAGCTCGCCAGGCCTCCCTGTTCATCACCATCTCCCGGAGTTCACGCAGACTCACGTCCATCAAGTCCGTGATGCCATCCAGCCATCTCATCCTCCGTCGTCCCCTTCTCCTCCTGCCCTCAATCCCTCCCAGCATCAGAGTCTTTTCCAGTGAGTCAACTCTTGGCATGAGGTGGCCAAAGTACTGGAGTTTCAGCTTTAGCATCATTCCTTCCAAAGAAATCTCAGGGTTGATCTCCTTCAGAATGGACTGGTTGGATCTCCTTGCAGTCCAGGTGACTCTCAAGAGTCTTCTCCAACACCACAGTTCAAAAGCATCAATTCTTCGGCACTCAGCCTTCTTCACAGTCCAACTCTCACATCCATACATGACCACAGGAAAAACCATAGCCTTGACTAGATGGACCTTAGTCAGCAAAGTAATGTCTCTGCTTTTGAACAGACTATCTAGGTTGGTCATAGCTTTTCTTCCAAGGAATAAGCGTCTTCTAATTTCATGGCTGCAGTCACCATCCTGAGTGTTTAGGTGAGCAATATTCAGAACTCCACAGTTAAAAAGGGATCCAATTAAAAGACATTGTCTCTATAAAGACAAGGCTTCCCTTGTGGCTGGTAAAGAATCCACCTGCAATGCAGGAGACATGGGTTCAATCCTGGGTTGGAAAGATCCCCTGAAGAAGGGATAGGCTACTGACTTCAGTATTCTGTCCTGGAGAATTCCATGGACTGTATAGTCCATGAGGTCGCAAAGATTTTTGGAGAAGGAAATGGCAACCCACTTCAGTATTCTTGCCTGGAGAATCCCCATGGACAGAGGAGTCTGGCGAGCTACAGTCCTTGGGGTCACAAAGAGTCAGACACAACTGAAGCGACTTGGCAGTCTTTATAAAGGAGCCTGCCGTTACAGTCCTTTAAATGATAGGCTTTAAAATATGACTTGTATTTCTGGGACTCTAAAAATGACTTGATATACAGACGTTCTGTTTGTTTATAACCATTCGGGAATATGCCCATCACATACAGCGAGGCGGTCTGTGTTTTGACATGTGCGTTTATTCCTGCTTTCTTGAGGAATGTGTTCTATCTTATACTCTGAAAAAAGACAATGATTGAACCTGCCTCCTTTCCAGCATTCTCTGGAGCCAAATGTTGTGCATGTTTTTGAAATGGGAAGAATTATCTCGTGTTCCCACTGTATCAGCATTTAGAGATGGGGGAGGGGTGGCCTTCCACACCTCTCACCTGCCTTTTCTCTGCATCCATTTGGATTCTGTCTGGAAGTGTGGGCCTCCCTGAACTCAGAGAGCCCAATGGGGTCAAGGAGCTTAAAGCTCTGGGAGCTGGGAGGTGGGTGCTCTCTGTTTCCAAGGAGGGTGCCGCTCCTTGTCCCAGCTCTGGCCTCAGATGAGCCTGATCCCGACAGAGACGGCAGCCACGGCGGCTCCTTGGGAACCATCTGTGGCGGTGCCTCCCACACCACGCTCGCATGCGGGTTGCTGAGGGTTTGCGGTTCCCTGGACTCCACCCAGGGGATCCTGATGCAATGGGCGATGTCCCAGCTACTGGGGCAGGCACCACACTTTGAGAAGCCCTGCCCTGAGAGACAGGGTCCAGGCTGCTAGCACTGAGAAAAGGCTGTGTGAGGTTTCTGCCAAGCACAGGTGGATCGTGACCCTCAGTGTCCAGGAGAGGATTGTAGGGAAAGATGAAACTGACCCAGTTAGATGCTACCTCTTTCAGCATTATTTGGCACTCAGCGAGACTGTGATTTTAACTTTCCACATTTACCACTATTTATGTGATTAGGGTTTGGAAGGAAAATGCCCATGGGCCAATTTTCTAGGAACCAGGGAGGTTATGTTACTCCTAGATTACACCAAATACTGGTCATTTCTCAAAAACGGCTTTATCGAACTATAATTTACATACCATGATATTCATCCATTGTAGGGGAACAGTTCAAGGATTTCTGGTAAATTTGCGTAGCCATCACCACAGTCTAGTGGGAGAACATTTCCATCTTCCAAAAAAGTTCCCTTAAAATCTGGTGCTTTTTATTGTTTGTGAAATATGTTAATAACATGTTCAAGTACCATCCCAATGAATAGCAAGCAATACTTTTTAAACTCTATGTACTTTTTCAATATTTTAAACCCAATAAATAGGTCACAGGCAGCCTGTCTCATTTGCCCTTGGTTAGTCTTTATAGGGTTTTCAATGTGCTGAGTGGTAAAGAATCCACCTGCCAATGCCAGAGCTGCAGGAGACGTGGGTTTGATTCCTGGGTCTGGAAGATCCCCTGGAGAATGAAGTAGTAACCCACTCCAGAATTCCTGCCTGGGAAATCCCATGGACAGAGGAGCCTTCATGAGCTACAGCCCATGGAGTGACAGAGATCAGACATGACTGAGCACACGTGTACACAGTCTCTATTTGCATGCTGCTTGCCTAAAAAGAAATAATTCAACCAGTGAGTATTACGGCATCTCCAGTGGCAAGCATTGCTTTTCCACCCCTCAAAATAATGTTTCATAAGTGTAGTTCTCATGATTTAAGAGTCCTTTGATGGTTACCTTAATTTCAACACTCGGCATGTGCCCAGATAGTGCCCTAAGGAATGTAAAGATGAATAACACATGGTCCCTGCCTTCAAGGGGCTCAGAACTCTAGGAGATGAGACAAAAGTACCATCTAATCAATATCAGTTCACTTAAGTCACTCAGTCATGTCTGACTCTTGGCAACCCCATGGACTGCAGCACGCCAGGCTAATCAATATACTATGATTCTAAAATGGGTCCCTTATTACAAATCTAAAGTATAGGGTAAACAAATAGTATTGCTATAGCATATGCCAAGTGAGTTTCTTGCCCCCAAAGTTGATTTCACTGCCACCCACTTGGTGACAGCTGAACTCTGCCATCCAAACATAGCATCCTTATCAGAGACAAAACTTTTTCTACAGAAGACACTGTGAGCAGAGCATCCCAGTAAAAGGATATGGTTTTAACTATTTGGAGCCCACAGTGATACATCATCTCATGGTCTGCGTTTAACAGTGAGCATCACCAATGGACTCAGTCCAAACACACCTAGCTGTACCACATTAGACATCATGGAGCACATTGAAGAAACAGTTTCTTGTCTATTGAGAAGACAGGACTTAGACATGAAGAATTAAAGCAGATGTGCAAAGGAGTATAGGGTAAAGTTCTAAATTAAATGAGTTATCCTGAGACATCCAGCACAGGCAGTAAATGCTGGGGGGAACTAGGCTTGCTCCCCACCCCACAAAATAGGACTGCTGAACACCTCTTAATCATTAGCAGCAGGAAGAGCCCAAAGAGCCTTCAGAACACTGGGTGAGACAAGATCAATGCTATCATAAGGATATGGCATCAAGTTAAGGCAGACATTCTTCCCTCTCGTATATTTGGACTGAGCTGCCAATTATCTGCATTAACTAAACTTAACAATTTAAATTTGCTGTATGGAAAATAAATGGACTGGGTCATACTGGAAATAGAGAAGACCAGTCGGTCACTAATTCAGTCACTGCATTTAACGGTGCTCACTTTTTTGTGACATGGGCCCAAATGGTGCCCATTTGGGGCAGAAAAACTAGGCACTTGATTTCCTAGGAACACTATTGATAATCTTTGGTGTGACCGTGAGATGATGTCACTTGGTAAGAAAAATGGGTATAAAATTGAAACCAAGAATGCTTTAACCTTAGCAGTCTTCCCCCTAATTTTCCATACTTTCAAGTTGGTGTTCATTAGTCACTCAGTCATGTCCAACTCTGCCACCCCACGGACTGTAGCCCACCAGGCTCCCCTGTCTATGGAATTCTGCAGGCCAGAATACTGGAGTGGGTTTCAGTTCATTCTCCAGGGGATCTTCCCGACCCAGAGACCAAGCCCGTCTCCTGCATTGCAGGCAGATTCTTTACCATCTGAGTCACCAGGGAAGCCCCTTTGAAGTGGGCAGGATTATACATATCCACTCTCCCCCAAAACATATCCAGGTGTGAGGCACATGGAAGGCGGGGCCCGGCACACCAGCCTCCTCTCTCTTTGGAGGCCATCCTAGTTAAGAGCCATGTGTGTGCCTCACATGGAACTGACGAGACAATGTGGCTGCTCTTCCCCAAGATCTAACAACCTCTGGTTTTGAACATTAGGCTGGTCAGAGAGCAGTGTCAGTCCTTCTCCTCCATGGCCAGCACCAAAGGCAAGCAGTCCAAATGTCAACTATCCTGCAGTGAAAGGTAATAATTGTTCTCTCGCCCTTAAGTGACGATCACTTTCCTTTCCAGCGGCCTAACACTCTTTGCTTTATCTCTTTACTAATTTCCATTGGAGCACCTGGGATTCAGAGGAGGGGCTACAAGGGCTGAGAGTTGTGCATGATCCTAGGAACTAACATTTTCACTTTTCCCTGGCTTAAGGTCCTCATTCGTAATTGGCTCTATCAGATCTAATGAGGAGGACTCAGACATCTGTCTGTATGTGACCAAGACTGGATGACAACAGTAAGGGAGAAAATGGCCTCTGAGATTGGGATCCTTAGCTGAAAATACCATTACTTCCACCAGACAAAGCATCTGATTAATGCTTTTTGCAAAGAGCCAGGTGCCTTAGTTGTCAAAAAGGGCCTTTCAAGCTTGTGAAATCTACTCTCTTTTGAGACAGAACATCTGCCCGAGGACGATCTCATCTGTCTCCGCATCTCTCTCTGCCTCTGGTCATCACTTTCCCTGTGTTGACCACAAGACATTAAAGGAAGTGTCAGTTTTGTTACCGTCAGAGAGCATTCCCTTGATGTTCTGTTAGGTGTTGCTGTTGCACCTGGCTTTCCTTCCCACAGTGAAGGTCTGGGGAGTGTGAGGATTTCCCTCCCCCAAGTATAATCACCTGGCTGCTCACAGCTGGGCCACACCCACCATCGGAAAGCCCCCTGGGGAGGGGAGGAGGGTGGAGGGTATTTCACTGGTGCTATCACTAAGATATCTTGATACTCTCTATCAAGAACAGACTAATCCTCCAAATCAGTCTTGCTCCATACAGTTTCTTTGTGTGACCTCCTACAGGACTAAAGAATGACAAGTTATAGCCCCTTTAAAAAGAAAAAAATTGTCTCCCCCACCCCCCACCAAGCTATATTGAGCTCTCTGTAAAGTCTCAGTTTATCATATCAAAATAAACCAAGTGTTTTAGGGGCTAACTGCATGCTGTGAAATTAATGTTACGTAGTAACAGCTTGCATATTACTAACTACTCTTGTTTGCAATAGCTTATCTCTGTAATAGATGCATTGTTGTCTCATTATAAAGTAATATATCTACAAGAGACTGGAAAAAACGATAAAGGGAGGAAAAATCAGAACTATAAAGGGATCAGTACACTGTCTTTATGTTTAAGTGCGATTTTAGTGAAAAAATCAAAGGCCCTGTGTATGTTGGCATAATCCCATCACACTATTGTATGTTGGCGTACTCACCATCACACTTTTCATAGAAGCACTTTTAGCAACTTGTCCTACCAGTATTTTTCGAGATTCTTCTAAACCAGATGGCAAGCACATTCCTAGCTGCTTTTGGTTAGAAGGATAAACTGTCAGACATTTTCTTCGTGGTTTTAATGGTCCCACCTGTTAGAGAAAGACAAAAGCATAGGTCATCCAAGTCAATGAACTTAGATTCTCATGTGGAACAACTTATATAGAGAAGAGCCCCCAACTTTGTAAATCTCTTGCACCAGGCACTTTTTTGAAAGTGCCTTCCTCATCTGGAAAATAATTGGGGTCTGTCATCGTGGCATTCAAGAAGTTAGGGCAGGTGGTTCGGTAAAAGAACACTTGAAGGCAGGACTCTATGGAGCATGGAGGGTGAGGGGCTTGGGGGCAATTTAGAGCCCAGTGGGGAAGGGGAGGTGTGTCTAAGGCCCCCTTCCTCTGATGGAAGAGGATTAAAGAAGGCTGAAAAGAATAATCACTCTATTTCTCTTGACCCAGCAGATCTGAAGATTCCTCCAGGGGACACTGGAAGGCACCTTACTTCCTGAGTCTTTCAGTCTGGTTTCTCAAATGACTGCTATTTCCTGGTGGTGCTGAAGCACAGGGTCTGGGGGTTCAGTCAGCTCTGTGGGCCCTGGCCATCTGCTGGGTAGGGGGTGCCAATTGGGGATTAACACAAGAGCTCACTGTTTGTGCAGATTTATAAAGATCATGGTATAGAAATGTTACTTAGCCAACCAGCCAACAATGGGGCATGGAATATCCTAACAAGGCTTAAAGACCAAAAGCAGCAGGGTTTGTCCGACTGAGCGTCTTCCCTCTTGAAGATGCTCCCGGCCCTGAAGCCTGGCAGAGACGGGAGTTAGCAAGTTAGCTAATGTGTCCTCTTCTCTCCCCAGAGCCTGCCAAGGCCTCCTCAGACCTGACTGCCTGGTTCAGCCTTTTTGCTGATCTCGACCCACTATCAAATCCTGATGCTGTTGGGAAAACCGATAAAGAACATGAATTGCTCAATGCATAAGTCTGCTGCCTCCGTCTGGGAGGGAGCCCACAAGTGGCTCCAGATCAACACATCAGGGGCTCACGGATGTAGGAAGTGATCAGTATGCTGTTTTAATATTTACGTGCCATTTTAATAAAATGAAAGGGTCAAAGGCCCTGTTTATATTGGTAGAATTATTTACTCTCATTTGGTGTAAAGGGTTTCCGTGTGTCCTCTATGCAGACCTGACAGTGATGGTCTAGGAGCTGTGTCCAGGCCCCTCAGCTGACAACTCCTTCTGCTGACTGCTGCTCTGTCACCGGGTTGCTACAAGGTCCAAGTTCACATCATAAATCTGCTTTGTGTTAGGTTGAAAGAAGGTGTCCTCCAGCCTCAGAGGCAGCGGGAGTCTTAGGAGGCTTAAATGCCTCGTTTTGTACCCCTGGCCCATGTCCCTCTTAGAGGGGTCTGCAGGGAGACTGCCTCTTCCTGCCCAGCCACCTTCCAGCAAGCTACAGGTGAAGCTCCGGCCAACCAAAGACTCCCCTGACCTTGCCTCCTGGGCCGCGGATTCTCTCATGGGCAGAGGGACTGAGCTGGTCAGCGCTGCACAAACTTGTCTGTGGAAGCCAGCCATGTCTGCAGATCTCAGCTCTCCAGCCCTCTCCTTGGCTGGAATTCAAAAGCATGTATTTCTGGAGCCCTGTGTGACATTAACTGTTTTTTTTTTTTTTTTTTTAATTAAATGGAAAAGATATTTGACACACAAAGTTAATGAGTCTGTTGGGGGAAGGGGGACTCGGACCGGGGTGCTGTGGTGTCGGGGGCTGGAGAGAGAGGAAAGAGACAGGTACCACCTGCATGAAACTGCCAATATGACCCAGACCTCCCCAGATACTGCAGTGGAGGCAGCAGGGTGGACCCTTGGCTTACAGGGGGAATAGCAGCTTTGCACGTGGGCACAAAACCCTGAATATTTGAAGGACTGAAGCTGAAGTTCCAATGCTTTGGCCACCTGATGCGAAGAGCTGACTCACTGGAAAAGACCCTGATGCTGGGAAAGACTGAGGGCAAAAGGAGAAGAGAGTGGCAGAAGACGAGATGGTTGGGTGGCATCACGAACTCAATGGACAGTTTAAGCAGACTCTGGGAGATAGTGCAAGACAGGGTAGCCTGGCTGCTGCAGTCCATGGGGTTGCAAAGAGTTGGACGCGACTGAACAACAACCCAAAAGCGACTCAGGCCCATCCCAGTCAGAAACTCCAGGGCTAGGGCCTTGCCTTCCCTCCCATGTCCCAGGTGATGTGCTGAGAGTCCACACAGGTGCACAGAAGCCAGCCCGCCAGGATGTGCGGGCCGCGTTGGGGGTGGAGTCCAGGACCGGACCCGCGGCAGTTCTGAGAGCTCAGCTAGCCTGGGAGGCGTCCTCGGGGCCGCTTCTCCAAGGGCACAGAGACGCTGGGCCTCCTCGCTCCAGGGTGCCCGGCCCCAGCAGCAGCCCCAGCGGAACAGCCGGGCTGCGGGCAGAACAGCCTGGAAGCCCGGCTGCGGGCAGCCCTGCCTCCTTGGCTGGAGGAGACTCAGGTAAGACGGCCCTCGGCGCATGCGCGGTGGGTCCCGCGCTGCTCGCCTCTGAGCCAGAATAGCAAGGCCGGCCATCGCTTTTGTTAGAATCTCATTTAGCAGATTGCTCAGCCTGGCATTTGTGGTCTTTGAGGAGATGAATATACTGCCCCAGGGGCCCCACCTCGCTACCCCTGTCCTTCCCCCAACAAGCAGGAAGGCTCGCTGGACCCCTCGGAGCCCCTCTCCTCTCCAGGGCGGAGCGCTTGCTGCTCACTGAGGCCGGGACGCCCCGTCTCCTTGCCCTCAGCAGCCTTCACGATGC
The DNA here is from genome assembly GCA_917880005.1 of Nanger dama. Taxonomy (NCBI): domain Eukaryota; kingdom Metazoa; phylum Chordata; class Mammalia; order Artiodactyla; family Bovidae; genus Nanger; species Nanger dama. The sequence continues at coordinate 45,977,390 of CAKJTW010000007.1, forward strand.
TACCCGCCCCTCAGGCGCCTCCTAGACCCCAGCTCTCCCACTGGGACGGCTCAAAGCGTAGCCCTCGGTTTTCCTTTGAGGAACTGCTGCTCCTCTCGCCCTGGCCTCCCATCTCAGAAGCCCTGCGCCTGAGTCTACCACCGGCTGTTGCCCCGCCCCCCCCGCCAAGAGCTCCCTAAACCGTCTCTTGTCTCCCCAGTAATCGGCCCCTCCGGAGTCACCTTGAAAGCACGGGAACTAATGATTGCTGAGTGAAGCTGCCTTGTGTGGGATGTTGATTACGGCCTCCTGGTTTCGTCCTGGGTCCCATTTGTTTGCAGCTGTAAGGAGTTAAAGCGGGAGGGCCTGACCACCTCATCCAGGCTAGAGGCCCAGGGAGCTCGGCTGTCCAGGAACCCAAGAGGTGCAGCCGTTCTTCTCTGTTGAATGGATCACTGTAAATACTAACAGGTTGCATTTTTAACGTTTGATCTGTGGGTGAAGGGGAGAGGAGGATTGTGGTCACTGGACGGCCGTTGCTACAATTTAAAAAAAGGAGACAGTTTTCTCCCTGGGCGTCTACATTTTTGCTAAAAACAAAAAACACACCTCATTCCCTTTTCTGTCTGCAGTCCACTTGGCCAGGCTCTTGATAGGTGTGTTTTGATCCAGGCTCACCCAAAGCCCCTTCGACCACCTCTCCAGTATAAGGAGAAGCAGCTGCTGCCTAATTCTCTTTTAAGTGGCCCGGCCCTGCCCGGGGCTTCCTCCAGGGTCTGCCTCGGGCCACACTGTTTCTGTCTAGAAGTGGAAGGCGCCTCACCTCTTCATGCACCAGTCTTGCTTCTCCTTAATTTTGATCCTGTGTCATGAGGCTGCTCTGAACCTCAGGGAGCACCTGGTTTGGGGGAACTTTCTATCCCTTGGAGATGTTCCCTCCCCTCTCCCCTTGCCCCCACCGATACAGAAAGAATATTCACATTTAAGGGAGGGAGCCAGGATGTTTCTATTTTCTCCTCCTTTCCCTGGCTGGCTTAGACTTTGGTGCACATTACAGACTCATTTGCCTTCAAGATGTGATTTGAGAAACGTCAGGTTGATTTTGAGTTCTGAGAGAGGCAGAAAAGCATCCGTTAACTTGAGGATTAGAAATGCTCCAGCTTAGAACCAGCGCTTATTGTCGTCGGAGGTTGATGCCCAAGAAGACATTACCTGCTCAGAATTGGCAGCCGTGGGAGCCCGGAGTTGCCAGTGGGCCTACAGGGTCGTCATGCTGTGGCCAGTGTTGACACTGGGTGTGGGGCCAGGGCTGAGCCCCCCCACCCCGAGGCTGCCATGTGAGGCCACCTAGCCCTGTGGGTTAAGATGGCACCCAGCAGTGGCTCGGGGCTACTTATTAGCACTGTTTGATTTTGCCAGTATGGCGAAGTTGCTTCTGTCTTTGTGATCGACGTGTCCTCCAGACTGGCCCTGGCGGTTAGCGCTTTGCCTTGGTTCACACCATCTCCCATCCTGGGACTGGCGTCAGTCACAGTGCAGTGCTGTAGGTGTCTTTATTGTTGCTGTTCAGTAGCTACATCATGTCCGACTCTTCACGACCCCATGGACTGCAGCACTCCAGACCTCCCTGTCCCTCACCATCTCCCGGAGTTTGCCCAAGTTCATGTCCATTGAATCAGTAGGCATCTTAGCTTTGCTGGAAATAGATTTCAGGTTGGAGTCAACTGCAGGCGATTAGCAGTGGGTGCCAAGAATTCTGCATTGAGAAGAATTCTTATAAATGAGTGATATTTGTGATGGGCACAGGGCAGGAAGTGGTGACCCAACAGTGCTATATATAATTACCGACAGTGCACTAGACCTTGCCTTTCATGCAGCTTTTAGATTTAACAACTTCTACTTCTTATCCTACTCACTCTTTCTCTTTTTCTGCTGCTTCCTCCTCCTCTTCCTCCCCTTCCTCTTCTTTTAATCAGAAATAACTCAGATTTGGCAACATTGACAGGCATGCATGAATGAGAAAAGCAGAAAGTTCAAAGGACTCTTTATTATTGACACCTAATTCAACTCAAATTCCCTTCAACAACAAAAAAGTGGGAATGGATTTATTTGCTCAGGTAACTGAAAGTCCACGTGTATGCTTTCAGGAATGGCTGGATCTAGGGGCTCAAATGGTGTTCTCAACAGTTGTCTCCTCTTCAGCTCCCAGCTCTGATTTCTTCTGTGAGGCTTCACTCCATAAAGAAGCCAAAGGCCTTCAGCATCTCTGGCCAAAGTCTTGATTTGAGTCTGCCTTTGTCCTTCATCCAATCATCAGTCAACCGCTGGGGTGGAAAATAGGCTATTTGCCCAGCTTTTCATGAGCCTGTCCCTGGAGCTCAACCCTCAAGGACTGACAACAGAGAAAGGACAATTCCTTAAGGGAAAACTAGGGTTCCATTATTAGGGGAGGAGGGAATGGGCCTTGGGAAGAAGAATGCAATAACAACCCACTCTAATTTCCACTGACAGAACTTTAAGGAGACACTGTGTAACCTTTCCAGAGGGCTATGGCGTGAGCTGGGTGAAAGAACTGGAATGTTTTCCAGAAACCCCACTGGGGTTCCTTTTGAGGTCAACCTCTGGCACTGGGGCTAGAAGGCTTGGTGCCCTTTGGAAGATAATCCACCTTGCAGCCGTCCTTGACTGTCCAGGGAAGTCAAAGGGGATCACAGAGCTCTTTGTATCCAGTCCCCTGATATCCAAGTGAGGAGACTGAGGGACACAGAAAAACCTACATGTTAGTGAAAAACCAAGACTACAGCCCACCTTGCCTCATGCCTGGACCAAGGCTTCTTTTACTTCAAGGTGTCTGCTAGGGTTTGGGTTCTGAAGCTGAGCAAATCTGTAGATACCAACATTACATTGAAGCAATTGCAAACTGTTTCTGGTTACAAGTATCCCATTGCTCTAGAGTGACTGTGTGTTGAGAGTGATGGGATACTCGTGATCAGAAACATGGAGCGAGCAGGAGCAGAGAGGTACAGACCAGACTGGGCAGAGTGGGAGAGAGGGTGAATGTTGGCCAGATCATGGAGCAGCCCAGGCTGTTCCAATGCTCTCAGTTAAACTTCTTCAATCAATTGAATGAACCTCTTTGAAAATAGAATCTTTGCCCTTAATACAGAATATGTGTTTACATCTATGTCCTGCCTTCTGATAAGTAATCGATAAGAGACTGACCTGAGGACTTTGCTGCTCTCAACAGGCCCAAATGCTGGCTCTTGAGTTCTCAAGAGGAGCCACAGTCGCTGAGTGTGAAAAACATGATTGGAGAAAAACATGACTGTTCTCGATGGAATTCTGGGACCCCCCCGCCTCAGGCGCTCTCACATCTCTTTCTTCCCCCTCTGATCCTATGGCCTGACCCTCTAGTGGCACTTCCCGTATGTTCAAGGGCACTGAGATGCTCCTCCTTCCGCTGCTATAAATCCTGCCCCCCCTCACCTCCCCCACCCACTGGTGGGAGCAGTAATCTCAGTGTTGCATAACTGCTGGCTTTGGCATCTGGGTATCCTCCCTGGTAGCTCAGCTGGTAAAGAATCTGCCTGCAGTGCAGGAGACCTGGGTTGGGAAGGTCCCCTAGAGAAGGGAGCGTCTACCCACTCCAGTATTCTGGCCTGGAGAATTCCATGGAATGTATAGTCCATGGGGTCGCAAAGAGTCAGACACGATTGAGCCACTTTCACTCTTTGCATTAGGGTGATGATTGCATGACTTGGCAGAGAACTAGCTGATCCGAAGTGCCCAGGAAACCTCTAACACCTGACAGAGGCCACCTCTGACAGCCAGGGATGCAGCAGTTGATTTTAGAAATGCCTCATCAGTGGAGGCTGGATTATATATCAGCTCTCCGGGGCTTTCTTCTCCAGCTGCTTCCCAGGGAGCTCTTTATTGATTTTGATCCGAGGTATCTCCTTACTATTTCTGGTCCTGTGCTGTAGTGCCCAAGGGTCTGTCTCACATTTAGAGCATCCCCCCACTGTGCCCCATCCCTGGTGCAGACAGAAGGATTCTCAGGATGGAGGCTGGATAGATCAACACCATTGCTTCCACACTTTTCCAGCAGCTTAATGCTCTTTCCGATGGCTGGCTTCTAAATCCTTTCTGCTCTGCTATAGTGTCTGTTCTGGCCGAGGGAATTATGGACCTCTTAGCATCAAGAGTTCTGTATGTCCTCTGAGACTGACTAATTTTGTGTGAAAATATACCTCTATGGATTTTTCTTCCCCTGAGAAAATGGTCTAGAGCTCCCATAATTCCTCGAAGGGCTTGATGACCAATAAAAGAAACATTCATGCTCATCATCAAGGCTTTCACACTGTTGCAGAAGGCACCCACGCGATCAGAACTTTCTGTGAGCCCCGAAATCCCACCTCATCCATGTGTCAGCAAGCAGGGAAATCAGCGCCATTCCGCCCTGTTTGCTCTCTCCTGGCCTTTCATGGCTGAGTTGGCCATGAATGGGCTCAGTAGTCAAACTGAGGGGTATTTTTATCCTGCCGGCAGGAGCTGCCCTCCTGGGTGAGCTGTGACTTTGGCTCCAGTGTGAAGGAAGAAACTAGCAGGAGAGAACAGATCATGATGACACACCCTCCTGAGCTCTTGCTCCCTGCAGCCAGCCACCCATCTGTTAGCCACTCTCAGAACCAGCCCGGGGCAGGGGGTGGGGGGCCACCCTAGCCTCATCATCTTGAGTTTCAGTGGTGAGCCCATGGTGAGAGCAACCCAGGGCCAAGCAGGTTTTTCCACCCTAGAAACCAGGCCTTTGGTTAAAAATGAAGCACCTGGAGAGGAGAGTGGGGTGGGCTCACGGTAAAGCCGGAGGTGTCCTGGTCTTGCGGCTGCTTTTCCGGGGCTGGGCAGGGCGAGCAGACAAAGGGGAGAGGCCTGAGAAGGGAAGATGAGGAAGGCGAAGAGGTCTGCAGGAGGCCAAGGGTGGAGGTGCACCTCGGGGCCCCGTGGTGGAAGCCGGACAGTCCGCCGAGCTGAGAGGCAGGAACACCAGGCAGTGGACTGCAGAGGGGGAGGCAGGAGCCTGCGGTGTGTCCCTGCAGACGTCAGCGGCAGAGACGGCAGGCTGATTGAACTGCGCTTATGGCTTTCCTCCCTTCACTCTTCCTGACCTGCATGGACTGTGGAAAACAAAAACGGCTGTTTTCCGGAGGAACTCTGCTGGACACTGTGCCTTGTGCACATAAGCCCAGGCATTTTCTTAACTGTCCTGTGTGGTAGGATTTGTGTGTGTGTGTGTGCACATTGGATTTTAAAAATTGAGTTACAATTCGCATACCACAAAATTCACCCTTTTAAAGGGTGTGATTCAGTGCTTTTTAGTATTTTCACATGGTCATGCAACCATCACCATTATCTAATTCGAGAGCATTTTTTATTACCCCCCAAAGAAACTCTGTACCCATTATCAATGACTCCCGATTCCATCCTACTAATGGCAACAACTAATCTGTTTTCTATCTCCATGAATTTGCCTATAATGGACAGAATGGGATCCTATAATTCATTGTCTTTTGTAACTGACTTCTTTTGTTGTTCAGCCCAATGTGGGTCCACTCACCAGTGCAGCAAGGCCAATCTACTGACACTGGGTTGTGGTGAAAGAAAGTGCAGGGTTTATTGCAGGGCATCAGGCAAGTGGTACCAGAAGCTAACATCCAAAGGAAAAGGCCTGAATTACCTGACGACTTTCAGGAGGGGTTTTTAAAGATAAGGTGAGAAAGAGGGATACGGGATCAACTGGTGGACAGTCTCCTATTTTTGGTCGGTGGTGAGGTAATCAGGAGTCAATATCAACCTTCTGGTTCTAATCAGTTTGGAGTCTACATGCTTGTGGTCAACATTCAGTTAACTTCTTCCACCTGGAAGGGATTTCAGTAGCTGCAAAACAGCTCAAGGATATGGCTTAGAATATTAATATCTATAGCCCTGGAGGAGGAGCTAAAGATCCTTGACTTTGCTTTATGGTTAAACCGCTATTATTTTGTCTTGCTTGACAGTTTTCCTTTGTTTCTGAAGTTCCTTGTGTCTCTGATTAAATTTGTTATTTGGAACTTGGGGAAGGCTAGGAGGCTAAAGTTTTTCTATAAACAAGAGGTAGATGGAGAACATGGGGAATCTGTTCAGGGAGAGCCCCATAATGTTCTACTTGATTATAATCCCTTCTTTTCTTTGAACAGGTACAGGACAAGAAAGGGAATAGTTTTGGTTAGAGAAGTTAATCATAAACTTGGCCAAGGAACTCACTTTTAGGAGGACTTGGTTTCAGCTTTCCCCAAATCTTAGGTGGAATGGGGCTCTGGGTATTTCCTGCTGAAACTGGGTATAGTCCTTCCTCAGTCTGAGGAATGGATTCAGAATTGGTTATATGCCCCAGTTTCAAGCCTAGCATCAATATTTTGTATTATGAAAACATTACATCTCTCTTTGATTGCTTTGTCATAGTACACGTACAGAGCTTGGAACATTAGTAGACATATCACAATGAGGATAATGATTAAAATGCACCTTGTAGTATTCCTCCAAATAGTCCTCCTATTTTAGATGGCAAGCAGGAAAATAAGTTTTGGAGTGGGTTCTCTTTACATATATCCAGTAAACGAGCAGCTTTTTGAATTGCTCTGTATTTGCATTTTAACTTCTCTAGATTTTCAACTGAAGTATAGTTAATTTACTGGTTAGTTTTAGACTGTGCTAGTTTAGTTGTGTGTAGCAGAGTGATCCAGTTATCCATATCTAATATACGTGGGGTTGATGTACTTGTGGTCAGCATTCAGTTCTTGCACTGGTAGGGGTTTCAGTAGCTGCATTAGTCTTTGGTGTATAGCAAAGTGATTCAGTTATCCATGTATAATATAGATACATACATATATTCTTTGAGGGGCTTCCTTTGTGGCTCAGCTGGTAAAGAATCCACCTACAATGCAGGAGACCTGGGTTCAATCCCTGGGTTGGAAAGATTCCCTGAAGAAGGGAAAGGCTACCCACTCCAGTATTCTGGCCTGGAGAATTCCATGGGCTGTATAGTCCTTGGGGTCAGAAAGAGTCAGACATGACTGAGTGACTTTCAGTTTCACATACGGTTTTTAAAATTCTTTTCCCCACTCCAGTATTCATGCCTGGAAAATCCCATGGACTGAGGAGTCTGGTGGGCTACAGTCCATGGGGTCGCAAAGAGTCAGACACGACTGAGTGACTTCTGTGTGTGTTCTGTGTGTACTCACAGCAGGACCTTGTTGTTTATTTGTTTAATATATAGGCGTTTGTACTAGCTAATCCTAAACACCTAATTTGTCTCTGCCCCCTCTTTCCCTTTGATAGCCATAAGTTTGTTTTCTATGTCTTTGCATCTGTTTCTGTTTTGTGAATAAGTTGACTTGTATCTTTTTTTTTTAGATTCCACATGCAAGTGATAGCATATGACAGTTGTCTTTGTTTGAAAATTTCTACGTGCATCCGTGTTGCTTCCAATGACATTATTTCTTTCTTCTTATGGCTGAGTAATATTCCATTGTATTTGTGCGTGTATACATCTATGCCGCATCTTTATCCATTCATCTGTTGATGGACACGTAGGCTGTTATCACGGTTCTTTGTCTTAACCATTGTAATTGCGCTGCTTTGAACATTGGTGTATCTTTTTGAATTAGAATTTTTGTCTTTTCTGAATGTATGTTCAGGAGTGGGGTTGCTAGCTCACATGGTAGCTCTATTTTTAGTCTTTTAAGCAACCTCCATACTGTTCTCCGTAGAGGGTGCAGCAGTTTACATTCCCACCAACAGTGTGCATGGATTCTCTTTTCTCCACAACCTTTTTATCATTTCTTGTTTGCAGACTTTTTGATATGGCCATTCTGACTGGTGTGAGGTGATCCCTCATTACAGTTTTGATTTCTATTTCTCTAATAATTAGCTGTGTGGAGGATCTTTCCATGTGCCTGGTGGCCATCTGTGTATCTTCTCTGGTAAAATGTCTGTTTAGATCTTCTGCTCATTTGTTGATTGAGTTTTTGTTGTTGTTATTGAAGTATATAAGTGTTTATATATTTTGGAAATTAAGTCTTTGTTGGTCCTGTCATTTGCAGATGTTTTCTCCCATTCCATAAGTTGTCTTTTCATTTTGTTTTGTTTATTTTGTGCAAAGCTTCTAAGTTTAAGTCTCGTTTGTTTATTTGTGCCTTAATTTCTAATGCTTTGGGAGACCTAAGACAACATTGCTATGTTATATGTTAGAGAATGTCTTCCTATGTTCTCTTACAGGAGTTTTGTGGTGTCGTGTCTTAGATTTAAGTCTTTCAGCCATTTTGAGTTTATTTTTGTGTATAGGGTGAGAGGCCGTTTTGACTTCATTGATTGACATACAGCTCTCCAAGCCAGGGGTACAAATTATACATAACAGGGGTTGTTGGTCACTACACACATCTCCCTTTTTGCCAAAATATTATTTAAAGCAATTTTATTGTCTAATAGCATTCTGGCTAAAGAATCTAGTGCCTTCCTGGGAGGCTGGGGTTTGAGCTACTTTGTTTGCCACTCCTATTCTTAAGAGAAAGGTTTCCTAGCTCCAAGAGGAGACCTTGAGACCAGAAGGATGCAGTTGGCAGCTGCTAGTAGAGTGTCTTTTGAGAACATCTGGTTGTGTCCTTGAGTCGGATACTGTTTAGAAAACTCGAGTGCTCAGTAATATAGAACTGTGTCTGAAACCACATCCACAGTGTCTGCCTAGCTGTATTTTGGATGCCTGAACAACGAAGCCTGGCCTGCTGCAGTCCCTGGAGTCGCAAAGAGTCAGACACAACTGAGCAACTGAACTGAACAACAGTTATTCTATTTTTTTTTAATGTATTTTTCAGTGGTTAAAACAGATGTACAGTGTATATTTAATAGGCCACAAATGGGCTGTTCTGGTTAGCCTAAAGTTCAATTTAAGTCATGTTATAAGCCAGAATGACTTTCCCAGACCTCAGTATGTGAAAATTTCCAGCACATTTCCCACTTAGATCGAATGCATGAATAATCAAAGTAATTGTTCCTTGTTGCCATAATGGTAGCTGTCTGCCCTGGGTCAGTGACGTCCCTCAGTGCTGGGGCTACAGTTGGTATGTATGCGTGTGTGTGTGTATGTATAATTTGCCTACTTATCCAAGTTGGGGGAAAATAATGAGACAAATAAGCACAGAGGCATGCTGATGGGGAAACACTTCGCAGGTTATACACATTATCAGTTGCACCGAATTTTCATACAAACTCCATACATGCACTTCAAGCCATAGGCCTGGAGCAAGGAGTGGTACGTGTCCTGGGTAATAATACCCTGTGACAACTTCATTAGAGAATTTTCTTTCTGTCCTAAACACTGGTGGCAACAGTATGGTTAGAAATAAAACAATAACTTTCAGTGTTGATAGGGAGACAAAGTTTTGGGGAAAAGTTCAGTTGAGTTAGTGTCATAGATCTTATTGACCTGGTCTGGATTCTTGGGTTAGCTGTCTGTGATGGCTGTCATCCCTTTTTGTCCTCTTGCGGATATCACTTGGGACCAACAATCCTTTCTATAGACCAGTCCAATTCAGAGGTCTTTCTCAAGTGATAAATATGAATTAAAGAGTTAACTCCCTTCATTGTGCATGAGGTATTTAAGAACATCCGATAAGAGTTGTCTAAATGATGCCTTTTCCAGTAAGTATAATCACCTGGTTGCAGGTCATGGAGCATTTTACCTTCATCCAGACACTTAGAGTACTGTGTTTGACTTAAGAAAAAAAAGCTGAGAATATCCTCTTAATAACTCAAACTTTATAGTAATGTAACATAGTAACAAGGAGCTATTTGAGAAGTGGGTCTTAAGCAGTAAATACTGATTTCAGTCAACAAAACTAGAATTTAATATCCATTGAAACATCTTTTTCTTTCTAAAATTGCCCTCATTTTTATTTTATTTTATTTTTTTACCAAATATAGCCAAATTAAAACTAATCTGTTGACAAAGTAAGTCTGATTATGGTTGATTGATCACATAGGATCTTTTAAATTGGTTATGCTGGAACTCTTCATAAAGAACCTCATGAACTAAAGGCCAGGAAAGCTATGCCACTGGCTTGTTATCAGATTGTGCCTGTCATCTATATATTTGGGTGATTTCTTCTCTTCTTGAAGTCCCCCAGATATCTTGATGTTCTTGTACCAGTCAGGAGGTAACCTTTCTTATTCATCTGATAAATCTACAGAAAACCTAAGAGTTTCCAGTTCCTGGAAGGATCAGGAAGAGAGAGAAGAGAAGTGTTTGGATTTCACTTACAAAAGTGTAATTTTCCAAGCTGTTATAAATTATAATTAGGTGAAGGGGACAGATTTCCTTATATCTGAAAAACAGATTAAAAGTCAATAACAGATTTGAAACAAGATGGTGGAGGAGTAGGTTGATGTGGAGTACATCTCTCTCCACGGATACCTTCAGACACAGAAGTGGATGCAGAAAGGAGTACCTGACCGATGGGAAAGAATATCTAGAGCCACACAAACTCAGCAGGATGAAGCAACTATTGGGAAAACCAGGAGTGTTAGTAAGACTGGCCCTGCCCTCAGTGGGTGGGGAACTGAAGCAGGGGTCCAACCCCACATTGGGGCAATTATCTGAGTCAGAGGAGAAACATTTAAGGCTGAGAGTAAAACAGCTGATCTGTGGCAGCCTAAATGGAATGAGAAGCAGACAGTCCTTGCTGCGGCCACACATAACCTCAGACAGGGACGCAGGTCCCCTGGAAGGCGCAGCGCCTGGGAGCTGGAGTTTAGGGATTGTGGAGCAATCCCAGGGTGAGGGCTGCTGCTGAGTGAGTAGAGATGGATCGAGGGGAATGTGAGGAAGGAGATCACGGGGGAAATGCCTGTGGAGGAAAGCTGGGCAGACTTGGAAGCAAGGCGATACTGCTGAGTCACGCATAGTGGGGTGGAACCATCATCATATCCTCTGTTTCTCATTGGCAGCTGAACAATAGACTGACCCACCGAATGCCTGACACACTGAACTACAGAGTAGGACCCCAGCCAGGGGGCCCCTCTATGTGCCTGACATGCCAAACAACAGAGAAGGACCTCAGGCAAGGGAGCCCTGTAAGTGCCTGAACAGGCGAAGCTGGGGAGAAAGATTGCCAAAGAGGACTTCTGATTGCCAGCTACAAGAGGCTCTGAAAAAGACTCTGATAGGACCATAACTCCTGCAGCGGAGGCAGTCCATGTCCCTGCACACTTGGTGCTGCCAGGGTCCCCACAGGCCAAGCAGCTGTGCCACCTTCACGCTCAACTCTCCCTGGGGCAGAGCTGCCACAGGCAAAAAAAAAAAAAAAAAGTCTTCCATCTATGCGTACAGGGTTGCTTCGGTCATGTCCAACTCTGCCACCCCGTAGACTGGCCTGCCAGGCTTCTCTGTCTGGGGCGCTCTCCAGGCAAGAAGACTGGCGTGTATTGGCCAGTACTGGTTGCCATGCCCTTCTGGAGCACTGTAATTCCTGCTGCCCTAGCTGCCAACTCCCCTGAGTATCTGGTGCTACCAGAACCTCTGCACCCCAGCTGCTGTCCCACCTCCACACCTGCCCTCACAGGGGCAGACCCAAGTCCTCCAGGACAGCCTCAGGAGCAAACCCCAGTGGATGACCCACATGTAGAGGTGGGAAATAAAACCACAATTGAAACCCAGGGGCAATGTGGCTAAGGAAGAAGACCCAAAACCTTCCCACCAAGTGTATAAGCTGCATGTTAAATCCACACAATCAACTCAGCAGACTCCGTGTCTATGGAATATATAAAAGGACACTGAGAGCCCCCACGAAAGAAAGTTCACTAGTTCTGATAGCTGTGGACAATGGAGGCAAGACCACACAGGAGTAGGACCAGATAAAAATCTGAGCTGCCCCCACGGCAGCTCCAGAAATCAGCACAGTGTTGGAGGGCACCCTAGGGAGGTGAGGTGGACTGTGACTCCCAGAGAGGGAAAGGACTCTGACAGCAGAGACTCAAGAAAAATATTTATTATTCTTTTTAAATTTTACTTAAATTGGAGGCTAATTTACAGTATTGTAGTGGATTTTGCCATACATTGACATGAATCAGCCATGACTGCACATGTGTTCCCCATTCTGAACCCCTCTCCCACCTCCCTCCCCATCCCATCCCTCTGGGCCATCCCAGTACACCAGCCCAGAGGACCCTGGACTGGCGATCTGTTTCACATATGATAATATACATGTTTCAGTGCTATTCTCTCAAATCATCCCACCCTTTCCCTCTCCCACAGAGTCCAAAAGACTGTCTTCTTTTGCTGTTTCATCTGTGTCTCCTTTGCTGTCTCACATACAGGGTTATCATTACTATCTTTCTAAATTCCATATATATGTGTTAGTATACTGTATTGGTGTTTTTCTTTCTGGCTTACTTCACTCTGTATAATAGGCTCCAGTTTCATCCACCTCATTAGAACTGATTTAAATATGTTCTTTTTAATGGCTGAGTAATATTCCATTGTGTATATGTACCACAGCTTTCTTATCCATCCATCTGCCGATGGACATCTAGGTTGCTTCCATGTCCTGGCTATTATAAACAGTGCTGCGATGAACATTGGGGTACACGTGTCTCGTTTCAATTCTGGTTTCCTCAGTGTGTACGCCCAGCAATGGGATTGCTGGGTCATAAGGCAGTTCTATTTGCAGTTTTTTAAGGAATCTCCACACTGTTCTCCATAGTGGCTGTACTAGTTTGCATTCCCACCAACAGTGTAAGAGGGTTCCCTTTTCTCCACACTCTCTCCAGCATTTATTGCTTGTAGACTTTTGGATCGCAGCCATTCTGACTGGCATGAGATGGTACCTCATTGTGGCTTTGATTTGCATTTCTCTGATGATGAGTGATGTTGAGCATCTTTTCATGCGTTTGTTAGCCATCCATATGTCTTCTTTGGAGAAATGTCTATTTAGTTCTTTGGCGCATTTTTTGATTGGGTCATTTATTTTTCTGGACTTGAGCTGCATAAGTTGCTTGTATATTTTTGAGATTAGTTGTTTGTCAGTTGCTTCATATGCTATTATTTTCTCCCATTCAGAAGGCTGTCTTTTCACCTGGCTTATAGTTTTCTTCATTGTGCAAAAGCTTTTAATTAGGTCCCAATTGTTTATTTTTGCTCTTATTTTTCATTACTCTGGGAAGTGGGTCATAGAGGATCCTGCTGTGATTTATGTCAGAGAGTGTTTTGCCTATGTTTTTCTTTAGGAGTTTTATAGTTTCTGGTCTTACGTTTAGATCTTTAATCCATTTTGAGTTTATATTTGTGTACGGTGTTAGAAAGTGTTCTAGTTTCATTCTTTTACAAGCGGTTGACCAGTTTTCCTAGACCACTTGTTAAAGATATTGTCTTTTTCCATTGTATCTTCTTGCCTCCTTTGTCAAAGATAAGATGTCCATAGATGCGTGGATTTATCTCTGGGCTTTCATTTATTATTCTTATGTTTTGGCTTGATCTGTAGATTCTTTTTTTTCCCCCTTACCCCCTGCCTCTCATTGTAGTTGTCAATTTTACTGGCACTATAAAATCTAATTAAGCTTTTGAGCTTTATTTTTTTCCCTCAGTCACATTTTTACTGTTGTTATAAACCTCTGCCTCTAGCCTCTATGTAGGGCTTTTCCAGTTCTCTGGAGTTTTCTTTTTTTCTTCTTCTTCTCTCTCGTTATAATTTTTAACCTTTTAAACCTATTATTATTTTTCTATATTCCTTTGTTTTCTCTTCCTACTGTTCTTTTCCCCTTGCAGTTAAGCTTTAATGTATATAAATCTCCTTTATATACCTCTGTTTTTCTTTGCATGTCTATTCTTTTTTCTTTCCTTTCCTCTCAGCATATTTGTTTTATTTTCATTGCTTTATTCCCCAGCTGGCACCTTGCTTTCATTTGGTTTACCAGTTTGTGCTTTAGTTTGTTTTGGTTTTAACTGGTAGATATAATTTTGGTTTCTTTTATTTGCCAGGTCAATCTATTGTACTTTATTTTTGTTGGGCTGTTTTGACTTTGCTTACGGGTGTATACGTGTATGTTCCAATATTTTAATTATTATTTGCCTGATTTTGTAACTGCCATTTGTCTGGGGTTCCTGTTTGGTTTCTCAGTTTTGGGTATTTGTTTTAATCTCACTTAATGCCATAACAAACTACTTGTGGAATCTTTGTTCCTGACCAGAGATCAAGCTCTGATCCTTTGGAGTGGGAGCACTGACTCCACGACTCTAGACTACCAGAGAACTAACCCTGCTGCTGCTGCTGCTGCTGCTGCTGCTGCTGCTGCTGGGGAATATCAAATAGTGAGAACTTGCACAAAGGAAACCACTTGAATACAAGACCTAGCATCACCCAACCACAGTGTCCTGTGCAGGATGCCTCATCTAAACAACAAGTAAAACAAATATACAAACTCAGTCATCAGCAGACAGCATTACCACCTCACTCAGCCTTGCCCATCAGAGGAAAAACAAACAAAAAACTCAGCACAAATCCAAACCTATACAAAGCTTACACAAACCACTGGACCAATTTTACAGGGCAGAAACCAAAAGGAAGATAGAATTCAACCCTGAAGCCTGGGAAAAGGAGACCTCAAACACAATAAGTTAAAAAATAATAATAATGAAAAGGCAGAGAAATACTACACAATGAAGGGACAAACTAGAAACACAGAAGTCCAAATAAATGAAGAGGAAATAGGCAAACCAACTGAAAAAGAATTCAGAATAATGATAGTAAAGATGATCAAAAACCTTGAAAACTAAATGGAGAAAATGCAAGAATCAATTAACAAAGACCTAGGAGAAGGCAATGGCAGCTCACTCCAGTACTCTTGCCTGGAGGATCCCATGGATGGAGGAGCCTGGTAGGCTGCAGTCCATAGGATTGCTAAGAGTCAGACATGACTGAGCAACTTCACTTTCACTTTTCACTTTCATGCATTGGAGAAGGAAATGGCAACCCATTCCAGTGTTGTTGCCTGGAGAATCCCAGGGATGGGGGAGCCTGGTGGGCTGCTGCCTATGGGGTTGCACAGACTCGGACACGACTGAAGCGACTTAGCAGCAGCAGAAGAATTAAAGAATAAACATACAAACAACACAATTACTGAAATTAAAAATACTCTAGAAGGAATCAATAGCAGAATATCTGAAGCAGAAGAGTAAATCAGTGAGCTGGAAAATAAAATAGTGGAAATCATTTCTGAAGATCCAAACAAAGTAAAAAGAATGAAAAGAATTAAGGATAGTCTCAGAGACCTATGGGACAATATCAAATGCATTAACATTCAAATTATAGGGGTCCCAGAAGAAGAAGAGAAAAAGAAAGAGTATGAGAAAATTTTTGAAGAGATTTTATAGTTGAAAACTTCCCCAACATGGAAAAGTAAATAGGTCAATCAAGTCCAAGAGGCACAAAGAATCCCACACAGAATAAACCCAAATGGAAATATGCAAAGACACATACTAATCAAACTAACTAAGACTAAACAGAAACAATATTAAAAGCAGTGAGTGAAAAGCAACAAGTAACATACAAGGGAAAGCCCATATGCTTAACAGCTGATCTTTCAGCAGAAACTCTGCAGACCAGAAGGGATATATTTAAAGTACTGAAAGGGAAAAATCTACAAGATTACTGTACTCAGCCAGGATCTCATTCTAAATCAGTGGAGAAATAAAAGCTTGCCTGAAAAAGACAAGCAAAAGTTAAGATAATTCAGTACCACCAAACCAGTTTTACAACAAATGTTAAAGGGACTTATATAGTCAAGAAATACAAGAGAAGAAAAAAGATCTACAAAATCAACCCCAAACAATTAAGAAAATGGCAACCAGTTCAGTTGCTCAGTCCTGTCTGACTCTTTGCCACCCCATGAATCGCAGCACGCCAGGCTTCCCTGTTCATTACCATCTCTCGGAGCTCACTCAGACTTAGATCCATTGAGTCCGTGATGCCATCCAGCATCTCATCCTCGGTCATCCCCTTCTCCTCCTGCCCCCAATCCTTCCCAGCATCAGAGTCTTTTCCAATGAGTCAACTGTTTGCATGAGGTGGCCAAAGAACTGGAGTTTCAGCTTTAGCATCATTCCTTCCAAAGAAATCCCAGGGTTGATCTTCAAAATGGACTGGTTGGATCTCCTTGCAGTCCAAGGGACTCTCAAGAGTCTTCTCCAACACCACAGTTCAAAAGCATCAATTCTTCAGTGCTCCGCCTTCTTCACAGTCCAACTCTCACATCCATACATGACCATTGTAAAAACCATAGCCTTGACTAGACAGACTTTAGTCAGCAAAGTAATGTCTCTGCTTTTGAATATGCTATCTAGGTTGGTCATAACTTTTCTTCCAAGGAGTAAGCGTCTTCTAATTTCATGGCTGCAGTCACCAACTGCAGTGATTTTGGAAATGTAAATGGATTAAACGGGCTTATTAAATTGAGTTTATTCCAGGGATGCAAAGATTCTTCAATATACACAATATGATATATCATATTAACAAATTGAAAGATAAAAATCATATGATCTCAGTAGATGTAGAAAAAGCTTTTGACAAAATCCAGCATCCATTTATGACTAAAACTCTTTAAAACTATACATAAAAGGAACCTACCTGAACATAGTAAAGGCCATATACGATAAGCCTATAGCAAACACTATTCTCAATGGAGAAAAAAATGAAAGCATTCCCCCTAAGATCAGAAACAAGACAAGGATGCCCACTTTCACCACTGTTATTCAACATAGTTCTGGAAATTCTAGGTACAACAATCAGAGAAGAAAGGAAATAAAAGGAATCCAGATTGGAAAAGAAGAAAAGCTCTCACTGTTTGCAGATAACATGATACTGTACATAGAAAAGCCTAAAGATAGTATCAGAAAATTACTAAAGCTAATCAGTGAATTTAGCAAAATTTCAGGATACAAAATCAACACACGCAAATCATTTGCATTTCTGTATACTAGAAATGAAAAATCAGTAGGAAAAATTAAGGAATCAATCCCATTCACCATTGCAACAAAAAGAATTAAATATCTAGGAATAAATTTACCTAAGGAGAAAAAGGGAGAAGGCAATGGCACCCCACTCCAGTACTCTTGCCTGGAAAATCCCATAGGTGGAGAAGCCGGGTAGGTGGCAGTCCATGGGGTCGCTGAGGGTCGGACACGACTTCACTTTCACTTTCACTTTCATGCATTGGAGAAGGAAATGGCAACCCACTCTAGTGTTCTTGCCTGGAGAATCCCAGGGACAGGGGAGCCTGGTGGGCTGCCGTCTATGGGGTCGCACAGAGTCAGACACAACTGAAGTGACTTAGCAGCTTAGCAGCAAGGAGACAAAAGACAAAAGAACAGAGATATTCCATGTTCCTGGGTGGGGAAAATCAATATTGTGAAAATGACTGTACTACCAAATGCAATCTACAGATTCAGTGTGATCCCTATCAAATTACCAATGAAATTTTTCACAGAACTAGAACAAAAATTTCATAATTCATATAGAAACACAAAAGACCCCAAATAGCCAAAGCAGTCTTGAGAAAGAAGAATGGAGTTGGAGGAATCAACCTTCCTGACTTCAGATTATACTACAAAGTTACAGTCATCAAGAAAATTTGGTGCTGGCACAAAAACAGAAATACACACCAATAGAATAAGATAGAAAGCCCAGAAATAAACCCATGCACCTACAGGTACCATTTTTTTTGAGAAAGGAGGCAAGAATATAAAATGGGGCAAAGACAGCCTCTTCAATAAATGGTGCTGGGAAAACTCGATCAGTTCAGTTCAGTCGCTCAGTTGTGTCTGACTCTTTGCGACCCCATGAATTGCAGCACGCCAGCCCTCCCTGTCCATCATTAACTCCCGGAGTTCACTCAGACTCACGTCTATCAAGTCCGTGATGCCATCCAGCCATCTCATCCTCCGTCGTCCCCTTCTCCTCCTGCCCCCAATCCCTCCCAGCATCAGAGTCTTTTCCAGTGAGTCAACTCTTTGCATGAGGTGGCCAAAACACTGGAGTTTCAGCTTTAGCACCATTCCCTCCAAAGAACACCCAGGACTGATCTCCTTTCTTCTCCAACACCACAGTTCAAAAGCATCAATTCTTTGGCACTCAGCTT
Source organism: Nanger dama (assembly GCA_917880005.1). Taxonomy (NCBI): domain Eukaryota; kingdom Metazoa; phylum Chordata; class Mammalia; order Artiodactyla; family Bovidae; genus Nanger; species Nanger dama. The sequence goes on from CAKJTW010000007.1 coordinate 45,995,588, forward strand.
TCTTCACAGTCCAACTCTCACATCCATACATGACCACTGGAAAAACCATAGCCTTGACTAGACGGACCTTTGTTGGCAAAGTAATGTCTCTGCTTTTCAATATGCTACCTAGGTTGGTCATAACTTTCCTTCCAAGGAGTAAGCATCTTTTAATTTCATGGCTGTAATCACCATCTGCAGTGATTTTGGAGCCCCCAAAATAAAGTCTGACACTGTTTCCACTGTTTCCCCATCTATTTCCCACGAAGTGATGGGACCGGATGCAATGATTTTAGTTTTCTGAGTGTTGAGCTTTAAGCCAACTTTTTCACTCTCCTCTTTCACTTTCATCAAGAGACTTTTTAGTTCCTCTTCACTTTCTGCCATAAGGGTGGTGTCATCTGCATATCTGAGGTTATTGATATTTCTCCCAGCAATCTTGATTCCAGCTTGTGCTTCTTTCAGCCCAACGTTTCTCATGATGTACTCTGCATAGAAGTTAAATAAGCAGGGTGACAATATACAGCCCTGATGTTTTCCTTTTCCTATTTGGAACCAGTCTGTTGTTCCATGTCCAGTTCTAACTGTTGCTTCCTGACCTACATATAGGTTTCTCAAGAGGCAAGTCAGGTGGTCTGGTATTCCCATCTCTTTCAGAATTTTCCATAGTTGATTGTGATCCACACAGTCAAAGGCTTTGCATAGTCAGTAAAGCAGAAGAGGATGTTTTTCTGGAACTTTCTTGTTTTTTTCAGTGATGCCGCAGATGCTGGCAATTTGATCTCTGGTTCCTCTGCCTTTGCTAAAACGAGCTTGAAAATTGGGAAGTTCATGGCTTACGTATTGCTGAAGCCTGGCTTGGAGAATTTTGAGCATTGCTTTACTAGCGTGTGAGATGAGTGCAATTGTGTGGTAGTTTGAGCATTCTTTGGCATTGCCTTTCTTTGGGATTAGAATGAAAATTGACCTTTTCCAGTCCTGTGGTCACTGCTGAGTTCTCCAAATTTGCTGGCATATTGAGTGCAGCACTTTCACAGCATCATCTTTCAGGATTTGAAATAGCTCCACTGGAATTCCGTCACCTCTACTAGCTTTGTTCGTAGTGATGCTTTCTAAGGCCCACTTGACTTCACATTCCAGGATGTCTGGCTCTAGGTGAGTGATCACACCATCATGATTATCTTGGTGTTGAAAATCTTTTTGTACAGTTCTTCTGTGTATTCTTGCCACCTCTTCTTAATATCTTCTGCTTCTGTTAAGTCCAGACCATTTCTGTCCTTTATTGAGCCCATCTTTGCATGAAATGTTCCCTTGATATCTCTAATTTTCTTGAAGAGATCTCCAGTCCCTCCCATTCTGTTGTTTTCCTCTATTTCTTTGCATTGATCGCTGAAGAAGGCTTTCTTATCTCTTCTTGCTATTCTTTGGAACTCTGCATTCAGATGCTTATATCTTTCCTTTTCTCCTTTGCTTTTCACTTTTCTTTTCATAGCTATTTGTAAGGCCTCCCCAGACAGCCATTTTGCTTTTTTGCATTTCTTTTCCATGGGGATGGTCTTGATCCCTGTCTCCTGTACAATGTCACGAGCCTCATTCCATAGTTCATCAGGCACTCTATCAGATCTAGTCTCTTAAATCTATTTCTCACTTCCACTGTATAATCATAAGGGATTTGATTTAGGTCATACCTTAATGATCTAGTGGTTTTCCCTACTTTCTTTAATTTAAGTCTGAATTTGGCAATAAGGAGTTCATGATATGAGCCACAGTCAGCTCTCAGTCTTGTTTTTTCTGACCATATAGAGCTTCTCCATCTTTGGCTGCATAGAATATAATCAATCTGATTTCAGTGTTGACCATCTGGTGATGTCTGTGTGTAGAGTCTTCCCTTGTGTTGTTGGAAGAGAGTGTTTGGTACGACCAGTGCATTCTCTTAGCAAAACTCTATTAGCCTTTGCCCTGCTTTATTCTGTATTCCAAGGCCAAATTTACCTGTTACTCCAGGTGTTTCTTGACATCCTACTTTTGCATTCCAGTCCTCTATAATGAATAGGACATCTTTTTGGGTGTTCTAAAAGGTCTTGTAGGTCTTCATAGAACTGTTCAACTTCAGCTTATTCAGTGTTACTGGTTGGGGCATAGACTTGGATTACTGTGATATTGAATAATTTGCCTTGGAGATGAACAGAGATCATTCTGTCATTTTTGAGACTGCATCCAAGTACTGCTGCATTTTGTACTCTTTTGTTGACCATGATGGCTACTCCATTTCTTCTATGGGATTCCTGCCCGCAGTAGTAGATATAATGGTCATCTGAGTTAAATTCACCCATTCCAGTCCATTTTAGTTCGCTGATCCCTAGAATGTTGATGTTCACTCTTGTCATCTCCTGTTTGACCACTTCCAGTTTGCCTTGATTCATGGACCTAACATTCCAGGTTCCTATGCAACATTGCTCTTTACAGCATCAGACCTTGCTTCTGTCACCAGTCACATCCACAACTGGGTATTGGTTTTGCTTGGCTCCATCCCTTCGTTCTTTCTGGAGTTATTTCTCCACTGATCTCCTGTAGCATATTAGGCACCTACCGACCTGGAAAGTTCCCCTTTCAGTATCCTGTCATTTTGCCTTTTCATACTGTTCATGGGGTTCTCAAGGCAGGAATACTGAAGTGGTTTGCCATTCCCTTCTCCAATGGACCACATTCTGTCAGACCTCTCCACCATGACCCACCCATCTTGGGTGGCCCCACAGGAGCATGGATTAGTTTCTTTGAGTTAGACAAGGCTTTGGTCCTAGTGTGATTAGGTTGACTGGTTTTCTGTGATTATGGTGTCTGCCCTCTGATGCCCTCTAGCAACACCTACTGTCTTACTTGGGTTTCTCTTACCTTGGACGTGGGGTATCTGTTCACAGCTGCTCCAGCAAAGCATAGCCGCTGCTCCTTACCTTGGAGGAGGGGTATCTCCTCACTGCCGCCCCTCCTGACCTTGAACGTGAAGTAGCTCCTCTCAGCCCTCCTGTGCCTGTGCAGTCACTGTCCCTTGGACGTTGGGGTTGCTCCTCCTGCCCACCGCCCCTGGCCTTGGGTGTAGGGTAGCTCCTCTCGGCTGCTCTTGCGTCACAGCCTGGCACTCTCTGCCACTCACTGACCTCGGACGTGGGGCAGCTCCTCTCAGCCGCGCTTCTGCTGTGCAGTCCATTGCAGCTGGTGCACTTCACCCACCTTAGATGGTGACTAAACTGTGAGAAAATACATTTCTGTTGTTTTAAGCCACCGAATTTATGGTAATTTTTCACAGAAGCTACAAAAACTGGATGCCTACATGTAAAATAATGAGATTAGAACACTTCCTAACACTGTACACAAAAATAAACTCAAAATGGATGAAAGACCTAAATGTAAGACCAGAAACTATAAAACTCTTAGAGGAGAACATAGGCAGAACGCTTGATGACATAAAGCAAGATCCTCTCTGACCCACCTCCTAGAGTAATGGAAATAAAACCAACAGTAAACAAGTGGAACCCTATTAAACTTAAAGAGCTTTTGCACAGCAAAAGAAACTATAAGCAAGGTGAAAAGAGAACCCTCAGAATGGGAGAAAATAATAGCAAGTGAAACAACTGACAAAGGATTAATTTCCAAAATATATAAGCATCTCATATAACTCAATGCTAGAAAAACAGTCCAATCAGAAAGTGGGGAGAGACCTAAACAGACATTTCTCCAAAGAAGACATACGGATGGCTAACAAACACATGAAGAGATGCTCAACATCACTCATTATTGGAGAAATGCAAATCAAAACCACAGTGAGCTATCACCTCACACCGGTCAGAAGGGCCGTCATCAAAAGTCTACAAACAGTAAATGCTGGAGAGAGAATGGAGAAAAGGGAACGCTGTTGCACTGTTAGGGGAATGTAAATTGATACAGCCACTATGGAAGGCAGTATGGCTACTCCTTAAAAAACTAGGAGTAAAACCACCATATGACTCAGCAATCCCACTCCTAGGCATATACCCTGAGGAAACCAAAATTGAAAAGACACATGTATCCCATTGTTCATTGCAGCAGTATTTACAATAGCTAGAACATGGAAGCAACCTAGATGTCCACGGACAGATGAATGCATTAAGAAGTTGTGGTACATATACACAATGGAATATTTCTCAGCCATAAAGAGGAATGCATTTGAGTCAGTTCCAATGAGGTGGATGAACCTAGAGCCTATTATACAGAGTGAAGTAAGTCAGAAAGAGAAAGATAAATGTCATATTTAATGCATATACATGGAATCTAGAAAAATTGTACTGAAGAATTTATTTACAGGGCAGCAATGGAGAAACAGATAGAGAATAGACTTATGGACACGGGGAGAGGGGAGGAGAGGGTGAGATGTATGGAAAGAGTAACATGGAAACTTACATTTCATATGTAAAATAGATAGGCAATGGGAATTTGCTGTGTGGCTCCGGAAACTGAAATAGGGACTCTATATCAACCTAGAGGGGTGGAATGGGGAGTGAGATGGGAGGGAAGTTCAAAAGGGAGGGGAGATATATATATACCTATGGCTGATTCATGTTGAGGTTTGACAGAAAACAACAAAATTCTGTAATTATCCTTCAATAAAAAATTTTAAAGTCAATAACATTTCAGATAAAAATCATAAAATTTTGATCACATTTATCAGGTCCCTCAGTACTATATAACTAATCCTTTCTGTTAACAGTTTTATGAACCATCAAGGTTTCCTTTAAAATTAAATTTTTACCCAGTTCAGCAGTATGATGTTAGTTATCAGAAACCTATGCTTTTCAAAAGTCCTTTTGTTGAATATTCTTGAGGATGAAGCATTTTTACAAAAGCATGCAAGTGAATAACAACTGTCTCTGAATGACAAAAGGACTTCAGAAGTCACGGTTATGGCTCAGTGGTAAAGAATCAGCCTTCCAATACAGGACACACAGGTTCAATCCCTGGGTTGAGAAGGTCCCCTAGAGAAGGAAATGGCAACCCACTCCAGTATTCTGGCCCATGGGAAATCCCATGGGCAGAGGAGCCTGGCAGGCTACAGTCCACGGGGTTGAGAAAGAGTGGAACATGACTTATGACTAAACAACAACAGCACCATTGATCATAAGCACAACAAGATCAAGAACTATTTGGAGTAACAAAAAGAAAAAAAGAATTCTGTCTGTTTGATTACATTCTGCTCTACAGAAATTATTATCATTTTCACCATGTGGTTCTGAAAAAAAAATCCTTCCATGTTTATGGATATACAACGAAAGAGCATAATTTCCTCATGTTGTGGCTTACTTGCGCTGGTATAGTCTTATGTCCAAGATTTTCTGCCATTTCACTGAAAAAGAATGTTGACTGAATAATTGACAGTATGCCAGCTCTTGTAACAGTTCTTGTTTTATTCTTTTTCATGGTGAGGCCAAGGAGTCTTTCTAAATGGAGATCAGGGAGCAGGAGCCAGACTCTCCAGGGAAGGACAGAGAAGCACCAAGTCTCTGCTGAGAACTTAGTAGGGGGCGAGCAGGGCAAAGAGCTGAACTGACAGACACAGGAGGCTGCAGTGAGACTCGCCATTTGCCCAGTGCTTTTGGTCTTTGAAAGTACATCATACGTGCACATGCATACAAAGCACATACATATACTTTCTGTCTTAATCCCAACAATAGCCCCCAAAGTATATACATACACCAGACCTGCATGCACAGCATATGCATACACTCTCTGTCTTGATCCCAGCAATAACCCCCAGAGGGAGGCAAAGGATGCTTTCCATCTCAGAAATGAGAAGACGGAACAGGTTAGGGTTAGAGTCACAAGAATAACAAACAATGGAATCACAAGTAAATTAAGCAAAGAAAAAAAAATGGAAACAAGGAATTTGGTAAAGTGAAGTCAGAAGAGAAAGAGGCCAGGTATGAGCAAAAGTTAGTCTCCATCCCTTGTTTGATGAAGAGGGAGGTAAACAGTGTGGCTGATGGAGAGGCGTTTGGCTGAGGAACACATAGGATTGGCCAACATATACGATTGGGCAGAGAGGGAAGGATGAGACCAGGATGAGCATGGAGTTTGGACTTAATGAGACTCTGTAATTAAGTTACAGAATTCTTTTTTAAAACATACCCTAAACTGCAGGCAAAATATAGTATAGACAACATCTTTGTACTCTCTCTGATCTTTATGAAGTACTAGGAACTGTTCCTCCAACAACTCTAGGTCCTATTATTACTATTCCCATTTTACTGATGAGGAGACTGAGGCACAGAGAGGTTAGGTAACCTGGTCAAGGTTGCTAAGATAGGAAGGGGCACAACTGGCGTTTGAACCAAAGCAGGCTGGATTCAGAGTTCATGCTCTTAACCACTGCAGTATCCTATCCCTCTAAGCAAAAAGAAGACTCTTCCAAAAATGTCTTCTGAAGGTTCTCCTGTGATTTACCTTGAATGTTACTGAAATAGCCAATCTTATCAGCAAAGAGGGTTAAAGTTGTGGATTACCCATCTTTACTTGACTATTTATTGAAACCCAGAAAGAGCCAGTAGTTGTAAGCAGTCGATGTAACATTAGAAATGTTCAGGGGCTTCATAATATATGCATACAGTAAAACCTGTGAGAAAAATTAAAAGGCATCTAAAAAAAGTTATGGTTAAAGATCTGACTGCCATGCAAAAGGACTTTGGGACTTAACCAAGTTGCTGTGACATACATTTTGAGGTAATAACTAGAATTATGACTAACAACATCATACCAAAGCATATTTAAATTTTTAAAATTTCATATAATTTCTAGAACACTTTCATTAATGACACGCATACAGTATAACCTAAGAAGGTTGGCCAGTGCTGTGATAGTGCCTCCCATGCAATTTAACGTACAAAGCAATGCTAGTTAGTTTAATATTTCTCTCTCGGATGCTTTAGGGGCTCTCTGAAGCATTCCAAAATTAGCTGGAGATCAAAAGAACTTTAATTAAAATTTGATACTTGGGGAGCTTGTCAAAAATACCAAAAATTTTTCAGAATATTTGGACGAATAAGATCATAGATCACTGTGAAACAATACTTTTCACTTTAACCAAAGTGACAGAAGATTTGAAGAGCAAATGCCCATCATTTAGTCTGTCCGAGGAAGTCCCCATCGGCTCCTGCTTGGTTACACTTTTACTTTGCATAATATTTTAAAAGTTCATCCATGTTGTATCATATACCAGTTCTTCATTCCTTTTTATTTTTGAATTAGTAGTTTTATGGATATGACACATTTTATTTACCTAGTCATCAACTGATGGATATTTGAATTGTTTTCACTTTATGTCTATTATGAATAATGCTGCTCTGAACACTTCTGTCCAAGGTTTTGTGTAAACATTTATTTTTGTCTTGGGTGTGTACCTAGCAGTGGAGTTGCTGGGTCAAATGGCAGCTCTGTACTTAACCTTTTGAGGAACTGTTAGATTGTTTTCCAAAGTGGCTGCCTCATATTATGCTCCCACCAATAGTGTATGAGAGTTCCAATTTCTCCCCATCATCACCAACATTTGTAATTATTTGTCTTTTGGGGTATAGCCTTCCTAGCAGGTTTCAAATGGTATCTCATGGCTCTGACTTGCATTCTCCTAATGGCAGTAGGTGTTTGCTTGCTGTAAATTGTGTCTCCCCAAAGATTCATGTTGTGGAGTCCTAAAGCCCTAGTGTGACTATATTGCCCATATGACCTTGGGAAGTAATTAAGGTAAAATGGGATCATAAGGAAGGGTGGGGCCCTGACCTGATAGGATTAGCATCCTGAGAAGAGACACCAGTGCAGAGTAAAGGCTCAGTGAGGACAAAGTAGCCATCTGCAAGCCAGAAGGAGTCTTTACAAGAAACTGAACCCTGCTGGACCTTGATCCAGGACTTCCAGTCTCCACGAATATGAGAAGGAAATGTCTGTTGTTTAATCCACCTATCCTGTGGTCTTTTGTTACAGCAGCCCAAGCATATTGAGAATTATTATCTCTTTTTGCAAACCAAGACTCGCAGGGTCACAGGGTCACCACTCACTCTTGCCTGATGCCAAACCTAGAGCACATCCCCTTATGCCACTCTGCTTCTGGGTCCCAGAATGTGGGAGAGACATGGTTTTCTACCATGTAGAGCCAGCCAGCTGACCAAAACCACAAATGACAAAGTGTGAAGACTCAGCCTGGAGAATAAGGGGCAGAAACTGGCCAAAAAGTAGAAATAAGAAAATGTCCTAAGTTACTGTCCACCCCATTGGCTATGCCAGCTACAGATTCAAAGACTAACAGGAGGGACCAAGTCCTCCTGCACCGGTGAGTCTCAGGCCAAGGACTTCATTGCAACTTGTTTAGTGCTTTGATTCCCAATCTCCTCCAGTTCAAATCCTGGTTGGCATCCATCACACATGTACCCACTTTGTGCAACCTCTATAAAGCTAGACTGAACCACCCTCAATAAACAGTGTACTAAGAAACAGGAAGCATATTCGGGAACCATCTCTTGGCCACTCCCAGGTTTATATAGTTTGCTTGGGGCAGGGAGTTCTTTTCAGTTTTTCTTGATGAGGTAGTTGAAGTTTAAACACTGGAATGGACTTTGGAGCCCCTGGGTGCCCACACCACAAATCCATCTCAGCTGAGTGGACGGCAGTTAGTGAGTTCCATGTTCCGGGTGATACTCTGTTCTCAGAACTTAAGATGCAGGCTCCTCCAAGTGAAATGTACCTCCAGTTCCAGTCCAAGCTTAAATCGTTTTTTAAATGTTTTGTTTTATAGGCAACCCACTCCAGTACTCTTGCCTGGGAAATCCCATGGACGGAGGAGCCTGGTGGGCTGCAGTCCATGGGGTCGCTAAGAGTCGGACACGATTGAGCGACTTCACTTTCACTTTTCACTTTCATGCATTGGAGAAGGAAATGGCAACCCACTCCAGTGTTCTTGCCTGGAGAATCCCAGGGACGGGGGAGCCTGGTGGGCTGCCGTCTATGGGGTCACACAAAGTCGGACACGACTGAAGTGACTTAGCAGCAGCAGCAGCATAGCTGATTTACAGTGTTGTGTTAGTTTCAGGTATATGGGAAAGTGATTCAATTATCTATGTATGTATTATCTATTCTGATTCTTTTCCCATTTAGGTTATTATGGAATATTGACTGTAGTTCCCTGTGCTATACAGTAGATCCTTGTTGATTATCTACTTTGTATATATGTGTATGCACGTGTGCTTGCTAGGTTGCTTCAGTCATGTCCAACTCTTTGCACCTAGGGACTGTGGTCTGCCAGGCTCCTCTGCCCATGGGACTCTCCAAGTGAGAATACCAGGATGGGTTGCCATGTGTCCCTTCAGGGGATCTTCCCGACCCAGGGATCCAACCCACGTCTCCTGCATCTTCAGGTGGGTTCTTTACCACCTGGGAAGCTGTGTGTAATATCAATCCCAAGCTCCCAATTTATACCCCCCACCGCCACTTAAATAATTTAACCCTCTTTACCTGGTTATGAAGCTGTTGGGGGCCATTTTTTTCTCTCCCTAAGAGGAAAAGGCTTGAAACTCTGTCATATTTGGACTCTCCCACTGAGCCAAAATTCACTGTACCAAACCTCTCAAGCCACCTTGATTTTAAGAGATCTATGGCTCATTTCTGTTAAAATTAAATCTTTTCTACCATTTCCTTCCTCTACTCAATATTTTTTCCCCTTCTCTTGATATTTAGAAATTAACATGCATTTTCTCCCAGGTTATAAGGCTAACAGCTGCTGCCAAAGAAAACGTAGAAAAACAGAAACACAAATGTTAAAGAGAGATTATCTACAACCCAGACACAACCACCATTAATTTTTGTACCTTCTTCGTGTCTTTTTAAAATTCACATATTTTTATAAAACTACAGGTCACACTGTTTTGTATAAGTCCAGCCATGCTCTTCTTCAGAAAGGTGGACCAGTTTGTTCTAATGGTATATATGAAGATGACCATATCCCTGCTACCCCATTGTGAAAGTGAAAGTCACTCAGTCGTGTCTGACTCTTTGTGACCTCATGGACTATACAAGCCATGGAATTCTCCAGGCCAGAATACTGGAGTGGGTAGCTGTTCCCTTCCCCAACCCAGGTCTCCCGCATTGCAGGCAGATTCTTTACCAGCTGAGCCACAAGGGAAGCCCAAGAATACTGGAGTGGGTAGCCTGTCCCTTCTCCAGTGGATCTTTCCAACCCAGGAATTGAACCAGGGTCTCATGCACTGCAGGCAGATTCTTTACCAACTGAGCACTACCCCATTAAACACTGAATATTATCCTTCCTGTTAATCTTCACCAGTTTAAAGGAAACAAATGGATTCCGTTTGCATTGCTTTGATCATTAGTGAGGCTAAACCCTTATTTTCACATTGATCACTCCCTTGAGCTCCACCCTGTCTTTATATCAGGAGTGTGTGAAGCAGTTCAGTTCAGTCACACCCAGGTCAGCCCTGTGTGCTGCAGGTCTGATGAATGGATAGTAAGAAGGGGGTTGCAGGGAGAAGGAAGAAGATTGCCAAGGATTCTGCAAAAATGAAGATCATGTTTCCTGTCTTCTTCTTTTAGAACACATTACTAAAGGAATGCATACCCATTGTAAGCAGAAATCAAGTATTTCAAAAGGGCTTAGGAACATTGTGAATGCTCACCTCAGCCCTCTTCTTGCACCACCCGCAGATCCTGTCCCCCTTGTTTAACTATCTTTGGTCTCCTCGCATCTCTTTGTTGTCTTCCTGCGGGACCTGAATTTAGCAGAGTGACCAGGAGAAAGGGTCAGGGATTCAAAACAAAATGGGTTCTTCATACAAAGCTCCAGGGTGGTCAGTTGGGAAGGGAAGCAGGGCAGACCACCCCAGGGGTTTGTCTGAAATCAAACGGGCAGATGAAGGGAGAGCAAGCTAAATTTTCCAGCTTGCCTTGATTTCAGTCTGTATGAAAAATGGCAGGCTGTTGACTGTAACCGGAGAAGGCGATGGCACCCCACTCCAGTACTCTTGCCTGGGAAATCCCATGGACAGAAGAGCCTGGTAGGCTGCGGTCCATGGGGTCGCGAAGAATCGGACACGACTGAGTGACTTCCCTTTCACTTTTCACTTTCATGCACTGGAGAAGGAAATGGCAACCCACTCCAGTGTTTTTGCCTGGAGAATCCCAGGGATGGGGGAGCCTAGTGGGCTGCCGTCTATGGGGTCACACAGAGTCGGACACGACTGAAGTGACTTAGCAGCAGCAGCAGCAGTTGACTGTAACACATGAGCAGTGGCCTTTGTTAAATTCTGTCCCATGAGTATAACCCCTTTCATTTACAAAGCGGAATGGAAAACCTGAGAAATGGTTTGCCTTTTCCCTCATGAACCCTTTGCTCCGTCTGGTAGGTCCCTGTGAAGCCCTCCATCCACCTTTGATCCAGTCTGCTTCCCCACAGCAGTTTGAAATGACATCCACTGCCTGCAGGCCCACACCCAGGTCTGGCTTAAGGGATGTCATCAAAGCCGCACTTAAAATTTATGCCAAGATCTGAGTAGAATCTGTAGTGTGAAATGCGACCCATTTCTTACCATCGGAAAATCTTTTAGAGGGAAAATTATCTAATTATTCAAATTCTTAGTCAATTTTAAGAAAATGACTCTTGAATGAGAGGGGTCATCACCCATTCCTCTCCTGAGCAATGCAGAGGCCTCTGGAATGGAAGAGGCCATTAGAATCAATGGATCACTAGCCTCCTGTTCACTAAAGGAAAAAAAAAAAAAAGACATTTGAGATGGAAATATTTCCTGTTATTTTTAGAGATTCTGCTTTTCTTTTCCACTGATCATCTATCCTCCTCTCTTTGCTTCCCTTCCCACAGGGAATCCTCTCCTGCAAGGATTTAATTTTTCCCTCCACTGGATTGTCTTAGGTATGGTGGTTTAATGTTGGGCAGCTTTCCGTCACAATCTATTAATAGTAGACTTACTATGATGTGAGTTGTTCACGTAACAGAATTATATATAAGAAAGCTTTGTCTTGAACTTAGTCCAAATGGCCTTCATTCAAGAAGTGTCCATTCCGAAAAGGCAGGCATCGTTTTCTGGAGCCAGAGGATGGACTGATACAGTGAGACTCTAGGCGATATTGGTGCCAGTTTTGGTGCTAGTGGTAAAGAATCTGCCTGCCGATACAGGAGACGCGGGTTCAATCCCTGGGTCAGGAAGATCCCCTGGAGGAGGGCATGGCAACCCACTCCAGTATTGCCTGGAGAACCATGGACGGAGGGGCCCGGGAAGTTACATGCCATGGGAGGCTGGAGGGCAGCTGTTGTGCTGTATATTAGTTCTCTAGCCCGGTATGACAAATTACCTCCGAACTTAGTACCTTAAAACAACAAACATTCTCTCACACACTCTCTGAGGGTCAGGAGCCCAGGAGTGCTTTAGCCGGCCTGGCTTGAGGTCTCTCAAAGGACTCAACACTCGGGCTGTGGCCTGGGGCTGCAAGCACCTCAAGCTTCACCGGGGCTGGAAGAGAGCTCCCTCGCATAGCTGCTTGCAGGCCTCAGTTCCTCGCCAGCTGGCGGCCAGAGGACTCCGCTGCTCACTGTGTGGGCCTCGCCGTAGACTCCCTGAGTATCCTCACAGTGTAGCTTTCCCCACAGCAAGAGATCCAGGAGTGCACGTGCGAGACAGCAGCCTGTCTGTGCTGCTGTTCAGTCGCTAACTTGTGTCCGACTCTGTGACCCCATGGATTGCAACATGTCCGGCTTCCCTGTCTTTCACCAACTCTCAGACTTTGCTCAAACTCATGTCCATGGACTCAGTGAAGCCATCCAACCATCTCATCCTCTGCTGCCCCCTTCTCCTTTTGCCCTTAGTCTTTCCCAGCATCAGGGTCTTCTCTAATGAGTCGGCTCTTTGCATCAGGTGGTCAAAGTATTGGAGCTTCGCCCTCAATCCTTTCACTGAATATTCAGGGCTGATCTCCTTTAGGATGGACTGGTTTGATCTCCCCTGCTGTCCAAGGGACTCTCAAGAGTCTTCTCCAGCACCACAGTTTAAAAGCATCAATTCTTTGGTGCTCAGTCTTCTTTATGGTCCAACTCTCACATTCATTCTTAATTGCTGGAAAAACCACAGATTTGACTACATGGTTGTCATTCTGTAACCTAAGCTTGAAAATGACAACCTGTCACTTCTGCTGTTTTCTATTCTTAAGCAAATCCAGCCCACACTTAAGGGAAGGAAAATTAAACTCTACATCTGGAAGGGAGTAGTATAAAAAATTTGATTTACACTGTTGTATAAATTTCTGGCATACAGCAAAGTGTGTGTATATATATATATATATATCTAATTCTTTTCCATTATAGTTTATTAAAGGATATTATAGTTCCCTGTGCTATACAGTAAGACATTGCTTATCTGTTTTATACATAGTGAAAGTGAAAGTGAAGTCACTCAGTCATGTCTGACTCTTTACGATCCCATGGACTGTAGCCTACCAGGCTCCTCAGTCCATGGAATGAATTCTCCAAGCAAGAGTACTGGAGTGGGTTGCCATTTCCTTTTCCAGGGGATCTTCCCAACCCAGGGATCACACCCGGGTTTCCAGCACTGCAGGCAGATGCTTTACCGTCTGAGCCACCAGGGAAGCCTTTCTACATCGTAGTGTGTATCTATTAATCTCAAGGTCCTAATTTATCCCTTCTACCTCTTTCCCCTTTGGTAATCGTAAGTTGTCTATGTCTGTGAGTCTTTTTTTTTAAAGATAATTATATCCATTCACCTGCTGATGGGTTCTTAGATTGCTTCCATGTCTTGGCTGTTGTAAATAGTGCTATTATGAACATTAGGTGCATGTATCTTTTTGAATTAAGAGTTTTTGTCTTTACTGGATATGTGCCCCGGAGTAGGATTGCTGGCTCCTATGGTAGCTCTATTTTTAGTTTTCTAAGCAACCTGTATACCGTTCTCCACAGTGTTTGCACAAATTTACGCTCTCACCTACAGTGTAGGAGCATTCCCTTTTCTCCACACCCTCTCCAGCATTTATTATTTGTAGACATTTTGATGATGGCCATTCTGATTGGTATGAGGTGATACCTCATTGTGGTTTTAAATTACGTTTCTCTAATAATTAGCAAAGTTGAGCATCTTTTGGTATGCCTATTAGCCATCTGTTTGTCTTCTATGGAGAAACATCTAGGTCTTCTGCCCATTTTTTGATTGGATTGTTTTGTTATTGAGCTGTTTTGAGTGTGTATTTTGGAAATTAAGCCCTGTTGGTCTCATTGTTTGCAGATATTTTCTCCCATTCCATAGGTTGTCTTTTCTTCTTTTTCTGTGCAAAAGCTTATATTCTGCACAAAATCTTACAAGTTTAAGTCCTATTTGTTTATTTTTGCTTTTATTTCTATTTCCTCAGGAGACTGAGCTAAGAAAACAGTTACGATTTATGTCAAGAGAATGTTTTGCCTACATTCTCTTTTAGGAGTTCATGGTGTCATGTCTTATATTTAAGTCTTTAAGCTATTGTGAGTATATTTTTGTGTATGATGTGAGGGAATATTCTGACTTCATTGATTTTTACATGGCTGTCCAGCTTTACCAAAACTACTAGTGGAAGAGACTGTGGACATATTTTTGAAACAACCACATTTATGACACAGGTTACCCAATCTAGCTTATTCTTTTGTCTATGCTGCTAAGTCGCTTCAGTCGTGTCCGACTCTGTGCGACCCCATAGATGGCACAGCCCAACAGGCTCCTCTGTCCCTGGGATTCTCCAGGCAAGAACACTGGAATGGGTTGCCATTTCCTTCTCCAGTGCATGAAAGTGAAAAGTGAAAGTGAAGTTGCTCAGTCATGTCCGACTCTTAGTGACCCCATGGACTGCAGCCCACCAGGCTCCCTCCATCCATGGGATTCTCCAGGCAAGAGTATGGAGTGGGGTGCCATCAGCAGAGGTCATAAATGTTTTTTCTATAAGGGCAGTTGTTGTTCAGTCACTCAGTCATGTCTGACTCTCTGTGTCACTGCAGCACGCCGGGCTTCCCTGTCCTTCACCGTCTCCTGGATCTTGCCCAAACTCACGTCTATCGAGTCAGGGATGCCATCCAACCATCTCATCCTCTGTTGTCCCCTTCTCCTCCTGCCCTCAATCTTCCCCAGCATCAGGGTCTTTTCCAATGAGTCAGTTCTTCATATCGGGAGGCCAAAGTATTGGAGCTTCAGCATCAGTCCCTCCTATGAATACTCAGGATTGATTTCCTTTAAGATTGATTGTTTGATCTCCTTGCAGTGGAAGGGACTTTCAAGAGTCTTCTGCAACACCATAGTTCAAAAACATCTATTCTTCGGTGCTCAGCCTTCTTTATGGTCCAAGTCTCACATCCATACACGACAACTGGAAATTTAGATAGCTTTGACTATACAAACTTTTGCTGGCAATGTGATATCTCTGCTTTTTAATACCGTGTCTAGGTTTGTAATAGCCTTTCTTTCAAGGAAAAATTCTCTTTGAATTTCATGGCTGCAGTCACCATCCACAGTGATTTTGGAGCCCAAGAAAATAGTCTGTCACTGTTTCCATTGTTTCCTCATCTATTTGACATGAAGTGATGGGACCAGATACCATGATTTTCATTTTTTGAATGTTGAGTTTTAAGCCAGCTTTTTCATTCTTTTTCACCTTCATCAAAAGGCTCTTTAGTTCCTCTTTGCTTTCTGCCATAAGGGTGGTGTCATCTGCATATCTGAGGGACCAAATGGTAAATATTGTAGGCATTGTGAGCCACACTGTTTCTGGGGTAGCTACTTAATTCTGCCATTGTACAGCAAAGTAGCCAAAGGCAGTGCGTAAAGAACTGAGCGTGGCTTTGTTCCAGGATGTATGTATGTGTTAAGTCACTCAGTCATATCTGACTCTTTGCAACCCCGTCGCCTATAGCTCGCCACGCTCTTCTATGGGGATTCTCCAGGCAAGAATACTGGAGTGGGTTGCCATTTCCTTCTCCAGGGGATCTTCCCAACTTCCCAGGATCAGACCTGGGTCTCCTGCATTACAGGCAGATTCCTTACCATCTGAGCCACCAGGCAGTATAAATGTAGACATTTATAAAAATAGTCATTGGGGAAGATTTGGTCCATGGGCTATGGTTGGCTGACCCCTAGTCTGCAGCTGAAGAGATTTTTGGAAGTCCAGCAAACTTACTTTTCTTGCCATTTGAATCCTATTTCAAAAGAAATTCATCCACATGGCATGGCTGTCTTATCTACCACCATCACAGTTCTAGCAGCTTGATATTTTAGTGGTGAAATACTAGGAAGACAGGCAATTTTGATTTAGGTGAAGAAAATGTCAGAAAATAGTATTCTAGTCCTTGTTTTCTGGGAAACAGAAGGAACATAAGTGTGAAGGAGAAGAGCTAACTTGGTATGACAGGAACAAGAGTGTCTTCATTCTGTTTTATCACTGAAGTTGAAATGAGGCAAGAAGTCCAAGAGGGGATGCTTGCTAGATATCTAGAACTGTGGGGCTAGACTACAGCATTCAGCTTTTGACTCAAGGTGTGAATTATGGGATCTACCTTCACAGAATTCCTATAGTTCTAAGGAACCCTAAGTTCACTAAAGTGAGTTTACCAGGCAAGACAGACTTGTGAGGTCCAAAGATGGGGTAGGAGATAGAAGCTGCTTATAGGGAGTAAGTCAGGGATAACCAGACTTCAGAGCTAGAACTCACCTCACACTGGGTGGTGGTAAACATTTATTTTGTGATATTCATAAATAACCTTTATTTCTAGTAACATAGGGTTAAACATAAAATTTTTAGAATTTCTCCTTCCTTGTTCCTTAGGTTTGACTTTGCAAATACTAACTTGTCTCAGGGCCATTTAATATTAAGCTTATATGATCAAGCAAAGATGGGGCTGAAATTCCACTTTTTCTCCATATTCATTTGCAGTGGAATTTTTAACTTGTATACAGTAATTTCCTGCTTAAATCATACATAGTCCTGAAGAAAACAGTTGATCAAACTCACTCTTAAAAAGTTATATTTTTTAAAGCCCCAAATATAATCATTTTAGGTTCAACTTAAATCTGTTTACTGAGAGGTGCTTTGGAAATGAAGACTATGCTGCTGGCAAATTATTTCTCAAAGCAGTTAGTTTTTGCTTTCAAGCTACCACATGGCCTCTGATGACCCTATTTAGGTAACTGGGAAAAACATCAACACTATTTTGCTCTGTAAATAAAAAGAATGAAATTTTTAAAAATTTTGCTGCAGCCTCCTTTGTGGTGATTTCATCAAACAAACTTATTTTAAGTAAATAATTCTTAGGCATAAAATGATGACATGAGGACAGTGTCTTCTCTTTTTAAGGTGCTCATTGCTGGGAAAAGAACAAAGACTTGGAACTTCAGACAACACGTTTCTTAGCTTGTGATGGAAAGTGTGTAAATTAAATGTCAAGAGGAAACCAGGCTGTGGAAATCTAATCCAGTCAGTGTGCCTCCAACCCAAGAGCTGAATTCATCCTTGTCAGGTAAGATGCTAAAAGCCTAGACTTTCCAAAAACATAATGAACTATTCCAGTTTTACTAATAACTTTATTTAAATAAGAAGACACAGGAACTTCTATACTGAAAAATACAAAACAAAAGCCACACATTTCCTTGTGTAAAGCCATATTGTATGGTAACTCAAATACTGTTCAGCGCAGTGTAGAATTAAACAGTACAACTATATACAAAATTTAAACAATCTCTGACAAATTTCTACAGCTGGATGTAGGATACATTTGAGCTCAACAACTTCTGGGAAATTTACATGGCAAAGCATAAGCTTTAACACATTTGGTTCAAAACTTTAATATATGCTAAGAACAAATGTACAACACAATATTTAGTTTTCTCATGAGAAAATAAAAGCACATGTCACTATAAATATCGTACATCAGATTTCATTACCAAAAAAGCATATTCAGTCCATCGTTCAGAAATTGATATTGATACTATTGCATCTTATTTGGACAAAAGCAGAGTATAAGATCAACACATTATGTAATGCTAAACCAGATATCAGAAGTTAATGGAGCTCATATTTATCTTACAGAACTAATAATTTTCTCCCTTTAACCATAATCTACAAAATATAGTATTTTCATCAAGGCCTGAGATTATTAGGGTTAAAGGTGTCTTCTGCTGAATAGATTGTTTTAAAAGGTTCCCCTGTGAAAATGGTGAAAGTAAACTGAGTCTTTCCCATGACAGTCTCCTACGATATAACACTGACTAATTGAAAGGAGCCAGAATGCACCTTCAGGAGAGAATATTACTGCAAACTTTGGTGGAAAGAAGATAATTGGGATCATGACAAAATAATACACTGAACACATACACAAACATATACACACACATATATATATCATTTCTTAAAAAAAAAAAATCAATGGTGTTGCTTTCTTCTTTATCACATCTTCCTTCTTCAACCTCCTTAGAAAATAAAACAAAGGAAAACCAGGAATGACTGAAAGGAACTGAAACGCTCCTGTAACTGTAGGCACCTTGTTCCCCTAATTCCTCAGAAAATCATGCCGTACACTTTAGGTGCAGATCAAACAACTGTTTTATTGAACTGAAGGAATAAAAACACAGAAACTTCTCTCCCCTTTTGAACATACTCTTTGTGCTGCAGAAAACAATGTCAGAAGTTGGGCTCTCTCGCGGACCAATCAGGAACATCTAGGGCTCTCTTCACACTTCAAAAAGTTACGTCAAGTCTGCAGGTTCAAGGCTCTTTACTTGGGTTTATGGTCTACTCCATGCTTCCAAAATATGAACAGAAGTATTCATGGTATTATTGTGAGAGGCTTAAATGAAACAGCTCCACACCGCTTGCACTTGCAAGTCACCAAATAACCTATTTTGAATTCTGAGACTCACATATGCTCTCTCTACATTAAAACAACTCATGCACCTGAACTGCTTGAGGAAAATAACCAAAGTGTGTCATTTCTTAACCTGCAGATTCAAGAATTTCCAAAAGAGAAATGAAACGTGACTATGCCTTTAGACAGATCAGTAGCATTTCGTGACCCCGATGGCCAACATAAACAGAAAAGCCTCAGCCATCCTCTGGGAAATGACACCTGACATTCTTGTCTTTAGCACCCACACACACTGGGGGAATGTTTTGTGCAGCCTAGTACCTGATGCTTTATTTGCAACATTGTATCAGTCATTAACTGAGCAACACCTGAACTTGTTAAAAAAAAAAAAAGCCACATCTACACATGTTGAAACAGTGAATACAACAGTTGTTTTACTTGTAACCCCGTGACAACAGTGATGTCAGACACCACGGATTTGCTGGTTCTCCTCGCGTTCACCCTTGTCCAGGATTTCTGTTCTCCTAGGGTTGAATGCACTTCTTATTCTAAGAATGTGGAATGTAATGAGGAAAGGAAATGCATAAAGAAGAAAAGGCAAAAGAGTGCTGTTCCCTCTTTAGCTTTTTAGCTGTGAAATAGTTACTATCCCAATATGATATACATTCCAAGTTACCTGAGTTTAGACTTCAACTGAAGTACCTGAAGCTAGGCCATAGGGTGGGCCCTGTGCAACTGTTGTGGCCATTTGTTTATTTTTTGCATTGTATGTATTACAGAAGTTAGAAACAAACACCTGGATCAATTGTAAACATAATCCTGAAGTACAGTATTTTTCCATAGGACAAAACACAGCAAGACATTTTCTATTTAGACAGGCAACTTTCTGATATAGAGCTTATTTATACTGAAGATTTGGGGACAAAACACAGGACACAGTACTAATCTGTCAAACATACTATGAAATGCATAGTCTCCACTTAGAAGGCTGAATGACACACACATTTTGCAAGCATTACTGCTTTCCACAAAAACTGCTGAAGAGGAGTTCCGTCCCTGCCAAGGTAAGTGTTGAGATACTTGATGATTCTGATTCAGTATTCTGTTGGTGGTGGTGGCGCTGTCAGAAAGTCGGTCACTCCATGCAGATGGGTGTCTGAGATCTAGCTCTAATGCGTGGGACACAGGGCGGAGGCCAGCTCCCCCTTGCTTTAGATGACCACGTAGTTGTGAGCGGAGATGTGCTCCTCGCCCGGCAGCTCCTGCAGGAGCTGCTGCTGGGATGGCTGCTGGACAGAGGCCTCAGCGCTCACGGAGCCCGCTATGCTGGTGTCGTCAGAAAGGGATGTGAAGGAAACCCGGGAGGAGAGCTGCTCGACGGTCAGGGTGGCCAGAGCCGAGCTCTGGCCCGAGTTAGGAGAGTTCTTGAGCATCAGGTCGGAGGCAGGGAGAAGAGGGCCTAGGAGTTTTACAGGACAGAAAGCTGATCCGGTTGGGATGAAATTAACCTTGTTTTTGTCAGGACATGAAAAGAGAGGGGCTGAGATAGGCTGACGAGACCTAAAACCATAAAACAAAATTAGGTTTTACAATCATTAAAAAAGTCAAGCATTTTCCAAATTAACTGGAGTTCTCTAAAACGGCTAAAATGTGAATGGCAGGGAATGGATTCAGTGTACACAGAGGGATAAACATCTTCCATAGCACAAGTCAGCTGGCATACTACTGATGTACACAGCACTGAGGTGATATTGAAAACAAAAGGATTTTCAGAAGGATTGGGCAGACGAAAATGTTTCTGAGATTAGTTTGCTTTCATTTATTTAGAAACGTGGATTATGCAATGTTAAAATGATCTCTTCTGTTAAGTACATGGCAGAGGGATTACCCCATCAGATATTTAGTTTTAAGTACTTCCTCCTTTTTCTGTATCTCTTTATGTACTTCGTAATTCTACTAATACAGATTAGGAAAAATAAGAAAAAGTTTCAGTAGTTTCTTGTAGAGTCAGTCAGCCCAACAGAGCAGCGTCCACAAGCCCTTCATCTCCCCCATTCCTGCGAACTACGCTGTCACCTCCTACAAGACCAGTCTCTGTCCCCTTTGAGGTTACAGGAGTGCAGCAGCCTCCACCAGGCAAGCCTCCACTGGGACAGGGGGCGAGCAAACCCAAGAGCCACACACTCTTTTTATTTTGAGCTGTTCTGCCAAGTATTTACAGCATGAATCTCTTTTCCTTGAATTTTCCTATTTTATACATCCTGAACTTTCAAAAAGAATTTTAAAAACATCTGGGGAACAGCAAGTCTGAATTCAATGAATGCACATGCTTGATGCGTCTACAGGGAAGGAGACGGTCCCTCCGGCTGGTGGGGCCACTGTGGCGAAGGCCACGCACATGCAGGCATTCACTGTGCTGCTGCAGCTGTCTGTTTTCTTTAGCCATCTAAATTAATAGAGCTTATGAAAGGAAAATTCTTAAAGATTCAAAATTGATCTTGTAGGTAGTAGGGATGAATTTCTAAGTTTCTCTGTGTTAGCGTATTTCCAGCACACAGACTCTTAATTCTCCTTAAGTCAGATCTCTTTGGCCGATTGAATTCTCTTTTCATAATTTGCTTCTGAAACACATTATCAGCTGGACGGAGTAGTTGATTCATCTGTAATCAACTGGTCTCAGTAAAAGCTTTACAGCTTTGCAGATCCCAGCTGATAGAAAAGACATTACTTACGCCATTTCCTCAAAGACCTTCACTCGCTCACATCCCTCTGGGGGCTCCCGTTTGAACATGTAGCTGTTGTTTGGTTTGGGAGATGAAGCATACTTGGGTAGCGGTGAGCTACTCCCACTGTCTGTAAATTTAAAGCAGTTACATTAACTAGTGATTGAAAGTTCTTTTAAATTAAATGTGATTTCCAAACAAGCAGCCTTTTGCACGATTTAGCCACTGCCGCCCCTTGGCTTCCACCACAGAGCTTCCTTCATTGCAAAGCTCTTTCTAACATCCTTGTGTTGCACATTTCTTATAAATAAAAGCTTCAATGCAACAGAAGTCTGCCATACCACAGAACATAAAAAAGCTGATAGTTTGGTCCAGAAAACGGTATTTTGAGTAAAGCAGAGCTGTAATCCTGAAAATAAACACATCATTATGTATTTCAAAAAGGTAAACAGATGGGGTAATATGTATAAGCCATGCAGAAGAATTACAAGAGTTTAGGATACAGGGTTCTCTATATTTTCTCACTTTTCAACTGACTTAATTGAATATCTTAATTTGTGGTATAATCTTTATTACGAAAGCTGTTAGCAGAAATGTTACTAAGTACTATGAATGACATGTATGCAGGGAAAAACGGTTTTATAAGACAATATACTTTCCCTTGGCCCACAATGAAAAAGGTAATGCTCAGAACTCTGCTTTTTAAATGTCTATATAAAAGAACTTTTTGAGCACTATTTGTATTTTTGCTGCTGGAAGCATGAGGAATCTAAAAGCATCTTCGTATTTTTGACCAAAAAGAAACGGTCTATTCATGAAAAGCCATAAAACCTATATGCAATTTCTTCCTTTCCTACCTGGCAAAGGATTTTGGAAATTCAAATCCACCAAAATGTGTCATTATCTTTTTAAGATGCCAAGTTGTAAAGCCAGTAACATACCTGTATAAATACAGTGGTCGTATTTAAACAAATTCTGACTTAAAGCAAAACCAATCCTCAATGCTAAAATACTAAGCACATGACCTACTGAGGATATATTATTTTCATACATATTTTGAAAGATGGCATTAGTACCATTTACAGGTGTCACGATTTTGATAAGTTGCTTCAGTTTAAGATTCAGTGCACAGTCCAACAGTCATAATCTGAGTAACAGGTTTTTTTAAATCATCATTTATGAAGTATAGTACACACTTAAAAAGTAGACTCTTGAGGCACACTTATAGTGTATTTGGTGAATAATTCAAAGAGCATCTATGTAAGTCGTGGGAGTGCAGATGTGTGCTTGTGGTTGTATATGGCAGTATCTCTGGCTGGGAAATCATTGCCTGCAAAATAACAAGGCCACGTTACTGGGAAACCTAAGAGAACCACACAGTCTCTCCATCACTACACAGGTCCATACAGATTATTTATAGTCTCTTGGAAGGAATGAAGTTTCAGAATTAAGCTGGGTTTCTTCAGACTTGAGGATTTTCTTAGATTCAGCTTTTCTTTTTCTTTTTTTTTCCTTTTTAAAGTGCTTGACAAATGGCAAGGGAGCACAAGGAATAGTTTTTCTCTTAGGGAGATGCAAAACATCACAAACCTGACTAGAATCTGGGCTTCCTGCTACTTGAGCTAGGCTAGACGAAACAACTGGTATACCTCCACGGTCTACCGTGAGACCTTGAATTCAGGTGATACCAAGATTACAGGTTGACCTTACTATCCAAACGACCAGCCTTGCCGAGGACCTCCATGAAGAAGTAGCTGTGGCATGTGGTGGCCCTTGGGGAGGACTGGTGGCGACCTGCCCCACTGCCTGCAGGATAGGCTCAAAACCATGGGCTCGATGCCTTTCACTAGCCTTTTCTGCCATCAGCAGAGGGGGTGGCCATGTCAGCAGTCAGGCATCCACCCTATTATCATGTAGGGAGTCATCCTGGCCACAGTCTTTTGTTTCCTATTTCTGGCCACATCACCAGAACTACATGATTTCTCTCATAACCTCATTGATGGTTTCAAGGGACCTTCTCAGAATGGAAAGCTAGCTGTTGAGCTGGAAGCTGGATAATCTGCAAAACTGTCTTCCTATTAACAATCTACAGTGAATTAGAGAGTAAATGGTTTTTCTTCTTAAAATTTTTCTAGTATCAGAGAGGCTTATATTTATACAGAGTTTTACCTACTTGAAAATTCTTTTTGGGAGGGGGAGAGTGATTAATGTTTAAAGAAACACAGTATACTGCTGTCCCAGAAAGATGGTATTCAGTGCTATTACCTTGCCTTTTCAATAAAAACTATTTGTAGAAAACACACATGCACAAACGCACACACACACACATATGTATGTGTGCTTGTGTTTTACATCTAATGTTTGGTGCTGGAAAGACAAAGTGTGAAAGAAAAAATATTGGTGCAATCAACAGATTTCTTAAACCTGTTTTTCCCCCTAAGGTAAATACGCAATCTGATAAGAGTATAAACAGGAAAAAGGAATAGAGATAACTTGCTGTGGTTTTAGCTCTGTGACTTGCTGCATAGTTCTATAACCTTCAACACAGCTGCCTCTCTAAGTTTCTATATAACTACAGGAATTGCCATTCCTAAGTAAAATTCTGTAATCTGGGGGAGGGATAGTTAGGGAGTTTGGGACTGACATGTGCACACTGCTACATTTAAGATGGATAACTGACAAAGAAGAGGGCTTCCCTGGTGGTTCAGACAGTAAATAATTCACCCGCAATGCAGGAGACCCAGGTTTGATCCCTGGGTTAGGAAGACCCCTTGGAGAAGGGAATGGCAACCCACTCCAGTAGTCTTGCCTGGAGAATTCCATGGACATAGGAGCCTGGTAGGCTACAGTCCATAGAGGTCACAGAATTGGACATGGCTAAGCAAATGGCAATCCACTCCAGTACTATTGCCTGGAAAGTCCCATGGACAGAGGAGCCTGGTAGGCTATAGTCCATGGGGTCACAAAGAGTCGGACACAACTGAGTGACTTCACTTTCACTTTCAAGCAACTAACACTTTCTACCAACGAAGACCTACTGTCTAGCACAGGGAACTATGCTCAGTATTATGTAAGAATCTTAAGTGGGAAAGGAATTTGAAAAAGGATAGATACAGGTGTATGCATAAGTGAATCACTCTGCTGTACACCTGAACCTATCACAACATTGTTAATCAACTATACTTCACTGTAAAAATGTTTTTAAAAACACGTTCTAACATACAAAAGAGGGGAGGTGTACCAAAATATTTTTTTGCTTTATAAATGGTGTGCTTTAAAAACAACTCCCATGAACAACTCATTACACCCATTCCAGACTTGGTTGTCTAACTTCTGCATGTGGAAGCCTGTGTTGAGTTTGATAGCCACATTTCAGTAACCACACGTGAGGTTAAGTATGCCTGCTCAGGAGATTCAGGATGAAGTCTCGTGGTAATCTGTATTCAATCCCTTTTGTTCACAAGCATGATACATTTTCTCATTCTGTTATTCCATGTTAAGACAGTAACTAGACATGTTATTGAGATTAAGTTAAATGTTACCTTATATTCTTATAACTTCATAAGCCATATGAATTATGAAATTAAATGTGATGAATATGAATATTTATATATATGTCTGCATCCACAATAGTTTCATCTATATTTATAATAGAATCAGCCAGATCTGGAAACATTTTATTGACTATTATAAAAGATTATACTTAAGCAGGTACCATATTTACAATTAAAATATAAGTAGTATTTTTAAACACATGATAATGAACTAAAGCTTGAAAAAATTAAAGATATTGAAGTCTGAAATTCCAGTTAGAAACAAATCTCATTAAACTTTGTGTTTTTGTAGTTTTCTGAATTTCTGCTTATGTACAGCCTCATTACTTCTGGTGTGTTAAGTTGCATGGCACACAATTCTAGTATTAAAGACGGTAGATATAAAGTTGCTTCATTTATGTAGGAAGGTATATAAGATCTCTGCCATGGTTCTACTCTAGCCCTAAGTCTTTACATGTGCTTTATCTTCTACTATCAGATTACTTTATCAAATTAAGTAAAATTAATTCTAATATAAACAGTATAATTACAGGGCAGTGGTTCTCAACCCTGGTTTCACATTAGACTCATCAGAAGATGTTTTAAAAATACTAATAAATGCCAGTGTTGAAACCTCATCCCTGCAGAGGTTCTGATTTAATTAGTCTGGGGCCCCTTTCCCAGGCATGTGCTGTCCCCACCCCCCCATTTTTTCTGGTAAAGCTCCCAAATGCTTTTGAAGTATAGCCAGCTTCGAGGGCCAGTTATGAAAAGGTTAAGACACTGGTTTGGAGTCAGGCCACCTGACTTCTCTCTAGGCCCAACTGCATGGCCGAGGAACAGTGCTATCCTTTGTGCTTTGATATCTAAAGTGGGAATAACTACTGATATGATGGTTGTGGAAAAAACCTGTGTCCCTGAAACACAGCAAGCTCTCAACAAATACTGCTAAAATAGTAGAAAGAAGACATCGTTACCAATTTACCAATTAAACTATGGTGAGCCATTCAGAAATTAAATGCCTATTCCATTCTGTTGGCAGAAGAGAGTAACAGAAATGTCCCTTTTAATAGAGCTGCACACTAACTTTATCATGTTATATAAAAGATGGCATCTTTTAGCATACGGAGATGTATCATTCTGAAATTTAACAACAAAGCCTAAAGTATACAGATTCTATAGATTCCTCTACAAAGAAAATATTTATTATATGTGCAGCAACAGCCAGTAGAATATAATTGTTATTTTAATTCTAGTATGAAAATGACTTCTTTTACAGAAGATGTGGTACATATACACAATGGACTATTACTCAGCCATAAAAAGAATGAAATAATGCCCTGTGCAGCAACATGGATGGACTTGACTTGGAGGACACTATGTTAAGTGAAATAAGTCAGAGAAAGACAAATTCTGTAGGACATCACTTATATGTGGAATCTAAAAGAATACAACAAAGTAGTGAATTTAACAAAAAAGAAGCAGATTTATAAATATGGAGAACTAGCAGTTACCACTGGAGAAAGGGAAATACGGAGGGGCAACACAGGGGTAGGGAAATGAGAGGCACAAACTATTAGGTATAAAATAAGCCACAAGTACAGGGGTAGGGAAATGAGAGGCACAAACTATTAGGTATAAAATAAGCTACCAGGATATACAATGAGGGTATAGTCACTATTTTACAATAACTGTCAACAGTTATAACCTATAATAATTGTGAATATTATATACCTATAATATATAACAGTATACAGTAACTATGCTTCAATTTAAAAAATTACTGTGCATTAGGAAATGAAATTATCAGTGGTAGTGTGATTTGATGGCCTAATGGAATCAATAGAAACAACTGTATACGCATGTCTTGATGACAAACTTTTGG
The DNA here is from genome assembly GCA_917880005.1 of Nanger dama. Classification (NCBI taxonomy): domain Eukaryota; kingdom Metazoa; phylum Chordata; class Mammalia; order Artiodactyla; family Bovidae; genus Nanger; species Nanger dama. The sequence goes on from CAKJTW010000007.1 coordinate 46,022,627, forward strand.
CAGTAGTTGGCATTACCTATTGTATTGAACACTTGTATTTTCAGTGAACTCCAAGATCAAACTGTGAAAGAGCAAGGAGAACATTTGACTTTTATAAACAGTTTCTAAGATTTCTCCATAATTTCAAAGTCAACCTTTTATGTGAAGGTTTGTTGTGTTTAGTTGCTAAGTTGTGTCCGACCCTGTCGCAACCCCATGGCTCCTCTGTCCATGGCACTTCCCAGGCAAGAATACTGGAGTGGGTTGCCACTTCCTTCTCCAGGGGATCTTCCCAACCCAGGGACTGAACCCATGTCTCCTGCATTGGCAGGTGGATTCTTGACCACTGAGCCACCAGGGAAGCCCTTATGAGAGGGTTACACAATTAAAAAGAAAAAACAATACAGCTATAGATAGACAGCTAAGATCTTTCTTAGATCAGCATATAGCAAAAGGTAAGGAGGAAAAAATTAACATTATAACCCTTGTCACTTGTATTTTGTTCTCAAATAAGACTGTGTTTTGAATTAACTGGGACTTACATTCCAAATGTTAGGCCCATGTTTTACATTTTATTCTGCATTCATTGAATTGATAATTTACAAATTAAGCAAAAAACTCTAGTTGCTCCTTTGTTCTTGTGTACTCAATACACAAGAGCTTCTTTTGCAAACATAATCCTGATAGGCAGCGCAACACTGCTTAGTATTGTCTTCAGATGTGACTTGACGTCACCAACATACTAACTAGTTCACTCAGACTTGTACACAAATGTGAACAAGTCACTCTGAATCTATCTGACATGGCAGTTAAAAATGAAAGCAAATCACCCTATTGAAGACAGTCTTCAAACCAATTTATAGACTAAAATCATGCCTCTTATTAATCACAACAGTAAAACTAAACTGAAAACAAATTTCAGATTACCCAGAATATTTTATATCTGGAAAAGTAATGTAATTAAGGATCTTAGGAGAGTTTTTCTGATAGAACCTTAGTATTCACATTCTTGAGCATTTCCAGGGACATCAGTTTTCAAAAATCTGAAAAACAGTGTTTCATATTAAAGTGCTCCAAAAGTGTCCTACAGAAGGAAAAATGAAAACTTCTAATAAAAGTTTCAGTATAATTTTGAATGTGCACTTATATATTTACACGGTGAAACAGAAGGCAAAACAAAATGCTATGTATCAATATTAGGTAAAAATTCAGTATTTCCCCTCTCTCCTCATTCTTGCTTAAAAGGAAATGGCATTATAACATTTCTAAGCAGATAACCAAACATAATGTTATACTTACATAACAGTCACCTGAAAGCCTGTTCCTTCTCTGACATTCACCGCCTTATTCACAGTGGTAATTGTTTTCCCATGTTCCAAGCTAGAACTTTGTTAGAACTCTGCCTTTATCCTCGGTTTTCTAACCCTTCACCTTGTACAGCTAATCAACCCCCATATGCTGTGGACTCTTCTTCTGTCTGTTTCTTCCAGTTCCTCTGCCTGTGCTATCCCTCCTCATCTTTGCCCAACACTTGTGGTTTCCCAACTAGAGCGCTGGGAAAACAATCTGCTGACACGCAGGAAGAAAGCTGGAGAACATTTATACATGTTTATTTTTTAATCCCTAAAAATAAGAAAACTTTACCAGTACATACTTTGTATATGCATTGAACTATGTACTTAGATAACTCAGAAATATATAAATTCACATTACAGATATAGATTAAAAACTGCTGAAAAAAGTGTGTAATAAGCCCAGTTTGGAGACTCAGGACTAGACTATTAAAACAGCATCTTATCTCCTCCTCTTAAAGTCTCTCTCCACTTCTGTAGCTTTATCCTTAGAGCTGGCCATGTCCTTTAGCTAACAAAAGTTCTTCACTTAGTTGTTTATTTCAGCAAGGCTGCAAGGCCCTTATGAAGCAGTGGCCTTCTACCTGCGTCTCCACTCTTACTGCTTTCTCCTCCCTACCACTTATCCCTGTGCTCCAGCCATATGATTCTGTACAATTCTCCACACACCAGGCTCTTTCACAGCTGAAGGACTGTGAAATGGCCATTCCTCTTGCAAAGGCAGCAACAAGTAGTGTGAAGTTCCTACAAAAGCTCTCTGTTGGCCTCTAGACTCCATAGACTTTAGGAAAGTTAACTTCATTTTTCTGTGCCTTAGGCTCCCCATTCTTAAAATAGTGACACTATCCCTACTCACAGGATTGTGGTAATATTACAGGAGATAAAAAGGTAAAGGCACCTGAGCACGTTTAATCATCCTAACAATCCTATAAGGCAGTGCCATCATTTCCCTTAATTTACAGGTCAGAAAACCAAGATGCAGAGAACCTGAGTAACTTGCCCAGAGATACACAACTAGACAGTGGAAGAGCAGAGATTCAGTGGCTGCAGCAGAGTCAGAGTCCATGACCATCATGCTGTCTGCATCACTGTTTTGATCTATCTCAACTGTAGTAGTGTCTTCGTGAGACCAGATGATCAAGTTCCAATCTAACATTCTAGGCTTCTACTTAAGAGTCTTAGAGCTTAGGCAACAGCTTCGCTGGGTCTGCCTTCTATTACAAAGGCACAGTGCAAAGGACGGCGTCAATGCTTCCTATTTCTTCTTAGAGGAACATAACAGATAACAGAAAGAAAAAAATTCAACAGGTTCACCTTTCCTCTGCTGCTGCTGCTGCTGCTGCTGCTAAGTCACTCCAGTTGTGTCCGACTCTGCAACCCCACAGACGGCAGTCCACCAGGCTCCCTTGTCCCTGGGACTCTCCAGGCAAGAACACTGGAGTGGGTTGCCATTTCCCCTTTCCTCTAGTCTACTTGATACCCCATTTTTTCCCTAGTCATGATCAGAGTATAAGATGAGATAGATTTTAGCAAAGTTACTTTCTTTTCTGTAATTTCAATAGGAAATACGAACTTTATGGCTTCTTTCTCACCAAAGACCTGTTATCACTGTTAGCATAACCTTAGAGTGGTTACTCTTTACTGTCTTTTTTGGGGTAGCAGGGAGGATTATCCTACTCTTCCCAAACATTCAAAAACCTAACATATATAATTAAATAACTTAAAAGGATTCTATTGTTCTTAACAATATATTCTGTAAAAAATGGACATACCATGAAGAAAGAATACTCAAAAATCTCCACTAATCATTACTTTATACTAATGATAGGCAGCACTGTAGTTGTTGAGGATAAAGTAATGAGCAAATTAAAGTTGCCTGCTCTTGACGGAGCTTATATCATAGTAAATAGATAACTGGAGATTAAGTGAAATTACATATGCATCCATGCTCACTAGTGTCTGAGTCTTCTGCAACCCCGTGGACTGTAGCCCGCCAGGCTCCTCTGTCCATGGGATTCTCCAGGCAAGAATACTGGGATGCATTGCTATTCCCTTCTCCAGGGGATCTTCCCAACCCAGGGATGGAAATTATATATATCAAAATTATATATGCAGGCATATAAATAAATTTTGGTTTGCTTTTGTTTTATAGACTCTAGGTTGTAAATGCTAGAAGTGAGTTGTATACTTACTAATAATTTTGAATTAAGAATAGTAACTCATCCACAGAAAGTTAGCACAGCACTTGCCATTAGTACAATTGTAAACATTCCAGAAAGAGTGGGGAAAGGCATTTACTGGATGATTAAACACTCAGATAATGTGAATATATATAATTTCAGATGCAATCTTGAAAAGCAAAACAGGGAAGATGAACTTAGGGATATAATTCTCCAGAAGTTCAGTTTTTAACCTATGGAATAACTCCTTTGTGGGGGTAAGAGTTCTACACTCTTTGTAATTTTACCACGGAGAGGTTCTTCTAGGATAATAAGCACCTAGAATTATGTGGGGATAAGCTTTTAATCGAGAAACAGATCAAGGCTCAAACGAAGTGATTTTCAAGGTGTGGTGGCTAAAACAAGTATATCTAACATATCTATTTTCACAATATAAACCACAAAGAAAAGTTCCACAAAATCTTGGCCGATGAGGCTGTCTAGAAGATGGAGAGTTAAAGTATGTTAAGGGCAAACATCAAAGAGTGTTAAGAAACAAGCCCTAAAGATGACTGCAAATAGAGTTTAAAATGTATATAAAAGGAATAAGATATCAAAGAGAGTCAAAAGTATGGCTAGGGTCAGCCCTAGACTCTGAAAAGATAAAACTCTTTCTTTGTTTCCTGCAACTATGGACTTCTCAGTCCTAATACCTACTGTTTAGAAGTATTAATGAATTAAATCATGGTATGAGTTACTGATGTGCACTAGCCTTGGAAACTCCACCCACATGATATACACTGTTCCTGTGGGGAGACCCAGTTTAAGTTCCAAGTAGCCAATTTATGGAATCTTGGAATACAGCTCCTGGTGGTTGGCCTGAGTAGAATGGTTCAGTTGACTTCATGATTAGAATAATCAATGTTTCCACAATATTTCGCAAAACTGCAGATTTTTATAACAACTGCCTAAGTGAACTGTGCCAAAGATCAACTATAAGTGGCAGACTGAAGTCTAGATTTTGTGACTTGGTACCAATAAGGAAAGCTGGCAGAGCTGCTGAAAGAATTAATATTTGACACTGACATTTACATTATATAACTGACTGTTTTTCTCCCTTGCATTTTGGGCGTGATAAGGCAGAATTTAAGCTAACTAATCATAGGGTATATTCTTCAGATGTAAAGATGAGAACTCTTATTCTGGGTCCCTGAATTCTCCACAGAAATCATTATGTAGAACTGTGGCTGTTACTTGGTTAGTTAGCCAAGCAACATTACACATGATAGCTGGCTGCCTTCAGCCTTTAAGTCACTGGAAAAATCTGTCCAAAAATCACCCAACTCAAAAAACTAAAACATGAAAATAGTCTCTTAAAGGCTAGACTTTTCTTAATAAAGTGTTTTTGTCCTGGCACTGCAATTGAAAGAACCAAAGAAAAACCAACATGCTAATCAACTAAAATTATTTTATAGATCTCAAAGTATACATGTGTCATGGAGAAAAACATATGTTAGGGATAAGCAGAAATAACAAAGTCAGGAAAAGGATAAGTATATAGCACATGAACACTAGAAAAATAATCACACCAGCCCATCTCTCATTAGAGCAGTATACTCACATGCCTATCCCTCTCCCGTGTGCATGCCAGTTCTGGATGTCTAACCTAGCTAATCCACAACAGCAACTACAGAAGGGGTAAAGGGGAAGTCGCTCAGTCGTGTCCGACTCTGTGCAACCCGTGGACTGTAGCCCACCAGGCTCCTCTGTCCATGGGATTCTCCAGGCAAGAATACTGGAGTGGGTTGCTATTTCCTTCTCCAGGGGATCTTCCCGACTCAGGGATCGAACACAGGTCTCCCGGGTTGCAGGCAGACACTTTAACCTCTGAGCCACAAGGGAAGCCACAGAAGAGGTAGGTACTCCAAATCAATCTAAACCTCTTAGAAATCTATAGCTTCCCTTTTTTCTTTACAGGAAATAAATATAAAGCAAAAGATCAACTTAAGCTTTACTGTGGAAAAGTGAAAACTATAAGCTAGAATTAGTATTGTAAAAATTGGGCTGTTCATAGGGAAGCAGTGAGTTAGAGATTATTCTATAGTTTGAATGACTTAAAATGTAAAAATTGCAAAACTGACAACTCCCTTTCCTTTGTACCTTTAGTATTCTGAACATACTTGTGTAATAGTGTATTATTTTTTAACACTACTATTAATCCTTATTAGAGTATAAAGCTCTTAAAAATAGGTATCACATTTTCCTCTTCTCTATTTCCCCACTGTCCAGTAGAGTGCCTGACATATAGTAGATGCCTAAAAATATATCTTGAATAAACCAGAAGCATTAACTCAGCTGAAATACATACACCTCCACTCTCAATCCTAAAATACATGTATATGTATGATACAGACACATATACATACATATATAAAAGAGATGCTTTTTAATTTTCCTTACAAAGAAGGTAGTTGATTTGAGAACTAAAAACTGAACATTGTAATAGGTCACACAGTTTTCCAGAAAACAGTAATATAAACTTATCTTAATTACAAAGTAATGCAGTTCCAGAAAAACATCTATTTCTGCTTTATTGACTATGCCAAAGCCTTTGACTGTGTGGATCACAATCAACTGTGGAAAATTCTGAAAGAGATGGGAATACCAGACCACCTGACCTGCCTCTTGAGAAACCTGTATGCAGGTCAGGAAGCAGCAGTTAGAACTGGACATGGAACAACAGACTGGTTCCAAATAAGAAAAGGAGCACGTCAAGGCTGAATATTGTCACCCTGCTTATTTAACTTCTATGCAGAGTACGTCATGAGAAACACTGAGCTGGGAAAAGCACAAGCTGGAATCAAGATTGCTAGGAGAAATATCAATAACCTCAGATATGCAGATAACACCACCCTTATGGCAGAAAGTGAAGAGGAACTAAAAAGCCTCTTGATGAAAGTGAAAGTGGAGAGTGAAAAGTTGGCTTAAAGCTCAACATTCAGAAAACTAAAATCATTGCATCCGGTCCCATCACTTCGTGGGAAATAGATGGGGAAACAGTGGAAACAGTGTCAGACTTTATTTTTGGGGGCTCCAAAATCACTGCAGATGGTGACTGCAGCCATGAAATTAAAAGACAGTTATTCCTTGGAAGATAAGTTATGACCAACCTAGACAGCATACTGAAAAGCAGAGACATTACTTTGCCAACAAAGGTCCGTCTAGTCAAGGCTATGGTTTTTCCTGTGGTCATGTATGGATGTGAGAGTTGGACTGTGAAGAAGGCTGAGTGCCAAAGAATTGATGCTTTTGAACTGTGGTGTTGGAGAAGACTCTTGAGTGTCCCTTGGACTGCAAGGAGATCCAACCAGTCCATTCTGAAGGAGATCAGCCCTGGGATTTCTTTGGAAGGAATGATGCTGAAGCTGAAACTCCAGTACTTTGGCCACCTCATGTGAAGAGTTGACTCACTGGAAAAGACTCTGATGCTGGGAGGGATTAGGGGCAGGAGGAGAAGGGGATGACCGAGGATGAGATGGCTGGATGGCATCACTGACTCGATGGACATGAGTCTGAGTGAACTCCGGGAGTTGGCGATGAACAGGGAGGCCTGGCGTGCTGCGATTCATGGGGTCGCAAAGAGTCAGACACAACTGAACAACTGAACTGAACTGCCTCAAAGGTACATTGGTAAGTATATTAAGAAACTTATGTCATGAGGTCTTAAATTTCCAAACTGAGGCAGTTTTGTAGAAAATGGAAAAGTGTCTTAAATGATTCTGCAATCTCCTTAGTTTCTAAAGAAATTTTTTAAAAAATGACTATTAGTCACACCCAACACTATTTATTCAATTTTACTACATACCAGGAGTTGTACTAAGCACTTTGTTCCAATATCTCATTTAATCCCAACAGTGGTATGAAGTATGAAAACAAGTATTAGCACCTTGTTTTACTAAGAAAACAATTTTTAAAAAAACTGTTGGCCTTAGAGATAATCTGGACCAATGTTTTCATTTTACATTAAAAACAAAACAAAACATACGAGGAACAGAACATTAACAGGCAGTTATCTGGTAAAAAGAATAAAAGCGTATAGAAAAAATATATACAACCAAAGGCAAAGTCTTAGGAAAAAGTCTAACTTCCCTAAAAAATTATCAGAATTCAGGTTATTATACTATCTCAATGAGATACATGTGTTCCTATGCTAAATCATAGGGACAACCTAAGTGTCCATGAACAGATAAATAAAGAGAATTTGTTTCTAAGTGGCTGTGAGACTGCCTCATCAAATATAGGCCCATAGAGGCCGAGAAAGCAACCTCATAATCAGCTAACCAAAATGGAACTCATCTATCAATTTCCTAATATATTTCCCTTTTGGTTCAGCATCTCAATTATCCACAGGATTATACATAGAAGAAAACAAAACTCCAGAATTTACTGCCTAGCCTTATATCACTGTTATTTTTACTTTTCCTTTTAACCCAACTACAGGTGCTAATAAGTAGCAAAAGTGATTTGCACTTATCCTTTTTACTGGTATAGCAAAAAATACAGGTTTTGGAATCAATCAGACAATATTTGCTTTACTATTTTCCACCTGTGCATCCTAAAACAAATTATGATTATTAACTTTCAAAACAAACTCTGCTACTAGAAGCAAGGTGTGTTCTTGTTTTATTATGAAACATCCATATTAAAAATGTGAGGAACTGATTGACATGTCTGCTGTGGTAGGACGCCTTAGCGTATTGGAAGTTCCCTAGTCTGACTATCCTTGAAACTGAGATTCCACTTGAAGCAGAGAGATGCCTAATTAACGTTCTACTTTCAATACATTCTTAATGGAGGAAGAGAACTCCAAGGCTCCCAGTAAGGAAAGGGCAAAATGAAAGGGGAGAAGCGTTGATATCCACCCACAGAAATAAAAGCAGATGATGAAGTCCAAGGCAGTTTCCCTCTAAAATCTCAGCAGAGAGTCAGGTATAATGATGACTGAAACAAGCCAGACCAAAAGAACACAGATTGCATCATTTCATTTCTGTGAAATCCAGTAATGGGGGAAAATTAGGCTACAGTGATGGAAGTGAGAACAGAGGTTACTTCTAGGCAGAGGGGAGAAGGATTCTGTCTGGAAAGGGAGCTAAGGAGCCTTCTGGAATGCAAAAATGTTCTGTATCTTGATCCAAGAGGCAGTTGCATGAGTGCAAATGTGTAAACCTTCAGGGGCTTGCACTTAATATCTGGGCATTTTAAATGTATTAATACGTCAAAAAAACTGAGGGGACTGGGGGGGGTCAAGCCAGGACAGGACCCATAAAATCCTGTAAGATTTTGTAAACTTTATTTTTTTCATCTTTTTAAACTTTCTGTTGCCTATGACCCATTTCTCTGTGGTGAGAAGCAGTAAATGTGTTACAAAGGAAGCTCAGTATTCCTTCATAAGTAGCTAGGAAGGTGGAAGCTGGACAGTCTTTGGGACCTTCTGTGCCTCAGGGGCCAGAAACTGAAAGAAGAGAGTGAACACTGGTGGTCAAGTGCCTGAAACAAGGACAGGAGGACACGGGCAGTGAGGGCCTGACAGGAGGACACGGGCGCTGAGGGCCTGACTGAGGACAGGAGGACATGGACACTGAGGGCCTGACTGAGGACAGGAGGACACGGGCACTGAGGGCCTGACTGAGGACAGGAGGACATGGGCGCTGAGGGCCTGACTGAGGACAGGAGGACATGGGCGCTGAGGGCCTGACTGAGGACACAGGCACTGAGGGCCTCACAGGAGGACAGGAGGACATGGGCGGTGAGGGCCTGACTGAGGACAGGAGGACACGGGCGCTGAGGGCCTGACTGAGGACAGGAGGACACGGGCGCTGAGGGCCTGACTGAGGACACGGGCGCTGAGGGCCTGACTGAGGACAGGAGGACACGGGCGCTGAGGGCCTGACTGAGGACAGGAGGACACGGGCGCTGAGGGCCTGACTGAGGACAGGAGGACACGGGCGCTGAGGGCCTGACTGAGGACAGGAGGGCACGGGCGCTGAGGGCCTGACTGAGGACACGGGCGCTGAGGGCCTGACTGAGGACAGGAGGACACGGGCGCTGAGGGCCTGACTGAGGACACAGGCACTGAGGGCCTCACAGGAGGACAGGAGGACATGGGCGGTGAGGGCCTGACTGAGGACAGGAGGACACGGGCGCTGAGGGCCTGACTGAGGACAGGAGGACACGGGCGCTGAGGGCCTGACTGAGGACACGGGCGCTGAGGGCCTGACTGAGGACAGGAGGACACGGGCGCTGAGGGCCTGACTGAGGACAGGAGGACACGGGCGCTGAGGGCCTGACTGAGGACAGGAGGACACGGGCGCTGAGGGCCTGACTGAGGACAGGAGGGCACGGGCGCTGAGGGCCTGACTGAGGACACGGGCGCTGAGGGCCTGACTGAGGACAGGAGGACACGGGCGCTGAGGGCCTGACTGAGGACAGGAGGACATGGGCGGTGAGGGCCTGACTGAGGACACGGGCGCTGAGGGCCTGACTGAGGACAGGAGGACACGGGCGCTGAGGGCCTGACTGAGGACAGGAGGACACGGGCGCTGAGGGCCTGACTGAGGACAGGAGGACATGGGCAGTGAGGGCCTGACTGAGGACAGGAGGACACAGGCACTGAGGGCCTCACAGGAGGACAGGAGGACACGGGCGCTGAGGGCCTGACAGGAGGACACGGGCGCTGAGGGCCTCACAGGAGGACAGGAGGACACGGGCGGTGAGGGCCTGACAGGAGGACACGGGCGCTGAGGGCCTGACTGAGGACAGGAGGACACGGGCGCTGAGGGCCTGACTGAGGACAGGAGGGCACGGGCGCTGAGGGCCTGACTGAGGACAGGAGGGCATGGGCGCTGAGGGCCTGACTGAGGACACGGGCGCTGAGGGCCTGACTGAGGACAGGAGGGCACGGGCGCTGAGGGCCTGACTGAGGACAGGGAGGGCACGGGCGCTGAGGGCCTGACTGAGGACACGGGCGCTGAGGGCCTGACTGAGGACAGGAGGGCACGGGCCCTGAGGGCCTGACTGAGGACAGGAGGACATGGGCGGTGAGGGCCTGACTGAGGACACGGGCGCTGAGGGCCTGACTGAGGACAGGAGGACACGGGCGCTGAGGGCCTGACTGAGGACAGGAGGACACGGGCGCTGAGGGCCTGACTGAGGACAGGAGGACATGGGCGCTGAGGGCCTGACTGAGGACACAGGCACTGAGGGCCTCACAGGAGGACAGGAGGACACGGGTGCTGAGGGCCTGACTGAGGACAGGAGGACACGGGTGCTGAGGGCCTGACTGAGGACAGGAGGACATGGGCGGTGAGAGCCTGACTGAGGACACAGGCACTGAGGGCCTCACAGGAGGACAGGAGGACACGGGCGGTGAGGGCCTGACAGGAGGACACGGGCGCTGAGGGCCTGACTGAGGACAGGAGGACACGGGCGCTGAGGGCCTCACAGGAGGACAGGAGGACATGGGCGCTGAGGGCCTGACTGAGGACACAGGCACTGAGGGCCTCACAGGAGGACAGGAGGACATGGGCGGTGAGGGCCTGACTGAGGACAGGAGGACACGGGCGCTGAGGGCCTGACTGAGGACACGGGCGCTGAGGGCCTGACTGAGGACAGGAGGACACGGGCGCTGAGGGCCTGACTGAGGACAGGAGGACACAGGTGCTGAGGGCCTGACTGAGGACAGGAGGACATGGGCGGTGAGAGCCTGACTGAGGACACAGGCACTGAGGGCCTCACAGGAGGACAGGAGGACACGGGCGGTGAGGGCCTGACAGGAGGACACGGGCGCTGAGGGCCTGACTGAGGACAGGAGGACACGGGCGCTGAGGGCCTGACTGAGGACAGGAGGACATGGGCGCTGAGGGCCTGACTGAGGACACAGGCACTGAGGGCCTCACAGGAGGACAGGAGGACATGGGCGGTGAGGGCCTGACTGAGGACAGGAGGACACGGGCGCTGAGGGCCTGACTGAGGACACGGGCGCTGAGGGCCTGACTGAGGACAGGAGGACACGGGCGCTGAGGGCCTGACTGAGGACAGGAGGACACGGGCGCTGAGGGCCTGACGGAGGACAGGAGGGCACGGGCGCTGAGGGCCTGACGGAGGACAGGAGGGCACGGGCGCTGAGGGGCCTGACGGAGGACACAGGCACTGAGGGCCTCACAGGAGGACAGGAGGACATGGGCGGTGAGGGCCTGACTGAGGACAGGAGGACACGGGCGCTGAGGGCCTGACTGAGGACAGGAGGACACGGGCGCTGAGGGCCTGACTGAGGACAGGAGGACATGGGCGCTGAGGGCCTGACTGAGGACAGGAGGGCACGGGGCGCTGAGGGCCTGACTGAGGACACGGGCGCTGAGGGCCTGACTGAGGACAGGAGGACACGGGCGCTGAGGGCCTGACTGAGGACAGGAGGACATGGGCGGTGAGGGCCTGACTGAGGACACGGGCGCTGAGGGCCTGACTGAGGACAGGAGGACACGGGCGCTGAGGGCCTGACTGAGGACAGGAGGACACGGGCGCTGAGGGCCTGACTGAGGACAGGAGGACATGGGCAGTGAGGGCCTGACTGAGGACAGGAGGACACGGGCGCTGAGGGCCTGACTGAGGACAGGAGGACACGGGCGCTGAGGGCCTGACAGGAGGACACGGGCGCTGAGGGCCTCACAGGAGGACAGGAGGACACGGGCGGTGAGGGCCTGACAGGGAGGACACGGGCGCTGAGGGCCTGACTGAGGACAGGAGGACACGGGCGCTGAGGGCCTGACTGAGGACAGGAGGGCACGGGCGCTGAGGGCCTGACTGAGGACAGGAGGGCATGGGCGCTGAGGGCCTGACTGAGGACACGGGCGCTGAGGGCCTGACTGAGGACAGGAGGGCACGGGCGCTGAGGGCCTGACTGAGGACAGGAGGGCACGGGCGCTGAGGGCCTGACTGAGGACACGGGCGCTGAGGGCCTGACTGAGGACAGGAGGGCACGGGCCCTGAGGGCCTGACTGAGGACAGGAGGACACGGGCGCTGAGGGCCTGACTGAGGACAGGAGGACATGGGCGGTGAGGGCCTGACTGAGGACAGGAGGACACGGGCGCTGAGGGCCTGACTGAGGACAGGAGGACATGGGCGCTGAGGGCCTGACTGAGGACACAGGCACTGAGGGCCTCACAGGAGGACAGGAGGACACGGGTGCTGAGGGCCTGACTGAGGACAGGAGGACACGGGTGCTGAGGGCCTGACTGAGGACAGGAGGACATGGGCGGTGAGAGCCTGACTGAGGACACAGGCACTGAGGGCCTCACAGGAGGACAGGAGGACACGGGCGGTGAGGGCCTGACAGGAGGACACGGGCGCTGAGGGCCTGACTGAGGACAGGAGGACACGGGCGCTGAGGGCCTCACAGGAGGACAGGAGGACATGGGCGCTGAGGGCCTGACTGAGGACACAGGCACTGAGGGCCTCACAGGAGGACAGGAGGACATGGGCGGTGAGGGCCTGACTGAGGACAGGAGGACACGGGCGCTGAGGGCCTGACTGAGGACACGGGCGCTGAGGGCCTGACTGAGGACAGGAGGACACGGGCGCTGAGGGCCTGACTGAGGACAGGAGGACACGGGCGCTGAGGGCCTGACTGAGGACAGGAGGACACGGGCGCTGAGGGCCTGACGGAGGACAGGAGGGCACGGGCGCTGAGGGCCTGACGGAGGACAGGAGGGCACGGGCGCTGAGGGCCTGACGGAGGACAGGAGGGCACGGGCGCTGAGGGCCTGACGGAGGACAGGAGGGCACGGGCGCTGAGGGCCTGACGGAGGACAGGAGGGCACGGGCGCTGAGGGCCTGACGGAGGACAGGAGGGCACGGGCGCTGAGGGCCTGACGGAGGACAGGAGGGCACGGGCGCTGAGGGCCTGACTGAGGACAGGAGGGCATGGGCGCTGAGGGCCTGACTGAGGACACGGGCGCTGAGGGCCTGACTGAGGACAGGAGGGCACGGGCCCTGAGGGCCTGACTGAGGACAGGAGGACACGGGCGCTGAGGGCCTGACAGGACACGGGCGCTGAGGGTCTGATAGGCAATAAGCCCCATGGGTTCTGCACTCTTATTGGTGTTAATAATTCATCTACATACCATAATATAATCTGTGATGTGCTGCAGGTACTTGTTAATCTTTATCCTTCTTGGTTAAAAATATCCTCATTCTTCCAACTGAATTTTTAGAAATTATTTCCTTCCAAATTAATCTGATTATGAAATCTGACCTTAGGCAGGAGAAACCTAAGTCTACCATAACCATCCTTTACTCTAGACAACCCCGAGGGAAAAACTGTGTGTTGTATTATGTGAAGCTGTCCACACTCATTTTATAGCTTTCATTAACTGTTAGAACCACGCGCTGTGCTCCTCTGACACATTTATGGAAGATGTTTGCGAAAGTCACAAAGAAAGGGGTACGTGAAACCAATGAACAAACACACCTAGTCAACCAATCCTTTACAGTCCCACCATTCAACAAAAGAGAAAAGGTGATGTAATGGTCTAAGACAAAGGAAGCATAATGAGCAAGGCCCTGTAGCACACCCGCTACCTAAGTGGGTGATCCCGCTCTCACCTTTATCACGATCATAGAGTAAATCTTCTGTTGAGCACGGGCTGCCGTCCTGGGATTCCGGGGGACAGAAGGGAGAGATGCAGGGTGAGTGGCTGCTGCAGCTACTGCTGCGCTCCTGCACGGAGGGCGTCTGTGTGTCGATGCTTCGGGTGCTGCTGCTCCGGTAGTGGGCAGGGAGGGGCGCTCTCCGACCATCAGGGATGTCCAAAGGCTGGAAGAGCAGCAACCATCACAGTCAGGGATGGTTCATACACTTCATCCATACAGAAAGCACATGCTGTTTCTTTTGATTTCACTTTTCACTATTCTTGCCAGCATAGCTGATTCTTCAGAGAATAAAGATACTTATCTTAGGTCATCATTCTGCCAGTTACCTTTAGGTCAGTACTCCCAGGAACACTCCTCTAGGACAGGGGCGTCTTTTAACACTGGATCCTAACGCCTAGCACTGTGCCTGGCAGACAGCAGACACTCAATAAACATTTGTCCAAAGAATTAGTCAAACTTTTCCAGAAATCACTTTGACTTGCTAGTAAGAAAAGAGAAATCTCATATTCAAAGGTATGGATTTCCATTTTTCATTCTTTCTTTTTTTTCCTTTTACAAGCCAGGAACAGGTTTTGCAGGTTACCCAAAGTATCTAATAAACAGACTTATTCTAGTAGAACTGAGTGGAAGATATTAATATAACTGAACAGCTCTACTAATTTGGTATCCAACTGAGTAGGACTACTAATGAATTTTGCCTAGTTCTAATGCATTGTTCTGAGTGGCAAAAATAAACAGAAATGAAATTATAATTGTAGACTCATATATGAATCATATATTTTCAACCTAAAAAGACCCTAGACCTCATCAGTACAGTGTCTTCACCAATAAAGAACTTACGGAGCTCCTGCTGACATGATCATTTAAATGGCATCAGAGTTGCTGACTCTTTCTACTCTGCTTCTGCTGTAAAGATGTATCTTATTCACCAGCAAGCTAACAAAGTGAGGTCAACATATACAATATATATATTAACCATTTACAGAAAGCACATGCTGTTTCTTTTGATTTCACCTTTCACTATTCTTGCCAACACAGTTGATTCTTCAGAGAATAAAGATACTTATTCTGTAAGTGGAAATCCATTTACAGTATTTTTGTTATTATACAGACAAGGATGAAATGCTGAGAAAAAAGAACCAGTATATGCATAGTTTATTTACAGCTTATTTTCACTATTTACAGGCTATGACTCCTGAGGTTTGTCATTTCAGAGATTTTAGAAACACTGTCAGACGGAAAATGAATTAAGGTAAAACATGAGACTCAAAGAGCATCAGTTTTTTCTGTAACAAGTAAAGGTGAAAACCTAAAATGAAAACTTCATTTATCTATGCAAAGTTGCTAAACCAAAACTATGCCATCTTTACAACCTGACAATGACCATGCTACTATAAAGAAAATAGTCACTTACGGAACATTAACTCATTTTGTAACAACAAAAGTAAAATTTTCCAACTTAGGAAAGAAATATCCCCAAAGATATATTAATTTACTTGGTCAAATGCTATTACATTATTTTCTTTTACCTAACTAAAGTTAGATTTTAATTACAACTCTGCACTAAATTCTAAGAAATCATTGGTGCAGGGTTTTTTTCTTTTTGACAAAATTATATGATAGATGTGGGAGTTTTTTAGAACAATCCATCAAGAAAGATCATTTTGGAAAATACATGAAGCCTTTATGACAGAGGTCTTTCTTAAAACATATATTTAAGTCGATGAAAATCTTAACATATTTAATTTTCTAATATAGTTTTGCTTAGCAGTTCTTAAAGAATTAGCAAATGTGACTGATTATCTCATCCTGAAAAAATTAGACCAATTTTACTTCCTTACATTACTGTTTTAAAATGTCACATAATGTATAAAGGAAACATTTTAATGGTACGCACAGCTAAGCTAAGAGCAAAATTTCTAAAGGGTTCCTTTCTGAGCTAATGAACGTAAAAATTTAACTCTTAGGGAGAGTAAAATGGCACAACCTTTTGGGATGGTAATTTTAGCAATATTAATCAAAATTTAAAATGTGCAAATGCTCTGACCTAGCAATTTCACTGCCTGGAAATTGTCTGCCAAGAGTACACTGTGTTTTCTAAAGCACTGCTTATGACAACAAAAATTGACAACAGTCTAAATGTCCACCAGTAGGGGACTTTTAAATTATGGTACATTCATACAATGATTCAACATATATTAGCATACAGGCACATATTTAGAAGAATATACAGTAAATTATGATTAGTGCTCATATTTGCTAAGCAATATTGAAAGTTGGAAAAAGGATTTTTAACCAATTTTATAAAATTATGTGAATTTTGAGATGAACTCTAAATCAATGTTTAAAACCTACACATTATTTGAAGGAATCAGATACACATTTAACATAAATCATATTTTAGTTCTAAAAAACCATCAGAGAGCTACTTGATGTTTTCTTTTGTTGAATATACCTTTAAAATGTGGTCAAATATAGGTTCACGTACAGGAGTGTCCAGATTTCTATTCTGGGACAGAGATAGTTTATAAAGTATTTTTGATTAATTCAAATGGATACAAGGCTTAAATATATGTGAAAACTAACACCATAAAACCCTAAGAGGAAAACACAAGACTAAATCATTGTGACCTTAGATTAGGCAATATTTTCTTAGATATGCACAGTGAAAAGACAACCCACAGAATGGGAGGTATTTTCAAATCATCTATCTAATAAGGACTTCTTATCTAGAAAGTAAGAACTTAAGACCTTTTACATTTCAATAGTAAAAAGACAATCTAATTTTGAAATGAGGCAAATAATCTAAATAGACAGTTTTCCAAAGAAGATATACAGTAGTCAACACCATAATGAGGTACCACTTCACACCCATCAGAATGGCTATAATAAAAAGCTAATTACAAGTGTTGCTGAAGATGGAGAAATCGGAACTTTCATACACTGCTGGTGGGGATGTAAAATGATACAGAGTGGCTACTTTGGAAAACAATCTGGCAGTTTCTCAAAAGGTTAATCAAAGAGTTACCATACTAGCAATTCCACTTCTAGGTATATACTCCAGAGAAATGAAAACATCATGTTCACCCAAAAACTTGTATATGAAGTTTTTTTCACGGCAGCATTATTTTTAACAGACAAAAGTAGAAATAATACAAATGTTCATCAATTAATGACTGGATAATAAAATGTGTATGAGTGAATATTATTTGGCAGTAAAAGGAATAAAGTACAGATACATGCTACACTATAAATGTACCTTACTTCAGCCTTAAAAACATTAATCTGAGTGAAAAGGGCCTGATACAAGGGCCCTGTATTGCATGACTACATTTACATGAAATATCTAGAACAGGCCAATTCATAGACCAAGTACATTAGTGGCTGTCTGATTGGGGGAAAAGAAAGAGATGACTGCTAAAAAATACGGAGTTTCTTTGGGTGGTGATGAAAAAGCTATAAAGTTGATTGTGGTATTGACTGCATAACTGTGAACATGCAAAAACTATTGTACACTGTTAATGGGTAAATTGTATGGTATGTGAATTATATCTAATAAAGCTGTAACAAAAAAGACTGAGATACTTCACAGTATTAAAGAAAAAAGGGATTCAAACGTCTCATATACCCTTACCTTGGACACGTCCTCCTTCCCATTATTTTCTTTAATGAATACCTTTTCTAATTCGGGACTTATTCCTTCTACATTGCAGGGCACACGTGAAACAGATGATTTTGGCACAGATATATTTGACAGTGGCATAGGGACTGATCTTGATCCAGTAGCCTACAGAACACAAGGTAAGGTGGTATCAAATTATTTGTGGATGAAGAAATTATGAACTAAAGAGCAAGGTAAATCTTAAAACAGAAACTCAGTGAGCAGTTCTTTTGACATTTCGAATACAATATAAATTCAGGTACACATACATCAATTTAGGTTCTAAAGTAAGAAGGTAAAAATTACAGAGTCAAAATAATCCTTTATGGAAGTGTAAAGCTATAATTGTAAACTGTATACATTTTTTCAGCAGAATATCAGACAGAATCCTCTGTACTGTTTTTTAATTCATTTTTCTGATTCTACTTAAAAAGCACAGTTGAAATCATGTAAACTGAATGTATCCGGTGACTCTTCAGTTCTGCTCTATGCTTATGTGTGTGTGTAAATGATTTATTCCCCACACTGTGACAATTCCCCATCTAGTATTTTCCATTTCTACTTTATCCAGAATTTAAGAAAACCTTTTGGATTACTAAGTAGTGTGGCAACAATATCATTGTAAGTTCTATAACGCTCAGTTAACAGCTTTAAGGTTATTTTCAAAAGTCCTTTGGAGGACTTGTCAAAAATTAATACCCCTCATAGCTGTCTTGTGGGAGGGACCATAAAGTGGAAGTCAAGCCTGTTGATTCTCAAGGAACTTAAAGAACACAAAGGAAATTAAAAACATAAAGATGAACAAGGAAAAAGAAAAGTAACATGATCTGTACCTTAATCTGAATGGTTAAAGTTGATACATATGATTCACAATGAAGTAGACAGCTAGGCACTGATTAAATGAACATTTCCCACACACGTGCTATGCTCCTGCCATGTGTGAACTGCTGCCTGTGAATGTCCTTTGTCTCATATTAACGTATGAGTTTTTTCATATTGAAGTTGTAACTCTTTGTTATCCATTTGCTCTTTTCTTTAGTATAAAGTATCTTTCTTCCAGTACCTTTATGGTTTTTCATATTTAAATATTTAACCTATCATGATTTATTTTTCTGTATGTTATGAAGTAGTATTCTTTCCCACATGGTAATAAAAATGCCCCAACATTTCTCTTTGGATTCTATATTTGATTTCCTTTAAGTATTATCCAGCATTTCTCCTGATGTACTCTGCATATAAGTTAAACAGGCAGGGTGACAATATATAGCCTTGACATACTCCTTTTCCTATTTGGACCCAGTCTGTTGTTCCATGTCAAGTTCTAACTGTTGCTTCCTGACCTGCATATAGGTTTCTCAAGAGGCAGGTCAGGTAGTCTGGTATTCCCATCTCTTTCAGAATTTTCCAGTTTATTGTGCTCCACACAGTCAAAGCCTTTGGCATAGTCAATAAAGCAGAAATAGATGTTTTACTGGCAGTTTCTTGCGTTTTCAATGATCCAGTGGATGTTGGCAATTTGATCTCTGGTTCCTCTGCCTTTTCTAAAACCAGCTTGAACATCTGGAAGGTCACGGTTCACGTATTGCTGAAGCCTGGCTTGGAGAATTTTGAGCATTGCTTTACTAGCGTGTGAGATGAGTGCAACTGTGAGGTAGTTTGAGCATTGTTTGGCATTGCCTTTCTTTGGGATTGGAATGAAAACTGACCTTTTCCAGTCCTGTGGCCACTGCTGAGTTTTCCAAATTTGCTGGCATATTGAGTGTAGCACTTTCATAGCATCATCGCTCAGGATTTGAAATAGCTCCACTGGAATTCCATCACCTCCACTAGCTTTGTTTGTAGTGATGCTTTCTAAGGCCCACTTGACTTCACATTGCAGGATGTCTGGCTCTAGGTGAGTGATCACACCATCGTGATGCAGACTACATCATGAGAAATGCTGAGCTGGGAAAAGCACAAGCTGGAATCAAGATTGCCGGGAGAAATATCAATAACCTCAGACGCGCAGATGACACCACCCTTATGGCAGAAAGTGAAGAGGAACTAAAAAGCCTCTTGATGAAAGTGAAAAAGAGAGTGAAAAAGTTGGCTTAAAGCTCAACATTCAGAAAACAAAGATCATGGCATCTGGTCCCATCACTTCATGGGAAATAGATGGGGAAACAGTGTCAGACTTTATTTTGGGGGCTCCAAAATCACTGCAGATGGTGACTGCATCCATGAAATTAAAAGACACTTACTCCTTGGAAGATAAGTTATAACCAACCTAGATAGTATATTCAAAAGCAGAGACATTACTTTGCCAACAAAGGTCTGTCTAGTCAAGGCTATGGTTTTTCCAGTGGTCATGTATGGATGTGAGAATTGGACTGTGAAGAAAGCTGAGTGCTGAAGAATTGATGCTTTGAACTGTGGTGTTGGAAAAGACTCCTGAAGAGTCCCTTGGACTGCAAGGAGATCCAACCAGTCCATTCTGAAGGAGACCAGCCTTGGGATTTCTTTGGAAGGAATGATGCTGAAGCTGAAACTCCAGTACTTTGGCCACCTCATGAGAAGAGTTGACTCATTGGAAAAGACTCTTATGCTGGGAGGGATTAGGGGCAGGAGGAGAAGGGGATGACAGAGGATGAGATGGCTGGATAGCATCACTGACTCGATGGACATGAGTCTGAGTGAACTCCGGGAGTTGGTGATGAACAGGGAGGCCTGGTGTGCTGCAATTCATGGGGTCGCAAAGAGTCGGACATGACTGAGCAACTGAACTGAAAGTATTATCTGACAATCTCTATTCAGAGGTCCACTTTAACTGCTATAATTTTACAACAATTACATTTTGCATTTTGGTATCCAGTAGGGAAAGCCTTTTCAAATTTTCTTTTAACCGACATTACTTTTCCACATTAACACTGAAAATAACTTTTAAAGTAATAAAACAATTCCTTTTACATTTTCATTGGAACTCAATTCGTACATTAATTTTGGGCAAATGACTATTTGAAAAATACTGAGTCCTCCCATGTATGAATGACTTCCCATTTATCTCTATTTTATATTTCATATCCTCAATAAGGTCTTAAAGTTTGCATATTTCTTTTAAGTTTAATTCTAGGCATTTTACATTTTTCACCAGATATATACTAACATGCTATTGCTAGTTGTAACATAAGAAGAAATATGTATTTGGTTTCCACCCCTGGTTCCTGACATAAAGTTCCTGAATTCTTGTAGTTTCTTGAGGGATGGGGGCATTAGGAGCATCTTTTGTTCAGATATTTAGTTTCTGACACTGATTCTGAAAGATAGCTCCTAAACCCCTTGGGACTTCCCAAGTGATAGGACCAAGAGTCTTTCGTTCTAATGAGGTGACTCTTAGTGGGTTCCGGAATAGGTTCAGAATGGGGTGCTGGTCTCTAAAAAGAACCCATGACTAGAAGCTTGAATTTCCAGTCCCACCTCTGGTGAGAGGAGAGGGAGCATGCCTATGTGATGAAGCCTCCAAAAATCCCAGCACTGTGGGTCGGACAGTTTTCAGTTTGGTGAACATATATCCATGTACCACAAGGGCAGTACACACCAACCCATGCCAGCAGAAATTCTTACATGTGAGTTACCGCCAGACTTTGCCCTGTGAGCCTCCTCACCCTGCTGTTCACTTTGTTGTGCAGTCACTCAGTCATGTCTGACTCTTTGCAGTGCCATGGACTGCGGCACGGCAGGTTCCCTGTGCTTCACCATCTCCTGGAGCTTGCTCAAACTCATGTCCATTGAGTCGGTGATGTCATCCAACAGTCTTATCCTCTGTCCCCTTCTCCTCCTGCCTTCAATCTTTCCCAGCATCAGGGTCTTTTCTAATGAGTTGGCTCTTCGCATCATGGGCCAAAGGATTGGAGCTTCAGCATCAATCCTTCCAATGAATATTGAGGATTGATTTCCCTTAGGATTGACTGGTTTGATCTCCTTGCAGTCCAAGGGACTCTCAAGAGTCTTCTCCAAAACCACAGTTGAAAAGCATCAATTCTTTGGCACTCAGCCTTCTTTATGGTCCAACTCTCACATCCATATATGACCACTGGAAAAACCATAGCTTTGACTAGATGGACCTTTGTTGGCAAACTAATGCTTCTGCTCTTTAATACGCTGTCTAGGTATTTCATAGCTTTTCTTCCAAGGAGCAAGCATCTTTAATTTCATGGCTGCAGTCCCCATCTGCAGTGATTTTGAAACCCAAGAAAATAAACTTTGTCACTATTTCCATTTTTTCCCCTTCTATTTGCCATGACGTGATGGGACCAGATGCCATGATCTTCCTTTTTCAATGTTGATCTTTAAGCCAGCTTTTCACTCTCTTTTTTCACTTTGATCAAGAGGCTTTTAGTTTCTCTTCACTTTCTGCCATAAGAGTGGTGTCATCTACATATCTGAGGTTATTGATATTTCCCCTTGCAATCTTGATTCCAGCTTGTGTTTCATCCAGCCTGGCATTTTGCATGATGTACTCTGCATATAAGTTAAATAAGCAGGTGACAATATACAGCCTTGTCATTCTCCTTTCCCAATGTGGAACCAGTCCACTGTTCCATGTCCAGCTCTAACTGCTGCTTCTTGACATGCATACAGGTTCTGAAGGAGGCAGGTAAGGTGACCACAGGAAGGTATCAGACCAACCCCCTAAGGTCTGATATTCCATCTCTTGCAGAATTTTCCACAGTTTGCTGTGATCTACAGAGTCAAAGTCTTTAGCGTAGTCAATGAAGCAGAAGTAGATGTTTTCTCTGGAACTCTCTTGCTTTTTCTGTGATCCAGTGCATGTTGGCAATTTGATCTCTGGTTCCTCTGCCTTCTCTAAAGCCAGCTTGAACATGTGGGAATTCTTGGTTCACATACTGTTGAAGCCTAGCTTGGAGAGTTTTGAGCATTACTTTGCTATCATGTGAGATGAGTGCAAGTGTGTGGAAGTTTATTCTTTGGCATTGCCCTGTTCCAGTCCTATGGCTACTGCTGAGTTTTCCTAATTTGTTCATCTGTATGGACCTGTTATATCCTTTGTAACAAATAAGTAAATGTGTTTCTCTGAGTATTTTGAGCCCTTTCAGCAAGTTACTGAACCTGAAGAGAGTGTTGTCAGAATCCCTTCTTTATTACTGGTAGGTCAAAAGTACAGGTGATGACCTGGAACTTTCAACTGGCATCTGACGAGGGGCAATTTCATGGGGGTGGAGTTCTTAATCTGTGGGGTCGGTGCTAACTCCAGGTAGTCAGTGTTAAGAGTCGGAGAATTCATTAGTTGTTATGGAAAAACCCCACGCCTTTGGTGTCAGGAATGTTATAAGTAGAAGGAACAGTATTTTACCTTTACTAGTACAGGGGAAAATAATAGATTTTTATGTGTTTATATTTTATCCATTTATTAAGTTCTCAATTTTTTATTGTGAGAAATTATAATCATAAGTAACAGAATACCTAATAGGTGTACATAATCCAGCTCCAAAACTTATTAACATTTTCTAATCTTACTTCATCTAAGCATCCACTTGCTTTTGTTCTTGGAGTATTAACACACATTCTAGACTTCATATTTCATCTATAAGTATTTCAGTATGTATAGCAAGATAATTATTTTTAGATAACCACAATGCCAAAAAAACTATGTAAATTGGGAACAAGTGTATAAATCTTTTATTGTTAATCAGTAAGTCAATAGATATACAGGAAAGGTGCTCGAAATAAATAAGAATGAATGGTATATTAATTCTACCAGATTAAGAAGAAAAAAAGAAAGGCATATGTGAATTTTCTCTTGAAATGTCTGCAGTGTTGGTTTTACAGCTCTGATGAGGTATAACTGGCATACAATAAAATCCTCCCATTTTTTAAGTATGCAGTTCTTTGAGCTTTGTAAATGTATACAGTCATCCAATTATCAGTATAAGCACATTTTAGAAACTTCTATCATCCAAAAAAATGTCTCTAGGGCTTTTCTACAGTCAGCTTTTCTAATACTTTTCAAAAAGGCAACATTTTGCCTTTTGAAGATGTAAAGTAATGTAGCCTTTTGCTTCTGACTTCTTTAACTGGCATGATGTTTTGAGATTCAGCCAAGTTGTCATAAATACCATCAGCTCCTTCTTTTTACTGCTGAATAGTCCTACACTGTATGGATGTATGAAGTGTTGTTTATCTGTTCACCAGTTCATGGATATTTGCTGCTTTCCATGTTTTGAGTTTTATAAATGCTGCTGCCATGAACATTGATATAGATGTCTCTGTGTAGACATTATGTTTTATTTCTCATGAACAGATACCAAAGAGTAGAATTCCTGAGCTGTATGGTCAGTGTATGTTTACTTCTTCAGAAAATGCCAAACTTCTTTCCAAAAGTAGCTGTACCATTTTGTGTTCCCATCAGCAATGTGCAGCTGTTCTGACTGTTTCACATCCTCATCAATACTAGGTATTGCCAGTATTTTCTGTTTCATCCTATCATTAGTTTTAATAGTTTAACAAATTCACTTTAATTTTCTAAATATACAACAATATCACAAATAGTGATAACATTCCTTTTCTTACTGCTCTGTCTAGAACCTCTAAACTACTAGCAAATAACATCATTAATTACAGACATCTATGACTTAACTTTTATTTTTAACAGAAATACTTTCAGTATTTTACTGTTAGAATCTCACCACATCTGCAGGCAGTTACATTAGGAAGTATCTTATTTTAAAATAAGTTGTTATCACATATGGATACTGAGTTTTTATCAAGTATTATTCAGCATCTGCTTTGACTTTCTAATGCAATGAACTAACAATGGATTTCCTAATGTTGAATCATCCTTACATTTGTGAAAAATCCCTAATTAAAAATTTTTTTGATATGCAACTTGAGCTGCTTCTGCTATATTATTTGATTTACTAAAATTTACATTAATATTTGTAAGTAAATTTAGAATATCATTTCCTAAATTTTGCTCCATAAGATATATCAGTACAAGTTTGGTAGGGTGGGGGAAAAAAACACTAATTCTCAAATTTCTTCATAAGTAAAGTGGAGTAAAATATACAAAGCGACCAGAGATAGATGGGTTAAGGTACTATTAGAAGATTAAATAAGAAAATGCCCAGAGTTGCTTAGTGAGTGAATGAGCTAAGATTTCAGTCCAGGACAGTATCAATCATCCTTGAGACCATTACACTCTGTTATGTCTGTTATTAAAAGATTTTACATAAGGCTAAAACAAAAACATTTTTTTATTAAAAAAACCCTGTAATTTAATCAAGCTAGAGATATACATTAATTTTTTTTTTTTTATCCTAAAAGGATGGAGTCTTCCTTACAATGAACCCTTTAAAAGGAATTATTCCAATCTGGACAACGACTTGTTAGCTTACCTGAGTGTGACTGATTGCTATATGGTTGCCATGGAGAGGTGACTGACGATCTTTCTCCTTACTGTGCCGACTACTCTGTTTACTACGCTGTAGTTGCTGCCTCAGTTTGGCAATCTGCTTTGGGGAGAGGGAAAGAGAAGGAAGAAGAGAACAAAAGTGAATACCAAGCTTTAAGCATTTATTTTTTTAAGTTTGGATATTAAAAATAAAAAAATTTATCAAAGATTTCAAGAAGAGATATTCCATTACAATGATTTATTCTCCAATTTTTAATAGTTGAAACCATTGAAATAAGAAATATGTGCTACAAATGCTTCACTTATACAATGTAAATAGTGTTGTTAGTAAATACATAGACTAAATTTCCCCACATTATTTCATATTTTACCTTTGTAACACCAGAGATATCTTCCCTTCTAAGCATTTTTTCTAAGGTGTAAAACTAGTATTTCATATGCCTACTGATTAAAGCCAAACCCAATCTCATAATATATAGGGATCACATTAGTTTCTAAGTTCCTATCTTATATAAACAAAATTGATCTGGTATACTAATTTCTGAATATTAAAAAAAAATCCCATGGTGTAAATCCTTATGGCATTTAGCATTAGTTACTTGTATTTAATATATTACTTTTAGTCACAAAATTTTTATTTTCCAGCTTTATTGAGATATTAAGTGACATATAACATTATGTAAATTAAGGTGTACAACATGTTGATTTGATGCTATTGTATATTGCAGAATGATGCTACTATAGCATAATAGCTCAACTCCATTACATAATTTGAGATTTATTCTCTTAGCAGCTTTGAAGTAATAACATTATTACTACCTGGAATCAAAATCCTACACTTTAGATCCCAGAACTCATCCATCTTGTAACTGAAAGTGTGCACCCTGTGGCTACTCCCCGTTTCCTTTACCCTTCAGTCCCTAGCAACCACCACTCAACCCTCAGTTTCTTTGAGTTTGGCTTTTCTTCTCTGATGTCACAAAGCAGTGATACCATTCAATATTTGTCTTTCTCTAACTGATTTACTTCACTTAGCATAACGCCCTCAAGGTTCATCTATATTGTTTACAAAAGGCAGGATTTCCCTCTTCCTCATTGCTGAATATATATGCCACATCTTCTTTATCCACTTATTCACTGACAAGACACTTGGCTATAGTGACATACATTTAAAAACAAATATAACTTAGGTATTTTCCTAAATGGAATAGTAATACTCTAAGGCTTAAGAGAAAAGTCATTTCTATAATATGGCTTAGAATTCAGCAAACTATTAATATATTTTAGGTGCTATACAATTGTCTTAAACTGTGCCAGACCAGAAGGAAAATATACCTGAGCGTTTTCAAAGGGAATCATTAGCAATTTGGGGCAAGTTACTTAATATTTTCCTTGTAGATGATGACATGAATCAGTAGGTACTCTTTGAACGCCTACAATGAGCCCAATTTTATGTTACTTACAAGGCAAAGTGCCAATACAAAGTAAAGTCTGTAAAATGTATTGATTGTCTCAAAGAGATGTTAGCAAAATGCTTACCTTGAATAACCACGGCAATAAAAAGCAAAATGGACAGTTGCTATTAAAGCCTATAAATGTTCAAGGGGAAAAGCATATGGGTTGCTGGGAAAATTTATTTTTACCTGTGGCAAAAAGAAGAGAAGCAGCATGGAAGAAAATAGAGAACCTAAAAGAAAATCTATATTTTTCCTTTTAAGTAAGATCCTTAGTCTCCTCTAATGTTTTGAAAGTCTTTGTAGCTTTAAGGACATCACATACAATTTCCTTACAGATATACAAATGAGATTATATTAATATTTGTGTTCCTTGCTCTCTGTTGAAATGACATCATTTTCTTTGACAGAATATTAATTTTCATGAGAAAAGGAATCAAAATTAGTTGGTAATCATTATAAATCAAGCCAGACTATGATAAAAGATAAATAGAATTTCAAATTGTACGAGTTATTTAATTAGGACAGGGGTATAAAATTAAGTGTTTTCTGAGTATTAATGATGTTTTAGTGGTGTTTCATGGAGAAGGCAATGGCACCCCACTCCAATACTCTTGCCTGGAAAATCCCATGGATGCAGGAGCCTGGTAGGCTGCAGTCCATGGGGTCACAAAGAGTTGGACATGACTGAGCGACTTCACTTTCACTTTTCATACTTTCATGCATTGGAAAAGGAAATGGCAACCCACTCCAGTGTTCTTGCCTGGAGAATCCCAGGGGCGGGGGAGCCTGGTGGGCTGCCGTCTACGGGGTCCCACAGAGTCGGACACGACTGAAGCAACTTAGCAGCAGTGGTGTTTCAAAACTGGCATTTTAAAGAGCTTGTAGAGAAGAGCCCATAATGCTTACAGATTGATCAAAGCAGTGTGTACTTTTTCATTTTTAAAATAATCTTTAAAAAAATAAAAATAATCTGAAAACTGATCAATCCTAATCAGTCTCTTTTTAAAGGGTTTTGAGATATCATAATAAACCAGAAGTTTTTGTTCTTTAACATACCACTCTTTAACATAATGATACACACCCTACTTTGCTTGGAATACCAACTTATACTATGCAACCTTATAGTTTCCACATAATACTGTTTATCTCTGGATTATAACACTGTTATGCTTTTGTTTACAAATTAGAGATTACAGTAAAAGGAAAGCCCATCTTACTAGATATATAATCAAAACTACAAGTCTTACTCAGGAACCATGTAGAATGAAAGCAGGGTATAATAAATCTTCCTTTGCTTCAGAATATAAGAGATTCCCATGTTTCCTTACACGACATTCAGAAGAGTGGCTTATGTATATAACAACTGCAAATATTCTTGCCTTCCATACTTTCACTTAGAATTCTCCTTCTCTTTCCCTTGGATGCTCAACAGCCCATGGTTATCCAAAGCCATCTCTTCTCCCTAACCTCAGTACTAGTAGACACAAAAGTATCTATCTCTGGGAGGAAGGGGCCAACTTGTGTGTTAGTTACTCAGCTGTGTCTGACTATTTGTGACCCCATAGACTGTAGCCTGCCAGGCTCTTCTTTCCATGGAACTCTCCAGGCAGAAATACTGTAGTGAGCTGCCATTCCCTTCTCCAGAGGATCATCCAAACCTAGGGACTGAACCCAAGTCTCTTGCACTGCAGGCAGATTCTTTACCATCTGAGCTACCAGGGGAAGCCCCAGGAAGGGGCTTGGGGAGTTGTAATTCCCGATCTAGTCATACACCCCCTCCTGCCTAAGGCACCCTCTCTAGTCAATCTCACGTTCCAATGTATCACACAAAGCTCTTGGTTCTCACTTCAGTGAGTCTACTCACCCTGGTCACTACAGTGAAACTCGCGTACAACCTTCCGTTATAAAGGGAACCCTGAGTTATACTAACTGGATTTCTTAAACTATCGATGAATCTTACTTGTGTTTCTGAATAGTCATTAACAATGTTTAAGAAAAAAATTAAGAATGGACCTTGAGGGTATTATACTAAGTGAAATAAGTCAGATGAAGAAAGTTAAATACTGTATGAGCTCACTCATATATGGAATCTGAAAATAAACAAAACAACTCAAGAGAACAGCTTGCTGGTTGCCAGGGGCAGAAAATGGGTAAGAATGGTCAAAGTGTACAAGCATCATCCAGTTATGAGTAAATTCTGGGGTGTAATGAATAGCATAGTGACTGTAGTTAATAACACTCTATTGTATATTTGACAGTTGCTATGAGAAAAGATCTTAAAAGCTCCTATCTACACATACAAAAATTATAAAATTATGAGGTGATGGAAGTATTTGCTAACCTTGTGGTATTCACTTTACAATATATACATATATCAAATTATCATGCTGCACATACCATAAGCTTGTATGATGTTATATGTCAATTATACTTCAATAAAGCTTTAAAAAAGAGGGAAGGAAAGAGGAGCATTCTCTAAACATGAAAGGGATCTTAAGCACATGTACTGTGACATTTTTAAAAGTTAGTGAATAAGTACCCCGAGGTCACAACGAAGAAATAATAATTGTAGGGAGAAGAACTATCATAAATATTCACAAAGACATGACTAAAATATTTGTGGAATTAGAGAAAGAAAAATCAGAGACTGGTCCCACTTAAAATCTAAGAACTGGGAGCACATTTTACTGTACGTTTTTGGAAACCTGGCCATATCACCCTTGTTTATTTGTAATTTTTGTCCTGATAGTTTATCCCAAAACCCTAAATCTAAGCCTCAAAATACTAGTTGATTATTTTTGCCTCAGGTACTGAAAAGGAAGGGATGGAGGGGGATATTTCTCAGAATGAATTCTGTTCTATAGTGGGCAGAGAACTGAGAAGTCTTAACCAGACTAAGTAGATGCAGTGGGAACAGAAGCGAGATCCGAAGGAAAAAATGAGATGAGAGCTAGACTAACGCCAGGAAAATGGCACTTTGCCACTCGTATTTATATTCTTATAAAATGAAATATTTTCTATTTTGTTCTCATTCATTTCTCAATAGAAACATGAGATAAATGCTATTATTATCCTCACTTTATAGGTGAGGAAACTGAGGGGCGGGAAGGTTAATTTGTTGAAAGCCACACAGTTAAGTGGTGAAACAAGTACATGAAGTTAAGGAAGTGGAATTCCAGAGTTTGCTCTCTTAATCACTATTTTATACTGCCTAAAGAATCAAATTAATAACTCACAAGGAGAAAGAATCTTACAAAAAGACAGACAGACATATAAATAGGAAAACATACAAATGACAACAGCTGAGCTGTTAAAAGACCAAAAACAATTACTGAAGATATTAATCCAACAAATTTTCCTGAAAATATAGTTTGAGAAGTTATAAATCTCAAGCTGTTATTCCCTTTTATATGAAAAAGAGAATACGTGACAAACTTGAGTGCTTACAAAGATCAATGTCTCAAAAGAAAGGTTCTGCAGTATGAAAACAAGAGTTTACATACTGTATCCTTTGACAGTGTTCAAAGGAATTTAAAATGCAACATACCTACTGTAACACTAAAATAAAATTTAAAACTTTTACTTAACATAGATATGAGCAAATCATGCTGTTTTCCTTTTTTCTTTCATTTTCCAAAAGACAAATGCTAATGAAATAACTCGGGGTTCCCTGGTGGCTCAGATGGTGAAGAATCTGCCTGCAATGCAGGAGACTCAGGTTGGATCCCTGGGTCAGGAAGATACTCTGAAAGGGAGAAGGGAATGACAACCCACTCCAGTATTCTTGCCCGGAGAATTCCATGGACAGAGGAGCCCAGTGGACTACAGTCGGATTCAGTCCTCTGATACCCAAATGCACACACATAGGCATATGTGTGTACAAACTGCATATACAAAGAACACACAGATGTGTAAGCACACACATATGAATAGGGAGCTGTCACCTGCACACACATCACCGGTACACATGCATGCCCATGTGCAGACTCACAGAAACCCCCACCCCAGTCAAAGAAACAGATATTTCCATATATAGATTTATCTCCACAGATATAGCTAGCTTTGGGACACTTTAGTTTTTGATACAGAAATTTCTTTACCAATAAGGTATATTTGTCAGTAGAGGAATGCTGACAATAATATCAGACTAACAATGACAAAAAAGTTCATAAAACAACTAGATTGCACAGATATACTGTAACCGTTTACAGATGAGGAAGCCCTTTAAAAAGTAAAGTCTCTTTCCCAAGGTGACACAACTAATGAACGGCAGACCCGTCAGCCTTCAGTTCATAACCTCTTTTTATTAGCTGCCAGTGCTGCTGAAAACAGCACAGTAATGTTCACAAATAACCACTGATACCTCACTATGTATTGGCTCATAATCTCAACCACTTCGCAAAGTAACTTCCTTTCTTAATGTTGGAGATATTGCAAGATGTGAAGTTGCAGTAAAGATGAACAAAAATTTGATGTGGCAATTAACTGACTACATACTAACTTACTGACATATTTCTTTTCAATAAGCAGTTTGATGACCCTAAATACCATTCTTATTGGTCCAATTTTAAATAATGAAAATATGACATCTTTACAATTCAATTTAATGTGAATTCAGAATTTACTGGATGAGTGTTTGTACTTTTAAGGTTTTACCAGATAATTAAATAAAAATTCTTCAGAATGTTGTCTTTTAGATCCAGAGAAATTATTACTGAAATTATTTTCCTCTAGTATGGTATGATAAAACAATTCTTTTTAAATAGCAAAAGTTAACAGAACATTAGGGCAGTTATACTCTTAGTAATGCTTATGAAGAAACTTATTTTTCTTACTGAAAAAAGACCCCAACAATATCTGTTAATCACTATTTGATCAGAAACAAGAAATATCCTTAATCATTTCACTTAGAGAAAAACTATCCCAAGTAATAAGAGAGCTTATTGATGAGATAAAGAAGCAACCTATGATTTTTTTCTTATATCCACTGAAGAACTAAAAATACTCACTTTTTAAACTTATCTTTATCAAAATCAGAAACAATGTAAAAGAGTCAAAACAACGATATAGTAATATTATTTATATTCTGTCTGGGAACGTCACCCTCTGAGATAAAGAGTAGGTTTACTTCTCCTTACTATTAATATAGAAACAGTGGATTCTCCAAGTTCTGTTTCTCTCCTGTAATGTGATCTATTATTTGTGCAGGCATCCACTTAGACCCTCTCCATCACCCCCACTGGGGTTTATAGGAACTAATGCAAACTCAATAGTCTTGTTACTTGCTATGCTGTGAATAATAAAGTCCATTGTCTCTAAACCATGAGCCTCATGGCTTCTGCTAGCGTCCATGAACTAGTAAAAGGCTAACGTATTAGGCTGTCAATAGAAAAAATAAAATCCAAGATGTGAACCAGTGTATTTCCTCTTCTGCCTCAAATGAAGAGAAAGGAGTTTTAATGGAACATCTTGGAAAGACTGATTGTTCCTCACAGATAAAAGGACATGACAGACTGGAATCTGATTCCCACTCCTGATACTGATAATGCTGAGCTAGGATGATGGAGATTTACTGTTGCATCAGAGTCAGCCTCAACTCCCAGATATTAACCAGATTTTTTAAATGTGCGAGTTTCTTAGTAACCATCTGGGAAATTTGAAAGTGAAAGTCCCAGTGGAGGGCTGGCTTAGGTTCTACCTAGGAAGGCTACCCCAAAGGGTAAACAGAGCTCAACATTGGAGAAACTGAACATTACTTCTAGAATTTTAGAGTCTTTGGAGAAAGTAAGAGAGAACTGTAGGAAAGAGATGCAGCAACAAGGGATGTCCAAAGAACCCAAGAAATTTCAAAAGAAAGTCAGTTTCAAAAATCTGTCAAGACCAGGCAATAGAAAGGTACCTTATAACAGTACCAGCAAGTAGGAACATTTCTGTTCCCCTTACCTCCCCATTGGAGAAGGCAGATTCTTACCATCGGAACCACCACCACCCACTCCAATATTCCTGCCTGGAGAATTCCATGGATAGAGGAGGCTAGAGACCTACAGTTCATGGTGTCACAGAGTCAGACATGACTGAGCAACTAACACAGCACTACCACTCCACCTCTCCCTTAAGCTCCAACTCCAGAGGCTCAGATGCAGTAGCTATGGAGTTAGGACAACGGTAAGCAAAAAAGACAAAAGGAGCTTTCAGGTTCCCTTCCCCCAGGAAGCCACTCAGTGGTAGTATGCCCTAGCTAGAAGAGGAGCGACTACAACCGTGAACTAAGGAGGCGGCTTTACGAGAGACTGGAAGGCATGTTCACTCAGAGGAATCCCAGGAGTGTAAGAGCTTCTAGTTCTGCACTGAACTTCTCTACCAAATAAAGGACAGTGAGAGTTAATATAAAGTCCTTTTATTATCCCTTGAAGCCTTAGTTGCCTTTCCTAATATGTAATTAAGCTCTTTAAAAAGTAGATTTTACCTACTGTTTCTTTTAAAATTCTACATGCTTTTACACAATTTTGAGCATACAGTCTTATTCATTTGATGCTTATCCATGAACAAATGCAGTGTCACTACAGGCTGATAATGTCTGCTAAAAATATATTTAAAATTTACCTTTTTTTTCTCTTTTACCTCTATTAAATGTATACAAATCAAGTACCATGAAAATAGAAATAGAGTCACAGATGTAGAAAACAAACACAGTTACCAGGGGAGAAAGTGGGGTGAGGGGGATAAACTGGAAGACTGGGATTGACATATACACACTACTATATAAAATAGATAACTAATAAGGATGTACCCAATAGCACGGGGAACTCGTCTCAATATTCTGTAAAG
This sequence comes from Nanger dama, assembly GCA_917880005.1. NCBI lineage: Eukaryota > Metazoa > Chordata > Mammalia > Artiodactyla > Bovidae > Nanger > Nanger dama. Next base: position 46,056,179 of record CAKJTW010000007.1, read on the forward strand.
AACAATATGGGAAAAGAATCTGGAAATGAGTAGATAGATGTATATGTATAACATTCACTTTGCTGTATGGCAGAAACTAACACAACACTGCAAATCAACTACACAGGTTATGCGACACAACCCATCACTACACTGTCCACGGCTATCAATTACAGGTTCTGATAAATGAGCTGATAATCTGATTCCCAGTTTTTTCACAGGTAATCTGCTTTTTTTCTAATTGCAAGAATGAGTATGTGTGTGTGTGTGCTTGATCTACAACTCACCAGACCTAGAAGTGGAAATTTTTGTTTTGTTTAGCCTCCAAGGAATTGGTGGGCTTTTTCAAAGTCGCTCAGTCGTGTCCGACTCTTTGCGACTCCATGGACTATAGCCCACCAGGCTCCTCCGTCCATGGGATTCTCCAGGCAAGAATACTGGAGTGGGTTGCCATTTCCTTCTCCAGGGGCTAAAGACCTACGTCACTCTCCAAATCCAGCATATTGTCAGACTTTAAGAAATATCTCTTCCCTGATACCTACTATTCTTACCTTTGGAGACTCCTTACTCAGTCTGTTTTCCATGTTTCTTAACTTCTCTTTCATATTTTTAACCTCTATCTTTTTAAAAATTATTTTTTATTGAAGTACAATTGATTTACAATGCTGTGTTAGTTTCTGGTATATAACAAAGTGTTAAGTTGTAGATCTATCTATTCTTTTTCATATGTTTTTCCATTATGGCCTACTGCAGGATATTGAATATAGCTTCCTGTGCTATACAGTAGGTCCTTGTTGGTATCTACTTCATATATAATCACTTGTACCCGCTAATCCCAAACTCCTAATTTATCTCCCCCACCTAGTCTCTTTCTCCTTTGGTAACCGTAAGTTTGTTTTCTATGTCTGTGAGTTTGCTTCCGTTTTATAAATAAGTTCATTTGTATCTTGTTTTAGATTCCACATACGAGTGACATCATATGGTATCTCTTTCTGACTTACTTCCCTTAGTATGATAATCTTTAGGTCCGGCCATGTTGCTGTAAATGGCATTGAATTCATTCTTTTTATGGCTGAGTAAATCTTCATCTAGTGCTGCTATGAACATATGGGTGCATGTATATTTCTGAATTAGAGTTTTTGTTTTTTCTGGATATATGCCCAGGAGTGGGGCTGTTGAGTCATATGGTAGCTCTATTTTTAGTTTTTTATGGAACTTCCATACTGTTTTCCATAGTGGTTGTACCAATTCACATTCCCACCAATAGACACACACGAGCATTTCCTTTCCTCTATACCCTCTCCAGCATTTACTGTTCACAGATTTTTTTTTAATGATAGACATTTAAACTGTCAATTTCTATCTTTTTTATTTTATATCCTAGATTATTTGCACATTCAAACTTTCTCATTTGAGACTTTTGATTCACTAATTCTCAATTCTGCTATGTCAACTTAATCCACTGAACAGTTTACTTTCAGTTTCACCAACTTTTCAGCTTCACCAATAAGCCTTGGAAAGGACCCTTTATCATTCTGCCTATTCTTTCTTACTTCTGTTCTCATTGCGAGTTACTGTTTCATTTGAAATTCTTAAATAGTCTAGTTCTTTTGGGGATTGTGTTATTTTCCCAGATATACCCTATTTAATGTATCCACTCTCTCTTACAGCAATACATTTCCTTACACACCCTAAAACACTTACTTGCAAGTTCTCTGTATGTGGGAGTTTTATCCTTTATAAACTCTTTACTGTCTGTCTTGCTCATAGTTCAACTGATAAAGAATCTGCTTTACTGCCATATTATTTCATGGTTGCTCAAGACTATGGTGTTTCAAAGGTGCATAGCTTCAGAGCAAGACTTAAATCAGGGAAGATTGGGGCTTTGCCCCTACATGAGTACAGCTCCATTCCAGACACCATATCCACACATAGCATATGGTTACCATTTCCATTTTTTTACAGATGTTCTTTTTACACAAGAACACCAACAGTGTCAGGTGAAATTATTTCAGCTCTAGTTTTACTGTTTAGACACATGGTCCTAGTTCCCTGCTTTAAGCATACAGCCCAGTTCCAATCTCCCGTTTGCAAGACACATTTTACCCTCTTAAAAGGTGGTGGTGGTGGTGGTGGTCAGTCGCCCAGTCGTGTCCGACTCTTTGTGACCCCATGGACTGCAGCACGCCAGGCCTCCCTGTCCCTTGCGATCTCCTGAAGTTTACCCAAATTCATGTTAATTGCATCGGTGGTGCCATCCAGCCATTTCATCCTCTGACACCTACCCTATTCTCCTTCTGCCCTCAATCTTTTCCACCATCAGGGACTTTTCCAATGAGTCAGCAGTTTGCATCACATGACCAAAATACTAGAGTTTCAGCTTCAGCATCAGTCCTTTCAACGAGTACTCAGGGTTGATTTCCCATAAGATTGACTGGTTTGATTTCCTCGCTGTCCAATCAACGCTCAGGAATCTTTTCCAGCACCATCGTTTGAAGGCATCAGTTCTTCGGTGCTCCTCCTTCTTTATGGTCCAGCTGTCACAACCATATGTGATCACTGGGAAAACCAAAGACCTTTGTCGGCAGAGTGATGTCTCCGCTTTTAAACCCATTGTCTAGGTTTGTCATGCTTTCATGCCAAGAAGCAAATGTCTTCTGATTTCACGGCTGCAGTCACCATCTGCAGTGATTTTTGAGCCCAAGAAGAGGAAGTCTGTCACTACTTCCACCTTTTCCCCCTCTATTTGCCATGAAGTAATAGGGCTGGAAGTCATGATTTTAGTTTTTTTAATAGTTTTAAGCCAGCTCTTTCACTCTCTTCCTTCACCCTTATCAAAAGGCTCTTTAGTTCTTCTTTGCTTTCTGCCATTAAGATGGTGTCATCCATACGTCTGAGGTGGTTTATGTTTCTCCCACCTATCTTGATTGCAGCTTGTAACTCATCCAGGTTGGCATTTTGTTCATGACGTGCTCAGCATACAGATTAAACAAACAGGGTAACAGTAGACAGCCCTGTCGTACTCCTTCCTCAATCTTGAACCAATCAGTTGTTCCATCCAGGGTTCTAACTGTTGCTTCTTGACCTGCATACAGGTTTCTCAGGAGACAGGTAAAATGGTCTGGTATTCCCATCTCCTTAAAATGTGTAGTAATCTACAGTTTCTTAAATTTGGCTTGACTCACAGAAACCTGGCCAACACGATCCAGATTTCTATGAGTCAGATAACAGCAGCATCTACTCATCATTAAGGATTTCCCTTCTATTCATGGTCTGCAGGGGGTTCTATTGTCTTACATGTAGCCTAAATATATTTAGGTATTTCTTTGAACATTTTTCACATTGTAGTCTTATAAGCTTGGTGCAAAGCAGAAGTAGACTATACAGGTGTTTTCACTGATATTTAAGTCAGAAATCCAGATGCAGATTATCTAAGGCGGGAGCATATCTCTGATTCAGGAAGAATGGATGTGATACAGCTGAATTTGATATCATAACAAGTAAGCAGGTCAAAGTTATTAAAAAAACACACACAATGAATTTTAGTAGCATATACTTTTAAAAATATTACTGTTTCAATAACATTAATAGTTTTGGCTTTCATAGTTTCCTCAGATTCCAGTTTTGTCATCTTTATAACTATTCTTAATACTTTATTTAGTCTTTACCCATATATTCAGTTTCCAGGCTCAGTTATATAAAATCTACCATGAATATACCATGTAAAGCCTACTAGTCTTTTATGTCTATTCCTTTTTTTTTTCATCTTTACTGAAGTATAATTTACATTGCCTTAACTTCATCCATTGTAAGGGTAAAATTAAATAAGTTGTAATCACTTTGTAGAGTTGTACAAAGTAATCACAAATCGATTTTTAGGACTTTTTCATCACCCCCATATTTGCTTTGAGTCTATTTATAGCCAATCACCACCGCCTCTACCCTAGTCCCAGCCACATGGAACCACTAATGGGCTTTATTTCCTCTATAGATTTGCCCTTTCTGGCATTTCAATATAAATGAAACCATATAATATGTAATCTTACTCATCTGGCTTCTTTCACTTAGCAGGGAGTGGCAAGCTACAGTCTGCAGGCCAAATCTAGTATGCCACGTGTTTTTGTAAATAGGATTTATTGGAACATAACCATGCTGAACATAACCATACTCCATACTGTCTATGGCTGCTTCCACACTACGGCAGTGGCGCTGAGTAGCTGCAACAGAGGCTCTGTGACCCACACACCATAAAATATTTACTATCTGGCTTTCCACAGAAAAATAAAATGCGCTGACTCTTGACTTAGTAAAATGTTTTTGAAGTTCATTCCCACTGTAGCATGTATCAGGATTCATCAGTGTTCCTTTTATTGCTGAACAGTCTGGTATTGCATGCATATATGACATTTTCTTTATCCATTTACCAATCAATGGCTACTTTTTTTTTTTTTAGTTATAATAGTACAAGTAATTCTGCTATCATGTTTGTGTAAATGTTTCAATATAGACAGGTATTTTCAGGACTCTATTTATAGAATCCCAGAAATAGAATTGCTAGGTTATATGCGAAGTTTCTGATTAACTTTTTATTTATTCATTTTTGGCTGCACAGATTCTTTGTTGCTGGGCAGGCTTTTCTCCAGCTGCAGCGAGTGGTGGCTACTGTTTGTTGCGTACACAAGCTTCTCATTGCGGAGGCGTCTCTTGTTGTGGAGCACAGGTTCTAGGTGCATGAGCTGCTTCAGTAGGCTCAGTAATTGTGGCTCATGGGCTCTAGAGCACAGGCTCAACACTGTAGCACACAGGCTTAGTTGCTGAATATGAGATCTCTTGGATCAGGGATTGAACCTGTATCCCCTACACTGGCGGGCAGATTCTTAACCACTGGACCACCTGGAAGTCTCTCTGATTATCTTTTAAGGAAACTGTCAAACTGTTTTCCAAAGTTGGCTGTAACATTTTATTTTCCCAACAATGTTTAGGGTCCCGGATGCTCTTCATTCTTGCCAACACTTGGTGTTATCTGTCATTTAAATTATAGTCACTGTAGTAGCGTGTAGCTGTATCCTGAGGTTTAAATCTGTTTGCTTAATGTCAAATGATGTTGAAAACCTTTTCATGTGGTCATTTACCATCCATACATCTTTGATGAGAAATTTCTATCAAAGTATCTTACCCTTTTTTAATGGGCTGTCTTCTTACTGATTTTTAAGAGTTCTTTATATATTCTGGATATAAGTCCTATATCAGATATTTCTGTCTGGTCTTGTCTTTTCATCCTTTTAGTCATGTAGTGTAAATGTTCATTTAAATGAAGTTCAATTTTTTTTTCTTTTATGGCCTTACTACTGGTACTATATCTAAGAATGTCTTGCCTAATCCAAGGTGTTCTAGAAGATGTAAAATTTTAGAGCTTATATTCAGTACTGTGATCCATTTTGAGTTCATTTTCCTCTATGGTGAGTGTCAAGGATCTAAGTTTTTTTTTTAACTTTTAATTTTGTATTGTTTGTATAACAAACAATTCTGTGGTAGTTTCAAGTGAACAGCAAAGGGACTCAGCAAATGGACTCATGGATCCATTCTCCCCCAATCTCCCTTTCCATCCAGGCTGCCACATAACTCGGAGCAGAGTTCCATGTGTATACAGTAGGCCCGTGTTGGCTATCCATTTAAAAAATAACAGTGTGTACATGTCCATCCCTAACTATCCCTTCCTCTGTCCTTCCCTCCTGCAATCATAAGCTCATTCTTTAAGTCTGTGAATCTTTTTCTACTTTGCAAGTAAGTTCATCTGTATCATTTTTTTTTAGATTCCATATATGAGCCATATCATACAATATTTCTCTGAGTTTCTTCATTCTGTATGACAATCTCTAGGTCCATCCATGTTGCTGCAAGTGGTACTATTTCATTCTTGTAAACGGCTGAGTAATATTCCATTGTGTGTGTGTGTGTGTGTGTGTGTGTGTGTGTACACACATATACCGCATCTTTATCCATTCCTCTGTCAACGGACGTTTAGGTTGATTCCATGTGGCTATTATAAACAGTTCTCCAGTGAACATTAGGGTACATGTATCCTATCAGATCATGTTGTTCCCTGGATATATGCCCAGAAGTGGGACTGCTATGGACATGTAATTATTCTAGTGCCAGTTGTTAGAAACACTGTCCTTTTCAACTGAGTTGTGTTGGCAGCTCTGCTAAGAACTGATGGTAAAATATAAGGATTTATCCTTGAGTTCACCATTTTAAATCATCTGTATATTTTCTTTATGCTAGTATTTTGCCAAATTCATTAATATCAATTTAAAAGAAGAAGTGAAATTATATAAGAAGTAGTTCTCCAAAATTTTCCTTGTTTTCAAAATTACTTTTGCCATTCTAGGTCCTTTTCATTTCCACATACATTTTAGGATCATCTTGTCAATTTTTACCAAAAACAAAAATTCTAGGAAAAACAGGGATTACACTGAATCAATTTGAGGAGAATTACCATCTTAATGATAATATTGAGTTTTCCAATCCATGAACAGTCTTCCTAGCTATTGAAATTTTTAAAAACTTTGTCCAACAGTTTTGTTTTCAGTGTATAAATTTACTGTTTCTATTATATTTCTTCCTAAATATTTGATTCAACTATAATAAATTATTTTCTGATTTGAGGATTGTTCACATCTGATACCTAGACAAACACTTGATTTCTGTACGTTGATGTTTCTTTTCCTGCTGAACTTGTATTAGTTCTAGTAATTTATATATTTGTATGTTCCCTAGGAATTTCTATATGTAGGATCATATATCCATGAATAAAGACAGTTTTGCCACTCCCAAATGTCTTTTATTCATTTTTTCTGCCTGACTAGAACTTCCTTCCTGTACCATACTAAGGTAAGTGGTGACAAGGTGACTGTGGACATCACTACCTTATCTTAGGAGGAAAGCATTCTAGCTTTCACCATTGAATATAATGTTGTCTGTAGGTTTTTCAAAAATGGTCTTTATCAGGCAGAGAAAATTCTCTTTTATTCCTGGTTTATTTAGAGATTTTTTTTTTTATCATGAATAGATACCAGAGCTTGGCAAATGCTTTCTCTGACTCTACTGAGATAATTACGTGGTCCTGTTCTTTAGTTTATTAATATAGCATATTTACATTAATTCAATTTTGGATCTTAAAACAACTTTGTATTTCTAGAACCAACCTCACTTGCTGTTTGTATATAATCCTTTTTATAAGTTGCTAGATTTTGTTTGCTAATATTCTGTTAAGGATGGCTACATCTATGTTCAAGAGAGAAACTGATTTGAAATGTTCTTTCCTTGAGGTATCTTTGCCTGCCAACATCAGATAACTCTAGACTGCTAAAATACATTGGGAAGTGCTCCCTTCTTTCTGAAAGAGATTTGAAGGATTGTTTCTTTGAATAATTGATAGAATTCACCATATCAAACCCTGGGATTTTCTTTGCAAAAAATTTTCAATTTCTTAATTTTCTTAAATCAGTTTTGGTAATTTGTTTCTTTCTAGTAATCCTTGTCTTGCTAGAATTTTATCCATTTCATCTTATGTTCTATTAATAAATTGATGACATACATTTGATTATAATATTCCTTTATAAAACCTTTAAGTTCTAAAAGGTTGGTAGTAATGGCGCCCCTTTCACTATTCATTTTGGTAATTTGTATCTTTTCTTTCTTGGTCAATTTAACTGATGGTTTGTCAACTTTGTTCATCTTTCCGAAAAAACAACTTTTAATTTCATTGACTTTTCTCTAGTATTTTTCTGTTTCATTAGTTTTTGCTATATTCTTTATAATTTCCTTTGCTTGCTTTTGGTATGACCTTATCTTCTTGTCTAGTTTTTTAAGATGGAAGCTTAGGTACTAATTTGATAATTTTCTTTTTCTTATATGTGCACTTACATATAACTTTTCCTTGAAGTACTGCTTTTTCTATAAACATAAATTCTAAGCTGTCTTTTTTGCTTTCATTTATTCAAATATTTAAAATTTCCTTTTGGTATTAGGTAAATGTTCTTTAAAGGACAAATCTATAGGTTTGTTACAATATTATTTTCTGTTATATGATTGAGTCTTTAACAACCTATTGAGTCTTGTTTTATGGCCCAGTTTATGGTCTAACCCAGAAAATGTTTCCATTTGAAAAAAATGCGTATTCTACAGACACAGGGCAGTTTTCTATGTATATCAGGTCAAGCTGACTGATTATACTGTTTAAACTTCTATCTCCTTGCTGGTTTTCTACCCAGTTCTATCAAATATTGTTAAGCAAAATGATTTCCTCTTCCACAGTTGTGCTTCATGCATTTTGAGACTGTTCTTAGATATATAAACAATTATGAAATGTCTCTGTCTTCAGTAATATTTTTTGTCTAAAGTCTATTTCATCTGATAAGAAAACATCATTACTCTTTTCAGTGTAGCTTTCGCCATCTTTTTATTTTCAACCTACTTACTCATATCTTTAAATATAAGGTGTGTTTCTTATAGACAAGATATAGGTGAGTGTTGCTTTCTTATCCAATTTGACAATCTGTGCCTTTTGAACAGAATGTTCACTCCATTCATTTAATGTAAGTAAATAACTGGATTTATTCCTGTCATTTTGCTATTTTTCTACTTGTATCTCTTCTTTTTCATACCTCTCTTCCTCCTTTAGGTGCTTTCTTTTGTGACATTTTTTATTGTATCATTTTATTCTACTTTTGGGGAGAAGACAATGGCAACCCACTCCAGTGCTCTTGCCTGGAAAATCCCACAGACGGAGGAGCCTGGTGGGCTGAACTCCATGGGGTTGTGAAGAGTCGGACACAACTGAGCGACTTCACTTCCATTTTTCACTTTCATGCGTTGGAGAAGGCAATGGCAACCCACTCCAGTGTTCTTGCCTGGAGAATCCCAGGGACGGGGGAGCCTGGTGGGCTGCCATCTATGGGGTCGCACAGAGGTGGACATGACTGAAGCAACTTACCAGCAGCAGCAGCATTCTACTTTTGATGTTTTCTATTCTTACATAGAGTTATTTTGTCAGGAACTGCTCTAGGGATTATAACAAGAATTTTAATTTATTATAGTCTACTTCAAAATAATATTTAATTCCAGTAAATGGGAAACTATATTCCAAAATATGTCTTTTCGCTTATCCTCTGTGTTATTACTGTTATATTTAATGTATATGTTATACACCCAGCATAACAGTATAATTATTATTTCATATAATCTTGTGTTTTAAATAGGTAGAAAAATGAGAAAAATGTATCTACAGATTGTTTTATATTTACTCACATCTTTGCCATACCCAACACTCTTCAATTTTTCCTATCGATTTGAATTAAACTGGAGTCAGCACCTTCAGTATTTCTTGTAAGACAGCCTCAGTTCAGTTCAGTCGCTCAGTTGTGTCCGACTCTTTGCAACCCCACCCAAGACGGGTGGGTCATGGTGGAGAGGTCTGACAGAATGTGGTCCACTGGAGAAGGGAATGGCAAACCACTTCAGTATTCTTGCCTTGAGAACCCCATGAACAGTATGAACAGTAAGACAGCCTAGTGGCGGGAAATTCTGTCCATCTTTATCTCAGAATACTTATTTCACCTTTATTTTAAAGGTTTTCTGAATATAGAATTCTTGGTTGATATTTTTCTTTTAGCACTCTGAATATGTCCTGCTTGATGGTTTCTAGTGTTCTGATTTTAAAAATCAGCCATTATGGTATTATTGTTCCCCTACTGTAATGTGTCATTTTTTTCTTCCAGTTTTAAGATTTTCTCTTTTCCTCTGGCTTTCAGCAGTTTAACTATGATGTGTCTATGTGTAGTTTTTTTGTTTTCGTACTTGGAGTTTGTTGAGCTTCTTGAATTTACAGATTGTTTTTTATCAAATCTGAAAGGTTTTCTGCCATTATTTCTTCAAATTTATCTCCTCTCCTCTTCCCTCTCCTCTCCTCAGTCTCCATTTTGTGTATACATATGAACTTAATGTTTCCCCACAGGCCTTTGAGGCTCTTCTGACTTTTCTTCCATCTTTTTCTCTGCTCTCTGAGAGTATTCTATTGACCTGTACAGAAACTCACTGATTCTTCTGCCATCTCAAATTTTCTACCAAGTTCATCTAGTGAATTTTTAATTTTAGTTACTATACATTTTAACTCTATAGAGTTTTGTATATTTTTTTCTAATAATTGCATCTTTGTGGATATTCTTTATTCATTGAGTCATAGATGTCCTACTTCCCTTTAATGCTTTAAACATGGTTTTCTTTAGTTCTTTGAACATACTTATAATAGCTGCTTTGATGTTTCAGTCTGCTAAATCCAACATATGGAGACACTTAGATACAGTTTCTACTGATTGTTTTTTATCCCTCAACTATCAGTTCAGTTCAGTCATTTATTCGTGTCTCTTTGCGACTCCATGGACTGCAGCATGCCAGGCTTCTCTGTCTATGACCAACTCCCAGAACTTGTACAAACTCATGCCCGTTGAGTCAGTGATGCCATCCAACCATATCACCCTCTGTTGTCCTCTTTTCCTCCTGCCTTCAATCTTTCCCAACATCAGGGTCTTTTCCAGTGAGTCAGTTCTTCACATCAGGTGGCCAGAGAGTACTGGAGCTTCAGTTTCAGCATCAGTCCTTCCAATGAGTACTCACAATTGATTTCCTATAACATTGACTGGTTTGATCTCCCTGCAGTCCAAGGTACTCTCAAGAGTCTTCTCCAACATCACAGTTCAAAGCATCAATTCTGTGGCACTCAGCGTTCTCTATAGTCCAACTCGCACATCTATACATGACTCATGGAAAAACTATAGCTTTGACTATATGGACCTTTGATGGCAAAATAATGTCTCTGTTTTTTTAGTATGATGTCTAGGTTTGTCATAGCTTTTCTTCCAAGGAGCAAGCGTCTTTTAATTTCATTGCTTCAGTCACCATCTTCAGTGATTCTGGAACTCAAGAAAATAAAGTCTGTCACTGTTTCCATTGTTTTCCCACCTACTTGCCATGAAGTGATGGGCTCAGATGCCATGTTCGTCATTTTTTTAACGTTAAGTTTTAAGCCAGCTTTTTCCACTCTCCTCTTTCACTTTCATCAAGAGGCTCTTTAGTTCCTTTTTGCTTTCTGCCATAATGGTGGCGCCATGTGCATATCTGGGGTTATTGATATTTCTCCCTGCAGTCTTGATTCCAGTTTGTGTTTCACCAAGTCCAGCATTTTGCATGATATACTCTGCATATAAGTAAAACAGCAAGGTGACAATATACAGCCTTGATATACTCCTTTCCCAATTTGGAACCAGTCCATTGTTCCATGTCAGGTTCTAACTGTTGCTTCTTGACCTGCATACAGATTTATCAGGAGGTAGGTCAGGTGGTCTGGTATTCCCATCTCTTGAAGAATTTTCCACAGTTTGTTGTGATCCACAAAGGCTTGAGCATAGTCAATGAAGCAGAAGTAGATGTTTATCTGGAATTCTCTTGCTTTTTCAATGATCCAACGGATGTTGGCAATTTGATCTCTGGTTTCTCTGCCTTTTCCGAATCCAGCATGAACATCTGGAAGTTCTTGCTTCATGCACTGCTGAAGCCTAGCGTGGAGAATTTTGAGTATTATCTTGCTAGCGTGTGAGATGAGTGCAACTGTGCAGTAGTTTGAACATTCTTTGTCATTGCCTTTCTCTGGAATTGGAATGAAAACTGATCTTTTCCAGTTCTGTGGCCACTGCTGAGTTTTCCAAATTTGCTGGCATATTGAGTGCAGTACTTTCTCAGTATCATCTTTTAGGATTTGAAATAGCTCAGCTGGAATTCCAACATGTCCATTAGCTTTGTTCATAGTGATGCTTCCTAAGGCCTGCCTGACTTCACATTCCAGGATGTCTGGCTCTAGGTGAGTGATCACACCATTGTGGTTATCTGGGTTTAAGATCTTTTTGTATAGTTCTTCTGGATATTCTTGCCACCTCTTCTTAATATCTTCTGCTTCTGTTAGGTCCATACCATTTCTGTCCTTCACTGTGCCCATCTTTGCATGTAATGTTCCCTTGGTATCTCTAATCTTCTTGGAGAGATCTGTAGTCTTTTCCATTCTATTGTTTTCCTCTATTGATCACTGAGGAAGGTTTTCTTATCTCTCCTTGCTGTTCTTTGGAACTCTGTATCCAAATGGATATATCTTTCCTTTTCTCCTTTGCCTTTTGCTTCTTTTTTTTCTCAGCTATCTTTAAGGGCTTCTGAGACAAACATTTTGCCTTTTGCATTTCTTCTTCTTAGGGATGGTTTTGATCACCACCTCCTGTATAATGTTACGAACCTCCATCCGTAGTTCTTCAGGCATAGTTCCTCAAGTATGGGTCATCCTTTTTTGTTTCTTTGCATATCTCTAAACTTTTTGTTGAACGTTGGACATTTTAGATAATATATTGCAGCAACTAGATTTTGATTTTGTCTGAGAGCAGTTGATAGACCAAAAGTCTGTTTTCCCCACAATATGTGGCCACTGACAGCTCCTCCATTCCTCCTGGCCCTTCATTTTTCTTTCTAAGACTGGCTTTTTCATACATTTTTAATGTCGTCTCCAGTGTCACCTTACTGTTTAGCAAAACACTATTCAGACAGTTTACTCAAACATCTCAGTCCAGTAAAGCTTCCACTCTCAGGATGTGTGTATATTTGAATGAGGTTTGTGTGTGGAATGAGGCGTGCATTCAAAACTTGAGCCTTTACAAGCTGGCCTCAGATTTTATTACCACTGGGCCTGTTTGGTCTCATTTCCGCTTATTCTTAGGCTGCACTACCCAGTGAGAAGTGGGTGACTTGGGCCCATTGATATTCTGCTACACTGTTCTACAGCCTCCAGTCAACCTGGGATATGGGGTGAACTTATCAAGCCTCCAAGACTGTCTGACTTCCTAGAACTCTCTATAAAATCCTGCCATTCTGTTGAGTCTGGGCTTGCCACTAATCACCCCAAAATCTCAGGCCAGCAGAGCCATAGGTCCTTCCTACTTTGCAACTAAGAACGTTATTTCACTCTGTAACACTCCCTTAGCAAGGTTCTCTCTCCAGCAGGGGCAGCAAAGCCTCTGCTTTTCAAGGCCTGGCCTGTCCTGGCTGAAATACCACACCTGCAAAGTTGGAGGTGAGGAACAGGGAAAGAAGCGCAGCACCAAGTAAGAATACCACAAACTTGTGTTATTCTCACCCTGAGGAGTTCAATACTTTCCATGAATAAGGTTTCTCAATTTGACTGACTTCCAGAGTGCTAAATTTGTTTTAATTATTTTGTCCAGTTTTATTATTCTTTTGTGAGGAGAGTAATTAAATCTCTCACTCCATCATGTCAGCCATTCCTTTTTAATAGGGTATATCATTTACTGCTGTAGTTCAGAGTTCAACTATACCAATTCCTGGCTATAGCTTTAAGATTATATTTACCTGTGAGATAAAAGAGCAAATTTACTTTTTATTCAATATCACTCAATAGCCTATGCATATATACATGTATTCAATGCCTATCTTAAACTAGATATGGAGTCAGCTTCCTTTTTTGTTGCTGTTGGGAAAAATGATTTTGTGCATATGTGTTTGTACGTGGCATGGATAGGAGCTGAGGATTTCTCTATGTCAATAATGTAATGAAGCAACTAAAAATGTAACACAGTCTTAGGCCACAGACTATGCGAATAGACTATTGTATCAATTCAGTCCAGATACCACAGTACATGAGAAATACTGATACCTAAAGTATATGAAAATGATACTAAGAAGTATGGAAACTATCATATGAATATACTTGAGAGAAATGTCAACGTTTATCCTGGAGGAAAATGACATACTGCAAGCCTTTCAAATATTTAAATTATACTTTTTCAATATTGATACAGAGGGCAGAGTCAAAACTTAGGGGTATAATTTTAAGTTCAATATACAAAATAAACTAGTTAACAACTTAAGCTGAAACAACTGAACTGGTTTGGTTCCCTTGCAAAGTGATGAGCTTTTTCACTGAGAATGCCTATAATAGACTAGATGAACATTTTTTAAGGAGTGCTGTGTTCTTTTATTTTTGATTGGAGGATAATTGCTTTATAATGTTGTGTTGGTTTCTGGAGTACAACAATGTGAATCAACTGTAAGCATACAAGTATTTATATAGGAGAGGGACTAGATGATCTTTCAACTTTAAGTTTCTCTAACTTTATCATACCTTTGTAAAAAAACTGTGATCTATAGTTCTAGTTGCTATAATTCAAAAGCAAGAAAGCTGAAATGGAAAAAAAAATAAAATGAACAAGATAAAATTACAGAAAATCAGACTTCATTCTGGAAAGGCAAAAAAGCTCAGTGAGTACATAAGAAATATTCATAAAAACATGAAGGGCACAAATCAAGTAAACTCAGAATTATTCACCAAAAAGTGGAAAGCAACCCTTAAAACTCTGAAAGAGGTAAGTTTATCATAAATACAGGAAGTATCATTATATTCAGGAAATAGTTAAGATAATTTGCTAGGACCAGAGCATGTTACAGACTGGAAACAGAAGTAACTTACCTCTTTCAGTTGATCAGCACTCCCCCATGATGCAGAACGCTGATGTGATCTCTTTTCTGCACCTTCTTCTGACCAACAACTAGGTGTCTTTAAAAAAGAAACAAAAATGAGGAATTCTGTCTCTACTCCTTAATCTCATAGCAACTCAAACATCTTATATTAGCACATACCAATTACAGTGTTATACTAAATACTAAAAACCTCAAAAGCTAGGACTTTCATGACCCTGTGAAATGTTTATTATTCTAACTTAGATACAGTCAATCTAAGATGTCTCTGAGTAATGTTACTCAAAACACTTGGTTTTATACATCAATATTAATAACTTAAAGTTATCAAATTCAAAGAGAACTATGAAATATACATATTGGTTTTTTAAGAGAAAAGGCAAGCTAATTATGAAATGGTATTTTTATTACATACAATAGAAGTAAAATTAACAGAATGTGTTTAGAAGCAGTGGGCTTATAGATTACCTCTATGTCAAATACCTATTGATAGGTAGTACCGTTTTTTGAAAAACATCAAGCATGTTTATATAAAAATGTTATTATAAAAATAGGAAAAGATTAGGCTAAATTGACTATAATATTTGCTGTTGTTTTTGCTAAGAATAATTGCTTTACAGAATTTTGTTATTTTCTGCCACATATCAACATGAATCAGCCATAGGTATACATATGTCGCCTCCCTACCACCTCCCTCCCCATCCCACCCCTCTAGGTTGTTGTTACTGCAGCCCCTGTTTGAGTTCCCTGAGTCATACAGCAAATTCCCATTGGCTATCTATTTTACATATGGAAATGTAAGTTTCCATGTTACTCTCTCCATACATTTCGCCTTTTCCCTCCTCTCCAACCCTTGTGTCCATAAGTCTGTTCTCCATGTCTGCTTCTGCACTGCTGCCCTGTAAATAAATCCATTGGTACCATCTTTCTAGATTCCATATATATGCATTAGTATATGATATTTATCTTTTTCCTTCTGACTTATTATACTCTGTTACATAGGCTCTAGGTTCATCCATCTCATTAGAACTGACTCAGATGTGCTCCTTTTTATGGTTGAGTAATATTCCATGTGTATATGTACCACAGCTCTTTATCCATTCATCTGCTGATGGACACCTAGGTTGCTTCAACGTTCCAGTTATTGTAAATAGTGCTGCAACGAACACTGGGGTATATGTGTCTTTTTCAATTTTGGTTTCCTCAGGGTATATGCCTAGGAGTGGGATTGCTGGGTCATGTGGTGCTTTTATTCGTAGCTTTTTAAGCAATCTCCTAGTTTTTTAAGTCTTCCATAGTGGCCACCAACAGTGCAAGAGAGTTCCCTTTTCTCCATACCTTCTTCAACATTTATTGTTTGTAGACTTTTTGATAATGGCCATCCTAACTGGTGTGAGGTGATATCTCATTGTGGTTTGGATTTGCATTTCTCTAATAATGAGCGATGTTGAGCATCTTTTAATGTGTTTGTTAGCCACCTGTACGTCTTCTTTGGAAAAATGTCTGTTTAGGTCTTTTTCCCACTTTTAATTGGGTTGTTTGTTTTTCTGGTATTGAGTTGTATGAGCTGCTTGCTTACTCTGGAAATTAATCCTTTGTAAACTGACTATAATTTAAAGCAGTGCATCTTAAAAACAAAAAGAAACTGAGCTACATGTCAGCAAACAGAATTGCTTTTACCTAAAACCTCATTTTGAGTGATTTAATCCATAATACACACTTCATCCAAATATACCATAAAACATTAATTGCCACATAGTAAGGTCATTTACTGGTTGTCTTAAAAATGAAAAATAGTAAGACTATCATCTTTAATATATGAAAAGATTTTTGCAACTTAAGGAACATTAAAACCACTATTTTAAGACAAAGGGCATTGATCGTCACACATAAATATAAATATATATGGCTTTAAAATTATCTTTTTAGGTACCTAAAATTCTTCATTTATATTGAGGCTACATCTGTGACTCTACATAATGCACAGCTTCTTATGAGGAAGCCATCAGTTCTATACAATTCAAAATGCTTGTGGACAACTTTTTAAATAATTACCAGCTCTTAAAAGTAATGGTATTCCAAAATAAAACCAGTAACAACTGAATGCTAGTTGAATAAAAATACATATAAACTGCTTTAAGAGTTCAACTATTAAAGTGAAACTATTTAGTCATATTATTGAGTAAAATATTTTATTCAGTTGGCATGTACAAAGAGGTATTATTAATAAATAAGCTGCTTGCAAATAACTGGTTATTAAAATTTCCTAATCTCAGTGTTAGATAAGAAAAACTACTCTGAAATTAATCCCTAAGTAGTTATATCTTTAACAATTTATTCTAAAATTATTCAATTATGTGCCTTAATACTTTTGTCTTTCTACCAAACATAAGCATTAGTATAACCCAAAATCAAATGATTAAGGATCATCTGATTTTGGATCAAATGACTAAGGATCAATGTTTAAAACTCAAAAGTATATTTGGAGAATATGAGTCAAATTTCTGATATGTTCCATAATTATTTAACAATAACATTTATAACACTATTTTCATTTTGTAAGCTCTAATTTTTTCAAAGGATATTTATATAAACTGTATCTCAAACTTAGAGATAAATCAATAACCAGGAAAATTCTGCAAATGCCTCAATTCTGGCAAGCACACCAATGGCAAATGAATTTAAATCTGAGGTCTCTCATCTGAGGGTATCTTCTCTCTTCCTATTGTCATTCTTTTCTTAAAACTGAATGTGTAAACCCTTTTGATCATCTGGAATGTAGTACTGGTTATACAAAAGAAATATATAAAAACTAACTGTAAAAGAATATTTATGATCCTGAAATCTATCTAGCAAATTACATAGTTTTTTTTTTTTTAAGTACAAAACCACTGGGAGAATTCTTTCAATCGTGTAGCTATAAAATGACATGAATATAAATTACTTAAGTACATTCATCAGTTTCAACTTTTCCAAAAAGAAATATTTCATTTTAATTGCACATATATACAAATATATTCTGAAGACTGCACTGTCCAAAACATAAGCTACTAGCCACATGTAGTAATTTAACAAAAATAAAACAAAAAATTCAGTTCCTTGGCCTCAGTAGCACATTTTACATGCTTAATAACCACATGTAGCTACTGACTACCATACAGTATAGCACAGATATAGCACATTTCTACCACTGCAGAAAGTTCTGTTGAGAGCAGTGTTTTAAAAATCATTGATTTTTAACAAGTTATTCAAATCAAACCAAAATCAAAGATGGCTACTTGGTCCTCTAATCTACTTATGTTTCTGAAGTCACAGAGGATGAGTTAATTTGTATCCAATTTGTTAAGTCTGAGTACATGAGAACTATTTTATCATTTGAATTAGGAAAACAATAATACAAAGTAGCAAAAGTTATTTACTTTCATGTCAGCAAGAGATTCTTTTCCAACTGGCCTGTTATTCTGTCCATTAATCTAGAGTACAATTTTATGAATTGTTCTACATATGTCCTGGATTTCAGTAAAAAACTTGTAACAGAAGAATCCCATGGTCAAACAAATTTGGGAAATATTCTATACTAAATCTGTCTATTCAGCATAACAATGCAATTAGCATTTCAAAACTCAAATATACAAACACACATACACAAATAACTTTTTTAAAACCTGCTTTACTCTCTTACGGGTTTCCCTTGTAGCTCAGCTAGTATAGAATCCGCCTGTGAAGCAGGAGACCCCTGGGTTTGATTCCTGGGTCGGGAAGATCCACTTGAGAAGGGATAGGCTACCCACCCTAGTTGGGCTTCCCTGGTAGCTCAGCTGGTAAAGATTCCGCCTGCAATGTGGGAGACCTGAGTTCAATCCCTAGGTTGGGAAGATCCCTTGGAGAAGGGAATGGCTACCCACTCCAGTATTCTGCTCTGGACAATTCCATGGAATGTATATCCATGGGGTCACAAAGAGTCAGACACAACTAACTTTCACTTACTCTCTCTTATATGATCCTAGAACACTTATTTTAAACTTACTAACATTTCCAGGCCCTGGAAAGAAAGAAAAGAAATATAATCCTCAGTGAGTGGTATTATATATAACAGCTTGCTTTTCAGCCCACATACTTAAGAGGATTCTTCCTTTCTAGCTGCCTCTACTTAAACTACTAGGAAAGAGAAAATGAACCTTTCATACACTTGAGCAAGACTATTGAAAAAAAGGTGGCTGGCCAAAAAAAAAAAAAAATCCCCTCTACATCAAAAGGATACCTATAGGTGGAAGAGGCCATTTTAAAATTTTACCTCTCAGAATCACACAAAGTCCAGCCCTTGAAGATTTAAGGACCCCCTTAGCTGGCCTACTGTCTTGGTTTACTGTGTGATGAATGCTGCTTCTCTGAGTGAAATAAACAAAAAATAATCCTACTGCACAGGACTACACATTTGTATTTAAGACGATTTTTAAAGACCAGTTTTAGGCTAATCAACAGACTGAGAGACATTACAGCGATTTTCTATATACCCTTCACCTCCACAAATGCATAGCCATCCCTACAGAGTGGGACATTTGTTACAACTGATGAACCCACACTGACACATCATTATTACCCAGAGCTATAGTTTACATTTAGAGTTTACTCTTGGTGATGTGCATTCTGTGGGTTTGGAAAAATGTATAATGACACATATCCATCATTATATTTCCATGCTGCTGCTGCTAAGTCGCGTCAGTCATGTCTGACTCTGTGCGACCCCATAGACGGCAGCCCACCAGGCTCCCCTGTCCCTGGGATTCTCCAGGCAAGAAACTGGAGTGAGCTGCCATTTCCTTCTCCAATGCATGAAAATGAAAAGTGAAAGTGAAGTCACTCAGTCGTGTCCTGAAAAGTGAAAGTGAAGTCACTCAGTGTGTCCTGAAAAGTGAAAGTGAAGTCACTCAGTCGTGTCCTACTCTTCGTGACCCCAGGGACTGTAGCCTACCAGGCTCTTCCATCCATGGGATTTTCCAGGCAAGAGTACTGGAGTGGGTTGCCATTCCCTTCTCCATACATACAGAGTTATTTTCACGGCCCTAAAAATCCTCTGTGCTCTATTAGTTCCCCATCTCCAAACTCCTGACAACCATTGATCTTTTTATTCTTTCCACTGTTTTGCCTTTTCCAGAATGTCAGGTAGTTAGAATCATATAGTAGGTTGCCTTTTCAGAGTTGCTTCTTTCACTTAGTAATATACATTAAAGGTTCCTCCATGCTTTTTCTTTTTTAAAAAATATTTATTTGGCTGTGTCAGGTCTTAGTTACAACACACAGGATCTTCGATCTTTGTTGCAGCATGTGGGGTATTTAATTGCGGCGTGTGAACTCTTGGTTGTGGCATGTGGGATCTAGTTCATTCACTCATTCACCTACTGAAGGATATTTTGGTTGCTTCCAAGTTTGGCAATTATGAATAAAGCTGCTGTAAATATCTGTATGCAGGTTTTTTTAAGTTTTCAACTTCTTTGGGTAAATACCAAGGAACATGAATGCTGGTCTGTAAGCTAAGAGTATACTTAGTTTTGTAAGATACTGCCAAACCGTCTTCCAAAGTGGATGTACCACTTCCTATTTCTACCAGCAACATATGGCAGTTCCTGTTGCTCTGCATTCTGCTCAGCATCTGGTGTTGTCAGTGTACTGGGGTTTGGCCATTCTAATACATGTGTGGAGTGCTTCATTTTAACTGGCATTTCCCTCATAGCCTATAATGTGGAACACCTTTTCATATGCTTGTTCACAGTGTGTACATCTTCCTTAGTGACCTGTCTGTTAAGGTCTTTGGCCCATTTTTTAATCAGCTAGTTTGTTTTCTTCTTGTTGAGCTTTAAAAGGTGTTTGCATATTTTGGATAAGGGTCTTTTATTAGATATGAACAATGGGTACTTTTGCTATTCATATCTGTATTCACAGACATCAAGGGTGAATATGCTTTCCTGTTTATCAATTTCAAAATGGATCAAACTAACTCCTAGCAAAATATTCTTTTTCAATATCCAAGAGCCTAGAGTCAGTTCCAAAAATCTCACCAAAAAAAAAGAAAAAGTGAATCACTTCAGAAAATTCTCTTAATCTTACTTAAAACTTACTTTAAGTCCTATGTAAAACTTTAAAATCTGTATTTTTTGTGTGGTTTAAATTTAGTCTTAAAAATTTACTACAGTTTATAGTGTATTACAGAAATATGATTACTAACTGCTAATTACTTTTACTTTACTTAAATAGATGATACTTAACATTATGGTCATAATAAACCTGACAAGAAAAGAAATGGAATTATTTGAAAAATCAATGATAATTAATTTAATAATTAAGATTATAATCTGATTTTTAAGGTACAGAAAAGTTTTTAAAATAGAAAATGACAAACCCCTCATTGTCTTTGACAGATCTGGTTTTCTTTTATCTAATAAATTTTTTTACCTTTTTAAAAACTTTGAAAAGATCACTTTGAAAAGACTATCCTGATGAAGCATTAAAAACAGAACACAAAAAGACTGTCACTATAATGTTATGCTTTGCTTTCCCAGTAGCTGCACATAAGTTTATATAGCTTTATAACCAAATATAAACATGAATCATCTCACTAGTTAGAAAAGTGAAAGTGAAGTTGCTCAGCCGTGTCTGACTCTTTGCGACCACATGGACTGTAGCCTATCAGGCTCCTCCATCCATGGGATTTTCCAAGCAAGAGTACTGGAGTGGATTGCCATTTCCTTCTCCAGGGGATCTTCCCGACCCAGGGATCAAACCTGGGTCTCCTGCACTGCAGGCAGACGCTTTACCGTCTGAGCCACCAGGGAAGCCCCTTCACTAGTCAAGAAGTGTACAAAAGGAAGAGTCTGGCTAAAAACAAGAGCTCTAGGAATTCAGTGAGAGCAGTTACACACTCCAATTTTTTCATCATGCTCCATCTACATACTAAGTTACCTGCTCATTCTATTAGATTACAAAAATGTATAAAATCTATGTCTATTTAGGTTTAAAAGTGTTCCACACACAACTGAATAAAAGCCTGTAGAGTAATGGTTTGTGATTTTCTAGCTTATTAGCCAGGGAACTTATTCAGAAGAGTTAAGAAGTTATATTTGTTTCTAGATCTTAAGGTGATGGAGGTGTTGGTGGTACATCTCTGGATAGCAATTTTTAAAAACAGGAACTACCACAGAAATCAACTATTACATCTGTGTTATACATGATAAAAGTATTTGCCTGAGCTGCAAGAAATGTTAATTTGAATAAAAGCAATCATAAATGTGCCCCAAATCTTAAGAATATTCATAGTAAATGTACTTCTAAAAACTAATCTGAAATGCACACCAAGAGAAGCAGTGGAAATAAATGTCTATCAGCAGAAAAAGAAAAATTGTGCAGTCTTACAATACAAGAAAACACACTATACAGACTGTAATCCCACTTTAGTAGCCAAATACACACAAAGAGACAAGGACTTTAAAGAGATATTTCAAAATATAAATATGTAAGAATTCTAGACAATTATAAATCCTTTTTCTCAGCTGAGAAAAATCAAGATTTAAAAAAGAGATTTAAAATAATAATGACATAAGAAAATGTTATGATTTATTAAATAGGTTATAAAACACTACCTGCAATATCATCTGAACTATTTTTTGAACTCTATTGTTTAAATGGTAATTTAAAACTTTTTAATTTTCTAAATGTAAATAATCAAAATAAAAGACAGTATACATCAAAATGTTAGAAGCAGCTATCTGGATATTAGAATTATAAGTAGCTTATTTTGAGATTTTCAGTATTTTCCAAATCTTCTGCAGTGACTACTATTTCAAAATTAGAAGTAGGATTTAAAATAAGAGAGCTGTGTTATAGAATTTGTAAGTGTGGATATATATTCTGAGAAAGTCAAACACAGAATTTATAGAAATCCTAACTTTAGATGCAAACCTCAGATCTATCTTGGAAGACACATTACAAGTAAAGATGTTAGTATACATCACCATAAAATATTTTTCACTACACAGGGTCCCCCTGACTAGGTTGGGGTTCTCTCACAACTGCAAATGCCAGTATGTAGTGTATCACTGGCTGTGGGAATGGAGTTGGAGACTTTAGAAAAGCCAAAATATTTAAGTGTTTAGAGTAAATGAAAACTGAAGATAACTGAAATGTCCAACACCCAGAAACATTAGTGGAAAGTTTTATTGATGAGAATATGACAGGAAACTATAATTCAGTTTGGATATGTCTTTCATGTTATACTTTAATTATATGGAGGAAAAAATATCTATAAAAATGTTTTCCTGAAAAAGTTAAACATAGAGCTTCCATATGCTCCAGCGATTCCTAGAGAAATGAAAACATATGTAAACACAAAATCTTGTATGCAAATGTTCAAAGCAGTTCACCAACTCAAGAATGTACAAATGAACTGTAGCATGTCCATTCCATGAACATTATTTGGCAATACAAAGGAATGAAGCACTGATAACCGTGCTACTGCATGGATGAAACGTAAAAATACTATACTACGTGAAAACGCCGGAAACCAAAGGCTGCAAACTGTATGAGGCTCCTGACTGAAGCAACAGAGCATGCATGCATGCACTGATATGCAATGTTCAGAACATGCATACAGAGAAAGGGAGAAAGGAGAATACTCGGTGCTGTGTGTGGCTGAGGGCAGGAAGGCTGGGGCCAGACAGTGAGGGACTGCGAATGGGCACAGTGGTTTTCACTGGATGGAAATGTTCTAAAATTGATTATGGCAATATTTGCACAACTCTGAATATATTAAGAACCAGGAATTGTACACTCTAAATAGATGAACTGTATGGTATATAAATTATATTTCAATAAAATGGTTATTAAAAATAATTATGTAGAAGAAGAAATTATAAATCAATCTCATTTTTCAATTTTAAAAAAGCCCTGTATTGCTAAACCTGAAAGTCCCAAGCATTGCTTGTATTTTCTCACAAATAATTAGCCTTCTCTTTCATACTCTTCTTGCCAAGCTTCAAATCACACTGAGGCACTAGTAATGCCATAGAAAAGGGTAGGAGGAGTACATTAGTATTCTATCCAGTCAGGTTTCTCAAATCTTTGTAAGAACATTTCTCAAATCATTTCAAGAACATTTAACAAAGGAAACAATGTAACATAAAGTAAACTATATATCAAAAATGCTAATCTCTGACTTCTTACAGAAACAGTTACTATTGACTCTTGACAAACAACTGGTTTCTGCTTTAACCAAAAGAGACGGTCATATGAGAAATTAAAATTATAAAGAATGTTTTAACTTATTATTTGGTATTTATACTTAATAATACCTATTGTGACAAGTTTTATTACTATTATTATGGATAAATTTAAAGCCAAACTAATTTTCAGTTTTTAGACAGCATTATTAAAACATTCATTCTTTACTGTTGCAGTTTTTTCAGTTGTAATTTGCTTTAGTTACTGAGTTTCAAAAAACTGATTCCACTTGTAAATAACGAGAGCAATTTTACTTTTTTAAAAGTAGCATTTACAAATACTTTTAAAAATATATTTGGCTAACACATTTGACTATAAGTGCCTCAGTATTATCCAAGAGATAAATAACTTTTATTGCTTATAGTATCTTTTAAGAATTGATGCTTTTGAACTGTGGTGTTGGAGAAGACTCCTGAGAGTCCCTTGGACTGCAAGGAGATCCAACCAGTCCATTCTAAAGGAGATCAACCCTGGGTGTTCTTTGGAAGGAATGATGCTAAAGGTGAAACTCCAGTACTTTGGCCACCTCATGCAAAGAGCTGACTCACTGGAAAAGACTCTGATGCTGGGAGAGATTGGGGACAGGAGGAGAAGGGGACAACAGAGGATGAGATGGCTGGATGGCATCACCGACTCAATGGACGTGAGTTTGGGTAAACTCCAGGAGTTGGTGATGGACAAGGAGGCCTGGCGTGCTGCAATTCATGGGGTCGCAAAGAGTCAGACACAACTGAACGACTGAACTGAACTGAATGTTTTTAATCTCTTTTACTTGACAGAAAATCAGCAACATAGGTGACTGACAAGATAGACATCAGAAATACTAATACTGACTAGATACCTGCCAAAAATATCTCCATACCATTCTGAAGTCATAAAAACTAACAGTGCTCAACTGATGATGGCATGACTATCATCAACAGAATACATCAGTAATGAGAAAGGAAGGAGGAGTTTCTGTAGCAACAAAAGTCTACTCTCCCATACTTAGACTTATAAATCTGAAATACCATTTCTTACTTGTAAGACTGCACAGTAGAAAACAATAGCTACTTCTGACTGAATGAATCCTGACCTACCAGGAACTGCTTACTGAGTCTGTGTGTCCGAGCATGCCCTGGAGTCAGCTGCATCATTTCTATGCCATTCTGACCAGTCCAGGCTTAATGTTCATAACTGCACAGTTACTGACACTAGTAATACTGTCCACTCAATTCAGTATTATTATATTTAAAGAAGAAAATACTATAGATTCCAATGCAAAGGCAGGTAACATTTATCAGCATCTACTATGTCCTACTTACTGTGCTTTACCATTAGGTACTAGTGTTACCCCCAAAAGCTTTAAGAATTTCAACAGCATAAAAACTTACTTTCACTTATTTTACACTAATGTTTCCTACCAATGTAGGAAACATGATGTATTTTATGCCAATCATTTATTCAAAAATTTATACCAAGTTATTAACAACTTGAAAGGCATACTGCTTTCCCATACTACATACACCCTTAACTCTGACCCAGTTCTTAAATTCTTAACTCTTAATGTCCAGCACTCTTGCCTGGAAAATCACATGGACAGAGGAGCCTGGTGGGCTGCAGTCCATGGGGTCACTAAGAGGCAGACACGACTGAGCGACTTCACTTTCACTTTTCACTTTCATGTATTGGAGAAGGAAATGGCAACCCACTCCAGTGTTCTTGCCTGGAGAATCCCAGGGACGGGGGTGCCTCGTGGGCTGCCGCCTATGGGGTCGCACAGAGTCGGACACGACTGAAGCAACTTAGCAGCAGCAGCAGCAATATCTCTAATAAATGTCTTTCTAATATCATAGGATTTTTGATAGAAAATTGATAAATTTTAGGATATAAAAAGTTGAGAAACAATGTACCAGACAACAAAGGACAAGAAGACAGTCTAAGAAGGTTGTTTCAAATAAATAAGACCTATTTCACAACCTTCCCTAGAGCTAGTTTAGGGGTAAAGGGGAGGGAAGAGATAAAGGGAAACAGGTTGATCTGTTAACAGTTAAACATTTCTGGTAATGGGAGGAGCCTGGTGCATAGGCAGTAGGACTATGGGGAAGGCCTTTGCTATTTACCTTCTAGTTTTGATTTAAATGGATACATTATTAAAAATTAATAAGGAGAACTTTGAGTTTCTGTTAATTTTAGTGGTAGTAGTTGAAATTGATGAGTAAAATAGTAAATATTGTTCAGTAAAATAGTAAATATTGTATTTTAGCTATGTATTTAAATTTTTCATCAGTACATCTGAGTATATTCCTTTGGCAACCAAAAATATTACTCCCTCAACTAGGAACATGACTCTTATCATGTGGACAGTTCAACTCTAGAATTAGAAAAATCGTCTTTTAATTACCTAGTGGCTGAAAGAAAAAGTAATGGAGATCCCTAAACAAGATAGAATCTTTATAAACTTACTCAAGTGCCAGTTGGGGACCAGCTTCATAAAGCTTAACAATTTAGGTCCCTGGAATGCAATCTAAGAGGCCAAGATCTTTAGACTTGCTTCCATTTCAAGAAAAGCTTCCCCTGTCCAAAATTGTTCCAGCAGCTACCGCTTCTTAAACAAACTTCAACAGCAAGCTCTTCAACAAAGGCACAGGAAACCCAAAGAGCTGTACAATGACTTTTGGTCAGGAAATGAGCTTCTGATCAGAGTGGTAAAACTGAAAGTTCTCTTTTATATCTATTACTATTTGAAGTGTATCACCTACTCCTTTGATTAAAGTCCTCTCTACCCAAACTCCTTTCATGAAGGGAAGAAAAGGATAGTGTTTTAAATGTGTATTTTCAATAGCAAAGAATTAATATATTTTTGTTGAGTTGTTGACTTTATCG
The DNA here is from genome assembly GCA_917880005.1 of Nanger dama. Lineage (NCBI taxonomy): Eukaryota > Metazoa > Chordata > Mammalia > Artiodactyla > Bovidae > Nanger > Nanger dama. The sequence goes on from CAKJTW010000007.1 coordinate 46,082,882, forward strand.
TATGTTGGCTCAAGTCAACAGTAAGTACCTACTCCAGATCTGTTTCTTAAAAATAAGTATAAAAAGGATTTTTAGTGAAAGACACTGGCATAAGACTATGAAACTCCATACACTCAAACTTAATGAAATGAAGAAAAATAAACTGAAAGTTTATCTTATGTACCTTTTGGGCATGTTTAAATGTTTCACACTGTAAAATTTGAAAATTAATTAAAAACAATAAAATATCAAAGGAAAACATCAATCTGGAGAAAATAAAGAAGTATGCAGAATTTCATTTAAAAATCTAACCATTCCATTTCTTACCCTTCAAAAAATACAAGAGATAAATGGGAAGTTCTGAAATCTTCCTCTGATACCAACTTTGCAGAGAAGATGAACAAGGGGGATAGACCAGCATTCAAAGAGGAAGGACTCAGAGAGAAGGAAAAGCTACTCTCCCTCAACTGGCTATCAGACATTCAAAAACCATCGGGCTAAAAAAAAGTCAGGCTTACCATGTCATTTTTCCCTAACAAAGAGATCTATGGCAGATGACTAAAAATATATATATAAATGGCTCAAAGCTAATTATTTCCAGCAATAAGCAAGATTTATCAGAACAGAAAGACAAATGACAAAAACACTGAAAGAAAAACCATGGAAAACAGGTGGGAAAAAGGGGGAAGAAATTGCTATTGGAAGTTCCCCTTTCCAGTTGTGAAATAAGAGTGCCACGGCCAATATCCAAACATCCACCTATATTTTTCTCTCTGCTAGTAAATGTAAGTAATGTGAAATGCAGGCTGGATGACTCACAAGCTGGAATCAAGATTGCTAGGAGAAATATCAACAACCTCAGATATGCAGATGATACTACTCTAATGGCAGAAAGCAAAGAGGAACTAAAGATGACAGTGAAAGAGGAGAGTGAAAGCTGGCTTAAAACTCAATATTCAAAAAATGAAAATCACGGTATCTGGTCCCATCATTTGATGGCAAATAGATGGTGAAAAAGTAGAAACAGTGACAGATTTTATTTTCTTGGGCTCCAAAATCAATGCAGACATTGACTGCAGCCACAAAATTAAAAGACGCTTGCTTCCTGGAAGAAAAGCTATGACAAACCTAGACAGCATATTAAAAGGAGAGACATCACTTTTGCTGACAAGGGTGCATATAGTCAAAGCTATGGTTTTTCCAGTAGTCATGCATGGATGTAAGAGTTGGACTATAAAGAAGGCTGAGCACCAAAGAATTGATGCTTTCGAATTGTAGTGTTGGAGAAGACTCTTGAGAGTCCCCTGGACTGCAAGGAGATCAAACCAGTCAGTCCTAAAAGATATCAACCCCAAATACTCATGGGAAGGACTAAAGCTGAAGCTCCAATACTTTGGCCACCTGACACCAAGAGCAGACTCACTGGAAAAGATCCTGATGCTGGGGAGGACTGAGGGCAAGAGGAGCAGAGGATAAGATGGTTGGATGATATCACTGTCTCAGTGTACATGAGTCTGAGCGAACTCCGGGAGACAGTGAAGGACAGGGAAGCCTGGTGTCCTGCAGTTCATGAGGGTGCAAAGAGATGGATATGACTTAGCAACTGAACAACAATACTAACTTTCTGACACTTAATATACCAGTCATTATACTTAGCATTTTAAATTAATTAACCCAAATTAACCCTTACAACAATCCTGTGAGGTAGAATACTCCATTAATAAATGAGGAAACAGGCAAAGTGGTGATCTGCCCAAAATTACAAAGCTAAAATGCTAGAGCCAAGATTCAAAACCAAGCTATTTGGTCACAGTACTCTGACAACCTAGATGGGTGGGATGTGGTGGGGGGGAGGTTCAAGAGGGAGGAAACATATGTATACCTATGGCTGATTCACGTTGATGTATGACAGAAACCAACACAGTATTGTAAAGCAATTGTTGTTATTGTTCATTGCCACGTCATGTCAAACTCTTTATGACCCCACGGACTGCAGCATGCCAGGCCTCCTATTGCCATCTCCTGGAGATTGCCCAAGTTCATGTCCATTGAATCAGTGACGTCATCCAACCATCTTATCCTCTGTCGTCCTCTTATCCTTCTTTTTTGTATTTCTGTCAATTTTATTTTCAATTGTAAAGCAGTTATCCTCCAATTAAAAATAAAATTAAAAAAATACACACAAAAAAACAATTCCAACTGTAAGTTTTAACAACAACAAAAACCCAAGCCATCTGGTTCCCAAACCACAGCTCCTGGCCAATGAAAATGAGTTTACAATGTTAATTTATATCATAAAAAGGTTATATTCAGGGCAAAATATTAATCAAGACATTGACTATTCAGTAACAATAAACAGTATCAACCATAAGAAAGACATAATGGATATACATCTTTAAAATATCTGTATTATCATCTAAATGTAAGGCAATGACCACTGGAAACAGAAATCAACAAAAATTTTAATAACATCCAGCTCATGATAAAACAGACGGACATAAAGGGGGCTATATGGAAACTAATATAATTAATATGGCTGAATTAATATGTTATGAGGGATTTCCAGGTGGCACTAGGTGGTAAAGAACTCTCCTGCCAATGCAGGAGATGTAAGAGTCATGGGTTCAATCCCTGGGTCAGGAGGATCTCCTGGTGGAGTGCATGGCAACCCACCTCAGTATTCTTGCCTGGACAATCTCATGGACAGAGGAGCCTATAGTCCATAGGGCTGCAAAGAGTCAGACACAGCTGAAGCAACTTAGCACGCATCCCAATATGTTATAAATTCTTTATCTAAAAGACTGTATCCTCATTTTCAAATACAGAGAAGTAAGAAAAATAAATCATATATATTAAGCTACAAGGAAAATCAATGAAGTTTCCAAAAACCGATCAGTCTATACTATAATGCAATAAAACTAGAAATTGAATTTTTATCAGGAAAAGAAACTTTAACCATTCGGAAGTTTAAAACAAAGCAAACAAAAACTCTCATATTTTAAACAATATCAAAACTGAAACTGCATAATCTCTTGAAAATACAAATAATGGAAACATATGAGCCAAGGTTGAGCTCAGAAGGTAAATCTTGGCATAAAATACATAAAACATCTACATTACTAAACAGTAAGTATCATGAATAAAAAAATTAAGCATTAATCTTCAGAATCCAGAAAAAGAGCACTGCATATACCAGGAAGGCAGAAGAAAGGCAAAAACAGATCAAAGTCAGAGGGCAAGGAACTCGAAAAAGAAAAACAGGAAAATAAATTCAACACCTTAAAAATTTAATATATAACCTAGTAAATTTAATTACTTGAACACAAATATATACAATATTAAAAATGAGAACAGAAAAATAACTGCAGATAAACAAAAAGTTGAAAGAATTATAGAAAAGTACTTTGTGAAACTCTATGAAAATACACTTGAAAATTTGGATGAACTAGATTATATTCTAGGAAAACAAATGAAAAAATTGAACAAAAGAGACAGAAATCAAAAGAAACTAACAGCCATGGAATAAACTGAGATTTACTAAAGAGCTATAATCCAAACACATACTAGTCTGCTTCATAGGGGAACTTCTTTCAGATCCAAGTAACAGATAACAGAGATGAAATTTACACCATGCCAGAACAAAGGAAGGAAATCTCGCAAAGTCTTTTTATGAAGCAAATATAATGCAGAAATCTAAGGATTACACTATAGAAAGAAAAACTTTCAGACCTCATTTCTCAATATTGAAACAAATACAGTTAAATATTAAACACTTCAATAAACGAAGAACTCCATAAATGAACAGTATTCATTTCAGAAGTGTAACTATGATCAATTAAGTATTAAACTCACCAAATTATAGGTTATGAGTTCAAACAACCTTCATTTCAAAGATGAAATGGCATTTCACACCTAATGAATCATTCTTGATTTAAAGAAAACAGTTAGTAACATATGCATGTATATTTGATGTTAGTCTTGTCAAAGTGAGTGCTCTAGCTTTCTTTTAAATTGAGGTATAACTGACATATGGCATTATATTAGTTTTGGGTATACAACATAATTCAATATTTGTATATATACAAATATTTGCTGAATGATCAACACAATAATCTAGTGAAATCTGCCACCATACATAGTTACAAAAAGCTTTTTCCTTGTGATAAGACCTTTTAAGATTTTTCTTAGCAACTTTCGAATATACAATGCAGTATTATCAAGTATACATACCATGCTGTGAATTATATCCCCATAACTTTAGTACTAGAAGTTTGTGCTTTTTGACTCCCTTCACCCATTTTAACTACCCCTAACCCCCTCCACCCTGGCAACTGCCATCTGTTCTCTGTATCTAGGAGATGGTAGATTTTTGGTTTTGATTCCATGTATGAGTGATAAGATATGGTATTTGTCTTTATCTGACATTTCACTTAGTATAATACCCTCAAGGTCCATCCATGATGTCACAAATGGCAAGATTTCCTTCTTTTTTATGGCTGAATAATAGTATTTTTTATCTGGTCATTTTCTTGATATATTCATATATCAACGGACAGTTAGATTGCACCCCTATCTTGGTTAAGTAATTCCCTAATGAACATGAGGGTACCTATACTTTTTCAAGCTAATGTTTTCTTTTGGATAAATGCCCAGAAATTGAACTGCTAAATCATATAGTAGTTCTATTTTTAAAATCTGAGGAACCGCTATGCTGTTTTCTGTAGTAAGTGCACCAGTTAACATTCCTACAAACAGGACAAGAATTCCCTTTTCTCCACATTCTCACCAATACTTGTTATCGCTTGTGTTTTGGGTAACAGATTTTCCTCAAGTATGAGGTGATAGTTCATCGTGTATTTGATTTGCATTTCCCTGATGATTAGTGATATTGAGCGAAAGAATTTCTGTTCAGGTCTTCTGCCTGTTTTTTAAGATTGTTTTGCTACTGAGTTGTCTGAGTTCTTTATATATCTTGGATACAAACCATTTAGAGGACATATAACTTGCAAATATTTTTTCCCATTTAGTTGTTCAGTTGCTAAACTGTGTCCAACTCTTTGTGGCCAGGCTTCCCATTTAGTAGGTTGCCTTATATTTTTGTCTATGGCCTCCTTTGATGTGCAGAAGCTTTTTAGTTCGATGTTGTTCTGCTTGTTTATTTTTTCTTATATTGTCTTCATTTTAAGTTTTAAATCCAAAAAAATTATCACCAAGACTCATATCAAGGAGCTTACCACCTACATTTTCTTTTAGAATTTCAATGACTTTGGATCTTATATTCAAGTCCTTAATCTTTTTTTAACTTTGTTGAATATCATCAATTATTGGGTCTTTTACTTTCTTGAACTAGTTGCTTGAATCTAATACACAGAGGAAAAAAAAAACTCCAAATGATGCTTTTGAAAAACAGGTCTTACATGATTTTTAATTGAAGTATAGTTTGATTTATAATATTGCATTAGTTTCACGTGTGCAGCAAAGTGATCCATACACACATACTGGCTCAGACGGTAAAGCATCTGTCTACAATGCAGGAGACCCGGGTTCAAGCCCTGGGTTGGGAAGATCCCCTGGAGAGGAAATGGCAATCTACTCCAGTACTATTGCCTGGAAAATCCCATGGACAGAGGAGCCTGGTAGGCTACAGTCTATGGGATCACAAAGAATCGGTCACAACTGAGCGACCACTTTATGTTCTTTTTCCGATTCTTTTCCATTATAGGTTATTACAGCATATTGAATATAGTTCCCTGTGGTATACAGTAAAACCATGTTTATCTATTTTATATATAGTAGTTTGTATCCGTTTATCGCAAGGTCCTAATTTCTCTCTCCCTCCCTTTCCTCTTTTGTAATCACTGGTTTGTTTGAGTCAGCTTCTGTTTTGTAAGTTCATTCATATCATTTTTTTAGATTCTACATAAGTGATAGATAGTATTTGTCTTTTATCAGACTCACTTTACTTAGTATGATAATTTCTATGTATATCCATACTGGTACAAATAAAAATATTTAATTCTTCTTTATGGCTAAGTAATATTCCATTATATAACATATACCACATTTTCTTCATCTGTTGACGGCCATAGGTTGCTCCATGTTTTGGCTCTTGTAAATAGTGCTGCTATGAACATTGGGTGCATGTATCTTTCTGATTTAAGAGTTTTTGTCTTTTCTGGATATATGCCCAGGATTAGGATTGCTGGCTCATATGGTAGCTCTATTTTTAGTTTTTAAGGAACCTCCATACTGTTTTTCATGTGGCTGTACTAATTTACATTCCCATTAACAGTGTAGGAGGATTTCCTTTTCTCCACACCCTCTCCAAGATTTATTATTTGTAGACTTTTTGATGACAGCTTTTCTGACTGGTGTGAAGTGATAACTCATCATAATTTTGATTTGCAATTCTCTAATAATTAGCAATGATTAGCATCTTTTCATGTGCCTGTTGCCCATCTGTATGTCTTCTTTGGAGAAAAGTCTAGTTAGCTGTCTTGCCCGTTTTTTGATTGAGTTGGTTTTTTATATTAAGCTGTCAGAACTGTTTGTGTATTTTGGAAATTAAGCCCATCTGTGTCAGTTGCATCACTTCAAATATTTTATCCCATTCCATAGGTTTTTTCATTTCCTTTATGGTTTCCTTTGCTGTGCAAAACTTGTAAGTTTGATTAGCTCCCATTTATTCATTTCTGCTTTTAATTCTTTTGCCTTGAGAGAGACTGACCTAAGAAAACATTGGTAGTATGATCTATATCACAGAATACAGAACAATTTATGTCACAGAATGTATGCCTATGTTCTCTTCTGGGAGTTTTACTCTTTTTCATTTTTGGCCCTGCTGGGTCTTTATTGCATCACACGGGCTTTCTCTAGTTGTGGTACACAAGCTAAATTGCCCAGTGGTATGTGAGATCTTAGTTACTTCATTAAGGAAGGAGCCTCCACATCCCCTGCATTGCAAGGTGGATTCTTAGTCACTGGACCACCAGGAAGTCCCTCTCCTAGGAGTTTTATGGCATCACATTTTTATTTATGTCTTTAAGCCATATTAAGTTTATTTTTGTGTATGTTGTGAAGGTGTGTTCCAACTTCATTGATTTATATGTGGCTGGCCAGCTTTCCCACAACCACTTGCTGAAGAGACTGTCTTTTCCCTACTGAATATTCTTGCCTCTTGTGTCAAAGATTAACTGACTGTAGGTTTGTGAGTTTATTTCTGGGCTCTCTATTCTGCTCCATTGATACATATACCTGTTTGGGGGCCAATATTGCACTTTTTTATGCCTACAGCACTGCAGTATTGCCTGAAATTTGGGAGGTTATACATACAGCTTTATTCTTTTTCTTCAGGATTGCTTTGGCAATTCTAAGTCCTTTGTGGTCTCATATAAATTTCAGTATTATTCGTTATAGTTCTGTGAAAAATGTCATGGGTAATTTGACATGGATAACATTAAATCTGTAGATTGCTTTGGGTAGTGTGGCCATTTTAACAATATTAATTCTTCCAATCCAAGAACCTGGGATACCTAAACATCTTTTAGATGTCAATATTTATAGTCTATATATTAAAGTTAAGTTGTATGTTACAATGCACAAAGTGTATACTTGTATAAGTTCTAATAAATATAATATATCCACCCTTGTAACCAAACCTCTGTCAAGATATACAACAATTCTACTATCCCATAAAGTTCCCTCATTTTGGGCCTTGATTTGAACGCAAGATTTGTCTCTAAAGTCCATAGTCTTTTTCACACTATGCAACTTCTTTCAAAAGGGCCCAATGTGTAAATGTATTAAACAATAAAAATTCTATTTCTAACCATCAATTATTAAGGTAGCTGAAATATGGAAAAATGAAAGGTGAAAAATACTTGAGATTCCCTCCACTAAAGTCAGACAGCCTAGGTATTTAATATCTGTAGCAAACGGACTGCACCACTTTCTCTTTACTAATTTCCACTAAATAAATAAAAATAATCTTCTTCCTTCCCCAAGAGTTAAAGAATTAACCAAGGAAGGATGAATGTGACAATAATAACCATCTCCTATGTTCATCTCTTATATCTTCAATTAAACTAAAAATGCTTCAGGGCAAGACCATTTCTTACACATGTGAGGCAAGCACTGCACACTTTAGTGATTACTATGGAAGGCAGTAAGGAACTGGAGAAAACATAAAACCTTTGGAGTCAGCCAAATCTGGATTCAAATCTCTTCATATTTATTAGCTATATAACAATGTACAAGTTACTAAACTTCTCTAAGCCTCAGAACATCATATGGAAAACGAGGCCTGTATTTTGCCTTCCTGTCAATGTCTGGTTTCTCAAATAGACAATCTACATGAAGACCCAGGCGAGAGAAAGCCCTACCTTGGACCTCAAGCTTTTGGGGGAACTGCTGTGGCCCTCTTCCAGCCATGCCTCTTCCCAAAGGGTGAAGAGACCCTGGGGCCAGAAGGGCATACACATCATGAGCCCACATCTCTGCCAAGCTCTGGGTAACCTAGACTGATGAGTTCGTTGTTCAAACCAAACCAGATCTGATTTCCAGGGTCTACAAAAGCCTACTCCTGGTCTCACTCTCTGAGAAAGTATATATGGAGTATGAAGGTGAAGACTAGGCAGTTGACACATATGCATAAAGCCATCCCTCAGAGTATAGAATGGTGTGAGTGACAGGTGGAGTTATGGGTTCAGGCTCAGAGGGTATGGTGGGCTCAGCATCATGCAGACACATTGTGGCTTCCAACTCTGAAGAATCCAGGACTTCATTCAAACATGAACCTCAAGATCTATAGGAAGGTTTATATATCAAGAATGAATGGATAAAACAGATTTTATGTAACAGTTTGTTAATTTAATTTAGTATGTATATGGTATGTAGAGGGCTTTCCTGGTGGCTCAGAGGTTAAAGTGCCTCCCTCCAATGCGGGAGACATGGGTTTGATCCCTGGGTCAGGAAGATCCCCTGGAGAAGGAAATGGTAACCCATTGTATTTCTTGCCTGGAAAATCCCATGGATGGAGAAGCCTGGTAGGCTACAGTCCATGGGGTCACAGAGTCAGACACGACTGAGCAACTTCACTATAGTATGTAGGTATACATTTTGTATTTGCTCCAGACTCTGCAAATGTTACAAATGGGCCTGTCTGTATCTACTGCTAATAACCTATGTATTGCCATACTCACTTTCAAGTAGTTAGTCGCTCAGTCATGTTCTACTCTTTGTGGCCCCATGGACTATAGCCTACCAGGCTCCTCTGTCCATGGAATTCTCCAGGCAAGAATACTGGAATGGGTAGTCAGTCCCTTCTCTAGGGGATCTCCCTGACCCAGGGATCAAACCCAAGTCTCCTGCATTGCAGGCAGATTCTTTACCACTGAGCCACCAGGGAAGCCCATTCACTTTCTTTTTTTTTTTTTTCTTATAATTAAATTTATTTATTTTTTTAATTACAATACTGTATTTGTTTTGCCATACATTGACACGAATCAGCCATAGGTGAACAAAATCGCCCAATGCCGAAGCCCCCTCCCACCTCCCACCCCACACATCCTCTACCTGAATCATCCTGTGCATCAGCCCCATGCATCCTGCATCCTACACCAAACATAGATTAGCGCTTCGTTTCTTACAGGAAAATACACATGCTTCACTGCCATTCTCCCAAACCATCCCACCCTTTCCCTCTCCCTCAGAGTCCAAAAGTCCACTCTATACCTCTGTGTCTCTTGTTGTCTCACATATAGGGTCATCATTACTGTCTTCTAAATTCCATATATATGTGTCAGTATACTGTATTGGTGTTTTTCTTTCTGGCTTACTTCACTCTGTATAATCGGTTCCAATTTCATCCATCTCATTAGAACTGAGTCAAATTTATTCTTTTTAAGGGCTGAGTAGTATTCCATAGTGTATATGAACCACAGCTTTCTTATCCATTCATCTGTTGATGGACATCTAGGTTGCTTCCATGTCCTGGCTATTATAAACAGCGCTGCAATGAACATTGGGGTACATGTGTCTCTTTCAATTCTGGTTTCCTCAGTGTGTATGCCCAGCAGTGGGATTGCTGGGTCATAAGGCAAGTTCTATTTGCAATTTTTTAAGGAATCTCCACACTGTTTTCCATAATGGCTGTACTAGTTTGCATTCCCACCAGCAGTGTAAGAGGGTTCCCTTTTCTCCACACCCTCTCCAGCATTTATTGCTTGTAGACTTTTGGATCGCAGCCATTCTGACTGGTGTGAAATGATACCTCATTGTGGTCTTGATTTGCATTTCTCTGATAATGAGTGATGTTGAGCATCTTTTCATGTGTTTGTTAGCCATCCGTATGTCTTCTTTGGAGAAATGCCTATTTAGTTCTTTGGCTCATTTTTTTATTGGATCATTTATTTTTCTGGAGTTGAGCTGCATAAGTTGCTTATGTATCTTTGAGATTAGTTGTTTGTCAGTTGTTTCATTTGCTATTGTTTTCTCCCATTCAGAAGGCTGTCTTTTCACCTTGCTTATAGTTTCCTTTGTTGTGCAGAAGCTTTTAATTTTAATTAGATCCCATTTGTTTATCTTTGCTTTTATTTCCAGTATACTGGGAGATGGATCATAAAGGATCCTGCTGTGATTTATGTCGGAGAGTGTTTTGCCTATGTTCTCCTCTAGGAGTTTTATAGTTTCTGGTCTTACATTTAGATCTTTAATCCATTTTGAGTTTATTTTTGTGTATGGTGTTAGAGAGGGTCTAATTTCATTCTTTTACAAGTGGTTGACCAGTTTTCCCAGCACCACCTGTTAAAGAGACTGTCTTTACTCCATTGTATATTCTTGCCTCCTTTGTCGAAGATAAGGTGTCCATAGGTATGTGGGTTAATCTCAGGGCTTTCGATTTTGTTCCATTGATCTATATTTCTGTCTTTGTGCCAGTACCATACTGTCTTAATGACTGTGGCTTTGTAGTAGAGCCTGAAGTCAGGCAAGTTGATTCCTCCAGTTCCATTTTTCTTTCTCAAGATTGCTTTGGCTATTCGAGGTTTTTTGTATTTCCATACAAATCTTGAGATTATTTGATCTAGTTCTGAGAAAAATACTGCTGGTAGCTTGATGGGAATTGCATTGAATCTGTAGATTGCTTTGGGTAGTATACTCATTTTCACTATATTGATTCTTCCAATCCATGAGCATGGTATATTCCTCCATCTATTAGTGTCTTCTTTGATTTCTTTCATCAGTGTTTTATAGTTTTCAATATATAGGTCTTTAGTTTCTTTAGGTAGGAATATTCCTAAGTATTTTATTCTTTTCGTTGCAATGGTGAATGGAATTGTTTCCTTAACTTCTTTTTCTACTTTCTCATTATTAGTGTATAGGAATGCAAGGGATTTCTGAGTGTTGATTTTATATCCTGCAACTTTACTATATTCACTGATTAGCTCTAGTAGTTTTCTGGTCGAGTCTTTAGGATTTTCTATGTAGAAGATCATGTCATCTGCAAACAGTGAGAGTTTTACTTCTTCTTTTCCAATTTGGATTCCTTGTATTTCTTTTTCTGCTCTGATTGCTGTGGCCAAAACTTCCAGTACGATGTTGAAGAGTAGTGGTGAAAGTGGACACCCTTGTCTTGTTCCTGACTTTAGGGGAAATGGTTTCAATTTTTCGCCATTGAGGATAATGTTAGCTGTGGGTTTGTCATATATAGCTTTTATTATGTTGAGGTATGTTCCTTCTATTCCTGCTTTCTGGAGAATTTTTATCATAAATGGATGCTGAATTTTGTCAAAGGCTTTTTCTGCATCTATTGAGATAATGATTTTATTTCTCAGTTTGTTAATGTGATGAATTACATTGATTGACTTGTGGATATTGAAGAATCCTTGCATCCCTGGGATAAAGCCCACTTGGTCATGGTGTATGATCTTTTTAATGTGTTGCTGGATTCTGATTGCTAGGATTTTGTTGAGGATTTTTGCATCTATGTTCATCAGTGATATAGGCCTGTAGTTTTCTTTTTTGTGGTGTCTTTCTCAGGTTTTGGTATTAGGGTGATGGTGGCCTCATAGAATGAGTTTGGCAGTTTACCTTCCTCTGCAATTTTCTGGAATAGTTTCAGTAAGATAGGTGTTAGCTCTTCTCGAAATTTTTGGTAGAATTCAGCTGTGAAGCCGTCTGGACCTGGGCTTTTGTTTGCTGGAAGATTTCTGATTACAGTTTCAATTTCTGTGCTTGTGATGGGTCTGTTAAGATTTTCTATTTCTTCCTGGTTCAGTTTTGGAAAATTGTACTTTTCTAAGAATTTGTCCATTTCTTCCAAGTTGTCCATTTTATTGGCATATAATTGCTGATAGTAGTCTCTTATGATTCTTTGTATTTCTGAGTTGTCTGTCGTGATCTCTCCATTTTCATTTCTAATTTTGTTGATTTGATTTTTTTCTCTTTGTTTCTTGATGAGTCTGGCTAATGGTTTGTCAATTTTATTTATCCTTTCAAAGAACCAGCTTTTTGTTTTGTTGATTTTTGCTATGGTCTCTTTTGTTTCTTTTGCATTTATTTCTGCCCTAATTTTTAGGATTTCTTTCCTTCTACTAACTCTGGGGTTCTCTATTTCTTCCTTCTCTAGTTGCTTTAGGTGTAGAGTTAGGTTATTTATTTGACTTTTTTCTTGTTTCTTGAGGTATGCCTGTATTGCTATGAACTTTCCTCTTAGGACTGCTTTTATAGTGTCCCAAAGGTTCTGTGTAGTTGTGTTTTCATTTTCATTTGTTTTGATGCATATTTTGATTTCTTTTTGATTTCTTCTGTGATTTGTTGATTATTCAGTAGGGTGTTGTTCAGCCTCCAAGTGTTGGAATTTTTAATAGTTTTTCTCCTATAATTGAGATCTAACCTTAGTGCATTATGGTCAGAGAAGATGCTTGGAATAATTTCAATTTTTTTGAATTTATCAAGGTTAGATTTATGACCCAGAATGTGATCTATTCTGGAGAAGGTTCCGTGTGCACTTGAGTAAAAGGTGAAATTCATTGTTTTGGGGTGAAATGTCCTATAGATATCAATTAGGTCTAACTGGTCTATTGTATCGTTTAACGTTTGCGTTTCTTTGTTAATTTTCTGCTTAGTTGATCTGTCCATAGGTGTGAGTGGGGTATTAAAGTCTCCCACTATTATTGTGTTATTATTAATTTCCCCTTTCATGCTTGTTAGCAATTGTCTTACATATTGCGGTGCTCCTATGTTGGGTGCATATATATTTAGAATTGTTATATCTTCTTCTTGGATCGATCCTTTAATCATTATGTAGTGGCCTTCTTTGTCCCTTTTCACAGCCTTTGTTTTAAAGTCTATTTTATCGGATATGAGTATTGCTACTCCTGCTTTCTTTTGTCACTTTCAAATATTATCCTAAAGTGCCAGCCTCCAATGCAGGAGACCCGGGTTTGATCCCTGGGTTGGGAAGATCCCCTGGAGAAGGAAATGGCAACCCACTCCAGTATTCTTGCCTGGAGAATCCCATGGACAGAGGAGCCTGATAGGCTACAGTCCGTGGGGTCGCAGAGTCAGACAAGACTGAGCTACTTCACTTTCACTTTAGTCATCCAACATTATCACAAGTTAGGTTTCATTAATCCCACTGCACAGGTAAAGAAACAGATATGGTTAAGAAACCTACCCAGCTCCTTTTTCTGTTATCTCCATATCACTCTCTTCTTAACTCCGAAGTATCCTCCCCGCTTGGCATATTATCAGTATTTCACTCTCCAAGACAATATGCTCCTAATCACTACATCTAGTGCTTATGTTCCGTGACCTCGCGATAATACCTAATACTGTTAATAATCTTTTCATTTTTAAAACAAGTTTCCCTTTGGTGTGTAAGGCTACACTATTTTAGTTTTCTCTAAGCTTTTGCTCTTTTTCTGTTTCCTCTTCTTAGAACTTTGGTGAAGAATGAGTAAGATAAAGTTTTTGGAGAATGTCAGCATAAAGCATATATATTCAATAAAAGATAGGATTTCTTTTTAATATAAAAAGAATACCTACCATTTTTAAGCATAGTGCCAGTTACTCTACTAGGTGATACACACACACACTATTCCATTTATCCTAAAACCCCTAGAAAATTGAAGTTTAGATTGGCTGACAAATTAACCTGATTAGAAACCTGGCTCCAGCACCTTCTAGCTTTATGATACTGAGTAAGTCACTTAACTTCCCTGAATTTCTGCTTCTCCATTGTGTAATTTTATAATGTTCTTATAAATGAATTAAATGAGAATGAAACACAGATATAAAAACACAAAGTACATGGTAAATAGTCAATGTTAACTTTCTTCTCATTGCTACCAGATGAATACATTAATTTTTATCCTTCCCTTGTGTGCATTTCTAAAAACTGAGTCCTTGATCTCTTGACCTTCTTTATTTTTATAGTCTATTCCTATACTCTATCACACTTCTGAGTCTAGCCCCTCCAGAAAGATAGTTTTGAGTTATCCATGACCATGTCTAAGTGTCCAGGCCCACATCCCAGGGCCTACTACATCAAACTGCTCTTTTTCCTCATCAAGAGTGGAAAGCAGAAGACTTGGTGAGGGAGACCTAAAGTGTTACACAAACTGAGAGGATGGAGATAAAAACGCTAATGCCACGGCTGCAGGCTCGCCTGAGAAAATCACAGAACTGGAAAAGGTTTTCATAGATCATGTCCACAATTTTTTCCCTTTCCCTCATTCTTCAGACATGAAACTCTAATCCTTCTATTTCCCTCATCCACAAGGCCAAAAATGTTCCCATTCCTCTGAATTCCCTTACATTTAAATGCTCCATTCATCTTATACCTAATTATACTCTGTCTTCTATTACCAATTTCCTTCCATTTACATCTTATCTTCCCAACTATGCTGTAAGTTCCTTAAGGCCAACAGCCATCTCTCATACTCTTAGTAATTCTTCATAATGCTGATTGACCAATGTTATTATACAGATATGGGCAGGAATTCAGAAACCATATATTAGGGTGTTTTCAGATATTTTCCTGCCATGGAAGGAAAACTTTTCAAATCAAAAGCTTCAGAAATCTTCCACAAATAGGGAAAGTGTGACCAAAAATGGGAAAGTGTGACAAACAGAAAATTTTCTATTTCTGTCTCAAGGGTTTCAGTTTTGGTTTTAAACAGGAAAAAAATCCTTTAATATATATTTCCTTAGCCATGTATTAATACTTTATAAGTTATTCCCAAGAACTGCACAGGTATTCTTCAAAAATTACTTATGCCAGCATACCTTGGAGATACTGCAGGTTCAGTTCCACATCACCACAATAAAGTAAGCCACACAAAATTTTTGGTTTTCAAGTGCATACAAAAATTACTTTATTCTATTACTATCACCTGTTAAATGTTCAACAGGATTACATCTTAAAAAACAATGTATATTCTGTAATTAAAAACACTTTATCGCTAAAAAAATGCTAACCATCATCTGAACCTTCAGCAAGTCATAATCCTTTGCAACAGTATCAGTAAAGATCACTGATGATGGATCACCATAACACATATAATAATAATAAAAAGTTTGAAACATTCAAAGAATTGACAGAATCTGGCAGAGACACATGAAGTGAGCAAATGCTGTTGGAAAAACTGACGCTGACAGCCTTGCTCAGTTGAAGACTGCCGAAAATATTGAATTTGTATAAAAAAAAGGCAGTATCTGAGAAGCATAATGAAATATGCCTTATTTTCTAATATAATTACTAGTCATTATATTAATTTCTATAGGAATGTTAATTCTTAAAACTGTAAGCCTCAAAAATCACTAATACAGACTGATGTGCTACTTATTAAATACTAAATAATTCCAAAACCCAGGTGATAAAAGTTTTTAGTCTAAAGTTTATTAAAGATATTGTTTTCTTTGATATATTTAATAATTGGGAAATTCTGATTAAATTACATTTTTACTGTGATCAAAACAGAAGAACTATAGGGTAATGAAACTGATTCGCTTATTTTACCTGAGTAGCTTTATCTTTCATGCATGAGGGGTAATGAACATGAGGATCCCGTGGCCACTGTCCTGTGAGATAAGGTCCTGTTATGGTATCCAGGGAAGAGGTTCGCCTTATTGTGCTAGAGGTTCGAACTTGCTGAGATTTGGGCCTGTCCACTATAAAAAGTGAAGGAAAAAATACATTAGTCATAAGAATAAAGTAAAACTTAAAATTATTTAAACTTCATAGTTTGTAAAATACCATCCTGCCAACTGTCCCCACAATGTATATTTACCCTAAAAGCCATCCTGTATGAGCTGATGAAATTTATAGGCCAAAGGAAAATACATTCACATATTAAATTTTGCATATACTGTCATACCCTACAAAGCTCATTCATTTTAGAGACCTGTTCTTAACCCTCTATATCATCTCCACTGCCATTATTTTAATTAAGACTTCATCATGTCTCAGCTAAGCTGCCAGTTTCCTAACTGCTATCTCTGAATCCACACTAACTTTATCTTACAGGGCCACCTCCCTCCACTGCTAAAAAAAAAAATTGCCATGGTTTATTCAGTCTTTCACTCAAAGGCCATTATTTTTCACAATTCATCTCCCATATACCTCAATACTTAATGGCTTGCTACCACCACTCCTCCATAAACCTCTGCTAACTGCTAAGAACCATAACTACTAATAAACTCCAATTTCACAAATGTGAAGTACTCGCTTCTCTGCCTCTATACTTTCTATCATCTCCTGCATCTAAAATATTCCCCTTCTCTGTATACTTGGCAAAAACTTATCTTCAAGACCAGCTCAGGTGTCGCGCTGCCTCTGTGAAACCTTTCTCAATGCCCTTCTTTTCTTCATCTCTGTCCTTCTTAAAGATATACACATTCTCCTCTGCTTGCATAAAGTCCTAAATTTGTCCTTCCTTTCTGATCAGAGGGTAAGTTTGGTCCCTACAGATTAAAAAGGAGTTGATACTCAGTACTTACAAATAAATTTATTCACAGCTACACGTGCACAAAAAACATGTATACAGAATCTTATTTTAATTCAGTTTCCTCCTTAATGGATGAAGAATTCAAAGCCCAGAGGGATAAAATTAAATTGTCCAATGAAACAAAACTGCTAATAAGTGACAGAGGTAAAAAGGAACCAAGATCTCCGGACATTCTACACAGTTCGATCGATCTACGATAATGATCTGTTTTACCTCTGCTGAAAACAGAGATGATCATACTGAACTCTACAGTTTCTTTACAATGAAAATATAAAAAAATTTCATGTATGCATCTCAAATGTGCATACTATAATAAAATCCACTGGATTACAAGTATCCAAGGCTTAGTCTTATTCAGTTACATTTCACATCAAAGAAAATGCCTTG
Organism: Nanger dama; assembly: GCA_917880005.1. Classification (NCBI taxonomy): domain Eukaryota; kingdom Metazoa; phylum Chordata; class Mammalia; order Artiodactyla; family Bovidae; genus Nanger; species Nanger dama. The sequence goes on from CAKJTW010000007.1 coordinate 46,100,257, forward strand.
CACATTACAGAGGGTCAAGAAACATTTGTTACTGAATATTGTCCTCTATTCTTCTGAAAACAAAACACAAAATTGTTGTCCTTTTTTTTTAAATCAGAAGATAAAAGGAAATGCAGCATCCTGTGACCTGTCACATTATTCACACACAGTCACCCTCAGTTCTGGCTCTTCGTTCAGTCAGTACAGTCACTCAGTCCTGCGGCGCGCCTCCCTATCCTTCACCTTCTCCTAGAGCTTGCTCAAACTCATGTCCTTTGAGTCTAGGACTCTCAGGAATACCAGGCTCTGAGAAAGCTCAAGTCTCTTAAAGTTGGTCTTCCACCTCCCTGGGGTCCACCTCGTTGGACACAGAGGGCTGGAGAGCCAAACTGTATCTTACAATTGCAGTTCTGATTTATTCTTTGACCTGAGTGTTAAAGAAGATCTGAAAATTACCAGATTTCCTACCTATCTTTATTACTTAGCTCTCATTTTTATTTTATAATAAGCAAAGTCTAGAATAATCTGTTTCTACTGTTTGGAATCACCTGAAAATTTACTCATGACCAAAAATTACAGTCAGGTTTTATAAATATTTCATCAGTCATGGAGAGCATATATCTTCTGTTTTCAGCATACAGTTCTTTTTCTTATATACTGAAATAAAAATACAGAATATAGTAATAAAACAGAACCATGATCTGTCACATATTTAGAGAGCTACTCTCAAATTTCTAAACTACTGTTGAGATACGAAAATTCTCTTTATCGCTTATAATTTTTATCATTTAAATTTAGTTCTGAGGGCTTCCCCATGGTCCGGCGGTTAGGACTCTTGCACTTCCACTGTGGGGCATGGGTCTAGTCCTGGTGGCTGGGGAACTAAGATCCCACAAGCTGTGCTGAGTGGCCAGAAACAAACATTTTATAGAAATTTAGTTCTGTATAATTTGGTTACACATTGATCCATGACATTATTATGACTTATATGCTTTACCATTACAGTCTGTTCCATTTGTTATTTTTTACTTTTAAACTCTTTCAAATTTAATTTTACACACCTTGATGCTTTCTTTCTATTATACTGCATCTGGTATGCCTATTCTTTCATTTTCCATTTCTTTTAATCGTGCTATTTAGGTAATACTCTTGTATACTGTATATAATTAGGCTTTTGAAAAAACTTTATAGTAAGCCTTCTTCCTGAAAAATGTATGTTCATCCCACTTATATTTACTGTTATAACAAATCTGATTAAATCTATAACTCTTTCATGGAACTTTTTCTTCCTCTTAGAATGCTTCCTTGCTATTTGTTTTCTATGACTTACTGTTTACTTCTTTTTCTCCTTCTTTTCTCGCCCCCTACCATAAGCAATTCAGAAGCCATGCAGACTGTTTTTAGTTCAACTATCAGGAGATATCTCTATTAATTATTTTTTAATTTGGTTATAAAAGCAATACGTACAAATTTTAGCAACTTTAGGAAGCAGAGAAAGTTAACATCTCTCATAATCTGATTTATAATAATTTATTTAAAAATTTTTAAAGTTATGTTATGTTCTCTCCACCAAGAAGAAACAAGGAAAAAAACAGATTATCCCTTGAAAAAGAACCATTTTTAGCTATAAAAAGGCCTGCATAAAGGTCAGCTACAACCAGAAAATGGAAAGCCACTATATATGAAAAACTTGTGTCCCAACTTTAAACCACATGCTAGCCTTCTCAGTTATTCAACTGACTGTCCTGGTATCACAGTGTTTGTAAGTAACAATTATTTCACTTAATAATGGCTCAAAGCACAAGAGTCGTGATGCTGGCAACCTGTTATGCCGAAGAGATGCTGAGACGCACTCCCTTGAAGTGAAAGTGTGACAGTTCTCAGCTTAATAAAGGAAGGAAACAAAAAAATTAAATGCTCAGGTAAGATCTATTGTAAGAACAAATCTTTTATCTGTGAAATTGTGACGAAGGAAAAAGAAATTTGGTTTCTTCTGCTGTTGCACCTCAAACTGCAAAAGAGCCATAGTGCGTGATAAATAGTTAAGACGGAAAAGGCATTATATTTGTATGAGATAATTTGAGACAGAGACCATGCTCACATAACTTCTATTACAATATATTTTAAAAATGTTTAATCTGGCTGCACTGGGTCTTAGCTGTGGCACGTGGAATGTTTGGTATTTGTTGCGGCATGGCAGGATATTTGGTTACAGCATGTGGGATCTAGTTTCCTGACCAGGGATTGAACCCAGGCCCCTTGCATTGGCCCAATAGGGAAGTCCCCATAACAGTATATTCTTACAACTTCTATTTTATTATTGTTGTTGTTAATCTCCTAACTGTGCCTAACTTATAAAATAAGCTTTACCATCAGTATTTACGTATAGGACAAATACAGGATATACAGGATATAATAGTATCTGCAGGTTTCGGCTCAACTGGAGGTCCTGATATGTGTCCCCTGTGGATAAGGGGGCTACTCCATTTATATAGCCAACATAATAAATTGTTTATTTTATGATTACAGCTGTGATTAGAATATATTTAGTTTTGAACTGCGTGATCACAACATTTCTCAACTAATTATTACAAAATTACCTCAACCAAGTAAATCAAACAAGAGGGCACCATATACACTAGAAACATACATTAGTATAATCTTTAAATTTATAAGTGCTTAAATAATAAAATTTAATTAAAATTAACAATAAAGTTGCTAAAATAAATATTCTAAAGTATGAAAGAAAATCAATTAAATACTTACCATTACTTAAGCTAAACAGGCATCAGAAAAATAGTAACTTCATATGTAGTGAAACCACATAATAACCACCACTGATTAAAACTTGATGAATGTCTACTATATGAAAAGTACTGTTTGATGTACCAAGGAGAATGACAAAATGAGTTTCATATTCTCCTCAAGGAATTTACATTCTGGTTGAGGGAGATGTAATATGTAGAATTAAGCTATAATATAAGGTAGTATATTCTGGCACATGCACACCAGTGAAGGACAAGAAGGCACCCAAGGCATAAGCAGGTAACAGACAGCTAGAGGGATGTATTCTAACGACATCAAGGGCAACTGTCAAGTAGTAAGACTCTTAACACGCCACTTGTAGTCCTGTTGCTAACATCTCCTCCTTAAATATTTGAGGGTAAAATGCAGAGTAAGTAAATTCAGCAACAAAATATGATAGCTAGAAAAAATCACATCTGTTTCCAGTACCATCAGATTAGGACCAAAAGATGACTACTCATGCAGCATTCTGTAAAATGATGTCCTCATTATAATCCATCTACAGGTTATATTAGGCTTCCCTGGTGACTCAGACAGTAAGGAATCTGCCTACAGTGCGGGAGACCTGGGTTCAATCCTGGGTTGGGAAGATTCCCTAGTGAAGGGAATGGCAACCCATTTCAGTACTCTTGCCTGGAGAATCCCAGGGACAGAAGAGCCTGATGGGTTGCAAAGAGTTGGACAGACTGAGTGACTAACATCACCACACACACACACACACACACACACACACACACACACACACACACACACACACACACACACACACACACACACACACACACACACACACACACACACACACACACACACACACACACACACACACACACACACACACACACACACACACACACACACACACACACACACACACACACACACACACACACACACACACACACACACACACACACACACACACACAGGCTGCACTATCCCTCTCCTCTTATCTTCCCTGAGGATGCAGCAGTGTAGGCCTGGGGTTCCTCTGGGGTACCTGCTGAGGATTGTACAAAATAATTATTTCTTTCTAACAGCCAATTGGAAATTTAACGTTAAGGCGATTTGATCGCAGTATAACAGGTTTAAAAGCTAGAAGCTATATTAGAAACTCTGAATCCAAATAGCATACAAGGCATTGTTCTAAACAGGCAAAAGACACTTAAAGTCTAACTGCCAGAGAACTGTAACATGATGTTAGATTAATTAGTTCCTAACAATTTTTCATTTAAAGGCAATAACAAGATTGACTGACTAGTGGCTTTGGAAATCTGATGTATTAAGAAACTAATCTGAAGTAGAAAATTAACAAAGTTAAGTGGAATTTCTACAAATTAAAAAAAAACTGTTAGAAATTTTAAGAACTTTAGCTACGCTTTAGTAACATGAAACAAGCCACCACAAATTCTACACCAACCTCACCAGGTGATAAAAAGGATGCAGTATTTCTGAGTGCCATACTGTAGCCATACAGAATGCACACTAATACACATGGTGAAAAATGCTCACATTCTTTCCTTAAAACTTTAACACACGCCAACGTTTTCATAGGTTCAGTCTGCATAAGTAAATAAAAAGGAAAACTTGTTGATTCTCTGTGTTTAACTCTCAATAAAGATTATAAGCCAAGCTTTCTATTAACACTGATGTTACAAGCAAAGCACATCTAAACTTAAAGAAAGCATTTCAGTGACCACTTATTTAAACCTTCTGAAAAAGAGCTACTCTTCCTTCAACTACTGTGTAAGGACTGTAACTCCACGAAACTTAGCTATTTTAACACCACCACCAAGAATGAACTGCTTCTTACTTTATTCAAAACCCAACATTGCAACTGTAAAGAATCCTCAAGTCATACAATTCAGCAGAACGCTTAAGATAACTGAGTAACAAGTACCAATTTTTCCAGACCTTTCTACACAGAACTCATTAAATAACTGGTTTTACACATATATATCACATTAACAATGTTAGTCAATAGTATCAAAACACAAGTGTGTAAAACCTTTTTATCCTTTAACAGTTATATTCAAAAAGGAGGAGCCATTAAATCCCATAATATGTGTGTGTGTGCGCACACGCACGTGCGCACACACACACACCTTATATCACCTGGTATTGAATAGAAAAATGTAAGGCAATCCTTTTAGTTATGCCCAATGCAACATCTCGGCATGTCTGAGAAGTAACAGCAAGAGCTTTCTAACATAGCATTTCACCTAGAAATCAGATCTTAGGAGATCCCTAGAACATAAAGGTACAAAGCCCTCAGGCACAGGTGAAACTAAGCAACAGATCTCAAAGATGGGAGCCTGAGATGTGGCTTTCTGTCTAAGCATCACCAGGCAGCTTGTTAAAAATGCAGGCTACTGGACCACAGTCCCAGATAGTTGAATGTAGTAATCAGGTGGACCAGGTATCAACATATTTTTAAACCAAACCAGATTGATTCAAAAGCATCATCAGGCTTGGGAACCATGGAGGTCCTGAAGCAGTGTTTCTCAAAGTGTTGGACATTTGTTACATATGCTCATACCAGGCCCAATCTGTCAGCAACAATGTGAGACTCTCTGCTAGTAAGACCAGAAAATTCTGAATTTTTAATAAGGATGTGAATCTAATGCTACTAAAAACTTAGGAACTTTTGTCTAAAGGATTGGGACTAGATCCTTTAGAGTTGCAGCTGCTCAAAAAAAAACCCATCATTTTGTTGACTATAAATCTACTCCATTTACAGGTACTGAAAGTCTGAATATAAATCCAGGAAAGTATCCTGCTGCAAAAATAGTCAACCAATTCTTTGAAATCTGCACCTAGAAGCTCACCTTCTAGAATCTAGTAAATTTAAACTTCTAGTCATCTCCTTCAAAAGGTCACTTTCTAAACTGAGTGCCAGTCATGAAAATAAGAACCTTCAAATCTAAACACAGAGCACTCCAGGCAGAATGCTTAGGAACACTAGAAAGATGAGATAACAGACAAAAAGCAATACAGCTTCTTGGGAAAGACTGCTTCCCACCTAAACAGGGCATTTTGCACAGAAATAAAAGTTAACTACGATAAAATTCACTTCCTAAAAAAATACAAGAAATTCTGAAAAAATAAACTAAGTAAGTTCCTTTATATAAAGTGAAAGTGCCAAATTAAATAAAATATATAAACAAAGTCAAATTTAGATTTTAATCATTAACCTGAATAAAGAATTTAAGCTTCTCAAAATATTACAGTATTTTATAGCTAGTTTATTTAAAACCTTTATCTTTTAACAGAAAAGCAGTGCGTTTTTATGATGTCTAAATTAGCTTCTTCATATTATAATTTCAGTCCTCATCACTGAAATCAAAATAAAATCACGAAGCAGAGCCTGAATATAAGACATTAAGTTGCTTTTTCTTTAACTTCAAAATAATCTGAAATGATACAGTTCCTAGTGGTCAAGAATAACCAAAAGTAGATGCAGGTAGGGAATATTCCTTCTATTGGTTCACTGAGCTTAAGCATGAACTGCTACAGGTCTATTCTGTTAATAGAGATTTGCTTCAGTATTTCTATGAGAGCTCCTTCCTTGAAAGTTATAGTTTTAAGTTTATTAACACTGTCAAAAAGTGTCTCTCTGACCATACTTTAGTCCAGCTCCTCTGAACTCTTCCCAATTAGGCCCTAATTTGTAGGCTTCTGTGTTTAGCTCTGAATTGTCTGATTTTAGCAAGAATCCTACGATGTCAGTTTAACCAGAATCCCCCAGTCTCAATACTGATCACCCTCGATATGTGATCAGGCTCCTCATCTCCACCATCTCCCGTGTAGAATCTCACTGCCCTGGCCTGTCTTCTTCAATAATCCTTTTCAGATCTGTTTAGCCAAGATCGCCCTTATTTGGATGTTTCTTTTTCTTAGTGATCTTTCATCTATTCACTCCCATCCTTCTTCTTAGCCAGCTATACATCCTCACTTTGTCTACTTGTATTTCGAGTTTGAGCCCAATCTCTCTGTATTTACTTCTGGTTTTCTCTCTGCATTGCAGTGGTGCCTACACCTGTTGCGATAGTCTTCCTGAAAGTAGTCTGCTTCACTATCCTTTAAAAAGTGTCACGAACAGTTTTTTTCTTAAACATCACTACCAACATTGTGAGTAATTTTCCTCTTTACCTCACAGTTACAGACAGCAATTTCCAAAATAAATCCCACCCCCACAAAAAAGAGCAATTTAAAGAATTATATAACTAAGAATAAAAAATGTAGAGAAGAGGAGATTGGTATACCTCTCCAGCCAATCTAATGCATATTAATACTGATCATCTAGCAGAATTATTGTTAGAGTCAGCTTTCTAAAATCGGCACTGTCTAGGCACTTCACAAATGGCATTCATGGGCCTTTCTTGCTTAACATATAAGAAGATGGAAAGTAAGCCAAATACATGGGCCACATAAAATAAAATCATCAAAATCAAATGAACTTCCAATAACAGGAAGGACACCAGATCTGAATGTGCTATCTGAACTAAAACTAAAGGGCAAAAACTAAAGCCCTCTCGGTGTGACTAGTTTCTGAAACACTAATCAACCAGACCTGGAATCCTGCCACAGAAGCAATCTAGAAAATATGCTGAAGTGACCATATGGCTGCCCTGCAGAAATCTGGAAAGGAACCAGTCAAGAAGCTGACAAGAGAAACAAACATGCGTCTGACCCAATGAGGCCTGACACCTGTAACCTGAGGTCTGTCAAGAAAAGCAAACAGGAAAATGGAGTCAAGCAGCCATTGAGGAATGATTCTCTAGGTTACAGCTCACTCACATTTGTGTCAAATGATGCATAAGCTGAGGTAAGACATTTGGAGGAAGGCCTTCAGCCTATTTTCAAATAAGATTCAAGAAAGAGTCTTTTTGAATCAAGGTTGTAAAGAAAACTTCACTAAGATGGTCAAGAAGGCAGGTGACAAGCACTGGAAGAAATACACAACAAATTTCGATGGAGTTCTGACACTTAGAACACATCTACAAAGAATTACGGATATAGCAGCTGAGATGTTAAAGATTTTTAAGTTCACTTTTTTCTGGTGGCAAAATGGTATTTCTTTAGGGAACCTCAGCAAAGTCATAATTAGCAGAAGAACATTCTATAAACTTTATGAACTTCCAAAGAATTCAATTAATAGAGATTCCAAATATCCAAAATCTCACGTGACTAATGGGTTCAAATTTTAAAGAAATAATCACAAAGTATTAGCAACTGTAAGATAATATAAAATGATCAAAGATGGAAATTAATACAGTGAGAGGAAAGCAGATGGTAGCGCTTAGAAAATTTTTAACCAAATAATGCAGATCCACTATTATACCCCAATTTAAAAATAAAAAACAAACTAACAAAAAGACGACAGCACAAGAAAGGCCAATGAATGGGCTGTATCTTTACCACAGTATGACGTCCAGTGTTAACAGATGAAATCCCCTGATTCAAAGTGGGGAAGACTGTGATCTCATAGTTCAAAACATGCTAAAAATCTTCTTTAAATGTGAGAAGCAATGAAAACCCTCAAAATTAGAAACACTCAGAAATGATGTGTTTGCAGGCAAGGAAGATATGAAAAGAGAGGTGATCAAACTCAGGAAAGATTTAGAAATAAAAGAAAAACTTATTTTAGGAATGAAGACTTTAAGTTATAAGAAACAGAGTGGGTTAATGCATTGCCTAAGGTAGAAAATGGAACATAATAAAAATTTTAGAATTTAAAAAAGAAAATTTAAATTTTAGAATATAAAAAAATTTAAGAGACAAGTTATTGTGTAACATATACAAGACTGTCCAACATGTTTAGAAGGAGTCCCTGAAGAAGACCAAGGCAACAAAACAAAACATGCTAAAAACTACAATTTAAGAAAACTCTCCCAGAATAAAAGATAACTTCAAACTACATACTGAAAGACCATACATGGATCTGAGAAAAATGATACAGCCAATATAGTCCATATCAAACACACTTTAATGAAGCTAGTGACTTTCAAGTATAACAAGCCATAGGTTAAAAAAACTTTCAGTTCTTGCTACATAATATATGTAGAACTCAAAGAATATTGTTCCCATGAGTCTTTCCTGAAGAATCTACCAGAGAATAAGCTTCATACAACCAACAACTTGGAAAGGAATTAACATGAAAACTGCTAGAATGTGTGAGCCATTCATGCAGTAATTTTCAAAGGAGAAGACAGCAGAATGCTCAGTATCTCTAAGGCAAGTCTTCCATCAGTACATGAAAGAAATAACTAGAGAAGGATTGCAAATTCATATGGTTATTCTCTCAGCACATCTGCATTTAAGACTTAAGAATTTCCAGAACATCTGATAACCAAATTTAATTATTAAAATTTTTATTTAACCATATTTATATTAAAATTTTTAATATTCCTCCAATATTTTATTGTGTTGACTCAGAAAAATTAATACTAGCCCTAAAGAGGTACACTTTATTCCTAGGTAACCTAGTAAAGAAATGAGCTCCTGCTCAATCTACTGAAGAAACTAACTGAAATGGAGCATCTAAAGTCACTCCATTATTGGAATTTTTGTCCATCCCCTTCCTCTAGAGCTGGCAGTTACAGAGGCAAGTGTGAAAATACACCCTACAGAAGCCTGTAGCAAGAACCAGGAATGGATCAAGGAAAAGGAATTCCTTTTATGGGGAAAAAGTAGAATAATGGGCTGAGGTCCTTGGAGAGAGAAGCATTTGGAAAAAAACAAGATGGAAAAGTCTGAAGAGGACCTTCACCTCGCAAGAGGCTACATCTAGAAGGACCTGATTTTCGAAGGAACAAAAGCAAGCAGCCTCTTTCCACATTATCCCACTATCTATGGGACAAATTAATAAAGAATAAAAAGTCCTAAAATAATTTTCAAGGCCAAGAAAGAACTGACTATTAACATTATGGAATCAGGATCTTACCACTGTTACAAATGAACAGTCAAGTTATACCATGAAAAACAGTATTTAGAAATCTGTATGATGCCTATAGCTCCTCTGATTCTGAAAAAGAATCTGAAAATGATCATCTTTCTCATCTCTTATTTGAATAAAGACTAATGGCTAAGCACAACAGTCTCCTAGGCAAGTAACTATCTCTTCTCAAATCTACATTGAAAATTTGTAGAATTATAAATCAAAATATATTTTAACAACATACAATGTATAAATGAAAGTAAGATTCAAGCATTTAAGTCTTAAGTTTGAAACATTTTGTTTAGGTAATAAAAACTACAGATTAGCTCATAATAGCATGATAATAGCTCATAATAGGGTAATAAGAGGGTAAATAGTTAACGCCATGGTTAAATGTAGAAAAGATTAAGGAGAAAGGCTTAGGAAAAGAAAACTGTTTAGTTTCATTAAGATATGACTGCTAGTCAACCTAATTTACTGATGGTAGGCAAATTATAAACAGAAGGCTGTACTGAAATACATCTGGATGCCACTGATTTGCTTCATGAAGAAAGAATCTAATTAAATCTACCCTACTAGTTGTATTTTTCCCTTCAAAAATTGTATTTTTCCCTGTGTCCCCAAATCCAGCAATGGTGAATACATTGTTGGCTGGGAAATACAGAACTAACTACACTTCTGTAGATGAAACCCAGAACCAGGAGGCTCAACAGAATGAAGGCTTCAGAAATAAGGAAACACAGATGTTTATTCTAGCATTTACTTTCATAAATATTGACATCAAAGAACCAAATATGTACTATGAAGCAGTAGTTTATCCAAAATTGGATGCTTCATTAAAGCTGGAAATGGCCAAAAGCTGCAGGAAACATCCTGAAGGAAAAGGTTTCACATAAATGATACCTTTGTAGAAACCATGGAGTAAAACAGAACATGGTGAAAACTAGTTCTGTGTTTGCATACACAGAACACCTTCCACCTCAACAATTCTACAAATATTATGCATAGAAGGTTGCCAGGAAACGTTGCCAAGGACTGGGAGCAACTTCAGAAAAAATAAAATAAAACTACCAGTGGCATGACTAAGTGTAGGGGAAAAGTGTCAAAAATATTTTAGAAGAGCATCATATTTTATTCCTCTAGGATAGACCCAAAACTGGTCATTATAATCTTAGTCAAAAATAGTCTATTGATATTATTGATTGAACTGTACTTAATCCAAAATGGCACTGCCCGGGGAGCAATAAATGAACTGAAGTCACAAAGTTTCAGAGTTTGTTATTAGCATCTAAGTTAATTTTTCCCTTAAATGATAAAAAGAACATTGTTCAAACCAAGTGCCCAAGAAATGAGTGAACAAATATCATACTATACTTTTTGGATATAGCATAAGTCAGTCATACCTAGAATAGCTAGGGCATTTGTAATAAAAACCTGAACAACACTTTCAGATGTACTAAAAAGATTAACCTCAACAAAGGAAGAAAAATAAAACCACATTTTTGCCAATTATACAAAGGAGATGAGTCAACTGGATTTTTGTCTGCCCTTTTCCTCCATTCTTTCCTTCTTCACCTCTGACCAGAATGTTTAAAATATCTCCTGTGTAGTGTTTGATGCAGGACAAGTACTGAACAATATATGTCCAAACATTACAAATAAAACCATTTTCATTTTCACGAATACATCAAGTCAATCATTTATCCATCTCTCTTCCCCCACATTATATTTTAGCTATTTTACTTTCACTTAAGAATGAAATAAGAAAGCAAACCTAACACAATTCACTAATCTGTTTAGTTTATACTTAAAGGATAAACATATTTGCCAGACGGTGGGCCCCTTTCCTAAAAGTTAAGGCCATCTCTTTTTTTTCTTTGTTTCTCTAACAACTGGCACAACTTCTCAAGTTTTGTTAAACCTGTGGATTTATTTCAGTTATACATTCTCTCCTTATTCTTAACGTAGTAAATTACCCAAAAACTAAGAAATCACCTGGCATATACTATGGAACTCATTACCAAAGGAGACTTTTCAGAAGGGCCTCAATAGAATGGCTCCTATTTTTTTTTAACATTCTGTATGTGAAGCTCATCTAAAATCACTGTGATTAGGTGCAAGACGGCGACAAAAGGAACCTGAATTAAGGTCCTATTATCATTCTGTTTTCAACATGTACATAAAAGGCTATGATTTCTATGCTTAGGTATTTCACAAGCAGGTCATCAGGTTCATATAATAAAGAACTCGTCCATTCTCTGCATGCCCAAGAAAAATAACATTCATATAAAATAACAAGACCACTAAACCTAGTGCCCTGACAGGCACTCTGCGAGACCATGGACTGATTTCCACAAGGCTATCAATGCTTAAAACATCTCCAGACTTTTTCAAAACTGGTTACAAGATCTTCAGTTAATAAAACTAAAATAGCATATTATATAAAGATAAACCCATTCCACCCAGATCACACAGTCTTGGAGTGTGCACTTCATGTAGGGTCTCCTGCATGCTGGCTGAGGCACTGACACCAGTGAAACAAGTGTGCCCGAGTGCTGGATCATGGGCGCTAACAGCAACACTGCCAAGGTGAATTTCCAAAGCGGCTCCAGGAGAGGCAGCTGGCAGACCACATTTCTTTAAACTGTGAAGTGCAACAAAGTTGCTAATGCTAGCAGCTACCATTTTTTAAATTTGTGGCTTATTACGATAAAAACTCAATGTATCTTCCTGGCTGACAGATGGCCTTCCATATAATCATTCATGGATTCTGACTTCCTTCATTTCATGGCTCCATCATTCCCCCAGGACTTTGGTTAGACTCCTCTGCTAAATTCTTTGCATCCAGCTGGCAAATGAGGAAAAAGAAGAATGAGGAGGATCAAACTAGTGCTTTTTTACTGAACACAGATTAAAGTGTTGTTGTATATCACAAAGCTTTATCTAATTGCAAGGAGTAGGAAAAATAGTCTAGATATGGGCCAAGAGGGAGACAAAACAGGATTTGGTGAATACTTAGAGGTCTCTATAACAGAAAGGCAGTTTGTCTGAATTACCCTCGGAGACAGTTTGAGCCAAATTTTAGAGTGTGCTCACTGAATTATTAAAATCATCACCACAAATAGAATAATCTAATTTTATTTACAGTAATCGATAAATTATCTTACCCTGACAAGGAATCCTTACCCTGACAAGGAAAGAAATATGGAGCTATTGAAAGATAACAGCATTTTCAATACAAAGTGAGTTCAGTTTACAAAGTACTCGAGGTACACAATTGTGAATGCTAACATGAATCATTTATGTCAAGGCAAGGATTGTGAACTTCAGAATTTTTTTTTAAAGAAGGACTGTTTATAACAACGCCAATGGGTAAATCAGAGACGGGAGACTAATGACAGGGGACCCACTAGAGAGGCGACAGTTCCAGCAAAGCAGTAAGCAGCAGTGAGGCCAGGAGGTGAGGGAAGAAGCTACCAGGTTCAGGACATGATTCTATGGAGATGGGAGATGGGATAAGACATAGAATGGGATAAATGAGGGAGGAGGAAAAGTTAATAATTATGCTATAAGGAAGTTAAGATCCCAATCCAATGATGCTCTGGGTCTGAAAGTCTTAATCAAGGATGCTGTGTTTCATACTGCAAGTAAGCAAAGGCAAGAAACTATTCAGCTCTGTTTCTGTACCAGATCTCTGAGTTTAAACTGGTGGCTCAGACAGTAAAGAGTCTACCTGCAGTGCAGGAGAGCCAGGTTCGATCCCTGTGTCAGGAAGGTAAGATCCCCTGGAGAAGGAAATGGCTATCTACTCCAGTGTTCTTGTCTAGAGAATTTCCATGGACAGAGGAGCCTGGTGGGCTACAGTCCATGGGATGCAAAGAGTCGGACACAATTGGGCAACTAACATACACAGTGATAATGATACTTCTAATACTATCTTATCACGTGGGAATAATTAAAGCACATTACCTAAATCTGAAATTACAGAGAGTAAAATGTAGTAATAAATCATTGCTTTTCTGTCAGCACTGAAAAATACACTAGGCCACCTTTTCAAAGCATGTGATATATTCTACTATGTGAAACATAGGTGGAGTATACTTTAAGTGAAAACTTTATATATAGCTGGTAACAAAATCAGCAAGGAGGTAAAGGGCATGAGCAAAACATCCAAGGACAATTATAATGCTATTTTAAAATATTTGGGTATGTAAACTTGCAAGATGTAAGGGTCATGTCTGTTTTAATTTGCTATATACAGTTACCACCTTTAAGAATACCCATTCCAATCAGTGGAAATGCAATAACTACACCTTTCAGTGCTTGTTTCAACTTTGAATTTAAATACCAACATAATCTTCTGCTCAAAAATCACAAAGCCAATTCCAGCAGAGAAAATTATCATACACTTGTTAAGAAAATCAAACTACAGACAACTGAATTGTCATTCCAAATTATGTTAGGTGACTCAGAAAGGGGAATTTATATTTAAACCAATCAATCTGTATCAGAAAACCCATCCAACCAACTTATTTTTACCAAAAGTCCTGAAGTAAATACTACAAAGAATTTTCAGACATGCCTCTAGAAGGAAATATAATTGTGGTAGCAATAGTAAATTTCTCTATAACCACAAGGAAGATGTTCACAATTCTCATCTAGCTAGATGTCCACTGGTTTTATCTTACATGGGACAAGTAACATAGAGCTCTAAGTAACACTTAGTATAAGTCACTACCATTTAGTATATTAAAATTACTTACAGCATTATGAGAAGATGACCATGAATTTCTACTCTACATGGCAAAAGTGTCAGGAGCCAGTGATTATCCAGTGACTGTTGAGAAAGGAATGTGAACTTTGCAGCCTTCTCTCTCTTATATACATACACACACACCACACTAATGGATACTGTGCAGACTTCAGGTATAATCAGATTAGGTGACCAATTAATTTCTTTTTTTAAAAAAAAATCTGTACACAAATTTTTGTAACATTTTATAAGAGATTTTTATTTGTAATAGCCCCAGATTTAACCTCAATGTACTCCAATAAGTGATGGGTTAAAGAAACTGTGGTACATCCGTGGATCTTGGAATTCTGCTTGGCAATAAAGGGGAATAGACTATCGGTGCTCTCAACAACTTTGATATATGTCAGTGGCATTATGTTGAGTGAAAAAGAGCCACGCTCAAAAGGCCACATAGTGTGTGATTCCTTTTATCTAACATTCTCAAAATGACAAACTTATACAGACTGAGAGCAGCCTGGTGACTGCCAGGAGTCAGGACAGCGGGGGGGAGGGGAGGGAGTGGCGTGACTGCGAGGGGCAGCTCTGCGTGGCCTCCGACACCTGTGATAGAGCAGCTCTGCATCTTGATTACGCTGGTGGCTACACAGATCTGCTGCACACGCGGTAAGACTGATACACACGTATAGCGTCAGGCACACCAATATAAAAATCCTGGTTTGATGCCATCCTTTAATTTTGTAAGATATACTCATTAAAGGAGAAGTTGATGGAGAATACATGGGACTTCTCTGTACCATCTTTTCAAGTTCCTGTGAATGTTTGTTTATTTTTAAATTTCTATTGGGGTGAGCTTGATTTACAATGTTTTGTTAGCTTCAGGTGTACAGCAAAAAGAATCTGTCATACATATATCCACTCTTTTTAGATTCTTTTCCCATATAGGCCATTAAAGAGTATTGAGTAGTATTCCCTTTGCTATACAGTAGGTGCTTGTTAGTTAATAGTGTATATATAGTGAGCAATTAATTTCTTAATCCTTAAGTATATACAGAAACTTTAAAGTCAGACTATAGAATTATACAACTATAAGGATCATAATCCACAGTGTTAATCATATTTCTAGTCTAATTATGCTGACTTATTGCCTTGTCTTCTTGACATTAATAACAGTAGAAGGTTTGGTGAAAGTTTTTCATGAAGGAAGAAATATTTCCTCCATGAAGCTGGTTAGGAAAGGTTTGGTAGGAAATTATAACTCAAATAATAACTTTTTATAAGGACAAAATAATCCAGTAAAAAAAAAAAACCCTGGAATATTTACTGAATTTAAAAGCATACCTTTCCACACAGAAAAATGTGAGAAATAGAATCATTAATGCATATGAATGCTTTCCCTTTTAGGGGTTATCTGAATACAAAATTTCTTATAATTTTAATACTCACACTAGAAAGGGAATGGAAGAGATCTATTCATGTTCATTTATAACTTCTTAGGATATTAATTCTGCTAAATGCCAGTAGAACATTTTATGTAGCAATGAGAAATTACACTATTCAGTAATATATTTTTACAACCTCAGATGAACCTCAATCTTGTGTAACTGACTTCCTAAAAGTTTGTATAAATAACACTTTGGTAAATTGAATAATTTTACTTGCACATAAATTGGATATTCTCTTAAGCAAATAACCACCCCAAAATCTGCTCTATACTTTAAAACTTTTATATTATAATAAAGCACAAATAAATATGTAATTCACATTCTCCTACTTGGAGCTTAGAATAATCATGGTCTTTATGACAGATCTGAAAATATTTAAATTTTTAATTGAGTATGTCCACAGTTTTTGGCATGATGGTTTTTAAGTTTCTCCAAGTAGAATAGCTTCAGAAGCTGATTTCATGTTAATTCCACAAGGCTAGGCCAAACTTTAGCAGAATATTTTAATATGTCTAGGCAGCAATACAGCTTAGACCTAGATGTATTAGAGAAGCCACAAGATGATGCTCTCCTAAGCTTCATCTAGTAAGGGAAAAACACATATAAGTAAGTATTCATTATTCAAAAAGAATACCAAAAAGCTCAACCTAATCTTGAAAGAGAAGCACAGGAACATAATAATTCATATGTGAAGTTCAAAGCTCAGAGAAAACAGTGGATCATATCCTTGGCAGATTTTAAATAACCTGAGTTGTTAAGAAATATAAATGTGAACTCCCCAACTGCACCTAGAACATGTATTCTTTAAGGGTTAAACAGTTCTTCAGACATAGTAGAGACTCAATAAATATTCATTGTGTGAGAGAGAGAGAAAATCCACTAGTTTTACCCATCAACATACTATGAACAGCTACTGCAATACCTGAAAATAAAAATTTATTGAATGAACAGTTATCACTGAAATTAAAGCTGAAATCATCCCTGGTGGCTCAGATGGTAAAGCGTCTGTCTACAATGCGGGAGACCTGGGTTCAATCCCTGGGTCTGGAAGTTCCCTGGAGAAGAAAAAGGCAACCCACTCCAGTACTCTTGCCTAGAAAATCCCACGGACAGAAGAGCCTGGTGTCCATGGGGTCGCAAAGAGTCAGACACGACTGAGCAACTTCACTTCACATCCTTTTTGTATTTTAACCAAAGAGAAAGAGTTGAACAAATGCGATCAACTGACCAGGTGTTTTTCAATAATAGGTCACTTAGATATGTAAAGAATGACCAGAATTTTAAATAAGGTTTATTTTAAGCTCTCTGATCAAAATATTGCTGCATATTTTAGCTTTTCCCCAAAACATTATTTCTGAGCACAGTCTATCTCCCTAATTTTACAACACTAATGAAACTGCATTTAGCAGTATTTGCTAATCCCTGCTTAGTAAGTATTAGACACTTAAATGAAACAACCTGACTTTAAACAGGAAAAGGACAGTTGATTCTTTTTACAGTACCTTCAAAAACCCTTTAGTAGAAAGAAAATGACACTGTCAGAAAACTCAAAAATATCATAAATATAATTTGTTTATAGATTACCAGCTAATATAGAGAAAAATATCTATTTTACTATGATCTTTTGTACCCGTTTATGGAAAGATCATTTCACAGGTTACATGCGCACAGCAAACAGTTTTTAAAGGTAACTAAGCAACTGAGCTCTGTAAGTTTTTTTTATTATTTTCTAAGATACAAAAATTACTTCACTAATCCAACTTATAAACTGATGTATTTAACTAGGAAACTACAGAAGAAATGTCATGAGAAACTTTATCACATAGACTCTATAAAACACTTTCAGAATCAGAACATCAATAAAAATGCCATGTCTAATGTTACTTATGAAAGGATCCATATTCCACACTATCAAAGAGAGCATACAGTAAGCGCAAGGGACACTGAAAAATGTCACAGCATCCTGAAAGTTGTTGTTAAAATGCAGATTGAATGATCTTTCTACATCACATCAGCAAACCTAGAAAAAGGAAAAGAGCCCAAGTAGGCATAAACTGAGAAGACAGCACACCTTACATGAGAATGAAATATAAAAAGGTACTATTTTGAATGTTGATGAGCTGTCAAAGAATGGTGGAAGTTAAAATCAGTGTTATGCTTGGATGGAACCTTATGATGCTTTATTACAAATGCAAAGGTTACATTATCAAATATGAAAATACAAAAGGACTCATTATACTCAGATTTTGAGATTTCACATGAAGTCTAAATTGTCTTAACAAAGTATATTTTACAGACCAAGGGAAAGGCCTACTAATGACATAATAAAGTTCTGAAGTGCTATGGCATTCTTATATACATATCTGAGGCCTGAATCACTGGGAATACTTGCAGCTATTTTAAGTTCTGTGGACCCTAGAGTTTAGTCCCATTTAGCTTTCTCTTCACCCAACCCCCTGCCAAAACTATTTTTGGCCTTTCTGTGTCTTAACTATATAAGCAATGGGATTACCCATTGTGCATGTTTTCCTGTCCCATAATTAACTGGGTTCCAAAAGCAACTTCCAGCTAACCTGAAGTCAGGACTTAGAGCGTTACATGGCCCTGTTAGCCTCTGTGCATGCCACCTGACCCTGAGCAAATTATTTAACCCCTCAAGACAGAAGAGAGATTACAAAAGTTATCTGTGAAGAGAGACTGTAAAAGTATTATAAAAGTATTCTACACTGAGTTCTGGTTAAGACTAGTTGCTCAATACATATCTAATTGTACAAAGAATCATCTAGTTTATACAGTGTCATAGCAATGGAAACAGTATGGTACTGGCATAAAAACAGACACACAAACCAATGGAACAGAGGGCCCAGATAAATAAATCTATGCATATTTGTTGTTGTTCAGTCATTAAGTTGTGTCTGACTTTGCAACCCCATGGACTGCAGCATCCCAGGCTTCCCTGTCCTTCACTATCTCCCAGTTTGCTCAAACTCCATCAATGTCCATTGGGTCAGTGATGCCATCCAACCATCTCATCCTTTGTTACCCCCTTCTCCTATGCCCTTAACCCTTCCCAGCATCAGAGTCTTTTCCAGTGAGCTGGCTCTTCACATCAGACCAATGGCACAGAGGGCCCAGATAGAAAAATCCACAGATATATGGTCAACTGATCTTTGACAGAGGTACCAAGAATATACAGTGAGAAAAGGATAGTCTCTCTATACATGGTGCTAGGAAAACTGGATTTCTACGTGCAAAAGAATGAAACTGAAACCTATATTATACTGTACATAAAATTAACTTGAAATGGATTAAAGACTTAAATATAAGGCCTGGAACTGTCAAACTCCTAGAAGAAAACATAGGAAAAAAAGCTCAGTCCCGGCAATGACATTTTGGATATAATACCAAAAGCACAACCAACAAAAGCAAAAATAAGCAACTAAAAAGCTTCTGCACAGCAAAGGAAACAATTAACAAAATGAAAAGACAAGTTATGGCACAGAAGAAAATACCTGCAAACCATACATCTGATAAGGACCTAGTAGTTTGGATATATACATTTGCTATATCCAAAATATATATATGGAATTCATATAACTCAACAGCAGAAAACACAAGCTTATTAAATAATAGACAAAGGAGAGCTAAGTACACATTTTCCAAAGATGACATATAAACGGCTAATGAGGGTACATGAAAAGGTGCTCCAACATCACTAACCAGAGAAACGCAAATTAAAACCACAATGAGATACCATCTCACACTTGGTGGAATGGCTACTGTCAAAAAGATAAGAAAATAACGAGGATGTGGAGAAAAGAGCACCCTTGTACACCACGAGAATGTAAACTGGTGGGAATGGGAAACAGCATGAAGGTTCCTCAAAAACTTAAGAATAGAACTAACATATAATCTAGCAATCTCACTCTGAGTATATACTTAACAGGAAATAACACCAGGATCCTGAAAAGATACCTGCACTCCCATATTCAATGCAGCATTTTCCACAATAACTAAGATATGGAGAACCTTTGTGTTCACTCATGGGGGAATGGATAAAGAAAATATATACACATAGGTATGTGTACACACACATACACGGATTATTACACAGTCTTTTAAAAGGAAATCCTGCCATTGGCAACAACACAGATGAACTTGGAGGATATTTTTCTAAGTGAAAGAAGCCAGACACAGAAAAACAAATACACAGGGTAAAAAACAATTATGATCTCACTTATGTGTGTAATCTTAAAAAGTAATGCACCAGAGAGAGTAGAATGATGGTTGCCATGGACTGGCAGGTGGGGAAAGTTGCTGGAAGGGTACAAACTTTAAGTAGTAAGACAGGTAAGTTCTGGGAACCTAATGTACAGCTAGTGACTGTAGTCAGTACTACCGTATTGTATAGTTGGAATTTGCTGAGAATAGATTTTAAGTGTTCTCATAACACATCCAAAAAAAAAAAAAAAAAAAGGTAGCTCTGTGAGGTGATAGATATGCAGTTATCTTGATTATGGTAATCACTTCACTTTGTAAATGTATACAAAATCATCACACTGTATACCTTAAAATATATACAACTTTGTCAGCTATACCTCAGTAAAACTAGTTTTAAAAATTCAAAAGAATCATCTAGTTTAATAAACTTACTTTTCCTTTCCATAGTAGACGCTTTTCCTTACCCAACTAAACTCTTAAAGGCCACTCATCTCATTTTAAAGAGAGAGAAAATAAGATGAATATTTAGGGACTTACTATAAGTCAAATGTTAGAAGTGGATAAATAACCCAAGTCTCTTGACTTCAAATATAGTTATTTTTCAGCATACCTTTTTGTTTCTAAGGTTCTTTTATGGAACCATTTGGAAAATAATTTTTGGTCTTTAACTTGATAAGAGAAAAAAGCCAGGTTATTCTATTAAGGAATAAATGTGGCCACACACTGTTTCATTCCACATTTATCAGGAAAAAAAGACACTTCCCAAAGAAAATTTATAGGATTAGTAACAGGCCATTCTCATTCAATCTTATATTCAAAAGTATCTATAGCAATCATTTTATTAGATATATCATAGGTATTAACAAAACTAATTAAGTTACAAAGAATTCATTGAGGTTTTGTTTGTTCTGCTTAAGAAAACAATTGTATAATGATTTTAGAAAGCATCTGTTTCACCAAATAGTATTTTAATAATCTAAAAGTTAGCTATGTGAAGTTCTCCCTGTGGCCATACTGGCTAAATAAGGGGCTATAACTGTCAGCAGGAGATAGGTACTTGATCTTTAGTGACATTAGGCAGCAATCTATAGCAGTTTTTGCATTCTTGCTATGAAACACATCCAGAAGTTTAGTGAGTTTCTTAATTCTAATATCTTGGAAGACAATTTTGGACACTAGTCTTCCCACACAATAATGAGTCTCACAAGTTTAACTCATCCTTATTTTTGGAGAGCCATCATTAAAGTACACTATAGTGGCATTTCATTAGGTTACAAACATTCAGAGTTCAAACCCACCAATTGCAGGGGTAACTATTAGCCTCTTAGGGGTGACGGGCTGAATTAATCCACCACCAGTTGCTGGGACTGTCACCTGAGACCAGAATCTCTGCTTAGTGATTCCTGAAACATTTACTAGTTTATCACCACATATAACTAACTTTTAATAATCATGGGGAAAAGTACTTCTCACTATAATACAATTCAGAAACAGTACAGATTCTAGAAGTACACAAGGCCAGATACAGGAAAGTTCATATCCTTGACCCTTCAGGAACCAGGATTTCTCACACACTGTCACTTACACATGCCTTCTGTCTCTCTCTCTCTCTCACACACACACTCATACTCACACACACACACTCGTACTCACACACACATTCTCAGGCTTTTATGTGACAAAGAGATATGACCAATCCAACCATATTCTATTTCAGTTACATTCACTAACCTAGGTCTTACATTTTTAGACATTCTGAAAATGTCAAAACATACTCTAGCACAGTGTTAACAGTGCTGTGGAAGCAATAGAAAACCTATTCATTAGTAATTTTTACAGCTCAGAAATCACAGCTGATGACCAGTATCAGAGTCTTCTTTCAATTAGGAGCAACAGGATAATCCTGTAGAGTGAACACCATATCTAGAATCAAAAATTAGATTTCAAATCCACTTTCTTGATGAATGAAAGTATATGTTGCCTTAAGCACTCACATGTTTTCTTCCTTTCTACCTACATCTTTAGAGATACAACATAATTTTGGAGAGGCTATTGAGGTATCTGGAGCTTCCCAGGTAGCTCAGTGGCAAAAAATCTGCCTGCAATGCAGGAGATGCCAGAGACATGGTTTCAATCCCTGGGTTGAGAAGATCCCCTGGAGGAGGAAATGGGAACCCACTTCAGTATTCTTGCCTGGGGAATCCCATGAACAAAGGAGCTGAGAGGGCCACAATCCATGGGGTCACAAAGAGCCAGACACGACTGAGCAGCTTGCAAGATTGAGGTATCCATGAACTTGCCTGTCCCGCCAGCTGCCACAGTAACATTTACCTGCGGTAAACACCACAGCTTAAAGGTATCTGCCATGCTTGCTCCTAAACTGGAGCCGATTATACAGAGTGAAGTAAGCCAGAAAGAAAAACACCAATACAGTATACTGACACATATATATGGAATTTAGAAAGATAGTAACGATGACCCTGTATGTGAGACAACAAAAGAGACACAGAGGTATAGAACGGACTTTTGGCCTCTGAGAGAGAGGGAGAGGGTGGGATGATTTGGGAGAATGACACTGAAACATGTATACTATCATATAAGAAACAAGGCGCCAGTCTATGTTCAATACAGGATACAGGATGCTTGGGGCTGGTGCACGGGATGATCCGGGGAGACTATGTGGGGTGGGAGGTGGGAGGGGGCTTCGGCATTGGGAGATCGTGTACACATGTGGCTGATTCATGTCAATGTATGGCAAAACCAATACAGTATTGTAAAGCAGAATAAAGTATTTTAAAAAATTTAAAAAATAAAAATAACTTCAAGAACAAGATAAAAAAATTAAATACTAGAAAAATGTTTTTTCCACAATTTGTTCATAATTAAGAATAATCCTATTTTCTTCAAAATTACTATAAATCCATTGTGTGTGTGTGTGTGTGTGTGTGTGTGTGTGTGTGTGTGTGTGTGTGTGTGTGTTTTTGCAGAATAAACGCAAATCTTGTTCTTCTAGAATGGGCCGGATGCGTGATGACACCATAGTAGTTCCAGGAGTTCAGATGAGGGGTAGAAAGGGAAAGCAAGATGGCTTCTGGCTCTTCCATCAGTTAAGTTTTTACATCAGAGATGACAGTGTGCTCTCTGTCTTCCACTTACTTTAAGCAAACCCCGTTAGCAACAATTATGAGATAAGCTCAACTTCTTGTTAAAAAAGAACACAGGACAGAAACAGCACAGCACAATGATTTGGTCTCTTAGACATTTAATAAGAGAACAAAATTATATATTGGAGACAAAAAACAGCAGCAGCAGGCACAAACCCCGGACAGGTGCTAAGGAAAATCCTATCAGGGGATTTAAACTCTGGAGAAAAGACTAAACTAAAATTAAGAATAACAAAGTCATCAGTAGATACGTCTTGGCAGATTATTATCTACATGTGAAAGCTTTGATAAAATGAGCTTTTAGCAATGTTTTAAATTTCAGATTTAAGAAAAATCCTCTCCTACTAGCCATTCGTTGAACATTGCCATTTATTTCCATTGTTATTCACTGCCATGGAGCCCAATTACTCCTTTATTTTCTTCTTCACATTTAGTCTGCATTAGCAAAAATAAAAATCACAAGGATACCATTACCCTTCAACATTTCCCTAATGTATAAATCCTAATTTGCATTAAATCCTTGAGGAAACATACACTGTGGTGAATGAAATGTCCTTCTGTAAAAAGTAAATAATGAAGTAATTTTTAGCTAAATATATGTACACATAACTTTACATACAGTTAAACTGATCAAGGCGCTTTTATAACACTAGGTGTATACAATATTCAATATGCTTAGAATAATAGTTATTTGAGAGGAATGTAATCTTTGCGCATGAAAAAGTTTAAGAATAAAAACTTCTATAAATTCACTTAGATCCATTTTGCTATTTACCCACTGATATAGAAGTTTTATGTACCATAATTAATGGGAAAAATTAATGAATGCTGCTGATACTTAGTGTAGTTCTCAAAAGCTGAAAATCTTTCTCAAAAATCAGTATTTGAAAGCTATCTCTTTAGGGAAAAAAGTCAAAGCTTTAACTGTCAGTATATTTTTCAGTCTAGTATAAGAAAGCTTTGAAACAAGTAACTATAAGCACTCTAGGAAAACTAATTTTAAAAGTGGAGGCCACAGGAGTGCGAGACCATAATTTTCAAGAGTATTAGCCTGAGAAGTAACTTTCTAATAAGAGAATGTCTGAATATCTTTAAAATGGGGGAAATGTGATTAAAAATGCTGGAATTCTACAAATTGAGCACAGCACTAAAAATGACTCAAGAGGGGAAATTTAATGAAAAGATAAAAAACTGAAAGCAAACTGACTGATTCACACACACACACACTCTCTGAAGGCAGTCATTCAGGATTATATGTTAGTTGGCTTTGTATTTTCTTTTAAATAGAATAACTTCTTAATGTATAAAACAATAAAGCTCTCAAGACACTCATGAAAAATTCTTATCAAATTTCACTCTAGAGTTAATAATCTGTTAGACTATTAGGCCTAAATAAATCTATTATGTTAAATCAGGAATTAACACATGCTGTTTTCCATAGCAGGAAATATATAAAATTATAAGCTCTTCCATGTTTTTGTTATTAGGTTTGGTACCCTTAAAATAAGTGGTATTCTACATCCAGAGTGCTCTAATGCAATTGTCTTTATGTCTTTTAGAATTTATAATTCATCTCAATGCTCAGTCCTTACAGAAAACCACAAAAGGACGTGCAACTGCTACTTACTGTCTTGAACAGCAAAACTGTATTTGTTCTGTTTTTGAGCCCATAGATTTTGCTTTATGACGTTTTCAGAATGAAGCAAATTTATTCTATTTTCTTTTCACTGTTACACATGATTTCTAAGATCATTAATTTTAACACTAACATCCTGTTACATTCTCATTTGAGTAGTTCTATTTATCTCAGAGGTAGACTTACATATTACCATTACAAAAAATAACTATTTGCATAATACTTTATGATTTTACATCTATTACAAACACATCACAGGGAGCCTGAGGTTGCATTCAGTAGCTTGTCATTCACCACTTCAAGACCCTTCAGAACTAAACAAGGGGAGGGTGACATTTTGCTAATGGCAGAAGTAAAGAAATGAATATAAATAACAAACTTTCAAGTTTTAAAAAGCAAACTAAAATTTTTTAAAATGCAAACAAAAATATGATCCATATGCATAAACAAGATAGTTTCAATTTATAAAACTTGGTAATATCTGTAGAGAGTAAGGTGTTTGGAGATTTACGTATCTTCTATTATGATAGCCATTTAAATTATCTAAAACTGTGCTACAAAATAAAATTAACATCTTCTTGCTAAATTTTATAAATTATATCATATTAATATTGTACCTATTTACATAATTCAGCTTTTTCTCAGCCTTGTGAAATAATCTGATGAACATTTATTACTCTAGACTTAACCCTATAAATGCATATTAAGAATGTTCAGAGGAAGATGATAATAATCTAACATGTTTAGAAATCATGTTGTTTCCTAACTTCTTCTTGGTAAAACAACTACAAAGAAAACTGTTTACAGCTTCTGTATTTTCTTCCATAACTACCAGTCCAGATAAAAAAATACCGAGTGCTGTTATGTCACCTCCAGTCTAAATGCTCATAGCACTTGAAGCTTTTTGTAAACAATATGCCTCTATACTAAATACCTATCCCTGAGCCACTAGCTACCTAATTTAACATTTTTAAATGTAGTTTTAAATGTAGCATAATACCGTCTTAAATACACATACACACACAGAGGAGTGTGCAGAAAAGGAGGTGGAAAGCAAGAAATGGAGCACGTTGTTGTTTTTCATTCATGCAGTATAGTGATGTCAGTGTCTGCAGCAGCAGCAGCAGCGGGAGGAGCCTTGACCTGTGGAGGCTAAAATCCACTGAAGTCAGAACCTTGCAGAATTCAAAAGAAACTGAGTAGATAATTGTTTGAAAAAATTGTTCAACTGTTCATAGTATGAATTTTAAATAGCAAAGTAAACAGAAAAGATTTAACTTGAGTAGAGAGGAGCAAGGCGGGATGTGGAGAAGTAACATAAAGGTAGTATCATCAGGGAACTGGGGGCAGAAGAGCCTACATTCAAAATCACTTCAATGTAAGAAACTGACAAACCACTTATGTTAAAAACAACAGAAAGGCCTCTTCTAGTCCCTGTACAAGCTCTCTGATGATACAAATGTGTCTCCTGCATAATCACTCAGAAAAGTGTTTTCATCATGATTGTGTTAAAATTGCATTAAACTCAGATGTGCCATACTACAACAAAGAGGACAGTTTAAGTCTGGTCACAAATTTTATTAAAACTACTTGATGATGGACCTTGTAATTCCTAACCAATTAAGACTTTTGAAAGATGCAGAAAAAGCAAGTTGTACTACAATCTACTGTAAGATGTTAGTGGTTATCATCAAAAGGGAAGGAGGTAGTAGATGGCCATCATATTGTTGCAGCAATTGCTCAAACTACTCTTACTATGCCCACAAAACCCTCTGGACAGAATATTTCTGCAGTGCTTATTTTATGGCTCTCATATTAGTCCTTAAAAGAAAGTCCCAAAACCCAACGGACATACTGTTGAAGCTAAATCACTCAAAACGTATGTAACTGCCGCCGTCTTTTCATTCTGTTACCTTTCATTTCATACACTTCTAGAAAATGAGCAAGGGAGTCGCATATGGCATTAATCTGTTAGAAAATGGTGGCCTTTTCTATAAAATGCAGCCAAAGATGTGTGTTCAGTTGTGGTCATTATTAGGGCGATCACGTTGTTTTCATTCATTCATTCAGGATTTGCTGGAGGATGTCAGTTTCTGCAGCTGGCTTGACCTGGGGGAGGAGTAGGGGAGCAAATTCCTTCTGGTGCATACAGATTACAGGATGTGTTTCTTGGTGCTCCTGTACACATACCACTGCACTACATCCAACCCTGCCTTCACCATCAAGTGGTCTGAAAACAAGGGCCTTAGCAACATGCAAATTACAGGTCCGAAATACTAAAACAAAAACACCCAAACTGCAGTCTATCTTAACACAATCACTTTCTCCAAGTCCAAGACCCTCATCGAGAAAACTCCATGAAAAAAAAAAAAAGCCACATACCATATAAAACACCATACAGAGCTCCACAATGATTTCCTCCCAAGCAGAGATTTTTCCACTCTGTTAGCGGTATGATAGGGTCTCTCCACAATGCAGAAGCAGCAGCAGCAGCATCTGTAGCCCTAACCCGCTATCTCATCACATGAGCTACTACTCCTCTTTCCCTTACGAGCTTTACATCCCTGTTTTGGCTTATCTCCCTCTTCCCCCAGGACTCAACTAGATCATGCACTATGTCCCTAGAGATAAACCAAACCACACCAAAACACAAAACATTAAGGGAAGCCGACAGCATCCACCAGGTCTCCATTGCCTTTGACAACTAACAGAAAAGAAACTCGAGATCCTTTAACAGCTCAACTAAACTGTTAAGTGTACTTAAAAATGGAAAGAAAAAAGTGAGCACACTCCACAAATAGGTCCTTAGAAATTTACCACGCAAGTCTTGAGTTGGGCATAAACTGTTTTCAGTGCAGTACCGCCCGGATGCATGTGACTATATAAAGTAGAGAAAAGGAGACCCAAAAAAAAAAAAAACCCAAACACTATACACTTCAATTGCACATCCAAAACTGTCCCCTCTACACACCCAACAGGATATCCTTACATCATAACTAGTGCCTCCACCCCTCCAAAAAGAAAAAAATTACCCCGCTAGGCACAGACACATTATGGGAACTTTGTAGGAAAGCACAAAGAGGTTGTAGAGATTACAACCACCACCTTATTATCTGCTGCCCGAGTTGGTGTGCATGTTTTTTTTAAGTGTTTCACCCAGCTCCTCCTTCCCCCACTACAAACAGCAAACACAGGAGTGAGCTAATCAGCTCTTAAACTGAAAAACCTTTCGATGCAGGCGTGTGATGGTAGATAAAAGCTGAAGGGGCGGCAGAAGGGTCAAATAAAAGTTGCTCTGCAGTCCGCTCCTCCGAGCCCCGTAGCGACCGCAGTGGGGTGAGGTTCCCAAAGCCACTTTCACACCTTCGATAATGCACTAGCAAAGAGAAGCCCGGAGAGGCTGAAGTTTCCACGGAGGGCACCGTCGGGGAAGGGAGACGTAGCCCGGGAGGACGGAAGGGTTGGGCTCGCTACCTCTGCAGACGGGCGAGCCGGGGCTCCGTCGCTCAGGTGAGTTGCTCCTCCGGTGGCTCTCGGGGGGACCGTCTCGGGCGGCCCTTGGCCCGCGGCGCCTGCTCGGTTGGGGCCGCGGCCGGCGGCGGCGTCGGGCTGGGCGGGCTGGGGCCGCGGGCCGCGCTGGGCCCCGGGAGGCTGCCCAGCGAGGCGGCGGCGGCGGCAGCGGGCGGGCGCGTGGGACTGTGCTGGCTGCCCCGCAGGAGTTGGTAGGGCACCGTGGCGCGGATGGGCTGCAGCAGCCGGCCGGCTCCCGCAGCTGGGGCGCAGCCCACGCCGCCGCCGCCGCCGCCACCGCCTGCACCGTTCCCGCTGCCGGTGACGGGGGCGGCGGGCGGGGAACCCGCGGCGCTGCGCCGCATCCTCTGCGGCGGGGGATGAGGGGTCTGAGAGGAACTGGAAGAGGAGGAGGCAGTGGACATGGTGGCTCCGCGGGCCCGGGACGACGCCGGCCGACACCGAGGCGCGGAGCGGGAGGCGCGCGAGCGTGTGGGAGCCGGCGCGATAGTGCGTGCGAGTGTGTAAGGGGGGAGGGGCGGGGGTATCGGGGAGAGGGAGGAGTCTCCCGGCTCCCCCTTCCCAACGCACCCCCCGCCGCCTCGGCGAGGGGGAGGGGAGAGCTGCGAAAACAAACGTCCAACGGCCCCAACCGCCCGGCCGGGCTGGCAGTGGCGGTCACGGCTGGGGCCGCAAGGAGCCCGAAGCCGCCGCCGCCGCCCCAGGCATCGCGCTGACAGGGGAGAGGGGCAACCGGCCGGATCACGCCGACTCGCGGGCTGCACGCGGGGAGAGGCCGGTAGCTGCAAAGGGCCTGGACCCCTGCTTCTGGGGAGCGGGGTAGGGGGAAAAGGGCCTCGAGGTGCCCGGCTCTCCGCGGAGCCGCGCCACCGCAAACGCCGCCGCCGCCGCCGCCGCCGCCGCCGCCGCCGCCGCTTCTGCCCTCTCCTCACTCCAAGTGGCAACTAACCCCCTAACCCGTACCCCGCCCCCGGCACCGCCTCCCGGCGCTCGGGACCGGCAGCTGCCGCAACGAGCATTCCCATTGGCTCCGTCCTTCTCCACCAACGCTCTAGTGATTGGTTTCAGGATACGAGTGAGAGGAGCACCTGCCAGTGAAAGTGGGTGTCCTACTCTGGAGGCGGGATATGAAGGGGTGCAAGAGGGAGGAGGGGGCTGTGGGCGCAAGGAGGGGCGTGAGAGTTGACAGCCTCTGAGCTGAGAGGGGGACTTTGATTGGGCTGCCTTGGGAGAGTGGGTCCGTACGTGTCCTGCCCCAACACCCACAGACACGCGTACACCCGAGGAAGCAGGTTACGAGGGCTCCACCCTCCAGGGCCGATTGTACAATATGAGACAGAGAATACATCAGGCAAATTCGACTTTGGAAGTACACCTGTTCTGATAGTGGGATGTTTTAGAATCCATCCCTTTCTCTCTGACTTTAGTAATCTGCGGTTTTGCGGGGAGCAGACTAATCGAAAGAACTTCAGGCCATCAGAAGCAACGTGTGGGAGTTGGATTGAACACTGAGTGGATACTTTTACAGTTAACCTATAGAGTGAAAAGAGTTAGTCAAATCTTATGTTCCAAGATAATAACGGAATTGCAAGAGTCAACAAGGAGTTGTACATCATTACACCATCAGTTAAATACATTAATGGAGAGTACCCTGTTGTCTTTCCCAGAAGCAGATGCCCTCTTGGGAGAAATAAGTACCAGACTTGATGTAACAATACACTGTGGTAAACTTCGTTTTTATTCTGCGGTGAAACTGAAGGGATACAAAGTTTTTAGATGACTACCAGGAACCTAAGTTTACCCCTAAATTGTTCCTGCTTAAACCTTAAGGAACAATTGATTGAAGGGTCTACATCAGATAACCTCCCTTAGTTTCCATGAGATAAGAAAAGCATAACTGGTGGGTCAGATTGGTCTACTCTTGGTGTTTGCCCACAGTGACAAGCTTCCTCTGATTTTAGGCACTAAATGCAAGGATCAGTTTCACCTAGAGGGGCCATCCTTCTTAGCTTCCTTGTGTCCTCAGAAAAGAAAGTATACCCGGTTCTGTAAAAAGTATTTGAAACCCACTTTTTCTGTAAAAATGCAAGAATTGCTCCCATTAAGACTACTGATAGTTCCTCACTTTATCACATACTAGAATAATAGTGAACATTTATTGAACATTTCATGTGTCAGTCATCGTTCTAAGACTGTTGTATGTGTTATCGCCTTCAATCCTTCTATAATCCACAACATAGATACTATTATTATGCCCACTGTGTTCATATATGTTTGCTTTCCAGAATAATATATTAATTGTGAATATAGTAAAAATTTTACTCTTTAAAATTTATAATTGACCTATTAGTAGTCTTCTTTTCCATCTAAAATAAAAGATTTCCTCATTCATTAGGAAATTGCATTCCTTCATGAGGAAAAAGAATGATAAATGGCTTCTTTCTGATGACTTTTTGGAATATCAAGAACAAAAATTGACAGATTAAAATGAATAAAGTTTTTTAAAAATTGCTGGTAAATATCCAAGTTGTTGATTTGCTTACAGCATGGTTTCATTATAGAAATGTTATCTCTGGAAACAAACTCAATGCTTTAGATTACAGTAATTCTAAATTTATGCCAAGCCACAGCCATAATGATCAATACTTCAGTTCAGTTCAGTCGCTCAGTCGTGTCCAACTCTTTGCGACCCCATGGACTGCGGCACGCCAGGCTTCCCTGTCCATCACCAACTCCCAGAGCTTACTCAGACTCATATCCATAGAGTCTGTGATGCCATCCAGCCATCTCATCATCTGTCGTCCCCTTCTCATGCCCTCAACCTTGCCCAGCATCAGGGTCTTTTTCAATCAAAACTTGATTTGGCTCTAAAACAACATACCTTTTAAAGGCTTTCTGTATTTGTTCAAAACTATCATACCAACTTAAATATCCAAAGCAAATCTAAATGACACACAAAGAGAACCAGTATGATCTTAAAATACTATTTTTAGTTGCTGGTAAGTCATCAAGTCATCATGACCTATTTGGATGTTCAGTCACCTCTTTACTAAAGATACGTTGGTTGTCTCTTAAACCTTTGTTCTCATGAAATAAACATTGATCTTTATGTATAAGGAATTGAGTCTCTAAAAGAAATGAAACGTGGGCTAAAATAAACTAAACCCAGTATCTGCTTTCAAATGTCCACATGCTGAGGTCTTAATAGCATTTTCTTCTTAGTGAGGATGGGAGTGGGCTCCAAGGGTGTAAATTTAAGTTTTAGGAAAACATACTCCCCAATAACTTGGAAACTCCTTAGAAGGAAGTGTGAATTTCTAGGCTAGAAGAACATTTTTGTTATCAGACTGTGCTAGGTATGGAATGCATATACCCAGTATGGATTATCTCTGTTTGTTGAATATAAGTGTAACAATCCTTATAAATTCTGGGAATGTTAATATTGATAATAACCTCTTTTTTGTGTTGTCCTGCCAGGAAGGAGACACCACTGAAAGCACAATCAGGTGGCAGGGGAAACATCTCAGTCCTCAGTAACCTGTGTCTTAGTTATTTGTGGGACAGATCTCACCATTAGCTTTTCTGAGGTAGAACTCTGTTACACTTACTTCTTGATTCATATATGGTAATGGGCTGTATTACCCATTAGATTACATTAAAACTTGGAATCATTGGCTGTGTCTGATTAATATGTAGTCCCGTGTGAAAAGGGAACAAGATAACCATCGGGCCTCCAGAGCTACCGAACCCCCTCTTCTAGTTTCATCCACATTTGCCAGGCTGTGCATCCAAGGCCCAACCAAATGTAAGAGGCAGTCCAGGCTGTCAGCATTAGAAATGAGGTCATGGCTGAGAGAAAACACTAAACAGATCTGCACTGATGTTCAGCTTAAGCTGATTAAACTCTCTTGTAGGTGGACTCTTTATAGCAACAACAAAAAGAGCCTTGCCTGAATTTTTGTCCCTGGCAGATGCTTACAGTAAAACTCCTTACTGCTTGTGACAGCCTACGTGCACCTTTGCACTAGGTGTTCTCTCTGCCTGAGGAGTTCTTGCCCCAGTTACCCACATGGTTTGCTCCCTCAGTTCCCCCAGGTCTCTACTCAGATGTCATCCCCTTCACAACGAAAGCTTTTCTGAAAACTCTTTTGAAAATTGCAAGCACCCCCGAGATGGTCCCTACTCTCTATCATACTTTTCTTTCCCAGAGCACCGATCACCATCCACACATTGTATATTATAATTGTTTTTTATTCTGTCCGTGTAGAATACACCATGAAAGCAAGACTTTTTATCAGTTTTATTATTTCTGAGTCTCCATAGTAGTGCTTGGTACCCGGGAGACAATATTTGCTCAATGTTTTTAAAAGAGTAGCAAATTTTAATCAGTGCTTGTTCCAAAGACTAAATTGCACCTTTCATCAGAAAACAAATTTGACAATAACAAGTGTATGTGTATCACTGTTGTAGAGGCACAGCCACAGGGTAGAAAGATGTTCCATGTGGCTTCCGTAAACTATACAGATACTCACTTTGGGGCTGGCATCCAAAAGGAAAGCGTATCTTGTATTGTGATCGTTATTAAGGCAGAGTAAAAAATACTAGTCCTCGTGGCTCTTGTAGGCTCATCTGATGTTGAAAATGGAGAATGAAATTGGTAATGGAGAAAAGGCAGTTGAAATCTGCAGAAAAAAATAACCAACTGAAATTGACAGAGGCCAGTTGAGGAGGATCAGTTAGAGAATGACATCTGCTGATATGTAATTAGTTCTATCTCTATTGGGAGCAGTTATTCTCAAGAGGCCTGTGTGAAGGAACTGAAAAATACATATAGTTAATTAAGCAGAAAGGAACATTTCATGAAAATAATAATCATCTTACTTTGTTTCTTTTCCCCCAGCTTTATTGAGATGCAATTGACATGAAAGATTGCGTAAGTTTAAGATATGTAACGATTTGCTACTTAGTGGAAAATAACATCATAAGGTTAGTTAACACATCCATCACCTCACATAGTTAGAAACTTTTTATGATGAGAACTTTTAAAATCTATCCTCTTAGCAACTTTTAAATATTCAATTTAGTATTGTTAAAAAATAACCGCCATACCTCACATTATATCCCCAGAATGGACTCATCTTATACCTGGAAGTTTGTACCTTGGACCATCTTCACCCATTGCCCCCACTCTCCAGCCCCTGCTCCTGTTCTCTATTTATACAAGTTTGGATTTTTTTTTCTAGATTCCACCTATAAGTGAGATCATATAATATTTGTCTTTTTCCATCTGACTTACTTTACTTATAACGCCTTCATCTCGGTGGTCATGAATGGCAGAATTTCATTATTTTTATGACTGAATAATACTCCTTTGTGTATATTATATATGTCACATTTGTTATCCGTTCATTCATTGATGGACACTGAGGTTGTTTTTATATCTTGGCTGCTATAAATATCTCTTGGAGAGATTGATTTCATTTCCCTTCAGCTATATACCCAGAGGTGGGATTGCTGGATCATATGGTAGTTCTATTTTTAAGATTTTTAGTAACTTGTAATGTAGTGGCTGCATCAATTTACAGTCCCATCAACAGTGCACGGGTTCCTATGTCTTTATATCCTCCTCAGTACTTATTATTGCTTGTCCTCTTCACAATACCCATTTTAATAGCGAGGTGGTAGCTCAGTGTGGTTGTAATTTGCATTTCTCTGATTAATGATGTTGAACACCTTTTCATGTACCTGTTGACCATTTGAATATCTTCTTCAGAAAAAATCTCTACTCAGATCCTTTGCCCATTTTTAAGCGGCTCATTCGTTGTGTTTTTCTTTCTTTCTTTGCTTTCATATGAGTTGCTTATATATTTGCAGCATTAACCCCCATTGAGATATGTTATTTGCAAATATTTCTCCCATGATATAGGTTGACTTTTCATTTTGTTGATTGTTTCTTGTGCTGTGTAGAATGCCTTCTAGTTTGATGTAGTTTCACTTGTTTATTTTGTTTTGTGGCGGTGCTTTGTGTGTCATATCCACAAAATCCTTGCTAAGACTAATGTCAAGGGATTTTTCCTTATGCTTTGGTTTTAAAAAGTTCAGAAGAAGCAGTAAAAATCAGGGATATTTTCTTTTTAACTGGTAAATATCAAAAAGTAAAGGATGCAACTATTGTTACCTGGATAGAAAATAGTGATGAGGACCACCAGTTTTTCAGCTTTCATCTTCACAGCAATTCCTGTCGCCAACTATGATGCCAGGGGCACATCCTCTAAGCTGGTATACGTAAGTAGGATTTTATCATTTAACTAACAGATTATATTCTACAAACCCAGCACATTCAGAGTCTAAATAGACTTTGGGACCAGGAACATGGAAATATTCTCTCTTTCCTGTGACATTTCATTGGTTCCAAACACAGTGTCAACAATATATGAGAGCAGTTGTGATCCTATGAAGAGAGTGTACTTGATTATCACAGTACTATTTTTAAAATGAGATTTTAGAGTAATTAAAATTTGTCATTGATTAATTTCCTCCTATGTGGCTGAAGTTTACTTTTTACCGCATAAGTGTGTTGAATGACTGTTGTTAAAGTGCCATCAATTCATCAGCAGTGCTTGACTAGAGAAATTTTTTTAATTATTAAAAATTTTTGTAACACAAAATTTCCAGTGGCCTCCCCAGTATACTGTTGAAAAGGTTCATATTAATATATTTAATAAGCCTGTATGAGGATTTAATAGCAATAATACTAGCATCAGGCCTTAGTAACTCCTCATCAAGTTATTTATTAAATACCTTCAAAGTAAGACACTGTTGTATACTCAGTAAGGGCTGTACCTGTTCTCACACGTTGGTAAATTGAAATCCATCGGAGGCGAAAAGATATTTCTACAGATAAAGGAGAAACCGTGTCAGAACTAGCATGGCTTCCATAGGAGCTATGCAGATAAAGGAAATCGAAGTAATGGGAGGGAAAGTGATCTTTCACTTTCAGGAAAGTGTGTGAAGAAGTCTTGTCACTAGGAAAACAGAGGATGTGTTAGGAAATGATCGAGCAGCCTGCCTCGACTAATTGAAGATAAGGCTTGGTCTGTTGATGACATGTCATGGAGGTTGCACTTTATTGAATTTGCAGGGAGAGCTGTTGAAGATTCTTAAATTGGAGGGGGAGACATGAAAGGAGCTGGGCTTTATGAAGATTAACGCAGGAAGAGTCTACAACTTGGATGGAGACTGCAAACTGGAAGATGATAGTAGACTTTGAGAAGAGTCCGTGGAAGTTTAGGTAACAGGAGTTAGGGGAGTTAGAGGAGTGAGAGTGGACATGCAGAGGGGGGAAAGGTGCAAGTGATACTCCTTCTCAGCTGATGGACCTTGAAAGTGGGAGGTCAGACAGCTCTGAAGTTTCAGGCTTGGATGGATGCCTAAGAGCATAGTGGTAGCTTTAATAGGAACAGGGAGCCAAGAGAAGGAGTAGGGTTGGGGAAAAATAATGAGTTCAGTTATAAATAAGGGAACCAGAGGATATTCATGGGGAGACTGTTTTTTCCTTTGTATTATTGAGATATAATTGACATACACCACTGTATAAGTTTAAGGGGTACAGCATCAAGACTTGACTTGCCTGTTATGAAATGATTACAGTAACTAGTTTAGCCAACATTCATCATCTCATATCAATACAAGGCGCGGGGAGACTATTTTAGAGTTCTTAAAGACAGTTTTTAAATGATAGTGGAGAAGAGCAGAGGTTTGGTTTGGGGTCGGGGAGAGGTTATCCATGCACATTTTGCAGCTGAAGCCATGGACACAAATGAAGCTGGCAAGGGAAAAAAAGTATAGCAGTAAAGAAAAAGAGGATTAAGGACAAAATTTGGGGAAATTATGCATTAGTGGATGAGGATATGTAAACAAATAAACCAAAGAAAACAAAACTAGGAAGCACTTCTTAATTAGAGTTTGGGGTCTCCGAGGATGTTTGGTAGATGCCTCTGGGGATCTGGGAGCTCACAACCCCTTTTCTGAGAACTAGTCCTCCCCCAGCACAGAGAGGGCTTAGACCTGACAGCTGTGTTTGTACACAGTGACCTTGTGCTTCTGGCCATGGTTGGCTTGACCTGAGTTCGATAACTGACCAAAGCTGGACCAATCAAATTTTCTCCCTGGAAATTTGGAATTAAGAAATACAATGTTATTCTATTAAGGGCATGAACTGAGTGATCACAGAAACTTGTGCCTGGGGTGGCCATCTTCTTTCACAGAAATGGAGAAGCGGAGGAAACCTGACTTCTGAAAGAAATGAATGAAGTGACTTGCAGAAAACAGAAATGAGAACAGGTGACCTGAGAGAGAGAGAGAGAGACTGAGAGTATGTTTACTTTCCCATAATGACTTGTTCAATCTAAAACCATCCCCACACCTGCCTACCTCTAATACAACCATCAAATCTACAAATCTTTTGGCACTTGGACCAGACCCATCTCTCCTTCCTTTCTGTTACAAGTGATATTTTCTCCTCTCCTATCAAAACCCACTCCTCTACATGTGATTTAAATCCCTTCCCCTCTTTCCTTCTTAGGGGCTTCGTTTCTTCAGTAATCCCCTTCCTCTTGTAAATCATCAGCTTCTTGATTATCCTGAACATGTATGCATGTGTGCTCTGTTGTGTCCAGCTCTTTACAACCCCATGACTGCAGCCCGCCAGGCTGCTCTGTCCATGAAATTTTCCAGGCAAGAATATTGGAGTGGGTTGCCACGTCACTCCATGTACTTGGTATGAATATGCTCTATCCCAACATCAAAAAAAAAAAGATTCTTATGCTGTCCCTTTCCATCTATAGTACAAATTCTCTGATTCCTTCACAATAACCATTCTTGAGAAAGATGTCAGCAAGTTAACTTGGATTTGCTCTTCAATCTACTCGACTCAGACTTTCACTCCCGCCACGCCAGTGGAAACTGCTAATCAGAGTTGTCAGCAGCCTCCATAATGCCAGGCCCAATGGGTGTTCCTGGAACCTTAGCCTCCTACTCCAACTTTTAGCACTTTTCAATGCTGTCGGTCAGGTTCAACTTCTTTTTTAAAAAATTGCTTCTGTTGGCTTATCTATCTCCTACTTCTCTAACCACTGCTGTTAGTGACCTTCAGGGATCTTTCCTCCTCTGTGTGCGTGTGTGAAGTCGCTCAGTCATGTCTGGCTCTTTGCAACCCCCTGGACTGTAGCCCACCAGGCTCCTCTGTCCATGGGATTCTTCAGGCAAGGATACTGGAGTGGGTTTCCATTTCCTTCTCCAGGGGATCTTCCTGACCCAGGGATTGAACTCAGGTCTCCCTCATTGCAGGCAGACACTTTAACCTCTGAGCCACCAGGGAAGCTTTCCTCCTCTCGTGGCCTCTAAAAACTGGGCTCCATTCTCTGCTTTCTTCACTATGAACTCACCTTCTTGGTAATCTGTGTCCTTCCCATAGCTTTAAATACTATAAAATGGTAACAAACTCCCAAATTTATCTCCACAGTGTAGACATTTCCTCCAAATTCTGTTTCCAGGTACTCATTTGCCTGTATGACATGTCAAGTCTCCATGAATATATGAAATTAACGTATCTAAAGTAGAACTAAAACTCTAAATTTCTGTATCCCTTTCCTCCCCCGCCCCCCCTTTTTTTTCCCCACTTCAGTACATGGTATCACCATCCACTCCGATACTCTAAGCAAGACGACCCAGGCAACATTCTTGATTTTTTTTTTT
The DNA here is from genome assembly GCA_917880005.1 of Nanger dama. Classification (NCBI taxonomy): domain Eukaryota; kingdom Metazoa; phylum Chordata; class Mammalia; order Artiodactyla; family Bovidae; genus Nanger; species Nanger dama. The sequence continues at coordinate 46,138,484 of CAKJTW010000007.1, forward strand.
TTTCAGTTTCCTTCCTTCCCCAACTCTAACCCATCAGCTGGTCCTTTTATTTGCTCCTCATGAATAGACATCTAATCCATCCAGGTCTATCCGTCTCCTCTGCTACCACCTCAATCCAAACTGCCATCGTCTCTTACCTGAATTATTGTTGTAGCTGCCAACTGGTCTACCTGCTACCCTTGCCATCTTCCATCTGTTTTCTGCTAATTAGTCAGGGTAAACTTGGAAATACATTGGACCCTCTTATTTCCTACTTAAGTGTGTTTGATGTCTTCCCATTACTTTGCACTGAGATCCAAATTCCTTTAAATAGCTTTAAAGGTCTGTCTCCTTCTCCAACCTCACCTTGCTCTATTCTTCCCCCACCCCTCAGGTTCCAGCCACAGTGGCCTTCTTTCATTTCCCCTGAAACACCCCTGCAGGACCTTCACACGTGTGTCCTTAGCCTAAAACACTCCTTCCACAGTCCCATTTCTCAGCTTCCCTGACTGGCTCCCTCACAGTCTTCAGATCTGCTTAACTGCCATGTCTTTAGAGTGTCCTTTCTGAGTTCCCACCTACCAGTAATAACCTATAATAATGTATCACGAGGTCAGTTTGTTTCATCTGTAGAGCTCATTACACAGTGTAAATACATATTTGTTTGCCTGTTGATATAAGCCTTCCCTGCTGCTGCTAAGTTGCTTCAGTTGTGTCCGACTCTATGCAGCCCCATAGACAGCAATCCACCAGACTCCTCCTTCCCTGGGATTCTCCAGGCAAGAACATTGGAGTGGGTTGCCATTTCTTTCTCCAATGCATGAAAGTGAAAAGTGAGAGTGAAGTCGCTCAGTCGTGTCCGACTCTTAGCGACCCCAGGGACTGCAGCCTACCAGGCTCCTCCATCCATGGGATTTTCCAGGCAAGAGTACTGGAGTGGGGGCCATCGCCTTCTCCACTAGATTGTAAAGTGTCTAAAGGCAGAGACCTTGTCTCTCCTATTCACTACTTGGTCACTTGACACCTAGCAGAGCCTAGAATTCAGCAGGTGCTCAAGAATTCTTTGTTAAAACTCTATTGCTTACTGATAGGTTCCCTGAAAGAGGGCATGGCAGTCCACTCCAGTGTTCTTGCCTAGAGAATCCCATGGACAGAGGAGCATATAGTCCATGGGTCTACAGTCCATATAGACTGTATGAGGGCTATAGTCCATGGGGTCACAAAGAGTCAGACATGACTGAAGTGACTTAGCATGCATGATAGGTTTCTGGTTTCTAATTCTAAGCTTGGTGCAGTGATATTACACTTTCTGTAAGAGTTTCTGTGGTCTTAAATTACCCTGCCTCTAATTGTTTCTGTTATTTGAATAAGATTCTGTCCTTATAATTCCATGATCACTAATTGATTTGTGTTTTTTAAAGGATGCAGTGATCAGCAATGTCAAAAGCTGTTAGATGGAGAAGAATATTAGGGGCTAAGGAAAAATCATTGGATCTCATCACTGGTAATCTTCACGCCAGCAGTGTCAATAAAATGTGGCTCTGCAAAAGCCAGGGTACAGCTGGGTTGACGAGAATGGTGAGAAGATGAATGCAACTAATATAGCATTCTCTTTCTGAGAAACTTGACAATAAACATATGGCATGAAGCAAAATGAGATCTTGGGGTTCACTGGAGTCCAAACAAGTATAAAAAGCTTTAGTTTAAATAGAATAGGGAAGAAACATCTATTGATGGGCTAATGGAAGCCAAAAGAGAAAAGTTTGAATGAGGAAGATTAAGAGATTTCGTTTCTATAAGGCACTAGAGGATTTGATCAACAGCACTAGTCTGACAAAAATAGAACAGTGTTTTCCTTTCCATTACAGGATGAAGGGAAGATAAGAGAGTGAAGGGAAAGAAAAATTCTATTTAGCACAAAGGGAGGTTGAACATGGCCATTTGAGGAGGCAGCAATGTCTTCTACAACTGGTTGTCAAGGGGAATCTCTGGGAAGACTTTTCCAGACTACACTTCTATCCCTTCGCTCCATCACCTCCCTACCCAAGATGGTTGATGCTGTCCCCCACCGCTGCAGTGGGGACTCATTGCCGAGGGCCACAGTGGTTGGTGGGAATGTGCCTTATCTCTTAGGTGGGGTAGAATAGAGAAAAAGCCTACAGTCACTGAGGAGGGGGGTAGGCAAAAGGGAATATCAGGGGGTGAAGAGTTCTCACATCATCAGGAATACAAGGGCACAGCTATTTTCCAAACATATAGCACATGAGGCATTCTTGGGACCTTCCTAAAGAATAGATTTCAGCCTTGTTCCCTGTAGAGTCTAAATCTGGCAGGTCTGGGAGCAGGAGGGGCAGGAGTGTATAGTTTTTGCAAGTTCCCTGAGTGATGTATATGATTAGGCAAATTTGGGGAACTGTTGATTAGAAATGAACAAAAGTTCCCCAAATTTAATCACAGGCTCTAAATATTAGTGTTTAGCAAAAGATAATTCAAAGAAGTATTGATAACTGACATCAATTTATGGAAATTATGCAAATAAAACAGTTTTCAAAGGATAGGTATCTAATTCTATGGTTCTGAATAATCTACACCAGTATTTAAATATAAGAGTAGTTTATGGGTATTTCTTTATTATAGAGAACTTCACTGAGGAAAAGGTAAATGGAACAAACCAGCTAACAGTGGTTACTCATAATACAGTAACAAGTCAGGTATTTTAAAGCCTGTTCTGCTTCTAGTTTGCTTAGCTCCCAAATTAATAAGCTAAACATAATAAAAATCTAAGAATGTAACTTGACCTTACCCATTCCTAGCATTCTTAAAGCAGATCTTTAGCCCGACAGCCGTAGAGCCATTAAGAGCAGATTCAGATCTGCTTAAAATATTTTTTCCATTCCCTCCCAGAAAGGGTGATTTGTATTGATATACAACATTCGAGCCTCAGACCATTTTCAGGGACCACAGGGCCTCACTAATTTGTACCAGTTTTCCTCTCTCCTAGTTGACTCTGACCATCAGGTATAAATTAGTGCTAAATCAATATTAGCTGATACTTCCCCAGGTGTGGGAAGTGTGGAAACTGGATCACATGAGCAAACACAGCCCTTCTTGGCTACATTTAAAATAAGATGGTTATTATTACACTGCATGGGGAAAAGGCTTTTTAAAAAACAAATCTCATGCCACCTTAATTTGCATTAACTCGATAGACTGACATCAATAGTCAGAATCGATTTTCAGTTGTTAGTCTCCCTGCCACCCTCCACACTTCCTTCATTCATTCAGAGAGGCTTCTCCTGCCCTTGTATTCCCACCTTCAACCATGGGCCACACTGGTCTTCCTTCCTAGTGCTACTTACTCATAGAGTTGAGTGGAGGAGCCCACGGGGACTTAGATTACATACCTGCTCTAATCGCTCGCCTTGGGTGGAGTAGTGTCCTACATAAAGTTCAGTTTTTCTCCCGCACCATTACTCAATAAGGTATTTATACAAATGTCACTTAATCACATTAAAATAAACAAGGCACTTAAATTTGTTACTGAGAAAGGCTTTAGGCTTTAGCTGTGCCCCTTTCCTTACTCAAGGGCCAATCTCACCTCACTTATTCTTGCAAAACTTTTAAGGAGTTTTCTTTAAAGAAAACCTAAGAAAAACCAGTCTGAATAGAGAACTGTGAGTCAGGTCTAAGTTACCCTTAACTTTGAAAGAATTAGTTCCTTTGTTTTAATTATCAGTAACAAGACATCTTGTAAATTCTCTCAATATTTCCCAGTCGTAGCTCTTCATAGTGGAGATGGGCATTCAACAAACTCATAAATATCAAAAACATATATGTTCAGTATTCAATTAGAAATGAAAACCAAAACAAATATTCAGCGTTCCAAAGAAATGGTGTGATTCTCCATGATTTTTTTCTTTTCTGGAAATTTCATAGTATTTTTAAAGCCCTTTCATAAGTAGGACCTTTTTATATGCAGTATTTGTGTGAAGTAGTTATATGATTTCCATTTTACAGATGGGAAAATTGAGGCTTGAAGCCTTGGCTGGGGTCACAGCTCATGAGAGATTCAGAACTGGAAATCAGCTCTCCTGACTGCAGGCCCAGTGTTCTTTCCTCTGTATAAAAACTGCCTGTATAGGAAGAGAGTCAGGGGTACGTCGAGTAAATAATAGAGAAGCATGGATCTTTTCCACCCCTGATCTTTGAAGGACCTATCAGCTGATTGTGTATGTGAGAGAGGACACTTCCTGCCTAGGAGATTGATTACCTACTTGCCGAGCAACCTGATGATGCACCCTGATAGGAAAAGGGCTGTCTACAAGGTCCTAATTTGCTTTACACACCCCGAGTTCCTGCTAGGAAGACAGGGTGTGGTAATTATATATCTTGCTTTTGGCTTATCTTCTCCATATCCTCACCCTCACAGATGTCTTTCAAACATTGGTAATTACAGCTTTCACAGCCAAAGCCTACAGACTCCTAATCCACACAGATGACATACCAAAATCTACTCAAACATGGAAGGCTCGAAAAACTTTCAGCTACTGGACTCACATTAAAAAGAAAACTGCTTCCAAAAGAGGCAGGCTTTATTTCTGGGTCCCTACTCCACTGCTTAGATGGATAAATGGCTTCTTGTTGAACCGTGAGGGTGCAGATTAACTCATTTGCTCTAAATGCAATCAGCAATTTAAGAATAGATTATAGTACGTGAATGGCAATCCACTCCAGTACTATTGCCTGGAAAATCCCATGGACGGAGGAGCCTGCTAGGTTACAGTCCATGGGGTCGCCAAGAGTCGGACACGACTGAGTGACTTTCCTTCCTTTCCTTCCTTCCTTCCTTGTAGAGGACATGACCATGCGATTAAAACCAAATAGTCTGACATTGGAAAACAGACCCAAATGAATGAAACTAACTTGAAACAAGGAACTGCTTCTAAGCAAGAGGAAGAATCAGTATCAAGAAATAAGTACAACACAGGAAAGCAGTTATCCTTGTCATGCTGGCCTATAAATGGAACCCGAGTGAACAACATCAGAATCTCTTAAGAATTCAGTGAGTTCTTCCTATAATGGCAGTGAGACAATATATAAAGAATGGTGAAATTTCCCACCATCAGTGTCACTGGCCAGACCAATGGCAATATATCCTGTATAACTTGGTGTCTTGCAATTTAGGAAGGTCTGAATGTTTAAGAATTATGAGAATAGACTCTAGAAAACGTCAAACCAGTTTCCAGGACTTAGTAATGATCTTCAGAAATATTAGTGTGTGTTTACTTGAACTGTAGAAAGATGCAAGGACATCTTACAGATTTGAGAAATGCAGGGTAAATAAAATGATCTAGCACATGTTCAGCATCTACACTGTGCAGGGCACTCTATATACATTATCTCATGGAATCTTTCAAAAACCCTGCAATGGAATCCTCTTAGAAACTGAAAGTAAATGAGAGTGATAAAGTCCAAGTGAAAGGTTAGAGTCCTTTATTTAGTATTTGGTCCAGGGTCAAAGCCTGTGCTCCTGACACCAAGTCTCCATAATATTATACTTCCCTCATTAAATTCAAGATAGTTTCTAGAAAGATATATCTGAGACCGTGATATATTCCTATGTAGAAGTAGGAAAATTGACTAAATTCCTCTGAAGTTGCCTTTAACTCTGTAGTTTTAGATTAAAATTAAGATCTACAGAAATTTGGTTCAATGCTTTTATAATCATGAAAGATCTAAGACCTGTAATGTGGGGAAGACTTTAGGAATTTATATTTAAAGTTTTTCCACCTATACTTACATGTTCAACAAAAGGACTTGGTCTGGTTATTAAAGTATAACCATGCAATGGGATTCTGTGTTTAAAATTATGTAGAAGAAACTTTAATGATTGCAAGAAAACATTTTGATATGCAATTATCAAATGAATTTTAAAAATCAGTAAAATCAAACCAAGCTATAAAGTATGTTTCCAGTTGAATCTGAATATGTTTTTATGTACACATGGATAAAAGCAACTGGGAGAATAAATACCAAAATGTTAACAATGGTTCCCTGGCATAACTGATGGCTTTTATTTTCCTATCTAGGTAGCTTGACATTTTTCTATATGTAGAAAAAAATAGGCTTTACACGTATTACTAGAAAGAATGCTTTACCACCACACATGTGCCTGTGCACAGCACCTCCCCCCACAAATACGACTTTCTGCAAACATCTTAAAATTTAGAAATAAAACAGGAATTATGCATATGATAAGGGATATTTATTACATAGCATCAAGACCATTGGTGGCAGCAAACTGTTCTCATCACTGCAAATAAAATTGATCCTTCAAGTAATTTCTTATTATGCTAAAATTATTACATAGAACTTCCAGAGTTTAGTTCCCTGCCTAAAACTCACAAGGCACAGAGAAAACATACAGTTAGGCTTATGGTACCGTGTGTGTAAAATGGAGATAATAATCACACCTAGCTCACAGAGTTCTCGGAAGAGTTCTGCAAGATGATACTACTAAAGCTCCTAGCACGGTGCCTGGCACATAGTAAGCACTCAATAAAAGCTGGCTATCTTGGTGGTTGTGTTCTACTGATAAGCTAAGGAACTGAAGAATTCACAGAGGAAGATGATTGTTGATCTTAGAAGTCCATATCCATTACCTGGCACACATATTTCATTTAAAAACACCTTACAATTCATGTAGGTTGTGTCTAAAGGAGTCTCTGGCACACTGTAATTATGTAGTACATTTTCTTCACCACACTTAATCAAAGTTTTAATGAGTAATGAAAACAGGAAATGAAGCCATGAGATAATTTCATTTTTCTTTAATCATACTGCTTATGTTTATCTTTCCAGAAATAGTTGAAATGCAAAGAAAACATCAGCACTTGATAGCTACACTATTATTTGAACCTGCATTTACAGTTTTTATTTGTGATTAAAACCAGTTTTGAATTTAGATCCACCCTTTATTATATAATACAAACAAAAAGACATCTAAAATTCTTTTTTGAAGATATCATCATCCCATTTGGAAGCTATCTTCGTTCAGACTGCCGTAACAAGAATACCATAGACTGGGTGGCTCAAACAACAAACATTTATTTCTCACAGTTCTGGAGGCAGGGAAGTTCATGATCTAGGTGCCAGCAGATGCGGCATCTTGGTGAGGCTCTGTTCCTCATTTGTAGAGAGTCATCTTCTCACAGTGTGAAAGGGCCCAGAAAGCTCTCTGGGGTCCCTTATGTAAGAGCCCTAGGGCCATTCCTGAGAGCTTCACCCTGAGGACCTAACCATCTCCCCTAAAAAAAAATTACCCCTAATACTGTCACACACTGGGGGTTAAGATTTCAACATATGAGTTTTGCCAGGACACAAACATCCAATCTGTAGCAGACACACACACACTTGCTTAAATGTATTTTAATCATCTGTGTTAGATAAAATTGGAATGGTTAAACGTCCCACAATTTTTGAGGGAAATCATTTTAGGAGTTGCATTTCTAAATGAAGGAACATTAACCCAGTGATCTCAAGGAATACGGCTTGGGTCTGGCATCACATTTCAAGACCAACAATTAGAACCTCAGTTACTTACTGAGGTTATAAATGAAAGATACAGTTATAATCAATAAGAAAGCAGCTCAGCAATATGAGTGGGATTTTTAAACAATTAGATTTCTTTGTCTCCCACTTAGATTGGATCCAGAAGTATTTATTTAGAGGAGCAAAGAATCCAGATGACCTGGAGAAAAATGTTTCTGTTCATTGAAGAATAAGGATGTTTTTGCCCAATCCAGCCACTTCCAAAAAACAATTAAAGGCCTATGCTGCACATATCAGTCCTGCCCCTTCCTGTCTCAGCCCTTAGTCTCTCTCTTCTCTGAATTCCCTTGGAAGTTTCCCTTCAGGACCGTTGCTAATTAATGCCTTCTGGAGTCCACCTTCCTCACAGTTATTGGGGATTTTTCTGCCTTTTCAGGAAAAAAGTTTGCCCTAGGTGATATAAATCTTTGCTCAGCCTCCTCCAGCTTGTTTTCTAGCTAACGGGTTTATTTGTGGCCCCAGGGAGCAGCCTACTGGGAGAGAGGGGGTCTCAAATAGACCAGCACCCTTCAGTACACAGCTGGTAAACTTATTGCACCAAAGATCACTGGCATGTATATTTCCTTAAAATATGCCTTTTTAAAACTCCATCAAAATTTCACATTTTAACTATTTTTACTGTTTCTATTTCTATCTTGTGCTTTAATCATTTTAAAGCAAGAAAAGGAGAAAAGGTAAAACTCAAAGAGGAAAAACTGGGAGCAATACAAAGTTGTTCCCTTACTGTCTCAGCAGATTCACATTTGACGGGCTAGTGGCTCTGTGTTTATATCCCAGGTAGCAAATTACTCTTCTGTATAAATAGGGAATGCCTTTCTCTCCCTAAGGGGAAACCACATGACTCTAGATTTGGATACTAGAAGGCAGCTGCCAACATGGGGCAGAATGATTTAAAAGAAGATGGAAATAGGGACTTGGATTACAGAAGCTTCATTTAGTCGCTCAGTTGTGTCCGATTCTTGCAACCCCATGGACTGCAGCCTGCCAGTCTCCTCTGTCCATGGGATTTCCCAGGCAAGAATACTGGAATAGGTTGCCATTTCCTTCTCTAGGGGATCTTCCAGGAATCAAATCCAAGTCTCCTGCATTGCAGGAGATTTCTTTACCAACTGACCCACCAGGGACGCTCAAGAGAAGGGATATCTTAGGCAACTGAAAGAACATATTTGGGTCTGAAAGATTAAAAGAGCCTGAACAAGACTGTACTCTGTGTTGGACACTTACCTGGACAAAAAAGAACCTCCCTGAATGCTGAGGGACAAATCAGTTAAGTGGCCTGAGTTTCACTCTCTTTAAGTATTAAATCCGGTAATTAAACTGGCCAAGCAGAAGATATGATAAATATAGACTGGAAAAAATCTGCATTTTCAAAACCTGATGAATTTTTTTTAAAATGACTATGACTATGACTATGACAGTGATTCCAGTGACTAGCTGGAATCTTGAAGCTGAAAGAACCCAGACATGCTTCTTGAACTGAAAAGAGGTCTAACTTAAAGTTTTGATGTCTCTGAGGATACATTACAAAGAGATAAAGAGACTCAAGACCATATGGATGGCCTCTGCTCCCACTCTGAGACCATAAAGTTAGGTCTGGAAAAATGAGTATTCTCTATGGAAACATAAATGTTAAAATATGAGCATTTTGCTTTGATTTCAGTCCAAAAAAATAAACAAATGAAATGTCAAAGATATCTATTCTAATTTTAAATTTTCTGTAAATAACCTAATATGTAGTAGGCACTGAAAGTCTGTTCACGCTATGTGACTGAACATTCTTTATGCAGTGTGTGTTATTGTTGTTCAACTGCTAAGCCATGCCCAATTCCATGTGACTCTGTGGACTGTAGCATGCCAGGCTTCCCTGTCCTCCACTCCCTCCTGGAGTTTTCTCAGATTCATGTCCATTGAGTGAGCAATGTTGTCTAACCATCTCATCCTCTGTCACCCTCTCCTTCTGCCTTCCATCTTTCCCAGGATCAGAGTCTTTTCCAATGAATTGGCTTTTCATATCATGTGGCCAAAGTATTGGAGCTTCAGCATCAGTTCTTACAATGAATATTCAGGGTTGATTTCCTTCAGGATTGACTGGTTTGATCTCCTGGCAGTCCAAGGGACTCTCAAGAGTCTTCTCCAGCACTGCAATTCGAAAGCATCAATTCTTTGGTGCTCTGCCTTCTTTATGGACCAATTCTCATATCTCTACATGACTACTGGTAAAAATATAGCTTTGACTATACTCTTTTGTAGGCAAAGTGATGTCTCTGCTTTTAATACGCTGTCTAGGTTTGTCAGAGCTTTCCTTCCAAGCAACAGCTCTGAAATTGCATCAAATGTGAAATTAATGGTATGTCATAATGTAATTGGCAGCATCTTTTTTCTTAGCATCACTTTAAAATAATGGTACAACTTAATAGTGTCTTAGATTTGATGGAATCCAATATTCAATACAGTGTAAAAGTCAAAACTCTGTCTAAGGTTCCAAGGACTTATAGATGTTTCAGTATTTGAGACTTAAGAATAAGCTGGAAGATGTTTTTTAAAAAAATACTCTGGAGAAGCTCTGTTCTTGGGAGCAAAGATGATGTGCATGGTCAGGGAGGTAGGTGGGCAAAGAAACGAGCCTGATATTGACATCAGTCCTTTAGGTCTGATAGCAAACTCCTGCCCCCTTCCCTTAATTCCCAAAGCTGGGTTTAGACAAGGCCAGCCACTTTGTATTGTATTGCAGGTCACTGATACACACGGAAATCCATGGAAAGGTTCGTATAGACTCATACTGAGCAGAATAACAAGTGTGATGTATTTTCTAGGTATTTATCCAAAGTTTGGCTGTAGAAGGTGTCTTGTATTTTTAAAAGATTTCAAATCTCATGAGAGTCCTATGAGGTAGATATATTTACCAAAAACTTTTAATTAAAGCATTTTTCACCCTATTTAGATCAGTTCAAAACAGCATCACTTTTCCTGTAAGAGCTTCAGAGATCTTAAGTTAAAGGAAAAAGAAGTATTATTGAAGATTAAAACCAATAACTCACTGTTTTAAAAAGATGAATATATACACATATTATATATAGCTATGTAGATAAGGCAGTAGGAGAGTGTGTCAGAATTGGTTACTTCTAAATAAAAACTATCAGGTGTTTTTTTTTCTCTCATTGTATTTTTAAACTTCATCATAGTAAACATGTATTACATTTGTAGTACTTTTTTTTCTTTCTTTTTTAAGCAATAAGGGTTTTCTTTTTACCATCAAGTACTGGGTATGAAGAAATACAGCTGGAATCGTCATGGGTACATCTTCAAGGGTGCATTGACTTAGTAATTTCTTGCAACAAAGTTACAGACCATCAGTCTAGCCACAAAGTACAATTTAGAGTTAGTTTCACATGAGACAAGGGCCGGCCCAGGAGCTGATGCAGAAAGAATAATTCTGCCTTCTGTCCTAACACTGATAGAGAAGGAATAATTTTGCCTTCCATTTTGATAGAGACAGAGATTTTTGTATGTTTCTGTATGTTGACAATTTGCTTTCTCTGGCCAGGCTACAGAAAGAAGCAATTTACTTAACAGCATACATTTCTTGATTTGGATTTTGTTCAAATTTCTGGCAGTTTGGATGTTGCTTCAATCCTTTATGGCATAAAACCGTTTCAGCATGGGTCTTTCTCCTACTGTAATCCCATTTTTGCCAAATTAAAAATATTGATAAGCACTATCTGAAAATTAATGTTGCAATCAATACCCTCTTTTGCCTAGCTGTTAGCACAATTTTAGGATACTGTGCCTCCTTTGCCATCTATTTGGTAGAAAATTATATTTCTGCTTTCTAAATTACTCCAAAAGTCAGTATTATTCAGGTCCTTTGTTTCTTCGAATCATGCAATAAACATGTATTGGCATATATAGTTCTTTCTTCTATCTTAGGTATATATAATTTTATCAACTTTGCAGGAAAAACAGATCCCCTCAGGGTCTGAACTGGTATTTGAAGAGATAAGCTCACTTTTAGCTCATTCCTAACAACATTACATTGTTGTTTAGAAGGAGATAGCAGCCTCTGTCTTTTAAATTTTAATATATTCTGTCATCAAATAACAACTGAATTATACTGCGGATAAACCATAGGACTCCTATTGAACTATGAATGACGTCTAGTCACTCTGTTTTTGCCAACTAAGAGCACAGAGAAATATTATGCAATGACCAGAGCCCCAGTGACTTTAGGAACCTGTATGCAGTTAGTGCCTTTTCACATATTGTTCATGGAGCATATTTTCCAATGATTTCAAGAGAAGAACAAAAGGGAATGGAAAGGAGAATTAACTGAGTATTTGTGAAATTGGGCAGTGAAACTTCTCTAAGCCTCAGTTTCCTCCCTGGTAAAATAAAGAAGATAATTTCTTTCTTACAAGGTGGTTGTGACTGTTAAGTGTGTGCATGCACACTCATTCATGTCCAACTCTCTTTGACCCCATGAACTTTAACTCACCAGGCTCCTCTGTTCATGGGATTCTCCAGGCAAGAATAATGGAATGTGGTGCCATTTCTTCCTCTAGTGACTGTTCAGTTCAGTTCCGTCACTCAGTCGTGTCCAACTCTTTGCGACCCCATGAATCGCAGCACGCCAGGCCTCCCTATCCATCACCAACTCCCGGAGCTCACTCAGACTCACATCCATTGAGTCAGTGATGCCATCCAGCCATCTTATCCTCGGTTGTCCCCTTCTCCTCCTGCCCCCAATCCCTCCCAGCATCAGAGTCTTTTCCAGTGACTCAGCTCTTCGCATGAGGTGGCCAAAGTACTGGAGTTTCAGCTTTAGCATCATTCCCTCCAAAGAAATACCAGGGCTGATCCAGTAGTAACTGGATGAAAACAGATCATAAAACATTGAGCTAGTTATTATTGTTGCAGACATATGAACATTGAGCACATTAGGAAAGACCTTATTAAATGTGGTACTTTAGCACTCAGGGGAATTAGGGGACAGGTTGGAACACTGTCGACCCTAGCACCGCAAAATCCACTCTCCATATTTCCTGGTTGGCAGTGACATTCAGTTTGTTCAAGGTCTGTCCCTCTCATAGCAGGAGAACTCTCCCCTCTGGCAAAGGTGTCCAGTGTGGCTATGTCGTCCTCTTTAGTAATCAGGAAATGTGGGAGCATTAATGGAAAAGAGGAGGCTGGCTTTCCCTTGAGGGAGTTCAAGGAAGCTTTTCCAACTGAGGATTGAGATGGGCAGCAAACTATGATTTAAACAGTTAATGGGCATTAACTAAATATGCCACAAGGAAAGCTGGTTGGATGAAATACATATTACCTCTTCCTGTCTCTATAAACACACCGAAGTCCTATTAACACAGTAGCTCCACACCCAAGCAAGAGAGTTAAAGATAAGGGACTGGGTGACGCCAGTGTCCTGGGGGCAGGAGGATGCCTGGTGGCTGAAGAGGTCCACTCTGTTTTGCTGTAAGGAGAGATTCTACTTCCATCATCTTATTTTGCAACAACAGAGACAGACAAAGGGGGATTTTCCTGAGCAGTCAGAGTGACAAAGAAATGAGGCAAATTATTGAGAAACCAATTGGCATTCATCTAAGAGCAACAAACTTGATTGATCAGCCTGAAGGGACTGCCTTCAGGGGGAAGATGAAAGAGATAAGTCTCCCAGCATGACCACTGGCTCTGACTAAGAGGGACTGGCTCATTGGCCACAAGAACTTGAAGGGTGTAAATACCAGGGACAGAGAGGAATAATTTAGTGTGGTCCAAGGGGACGGCAGGAGGAGGGGTGGAAATGAAAGTCAAAACAAAGATGATTTACGTGGCTGAGCAGATCTCATGCCCTGATGTAGAGGCCTATTATAGGCTGGGCTGCACTGTCCCCCAGGAAGGCACGGAAGCCCCATCACCTGTGCCATTTACAATTGGAAAAGGCACTAAAAAGTAGATCAGCATATTGGAGAGAGAAAAAACCAGCACATGCCCTCAGAGAATCAGTGGGATGACTTAATAGGTCTTTCCCATCTCAAATTACAGTGATGTGGCTCGTGTGCATGGGGACCTGAGCTGCTGGAATAATTTTCCATCCTCTGGGCTTCTTTTCTGTTCCTACAGGGCCCCAGCGAAGAAATGAGATGAGGTATTGGAGAGCCGTTTCTGCATTATAAACAGAAACCTAAGTGCACTGACGCTTTAGTGTGACGGCAGAACTGAGTAGGTGAAGTTTCTCATTGTGATGTCAGTGTACATAAATACACACACGTCCTGACTGAGGCTCAAAACAACAGCCATATAGACTGAGACCCAAGACAAAGGAAAGGGGCTTTGCCATGTTTGCATGGCGACTGCCTCAGTGCCAGGTCAAGCAGCTTATTCTCTAACCTGGGGAAACCAATCTCCAAACACTGGCATGCTGTCTTGAAATTATCTGGTCTTCAAAAACTATTAAACATTTACTTGTAGGAAGTTTAGGACCCATGTTTTGGGCATGCTTCTGTATTTCTGTCTACAGCTGCAGTCGTATTAGCGACTGACACATTCTGAAACTGTCGATGGCCCAGAAGGGCACATGCAGGCATGAGGCCGTGCTAACCTGGGTAACAACTGCCAGTGCCAGGGATGGGCACACTTGGTCACATGGAAACTGGGGCAGGCAGAGGAGGGCCTGCGTGACCGTGATTCCTCGAAGGAGCACAGCTGTGACCATCACAACCTCTCCCCGCCAGAGGATGACACAGATGCAGGGGGACAAAAGTGGTCCCAGGGCAACAGGAGGGAGAGAGGCAGTGAGAAAGAAAGCAAAAGAATCGAGGTGGGGGGGGACCCCACAGATGTTAAGTTCCCCGCAGGTGGAGGATATCACGGTTCCTGATAAAAATATTGTATGTGGTCAAGCACAAGGGAAACTTGGTGTTCTGGAACACTGAAGTTTGCTACAAACAAATTCAGGGTTTGCCTTCCACCGAACAGATATAGGTCAAGCCTCATCCTGCTGTTCATAGCAGCTGTGGCCAATGGGAGACGGAGCTGCCCAGCACGCCAGTTTAAGCCGCTGCTAATAGATGGAAATCAACCTAACCCCATTTCCTGCCTCTCTGCTCTCCTCACGTGTGCATTCACGGCCCATGTAGGCACAGGCTGAGCTGCTGGATTGCCGTAACTGCTGGGAGACTGATGGGATAGGATCTGATGCTGGCAAATACTCCCTTCTTATCTAGGTGAAAGGTCTGTTTGTAAGCCCTCAAAACAAGGACGGTGTAAAAATACAGTAGTATTAGCCTGAAAGTGAAGTTGCTCAGTAGTGTCCAACTCTTTGCGACCCCGTGGACTGTAGCCTACCATGCTCCTCTGTCCATGGGATTTTCCAGGCAAGAGTACTGGAGTGGGCTGCCATTTCCTTCTCCTGAAGGCTATGCTAAATTTATAGATTTTCCTGATCTTTCATTTCAAGGAAACCCTGGAGATGTTTAGATAGAGGGAAGTCCATGACAGAGCCTCTCTCTGAAAGGCTACAGCAGAAGTTGAATGACTTGTCTAAGGTTACTCAGAAAGGTGGAGAATCAGACGGGTGGTCTGGGGAAAAATGGGGGAAGGGATCAAATTAAATCTGGAGAAAGAACGTTGTCACTGATACTCATGGTTAAAGATCTGTTGGAAGTCCCAGTAACACACATTCCTTAATCCCAGGTGTTCAGACTCTTCACTTAAAAGTGAGTTCAGTTGTTTTCCTGGGCTCATGTCTTTAAAACTTTCCTACCTGCTCTTGTCAGCAAGAGTGACCGTAGATCCAGCTCAGTCTGGTCATGTGGCTTTAGCTGTTTACTCACTAAGGCCTCTAGCCAGGTGTCTATGGAGCTGAACTAGAGCATGAATTAGAATAAACCTTGTGTAGATAGCTACATATCTTTCTGCAGGATTTTATGACTTGTTCCTTTTTCTCCCCACCCCAGATTCTGTAGCCTGGAATCTTTGATTCAGATAGATTGCTGTTTTCTTTTCATCCCCTTAAGAGAACAATGAAACCTTGCCACTGCTTTTCCCACTGCTTAAGCTTTCAGAGGATATTTCTGACTGAAAGTGGTCCATGTTCTGAAATAACAGGTCCCTTCATGTTCTTTGTGTTTGAATAAACAAAATTAGGCTTGTTAAAGAATATTTGGAAAATATTTAAAAGAAAATAAAAATTACCCATAAACTTGCCAGCCAGTAACAACCACAAGAACATTTTTGTGTTTCTGTCTTATTTCTACACACATGCATGCTTTCCAAAATCTGTCATAAGTGTTTTCAAGGTTTTTCATATATTGCCAAATTGCCCTCCAGAAAGATTAAATCAATTTTTAAGCTGTTTTAAATGAATGATAATTTTGTAAAGTTCAAGCAGACTTTAAGCTTGCAAGTTGAACAATGACACCTCCCTGCTGTCCTTGTTTTCTTGTATCTGCTTCACTCCGAAGGTTGACTGTTTCCCACCATGGCTGTGGCCAATATCAGTGAACTTTGTATTTGATTCCTCAGCAACATTGTGGTTTCTGGAATTGACCCCAGTGCCAGGAATGGGTCTCAGTTAACACAGACCAAACGTGAAAATCCAATCTCTCTTGCTAGCGAATGGTTCAAAATCAGAATATGGCATTCCTCTGACAGCAAAATTGATCGAGCTTGGTTCTAAACTGACTCAGTGAAGCTAAGGAGAAGGGCTTATATTGTATTGCTAGCAAAGAGACTCCATTTCTCTTCTGATGAATGTGAACAAGAGAACATGTTGCCCCTCCCCCCACCCCCCCAGTGACTGTTGGGTACCGTCTTATGTTCCTGAAAGAAGCCATCCTCTCCTTTTGGTTCCATGAGATAGTATTTCCTTAATTTTTAGGTCACTTTTATTTGGAGAATTTCTTCAGGGAAAGTTTATCATAACCCCTTTTTGTTCTACGGGTTTTTGTTGTTTTCATTGCTGTTTTTATTTCATTTTTGTCCATTCTTGTTGAGTATTCTTAGCATCTGTATTGCTGATGTGGCAAGGACTCTACTGAGAAATAGTCTTCTTGTCTTTCTTTACATTGTGAACATATCTCCAAGTTTATACTTATAATTTATTCTTTACTTTTGTTTAATATAGGTAAGAATATAATTTAAATCTATTAACCCACCAGTGGTTTTTTTAATGATATATTCCATCGCTTTTACTTTTATTCATTCATTCATTAAAGAGTGTGCATATGTGTCATTGCGTGTGAACTACAAGGTGCCAGGCATTATTAGAGACAGTAAGACTATTGTGAGTCAAGAAAGACACAGTCCCTGTCCTCCTGGAGTTCATATCCTGGTGGGGCGTTGGTGTATATGAGAAATTAACTGAAAAGCCACATAAATGCTTGTAAGTATTAATGGATAGGTCCTATGAAGGGAAGGACACAGTATAGGAGAGGTTTCAAAACAGGACTAGGGTTAGGGAAGTCAGGGAAGCTTTCCTGGGGAAGTGGTAACTGAGCTCAGAATGATAAAGAGGACTTAGGTAGTTGGGTAAGAGCATTTCAGGCAGTGGAAAGAGCAGGTGCAAAGGTCCAGCTAGGGGGCAAGCACAGGAAACCAGAAGGACTGAAAGAATGTAAGCAGAGTCCACATCCTGAGAAGGGCCTGCTGCAAGGTGAAGGTGGAAGGTTGAAGGGTCGGGGGTGGCGGATGCTGGCCACGCAGGGCCAATAGTCCATGTCAAGGAGTTGTGTCTCTGTCATAAGCTCCATGGGATGTCACTGAAGGTGTCATCTTTGAGAACCACATCACTTTTACCTCCAACATCCATTCTAATAACAAGTCCTAACAATTTTGCTTTCTAAACATCTCTTCGACCTATCTACTTGTGTTCATCATTTCCAAAAGTTCCCTGCTTCATTCTAGCATCACTTCTGCCTGGACTAATGGAATAGCCTCCTCAATAATCTATCTGCACCTACTCTTGCCCCAATCCAATCCATTCCTACACTGTTATGAGATACAGACCTGACCTTGATACCCTTTGATGAGTCAGAAAGCACTGAAAGAGGGTCAGTTTGTTTTCTATTAGTTTTATTCTTGAGAGCTTGTGGAGTGGGCAGTTCATTACTTTAATCTTGGACATGTTGAATTTTAAATACCCTTGCATGTCCTAGAGAAGAAGCCAAGTAGGAGGTGAATAGATCTCTTCTGCCTCTCCATCTTGAGCCAGTCTCCACCCATCTCTACTCTGATGCATGTCCAGAGACTCTGACCCATGTGGGAGGAGTCAAGATTCCATGTATCCCCAGCACAGGGCTCGCATGTGCTCTGGCTTCTAGTTGCATTCAGTCAAGGGGGTGTATAGGCAGCTTAGGAAGAAGAGTGAAGGCTGAGTGTTTGTAGCATCTACATCCTGCATCATCTCTTCCCCTTTTCCCTCTTCTTCTCTTTCCATCTTGACTCCTTCAAACCCTCCTCCTTTGCCTCTTGCTTCTCCTGCTCTTCTTCCTCCCATCCCTTCTTTTTTTTTTTTTTTTCTCTTTGTAATCCATTAATCACTTCTCTCTCCTACTTAAAGTCTAGGCAGGAAAAGTTCCCTGAGATGCTGGAGCATAGATTTTCTATTGTTTTCCCTATGCCCTCTGCAAGTGATCTTGTGACTACAGTCTCCTTAATTATGGTACATTTCGTTGTGCCACCTGTCTCTTTCAATGATCTTGACCTATACTAATAGGAAAGAAATGGCTGGGCTAGAGTTAAATTTGAGTCACTTGAGTAGAGGTGGTAATTGGAGCTGTAGGTATAGATGTGAATACCTTGGGAGACAGTGTAGAGAAAGAATGGGCTCTGAAGAACTCAAATGTATAATGGCTTTTGGAGGAGTATAATCTTACAAAGGAACTGGAGAAGTAGCAACCAAAGTGGGGTGAAAAATCAGGGCATTGTATGTTGTAGAAGTCAAAGAAAGCAAAGGGAAGAAAAAGAAGATTGGTAGTCAAGACTGTCAGTTGGTCCTGCAAAGTTATTGGATTTAGTGACATATTAATACCATTGTGAATATGTTGCATATTTTGTTTCCTCTGTATAATATTTAAATTTTTCACATTAATTCATCTATAATTTAGATAAATACAGTCAAATTTGTTTTAGAATATATTTTAAGGTAAAAATTAACTATCCTTCCTTAGCCATTCAGTTTAGTTCAGTCACTCAGTTGTGTCTGACCCTTTGCAGCTCCATGGACTGCAGCACGCCAGGCTCCCCTGTCCATCACCAACTCCTGGAGCTTGCTCAAACTCATGTCCATCAAGTTGGTGATGCCATTCAACCATCTCATCCTCTGTCGTCCCCTTCTTCTCCTGCCTTCAGTCTTTCCCAGCATCAAGGTAGTTTCCAATGAATCAGTTCTTCGCATCAGATGGCCCAAGTATTGGAGTTTCAGTTTCAGCATAAGTCTTTCCAATGAATATTCAGGATTGATTTCCTTTAGGATGAACTTGTTGGATCTCCTTTCTGTCCAAGGGACTCTAAAGAGTCTTCTCCAACACACAGTTCAAAAGCATCAATTTTTAACCATTCAGCTTTCTTTATAGTCCAACCCTCACATCCATACATGACAACTGTAAAACCATAGCTTTGACTGAATGGACCTTGGTTGGCAAAGTAATGTCTCTGCTTTATAATATGCTGTTAGGTTGATCATAGCTTTTCTTCCAAGGAGAAAACATCTTTTAATTTCATGATGCAGTCACCATCTGCAGTGATTTTGGAGCCATTATTCCAACATTATTTATCTTATGTTTTCTCTATTATTATTATTTCCTCCAGCATTTATTGTTTCTAAAAATACAAAATGATGTTTGAGCACTTTGTACTAGCTATTAAAGAGCTTTCTATTTGTATCATAGTGGTTCAGTAGTTGTTGCTTTATCATTAATTTTACTTATTTCTTAAATAGTTTTTAAAGTATTCATTGATTTATTTGGCTGTGCTGAGTCTCAGCTGCAGCATGCTAGACCTTTTAGTCATGGCATGAGAACTCTTAGTTGTGCCATGGGGGGTGACCAAGGACTGAACCAGGGACCCCTGCACTGGAGCACAGTTTTAGCTTCTGAACCACCAGGCAAGTTCCTATCATTCATTTTAAAATGTATCCATTAGAACAAACCTAATCTCTTAATTTTTAATTTTCAGAATTCTGTTGTCAATATTTCTTTCTTTCTTTCATTATTCTATTGTCTCATTTATTCTTCCAGATAACTTTAGAACTGTTTTATCAATTAGAAAAATCACTTCACTGGGATTTTGTTTGGGATTATTTTAATCCTGTAAATTAAATGAAAAGTTAAATCTTCATGATATTGCCTTTTAGCCAGAAACTTGATGGATGATAGACAGATGGATTCATTTATCTTCAAATATCATTTTTTTAAACCTCCAAGAATAGTGTTGTAATTTTCTTCAAATAACATGAATATTTTGTGAAGGTCATTTCCAAATATTTTATGTTTACATTCTTCTTTCTGATCTTTCTCAGGTATTTTTTGTTACTCTTTCTCTGACTTCTTTAGGTATAAGAGTAATGATGTTTCTGGTAGAGAAAAATGAGAGGAAATCGAAAGGAAGAGCACTAAACATAATTCTAATAGTCAACACCCAGATCCCAGCACAGTTAACTTTTTGGTGCACTAACTAAACACTTAATAGTCTTATGTATGTGAATTTTTATGCTTCTTATGCAAATGAGATACCATATTATTCTGTAACTTCTTTTCATGTCACTATATGCACTTCTGACTCACAACCCTTCATGACTAGATTCTGTTCTGTATTATATATGTATCTTAATTTATTTAACCAGACCTTTATTGGGGATCTTAGTTGTTTCTACGGAGAAGACAATGGCACCCCACTCCAGTATTCTTGCCTGGAAAATCCCATGGATAGAGGAGCCTGGTGGGCTGCAGTCCATGGAGTCGCTAAGAGTCGGATACGACTGAGCGACTTCACTTTCACTTTTCACTTGCATGCATTGGAGAAGGAAATGGCAACCCACTCCAGAGTTCTTGCCTGGAGAATCCCAGGGACAGGGGAGCCTGGTGGGCTGCGGTCTATGGGGTCGCACAGAGTTGGACACGACTGAAGCGATTTAGCAGCAGCAGCAGCAGCTGTTTCTGACTTTCCAGCATGAAATCATTCTGTGATAAACCTCTTTTACCTCCTCAATTCCAAAAATCCTTGACATTTTATTAAGTATTGAATATGTACAAAAGAATTTTTATAAAATGTTTAATGATTTAAAAAAGTAACACTACAGTGATCACTTATGTATCCACTGTCCTGTTTAAGACATAGAACATTTAAGCCACTATGTGTCCCGCTCCAATCTCATCCTTCCTTCCTAATCATTCCATATACATATGTGTGTCTGTGTGTGTATGAATTTGCATGCTTTGAACTTCGTATAATTGGATTGTTACCATATGGATCTTTCTGGTACATGCTTTTTCCACATAATAACATATTCCTGAAATTCATCCATGTTGTTGCAAATAACTACAGTTTATTCATGTTTATTGCTCTACAGTATTCAATTATATGAGTGTACCATAACTTTTAATCCATTCTATTGTTGGTGGATACTTTGGTTATTTCTAGTTTTTGCTCTTATAACTATGCTACTATGAACATCTTGTACTTATCTCCCACACTGTGTGTACAAGACCACACATCAAAGAATAGAATTGCTAGGTCAAAAGGCATGCAGCACCTTCAACCTAATAGATAATGCAAATTGTTTTCCAAAATGGTTGAAATAAATTTACTCTCCCACCAAGCAGTATAAGAATTCAGTGAGTCCACATTTGTAATTCTTGGTATTTCACAATTATAAATTTTTGTCAATCTGATCAGATTGAAATAATATGCCACTGTGATTTTAATTTGCATTTCTCTGATTACAAATGAAGTTAAACATATTTTCATATGTT
The DNA here is from genome assembly GCA_917880005.1 of Nanger dama. NCBI lineage: Eukaryota > Metazoa > Chordata > Mammalia > Artiodactyla > Bovidae > Nanger > Nanger dama. The sequence goes on from CAKJTW010000007.1 coordinate 46,160,041, forward strand.
AATTTACCATTTATGTTCTCCCTTCAGTGATGTGCCCATTCAAATTGTTTTCCCATTTAAAATAAATTAGGCTGTATTTTTTTCCTTAATGGTTATAGTTTTTGCATGGTCTGGATACTAACCCTTTGTCACATGCAATGCCCTCTCTCAGTGTGTGTAGCTTATCTTTTCACTCCTGTTATGGTTTCTCTGGGTGAACAGAAAAAATTTCATAATGTAGAAGCTAAAGAAGCTTTAATGTGGTTGACTTGAATAATAATTTCCTCTACTATCTGTGTTTTTCAGTCTGGTAGGTTAGGTTTAGTTGCTTAGTGGTGTCTAACTCTTTGTGACCCCATGGACTGTAGCCTGCCATGCTCCTCTGTCCATGGGGTTTTCCAGGCAAGAATGCTAGAATGGGTTGCCATTTCCTTCTCCCAGGGATCTTTCTGACCCAGAAATTGAACCTGGGTTTCCGGCATTGTAGGCAGACCCTTCACCAACTAGGCCACCAGGGAAGACATAGAGAACCGTATGTTTCTTTAATTGAAATGATCATTTTCTTCTATTACTTTCAAAAATGTTTAAAGCTATACCAAATTTTGAGTATTTTATACACATAGAATTGATTTTTGGCGTGTGGTGTTAGTAGGAGTTCAGATTAATTTTTTTCTATATGAATAACCAGTTTTCTCAGCATCACTTTAAAGCTTATACTTTCTCAACTGATTTTCAGTGTTAGCTGTGACATACTTGAGAATCAACTTACCAAAATCCACTATCCATCCCTCAATGCCCACCAGACAAAATAAATACTTTGTTGGGATTTTAAATATAATAAAATAAATCTGTGGATCAATCTGAAAAGCAAGGACAACTTTGTAATATTGAATCTTCCTATCCATGAACATAGTATCTCTTTCCATTTATTTAAGTTTAATTTTGCTCAGTCTTTTTATGATTTTATGTATACAGGCCTTACTTGGATTTTGTTAAGTCTCTTCCTAGGTAATTAATATTTTTGATACTACTGTAAGTGGCGTCTTTTAATTACATGTTCTAATTATTTGTTGCTGGTAAACAGAAATGCATTTTTAAAATATCGACCTTATAAGCATCAATTTTACTTTAAAAATCTTAATTCTATTTGATATATAGATTCTGTTATACTTTCTATTTAAAAATCTTATCTCCTGCAGATGATGACTCCCTATTGTCTGCCTCTCCAATCTTTATAAATTGTACATAAATTTTATACTATCTGGTATTTCCAATACCTAACGTTTACATGAGTGATGTGAGTTTCTTGTTGTTTTGTTGGGGCTCACTCATCATACCTTTCTTTTTTAATTGTGGACACATATTTATTTGGGAATTATTTGAAGTCAAGATTAAAGAGAGTTCATTTAAAAAGGATTTGTGTGTGTTTCTGGCAGATGCCCATGGCTACTGCTTAAAGAAGGCCACTTTAAACTGAATTCTCAGCTTGAAGTTTTGAAGATTACTGAGGTAGAGCTAGTCCAGTAAGAAAACTCACACATGAGGGCTAGCTTGTACTTAGAAACTTTCAGGAAAGATTTTTTTCCTTTACCAGTGCAAAATTTTAGGATAAGTAGATGTCCTTGTTGTCTGCTACGGGAACAGTTTTATTTCTAGTATAACCTTTGAGCTTTATGTAGTCTTTGAGATTTCCCTCTTTTGCTTTGTCACATATCATCCGTATCTTTAAAGGCTGTGAACACTGGAACCCTGTGAACACTCAAGATCCTCTGATTTGTCAAAAGCCCTCAGTGCAAAGGCCAGTATCAGTGCCTGGGTCATCCCACTAGGACACACTTTGAGTTTATTTTGTCATTTTGGCCAGATCATTGATGCATTTAAAAGTATAATTATATATTTTATTCATTGTTTTTAGTTATTCTCAATGGGAAGTTTGTTAAAGGCATCCAGGTTGTTAAGCATCCTCCACCTCATTTCAGCTGTAACCTCTCATGTTCTAGATCTTTTCATTTCTGATACCTGTTTCACCTCCTAAATCTGAATTTCCGTTATCTTCTCTGTGGCCATCATCTCCTGTCTCTCATTTACCAGTCGCACCTTAACAATTCTTTAACTCTATTAGGGCTCCCAATTCATTCACCCTCCCAAATATTTACTGTCCATTTGCCTAGGTCCTCCCTCATCCATGTTAGAGTCTATGCAGGGTCCCTGTACTGCAGAATACAATGTGAACTGTACCTTCTGGAGCTGCGCCACGCTGTGGTGCTGAGTTTGTGTTCCATCATCATAATCGCTCCCTTAAACACACTCTCATGTCCTTTTGTTTTTTCCCCTCCTATCATCTGACATTGCACAGTTATTGATTAAACCCCTACTTATCTGCCTACTTTGTACTTGGTTCTGGAGGAAAGCAAGCAACTATGCCAACTAGTTTCCTTCAAAGTTCATGTAGTTTCAGGATGCTTAGCAATCCTTCTGTATTTCTCTAATCAGATCTCTCTACCATCTTTGAAAGCAGCTTCTCTCTGCAAACCCCAGGGCTTCCCTTTCTCACTTATTCCACTGAGACAGTGGAGTCTAACACTGAAGCGCATCCTCATCCACCCACCACCAACCTCCCTGCATTTGTAATAGATTCTCAGCTTTCCCTCTTGTGACTACAGATAAGTCACAAGATAGTCATAGATAGTTCAGATGAACCATCCATTTTCATATCTAAGGCCAACCTGTGCACAGGACCCCGCCCCTTTCCCCTCCCTCCTCCCATCACCACCAGTGAGTGAGTCTCTCATCATTCTGTTCCTGCCCTGAGAATGAACACATCCTGTCAGATTATTTTGTTCTTGAAATAAGAGACAACTTCTTCAGGGAAGATTAAGTTGATGTACTTTCCCACATTCTTCCAGCTGAGTAAAACTAAAAACCCTTGGACATTACATATAAAAGAAGCTAAGAAGGCTGAGAGGCAGAGAGAAAGCAGATCAGCTAGGGGCCCTGAGACCTGAAGAATGACATATGGTTAGTTCCTATGTTGGTTGTTTGTTTGCCTCAAAAAGCCCAGACTTGGAGCTGAAGAAGCTGGCAACCCACAAATACCAACAGGAATAGACAAAAACAAAACAAAACCCTTAACCAAAGCCTGCTTTGCCTAGACGGAGAACCAGGAATGGGTCATCCCAGTGAAATGGAAAACTTGTAGAATTATCTAAACAGTTCTGGGCTTCCCAAGTGGCTCAGTGGTAAAGAATCCGCCTGCCAATGCCCGAGATACAGGAGATGTTGGTTCGATCCCTGGGTCAGGAAAGAGCTCCTGGAGGAGGGCATGGCAACCCACTCCAGTACTCTTCCTTGGAGAAGCCCATGGACAGAGGAGCCTGGTGGGCTACAGTCCATGGGATGGCAAAGAGTTGCACATGGCTGAGTACGCATGCACAAACAGCTCTCCTCTAGCCAAAACCACAGAAAACCACTGACCCATTCCTACCCATGCCAGCAAAGTCTTGGGGGAAGCCTAGACTTCAGCCTCCACTAGGCTGTACCAAGGCACCCCCACATACCTGCCGAGGTGGTGACAGAGAGGGATACATAGGGAGTTGGGATTTTCCTCCCCACCAGGCAGGGATGACACTTGCTGTCCTCCGTCCCTCCCCACAGTACCAGTAGAGACCACACGGGGAGCCTGGACTTCCAGCCCCTCCTGGCAGCAACAAGGCCTCCCTTCCCTATCCCAGATGGGGTGCTGTTAGAGAAGGCCTAGCCTGGAGAATCCCATGGATGGAGGAGCCTGGTGGGCTACAGTCCATGGGGTCGCTAAGAGTGGGACACGACTGAGCGACTCCACTTTCACTTTTCACTTGCATGCATTGGAGAAGGAAATGGCAACCCACTCCAGTGTTCTTGCCTGGAGAATCCCAGGGACAGGGGAGCCTAGTGGGCTGCCATCTATGGGGTCGCACAGGGTCGGACACTAGTGAAGCGACTTAACAGCAGCAGCAGCAAAGAGGCACTTCTGCTCCTCCCAGCCAGGAAGGCATTGGCGCAGTCCATGAGGAGCTCACAACTTTAAGACAGCGTGGCCTTTACCTTCTAGGTCACTGTGTAACCCCAGTACCTGGAAAAATAGGGGTTAGTTGGGTGATCTTGCTCAAATCACTATCCTTCCTGGGTCTCAATTTGTTCCTCTGTAAAATGAGAATGAAAATAACAGTACCTGCCTGTAGGTTGCTGTGCTGACTCATTTAATCCTCACGTGCAAAGCTCCTAGAATAGAGAGTGGCAGCCATTGCCGGCGCTGCCTGCCTTGTCGCTGTTCTTTCCTCGCTGATTTATGTGCCTCTTAAATATAGCTTTAGTCGTATTTCATTAGTTTTGATTTGCATGTTTTCATGTTTTTATTTTCTAAATATTCTATGATTGCAAACATATTTCCTCCTTTATGCCCAAGAGATATATAGAAGGGTATGTTTGAATTTCCAAGTGGGTGGGAAATTTCTGCTTAAATGTTCCTAATTTATAGTTTTATTGTTCTGTGGTCAGAGCATGTCTGTGCACTTTGTGCTTTAGGAGATTTATTGATGTTTTCTTTTCAGTCTAGTCCATGATCTATTTTTAAAAAATAATTTCTTCAATTAAAATTGCTTTTCCCTTTTTCCTCATTGTGAAGGCTTTTATGCTAGGGATTTATCCTATAAACATACTTTCCAACACACCACACTAGACAGTTAAATGAAATATTCAAAGAAGCTTCAATCATGTTGAGTTAAAATGCTTTATTCCTGTTCAATTTGCAGTAAGCACAGATTGCAGATTCCCCAGAGGGAGAGAAATGGGAGCAGGCATACTCAGCCTTCAGGTGTGATTTGTTAGTTGTTTCACTGCTTCTTTTCTCCTCCCTTTTTTTTTTTCCCTTGTAAAGAAGGTCTTTAATTCTAGTTGCGGTGAGGTGAAGTCGCTCAGTCGTGTCCGACTCTTTGCAACCCCATGGACTGTAACCTACTAGGCTTCTCCGTCCATGGGATTCTCCAGGCAAGAATACTGGAGTGGATTGCCATTTCCTTCTCCAGGAGATCTTCCCGACCCAGGGATCGAACCCGGGTCTCCGCATTGGAGGCAGACACTTTAACCTCTGAGCCTCTGAGCCACCAGGGAAGCTAGTTGCAGAAGATGGCAATTTCCAAAAGTGGCCACAGCAATATTTCTGGCCCCACATTGCTGTTCTAGGACCTTGCCACCTCCCATCAAGGGCTGAAGATCCATCTCCTTCCCCTTGAAGCAAGGTAGATCTTGATGCCTGCCTCAACGAAAAGAGGCGAGGTGGGTGTCATGTTGGGTGTTATGTTGTGGACCTTCCCAGCTGAGTCATAAATGGCAGTACAGCCTCTGCCTGACTCTCCTGTGATGCTCACCCTTGAAAGCCAGTCACCATGTTGTGAAGAAGCTCAGGCTACTCCTGTAGCACCGGAAGGGCTGCTCTTAGGTATTGAGGTCCCAGCAATAGCCACCATCAGTCAGCAGCCATGTGAGGGAATGACTTCAGGAGGTCCCAGCCCCTAGTCATCCCCAGGGTCCCAGCGTGAATTGTGACCCACAGACCCAGTAAGCCCTATGCTGCTGCTGCTAAGTCACTTCAGTCCTATCCGACTCTGTGCGACCCCATAGATGGCAGCCCACCAGGCTCCCCCGTCCCTGGGATCCTCCAGGCAAGAACACTGGAGTGGGTTGCCATTTCCTTCAATGCATTAAAGTGAAAAGTGAAAGTGAAGTCGCTCAGTTGTGTCCAACCCTCAGCGACCCCATGGACCACAGTCTTCCAGGCTCCTCATTCCATGGGATTTTCCAGGCAAGAGTCCTGGAGTAGGTTGCCGTTGCCTTCTCCGAGTAAGCCCTATAAATGGTTATTTTACCATTGGTGGTTTACAAATAGTATTTTATCATTGAGTTGTAGGATAGTTTGTTCCTCAGCTGTAGTAACCAGATCTCTAAGGATGAACTGATCCCAGCTAATCAGAAAATTCCAGTAAGAAGTAGGGTGCTATGATAATAAAAACATGAGGACCTGGGAGACCTAGGTTATAGACTAGATTAACTCATCGTTGACTTTGGGACCTTGAACATAGCATGTAACCTTTCTGAGTCTTAGTATTTGACCCTTTTCAGCACCTCCAAGTTCTACTATTGATTAATGTCTTGATATAGAACATTGTGTATTATAAAAGGTTTCATATCAGAAGTATTCTGACTCTTGAGAGATGGCATATCTATATTTAATCAATGACATTCTTGATTTTGCAGTTAACTCTTACAAGGAAATCTTATTTCCCTCATTTCCAAACTATTGGAAATAATTTTCCAAAGTATTGACAGCAGAGAATACAATCATTTTTTATTAACCTAATCTTACCATAAAAGAAATTAGAAAGCTGACTAGGCATTTGCTGCAAAAGGTGAGCTCCCCAGTCTCAGTTTGTGGAAACATATTAACCACTGCTTTGATTACCGATTTTTATATTGTCCAGTGATCTTTGCCTGCTCTTTTGGGTATTCTTTATTAGTTACCATGTGACTTACTGCCAGAATATGCTTACTGAGATGGTACTGTCTCTATCTAGATTCAGCAGTTTGAAAATGTTAACTATGCCTTGCAAAGCTAAATCGGCTAGGTGATATATAAGGCTGGTTTCTTGGCAGTTGTAATTCTCTAGTAGTTTCATTGTAAAGAGGAGTCAGCTGTTATTCCACATACTACATTTTAGAAGAAGCTAAAGCAAGTGTGCACGGCATGCTTTCCAATGCACAGTACTGCACAGTCCCTAGGGTGTGATGACTTGGGACAACTGCCCCAAGTCAGTATTCAGGGGACTCAGCCAGGCTGGCAGCTTGTCAGTGACTCAGGAAGCACCAGCTGGGGCCCCGTGGCAGGCTTCTACTTCCCTTACAGAGAAACATTCTCACTTAACTCCCTTTCCTGGATTCACCAGAATCACTGCCCACTCTCTCTATCCCCCAGCATTCCCCCACACAGAACAAAGTAGGTTAGCCTCTCCTATGAACTGTATGTTCCCTGAGAAGCAGTTGTTTCCCACATCTGTTTATGACAGTTGCATTTTGTTATTTTAATGATGTGGTTTCATTAAGTATTACATAAATAGATGGAATACGAAGACAAAAAGAGTTGTTTCTATGCACAAGTCAAAAGCTTCATAAAGTGTGAGTGATATAGCAGCAATAGATTGTGGGAAAAACTCTAGAAGGGTTCTGCACTCAGGTCCATGCCCCTTTCTCTGCAAGTTTTCACTCTCTTTGAAAGACACCCATATTTTAAATCTCAGGTAATATGTTATGTACTTACTGTGCTTGGTCGCCCAGTCATGTCCAGCTCTTCGCTACCCCATGGACTGTAGCCCACCAGGCTCCTCTGTCCATGGCGATTCTCCAGGCGAGAATACTGGAGTGCATTACTGTGCCCTCCTTCGTGGGATCTTCCCAACCCCGGGATCGAACCCAGGTATCCCTCATTGCAGGCAGATTCTTTACAATATGAGTCACCAGAGAAGCCCGAGAAAACTGGAGTGGGTAGCCTATCCCTTCCCCAGGGGATCTTCTTGACCCAGGAATCGAACTGGGGTCTCCTGCACTGCACGCAGATTCTTTACCAACTGAGCTACTAGGGAAGCCTTAATATGTTATGGCTGTGCTTTATTCAAGAGTAATGCTCTGCACTCAAAGACCTTGCCCTTATGTCAAAAGACTGGTCAACTGATACACACTTGTTTTCAGTTAAACAAAATATTTGTGGAAATTTTCATTTTTTGACTTGTTGCTTTAACCTACTTTTGGACAGAGCAACACAAGCTCCTAAGGAATAAATTGGCTTGAGCTGTACATAAATCCAGCTCATCTCTGCTCTCTGTTTCATCACAACAAACAAAGAGCTGTGCAGACTGCCCTTTCCTGCTGCCAAACTACAAACTGCCACTCTGTGACCTTGTTTTCACATCAAGGATCCTCTTCAGCTTTCGCCAGATGCCCACAGCCACTTTTCCCCTCACTCCCTGGACTCATTCTATAAGAATGTGCTCTATCCTAGCCTCCACCAACCTCACGGGGATGGTTCGCAGTAGGTTCCTCTACCCTGGCCATCCTCTGCTATTGACCCAAATCTAAAAAGACCTTTTGCTCCAGGCAGCTCCCTAGTACAGCACCCTTGTACAACACCTTCTCTTCTGTGTTTCAGCAGAAACACATAGGTGCTTATTGGGCATCAGAATTTACTGGGCACCTATCACGTGTCAGGCTTAGCACCAGGTACTAGTTTTGCCATAGTGAATAAACTGTGTTTATATCATGAACAATAGACATGTAGTATAAGCAGAAGAGCAGTAGCTAAGTCTTTTTTTTTTTTTAATTAGTAAATTGGTAAACGAATGAGGGAGAGTTTCCATAGTACCTTTGACTTGGGAAATTGTTAGTTTGTCATTATGGATGCATTTATATATGGTACATATTTATATGTATTTCTGTGGAAATTAAATGGGCATGTGATACTTTAATCCAAGGGCTTACAAATTTTTCTCTAAGGGGGTCAGAGAGTAGATATTTTTGGCTTTGTGTCATAGGGTCTCTGTTACAACTACTAAGCTAAGTAAGCTCTTGTAGTGTAAAAACAGTTACAGATAATACATAAGTGGATGGCAGTGGCTGGGTTCTAATACAATTTTATTTACAAAAAAACAGGCAGGAGCTCTAGTTTGCTGACCCTAGAATCTATCAAAATACCTTACTGCTTCTCCTAGTAGCAATTAAACTTCTTCAAGCCTCTTCTCTTAAAAAAAAAAAAAAAATCCCACATCACTGCAAGAAATTGTCTTATACTTACCATCTCTACATCCCTACCTCTCATTTACCCCCAGGGCCAGATAATCTGACCTCTGTGCTCACCGCCCTCTGAAATTGCTCTTATCAGAGTCACCAGCAATCTCCGTGTTGCTAAATACCTCAGAGACTCCAGTCCTCTCTTACTCTCACCACAGCTTACAACATAGCCGGCCACTCCTTGCTCCTGGAAACACTCCCCACTCTTAGCTTCTGAAACCTCACCGGATGGGTTTTCCTTGCATGGCAGTAGCCACTCTTTCTGCCATCAGTCTTCTCTTGACAGTCTCTACATGCTGAAGTTACTCAGGGCTCCGTCTTGGGTTCTGTTCTTCTCTCCTTTGGGGGCCTCATCCACTCTTTAGCTTTAAGTGACTTGCTGAAAACTCCCACCTTTATGCCTTCGGCCCAGAGCTTTCCCCCACCTACCCTTTTCCTGTCTCACATATCTAGTTGCCCACTTGACATTTTGGGTCTCTCAGGTGTCTAAAACATAAAGTACTGAATAAATATGACTGAATAAATAAATGAATTTACCTGGTTGCCCAACAGAAACCAGAGCCTCATCAATAACCCCTCCCTTTTGCTCACCTTATGCATTACCCAAATGTAAGCCTTCTCTTTCCTAACCATCTCCTGGATCTTTCCTAGCTCTGTATACCTAATTCCCAGGCAAGTACAGCTGTATCTGTTGCTGAGATATTTAAATATCAATTCTTCCATACTGGTTGCAAAGAGCTGCTAGTCTAAGCTCCAATTGTGTTGGCCTCACCTCTGGGTGCCAGCTGTCTATCCAGCCTGGCCTGGCAGAGAGATGTCTGCAGACCCTTGTTTTTGATTAGTCGCTCAGTCGTGTCCAACTCTGTGACCCCATGAACTGAAGCATGCCAGTCTTCCCTGTTCTTCATTATCTCCCATGGTTTTCTCAAACTCATGCCCATTGAGTTGGTGATGCCATCCAACCATCTCATCCTCTGTCATCCCCTTCTCCTCCTGCCTTCAATCTATCCCAGCATCAGGGTCTTTTCCAAGGAGTCAGGTGCTTTTCCCATCAGGTGGGCAAAGTATTGGAGCTTTGGCATCACACCTTCCAATGAATATTCAGGATTGATTTCCTTAGGATTTACTGGTTTGATTTCCTTGCTGACCAAAGGACTCTCAAGAGTCTTCTCCAGCACCACAGTTCGAAAACATCAATTCTGTAGACGCTCAAGGCTAAAATTATTATCCATCTATCCTGATGAATTAATGCTCATCCAAAACTGATTGTTAAAAATTTTAATATTACCCTTACCTAATACACTGTCACTAAAATATTCTAGCACTAGGAAATCATTTCTCACCCAGTTCACTGGAAAAGCCATCTAACTGAGCTCCCTACCTTCTCCTCCTGCCTCCTCAAGACTCTGCACAGCAGCCAGAATGATTTGTCTAAAGTACAAGTTGATTGCATCTCTCCTCTACTTAAAACCTTTAAACATGGATTGCCTTTGCTCTGTTCCTAGCTCATATCCGACTCTTTGCAACTCCATGGACTGCAGCACGCCAGGCTTCCCTGTCTCCTGGAGTTTACTCAAACTCATGGATAACCATCAAGATAAAACCCCAACTCCCTAATAAAGTTCAGCAGGCCCTTCATGATCTGACCCCTTGTCACCCTTCAAACTTCACCTCCTCAGAGGCGTCCGCTCTTTCTCTTATGGTTTCACCCATTTGTTTTCTTCATTGCGTCGATCACAATTTGACATTATGTTGATTTTTAAAAGCCCGTTTCCCCTACTGAAGTATCGGCTCCTGAGGGCAGATGCCATGTGTGGCTTATGCTCTGGTAGACCCCCTTGCCCTTGTCTATTTGTGAAGCTGATAAATCTGGTCCCCTGAATCTCTTCTAGCTTTGTCTCTTGCCCTTTCTCCCTTGAAATCTGTGGTTTGGGATATTCAAGGATCATTTGATCACAAGCTATTCTCAGTTCCTTAAATTTCCAGGCTACCCTTTGCTTGGAAGACTTTGCACTCTGGTGTCCTTTCCCCTGAACGCCCGCTTGACTTCCAGGAATCAACACTGTCATGATACCCTCCCCTTCAGGACATTTTGCCTGTTAATCCCTCCAGATCAGAACCCTCAATACTATCATTTAAATGCCTGTTTCCCTTTCTGCTTTCCTCACTAGATGGTAAGCTTGTAGAAGGCAAGAACCGTTTGACATTTTTCATAGTTGCGTCTAAGACAACTTGCTTAGTGCTGGCAAACATTTAGCAGGCCAATTCAGCCCTAAAGCACACACTCAAAGTCCTTGAGAGGGAGTCAGGGAACTTATACCCCTTTGGGTGTCGATGGCAACCCATTCCAGTATTCTTGCCTGGAGAATCCCATGGACAGAGGAGCCTGGCGGGCTACAGTCCATGGGGTTGCAAAGAGTAGGACACGACTGAGCAACTCCACTAAAAATACTATCTGTAAGTGGGATATCTTACCCCAGTAGTAAGGGGTTTTGTCTGTTTTTCCTAAGAATGGATTCTCCCTTCATGAAAATTTTCCTTAGTGCTTTTGTGATAGGCAGTGACTTCACCTGGAACTCATAGTTTGGTTTTATGGGAAGAAAGTGGTTCTTAGTGGGAAGTACAAAATATAGGTTACTAAAAAGATGTTTAGTGAGACTGGATTTTGTAATGTCTTAGAGGACACCAGAAGACAGCAGTTACCCTTCTTTGAAATAATTTTTTTTTGTGTTCATCCTGAATTCATGTAATTCGATTAAAAAAGAATCCCTTTCCTCTGCTTGTTAATGGTGGTTTTATGGTTTCATTTTGCTGAGCACATAAATATGTTATAATATAAACAAGCCAATGGTGTAATGAATCACTGCAGTCTTATTGTATGTATGTTTTTACTACAAATCTTGGGGGGTGGGAAAAGCTACTCATGCTTTGCATTTTAAAATTATGCTAATGTGATTAGTCATTATGATCCTACTTACTCTTCATGATGGATGAATGATGTCTAAGAATCCAGTGTACTTGTGAGGGACCTGATTAGTGCTTGAGACCCAATCAAGAAGCTGATGATGGATTCACATAACATATTAAAAAGTTACTTAAGACAGAAGGGTTGCTCATTGCTTATATAAGATTGTAGAGAGGAATAAAATAAGTGTAAATTGTCCTAACATATTTTTTAATTAAAAAAATTTATGAAGTATATTTGATTTTCTTTTTTTAATTTTTTTAATTTTTAATATATTTATTTCTTTTCATTAGAGGTTAATTACTTTATAATATTGTATTGGTTTTGCCATACATCAGCATGAATCCGCCACAGGTATACACATATTCCCCATCCTGAACCCCCCTCCCTGTACCATCCCTCTGGGTTGTCTCAGTGCACCGGGCCCAAGCATCTAGTATCATGATTTTCAATGTTCAGGTATACAGCAAAATGCTTCAGATACACACACACACATTCTTTTTCAGAATTTTCCACTCTAGTTTATTACAAGATATTGAATTTAGTTCCTTGTTCTATACACTGTGCCCTTGTTGCTTATCTGTTTTATATATAGTAGTGTGTATCTGTTAATCTGAAGCCTTTGCCCTTTGGTAGCTATAAGTTCTAATGTACATTTTTATTCTTCCATGAAAATATCAGCTGCTGCCATAACCTTTGAATATATTTTGCCAGGATATGTCCAGGCCACTTTATTTTTTTTTTTTTTTTTTGCAATCAAAATGTGAAAATGACAGAGTAAGCTACTGCTATTGTTTAGTAGGAAAATTCACACATTCACATCTGTAAACAGGTGTTTGCAAAGCCCAGACTTCAAAATAATTCACCCATTCTTGCATTTTGATGTTGCAATCAAGCAAAAATGAAAAACAGAAGGGACACATTTTGGTTGATTATTATCCTGCCAAATCAGATTGTTTCTGTTATTGTTTTAACACAAATATGAAGCTCAGAGAGCAAAGTGGGGAACAGGGAGAAAAATATGAATGTGTGTGAGGAGAGAGAAAGGGTGGGGTTAGAATTTTAAATGAGTCCAGTACATTGAAGACTTGCTTAATGCTCTCAGAAATAAAAGTCACTAGAAAAAGAAGTAGTTTAGAAAAGTAGAAAAGAAGCACTTTACATTCAGTTTTTAAAAGACTATTTTAGAAGTAGAACCCTCTTTTCAGAAGAAATTTTATGAAGAGTCACACAAATATATAAAATAGATAGGAAGAATATTTTTAGTAAACGTGTTAGTTCTTATTTATCACATTTTTCGAATTCACTGAAGAAACAAGACTTTTGATAATACCTAAAATTAAAATTAGGGGATTAGTAAAAATTTTCATCTTACATGAGCTTCAGCAACAAACTTATTTCTGTGATTTCTTCTTGTGCATTATCAAGATTCTTCTTGATCACAGTGCTAAACTGTGGGAAATAGAGTTCTTAAACAAGTTACCTGGTGATCTCAGTTCGTCATTCCATTTCTGTGACAAGAAGAAGCTGCATTTGTCCTGAGGGCTGCGCCAAGAGGTTTAACCTGAGGAGGCCATGAAGCATGTTGCTGGCCTCTATTGGGTTACCATTTTGTATGTGACACTTGAATATGCCTATTTTTCAAAATATTGTTTTATGGAGGTTAAAAATTAAGTGAAATTCCAGTGGAATGTTCGCTGACCCCTTGAGTCTCCCTCAGGGCTTCCCTGGTTGCTCAGACAGTAAAGAATCCGCCTGCAATACAGGAGACCTGGGGTTTGATCCCTGAGTTGGGAAGATCCCTTGGAGGAGGGCATGGCAACGCATTCCACTGTTCTTGCCTGGAGAATCCCATGGACAGAGGAGCCTGACGGGCTGTAGTCCATGGGGTCGCAAAGGGCTGCACATGACTGAGATTCTCCTCAAGGACATAGAACGGTGCGGGGTGTGTGGCGTCCTCACACTTGTGGCTGACCCTCTCTGAGTTGGAAATGTCTCCATTCTACAAGGAGGATTTTAATAACAGATTTGCTGGCCTCACCTGCTACAGGCATAAATGCTGTAATCTTTTTCCAATGTTTTCTATCTCAGTCAATGGCATCACCATTTTAGGAGCTGAGGCCCCTTCAACTTTCCCTCTTCCTCATCCCTAGCATGTAATACCTCATGAAAGTCTATTCATACCATCTCCAAAGTGTCTATGAAATCCATCCTCTCGTCTCCTCACTCTTCTACTGCAATGGCCTAAGACTTGAACCTTACCCTACCTCTCACAGCCAGAGCTTCTGTTCTGAGACACAGTTAGATCCGGTCATCCCCCTGGTTCAAAGCTAGTAATGCTGTCTTTCTCTTACCTGGTTGACAAACCCCTCAGCACAGTACAGGAGGCCCTTCACTGTCTGACCCCACCATTCTCCAACCTCACAGGCCCTGAACGCATCACACTAGATGCACCTTATTCTTTGCGTCTGTTTTCTTTGTACCCAGAGAACTCTTGGTCATCCTTCAAGTTCCAATCCAAACATTACCCCTTTCCAAAGCATTTCTTGAGGCTTCCCAAGTGGTTCAGTGGTAAAGAATGTGCCTGCAAATGCAGGAGTTCCAAGAGATGTGGGTTTGATCCCTGGGTCGGGAAGACCCCCTGGAGCAGGAATGGCAACCCACTCCAGGATGCTTGCCTGGAAGATTTCAGGGGCAGAGGATCCTGGTAGGCCGCAGTGCAAGCGGTCACAAAGAGTCAGATGTGACTAGCAACTGAGCGCACACAGAACATTTCTCGATTTCTTCCGCAAAGCAAACTGTCCCTCTTGAGCTTCCTCTACACCACTCACGCTTGTAGCATTTGCTCCATTTTCTTTTACTGGGATTATCTGTTTATGTCTCTCATTTCTCTGATATATGGTGAACTCTTAATGAGCAGACTGTCGCTCCTCCATTTTTTTATCCCAAACACCTACCATCACACTTGACATGTGCCTGGGACACACTTGACATGTGCCTGGGATATGGGAAGCTCTCAGTGTGTTTTCAGACTTTTCATTGCAGCACTTCACGTGGAGTTTGTTTCTGATCTGTACAGTGATAAACTAGCAGAAACCACAGCGCATTCTGTAGACTCCCTCTGCTCTAAATTGTCAGTTTCTTTTCTCCTTCAAGCTCTCCATGCCTTTGGACACCTAAATCTTTATCTTCCTCCAAGTGTATTAGCATATTTCCGACTTGAATTTCAGTTCAATTGAACTGAACTTCAAAACATCTTTTCTCTATGGTGTTTGCTTTCCCAAATTTATTTATTCTACTCTCTCCCACCTGATGTGATACTTCCCTGGTGTTTGGAATTTCAAAAAGAACTGATTTTCCTGGTTTTAGCAGGTCAGACTTTTGGGGAAGGATTATTTATCCTGTTCGATTTAACTTTGGTGTACAGACTCTTTCATTTTGTTTCCTCACTACATTGTATAATCCTTCCCAAGAGAGCGCACATGCAAGCTATCGCTGATTTGCAAATATTAGGTCTCCTGTCCCCATATTTCTTAGGCCTTGAAAATGCTGAAATAAGGTTGCAATCTGAATCAGTTTTGTATATTCATGGGAATATGCATCTGTTAGATTCTTTTCCTTGTCTGTCTTTACAATTCAATAAAATTCATCCCATGATATCGTTACTGCTTACAAACTCAGTTGTTATTCCTGGTCATTTGGATATTTTATAGGGTTTTTTCCTTTATCATCTTTTATTTGCTTCATGATTTTACTTGAAGAGAATTCAATAACACCTACCAGGATGGGTATTCTTTCTCAGACACTCAGTGGTATCCACCCCTTTTCAAGGCATAACATTTCCTATTTCCAATCCTCTCTGGGTTTGAAAAAAATAGCCTGGCAATGGTTCACTAAGAATTGTAATTTAATCCTTTGGAATAACAGGCTTTTCATCTGTGCTCCCTGCAATGATCCGAGATCTGCCACACAATCAGTTCCTTAGAAAAGAACAATGCTACTCAGAAGGAAAAAAAAGTACTGGCAACGTGGAAAAAAATACATATATATATATATAGCTGGTAAATATATATATATTTATATATATAATATATATGAGGCCATTTATAAAATTTATAAATTTAAATTAACCTTGAGAGTGAATGACATCATATTATGAATTATCACTACTTTTCAGAAGAGGAGTCGGAACATTTCTGACAGCAAATGAACTCGAACGAATGTCTATGCTTTTGATCCGGACTGTGTAAACACAGGCTCATAGCTAGGTAGTTTTGTGTTTATGTTGGTGGAGTCTCTAAAGTTATGCTTACAGTTCCAGGAACAATGTAATATTTAAGAAAAGACAAACACAGACCTAATTCTTACCTCTCATGGTCCTCGACCTTAAGAGTGTTTGTCCAGGTTGTTTGGTGTCCCTGTGTTTTATGGAGCAGGTTACTGTAAAAAAAAAAAAAAAAACTGCACAGGTACAACCCTGTACATCTATAACGTTACATGTATGTTTGTTTAAATGGGATAGGGCTGATGCCCTCCTCTTGAGACAATCATAGGTCATCAGCAATCTGCATAGTAATTTATCACCTCGTTTTCAGTCATTATCACTGTTGGTCAACCGTGTGTTCTACAGCCTTCACATCACAGATAGTTCACTGGAATTAGATGTTTTAAGATTCATTAGCATCACCATTATTACTACAAATCACACCATTTATTTAGCACCAACAACGTGCTGAAGAAAGCAAGTTGGCACCATCTAAAGTGGATAAGAAACAATCCCAAGTGTAAAAGGAGCCTGGGACTTGAGCTCTGGGCAAGGATGAGTGAGGGCAGATGACTGGCAGACTCTCAGGAAAAAGGCTACATTTTCATACCCAGAATGCAGCCTCCTGGAAGGACAAATACTTTGCAAAAATCCTTTTCTTTCTCCCAGTGGCCTGATAATCTATAGAAAGTAAAGATAACTGACCAGAAGGCATATTTAAGATGAATTTGGGCAAACTGCTCATGTTTATGGCACATTATTTTTTTTTTCTGCAAAGCCTATTGGAACTAGAACTCTCTTGAGTCTTTCTGAGCTGAAGTTGGTATCCGAATTCATGTGTCTCAGGCTCCCTCCTCTATCAACACTGGCTACCTGTGTGATGTCCAGAGAAGAGATCCGCTCAGTTAGTTGAGGTGGGGTGTGAGAAGCTGAGTCTGAATTTAACCCACAGAATACCATATAATACAAAAAGAGGCATTTCCTTCTGATCTAATTATTATTGCAATCAACTTAAGGTTCTACTATGCCTTATTTGGCATATAAAGGACAAGTCTAATGCTCCTTTTCCTTTCTATAAAATATAAACATTCAGAGTTCGATGACCCTAAATGTGATTATAAAGTTTGGCTTGGAAACTAAGTTAAAGAAAAAGCAGAGAAAGAATTTTTCTTGTCTTTCCTGGTATCAGCCCAAGCTTTGAACAATACTTAAGAATGAAAGAAATCATTTAGAGAGAATGTTTGTGTTCCTCTTTTGTACATTTATTTAATACTTTTATAAACTTTGAAAGTGAAACTGTTAGTTGCTCAGTCGAGTCTAACCCCTGGGGCCCCCATGAATTGTAGCCCACCAAGCTCCTCGATCCTTGGGATTTCCCAGGCAAGAATATGAAGTAGGTGGCCATTCCCTTCTCCAGGAGATCTTCCCAACCCAGGCATCGCACCCAGGGCTTCTGCATTGCAGGCAGATTCTTTACCATCTGAGCCACCAGGGAAGCCCCTAGTAAAATAATAATTAATAGTAGTAAAAATTCACTTTATTTTTATTGAGAATCAGTACATTTAAAGCCATCTTATATTTGATGAGTAAATCTGAATTATTAATGAAATTTTCAGTTTGTGTGAAAAATCATTTTTCTTATAAGAGATGTGATATAATTTTTAACATTTTTAAAAAGTTATGGAATAAACTATTATTTCTATTTGATCTTTCATATATCCTTTTGACTTCTGGTTATAAAATTAAGGCTAAAGACACTCTATATTTTAATAGGCCCAGGTTTTCTATAATGTCTAAATGTTCATAAGCCCTTTACTGTACTCCAGTTAGCATCTGTGCACGTAAGTGTAACTGAGAAAGAAGAAAAAATACCCTTTTCCACCTGAGTATTTCAGTTTGGTATTCTTGGTATGAGATGAGTACATTTTATAGAAAATGGCTGCAGAAGAAAAAACTAATATTTGAGAAGATAGAGTCCAAGAATTCTTAAGTATCTGAGAAGATTTTTTTAAGTAAAGAAAAAAAGGAAAAAAATGGTGGGCTCTTTCAGAAAATAAAGTGAACCAATATATTTTACCACTTATTTATTGTTTTGGAAAAAAGAATATACAAACCTGGACCAGCTAAAACACCCTTCCCACAATGACTGATGCCATTGACAAGGTTGCTATGTGCAGAAAGAAGACTGAAAAAGATGAGTACAAATATTGTGGGTTTTCATTGTTATGGTGAGAAACTAATGTTTTTAGACCTTGGATCTGAGAGGTAATTTACATGGCCGATTATGAGAACTCTCATGGAATGATTGTGCACCTGCATTTGGTCAAACAGAAAGAAAACTCTCTCACTGAGTAATGTACCATATGCAAATTGAGGGATCAAAGGATCACAACAGCTGGCATGCAAAGAATATTTTACAGATTCTTAGGGAGCACTAGTCTGGAGGCACTCAGACCTTCCACCAAGCTGGAAAAGTGTAGCTTAGATAACCTTAACTGGAGTCTGAATGAAAATGGCTTTTGGAGAAAGGGAGAAATGTTATGGCCAAAGTCCCAAACTCACTAGCATGGATAACATCATCCAGAAAAGTGAGAAGAGCCATTAACAAAATTATTAATTAGAATGTTTTTTACATTCCTTCCATCAACTGAAAACATGTTTAATATGCACTTTCCTTAATTTTTTTCAGTCTTTTCTTTCCTATTTTTTAAAATTTATTTTAGTTGATTTACAGTGTTGTGTTAATTGCTGCTGTATAGCAAAGTGATTCAGTTATATGCATATATACATTCTTTTCAAATTATTCTTTTCCACTAGGATTTATTACTGGATACTGAATACAATTCCCTGTGCTATACAGACCTTGTTTTTATCCATTCTGTATATAATAACTTTATCTGCTAGTCTCAAACTTCCCATCCCTCTCCCATACACTCTCCCCCATGGCAACCAGAAGTCTGTTTTCTACGTAAGTCTGTTTCTGTTTTGTAGGTAAGTTCATTTTTGTCATATTTAAATTCCACATATAAGTGATATTATATGGTTTTTGTCTTTCTCTTTCTGACTTACTTCACTTAGTATAATAATTTTTAGGTTTGTCCATGTTGCTGCAAATGGCATTATTCCATTCTTTTCTGTGGTTGAGTAGTATTCTGCTGTATATGTGTATATCGCGTCTTCATTATCCATTCATCTGCAAATGGACATTTAGGTTGTTTCCATGTCCTGGCTCTTGTTAATATTGCTGCTATATTTCAGCATTTATTGTTAGAAAAGATAACCTGCCTGAATTTCATAAAGACATATTGGTGAACTTCAGAAAGACATATTGATGAACAGAATAAAGATGTATCAGCACACTACTTATGTTTCCAGGGCAGAGTGGGCACATCTTGGGTCAACACATAGATTAAGTGACAGTAGTGCTTGAAGGCTCAGCTGTTACTTTAGCAAAGAAGTTATTATTCATCAGAAACAGACTGCTAACAGGACTGGAGAGATGGTGCGGTCTATGGAAAGACCATCTGTAGCTTCAACTTGCTCATCTGTTAAGTGGGGATAATAACACTTGCCCTGCCAGGTCATATTTGTTGTGAACATCAAACGAACTCTTAAGAGATGAACATACTCTATAATGTATAATATGTAATGTACATAATGTGAGGGATTATTCTTAATGAATGAATTAACTAATAGCTATTTTATAGGGGTTAGAGAAGTCCTAAATCCCCAAAGAGATTGATGTAATAATATCAGTAATTATTTTACCCTTGTATTTATTTAGTTAATAATCACATGCATCTCTTATTTAGGGAAGAAAGCTGAATTTCCTGTGTGAGCCACCCTTCTGCCTATATTCAAGTCTGCTTTCTTTGTGTTTGCATAACTCAGTGAACTCAGCCAAGATGTCAACAGGGAAGTCCTCTTTTTGATTCAAATGGGTTATTTTGGCATGTATGTCCTAACTCTAATCACTAAGACAAGACCAAAAAAAAAAACCCCAATGTCCCATTCCGTGTGATTCCAGAACCCTGGGCTTCCCTCATTCTTGGTCCACTGACCAAAAAAAAGCTACCATTTTAGCAAAATTTACACACACCACTGCTCTTCTATGTAAGTTTTAGAACAGCACATTCATAATACTATATTAAGAAGCATCATCAGAAACAATCAAGGTTCAATTGTGCTCACAGAGCAGCCCTTTATTTTTCTCTTTCTAGAAAATTCACAACTTGGCATCTGGTCACAAAATTTTAGAAGCCCTTGGCCATGCCAGTAAGCTTTGAAGTGTAGAGGTGGATAAGACCTGGGATAGAACTTTCTTGACCTAAATTTTACATGCTTATCATTTGGTAACTAATTTTTCTTGCTTTTTTTGTTGTTGTTGTTTCCTTTGAAAGAGGAGAAGGTTTTGTAACTGAATGTATATTTTGCAAAGGATTGATGCCTTTTTAATAATAAGCCTGAGCTATAATAGGGACCATGTGTAATACTCTCTACCTCTCTGGAAGTGCCTCTAGACTTGCAGTTCTGGAGGGCCCTGTTCTTTGCTGTTGTTCAGTCACTAAGTTGTGTCTGACTTGCGACCCCATGGACTGCAGCACATCAGGCTTCCCTATCCTTCACTATCTACCAGAGTTTGCTCAAAGTCCTGTCTGCTGAGTCAATGAAGCCATCCAGCCATCTCATCCTCTGTCACCCCCTTTTCTTCCTGCCCTCAATCATTCCCAGGATCAGGGTCTTTTCCAGCGAATCAGCTCTCCTTATCAGGTGGCCAAAGTCTTGGGAGCTTCAGCATCAGTCCTCCCAGTGAATCTTCAGGGTTGATTTCCTTTAGGATGCACTGGTTTCCTTGTTGCCTTCAGGAAACTCGGCTCTCTTGCTTTGTAAACTTAAGGCTCAAGGCCAACTCTGGGACCAATTTTTTCATTTGTGAAAAGCATTCTTGAGTTGAGGATCTCAAAGCCCCTTTCAGCTCTGAGCTACACCTTCAAAGATGATACAGTTTAGTCAGTGCATAATCCTTAAAAACACACTCTTCATATTTGGAACCTACCCTCAACATCTCTCATGAAGACAGTTCTTATCGCCTATATTAACTTGAATTTTCATTCAAACTTCTGCAACTGAAACCATCCATCAACAACAAAACCCCACAACTAAAATAGTGTTGCTGTTGTTGTTTTCAAAAGACCATTCAATTTCAACTTATTGGACTCATTTGCCTACTCTGTGGGGAAAACTGTATGGAGTATTTCACTGTGAACAATTACACTTTGAGTGATAAACATTTACTGTGATGATCACTGGAAAAGCAATGCTAATTATTGGTTAACCACCTTAGCTGGCTAATATCTAATCTAAGCTCTGTCATTAATGGGCTAAGTGGCCTAGAATAACCTTCAGTTTCCTTATCTGCAAAGTGGGAACTGAGCCAGTGACCCAGCTCTTGAAAAGTACTTGTAATCACTCGAGTCTCAGAGGGCAAATGATCATGGGCACCATCTGACACTCTTTGGAGGGTGCATTTACTCTTTGAGGCCGTTAAGGGAGCCATTTAGTACTGTGGCAGTGACTTGCTGATGCTGCCCCCGTGATCCCGAAGGCATAATGCACTGTCCGTATACCTCTTGCTTGCTTTGTGTGCATCAACTAATCTATCAGATGGTACCTTTGATAGATCAATTTGCTAGACACAAGTGGGTGGGCATTTTACTCCCAAACAGTACTTGGCTCTCTCCTGCTCTTAAAAGAATCAGAGGCAAACCCAAAAAGGCCTCTACGCAACACTCCTGCAGAGAACTTTGGGGTCACTTATGAAACAGAGTTGCTAACTGCTGTAACCTCCCTGCGGCACTATTGTATTCTCTGGTATTAAGAAGAACTACACTGAGTGGAAGTGCTGGAAGTCCCTTTTTGATTTTGACATTATTAATAATGGCTCTAGGGTATGAATGTCTCTCCACTCACGTGTCCTCTTCTCTTTCCATCTGGATTCAGAGAAAGCGGGACTTTGAAGAAGGTAAATCTACTTAATTTCCGGATCCCTTCCTATCTGCTCTCTCTTCAAGTAGCATTTTGATCAAATATTGATAGTCTCGCCTGTGTCATTAATTTTTCTTTGGCTACTCTTTTCTTTCAAACTCTGTAAAAGTCTCTAATTAAAAAAATTTTTAATTGGAGTATGGTTGATTTATAATATTGTGTTAGTTTCAGATGTACAACAAAGGGGCTCAGTGATACATATATTCACTCTTTTTCAGATTCTTTACTCACATAGGCTATTACAGAACATAGAATAAAGCTCCTTGTGCTACACTGTAGGTCATTGTTGGTTATGTATTTTATATACAGCAGTGTGTGTATATTAATCCCAAACTCCTGATTTATCCCTCCCCTCAATGTTTCTCCTCTGGTAGCCATAAATTTGTGTTTTCAAAACCTGTGAGTCTCTTCCTGTTTTGTAAATAAGATCATTTGTATCATTTTAAAAATCAGATCCCACATCTAATTGATATCATATGATAAATCTGACTTTCTCTTTCAGACTTACTTCAGTTAGCATGGTAATCTCCAGGTCCATCCATGTTGCCGCAAGCACTGGAGTGGGGTGCCATTGCCTTCTCCGCAAATGGCACCACTTTCTTCTTTTTATGGCTGAGTAATGCTTGATTTGTATATATGCATCATGTCTTCTTTATGCATTCTTCTGCTGATGGACATTGAGTTTGCTTCCATAATTTGACTGTTGTAAACAATGCTGCAGTGAACATTGTGGTTCATGTATCTTTTCAAACTATGGTTTCTCTGGAAATATACTCAGGAGTGGTATTACTAGAGCAAATGGTAGTTCTATTTTTAGTTTTTAAGGACCCTCCATACTGTTCTCCACAGTGGTTGTACTAATTTACATTTCCACCAACAGTATGGGATGGTTCCTTTTCCTCCACGTCAATTTCCAGCATTTACTATTGGTAGACTTTTTGATGATGCTTTTCTGATTGGGGTGATGTGATACCTTGTTGTAGTCTTGATTTGCATTTCTCTGATAATAAGTGATGTTGATCAGAAATGCTCTAATCTTCAATAGATCATACTCTCCCTCGACTTTGTACCCCTGTTTGCTCTTTTGTTTCTTTCCTAGTTATGCCTGTGAGAAGGAAATCCATCACAGTGTCCTCACTTCATCACTCACTCACTCCATAACCCACCATAGCCTGTGAATGTGGTCATCATTGATAATGGTCTAGGTCCTCTGGGTTTTCAAGAACCTGTGAAATGTTTGTGATCTATGAAAAAGTTGATTGGCTTAAATACAAAAAGAAATTAACTAGTACTAATTTCAAAGGGAAAATTTTTATGAGATGAATTTAATGTGGAATTTGGCATTTGATGGGGGCTCAAATGGTAAGTAATCTGCCCGCAATGCAGAAGACCTGACCTTGATCCCTGGGCCAGGAAGATTTTCTGGAGAAGGAAATGGCAACCCACTCCAGTATTCTTGCCTGGAGAATTCCTTGGACAGAGGAGTTTATGGGGTCGCAAAGAGTCAGACACAACTAACACACTTTCACTTTCACGCCAGAAATGAGTGTGTTTAGGATCTAGGAGAATTTTAAATAATGAGTCTGCTTTTTTCTTTCATGTCCCTAGCTAAGTAAAGAGTACATACCCCTTCAACAGCTCAATCCAGAAATCTGGGAGATGTGTTATACCTTTGTTCCCTCACATCTTAAATCCAGTCAGTCACCAATTCATTCCGTTCCTTTACTTTCTTGAATATGTCCACTTTTCTACATCTTTTAACAACATAGTTCTGGTTTTGCTACCCTCGTGCTTCATCCTTTTAGTGATTCCCATTAACTTGGGATGAAGCCCCCAATGCCACCATGACTCCTAAAGCCCACCGTCCTGGCCTCTGCCTGCTTCTCCAGCTCAGTTCCAGTCACGCCCCTCTTCCCTCTCAGTACATTAGCTGTAGCCAGAATGATGTGCATCTTAAATCACTCTGGCAAGACTCCTCCCCCCTTTTAGAAGGTGCTTCTTATTTTAGAACATCTTTCTACCCAGTCCTTGAACCTCCAGATCGTGTCAGCTGCTCCTGTGCCTGTCACCATCCACCACAATCACATTCTCATTGCAGTCTGGGCCTCACCTTCTGTAGCGCCCCAACACACTTTATTGTTTTAAATTTTATTGGTGTATAGTTGATTTACAATATTGTGTTAGTTTCAGGTGTACAGCTTAGTAATTCAGTTATACATATATTCATTCTTTTTCAGATTCTTTTCCCATGTAGGCTACTACAGAATATTGAGTTCCCTGTGCTATACAGTAGGTCCTTGTTGGTTATCTATTTTATATATATGGTGTGTGTGTATATTAATCCCAAGCTCTTAATTTTATCCCCTGCTCATGTTTCCCCTTTGGTAACCATAAGTTTGTTTTTGAATCTGTGAGTCTGTTTCAGGTTTTGTAAATAAGATCACTTATATCATTTTTTAAAAAGTCATTTCCACATATGAGTGCTATCATATGATATGTGTCTTTGTCTGACTTACTTCACTTACGATAATCTCTCAGCTCATCCATTTGCTGCAAATGACATTCTTTTGGTCTTTCTCTATGGCTATATATTCCCTCATATATATGTGCTACATCTTCTTTACCCTTGCATCTATTGATGGACATTTAGGTTGCTTTCACGTCCTGGCTATTGTAAATAGTGCTTCAGGGAACACTGGGGTGTGGGTGTGTGTATCTTTTTGAATATGGTTCCAATAGACTTTAAATTTTTGTTCAATGTGTTCAATGTTTTCTTTTTTTTCCCCAATACAAGTGCCTAGTATTTGTTAAGTACTTCCCTATTGTGTGAAGCATTTTTATATACACTATCTCACTGTAATCATTACAACTAGGTGAAAGTGGTAGTCGCTCAGTTGCGTCTTGATTCTTTGCAACCCTGTGGTCTGTCCGTGGAATTCCTCAGGCAAAAATACTGGAGTGGGTAGCCATTCCGTTCTCCAGGGGATCTTCCTGACCCAGGGACTGAACCTGGGTCTCCTGCACTGCAGGCAATTTCTTTACCATCTGAGCCTATTCCCTGGTATATATGTACCACATCGTCCTTATCCATTCATGGACATTTAGGTTGCTTCCATGTCTTGGCTATTGCAAACAGTGCTGAAATGAGCATTGGGGGTACATGTATCTATTTGAATTATGGTTTCAACACACTTTAAATTCTTTGTTCAATGTCTGTTTTCCCAATAAGAGTGCCTAATATTTATTAAGTACTTCCTATGCGTGAGGCATCTTTATATATACTATTTCATTTTAATCTTTACAACAACTATGAGGTAGGTTCTTTTTTATCTTTATTTTTATTTTTTTAATACTTTATTCTATTTTACAATACTGTATTGGTTTTGCCATACATTGACATGAATCAGCCACATGTGTCCATGATCTCCCAATGCCGAAGCCCCTCCCACCTTCCACCCCACACCATCTCCACGGATCATCCCGTACACCAGCCCCAAGCATCCTGTATCCTGTATTGAACATAGACTGGCGCTTCATTTCTTACATGATAGTATACATGTTTCAATGCCATTCTCCCAAATCATCCCACCCTCTCCCTCTCCCTCAGAGGCCAAAAGTCCGTTCTATACCTCTGTGTCTCTTTTGTTGTCTCACATACAGGGTCATCGTTACTATGTTTCTAAATTCCATATATATGTGTCTATTTATTACTCTAGCTTTATAAATAAAGAAACTGAAGTTCTGAGAAGCTGAAGGCCACATAGCTCGTGAAGGATAGATGAAAACTGGGACCTAAGCAGCCTGTATCCAGAGCCCATGTGTAACCATGATTAATATGCTTCAGTGAAGCAATAAACTCCCACAAGGGCAGAGGCAAGATCTTATACCCCCAGAGCCTGGCACAGGATTGGCATGTAGTAGGGCCCAACAAGGACTTGCTGATATACTTACTGCAGTGCCAGCTCCTAGAGTGGTCTACGGCCCACCACACTCTTCCCCTCATCCACCTCGCTAGACTTTTATCCCAGTGGGACTGCCCCCTTTTCCCCATCCCCTAGCCATATAAGCGGTTCCCTGTACAGGCCATAGTGGTTCACACGTCTGCCTTTTGTCTGTTCATTATGTTATTTCCCTCATTTGCTCATCCATTAATTCATTCGCTCACCATGCATCTGTTTACTGAATACGTGCTGAAGGCTCTGTGTGTGTGTGTGTGTACGCGCACGTGCGTGTGTGTGTGTGTATGTATTCAGGGACTTCAGTCCTGTCAAACTCTTTGCAACCCCATGGACTGTATCCCACCAGGCTCCTCTCTCCATGGCGATTCTCCAGGCAAGAATACTGGAGTGGGTTGCCATGCCCTCCTCCAGGGGATCTTCCTGACCCAGGGATCAAACCTGAGTTTCTTATGTCTCCTGCACTGGCAAGTGGGTTCTTTATCACTAGCACCACCTGGGAAACCCTAGGCAGTGAGAAAATTCCTGTGATAGGCTATGGAACACTAAAAGGATGTCTAAATAAGACTGGGGAGTCAAGAAAGGCTCCCAAGAGAGGTAACATTGAGATTGTGTCAAAGGCTACACGGCAGAGCTGCACGGCAAGCCCCTGTGCACCTGTCAGGACTCTGCTCTGTCTCTTCCATCGCTCTCTCCATGGCAGAGCATTCAGGGATATTGTGCTGCATGTCTTTAGAGGACTGCTTCTCCTATCAGTGAGGTCCTTTACTCTCTTTGTGTATCATCTCAGCACATGAGTTCCTGACACAGAAGAGACATCCAATAAAGCACTGATGAATGACCAAGTAACATCATGGTTCTTTTAGTGACAATATTCCTCTGAAATTCATTGTACAACTCTGTGCATTTACCTGAAACCATAGAATTTGGGTTCATACAAAGCTATGATTTTTCCAGTAGTCATGTATGAATCTGAGAGCTGGACCATAAAGAAGGCTGAGCACCAAAGAACTGATGCTTTTGAACTGTGGTGTTGGAGAAGACTGTTGAGGGTCCCTTGGACAACAAGGAGATCAAACCAATCAATCCTAAAGGAAATTAACCCTGAATATTCATTGGAAGGACTGATGCTAAACTGAAGCTCCAGTACTTTAGCCACCTGGTGTGAAGAGCTGATTCGTTGGAAAAGACTTTGATGCTGGGAAAGATTGAGAACAAGAGGATAACGGGGCAACAGAGGATGAAATGGTTAGAAGGCACCCTTGACTCAATGGGCATGAGTTTGAGCAAGCTCTGGGAGAGAGTGAAGGACAGGGAAGCCTGGCGTGTTGCAGTCCATGGGGTGGCAAAGAGTTGGACATGACTGAGCAACTGAACAACAGCAACAGTAGAATAGATATTTTCTTAACAAACAAATAAAAGGGATTTGGGGACCATTGACACCTAGCAACATGGTATCATTTTAGATACAGATATATGAACTCCATAAAAACACTTCTGTAAATTCACATATACACAGAGCCATATGGTTTTGTCAAATTTGTGAGTCTAATACCTTGAGGAGAGAATTCACACCGTCAGGCACATTCTCCTGAAAGCTCTGGATACTCGAGAATATTTCATGACAGAATGTTAGTACATTTTATGGAAGGCAAGATGATCCTCACGATTCTCCCATCAATGAGAAGGTCTTTCTCATTACTGAAATGGGCCCTAAATGTTAGGCAGGTAATGTGCTTTGTGCATGTGTAGAAAAAAAAAAAAGATGCCATTATACATCCTGGACTAACATCAAAGCACACATCTGTCACACTGTTCTTTTTGGGTTTGTCATATACAGGGCTCTTTAAAAATTGTAATGAGATGCAAACTTACCCCAATGTCCCCTTCTCTACTTAATATATGAAAGGCTGCTATGACTCTCTGGGGGCAAAGCTCTTATAGGAGCTGTTGAGGGTGATGCCTGGCATTCTGCTGTCCTGTGTCTCTGAATGTATTACATTGAGTTACCACTTTCTCTCTCAGGATGAGCTATCTCACCTGCCAAATCAGTAGGCTGGACTAGAGCAGGAGTCAGCAAACCTTTTTGGTAAAAGGTGAAACAGTAAATATTTTTGCCCTTGAATCACATGGTCTGTGTTGCAGCCACTTAACTCCATCACTGTAGAGTGGAAGCAGTCATCCAAATATGTAAACAAACAAGCATACCTACTCTCTAGTCAAATTTTCTTTATAAAAATGGTGGGCCAGAGTTGGCCAGCGGGTCAGAGTCACAGATGCCTGGACTAGCTGAATTCTAGCATCCCTTTTAAGCTTTTTTTTCTGCCATGGTGTTTGGTTTCAGTCATCCCAGGAGAGATCAGAATTCAGGGACAGCTGAGAAAAAGAGAGAAGCACACTTTAAGAAATCATTGGCTGGATGAGATGACTATATTTGACTTATCTTTTCACTTGAAATCTTTTAACTTTGTAGCATAATGCCCCTATTATATTTAGCAATTAGAGTGCCATCACAAAGTAAAATGTAAAACCATTATTCCTTGAAAAGGGAAAAGGCTTGTGGTATGAAATGATGCATGCAAGGAGTGTGGGTGATAATTTACTCATATAATCATTTCTATTTCAGTTCTATGGCAAGTATTTCTGGAGATGGCTCACACAGCAAGGAGATCTTTAAAGATGTGCACACCATAATTAACCTTTTTATATACTCTGATAGAAATATCAATAGTCTTTTCTCTGGAAGCAGTTTTAACTTTACTTATGGTCTACGGAATGGTTTGAATTAAAGAATGATGATTATAAGGAGAAAAAAACCTTTATATACTTTGAGCTTAAAACAAAACATGCATATTCTTCCCATTACTTTTATTTCATAGTTAAGTTCTAGACAATGAAAACTCTGTTTCTTTTTCTCCCTGGCAGAGGAGATTAGACAACTTACTGGCTAGTACTTCTGAAGCACATAGATCAGTGATTCCCTAAGCATGGTCTCTGGACCAGCAGCAGCCTCACTAGGGACTTAGGAATGCAAATCCTCCAGCCCTCCCCCAGACCTACTGAGCGAGAAGCTCTGAGGTTGAAGCCCAGGAGTCTGTATTTTAACAGACCCTCTAAGTGATTCTGATGCCCAATCAAGTTTAAGAACCACCAGCATAGATGATCACTTTCTAGAAACAAAAGTTAAAGGGAAGACTTGACCTCATGCAAACAGCAGAATGACCCTAGAGTAGGCACACTCAAAAAGTGCAGAATAAGGACAATAAGGCTAACATATATTACAGGCTTTCCCCATGGCTCAGTGGATAAAGAATTTGCCTGCAATGCAAGAGACCCAAGAGACGCAGGTTTGATCCTGGGTCAGGAAGATCCCCTGGAGAAGGAAATGGCAACCCACTCCAGTATTCTTGCCTGGAGAATCCCAAGGACAGAGGAGCCTGGCAGGCTATAGTCCAAGGGGTCACAAAGAGTTGGATATGACTGAGTGACTAAGCACATACACAAATAATTACAGGAAGAAAGAGGCTGGGAAAGAAAAACAATAGGTAGAGATAGAACTTGGATGAGTAAGAGCTAGAAAATCCCAGAGGTTCCATTTGCAGCTGAAGTTGAGCTCATAGACATCACCATCCCTTCCAGTCTCAAAGTCACCCATTCAACAACCCTGCCCATGATTGAGGGGTGAGGACTATGCTAGGCAATGGGGACATGGGGATGAAGAAGATAACTATTCCTGTCTGCAAAGAGGTGATGGTCTTAGAGTGAAAATGAAAAGAAGCAGCTCCTCCGAGAATTTACAAGTACCTAATAGTCAAAGTCAAAGGAGAAGCAGGATGGCAGGAGAATACAGACAAGGTGAAGAGAACAAAGATGAAAGAGGATAAATAAGAGGATGAAAAGAATGAGCATCAAACAGTTTTCTTTGTGTTAAGGCGTTGAGGAAGCTGTCCTTCCAATCCCTCCCATGACTCAATGGTAAGCTCTGCTGTGACTTGTGGATACGGATCTCTAACAAATTGTTGATGCCTCACTGGCCCAGTGAACAGAACTGCAAAACTGCAACCAAGAGCCTTCCCTTCTCTTCCTTTATGATGCTTACAGCTGGCAAAAGCAGAAGTAACACAGACATGAAGAACATTAGGTTATGTATGTCAAAAACAATATGATCTTATTCCAACATTACCTGGTCATTCTTCTAGCTCTGTGGCATAGTGTTAATAAACTTAGAGCCTCATCTTAATGTCACCTTTAGGTTCATAAGGAGAGTGTTACAGATGAAAGCATGTTATTAGTAACCCCTTCAAATCAAACATCATAGTGCTTTTAGATTTGGATAATTTCTAAACACCCCTTTGTCAAACAGACTCAGATGTTCTAGAGAATGACTTTATTGCTTTATAGAATAATGTCTATTATTGTTTTAAAAATTTCAAGAAATACAGGAAGGTACAAAGGAAGAGGTAAATAATTTCCCAAAGTAAAGATTACTAAATTTGGTGAACAAATATAAATACAAATAGAATGACAGGTAATTTTAGAAATGGTTTGAGAAAGAGGGATCACACAATACCTGTTACCATTTGAAACCAAGTTTTTATTTTGGTATAATTTTAGATTTACAGAAACATTACAAGAATACTACAGAGTATTACCAGCTTCCTCTCCTTTTAACATATTACATTACTGTGGTACATTTAACACATTTAAAATCAACATCGATACATTATGATTACCTAAATTCAAGACTTTGTTTGCATTTTGCAGTTTTTCCACTACTCTCTCCTTTCTGTTCCAAGATTCACATTGCAGTTACTTGTCAGGTATTCTATTAGTCGAGTTTCTCCAGAGAAGCAGAACCAATAGGAGTACAGCTGCTTTACAATGTTGTGTTAGTTTTTGCTGTACAACAGAGTGAATCAGTTATATGTATCCATGTATCCCTTTTGTGGATTTCTTCCCATTTAGGTTACCACTGAGCACTGAGTAGAGTTCCCTGTGCTATACAGTAAGTTCTCGTTAGTTATCTATTTTATACATACTAACAATATCAGTAGGGTATACACATCAATCCCAGTCTCCCAATTCATCCCATAGCCCCCTTCCACCTTTGTCTCCATTTGTCTTCCATCTATGTCTCCATTTCTGCTTTATAAATAAGATCATCTATACCATTTTTCTAGATTCCACAAATATGCATTAATATACAATATTTGTGTTTCCCTTTGACTTACTTCACTCTGTATGACAATCTCAAGGTCCATCCACATCTCTGCAAATGGCACAATTTCATTCCTTTTTATGGCTGAGTAATATTCCATTCCAGTGTATATGTACCACATCTTCTTTATCCATTCATCTATTGAGGGACACTTAGATTGTTTCCATATCATGGTTCTTGTAAATAATGCTCCAGTGAACACTGGGGTGCATGTATCTTTTGAATTATGGTTTTCTCTGGATATATGCCCAGGAGTGGATTGTTAGGTCATATGGTAGTTCTATTTTTAGTTTTTATGGAACTTCCTGACTACTCTCCATAGAGACTTTATCAATGTACATTCCCACCAACAGTGTCAGAGGGTTCTTTTTTTCTCCACACTGTCTCCAGCATTTATTGTTTGTTCATTTTTTGATAATGGTCATTCTGACTGGCGTGACATAATACCTCATGTAGTTTTGGTTTGCATTTCCCTAACAATTAGTGATACTGAACATCTTTTCATGTGTTTGTTGGCCATCTGTATGTCTTCTTTGAAGAAATGTCTATTTAGGTCTTCTGCCCGTTTTTGATTGGATTGTTTGTTTTCTTGATGTTGAGCTCCATGAACTATTTATATATTTTGGAGATTGATCCCTTGTCAATTGCTTTTCTTTGCAAATATTATCTCCCATTCTGAGGGCTGTCCTTTCATCTTGTTTATGGTTTCCTTTGTTGTGAAAAAGCTTTTAAACATAAGTAGTTCAATTTGTTTATTTTTATTTTATTTTCATTTCTCCAGGAATTGGGTTAAAAAATATCTTGCCGTTATTTATATCAAAGAGTTTTCTGCCTGTGTATTTTCCTCTTTGAATTTTATAATGTCTGGCCTTACAGTTAGGTCTTTAATCCATTTTGAGTATATTTTTCTGTATAATGTTAGGCAGTGTTCTAATTTCATTCTTTTACATGTCCAGTTTTCCCAGTACCACTTATTGAATCTCTTGCATTTTTATTCTAATTCTGTGAAAAATGCCATTGGTAATTTTATAAGGATTGCATTGAATCTGTAGATTGCTTTGGGTTAGTATAGTCATTTTTACAATATTGATTCTTCCAATACAAGAATGTGGTACTGATGTGAACATGGTACTGATATATCTCTTTATCTATTTGTGTCATCTTTGATTTCTATAGTTTTCTGAATACAGATTTTTTTTTGCTCCTTCAGTTCAGTTCAGTGCATTCAGTCACTCAGTCGTGTCCAACTCTTTTCACCCCCATGGGCTGCAGCATGCCAGGCTTCCTTGTCCATCACCAATTCTTGGAGCTTGCTCACACTCATGTCCATTGAGTCAGTGATGCCATCCAACCATCTTACCCTCTGTCGTCACCTTCTCCTGCCTTCAATCTTTCCCAGCATCAAGATCTTTTACAAAGAGTCAGTTCTTCACATCAGGTGGCCAAAGTATTGGAGTTTCAGCTTCAGCATCAGTCCTTCCAATGAATATTCAGGACTGATTTCCTTTAGGATGGACTGGTTGGATCTCCTTGCAGTCCAAGGGACTCTCAAGAGTCTTCTCCAACACCACAGTTCAAAAGCATCAATTCTTTGCCACTCAGCCTTCTTTATGACCCAATTCTCACAACCATACATAGCGACTGGATAAGCCATAGCCTTGACTAGACGGACCTTTGTTAGCAATGTAATGTCTCTGCTTTTGAATATGCTGTCTAGGTTGGTCATAGCTTTTCTTCCAAGGAGCAAGTGTCTTTTAATTTCATGGCTGCAATCACCATCTGCAGTGATTTTGGAGCCACAAAAATAAAGTCTCTCACTGTTCCATTGTTTCCCCATCTGTTTGCCATGAAGTGATGGGACCGGATGCCATGATCTTAGTTTTCTGAATGTTGAGCTTTAAGCCAACTTTTCACCCTCCTCTTTCACTTTCATTGAGAGGCTCTTTAGTTCTTCGCTTTCTGCTATAAGGGTGGTGTCATCTGCATATCTGAGGTTATTGAGACTTCTCCCGGCAATCTTGATTCCAGCTTGTGCTTCATCCAGCCCAGCATTTCACATGATGTACTCTGCATATAAGTTAAATAAGAGAGTGAAAATATGCAGCCTTCACGTACTCCTTTTCCAGTTTGGAACCAGTCTGTTGTTCCACGTCCAGTTCTAACTGTTGCTTCTTGGTCTGCATATAGGTTTCTCAGGAAGCAGGTAAGGTGGTCTGGTATTCCCATCTCTTTCAGAATTTTCCACAGTTTGTTGTGATCCACATAGTCAAAGGCTTTGACATAGTCCTCCTTAGGTAGGTTTATTCCTAGGTATTTTATTACTTTTATTATAGACAATCCCAATGGTAAATGGGATTGTTTCCTTAATATCTCTTTCTGATCTTCTGTTGTTAGTGTATAGGAATGCAAGAGATTTCAGAGTATTAATTTTGTATCCTGCAACTTTACTAAATTCATTTGATAGCTCTAGGAGTTTTCTGGTGGCCTCTTTAGGATTTTCTATGTGTAATATCATGTCATCTGAAAACAGTGACAGTTTTACTTCTTTTCCAACTTGGATTCCTTTTATTTCTTTTTCTTCTATGATTGCCATGGCCAGTACTTCCAAAACTATGTTGAAAATACAGGTGAGAGTAGCTACACCCTTGTCTTGTTCCTGATCTTAGAGGAGATGCTTGCTTTCAGTTTTTCACCATTGAGAGTGATGTTTGCTATGGGTTTGTCATGTGGCAGTAATTTCCCTCATGCTCACTTTATGGAGAATTTTTATCTTGAATGGGTGCTGAATTTTTCAAAAGCATTTTTGCATCTATTGAGAAGGTTGTATGGTTTTTATTATTCAATTTGTTAATATGGTGTATCACATTGATCTGCATATATTGAAGAATCCTTGCATCACTGAGATAAATCCCACTTGATTGCAATTTCCCCTTTTTATGGCTATTAGCATTTATGTTATATATTGAGGTGCTCTTATATTGGGTACATAAATATTTACAATTTTTATATATTCTTGGATTGAATCTTTGATTGTTATGTAGTGTCCTTCTCTGTTTCTCGTAATAGTCTTTACTTTAAAGTTTAGTTTGTGTATGGCTCACTTGATTTTGGAGGCTAAGAAGTCCTAAGATTTGCATTTAGCCAGCTAGAGACTTAGGGTAACCAATGTGTAGTCTCACTCTGAAAGCAATAAGCTGAAGCCTCAGGACAACCTTATGTTTCAGTTCAAGTCCAAAGACTAAGAAAACACAAAAACGATGCTCCAGAGCTCAAATCAGTGAGGCAAAAGGAGTTCCTCCTTATTCAACTTTTTCGTTCTGTTCATGTTTTCAATTTATTGGATGAGGCCCACTCACATTAGGAAGGGCAGGCTGCTTTGCTCAGTTTTACCATTGAAATGTTAATCACATTCAGTAATACCTTCACAGACATATCCAGAATAACGTTTGATCAAAAGTCTGGGCATCCTGTGACCCTGTCAAGTTGACACACATTAATCATCACAGGTACACATACTATTGGTAATATATTAATTTTTACTATTATAATTATTTCAACTTACTGTTAGATCATTTCTTAAAATTCTTATGGTAAACAAACAGCTCTCTAGCTTTCCCTACTCATTAGATCAACTGGATACTTTCCTAGAGTCAACTGTATTTGAACCCAAACCTTTAAAATCATATAACTTCATTGAATTTTATGAAAAAAAAGATAAAATACCAATGCAAAAAGAATGAATCATTGTTTCATAAAGACTAGGCTGAGCGTTAGGAAGACTAGGTATAACTTGCTTTAAGTTTAGCTGGTAAACTAGTGGGAGGTAGCAGAGGACCTCAGAGGGGAGGATGCAGCACTCAGATTCCCTCCCAATGTTTTTCGGTTCTTGTTTCATTTTAAAGAAATCGAAACTGAAAATCCTGGAGAGTTTCTTATTAGTGTATTTCATGCAAAAAAGATGGCCTGGGGGAATTCCAATCAGGCAACTGCACTCAAAGAAAAGATCTTGGCCCCAAATTGAAAGATTGGCAAATGGCTATATATATGTTATATAAATATGTTAAAATATGCATTTAGGGAAGATAAAATAGTTCCAAAGATAAAGAGTGTGATAGTTGTACAATGATGTGAATATGTTTGTGTCATAGAATTGTACACTTAAAAATGCATAATACATTAAACTTTATGTTATCCATATTTTATCACACTCAGAAATATTAAATATGAAAATTAGGTTTATTTTTTCATATTCTGTGTGTCAGCAAGTTTTTTAAACTTACAAATGATTATATTTGATAAGAGGGTTTATTCTGTATTAAGTTGACTTTTATTTTAATTCAGTAGAAGAAAAGGATAACAATATGAAATTGAATGATTTGATGTAAAAGATCCCTTCTGTGATTTTTCAGTAAGGAGACCTTAAATCTCCAACATTGCTCTAAATTTGAAGAAAAGAGTGCTAGTAAAAAACCTATAAGAGGTGAGAGTAGTGTTTCTCAATCTAAGGCAGTGCCAAGTTCTTAGGATACTTTTAGAAATGCAAGGAGATATTTTTGGTGGTCACAATAACTGGCATTTACTGACTGGGCTGCAGAGATGCCAAACATCTTACAGTGCACAGAACCTTCAGAATATCCAAGACACGCCCCTCCCAGACGCCACTA
Source organism: Nanger dama (assembly GCA_917880005.1). Classification (NCBI taxonomy): domain Eukaryota; kingdom Metazoa; phylum Chordata; class Mammalia; order Artiodactyla; family Bovidae; genus Nanger; species Nanger dama. The sequence goes on from CAKJTW010000007.1 coordinate 46,196,003, forward strand.
ATCACTCAGTGATCAATACTGAGGTAGAGCCAATATAGTTTTAAAATTATGCTTCAGTTTTGCATCATTTCTGTTGACTTTCTTATGAAATTTGAAGAAAGAGACACTAGTTTACTTTCTCTCACCTCGCTCCTTCTAACCTTACTTTTGATTAGTTTTACTATTCTGTACAGTGCTTGGGTTTATAACACTCATCTCCTGTTCTGAAACCATCATTCAAACAGTTGTTTACTCTTGATCCTCTTCTAAATAATTTGGTGCTCAACACCAGATCTTTCCATGCCCTGGCTTTTCTATTTCTGCACTCTTTACTTTGATTCATCTACTAGGTTGCCTTGAGTTTGTCATACAATATATATTTTCTTTAATTGGAGTATCATTGATTTTCAATGTTGTGTTTCAGGTTACATATCATACAACAGTTTTAAATTTTTATTCCAAGAAAAGCTCATGGGTTTTTATTTCTTTATGTTCTTTCATCTTATTATCTATTTGCATTTATTTTAGGAGGTAACTTGACTGGGTTTAAAACTTTCAAGTCATGCATTCATATTTCCTCAGAGTTTTATAGACACTGCTGTACTGTCTTTGGTTTTCAGAGTGGGGTTGGAAAGTAAAATTTGAAGTTTAGTCAGTCAGTCACGTCTGACTCTTTGCTACCCTGTGCACTGTAGCCCTTCAGGTTCCCCTGTTCACAGAATTCACCAGCCAAGAACACTGGAGTTGGTTGCCATTTCCTTCTCCAATGCCTGTATTATCATTTTAAAGATTTTTAAGTTTTATTATAAATAGAGCATTAGATTCAAAGATTAAATATAAAACATGTAAATTATAAATAACCAAAATTAAAACCGTTTAAATAGTCAAGCACCAAAAGAATCACCAATATGCATCTGCCTGTGGATTCCTTCTCTGTTCTATTTCTTCTCTTCCCCCTGAGGGAGCAACTTTCCTGTATGTTTATCCTGCCTTTGCAATATTCCAAACAGTTTTATCATAATGTGCATATCCATAAAGAATAAGGGCTTCCCAGGTGGCCCTAGAGGTAAGAACATGCCTGCCAATGCGGGAAATGTAAGAGGCTCGAGTCTGCTCCCTGAGCTGGGAGATCCCCTGGAGGAGGAAATGGCAGCCCACTCCAGTATTCTTGCCTGGAGAATCCTATGGACAGAGGAGCCTGGTGGGCTACAGACCACAGGGTGACAAAGAGCTGGAAGCGACTTAGCATGCACGCATAAATAATATATTATTTCACTATGCCTTTTAAAATTTCACTTAATATTTCTAAAGATTCATCTCTGTCACTTTGTGTTACTATAGAGCACTCTTTAATAGCATTATTGACAATTAATTTACACACCATAAAGTTCACCCATTTAAAGTTTATAGTTCAACAACTGGCAGTATATATACAGACTTGTACAACCATCATCATTTTCTAATTTTAGAGTCATCACTTCCCAAAAAAACTTTATGCCCATTAGCAACCATTCCTAATCTCTTCCTTCCTTTTTTTTTCCATACTCTGTCTCACCACCACTGATCTGCTATACCATCTGTATTATATATAAAGTTTCCATGTATTTTTGGGTTACTCTCTGTTTCATTCTGTCACTCTCCATTTGTCGACTTTTCTAACTCTCTGCCAAAATCACACTGTTTTCATTATTATAGCTTTCTAGAAGATCTTCATACCTGGTACAAATTGTTACACTCAAATTCTTTAGGAGATTCAGTTTTTCTTAGGTTTCTGTCTTTCCTTATACATTTTAGAATTAGCTTGCCCATTCCATGAAAAATTCTGCTAAGATTTTAAAACTATAGGCCAATTTGAGGGAATATCTTTAAAATATTAAGTATTGCTATCCATAATGTGGTACATCTTTTCATTTATTTAGGCCCCTAATGACTTTCAAGTTTTATTCTTTTCTCTAGGTAAACCTTGTATGCCTTTTGTTAGATTTATTCCTAGAGACCTTATGTTTTTGCTGGAATTATAAATTGTACCTTTTAATTATTACATTTTAAAATGTTGATGGCCACTGTTTGGAACGGCAATGAACTTTTGCATGTTGGTCTTAGAGCTGTATATAATAGGAGTAACGTTGCTAAAGTCTTCTGTTATTGCTAATATGTTGTTTTTAGATTGTTTGTGGTTTTCTGTATATGTAATCATAGTAACTGCAACTAGTGTTGGGTTTGTTCCTTTCTAGTCTTTGAAGTCTTTATTTGCTTTTCTTATTGTCTGGCTAGAGCCTTCAGCTTTAGTGATGATCAAAACATGATAGCAAGCAAATGTCCTTTTTCTGATTTTAAATGGGATGCTTCTAACTTATCAACATTAAGAATGATGTTTACTGAAGCTTTAGTAGATATCTTCATTCAAGTGAAGTAAAAATCCTCTTCCATTCAAAGTCTGCAAAGACTTTTCATGCTGAATCAAAGCTTAACTTTATCCAATTTTTTGAGGGGGTTTCTATTGAGATTATATATTGGTTTTTCTTTTTAATCTATTATGGTGGGTCACAATTCTAGATTTTCTAATGTTAAACTACTCTAGCATTTCTTGAATAAATCCAACTAAGTCATGATAAATAAACTAAAAAAAAAAAAAACCAGTGGATTTGATATTTTGTTTAGCTTGTTGAGTGAGATTGGTCTATAATTTCTATTCTCAGATTGTACCTGTCTATTTTGGGTACTCAGATTATATAGAATGATTTACAGAGTAGTTCTTGTTTTTCTACTTGCTGAGTAAATCCATAAAAGATAGAAATTACCTGTTGAATGTTTAGTGATTTCCTAAATCCTATAAAATTTCCTGGAGCTGGTCTTTCCTTGTAGGAATATTTTAAATTATTGATTCAATTGCTTTAATAGTTTTAGGACTATTCAAGTTTTGTAATTCTTAAGTCAGTCTTTAAGTTATGTTTTTCTAAGAATTGTTTTATCTAGGTTTTTAAATTATTGGCATAAAATCGCTCATGGTATTTTCTTTCTGCACTCTATCTATATTTACATTCCCCTTTTAGTCATTTTGTACTCTCTTTTTTCTTAATTGGTTTTGCAAAAGGATTGTCTCTTTCATTAGTCTTTTCAAAAGTTAAATTTTAACTTTACTGATGTTTCTATTGTACTTTTGTTTTCAATTTCATGGAATTCTCTTATTTTCATTGTTTCTTTTGTTCTATTTGTTTATTTCTTGTTCCTTTCTAAATACTTAAGATGGATGCTTGGTTCATTTTCAGATTTTCCTGTTGTAAGCATTATGGCTAACAGATATCACTCAAAAATAGTAGTCTTGACACGTTAATTTTCATTATAATTTAGCTATACTTAAAAACTTCATTGATTTCTTTTTTAAAAATTTTATTGGAGTCCAGCTGATTTACAAAGTTGTGCTAGTTTCTGCTGTGCAGCAAAGTGAATCAGTTATACATGTACATATATCCACTCTTTTTTATATTCTTTTCCCATATAAGTCATTACAGAGTACTGAGTAGAGTTTCCTGTGCTTTATAGCAGGTCTTTGTTCTTAGTGATGCTTTCTAAGGCCCTACTTGACTTCACATTCCAAGATGTCTGGCTCTAGATTAGTGATCACATCATCATGATTATCTGGGTCATGAACATCTTTTTTACAGTTCTTCCATGTATTCTTGCCACCTCTTCTTAATATCTTCTGCTTCTGTTAGGTCCAAACCATTTCTGTCCTTTATCGAGCCCATCTTTGCATGAAATGTTCCCTTGGTATCTCTAATTTTCTTCAAGAGATCTCTAGTCTTTCCCATTCTGTTCTTTTCCTCTATTTCTTTGCATTGATCGTTGAAGAAGGCTTTCTTATCTCTTCTTGCTATTCTTTGGAACTCTGCATTCAGATGCTTATATCTTTCCTTTTCTCCTTTGCTTTTCACCTCTCTTCTTTACACAGCTATTTGTAAGACCTCCCCAGATCTTTATGCAGGTCAGGAAGCAACAGTTAGAACTTGACATGGAACAACAAACTGGTTCCAAATAGGAAAAGGAGTACGTCAAGGCTGTATATTGTCACCCTGCTTATTTAACTTCTATGCAGAGTACATCATGAGGATCGCTGGACTGGAAGAAACACAAGCTGGAATCAAGACTGCTGGGAGAAATATCAATAATGTCAGATATGCAGATGACACCACCCTTATGGCAGAAAGCGAAGAACTAAAGAGCCTCTTGATGAAAGTGAAAGAGGAGAGTGAAAAGGTGGCTTAAAGCTCAACATTCAGAAAAAAGATCATGTCATCCGCTCCCATCACTTCATGGGAAATAGATGGGGAAATAGTGGAAACAGTGTCAGACTTTATTTTGGGGGCTCCAAAATCACTGCAGATGGTGACTGCAGCCATGAAATTAAAAGACGCTTACTCCTTGGAAGAAAAGTTATGACCAACCTAGACAGTATATTCAAAAGCAGAGACATTACTTTGCTGACTAAGGTCCGTCTAGTCAAGGCTGTGGTTTTTCCTGTGGTCATGTATGGATGTGAGAGTTGGACTGTGAAGAAGGCGGAGCACCAAAGAATTTATGCTTTTGAACTGTGGTGTTGGAGAAGACTCTCGAGAGTCCCTTGGACTGCAAGGAGATCCAACCAGTCCATTCTGAAGGAGATCAACCCTGGGATTTCTTTGGAAGGAAACTAAAGCTGAAACTCCAGTACTTTGGCCACCTCATGTGAAGAGTTGACTCATTGGAAAAGACTCTGATGCTGGAAGGGATTGGGGGCAGGAGGAGAAGGGGACAACCGAGGATGAGATGGCTGGATGGCATTACCGATTCAATGGACATGAGTCTGAGTGAACTCCGGGAGATGGTGATGAACCGGGAGGCCTGGCATGCTGCGATTCATGGGGTCACAAAGAGTTGGACACGACTGAGTGACTGAACTGAACTGAACTGACTGATAGCAGGTCTTTATTAGTTATCTATTTTATATAGTAGTATATATATGTCAATCCCAGTCTTCCAAATTATCCCTCCTCCACCTTCATCTTTCTCTACTGGTAATCACAAGATTGTTTTCTACATCTCTGACCCTAAATAAGTTCATTTGTACCATTTTACAAGATTCTACATATAAGCGATAATCATGTATTTGTTTTTCTCTGTCTGACTTCACTTAGTATGACAATCTCTAGGATCCATCCACGTTGGTGCAAATGGCATTACTGCATTCTTAACTAATGGCTGAGTAATATTCCACTGTATGTATGTACTACATCTTCTCTATTCATTCTTCTGTCAGTGGATATTTAGGTTGCTTCTATGTCCTAGCTGTTGTAAACAATACCGCAATGCATGCTGGGTGCACGTATCTTTTTGAATTATAGTTCTCTCTGGCGTGATGTGGTTCATGGGGTCGCAAAAAGTTGGACATGACTGAGTGACTGAACTGAACTGAATTGGATATATGCCCAAGAGTGAGATTGCTGGATCACATGGTAACTTTTTAAATATCTTAAGGAAATTTTTATTGTTCTCCATAGTTGCTGTACCAATTTACATTCCCACCAACAGGGTTCCCTTTCCTTCACACCCTCTCCAGCATTTATTTATTGTTTGTAGAGTTTTTGATGATGGCCATTCTGACTAGTGTGAGGTGATACCTCATTGTAGTTGAAATTTGCATTTCTCTAATAATTAATAATATTGAGCATCTTTTCATGTGCTTTTTGGCTATCTAAAAAATGTCTTTGTTTCACTCTGCTGCTAAGTCACTTCAGTCATGTCCGACTCTGTGTGACCCCATAGACGGCAGCCCCGTCCCTGGGATTCTCCAGGCAAGAACACTGGAGTGGGTTGCCATTTCCTTCTCCAATGCATGAAAGTGAAAAGTGAAAGTGAAGTTGCTCAGTCGTGTCCAACTCTTTGCGACCCCATGGACTTCAGCCTACCAGGTTCCTCCATCCATGGGATTTTCTAGGCAAGAGTACTGGAGTGGGATGCCATTGCCTTCTCCACTTTGTTTCACTCTAAGATTTGATAATACCTATTTCCTCTCAACACTGAAAATATATACATATATATATATGTGATTCTATTGCCTTCTGTTTCCTGTTGTTATAGTGGAACAGTCTGCTGTCTATGAAATAATCATTTCTTTGTGATATCTTTTTGCTTTGGCCACTTTAAAAAAGTTTGTCTTTGTTGCTCTACAGAGGCATTAAGAGGTGACATCTAGGCATTGATTTTCCTGTCATTTCTCCTGCTTGGGAACCTATGCTTTCCAAAAATGTAGATTAACAGCTTGCAGTATTTCTGGAACTTCTTAGCTATTATCACTCCTTGATTAGCTTTATTCTCTCTTTTTGTGAATCTTACTGACATATGTTTTACTCATTTTCTCCTCAGTATTTTAAATTTTTCTCTTATTTTCCAGGCCTTTTTCTTTTTGAATCATATTTTGATTAAATTATTAACTTCTTCCTTCAAGTTGATTAATTCTTTCAAATGTGACTAATCTGCTCTTTAAAATACTTTGTTCTTTCACCATTTACATATTTTTGTTTAAATACTCCATTTAGTTATTTTTCAGAATGGCCTGATCACTCCTGATAGTTTTCTGCTGCTTGTTCACTCTTCTGATCTATGCTTTATTTCTTGAAGTACTCCATAAGCAGCTATTCTGTATCCGACAGCTGTAACATAGATGGCTTACTTCCTTGTGTGCTTGGTGGCCTTAGCTGTGAACCAATATTTGCCCACTTATAAACGTGGGAGTCTGGTGGGTTATTCTGTAGGATATATTCCTAAGGAACTCTGGTTTGTTTCTGCTGGGCCTGGGAAGCACTCTGGGGCATTTAGCCCCCTGGAGAGTCCTGGACTAATGCAGACTCAGGCTCAGTGCCCTGTCTTTGCTGTTAGCTCTAGATTCAGTGTCAAAACTGCAATAGAAATAACTGGTGTTTCCTCTCAGCATGACCCAGTTTCTCTCCTTTGCTTTTTGTTCAGCATATTTATCTGTTCACTGCTCCAAGCTCCACTTTTCACTCAGCTTTGTTCACTGGGGATGTGGGAGAGAGGAAGAGGCCCTGGAGATTACTTTCCCTGCTTCTGTGGAGCGCAGCAGTGAACCGAAAGGCCTTATTTAGGATCTGGTTGGCCCCCACCACACAGGAGCTTGTCTGCCATTGCTGCCGGAAGTGGCAGGCCCATTCTGAATCTAAGTTCAATAAAGAGAACTCGTGTGCTGATCATTCTGTCTTGGTTTTCCAAGCACAAGGTTCCCCATTATGATTTAAAGGGTGGTGTGATTATTTTTAAATTTTCAATTTACAAATAAGGGAATTGGGTAAGTGACCCAATTCATGATAAAGGGGGACTAGAAACTATTTTATGCCCAGTCCAGTAGACGTTTCAATAACTCCTGCTACTCTTTAGACCTGATTTTAGAAGACACATTTAATTAAATTCCACCTGTAAGTGTTTATATTATAACTCAGTCTATAATTTTATTTTTTATGTCTGTGCATAACCAAGTCTAGATACACATGTCCATGTTTAGTCTCATAAATATATAAATCAAGCCTAAATAGAAACTATTATAATTACAATTTAATCTATATAGAGGCATGACGATAAGGAAAACACCTTGGAGACCCAAAAGGAAACTACAGAATCCCAATCTTGTCTCTCTGTAATAAGCATGGCCTTTAAGATCAAAATAATTGTGCACACAGAACATTTGCTTTTACTTATACACCAAAGCAAACAATCACTGGTGAAGATGAGAATGACTTGGATGAACTATGTTAATCCACAGTATGCTATGTCTCAAGTAGTTTTTGAAACAATCTTTCCACTAATTCATAGGGTGAAATTATAAATTATATGAATACACCAATGAAGAAAAAAATGTGGATTCCTTGTGGACTCATCGTCTGTCCTCAGGAAATCTGTCAACATAAACAGTTGCTAGCATAGCACAAAATTAATAATGATTAATAATCCCTCTCTCAGCCCAGGGAGAGCAAGGGTGAAAACTGGAGGCAATCAGTGAAGCAGTCCTTTCAATTTAGGGCAGTCTGCTATCAGAGAACCTGGGAGGAAAGGATTAGAAATACACCCTCTGATCTACCAGCATTCCAACAAAGTTATGAATAGCTGCCACAAGTGACCTTAGGATTTTTAAATTCCATCCAATAGCTTCTATTTTACTAATTTTGTTTAGAAGTATTTTTAAAGTTAAAATAATAATGAGTTAATATTCTAAACTTCATCTTAGATATTTCGAGGATTAAGGGTGGAGAGATAATATTTTTTAAGTACTTTTCAGGTGACTTGGCCTTATTACTTATCCCTTTTCAAAAGTTTTCAGAGATTTCCCCCACGCCTCTGCCCCAGAGGTATTTAAGTGAATTATTTTTATGTCCTTGTTGATAATGTACCTACAAGTACCCCCTCCCTCCCCGCCCACCTTTGGACTTTCCCATTCAAGTTTTAATTCTCCATCCTGCCCCCTACCAAAAAAAAACACAACAAACCAACACCACCCTCTGGCATGTAGCCCTACTTGTCAAAACCAGGTACTGTTTTAGTCAAATGTGACTAGTGTGAATGTAGTTAGGCCGAGGGTTTTCTTTGGGGGCGGGACTGTAAACCTTTTAAAATCTGTGTTGCTAAGATTGTTCACAGCACAGGGCACATCTGCCATTACTCTTGAAAAACACTGACAGCTGAAGATGTTTATTAATTCAGTGGGTGAGAACTGAGGGATGGAGCTTGGAGTGGCAGGGCCTGTATCACCCCTTGAATGGTGGGAGACACTAAGAGAAGTCAATTTGGAGGAAGGGGACACAGAAGAAGGTGGTTTCAACAAACCAAGTCTGTAACTGGCATCTCCAGAGTCAACTTCTAGTTTTTTTTTTCTTCCAGTTTGAGATTTAATTGACCTACAGCACTGTATAAAGTGTAGAGCATAATGAATCAACTTACATGTACGTCATGAAATGATGACCACAATAAGTGTAGAGAACAGTCATCATCTCATATAGATACATAATTTTGTATGTATATAAATAAATATACAAAATATTAAAACATATTTTCCTTGTGATGGTAACTCACATGATTTATTCTGTTAACAACTCTACTTCTAATGATTATTAATTGATTAATAATCTGTAAATGATTATTAATCTAGTGAATTTTTCAGGGCTTTTGTTTCTTCTTTTCAACTTCTACCTTATATAGTAGCATGGAACTTCATAGGAGATACGTCTTTTCCCTACACCAGGGGATCTTCCCCACTCAGGGCTCAAACCTGTGTCTCTTTGTCTCTTGGATTGGCAGGCGTGTTCTTTACCACTAGCGCCACCTGGGAAGTCCATTTATATTACACATATTTTCAAATACAGGCTTCCAGGGTGGCTCAGTGGTAAAGAATGCCTACAACGCAGGAGACTCTGGGTCAGGAAGATCCCCTGGAGAAGGAAATGGCAACCCACTCCAGTATTCTTGCCTGGGAAATCCCATGGACAGAGGAGCCTAGCAGGCTGCTGTCCATGGGGTCACAAAACAGTGGAACAGGAGTTAGCGACTAAATAACAACAATACCTTTCAAATCCGCTCTAAAGCTTAAGCGTGAAATTACTGATTTATTTTTACCTGAAAAATCTAACAAGCACCCCCACCCCTCCCGCTCCCAGGGGAGTGGTCCTTGTATGTGGGTGTGAAAGAGTACTCCAACCGATTTGCTGTGCAGGGAGGGTTTTAAAATGAGATACCATCAACTTAAACATCCTGTGCATTATAAGTTGCCTTGTATTACTATTATTTTTAATAGCAATGGTAGTTTCACTTGTTAAGGAAATCAGCCAATTCTGACTTAACAATGGGAATAGCTGGTATCTCCAACACAAGTGGAGAAGGAAATGGCAATCCACTCCAGTATGCTTGCCTGGAGAATCCCAGGGACCGCAGAGCCTGGTGGGCTGCCATCTATGGGGTCGCACAGAGTCAGCAGCATAACACAGTCATTTCTGACTGCCTGAGGAGATGTTAAATCTCTGGAGTCAGAAGTTAGGGCAGCGAGAGAAGCTGGTTACCGCTGGAGCCCGGTGGGAAGCAGGTGACAGTTGGCATTTTCTCAGGAGAGCCAGTTTACTCATTATTTCAGTGTTTGTGTGCGTGAACACCTTCAAAGCGAAATTAATTTCCCTTTTGGATTACTTAGGATATTATTTTTAATGCTGAAGTTTTCCACATCATCCTGAGCACCTTTTTTCCCCTCAGAATGATTAAGTAAAGAAAAAAATCACATGATTGTTTCTAGCAGCACATAAAAAGTAAGATTTTGAGACATTTTATTTATTATTTCCTGTGATTTTGTGTAGATATTCTGTGATGCATGTTCTCCAGGGAGGACAAAAAATGAAACAAAAACATTTAGTGTTATGTACTAAAATGAAATTTGTTTTATTGGAATGAGGTGGTGAAGCTCTGCTCAAAATCTCCAAAAATGAAATTCCACCTACTTCTGTCTATAGCCGAGGTCTCCAGCCTCCGAGTGGCAGACCCATAAGTCCTGTCAAATCAGCAGTGGCATTATATCAGAAAGAAAGCGTGCAATAAGTGGAACGTACTTGAATCATTCCAAAACCATTCCTTGCCCCCACTCCCAGTCCATGGGAAAAATGTCTCCTGAGAAATCAGTTCGTGGTGCCCAAAAGTTGGGGGACCACTGGTCTAAAAAAATCTCAAACCACTAAAACCTAAATCTTGCTAATCAAGAATAAGCGCAGAATATCAAGGTCACTCTGGACCTGCCTGAAGTCCTGTCTGTTTGACATCTGTCCTCATCTCTGGTCTGTGAGGGATGGAGGGACAAAAGGCCTTTCTGCGTCTATCCAGCTGCTCCCACTCCTGCCGGAGCATCTCTGGGCTGTGCCTAGGGGACAAGAGGCAAGTCAGAGGAGCATGAAATCAGCCCCCCGTTTCCGCTCCCTCTTCTTACCACCCCCACCCATCCCATCAAGACCTCCAGTTCCCTGTGCTTGGAGGAGCTGTATACCTGTCTAGGTCCCCTCAGCCAGCTGCACATGGGCAGCCTCCCGAGAAGAGCACGTTCCAAGCTTCCAGACACTTAGTGTCACTTCCTCAGCACTAAACTTTTAGATGATTTGCCAAGCTTTAGGCATGTTTTGGGAGAATTTTGCTGTCACTTCCTTAGGAAGGGCTTACTAGACATGGGCTTTTAATATCCTTACAAACAGTTGCGTTTAAGATGAGTTTAATCAGTTATTATTAATACATAATTATTAAGTAATTAAATAAATTATTCAGTAACTCTAGATAAGATGCACTATGACAGCAAAGGGTGGAAAATAGTATAATATTTCAACTTTATTTTTTAAATTTTATATTGGAGTATATTTAACAATGTTGTGTTTCAGATGTACAGCAAAGTGATTTAGTCATACATATACATGTATCTATTCTTTTTCAAGTCATTTTCCCATTTATGTTATTATAGAGTATTGAGCAGAGTTCCCTGTGCTATAGAGTAGATCCTTGTTAGTTATCTATTTTAAACAAAGTGGAGTGTACATATCAATCCCAACCTCCCAATCTATCCCTGACCCCAATCTTTCCCACCTGGTAACTACAAGTTCGTTCTCAAAGTCTGTGAGTCTGTTTCTGTTTTGTAAATAAGTTCGATTGTCTATTTTTTTATATTCCACATATAAGTGATATTATATGATATGTCTTTCTGCATCTGACTTCACTCAGTATGATAAGCTCCAGGTATGTTGCTGAGAATGGCATTATTTCATTCTTTTTAATAGCTGAGTAATATTCCATTGTATATAGGTACCACATCTTCTTTATCCATTCAGCTGCTGATGGACATTTAGGTTGCTTTCATGTCTTAGCTATTGTAAACAGCACTGCTATGAGCAAGAATATATCCTTTTTAACCATGTATTTCTCTGGATATATGCCCAGGAGTGGGATTGCTAGATCATATTGCTGTATTTTTAGTTTCTGAAGGAGCCTCCATACGAATATTTCAATACTATGTTAAGGTTGTGTATGAGTGAATTCACGAGAAAGGTTCTGATGAAACAGATTAATCTTAAAAACAAGGCACACTAAGGGCAAAGTACATACAGGGAAGTTGTAGGGATTTGAGAAGTAGCAGTGAAATTCCTTTTGATGAGGTTTAGTGGTATGAGCTTCTTTTGGACTGTCTATATGTTTTTAGGTTAGATGAGAAAGTAGCAGCTTAGGAAAGCAAATGGATCTTTGCTCTTCAGTTCAGTTTAGTTGCCCGGTCTTATCCAACTCTTTGCAACCCCATGGGCAACATGCCAGGCTTCCCTGTCCATCACCAACTCCCAGAGCTCTTAGAATGGCAAATAAACTTTGCTGTTGGAATGGCAAATAAGCTTCTCCCCCTCTTTTAAACTGAGAACCAGCAGGCAAAGGTCACTGTTCAGTTCAGTTCAGTTCAGTCTCTCAGTTGTGTCCGACTCTTTGAGACCCCATGAATCGCAGCACGCCAGGCCTCCCTATCCATCATCAACTCCCGAGTTCACTCAGACCCACATCCATCGAGTCAGTGATGCCATCCAGCCATCTCATCCTCTGTCGTCCTCTTCTCCTCCTGCCTTCAATCCCTCCCAGCATCAGAGTCTTTTCCAATGAGTCAACTCTTCGCATAAGGTGGCCAAAGTATTGGAGTTTCAGGTTTAACATCAGTCCTTCCAGTGAACACCCAGGACTGATCTCCTTTAGGATGGACTGGCTGGATCTCTTTGCAGTCCAAGGGACTCTCAAGAGTCTTCTCCAACACCACAGTTCAAAAGCATGAATTCTTCGATGCTCAGCTATCTTCACAGTCCAACTCTCACATTCATATAGGACTATTGGAAAAATCATAGCCTTGACTAGATGGACCTTTGTTGGAAAAGTAATGTCTCTGCTTTTGAATATGCTATCTAGGTTGGTCATAACTTTTCTTCCAAGGAGTGTCTTTTAATTTCATGGCTGCAGTCACCATCTGCAGTGATTTTGGAGCCCCCAAAATAAAGTCGGACATTGTTTCCACTGTTTCCCCATCTATTTCCCATGAAGTGATGGACCAGATGCCATGATCTTAGTTTTTGAATGTTGAGCTTTAAGCCAACTTTTCCATTCTCCTCTTTCACTTGCATCAAGAGGCTTTTTAGTTCCTTTTAAGTGCTGCACTCAATATGCCAGCAAATTTGGAAAACGCAGCAGTGGTCACAGGACTGGAAAAGGTCAGTTTTCATTCCAATCCCAAAGAAAGGCAATGCCAAAGAATGTTCAAACTACTGCACAATTGCACTCATCTCACATGCTAGTGAAATAATGCTCAAAATTCTCCAAGCCAGGCTTCAGCAATATGTCAATCATGAACTTCAGATGTTCAAGCTGGTTTTAGAAAAGGCAGAGGAACTAGAGATCAAATCGCCAACATCTGTTGAATCATCGAAAAAGCAAGAGTTCCAGAATAACATCTATTTCTGCTGTTTGGACTATGCCAAAGCCTTTGACTGTATGAATCACAATAAGCTGTGGAAAATTCTGAAAGAGACAGGAATACCAGACCACCTGACCTGCCTCTTGAGGAACCTATATGCAGGTCAGGAAGCAACAGTTAGAACTGGACATGGAACAACAGACTGGTTCCAAATAGGAAAAAAAAGTACCTCAGGGCTGTATATTGTCACCCTGCTTATTTAACTTCTATGCAGAGTACATCATGAGAAACGCTGGGCTGGAAGAAGCAAAAGCTGGAATCAAGATTGCTGGGAGAAATATCAATAACCTCAGATATGCAGATGACACCACCCTTATGGCAGAAAGATCACTGATACTAGAGAAAAGTATAAGGTTTTATAGAAACTTCCTCAGAGAGCTTTGATGAACAAGTCCTGGAAAGTTCCATATTTAAACTGGGACCTACATAAGCCCAGTGTGCGTGTGTGCTAAGTCACTTCAGTTGTGTCCTACTCTTTGTGACCCTGTGGATGGTAGCCCTCCAGGCTCCTCTGTCCATGGTATTCTGCAGGCAAGAGTACTAGAGTGGGTTGCCATGCCCTCCTCTGGGGGATCTTCCCGGACCAGGGATAGAACTCACATCTTTTACATCTCCTGCACTGGCAGGTGGATTCTTTACTGCTGAGCTACCGGGAAAGCCCCAGAGAGAGACTCAGTGACTGAGAACAGCTAAATTTTAGTGAGGTACTTGTCTGTACCTGGACACATGTATTTCTTTAGTCCTAGCTTTATAAGAAGTATACTTAAAATGTAGTGTATGTTTTATTATATGGCTTTTAACTAAAGAGTGCTCCTTTATGTTTGCATTTATATGATACAATGAGGTTTTATTTATTAGAGAAAATAATAATTGTTCTTTGGCAAGGTTCAAACATGCCATAAGAAGTCCTAACCAGAATCATACCACCCAGTATGGGCATCCACCAGGCAGAACTCAAACTTCATGGTGTGCCAAATGATACAAGACATGGGAATAAAGTGAATAAACAGTTTAAGGAGCATTTATTATTATATTTACTTAGGAGATATTTCCTGAGCATCTCTATTCATTCTGCTCCATCTCAAAGGCCAAGATTCCTTACCACATCCCAGAAACCAAAGGCGATGAATAAATCTAGACAAAACATTTCATCTAAGTCTAAAGAAATCCACCTCAAATTTTATGAAATTTTTGTGTGGGGCCCTGTATTTTTCTTCTTCAATATAAATCACTCTCAACCTCACTGAGACTTAGAATAAAGGAGATAAGGTAGAAAGAAAAAAAAAAAGAATCAGAAATTCCAAAGTAAAAGAATTGCTTGAACACAATCAGGCAAAAACCAGGGAGCCAAAAATCAATGTTTTCCTATAAAGGATGTAGGATGACTAGTTGGGCTATTAAACAGATACTGGAGGATGCAGAAAGGGCCATAAGAAGGATTTATTGTTGTTGGGAGAGTTTTCACCTAGCATTTCCTGACTTTTGTGCTTTCAACTTTATAGTCAGATATTCCACTCTGGCAGTTAAAAAAAAAAAGTTTATGTGATAAAAAGTTATGAGATAAAATTAATACTATGAAAAATGAGTTGTTCAGTCACTAAGGCATGTCCAACTCTTTGAAGCCCCTGAACTGCAGCATACTAGGCTTCCCTTCCTTCTATATCTCCCAGAGTTTGCTCAAACTCATATCCATTGAGTTGATGATGCCATCCAACCATTTCATCCTCTGTCGTCCCCTTCTCCTCTTGTCCTCAAGCTTTACCAGCATCAGGATCTTTTCCAGTGAGTTGGCTCTTCACATCAGGTGGCCAAAGTATTGGAGTTTTAGCTTCACCATCAGACCTTCTAATGAATAGTCAGAGTTGATTTCCTTTAGGATTGACTTGTTTGATCTCCTTGCTGCCCAAGGACTCTCAGGAGTCTTCTCCAACACCACAGTTCAAAAGCATCAATTTTTCAGCACTCAGCCTTTTTAATAGTCCAACTCTCACATCTGCACATGACTACTGGAAAAACCATAGCTTTGACTATGTGGACCTTTCTCAGCAAAGTGATGTCTCTGCTTTTTAATATACTGTCTAGGTTTGTCATGGCGATTATTCCAAGGAGCAAGTGTCTATTTTAATTTTGTGGCTGCAGTCACTATCTACAGTTATTTTGGAGCCCAAGAAAATAGAATGTTACTGTTTCCACTTTTCCCCTCATTTATTTGCCAGGAAGTGATGGGACCAGATGCCATGATCTTCGTTTCCTGAATGTTGAGCTTTAAGCCAACTTTCTCACTCTCTACTTTCACTTTCATCAAGAGGCTTTTTAGTTCCTCTTCACTTTCTGCCATAAGGGTGGTGTCATCTGCATATCTGAGGTTATTGATATGTCTCCTGGCAATCTTGATTCCAGCTTGTGTTTCTTCCAGCCCAGCATTTCACATGATATACTCTGCATATAAGTTAAATAAGCACAGTGACAATATACAGCCTTGATGTACTCCTTTCCTGATTTTAAACCAGTCTGTTGTTCCATGTCCAGGTCTAACTGTTGCTTCTTGTCCTGCTTACAGGTTTCTCAGAAGACAGATAAGGTTGTCTGGTATTCCCATCTCTTTAAGAATTTTCCACAGTTTGTTGTGATACATGTAGTCAAAGACTTAGCATAGTTAATAATGCAGAAATAGATGTTTTTATGAATTCCCTTGGTTTTTTTTTTTTTTTTTAAATGATCCAGTAGATGCTGGCAATTTGATCTCTGGTTCCTTTGCCTTTTCTAAATCTTGCTTGTACATCTGGAAGTTCTCGGTTCATGTACTCTTGAAGCCTAGCTTGAAGGTTTTAGAGCATAGCCTTACTAGCATGTGAAAGTGAAGTCGCTCAGTCATGTCTGACTCTTTGCGACCCCATGGCCTACCAGGTTCCTCTATACATGGGATTTTCCAGACAAGAATACTGGAGTGGGTTGTCATTTCCTTCTCCAACTAGCATGTGAAATGAGTGCAATTGTGTGGTAGTTTGAACATTCTTTGGCATTACCTTTCTTTGAGATTGGAATGAAAACTGACCTTTTCCAGTCCTGTGGCCACTGCTGAGTTTTCCAAATTTGCTGTTGTACTGAGTGCAGCACTTTCACAGCACCATCTTTTAGGATTTGAAATAGCTCAGCTGGTTCCATCACCTCCACTAGCTTTCTTCATAGTAATGCTTTCTAAGGCCCAATTAACTTCATATTCTAGGATGTCTGGCATGAGGAAATGAGAGAAGAGGTGAATTAGGTTGATTTGAAGCAAAATGTTTCAGAAGAGAGGAATAAATACATTCAATTATGTTTTTGAGATGATGGCTAAAAGGCAGTAAGAGTTCCAAGCCCAATGGTTGGGACCAGCAATGATTTCAAGTCAGATGCTGGGATGATTTATAACAGTAATCTCTAGGCAAGAGAATTTCTTGAAGGAATCTAGTACAGTGTCAAAGAAGATAAATCCAGTGCTTAGCTATGAACATTTGATAAGATTATCCTATGATTCATGTGATGGAATTAACAGCAGTTCCCTAAGCCGAAGTTTAGTCTAGAATATGTGCCCCTCTAGCAAACAGAGTGGTTAGTAGTTGTTATAGTGATTGTAACTCTAAACTAGTGTGGCCAGTATAAAAAGTGACTGCTATAATCTGTGAGCCATTTCCTTTATAGCCAGATGAAGTCACAAACATAAAAGAAAGCTCTGGATTATTTCTTGTATCTTCCCCACATTAATATCTCACGTATATTTTAACAACTTGAAAACAGTGTCAGAAATATAGGGTTTAGAAAGAATTGCACATAATCTCTCTCCCAACCCCATCTACAGCTTTAGTAACCCTAAGAAGACATCCTGACTAAATAGTGAACTTATTTTCAGAGAAGCAATTTAGAAGATAGAAGCAATAGCTAGTTTCCCAAGTCACCTTGTTTCCACCTCTACCTGCCCCATTATAAAAAGCATCTATCCTCTGAACACTTTATTATCCAAAGTCAATAGACTGAATTATGAACCCAGGGGCATTAGCGAGTTCTTCATATCAACCACCTACTTCAGACACCCAGGTAACAGTTAGCACCCATTTCCTTCAGCTCATCAGTCAGCATAATACTGCTAAGGTGCATTTTTAATTGATAATGATTTAGAGAATAACAAAACAACAAATAAATGTGTTTTTTTATGTTTTCCTATGTGTTAAACGTTAAGTAAAGGGTTTATTTTTATATTATTTGAAGGATAATAAGGATATTTATTTTATTTGAAGGATAATTTTATTTGAAGGCTTTACCCTGTTATGTTGGTTTCTGCCATACAATAACCTGGATGAGTCATAGCCTATATATATATATATATATGTATATGTATATGTATATGTATGTATGTATGTATATATCCCCTCCCTCTTGGGCTCCCCCATCCTGCCCCTCTAGGTTGTCACAGAGCACCAGGCTGGGCTCGTTGTGTTATATAGCAGGCTCCTACTCGCTAGCTGTTTTGCACATAGTAGTAAATGTATGTCAGTGCTCAATTTGCCCCACTGTCCTCTTCTCCTGCTGTATCTACAAGTCCATTCTCTACATCTGTTTCCATTCATTCCCTGAAGATAGATTCATTAGTCCACTTTTCTAGATTCCATATATATGCTTTAATATATGATATTTGTTTTTCTGTTGCAACTTACTTCACTCTGTATAACAGGCTCTAGGCTCATCCACCTCACTAAAACTGACTCAAATGTGTTCCTTTTTATGGCTAATATTCCATTGTATATACATATCACATCTTCTTTATCCATTTATCTGTTGATGGACATCTAGGTTGCTTTCATGTCCTGCTTATTGTAAATATAAGCAAAGGGGTTTTAAAGAAATAAGACAATAAATGTAAGCTCTGTGAACAGGGCCTGTGCTTTATGCCATCTTACAGGGAATAGATATGCATGAATGAGTTAATTTACTCTCCACCATCTTATGAGGAAAGAAGGGCAGGTACCTTCCTCCTAATTGTTAAAGGAGGATGCTGATAAACAGATGGTAAGTGACTTGCTGAGAGTGGTGGACAGCATCAGCTTTAGGGAGGTGTACCAGGGAGACAGGGTCCAGCGTGGCCCTTCTCCTGAGTGACCACTAGGCAGCTTGTCATTATGCTTAGCAGGAACCATGATTAAGTTCAGAACAGGTAGACTCAATCCTGGCCGACTCTCCTGAGCCAACCACTGAGTGATGAGGAATCTCTTAGGTCACTTTGATCTGAATCAGTCCATCCTCATACCACCATCTATTTTTTCTCAGAAAAAACTACTTAACTCAATATTATTTACAGACACTATTGCCAGTAGTTGCCACATATTTGCCATTCACTACTGGCTAGGCTCTCTGCTAAGCAGTTGACATATAATAGCTCCTTTAATTCTTATCTCAACACTATCTCAAACATCATGCCCATTTCAAAGATAAGAAAATGGAGCTTCAGTGAGGTCATGTAACTTATCCAACATCAAGGAATTAAAGCTGGAGCTATTAAATTTCATGGTTCATAAATGTGTCTTCCTCGCTATATTTACTAGCTATTCTATGATGTGAGTAATCAGCTGATGATGCAGACATGTTTTAATGCTGTGAGTGTATTTCTAGACACTTTTATTTCTTAAAGAAAACAGATGCCTCTTTGAATAATGGAGACTGAAGAAAGGGAGGAAATCCACTTGTTGGGAGGCATGTTCCATCCAAACTAATGTGATAAAAAAGGGAGAAAGATAAAAATGTATCACATTCATTAATAGAGAGCCATGAAACTGAATTAACTCGGATGACTACTGACTGAACCAATAAAGGGATGCATCTAATGAAAACACCCAGCAGGACTCCTAAAATTCACTCACCGTTCACATTCTAGAGATCCTATGTTATCTCATTTTAGGTAATGATATTTCTCACCTTTTCAGAAAAAAAAAACTGCTTGCTCCACCTAGTTCCTTAGGCTACAGCAATGTTTCTCAACCTTATTTTTTTTTTCATTATTGCTCCCTCAAAAAGAAGAAAATAATTTAAATACTCCTTTACAGAGAGATTAAATACTGGGATAAGATCTGTTGGGTAGGGCTGAGTTTTAATATCTAAGACATTTTTGCACTATTGAAAATGTTTGGGTTATAAAGCTACTTGAACATTTCTCCATCATAAATACGTGCTATGACTTCTAAACTGCAAGGGATTATGTCTAAATAACAAGCACTCAGGAAATGCATGTGGATGGTTGGCAAAGCAGTTCATGGGTGTCTCATTCACTCAGTGTACAGCAAGTTAGCCCACTTGATCTACAGCTCCTGTTAACTATAAGGCCATGTTGCTCAGACGGTGGCCAAGAGGAATGTAAATTCAGGTGTCTGGATTGAACTCTCAGCTCCACCACTTCTCAGCAACGAGATTTCATATTTTTTTAAATTATTTATTTATTTATTTGGCTGTGCTGGGCCTTAGTTGTGGCATGTGAGATCTAGTTCCCTGATCAAGGAACAAACTCAGGCCTCCTACATTAGAAGGGCAGAGTCTTAGCCATGATACCACCAGGGAAGTCCCAGCAATGAGATTCTGGCCAATCACCTAACCCCGTGGTTCTCAATTAGGGACAATGTCTGGAGACACTTTTGATGATCACAACTGGGGGCAGGGTACAGGATGGAAGACTACTGTTATCTGATGGGTAGAGGCAAGGGACGGGGCTAAACAGCCCATAAAGCACATGCCAGCCCCTCACAATGGAGAATTATCCAGTCCAAAATGTCAACTGTCAGGTTTGTTTCCAGCAGAGGAAACTCTGCTTTAACCTCTCTTGCTCATTTTTGTCATTGTGCCAGATGGTGTTCATTCTTTAACAGACATTTCCAATCCATCTCCTTGTTGCCTCCTGGAAGAGGCTTGCATGCTCTGTTGTATCTAAGTCTTTGTAACCCCAAGACTATATATAGCCCTCGGGGCTCCTCTGTTCATGGGACTGCCCAGGCAGAAATAGTGGGCTGGACTGCCATTTCCTCCTCCAGGGGATCTTTCTGACCCAGGGATCGAACCCACGTCTCCTGCATTGGCACGCCAATTCTTTACCACTGAGCCATCTGGGAAGCCCAGCAGAAGAGGCTGGAAACACTAATCACTTATTTAGCCAGGCTTCCTTGCCTTGCATCTAAGGACAGCCTGGGGGCACAGTTCTGCCCAGCCAGGTACAAGTGGAAATGTATTAGAGGCATAAGAAAAGTTTCTGTTTTCTTCCTGATATAAGAAAAAGATTAGACAAGTGTCATCCCCTTCTTATCCACTTCCTACCTCAAACACGGAAGCAATATATACAGTTGTAGCCATTTTCTTGCTATCGTCAGGAAAAGGCAAGAGACACAAAGTGGGAATGACCTCGATATCACTGAGGCCGTGAACCAAAGCTGTATCACCTCCTGTAGTTCTTGTTTTGTCAGAATATATAACTCATATTTGTTTAAACATTCCTATTATATTCAAACTTAAAATTAGGCTAATAATAGGATTTTTTTCCCACTAATTTTTATTGAGGGGCTTTCCTTGTGGCTCAGACAGTAAAGAATTTGCCTGCAATGCAGGAGACCCGGGTATGATCCCTGAGTTGGAAAGATCCCCTGGAGAAGGGAATGGCACCCCATTCCAGTATCCTTGTCTGGAGAATCCCATGGAAAGAGGAGCCTGGCGAGCTACAGTCCATGGGGTCACAAAGAGTTGGACATGACTGAGCAACAAACTTGAATAACAGGGTTTTTCCCCACTAACATTTATTGAGGTAAAATATATAATAAAATATGTTGTTTTGACCATTTTAAGTGTACAGTGGAGTGGCATCAGTTACATTCACAACGTTATGCAATTGTCACATCTAGTTGTAGTTTTTATCAACAACCCAGACAAAAACTCTGCTCACTAAGCAAGAACTGCCAGCCACCTTCTCCCCAGCCTTAAATCCCTGCTAACCTCTAAGCCACTTTCTGTTTTTATGAATGAACCTATTCTGGACAGTTCATATAAGTGTAATAGTGCACTATTGTTCTACAAGGCTCATTTCACCTCAGATAAGGTTTACACCGTTCATTCATGTTGCAGCAGATATCAGCACTTCATTCCTTTCATGGCTGGATGATATTCCAATGTTTTCATCATTTTGTTCAGCCATTCATCTGTTGATAGGAGCCTGAGTTGTTTCCATCTTTAGGCAATAATAAGGTTTTAAAAGATTCAATAAAATAATATACCTAAAGCACTTAGAACAGTGCTTGCGACCTAAGAAGACCTTAGCAAATGTAAGCTAAAGTTGTATCTGCTAGTACCATATACCATCAGGTTACATCCACTCTGTCAGCTGTCTTTTTCCAAGGGGGAATGGACAAGTATATATGTGCACTGGCATGAAACAATGATCAGAACCTACTGTACAATTTGAAGCAAATGCTACTCTCATGGATCTGTGACCATGTGCAGGTGTGAGGGACAACAGCCCACTGTCATTGACCCAGTCATCCTTCCATTGTTGTTGCTATTCAGTCGATCAGTCGTGTCCAACTCTTTGCAACCCAATAGACTGCAGCACACCAGGCTTCCCTGACCTTCACCATCTCCTGGAGCTTGCTCAAACTCATGTGCATTGAGTCAGTGATGCCATCCAACCATCTTGTCCTCTATTGTCCCCTTTTCCTACTGTCTTCAATCTTTCCCAGCATCAGGGTCTTTTTAATGAGTCATCTCTTTGCATCAGGTGGCCAAAGTATTGGAGTTCCAGCATCAATCCCGCCAATGAATACTGAGGATTGATTTCCTTTAGGATTGACTGGTTTGATCTCCTTGCAGTCCAAGGGACTCTCAAGAGTCTTCTCCAACACCACAATTCAAAAGCACCAGTTCTTTGGTGTTTAGCTTTACTTATAGTCCAACTCTCACATCCATCCAGTGGTAACTGGAAAAACACCGCTTTGACTATACAGACCTTTTGGCAAAGCAGTGTCTCTGCTTTTTAATATGCTGGCTAGGTTTGTCATAGCTTTTCTTCCAAGGAGCAAGCCTCTTTTAATTTCATGGCTGCAGTCATGCATCTATCCATTCATAATTTACTGAGCAACTCTTATGGGAGAAATTCTATGCTTCAAACCTAAGCTGAAGTGATGCATAGTTGATTTATTTAAAAATACAAAGAAGAAAAAGAGGTGCTTAATAAACATTTCTGGTAATGATAGAATAGTTCTACACTCAATCATGAGCTTCAAAAACATCTCTAGGACTGAAATGTGTTATTTCTCCAGAGTTATCAATGAAATAGACACCTTCCTTACGAAGTCCTCATCCTGCTAAATACATTTTTTTAACGGCTTTATAGATATTGTTGACTTTCATCCTTTGCACCTAATGTCTCATTTGAGAAGGTACAAAACAAAAACTCCATACAGTTACTGTCATGGGTTGGTACCAAGGAGAGTGCTATTTCTTAAGTGAGAAAAACAAATTTCTGTCTCCAAGTAACACGGATAGGTAGGGAGTAGAGATGTGGGCAGAGCAGGCCAATGTTTTAGCTGGTGGGAGATATAGTTTGGGAAGAGGATCTGGGGTCGGGAGGGGGCTTATACTGAACAGCACGTGGAAACGAGGAGGAGGAAAAAGTGCAGAGGAAGAAATGACAATAAATTGGATGACAGTAGTGATAGCAGGTCTTAATTGGGCATAGCAGACCTTTTGGATGAGTGTGGATGGTTGACATTTAAGAGGAACTACTGGAATGTTTAGAAGTGAGGCATTCAAGGAGCCCCTACCGTGTGTAATGTGTCCTATAAAGTGATTATCAGCCCTGGTGTAATTTACAATGTGTTTAAGAGAGTCGAGATTCACCCCCCACAATATCATCAGAAAGCAAGTGGAAGAAACAGAAAATCAGAATGCCATTGAGGTTCTGAGATGTACGTGAACTCCATGCATAGAGAACTTTCAGGAGGGGCCTAGAAACTGAGCTACACTGAGTAGTTGGTTTTTATTTTAATTTCTCATTTTATATTGGCATACAGCTGATGAACAGTGTTGTGATAGTTTCAGGTCAACAGCAAAGGGAATCGGCCATACACATACACGGATGCATTCTCCCCCTCCCATTCAGGCGGCCGCATAATACTGAGCAGAGTCCCCTGTGCTGTGCAGCAGGTCCTTATTGGTTATCCATTTTAAAGACAGCAGGACATCCCAAACTCCCTATCTCTTCCTCTCACCTTCCCCACCTGGGAACCATGAGTTTGTTCTCTAAGTGTGTGAGTCTGTTTCTGTTTTGTAGATAAGTTCATTTGTATCATTTCTTTTTAGATTCTGAATATAAGGGGTGTCGTATGATATTGCTCCTCTGTCTAGCCTTACTTCACTCACTGTTATACTCTCTAGGCCTACCCACGTCGCTGCAAATGGCATTATCAGTGGGTGGCATGCTTACAGGCCGAAGAGAAGATGGAAAGGGAATAGCATCGATAGAGGACCAACAGGGCACTGCAGAGGAGGTGGGGGGCTGAATAGGCAGTGAAGAGGGAGGTCGGCCTGCTTGGACCCCCCACAGCAAATAAGGCTCAGTGGGAGAGTGGTGCCCAGGAGGAGAGAGGCGGTGAAACTGGTTATTGTTAGGTCCCTCACGAGAGATCCAGGGGCCTCCCCGGTGGCTCAGACCGTAAAGAACCTGCCTGCAATGCCGAAGACACAGGACACGTGGGCTGGATTGATCCCTGAGTTGGGAAGATTCCCCTGGAGGAGGGCATGGCACCCCACTCCGGTACTCTTTCCTGGAGAACCCCCATGGACAGAGGAGCCTGGTGGGCTACAATCTATAGGGTCGCAAAGAGTCACAACTGAGCGACTGAACAGCACAAGAGAACACAGCTTCATTTCTGCATGATGGACACTCTCATTCCGTTCCACTACCCCTCCCCTGCCTACTTCTCTCATATCTTCTTGTGTTTCATCTTACACACTCTAGGCAAGGGGAAAATAAAAAATACCTCCCACCAAATTTTCCTGGGCTCCTCTGAATGACTCCCACACACCCTCCCCGTCACGTCTTTCCAGGAGTTTCATTTAAATTGGCTTACTTGCCCATCACTTGCTGATGACCTAACCTGTCACCGGCTTTTGAGGAGAGACTGCGGTTGCTGTCAGCTATGTTACATTCTGGAATGAAAAGTGGTGGCCTTCCAACCTCTTCTGTCTTTTGTTCTGTCGAGTGCTGGGTACATTTCTTGCACTTGGTACCTAACAAGTGTGACAAAGCAGGCCTGGGCTGAGGGATCTGGCATCAGACCCACAACAAAGGCAGTGAGCCCAGCTGTCTCCGACCTGCGACCTGCGGGGTAGAGAGATTGCCCTGGGAAATGAGGCTCTCATCACAATCTACGTGAAAAAGAAATTGTGCCTCCAGCGTATCTCGGCGACCACTCGAAAACCCCAATGGAAATAACCTACACCCAGGAGACTAGTGCTTTGCTTAATCAGGATTTTATTTCTACAATCACTCTCCAATAGGTGTACATTGCTAAGCATAGAAACTTAAAGTCACGTAAAATTACTAGGGTGGTAAGCCTAAGATGAGCAGAGAGAGTTTCAGGAGACAGTCTTTCAATTAGAGGGAAAAAGAAACTGTTGACCCTTGATACTCATTTAACACAAGGTTTTAGTCAAGAATAGGAAGGTAATAAAGATTAAGGACTTTGTTTCAAATTGAATTTGGGAGACTATTTTTGCCCAAAAGCTTGTCTAATGGAAGATTTTATTACTTCTTGGTGTTATAAAGTATTTGCAAGTTGTTATTTAGACAACAGAAACATAGAATTGTGTTAACCAACATAACAGGGATTTTTGCCTTTTGCTTTTTATAAACTAAATGTAAGTTTTAAGAGATTGGCTACTATAATTTTCTCCATCTGTTGAAAATGATGTATGTCTTCATCTTTGCATCTAGGGAGAAGGGAGTATCTATAAAAATGAACAACTTTAGAGATTGTAATAATTAATGTGGTGACCAAACTGGTTAGAAATGTAATTGATTAATAACGTACGGTCATTATAATCCATTATAGAAATTAAGGAGGTGAATTTATGCAGTAAACTGGCTACCAAGTGAATGCACCAGTTAAAGAATATTTTAGAATTTGCTTTGATTACATGAAAAATCAACATGATGGTCTTTCCTCAGATAATTGTTTCTCTTCAAAAGTGAAATGAACTTGTCCTTCAAGAATGTGTAAGGGTTAATATTTCCAAAGTCTTCAGTGAGGTTAGGTTACATAAAAACAAAATGCCACAACCCATTAAAAAAGCAGGCATTCAATTCTTATGGTGTATGTTTAAATCTGCACAGATCTATGATTTAAGAAGAGCCATGTAATTTAATTAGCAGTAATCAATGTTGATTTAATGGAAGACAGAAGAAAGTTCCAGCTCTGTGTACATTAAGGGAAACTGAAATATAAAACCCAAGTTATGACAGATGGATTCACAATCACTTAAACTCCCCAAATTTAATCTAAATACAATCAACAATGTCTGAAACAGGTGATAATAAACACAAAAATTCTTTTGGTATTTATTACATTTTGTATCCAATACTAAGAAGTATTAGTACTCCTGATACAGCTAACAAAACCGAAGGTAGATTTCTACGTTCAAAAAATTTAAGAGCTAAATTATGTAGGATACAAGATAAGTTTAGGACCATTCAGAAATTTAGGATATTCTAGTACAAACATCTAGAAGAATGCTTAAAGGCTTCCAAAAGACACTCAAAGGCAAATTCTACCGTAGATGAAAAATAACGTCATACGTTTCCTTGGATCAATGGTGATTCCATCATGTACCTATTCAACCAACTTGTACTGACCGCACACACTATGTCAGCATCATGTTAACCATGGTAGTACATGAATGTTAGGGTCCACTCACAGAGCTATGCAGTAGACAAGTGAAGAAACAATTATAATACCTTGGGTCAAGAACCTAGAAAGAAGAGTACACAGGAGAGCACTGTATATACGACCCATGGCAGGGCGTGTCAGGAAATCCAGTCCCACTTAGGAAGAATAAGGAAAGGCTCCCGGAGGAGGCGCTACCTGATTGAAACCTTGTAAAAACATTTATCACACGCTGGGTCACTTGAGATCATGGAATGAATACTTTCCGTAGGGTGCATAATACTTAAAAAAATGTCTTCTTGTCCTCCATTACAGTGTGCTTTTCAAGGACAGGTTCTTTTTAACCCGTTTTGTGAGCCCTCTGGTGCTTTTTTTCTGGTGTTTTTGAAGCTGACCACTAGTGACTAATGAAAACAGCATGAATGCACTGTTGCTGCATAAGTGTAATGTAATGTGGTTTGGCACTTAACAGATACTCTTGTGAATGTTCACAAACAGCCTCCTCTGTGACAAAGTGCTTTTAGTGAGTCTCACCAGTGGTTTTACATCTGCAGAGCACTGAGGGGCTGGGCTGATTTTTGAGAGGACTGAAATTGATTCATCTTGTGATCCTAAATTTTGTATTCTCTATATTCCATAAAGGAGAAGGCAATGGCACCCCCACTCCAGTACTCTTGCCTGGAAAATCCCATGGACGGAGGAGCCTGGTGGGCTGCAGTCCATGGGGTCGCTAAGAGTCGGGCACGACTGAGTGACTTCACTCTCACTTTTCACTTTCATGCACTGGAGAAGGAAATGGCAACTCACTCCAGTGTTCTTACCTGGAGAATATTCCATAAAGCACCCCCTAAGAAATCGTTTTGACTGGAAAACAAACAACAACAAAAAAGAAGCAGCAGCAGAAGGAAGGTCAGGGTGGTACCTGCAAAAAGAAGGAAATGCAAGGATGGTGAGAGAAGGTTGGGCATGCTTGGGGACAGGGCATCGCTTTACCAGGGCAAGAATGCAGAGGAGCTGAGTGAGAATAGCATTAGGTGAGGCTGGAAAGGCAGGGTTGGTTTCAGGAACCTGGAATTAATCAACAGTGATAAATCACCGCTAGGGAATTGAGATAAGACCTTTGGCAGGTTGGAGGTGGCTCTTGTATGACTCAGCTCTCTGGAAGTTCTAAACAGGGATGGGAAATCAGATTAATCAGAGGGTCAGTGAAAGACCAGAAAGGAAGTGGAGGCACAAACTACTCTCTCAAGAAGCTGGACACTAAAGAGAAGGAAGGTTTATAGCTGGAGGTGGAGGGGAGGGATCTGAGCATGTTTATATGAAGAGGGGAGAGCTGGCTGAGCAGGAAATGTGAGACAGACACTGAGGAACCCCAAAAGAACATGCAATACTGCTTCTAGAAAACTGTTTTCCCCTAAAATTTGGTCGTTTAAAATATCCAAGTGTGCTCAAAGGAAAATATATGAAAAAGGAATTTTTGAAGAACGGGTCAGACAGGATTAATAAACTCTGTGACATGAACACACAGAAACAAAACCAAAAACACACAAGGGAAAGTAGGCTGCCAGACAAATCCTCCAAATGCGAATCCACAGCACCAAAATACACTGTGTTGTCTAGATCAGGCTTCACTCATCGAGAGGACGCACACAGTTATTATGGGCAGAGGAAAACACAACCTGGAAAACAAGGAGAGTACCCGAAACAGACAAAAGGCACAATTTGTAGGCGCTTGGTAAACTCAGCATTACTTTCAGCTGTGTAAACACAGCATGATAATTTGGGGAACTTACTGGGGCCTGAAAAATGACAAAAGTTTTGAAATTCTATTCCTTTGCTTTTGGGAAATCTCCCGTATAGATAACGTGGTGATTTATTATACTGGTTGACTCAACCATTCAACAAATCCTGATCAAGGATGTATTTATGTGCTAAGCATAGACTGATTGATAGAAAATCAAGAGCGCATAAGTTCTTAAGGAAAATGGGGGTGGTGGCTGTGCTTGGAAAAAGCATATTCAACTGACCTGCTGTTTTTGGAATAGAAAATACACAATAAAACCTGTTAAAAATTTTCGTGGCTGGTGAAATACTTAGAAGACAGTATGGAAAACACTGTAGGGCACATTGGTTTTAAAAGATGGAGAAACTCTGGCCTTAGGATACAAGTATTTCTCTTTAGAAAAGACTCAGTAAGATGAAATCTGAAGATTCATTCCTCCTCCATTAAATTCAGTGTCTAAATACAAGCTCCGAAGCAGGCAAACCAAGGGAAAAGTGCATGTTTAATTATGGAAACACAGATATAAATGCTCTTGACTATTAGCTCTTCATAGTTCTTACCACTTTAGTTCCCTTCTCTTAATCATCCATTTCTGCCACTGCCCATATCTTTAGGGTTAGGACCTCAAATACTTAAGACAGAAACTTCTAGATTTGCCTCAGAAACAGGAGCAAGGGGAAGAGGAGAGCTTAGTTTTACAGCTTTAAGTGTGTTAAATGATGGTTATAGCTCATGCAGTGTGAAATTAAACCTGGATGCAGTCTGTCCCAGACTCAAAAACACATTGATGAGTACAAATTCTCATGAAGATCCAGAACAAGGATGGCAGGGGATATAGGATGAAAATAAATATCTGGGTTCTGTGTTTGCCTATTGGTGTTTCTGCATCCATTTCTGTTTTTTTGTTTTTTTGTTTTTTTGCTCCTGAGAAGACCTGTTCAAAAGATTAAGTCAGCAATGCCACACACAGCCTGTCGGTGTACGGCCTAACCTGTAGGTTTAAGAACTCGGCTTTGTTTTGCCCTTGTTCTTGAACAAAAGCTTCTTCTTTGTTAGTTTCCCAACTGTTCCTTGCCATAGTGCAGAACTGCATTAATTTTGAAACAAACAAAAAAATCATGTGCCTTTTGGAAAGCAAAATGAACACACACACACACTTACAAACATACATCTGCATAGGGAAGCTGACATCACTCCCTTACTTCTTCCATGTGTCTGAGAGTTACAGCCAACACCTGTGGCCACACAAGGGCAGGCTCAGCAGCTGTAGAACCCAGATGTCAGACACTGGACTGTAGGTCCCTGGCAGCAGTCCTGAGTGGGAGGCCGTCTCCTTAACTGACCTCTGAAATGGTCTATTGTCTGTCTCCCTCTCTGGCCTGGGTGGTAACTAACAAGCTGTCTGTGGGCCTGGGTCAGAGTTAACTTACTGATGGGTTGTTCTGGATGCAATTATCCTTGGCCTTACCTTTGATTATAAGGAATTTATTTCCTTTGTGGGGTGAAAATTTGGACTGAGCAAATTCTTGACAAGGAACTATATTCAGCTTTCTTCCAAGGACAAATAAGATGCTTTTTTGCTTTGATTGATATTTTTCCTCGCAGAAATTGGATGAGAATAACCTTGTTTTAGCACACAGTGTTTTGATTAAGCAGAAGCAAAAATAAGAGTTTCTTAGGCACCTCCTCCCTCTGATAAAAGACTGAGTTTCCTTATACTGTTTCTTAAAATTATTTCCCAAAGGTTGAAAATGAACCATTTCTTTCTTTAGAAACTTAAGGAGCTATAACTTGTCTTTGCTGTGACTAACACAAACAGACAAAAATAGTATCTACTAGAAAGAAGAGATCATGAATTCTCTTGGTTCTATAAAGAGGAAAATGGTTACACTATAACCTTGCCTCCACATCACTTGCGGAAGAAGGTCATTATGTGTAAGATGCAATCATCATGGGAATGAGGTGGGGAAAAGCCAAGTATCTTAGAGGGCTCCACTCACAAGGCAACACTTATAGCCTTCAGGGAATGTCTAGGGTGAACACGGAGTCATGGCAAATTTAAGGAGAAATACATCTGATATTTATAGGAAGATGAAGTCTGGAGAAATTATAGAATATATCATCATACCTAATGTCAAATAGTATTCATCAGCACCATGAAAAATGTTCCAACTTGTCTTTATTAACTTTTATAAAAATGTAAACATGTCTCTTGGTCACCACTGATTTGTATTTGAGGGCAAAAGGGAGTGAATACTCATGAGTTCCAACACAAAAAACCAAAGTGATGGAGAAAGAAATAGGAGAGAAGAGACATTTCTCTCATAAGCAAGAACTCCAAATAAGTTATGTGGGTACTCACCCCACAAGGAGATGAAGCTTACTTCCCTGTCCCGTGAATGTGGGCTGTGCTTTGTGATTTAACTCCAACGAGTAGAGTGTGAAAAGTATAGGGAGAGAGTTACTTTACAAAGGAGAAAACTGGCAAACACAGCAGGGGCCAGAGGATAGTGGTTAACATCAGGTTGTCGTGTGGATAGCATGCATCCTCGATATGACACGATCTCATCGAAGGGCACTTCACCATTGCAGTCTTCCTCCCAAAGCCCATCACCATAGTCCCACCATTTGAACATATTGGATTAAATCCCAACTGAGGCACATTCCACAAAACACCTGACCAGTACTCCACAAAGCTGTCACAGCCACTGTAAACAAGAAACGTCTGAGAAGCTGTCACAGCCGAAAGGAGGCTAAGGAGACATGATAACTAACTGTAATCGGTTATACTGGATAGAAAGCTGGAAGGGCAAAACACATCAGAAGAAATCAAGTCTGAGTAGAGTGTGGACTTTAGTAATATCTCAATAATTTAGTTATAGCAAATGTATCATAGTAATGTAAGATGTTCAAAACAGTGAAACCTGGGTAAGAGGATATGAGAATTCTGCATTCTGTGTGTAGCTTTTTAATGAATCTGTAAATAAAACATTTCTTTAAAAATGATGATTAGCACAGGACTACATTGACTAGCAAGACTAGTAGCAGAGTTCCAATGCATCAATCATTACATCTTTCTTTTTCTCTTTTTCACCCCACCTATCCACTGAGCTATACGGCATAAAGAGTCATTTTCCTGACACATAAGGATTTTCTGTGTTTCCGACCAATGTATAAATGGCGTCAAACCTATTCTGAGAATTTTAGGTTTTCCAATAATATTTAGGTCATGCCCTTAGTAACATGACACAATACTCAAAAGATAATATCCACAAATCCATATTTCTCAGCAGCTTTAAAGGTGTAACATCATGCAAACATGTATCCAATACACTGCATGGGAATGTTATTAATGACATTACTAAGACAATGTATTAACCTCTGAAGGTAACATATTGTTAGATTATGGTGTTCATTTGTCAGTTGTTTTCATGAGAGGTAAGAGGGTAGGCTCCTTATGTCAGTTTCAGAACATGAATGAGATTATTTCTTTGCTACTCCATTCTGTACTTCAGAATGAAAATAAGGTCTCTAGGAGTTTTAGAAGGCATTTCTTTCATTCTGTTTCTATTTTTTTCTCTTGACTTTCCAAGACTGAAATTGCATCAGCCAAATAGTTACTATTATAAGATGTTATAAGGGAGTGTTTTTTGTTTTTGTTTTTTGGGATGGTTAGCATTTTTTTAAGCAATGTAGTATTTTTAATTATTTGGAAGGACTGATGCTAAAGGTGAAACTCCAATATTTTGGCCACCTCATGCGAAGAGTTGACTCATTGGAAAAGACTCTGATGCTGGGAGGGATTAGGGGCAGGAGGAGAAGGGGATGACAGAGGATGAGATGGCTGGATGGCATCACTGACTCGATGGACGTGAGTCTGAGTGAACTCTGGGAGTTGGTGATGGACAGGGAGGCCTGGTGTGCTGCAATTCATGGGGTTGCAAAGAGTCGGACACGACTGAGCTACTGAACTGAACTGAATTTTCATTTTATATTGGAGAATAGTTGATTTAAAATGTTGTGTTAGTTTCAGGTATATAGCAAAGTGATTCAGTTACAGATGTTATCTATTCATTTTCAAATTCTTTTCCCATTTAGATTACAGAATGCTGAGTGGAGCTCCGTGTGCTACCCAGTAGGCCCTTATTATCTGTTATAGACATAGTAGTGTGCACATGTTGACCCAGTTTCCCATTCATCCCTCTCCCCTTCCCTCCTGGTAACTGCAGATTTGTTGTCTACATCTGTGACTCTATTTCTGTTTTGTAGCTAAGTTGATATGTACCATTTTTCTTTAGATTCTACATATAAGTGATATCACATATTTGTCTTTCTCTGTCTTCACTTAATATGATAATCTCTAGGTCCATCCATAGTACTACAAATGGCATTATGCCATTCTTTTGGAAACAGCTGAGTAATATTCCACTACACATCCACACCCCCAGACCCCCACACACACAACTTCCTTGTCTGTTCCTCTGTTGATGGAGATTTAGTTTGCTTCCACGTTTTGGCTGTTGTAAACACTGCTGCTACGAACACTGGGGTACATGTATCTTTTTGAATTAGTTTTCCATTTATACTGTTCTCAATTTATCATTTTACTTTGATAAAGAGAAAAAAGTAGTATCAATGAATGTTTACTTAAAAACTACTTGTGTTTCTAGAAATGTTAACAAAAAATGCTCTCTTGTTAACATTTAATGGTACAATTTTAAAAGTTCAATCACAATTTAATTTAACCACATTAATAAATTGGTCAGAATCACCTCTCTAAAGAATACAAATGTCAATAAAGAAGCTGAAAAAGAAATATGCAACTTCCTGAATATATTTTAGGGTTAAAAGTTCAGTAAAATTTCTTGTACATTCTGTATCAACAGTATTTTATGATGATTACTTATATTGAGGAAAGGGACCATGATGCTTGATAAAGAGAGGAGTGAAGAAAATGTTCCCTGTGGAAGTCTTAACTAAGGAATTACAGAAGCGTCAATAACCTATTTAGCAATGTTTTCCTTAGTGAGGTATTTAATAGAAAAAAATAATGGGGTGGGAAGGCTCTACAATAAATGTAGGTGGCTATTTTTATATTACACTTTAAGCAGGTCAGTTAGTATGTATTTTGCATTTCATCAGACTACTGTGTGTGTCTGGTTAGTAATAAGAATTATAAGAGCTCTGTTTCCAGAACACCTATGTTGTGTTCAAGCTTTCTGTTAGGCATTTAGCATACACCATCTAAAACCCTAACACAACCCTGTAAAGTGCATACCATTATTATGGACTCTAGAAATTAGGGGACTAGCTCCAAATCTCACAGCTGTTTAAGTGTAAATCATTACAACCTCTGGTTGCCTCAAATATACCAGAGCATACAAACTTTGTTATAATTTATATCAAAATTATTAACACTATTCAAGTAAATATTTATCACTAATGAGGTGACTTAAATCACTTCACCTTTCTAGGCTTCAAGTTTCTCTTGGGTAAAATGAAGTTGGATAGTTGATTTCTAATGTTTTTTCAGTTTTAGAAGAGTAACAATTGATTTATATATAGAGTAAGAAAATTAAAATGGCCATGTTGACAATGTTTTGTTAAAAACTGGACAGTAACACTGACCTTTACTGAATTTTGTGATGAGAGAGATCTACCTTGTGCTGTTCATGTGATTCCTCCCAAATCCCTGTAGTCTTAAGGATCTAGGACTAGTCATTTTACCTATATATACAGAGGAAATTTCATTTTTCTCTGCACTACAATAACTATGTACTTAAATCTTGGCCTCTCAAAGAATCAGTAACTTGCACTCAGATATGAATAACACAAAGAAAACCATTATTTCTGGATCTGAAAATAGTAAAAAAAAAAACCCCAGCAGTTTTTAAAAATTAATGTTTATTTATCTTTTATAGACAAATTAAAATACTTATAAGAATAATTAAACATGGTAGACACACATATGAATGAAATGTATAAGTACTTCAGACAAAATTTAACACATATTAGATAAACTGATGACATTTGATAAGGTATATTCACATGAATATTGAAAAAATGTTTTCACAAACCTGCTATAAAATGTTCACATTTGTCTTAGTAATAAATTAGATTTCCTAGACTGATGTTTAAAACATATTTTTGTCAATATAAATGTACATTTAACTCTTAAATCATGTACCAGTTTATCAAGACCATGCCACATTTATTAAACAAACATGCATGCCACATTAAAACTTAATTCATGTATTATTATGCACAGTGTTTAGTTTTGCTATGGCACTCTATCTTCATGAAAAATATAGGATTTGGCACAGAATCAATAAATTGTATTGCCACTAATCAGAACAAATGTAATTTAAATTTTCCATGGCATAGAAAACACTCTATCGCATCTCTTCCCTTTATAGTTTATGGGCCAATGGCAGTTTTCTATTTTAGTCAGATGAGACGATGGATATTCACAAA
Organism: Nanger dama; assembly: GCA_917880005.1. Classification (NCBI taxonomy): domain Eukaryota; kingdom Metazoa; phylum Chordata; class Mammalia; order Artiodactyla; family Bovidae; genus Nanger; species Nanger dama. The sequence goes on from CAKJTW010000007.1 coordinate 46,230,741, forward strand.
CTAAAAGCCCTATCTAGGTGTTCTGCCTGCACTCTAGCTGGAAATGAATCAGCTGTAGTTTTTCTGGCAGTAAAACATTTCAATCTGTGTTGTGGCCAACAAATGTCTAAATAAGGGCTTTATCAGCAATAATACATATCATCACAAGCTTCTTTTCTCTGGGAGGCAGAGAAGTTGGAAAGGAATGCGGGTCTCTTCATAAACCAGAAATACAGGAGGTAAGGAGAGAAAACGCCAACTGAGGCAGAAGCAGGGGATGTTCTTGTAAAGCTGGTGATAGAGCAAACCATGAAATAGCAAAAAATAAAGACAGGAACCTGGGTCTCCATCAAGGTGGAGAAAACTGCCATGGGCTTAAGGAAAAGCTGTCATTCAAAAGAAAGAAGTATCCGGAGCATTCTTCATACAGCATTCTTGTCTCAGCAAACTACTATTGCTTTCTAGGAAAAGTTGTAAATTTCCACATCAATGTCTAAACTAAGATTGAAGAAATTAAGCTAACTAGCAACTTTTTTTTTTTTTTTGGTCTGAATTCATTCATAAACACAATGAAAGGAGAAAGGGGATAACATTAAGTTTTCCTCCAAACCAGAGAAGTCACACTAGAGATTTCAGAGTTGTGCCAAAAAAAAAATGCCTTGGTTCTTTTTCAGTTTTTCTAAGATACATGTGAGGTGCTATATTTTGAGAGACTGGTTGACAAAATCTTTCAAAAACCTTGATAAATTAATCTTTGTATTTATTACTAGGGGAAAAGAAAGTAGATCTTAGGTTTAATTTTTATACAAATATGCTTTATTCTAAAAAATAGAGCAATGAATATATTATTATCTGCTTCATGATCCTTGCTTTCTGAGGAACAAAAAACATCAGACAAGTTAAATAAAATCGGCAAACTTTTGTTTCAAAGTTTGTTAAGGTGCACACAGACATAAAGATTATGAACCATAGAGTACTGAGTTTTCAAGAGTGAAATCATACCAAAACCTTGATAAGTTTTCGCTGACATCATAGGAGAGTAAGTGGTCAGGAAGGTCACTGATGGTGCCCTGCACGGCCAGCACGTGTGGGGCCAAGGTGAAGGGTACGTCGCTCAGAAGCTCGGCCATTAGTGAGCTGTTCTCCAGGGTCTGGCCTGCCTTGTTTTCCGTCTCAGGCCCTGCTACAGTCACACTGGATGAGTTTTCTTTGCCAGTCTAAAAACACATATATATGTAAGTCATTTTGATCTTATGGACTTTGAGGTTATATGGCATTAATATATCAAAGCGCAGCATTAGCATATCAAGGTGATTGAGAAATGTGGAGTATATGCATAGTCCCAGGTTGTCATTATGAGTTGCTTAGTCCTGTCTACCTCTTTGTGACCCTACGGACTACAGCCTGCCAGGCTCCTCTGTCCATGGGATTCTCCAGCAAGAATACTGCAGTGGGTTGCCATTTCCTTCTTGCTAGGATCTTCCCAACCCAGGGATTGAAGCCCCGACTCCTGGAGCTCTCCTACACTGGCAAGCAGGTTCTTTACCGCTGAGCCACCAGGGAAGCCCATTCTCAGACTAGAGCGCCGCTATTTACTGACTTGAGAACCACATCCATCCATATATCTCCTAGGTATTAAAATGAATCCGATTGGGAGATCGTGGACACCTGTGGCTGATTCATGTCAATGTATGGCAAAACAAATACAGTATTGTGGGGTGGGAGGTGGGAGGGGGCTTCGGCATTGGGAGATTGTGTTCACCTATGGCTGATTCGTGTCAATGTATGGCAAAACAAATACAGTATTGTAATTAAAAAAAAAAATTGATTCATCTTAAATCAAAAAAAAAAAAGAAGTGAGAGAGAACCTTTTTCTGACTTGCTCTATAAAACCATTTTTATATTACTGCCATGTGTAAACTAATTTTAATAAAGCTGTTTCTAGCATTAAAAAAACCGAATCCGAAGCCCTACCCTTACTCAGGTGAACCACCCACAGGCCCCTCTGGTACAGATGGGCACTCCTGCCGTTCCCCTAGCCCAGATCGGGGCCACAAAGTCTCTCTCGCTGCTTTTCCAAGTCTGACGTCGGCCTTCAGGCTCCACAGAATCCCCAGCTTCTTTCTGAAATCTTCTATCAACACAGCCAAAGTGACCTTGCCTGCTTCAGCATGGTATAGGGCAGCTTGCCTGGGATAGTATTTGGCGTTTCCTTTACATGTCTTAGCTAGTTGTAGTTTCACGTGCTTATGTCTTAACCCCAAAGACAATCCAGGGTCCTTGGGGGAACACAGTCCACTGTACCCATCTCTGTATTCTCTGCCTTTCGTACCTTCCTGCTTGACCCTCATGTGTACTCAGGAACGGACTTCTAACATGCACCAAACTAATGACTGATAAGCTGCCTTTGATGAAACTAAAATGCTATGTTTTTATGTAAGTTATTCAAATAAGAAGAATTCATATATTTTGTTTGATTTATTTAAAATTGGTGTCTCTTATGTACAGAAGTTTGCCAAAAGGCATGCAGCACAAGTTCCCAGTAGACTCGGCGCAAGCCCTGAGCTGGCACGGTGAGCTGGCACCCGTTCACCAACAGCAGCATGGACAAGGAACAGAAGGGGATCACAGCAATGAGAATGAACAGCCTCCCACTGCAAGCAGCCCACACCTGACCCAAACCAGGTCAGGCAACAATTTACTCCCCATTTCGCAAGGTCTCATGCAGAATCAAACTCCTGAGCCTTTACAAGGCTCACCACCATGGGCCACAGGCATCTCCCTCACACCAGCCTGGCTGGTGTGTCCTTGTTTGGACTCCTCTAGTCCCGCCATGGCTCTTGTACAGGCAGCCCATTTCTGCCTCCGGCTGGACCCTCCAGATCCTTCTCCCGGATACACGTGGGGCTCCTTCCGTCCAATCCTTCCCAGTGTCGGCCCAAATGTCACCTTCTCAATGAGGCCCTTCCTGGCCGTCCCATTAGACTGTGCCCTGAGTCCTCACCTCATCCCCTCCAGCATTCTCTGCCCGCCTCTCCTGCTTCCGCTCTCTCTTGGCACCTGGTGATATGTTCTGTACTTTATTCTGATTATCATCCCTCAGAAGCTTAAGCAGTTTTTTTTCTTTAATGTTCACTGCTGTATCCCAAATGCCAGATTCAGTGTCTAGTGCTCAGTAAATATTTGGTGAATAAAAGAGAGTGGACAAGACTTTTGCTTGAGGAGGCCTTATACTATAATGGCTATAAATGCTGATAAATTCCTCTCTCTCAAGTCTAGAAACAAATGATTTTCTGTGTAAGAAATAACAGTTTTATAAAACTTTTATGGAAGTGCAAACTACAGAAAGGAGTACATCGTAAGTGTATAGCTGGTACATTTTAACCAGTGAAATACTAGAACCCAGATAAATAGAAATGGCCCTCGTGGCGTTCTCTTTCATTCACAGTCAACTGCCTATCCCCTCAGTCCCCATATTGTATAGACTGTTCACCTATTTTTTATGTTTTAAATGAAGGCAACCATACAGTATAAACTCTCTCTGTTTGTGGCTTTTTCATCCAGTGTGGTATTATGAGATTCATTTATATTGTTGTATGGGCTTCCCTGGTGGCTCAGAGGTTAAATAAAGCGTCTGCCTCTAATGCGGGAGACCAGGGTTCGATCCCTGGGTCGGGAAGATCCCCTGGAGAAGGGAAATGGTAACCCACTCCAGTATTCTTGCCTGGACAATCCCATGGATGGAGAAGCCTGGTAGGCTACAGTCCATGGGGTCACAAACACTATATGTGGGATTATATATTTTAAAGAACGTATTCTGCAGAGGAGATACTCTGACTGGCGTCTTAAAAGAACTGTTTTGTTTCCGTGTTGATAGCAGGCAGTGAGGGTAGGGGGTTGGGGAAGAAGTAGGAAGACAAGCTGGGCAAGAGAGATGATAGTGATGTAGATTAGGCCTGTGATAGTAAAAGCGAGAGGAAGTGGCTGGGCTTTGGAGAGACCTAAAGGCTCAAGTACTAGGATGCGCTGATGGAATAGACGGTGGACTGGGAGAGCAAAGGTGGAGTCAGGGGGAGGCCAGAGTGGACAGACATCCAAGTGGAGCGGTTAGAAGGCAGGGGGGTGTGAGTCAAGCCTGGAGCTCGTGTGATCTGGTGGAGAAAGTCAGCTTGGTGTATATTTAGAAAACAGTAGGAGGAGAGATGTATGGATGTGAGAGTTGGACTGTGAAGAAGGCTGAGTGCCGAAGAATTGATGCTTCTGAACTGTGGTGTTGGAGAAGACTCTTAAGAGTCCCTTGGACTGCAAGGAGATCCAACCAGTCCATTCTGAAGGAGATCAGCCCTGGGATTTCTTTGGAAGGAATGATGTTAAAGCTGAAACTCCAGTACTTGGCCACCTTATGTGAAGAGTTGACTCATTGGAGAAGACTCTGGTGCTGGGAGGGATTGGGGGCAGGAGGAGAAGGGGACGACAGAGGATGAGATGGCTGGATGGCATCACTGACTCGATGGACGTTGAGTCTGAGTGAACTCTGGGAGTTGGTGATGGACAGGGAGGCCTGGTGTGCTGCGATTCATGGGGTTGCAAAGAGTCGGACACGACTGGGCGACTGAACTGAACTGAACTGAGGAGGAGAGAAAGTGAAGACCAATACGAGAACAGGCTACTTTCTAAATATTATGCTGCAAATGGGAAAAGAGACATGGCCAGTAGCTGGAAAGGAAAGGAGGGTCAAGACAACTTTCTCTTGATTTTTCTTTTGTTCTGGAAGTTGGGAGCAATAATGGTAGTTTATACGCTGAAGAGAAGAGGCCCCTAAGAAAGGAAAACTCCGTGGAGACTCTGTACAGAAGGAACTGCTCTCTTCACTGGCATCCCCCAACATCTACAACAGAGGCTCTTAAGAAGTACTTGGGCAGTGAATGAATGAATGAATGAATGAAGGTACCAGACACATCCCTATCAGGGCTGTTTTACAGCTACATGTGAAAATAAATCACCAGAGTACTTTCGTAGGATGGCAATTAGAACAAATGTAACGTCACCCAGTGATGAATCTTATTAGACAGGTCCATGTATGCACTGACCGAGCAAAGCCTGCCTCCTGAAACCTAACTGGGACTTAAATATTACGTGTCCTTGCGTCAGCCAAGAGTACAGGCACTGGTGAGTAATACCGCCAGGATTCTAGCCTCTTTAAAGAGCATCACTATACACTGGTTTCCTCAATATTATGCAAACACCAGGGCTTTGGTTACCATGGAGCAGCATGGCAGAGTGTTTAAGAACACAGATTCTAGAGTCAGACTATTTGGGTTGGGTACAAATCCTGCTTAAAAATAAACAAATGGCCCAGGACAAGTTATTTAACTTCTCTGTGTCTTTTTCCTTAGCTGTTAGGAAATCAATTAGTGCCTATTTCATACAGTTGTTAGGAAAATTGTATGAATAATCCTAAGTAAGTAGAATAATCCTGAGCACATGCTAAAGTCAGTGATAAAAACTTTAGAAACGTCAGACCCCTTTTGGCTTTAGGTAAAGTCCAGGATCCATCCAGTCCTTTTGTTTTTGACATTCACGAATGGTTCAAACAGTCTTGCCTTCCCCTCTCCTTTTAGAGCTTGTCTTCTCTCTTAATCTCACAGGAAAATGTTCCCTAGGTCTGCTGATCACATCCCATACTTGAGCTTTCCTCTCTCTCCCTTGAGTACCGCACGTGTTCTTCAGTTTCATTAGCCAAATCATCTCCTTTCTTAAACAAAAGCATTCCTAAAGTCTCACCTTCCCACTAAAAAAGGAGGCATGTTACCTAGAGCACTCTGCTTTGTAAACATACAAGCTTCTAAGGTTTACCTCTGGCAGCGATATTTATTCCTTTGTTCATGCTATTATTAATCCTCTTCCCTTTCCTTTACAAATCATTCTTGCTGTCAGAGCATAATTCCTTGAGGACGAGAGCATATCTAGTATAATAAAGGAACTGAGACATGTGGCTTCTTGTTCAAATTCTTCTGATAAAACTGCCATCTGACCTGACGGAGGCTGCTCCATCCACCTGGGCCTCAGTTCTCTGTTCTGTCAAATGAACAATGAGGGCAAAATGATGGTGGTGGTGACGATGATAGCAACTAGCGTGTATCAAACACTTAAGTATATTAACTCTAAGTCTTACAACAGCTCTGGAGGGCATGTCCTATTACTATTCATATCACCCTGAATGCACCCAGTCTCATCTGATCTTGGAAGCTAAGCAGGGTTGGGCCTGGTTAATACTTGGATGGGAGATGAGTTTCAAATTCAGTTACCTTGAAAAAACTCTATATTCTAAGCACACTTCAGCCATGCTTTGGTAGACTGGCTAACTGAATGAACAAAGCCTCAACAATTTAGGGGAAAACATGATAGTTACTTGGCTTAGTAGCACCTCAGCTTAATTTAGAAGGAAAAAAAAGAGACCCTAATATCTCTTACCTTTAAGAAGAAAGGATTGAGAAAATCATTGAGGGGACAGATTTTAAACTGAAGAAGGATGGAAAAGAAAGCATAATTTAAGAAAGATTTATCCCTGGAAACAAATCTCCCAGTAGCCTGGATAAACCATGGAGAAAACAGCATGCTCAGTGAAACAAGATGGTCTGTGTGTTGATGATGGGTGAAGAGGAGAGACAGTAAGGACGTGGGCATGTATTACAGTATTCTTTCTTCTTCTGTATATGTTTGAAGGCTTTGCATAATAAAAAGTTTCCAAAATTTAAATTAAAAAATACCATGCACACACTATTCCATTAAACGCCCCCTAGAAGGATCTGAGCATCAGCGGTCTGTATGTCTTGACTCCAGCATCTCGCTCTTAACAGTTGGCTAGAATGCACAGTACAGTCTCCAAGGAGGCTGCCTGCCCTCTTGGCAGCAGGGCAAGTGCCACGACGCAGCTGCTGCTGGCATGCTGAGAGCTGGAAGGGGAGAAATTAGACAGCGGAATAAGAGTAAGTCACAAAGGGAATGGGAGTCAAAATTCAAGGACCCCACACCTACTAACCCTGATCACCAAGTCCTGGACTCGGCAGCCAACGGCAGCAGCGGTGGGGGCTGAGGGCTGAAACAGGTGCATGAGTCCCCCTGCAGAAAGCAGCCTTCTCTCTCCCACACAAAGTCTTTCAGCTTTTTCCATTTGCATAATAAAATGGGTCTTTAAAGGGAAGAATGAGTATGTCAACCACAATAGAGCGGGAAGAAAAGAATCAATTAACCTTGCGGTTTATAGCCAAATTTTTAAAAAATTACTTCAAATATTATGCTCATAAAGCATAGTCATTATTTTTGTGACTAATCTTGCTCACAGAATTACTGATATGATGATACTCTTGAATATAAGGTCCTTCCTATAATGTAGCTTTCATATTGCTTTTTCAAGTTAAGTTTGCCCTTACAAGGGTAAGTGAGAGTATACCATGTCAGAATCATTTTTTAATCTCAGGGAGAAAATAAATTTCCTTATCTACATCATTTACAAATAACCAGGTGTTTTCATGTCTGTGTAAAAATTACTTCTTGTTCATCAGTTAACCTGTTAAAAATGGGCTAGCCAAGTGTATCTTGGGTTCCTTACATTCTCTTATCTTTGTTTTGAATGATTCAGAGTGGTTTATAGGCTCTATTCCTCCCTTTCTTGCAGAAGGGCTGTAAAAATTCATGAGGCTCAATCTGTAAAATCTTCTCAGAGCTTAAGGAAAAACACACTCTGAGAATACGAGGCACATAACACTTTTTAGTCAAGGCTCAGAAAAATGAAATCACCTCTCCAGAGAATCAGAAGGTTAGTGGCGTCCTTCTGAACTTCATTCTTGGGTGTGTGGAAGCAAGCAAATGCAGGTTTAAGAGCAGACTACTACTACATTTTTCCTGGCACAAAGGCCCCACTAACCACCAGGAAATCTCTTAAGGGTTGCCGACTTTACAAACTCATTGACAATCTGGAGACTTCATCTGCTTAGCCATACTTGACTTAAGTATAAATAAGTTTACTAATATGAACAGCACCTATATTTGGCATCTTTTCAAACCTCCTGCCTTTTTCAGTAACCTGTGCCTCAGATAAGCACAGATAAAATAGTGTCCTATAAAAGCAAAATACTGAAGCATTAAAATTTAGAAAGCAGCCTTAACCCCAACAGTAATAGAACCTATTAAAAGAATATGAAACCAGGTATAAAACACTCATCTAACACATTCAATTTACATACAAAGAAGGTAGCTATATCAAGTGTATTTCTAGGAAACGAGTTAGAGGAAGAAGAGGTAATAATCAAGCTCTGGCTGTCTATGCTTTTAAATTTTATGTCTATAAATAAAAGACACATTCCTTTGAACAATAGCCTGAACAGGGAACACCATACTCCTGTCACTTTATCTCCCCAGATAACTATCCATTCTATTTTGGCTTCAGCTGGTATCTGCTTGCATCACATCGGTGTCTTGATTGGGGGACAGGAAGGGGGGCAAATCTGAGTCAGAAGTATCAGGGAATGAGAGGTTAGAAAAAGGTGATACAAGCAGGGCTGCAGACAGGACCCAAACTTCTTATTTCTTCTAAGAAGCTGCTTGCCAGTAACTGTCTGGCTAGCTGATGAAAGCCACGAGGATTGCACTCTTCTACCTACCTGAGTCCTAAGCAGTGGTCTCCCTTCAGCTGGGAGAAATTATACTGCAGATGTAGAGACTACTTTCTATTTTTCTGCAAATCCCATTACCCAGAACAATTGTACCTGCACATAACAAGCACCCATTAAATATTGTGAATGGCGCGGAATCTGGCCCCCTTGTTTCTCTGATTCCCTCAACTTGATTTTTTAAATTAAGGGGTTGGTCCAAAGAAACAAAGAAAAGCCCAGAATACTTCATTGCTGATGCAAATAAATGAGGCAGAAGAGAGCTGAAGACATAGAAAGTGGCTGTGTTCCATGAGACTTGGGCTCCCAGATCAAGGATGCTACAAATTTCAGGAGCAAAGGAAGATGCTGGGTTAGAAAGCAGGTATTTTCTTTGTCCCCTCTTCTCTCTGATCTAGGACATCATTTCCGTTTACATTTTGGTTTGATACTCTTGTTTCAGTGTTTTCTCCCTTTTTCTTTTTTTTCCCCTCAGTGTTTCCACCTGCCTGTGCTTCCTGCTTCTCCCATCTTTAAAAAGAAAAAAGTTTTCTTGACTTCCTCTTTTCAGAACTCCAGCTGAACGTATACAAGTGAAGAAGGGGAAGCAAGCTGGCTGGCACTTGCCTCTGTAATCTGTTCCATGTATTCTTGGAAAAGTGGCTTGACTAAAGCCGGAAAATCTTTAGTACCAGCCAACTGGAGTGGGGGAGCAGTGGAAAGCGGAAAGAGGAGCATTTTAGGAAATGAACCAGCAAGAAACACTATGCAGGGGGGATCCTGTTTTTTACTGGTTTTGAAAATATAAAGGGCTGTTTCAGTGATTCTTTTAAAAAGACATTTAAACAGTTTCTATATTTTTAAAAATCGTGATTGTTAATCTTAAGCTGTCCAGAGAGCTCCGGTTTTCCCAGGATGTCCTCCCCACCCCTTGACAGTGTGGATTTCGCCCTTTCTCTTCTCTGGCCCAACATCATCACCTTCCTCCCTGCTGTCAGCACGTGGCCAGCCTCCTTCTTATCACAGAGAAAACAGGAACCATCCGCTGAGGAACCCCCTACCTGCTATCTTCACAAGTCTCACCCGCCTTCGCACCCACCTGTGCCCCGCCTCCTGCCATCGTGGGCAAGCTGCCCTCCTCCTGCCCTTTCCTGGTGCTGCACAGCCATTCTGTGCCCACTCTTCCTCCATCAGACGGTGGCCTCTAATCGCTCATCTTTCATATAGGCAGTTCTCCATTTACAGAGAATTCTCCCCGTGTCTCTACGGCCCCCTGGCACCTCACCCACTGACCTCCTCCACCACTGTCTTTCTATTTGTCTCCCAGCCCAGCTGACACCACCGTTGACACTCGCTATCTGCCTCATTCCTCACCCGCTGCCGTCTGCCTCTCTCTGTGCCCCTCTACTGCCACTGATTTCAAGGTTACTCATATAATCAGCCTGTCACTACGTTCAGAAGATGGCTTGGCGTGCTAAAACTTCCAGAACCTCTTTGCTGCACTTAAGGCTGGTGACTCTGAGTCTTTATTTCTTGGCTTCTGTGACACTCGTTAGGTTTGCCTTCTGTCTGGTTTTTTTGCCTGTTTCTGAAGTGGTATTTTCCAGGGCCTCATTTCTGTTCCTTTGTTCTTAGCCTCAGCACACTTCCCTGGAGGAATTTATCCATACCTAAGGTGCCTACCGCCCTACTCCTCCACCCAAAGTAAATATGTAGACGCTTGCACGTGTACACACACACCCTAGTCTCAAACCCAGATTTCTATCGAGACTTCCTAACCTGTATGTGCAAACCCTATTACACATCATTCTTTCGGACACTCAGTAGGGATCTTAACTCCGTGTGTTCTAAACCTGGCTTTGAGCTTTCTCCCAAGTCTACCCCAAACCTAATGCTCTCTCTCAGGATATGTTCTTTATTGGTGATGGGTGCCAACACGGTTGCCTGACTCGGAAACCTGAATTATCTTTGACTTCTCTCTCCCTCTCACTCCCTCCATCCAGTAAATGACTGAGTCTTACCGACTCTGATGTCTTTGATGCCTCCCTGCGTCCATCCGTGGCTCCTCAGCTCCACTGTTCTCTCAGTGCAGGCCCCCAAGGTCTCCTGGCATGAATGTCACCAGGGTTTCCTGGGGCGTTACTGCCCCTATACTATTACACATTCTCCCCGTCGCTGGTGATGTCTAAGACACGTGCTCGTCCTTGCTTACAATGCCCCCGAGTCTTCGGAAAAAAAGCACAAATGCCTTATTGTAGCACATTCGGCATGAGCTGGCCTTGATCACCCCTCGCTTTCTTTTATTGCCATCCTCTAAACTCTTTACTCCGCCTAAACCACTGTTATTATCCGAACACGAAGGGCTCTTTTTAGCTCTGAGCCTTATCTTCTTTTCAATGATTTTTGCCGGCATCAGGACATCTTGCTGTCTTTTTCCACTCCCTTCACCTTGCCCTCATGATGCACATCAGGACTCTTTCAGGAAGACTGCCCCACCTAACTCTTCAAACCTCAGCCACGCCCCGTCCATGTGTTCCCTTAACAGTCTGTGCATACCCTTGTAAAACTGTGGAAAGTGCAAAGTCAGGGGCAATAGATTCCTCTCCATTTCCTTAAACGAGAGCAATGTCTGGCTCATGAGAGATGATCATGTTTGTCGTTGTGCAGTGGATCAGCTGGTTCTGTCTTTTGTGGCCCCCATGGACTGCAGCCCGCCAGGCTCCTCTGTCCACGGGATTCTCCAGGCAAGAATACTAGAGTGGGTTGCCATTTCCTTCTCCAGGAGATCTTCACAACCCAGGGATCAAACCCACATGTCCTACCAAGAAGTCCAAGTGAGTGACTAAATAATTTGAATTTCTTCATATTATGTTGATTGTGGATTTTTGCATCTGTTTGTTTTTTTCCTAACAAGACTTGACGCACTCTTTTCCACATTATCACTGACTTGTATCACATATCAGGTAGAACGTTAAATTCACTTGAGACCCCAGCTACATCTATTTCCTGAAGAAAGAGATGGGTTGTTATTGACTTGACAAGTAAACAACTTCACAGATACGTCTCCCAAAGGATGTTCAATGAGGTACTGCTGCAAACTTTAGAGAGGAAACCTTTTGGGAAAAATTTTTACCAGAGCCCTACCTACCTACCTTTCTTTCACTGAGAGAGCTACAGAAGCTAACCTCAGCTACTCCAAACTCCCTTAATCAACTGTCTTAGTCTGCTCAGGCTGCTTAGACGAGGCAGCCTATAAACAGAAGTTTACTTCACATGGTTCTGGAGGCTGAGAAGTCCAAGATCAAGGTGCTGGCAGAATCAGTGTGTGGTAAGGCCTGCTTTCCGGCTCACAGACTGCCTCTTTTCACTGTGACATCACGTGGCAGAATCACGTGGCAGAATCACGTGGCAGAGGGGCAGGGAGCTCCCTGGGGCCTCTGGTAAGGGCCCCAATCGTCTTTACCCTCATGACCTAATCACCTCCCAAAGGCCCTACCTCCAAATACTCTCACACTGGAGATCAGTTTCAACATGAGAACCTGGAGGTGGGGGACACGGTCAGTCAGCAGCCTCAGCCTGCCTTGCCTGGGAGTCAGGATTTGTCCACAGCTATGCGGTCCAGTCTGATGGGGCTGTGGGGGAACCTGTGCTTGGGGGTAGGGGTACGGGGTACAGGACCAGCAACAGGGTGGCAGGACTAGGGAATCACTAAGAGGAGGAGAGCCCCAGAGATAAGAGCTGGGGAAGTGGGTAGGAGGGGGGATGGGTAGGGATAAAAGCCATTACTTAGTTTCTGCTCACCTCTGTTCAAGAGAAAAGCCCCTTTCTTCTTTGACTTCCACAAAGAGGGATTTTCTTTAAGTACCCTGGCCTTCTGCCCACCCCCTACCCCTCCCAAAGGAGGGAGAATGAGTTACCTAGTTGGTGAAAGATAGCCAAGGGTCCATGTTCCCAGATGGGGGCACCTGAACTGCCCAAGATCCTGAGGCCTGGGGAGTCTTTCTCCTTCTGACTCTACCTGGACTAGAGGAGACAAGGAACCAGAGTAGGAGTGTGTGCTATGCTGACTTAACCCTTGTCCAGACCAGTGGGGAAAGTTTATTGGAACGTGGAAGTCCACTTTTGCTGCTTCTCTGAGCCACCTCCAACCGAGGCTCTATCAGTCTAGAGGGTGAGCACCAGTTTTCTGCCTCTGTGAGCTCTTTAGTCTTATTTCTCAAGATGCAGTGAGGAAAAGGGGTGCCCTTTGTTAGATTAGAACCCCCCAAGTTCTACTTTCCAAAGCAACTCCATTTACAGTAAAACAAACAAACAAAAAAACAACAACAACGGAGAAGCATCTTAAACACATCAAAAAATCAAAACAAATACAGCAAAAGCATGCAGACACCACATGATCAGGAAATCTGAAACGTAACAAAGTAATGGCTTTTAAAATGAATGTGTCCTATAGTGCTTTCTGAAACAACTTATTGGTTTGGTTTTATCAGTTTCACAATTCAGTTAAATCTAGGAGATCTGAAAAGTTCTGATCAGAATTTTGGGAAAATGGCAACTACTATTTGTTTCTTGCTTTACAAGGCTTCTGAAGTTGTCTCACATACCTTACTGCATTTGAACCTCACAACCCACTAAATCTGATAGGGAAGCTGTTCTTATTCTCATCTTCTGAGGCTCAAAGGGTAGTGATTATCTACGGTCACACACTACATTCCGGCAAAGACTTGTACCCGGGGTCTCCTGACTTAGAACCCCATTTTCCCTCTCTAACATAAAGGCCATAATCAAGAGAAACAATTTTAAGGCTTACCTGTCTGGGTGTTTTATTTCTTAACAGAACTTAAATTTAACAGTTTCTCTACTGTTAAGTGTTAAGACAAGGGTTATCTGGGGGAGGACAAAGTTCCTAAACTACAAACTGAGTGACTAAAGAAAACAGAGTTTAAACTAACAGTTCAGCTAAGCATCTTAGTATCTGGTCAAACCTACCAAGCTGGATGAAATATGTAATAGCTTACAAAACTATAGGGTCTGAGTTACACAGTAACTCAGGGTTACAGTAGCTTAGGCTTTTGTGTATGGATTCAAGCTTGTTATGTATACCACAGTTCTGAAGAATCTGATATCCCTTGTTAGTCACACTGGAGTCCACTTCCCATTTACATAGCTTTATTTATTTTAAATATCTATTCAACTCCTTCAGAATGCAGTGCAACAAGATCATATTTTTCTAGTCAATTTCAAAGGAACACAATGAAAACTGATCTTGCCCATTTCCTCAGCACACTGAATATTCATTTCATCCTAATGATTTTTTTTCATTTTGTAAAACAATAAAGTACTTCAACCGTCTGCATATATAATCAGAAAGCAAATGAAATACTCTTTTATTTTTAAAGCTGATAAGAGAACATAAATATATCTGTTTTTATAGGACTAGATGTTTAAATGTATATCATTAGATGTTTATAATTAGATATAACAAATGTTTTTGCGATACTGATTGAATGGAAATAATACCATAATATACTAGTAGAAAATGCCCCCCAAAAAGTAAATCTAAAAATATTAAATGATAGCTATATGCTGGCTTTTCTGGAATGTGCTTTGATGAAATGAACATTTAGTAAATTCATAAACTTAAGATAATATACATTTTTAAGAACTGACATTTAGATTTTAATCAACTCATGTTAAAGTTGTTGTTTGAAGACAACTAATGTGTTTGCAGCTCTTTTAATTGCAAAATTTGTATTCTGTCATTGTTTTACCATTATTACGTAGAAACATAAATACATTATTTTTAGGATGCACTTCAAATTGTTATCTCCATAGCCAGAATTCTAAAACAATTATTAGTAGGAGCTCATGTTCATTCTGCATATAAACATCTTTCTAATCTCAGGAAATAAACAATTTTTTGAGAAATAGGAAAATACTAGTTAAGAAAAGCCTGAGTTTCCTTGTAAATTGATATGTGGAATAGTCCACACATTTGAAAATACTCTAGTTGGTGAATACACAAATGTATGCTTTCACATAAAGATGCAAGTGAAACAGAAACACATCATACCCAGTTGAGCACAGAAATCATGAGGGCAGGCTAGGTGAATTCCATCAGAGGGCATCTGAGTGACAGTGTTACCTGGGTGCACTGCCCCTAACCAGAACTCCACGAGAACAACAGTAAACAGTGCTGGAACACTGGAGAGGGGAGCAGAAAGCTGTGTCACTTGACTTTGGCTCTCATTTGCGAAAAGGTTGTATTTCAAAACAGAAGATGGGGTTGGAAGAGTAAACACAGCTGCGTTTTCTCTACCCCAGTGTGAGAATGAAGAGGCTCTTAGGAGTGGCAGGAGGCAAGGCCCCTTCTCGGTGCACACTCAGAGCCCCAAATAGAGTGCTCTTGTTTCATTTCATGGCAAACTCAGGATAATATTTTTATTGTGGTAAAATATACACAACACAATGTTTATGACCCTAATCATTTATAAGTGTATAATTCAGTGGCATTAAATATAGTCACGTCATGCAATTAACACCATTATCCATCTCTGGAACTTTTCTTGTCATCACAAATAGAAACTCTGTACCCATTAAGGAACTCTCCATTCCCTGCTTCTCCAGCCCCTGGTAACTTCTATCTATCATATCATATTCCATCAACTCGCCTGTTCCAAGTATCTCATATAAATGGAATCATATAGTGTTTGTCTTTCAGTGTTTGGCTTATTTCACTCAGTGTAATGTTTTCAGAGGCCATATGCATATATGTTGCGTCATGTATCAGAATTTTTTATGGCTGACTAATACTCTGTTGTATGTATATACCATATTTTGTTTATCCATTCATCCACTGATACACATCTGGATTGTTTCTACCTATTGCAGTGTATTGCAGCACAATATTTTAAGCTACAGTAAAATCAACTAGTGGAAATCTACAAATTAATGCTAAAGGGATTGTCAAGAGTCAATGAATATACAAATACTAGTTAGGTATTTAGAGTTAGAAAGAACTTGAAGTAAGGGAAACAAACTATGGTTCCCACTTATTTTAAATTATAAACCTATTTAGGTATAATAAATTTGTGTGCTTTACTATTAAACACTTTGCTTGGCTTTAAAAATCATAATCAAAAGGAGCCTTGTCAATTTAATATTTTATGAATTAACATCTGAGTATAACCGATGTTATTTCAATCCTGTTTGAAACAGCTCCATAATTTCTCAAAGACCTTTCACCCACACTGGAACTCTATACTGTAATTCTTTTGTGTATTTTTGTAAGGGTGCAAGATGTCATTACCTGCTCTTGGGAAAAGTTTGCTCAACAAACTTGAGAGTGAGTAATGCTAAGAAATGATTAAAAATGAAAAGCCACAGTTGTATCCAAAAAAATCATCAGAGGAAAATCTGAAATTCATATAGCTTAATAAATTTAAATATAGTTTAAATGCCTCAGCAGAATAACAAACTTTATCCAAGTCATCTTGGAATTTCTCAAAGAACAATACACTGTGTGGTTCAAAGATGCTTTCAAGATTGACATAAAAGTTGTTTAATGTAGAATCAACTCTTTGAGCCATGCTTTTTAGGATTCCTAAGTTTTTAAGAAAAAGAAGGTACTTGTCAGAATATACACTGTTTCTGGTACGTCAAGTTGAAAATTAATCTGCAAGACTTAGTAGCAACAGCACTAGATCAAGTCCCAGTGACTCCTGCCTGTGCCTAAACCATGTGACCGTGTGTAAACCATCTAGCCTCTCTGTGTTTCACTCAGTTCAGTTCAGTCAGTCGCTCAGTCATGTCCGACTCTCTGCGACCCCATGAATCGCAGCACGCCAGGCCTCCCTGTCCATCACCAACTCCTGGAGTTCACTCAGACTCACATCCATTGAGTCAGTGATGCCATCCAGCCATGTCATCCTCTGTCGTCCCCTTCTCCTCCTGCCCCCAATCCCTCCCAGCATCAGAGGCTTTTCCAGTTAGTCTACTCTTCGCATGAGGTGGCCAAAGTTCTGGAGTTTCAGCTTTGGCATCATTCCTTCCAAAGAAATCCCACGGCTGATCTCCTTCAGAATGGACTGGTTGGATCTCCTTGCAGTCCAAGGGACTCTCAAGAGTCTTCTCCAACACCACAGTTCAAAAGCAACTCCTCTGAAATAAGAGGTAACTGCATCAGATGAGCCAGCTCTGGAGTGCCATGATTCTAAGTAGACTTAGGCTCTAACTCTTCTGTATTAGTAAAAGTTCTTAGGGAATACCACTTAAATCAATATAAATGATAACTGTAAAAAGTATTGACAGTATCTTGAGAAGAAACTCAGAACTCCAGTGGTTATGAAAAGGATTCCTACCATGGAAGAATACTTAATTTCATCCTGCTCTTGATAATGAGAAACATTTAGGAGTCAAGTAAGAAAAATACAGGCAAGTACTAATCTTCTAATAATTCACCATTATATTAAGAAAGCAGACTGTATTTCCTCAGGCCAGTGAGTCCATAATAGAGAGGAAGTCTTATATATGTGAAATAAATAGAT
Organism: Nanger dama; assembly: GCA_917880005.1. Classification (NCBI taxonomy): domain Eukaryota; kingdom Metazoa; phylum Chordata; class Mammalia; order Artiodactyla; family Bovidae; genus Nanger; species Nanger dama. The sequence continues at coordinate 46,247,917 of CAKJTW010000007.1, forward strand.
GTAGGAAACTTATTATAGCATTAGTATTATCATTAGAATAATAATAAATTATTAATAGATAATAGGCTTCCCAGGTGGCTCAGTGTTAAAGAACATACCTACTAATGCAGGAGATGTGGATTTGATCCCTGGGTTGGGAAGATCCCCTGGAGAGAGAAATGGCAACCCACTCAAGTGTTCTTGCCTGGGAAATCCCATGGACAGACGAGCCTGGCAAGCTATGGTCTATGGGATCACAAAGAGTCAGACATGACTAAGTGACTAAACAAATCAGATTAAAAATGTTAGTACTTGAAAAGGCAAATTAAGCTGTATGAACTGAACTTTGGTAGGAATCTGGAAGGTACTTCAGAGCACTCTCAAGATTGCTAACCTAGATTTGTAGTGGAGTATTTTAAGCTAGTGGAGGTGATGGAATTCCAGTTGAGCTGTTTCAAATCCTGAAAGACGACGCTGTGAAAATGCTGCACTCAATATGCCAGCAAATTTGGAAAACGCAGCAGTGGCCACAGGACTGGAAAAGGTCAGTTTTCATCCCAATCCCAAAGAAAGGCAATGCCAAAGAATGCTCAAACTACCGCACAATTATACTCATCTCATATGCTAGTAAAGTAATGCTCAAAATTCTCCAAGCCAGGCTTCAGCAGTGTGTGAACTGTGAACTTCCTGATGTTCAAGCTGGTTTTAGAAAAGGCAGAGGAACCAGAGATCAAATTGCCAACATCCGCTGGATCATGGAAAAAGCAAGAGAGTTCCAGAAAAACATCTATTTCTGCTTTATGGACTATGCCAAAGCCTTTGACTGTGTGGATCACAATGAACTGTGGAAAATTCTGAAAGAGATGGGACTACCAGACCACCTGACCTGCCTCTTGAGAAATGTGTATGCAGGTCAGGAAGCAACAGTTAGAACTGGACATGGAACAACAGACTGGTTAAAAATAGGAAAAGGAGTACGTCAAGGCTGTATATTGTCACCCTGCTTATTTAACTTATATGCAGAGTACATCATGAGGAATGCTGGACTGGAAGAAACACAAGCTGGAATCAAGATTGCCAGGAGAAATATCAATAACCTCAGATAAGCAGATGACACCACCCTTATGGCAGAAAGTGAAGAGGAACTAAAAAGCCTCTTGATGAAAGTAAAAGAGGAGAGTGAAAAAGTTGGCCTAAAGCTCAACATTCAGAAAATGAAGATCATGGCATCCGGTCCCATCATTTCATGGGAAATAGATGGGGAAACAGTGGAAACAGTGTCAGACTTTATTTTTTGGGCTCCAAAATCACTGCAGATGGTGACTGCAGCCATAAAATTAAAAGACAATTACTTCTTGGAAGAAAAGTTATGACCAGCCTAGATAGTATATTCAAAAGCAAAGACATTATTTTGCTGACTAAGGTCCGTCTAGTCAAGGCTATGGTTTTTCCAGTGGTCATGTATGGATGTGAGAATTGGACTGTGAAGAAGGCTGAGTGTTGAAGAATTGATGCTTTTGAACTGTGGTGTTGGAGAAGACTCTTAAGAGTCCCTTGGACTGCAAGGAGATCCAACCAGTCCATTCTGAAGGAGATCAGCCCTGAGATTTCTTTGGAAGGAATGATGCTAAAGCTGAAACTCCATTACTTTGGCCACCTCATGCGAAGAGTTGACTCATTGGAAAAGACTCTGATGTTGGGAGGGATTGGAATCAGGAGAAGGGGACGACAGAGGATGAGATGGCTGGCTGGCATCACTGACTCGATGGACGTGAGTCTGAGTGAATTCCGGGAGTTGGTGATGGACAGGGGGCCTGGTGTGCTGCGATTCATGGGGTCGCAGAGAGTCGGACACGACTGAGCGACTGAACTGAACTGAACTAGGAAATTTGGAGCACTATGGACATTAAGATTTTTGCTTTACTCTCCTAAATAGTAAGGTGATGAGGTACAGTTTTTCCTGAAGTGGCAAAATCTGATCGAAGAGAGATAAGAAAGTTGTATGTGCATGAAAGAAGGTAATTCATTGGAAGTGAGAATGACTGGTCATCAGAGGTGAAAGTGAGAGTCCATTTTCAGAATACAATACAAATTTTCCTTTAGTCGTCTAGAAATAAGTGCTATGGCTTCAGTGGCAAACTGGCCTGGACATGAACACCTGTAATTTCCAAAAGTGTTCTTAAATGTACAGATTCTACACTCAGAGTTCACCAGAGCTCTGTGCTTCCCTCCTGTGCTTTCTTTGCAGGCGGGATGACAGGAAGTCTTGAACAAACTAGATAATTTACGGCCTACCAATGAGGATGGAAATAAGGGTTTAGATTATGAGTTCTGATAAATACTGAAAAGTAAATTATACTAGTTACTAGTGATTGTAATTGTATTAACTTCATTTTGGTTCGGTCCTAATGTTCTGATAGTGTACGTAAGTCCACTCCCAGAGATCGTTCACATTTCATGAGTGTTTATTTGTGAGTCACTATTCTAAGATTTTTTTACCTGTATTATCTCAGTGTTTCCATGTAAAAGGTGGAATACACTGAAACACAGAGAATTTGATCTAACTCTGGAAGTAGACTTTTAGCTGCTAGACTATTCTGCCTCGCAAATATAATCCAGTCTAAGGAAACTTCACTTCGTGACTTTTAAAATGTGCTGTGATTGCTTGTAATGACCAAAAGACCATCTTCTCCTTGAGAAAGGGCTGTAGGATACTTTTCTAATAATCATACTTTCTTTTTTCTCAAAACCAAAGCACAAGGAATGGTAAGATACCAACTTAACAAAAAAAAAAAAAAAAAAAAAGGAAAAAACATTGGATGTTGTATTATGACTCATTTTTATATCCTGCTGGATATTGGTAACTCTATGTGAATTAGAAACTCTAAAATTATAGACTCTTTAGACTATTTTAATCTGTAAAAGCACCATTGTGAAGCGTTAGTGATATATTTTGAAAATAACCTTCTTACCTTAACCAAATATATTCCAGTTAAATTTAAGAACTTAAAGTAACCACATATTGTCTTTTGTTCAATGAAGAAGACTCTTCCTGAAACACACCCTCTGTGGTCAATTTTGCAGGGACACAGACAACTGACTGCATTCAGCTGCTCACAGTTCCCAGCTCATGGCACTTGGTGAGCAATGGCAAAAAGGTGCCAAGTGGCTGGAACCTGGGTTGCAGTTTATTTTTAGGAAACCAAGAAGGTATGTTGCCTGTAACAGGCCCAAACCACATGATCTGGGTCTACTTAACATTATTCCTGAACCAACTATGCTAAGAGGATTATATCACTGGCAAGACAAGAGAATGAGAACATTTCCGGGACTCAGTATAGTTGCAAGCTTCTGGGTGGACTCTTACATGTAGGAAAAAAAGGGAAGTACATCATCACTATTTATGCCCAAAGTAGCACAAATAAAAGTGGTGCTTTCATGCTCAAAGTGTATAGCTGATTTTAAAAGGCTCACAAGTGCATTTTTACTTCCTATTTATTTAACGGCTTTGAACTAAAACCTAAACAAAAATTGATTAAAAGGACACTATGCTTCAAAGGATACTATCATGAAAGTAAAAAGGCAACCTGCAGAATGGGAGAAAATATTTGCAAATCATACCTGAAAAGGGCTATGAATCTAGAATATATACACTCTTATAACTCAGTAAAAAGATAACATATATGAAAAACAGGAGAAGGATTTGAATAGACATTTCTTCAAAGAAGATAAATGGCCAATACACACTGAAAAGATGCTTGACATCATTAGCTGAGAAGGAAATGCAAAAGAAAAAAAAAACAAACCCTTAAGATACCTACAATGAGATACTACACACCCATTAAGATGGCTATAATCAAAAAGTCAGACAACAACTGCTGGCTAAGATGCGGAGAAATTGGAACCATCACACATGGCTGGTGGGAATATCAAATGGTATAAATACTCTGGAAAACAGTTTGGCAGTTTCTCAGACATTTAATCAGAGAATTATCATACTGCCAGCAATTTCACTCCTAGATATACACTTAAGAAAATTAAAAACAAGTATTCAAAAAAAATACTTCTGTATTTGTATAGTAGGGTTATTCACAATAGCCAAAAGGTAGAAACAACGTAACTGACGAACGAATAAACAAAGTGTGGTATATCCACAAAATGGAATATTATTCAACAATTGAAGTCAAGTGGGCCTTAGAAAGCATCACTGCGAACAAAGCTAGTGGAGGTGATGGAATTCCAGTTGAGCTGTTTCAAATCATGAAAGATGATGCTGTGAAACTGCTGCACTCAAAATGCCAGCAAATTTGGAAAACGCAGCAGTGGCCACAGGACTGGAAAAGGTCAGTTTTCATTCCAATCCCAAAGAAAGGCAATGCCAAAGAATGCTCAAACTACCGCACAATTATACTCATCTCACACGCTAGTAAAGTAATGCTCAAAATTCTCCAAGCCAGGCTTCAGCAAAACGTGATCCGTGAACTTCCTGATGTTCAAGCTGGTTTTAGAAAAGGCAGAGGAACCAGAGATCAAATTGCCAACATCCGCTGGATCATGGAAAAAACAAGAGAGTTCCAGAAAAACATCTATTTCTGCTTTATGGACTATGCCAAAGCCTTTGACTGTGTGGATCACAATGAACTGTGGAAAATTCTGAAAGAGATGGGACTACCAGACCACCTGACCTGCCTCTTGAGAAATGTGTATGCAGGTCAGGAAGCAACAGTTAGAACTGGACATGGAACAACAGACTGGTTCCAAATAGGAAAAGGAGTATGTCCAGGCTGTATATTGTCACCCTGCTTATTTAACTTATATGCAGAGTACATCATGAGGAATGCTGGACTGGAAGAAACACAAGCTGGAATCAAGATTGCCGGGAGAAATATCAATAACCTCAGATAAGCAGATGACACCACCCTTATGGCAGAAAGTGAAGAGGAACTAAAAGCCTCTTGATGAAAGTAAAAGAGGAGAGCGAAAAAGTTGGCTTAAAGCTCAACATTCAAAAACGAAGATCATGGCATCCGGTCCCATCACTTCATGGGAAATAGATGGGGAAACAGTGGAAATTGTCTGACTTTATTTTTGGGGGCTCCAAAATCACTGCAGATGGTGATTGCAGCCATGAAATTAAAAGACGCTTACTCCTTAGAAGAAAAGTTATGACCAACCTAGATAGCACATTCAAAAGCAGAGACATTACTTTGCCGACTAAGGTCCATCTAGTCAAGGCTATGGTTTTTCCAGTAGTCAGGTATGGATGTGAGAGTTGGACTGTGAAGATGGCTGAGCACCGAAGAACTAATGCTTTTGAACTGTGGTGTTGGAGAAGACTCGAGAGTCCTTGGACTGCAAGGAGATCCAACCAGTCCATTCTGAAGGAGATTAGCCCTGGGATTTCTTTGGAAGGAATGATGCTAAAGCTGAAACTCCATTACTTTGGCCACCTCATGCGAAGAGTTGACTCACTGGAAAAGACTTTGATGCTGGGAGGGATTGCGGTCCGGAGGAGAAGGGGACTACAGAGGATGAGATAGCTGTATGGCATCACCTACTCGATGGACGTGAGTCAGAGTGAACTCTGGGAGTTGGTGATGGACAGGGAGGTCTGGTGTGCTGCGATTCATGAGGTCACAAAGAGTCTGACACAACTGAGTGACTGAACTGAAAATTATAAAAAGAAACGAAGTACTGATACATGTTTCAAATGGATGATGCTAGAAAACATTTGGGAGGGATTGGGGGCAGGAGGAGAAGGGGACAACCGAGGATGAGATGGCTGGATGGCATCATGGACTCGATGGACGTGAGTCAGAGTGAACTCTGGGAGATGGTGATGAACAGGGCGGCCTGGTGTCCTGAGATTCATGGGGTCGCAAAGAGTCGGACATGACTGAGCGACTGAATTGAACTGAAGTGAAAAAATAAGTCACAAAGTGAAGTGAAAGTCGCTCAGTCGTGTCCGACTCTTTGTGACCCCATGGACTATACAGTCCATGCAATTTTCCAGGCCAGAATACTGGAGTGGTAGCCTTTCCCTTCTTCAGGGGATCTTCCCAACCTAGCAGTTGAACTCAGGTGTTCCTTACTGTAGGTGGATTCTTCACCAGGTGAGCCACAAGGGAAGCCCAGGAATACTGGAGTGGGTAGCCTGTCCCTTCCCCAGTGGATCTTCCTGACCCAGGAACCAAACTCGGGTCTCCTGCATTGCAGATTCTTTACCAACTGGAGCTATCAGGGAAGACTGCATGTAATTCTACTTATATGAAATATTCAGGAGAGGCAAATCCACTGAGACAGAAAGTAGATTAATAGTGAAAAGTTCACCTTTACTTCCAATAGGTCAAAGCTACATCTTCAAGTCAAAGGACGATGTATTGATCATAGTGTTTTTAATTTTCTTAAACATTCAACCAGGCTCACAGAAGAAACATTTTAATCCTTTTGCCAACATATTTTTGAAAATCATACATCTATGACGAATTTTAAATAATAAGTCTATGATGATTTTTAAATTTCATCTATGCAGTATATAATATTTAGATAAACTTCAGAGGAACACTGTAGATTCTACTATACTAATGCACTTAAAAGACACATACCTTTATAAGCCCTCCCTTCCACTGTAACTACCATGGCCCAATTCCTTCTCTTCATTTTACTGCTAGCTTTATTGTAGTAATAATCACCCTCAGACATGAATTTACTGTAGGAAAAATTAAGCTCTTCTATTAAGAGATACCCTTATACAAAAATTTTTAAGTAATTATAAAAATGTGTAATATATTTATATATTTATACTATATTTATATATAGTATACTATATAGTATACATATGTATACATATATAGGGCTTCCCTGGTGGCTCAGACAGTAAAAGCGTCTGCCTGCAATGCAGGAGAACTGGGTTCAATGCCTGGGTCAGGAAGATCCTCTGGAGAAGGAAATGGCAACCCCTCCAGTATTCTTGCCTGGAAAATCTCATGGATGGAGCCTGGTAGGCTACAGTCCATGGGGTTGCAAAGAGTCAGACACGACTGAGTGACTTCATACACACACATATACATGCATGTATATATATTATATATAGTTAATTCATACTAATATTTTTTTTGTTGCCAAGAAATATGGTGCAGTGATCAATAAAAGATCTTCATGGATAGAAATCTGAGTTCAAGTAGCAAAAGGAAGGATGCAAAATTTCTGATTGGTAAGATGGCACCCCACTCCAGTACTCTTGCCTGGAAAATCCCATGGGCAGAGCAGCCTGGAAGGCTGCGGTCCATGGGGTCGCTAGAGTCGGACACGACTGAGCGACTTCACTTTCACTTTTCACTTTCATGCATTGGCAAAGGAAATGGCAACCCACTCCAGTGTTCTTGCCTGGAGAATCCCAGGGACGGCGGAGGAGCCTGGTGGGCTGCTGTCTCGGGTCGCACAGAGCTGGACATGACTGAAGCGACTTAGCAGCAGCAGCAGCAAAGAGCTTGTTCATGTATTTTTTAGACAGATGATGTCATGTGTCAAATTGCTATGGGATTTCAATTTCATTGGATAAATATGAAAGAATGATGTCATAGTTTTACGTTTAAATGTCAATATTTACAATATGTGGGAAACTCTATCCTTTGAAACTGTTCAAGTTGTGACAGAAAATTTCTTATGACATCTTAGTATAAGAGGATACATTATTGGAGTATATATACAAAATTGTCTTCACATTTGAGAGATAATGCCAAATTGCTCTCTAGAGTACTTGTCTCTACTTATACTGGCTCTGAGGGCTTTCTTTTTCTCACATCACCACCAAAACTTGGTGATTTTCAGGTTTTTTAATCTTTCCCAATCCAAATGTGACCAGATATCATAGTTTAACTTCCTTTGCTTCTCAGTTCTAACACTCTGCCTTAATTCAATGTCTCATCTTAAATACCATTTCCTCAGAGAGACTTGCTCTATTCACCCCATCTTAAAGTATATCCTCCCAAGTAAATTTACTTGCTCTCTATCTCATTCCATGGGTTATTTCCTTCACTAAACTTACCACACGGAGAAGGCAATGGCACCCCACTCCAGTACTCTTGCCTGGGAAATCCCATGGGCAGAAGAGCCTGGTAGGCTACAGTCCATGGGGTCGTGACGAGTCGGACATGACTGAGCAACTTCCCTTTCACTTTTTACTTTCACGTACTGGAGAAGGCAATGGCAGCCCACTCCAGTGTTCTTGCCTGGAGAATCCCAGGGACGGGGAGCCTGGTGGGCTGCCGTCCATGGAGTCGCACAGAGTTGGACACGACTGAAGCGACTTAGCAGCAAACTTACCACAACTTGATATAATTTTATATGTCTGACTGTTTTTATTTTAGACTTAGTTTTCAGTCTTTATCTCCTACTAAAATTCAAACTCTGTGAGGCAGGGTCCCTGTGTAGTAAGTTACACGTGTCTTATGTAGCAGACGGACAATGGACACAAGAAACACTGAATGGACAAACGTTGCTGAGCTGAGTAATCAAGTAGTCTTCATTTTCTAGTTTTTTTTTTTTTGGTTAGGTTTGATGACTGGGTAATAAAAGAGCCAGTAATAATTTTTATAATTATTTCCTTGCTTCCAAACTCAAGTGGTATGGATCAAGGCAGCATTCCTGTCAAGATTTCACCAATTTCTCCCCTTCCTTTCCTGTAACAACGCTCAGAGAAATAACTTCTAGCAAGCATTTCACTAATAGTAACTTTTATTCAGCATATTATCTATTGTCATTGTTGAGACCACCAGAAGTGTCACTTGACTCTGCCTTTCTTGGTGAAAGTACTGCATTTGGTACTGAGTATAATTTTAACAAAACTGTGAACATTTTAGACACCAGACCAACTGCTGATGTTAGGATTAGAGACTTCCCGGAGTGAAAGCACACGTTCAACCCAATTACCAAATTCATTGGGATGCATTGAAAATTGCCAAAACGCATTCTCTTTTGAAAACATTAATTACTTGTCACTCTATCTTGAGATGGCAAACTGAAACACAGATTGACCATGAGGTGTATTTTGATACATTTAGTAGCATAACAGATTCTGTTAAATTCAGTTAAAGTCACTGTGGAGAAATAAATGACACCGAGACTTGTCAAGTTGCAAGAGGCATCAATTTATAATAATATTTTTTAAATGTTAAAAAAATCATTAAAAATTATATGTCAGATCATACTTCATTGATTTCAAACAGCTTTGAATGGTGCCTGAAATGTTTCAGAATTCTTTTCCTCATTTAGTAATATGTTAAAAAAATTCCAATTGGCTTAATTCATATTGGCTCGAAAGTCAAAGCATCAAAAGATGATTACCAATTAAAAACAGTTTAAGAATTTCGTAACTACATGTAAAGAAACCAAATGGCCTTAAGGAACTTGGCCAAAAGAGTATAAATAATGACCTGTACTTTTTCCATTAAAAATGCACATCCTAATTATAAAAATGACTAAGGTAATATAATACAGAAGAAAGAAATGAATTAGCAATCAGAATATCAATTGCATTCATCTATTTAAAAACAGTATTTGAGTCCCTATAGTGTGTCTGGCACAAGACTGGGCAGCAGATAAAGTGGGGGATAAACAGCTGTGGTGCTACTTTGGTGAGGATTATAGTGCAGAGGGGAAATTGGGCAAAATGCAAGAAAAGCAACTGTGGGAAGCACTGATTGCGAGGAAGGAACAGCCGGCAATGAAAAGAAATGGCATGGGTAGTGGGCACGAAGAAAAGCAAGACAGCAAGTGCTGACTACACACACGATGAAATAATTTTAAGTGAAAAACCTTTAAACCTTTATGATTCAATTGCCAAACTTCAATGTTAAAATATTTGAAATCTGGGAACAATTATTATTGAATATTATTTGTTCCAATATTCTAACTCAATACATATCAAATTTTAAAATCTACTTCAATGTTATGATAGTGTCTGGTGTGGTTACTAAAACATAAACAAAGATTATAAACATTCCACCATGATTTTGCAAAGCCAGTTTTAAAAAACTCTACTATTTGGATGAGTGGTTTTTTTGGGAATAGATCAGTAGACAAGTTAAGTAGTGACCAGTAAGAGAAGGATATTGGCATGTCTGGTGCCTTTTTAAAAACTAAGATATAACTGACATATAATATTGTATTAGTTTCGAGTATATAAGAAGCATTTGTATGTATTGCAAAATGGTCACCACAATAAGTCTAGTTAGCATCCATTACCAGAGTTGCAAAAATAACTTTTTTCTTATGATAAGATCTATTCTCTTAGCAACTTTCATATATACAAATAGAGCATTATTAACTATATTCTCCATCCTGTACATTACCTCCCCAGGACTTACTTGTTTCATAACATAAAGTTTGTATCTTTTGACGACCTCCACTCATTTCTCCTGTTTGTGGCAACCCCCACACCTGTGGCAACCACCAATCTGTTTATTTTAGACTCCACTTGTATGTGAAATCATACGGTATTTGTCTTTCTCTGCCTGACTTGTTCCCCTCAGCATAACACCCTCAAGGTTCATTCATGTTGTTGCAAATAACATTTTATATATACATGAATACACACAGATTATACACACACACACACATCTCTATATATAGATACATATATGTCTCACTTTGGCTCTACGCATTCATTCACTGATGGACACTTAGTTGCTTCCATTTTTGGCTGTTAAAAATAATCCCACAATAAATATGGGGCACATAAAACCTCCTGAGCTACTGTTGTCATTTCCTTTAGATAAATAACCAAAAGTAGAATTGCTGGGTCACATGGTAGTTCTACTCTTAGTTTTTTGAGGAACCTCTAGACTGTTTTCCATAGTGGGTCCACCAACTTACACTCCCACCAAGAGGGCACAAGCGTTTCCTTTTCTCCATATTCTTACCGACTCTTGTCTTTTTGATAATAGCCATTCTTCGGCTTTTAGGTGATATCTCATTGTGATTTTGATTTGCATTTCGCTGATGATAAGTAATGTTAAACAGATTTTAATATATCTGTTGGCCATCTGTATGTCTTCTCTGGAAGAATATTCAGGTTTCTGCCCATTTTTTTAATCACGTTGTTTTTGTGCCATTTAGTTGCATAAGTTCTTCATATACTTTGGATATTAGCCCTTTGTCAGATAAAAGGTTTGCAAACATTATCTCCTACCCTGTAGGTTACTTACTAATTTTGTTGAAGATTTCGTTTGCTGTTCAGGAGCATTTTAGCTTGGTCCCACTTATTTATTTTTGCTTCTGTTGCCTTTGCTTTTTGGTGTCAAATCCTAAAATCATCACTATGACCCATGTCCATGAGCTTATCATCTATGTCTTCTCGAGTTTTATGGTTTCTGGTTTGAGGTTCAAGTCTTTAATACATTTTGGGTTAATTCTTACATATTGTGTCAGATGGTGGTCCAGTTTCATTCTTTGCATGTGGCTGTCTAGTTTCCCCAATACCATTTATTGAAAAGACTGTCCTTTCCCTATAGTATATTCTTGCCTCCTTGTCGAAAGTTAACTGACCTAAGTGTATGGGTTCATTTCTGAGCTCTCTATTCTATTCCATTGGTCTACAGGTCTGTTTTTATGCCAATATCATACTCTTCTGATTACTACAGATTTGTAAATTAGTTTGAAATCAGGGGACATGATGCCTCCAGCTTTGTTCTTTCTCAAGGCTGCCTTTATTATTCAGTCTTGTGATTTCATACAATTTTTAGGATTTTTTTTTCCTGTGTCTGTGGAAAATGCCATTGAGATTTTGGCAGGGGCTGTACTGAATTTATAGACTGCTTTGGAAAAAGTTAATTCTTCCCGCCCATGAACACAGAATACCTCTCCATTTATTTGTGTCTCCAACATCCTATGCTTTTCAGTGTACAAGTCTTTTACCTCCTTGGTTAAATTTATTCCTAGGTATTTTATTATTTTAGTGAAGTTGGGAAAATATCACTATTAAAAAAAAAATTTCCCTGGTGGCATAGGGGCTAAGACTCTGCACTCCCAATGCAGGGCACCAGGGTTCTATCCCTCCTCAGGAAACTAGATCCTGCATCCTACAGACTAAGACCCAGGCACAGTCAAACAATAATACATGTGTGTGTGTTACTATTTAGATAAGCTTTTTAATAAGGCTCATCTGGTTATATTTTTATATTCTAACTGTGATGTTCTATGCCTATTGTATTTTCAATGGGAGTATCTCCAGCTGTAAGTGTCGTATGGAGTGTGATATCTATCAGAATTAACAATTAAAAATCTTTCTGTGAAAAAGATGTCCCTGATAAGCAGGTTTGACCAAGAACGCTTACTTCAATGGGAAAGAGGAGGAAGAAGCTAAAAAGATTTTACAGATAAGAGCGAACACGTGCTCTTTTATCTTTCCTGTGTACCAAAGTAACACGGGCAGCGTGAGGCATCATGGGACACCTTGCCGGGCGCATGCGTCATCCGAACCTGCGCGGCCACCCTGTGGATGGGCAGTAGCATCCCTAACGTAGAGACAGTGAGGCAGAGACAGTAAATAATGGGTCCGAGGCCACAGTGCACACGCCACAGAACACCACTCTACTCTGCTCTTCAAAACTGAACTCTGGATGACTTTCCTACACATGAGCAATTCTTCAGCTCAAATAAAGACTGTTCTCACAATACTAACACAGAGAGTACTAAAGTTTTGCAAGAGAAAATAACTAGTTGCCTAGCAATTTACCAATGAAATATATAGCGTGGAGGCCTCACTCTTACTAGCATCATTTCCCAGTAATATACTTACATGATAGTGTGACTAGAGCATACTCAATAAAAATGTGAAATCTATGATGTTACAAACATGCAATGAAAATTCTAGAGATCAAAAATTCTAATGTGGTGTTTACTGGCTCTTTTAAAATAACATTTCAATGCCTAAAGTGTTCTGTTTGTAAGATTTTCCTAGGGAAAACTACCTCCATCTTAAGAAAAGCTAATAACTGAACAAATTCATTAAAAAAAAACCTAAAAGACTTTTTACTTGCATTATAGGCAAAAATGAAAAACATCTTTGCTCTAACTAAAGGGTTCAGTGAAAAATTCTGAAAGGCAGACGCTTCCTCCTATATAAAAGTATCAGAGTCTCAAAGCGCTGATAGCGCTGAAAAGGACACTGGCCTTAAGATTCGAGAGAAATTTCTAGTCACAAGCTTTACTACTATACTAAGATGCTTTGTGACTTAAATAAAGTGAGTCATTTAACTTCTCTGAATTCTACTTGGCTTTCTTATCTCTAAAGTGAAGGGGCGGGACTACAGGATCTTTATAGATCAGTCCTATTAAATAGAAATTAATAAGAACCCCCTATGTAATTTAAAATTTTCTACTTGCCACAGTAAAAGAAAAGGAAAAGTATAAATAATTTTATTGTTGTTGCTGTTCAGTCGCTAAATTGTGTCCAACTCTTTGGCAACCCCATGAACTGCAAGCACGCCAGGCCTCCCTGTCCCTCGCTATCTCCCAGAGTTTATTCAAGGTCATGTCCATTGAATCGGTGATTCTATCCAACCATCTCATCCAAATAAGTAGTTTTAACAACATAGTTTTGTTTAACCCATTATAGCTAAAACATCAGTTCAAAAAAACAATATAATAAATTATGATTCTTCTTTCCAGACTAAGCCTAGTATGTATTTTACTAAATCTGGTATATATTTTACTCTTAGAGCACACAACTTAGATTCAGTACAATGCACATTTAACGTGTCCAAAAGCCACATGTGTGTAGAAGCAGTTACACAAGTTCATTCTCCAATAATGAATGTAAAATGTTTCAGGAGTATTCTATTATTAAAAGTAAGGCACACCAGCAGAAATTAGGCTTAATGAAACTAGCTGTCCACACAGTGTGGTTGAACAGCAGCACCGTGAAGGTCCTCAACTACAGAGGCTCGAAAAGCTACCTCAGGTGGGCACTGCTTTGGGGTAAACAGAAATCATCTGTGTTTCCAGTGTTTTTATAATATAAATCACAGAAGGACAACAAATTGGCAAATTAAGTTTTTATGTAGTACAATTGAAAAAATCTTTTAGAAGCAGATGGACTGTAAACAGCACATTTAAGGGCCCTTACTACTTGATGTGGATGTGAGTTTTTCCTATCAGCTGGATCATTAGCATCTAACAGGACTTGGGGGAGTAAGAATCAGAAACCTGCAGAGGGTAGATACCTAAGAAAAATTTTACCTACTTACAACTTAGCATTGCACTCCTGTAGTCTAACTTTAATGGGAACTTAGAGTTCGAACTAAAATAGGATAAAGACCAAAAGAAAATCTCGATAGTCATGTGCTAGACAGAATCATGCCCAAAGAAAGGCTGCCATTTAAGCCTGCACATCAATGAACGACGGCCGTGACAGTGATATCGGTGAAGAGTTAGCGCCAGCAGGGCTGGAAAATGTCCCCGGGCTCCTCTAAGAAGATGCAGTAACAAGACACATGAAAAGCTATTGCAAGAAGCGTAGTTAGGCAAGCCACTTTAAAACAAGTGGGTGCTGAATGACAGATGAAATTTAAACCTCGAGTTGCACCTTGAGAGGAGAAATGGGAAGACTGTGGCATAGAGCTTGTTGAAGGCAAAAGCTTAGACTATGTATAACCTGTGTCCTCTCATCAACCAGGCCCCACTTTGAGATTCAGATGGAGATGCTACAGAAATCACATCTGCAGATGACCACACAATAAATACGTGAGAAGGCCGTGCCAGCCTCCTGTGAAGAGGAAGGAGAAGGAACCAGGGTGGTTACCAATGCAACTTCAGCCATACATTTTTATTCAGTCAAGTGCATTGGAGGCTATGAATTTAGGACAAGGACTCATGCATTACAGGAAATGTTTACTCCCTCTCACTAGCAAGGAGGAAAGTATGGCTTGATCATACACCAAGAATTAGTATCTCAGTTTATTCTTGTAAGCAAACCTCAATGCTGAACTTATGTTCATCATGTGTGACATTATGTGTGGGGGAGGAAGAGACTCCCTGTTAATTCTTGAGACTGGAGACATGAAGACTTTGGGGGATTACATAAGTGGGATGGTAACCTAGCTTAGTCTGGCTCCAAACCTAGAACTTCATTCCTAGATAGAAAAGATTTTTATCTGAGAATCACAGGTGGTAAGAAATCCCCACTGCAGAAAATATAGCAAACAAGATGTATTAAATCTTCCTTCCATAGGCTCTTAAGGTTATCTCCAGCCTCCTAGTGTCATGTTTATGAACAGGTTTAAACTCAACTCAAATATATGGCACAATACAAAGTTGGATAATATTAAACACCACAACTTAGGCAGTTTGCTTGATTCTCTTTTCATTTATTCTCTAAGAATAAGAGAAGGACTCTTCATTGCCAATCCATGCAGAGACTGGCTAAATGAAACTGGGGTGTACACAAAGTTCTAAAAACAATCAGAAGAAAAGTCCTCTACGTTTTGAGGAACTTTCATTTTAAAATAAGGTTTACTGTTCCTCACAGAAGACTCTGCCAGTTTTTAAGCAATCACTTTAGTTAGTTCTAGAAGCTCCCAAGGAACAATTGACTGGGCCCAGAAAGAGGCTCATCTTGGCAGTGATCTCAAGAACAGACCAGCTGTGAGCTGTGACAGGGACACCTCCATGCCAAAGCCACTGACCTTTGACAGACTTTGCAGTCAAGTGTTCAGAGCTTTAAAAGCAGGAGCTTAATACAGCATCTTGTGTTTTTCTTTCTTAAAGTGGAAAAGGAGCCTTTAATTTCTGCAAAGTTAAGTTCACTAAATAGATTTTTAAATCTGTGCATCCAGACTGCTGTTTGGAGGGCTGGCAATATGGGATGGGCCATCTTAAACAGAATCATATTTAAGAAATGGTGAGATTCCCCAGTTGGCAGGGATGGCTCATGGTGCCCACCCACCCCCGCCCTGCCTTCACTGTCACAGAACAGACTGTACCAGGCTTTTTGTAACTGCCTTCATACCCTAGGCTCTGGGAGGACATGGACCATGCCTATCTGCTCATAATTGTTCTCTGTCTCCAACCCTGAGAAGCAAACTGGCATGGGACAGGTGCTTAGGAAATATTTGTTGAATGGGGAAAACAAAAATTTTCTCAAGGAGGCTAAAAGAAATGACAGTGGAAACTCCAGTAACCAAGATTTCTGAAGAATATGTATCAAGTTAGAGATGCACTCTTTATTTTTTCCCCTAGGGTAATATTAGTTTCTTCAGATAGTGAACTTTGATCTCAGTAAAATATTAATGCAATAGTAGTCCAAAATATCAAAAGGCAGTTAGATTTGCTTTGCTATAATTTACTCAGCACCATCAGGAAAATGTCCACAGGTCATCAGAAAACATAAAACTATTTTTCTCTTAGACCGTAAGAAAGCATTCTAAATTTCTGATGGCTTACAATAAAAACTTCTACATGCTCTAAGTTCTTATGCTCATAATGGTGATGCCGAGTCAGGTTTTAAACCTCTTTAGGTCTTGGTCATGCTTATCAAAGTAACTTAAGGTCCATCTTTTAGATCAGAAATACAGCAATGACAACAAAAACTGAATGACAATAATGTCAAAAACCATTGTATGCAGCAATTTCTAATGTGCAAAGTAGTCCACATCCATATCCTTGTTTGCTTTTAGCAGCACCCCTGTGAAGAAGCCAGAAAGAGAGTCACCCTTGTTTTTACAGAGGAAGAAATGGCGCTCACAGAACTCAGTCAGCATCACACAGTCAGTAAATGAATAGCTGGGAATTTCAGGTGCGAGAGTCAGACAGAAACACAGGTGAAATATTTAAAAGATGACTATATTTAAAAGATGACTGATTTATAAAACAAACTTTAGTTTACTGTCTTTTTTTAAAATGTAGACCATTTTTAAAGTTTTTATTGAATTTGCTACAACATCGCTTCTTTGGGTTTTTGGCAGTGAGGCATGTGGGGTGGCATCTTGGCCCCCAACCAGAGACTGAACCCACGTCGCTGCCCTGGGAAGTAAAGTCTTAACCACTGGACTGCCAAGGAAGAACCTAGTTTAACTATTCTTGCCTACCTAACACACCCAATCGGAGCAGGCAGTGGTGCCCCGCTCCAGTGCTCTCGCCTGGAAAATCCCATGGATGGAGGAGCCTGGTGGGCTGCAGTCCATGGGGTTGCAAAGAGTCAGACACGACTGAAGCGACTTAGCAGCAGCAGCAGCAGCAGCACACCCAACAGAGACACTGTACGGAAATAACATTCTTTACTGAAATGTATCATTATCCAGCCATGTCATCATTATTTTTGCTTTATACATGGCCAGAGAGAAAAGTGAATGTCTTCCTGTATCAAGTGATGAGTTTTTAAATTAGCTCTTTTATTCACTTATAACACAAGCTGATCAGAGCTATCATGGAGGACAGAGATGATTGGGAATAAAACATAAGAGGTTATGTCTCTTTATAGCAAACTAAAATCTGGTTGGGTATAAAGGGACAGATGCATCTTATTCTTCCTCAAACTAGAATAGAACGAATCTGGAATGTTCCAGTTGGGAGTATTTCCCAATCCTTTCTCTGACATTATCTTTTCTAACGTGTTTGCACGCCAGCTTTCCCGATGAGCCAGTGAATCTACATGAAAACATGCTTTCATGTGCAAAACCACAAAAATAAGATTATTTCTGTCACATTGTTCGTTTGTACCTAGTAGAATTCTTTGCATTCTTTACTGAGACTACATCTTGAAGAGGCACTAAAATGCCTGCAAGTACACATGAGCTTTAACAGTACTGCTCACACTGGCTGGAAACACTCTTTGTGGGGGAAAGGACAAGATTGCAAAAGATGCCCAGAGAGCGATCTGAAAATATAAAATATTAGTGTTAGGTGTTTGATGTCTGTCTCCTCTCCCCCACTCAGTACTCTGCGACAGGAGCGCTGAAACACAGCTAAGGCTTACAGGTCCCTGTCAGTAATCAGCTGTCTCAGCCTTTAGGTTTGACAAGAGAAAAGAAGGTCTACTAGGCAACTGTTTGGCTCCCAGGGCAGGAAGCTGCATCCAACTCCTGACCAGCTGGCTTTGGATGCCTGCAGACTGCCAACTCAGCAATGATGGGATGGAGCGCCTTCTTGCTTTAGTATTACTCTGGAAGATCAATTAACAATACTGCCAGCCTCCACGGTTCTTTTTCCAAACTCTGTTAGGAACTCTCCTAGATGATCATCTAAAAATAAGTGGGCTTTAACCTTTGGAAGGACCCTTTGAGACTTTCAAGATCTGGACTCTTTTCTCTGGATAATACTATTGCTGTTGCCACTGTCAATAATGATGAGGATTATGGTAATAATAATAAAAATACCAGCAGATCCCACTTATTGAGTGCACACACTACAAGAAATGACTTGAGCTCAATGCTTTTCGAGGACATTCTTACCCTTGGAATCACCCTTTGTTCCTTCTCCAGCTCACAATTCTTTCCCCTACCACTTCTCTTATGATCATTCTTGGCCAACATTCATACTCGTGGTTCTCAACCCTGAATCCCCATTATAATCATATGAGGAGCTCTTAGAAAACAGCAGTTCAGTTCCCAAGAAACTACACATAGAGATGCTGATTTAATTCATCTGGGGAAGGGTCTGGGCATTGATTGATATTCTTTGAAAGCTCCTCAGATTATGTGGAGCCAGGAACGAAAACCATGAGTCCACAACCCATCCAATATTCCATTGTTTCTGTTCCATGACCTCCAAAATCCTTTCTGTTCAACCACAACAGCCAGGTACACGTCCATGTTCATCTTAGACCTTGAGGTTAATAATGAAAATACTAATTCCAGAACTTCATTTCATGAATCACACACATTCATGCCCACCTCCTGACAATCTGCTTCACACACTCTAGAAGCTGTACTCTGGCAATTCAGTGACCCACGAAGATGGCCAAGCCACTTTCTCATTGTCCATGATATCACTGTATATTTTCCTTCTCTCTCCAGCCTGGTGCACACCTTCAGCTCCAGTGCCTTGTGTGATCTATGTGGTGTTTTCATTCAGTAAAACCTCAAGCCCAGTAAAACTGCAAACCTGCATGCACTTGAGTTGTTATCTGGGTGTGGGTTGAAGCAAAGCACAGAATCACGCTGACTAGTTTTAAGTTTTTGGAGAAGGCAATGTCAACCCACTCCAGTGTTCTTGCCTGGAGAATCCCAGGGACGGGGGAGCCTGGTGGGCTGCCATCTATGGGGTCGCACAGAGTCGGACACGACTGAAGCGACATAGCAGCAGCAGCAGTTTTAAGTTTGTGACCAAAAATCTCTAGAGGTCATCTTTGTTTCCCACCAACAAGTTTACCAACCTACCTTTAAGTCCACCGTATAATTTCCCCCACTCCCCATTAAACTGGATAAACTGTCCCGAAGACCAAAACCATCTGTATACCGTGTCATTTCTCAAGGACTTGGTTCTTGAAATTACCCCGTCTTCCTCATTTTGATATTTCACCTCTTTTCTAGATCACTCCTATTAGCTTCCAACATGGTATAGCATCTGCTTGTTTTTTTTTTTTTAAATTCATTTCTCTTCTCCTATCGTTCCATTGCTCTGTTCTCCTGTGTGCTAGAATGCCTGGAAGAAGTCTTCATCCTCGTTGTTTGCACACTTCCTTCCCCCATATTCCTCTGTGTATTGTATTTCATTTCTTAAACAATGAGGAGATAATACATTAAAAGTATCTGTCAGGCACAGAGGATTTGTATTTTACAACTTAGTTTAAGGAACATAACATTACTAGAAACTCTGAAACCTACTGTCTCTCCTGCCCACCCCCATTCTTTCCCCTCCCTCACCAGGAAGTAAAGGCTACTCCTATTTTTCCAGGTGTATTAAAATATAACTGACATATACCATTATGTAAGTTTAAGGTATACAATGTGATCATTTGATATATATTGTGAAATGATTATCAGAATGAGGTTCAGTTCAGTCGCTCAATTGTGTCTGACTCTTTGCAACCCCATGAATCACAGCACGCCAGGCCTCCTGGTCCATCACCAACTCCTGGAGTCCACCCAAACCCATGTCCATTGAGTCGGTGATGCCATCCAGCCATCTCATCCTCTGTCGTCCCCTTCTCCTCCTGCCCCCAATCCCTCCCAGCAGCAGAGTCTTCTACAATGAGTCAGCTCTTCCCATCAGGTGCCCAAAGTACTGGAGTTTCAGCTTCAACATCAGTCCTTCCAATGAACACCCAGGACTGATCTCCTTTAGGATGGACTGGTTGGATCTCCTTGCAGTCCAAGGGACTCTCAAGAGTCTTCTCCAACACCACAAGTTCAAAAGCATCAATTCTTTGGCACTCAGCTTTCTTTACACTCCAACTCTCACATCCATACATGACTACTAGAAAAACCATAGCCTTGACTAGACAGACCTTTGTTGGCAAAGGAATGTCTCTGCTTTTTAATGTTCTATCTAGGTTGGTCAACTTTCCTTCCAAGGAGTAAGCATCTTTTATTTCATGGCTGCAGTCACCATCTGCAGTGATTTTGGAGCCCCCAAAATAAAGTCAGCCACTATTTCCCCATCTATTTGCCATGGGTGAGGTTACTTACACCTTAATCACCTCACATTATTACTGTGTCTGTGTATAGGGTGGGGGTGGGGGTGTGTGTGCTGAGAATATTTAAGATCTACCCTCCTGGTTATGTTAAGGTATGCGATATAGTACTGTTACCTTTAGTTACCACACTATAGTAGAGAGCCCCCAAACTTGTTCATCTTCTAACTAGAAGACTGTACCTCTGGATAACATCTCCCCACTTCACCTACTCCCTTGGCAACCACCAATCTACTCTATTTCAGTTCATTTTGTAAGAAGAGTTTTTTAGATTCCACATATATGAGAGATCATAATATGTTCTTTTCTGACCTAAGTTTCCTCAGGTTTCAGCCACATTGTTGCCAGTGGCAGGTTTGCCTTCTTTGTTATGTTCAAGGGTCTACTGTTGACCGTTGAACAAGGTGGGTTTGAACTGCATGGGTCCACTGCTAGATTTTTTACTATAGTACTACAAGATCCAAGGTTGGCTGAGTCATGCACACTGAGGGCCCACTATAGGCCACAAGCAGATTTTTGACTTTGCAGTGGGCCAGCTGTTCATGTCTATTTATAAAAGTCGTATTTTCTTTATCCATGCCTCCATCAGTAGACACTTGGGTTGTTTCCATACCTTGGCTGTTGTAAACAATGCCACCATAAACACAGGGGTGCAAACATGTCTTCAAGATATTGATTTCATTTCCTTCAGGTGCATACCCAGAAGTGGGATTGCTGGATCATATGGTAGTTCTATTTTTAATTAAAAAAACAAAAACAAAAACAAAAAACAACTCCATAAAATTTTCCATAATGGCCATACCAATTTTTAACAGCAAGATTTTGTTAACTTACACATATTTAATGACTTATCTGCATTTATTCTACTGTCATATGTGTGTTCTTTCTCCTCTTTTACTTTCTCATGGGTTGACTGAATGTTTTTATTCCTTTTAAAATCTCCACTATATTTAGAAGTTACACCATATCTTTTTAGTGATTACCCTAGAAATGTTAACATGCACTGAGCAGAGAATGTCAGTAATTTTACCATCCTCCTACATAAATCAAGGACCTTAGAATACTTTAATTTCAGCTACTTCCTTCCTAAGTTATTTGCTATAAGCCATTACTATTTTGGTGTTATAAATCAATTTTAGCTTAGATTTATTCTCATGTGAACTTTCTTAGTTTATCATTCCTTTCTGCAGCTAAGGTCTTTCATCTGGGATCATTTTCCTTTTGTCTAACGTACATCAACTAGAATTTCTTTTAGAGATGGTCTCTTGGCACATATTCTCCCAGGTTCTATCTATCTGGAAAGAACTTTATCTACTATTATTCTTAAAATTTTGCTGACTCTAGGTTGGCAATTATATTGTCTCCCCATTGTTTCACAGCCTTCTGGCTCCATGGTTGTTACCGGCAGTCAGTTTTGCGTCTGCTTTCCTTGGAAGCGATCTTTTAAGATATCTTATTTGTCTTTGGTGTTGTGTAGGTTCACTGTGATATGTCTAATGTGCACTTATTTCTATTCATTCTTTCTGGAACTTTGGGAGGCTTGCTAAATCTGAAGATTGATGTCTTTCACCAGTTTTGGAGAGTTATTAGCTCCTATCTTTTCATTCTCCCATTCTATGATTCTGACTCCTCTACTTCTGGAATTCCAGTTAAGATGCATGTTAGACCTCCTCACTTCATTGTATTATAACATTATGTATTATTATATACTAACATAGTATATGTTATAATAATTACTTATAATTATTATAATATTTATATTACTGTTTTATATATATATATATACACACTACATATTAGTACATATTATGCCTTAGTATTTAATTACAGCCCTCTATATGGGCTTCCCAGGTGACTCAGATAGTAAAGAATACCCCTGCAATGCAGGAGACCCAGGTTCAATCCCTGGGTTAGGAAGATCCCCTGGAGAAGGGTATGGCAACCTACTCCAGTATTCTTGCCTGGGTAACCCCATGGACAGAGGAGCCTGGCAAGCTACCACCCATGGGGCCACAAAGAATTGGACGCAACTGAGTGACTAACACTTTCACTTTCTACATAATATTAGCACCTCCCATGCAACAGTTTTATATTTCTGTATCTCTCTGTGGTGCATTATGAGTAACTCCTCTGGATGTCTTTTAACCCATGAGATCTCTCTTCATTTATGTATAGTATGCTAAATGTCAACGTGTGCGTTGCATGACTATTTTTAATTTCTAATGATTCATTGTGTTCTTTTCCAAATATGCTTGGTCTTTTTAAAAGTCTCTTGATCCTTATATTTTCAAGCCTGTCCCTTACTCTTTAAATACATAAACATAATTATTTTACATTATGAGATATACCAGTATCTGAAATCTCTAGATATCTGATTCTTCTATTTTTTGTTAACTCTCATTCATTCAAGCCTTGTCTCCTTATGTGTTTTATGATTTCTGACTGAAGAACTAATATTCCTTGGAACTCCATCTGTGAGAATCTTTTGGCTTGACGAAAGGGGATTCCTCCAAAAGGGATTTATGTTTCCTTCCACTTGAGCCTGAGGACTCTAATAACTCAGCTTAAATTGCCCGAAGTTTTAGACTTGGGTTTCTTTGAACCTTTTATTACCAAGTAACTGAAAAATGTAGTGACAAAATTTAAAAGAGACCAAATGACAAAGAGTAAAAAGGGAAGAGAACTGAGATCTAAACTACTATACTAAAGGATATTTTTGAAAAAGAAATGCCTGCTGCTGCTAAGCTGCTTCAGTCATGTCTGACTGTGCAACCCCACAGCCGGCAGCCCACCAGACTCCTCTGTCCCTGGGATTCTCCAGGCAAGAACACTGGAGTGGGTTGCCATTTCCTTCTCCAGTGCAAGCATGCATACTAAGTCGCTTCAGCTATGTCCAACTCTGTGCAACCCTATGGACAGCAGCCCACCAGACTCCTCTGTCCACAAGATACTCTAGGCAAGAGTGCTGGAGTGGGTTGCCATTTCCTGCTCCAGATATTATACTATATATGATAAATATTTAAATTTCAAAGATAAGGAAAATAAACTGAAGGATGAAACAGAAAAAAATTACCTATGCAGAAGACAGTGGAGTGATATACATAATCTTGAGCAAATCAAAGATTGTGACACAGGAATTTTATAGTCAGTAAAAGTACTGTTCATGTATAAAAACAGAAAAACAGAATTAAATATGCAACAGCTTAAACCTATATTCAAACCATTCTTAAAGCAATTTTCTAAAGATGTTTAACATCATAATTAAGAAATTTAGGGAGATAAAATTTTGTATAAAGATTGATGGTAAGCATGAAAAGCCATTAAATATGGACATGTCACTGTAATTGCTATAGATATGAAACACCATAGAGAATAGTTCTTTAATACAATTAATAAAATTTAACCCTTAAGATTAAAGGGATGACAGAGGATGAGGTTGGATGGTATCACTGACTCAATGGACAGGAGTTTGAGCAGGCTCCAGGAGCTGGTGATGGACAGAGAAGCCTGGAGTGCTGCAGTCCATGGGGTCTCAAAGAGTCGAACACAGCTGAGTGACTGAACTGAACCCTTAAGATTATATTAATAAAGACCATTAAGTAAGAGTGTGAAAGATTACATTTTACATGTTGCAAAGGGGAAAAGGGACAATTCTTGGATGTGACAGGCAAAATTTAGAGAATGTTTTAAGGGTCTATGAAAATAACCACTTAACCTAAGTAAGAACAATAACATCTTCTATATCATTAGAGAAAAAAACAAAGCCAAGATATTATACACAGGAATAAAAAAGATATAAACTAAAAGGAGGCAAGAAACTCCAGGAAGCCTAAAATAAAATCTAATGAATTTAAGATCAGACATATCAGCTATTTTGATAAATGAGTTTTACATCCCTTTATTGAAGGACAAATATTCCCCTCCATTAACCAAAATATAAGACTTGTACTTTGTCATGCTGCCTATCATGCTAGCACAAAATTCTGTTTTATTTTCTTCATAGCACTTACTACTATTAGAATTATTTTACCTGTTTATTGCCCAATTCTCTGCACTAGAATATAAGGTGCATAAGGAAGGACCAGGGCTGTCATGTTCATGCCTGTATTGTTAGGGAGTGCCATAAATATGCGTTGAATCAATCAGTGAATGAGTGAATGAGTAAATGACTAGACATCACAAAGTTAAATATAAAGTCAAAGAAAAAGAAAATAGAGGTTACAATTAAAATGCCATGTAAAAAGTAATAGCAAAATACTTTTTAAATAAGTAGAAGAAATATACTGTAGGGAGAAGAGGGTTATTATGGGATTATACAATATGTGTGTAAAACTTCTGAAAATTGTAAAGCACTGTAGAATTCAAAGAATCTTTCATTCAACGGTAAATATATTGTTGAATGAAAACTAAGAAAGATGCTCTCATATATATCTATATATAATATATTTTTGTTGTTAATGAAAGACAAAATCAATAATGGAATTTAAGTCCCAAAATCTTGATATATCAAATTCTAGGATTTACATACAAAGTAAAATAAAAACATAAGAGATTCAGACAGAAAATGATAGAATTATAATGATTATGAGTGACTAACAGTCACCAATGCACTTCTGATAGTCTAACAGTCTTTGATAGATTCGGTAGATGAAACATAAAAATATAGTCTATCTGAATAATTTACCCATATGAATGTATACGTGTGTGTGTATTTTATATGCACATAAATAGTTTTCTAAGTATACATATGAACTTCCCTAATAATGCAGTGGTAAAGAATCTACTTGCCAATGCAGGAGACACAGGTTCAATCCTGGGTCGGCTTCTCCCCTAGAGGAGCAACTGGCAACCCACTCCAGGATCCTTGCCTGCGAAATCTCATGGACAGAGGAACCTAGTGGGTTATATATAGTACATGGGGTGGCAAACGACTTAGTGACTAAACAACAACAAGGATATATATACTATTTAAATTAGAAAATAATCATTACTAATACTTATTAGATTCCATCTGGAAAGTTTTTGACAAGCTTTTCTTACCTAAAACCTGTTAAAAAATATTTCATGGGATTGAAATAAAAATTTATAATAAATGTAAATTTTCTAGATGGAAAAAAATTTAAGTCTAAGTGTATGGAAACCATTACTGCAACTGGTCTATCATTTTTGTAAATGTTGGATTAACTAATACTTTCTAAGTAATACGATCTCAAACAGATAAGTGCAGGAAGATGTCATAAGCCTGAATGGGTGGAGAGAAAAACTGAAGAAGGCTTTCTAAAGACACGAGTGCAGTACAGTTGTATAGTCAGAAGTAGTGACTTTTCTGCCTAAAAACTATGTTAAATTTGATTTCAGAATGCTGTGCACAATTCCATATACTATGCCTTGAGAAATGAAAGGGAAAGAGTGAAGGTAACATTTATTGAGCGAATATGTGTTGTTCTGAGGTATAACTGGATATAATAATCAGTGCCTAAAAGTATGGCTATTTTCATCCACTCAACAAGTACCTCCATGGATAAGGAAATGGTGACCCATTCCAGTATTCTTGCCTGGAGAATCCCACGGACAGAGGAGCCTGGTGGGCTACAGTGCATGGGGTTGCAGGAGTCGGACACGACTTAGTGACTAAACCGCCAGCAGTGTGATGAGAAGCCTGCACACCACGATGAAGAGCAGCCCATGCTCACTGCAGCTAGAGAAGACCCACATGCAGCAACAAAGACCCAGCGTAGCCAAGAACAAAAATTAACTTTTAGAAATCCTGAAAAAAAAAAATAGTAAGTACCTCCCAAGTCCCTCCACTATGGCAGGCATTAACAAGCACTGGGAGGAACACAGAATGCAATCATGTGAAACAGATCGTCTAATAGTAGATGGTGATAGCTAATATGAGAAAAAAAAGCAGAAAGGAGGGATGGAGAGATTTGGGGAGTTATCATTTTAAACAGTCAGGAAAGGCTTTCCTGAGAAGATGTTAACTGAATAAACACTTACAGGAGATGAGGGAAGTGTGTTCCAGGCCAGAACAGCCAAAGCACAGAGACACAAGGCAATGAGGCTGGAGTAGCCTGGAAAAGGACTCTGAGAGTGGGTGGCAGAGCAGCCACCGGGAGATCAGACTGCGTGGGGCCTTAAGTTTATGGTCAAAGACTTTGGCTTGTAATTGAAGTGATCTGCCTTATGCTTGAAAAGAATCACTATGTCCTTTGGATAGCTGAGAACAGAGCACTGAGGACTGAAGAGAGAACGAAGCAGTTAGAGTAGTAATCTAGTTAGCAGATGGTGGTTGCTTGGCCAGAGGTGGCAGTGAAGAGACAAGAAGTATAGATTCTGGATGTAACTGAAGGTAAACTCACAGGAATTTGCTGGTGGGTTAGACGTACGCACGAGCGATAAGAGGAGTCAACGTTACTCCGAAGATTTAGTCTGAACAGACAGAAGGATAAAGTTTCATCATTTGCATTAGTTATGGAAAAGGTGACTAGCATTACTCCAAAGCTCACAGTCTTTCCACAGTGCCTCAGTACTAGAGAAAAAAGGCAACCAAAATTATGTGCATAGAGCATCTACCCTATGGATTATAGACTTTTTCATTTTACAAATGAAGGTTGAGATGACTTTTTCTCAAAATAATTGGTATTTCTCATAGTAATTAGTTTCCTGAATTATGAGATTTCTTGTTCAAGGTTTCAATGGTGAAATCTGAAAATGTTAAAAGACTGAAAAAGGATAGGAAATTTATGGATGACAGAATCGTACCAGGTTATCTAGGGATGTTAGGGGTATTTGGGTAAATCTCCATATTCTTGAGGCTGATAGTAAGATAAATGATCCACAGGACCTCCTTAAAAACAGTGTTTGACAGAGTAAGATGGAGCACAGACTTTCCAAAGATTAGATATGAGAATACTATTTTGCTCTGGCTTCTTCATTCCAAGTGTTTCAAACAGAAACTTGGAAAACTAACCACCAATGTCCTAGCTGCTTTTCAGCGACTCAAGATATTCTTTGAACATACACACAGAGCTATGTTTTGGACATTTATCATGTATGTATAGCTTTCCAATTCGTTTTTCGTAGGATAAAGGTTAACAGGCTCCAAGAAATGTACTTGTTTAATTTCTTCAAGCTTTCTGTTTATATTTTCTCATTGGCCATGTTCATAGGTTGCCTCAGCAATACAAGCTGATTCTGTTGTTGAGATAAAATATAATTATTTTCCACTAGTCTTAGTGGAAACATTACACTGGATATCTAGAATTAATCTTCTTCTGTCCCGCTATCTTTGTCTATTTGTATAAACATGCCATCCTGTGATAATTCCCAAGAGTGAGTTCTCTTCAATCTCCCCCACTCCTGACATCACTATTTCAATGAAAGCTACTTCCTTCTTTCTTCCCAGTCATCTTGACCTAGCTCCTTCCTGTGTTTCAACTCCGTGTCAGGACAGCTGCCAAGATCAAGAAACACTAACTCATGCCTCATGTATATAGTAACTGTCTCTTTCAGTCCCAGTGCTAAACCTCCAGAGATGACTCTGGTCTTGATTTTGGCGACACCTCTGAATGCATCTCCTCTCCTTTAGTCTGTCCCAGCTGTACTTTCTCTAGCATGCTGGGACTGGCTTAGTTTTAAACCATGGCTCTAGTAATTTCACTATCAAGACCATGCAATGGCTTCATGTTGACAGCTGAATTATATGTAACTTTTTGTACCTACCTTTCAGGGCCCTCCACATATCGTTACTATTTCCCTTACAAGATCACTACAGCTCTAGCAAAATCAACCACTCTTCCCTGAACCTGGCTCCATTTTACCAGCTTGGTGCTGGGCTTCCCAGATGGCTCAGCAGTAAAACAAAACAAACAAAAAACCTGCCTGCTGATGCAGGAGATGTGAGTTTGATCCCTGGGTCAGGAAGATCTCCTGGTGGAGGAAATGGCAACCCACTCTAGTATTCTTGCCTGGAAAATCCTCTGGAGAGAGGAGGCAGGCAGGCTACAGTCCATGGGGTCGCAAAAGAGCCACTAAACAACAACAAATCTCTGTTTATACAAAAACTCCCCCTCTTGTCTATCAAACGTCCCTTCCTGTCTATCAAAAGTTGACCTGTCCTTCAAGTCCCAGCCCAAATATGGCTCCTAAGAAGCACGTGCTGATGGCCCTGGCCTGATCAGTGTGATCACCACCTCCCTGGCAACTCCATCCCCAAACCCTGTACAGTGCTGACTGCAGTCGGCAGACCTGAGCACCCTTCCTATCTGCAACACGTAATTCTAAGCTCCTAGAAGATAGCAGGTATCTTGCTTATCTCTGAATCTCCCGTGGTGGTAGAATCCTGCCTTACATAAAGTTGAGCTCAAGGATTATCAGTGACAAGAAGTGTTAGAGTAGATATCTTTTTAAAGGCTGTTTTTAAACTTACCATTAAAAGCTGTGAACACTCCCCTCTCACTTAATAACAGGGGATCAGTGGAGACAAACAGATATAAGAGTATCTCCCTGGTCTCTTGAGTAGTCTTTCTACTCTCCTGTATAAATAGAACTTACATTACAGTGATTAAAAGTCCCCTGCAAAATGCTGTTACAAGGCCATATCTGGGAAGAGATGATGAGTGCTAATCTGTTCCTGACTCACTCTTTAGTGAGTAGGGACAATATGAGATGATCTGTCTGGATTAAAGACAGAAAGGAAATGGAGTTTTCCAGGCAGGAAAAAAAAAACATAACAACTTAAACCACCCCCACCACCCCCCCGCCGCCCCCCACCAAAAAAAAAAAAAGCTGTGTCATAAAATGTAGTCTGTGGAAAATCTTTCAGCTGAATGACAAGATTAAGAAAAATCAATAAAACCTTTGAAACCTGAGCTATGTGAAAGGCTTTTAGGCTTGATGGCAAAAGACAAAGGTATGGCTTCAAGACACAAAATCTTTCTCTAGCAACCGCAAAAGCAATTCTTCAATATTCAGGAGCCTTCATGGCCCCAAAATATGCTTAGCACAAATTGCTTATTACACAGATAGGGACAGTCGGGATTCAAAGGGCCTGCGTTTCCAAAAGGACTTTTACCAAGGCTGTAATTAGTTGTTCTGGCAAAAACTGCATACAAGTCTAAGTGCACACACAATTTGCTAATTGTATCTTCAAAATAAAGGGTGAAGGGTTAATTGTATCCACATCTGGCCACAAAGAAAGAGATCGTCCTTTGAAAATATGACCCTACACTCAGATGAAAATTTGCATTAAACAACCATCCCCATTACTACTAATAATTATAATAATATCACATGCTTACAAATTGATACCTTTCATCCTGATCCTGAAAACACTTTACAAACATTAATTAATGTCACAATACTCTTATGAGGTACCAAAGGCAATTATCCCAACGGTGTCAAGGAGGAAATACAAGAAAGTTAGGTAATTGTCAGACAGACACAAAGGGAACTGGAATTCTCAGTGTCTGGCTCTGAACACTGACCCTGGTCACCAGGGAGCTTCCATGGGTCACATAAATTAGCAAAACTGAGCCTGAAACCAAAGGCAAAACTAGGTAACCACATTTCAGAATAGTGAAACAGGTCTTTGATTTAGACTCTACTTTGACTTCTTTTTTATCCAAAGGAAAATAGAGAGCATCTAGAATGGAGCCAACAAGGAGAACTTTTTGGTTTTATAATCATATATTTCAGATAATCAAAACAGAGCCCAGATAATCATATGATGCGTCCTTAATGAATGATACATTCAAAGCTATGTAAGAGGAAAAAGTTCCCACAAGGGATGGGTACTTAGAATGTTCTGGCTGTAGTAGCTGTGAGATGAGGACATGCTGGACCTAATAAATACATGGGGTGAGGGACTAAAATAGAGAAAAATTAACATTACCTTAATTCTAACTGTTGTGAATTTACATCAAATTACTAGTTAGGAGCATTCAATTTATACCAGCCTGAGTACAAATAAATTTCCTTAAAAATGTGTATCATTAGTATTTCTGTATCATTAATAATATCTTCTTTAAGAACTAGAGAGATATGGGGATTCATTTTTAACAGCCACAAAACATATATTTTAAGGACTGATTTATAATTTATAATTATTTTTATAAATAATATAGCAGGGGGATGAAAATACAAGTTTTTCTTTCTTTCCTTTTTTTAAAAAATATAAAGCTCTGACACCGTGTAAGGAACAGACCAGGATGGTGAAAATCAGGAGGCAGAAAGATCTGTCAGGAGGCTTTGTAATACATCGGATGAGGGGTGATGAGGGTCTGATCTCTGATCTTGGCATAGGAGAGGTAAAAGAGAGGACCAACAAGACAGTCTCTGACAGCACCTAGTGAAGAATTAATCGTGAGGAAAAGGATGTACCGCACATGACTCAAAACCCCTAGATGCTACCCGGCCAAGGGCCACCAGAAGCCTCACACTGCATGTTTGCTCTAATGTCATATTAGCACAACTATCAACAGGGTTAACATACCATAAATACTTTTCATAAATGTCAATCGTGTGTTGCATGTGTGCACGCTCAGTTGCTCAATTGTGTCCAACTCTCTGCGACCCCATGGCTGCTGCTGCTGCTAAGTCGCTTCAGTCGTGTCCGACTCTGTGCGACATCATAGACAGCAGCCCACCAGGCTCCCCCATCCCTGGGACTCTCCAGGCAAGAACACTGGAGTGGGTTGCCATTTCCTTCTCCAATGCATGAAAGTGAAAAGTGAGAGTGAAGTTTCTCAGTCGTGTCCAACTCTTAGCGACCCCATGGACTGCAGCCCACCAGGCTCCTCTGTCCATGGGATTTCCTAGGCAAGAGTACTGGAGTGGGGTGCCATTTCCTCCTCCAGGGGATCCTCCCAAACCAGGGATTGAACCCTTATCTCCTGTATGTCCTGCATTGGCAGGTGGGTTCTTTACCATGGTGCCACCTAGGGAGCCTAAATATTTTTCATCAGTAAATATTGTATCACAAATATTTTTCATCAGTGAAAAGCACAAAACATTGTTTTTTAAAGTAATATCATAACATGAAATGTATCTTTTTTTAAATAAAAATGAAACATATTTTTCAGCCAGACCCCGGATATGAGAGTAAGATTATGTCTCTGGCTCAGGTTTTTGCATTCTCTTTGCTCTGTTCATTCACATTTATAAAAAGGAAAACAAGCTTTAGTTTTTTCTTTCTCAGATATTGAAAGGATCTGTACCCACTAAGGTCTTTATATCTCCCTCCCACACTACCAAAGATAATGTAAAACTCTGACAAAAATAGATGCTTAAAAATTACTGATTAAATGAATAAATTTAAAAATTAAACAAAAATTTAAGTCAAATATAAATCCCCCAAATATGGAGTTATTGCTGTTAGTATTAGATTGCCTGTTAAATGGTATGTTAGTGATGGCTATTGTTTATTAAATGACAACTTAAACATTTCACCAGGAAAAATCCATTTCCCAAATAATTTACACTGATCACCACACTTGTTATAAAAATTGCTAGCCACTATATCCAAAGACAAATCCTCATTAGCACTAGCGCTGAGAACTGCTATTGATAGGAAAAAACAAGAAAAGGTTTGGGAGACATTACAATGGACTTAAAATGTTTCCTTAGGAAATGATATGACCATATAGTCAACGTTATATAATTAGAAATTTCTCCCCTTGTAACAAAGTTCCATCTTTGTGTTCTGAAGAGAAACCACTGATTTCTATCTACCCTAATTTAAAGATAACATTATTGTCAGTGACATCCTAGTCACATCCAAAATTGACATCAAGGTTTCAGATTTGACATCCAAAGGCCTGGATGATATGGACCAATGGACTTCTACTCATAAGTCCCTCTGATATGGTCAGTGCTTCTTGAGGAATGAAGATTTGTACCACTGGCTGTGTAAGTGCTGAGGAGGACGGTGCCTAGAAGGCTGGGGTTCGGGTTCAGGGGGGCTTCATGGGCAAGAAGACAGGCAGAGTAGAGAGCAGGGCAAGTCAAGGGCTCTCTCCTTTCTTTTCTGGATCTAAGCCTTTAGGGGCAGCCCCTCAGCTCCCACCTGTGTGAGCATGTGTGTACACACAGGTCAGCATGAGCGGAGTCCCCGGGGAGTGACCTGGCTGCCGAGAGCTCAGAACCAGGAGCTCTGGGACGGCTCAGGCAGAGCTGCAGCCCCAGCTGTGACTTCGTGACAGTGACTCGGCACCTAAGTGTTTGAACTGAGTCAATCTGAATTCAAGTTGGAGCCACATATCAGCTAAGTGACCTGCACAAGACATTTCACTTTCTTAAGTGTCAGTTTTCTCAACTGTAAAAACAGGGAGAATTAAATGATACATACTGCTCAGCACAGCACCGAAGCATAGGAGAAAAGCAATAAATAAAAGCTTTTACCATTAGGACTGAATGTGAATCTACACCACCAGAGCTCTAGGCAGCAGTCTTCCAATCTCATCCACCCATTTAATCAAACAGCAACTATCAAAAAACCCCATGCTTCTTAAAATACTAGGTTGAAAATTCTAATGTAGAATTCAGTGAAAATATTTTGAATTTTATAAAGGGTTTTCAAAAGTTCTTTCCCAAAAAGATGGCAGTTCAGTTCAGTTCAGTTCAGCCGCTCAGTCGTGTCCGACTCTTCACGACCCCATGAATCACAGCATGCCAGGCCTCCCTGTCCATCACCATCTCCTGGAGTTCACTCAGACTCACGTCCATCAGATCAGTGATGCCATCCAGCCATCTCATCCTCTTTCATCCCCTTCTCCTCCTGATCCCAATCCCTCCCATCATCAGAGTCTTTTCCAATGAGTCAACTCTTCGCATGAGGTGGCCAAAGTACTGGAGTTTCAGCTTCAGCATCATTCCTTCCAAAGAAATCCCAGGGCTGATCTCCTTCAGAATGGACTGGTTGGACCTCCTTGCAGTCCAAGGGACTCTCAAGAGCCTTCTCCAACACCACAGTTCAAAAGCATCGATTCTTTGGTGCCCAGCTTTCTTCACATTCCAACTCTCATCCAAACATGACCACAGGAAAATCTATAGCCTTGACTAGATGGACCTTCATTGGCAAAGTAATGTCTCTGCTTTTCAACTTGCTATCTAGGTTGGTCATAACTTTTCTTCCAAAGAGTAAGCGTCTTTTAATTTCATGGCTGCAGTCACCATCTGCAGTGATTTTGGAGTGGTGGATGCCAAAGAAACACCTTTATTCCACCACTTTCAGAACATTAATCAATAATCTGACACATTCAAAAGAAGAGGACAACAGCAGAAATGGCTGCACAGCTTCTGGAAACAAATGCTTGTCAGAAGAGTCATCTACACCATTTTGCTTAAAAATTAGTTCTATGTATTTTATATACTTATTTAAATATTTTTAATTTAAATATTTATTTATAGTTTAAAAATAGACCTGTGTTTTTAACTTGATACATATACTTGAAGAGAAAATTTCACACCAGTATCATAAATGTAAAACCAACTTTCCTTGCCAGCTAAATGATAACTTAAGAAAATGGTGATATTAATGTTTTGCGATCAGTGAGCAGTGAAGGGATATTTGGCTCAACTGATTTGGTGTTTCAGACAGACTGGAGGTTCTACATCCAGTAAGATAATTGGCTTTTAGTTACTAAATCTGGTTTTTAGTGTTATTGTGAGCAAGCAGGAAAAAATTCAGTCCACACGATTATCAAGTTCTGATCACAGAAGATTGCATTTTCCCTCTGGAAAACTTAATCTGATTTGGACTTTTCTACTTCACGATGGATTTTAAAATTTTAGTATCACCCTTTCCTTAAGTTACCTTTTAGTTGGCAAGGAAAGCTGGTTTGACATTTATGATACTAGCATGGAATTTTCTCTTTAAATGCATATATATATTGAGTTAAAACCTGCATTGATTTAAAATATTAAAAATATTTTAATAAGTATATAAAATATATTAATGTAAGTGCCCTAAAAACAACAGGTGGTATAGGCTGGGGTGGGCAGGTGCTGTCTCCACCATTCTTGTTGGCCTGTCCCATTCTATTCATCTCCCACTTTCTGCAGAAGGTCCTCCTTGGCCCCTGCAGCCACAGTCATGACTCCCTGAAATGTGAACATCTCTAGAATTTAGTCTATATTATATGATTTCATCTTTACCATATGATTAGCACATAATCATATGCTCTGATACACCATTATTTAATTTCACATGTCTATGTCCTGGGCTATTAGACTGATAAACGACTTGTGGGCAAAAAGAATTCATTCATCTCTGTGGCACTGAGCAAACAGGGGGCATGCTGATAAATATTTCCTGAATAGTCTTATAATTCCTTATGTTTATATTTAAGTAACTAAAATAAACCAATTTTTAGCTCTACGTACCTATCTGAATGATCCCATAAAGGTAAGAACTAACAGATTATTTGCCCTCATCTGGACCAGTGTAAGATTACTAGTTATATACCTTTCTTCCTTAGCTACAGATAATACATCATGGAAATGTGCCTAGCTTCCAACATTTCCCCACCATTCCTGCTGGTAGAGATGGTCAAGGAGATGCTGTTGGATGAGGCTTTTGGAAAAGCCATTTAAAAAGAGCCTGCATTTGCTTCAGTCCCCTCCTCCTGTGGTTGGGGATGCATGGCCATACTATAATCAAGAGGCAACCTGGGTTATGGAGCCGCACACTAAAAGGGGTGGAGTAGAGAGAGAGTCTAGGATACTGACAGTGTCATGCAGTCATCATATACTGGCTCTCAATTGCCTAATTTAGGACATTCTCAGATGAAGAAAAATATACACCTAATTTGTTTAAGCCAAAGAGTCTCCGTTGCTGGCAATCAAATGCAATTCCTGATTCATGCATATGTAGAATCATTACAGACAGCCCTAGGTAATACTATCTGGTGGTGGGTGGGTGGTTTAGTCGCTAAACTGTGTCCAACTCTTGTGACCCCACAGGTTGTAGCCTGCCAGGCTCCTCTCCTCTAGCCATGGGATTTTGCAGACAAGAATACTGGAGTGGGATGGCATGTCCTTCTCCAGGGGATCGTCCCAATCCAGGCAGGGATCGAACCTGTGTCTCCTGCATTGCAGGTGGACACTTTACCACTGAGTCTCCAGGGAAGTCCCTATACTGTCTGAGGGGTGATTAAAAGTTCTCCTGCTTTCTCAAAAATACCTTTTCCTTGGTACTATAAAGTATATCGTGTCAGTGTTATTCATTCTTTGGTGTTAGCAGTTGAACCCATCTGTTAAAATGAAAATATTGTCGGAGAAGAGTTACTCTTTTGGTTATCAATATAACTGACTATCTCATTGTGAATTAATTTATGAATTAACTTCCATGATTTGTTAGGCCCTGAGGGGATGGAACACAAGATAGGTGAATTTTCCTATAGGGAGACCAGTCAAGAAAGGAGCACCATCCGGCTACTACACTGAGAATCTCTCCTTCCCTCTCCTGGCCCCTGGAGCCATCCTCATCCTCTGGCTGCAGTGGCAACCCAAAGACATGGACAGGCACTGGGGGGGGGTGGTTACAAAAATGAGAGATGCAGGACCTAATGGGAAAGGCTCCCAAAGGCAAACTCATGCTTACTACACAAGGCTGCTGATAACCTCCCCTTCCTATGGGAGTACTTTATAAGAAAATTCCATAGCTAGTAAATAGCATTGGTAGATTAGCTATTCATTTGAAAATTAAGAATCACTCTTCTTTTCACCAGTTGATGTGAAAGAAAGGTAGTGGCTGCTCACTGCCAAGACTGTGGTAGCGAGCAGCCAAAGCACAGACCAGTCAAGGGGACTGGCTCTCCGCATAGCTTTTGCCACACCGGCAGCAGATCCAGTCAGGCGCGCAAACACCTGTCAGTTACCTGCTATTTTCTAGGCACTGTGCGAGAAACTGGAGATTCGGAGATGGTGATGATGATGAATTATCTTCAAAAAACTTGCAAACTTCTACAGGAGACAGACAAGTAAATAAACCACTGCAGCACACTGACATACATCAGTGTATACAAGAGACGAAGTAGGAGAAGGGAATTCACTTTAAGGATAGTGACACTGGTGAGGGAAAGTCTCACAAAGCAAATGATGTCTATTCAGGGCTTTCAAGTATGGGGTTTTGCTAGGGAGGTAAGAGGGGTTGTGCATTCTAGTCATAAGGAAGAGTGCATGCAAGGCTGGAATGAATTAGCATGGTACATTCGAGGACCACAGATATTTGTTACTGCTAGCATCAAGTGCTGAGACAGAAGTAAAAGAAGCGGAAGAAGGTAGAGTCCACGCTCATCAGTGTGGACTTTATATGATGTTAGGCACTGGAGCTAAGCCAGCAGTACAGCAAGATTCATATCTTACAAAAGTCACCGCTAGTTGTCAATTTAGAAAAGAGCAAGGCTGGAGGGAGGAATATCACCTAGGAAACTTTCTCATTATGCAGATGACAAGAGATGAGGCTGTGCATGGTGAGGGTTCATCTCTGGCTGTCCAGTGTGGAAGGTGAGAGTGGGGGAAGAGAAGGAAGGGGACTTCTTTCACCTGGACCACAGTGTTCATTCTGGAAGAGTCACTTTTCATCCACCTGCCCACCCTCTTTACAAAGCACAAAGGAAATTATATTCTCTCTGAATTCACTCTTTTGAAGTTTTTTTAATCTGCAATTATACTGCTAGAGATTTCACACTAAATGAACCAAAAATAGAGGCAGGCCTGGAAGAATCCCAGGGACGGGGGAGCCTGATGGGCGGCCGTCTATGGGGTCGCACAGTTGGACACGACGGAAGCGACTTAGCAGCAGCAGCAGCAGGAGAATCAAATTCTGCTTTAGGTGTCCTCTTAGCTTTCAGAATGGTATTACCACTTTTTGAGAGACCATTTTCTTCTTTTTACAAATTAAAAGGAGGAGAGATGAGAATAGAGCATACCCCTTCCTGTCTTTCCCCAAATACATGGATGAATGAGAAAACAAACTTGAAATACTTTGAGTCTCAAGGAACCACAGCTTATCCTGATATTGCTAAGGTCCGGGGGAGCAGGATGACCAGCAAACAGCAAAAGGACCAAGCACAGACAGACCTCACCCAGATCAGAAGGCCTCTGAGTTAATAAGAGAGTTGAGTTATGGTTATGGTTGCCAGAGTAAATATAGGTGATTTTTTAAAAATGTCTAAGTATGATACAAATATTACATAGCACAATTCCCTTTTCCAGAGGATCTTCCCGACCCGGAGACTAAACCTGGGTCTCCTGCACTGCAGGTGGATTCTTTATACCGTCTGAGCCCCCAGGGAAATACAAAGGCCAAACTTATACTGAAAATTCTGTTGTTTATGTGAAATTCAAATTTATTTCAGCATTCAGTATTGTTATTTGCTGAATCTGGCAGTTCTAGTTATGGTAGTACTTTAAGGGGAGAAAGATGGCTCAGTTATGGTCTGTGCATCTTATTTGTGGCATTCTGGTTCCTTTTATGCAACAGGAATAGCTACATGTAAGGGAATTCTGAAACACAACAATATAAAAACGTGAGCATGAATGGCCAACAACTTACAAACACCTTACCAACAATATCAGAAATCTCATCTTGGTTGTTTAAAATAGCAAAGGTGGAGGACTTCTAACTAATGAAACAGTACATTACCTTTTTAAAGAGAGAATAAGTAATATTCACTGACATAAATATTACAACTTCAAAGACAAGTATTTCTAAAAAGCAAACCCACAAGAATACAGAGGCATAAAAACTTTTCAAAAGAGATAACATTGAGGGGAAAAAAAAAGTATGTTAACAAAGCATACTTTCATGATAAATGACAGAAAAGAGATCCACCCCGAAAAAGTTTTTCATGTTCAGGGAGGTCTTACTAATATGTCCTCAATTGACTGCCAGGAAAAGAGTGACAGGGCCATCTTTGGAATCCAGGGCAAGGTGGAGAAGCCCTAAATGTCCAAACTGGGAATCTTGGAACACTGCACTAAGGCATTGTGGCTTTTTTTTTTCAATGCACTCTAAGCTCACTTTTATTACTTCCAGACCTCCTTCCTCATTAAGGCACAGATATAAAAACTGGGAGCTACTTATAGAGTAGATACCAAATAGTCTGTCTGCTGGTGAGATTCAGACCGCCACCTTGCATGCAGAACAGCTGGAGGAAAAAAGGGCCCTTATTCATCAAATTTAAAAAGCACTCTCTCATTTCATGCTAATTGTATGGCCTTTTGCATGATATACAAAAGATTGCCTAAGATGAAAGGAATTGAAAAGAAAACTACCAGTCTCAGAGGTTTTTTGGGGGAACAAGATTAACTTATTACTTTTTGAGAGAAAGTAAATGACTGAGTAATTTAAGTATTACATTTATTTTCACAGAATGACCTTTACAGGTTTTATTATTATCAACATCTATCCAAATGCCACTTCCTGCCTAACAAAATGTGACTTCACTCTACTAATCTCAGTGCTCCCAAACCCTTCAGGTTAGTATCAAACAGTTCATAAATTAGAGAATTTAAAATAAAATGCATACAGATTTTTAAGATTTTTTTTTGCACAAAGGAAAAAGGCTGATTATTCATAAATGTTTGCATCCCAAATACTGCAACATGTAGGTTCTGCTTCAACTAGTTTCTTACAAAAGAGTGATCACAAAAACTCATTTGTTGTTATTGATATTTCTGGTCAATAATAACATGATAATAAGTGACAATATTATTCTAAAGGCTGTAAATAAGATGATGAGGTGTGATGATTTATGATATATCGTAAATTACAGTATAAGGTGATATACGAGCTGGGTCTTTGAAAACCTGCATTAATTTAGATCCATGTTACTATAAATATCAGTCCGTTATGAAAAACCGTGTAAAAGCCATCAGGGGAAAAGGTGTAAAGCAGAGAAACAGTAGGTGCAGTTCATTCATTTGGACACAAAGCAGCATTTATTCCTTCGAGAACTATCTACCAATTGCTATCAGTCAACTGAATCAGGGTTGGCAACTGCAAAGAACAGTGGCTTCAATCTGCAGCCCTTGAAAAGGCAAAAGAAATGATCGGGCTTCCCAGACTTCCAAAAGCACTGCCTATTCAAGAGGTTAAAAACGGAACTAAACATACTAATAATTAATATTTACTACACAGACTAAGACTTTTTAGTCTATTAGACTGGCACTGTCCAGTAAAACTATAAGGCAAATCACATTTGTATTCTAAACATTTCTAGTAGCCACAGCAGGAAAGTTAAAAGAAACAGGTGAAATTCCTTTTAATACTTTTTTTTTTCCCCAATGCAATATATCCAGAATGTTATCATGGCAACATGAAATCCACAGAAAATATCATTGAAATATTTAACAATCTTTCTTTCATACCATGTGTCTGAAACCCAGTATGTATTTTACACTTACAGCACATCTCAGGCTACTAGTCACATTTCAAGTGATCAGCAGCTACATGTGGCAAGTAGAGACCACGTATGGCAGTGCAGTTAAAGTTTCACAACTTTGGGGGCGGGGGGAAAGGCCATGTTCTTAATTACTACCTAATGTTTTCCTGCGAGGCAAATCTCTAGCCACCAGTGAGCTTACTTACCCTTTGTGTTAGTGAACACAGTAAAAACACAAAAAGCTATACCACTAGAAACAGGGATTGTAGTCTAAGAGGCTATGCTTAATTCTCATTAAAAACAAGTATTTCTTAAACTACTCGCTTTCTCTGGCCACATTTCTATTCCTGCCACAAATTTCACGAGTCTGGTTTTTCTCTGAGGATCAGCCACATCACCAAAGATGAAGTGAAATTTTGCCATCTTTACATTTGCCACTTAAACAGTGTTCCAAAAAGGTAAATTATATAATTCCTAACTGGTTTATGACTAATTGTTAAGAACCATGGAGTTTCCTCATGAAAAGAGTTTCAAAAATCAAGAAAAGAAAAACTGAAAACAAATAAGGACTAAAATATACTAAATTCCAGACTAACAAGCATTTCAGCTCTTGTGAAACTACAAAGGACCGCTTAAGGGCTTGCATGCAAAACTGAAACTCAACAAGCCATTTTCAAGAGCAGAGGCAGGGATGATCGTTAGCAGAAAAATAAGCGACAGAGAGGTACCAGTATTTAGTCCTCAAAATGAATACTCAAGATGTAAAATAACTAATATCTTTTTTTAAACAATGAATGTCAGTTTATACTTTTCTTTCATTTTTTTTTAAACTGATTTACTTTTTATTGAAGGATAATTACTTTACAGAATTTTGCTGTTTTCTGTCAAACCTCAACATGAATCAGCCATAGGTATACGTATATTCCCCTCCCTTTTGAACCTCCCTCCCATCTCCCTCTAGCTTGATACATAGCTCCTGTTTGAGTTTCCTGAGCCACACAACCCTCTAGGTTGATAACAGAGCCCCTGAGTTTCCTGAGCCATACAGCAAATTCCCGTTGGCTATCTATTTTACATATTACTCTTTCCATACCTCTTACCACTCCTCCCCTCTCCCCATGTCCATAAGTCTATTCTCTGTTTCTCCACTGCTGCCCTGTAAGTAAATTCTTTAGTACCATTTTACCAGATTCCATATACATGTGTTAGAATACGGTATTCATCTTTCTCTTTCTGACTCACTTCACACAGTACCATAGGTTCAGGGTTCATCCACCTCATTAGAACTGACTCAAATGTGTTCCTTTTTATGGCTGAGTAATATTTCATTGTGTATTTATACCACAACTTCTTTATCCATTCATCTGTTGATAGACATTGAGGTTGCTTCCATGTTCTAACTATTGTAAATAGTGCTACAATGAACAATGGGATACATGTGTCTTTTTCAATTTTGGTTTCCTCAGGGTATATGCCTAGGAGTGGGATTGCTGGGTCATATGGTGCTTTTATTCCTAGGTTTTTAAGGACTCTCCATACCGTTCTCTGTAGTGGCTGCATCAATTTACATTCCCACTAACAGTGCAAAAGTGTTCCCTTTTCTCCACACCCTCTCCAGCATTTACTGTTTGTAGACTTTTCGATGAGGGCCATTCTGACTGGTGTGAGGTAATATCTCATTGTGTTTTTGATTTGCATTTCTCTACTAATGAGCTATGTTGAGCATCTTTTCATGTGTTTGTTAGCCATCTCTATGTCTTCTTTGGAGAAATGTCTGTTTAGGTCTTTTCGCACTTTTTGATCAGGTTGTTTTTCTGGTATTGAGTTGTATGAGCTGCTTGTATATTTTGGAAATTAATGCTTTGTCAGTTGTTTCACTTGCTATTATTTTCTCCCATTCTGAGGGTTGTCTTATCACTGCACTTATAGTTTCCTTTGCTGTACAAAACTTTTAAGTTTAATCAGGTACACTTCTGTACTTTTGTTTTTATTTCTGTTATTCTAGGAGGTGGGTCACAGAGGATCCTGCTTTGATTGATGTCATCAAGTGTTCTGCCTATGCTTTCCTCTAAGAATTTTATACTTTCTGGTCTTACATGTAGGTCTTCAATCCATTTTGAGTTTATCTTTGTGTAGGAAGTGTTCTAATTTCATTCTTTTACATAAATCTGTCCAGTTTTCCCAGCACCATTTACTGAAGAGGTTGTCTATGCCCCATGGTATATTCTTGCCTCATTTTTCAAAAGTAAGGTACCTATAGGTGCATGGGTTTATTTCTGGGCTTTCTGTCTTGTTCCATTGGTCTATATTTCTGTTTTTGTGCCAGTACCATACTGTCTTGCTGACTGTAGCTTTGCAGTATAACCTGAAGTCAGG
This sequence comes from Nanger dama, assembly GCA_917880005.1. Lineage (NCBI taxonomy): Eukaryota > Metazoa > Chordata > Mammalia > Artiodactyla > Bovidae > Nanger > Nanger dama. Next base: position 46,290,295 of record CAKJTW010000007.1, read on the forward strand.
AAGCTTGATTCCTTCAGCTCCATTCTTCTTTCTCAAGACTGCTTTGGCTATTCAGGGTCTTTTGTGTTTCCATATGAATTGTGAAATTTTTTGTTCTAGTTCTGTGAAAAATGTCATTGGTAATTTGATAGGGATCACACTGAATCTGTAGATGGCGTTTGATAGTATAGTCATTTTCACAATATTGATTCTTCCTACCCAGGAACATGGAATACCTCTCCATCTGTTTATGTCATCTTTGATTTCTTTCATTAGTGTCTTATAATTTTCTGTGTACAGTTCTTTTGTCTCCCTAGGCAAGTATATTCCTAGATATTTAATTCTTCTTGTTGCAATGGTGAATGGGATTGATTCCTTGATTTCTCCTTATTTTTCATTGTTAGTATATAAAAAGCAAGTGATTCCTCTGTATTGAGTTTGTATTCTGCAACTTTGTTAAATTCGCTGATTAGCTCTGAACTGAACTGAAAGTCGCTCAGTTGTGTCCAACCTTTTGCAACCCCGTGGACAGTCCATGGAATTCTCTAGGCCAGAATACTGGAGTGGGTTGCCATTTCCTTCTCCAGAGGATGTTCCCAACCCAGGGACCAAACACAGGTCTCCAGCATTGCTGGCAGATTCTTTACTAGCTGAGCCACAAGGGAAGCCCTGATTAGCTCTAGTAACTTTCTAACACTATCTTTAGGGTTTTCTATGTACAGTATCATGTCATCTGCAAACAGTGAGAGCTTTACTTCATTTCCAATCTGGATTACTTTTCTTTCTTTTCTTCTCTGACTGCTGTAGCTAGGACTTCCAGAACCATGTTTAATAACAGTAGCAAAAGTGGACACCCTTGTCTTTTTCCTGATCTTAGGGGGAATGCTTTCAGTTTTTCACCACTGAGAAAATGTTTGCCGTAGGCTTATCATGTATAGCCTTTGCTATGTTGAGGAAGGTTTTCTTCTATGCCCATTTTTTGAAGAGTTTTAATCATAAATAGGTGCTGAATTTTGTCAAAGGCTTTTTCTGCATCTATTGAGATGATCATATGGTTTTTATCTTTCAGTTTGTTAATGTGAATCACACTGATTGATTTCCATATAATGAAGAATCCTTGTATCCCTGTAATAAACCCAACTTGATCATGGTGTCTGAGCTTTTTGATGTGTTGCTGAATTCTGTCTTCTTTCACATTTACTGTTAGGAAACTTTAAGATTGGGTTTTGACTAGGCAATGTATTAGAAACCAGAAAGTTACTGGAATTATACATATTATAACCAACTCCAAATGTTCTGGAGATAGAAATAAAACATTCCTCTTAGTCACTTATAATGAGATTAGGTAAGATATGTCAGAAAAACTAAGCATTCTCATATGTTGCTCTTATCCATAGTTCATCCATAATTTAGCCTATATTTCTCATATCTTCTTCAGATTTCACATTCTCCTGTAGCTCTTTCTTTATTAATAAAACTCCTTAATACTTACTTGATTAAGGAAAGCCATAAGTAGTCTGGCTAACTGATTCATTTGGTTACTTGATAGTTAGCTTTATGATGCCCTGAAATTTGCTTGAGGGAAGACTGTTTCTGAGAGACAGAATTATAGCTTCTAATCCTGGAGTTCAACTATGGCCAACCATCTTGCATGATCTTGCAATGATGAGCTTTTAGGTGTGTAACACAAATTTTTTAAACCACAAATCCTCTACAAAATAATATTTCCTACTACTTATGGCTTTCCTTAATCAAGTAAGTATTAAGGAGTTTTATTAATAAAGAAAGAGCTACAGGAGAATGTGAAATCTGAAGAAGATATGAGAAATATAGGTTAAATTATGGATGAACTATGGATAAGAGCAACATATGAGAATGCTTAGCTTTTCTGACATATTTTACCTAATCTCATTTTTAGACATGGAGAACAATGTTTAACAGTGTCTTGCTCCAAATAAATGTTTAAGAAATATTTAAACAAATAAATAGTTCAAAATGAACTTGGATAAGAAACTAGGGAATTATCTATTAACCAGGATAACCAGGTTTTAGTTAGACAATGATAAAAATGAAAAGCTACTCGCAGGATCTTTTGAGGACTAAAGAATGTTATACCAGAAACTGAGTCCATTTTTCTTTCAGAGCAAAACTACAACTATTGAAGTTGAAAGCACAGAATCTGATTTTGGTTCTCAATGTCAATAGGTATGAGGCAGAAGTTTAAAACAATAAGTAACACCCTTGGAGATTTATCCAGTTACCAATGGTGCACCTCCTTCTGTTTGATTCAATGGCCCTTTTGCACAAGTGTGAATTCGGAAGGCCTTCATTGGTCTGGTGTACAAATATGGAAATTCTCTTTCACTGACTTTGGACTTGGACATTCACCCTAGTGCAGGCTTCCCAGGCGCTGGTTAACTGAAATGTTACTGCCACAGCTTCTTTTCTTCCTTCCATAAATATTTGACACTTATTATTTTTAAGTATTGTTTTTAGGCATTAGAGAACAATGGACTGCGTTCAAAACTGGGAAAGGAGTATGTCAAGGCTGTATATTGTCACTCTGCTTATTTAACTCATATACATCATGTGAAATGCTGGGCTGGATGACTCACAAGCTGGAATCAAGATTGCCTGAAGAAATAACAACCTCAGGTATGCAGATGATACTACTCTAAGGCGAAGAGGAACTAGAGCTTCTTGATGAGGGTTAAAGAGAAGAGTGGAAAGCTGGTTTAAAATTCATCATTCAAAAAACTAAGATCATGGCATCTGATCCCATCACTTCATGGCAAATAGATGGGGAAGAAGTGCAAACAGTGACAGGTTTTTCTTGTTTGGGGCTCCAAAATCACTGAGAATGGTGACTGCAGCCATGTAATTAATAGACACTTGCTCCTAGGAAGAAAAGCTATGACAAAAATAGACAGCATATTAAAAAGCAGACATCACTTTGCTGACAAAGGTCTGTCTCGTCAAAGCTATGGTTTTTCCAGTAGTCCCACATATGGATATGAAAGCTGGACCATAAAGAAAGCTGAGCACCACAGAATTAATGTTTTCAAACTGTGGTGCTGGCGAAGACTCTTGAGAGTCCCTTGGATTGCAAGGAAATCAAACCAGTCAATCCTAAAGGAAATCAACCCTGAATATGCATTGGAAGGACTGATGCTGAAGGTGAAGCTCCAATTCTTCGGCCACCTGATGCAAAAAGCTGACTCACTGGAAAAGACCCTGATGCTGAGAAAGATTGAGGGTAGGAGGAAAAGGGGACGACAGAGGATGAGATGGTTGGATGGCATCACCGACTCAATAGACGTGAGTTTGAGCAAACCCTAGGAGACAGCGAAGGACACGGAAGCCTGGTGTGCTGCAGTCCATGGGGTTGCAAAGAGTTGGACACGACTGAGTGACTAAACAACAACAATAATAAATAAGAGAAGATGCAGCTTTTAACAATCTCAGATTCTGTCAGTTACTATTTGCAACTTGGCAGATATAGCACAATGTAAGGAATTTTTGAATGTTAACAGTATTTGATATATAATATTACAAACTGGGAGTTACAATTGTAAGGAGTAGCAATAATACCTATGGTTTGAAGAAAAATTTCCGATGCTTATCACTTACTCATTTTTCCAACTTCTTAATTCTTGTGCAAGAAGGTCCTGTACTATTTTAAATGGCTAAAGAAGGCAATAAACATACCAAAACCACTTAGGAATCAGTATTAAAAATTTTTTTTAATCATTTAAAATGTACCATTTAAAATGTATCTTCAGTCAGGGATGGATGCTGAAACAGCCAATACAAAGGAGAAACATCTGAAACACAACTGAGTTTTGGGGAAAGACATAAAACATAGCAGAACTAAGATCCTCCTCAGGATCTGGGAATCAGAAGCACTGCTGAGCTGGCCTAATGGGCTTGATTAAGACAGCCTGAAAAACTAACAGAAACTATGGCAGAACCTGATGTAAATAATACAGTTTGGAGAGATGGAATACTTTTACACATATACTCCCGTTAATCCAGCATTAAAAAAATAAGGACTTTGTCCAAAGCTAGGCTGTTCCAGTCCTTAGGTAATAAGGTGAGCAAGTTATTCTGCCTTTGGTCTAATCCAAGCACTCATTCCTGCAAGCAACTAACATTATACACTTCGTGTCTGACACCCGCCATGCACGATGCCAGGCACAGAGAACACCATGTGGAATCAGCCAGGATCCCCCTAGTCAAGATGCTTCCGGTCATGACACAGGGAGCCAGAACACTGGCATGGAACCGTGCTGAGCGAGCAGAAGAGAGGTCTTTATGCTGCCTAAGAAGAAGAAGGTGACAGGGGGTGAGGTGGCTGGATGCATCACCAGTGCAATGGACATGAACTTGGGCAAACTCTGGGATGGTGAGGGACAGGGAGGCTTGGCATGCTGCAGTCTATGGGGTTGTGAAGAATCAGACACAAGTTGGTGACTGAACAACAGCAACAACAAGCAAGGGAGACAAAGATGGCACCCAAGAGGCCAAATATTTGAGCAGGAGTTTGAAGGGTAAATGGCAACACTCACACTGTTCAAAACCGGGAAGGAATAAAGAAAGCATTCCAGAGTCTCGCTGCTATCCACCCAAAACTATCACAGCATTGTTAATCAGCTATACTCAAAATAAAAAGTTGAAATGATTTTTTTTTAATGGAAAGGAAAGCACTCCAGGAAAAAGAGAACTGCACATATAAACCCCAGGAGAAAGGAAGATGTTCACAGCATGGTCAGAAACTCTGTGTAGTGACATAGGACAGACCTGGAGGTTTATACACGTGGCAGGGCCAGATCATGAAGAGACACACACACCAGGCAAAAGGTACTGCATTTTATCCTGCAAGAAGCGAAGAGCCCCAGATATGATCAAATAAGGCAAGAACATGCTCAGATCTGTGGCGAATGGGCTGAATGAAAGTAAGACTAGGGCGCAAAAGGCTCTTTCAGAAATTCTGCAATAGTCCACGTGAGTGGACCGCTCACAGGACCGCTGCAGGTGGAGTGGGGAGAGAGAGGACAGGACAGATAAGTGAGGCAAAAACACAGTGACTTGGTGATCAGCTGGGTTGAGCGTGGGTAAGAGGGAAGAAAGCAAAGATGATGCCCTGGCTTCTGACTTGAGAAGATACCCGTCTTCAAGCCAAACCTTCTGTCAGCTTTTAATTTTGGATTCTGATCTCTTGATATTGGTCACTGCTGCCCCGCCTCATTCTCTGTCCTGAAGTATGTGCTCCTGACTGCAGAGGCAGAAATCCAGAGATGGCCGCCAGCCCCTCTGAGAGGGAAGCACCACCGCCTGTTCCTCCCTGCCTGGTCTGGGCAACCTTCAGCAGCCACAGCAGACATCCTTTTATGGTGCTCATTTTAATTCTGTTCACAAATGATTCGGTCAAAATATAGTTATTATGGGCCCCAGGAGTATAACACACTACAGAAAAGAAGGGCAACGTGCAATAACAAGTTTCTCCCGAGTTATGCAGGAAAGCAATACAGTGCAAAGCAAAGGTTTTGTGGTCACTCAGGTGCAAGTCTGATTCCAGCTCCATTACTGTTACTGGCGATATGACTTTGGGAAATTGATGTTCTTGACCCTTGGTTGCTTGATCTGTAAAATCTAGATAGTACAGCCTATCTCACTGGCTAAAGTTAATGAGGTGATATATGTAAATTTCCTGCCAGTACCATGCCTAACTTACTATAGGTTCAAAAAACAATAAGTAAATCCTTATTTTTCCACCCTTCTTTGACTACTCAAAGTCTTTCTGCCTCCAAACAGATCCTGTTATCACCAATGGGTGTTTCCCTCTACTTCTCCACGTCTGTTGTTGGAAAAATGAAACTTCTAAAATCGAAGCAGGATGGTATCTGTATCAAAGCCTGCTTGCAGCCTATTCAGTACTCATCTTCCCTTTCTTCCTTGTTACTGGACCCTGATTTTGCTTTGGGTACCACACAAAACACATCTCCCAGGATCCCCTGCCACCAGGGACAGGCTATCATGTGACACAACAGAGCCAGTAAAACTATTTAGAAAGTTTCTGGACATAGGTATTTTTATTCTCCCTCAGCTATCTTCCTTTTTCCAACTTCCTGGAACTAAGGTATGATGGTGCAACTATGAGAAAAAGACCAAGACTCATAAAACATCAGCCTGGCCATACTTGAGCTTCTGAAACAACGGTCCCACCACCTTCCACTGGTCTTCTCGTCACATGGGAAAAATAAAGTCCTAAATTTAAGCCACTACCTTCCATGTCCCTGTGACTCTTTTCTGAGCCCAATTCCTAACTGATTCAATCCCTTCAATCCTACTTGAGTATCAGTGGGAATCATCAACCATGATTTCCTTCCAATTTAAAAAGAAACTCTTATTTGAGTATCTGGTATGTCAGATACTGTGTATACAGACACACTGCAAAGTAAATAGTATCATCATGTTACAGCAAAGACACTTAAAGTCCTGAAAGCTAAGCACTTTATCAGAGGTCCCACAGTGATACACGGGGAGCCAAGATCGGAGCTCCATGCCTGTCTGAGGATGAAGTTCACGCCCTGGCAGCTCCTGACGCTCGGGCTTCTGTGAACCGTGACTCCCAACAGTGTCTCTCTAGGTCCTCCTACTGATACCTCCGATTCAACAGGGAAACCACCTACCGCCTATCTAGGGCATGAGAAAGCAGTGTGTGAAGCAGGGGACCTCGGGGTGGGAAATGTGCAAGGCTGAGGGTAGTGTGTGTCCCAGGCACATGGCCTGGCTGCAGCTGGACACAGCTGAGCATCTCCAATCAACAAGGACCCGGAGAAACCATGTCAAACTGGAAATCAGCGTATGAGCCCGAGGCATGGCGAGGAAAGCAAGTTGCCCAGCGTCACACACATTCTCACAGTTAAAAGAGCTCACGCTTTCGTCACATGTAATTTTTAAAGAGAAGAGTGAGAGAATTAAAATTGGGAATTGTGTATGTATCTTGTGCTTCCCTGGTGTCACAGACGGTAAAGAATCTGCCTGCAATATGGGAGACCCAGGTTCGATCCCTGGGTCTGGAAGATCCCCTGGAGAAGGGAACAGCAACTCTCTCCAGTATTCTCGCCTGGAGAATTGCATGGACAGAGGAGGCTGGTGGGCTACAGTCCATGGGGTCACATATATCTTTTATATATATATACACATACATAAACATACATCACATATCTTGTAACTTGTATCTCTTATAACCTATTAAAAACAATTTAAATATATACTTGTTTATATAACTAATACATAAATATACAGATAAATGCATATGTTATGTTAACTCTTTCCTCTTTACAACGAATTTTAAGCAGCCAATAGAAGATTCACAATTAATTTAAAAATCATAACCAGGAAAAATATAGGAGCATTAGATAAGAAGAAAATAAAGAAAGCCAATGTATATTCTACATGGTTCTACATATTTACTAAAACTGAGCTACAAATTTAGGTCTGAGCTACCTCCTGCCAAAGCACGATGGAAAATAAGTGACTAGGTACCAAATTCACAGTGGCTATGAGAAAGAGTATTACCACCTCAGGAGAAACAAAATATTTTCTGTTAGCACAAAAGCGGCAAGAAGCCAGAAGACCTAAGTGGGACTTCACACAGGGGCAACTACAGAAGAGGGCAGACAATGTCTCAGTGATTCCTCCATAATAAATGTCACAGTGTCCACACAACAGTTTCTCACAGAGTTATCCAATCAAGCTGAAAAACAGCTCAGGGAAGGCAATCTGTGCTGCACTGAGGCAATGAGATAGGAATATACAGCTCTCCACTGGGCCAGCCTGATCTAGTAATAAATCCCGGAATATCTACGTGAACAAAGAGACAGCATGTTCTTCAAATTATTCTCCAACCGAAACCAACTTAAGAAGTAGGATTATGCAACAGTTTACTGATTCTTTTCAGTTCAGAAGTTCTGAGAAAGTTTTCAGGGGCATTTTATTATTATGTAAATTGTACTCAGTCCACTGGCACTGGGCTCTTAGGTATAGTACTTATATGCCAATCTTTTCTCCGTCTCCAAGGACAAAAAAGCAAAAAAGGCAGAGAAAATTTGGGTTGCATTTCCCTAAAAAAAGTTATGGCCTTTTGCTTTTACATTAGGAGGCTCTAGTCCACACACTTTCTATTATATAACTAGTATTAGAGAAAATTTAGGAATTCAAACCCATAATGATTTAACTGATTTAAAAGGTAACGTGTGTAAGGCATATACCTAACAACATGACATTCCAAAAGTGGATATTAAACAGTCCTTGAACGGGTAGAAATTAATACCAATTATTTAACAAGACAGGATGAACACAGGACTTCATTTTTAAAAACCTGATATACAGTAAGAAATGGGGCCTGTTAGGTCTGGGAAAAAAAATGTAAAATCTATGTAAACTTAGCTGAGCTTAGTTAAGGTGTGTTTTTTTCCCCCAATGTATTCATGTTGGTGCACTCTCATAAGCATATTCACAAGAATCCTCAGTAAGGTACAAAGTGGAATATTCAGAAAATGCCAATTAGGCCAAGTACATACCTGCAGGCCAGTTTTTCCACTGCATAAAGAGTCAGGTGAAATTTATCCTTCTGAAAAAGAATCTCTAGTTGTGTGTGCAGACAACATAAATCGGGCTGTGCTTTAATCTGAACTCCCTATAGAGTGACCAGGTACAACTGTAACCGGAGCCAGAGGAGGAAAAAATAAGGACCATTTGTTACTAATTAAAAAACAGGGATTAGAAAAAAAGATGGCTCTGGGAAATAGGGAACAGTTGTTCTCCCAACATGGACCTCCCACCCTGCTGATTCTGTGGTTTTTAAAACTACAAAAGTGAAAAACTGGAAAAATGACAACCAAATGACTACTGACAGACAGATACACAGAATAGCCTCTCTGGATTTGAAAATAATTCCTAAACTGGAGATAGCAAATCTGGCTTTCTCAGCAAAAAGCCAGCATTTCCACATTTCAGTTCCTCCTTCGAAACATACTCAATAAAGACACATATTGGATCTGATGTAGCTCTGTGCAATGCAATTACAGGTTCCGGTTCTTTGATTCTAATTGCAATCAATTGTAAAGAAATCAACAGAGGAGGCAGGTGGTTATAGTTACATAACGTTTAACAAACTAAGACTGCTCGAGTTGAACAAATAGCATTGTGGTCACTTTAAGCTTACCTTAGCTTCATCAAGTGGAGCTACAAAAGCAGCAGGTTTTTCTGGCCAGGAGTAACTGGTGCTGAGCAACAGACTGTGTACATGAGACACTGCGTAAAACTCCCATTGCCGGCTTACCCACACCATATGTGCATTTTGGATGCAAGCGGGGCACCTCTCATACACCTGACATAGTTTGGCCTTTTCTGGCCAGGATGAATGAACATAATGTTTCAGTGCTTGTTAACCCAAAGGAAGCCAGAAAGTACCAGAATTATGACCTCTCCATTCTAATTTTTTCCAGCAAAACTGAAACTAGGACTGAGACGTAGTGGTAACAAAAAACAAGTCTGAAGTGGTGAAAAAGATCTTCATAGACTCCGAGGAGCACGCCTCAAGCTAATTCATCTTGCCAGTGTTTTGAGCAATCAACAACCCATGCTAATCTGGCAAATATGAAAGTACAAAGTTTATAGTTTTAAACACATAATCATGAGGTATTTTAATTGTTCTTTACCAGTGGCCAAATTTATCATTTTCCCAAACATACTCTGCAAGCAAGAGCAAGGATCTTGGAAATGGTTTTAGCAGTCTGACAATTTACCTGCAAGGACTTTTGGATAATTCCTTCCTAACCAGCACAAAAGCCTGATTAATCAATACCTAAAATCTTCATTATGCAGCAGGTTTCCCCCCACCCCCCCTTCCTCCAACCTCCAATCAAAGAAGCAGTATAAAGGTTGGCATTTGGTGGCAAAATTCCAGTTCACTTTCCAAAGAGGTAAAGAGCCAGGACTTCTGGGGAGGAAAAGATCTCAGACATTGCATCTAATCCCTCGACTTCATTGACTAAGAATTGAAGTTGAAGAGAAGCTTAGCAACTTGTCCAAGATCAAACACTTGGTGAGCAGAGGAATCCAGTAAAAATGTACTTTCTACTGTATTATATGGTCCAGTAAATCAAGTGAAAACAAAGATTGGAGAGATGCGCGCTACAAAATCTTTTCCCAAAAGGTATCTTGCATAGGAGGGTAAACACATCAAAGAATTAAATTTACCATTTAAATGACATAAGCACTGCAGTAATCCAACTGTGCTTCATTTCCCAGTAAATCAAAAATGTGAAATAGGTCTATACGAGGAAAACAAAACACAAAGATCCTCTCACTCATCCTGGATAAAGTTATATTCCCAGAAACTGTTATAAAAGGAGAAATTAATATCTTCAAACTAAGAGTCTCAGATTTCATAGATAAGAGGAAAAAACAAGATCTGTAGGTAAATACACGTTCAGACTAGTAACCCACAATCTCTAAGAGGGGCAATATGACTTTATAACTGATACAGCAAAATACACAGTCAAGTAGATCAGCGAGAAAAGTCTGGGCCCTGTGATTACCAATGATAGGTGAAAAATAACCTTTTAGTCACTCACTCTTCTTCCTGCTGGAAAGACCCCTAGGTGAGAGGACAGGTGTTTTGACAAACCATGATCAGATGTGATCAACTAACTAAGACATCAGAAATAAGCCAAGGAAGGAAAGTGCCTACATATCTCCCAAAGATCATCCTCAGTAGACTGCTCCGTAGCCTCAGCTGCCACCCAAAAAGGTTCTTCTGTTAGGCAAAATCCTCACCATCAAACTTACTATCATTTAAAATTAAGATACATTCACAGACAAACAGGAAAATGTGAACACTGGAGATTGTGCTTTAACCGATTTATCTAACATTCCCAAGGCAATTACTCTTAATGTTTTTATGTATTACATCATCTTTTTCTACACCATTTTAAATATAATTTGGCACCTCAAATTTTCTAACTGATTATGAAACCAAGAGTCTTTATATTTTACTGAAAACTAAAAATATTCCATTAAGTGCACTGCCATCTTTGTGCACATACAACCTCTTGTGGATTTAAGATTATATTCTTAGAATCCTAAAAGTGGAATTATTGTCAAAGTATGTTAATGTCTTTAGGGTTCTTGATACTTATTGCCAAAATGCTTTCAAAAATGGTTGTACCAATTTAAACTGCCTTCAATAACAATTCCCATTGTACCTGTATTTGGATTATGACTATCTTGCGAGAATAGTTTCATAATCATCATTAAAACCCCCATAATGTAAATTTATGAACTTATTAACATGTATCATGTTATACTTGAAAAAATCTTAAAACCAAACTCATGATAACCAGGGGATGAATATTTGCTATTCCTGAGAATCACTCAAGTTTCCTTTTTCTGTAGTACCCAGTCTTTTTCTACACAGAATTCAGTCTTTAATAAGATAATCTTATATTCTTTTTTAAAGAGTGGTAATCAAAGTCTACATCATATGGAATTTACAAACTTCAAGGATATTTTCACTCATTTTAATGACTATCTTAAAAAAAAAAGAACAAGAAAATTCATCCCTATAGAATCTGAAGGCCTATAGCTTTGTCAAAAGACATAAAGCAAAATATAAAAACACATTAAAAAAGAGTGAACATTTCATTAATACATGTTCATTCTGTGCCTTTTTCACAAGATCAATTTTTGTTCCCTAAATCACCGAACTATGAATTTCACATGTAACTCAACAATCTATAAAAATGCAAGTAAGAAAATACAAAAACTGTGCACACTGCACTGGACTCAGATGTGCACCTCAAATGACATGAATGAACAGAGCCCCCCAATCCTTACCTTACTCTCCAGGGAGTCCACTATTATGCACTTAACGATCTTAGCAAATGCTTTGTTGTTGTTGTTGTTACAAATCTTACTGGTTTTTCAACTGCTGTCTATTAAATTCCCTAGTACAAACTGGCTGTATGATTATTTTAGGTCTTCATTAAAAAATTTATATTAAATATGCGGTAAGCTACTTTGGTTAACAGAAGTTGGGGGATATTAGTGTCACAGTTTATTATTGTAAGCAATCTTTGTGTCTTCTGGCAGTATAACCACAGTAGTATCTCAGTACCGCCAGCTGATAATAATCTTTATAAATCCTACTTTGCAGCTATACCATCTGTTAGTTATTATTTTATATGTGTCTCCATATGCATATGTGAATTAGTTGTCACTCAAGACAAACACACAAATGGAACTGTGGTTTTGTGGGGACTTTTTTATTGGCTTGTTTTTGTATTTTGTTATCTTTAGGTTAGTGAACTAAATAAATAAACATATTCCTCAGTCTTGGAGACCAAAACGAAATGCAAATTGCAGTTATAGAAATACAGACTCTCAGTTATAAGTCATGAGGATGTAATGTATAGCATGGGGAGTACAGTCAATAACACTGTATTAACTTTGTATAGTGGCAGATGGTAACTAGACTTACTGAGCTGATCATTTTGCAATGCATACAAATGTTGAAGCACTGTGGTGTACACATGAAACTAATATAATATTGTATGTCAAATGTACTTCAATAAAATAAAGAGGATAAAAGGGCAAATTAAATAAATATTTGTAGTACAAATAAATTTAAGTTCAACAAACACAATCTAAAAGTATCTGCTAAAACTGATTAAAATGAATAGTCACCAAAATCGATGCAATTCTATTTAAAAAACTGATATTTCTATATTCACAGCTCTCAGAATATACCTACAGACCAAAAAACAATCAGCAGTAAATCAGTTACTAATATTGTTCTAGTTTTCACAATATGAAATACTTTCCACAACTGAAGATTAGAAAAGTGACTAATTACTTACTTATACTGTTAATTCCTTGCAAAGATGAATCATGACAAAAATTCAAAACTAGCTCTCCCATTAATCTGTGGGTGTATCCCCCTGAGCTGTAAATACCCTGGCTCCCACAGCAGCAGCAAACAGGAAGTTGCTGTAATGCCGTTACAACTCACCACCAAAATTTACCCAGAGAAGCAGCTACAAGAAAAGAAGGAGCAGAAGGAGGCAGATAAACTTCCAACTGGATAATTAGTTCCAAATTATCACTTTTTCCTCAAGTACTACAGTCTAGTGACTTGATTTTAATAAGCTCAAATGCGGGTTTACAGGAGCTTATATGCTACACACCAAAAACGGGAATTCTGTGAAGAGTTACTAATGGGAATTAAGACACAGACTAGAGCGCAACCTGGGAGAAACCACATTTGGTAACTAGATAGTTCACTGTCTCCTTAAGCTATCCTATGTTAGGGAACGATACTTTCGGATTATATTCAGAGAAAGCTAAAGTACAAACAGTAGTAAATAAAGTCATAATTAAGAGAAGCCTAAAATATTTACAGAGGGGGAGTAAAGAAGAGACAAACATACTTGAGAAAGTATGATTTCCTGGAATGAATGCTACATGATTTTCAGTTTCATGAAGTAAGAAATCCCATTTAATGATTTAATACAAATAAACATGCTGCTTTTCGTAGAATCTTCTATGCATTAAAATTAAGTCCTACTCCAACTTTGTAAAATGTAGCTTATTTGATGCCCAAACCACATCTCCTTTTTTCAAATATATTTCATCTAGAATTTCCATGATGTCTGTGGGAAAGCTGTACTTGGAGAGGCAGCACAGTTTTTGAAGTATACTTGCGCTATAAAGTGTAAGGGAAAATAACGCAGACTACTTAACAAAATATTGTAACTGCCATTAAAACTACAGTATAGCAGAGGCCAAGTTCCATTCATTTCTTTTTTTTTTAAAATACTTTATTATCTGTCATTGAGATCCATGTGTGGAAAGTAATTTCAATCCATGATTTGTTTCTGTATGCCTAAAATGTTAATGAGGAATTTCATTTCACAGGAATTTGTATTAATATATAAAATTGTATAAATTGTAAAAAAAATTTTTTTCATAGTTCAAAGCTCACCTAATACATGAAGCCTTTCTTGAGTCTCACTAATGATGTTTCTTCCTCCACTGAAATCTCAGTTATCTTTGTAGTTATGGAGTTTAAGAAATGTGTTTATTCCACCTTATATTATAATGATTTGTGGAGTTGTCTTATGTTCATGAATAGATTGAGAATGTAAGTAAGAATCATGAAGTCTTACATAACTTTATATCCTCTTTGCCCCATGTCCAACCAAATTCCTTGAAAATAGTAGTCAATCTACATGTTTATTTGAATTCACTGAAAAATTCATTTGAGGACACTAAAATATACCTTCTCCAAAGGGTTCTTAGAAAAACAACATATATTTTGGTAACCAAGAGTGTTATTTTTAAGCTCTAAGGAACCTATGTGAACTGAGCAAATATGTTTTCATTATAAATAATATTTCAACATTTGGTGTACAGCCATTAAAAAGGAAAATAATGAGAACCTTTCTTACTAGGTACAATACTTACATTTTAATCAGATGTATATCTTTCAAAAACTCAACTGAAGTCATAATACTTCATCCTGCTAATGTACTGAATGTCAAAAATAATCTAAATTAATAGATTTATGATAACTCCTAGGGCTTCCCAGGTGGCGCAGTGGCAAAGAATCCACCTGCCACTTCAGGAAACGCAAGAGATGTGGGTTTGATCCCTGGGTTGGGAAAATCCTCTGGAGTAGGAAAGGGCAACCCACTCCAGTATTCTTGTCAGGAGAATCCCATGGACAGAGGTATCTGTGGGCTACAGTCCATGGGGTGGCAAAGAGTTGGTACAATTGAGCAACTGAGTCCACACAGTGGGTAGTCAGTGGGCTTGAAGTCAAGGAGTGATGTGATCTGATTCAATTTCTGTCTGCTGTGAAGAGAACAGACTTAAGGGGGAAGAATGGAGGCAGAGAGTCCAGGTGAAATTGGTGGCTTAGGATTCTAGCAGTGCCCACACTGAGAAGTGGTTAGAGTCTGGATGTATGGGGAAGGGGAGGAAACAGGACTTAACTGGTGGAAATGCATGTAGAGTGTGAGGGAAAAAAAGCAGCCAGGGGTACCTGAGGGGTGTGATTCTAAACCACTCTTCAGAGGGTGATGCTATTTAACACTGAGGTGAAAACTTGAGCAGAGAGACACCTCAGGGTGGCAGGGCCAGGGATCAATAGTTCTTTTCTCAAGTAAAGGCTGAACTGTTTAGAAACTTGTAACTGAAGTAGCTCCAATAATGAGCTAGTTTCAAATCTCAGAGGATCTATTCTCAAAAGCTTCTTTCCTTCAGAATTAATCTTGGAATTCTTCCTATCAATAAATCGACTTTTAAAAATAATTGAGTTCGGCAGACATTTCCACTGAATCACATACATACCTAAGCATTACTGCTTAGGTAATCCATGATTACCTGAAGTAATCATGGATGATTTCTAAACCATTTTGGTGGTTCTTTCCTAAAGCTCAAATACATCAACCTTTCTTTATTTCCTATCAAAGATGCTACTACCTAAGGTGGAAGCGAGATCTGAAAGGAAGGGGATATATGTATACATATAACTGGTTCACTTCACTGTACAACAGAAATGAACTCAATTAACCCCCAATTAAAAAACAAAAAGATGTTACTCATGTTCAGTATTCACTAAATATCTGAGTAAATAAAAGAGATCAAGATGCTTCAGCACATATACTGCACAATTTTCTTTGTCCTTCTATCTTTTCTTCCACCACCATACACTCAGCCCCTTGCACAGTGCACTGAACACAGTCATTGCTTAATGAATACCACTTGCATTAATAGAAAAAAACAAAGGCATTAATAGAAAAAAAACACAAATGCACAGTTTTATTGGAAATGTGGCTCTTTTCTTTTTCTACATCAATTTTACTTCCCAAGTAACAGCTTTTAAGTTTCTCTCTTGATTATAAAATATTTACTCACTGTGGAAAATCTAAATCCCCAAACCTTTCTTCTTAAGACGAATATTACTCTATACTTATAACTCATGACTGTATTCATTCATTTAACAAATACTTTTGACTTCCTTTTCTGTGCTAGGCTTTGGGGATACAGTGATGAATCAAATAGGCCAGGTGCCCTGACCTCACTCCAGTTGTATGCAATACCCTCAATTTCTACAAAAAGTAGAGGTGTGTCACCATGCAGAACATTTCAAAATCCATGGATATCTCTTCCAATCCAATTGTTACCATTCTCCCAGTCTTAAAAATGATTATTTCAGTGATTCAATAAGGTCAGCATGTTTCCACACAGACTATGTGAAATAAAAGAAATAAACTACACTCTCAAGTACTCACAAGGAGCAAATAATTTTATCACCTGGGAAAAGAAGAAAAACTCTAGTCTTTTTACTGAACAATGTCAAGGAGTGCACTGTGGTGGTGGAAATGCTAATGTAAAACAGTTCTGAAGAAGTTACTCTCAAATCTTTCTTTCTCAGTTCAGTTGTGTTGCTCAGCTCAGTTTCAGTTGCTCAGTTGTGTCCGACTCTTTACAACCCCAAGAATCGCAGCACGCCAGGCCTCCCTGTCCGTCACCAACTCCCAGAGTTCACTCAGACTTGCATCCATCGAGTCAGTGATGCCATCCAGCCATCTCATACTCGGTTGTCCCCTTCTCCTCCTGCCCCCAATCCCTCCCAGCATCAGAGTCTTTTCCAATGAGTCAACTCTTTGCATGAAGTGGCCAAAGTACTGGAGTTTCAGCTTTAGCATCATTCCTTCCAAAGAAATCCCAGGGCTGATCTCCTTCAGAATGGACTGGTCGGATCTCCTTGCAGTCCAAGGGACTCTCAAGAGTCTTCTCCAACACCACAGTTCAAAAGCATCAATTCTTTGGCACTGAGCTTTCTTCACAGTCCAACTCTCACATCCATACACGACCACAAGAATAACCATAGCCTTGACTAGACGGACCTTTTCGGCAGAGTAATGTCTCTGTTTTTGAATATGCTATCTAGGCTGGTCATAACTTTTCTTCCAAGGAGTAAGTGTCTTTTAATTTCACAGCCACAATCACCATCTGCAGTGATTTTGGAGCCCCCAAAAATAAACTGACACTGTTTCCACCGTTTCCCCATCTATTTCCCATGAAGTGATGGGACTGGATGCCATGATCTTCGTTTTCTGAATGTTGAGCTTTAAACCAACTTTTCACTCTCCTCTTTCACTTTCATCAAGAGGCTTTTTAGTTCCTCTTCACTTTCTGCCATAAGGGTGGTGTCATCTGCATATCTGAGGTTATTGATATTTCTCCCGGCAATCCTGATTCCAGCTTGTGTTTCTTCCAGTCCAGCATTTCTCATGATGTACTCTGCATATAAGTTAAATAAGCAGGGTGACAATATACAGCCTTCACATACTCCTTTTCCTATTTGGAACCAGTCTGTTGTTCCATGTCCAGTTCTAACTGTTGCTTCCTGACCTGCAAACAGATTTCTCAAGAGGCAGGTCAGGTGGTCTTGTATTCCCATCTCTTTCAGAATTTTCCACAGTTTATTGTGATCCACACAGTCAAAGGTTTTGGCATAGTCCATAAAGCAGAAATAGATGTTTTTCTGGAACTCTCTTGCTTTTTCCATGATCCAGCAGATGGCAATTTGATCTCTGGTTCCTCTGCCTTTTCTAAAACCAGCTTGAACATCAGGGAGTTCATGGTTCATGTGTTGCTGAAGCCTGGCTTGGAGAATTTTGAGCATTACTTTACTAGCATGTGAGATGAGAGCAATTGTGTGGTAGTTTGAGCATTCTTTGGCATTGCCTTTCTTTGGGATGGGAATGAAAACTGACCTTTTCCAGTCCTGTGGCCACTGCTGAGTTTTCCAAATTTGCTGGCATATTGAGTGCAGCACTTTCACAGCATCATCTTTCAGGATTTGAAATAGCACAACTGGAATTCCATCACCTCCACTAGCTTTGTTCGTAGTGATGCTTTCTAAGGCCCACTTGACTTTACATTCCAAGGTGTCTGGCTCTAGATGAATGATCACACCATTGTGATTATCCGGGTCATGAAGATCCTTTTTGTACAGTTCTTCTGTGTATTCTTCCATCTCTTCTTAATATCTTCTGCTTCTCTTAGGTCCAGACCATTTCTGTCCTTTATCGAGCCCATCTTTGCATGAAATGTTCCCTTGGTATCTCTAATTTTCTTGAAGAGATCTCTAGTCTTTCCCATTCTGTTGTTTTCCTCTATTTCTTTGCATTGATCGCTGAAGAAGGCTTTCTTATCTCTTCTTGCTATTCTTTGGAACTCTGCATTCAGATGCTTATATCTTTCCTTTTCTCCTTTGCTTTTGCCTCTCTTCTTTTCACAGCTATTTGTAAGGCTTTCCCAGACAGCCATTTTGCTTTTTTGCATTTCTTTTCCATGGGGATGGTCTTGACACCTGTCTCCTGTACAATGTCACGAACCTCATTCCATAGTTCATCAGGCACTCTATCTATCAGATCTAGGTCCTTAAATCTATTTCTCACTTCCATTGTATAATCATAAGGGATTTGATTTAGGTCATACCTGAATGGTCTAGTGGTTTTCCCTGCTTTCTTCAATTTAAGTCTGAATTTGGTAATAAGGAGTTCACAATCTGAAGCACAGTCAGCTCCTGGTCTTGTTTTTGTTGACTGTATAGAGCTTCTCCATCTTTGGCTGCAGACAATATAATCAATCTGATTTTGGTGTTGACCATCTGGTGATGTCCATGTATAGAGTCTTCTCTTGTGTTGTTGGAAGAGGGTGTTTGCTATGACCAGTGCATTATCTTGGCAAAACTCTATTAGTCTTTGCCCTGCCTCATTTCACATTCCAAGGCCAAATTTTCCTGTTACTCCAGGTGTTTCTTGACTTCCTACTTTTGCATTCCAGTCCCCTATAATGAAAAGGACATCTTTTTGGGTGTTAGTTCTAAAACGTCTTGTAGGTCTTCATAGGACCGTTCAACTTCAGCTTCTTCAGTGTTACTGGTTGGGGCATAGACTTAGGTTACTGTGATATTGAATGGTTTTCCTGGAAACGAACAGAGATCATTCTGTCGTTTTTGAGATTGCATCCAAGTACTGCATTTTGGACTCTTCTGTTGACTATGATGGCTACTCCATTTCTTCTGAAGGATTCCTGCCCGCAGTAGTAGATATAAAGTCCCTGCTCTGTTCTGTCCAGTTGCAGCACTTTTTGCCCTCTGCTCCCGGGAACGTCAGGCAGCCACCCCAGTGGGCACAAGCCCAGGCGCTGTTCCTGCCCCGTACTCCCTCCCTCTGCCTTTACTTCTCAGCTGCCAAGATCTTGGAAGCTTTCAAGCTCAGCAAAGAAGGGAAATCCATTGAGAACAGTCTGTAAAGACCACCTGCGTCTGAGGCCAGGGACGGCAGCCAAGAGGTGCTACCCTGCATCCGAGGTCAGGGGGCGATATCCAGGAGGAGATACCCTGCGTCCAAGGCCAGGGACGGCAGCTGGGAGGAGCCACCCCATGTCCGAGGTCAGGGGCAACGGCCGAGAGGAGCCACCCCCACGTCCAAGGCTAGGGGCGGCACCTGAGAGGGGCCACCCCGCGTCTGAGGAGTTGTGGCTGCCTGGGTGCAAGAGGGCCTAGAGAATCCCACGTTGAAGGTCAGGAAGGGTGGCGGGAGGAGATACCCCTCATCCAAGGTAAGGAGCAGCGGCTGTGCTTTGCTGGAGCAGCCGTGAAGAGAATAACCCACGCCCAAGGTAAGAGAAACCCAAGTAAGATGGCAGGTATTGCAAGAAGGCATCAGAGGGCAGACACACTGATACCATACTCACACAAAACTAGTCAGTCTAATCACACTAGGACCACAGCCTTGTCTAACTCAATGAAACCAAGCCATGCCTGTGGGGCAACCCAAGACGGGTGGGTCATGGTGGAGAGGTCTGACAGAATGTGGTCCACTGGAGAAGGGAATGGCAAGCCACTTCAGTATTCTTGCCTTGAGAACCCCATGAACAGTATGAAAAGGCAAAATGATAGGATACTGAAAGAGGTACTCCCCAGGTCAGTAGGTACCCAATATGCTACTGGAGGTCAGTGGAGAAATAATTCCAGAAAGAATGAAGAGATGGAGCCAAAGCAAAAGCAGTACCCAGCTGTGGATGTGACTGGTGATAGAAGCAAAGTCTGATGCTGTAAAGAACAATATTGCATAGGAACCTGGAATGTCAGGTCCATGAATCAAGGCAAATTGGAAGTGGTCAAACAGGAGATGGCAAGAGTGATCGTTGACATTCTAGGAATCAGTGAACTAAAATGGACTGGAATGGGTGAATTTAACTCAGATGACCATTATATCTTTCTTTCTAGGTTCATATATTACCTATTTATTCAAATGGATTAGAAAATAATCACTCAACAAAAACAATTTAAACGTTTTAACTTCGGGTGTTCTATGCCTCTGTTTCCAACAGGAAGTTTTCACTTCCGGCACTAGGAAAAGCTTAGTCCTTGGGAAGTCACTGCCGCCCACCATACCTTGATTTCTGGCAGCTCACCTGTTCTCCTGGTACCTTGGCGCCTGTCTGCATGGCCAGAATAGAAGTGACTATTTATCCTCAGAGGACTGTATTATCACAGTGACTTGTTTGGATTTACTCAACAGGGCTCACTGAGCTTCACTTACTTCCAAAGGCTGGTTGTCTTCTACATCCGAGTTTCGCCTCTTGCTGCCACTCTTTGTTCATGTGCTGTATCTCCTATTAGACAAAGAAAAAAACACACAAAACTTTATCATGCCATGGAGGCCAAACTGTCTACCACTTATCTGAAATATCTTCTGATACTAAACAATGAATGCTGGAGAGGGTGTGGAGAAAAAGGAACCCTCTTGCACTGTGGTGGGAATGTAAAGTGGTACAGCTACTGTGGAGAAGAGTATGGAAGGTCCTTAAAAAGTACTAGGAATAAAACCACCACATGAGCCAGCAACGCCACTGCTGGGCATATACCCTGAGAAAACCATAATTCAAAACAACACATGTACCCCAACGTTCCCTGCAGTACTCTTTACAACAGCCAGGACATGGAAGCAACCTAGCGGTCCATCAACGGATGAGTGGATAAAGAAGCTGCGGTACACCTAAGCAATGGACTGTTACCCATCCACAAAAAGGCCTGTTAAACAGAGTGAGGTAAGTCAGAAAGAGAAAACAAATACTGTATATTAACACGTATATATGGACTCTAGAGAAATGGTACTGATGAACCTATTTGCGGGGCAAGGATAGAGACACAGACACAGAGAACGGGCTGGTGCACACAGCGGGAGAAGGAGGGGCGATGAACTGAGAGCGTAGCCCTGAAATATATACAACACTGCGTGTCAAACAGGTAGCTAGTGGGAAGCTGCCGGAGAAGGCAGTGGCACCCCACTCCAGTACTCTGGCCTGGAAACTCCCATGGATGGAGGAGCCTGGTGGGCTGCAGTCCATGGGGTCGCTGAGTCAGACACGACTGAGCGACTTCACTTCCACTTTTCACTTTCATGCACTGGAGAAGGAAATGGCAATCCACTGCAGTGTTCTTGCCTGGAGAATCCCAGGGACGGGGGAGCCTGGTGGGCTGCCATCTATGGGGTCGCACAGAGTCGGACATGACTGAAGCGACCTAGCAGCAGCAGCAGCAGCAGCAGCAGCAGCAGCAGCAGCAGCAGCGGGAAGCTGCAGCATAACACAGGCAGCTCAACCTGGGCTCTGTGGTGACCTAGAGGGGTGGGATGGGACGGGAGGGAGGCTTGGGAGGGAGGGGGTGTATGTATCCTTATGGCTGATTCATCAGTTTATACAGCAGGAACCAACACAATAATGTAAAGCAATGATCCTCCAATTAAAAAGAAATTTAAAATAAAGAATTTATAGGTATACAGGTATTTTTACCTATAAATTTTCACTGACAATTTTTCACTGAAAATTCAGGATTTTCACTGAAAGACTAATTTTAATAGAAGAAGATGAGACATTTTTATTATAATACAGAATGAAAAGTTTTCAAATAACCCGGAAAATGAGATTTAAATAAAATTTTGTTTGATGTACCAAAAAAAAAATGAATTATCTTCTGCTATTGTATGTTCACACTGTGAGTAAACAAATTAATATTTAAGAATAGTAATTTTATAAAGGTCACAAAAATCATAAATACAGAGACATACAATCTGAACCAGAAATGTATCCTGCTTTACAGGTTTACTCTGGAAAATCAAGTGAATTTATATTTTGTAAATCAAGTCATATTTCAAATAAACTAGGAAAGCTTATAACTTAAAGACATAAAGCAAATTACTTTCAAACATTAGACATCTTTCTAAGATGAATAACTATCCTCTAAATGTGTCTTTTAAGAAGTTTTACTCTTTATAAGTGTTTATGTGTATCTCTGTAGATCTGCCTCAGAGTATGTATGTTTGTATGTAATAATTAACCATATGTCAAACCATTTTTACAACAGGAAAGAACAAATTCATAAATTAGCATTTAGTTAATAGCCTAATTCCTAAAGGTGGTGCCTGGGTGGGTTATATTACTAAACCAAGCTGGTCACTAGGCTGCCTCTAAGAACACAGGACAGACAGAAATATAGTTAGGTCAGTATAAGCATAATTTAATATATTAATAGTCTATGTTAATTTATTGACTAACACTAATCATCTGTGATTAACACACGGTAGGTAAAGAAACAATTAGTCTACTTGTTAAAAGCATAATGAGAAGTTAATCTAGTAATCTGCTCTTCCCATAAAGTTAGGCCAGCACAGGAATGTCCACAAGAGGGAAGATTACAAAATCCACACACGATGACTTGGCTGACATTTAGGAATCTGTTAACATAGGGAAGGTCACAGTCTTCACTGGCGAGAACAAAGTATGGAAGTCTGGGCTGGGTTTAATTTTTCCATAGTGAAACACAAACGTTTACCAATGGCTATAATCAAGAAAGAGCCCTGCAAAATTTTAAAGAATTAATTAAAATTCTGTTAAATTCTAAAACTATTAAGCAAGAATTAAGTTGGTAGTTTACTGCCATAAGATAAAGTAAACCACTAAATGTTTAAAATCCAAGCACGTCATGCACATTCCAGCCTACAAGCTGTGTTCTCAGCTAAGTATAGCATTCATACTGTTGGGCAGAACCCAGCATATGGTAGGCGTTTCATATATACTGGCTGAGTAAATTATTGAACTGCTATCTATAGTTTCTAGTCTATAAAACTGTGATAATACTGTGCATGTGTGCTTAGTCACACAGTCGGATCCAACTCTGCAACCCCATGGACTATATAGCCCACCAGGCTCCTCTGTTTATGAATACTAGAGTGGGTTTCCATTTCCTCCTCCAGGGAATTTTCCAGACTAGGCAGGGATCAAACCCACATCTCCTTCATTGACAGGCAGATTTTTTTACCACTAAGCCACCTGGGAAGCCCATGACAATACTAACTAGTATGTAAGAAAAGCTTTATTTGAGCATATAATTAGTTTTTGCCTCTAAAACATATTTGTGAAACTTAAAAAGCAAATTTATTAAATACCATTCTGATATATTGTTACCAGTGGTTGGTACTTGGGGCATAACTTGATAGATTTTTAAAAGTTAATGATTTTTTAAAAATCATGCTGAAACAAAAGCATTAGGAACTTAAATTACATCTGTAGGATAATAAAGTTAATAGTCATTAAGTGAAAATTCTGTCAACTTACTTTTATTATTAATTTTGATTAATTTTTTTAAAAGCTATTATCTAAACTGATCACTTATTTACACATTGGGAAGAGTCTTATTCTCAGAAATACACCTTCTCTCTGAAAGTTGCTGCTGCTGCTGCTGCTAAGTCGCTTCAGTCGTGTCCGACTCTGTGCGACCCCGTGAGACGGCAGCCCACCAAGCTCCGCTGTCCCTTTGATTCTCCAGGCAAGAACACTGGAGTGGATTGCCACTTCCTTCTCCAATGCGTGAAAGTGAAAAGTGAAAGACAAGTTGCTCAGTTATGTCCGACTCTTAGTGACCCCATGGACTGCAGCCCACCAGGCTCCTCCATCCATGGGATTTTCCAGGCAAGAGTACTGAAGTGAGGTGCCATTGCCTCTCCATCTCTGAAAGTTAGGGATAAGCAAATCAACCCCCAGTTCATGGATGGCAAAACCAACCCACAAGTTGTTTAGTTTGCTTGGGGTAAAGGGAACAAGACCACAGAGACCCCAGCAGCATAAGCAGCCGAGGCAGTGCAAGCCCCTGCACCCTGGGTCCAGTGTTGAATAACTCACAGGCCTGAGGCTTAGAGAAAGGACGTGTCATCCAACATGAAAGGTCATTTACTCTAAGCTTTTTTAACCTTTTAAAACAATTATAGGGCCATCCTCTAGCCATACAAAGACTGTATTTGGGTGAAATCATTCAAGTCTATGCTTCCTTTGCCAATTTCTGATTTCAAGGCAAGTATCTGTGAGATGCACTCATCTCACATGCTAGTAAAGTAATGCTCAAAATTCTCCAAGCCAGGCTTCAGCAATACGTGAACCGTGAACTTCCAGATGTTCAAGCTGGCTTTAGAAAAGGCAGAGGAACCAGAGATCAAATTGTCAACATCCATTGGATCATGGAAAAAGCAAGAGAGTTCCAGAAAAACATCTATTTCTGCTTTGTGGACTATGCCAAAACCTTTGACTGTGTGGATCACAATAAACTGTGGAAAATTCTGAAAGAGATGGGAATACCAGACCACCTGACCTGCCTCTTGAGAAATCTGTTTGCAGGTCAGGAAGCAACAGTTAGAACTGGACATGGAACAACAGACTGGTTCCAAATAGGAAAAGGAGTATGTGAAGGCTGTATATTGTCACCCTGCTTATTTAACTTATATGCAGAGCACATCATGAGAAACGCTGGACTGGAAGAAACACAAGCTGGAATGAAGATTGCCAGGAGAAATATCAATAACCTCATATATGCAGATGACACCACCCTTATCGCAGAAAGTGAAGAGGAATTAAAAAGCCTCTTGATGAAAGTGGAAGAGGAGAGTGAAAAAGTTGGTTTAAAGTTCAACATTCAGAAAACGAAGATCATGGCATCCGGTCCCATCACTTCCTGGGAAATAGATGGGGAAACGGTGGAAACAGTGTCAGAGTTTATTTTGGGGGCTCCAAAATCACTGCAGATGGTGACTGCAGCCATGAAATTAAAGATGCTTACTCCTTGGAAGAAAAGTTATGACCAGCCTAGATAGCATATTCAAAAGCAGAGACATTACTTTTCCGACTAAGGTCCGTCTAGTCAAGGGTATGGTTTTTCCTGTGGTCATGTATGGATGTGAGAGTTGGACTGTGAAGAAGGCTGAGTGCTGAAGAATTGATGCTTTTGAACTGTGGTGTTGGAGAAGACTCTTGAGAGTCCCTTGGACTGCAAGGAGATCCGACCAGTCCATTCTGAAGGAGATCAGCCCTGGGATTTCTTCGGAAGGAATGATGCTAAAGCTGAAACTCCAGTACTTTGGCCACCTCATGCAAAGAGCTGACTCATTGGAAAAGACTCTGATGCTGGGAGGGATTGGGGGCAGGAGGAGAAGGGGACGACAGAGGATGACATGGCTGGATGGCATCACCAACTTGATGGACGTGAATCTGAGTGAACTCCGGGAGTTGGTGATGGACAGGGAGGCCTGGCATGCTGCCATTCATGGGGTCGCAGAGTCAGACACAACTGAGCAACTGAACTGAACTGAACTGATCTGATCTGTACCAAGCTTTTTATTTATCTATGTATTTAGTTTTGGCGGTTCTGGGTCTTCGTCACTGTGTGGGGGCTCTTCTCTAGTTGCGGCGGGCAGAGGCTACTCTCCCACTATGATGCGTGGGCTTCTCTTTGCAGTGGCTTCTCCTGTGCAGAGTGCGGGCTCAGCAGTTGTGGGGTGTGGGCTTAGTTGCCCTGGGTTATGTGGAATCTCAGTCCCCGGAGTCTGGGACTGAACCCACCTTCCCTGCACTGTCAGGTGGATTCTTAACCACTGGGCCAGCAGGGAAGTCCCAGGCCTCCTCAGTACCTCCCTACTGCTTGAATATCCAGGAAGGCTGTCAGCCAGTGTTCCTGACACCACACAACACATCTGCCTGGGAGCACCTGTACAATCGCTGGTTACTGAAACGCCATATTTGGCGATACCTCAAGACAATAACTGATTACCAGGGAAAATGCGACCTGCAAGGTTATTCTCTATAAACAAAGGCACAAAATGAAAACTACAGACAGCAAACAGAAAAGAAAAGGTCACAGTGAAATAGGACCATTTTTCTCTCACTGAAAAAGTATTTTATCACGGTAAAAATTCAGTTAGCTTCTCTAACTTGTTATAACCGATATGAAAGTAAGACACTTCAAAAATAAAAATAAAGATGTATGTGATGAATGTGAAATGATGTTTCAGTTTTCAGACATGAGTTCTAATTTATGTGCTGTACAGATTCAGCAGGGCTTCCCAGGCGGCTCAGTGGTAAAGAATCTATGTGCTACTGTAGGAGACATAGGTTTGATCCCTGGATCTGGAAGCTCCCCTGGAAAAGGAAACAGCATCCCACTCCAGGATTCTTGCCTGGAAAACACCATGCACAGAGAAAGGAGCCTAGAGGGTTCATAGGATCACTGGGTCAGACATGACTGACCGAGCATGCACCCACAGACTCAAAACTTTCATTTGCCACTCAGCTATTAAAAAGGAAAAAGACAACAAAAGCAGACTCAAACTATTACATGTGGAATGGATAAACGCCAAGGTCCTACTGTATAGCACAGGGAACCATATCCAATCTCCTGGGATAAACCATCATGGAAAAGAATATTGAAACAGAATGTGTATTTGTATATAACTGAGTCACTTTCTGTACAGCAGAGACAGGCACAATACTGTAAGGCAACTATACTTCAATAAAAAAAAGTCATAGTATTCACATTCCATAGATTTATAACACCACAATTGATTCTCATCCCCATTTCCCTCCTCCCCGACTTGACAGTGTGAGCTTCCCTCATGGCTCAGACATTTAAGAATCCACCTGCAATGCAAGAGACCCAGGTTCGATCCCTGAGTCAGGAAGATTCCCCTGGAGAAGGGAATGGCTACCCACTCCAGTATTCTTGTCTGGATAATTCCATGGACAGAGGAGCCTGGCAATTTAAAGGAGAAAGGCTTCATGCATATTAATGAAGCTCTTTCAGAACTTAAAGGACTGAAATGAAATTTCATGTGTTTTTCAGCCTAGTGAGGCTAGACAGGAAACATTTTAGGCTTCTCTGTCAAAACTTCTCCAGTCTACCACTGTAGCAGAGAATAGCCAGCCACAGATATATAAACTGTTTAGTGGAGCTGTGCTTCAATGAAATTTTACTTACAAAAGTGGGTTGAGTCAGGCTGTAGTTTCCAGATCTCTATTTTAGAGCCTACCTCTTCTAGGATAAAAGCTGAATTATGCTATATAAGGAGGTGAGGAAGGGCTGGTGATGAGCATGTTTTCATGATCTCATTCTACTGGGTGACCCGAGTGGAGGGAGAGGAGAGATATGATGAAGAATGAGCACCAGGCACAAGGAAAAAGGAAAGAGGAGCCACTGCCAGTGATGCCAGGGGAACCTGAATGCCTCTCTGGGTCACCCAGAGGAGATCTCTTTCGGGGGAGAGGGTGCTGGGTGAGTCAGGGAGTACTCTCACTCTTTAGGCCTCCTTCGTGTGGAGGAAACCTTAGTTACTAACATCTCCCCAGTCTCTCCCTGCATTCTTGTCACTGGGCTGGTGATGTGGGAGGGCAAAGCTAAGGGGGTTCTTCTTGTCCCACTCCCCTCTGCTCTGACGCTGCCCAGGGGCCCACCCCTGGAGCAGTGGTGCCCCAGCCCAGCACACTCTGTAACAGGGTGGAGGTCAACCTAATGGGGTTCAGAACAGGAAACCCATTTGCTTCTTGACAGAAGCCACGTTCTTCAACACCAGCTTTATAGGCAATAAAGATGAGACTCTGTTCTTCATCTGTCTTTTTAACTAAACTGTCCAGATCTTATCTGGGTAAGGAGGGTGTTATTACTGGAGCACCCTAGAATCCAGGACAGGGAATGGCCTGGTGTGGACAGCACTGGAGCCTGTCTACAGATGAAAAGCTGTGAGCACAGAAACCTGTTTTCTTTCTTTCCTTTTATTAGAGAGGAAGGAATCATCTAGCGCTTCATATATGAGAACGCAGTCTTCAAAACACTAGTTTCAAGGGGTTCCCATGGAAAAAATAGTTCTCTGGTCAAAAGTATGAGGAAAAACCTACCAAATGCATTCCCTTCTGATTGATTTTCAATGTACTCTGACATAGTAAAGGCTCCGAAAAATTCAGTAAAGAAACTAAAAAGAAATTTTCACCATGTTTTTGACTAGAAAACCACTTTATTCACTCTATTAAAATCTTGCAGAGTGTCACACTACAGGAAATGCTACTATAACATTTCTGAAGTTAAAATTGAATATGAAATATTTTTACTGACTTTTAAGATCCTCCACATTGTCAAATTTGTTATTTAGTTCCTGAGCGTTCATTTTATACAATGTTAACTCACACTTCTTCTCCTTTAGATGATTCTTTTTACAACTCCCTGTTAATTCATTCAGTTGCATTTGGGGCAGACTAGCAGATTGTGGCTGCATTCTACTGCAGGATTCTGATTCCAGAATAGCTGATGTCTACAGAGGAGAAAAGGAGAGCCAGACACCTTGAAGACACAGGAGAAAGCCCCAGTGCTCAGAAACATCCCCCAACAATTCTACCAATTAGAGATTCATTAGGGTTAATGAGCTCCTCTTTTAAAATGCAAATACCCTGTGGGAGTGTTTGCTTATTAGTCATTCACAGAGTGAAGTAGTGGAAAGAACAGTGGAATGGCCTCTCCATTAACTCCTTTTCATTCCTCAGTCACACACTCATTACCCAAGGAGGCCTGGCACGGTGGCAACAGAATGGCTTTGGAACTGACAGAACTCAACCCAACGCCTTTGCCAAATCCATGACCTTGGGCACATTACTGACTTTCTCAGAGCCTCAATTTCCTCATCTGAAAAATGGGAATCATGACATATAATAAGGCTATTATGGTGGCATTAGTGGTAAATAATCCGTCTGCCAGTTCAGGAGATGCAAGACACACAGGTTTTGGTCCCTGGGTGGGGAAGGTCTCCTGGAGGAGGGCATGGTAACCCACTCCAGTATTACCGCCTGGAGAATTTCACAGATAAGAGAGCCTGGCGGGCTACAGACCATGGGGCTGCAAAGAGTCAGACACAACCGAGTGACTGCATGTGCACACACAGATTAAATGAGAAAACATGCTAAACACTAATGGCAGAGAGGAAGAGGGAGAGGAGCTGGGGCAAAGATAAATGTTGTGAATAGCTGTTGCCACGATCTTCATTCAGCACAGCAGAAGTGAGAGAACGCTCTCCTATAAACTCATTTAGTGCCCCATGCGGTGTGGTGAGGTCCACTTTGTAATATCCATTTAAGGATGGCAGACCTGGTGGTGGAATCCAAGTCTGCTGACAGTGCCAAGTCATCACGTAACACCACGCAACTTCTCATTACTCCTCAAGGCAAGCTATCCAACTCAGTTTCATACACAGTATATTTAAGTCTCCTCCAGTTCCGTTCTGTTTTGAGAATATTGTCCACACACTCCCTGTTTTCCACTATAATGAAGAAAGGAAGGACAGAGAGAAAGCAGAAGGGCTAATTGCCAAGGCTGTGCCTTGCCCAGGAGCCTGCCGCTCTCAGGCCATGACTCTTGATGACAACAGTGAGCCCACAAGAAGCTAAGAATAAGAACACCTAAGCCACGGAGAGGGACGCAGTCAGCAAACACGGGGGAAAGGCCCACGCCAGCGAGGAACTAAAGAGAGGCAAATGAAAATGGCACCAAGATAGAGTAAATGAGCATACCAAGGTTATGTCACCCAAGTTAGCTAAGGATGCTGACAACTAACACCCTGGCATCATTCTGATAAATGTAGTTAACACTGTTGATTCAACTGTATGTGAGGGGGATAGTTCAAAGATAATCCTACGCACACACGAAGAGCTCCTG
The DNA here is from genome assembly GCA_917880005.1 of Nanger dama. Classification (NCBI taxonomy): domain Eukaryota; kingdom Metazoa; phylum Chordata; class Mammalia; order Artiodactyla; family Bovidae; genus Nanger; species Nanger dama. The sequence continues at coordinate 46,320,446 of CAKJTW010000007.1, forward strand.
AAAAGAATTATAAATGACTGTTAAAATATGGAGAAAGATTAAAATTAAGGGTTCAGTAGAACACGCAATGCATTTTATAAGACATTAGTCTGACTCTCAGTGGTAAAGAATCCACCTGCTAATGCAGGAGACTCGGGTATGATCCCTGGGTTAGGAAGATCCCCAGAGAAGGAAATGGCAACCCACTCCAGTATTATTGTCTGGCAAATTCCATGGGCAGAGGAACCAGGCAGGATACAGTCCATGGGGTCAAAAAGAGTCAGACGCAACTGAGCAATGGAGCATGCACGCACACACACAGTGTGAATCTTAACACATATTTACATACAACTTTTAGGCAACATAATGGATTTTAATTTATGACTGCTATTAAAATCATACAGCTAAAATTTTGCTTACTGCACTGCAAGCTGAGGGTCACAATGGACACTTAAGGACATCTATTCAAGGAAGTAAGAATACCCGAAAATCCAACAGAAGTCAGACTCAATGATCAGTCCTCCTGGTCTGCTCTTAATTAATTCATCCTGCGATTCCAGATTTCTTTAGTTCGAGTCTTGTTACTATGTAGCTATGGGTAAAAATTTTTCTGAAAGATTTCAAGCAATCCAAAACATCAATTAAGTGTTTAATACTATGTTAAACACATAAGCCCAGGCATTTTTTAGACTGGAAGACGAGACACTCAAAAGGCCAAAGTAATTTTGTACTTGTACATTTGTAGAATATTGTATCATGCTATACAAATATGCCTTCAAAGGTGGGGTTTTTTTTTTGATAGCATTACTAAATCAAAGTAAATTTATACCCTGCAAAAATATGTTGGGCGGCTCATCATTCCTGACCCTGGATCCCAAAATGCTGCTGAAAAACCCACTACACAAAGGTTAGCTCTGAGCAGGCCACTGACTATACATCTCCAGGCCCTACTGCAAACAAACAGGACTGATAAAAGAAGCATTTTCAATGTGTAGGGCTTGAAACCTAAATCTATAAACAGAAAAAAAAAAAAAAAAAAAAAAAAAAACAGGCTCACTCTACCAGTTTATCTGGTATCCTGAAACAAAGACTCAAATGTGCTGCCTGTTGTTGGGGAAAAATGATGGCACTGATCCATCACCAATAATGCAACCGAGGCAGAGATCACTGGCACCAAGTCACTCATGCTCGCGAGTGTCTGGTCTCCTTTCCAACCAACCGAATAAACTTGTAGAGTTACTGGCTGGAGTCAGAAGTTATGCTCAGTCAGTTTTCCACATAGAAATAAGGGATACCATGAGATCAAATGTGTGTTTCCACCCACACTGGTCCAAACAGAGATATTAGGTAGGTAAGCTGTCAGTGTCTTGAAACTGAGTTCTGATAGGGACCAAAGAGCTCCAGTGTAAGAAGTAAAGCTGCTCAGTCATGTGCAAATCTTTGCAATCCGATGGACTGTAGCCTACCAGAGTCCTCCGTTCATGGAATTTTCCAGGCAAGATTACTGGAGTGGGTTGCCATTTCCTTCTCCAGGAGATCTTCCCGACCCAGGGATCTAACCCAGGTCTCCCCTGTAAGTAGTGTAAGAGAACAGTGCAAAAAAATTTGCAGCAGAAACAATAAAAGCAGAACATGAAACACACTACAATCAGCTTCATGTTGTTTCATTCATTCAACAAATATTTGCTGAATACCTATTATGTTAGATAGCATCACTGACTCAGTAGACATGAATCTGGGCAAACTCCAGCAGAGAGTGGAGGACAGAGGAGTCTGGCGGACTACAGTCCATGGCAAAGGGTCGGACAGGACTCAGTGACTTGAATGCAACAACAATCTCTTACGTACCACATATCACACTGGGTACCATGTGAACTACAGCGACACCATCCCTGCCCTCAGAGCATGTACATCCTCAGTTCAGTCACTCAGTCATGTCCGACTCTTTGCAACCCTATGGACTGCAGCACCCCAGGCTTCCCTGTCCATCATCAACTCTCGGAGCTTACTCAAACTCATGTCCATTGATTTTGACATGGACAAACTGATACCATCCAGTCATCTCCTCCTCTGTTGTCCCCTTCTCCTCCCGCCTTCAATCAATTTGCACCCTAGAGGAGATTTTTCAGCCAACAAAATGTAATCACAAAAACTGGTTGTAGAAATTAGCCCCGAACAGAAAATTATGGGAGTGTCAAATCAATTAAGGAATAGAAATTTCATTCAAAGCACACCGTGGGAAAAGTGGCCAGTCATAACAAGAGCAAACTTCATATTAGGGCTTTCTTTCCCCCTCAGCTCCTTTCACTAAAAAATAAAGTATACATTTTGTCAGCATCATTACCTTTAAAGGAAGAGAGTATTTCTGAAAATATACCACATTATTTGAGGAAAAGTTGATATTAAAAATGAATCACTTGCAAACCACAGATCACAACTTAGAAGCAAAGCCACGTGTGACAAATGTGATGAGGTGGTGTGACGTTATCCCAGATAAAGAACGGGAGTTTGATTTCAAAATGCAGAAGAAGCTGGCCTGCTTTATTGAAGACGTCACACTTCTCATTTGATTATACAATATGAGCATGTGACACCGCTATCCTGAGGATCACCACATGTCACATCTAAAATATTCATGTGGGGGCTCCCCTGGTGGCTTGGTGGTAAAGTATCAGCCTGGCACTCCAGGAGATACGGGTTTGATCCCTGCTCAGGGAAGATCCCGCGTAACATGGAGCAACTAAGCCCGTGTGCCCCAACTACTCAGCCTGTGCTCCAGAGTCCGAGACCTGCAACTACGGAAACCCGTGTGCCTAGAGGCCAAGCTCTGCAACAGGAAAGGCCACTGCAAGGAGAGACCCACAGCTAGAGAGCAGCCCCGCTCACCATAGTTGGAGAGAAGCTTGCACAGCAATGAAGATTCAGCACAGCCAAGAAATTAAAAATAATTTTAATGCTCATATAAAGACGGAGGGGACATATGTATACCCATGGCTGATTCATCCTAATGTATGCCAGAAACCAACAACGTATTGTAAAGCAATTATCCTTCCATTAAAAATAAATACATTTTAAAAAATGCTCATATAAGACAAGTGGTTTGGCCCCTTTAGGAACTCGGGAAAAACTCAACACCACAAGGTCTGAGGGAGAAAGTCCTAACCTGTACACCTGTCTACTAACTAGAAGCAGGTAAAGAGCCACAGTGAATCGCCAATTAGCCTCCTGAGGAAGCAGGAGCCCAGCTGGGAGGCGATCAAAGTTCAGGATTGTAAACTCGGGCCTGGCCATCCTCTTACATTTATGGAACTTCTAGCTGGACTATAATATACAGACAGGATGGAAAAGAAAGTGTATCATGGGCGAGCCTGGGACAAACGTGCCCTAAGGGAAAGCAGGGGCTAAGAGCAGCAGAGAGCAGGGCCTTCAAATGCGTCGACATCTCCTACACGCCTCGGTGGGGCACTGCATCTCACATCAGAGTGTGTGACAGTCACCAGGGGTACAAATTCCCGAGTCTCAAGGGAGACGCAGACTTGCTCATCTCAGTAAATGGCCAAAGAACCTAAATTTTTAGCTAGCATTCTAGGAGTCTCTAATAGAGCTGACTCACAAACAATACTCTGAGACACACTGAAGCTGAGATAAACTTCCATGGCTGACAGAGTATCATCTGCCTGATTTTGGGAGTGACTGTCCCCTCCTTCATTTCTCCTTCCTGCCCATATTGTTTAAATGTTTAGAGAGAATGTACATAGCTCTGTGCATAGCTCTAAGTCAGGCCCAAAACATTCCCAAAAGAACTGAAAGCAGGGAAGGTCTTCAAGAAATATTTGCATATCCATGTTTACAGCAGCATGATTCACAAGAGTCAAAAAGCTGAAGAAATCCAACTATCCATCAACAGATGAATGGATAGACAAAATATGGTATCTACATAGAAGGGAGTATTATTCAGCCTCTCTTGCCTGGAGAATCCCAGGGACGGCGGAGCTTGGTGGGCTGCCGTCTATGGGGTCGCACAGAGTCGGACACGACTGAAGCGACTTAGCAGCAGCAGCAAGGAAGAAAATTCCGACATATGCTATGACACGGATAAATCCTGAAGACATCGTGCCAAGTAAAGCGTCAGTCATGAAAAGATACAAGCTGTATGATTACTCTTATATGTGATGCCTAGAAGAGTCAATTTCATAGAGATAGAAAGTAGAATGGTGTTTGCCAGGGGCTGGAGGAAGGAGCACAGAAAGCTGCTGTTTGATTGGTAGGTAGATAGCTTGAGTTTTGCAACATATGTGTTCTAGAGACTGATTTACAACTTTGTGAATGTACTTAAGGGAACTGTACATGTAAAACTGGTTAGGATTGTAAAACTTACAGGTACTTTACTACAATTAAATATAAAAACTTAAGATGTGTTGTTATCCAAAATCACTGCAGATGGTGACTACAGCCATGAAATTAAAAGACGCTTACTCCTTGGAAGAAAAGTTATGACCAACCTAGATAGTATATTCAAAAGCAGAGACATTACTTTGCCAACTAAGGTCCGTCTAGTCAAGGCTATGGTTTTTCCAGTGGTCATATATGGATGTGACAGCTGAACTGTGAAGAAAGCTGAGCGCCGAAGAATTGATGCTTTTGAACTGTGGTGTTGGAGAAGACTCTTGAGAGTCCCTTGGACTGCAAGGAGATCCAACCAGTCCATCCTGAAGGAGATTAGCCCTGGGATTTCTTTGGAAGGAATGATGCTAAAGCTGAAACTCCAGTACTTTGTCCACCTCATGCGAAGAGTTGACTCACTGAAGAAAAGACTCTGATGCTGGGAGGGATTGGGGGCAGGAGGAGAAGGGGACGACAGAGGATGAGATGGCTGGATGGCATCACAGACTCAATGGACGTGAGTCTGAGTGAACTCTGGGAGTTGGTGATGGACAGGGAGGCCTGGCATGCTGCGATTCATGGGGTCGTGAAGAGTCGGATATGACTGAGTGACTGAACTAAACAGATTGTCTATTTCGAACAATAACATGGTAGAAGTTAAAGGTAAGTCTGCTGACTGCTGATCAATACTGTAATTTACAACTTACTTTAGCTTTGTCCTAATAAGTGTTTCCCTGGTGGCTCAGACGGTAAAGAATCCACCTGCGATACAGGAGACCCAGATTCGATCGCTGGGTGGGGAAGATCCTCTGGAGGAGGGCATGGCAACCCACTCCAGTATTCTTGCCTGGAGAATCCCCATGGACAGAGGAGCTTGGCAGGCTACAGTCCATGGGGTTGCAAAGAGTCAGACACAACTGAGCAACTAAGCGTAGCACAATAAGTGTTTACATACAAACGCTATAGTTGATATTTATTCTATGTTTATGCTGTTATTTAAATATATATATATAAAGAAAAAAGGAAAAAAATCAAGTGAAGCAAAATGTGTGTTTTCTTTCGGTTACAGGATTGTTTTGACTCAATTAAAGGGCCAAGCTATAAGAAATAGTTTGCCCAATCAGAGAAGAAAAAGAAATAAAAGGAATCCATATGAGAAAAGAAGAAGTAAAACTCTTACTGTTTGCAGCCAACATGATACTGTACATAGAAAATCTTAAAGACACTATCAGAAAGTTGCTAGAGCTAATCAGTGAATCTAGCAAAATTGCAGGATACAAAATCAATACACAGAAATCACTTGCACTCCTATACACTAACAATGAAATCTCAGAAAGAGAAATTAAGGAATCAATCCCATTCACCATTGCAACAAAAGAATAAAATACCTAGGAATAAACCTACCTAAGGAGATAAAAGAGCTGTACACAGAAAACTCTAAGACACTGATGAAAGAAATCAAAGACAACACAAACAGACAGAGAGATATTCCATATTCCTGGGTAGGAAGAATCAACGTAATCTACAGTTTCAATGTGACCCCTACCAAATTACCAATGGCATTTTTCAGAGAATTAGAACCAAAAAACCTCACAATTCACATGGAAACACAAAAGATCCCAAACAGCCAAAGCAACCTTGAGGAAGAAGGATGAAACTGGAGGAATCAATCTTTCTGACTTCAGACTACACTGCAAAGCTAGTCATCAAGATAGTACTGGCACAAAAACAGAAATATAGACCAATGGAGCAAGCCAGAAAGCCCAGAGATATACCCATGCAGTTATATCTGACAAAGGAGGCAAGACTATACAATGGTATAGTGTAATCTCTTCAATAAGTGCTGCTAAGAAAACTGGACAGCTATGTGTAAAAGAAAGAAATTAGAACACTTCCCAACTCCCCACACAAAGATAAACTCAAAATGGATTAAAGAGCTAAATATAAGACCTGAAACTATAACACTCTGTGAGGAAAACACAGGCAGAACACTCTCTGACATAAATCACAGCAAGATCCTCTATAACCCACCTCCCAGAGTAATGGAAATAAAAACAAAAATAAACAAGCGGGACCTAATTAAACTTAAAAAGCTTTTGTACAGCAATGAAACTGTAAGCAAGGTGACAAGACAACCCTCAGAATGGAAGAAAATACCACCAAATGAATTAATTTGGCAAAGAATTAATTTCAAACATATATAAGCAACTCATAGAAATCAAGACCAGAAAAACAATCCAATCAAAAGGTGGGCAAAAGACCTAAACAGACATTTCTCCAAAGAAGACATACAGGTGTAACAAACACATGAAAATATATTCAACATCACTCATTATTAGAGAAATGCAAATCAAAAGTTCAATGAGATATCACCTCACACCAGTCAGAATGGCCATCATCAAAAAAATCTACAAACAGTAAATGCTGGAGAGTGTGGAGAAAAAGGAACCCTCTTGCACTGTTGGTGGGAATATAAATTGATACAGCCATTCTGGAAGACAGTATGGAGATTCCCTAAAAAACTAGGAATAAAAACACGATATGACTCAGCAATCCCACTCCTAGGCACATATGTTGAGGAAAGCAAAATTGAAGAAGACACATGTACCCCACTGTTCATTGCAGAACTATTTACAGTAGCTAGGACATGAAGCAACGCAGATGTACATCAACAGATGAATGGATAAAGAAGCTGCAGTACACGCACACAGTGGAATAATCCTCGGCCATAAAAAGGAATGCGTTTGAGTCAGTGCTAATGAGGTGGATGAACCAAGAGCTATTACACAGAGTGAAGTGAGCAGAGTCATGCACTTAGGTATACATATGGAATGCAGAAAGACAGTACTGATGAACCTATTTGCAGGGCAGCAAGGGAGACAGAGAACAGACTTATGGATGTGGCCAGAGGAAGGAGAGGGTGGGACATATGGAGAATAACATGGAGACATACGTTAGCATATGTGAAACTGACAGCCAATGGGAATCTGCAGTATAACTCAGGGAACTCAAACGGGCTCAGGAACAACGTAGAGGGGCGGGATGGGGAGGGAGGTCCAAGAGAGAGGGGATGTAAGAATATGACTGATTCATGTTAATGCTTGGCAGAAACCAACACAATACTGTGAAGTAATTATCCTTCCACTCATGTACACCGGTGGTGGATACATATTGACGTATGAAAAAGCAATACAGTATTGTAAAGTAAAATAAAGTAAAGTAAATAAATAAGTTTAATTAAAAAAAAAAACAGATAACCAACAAGGACCTACTGTGTGGCACAGTTGCCCAGTGCTGTTGCTCAGTGTTACAGGGCAGCCTGGATGGGTGAGGAGTTTGGAGGAGACGGACGTATGTATATGTATGATCAAGTCCCTTTACTTTCCACCTGAAGCTGTCACAAAATTGTCAACTAGCCATACTATAATACAAAATAAAAAGTTGAATAAAAGAAAAGAAATAGTTTGCTCAACTGCACAGTTACAATGCATTGCATTAATTAATAATAACATCAGAACACATTTTGGCCACTTGGTAATGCTGTTATAATGTTTTTGTGGATGTACATCTACATACATGTTTGTATAAACATTACCAGGTAATAAGGTAACAACATAGTGTTAATAATACTGAGTATCAACATGCTATCTACAATATAAAGTACTAGATAAATAAAGCACAATTATAGATCATGTAAAATTTCAGAGTTAATATTCTTATCTTTTAATTATCTAAGGCAAAACACCTAAACGTCCTCTTAGGAAGAGTTACTTTTCAAGCCCCTAAGCCTTAATGTCACTAGAATGGGGAGAGGAGGTGGCTCACAATGAAATCCAGGTTTGTTGGAAGAGATCACTATCAATAAAGTAATTGTAAAGTCCCCAACTGGTGGCTTGAATTTCTTTCCCACAGAAATCCCTCCAAATATGAGAGATTAAGGGAAGAAAAAGAAGAGACTAAAAAGGCAATGGCACCCCACTCCAGTCCTCTTGCTTGGAAAATCCCATGGACAGAGGAGCCTGGTGGGCTGCAGTCCATGGGGTCGTGAAGAGTCGGACACAACTGAGGAACTTCACTTTCACTCTTCACTTTCATGCGTTGGAGAAGGCAATGGCAACGCACTCCAGTGTTCTTGCCTGGAGAATCCCAGGGACAGGGGAGCCTGGTGGGCTGACGTCTATGGGGTCGCACAGAGTCGGACACGACTGAAGCGACTTAGCAGCAGCAGCAGCAGCAGCAAGAGGGTAGGAATCAGTGGACAAATCAGACTTGGGGAGCCCACTACTGGTAGTTCCTGAACTAACAACAAGGGGGTACTGACCTCTGGAGCTCCAAGACAGACTGAGAGCACACAAATCAGAAAGGTGAAAGGGCAGAAATGCATTAGGGAAGCAGTCCCCTGGTTGGAAGGAGTAAGTCACACGGCTGAAGTATGAGAATTTACTTGATGACAAGGTGAAAAGTGGTGATAGGTGGAGGACCACTCTTGGCCTGCAGTGCTCCTCAGCACAGACCCCCACCAGCTGAAATGTACTCCCTCCTCACATCTCAGCCTGCAGACCCAGGAGAGCCCACGCCCCCACGCCATGCTCCCATTCATGCCCAGCCTCCAAAGTGCTCTCCACATTCACAATCACCAGTCGCACTCACTCGTTTAACAGCTTTTGTTCCCACTAGCCTGTCAGCTCTACCAGGACAAGGGTGTGTTTCTTCACCACAGTATTTCCAGCACCTACTACAGTAGACGGCAACCAGTATATACCGGTAGACCCTGATGAAATAACTGTTTGATACGTTACAGCAAAAGTGGCCTTGTCATGAGGAGGGTCACACACAGTCTCAGAAACACAAGTTTCTGATGAAACGATGGGATAAACAGAGAAAGCTAAAGAGGAGGCACTCTGATTGGTAAAAGCAAAGCCGCTTATTAAGGGCACTTAGAAGTGAGTGGAGGGCAGAGTCTGGACAAAAGGCTTTGGGAGAGATCAATAATCACAGCCTTGTCATCAACTTTGGACAGGATTTCAGCAATAAGGAGGGTCAGGTAGACCAGCTGTAAGATACATAGAAACACTTCCCAGAAAGTTGTTAAGGGTAGATGAAAAACCCCAAAGAGGCAACAGTGACTCTGAAATCAGAGAAGAGATCTCACTGGGTTCTGTCATTACAGTGAGTTTGAGGTACTTGCATGAAACAGAAGACATGGCTAAGATTCCAAAGGAATTCTGACAAAGTATTTTTATATTTTATTGAATTTAAGGCTGCATTTTTAAGTTAACTACTAACATCTATTTGGCAAATTTTAAATGCCTTCTTTAAAAAACATAGAAACATTAGAAATATGTACTAACTTTGTGATTTTTTAAAAAAAATTTCTCTCATCACTTAAAGTTATGAAAAGTGTACAGTGCTTATGTACTTAAAATTCCTAAATTATTACCACTGAATTCCACAGTATTGCTCCACCTCATGAATTCAATATTTTTGAAATTAGAATTTGTTGCTTAAATCCCTATTATATACTTCATGACACAGCAATTTCAAATAAATTCAGTAGTCTCCTAGGGGCTGGCTCAGTGAAATTAGAATTCATCTAGACACGTGCCTAATTAGAACATGTTTAAAAAAAAACAATTCCAATCTTCAGTAACATTTTTCCTAAGGCTTAAAGGCTTAGGAAAAGATACACATATTAAGCAACCAGTTCTGTTATGGTAAGTTTTCTAAGAATAGTTGCTTCATTCAAATCAACCTGTCTCAATCAAATTTACCCTCTTCTCCACTTATCACTTTAACCACCTTCAGACCTCATGAAGCAAACCTTCCTCCTGCAGCTACCAGATTCCCCCTCTTCATTCTGAAAGAAAGCACATCAACCTACTGAGGGCAAGGTCCCTGCAACTAAGCCCAGCGGCACAGACAGCGCCTCCATCTAAGGACAGAACAGGTGGCTCTCCCCACGCAGCTTCCTAAGGGAAAATGCTAAACCCTGACTTCTCTGCACAGTGCTGACTGATCTGTAGACCATGCATCTACCAACTCATCTCTTTGCAAAAGAAGCTGGGAAGAAGAGCACAGAGAATATTTTGTTGACTGAGTCTAAGACAACAGCAAATAGTGTGCTTAAGATGTTTCTCAGACTGGGAGATAGTATGTAGGAGTGGGATAAAGAGCTGGAGCACTTAGATTTAGGCCATTTGTTCTCAAAAACAAACAGATTCACTCATATTCAAATATCAGTAAAAGAGAAAACACTGTGGCTCAGTTGGTAAAGAATCTGCCTGCAATGCAGGACACCCCATGTGATTCCTGGGTTGGAAAGACGGCAACTCACTCCATTATTCTTGCCTGGAGAATCCCATGGACAGAGGAGCCTGGCGGGCTACAATCCATGGGGTCACAAAGAGTCAGACAGAACTGAAATGTCTTAGCATGCATGCATGCACATTCATTAGCTACTGAGTCTCTGATAATTTGTCATAGCAGGTGCAACAGACTAAGACACATTCTAAAATCAAAATAAATACATTTTGGGGGGCTTAGCCATCAGTTCTGGTTATCCAAATATCTGTTTCCTTACAAGATGGGTGAACTTGTCTTTTTATTCCCAAATTTCTACGGGCAGATTTTTAAGTCAGTCATCTAGCTAACTAGCTATCTGGGTCTTTCTTCCTTTTTCTCTCTCTTCTGAAGTAACTGAGTCCCAGGAAGGTAAGTGGTGGCAAGAAGATAAAGAGCAAGTGAGGAAAGGAGGATATAGGGAAGGCCAAGGCAGCATGGCCTCGTTTAGGCTGTTGAAGATAGGCCTAGATCATCTCACTGTGACATAAAGCACTCAAAAGAATGAGGAGGACATTTGCAGGGGCTCCCACGGGCCAAAACTAGGACATTTCAAGCAGCAAAATAAGTGATACTAACAGATTATAATCCATTAAACTATCTGTAAAAAATAAAATCATTTTTAAAAAAATCCATGAACTCACATTAATATAAAAAAAGAATGAATACATAAAGAGAGGAGGATGCTTTGCTTTGCACTGGAATGCCAACTGATGAATGGAGAAGGAGTGAAGGAATTTGAAAAATCACCATTTGGCAACTACTATCATAATAATTCAGCCAAAAAAACACAGAGAGATGCTACAGCTATCTAAGTTTGGGTGGTTGATAAGGAAAAGGATATTACATAATCTCAAAATGCTGTGCTGTGCTTAGTCATGCCTGACTCTTTGCAACCCCATGGACTGTAGCCCTCCAGGCTCCTCTGTCCATGGAGATTCTCCAGGCAAGAACACTGGAGTGGGCTGCCATGACCTTCTCCAGGGCATCTTCCCAACCCAGGGGTTGAGCCCAGTTTCCGCATCGCAGGTGGATTCTTTACCGACTGAGCCACCAGGTCCCAAATACTGATTGTCAGGGGAGAATGAGCATTTCATGGCAGAGGAATCTGGTAGATACAGTCTTAAGAAATGATGATTAGTGGCCCTGGGGCTTCCCTGGTGGCTCAGTGCTAAAAATCCACCTGCCAGTGGAGGAGATGCGGGTTCCCTGGAGAAGGAAACGGCAACTCCAGCATTCCTGCCTGGGAAATCCCCTGGACAGAGGAGCCTGGCAGGCTACAGTCCATGTGGTCACAAAGAGTTTGACACAACTGAGTGATGGAACAACAACAAAAACGTAACAAAGGAGAACTGTGTCCTACCCAATATGACACATCATTTCTGTGATATTCCTGAGAAAGATGCAGAGTCCAAATCTAATTTTGAGGACATGCCATCCAAACTCAAGTGTTAGTCACCCACTCATGTCTGACACTTTCAGACCCCATGGACTGTAGCCCACCAGGCTGCTCTGTCCATGGAATTCCTCAGGCAAGAATACTGCAGTAGCCTAGAGGAGAACATAGGCAAAACACTCTCCGACATAAATCACAGCAGGATCCTCTATGACTCACCTCCAAGAATACTGGAAATAAAAGCAAAAATAAACAAATGGGATCTAATTAAAATTAAAAGCTTCTGCACAACAAAGGAAACTATAAGCAAGGCAAAAAGACAGTCTTCTGAATGGGAGAAAACAATAGCAAATGAAGCAACTGACAAACAACTAATCTCAAAAATATACAAGCAACTTATACAGCTCAACTCCAGAAAAATAAATGAGCCAGTCAAAAAAATGGGCCAAAGAACTAAATAGACATTTCTCCAAAGAAGACATACGGATGGCTAACACATGAAAAGATGCTCAACATCACTCATTATCAGAGAAATACAAATCAAGACCACAATGAGGTACCATTTCACACCAGTCAGAATGTCTACGATCCAAAAGTCTACAAGCAATAAATGCTGGAGAGGGTGTGGATAAAAGGGAATCCTCTTACACTGTTAGTAGAAATGCAAACTAGTACAGCCATTATGGAAAACAGTGTGAAGATTCCTTAAAAATTGCAAGTAGAACTGCCTTATGACCCAGCCATCCCACTGCTGGGCATACACACCGAGGAAACCAGAATTGAAAGAGACACATGTACCCCAATGTTCATTGCAGCATTGTTTATAATAGCCAGGACATGGAAACAACCTAGATGTCCATCAGCAGATGAATGGATAAGAAAGCTGTGGTACATATACACAATGGAGTATTACTCAGACCTTAAATAGAATAAATTTGAATCAGTTCTAATGAGATGGATGAAACTGGAGCCGATTATACAGAGTGAAGTAAGCCAGAAAGAAAAACACCAATACAGTATACTGACACATATATATGGAATTTAGAAAGATGGTAATGATGACCCTGTTACCAGTTTTTAAGCAGATGTATGGTTCTGATGTTTCATTCCTATTTTCTCCTTCAGGACTGAGAACCAGTTTTACATCTTTCTAATGAAAGCACATCACTTTACTTCTACAATTTACAAGAGTTCATCTTTCAAACTAAGATCTGGTAGTTAAGACGTGAGAGCAACCTTTGGGACTGTCTCAGCTACTGCCCTCCATCTCTGCCTCCAATTCCATTTTATAAGTGAGACCAGGAACATGACGTCCTTATCGTCCACTCTATTCTCACCTTCCAGCCCCAATGCTTAAAAACACCCACAGAAACACCCCCAACAGAATTTTGCTTTTTTAAAAAGATCATTTCTTTTTACAAAAGGTCGGGATTCTTACTTCTTCATGTTCCAATTCTATTGTCATACAGACAGGGTGAATTTTTTTTGACAAAGGAAGTATGTCTTTCAATAATAATACCAGCCTTGGCTTACAGGCCACTTAGAGCACGTTATAACTGTCTGTAACTGACCTGACCTAGTTTCATCTTATAAATAAGACAAGAAACTACAACCAGCTTCTCTCTTACAAGGGTGAAATGAGACTCTAACATAGTCTCTTCCTACATATCAGCAAAACTACCATCTCAAAAGAGGACAGTTCATTTCTAGATTAGGCTTTGCCTGTGAGTCTGTGTCCACACAAGAGATTATATGCCAGATATTCTGCTATTGTTGATACAGGCACAGAAGGACAATAATGTGGATTAACAAGGATTAATGTGTTATTTTCTGATTACATTGTAGCTCAAGTTTCAACTGTTCTTAAGAGTAAACAAAAACCCCACAGTTTAAACTAATAAAAAAGAAAATAAAACAAATAAAAAGGTTTAAAAATTCAAAGTAAACTATTCAACTGAGAAATTTCTATTTTCATTGTATATGCAATAGCTTCTATATACATGACCTAGAGTGACTTCACTTTCACTTTTCACGAATTGGAGAAGGAAATGGCAACCCACTCCAGTGTTCTTGCCTGGAGAATCCCAGGGATGGGGGAGCCTGGTGGGCTGCCATCTATGGGGTCGCACAGAGTCGGACACAACTGAAGTGACTTAGCATAGCATAGCATAGACATACTATCCTATCTCTCAGGAGGAAGTGATACATAAGATCCAGTATTTAGGGGATCTTCCTGACCCAGGGATCAAACCCAGGTCTCTTGCATTGCAAGCAGAGTCTTTACTACCTGAGCTACATTGGAAGCCCAGACATACTGTCTTACCTCTGAGAAGGAAGTGATATAAAAAACAGCCTGGAACATGAATATGTGTATCACACATGGACACGTGTTAAAGGTTTCAGATAGATAAATAGTATAAGGAGACAGAGGACTATGAGAATCATCCAGAAGAACAGAAAGGTATTGAGAAAAACACATAGAAAAATACATGAGAAAGGTACACAGGAAAAAATCTGAAAGATAAACTGAATTTTTTCCCTTGTTTACACCCTAGTTTATTTTCCATTAGTGTTAAAAAGATTTCTTTCCTTCTTCCCAAACTACTATATATCTAAAAAGAAACAGAGAAGCAAAACAGAGAACAGATAAGGGGAAATTTTAAAAATGAAAGAATGGAAATAAATAAATTCGGAGTAACACAAATGGTAGATGATGTGGTTTTCATTACACAAGTAATGTGCCTAAATGAGAGATTTTCATGTTTAAAATTTTTTCATTAATTTTATGTTTAACTTTGTAATCTGCTTCTTCATTCAAAATGTAAGCTAGAGATAATAGTTTGAATTTGACAAAGACAATACCTCAATGCATGAAAAAAGATAAGAGTTTTCCAAATGAGCAGAGTTCTACAATTCTATTTTAAAAACAGTTTTCCAGACTGCTGTTTCGACTTCTTTATTCCAGGTATCAACTTCTCCTTTTCTGAATTTAGAATTCAAATGGCCCCAATCCCCAAAGCATTTATGGTCCTAAACTCAAACAAAACTGTTAGTATTAATAAGAGCTCAGTAAAGAGGAAAAAGACAAAATGACTATATAAACTGAATAACTTTCAAATAACTAGTTACAAAATGTGAAGAAATTACTTATTTAATCCCAGAAAGTCACAAGATATAAAATATTTGAAAGTAACTTAAGAAAAGAGATCCTGTAAGAATAAACCTATAAATTTTACTGAGTGACTTTTAATAAAAACACTTGAATAAATAAAAAATCATTCCTAGGTAGACTATATACACATAAATGTGTCAGTTCTTCCCAAATAAGTGTATAGAAATACCAATGAGGTAATTCCATGAAATATCTACTGAGTTCGGCAATGTATTTTAAAGTTCTACCAGTAAACATTAAAGAAGAAAAATCAGATAATTTCTGGAAAAAAAATAAGAAGGGGAGGAAGATCTGTGCCCTATACACAGTTAAATTGTTAAAATCTAAATTAATTAAAACAACACTGAAGTGTAAAGACCAACCAATGACAAAGAAAACTCAGAAACAGATCCTGGTATATAAAAAGAATTCAATGAATTTAGTTCAGGTCAACAAAATTTTATTGAATACCTATGTGTCAATACTGTGTTAGTATGAAAGGAAACCAGTAAAATTTTTCTTAAGACTATTTGGCAATGTGTATGAAGAACATTTAAAGAGTTTACATTCTTTTAGGCAGCAAAGGCACTGGTAGAGTTTATTCTAAGGAATGGTTATTTATACAAAAATATTTTGTATAAACAGTTATTTATACAAAAATATTCATTATAGACATTTCTGATAGTTGAAAACTAGCCAAAATAATAGAATTAATAAATAATATTCATACAATGGAATAATAAATGACTCTAAACATTGTTTTAAACTTATTACTGTATATTCACACAATAGAAAATTTCATAACAAGAATCATGAACTGCAACTGCATGTAATAGGGATGAATTCACAAACATAGTGATTTTTACTGAAGGAGCAAGACACAAAATGTACACACCATATGATTCACTGACACACATTTCATACACACAAAACAATCTGTGCTGTTACATGTCAGGATAATTTGGGGGAGTAGGGTGAAGTGACAGAAAGAAGTTAGTTGGGAGGGGAGAGATTCTAGGACTTTATCATTTCTCTTTCTTGATGTGGATGCTAACAGCATTTTATGAAGTCACTGAACTCATCATTTGTATATGTCTCTGTAAGTTACTCATCAATAAGAAACTCTTCAAAATTAATGACATGAGAAAAAGTCTATTAAAGAGGAAAAATCAGGGTACAATACTGTATATAAAATAGAGTCTTGGTTTTGGGAAAAGAAGAATAGCAAAGAACAATGCTAGAAGGAAAACAGGTTGGTGTAAGTTGGGGGGCTGGGGAGGATTTTAGGAGCTAGTAAGAGACAAGAAAAGACGTTTCCCTGTGGTCTTATAAGAGCCATGTGTTAGGAAAACTTGGGGTGAAGATACGGTGGTGGGCAGGGTGTATGTGGAGTAAAGGGGAATGAATGGTCTCAAGACAGGAAAAGCCTAAACCTGTTTAATCTCTGATGGAAAAAGAGTCAGTAGAGGGAAAGGTACAGAAAGCAAGCAGTAATGTCCCTCAGAAGACTGCTAAGTGTACACAAAAGAGGCAAACACACAAGAGGAGTGGGGAGGTTTTGACTGCTAATATGTACACAAAGCTCTTCTTTTCATAGAGCTCTGCAAATTACTGTGTAAAGAAGGAGCTCAATTTCCCTCTCCCTATTTCCCCATTTGTAGTCTGTCATGAGGCCTTCAGATTATCATGCTATCTGGATCAGCCAACTGAAAGAGTTTCAGCCAGAGGACAACCTATCTCTCACTTCAAAATACTTCAGGCCAAAATAAAGAGCGACTGGGTCAAGCGAGGTCCAGGTCAAGTATAATGATAGCCGGTCTGGTTGCAAGGAGCGTTTCTATCACAGGCTAGCTGTGTGACCAGAGGCAAGTGATTTAATCGTACAGGCCCTGAGTGGCCTGATATGAAAAATGAAGAGGATAATAATAGATTGATAAGAGGCTTACACAAGCTGGTCCACATAAAATGCTGAGCCCAACATGTGACACAGAGGAAACTCTCAATAACTATAAACTGCTAACATCACTAGTTTTTAAGTCTAGGGGTGGAGTTTCTAAGACGTCTTCAGATCTAGAAACAGCAAAACAAAAACAGGATGTAATAGGTAATGTAATGTAATAGGTCTCTCCTGATTCACAGTAAACAATCTCAGCAAAGAATATGCTTGCTTCCAACTTCTCTATTTTGAAAAATATTAAATCTTCAGAAATTCTGAAAGAACAGTACCATAAACATCTTTGGTTATCCACCTTCATCTGTTTTCACCAGTTGCTAAATTTTGCCATGTTTACTATCTCCTGCCCCTGGGCTACCCTGGTGGCCCAGTTGGTAAAGAATCAGCCTGCCAATGCAGGAGATGTGGGTCAGGAGGGTCCCCTGGAGAAGGAAATGGCAACCCACTCCAGTATTCCTGCCTGGGGAGTTTCATGGACAGAGAAGCCTGGAGGGCTACAGTCCATGGGGTCGCGACTAAACCACCACTACCACCATCTCCTGCTCACGCACAAAACTCACAATCAGTGTTAGAAAATCCAAGACTCCAGCTGGCTGACTCACTGTGCAGAAAGAAGGACATACTTGCCATGTATACAAAGAAAACCACCTTTTTTTCAGAGAACTTGATGTCAAAACCTAATGTCATGATACTTAAGCTGCAATAATTACAAAGAACAATGGAGGCAATAACACTGATGGCAGATGAAAAGGTATTTTCTGCAGTGCCTCTTAGGGAAAGAAAAAGGGTTTCAGAGCTCTGTTCTTAGGCCATTAATAAGGAGAGAGCAAAGGCTTTCAGTTAGAGGCAAAGAAGCCTGACATAGCTGGATCAGTGTTAGATATGTTACTTAATGGAGTTATTGCACAGGGCTTAGAGAAGTTTTCGCCTTCAGTATACTGAATGACATTTAAGTGAAGGTTCCCCACTCCTTTTTTAGGCATCCAATAATCATGATACCTGGCAGTGGATCCAAAAACCAAAAGGATACTAAACACTTCATCTCAAATAATTACACACCTAAGAGTGTATTCGGCAGATTTTAGGTTAAACCACATAAGCTTTTTTTTCCCCCAGGTTAAGAAGTCAATACCGGAAATTTCATATATTCGCATATATTTGTTCAAGAGGGAAATAACATACATATAAGGATATTCACTATAGTATTGTTTACAAAAGTGGAAGTCTGGGAATAATCTAAATGCCAACATGTCAACAGGTAGAGGATCAGTACATAAAGTATAGCATGGCCATGTAATGGAATATTATGCAACTGTCAAAAGAAGAAGAAGATACATACCAAATGGAAACTTTCCAAAGACTTAACTGTTGAGCAAAAAAATGTATGGTGTAAAACACTAAGTAAACTTCCTTCTATGTAAAAGCAGGGAGGAAGGTTAAAAAAGATGTATTTACATTTACTTACATGGACAAAAGGAAATTCTGAAAGAATATGCAAATTAATAGTATACAATTGTCTAATTTGGGGGAGCATGAGCTGTGTGGATGGGAGACAGATGTTGGTGAAGACTTCTCAGTGTATCCCTTTTTATGTATGTCTGAACCATCTGTATCTATTATCTAGTCAGAGAAATATAAATAAGAATCTCTGAGAAAGAAAATTAAGGCATTGAATATTCAGATAGGGAACCAGAAACTGAAAGTGATCCTTGCTATGTCTTCTGTCTGCAATGATGCAGTGTAAAGCAGCCATCATTTCCATAAAAGCATAGTTTCTAGTTGTTTGCATGGTAACCATTATTAAGATCTAAAAATTGATCACTTTTGGCATGTTATTTTTGTTTAATGTTAGGGAACACAATAATATCCAAAAGATTTTTTTCAAAGAAACTCTTTAATTTTCTGGTAATTATAGATTCACTAATTACGTATTATATAGTAGCAGAAATAGCACTGAAAATTCCTGTGTAACTTTCACCTATCTTCCCCCGTGGTTCCCAACCCTAAACCCTGGCAAGCACTAATCTGTCTTCCATCTCTGTAACTTTGTCATTTAAGGATATTGTCTACATGGAATCATACAGTATGCAACCTTTCAGGATTAGCTTTTTAAAGTATTTTGCAGCTTTAAATCCCCATATTTCATTTTCCCATATGTTTTTTTTTCTTTTTTAAGTCAGGGATACTGAGGGATAATTTACATGCTGTAATATTCATCCTTTTTAGTATGAGGTTCTATTAAATGTGTTATTGTTTTATTGTGATATAAGTAATGTATTACAAACTCACATTTTCAAGCGCCAGGTCTGATGAGTTCTGACATACGTATGCATTTGTTAAAGCAGCATCACATTCAGCACCATGAACACATCCTCCACCTCACGTTTCCTCGTGGCCCCCTGTAATCCATTGCTCCCCTACCACACTCCCATCCCCAGACATCACCACAGGTTTCAGTTTCTAGATTTGTATATAAATGGAAACAAACAGTACCTTCTTTCATTTCTCTTGGGTAGAAAACCCAGTCCAATGACTGGGTTATGTAGTAGATGCATGATTAACTTTTAAGGAACTGACAGAACGGCTGTACCATTTCCCATCCTCACTACCAATACAAGCAATTCCAGTTCTTCCACATCCTTGCCACTTCTGGCATCATAATTTTAGCCATTCTAATGGGTATAGTAGTAGCTCATTGTGGTTTTATTTTCCATTTCCCTATTAACTAATGATACTGAGCATCTTTTCATGTGCTTGTCATTCATATATCCTCTTTAATGAAGTGTCTATTCAAATCTTTTGCCTGCTGCTTAAAATGAGGCTGTATCTTACTATTAAACTTGGAGTTCTTTATATTTCAGATACAAGTTCTTTATCAGATAAGTTGTGTAAATATTTCCTCCTAATCTGAGGCTTTTCTAGTCTTAACAATACCTTTCTAAAAACAGAATATATAATTTTGATGAAATATAAGTTATCAATTTTTTCTTTCATGGAGCATGCTTTTTATATCTAAGAAATCTTCATCCAAGGTCACAGACTTTCCCCTATCTTTTGATTAATCAGTTTTATAGATTTTGATTTTATATTTAGGCCTATCACCCAACTTGAATTAATTTTTGTATATTGTGAGCCTGGTATGGAATCCTAGGGAATATCTATTCTTAGGGGTGGAAGCAAAGAGGAAAGCAGTCAGTGACAGCTGGAAGAGAATGAGCAAGGTACTGACGCACAAGGCCAAAGAGGAAGAGGGTTGCAATTAAAGGAGAGTTACGGCTGTCAACATCTACATGGAACTCTGCACAGAAACCAATAAATACAAACAGAGCAATAGTCACTGGATTTGACAATGACATGAGTGGTGGCCTTCGGAATTTCAATACAATGAAATAGAAGTCATATTGAAATGGATCAAGAAGGTATGGATGGTGAAGAGGGAAAGGGCTCAAATCACTCTTAAAAATTTCAGGAATGAAAAAAAAAAACCACAGGACACTAAACTCAAAGAGTTTCCTGGCCATGGAGAAAGACCAGATACTGTTAGTCAGTCAGTCTCCAACTCTTTGCGATCCCATGGACTTTGCCCACCAGGCTTCTCTGTCCATGGAATTCTCCAGGTGAGAATTACTGCAATGGGTACCATTCCCTTTTCCAGGGGATCTTCCCCACCCAGGGATTGAACCTGGGTCTTCTGCATTGCAAGCAGACTCTTTACCAGTCTGAGCCACCAGGGAACCCTTCTGGCAAAGCAGGGGAGGAGTTTACCTACTGAGACTGAGAAAGGAGGGGCAGAGGCTGAGTCTTGAGAAGGTAAAAGGGTTTGGAACTGGTGCTGAAGTAATGGGATCATCCAGGAGCTCTGAGAACACTCACAGAGAAAGGATCCATGTTTGTAATAAGATTTAATCCTTGCTACATTCCCATTTCTTGGCTGCCAAGATCTCCAAAAAAGAAAAAAAAAAAAGACACAAATGGGTCTGGGTCAAGTGGTTCCACAACTAAACCCAGGAAACAAAATTCTCACTCTGTCTTTTTTTCCTCTAAGATTCACAACCTGTTGGGTACATAGAACAGGTGTCCCAGTTCCACTTTACACATGAAGAAATAGAAGCTGGGAGAACAGCTTTCCCAAAATACTTGGCTAGCCAGGACTTGAATTCAGATCTTTTAATTCCAGTAATTAAAAGAGATTAGAAAAGATTAGACTTTCCAGTAATTCCCTCTCTGCACCATGCTGCTCTCTTTTCTCCGATGCTCTTCATCATCATTCTTGTCTTAAAACTTGGCCCCAGACCTTCCCTGATGGCTATTCTACCTTTCCAGCCCACCCTTTCCTGATGGCTATTCTACCTTTCCAGCCACCCTTCTCCCCTTTGCATTCACTTTCCCCAACCCGGCTTCTCTCAGGTTCATCAAAGCCAGGAGCCAGCAGAAGAGTTTGGTGCACACGAGGGTTCAGGGTGCAAATAGAACCACCAACTCCCAGCTGCAGTCACGGCTTGCCAATATTTAGAATGAACTCACGCCTGGTTCTCAGTGTTTTCTTAGGGCCTCTGGGGAGGAAAGACACAAGGAATCAGGACAGAGCAGTCACCAGAGAGTCGGGGCAATGACAGTGGGGTTTCTTCTTGAAAACACCCAGTGTAGAGTCCTCCTCCCAAATTAATCCCCAAGATGACAGCTGTAAACCGGAAACAGGCTTTAGGGTAGTAACTCCCTGACAATCTTCGACTGGAAATAAAGCCCTAGAGTCTCCACTAGAAAATCATCAATACAGGATAAACTCTTAGAGCAAAACCTGATCCTGGCACCCTTGTTTTGTCTAGGGTGAAAATTTTGTTTTAGTGTGTTGGGCAATTAGCATAAAAACTTAGAAATGGATGAGTGTCTAGTACAATCTCGGTTAACTGTGAACACAATTGCTTCTGTTGTTTTTTTTAATTAATCTCCCTCTGACCTTGCAACAGTTATTTTGCTACTGTAGACTGTGACGCAAATTAAGGCATTTCTATTCTTATTTCAGAGTCTGCTGTATAAAATAAGTGTATGCTTTTCAAAGTTAACTGACAGTCTAATGTTCCACATTTAACTATAACAAGTCAACATGTTGACAGATTATTTCATCACTATAATGACTAATTCATTTAAAAAATTATCAAGAAAAATGTAATTTTCACCTCTCATAGTTTCTGGTCTTAAAAAAGAGATTACCCTCCTTATGTTACAACTTGTATATAAAATGAGCTTTGAAAATGGCCTTAACTTTTTCCTACAAAAGTAAATTACTAACTCTTTTAATGCATTACGGTTGACATAAATAAAACTGTGCAATCTCTTATGAAACATTATTTGAAAAGCAAATCTTTGATGAGCTAAATCATCCCTAAAACCCATACCTTTTAGCTTGTATCTGTTACAAAAACAACTACCTTATAGTAGAATGCCTTATATTTCCAAGAGCTAAATGATACTGTGAAACAGCAAAATCTTACAGAGCAGTACAGGGACATTTCAGCTTTTAAGCACTGAAGAAAAAAAATGTATAAATTTAAGGTGAACCCCCTTAAAAAAAAAAAGGCTTCTTCTGTTATATTTAATCCATTTTCACACAGTTTTTCTTAATTACACTACAGCTGTCTGGTACGGCACAACTGACCACTTCCATCACGAAAACAAACTGTACCCCACCATCCAAAGTTCTTGATTAAAAAGCAAATGTTTTTGTGCGCCCGCAGAAAACGGGTGCAGCTGCCGCGTTTCGCGAGGCAGGCGCCTCTCCTCCATTCAGCTGCGAAGAATGGCGATGGCTGTAAATTGTTCTTCTCGATCGGTTCCACAATAAAAACAAACCACTCTACTTTCAATTTTTCAAAGCCAATTTTTGTAAGCCTCTACTACGCTGGAAACAAGAGTTGTGTTCTTCTGATTCATGGCCTTTGATTTCTACAGAAACGTCCCTGTATGCATGTAAAAACAGGTCCCGGCAGGATACTCACAGAGACTGTATAGATTAACTTACCAGATGTACCAAAAGATAGAAACGCCATCAGCCTACCTTTTAAAGCGAAATACTATTTAACAGCTTCAACTGCCTGTGACTAAAGGGGGACTGTAAAGAACACACTGTGTGTGGAAGGGCACTGGGCAGCTCCTGAGAAAGCAGCAATGTGTTCACACAACGTGCAACCAACGGTTTTGAACTTGCGTTTTCATGTGCTCAGTTAAAATCCAAACAGTGAAAGAAGGAAGGCTTAGTCACACATCTGCATTTGTGACTCAAATGCTGGGACTCTAGATCACAGCTAGAGTCCTTAACAAATTGTGATAAGAAACCTCTAAACATTCCTAGTTTACTCATGACGTCCAAACAGTTATCTATGCTTTCAACTTGAGGTCTCCAAAGTATATTCTCAAACAAGCACTTAATCAATTGAAAAATGTTTGCACATGCCTCCCCTGCCTATAAAAATAGAATTTACTTACAAACATGGAGCACTGTACTAATACCTAAAGCACATTCGAAAACATACACAAAAATAGACAGCTGTTTGTTAAGGATGGGAATAAACATAATTCATAAATGTAAGTTTTAAAACTGTCTTTGCACATCTCCAAAGGCCCCTGCTGGACAGCTCTCGGGGAATGTCCACCTCCTCCCCAACCCCTATGGAGACCCTAAGGGGGCCAGGGCTAGTGTGAGGCCAAGCTAACTTGTTAGTAACTTTGGACAAATTAACTGCTGTAAATTTCGACTCCTGTTCCCATGAAGATTTTCCATGGAAACAAAAGCATATACTCTATAGTTTCCATGTGCAGGCTCAGTAGCTCAGTTGTGTCCACCTCTTTGAGACCCCATGGACTGTAGCTACCTCTGTGCATGCAGGCTCCTCTGTGCATGAGATTCTCCAGGCAAGAATACTGGAATGGGTTGTCATGACCTATTCCAGGGGATCCTCCCGACCTGGGGACTGAACCCACATCACCTGCATTGCAAGCAAATTCTTTACTGCTGAGCCACTGGGGAAGCCCTGAACTAGTTCAGACAGCTTGAAATTCCGAGTCACGACCACAGGGCTGCAATGGCACATAAATGTGAACAGAGATGAAACAGGAAAATGCTTAGATTCCCGACCTTCCACTTTGGTGGCAAAGCTGCTGGCATGATGTTATCAGTGATTCCTAGCACAAGACAGCAAGCAATACCACCTACACTGACAAATGGTTTCTACTGAAAGTAACACCCTGGGCTGCTGCAATGACTGGATCGCCTAACCATGCTAGTCACCCAACCTTTCCACGTGCCTCCTATCAACGCTTCGCCTTTCCAAACTGTCTGCATTACAAAACCTGTTCCTTCCAAATCCCTAGCAATATGTGATTTCAGGCAAAGAAAGTTCCACCAAGAGATGATTGTCTTCAGTGAGCCCTGTCAATAACAGCATGTCTTAGACTTGACAGCCTACACATTTTTGCCAGTATTTTCTGGAAGCTAGGAAGCTAGTAATACAAAGATCCTTGTCTTCTTAGAGGTTTAAAAAAAAAAGTAACAAAAATTGCATACACACACACACACACACACACACACACACACACACACCCCCTCATGCATGCCTGTTTCCTCTCTTGCCATTTGCTCTCAGTTTCCTTCATAGGTTCTCTATTCTACTTCTTCTGTTATTTCCCAAGGTACTTCTCTTCCCATTCCATTCTTGGGGACCTTATTCCCAGGATACACCAATAATATAACGTGAAGCACACCAAAGTGTCTTTGACTAACAACATTATTTCTAAAGAACGTTTTTCTTGAGCTAGAGCCCATACTTCCAACTACTTACTTGACTTCTCCCAACCGAATGCCCCAAGAGCAGTTCACTTCAACACTTCCGATAGGGAGCTCATCACTTTCTCCCTGACACTTGCTCCTCCTCCTACATTTGCTCGTTCAATTCACAGGAATCATTATGGATGGCCCCCTCTCCCTCAAATCTCATATCCATCCAATTTCAAGTCTGGTCTATTCTACCTCCTCTACGCCTCTCAAACTTGTCTGTTCCTCTCCATGGCCACGACTTCAGCTCAGCACACTCCTAACTGATCCTCCCTTCAAACTCCTGTCCTCCTTAACTTCTTCTTCTTCCTCCAAACCACAGCCAGTGTAGTCTTTCTAAAAATACTCTGACCATCTTCCTTGCTTAAATAAGGAGAAATGAGGGACATCTTAAGGAACAAAAAAAAAAAAAAAAAAGAAAGCAAAGAATGAAGTTTTTAGCACACAAGAGATCTGAGGATGCATATTAGCTGAAAAGCAAGCCCCACTCCAGTACTCTTGCCTGGAAAATCCCATGGATGGAGGAGCCTGGCAGGCTGCGGTCCATGGGGTCGCTAAGAGTCGGACACAACTGAGCGACTTCACTTTCACTTTTCACTTTCATGCATTGGAGAAGGAAATGGCAACCCACTCCAGTGTTCTTGCCTGGAGAATCCCAGGGACAGGGAGCCTGGTGGGCTGTCATCTGTGGGGTCGCACAGAGTAAGACATGACTGAAGTGACTTAGCAGCAGCAGCAAGAGCCTCTATTAAGGAAGAAATGATAAAGTAGATAATAAATAGAGCAAGGTTTCAGAGTGCAAGGTAAGCTTGAGAACCCTAGAGGAGATACACAGGAGGAAGAAAGATTATAAGGATAGCTGGGGATGGAGGTAAGTCTGGGTGTGGAGGGAGGCAAGCTGAGGGGGTAGATGCCAGGTATTTACTTCTTTGGGAAAATGACAAGGGAGGAAGACCTTTACTTCAAAATGAGACAGTCATGAGAGGTGAGTTCCTGAGAAAAGCTGTTCTAGTTTAGAAGAGTCACTATGGATAATGGAAAATGCAGTTGATTAGGAATAGGTTGGAAAAAATTAGAAGAGTGTGCTGATCGTAAATCCGGTGAAAGGAAACCAGTAAGAAGAATGCCTGGTGCAAAGGTGATGGGCAGGAGAGGGGGAAGAGTGGGGTTATGGCACTGACAGGTTTTAAATTACCGTCAGCTCTCAGCATCGACTCTCATCCGTTTGACTCAGCTCCCCCTGGGCTGATGCCATCTCATTCGTCTTCCTCTCCTGGAGCCTATGTTCCGATCATAATGAACAAACGCCACCATTTCTAGGACATGCCCTGTTGTCAGAACTCTGTCTTGGGACCTGTGCTCCCTCTGTGTAGATGTGCTTCCCTCTACCCTTCTTCACCTCCCTCTACTCTTTATGGACAAGAAAGGAACACTCCACAGTAAATCTGAATGGCCAAGGGTAGCAGGCCATCAAGCGAGTCAGCTCGGCACTCAGTGAGCACTCCACAAGCACTGGGTAGGTTGAAGGCATCACGCGATGTGGAGTGAGGCAGGGTTTCTAAGGCATGTAAAGAGAAGGGGAAAATGGGCTCCTTATCATCAGGTACCCCACCCCAAAGGTATAATAAACTTAGATATTATTCCTCAGGCCCATGTTTCTATAACTCATTGACTTCTAAACTTAAGGCTTAAATAAAATACATAATAAATACAATAAACAATTTTAGTATTGTTTAATTACAACAAATAAATAATAATTAAAGTTCTCTATGTCTTAAAAAAATTTGACAATGGAGGGTATTTTTTTTTTTTGAGATTTCTGTGGAAGGTAATGCCACTTAAGTCCCCCTAACTGACAGAGTAGATTTATGGAGTTTTCATGCCTATCTCTAGAACTATTTTCCTTACCATTTTACCCTGAAAGATAAATGAGTAACCTGGAATTCATTTTGACTGATATGTCCAAATATGCAAAGGACAGACACGAAGAAACTGAACCTCTGGACAGAAGAATAAAAGGGGACATCTGTTCTTGGTGTTTTTGCGCCTCCTTTCTTAATTCAGGGTCAAAAATTCTTAATGCACCGGTCCTTTTGGTGAGTACCCATCCTTGCCCCTCTTTAATCATCTCCACCCAGTAGCACAGGGGTGTAAAGATATTAGTCATTCATTCGTTTGATAAACGTTTACTATCTATTTTGCAATATAAACATGGAGGAAAATACAAATACAAAATGTTAAGCTTACAGTCAGTTGAAGGAGAAAATGTATAAAACAATCAAACACAATATAATGAGTGCTACAATAGAGGCATGCATCCACTCAATGCATGAAGTGAAGTGAAGCGAAAGTCGCTCAGTCGTGTCCGACTCTTTGCGACCCCGCTGACTACACAGTCCATGGAATTCTCCAGGCCAGAATACTGGAGTGGGTAGTCTTTCCCTTCTCCAGGGGATCTTCCCAACCCAGGGATCGAACCCAGGTCTCCCGCAATTGCAGGTGGATTCTTTACCAGCTGAGTCACCAGGGAAGCCCATTCAATGCATATCAAACACCTAATCTACAACCGGCACGAAGGCACCGAGAAGCCAGCAGTGAGAGAGCAAGAGCAAACCAAAAAACACCTGTTGTCCTCAAGGAGATTAATTAATAAACAAATGAGCAAAGAAAATGAAGGCAACACACTGAAGAAGAAGACAACTCCTCCAGATGAAGAGGGGAGCACAGCCTTGCCAGAGAGGCTGCCGCCGGCAGACATATGAGGATGAGCAGGAGAGGCTGCTGAGGAAGCAAGCATCGCAGGTGTGGAAGAGAACAGGGTGTGCAGTTAGAATGGCAGGAATACCTGCTCCAGCCAAATCCCACCGGGGGCAAAGCCACTCAAAATACTGCGGTAAGAGAAGAGGAAGTTGCTCTCCAAACTTGGGCTCTTTCCCGTCAAGGGAAAACCCAACCTGCTTTTCTGTTTCCACTGTTTTCCAGTGCATACAAAAAATTTTGTATGCAATGCATTTGACTAAATTTTCATTTTAAATTTGATAAATCTGTCAGGGATCCGGGCTTCCCAGGTGGTGCTAGAGGAAATGAACCTGGCTGCCAGTGCAGGAGACATAGAGATGGGCATTTGACCCCTGGGTGGGGAAGATCCTCTGGAATGGGGCATGGCAACCCACTCCAGTGTTCTTGCCTGGAGAATCTCATGGACAGAAAAGCCTGGTGGGCTACAGTGCATGGGGTTGCAAAGAGTCGGACACAACTGAAGCGACCTAGCACACAGTACAGTCAGGGTACTAGGCATCAGGAAAATAAATACATGAATTAATCAACAGATCAGCAAGCAAACACAATTAAGAACAAAAACAAATGAACTTCCAGGTTACTATCCACTGAACTCACATTAAAAGATAAAATGATTTCAAGATAGGATGGTGATGACTATGAGGAAAAAATAATACAGAATGCTCACTTTCATATTCAGAGTACACTGTGTACGCTACACAAATTCATATTTACATATTTCAGAGAAAGCAGATCACTAGAACACAAAAACAGGCAAGAAGGGTCATAATAAAGCATATATTTAAGTACAAGCTGCAACAGAGCATAGAGGCTGAGCGCCAGATTGCCTGGGATTCCATCTTGGCCTTGCTTCTAGCGAGCTTTGTAACCTTGGCCAAGTTACTCCTCTCTGAGCTTCTGCAGATGCCATACAGAGAATATAGTAATGGTATCTACCTCAAATAATTCTTTTGAGGGCTAGACTAGTAAATTTATGTAAAATTCTTAAAATGGCACTTAGTACCTAAACATCAACCGTTATCATCAGTGTGTGTGTGTGTGTGTGTGTGTGTGTGTGTGTTGGGGGGTGGGCGGGGGAGGGTATTTTTATTATGCTGACCTGGAGCTGAGTACTTTACTGTAGGATTCATATTAGCCTAACACTGATGAACTCTTGGAAAAATGTTTATCGTCTTACCAAACTGTGTGAAATTACTGCTTCATTAATGAAATAATTCTAGTCACTAATACTCTAGAGTTGAAACTTGAACAAACATGCTTAGCAATGGAAACTGTTTAGTCTTAATTTTGGTTGAGAGCTTAAATTTCTTGAAATGTTCACTATTCACCATGAATAGTTAACAGCTATCTAAAGCAACGTGTTCATGCCATCTTTTTAAGGTGAAAGGGTTTTAAAAGAGAGAACTTGAAACAATTGCCTAGTTTCCACTGGACCAGGGGTGTGAATAAATGGATATGGTTAAACATAAACTGTTCAAGAATGGCTCTCATTACAAACTCTATGAATAAAAGCTGGAGAGGATGTGGAGAAAACAGAACCCACCTACACTGTTGGTGGGAATGTAAGTTGGTACCATCACTATGGAAAACAGTAAGGAGATTCCTCAGAAAACCAAAAATAGAATTACCAAATGACCCAGCGATTCTAGTCCTGGGCGTGTATGCAGATAAAACTAATTCAAGAAGAGACATGCACCTCTATGTTCGTGGCAGCACAATCACAACAGCCAAGACATGGAAACAATCTAAACGCCTCTCGAAAGATGAAAGGATAAAGAAAATGTGGTGTATAAACATACAATCTTGCCTTGAGAACCCAGGCTGGGTATGAAAAGGGAGTGGAATACTACTAAACCATAAAAAAGAATGAAACAATACCATTTACAGCAACATGGATTCACCCAGAGAATACCATACTAAGCGAAATAAATCAGAGAGACAAACACCACATGATATCACTTACATGTGGAATCTAAAACATGACACCAATGTGCCTATCTATGAATCCGAAATAGACATATGGGCCTTGAGAGCAGACTCGTGTTTGTCAGCGCAGAGGGAGGTAGGCGAGGGATGGAGCGGGAGGTTGGGGCTAGCAGATGTAAGCTATTATTTACAGAATGGATAAACAACAAGGTCCTACTGTACAGCACAATGAACTAAATTCAATATCCTTGATAAGCCATAATAGAAAAGAATATAAAAAATGTATATATAGATATAAGTGAATTCTCTGCTATACAGCAGAAATTAACAACACTATAAATCAACTACAATTAAAAGAATAAAAATAAAAATGAACTGTCCAAATCTTAAGTAAATGATCAATTATACATCTGTAGGAAATTACACCCATATTTAAATCATGAAAAAGGGAGTATTAGGTAAGCCTTAAAACAATCACACCTTTGAGCTTTAAATGAAGCGCTGAGCTTATCCTCACCACTAACCAGTTCACAATATATGGGAAGAAATTAAGCACCTCAGAGTACCCGTAGTTTGCCTAAAGAGGTTTGTATGTTTTAAACCAAAGCAGCACCTGCACCATTTAGAAGAATAAATTCAACAAGAAGTGGTTATGAATCTATAAATTATAAGGTTTTGGTGGTTCTTTTACTATGTGATCAACAGCAAGTGTTTTCTGGACTTGCAGCTGGTATACCATTTTTAAATGGCATGAGGACCTATTTTATTCAAGACAGAATTTGAGACCTGAGGCAATATCAGTTTATTAATCAGATTAATGTTAAACGGTAAAAGTTTTACTTCCTATCATAAAGTGTTGGTCTGCAGATATAAGTAACAAGTAGTATGTCATTGGGTTTGCCTGCAATAAGCTATAACTTGTAGCAAAAAAAAAATTTTTTTTACATTAAATTGTATTTAACTATGTATGTATTCTGGAAGAATAAATAGAGAAGTAAATTTTTCTGCTTACGGGCAGGATGCACTATTATAACCTGATGAGCTGGTGTAATCAAAGTTTTATTACAATGAGAAAATTGCTGTATTTGGGTTCTTACACATCTGGATTGTAACATAAGATTCTACGCTGAACAAATGATCAGAGGGCTAATTCTGACTAAAATTATTATTCCATTATTAAAGTAACTTGTAACTGAGGAGAACTGTTCTACCACTTACACACAGACACAGCACATGCTACCTTAGATAGGCATTTAACATAGAAGGAAGAAAATTATTTCTAAAACCTTGGGTAGGCCATCTTATTTCTACACCTCCAGCTGGACTTGTGTGCTTATTCGATAAGCCTTTAAGAGTCTCAGTTGTTCCTCTAGCTACTGGCCCTCTTCTCTCCTCTAACAGTCAGGCTCACTGGTTCCCAGCTCCATCTACGGTAAATTCATAGCACTTCTCTTCCAATTCTACAAGCCCCTGTGCTCTGCAATATTCTTCCCCAGAGTCACCCCCCGACTACCCTGCTGCCGCTGCTGCTGCTGCTAAGTCTCTTCAGTCGTGTCTGACTCTGTGCGACCCCATAGACGGCAGCCCACCAGGCTCCTCCGTCGCTGGGATTCTCCAGGCAAGAACATTGGAGTGGGTTGCCATTTCCTTCTCCAATGCATGAAAGTGAAACGTGAAAGTGAAGTCGCTCAGTTGTGTCTGACTCTTAGTGATCCCATGGACTGCAGCCCACCAGGCTCCTCCATCCATGGGATTTTCCAGGCAAGAGTACTGAAGTGGGGTGCCACTGCCTGACTATTCTAGTCCTCCTCAAACACCTGTTATGTTAAGCATGCCTGCGTGTACAGCGCCTCCCAACCTCCCACTGTATGTAACTTTTTTGATGGTCTGCTTCCCCAGCTGACTGAAGCCCATGCAGGTAGGGACCTTATGTGTCCTGCTTCCCATATTGTATCCTCAGACCCTAGCGGAGGGTCAGAGCTCCATAAATAGGTATTAAACATATGAATTAAACCAACCAACTGAGGTTGGTTCCTCAGTCCATCAACCAAAATTACTGCCCATAACAAGAGTGTGAGCCTTTTAAGACCAAAGAGCACAGATCAGTCATCATCTTCTGTGCACATCTAGCTCAATTCTGACACAGAGATGGAACTCAAGACATGACTGATGGTTTAATGAAAGTTAACAGATCCAACGACTGAACAGCTTGCCATTTTGAAGGCAACTTTTAGGGCTTTAGTACTAAGCTACAAAAAATTTTTAAGTTGACTAAATATGATTAATTCCCTTTTCATAAGATCTGAAGTAAGAAAATACAGAAACTTAAAAGGTTTTTTATAAGTCACCAATAGTTTTTGAGACAATGGTGTAATCTTATTAAATATCATTTATTAAGTATCATATATATATTATCATTATTATTAAGCACTGGTATATTATGCTAGGAACAAAAGGAATTTTTTTAGAGAAAGATCTCAAAGCCAGAGTAAGAATTTAGTTATTGGAGGAAAAGGAACAGATACATAAAGAGTGAAGTGGGGAGAGATAGGATATGAGGGTTAGAAAGAGTTCGAGCATTTTGATCACTGAGATGCTGTCCTTACCAGTCTACGTGGAAAGCAGTGTAGCTGCAGGATTTGGGAAGGGAAGACTAGGAACAGGGCTTCAGTAATTTAAGTGTGACAAGCCAAGACAACATCTGATTTGATGTGTCCTTATTAATGACAGTAAGAATGAGAGCAAAGAGGTGCCATCGGTGGTAGACAGCGGCGGCTGAAACACACATATGATCAGTGCTAAGACAGGTTAGCAGGTATATTTAGGGAAGGAAGTGCTTTCAAAATGGCAAAGATAAAGGTACCGAATCAAAGAAATTCAAATCCAGGATCAAAAAGGGTGCTAAGAGAAAGGACAGGGTACCCTGGCAAGAACATCTGAATGGTCCTACAGCATAAACACTGAACCACAGATTGTAAACAGTGAGGCAAAGTTATCTGAGCGGTAGAGACAACTGCAGAAATATGATCTCACTGTGAAAACTCACTGCTTCCAGTCAGTCCTGGCATTGCTCCTTAATGGAGTTCTTCCTGAACTCCAAACTCACCTCAAGTGATCCAGCTCCCACCACTGTCTTCAGGTGCATCTGTTAAGATGCTGAGAAGTACCTATAAAGGTGTTCACGTTATTTCCAGATGTCTGTGGGCTCAGTCTAATATCCATTCTCTCACTTCATATTGTTTCATTACTTGACCAAAGAGAAGGCATTTTATTTTAAACAGTCGTATTTACTAAGCAAATTCGTCCCTATCCTAAGCACTCTAGTTTTTATTTTCCAAATTATTTGAAATACTGGCGCTACTGGCTTGGCTGTTAGTGGGTTGTACTGCAGGCTGGTGGGAGCTTTCCGCTTCCTTGTAATGAGTCTGCGAAATGATTCCAAATGGCAAGGGTTCTCTGTGCCTGCCACAGCCCACTGCAACCTCACACCCACTTTGTCGTCTATCACCTAGGCTGCTTCTCAGCATTACTAAGCATTTTCTCCCATTGAATATCTATTTCAGATGATCTGCTCTTAGATGTATTAGCTTGCATTCTCTTAGGCTGAATCTCACTATTTCCTGTGAGATTTCCAAACCTTTTCAGGTATCTTGGTGCTACTTCTCTTATTTCGCTATTTGAGATGCTTCCCAATTTACTATCTTATGTAAATTTGGTTGACATATTATTCATTTATGATTTTATATTTTTAATGAAAATGCACAGGAAAATTAGGCAATATACCTCCATGAGAAAGCTGTATTTCATCTTTTAAGAATGAATTTAGGTAAAAGTTGTAAGTCATCATGTTATTAAGGAGAAGGCAATGGCACCCCCACTCCAGTACTCTTGTCTGGAAAATCCCATGGACAGAGGAGCCTGGTAGGCTACAGTCCATGGGGTCGAGAAGAGTCAGACACAACTAAGCGACTTCACTTTCACTTTTCACTTTCATGCATTGGAGAAGGAAATGGCAACCCACTCCAGTGTCCTTGCCTGGAGAATCCCAGGGATGGGGGAGCCTAGTGGGCTGCCATCTATGGGGTTGCACACAGTCGGACACGACTGAAGCAACTTAGCAGCAGCACCAGCAGCAGCAGCATCTTATTAAATCAGTAAACCTAAATTGTTTACTTTTACACAAGTCATACACTTAATTTTATGACCAATTAAACAAAAGTTAAAATGATTTTTAGTAGCATTTATTTTTGTACATTATGTATATGTGGTTCAATTTTACCCAAACATATTTTTTTGAGATTGAAGCAACAATTATTTAAGAGGTAAAAGGAACATTTGTTTAAATTTCAAATCTTAAATGTATTTACATTTAAAAAATCCAAATGTCTTTTCGTTCCCTAATAATTATAAAAATGTCCTCAGTTTTAATAAAAGACACCTTAATTAAATAGTAATGATCCATTGAATATTTGAAATACTACCTCATTATATTTGTGAGAGTTGTATTTATTCTCTTTATTTATTTTATTTATTTATGCTGTTTTATAACTTCTTCCTTGGGTTCAAAACATATTTTAAAATATAACTTGACTAGTGAATTTCAGGATATTTATTTCCTAAATGCTAGGCTTACATAAACATAGAACTCCTGTTTTATATCCTTGTTTACTCAGGATCTCTCTAGTTTTGTCTAGCTTCTTATGACAGTGCTGACGAATGCATTTAAAATGTCTTCTGAAATTAATGTTACTCAAATGCATTTTCAGCTAGCCTAATTATCATAGTGCAGTTTTGACTCCAGAATCTTCCAAGAAGCACATTCCAATCCAACCCAGGAAAGCTAAGAGTTAAATGTGCAGTTTAGAAAAGAAATATGGCAAGTCCGTGTATGTGGCCCAGACTGAGCGATGTTTACACAGGGAGTCCCGGCTCTGTCTGCGCTGCGTTAGGGCCCTTGTCATCACCTGCCCTGGGGGCAGTTACGCATGCGTCTCCTTCGCCCATTAAGCCAAGCTCTCCTGAAGGGCAGAAGCAATCTGAAACCTCTGTATCTTCCAGGAGGTCGCCCATAGCACTTTGCACAAAGCATTTCCACAATAAATGTGTGCGAGGTTGTACCAGAAAAGAGCAAAGTTCTTGGGTTTTCCTTGATACACACACCCCGTGAAAAATGAAAGCAAAAGAAACCCAGGTGAATGGGTGAGGAGAGGAGATGGCGGTGGTGGTAAGAATGTTAGCAAGTAACTGCAAATGAAAATATTTAAATGTGATCTTATTTAGTGCTTCACTTCTGTACTTAAAAAAAAAAAATCTCGATTCATGTTTAAGTAACTTTTTATCCTTCCCAAGCTAAAAGCTGGGAAAGCTTATTTTATTTGAAAGTATAGTCTGAGTTAGACACACCCTTATGAGACAGCCAGTATAAATAATTTGTTCTCCTGGTATGCCACTGCTAAACAATGATGAACAGATCAACAGTACAGGAATTCCCCAATAAAGAGTGACCCATTGTGTAGAAAATGGATCCTAAAACAAGGAAGTATATTTAGGGTAGGTTTCTACATTCCAAATTCTGGCACACCCTTAGTCCCTGGTGCCTATGACTCAGTCCCCTGGTCAACCTGAAACTGAAATTCCAAAGACCATGTAATTCAAGAAATAGTGTGCACCCACTGTACACAAAGGTGCAAGACTGTAAACCTGAGAAAAGAGGGCGTGCAAAGGAGATTGAGGGCTTCCAAGGCGGTGCTAGCGGTCAAGAACCTTCCTGCCAGTGCAGAAGATGCAAGAGACTCGGGCTAGGATCCCTAGGGTGGGAAGATCCCCTGGAGGAAGGCATGGCAACCCACACCGGTATTCTTGCCTGGAGAATCCCATGGACAGAGGAGCTTGGCGGACTACAGTCCATAGAATTGCAAAGAGTCAGACACAACTGAAGCGACTTAGCACAAAGAACAAAGGAAATTTGAGAAAAATCACTGATCAGGGAAGAAGGGAAAGATACAGGAGGAGAGGACTTATGCAACCCAAAAGGTAAGACAGATTGGAACCCAAAAGAAAGACGAATGTGTCAACATTCTCAGATGTCACAAGAGGCTGGAAAGCTGAGACTCTAGAAGATAATAAAATTCTTACTGAATAAATGCAAAGTACTGGGATCAATGAACAAAATTATTAACATCTTGAATTATTTATGTTTAGAATAATTTTGCTTTGTGAACGTATTTGCTAAGAGTAAGTTTCAGTTCTATTAATTGTATTACCAACTGCCCTAAAATCCAGAGTTGATTTTTTTTCCTTTTTCCTTCTGAAAAATAATATAATAATTCCCAAGTCCAGCTGCTCATGACTGTGGTCATAGGCATGGTTGCACAGGCCGTGCACTGCACAAGAGTGTCCCAGCTAGGGGAGGAGCATTCACCTTGGGGATGTACAGACCTCAGTTCCCAGTAGGTGGCAGTCAAGTGTCTTATTCCAACGAAATAAACATATTACAACAATTTTCTACAAGATGGAAATAAAAGGTCTTAAAGAAGGACCAACTTTTAAATTCCCAGAATGCACTAGGTGGGTTAATGAAAGCCCCAAATGTCTTTCATCTACTTTCCAGTCTTCACAAATCAGACTCACGTAACATCTTGCTACAATAGCTTCCAAACGGATCCCCTCATCTCTCCACATTTGAGTCCAGAAGTAGAGTCCTACTAATACGACTTCTTTTCCAAAAATTCTTCAGGGGCTCTATGTCATACAGTCTTTTCAACCTCACATTCAAAGCCCTTTGTGACCGCACCCCTAACCTTCCTTTCTACTCTCCCCTAATCCACAGGAGGTCCTCCACTCCCTGTGCTGCACTTTACATCTATCTGTCCTTCCTTCCCTTCCCTGCTGTCTTAGCTCATTTCTTCTGCTGGGAATTCTCTCCAAACTCCGTCCTCCTGCTAGAAGTTCTAAATTACACTAAGCATTATATTTGGCGGAGAGGTTTTGCATGACTAAGTATTGTCTTCAGCAAGCATCCAAAAAAGGATTTCCCCCTTCTTGGCTTTGGTTGCTTTTCTCTTATTTATTGGTATATAACAAGCTATCCCAAACTTATGAGTTGAGAAATGACTATTTGTTTTCACACCTCTGGCTCAGCAGGTAAAGAATCTGACTGCAATGTAGGTCTCAGACCTGGGTTCAATCACTGGGTTGGGAAGATCCCCCAAGGGAAAGGCTACCCACTCCAGTGCTCTGGCCTGGGGAACTCCATGAACGTATAGTCCATGGGGTCACAAGAGTTGGACATGATTGAGCAACTTTCACTTTTCACACCTCACGTACTTGAGGGCCAGAAATCTGGGCAGGGCTGAGTGGTTCTTCTGTTCTGTGTGGTCACATTAGAGGCTTTGGTGTTGGTAACTGGTGATCACTAACTGGGCTAATCCAAAGGGTTCTCATTCCTCCTCCTTGTCATAGACCTTTAAGGTCTTCACTCTTTAAGGCCCAGCTCGAATCCCCCTTCCTTCTAAGAATCCATTCCAGGTCTTTCAGTCATGCTTAATCTCTCACTGTTTCAGATTCTCTGGTACTTTTTCTTCATTACAGTACTTTACCTACTAATTATCTTACATTAGGCTTTCATTTAAGTAAGACGAAAAAGAGAGAGAAAGCCAAAGGGAGCAAGAAAATGCTCTGACCCTATAAATGTCAACCAAACTTAAACAACAGACAGAAAATGCTCAATGTGACTGGAACTCTTTGTAGAATAAGTGGAGAAACAAAGTTTTATATCTAGACTGAGGCCAGAAGAGGCTGATCAAACAGAAGCAGACAGCCTACTTCACACAGGTATATAACTATGCTTATTCTACTTATGGACTTCTCGGGTGGTGCAGTGGTAAAGAATCTGCCTGCTAATGCAAGAGACATGGGTTCGATCCCTGGGTTGGGAAAATCCCAACCTGGGATTTTCCCAGGAAAGAAGCAGGGAAGGGAAGGAAGGACAGATACATGTAAAGTGCAGCACAGGGAGTGGAGGACCTCCTGTGGATTAGGGGAGAGTAGAAAGGAAGGTTAGGGTGCGGTCACAAAGGGCTTTGAATGTGAGGTTGAAAAGACTGTATGACATAGAGCCCCTGAAGAATTTTTGGAAAAGAAGTCGTATTAGTAGGACTCTACTTCTGGACTCAAATGTGGAGAAATGAGGGGATCCGTTTGGAATTTTCCCAGGAGGAGGAAATGACAACCCACTCCAGTAGTCTTTCCTGGAGAATCCCATGGACAGAGGAGCCTGGCGGGCTACAGTGCGTGGGGTGACAGAGTCAGACAGGACTGAGAGACTGAGCAAGCCCATGCAGTTACTATAAATTCTAAGAAAGACAAGCAAAATCAGGGGGAACAAGTTTAGTGTTTTCTGCCATTATACTTAATGAACATTAATATTGCATGTATTCTTGTCCTCAAAATGTACAAAATGGGAAAGTAAAATCCACATCTTACAGAATGACTTGAAGAGACACACTGCCGGAAGTGTGACATTATCCTAAGAACAAAACCCAGTAATTCATACTACCCAGGTCACACAACCTATATAAAAATGAAATTTTGAGCTAGAAAAGATATAAAAGATAAGTCTTCTTCACCTTACAATGGGGTTAATTAGGAACTATCCTAAGTCATAAATGCATTTAATACACATAACCTACTGAACATCATAGCTCAGCCTGCTGCTGCTGCTGCTAAGTCACTTCAGTCGTGTCCGACTGTGTGTGACACCACAGACAGCAGCCCACCAGGCTCCCTCCGTCCCTGGGATTCTCCAGGCAAGAACACTGGAGTGGGTTGCCATTTCCTTCTCCAATGCTTGAAAGTAAAAAGTTAAAGTGAAGTTGCTCAGTTGTGTCTGACTCTCAGCGACCCCATGGACTGCAGCCTACTAGGCTCCTCCGTCCATGGGATTTTCCCGGCAAGAGTACTGGAGTGGGGTGCCACTGCCTTCTCCATAGCTCAGCGTAGCCCAACTTAAATGTGCTCAGAATACTTATTTTGCCTGCAGTTGGGCAAAATTCTCTAACACAAATTCTATTTAATAATAAAGTGTTGAGTATCTTCTGTCATTTACTGAAGACTGTACTGAAAGTTAAAAACAGAATGGTTCTCAGTGTATCAGCTGTTCACTCTAATGATCATACTGCATATTGCTAGCCCAGGAAAAGATCAAGATTCAACATTCAAAGTAGTGTTCCTTTGAATACATATTTCACTGTTGTGAAGTTGAAAAATCTAAGTCGAACCATCATAAGTTAGTAGTTAGTGTCTGTAGTTCAGTCTTACTTTCTTTATGATGAAAAAACTGAGACCCAAAAATGTGGCTAAAAAGAATTGATCTCTTGTATAAAAATAAACAAAACTAAACTAAAGGTGCAAAGTTCTGTGAAGCAAAACCTGTACAAAATTTTATGTTGATGGCAGCACTGTCTGTGAGAGAGGCTGTAAATGCCTGCTGTGAGGAGAAGGGGTAGATGAATTATCGTATCTTCAAGCAAAGAAACACTATACAGTGGTTAAAAGGAATGGATCAAATGCATTATCAACAAGGACGAATCTGACAAATACAACACTGACGAGTAAAAGCAAACTGCAGCAGAATACAAATAAAATGACAGCACTTCTATAACCTTTCAAAACAAGCAAAGCAATACAACATATAGTTTGGAATTACATAGCACATGGGTAGAAGTATAAGACAGGGGACTGAGTGGTGGCTTCTATGGGGGTTGCAGGGTACACAGGCAGCTTCCACGGTAGCCATCCATTATGTTTTGCTTCTAAAAGCTGGTGGCAGACCCATGGATGCTCACATTATGCTTCATAATTTTCATGAAGCTTCAGTTCGGTTCAGTCACTCAGTCATGTCCAACTCTTTGTGACCTCACAGACTGCAGCACGCCAGGCTCCCCTGTCCATCATTAACTCTTGGAGCTTACTCAAACACATGTCCATTGAGTCGGTGGTATCATCCAACCATCTCGTCCTCTGTCATCCCCTTCTCCTCCTGCCTTCAATCCTTCCCAGCATCAGGGTCTTTTCAAATGAGTCAGCTCTTCGCATCAGGTGGCCAAAGTATTGGAGTTTC
This sequence comes from Nanger dama, assembly GCA_917880005.1. Classification (NCBI taxonomy): domain Eukaryota; kingdom Metazoa; phylum Chordata; class Mammalia; order Artiodactyla; family Bovidae; genus Nanger; species Nanger dama. The sequence continues at coordinate 46,360,321 of CAKJTW010000007.1, forward strand.
AGCTTCAACATCAGTCCTTCCAATGAACACCCAGGACTGATCTCCTTTAGGATGGACTGGTTGGCTCTCCTTGCAGTCCAAGGGACTCTTCTCAAGAGTCTTCTCCAACATCACAGTTCAAAAGCATCAGTTCTTCAGTGCTCAGTTTTCTTTATCATCCAACTCTCACATCCATACATGACCACTGATAGAACCATAGCTTTGACCAGTCGGACCTTTGCTTAATTTAACATAATAAAATTTCAAGATAGGAAAAGATGCATTAGGATATCTCTTACACTTTCATCATTTGAGATATTCACTATTAAAATTCAGCACAGAGACATCAAAACTAGGCAGATGTTGAGGAGTTCAAGACCACTGACATAAGTTATGTGAGACCAAGGAAGAGAAGTCATCTCTGGTTCTCAAAATAAGATAACAAAAACCACAACAACAAAAATCCAACTACTCAAACATACTTAAAAAATTTTTGGTACATAATTCACACTCCAGATCCTTCCCTCAACTTTTGTGTATTTATTTTAGAGTGCCCCTCCCCAATCCTCCCACTGTGAGGGGCCATGAGCAGAGGATAAAATATAACAGACTGCTGCAGTCTTTGCAAGGGTGACGGAGGCAGAACAAAGGGAAAACGAGGATTTAGGGAGCAGGTACTACAGCCCAGGCATTGAGAGCTTTGAGCTTTATCTGCATAGTCTACATTTTCTGTTTAACCCACACAATGCCTATGAGGTAAGGATGACTGTCATCTTCATTTCAAAAAGGTTAAAGGACTTTAGCAAGTGCTGGAGGGAGGATTCTAGCCAGAGCCAGACACATAATCACTGTGTTGCTCCCTTCCTGTCAATTCAAAATTATAATTAGCAAATATCTGTAAAATAAACTGGAGTAGGAAATGGCAACCCAGTCCAGTATTCTTGCCTGCTAAGTTCCCTGGACAGGAGAGCCGGAAGGCTACAACCCATGGGGTTGCAAAGAGTCAGACACGACTGAGAAACTGAGCACATAGCATCTGTAATTAAACCACCTTCCAAAAAATGTTACATCCAAATCACGTTTAATTCCTTTTAAAGCAGTTTGCTTTGGTAATGTGTAAGTATTTCCCCTTCTTGCACAGCGCAGAGAACTTTAGAGCTCACTCTCACAAAAGCACCTGTACTATGTCCACATGGTTGCCAAGGTTCAGAAACGAATACAAATAATAACAGAAGCAACTCCAAGGGGAATTTTCTTTGGGGGAAAGGATTAGATGGAAACATTCTAAAAAGTGAATACGGAGCACCATCTGAAATAACTGTTTTCACACATCTTGGATACCTCCTTATATGTACAATGATGTCCAAACCAAAGGCTCAAGGAGTCCTGAGTGTCTCAGGGTCTCAGAATCCCAGATAGCACCTTGAAGAGATCACTGACTGCCCTCCACTTGCTAACCATGGACACTGCCCCATCGCCCACCTCTTAGCAAAAGCAGCAACTCACCTCTCAGAGAAAGGCAAAATCCTATTCGTTTCAAACAAAAAGATTTTATGCATTTTTAGGTTGCCACAAAATAGATCAGCACGGGTGTTCCATCAAACTGGTCATCTCTCTGGGTGAGCAGGGACCCCACTCTGTGGCTGCATCCAGGAGTTTGGGGAAGACTCTTAGCATCACTCAAGCCAGTGATCCTAAACCCTGGCCACACCATAAAATCATCCAGAAACTTTAAAAACATTCTGAGCAGACTATTGCTCTGTATTATCATGATTGGTAAAACAACAGTGACTAAAAGAGGACATAAGAGAATGCTACTTTGATCTTAAAGGAGGCAAAGATTACTTGCACAGATCCAGAAAGTGTTAAGCAAAAGGGGAACAGATTGATCAATTCAACATTAACATGAACAATTAGTTTATTAAGAGACACCCTGAGGAGTGGGAAAGCAACCCTTAGGATGGAGATAACGGTGACCGAAACACATGTCAGAGAACAGGCGTCAGACCGCTGGGGACATCCCGCCACTAGAGGAGGGACAGCCAGCCAGAAGGCCAGGCTCTAGGTCAGGAAGATCCCTGGAGAAGGAAATGGCTATCCACTGCAGTATTCTTGTCTGAAAATTCCATGGAGAGAGGAGCCTGGCAGGTATAGTCCATGGGGTTGTAAAGAGTTGCACATGACTGAGCAACTCACACTTTCACACACAAGGGGGACATGCAAAGACAAAGATACCGGGCCCTCTTTAGAACCTCTATCAGGACATGCTAAGGGCAGCCTAACTCATCACCATGTGCACAGAAGAGCCGATAAGTGTCCCTTTTCTTGTAAGCCAAGAAAAGTCAGATCTTCTGTCACTTCCTTCATCAACAGTCTCAAATAATACTCCCTTCAGATCCATTTTCACTGCAATTCTCAGCTTCTCTGAGAAGCTCATTTTGGGGCCGTCCACCACAGAGAAGTCCAGCAACACCACATCAGGGTGGTCACTTCCCTAGTCTCAGGCACAAGAGGCCCTTGCTCCATTTCTCAGTAATCATCTTCACCCTTTCGCGACTCACTTCAGGGCATCCTTGGTTTTAGAATGTATTAAAGTTTCTCAGTCAGCTCTTCAGATTCTTTTCTTTTTGCTTACTTTGCCCCTGATTTCTTCAGTCCCATGGCCTGAACACAATGCTCTGACAAACACCACTTACTGAGAGCAACACGGTCCTCCTGTCCACTCGCTGTGCCCATCCAGCTCATTTATCAGTGATAAATGTGCGCTAGTCCACGATTTACAGCCATCACCATACCATGCTTTCTAATCTCTTCAGCTGTCAAGAATCACAAGTCCTCCAAAATTTTGCACTCTTAAATGTAAAGTTTAAACCAGTCACAGGAGCCTGCCTTATACTAACGGCACTAGAAGACTAACATTATGTACATGCAGAACCAACAAGTTTTCACATTTCATTAATTAAAACCAAAAAAAAAAAAAGTTTCACATTGATTACCACTCCACCTTAAAAAAAAAATCTTACATTTTACTGCAAAACTCTTCCTTTACTTTTCATAAGCTTGGAAACCATTTTGGTGTATCCTTGCCAAGGCAAAAGGCTTTTCCTTAAAACCTGGCATAGGCTGGAGTGCAGTGACAAGCACAGAGGCAACGCAGACAGCTTTTTCTCTTTTTGCACACTGATTTTTAAAAAGTGTCACCAGATGTGAAAGGGAAAATTTAGACTCTAAATTCTGAAATTTAATCTAGCAATAAAGAAGCACCCAAGTCTGAAGACACAGTGTACGTCAGCTATCTTCCACTGCACCACTTCCTCTTTCAAACTCCTTAAAATGTGCTCTTGATTACAGCGAGCCTGCAATAACTTTTACTTGGTCTAACAAGGTTTCTTTTACTTTAGCGGGTACTACTGGTGCAGCAACACAGGATTTCTTTGCTTTAAAAGGAGATGGAGGTGCTCAGATAAGTGAGAAACTCCGATTTGTAAATAGAGAGCTTTCTACTTTACTAGTGATATTTCTGACAGATTTGTTTATTTTTCTATTGAAGGATAATTGCTTTACAAAATTTTGTTGTTTTTTGTCAAACCTCAACCTGAATTAGCCACAGGCATACACATATCCCCTCCTTTTGAACCTCTCTCCCGTCTCCCTCCCCATCCCACCCCTTGCAGTTGATACTGAGCCCCTTTGAGTTTCTTAGCCACACAGGAAATTCCCATTGCCTATCTATTTTACATGTGAAATGTTAAGTTTCCATGTTACTCTCTCCATACATCACACCCTCTCCTCCCCTCTCCCCATGTCCATAAGTCTATTCTCTATGTCTGCTTCTCCACTGCTGTCCTGTAAGTAAATTCTTCAGTAGCATTTTTCTAGATTCCGTATATATGCATTAGAATATGGTATTTAGCTTTCTCTTTCTGACTTACGTCACTCTGTATAACAGGTTCTAGGTTCATCCACCTCATTAGAACTGACTCAAAGGCGTTCCTTTTTTATGGCGAGTAATATTCCATTGTGTATATGTACCACAGCTTCTTCATCCATTCATCTGTTGATGGACATCTAGCTTGCTTCCGTGTTCTAGCTATTGTAAATAGTTCTGCAATGAACAATGGGATACATGTGTCTCTTTCAATTTTGGTTTCCTCAGGGTATATGTCCAGGAGTGGGATTGCTGAGTCACATGGTGGTTTTATTTCTTGCTTTTTAAGGAATCTCCATACCATCTCCCATAGTGGCTGTATCAATTTACATTCCCAACAACAATGCAAGAGTGTTCCCTTTCTCCACACCCTCTCCAGCATTTACTGTTTGTAGACTTTTGACGATGGCCATTCTGACTGGTGTGAGCTTTGATTTGCATTTCTCTAATAATGAGTGATGTTGAGCATCTTTTCATGTGTGTGTAAGCCATCTGTATGTCTTCTTTGGAAAAATGTCTGATTAGGTCTCTTTCCCACTTTTTGATATGGCTGTTTTTCTGGCCTTGAGTTGTTTGAGCTGCTTGTATATTTTGGAAATTAATCCTTTATCAGTTGTTTCATTTGCTATTATTTTCTCCCATTCTGAGGGTTGCCTTTTCACATTGCTTATAGTTTCCTTTGCTGTACAAAAGCTTTTAACTTTAATCAGGTCCTACTTGTTTACTGTTGGTCTTATTTCCATTAATTTAGGACGTGGGTCATAGAAGATCCTGCTTTATGTCACTGAGTGTTCTGCCTATATTTTCCTCTAAGAGTTTTATAGTTTCTAGACTTACATTTAGGTCTTTAATCCATTTTGAGTTTATCTTTATGTATGGTGTCAGGAAGTGTTCTAATTTCATTCTTTTACGTGTAGGTGTCCAGTTTTCCCAGCACCATTTATTGAAGAGGCTATCTTTGCCCCATTGTATATTCTTGCCTCATTTGTCAAATATAAGGTAGCCATAGGTGCACGGGTTTATTTCTATCTTTCTATCTTTATTTCTAACAAGACTTTCTATCTAGTTCCATTGGTCTATATTTCTGTTTTTGTGCCAGCACCATACTGTCTTGATGACTGTAGCTTTGTACTACAGTCTGAAGTCAGGAAGATTGATTCCTCCAGCTCCATTCTTTCTCAAGACTGCTTTGGCTATTCGGGGTCTTTTGTGTTTCCATATGAATTGTGAAATTTTTTGTTCTAGTTCTGTGAAAAATGTCATTGGTAATTTGACAGGGATCACAATGAATCTGTAGATGGCATTTGATAGTACAGTCATCACTTCCTGGAAAATAGATGGGGAAACAGTAGAAACAGTGTCAGACTTTATTTCTGGGGACTCCAAAATCACTGAAGATGGTGACTGCAGCCATGAAATTAAAAGACGCTTACTCCTTTGAAGGAAAGTTATGACCAACCTAGATGGCATATTCAAAAGCACAGATATTACTTTGCCAACAAAGGTCCATCTAGTCAAGGCTATGGTTTTTCCAGTGGTCATGTATGGATGTGAGAGTTGGACTGTGAAGACAGCTGAGCACCAAAGAATTGATGCTTTTGAACTGTGGTGTTGGACAAGACTCTTGAGAGTCCCTGGGACTGCAAGGAGATCAGTCCTGGTGTTCTTCAGAAGGAACGATGCTAAAGCTGAAGCTCCAGTACTTTGGCCACCTCATGAGAAGAGCTGACTCATTGGAAAAGACTCTGATGCTGGGAGGGATTGGGAGCAGGAGGAGAAGGGGACGACAGAGGATGAGATGGCTGGATGGCATCACTGACTCGATGGACGTGAGTTTGAGTGAACTCCAGGAGATGGTGATGGACAGGGAGGCCTGGTGTGCTGTGATTCATGGGGTTGCAAAGAGTCGGACATGACTAAGCTACTGAACTGAACTGAACCCAGGAACATGGACTATCTCTCCATCTGTTTATGTCATCTTTGATTTCTTTCATTAGTGTCTTATAATTTTCTGTGTATAGTTCTTTTGTCTCCTGAGGTAAGTTTATTCCTAGATATTTCTTTTTGTTGCAATGGTGAATGGGATTGATTCCTTAATTTCTCTTTCTGATTTTTTTCATTGTTAGTATATAGAAATGCAAGTGATTTCTGTGTATTGATTTTGTATCCTGCAACTTAGCTAAATTTACTGACTAGCTCTGGTAATTTTCTGATACTATCTTTAGGGTTTTCTATGTACAGAATTATGTCATCTGAAAACAGTGAGAACTCTACTTATTTTCCAATCTGGATTCCTTTTATTTTTTCTTCTTGTCTGATTGCTGTAGCTAGAACTTCCAGAACTATGTTGAATAACAGTGGGGAAAGTGGGCACCCTTGTCTTGCTCCTGATCTTAGAGGGAATGTTGTCAGGTTTTCAGCATTAAGAATAATGTTTGCTGTAGGCTTATCATATATGGCCTTTACTATGTTGAAGTAGGTTCCTTCTATGCCCATTTTTTTGAAAAGTTTTAATCATATATGGGTACTGAATTTTGTCAAAGGCTTTTTCTGTATCTATTGAGATGATAATATGGTTTACATTGATTGATTTGCATATATTGAAGAATCCTTACATCCCTAGAATAAACCCAACTTGACCATGGTGTATGAGATTTTTGATGTGTTGCTAAATTGTTTGCTAAAATTTTGTTGAGGATTTTTTTCTTCTATGTTCATCAGTGATATTGGCTTGTAGTTTTCTTTTTGTGTGTTGTCTTTGTCTGGTTTTGGTATCAGGGTGATGGTGGCCTCAAAGAATTTTGGAAGTGTTCCTTCCTCCACAATTTTTTGAAAGAGTTTTAGAAGGGTAGGCATTCAGTTCAGTTCAGTCGCTCAGTTGTGTCCAACTCTTTGTGACCCCATGAATCGCAGCACACCAGGCCTCCCTGACCATCACCATCTCCCAGAGTTCACTCAAACTCACGTCCATCGAGTCGGTGATGCCATCCTGCCATCTCATCCTCTGTCATCCCTTTCTCCTCCTGTCCCCAATCCCTCCCAGCATCAGAGTCTTTTCCAATGAGTCAGCTCTTCACATGAGGTGGCCAAAGTACTGGAGTTTCATTAGCTCTTCTCTAAATGTTTGATAGAATTCTCTGGTGAAGACATCTAGTCCTGGGCTTCTGTTTTTGGGAGATTTTTTATCATAGCTTCAATGTCAGTGCTTGTAATTGGGTTGTTCATAATTTCTATGTCTTCCTGGTTCAGTCTTGGAAGAGTGAACTTTTCTAAGAATCTGACCATTTCTTCCAGGTTACCCACGTTATTGCCACATAGTTGTTTATAATAGTCTCTTATAATCCTTTGTATTTCTGCATTGTCTGTTGTAACCTCTCTTTTTCATTTCTACTTTTGTTTATTTGATTCTTCTCTCATTTTTCCTTGATGAGTCTGGCCAAAGGTTTGTCAATTTTGTTGATCTTCTCAAAGAACCAGCTTTTAGTTTTATTAATCTTTACTATTGCTTCTTTTCTATGATTTTTTTAAATTTTTTAAAACATTACACTTTCTCTACATTTATTCCTTTGTTTTCCTTCTCTACTGTTATTTTTCCCTTGCAGTTAACCTTTAATGTATATAAATCTTCATCTACCTCTATTTAATTTGCATATCTATTCTTTCTTTCTTTTCTTTCTTTCCTTTCCTCACAACACATTTGTTAGTTTTGTTTTCATTGCTTTATTCCACACTTGGCACCTTGCGTTAGTTTTGTTTGCCAGTTTGTGCTTTAGTTAGCTTTGTTCTTAACGGGTAAATATTATTTTTACTTCCTTTGTTTGCCTCAATCTACTGTACTTTATTTTAGTTGGACTGTTTTGACTTTGCTCATGGGTGTATATGTATATGTGTATATGTATATGTGTATATTCCATTATTTAAATTATTATTTGCCTGATTTAGTAATACAAATTGTCTAGGGTTCATTGTTGGTTTTTCATTTTTGGGTATTTGTTTTAATCTCACTTAATGCCATAACAAACTACTTGTGGAATCATCGTTCCTGACCAGAGATCAAGCCCTGAGCCTTTGGAGTGGGAGCACTGGCTCCAACACACTTGACTACCAGAGAACTAACCCTAAGGAGTATCAAATAGTAAGAACTCACAGTAAGGAAACCACTTGAATACCGGCATCACCCAACCGCCAGCAGCACCCTGTGCAGTATGCCTCATCTAAACAAACAAACAAAAATACAAACCCAATCATCAGCAGACAGGATTACCACCTCACTCAGCTTTGCCCATCAGAGGAAAAAAACAAGCAGGGGAAAAAAACCCTCAGCACAGATCTTGCCTTTTACGAAATGTACATAAACCACTGGACCAGTCTTAGTAGGGGAGAAACCAAAAGGAAGAAGGAATTCAATCTTGAAGCCTGGGAAAAGGAGGCCTCAAACACAATAAGTTAAAAGAAAACAAAATCCATATATATAATGAAAAGGCACAGAAATACTACACAAATGAAGGAACAAACTAGAAACACAGAGGCCCAAATAAATGAAGAGGAAATAGGTAAACTCCCTGGAAAAGAAGTCAGAATAATGATAGTAAAGGTGATGCAAACCCTGAAAGCAAAATGGAGGACATGCAAGAATCAATTAACAAAGACCCAGAAGAATTAAAGAGTAAACATACAGAGACAAGCAACACAGTTACTTAAATTAAAAATACTCTGGAAGGAATCAATAGCAGAATATCTGAAGCAGAAGAATGAATCAGTGATCTGGAAGAGAAAATGGTGGAGATAACTTCTGAAGAGCAGAATAAAGTAAAAAGAATGAAAGAACTGAGGATAGTCTCAGAGACCTCTGGGACAATATCAGATGCGTGAACATTCATATTATAGGTGTCCCTGTCCATGGGGTCGCTAAGGGTCAGACACGACTGAGCGACTTCACTTTCACTTTTCACTTTCATGCATTGGAGAAGGAAACGGCAACTCACTCCACTGTTCTTGCCTGGAGAATCCCAGGGACAGGAGAACCTGGTGGGCTGCCGTCTATGGGGTCACACAGAGGTGGACACAACTGAAGCGACTTAGCAGCAGCAGCAGTTAAGAACAAAACTAACTAAAGCACAAACTGGAAAACAAAACTAAAGCAAGGTGCTAACTGGGGAATAAAGCAATGAAAATAAAACTAAGAAATATGTTGAGAGGAAAGGAAAGAAAGAAAGAATAGATGCGCAAAGTTAAATAGAGGTAGATAAAGATTTATATACATTAAAGGTTAACTGCAAGGGGAAAAGAAGAGTGGGAAAAGCAAACTAAGGAATAAATGTAGAAAAAATAATAATAGATTTTAAGAATTAAAGGGGGGAACTCCACAGAACTGCAAAAGCCCAACATAGAGGCAGAGGTTTATCACAATAAAAAATGTGACTGAGAAAAAAAAAAAGCTACAAAGCTTAGATTTCATAGTGCCAATAAAAATGACAACTACAACAGAGGGGGTAAAAAAAGGGGGAAAAAAGTCTAAAAGAATCAATAGAATAAGTCAAAACATAATAATAAATGTTGTTTTTTTTTGAGTCACTGCTGTTCAATCCTTTTCCCAGCTGGGAGTCACAGTCCACCTCACCTCCCTCGGATGCCCTTCAACCCTGGGCTGATCTCTGGACCTGCTGTGGGGCAGCTCAGATTCTAAGCTGGTCCTACTCCTGTGTGTTCTCGCCTCCAATGTCCACGACTATCAGAACTAGTGCTTTTTTTTTTTTTGCAGGAGCTCTCAGTGTCCTTTTATATGTTCCACAGACACAGAGGCTGCCTAGCTGATCATGTGGATTTAATCTGCAGCTTGTACAGCTGGTGGGAAGGTTTTGGGTCTTCTTCCTTAGCCACACTGCCCCTGGGTTTCAATTGTGGCTTTATTTCCACCTCTGCACATGGGTCATCCACTGGGGTTTGCTCCTGAGGCTGCCCTGGAGGAATTGGGTCTGCCCCTGTGAGGGGAGGCGTGGAGGTGAGGCAGCTGCTTGGGTCACAGAGGTTCTGGCAGCACCAGGTACACAGGGGAGTTGGTAGCTAGGGCAGCAGGAATTACAGCGCTCTAGAAGGGCATGGTAACCAGTACTGGCCAGTGTGTTCCAGTACTCTTGCCTGGAGAACCCCCTGCCAGAGAAGCCTGATAGGCCACAGTCTGCAGGGCCGCAAAGAGCTGGATGGACTGAGTGACCCTGCATGCATAGACCTAAGATTCTTTTTGCCTGTGGCAGCTCTGACCCCATGAGAGTGTGAAGGTGGCATAGCTGCTTGGCTTGCAGAGACCCTGGCGGCACCAAGTGTGCTGGGTCACGAACTGCCTCCACCGCACGAGTTATGGCCCCATCAGAGTCTTTTTTTGAGCCTCTTGTAGCTGGCGATCAGGCCTCTTTGGCCAGTCTTTCTCCGTAGCTCCCCGCTTCCAGGCACTTAGAGGCTCCCTTGCCTAGGGTTCTCCTCTGTTGTTCCGCACATCAGGCACATAGAGGGGGCCCCTGGCTGGGGTCCTACTCTGTAGCTCAGCGCAACGAGTACTTAAAGAGGCACCCTAGATGGGGTTCTACTCTGTAGTTCAATGCGTCAGGCCTTTGATGGCCCAGCCTGTTTTTCAGCTGCGTATGCTGGTGTGCGTGGAGAGAGAGGCTATGGTGATGGTTCCACCCCCTACACTTGACTCAGCACTACTGCCTCGCTTCCATGGCTGTCCAGCTTTCCTCCACAGGCATCTCCCACCACAGTCTCCTCCCTCACATTCCCTCGATCCATCTCTCCGCAGTCAGCAGCAGCCCTCACCCTGGGATTGCTCCACAATCCCTAAACTCCAGCTCCCAGGCGCTGCGCCTTCCAGGGGACCTGCGTCCCTGTCTGAGGTTATGTGTGGCCGCAGCAAGGACTGTCTGCTTCTCATTCCATTTAGGCTGCCACAGATCAGCTGTTTCCCTCTCAGCCTTAAATGTTTCTCCTCTGAGTCAGCAAGTTGCCCTGATGTGGGGATGGGACTCCTGCCTCAGTTCCCCCACTCCTGAGGGCAGGGCCAGTTTACTAACACTCCTGTTTTCCCCCAGTTCCTTCCTCCCTACCGAGTTTTGCGTGGTTTTGCATATTCTTTTCTGCTGGTCAGGTATTCTCGTCAGTTCTCAGCTGGTGTTCGGCATGCACTTCTGTGTCTGAAGGTGTATTCCTGATGTAGCGTGGAGAGAGATGTACTCTACTTCAACCTACTCCTCCACCATCTTCACTTTTTCTGACGGAAATTTTTAGAAGAAAGAAGTACCTGTGCTTAATCCTCACATTACCAATGCATACATGGAGATCCTATATGGGAATGAAGGGAAGAGCAGTGAGGAAACAGGTCAAATCAGGCCACCTTCAATGCAGACTAAAGATTTCAGATTTTATTTTGAGATGGATTTCAAGCCACCAGGGGTTCTGAACAGAGGAGTGATATGATCTCACTTATACTTAAAAAAACATCACTTCAGTAACTGGGTGAAAAAGATTTACAAATAAAACATTAAGCTACTAATAAATGAATGAGATAAGTCTATAAGTTGCTAGGGAAAGATGTGCAAAACATATAGTTCATTTAAAAGTTAAGATACAGAACAGTATATGCATAGTATGACCCTCTTTACAGAAACATGTGTATGTATATACACACACACACACACACACACAGAGAAGCATGCATACATGTACCAGATTTCCCCAGATTTAAGCTGAAGTAAATTTTCCTACTCAAGTTGTTCTGAACATATTAAAATTTTTTCTAGTAAATGAGTATCTGTTTTAAATTTAGGTTCACTGAAATCATGTTTTAAAGGAATTAAACAAAATTTAAATGCAATTAAAAATTCAGTTCAATCAGTCACTCAGTCATGTCCGACTCTTTGTGACCTGATGAACTGCAGCACGCCAGGCTTCCCTGTCCATGACCAGCTCCTAGAACTTGCTCAAACTCATGTCCATCGAGTTTGTGATGCCATCCAACCATCTCATCCTTTGTCATCCCCTTCTCCTCCTGCCTTCAATCTTTCCCAGCACCAGGGTCTTTTCTAATGAGTCAGCTCTTCACATCAGGTGGCCAAAGTATTGGAGTTTCAACTTCAAGCATCAGTCCTTCCAAATGAATACTCAGGACTAAGTTCCTTTAGGATGGACTGGCTGGATCTCCTTGCAGTCCAAGGGACTCTCAAGAGTCTTCTCCAACACCACAGTTCAAAAGCATCAATTCTTCAGTGCACAGCTTTCTTTATAGTCCAACACTCACATCCATACATGACCACTGGAAAAATCATAGCCTTGATTAGACGGACCTTTGTCAGCAAAGTGATGTCTCTGCTTTTTAATATGTTGTCTAGGTTTGTCATAGCTTTTCTTCCAAGGAGCAAGCGTCTTTTCATTTCATGGCTGCAGTCACCATCTGCAGTGATCTTGGCGCCCAAGAAAATAAAGTCTGTCACTGTTTCCATGGTTTCCCCATCTATTTGCCATGAAGTGATGGGACTAGATGCCATGATCTTCATTTTTTGAACGCTGAGTTTGAAGCCAATTTTTTCACTCTCCTCTTTCACTTTCATCAAGAGGCTCTTTAGTTCTTCTTCACTTTCTGTCATAAGTGTGGTGTCATCTGCATATCCAAGGTTATTGATATTTCTCCCTGCAATCTTGATTCCAGCTTGCGCTTCATCCAGCCTGGCATTTTGCATGATGTACTCTGCATATAAGTTAAATAAGCAGGGTGACAATATACAGCCTTGACGTCCTCCTTTCCCGATTTGGAACCAGTCTGTTGTTCCATGCTTGATTCTAACTGTTGCTCCTTGACCTGGATACAGATTTCTCAAGAGGCAGGTAAGGTGCTCTGGTATTCCCATCTCTTGAGGAATTTTCCTCAGTTTTTGTGATCCACATAGTCAAAAGCTTTCGTGTAGTCAATAAAGCAGAAGTAAAAATTCAAAACTTGTCACATTTCAAGGACTCCATAGCCCCATGTGGCTAGCAACTACCTTATCAGACAAAACTGATCTAAACAACTATAGAAAACACATAGGAAACATCTGGAATTTAGAACTGAGGGCAAGGGAAGGGCTTTCTACCTCTCATGTGATACCTTCTGGAATATATATGCCAAATATAAACTTTTTTTTTCAAATTAAGAAGTATTAACTACAGACAGGGGCAGATCCAACCTGTAAGGAATCTATCTGAAGCTTATACAACTTTTAAAGTCCTTTTAAAGAAGTCAAATATAATATTATGAAATACAAAATCATATTAAAAAATGAAAATGCATTTAGAAGTGACCAAATTCACAAATTTTATAAACACCTGAAAATACGACAAACATGATAAAATCCAGAATATCATCCTATCTTTATTAATTAATCACTTAGCAAAATTCTATAATTCTTTCCCTAAAAATTTTGACTACCACATTGTGACAAATGACAATTTTATAACTTTCCATATATATATACAAAAGTAGAAAATGAGCTAATCTTTCTTCTAATCATGGTATAGCAACATAGTTGTTTAGAAATATACGTCTAGGAAAGGTTCATTTAACTTCACAACTCATGTTGAGTCAATTTTTAGGATCATTGCTGAGGTTTGGGAAAACTTCTATAGACTTTCTTTCATATGTAAGCTGCAAAATGTCAGGGCTTTCCAGTTTCTTATGTGATGACTAACCCCAAATACCTTTCAAACTGCAGGCATTTTTTAACTATAAAGCTCACTGCAGCATCATACTAAGAAGTTTTTGTTCTTTTTCCATATTACTATACTGTGGTCAAACCAGCAAGAAACATAACTCTTTTCCCAGCGTATCTCTGTCATTCATTGCTTTTCATTAACTGGATTTTCAGACAATCTCATACCTATTTATTCTATTTGAAAATTTTCTCTTCTCAAATGAATTACAGCTTTGAGGATAATCTGAAATTTCTTTTACAATATACTTTGTGTCATCAGAATCGTTTTTCATCATTTATTTTTATTTCTTTAGTTTTATGCTCCATTATCTGAATTTACTCAGTTCTTTAATAAATAAAGGTAGTAGTGGTGAAGAAAGAAGTAACCCTCCATATACGTTTACTTTGGGAATCTAATTTCTCAGTTGTCTTACTGAAACGCTCTTGAAACATCTTTCAAACTGTACTTAAAGCTCTATATTCCCAGCTCAACTTTCCTCTAAGCCAGGTCCTCAAAAAAAAATGCCTGTCATTAGTCCAAGCAATCTAACATGTGAGGAGATGTGATGGAAGGAGGGTCAGAACAGGAAAGGGCAAAAGAGACAGCAATTTTAACTAATTGTGGTTTAGATATCTTAAAATTCTTCAGATCTTGTAAAAACATGTGGTCCTGTGAACACAAAACTGGGGGTCTTCCCAGGGCCTTGGAGGGGGGTCTGTGCAAGGAAGGGGCCCTGAAACCTAAACCCCCATCAATTTAGCTCCTGGTAAACTTGCCTCTGATTACAAGTAAACAGAGGAGTCAGAAGACCCAGCTTAAGTCAAAGGTCCTTAGCTTAAGGAGTTAGGTGATTCTCCCCACCTGTCCCTGCACCTTCAGAGCGAATATTCTATTTTAGGCTGAAGTACACTTCTAGGAGGTCAGAGAGCAAATTCTAACTTTCTTCCCCACTTGACACAGTTACAATCACTTCATCTGAGATTTTACCAAAGTTGAGGTTCATACAAGCTGAAATCTTAAATGACTAAAAATTTCTATTTTTCAGAACTTTCCTCAGTTTTATTTAGTTTCCCCAATCCATTGTTTGGACGGATGCATTCAGCCTCTCTTTCTGAAAAGCTCTCTAAAGGGCTCTCTAAAGCCCTATTTTAACGTAACAACTCTGAAAGTCTCATTTGCCCCATAGGTCAATGAAATAAAAACAAAAACAAACTCCATGATACGGGCTAAAGCCAGGACACAGTACAGTTAGGGTGGACAAGAGTCATCACAGAGATCAATACTTCATTACTGGAAGCAGTGAAACTAGGGGCACAACGCAGGCCAGAGTAACGACGACGCTACAGTCACACTGCTCAGCCACACGCAGGGCGAAGCCTGCACAGCATCGTGTGGGGACGTGCGCGTTCAGTCGTGTCTGTGACCCACAGCCTCTAGCTCTCCAGGCTCCCCTGTCCACGTGATTCTCCAGGCAAGAATACTCGAATGGTAGCCTTTCCCTTTCTCCAGGGTATCTTTCCAACCTAGGGATCCAACCCCGTCTCTCCTGTCTCCTGCACTGGCAGGCGGACCCTTTACCACTGCACCTCCAGGAAGTCCCTGGAACATATCTATAAAGTAGGAATCACAGCTGGCTTTTAACACAAAAGAAACTGTTTCCAGTTTCTCTTTATGACTCATCTTTTATTTTTAATAAAGAGTCCCAAGGTCGTCTTATGTTATGTTAGTCACTCAGTCACGTCCGACTCTTTGTGACCCTGTGGGCTGTAGCCCGACAGGCTCCTCTGTTCATGGGATTCTCCAGGCGAGAATACTGGGTGGGTTGCCATTTCCTTCTCCAGGGGATATTCCCAAGTCAAGGATGGAACCCGGGTCTCCCACACTGCAGGCAGATTCTTTACTATCTGAACCACCAAGGAAGCCCAGGATCTTATTGGGGGTCATCATTTCTTAAATACTTTATTGACATGATTTACTATCTCACTCTTGGAAATCAAGCAATAGGTTTCAGCTACTGCTTTCATCAAATTCTGTCAAATCTGAAAAATAACAATACTTAAGAGCACAAACTTATAGCCAAACTGAATGTGTTCAAAACCCAGCTTAGCCACTTTCTACGTGTAGTTTTGAGCAAGTCATTTAACTTCCTTGTGCCTCAATTATCTTATCTCCAAAACAGGGATAAAATGAGATAGAGATGCTGTGAACATTAAATGAAAATTTGTGTTTATAAATACTGAGAACAGCATGTGATTCACACTAGGGCTGTATACATGTCTGTTAAATATAAGAAAAATATGAACCCATGTGTAATATGAAATGGGAGTGGCCAGAGAAGCTGAAATCAAGATATTCATACTAGTCTGAGTGGAGTTTTACTATCTTCCATCATGTTGTAAATTTCAAACTGCCAAAGACAGTTAATTCAAAAGAAAACAAACAGAATTCTGAGCCAAACAACTTACACACTCTCAGTCCTTTATCTATCCCCCGATCACAAGGTAATCAGACATGCATAAGCAGCTTGGGGTAACAGAGCCTGAGGAATATGAAATGGCCTCTAGCTGGGAAGGTGGAAAGTAAAGTGTTAGTCACTCAGTCATGTCTGAACCCCATGGACTATAGCCTGCTAGGTTCCTCTGTCCATGGAGATTCTCCAGGCAAGAATACTGGAGTGAGTAGCCATTCCCTTCTCCAGGGGATCTTCCCAGTCCAGGGATCAAACCCGGGTCTCCTGCATTACAGGCAGATTTTTTAACATCTGAATCACCAGGGAAGCTCTAGGTACATCATTTAATTTCATAGAACTTTGTTTTCTGTATTTGGGCAATGGGTAAAATGCTGTCTGAACTTAAGATATATGCTAAAATCACATTATATAAAACATACATAAAGAGCTATTATGTAGTCCAGCCATCTAGCAGATGCTCAATAAATAGGTTATTATTACTATTGCAATCAACCATTATGCTGTTCATTAACATACTTCTTTCTATATTATACTGTGTATTAAAGATCATTGCCCCTCACCATTCTAGCAATATAATTAAGAAAATCTATCTTCCCTATTCACTTTTGTTAAAACTGTCAAACATAATCAATGTCTGACCTTGTCCTGGACTAAGATTGAATAACACGGGTGAAAGAGATCCTTCATGGGTATTTATGAATGCAAATGTGACATACAAGGTCCTTTCATTAGTACTTAATGTTATTAAAGTTTTTACAGAACTTAGATAAACTATCACAGAAAAGAATAATTGTATCTTAGATTTCTTCATAATAGCAGTTTCAGTTTATGCCACCTTTTGTGAGAACTTTCAGAATCTTAATATATGCTACTCTGAATCTTTTCATTATATCTGCATATTAGATCAGAGCAAGTATCAATGCCTGGTTTTATTTTAGAAAAATACGAGGCTAAAGATTTATGACTTGCCCTCCTAAACATACCAAGAAGGGAGTTCACATAATTCCTCACTATTTCTGGAGGAAGTCTTTGCCGCCAGTACTGAGAATGTTATAAAATTAAATATAAAAGGCTCAGATTGCTAAATATTCTGTAAGCTATGAAAAAATACTTAACCCACTCCCATTTCTGGAAAATGAATTAACTAATGTCCCTCAAATATTTTCCCTTGCATTAGATGGAAACAGTTCAAACCCAAAGAAGACACATAGCTTTAACTTGGAATGTTGGCTGTTAGTGTGTGCACCGCTGGAAACTAATTAAATTGCCTTGTATGCTCATTTAAGTGAGATTATAAAAAAATCAGAAAAGAGTCCTTCAAGGAAAAAAGAATGTCAGAATTATTTAAATTAATTTAACACATTAAATCTCACTGCATTTATTGTGGAATTGTTAGAGCATGCATGTTAACTTCAGAAAAAGTAACTGATAAATATTTTCCTTGGACTCCCACATAATTTTGCTTCAAATCTGTTATAAAACACCAACACCAAGAGTGGAAAGGCTATAGGCTAGAACTTTTAGAAGCACTGGCAAGGGCAATTTTTGAAAAACAAAAGAAAAAAGTAAACGTAAAATGAATGCAATCACGATGAATTAAGGGAAGAGGAGACGAGGGTAGAGGAAAATCTTGCATGATGGGGCTTTTTCAGTACAGCAATAGAACGGGGTGCAGGGCCTTCCCTGGTGGTCCAGTGGTTAAGGATCCGCCTGCCAAGGCAGAGGGTGTGGGTTCCATCCCTGGTCCTGGGACATCCCACGTGCCGTGGGGCAACTAAGCTCTGTGCCACAACTACTGAACCAATGGGTCCTCGAGTCCGAGCTCTACAACAAGATAAGCCACAGTAGAGAGAAGTCTGTGCACCACAAGCAAGAGTAGCCCCTGCTCGCTGCAACTAGAGAACACCTGCATGCAGCAAGGCCCAGCAACACCAAAAATAATGAAACACATTTTAAAGAGTATTTTAAAAATGGGATGCAAAGGGATATCCGGAGTGTATGGAAGCTGGGGTTAGACTCATTGATGACCACGCCTGGTTCTAGGCTGACAGACTTTAACTCCAAAGTATTACTGTACTAAGTGTTATATTCTTTCCCCTACATTTTTCATATTGAAAATAACAGGAGGAAAAACTTAAAACTTATGTATTAAAATGTACTACTGTTTTCAGAAGAGCAACATGACATACAGCATTTAAACACTTTTGAAAAAGTAAAACACATTTCACAAACCTTGGTAAAGAGGTGCATCAGCATGATGGCTGTGTTATTAATACACACCACAGCACAATGCTGATTGTGTGTGCACAGCACAATGCTGATTGTGTGTGCACGCTAAGTTGCTTCAGTTGTGTCTGACTCTTTGAGACCCTATGGACTGCAGCCCACCTGGCTCTTCTGTCCATGGGATTTTCCAGACAAGAATACTGGAACAGGTTGCCATGCCCTCCTCCAGGGGGTCTTCCCAACCCAGGGATGGAACCAGAGTCTCTTATGTCTCCTGCATTGGCAGGTGGGTTCTAGTGCCATCTGGGAAGCTATAATCAATGCTGATTACTTTGCTGTAAATGTAAATCCAAGGCAAAGATAAGTCCTATCACACTTGCTTCTTAAAAAAAAAAAAATTATAGCCTCTCTAACAAGAGGATTGAGTGATTAATTCATATTCTCTAATTCTGGGATTGGTCATCTAGTTCTATAGAATCAGTAATTTAAAAATCCCATCATTAGCTCCATAATATTTCTATAAATCTTTATTTTATGAATAGGTACTAAATTTATATTATGCCCTAATCCATGGAACAGAGTTTGGTTTAACCTCATGACAGACAATTTCATATTAAAGATAAACATTAGCAATAAATAAAATATTAATTTTATATATAAACAATGCATATAAGAAAACATATAATGCCCCATAAGATTATACTTTGTTCCCCTATTTTCTGACCCAGAAACAGCACATTTTCTAATAATTTAATGGTGCAGATTTAATTTCTATACTTTCTACCAAGAATTCAGGCAAACTATCCTTTTCCTTCAAGGGAAATTACTGGTTAAACTGAAAATAATGACAGACAAATTTTCAGTTATAGAGAAAAATAGTTACAAAGAGAAACTCAGCAAACGGCAATGAAGATTTTCCCATTTCTCAAAACCTTGACCGAGTGGGACTCTGTGTTTCAGATGAAAGGACCAAACTGTTCCATCTCTGCTCTGTTTTGAGTTACTACTCTCGCAGACTTTCTGGCAGTTTCAATTGGTTAAAAGATTTTTTTTTTTTTTTAATTTCTGGGCAAAAATGTATTTCATAATTGTTAACTATCACAATAACCCAAGATTTGAAGATCTCTGGGTAGCACAGCAAAGCAGTGGGGAAACAAAAGAAAACATTCTGTATTACCTAGTGACCTTCCCAACTCACTGGATATTTTTGAGCCTCAGCTTTCCTCATCTACAAACCAGGATAAAAGCATCTGCTCTGCCTTGTTCTAGAGGTTTCTGAAAGGACTGAATAAAGTAGCAGGCATGAATGCTCTCTAAGACAAAGTGTTCAACAAATGTGGCAGTATTAATAATAGCAAAAAATAAAAGTGATTATTAATGAAATGAAACATTTAACTGTAATTGGGCTTTCTAGGACTAGGACGTTTTTAAAGAATTTTTAAAATTATAAACGAAAAAGGGAGAGTGACTTTTCTAAAAGGTAACTTCAAAAAAAAAAACAAAAAAAAAACCACACCAACAATTCTGAGCAAAACAAGGCTAGAGTTGTCCTCTACCCAGGGACAGACATCAAAACATCACTACGTAATATCCTCCCATGGCAGTGCCAAAACAATAGTAGAATTTATCAACCTCTTGCATCTCTATTATTTAGGAAAAAGTCCTCATGGCCTAGAGGCTAATGAAGGTATCTCATTACTAATTCTCACTGTGCAGTTGAAGGCCACTTTGCCTACTGAACAATCAACAAAGCCATTTCTAATTCGATATATGAAGTATCAAAAACATGGTAATAACTTCCAGTAACAATTTATACACACACAACACACATAAACAGACTCCATTTTTTTAAAAGGAATATAAACATCTTAAAGCATTCTTTTAAATCTACAGGACCTTAATCCCTGAAGATAGCAATAAAAAGGGGGACTGTTTGTATATATTGTACCAAAATAATGAGAGATTTCCAAGTTTGTGTTTGAAGTTCTTTAAACATTAAGGTGGTCTTTTTAGGGAGTCGAGAGATAAAGGCTTAAAACACTTTTCGGGACAGAGCATTTGGTTGGCATTCTGCCACTTTCTACACCAGATAATTTCAGTTGCTGCTGTTTGTCTCATATGTTTTTATTTTCCCTCTAGGGAAGTCAAGGCTTTTTCACTTGCAGGCAAATTTCACTGTAGCTCTGCTAACTACTTTACAAGGTGATAAGCATTCACAAGAGGCTTTTATTAGACCAGTAGCAAAAGCAAAAGCTATGTGCACATATTTAGACAACATGTGTGAAATGGAAAACTTTAAACGTATGAGAGTTCCATGTTAACCTACTAAAACTGCATATCCCACAAAAAATCTGGGGCAGAAAAAGAAACATGCTAAATAGCCTCAAATATAAACTGACTGTGTATTTTCCTTGCCTTCAACTCAACATAAGAGCTTGTTTAATTAACCATGTCAACTCCTGCATCTGCTAACCCACTGCCATCTGATTTTGCCCAGAGTATGTTCCACCGCCTCTCCCATATCACTTTTCCAAATCAGTTTTACAAAGCTAGAACAGAAACCCTGCTTTTATCAAGTTTCTTCCATTTGGTTCCACAAGTAGTGTCCCAAAGAAATAAATGGTCTGAACTCGATGGTACACTCAAGCTATAAGGGCAACTAAGCATTCAAATATGAGACCATTAGTTAAGATAAACTAAAGTTCAAAAGTATAGCCTATTCCTTCTCCAGCAGATTTTCCCTACCTAGGAATCAAACTGGGGTCTCCTGCATTGCAAGCAGATTCTTTACCAACTGAGCTGAGTGATGCCCTAATCTAAGAAGGAAAAGAGTTATCATAAAGGTACCAGTCATGAAGGTACCCAGTCATGAAGGCTTTGAGGTAGGCCCTGGATTCCAGATAAGACTTGAATAAGAGGAGAAAAGAAACGGTCTGGGGAAATGACAATACTGTTCCAACACGACCAGCTTCCAGGGCTCAAAGAGACTGAAAAAGAGCTCTCTGACGAGGGGCGATGCCAAGTGCAGGGACACAGAGTATTTGTTAGAAATCACTGCACCAGACTAGCTTTCACACATCATGAAGTCAAATAGACTCAGAGATGTTCAAGTCTGCAAACTTTACTTGCAAGTTTATATCATAAATCTAAAAACTAAACTCTGCTTGTTTTGTGAAGACACAGTGCTTTTCCTGACGATGTAACTTTTCCCGACCTGTCCACTAGACTGTATGCTTACTGAGACTGAGTTCCACCTTATGTCCACCAGAGGTTGGTTCCGGTGTCCAAGACAACAGCAGGATCCAAAATAAATGCTTCCTGAATGCTATGGCACAGAGTGTAGGACTAGGAAATGGACTTTGTTGGCACAGAGTGATGAATGTATAACCTTTGTCGGCTTGTCACTGATAGGGACATCCCAAAATGAGACCAGAATTTCTCAAAATAACATCACAATGTAATTAGAAATCAGAAAGAAGCAATAGACATGAGTCTGAGTAAGCTGCAGGAGTTGGTGATGGACAAGGAAGCCTGGCGTGCTGCAGTCCATGGGGTCACAAAGAGGTGGACACCACTGAGGAACTGAACTGAACTGAAGAAGCAACAGAATCTCAAAAAGAAAGACTTATGAAAGGCAAGCTACAGAATGGGAAAAAATAACTGCAAATCATATATCTAACAGACTTGTATCTAGAATATAAAAAGAACTCATAACTCAGTAATAAAAAGATAAATACCTACGTTAAAAACAAGGAAAATATCTGAATAATCATTGGTCCAATGAAAAGAATAAACAAATGGTCAATAACCACATGAAAAAAATGCTCAACATCATTAGCCATCAGTTAAGTGCAAATTAAGCCATAATGAGCTATGACTTCCTATCCACTAGGATGAGTACAATCAAAAGGATAGATATTAACAATTAATACTGACCAGGATAATTGAGAAATTGGAACTTGCACACTGCAGTTAGAATTGTAAAATGAGCCAGTCCCTTTGCAAAACAGTATCAGTGAGTGAGTGAAGTCGCTCAGCCGTGTCTGACTCTTTGCAACCCCATGGACTGTAGCCTACCAGGCTCCTCCATCCACGGAATTTTACAAGCAAGAATACTGGACTGGGTTTCCATTTCCTTCTCCAGGAGATCTTCCCAACCTAGGGACTGAACCTGGGTCTCTGGCATTGTAGGCAGACGCCTGAGCCATCAGGGAAGTTCGAAAACAGTAAAACAAACAAACAAACAAACAAACAGGCTGGAGTTTTTTCAAATGGTTAAACACAGAGTTACCATATGACCCAGCAAATCCACTGCTGGGTGTATACCCAAGAGAAATGAAGACATATCTACTCAAAAACCTGTACACAAACATTCAAAGCAGCAGTGGTAATATTAGCCAAAAAGTAGAAATAACTCAAATGTCTATCCACTGATGAATGAATAAACAAAATGTGGTATAGTCATAAGATAGAATATCATTCAGTAATAAAAAGGAATGGAATAACCATATACGTCCCAACATGGATGAACCTTGAAAAGGAAAAGCAAAGAAAAAAGAAGCCAGTCAGAAGAGATCAAATAGACTGCACGACTTCCCACAAAACAGAGGTCTCTAAGGACAGAAAGCATGGGGGAAATGAAAAGCAACTGCTACTGGGTACAGAGGTTTTTTTTAGAGTGATGAAAATTTTCTAGAATTGATTGTATAACTACACAACAACTGCTCAACTCTGTGACTATATTAAGCGCCATTGGACTGGACACTTTAAGTAAGTTAATGCTATAGTATGTGAATTATATCTCATTAAAGATTTTATTCAAAAATATAGTTTCTGTTTCAGGTGATGAAAGAGTTCTGGAAATAGTGGTATTAGTTTCACATTATAAATGTAATTAATAACACTAAATTGTAATATTTTAAATGGCTAAAATGGAAAATTTTCTGTCATATATATTTTACCACAATAATTTTAAGAAAACACTGCAGAATGGAAAGAAAATTACTATCTTTCTCCAGTTTTAATTATGAGTAGCTTCTTTCTTCAGTATAATCACTTTGTCCAAAGTAGGAAAATCCGACATCTAAAATATTTTATCAGCCCATATATATACAGAGGGAAACTACTAACATGATTTTGGTGATTTTATTGAAATAAATCAATCAGTGTAACATTAAAAAACTGTAAAAGATATCAAAATCAAATGCATTCTTTTCACTTTTATAATTTATGAACTTTTTATTTGTGGTTCTTAAACCTTTACCACTTTTTGACAGATGATGCTTGCTAACTGCCTTACTATTTTCTGTTATGGGGAAATAACTGACTATTTCACTTCAGGTTTTAAAAGACAAGCATTTCTACTAACTATCCTTTGCTAATTCTGTTGTGCTGGATTTTGTGTATCATTTCACACTACATTTATCCTCCTACTTGGATTTTAGAGCAACTTATTAGCAAGTAAGTGAACTTGTATATATTTCATTTTGACTCACCAGCGAAATCTGATTAAGTTGCTCCTAATCAATTCTATTATAGACAGATAAACAGAAATGCACATTGATGTGAGTAAACTAAAGATAATACTTAAGCACCTCTTTCAGGTCTTAACAGGTATGTATCAACACATACACAGACAGACAGACAGACCAAGGAAAAATAGCCTAATGCATCCACTGCAAAAGTCGTGTGAAAGTGAAGTGAAAGTCACGTGCGACTCTTTGCGGCCCCATAGACTATACAGTTCATGGAATTCTCCAGGACAGAATACTGGAGTGGGTAGCCTTTCCCTTCTCCAGGGGTCAAACCCAGGTCTCCTGCACTGCAGGTATATTTTTTACCAGCTGAGCCACCAGGGAAGCCCAAGAATACTGGAGTGGGTAGCCTATCCCTTCTCCAGGGGATCTTTCTGACCCAGGAATCGAACCAGGGTCTCCTGCACTGCAACCAGATTCTTCACGAACTGAGCTACCAGGGAAGCCCTTTACAATAAATATTTCTCTCAAGTCTTTTCTAATACACTGAGAATTACTGTTTTAACATGATTGAATTTGAATGTAGAGTACTTTGATGGGTTTAGTTTCCAAACAAGCCTATGACGACAGAAAGAAGAGTCAATATTCTACCACTGTATCTTTTTAAACAAAAAAAAGCATCAATATCAGAGCTGGAAAAATTAAAGCACCAAACAACAGTAACTTTGTCACCAATCAAGCTTATTTTGGATAAATGAATACAGAATTTCAAATTTGTGGTCATTCATATCTATCTTCTTTTCACTTAACAATCTTGAAAACCACTTTACCTAAAACTTTGGGTCCCTAATGTCTGGCTCATTTATTAAAAGAATTGATCAATTAATCCTTCTAAGAAGTTGCGACTTACAAAAAGCACCTTGAGAAACAGAGTAAAAATATTGATATAAATTATGCCTTGATTAAAAATTTTTTCATATTTATGAACATTTAAAGAATATTATATATGATTTTTAAAAATCTCATTTTCTGTGATGAAAAAGAAATGCTAGTCTTTTTCAGATGAGAAAAAAAGACTGATAAACACTGGATGTAAGGGCCAGGAGACTCTATAAATAACATTTTTAGTAAACTTTTAAGAAATATATGTATTAAGTGCACACTCTATAAAAGATATTTTCTTAATCATTTTACATACCATTTTACATCATTTCATTTAATCCTAACAAAATATTTGTGCAGTAGGTATTCATTATGTACAGCCATTTCAAACATGGGAAATCTAAGGAAGAAGAGATTAAGGAGCCTGAACAATTGTGCAGGAGTGAGAAATAGAACTGGGACTGAATCCAAGTCCATGCTCTTTCCATTACACCATTCTTTCTTCCACTGGTAAACACTCTATCATTTACTAAGATAATTCAGTAGCATCAGCTATTACAACTGCAAACATGCTCAGGGAATACCACACATTTTCCTGCAGTCTAATGGGCTCATCTATATTTACCCAGCTAGGAAGGGGAAATCACACTTTGGCAAAGCAATCCTACTGTTACACGTTTGACACATCAGAACAAAGAAGTAAACAAAACTATATCAAACTCAACCTTTTTAAAATTAATTATTTTAATTGGAGGATAATTACTTTACAATATTGTGATGGTTTTTGCCACATTCAACCAACATGAATCAGCCACAGGTATACATAAACTCAGCCTTAATATTCATATTTCTTAACGTCCTACTAATCCAACCAGCAGAGGCAACTTAATAATAACACATGGAAAACAGGATGACAATTTTATAAAAATAATTTCTACTTGGATTCTGCATGTTGTATATTTCCCATTCTGTGTGTATTTTGTACACATATTTGAACAGGTCTTTTTATTTTATTAGGTGTTTGTTTAAAAACTGACTCCAAAAGGTCATCTCATTCGTTAATTTCATTTTTAAGTTATAGTGAGATTTATTTTTTTGATACAATATATTAAGAAGGCATTTTCTAGGGGAAAAAATATATGTATATTCATATATAATGGGGCTTTCCAGGTGGCTCTAGTGGTAAAGAACCCACCTGTCAATGCAAGAGACACGGATTCAAGCCCTGGGTCAGGAAGATCCCCTGGAGAAGGAAATGGCAACTCACTTTAGTATTCTTGCCTGGAGTATCCCATGGACAGAGGAACCTGGTGGGCTATAGTCCATGGGGTCACAAAGGGTCGGACATGACTGAAGCAAATTAGCAGGCATGCATGCACAAGTGTATACCCCAACTATACAAGCATGGGCCTAATTCTTACTGAAACATTTTTGCTTTCACAACAGCCATTCTCCTCAGTTTCTTCTCTTGACACTGGCTGTTCTTTCTTGGTCCCTTCTGTGAGTGTCTTCTATTATAGTAAAGTGGGAATTAGAGCTCGCCGAGTCAGGTCCTGGGCTCTGTTTCTCAATATTTCCTCTGTAGGTGATCACATTCATTCACAAAGATGTAAATACCATCCAAACCCTGATAATCCCCAGATTTATACTATAAACCCAAACCTCCACCATTATATAAAAGCTACTTTGTCCAAAACTAATTTCTTGATCTTTACCCGAAACCTGCTCCTTTCTCTAGACTTCTGTATGCTCTATCCTGAGGCTCATGTCATCAGACAATGGTTTAATTCTAGGAAACTCCTGGTCTCCATATATAATTCATCACCATTTTCCCAGGGCAGTTCAGTTGCTCAGTCGTGTCTGACTCTATGTGACCCCATGAACTGCAGCTTGCCAGGCCTCCCTGTCCATCACCAATTCCCGGAAATTTTGCATCTTCCCAAATACATTCTAAAAGTGTCTGCTTCTCTCTGCATCTACTGTCACTGCCCCAGTCCAACTCACCACTGTCTCTCACTTGGGCTTTTATTATTGCTCTAGGTTCAGGTGGCAGTAAAGAATCCGCCTGCCAACGAGAGACGCAAGAGACACGGGTTCAATCCCTGAGTCGGTAAGATCCCCCAGAAGAAGAAACGGCAACCCACTCCAGTATTCTTGCCTGGGAATCCCACGGACAGAGGAGCCTCAAGGCCTACAGTCCACGGGGTCACAAAGAGTCAGACATGACTTAGTGACTGAGCATGCACACACACACACGTCTCCAACGGATTCTCCTCTCCAACAACTAGTGAGGTCTTTAAGTTAAAGCAAACGAAAAATCAGATACTATCATTCCTCTGATTAAAAATCCTTCAGTAATTTCCCCTTGCACTTTAGAATAAAATTCAAAAGGCCAAGTCGTGTATATTCTGACCTGCCTGTTCCTCTCCATCTTCATCCCAGTTCTTTGTTCCTATCTGTACTCCAGGATATACTGGTCTTCTTTCAGTTCTTCCAGTAAGCCAAAACCCTTCTTGTGTCAGGACTTTTGCATGCATTGGTTCCTCTGTTTGGAACCCTTTCCTCCACTTTTTGCCCAGCTAACTGACTTCTCTTTCAAATTTCAGCAAAAATGTCACTCTCCTTGAACTGCCTTCCATCCAAATTAAATTAGTTCTCCCTAGTGAATTCTCTCCCATAGCATCCATTTCTTCTGTATATCATTCATTACAATTTTTAAGTAATAAATCTGCATGTGTATAAAAGTGAAAGTGAAGATGCTCAGTCATGTCCGACTCTTTGTGACCCCATGGACTGTAGCCTACCATGTTCCTCTGTCCATGGGATTTTCCAGGCAAGAGTACTGGAGTGGGTTGCCATTTCCTTCTACAGAAGATCTTTCCAACCCAGGAACTGAACCCAGGTCTCTGGCATTGTAGGCAGACACTTTACTGTGTGAGCCACCAGGAAAGTATGTTTATGAACATATGTGTATGAACACATGTGTGTGTGTATGTGCATATTAAATGCCTGCCTCTTCCACTAGGTTTTAAAATTCATGAAGGCAGGGACTATGTCTATCTTGGTCACCTCTGCATAGCCAACACTTTGCATGGTACTGGCACATAATGGGTGCTTTATAAATACTTGCCGAATTAATTAATAAGTCTCCTTCTCTACCAATACTCTGTTCCTGAAAGCAACCATTGTAAGAGTTTCTTTTTATCTTTCCAGATATGAAAAGTAAAAGTTATTCAGTCATAACCAACTCTTTGTGACCCCATGGACTGTACAGTCCATGGAATTCTCCAGGCCAGAATACTGGAGTGGGTAGCCGTTCTCTTCCCCAGGAGATCTTCCCAACCCAGGGACTGAAACCACATCTCCTGCATTACAGGCAGATTCTTCACTAACTGAGCCATCAGGGAAGCCCCCAGATATGAAAACACATGATTAAAGGAAAAGAGTTCAAACATGAATGCATTTTAGTATGTTTTCCTAGTACAAATTTTTACACTTGAATTAAATCTAATAAAAATAGTTCTAGAAAGGTAATTAAAGAAAAGTAGGGCCTATATAATAATTAAAAGATAGTAAAAAGAAAAAGTTGAGGTTTGAGTACAAAAAGTACATGCTACATAGAAAGAAGCCATTACCACGTGAGACGGTCAACACAGCAATAAAATTCTGCTGAGCATCTGTTACAGTGCCAGGCCATGTGGCTCATGTCCATAATGGTTGACCAGCAGCATTTTCTCACTGTTTTTTTAATTTTAAATTTATTTACTTCTTTAATTGAAGATAACTGCTTTACAGATATTACTAAAAGTTTTAAAAGGAGGGCAGTAAGAAAGATTTCTTCAATAAGACTGTATTATTAAGCGGTTAACTGTATTACAATAAAAAGAAAGTATTTTATTTAGGAGTAGAAAAAAATAATTTTGCCATTTCATGAAGGTGTTGGAGTTTTTAACAAGTTGATTTTACTGCCTTATACTTAGTAGTCCCGCTTTCAGAGGAAGAGATGCATGTTTTACTCAGTCCTTATATCAAAGATAATTAACTGAAAAATCCAAAATGGTTTTTTAACAAGCCAGTAGTTTCACATTTATTCAAGTTAGCATTGCTCCACAGGCATAGAGAATCTGAACAGTCATTCTTATGTGTTTTGTTTAATTAAAGTATATTCTAACTGTTTTAATTCACTGCATTAAAAAATCTTTTCAAAAAAAAAAAGGAAAACTTCCCACTTTATTTGTCCTTGCACTTAAAAGGAATTCAAAGTTCTCCTACCAAGTTCAACACCTGGGGAAACTTCATTAAGCGCTTTTCCTGAAATTACCACTTCATGGTGCAAAATAGAGGCTTTATAACCTGAAGAAGTTAATGTAATGTGCACCGCTGCTCAGGGACTCACAGTGGCATTGGGAAACGTTGCTGTGCTATTAGGTTAATTAATGTTTCCATCAAATGAATGGAGTGCAAAAAAAAAAAAAATTCCTGCCCGAAAGTCTGTGTTTAAACGATTTGGAGAAACAATAAATTCTTGATTCGCTATTACCTGAGGAAGACTTCTGATTTCTACTCTCAAACTGTCTTTAATTCTGACAGCTACATGTCAAAACACAAACGGACGCTGGATATCATCCAAAGATACTAAAATGATTAAGAAATCTGTTGGATGCTATATACCGTCAACTGTAAAAACTGTTATGACCCTTGAGGATGGAAAGGGAAATGTAAAAGGCAGGTGATCAGAGTATATAATGTTATGAGCTGTTAGAAAGGTACG
This sequence comes from Nanger dama, assembly GCA_917880005.1. Lineage (NCBI taxonomy): Eukaryota > Metazoa > Chordata > Mammalia > Artiodactyla > Bovidae > Nanger > Nanger dama. Next base: position 46,389,768 of record CAKJTW010000007.1, read on the forward strand.
TCTTACTTGAACTTGGTCACCAAATTTCAAAATTCTAGAATTTAAGATCTTTACAACAAGGAAAATACCAACTTAAATTTTGAAATAATTTAAGACAAAGTATTATTTTAAGCTGTGGGGAGAAATCATCAATCTTGTAAGAAGTGGTATAACACTAAATTTATAATAGTTTGAAGAAAGAGTTGGGTGATTTTTATACATTTTGTGGACTTAAAGTAATCCTGAACTGTTAAAGGCTGTTATTACAAACAATAGTCATAAATTCACACAAAACATCCTTTGAGGTGAATGCAAAAATATATAGGTTTGGACCAAACACCAAAATTCTTTGCTTCCTGTTAAGAAGGGGTGGCTGCTGCTGCTGCTGCTAAGTCGTGTCAGTTGTGTTTGACTCTGTGCAACGGCAGCCCACCAGGCTCCCTGTCCCTGGGATTCTCCAGGTAAGAACACTGGAGTGGGATGCCGTTTCCTTCTCCAATGCATGAAGGTGAAAAGTGAAAGCGAAGTCGCTCAGCCGTGTCCAACTCTTCGCAACCCCATGGACTGCAGCCCACCAGGCTCCTCCGCCCATGGGATTTTCCAGGCAAGAGTACTGGAGTGGGGTGCCATTGCCTTCTCCAAAGGGCTGCTCACCAGTTTTCAAATGAAAGTTTTAGCCTCCTGCTCAGAACTTCAAATCTGCCTTCTGCCTTGAAAGTAGGAGCAATTCTAGGTTTCAAGAATTTTGGCAATCAAGGGCTTTTTTAAAGCAAAAAGGGAGTTCACTGTATAATAAAGAGATGCTAAACAGTCTCGACTTATTTAAGCTGCCCGCCTATTTTTCTCATTGACACAGGAACTATGAAGTTTACTCAGATTTCTCTTGGGGCAAGTCCTGGCTAACCTCCTCTGCTTCCCTTTGTAGAGAAAAGTATATAGAATATGAACATCTTAACTAAGTTTCTCCAATCAGTCAGTGGCAAGCTGGATCATTTTGTCTACACTTCATGAATTCATCATCAATCCAGAGTGGCAATTTTAAAAGTCCTACAATTTCTTTGACTATATAGACATATCTTGATTCACACAGAATGACAGTTTTCCTTTGTTATGTATAAATTTTAAGAAAAACTAAGTGTTTTTTAATCCTACTGTAAATATCCAGGTTTCCTAAAGGTATGGCTTGACTTGCTATGTTATTAGGAATACCAATCTGCTTCTTTGACAAAACTGATTTTGAAGAGTCTAAGTTTTGACAATATTTCTGACTGTTTTTAGACAGCAAAGGTGCCAAGGTCAAACCATACAGCCTAAGAGTAAATAATCAGTTACTTCAAAGAAGTATTTGTTGAGCTACTGATGCTTGCTACAAAGGACTGTCTCATTTTTTTGAGCACAATATGAAAGGGCAGGTATCAAGAATGAGGGCAAATGCCAAATCTCACTTGGGGTTACAGCAGCTGACTGACAATATGGTCAGTGTCACAGGGACCAGGCAAAGCAATGATCATGAGATACAAACTGACTATATGATTTAAACCTTAAATGCCTGCTGAGACAGCAGTTCATTACTAAGTATTTACAGGGTCTCACCTGTGGTCTACAAAATTAGAAGTTTGATATTTTAACAAACCACACTAACTTTATATTTTAAAAACACATTAATCTAAGCTATTACTATAAGTTATTATCTAGGTATTCCTATTAACTATGTAATAACTTTAGGTATGCCTTAATACCTATGTAATAAACAATATTTTATTTATTTTAAAAGTTTATGATTTGCTCAGATATTGTGCCTGAATAATGGTGCTTAGAAGTAAAAGTAATCTCTTACCCTTTTCCCTAAAAGTTCTGCCAGTTATTTTGGGAATGCAAACAACAAGATTTTATTTTCTGTACCCTGTCTCCTCCTTTTTAATTGCTTTCTGTCCTCTATCTCACCTGAGAATGTTGACCCTGAAGCCAACAGCTTGACCTTTGGCAGCTACCATGTAATTCCAAATGCGTCATATCAGGGCAACTGCCCACAGCAGGTGTACGAGAAACACCAGCACTTTACATCTAGGGTAAAGACAGTATCATTGTTAAGCATTAGCACCATCCCAAAGTAGACTAAGAGCCAGTGATTCTGACCTGCAGAAAAATAGGAAAGCAGGAAAAACACATCAAGAAATGCCTATGTGCTTTGTTGCTAAGTATTTATAGCTTTGAGTCACTCAGAAAAAGGGCAATTGATCGCTAAAGCAAGGAAATTTTCTTGATGCAGAGCATTTAGTTACATAACCATAAACCATAGCATATTTGGTTACAAGGACAAACAGAGTTCATTTATATTCAATGCTTAATGGAAGTTTTTATATACCCATATCATTGTGTAATACTTTAATATTGATGCAACAACCCAGTGTTGATTGACCTTGAACAACAGTCCATTAAATATCACCAGGTCCTGCTGAATCAGTGGTTAGCGTCAAATACTACCCTGGGGTGTCCAACTCAAACAGAGATGATTTAAACTTTATGGCTTGATGAATACAGCAATAGTTTACTTTTTTGCACTAAGGGCACAAGGAGAACAAGCTTCTGTTTTGTTTGTTTCAAATTCAGCAAGTCAGATCCCATACTGGAAAAGTTTCAAAAAGTGTATTAAATTCTTCCAATGCTTATACTTGGTCTTGGTCAGATGTTAAACATCAAGAAACCAGATTGATCATTTCAATAGCTAACTACTATTTAACATTCTATAGACCCTTTTATCAATTCAGAAAACTGTAATCTTGTATGCTTCAAATACATTTTTTCTATTAGTTTGGCTTTAGAATCCATTTTCTCAATTGATAACATGAAAAACTGGGTAACACTGTTGCTGTGTTTTAAACTAACAAATTAAAACAAACTTTTATTAACACTGGATTTCCCATCACATAAGTTCCTTAAAGACTCAGTATATGCAAGTGCTAGTCTGTTTTTAACATATATTATCTCATCAATCTGATGAACTACACATTACTATTTCACTTGACAGATAGGAAAACTGAGGTATAATGATAGTAAATGACTTGCTTAGACCAAGAACTAATTAATGTTATGTGAACTAGATTTGGACTCAGGTCTAATGAGCTCCAGAGGTCAAGATCCTGGTCATTAGGGTAGACTGTTCACTCGGCTCTCCCAACCACAATTCACTACAGAGAATTGCAGGAAATTATTCAATTAGCCAAAAGGATTACTCAGGTTAGGTCTCTACCCAGCACGAAGGACCACTCAGTAAGGAAAGCCTGGATTGAACCCCAAGATGAGTTCTGTAAGTCAAACTCATCGATGTTTACTGAGCGTGTGCAAAAGAGGAAGAATCAAAGAAACAGATCTCATTTTAAGACAAAGAAAATATTCAGGATTAGTTTTAAAAAACCAAATGTACTAATTTTATTAGCATGTTTCTATATTTTATCTTAAAATCTGGCTACTATTAAATGATGCTCCCTGTCCACATTCCTCATTTTAAAGTTACTATATAAAAAGAGACAATGACCAGCTTTAAAGAGACCAATTCAGCAAAAATTTACAAGTCAACAAAGCAAAAGCAATTATTTTCTGACAGATGAAAATTTAGGCTAATGAAAACTTAATAGATCTGAGTGTATACATTCAAATAAAGGTACAACCATTGGTGTGTCATCAAAAAAATAAGTAAAACCGTCACAGGAGAAATCAAATAATACTGAGTATTTCCTACTAATTTTACTTTTCATCTATACTGGGGTGGTGGTTGTTTGCTCCAGGCTTTTGAGCCCACAGCATGACTTGAACATTATTTGCTCTGGAGATTAAGTCATGGACAAAACAAAGGCCAGGTTTAAGAACTGGTGGTGGGCTTGGGCAGAAACCTTGGCCGTTGGCTGGAGAAAAGCAGAAATTGTGACTGAGTGGGCACCCATTCTGTGCCCAGTGCTGGGCTGAGTATTTTACATTAAGCTATTGGGTCTAAATATCTCAGCAGCCCTTCTGAGACCACATCATCATCCTCCTTTCACAGCCAAGGAAACTGAAGCCCAGAGAGGTTCATTATCTCACCACTGTCCCAGTGGGCAAACAGCTGAGATGCGACTCCAGATGTTTGACTCACTAAAGAATGGGGTTCCCTCCAGGTGAACATATAAAAATTATATATATATTTCAATAGAGTCCCTTGGACAGCAAAGAGATCAAGCCAGTCAATCCTAAAGGACATCAACCCTGAATATTCATTGGAAGGACTGATGCTAAAGCTCCAATACTTTGGCCACCTGATGAAAAGAACTGACTCATTAGAAAAGACCCTGATACTAGGAAAGACTGAAGGCAAGAAGAGAAGAGGGTGACAGAATATGAGACGGTTGGATGGCATCAATGACTCAATGGACATGAGTCTGAGCAAACTCAGGGAGATAGTGAAGGACAGGGAAGCCTGGAGTACTATAGTCCATGGGGTCGCAAAGAGTCAGACACAAATAGTGACTGAACAACAACAGTAGATATATACATTTTGTGAACTTAACTCCTTTTCCTCCAAAAATGAGAAGATTCTGCTTTATAGAAGCTAGAGGGCAGGGGCAGGACCCAGCCCACGGAAAGGAACGCCCTCGGGAACGAGGCAGCTACCACGGCTGGATGAGCAGTGGGGTCTGCCGGGAAACTAGTGACCTGATCATCTCCAGCCACCTAGCTGATTTCAGTTAGCTTCCTACTTCCAGGGAATGGGAAGTTACCCGTGCTGTGGGTGGCCACTGAAGCAAGGGTCCAGCAGCCCTGGGCGCACTGGTGGAGAATGACCTTTGACTTCTGAATTGTTGGAAAGTTCAGAGACACCGTGACTCCCACCTGAACACAACGAGGGATGAACCTACTGCTTCCTGTTTCGCCCTGTCACTCTACATGAAGACATTAAGAATTTTCGATTCTGAGGAAGAACTCTTCAAAAAAAAAAGAATAATATTTGGAAGATACATTGACAGGAACCAGATTCAATGAAGAAAAGCACGTTCCTGAAATGAAAGACAACCAGATGTTTGGAAGCACTAAGTGAACATATGCCATGTAAATAAGCAGAACTCCTCCATCCGAGGATATTTAGAAACTCGGCAAGTGAAGAACCATTTAAATCCACCTCCATCAAACTGGGAGGTGGGAAAACTGGAACTATAAGCCAGAGACCCCTGGTTTAGCACAACAGTTGGAACTTACGAGGAAAAAATGTAGCAATACTAAAACTGAACTACCAAATTCCAAAGCGATCGGTCTCAGAAAGAAGATGGAACCAGAAGACATGGCTTCAAAGAGCAAATTTTTCACCTCAAAGTGAGCTGGGCTCACTTGGGAACAAGGAGAGATGACTAACTGATACCAGGACTTAAGTGCAGCCTGAACTACTAACAACACCGAAAACTCCAACTGCAATTGGGAGAACCTTCAGCCCAAGAGAAGGCACTGAAGCCACTGGGACACAATGCTCAGGAGACAATCCTCTCTCACTCAGGGACAGAGCACTTGCTGATAAGGGTCACAGCTTCACCTTTCCCAGGAGACACAACGCTTTCATCTGAGGAAGCAATTCTCCAATCACGGAAAGATAATGAGAGAGTTACTCTAATGACCAGCACGAACTCGCAGGAACATGACTCCTAGGGCAAAAATTCCATGGGCATTTCCACGTCATCCTAAACCAAGTGAGGCGAGGCTTTAGGGAGACTAGGAGCAAGACTTCTGGGGTCAACAAAACCAAAACTGACTTTGTAAGAATTAATTCTGAAGACATTCATATACGATTCATATCAGATTCAATTCTGGAGATTCATATCTACAAGATCTTCCCTACTTGCTCTCTAAGAAATGTGTACAACAAAGCGGACCTGGACTAAAAATTTGTTGAAATCTTTAGCCTTCAGTACAGATTATATGTTTTTATTATATATTTTAAGGTACAATAGGTACACATATATTGTCCCTTGAAAAACTACCTTTACCTTATACCATTCTTTCTTTTCAATCTGATGCCTTGATAGGTTATTTCCAGCTATAACATCTGTGCCCAAGAGTCATATGCTACCAACCACCCAAAATCAACTCTCCTCTGTGACTGACCTTGCAACAAGATTCACTTAAGGTACAATCCCTCTTCACGGACAAATCACTATCAAACTGTAATTTATTCAATGTATTTCAAAAATTTGAAAAGTTTTTTTACATTATTGGTCTTATGAAACCCAAGTGTTCTATGAAAGAAACTACAAAAATAACACCACCCTATTCACAACATTCTCATTAAGCATACTTTTATGAATATAAGTACAATGTTTCATAATCTTATATTTACTATGTAACACAATTCAAACTAAATTCAAACACTTTTTGATATCAGAGTCTTAGGTCTGGGGGACAGCTTGGGGTAGAGCATTTGACAGCAGATTCTTAGGTCTTAGCTATCTCCTAAACACTGTGGGAGACTGCAAAGCATTTTAATTAATGCATTTGGGATTTAAACTATTGTTTTTTTGATGAAAAAAAAAAACTGGCCTATTTTGCTTTAATAACCAAAAGATTTATCATAAAGGGATATGTGTGTGTGCATGCGCAGTTGCTCATGTCGTGTCTGACTCTTTGTGACCTTATGGACTGTAGCCCACAGTGGAATTCTCCGGGCAACAATATTGGAATGGGTTGCATTTTCTTCTCCAGGGGACCCAGGGATTGAAATCCTGTCTCCTACACTGGCAGGCAGATTCTTTTACCACTGAGCTACCTGCTGCTGCTGGTACTAAGTCGCTTCCAGTCATGTCCAACTCTGTGTGACCCCATAGACAGCAGCCCTCCAGGCTCCTCTGTCCACAGGAGGCAAGAATACTGGAGCGGGTTGCCATTTCCTTCTCTAACGCATGCATGCATGCTAAGTCGCTTCAGTCGTGTCAGACTGTGTGACCCTATGGAGAGCAGCCCACCAGGCTCCTCTGCCCACGGGATTCCCTAGGCAAGAACACTGGACTGTGTTGCCATTTCCTTCTCTGGCTGGGAAGCCCCATATCATAAGGATTAATGGAAGAACTAAAAGCCTGAAATTGATGGAAGTAATAGGTAACTCTTGAGTTTTTAATGAGGGAGAATGGAAAAATAATGATCATTAAATCCTTTAAGCCTAGGCATTTGGTTTCAGCACGCTGTGGTGTCTGCTAAGTTGCCTCAGTCTCGTCCAACTCTGTGTGACCCCATGAATGTAGCCCACCAGGCTCCTCTGTCCATGGTATTCTCCAGGCAAGAACACTGGAATGGGCTGCCATTTCCTTCTCCAGAAGATCTTCCTGATCCAAGGATCGAACCTGTGTCTCTTACATATCCTGTACTGGGAGGCAGGTGTTTTTTTTTGTTTTGTTTTGTTTTTTTTTACCAAGAGTGACACCTGGAAGCCCCAATGCTGTGGTGAAGAGCTTCACTTTAACCATATTCCTCATGCTTTTGAGTATCTATGCTGAAACTTCAAATATATGGTAATGTTTATATATGTTTCAATATAATGAAGAATAACAAATCTTTTGACTTTACTTAGATGAAAGCCAATTAGGAGAGAGATTTAACTCTGGAAAGTAAAAGCACCAAAATGCAGCTTAGGTGAAAGGGGAAGGTAATTTTCAAAGCATAATCTTCCTACTTTCATGAACTTCTTAAAGGTTCACCTCTAAAGGCCTTAAGTTAAAATTAAAAAAAAAAAATTCTTAATGATACTTAAGGCTACCCACAACTCCAAGCTACAGGAACCAGAGAATTTCTTGGAACGGAGAGGAGACTCACATCCACACTAGGGTAAATCTAATGGTTCAATTTTAACCTCCCTTCCCCAGCTCTCACACACACAGACTCGGCTCAGAGACTCCACGAGCTAACAACAGAGGTTCCCTAGGATTACAGGGCAAGGGACAGTATCTCAAAAGGAACGCTGTGCTCTGCTCAGTCGTGTCTGACTCTTTGTGACCCCATGGACTATAGCCCATCAGGCTACCGTGTCCATGGGATTTTTCAGGCAGTACTGGAGTAGGTTGCCATGCTCTCCTCCAGGGGATCTTCCCGACCAGGGACTGAACTCATGTCTCCTGCACTGGCAGGCGGATTCTTTACCACTGAGCCACCTGGGAAGCCCCTCAAAAAGAATGCTGTAAGTTAAGCCAATAGTTCTATTGTAATTTTATAATAACGTTGATAATAACATGGATCAAAAGGGTTTTTTTAAGGTAGAGAAGAACAACCCTATCCTTTGGAATTAAAGCAGAGACTGCAAGATCTTAACTATTAACACAGCAAAAAAGGAAAGAAAGAAAAAGGCAATTATAACTCTTAGAAAATGCAAGGAAAAGAAAAGCTCAGAATTATCTAAAAGAACCAGAAATTACACTCACATTTTCTTCTCTAGAGAGAGATATTCATATAATGGATGATGGAAATTTCAATTTCTATCAAAAAGTGGGAAATCAGCCTTGGTCTGTTATATCTGAATTCAAGATAGTTTCAAGCTACTCACACAAATGAAATATATTAAGCACATAAAATACATAATTATAAACAATTTATATGTTTTGATAAAGATTTTTAAGAAAGGTTCAGAGACAGTTGAAAATTATGAAGGTGTTACAGCAGAATATCTAACTTCAACTGACATGAATGGCTAGTAGCAGAAACTGCACTGGGATTAATTCTGCACAAAGAGTGGTGACAATCCAGCCTATGTATGTTCAATTACCACACGTTGCTCTGTTTTCTGTGTAGCATCTATTTCATGTGACCACCTTAATCTCAAAACATGAGCAATGTCTATTACTAACCGCAAGTCTAATTGAGGAATATGAAGTGTATACTGGTATGCTCTGTTTTCCATGATAGCAATTGTCACGGCTGGGGGAAAGACATCCTCACTAAACCAATAAATAAAATCAGCAAAGAAAATGCATCAGTGAAGCAACCAAAATGTCAGCCCACATATAGCTTAGAAATGTCTTCAAAACTCGACACCAAGACCAATGATGTTCTTTCTGAGGTTTAACTTGGCATTGGGCTGATTACCCGGGGACTGGAGTTTCCTGCCAGATGAAGGACAAACATACTAACTGTGTATGGCGTGCTACTTGCTGCTGTTTGTTAAAAAACAATGCCGGATTGCAACATTCTTTGTCTCCCCCACCAAATGCCTTACATTTCTGGCTTAAGACCTTTTGGGTCTAATAAATAACTCCATTTCTAACGACAGAGGTTTCTTTCATTGATGGATTTATTAAATAAATAAGCAGTTCATCGGTTTACAGAGTGTGTTATTTCACACAATTTAATATGAAGGAACTGGCAGGTGGTACTATAAGAACCATCAGTAGTAGGAACTGTTTCATAGATGACCAACTTAATCTACATCTGGAACACTGCCACCCTTTATGAGGTTTTTCCATTTAACACATTCAGAGTTTTAGTGATCGTCTACTCAGGGTGTTTATGAAATCCTTGTGCAACTTTCAGCATGACCTATCCCACTGAACTATATTTTATGGGACTGTGTTAAAACTGCCATGTATTCATCCGGACCACATTCTTTAAAGGAACTTCAAGCCAGGATCATGAGTGCAATTTATGAAATCACTCAGCAGCAGCTGGAGAATGTTTTCAATGAGGTGGAAAATCAGACTGAAGGTTGATCACCAAAAAATGGTGGCTACGTTGAAGTCTATAAATTTAAACGGCAGAGTTAAAGTCTTACTCACACTGATTTAAGTAATTTTTATTTCTTTTCTGCCACAAATACAACAAAGATAAAGGTTTAATGTTAACGTGGAAATTTTTTTTTAAATACCCAATATGGCTATGATGTTATACATTTCTCTTAGAAATTTTATTATTTTTCCCATGTCAGAAGACTAACAGCAACTCATTAGAAAATGTTTTACAGCATCCTAAAGAGCTAAAGTATATTTTAGAGATCATTGGTTCTCCAATTGACCTAGACCATATCTGTAAAAGTGTACTATTTATAAAGATGCAGTTTTATAAGCAAACCATTTCCTAATGGGTTGTGAAAGAAGAAAAATCAATGCAAGAGAGAGATTGGTTAACATGTTAGAATATGGCTGGATGCAACTTAGGAAACTGGATTTGATCCTCGAACAAAAAGACAAAGTCTGTGGCTTAGTTACTAGTTTTATACCAATGTTAATTTGGGGCTTCCCTGGAGGCTCGGTCAGTAAGGAGACTGCCTGCAGTGCGGGAGACCTGGGTTCAGTCCCTGGGTTGGGAAGATCCATTGGAGAAGGAAACGGCAACCCATTCTAGTATTCTTGCCTGAAGAATCCCAAGAACAGAGGAGCCTGGTGGGCTGCAGTCCATGAGGCTGAAGACTCAGACAAATCCAATTTGTATCCACAGTTCAAATCCTTCTACAACACTTCTCCTGATTATGATATTTTTATCCCTAAGGCTTCTTTCTGAATCACTAACCAAATAGTATATTTAAACTTGGTCTAACACGCCACTCCATAGAAGATAAATATTCTTTAAAATTTTTTTCCTGAGAAGTCTTTTTTATATTGGGCCAGTTGCTATAAGCCACGCAGGATGATGGTAATCTTGTTGTAATGCTCAGTTCAGTTCAGTCGCTCAGTCGTGTCCGACTCTTTGCAACCCCATGAATCGCAGCACGCCAGGCCTCCCTGTCCATCACCATCTCCCGGAGTTCACTCAGACTCACGTCCGTCGAGTCGGTGACGCCATCCAGCCATCTCATCCTCTGTCGTCCCCTTCTCCTCCTGCCCCCTATCCCTCCCAGCTAGCATGGACTAAAACAAGTAGCTTATAAACAGGCAATTGAGCAGAATTCTGGGTTCAATTACTATGACCAAATTTACACAGCACCTATGGGTCTTGACATAATACTCTAAAATGTAAAATGGCATGATCCTCTTGGTTCCACCTCTATCAGTATCTCTAGAAGCAGTTTCTTCTCCTTTCACCTTTGTTGTTCCTAGGCTCAGCCCGATTCATCACTGCCTGATCAGATCGTTCCAAATGGCTCCCAAAAATCCTTCGTGTCTTAAACCTATTTCCTCTACAGACCACGTCCTATATGGTGACCATAATGCTATCCTTAAAACATACTTGGGACTTCCTGGTAATCCAGGGGCTAAGACTCCACACTTCCAATGCAGGGGCCCAGGGTTTGATCCTTGGTCAGATAACTAGATCCCACAGGCTATAACTAAGACCTGAGGCATCCAAATAAATTAAAAACAAACAAAAACATGTATTTGATCATTTCACTCTGTGAACAAAGGAAGAAAAGACTAAGTATTGAAAATCAAAGTTCAACAACTTTAGTAAAAATATTCAGATACCGAACGCCCTCTCCCACTGCTGCCCTTCATCTGGTTCCAACCACCTTTCAGGTAGCACTTCTCAGTACATTTCACCATTTGCTCTGAAAAGCATCACCTTTCACTTATCTGCTTAATATTTCTTAAGCTTGGAACTGATTGCTTTCTCACCCAGTGTTGTTTTCAAGAGAAAATTCATGCTTGACAGGATGATAGTGGTCCCATCACTTCATGGCAAATAGGTGGGAAAAAGTGACAGACTTTATTTTCCTGGGCTCCAATATCAGTGCAGATGGTGACTACAGCCATGAAATTAAGACATGCTTGCCCCTTGGAAAAAAAGCTATGGCCAATCTAGACAGCACATTAAAAAGCAGAGACATTACATTGCCAACAAAGATCTGCCTAGTCAAAGCTATGGTTTTTTAGTAGTCGTGGTATGGATATGAGAGTTGAACCATAAGGAAAGCTGACAGCTGAAAAATTGATGCTTTTGCATTGTGGTGCTGGAGAAAACGCTTAAGAGTCCCTTTAAATGCAAGGAGATCAAACCATTCAGTTATAAAGGAAATCAGTCCTGAATATTCACTGAAAGGACTGATGCTGAAGCTCCAATACTTTGGCCACCTGATGCGAAGAACTGACTCATGGGAAAAGACCCTGATGCTGGGAAAGACAGAAGGCAGGAGAAGGGGACGACAGAGGATGAGATGGTTGGATGGCATCACTGACTTGATGGACATGAGCTTGAACAAGCTCCAGGAGTTGGTGATGGAGCGGGAAGCCTGGTGTCCTGCAGTCCATGGATCACAAAGACTCGGACACAACTGAGAGACTGAATTGAACTGAACTGAGGATGATAGCACATGTCTACTTTTTAAGCCAAATCATTCAGAACAAGTCACTCAGCTCTGATCAGGATTGGAGGAGGAGGAGGAGAGAGACTGACATCCAGTGCACCTCTGAAGAGGTCAAATATGACAACGTAGGCAATTTTTTTTTCTCTATAACAGGAATGAACTAGCTGAGTATGGATGCCATTAAAAATAAGTAGGTTTAAAGGTAGAGAAAGGAAAAGAAGTTGGGAAGAGACAAGATCGTCTGCTTAGCAAGAGGGCTAGGAGAAAGCTCAAGAAGAGGTGAATCAGTCGTCAGTCTCTGTGGGCACATTAGCTCAGTGGTTCTAACCTTGGCTGAACACTGGAATCACCTGGGAAGTGTCTCACCAAGTGAAATGTACTCTAGGACAATCATATCAGAACCTTTAGAGGTGGAATGCTGGTGGGAGCGTTCCTTCCTCTGCGGTTTTTAGAAGAGTTCCAGAAGGAGAGGTGTTAACTCTTCTCTAAATATTTGATTCAATTCACTGTGAAATCATCTGGTCCTGGACTTTTGTTGCTGGAGACCATATGGCCGAGTAATCCCAATTCTGGGCATATATCCAGAGAAAACTAAAGTGCATGCCAATGTTCATTGCAGCATTCTTTACAACAGCCAAGACAGGGAGGCAACCTAAATGTCCACTGACAGGTGAATGGATGAAGACGTTGTGGTACATGCATATACAATGGAATATTACTCAGCCATATAAAAGAATGCCATCTGCAGCAACATGGACAGACCCAGAGATGACCATACTAAGAGAAGGCAGTCATGATATACTACATGATATCACTTACATGCAGAATCTAATTAAAAATGATACAAATAAACTTATCTACAAAACAGAAACAGAGCCACAAATGTAGAAAATAAACACAGTTATCAGAGGAAAATGGAGGAGGGATAAACTGGGAGACTGAGCCTGACATATACACCCTACTACTATACATAAAACAGATGACTAGGAAGGACCTGCTGTATAACACAGGGAACTCTACTCAAGACTCTGTGATGACCTACATGGGAAAAGAATCTAAAAAGAGGAGATATATGTGTATGTATAACTGATTCACTTTGCTGCACATCTGAAATTAACATTGTAAATCAACTATATTCTAATAAACAAGAACATTTATCTTCAAAAAAACCCCACTCTTTATGGGTGGAACCAAGGCAGTGGTACGTTTAAGAACACCTTCAGGTAACTCCAGCATATAGTCAAGGTTGACATACACTCTGTTAACACAAAGCTGATGAGAAAGGACCAAGAAAGAGAGATGACATTTCAGATGATTAGAAAGCAATAATGCATTATAGTTCCCATACACATAGCTAGAATTTCCTTCCAGTACTCTTAGTAGCCTTAGAGTAGGGGCAGATAAAAGGAAAGGTTGACTTTATCCAGAGCTAAAAACAGACAGAGATCAAAATAATTGGGAGACTTAATCTCACAAGACTGCAGTGACTGACCACAGGGTTCAAACTAGGTAAGAAGTCAGGAAGTCACTGAAGCAAAGCTTTCAACCAGTTAGATGAGCAAGCAGAAACAGTGGCATGAAACAGGGAAAACACAACATCAAAAAGGAATTCCTGGGTTTAAGATTGAAGATTTCTGAGGATGCATCACTCTGAGTGATCATATAATCGAGAGCAAGGCCACAATAGAGAACTACTGGAGTAGAAAAGGAAGGTCATCAGCATAAAAACTCTTTGGAGGACAAGGGACTGAGGTGAGAGTGTTAGCTGGGGCATCACCATGACCATTAGACTTATCTAAGAGAGGCAATGGCACCCCACTCCAGTACTCTTGCCTGGAAAATCTCATGGATGGAGAAGCCTGGTGGGCTGCAGCCCATGGGGTCGCCGAGAGTCAGACACAACTCGGCAACTTCACTTTCTCTTTTCACTTTCATGCACTGGAGAAGGAAATGGCAACCCACTCCAGTGTTCTTGCCTTGGAGAATCCCAGGGACAGGGGAGCCTGGTGGGGTGCCATCTATGGGGTCGCGCAGAGTCAGGCACAACTGAAGTGACTTAGCAGCAGCAGCAGCAGTGCATTTGATACCACCCTTATGGCAGAAAGCCAAGAAGAATTGAAGAGCCTCTTGATGAAGGTGAAAGAGGAGAGTGAAAAAGCTGACTTAAAACTCAGCATTCAAAAAACAAAGATCATGGCATCCAGTCCCATCACTCAATGGCATATAGATGGAGAAACAATAGAAACAGTAAAAAACTTTATTTTCTTGGGCTCCAAAAATCATTGCAGATGGTGATTGCAGCCATGAAATTAGGACGCTTACTCCTTGGAAGAGAAGCTATGACCAACCTAGACCACATATTAAAAGCAGAGACGTTACTTTGCAACAAAGGTCCATACAGTCAAAGCTGTGGTTTTTCCAGTCGTCATGCATGGATGTAAGAGTTGCACCATAACAAAGGCTGAGTGTCAAAGAACTGATGTTTTTGAACTGTGGTGTTGGAGAAGACTCTTGAGAGTCCTTTGGACTGCAAGGAGATCAAACCAGTTAATCCTAAAGGAAATCAACTGTTTATATTCACTCGAAGGACTGATGCTGAAGCTCTAATACTTTGGCCAAACCTGATGCGATGAGCCAGCTCACTGGAAAAGACCCTGATGATGGGAAAGGTTGAAGGCAGGAGAAGGGGACAAAAAGGACAAGATGGTTGAATGGCATCAGCGATTTGATGGACATGACCTTGAACAAACTCCAGGAGTTGGTGGAGGACAAGGAAGCCTGGCATGCTGCGTCCATGGGGTTGCAAAGAGTCAGACATGACTGAGTGACGGAACAACAACACAGTCTAGAACCTCTCCAACCAGCTGACCTGTACACATGCTTTCACCTTCTTTGAGGGAAGACTTCCTCAAACTTCCTCACTTGGTCATCTGTTACAGTGCTTATTGATGCTACACTTTTACACTTAATCAGCTGATCATACAATTAACATTTGTCTCTCCAACTGGACTGTCTCTTCTGTGAGGGCACAGCCTGTTTTCTACCATAATCACCATTTATTCCTATGTCTAGCACTGTGGATGCTGTCTATCGAATTACTAAGTGAATAAATATATGAATGAATACGTAAGTGAGCATAGTGAAAAAGTTGATGGGATTTTGATACTATTCTTATACAGCCTGAAATATCATTTTTCAAGGGCTTCCTATATGCCATATATGGCTACTCATTTCATCCATGCATCAACCTCAAAGATAGTTTTTTTTTTTCCAAAGATAGGTTTTATCACCTCAATTTTATAAATAAGGAGATCAACCCTCAAAGAGAGGGTTGCCTCCTGTCCCCAACAGAGAAGTTCCAGAGCCAAAATATTCTTAGGGAGAGGTACTCTATCTGCATGTAGAGCTGACCTTAGGGGTGGATACCTTCAGTTCAGGCCAAATTATTCTTCAAAAAAGCAACTTCAGATGTGCACACATATCTGACTATGTCTCGGTCTGAGTGGCTTCGAGCTGGTGCTCTTCACCCTGACATTTTACAATAGAATAAAGGCCCTGAGAGCTGGACACTGGGTTGACAGAACAGAACAGATTTCAATGGAGAGCTCGATAAAAATCACAGTGAGGACAGCAGCCAAAATTCCAGTGGGCAGTCACAGAAGATCAGAGAGAGGAGGAAGCAGCGGCACCAAAGGCTGATTCACTCACTCTGCAGAGACCTTTCCTGAGTGGAAGGGGATTTTCATTCCAGGGGAGACCAGTTCTTGCTAATGATAAGTCTTCCTTATCCTCTGGGGAAAAATCCCTACACTGACATTTAGTACTTAAATACATGGGGCTTCCCAGGTGGCGCTAATGGTAAAGAACCCGTCTACCAATGCAGGAGACATAAGATACGCAACTTCGACCCCTGGGTCAGGAAGATCCCCTGGAAGAGGTCATGGCAACCCACTCCAGTAATTTTGTCTGGAGAATCCCATGGACAGAGGAGCCTGGAGGGCTACAGTCGCAAAGAGTCCGACACAACTGAAGTGACTTAGCACACACACACAGGTTCAAGTACATGAGCATCAGGAAAAGCTGGGTTCTGACGACAGAAGCCCTGTGGCTCCCAGTCCTGCACAAGAGTGGCTGTTATCTGGCAACACTACCTGACTGTCTCTTTGACCTTGCAAACAGAATCCCAGCTTGCCACAGTGGCAGGTTCAAAGTACACGAACCTCTATACACATGCAGAATACATGAGAAAAGAACTTTCACATTTTCCTTCTATCTACTTTTGATCAAAAATCTAAATAAGAGAAGAGCTATCCATATGCTATCTTGGTTTCCTAGAGCTGCCATTAAAAAAGTGCCACAAACTTATTGGGTTAAAATAATGGAAATTTATTCTCTAACAAGAATCCGCCTGCCAGTGCAGGAGATATGGGTGTGATCCCTGGGTCAGGAAGATCCCCTGCAGAAGGAGGTGGCAACCCACTCCAGTATTCTTGCCTGGAGAATTCCATGGACAGAGGAGCCTAGTGGGCTAGAGTCCATTGGGTTGCAAAGAGTTGGCCATGACTGGAGCATGCACACGCTTCTCAAACAGTTCTGGAAGTTTGAAGTCTGAAATCAAGAGTCAGCAGGGCCCTACTCTCTCTGGAGTCTCTAGGGAATGACTCTGTCTTTCTTCTTCCCAGCTTAGAGTGGTTGCTGGCAATCCCCTTGGGGTTCTTGCATTGCTCCAATCTCTGCCTTCATCATCACGTGACTTTTTTTCTCTCTGTGTCTCCGTCTTCAGATTTCCCCTTTTTTTTTTTTAAGGACACCAGACTCTGGAGGAAGGCTCATTCTAATGAGTATGAGCTCATCTTAACTTGATAACTTGATTACATTTGCAAAGACCCGATTTTCAAATCAGATCACATCCAGAGATACCAGATGTTAGGTCGTATCTTTTGGGGGGACACTAGAGTCAGACTTTATTTTGGGGGCTCCAAAATCACTGCAGATGGTGATTGCAGCCATGAAATTAAAAGATGCTTACTCCTTGGAAGAAAAGTTATGACCAATCTAGATAGCGTATTGAAAAGCAGACACATTACTTTGCCAGCAAAGGTCCGTCTAGTCAAGGCTATGGTTTTTCCAGTGGTCATGTATGGATGTGAGAGTTGGACTGTGAAGAAGGCTGAGCGCCGAAGAATTAATGCTTTTTAACTGTGGTGTTGGAGAAGACACTTGAGAGTCTCTTGGACTGCAAGGAGATCCAATCAGTCCATTATAAAGGAGATCAGTCTTGGGATTTCTTTGGAAGGAATGATGCTAAAGCTGAAACTCCAGTACTTTGGTCACCTCATGCGAAGGGTTGACTCATTGGAAGACTCTGATGCTGGGAGGGACTGGGGGCAGGAGGAGAAGGGGATGACAGAGGATGAGATGGCTGGATGGCATCACTGACTCGATGGACCTGTGTCTGAGTGAACTCCAGGAGATGATGATGGACAGGGAGGCCTGGCGTGCTGCGATTCATGGGGTCGCAAAGAGTTGGACACAACTGAACGACTGAACTGAACTGAACTGAGTCAAGCCACAACATATGCTAACCATTAGTTCTTTCAGAGTTTAAATGCTTCTTTTCCGCAAATGGAGATTACTAGAAGGCAGCATACCTGCACCCAATCCACCCAATTTACTTTACTGAAGGCTTTTAGTCCTTCGGTAAAATTTCCTTTATTTATATCAAAAGTTTAAATAAATACATGAAAAATATTAGCAGCTTCTACAAAATCACAACTGAACACAACAAACATTATATTTTTTCAAAAACCCTTTTAACAATTACCATGAGAACAGTCTATTTCTCCTGATGACAATGAAGAGTTTTCTTTTGTTCACAAGTTAGGAAGCTTAGCGGTCTGCATTCTAGCAGTCTGCTTATAATCGGTGTGTGCTTAGTCGCTCAGTCATGTCAGAATACTACTATAGTCTGGGGCAGTATTTCTCAAATGTTGGTCTGTGTCAAAAACCATTGGGTGAGAGGGTTAGGGAGGAAGATGAATAAAACCCCAGGTGCCTGGACCCTACTCCAAACCAACAAAATCAGAACTCGTGGGGCTGAGACTCAGGCATATGTACTGGTGAAAAGCATCCAGAGCGAATCTGATGAATACTAATCTTGAGTACTACCAGGTAGGGCTTTCACACTCCCTTTCCCCCTTTATTCTCAGGGGGTTCCTGTCCTTTATTGCAAGCTATTATAGATCTTATGTTTGCCTTTAAATTTGAGATTAACAAGCCATTTCTAAGCATTCTACTTTTGAACTACTCATTTGAAATGGTATGTATGACCGTATTTTAGGTCCTGCAGCACTTTTCCTTCTCGAACAGATGGCTCTGTCTATTTCATCCTTGCCATGTCCCTCTGTGGTACACTGGAGGAAGAAACCATTTCTCCATTCAAAGATGAAAAATAAAGGCTCAGGTCCAGGTCAAACTGAGTATTTATTAAACACCTTTAGTATGCAAGATACTGCTAAATGTCACCTCATCAGGACACACTAGGATGCCTGGGAGGCGGATCCCTGAATCCAGAGAGGTCAGTGCAGCACTAGAGCACTTCCTAGCCCACTGATTCACCATCTCCTGTTTGCACAGAATTAAACAGTCTAGACAGCTTAATTATTTTAATTAATCAGCATAAGTTGTCATGAACAATTCTGAAAAGGAGCTCCAAGTTCAAGTACTTTCTTCTTTCCACATTATTTTTCTCATCTTCATTGCATATGTAAAAACTAACTAAAACTTCTCAATTTGAAGATAACAAGGCATTATAAGGTACTATAGTCACTAAAGGAAAAAAATTAATATATATATATTAGTTCCTACGGCCTTCTATAATTGAAACTATCTGAAAAAAACCTAGAGTTGGTTTGAAGTCTTTTGTGAAATCCCTGTGAGACTCAACTGTTGACTGTGGTTAGAATACATTCAAAAGTATAATCAGATTGCGTCACCACCATCACCTGCTGGAGGCGCGCTGAAGGCACATGTGCTTGGGAGGCTAAAGCTGGTTCATTGTACTACACTCTCATGTGGGCTTGCCAGAGAGATTAGTCACCATTTTGCAGCTGGTTTCAAATTCAGTTGCTGCGATACAAGTGCAGATGCAATGGCTTACCCTAATTATGTTGCTCCAGTTTAATCTTTCCATTTGTAGTATACATACTATCTACTGGATCAAATTCAAGACTCTGAAAATTGGTTTCAAACAGAAGAGACTTCAAAATCACACATTTGTGACCCTCCCCTCCAGCTTGTTAATCACATTGCATCACCGTATCTTTTGGATCCTCTAAATCCATCCCAAAGGTGTTTTTAGCTAAGCCATTACTGAATCTTGCTAGCAAAAGGCACGAAAAACTCTTCTTAAAAAACATTTGTTTTAATAAAAGTTATGTTATCTCCAAAGACACTTTTGACGTTAAAAAGTTCTTTCCACTTTCTCTCTGCTTGAAACTAACATACTAGCAAATCCTAAGGTAGTTCATCTTAATCAGTGGTTTATAAACTTGACTGATAATCAAAGACACCCTACAAGATTTAGGGGAAAAACAGATTTCTCGGCTTCATCAACCTACTGAGTCATGACTTAAAGAGAGTTAAAATTATCTATAACCTAAATAAAGCTTATGCTGGTACTGCTTCTGAGAATCATATTGAAAGAAAGAGATGAACAAGCTTCTGCCTAATTCAGGCATGACTTTTTGCTGCTTGTTATTATCCATTACTCATAAATGCCTTGTGTCAAGAATAATACCTCAACACAATATAAATAAATTAGAAATGTGGGAGTAATATTTACACACTACTACATATATAAAACAGATAAACAAGGACCTATCCTATAGAGCAGAGAACTGTACTCAGTATTTCCTACTGAATATAATAATCGAAATGGAAAAAGAATCTGAAAAAGTGCACACACACACATGTATATAAATGCATGTATAACTGAACCACTTTGCTCTACACCTGAAACTGACAGGTTGTAAATCTACTATACTTCAATTAAAAAAATTAAAGAATAAAGAATATCTATACAAAGAAATGAGGTCAATTGGAACCTTCAAAACCAAATATTAATAAAATACTATAATCATTAGATCCACAGAAGATAATCAGACAAGAGGCACCAAGAGGGTATTTCTGGAAAGTGAGCAATAATGATGAGGAATAAAACACCTATTTCCAAATAGTCTTAATTTCCTAGACATCTATTTCACTTTGCTGGATGCATATAGTTTTTTATCAAGGTAACTTAAAAGTATGACTTTGAAGGTATACATTTTAGACTGTTCATTTCAACTCTCCTGTTTCTTAGTAATTCATTCATTTCACGCTAGCACTGTGAAGAAAGCACTAAACAAGAATAAACAAATTATGTGCAAACCATGTGTACCATACCACGTATGACATTATAAAAAATTGAAATAGTTTTATGATTAACAAAGTGTAAGAAATTCGTATCAATGTATTTCAAAATCCATTAGAGGGCTTTCCAAGTGGCTCAGTAGTAAAGGACCCGCCTGCCAATTCAGGAGACCCTGGTTCAATCCCTGGGCCAGGAAGATTCTCCTGGAGAAGGAAATGGCAACTCACTCTAATATTCTTGCCTGGAGAACCATGGACAGGGAAGCCTGGCGGGCTACAGTCCATGGGATGGCAAAAGAGTCAGATAAGACCTAGTAACTAACACAACAAAATACTATTAGGGATAAAGATAATACACTTAAATTAGAACGGACATATTATTTGGAAAAATCACTCAAGTTCCATATATTTCTCTTCCCCAAACGAATGATGCCAGTTTTACTTCATTATTTGATCTAAAATTTATAATTATGCAAAAATATGAAGTTATTAATGAATGTTCTGCTACAACAGGTTAGTCAACACACTGCTTAAGTAATGAAACAGGGTTAATTCTAAAAACCGGATTTCCCCAAAGACTAAAAGCTATACAACTATGCTAAATAGAACCTACAGTACTCTTAGTTCCTCTGCTCAATTTTCTAAAATTAAACCATTAAAAAAAATTAAAAAATTAAACCACTAAACACGTTTAATTAATAGAGTTTTCCTAAACAGACTTTCACATGAATGACAAAATGTTAATCTGCTAATTTTTATGACCAGTTATAAGTTTACACATACATAGAAGTGGTGGAATTTAAACAAAATCCTAAGGTCAAAATTTTAATTCACCCTCTCATTTAGATCACAGTTCCTGATCCATACAATTACAAATTAATATACAAATGTTATTTAACATTTTATTTGTTCAAAATGTAAATTATTTTACAAACACGTCATATTGTCTATATCCTAGAATGGGAAAAATAAATGAATTTAATACAGCAGAGGCCATCTTATCCAGTGATTGGAACTATTTCATTTAATAAAAATTTAGATAAATAGGAAATCATTCAAAGAAAAGCACACTTTAGATATAACATTTCACTTTAAAATAAATAAATAATGTCCATTTAATAAAGTGGATAATTGAATTTCTTTAGAAGAAATACAATTTTCCTGGCACTGATCCTTCCTATATATTAATATTGAATGCTGTTGTTCAATACAACAGAGCTATGTCTAGGGTCTCTCTATGATATGAGTAATTTTGGGCTATGGATTGCTCGTATATCCTCCTCCTCATCATACTGAATTCATCCTTTTCTGTCACAACCTATCTGGTTTCTGCATCATCCACAATTTTATCTAAAAAATTCTGTGACAATCAGTCTCTTACCAATTGACAAAAGTCTTCAATTGGAGATAATTAAAAACATACACACAGCAACAACAAACTATGTCCTTCAGAATCTCCTTGTAATTCAGGATATTATTAGGTTACAGTCTTCACCAAGGTTCTGGAAATGCTTAAACGGAAATTTTGCCCTCTTATCACTATACTATTTCTCAAATGTTTGATGTCACCTATTTCATATGACTGCTTACTCCATCTTATACTTTTTTCAAAAATTCTTTTTACCGTATATACTCTTTAAACAATCCAAAAATCTGATTCAAAGGTCAGAGCAAGAACATTACATTCACTGGCAAAACTATGGTTTTTAGGTCACTTTCTCTAAGGTCCTCCCCAGGACAGGGATGAGAAGTAACTTAATGTGTCATTTCAGGTAAGTTTATTTACAAGTGTTTCTATGCCAACGGTACATATTAATGGGGAAAATTCTATAACCAATTTAGAATCCATCTGGTTGAAAAACTAAAAAAAGTATAATGTGTTTTTTTCTAAAGTTTTAGCATTTGTGAATTTGCCTATAAAAAGAAGCTTTAGCTTGTTAATTCTAGTTGTACTGCTGCCTACAGCAACTGTAATTCCCTTTCAATTTTTTTTTTACTCTATTGCCGCATGCTCCACTTTTTTGTATCATTTTGGAGAACGGTTTCAACTCTCTGGTACAATGAGCCTGCAATAAAACTGTCCTTATCAATAAGAAGGAAAATCATTTGTAAGGTTTTGAACAACAGGTTGATTAGAAGAAACTTTCTCCATGCAAGTGCCCAACACCCCAACAACTGATTTTTCCCCAACTTTCACGCATCTGGTAGTTGACCTAACCTTCCCACAGGGGGAAGATTGGAAGCCAAGGCCTTTATTTGCACAAGAGATCATACAATTCATTACACACAGTATCCAATTGTTTTTAAGCAGATAAGAACTTGAGAGACATTTGCAAATCAGTCTGATGTAGATTCCTAGACTCTTTTAACTCAGCCACACCTAAGTTGACAGTTTCTTTTTTTTTTAATTTTAGCCATTAAACTATAGTGATTATTTTCAAAATATTTAGCAGTGTTTTTGTAGGAAAAATTACTCCTTTTTTATACTCACATATTTTTTATTCAATTGTGCAATGTAGTAACAAACACACTTATTTAGGAGCAGAGAGGGTGGCATTTGGACAGGACACCACTCTGAAGGAGTGATGAAGGAGAAATGAAAAATCATTTCTAAGTTTACAAATCTTTGTCAAGGATCAATTCTATATTTCCAATTCTTATTTCAAAGATATACTTGTTATCACAATTTTTTAAAATAAAGGTTTCCAAAGAAATCTGGCAAGTACTGATCTTTTTGACTTATGATGGGGTTATGGCCCAACAAACCCCTTGCAAATTGAGAATATCATTAAGTCAGAAATGCATTTATAATACATCTAACCTACTGGACATCACAGCTTAGCCCAGCCTGCCTTAAATGTGCTCAGTACACATTTAGCCTATAGTTGGGCAAAATCACCTAACACAAAGCCTGCTTTATAATAAAGTACTGAATTTCTCATATAATTTATTAAATACTATACTAAAGTGAAATGCAGACTGGCTGTATGAACACAGGATGGCTGTGCGTGGTTGTTCACCCTCATGATCACATTGCTGACTGGAAGCTGAACTGCTCACAGTTGCCCAGGATCAAGGAAGAGTATCAGGTTGCAATTCTTAGCCCAAGAAAAGGCAAAAATTCAAAATCTGAAGTTCTGTTTCTACTGACTGCCTATCACTTCCACACCATTGTAAAGTCTAAAAATCCTGTTAGAGACTGAAACTGTGCATGATAAGAAAAGTCAACAAAGGAATTTTTAAATATAATTTTTACACAGTGAAACAAAACTCATGTTTCAAATAAGTTATGAATGTAATTTTTTCCATCCGGATACAGATAAAATTGTTTCATTAATAATTAAAACTGACAATCTGAACTCTATCAGTTTAAACTAAAATAACTAATGCTGACCACCCACAAAAACTATAAGCAGAGTAAGAGAACCTGGAAATGCTAACATAAACAGGTAAAAAAATTTTTCAGTTTAATTCAATTACTGCTTTTTCTTTAACGACAACAAGAGGTTTCATCTAATGTGTTACTTCAATTAATCAACAATAAAGATGGAAAGAATTTAAACAATAAAGTTATGAATCTCCGAATGGAATTTCTAGCAGCATTTATATAAGAGGCATATTTAACTCCAGGCTTCACTGAACCACAAGGACTCACTCAAGTAGACAACCCACAACTGTACAAGGCTGTTCTGAAGACAGAATACCAAATAGGTCACTGTGCTCTGAAATCCTTAAAGCACCAAACGTATTAGGCATTCTTACTAATACATATTAATTCTAATGTAAACCTTCTTCATTAAAGAGCTCATAATTTCTATTCCCAGGATTTTCCCAAATTCTTAATGACTAATGATAACTTTCTGAAAAGTATTCTAAGTAGTATTTCAATAAATGTGGGTTCAATAAAATATTCACTTTTGTAAACTCCTCCATGAAAAAAGGAGGCCAATCTAGGAAACGTTAAAAACTAGGAATCTAAATTAGGTATTTTCTAGCCACAGTAATATATTAAAGACTAAAACACTCTTATGAAATGTTCTCAATCATTTTAAGCCAAGCATTTCCCACACTTAATTTAAACATGATTCTCCTTTATTACCAACTAACATCTAAAAAAATTAGTAAATGCTAATGTTTCCAATTTAACTTAAATACCAAGTTGTCTCTTATTCTGTCCTAACATGAAAATTTTACAACAATTTTACATTTTGTGACCCTTTGTCTTCCATGTTATACATAACATGCTCTCACTGCTAATTCTGGGTAAACCTATATTAAGCTACATGGTGAACAGCCAGCAATGGAGTCATCTAAAAATCAATTAAATAAACACAAGAAGGTAATGCTCAAGTGTCTGAAAGAAATGAAAACCAAACATGTCAAAATTAATAGTATTCATAACAATAAAAGTTTTCATACAAAATATTTGAGAAAAGTCAGAAAAATGTTAACAGAGGATTAGGAAACTGAAACAACACAAAACAACTACCGTGTCCTCGTGTTAAAAACTAATAATTTTGATCTTGAAATGGAAGTATACAAGACAAAAAATGTGGCCAGGACTTACAAAGCTTGAGATGCTGAAAAACAGCTTTTGTAATATAAATGTGGGTTCAGTAAAATATTCACTTTTGTAATAGTGAATACAACAGTGAATCTATTGTGAATTGAATAGTGAATACAATAGTGAATCTGAAAACAGCACATTTTCCTAACAACTGCCCATTTTCTAAAGTACAATGAATGTAAGTAGAGTGTAGAAATCTACCAAAACAGAATTTATTTTCAAAAGACTTAAAAATTATCTCTCACCTACAAATATTCCATAAATGTTATGTACTAGGTCCATCTAGTCAAAGCTATGGTTTTTCCAGTAGTCACATATGAATGTGAGAGTTGGACTGTGAAGAAAGCTGAGCACCGAAGAATTGATGCTTTTGAACTGTGGTGTTGGAGAAGACTCTTGAGAGTCCCTTGGACTGCAATGGGATCCAACCAGTCCATTCTGAAGGAGATCAGTCCTGAATATCCACTGAAAGGACTGATGCTGAAGTTGAAACTCCAATACATTGGCCACTTCATGCAAAGAACTCACTCATTAGAAAAGACTCTGATGCTGGAAAAGATTGAAGGCAGAAGGAGAAGGGGACGACAGAGGATGAGGTAGTTGGATGGCATCACCGATTCAATGGACATGGGTTTGGGTGGACTCTAGGAGTTGGTGATGGACAGGGAAGCCTGGCATGCTGCGGTTCATGGGGTCACAAAGAGTTGGACATGACTGAGTGACTGAACTGAACTGAGGCTGTGAATCACATCTCAGCAAATGTAAAGATTATCATTTGGGCCATACTCTGGCCACAATGTATTAAATTAAAAATCTTCACCAAAAAGATAACCAAATCAAAACATTTCCTATATCAGAAATCTTAAAATATTTTTAAATAACTCAACAAACGATTACAAATTGAAACATTTTAAACCAAGAGCTAATGGAACTAACACAAACTAAAAACTGGAAACTGATAATTAGCAGCAAATAGGAAATACAGAAATTTTAATAA
Source organism: Nanger dama (assembly GCA_917880005.1). Lineage (NCBI taxonomy): Eukaryota > Metazoa > Chordata > Mammalia > Artiodactyla > Bovidae > Nanger > Nanger dama. Next base: position 46,415,955 of record CAKJTW010000007.1, read on the forward strand.
ATATATTAGAATATTAAGAAGTTTAAAAATTGATGAGCCAAAAGTCAGCAACCAACTTAAGAATCTAAAGGTGAATGATTAGCAATAAAAACTCTATAAAAGATGGCTGCTACAAAAATCAACTACATGTTTTTATACTAGCAACAAAATAGAAAATGCAGTCTTTGAAAACATTTTCAGCATGACTATGCAGTGAATACCTCTGTTCCCACCATTCAATCTAAAAGAATTTATAGTTAACCTTGAAATCCCTTGATCTCACACTTCCTTACTCCCTCCTCAAAGGTGAATTCCACTCCCTAAATTCCATGTTTCCCATCTCTTTTTAATGTATTATTACAATCATTTTAGCTTAATACATTTTAGAATATATATATATGGAATGACAATCACAGCATACAAATATTCTACAACAATTTGACTTTTTCATTTAACACTGTGTATCTGGGGTATTGCTGCTCATACCTTTAGTTCTTCGATTTATTTGGCATTCCAGTTTGTAAATATACCACAGTTTAGATGATGTATATCTAGAGCTGTTTTTATGTTTTATTTTATCATTAGAAGCAATACTGTTATTGGATGCTTAAAGGCAGAAAACAAAAATAATAATAACCTTGACCTAACACTCTGCACAAAACTTACTCAAAATAGGGCTTCCCTGGTGGCTCAGTGGTAAAGAATCCACCTACCAATACAGGAGATACGGTCCAGAAACAGCCCACATGCCTTGGAGCAACGAAGCCTGTGTGCCACAACTATTGAACCTGGGCGTTTAAACCTAGGAGCTGCAACTACTGAACCCACATGCTGCAACCACTGAAGCCTGTGAGCCTAGAGACTGTGCTCAGTAACACGAGAAGCCACAGCAACGTGAAGGCCACGTACCGCAACTAGAGCAGCCCTGCCTGCTGCCACCGGACAAAAGCCTGTGAGGCAGTGACGACCCAGCAGCGACAAATAACAAATTTACTAAAAATTACTCAAAATGGACCACCTAATCTATGGTATTTCTGTTACAGCAGCCCAAAGGGGCTAAGACAACAGCACAGGAAGGGCAAAAACAACCTCTGGTAGACACGCCACTTTTATGACCTAAGCAGGATGCATCAAACAGACCCTTGTTAGGGACAGATGGCTTCTGAGCAAATCCTACTCATCCCAGAAGCCTCACTTATCCCCATAGGGTCAAAGCCTGACTTTCCTTTCAATTGCAAGCCTCCCAGTGGTTCACTTTCTCTAGTGTCTTCTGCTTTAACAGTATTCTGTCCTCTGAGTTGGCACTCCCTGAAATTATCACCAACATCTGACCTATGCAGTTTATCCTCCGGACTCATCCTCACAAAAAATAGTGAGCTAGGAGAGCGTGAGACTTCTTGACTCTTACTGGCGAAGATCCACAACTGAGCAAGTTTCTACTGTTCACATGTACCAAAACTGATCTAGCATCTCACTTAAACCTATATTGGACATAACTGCACACATTATATAACTATTCACACGCACTATGTGTCTGTGTATATATGTGTGTGTATATGTGTATGTATGTAATTCAGATAATTTGAGAATACAGATAGAAAAAGAGATGAAAGTTCATTTCAGACAAAGAGGAAATAAAATGCCTTAATAGTGACAAAAAATTTGAAAATATGTAAGAAATTATTATGCAAGGCACCAAAAGACCAGCTATTGAATAAGTAGCATTTCTGATGATTAGCACTCCTTCTCCTCCCTTCCCTCCCTCTCCTCTCCCTTTCCATTTCCTCCACACACACTCACACACTCAAACACACTCACACACACACACACAGTTTTTGTTGATAAGCAATTCTTAAAATAAATCCATTCAACATAGCTGCTTGTATTTATACAGACACAATACACACATGTATATTTGCTATTTTGTACTGTTTTTCCTTTGACTTATAAATTATTGGCAAAAAAAGTTCTAATATTTACATCTATTATATCTGTTCAAACACTTTCTCTCCAGAAACCACAGTGGCTCATGTTAGTCAAACCAGCTTAGTTAATACTGATTATAAAATGTAATTTTAAGGTGGCCAGAACAAGGTAGTTAGAAAAATACATCAGTGTTTAATTAACAGAATTTGCTTCAATTTTGAATTCTATTCTAACAAAGGACAAATACACTGACTCATTTTAAAAGGTTTCCTTTAAATGTTTCAAGTTACAAAGCACTGCTGCTTTTGTAAAAGATGCTATTAATTTCTTAATAAAGTGTTAAACCTGGTCCCATTCTATACAAAATGGTAAATGCTGTCTAACAAGAATGCAGGTGATTAAATCAGGGTCACTGTCACCTGGTTAACTATTTAATACATAAACAACTCATAATATATATATACCTCTACAAAACTAAAGCTGAGCAATCAATAATTTTGTCTTCCTTCGTCTACAAGTAGCTTATCCAACATTAACTAGTAAATTAAGAATGAAAGGGAGGGTTTTAAACCACAAAGAAAAGATTCATTTTATTCTTCATTCCCACTTGAATCTATGTAAAATGTTAAGTTACAGACAGCTAAGGAGACGCTGTTGTTTTGGAATATGTAATTGCTATTTAGATGATAATGGCATGGATGTCGCAGTAGAACCATGATCCAAATTTGAATAAGGTCTTAATGAAGGGGGCTAAAGAGAAGAATGAGGAATGAAATACAACAGTGTCAGCAACAGACCTTAATGAAGCAAATTACTTTCAGCACCTTTGTCATTCAGGAGGAGCTGCATTTAAAAAAAAAGTGACAACTAAAGGATGAAAAGCAGGACCTTTGCAAACTAAACATGCTTACAACATGACATCACTGTCTGGGCAACAAGGCATTGTGGAAGGCAGCCTCAATGTTTGGGTTTTACAGTTCACATCACAAAATAACTGCATTATAAGATCTGGCTGGGCAACCTAGTTTCCTTAGAAAGCATCTTTATATTTCAAGTTAATGACACTTCGGAACAGAAAAAGAATTTAAATGCCCAAAGATACATTAACGGGCTTTTATAAAGCACTAGATATTAACACTAAGAACAGTTAGAAGGTAAAATTAAGCTAGACTATGGATCAAACAAAACTAAAGGTGTCTTTTTTAGAAAAAATTCTAAAATATCTATTTTAAAATTGTTAGATTTACGAAGCATACAATGCATACTACTTAATAAATGATGAAATCATTTTACATATTCATATTTTTAAATCAATTTCACTTTTGCAGAATTGCACTGAGGCAATATGAGAGCATATGGCATTCTCACTGCCAAATGGAACATACGTTTAACATTTTCAAATGATTTACTGGAGGTAACATTGACGATGGTGCTAGAAATGGGACACAAGGCTCCCAGCTTCCTAGGAAGCCATTCAAGGCACAGAAAAGTGCCACAGTTACAAGTTTAATTTGATACCCATAAGGAATTTATGGTAACTTAGAAGACTTAAGATAAAGTACGGTAAAACTCATTGCTTAATATTTTAGACATGTCAGCAAGCTCACTGCCGTGATGGGTACAATTTTCACTGCACACACCAGGCAGTGCTCACAATCACAGAAACTGATTCTTGCCTATTTATCTCAACATGTAAGTAATTCTATTATCCAAATAATGCTCGTACAATCATTATGTGTTTATAATAGAAAATAACTCCTCAACATTCATCAGTGAGGGCCCTGACACACTCATGTACTGCTTCTAGGGACTGACTTCAGATGTTTTTTGATGAGAATGGGACAAGATTGTAAACCTGGTGTTAAGAAAGATTCATGGGTGGTGGTAAGGAATAGTTAGGGAGTTTGAGATCGACATGTACACACTGCTATATTTAAAATGGATAACCAACAAGGACCTACTGCATAGCCCATGGAACTCTACTCAGGGTCATGTGGCAGCCTGGAGGGAGGGGAGTCTTGGGGGAGAATGGATACATGTTTATGCATGGCTGAGTCCCTTCACTGTTCATCTGAAACTATCACAACATTGTGAAGCAGTTATACTCCGATATAAAATAAAAAGGTAAAAAAAAGTTTGCCATTACCCTTCCAGGTCACTGTTAGGATCTTAGGCATCACTGCAGATGCTTTCCTATAATTGGATTATTTTTAAAATCTAAGTGAAGATGGTCTATCCAAAAATAACAGAAACAACCGATAGAAAGTATAACATACTGGTTAAGAGCACAGACTCCATTTGAGTTTAAAATCCCAGCTCTGGCACTTATTAACTGTGCAATCTTGGACAAGTTATCCAACTTCTCTCACAATTAGCCTCCCCATCTGTGAGCTGGGGATAACAGTGCTAAGTTCTTGGAGCTGCTGTAAGGATTAAATAAGTTAATATTAACTTTCAACACTAATATTTTTCCTACTTACTGGGGTGCATCTTTGAATGGATTACTTAAGTAATAGTGTACTTCATTTCTCCAGCTCTAAAAAGATAATAGTATCTGAAGTTATTAGTCATAATATAAATGAAGCTTCATGCTCAGTCATGCCTGACTCCTTGAGACTCTTTGGACTGTAGCCTACCAGGTTCCTCTGCCTTTGGTTTTTTTCAGGCAAGAATACTAGAATGGGTTGCCATTTCCTACTCCAGGGGATCTTTCTGACCCAGGGATCAAACCAGTGTCTCCTGTGTCTCCTGCACTGCAGGTGGATTCTTTACCTCTGAGCCATCAGGAATAATTCAAATGAAGCTTTGGAAAGAGCTAAAAAAAGACCAAAAATATTAAATATGCTGTTAGCACTGTTCACAATAAACTGTGGAAAATTCTGAAAGAGATGGGAATACCAGACCACCTGACCTGCCTCTTTATGCAGGCCAGGAAGCAACAGTTAGAACTGGACATGGAACAACAGACTGGTTCCAAATAGGAAAAGGGATATGTCAAGGCTGTACACTGTCAACCTGCTTATTTAACTTATATGCAGAGTACATCATGAGAAACGCTAGGCTGGAAGAAGCACAAGCTGGAATCAAGATTGCCAGGTGAAATATCAATAACCTCAGATATACAGATGACACCACCCTTATGGCAGAAAGTGAAGAGGAACTAAAAGCCTTTTAATGAAAGTAAAAGAGGAGAGTGAAAAAGCTGGCTTAAAGCTCAACATTTAGAAAACTAAGATCATGGCATCTGGTCCCATCACTTCATGGGAAATAGAGAAACAGTGGCTGACTTTATTTTTGGAGCTCCAAAATCACTGCTGATGGTGACTGCAGCCATGAAATTAAAAGATGCTTTCTCCTTGGAAGGAAAGTTATGACCAACCTAGATAGCATATTCAAAAGCAGAGATATTACTCTGCCAACCATGGTCCATCTAGTCAAGGCTATGGTTTTTCCAGTGGTCAGGTACGGATGCGAGAGTTGGACTGTGAAGAAAGCTGAGTGCTAAAGAATTGATGCTTTTGAACTGTGGTATTGGAGAAGATTCTTGAGAGTCCCTTGGATTGCAAGGAGAGCCAACCAGTCCATCCTAAAGGAGACCAGTCCTAGGTGTTCACTGGAAGGACTGATGTCCAATACTTTGACCACCTCATGCAAAGAGTTGATTCATTGGAAAAGACTCTGATGCTGGGAGGGATTGGGGGCAGGAGGAGAAGGGGACGACAGAGGATGAGATGGCTGGATGGCATCACCGACTCGATGCACGTGAGTCTGAGTGAACCCGGGAGTGATGGACAGGGAGGCCTGGTGTGCTGCAATTCATGGGGTTGCAAAGAGTCGGACACGACTGAGTGACTGAACTAAACTGAGCACTGTTATATTAGTTCCAGTTTTTCTTATTAGAATCATTGTGGCTATTTCCTGACCTTGCCTGCCCTCCTCCAATCACATCGCCTCAGACCAGCAAACACAGACTCATGTGGTAACACTCGCTGTCTACTCCTCTTCTAGACTTTTCTCAACTCTACACCAAGAATAAATTTTTTAGGCTTTCTAAAATTTTTTTCTTCTCAAAAGATGATTATCCATTTTGTTCTACTTGAACACAGATTTCACATATTTTCACTAACCTCTACTCTTTTTCTTCGCCAAATGACCCAACATACACAAATACCACTGAGTGTCACCTCGTGTCAACAACCAGACTCCATGATAACTTTGAGGACTTTCACAGCTTCTTCTAGGAAACAGTGATTTCATCCACATTTTCCTTCATGCAAAAATACAAACCATGATTTCTAATAACGATTTCCAATACAAGGCTGTAGATCACATACACTTTTCTGTTTTTAAATAATTGCAAAATTTCAGCCTGAATTATAATTTATTACCTTATAATATAAATATTCAACTATCAAAATAAAGGATTAAGTAAACTAACACTTAGAGCCAGATGATTAAATAAGATATGTATTATGTACTTTGTGACAACACAATGAATAGAAAGGCTGAGTGTAGGTTACACAGAGCATGTGAGCCAATTCCATTATATTTACTTAATCCTACCTAATTTTATTATGCATACATCATGACTTGAGTAAGTACTTTCCAAAACTATTTAAAATTTCATTTCATTCATTGGGATATATGTACTTCAAAACACTCTAATAAGATAAGTGTTTATTGTAATTAAAAATTGTGAAAATTCTAGTTTTTATAAGCCAGTTATAACCCCAAACACAATCTCAATAATGACAAAAACTAAACTGTTGTGCATCAGTTGTCCAAACTTCATTACAATCATCTCAGAAGTTTATAAACTCCTTTCCAATTCTATGCAGTTAGGTAAGAGTTGATTTAAGCTAAGATCTCTTCTACCACCATTGCATAAAAGGTTTTAAAAAACAAAAACTGGTTTAGAGCATGTGAGAATAGGAGCTCTGTTCAGTTTAGAAGAATAGGCACGACGAAGGAATGTCTGCCATCTTCTATTTAGTGGATGTCAAGCAGCGCCCTGGTTCCTGGGGTGTCATTTCTCTCTGGGACATGCACGCATGTGCTGAGTTCATTCCATTCAGTAAAGAGTACTTTTAGGATCTTCCCATCTTCTCTGCCTTTTTCACTTCCACCCCCAAATTTCTTTTTTTAATTCATGATTCTTTTATGATTAAGAACTCTAAGTTAAACAATATTTTGGTACAGAAGCAAGTTTCTAAGGCAGCAAGTCTTAAACTCGGTGACCCCACGACCTCTTTACACTCTTAAAAATTGAAGACCTCAAAGGATTTTTATTTATGTCACTTATATCTCTTGAGGAGCTTCCTGAGTGGCTACTGGTATAGAATCTGTCTGCCAATGCAGGAGACGCAGAAAATGTGAGTTAGAACCCTGGGATGGGAAGATCCCCTGGAGGAGAAAATTGCAACCACTCCAGTATGCTTGTCTGGGAAATTCAATGGACAGAGGAGCCTGGCAGGCTACAGTCCATGGGGTCACCGAGAGTCAGACACAACTGAGTAACAAACAGCATGGCAGCACATATCTCTTGAGGTTTTAGCATAAATTGAGAAATTTTTCATTTATTAATTCATGGAAAATTACATTTTCCCTGTTAACCTAAATAACATGCTTTAATGAAAAATAGCTATATGAAAAACACAAAAATGTAGTAAAAAAAGAGGCATTGTCTTGTATTTTCACAAATGTCCTTCAGTTTTTGGCTTAAGAATGAGCATCTGGGTTCACCTATCTGCTTCTGCCTTTAGGCTGCTGTGATACATTGCTTCACTGAAGAAAAAGAAAAAGCAAGTTGGAAAAGGGAACACTTCACAGATCCTGTGAAAGTATCTCTTTGAGGCCTGCCACTCTAAAGTATGTCTGTTTCATAATTAAAACATCTTATTGGCCAAAGAAACAACTAGAAGTGAAAACACTTCCTAGGGCTTCAAGCTCAGCCTCTGAACCGGTTGGACAGTTGACAAATTGGTGACAGCCCTTGGGGTGGTATGCATGTGTCTCCCGAGGTAGTTTAAACCCAAATCAGGACCTCTGGGATTCAATACAGGTTAGGAGAGATGCTTTTTAAATGTTTCTGCCATGTGGGTTTTATAGCCATATAATGGACAAAGTTTATTTTTCTTTTTATTTATTAAAAGAAAAATTAGAGTACTAATACAATGGTATTTCACATTAAAAAGTTAAAAATTCTAAAGGTAAAATAAATTGGAGTGCTGACTTACTAGTCTAAATTTTGATAAAGGATCATTTAAACAGCAACCTGAAAACAGACAAATTCAATTAATTTGAGACACTGATAGTGTCTTATTTCAGAAGCCTCAATTTAAGCATATTTTCAAAATTTTAGCAGAAAGGGTTACAAACATCGAGGAGAGTTTCATCGCCATTTTAGTAGGTAAAAGGAATTATTTTTGGCAAATAAAATAAATTACAGCTGTACTCAATTATATGAAGAGTCATTCAGTGAAAGTCTGGCAAGCAAGAATTTTAAAAGCAGGCAGTAAATTCAGTGCGCTACTACCAGAGGACTGGCCGATGGCATTCTCCTGAAATTCTGCTGGGGCCGGTCTCATGGCTTCAAAGAACACATAATAAATTTATATTGCAACAGGCCTGAAGAATGATGTAAGTGAAAATCAAGTGCTCTTCCCCTGCAGCTAGGACAGTGCAGTTGAAGAGGTGGACACAGCAACTGTTCATCAGTACACAAACTAGTTGGCTTGTATCTCAGCATTTTTTTAGAAAAGAGCCAAAAGGTACTCACAGTCAGGTCAGAGGAATAGTCTAGTAGCTTTCCTATGGATGAAATTTTACTCATGGGAGCGCATTTCAGAGATTACAATAGATAGGAGGGGAAAAATAAGGTTCAGTGTCTTAAAAGTCACTTAAAGTAATTTATGTGCCCAGTCGTGTCTGACTCTTTGCAGCCCTGTGGACTACAGACCACCAGGCTCCTCTGCCTATGAAATTTTCCAGGCAAGAATACTGGAGTGAGGTGTCATTCCTTCTCACAGGGGATCTTCCCTACCCAGGGGTTGAACCCACATCTCTTACATCTCCTGCAGTGGTAGGAGGATTCTTTACCTAGGAACTGGAAAGCATTTGTTTAATACATTAAGAAACATTTGCATCTTCATCCTTGAGGGTTGCTTTATATATTTATACATACTCACATATATATATATATATATATATATAAGCATCAGGAAAAATACAGGGACTAGGAATTAAAATGGGAATAGCTGTTTCAAATATAATATGAGAAGAATACTTGAGTTTTAGATAAGAGCCATTTGAGTGTAGCTGAAACTCAGACCAGAATTCTATCTTACTTCATAAATAAAATACCACATTTTAAAAATAAACTCTAATAAAATATATATAACATTAAAGCTGTCTGAACTATTTTCTATCTTCCTTTAAAAGTCATTTTGGGAAGCATAGGAACACCAGGCCCTAAAGAAGAATCTGAATTATATTACGAAGTTGTGAAAGAGCTAGTTAATAGAAATTTAGACTTGTAAAATGTGAAATGCCATGTTTTTAAAGCCAAAGTATGAAATAATTTATCCTGTAAAATTAATCCCTGGTGGGGAAGATCCCCTGGAGGAAGAAATGGCAACCCACTCCAGTATTCTTACCCAGAGAATCCCATGGACAGAGGAGCCTGGAGGGCTATAGTCCATGGTGTTGCAAAGAGTTGGACCTGACTGAAGCGACTTAGTACTCACATTAAATCTAGCTTTCAATCACAAAAATAATGGAAGGAGATGACTAGACAGCTCTATATTAATTACTTCTTTCGTTTGAGATCCCTTCCATAAAACCCAACTGGGTGTAAATCTACTTCTTGCACACCTTTTCTGCCTGAACTTCAGTGTGAATTTCACTTCTCTGTTTTACAAATCATGACCTTCTCTTGTTGGAGAAATTCATAAAAGAAGAGAGATCAGAAATAGAAAAGGGAAGCAGTGTGGAGGGCAAAGAAATAGACACGGTTACAGTGGTAATCTGAGAGAAGATAAAGGGAGACGGCAGGCAGGAAGCACATCCAGGCATCTTCAGAGAGTGAGAGAGCAGACACGTGGGTAACAGGGTCTGTGGTGAAGTAATCCTGGGGACATCAATCCTGGGGACATCAACAGCTGTACCCTAGATACAACCAAGAGGGCTGATAGGCAGACAGGGGGTGAGTACAGGTAAACACAGACACGGTCCATTATCACCCTAATCAGCCTCTGAATCACGCTTCTCTAAGGCAGAACTGGAAGGCAGGACACAAAGGCCAACTGTGAACCAGAAAAGCAGGAGGACAAGAACATTTCAATGGAGGGGAGGCTCAGAAAAATGCTTCTTTTATAAATATTTTATCTTCAACAAAGCAACACAAATTCACAATCATGGGACACAGCAAGGGAAGTCCTTGGCAAACAAGGGATGGCACATGGAATCGAGCAGTGAAGTGTCTAAAAAAATCGAGCAGTATCCCTAATTCAAGGTATATAAAACATCACGTAGGGGGCTTCCCTGGTGGCTCAGAGGTTAAAGTGTCTGCCTCCAATGCGGGAGACCCGGGTTTGATCCCTGGGTCGGGAAGATCCCCTGGAGAAGGAAATGGCAATCCACTCCAGTATTCTTGCCTGGAGAATCCCATGGACAGAGAAGCCTAGTAGGTTAAAGTCCAGGGGTTGCAAAGAGTCGGACACGTCTGAGCGACTTCACCTTCACCTTCAAAACATCATGTAGATTGCTGTTAGGAAAATGTAAAAACGGACACAGATACACCTCCAACTTAAGTTCCCCAACCTAAGTTTCCTCTGAAGGTTTTAAGTTGCGGGCCACAACTTCATTTTCACAAGTTTGGGGGTCCCTGAGTCCTAAAGGGAGGAAACTCTATAGTTCCTTTAAAGCTGTATGTGTGTTTTAGAAAGGTACAACAGGTTCCACTGGACCTCACACATTTTCTCTATAAGAATACAGAACATGTTTATTAAATGCCTGCTACACAAGTGATGCTTTTGAACTGTGGTGCTGAAGACGACTCTTGAGAGTCCCATGGACTGCAAGGAGATCAAATCAGTCAATTTCAAAGGAAATCAACTCTGAACATCCATTGGAAGGACCGATGCTGAAGCTGAAGCTCCAATCCTTTGGGCATCTGATGTGAAGAGCCAACTCAATGGAAAAGACCTTGATGCTGGGAAAGACTGAGGGCAGAAGGAGAAGGGGATGACAGAAGATGAGATGGCTGAATGGCATCACTGATTCGAATGACATGAGTCTGAGCAAACTCCAAGAGATAGTGATGGACAGGGAAGCCTGGCTTGCTGCAGTTCAGCGACTGAACACCAACAACACAAATTTTAACCAAATCTCTGTAGAGATCCAGGTGTGAATTATATGATTTTTTTCTTAGTATAAACTTTCAAACTTGGGGGTTTGCCCCTCACCAAAGAATGAGTTAGTTAACTGAGTGAGCACCTTCCAAATATTTAAATGGCTTATTAAGTGGGTAAAACATCACTTTCAGAAAAAATACTGATATTTAGAACTTTTCCTATCTTTAAATATAGTTTTCTATATGTAGAAAGCAAACTAGAAGCAAACAAAAGACTGATTTCCACTTATGTAAATCATTTTATTTATAACCCAAAGCTCAGTTTAGAGGTTTTGCCATGCAAATTCACCAACTCCCCTTCACTCAACTCAAAATATTTATTGAACACCTAATAATACTTGTAAGGTATTACATGAGCTCTGGCTTCCCAAGTGGCTCAGTGCTAAAGAATCAACCTGCCAATGTAGGAGATGCAAGAGACACGGGTTCGAACCCTGGGAAGGGAAGATCCCCTGGAGGAGGAAATGGCAACCCACTCCAGTGTTCTTTTTTCCCCTTCTTTCTTTCTTTCTTTTTAATTGAAGGATAATTGCTTTACAATATTGTGTTACCTTCAGCCATTACATCAACATGAACCAGCCTTGTGGAGAGAGGAGCCTCGTGGCTACAGTCTATGGCTTCGCAAAGTGACAGACACAACTGAGCACGCACGCATATGAACACGAAGGTCATAGTGACTCACAAGTTATGGTTCCCAAGAAGTGGTGGAGCTGAAAAATAGATCTGCCCTCATTCAATACATCTTCTGGGCTAAATGTGAAGAGCCTAGAGGAAGGAAGGAGTCTTTCTGGTCCTAAACTTAGAATTGAATCTATTTCCAAGATGACCTTACAGATGGGAACCTCATATTCACTGACCACCCTAGGGATTCACAGAGTTTCTAAAGTGAAACTTTCCAGTGCTCCTGTTTAGTTCAGCCTGGTGCCACTATTTTTAAACAGTTTAATGATTTCCCTATTTTTATGGAAGTAAAAATAAAACAGATCTGTCAATTCATAAATTCCTGTAAAATTCTAAGGAAACCAACATTTTGACTTGAGGCCCAACTTTACAAATGGGTAAAGCATAAACAGCTTTAACTTTTAAGTCATCACTTGGAGAAAGAATCTAAAGAGACCTAAAAGCTCATTCTATTACCTTTAAAAAAAATTAGTCTGATAAGAAGGAAAAACACAAAACTGTTCTAAGAAAGGCTGATGCTCTTGTAAATCGATGGAGCCAGTGCCCCTTAGGGTTGGGGGAACCAGTATGCACAGAAGCCAGCATTACTTTGCTACAGAAAAAACCAAGGGCTACTTTTCACCTCCATATCACCTTGAGATGAGTTGATTTTAAGACAAGATTCCCACTCCCCTTACCACTGAATAACCACAGAGGAAGAGGGGAGCTAATAAAACAGAGGGCTGGAGAAGGAGGGTGAAAGGAGTCACTGCAAAAAGAACTTGAAATGCTAATGCCGCAGTGCTCACCCAGAAAACTAGGCTATTTGATAGTCAAAAGAGTGGACTGAACTGCCCAGACAGGCTCTCTGGTTATATGATACACCACAAAACAGGAAAAATATTTGGGCAGAATGAAATCTGCAATGGTTCCATCTCAAACACTTTGTAAGTCAGGTGGGTCTGGTTCAAGAAGTGATTTCAAAGGAAAAGGCTAAGTTCTAAATATATTGCAAATAGACTTACAGCCATTTCTCACTAAAATTTCTACAAATTGGGTTGAAATTGATAGCAGAGATGGAGGGGGAAACGCACTCACATAATACATCTAAAAATACACTGAAGAAGCAAGTCTTTGTAGTGGCTTAAAAAATGAAAATTGTTGTATTTTTCAACCTTTTCACAGAAATAGATCTGACCTATCTTCAATTCATTAATTTCAACAAAAGACCTGATAAATTATACATAACTCATAATAAATAAAATCTCTTCAGAAACAGAGATAACTGTTTTTCTTCATGCCTACCAGCATGGGGTCTAGCCCTTGGGCATAAGTATTTGAGTAGGCACTCAGTGTTTACTGAATTTATTGACTAAATGAGTAACTTACCGTTCATGGATGGTTTACCAGGACTCTACGACTCTCCTGAAACTGTACATGAAATATTGGGCCCATGGGTACATGGGTATTTTTCATCCGATTCTCACACAGTTCATACCCAAAAAAGGGTAGGACTTATTTTGAGTAATGGAAGAATAATTTCTCTTGTAGGCAATCCACTATTAAGGCTGCTTGTTATTGAAGTTTGATAAGAACTTGACAACAAAGATCCAGATAACACACTTCCTTGCTAGAATCTGTAGTGCAGAAATTCTCTACTTCTAATTAAAAGAAGAGTTATATGTTCTGACAGTCAAATGAACAGAGGGTCAGACTGATAAGGAATCCACTCCAAGCGACTCCCCAAAGCAAAGGCCATTTTACAACCCCTTATGACATGGCCTGGAGAAATATCAAAATTTTCCTTCCAAACACTTCTGGTCTCTTTAAACTGAGTCACTCAAGCAACTGAGGAACTCTGATTTATACTTCTCAAAGTGGGAGATGAGTGTCCCCAGGAAGACACATGATAACAAAGGAGAAACACAGCAAGTCCCCTAGCATCTAAGTCACTGCTCGATGCTGCTGCTGCTAAGTCGCTTCAGTCGCTGAGGCTCTTAGCGACCCCATGGACTGCAGCCCACCAGACTGCTCCGTCCCTGGGATTCTCCAGGCAAGAACACTGGAGTGGGTTGCCATTTCCTTCTCCAATGAATGAAAGTGAAAAGTGAAAGGGAAGTCGCTCAGTTGTATCTGACTCAGGGACCCCATGGACTGCAAGCCTACCAGGCTTCTCCATCCATGGGATTTTCCAGGCAAGAGTTTAGTTTTAAAATGCTACACAGTTTTAAACCATTTTATGTTAAAATAACCATCGCTATGTTTTGCACTGAGGGCAATACTCACATGAGTTTGAGATAACACTAGCTCAGAAGGAAAAAAATTCCTTAAAGTCACATGCCCACCCCCCAGAGGCTTTATGGGGCACACATTCATGCCCCTATGTCACTGGGGTACTTCTGGAAAAAAAAATATGAGCAGAACTGCCACAGAGAGAGGCCACAATAAATTTTCAAATTGAATTTTCCATTATTTGTTTTTAAATTTTTTTAATCTCTAAAAGTTACCCATAAAAATATCTGTTTTAAGCAGATAACTTTAAACTCCTCAAGATGAAATGGGTAAGTTATTTTCTTCTTAAGTCTTTCAGAGATAAGCAAGTTAAATATTGTAAACTGCCTGGAAAACTTGATGACTCTGATGTTAAAGCAATAAATACTAAGCAGTTCTACTGGACAAAAATTAGACAGCAGAAGTATTATACAGTGAGAGGCCTGTCAAAAAAATATATATATATATATATGTGTGTATGTGTGTGTGTATATACATAATATATATATATAACCCTATACCATCAGCATTGTTGTAGAACATGTTACTCTCTCTATAGCCCAGCAAAGGGTCAAGTACATACTTGATGGAGAAGAGGAATGTGTTCATCAAGATTTCAATGGGTGAAAAAAATAATTTTTAAAAATAAGAAGAAAAGCAAAACAATCTAACTCACCCTTGCTGAACATTATTTGATCTAGCCCCGACCATTCCTACTGACTCCGCTTGGAATACATACCAAGGCTGAAGTTCTAGAGAACTTGGAATACGGGGAGGGTGTTTACTGAGCCTGCAAAGCTTAGGTCATAGATGATTCTGCTTCCCATAGTCCAATGCCCAGGAAAAATCAATAAATCTGTGACGAGTCTTATGTTGTTCTTAACAGATTTCAGAAGGAATGTCTGAAAAGGGCAGTCTTTAAAAAAAAAAAAAAAAGAAAAAAGGGAGTGTCTACATCTGAGTCTGGGCTGACAGAGCCCTAGCCATGGAGTTATTAAAGGTAAGCCAGTTGGCAGGATCACTGCCCAATATTCAAAGGCAACTTTGAGTGCTGTGAGAGGGAGAAAATCTTTACAGTGTTGCATTTAGCTTGAGCTGGTGAGTCACTCCTTCTGTATGAGGAGAGCAACTGGCAACAAATGAGGAAGAGCCTTGAGATAGATAAATTTCAAGCAGTTGACACTGGTTAATGGCTGGGGAAAATATGCTTCCCCACGATCAATTGAGATCCGAATTTCCATAATTTAACTTCCAAATTCATACCACAACTTATTCTAGTTCCAAATCAGACCTCGTGGCCATTTCTAGTGGCTAAACTCATGTCTTCTAATAAGTTTTTCTTTCCTGGAAAATTAAAATTTTTTACTAAGACACATCTAAGATTCCACATTGCTTTCCCAAATTATCTTTATTTTATGTACCTCACAAATCAAACCATGTTTGTTTAACGTACCCAACTGTACCCAACGTACCCAACTCTTCTAATCAATGCTGACTTGAACAGAGTGAGTCTCTTAAGAGCTCAAGCAGAAAACAGATCATAGTGGTAACAGTGTTGTCAGAAACCGATGGAGATAAATTGTGTTTAAAAGAGCCTAGTATTGATGAAGATGGACAGTCTACCTCACTCCTTCACACTCTTGCCTTACTAAATAAATTCAACTGTGAGTGCATAAAATGAAATGTGAATAACGCCGCTTAATTTATAGATATCATTTATGAACATGTGAGAAGACAGATGTGGAAAAAATAAAGAACCTAGAGGATACCTGAATGATAATCCCAATATACACAGATATAAAAGATGCAAGGTCTGCTCAGAAGAAGAGGGGAAGGGCCGTGCTTAGGGACACATGCCCAGAAGCAAGGCTTCTTTATTCAGGGCCATGGAGCAAAGGGTCAGATTCTGTCTGTAAAAATTCCACTGCCAGAAATTCAATGGGACAGCCGCTGATGCCAGAGAACATGAAAAGCAGGAGTGTTCCTGCTCTGAGACTAAACGTTCAGGAAGTCCTGTGCCTAAAAGTAACAAGGAAGGTGCACGGTTGAGAGACACGTAACCAAAATTAAGTGGACAAAACCAGAGTAAAAATTCATTTTCTATGTCTAGAAAAAGATGAAGGGACAAAAGTTAGCAGATTTTTTTCTCTTTTCACATCCTTTCTCATCTAATAGAACATAACCATTCTTTGTTACAAATAAAATCCTAAATTGGTGAGGTTTGAAAATTCTGCCTAAGATAAACTATGGTGAAACAAATGTTGAAGACCAGTAAATAAACTATTGTATGATTACCAGGTGAGAGGCAAGGGGGATTTCTCTACTTGGAAAATATGCTTAAATCCTTCTTTAGGATGTTGAAATACGACTCAGAGGTAAACCTCCAACTACCTAATAGTGCTCCTCTATAGGTATGGAAAGAAGATAAGATTTTTTTAAATGACAGGTTCTTATATATTTGTTCCAAGTGCCTAACGACTCAATTGAACTTTTAAAAATCCAGTTGCTTTCAGTCAGTGAAACAAAACATTAACAAAACATTCCAAATCACCTGAAACATTAGCAAAACATTAACAAAACATTCCAAATCACCTGAAAATAATGACAACTAAAAAAAAAAGATCTTATTCTTCAGAGAGAAAAACCTTTTTAACATCAGTCATGCAATTATTAACTAAACAATCAATACAACAACCCACTGTAAAGAAAAATTATTATATATATATTCATGGTATGATTAGAGTTTAAAAGTCTAAACTTTAAATTTCAGAGATATAATATGCAAAATAACCCATGAAGATAAATATAAAACTTCACATTAATATTATGAAGATTTCCAAGTATAGAAAAATAAAAATAGAATTAGAATTATAATCTGGAAACCCACTCCTGGGCATATAACCAGACAAAATCCAAATTCAAAAAGATACGTGCATCTCTGTAGTCACAGCAAAACTACTCACAATAGTCAAGGCATGGAAACAATCTGAAAGTCTATCAATAGAGGAATGGATAAAGAAGATGTGGTACCATATATACAATGGAATATTACTCAGCCAAAAAAAAAAAAGAATGAAATAATGCAGCAACACGGGTAAGTCAGAAAGAGAAAGACAAATACCATATGACATTGCTTATATGTGGAATCTAAAATATGGTACAAATGAATCCATCTACAAAAGAGAAAACAGACTCACAGAACAGACTTGTGGTTGCCAAGGCGGAAGAGGATGGGAGAAGGATGGCGTGGGAGGCTGGCGATAGCAGATGTAAGCTTTTATATATGGAGTGGATAAACAGCAAGGTCCTACTGTATAACACAGAACTATATTCAATATCCTATGATATACCATAATGGAAAAGAATATTTTTAAAAAGAATACAGATGTGTATAACTGAACCAGTATGTTGTAGAGCAGAAATTAACACAGCACTGTAAATCAACTATACTTCAATTTTTAAAAAACTGCTATGAAGCAGACTATATAAAATTAAACAGGGTCCAAGTTTGTGAAATCCACTAAAAATTACATAGTTTACATAAGTTATTTATAAAATACAGTGAAATTTCACCTTAAAATTGACTTCAAAGTGTAAAGGATGTCTTTTGATACACTACAAGTTCTGGTTGTATAAAGGTATTTAGGGAATAAAAGGATTATCTACATCCAGGAACAGAGGTGAGAGAAATTCAAATAACAAGTGGGTGACTATCTTTTCCCTATATGTTGTTTCCTCTAAGAAATGCAATAAATTACTAAGTTACTAAAAACAAAAACTAAGATAATATTATACTCTGGCCTAAAGTTTGTTAAATAATATTTATAATTATTTACATATGTTAACAGCAACTAACGGAGAAGGCAATGGCAACCCACTCCAGTACTCTTGCCTGGGAAATCCCATGGACAGAGGAGCCTGGTGGGCTGCAGTCCATGGGGTCACGAAGAGTTGGACAGGACTGAGCAACTTCACTTTCACTTTTCACTTTCATGCACTGGAGGAGGAAATGGCAACCCACTCCAGTATGCTTGCCTGGAGAATCCTAGGGACGGGAGCCTGGTGGGCCACCATCTATGGGGTCGCACAGAGTCGGACACGACTGACGTGACTTAGCAGCAACAGAACTAACAGTATTTGTATTTACTCGACCAATGTTTGGTGAACTGGAAACAAGAGGGACAGTGAAATTACAGTAGTAAGAAGAAAAGGCACTTCTGCTTTTCGGAGAACGTCAGTTTTCATGAAAGAATCCAGGATTCAGGGGCACACATCTCTGGGGCTCTCTTTTACTCTGGGGGTTTACAAGTATTATGTTTGTTGCAATAAATGTAAGTAACCAAAATATGCAAAGATAAACAGTCAACAGGAAGAAGAAATTAAATCACCTGTAATCATAAGGTCCACAGATAAACCTGTTTCTTTCCAAAGACTTTTTAATCACACAAAATATATAATTATATAACAAAAGGTTTATGGTAAACATACCATTGTATAAACTGCATTTGTTTACATTTTGATGACAAATTGGAAAAGAAAATGGCAACCCACTCCAGTATTCTTGCCTGGAGAATCCCCACGGATGGAGAATCCTGGCGGGCTGCAGTCCATGGGGTCCCGGGGAGTCAGACACTACTGAAGCGACTTAGTATAACACAGCATAAAGCAAAGAGAATCTACTTGTTTAAAGCTTCTGATACTGCTGCTGCTGCTGTTCAATTAACAGGTCATGTTCGACTCTTTGCAGCTTCATAGACTCTAGCCTGCCAGGTTCCTCTGTCCATGGGATTCTTCCACTTGAGAATACTGGAGTGGGTCACCTTTCCCTTCTCCAGGGCATCTTCCTAACCCAGGGACTGAACCCAGGTCTCCTGCATTGGCATGGGGATTCTTTACCACTGAACCACCTGGGAGGTGTCTGATATACACTGCCAATCTACAATCATAAAGATTGTTCAAAGATAAATTCTCAGCAGCTGGAGGCAGGCCAGTATCCACAATCTATTTGCATCTTTTTCCTAGGCTTTCTCTCAGTGTAACTCTTCTCTTTTGGAATGTCCTTTTCCTCCCACTGCTACCTCTTGGTCCTTATAAGGACATTAAAATAATAAAAATAAAAATTTCATCTCTATTCTTGCCTCCATTGTTTTACTGGTGCAAACTCTGGTAGACCCCCTGGTAGGTCTCCATCATCACAGTGCCTCTTATGCTTGCAGACCAGCTGTTTTCTGGAATGAAGAAAGACAGTGATGTGTGGGAGGGACGTGCAGAAAAGGAACAAAGCCCTTGCTTCCTTCACAGAACAGGATCCCAGGGATTGAGTAGGATGACCGCCAAGCTCTGTGTACTTAAGACGTAGGGCTCAACATACCGTGCCACGTGTAGGAGATGAGCTAGCTTTTTCTCAGTCTGACTGCACCCCAGATTCTGGCATTAAGCTGTCACCTTTGCATCTTGGTATGGTTATAAGACATTCCTTCTGTTTTCAGGGCTATTTTAATAAAAGATGAGTCAGGCTAAATTGGGGCTATTAGCTACATAAAATTTCAACTAAAAACTTCACACTGACTTTTGATTGGCAGCTGGTGGACTAGTTTCTTGCCCTCCCGAGAGAGAACTCAAAGTATCAGAAAACACTTCAGTACCAACAATTTACTCCAACAGAGATGAGAAGAACTTGAGGGATCTGTCAGTCGCCTTAAATACAGAGAACCCAGAAGGTATCACTAAACTGTTAAGCTATTAAAAACAAACCACAACTTCAGAGATAAAAATCTAGTTGATGTGCTCATTCACCACACGAAGAATCCATGCCCCAGTAAAATGACCTGAATTGCATGTGATGAGGAAGAAACTCAGCAGCAGAGTTGCCTTCTCCTTGGAAATCTTTTCCACAGCGAAGGCCATGAAATGTCTGGAAGTCTAAATACTCTTTGCACAACACGATGAAATATTGGTATTTCAAATTTTACCACACAAACTATAATTTTAGACAAAATTTTACACTTAATTAGTCTAAGTTTAAATTGCCATTAGGTGATGCTAGTGGTAAAGCACTCACCTGCCAGTGCAGGAGACATGAGAGACACGGGTCCGATCCCTGGGTTGGGAAGTTCCCCTGGAAGAGGGCATGGCAACCTCCTCCAGTATTCTTGCCTGGAGAATTCCATGGACAAAGCAGCCTGGAGAGCTACAGTCCCTGGGGTCGCACAGAGTTGGACATGACTGAAGCGACTTAGCACACACACATTGTTTAATTTATTTTAGGCTATAAAATAAAATATATAAAACCATGACTATGACTACAAATGTTCAAAGAATAAAACAGCTACAGAAGTAAATACGATTTTCTGTTGGCAAGCTCTTCCTTTAATAACCCTTTGCGCCTTCTTCATATGTGTTACCTGCCCACCTTAATGTTGGCTCTCTCTTGAATTTAAGAAAAATTTCAGAACGAAAAACTGAAATTCCATGAGCTTCTTTTCCCCACTAACTGTGACGAGAACACTCTTATCCAGTGGTGGTGGGCCAAGGGTATAGCACCTCTGCCCAGCTCTAGGAAGGTGCACAGGGAACGCAACTTGAGAAATAATAACACACTTGCGCCACACGCTTCCAAGGCCCTGTAATTTTGGAGAAATAAGAGGAGCTGAAAGAAACTGCTCTCCCTTAGGGAACAGAAATGTTCATCTGAACAGAGAACATTAAAATATATTTGGATGCATAAGAGGTAGAAATCATAACTGAATTTTTGTGGTGGTAAATTTAACCCAACTTTAGCAATAAAAAGATGCCCAGAGGCTAGAAAGGCATTTATATCTCACGGTGAAAGGGATGCTTTTACGATAATTGGTCCCTATCATAATTTGGTATTTTCTATATGGGGGCTTCTATATACTATTTACCTTTCCATCTCCCCACTCACCCAAAAAAAAAGAATGTACATATCTCAAAATATTCTGAATATACAACTTTCACTCAAAAATAATTACATATGAGGCTACATAAAACTATCTTTAAGATCTCCTTCCAGTACTAAAAATTATATGCTGCCTCACTCCCACTCTTTAATAGCAGAATGTTATAAATTATAAACCATAGCTCAATTTATAATTTCAAAATATAAACATTCAAAAATAAGATTAATGAAAGTTTTACCACTGCCTTTAAAAACACTTCTTTAAAATCTGATGTACTGAACATAATTAATGTGCAATTCAAGTAAAAATATAATAAAGTGAGTGAAGTCGCTCAGTCGTGTCCAACTCTTTGCGACCCCATGGACTGTAGCCTACCACGCTCCTCCCTCCATGGGATTCTCCAGGCAAGAGTACTAAAGTGGGCTGCCATTTCCTTCTCCGGGGTGGGGGATCTTCCTGACTCAGGGATCGAACCTGGGTCTCCTGCATTCCTGCATTCCAGGCAGAGGCTTTAACCTCTGAGCCATAATACATATTGGTTTTTAACCTTTAAAAAATGACTTTAGAGTTATTGGGGATGATCAAAGGAAACATATACATTTCAATTTTTTCCCCAATTTTACAAGTTTAAAAAAGAATTATGACTTCACTTAACGCCTTTAGCATTTTTGAAAATAGTACATTCTAAATCTGTAACACAAAAAGCTATATGAGTTCTAGAGATGAGTTGCTTTAAGTTTATATTAAGTTTAAGACCATATTATCATTAGCAGGACTGCTGACTTAATAAAATAGCTGGTTCATATTAGAAAGGGATTGCCTAAGTAATGTCAATAATCCATTCCTGAAAACTGGACATGTAGGAAAATACACCAGGGAGCCTATTCCTCATTACTTTCAGTTAAGTTCAGTTCAGTCGCTCAGTCGTGTCTGACTCTTTGCGACCCCATGAACCGCAGCACACCAGGCCCCCTGTCCATCACCAACTCCCGGAGTTCACTCAGACTCCCGTCCATCGAGTCAGTGATGCCATCCAGCCATCTCATCCTCTGTCGTTTCCTTCTCCTCCTGCCCCCAATCCCTCCCAGCATCAGAGTCTTTTCCAATGAGTCAACTCTTTGCATGAGGTGGCCAAAGTACTGGAGTTTCAGCTTTAGCATCCGTCCTTCAATGAACACCCAGGACTGATCTCCTTTAGGATGGACTGGTTGGATCTCCTTGCAGTCAAGGGACTCTCAAGAGTCTTCTCCAACACCACAGTTCAAAAGCATCAGTTCTTCGGCACTCAGCCTTCTTCACAGTCCAACTCTCACATCCATACATGACCACAGGAAAAACCATACCCTTGACTAGACGGACCTTAGTCAGCAAAGTAATGTCTCTGCTTTTGAATATGCTATCTAGGTTGGTCATAACTTTTCTTCCAAGGAGTAAGCGTCTTTTAATTTCATGGCTGCAGTCACTATCCACAGTGATTTTGGAGCCCAAAAAATAAAGTCTGACACTGTTTCCATTTAGATGGGACAAATTACAATGTGTTGCATGCTAATCTAGACCTCCCAACTAAGACACAGTAGACACAGTAGATTGCCTATGTATATTAGCAAGTGACGATGTTAGTATTTTGAACTCCTTTCCTGATCTCCCAACAATTAACATGATTGTTCACCAGTTGCTGTATAGCAGAGGCCTGGCCTCCCTTGTCACCAGCAAAATCAAGATACAGATCCTTCTGATGCTGACCTTTTGAAATATTTACATGTGACTCCAGCATCCGGTCCCATCACTTCTTGGAAAATAGATGGAGAAACAGTAGAAACAGTGGCTGACTTTATATTTGGGGGCTCCAAAATCACTGCTGATGGTGATTGCAGCCATGAAATTAAAAAAAGCTTAACTCCTTGGAAGGAAAGTTATGACCAACCTAGACAGCATATTCAAAAGCAGAGACATTACTGTACCGACAAAGGTCCATCTAGTCAAGGCTATGGTTTTTCCTGTGGTCATGTATGGATGTGAGAGTTGGACTGTGAAGAAAGCTGAGTGCAGAAGAATTGATGCTTTTGAACTGTGGTGTTGGAGAAGACTCTTGAGAGTCCCTTGGACTGCAAGGAGATCCAACCAGTCCATCCTAAAGGAGATCAGTCCTGGGTGTTCACTGGCATGACTGATGTTGAAGCTGAAACTCCAAAACTTTGGCTACCTCATGCAAAGAGCTGACTCATTTGAAAAGATCCCGATGCTGTGAAAGATTGAGGGCAGGAGGAGAAGGGGACGATAGAGGATGAGATGACTGGATGGCATCATCGAATCAATGGACATGGTTTTGGGTGAACTCCAGGAGTTGGTGATGGACAGGGAGGCCTGGCGTGCTGCAGTTCATGGGGTCACAAAGAGTTGGACACGACTGAGTGACTGAACTGAACTGAACTGGCAATCTAGTCCTTTCATTTGAAATGTAGCTCAAGATTATTTTCACACACTGATCTGTTAACAACTGAGTCCTGCAGAACATAGATATAAACCTTGCCTATATATAAATCAACTGAGTAACTTGACTGAAACATACATGTATTCCACAACGTCTGGACAACAAACAAGAGGGGCTCTGCCAACAAAGACTGACCCAGGAGGATGCATCATTGCAAGCACATCTGTCAAACATCAGTCCAGACATTTTCAGCTGCAAGTAACAGAAGTCAATCCCAAAGTGGCTTAAACTTTAACCAAGGAACTTATTATCTCATCTAACAAGAAACCCAGAGGCTGACAGCTCCCAAGCTAGTAAACAGCAGTGTCATCATGGACCAGGTCAAAGTGTGAAAGTAGCTGCTCATTCATGTCCGACTCTTTGCGACTCCATGGACTGTAGCCCACCAGGCTCCTCTGCCCATGGGATTCTCCAGGCAAGAATACTGGAGTGGGTTGCTGTTACTTTCTCCAGGAGATCTTCCCAACCCAGGGATTGAATCTGGGTCTCCTGCATTGCCGGCAGATTCTTCACCATCTGAGCCACAGGGAAGCTCATCAGTAAATAGATTAGCTCAGCAGTGTCATGATGGACCAGGTGGCTTCCACATTTTATTCTGCCAACATGTTCCCTCTGCCTCAGGCTACCTCTCCTCAGCAAAGATAGCAACACTGGACATAAACGCATCAGGCATTTCATCGAGATAAACAGCTGCCAGGGGAGGGGTGGCTGTCTCTGCAGGGTCTGCCTATGAGTCCTTCAGGTCCAACCAGTAAGAATGGTCACAGGTGCCCAAGCTGGCGAGGTGGACTGGACCACCCTGAATGGCAGAGACAAATCGGAACTGCCCTCCCACGGCTGGCAGGAAGGCCAGTCTCTCTTGAAACACATGGCCACACAGAGGAAGGAGCATCCTTTGAGGTGTGGAAGAAGGGGGTATGGATTTGAGGCAGGCAAAACTGCTCTGAATACTTACTTTATTTTGCATTAATAACTAAAATTTGTAAAATTTAAGCCCAGGAGATAGGTGACAGAAGCCAAACAAAGGTATATTTTCAGTGGAAAATACCTTAATAGAAGTCACTACCAAGTTTTCTAACCAAATACTAAGTGATTTAGAAGTTATTCCAAAACCTGTTTTGGGGTTTCCTTGGTAGCTCAGACAGTAAAGAATCTGCCTGCACTGCAGGAGACCTGGGTGTGATTCCTGGGTTGGGAAGATCCCCTGGAGAAGGTAACAGCAACCCACTCCAGTACTCTTGCCTGGAGAAGCCCATGGACAGAGGAGCCTGGTGGGCTACAGTCCATGGGGTCCCAAAGAGTGAGACATGACTGAACGACTAATACTTTCAAGATCTGTTAACAATTTATGGATGGAGGATATATGTTATGGAAATTCTCATGCTGACTATCATGTAAGATACACAGCAGATAAGGGATCTGTATGGCTACTATCTAAGTGGCAAAACATTAAAAAGTTTAAATAACATTATAAAACAATGATACAGGAGCTGCTATGTGATTAAGAAGCAAATAAATGATGGCAGAAAATGTACACCATGAGATCAAAGACACAGCTCTCTAGAGACCAAAAGGCAAGATTTCATGTGGGATCTGACTATAACAGGATACGGACAAAGTGGACCAGGCTGGGCACTCTGCACAAAGGGAACACTGGGCCCTGAGCTTGGCGGCAGAAAAACATCCTGGTTCAAACAGTGAGAGGTCCACGCAGAGGTAAGCCAAGAGCAACCTGTCATTACTAGCTACCAATTATATGTTTAAGATAACAAGTAAAAACATTCCCCAACCACATTTTGGGATCTACGCATATCCATTATCATTTGCCTATTTTTTTAGTTCTTTGAATGAGAAAAACCTAATTACAGCACCATGTCCTGAAAGCATCCCTGGAAAAGTAAATATACTCACACTGAGTATAACTGACAGAGAAACAATGAGCATAAGACAGATAAATAATGTCAAACTAACGCACTGTCTGAGGCCACCATGGTATAAGTCATTCTAGCAAACAGTTTTTAAGTGTTTGATGTTCCTGTTTTGTAATGTTACTTGACTTTCATTTTTGCACCTCTTGTGATACAGACTGTAACCTTCTTACAGACATCTCTTTTCTGCTATATATCTTACTAGTAGTAATTATTCCCTAATTTTTATTTAGCTGCTCAAAAATCATTCTATTTTCTGAACCCAAATTAGTAAAAGTGGCCAATAGGATGTAACCTGTCTCTGACATTAAAAAATCCCTAACATACCACAGCCCAAGTGGCTAGTAAACACTGGTATACCTAGCCATAGATAGAAAAGTCACTATTTAACCATTTTAGGGTCACAGATCTTTGAGAATCTGATAAAATTTAGAGACCCTTCTCAACCAAAAATGCAAACAGAGTATTTTGCTTGTAATTTCAGGAGGCTTCCAGAGTACTCCACTCAGGCCTTCAAACTCATCATGGCTAAGACCCCTAACACAGGGGATAGCAACAAGGACAATCAATCACTGATTGTCACAGTTATCAATTCCTTTAAGCAATCCAAACTATTTTAAGGGTTACAGTTTTCCTCCGGCGCTGCCAAGCATATTTTCAGCTTGTGCATCAGGAAATAATAGATGCCAGAAATAAAAATAAGTCATTTCATAAGTTTAGGGCTGAGCTATTTGACTTTGAACACTGAAAAAATCTCAGAATAATGATGGCTTTAAGTCATTAATACTACCATGTAAAGCTTTAGTACAGTATACTTAATACTTCTCATTAAAAATATCATACACACACATATATGCATGGCCATAAAAGTATATGCCATTTTTGATGGAAATACTGATAGCAGGGAATGAATCAGTTTCTAACTTACTGATAACCGGAGTGTAGCAACACTTCTCAATTCTTTAATAACGTCCCACTAGTTAATGCACACTTTAAACATTTCGGCGCTCAGTGGATGTGTGAATGGACTGTCTGCTGGACTCCTCACACAAGCATGCAGTGGCCTTCCAGGGTGAGTGGAAGAAAGACCTGTGGGTCATAGGGTGCTTACCATTCCCTTGCCTACAATCTAGGGTAGTAATGATCACTGCATTCTCTCCAGCTGAGCCCAGAGAGGCTGGCTCAGAATCATTCTCCCTAGCATGTCGCTGAGCTCATCAGGATTAACAAGTGAACTTCTTATTCTCACTTCTGTAAGTGAAGAAATCGGTGTGAAGTTTCCTCTCATTCCTCATCTCTAACAACATCGTGAGGAAGCCATAATGCTATTAACTTTTTACACGGAAGGAAAATGAGGCTGAAAGGCTAAGGAGCCTGCTTGATCCACAGCAAGAAAATGACGGAACTTGGAATCTGAATATTACGGTTTCCAGTTCAGTACCTGGATTTGGTCATCTGCAGATGACAAAATGAAATGGTGGCTCACACAGAAATTTATCTGTCTCACATAAAAGCAGTTCAAAGGCATGCATAATGGGGCTGTTGCGGCAAGTCCACAGTCTTTTTAAGGACCCAGGCTCTTCCCCACTTACTCTTCATTTATCCTCACAATACACTCCGGTCTTCACGATCCTATATGGCGGCTTGTCCACCAAACCATCATATCCATACTCCAGGGTGAGAAAAGTTAGGGGCAGGGGAGAGAGATGGAATGTACACAGCAGCTGTGCTTTTAAAAGGTTCCATAAAACCTGCAGTACAACGTTCCTTCTTATATCACATGGGCCAGAAATTTCATCAGAATTCCACATCCAACCACAAAATGGCCACATGGCCAGATAAAATGCCACTAGCAAAGAAGAGAGAAGCAGATATAGAAGGAAAACTAGTAGCTTCTATTCCTATTTATTCCTACACTATCTTGAAACTAACAGATGTGGAGAAGGCACAATTGGAAGTGTCTGAGAGAGTGGCTTGCAGCATGGCGGCCCCACACGATTCACTGGCTTATTGTCTCCTTGTCATATCCCGTCCACCTGGCATGAGTGTGTGTGCACACTGTCTCAGCGATGCATTCAAGAGGTGATCATTCTTTCAAAAAAATAATTCTCAACTGGATGAAATTATTAAATTAGCTCCATTTTTTAATTAACAAATTTCCAATAAAATAAAAACCCAAACAATACTTCACTGTTTTAAAATGGTCAAATATCTGACAGTTCATTACTGACAACAGGAGAGAATTCTAATGTCCCAGAATGGCACATCAGCCCACTGCAAATCCCAGTTCTAGACTCATTCCTCACCAGAGGACCTGACATACCCTCTCTCCTAAAGAACTGCTTACTGGCCCTGAATATGTTCCAGATTCTTCTGAATGCAAATACTTTACAGCCTTTCCCACCACCTGAAAATGTTTTGCTCTCCTGCCACACCTTATAAAAAAATTATTACAGTGATTCTCAATATTAGCCTGCATAAAAATCACCTGCAATACTTTTTAAAAAATGCTGATTCTTAGGCTATAGTTACAAAGATTCTGTTTTACTAGCTATGGGTCAAGCCCATAAATCTGCCTTCTTTCTTAATAAAGGAGCAGAGTGTCCAGGACAGAAAAGTGCTCCAGAATGTTCACCTGATGACTACCACAACAAGGAAAGACCATCTCACACTAATTTGTTTTTCTTGTAGTATGAGTTTTAGTAACTTTATCAGATCTCTCAGGCTCCTGAGAGAATCAAAGTGAAGTATATTCTTGAAAGAACTCAATTCAGTGACTGAATAACTATATATAATGTAATATAGTGTTATTAACCAATGGATAAGCTTTAAATTTATGTACTAAATATGAAATACAACAGTTTAAAAAAGCTTTTCTTCTGGCTTAGTTTACTAGAGGATGCTATTCTGAGATACTACCATAATTCTATCACGATATAATGGAAGAAGACACATTCTCAGAAATTCACATTTGGAAAGATTAATGTGTGACCTCAATAAGAACTCTTCCTTTCATAATATGCTTTGGCTGCACACAATGGGAAAAAACAGATACTGAATAAGACAACCACTTAAATATAAAACAGTATCGCAGCATTATTAAAATTACTAGCAAGACAATATTTAGGTCTTCCAACCCAATCTAAATTACTAGTACAAATTACAATGCTCATAAGTGTACATTCTACTTAGATTCTCATCCCCATTATTTCCTTAACAGAATGAAATAAGAATAAACTTTAAGTGAAACTATCAAAGCTATTCATCATAATTTTTCAGTTAAAGTGGTCTCAGATGTGGAAGATATAACATTATGAAAGCCTCTGAGTAAATGCTAGAGGAAACCCATTTATGGTCTATGGTGAGCACATATGAATTTTTCTGCCTACTGAAGTTGTGCTAAAAAGTGTCCTCCAGGAAACAGTACCACAGTAAACCAGTCAACTACCCCAAAGAGTGGACTAAAACTCTGACTGCCTGATGGCTTCAGTTCAAAGAAAAAATATATCAGAATGGTTCTGAAGAGTTCACAGATGTTAATTTGTCAAATAAATTTACCTAAAGTTACTCTAGATTAGATACCCTATGGCCAAAGACAGTTACAAGCCACTTGGAATTCATATTTGTATAATTACATTGACAAAATGCTTCTCAACTGCTTTACTGATTTAAAAAAATGTTTTAAGTTTCTAAATATACTTAAGAAACCAATTTCATTCCTTAGAAATCTGAATCTTTCTGCTCTTTATTTAATGTTTGAAAAGATGTTCTACCTAGAAATTTTGTCATTTTATTTTGTTTGTTTATGGCTCAACTGCAGTGGAAGAGATACTGTAACTTTTGTGTTTTTATGAGGTCTTTTTCAAAGTGTTTTAACACGATTTGATGGTGTCCATAACTAAATTATAAAGAGCGAACTGCAGCAGGTCTCAGCCTTGCATGCACACAAGAATTATCTGGGGAAACTCTGGGGAAAAAAGTCAGTGTCTGGACCAAACCCCACGTGTGTCTAATCAGAATGGAGGGATGAAGCCCCAGCACCAAGACTTTTGCAAACTGCCCCCTAATTCAAAAGAAGGTTAGACTCACTGAGTTAGGGAGGCCGATCCCTAACTAGCATTTGAGTCGGCTGAGTCTTCTGAGCCCTTTCTCACAACTCACAACTGATTGTGTGCCACAGAGGGGCCTGTGCTGCCTCTCAGCTCGGTGGACATCTCTGCCCCACCCCATGAAGCCCCCTCTCATCCTGCACCCTTCAGTAGACATGGCAGGGTGGTACATCCCACAGGGGTCAGCCTGGCCTCAACAGTTTCACCTCTGAATGCCACGAGATGAGCCAGAATTAGGAACCAACGAATGTGCAAATTTTGTTCATTCTTATCCATTATACACACGACTCACCATTTCTCAATGGGAAAAAAACAACTGCGTTATGAGTTCAGTTGAAAATCCTGGCATACTTCCTTTAGAATTGAAAGGTCAAGAGAAAAACCAGAAAGACTGCCAAGTATAATTTACTGCAATTTGACTTTTTCTGAATAGCACAATACATGGGTAAGCCGATATTAATAGGGTCGGCTGCTTTTTTAACCCATAAACACTTTTTTTTGAAGATGTTACACTTCTCTTCTAAGGATGGGGAAACACATGGTGAAAATCTGTTTAATTTCTGTTACTGCTGTTTTCATTAAAACCTTCAGTCCTACACAGAATCAAAGTGACTTACTGTCCCTTATTCTCTGGAATGTAAATTTTTATTATATACCACTAGATTTCCACTTTTAAATAAAGCCAAGGGTACAGAGATGAAGACACTACCTAAAAAGTTCCACAAAAAATGTGGCAGTTTAACTTTAGTGTGTATACACGGTTTCAATGATTCCCACCATGGGGAACTCAGTAGGAGACAGTCTTAGAACTCACTATTTCCCAAAACCTGATTTACCATTTAAACTGGCAAACAGAGGTGAGACTCAAGTACATACTTCAGTGTCAGTATTTAAAAGACGAAATCCAGGCTGTGGTGAATTACTAAATTGATTCTAAATTCAATCAGTTTCACAAAATAATTAGCTTAATGGGAGCTAGAAGTTCTTAGGCTATAGTTTTAAGAAGCACCTGCATATTCTGAAAATCACGATGAACTTTAGTTTTACTGTAACCCAAGTCCTTTAATCTCTTTAATGGTGTTTGCCCAATTTCATTTTGCCTGCTCCAAAGTTATATTCACTATTTGGTCACCAATGTTGGTGAACATACAATAATCCTTTCCACTTTATTTTCTGTGACTTTTCTTGGTTGCTGTTATTTTCTTTTTTTCTATAATATAATAAGCTAATTCATGCCTTTGTCTTAGTTTTGGAAGGATTTTATGCCAACATCTAGGCAAGAGATACTCTTTCTTAATTTAAAATAAGTGGTTGCATACTACAGTAGTAAATTTGTAATCAACCTAAAGATAATGTCTTAAAAGCACAATTAAACATGTCATAACAGAAGAAAACCCTGGTAATTACAAATAGTACCAGGCTTGCTGGGGTTTTAAACAGTAGTGTAAGACTAAGAAAAACCGCCACCCAGTGATACAAAAGAAAACTGCAATTTGTTTTTGTGTAAAATGAGTACCCTAGAGGATTACTTCGATTTCATTACTGAATGAACGAATAGTTATTACCTCCTTATAAGAATAGGAACTAGTTAAAGCGAAAGGATGTTTTTCCACCTGGCCTTTTTGTTTTTAATTTCCTTTCTATTATTTAGCACACTCGACATTTTACAAAGGCTAAAAGCTTTCTGTCCAAAAGTGAGCTAATTCTGTACAAGCAGCCCAAATATCCCCATTAGCAATAAAAGAGCCTAGGCTCTGCTTGGACCCTGAGTTTCAAGTCATGGGGTGTTGACTTCAGGAACACCATCTAATAATTGTGACCTCAAACCTATCTGTATTAAGTTGGAAGGCATGTCTGGAGGAAAAGGTATTGTCAAGAGGAGGAATACAGATAACTTATACCCTTAACAACATAATTTACTCTAATCTCTAACCTTTTTAGAAATATGTTATAAAGGCCAAGTAAGATAACAGTCTAACAAATTCTACAGAAACCATATTGATAAGAAGTTGTTGAGAAATCTGTATTCAGATCAAGAAGCAAGAGTTAGAACCAGACATGGAACAACAGACTGATTCCAAACTGGGAAAGGAGTGTCAAGGTTGTATATTGTCACCCTGCTTATTTAACTTATATGCAGAGTACATCATGTGAAATGCTAGGCTGGATGAAGCACAAGCTGGGATCAAGATTGTCGGGAAACATATCAATAACCTCAGATATGGAGATGACACCACCCTTATGGCAGAAAGGCAGAAAGTGAAGAAGAACTAAAAAGCCTCTTGATGAAAGTGAAAGAGGAGAGTGAAAAAGTTGGCTTAAAGCTCAACATTCAAAAAACTAAGATCATAGCATCTGATCCCATCACATCATGGCAAATAGATGGGGAAACAGTGGAAACAGTGTCAGACTTTATTTTCTTGGGTTCCAAAATCACTGCAGACAGTGACTGCAGCCATGGAATTAAAAGTTGCTTGCTTCTTCGAAGAAAAACTGTGACCAACCTAGACAGCATATTAAAAAGCAGTGACATTAGTTTGCCAACAAAGGTCTGTCTAGTCAAAGCCATGGTTTTTCCAGGAGTCATGTATGGATGTGAGAGTTGGACTATAAAGAAAGCTGAGCACTGAAGAATCAATGCTTTTGAACTGCGGTGTTGGAGAAGACTCCAAGAGTCCCTTGGACTGCAAGGAGATCCAACCAGTCCATCCTAAAGGAGATTAGTCCTGGGTGTTCATTGGAAGGAATGATGTTGAAGCTGAAACTCCAATACTCTGGCCACCTGATGTGAAGAACTGACTCATTTGAAAAGACTCTAATGCTGAGAAAGATTGAGGGCAGGAGAAGGGAACGACAGAGGACGAGATGGTTGGATGGCATCACCAACCCAATGGACATGGGTTGGGTAAACTCCGGGAGCTGGTGATGGACAGGGAGGCCTGGCGTGCTGCGGTTCATGGGGTCTCAAAGAGTCGGACACGACTGAGCAACTGAAGTGAACTGAAGAAGTTGTTGGTATAGATATAATCTAAGTCTTCACTTAGTTGTATCATTTATAAGTTAATAAACACACAAAAACACGTACATACAATTATTTTCCTGCAATGTATCTACTGCACAAAAGAACCAAGCAAGACGTGTGGACACATGATAACCAAAACACATATGCCAAAGGACGGAGTCATGTTGATAAAAGTAGTTCATTGCTATCATTTGACCTCTGTGATATCTTTCAAAATTTTTACTCAAACATAGAGCAGGCTCTGAGAGCAAAAATAGATACTATATAAGTTACTGTAGAACCATATGATAAAATGAACTTGGGACAGACCAGTTTCTAAAAACAGATTACCATCCAAATAATCTATCCTGACTTTTATTGGTCAATTCTCAGTTAAGGCTTTAACTGCAGAAGGATATTTCACTAACTCAACAGCGTATAGTTGTCCCTAGGTTTCTGCAGTACCCTTACTAAAATCTGCAGTGGCTCACCAAGTTCCTTAAATAAAACAGTGCAGTATTTGCATATAGCCTATGCATACCCTTCTGTATACTTTAAATTACTTATCACACCTGATACAATATAAATGCCATGTAAACAGTTGTTAGACATTTGGCAAATACAAGTTTTGCTTTTGCTGGACCACTCTGGATTTTTTTCTTTCAATATTTTTCAATCTGCAGTTGGCTGAATTCATAGATGCAGAACTTTGTGGACATAGAGGGCTGACTATATCTTCCAATCTCAACTTCATTAAGGAGAGTATAGTTTACTGTAATATTTTTAAGTATTTAAAAAATCAAACAGTGGAGAGTCTGAGGCGGCCAAAGTTAAAGCCAAATTTATGTATAATACAACCAACTCTCTTTTATTTAAAAAAAAAAGAAAACAAAAAAGCATAGCACTTTGTCTTTTAAAAATTAATTGTCTAGGGAACTCAGGGAAAGTTAAACTGACAGACATATTTATACTTCTCTGGCATGTAATCCTGTTCTCTTTTGTACTATATTTTAATCCCATTCAATAATAAAGTTACTGAAGGAAAGTTTTAAAGTTATTGAACACAATTTAAATTTTTAAAAAGAGCTTAAAATGTCACTACTATCTGAAAATTTAAAATGATAATATGACTTAAAAAAAAAAGATGGCTAGCTTAGTGGTTAAGAGGACAGGCTCTGAAGTAGAAGGCCTGGGCTAATTCCAGATCTGGCCCATGTAAGCTGGCGAACTTTTTCAAGTCCTCTTCTGTATATGGGGGCTTCCCAGGTGGCGCTAGTGGTAAGAGCCAGCCTGCCAATGCAGGAGACATAAGAGATATGGGTTTGATCCCTAAGTTTGACTCAACGGAGAAGGCATAGCAACCCACTCCAATATTCTTGCCTGGGAAATGTCATGGACAGAGGGCCTGGCAGGCCACAGTCCATAAGCATCGCCAAGAGCTGGACATGACTGAAGCGACTTAGCATGCACTGTATATGGAGATAACATGACCACCTCACTCAAAGTGTTCTCCAAAGCATATTACACACATTAACTCATTTAATCCCCTCAATAACCCTATTGTTATCACGCTCGTTTTCTAAATAAGCTAAACAATACCTGGGAGGTTTTGTAACTTCCCCAAATGGTGAAGGGTGGCAAATATATCAACCCAAAATATGCCACTTTAGCATAAAGATTATTCTGAGCTAAACTTGAAAAAACATCAGGTACAAGAAGGGCATTCTGTCTTCTCCTTTTCTTCCTGAAAGCAGGAGATAAAACAAACAAACTTCTGGAAGATTCTAGGAGGAAAAACAAAAATCACAGAACCGTAGTAACCCAAGGATTTTTCATGGAAAATGGTGGAGGGGTTGGAGCTTTACACCTGGGGGAAAAAATGGCACTAAACTGAGATAAGCATCAGTAGACATGGCAGCTGGAGGACCAGGAGGCCTCAGTCAACATGTGGGGGTCTGCTCTTGCTTGGATCATGTGAACAAGGGTGTGGGGTCCAGCCACACCTGAAATTAAATTGCTTTCCTGAGCCTGGGGCAGGATGGTGCCTCACTGTGACTGCTCAACCACAGGACAAGTGGGGCAGGAGCTAAATCCCATTCAGTCCAAGGTGGCCCTGCAAGAACTCCCCTCAACATAGAGCATGTCAGCTTATGGGGAAAGGCACCGTTAGAGCTGAGAAGCATCAGATGGGGCAGCTGGGCTGTGGAACCATACTAGAGGAAGTAACGGCTGGAGAGTCCCGCAAGAATTAGCAGATCTTGGCATTTCTGTCTTCTAAGCCTCAGTTAAAGACCACCACTTAAACTACTCTTTCTTAGAAAGGCAGGGTCCAAAACAGAAGCTTCACCAGCTGGGGGCAGAAACCCCTGCTGGGCTAGATATAAGACAGGCAGTGAAATATCTTCAAGCCACAAGCTACCAGACACTGGAGGAGATTTTAGAAACAGCAGCCCCAGCAGCTTTTTCAGCTGTGGTTAAAACTTGTCTCTGCGATGCTGCAAGTGGCAGGCCACAGAAGAAGGCAAGATGGATCAAGAGTTCTCCAAGCACAGCTGCAGAAGCTGTGTGTGCTCGCAGACACGTCAGTGCACTATTTCTAATCATGAGACAACAGGGAAACAGCTCTGCATGTGCATTAAAGCTGTGTGCTAAGTCACTTCAGTCATGTCACCCATGGGACCCCACGGACTGCAGCCCACCAGGCTCCTCTATCCATGGGGTTCTCCAGGCAAGAATGCTGGAGTGGGTTGCATGCTTTTCTCCGGGCTACAGAGGTGTTCTAAAACAAGAAGTGCAGAGCAGAGTTTAGAGAACCAGGCATTGCTAGAGCAATTTTCTGAAAGAACTGATTGTGAAACTCCTGAAGAGGCAGAAACATCACAGGAGACCAGAGGCACCCCTGAAGTTTTTCCGTTATTTGGGCTAATTCGGCAGGTAAGAGGGAAGCAACGCTGGCAGCATCAGAAACAGAAGTGGGGGTGACAGACCTGGTTCTGTCTTGGAAGCCAAAGCACAATTTCCTGACACTTTAAGAAGGGCCAGAGAAGCAGCTGGGTTGGTGGCACCCCACTTCATCCCTGTCAGGAATCTCCCCAGAAAAATCACCAGCCCTGGTCAGACTACGCCCCACTACTTTGCCTCAGATGCAGTGGATCTGGTCAGAGAGAAAACAGCTCTCACCACTCTCACCTACAGCCCCTGCTCCAGGCCCCAGGAAGCAGATCCAGGAAACCCACAGGCCTACCAGAACATGACTGTGGAAAAGACAGGATATTTTATGGTAGCATTTAACTACAAGGAAAACTCTCCTCTGGTCTCCCAGAGATTAAGGCCAAGAAGTGCAAGAGGGCCAGAGGGGTAAAACCCTCGTGTCCTTATTGCAAGAGACCAGGTCCTGAAGCGAAGTGCTGAAGAGGCAGAGATCCACCCACTCATTCTGGATGTGTGGGTCAGAGGTGTGGTGTGAGCCTGGCTCTTAGAAGGCTTAACCTAAAAATTCAACATAACCTGCAAACCCCAAAAGCCGTCTTCCACTTGTCAAGACACACAGAGCCTCTGCCAATGCCAGGGAACCTTGGGCTGACTAGCTCAAGATATAGAGAGAAGAGGCAGGAAACCAGAATCTATAAAGGGAGACCCTAAGAAATACTGTCAAGAGCAAACACTCTATGAGTTCATGCAAATCCTCAGATAAGGAGCTGACTCTGGCAGAAGGAAATCCAGGTAGAAGAGGACGAGTGTCACAAGGGGGACACTGGGTTTTAGTTCCTCCTCAACACCCTATGAGAAGACAACTGCTGGGAAGAACCAGCCAAAGACTGCCAATCTCTTCTCTGGGATTAGCAAATGACATGAAGGAAATGTCATGTTTCAGAACTCCCCTTGGGAAGAGCATAATATCTGGTTGAAAGGATATTTTTTGAAGCCACTAAAATCTTAACAACTAGCAGGTATTAGTTTTATAATAGGAAATAAACTAGTCTTAAGATTCAGGAGACACTATTTAACATATTTAGATTTTAAAGTGTACTTCAAAACTCTTGATGGGAATGTAAACTGGTGTAACCACTATGCAAAACAGTATGGAGGTTCCTTAAAACACTGAAAATGAGTTGCCATATGGTCCAGCAATCCCATTCCTGGGTATATAGCTGGAAAAAAATGAAAACACTAATTCAAAAAGATACATGTACCCTAAAGCTCACAGGAGCACCATCTATAATAGCCAAGACAAGAAAACCCAAGTACTTATCAACACATGACTGGATTAAGAAGATGCAATGCGCATACATGCATACACACACACACACACACACACACACACACACACAAGAATAAAAAGCCATAAAAAGAATGAAATTCTGCAACATGGATGGACCCAGAGAGCATTATGTTTAGTGAAATAAATCAGAGAAGGACAAATACTGTACAATATCACTTACATGTGGAATCACAAAAATAATACAAGTGAAGCATATGCAAAATAGGAACAAATGCACAGATACAGAAAACAAACTAGTGGTTACCAAAAGGGAGAAGGAAGGGCAGGTTAGGGGTATGGGATTAAGAGACACAGGCTACGATATATAAAAAGAGATAAGCAACAAGGATGTACTGTACAGCACAATTATAGCCATTACATTATAATAGTTCTTATAGTAATTTTTATTGGCACTTAATCTGTGAAAATCTTCAATCAATATGTTGTACCCCTGAAAGTTAGTATGATATTGTAAATCAACTCTACTTAAATTCAAAAAATTAATGCACCTCATTCAGCAACTATTTACTTGATTCCTAATTTAATTTCAGAAGCTGATTTATAAGCAGCGCTAAGCCCTCTTTATTCAAACAGAATTTGAATTTATCAAGAATTCTTCAAGACTTCTGGCTTTTCATAATTAAAAAGGTTGACTCGCTTGCTGGATAGAAAAAATGGGATGATTTTATAAACTGAACCTAAAGGACACATCCTAACTGATACACAAGAAAAGTCTGACTTGATGACAATATTTCAAGTGATTAATGATCCACATTTTTATAGATTTCATATACACCAACTAATTCTGGAATTAGCAGAAAAATATTAAAAAATCAATCATATAACTTTTGAAGTAATCTTTTAAAGCAAAAGGCATTCATCTAATAATGTGGCTTCAATCCCTGGGTCAGGAAGATCCCCTGGAGAAGGGAATGGCAATCCACTCCAGTATTCTTGCCTGAAGAAATCCTATGGACAGAGGAGCCTGGTGGGCTACAGTCGATGGGGTTGCAAGGAGTCAGACGTGACTTAGCCCCTAAACAACAACAACAAAGTCCAAAAACACTCACCTAAAAGGACAAAGCCATCTGCCTCTGTCTCGGGTACTGACGGCTTTTTAGATTCCGGAGGCTTTCTGAAGAAGTGAAACATTGCTGCTTCTGCCGCTACCTGAAAGAGAAGCGAACACTGTATTATGTGAAATTCAGATGAAACTTTCACCCTTTTACTAAAAAGCCAAATGTAGAGAGATCACAGTAAGTACTTTTAGGAATTCTATCCCCAAACTTAAGAACATGAGCCCGCTTTAGGTAACAGAAGTATCAGAAGACAAAACCAGAATATCAGGAGCATGGACTTCCAGTTTGACGTCCTGTGTGCCTTGAATCCTGCAACCTCTCTCAACTTCTGAACGTGTAGGAAATAATCCAAGAAATCACTACAAGTAAAACTAAAATCAACAGATAAAACATTAAGTCTGAAAGGATCCCAGTAACCATTAACTGGACACTGGACTGAGGAAAGGAAAAAAAAAAACCTTTCCAGATTTCTTATCATGCCGCGTGACACTGAGGCCAGCTGAGAAAAGAAAAGAAGGCACTACACACACCCTCCAGAGCTGGTTAGCTGATTCAGACATTCAAGGCTCTATTCATGGAAAAACTGCAGCCAGATTTAAATCCCTGTCAGGCAAATATCTGTATTGGTGAGATTATTGTGCACTGCCCCCTACGCACACACGCCCTCTCTCCTCTTTGTCCTTCCATCTTTGTACATTCCAATCCCAAAGAAAGGCAATGCCAAAGAATGCTCAAACTACCACACAATATCACTCATCTCACATGCTAGTAATGTTTAAAATTCTCCAAGCCAAGCTTCACCAATACGTGAACCATGAACTTCCAGATGTTCAAGCTGGTTTTAAGAAAAGGCAGAGGAACCAGAGATTAAACTGCCAACATTAGCTGGATCATCAAAAAAGCAAGAGAGTTCCAGAAAAACATCTATTTCTGCTTTATGGACTATGACAAAGCCTTTGACTATGTAGATCACAATAAACTGGAAAATTCTGAAAGAGATGGGCATACCAAACCACCTGACCTGCCTCTTGAGAAATCTGTATGCAGGTCAGGAAGCAACAGTTAGCAATGGACATGGAACAACAGACTACTTCCAAACAGGGAAAGGAGGATGTCAAGGCTGTATATTGTCACCCTGCTTATTTAACTTATAATGCAGAGTACATCATTAGAAACATTGGGCTGGACAAAGTATAAGCTGGAATCAAGACTGCCGGGAGAAACATCAATACCTCAGATATGCAGATGACACCACCCTTATGGCAGAAAGTGAAGAAGAACTAAAGAGTTTCTTGATGAAAGTGAAAGTGGAGAGTGAAAAAGTTGGCTAAAAGCTCAACATTCAGAAAACTACGATCATGGCATCCGGTCCATGGCATCACTTCATGGGAAATAGATGGGGAAACAGTGTCAGACTTTATTTTTCTGGGCTCCAAAATCACTGCAATGTAGGAGACCTGGGTTCAATCCCTGGGTCGGGAAGATCCCCGGAGAAGGCAAGGGCAACCCACTCCAGTATTCTAGCCTGGAGAATCCCATGGATGGAGGAGCCTGGTGGGCTACAGTCCACGGGGTCACAAAGAGTTGGACACAACTGAGCGACTTCACA
The DNA here is from genome assembly GCA_917880005.1 of Nanger dama. NCBI lineage: Eukaryota > Metazoa > Chordata > Mammalia > Artiodactyla > Bovidae > Nanger > Nanger dama. The sequence goes on from CAKJTW010000007.1 coordinate 46,455,601, forward strand.
GACACACACACACACACACACACACACACACACACACAGGGAGTTGGGGAGAACACGTACCATTCTGAGGACAGTCCCTATTAGCAAAGCAATACAAGAGACAGCAAAGCAGAATTCCTAGTGGCATCATGTGCCCCACATTTCAGTTTCATATATTCTGGCCATATCAGAATATCCAAGGCCAAACTTGCCTAGTGTAACAGGAAAGTTTGGCTTGGAGTACCAAATGAAGGAGGGCAAAGGCTAACAGGGTTTTGCCAAGAGAATGAACTGGTCATAGCAAACACTCTCTTCCAATAACACAAGAGATGACTCTACACATAAACATCACCAATGGTCAATACCGAAATCAGATTGATTATATTCTTTGCAGCCAAAGATGGAGAGACTCTATAAAAACAGCAAAGACGAGACCAGGAGCTGACTGTGGCTCAGATCATGAGCTCCTTATTGCCAAATTCAGACCTAAATTAAAGAAAGTAGGGAAAACCACTAGGCCATTTAAGTATGACCTAAATCAAATCTCTTATGATTAATCAGTGGAAGTGACAAATAGATTCAAGGGATTAGATCTGATAGAGTGCCTGAAGAACTATATGAGGTTCGGAACACTGTGGAGGAGACAGTGATCAAAACCTCCCAAAAAAGAAATGCAAAAAAGCAAAATGGTTGTCTGAATAGGCCTTACAAATAGCTGAGAAGCGAAAGGCAAAGGAGAAAAAGGAAAATATATAAGGAAAAAATATACCCACTTATATACCCATAATATACCCGTAATATAAGGAAAAATATACCCACTGAATGCAGAGTTCCAAAGAACAGCAAGGAGAGATAAGAAAGCCTTCCTAACCGAACAATGCAAAGAAATAGAAGAAAACTATATAATGAAAACAACAGAGGAAAACAATGGAAAAGAATAGAGAGCTATTCAAGAAAAAGATACCCAGGGAACATTTCATCCAAACATGGGCACTATAAAGGACAGAATGGACCTAACAGAAGAAGAAGATATTAAGAAGTGGCAAGAATACACAGAAGAACTATACAAAAAGATCTTAATGACCTGGATAACCACAACGGTGTGCTCACTCCCCTAGAGCCAGGCATCCAAGAGTGCAAAGTCAAGCGGGCCTTAGGAAGCATCACTATGAACAAAGCTACTAGAGGTGATGGTAGTGGAGGTGATGGAATTCCAGTTGAGCTATTTCAAATCCTCAAAGATGATGCTGTGAAAGTACTGCATTAAATATGCCAGCAAATTTGGAAAACTCAGCAGCGGCCACAGGACTGGAAAAAGGTCAGTTTGCATTCTAATCTCAAAGAAGGGCAATGCCAAAGAATGTTCAAACTGCTGTACAAATGCACTCATTTCACATGCTAGCAAGACCATGCTCAAAATACTCCAAGCTAGGCTTCAACAGTACATGTACTGAGAACCTCCAGATGTACAAGCTGGATTTAGAAAAGGCAGAGGAGCCAGTGATTAAATTGCTAATATATCTTTTGGATTATAGAAAAAGCAAGGGAAATCCAGAGAAACATCTACTACTGCTTCACTGATTACGCTAAAGCATTTGACTGTGTAAATCACAACAAGCTTTGGAAAACTCTTGAAGAGATGGGAATACCAGAACACCTTACCTGCCTCCTAAGAAACCTGTATGCAGGACAAGAAGCAACATTAGAAGCTGACATGGAACAATGGATTGGTTCAAAATTGTGAAAAGATTACATAGAGGCTGTATACTGTCACTCTGCTTATTAACTTATATGCAGAGTACATCATGAGAAATGCCAGGCTGGATGAAGCACAAGCTAGAATCAAGATAGCTAGGAGAAATATCAATCACTTCACATATGCAGATGACATCACCCTTGTGGCAGAAAGTGAAGAACTACAGAGTCTTTCAATGAAGGTGAAAGAGGAGAGTGAAAAAGCTGGCTTAAAATTCAACATTCAAAAAATGAAGAATGTGGTATCTGATCCCATTACTTTATCATAAACAGATGAGGGAACAGTGACAGACTTTATTTTCTTGGGCTCCAAAATCACTGTAGATGGTGACTGCAGCCATAAAATTAAAAGACACTTGCTCCTTGGAAGAAAAGCTATGACCAACCTAGAAAATGCATTGAAAAGCAAAGACATTACTTTGCTGACAAAGGTCCGTCTTGTCAAAGCTATGATTTTTCCAGTAGTCATGTATGGATGTGAGAGTTGGACCATCAAGAAGGATGAACGCCAAAGAACTGATGTTTTTGAACTGTGGTATTGGAGAAGACTCTTGAGAGACCCTTAGACTGCAAGGAGATCCAATCAGTCCATCCTAAAGGAAATCAGTCCTGAATATTCATTAGAAGGACTGATGCGGAAGCTGAAACTACAATACTTGGGCCACCTGATGCGAAGAACTGACTCACTGGAAAAGACCCTGATGCTGGGAAAGATTGAAGGCAGGAGGAGAAGGGGACAACAGAGAATGAGATGGTTGGATGATACCATCAACTCAAAGGACATGAGTTTGAGCAAACTCAGGGAGACTGTGAAGGACAGGGCAGCCTGGCGTGCTGCAGTCCAGGGTCACAATGACTGAGTGACTGAACAACAACAAAACCAGAAAATCAAGCAGGGAGGGTAAATCAAGATTTTATCTGGTCAAAAGCCTTCTAGAAACTGAGATTTGTTTGGGTACTTGTGTAGGTCAACCTGCCCTGAGTTGTAGATCAGAGGAGATGGTAAAGGAGTCAGTTTGTTGGAAACATATCTGGCAGGTTTCACTTTCTAAAATTAAAAAAAAAAATGGAGAAGAAAAACACAAGCTGTGTGAAAAAGAAAATATTTTAGTAAAGGAAAAGGAAGAGCCTATGAAATCTGCAAAGACAGAGCTTACTGGATATAATGATGGAGTGATAAGAAAAGTCTGGAAAAATTTGGCATCCTCAAAACAGTGTAAGGAGATATGGCCTTTAAATCTGGCAAAAAGAAAGTGAAGTCGCTCAGTCGTGTCCAACTCTTTGCAAGCCCATGGACTGTATAGCCCACCAGGCTCCTCAGTCCATGGGATTTTCCAGGCAAGAATACTGGAATGGGTTGCCATTTCCTTCTCCAAGAGATCTTCCCAATCCAGGGATCGAACCCAGGTCTCCTGCAGGAAGACGCTTTACCGTCTGAGCCACCAGGGAAGCCCCAAAAAGAAAAAACAAGATTAAATGGAAAAGCAACAGGAAAAGATGAAATGACAAGGAAAGAGATTTTTTTTAAAAATGAATAAGATAAAAAGAAACTGATTCAAGAAAGAAATGATATCAGAAAAGAACTGGTTGGCTTATAGGCAGGAATGTAAGAAAATAAAGTTCATTCAAAGACTTAAAAGGTTGGAAGAAGCAACTAAGTTCTCAACCCGAACAGCTAAAACTAAAACAGAGAATGCCTCTGAAGGAAGAGCAAATAACTAAAACTCAGTCTTGGTAAGGGACAAGTCAAGGATATAATCATCAATCTGCCACTAAAGCCTCAGCTGGCATGAATGTGTGTGTCTGTGTGTGTGTCTGTGTGTGTCTGTGTGTGTCTGTGTGTGTGTGTGTGTGTGTGTGTGTGTGTGTGTGTCTGTTAGTTGCTCGGTTGTGTCTGACTCCAAGACCCCATGGACTGTAGCCCACCAGGCTCCTCTGTCCATGGGATTCTCCAGGCAGGAATACTGGAGTGGGTTGCCATGCCCTCCTCCAAGAGATCTTCCCGACTCATGGGTCGAACCTGAGTCTGCTGAACTGGCGGGCTGATTCTTTACCACTGAGCCACCAGGGCAGCCCTTCACTTAGGACACAAAGGGTGAAGGCATAGAGACGAAGCAGGCTAGTGTCCAACTGGAGCCTCACAGAGAAAAGATACCTTCGAATAAACAAAGGGGAGCACACTTAAGGGTGAAAGGTGAGAAATGCAGCAGATCTAAGAGTTATAGTCACAGTTATATAACTATAGTTATATGTATGCATATTAACTATATAGTTACAGTTAGCCAAAATGTAGCTCTAGCTACAGACATATGAAGCTGACTACAATCGAATAGATAAGTAACCAATAAAATTTTGGAGAGCTGTGCTGCCAAAGTGACTCCCAGTCTGGATTACAGGAGGACTATGACTACTGGATACTTACGGCAACCCTGCAGACAGAAAGCTGCCAGAGCAAACTGCTAGTCCACCAAGGGGGGTCTACTCTACCCCTTCAGTGGCAGCTAAGGAAGCCGCTGGAAAAGGAAGGAAGTCCAGGAGGGTGGAGCCAATGGGGCTGGCGACTGCTGGGGAGGTGGGGTGGCCTGGGGAAGCAGAATCGGGGCATAATTAGTTAACACTCTCCAATCCAAGGCGGGGCACCCCCATGATGCCTGCTCAGTGGGATGCCAGAACTGCCCTCCTCTGCGCCTGCCCTCAATCCCCCACCCCTTCCTTTCTGGGTGGGAGCAGTTTGGGCATTACCTTTCCCAGTTACAGGACGGGACAGGACAGACCGCGGGTCTCTTTAGCTCACGAAGTCGCCACCCAAGAGCGCCACATATGAACCTGAAGAAGACATATTGACCTTAGAGCATGTTGCTATGAATGAATGGGACAAAGGTTAAAGCACCTCCGGCGGGGTGGGGGGGTAGTTATTTTGCCTACAGTAGGGAGAGAGAGACTTGAGTACACAGTGACCACAGATGAGAACCACGGAACCATCAGGCTCTCAACCTTCTATCAAGAGCCATGTAAGGACTGCAGTTTTCTACCCTCCTTGGAGGTCAATGTGGCAATGTCCCTTGTTCAGTTCACTGCCACATGCTAGTAGAGTTCTAGAACAAGGAGCTTTGTGGACAGAGAGAAGTGTTTCAAAAAGTGGTTCCTGATTTTAGCAAACAGAATTCAGCAACACATCAAAAAGCTCATACACCATGATCAAATTGGGTTTATTCCAGGGGTGCAGGATTCTTCAAAATATGCAAATCAATCAATGTGACACAGCATATTAACCAATCGAAAGATTAAAAGCATATAATCATCTCAAGAGATGCAGAAAAAGCCTCTGACAAAATTCAGCACCCATTTATGATTAAAACTCTTCAAAAAATGGGCATAAAAGGAACCTACCTCAACATAGTAAAGGCCATATAAGATAAGCCTACAGCAAACATTATTCTTGATGGTGAAAAACTGAAAGCATTCCTTCTAAGATCAGGAACAAGACAAGGGTGCCCATTTTCACCACTATTATTCAACATAGTTCTAGAAGACCAAACTACAGCAATCAGAGAAGAAAAAGAAAGAAAAGGAACCCAGATCAAAAATGAAGAAGTAAAGCTCTCACTGTTAGCAGAAGACATGATACTGTACGTAGAAAACCCTAAAGATAGTGTCAGAAAATCACTAGAGCTAATCACTGAATTTAGCAAAGTTTCAGGATATATATCAATACACAGAAATCACTTGCATTTCTATATACTAACAATGAAAAATCAGAAAGAGAAATTAAGGAATCAATCCCATTCACCATTCCAACAAAAAGAATTAAATATCTAGTAATAAACTTACCTAAAGAGACAAAAGAACTGTACACAGAAAACTGTAAGACACTAATGAAAGAAATCAAAGGTGATATAAAATAGATGGTGATATAAAGGTGATATAAAATAGATATAAAATCTATGTTCCTGGCTAGGAAGAATCGATATTGTGAAAATGATGATACTACCAAATGCCATCCACAGATTCAATGCGATCTCTATCAAATTACCAGTGGCATTTTTCACAGAACTAAAACAAAAAATTTCACAGTTCATACAGAAACACAAAAGATCATCAACAGCCAAAGCAGTCTTGAGAAAGGAGAATGGAGCTGGAGGAATCAAACTTCCTAACTTCAGGTTATACTACAAAACTACAGTCACCAAGACAGTATGGTACTGGCACAAAAACAGAAATATAGACCAATGGAACAAGATAGAAAGCCCAGAAATAAAGCCATACATCTATGAGTACCTTATTGTTGACAAAGGAGGCAAGAATATACAATGGGGCAAAGATAGCTTCTTCAATAAATGGTGCTGGGAAAACTGGACAGCTACATGTAAAAGAATGAAATTAGAATGCTTCCTAACACCATACACAAAATGGATTAAATGGATCAAAATGGATTAAAGACCTAAATGTAAGACCAGAAACTATACAGATCTTAGAGGGACAGAACACTTGAGACAGAACACTTGATGACATAAATCAAAGCAAAATCTTCTAAGACCCACCTCCTAGAGTAATGGAAATAAGAACAAAAGTAAACACGTGGGACCTGATTAAGCTTAAAAGGCTTTTGCACAGCAAAGGAAACTATAAGCAAGGTGACAAGACAACCCTCAGAATGGGAGAAAATGATAGCAAATGAAACAACTGACAAAGGATTAATTTCCAAAATATACAAAAAGCACATACAACTCAATGCCAGAAAAACAAACAGCCCAATCAAATAGTGGGGAAAAGATCTAAACAGACATTTATCCAAAGAAGACATACAGATGGCTAACAAACACATGAAAATATCTTCAGCATCACTCATTATTAGAGAAATGCAAATCAAAACCACAATGAGCTATCACCTCACACCAGTCAAGATGGCCATCATCAAAAAGCCTACAAACAATAAATGCTGGAGAAGGTGTGGAGAAAAGGGAACACTCTTGCACTGTTGGTGGGAGTGTAAATTGATACAGCCACTATGGAAGACAATATGGAGACTCCTTCAAAAACTAGGAATAAAACCACCATATGACCCAGCAATCCCACTCCTAGGCATATACCCTGAGGAAATCAAAATCGAAAAAGATACATGTATCCCATTATTCTTTGCAGCACTGTTTACAATAGCTAGACCAAAGAAGCAATGTAGATGTCCATCAATAGATGAATGGATAAAGAAGTTGTGGTACACAGCGGAATATCTCTCAGCCATAAAAGGGATGCACTTGAGTCAGTTCTCATGAGGTGGATAAACCTAGAGCCTATTCCACAGAGTGACATGAGTCAGAAAGAGAAAGATAAATATCATATTCTAATGCATATATACAGAATCTAGAAAAATGGTACTAAAGAATTTATTTACAGGGCAGCAGTGAAGTCCGAAATGCATTATCTGGATGTAATCTCAAAAATGACAGAATGATCTCTGTTTGTTTCCACAGCAAACCATTCAATATCACAGTAATCCAAGTCTATGCCCCGACCAGTAATGCTGAAGAAGCTGAAGTTGAACGGTTCTACGAAGATCTCCAAGACCTTTAGAACATGCAAAAATGATGTCCTTTTCATTATAGGGGACTGGAATTCAAAAGTACAAAGTCAAGAAACACCTGCAATAACAGGCAAATTTGGCCTTGGAATGAGGAATGAAGCAGGACAAAGGCTAATAGAGTTTTGCCAAGAGAATGCACTGGTCATAGCAAACACCCTCTTCCAACAACGCAAGAGAAGACTCTACACGTGGACATCACTAGATGGTCAACACAGAAATCAGACTTGATTATATTCTATGCAGCCAAAGATGGAGAAGCTCTATACAGACAGCAAAAACAAGATTGGGAGCTGACTGTGGCTCAGATCATGAACTCATTATTGCCAAATTCATACTTAAATTGAAAAAGTCTAGACCATTCAGGTATGACCTAAATCAAATCCCTTATAATTATACAGTTGAAGTAAGAAATAGATTAAAGGGACTAGATCTGATAGACAGAATGCCTGATGAACGATGGACAGAGGTCATGATATTGTACAGGAGACAGGGATCAAGACCATCTCCAAGAAAAAGAAATGCAAAAAGCAAAATGGCTGTCTGAGGAGGGCTTACAAATTGCTATGAAAAGAAGAGAAGAAAAAGCAAAGGAGAAAAGGACCGATATACCCATTGAACACAGTGTTCCAAAGAATAGCAAGAAGAGATAAGAAAGCCTTCCTCAGTGATCAATACAAAGAAATAGAGGAAAACAATAGAACAGGAAAGACTAGAGATCTCTTCAAGAAAAGTAGAGATACCATGGGAATATTTCATGCAAAGATGGGCTCGATAAAGGACAGAAATGGTATGGACCTAACAGAAGCAGAAGATATTAAGAAGAGGTGGCAAGAATACACAGAAGAACTGTACAAAAAGATCTTCACAACCCAGATAATCATGATGGTGTGATCACTCACCTAGAGCCAGACATTCTGGAAAGTGAAGTCAAGCGGGCCTTAGAAAGCATCCCTACGAACAAAGCTAGTGGAGGTGATGGAATTCCAGTTGAGCTATTTCAAATCCTGAAAGATGATGCTGTGACAGTGCTGCACTCAATATGCCAGCAAATTTGGAAAACTGAGCAGTGGCCACAGGACTGGAAAAGGTCAGTTTTCATTCCAATTCCAAAGAAAGGCAGTGCCAAAGAATGCTCAAACTACCTCACAATTGCACTCATCTCACACACTAGTAAAGTAATGCTTTCCAAGCCAGGCTTCAGCAATACATGAACCATGAACTTCCAGATGTTCAAGCTGGTTTTAGAAAAGACAGAGGAACCAGAGATCAAATTGCCAACATTTGCTGGATCATTGAAAAAGCAAGAGAGTTCCAGGAAAGACATCTATTTCTGCTATATGGACTATGCCAAAGCCTTTGACTGTCTGGTGTGTGGATCACAATAAACTGTGGAAAATTCTGAAAGAGATGGGAATACCAGACCACCTGACCTGCCTGTTGAGAAACCTGTATGCAGGTCAGGAAGCAACAGTTAGAACTGGACATGGAACAACAGACTGGTTCCAAATAGGGAAAGAGGTATGTCAAGGCTGTATATTGTCACCCTGCTTATTTAACTTATATGCAGAGTACATCATGAGAAACGCTGGGCTGGAGGAAGTACAAGCTGGAATCAAGATTGTCGGGAAAAATATCAATAACCTCAGATATGCAGATGACACCACCCTTATGGCAGAAAGTGAAGAACTAAGAGCCTCTTGATGAAAATGAAAGAGGAGAGTGAAAAAGCTGGCTAAAAGCTCAACATTCAGAAAACAAAGATCATGGCATCTGGTCCCATCACTTCATGGGAAATAAATGGGGAAACAGTGGAAACAGTGTCAGACTTTATTTTTCTGGGCTCCAAAATCACTGCAGATGGTGACTGCAGCCATGAAATTAAAAGACGCTTACTCCTTGGAAGGAAAGTCATGACCAACCTAGACAGCATATTCAAAAGCAGAGACATTACTTTGCCAACAAAGGTCCGTCGTAGTCATGTATGGATGTGAGAGTTGGACTATAAAGAAAGCTGAGCACCGAAGAATTGATGCTTTTGAACTGTGGTGTTGGAAAAGACTCTTGAGAGTCCCTTGGACTGCAAAGAGATCCAACCAGTCCATCCTAAAGGAGATCAGTCTTGGGTGTTCACTGGAAGGACTGATGTTGAAGCTGAAACTCCAATACTTTGGCTACCTGATGCGAAGAGCCGACTCATTTGAAAAGACCCTGATGCTGTGAAAGATTGAAGGCGGGAGGAGAAGGGGACAACAGAGGATGAGATGGTTGGATGGCATCACCAACTCAATGGACATGAGTCTGGGTAAACTCCAGGAGTTGGTGATGGACAGGGAGGCCTGGCGTGCTGCGGTTCATGGGGTCGCAAGGAGTTGGACACGATTGAGCAACTGAACTGAACTGAATGAAGAAACAGACATAGAGAAAAGACTTATGGACATTGGGAGAGGGGAGGAGAGGGTGAGATGTATGGAAAGAGTAACATGGAAACTTATAGTATCATATGTAAAATAGATAGCCAACGGGAATTTGCTGTATGGCTCAGGAAACTCAATCAGGGGCTCTGTAACCACCTAGAAGGATGGGATGGGGAGGAAGATGGGAGGGAGTTTCAAAAGGGAGGGGTTATATGTATACCCATGGCTGGTTCATGTTGAGGGTTGACAAAAACAGCAAAATTCTGTAAAGCAATTAGCCTTCAATAGAAAAATTAATTAATTTTTTTAAAAAAAGAAGGTAGGGAACAAAATAAGTAAACTTTAGAGCTAGAAAAAAAAAAAAAAAGGAAAGTGGTTCCTGTTCTAACAAACAAAGGAAAAGCCTTTAAGGGAAAGACTCAAACTTCAATACATTTTCATGTCTGGCCATAAGACCGAAATGGAACAAACATAAAAATCAGAAAAGCAGTTCTCATGAGTCATACTCAAGCCCCCAAAGTTTAGCTACATTGTTATAAAACTCAGAGCAAATTCACTAGTAGGACAAAAATCTTTTTAAATGCAAGTATTTCGTACAGAACTCATAATTCTAATAATTAAGTGAAGCATTTAAGCTCTCCATAACCTATTAAAAAAAAAGTTAATGCACAGGCTTAAACAGCCTGCAGCAGGTTGTCAACAGTATGACTTCTGTGGCAATGGACAGTATTATAGTTTGTCACTCTACATTAGAAAATCCCAAACATTTCAGAGAAGGAGAGAGAACTTAGCTTCCAAGAAGTCAACAACTATGCAGGCGTGGAAGAAAGGGGTCAGGGAATAGGAAAAGGGGAGTAGAGACAGTATAAAAGAACTCAGAATGGCAGCAAAGTTTGCTACAAACATCCACTGGAAATTGCTTTAAAATTGCTACAAAAGTATCCATCTCCATCACCCTCACCCGTTATTCTGCCTACCTGACCACGGTCTTAACTCCTTCAAGATGTTTCCCATGGGAACATGGTGCCAATTTCACAATCCAACTCTTGGGATTCCCTTGTTACCATCAAGGCTGATTCATTCCACTAGGTACGGAATTCAGTCTAACTATATAGCTTTACAGCAATCACTCTGTGCATGGAAAAGCTACGTCCTGAGACACTAAAATCTACAACAAATTATCTTTATTCCATGGTATTTTTTGTGTCATTAAAAATACAAAGTGGTATAAAAATTTACCCTAGCAGAGCTGGCAGTACCATTCTACCATCTTCCCTCTACAGGCTAGTCCCACAGCAGGAAAGTTACACGGCTAGGTCACCACTCCAGCAGCCAGATTTTCTGACCCCACCTAAGACTAGAAACTGGGCAAGAGAAAGGGAGTAACTAACACACCAGTAACACCTGCCAGGCTTCTACAATGTGTCAAGCACAGTCCCAAAATGCATTACTCTATCTCCTATAACCTTACCATCACCACACCAGGTGCACACATAATTATGCACACCATGTAAATGCAAGAACTAAGTTGGTTATGTATGGATGCAAATGTATATGGCTAGTCAACAGCAGAGCTAGAATTTTAAACCAAGTCTCTTGGGCACCACAACTGAACGATTTTCATCAACAAAGCACCAAAGACAAAGAGCCCATAACAAAGCATTAGTGTTGGGCTTCAATAGAATATTTCCTAGTATTAGTCAAAATACATTTGATCAGTTTCCTGATCGTCTTTCTAAATCCCTACTTTTCCAAACCGTGCTCAGCTCTGTGTTCTGAAGACACTTGTTAATTCCACAACATCCATGGTCGAGGCTTTCACTTAAGAAATAGTCATAAAACATAAAGTAAGTGCTTAGGCCAGATACTAACCAGGCACTAAAAATGCAGCAGCTGCTGCTGCTGCTGCTGCTGCTGCTGCTAAGTCACTTCAGTCGTGTCCGACTCTGTGCGACCCCATAGACGGCAGCCCACCAGGCTCCCCTGTCCCTGGGATTCTCCAGTCAAGAACACTGGAATGGGTTGCCATTTCCTTCTCCAATGCATGAAAGTGAAAAACGAAAGTGAAGTTAATCAGTCATATCCGATCCTTAGCGACCCCATGGACTGCAGCCTACCCGGCTCCTCCATCCATGGGGTTTTCCAGGCAAGAGTACTGGAGTGAGGGTGCCATTGCCTTCCCGAAAAATCCAGCACTCAACTTATACATAAGGGAACAAACAGCAACCTGAACCACCTGATTTCGAAGGCAATCCTAGCAAAACTAAGAGGGATTTAGGAGCCCCACCCCCAAAGTGCAGAAGGCCTGTAGCAGCCCTGGGGCCCCCGGCCAAGCAGATGGGAAGCCCCAAGCATGCATGCTCCTGACATACATGGCTTTGACGGTGGCCGCCTTCTGCTTGTTCCAGCATGTTCGAGCCTCATTTCCTTAGATACGATTTCAGCATTGTAGAAATTGTCAACAGTGAGCAAATTTTACACTTACAGATGGGGAAAATATCAAAATTTATTCTTAAAAGCCATTACCCCCGGCAGCAACATTACGGCCTGGCTGAGCTGGAACCCAGCCCAGAAGGCCTCCTAATCCCCAGACGCTGGGATCCTGGAGCTGCCTCCACACAGCAGGGGATGAAGTGTTCACTGCCCAAGACACAGGTTGGGAGAAAATCCTTGCAAATCACAGATCTGAAATAGGACGTGTGTTTACAACATATAAAGAATTCTTAAAATTCAATCATGAGGAAAAAAATTCAATAAAAACTAGGTAAAAGTTGCAAACAGGCATTTTCCCAAAGATGATATGGGATGGCAAAGAACTACATTAAATGATACTCAACATTGTTAGTCAACAGGCAAATGCAAATTAAAATCTCATGGGTTAACACTGCTGCTGCTGCTAAGTCACTTCAGTCGTGTCTGACTCTGTGTGACCCCATAGACAGCAGCCCACCAGGCTCCCCTGTCATATCCTTTAAAACATTAACACTGTAAAAGGCATGCCATGCCAACTGTTGACAAAAACATGGAGCAACTGGAACTCTTGCACGCTGTGGTACAACCACTCTGGATAATTGTGTGGCAGTTTCTTAAGACAAAGTAAACATACACCTACCATACGATCCAGACCTTCTCCTTTAAGTATTTACCTAAAAAAAACAACAGCGTATGTCCATATTTATATGCAAACTTTATACAGCTTTTTAGGTAACAGCTCCAAACTGGAAACAACCCACATGTTCAACAATAAATCAAAGAATAAACAAATTGTAGCATACCCATCGGAGACGGCAATGGCACCCCACTCCAGTGTTCTTGTCTGGAGAATCCCATGGACGGGGAGGAGCCTGGTGGGCTGCAGTCTATGGGGCTGCAAAGTCAGGCACGACTGAAGCGACTCAGCAGCAGCAGCAGCAGCAGCAGCAGCAGCATATCCATAATACTATTTAGCAATAAAAAGGCATGAAAGCCTAAGATATGCTACAACATGCATGAATTTTGGGAGGAGGAAAAAAAAAAAAAAACAGGCTGAGTGAAAGAAGCTAGACCACAAAAAACTTCTAGAAAATGCAAACTAACATAAAATGACAGAAAGCAGATGAGGGCCTGCCTAGGGAATGGGAGGTACAGGGAGGGAGAGTGGAAGGGAGGAATTACAACAATCACAAGGAAACTTTTGAGGGTGACAGATATATCCATTACCTCAATTGGAGTGACGGTCTCAGGAGACATAAACATGCCCAAATTCATCAAGCTGCACACATGCAACATGTGCACTTCATCCTATGTTGATAACACCCCAATAAAGCAATTTTTAAATTATTAGCTTGATACTGTAGGTGTTACAGTCGTGTCCGACTCTTTGAGACCCCATGGACTATAGTCCACCAGGCCCCTCTGGCCATGGGATTCTCCAGGCCAGAATACTGGAGTGGGTTGCCATGCCCTCCTCCAGGGATCTTCCCCACCCAGGGATCAAACCCAGGTCTCCTACATTGCAGCCAGATTCTTTACCATCTGAGCCACCACGGAAGCCCGTAAACACTGTAGTTCACAGATATTCACTGTCTCAAATCTCATAAACCACTTTATGTTGTTACAGGTGCAGCCTTCATATACAAAGCAAGATGCTCCTTTCTCTATGCATTCACATCAAACTGGAAAATGAAAGGACAGTGTCTTCACTTTTAATGACACAGTCTGCATATGGAAGGCTACTCTGATTGCTATGCAGGGCAGATTTTACTGCTCTGAAGGGAAAGTGGGTGGCACAAGTAACGTATTTATTTTTCCTATTATTCTAAGATTTACCTTTTAAATAATATTACCCATGACAAAAGGACTAAAGGTAACCTGATTTTCACAATCTGATCATCTTGTTTCAATAGACTTCTTGATAATGTAAATACATTAAGATAATGTAAATATACTAAGATGTCTATGTAGGACTGATATAAATCAATCCAGGAAATTTTACACTGCTGAAAAACTAAATCCTGAACCATGTTTAATCTTCCTCTTCTGTATGATGAGTTGTGAATTGCATGGTTACACAAAAGTAATAAAATCTCAATAACAAGTTTCCTAATTTATTCCAAGAGAAGCCAAAAAGACAAAAGTCCATGCTTTGGACAGTTTAATCATAAAAGATTATATTACCCCCAATAGCATTAAATAGTACAAAACATTCCAGAAGGCTCAATGAGAATAAAGAGCCCTGTTACATTTGACCAACAGGCAGCCTTGAGTTTAACTTCATTTGATGGGCACAGATATAAACCAGGAAGAAAAGGGAGGACTCTCCTGTAACAAGGGCCAGCAGGAACAAAGAGCACAGCCTGCTGAAGGGACAGCAGAGGGAACTCAGCTCACTGGAAGCAGAGAGGTAAACAGCAGCAGACTACAGAAGCAAAGCAGAGGGCCTCCCTGGTGGCCAGGTGGTTAAGAATTCAACTTTCAACACTGGCAGTGTGGGTTCAACCCCTGTTCAGGGAGCTAAGACCCCACATGCCATGGAGCCAGAATACCAAAACATGAAACAGAAGCAACACTGTAACGCCTTCAATAAAGTCTTTTTAAACAAAGTATTGAAAGGGCTACAAAATCAAGAAAATGTTAGAATATCCAGAGCCGCTTACCAAGGTTTGTTGAATCCTATTGGTGTGCTGCAGTCCATGGGGTCGCAAAGAGTTGGACACGACCGAGCGACTGAACTGAACTGATTTGTGTAGTCTAAGCTCTTGCAGAAAAAGTAGTGTTTCAGAAAAATTTAAAATAATAGTCTGGACCTAGAGAGATTACATACTGAGTGAAGCCAGAGAAACACAAATATTAATATCATATCACTTACATGTAGAATCTAAAAAAATGATGAAAATTAACTTATATACAAAACAGAAATAAACCCACAGACATTGAAAACAAACTTATAGTTACCAAATGGAAAGCAGAAAGGGCTAAATTAAGAGTCTGAGATTAACATACATACATTACTATAAATAAAACAGATAACTAACAAGGACTGAGTTGTAACACAGGGAACTCAATAGCTTGTAATAACCTATAATCGAAAAGAATCTGGAAAAATGTATGTGTATATATGTGTGTGTGTGTGTGTATTAATACATAAAACAGAATCACTGTGCTGTACACCTGAAAACTAACATGACATTGTAAAGAGCTTCAATAAAAACACAATACAATACAATAGGCTGGAGAGGCTGATTGAGAAAGTGGAGCCAAGAAGTTAGAATGCTGTAGTGAAAGGGGCTAGACTGAGGTGGGAAAAGTTTAAATAAAAAGAAGGGCTGCACAGCATTGTGAAATAGGATTTAGTCACTCAACTCTACAAGTACTGATGGAAAGGAATCAATAAAAGATGATGGAAGTTTTAAGCCTGAGGGAGCAAAGAAAGTGACATTAAGAATAAGAAAAAGAAAGTAGGAAAAGGACATTTAAGAAAAAAATGATGAAACCCATTTCAGACAAGTTTAGATATAGGAAAACAAGGTCTGGTCCACACAGAGACACGTAAAATACAGCTGGGAAAATAGGACACAGTGCTCCAATGAAAGGGGTAAGTTGGAATTAGGGAGTTGTTGGCATGTAAGTGGTAGCTGAAATCACAAACATCAGTGGAACTTCAAATGGAAAACACAAGTTCAGGGATTGAGATCAGGATTTTTAAGATCTCAAACTATACTATAAAATGCATCCCTTTAATTATCAGCAAATGGATGTGGATACTACCATTGCTTCATCATTTTCCAACACATAATACTGGCTGCCATACCAGGACTAAAATATTAACTTGACTTTATTGTTACACATTTCAAAACTGCAGAAACAACTGGCCTCTTCAGTACAATCCAGAGGGGGAGTTCAAATGCCAGGCAGATAACCAGGGTGAATCCAGCCCAGTCTGAGACAGGAGGGAAGGAAAGTGCAGGCCTGGTCTAAAGATAGCAGCTCCAGGGAGTGCAGAGATGCCCAGGGAGCCACAAGGAGGAGCCCGTCACCAAAACAAGGCTTGAAGGATCTCTATTTAGGGAACAGCTCTGGAAGGCTTTGAGCTGGGAAAGCCTGGAATCAGATCTGCATCAGCAGTTACAGCCAAGGCAAAAATAAAATAACCACCACCAAAAAAATTAGGAACAGGCTGAAGTTACAGTTACACCATCTCCCCACTGACTCCTTGTGCTCGTCCCATGAGATGATCCCAATGCATCTAACCTCTGGGGAATATAAACTGAAGGTTGCATGGATGTGAGAGTTGGACTATAAAGATAGCTGAGCGAGAGATGGGCAAACAGTGGAAACAATGGCTGACTTGATTTTTCTGGGCTCCAAAATCACTGTAGATGGTGACTGCAGCCATGAAATTAAAAGACGCTTACTCCTTGGAAGGTAAGTTATGACCAATCTAGACAGCATATTTAAAAGCAGAGATATTACTTTGCCAGCAAAAGTCCGTCTAGACAAGGCTATGGAAACAGTGGTCATGTATGGATGTGAGAGTTGGATTATAAAGAAAGCTGAGCACCGAAGAATTTATGCTTTTGAACTGTGGTGTTGGAGAAGACTCTTGTGAGTCCCTTGGACTGCAAGGAGATCCAACCAGTCCATCCTCAAGGAGATCAGTCCTGGGTGTTCACTGGAAGGACTGATGCTAAAGCTGAAACTCCAATATTTTGGCCACCTGTTGCGAAGAGCTGATTCATTGGAAAAGTCCCTGATGCTGGGAAAGATTGAGAGCAGGAGGAGAGGGGGCCGACAGAGGATGAGACAGCTGGATGGCATCACCGACTGAACGGACATGGGTTTGGGTAAACTCCGGGAGTTGGTGATGGACAGGGAGGCCTGGTGTGCTGCGATTCATGGGGTCGCAAAGAGTCAGACACGACTGAGCGACTGAATTGAACTGAAGGTTGCCTCTGTCTGAAGGTCCCTACCTTTGGGACCATGGGCCTTGGACTCAGAACTGCTGCTCTGTCACCCAGGCCTCTTGGAGAGACAACCTTTTAGCGGAAGTATCCGTTTATACTATTTCATCCTTTTTAGTACTTTTTCTAATTTGGCTTTTCCAATTGAAACTAGCAGGCTTTTATTATAAAATTATTTTCTATTTTACATGTGTAGGTAAGTTTTGTACATTCTTAGGAAAGAAATACAGAAAAATATACACCACATGTAATAGCTGTAGTTAACCAGGAAGCACAACCAGTTTATATTTATGTTATGATATTTTATAATATTTGCTTTTTTCCTAAGCCAAATATCATATGAAATCAAATAAAAACCCTTTTCAATTTTTAATTGAAGTATATTTGATTTACATTTGAATTTTTCAGAATCCTTTCCACTACAAGATAGCTCCCTGTGCTCTATATACCAGGGCTTCCCTAGTAGCTCAGTCAGTAAAGAATCTGCCTGCAGTGCAGAAGACCCAGGTTCAATCCCTGGGTCGGAGATCCCTGAGAAGGAAATGGTAAGCCACTCCAGTATCCTTACCTGGAAAATCCCATGGACAGAGAAGCCTGGTGGGCTGCCTTCCATGGATTGCAAAGAGTCGGGCACTGCTGAGCGATTAACACACTGTGCTATATATTGGTCCTTGTTATTTATTTTATATACAGTAGTGTGTATATTAATTTCATACTCCTAATTTATCCCTCATCATCCCTCTTTAAACTTTTAATAAATACTTAATACTTATTAAATACTTAATATTAAATAATTAAATATTAATTTAATAATATTTGATATTATTTAATATTAAATGATACTTGTTTAATAAAAACTTAATAGTTTTAATTTAAAAGTATTTTTAACAAATACTTCTCACTGCAGTGGCTTCTCTGCAACGAGAGCTCGGGCTCTAGATACACGGCTCTAGGCACATGGGCCTCAGGTGCACCAGCTCAGTAGCTGTGCATACGGGCTTTGTTGTCCCACGGCATGTGAAATCTTCAAACCCAGGGACTGGACCCATGTCCCTCCACTGACAGGTGGATTCTTATCCACTGTACCACCAGGGAAGTCTCTCCTTTCCCCTGTGGTAACCATGATTCTTTCTTATGTCTGTGAGTCTTTCTGTTTTGTAAATAAGTTCACTTGTATCATTTTCTTAGATTTCACAAATAAGTGATGTCCTACGATATTTGTCTTTCTCTAATTTATTTCATGTAAAGGTATGACAATATTTAGGTCCATTCATGATGCTGCAAATAGCATTATTTCACATTTTTTTTTATGGCTGAATACTCCATTGTACACATATCCCACATTTTCTTTACCCATTCATTTAGGTTGCTTCTATGTCTTACCTACTATAAATAGTGCTCCTATGAACACTGGAATCCGCCTGCAGTGCAGGAGACCCCGGTTCGATTCCTGGGTTGCGGAGATCCCCTGGAGGATGTCATGATAACCCACTCCAGTACTCTTGTCTGGAGACTCCCATGAACGGAGGGGCCTGGTGGGCTACAGTCCCCGGGGTCGCAAAGAGTCAGACACGACTGAGTGACTAAGCACAGCACAGCACTGCTCTGTAAACATCACCCACCAAAGTCTCTATCAGAATTGGAGACTTTTGTCTAGCTTTGTTGCTGCTGTTGAATTTGGGGGCGTGAGGGGTTTTGTTTTCCTTTCAATTCATTACTCTTACTTGATTTTCAGAATCAAGAATGGTAGCCTTGTCAGCTACAAATGGGCACTTGCCATCGACCTCCACAAGGGTTAAATCATGTGCTGCTGCACTTGCTGACCTTTAACATTCCCTGAAAGCAGTCCAGGGTAGAGAGCAGAAATGAGGCCCTCTGTGCTCTGGAAACACTGGCAGAACAAGTCTTCTGAGAGTTAAATATTCTCAGGAGCTGATTTTACGAGCCCAATTCTTGCATCTCCTCACATCTAGGAAAGCACTAAATTCCTTCATGGGCACCACTAGCCCCTCATGACTTACAGAAAGCTGCAAAAATACATGCTTGACTGCATGCACTCCCCTTTCACCAAGATCACATACACACTGATCCTCCCCCGATCTCTTTGGAGCAGTTTCTCGGAGTATCTGAAATGCCATCTCCTGGGTTCTAGTCCTCATTTTGTCGCAAATAAACCTTAACTTGCAAATCACATTGTGCATTTTTTTTTAAGTCAGCAACCTGACAATGATAAAGACTGACTGCTTTTTTCCTCTACTGTTTCTTACTGATAAAATGAAAAATAGGATAGCATTAAAAAAAAAAAAAGCCATCACTGATGCTACTAATTTAGGGGGAGGAAATCACCCATTAAATTAGATTACATTAGACCACAATTTCTCAGTCTTCTCACTGTTAGTATTTTAGACCAGACAGTTCTTTATTGTAATATATTCTTCTGTGGACGGGTGTGATCACTTAGCATATGATGCATTTTAGCCATAAGATATCTTAATTTCAAGAGGTGTTATTAAAACAAACAAAAACTTTCCTCTTTTTAATGCAGGACATATAAAAACCATATCTTTCTTTTCCTAAGGAAGGATGCTAAATAGTGTGAAGAGACACAAAAATTTAGAAGATAAAGTTGCTGCCTTTGAGAGGCTTCTAACAAGTTGCACTCATATTTTGTATCATTTTGGTCTCAGTCATTGACCAAGAATGCAACTGAAGCTTTCGTGTTATCCTGACTCTTGTAAGTTAATTATACAATGATGTATTTTTATGTTTTATAAAAGTTAAAAGCATAATTCTACATAACACAAAAATTTCTGATTTGAGATTAAATAACACCAATACCTACTAAGAAAACACGAATTTCGAACCACTGCATTTGATGATACGACTCTAAAATGAAAGCACAGCCTGGAAAAGACCCCACAACAACTCTAACAAAAGCATCTCTTCACATGAAACAAGTATTTTGGTGATTGATTTAAATAGGTGATTTATTTAATAATGTCCTAAGGGAGAATGAAGTCGACCAATGTGAGGTTACCCCTCTTTACAACTCTATAGCATTGAGAAAGAATGAAATAAATTAAACGTTATTCAGTGTGGGTCTTTAAATGTTTCTATTTGCTTACATCTACCACACTAAGGTCTGTCTAGTCAAGGCTATGGTTTTTCCTGTGGTCATGTATGGATGTGAGAGTTAGACTGTGAAGAAGGCTGAGCGCCGAAGAATTGATGCTTTTGAACTGTGGTGTTGGAGAAGACTCTTGAGAGTCCCTTGGACTGCAAGGAGATCCAACCAGTCCATTCTGAAGGAGATCAACCCTGGGATCTCTTTGGAAGGAATGATGCTGAAGCTGAAACTCCAGTACTTTGGTCACCTCATGCGAAGAGTTGACTGATTGGAAAAGACTCTGATGCTGGGAGGGATTGGGGGCAGGAGGAGAAGGGGACAACAGAGGATGAGATGGCTGGATGGCATCATGGACTTGATGAACATGGGTCTGAGTCAACTCCGGGAGAGGGTGATGGACAGGGAGGCCTGGCATGCTGCAATTCGTGGGGTCTCAAAGAGTCAGACATGACTGAGCGACTGAATTGAACTGAACCACACAATAGGAATCATTATATACAACTTCCAAAAACTCAATTGCCCATTATAATATCTACATCATTTGACTTCCAGTACAATCTAACTGCATTATCGTATTTCCTCCCTAAACAAAAACAAACTTCTAAAATTCAGTCGTTTGTTCTTTTGCTCACTTTTCATTCAACCAGCAAGTGCTGAAGGCCAGATACCGGCCAGGCACACTGCTGTGAGAGTGTAGTCACTCAGCCATGTCCAGCTCTGTGCGACCCCAAGGACTGTAGCCTGCCAGGCTCCTCTGTCCATGAGATCATCGCAGCAAGAATACTGGGGTGGATTGCCATTTCCTTCTCCAGGGAATCGGGATCTTCCCAACCCAGGGATCAAACCCAGGTCCCCTACACTGCAGGCGAATTCCTTACCATCTGAGAGCCACCAGGGAAGCCCACTGGTGGGCCCTAGAAAGTCAAACCAAACAAGGCACTTTCTCCAAATTCAAGAAACTACCCATACATATGCTGCCTCTGGGCTGCCTCTCTACCACCTCTCACAGGACCAGAGGGCACAAAGCATGCTGCCGAGCCCTGTTAAAACCAGCACCAGCCAAGCAAGTGGCTGACAGGTGGCTAACAGTCTAGTCAAACACTGCTATCTGCCTGAAGGTTTGCTTCACACTCCTGAGTACGTAAGAAAGCTGACTGTTTTACCTCCTCCCAAAGTTTCATCCAAATGCACAGAAAGAAACACAAGACAAAATCTGGCAATAACTCTATCAACCATATGCCACAGTCTACTCACCATACGCCACGGTCTGAGTCAAGGTCCATGAACTGCACAACCGAGAAGCTCAAGTGACCCAAGAGGTCATCACCATAAGTACTGTCTTGTGCTACATCTTCCGAAATGTTATCCACGGATGAATGAATAAGTGAAGAGACAAGCAAACAAGAGGAGAGTGAACCACAAAGACGGGGAGAACACATCACCCACCCCCATCGCCTGAACTTAGTTCTGAAACACAGGTGCTCTACCTACCAGAAAAAGACAGGCTGCCGGACAGGTCACTCATGGGAACTCCTTCCAAAGTTTGGCAAAGTTGGATTCCCTTTCTCAACCCTCCCCCTCTCCTGGGAGATCTACCTCATTCCAAGATGGTAATTATTGGCCTGGGGAAGCAACAGGGAAAATTAAGGAGGGCAATGGTTCATAACTGCCCAAGGACAACTGTGTAAAACAGGGTCCCAGAGAGAAAAAGCTCCATGAGCAGAACCCAGGAAAGTAACAGACACTACTTTCACGGCTGAAGAATTATGTGTGTGCGTGCTAGGTCGCTTCAGTCACGTATGACTCTCTGGGACCCTATGGGCTGTAGCCCGCTGGGCTCCTCTGTCCATGGAGATTCTCCAGGCAGACTACTCCTAATTCTCTAATTCATTCAGAGACCTGGACAGTCTGTGCCATGGAAATTTCCATCTCAGCCTGGCGGAGGCACACGATGACGAGTGCCTGTTAGCCCCTGGGAACAGAACAAGCCAAGCAACAGAGGCAACCATCTATCTTCCAGGACTAGACACAGAAACAGGGAGCTGCCTGCAACAGAAAGTTCAGTGAGGAGACTGAAGAAGCCGCCCTCGCCCACTTCAGTGAAGTCAACAGAAGGAAGGGAAAATACAGACCCAAGGACCAAGAGGAAGAGTATCTCTCTCATGAAAATTCTCTTGAAGCTCTTGAACAGTACAGACAGTATCCTGACAACCCTCAAAATGTTCTAGCTCCATCTAGGCTGCCGAGCGGATGGTTCATGATCTCAGCTCTCAGACAAGCCTACATACTTCCCTCCTTTGGGGAAGCACCCTGGGGTTTTCATCCCCTTTCATTGTCTTACTTTTCTTCATATTAAGATGTCCAACAGATACTTTAGGACAATTTGGTCACGCTATTAACACTTAAGTCACAATCTGCTATTTAAATACTTAGTGTAACAAGACACTGTGCTCAGGGCTTTATATATGCAAATCTTACTTAATGCTTAAAATAACCACAGGAAGCTTTTTTATCTCCCATGCTTATGTCCATGTTTTTATCTCCCATGTTTACAGAAATTGCAGCTGTGGAACAGATGAATAATTTTCCAAAAGTCACTCAGGTATCAAGTATCAAGATTTAATCCAGGTCTGTGTCCTTCACTCTGCGCTGTCTTGCTTCAGTGGTCAAGGCTGAGTCATCTTCCCAGCACACACAGCTCAGCTGGTAAAGAATTCACCTGCAAGGCAGGAGACCCCGGTAGCGTAACAGTCAGCCACGACCTGGCCACTAAACAACAGCCTGCCAAAGTGACTGTGTGTCAGTGAAGTATCCTACTTCATTCAATGTTTGCTGAGCACCTGTATGAGTCAAGTGCCATCTTGGGGTAATGGGAAATAAACCTGCTTTGAGATGTTTAGAGTCTTGAAAGTATACAACAGATGTTACTTAGCCTTACTATGATACTACCTCCACAAGCATGTAAGATTTGTAAGGGGGCAGAGGGGTTGCTTATTTTTGTTTATTCCACAAACTAACAGCATTCTTGGACCACTGTTGAATATTTTAAAAGTTTACAAGATGTGCACTCCTTAAATATACTCTCTAGTTTAAAATTAGCAAGAAACGATCTATAACAGCAACTGAGAGGTAATATGTTCATGGCCTTTTAATAATTCACATTAAACATTTATTCTTATTTATCAGTGTATTTACCAATTGAGATAATTGTACACCAAAAGTAAGATATGTGAAGTGTACAATCTTTAAGTATAAAGCTTGATAAATTTTTGCAAAATGATCATATATATGTATTAGTCAGGGTCCAGTCAGGAAATAGAAATCACACCAGTTGCTTGAGCAGGGAAAATGTAATACAGTGAATTTTTAACTGGTAGGAAGTAAATCGGAGAAGGCAATGGCACCCCACTCCAGTACTCTCGCCTGGAAGATCCCATGGACAGAGGAGCCTGGTGGGCTGCAGTCCATGGGGTTGCTACTAGTCGGACACGACTGAGCAACTTCACTTTCACTTTTCACTTTCATGCATTGGAGGAGGAAATGGCAACCCACTCCCGTGTTCTTGCCTGGAGAATCCCAGGGACGAGGGAGCCTGGTGGGCCCGCCGTCTATTGGGTTGCACAGAGTCGGACATGACTGAAGCGACTTAGCAGCAGCAGCAGCAGGAAGTAAATACTCAAAGAAATAAAAGAAGATTTCAAAGAAAAATAGCAGTGCACACTCTGCTCCCCACTCCAAAAAATTAGCCACTATCTCTAGGCTGAAGAAGAGTGGACAGTGAGGTAGTTAAGCACCCTACCCCACAAGATGAAGATTCAGACCTCCTTGGAGGGACAAGAAACTGTATCAGGAGCAGCGGAGGAACTCACCAGAGAGCATGCTGAAGCTGGGCCGTGGGCAGGGCGAGGCCTCAGGGTCCCAACCTGACCTCTGAATAGGCAGCTGGGCTCCCGCTGAAAGGTCATAATGGGGTCTGGAACCTGGGAGGGAGGGGTCTTCCCGACACAGCAGCCTTGCAGTGTTCCTTCAGAGCCCTCTGCTGGGAATGCCTAATATTCCAAAGGAAAATGCTTTACAGAATCCAGCTTCATGTCACACAGCTGGGCAAGCAAGACTCAGTGTGGAACTGAGAGATGAGCAGTTGGCGCTGGACTTCCCCGGTGGTCCAGTGGTTAAGACTCAACCTGCCAGTGCAGGCCACGTGGGTTCAACCTTGATCCAGGGGGACCCCACACGGCAGAGGGCGACTGAGCTCTCAGGCCACAACTCCTGAGGCCTGTGCACCCCGGAGCCGTTGCACGCCGCAAGTAGAGAGCAGCCCCAGCTCGTTGCAGCGAGAGAAGGTCTGTGCAGCAACGAAGACCTAGCACAGCCCCAAGTCGGTAAATTGATTAAATTTTTTCAAAAAAGAGAAAGACAGCCTGGATTCCGAAAGTTTTCCTATTCATGGTTCCGGGTCCTTTGTGAGGCTAATAATTTTAGGCCAGTCAAGCTAACCCAAAAAGTTCTAATCAGTATCCTTTTGATAAATGTACCCCAAAAGAAGAAAGGGGAAACAAGATGTACTATTCACTACATACAATGGACTATAATTCAGCATTAAAAGGAATGTAACTCTGATACCTACTACAATATAGAAGAACCTTGAAGACATCAAATGAAATAAGCCAGATAGGAAAGGACAAGTACTGTGTCATTCCGCTGACAGGAGGTACCTGGAGTAATCAAATTCACCAATGGTTCAATCGCACGGAATTTCAGTCTGCGATGATGACAAAGCTCAGGAGCTGGATGACAGCAATGACTGCACAAGATGTGAATATACCGACTGCCACCGAGCCATCCAATTAGAAACGGGTAAAATGTAAAACCTTGTTACGCACATTCTACCACAATTAATAAAAAGAGTTTAAGCTGATTTAAAGAGGTCATATTTCTTGTACCAAAAGCACCTTGATTACTATATTTCAAGCCATTCATCATCATGAACCCAGAATATTCAACCTAAAATGTCAAACTTCACCCCTTGATCCGCCAGCCTCACTACGAAGCTAAACTCCTCCGCATGGCATATGAGGAAGACATTCCAAGCTCTTGTGTCTACTCACCTTTGAGTTAAGAGGAGGGAAGGAGGAGTCCAAAATGGTGGTTAAAGAAAAACAGTGACTAGAAAAAGCCCCGGAAGGGTCAGAGAAAGGGAAAAGCCCACGGAACGGGGAAGCCTCAGACTGGAGCGAGAAACTGGTGAGAAAACAATCCAGACAGGGCCCCTTCCCTGACTGGCCTTCAACACTCGCCCTATTTGGTTGCGGGTAAAAGCCCTAATTTGCACCGGCAAAACCAATCAGGCTCCAGGGACTATAAAGGGTCAAAGACAAAGAAATAAAAAGGAAGCCAGAGGATTCGAGAACACTCCTGTGGGAGCTGGCCCCTCTCACATCTAGAGACGCGAGAGCTCTAACTGAGTAGTTAGAGTAGTCAGCCCTCCCAAATCTCTGTTACAAGACAAAAACCTCCAGAAAATACCACTGCTGCCTGCTTAATCAGCCATGCCTGTGTGAGCTGTAAGTAGTCTGTCGTTTCAATTCTCTGCAACGACGAGACAAGACCGAGGGAGAAAAACCAACCCCAGACCTTCATCCTGAATTCTTGCCACCCCTTGGCGCACTGCTATATTTTCACTAACACTTTGTCATCCTTAACAACTAACAGAATCCCCACAGTGGCTCTCTAAAAGGGCACTTGTGGAAATGTTTTAAATATAAATATCTATTTTTAACATATGGCTAACCCAAAAAGAATAAAGAAAATCTATAGAACCCAGAAAATACAAGAATCTATAAATCCACAAGGTTATATGCAAGGACTATAAGCAACATTTTCCTTGCAGGCATTACTGCTTGCTAATGGCTAAAAGCCTGGATTTTATTTATCCAGGTCTCACAGGGAGAATCTCGTGGACAGAGGAGCCTGGTGGGCTACAGTGCATGGAGTCGCAAAAGCTGGACACGACTTAGCGTCTAAACTGCCACTGCCGCCACAGGGAACAAGGACAAAGTCTGGGAGCCAGCAAGCTTGGAAGGAGGAAACACAGATCTTCCCTTCAAACAAAACCTCAAAAAGGTCAACAAAAAGTTCCAAGAAACATGAGTTCATAATTTAAAAAAAAAAACTGTACAAATAAAGATACAAGCCACAGTAAAGAAGAGTCAAACAATCAAAAACCTCTACAGAATCAGACCTATAAAGACTGAGGGTATCAAAACTAGACTCTATGCAGACTCACCTTACACTCTGTGAAATATGAAGAAATAAAGGGAGACCTGAAACTATGACAAAAGAGTATCAAATAACAACTAAGATGTGTACAAAGAACCAAACAGAACTTCTAAGAAAAACACTACTATCGAAATTATAGCAGATGAGTCACAACTGCATAAAGACTTAGTAAACTGGAAGATCTGAAAAAGTTATCCAGAATTCAAAAAATCAAAACCACTGAATCATAAAACAAAGGTCAAGAGCACACCCTTATTCTTACTTCTAACTGAAATTCCAGAAGGAGTTAAGAGAATAAGAGAGAAACAATATTCAAAAATATAATGGTTGAAAATGTCCCACTGCTGATCAAGACAAGATTATCAGATTCACAAAGCACAATATATTCACCACAAAACTAAAAGAACTCTTCATCAGTACACATTACAAACTGAAGATTAAGCAGATACAGACATGAAAGCTTGTAACAAAATCACAATTTAAATGAAAAGCAAATTAACAGTAAAACAGTACCAGAGTAGCCTTAAGAGAAATTAATTGTCCACTTAGAATTTTATATAGATAATAAACCTGCTTTTTAAAAACAAAGATGAAATCAGCATATTCAGAGAAACACAAACTGATGTCCACACTACCAATGATTCTCACTGAAGGAACTTCCAAAGCAGGTACCTCAAAAAAGGTGGGGAAAACAACAGAAAGAGAGGTGAGATGTAAAAATAAAAGTAAATACAGATGCTTTGTCTTAAAAATAAAAAGTAAATGATACATATGAACAATTCCAAACAAATATTAACTGCATAAGATAATGTGTTCATGCTTAGTTGCTCAGTCATGTCTCTTTGTGACCCCATAGACTGTAGCCCACCAGGCCCCTCTGTCCATGGGATTTCCCAGGCAAGAATATTGGAGTAGGTTGCCATTTCCTTCTCCAGGGGATCTTTTCAAACCAGGGACTGAACCTGCATCTCTTGCATTGCAGGCAGATTCTTTGCCACTGAGCAACTATATAATAACACCTAATTTGTGGAACTAAAAAGAAATCAAAGTAGAATTAAAACTAGACAACAGCATACAATTGAAAAAAGGGCCGTGGAGTTACAAATTCTCATCTTGACACAGAGAAAAATTTAGGTTTTAATGTGCTTGTTAAAGGGTGACCACAAACAAAGCTTTTTTAAAAGAATATATAACAATATATAATCCAGAGGAATAAAACAGAATTACAGAAAAAATTTTAAAAGTCAAATCTACAGAAGAGAGGAGAAAACAACAACAAAAAGCAGAACACACAAGAAGTACAAAATGACTGCCAAAATGCATCCAAAAACATCAGTGACGACAATCAATGTAAGTGGACAAAAGATATAAAAACTAAACCTCGAGGTATATGCACTATTTACAAAAGATACACGTAAAACATAAGGACACGTAAAAGTTGAAAGTTATCAGGCCAGGACCGACACAAATACCACAAGGTCACAGCTTAAATTTATCCATCGAGGTATAGTGGAAAAACCATAACAAGCAAAGTGACAAAGAACTTGTGATCCACCAAACACAGGTGTTCTCAGAAAAAAGAATCCAGCTTCCACATAACCTTTCTGCTGCTGCTGTTGCTAAGTCACTTCAGTCGTGTCTGACTCTGTGCGACCCCACAGACGGCAGCCCATCAGGCTCCCCCGTCCCTGGGATTCTCCAGGCAAGAACACGGGAGTGGGTTGCCATTTCCTTCTCCAATGCATGAAAGTGAAAAGTGAAAGTGAAGTCGCTCAGTCGTGTTCGACTCTCTGCAACCCCATGGACTGCAGCCCACCAGGCTCCTCTATCCATGGGATTCTCCAGGCAAGAGTACTGGAGTGGGGTGCCATTGTCTTCTCCAACATAACCTTTCCAGACTGTATTATACTACAAAGCTACAGTAATCAAAACAGCATGGTACTGGCACAAAAACAGACATGTAGATCACTGGAACAGAACAGAGTGCCCAGAAATAAACCCACATCTACAGTCAATTCATCTTCAATAAAGGAGGCAAGAATATACCATGAAGAAAAGAAATTCTCTTCAACAAATGGTGCTGGGAAAGTTACATACAAGTCAATGAAATCAGAATACTCCGTCACACCATATACAAAAATAAACTCTAAATGGTTTAAAGACCTTAATATGACATGATACCATAAAACCACTAGAACACAGGTGAAACATTCTCTTATATAAATTGTACCAATATTTTCTTAGATCAGTTTTCCAAGGCATAAGAAATAAAAGCAAAAATAAACAAATAGGGCCTAATCAAACTTAAGAACTTTTGCACAGCAAAGGAAGTGAAGTGAAGTGAAGTCGCTCAGTCGTGTCCAACTCTTTGCCACCCCATGGGCTGTAGCCCACCAGGCTCCTCGGTCCATGGGATTTTCCAGGCAATAGTCCTGGAGTGGATTGCCATTTCCTTCTCCAGGGGATCTTCCCATCCCAGGGATCAAACCCAGGTCTCCGCATTGTAGACAGACCCTTTACCATCTGAGCCACGAGGGAAGTCCAACATATGGAATAGGAGAAGATATTCGCAAACAATCTGACAAACGAGGAGTCAATATCCAAAATATACAAACAGGTCATGCAACTCATATTGAAAAGACAAATCTCCCAACCAATAAATGGACAGAAGACCTAAATATATATTTTTCTAAAGAAGACATACAGATGGCCAAAAGACACATGAAAAGCTGCTCAACATAGCTAATGTTTAGAGAAATGCAATTCAAAACCATAAGGAGGTAGCACCTCACACCAGTCAGAATGGCCATCATCAAAAGGTCTACCAAAAAAAAAAAAAAAAATGCTGGGGAGGGTGTGGAGAACACGGTTGGTGGGAACGTAAACTGGTGCAGCCACTATGAAAAACAGTACAGAGAGTCCTTAAAAAAAAAAAAATTAAAATTATCATATGGTCCAGCAATCCCCTCCTGAGCATATATCCAGAAAAGATGAAAACTTTAATTGGAAAAGATACACGCACAGCAATGTTCACAGCTCCACTATTTACAATAGGAAAGGCATGGAAACAACCCCAGGGCCCATCAACAGATGACCGGCTTTAAAAGAGGTGGTGTGTGTATGCACATGTACACACAGTTGACTATCACTCGGTCACAGAAAAAGAATGAAATATTGCCACTAGAAGCAACAGAGATGGACCTAAAGAATATCACCCTCAATGAAGTCAGACGGAGAAAGACAAATACTATATGACATCACTCACGTGCCACCGAAAAAATAATCCAAAATTATATATACAGAACAGAAACCGACTCACAGGCATAGAAAATGATCTTATGGATAACAAAGGGGGAGAAGGGAGTGAGTTGGGATAAATTAGAAATATCGGATTAACAGGCACAACAGAGATTTACTGTAAAGCACAGGGAACTATGGGTTTCTCTGGTGGTTCAGACAGTAAAGAATTCGCCTGCAATGCAGGAGACCTGGGTTTGATCCCTGGGCTGGGAAGATCCCCTGGAGGAGGGAATGGCAACCCACTCCAGTGTTCTTGCCTGGAGACTCCCATGGACGGAGGAGCCTGGCAGGCTACTATCCACCGGGTTGCAAACAGTCAGACACAACTGAGTGACTAAGCACACCCACACACAGAGGGAACTACATTTAATATCTTGCAATAACTTACATTGGAAAAGATTCTGAAAAGAATATAAAACCGAGTCACTTCAGTACATCTGAAACTAAGTATACTGTAAGTCAAGTATACAACTACAATTTGAAAAAAATAAAAAGAATCCAGCCTCCACACATTTGGGAAATTCTGTCTGAATGGAAGCCTACTGGTTCATGAAGCACATTGTTAGGGAGGAACTGCTGGGCTCACAGGCTGGCATCAAATTATTGACCAGAGACATTAATATGCCTTTTGTTACCTGAATATTATTGACTGGAAATGTTTCAATATTTACTTACATAAATTGCCAGCCACAGACATTAGTTTCTACAAAAATCCCCTTGTCAGTAATGTGCTATCAACTTGCTCCCTCTCTGAGCTAAGACTTACCAGGTCAGCACTCCAATAAGCCACCAAAGAGATGAGGAAATGAACACTAAAGTTCAAAAGACTTTCCTCCCTTAGGTGAAGTATAGGACAGAAAAAGAGACAACAGAAAATTTAACCAAAAGAAAGACAGTGTATCAACAGTATTAGCAACAAAATTAACTTTAAGGCAAAAAGCATGATTGGAAATAGTCACTAATCACTGCACCATTTTCCTTCATAATCTTCATCTGTGTGTACTAAAAGACACATCTTCAAAAATATATAACACAAGTTGTCAGAAGTTCAAGCAGAAATTGCCAATGCTACCATCTGCAATTATCTCTATAACTGAGACATTAATCAAACAAAAGTAGAAACAGCTGAACACTGCAGTTAACAAGCTTGATCCAGTAACTGGAAAACACAAAAATTTCCCAAGAATACATGAATCATTTGCAAAAAGCTGTCCATATACTTCATAAGTCTTAAAGCAAGCCTCATACTTTCACAGTATCAGACCATACCATTTGAGGATAATGCAATTTACACTATAAATTAACAACAAAATGACTAATAAGTAAAACCTTTATGTGTGTGTTCAGCTGTTTAGTTGTGTCAAACTCTTTTGAGACCCTATGGCCTGTAGCCCACCAGGCTCCTCTGTCCATGGAATTCTTCAGGCAAGAATCCTGGAGTGGGTTGCCATTTCCTCCTTCAGGGACCCTTCCCCACCTAGGGATGGAATCCAAGTCTCCCCAATTGGAAGCAGATTCTTTACCACTGAGCCACCAAGGAAGCCCAAAATCTATATATTTGGAAACAAAAACAACCCTTGAATCAGAGAGTATTGAAGACACCAGAAAATACTTAGACTTTAGTTAAATCTACTTAGGAACATTTGTGGGCTATGCCCAAGGCAGCAGGTACAGTTAATTATGGGCTTCCCTGGTGACTCAATGATAAAGAATCCACCTGCCAATGTTAAGATAACGTGGGTTAGATCCCTGGGTCAGGAGATTCCCTGGGGGAAATGGCTACCGACTCCAGGATTCTTGCCTGGAAAACCCCATAGATGGAGAAGCCTGGTGGGCTATAGCCCATGGGGTCTCGAAAGAGTCAGACATAAGAACTAAGCAACAGTAGAAGATAACTATCACTCCAGTACTCTCGCCTGGAAAATCCCATGGACAGAGGAGCCTGGTGGGCTGCAGTCCATGGGGTCGCTAGGAGTTGGACACGACTGAGCGACTTCACTTTCGCTTTTCACTTTCATGCATTGGAAAAGGAAATGGCAACCCACTCCAGTGTTCTTGCCTGGAGAATCCCAGGGACGGGGGAGCCTGATGGGCTGCCGTCTATGGGGTCACACAGGTTCGGACACGCTGAAGCAACTTAGCAGCAGTAGCAGAAGATAACTATACCAAAGCCAGATTACAGGTGAGTTCTGCCTAACACCAAAAAACAGGTGTCTCCAGTTTTACATGAAACCCTAGAGAATACAGAAAACATTCCACAACTTATTTCATGAGACTACTGCAATGCTAATATTAAATAATACCAGAATCTCACAAAGACTACGTTAGAAAGAAAAACTACAGGCCAATCTCATTCATGAACATGAATGCAAAAATCATTTTAAACAAAATAGCAAATCAAACCCAAGAATACAGAATAAAAGATAATGTATCATAACCAAGTTGTATTTCTTCCAGGAATGCGAATGTTATTCAACACTGAAAATATATTCAATCATCTCAATGAAAATTTCATTTGATCAAATTTCATAACCACTCAATTAAAACTTTTAGGAATAAAAGGAAAGTCAAGTTGTGAAGGACTTCCAGGAAGGCTCTTTAAAGGGAGCTGAGTCCATGAAGACAGACCCTTTGTGTGTCCACTTTTTGGATTTGGAATGGGGACTACGTGGCTGATTTCCCAACATCTACTCCTGACAGGAGATAAATTGGTACCACACCGTTTAGAAACAGCTACATATATGATAAAATTATATAGAAAAAAGGGTGCTTAATACAAATTTCAAGATAGTGTTTGTTTCTAGCTGGGTGAGAGAAGGACTTCAACTGAGGAAGTGACAACCCCTAACTGGTGAAGTTCCATTTCTTTAGGTAAATGAGAGATCCAACTGGGTTCATTTCTTTTCTCTGGAAACTATACATATCAGTTGGATATACTCTTCTGTGTGCATGAGATATTACACAATAAATTTTAAGTGAATGAAAAAATATCCAAGAAGCTATTTGAAAATATCTTCTTGCTCATCTCCCTATTTAAAACAAAACAAAACAAAACAGCTCTTGGTAGGTAAAAGTGGTTTTTTTCATTGCTATAAAATTGCTATTGAGATCTGGCACTTTAGGGGCTGCTCTTTAAAAAAATAAAAAAAAAATGCTTTTAAAGACATTCATGTGTACTCCTCCCTGTATAACGCAATCAACTTGGTTTCCAAACATCTCTGAAGCGCAAAAGATGTGAAGGCTTTGCACAGACTCTACTGACTTTCTTATATACCAACTGACATTCACCCTATTTCTGCTAATGAAATCCTTTAAACTTGTCTTAGTAACAGCAACATTAAAGGGTAAGAATTTGTACATAGATACTAAGTTGCTAAATAAACAGAGAGGCGAACTAAGTTTTGATTAAGATATCAGATGTACATCTTAAAGTGCTGTGTGGTATCTCAAACAGGATCTTCTTAGCTTAAGGCAACTGTGGGACTAAACCCAAGAGGCTAGATAGGTACCCTAATGGTTTTAGGCTAATTTATGGATTCAGTTTCCTAGAAAATAATAATATCCCAATTAAAAAAACTTCTCCAACTTCTGGAGCATCCCTGGCAGGTATTTTTATGAGCACTCACTCTGGAATATCCCTGGCAAGGCAGCTACCAAATCCCGTAGGATAAAGGCCTGAAAATCAACAGCAACATAACCCAAGAACAGATTCAAGAATTACACCCCCACCCCCGCCCCCGCCCCAGCCAAATCTCTTGGAAACAGGTTGTCTTTCACACATGATCTCCCCTTCAGAATCCTGAGGTGTGAAAAGCAATAGGGAAAATTACTGGGAATTGAGAAGGGTCCCTGAATCATATAGACAAAACTTAAATCAGCTGGGACCTTGCAATTAAAGTTACCTGACTTCACTTTCACTTTTCACTTTCATGCATTGGAGAAGGAAATGGCAACCCACTCCAGTGTCCATGCCTGGTGGGTTGCCGCTCACGGAGTCGCACAGAGTCGGACACGACTGAAGCGACTTAGCAGCAGCAACCTCATTCCTAAGGTGTTCTTTGGAAGGAATGATTCTAAAGCTGAAACTCCAGTACTTCGGCCACCTCATGAGAAGAGTTGACTCACTGGAAAAGACTGATGCTGGGAGGGATTGGGGCAGGAGAAGGGGACGACCGAGGATGATATGGCCTGATGTCATCACTGACTCCATGGACGTCAGTCTGAGTGAATTCCGGTAGTTGGTGATGGACAGGGAGGTCTGGCGAGCTGCAATTCATGGGGTCGCGAAGAGTCGGACACGACTGAGCGACTGAACTGAACCTCATTCTGCGGAGAAGGCAATAGCAACCCACTCCAGTACTCTTGCCTGGCAAACCCCATGGACGGAGGAGCCTGGTAGGCTGCAGTCCATGGGGTCGCTAAGAGTCGGATACGACTGAGCGACTTCACTTTCACTCACTTTCATGAATTGGAGAAGGAAATGGCAACCCACTCCACTGTTCTTACCTGGAGAATCCCAGAGACGGGGGAGCCTGATGGGCTGCCGTCTATGGGGTCGCACAGAGTCGGACAAGACTGAAGAGACTTAGCAGCAGCAGCCAGTGCTCTTGCCTGGCAAATCCCATGGACGGAGGAGCCTGGTAGGCTGCAGTCCATGGGGTCGCTAGGAGTCGGACACGACTGAGCGACTTCAGTTTCACTTTTCACTTTCCTGCATTGGAGAGGGAAATGGCAACCCACTCCAGTATTCTTGCCTGGAGGATCCCAGG
Organism: Nanger dama; assembly: GCA_917880005.1. Classification (NCBI taxonomy): domain Eukaryota; kingdom Metazoa; phylum Chordata; class Mammalia; order Artiodactyla; family Bovidae; genus Nanger; species Nanger dama. The sequence continues at coordinate 46,490,244 of CAKJTW010000007.1, forward strand.
GCTGGGGGAGCCTGGTGGGCTGCCGTCTACGGGGTCGCACAGAGTCGGACACGACTGAAGCGACTTAGCAGCAGCAACCTCATTCTGCGGAGAGGGAAATCGTGTCTCGGGAAGAAGCGCACCTGCTAAGGATCTAAGAGTCATTTGAATCCATCTCCTCTCTCAGTCCAGTGATCGTTCCCTCACCCACTCCCAAACGCTTCAATTCGCTCCTGACACGGAGGTGAGGTGAGAAAACCCGCACCTCCAGTGTGGCCAGAATGTCGGGACCAGAAAGGGTCGCGGCCCCTCCTCTCACAGGTGGTGAAACTGACGTTGGAAAGTGACGCAGCTAGGGCAGAAAATCAACGACCCTTGGCCACCGAGCTGCAGGAGCTTCCCGAAGGCGATGAAAATCACTGGGGACCCCACTTCCTAGCTCTAGGAGAGAGAGGGTCAAAATGAGACCGGCTCCCTAGATTTCAGCATGAACCCCGAGTTTCCCTTGCAGGAGAACTGGGGAAACAGACAGCTAAGTGGCGCAGGTCCGAAACCGATTCCTGCCTCTCCCGCATACAAGTCCGTGGAGAAACGGCCACCGTGAGGATGCGGCGACTCCGCGAGAAGAGATACCTTATGCTCGCGCCGCAGTCCCCCGTCGTACTGGCACCGGAGCCCGCCACCTTGCTTCCGGGGTTCAGCCGCGGCAAGGACCGAGGTCTCAGAAGGAGAGCCTCAGCCCCGCCCCATTCAAGCCCTGCCCCCTAAGCGCACCTCGCAGAAGACCCGGGTAACTTCCGGGACGCCGCGCGTCACTAAGCAGCCAGTCCCCACTTCCGGACGCATCCTTGCCGTCCTCGTTGTCCCAGACTGCTCGAGTGCCATCGAGATATCGGCACATTTGATTGGCGGAGCGAGAATGCTGGTCTCCGCCGATTGGATCCGGGGAATCCGCCCCGTAGACGTCAGCTGGGAGCCCAGTCTCAGTGGTCGGCTCGTTTCCCGCCGGCTGCCTGCTTTGCAATCATGGTGGACGTGATGGAGTTGCCCAAGGCGCGGATCAACGCCAGCATGCTAGCTCAGTTCATCGACCAGCCGGTCTGCTTCGTAGGGAGGCTGGAGAAGGTGCGCGCGCTCACCGCTCTGGGCTTTTTGGGTGGAGGGTCCCCGTGGCCGTCTGGCTGGCGGCCCCAGGGTAGGTAACGGAGGGTGGAAGAGAGAAAGCATCACTGCGCCCCGAATTTCTCGCAACAGAACTGTTTGCACACTTGTTGACCACTGCAGCACAATTTTTGGCTCTTAGCGCGCGGAATCGCGAAGTTTTCGAACACGCTTCATTCTAGTGACCCACCCTCGTTTTTTACTTGAAATTATAGACAAAATTCCATCTGTTTTCTGTTAGCCGGCCTTGACAGCTAGTCCAGTTTTCTTGTTGTCTTCTTTTCTGCTGTTTCCTCTTTTCTCAAACCTCGTTTTATCGTTGAAATCGCTTTTCTGTGAAACATTGCTTGATTGTATTTTACTGATCCAGTGCCAGTTTATCTTACCCAAGTGTTAAGAGCGCAGCCCCTCATCCTACTGGTGAGAAACAGGCCCGAAGGCTCAGGATCAGGGAACCGAAAAACTTTTATATGAAAGTTTTTCACTAGTGTATTTCAGTCACATTATCTTCTTGCAATAGGTGTATTTGGACTTCACAGCTATGGAAATTGGGTAGGAGTGGCATCTGGTTAAAAAGTGCTTAAGGCCACAGCAAGTACTAAAGCTGGCATTCAAACCAGATCTGACTGCACTCTTTGCAGCTGTCTCGAGGGAGTAGAACCCAGATGTTCTAATAACCAGTTTCTCTTTACTTCCTCATGTTTAATTTTTTTAAACATCCCCTCTGTGGGATATATACTGTTTAAATCATGGATGCCAGTAGATCTCACTTTTAGATAATATGAACCCCCTTACTTTGTTCTTATTTCTCATTTGTTCTTAGATCTAAATCTAGGTTGCCAGATTTAGCAAATAAAAATAACGGGACACGTTTGCACTAAAAAGATAATTGTTTATCTAAAGTTCCAATTTAGGCATCGTTTGATCAAGTATAGTAACACAAGACAATGTGAACTAGTTAAACTGCTCAAAAGAATTGCTTTGTGCGCACCAAGTGTGGGTCAATCTGCTCATCTTTTGTCAAACTTCTAGTCTTTTTAAGAGGTTTGTATGGACTTTAAAAAAAAATTATGTATTTCTTTTTCAGATTCATCCCACTGGGAAAATGTTTATTCTTTCAGATGGTGAAGGAAAAAATGGAACTATTGAGTTGATGGAGCCTGTATGTTTAAGTATTAATTCTGTGTATATTATAATTAATTCATCTTATTTGGTTTGTTGCTGATGTTTCTTGTTCTTGGAGTGGACATATAAAGGACCAGCTCATCAAACTTCTCTCAAATAAAATTTGTGTCCTGCTTTTACATTTCCCTTTACTTTTCTAACCAATGATTTTTGGGGTTCTATCATTTTTAAATAAATGCTGACAACTCTCATTCCTTATGAAAGACCAGAAAATCACTTAAGAAAAAAATACTTTTAAATCACTTTTCCCTTTCTCAGTAGTTTCACATTTTTTTAATTCAATTCTCTATTTTTGTTTACATTTATTTTCAGTTGTCACTTGCTTTTACAGTTTATGTTTGTGGTACACTTTGTCTTTTATGAAGACAGATGTGTGTGCTGTTTGGTTAATGCATACAGAACTCACTATACAAATAAACAATAGAAAGTTCCTTTCAATGAGTCCTTTTAAACAAATTACTCCTTGTGGAAATACTGAACAGTCTCAGTATCTTTAAGTGATTTTTGCCTTCAACTTAAACATTTAACTGTAGCTTTAGACCTGAAGCCACTACTAAACGTTACTGGACTGGTGACATGCTGACAGTAATAAGTACTCAAACATTTTTAGCAAGTTACAATTCCATTTTTGCATTGATAAATGTTAAAATTATTTTGCTACATACATGAAATGAAAGATTAGTAAAATATAGAACAGTTTTCCAAGTTAATTTATCAGCTGAAAACGTGATAACACCAAGTTGGCATTTTGTTCTTTGTGTTAGCTTGATGAAGAAATCTCTGGAATCGTGGAAGTAGTCGGAAGAGTAACGGCCAAGGCAACCATTATGTGTGCATCTTACGTCCAGTTTAAGGAAGATAATCATCCTTTTGGTAAATAAAGCATTCTGTAATTCATGTAATTAGGAGGGAAACAACTTTATTTTTAACTTGCTATGTCTTGGTCTTGAGTTTCAGGCCTGCTACAGTTTGAATTTCTGTATTACTTTCTGATCCCAAAGGAAAATGCTAGGACATTTTGGCCTACTTCTAAATAATACTTCTGTATGTAAGAGACACAATGAAGATTAATATTTGTGGAAAGAGAATTTTTTAAAACAAAGTAGACACAACAAAAATACTGTTAATAGTTTTTTTGATTTGATTTTAATATAGAAAGGCATCAAATAATGCACAACACTTAAATCACAGCCAGGCAAGATTGGTGCCTGTACGATGGAAGTCAAAATGGAAGTTATACTCCATGAATTTTGGAAATCATGGCAGTTCTACTGCATGACTTTTATTTTTGGAACTGTACTTAAATAAATATGACCCATATCACAGTTTTGCCAAATGGATTGTGAAAATAAGTTCTCTCCTCTAAAAGGGAGAGAAAAGAGAAACAGGTAGAACTTAAATAACAATTGATGTTACAACTTTCCACTGTAGATTAAATGTTTGCTAACCTATTTCTTTCAGATCTTGGACTTTACAATGAGGCTGTGAAGATTACCCATGAGTTCCCTCAGTTTTTTCCTTTGGGAATTGTGCAGTATGGTTGAACTATTTTGATGATTGCCCATGAGCTACACTGAAGACTAGTAAAGGAGGCCCCTGATATTTGAAGGAGCAATTCCTGTGATTTTTAATATTTAATTTGTTCTCATAATTTCATTTACCTAACTTTATTAGATATTCCAGTGTGCCATTTTTTGACAGAAGTGGCTTATTGACAGTTCTCACCTAAGTTCTCATAAAGAATAATTTCTCTGGCATATGGTCAGATTAAATGCACACACACAAAAAATTTGATTGAACTCAGTTTTCTGCTTTATTAATAAAAGCTTATGTGCTGTTGGTCATATCCTTCTTCTTCTTTCAGTCACCTGTTCAAGCACAAACTTGGAATTTAATAGCTGTTAGGTCAGGACTTAAGATTTCCCAATGAAACCCTGGGCCAACCATGTTAAGAATACTGCTACCTCATGAACTACACCATGTTCATCACTTCCTTGACACTGAAAAAACGATGATATTAAAAGCAAACCGAATCCAACATCTGTAATTTTTGAATACTTGTATTAGGGCATTCTACAGAATCAGAACCAATAGGATATATGTGGATATGTATATGTAAATGAATTGTTACACAAGTTGGTGTACATGGTTATAGAGGTGGAGAAGTCACCCGATCTGCAATCTAGAGAACCAAGATCTGCAAAACGGGAGAACCAAGAAAGTCGGTGGTGTACAGTGCGAGTCTAAAAGCCTGAGAATAAGGGAAGTTGATGGTGTCACATGCAGCCCACGTTCGAAGACCTGAGAACAGGGAAGACGCTGCTGTAAGTCCAAGAGTCTAAAGGCCCAAAAACCAGGAGCTCCAGTATCAGAGGGCAGTTGAAAATGAACATTCCAGCTTAAGGAGAGAGCAAATGTGCCCTACCTCTGCCTTTTTGTTGTATTTTAACTCTATAAATGGATTGAATGATGCCCACCTACTTTGGCACGGACCATCTTTACTCAGTCTACTGATTTAGATGCTAATCTGTTCCAGAAGCACCCTCACAGATATACTCAGAAATAATGTTTTTCTAGCTATCTGGGTATCCTTTAGCCCAGTCATAACTGACACATAAAAAGTAACCATCATAGCACCTCTTTCTCAGGAGTTTATTAATAACAACAGTCCAAATTTGAAATTTCTCTATTCTTGCACTTCATACCACCAACCCGGGTGACATGTTGCAAGTGTACAACAGTAACAGTAATTGGTGACCTGTACGACCACAAGTTTTATAGCTTGACCCATTTTCTTCAGTGAGAAAATAAATTCTAAATCCATTCAGGTTGCAGATCATGCCAAGAATATTTAAATTGGTAACATCTTCAATTTCATCCCCAAATATTCTACAAATTACTTAAGCAATGGAGCTACTCATGGTAAAGCATTTTATCACAGTAAGGAAAGACAATTTTGGTCTTCCCAGGTGGCGCCAATGGTAAAGAATCTGCCTGCCAATGCAGGAGAGGCAGATTCAATCCCTGGGTCAGGAAGATCCTTTGCGATCCCTTGGAGCAGGAAATAGCAATGCACTCCAGTATTCTTACAGGAAAATCCCATGGACTAGTGGAGCCTGGCAGGTACAGTCCATGGGTTTTCAAAGAATCGGATACAACTGAGCACACACACACATCCATACATAAAGACAGCTGTAATTGAAATTCAGGTGTAGGAGGGACACCAGCCAACCTCAATAACACAGTGTTGTCTTCAGTGCAAGAGAAGGGGTCAGCCTACAATTGTGTTAACCTCAGAAAACACTAAATGTTAAAGGTGTCCTGTTTGAAACCCCTGAACAACTATGTTCAGTGAACTGGACTAAATGACTAGGGTACTTCTGACAAATGAGCCCTTTATACTTTATGATTTATGGTGCCATTTCTCTAGCGCCAGTGTTACCTATGAACTTTGGCTTGAAAGACTGTAGTTTGAACAGATGGAGCTCCCCTGCCAGGTGTTGCCTGACATTTATTTAGTAATAAATTTTAAAATATGATTCACCTATTTCAAATGTACAGTTCAGTGACTTTTAGTACACTGAAAGAGTTGTGCATCCATGACTACAGTCAATTTTAGAACAGTTTCATCATGACTTAGCTGTCATGGCCCAATCCCTGCACCACCACCTTGCCCTTAAGAAGGAGCTAGTCAACTTTTCTGTCTCTGTAGATTTACCTGTCTGGGATATGTCACATAAATGGAATCATATATGGCCTTTTGTCACTGACTTATTTACATAATGTTTTCAAGGTTCATCTGTGCTATCAGTGCTTCATCCCTTTTTATGGCCAAAAAATACTCCACTGTATGGGTATACCACATTTTTTCATCCATTCATCAGCTGCTCTACATTTGGATGCTTTCCACCATTTAGCTATAATGAACTATGAATATTCATATATGAACATTAATAACCTCATTCATGAACTATGAACATTAATTTCTATGACAGTTCAGTTCAGTCACTCAGTCATGTCCGACTCTGCGACCCCATGAATTACGCCAGGCCTCCCTGTCCATCACCATCTCTCGGAGTTCACTCAGACTCACGTCCATTGAGTCAGTGATGCCATCCAGCCATCTCATCCTCTATCTAGCCCTTTTCCTCCTGCCCCTAGTCCCTCCCAGCATCAGAGTCTTTTCCAGTAAGTCAACACTTCGCACGAGTTGGCCAAAGTACTGGAGTTTCAGCTTTAGCATCATTCCTTCCAAAGAACACCCAGGGCTGATCTCATTTAGAATGAACTGGTTGGATCTCCTTGCAGTCCAAGGGACTCTTAAGAGTCTTCTCCAACACCACAGTTCAAAAGCATCAATTCTTCAGGGCTCAGCTTTCTTCACAGACCAACTCTCACATCCATACATGACCACAGGAAAAACCATAGCCTTGACTACCTTTGTTGGCAAAGTAATGTCTCTGCTTTTGAATATGCTATCTAGGTTGGTCATAACTTTTCTTCCAAGGAGTAAGCGTCTTCTAATTTCATGGCTGCAGTCACCATCTGCAGTGATTTTGGAGCCCAGAAAAATGAAGTCTGACACTGTTTACACTGTTTCCCCATCTATTTCCCATGAAGTGATGGGACCAGATGCCATGATCTTCATTTTCTGAATGCTGAGCTTTAAGCCAACTTTTTCACTCTCCTCTTTCATTTTCATCAAGAGGCTTTTTAGTTCCTCTTCACTTTCTGCCATAAGGGTGGTGTCATCTGCACATCTGAGGTTATTGATATTTATCCTGACAATCTTGATTCCAGCTTGTGCTTCTTCCAGCCCAGTGTTTCTCATGATGTACTCTGCATATAAGTGTTTTTATTTTTCTTTATATACTTAGGAGAGGAATTGCTGTATCAAATGGTAAGTATGTTTAACTTTCTGAGGAACTGCCAGACTATCCCAAAGTAGCTATGCCATTTTACATTCCCAGCAGCAGTGTTTGAGGATTCCAATTTCTCCACATCCTCAACACTTAATATCTAACTTTTTGTTCAAAGTTATCCTAATGGGTGTGAAGTGATCTCGACTTGTCTTCTTTAAAAGTCACCATAAGCCATTCTGTTGGCCAGAAAAGCTTGAACGCCTCTCCTCCTTTTCACTGCCACTGTAAGTTCAGATAGCTGTCATTTCTCACTTTGAGCTATTCCAACAGCCCTAAATATATGACTGGCCTTACTGCTTCCAGCCTCTTCCTATCACTCGGCCAATAGAGTTGCATTAGACATTAATTATAATCAACATACTACAAAGTGTAAAAACCAGAGAAGTGTGAAAACAGGAAAACTTCCTGGGAAGCTTAACAGAGGAGGAACCTTGTCAATATGGCCTTAATGAAGTGGACAAGGTTCACCGCCAGTGAGACATGTGGATAATCACGCGCCCACGAATAATGGGGAAACAAAGGCACTTCAGCTTTGTGCTATTTTTTCAAGAACGGGTTATGCCGGTCTGACCATGAGTGACTATCAAACATACTCAAGTTGAAGGACATTCTACAAACTGATCGGTCCCCCTCAAAACTGTCAAAGTAAGGGGGAAGGACTATCACAGAGCACGAAGGAGACGTGATAACTAAGTGCGATGTGGGATCACAGACTGACTCCTGGAACACAAGAAGGATGTTGATGGGCAAACAGGTGAAATCTGAATGAAACCTGGAGCTAAAGTGATGGGCCAATATTGGTTTCTTAGTTTTGACGAATGTACCAGGAAACTATAAGGTAACATAAAAGGAGACACCCGGGGTGAGGGGAGGAATTCTTTCTTTGTAACTTGTCTATAAATCTAAAATTACTCCAAAATAAAAAATGCACTTAATACAAAATCAACAACCTTCAGAGTCTCCCCAGTGACTAGTCAAGTCTACAGCTGTAATTAGTAGTCCAGACCTTCCCACATCTCACTTCAGACTCAAATCCTACTCTCTCCTGAAGCAAACCCCCAGTACTGCTCTGCTGTTGCCAGAACACACTAGACCCTTTAAGATCCAGATGTTGTTGAGTTTGCTCTTGGCTCTGATTGGAATGTCTGTTCCTATGCCCAAAGGAAAACATTCTCTAAGCTTTCCCAAACATGAGCAAGCAGAGTTAGTTACATTATGTTATATTCCTCTCATCACTTAACTTGTTCATAATCTTTTTTTTTGGATTGTTTTTTATATATATATATATATATATATATATATATATATATATATATGTAGTTTTATTATATTTTTAACACTATAAAAATCAGAAAGTAAATTTCCCACTGTCTCCCCAAAGATGCTACTATGGATTGGTATGCTGCTTTCCAGAACTTCCGCTACATAAACTGTCTCTAGGACCTCAATATACTGCCCTACAACATGCATTTTTCATTTAATAAGTCTTGGAAATTGAGATATTGAGCTATCTCATCATTTTTAATGGATGAAAAATATCCATGTGCCAAGTGTTTCTTAATTTATTAAGTCAGTCCTTTACTAGCCGCAGAGTCAGATACAACTGAGCAACTAACACACACATTCTACTAGCCTTCCCCACCAAGAGGCTCCTACAGATGAAGAACCTGAAGTTTAAAAACCTTCTTATCTGTATTTCCCAATGCCTAACATTTGTTGTTATTCAGTCACTAAGTCGTGTCTGACTCTGTGACCACATGGACTACAGGACACCAAGATCCTCTGTCCTCCACTATCACCTGGACTTTGCTCAAATTCATGTCCATTGAGTTGGTGATGTATATAAATAAATTAGTCCATGAACCCTGGTTTCAGAAGCCACAAAGTTGAGAAGAGAGGTAATGAAGGCCTGAACCATAATTCAGTGCAGTGACAAGGGACAGCAGGCCAAGAGCTGAGGATATATTATAATGGATTCCACAGGACTCAGTGAGTGATGATGCTAGGAGTTAAACAAGGTAAGAACCAAGGATGAGATCAAAAGGTGAGGAGGCAATATTTTCACTTCAATACAAATTTAAGTATTTAATAGGCCCTTGTGTGAAGATGTCCACAAGATATTTGGAGAACTAGGACCAGACAGAGAGTTGAGTTGCAATCTGCCTAATATTTAGAGTTTAAGAGATCTACCAATCCCTTATCTGCAATTTCAAAATCTCTAACAGTTCAAAACCCCCTTTTCCTAAATTGGGGGATAAATGCATTTGGCAACAAAACCTGGTAAGAACTGTAGTGAGGCTACTTCATAGTCTTTATCCCACTTTCTGGAAATATTCCTATGCTTCACTGCAGAAATATTACCATGTTTGATTAGAGAGTACTGCCGCTCTGGGAAGGATGCTTCATAACATACAGTAAATATACCCTCTCTGACTTTTCTAAAATGAAAAAGCTCTGAATCCTGAAGCACATCTGGCCCCAACAGTTTCAAGTAGGGGAATGTGTTCCTAAATCAGGGACAGCATCCTGAGGAAGAAAACCACAGAACCCGTGACAAATCCTGGAGGGAATGAACACTTATGGAACAGCGGTGTGAGTCAGGAGAAGGCCCCCAATAGTGCCTGACACCTAGTAAGCACTCATGAAATATTTGTTCACTGAAGGAATATCATGAACTGCAAGGAAAGAGAGTTTCAAAGAGAAGTCAGTGATGCTGAAAACTCAAAGAAGAACTGAAGATGATGACTGAGGATAAAAGACTGATACTACTAACATATATCACACATTTCTATAAAGGACGAGGCTACTAAAAGGGAAAACATAACCAAAAAAAGGAGTTAACAACTATAAAAACCCTCAACAGGAAATAAAATTAGACTTTAAACTTAGCTCCAAGTGTTCCTGAGAAGCCTGAAACAGTTTCCTGAGAATGGTTTCAATGGTTTCCTGAGAAGCCAGGAAGAGTAGGCCACAGAATTTTGCTAAACTTAAATTCATCACAACAACCCAACTTTTCTCTAAAAGGAATATCACCCAGAATCTACCGTGAGGAATAATAAGCTATAAAAGTTGTCGTCAGTCATAATCTTACAGATGTTTTTCAGATGATTTTTTAATTTTCATCCAACAGAGACAAAATTAAAACAACTCTGAAAACTTCTCTTCACTGGATGAGTTAAGCACTTTGAGTGATAAACTAGTATAATGATTTTAAAGAATTTTGAGGTTGTCTTTTAAGGTATTAACTTAATAAGCATTAAGTCACTCAACAATTATTTTAGTCTTGGGCTAATTGCTAGAGATACAAAGTCCTTGCCTTCTGAAATTTCAATCCATGGCAGCTTAGCATAATTTCCAAAGATGTCTCAACTCAGAACTATTTAATATTTAACTGGCCTAAAGTTTTAAAGAAATCTACTATGATTAAGAACAATCAAATTCTGTATTTTTATTTAGTGAAACTCCAATTTGGTTTCCTCTCTTAATTCATTCACATGGAATTTAATTCTGATCAATTCCATGAAAGAAAGAAAATTAAGAATCCTAGAACCACAGGTTCTCATTCATAAAAAGATGCTAAATCCAGAGTATTTAATAAAGCATATGTTTTGAGTTACTTTCTAATTGCGATGCTGGTTTAAGCCTCTTATGTTATTTATGACCTCAGCTGACCTACAGTATAGGGTTTTGAGATGGCTAATTAAGACCAGAGGTGTAGGCTATGAACAATTTATGGTGTAATATATTCATCTTGGGGGAAAGGATTAAATTTGTTATTAGCATGCCATTGTTTCTTCTTTACCTATTACCAAGTGTCAGAAGCAGGTCTTATATTCTAGTATTTCCTCATGGTTAAGATTTGGATGTAAGAACCCGCCTGCCAATGCAGGAGACATAAGAGACATGGGTTCAGTCCCTGAGCCTGGAAGATCCCCTGGAGGAGGGCATCGCAACCCACTCCAGTGTTCTTGCCTGGAGATTCCTATGGGCAGAGGAGCCTGGTGCGTTGTAGCCCACGGGGTCAGGCTGCAAAAAGTCAGACATGACTGAAGCAACAGCACACAGGCACGCAGTGCTTTCACATACGAAAAATTATTTTTAGACCAGATTATTTCTGTAGGTGGGTGAGTAAAGAACAACAATCCCAGTGCACTCTATGTAATACATTATTTAAGATGCAGAATTGAGAAGGCCTTGAGCCAGTTCTCAAACTCTTGAGTGCTGTGCTATGCTTAGTGGCTCAGTCGTATCCAACTCCTTATGACCCCATGGACTGTAGCCCACCAGGCTCCTCTGTCTATGGGGATTCTCCAGGCAAGAATACTGGAGTGGGTTGCCATTCCCTCCTCCGGGAGATCTTCCCAATCTAGGGACTGAACCCAGGTCTCCCACACTGTGGGCAGATTCTTTACTGTCTGAGCCACCAGGGAAGGCCAAGTTTCATACACTGGAAGGAAAATAAGTAAGCAGTGTAAAAGTTTTGGGCAATGCCATTGATGACACTGTGACTTAAGTAGCCCCCTTTAAAAAGGCTACTCACTTTTCACACAGTTAAAATAGTCCCCAGGAAAATAAGGCGATTATCTTGGCTGGTAAGAAGAATCTCTCACCAGAAAATGTTATATTTAGGCAATAAAATTTAGTAATTATAGGCTTTAAAAAATGGTTTCAGTGAAAGATCTTGGTATCTTGTCACCCTGAATCTTGAGGGGTAATCAGTAAGGAGAAATTCTTCTACTGAATAAACGCTAGTTAAAAAGCTAGATAATTTAACATTATTTTTACCTTAGATATTCACTTTGGAAATTAATATTTATATCTTAACATTTTCATTAATTCACTTAATATATAATGATTATTTAAAGTCAAACTGCATTAAATGAATTTAGCATATCTCTATAGAAAATCAAAAATACTATCGCATTTCTCTTAAATATTTTAATATTTTTCTTTAGCTTTTGAGGAAGCTTAAGTGTTATGAAAACATTAGACCTGATGAGAAAATATATTTCTTTCAAGAGATTCATCTTTTAGGTGATCAGGGTCCTAGGGAGCCAATTGTTCTTTTCATTTGGCTCAGAGATGTTATGCCTTAGTCAGTCATGTATTTGACCATTTATGAAATGCAGACAGTGGACCAGGAGCTGCCTCATCTTGAAATCTCCTCAGAAATTATTAAATGTTTTCCAGGTGAACATATTATGGATCAAGGGAGGACCTAGGAATTAGAATCACGGCCTCTAAACCAGGGGAATTTGTTGACTTCTCTTTCTTTTACAACTCAGTGACCTAGTGGAACTGACCCACTGGGCAATTTCCTTCACTCTCAGTGGTATGATTAAGTCATGAAAACAACTTGAGATGAGATATGATATGTATATTTTTTACCCCACTTGTTTTTAAGACAACTGCAAAGCCTTCTATTCTTTCCTGCTTTCTCATCATGAACTTATACAATGTGGCTTTCCTAAATGTAAACTTCAGTGGAGGTAGAATGGGACAGTCAGTTGATTACCATTATTTGTCACAGGAATATTAACCTGCTAAAAATGGCATTAATATCCTACTTTATCCTCTGTAGAGAAAACGTTAAAATGTCATTTCAAAATGAATAAAATACGTTCCGTGTTGCTTTCTTCCTTCTATTTTATAACATAAACCTATTTGACGTACAAATTTAAGAACAAATTTTAAGCAAAAAAAAAAAAAAACAACACACACACACACACACACACACACAAAACAGAGAAAATACAATTGCCAGTACATTTGAACTCAAAAACTATACCTAAGATAGCTTAAACAAAATAATGTTTCCCTGTTTGATTCTTTCAGTGCTTAAAGAAAAAAAGACCAAAAAAGGGGTAGACAAAGAAACATTTGTAAACTTCATCTGCAATAGTTGGTGAAAGAACCAGTTATATTTACATCTATGATTCCTTAATCAAAGGGCTAGAAAGGATTATAAAGCATGATATGGTTCTAGGTGTGGACTCCTTACAAAGTCTGGAACCCATGACATTTGGCTACTATAATTTTAAAAACAGAATCTAGAGATAAGTAGTCTGATAAACTGTTTCACTGGAAACGTTAGGAAACTGCAGAGACTTGGAACAATAAACTAATGCGTAGACAACCATTTATAACAACAGAACACTGCCGAATTTATTTAAAGTACATTTCAGAAATGAATAATTTGGATTCATGCATTTGAACTTTAAAATTTTTTATGAGTTAAAATCATTAAATCAATGACATTTAGAAGCAGTCATGCTGCCTTCTGTGTTTTCAACAGCTTCTAAATTCAGCTACATGTGTCTTGTGATCACAAGATCTGGTTACAAACAGCAATCATTGTTGCAAAGCAAATTACATGGTGGCACAGGAAAACATTCCCCTTTCCAGTAAAGGAGAAAGTGGCTACCTCACTCACAACCTGCAGGTTATATGTAATGCAGATTACAGACTTCAAAACTGACGTATGCTAAAATAGAAAAACTATGTCATGAAAAAGACAAAGACTGCTTTGTTTAGGGAAAAACTTCTAGAGCACTGATGAGAAATACTTAAGTGTTTATGAGCTATGGAAACTTGTTCCTAGGAAACAAATTTATTCATTTCCATTCATAAGAATGCAGGCATGCAAATAAGAGTTTTATTCATATAGGGCTTGAATATATTACAACATATTAAAATACACTTGTAAAATAATATTTTATAAGAAACACTGTACAGCATTTATACAATATTATTTCTTTACAATGTATTACATTTCTGTATTGTACATATAACTGTAACAACATGCTATAATTATATATACTATGTATAATACTACAACCTGGAAATAGGTACTTTTACTTAGCTGGACTCAGTACACAGACAAAAATGACTCATGAAATATTTAAAATCATGAATTGTTAGTTTTAACCCACACATTTGAATAAAAATTGGTCAGAGCATACCAAATTTTGGAGCTAAAAATAGCAAACCAGTGAATGACCAGTCAGTAGTTGCTGCCTCCAAAACAAAGCAGAAAAAGTTTCTGAAAAAAAGAAAGAGGGTAATTGACGAGCAACTTGTGTCAGGATAAAGAAGGGTGTGGTCACTCACCCAGCTCCAGCTCCAGCACACCTGAGCCTAATCTGTTCATCTCGCGGTAACTGAGAAGAGTCACTTGTCAACTGTGAGTTTTACCATATAAAGGAAGTTTTGTTATTGGTCCACTTGCATAATTCATGTTCCCATGTTTTTTCATATCACAAAATTTCTTCCTCTTACTGTAACCATATTCTGCCCACTTTCCAAAATACAAGTCTCATTTATGTCAATCTCTTGTTAGGTAAAAGTGTCCTCTACTTAGCAGTACTCAAAGCTGCCTTTTCTAGCTTCCTAAAATACACACAAACCAGAAAAAAGATGGAAACTCACAATAGCATCACCCATAGCCAAACTACTAGAATCTTAATCAATGTAGGCTGAAAGCAGACAGACAGAGAAAAACCAGTGATGGCTACATTTCATTGTACAGCCAGTTTCAGCTGTAAAGAAAATGGACACTTTGACTGGGTGACCAATATAATTTCAAGAAGTTGTCTTAATCCAGAAGCAGGTTAAACAGTTGGTCTCCTGAAAATCAGGAGAGAGCAGAGACAGGAAACTGGGAAAATAAAGGGGAATGAAGAGAGTCATGTGCTGGAAGACAAAAGTAGCTGAGGGGTAAGTTTAGGTTCAGTAATATGGAGAACTCAGGCGGCTGTTCCAGGAGTGGGTGGAGGTGCTGAACTAGCAGTTCTGAGTTCCAGCTGTTTTCTTTGGGTATATCACTTTACCAAAACGATAATCTGTCACTTTTTTTCTAGGCCTCTACAGACCCTCATGCTCTGCCATCTGTTTCAGAAATGAAGACATCATCAAGACACCTGAATTACCACACTCATATCTCCTCACTCTCACATCTGCTTGCTGAAAAATTAGAAAAGTTTCACTTCACTGTATCTGAGAACCATTTTTCTATCTCGATCCTCCAACGTTTTTCTTTTCTGGACTAATTCTGGCCTTATCAAAAATGTCTTTACCCCTTCACTTTTTCTCTAAACACAATACTCTGGCAAGTTTATTGTTCATCATTGCATGCAAGTTGCATAATTTCATAAATGTGATTTCATACAACATGACAATGATTAATAGAGAGACTGAAAAGTGTGGAAATCTTACTGCGATGTACTCAAAACAAGAACAACTCAACCTCTATGCCTTTTTCCATCCTTCTTTGCTTAATCTAAGGTTTTACGACGGTGGCTGATCAGCAAAAACAAAACAGAACAACCTTACCAGGTGTGACAGAGTGACTCTGAAGGGATACTTTTAAATTTTTAAATACCATAAGTTAATTCTTTATTTAAATGCTAATCTATTAGTATAACCCTCTCAAGGCACAGTCAGTTTCAGTAATGATGCTGATGGCTGCAATATGATCAAGGGAAGCCTCTACCACTTGATACAAAGGAGTGGAAATGATAGACAGCTCATTAATCATTTACCCCGGAGATGAACACATTCAGTTCCTGACGAGGCTGTAGGTGAATGCTGCCAAAATGAGAAATGTCAGTTGTCAGCCCTCATACATAATAACAGTGTAGCTATTTTTAAGCTTTATTGAAAATTAGAGTTAGGCTCTTTTTCCCTACAGTTCCATCACATATGCTTGGCAAGTTTTGTTCTATGAGAATTCATTCTCATTCTGCTCAGACGTCTCTGTTTGAGAAAATATACACTCCTCAAACTTTAACGTAAGATATTGGAAAGGTTATTTAGAAATCTGTAGAATCCTGCATATTGGGAGTGAACTCTAAAAGAACTGAGAAATAAGAGGCAAAGCAGAAAAGGTATTAATAACTTTTGGTTCATTTATCTGTACAATATATGTTTTATCAGCAGTAAGGATAAAACACATTTTAAGCTCCTCAGATCTCTAGAAGGAACAGATGTATTCTATAATTCATGCAACTATTTTCTGAAGACAGAGGTAAACAGAATTCAATGAAATAGACTTAAAAACATTGTATGTTCATCAAATTAGGTGAACAATGTTACCAAAAGAAATGACCTTCAGAATCTGCCCCAGCTTATCTATAGTTTATGTGTTTTGTTTCCAGTGGAAAATAATGTTCCCAGCCTGAAGAAATTCTCTTCTGGAAGCCAGCAGTATCTTACAATTCACTGGGAGAATTATATACACTTTTTTCAAAAAAGAATTCCATGTATTTCAGAAATTTATCTATCTTTTAAAAATGGTGCGTTTGTCCTAAGAATCACAACTGATCGTGCATTCCATTTTTGAAGAATGGAAGAGCAGAAATGAGAAAACACACTAACTTCCCCACACTTATCAAGTTGCTGAATATTTTGCTCCATAAATTAAGCATCTTCATCGTACTTAGGGACATTTATGTGCCATAAAGCTACACGCTCGTATTGTACAAATATCAAGTATACCTGCCTAATGAGTAATACAAATTCCAAAATTGATAGGGAAAGTACTTTTCCTTTGATGTAACTAACATGCATAGCAGAGGAAATTGTTACTAATTGTTACTATTGTTACTGCAGCAAATTGTTACTATAAAATAATCAGTTATCAAATTACTTGATACTAAGAAGGATACTTAGTTTTACCTGCCAGGTTTGGTAGTGGCAACTTCTTAAACTGTCATCAACCAAGTATCTGGCTGCAATGTAATAAAACATGAACAAACATGAGTTTTGACATTTGCCTTCTCAAGCTCCAGACTTTCTTGCAAACACATCCCCACACACTCCCACTTACCCTCTCTCTCACGTATGTATAAACATACATGCGGAGTGGAGCTAATATTACTCATGTAAAAAGATGTAAGACTAACAATTTGCATGGTTTCCTATGAAAATGCCTCTTTCAAATTTGTGATCTCTTCAAATGCTCTTTAGACTACTCTTGTCTTTATGACTTTATATTTTAAGAGCCTAACTAGATTTCTATATCAATTTCCAGTCATGAAATTAAGCTATGGCAACATGCTTTTCACAAACTGAATGATGAAAGAACTGTATTCACTGAATTACTATTATTGCTGCTATTTCTGACATTACATAAATTATCCTTTAATCCTAAAGTTACCTTCTTAGCAAAACATTTAAAAATACTATACTATTAATAGATCAGCAAGAAAATTGCATTTTTGAAAAATGTAATGGATCTCTACTTCCTCAAATTATTTCTAATTAGAAAATAAGTTTGAAAGTCCAAAATTAGAAAATTAAATAAAATAAACTGACATTTATTTTGGCCTACCGAGAGAGACAAGATGCTATTATGATACTCTTTCTAGCAATTACAAATATTAATCTGAGTGAATTTGAGTCTGCTGAAAACAATGCTCATGTCTACCTCTTCCATTAGACAGCTCCTCCAAGGCAACGTGGTGCCATCAACCCTCTGAAATCATAACCTGTAAGCGTCCAGCACATGTAAGCATACTAATGCCTGGTTGTTTGCTGGAAGCCTAGACATGCAGGAATGTTCAGAATTCAACACTTAAATATCAGCATCTTCTTAAATTACTGGAAATGAGTAAAATGCAGTCTAGCCTGGATTGGACAATAATCATCTGATTTTTAAATATAAAGGACAGATGTACAGCCACAGGCCCAGAGCCAAAACACAGGAGTCAGGAAGCATCATGAGGAGCATCCAGGAGACAGAAGATTGAAATAAAGTCATTAATGATATAGCACTACCTCAGCAACAGTTACAACAGACTGATTCCAAGTAGGAAAAGGAGTATGTCCAGGCTGTATACTGTCACCCTGCTTATTTTATTTATATGCAGAGTACATCATGAGAAACACTGGACTGGATGAAGCACAAGCTGGAATCAAGATTGACAGGAGAAATATCAATAACCTCAGATATGCAGATGACACCACCCTTATGGCAGAAACTGAAAAACTAAAGAGCCTCTTGATGAAAGTGAAAGAGGAGAGTGAAAAAGTTGGCTTAAAGCTCAACATTCAGAAAATGAAGATCATGGCATCTGGTCCCGTCACTTCATGGGAAATAGATGGGGAAACAGTGGAAACAGTGTCAGACTTTATTTTTGGGGCTCCAAAATCACTGCAGATGGTGACTGCAGCCATGAAATTAAAAGACGCTTACTCTTTGGAAGGAAAGTTATGACCAACCTAGACAGCATATTCAAAAGCAGAGACATTACTTTGTCAACAAAAGTCCATTTAGTCAAGGCTATGGTTTTTCCAGTGGTCATGTATAAATCTGAGAACTGGACTATATAGAAAGCTGAGCACCGAAGAACTGATGCTTTTGAACTGTGGTGTTGGAGAAGACTCTTGCGAGTCCCTTGGACCTCAAGGAGATCCAACCAGTCCATCCTGAGGGAAATCAGTCCTGGGTGTTCAGTGGAAGGATTGATCTTGAAGCTGAAACTTCCAATACTTTGGCCACCTGATGGGAAGAGCTGACTCATTTGAAGACTCTGATGCTGGGAAAGATTGAGGGCAGGAGAAGGGGCTGACAGAGGATGAGATGGTTGGATGGCATCACCGACTCAATGGACGAGTTTGGGTGGACTGCAGGAGTTGGTGATGGACAGGGAGGCCTGGCGTGCTGCAGTTCATAGGGTCGCAAAGAGTCAGACACGACCAAACGACTGAACCAAACTACCTCAGGAAAGTCAGAATTACGTTATGGATCCATTTCCCAATGTGTTAAATGGAGAACTAAATGCACTTTTTCCAAATATGATGAAAGAGACGATTAAGAGAACGGCATCTGTTTATTATTCCTATATATTACTGTAGAATATGAAATCTAGAAAGACTTTCTAAACAATTAAATGTTTTGATTTTTCATAAGACCTTATAGCAAGTGTCTTCATGTCAGAGAATAATTTGATTGTTAATTATGGTAAAAACAAGATACCAGGTCATAGGTAATTTTTATAAAAGCCATTAAGGTGTGTGTGATGGGGTTTCCCAGGTGGCACTAGTGGTAAAGAACTGGCCTGCCAACGCAGGAGACGCGAGAGAGGCAGGCTTGATCCCTGCCTCAGTCTTCCCAAAGACACCCTGGTGCAGGGAAGGGTAACCCCTCGAGTATTCTTGCTTGGAAAACTCTATGGACAGAGGAGCCTGGCGGGTACAGTCCATGGGACGGCAATGAGTCAGACACGACTGAGCGACGACTGATCACACAAAAGGTGCTGTGATATACGTATTTGTTTATATATTCATCCTTACTGCAGAAAAACTAGAAGATGCAGATAAGAAAAATGCCACTTAAAATCCTACTCTTGAAAGTTGACCACTGTTAAAATTTCGTAAATACTCTCCTATAGTGTTTTATGCGAATATATTCTATACAGACTATCCTGTGACTTGTCTTTCCCCCATTTATAAATGTCATTCTTTGTCAATAAAAACACCCATACTATGTGAATAGTTTGTGAGTATCCCTCACAAATAATAGCTTATATGTATGTGACAATTTCTTTACTCTTACTATTGAACATAAATTTCCAATTTATTATAAACAATGTGATTTCATAAAAATACTTTTGTGCACTTATCCAATTAATCTCCCAGAAAATATTCCCAAATCCATCTGTCAAAGGGTATGAAGCTTTTTAAGACTTTTGAAATATATTACTCATTGTCCTCAGGAAAATTTATACTAGTAATAATACTCTTACAAGTTATCTGAGAATGTTCCTTTCCCATAGCCATGAAAACGCATATTCTAATCTATACTGGCAAGTGAACACTACCCTTTTGTCATTTTAATTATCATTACTTTATTACCATCTTTATTGGCCATTTTGACTGTACAAATCCCTGGCAAATATTATCCACTTGTGTCTTTTCCTTATGGACCTGAAAACATTCTTTGTGAACTAAGGGTCTTATTCGTATGCATGTTGCAGCTTACCAGTTTGCTTGCCTTCTGTTTATGGTATTTCTGCTACACCAAACCTTACGGACTTGGAAAAGAGCAAAGCGGTGCCTTCACCCACTCTCTTCTTCTGCAGTGCTGTGTGCAGAGCCTGTGGGAACCACGTAATACTTGTTTTATGCTAGTTTATAATGGGAAGGATTCTAGGATTTCCTATGTTGATTTTGGCTACTTGAGACAGACAGTAAAATTGGACAGGGAAAAATAGAGGAAAAATATTCCCTTTTCATGATTAAAAACAAAATGAAAATACAGATCGGGAACCAATTTTTAGATTTTATCAACTGCCTTTATATCTCAAAAGCCACTGACATGTTTGCTTGCTTGCTTTTCTCTTTTGGTGTATAAATACTAAATATAGTAAACCCTCCTTTGTCATGGTGGATTATCCTCTGATACACAGCCCATAAAGTAGGACAGAGAAGCATAAAACATGAGAAGTGCAGACTGGGAAGCCAGACTACTGGAGTCTAAATCTTGGCTCTGCTATAGTTAGCTGTGTAACCTAGCACAAGCGACCCAGCGTCCCTACCCCCTTAACCACCTCATGTGTAGAATGGGGACAGTAATAGTGAACCTGCAGGCCTAACACACGATAATGTGCATGGTACCCGGCATATAAAAAGCACCAACAGTGACTCCTATTCTCAGTAATATACTGTGGGGTTAGATATTCACTGTGTGGTTGTTGCTTTGTCACTGAGTTCTGTCCAACTCTTCAGTGACTCCATGGACGGCAGCCCGCCAGGCCCCTCTGTCCAGATTTCCCAGGCAAGAATACCGGAGTGGTTGCCATTTCTTTCTCCAGGGGATCTTCCCAACCCAGGGATCAAACCCACATCTCCTGCATTAGTAAGCAGGTTCTTTACCACTGAGCCACCAGGGAAGCAGATATTCACTTTATTTATGAATTTATATAGCTATCCCAAGGGAAAATAGACTTCACAGTGTACTTCCTTTTTTATTAACACCACTACCCTAAAACTTCAACTTAAATGAACATCAAGCATAAAAGAATGGTAGGAAAGGAAGGATTATACGGAGAAAATCATAGATATTTTCTCCTATGAAGGCCATGATTTAAGAGTTGAACACAGATATGAAAACAACCTCAAGTTTACAAGAGTTACCAGTCAGCTGTGTAGATTGACACAAATTTTAATTTTCATCCCTGGGTTCCCTCTTTAATCACACTAAAATCCCAGGTGATTGTTCAGAGGACTTCTTCATATAGGGAAGAAGTAATAGTCAAAATACAGGATAAACAAAAGTAGTGAAGTTCTATCTCAAAAGAAAGATTTGTATTGATTCAGATTTGGAAAAACAAGCCCTTGGGAAATTTTTACTACTGAGAGGAATTTATACTTTGTTTAAAGTATACCACATTTAATTAAAATGTACTGACACATAGGTAACCAATAAAGATTAGGTAACAGTGATTGTTAAGCACTACTTTTACAGAGCATTCTGTGACAAAGATATCACACTCCATGTTTATTTCATAACCTAACACTCCCAATTACCCTATGAAGGAGGAATGTATTAGGAAATTGAAGCTCAAAAGGTTAGGTCACTTAGCCAAGACATTGGGGCTAGGATTATAATTTAAATTTCAAAGCCCATACTTTGAATATCTGCAAATGAGTGACTGAAATTACATTCAGCCATGCAATTAAACACAGAACTACATTGTTTCTAACTCTAGTACCTACTGTGAGTAGCACTGACAATGGAAAGATACTTTTAAAATAAACCATTTTAAAGCAGCATCATTCTGGAAATCTGAAAACGGAGTCAACAACAAAGTTACTTATTAAGTATCAAATTTGCCACCAAAGTAACAGATATTATCTTACTGTATTATTTACAGAGTGGTCATATACAATTTCTGGATTAGGTGTGTTGTCAATTTTTTTAAATAATAAAAATCTTTATTAAACACTTCTATTTAACATGTTTATGTAAAATCTCTCATTTTCTAAACCCAAATATTAGTGAACTAGTAATAAAAATGAAAATTTAACCTATTTTCATGGTCCATATACAATGAGATGCAAAATAAGCATAATAAACATCTTACAGGAATATTTGAGATCACAGGAAATATCAGAAGACTGACACAAAAAAAGGTCTAAACGATTATTTGTAAAAATGTCACCATTGGCTATTTATATACAAGCATATTATATAACAGACTTTATGTCTTATATTGTATTTCCAAAATTACACATATTTTAGATATAACCCTAACCTAAACGTCAACTCAAAAATTTACCTTACTTTAGCTAAGGAGAAATAAAAATGTATATGACAGTTTGACATTAAAGCCAATTTTTCATACTATGGATAGAGTAAATTTGAAAGAAACAGTTCACCTGAAGCAACTTTAAGGGTAAAGGTTATATTTTAATAAAGTGAAATCAGGAAGACTTAATTAGAAGACTAGAAAAAGTCCCCTTAGTAACAATCTTTGTTTAAAAAAATCAAATATATATATATATACATACACACATACACACACACCAGTTCTTTGATTTAAACAAAAGATCGTTTTGATGAGATGTTTACTGTAGATATGCAATTTTTCCTAGGAAAAGACCTTTTGTAAAAGACCTCAAAGCAAAAAATAAATTTAATCTGCCTTTGTTCAGGACTTAGGTCTTATCGCAAATTAATCTAATAGATATTAGTTTTACCAGGTAAAATGGCTAACATCAAAGCTTCTGAAATTCTATAAGATATTTCTTCTTCAAAATCTAAGTTTCAGGCTTACTATTTTTCTAAAAGTACAACTTCAACCATGAAATTCAGTCCTCTGTGTATGTCAGATGATGTTATAAATCTTCGTATCTCTCTTTTAACTATCTAGCTGTGAAAAGGGAAAAAATAAAATTTTAAAATGAAGTATTGGCCCAGATATACTTATTTTTAGAAATGTAAAAAGATGAAATTGCATCCAAAGTGAGTCTGTTTTCCTCAACATCTCCATCTACCTTTGAAAAAAACAGAATATTATACAAGAGGGCTCTCACAGTAGGGACATATAGATATGCTGAATGGTTGGTCACATAAAACCTTGTAGACTCTGCATTCTGCACAGTGCTTCCAGATGATGAGCATAAGTTGATGAATTAACAGGGAAAGAAACCTTGGAAGACAAATCAGGACATTGGGAAAGGAAAAGGTGGAAATGGAAAATTTTATACACTTTTCCTTAAAATGGTGCATATTTTTCTCCTCATATGAGAAAAAAATCATACGACACATTCTCAATTTTGACCTTTCTTAGGAAGATAGTAAATGTCAGTGCCAAAAGATTTATCTTAAAATCAAAGTGTCAGTGCCAAACGATTTATCTTAAAATCAAAGTGTATGAGAGAAAAAGACTCCTTAAAAATATGTATCAATCATACACTGAGAAATAATTCTCCAGTGTAGGGTAGGGGGAGTCTTTCTAATTCTAAAAGTAAAAACCCACAATATTATCTGAAAGGAAACCAAGCATGGTTGAGCTTAAACTACTATCTCAACCACTAAATTATTCAAATTATTCTATTTCAAAAGTGTGCAGGTTTTACTGAAAGATATCCAATTTCAACATAACAGGTATGGGTTCAAGGTCTGTTCTTAGTGATTTCAGAAACTGCTTGCAGAGCATTCATAATTTCAACAAAACCCGAGGAAGTTCTTTCCAAAATGAATGTCTTCAACCTACTGAATAGAATTCATGCTCAAACTCTGATGTTCATTTCAGCAGCATTTGTCTCTGTGAAGTACATCAAAATCACTCAAACATCAAATTGCTGATTTGATAGAATGATTTATTTTCCCATTACAGGAAAGTATGAGTGGCTTGCTCTGAGGTATGCTTCTGAGCTACGAAGGACCTCGATTAGGAAGCCTCACACTTGAAGGTTCCTCTTTAGGTGACAGCATTTTATGGCTGAACAGTCTCTGCGGGTACCAGATTCCCTGTTGTGTCCAACTGCATACATTTACACGTGCATGCAGACACAGGACACTCGGCGTGATCCCTGAAACACAAGTCAAGTCACAGTTAAAAATCTAAACTACACATACCTACACACATTTATCATATAGCCTGTTCATATCTATAATGCAATTTTTCAAAATGGCATTTGGAAAGATACAGGAATTAAAACCTGAAGACCAAAAGCGTTAAACTAGAAATAAGCACCAAGCTGAACATGGGGAAAAAGTTACTGAAAAATGAACAGCTTTACTTTCTAAATATATCTCATTTACAGTTATGACCATAACAGTCTGTGCTCAGAGTTTAAATTTAAGCCAATGTGACAAACTAGGTGCAAAAGTTATAGCAATGAAGAGTAAGGGCCACTGACAGCACTCTAAGTGAAATAAAAGTCGCTCAGGACTTTTTGTGACCCCCCACGGACTTTGACCCCCATACAGTCCATGGAATTCTCCAGGCCAGAATACTGGAGTGGGTAGCCTTTCCCTTCTTCAGGGGATCGTCCCAACCCAGGGATCTAAATCCAGGTCTCTCACATTGCAGTTGGATTCTCCACCAGCTGAGCCACAAGGGAAGCCCAAGAATACTGGAGTGGGTAGCCTATCCCTTTTCCAGGGGGTCTTTCCGACCCACAGATCGAACCTGGATCTCCTGCATTGCAGGCGGATTCTTTACCAACTGAGCTATAAGGGAAGCCCTCAAAGTAAGAGTTAAATATGATCTTGAGTCTCCTTTGTATGAAATGTTTATTTTCTACATAACAAGCATATATAAAAGATAACTATTACAGGAGTTTGACATGTATTCTATCATTTAACTCAGTTACATACTAGACCTTACATATGATGGAACATTCAGTCAGTTGTAAAAACTGTAAATATATCCTCTCCCTAAATAAAATTAAATAATGCTTTTCAAACATTTAACCCATACATTTATTAAAGTTTCTTAAATTGTAAGCATTAATTTTTATAGTTTAAGATTATACCAACTAGTGATACAAATGTCTGCAACATCTGTGTTAAGTGACAGTAAAAAACAAATCCATCCATCCTCTGGCTGTATAAACCTGAAGTGTTTATAAGGCCTTCTGCTTTATCTCCTGTGACCCCAAGCCTACTAAAGAAGGAATGTACTGATTACCTGAACCAACTGAGCATGTGTCCGGCATGTCCACCGTGCCTGCAATTGTGACACCATGTAAACCAGTTGTTAAACTGAGCTAATTTTTGTCCTTGCTCAAGTCTACTTTTTCATCTGATTTGGATCCTCCTATGGGTTAAAAACAATGATCTTCATTAACTATAGCATAAACCTTGATTCAAAATTTCTTAAAATGTAGATCTGAAATTATGTCAAAATACAAATCACACATCATACTGAAACAGCAGTTTTAAGGTTAGAAGACAGTTTAGATTGAAAAATAATAACCAGAATTTCTTATATTTTTAATAGTCAATAATAAGTGGAAAAACAGACATTATCAAACCTACTAAGAAGTAATCCGAATTAACAATTTTGGAGAAATAATCAGTAGTTTAAAAATCTTCTCATAAAGAAAATACCAAGTTTGGTTTACAGGTGAGTTCTACACAAACCTCAGGGCTTCCCAACTGGCACTAGAGGTAAAGAACCCACCTGCCAATGCAGGAGACATGGGTTTGATCCTTGGGTTGGGAAGATCCCTTGGAGCACGAAATGGTAATCCACTCCAGTGCCTGGAGAATCCATGGACAGAGCAAACGGGCAGGGTACAGTCCACAGGGCCGCACAGAGTCAGACACAACTGAAGCGACTTAGCACGCACACACACTTTTCCAAAGTATAGGAAAAGAGGGGAAATTCCCTAATGCCTTTCATAAGGCAGGTATAACTTTGCTAACAAAACCAGACAAAGGTAACATAAAAAAGAAGATTACAGGCCAATCTCCCTCCTGAACAGACATAAAATCCTAAATAAAACATCAGCAAACAGTATGACTCAGCAACTCTCTGGCGATTTAGTCATTGTGTCGTGTCCAACTCTTAAGACCTCATGGACTATAGTCTGCCAGGCTCCTCTACCCATATATTCTCTAGGGAAGAATACTGGGATGAGTTGCCATTTCCTTCTCCAGGAGATCTTCCCAATCCAGGAACTGAACCCAGGTCTCCTGATTTGCAGGCGGATTCCTTACACTGAGTCATGAAGGAGTCCCTTGGCTTCCATGAAAATGAACTAAAGAAACTTCTGTGCATAGTGAAAGGAGAAACATGCAGGAATGTCCATAATAGTGAAGATCTGTAAAGAAACCAATGTCCAATGGAAGAATTTGTGTTACAGTCGTAAATGGTGAGTAGTAATAAAAATGAATAAATCGCAACTACATTCATCAGCACAACTGAAACTAAAATACAAAAAACTCAAATGCTGAGTGAAAACGGCAAGCCAAAGGATATATGCCATTTGATTCATTCATAGAGTTTAAACACAGGCAAAAGTAAATGCATGATAAAACTACACAGACAAGCAAGAGACGAAAATAACAGATAATTTAGGACAGTAGTGACCTTTGAGGAGGAGCCCAAAGAGGTGTGAAGGGGCAGGGAGAAATGACCCAAGGCACTGGTACAGAGAGTATTATCTTAAGCAGGGTGGGAGACCACTGACGACTGCTTTATCACAGTATGTGATGTGTGCATTGCTATACATTTGTATTAGAGTCCACAAAAAATTGAAGAAAAAAAGGTTATTTATACATTTACATTCACACACACACATTTATGTTAACTTGCAATGGTTGAAAAATCCTCATTCTATTAATTTTGGCCACCTTAATGTTTCATTTCATTCTAAAATAGCAAATCAAAATATTTTATGACCATATATAGAGAAAAGGATAGAAAGATAAGTAAAAATACTAAGCTTAAATAAGCAACTGTGTACCTATTAAGACTTAATGCTATATTCAAAAGTTCACCTGGGTCATTGCTGATCACACTACTGCTGGGACAGTCTTGCAAACGGTTTTTTAATATACTTATCTCTTTTTGTAATGGTATGAAAATGAAAGGATATAAAGGTGGTTCAAGGATTTAAGATATATACACACTGAAATTCTTCATAAAAGCTTAATAAAAATAATTAATAATGAAAGGAAGGAAAAGAGCGGAGATAGAAAATATAGACCTTTTAAGGATAAAGCATTTTATACTTTTGTGTATAGTTCTTGCTGGTGATTTCCTCTTTGTTTTTGTAACTTCTAATTCATAGAGAAAACAGACTGAATTGAGGACAGATTAAGTCTTAGGCTTCTGATAAAGCTTAAAACAACAACACTGCCTCACTGCCATGTGAGAAGGCTTTTAAAAATCAAACAGCTTTTATTTTTCAATTTTTAAAAATAATTGTTTTTAAATTTCATATATTTGGTCATGCCAAACAGCATGCACGATCTTAAGTCCCCACCAGGGGTGGAGCCTGCACCCCTTGCAGTGGAAGCACAGAGTCTTAACCACTCAGGAAAGTCCCTCAAAGGGCTTTTAAATTTAAAAGATTTATAGTAAATCATGAAGGTAACAGCTAAGGGAAACCAGAGTTTCACTTAGGCACTAACTAGAATAACAAAACAATAATGATGATAGTAAGAGGAATAATAAACAAATATATAACTTTTACAAATGTACCACAGCGAAAAGTTAAGCTCTATAAGGGCAGGGATTTTTGTCTGTTTTGTTTACTGTAACATTTCTAGTACTTAGCAAAACAGGCACTGTTAAATAGATAGTGTTTATAATTTTTAATGCTAAATATTAGTTTATAATTTATAAACATAACTAAATATGTATACTTATAAATTCAATGAGACACTTCAAAGAGGTCCAACTTTGAAAGCTCAACTCCGTGTAAAAATCTGCAACCCTCAGTTAAATAAACTTATGGAAACTGCGCATTTGCATCACAAAGCATGATGGATGGTTGCATCTTTAACTGCACACAGAGCTACAAGGAGGTTTGTACACCTGAATCTTTATTTACACTGCCATGAGCCAATATTTGATTTCTATTAGGTCCTATTTTCAGAGAAGGCAATGGCACCCCCACTCCAGCACTCTTGCCTGGAAACTCCCATGGACGGAGGAGCCTGGTGGGCTGCAGTCCATGGGGTCACTGAGGGTTGGACACGACTGAGTGACTTCACGTTCACTTTTCACTTTCATGCACTGGAGAAGGAAATGGCAACCCACTCCAGTATTCTTGCCTGGAGAATCCCAGGGACGGGGGAGCCTGGTGGGCTGCCGTCTATGGGGTCGCACAGAGTTGAACACGACTGAAGTGACTTAGCAGTAGCAGCAGCAGGTCCTATTTTAAGAATTCAAGAGTCTTCTGATTTTACAGAATAAAAAAGGAAAATGCTTACTGCTCTGTAATTAACTCAGTTCAATCTGCCTTTAAACATCAGAAGCAGGCTCCCCTGACTTCCCTACACTGTTTCCTAGACCCTGTCACACTCATCTACTCAGTGGTCTCCACAGACTCGTGGTAATTACCATCTTTACCAGTCTCTTTACTCTAGTACATACTTTGTACTCTGTCTACAACCTGGGCAGGCTTCTCTAAAATCTTCACATATTTAAATCTATCAAACTTTAGAGGACTAGATAAATGGCATCTTTATTTTGGTGGTGGTGGGGTGTTTTTCAGATAGAAACAATGTTATCTTCTTTCAAAATTCCTAGTATTTTCTTTATAAAATATCTAAAATACCCCTTATTCACCTTAGAGGAGAAGGCAATGGCACCCCACTCCAGTACTCTTGCCTGGAAAATCCCATGGACGGAGGAGCCTGGTAGGCTGCAGTCCATGGGGTCGCTGGGAGTCAGACATGCCTGAGTGACTTCACTTTCTCTTTTCACCTTCATGCATTGGAGAAGGAAATGGCACCCCACTCCAGTGTTCTTGTCTGGAGAATCCTAGGGACAGGGGAGCCTGGTGGGCTGCTGTCTATGGGGTCGCACAGAGTTGGACACGACTGAAGCGACTTAGCAGCATTCACCTTAGACAGCCAAGTGTATTTTAGAATTTGAAATATTTAGGGATGTTAGAAAAATAATGAGCAAATATTAAATTACACCCCCGGAAAACTCTGAGGCAGCATCCTGTAATTAAATACAACAGTATTTCTGCGATGAAATATATGAATGTTCACAAACAAGAGAAATAAAAACTTTAATAACCTCATGTCAATCCTGAACAGATTTTTTTCTTTTGCAAAATGAGATTTTTGAAAATTCAAAACAACAACAACAACAACAACAACAAACCTAAACTTTGGCATTTCAAATATTATAGAGATTTGGGAATGACAGATAAAAGGACCTGTGGACAGGCATGCTCAGTTGCTCAGTCGTGTCCAGCGTTTTACAAACCCATGGACTGTAGCCTGCCAGGTTCCTCTTGTCCATGGAATTCTCCAGGGAAGAATACTGGAGAGGGTTACCATTTCCTATCCTCGGGGATCTTCCTGACTCAGGGTTTGAATCTGCATCGCTTGCATCTCCTGCACTGGCAGGTGGATTCTTTATCACTGGCACCAGCTGGGAAGCCCCAAAGATTCTGAACTAGTATTCATTTCTAGAACATATAATTTATTTTATGTTAGCTGTCCATGCTCATTTATACATTTATATATCATAAGCTCCACGAGTATCTTTGAGTCATCCTAGCAATCAGCCTTAACTTAGTGCATTAAACAAGTATTCAAATTTATATAGAGACATTATTTCTGCAGCATATTTTAAAAAAATTTTTGAAGAAAATATGAAAAAGCTTTAAGACTTGATAAACCTTGGTGCTGACTTTTCTTTAAATTAATAGCCTCTATAACAGAGCTTAAAATGCTTTATGGTTTAATTTTCTTCAAATTCTAGAAAACTGTTTTTATCTTTTCTTACCTATTTCAAAAATAGAAAAACCTAAAAAGCTAGTATCTAGCAAAAAGACAGCACTCTAGCCATCACAATTTGCTGAGACTAATGGTCCAAAAGACATATTAAGTTCAATTATTTCTAAATATTTAAGTTCACATAGAACTTACTAGACACAATATTTTGCTTCCCTGTTCTTTCATTGTAGTAGATTTTTATCTCAAATTGTTATTTTCTATTTATTAGTAGCAACACCTTCCCTGGTGGCTCAGATGGTAAAGAATCGGTCTGTAATGGGGGAGACTTGGGTTCAATCCCTGGGTTGGAAAGATGGAAAAGGAAATGGCAATTCACTCCAGTACTCTTGCCTGAAGAATTCTATGGACAGAGGAACCTGGCGGGCTACAGTCCATGGACTCATGAAGAGCTGAACACAACTGAGGGACTAATGCTTTCTTTCAAGGCCATAAAAAAGTGATCAACATGCAATGTAAAAGTGAAAGTCCTTGATTAAAACAAGTCAAGACTAACGTGCATTTAAAACATTACATACTACATTTGTTAAAAATAAAGGATGGGGCGGGGGGCAGGGGGTGGACTTCCCTGGGGACCAGTGGTTTGGGATTGACCTGCCAATGCAAGGGACATGAGTTCGGTCCCTGGCTCCAGGAACTAAGATTCCACGTGCCACAGGGCAACTAAGTCCATGCGCTACAAATACTAAGCCGCACGTCCTGGGCCTGTGCTCTGCAGTAAGAGAAGTCGCCACAGTGAGAGGCCCATGCACTGCAGCTGAAGAGTAGCACCTGCTCACTGCAACTAGAGGGAGCCCATGAGCAGCTGCTAAAACAAGTAACACGGATGAAAGAAACCCATGCTTAAAAAAAAGAATCTATTCTGAGAAACAGTAACAATACTGCTAGCAAATCTCTTTCAGATGTTAAAGCAACAATAAAACAGACTACTTATAAAAATAAGCTACAGAACAGAATTACAATATTTCATAACTAGGAGGATCTCCCAGTCCAACACTCCATATATAAGTGGGTTAACATGACTCTCGATCTCACAGACTAAACGTCACAGAGCCAGAACTAAAACAGGCATTCTGATATCAGGTGCAGTTCTTCATTCCTTACTCACTTACCACTATGCCAGATATTCAAGTGTTTCTAATTTAAACTTTTGCTTTAGTATGATTTTTAACTTATATAAATAGCTGAAATATTTACAGCCACTAGGTACATTTATATTCGATTATCTACTGTTCTCAAAAATGTTCTCTATATGTTTACGTTAAGCAGTATACAATAATTCTAATATCTTTAACCATTAAAAAACTACATATATCTACAAGATAGCTGACAGACACAGCAGAAACAACACCAAAACTTAGAAGGACAGGACTCTGACTGCTAGGTTAATAGTTTCCCCATATATTTTCACAGGCAGATTTTGAAGATGAAGGAAGAGAAAATGTCAAAGTGCTTTGAGACAATCAAAAGTTCTTTATGCACACAAGATATCTGTTACTAGATGAGGCCACAGTGACTTTTAGGGAGTTTCTCTTAGAAAAAGTGGTAAGAAAACAGTGTATGATTATTTAATATTTAAGCTCTTCTTACAAACTTTAAACTGGTAAGCATGTGAGGTTAGAGATACTGTAGAGAGATTTTACTTTTAATGTATAGATTTTATAAATTACAGAACACAAAAACTGCCAAGCCAGCAAAGTGGCTTGCTCTTAGAAATAATATAAACCCAAGGTAGTATGTCTTTTATTTACAACATTATTAAATCAATTATGTAGAAACAATTTCAGCTCAAAAAGTATACTGAATTATTATATAGAATTATGTCATACCAGGACAACTAGAAACAGGTGTTCCCATATTAATGAGGCAAAGTGCACAGCGAGGAAGGGGTTTTCGACAGCCAGGGCAACTTGTGACTTTAGATTTTGTTGGCGAGCCACTGACACCATACTGACTGAAACCTCGGCCCTGATGGGGAACAGTGGAACAGCTGTAGGAGATAGACTTTCCACAAAAATTGCAACTCACAAATACCTATAAAACAAATGAAAGGAGAAATAAATAAAATGCAAACTTCATGAATAAAATTTAAAATAAGTAAAGTTTGATCCTAACAACTTATTTTTCAATAATTTTAAAAATTTTATTGTATACTCTAAGTTATCTGCTAAGCGGTTAGTTCTAAGACTTCTACTTAGCAGTTACATTATTTGAATACTTCTTGTTACTTTGTTTAGTTATAGTCTTCCTAACATCACTGATAGGTACAGAAAAACTCAGAAGCATTAGATTCCTAATTTTAGGAATAACAAAGACTAAATAAGAGTTCACACTGGGACATTACAAAATATCTAATATGACTTTTGATACAAATTTCAACAATATAATATTCTGAACAAGATTTTCTTGTGAAGAAAATACTCATTTCCTAAGATTAAAAAGGAGTTCAGGTCAGTTCAGTTGCTCAGTCATGTCTGATTCTTTGTGACCCCATGAATTACAGCACGCCAGGCCTCCCTAGGGAGCCTATAATAGTAAACAGCTAGAACTTAGGAATAATAGCAATATAAACTGTTCATTTTACCTTTATATTAAACTCCTAGACTCTCAAACACGTATGATACAGAGTAGTAGCAAATATCATGTAACACTACTTTATTAATATTCAGGTTGTTTTAATACAAACAGTAATTTCTCAACTTTCTAAAACAGAAAAATAGCACCATCCAGTGCTCACATCGAGGATATACCTGACTGTTAACGAGATTTAATACTTGGAATCAGATACAGTGATCTCATGTCAAGTGCTTATGTAATAATTGATCTCATGCTGCTTTTTTTAAGTCAAAGTACAGTTGATCTACAATACTGTATAATTTTAAGTGCACAGCAAAGTTAATTCAGTTTTAGAGTCTTTTCAAGAGTCTTTTAGGTTATAACAAGATGACAGTGTTACAGTAAATTCTTGTTTATTTTAAACAGTGCTTATTTCATGTTTTTTAAACTACTGCTTGAAAAAATAAATTTCTATGTATAATTAGACATATAGATATATATATTATTAAACAAATCCTGCCTTATTACATATAATAGTGCAGAAAAACACAATACCCAAGTGCAAAGTGTAAGAACATACACTTACACTTTAAAATTTGAAAGGTCTTGGAATAGACTAGAAAGCCTCACTCAGACAGTCTTAGGACTGAGTTAGGTTTGCCTAAGATCCTCTAGGCCTGCTGTGGTTTGTTCTGTGTTAGATTAAAGCACAAGACACTGAGAGGACTCTTAGAAAGTGTAGGATCAAAAAAACATGAAAACTAAACACAAAGTATAGTCTGGTTAGACAAAGACATCAATGGGAACTCAACATAAGCAAAAGAATGAGTTTACTAATAGTGATTTATTAAATTGAACCCTCAATTGACCCTATATAACATGCTGTAAACACTTCTTTTTTTTTAGCTGGGCTTTTAGGTACATGTTACAATTTGATTCTCTCCAAAACAGTGCACTTACCTGTGCTAAAGGCTTAGAACTGGGATCCAACTTACTCCTGTGAATATCAAATTCAGCTCGTTTGTGCCAAAACCTCCAGGCATCTAACAAATTTCTATAATTCTCAATCCAGTACTGAACTCTTTCATCTTTAAGAACATCTAAAGGAGAACCCTAAAAAGAAAACATGAATCATTTCAGTTTTTAAAATTTTCTTGGCTACGCCTGAACATTCTAGGCAACATGTGAGTGTGAGTCACAAGGGAAGAAACAGGCCACCTTTTTGCCAAACGCTGGCTCCTAATGAGGATACAGATAAAACAGTTGATGGAAGCTCCATTAATTTAAACTGGCTTCTACCAGTGACATACATATACACTGTGTATACTATTATGCCTGGCCAGCGAAGTGTAATTCTCTCTTACTTAAGTTTAAAGACCTAAGAGCAATCAATTCACCTCCCTGGTTGAATGCAGTAAAGTAAAAAAATGATGCAAATATTTTTTTCTCCCAATAATTAAACTTCTAGGTTGATGAAATATTTACTCATTCCAAATACACACCAAAACTGCTCAGTCACATTTAAAATAATACTGAGCTTGGTCCTTTCAATCTAGCACTGCACTGTGAATTCAGATACCATTTTAGTATACCTATCTATCTGAAAATTAAAACTGCTTATTCTCTGCCTGGCCTTCAACTACTAAACATGTATTTATCTCCTTAAAAGTAAAAAATAACAACAACAACAAAAAAGCAAGAAAGAACCCAAAACTGAACAAAAAATGCTTAGTTCTTTGACCCCTAAGCCATGGTAAAAAGGAATACTTTCTTTTCCTTAAATTTACTTTAGATTCCTTCTCACTAACAACTTCAGTTTCCTGCTAGTAGGACTCTTCCAAAAGCTGTACTTTCTCTGGCAGCTGTGACGTTCCACATTTCACCTATGCTTGCTCTCTCTGAGTTTTCATATATTGCTTTTAGCTCTGTTCAGGATACCATCCTTATCTTCACATGAACAAAGCAGAAAACGCCTCTATCCTCAGTGATCCAATGGGTATTAATCTGAAGCCAAGGTTTTCCAGTTTTGGGGCCACAGAGAAAAGTAAAATGTGAGAGCAGTTCACATTCATCTTATGGAAAAAGAATGCAATAGCTAATAAAGACAATCTACCTTTAGACAACTCATCAATACAGAGAAGCACATCTTTCACCTAGTAATTAAGTATTAATTTCAATTACCAGAGTTAAATTTAGCTAAAAGAACACATGAAAAACTAATAGATGACAATTTTACTTTTTAAAAAAGTAAACATCTACTGTACTCCTAATTATGACCAACTAGCCAGAACTAACGGAGAAGACAATGGCACCCAACTCCAGCACTCTTGCCTCGAAAATCCCATGGATGGAGGAGCCTTGTGGGCTATAGTCCATGAGGTAGCTGAGAGTCGGACACGACTGAGCAACTTCACTTTTCACTTTCATGCACTGGAGAAGGAAATGGCAACCCACTCCAGTGTTCTTGCCTGGAGAATCCCAGGGACAGGGGGAGCCTGGTGGGCTGCCGTCTATGGGGTCACACAGAGTCCGACACAACTGAAGCGACTTAGCAGCAGCAGCAGCCAGAACTAAATCCCTGATTTAAAAAGAAGACTCACAGAAAAATCAGAAATTTTCCTATCCCACTCTTTCCCCTTCTGTGGCACTAAGGATAAACTAAGAAAGAATCTGGTCAGTTCATATTTAGTAAGTCTTCTCTAGAACCATTTCAATAAAAATTAAAATCAAATTCTGAAAATTTGTGCAGAGAAAACATTTCAGAGGTTAGGTCTGATCAAATTAGAAGGACTTGGGAAATATTATGGGCTTCCCACAGTAGTAAAATTTAAGACCAAAGTGATCAATAAGTAACCAAACTTCCAAAAGCATTAACCAATGTACTTCAGCAGGAAACAAACCAGATTTCTATAATGGACTGTAAACAATGTCCAATACTGAACAATAAAAAAAAACTAGACATATCAAAAACAGGTAAATCATGGTTCAAAGTAAAGGAAAAAGAAAGTTAACAGAACTAAACCTTAAACAGCCCTTATGTTAGAGTAAGCAAAGACCTCAATGCAACTATTAGACATGTATTCAGACTTAGAAGAAATAGTGTTTTAATTATAAACGGATAGGGAACTGAACTGAAAAATGTAACAAAAAAAAAAAAATTGAGACTCTAGAACTAAAGAGTACAATAACTGAAATTAAGTATTCCCTGGAAAAACTAAGATCAGATAGAAGGTGAAAGAATGGCCAATTAACACATCAATAGAATTTATCCAGTTTGAAGAAGTGAGACAAATGAAAGGAAGATGAACACAGCTTCAGATACCCGTGGGGCAAAATCAAAAGGGTTACTACTTGTGCAATAATAGTCCAAGAAAGGGGAGAGAATGAGACTGAGGCAAAAAAGAAATACTTAAAAGAAATAAGGCCTGAAAAACCTCCTAAATCTTGATGAAAAACATTGACTTGCAGATCCAAAAACCTGAGTGAATCACAAGTGGGATAAAAAGAACCACAACTAGGTTCAAGGTTTAAACTGCTAAGAACCAAAAAGAAAATCTTGAAAGCAGCCCAGGGGAAACAAAGACAATAATATCTCATTTCTCATCAGAAAAAACGGAGCCCAGAAGACTGTGAAACCACATCTTTCAAGTATTGAAAGAAAATAAATAAAACAGATATTTTTTTATTAAAATTAAGCTATGAGAATCTGTCACCAGCAACTCTGAACTGTAAGAAATGCTAAAGAAAAAGGCCAAAGGGAAATGACAAGAGATGAAATCTGAGCCTACTGTAAGAAATAGACAGTAAAAAAACAGCATGGCCAATAAACAAATATAAAAGCCCGGATTTTCATTCTTCACATAATTTACATAAAAGACAACCAACTGTTAAGAGCAAAAATACTAAACTATAAGTTGGAGTTTATAATGTATATAGAAAGAAAATACACGACAATAGGACAAAGGAGGGAGATTTGTAAATGGAATTACACTGTGATAACATTTTTGAAGCACAAAATATGAAGCAAAAAGCAGAAAATGTCAGGAGGAGAAAGGGTGAAGTAGGAAGCATGATGTACCAGGTTTGAAGTGTAAACTGCTGCTGCTGCTAAGTTGCTTCAGTCGTGTCCGACTCTGTGCGACCCCATAGATGGCAGCCCACCAGGCTCCCCCGTCCCTGGGATTCTCCAGGCAAGAACACTGGAGTGGGTTGCCATTTCCTTCTCCAATGCATAGAAGAGAAAAGTGAAAGTGAAGTTGTTCAGTCGTGTCCGACTCTCAGCGACCCCATGGACTGCAGCCCACCAGGCTCCTCCGTCCATGGGATTTTCCAGACAAGAGTACTGGAGTGGGGTGCCACTGCCTTCTCTAAAATGTAAACTATGAGGAGTTAAATTGTTGACTGATGAGTTAAGGATGCATATTGTTAGACCTGGAGCAACTACTTAAAAGAAGGAGAAAATGAAGTGTAACTAAAAAGCCAACATATGAAATAAAGTAAAATACTAAAATACTTAATTGGCCACAGAAAGGCAGGAAAGGAACAGAAAAACAAAACAGAAAACAAACAGCCAGATGGTAGACTAAATCTTGACCATATAAAGGGAGGAAACATCTCAATTAAAAGGCAGCTGATTATCAGACTAGGTTTTTTTAAACCAAGATCCAATTATACACTGCATTTTAAATATATTTTATAAACCCTGTTAAGAGGTTACCAACCATTTGTATTTCATAGCCATATATCTATACCGTGATTTAACAGATGCAAACTCATTCTGGTAAAGAAATGATACCTTATGCTATAGAAGAACAGCAGCCTGATACCTTAAGTAAGTTTACTTTGTGGTTTGTGGGCCAATATTTACATTTGATCCTAAGAAGGTAGGGTCGGGGGAGGAAGCATCTTACTTTGTTTACCCAGTATGCAGCATGCTACTATACTGCATAAAAGGGTAAGAACAGGAAAGGGAACACCAGGAAAGGGTAAGATCTGCTGGAGAGCTAGGAAATCTCAGGAAAATGCTCTAAAATGTCACCATTTTTCCAACAAAAGCAAAGTTGTAGGGAATCTTCACTAGGAATCCATTTTTAATCAGTGGGCAGTAAAAACTGAGAGGAAAAACAGATGAATGGTTACTCCGAGTCATGCTCATTTAGTAAATGAGGAAATGAGAGAATAAAAGGGAATACTGAGAATTGAGAGCTGTGTGTAACTTGCCTTCTGTACTTCAAGAAAGAGGTATAGTAATTCGGATCAGGGAAAGGCAATCTCTTTGTAGACAGTGTTGTTCTGACAATCAGAGAAATCAAAGAGAGATTTTTCTGCTTCGTTTGAACTCTATATAAACTCAAGACTGACAGGTCTCAAAGGGAAAGGAAAAACTGGGTAATCCAATGTAGGAGGCTTAGGGACAATAAAATAAGGCAGAAGTCTTTTGTAGATCAAGTGATTAAATTAAAATTAAAGTTAAATGTCTCCTAAAGATCCTAAGTAAGCAAACGAGCACATCCACTCTGTAAGGGAAGAAAATAGAAAGCTAAGCAAATTTTTTTTTCTCCTTAATAAACTGCTGCTGCCACACTGCACTAACCTGTAACATGCAGTAACTTGCTGTTTGGACATCTCCAGTTCTGTCAACATAACTCTCCATTAAGTCCACTCCATCTTTAGTGAGGCCTGTAAGCAGTATTCCTTCCAAATTTCCAGCGTCTTTCATTTCATTGGTCAATTTTTCGATGTACCTATTTAACTGGAAAATTCAAAGTGATTTTTCTAAAGCAATCCATTTCACTATTGGTATTTTCTGCTTCATAAATTCTACATTTGGAACAATTTTACTCTTAATGGAAAACATTTGAAAACAAAAGCCCTTGTGAAAACCTAGATATGTGATCTTTAAGCGTGCATCTATTATAAATTACAATACAGCATTCATGATCATTTAAAATATTTCTTTAAAAAGGAAATGTATTTACTATGTTTTGTTAATTGTTCTATAAAAGATCCACAGACAATTTACTATTTTAAGTTTAAAGAATTGGCACTAGTGGTAAAGAATCTACTTGCCAATGCAGACACACAGAAGACCAGGTCAAGAAGATTCCCTGGAGGAGGAAATGGCACCTCACTCCACTATTCTTGTCAGGAGAACCCCATGGACAGAGGAGCCTGGGGGCTGCAGCCCACGAGGTTGCTAAGAGTTGGAAATGACTGAGCATCTGAGCAACAACAGTCATTATTATGCCAAGTTCTTGATGGCTATTAGGATGTAATAGAGTCATGGAATCTGAATTGGAAGAGAACTTCAAGATTACTAACAATAATCATTTCTTATATGTAGGATGGGCAAACAAGAAGGTCCTACTGCACAGCACAGAAAACTATATTCCATATGCTGTGATAAACTGTGATGGGAACGAATATGAAAAGAGTGTACACAAGCATAGCTGCGGACCCTGCTGCACAGCGGGAAGGGACACAGCGCTGTCAAACCACCACACTGCAGTAAACTTAAGCAAAAACCAAACACAACTAGGAAATCTCTTTTGGGATTTTGGTCCAGTGAAGCTCATGAGTCCTTTATAATCTTATCCTAAACAAACACAAAACCAAACCATTTCTTATCAGGTCTTCCCTGATTTGTGCTGCATGCATGCTCAGTCTCTTAGCTGTGTCGAATTCTTTGCAACCCATGACTTCATCCTACCCCAAACTCTAGCCAAGGCTGCTTTATGTTCCCCTAGCACTGTCTACTGTACTCAGCACACTGTATTACTAGCTAGTTATGTACATTTCTCTCTATCTACATAGCATATTCACGTGAAAGTATCAGCTGCTAAGTCCTGTCTGACTCTTTGCAACCACACGGACTTTGGCCCACCAGGCTGCCCTGGCCCTGTCCATGGGTTTTTCAGGCAAGAATACTGGAGTGGGTTGCCAAACCCTCATGTACTACCTGTTTACTGTATTAGAAAATGAAGAAATTCTTTAATGTAGCATCACTAAGAGATGTTAAACTACAAAGTTCAACATCTTTACCTACTGACTAATCTCACTCATCATAGCAGAAACAAACTCCTTTTAACTCAGACTCCTTTTTTTAAATTGAAGTATAGTTGGTTTATACTGGTTTTAGTTTCAGTCATGAATCATTTTTCTCTTTTATATATACATATGTGAATCACTCTGCTGTACATAAAACATATATACATACAGACCACATTCTTTTTCAGATTATTTTCCCTTACAGATATTACAAGACATTAAGTATAGTTTCCTGTGCTATACAGTGAGTTCTTGTTAAGTCAGCATTCTTAAATAAATACATTTAGGTATGATACATGTTTATGTCTCAATCTAAACGAAATTACTTCACTTTTTAGAAGAATTTTTATATAAACTTCACAGACACTTATTTATACATAAATATTAGTTTTTAATTCACTGACAGTAAACGGTAATCAATTTACATATCAAATTAAATTAGTTGTTACCTGACTATCACTAAGGAATTTACAAGCAAATGCCACTCTGTCACGTACGGCAACCTTGTTTTCATACTGAAAAGAAGAGAAGAAGCAAGGAGTTACTTTCAGGTGTTGTGAGTTTTAAATTTTTGCAGACTAGATATTTTATACCTAATATACAACTTGATTTTCAAATGTATTAATAAGTTACTGTGTATATAGTGGCAGAGCCATGAACTAAGATGCCTTTCTTAATATAATGCTCAGAAAACTCAGTGCTAAGGTTATTCATACAAAGTAAAGATGACCAATTTACTTTAAAAAAACTAAAACTAGTTCAGTCTCATATAACTTTAACATAAAACAAAAACAATGGTGTATAGTTTATCAAATTTAAGATGCCAATAATCCTTTCATCATTGAAATTTATTCTGGTGAAACTGAGGAAACCTTTCCTTGGTTTCTAAGTTAATCAGCAAGTTTAGGAAATCTGTGACTTATCAGTAAATATACTAGCCCAGGATTTAGAAATATCAATACATGTTTCTCAACTCAAAGATTTAAAACATACTCTAAAAGTAAACAGACATACTTTTGTGGCTATAGTAAAATACTGTCATATAGGTAGGTGGCTTGTAGC
Organism: Nanger dama; assembly: GCA_917880005.1. Taxonomy (NCBI): domain Eukaryota; kingdom Metazoa; phylum Chordata; class Mammalia; order Artiodactyla; family Bovidae; genus Nanger; species Nanger dama. The sequence goes on from CAKJTW010000007.1 coordinate 46,531,098, forward strand.
AAAATAAGAAGCATTACAATACATTCTTAAGTTTTTGTATACTTATCAATATTGTAAAATACTATTTTGAAAAGTGTTTACCATAAATGTAGAAGGTACAATTAATTTTGTGATAAGTAAAAATACAGTTTAAGGGTGGATAAAAGATCCTATTTATATTGAACTCAGTCCATGAAGTATGGTTTTCCTCTTTAAACACAAATTCATTTCAGTTGGTATCTTAGTTGTGTTTTCTCAATTATAAAATATGGTTCTGCCCTAAAGAGGAGACAAACTAGACAGACAAATATTTGGTACAAACTAGATTTAACTCTTGAATTATGTTGCATGTGTTACTATTTTGATCTGGAGAGAGTTATAAATATTATATGTCCCATCTTACAGATGAAAAAACTAAAACCTCGAAGTTACCTGACTAGCTTAGGAAACTGAGAGCAAGGACTCAGGCCTATATATTCTGATTTCCCAATTCAAAACCGTTCACGACATTACTGTAACTTACAATTTTTAAAAAAGAACAATGATAATTATTACTTACATATAAAGTTAGTTTGATTAGGTACATTCTTGACACAGTTTGGAAATATAAACTTCCTACTCAAGATATGATATCCCTCACTTAGGTGTAAGAAAAGAGGGTATTTTTAATAGATCACTGAATTGGAAATACAGAAGGTTAATAATTAGACAATATACTTCTCTATCAATTTAAACTCTAAACAATCCACTTCTTTTTCTAGTCTTCATTATCCTCTACCACTTCCTGAAAGCATTTTATTTTCTCAAGATGCAATGTTTAAAGGCTTCTATTTAACAAAAAGAGTAATAATAGTAAAAACAAGGCAAAAAAACCCAACATGCTGTTGGATATTAATATGAAGTGGTTTAAAAGTTCAATAGTAATTTGTTAAAAGTAAACAAAATACATAAACTAAATAAATGTCAAAAGGAACACCAACATTAACATATTCATTAAATATATCAATAAAATACATGTTTTTAGAAATTCTTATGACATAAATCAATTATCAATGTGTATTTTTAAAAGTGTTACAATGGCAAAAAAAAAAATTGAAATACATTTCACATTTGACAGCTCTTCTCATTGCTAGAAAGAAGCCCAACAAATGTCAATAAAGTTGTGGTAATAAGGTGAAGCTTAAAACCCAATAATAAAACTGATGAACAATGCTCACTTCTTTCTTTTCCCACTTTGAGATAGAGAACCTATTTAGTGATGTGGTCATAAGTGGTTAAAGCAGGACAGAGAGGAAAGAAAAATAGCAATGAAAAGACCAAATAGTGAAAAAATAAAAATAAAATAGTCCACTATAAGTAGCATGATCATTTATCTTCCAAACTGGAACATGTCTACATGTCTGCAAAGGACAAACACTCAGACAAGATACTTGGACATCCTGACCACCAGTGATTATGCAATGATTTACTTAACTAAAAAAAGAAAAAGTATATGCACATTTAAAAGATTATATTTCAATATAAAATATATGTATCTGGAGTTGTAGAGTTCTAGAGCTCAATTTCTCAGCTAAAGTATAAAATCTTAATCCTTCTATATCTCTAAATTTTATTAAAACCTCTAAAAAAATCAAGTTCAGTTTGCCATCAACGAACTCCAAATTTTTAAGATACCTTGTTTCAAATAATATAAATACATCAAAATGGAATGTTACTTTATGCAAGTGACATTTGAAAATTTTAACAAAGTTATATTAAAAACTCTTATCTTAAAAGAAGTCTCATGAAACAGAATCAGCTTAGCTTACCAATACTCCGTCATAAGATCCTGCTTCACTTGTCAGAAATGCAAACATGACGCACAGATACGGGTTGTTTAACTGTAATCGTAAAGTGCTGCACATTTCCTCCAAAGGGAGTTCTTCTCATCCGTATAACCCGATAAAGCCATTGCTACCACATTAAGATTCAGATCGCCTGCGTTTTAAAAAGAACTAGCTGATCAAAGTAATCAAAAGCTTAATGTTCCTTCTTCAAGTTCTTCAATCATAAACAAATAAAGATCAGAGGGTGGTTTTTAGCCCTCAGAAAAATAAACCCATTAGAATAAGGGTTCTGACACATGCTAGATAATCTGGCAAGAACCACAAGCAAAAACTTCCACTCTTATAAATAAATTTCCACCCATACTGCAAACCTTGGGCAGGACAAGCACATCTTTTAATTCTTGAATTCTCATTCCAGGCAGATTCCTACACAGGATGTTACTGCTTAAGGACCTAAATGCAGAGTAGCAAAGCACACTGCCAACTTCATGAACAAGGTCTTTTACCTAGAGATGTTTCAAAGTGTTGATAGTAAATACTGTATCTCAGCACTACAATTTTCAAAATCAACTTGTTTTCCTATTTCTACATATATAATACCCATGCTTATGTATGTGTTTTATCAGCAAAGTACTAAAAGTCAGTATTTCAGCATTCTTATTACAGTATTATACTTTTTTCTCTGGCAAAATTAACGACCAGAATGACCACAAACTGTATTTAGACATAGCTGCAACAAAGTATTTGTTACCAATAGTCATTTAAACATTTGTTCTCGGTAGTTCATATGGGCTGCTGATGAGTGGCTAGGCTGGCAGTCAGTCCTATGGCTGCCCAGCCATCTAACCTAAGTTTAGCTTCAAAAGAGAAAATTAAATTCACTATTAACTTTTACTCTAAGCGTTTTCTACGTTCATTATAGCAACTTTATTATGTTTCTTGATTCTAATCATTTACTTCTTTTCCAAATAAAACAGCATTTTCCACTGTATGTTCTATTAAGAACAGGCTATTAAGCCTGCACCTCATTTCTAGAAACATTTTCCCCAAGTTAATTGTGCCTGCTTCCTGTGCTACCACCACCACAACCAAGGAGTATCCTTTTTGAATTCTGGTTAGAACAATCCCTCTCCAAATGGAAAGAACTATTTGATTCAGTGAAATTTTTTCTCCAGTCCTCAACAAGGTTATTCAAATCACTGAAGATACTTTTCCTCTATTGTTAAGATAGGTGTTTAACACCAAATTTTCCAGGTACAGATGACAAAAATTATCATAGTAAAATTATAAGTAGAAATGGCTTTAAATATCAATTATTTCTTCCATCACCACGTATCTTCTACTGCACTCTCAAACAGGGCAGATTTATGTAAAAGTGAAGGAAAAGAGGCCAATCTGGGCAAAACATTAGCTTTTTCAACTTTTAGACTATATGCAAAATTAACATATTATAGCTAATTTCAAGTGTTTTTCCTACGGTAAAATAGAACTGTAATAGTTTTTAAATGGACCACCAAATATTCTGAACACTCATACATAATTTAGCAAGGTGTATTAAAAACTGGTGTATTGAAATAGTCCCAATAAGAAAAAAAAACTGAATTCTTGGATTAAGATTCATTTCTCTGAGTTTTCTCTTGCAAAATGTCAGAGTGAAAATTTTATCACACTTACCTTTGTTTCTTCTTTTAAAAAAATATTAAATGGATACAATATTCAAATAAACAGACTCAAGCAGAAATACTTTTGCAGATCAAAGTATGATTTTTTATAAGAATTTATATTAGTCTAACTAAAAGTGTCATTCAGTTTCCAAAAGGTCAACCAAAAACCACAACAAAAAGTAAAGTATAAACTAAAATACACTTAAATGTTTGCCATAAAAGTGCTTGCAAACTAAAGTAGTTCTAGTCTCCAAGAAAAAATATCTTTAAACGTATGTAAACTACTGGGTTGGTCAAAATATATGTGAACATTGTATGGTTATGTTATGTTTCTATCTATGAACTTTCTGGCCAACTTATTATCTTGAAAGAAAAAACACTGAAATAACATTTGTGTATTCTTTGTAATATTACAAAGACAATGAAGACATTTTCTTTTTCATAAATGTAACCATAAGTGATGGGCTAACATTTACTTTTATAGATATAGTTCTGTGCTAATTTCTCTTTCAAAAAAATTTACCAAAAATATTGATTAGTTTTAAAAATCACCAGCATTTTTTCTTTCACAGATTCAGCGAATGGCATGTAACTTAGTGTATAACCCTATACCTTTTCCTGAAGATGCCCCTTCATTCAGGATCTGGATGGCGCGCCGAATGTCCAGGTTGAACAATGCCACGGCAGCTGCTCTCTCCCATTCGCCTTCTTGTACAAGGGAGTTCAAAAATGGGCCCACATCCACATCCGTCCCTTTCTTTATCCACCCACAAAGCTGTAAAGCTAGGATTCTCTCTTCATTTAAATTCTGAATATCACTTTGCTTATCCAGCCCACTCCAATTATGTCTGCTGCTTTCCACCATTCCTAAAAAAGAAACACCTTTATAATGTTTAATTATTTTTTAAACATATTTGGCAAAGAAGTCAGTTTTACACAAAGTATTTCAACATTAGATTTTAAATATTCAACTTCTCAGCCACAATATTATGACAGACAGCATAAAGATACAACATGCCACAAACAAAACACACTTTACATGTTGCTAAGTACAACAGCTTCCTGAGTTACCAGGAAGAGCTACAGGAATAAGAGTCAGTGCTGAGGGCCAATCTGAGCCACTGTTTCAGAGAAGCCTCCCTGATCACCTCATCCAAAACAGGGTGCCACTTGTTATTATCTAACTGACCACTGGGCCCTCCACTTCCTTTACACTAACATACACTCTCATATTTTATTTATTTCTCAGCCTTAGCACTTCTCTTACTAGAACATGAGTTCCAAAAGGGCGGGCATCTTGTATTTGAAAGGTATCCCAGGGCCTGAGAACCAACACTCATACTCTCCCCCTCCTTCTGTCGCTCTGTGAATATATACATCCATATGAAAAAGTGAGATAAAAACATCAAACTACTTTGAAAGGTTAAGTGCTAAGCTAAAATACAATAGGCATGGTCTAAAGGTTTTCTTTTCCTTACTAAGCCAGGAGACTTTATATTCTCATTCTCTTTTTGTAAGGAATTGTTTCCTGGAAAAGTTTGAAGATGAGTTATTTGTAAAACTGTGGAAACTTTAAAAATAGTTAAATAATTACACTGGAAATTCTTTATTTTTAATCTCACTGCTGGAAGTTTGCCAATTTAGATCAAGGAGTTAGAAACAGACTTCTGAGAAAAGGTTTTCTTTAAGAGAATACCTGGGAGGTGGGAGGGGGCTTCGGCATTGGGAGATTGTGTTCACCTATGGCTGATTCATGTCAATGTATGGCAAAACAAATACAGTATTGTAATTTAAAAAATAAATAAATTAAAAAAAAATTAATCAAAAAAAAAAAAGAGAGAGAGAGAGAATACCTGCTCATCAAAAAGAAGTGTGGTGCTCTACCTGCAACCATGAGGGAAGCTGGTGAAGACAAAGTCACTTATAGTTTGCAATAGTGAAATTTTAAGAATTCTGAGAAAACTCTGAATAATTAAATAAGGTTAATAAAACACGTTAAAAATTAAAGACTTTTTCAGAACAACAAATTTAAATTGTTTATAGACAGTATGTAGTCACTAAATTTCAGGTACAACAAGCTGCAGATGTACTATAAGGTATTTACTTTCATATCTCCTGTGTAAATGCTGGATTCAGTGCTGATGATATTATCTACTGATTAAAAATACAACTTTAAACAGGTGAACAAAAACCAATTTACTTTTCAGACAATTCCTCTCAGTTTAATAATACTCTAGCTTCTTAAGAGTTTTTTATTTTCCAGGAACCGTGTCATGGAATAGAGACCAACATGTATGAATCCAAAGAATTCACTGCTAGGAGGTGGATAAGTAAATGCATGGATACTGTGTCACATTATTTTGGCTGCTGAGAGACATCCCCTCTGCTTAACAACCATGCTACAAGTAATTAAGGTTATCAAATAAGTAATGTGATATTGTGGCTTTTAAGTACATAGTCATATCATGATTTTAACATGCATGAATTTTAAAATCTATGATTAATTAAAATCAATTTATACACACTGCATGTGTATTAAGAAGCTTCAGTGGTATCTGACTCTTTGTAACCCTATGTACTGTAGCTCATCAGGTTCCTTAGTCCATGGGGATTCTCCAGGCAAGAATACTGGAAAGGGTTGCCATGCCCTCCCCTCCAGGGGATCTTCCCAATCCAGGGACTGAATCTGCATCTCTTATGTCTCCTGTACTGGCAGACGGGTTCTTTACCACTAGCGTCACCTGGTAAAGTGACAAGACTGTATCCTCAAATTTTGAGATTCAGTTCAGTTCAGTTGCTCAGTCATGTCTGACTCTTTGAGACCCCACGAATCACAGCACGCCAGGCCTCCCTGTCCATCACCAACTCCTGGAGTTTACTCAGACTCACATTCATCAAGTCAGTGATGCCATCCAGCCATCTCATCCTTGGTCGTCCCCTTCTCCTCCTGCCCCCAATCCCTCCCAGCATCAGAGTCCTTTCCAATGAGTCAACTCTTCACATGAGGTGGCCAAAGTACTGGAGTTTCAGCTTTAGCATCATTCCTTCCAAAGAAATCCCAGGGTTGATCTCCTTCAGAATGGACTGGATGGATCTCCTTGCAGTCCAAGGGACTCTCAAGAGTCTTCTCCAACACCACAGTTCAAAAGCATCAAATCTTCGGCGCTCAGCCTTCTTCACAGTCCAGCTCTCACATCCATACATGACCACAGGAAAAACCATAGCCTTGACTAGACAGACCTTAGTCAGCAACGTAATGTCTCTGCTTTTGAATATACTATCTAGGTTGGTTGTAACTTTTCTTCCAAGGAGTAAATGTCTTTTAAAATTTCATGGCTGCAGACTGCCCACATATAAATAATAAAATCATTTTATGATGGCTGTGAGGGAAATAAGTGAACCCAGTTCACTTAAACATTAAAAAACATTAAAATTTTTGTTTCAAATACATCAGGCAATCAAATACTATTTGTAGATATAAAATTTTGCATTTTTACATCTATATAATAAAAGAGCAGCAAAATAATCCAATGTTTATAAGAGCATTTGTTCTCAAAAATCTAAATCCCAGATATTCTGCCCCTTAAAGTAATTCCTCTTAACAGGCATGCTTTCTAGATCAGTTTGCCTTTCAAGTATGAAAAATATTTTCATCATGCTGGATGGAAAGCTGACCAACATTATGTAATTTTCTGCGATCTTAAAAGGAAGGACTTACACCTACTGACAGTACTATTACCCTGCTCCAGAGGCTGTACAAGGCCTGCCCTCAGAGCAGGCATTCTCTTCCTAACTGAATTCTACGCTTGATCCATCCTGCAAACTTGCCTCTGTTTCTTTGCTTCCTTATCTCCAGTGGTCCACACCTCCAAGATTTTACCCACTCTTATCATGGACATACTCCACATGATTCCTTCTCTAAAACAGCCACTTTCTAACCACAACCTCCTTCCAGCTCACAATCTCAACCTCACAATCATCCTTTGGCCACTCGCATTTACTTGTCAGTGTTCTGCCATCTTCCTCCCTCTCCAACTTAGATCCCAAGGACCAACAAATGAATCAACCTCTTGCCAGGACCCTTAATTCCCTCGCTCCACTGTCCTTTATTCTTTCTTCTGGTAAAACAACATTGCCCCACAGTGTTCCCATTTCTCAAGACAACTCTCTCCTCTTCTCTATTTCCACAACCTCCCTGCTCTTCTCAACAAGCAACCCTACTATGATGAGAAAATAGGAGCCATCGGGTGGAAGACACATCAACTTCTGATTACTGAACATTAAACAACCTGCATAAACACCTGGGCTTCTGAGGTGGCACAGTGGTAAAGAACCCGCCTGCCAGTGCAGCAGACAAAAGCGACGTGGGCTTGATCCTCGGGCTGGGAAGAGCCCCTGGAGTAGGAAATGGCAAGCCACTTCAGTATCATCGCATGGAAAATTCCCCAGGCAAAGGAGCCTGGTGAGCTACAGGCCAAGGGGTCACAAAGAACAGGATGCAACAGAGCACGCACACACCGTTCCCTTTGCCTGCTATGGAGTAGGTGTACACTCTCCTGCCTAAGGCCAAGCTTTCACCTATGTGTTGGTTACCGTTCCTAGGAATTTTGCTCTTCATGTTCTTTATTCGGCATCTTCCAATTGCTTTGTATGCGTTGCTTCTCATCAGCATTTAAACATGCCTAAATCAATTCCACACTAAAAACAAAACACAAAAGCTCCCCATGACCCCAAATTCGCCTGCTGCTATCACTGTGTATCTTCTTATCCTCCTTCATATAATCAAATTTCTTTGAAGAATTAATTAAAATGGATGATCTCCTTTTTTCAACCTACATTTATCCCTTGGACATCACTATCTAGCTATCTCAAATTTATCCTCCGATAAACTCTTATCTTGCTCTCAAACGCATTCTTCCTGTGCTATTCCTATCTAATTAACTGCTATTAGTATTATCCCAGTTGCCTTAGCATGCTTCCATTTCTCCTTCCCCTCCACTTTCTTCATCCAATTAACTAAATTTGTCCCACTCTCTCACCTATCCACGTTTCTCTAGCTCTTCTGCCACTAACTTCGGTAAGAATTCCATCATATCTTGCCTTATTATTATGGCTTCGGGGGTCCCTGCTATCAATCGTAATCCTCTCCAATCCATTCCACACACAGACTGACAACTCTAAAACACAAACCTCATCTTGTTACTGCTCTCTAAAGTCTTTTCTCGGGTTCCCTTTGTTAGGGATGATAATAAATGATTAATCTATTCATGCATAACTCGTCATCCCTTTATTAGGGCTGCTAATTTCCCTAGCCCCACGTCCTCAGCTGCCCCACTGCCCCCGCTCGCTCGCGCCCTCTCCCGCACGGTCCCCGCAGCACTCACTGTGTTCTGTCCCCCCCTGGACTCCCAGAACCTGCTGCTCCCTGTTTGAACCCTGTCTTTGCCTTTACCTCTTGCAAGAAACCACCACTAGTCCCTACAACCAGATTATGAATTCTTCTATCCATAACTGTCTGTTCTTCCTTGTACTATAACTAACTTTACTTGTCCATATTCTGAACTATATGGACAATGTGAGTCTGAACTGCATGGGTCCACTTACACACAGTTTTCAATAAATATAGTACCTGTATTTTCATTTTACAGATCTCTAAATGTGAGGAAAAGTTAGTGTTTGATTAAAGATCACAATATGTAGAATCAAAAGAACTAGGCTTTCAGTCCTAATTCTATATAAACTGTTCTGGCTTCCTGTCCTTGAGTGAGTCACTTAGCAATTTCTTTGTTTTTGAGAAACAAATATAAGTATGCAAACTTCTGACTGGGGGAGAGGGATCAGCGACCCTAACCACCGCCCGCCCCCTCCTCGTTCAAGGGTCAACTATAGACTGTAATCTTCCCAAGGGCAGCAATCCTATCTCATTCAGTCTCCATGACAAAAGAGATTTAGCTATCTTGTTGATAGTTATGTCTCCAGTTTCTAATTCTTGGCATATAGTGAGTAAGTAATAAATATTTGCCAAATGAATAAACTTAACCTTCTATTACAGTTGAAAGAATTAAATCAAGTAACAATGAGAAAGCAACTAGCATGATATCTAATTCATAACAGGCACTCACTATATATTATTTGTCACCAAAGTTAAAATTTAGCTGTGCACTCTATAAACTTGTGCATTAGGTTACTGCGGGCAAGATGGCTCCCATGTTGACTTACTATGTGCTGAATTATTAGAGATACAATTAGGAAAAAAGAAAAGATTGAAACCTAAGGACTGCCATCTTTGACAGTCATTTCTCTACTTTTTACTTTGGGCTTGCAGAAACAAAAATATCTAAATCAATCCAAACCAAGCAAAAAGCCGAAAGTCCAGCAATGAGGTAATCTTTCCAACAGTAGTCTTAACCAAACAGTTTGGGTAAAGACTACTCTTAACTCATGATACTCAGTTTGTTTCTACTGCACCAAAAACATAAAGATATTCCATTATTCCCCTGTGCTTTACATGTACTTGGCTGGCTTTTCCCTGAAATATATCAAAATACAACAAAAAACAATAATCCTCACAATACTGAGAATGCAATGTGGTCTGACCTACTATATAGCTATATATACTTTTCATCAAGGTAACACAGTATTACCGACCTTTTACTTATATTAATAAAAATGGAAGTCTCTAATTAAACTCTTTCACTTTATTGTTTATAATAAAAGTTACTTTTTGGGTCAGACCTACTAAGAGAACACCAAAATGAAATAGATGAAATAAATAGTCTACTCAATCTTCAGTGTGAACCAAAGTAATTTAAAAGTCCTTTAAAAAAAATAATACAACCATTTAGTTGAAATGCTCAGACTACTCATTAAAAAACAGCATTTTATTTTGTATTTTTGGTATGGTATTCATGAAAGTTCTATAAAAACCAAGTTGGATTTATCACTTCTACTCCTATTTTTTGACTAAATCATAAGAACTACTGTTCTAGCAGCTTGACTTGAGACCAAATTTGACAGCTATCTAAAGCTAGATATCAAATGCTAGGCTGAGAAAACAAGTATACTTCACAATTCAATTCCAATAAAGACAATAGGTACAACTGTTTAAAGAAGTCAGGGAACAAACAGTAAGCCTGGCTTTCTTGTCATATTTCCTTCTTTTTTAACTGTTAAATAGTCTATTAATTTCAATCCTACATTAATTCATACATTTTTCAATCATCAAGGACTGAAATGGTAAGGCACTTCAGGGAAGTCCATACTTCATGTCATAATTATACAGGCCTTGCCATCAGACAGCTAAGTAGGCCGGTTTAGGTAGCAAAATAAAAAGGGGTCTCTCAATTAGAAATTTTTAAATTTATTTTTTAAAAAGCAAATACTGTGATAAAATCTGAACTAACCACCAAGAAGAGCCTATAAAGCCTCTAATGTAATATCTTTTGAAGTGAGTCTTCAAAAAAAAGTGAATTAATGAATAGATTTAGAAAAGTCAACTATCCCTTCAAAGAACCAAGACTCCCTCCAAAAAGAATTTTACATATATAAACAATTATGCATTCAACCCAATTCCCTAAAATATCCAGTCAGAAACAATGCAATAAAAAATATGGCCAGATATTACAGTATCCTGAACTAAATATGGGGAAAAATAAAGAGAACAAAAATTAAAAACATATTGCAAAAAATAAAAACAGAATTTTCTTACCCAAAGATGATTTTACAATTGATTTAATTCCTGCATAAACCAATGATCCTTTGTTGCCTGGAGATTTCTGGTCCATATCTTCTGTATACTGCTTCATAAGTATTTAAATGCATAGGAAATACTAGTGATGAAGCATAATAAAGTGTTTCAAAACTTCATTTGGAGCCAACTTATAAAAGGCGTCAGTTCTACTCTGTTACAGAGATCTACTTTTCTTCCTCCTACTCAATCTGCAAGGCAGTATCAAGTTACTTTGTGATTTTAGTATTATGTGACTTGTACTTGCACACAAAACATTCAGCATGATATTTACAGACTGACCTTTGGCAAACTTCAAGAACATTTCTATCTGATTCATCACACAGAACTCACCACACAAAGGATATAGTGCAGAGTGTACCAGAGTGACTTGAGCTGAGGATCCTCATTTCCAGCTAAAATATGATTTCTCCACACCTGCTCTGTATCAAGCCCATACCTTGATAAAGCCCGAAGGCGCATCTTCGTTGCTATATCTTTTTCTAAAGAATTATCATTTTCTTCTTCTGCACATTCATACAAATGACGACCACAAGCCCACATCAAAGATGTAATTGGGCTCCAGGCAAGAGAGATCCTTTCAAAAACAGTGAAGTCAGACATTGTCCGGTTAGGAGTTACAACTATCATTCGATTTTGACTCGTCGGATGCCAGGCAAAGGAAGCAATGTAATTGTCACAAGGTTGCACACCTCTTTCAATTATTGTGGGTTCAGTTTCATCACCAATGGGAGTGGGTGTGTGCTGCATATCATATAATCTAATTATATTACTATCCCTCGTTAAAGTGGCAAGCAGACCAGTTCTAGTTGGACACCAGGCGACTTTTGTTAAGGGCTTTGGTTGCTCAGTCAAAGTCAAAACTGGCTTCTCAAATTTCCTAAGATCCCATATTGCCACCTGACCTTCATAGAAGGAAGCAACACGATCATGGAAGTATGGGTCTACTGTCACGCCCTGAACAGCTTTCGGATTCACAAACATCTTCTGACTTGTATTCCGAAGATCAAAATGGCCAGGTTACGATGCATACCAGCAAGCAGAAGTTTCTGGTCTCGTGGAAGCCAACAAAGAGAGAGACAAGCATCATTCTGTCCTAATTCGTAAAGTGGTTTTGTTACTAATAATGATGTTTCAGTTTCACCTACTGAGAGTCTTACTTTCTCCATGGGAACTATATCAGGGGTATATTTGCTGCAGATATCCCAAATCAGCACTGAAAAGTCAGCTCTATGTTTATCTAGACCAGCAGCAAGCCAGTTACTATCCAGTGGATTCCATGCAAGGGTATTGCATTGTCGTGCATGTTTTGGAACAAATTCTTTTCCTATCAAATCTCTGAACTTTGAGTTATGATCTTGACCAAGACTTGTTAGTACAACTCGACCATTTGCTTGTCCAACTGCTAGGAGACATTCAGGATCATAACTGAGATACCAAGCAACACATTTCATGTAACGGAGTTTCTGAATTTATTGATAGTAATGTAGCTGCAGAGTCTTCAGATAAACGTAGAGATCCAGCTTTGAGTTCTGAATTCACAGTAGATTCCACATGGTAAAGACTAAGTTCGGAGTCACATACAACAAATCTATCAACCTGATGTGGTGCCCACAATATATCAGGTTTGGTACCGCTCATGTTTATTGATGATCTCAGAGAGTCCAGTTAGGTCCATTCAGTGAAAATCTGCTGAAAAATGAAAAGTTTTAAAATGTTAATGAAATATAATTCTAAGCTGGATTTAGGAAAGTCAGGAAATTTTCTACTAGAAATTTCTATTGAATTCAAGACAGTATTTATTAATAAAAAGAGGAAAAGAAGGACTTCTTCCAGTTAAGATGAGCTGGTAGGAATCTGAGAACTTCATTCTGGCTTTCTTTCCCATGATCAATTATCTTAATTGCACTATTAACAGTACCTTCAATTTAGTAGCTTCAATCAGGGTTGAAATAACTTCAGGTGGTGGGTAAATTAGTAAGTATCATCCCTTTGAAGGGGATAAAACATTAAAGGGTTACCGTACCTAAGTAATCACGTATCTAGGTAATAAAGTTGCACTATCCAAAGAACCTTCTGTAATGACAGAAATGTTCCGTCTCTGAACTGTCCAATATGGTTACTATTAGCCACATTGACTACTGAGCACTAGAAAATATGGCAGTGCAAATTTAAAATTTTATTTAAATTAATTTCAATATAAATAGCCAGGAGGCCACCATAACGGACAATGCAGATTTGAAGTAAAAGCCACGAGTGTCCTCAAATTTCAATGGGAAGAAGCAGGAATGTACTCAGTTTTAGTCCTAGCTCTGACATATACTATACAGCTAGCACAGTATAGGCTCAAAAAAGGTCTTTTGTGTTTGGGGATCCTTTTGTTTTCTCATCTATACAGCTTAAGAATTGGTTTAAGACTAGTGTTTCCCAAACTTCTGTTATTCATCTACCACCTGTGCCCTTTTTAATGTTTTTCCTTAAACTGACTCATTCTTAAAATCTGAAAATCAATTTTGCTTTCATCATAAGGTCCATGAATCATGAGTATGACATGTCAAATATATTTTCCTAACATACATTGAGTGCATATATAACTATTAAAAATGCAATTGGGTTACCTGAAATCATCCTGCTTATGACCAGTAGATACACTGCACATTGGGAAACTGAATGAGCAATAGAGGCTTTTTCAATTTTCAATTCTATAACCTTTGAATAGGTATTGAAATAGGATTTTTGAAAACGTTAACTATTCTAGAAGAATTTAAGCACTAGAAATAGTTATGCTAAAAATGGTTAGTTTAAAAATACAAGCTGATTACAAAAATGTAAACTTTTGTTTTTCACTGAGTCTGGCTAGAAGGAAGTTCAGTTCAGTTCAGTCGCTCAGTTGTGTCCGACTCTTTGCAACCCCATGAATCGCAGCACGCCAGTCCTCCCTGTCCATCACCAACTCCCGGAGTCCACTCAGACTCACATCCATCAAGTCAGTGATGCCATCCAGCCGTCTCATCCTCTGTCGTCCCCTTCTCCTCCTGCCCCCAATCCCTCCCAGCATCAGAGTCTTTTCCAATCAGTCAACTCTTTGCATGAGGTGGCCAAAGTACTGGAGTTTCAGCTTTAGCATCATTCCTTCCAAAGAGGTAAGAGGTAAGGCTAGAGGTTAAGTACAGATTGAAAAATGAACAAAGATACTCATAATCTTCATGGCGACTGGTATCTGTACACCCATGCTGTCAGTTCTTAAGGAGCGAAGTCAGGGTTCATTCATTTATGTCCTGTACCAGATGCAGAGGCTGGCACAGACTCTTAATAAAGATATTCTAAATAAATACAGCTCAAACATACTTAACTTTTTGATCTTGCAAAAGTTTCAGTCAGCAATTACCAGTCTAGAATTTGAACAGACTCACAAAATTTAAATGACTGGGAAAAGCCTTTAAGAATTCTAACACTGCCTTATTTCCTTCCTTAACAGGTCTGTAGCCCAAGATCGGTCACGTCAATTATATTCTTACTAGCACCGTCAACTTCTTCATTTCCCTGCCCCTCTGGGTTTGCCTCCCCCAATGCTAACTCAACTGAATTATTCACTGCCTTCTTTCCTCCACCCAGGCTGCCAAGTCTCAGGGCTCTGAATAATGACTCCATAAAAAAATAACAGACAACAGGTCTGGCCTGTGGTGCTGTCTCAGCAATTCTTTCATTCATCTTCCTACTCTGGCCTTTACGAAATTCATCCTTATATCAAAGTGATCTTAATAAAACACAAACTTATCCAGGTTATCCAACTCCTGCTTAAAAGCCTCTCATGGTTTCCAACTGCTCTTCATATAGACTTCTACCTCTTCAATATAACCTATAACACTCTAAACGCTTTGGCCTATCTACTGCTCCAACCTCCATGCACCCCATTCATCTCCCTGCTAACTGAGCGCTAGCTTCCTAGGACATGACCCTCTACCCCCACTGCCACACCTTTGCAAACGTTGTTTCTTCTGCCTCAAGCAGTCTCCCTCTCCCTTCTTGGCCAAGTTAAAACCTGCTCAGCCTGAAATCAACCACCCTCCATTCCCTCCTGAATCTAAAGCAGGTTACTTAGATATACACGCTCATCGAATCATATCCCTCCCTTTTAAATCACCCTCTCCATCTCTCCTACTAGTGTTACTTCCCTGGTGGCTCAGACAGTAAAGTGTCTTGCTTACAATGCGGGAGACCTGGGTTCAATCCTGGGTCGGGAAGATCCTCTGGAGAAGGAAATGGCAACCCACTCCAGTACTCCTGCCTGGAAAATCCCATGGACGGAGAAGCGTGGTGGACTACAGTCCATGGGGTCGCAAAGAGTCGGACACGACTGAGCAACTTCACTTTCTATCTCTCCTACTAGATTATAAACTCCCCAAGAGTACAGAAAGTATCTTCTGCTCTCCATATGAACCTCCAGTACCCAGCACAGTATGAGGCAAATAGTAGAGACTTAGTAATTACTTGTTAAATAAATGCCTTTGTTAAATGCTCCCTCTGACACTTTTCACACTGCTTTCTCCAAGTTGTACCAAACTCCCCATGCTTGTACCTCTGCCCTTTCTAGTAGGCTCCAGCCAAAAACTAAGTGGTCACTGTCATAATTGGTTCACCTGTTGGGTAAGGGCCCACAGTGAGCAGCCCTGAGAAGATCACTCTAATACACTGGCTTTCATTTATTCTATAGATATTTACTGGGCCTCTCCTATGTTCTAGTCACTGTTCTAAATGCTGGGAACACAGCAGTTAACAGGGACAGATATTTTAGCAACCAGATATCCATCTTGTCAGAGAAGGCAATGGTGCTCCACCCAGTACTCCTGCCTGGAAAATCCCATGGACGGAGGAGCCTGGAATGCTGCAGTCCATGGGGTCACTGAGGGTCAGACACAACTGAGTGACTTCACTTTCACTTTTCACTTTCATGCATTGGAGAAGGAACTGGCAACCCACTCCAGTGTTCTTGCCTGGAGAATCCCAGGGACGGGGGAGCCTGGTGGGCTGCCATCTATGGGGTCGCACAGAGTCGGACACGACTGAAGTGACTTAGCAGCAGCAGTATCCATCTTGGCTGCTATGGACTGAACTGTGTCCTCCCAAAATTTGTATGTTGAAGCCCCAACTCCACATGACTGTCTTGGAGACAAGAGTCTTTAAGGAGGTATTTAAGCTTAAGGCTAAACAAAGTGATAAGGTGAAGCCCTGATCTGACAGAACTGGTGTCCCTAAAAGAAGACGAAGAGATACCAAAGCTCTCTCCCCATATGAGTATATGGGGAGAAGGCAGCTGTCTGGAAGTATAGGTTTCACCAGAATCAAACCATCCTGGCACCTAAATTTGAGACTTACAGCATCCAGAACTGTTAGAAAACAAATTTACATAGTTTTAAGTCAACCAGTCTATGGCATTTTTTTTTTTTTAACGAGTTGTGGGTGGCACTAGTGGTAAAGAATCTGACTGCCAAGGCAGGAAACATAAGAGACACGGGTTTGATCTCTGGGTGGGGAAGAACCCCTGGAGGAGGGCCTGGCAACCCACTCCAGTTGTCCTTCCTGGAGAATCCCCATGGACAGAGTAGTCTGGCAGGTTATGGTTCATAGGGTCGCAGAGTCAGACACAACTGAAGGGACTTAGTGTGTACACACACACACATACGTACAAGCTAACTAACACACTAGTATAATAAAGCCTGTATCCTTGTGCTGAAGTTATGTCCAATCTTACAGACCATTTAAAAATTTAAGAAGAAGAAAAGGCACCTTGTGTAACAGGAAGTAGCTAAGAAAAACACAAAGAAGGAACAGATACTGCCAAATAAGGCTTCATTCATACTCATGCCCTTGTAAACAGAGGAAACCTCTCAACTGTAGGTATCCTAAGATCTGGCCCATCTTCCTATCTCGCTGAAAGGCAAATACTAAAATAAGCACATTTATCACACAAGCTTCCATCCCATAGCTGTACTCTTTACACAAATGATCTATGGTAAGAAAACGTGGTGCCACATAGCAAAATCCAACTTAAAAAAAAACACACAGAAAGTGTTACTATAATTTAAAAACTAATTTACATGACTCACAATTAAGAATCATCTGTAATTCTTCTCATATGATGTATATATTTATATTACCATCCACAAATCTGACTATAGTAATTCATACAGAATCAGAATTCATACAGAATTTGAGAGTTGAGTCTAGTAAACCCTGCTTAGTTCACATAGACGTTCAGAGAGGACCAGATGTTTTCATTCTTTCCCAACACCTCCCTACTCCCATCCTAGATTAGTGCACAGAGAAAGGATCAACTACATGTGCAGGCGCCCCCCCGCCCCCCGCCCTGCTTATTCAAAACATATTAAGAATTTCAAGACCATGGCAGAAAAGCACCACACCAAGTGCCAGGCCTTCTAAAGATGGGCCCTGACAGTGTAGGTCACAGACCATGAAACTGGCCCTGAATACATAGGTACATCTGTACCCTCTTAAAAAACATAGTTGACCCTTGAACAACCAGGCAGTTAGGTCACTAACCCTCCAGCACAGTCCACATACAGCTGGTCCTCTGTACATGTCGTTTCTCTGTATCTGTGGTTCCACAACCTCGAATTCAACCGTGGATCCTGTAGCACTGTGGTATTTACCAATGAAAGAAACCCACGTATAAGTGGACCTATGCAGCTCAAACCCTTGCTGTTGAAGAGCCAACTGTTTTTCTTTTCAGTCCAACAATACAATATAGACAGATTCTGGCTCCTGAACAAAGACCACCAGGAATATGGTGAAGAGCAGAATGTCTTCAGCCCCTTACTAGCTTGACCCTAAGTACCTTAAAACGCCAAGACTATAAAATAGAGACAGAAAATCTCCTATCTCCATCTCACAGAGTAGTGACAATCAAATTAAATGAGTTCTTTGCACTGGAAATATGTGTCACTACAACTCCCTTAAACAGCCCTGGAAATTAATGCTTTCAAATGCTGGAGACAACAAGACACTGGGGGCAGAGGGGTGGAGCTTGCCATAATTACAGCTTACATTTAGATCCTCACCTTCAAGTATAACAAGGGCTCACTTCCCAGTAATGGTTTCTGAGCAAGGGAAAGCCATGTTGATGATTCTGTGTTCCTCACCAGGTGCTCATCTGTAATAGCATGGTCCAACAGAAGCACAGTGTTAGCCATATAAGTTAAACTTTTCCAAGAGTCACACTGAAAAATAAAAGAAATCAATCAAATCGAATTTAACAATATATTTAAACCGATATATCAAAAATATTATCCTTTCACCATGCAATCTGTGTAACATTTATGAATGAGACATACACTTTTCTTCTGGTACCAAGTCTCGGGAATCCAATGTGTATTTTACACTTTCAGCACATCTCAACCCTGTGTAGCCAGTGGACAGTGCAGACCTATATACTATGAAGTGTACAAGGTATCCAACCACCCTTTACATCTTGCTGTTCCCTTTTCTACTTGTCTTAGCACAAGTAATAACAGCAGCAGTTTCAAGACATTTGTACTATCATTTTCAAGATGTTCTGTATAACCCCCAAATTTCCATTAAAATAGAGCTATAAAAAAGACTGCAAAGGCAGTCACTTTCTAAGTGATTTAGGAAGGCTCGCGGCACCTGTGAGAAGCTTTATCCGCTCACGGAATTTTCACGACTCCGTACCGGCAGCGAACAGCGCCACCCGGGTGACAGCCCTTGAAGTGCTCAATAGGACAAGGAGAGCACGGCTGGTAGCAGAGCCGGGAGAGGCAGGAATCTGCGGGCGGCTCCCACGCTCCAGACACTGGCTGCGTCTCTCGTCCACGGCGAGGACGCGGTTCCGCACAAATCCGGCGCCGCGGAGGCTGCAGCGCGGACCCAGCCCCGGGAGGAGGAACCCGCGCGCCGCAGGCCGCTCGCAGCTCCGAGGCCGGGCCCGCCGCGGTTAGCCTGCAGCGCGGAACGCGACTCCGCGCGTCTCGGCTCGGAGGAGGGCCCCCTCGAGTCCGCACTCGCCCGGGCTTTTCAACTGGGCTTTCCCGAGCGACCTGAGACCGTCCCAGCGCCCCCGAGCCCCTCGCTGCCAGCCTCCCGGAGCCGAGAGCGGAGCCCGGGCCGCACTCACCGACCTGGGAGGCAGCGCGCCCGTCGTACGGCTTCCGGCCTAGTCACCGCCCCTCCCGCCGGGGGAGTCCACACACGGGCAAGATGGCGGCCGCGCCGGCGCGGCCAGTAACCTGGCTACCCGGCCTGAGTCCAGTTCGCGACCACCCAGCCTCGTGGACGCGCGGACGCGTCTCGGCCTCGGAAGGGGAGTTCCCAACTGCGAGCCCCGCCCCCGAGTCGCCCTGACCCCCGAGTCGCCCCGCCCCGGGGCGTGGTCACTGCTCCGGGGCGTGGTCACTGCTCCGGAGCGCCCAGTGACCTGCAGGCCCCGCCTGCCGCCCGAGCGCTGCGGTCCGCCTCCGCAGGCCCTGCCCCCTGAGCGCGCGGGCTGGATCCCGACACGAGGATCCAGACCGCTTCACCGAGTTGATTTAGGTTTCAAGCGCTTTAGACGTTTTAGCTTATTTGCTGCTGCCGCTGGTACTAAGTCGCTTCCAGTCTGTCCGATTCTGTGTGACCCCTAGACGGCAGACCACCAGGCTCCCCCCGTCCCTGGGATTCTTCAGGCAAGAACACTGGAGTGGGTTGCCATTTCCTTCTCCAATGCAATAAAGTGAAAAGTGAAAGTGAAGTCGCTCAGTCGTGTCCAACTCTTCGCGACCCCATAGACTGCAGCCCACCAGGCTCCTCCGTCCATGGGATTTTCCAGGCAAGAGCACTGGAGTGGGTTGCCATTTCCTTCTCCTTAGCTTATTTAATCAGTCTAAATTTCCATTAAAAATTTATTTGCAGGCCATCGATGTAGCAGAAAATCCAGGGTACTTGGTTCACAATTTATTCACTCATTTACTCCACAAAGACGTCCCGAGTGCCTACTGTGTACTTGCTGTATTGCTAGGGACACTGGACTGAACAATAAAGACGTGTGTTCGTGCGTGTCAGAAATGTTTCCTTCAGGACTGCTGGGCTGAGACAACAAGGACGAGGAGATGCTAGGAAGGGAACAGGGCAGAGGGGTTGGAAGAAAAGAGCCTTCTAGAGCAGAGGAAGAAAAAGTGCAGGGTCAGGAGGGCACATATCAGTAGGGAAACAGTGGGAAGTGGGGACAGATTAAAATGATGTATTAGCGCTGGGAAACCAGCTAAGTGAGTCCGAGCGGACTTTTCCCTAAAGGCATTGGTACAGTCATTGAACATTTTTAATGAGAGTGGTGAAGTCAACTTTTACGGGAGAGAAGGGGAAGGGATACGGTAAGTATCCAAATGAGAGATAATGGGTAGGGAGGGTGGTGATGGAGAGAAGTGTATGGCTTGGGGAATATATAGAGGTTGGAATGATTATGGGAGTGAGGGAGAAAGACGGTTCTAGGTTTCTGGCTGCCATAGTTGAATGAATGATGCTGCCACAGGTGTTACAAAGCTGACACGGAGACTTTCTTCAGATGTCCCACCATCTTTGCTCATCTGTTCCTAGTTAAAAGGATGTGATTTGGGGCTTGTGGTGATTGATATAAACAGCATACTGAGCTTAGTCCTGATAATCTTCAAGGCAGATAATCTGGGTAAGAGGAAGAGTCTGCGCCAAGTATTGCCTGTGGAGGTCTGAGGCTCCCTTTCACTCCTGCTGTTGCAGAAGTGGAGGCTAAAGAAAATGCTGAGCACGGAGAGGAGACACCACCGGATTCATCACTTCCAACGCTGTCTTGCCATTCTTGTCAATAGTGTTGGTCCTGCTCCAAATCCCCAACCTCAGATCCTCCTTCTTCACTCCCTACCACACAAGGCTGCGGGGAACATTTCCCCCACACACTCAGGAGGAGACCTTGTTTCCTACTTCAGAAAGGAAATTAAAAGTTAGGAATTCTCACAGCCTTCATTCACTCCCATTTTTGCCTCCTTATAGCTGACATATAGGAAAAGGAGGGGCCTTATATGCTGTTACTCCTGAGACCTTACACCATCAATTTTCTCCTTCCCCATGTGTCTTCAACATCCTCATTTCTACTGCTTCTTTACCATCAGCGTACAATCGAGTCACTCCCACTTTTCTCCTCCAAGGAGAGGACCATACTCACTCTCTAATCCCACATTCTCTTGTTTCCCTGAATTCAGCCCACTCAGGCTTTCATGCCCACCATCCCATAACTTACCATCCCAGCACTAACTCAATGGACGTGAATATGAGCAAACTCTGGGAGATAGTGGAGGACAGAGGAGCCTCACGTGTTGCAGTCCACAGCGTCTCAAAGAGTCGGACAATAACAACAATTCTGTAAAAATGACTCTTTACTTGCCCATTGCTATCATCCTCTTCTGGAATGTATGTTCCGCATCGTTAGGTTTTCTGCTGTTAAACCACCACCCACACATATCAGCAAGGCACTTGGTGATCCAGTCAGGATGACCAACCCTTGGCTTCCCTTTTGGCTAGGCATGGCTTTATCAAAACAGACTCACAGACTTAGAGAATGAACTTAGGGTTACCAGGGGAGAAGGGGGAGAGGGAGAGTTAGGGAGGGAGGTTAGGATTGACATGTACACACTGCTATATTTAAAATAGAGAAGAGTCAGACACATCTTATCAACTGAACAACCACCACTACCACCAATGAGGACCTACTGTATAGCATCAAGAACAGTGCTCAATATTATGAAACAACCTAAATGAACAAAGAATATGAAAAAGAACAGATTACATGCATCAGTTCAGTTCAGTCACTCAGTCATGTCTGACTCTTTGCGACCCCATGAACCGCAGCATGCCAGGCCTTCCTGTCCATCACCAACTTCCGGAGTTTACTCAAACTAATGTCTGTTGAGTCGGTGATGCCATCCAACCATCTCATCCTCTGTCGTCCCCTTCTCCTTCCATCCTCAATCTTTCCCAGCATCAGGGTCTTTTCAAATAAGTCAGTTCTTCACATCTGGTGGCCAAAGTATTGGAGTTTCAGCTTCAACATCAGTCCTTCCAACACCCAGGACTGATCTCCTTTAGGATGGACTGGTTGGATCTCTTTGCAGTCCAAGGGACTCTCAAGAGTCTTCAACACCACAGTTCAAAAGCATCAATTCTTCACCGCTCAGCTTTCTTTATAGTCCAACTCTCACATCCATACATGACTACTGAAAAAACCATAGCTTTGACTAGATGGGCCTTGGTTGGCAAAGTAATTTCTCTGCTTTTTAATATGCTGTCTATGTTGGTCATAACTTTCCTTCCAAGGAGTAAGTGTCTTTTAATTTCATGGCTGCAATCACCATCTGCAGTGATTGTGGAGCCCCCAAAAATAAAGTCTGACACTGTTTCCACTGTTTCCCCATCTATTTCCCATGAAGTGATGGGATCAGATGCCATGATCTTAGTTTTCTGAACATTGAGTTTTAAGCCAACTTTTTTCACTCTCTGCTTTAAGCACTTTCATCAGGAGGCTCTTTAGTTCTTCTTCATTTCTGCCATAAGGGTGGTATCATCTGTGTATTTGAGGTTATTGATATTTCACCCGGCAATCTTGATTCCAGCTTGTGCTTCCTCCAGCCCAGCATTTCTCATGATGTACTCTGCATACAAGTAAAATAAGCAGGGTGACAGCCTTGACGTACTCCTTTCCCAATTTGGAACCAGTCTGTTGTTCCATGTCCAGTTCTAACTGTTGCTTCCTGACCTGCATATAGGTTTCTCAAGTGGCAGAACAGGTGGTCTGGTATTCCCATCTCTGGAAGAATTTTCCACAGTTTGTTGTGATCCACACAGTCAAAGGCTTCGGCATAGTCAATAAAGCAAAAGTAAATGTTTTTCTGGAACTCTCTTTTTTTTTGATGATCCAACAGATGTTGCGAATTTTATCTCTGGTTCCTCTGCCTTTTCTAAATCCAGCTTGAACATCTGGAAGTTCACAGCTCACATACTGTTGAAGCCTGGCTTAGAGAATTTTGAGCATTATTTTACTAGCGTGTGAGATGAGTGCAACTGTGTGGTAGTTTAAGCATTCTTTGGCATTGCCTTTCTTTGGAATTGGAATGAAAACTGACCTTTTCCAGTCCTGTGGCCACTGCTGAGTTTTCCAAATTTGCTGACGTATTGAGTGCAGCACTTTCACAGCATCATCTTTTAGGATTTGAAATAGCTCAACTGGGATTCTATCATCTCCACTACCTTTGTTCATAGTGATGCTGCCTAAGTCCCACTTGACTTTGCATTCCAGGGTGTCTGGCTCTAGGTGAGTGATCACACCATTGTGGTTATCTGGGTCATGAGGATCTTCTTTGTATAGTTCCTATGAAGACCTACAAGACCTTCTAGAACTAACACCCCAAAAAATGTCCTTTTCATTACAGGAGACTAGAATGCAAAAGTAGGAAGTCAAGAAACACCTGGAGTAACAGGCAAATTCAGCCTTGGAGTACAGAATGAAGCAGGGCAAAGGCTAATAGAGTTTTGCCGAGAGAACACACTGGTCATGACAAACACCCTCTTCCAACAACACAAGGGAAGACTCTACGTTTGGACATCACCAGATGGTCAATACTGAAATCAGATTGATTATATTCTTTTCAGCCAAAAATGGAGAAACTCTATACAGTCAGCAAAAACAAGACTGGGAGCTGACTGTGGCTCAGATCATGAACTTCTTATTGCCAAATTCAGACTTAAAGAAAACAGGGAAAATCACTAGATCATTCAGTTCAATTCAGTTCAGTTCCATCGCTCAGTCATGTACAACTCTTTGCAACCCCATGAATCTCAGCATGCCAGGCCTCCCTGTCCATCACCAACTCCCAGAGTTCACACAGACTCACGTCCATTGAGTCAGTGATGTCATCCAGCCATCTCATCTTCTGTCGTACCCTTCTCCTCCTGCCCCCAATCCCTCCCAGCATCAGAGTCCTTTCCAATGAGTCAACTCCTTGCATGAGGTGGCCAAAGTACTGGAGTTTCAGCTTCAGCATCATTCCTTCCAAAGAAATCCCAGGGTTGATCTCCTTCAGAATGGACTGGTTGAATCTCCTTGCAGTCCAAGGGACTCTCGAGAGTCTTCTCCAACACCACAGTTCAAAAGCATCAATTCTTTGGTGCTCAGCCTTCTTCACAGTCCAACTCTCACATCCATATGTGACCACAGGAAAAATCATAGCCTTGACTAGATGGACCTTAGTTGGCAAAGTAATGTCTCTGCTTTTGAATATGCTATCTAGGTTGGTCATAACTTTTCTTCCAAGGAGTAAGCATCTTTTAATTTCATGGCTGCAGTCACCATCTGCAGTGATTTTGGAGCCAAAGAAAAATAAAGTCTGACACTGTTTCCACTGTTTCTCCATCTATTTCCCATGAAGTGATGGGACCAGATGCCATGATCTTCGTTTTCTGAATGTTGAGCTTTAAGCCAACTTTTTCGCTCTCCTCTTTCATTTTCATTTTCATCAAGAGGCTTTTAAGCTCCTCTTCACTTTCTGCCATAAGGTGGTGTCATCTGCATATCTGAGGTTATTGATATTTCTCCCAGCAGGTATGACCTAAATCAGATTACATGTACATGAGTGAAAGTCACTCAATTGTGTCCAACTCTTTGCGACCCCGTGGACTATACAGTGCATGGAATTCTCCAGGCCAGAATACTGGAGTTGGTATCCGTTTCCTTCTCCAGGTGATCTTCCCAACCCAGGGATCAAACCCAGGTCTCCCACATTGCAGGAGGATTCTCTACTGGCTAAGCCACAAGGGAAGCCCAATTACATGCAAATGTATAACTGAATCACTTTGCTGTATACCTGAAATCAACATAACATTGTTAACCAACTGTACTCCAATAGAAAAAAAAAAGTAAAAAAACCCACAAAACTGACCAGTAAGATGTGAGTAGAACTGGATCATGTCCCTCAAAAGAGAAGCTTCTCACTGTCTACTTCCTCTTCTTTCTTGCTCCCTGGAAAATGGCAAAAGGAAACGTGGACTAGGAAGGGAAGCCATGTATGAAGGAAGGCAAAACTGCTCCACCAGTCTACGTCCTAGGCCATCTCGGGGAGCTGAGGTTCCGTCCTCCCTTGGATCAGCCACAGAGTTCTGGATCATTACACAAGAGAAAATGAACTCTCTTCCATTAAAAACTACTGTTTGCTCAGAACTGTTTGTTACGGCGCCTTATCCTATTTCCTAGGTAACACACGGGGGTTCTATATGCTTTATTCTCTGCCTGATCTCCATGACCTGAAACAGTGATGAATAACTCCTAAAGTAGTATCTTTCTCTGATCCATGTTCCCCTCCTGCTAATTTCTTTTTCTCTCCTTTTTTCCATCCAAGCTTTTGTGAAAGTGCGTTCTTCTCGTATTGGTGCCCTTGTTCCCTAAAGTCCCTATACGAATGTGACCCTTTTCTCATTATGCTTAAAATTGATTCTCCTCCACTAAACTGTGTTTCTTGTGAGCAAAACTGAAGAATGTCTCTTAGAAGCTGCCTGCCGTCCATTTCCTCTTCTCCCTTCCTGTTGTCTGGAAAATGGCAGATGGTATTTTTCTCCTAGGTAGATGGCGCTAGTGGAGAAGGAAATGGCAACCCACTCCAGTGTTCTTGCCTGGAGAATCCCAGGGACGGGGGAGCCTGGTGGGCTGCCATCTATGGGGTCGCACAGAGTCGGACACGACTGAAGCGACTTAGCAGCAGCAGCAGCAGCGGCAGATGGCGCTAGAGGTCATTTACCTGCCGATGCAGGAGCCATGAGGGATGTTGGTTCCATCCCTGGGTCAGGAACATTTTTTGGAGGAGGGCATGGCAACCCACTCCAGTACTCTTGCCTGGTGAATCCCATAGACAGAGGAGCCAGGTGGGCTACAGTCCACAGGGTCACAAAGAATCAGACACAAGTGAAGTCTCTTAGCATGCACCCAAGTGAACTTTTAGTATAAGTCGCTTCAGTCGTGTCCGACTCTGTGTGACCCCATAGGCGGCAGCCCACCAGGCTCCCCGTCCCTGGGATTCTCCAGGCAAGAACACTGGAGTGGGTTGCCATTTCCTCCTCCAATGCATGAAAGTGAAAAGTGAAAGTGAAGTCATTCAGTCGCGTCTGACTCTTCGCAACCCCGTAGACCACAGCCCACCAGGCTCCTCTGTCCATGGGACTTCCTAGGCAAGAGTACTGGAGTGGGGTGCCATTGCCTTCTCCCGAACTTTTAGTATAGAACTTTGAATTTCCTAGAGTACCTGACTACATAATATGTATTCAAAAATATTTACAGATTGTAAGAATACACTGTATTTGTTGGAAGAGAAAACTGTATCAGGAAATTTAACAGACTGGTCTGAGGTTACACTACCTGCCTTCATCACACATTTATTTTTATGATGGCAGAGTTGCTGGTCTTAGCGTTTGTTTTGTTCATTTAAACTTCTGTAGCCCTAACAGGATGTTCCTCTTTTTAAGCTCTTTTATTTATGTTGTGGTGATCCAGCGTAGAATTTTTGGTTGTGGTTTTAAACCAATAAAGGAGAGCAGTTGAAGATTGCTAATTTCCTTCTAATTTACTGCTGCCCTAGGCAGCAGTTCAGCAACTATTGGAATATTCCGTGGAACCTGTGACTGGATAATCCCAACTCTCCTTGTTTCTGCATGCATAAAATCAGTCTATACCTGGGAGCACCTTTTACTCTTTAGGCATCAAGTGAAAATTAAGGCCCTGTGAACATGGAATATGGTTTAGGTAATCTTTTTACAAAGGTTGAGGATGGGAAGATCTGAGACATCTTAAAATAGTACTCTTTAAGAAGTATTCTGCTGCTGCTGCTGCTAGTCGCTTCAGTCGTGTCCGACTCTGTGCGTCCCCATAAATGGCAGCCCGTCAGGGCTCCTAGGTCCCTGGGATTCTCCAGGCAAGAACACTGGAGTGGGTTGCCATTTCCTTCTCCAGTGCATGAAAGTGAAAGGTGAAACTGAAGTCGCTCAGTCGTGTCCGACTCTTAGCGACCCCATGGACTGCAGCCTACCAGGCTCCTCCATCCATGGGATTTTCCAGGCAAGAATACTGGAGTGGGGTGCCATTGCCTTCTCCAAGAAGTATTCTAGCACACTCTTAAATCAATTTTGTAAAACAATGCTCTTACCATTTTTTTGGATTACATCTAATATTGTCATAATATATTTACAAAGTTGTCAAGGGTATGATTTTTAATATATTTCTAAAGTTTATGTTGTAAATAAAATGGTTATATCAAACTTTAAATGTATCCAGTGAAATTTAAATACCTTAATGAAAGTTTCTATCATCATGTAAAAATTTAGTGAACAAACTATTCTTTAATTGTAGGAAATTTTATATTATTCTACTTTTTATTCTTGAGCTTGTATTTCCATTTTATTGTCTCCCAGTAGATTATTTATGTGTTTGATAACAAACAATTATGTAGCATATATTATGTGTCAGAAGGGCTTCCCAGGTGGCATAGAGGTAAAGAATCCACTTGCTAATGCAGGAGACACAAGAGATGCAGGTTCCAATCCCTGGGTCGAGAAGATTCCCTGTAGTAGGAAATGACAACCCACTAAAATATTCTTGCCTGGAAAACCCCATGGAGCCTGGCAGGATGCAGTCCATTGGGTTGCAAAGAGTCAGATATGACTGAGCAACTGAGCGCACACATGTACCAGAAGCTTCACAACACAGGCTCATTTAACACTGTCTCAGGTTGGGTGCTATGGCAACCATATTCCAAGATGGAGATTAGGATGTAGGAGCTTGCTGCTGCTGCTGCTGCTAAGTCGCTTCAGTTGTGTCCGACTCTGTGCGACCCCACAGACGGCAGTATTCTTGAGTTAAACTCTTGTGAAAGATAGGAAGAAAATGCAGGGTTGGGCAGAGGGAGAAGGCGAGCTGTGATTTAACACCAATGAAGGCCTCAGCCAATCTGTGGGAAACTTTGGGATTAGATTGGCCCTTCAGACTTGTTTCCAGTTGGAAGAAGGGATCCAGACCTTTCAGCATGACTTTGAATGAGGCAGTTTTCTTGGGAGGCAGTCCTTAAAGAAGTCTGAGAGCTGTGGGCCAGCTCCTGGCAACACACCCAGCAGCTAAAGGAGCAAGTCATTCATTACTGAAGGCAGACTTCTGGGTGGTGCATCAGAGAATTCACCAGAGTCTCATGAGGATGAGACTGAAAATTAACCCAAGTTACAGATGAGAAAACTGAGGCACAGAGAAGTTCAATAAATTGCCTAAGATCTCTTAAGTTGGGGGGCTAGGATATGAACCTAGACAGTCTGTCTCTATCACTGTGCTTCTAACCTCTGGCCCATGTGTGTGTGCTGAGTCGCTTTAGCTGTGTTTACCACCCGATGGACCCCAGCCCGCGAGGCTCCTCCGTCCCTGCGATTCTCCACACAAGAATACTGGAGTAGGTTGCCATTTCCTTCTCCAGGGGATCTTCCAGACTAGGTTAGTTTACTAACCTCTGTCTTAGGGGGAAAAAATATACAAAGATAGAGGATACACTCGTGGTTTACTGTTATAGGAATAAAACAGTATCAGATGGAATAAACATAATGACCCCAACCTTCTTCTGTGAAGAAAGCTGAGTGCCGAAGAATTGATGCTTTTGAACTGTGGTGTTGGAGAAGACTCTTGAGAGTACCTTGGACTGCAAGGAGATCCAACCAGTCCATTCTGAAGATCAGCCCTGGGATTTCTTTGGAAGGAATGATGCTAAAGCTGAAACTCCAGTACTTTGGCCACCTCATGCGAAGAGTTGACTCATTGGAAGAGACTGATGCTGGGAGGGATTGGGAGCAGGAGGAGAAGGGGACGACAGAGGATGAGATGGCTGGATGGCATCACGGACTCAATGGACGTGAGTCTGAGTGAACTCTAGGAGATAGTGATGGACAGGAAGGCCTGGCGTGCTGCGATTCATGGGGTCACAAAGAGTCGGACATGATTGAGCGACTGAACTGAACTGAACCTTATATTTTAAAGGCTAGAGGGAACTGTGCCAACATTTTAACAGTAGATTTCCCTGGGTGGTAGGTTTAAAGGTGATCAATATTCTCTTTACTATATTTTTGTGTTTTCTGAAATAAAAAATGTAAAACATTTCTAATGAGAAAAACTCAATGAATATTATTTTGAAGAGCATTGTTGGAGGGATTAGGATGCGAAATTCAGTAATGACAGAGGTGGGGGGGTACTTCATAATCCGATACTCACAGAGTTAAGTCAGAAATGATAAAGTTCAAGTAGCATGCAGAGCACTTTATCAATTGGGGTAGTTTTAGGATGATAACTGCAACACTGGTAATCCTAACATTTCCTGCTTTGCAGATTGTCTCTTCACAGGGTCTCTGTTTCATTTGTGGGTATCCTGGTTTTATGGATTGGATTTTGTACTCCCTTCCAAATTGACATGGGGCTTCCCTGGTGGCTCAGTGGGAAAGGCTCTGCCTGCATGCAGGAGATGTGGGTTCGATCCCTCGGTAGGGAAGTTCCCTGAAGAAGGAAATGGCAACCCACTCTAGTATTCTTGCCTGGGAAATCCCACAGACAGAGGAGCTACAGTTCATGGGGTCGCAAAGAGTTGGGCAGACTTAGTGGCTAAATAGCAACAAATTGATATATTGAAGTTCTAACCCCCAGTGTGATGATATTAGAAGGTGGGGCCTTCTGAGGTAATTGGGTCATGAGAGTGGAGCCCTCAAGAGTGGGAGTTTAGTTCAGTTCAGTTCAGTCACTCAGTCCTGTCCGACTCTTTGTGACCCCATGAATTGCAGCACACCAGGCCTCCCTGTTCATCACCATCTCTCGGAGTTCACTCAGACTCACATCCATTGAGTCCGTGATGCCATCCAGCCATCTCATCCTCTGTCACCCCCTTTTCCTCCTGCTCCCAATCCCTCCCAGCATCAGAGTCTTTTCCAATGAGTTGACTCTTCTCATGAGGTGGCCAAAGTACCGGAGTTTCAGCTTTAGCATCATTCCTTCCAAAGAAATCCCAGGGTTGATCTCCTTCAGAATGGACCAGTTGGATCTCCTTGCAGTCCAAGGGACTCTCAAGAGTCTTCTCCAACGCCACAGTTCAAAAGCATCAATTCTTTGGTGCTCAGCCTTCTTCCCAGTCCAATTCTCACATCCATACATGAGCACTGGAAAAACCATAGCCTTAACTAGACAGATCTTTGTTGGCAAAGTAATTTCTCTGCTTTTTAATATGCATCTAGATTGGTCATAACTTTCTTTCCAAAGAGTAAGCGTCTTTTAATTTCATGGCTGCAATCACCATCTGCAGTGATTTTGGAGCCCCCAAAATAAAGTCTGACACTGTTTCCACTGTTTCCCCATCTATTTCCCATGAAGTGATGGGATCAGATGCCATGATCTTCGTTTTCTGAATGTTGAGCTTTAAGCCAACTTTTTCACTCTCCACTTTCACTTTCATCAAGAGGCTTTTAAACTCCTCTTCACTTTCTGCCATAAGGGTAGTGTCATCTGCATATCTGAGGTTATTGATATTTCTCCTGGCAATCCTGATTCCAGCTTGTGTTTCTTCCAGTCCAGCGTTTCTCATGATGTACTCTGCATAGAAGTTAAATAAGCAGGGTGACAACATACAGCCTGACGTACTCCTTTTCCTATTTGGAACCAATCTGTTGTTCCATGTCCAGTTCTAACTATTGCTTCCTGACCTGCATACAGATTTCTCAAGAGTGGAAGTAGTACCCTTATAAAAGGGACCCCAGAGAGCTCTCTCCCCTCTTTTTGCCATGTGAGGACACGATGAGAACTTGGCATTGAAACCCAGGGAGGATCCTCACCGGAACCCGACTGTGCTGACACCTCATCTCAGATTTTCAGCCTCCAAAACTGTGAGAAATAAATTTCTGTTGTTTAGAGGCCGCCCAATCAATGGTAATTTGTTACAGCAGCCCCAGTTGACTAAGAACTGGGCTCGCCCCTTCCGATGAGCACTGAAGCACTACTGCGGCAGCCATCAACTTTACAGTCAAATCCCAGGCCATCTCTCTGTCTGATCTCTTCTGCTCACTGGGCAGGATTTGAGTAAATCACATTCGTGCTTTTGAAACAGATAAGGTGTTCAAATTCTGTTAATTTTTATGCTCCCATGGCTACTGCCCTAGTTTATTTAGGTCTTAATTACTGCTTACCCAAACAATAGTCTCCAAACTGGTTTCTGGCTCCCCTGTTCCTACCCTTTTACTCTGAACCACTGATCTTTCTGAAGGACATCTCAAGTGTCTCTCTTATTAGAACCCTTCATTGACTCATGTTTCCTACAGACCAAGATCCAAACTCCTCAGTCTGGAGTTAAGATGTCAATATTGTAAGTCTTCACGGTGGATGAAAAAGAAAATTTGTATTTTCAACGGATCAAATTAATTTTAGAATTACCTAAATACAATGAAATCCAAAGCAGTTGTAAAATTAAGTTTCTCTTGGTAAAATGAGAAAAAGATGTCCAGAACCAACACTGAAAGTCAGACACATATCTAATTCTGAAGATAATGAGTTCAGGACCAGTGTTATTCTGAGGAAAAGACCAGGTCACTGAAAAATCAAACCATATCTGATTGGCCTGAGTCAATAATTTGGACTGTTTCTGATGTAATACACAATGTATGTCTATAAAAATCTTCACATGGATAATGGACTTAATCTTCATGTTCAAAATTTGGACTATCAGTAGCATATTTGCAAAGCTAAGCCTGGCTTTCTTAGTTGATTATAATTGTTACCCCAGGAAGAAATGGAAGAGGAAAGAAATCAGAAGCATAAAGAGAATCAGAATCAGGACAGAAAGGATGAGGAAACAAATTTACTTCCTAAGTTTTAGCCCTTTTGTAAATTTTTTATCAGTTTTGTAATCGTTGCAATGTTGAGTATATTTTGCCTTCTCTTAAAAATCATTTAAAAGAATCTGCTGATGTAAATTTGCAAAAAGGGATTCAGTTTACAATAATGTTTATGAATTTGGAGAAATCTAATTTACGTTAATATAGTTCATGAATTATCTGTAAAAATAAGGTATATATTATTTTAAAATTAATTGTTTTGTTCAGTTACACAGTCGTGTCTGACTCTTCATGACTATAACATACCAGGCTTCCCTGACCTTCAGCATCTCTCAGAGTTTGCTCAGACTTATGTTCATTGGGTCAAAGATGCTATCCAATCAACTCATCCTGTGTCGCCCCCTTCTCCTCCTGTTCTCAATCTCTCCCAGCATCAGGGTCTTTTCTAATGAGTAGGTTCTTTGCATCAGGTGGCCGAAGTATTGGAGCTTCAACTTCATCATCAATCCTTCCAATGAATATTCAATGCTGATTTCCTTTAGGATGGACTGGTTTGATCTCCTAATAAATGGTGAATATTGCTTTCTATGTAACATATACAAAAGCTTCTGGGATATTAAAAAGTTATCAGCATGAAGTTGTCCCCATTCTGGCCCAAAATATCTTTTCAGCTTAACCCTTTAATGCATTCTAGCTCCAGCCCTACTGAATTATTCCCAGTTTTATATATATATATATATGTTTTTTACTTTACAATACTGTATTGGTTTTGCCATACATTGACATGAATCCATCACAGGTGTACATGAGTTCCCAATCCTGAACCCTTCTCCCACCTCTCTCCCCATGTCATCTCTCTGGGTCATCCCAGTGCACCAGCCCCAAGCATCCTGCACCCTGCATCGAACATAGACTGGCAATTCATTTCTTATCTGATAGTATACATGTTTCAATGCCATTCTCCCAAATCATCCCACCCTCTCCCTCTCCCACAGAGTCCAAAAGTCTGTTCTATACCTCTGTGTCTCTTTTGCTGTCTCACATACAGGGTTATCATTACCATCTTTCTAAATTCCATACATATGTGTTAGTATACTGTATTGGTGTTTTTCTTTCTGGCTTACTTCACTCTGTATAATTGGCTCCAGTTTCATCCGCCTCATTAGAATGGATTCAAATGTATTCTTTTTAATGGCTGAGTAATACTCCATTGCCCAGTTACTTTTACACAGCCATTTCCCTAAACATGCTTGTTTTCCACTTTCCCCTGGAATATCCTTCCCTGAGACATAGAAAAATTAAATTCTCTCTATTCCTCATAATACATCCCTTAGCTTCTCAAAGTCTCCCACAACTGAAATAATGTCTACTGTTCCGAACTCCTTGGCACTTGTAGCTGGGCCTTGTCTCAAATCCTGTCTCTTTACATACATACACACACACGTGTGTGTGTGTGTGCATGTGCACACATGCTCATATATAATTATGTATTACAATAAAGCTATTGCAGATTATATTACAATATACTCATGTGCTTCTATTGTGAATTCCTTGAGGGTAGGATATACATTACAATCATCACTATTCCCCTTATTATTTGTTGAATCAAAACAACAAATACAAGATGAAAAATTAAACAAACATAATGAATGCTTCCATTTCAACTCAAAATTCAAAAATGTTATTATGAAGACAATATTGAAGGACAAGTTTTAAAATTCAGGTATTTCTACCATGCACGACTTTTGTCATTTCCGTATTTCAATTTAAGGATTTAGCCATGCTCATGCAACATATCTGTTTATGTACCAGAATGTTAAAAATAGGACTTGTCATCTCTAGTTTTGGCTAAAGTCCCATTAGACTGGAACAAAACAAGAGGTGATGAATATTCCCACATTCCAAAAATGAGATGCTAACACTTAACACCTACTCAGACCCTTCTTATCCTCTGCTCCCCACAGTTCCGACTTCCGTGTCACACTCTGGGCCAGGTGCCCTCTTTGCAGGTCTCTATTATGGATATTATCACTCTGCACTGTCGTTGCCTCTGTATCTAAGATTTCATTATACAAGTTTTCAAATATTCTCCGAAGTTGACAGAATTATAGAACAAACCCACTACCCACCATCTAGATTCCACACTCAACATCTGATCTATAATGTCTGACATATTCGCTTGATCATAATATTCATCCATCCCTCTATCCATCTTCTTTTCTTTTAAATGCATTCAAAGTTGCAGACACCAGTGCCCTTTACTGTCAAACACTTCAGCACGGAACTGTTAGCTAGAGTTGGATATTTGACTACTTGAGGATTCATGTCAATGTATGGCAAAACCGATACGGTATTGTAAAGTAAAATAAAGTAAAAAAATTACGCTAAATGAAAGACGCTAAACAAACTAAAACGTGCCATTGCCTTTTACTCTATTGCTTCCATTAGGCTGAAGTGACTGGGTCTTTTTGTTTTCTACCCAATGCCTCACACATAGAAGGAACTAGGTTAACATTTGTTAAATGAATGCATTTCAGATTTCACCAGATGCTAGTTTGTTGATTCATACATAGAGTAATTTTTGTCACTCCTTTGATTCATCTTCTTATTACCCTACCCAGAAAATCTGTAGGTGGCTACTTGCATCTTACCTGTTTAGCATCCCAGGAAGCTAAGAATTTTAATCTGTTAATGATAGTAGACACTCTCTCAAAGTGTCTTTCTACAAAGCCCCACAAGGTGGCGCCCAAATATCTTTTTTCAAACAATAGTCCTTCAAGACCCATGGTTAGTCCTCACTCATTTCTGTATTTGGCATTTTTAATTTGGTTAATTAGCATAATAGAATATTTTATATTCATATATATAATTAATTAAAAAGTACTTACATTGAATAAAACTATACATATGTATTTCAGAATCTGTAGTTCTGGAAATAAACAATGAATAATGATTATATTAGGTACTTTATATTTGTTTTGGTTGTCTAGTATTGAATGAAGTATAAGTAGAATGGAGTATGAGTGGGAATGGCAATCCACTCCAGTAATCTTGCCTGGAAAATTCCATGGACAGAGGGGCCTGATGGCCCTAGGTCCATGCGGTCAAACAGCATTGGGCATGACTGAGCAACTGAGCATAGTATTGAAAGGTTTTTCATACCCAAAATGAGTGAGTGAGTGAAGTCGCTCAGTTGTGTCCGACTCTTTGCGACCCCATAGACTGTAGCCTACCAGGCTTCTCGGTCCATGGGATTCTCCAGGCAAGAATACTGGAGTGGGTTACCATTTCCTTCTCCAGGGGATCTTCCCGGCCCAGGGATCGAACCCAGGTCTCCCGCATTGGAGGCAGATGCTTTAACCTCTGAGCCACCAGGGAAGCCCTCATACCCAAAATAGCAAAATATAAATCCAAGTCCCTTTCACTGTAAACTTTGATTGATTTACCCTTGTACAAATTTAAAAGGACAGAGGAGGAAACAAACTATTGTATCAGTTCAGTTCAGTCGCTCAGTCGTGTCCCATTCTTTGTATCAGTTTAGTTCAGTTCGGTCGCTCAGTCGTGTCCGACTCTTTGCAACCCCATGAATGGCAGCGCGCCAGGCCTCCCTGTCCATCACCGACTCCCGGAGTTCGCTCAGACTCACGTCCATTGAGTCAGTGATGCCATCCAGCCATCTCATCCTCGGTCGTCCCCTTCTCCTCCTGCCCCCAATCCCTCCCAGCATCAGAGTCTTAATTTAGGTGTAACTCCGTTGGGGGCGCGGGGGAGATGACTGCTTCCTCAATTGGGGACATTGCTGTGTGGACCAGAGTTGTAATGGATTGACATAATATGAGAAATAAGGTACTTAATGTTAAGATACTTGAGTTCCACGAGTTTGGTTGATTTATTTAAAAAACTTTGTTGAATATTCTTATGAAACACCGACTAGAAATGGACCGACTAGAAAACTCACAAAGGTGTTGAGTTTTTATAACTTATTAATACAAGTGATGATATCTATCTCTTATTACTGGCTTTATTTCAATCGGGTATCAATAATATGCACCAAATCATTTTACTCAAATCACTGTAACAATCCAAGGCTACTCTGGCAACCCTGCCCAAACCAGGAGGAGAAGTTCTTCAACTCTGAGCCCTCAGAAATGGTGTTCATTACCCTTGATGACCCAGGTGTGAAGATTTACAGTGAGTGATGAGACTTGTTATTGTGCTGGAATTTAGTCCATGATAATTTGCTCTGAGCCAGTTCTTACTAAAGGAAATATCCACATTTATTTTCATAAATGTTGAAATATCCACATTTAGTTTCATAAATTGTTGGCCAAAGAACAGCCTCCTTTTTC
Organism: Nanger dama; assembly: GCA_917880005.1. Taxonomy (NCBI): domain Eukaryota; kingdom Metazoa; phylum Chordata; class Mammalia; order Artiodactyla; family Bovidae; genus Nanger; species Nanger dama. The sequence goes on from CAKJTW010000007.1 coordinate 46,567,579, forward strand.
TCCTGCTCCGTACAAAGGCCTAGAGACCTGCTGGGGTATTTAGGGACAATGAAAGATGGCTGGCTAATGTACAAAGATGTAAGCTTTATTCCCTCACTATCTCATAGGATGATCTTTGGATAGGTCTCAACACCTGCTGTCTACCTTATCACCTGTGAAATGGAAGAATCAAATGAAAGTGGTCTCAAAGTTTCCCTCAGGTTCTGAGATTTGATGCTACTGTCTGTCCCCAATATAAGAAAAGTCTAACTACCATCTAGTGGAGAAATGAAAGAATTTACCAAGATACAACATACTTTCTAACACCTGAAAATAAAACCAGCCAAATGAAAAACAGAAAATACTTTCCCCATTGAAAAAGCAGACTTTGGTCAAAGCTTAGTAAGTAGATCCTACATTTCTCTTTTGGGTGGATTTTGCATGAAAAAGTTAAGACTTCTTTATTCACTGAAGGGAATAATTTTTTTAAAACTTGGACATTCAAACCTATGATAAGGAAGACCTGTACACTTCCAGATATTTCTTAGAAAGGAAAATTGTCAAAAATTTCTAGATAGCACCCTGATTGTTTTGTCATAAGAAATCTGCTCTTAGTAAAGAATAGTACAGAAACAGAAAATATGAATGTTGAAGGAAATTTTTAGAGATTTTCACAGTCATAAGGTTTGTCAATGAGGATTGATGCTGCTGCTGGGTTCTAGGACCCTCTTGTTGTATATGAGACTCAAGCTGAGGATCAAGTGACAAATAATAAAGCAAGATGATAGACAGATAGATATATCAAAGAGTAAATAATACAAGAAAAATTGTGGGGACTTCCTAGCGGTCCAGAGTTAAGGAGTCACCTTCCAGTGAGGGAGATATGTGTTCCATCCCTGGCCGGGGAACTAAGGCCCCACATGCCTCGGGGCACCTGGGCCCACGCGCCACAACTAGAAAGAAGCCTTGTGCTGCAACAGGCAACTAAGGCCTGACACAGCCAAATAAAAACAAATATATCTTTTTAAAATTGTGGACACAGCAGGGGAAGGAGAGGATGGGATCAATAGAGCATTGATATATACACTCACGTGCAAAATAGATGGCTAGTGGGAAATTGCTGTATAACACAGGGAGCCCAGCCTGGCACTCTGTGGTGACCTAGAGGGGTGGGCTGAGGGGAGGGGAGCAAGAGGGAGGGGATATATGTATAATCATAGCTGATTTGAGTTGTTGTGCGGCAGAAACCAACACAGCAGCATAAAGCAATTTCCTCCAATTAAAAAACAAATTTTTTTAAAAAGAAAAAAAAATGTAGATGGATGGTAAGGAGTCATGTTGCTCCAGATGTAAGAGATGGCACGATTTCTGCATTTTATTACCAAGGATACCGTTCACTTCCTTGTCACTGAATGCCTTGAATCCTTCCCTTAGTTGATAAATAGACCAATACCATTTGGGTGTCTTTCTAATTTATGGTGAATGACATGAGAGAGTACCTGCTGGACTCAAGTTCAGTTCAGTTCAGTCGCTCAGTTGTGTCTGACCCTTTGTGACCCCATGGACTGCAGCATGCCAGGCTTCCTTGTCCATCAGCAACTCCCAGAGCTTACTCAAACTCATGTCCATCGAGTTGGAGTCAAGAAAGATAAATCACAGAACCTCCAGAGCTTTGGGACAAGTGTTAGATATTCTACTGTATCAACATTTTATACTGAAGAAAATAGACTGCTAAGGGCTAACTTCTCCAAGCTGGGTAAGAAGGACACTGGTTTCTCCTTTATCAGCTGAAAATGTTCTTTTCTACTGTGGATGAGCAGTCTGGGAGGTAGGTGAAATTAGAAGATTGTGGAACACTAAATTATACCTCGGTCTTGGTCCAGATATGCAACTATGAGACAAGTCTGTTCTGATATGTTACTAGGGTGTTTCTGTAACCCCAGGCACATAACACCTTCCAATATTCACAAGTCATCTCAGGTTTTGGTTCCTTGTAAATGATCCCTGGACCCTAAAACATCATCACTGTGAAATGGAGACGTTGGCATTGGTACCAAAACAAACACAACCAACATAGGGTCTATATGGTTGAATATTTCAACAAATTAAACAATTTCAAAAAAGGATAACCTCCAATTAAAATAAATAAATTTATTTTTTAAAAAGATTCTCTGTCTAGCAGTGCTTTGAAGGAGAGCAATCTGTTGTATCATGATTCTCAAGTGATTGATGAACGCTTGAAAACTACTTCTAATTATCATTCATTCAACAGGTATTTACGGGGTGTTTACTTAGGCCACCCGCAGCAGTAATAGCAAAAATAGCATGTTATCGTTCTGTATAAAGGCTGCTGCAGACCAGCTGTCAGAAGGGCATGGACTCTAGTCATCACTGTTATCTCTGCTCCTTTATTTGGTCTGTGTGTGTACCAATTCAAGACCCTCCTTTAGGGTTAAAATTGCTTTATTAATATACCCTGGTGCATTGTTCTTCTGGTTAAAAATCGAATTGCTTTATATAAATGAACAGAACACAAGATTTTTTTTTGAGTCATCTATCCAGTCAACTTAGCAGTGATTTCCATACTTGATTGAGAGTGAAAGGCAAAAGCATTAGGTTTCTGCAGCTCAGTGGGTAAAGTGTCTGCCTACAATGTGGGAGACCCGGGTTCGATCCCTGGGTTGGGAAGATCCTCTGGAGAAGGAAATGGCAACCCAGTCCAGTACTCTTGCCTGGAAAATCCCATGGACGGAGGAGCCTGATAGGCTACTACAGTCCATGGGGTTGCAGAGTCGGACACGACTGAGCGACTTCACTCACTCACTCATCGTTGAGGTGGGTTTTCCTGGTGGCTCAGATGGTAAAGAATTTGCCTGCAGTGTAGGAGATCCAGGTTTGATCCCTGGGTTGGGAAGATCCCCGGGTTGGGAAGATCCCCTGGAGAAGGGGAATGGCTGCCCACTCTAATATTCCTCCCTGGAGAACCTCATAGATGAAGGAATCTGGTGGGATAGAGTCCATGGGGTCACAAAGAGCTGGACATGATTGAGTGACTAAGCACTTCTGCCTTTGGGGTACAGATGAGTACCCCAATGAATGAGTAGGCAGGGTCTGACCCCTCACTTATTTCAATCAGAACAGTTCTAAAACAGGAGGTCTTTAGTCCCATCTTTCACGTCAGGGGTCACCTGTTGGCAGCCTTGAGGTTTTTCCTGCAAGTTGTTAACCTACCCGAGCGAGGAAAAAGAGCTGATCTTCCGAAGAACTGCCTCTTCCTTGATCCATGACTCTCATCTCACAAAAGTGAAATGTGAGCTAGCATCTACAGGCTATTTAAGATACATATGTGGTTGCTTCCTAGGTCATTCCGCTGTTACTTCTGTGATATATCCACTATTTCCTTTTTTCTATTACCGAAGTCTCACAAAACTTCCTTAGTTCCTCAAAACCTGCTACATGGTGAGGAAGCAAAGAAAATGTTCACGTTTCACATGGATGTCAGACTTAATGACGCAGCCTCAGGGATCAGAGCGCTGTGAGTTAAGATCCTATTCTGGTATTCTCTAGCATTAGCAGGACCATGGGCAAGTTAGTGAGCTCCTCTCTTTCTCAACATCCTTTATCTGCAAAACACAAACCCCTGCAGTCTTTATAATGAGCAGATGGTTTGCTTTTGGAGGGTTAAATCCCATAATGTGTGTGAAGCACTTCGCCCAGTGCCTGGCCACCTGGTAAAGAGTTCATGGAATGGAAGCTATTACTGTCGCCACAAGCAGAGATATGAATGCTAAAATGTCTTCCTAAGAAAGCTGATTCTAAATTATAACATGAACACTTCCATTGCTTCCTCTGATTGTCTTGCTCTTCCTGATCCTTGAGGGAGTCTGTAGAGAAACCTGCTATAAGGGGTCGTGTGGCTTCTTGGCAATATGTTTTGCAGTGACAAATATTGATTTACTAATAATATGGGCTGTAACCACAGGTAGAAAATAGGACAAAAAGAGGATGGAATGACTACAGTGATCACCTTTCCTGGACAGAGACCTCAGAATATTGACCTTGTCATGGGACTCTCCTTGTCATGTTACAGTTTGACAGAATCTTGATAAATAATCAAATTCCCTCCTTCACTTCATAAGTGGGAAACTGAGGTCCCCATGTGAGAGACAGAACCAGGACTAGATTCTATACAATAGTCTATATATTTGATTATGAAACTTCAAAAATCACAAATGTAGAAAGACTAGAATCACAAAGTTTTATATGCTCATCACCTATCTTCAATAGTTATCAACCCATTTCCTCTGTTGAAAAGCCAGATTTCCATCTGAGTCTGGGTTGGAACGATCCCCTGGACAAAGAAATGGAAACTCACTGCAGTATTCTTGCCTGGGAAATCCCATGGACAGAGGAGCCTGGTGGGCTACAGTCCACGGGGTCACAAAGATATGGAACAACTTAGTGACTAAATAAGACCTTGTTTTCTTTGGAATCCTAACTCTATAATTATAGTCACTGAAATCCCCTGCAATGCGGGAGATGCAGGTTTGACCCCTGGATTGGGAAGATTCCCTGGAGGAGTAAGTGGGAACCCACTTCAGTGTTCTTGCCTGGAAATCCCATGGACAGAGGAGCATGGTGGGCTACAGTCCATCGGGTCACAATGAGTTGGACACAACTGATGCGACTTAGCATGCACACTCAAGCTGGTATGATTTATCCTCCTTCACAGAGCTCTTCAGCAACAGTATCTTACCGAGCAACTCCCGGGCAAAGGACCAGAAAGAGGACATGGCCTGACAAACAAAGGCAGGCTGTCAATAAATGTCTAAACTGTAGAAAATCTGCCCAAGTTATTTTTACAACAGCCTGGAAAGCACAGACTTATTATGAAAGGCACTGCTCCTTTAAAATACTCACTGATCCCACCCAGATCTTGCACCCTGGCCAAATGCCTAGCCACTCTTGCTTTAATTTAGTCTAAGAGACATGAGTAGAGAATTACAAAAGATCTAAAGGGAAAGACAATTCTTATTTCCCACCTAACAGAACAATATCAAATAGTCAGCTCCATCCTCAGCAATGGTCCTTGCTGTTGGCACTTGCTTAACCAGTCTTTAATTCCTGCTTGATAAACTTTATAAGGTAAGACGTGACTGTTCTGTTTTAATCACTTGAAACTAGTTCAGACATCTAGAAACTGTGGAAGACTAAACAGTTTACATATTTATTATGTGAAGAAAGCATATCAGATTTTTTTATCCTTTGTTATTACTTTAATTATATTATCAGGGAAATAATAATTGTTAAAATGTAGAAATGTAAATTTTAAAGCTATTTTAAAATTTATTTTTAATTTATAGCCTACTGTGTAGCATTGTTATACTGTTAATATCTTTTGGGACTTTTTTTCTTAATTTGGACACGTTTTTATAACTCCGTAGTCACTGCAGAATGCTTTATAACATGGTAAGTTTAGTGATTTGGATAAAGTATCCAATCACTTTATCTTCATGGCAAAACAAATGAGATGCAAACATTGTGAATAAAATTAGTAAACTTTGCTGAAAGATAATGTTATTTCCAAAAAGTCATAAAATATAAGTTCTCTTGGATTTATTGATCCTGATAAATTTCGCACAAAAAAGCCAAAACTATGGCATTTGACTAAAGGTAACAATTGTTTCTGCATTTATGAAATGCAAACTGTAGTAAGCACAGAGGTTTATATTTCCTTTATTTAACTAATGACTCTTTTCCCCTGAAACCTATTTTGTTTGTATATAACATCTAAATGAAAAAAAGGTGGGAAGTATTAAAACTGAGGCAAAATAAAGCATGACAAAAGGGATCCAAAATGAGTGGGCTTTTAAGATATTAAACTAATAAGAGATTTCAGGATGATAGTATAACTGAAAAACTAGAGAAAGTGTAAGGGTGTCCTCTGGCTAATATCGGAAAGCAACAACATGACTTTGGTTTCAGAGAACTAGAGAAAAAATGTCAGAACAAATAGTAGTAAAGTATGAGATACTGTGATCATTGCTAATGAATCAGTGTGTTAGGGAACATTATATATATATAAGGTTTCAGTTATGAATTCATAATTACCTGTCAACAAATTGTCTAAGCAAGTGCCTAGTTTAGGGGAAAGATAGCTATTTAAAGCCAGCATTTCTGAAGCCCAAAATGAGGCCTGCAAATAAGAGAAATAGTGGTTTTCATCTCAGGATCCTGCATGGGAATCCCCTTCTTTAGGTTTTTGAAGAGTTGTCTTGATCTACAGGCTACAAGCTTGTAAAATCTCTCTTGTTCTCAATGAAATTAAATTTTCAGTCTCTTATTTCCAGCACGTCTGAGAACTTCTTTAAGTACAAGGATCAACAAAAAAGAAGTCATGTGTAATACCAGGGACATGATGCTATACATCTCCCCCTCTGAAAATGTAACGGCGGCTGCGTTTTTGCTGCACAGCTTTGAATATGAAATGTGAAAGTGTTAGTGGCTCAGTCATGTCTGGCTCTTTGCCATCCCGTGGACTGTAGCCCACCAGGCTCCTCTGTCTGTGGGATTCTCCAGGCAAGAGTGCAGGCGTGTGTAGCCCCTCTTGTCTCCAGGCGATCTTCCCAATGCAAGGATTGAACCGGGTCTCCTGCATTGCAGGCAGATTCTTTACCTTCTGAGCCACCAGGGAAGTCCCCTTTAATACCTAGCTGTCTCCAAATCTTAGCATACCTGGTCTGAAGAGCAGTGAACATTTGGTCAGTTGCATTTGAGGCAAATGCCAAGAGATATGGGGCTTCCCTGGTGGCTCAGACAGTAAAGAATCTGCCTGCAATACAGGACACATGATTTTGACCCCTGGGTTAGGAAGATCCCCTGGAGAAGGGAATGTCGACCCATTCCAATATTCTTGCCTGGAGAATTCCATGGGCAGAGGAGCCTGGCGGGCTACAGTCCGTGAGGTCACAAAGAGCTGGACATGACTGAGCGACTAAGCACACACACACACACACACACACACACACACACACACACACTTGGTCATACTGATACAAAGTCAGCTTAGTAAACTTCCTGCTAATCGAGGCTATTCGAGGAGAAGACTATGGCATGGAGCCCTCCACTGATTCATCCCCAATCCGATAGCTTTGCTTCTCACTGGGGCTTCTCCATCTGGCATGTAGGAAGAAGTCAGTCTCCCATCTCATTCCTTACTGCCTTAGCATGTATTTCCGGCCCCCACCACCGGCCCCACCCCATTGAGAGTCTGGAAAAATCATGCTCATGATTTCCCAGATTACCATTCCCTGAAGGCAAGGTGCCAAAGAGGGAAAGCATGATTCTTTTTCCAGAACTTCTAAAGTCTATACACTTCAAGCTGGCAAGCATTTCCAAACCATGCAAAACGTGGGGTTCAAAATAAGCCTTCTTACTTCCATTCTCAGGTACATTGAGCTAGCCACACATGAGTCTTCCTTTGCCAGGGAAGCCTGTGGCTTTTAGAGGCATTTGGTACATAGCTGGGCTTACTGAGCGCTGAAAATTGCTGAAGATTTAAATACAGGATTATATTTTAATCTACCCAGAAAAATAGTTTCACAGGGCCTTTCAGAGGAGATGCTTCCTGATTTCAAGTCCTATATATCGGTCCAGTAGTTCTTCCAGCTAACACTTAGCAAATTTGTTTCCTTTTTTTTTTTTGGTCTTATACTCTTTTGACTAACTGGATATGCATCTGTAGGACAGCTTGAAACTCCAGTGGAGATGAAGTTAACAAAGTAAATGTAAAAAATGGGGTTCTGTGGAAACAGAGGGCAAATTCAATTTTTGACGACCTCTGAACTCACTGAAATTGTGCATGTAATAGTAAGACTGAAATCATGGTGGCTCTCTACAACCCTGTAAAAATATTGGCATGGTCAGGAGTTAGTTATAATGAAAATGGATAAAACAACCTTGTAGCAATCTGATACTACCTTGGAGAATATGGATATGTCAAACAGACCCTGTGATTGAAACACAGTCATCATATAGAGTGGGGCTGAAGTGTTTTGAAATAGCTCTCCCCTCTCCTGCGACCCATAATATAATGGGAAATTCAGACTACTTGGATGTAATTCTTTGAATATACAAAAATATTCATTAATAGAAATTTGGTTGTGTCGCCATGGTTTATTTAGATTAGGAACTTTAAAAAATCTCCATGTGGATAATTCTCCATAAGTATGAATGAAAAACCCTTTTCTCTTTCTGCATGCTAGCTTCCAATTTTATGGGCTTGAAATTAAAAATAGCAAACTCTATATCTTATTAAAGTATTTATAACTGATTTTTTAAATTAAAGGTGCTACACGGCGGATGATTTTTCACCATCCATCATAATGTGGAACGGACATTTTGTCCTCTATCTCCTGCTTTTGCCAGCTTTTATGAGTCAAGCAATATATGGACAAAGAAAGAAAGGCTCAAAGACCAATTTACTTGCAAGGAAAAATCTCCAGGGTAAAAAAAATGTTTTATCTTTGTTAGTTTTAGTTTCTTAAAGCCCTAATATGAATTTTTCCAAATAGCACTTGGTATAAACAGCAAACCACATATTTATGTATATATGTGATATTCTATTTTGATATGATCATAAGGCACCTGACGTACTTACGGAGCATACTTATATGGGTACTTACAGAGCATACTTAAATGGGCACAACAGAGAATGCCACTCGCATAGATAAAGAAACTGAGGCCCAGAAGGTGAAGTGGCATGCTTGAGGCTGCAGGCAAATTAACTAGCAAGTCACAGAGCTAGGACTGAACCTTCAGTTCTCACTATGAGGTTTCTTTGTCCCTCAGCACTGCTGCAATGCGATCCATCCAGTCATTTTCTCCCTTGATTTAAAAAATGTCAAAAAAATTTTTTTTTCACCCAAACAAGATGGGGCCTCATCAATATGTTACACAATCTGAGAGTGAGGCAGAGTATTATTTACTTCTAGACAACTTTGCCTAGCGTTTGTTGAATTTTTTAAACTACAACGTACTTTCTTTTCCTCTCACTTTAAGTAAGTTTTACTTTGGGAAGATGCTCAGAATATATGGTATTTTCTTTGCTTTTGATTTGCATTATTTTAGAAGAGGAAAAGAATTTGAAGACTTGGAAAGATTTAGTTATTTACTATGTCAGCCCACTCTCTAAGGTGTCTCTCTTTTTCACTTCCTTCTCCTCTTGGAAAGCAGCTATTCAGACCACATGCCTCAGGGCTTTCTTTATGCAAAGTTGTTTTACAAGTGGGGACAAGGATGCTGCCTAATCTATTTGCTCTATTTCAGACTCCACGTGCTTCATAGATCTTGTCTTCATCGTGGACAGCTCTGAAAGTTCCAAAATTTTTCTCTTTGACAAACAAAAGATTTTGTGGGTAGCTTGAGTGACAAGATATTTCAGTTGACCCCAGTTGGCTCCTTGAAATATGACATCAAATTGGCAGCCCTTCAGTTCAGCAGTTCTGTCCAAATTGATCCACCTTTTTCCTCCTGGAAGGATCTACAGACTTTTAAACAGAGGGTCAAGTCTATGAATTTCATTGGGCAAGGTACTTTCTCTTATTATGCCATTGCCAATGCTACGAGGCTACTTAAGAGAGAAGGGCGCAAGGATGGCGTGAAAGTGGCTGTGCTGATGACCGATGGCATTGACCACCCAAAGAATCCAGATGTTCAAAGTATTTCTGAAGATGCCAGAACTGCAGGAATATTATTTATCACCATTGGACTTTCTACTGTAGTCAATGAAACCAAACTGCGCTTGGTATCTGGGGATTTACCCAGTGTACCCATTCTCCTGTTGAATGATTCAACCCTTGTCGACAAAATTCAGGATCGCCTGGTAGGTACCTAATGTGTTGATTTTATATATATTTCTTGTTATAATGCTGACAATTTGTTCACAAATTCTGAAAGGATAATAGGTCAAAAAGATGAAAGGGAAAAAATCTACCTTTGAAATGGAAAGAAGAATCTTTCTGATGTGGCTCTATATTCTTGACAGTTTGCACCACATAAACTGGGGAGGTCCAAGGTTAATTCTCTGTAATTGCATTCCTAGCTTTACTATCAGCCAATGCTGAAGATTTTGGAAGGATACACTTCCAGTCATCCATCTGGGACTCCTGTTTGTGCATCGTGGGCTCAGTGAACACTGCTGACTTGTATTTGACTTGTGATCAAATTGCAGTCTGCCATATTTGTCTTAAGTTCTTTTTTTCCTGTTCCACTTGTGCAGAAATATCTTTTGACCCTTTGTCTCACCATTTGCCATATTATGTTCAAGTGAAGGTCACACACTTCTATTTTGAAAATTTATCTCATTGCTTCCAAGGTGTTAACAAGGTCATCTAATTTTAGGTCACGATTGGCGGTATCACTACTTGTCTTTATTGGTTGTAAGAACCCTTCCTCCCTGCCAGGGGGAACAGGAGACAAAGCAATCAAAACAAAATTCCTCTTCACCACATTTCTCAAGGAGGAACTCCTGGAGATAAGGCCATTGCTTTGTTAATTGTCAAAAAATTTTCTTAAAAATGCTGATTAAAAAAAATTCTTGACAGGAGGACTAGGCTGATGTGTCCTTTAGGTCCTGAGTACTTCATATGGCTCTTTGCTATCGATTGAAGAAACCTCAGGCCCTCTTTCAGAGATTGTCTTGCTCCTTTTGTCCTTTCTCTCAATTCTTTTTCCCAACATTACTTTGATTTTGTTATTCTCAGGTGCTTTTAGCACGAGATGCTGAGTTTTTCTTACCTAAATCATAGTGATTATGTCTTGAGTGCTGTGTATTAGGCATTGCTCTGAGTGCTTTATATATTTTATTTTATTTAATGTTGACAACAATCTTATGATGTAGGTACTTTTATTATCTCCATTTTATAGCTGAAAATTTAAGACCAGGCAAAGACCCCACAGTCTGCATGCTTGACCCTCTAAAGTTACACTGGGAGAGAAGAGAGTAATTTTTTTAAAGGTTTTCTCAAGCAAAAATTCCTTGAAACAGTTAAGAAACATCCCTCCTCCAAAATCTACTGCTGTTTTTAGCCTTTTGAAACTTGGGCATTAAGGGAAGACGAGGGGGCAGTTCTGCCTAGACCTCGGACTATGGGCTCAGCCCCAGGTACCTGGGGTGAATGCTTACGTGAGCATCTCTTGCGCAGGAAAGGGAACGTGCAGGGGGTCAGGCTAACTGCCTAGCCCTGCCTGTACCTAATTTGAGTCCTCACCACTGAATGGGACAGAAGTTTCTAGCATGTGCAGGAAAGAGCCCTCCGGTTGTGATAATGAGTCACCTGCTGCTGCCTGGAGAAGACACAGGACAGGCAGCTCCTTGTTTGGCCAGATGTGTCAGCTCAAGAGGTTCATACTCCCTCCAGACACGCCCTGGCTAAGAACCCCTGCCCAACTGAGAGCGCAGGCTCTTGGCAGTACATCCGAAGCAAAACTGTTTTTGGGGAAACTGAAAAATGACCAAGCCATCCTAATGACTCTGCTCTTCCGTAGCATCCTCTGGTTTCGGCTTGTTTGTTCAGATGGAAGCTCTGTGAACAAGCCATTTCTTAGAAGGAGGTGCTGCTTTCCAAACAAATTGCAGGATCCAAACAGCTCATGGGGGGTTTTCAAAGAGATATATACTCAGTATCAATGTTTCAAATGGCCACTGTCTAGGAAGCAAAACTGGACTTTTGCTCAGACTATTTGAAAAAGTCCTTATCTAATCTGTTTCTATTACATCTGTAGTTCAATTTTTTTAAACTTTTTATTTAGAAATAATCATGAACTTGACTTAAAAGAATGTTACTTATGTATTAAGTACAAAACTTCATCTACTTTAAGTGCAAAATTCCGTGAGTTTTTCTAGATGTATTCACCCATGAAACCACCAGCACAAATAGGATATGGAACATTTCCATCATCTCTAAAAGTTTCCTTATGCCTCTTTGCAATACATGCATCCCTTGTTCCTCATGTACTACTGACCTGACTTGTCAACCTGAATTAGTGTCCATCTTCTAGAATTTCATATAAACAAGCTACCATCGTGTGTCAGGTTCATACTCCCAGTGTAATGATCCTGAAATTCATCTGGGTGGTTTTTGTATTATCAGTTTATTCTTTTCATTGCAGAGTAGACTTTAGTTGAATTTATGGACAGGAGTGTACATAGTGAATAGATTTTGCAGGAGCCCAGACAAATCAGGAAATCGTTGCATGTTCCTTGGTGCCTCTATCAGGGAGTGCCACCTAAGAACCTCTGGAAACAATGGTTCTAAATTACCCAAGAGAGACCTGATGACTCCAAGAAGAAAATATTTGTATTTCTGTTTTATTATGATTTACAGAACAGTACTGAACCCTAGAGAAACACATTCAAACCAACCTTCTGGATATATTACTTGGTCCTTTAAAAGAGCATGAGAGAGTATGTGGATATTTAAAAAAATTCTTTATTACCTTTGACATTAAACTTTTAAAAAGTCTTTATGGGAATAACAATTGTAACAAATTGGTCTCTTTATTTGGAGAGTACTAAGAAAAACATTAATTTAGTGCGTCTTCCCCCTCACAGAGCAAGAAGGGATCAACCTCAGCATTTCTGTGTCATCTTTAGAACCCTAGGCTTCACTGATTTATTAGGATGGTCCACTTCCCGGTTTTCCCAGGCCTCCTCTGCTTAGAGCCTTATTTCTGTTCTCTGAGATTTGATAATGGCTCTTCTGCTATATTAAGTTGCAAATATTATTTTTGTCATGGGACTTGCAATCCTTGCCTACTAAGTCCTGTATTCTCACCCCCACTTGCTGTCATGCTGGTAACTTTGGCGCCTTCCTCACATTTCCTCTGTCCCCTTCTGAGAGCATTGACCTCATGGTCATTCACAAAATTGGCCATTCCAGTCTAGACTTCTTTTTTCCCCACATATCTACCATCATAAAACTCTGACTCTGTTAATAAAATGCCCCTTCTTTTTGCTCTGATGAGGTCCTTTCTCTATTTATACTTTGTCATTTAAATCACAGTATCCACCTAGACTTTCACTGAACACGCCCTTCCCTCTGGCTTTGACCACGTTTTTCCCACCTGTTCTCCACACGGCCTGCCTCTCTGCTTAAGCAAAATGCCTTACCACTCTCCAAGCCTCCAGCTCAGTCCACTTTTTAAAAATGTCCCTCCTCAGTGCTTCCTTTGTCTGATTGCCCACATTGGTCTTTATGCCTTTTATCCTTATCAACTTTGACATATAGAACAACATTCCACTAATAAGTTGGTCCTTTGCATTCCTTTATTCAAAATCATCCAGAAGGCCAACCATTTCCAAACAACCATCCTGTTCCTCTTTCTCTGCCCGCCAAGTCTAGGCAGGCTCTCCTTCCCACACAGCTTGCTGTGCGGCATTCTCTATCACTGGGGTTTATGGACTACAAGTGTCCTTAGGGAAAGCAGCTTTGTTCTTGTTTGAAACAGTCTTATCTATTGTGCGGTTTGGGTCCATTTTTGTTTCCACGGAAATATAAATTCAAACAAACACAAAAGCCAGTGAGTTCCAAAATAATTAGTTGCATTGTTACAGCTTTTAAGCCTCGTGGCACATACATTTAAAGGTAATGTGGCAAAGTGGAAATTGAATTTTCAAAGGAAAGGCTAAAAAGTATAAAATTACACATCTGCCTCACTAATGGCTAAATTCGTGAGTTTAAAATCAATAAGGACATTGCTTAGTATAAAAAGGTGATAAAGGGACACAACTTTGAATTTTTCTTTATTTCAGTAGCTATTTTACAATCTGACTTGAATTATTCGTTGCTTTACTGCCTCTCTTTCAGATTTTTTTTCCTTCTCTCCCTCTCAAACAAAACCAAGTTTCTGATGTATATTTTAAATATTTCCACAATTCAGATCATGTTCTAGGCATTCATCTTCAACTTTCTTTTTCATTCAACTTTTTAGGAAATTTATCTGTTAAAATATATAAATTCAATAGATGATTGATTTTAACTGCTGATGGTATTTTGCTTATTGATCCAATATGTTATTGATGGATATTTTATTTCAAATTTTTCACTATTAAAAAACAATGAATGCTGAACTATACAAGAATTTCTCTAGGGTGTGTCTGGAAAGTATATCAGGATCACAGGTGGAAGCCAGGACTTGTCCTCGGCAGCCTAGAGATAAAGTATGCAAATTTCAACTTTCTAGGCACAGCCAAATATTCTGGAGAGGGTAATGCTGTTTTACACTAAAATTGTCAGTTTAGCTGAGTTTCCATTGTCCACATGACCTACTAGTTCTTAAAGACACAAGTATACCATCTGCTTTCAGCCTGGGTTTACTTTGCCTAGTAATTTAAAATCACGGGGGTAGGGCAAGAGAAAGAGAGCATAGTTGAGATGCTGATTTTGGTAGACACAGTCTGTGGCCAGAGTTGGACTGCTCCCAATACCACGGGGTCAAGCGTCTTTGTTTTATAGACATGGAAAATGAACTGGAGGGATTATATGACTTGCCCATGGTCAGGTGCCTAGATAATGGTGGAAGCAGGATGAAAATCCTAGATGACACTTAATTCCTAGTCCAAATTTTGCTCTGATTAAATCACCAGAACTACTTAAAGCATGTTGCTATATCTTCTCTAAACAATTCATTTGTATCAAAATAAACAGAGTAAAAACAAAACTAAGAGGATGCAGAGTCTTCTGTAAAGGTACAACTCTGACTTATCTTTAGCTTCCTCATTACATTCTTTAACAACAAATATTCTAGTGCTTTTTGCTTCCATTTTCTATTTTATCATGTGTGAGCTGCCCTCAGATTCAGTCATAAGGCATTAATTTGACACATATATTCTACCTTCAGAGAGTAATAATTCTATCTGCAAACATAGCTTGTGTCCACTGATTCAGACACGATCTTCGGTACACTTTTCAGGTAATAATACCCCACTGAATTGGAGTGTAGTAGTGAGGTCTACAGGTCTGACAAAAACCACATTGCAAATTTCTCTAAACTTATGAATTGAAAGTAGTTTTGAAAAATATTCTGGCTAATTCATCTCTGTGTGGTTAAGTAGGAAATAGTGCTGAGTTTGGTCAGGTAGCTCAGCCCAAGAGTGTGACCTTGGGTAAGTCACAGCACTGTGTCTCAAGTTTCTTTATGACAGAATGAGCCACTGGACCACCCTGACTTCTAAGGCTCATTAATATTTCATGAAGTTATCACCCTAAAATTAATGTCCTAATGCTAAACAATAAATGCACATCTGTATAGGGATAAAATAGCTTCCCTGATAGCTCAGATGGTAAAGAATCTGCCTGCAATGCAGGACAACCCCATTCAATTCCTGGGTCAGAAAGATCCCTGGAGAAAGGATAGGCTACACACTGCAGTATTCTCAGTCTTCCCTCGTGGCTTAGATGTTAAAGAATCCAACCCGCCTGCAATGCGGGAGACCTGGGTTCGATCCCTGGGTTGGGAAGATCCCCTGTAGGAGGGCATGGCAACCTATTCCAGTATTCTTACCTGGAGAAAGCCCATGTACAGAGGAGCCTGGTGGGCTACAGTCCTTGGGGGTTGTGAAGAGCTGGACACGACTGAACGACTAAGCACAGCACAGCACATAGGGACAGAAAAATAGAGAAGAGAAGATACACAATTACATAAGTCTTTGTAAATAAAAGAAAGAAAATTCTCATTATGGCTGATTGAGCTTGTAGCCAAACTATGGAGATTTTAGAGCTGATAAAAACAAACAAGAGAGAAAACATGGGATGCAATGAGATGAAGTTTCCAGAAAAAAATTATTTTTAATGAATGTTAGTATCCTTCATGTCTTCTATTAGTATATGGCTCAGAGTGCTCCTTGGGTGGCTGGCTGGGGTTTTACTGCTTTTATAAGGTTAAAAGGCTGAATTGCTATTCTTCTTAGAAATTGCATATCCCATTGGGAATAATTAAGGCTAATAAGAAGCTGGAAGCAGAATCATGAATTGAGTTAATGTTTCATTCTTTTTCCCTCCTAGGATATCTTATTTGAAAAGAAGGTAAGCACCACATGCTTTGATTACTATGAATTACTCTAAAACGCTCACATAATCAAATCAGCATTATAATTCACATTAGAAGGTAAGGTGTGACTAAATAAAAATCCTTACTTTTTTAAAATGAGCTTGAGCTGCTCTATTTTGAGCCAGCCACTTGATTTCTTTTATGTTGCCATATTCACTGCAGGTTGGAAATTTTAGAAAAAGTAGGAAATATTTAAATGATTTTAGAGAGTGGTTTTAGAAACCAGTGATAAAGCACATGGTACAGTTTTGCTTACTTTGATACTGCTTCCTTCATCCTAACTGTGTCTCAATACCCACTGTTCATGAGAGTCCTCCACTCTAGGACGCCTTGAGTTGGCCAGGATGAAGTAGTGTTCCTGGCTAATGGACAGGGCTCAGAGTCACCCCTGCTGCCTGATGACTGACTAAGCTCACTCTCCTCCCTGATGGTGGCCACCAGACCAACTGGCGAAGGAAGCTGGCTAATATTGGTTGGACAGTACTCAGCACAACTGATGACCATGAGCTTGCTGAGGACTGCTGTACTGGACGTACGTTTCTGGGTAGAGGGTTTAGAACATCTGAACTTAGTTCGAGAAATTGCTTCTTTAACATGAGGACACTTATAAGTAGTATCACACAAAATACTTAGGAGCCAACCAAAGCTTGTAGAGAACCATGCTTCACTGAATCATACATGGTCAGATACATCACTATTTTATGTACCATTTACAGAGATTTTTTTAAAAGCTCTCTGCCAATTAAAATATGATACAGTGCCTTCTTATGAGTCATAATTTTTAATTTTGTACTTAAGGCAAGAGTCTTTTCAGATATACTTAGATATAGATTTTTAAATCCTGTATCGCTTTTGTGCATACTTAAGAGAGAAAATATAAGCAAACGAAATTGGTTATTTCTGCAACTTCTTTGCATTCAAAGTCAAAGTCTTCTGAGTCACCTTCTGTCTCAGAGTCATTGCTGCCCTGGCTTTTGCACACAATACCAGCCCCTGTGCCACACAAAGTATAGACGACACAGCATTTCTTCAAGTGCTCTGGTTGTGCCTTTGGAGTTTTCTTCCATCTCCTTCTGGAAGAGTGGGAGGGCATGTGCAGAAAACACCTGTTTCATCCTGGTCAAGCCTGACTCATAGAATACTTCTTCTGATTTCAAAGATGTGAAAATAAGACAAAAGATGCATTTCCAAATTGATAAACTATGGTTTAAATCAAAATTTTTCCTTTGTTGAGTAAAGCAGTATTTGATATTTGCATATTATTGACCCTGGCTGTGTTATATAGAAGAAAAACAGCAGAAATTCCAAAAGTCCACTGAAAATGTTTTTTTTCTCGTTTTAACTGAGGAGTAGATGTTATATTAATACATCTATTTTTTAATGGAGGTCTATTTTTAACCATGCCAACATTTAATACTTTATTAGCTGGCTCTTCCTAGCTCAGAGTTTTCTTAGAAGAATTTAACAAAGAGAGCAAAAGCTCCATAAATTTTCAAGGTAAAGTTTCTTCATGGGAGTGCTCCATTTTGTTATATGTTGAATGAGATTTAATATGCTATATTTCACCGTGTGTTAACGTTGTGTTTCATTGTTGATTTAGTGTGAACGCAAGATTTGTGAATGTGAGAAGGGGGATCCCGGCGATCCAGGGCCTCCTGTGAGTATATTTCTGCTTTGAACTTAGGGTCAGCTCAGGAAGTCCTAGGCATGATACACTATCCTGAAAACACTGGGCTACTTTGTGCTGTTGAAAAGCAAACTGCAGCAAAACGGAAATGTTGTGTCTTTCTTTTATTCCTAAAGGGATACATTCTGTCCTAAGAAATAAGCTTGGGATTTTACTGACCTGAACTGAGGGCAGATTTGCCTTAAAATCAGATGTTCTTCCCACAAAGGATATTTCAGCATCTCTTCTGATGCGACAATACTGAAGTGAAAATATAGAGAAAGGGTTCTTATAGGTCCTCGGTGAGCTAGGCGAACCTTCATCCTACTTCCAATTACAAACAAGTGACTGCTCCAGAAGCTGTGTCTTCACAGTTAACCAAGTGCAACCCCAAAATGCCTAGTGGGGAGGAAGCTTGTTAGGGAGCTCTGGATGTTAGTGAATTGTGTGAAATGGAAGACACCACTTGGCAACTGGAGATAAATGGCAGGTTTGCTAACATGGTTCAGTACTTGACATGATAATCCCCAAAGACATGCGTACTTCCCTTACATTCTGCCCTAATACCTGGTAGGTGCCATGTCTATTCTGGGAAGGTGTTGGAAACGACATCACAATGACTGGAGATGCTAGACATTCCTCTAACACACGCTTTTAGACATCTCCATGATGCTCCTTCAGTTTTTCATTTTCTTCTGTGATTTCAAACTTAGCGATCAAGAGCCCAGAGGAGACATTTCACAGAAATGCATGAATAATGTTTTTGAACTGATGCTTGCGTTTGAGGGCAAGGAGGAAAATGTGCACAGTGAATTTCTTAGACTCAGACACATTTTCTTCTGAGTCTTGGGTCCAAAACTTATACGTTTTCAAATCATTCTACCAATCAAGGCATCAGAAGGAGAGAAAGTTTGTCTTAATTTTTTTCTTCAAAATACACACTAGATACATCACATGAAAATGTGGCAGTCAGTAGAATCTGACTTTGGTCAGAGCAGAGGTTTAACTTCTCCTTCCTATGCAGTCTTAGTTTATACTTGTTACACCAAGAAATGGGCAGGAAAGGTTTGCTTGGAATATTCAATTATGTTTTAGAAAAAGCAGAAAACTTATGATTGCTAAGCTAATCTGACCATTTCAGTCACTCAGTATTGTTGGAAGAGATTACTGTACCGTGTTTTTGTAGGGATAGCCATATGTGTATATGTGTATGTAGTCACTCTGCCGTGTCTGACTCTTTGGAACCCTCTAGACTGTGGCCTGTCAGTCCACAGCCATAGAACTATGTTATTTATCGAGTGTTCCCAAAACCAATTCACAGAAGAGTGAGATTTTTGGTGATTTGAGAATAGGAAAATAAAATGCCTCTCTGGAACAAAACTGAAGAACTCTCTTATCCTATCTTTTGAAACTCTCCCTTGGCTATCAGGGGAGAGAGACATTATCCTTTTTGAGCAAATCTAGAGAATCTGCCTACTCGAGACTGCCATCTTTCTGGTGTGTAGTAAGGGAAAGCAGAGTGGAATCTCTGCTTGGTAGGCAAAGTTTTGTTTTTATAATCTTCTCTCATTTTATGGGATGAAGCTGATAAGAAATTACTGTAACGTGTAGGAAACGAGTAGAATGTCTGTTCCAGATAATCTTTTTCCCCTTTGCCTTCAGGGTACACATGGAAACCCAGGTATCAAAGGTGAGCGAGGACCAAAAGGAAACACGGTAAATGACTAAACAGCTTTTCTTTACAGCAACGTATCTCCTTCTAGTTCTACTTAAAGAACAAAAATTAAGAAAACAAAACATTGTACTTTATGCCAATGCCAAAAAAATCTGATGATTCCTGTGAAGCATACAGGCTGTTTGCCTCCTGCATTATCTGTCTGGCTTGTATAAGCTTATATTTACAAATTCAGAGAAGCATATGGTCAATAAATTCAGGAAACCTAGGGAGCTGAATAAAGAGAAACTCATTCTTAAATAATGGCGGCCTAAATGGAGTACTACAATGTTTCATGAATCATTAATACATATTCCAAAACACATTGTGGTTGGCACTTGAGTTTTAAGAATTGAAACTCCTTTATGAATTCCTTAATTCTCTTTGTGTGCCATCCAAAAAGAAAATCTTTGATTTAAAAGATTATATCATTGTTAGGATGGTCTTTCAAGAGAACAGAAGAAATCGTAGGAGACAGATTAGCAAGTGTAACCATGTGAAAATTTAAAGAAAAATTATATTCAATGAAAAACAATAATTAAAATAAAGAGGAAGACATGTACGGAAATGTTTATGTCAAATACAATGGACGTTGAGGTAATTGCTATAATGCAATGTCCTAAATCACTTCAGGTGTGTCTGACTCTTTGTGACCCTATGAACTGTAGCCCACCAGGCTCCTCTGTCCATGGGATTCTCCGGGCAAGAATACTAGAGTGGGTTGCCATTTCCTTCTCTAGGGGATCTTCCTGACCCAGGAATCGAACCCATGTCTCTTAGTCTCCTGCACTGGCAGGAGGATTCTTTACCACAAGCACCACCTGGGAAGCCCTGCTATAATGCATAACAACTTTATAAAATAGGTGAGAAATGAAGAATTAAATGGTCAAAAGACACAAACAGTTCCAAGAGAGGAAATAACTCCAGTGAATAAAGAAATAGAAAATGTCTAATTTCACTGGATAATGGATGAAATTTAAAGACTGACAATGAGGTGCCCTTTTATACCAATTATTCACATTTTGGAAACTTTGGGCTCCAGGGCTCTTGGGGCGTTTTGGAGGGGGTGGTGGCAGGAAGTTCACATAGCTCATATCTAGTTCACATTGTTTTTCCTGTATTTTAAATTTTAAAGAGTTTCTTAAGGTAACTAACATAGCAATATTAAAACAATAATAACTAGCAATATGGTGGTGAAACTACTTTCTTTTTCATTGCAAGGGTAACTTGGCACAGACACAAACATTTTGGGGAAGCAATTAGGCACTACATAAGAAGCATTCAAATATTCAAAATTTTAATCCCAATAACTCCATTCCTGAGAATAGGTTTAGGGAGTTAATGAAAAATATAATAAGTTAGATGCATGAAAGCATTTTGCTAATTGCCTGCTTGCCAAAGAGAGGGAACGTAAAGTATTCTTGGGTGGCTTTACAACACACACAAAGTCACACTTACACCCCTACACTCACCCACTTTCTACGGATCTGAATTAATGCCATCACGTCTTCTTTTTGTTCTCTTAAATACCTGTTGTAAGTCTTTGTGACCATTTCATTTATTTGGCTTGTAATTGTGTGCCACATAATATATTTTCCTAAGTCTTGCTGAAATCAAGCAATCACTCTTAAGGACATTTTGGAAAACATTCCAGAGCCCCTTGGAGAAAAGCCAGAATGGCTGGCTCTGAGAGAGGGTACAATGGTCTATTTGAGAACAACGGCTGTGTTATTAAACTAGCATGCGAGTCTCGGCCTGAGCTGTGAAAACACACCTGCATTCTGTATCCTATACATCTGGCTTCACTTCAAAGGGCAAAGGCTATCTGAACTGCTGTTTTCTTCCTTAGACTGCATGGTGAGAATGTCAATCAGTGGTCAAGGTCAAAGATACTTTTCCCATTGGGCTGACCTATTAATCTGGGAATGCTGAAGCATGCATTTTATTGAGCAATCACTTGCTCTGCCAGGCTGTGGAATTTTGACTGAATTTTTTCTTGTCACAGGGTGATGCTCAAAAAGGGGAACCTGGAGAAAGAGGCCCAGGGGTATGTACATGACTGAAATGCCTTCCTAAGAAAGTAATCCCAGGATGCTAAGATTCAGTAACGGATCATTTTGACCCCTGCAGTGCAAGCGCAAACATGATTTATGTCTGCCTGTGGTCTGGATGGCTCAGACAGGCAATCAGACAGATGATGATCTCAGAAGCTGAAATGTGAGGAGAAAATACTCTATCCAAAAGGAGTGAGGATGGGACAGAGGGCTCCACCACTTGATGCCCCTTGATGCTCAAGTTGAGATTTGTGAAAGGCTCAAATGAGAAAAATATTTTGTTTTGCTTCTTGTGCTTTTTATAAAAAAAAAAAAGATTAAAGATCCGGGGAGTCTAAGAATGACATCATCTCAGCTATGGTTTTGTAAATCCAATTCTACAGGCAAAGGAAGAGATCATTCTGGTTGATTTATCATCCCTAAAATTAGATGATGTCAGAGACTGAACGACTGAGAAATAATTACAATACATTTCTTCTTTTGCATTTTCCTAGAGAACCGCAGTGGTGTAGCAAATAGCAGAGAGGTATACAGGAACTTAAAAGGAAGCTGTATTATGTTTCTCTCTCAGCTTATCCCCTTGGATGAAAAAGCCCAGGACCCAGACCCAGAGGTTTAAACAACACTTCTCTTGGTGTTTGTAATCAATGTCATGGAAAATCTGATAGAAAGCTTGATAAGCTCAATGGAAATTCCTTCAGAAATTTGTGTTATTCATTCAGGAAAGACTTCATTTTAGGTATGTTTTATGAATAAAGCATACTGTTAGTGAAAATAAAATTAAGACAAAGTACTTATTTTCAGGAAAATTCGTTATCTCAGAGGAGAGGTAAAACAGCTATAATATGAAGCAGAATGTCAAAACATGATAAAATTTTCATGTGTCAAATATTATGTATAATGGGCATTCAGGGAAGACTAGAGCGGTCAGGGTGGGTTCCATGGGACGAGCCCTCACGAGTGAAGAGTGAAGGACCAGGTCAGATCAAGACAGACTGGAAGGCGGAGGGGCAGGCACTGCAGCTGGAGAGCGCTGTGAGCAGCACCGGGGGAGGTCAGTGAGTGAGGAACGGGGAGAAGGGGCCTCGGGAGGGGCGCTGGCAGACACAGCCTGAGGGGCAGAGTGGCTGGCCCCTGATGCCTGGGAGCCTGGGCTTTGCTGGATGATGGACTCCCCTTGAGATTTTAGATGAGGCGCACGGCCCCAGAGCTGTGGTTTTGGCAGATTAATTAGGCCTGGCTCTGAGAGCAAAACTGAAGTGGGGATAAGCAGAGAGTGTACTTTGCAGAGGTCTGTTGCTACAGGCTGCATGAGAAGTAACGGGACGTTAATTGGCTAGAGCTGGTCTGGCCCACGTGAGCCTCTGGCCATGTCTTCTCAACTGGCAGTTAGGACAGGCAGGCCGGCGGGGCGGCGTGTTGGTGGAAGGAACTGCACGCTGGATTTGGATGACTCAGTATCAGAAAAAAGACAGAAAATATCTCACTGATAATTTTTTAATATTGATCATGTGTTAAAATGACAGAATTTTGACCTGTTAGGAGACATAAAACAAATTATTAAAAATTAATTTTACCTGTTAATTCTTACATTTTTTAAGTGGCTGTGAAGGGATTGAAAATGACATGCATGGCTCACGTTATATTGGACAGAACTGAGCTACGGTGATGACAGAGCAGAAAGGAGGGGCACTGTGAGAACCACGAAGGTGCAGAAATGCAGGGATGTGGTGACTAACTCTGCCTCAGCTGGTCAGCAAGACTTACTGAGCACTTGCTGTGTGCTGGGTCCTATCTTGCATGCCGGGGAAATGGAGGTGAGCAAGGCAGAGAGACCATGTTTCACAAAGTGTTCACGCAGCAGGAGGCAATCAGTAGATGAATCAGTGGATAAGAATTCCAGTCAGTGAGAAGGTTCTGTGCAGTCACGTAGTCACGTCTGACTCTTTGTGACCCCATGGACTGCAGCACACCAGGCCTCCCTGTCCATCACCAACTCCCGGAGCGTGCTCAAACTCATGTCCATCGAGTTGGTGATGAAAATACAAACCAAGGTCACATGGGCTCGTAGGCAGAAAGAGTAGGTACGAAGGCACCAAGGCGGAAGAAGCTTGGTGGGCCCAGGAAATGGCAAGAGAGCCAGAGCTTGAGGAAAAGTGGGGGTAGGAGATGAGGCTGTGAGGTAGGCAGGGGCTAGATCACATGGGCCTTGATTTGTAACTAAGGGCTCTGGGACCTACCTGCAGGTCCAGTGGTGGAGACGCTGCGCTTCCATTGCATGAGGCACGTGTTCGATCCCTGGCTAAGAAAAGTTCCTGTGGTGTGGCCAAAGAAACAAAATAACATGGATTATACACACAGGTGTAATTACCAAAAAACGAGAAGCTCTGTATGAAACCAAGTGCCCTGGAAGCTGTTGGAGAATTTTAACTGGTTGGATTAAAAGAATGGAAGGGGCAAGTAGAGGGAAAAGATGACTATAAACTTTTGATTTCTGTATGATTTGAAATATGATGGTACCATTAATAGAAATAGGAGAGTCAGAAAGAAATTTTGCAGAGACCAATGAGCACAGTGTTGACTGTCTTAAATTTGAGTATTTTAAAACTAGCAAGTAAAACCAGAGATTTCAGGAAAAAACTTAAAAGAAAACAAACAAAAAAAACCAAGAAAATAAAACAGGAAAAAAATTATACATTATACTATAAACAATAATATTCCTTTATTTTTGTAAACTGTATTGTCTCCTTCCTAAATACACCTCTCTGAACATAAAATGATGACAGGATTTTAAATATGATGGTGGGTTAGAAGGGATGCAGATCACCCAAGATTCCTGAGATGGGAAGTCCAGCTTTTTTAGTGCTGCAAACATGAATTGTTTTTATAAAGAACACCAGTTTAACTATGGCCTTCAACTTTAAGCACTATACTAAACCTTAAACCATTTACGTGGATAAGTGTTTCCAACATGGATTAAATTGTACCATAACATTTCCTTCTTTTTACTAGTTTTACTCTTCAATTTCTCAGTGACTACACATTTGGAGAGAAGTGTTATTTGTTTCCTAAAGTTTTCCTTTTTATCTCTTTAAAAAAAGTCCTACACAACAAAATTCTGTACTCTGATTCACAGTAACTATACTCACATCTTGTTTATTCCACTGGTTTCTCCAGCTCACTTAAAAATATATCTTACAATTCTATTTTTATGCTTGGGAACTATAGTTGTGTGAAAAAGACACTCGATCCAATTAAAGACTTGGTGTTGCTTAAAGCTGGTAATTTCCCGATCAGGTTAAAATTCAGTATCGTGTTCCCTAAAGGGCTGTGGGCAGTGACGCAACGGAGGAGGCTGTGCGGCGTTCCCAAGAGTGACACACAGAGCTGCAGAGTCGCTGGCCCCTTATTCAGCCTGGGATAAAATATAGTAACTTAAAGGTCGCTGTCTCACCAGGGTTGACAAAGGAACCATTCATTTCCTTGATGCTCTATATTCGAGACCGAATTTGAAAGGAGGACCTGAATGGATATAAATATTTACGGGCATTTTAAAGGTCATTATCTCCACTCATTTTCAAAGTCAATTTCTCTAACAATCTCCATGGAACATCCTCAGCTGTGAGAGTGCATAGTTTAAAAGTCAATACAATAATTTTGAAAGGACTATTATAGGTTGTCACTGCTACAGTGAGTTTCAGTGTATATAGTCTGTCCTTCAGCTTTGGGCCAAAGGGTAAGAAATTGGGTTTGAAAAAATATGTGGAACTAAGAATAGAATATAATAAAAGGAAACATAGGTTCTTTTCTTCCCTCTACTATATGCACATTCCCTAAGAGCAAAGATAAGTGGATGAGCTTATCTTTACGTGATCTTACTTTCCAAGACTGTACAAATGTGCTTTGTTATACTTTATAAATGAAAAACATCAGATACTTCCTCCAACTATGCCTTCTAATTTCGTATTCTACTTTTCTTTTTTAATTAGGGGATCCCTGGGTACAAGGGTGAGAAGGTAAGTTGGTAACAACAAATAGAATTTCATAAAGAAAAAGAGAAACATAAGTGTATTTATATACTCATGTATATATGTTAGTCACTTAGTCGTGTTGGACTCTTTGTGACTCCATGAACTGTAGCCCACCAGGCTCCTCTGTCCATGGGATTCTCCCCGCAAGAATACTGGAGTGGGTTGTCATTTCCTTCTCCAGGGGATCGAACCCAGGACTCCTGTATTGCAGGCAGATACTTTACTGTCTGCGCTCATTTTTATACTTAATAAAAGTTATTTTACCTTATTTTTGGAAGTCTGGATTCTCAAATTCCTAAGTACATTTTAAACTCTGTTAACATAATAATAGAACTTAAGATATGGGTATATGCTATAAAGAATAGAAGGTGGCCCAAGATTCCTGAGATCAGAATCTAGCCGATCTTAGTCCTGCAAATACGAATTGTTTTCAATACGGAATCCTGACTTTTACAGCCCTGCATCACAAGTATCCAGCCCCCAAGTTTCTATATGCAAAAGGATATAGGATATAGCAATACTACAGTTAGGCTAGTCCCTTGGCACTTAGCTTCCTATGGAACGTAGACATAAGACTGTCTACTGGGGGAAAGAGGACGGATCATCCTGCTTAAGCAGTAAAGAACTACTTATTTCATTTAGTCATTCATCTAGGTGGAGCTTGCAGGAGAAGTGAATTTGACAAACAAAGGTTATGAGTTGTTAGATTATTTTATGCTTATTTGAAAATTACAAATTATGACATCAGACTAAGCTTATGCTGCTATTATTATAGTCTCTCTATGGTCAGAGAAGCTATTTGAAATCAGGACATGTTGCTATCGTTCATTCTGTCCTAAAACCCTCAGACCTGGGCAAGTGAAAGTGTTAGTGACTTAGTGGGGTCTGACTCTCTGTGACCCCATGACTGTTGCCCACCAGGCTTCTTTGTCCAAGGAATTCTCCAGGAGAGGATACTAAAGTGGGTAGCCAGGGGATCGTCCGTAGCCAGGGGATCTTGCCGATCCAAGGATCAAACTTGGGTGCCCACCTTGCAGGCAGATTCTTGACCGTCTGAGTCACCAGGGAAGTCCAAGGCCTGCGTTCCAGGGTCCTGTTCTGGGTCCCCTCTGACCTCCTCACTCATGATGGAGCCAGGAGTCTTCAGAGTGAGAGGCCCATACCCGCTTCTCCTGATCATCCTTTGGGTAACTAACAGCCTAGAAGACCCTGCCAAATGGCCTGAGCCTGCTTCAAAAGCTCACACAAACCTCTTTCTCATGTCCACCGTCTTCCTAGCCCTCAGGGAAACCAAATGGAAGCTTTGCTGGGGCAGGAGGGGCCATGGAGGGGGCTTTGTTATGCTGCTTGGGGCACCTTCACAGACACACACTCATAGCTTCTTTTGCGGTGGAAGGAGCTGGAGATGGGAAGTGAAATGGGAGCTGGGCTGTAGGTGGTGGGCAAAGGTCTTCCATATGGACCTCTGAGGAATTCCATAACTCCTTTAACTTTTTACTCCCTTTGTAGGTTCCTTTGTCAAGAAAGGAAGTTAGAACAGTACTAGTTTATTAGCTTGACTTGTAACTTTCAGCTACTTAGATATATGGTATGTGGGCCTCTGCTTGCACTCTTGCCCCAGGGCCCTTGTAAACATTAGAGTTAAACCTACATACAAGCAAATAAATATATTCCTAAACTGGAAATGTTAGGTCTTAAAGGGGAAGAGTGTAAGAAATGCCATGATTCTGTACTTGGCCATAAGAACACGGACAACTCAATATCTTAGAATGTCTGTTTTTTCATCTGTATAGAACTGGATCAATGCAGGCCTCCTTAATTTATCAGGCTTTCTTGGTGGTTCAGTGGTAAAAAAAAAAATCCACCTGCCAATGCAGGGGATGTGGGTTTGATTCCTGAGTCAGGAAGAGCTCCTGGAGAAAGACATGGCAAGCCACCCCACTATTATTGCCTGGGAAATCCCATGGATAGAGGAGTCTGGTAGGCTACAGTCCATGGGGTCTCAAAAGAGTCAAGAATGGCTTATGACTAAACAATTTACAGGGTGATTGGAAAGTGAAGTAGAATAATGGATGTGAAAATGTACTGAAATTATTAGCTGGTCTATAAATATATGGTTCTATTATAAAGAGACAGGGAACAAATGGAAGTATGGTAAAGTTAAGAAAGTTTCATGATTATAAATAATTGTGCTAAACGGGCTTCCCTGGTGGCTCAGATGATAAAGAATCTGAGCAGGAGGTGCAAGAAATGTGGGTTGGCTACCTGGGTTGGGAAGATCCCTGGAATAGGAACTGGCAACCCACTCCAGTATTCTCGCCTAGAGAATCCCATGGACAGAGGAACCTGGCAGGTTACAGTTCATGGGGTCAGAAAGAGTCAGACATGACTGAGTGAGCAACACTAACTAAATTGTCCCAAATATATAGAGCCAAAGAAAATTCTCCATGGTGCCATCTTGATTTATACAATATGTTAATTATCAACACCAGGAAACTCTCTGTATATATATATTTAAAAGATTCACTTAAACTTCTGGAGAATAATAAGTTTACTGGAGGGGCCCTTGTTTGGAAAACACAAGATGTCAGAGCGAAAGGACCCTGAACTATCCACATTCAAGCCAGAATTTCACCAGCAGAAGCAGCATCAGAAATTGGAGGCTGGAAACAGAGCTAATCTGTTCCGAGTTTTCTCAAGTGCTTGCTCTCAGGAACTTTGTAACTGTGACCATTCCACAGGGATTACTGAGCCCACCAAAGAAGAAAATGCCTTTGCAGAGGCAAAGAACATGAGTACGGCATTTTCACTGATGGCAAACACCCCCAAACCAATGCTGCCTCTCAGGACCCTATAGTTAACAAATCTGTCTAGACAAATGGAAAGTGAGTTTTTAGCCAAAAGAATTTTGAGCATATTTACAGTACTTTTCTGTTTTATATTTTGGTGGTTGGCTCATTTTATTTCCACTCATATTTATTTCCACTCATTTTACTCCACAACAATTAATTGCTTTCTAATTACTTCTTCAAGAGTGATTTTCCATTTGCATTGAGAAATAAATGTTCAGCTTGTTTTCAGGGAAAGCTCAGTTTTTCCCTGGGTCAGGCTGACTCACAATATGATGGAGAGAGAGGACAGATTGCTTCTGAATAGGGGCATAGTTGGATCTAAAAATTGTACCTCCCTCTTGCCTGCTGCAGATGCCAGCAATATCCCAGGCAGAACCCCAGGCAGAATGTCAGGTTAGTGAAGAGTAACTTGCAGACCATGCCCTGTTCAGCTCTGCATGGCTGAGGAAGAACACAGACTTGGTGTCTAACAGACTCAAGATTGTGGTCATGAACAAGCTGCTTAATCTGTCTGAGCCTCATTTTCCTTGTGATGAATGGAGACATATATATCAGCAATAACATCAAGACATTTTGGCACACACTCTGCATCCATAATTGGTGGTCACAATTATCATTTCCCTTCTTAGAGCTAAGTGGTCAGCAGGCTGGCTGTCAGTCTGCAAACGTTGCTATTTTGTATTGAGCTGAAGCCTGAAGCAGAGTATGAATCCACTGTATCACTAAACGTTCTGTTTAGCTTAGCTGACACTTTTCATAGCAAGATTTCCTTAATGAAGGAAGCGGGGCAGTGATGTTCATGCTAGCATAAGCTACTTATGTCTTTGTGTATTAGTGGCTCAAGACGCATGCTCTAGAGCAGCACAGAGATAATAAAACAGCAGCAGAAATAGAAACTCGTAGTGACGGCACTGGATTAAGAGTCACTGGCTGGCATGGGCATTGATGTAAATCATCTAACCTCCCCCAACAGAACTGCCTTCTCTTAAAAATATGAATTGCTTGGAGGCTCAGAATAAATAAATATATATGTGAACACACTTTGAAAATTCTAACTTTAGTTGTTTTTCTAATTGACTTTGTTGCTTTTAAATTCTAATTATTAAAAGTCTTAGAAGTCTGATAAAATGGATTAGTGTTCAGAGGCCTCAGTTCTCATTCTATCTGAGCAAGTTACATTTAAATCCCAAATTTTCATTCTGTGAGACTGAGCTAATACTATCTACCTCAGACATGACTTACATTATTAAATGATTAAAGATTTACATCAGTGATTCAAATGATTTACATCGATGTCAGATTAACTGAGATAATGTCTATAAAGTAACACTAATAATAAACAGTAAAGCATCATTTAAATGCTAATTTTTTCCCCATTAATATTCCAGGAAAGGCAGGACCATAGGCTGAGGTGATGGAAAATACACAGCACGCCTGCCACCACGCCTGACCTCTCTCTCTCTCTCACTGCAGACCTTGCTCATTCATCGTGGCTCCCTTCTCTGTTAAGTCAGAACATGCTCTCAGAACCTTTTCCTCACGGATTACTAGGCAAAAGCTACTAATTGATCAAAGTTGGTGCTCAGGCCAGAGCACATGGTGTTGTGGAAAGAACAAGGTCTCTGACTCTGAGTAGACCTGGTTTCAGACCTTGACTGTTCTTTACTAGCTCAATGATGGAGTGAAGTTATCTTATTGAGCTTCAGTTTCCTCATGTATAAAATAAGATGAAAGTGAAGGGGATTAGGAGGTACAAACTGCCAGTTATAAAATAAATAAGTCACATGGATCTAGCCCAGGGAATATAGTCAATATTTTAGAATAACTTTGGATGGTGTGTAATCTATAAAAATGTTGAGTCACTACCTTGTACATTTAATCTAATATTCCAAGTCTACTATACATATAAAAAAAGACATCTAAGGACCAAATTGCAAAAAAAAAAAAGGAATGGCAAAACTGATCTCATTGGGCTGTAATGTGGATTCAATTAAATCACATATATGCAAAGGGCATATAATATATCATAGATGCTTATTAAGCCTTAGTTTCTTTCCTCTTAATTTCATCCATGTCTCAAAAATGTGAAGCCTCATTAGGTGGTATTAGTAATTTGATTCTGTCAAGTTAGGAATGACTCAAGGATAAAATTTTTCAGAGTTCAATGCCCAAACAACCCACAGTATTGAGGATAAAATTGTGTTTAATTCATCAGACTGCTAATGTCATAAGATTCTGCTGGGAATCTTATAAAAGAATCCTAACACTGAATGACCATCTTCCCTTTCTTGTGTATTTATTTTTTAGGGTGAACGTGGAGAATGTGGTAAACCCGGAATAAAGGGTGACAAAGTAAGGAACGTGCTTTTTAAAATGCTAACAGCTGTGATCTCTGTGGGGCTGAGTTTCCTTAAGAGGAAATCCAGGGAAGCATAATCTTGCTGTCACTACTGGAATTAGAGAGTCACCGTTCAATTTTCACATCTGTGAAACATGAAGCCGAAAACAAAGCCACCCCTACCTTTAATTAATGGAGCCCCCACACGCCTCTGCGGCACCCTAACCTTTGAGACCAGGCCCACTAAATGTTAATGGTGAAAGAGTAACTTAACTGGCAAAGTCAGTCAAGCTCCAGTTGTATCAAAGTGGAATAGTTTTCCAGATGTAAATTAAACCCTGAGAACAAGCACCTTCCAAAACAGAATGAAGAGCTCTATGATATATGTTAATGAACTACTACTTTTCAATAATAGGGAGGAACTAGACATAGATAGGGGTTTGAAACTGAAAATGCAGCCAACCACAGATAACTGAGTAGTTATTTACCTTTTATTAGAAAATAAATATGAATAAAATATGTAAACTGGAGACAATATTAAAATGTTAAGGAGTTCCTTAATGGACCAGAAATACACAGAGAGTGTATTTGAAACATGATAAAGGATCCAAAATAGTACAGAGTGAAAGTAAATAGTTTTCATTACAGTTAACTGTTAACAGCATGCCACCAACATAATAAAGTGTTTCAGTATCCATCTTTTAATTATGGGAAGAGTCAAGGAGAGAAAGTGAGGCAGAAGGTAAGAAGAAAAGGAGAAAATAGTGACCCTGGCCTAAACACTTTAAATAGCTAAACACTTTAAATAGCTTGAGGCTTTCTGAAAGCTTTTAAACTACTGTAGGGTTAAAGGAGATGTGAATCTGAAAAATGTAGGCTTGGTAATTATCTCTGGGAAAAATGAAAGGTGTGATAATGAATGGATTCTTCCCAGAGAATAACTGAAAACGGGAGATGGACATGGACTTGAAAATAACTGAAGAAGGGACACACAGAACAGAAATGAAAGTCAAACAATAACTGGAAAAACTATGTGAAATAAAAATGGCTGACAAAGATTTAAAGTAGTTCATTGACTAAGATGCCAGGGATTGCTAAATGCCCTATTATTTTCAGTGCTAGAAAGAAAGAAAAGTACTGACAATTATAAATTAAGATGGGATTGACTGTGTAATGTATTCCAATATCAGAGATGTAAAAATCTGCAAAAAGGCATGTCTAAAGTCAAAGAAATATCGTGTCCTTGACATAATGAGTTCATGTAAGTTTACATGTAAAATGTACAAAGAACAGGAAAAAACACAAAACAGAAAATATAAATGGATAATAAATGAATATATAAGCAGTCAGAGAAGTAAAATTTAAAACATTAAAATATTTTAGCAATAAACTGTTAAAAATATAAAGTAATATATAATACTCAGTATTGATGGGGGTTCTATAAAATGAAGATGTATTCTCTCTACTCAGGTAGTGAGAATGGAAATCTGAACACACTTTATGGAGGAAACGTTCCTTTATCTTTCCATATGTGGAGAGACAAAAGAAAGTGAGAGAGAGCCTTAAATGTGCTTACACATTCTTTGCCAATCATCTTCTAGGAAATTATCCTTAGGGATAAATCAGAAGTTGAACAAAGATTTATACACACAGATGTTCACTATAATATTGCTAACAATAGAAATCATTGGAAAGAAACGTCAAAACTAGAGAAATGAGTAATTATGATAGATTCACATTCTTAGATATTATTCCATTTACTAAGAGTTTTTAATGACATGCAAAATATTTTTGATCGAATGGAAGACCAGATAAGTAGGACACAAAATTGGATATACATTTTGATCAAATTATTTAAAGAAAAAAATCTATTGGGAACAATACTGTATGAAAATATGCCTACAATGTTAACAGCAGTTGCCTCTGTGTGATTGTGGTTCATTACTTTCGTTTTTTCTATAATTGTCATGGTATAAATATTATAAATAGGTTATATTTTGGTAATAAAAAAGTAGAAATTTGAGAAAAGAGACTAGATTATACTCTTATAGAAAGAAACTTTAAAGGGCTTCCTAGTTAACAGGCATAATGAAATATTTTGTTAGAAGAGTATTGAGTATAAACTGTGTTTTGCCAAGTTCCATGTCTTGTAGATGGGGAAGATAGTGATGTATACATTGTTGAAACTCACTTAATTTAACTGATATTGCCTTGTTGGAAGAATACAGTATTCCACAAAGTATACTGCTTTCTAAGAATTCTTAAGAAATACATTTAAAAAATTCTGATCAAAATGTCAAATATATATAGGCAAAGAATTAATCCAAAATTGTAGTTTCATGGATTTTCTTACTAAAGAAAAGCTGGAATCCAAGGTGGCTTGTTAATAAGGATCATTTTGTTAACAATGAATCTGATGTTTGGATAAGCTGGGAAGACTGGCCATTACTGAGAATAAAGTCCCTTCTGTGCTGCCTAAGATCACTGCAAACTAAATAGATATTTAGAGTATCTTACTACTAATTTTATTTCACAGGGATCCCCAGGGCCAAATGGACCAAAGGGACCCAGAGGAATTCAGGTAAGGGAGTGAAAACTAAATCTAAGTATGTATTAGAATCATCTGCTGCTGCTGCGGAGTTGCTTCAGTCGCGTCCGACTCTGTGCAACCCCATAGACGGCAGCCCACCAGGCTCCCTCGTCACTAGGAAGCTTTTAAAATCCCTTTGCCCACGTGTACCCTCTACCAATTCAGTCAGAAGATTCCCAGGTAATTACAGTGTGAAACGAAGTTTGAAAACTGATGCTCTAATATTTTGAATAACTAATCCAGGGTCCCTCAAGATAGTTACCAGCAGGTGAGTCTACTTAGTGAGTAGCTAAAGAGTAAAAGTTAGAAAAAAAAAAAATAGAGTCTAGGAAGATAAAAGCATAATGTCAAAGCAACTGAAAACAAAATGTACCTATGTTTGCACTGCTGCTGGAAAAGCTAAGCATTTTATCTAAATTAAAGCATTTGTATTGTTTCATCTTAAGTAGTCACTGCTCAATAACATGCAATGATTCTTCCAGAAAATGATTTGAATCCGTTTTTTCCAGTCTGGGTACTTGCCTTGCCTAACTTGTAATGGGAGGAGTGTGTCTATGCGTGAAGTGCTAATTTCAGCATTTCAAAGAGTCTACTGAAAATTACATATTTACCCCAGTTTCCTAGACGGCATCTTGTTAGCCATCATCTTCTTTGTTCTGGTCTGGAATTGTGTCAGGGCAGGGCATAACTGATTATTATCAAAGGGTCACTGGACACTCCAATTTTCAGTTATATTCCTTGGATATTAATACATATTTTAAAAAGCTGTTTAATCAAAATCTTTCCAGAAAGTGGTCCAGCACAGGAATAGTGGTGGAAACACAGGTTTAGAAAATGAACAGCTCATTAATAAGTGTTCGGTCCCAGCTTTAGGTACTATTTTAGAAGCTGTGTGTTTGACACAGGAAATTTTATCTCATCCCATTTCTCCATGTGTGTAACCTTCACTTAACTCTGAGTTAGACAGTCTTGACTTCTAACTCCAGGATCTCTAGGGACCCTTATGGATGACTCATTCCTCATTGGCCTTGTGTACACAGAACTAATTCCTGGTTTTCATCCTGGAGCAGGGCATTGCTGGACCTCCTGGGGATCCAGGCCCGAAGGGATTTCAAGGCAATAAGGTAATCATACCCATCGGTTATAGACAGGCAGAGTGCCTTTCCCCTATTGACCTATAGTAATACATGTTTTTATTAAGCAGGAGTCTGTGGATTCTTTGAGGATGAATCTTTGGGAAAACGTAATAATCTCCAGGTGTCACACACAGAATCATGTTTAAGTCTATGTAGGACGCTAGTATCATAGTTTTTCATTTATTATTATTATATTACTCAAAGGGGCATTATTAAATGTAAGCCATTATCCAGAATTTCTGCAGAGTTTCCGTCTTACTCCTGTGAGTTAGTCATTTTATGACTCACTAGAAATTGAAAAGTAGTAATAAATAACACATTTGAAATCTCTCTATTGCCCACAGGTAATATCAACTCGGTATACAATTGATAAGTGAAAGGGATTTTTAACTTTCATATTGACAAAAAGTAAGCTTTTTAATTGAAAGAGTGTAACCCTGTGGCTCAGATAGTAAAGAATCTGCCTGCAATGTAGGAGACCAGGATTTAATCCCCTGGGTTGGGATTGAAGGGAATGGCTACCCACTCCTTCATGGCCAGAGGAGCCTGGTGGGCTCCATGGGGTTGCAAAGAGTCGGACATGACTGAACAACTAACACTTTCAATCTCACCTCTCAATATCAGCCTTGTAATATCATTCCACAGATAAGCAGGCAAGACAGTCAGGGTGCAGCTGAATAAGTCAGACAGAACCAAAAGACGAGAAAGAAGGGATCTTTAAAAGACCAGTTTATAAGATCCTGTTTTCTAATGAGAGTTGCCATTAATTTGCAGAAAACAGGCATTTTAGCACCTTTTTAACTCTTCTAAACGCTTAGACAATTTCAGATACTGGGTATTCACTGAGTTAGTGATTGGAGTTCCATAGAATTTATGGTAGTAATAAGAGCAGATGATGCTGTCCCCAGAGGACCCTAGGTAAAGCCAGTCTTTTAAGGGTGCTCTTAAATTTAAGTTGTGGGAGCCGGTGGGCTATTTGAGTGTTCTTTATTCAGAGAGAGGTAAGGGAAAGACACACATCGCATTTTTAATGAGATAATGACAATGCGTGATTTCCCAGGGCAGATTTAATTGGCAAATTAAAACAGAATGAGCTTCTCAGCGGGTATGTGCTTAAGCTTCCTCTGGGGAAACTGTCTTTTCCAGTCCTTGCTGCTGCTGCTAAGTCGCTTCAGTCGTGTCCGACTCTGTGCGACCCCCTAGATGGCAGCCCACCAGGCTCTGCCGCCCCTGGGATTCTCCAGGCAAGAACACTGGAGTGGGTTGCCATTGCCTTCTCAAATGCATGAAAGTGAAAGGTGAAAGTGAAGTCACGTAGTCGTGTCCGACTCTTCACGACCCCATGGACGGCAGCCCACCAGGCTCCACGGCCCCTGGGATTCTCCAGGCAAGAACACTGGAGTGGGTGCCACTGGGGAAAGAAATGGCTCTTTTGAATACTGAATAGAAGTTTTTTTAAAGAAATTGCTTTGGCTGTAGGTAAAAATCCTGTAGCCAGGAAAAAAAAAAATATATATATATATATATACACACACACACATATATATATATTGACATCCATACTTATTTCTTGGATTCTTTGGTCACCTACGACGATGATTTTCACCTGTTCATGAAAAAAGAGGCTTAAAATTAGGTATCAGATTTGAAGTTTGCAACAGTGATAGAATTATAGATATTTTGAGTCATGAGGGATATTAGAAATCATACCTGCCCAAAGTTATCATTTTGGAAAATAAGAAATAAAGTCTGGAGGTCAGGGCATCTGTGGAGATGCTGGGCTGGGAGCCGGACATACAGCTTCAGGAGATGGCTGATGGCAGTTCATGTAAGAATGTGATTGCTTCATCATGTCTCTTCATGTCTCATACAATTACTACTTAGAGTTTTCTTTTAAAATGAGTGTATTTCCACAGAATTTAGCTTTTAATTCTAACAAGGCATTAATTCTTAGAAAGAAAATATAATGAGTCAAGTATTTTGAGGCAGGCTGTAATTTTCTGACATAATAACACTTCATTCTTGACTTTCACAACTTTGCCATAAGAGGAGTCATTTTTCCAAAAGTAGCTGAGGACTTCAACTTTTCAAGAGCCTCTCTTTTAAAAATTTCTCCCCCAAAATTGTGGTGAAGACATTTAATGTAAAATTATCACAGGTTTAAAATCACAAACTTCACTGCCAACTGAAAAGATGTCAATATCTAGAGAATACTGAGGGTTGTTGGAAGAGAGCGAGATGCGAGTGAGTTTCTCGTTTTTCTCCTAGTTATATTTTTGGCTTAGGGTCACAGATATAATGGTTTCTTGACTATTACTTGGAGACTATTAGTAATTTCTACTCCTCTTTCAATCTGCCAACCAGAGATGCATGCATATTCATTAACTGTCTTAGGTTTTATACATTTATTCTTGTCTTAAAAATCAGATTTCGGGAGTGATTTCATCTTGCATCCCAGAATGTACTTCTAAATCTTAAAAACTTGATAAACTATTTTTTCCCAATTTGGAAACAAAGTTTTATAGTGACATTTCTTTTCATTCATTACCATTTCATTATAAAGTATTTTTATGAAATTGCTGTTGCAGTTTGTGCCCCCACAAAATCTCTAAAATGCAGTAAATCTGTATTTTCCAGGGGACATAGGGATGACCATTACTGTGAAGTTTCTATAATTATAGCATTATGGAGTATGTATTTACTATGTGCAGATGCTGTTCTAAATGCCCATTTAACACCGCCTTCTGAGGCATGACATCGTCTCATCCCTGTAGTACACAGTAGGCTACTATGGCACAGAGAGTGTAAGCCTGCACAGCAGTGAAGGGACAGAACCAGGACACCAACTCAGTCAATCTGCTCTTTACCCCCATATTTTATATTTATTATATCTCCTTAGGAAAACCGCTGAATTTCCTAGATAGCCAACCTGAGATAAATGTCTTTCTTTTGGACAGCATGGAAACCGCGTGTCTCCCCTTCTAGGATACTCTGGCTGGAAACAGTAGTCTACTGGGGCTTCCCTAGTAGCTCAGTCAGTAAAGAATCTGCCTGCAGTGCAGGAGACCTGGGTTTGACCCCTGGGTTGGGAAGATCCCCTGGAAATGGCAACCCACTCCAGTATACTTGCCCGAAAAATCCCATGGACAGAGGAGCCTGGCGGGCAACAGTCAGACATGACTTGGTGACTAAATCACCACACCACAATAGTCTGTTGAGTTATAGTCTACTTGGTTATAATGTTCATCTGAAAATGCAAGGACAGAAGGAGAGGACTCTCATGGGAAAAAGAAGCTAGTAATGTGCGTTTTCAAATATTTTGTCTCTTATGAGATCTTAAAATAGACTTGGATTTGTAACATTTGCAAAGATTCCATGGGAGTTTCTAGATGAGGCCTGTCTATGAATGTGAAATTATGAATAGTCTCTCTCATGAATGACAATCCTGTTCTGTTGCTCCAGTAGTTGGGTTTTCTTCATCAAAGGCTCTGCAGAAAAGGTGGCCAAAGAATAAAAGGAAAAAAATAGCATATGTGAAATCAAAGAAAAATGTGATTCTTGCCCTGTTTCATACATCATTCCTGTCATTAATAGTTTTCATATGTAAAGTACCTCCTATTCTGCCCTAAATGACCTTGTTACCTTAGAAACAAAACATAGATCTTTCTCAGAATGAAGCCTTTGAGGCCACCTCAGCTTCTCCCAGACATGAGATGAGGGTCAAGAGTGGTATTTATAAGAAGATCATCCCATTGGTCTCTAAAATCAATTAGAACTATCATCACACAAGTGTCTGAGAAGCCATATCCTTAGGCCCAAACTGACACCACGTTCTTTCTCTGTAAAAACTGAAGGCCTCCAAACCCTACGCCACCTCCCGAGGTCTGTTGTGGATCAGGCAGCCACTCCATCTGGTCATAGAGTGGGCCTTCCAATAACTAGAAAGAATGGCTCAAGACTGGCAGGCCTTTCAAATCACAGAGAACAAGTAACCAAAATTAGTTTGGAACATATAAACACAGTAGAATGCTGGGTGTGCCAAGCCCACACTGGGTAATTTTTGCCATTTCTTGATGTCCTTCTGAGGTTATTTCTGAAGGATGTTTTCATCTCCAGTCTCACCCAAATCTGCTCCTTCCAAGAAGACCCTCTTTGTGCTCTGGGAGGAGGGACTGCTCACTGTGGTCTGAGCAGGAAATAGCTTGTGACTTGCTGAAATATCCTAGCATGAGAGCTCAGTGCTAGGGCCAAAAGGGCTTTAGGAATTATCCCTGAGGTATTCCCTTGTGTCAAAGTAGCATGTGCTAATCCTCAAACAATTTAAAACTGCTGTGATATTTATATTATATATTGATTTCTTTCAATAGATGAATTGCCTCCCTTCTTTTAACTTCTTCCATTGTTCTACTTGAGGCTGTTCATACATTTTTCTTTAGGGATCCACCCCCACCTCCCCGCCCCTGCCACACTCCCACACATGTCTTCTTGTGTGGTAGTCAAGTGTAAGAAACTCAAAGTACTCTTACTTTATGTTCAGTTTAGCTGCTGAGATGTTACAAAAACTCAGAGGCAGTGCCAGTCTGCTCCAGTTTAATAAATGGGTATGGGCAGAGTAAATCTCTGGTGAATCAAACATCCATCTACACACCCAAAATAAACAACAGACCTAGTATTAATAAATAAGTGAGACTTAGGTTTTAGTGGAACTGAGGACAAATGAAGCATTTAGCTCACTATACACGAGTCTTGGACTGCCTTCTCCTCCTTATCTACCTCTGTCATGGTTCCATCTCATTTTTGAGGTTCCCAAGCACAACAGATACTTCTTTAAGTAGTTGATGTTCTTATAAGGAAATTAAGTAAATGAAAGCTAAATGTACAGATCTTGAAATTAAAATTGTAAAGCTAGTATACATCCTTACACAACAACCCATTTTCTTCAAAATGCTCTGTGAAAAGAGGTTAGTTTTTAAAACAGGAGTGGTTATCGTGACACAGCTACTAGGAATGTGTATGTACGTTGTAGCTGGAAGTTTAGATCTTTATAGCTTTCGTGCACTATACCTTTAAACATGGTTAGTCCTCTTTCAGATATGAACCACTGGCAGAAGAATTAGACAGATGCATATAGGTCCACTACGGTTTTGAAAAAATCCAAAGCAGAAAATCTAGAGACAACAGTTCAGAGTACCACTATCATATCTGAGAGAGAAAAAAATTATGATATCTACACTCATGTTTAAGATAAGCAGAAAATAAGCATTTGTTGAATGAAAGAATGAGGAAGTAGTCTTACATGGAATAAGCTGTCAGCAGTATCATACTGCAGGACAGGTCAAACAGGTGGGACCTATGGAATCACTTAGATTGTCGAGTGGTCAATCGACAATTGAGGGTCGAGGGTTTTGGAAGGTTTTGGAAATGTTTGAGAGATTGGGGGAAGGGTGGTGACAAGGGATTGTAGAGGAATCAGAGAGAAGGGTGCAAAAGTCAGGAATTTTTATCATTCTTCCAAGATATTAGGGTAATATATAGAAACAGAACAGTGTTAACATAACCTATCAAAAGCTTCTTGTGCATTCAATGACCTGATATCTTATTTATAATTTCACTTACTTCTGAGTCAGGCATGGAACTTACTTGGGTTTTTTCCCCACAGTTTCAGATAAACTTAGAATCTTATGTTTTATATAATGTCACTATTTTCACTAGAATATATATACATCATAAATGATGATTTGTTTTTGTTGTTTAGTTGTTAAGTAGCGTCCGACTCTTTGTGACCCCATGGACTGCAGCATACCAGGCTCCTCTGTCCATGGGATTTCCCAGGCAAGAATACCAGAATGGGTTGCCATTTCATTCTCTAGGGGATCTTGCCAACCTAGGGATTGGACTCATGTCTCCTGCATTAGTAGGTGGATTCTTTACCACTGAGCCACCAGGGAAGCCCCATGAAGATATAGTGATTTTAAAAATACATTCTGAGACTTCCTTGGGGGATCAAGTGGTTAAGACTCCACACTCCCACTGCAGGGGGTGAAGGTTTGATTCCTGGTCAGGGAAGTAGGATCCCTCATGCCCTGTGGTAAGACCAAAACCAAAAATTCTTAGTTTTGTTGCTGGAGAGGGTGTGGAGAAAAGGGAACCCTCTTACACTGTTGGTGGGAATGCAAACTAGTACAGCCACTATGGAGAACAGTGTGGAGATTCCTTAAAAAACTGGAAATAGAACTGCCTTATGACCCAGCAATCCCACTGCTGGGCATACACACCAGGAACCAGAACTGAAAGAGACACGTGTACCCCAATGTTCATCATAGCACTGTTTATAATAGCCAGGACACAGAAGCAACCTAGATGTCCATCAGCAGATGAATGGATAAGAAAGCTGTGGTACATATACACAATGGAGTATTACTCAGCCATTAAAAAATACATTTGAATCCGTTCTAATGAGATGGATGAAACTGGAGCCGATTATACAGAGTGAAATAAGCCAGAAAGAAAAACACCAATACAGTATACTAACGCATATATACGGACTTTAGAAAGATGGTAACAATAACCCTGTATTCAAGACAGCAAAAGAGACACAGATGTATAGAACAGTCTTTTGGACTCTGTGGGAGAGGGCGAGGGTGGGATGATTTGGGAGAATGGCATTGAAACATGTATAATATCATATAAGAAACGAATCACCAGTCTAGGTTCGATGCAGTGTGCAGGATGCTTGGGGCTGGTGCACTGGGATGACCCAGAGGGATGGTGTTGGGGGGGAGGTGGGAAGGGAGATCGGGATTGGGAACATGTGTACACTCGTGGCACACATGTTGATGTGTGGCAAAACCAATACAATATTGTAAAATAAAATTATAATAATAGTAAAAAATTAAAATATTAAATAAATAAATATACAGTATTAATATTTAAATACTTGTTTTGACTTTAAGTTAGCTTAATAGCTTTAGTAGATTGACCTATTGAACATCACTAATATTTCAGCTATGGTTTGGAAATAGTTCAAATACCACATATATGTACAACTATGAAGAAGCTGAAACTTTCTCCTTACACTAGAACTTTGGATAGTTTTATTTCAGCTCTCACACAACTCAAAGGCCTAAAAATACCCTAACATCATGATATTGCTTTCAACCACTGAAAAATGCTGATTTCTAATAGGATATAATTCTTTATAACTTGATGGGAAGGAAATCAGGTGAAGCATGTAGACCTCAACAGTTGCCAGTACAGAATAATTAACCAACCAGAAAATGTTTTTTTAAGTCCACAGATCTCTTAAAAACAGAATGACTACATTTTTGGCTTCATGTAAATAAAGTATTTTAAGTCCAAGCTACTCAAACATGTCAGTTTTTCCAGTTGTCCAAAACCAATAATGGGCCTTCTGGTTCTCCAGGCAGGCTCACACCTTTGAACAAAGTTGTGACTGCTTGGTACATAGCAGTGTAAAGAGAAGAATCACTTTACAATTTTAATGACAAGTATCTGTCTAATGGATAATCAGAGCCAAGCTGCCAAACTGTGTGACTGTCTTTTTCTTCAGGGATGTCAAACTCTAAATACTATTCCTGTCTGGGCCAGGAAAGATTGTTAGTAATCCAGCGATACTTGTGGAAAGAGCTCTGACCTACATGCCTGTGTGCCCACCAGGATTCTAAATGAACATATTAACTCATTTGATGTGAGACAACTGATACTGACAGCTTCAAGTGGCTGCCAGAACATGTGGTGTGTCAGCCACGGGCTTCAAGACATGGTTTTCCTCCCAAATATCTGATGCATATGGTCCTCAGCAGATGGGGTGTGCCGTGTGTGAGCGTGAATGAGCGCATGCGTGTGCTGAGGCTGCCAAGATGAAAGCTCTGATGGATCAAGGAAGCCACGTGCTGCCCGTGTTTCCCATAGAAGGGTGCTGAGTCTAACCCACATGCCCAGTCAGGTGGGCACTAATGTGGGACAGTTACTGCAGTGTCTTCAGAAGGATGTCAGAGGGTTTTTTTTTTTTTTTAATTGTATCATCGGTCTTAATTAGTTCAAGTAAATTTGAATTACCAGCAACACTGCAGCAGGGAAAATCAAGTTTATTCTAAGAGTGAGTTTTTTTAAATTATGGCAAAATATATATACTATTTATCCTTTTAACCATTCGTAAGCATACAATTCAGTGGTATGAAATACATTTACAGTCTTGTGTAATCGTCATCACTTTACAACACTTTTTCATCATTTTAATATAAACTTTGTACTCTTTCAACAATAACTCTTGTCACTTTCCTCTGGCCCCAGTCTCCAAGAGTAAGTTTTTAGGAAACATGTCACACTGTTATGAACCTGTCATCTCTCTGTAAATTGACGTCCTTCTCGGATTTATGGAGAGGGTTCACCCTGAGTAGTTTCTAGCAACTCATTTTGTGCTGGAGGAGTCCTAAGAGTGTCCACCAAAGCTGAGATTCTCAAAGCTCTACTGATGGACTGTGGAGCAGTCCCTCCTTTTAGGGAAAATGACACACAATCCCTTAGATTTTACCATATATAATGAAATATGACGTTCCTAATAGATTGAAACAT
This sequence comes from Nanger dama, assembly GCA_917880005.1. Lineage (NCBI taxonomy): Eukaryota > Metazoa > Chordata > Mammalia > Artiodactyla > Bovidae > Nanger > Nanger dama. Next base: position 46,610,644 of record CAKJTW010000007.1, read on the forward strand.
ATGACTCATCCTTTTGGTAAGTCAAACATAGTTGAATATTGACAGTGCCATGTGATTTAACCTAGTAGCAATTAAATAAAGAGCTGAGTTACTAAAATCTGCTACAGCGCTACAGTTTTCATCACATTCTCCACCATTTCTTCATTGCTATGGGTTTTTTCTTGTTTGAAAAGCATAAGTAGGTGGGGAATATGGACAGTGGTCTTTTTTCTTATCCAACTAGATATTATTCAAAAAAGATTGCAACTGGAGATTTTAAATAATCATGGTCCAAATTCAGTGCAGTTGGTTAACAATTGCTTTGTATGTAGAGTTACACTGTGTGATCATAGTATTGCCAAATATAATTTAGATGAACTTCACCACTGACTCAGTGACAGCACTAATTCAAGGCAACTTTATGTGCCTGAAGTGGCATATATGTTAGCTTGTAAAAGTATGCTTTCTCTCGGCTTATTTTTATGTTAGATTCTTTGTCTTCATATGATCAATCTTCAACTATGGGGAGATTGTAACTATCTGACTTGTGTGTTTTTCATACTAAAATAAAGATATAAATTTAGTCTGCAAGCAAATGATTTCTTAATTACTTGAAGAATTGAGAAGCCCTAAGAGGCATTTTTGCATGGTGGTTATTAGCACTGGCTCTAAAGCTAGACTGCTGGGGTTCAGATCCAGCCTTATACTGTGTTAGCTCTGTGATCTGGGGAACTTACTTTTCCTTCTCATGCCTCAGTTTTGTCATCCATGTAATGGGTCAATAGTAGAGCTGTTCTGAGTATCACATGAGTTAATACATGAAAAGCACGTAGAACAGCACCTGTTACATAGTAAGGGCCATATGTGTTGGCAATAATTAGGCAGCTAAGTGTTTTGACAACCTTTTTTTCATTAATGTAGAACAGAGTTGGCCTGATACATTTTCTAAAAATAAGTCTCTTATTAAATAACACTTCTCTGAAAGAAAAATTAGGAACTAAAAATAGAGCTTGACTTAACAAGAGCTGATAAATGTTAGTTTCTTGTCTCCACCATTCCCCTGCTTTTCATTCCTTTCTTAAAAGGGCTTTTCTTTATTTTTTTCCCAAGCCTTTTAATATAGTAATCACATCACTGAGTTTCAGCTAAGACTGAATATTGTGCACATGTGCATGCTAAGTGCCTCAGTCGTATCCAACTCTTTGTGATCCTATGGGCTGTAGCCTGCCAGGCTCTTCTGTCCATGGGATTCTCCAGGCAAGAATACTGGAGTAGGTTGCCATGCCCTCCTCCAGGGGATCTTCCCGACCCAGGGATGGAATCTACTTCTCTTACATTTCCTCCATTAGCAGGCAGGTTCTTTACCACGAGCACCACCTGGGAAGCCCATTTTGTGCATACTTGAAACATTTTGCAGCTTACAAAATACTCATTCATCATTTCCTTCCACTGGGAAAGTATGAGAATACTTGTTACAAGACTTAAAGTATTGAAGTTGGTGTTATCCATATCTGGGAAATGATAAAAAGAAGTTGCTAAATATCTGTCTAATGTTAAGAGTCCAAGGTATGACTAAATGATCCATAATTGTATTGTTTTAGAAAAGGTAAAGTTCTGCTCTCAAAAATCTAGTCTTGGACAACCACTCATTATTTATTATTTTAGGGATATGAAAGATATTGACTTTGGTTACAGCCAGTTCCAGGAATGAGGAGTGCTGGATTTCTGAGCTGAACTTTCCATACAGTGTAACCTTATACCATCTATTGGGGTTTCATTATGACTTCAACTGAAAAAAATGATTAACTGTGTCTGGGTAAGTTTGCAGGAGAAAATGTGATAAGGACTTGATATCACTGTGTAATGTATGCACAGTTGCTCTCAGCTGAAAATCTAAGTAAACCAGTGGGAATGCCAGAGGAACAATTCCAACCCCCCAACTCCCCCTGCCTAGACCAAGCTTCTTGTTTTGTTCACCCCTAGCAGCTGGCACAGTACCTGCTCTTTAGTTGCTATTCAGTAAATGTTTGAGGCCTGGATGGTTGAGTAGATAATGTCAATTAGGCAAATACTGAGAATGGAAAGCTGAGAAAAATCATGACAGCCTCCTCACAGTCTATGGGAAGACATATTAACACATGTAAAAATGCAAAGCTGCAACTGTAACGAATGCTCAGAAAAAGGAGAAATGATGCTATCAGTGTCTCTAGAATAGGGATTTCACCTGACCAGAGAGGCCTCCCTGAAGCCAAGCTGCTTAAAATGATATCTGAGGGGTTAATAAAGACTAACTAGGAAAAGAGAGAGCTAGCCACATCCCAGATAGAGACCATAGCACACGCAGAAGCCTGGGGCAGGGGGAGCATGGCAAGCACAGAGACCTGAACAAAGGCCAGTGATGCTAGGGCGGCTCGCGAAAAGCTTTGCACACCGCAGCTCCACACCATGCAGCGGCTCACAAGCCTTGGAAGGAGCTCTGTCCTTCTCCTAAGAGCAGAGGGAAAGGACTTGAAGGGTTTTACTCAGATTACTATTAGAAGATTGCTCTGGCAGCAATGGGTGGGTGGGAGGATAAATGAGAGTGTGCTGGAATGGATGCATGCAGAGTATTAACGCTATTGTAATCTGAGCAGGAGATGATATTACTTCGGAGTAGACTAGAGAGGCACGGTAAAGGACACAGAGGTGGACGACTTGAGAGTTAGGAGAATATTGCTAGGTGTTGATGCTGCATTGCATTCGATGGGTAAGGAAGTGAGAGATGTTAAGAATGACTTGTAGGCTCTCACTTGACATATGGGAGGGCCCTTCCCTGAGACAGAGAATGCTGAAAGATGATCAGGTTTGCAAGTGGAAGACTATCGCTTTATCTTTGGAAACAATGAGTTCCTTTTGAAATTCTCTTTTTCCTGACTTCTTTTATACTGGCTGTGTCAGCAAACACAGCCCCCCAGCCAATTTTTCTTGACCACTTTCTTCCGCAGATCCCAAGACACTGTCTTCTTTCACTCCCACCTGACTTGAGTGTTGGTACTCTCCATGGTTCTGACCTGAGCCTCCAGCCTCTTTAATCACTCTAAATCCGTGCTGTTCAGGAAAGGAGAGGTGGGATGAATAGAGAGAGTAGTACTGAAACATATATATTGCCATATGTAAAACTGATAGCTGGGACAAATCTGCTGTATGATGTAGGGAGCTCAAACCTGATGCTCTGTGAATACCTAGAGGGGTGGGATGAGGTGCGAGGTGGGAGGAAGTTTCAAGAGGGAGGGGACACATATATGCCTATGGCTGATTCGTGTTAATGTATGGGCAGAAACCAACACAATATTGTAAAGCAATTATCCTCCAGGCAGGCAGGCTGAGTCACTTCAGTTGTGTCTGACTCTGTGAGACCCTAGGGACTGTAGTTTTCTGTCCATGGGATTCTCCAGGCAAGAATACTGGAGGCAGGGGTGCCATGCCCCCTCCTCGAGGGGATCTTCCTCCAATTCAAAATAAATTAAAAATATAGAATAGCCACACATGACTTCTGAGCACTTGAAATGTGGCTAGTCTGAACTGAGATGTGCCACAGGTATTAAATACGCATAGGATTTTGAAGACACCACGTTAAGTATAATGAAAAATAAAATCATTACTGAGAGTTTTGTATTGCTTATGCTGAAATGATAACATTTTGGATACACTGGGTTAAATAAAATCTATTACTTTCTGGAAAATTCAAAGTTTTAAATGTGTTTCTTCATCTATTTCTCATGGGCAGTGCAGCTCTGCACAATGACCCTACCGTCACCTTGATTCCTTTCTGTGTGAGCCCACAGAGCTGCTCACTGTGCCTAGAACATTTCACATCATACTCTTTCCTTTTCCTGGAACTTTGTCCCCTTTTCCTACCAGATGAGATATGATTCATACTTTTTTTTGTTGTTCAGAGCAAATATCTTCACTATTGTATAAAACTTTCCCAATTCCTTAAAGTAGAATTAAACATTTCTTCCTTAGAGTCTTGTGTGCTGTGCTAATACCTTTGTTATAGCTAATTCACATGCTTGTACTTTGTTTTATATTCATTTGTCTCTCCAGCCAGATTGTAAGTGTCTGCAAAGTACAGGTGCAACCTGATTTATGTCTATAATTATGTAAGGAGGTTCTGGGTACCAGGCTGGTGCTCAGTGAAAGTCTAGTGAGCAAAATTTGCTCTACAAATGTTATACAGCGAACCACGTGACTGGTTATGACTCAGACATTTTAAGATGCTATTTAGAATCCTTTCAACAGTGCTGCAGGGTAAATATAATGACCCTCATTTTGCATATGGGGATCTTGCAAAATCTCAAACTGTTTATAAATTATAGAACCAGAATTCAACTAGACTGACTGGAAAGAAAAAGCCATGTTTTTCCCCGGTGATACCATGCATACTTAAAAATGAATTTAAAAATAGAGATGATATTCCTACATCATAAAATGGGGAAAAATAGCAATTTCCTAAGATGGTTAGAAGATTAAGTGAGATAATCTATATACAGTTAAGGCAGTTCTACTTGAAAATAGGTTTTATTAAACACTGACTTTCTTCCATCTTGAGGCCCATGGTATCAGTTCAGTTCAGTTCATTTCAGTCGCTGAGTCATGTCCAGCTCTTTGTGATTCCATGGACTGCAGCACGCCAGGCAACCCTGTCCATCACCAACTCCCGGAGCTTACTCAAATTCATGTCCATTGAGTCAGTGATGCCATCCAAACATCTCATCCTTTGTCGTCCCCTTCTCCTCCCTCCCTCAATCTTGCCCAGAATCATGGTCTTTTCCAATGAGTCAGTTCTTCACATCAGGTAGCCAAAGTATTGGAGTTTCAGCATCAGTCCTTCCAATGAATATTCAGGACTGATTTCCTTTAGAATGGACTGGTTGGACATCCTTACTGTCCAAGGGACTCTCAAGAGTCTTCTCCAACACCACAGTTCAAAAGCATCAATTCTTCGGCACTTAGCTTTGTTTATCATCCAACTCTCACATCCATACACGACTACTGGAAAAACCATAGCTTTGACTAGATGGACCTTTGTTGGTAAAGTAATGTCTCTGCTTTTGAACCAGCCTGTGCTGTCTAGGTTGGTTATAACTTTTCTTCCAAGGAGCAAGTGTCTTTAATTTCACGGCTGCAGCCACCATCTGCAGTGATTTTGGAGCCCCCAAAATAAAGTTTCTCACTGTTTTTATTGTTTCCCCATCTATTTGCCATGAAGTGATGGGACCCGATGCCATGATCTTAATTTTATGAATGTTGAGGTTTTTTTCTTAATACTTTATTCTACATTACAATATTGTATTTGTTTTGCCATACATTGACATGAATCAGCCACAGGTGAACACGATCTCCCAATGCCAAAGCCCCTCCCACCTCCCACTCCATACCATCTCCCTGAATCATCCTGTGCACCAGCCCCATGCATCCTGTATCCTGTATTGAACATAGACTGGTGCTTCGTTTCTTACAAGATAGTATACATGTTTCAATGCCATTCTCCCAAATCATCCCACCCTCTCCCTCTCCCTCAGAGTCCAAAAGTCTGTTCTATACCTCTGTGTCTCTTTTGTTGTCTCACATAGAGGGTCATCATTACTATCTTTCTAAATTCCATATATATGTGTCAGTATACTGTATTGGTGTTTTTCTTTCTGGCTTACTTCACTCTGTATAATCGGTTCCAATTTCATCCATCTCATTAGAACTGAGTCAAATTTATTCTTTTAAAGGGCTGAGTAGTACTCCATTGTGTATATGTACCACAGCTTTCTTATCCATTCATCTGCTGATGGACATCTAAGTTGCTTCCATGTCCTGGCTATTATAAACAGTGCTGCGATGAACACTGGGGTACATGTGTCTCTTTCAATTCTGGTTTCCTCGGTGTGTATGCCCAGCAGAGGGACTGTTGGGTCATAAGGCAGTTCTATTTGCAATTTTTAAGGAATCTCCACACTGTTTTCCATAGTGGCTGTACTAGTTTGCATTCCCACCAGCAGTGTAAGAGGGTTCCCTTTTCTCCACACCCTCTCCAGCATTTATTGCTTGTAGACTTTTGGATCGCAGCCATTCTGACTGGTGTGAAATGGTACCTCATTGTGGTCTTGATTTGCATTTCTCTGATAATGAATGATGTTGAGCATCTTTTCATGTGTTTGTTAGCCATCCGTATGTCTTCTTTGGAGAAATGCCTATTTAGTTCTTTGGTCCATTTTTTTATTGGTTCGTTTATTTTTCTGGAGTTGAGCTGCATAAGTTGCTTGTATATCTTTGAGATTAGTTGTTTGTCAGTTGTTTCATTTGCTATTGTTTTCTCCCATTCAGAAGGCTGTCTTTTCACCTTGCTTATAGTTTCCTTTGTTGTGCAGAAGCTTTTAATTTTAATTAGATCCCATTTGTTTATTTTTGCTTTTATTTCCAGTATACTGGGAGGTGGATCATAGAGGATCCTGCTGTGATTTATGTCGGAGAGTGTTTTGCTTATGTTTTCCTCTAGGAGTTTTATAGTTTCTGGTCTTACATTTAGATCTTTAATCCATTTTGAGTTTATTTTTGTGTACGGTGTTAGAAACAGGTCTAGTTTCATTCTTTTACAAGTGGTTGACCAGTTTTCCCAGCACCACCTGTTAAGAGACTGTCTTTACTCCATTGTATATTCTTGCCTCCTTTGTCAAAGATAAGGTGTCCATAGGTGTGTGGGTTTATCTCAGGGCTTTCTATTTTGTTCCATTGATCTATATTTCTGTCTTTGTGCCAGTACCATACTGTCTTAATGACTGTGGCTTTGTAGTAGAGCCTGAAGTCAGGCAAGTTGATTCCTCCAGTTCCTTTCTTCTTTCTCAGGATTGCTTTGGCTATTCGAGGTTTTTGTATTTCCATACAAATCTTGAGATTATTTGATCTAGTTCTGTGAAAAGTACTGCTGGTAGCTTGATAGGAATTGCATTGAATCTGTAGATTGCTTTGGGTAGTATACTTTTTTTCACTATATTGACTCTTCCGACCCATGAGCATGGTATATTTCTCTGTCTATTAGTGTCCTCTTTGATTTCTTTCATCAGTGTTTTATAGTTTTTGATATATAGGTCTTTAGTTTCTTTAGGTAGGTATATTCCTAAGTATTTTATTCTTTTCATTGCAATGGTGAATGGGATTGTTTCCTTGACTTCTTTTTCTACTTTCTCATTATTAGTGTATAGGAATGCAAGGGATTTCTGAGTGTTGATTTTATATCCTGAAACTTTACTATATTCATTGATTAGCTCTAGTAGTTTTCTGGTCGAGTCTTTAGGGTTTTCTATGTAGAGGATCATGTCATCTGCAAACAGTGAGAGTTTTACTTATTCTTTTCCAATTTGGATTCCTTTTATTTCTTTTTCTGCTCTGATTGCTGTGGCCAAAACTTCCAGTACGATGTTGAAGAGTAGTGGTGAAAGTGGACACCCTTGTCTTGTTCCTGACTTTAGGGGAAATGGTTTCAATTTTTCACCAGTGAGGATAATGTTTGCTGTGGGTTTGTCATATATAGCTTTTATTATGTTGAGGTACGTTCCTTCTATTCCTGCTTTCTGGAGAGTTTTTATCATAAATGGATGTTGAATTTTGTCAAAGGCTTTTTCTGCATCTATTGAGATAATCATATGATTTTTATTTTTCAGTTTGTTAATGTGATGAATTACATTGATTGACTTGTGGATATTGAAGAATCCTTGCATCCCTGGGATAAAGCCCACTTGGTCATGGTGTATGATCTTTTTAATGTGTTGCTGGATTCTGATTGCTAGGATTTTGTTAAGAATTTTTGCATCTATGTTCATCAGTGATATTGGCCTGTAGTTTTCTTTTTTTGTGGTGTCTTTGTCAGGTTTTGGTATTAGGGTGATGGTGGCCTCATAGAATGAAGAATGTTGAGTTTTAAGCCAACTTTTTCATTCTCCTCTTTCACTTTTATCAAGCGGCTCTTTAGTTCTTTGCTTTCTGCAATAACTGTGGTGTCATCTGCATATCTGAGGTTATTGATATTTCTCTTGGCAGTCTTGATTCCAGCTTATGCTTCAGCCAGCCCAGCATTTCACATGATGTACTCTGTATATCCTGGAGAAGGAAATGGCAACCCACTCCAGTACTCATGCCTGGAAAATTCCATGGATGGAGAAGCCTGGTGGGCTACAGTCCATGGGGTCGCAAAGAGTCGGACACAACTGAGCAACTTCACTCAGCATATAAGTTAAGTAAGCAGGGTGACAATATACAGCCTTGACTGTACTCCTTTTCCTATTTGGAACCAGTCTGTTGTTCCATGTCCAGTTCTAACTGTTGCTTCTTGACCTGCATACAGATTTCTCAGGAGACAGGTCAGGTGGTTTGGTATTCCCATCTCTTTAAGAATTTTCCACAGTTTGTTGGGATCCACATGGGGATCACAGGCTTTGGTCAAAGGCTTTCGCATAGTCGAGAAAGCAAAAGTAGATGTTTTTTGGAACTCTTGCTTTTTCAATGATCCAATGGATGCTGGCAATTTGATCTCTGGTTCCTCTGCCTTTTCTAAATCCAGCTTGAACATCTGGAAGTTCACGGTTCATGTACTGTTAAAGCCGGCTTGGAGAATTTTGAGCATTACTTTGCTCTAGTGTGAGATGAGTATTGCTGTGCAATAGTTTGAGCATTCTTTGGCATTGCTTTATTTTGGGATTGGAATGAAAACTGACCTTTTCCAGTCTTGTGGCCACTGCTGAGTTTTCCAAATTTGCTGGCATATTGAGTGCAGCACTTTCACAGCATCATCTTTTAGGATTTGAAATAGCTCAGCTGGAATTCCATCATCTCCAATAGCTTCGTTTGTAGTGATGCTTCCTAAGGTCCACCTGACTTCGCATTCCAGGATGTCTGGTTCTAGGTGAGTGATCACACCATAGTGGTTATATGGGTCACGAAGATCTTTTTGTATAGTTCTTCTGTGTATTCTTGCTGCCTCTTCTTGGTATCTTCAGCTTATTTTGACAGCAAGACAAAGTATTATGAATTTTGAGTATCAGTTGACTACCTTGTTTCTTGCAGCTGGTATAAAATTTAAAATTGATCTCATGAAATGTCTAGGAGTCAGATCCTCATAAGCAACCATAGATCTCCCCACTGTGCTCTCTGTTGCTCTCTGGCTGGCATCTGAACATATGAACTCCCTGAGTGTGAGAATAAGACTTCATAATTAAACTCATGTTGGTGTCAATAAAAAATGACACATTATTTTGTTAAACAGAAGAAATTAGCGTTATAAAAAGAAATGAAGGTCGGTAGTCAGGACTGGATCAGGAGCTCCGAGAGGCTGTCCAGGAACCAGGCTCTTCTACACTTTTTCTGCCTCAGCCTCATCAGCTGTTGGCATTCATCTGGGAGACTGGTGCCTCATGGTTATAAGACGAGCTATTACCTCTCCAAGGAACAAAAGAAGCAGAAGCAAATTTTCCCTTTGCATCCCACAAGGTCCCCACATCTCATTTCTCAAAACTGAGCCAAAGGATTAACGTAGACTCATCAGTGCCAATGAGAAAGAAGAGTCTCCCCTTATTTTAGACTGATTATCACTCATCATACACCCCCGAGGGTAAAGAATATCTGCCCACTGACCTGAACAGATCAGATTCATAACAGCAGGGAAGAGAGAAAGGAGGATGATCATTGGGTAGGAAACAAATGTGTCTGCCAGAAGCACTTAATAAAGATGTTCTGAACAAATGAATGAAGGCTGATTTATGACTTTTCATGGATTCTAAAAATTTTTGTGCTTCTGGGGATTTTCCTCCATAAAAATGTTTAAAATTACAGATTTCAACTGAGTTGATATGAAGAAAATGTGGTCCAGACTGGATTCACTGTTATAATTAATATTACGTTTTTTTTTAAAATCTGATTTTTAAAATTTAAATGGAGACATTTTCATGAATCCTAGAATCTGGGTCTACTGTGCCTCATGGCTAATTCCATCCTGGGTCTGTGTTGTCTGTCCAATTGGATGGTAAACACTTGAGGGTGGAGACTGTGAGACTGTGTGTTAGGTTGTATTGATGCCCTCAAAGCCCCTATCACAGCACTGTACATCTAAGAACTGTCCAACAAATATGCTGGAGCTGACCTAACATCTCACTGTTTCTTCCTCCAGGGTGAACCTGGCCCTCCTGGTCCCTATGGTCCTCCAGGAGCCCCTGGTATTGGACAGCAAGGTGTTAAGGTAATAATACTTGCCTCTCTGCCCACTGATGATTTCTGAGTTTATTGTAAGGCTGGGAGGACTGTGACTTGTGCTCAGTCTTACCCTCAGAGACACAAGGAGTCTGCCTGTAGATGAGTTACTTACAGTCTGGATGCTTGGACACTCACAATGCCCTAGTTGGGGCCAGTTACCCCAAGAATAATCTATGTATTTTTTGATTGTTTGGAATGAAAATTACTCTTGGCTCCAAATACCCACCCTCTCGCCAATGTACATCTGGTTCTATTGAGTTTTCATGGACTCTAAATATTATCACGCAAAAATGTCATTCAGTTCAGTTCAGTTGCTCAATTGTGTCCGACTCCCTGCGACCCCATGAATCACAGCACGCCAGGCCTCCTTGTTCATCACCATCTCTCAGAGTTCACTCAGACTCACGTCCATCGAGTCCGTGATGCCATCCAGCCATCTCATCCTCGGTCATCCCCTTCTCCTCCTGCCCCCAATCCCTCCCAGCATCAGAGTCTTTTCCAGTGAGTCAACTCTTCGCATGAGGTGGCCAGAGTACTGGAGTTTCAGCTTTAGCATCATTCCTTCCAAAGAACACCCAGGGCTGATCTCCTTTAGAATGGACTGGTTGGATCTCCTTGCAGTCCAAGGGACTCTCAAGAGTCTTCTCCAACACCACAGTTCAAAAGCATCAATTCTTTGGTGTTCAGCCTTCTTCACAGTCCAGCTCTCACATCCATACATGACCACTGGAAAAACCATGGCCTTGACTAGACGGACCTTAGTCATTAGGATGTGAAATACCTTAACACATCAACTATCACCTGCTCACATCAAATAAGCATAGAGGGGCAGAAGTTGGAAGAATCCTGACAGTGAATAAGTAAATGATGACAGGTTTGCTGGAAGCTAGGAAGGGGAATCTTCCCAATCCAAGGATTGAATCCGTGTCTCTTACGCTTCCTGCACTAGCAGATGGGTTCTTTACCCCTAGCGCCACCTGGGAAGCCCAGAAAGGACTGGAACACCCAACACTCTGGGGTGCTCTGCAGGATGTACTAGAGCAAAAATGCTTATTTTAAATGGCTTTTCTATGTCATTGGGACAATAAAACTTCAACATGGGGCTAAAACAGAGAGCAGTACAAAAAGGTGCACTTCAAATGTAACCAGGTGTCATCATGGATGGCATTTAGACAATAAGCACATTGAGACTCCAGGGAATGTGGAGTTTATACTGGCAGAGTTACTGGAGAAGGGTTCTGAAGGAGATGAAAGGTGAAACACGAATGGCGAGGTGAAATGGAACAGGACAGGGTGGGGAGGGAAGGGGACAGGAGGCGTCCCAGGACAGTGGCGGCGGGCAGGGAACGGCACAAGCATTGTCGGGTGGTCTCCTCAGTAATCAGGACGAGTTGCACACAGTCCATTCTGCCAATTGCTAATCATTTCTGAAAACTAAAATTGCATTTACATAGGAAGGAATGAGGAACATTTGGGGGTAATTTGTTCACTTAAATTCAAGGCGTTTTTCAGGCTCTGTTGTTTAGTCACTGAGTCGTGTCCGACTCTGCGACCCCGTGGATGGTAGCCCACCAGGCTCTTCTGCCCATGGAATTCTCCAGGCAAGAATATTGGAGTGGGTTGCCATTTCCTTCTCCAGGGGATCTTCCTGACCCAGGGATCTAACCCACGTCTCCTGCACTGGCAGGTGGATTCTTTACCTCTGAGCCACAAGGGAAGCCCCTTCCTCCTTTAGATTTTTTTTTTTTAATCTTTAGGAATTTGAAAAGTTTGACATTTTTGCTGTCTATCTTTGTTGAAATCTCCAGAGTACTTTGTGCTATGTGTGTTCTTTATTTAAAATCTCAAGCTTGCATTCAATTATTTCTTCCTCGTAGGGGCAAAGAGGCCAGGAAGGAAGAACTGGGCCTCCAGGACCTACTGGTGTTGGTGAACCGGGCCAGACAGTGAGTAGCAAAAATTCTAGGTGGAATTAAAAGGGTAAATTCTTATGTGCTCCTTTGGATTAGACTGTGGTTAAACTAAGCTATCTTTACTTTTTGAACAACAAAGGTCAATAAATATACAAAGGTCAGATCCAAGTGTTAGTCTTCATAATACTTGAAAAAGGGATAATTATATATAGGATATGTACATAGGCTCTCTCTTAGTATAATCTCTTATGAAATTAATCAGCTTGTCCATGAAGAAAAGCATTCTCATATGTCAAAATTTCTTGGGAGATAGGAGATCTAGGTTCAGACTTAATATCTATAATTTGTAATTGACTTTCCTATAATCATGAGAAAAATCACTAAGAATAATCCCCCAATCCTGAGGATACTCTAAAGTTAGAATTAATAATGGTAGACAGGTAACACATGTGCTATTTGCAGCTTCTACCTTATGTAGCTTTGATATTCACTGTTTTTGGAAAGGAAAAAGTTTTCTATCAAAAGAACTGAGAGGAAATGAATAAAACATGACTTCTGGAATAAGAAGGTTTTAAACTTTTCAAGTAATCATTATCCTTCTAGAAAAGAACAGTAGCTGACTTGCTGGCCTACAAATAAAAACAACTGACTGAATAGTTGGTCTCTCAATTGGGTTTTGTAGTTTCTCACACGTAAATATTAAGACAAATGTGTGCTTCTTTGCTATACTCTGGGGATGAAATGGCAGCATACTATTTTAGGGTTAGACTTTTCACCAATGTCTGAATACACAGATTAAAAAAACAGAACATCAAATAGAGGAAAAATATACTGGTTTACAGAGAAGGCAATGGCACCCCACTCCAGTACTCCGCCCATGGGCAGAGGAGCCTGGTAGGCTACAGTCCATGGGGTCACAAAGAGTTGGACATGACTGAGCAACGTCATTTTAACTTTTCACTTTCATGCATTGGAGAAGGAAAGGGCAACCCACTCCAGTGTTCTTGCCTGGAGAATCCCAGGGACGGGGGAACCTGGTGGGCTGCCACCTATGGGGTCGCACAGAGTCGGACACGACTGAAGTGACTTAGCAGCAGCAGCAGCATACTGGTTTAATTATCTGCTGTTTCCACTAACTAGATAGTACTCTTAAAACTTAACTACTGAAAAGAATATGAGTTCTCTGCAGACACTGCTCATTCTACATTAGAGGAGACTGGAAACCTAGAAAAGCAAAAAGACATCAGCTAGAAGGATGCAAGCCCAGACATGCTGCCATGTGTAGAGGGGAGTACAGCAGAGAATTTCGGAAGTTTTTGACAGAAATGAATAAATCTTCTCACAATGTTCTGAATAAGTGGGAATAAAAATGAGTTTCGTGTTTCAATGTTAAATCTTTATGAGCTGTCCAAGAGAAACCTAGATTTTTGAAACAAACATAAGACTTCTTCTTTTTCTTCCATATGCCTATTTTTAAAAAATTAATTTATTTTTAACTGAAGGATAATTGATTTACAGTATTGTGTTGGTTTCTGCCAAACATCAACATGAATCAGCCATAGGCTTACCACTTACTTTTAACTTAATAAACAGCTCTGCCTTGCTGCTGAATCCTAAAAGAGACTGCATGGCTAACCAAGGGACAATACGTGACCATACATGTTGAATTATTCATCATGAACTGGGTGTTATATAAGACCTCTAGGCTACTGCAGTAGAAGTCCAACATCAATTCTTGAAGATACAAATAGTTTCATGAATTGACTTGGAGACTCTGATGGCGTCTTCTCCATTGTTACTCTGCCCACAAGCGATACCTATAGCCCCATATGAACAGACAAAGGGAGAACAAAACTGAGCATGTTAGGCTGGCCTAGCTGGAACTAGACTCCTGTTCTCTTCATGAGCACAGAGTATGAGCATATTTGTGTCCTAGGTGAATGCTCACCAAACCACATCCATTTTAAAGACAGTTCTAAATAAGCAAACAGAATGTCAGTCAGTCTCGTTTCTTAGTTCTACTACCATCCACGCAGTTTTACTGAGTGGCTGGGATGGAGACTATGCATAGGCGCAACATCAGCTTCCTTTTAAGGCTGACTTGGATGTTGCCACTGCTGACTACGCCCAGTCTGCAAAAGGCACATGGAAGCCTGATGTCACCTTTCTCTGGAAAGGGCCAGTTACATTTCTGATAGTATGCTGACTACCATGGAACTCTTTCATAAGGGGGAGGGGCCATGACGATGGCCATAATTGGTGGGGGTGGGGGCAAGCAATTAGTCAATAATCAAGTGAAGATTTGCCATTACTATCCACCACTGAAGGTCTTACTGTCTCCACAGATTTACTATGATGCAAACACATATGGATATATTTTCATTTCTAGTGCTTCAAATTCACGAGTTTCATCTCTCTGAGAAATCAACAATTTTGCAAGTTATTAGTTATGATCTCTTCAGATATTTTCTGTTTTTACATTATTTATTTAAGAAGTCTATTATTTAGTTGCATTTTGGGGTGGTTTCTAAAATCTAACATAATGCACAAATTTATTTTTCTCTACTTAGAAAATGTCCTTAAATCATCCCTTGTGTCTTTTTTTAAATTTAAATTTATTTATTTTAATTGGAGGCTAATTACAATATTGTATTGGTTTTGCCACACATCAACATAAATCTGCCACGGGTGTACACATGTTTTCCTTCTTGAACCCCACTCCTACCTCCCTCCCCATACCATCCCTCTGGGTCATCCCAGTGCACCAGCCCCAAGCATCCTGTATTCTGCATTGAACCTGGACTGGCGATTTGTTTCATATATGATATTATACATGTTTCAATGCCATTCTCTCAAATCATCCCACCTTTGCCCTCTCCCACAGAGTCCAAAAGACTGTTCTATACATCTGTGTCTCTTTAAGTGTCTCGCATACAGGGTTATCATTACTATCTTTCTAAATTCCATATATATGTTAGTATACTGTACTGGTGTTTTTCTTTCTGGATTACTTCACTCTATATAATAGGCTCCAGTTTCATCCACCTCATTAGAACTGATTCAAATGTATTCCTTTTAATGGCTGAGTAATACTCCATTGTGTATATGTACCACAGCTTTCTTATCCATTCATCTGCTGATGGACATCTAGGTTGCTTCCATGTCCTGGCTATTATAAACAGTGCTGTGATGAACATTGGGGTACATGTGTCTCTTTCAACTCTGGTTTCCTCAGTGTGTATGCCCAGCAGTGGGATTGCTGGGTCATAAGGCAGTTCTATTTCCAGTTTTTAAGGAATCTCCACACTGTTCTCCATAGTGGCTGTACTAGTTTGCATTCCCACCAACAGTGTAAGAGGGTTCCCTTTTCTCCACACCCTCTGCAGCATTTATTGCTTGTAGACTTTTGGATCACAGACATTCTGACTGGCATGAAGTGGTACCTCATTGTGGTTTTGATTTGCATTTCTCTGATAATGAGTGATGTTGAGCATCTCTTCATGTGTTTGTTAGCCATCTGTATGGAGGAATGTCTATTTAGTTCTTTGGCTCATTTTTTGATTGGGTCATTTATTTTTCTGGAATTGAGCTGCAGGAGTTGCTTGTATGTTTTTGAGATTAGTTGTTTGTCAGTTGCTTCATTTGCTATTATTTTCTCCCATCCAGAAGGCTGTCTTTCCACCTTGCTTATAGTTTCCTTTGTTGTGCAGAAGCTTTTAATTTTAATTAGGTTCCATTTGTTTATTTTTGCTTTTATTTCCAGTATTCTGGGAGGTGGGTCATAGAGGAACCTACTGTGATTTATGTCGGAGAGTGTTAAAACTCTCTAGGAGCTTTATAGTTTCTGGTCTTACGTTTAGATCTTTAATCCATTTTGAGTTTATTTTTGTGTGTGGTGTTAGAAAGTGTTCTAGTTTCATTCTTTTACAAGTGGTTGACCAGTTTTCCCAGCACCACTTGTTAAAGAGATTGTCTTTAATCCATTGTATATTCTTGCCTCCTTTGTCAAAGATAAAGTGTCCATAGGTGTGTGGATTTATCTCTGGGCTTTCTATTTTGTTCCATTGATCTATATTTCTGTCTTTGTGCCAGTACCATAGTGTCTTGATGACTGTGGCTTTGTAGTAGAGCCTGAAGTCAGGCAGGTTGATTCCTCTAGTTCCATTCTTCTTTCTCAAGATTGTTTTGGCTATTTGAGATTTTTTTGTATTTCCATACAAATTATGAAATTACTTGTTCTAGCTCTGTGAAAAATACTGTTAGTAGCTTGATAGGGATTGCATTGAATCTATAGATTGCTTTGGGTAGTATACTTTTTTTCACTATATTGATTCTTCCAATCCATGAACATGGTATATTTCTCCATCTATTAGTGTCCTTTCATACCTTGTGTTTTTAACTTAATAAGTATTTTTAAAATTCTTGAAGCTATTTTTAAAAATCTACCTCTTTTTATTAATATATTTTTGCTATACTGTCCTCTTCGCTTCTTGTAATTCTATTAAGACCATTAATCATTTAAAGTCTACCATCCCTTTTTGGGTATCTATTGGTTCACTTTTACTCACTGAGAATTAATTTCTCGTATGTTTTGTACCCTGGCATCTGAACTTATTGTCAGCCAGGTTTAACTGTGAAATCCCAAGTGTTCTATGTTGGAGCATGTTTGAGAGCAATGTGCATTTATTTGCATCTCTTATGTATTCCAGGCACATACTTGATGTTAATGCCTTGACTAAGCTGTCCCAGGACCACCAACGTGGTGTCGCTTGAAACTATAAACGCATACGCAGCATAGGACCAGGCTGGGAGTTGTCAGGTCCTTTTAGCGCCAAGTGAAGAAGACACGATTCTTGTCATTCATAACACTGTGTTGATGGGAACACTGTGTTCCGCCCCACCCTCTCATTGAAGATACATAACTTAGAAGGCCCTAGTTTTATGGGGGGATTTCAGTTCTAATTTCCTCCTCATCTTCCACTGAGTGAGCCTGTCTTTGTTCCCATTTCTTCCTCTTAGACTCCTAGACTTTGCCCTAGCACACAACCACACTTTTTGCCCAGAACAGTTACAGTGTTAGCTTATAGGCATACCTCTAGTGTTCAGCTCTCTTTTGTTTTGAAACCCTGTAACTTCCCTTAATTACTGATTTTTTGGTGCCTTCATTTTCAAGAAAATTTTGTATTATTTGCTTTTCTCTTTGTAGCTAGAGGGTTTTCACAGTAGTGGCAGAACATGAAATTCTTGTTTGTTTTCTTGCAATCTAAGCCACAATTACACAAATTAGAGTGACACTGTGTAGTCTGTGAAATAACTGGAAACTAAAATCATAACAAAGAAAGGATAAATCTCAAGAAATACATGAAAATACTGTCTCAGAATATAATAAAAATCAATAATGAGTTTTTGAATTATTTCAAAGTAACATAAAGGCTTATCTTAGGACTGACAAAGCTTCTGCTGAAAGTTCTTTACATTTGTTTCTTTGCCTGAATCATTTCAAGTGGTTTCTAGTTTAGTACTAGCTACTCTTTTTATACAATAGTAATATAAATCTGATCAAATGAATTAATATTCCAGCACCTTGACTGAACTATTAACTGACAGCTACCATCTTTAATTATACAATTATCACTAGTTGTGTGTTGGTCTGACAGATGACTGATTAAAGAATAATAAATTTGTTCAACACTCTTAGGGTGCTCAGTTTGGTTTTTTTGGGAGCACTTTCAGTAAGAAAAATCCCCTGAAGAAAAACTAATTATTTTGAAGTTAAAAATAAATTTCACTGAATATTAAGGATAATTTTTAATATTATTTAGCATATTTATCTTTAATGCTTACAATGTATATTGAAACCACTTTTATTGATTATCCACACTGCTGAGATTATTAAGGAAGATAATGATAATGGACAATTATATTTTATCTTGTTAATGTCTCATATAAAGCATTTCTGGTCAGACTCTGTTAACTGATAATTAGTTTCTTCCACTAGATATGTTTTAATTAAAGATGTTCTTTAGAAGCCAAATAAGAATGTCAGAGTTATAACTAGATCTGATAGCCTTCGAAAAGATACTTTTTGCTGAGCATTTTTGTCTTTCAAAAATTGGTACCATCTTAATAAATGGTACCATCTGTTGGTACCATCTTAAAAATTGAAAGTATAGTTCATCTAACCCAAGTACCTGCTCTTTCCCTTCTCTGGTTAGCAGTCATCATTCACCTTGACTGTTTAACTAGAAAACTTGAGAATATATTGATGGTGCAGAATATTACTCTGACAGTTTCCAGGTTTCCAGTAATTAAACCTTGAATCACTGTTGTTGTTTTTTTTTTTAATGCCCCTAAGTGATTGTTCACAAGCATTAACTCTCTGTTCTCAGAAGCTTGGAAAATGTGACTCCTCAGAGTCTTCATTATTTTCATTTTCACCTTGGCTAATGCCTTCCAGAAACGCAGAGGTGGACGCAAGTGTCAGTGCTTACTCTGTGTGGCATGCTTCTCTCCACATTGCTTAACATAGACCATACTCTGAGATTACTTTATTTGTAAAAACTTCATAAAAGGACTTAGCAATTGAAGGATCCAGGGAAAACAATTTCGATAGTGATAGCAAGCAGATATTTACTGAGTGCTTAATATGTAAGAGCTTTACATCTCTCTGATCTAGTCCTTACATTAATACATGTGGTTGAGGTACTACTATTCTGATGAGAATGCTGAACTTAGAGAGATGGAATTATTTAAGATCACGCTGATGATATATAGTGAGAGGTGGCTTGAACATCAGTCCAAATGACTCCCAAACATGCTTCTAGTTTATCATGCAAGACTGCAAACTCTATGAGACAAGGAGTGGGGCTGTCTGCTGTTTTCAGACGCTAGCACAGTGACTTGCACCTACCAGGCATTTGGTAAACATTCATTGAATGAATGGGAAAAAAAAATTGAATGTACTGGAAAAAGACTCCTTTGCATTCCATGAAAATTGAGTTATTTTCATTTGAGGAAGAGGAATAACTTGTTAATATTTTTTTGTACAGTGTGTAATATTAGCTAGAGCTTCTCTGTTTAGTTTGCAATCTAGTTTTCACACCATATTTCTTTTTCTCCTAGTTAATTGCTCTAACATTAGATTACTCTGTCATGGATATTAGGACTTTGATTAAGCCCCTTGGATGGTTAGAAGTTAGTTTTCCCATAAGCACAGCAATTTAAATTGAATTAAATGCTAGTTTTTTACTTTAATTAAAGCCTTTACTAAATTGGCTATGCATAAATACTAAAGAAGGCTGTCTTTTAAAAGATATGATTTTAAGGGAAAGCCCCCCCAAAATTAGATATGGGGTACAATTAGTTTTCTCTCTCACAAATCTGTAGTTGTGATCGGCCACTGATATGCATAATGCTGTCTCCTGGTTCTGCTCCCAGGCTTGAGTAGAAAACATCTCTTAAATCACCCTAGATTACTATAGACCAAGCTCCAAGATCACTCAGAGTATCTACAGCGGGGGACTTCCTTTGCGGCTCTGGACAACTCAGTCTTGTTCCATCATAGATTTACTTCCCTGCCAAGAGAGTCCTAATTCTTTTTCTGTGTCCACTAGAGGAAAAGCTCCAGTTCATGCATCTACCATTCTTGTTATTAGTCCCCTTTCTACCTTCTGGTCAAGAAGAAAGAGAGAACAAATTTATAATCTTTTGAAATTGCTGGTTTAAGTGAATATTTTTTTGTTGTTTTTTTCAACTAGCATGCTGCCTGTTCAACCATTTCAAAACCTGAGACTATACTGTTTTTCTTTCCTTAGGTGAGAAGTCCTCACCTTACTGAGTGCCTTTCTGAGCAAGAGTCACGCGGACTTCTTAATTTTAATCGTTGAGATCAAAAGTCTTGTTACCTCTTAAAAGATTCTATCAAGATCTCTATTTGCACATAAACCTCCAGGGGATTCAACCAGTTCCAGAAAGAATTCAAGTCTGAATCCAAATTTATCAGGATGGAAATTAAAGCAGCATGTAAACAGAATTCAGCGCTTTAAAACAGCTGTGTGGTGATTTCTTCCCCTGGTGCCTAATTAAATTATTTCATCACTTTGCATCCTTTTCGGGCCACACAGTCCTAGATTTTCAGCCTTTCCTCATAGGATCGATTTCCTCATCCTTATTCTGAAGTATCACTTCACTTCCATTTTCTGCCAATTTGAAAACATCAGAATAGAACATCTTATGCTAATCAAATAGAACAAGTATTTAATACAATGGGAATATTATTTTTCACAACCGTATGATTCTACTTAGCACGGTATGTACTAGGAGGATCGACTCTCATTAATCATGTGAATAGGACTGTATCATTGCATGCCCCTGTGAACTGAAATGTGACCGTTATTTTTCTTCCTCTCTCCTCCCTTCCCTCTCCTCTCTCCTATTTTTCTCTCTGTCTTCTTTTGCTCCTCACTCTCTTGTATCCTAACCAGGGTCCCCGTGGGCCTGAGGGACCACCAGGAGAGAGAGGCTTACCAGGAGAAGGACTTCCAGGACCAAAGGTAACAGCACTTTCTACATGGAGGAGAAATGCATTCTATTGCATGATCATGAATTATAAATTCAAAAACTGTGTCCTAGCCAATTATCCCAGGTCAAGTATTTTCCTGATCATCTTCACCCTATTAAATGAATTTGTATGTAAATTTTCCCTTAACATGAAGCTATAGTGACATTTGCAATTATAAATAAGTAATTGCAAGGCTGCTGCTTCATACAATTACTGCATATGAAATTAGAAAATCTCTTAAAGTCATTCATAGTCATTAAAACCACAGGGATAAATAGCATCTTTATGCCCCCAAATTAAGTTATTGAGCATAGATATATATCAAGTTTTGGAGAAGGAAATGGCAACCCACTCCAGTATTCTTGCCTGGAGAATTTCATGGACAGCAGAGCCTGGTGGGCTGTGGGCCATGGGGTCTCAAAGAGTCAGATACGACTGAGTGACTGACACACGCACACAAGACATACCAAGTTTTACCCACAGCTTTGTTCTGTGAAACAGACAAGAAACAATCTAATAAACCAATTTATCATACTACTGCCATTAATATAAGAAAGGTAACGTGGGTGGATGGAAGGAATCGAATTTGCCTTACTACCAGAAGGAGCAAAATATTACTCAGGACCTACCTCTCACTTGGCAATTGAGATGTTAAATGTTTGCACTGCCTCCCGCATGTAATTCTTGTAGCTCAGGTTCCTCTAGACCAGGACTTGTCAAACTTTCTGTAAAGAACCAGACAGTAACTATTTCAGAGTTTGTGAGCCATGTGGTTTCTGTTGTGACTACTTAAATTCTGCTGCTAAAGCATGAAGGCAACACTAAACAATGGGTGATCTTGGCTGTGCCTCAGTAAAGCTGTCTTTACAAAAAGCATGCAGTGGACTGGGGTTGGCCAATGGGTTGCTGATCCCTGGTCTAGACTCTTTACCCATAATATATGGCTCACTTGCTAAAGGCCACAAAGGAAATGATTTTCTGAGACACTTTGTGCAGCAACACCAGAATTTCAGAGTAGGTAAGGTCCCTGGGTTGGGAAGATCCCCCAGAGAAGGGAATGGCTACCCACTCCAGTATTCTGGCCTGGAGAATTCCATACAATCCATGGGGGTTGCAAAGAGTCAGACACACCTGGGCAACTTTCAATAGACTGAAAGTGAACGTTCACCAGGATAAATTGGGGGTCCTTTTTCCTTCTTTCCTAAAATGTTTCCTCCAGACATGCATGCATGCACACACACTACCCAGAGAAGCATGTGCTGTTTTCTAAGTCTTTAAGACCTTCCGCTTCATTCAGTTGAGTCACTGAGATCTGACCTTCTCAGTACGGTCTTACACTCTAAAATTACTTCTCATTTTCAGCCTCTTCCACATGATCAATATTCAATTATCTATGAGAAACCTAAATCTCAACTGAAGGGAAATCAATTAGGTAAAACAAATATATCACACGAAGTTGTGAGTGACTGCTGGGTTGAATTTTAAAAGAAGCCCTTGTTAACCAACAAATTTTAATTTGTTATAGTAAATGGAAATAATATGCTGGAAAAGGGGATATTACTAATGCCCTCGCCTAACCAAAACATCATCACAAGAAGGCAGAGGTCAGCAATTTGGCACCACATTTCAGAAAGTTTTATCATACATACTTTAATTTTTTTGGCACATAGCAAATTTCTAATTATGCATAGCCCAAAAACCTGGAAAATTCAAACAGCCATAATTACTTCTCCTTAAAATCTGTGGGGTTTAAAGAAATAAATAAATGAGAACAGAGTAAATAAAACACTGAGAAGCATATTTCAGGGCACATTTTACTGGCAGTTTCAATGGCATGGTATAACGTTACATTCCTTCATAATAACCCATAGCATTGCATTGCCCTCTGACTCATCAAAGAAAGAACTCTTTATATTCAGTGTTGTTTTAGGATTGACTGTACACAGATGTACTCTGTGGTAACAATCAGAACCCATTAGACAGAATTCCTCACTCCTCAACTAGCAAGACCAATGGGAGTTCTCTGTATGTACTTCTTGGGGCTACTTTGCAATGACGTGAGGCTTAAGTGAATAAATAATGACTACAGAAAGACATAAAGGTATATTTTCCAAGGTTTCTTGCAAATGTTCTTTGATTTTACTCTTGGTTCAAATGAATTTATGAAATGTGTGCTATTTCTGGTCAATTCTGTGGTTTGTTTTTCATACAAATGAAAAAAGTGTTACGACTTCATTGATATGACATTACAACCAGAGTGATTCATAGAGGCCATGTAGAAGCATTTCCATAAATTCTTTTAAAACTAAGTTTTCAATAAATGTTTATAAATTTTGTTATAAAACACTTACTAAATAATTCCATCTTAGCAAATGTTATTTCACATACTGAGAGACAGATTTTCATTATGTAATGGATACAGTTACAGAAATGGTGAGGAAACAGAAGACTGATTCAGTCGCTTGTAGTACACGATTGATTAGATCTCTCACTTTCAGATATTTCTGATTATATTAGGAATGGGGCTCTTTTCCCACTTCAGTGATGCTGTGTAAATTTTCTGCTTGAACAGATTCTTTTATATTTATGAAATGTTAATGCTATTTTTTTTCAATTTACAAATCTTGGAGTTAGAATCACCCATTTGAAGTTAGCAGTGAACTTTGATGTTTTGCATGCTTTACCTGTTTTAAAGTCCTAAATTTTATTACTGCATTGATAGCTCTCCCATATACTTTCAGGGTGAAAAAGGTTCTCAAGGACCAATTGGCCCACAAGGAGAAGCAGGCCCATCAATAAAAGGGGACAAGGTACTGCATATAGGGTGGATAACAGAAAATATGCCAATAAAATAACTTTTCATTGTTCTTTATGTATGTACATTTATGAACTATGTACAACCTGACAACCATACCACACAGGTATCCAGTTAACTATAAACGTTTTAAAGACCAGTAGGAAGGGAAAGCTGCCAGAGAGGGGAGGGATATAAGAAATGTGTGCAAAACCCAGAGGCCAATTAGTTTGGAGTCATACATATATGTCAATATCTAACCGCATCATTATATTAGAATAACAATCGACATGGATGCTTATCTTGGGTGTTATATATCCACTTGAATTACTTATTTCTTTTGTTTACTATTTACTGGTAGCTGTCTCTTCTGGGTGTCTGTATTTAAGTAGCAGAGACAGTAGTAAATGGTGAACTATACAAATTTCAGACATCATACAATTCTTGGTTCAAATAGTTGAGCTCTGGTGGTGTAACTCCAGATCCAAAACACTCTAAAAATACATAAGATGCTCTTTCTTCCTTTGGAGTAGTGACTACTGAGTACAACACAAATGCTGTGTTATAAGTTCAGTAAATTAACTTTTCCAGGTATTGTTGACATGGCATTTGTGGTTTCATATCTGGAGCTCATGCAAAGAAGACGCTGAAATATCAGGACAATGCTTTTATCTGACTTTCATTCCCTTTCCCTTCTCCTTTCTTCTTTCCCTACTCTTTTATATTCTTGGATTCAAGTGATTAGATAAACACTTCTGTGATAAGGACTCTCAAAAATACACTATTTTACAGAACAAGGAAGTAGCTTTAATACAGATATTTAAATGTAATATAATTCTCCACAAGAGGTCTGTTATATGAGTTGTTGAATATTTGCAGAACAGTGATTATGAATTGGGTTTGGAATTGGAGGGAGAGGACTTGAATCTATCAGTTGTGTGACTGGGAGTTGAAAGCAGTAAAGTGTTAGTTGCTCAGTCATGACTGACTCTTTGTGACCCCAGAGACTGCAGCCAGGCTCCTCTGTCCATGGAATTCTCCAGGCAAGAATACTGCAGTGGGTAGCCATTTCCTTCTCCAGGGGGCTTCCCAACTTAATCTCATCTGGAAAATGTGGGTGCTTACTTTCAGAGGGTTTCTGTGAGGATTAATGAGATAAAGCAGGAAAAGCATTTGGCACAATGAATGCCTCATGATAAGCAATCAAGTTCTGAATCAGAATAACCCAGCTTTGAATTAGAACTTGAGTCTATTACCTGTTTCCTTCTATGGACATTTATTTAGACTAGGGGTTGACACATAGTGAACCACCAAGAGGCGTATGCCAGGACCTGTCTTAATGACAGGTTCCGGTTTTTAATATTATATAAACTATGATCTAATCATGTGCTTTTGTTCACAAAAGCATATTTATTTAGCCCTGCTGCTGCTAAGTCGCTTCAGTCGTGTCCGACTCTGTGCAACCCCATAGACGGCAGCCCACCAGGCTCCCCCATCCCTGGGATTCTCCAGGCACCCCAGGCATTGGCAAACTATAGGGTGGGCTGCCTGTTTTTGTAAATAAAGTATTAAACAGACACACCTATTCATTTAACTACTGTCTGGTTGCTTTCATACTACTGAAGCAGCATTCACTGGTTTTGCAAGAGACCTTATTATGACTCTCAAGCATAAAATATTTCCTATCCAACTGTTCAAGAACAAGTTTGCAGATCCTGATGTAGTCTAAATACAAGTGGCATTAAAATAAGTGTACTGGGCTTCCCTATGGCTCAGTGGTAAAGAATCCACCTGTCAATGCGGGAGACACAGGTTCGATTCCTGATCTGGGAAGATCCCACATGCTGCGGAGCAACTAAGCCTGTGTGCCACAACTACTGTGCCTGTGCTCTACAGCCCGGGATCCGCAGCAAGAGAAGCCACTGCGGTGAGAAGCCCACGCACCACAATGAAGAGTAGCCCCTGCCTGCAGCACCTAGAGAAAACCCATACTAAGCAATGAAGACCCAGCACAAATACAGATAAATAAATAAAGCGTATTTACCCACGTTGCCTAGTCCAGTGGTCCCCTCTTGGTTGTCAATTTACTTGGCCTATCAGTAGCATGATCCGCTAGGATCCCCAGCTTCTTGAAATAATATCTTCACCTGATCTCTCTGGCTGTATACTTTTGGCCTCCACTGCTGGTTCTTCTTCATCTCTCTGACCTCTAATACTTGCAGCACCCAAAGGGCTCAGTCCTTGAACCTTCTCTCTTCTCTTTCTACTTGAAAACTCACCCAGTCTTGGCTTCAAATACCATCTATATCGTGAGAGCTCCCAAACTGACATCTCCAGCTCACACCTCTTTCATCTACTTGATATCTCTGTTTGGATGTTTATTTTAGGTATCTCAAACTTAACACATCCCAAACTGAGCTACTGGTATTACACCCTTCTCCAGCCTTGCTTCATCTCAGTCTTTTCCCTTTCAATAAGTGACAAGTATGTTTTCCCAAGTATGTTATCTGGTCCCATTACTTTATGGCAAATAGATGGGGAAACAGTGAGAGACTTTATTTTGGGGGGCTCCAAAATCACTGCAGATGGTGATTGCAGCCATGAAATTAAAAGACACTTACTCCTTGGAAGGAAAGTTATGACCAACCTAGACAGCATATTGAAAAGCAAGGACATTACTTTGTCAACAAAGGTCCATCTAGTCAAGGCTATGGTTCTTCCTGTGGTCATGTATGGATGTGAGAGTTGGACTGTGAAGAAAGCTGAGTGCCGAAGAATTGATGCTTTTGAAATGTGGTGTTGGAGAAGACTCTTGAGAGTCCCTTGGACTGCAAGGAGATCCAACCAGTCCATTCTAAAGGAGATCAGTCCTGGGTATTCATTGGAAGGAATGATGCTAAAGCTGAAACTCCAATACTCTGGCCATCTCATGTGAAGAGCTGACTCATTTGAAAAGACCTTGATGTTGGGAAAGATTGAAGGCAGGAGGAAAAGGGGATGACAGAGGATAAGATGGTTAGATGGCATCACTGACTCAATGGGCATGAGTTTGGGTGAACTCTAGGAGTTGGTGTTGGACAGGGAGGCCCGGTGTGCTGCAGTTCATGGAGTCACAGAGTCAGACATGACTGAGTGACTGAACTGAACTGATGTTTTCCCACAAACCTCAAAGATATCTTCAATCTGTAGCAAATCCTGATGGCTTTGCTTGTAAAATCTATCTAGGATCTGAGCACTACCCACCACCTTCACTCAATAGCCTGGTCCAGGCCACAGTCATCTCTCATACAAACATCTCTTTCATTTGTTCTCAATGTGGCCTGCAGAGTGAACATCTGAAGACTAAGCCAGATCTTTTACTCCTCTGCTCAAAATCCTCTAGTGGCTTCTCAGCTTACTTAGAGAAAAGCCAAAGCCCTCACAATGGCCTAAAAGGCCCTATCAATTGCTCTGCCTGAGCCCATTGACCCAAATCCCTGACTTCATCTTCCACCACTTTCCCTCATGCTCACTAGTTTCAGCCACATTGTCTCCTTGCTGTTTCAGGAATGTTCTAGGCATCTTCCTTACATGTTTGCTTTGCCTGGAATGCTTTTCCTCCAAGTTTCTACCTGGTTTATCCCTCTCATCTGTGAGACCATCATGAATCACCTTTCCCCAGATTGCAGCTGTCTCTCCATTCCTCCATTTATTTTTCTCCTTAGCACTTATCGTCATTCAGCATACTATTATTTCTTCTGTCTTGTTTATTATCTTCTGTGTTCCCCAAGAAAATGAAAGATCTATGAGGAAAGAGAGTTTTGTCTGTTTTGATCACTGCTATTTCCCCGTGTTGGGAGCAATTCCTGGCACATAATAAACACTCAACAAATATTTGTGGAAATACATAGAGAAAGGATGAATGATATTGTTCTCACTGATAACTCTCACTTTATTTCTCAAAATTATTCATGGAATAAGAAGGTGAAGTTCTTTCATTTTGCTGCACTTACCTTAGATAATTTCTTAAGTTTTAAAATGCATTTTCAATAAGATTTGGAGGAAAAGGTACTTAGAAATTTAAAAAATATTATTCTTTAATTCCTTTCTCAAATAGTGATCTTCTTGCATCCTATGAATTTTATGCTTTTAGATATTTCTATGAACCTAACAAGAAGTATTTGTGTCATTATAAAAACAATTTTTGAATTTTTGGTTTCTCTATGGAAAAATGATTGATGAATATAAGCTGGTGCAAACATACACCATTTTTGACCAAATTGTGAAAACATTATTTGCTATTTTGGGAAATTTGAACCACACACTATTTAAAAGCAATGGTGTTTTGTAACTTTCCACGTTGAAATTCTTTACGGTTTAAAAGGCTTTAATCCATCATATGGCAAGATTAGCAAAGTGTGAAAGAATGAGGTTAGCTGTATTGTTGTATTTCTGACTTATTTCTACACAGGGGATATGGGACCTGTGGGACCCCAAGGACTGATGGGCATCCCTGGAATTGGGAGTCAAGGGGAACAGGTAATTGATGCTTTCTCTCTTTCCCTTTCATACAGAACATTCTGGCCTAAACCTGGTATTCACTGAAGGCCAGTCCAGCAAACAGCTATGAGTACATTTGATAGTAGAATTGCAATGGTATATCCAAATGGATATGTAGGAAGGGATAAGATGGTTCCACAAGATTCTAGTTTTGAAAACTTACAAAGAGTTAAAAATGAATCGTGTGTTTCTTGGTGCTGTGACTGTTAACATTAAAGCCTAATTTACAGGATAAGTGTTTTGGAGTTTTCAGTTTCCCAAGGGAAACTAAATATTTTATTTACCTGGTGGGTTGTATCTGTTTTTCCCCTTGAATCTTTATGACTGATGAAATCCCATTCTGTTCTGATACCAGTAAGTAGTGTTTCCCGTTTTCTAGTCACATAGCAATCTAGGAAAAAACAAAAAAACCAAAAAACCTAAACAAGGACCAGCATTAGAGGCACTCACTTTACTGAAGGGGCACCATTCCTAAATAGAAGCAAACTACAGAGTAGGTTTATAAATGACTCTTGGTCCCTCTTGGTCAGAAGAAATGAACGATCTGTAAGACTGTCTCTACATTTATGGCTGGCTTGCTGCTGCTGCTGCTGCTGCTAAGTCACTTCACTCGTGTCCAACTCTGTGTGACCCCATAGACGGCAGCCTACCAGGCTCCCCCGTCCCTGGGATTCTCCAGGCAAGAACACTGGAGTGGGTTGCCATTGCCTTCTCCAATGCATGAAAGTGAAAAGTGAAAGTGAAGTCGCTGAGTCGTGTCCGACTCTTAGCGACCCCATGGACTGCAGCCCACCAGGCTCCAACGTCTGCCCATGGGATTTTCCAGGCAAGAGTACTGGAGTGGGGTGTCATTGCCTTCGAACTTCTTCCAGATTCTTCTGATCATAACTTTTCAAAAAGCGAGGCAATTTTGTTTAACTGAAATAATATGAATATAACTTTGCTGTCTACCTATATAATCTCATTTAATCAAAGTGACCAACAAATCCAAATTTATTTTGAATGTCCTCTTGTGTAGAAAGTGGCAAAAAGTTTAAAATTTATGATTATGGTTTGAATTATTCCATTGCCTAGTGAACAAAGAGTACTTCCTTTATCTAGGATGGGAGGCTCAAACGGTAAAGAATCTGCCTGCAATGTGGGAGACCCGGGTTTTATCCCTGGATTGGGAAGATCTGGAGAACAGAATGGCTACCCACTCCAGTATTCTTGCCTGGAGAATTTCATGGATAGAGGAAGCTGGTGGGCTACAGTCCCTGGCATTGCCGAGTTGGACACGACTGAACAACTAACACTTATCTAGAATAGGGAGAGAAGGATAAAACAAAGAGATAATTGAGAATCTCATTGTTGACATAAACTCTTGAGTTTATTTTTAATTACATGCTAATTAATCAGTATTTTTTGTTGTTAATTCAAGCAACAGCCAAGTTGGATATTACTCCTTTTTCTATTTCCTCTCCCTTGGTACCAGTCCTAGTATAATACATCAGGAGGATTAAAGTGCAGGAGAAGCCAAGATAAATCTGTATATAAATATTTAGATGATAATTAAGAGCTGTTGCTTTGGGATTACACAAGGATCATGGTTTGACTACGCCATCAGGCATTCTCAAGCTTTGTAGTTTTCTTTGCTAGTTTCAGCAAAGTAGTTTCAGCTGGTTCCTGATCTTGAAAGTAACAGTGTTGTCACATCCTGGGTTTTGTGCTGTTCCTGATGCTGAGTCACCATTGTGGGGCTGAAAATGAGGTTCAAAGAAAGCCAAGCCTTTTCAGATGCTGTTTCTCAGTGGAAGTTGTTCTACAGCGTGAAAAAAAAAAAAAAAAAAAAACCAACACGCCTCTTTGACTTTTTTGCTTTCTCACCCTCTTTTTTTAAGAGTAAAAACCTTACAAGGTTTTTACTTCCTTGACCATATGGAGCTGACTCCTACTGGGTAGGAAATTGAATGCAATATGTCATTTGTAAACTGAACAAGAAAAAAACTTGTTTACCCTTTTAAGGCAAAGGACTTATATTCTATTTAAATTTAACCTCTGCACAGGCGGTTACCCATTTTTCTTCTTATTCTTACTATAACATGCTTACCCGTTGAATTACTGTTATTGTTAAATTTTTTCATTTTTCTTATAGACATTAATCTTCCCACTCATCTGTTTCTGGGGAACTTCTGTTTCCAGCAACATGTTTACAATCTCTCTCAAGTGGCCTCTGCAGACATTGATTAAATATCTGGAGGCTTGACCACTTCAAATACCTTATAAAATAAAGTGAAATATAAATAACCACATATACATGTGTACACGCCTATATGCACGTATCTTTTAATTTTTTGGATCCTCACATGGTACTTGTAGACAGTTGTAAAAGTCAGGAAGGAGTCCCTTCTTGTAATGGTTCAATATAAATATTGAACCTTAGCTTCCTTAAATTGTTCAAAATGCTTCATCTTCATCAACTTGAGAAAAAGGGAATGGTATCTGTATTCAAAAACTGAACAAGTAGATGTATCATCTAGCTGGAGAAAATAGGATCACATTTGTAATAAAATTATCATGTATTTGCAACCATTATTTGCATAATCATGACCTGTGGGGGATAAATAAAACAAAGTCTTAGTTTTTCTTTCATCATCCCTTTAAACTTTTTATCAGTGGGGAAAGTATTTTCTTTTTCCTACCGCAGAAAAAAATTACCATCAGGCCACAGACTTTCCTATCACTTTTAGGTAATAGTAAGTTACAGGATCACATCTAGGGGCTGCCATGGTGGCTCAGGGGTAAAAGAATCTGCCTACAGTGAAGGAGATGTGGCAGGAGCTGTGGGTTCGACCCTGGGTCAGGAAGATTCCCTGAAGAAGGAAATGACTAACCACTACAGTATTCTTGCCTGGAAAATCCCATGGACAGAGGAGACTGGTGGGCTACAGTCATTGGGGTCCCAAAAGAGTCAGACACGACTGAGTGACTAAACATACATAGTGACTAAACATACCTCTAAATTTCAAGTCAGTTTTAATTATGGAATACAAACTATTTAGTCAACGTATGAATTTTCCTTTTAATCTTCATTCATTTGGTATGAGCTTGTGGTCCATGGGGTAGAATGTACTTCTGATCCCTCCCTGATTGAATCAAGGATGGGAGGATGGGAGCAGGCGGGAAGGGCATGGAGGTTCTTTCTTGGCTGGTCTATTGTCAGACGGCTTTGGGTCTTCTGGTCTTAACAGATGTTTGATGCTGACATTCTTCCTGGTGGGGTTCTTCCACTGCCCCTCCTGGGACACTGACAAAGGACTCTCTTCCTCCAGCTGTTTCTCCCCACCAGCCTCTGCTTTTCTGGGAATATATTTACTCTATATGGACTCTCTCAGCTGGAGTTCCATTATTCTTCCAGGTCCTCTTGGACAGAAATCAAAGCAGTTCCAGGCCAACTCCAGAAATCTAGAGTACATCTGGTCCACAGGAAAAAAAAAACAACTTGCATGGCCTTTGCACTGACAAACTCTGGATGCACAGGCTTACCCCCACCCCAGCCCTCTCTTGGCTGTCACAGCATAGTCTGGCTCTCTTCAGAATCAGCCACGGGCTCATTGCGCTCCAAACACAAACATAAAGGGCTCCCAGTGGTTCCACTGATGCTCCCTTTCTATAATGTGGCAAACTTCTCCCCATTTCTTCAAAGAAAACACTTCAGGAGACTGTTTTCTCTGGAGAAGACCTTATTAAATCCCATATCTTCTCCTTTTTTATACCCACAGTGTGAATGAGAGGCAAGTATTAGAATATTCTTCAGTTTGGTGTTTGCAGGCTTTTGCTTCTTAGAGCCTAGGTCAAATTTTCAATTTCACATCCTGATAGATGCCCTTTGGTATAGCTAGGATACAGGTTTGCCTGTACATGACTGAGAGGTGAAATAGGTTAATAAGATTAAACTGTATTTCTCCTGTTTAAAACTCTAAGCTGGCGTGTTGCCTCTGTTCATTAGGGTCTTCAGAGGTTCTGGCTTCTTCATTCTTGTTAGTCTGACATTCCAAAAGTGCTTTCCCCATCCACCTGATCCAGGATAGGCAGGCTCCGTGTCTTCACTTCAGCAAGGGGGAAGGGAACAGGGATGGAGCGATATATCCTTCCTTTAGTGTGAAGCAGAAATTGCACAGATCCCCTCATTCACATCCCATTGGACAGAATCCAAGCAAACCCGCTGCAACAGGGATTAGGAAAGGTGGATTTTACTCTAGGCAGAAATGCAGGCCTGTTAAAATTACTCTTACTATGGAAAAATGGTAGAATTGCATATTATGGTTCCACCCATTCAATAAGTATTAATTGAGTACAAGTAATCAACTATGGGATGTGAACTGAACTTTTACTTTAGAGGATTTGAAACTTCTCTTGTTTAAATTCCTTCTTAATTTGGCTAATATTATTCTTCAAATTTTATTTTGAAGGGAATCCAAGGTCCCATTGGCCCACCTGGTCCACGAGGGCCCCCAGGACAAGGCTTACCTGGTCCCAAGGTAACTTTCTAAATGAGAGAAGAGTTTAATCTGTTTTCTAACTGTTGTTTTCTGGTCAGTGGCCAGCACATTTTGGAAGGCAGCAGAGGGGATGAACTTCAAAATCAGAGCTCTCTATTTAATGCAAAATGCTACTGATACTCCTAATGGTTTAGAAAAGGTAATGTGCATTCTTTATGCTCTTAGCAGCTTTCACATTTGCCCCTTGGCATCCGCTGGAAGGTTGATTCTAGGATTCCCACGCCCTTCCCCATACCAAAATCTTAGGATGCGCCAGCTCCTTGATTTAGTCCTGTCTTCCTGCATTTTAAAAATCATCTCCAGATAACTTCTGATACCAAATACACTGTAAATGCTACAAAGCACCTCGCTGGTGGCAGTGCCAAATTCAGGTTTTACTTTTGGAGGTTTTTGGAGTTTCTTTCCTATTTCCCAACCAAGGTTGGTTAAACTACAGCAGAGTCCAAGCTCATACCACTTGCTGCATGAAGGGCCAGGAAGTCGAGAGGCACAGTGTTGGGGAGAGGAAAAACAAGTTTTTCAGAAAGCCAACAAACTGAGAAGATGGTGCACTAATGTTCTAAAGAAGCATCCTAGTTTGGGACAAGAATTCAAGCTTCTTTATTGCTAGGGAAGGAGGAAGCTGGAAGGGGTTAAGATCAAGAGAGAGGGATGACCACAGTGAGGGTCCAAGGAGGGCTGTGATAACATTTTGTTCTTGGTCAGTTGACCTGCGTCTAGTCCTGATGTTCCTATAAATCTTGACAAGACAATTGTTATTTTTGTTCATATCTCCTCATGTGCGGTAAGTTTGCATAACCTGTAACCTGCAAGCAGAACCCCTTTAGTGATTAACAAGTCTACATGCAGACCTGAGCAGAGGCTCATGACTCAGCGATTAAAGCAGCAGAACAGATAGGTACAATATGGAGTCAGAGATGCTAAGCTTCTACAAACAAGAGGCAGGTGGTGGAGGCGGATCTCAGTTCTCAAAGAACAACTCAGAGATATCCATCAGCTTGTTATGTAGGTCCCTAAGACCTAAAGCTCCTAAAGAGAAGGAACTGCTTTATCACTGGACTTTTGTACCTACTTTTCTTGTTTAACTGGGTTTCCTTTGTTTCTGCATTCCTTCGCTTCCCTGATTAGTATCTGCCTGTGCCTGCTCTTTGGAACTCCGGCCCAGGAGACTCAAGTCTTTATCCACAAACAAGAAGTGGGGGAAATGGAGGAGCTTTTGAACCCAGGAGGGGTCCACAGGGTCCTGCTCAGCTTCAATCCCCCTCTTTCTTAGATACTTCTTAATCCTAATGGGAACAGGGCAGACAAGAAAGGGAATAATAAAGTTTTGGATAGAGCAGAGGGACTTAATTTTATGGGGACTCTTTCAAATCCACAAATGTGGAACCAGTGGCTACCAAAGAGGCAGATTATACTTACACATCTTAATTTATTGTTTGTATTACTTTTGCTTGTGAGACCCTATTCGAGCAACTCAAGAAGTAATATCAGTAAAGGTTACTGTGGGTTGGCTAGTTTTTATTTTCACCAATGATCCCACAGTAGGTCCAACAACCAAAATGTTTAAAGATCCAGAGTTGGAAATAACCTAGGCAATAAAAGTTTTCTATGAACTTGGAGGCAATTTATGTTCTAATTTAGAAGATAAATTATTTATCCTTATTTATCCTTTGGGGAGAAGCACAACACTGTTTAACCAGCTGTCCTTAATGTTGCTTCAAAGAATCACTAAGCATTATTAAATAAACACTTCTCTGAGTGTTTCCCGTGTGGCTTCCCTTGTAGCTCAGCTGATAAAGAATCTGCCTGCAGTGTGGGGAGACCTGAGTTCAATCCCTGGGTTGGGAAGATCCCCTGGAGAAGGGAAAGGCTACCCACTCCAGTATTCTGGCCTGGAGAATCCATGGACTGTATAGTCCATGGGGTCGCAAAGAGTCGGACACTACTGAGCGACTTTCACTTCACTTCTCTGAGAGTACCTGCCTTTCAGTAGATTCCTTTGAGAGTTCCCTGTGAGAAGTAGCTCAATAGAATACAGTTACTGTCCTTGCAATTTCTGCTTTGAGCTCAACGGTGAAAGCTCAGGTTGTTCTCTCTGGTTATGATACTGCTTTGGATCAGCTGTAATCTTGGTGTCTCATGTGTCAATTATAGTTGCTGTGGATTGTAACTGCTGATCTTTTCCACCTGCCCTTCCTGGGGACTCAAAGTCAATTCTGAGTATTGCACACAGCCTGTCTTTTAAATCAGACCATATATACATATATTTGCCTGAAATATGTCTATATTTGAATAGATAAATACATATACACACATATGTGAATGGAGCGTATGAAACTCAGTTTTATCTTATTTTGTTGATATGTTTTGCTCATAGAGAACAAAGGTAGGTATATGTTATTTTTATTTTGGTGCTAGAGTCAAATACTCTTCAAATACTCTTTCCTCACTAGGGAGAAGTTGGCCAGATGGGCCCTACAGGCCCTAGAGGACCAGTGGGACTCGGAGTACAAGGTCCAAAGGTGAGTTGTCTAAGCTGCTGCTGCTAAGTTGCTTCAGCAGTGTCCGACTCTGTGTGACCCCATAGGCGGCAGCCCACCAGGCTCCCCCGTCCCTGGGATTCTCCAAGCAAGAACACTGCAGTGGGTTGCCATTTCCTTCTCCAGTGCATGAAAGTGAAAAGTGAAAGTGAAGGCGCTGAGTCATGTCTGACTCTTAGCGACCCCATGGACTGAAGCCTACCAGGCTCCTCCATCCATGGGATTTTCCAGGCAAGAAAGAGTACTGGAGTGGGGGCCATTGCCTTCTCCTGTCTAAGCTCATTGGAGGCATTTATGTCTTATTATGTAAAGCTTCATTTACATCCAGAGGAGAGTATTTATTCAGAGGAGAGTCTGATGCTTAACTGATATGGTTTAAGAAGAACCAAAATATTAGTTTATTTTAATGATGCCTGTGTGTTTATTTATTAACTTGTTAACATTAGAGGTCATCTTTCACCTCTTTCCGAGTGATTTTTAAGAACATTGTTGCCTGCCATATTATAAAAGTTTAGTAGAATTTCAGTAAAGCTTATTTCCCTTCTCTTGTTTTGTGGCTGGCTCCTTCTCATCCTTCATGTCTCAGCTCAAAAGATACTTCCTCAAAATTAATTTACTAAACCTAAAATATGTCCACCCCACTATTGTTATCTAGTTATTTAAAAGCACAGTGTTTGTTCCCCTTGATTTTACCACTTGCATGTTTTTGAATTACTCTTCATTGTACTACACCCTCCAGAAACTCACTGCCCTCTAGAAACAGCAGGCACTTGCCACATGGCGTTACTCAATACTTACATGTGGCTGGTATGAACTGAGGGGTGCTACAAAGGTATTATACACTCTGGATTACAAAGCGTGGTACAAAAAATGAATGTAAACTATACGATTAATATATTTGTATATGGAGTACATGTTGAAATGACAAAATTTCAGATGTATTAAGTCAAATATATTATTAGAGTTGTCTTTATCTGTTTCTTTGAAAGTTGTAATTGTGGCTATTAATAAAACTGTAATCACAGATATGGCTTGCTTTATATTCCCATTGAACAGTGCTACCCCACTGGGGCAGGGACGCTGCTTCCTTTTCTTCTTTATTGCGGAATCCTCAGATTGAGGGACACGATAGGTACTCAGCAAGTGCTGAAGAATAATAAATGAATCCTTGTTTTACCCTTCACAATTTTGATAACTCATCCTGAAGGCATCTAGAATCTGGCAAGCTATGCTTAGGATTAAAATCCATCATTGTTCTGAAGTCACTGTGATGATTCTTAAGAGAGTTTGGGTATTAAAATAATATGTAAGATACGGTCTAAAACAAATATGTACAAGTTTCATATACATAAACGTATAACTGCAAGAGAAAAAATATACTAATATAGTGATAATAGCTGCCATTTGCTGAATGGTTTTGCTGTGTCATACAATGTGCTAAGTACTAAATATGCCATGTATGTATACATGTATATACATATATATGTGTTTATGTCCATACATGTCTACATGTCTATAGTATATATGTGCATATATACATATTATGTCATTTAATACCAATTTCAGAGGGGCCATAGACTATCTGAATTCAAATCCCAATCTTGCACTAAATAGACATGTAATCTTCAGCTTCTCTCATTTAAAAAAATGAAATACTTAAAATACACTCCTTACTGTAGAGAATAACAAAGAACACCCATGTATTCCACAACCCAGCTTTATCAGATGTCAACATTTTTGCCACATGTGTTCTAAAATGTTTTGAAGAAGTATTGCAGATATAACTGAAGGTCTCTGTCTGTGCTCCCCAATTCTGCTGTCTCCCCTTCCCTCCCCAGACATAATCATTATCATAAATTTAGTGTTTATCATTCTTTCAAAGTTTATATGATTTCCCCACAGTTTTATTCGTAAGCCATATATTGGTTTTTGTGTTCTTGAACTTCACAGATCATTTAGCAATATATTTAGTCAGCCTTATGTGCTGTGTTCTTATATGCCTTTGACTCAGTTTAATTGCTTTACGATACTACACTGTACGAGAATACTTCATTACTGATGGACATTCAAATTGCTTTCTATTTTGTGCATTTGCTGATAATGCTGCCATAAACATTCTCTGGGTTTCGTCTTGTGTAAGGATATAAATTTCTCCTATCAGTAAATGACAGATTGCTGTGAATTGGAAGATCACAGAGTATACAAGTTTTCAATTTTCATATTGTGAAAATTCTGCCCCAAATAAACAATGGGTACAGTGTTTGGACCAGTTTACCCTCCTTCCAGCAACAGATAGCAATGCCCTTTTCGCTACATTCTTGCCAGTGTGAAATGTGTAAAAAAAATACATCTCATTGGTTCAGTTCTTATTCCCTGATAATTAACTGAACAGTTTTTGACTGCTTAATGGACCTCGGTTTTTCTTTTTATAAATTCCTATAGATACTCATTTTTTGGATACTGAGTATTCCTCTTCAAGCTTAAGATATGGCTTGTCTTTTTACTTTACTTAGAGTGCTTTTCAGTGCATAGAAGTTTTTGATTTTAATGTATTTCTATCCCTTTATGGTTTGAGTTTTTGGAATATTATTTTAAAATATTTCTTGACCCCAAAATCATAATATATTTTTACATATTTTCTTTTGAAAATGTTGGTGTTTTACTTTTTAAAATTTACATCTTTAATACATTTGGAATTTATTTTTGTGGCTAGGGCAAGGTAGGGAATCTATTTTTCCCTATATGATAATCAAATATCCTAGCATCAGTTATTAAATTGCCACACTGACTTGTAATACCGCCAATGTTATGTATCAAGTTTCGGTATGTGTGAATATCAGTGCCTGAGTTCTTTATGCCACTCCATTTGCCTATTAATATCTCTCAGTGCTACTATCTCTCTGTCTGGATTATGATAGATTTATAATGTTTTATCATCCATAGGGAAAATACTATCATCTTCTTCCCTGGCTATTCTTGGTTCTAACATATACATTTTAGAATGGCTTGCCAAATTTGACAAAATATTCCATTGCAGTTTTTGAAATTGCACTGACTCTTTAGATTAAACATTGAGTCTTTCAAAC
This sequence comes from Nanger dama, assembly GCA_917880005.1. NCBI lineage: Eukaryota > Metazoa > Chordata > Mammalia > Artiodactyla > Bovidae > Nanger > Nanger dama. The sequence continues at coordinate 46,648,868 of CAKJTW010000007.1, forward strand.
CACAGAGTAAAACTCTACTTTTTCACAAAAATAGTTTTCATTTTATCCATAAACATCTTCTACTTTTTTAAATTAAAAAGGTACCTTGGGTACATTTTTATGATTGTGAATTGTTTCCTTTTTTAATACTTTTCAATTAACTATAATGTGTCTATAGGGAAAGTACTGTCTTGTTATTATTGTCTTATTTTGCTATATTGATTTTTGTATCCACCCACTCGATATAATTTTTTGTTTCTAATTGTAAAGTCTCTTGCTTCTTTACTCCTTATGAACATAGGCATATTGTCTGAAAATGAAAACAGTTATGCCTATTCCTTTTCAGTTCTTTTTCTTATTCACTTTTTACCATTTTATACTGCTAGGATCCCCAATGCAATATTTAAAGGAAGTGGATGTGCTCCTAAAATTTCACTTTTAAATGTGACATTAGCATAGGTTTTTGACAGATACTATTAGGTTAAGGCAATTCTCTATTTCAATTTTACCAAAATTTGCTTATTAATCATAAGCGAGTATTGGATTTTACCAGATTTTACATCACTAAAATAATCATATTACTTTTCTTGTTTAATTTGTTAATACTACATTTCCAGATTTTTGAGATGTTGAAACATCCTGACATTCTTTGAGATAAACTCAACTGATTGTGATATATATTTTTAATAACAATAATTCAATTAATTAATCTTTTATTCAGGATTTGTGCATCCACTTTAAGTAATTCTATTTATTGCATGACTGACATACAATAAAAGCACATGACTAAAGTGTACAGTTTGGTAAGTTTTGGTGTGTGTGTGTATACACACATGTTCTTGAGAATGATAAAAGCATCTATTGCCCTCCAAATTATTATGTATTTCTTTGTAATATCATCCTTTCATCTCTCTCTAATTTCTCCTATCTTTATTGATCTGTTTTCTGTAGATCTGCTTTCCTATCATCTGGTAATCACTGATTCCTGCTTTTTGTTATCAGAGATTAGTTTACATTTCCTAGAATTTCATATAAGTAGCATAATTTACTATATACTTTTTCCAATCTTTTTCACTCAGGAAGTTATTTTGAAATCTATGTTTAACATATTTAATAATTTGTTATTATTTATTGCTGAATAGAACTCCATTGTATGCATATAGCGAAGTTTGGTCATCCATTCACCTCTTAGTGGCAATTTGGTTTTCTCCAGCTTTTTAATATTATAGATAAAGCTCTTATGAATATTTATGTACATGTCTTTGAATAGACATATGTTTTCCTTTTAGGGGTAAAAACCTAGGAGTGAAATAGCTGGGTCATATGATAAGCATCTGTTTAGCTTTTCAAGCAATTGTTAAATTGGTTTCCAAAAGAGTCTGCATTCTGTCTATATTTTCACTGGGTAAAGAATTCTATATTGATGAATTTTACTCTTAAAAAAAAATATATATATATATATTGATTTATTTTATTTGGCTGTACCAGGTCTCCATTGCAGCGTGTGGGATCTAGTTTCCTGGCCAGGAACTAAGCCCAGGCCCCCTGCATGGAAGCTCGGGTCTTTGCCACTGGACTGCCAGGAAAGTCTTTCTTTTCTCCCCCAGTACTTTTCATAATGTTGGTCCACTGTCTTCTCACTCGCAGTGTTTCTGATGAGAAATCTGTTGTATACGTCTTTTTCACTACATAATGTCTATTTTCTCTGGTTACTTTTGGGATTTTCTCTGTATCACTGGCTGCGAGCCATGCGATTCTAATGTGCCTTAATTAAATTTTCTTTATATTTCTTATGTTTGAATTCCATTGTTCTTCTTCGATCTATGAGTTACTGACTTCATCAGATTTGGAAAATATTAGGTTAACATTTCTTGAAATATTTCCCACCCTTAGCCTTTAGCCAGGAAACTCCCACTTAATTTAAAGGCTTGAAGTTTTCTCACAGTTCTCTGATACTCTGCTTATTCTTATTCAGTCCATTTTCTTTGTATTTCTTTTTGTCTTTGTTTTTCTAATTAATTATTTAAATTGGAGGCTAATTACAGTATTGTGGTGTTTTTTATTGTACATTGACAGGAATCAGCCACTGGTGTACATGTGTCTTCCTGCCCCAAACCTGCCTGCCACTGTTTCATTTTGAGTAGAGTTTATTGTTATATCTTTCCATCTGTTAATCTTTCCTTCTGAGATGTCTAATCTGCTTTTAATTCTATCCAGTGTATGTTTATCTCATACTTTGCAATTTTCAACTCTAGAAGTTCAAGTTGTATCTTTCAATATCTTTCATGTCTATTCAGTTCAGTTCAGTCGCTCTGTGATGTCTGACTCTTTGTGACCCCATGAATCGCAACACGCCAGGCCTCCTTGTCCATCACCAACTCCTAGACTTTATTCAAACTCATGTCCATCGAGTCGGTGACGCCATCCAGTCATCTCCTCCTCTGTTGTCCCCTTCTCCTCCATCCCCAATCCCTCCCAACATCAGGGTATTTCCAATGAGTCAACTCTTCATATGAGGTGGCCAAAGTATTGGAGATTCAGCTTCCACATCAGTCCTTCCAACGAACACCCAGGACTGATCTTTAGGATGGACTGGTTATATCTCCCTGCAGTCCAAGGGACGCTCAAGAGTCTTCTCCAACACTACAGTTCAAAAGCATCAATTCTTCAGTGCTCAGTTTTCTTCACGGTTCAACTCTCACATCCATACATGACCACTGGAAAACCATAGTCTTGACTAGACAGACCTTTGTTGGCAAAGTAATGTCTCTGATTTTGAATATGCTGTCTAGGTTAGTCACAACTTTCCTTCCAAGGAGTAACCATCTTTTAATTTCATGGCTGCAATCACCATCTGCAGTGATTTTGGATCCCCAAAAATAAAGTCTGACACTGTTTCCACTGTTTCCCCATCTATTTCCCATGAAGTGATTGGACCAGATGCCATGATCTTAGTTTTTTGAATATTGAGCTTTAAGCCAACTTTCTCACTCTCCTCTTTCACTTTCATCAAGAGGCTTTTCGTTCCTCTTCACTTTCTTCCATAAGGGTGGTGTCATCTGCATATCTGAGGTTATTGATATTTCTCCCAGCAATCTTAATTCCAGCTTGTGCTTCTTCTAGCCCAGCATTTCTTATGATGTACTCTGCATATAAGTAAAATAAGCAGGGTGACAATATACAGCCTTGACGTACTCCTTTTCCTATTTGGAGCCAGTCTGTTGTTCCAAGTCCAGCTCTAACTGTTGCTTCCTGACCTGCATGCAGGTTTCTCAAGACGCAGGTCAGGTTGTCTGGTATTCCCATCTCTTTCAGAATTTTTCACAGTTTATTGTGATCCACACAGTCAAAGGTTTTGGCATAGTCAATAAAGCAGAAATAGATGTTTTTCTGGAACTCTCTTGCTTTGTCCATGATCGAGCAGATGTTGGCAATTTGATCTCTGGTTCCTCTGCCTTTTCTAAAACCAGCTTGAACATCAGGAAGTTCACGGTTCACGTATTGCTGAAGCCTGGCTTGGAGAATTTTGAGCATTACTTTACTAGCATAAAAGATGAGTGCAAGTGTGCGGTAGTTTGAGCATTCTTTGGCATTGCCTTTCTTTGGGATTGGAATGAAAACTGACCTTTTCCAGTCCTGTGGCCACTGCTGAGTTTTTAGCATTTTCACAGTATCATCTTTCAGGATTTGAAATAGCTCAATTGGAATTCCATTACTTCCAGTAGCTTTGTTCATAGTGATGCATTCTAAGCATCAGATTGATTACGTTCTTTGCAGCCAAAGATGGAGAAGCTCTATACAGTCAGCATAAACAAGACCGGGGAGCTGACTGTGGCTCAGATCATGAGCTCCTTATTGCCAAATTCAGACTTAAATTGAAGAAAGTAGAGGAAACCACTAGACCATTCAGGTATGACCTAAATCAAATCCCTTATGATTATACAGTGGAAGTGAGAAATAGATTTAAGGTTAGTTCTGATAGGTAGAGTGCCTGATAAACTATGGAATGAGGTTCGTGACATTGTACAGGAGACAGAGATCAAGACCATCCCCATGGAAAAGAAATGCAAAAAAGCAAAATGGCTGTCTGAGGAGGCCTTACAAATAGCTGTGAAAAGAAGAGAAGCAAAAAGCAAAGGAGAAAAGGAAAGATATAAGCATCTGAATGCAGAGTTCCAAAGAATAGCAAGAAGAGATAAGAAAGCTTTCCTCAGTGATCAATGCAAAGAAATAGAGGAAAAGAACAGAATGGAAAAGACTAGAGATCTCCTCAAGGAAATTAGAGATACCAAGGGAACATTTCATGCAAAGATGGGCTTGATAAAGAACAGAAATGGTATGGACCTAACAGAAGCAGAAGATATTAAGAAGAGGTGGCAAGAACACACAAAAGGACTGTACAAAAAGATCTTCACCAAGATAATCATGATGGTGTGATCACTCACCTAAAGCCAGACATCCTGGAATGTAAAGTCAAGTGGGCCTTAGAAAGCATCATGTCTATTAACAAGTTTTAATTTTCCTTTGGTTTCTTGAACATATGGAACACAGTGTAATAAGTGTCCTAATGTTATTCATAACTTCTATCCCCTGTGTCATGTTTCTGCAGCTTTTCTGAATCCTCAATAGCTTTTGATTAGCTGCCAAACATTGTGAATTTTACCTTTTTAGGTGCTAAATATTTTTGTATTCCTATAAATATTTTTGAGCTTTTTTTCTTACATGCTTCTACATTACTTGAAAACAGTTTGAGCATTCTGATCTTGCTTTTAAGATTTGTTAGGTAGGACAAGAAAAGTATCCTGTCTGGGGCTATTTTCCCCCACTACTAAGGCAATACTCTTTTAAGCACTCATCTATGCCCTCAGCACTGTGAAGTTTTTTCCTGCCACAGGGAGCAGGCACCATTTCTCTCCTGCCTCAGTTCTCTGATCCTTTCAAGTGGTTGTTTTCATGGCCTGGGGTAAATTCCTCACTCTCTGCTGAACGGTATTCACCTAAACACTCAAGGGGGATGCTCAGTAGATCGTCATAGTTCTCTTCATGTCATGCCTTCCTCTCTGGTAATCTATTTTGTGAATTTTTGATATCTTGGCTTATCCAGACTCTCACCTTTGTCACCTTAAATTAGAGAGACTTCTGGACCTGCCCTGGAATCTCTCTCCCTGAACAATGGCCTGGAAACTTCAACCAGAGAGTAAACTTGGGAAACTGTAGCACGAATGTCATTGTTTCATATATTTTGTCTGCTTTTTAGTTGCTTCAGGTGGGAAGTTAAATCTAGTTCTATTCCTCCAAGCCTTCCCTGGTGGCTTAGATGGTAAAGTATATGCCAGCAATGCAGGAGACCTGGGTTCAACCCCTGAGTCGGAAAGATTCCCTGGAGAAGAGAATGGCAACCCACTCCTGTATTCTTGCCTGGAGAATCCATGGACAGAGGAGCCTGACCGTCCATGGGGTCACAAACAGTTGGACATGACCAAGCAACTAAACACACACACACACACACACACACACACACACACACTCTTCCATTTACATAAGAACCTTAAGTTGGAATCTTTTCCTTAGGTAGGGTCTATAATTTAGTTTTTTTTAGTCTTGTATGATTTTTTAAATCAAAGTTTTATTAGCCTCATAAAATAAATTGCATAGAGTTTCCTCTTTTTCTATGTTTTAGAAACAAGAGAGGGGATATCTGTTCTTCAGATGTTTAGAAATTTGGTAAGGTTTGACTGGAAAGTCAACTAAGCCTGTGATCCTGGAGGGAGAGGAAGTTCCAGACTTGCAATTACCGACTGAATTTATTTAATTGCATTGGTTTATTTAGCTTTTCCATTCCTTCATATGCCATTTATGTAATTTATATTTTTCTTGAAGATTATCCATGTATTAATGTTTCCAATATATTTGTTTGAGATTATCACAGAAATTTTCTATAAGCAAAAATTTTCACTATGTACAGAGATTCACCTTTCATTCTTAACATTGTTTTTTAATGCCTTTTCTTTTACAAATATTGATCATTATAGTTAGACATTTATTTACTTTCTTAGTATTTTTAAGTTTTTGTTACCTCTTAATTTTGTTATTCTTGATTTTTGCTAGCAAGTTTATGATTTTCTCTCATTTTTATTATATCCTACTATTTACTTTTGGAGAAGGAAATGGCTACCCACTTCAGTATTCTTGCCTGAAGAACTCCATGGCAGACGGGCTTGGTAGCCTACCAAGAGTTGCAGAGAGTTGGACATGCCTGAGCGACTAATACCACAATCACTACTATTTACTTTTAGGTTCACTGTGCTTTTTTCACTAGTTTTTAAAGTTGAGTTTACTTGAAATGATTTTCCATTATTTTCAATGTTTTTTGCTCTTAATAAATGCAGTAAGGACACATTTCCCTGGAGGAGGGAATTGCAGTCCACTCCAGGGTTCCTGCCTGGAGAATCCCAGGGACAGAGGAGCCTGGCGGGCTACAGTCCAGGGGGTTGCAAAAGAGTCAGACACAACTGAGCAACAACAAAGGACAGCGTTATACTGTTTGATAATAGCATGCGTTTTCTCTGAACATTTTAAAGGACTTAAATTATAAATTGACTTCAAAGAGGGTATAATAGTTGAATTTTACAATTGGAAGCAATGTTTAGGTCCCAATTATTTCATCTCATTTTTGTATTAGTTTTTTAGGGTTGCTGTCACAAATTACCACAAACTCTGTGGCTTAACATAACAGAAATTTATTTTCTCACAGTTCTAGAGGCTAAAAGTAAAAAAATCAAGGTGTCTGCAGGGCACACTTCCTCCAAAACCTATCAGGGACAGTTTTCCTCTGCTTCTTAGCTTCTGGTGGTGGCCAGTCCCTGGCATTCCTCAGCTTGTAGCTACGTTACTCTAATCTTGGCTCTCTTGCCACATGGGGTTCTCCCTACATGTCTGTCTTCACATTATATTTTCCTCTTATAAGGACACCAGTCACACTGGATTAGGACCCACAACCATGACCTCATCTCAACTGTGTTACCAAATAAGGTCCATTCACTGGTGCCAAGGTTTAGGACTTCAACATATCTTTTGAGGGAGGGAGCTGATCACAGTTCAACTGATAATAAACAACACAATCCAAAACTGAGATACAGAGATGTTAAGTAACTCGCCCAAGGTCAAATAGCTTAATGACTGTTAACTGCTATTCAGATTTCCCTGCTCCTAGCCTTTTCTCAGATATTATAATAAGATGCATCCCACTGCAAGTACCTTAGAGTGAAGTTCCGTGATGAATGTGAGCTTCTGGGAAATAAAAATCTCTCCTCATCCACCAGGGGGAGCCAGGCTCAATAGGGCTCCCAGGACAGCCAGGAGTACCAGGAGAAGATGGAGCTGCAGGGAAGAAGGTAACACTGTTTTCCATATTATTGCAATAAAACCATTAAACCACATATATCTTGGTCTTGCAAGAGCTCAAATGAAACCATTCAAGGCGAACTTAGTCTCTTTAAGAAAATAAAATCCCACAACTCTAAATTTCCTTTTTCACTTAGTCCAGATAAAAGAGCACCAATTCAAAGTCCAAGTAAGTATCTTATGACCTCTGCCTTTTCTCTGGTGTTTTGGCCACGGGGTTCCAGTGACCTACTCCCTTTGGGATTCCTAGAAAGCACTGTTGTTTAAACTTTGAGAAAAAGGCTTTTTCCTCCCCTCCAAAAAGGAAAAGTCTGTAAATGTATTCAGGAAGTAAGGCCATTATAAAGATTTCCTGAAATATTTTGAGTTGACATTTGAAATACTCATTTTTCAATATAAGTAGAGAAAAACAGCAGATGGTAAGGCTGAAGGTCTTTCTTGTTTTTCAAAAAACAAACCACCAAATGTGAATGAAGAGCCAAAAGAAAGTGAGCTTATTGCTTTGGCAACTGGCTGGGAAATTGGGCTTTTTCACGATATTTCAGCTGCTCTGAGCTAAAATGAAGTTTGATATTAATTTATTCATGTTGGTGAACTTCCAAATGAATTTTGAAACTAGAGTGAAGGTCTTTTCTGTACTGGAGGAGCCAAACGGAGACTCTGTTGGCTGTAAGAAGAGACGAGGCGGGTGTATTCATATTGGCTATGCAGGATCAACTAAGACCTTGGTGTCATTTTCTCTAGGGAGAAGCAGGGCTTCCGGGGGCAAGAGGCCCTGAAGGACCACCTGGGAAAGGACAGCCTGGCCTTAAGGTATGGAGTCCACAGTGGTAGGGCAAGGGAAGCAGACTGCTGAGTTCTGGTCTTGATAATAAGAAGCCAACTTAAGAGAAATTTGATGTTTTTCTTGCTGTATCAAAGATGTTTGCTTCTGGTTTGAAATTATGGACTCTAGATTTTGAGCTTTGGTAGACAGCAAGTATGTATTATTTATTTCCATTTTCCTAACATCTGTCACAAAACCAAGCTTATAGGAAGAGTTCAACACATGTTTTCTTAATAAACAGCCAAGTTGACATTTAAAAAACAAACACACAGTAAGGGAAAAGAAGACTTGAGATACATCCTTGAGACATCAAAGTCCATAATTTTTTTTCAAATATTTATACAATTTTATAGAGTAGTAAGAAATATAACCTTATGAAGTGGCACTTTCACAACATGGCATAGATTTATTCAACACATTTTAGAAATGCTTGTCGAATAATATCTTTATATGTCAAGAGGAAAATACCCAAATTCATCAATAAGACCATAATCTACAACCTCTAAGGTGTCAGATATTACTACAGTTCTTAGGTGCAGTCATCAATGCCTATATAAATAGTCTGAAGAATTACATATGAGCAAAGTAAAAATAAAATCCATATACTTACTAGTGTTCTATTTTTAATTCTATCAAAATAGTAATTGATAGCTTAGATGTCTATGTGTTATGAAAAATATTGGCTAAAATTGAGTCATTAGCCTTAAACATGAGAATTTGAAATATAAATGTATTTGTAGCATTTAAAACATTTTAAATGTTTAAAATTTAAAACTGACTAACCATACTATGAGATCTGTTGTTTTTTTTTTTGCACGGGGTGGGGGGGGCGGGAAGTGGGCAGCAGGGAGTGGAAATATGTAGAGAGAATTCCTTTTTAACATCAGGCAAAAAGAACTTTTAGAGATGATTGCCTATTAACATTCAGGAGAACTAATGTTTCCCTGAATATCCTTTTGGAAAATAGCCCCTCTGAGTTAATAATTGAAGCTGTGGGGATGAAAGACAGCTCTGAGAAAGAGAGCTAAGGTTGGAGTCCTGAATTTTACAGCAGCTGGAGAGAGAGAGCATTCTGTACAGCAGGAAGACAGGCTGAATACAGAGTACAATCTTAGGGGAACCAAGGAGAAAGGGCTTCAAGAAGAAAGCAATGGGTGGTGTCAAATACACCATCAGAGCAAGGAAAATGTGTGTGAACTGGATTTCTGGCATCGAGGGGATATGGGGCTTGTAGAAGGCTATTGCAGAAGAGTGGTGGGTAGGAATATGCTAGATATCAAAGCAGCCAGTGTGCGGTGCCGGCACTTCACTGCATGTAGGTGGATCTGGGCCTCCCCGGTGGCTCAGATGGCCAAGAATCTGCCTGCAGTGCGGGAGACCTGGGTTTAATCCCTGAGTTGGGAGGATCCCCTGGAGGAGGGCATGGCAGTCCGCTCCAGGATCCTGGCCTGGAGACTCTGCATGGACGGAGGAGCCTGGCTATGTAGTCCATGAGGTCGCAAAGAGTCAGACATGACCGAGTGACTCAACACGCACACACTGCTGTTGGTTTCTGGGGTCATTTAGGTCAGTGAGTTAAATATGGCACTGAAGAGGAGGACATAAACAGCTGGGGTAGATTTCGATGCTATCGGCAGATGATAATGACATGGTAAGTGATATCTGGATAGTCAACCGTTTTTAAATTAGCTGCCATCCCCGCCCTCCATTAGCACAGGTACTAGGGGGTTGCCTGCATGTCTGTGGACCCTTTAGTGGAGTGTCTGCACTGCTGATGACTTCGGTATAAGCCAGTGGTTCTCAGGGCGCAGCCCCTGGAACAGCAGTGTCAGCGTCCCCTGGAAATGTGTCAGAAATGTAAATTATTGGGCTCTACTACAGACCTAGTAAATAAGAAACTCTGGATGGGGGCCCAGAAATCTCCAGGTGGTTCTCATGCATCTTTAGGTTTGGAAACGGTGGTGGAGTCATTTATGTCATAAATATTGCTCAGCCTCTTGGTAAAGAGTCTGCGGCAATGCAGGAGACCCAAGTTCAGTTCCTGGGTCTGGAAGATCCCCTGGAAATGGGAATAGCTACCCACTCCAGTATTCTTGCCTGAAAAATCCCTTGGATAGAGGAACCTGGTGGGCTATAGCCCATGGGGTCACAAAGAGTCGGACACAATTGAGTGACTAACACTTTCAGCTATACACCTCAAGAATTCTTTTGTTGAGCTGGGCACATGCTTAGCTATGGTGCCTTGGAGTTGAGCCCTAGGGTAGGGATAGTTCTGGGATGCTCTGAGGCTTATGGTTGAAGGTAATAAAGTTCTTTGGCAGGGAGCACTGGTGTACACAACCCTGCTGGGGAACACAAGGCAATTTGTAGCTCTGCGCCAGGTTAATGCTCTCACTCATCTTTCTACCAATTGAATTACGGGCCTCCTTGGGGAGAAAGAATTAAACTCCATGGAGGAAGAACCAGGGCTGATTTTTAAAATGTCTCATTTTATGTTTCAAAACTGAAATAGCACAGAACCTGAACAACAGCATGGAAAAGCATAGATGGCTTTCTTCTTTGAAACAGTGACTGTCTCAGAAGAAATGAAGAAGTGATGTGAAATCGCTCAGTCGTGTCCGACTCTTTGCAACCCCGTGGCCTATAGCTTACCAGGCTTCTCCGTCCATGGGATCTCTAGGCAAGAATACTGGAGTGGGTTACCATTTCTTTCTCCAGGGGATCTTCCCGACCCAGGAATCGAACCCAGGTCTCCCGCATTAGAAGCAGACACTTTAACCTCTGAGCCACCGACTGTCTCAGAACCACTACTTAAATAGACCAAGAGGGCAAAATAATTGTAAAGTCAAATCAAAGTCTCCAAGGAAAGATACTGAACACAGACTTAGGTTGTGTTAAATCATACTGAGTAAATGGTGCAGTCTGAACAGTTTTGAAGTCATGTAATCTGCACAAGAACATTGACAGACCCTGTGCAACTGAGCTGGGCTTGGGGAACATGACTTTGAAGTTGGTATGCATTGAGAGTCTGGCCATGATGTAGTTGCTATAAGATGGAGGTGGACATATTATAAAACAACTGTATTTTTATCATTCTTTTTGTCAGGGAGATGAAGGAAAGAAAGGGAGCAAAGGAAATCAAGGACAGAAGGGGTCTCAGGGGCCCGGAGGGCCAAAGGTATGTATCTTAAATTCTCATTTATGCTTTGGGGAGATTGTTCTTGTGTCCAGTTTTAATGGAATCTTAGATCTCCACTGTTTCCTTCTTAAGAAATACAAAACTCAAGTCTCCAAAATGAAAAAGGCTTTAGAAAACATACTATTCCAGACCATTACAAAATGGGATAAAGAGACTGTATAAAACATGTGATCTTCATTGGAATATTGATGCTGCTTGGAGAGAATCTGTGTGTTAGTGCTCTTTATTAACAAATATTCCATAGTTGGGATACATTAAGACTTATAAGTTCATTTCAGTTCAGTCACTCAGTCGTGTCTGACTCTTTGTGACCCCATGAATCGCAGCACACCAGGCCTCCCTGTTCATCACTATCTCTCAGAGTTCACTAGGACTCACGTCCATCGAGTCCGTGATGCCATCCAGCCATCTCATCCTCTGTCGTCCCCTTCTCCTCCTGCCCCCAGTCCCTCCCAGTATTAGAGTCTTTTCCAAAGAGTCACCTCTTCGCATGAGGTGGCCAAAGTACTGGAGTTTCAGCTTTAGCATCATTCCTTCCAAAGAAATACCAGGGCTGATCTCCCTCAGAATGGACTGGTTGGATTTCCTTGCAGTCCAAGAGACTCGCAAGAGTCTTCTCCAACACCACAGTTCAAAAGCATCAATTCTTTGGCGCTCAGCTTTCTTCACAGTCCAACTCTCACATCCATACCTGACCACTGGAAAAATCATAGCCTTGACTAGACGGACATAGGAGATATCAATTCTCTATCATCTTGCTTTGCTGAACAAGAACAAAAAAGTCCCAGACTGAGAGGCAATATGGGGAGGATGTAGAGTGGGGCTTCAGAAGGGATGAGAGGGGGATTCTCACCTTGCTACACCCCCAAACTTTTGAAGGTCAGTCACTTTAATCGTGGAAAAATCATGGTAATAGTGTCTATTTCACAGGGTTGTTGTGATGACTTTAAGGAGTGACTAAAGCACTTATCTCATGCAAAGAATTGACTCACTGGAAAAGACTCTGATGCTGGAGGGACTGGGGGCAGGAGGAGAAGGGGACGACAGAGGATGAGATGGCTGGATGGCATCACTGACTCGATGGACATGAGTTTGGGTGAACTCCGAGAGTTGGTGATGGACAGGAAGGCCTGGTGTGCTGTGATTTATGGGGTCGCAAAGAGTCGGACACGACTGAGTGACTGAACTGAACTGAAAGCACTTATCATGGTTCCAGGTACATTGTTAGTGTTCAACGCAAGGAGTTATTCAGAGAGGAAAAAAAAACAGTACAATGAAATGGAAAGTAGGGCATATATTTCCTGATAAACTGCCTGAGACAGGGTGCTGAGGAAAAAGTAAGGAAAATGCGAAGCAAGCAAATAGGCACGTGTCCTGACTTAGCAGGAGAGAATATTGAGGTCATCTGGATGTGTCAGGAAACAAAAATTGCAAACCTGAGAGAGTTCAGGGCTCCAGGAAGATGCTAATTGTAGGAAAGAAACAAGGACCAGAGGATTAAAGATCAACTTTAAAACAAACAGGCGCCCCCAAATATACACACAGATACAAAGCAAAGCATCCCCTACATACCAGTGATTCTTAAACTTCCATGTCATTGTTATTGCCTGGGAGCTTGTTAAAAGTCATGTTTCATGGTACCATGACAAGAAATCTGGATTTAGTATGTAGGTGGGACCCAAGAATCAGCATTTCCTAAATAACTACCTCCTGCTGCAGGAAGTTTAAGGAGCACACGATGAGAAAAGCCATTATATAGGAAATGTATTAACAACAGTGATTACTCTTCATGTCTTAGTTATACTGACTCAAGATGAATATTTTCTTGCATTTTGAAATAAGGCTTTTCCTGATAAAGAATTGCCATATTGTAAAACATACTCACACTTTAATAAGGGTCTTTAAAAAAATTTGTATACTTTCTATGTATACAATTTTATCAGTTCAGTTCAGTCGCTCAATAGTGTCCGACTCTTTGCGACCCCATGAATCGCAGCACACCAGGCCTCCCTGTCCATCACCAACTCCCAGAGTTCACTCAGACTCACATCCATCGAGTCCGTGATGCCATCCAGCCATCTCATCCTCTGTCGTCTCCTTCTCCTCTTGCCCCCAATCCCTCCCAGCATCAGAGTCTTTTCCAATGAGTCAACTCTTCACATGAGGTGGCCAAAGTACTGGAATTTCAGCTTTAGCATCATTCCTTCCAAAGAAATCCAAGGGCTGATCTCCTTCAGAATGGACTGGTTGGATCTCCTTGCAGTCCAAGGGACTCTCAAGAGTCTTAGAGAGATGCAAATCAAAACTATACTGAGGTACCACATCACAGCAGTCAGAATGGTCATCATTAAAAAGTCTACAAATAACAAATGCTAGAGAGGGTGAAGAAAAGGGAACCCTCCTACAGTCTCAGTGGGAGTGGAAGTTGCTGCAGTCATTACGGAAAACAGGGTGTAAGTTCCCCAGAAAACTAAACACAGAACTGCCATATGATCCAGCAATCCCATTTCCGGGCATATACCTGAACAAAACTATGATTCAAAAGATACATGCACCCCTGTGTTCATAGCACCACTATTCACAATAGACCAGACATGGAAACAATCTAAATGTCCATCAACAGACTGATGGAAGAAGAAGATGCGGTGTAAATATATAATGGAATACTATCAGCCGTAAAAAAACAATGAAATAATGCCATTTGCAGCACCATGGATGGATCTAGAGATTATCATACTAAGTGAAGTAAGTCAGAAAGATAAATACCATATATCATTTATATGCTAAATCTAAAATATGGCACAAATGAACCTATCTATAAAACAGAAACAGACTCACAGACACAGAGGACAGGTGTGGTTGTTAAGGGGGAGAGGGGTGGTGAGAGATAGATTGAGAGTTTGGGATTAGCAGATGAAAACTATTACATATAGAATGGATAAACAACAAGGTCCTACTTTAGAGTTCAGGGAACTATTAATATATTCAATATCCTGTGATAAAATGTAATGGAAAAGAATATAAGAAAAGAACATCTATATGGGTGTAAGTGAGTCACTTTGCTGTACAGCAGAGATTGGCACAACATTGTAAATCAAGTATGCTTCAATAAAAAATTAAATTTAAAAGCAATTGGCTTTTAAAAAAAAAAAAAGTAGAATAGATTAGATGCATGGAGAAGGCAATGGCATCCCACTCCAGTACTCTTGGGTGGAAAATCCCATGGATGGAGGAGCCTGGAAGGCTGCAGTCCATGGGGTCGCTGAGCGACTTCCCTTTCACTTTTCACTTTCATGCATTGGAGAAGGCAGTGGCACCCCACTCCTGTACTCTTGCCTGGAGAATCTCATGGGTAGAGGAGCCTGGTAGGCTACAGTCCATGGGGTGACGAAGAGTCAGACATGACTGAGCGACTTCCCTTTCACTTTTCACTTTCATGCATTGGAGGAGGAAATGGCAACCCACTCCAGTGTTCTTGCCTGGAGAATCCCAGGGACGGGGGCGCCTGGTGGGCTGCCGTCTATGGAGTCGCACAGAGTCGGACACGACAGCAGCAGCAGCAGCACCATAACCACCAAGAAAGCCCTCTTTAAAGGCAAGAGGAGGCAAATTTTTGGGTAAAGGTACAGGGAGCAAATATTTTAGGCTTTTGGTTCAAGAAGCAAATTGAGGATATTATGGAGGCACCTATATAGCAATCGTTTAAAAACGTGAAAGCCATTTTTAGTCCCGGGGGTACAAAAACAGGCAACAGGCAGGATCTGGAACCTATTCTAGATCAGTAATTTCTAAACTGCTTGATTACAAATCCTTACTAATAAAAAAAAAATTTGACCACGTTGCAATCTATGTTTGCTTATTGGGTTTTCAATTGTAATTTTTATTCATAAACTATTATATGAACATACATTATGAGATTTACATAAATGATTGAAATTTTAAAAGATGAGATAAAAGGACAGAGTGTAGCCCTGATAAATTTTTCTAATATCCCAAATGTGTTATTTTGAACACCTCATGGGGTGTGTGACCCTCTTTTAAAGATAATCGCTTTACCAGAGATGATCATACTAAGAAAAGCCAGAAAGAGAAAGACAAATACCATATGATATCACTTACATGTAGAATCTAAAATATGACACAGATGAACCTCTCTACAAAGAGAAACAGGCTCACAGACAAAAACAGACTTGTAGCTGCCAGTGGGGAGTGGGCTCGAGGAGGAGTGGTCTGGACTTGGGGATTAGCCGATACAAACTGTTATATTTAGAATGGATAAACAAGGTCCTACGTGAAAGTGAAAGTCAAAGTCACTCAGTCATGTCTGACTCTTTGAGACCCCATGGACTGTAGCCTGCCAGGCTCCTCTGTCCATGGCATTTTCCAGGCCAGAATACTGGAGTGGGTAGCCTTTCCCTTCTCCAGGGGATCTTCCCAAGCCAGGGACTGAACTGAGGTCTCCCACACTGCAGGCGGATTCTTAACCATCTGAGCCACCAGAGCACAGGGAACTATATTCAATATCCTGTGATAAACCATAATGGAAAGGAACATAAACATTTATATATGGTATATATGAATCATATATACATGTTACACATGGTTCAGCTATACATGAATCACTTCTCTGTATAGTAAAAATTAACACAACATTAAAACATACCTCAATAAAATAAGTTAAAAAGATAGACAATTGCTTTGCATAGTGTTTCAAAGTACAGTAGTAGTACCTATATCAGAATCACCAGAGGTGCCTTATAAAAATTCGTATTACATTGTTTTTTTTTACCATAAACTAACTACTAAAAAGGGACATGAGATACCTGTGGAGCATAAAATAACAAAGGAAAAAGTTGTAAACTAGAAAGAACATTATTTGCCTCTCACATGTCCCTTAAAACTTACACTAAAGGTTTTTGCTATAACTGAACAAGTATTTCCCTCTGAGCTTCCTGGCATGCAGACACAAAACTGAATCATCACACACTGCATGATTTTGGTTACCTAATAAAAGGATGCACAAGAGAGAGAAATTTCCTATTACTAAGGAATTAATTGAATTTATTTATTATAGGGAGTGAAATATTAATTATTAATAACTTTAGTAGTGGCTTAACAAAGATGTTCAAATATTTTCATGTGGTTTGTGAAACAGGTCACAATACTTTAAAATGCTGGAAATATATTTCTATATTTTTCATAATATAATTCCATATATCGTTTCCTTGTTTGAAATGTAATGAGTATTTTGTTCTGTTTTTAGGGTGATCCAGGAATTATGGGCCCTGTTGGGATGCCTGGAATATCAATTCCTGGACCACCTGGACCAAAAGTATGCATTCTTGGCAATATTTTTTTCTTTTACTTGGATTTTTTGGAAGTTGGAGTGGGGAAGAGAGTCATAAAATCAGTGAAAGAATTTTAGCTTTGGAAAAACCCAAAGATATTATATAGCTCAACCCTGCCATTTCATGATTAAGCAGATGGAGGGCCAGCAGCAAATTTAAGACTAGAAACCAGGTTTTCTGCTCCTGGTCTTGGCCTTATCACTCTACTTTGAACTACCTTCCTTAAATGCTAGCCCTAATGCATGTAAGAATTTACTGCATTTGTTCAGAATAATCTGCTAATCAGAAAGTCTGGCAGAAAAGAAATCCACTCAGATGTAAGAGCATTCCCAGACATTTTCACAGTCTAAATATTTGTGTCTAGAGAGCCACCTATTATTTCAGCTATTCTCCGAAAAGCTTAGTAGTCTTTACTGACAGTTTTTATTTGCTTAAGATTTGAAACTCTTCTCAAATATATTAGAAGGATGTACTCTCTCAGAATCTGATTCTGAGAGATTAAGCTCTTTATAATTGGCCAATGGCTTTTTATACCCTGTGCCGTGATGGTTTCTCATAAAATCTAAAGCCTGAAACTGTGAAAATTATTTGACATGTGCAGGGAGACAGAGGTGGGCCTGGAATGCCTGGATTTAAAGGGAGAACCTGGAATTGCTATTCGAGGACCCAAGGTATCCTTTATTCATGTTATTTATTGAAATAAAAAATGAAAGTAGATTTAATGCATCATAAGTTATGACTGAGATTGTTCTACTTAGAGTCTCTACACTGATGAACTGAGATATGAGAATATATTATTCCCCCTTTAAAAATCAAGCCAGCAGATCATTTATTTTTCATAAATGTGGAGGATGATAGCTCCTCTGGTAAAATGTTTGCTGACTAAACAGCTGATTGAAAATGCTGTTTTTCTTTCTGTAATGTCTATAATATGATATTATATGGCCTCTGGCCTCCTTCATTTACATATTAATGGCCAATGCATCTCTTCTGCAAAACACTGTCCAAAGAGTTCATGTTTAGAAACTTTATTGAATTAGACTTTCCTGCTTGTTGTCCATCTTTCAGAGTTATTTTAAATGAAAATGCAAATAATGATGGGAGAAGACAGTTTTAAGTAATCATTACTATTTTTCCCACGGCAACAAAGTACCATTTCCCTCCTCACATAAAACCTAGCCTTACAGAGAAATGCTACTTTCCAAATGTCAACAAGCACATCCCTGTTTATGAGAACAGGCTTCGGGGCTCCATAATCAGCGCTCATTAAATTAGTAGCATGTTGTTATGTAGCTTTGAAGCTGGCTTTGGTTTATCAAATTTTCTGTTCTTAATGAAAGGGTTCAAGTACTGACACCAGTGACTTTCAAACTTCAAAAAGATAACTTAGAACTGTCTTTGCATATAATTCAAAGCCTATTATATACTAACATAAGTTGTAGTGATTCCTCTTAAAGCAAGAGGTAGGATCCTGACCTCTGCTGTTCTTAATCACTTTGAGAGTTGTCCTTGCTAGAGTGCTATCTTCTGGCTTACTGGGGACAGAAGACGTTTCTGGGATATTTTCAAGCTAAAACTGAGAATGTGCTGGGAAAATCATAACAAGATTGTCACCCTATTGCTCAGTCTCTGAGGCACATAGGAACCCAAGCTATGTAAAAGACTCTACAGAAATCCAAGTATGCATGGCTCAAGGAGAAAATTCCAAACTTCTGAATGCTAAAACTACAGGCGTGGCCTTAGTTGAGAACATTTATTTGGGTGACAGTTTTCATATTGTTTGATAGCTTCCTGAATCTATGCATCCCTAGGTCCATGATGCAAGGTTATTTCTCTCTGCTTACACTGTTCTTTTCAAAAGAAGCAACATCTAAATGTATAGTTGATGTTTATAAGCTCTGACTATTTTCTACTGATCATTATTGGTGATGGTATTTAGAGTTATTTGCCTTTTCACTCCAGTCATTATTCTAATCCCTTGGTCTCTAATGATTACTTGTTTTGCCATTTTTCCCTAAAGGATTGTTTTTAAGTTCATGGAGGGTTAGCTGATAAAAATTTTGGCACATTAATTCAGTTTTATGTATTTCTTCAGGGACCTCCCAGATTTTTTTTTTTTAAAGCTCATTTTGAAACACCTGATTAAGATTTCTACCCTAATTTCTGTTGAATGAGAGAGACACTTTAAAGAGAATCACTCTGCAAAACATTTTATTGAATCCAGTGCAGAAAAGCCAAGTGGCAAAATTCCATCCATGAAACTATCAAGAGGCATCCAAAAGAAAAATCCGAGCAAGAACATTGCCCTTTCCCTACCCCCTGTTAGCATAAGAGTAACAAGTTAACTGAAATGTCTGCAGGAGACAGGACACAGATCTCTAAGAAAAAAATGTTCCTAAACCATGGATGTTTCAAGGGCTTTCCCTGCAGTGTGGGGGCCAGAGGATAAACAATAACAGCTGCTGATAATTTGTTACAGGCTTGGAATTTAGGAATGAAAACGGAAAGTGAATTTTGATTCCAATTTCTTTTTAAATTTCAACTTAACCAGGGGGAAGTTACTGCTTTGTTTTGTGGCTGGCCTGCTCCTTGTATAAGCATGCAGAGAAATAGGCATCTTATCTGGGGACCTGTCCCCATAGGAAATGTTTAGCACTTCAACCTTGTACGTAATTGGAATAGCATAATAAACTGCTTCTCAGACATGACCAGTTCCTTAGCGGGGATCCACCAGAATTCAGTGCTCCAGAATAATTTGCTTTTTGCTTTGTCATACATCTTTAAGAGATCATCTTGGATTTCTGTTGATGTACATTAAGTATATAGTGCATTCTAAATAGTGCATTAATAGTGCGTTTTTATAAGTGGCCACATGTTTTCTGAAGACCATTCTTATGATGGTTAACCATACAAGGCCAGTCTCTTTGTCTTAATAGGAAATGACAGCTGTTGTAGTCATGATTTTCAAAATCAATTTAATTTTCTTATGGCATAAGTTTTTCCCCAGTTATTTATTTATAAGAGTAAAATCAGAAATCATTTTTGGAAATTAGGTTCGGGGCAACACTTTGGCTTGGAATAACGCAGCTTGATTTCGGTGTTTGCTTACATATAAGACAAATATTAAGAATCTGGCTTTTTCCAATCTTGGAAAACACATGTCTATTATTAGAGTTTCTTCTAATGATGTAGAAAACATAAATATTTTATTTTTATTTTTTAAAATTTATTTATTTTAATTGGAGGCTATTACTTTACAATATTTAGTGGCTTTTGCCATACATTGACGTGAATCAGCCATGGGTGTACATGTGTTCCCTATCCTGAACCCCCTCCCTTCTCCCTCCCCATCCCATCCCTCAGGGTCATCCCAGTGCACCAGCCCTGAGCACCCTGTCTCATGCATCGAACCTGGACTGGTGATCTATTTTCACATATGATAATATACAAAACATAAATATTTTAAATCACGAACAGCTCTTTATCAAAATAATTGATGTCTGACAAAGGCCACTGTAAGAGTTATCACAGCAACAGAATGGGATGTGGGATGTAAAGAAATGTTTTAAATATAAGTGCAATAGGCTTACAATGAATAAATCTTCTTTGGTTAAGAGTCTTTTTCATTTTTCTTTCTTTCCATTTTATTCTGGCCAGAAATTTCTCTGAGTTTCACTGGTACAGAGAACTCTTGTTTGAAGGGCAATAATCCTCCTTGATTCCTTATCCTCTATATGAGAGGCCAGTATTTCTACTAAGTTCCTGATGCCCAAAGTCACCATGGTAAAGCAATATCTATCACTTTTTCCTAGTTCTCAGGATATGAACCACTTAACTCTGTGTCCTATTCTTTTATAAAGTGTTTTAAAAAAATTAATCTGTTTTTAATTTTTATTTGAGCTTTTTCCCTCACTTAATTTGGGCCTCACTGAGGAAGATAATAGATGTAACATAATAATAGGTAACACACACTATTTTATTTTATACTTTAAATTTTGTTCAGATTCTTCTCTACTCTTCTCACATGGTGCTTACTAAATTTTCTCATTTTTACTTCCCCTTATTTTAAGATGCACTAAAGTTTTGTAATTTTAAAATTAAAATATCAGCAACTAGCTCTTCACCCCAATGAAGGGTTTCCTATGGAGGACTTTGTAGTAGTTCATAATATACTCCATACATTCATTCCACTCATCATTTGCTTCCCAAAACAGATATGGGTAAGACTTACAAGGAGATAAGAAGTTTCCATATTTTCTTCTAACAGTTCTCAAACCATTCCTCTGCCCTTATCAAATCTGCCTTTGGTGTGCTGAGTTGGTACTGAGCTTAACTTTGCCAGCTGTTTCATAGTTTAGGCTCATGATATCTCCTGTGTTGGAATTCACCCAGGGTGCCCAGGGCCCTCAGGGACCAGTGGGTGCTCCAGGACTCAGAGGTGACGGCTATCCTGGTGTGCCCGTAAGTGTGGACGCTGCTGTTACCTCCTCCCTCCCTCCCTCTCTTCCTCCGGTCTCTCCTTTCCTTCCTCTCGCCCCTCCCTCCTTTTCTTCCTTTCCCCTCCCTCCCTTCTCCCTTCCCTTCCTGAACCCTGCACACAGCAAGGTTGCTCCCTCTCCTCGTTTTGTCATCTCAGGGCCCTCGAGGAATCCCAGGACCTCCTGGATCAAGGGGATTACCTGGAGTTGGAGACACTGGAGCAAAGGTAGGCGACAGTAGCTTTTAAAAATGTACCTGTAGTTAAGAGGTTTGGTAAAAGTGAACATCTTTACCGGACTGAGAGAAGAGGAGAAGCGTCTAAAGAACTGATCAAGTTATTTATCCAGTGTTCTTGCCTGGAGAATCCCGGGGACGAGGGAGCCTGGTGGGCTGCCGTCTATGGGGTCGCACAGAGTCGGACACGACTGAAGCGACTTAGCAGCGGCAGCATGGAGTCTCCAGAGCCTTGCACTCACTTGAACATGCAGATCAGCCTTATGGTTTTTGTCTTCTGTTTCCTGCTAGCAACCCTTCATTCGTTTGCTGCTTTGTCTTCCGGTTGCAAGAACAGACTTTGGTTCAGGCCCCTGCCCTCTCTGGTCACGCTCTTGCCTCCGTGCTCTCATCCCATCCCATGGCACTAACCACCGTCCACGCACTGACAGCGTCCAAATGTCTATCTTCCCTCCTCGAAGCCCTGGTCTCACACACCTAGTTTCTTACCAGACGTCTCCTCTTAGATCTCTCACAGACATCTCTACCCTAATATCCCAGATAAAGCCTTTGATTTTCACTCCATCAGCCTGGAAGTGGTGCTACCCACACTCCTTGCTAATGCCACAAAACCTAAATCATTCTTGGTCCTCCTTTCCCTGTCTTCCCTCCATATCTAGTCCTATGGCAAATCTGTCAGTTCTACCTTCAAAATTATATCTCGCCTCTGGCTACTTGTCTCCTGCCGCATCTCCCAAGGAGATCACCACGATCTCTCACCTGGGCTGTGAAAACAACTTCTCCATCGGCCTTCTCTCCTCCACCTTTGCCCTTCTGTTACCTAGCAGGCAAGTTGATCTTTAAAGCCAGAGATCAGATCACACCCCTTCCCTTCTGAAGAAGACTCTCTGGTGGCTTCTCTTTGTACAGAGAGCAAGCTGCACCCACTTCCCATGTTCCCTGGGACCCTTTGTAAGCCACAGCTCCTGTCCTTTGCTCCCTTGCTGCCTGCCTCCCGCCACACTGACCTGGCCTCCTTCAGCTCACTCCTGCTTCCAGACCTTGACTTTGTCAGGCTGGCTCATTCTTAAGGTCTCACGTCTGACTTCCTTCTCCACCTATACAAAAGGCAATTCTCTCCTCTCCCTCCATCCCCTACCACTATCATATCCCCTGGTGTATTTCCTCCAAGGCATGCATCATTTCTGAAATCAGCTTCCTTATTTTCTGCTCTGCATATTTCACAAGCGTCTCAATTTTCCTGAAGGCCGGCTCTTTGTTGTACTAAATTCTTGATTCCAGAACTAGGCTTGCCACCCAAAAGAAACTCTTTAATGTGTTGAATGAATGAAAAAATGAGTGAATGATCAATATTATCCCACAGAGAGAAATTCTCCTTAGAAATAGATCTACACATTTAGTTTTTCAGATGTTTCCAGGTCATTAAAGAAAGAGGTTCAGTTTAGTTCAGTTGCTCAGTCTTGTCCGACTCTTTGCGACCCCATGAATCGCAGCACACCAGGCCTCCCTGTCCTTTACCATCTCCTGGAGTTCACACAGACTCACATCCATCGAGTCAGTGATGCCATCCAGCCATCTCACCCTCGGTCGTCCCCTTCTCTTCCTGCCCCCAATCCCTCCCAGCATCAGAGTCTTTTCCAATGAGTCAGCTCTTCGCATGAGGTGGCCAAAGTACTGGAGTTTCAGCTTTAGCATCATTCCTTCCAAAGGTGCCTAACGTCAACTTTTTGTCTTGAGTTTTGGTCTCTGCCATGGCACCTGTGAGTGCTGCCACCTTAATGCTGCTTCTGTACTGTGGGGCAAGTACCCTTTCATCCTCTCCCTTGTAGAATGAAAGACTGGAGACCCAAGGCATTCAATTCAGCCCTAAAGGAGATCTTGAGTCCTGCCCATCTCTGTCTCTCAGGGTAATTAGGAAAGTCAGGGAGATGTGTCTGAAAGCGCTGAGTAGACTGTGCAGGGAAGAGACACCCTAGGTGCTTTTGTCAAGGTTCTGAATCAGCACTGAATCTGATCCTTATTTGAATTGGGGCATTGAAATATTCTTTTTCTTTAAGACAAAGTACCTGTTAAAATTTAAAAATACAGGAACTTTAATATGTAAACCTCGTTATTTTCTGCTGAGTGAAACATTGGTAAAAACTTTTGTTTTTACACTGAATATTCCTTTAGTTAGGGAACTAGGAGCTTATTCCTATTTAAAATATGGTATGTGTGAAATAAAATGTGTTAAATATACTGGACTGTTTGTATTCCAATGGAAACACATAACCATTTACATTTCCATAGAGCAGATTATTATAAATATTTTATATAAGTATACATTGTATTATATTGAATTATACTATTGTATTACTACTTTACGTTTAGCAGTAATAATAAAGGTGGACACTTAAGCACAAATAGCACTTAAAAATTTTTATTCTTGTGAATGTTCCACCATGTCAGATTATTTAACATACAGACTAAAACATTTACTAAATGGTTTCATCGATCATTTCTCTCTCAAAGTCCCTTGTGTTTTTTCATATACATTTTAAGGGAGAAGAAAAGGTGTTCTTTCAAAAGTTTATCCTGCCTATTTTTGGTTGTTATTAATAGTCAGCATGTTGCCAAAAGATGTGTCTCAAGTGAAACTCATATTCATTTACGTGCGTGCATGCTCAGTCATGTCCAACTCTGTGCGACCCCAAGGACTGTAGCCTGCTGGGCTCCTCTGTCCATGGGATTTTCCAGGCCAGAATACTGGAATAGGTTGTCATTTCCTTCCCCAGGGGATCTTCCTACCTCAGGGACTGTACCCAGGTCTCCTGCATCTTCTATGTTGCAGGCGAATGCTCTACCACTGAGCCACCAGGGAAGCCCCAAACTCATATCGTGTCCACTAACTCACACAGGAAGCTGAATGGAGGCAGTATCCTCCAGCTCACTTCTACCGAGGGGAGGAGGGAATGTTGGTTAGGACCTGCCTCTGTCCACACCTCCCTCCCAGCTGCATTTTCCTTCTTCCTGTCTCCCCTTCCTGTCTCCACAAAAGAGACACATCTTTTGTGGATGTTGGGGAGGTGTGTTATCCTGCCCACCTCTAGCCCTGGAAGGAAATATCAGGAGTGCACGCTCTTCTTAGAATCAAAGAACTTGGATCATGAATTTCAAAATCAAGGACATTCCAAAAGCAAACAACAGCTTCTAATAACTTCCAAAATCACCTCTCTTCTTTTATAGACACCTTAGAGTCTTTATGTGTCTTTTTATTTCCTAAAGAAAACTTTTGGCTACCCACACAGCCCAACAGAAGCTAGTAAAGAAAAGGACATTTTTGGAAAAGTCTAATTCCACTTAATTTTGTCCTTTTGGTTTAGTAAGGTGGAGTTGAGACTCTCAAAACACCTAAGGTTGCCATTGGTAGCAAAAGCATAGGACTCAAATGTCTGCAAAATTCCTCTCCTTCCATTTTGTCTGAAAATGGCAGGGAAATTGTGTGTGGAAATGTGTGGGTTTGTGTTCATGGACGCACATGTGTGTATAATTGTATAGGCATATATATTGGATATGTTTTTTACTTAAATTCTATGTTGTCACCTTAAAATATTGGCCTTAGGGCATTTACTTACAAAAGAAATGTGTTTTGAAATGAGGAGGCCATTAAGGTTGACAATTAATTTATGGTGGACTTTGCGATATTTAGTTAAGGTCACATGTGTTTGGCATATGACACAGACATTAGAATCAAAGTGCCTATGTTTCAAAAAGTATAAAAAGCAGTCCCTGACATCTTGCAGCCTTGTGGTGCTCCGTGGCTTTTTTCCAAGTGAAGGAATTCCATCTGACATCAGTGGTTATACTACTTCTCCATACACTTCCCTTGAAGGTACTCCAAATTTTGACAAGGGCTTCTGAGAGATTTCTGAAATTTTTATAAAAACTACAAGTTTCCAAGGAGATAGTAGATATGGTTTTAAAATCTACTTTGGAACATGCCATAAAGAGGAACTGACAGTTGGATTTTGCCCAGTAGGAAGCGCTCTTCCAGTGCCCTGGTCCCTGGACCCAAGCTGTCAGCTCACTGATAGGGAGGGCAAGTGCAAAGATCCTGCATTACACTGCCTGCATTTCTTGACTGGACCCCAAGAGACTAGGCTTCTCTGGTGGCTCAGTGGGAAAGAATCTGCCTGCCAATGCAAGAGATGTGGGTTCGAACTCTGGGTCAGGAAGACCCCCTGGAGAAGGGAATGGCAACCCACTTCAGTATTCTTGCCTGGAAAATCCCATGGATGGGCTACAGTCAATGGGGTCATAAAGAGTTGGACATGACTAAGCATGCACGCTGGGCTTCCCCTGTAGCTCAGCGAGTAAAGAATCTGCCTGCAATACAGGAGACCCTGGTTTGATTCCTGGGTCGGGAAGATCCACTGGAGAAGGGATAGGTTACCCACTCCAGTATTCCTGGGCTTCCCTGGTGGCTTTACTGGTAAAGAATCCACCTGCAATGTGGGAGACCTGGGTTTGATCCCTGGGTTGGGATGATCCCCTGGAGAAGGGAAAGGCTACCCACTCGAGTATTCTGGCCTGGAGAATTCCATAAACTGTATAATCATGGGGTCTTAAAGAGTCAGACACGACTGAGTGACTTTTCTCTCACTCCTCAAGCATGCACACCAGAGACAAAGAGGAGCCTTTTTGATTTGGGGACTATCAGTCTATAAACTGTATTACCTTTTGAGAAGCCCAGATAATTCTTTGCTTTTGTCTCTTTCACCCCCGTAGGCTGGTGAATCACGCAGGGCTGAGGCTGAGGCCTCAGATGTCAGTCTCTGAGGGTGGGAGTTTGTTCTTGGCCTCCTGGAAGAGAACTATGAGGAGTGGCTCTCTGGGGCTCAGAAGGGCAGGGGCATCCCACCAGGCACCTTTCTCAGCTCTCTCAGCCCCCATCACTATGCCAGTTCATCACAGAGAAAGCCATGGCCTTCCCCCAAAGCTTCAGGGGCAGTGGAACTGAGGCCAGTTCTTGCAAAGAGAACCTTTAACTTGGTCTGGGGGTTCTTAAGAGACCTTTTAACCATTAAGTGGTTGGAATCAAGTCTGGGCAGAAAAAACTTGTTGGGTAGTTGTTGTTATATGTTATAATTGTATACTACCTAAATATTATGTGTGACCTAAATATTTCCAGACTATCATGGAATTTTTAAGAACTCTCTTATTTTATAGATAAGGAAATCAAAAGCCAAAGAGGCTGAACGACTTGCCCCTTTACAATCTGAACAGTGTTGATGCTATTTTGAGTGTCAGAGGGAGACTATAAATATGGATGAATGAATGGAAAACTAGGTGAATTAATAAGTCAGAGCCGGTGGAATGACTTGTCCCAATCTACAGACGCTCAGTCTTCAATCCTGTCCATTTTCCGACTACCTCGGCACTGTTTAGGGTACAGTTAGGTGGTCTCTCTTTTCACTCTAGCTTTTCTGTTGTCAAAACATAAATCACGTAAACATTCAGCAGAGGCATAAACCCAAACCCCAAAGAGTTCAACATTTTCCAGAGCTTTAAATGTTTGAATATTGTAAACACATGCTTTATTTGACAAAAGCGACCCATACTCATAAATTAAAGTGCAAGTCTATGTGGAAATCCCTCTGAGTATCATTATTCTGAAAACGTTCCCAGCATCTGAATGGCCTCTCTGTTCTCTGCAATGGCTCACATATGCGTACACCAGCAGTAGGCAGAGGTGGAACAGAGGAGTGATTCACACAGAGATGCATGAGGAATTTGCAGATTCTGTCAGCGGACGTGGGCTGGACAAGGAGCTCCATGTTGAACCTTGTCTGACAAGGAGGGCTGACCTGGGATACAGACTTAATGATAGTGATATTAAGGGTCCATGATTTCAAATTGGGGTTGAAGAAACCCACTGTTTTTAATATGACTGCAAAATTGCTACAGGCAGGGCAATCAGCTCAAAAACGCGACTAATTAAAGCCAGAGCCATATCAAGTTTACATACCAGGCAGTTTGACCTCTAGATGTCAGAAAAGGTCACTTGACTAGGCGACTTTTCAAGGTTACTCCTCGATGCAGTTCTGTGTATGATCTCTGCAATCAGAGCCATAATCGCGTTTACCTTATCATTTTCAGTATAACTTTCGTTTTCCCTCACTCTTTCCCTCGTTCTGCATTTCTCTTCCCAGGAGTGCATACATACTTTCCCTTCAGCCTCAAGGACGCACATTTTACCTCTTAACATTCAACACCCATGTCACCATCAACACATTTTTATTTTTAATCATGCAGGGATTTTCCCCCAGTGGAAAATTAAATTGAATATCAGCACGAGACAGCCTTCTCTCTGACATTAAAGGCACTGTCACATTTCTATTTTTAAGGTTTCTAACTTAACTAAATCAGAAGGTTCTCCCTCTCCAATGAGATTCTTGGCACAGGGAAATAATTTGCTCATCTTTGATGAGCTGATTTTGAGAAAACGAAGAAACCATCAACAACAAATGCCTGCTAAATCCTACAGCAAGTTTTTAAGTTATCACGGACTTTACGATGCTGTTGCTTTGTGGAGAATATTGAAATCTAGGGGTGGGGGAGTGGGAGGAAGGCTGGAGAGGGAGGGGTG
The DNA here is from genome assembly GCA_917880005.1 of Nanger dama. Lineage (NCBI taxonomy): Eukaryota > Metazoa > Chordata > Mammalia > Artiodactyla > Bovidae > Nanger > Nanger dama. Next base: position 46,676,965 of record CAKJTW010000007.1, read on the forward strand.
TATGCATACATACAGTTCATCCACTTTGTTGTACAGCAGAAACTGACACGACATTGTAAAGCAATTATACTGTAATAAAAGAAAGTTCTAGGAGAGAAACTGATTTGAGAGAATTGACATTATTTTAGATGCTTTGAAATTTAAAGCTGGGAAAGGACACTAAAGGAAATGTTACAGTGAATTGCATCTCGTTTTCTAACACCTTCTTGTTTCCCCATCCACTTGAGAATTGTGCCGGTCCTTGTTACTGTCTCCCTTTTCATCATTAAAGGGTCTCAGGGAAAAGTGATTGAGTTGTATGACAATGGTGCAGTCAATAATTAATATACATTATCAATAACTGAGTTGTCTGTCCATAAACTTAGAAGAATGCCTCTAAAACTTCCATTGACATCCTGGCCACCAAAAGTGAGGTATTTAGGAGTCACAAACTCATTACATAATTCGTTCCAGAGCGTTGCTTATGTTGTGTAATTGGAGCCTTAGTAGATATTTCTTGATTTTCTTTAAAAGCCAGAGAAAAAGAAACATTAAGGAACTTCTAATCATCACTTTGATTCCTACCTTATTTTAAAACTGAATCATTCCTTGTTTTCATCATATAGTGGACTCTTCAGAGTACCATTTTTTGGGGGAAAATTCTTGAGAGGCTAATTCTTTTCATAGTGAATTCAATTTTCTTTTTATTGCCCCCAAAGTAAAAAAGCACGAAATCACTTTAAGAACAACTGTAATCTACTTCCACAGCCTCTCAAAGAGTGACAGAGAATTAAATTGGCACAAACAATTTAGATTAGAGCTTTATTAATATGTGAAGGTGGAGACAGTCTAATGGACTGTTTTGTCTCTAGGATTGTCTCTAAGTCTCAGATATTGTACTTAAATCCTATAGAACATAAAAGATATAACAGATGTCTCCTTATCACTGTTCCACATGAAATCCTTGCCACTTAGGAACTCTGTGACCTCAGCAAGTCATTTAATCTCCCTCAGACTTAGCCTCCTCATCTATCACTTGGGAATATAAGCCTACTTCACAGGGTTATTCTGCAAAGTGAATGGAATCATGTGTATAAGATGTTTTTATGAGTTCTAACACACTAAAGTATTCGTAGAAATAGTAGTAGTCAGACTACACATTACTATGCCAAATGAAGTGTATTGCAGTATAGATAAACAGAGTAAGCGTTTGTGTAAGTAGGAGATCTGGAAAGAGACCAATTGAAATACTGGGGAAAACCACAAAACTAAGGAATGGCAAAGAGGGCGAGGGAAAGGGAAGCTTGAGACAGCTGGGTGCTTGTGTGGGCTGTGTGGACCTCTTAGGAATCTTAAAATCAAGATGTTTTTTCTTCTTTTGAGAGATTATGAATGACTCAGTATAGGCAAAGGACTTTCACAGCCACACAGCCATGGACTTTGCATTAAATGCCAGCAGGAAACAAGTCTGGGGAAAAGTCAGCACCTTGCCTCTGGCTCTAGTCACCATCATTTAGGAGATGGACTCTGGAATCAGACCTGGGTTGGAATTGCTTCCAGCTGCATGGTTTTTGGCAAATCCTATGTCTCTTTAGCCTCAGTTTCCTTATGTGTAAAATACAGTAATGATGTTCAGATAAGATATTGAATAAAAAGGACATGACACATGAGAAAAAATAAACTTTAATTATTATTGATTTTATTAAAAGTATTTATAATTGTTTGAATATTAACCAAAGAAAATATTTGCCAAAGGGAAAATGCATGTGATAGTGCCTTTGCTTTCTTTTTCTTCTCTTTCTTTTAAAATGTAAAAGGTTTAATGAATGACTACTAGGACCATCATAAAATTATGCATGATTTTAAAGAGGTTGAAATTAACCACTCTGCAAGGTTATGGTCTAGGTGAAACCTTTACTAAATCATTTATTTGCTAAATTCACACTTGGAAGCACTGCAGAAAGTCCTAAATTTGGCCATTTTCTATGAAATTGAAAGGAGTATCTCCCATCTAGAATCCTTTTGTGGGCCAAGATGAAGCTGAAGACATTCTAAATAGTTATTCTTTTTGAGGGACTGGAGATGACAGGGGAGGGTAGGACTTGTAAGACTTATGAAATTGATGGCTGTAGTTACAAATGGCAACTCTGGGATTAGCTTTCAGGTCTGTTCATTATCTCCTAATGCAAGAGCTCCCTCTGCAGGCTCCAATAACCTCTGCTCCCACGTGGGAAGCTAAATCTGGCTCTGCAAGTACCTGTTTTAAGTCTTCTTACTTATGGATGTCAGTCTATCCACTGTCAATAAAACTACGTATCTAAAAATATCATAGTAAATGCACCTCTTGGGTGGCTCTGGGGCTCTCCAGGAGTGAAATGAGTCCTGACCACAGTCCTCTTGGGCATTTCACCTGGTGTTGTAGGCTAGCATGGACAGATGCTGTGGGACAAAAGACAGAATACATTTTTAGGACCCCACCAGAGTGGAGAGACAGGGTCTATGTGGATTTACACAGCTCATTAAGGGCTTGTTATTCCCATCCACTGAAAAGTTTGGTCCATGAACACCAAGAAACTACCCTAAAACATGTTACTGACCAACGTTAAAGCCTGCAGAATGTGTTAAGACTCGATTTAAAGTCTATCAGATTCATAAAAGCATACAGCAAATATATTTACATAGATCGAGAGATTACAAAAGACTACTTTGATAGATAAAACATAGGTATATGTAAACAGTTATACAGAAAAAAAGATGGACAGCTTGTTTGAGATAAACACTGGAGTACCACAGATGACGTGGATCACATGTTAAAGTTCACTGGCTAAGGCTCAGACATACAGAGGGCAAGAAGGTGTCCTCAGGGGCAGCCATTTTATTGCATTTAACCATCAGACATTCCTAAAAGGTGAAGGTCATGGGAACTGAATAAAAGAGAAAATGAAGCAAGTGTGTGAACTGGACAGGTATAACTGGAGACCCTTGTGGGTGAATTTATAGATATCCTTTTAAAGGTATTTCAGAGGCACACAAGAAGAAAGATAATAGAAATGTGTATAATACAGGACGAGGCCATGTTCTCTACTTGGAGCTCTTGATGATAGGCATGATCAGCTAAGTTGGGAGAAACCTCAGGTCATTAAAAGTTGGGAATCAGAAGTAGAGAGGTGTCAAAGAGAGAATGAGTATCGGTGGTCTCAAAAGCAGCTAAGGACTAAGTGGAAGAGATGGAGGTAGAAGGCAAGAATCATAAAAGTTGCCTGCAAGCAAAAGGGAAATATGTAATTAAGAAGTAGGGAATAAAAGAACTAACTCAGTAATAAAGTTTAAAGGTTTTCCCCATTTTTAGGCCTTGTTTTCTATAGAAGTATTTTAAGGTTTGTAAGTCGAAAGTGAAGCTAAATAAAAGATGGGATGTTTTTCTAGATAAACAATGTAATCACTTCTTATAATCTATGATTTTTGAATTGTTGAAAAGCTAGTTATTTAGCTCCTAATTAGGACATGGGCGAGGAAACAGAACCTAGGGCAAAAAGCTTCGGAGTCTAGGTTCAAAGATTGGTTCTAGGCGTTCTTTCTTTATAACTTTATTGAGGCATATTTTATATGTCATAGGATTCACCTACTTTAAGTGTGTGATTTAGTGATTTTTCTTTAAGCATATTTACCAAGTTATATAGCCATCATCACAAATCAGTTTTAGGACATCTTCATCCTCCAATAAGATCTCTCATGTCCGTTTATAGTTACTCCTCCTTACATGCTCCTATTCTTGGCCCCAGGAAACCACTGACTTTCTTTCTGTCTCTATAGATAGGGCTTTTCTGGACATTTCATATACATGGACTCAATATGTAGTCTCACGCATTTGATTTCTTTCATTAGGAATAGTTTTTGAGGCTCATCTATACTGTTGTGTGCAGCTATCGTTCATTTAACTGCCGATTATATCACATTTTGTCTATCTACTTACCAGCTGATGGGCTTTCTGGTTGTTCCCAGTCTGGGGCTATTATGAATAATTCTGCTAAGAGCATTCATATGTTAAATCTCTGTGTAGACATATGTTTTTACTTTCTTTGGGTATATACCCAGGAGTGAGATTACTAGATCAAATGGTAAAATTATGTTGAACTTTTAAAGAAACTGCCAAACTATTTTCCAAAGCAGCTGTACCAGCAACAAACATGGATTCTGTTCCTCCATATCCTCCCAGCCCTGCCTCTGGATAGCTGTGCAGCTTTGGGCAACCTTTAGTTTCTTCTTGAAAAAACAAAACAAACAAAAAAAACAGGTGGGGTGGGGAGTTATCAATGACCAAGTGCCTGCTGTATGCTAGACAAGATGATAGAAGCACGGCATTCTGTGTCTGCCTTCACGGTCATTTCCATAAAGGTAGACACGATTTTCTATGTGTCTGATGAATTTACAAAGGTTCAGAGAAGCTAGGGAAGTTAGCTGTCAAAAAGATTTTTGTGAATACGAAGTTATACCAAGCATCATATGAAAACATGCAGAGCATACTACTGGGGACACTCACAGTGATTAACGAAGAGATCTTAATTTCTCCTCCTCTCCCAATGTTCACATCTCAAACAGAGCCAACCACAGGGCCTGCCCCGCCCCAATCAGGCCCCACCACCTTTCTGGTGATTGTTGTTGCTGTTTAGTCGCTCAGTCGTGTCCGACTCTCCGTGAATGCCATGGACTGTAGCCCGCCAGGCTCCTCTATCTATGGGATTTCCCAGGCAAGAATACTGGAGTGGGTTGCCGTGCCCTCCTTCAGGGCATCTTCCCGACCCAGAGACTGAACCCAGGTCTGCTGCACTGGTGGGCAGATTCTGTACCACTGAGCCACCAGGGAAGCCTATTTCTGGTGGTGGTTGCCTATGAGAACCTTGAGAGAACCCACTGTGTACTCACAACCCCTCTAGAGGCAGGAGTACCCTAAAGCCAGTCTCGAGCCCAAGTAGCATAATCACGGTCGCATAAAAATGTAAGAGCAACTCGTTCAGAGAGGTTGTATCTTTTAATGCTTTTTAAAAAATTATTATTCTTGTCTCTTCTTTCTCCCTGTCTTCACAATAGCAGTAATTACTTCTTCAAAGTCCCAAGAAGCGAGCTCCAAAAGTATATATTAAGGTTTCCAAGAAGCTAATTAACTTGATTGCTTTGAAATGAACCTGTATCAGTTGGTTTGATAAATGGCAATACGAAATGAAAACAGAGATAATACTGTTGATCAAATATAGAAAAATGAGCTGGAAGAAAAGATTATTATCTTAGTCAAATTCAAGGGTTTGGGATTTTAAAGTATATTTCTGAATATGAAAATTCATAGGAAATATCATATGAAATTTTATGTAAAATATGATACACAGCACTTTCTTAAATCAACAACTTGTCATTCATTGTGTTTTTTCAGGGAGATCCTGGCGTCAGAGGCCCTCCAGGCCCCCTGGGCCTCGGGGTATAGGAACCCCAGGGCCAAAGGTGAGTCCTCAGATCTGTGCTCTGGGTGAGGGTCAGATGCCATCCAGACGACCAAGGGAACATTCAATGCATGGGAAGTGCTCATATCATGTTGACTTATTTTTTTCTTGATACGGATGAAGAGTCTTACATTTTCAATGTCATGTGAACTTTCAGTAAAATAGAACATTTAAGTATATAAAGTCATTTGCTTTCTGCCAAAGAAATTAGAAAGTTAACTCTTCTTTGAAAAGTGATTGCAGAGTGCTCAAAATATTCCCAGGTCCCTTAGAGGCTGCGCCTCACATCAAGAAGCCTGTGCTTCCTTCGGCCAGAGGTGCCTCCGGCCGCCTGGTAACAAGCGATGGGTCTGCTGTGTCCCGCGCGCACAGTCTACTCTCTCAGGGCCCCAGTGCAAGAGTCTAGTTTATCGTCCCCGTCGAAGACGAGAGGAACTTCCTCTGGCTCCTTTGCTCTCATTCTGCTTCTCTTCCTTTTGTCACCTCCAATTTGGTGATTATTTATCCTTCTATTCTTTTAATCCAGTGTTTTTCAATGAAGGAGATTTTGTCTTCCCCTCTCCACCCAGGGGGACCTTTGGCAGTGTCTGGAATCATTCTGGGCATCAAGTCCCACTGGGGAAGGAGGGCTACTGGCATCTCATGGGTTGACGCCTGGGAGGCACAGGACGGCCTTCCATAATGAAGCATCATCGTAGCTCAAAATGTTAATTATGCTAGGGTTGAGAAGTCCTGTTTTAATTGCTCATTCATTTGCTCAACAAATATTCCTTTGATTTGTTCAAAGAGGCAGGTAAGGAAATACCTCTTCCCAGGTGGCTCAGCAGTAAAGAATCTGCCTGCCAGTGCAGGAGACATGGGTTTAATCCCTGGGTCAGAAAGATCCCCTGGGGAAGAGAATGGCAACCCACTCTAGTATTCTTGCCTGGGAAATCCCATGGACAGAGGAGCCTGGTGGGCTACAGTCCACGGGGTTGCAAGGAGTTGGACATTTAATGACTTAACAACAACAAAGAAATATCAGGTGTATTCATAGGGAAAACAAGTTTCAGTGAGCCACTCATCACAAATCCAAACTACAGACAGGTATATTGATAGCCAAAATGCACAGAAGTGAATTAGAATCCTATTATCAGAGAGGAAAGAGAGAGAGCTTTGTGAATCCAAGATTTGACAGGATCCTAGAATTACCAAGGTTCTTAGTTTATCCTTTTTTTGTCCATCAACCCCATTGTGACAGGGGGCTATTTCTTAACCATACAGATCCCTTTAAATGGATGGAGATCCCTCTGAGATGTTAGTAGTTGTTATCACTGGGTGATGGAATGATGGGTTGATTTTTTTTCATTGTAATTTTCCCTTCTATTTTTACGTTTTTCCCAATAAGTTCTTCTTGTAATCAGAAAAAAGTAAAGTTTCTCCCCACAGTGGAAAGGAAAAGACTGACCTACACAGTAACTTTGATTAACTCAGGATTCCTGAAAGTTTGTTTCACCAAAATGTTAATTAGAGAACTTCTGGGATCAGCAAAGTTAAACTAACCTTTCTATTGTGGGACTTCTTAGAGGCTTTAATATATTCACCTGCTCCAGGGATCTATAAGGAGAGGCACATCCATCGTATAAACATTTCCCAATCTTACTTGACCACAGAAGTCTTTCCTCAAGAAACATGGGGTCAGATTATGCTGTAAGGAACATACAGTGGGAACTGACATACTTTTTGCTTCATTGACATATTTTCTTAACAGTTCAACTCTGATCCATGTCAACAGGTGCTGAGTCTTTAACTGCAAACTCTGTGAATTAACGTGCTATATTGAAATTGTGCGACACTGTAAAGTGAAAGTGATAGTCACTCAGTCATGTGCAATATTTTGTGACCCCATGGACTGTATAGCCTGCCAGACTCCTCTGTCCATGGGATTCTCCAGGCAAGAATGCTGGAGTGGGTTGCCATCCCCTTTTCCAGGGATTCTTCCTGACCCAGGGATCTTCCTGCATCGGCAGGCAGACTCCACCCCTGAGCCAGCAAGGAAACCTGCTGACTCTTTAACTTCAACCCCCATGAATTAATATGCTGTACTGAAATGGTGCAACATGGTACAGGCTACCTAGAATTCTGTGTGAGCCGTGTTTGAACGCCTGGTGTTAGGGCAGCAGAGGAGCCCAAGCGGGCAAGGCTATGGGGCCAACACTTCTGCTTACATCCAGCAGTTCTACCTTATCGCTTTATAGCTGGATTACTTGTAAAAGTGTTTGAAAGGATTGTGTGGTTTAAAACTTTTGGAAAAACCCTGCTTTATATCAATATGGAAAGACTGAAGTGAGAATGCAGCTAAGAGCAGTAATCTGTTGCTCGTTTCTAAATCTCCTTACCCTTCTCTCCGATTTCTCTGTGTCTTCTAATAGGGTGACATCGGGCAGAAAGGCTTGCCTGGCCCTCCTGGCTCCCCTGGCTATGGATTACAAGGCATCAAAGTAAGTGAATGGAATTGTGCTAGGGTCGCCTCTCAGCGCACTAGGGCGAGGGGGAGAAGCAGCTGTGGATAATACAAAATACGGCTACTAAGAAACGGACTTAATGTAAGCTTAGCAGTTAAAATCGCATCCGGTATTTAGAGGCATCGTCCAAAAGTAGAAACATGCTATAAGTTCACTTGCTTCACAAATGCTTAACGTTCCCTAAGTAGCTTGGAGAGCAACTGAACAGTTACGGCGGTTGGCAGTTCTGCCGGTTTCTGAGCTGAACGGGGAGTCTGTGCCCCCCTGCACGCGCTCCCTAATGCTGCTGTCTTACCCCCAGAAGAAGGACATCTGAATCTCTGGGGGCAGAGTTTGAGTCCTGTGGGTTTAAGAGCCGCCCATGTGATTCTCCTGAGCTTCCAGGTGAGAAGCCCGACTCTGTGCTCCTAGTGTTTACAACCACCGCATTCTGCTTGATTTCTGTCTCCGCCACAACAGGCCTATCTCGTGAGATGGGACTTCCAGGGTCTCCCCGCCTCAGTAGACAGAGTTTGGCATCCACAGGCTACTGTGTAATTTAAACAGTTCCCTCTTCTAATGTGTTGATTTATGTATTTATTTTTACTGGCTCACTCTCATTCTATTTGTTTTCCCCCAAATAAACTACAGTGTTTACGCTTCAAAACAGAGTAATTCCCTCGTGGGTAACTGACATTGACTCTAAAAAGTGGAAGCATTCAAAATAGACTCGTTTTCAGATGGCAGAATTTCTTAGTAAGTGGGAGACAGTAGGAGCTGAAGATAATACATGTGAAAAATCCTGTGTTGAAATTAAGCCACCTACTCCTGTGTTAAGAGTGAGTTCTGTCAAGAGCAAAACTCATTTGAATCTGTGTTAAAACTTCCAATCTATCACGCAACATCTAGGACTTCCAGTGCAGGTCTTTTAAGCAACAGTTGTTCATCTGTAGGGCTGAGTACCCGAGCAAAGGCCAGCTGACATTACCAGGAGCGTGCAAGCACTGGGAAACGCAGCAGAAACCTCCTTCCTTGTAAACAGGTTCTCTCACACTTTATCTTTTAAGTTCTACAGTTAAAAGATGGTTTTGAATTTATGAGTTTGCTTGAGCAATGAACCCATGGTTGGCTCAGTTCACGCGTGCTATTAGTTCTTTATCACTACCATGTTAAATTCTCTGCCAGCTTTTCCCCTTTGTTATCTGGGAACTATTTCCTTATTAACAAAGGGGCCTCTTGAGTTGTGCTGAACTAATCCTCATCAGTTCTGAGTCACCTGGTGTCCTGCCCGTCCTTGGGCCCTCCAGGTTAGGCCATGGTCAAAGTCCCTCCTGAGTGAAACTATGGTGGGAAAACTACCATCATATGGAAAGAACCAAAATGAACGCTGCCACGCATCCAGTCCTATCAGAAGTGAGGGAAGTCTTTCCTCCACGGAGGGTTGGGGCCTGACGCTGTTGGCAGTGAGCCTGGACCAAGGCTGCCTCACAAGCCTCCTCTAGACAGCTGGCAGCAGGGCAAACATTTCTCTCCGCATGCCCACCTCATTTTCCTGACCCTGGCTCACCATCCCTCCAAAAGGGAGAGAACTGAGAAATCAAATTGGTGGTGTTCCTCCAAGTGATCTTAAGGCTCCACACTTAGCGAAATTTCATTTCTTATGTTCATTTGTTGAATCTATTTTACACCCCTTTCTAAAAGACTGTTTGAATCAGTAAAATCTGCTTTAGCTGGCATGTCTGTTCATGAGACTCTGATGGAAGCCCTTGTTATTAAATTTTCATGTCTGGGCCCAGTTTGTACCCTGTCTCTCGATGTCATCCCAACCATGGGGCAAATAAGGGGCTCAGGCTGCAATCACAGAAGTGATTTGCTCCACCTTAGGTCCTAGAATATTGGCTTTACATTCAATTATTCAGCCAACCTGGGGCTCCCCGCTGATGCGAGTGGCAAAGAACTCATCTGCCAGTGAAGGAGACATAGGAGACGTGGGTTTGATCCCTGGGTTGGGAAGATCCCTTGGAGGAGGGCATGCATGGCAACCGACTCCAGTATTGTTGCCTGGAGAGTCCCATGGACAGAGGAGTCTGGCGGGCTGCAGTCCGTGGGGAAACAAAGAGTTGGACATGACTGAGCAACTGAGCACACTTGCACTCAACCAACCAACCCTGCTTGAGCACCATCCACGCCAGGCCAACAGGTTAAGTGCAGGATAAAACGATGAGCGAAAAGATGTGAACTTTGCCCTCATGGGGTTTAGAGACATCAAACGATCACTTTTGAGCTCCAGAGAGTCTAGAGGGGGTGGCACAGTGAAATGAATGGGTTTACAGGGTTAGGCAAGAGTTCTGGAGGCCACAGTAATGAGTCTGGTCTCAGGCCTACAGTGACTGAAAGTCAGAGCAGGGTGACATGATCAGGCAGGGATTTATCCAAGACCCCCTCTGTCTACCATCTACAGAAGGGATGTGCCCCTCCCATACCCCCTGCGTAATCTTCTGATTCTCAGTGTGGAAAACATGAGCTTCTGGGCACCCTCTCCTCCCGCCCCTCCCAGGGCTCTAGGACCACCCTAGCCTGCTGCTGTGGGAACCCCGGAAACCATGATGGGCTCACTCCCCAGGGCACCACGGTCACCTCCCTCCATTGCTCTGCAGTCCCCGCTGTGGCCTGGCTGGCCCCACACTGCAGGTGAGCTCCAGCTCCTTCTGGGGCCCCAGTGCTTTCTCTCAACCACAGACGTCTGCTGACTGTATGAATGAATACGAGACACTGGCTATCTGGCTCCTCAGTGGCCTTGGCCTTTGAGGTCCACGGCATGGGTCGGGGCTGCGCGATGCCGCTGTGCTGCCCACCGTGAGCCCCACCGTGAGCCCCCAGGCCTGATCGTTTTCCCCATTACGTCAGTAGCAGTAGCAGTCCTCGGATTAAGTCAGGAGGGAGAAGGGATGGGGCTTGGTCTTGAGGAACGGCTTGATGTGTCAACCAGCCCTGGAGGGACCGAGAGAGAGACTGAGAGGGTGGGTCATCAAGGTTAAACAGCAAGTATAGGGACAGACAGAAATGCCCGACCTCCACTCTGCATTTCTACACAGGAGAAATGCACCTTTGTTCAAGTCAGTTCTTGTGTTCCAATCAGCCTTGACATTCCCAGAGTATTTTTTCCTCAGGGGATCAGGAAGTCTTTGTAAAAACAGGATTCCTGGTGGCCCTCTGTGACTTTAGGAGTTTCCAAGACAGAGGTGTGGACTAGACTGTGACTCCAGCTGTGCATAAACCCTTTATTCATTACATGAATGGGCCTCCATGCCACTGGTTTCCATTTTCTGCTGAGGCCTGAACATGACTGATCTCTCAGTGACTGAGGAAATAACTCCCTGTAGTTAGGCTGTGGCCAAGGATGAAAGTGAAGTCGTCCAGTCGTGTCTGACTCTCTGCGACCCCATGGACTGTAGCCCACCAGGCTCCTCCGCCCATGGGATTCTCCAGGCAAGAATACTGGAGTGGGTTGCCATTTCCTTCTCCAGGGGATCTTCCTGACCCACGGATCGAACCCAGGTCTCCAGCATCGGAGGCAGACGCTTTAACCTCTGAGCCCCCAGGGAAGCCCAGTCAGCCTAACCCTGTAGTTAGGCTGTGGCCAAGGATGGGCTGACTAATATTTCAGGCCTCACCAGTTTCTTATCAGTGTGAGCAAACAGTCTTGATGACATGCTGGGGAAATCTGGTGAACACTATGGGGTAGAAATCCCAGTATCTCCAAAGCTGACAAAGCGTGATGACTATAGTGGGTCCATGGTCACAGAGCTAACAGATCAACCCCGAGACTCCTGGGGCCCAGAAGTGGAGGGAAACTGAGTCCCAGTGACCTCACTGCTCTATCTAGATTCTGACCTTAAGGGTTTGACAGAAAGAGAATGAGCTTGAGAGCCAAATAAGACCTTGGCATGAATCTGTCTAGTTGTATAAGGTATTTATGTTTGAGGAACTTTAAAGCTTCCTCATCTTTAAAATGGGGATAATAAAGCTATTTTGCAAGGTGTTGTGAAGGTAAAATTATACAAAATGGCTAGTATGCAGTAGTGGTTACTCAACCAGAGCCTGGGCTATGGAATCAACTGATCTGAATAATGGTTTCCTAAGTACTACACCTCTTGCCTCAGTTTCCACATCTGAATAATGGGGATAATAATAGTACTGTTTTCTAAAGTTGTTACAGGAAATAAATGAAATTAAATGAGACAGTATGTGTAATGTGTCTAAAACAAGGTTCAACACATGGTTACATATGCAGTAAATGGTTGGAGTTATTCACATTATTAAATGTGAATTAAAGTGGACGACTTCACTTTCATCCTTGGCCACAGCCTAACTACAGGGAGTTATTTCCTCAGTCACTGAGAGATCAGTCATGTTCAGGCCTCAGCAGAAAATGGAAACCAGTGGCATGGAGGCCCATTCATTTAATGAATAAAGGGTTTATGCACAGCTGGAGTCACAGTCTAGTCCACACCTCTGTCTTGGAAACTCCTATTGACATAAAACTAGTCAATCTAATCACACTAGGGCCACAGCCTTGTCTAACTCAATAATAAGCCATGCCTGCGGGGCAACCCAAGATGGGCGGGTCATGTTGGAGAGGTCTGACAGAATGTGGTCCACTGGAGAAGGGAATGGCAAACCACTTCAGTATTCTTGCCTTGAGAACCCCATGAACATTATGAAAAGGCAAAATGATAGGATACCAAAGGAGGAACTCCCCAGGTCATTAGGTGCACAATATGCCACTGGAGGTTAGTGGAAAAATGACTCCAGAAAGAATGAAGGGATGGAGCCAAAGCAAAAACAATACCCAGTTGTGGATGTGACTGGTGATAGAAGCAAGGTCCGATGCTGTAAAGAGCAATATTGCATAGGAACCTGGAATGGCAGGTCCATGAATCAAGGCAAACTGGAAGTGGTCAAACAAGAGATGGCAAGAGTGAATGTCGACATTCTAGGATCAACGAACTAAAATGGACTGGAATGGGTGAATTTAACTCAGATGACCATTTTATCTACTACTGCGGGCAGGAATCCCTTAGAAGAAATGGAGTAGCCATCATGGTCAACAAAAGTCTGAAATTCAGTACTTGGATGCAATCTCAAAAATGACAGAATGATCTCTCTTTGTCTCCAAGGCAAACATTCAATATTACAGTAATCCAAGTCTATGCCCCAACCAGTAATGCTTAAGAAGTTGAAGTTGAATGGTGTTATGAAGACCTACAAGACCTTTCAGAACTAACACCCAAAAAAGATGTCCTTTTCATTATAGGGGACTGGAATGCAAAAGTAGGAAGCCAAGAAACACCTGGAGTAACAGGCAAATTTGGCCTTGGAATACGGAATAAAGCAGGGCAAAGACTAATAGAGTTTTGCCAAGAAAATGCACTGGTCATAGCAAACACCCCCTTCCAACAACACAAGAGAAGACTCTACACATGGACATCACCAGATGGTCAACACCGAAATCAGACTGATTATATTCTTTGCAGCCAAAGATACAGTCAACAAAAACAAGACCAGGAGCTGACTGTGGCTCAGATCATGAGCTCCTTATTGCCAAATTCAGACTTAAATTGAAGAAAGTAGGGGAAACCGCTAGACCATTCAGGTATGACCTAAATCAAATCCCTTATGATTATACAGTGGAAGTGAGAAACAGATTTAAGGGCCTAGATCTGATAGATGGAGTACCTGATGAACTATGGAATGAGGTTCGTGACACTGTACAGGAGACAGGGATCAAGACCATCCCCATGGAAAAGAAATGCAGAAAAGCAAAATGGCTGTCTGGGGAAGCCTTACAAATAGCTGTGAAAAGAAGAGAAGTGAAAAGCAAAGGAGAATAGGAAAGATATAAGCATCTGAATGCAGAGTTCCAAAGAATAACAAGAAGAGATAAGAAAGCCTTCCTCAGCAATCAATGCAAAGAAATAGAGGAAAAGAACAGAATGGGAAAGACTAGAGATCTCTTCAAGAAAATTAGAGATACCAAGGGAATATTTCATGCAAAGATGGGGTCAATAAAGGACAGAAATGGTATGGACCTAACAGAAGCAAAAGATATTAGGAAGAGGTGACAAGAAGACACAGAAGAACTGTACAAAAAGATCTTCACCAAGATAATCACGATGATGTGATCACTCACCTGGAGCCAGACATCCTGGAATGTGAAGTCAAGTGGGCCTTAGAAAGCATCACTACGAACAAAGCTAGTGGAGGTGGTGGAATTCCAGTTGAGCTATTTCAAATCCTGAAAGATGATGGTGTGAAAGTGCTGCACTCAGTATGCCAGCAAATTTGGAAAACTCAGCAGTGGCTACAGGACTGGGAAAGGTCAGTTTTCATTCCCATTCCAAAGTAAGGCAATGCCAAAGAACGCTAAAACTACCGTACAATTGCACTCATCTCACACGCTAGTAAACTAATGCTCAAAATTCTCCTAGCCAGGCTTCAGCAATATGTGAACCATGAACTTCCAGATGTTCAAGCTGGTTTTAGAAAAGGCAGAGGAACCAGAGATCAAATTGCCAACATCTGCTGGATCATGGGAAAAGAAAGAGAGTTCCAGAAAAACATGTATTTCTGCTTTATTGTCTATGCTAAAGCCTTTGACTGTGTGGATTACAATCAACTGTGGAAAATTCTGAAAGAGATGAGAATACCAGACCACCTGACCTGCCTCTTGAGAAACCTATATGCAGGTCAGGAAGCAACAGTTAGAACTGGACATGGAACAACAGGCTGGTTCCAAATAGGAAAAGGAGTATGTCAAGGCTGTATATTGTCACCCTGCTTATTTAACTTATATGCAGAGTATATCATGAGAAATGCTGGGCTAGAAGAAGCACAAGCTGGAATCAAGATTGCTGGGAGAAATATCAATAACCTCAGATATGCAGATGATACCACCCTTATGGCAGGAAGGGAAGAGGAACTAAAAAGCCTCTTGCTGAAAGTGAAAGTGGAGAGTGAAAAGAATTGGGGTTAATGCTCAACATTCAGAGAACAAAGATCATGGCATCTGGTCCCATCAATTTATGGGAAATAGATGGGAAACAGTGGAAACAGTGTCAGACTTTATTTTGGGGGCTCCAAAATCACTGCAGATGGTGACTGCAGCCATGAAATTAAAAGATACTTACTCCTTGGAAGGAAAGTTATGACTAACCTAGATAGCATATTCAAAAGAAGAGATATTATTTTGCCAACAAATGTCCATCTAGTCAAGGCTATGGTTTTTCCAGTGGTCATGTATGGATGTGAGAGTTGGACTGTGAAGAAAGCTGAGCACCGAAGAATTAATGCTTTTGAACTGTGGTGTTGGAGAAGACTCTTGAGAGTCCCTTGGACTGCAAGGAGATCCAACCAGTCCGTTCTGAAGGAGATCAGCCCTGGGATCTCTTTGGAAGGAATGATGCTAAAGCTGAAACTCCAGTACTTTGGCCACTTCATGCGAAGGGTTGACTCATTGGAAAAGACTCTGATGCTGGGAAGGATTGGGGGCAGGAGGAGAAGGGGACGACAGAGGATGAGATGGCTGGATGGCCTCACTGACTCGATGGATGTGAGTCTGAGTGAACTCCAGGAGTTGGTGATGGACAGGGAGGCCTGGCGTGCTGCGATTCATGGGGTTGCAAAGAGTCGGACACAACTGAGTGTCTAACTGAACTGAATTCACATTATAATTTCTTCTTGTTTTCCCTCCCTTTTGACTAGTCCCTCTTGTATTTTCTAGGATGAAGGCCCAGATTCTGACATTCATATGATTTAATGTTCTTAAACCTGAAATATTGATTGCATTAATTAGTGTAGGCCTGAGATGTGTACCAAAAGACTGCCACAAACATATAATGGCTGAAACACAATAGAGGTTTTCATTCACTGGCATGCCAAAAGGAGTCTTCCTCATTGGTGGACAATTTCTTTCCGCATAGAATTTCAGAGAATCTCCACTTCCATTTATGTTTTCTCTATCGAAGGGGTCTCTTTACCACTTACACTCAGCAAGCAGAAAGGGGAGGGTATGGAAAAGGCACACCTGCTTCCTGAAAGTCTGGGCTAAGAGGCGACACACAGCACCTCTGCCCACGTTTCTTCGGCAAGAGCTAGGCTCACGGAAAGGTGGTGTAAACTGTGTGCCCAGGAAGAAGAGGAACCCAGGGTTCATTAAAGAGCTGGCATTGCTGCCAGGCAAAATGTAACCAGCTTCTAGGAAAGATGGAAAATGTAAAGTTACACATTGTTCTGAAGTATGCTGGTGCTTCAGGAAGAAAACAGAAAGCAAGAGCGGTCTCCATGGCAACTTCCAGAATGCCTGTCACTCTCCTGATACCGTGGGGCGCAGTCACCTGGCTTACAAGGACTGGGTTCAGCTTTATCATTCCTTTTATCCTATGTTCCCCACCCCACTCCCCCCAAAAAACCAAAGCAAAACCCTCAGAGTCTTGCTGTCTTCTTACTTATTTCAAGCAGCAGCAGAAGTACCAGTGGATTATTTAGAAACTGCCTTGAGTAGATGTGCTGAGAACTAGCCAAAGACTGGAGGAGGCTTGGGGGTGTAGTGGGACCAGGGAACAAACAGGAAATGCTCATTCCTGTCTTTGGTAGAGCCAGGGACAAAGTATGAGGGCTGCCTGAAACCCAGCAGGAGAGCTGAGGTTCCAAGGCTGGAGAGAGATGGGGATGGCAAGAGAGGCAGGAGGCAGAGCTGGTGCAATGAGCCCTATACTGGGAGATGGAGGAGGAGCCGGTGGGTGATCAGGCTCGCGTGGAGGATAAGGGAAGGGCTGGAGTCCCAGGGCATTAAATGGGAAGCCAGCAGCGATGGAAATCAGCAGGGGTGTGATGGTGGGTGAGTCAGCCCAGCTTGCACAGGAACAGCCAGAAAGAAAACAACCTTCTCCCACCAAAGCTTTCTGATTAGCAATTCAAAGTAGAACCCAGAACTTTGTAAGATTCTTGGCTTAGTGTTTAAGCTTAATGTCATTTCTCAGGTAGATTTTTTTTGGTTAGTCTTTTAACTATATTGAAGCAACTGTGGTTCTGTAAATTCCATGCATCAGGTATGTGGGCCACCTTCTGGTGTCCGTTCACCAGAAAGGCTAAAGCTCGACAGATGTCACTGTGCTGTGGTGGGAATCTCACAGGGAACCTGCCATCTTTCCATTTGCCTCCTCCCTGCCCGCCCCTGTGACCCTGATCACATTGAAAGTGCCTCCAGAATCCATTTGACTAGATATTTTATTAGAGTGGACTTGTTACAGCATGGGAAATTGCCCTCTTTAAAGGTGAAATAGAAATGATTCATTCATTGAAATGAAACTGACTTAAGGGGGAAAAAGACTCACTTATAAGAAGTCAGGGATAGGTTCAATGTACACTAAGTTGCAAATACCTGGGACATCGCCCACGGCTCAGTGGTAAAGAGTGGACTTGCAATGCAGGAGACGCAGGAGACATGAGTTCTATCCCTGGGTCCAGAATGTCCCTGGAGTGGGGCACGGCACCCCACTCCAGTATTCTTGCCTGGAGAATCCCATGGACAGAGGAGCCTGGTGGGCCACAGTCCATGGGGTCGCAAAGAGCTGGACACTTAGAATGAAGCAGCGAAGCCCACACACACACACAAAGAAAAGCTAAGGCAAACTGACACACAGAAGTCGTTTTAGTCTTCTAAGCTCAGAACCTCAGAACCGTGCATCTGACGGTGTTAATATTACTAAGGGATCAACTCACACACTCACACATATTTTAACATGATGACTTTCTGGAATTTCAGTTTAAATTTTTCTTTCCTCCTCCTGACCACAATCTAACAACAGCATCAAAAATAGAACACAAAACCAACTGTGGTAACTGTACGCTGACTGTATTCAACCTGAGCACAACTTAGAAATTAAACTGAAACAATAAGGGATATAGTTGACAGCATAACTTAGGGTATCTTTATGCCCGAAATCATCTCTGAAATAACACCTAATGCTTTCCTGTATTGTAATTTTCAGCTTCCTATAATGATTTCTCTGTGTAGAAAGGAGAGATTGGAGCTACCTGAGAGTTTAAACCTTAAAATGGTTTGTTGTTTTGGGATGACACCTGCCAAGGTGCCTGTGGCAGTGGGGAGGGCTATGGCTAAAAATTGAATCTGGTCATCAAAGTCCACAAATGTATTTTCAGACACTGAACTCATCCTTATACCTTTAAACTTTTTTTTTTATTATTACTTTTTAAAACAAAATTAAAAACAACTGCCTGGTTAGAAACCAAGGCCTAAAGAACAGATCACATAAAATTCTCTACACTGTAGGTTGCTTAGGTCAGGGGCAGATTGCATTTATTTACTGGGGGGGTTGGCTCTGAGCTTAGCTGTATATCTCACTTATTGGTTCTCACTTTCATTTCCATCCTGGGCCAAGTGGCTCTCATTTCTTCAAGCCAATAAAGATATATGGGGTGAGAGGTGGGAAAGGGGTTCAGGATTGGGAGTGCATGTACACCTGTGGCTGATTCATGTCAATGTATGGCAAAAACCAATACAGTATTGTAAAGCAAAATAAAGTAAAAAAAAAAAGATAAAGCATAGTATCTTTTTTTAAATTCCTGAATCTGAATCTGAGCATATGGTATGACATTGGGGTCAACCAAAAGTTCATTCAGGATTTTCTATAACATCATATAGAAACATTCAAATGAACTTTGTGGCCAACACAATATTTTCCTATGTTAATCGCATTATTGAAATTTCCTTTTTAAATAGCCTATTTCCCATATCAGACTTTGAATGAAAATATTAAGCTCTCAATTTAGTGGGGCTTGAATCATCATTCAGTTCAGTCGCTTAATCGTGTCCGATTCTTTGCGACCCCATGAATCCACAGCACCCCAGGCCTCCTGTTCATCACCATCTCCCAGAGTTCACTCAGACTCACGTCCATCGAGTCCATGATGCCATCCAGCCATCTCATCCTCTGTCGTCCCCTTCTCCTCCTGCCCCTAATCCCTCCCAGCATCAGAGTTTTTTCCAATGAGTCAACTCTTTGCATGAGGTGTCCAAAGTACTGGAGTTTCAGCTTTAGCATCATTCCTTCCAAAGAGATCCCAGGGCTGATCTCCTTCAGAATGGACTGGTTGGATCTCCTTGCAGTCCAAGGGACTCCAACACCACAGTTCAAAAGCATCAATTCTTCGGCACTCAGCCTTCTTCACAGTCCAACTCTCACATCCATACATGACCCCAGGAAAAACCATAGCCTTGACTAGATGGACCTTAGTCAGCAAAGTAATGTCTCTGCTTTTGAATATGCTATCTAGGTTGGTCATAACTTTTCTTCCAAGGAGGAAGCACCTTTTAATTTCATGGCTGCAGTCACCATCTGCAGTGATTCTGGAGCCCAAAAAATTAAGTCTGACACTGTTTCCACTGTTTCCCCATCTATTTCCCATGAAGTGATGGGACCTGATGCCATGATCTTCGTTTTCTGAATGTTGAGCCTTAGGCCAACTTTTTCACTCTCCTCTTTCACTTTCACCAAGAGGCTTTTAGCTCCTCTTCACATAAGGGTGGTGTCATCTGCATATCTGAGGTTATTGATATTTCTCCTGGCAATCTACTGTCTAGTTACCATGAGCAAGGCCCTGTGCAGTGACTGGTGACCATCACAGAAGACTGTTTGATATCTACCAGCTTCCTTGCACTACTATGAACCTAAAGGAAACACTAATTTCCAAGGCATTTTTTCCAAAGTATGTATTATATCCTGCCCCAAGATTTACTATGGTTTCCCTAATTCCAGAAGAAAAGTCAAAAGGACTAAAATCTTGGTAATAAAGATAGTATCCAATGCCATATTTTCATGCTGAATATTTAAAAAAAAATTAAATTAGCACCAAAAGTTAAAAATTATATGAAAGATTTCATTTGAGCAGTTATATACTAAAGCTACTACATAATTCATAATTATACATGCTGCCATTTTGCGTGCATGCTATAGTCAGGCATGTCTGACTTTTGCAACCCCACGGACTGTAGCCCACCAGGCTCCTCTGTCCATAAGATTCTCCAGGCAAGAATACTGGAGTGGGTTGCTATTTCATTTTCCATGCTGCCATTTTAGATTGTTCTTTTTGTTTCTCCTCCCTCCCGCTGTGTCTCTTGCCCATCCAATCATATTTATCCAATATACAAAGATATAAATACTATAGATATATTCCTTTTCATTCTTGTAACAAATTGTCCATATAAAACCAAGCTGAGTAAAGGACATGGAGAGACTACCCTTAGGTGCTGCTACCATCTTGATAGCCCATGAATTTCACTGTTGAAAATTAATAAAATATATTTTATCTTTTTCCCACCTTTTAATGCTTGGTTAGAAGTAAGATACTAGTATATATGTTTCCCCTTTTCTGTTCAGTGAGGTCAGAGGCACCTTTACTACTCAGAGCTTGAGGGGCATCTAGGGCCATATTCTAATCTCTAAATTTCACATGCTATCTTATTCCAGCTTCACCAGCCTGTGACACAGGCTTTCAGAAACCCTAGGCACATGTATGTTAAGTCATGTTCAAAGGTCATTCACAGCTCTAGATGGCTTTTCTGAAATAACTATGTGTTGGGTAGTAATCAAAGTCAAGGTAGATGTCAAGAGAGAGGAAAAGGTCCGTTTAAGACTTTCAGAATTAAATTTGGAAAAGTCAAAAATGTTTTTGTACCTGGTGATGTAAACTTGGCCCTTGGAGATGTGAGATATATTAATACACAGTGAGGTTTCTTTTTCTTGATAATATAAGTTTTTAAAAAGAAAGTAGCATAAAAGTACTACTTTTTCCCCAAGCAGAGTTGTGTCCCAACCAGGAGCTTTGTTACATTTTAAATCCATCACCAGGCACAAGGCTAGGAATTACAGCAAGATTTAGGCTGCTGTGTGTAGCTGCCTTGCAGTGAGGCTATTATAATCAAGAAACTAGTCACACATTCCAAAGCTTATCAAGTCCTTTCCGATTTGGGTGGTAGAAGGACATACTTTTTGTACTGCAAACCTCTGTGACAAGTCAGTGGTAGCCAACCAGGGTAATCTAAACTTTTTATTGCCTTTAGAGATAGCTTTACTTTACAGTGATTGGCTTTTGTTATCAGCATCTCTGCTTATCTAGTTGACTTCTTATTTTAAATATAACAAGCAAAGGGAAAGGAAGTTACCTTACCTGTTCAAGGTCACTCACAGAATCCCTAACAAAGCAAAGACTGTGGAGTTTTACAGGGTATCGGTGGTTCAAACTGACAGCTAACCTCAGGATAATCTCCCTTTCATCTTATGAAAGATTCTTCAAGCAATAATTCTTTTGAATTATTAGGAACTGCTTCTCACATGATCACGACAAGACTCAGAGGTCCCCGGGTGTGGACTCTGCCCTGGGAGACCAAGTAAGAAGAGCAAAGAATAAGGAAATGGAGAAAAACAGGCAACAAAACTGTCTGCTTCTAAGTCAGAGAGGGTGGATTAGGAAGAAGAAGGAGAAAGAGAAAGAAAGAAAATAGGAAACTGGTCATGCTGACTTCTTTATGATTTTATGCTTAATAATGCTTTTGACCTTAAAGTTTCAACTACTCTAGATTAATGGAGTTACTATCTTTTGGTTAAATTTCCTGGTATTCTACTGTCATCCTTTTACTTCTGCCTTTTGTACCCTCTTACTTTACATGTTTCTTTCGACAAGGAATATGTGGATTTTTAAAACACCAATCTGACAATGTATGTCTTTTGCATGAATTCATTTACATTTAATGCAGTTAGTGAACTGTTAAAGTTTATTTTTACCTTATAATTTTGAACTATTTGTCCCACTTACTCCATTTCTTTTTTTTTTTTTAATATTTTCTTTCCCTTTTAAAGATGTGTTAATTTTTAACTGTTGGCATTTTTTTTTTTTACTAGTTACGAATTTATACATTTTCCTTCCTCTTTTTCAATACTTACTCTTAATTACCCTGTTGTGGAATCTGGAGTCGCAGAAAACGCCTCAGAGGACACTCAAGACAGTGGAGTGCAGTCTGTAACCGCTCTCCCTGCCCCCAGGTGACTGGTTACATGTTAGAGACCTCTTGGTTGTATATGACTGAGTTTTACAATAAGCAGGTGCTAGGAGAACAAACAAGGTTAACTGTGTGTGGGGGTGGGGCAACAATGATTATACATCAAGGGGGATGTCTCCATGGTTAATCCAACAGGGGCAGCCTGACCTCAACCACAATCTCCGTTTGCCGTCTGTAGGGAGGGAAGTCTCCAGGAGACCTGGTTTCCCTTAGCGACGGTTTTCTCACTTGGGCGGGGCTCAGGCCCAGTTTACGTCCAGCCTTCAAGATGGATGGCAGGCCACAAAATGGACTCTCTCCTGCTTCCCACACACTGGCCCCAACAACCCCTACCCTAATATTATTCTTGTGCTCTTATATTTTAATTGATTTTAAATCCTTCAAAATATTTTTATATGATCCTTAGTTGGGCTTCCCTAGTGGCTCAGAGGTTAACGCGTCTGCCTGCAGTGCAGGAGACCTGGGTTCGAACCCTGGGTAGGGAAGATCCCCTGGAGAGGGAAATGGCAACCCACTCCAGTATTCTTGCCTGGAGAATCCCACGGATGGAGGAGTCTGGTGGGCTACAGTCCATGGGGTCGCAAAGAGTCAGACACGACTGAGCAACTTCACCTCACCTCACTTCACTTCACTTCACTTCATGATCCTTAGTTATTTAGATTTATTCACATACTAGTATATTTCTCTTTAATCCATCTTGTATCTCATACTGGAGCCAGTCACCTTCTGCCTGAGTTGGATTTTTCAGAATATCCTTTAGAGGAAATTTTTACTGGCACAACCTCTCTCTGTTTTAGCTTGAGTGAAACTATGTTTATTTTCTGTAACGTCGTCTTACAACATACTTTTCTGAGTATAGAACTCTAGGCACACAGTTTTTCCTCTCAGTGCACGGGAGTTTCTCCCATCATTTGGCCTCCATTATTGCTCTTGAAAAGTTGCCTGGTGGGCTAGCTATTCTTTTGATGGTAATTTGTCCTTTTTCTATGATTTTTAAAGGCTTTCTGTCTCTTTTTATGTGGTCTTGGGACTATGATGTACTTAGATGTAGATTTCTTTTTATTTATTTTGCTTAAGAGTTAGAATTCCTGATTTTTGTGAACAAGCATTTTAAAAATTATTTCTGGAATTCTCTGCCTTATCGTTCATTCCTGAAGCAATCCAGTGTAGTCTTCCCATCCCCACACTGTCTCCATCTTTCTGGAACTATAATTACTTAAATCTTTTCATTCCTTCTTCCTCTGTATCTGTCCTTCTATGTTCTCAATCTTGTCTTTCTGAGATACATTATGGCTGATATTTTTCTAGTCTATTTTCCAGTTCATTAAATCTTTCTTTAGCTGTGCTGAATTTGTTGTTTAAACAGTTCATTGAGTTTTTAGCTTCAGTTGTAGCTTCAATTATTTCTAGATGTTCTATTTGAGTTTTTTAACTCTACACAGTAATGCTATATAGACATTCTTTTAGAAAAAAAATTAGACTATATACCTTTTTTGCTTAAAAGCCTTTAAAGTCTTTGTAAAATATTTTAAAAGTTGAAAGGAAGAAGAAAAGAAAAGCAAGAAGAGAAAGAAAGGAAAGAAAACTCTCTCCAAGGCTGAATATGATCTGGATGCTGCCCGTCTCTCTGATTTAATCTTGCATCTTCCTTTATTTCACTCAATACAATCAAAGCCCTCTGGTTTCCTTTCTGATTTCCAAAAGCAAAGTTCCTTCCTTCTGCACTTCTGTTTCTCCTACGTTGGCCTTTGACATGGTTGAATCCTTCCCTTCATGTTATCTCCTTAGTGAGACTACGTCTGACCACACTATCTGATCTCTACTCCATTCTCAATCACTCTATATTCTCCCATTTTGTTTTCATAACACTATTACCATCTGAAAATGTTTGTTTCTTGGTTTACTTATTATCTGTCTTCTCTTGGTAAAAAGAAACTCTTTGAGAGCAAAAATTTTGTTTCTTTCATTCATCTCTAATTTCCACCTAGCAGAGTGTCTGGCATATAGTAATCACTTAATAAATGTTTAATTAATCAACAAAGTAGTGAATAATTGAATGAATGTATTAAGGTTGTATAGTAGATGATGGTAAAGTCACTTGTAACCACATTGTCAACACAGAAATCACTTCATTTGCATATACTTTAGTTCAATAAACCATTCTTGAATTCCATCATTAAGAGAACTCTGAACTTGTGAAATGATAAATTCTTTTCTAAATCTTAGAGCTTAATAGTGGAAGTACCTTGCTCTTACAGACTGTAAGGGTATACTGTGTACTTGGTATATTTGGTTGGCAGAATGGGTAGAAGTTTACTCAGGAAGTGCTGGATTCTACTTTCTTCAAAGTATATCTTTGTGATCCAATTATCTATACTGCAATGAAACATGGAGAAGGCAATGGCACCCCACTCCAGTACTCTTGCCTGGAAAATCCCATGGATGGAGGAGCCTGGTGGGCTGCAGTCCATGGAGTCACTAAGAGTCGGGCACGGCTGAGCGACTTCACTTTCACTTTTCACTTTCATGCATTGGAGAAGGCAATGGCAACCCACTCCAGTATTCTTGCCTGGAGAATCCCAGGGACAGGGGAGCCTGGTGGGCTGCCATCTATGGGGGTCGCACAGAGTCGGACACGACTGAAGCGACTTAGCAGCAGCAGCAATGCAACAGGGCCACAATGAATGCTATAAAAGTAAAGGTACTTGTTTTATATGAATACACCTGAGAGTATTGTATCTGGTGGTTCTTTTGTATTCATACTGGGCTCTGCCCACAATAACTAAAGTGTAAAGTAAAAGTAAATTTGCCCAGTCATGTCCGACTCTTTGTGACCCCATGGGCTGTAGCCTACCAGGCTCCTCCATCCATGGAATTTTCCAGGTAAGAGTACTGGAGTGGGGTGCCATTTCCTTCTCCAGGGGATCTTCCCCACCCAGGGATCGAACCCAGGTCTCCCACATTGTAGACGGACGCTTTAACATCTGAGCCACCAGGGAAGCTATATTCAGTAAATTCTTGATCGATTGGATCTAAATCTAATACTTTTAAAGACCAATATAATAAAAAGCTAAGGAGAAGAAACTTTACCTGCCATTTCCTGTCATCAGACAGGCCAACTATTATGCAATATCATTACATTTTCCATGGTCCTCCTAAGTTAATAATTAAGTTAGAAATAAAAGAGAGAACCAGTGTTATTTAGTTGTTAGATTTTCACAACTTTTTAGCTTTTGTCAGAAAGTATAAGACTTGGATATGGACAGATTTTCCTGTGAGTTCATATTTGTACAGATGACATTTAAAGAGTAGTGTTAAAGCATTCTTTATTGATTCCTATTCATTGGTGTAAAGACAGAAAGCTTTTACAAGACTTCTTTTGGCGTATGCAATTGTGCCTTTAAATAATGGTTCTTAAATTTCAAAGGAGAAAATAAAATTTTAATCCATTAGAATACAAGTCTTCTGAAAGTTCTCCAACTGGCTCCTGTTGGTTTTAAGTCAATAGTTCCTACTATTATTATTATGCTAGTTTTAGAAAGAAATAAATCTTCCACAGACCTCAATCTGCCCTTCCCTTTTACATTACCTTACTGTAATGATTCTGTAAAGCAAACACATTTGCTCTGTTTTCTTGCTAAATATATACTTAAATAATAGTGCAATATACTCTCTGCCAGGATTGTGACATGAGTAACACTGATATGCCTTTCAAATGCGTGCACTGTGGCTCAGATGGTAAAGAATCTGCCTGCCATGCGGGAGACACGGGTTGGATCCCTGGGGCAGGAAGATGCCCTGGAGAGAAAGGAATGGCAACCCACTCTAGTATTCTTGTCTGGAGAATTCCATGGACAGAAGAGCATGGTGGGCTACAGTCCATGGGGTCAAAAAGAGTCAGACATGACTGAGTGACTAACACAAACACACACACAATATGCCCTCCAAAACAGAATGCTTTTGTTCTGCATATAAGGAAAATAAGTTTATATACCAATTTTAAAATCAGATCATCTTCCTGCTCAGAATTAAGGACATTGACTCTAATACTCGTCTTGGCTAATTGTATAAAATTTTTATTTCAGTGATTCATTCAATAAGTATTTATTGAGTATATGTAAATACGTAGGTTCTGTTCTAGGTGCTTGGGATATACTATGAGCAAAAGAGACAAAGATTCCTGCCTTTATGGAAACTTTATTCTATTGACAATAAATATAAATAAGTTATATATGTACCACAGCTTTCTTATCCATTCATCTGCTGATGGACATCTAGGTTGCTTCCATGTCCTGTCTATTATAAACAGTGCTGCGATAAACATTGGGGTACACGTGTCTCTTTCAATTCTGGTTTCCTCGGTGTGTATGCCCAGCAATGGGATTGCTGGGTCATAAGGCAGTTCTATTTCCAGTTTTTTAAGGAATCTCCACACTGTTCTCCATAGTGGCTGTACTAGTTTGCATTCCCACCAACAGTGTAAGAGGATTCCCTTTTCTCCACACCCTCTCCAGCATTTATTTATTGCTTGTAGACTTTTGGATCACAGCCATTCTGACTGGCATGAAGTGGTACCTCATTGTGGTTTTGATTTGCATTTCTCTGATAATGAGTGATGTTGAGCATCTTTTCATGTGTTTGTTAGCCATCCGTATGTCTTCTTTGGAGAAATGTCTATTTAGTTCTTTGGCCCATTTTTTGATTGGGTCGTTTATTTTTCTGGAATTGAGCTGCAGGAGTTGCTTGTATGTTTTTGAGATTAGTTGTTTGTCAGTTGCTTCATTTGCTATTATTTTCTCCCATTCAGAAGGCTGTCTTTTCACCTTGCTTATAGTTTCCTTTGTTGTGCAGAAGCTTTTAATTTTAATTAGGTCCCATTTGTTTATTTTAGCTTTTATTTCCAATATTCTGGGAGCTGGGTCATAGAGGATCCTGCTGTGATGTATGTCGGAGAGTGTTTTGCCTATGTTCTACTCTAGGAGTTTTATAGTTTCTGGTCTTAGGTTTATATCTTTAATCCATTTTGAGTTTATTTTTGTGTGTGGTGTTAGAAAGTGTTCTGGTTTCATTCTTTTACAAGTGGTTGACCAGTTTTCCCAGAACCACTTGTTAAAGAGATTGTCTTTAATCCATTATGTGTTCTTGCCTTGTTTGTCAAAGATAAGGTGTCCATAGGTGCATAAATTTATCTCTGGGCTTTCTATTTTGTTCCATTGATCTATATTTCTGTCTTTGATGAAGTGGATGAAACTGGAGCCTATTATACAGAGTGAAGTAAGCCAGAAAGAAAAACACCAATACAGTATACTAATGCATATATATGGAATTTAGAAAGATGGTAACAATAACCCTGTATGTGAGACAGCAAAAAGACACAGATGTATAGAACAGTCTTTTGGACTCTGTGGGAGAGGGAGAGGGTGAGGGTGAGATGATTTGGGAGAATGGCATTGAAACATGTATAATATCATATATGAAACGAATCGCCAGTCCAGGTTCGATGCATGGTACTGGATGCTTGGGGCTGGTGCACTGGGACGACCCAGAGGGATGGTATGGGGAGGGAGGAGAGAGTGGAGTTCAGGATGGGGAACACGTGTATACCTGTGGCTTCATGTTGATGTATGGCAAAACCAATAAGATATTGTAAAGTAATTAACCTCTAATTAAAATAAATAAATTTATATTAAAAATAAACCAATATTTTCAATTCAAAAAAAATAAGTTATATAGTATACTTGAAGATTTAAACTATTATGCAGTAAAGGAGAGAGCGAGGTAAGGAGGATAGAAAATTTTGATGATGTTTTGAGTGTATGGTCTCATGAGAAGGTAACATTTGAGCAGAGACCTGAAGGAGATGAGGGAGGCAGGCTTGTGGATTTCTGAGAAAAGCACACCCCAGGCAGAGAGAGTTCATGGAAAGGCTCTGTGGTAGCAGGAAGGCTCCTGGATTGTTTAAAGAAGAGCAGAGACAGTTGTGTGGCTGGAGATGAAGTCAGAAAAGTAACATCAGTGAAGTTGAAGGTGGGTCTGATCACATATAGCCATACAGGCTCTTGTAAGGACTTTGGGTAATACCCAGAATGAAGTGAGTAGCGATTTTCTGGGTTTTGACCACCAGCATGGTATGACTTTTAAAAATAATGGTGATTGCTGGTCTGAGAATAGAGGTAGTAGGACAAGAATTAAACTAAGAAGGGTATTTAGGAATCGAGGCAATTATGAATGGCACTTGAAAATCTAAGTTTTATAATCTAGTTTACATAAATTTAATTCTCTAGGGAAGGATTTATACCTAGTGGCCTGTCTGACAAAATTGATGCCAGATAGATAAATCTGACCATAAATCTACCAACTGAATCTTGAACTCTTGAACCATACCGAACTGTATTTTATATCTGGACTGTGGCACAAAAATAAAACATGCTAACCCTAGACATATGGTCTCATCATGCATCTGAAGAGAACAAAGGGGGAATTTTCCCCTCTGCATTATTGGCCTGTTTCCCTTTCAGCCCTTTCTCTCTCCTCAATCTGTGATAATTATATGCTCATACACATAGGTGAAATTGTTAGGTTTATCATATACATGTGACAGAAGTACCTTTTGTTTTGACCTGACTTTTCTGCCAAAGTTCAGTAAAAGAGGTATCTGTCTTCTATTGGCCATTAGAAAGCATATGATCTTTTTAATAAACTAAACCTTCATCCATGGTAAAGATATGGATGCAAATATATTATCAAAAATCTATTTTATAATTTTTAAAACCTTATGTATTTGTATATCAAGAAAATAAATCGAAAGCATTTTTAACATGTACCCAAAGAGATAAGGCTTCGCAGTTGGCTCAGGCAGTAAAGAATCCCAGGTTCGATCCCTGGATCAGAAAGATCTCCTGGAGAAGAGAACGGCAACCCACTCCAGTATTCTTGCCTGGAGAATCCCAGAGACAGGGGAGCCTGGTGGGGTGCCGTCTATGGGGTCGTACAGAGTGAAACACGACTTAAGTGACTTAGCAAAAAAAAAAGAGAGAGAGAGATAAGCCTTCCCAGTTGGCTCAGGCGGTAAAGAATCTACCTGCAGTGCAGGAGACCCGGGTTCGATCCCTGGGTCAGAAAGATCTCCTGGAGAAGAGAATGGCAACCCACTCCAGTGTTCTTGCCTGGAGAATTCCATGGACAGAGGAGCCTGGTGGGCTACAGTCTATGGGGTCACAAAGAGTCAGACATGACTGAGCAGCTAACACACATACACAAAGAGATCAGTTAAAAAAAATTAGCCATAGTCTGTATGATCTAGGCACCCAATCTTAAGTCTTCTCAACCCCTTAGCTTTCAAAGATCTAATCACACTGAAAGCCTTTTGCTTCCAGTGAAAGCTGTGTTCCCTGGCCCCAGGGCTCTTGCATATACTGTTCCCTTTTCTTGGGGAGACCCCTTTTACCCCTTACTTCAGCAGGCTCTCTCTTACTCATTTGTCAGGGCACACAGCAGATAGCACTGCCTGCAGGAGCTCTCCCTGTCATCTTAATCCTGTGTTTCCATGGTCCACTGGATAACCCCCATCACAGGGCTTCTCACATTCTACCAAAGGTGCTTGTTTTCTTACCTAACCACCAGACCACGAGCTTTGCGTGATGGCACATGTCATTTATTTTTGTTTTCATATCCTCAGCAGCTAACACATGCCTGGCACATGTTATTCAGTTGTGTCCTGCTCTTTGTGACTCCATGGCCTGCAGCACGCCAGCCTTCCCTGTCCATCACCAACTCGCAAAGCTTGCTCAAGCTCATGTCCATTGAGTTGGTGATACCATCCAACGAATTCATCTTGTACATATAGGTATCTAATGAAAAAATGAGCCCTGTCTATAGCTTTCCTCAATATTTATCATCTTGCCTATTTCCAAATATCAGTCAGCGTCTGCCATGTGCTGGGCACTGACCTGAATGTAGGGGACAGAAGTGACTGTGAGGTTCAGTAAAACACCTATATGTGGAGATTAGATGCTACAGCGTTTCCATATACCAAAAAAAATGTTTTCATTAGAAAAGAGATCAAGGCTTCCCTGGTGGCTAAGGATGGCTAACGCAGGAGACATGGGTCTGAGCCCTGATCTGGGAAGATCCCATATGCCAGGAAATAACAAAGCCCGTGTGCTACAGCTCCTGAACCAGCGCTCCGAGCCCGTGAGCCACAACGACTGAGCCCACGTACAGCAACGACTGAAGCCCAAGCACCCTAGAGCCTGTGCTCTGCAACGACAGAAGCCAACACGAGAAGCCCGCACACCTCACTAGAGAGCAGCCCCTGCGCTCTGCAGCTAGAGAAGAGCCGGTGCAGCGGCGAAGACTCAGCACAGACAGAAAATAAAATACATCAATCAAATTATGTTTTAAAAAGGTCATACCATGCAGTGGAGAAGAAAATAGGGACCGGTGGATAGGGTTTGTGGGCTCTTTACCTTACAAAAGATTAATGATTTTGTTTAATATTTTGACTTGGTATTTATTTCACCCACAGTGAAAACTACAAGTCTACAGAGTCTGATTCTATAAATATCTCTATAAAGCAAATTTCTTTCCATCTGAGACATCTGCTGCATGCATCCTCTCACATGCTGAGTAAAGACTGGTGTAGGAGATGGGACTGGGAACTCGTGAGACCGAAGTGCAGTCCACACGTCTAGAAGAGTCCGTGCTTTCTGAGCCATAAAATACTTGTGTTTATGATTAACCACTTCTCATTGCATAAAATGGCGGCATTGCGAACAGCCTTGACAAGAAGCAAAATGTCCTCAAGTTTAACGCTGGTTGCTGTGCTGATGAATCATGAACTGGAACTAAACCCTAATAACATCAGCCAATGTGGGTAACAAACAGCCTCCCAGAGTTTATACCTGTACTGATAGTGGAGGCGAAAGCATGAATTAAAGGAACAAAAGACTCAGCGCAACACTGCTCCGGTTGGGAGGGCGAATCCCTTTACCACCAGAACGCTCCCTTGTTGGCCATATTCTTTGTCCTTCTTTGTTCTGCATCCCAGGCCCTTGACATTCCGGGCTGCATGTTGAAAAACAGGGTAGACGCTCGAGTAGTGGGTAGGAAGAATTCTGAGGCTTCTTAAAGAGGGATTGGGGATAAGAACCCATGCCTGGCAGTACTCGAAGAGCACCAGGACAGGCTGACCAGGGTGCAAGGAGTCATGAGGTGTGATGAGAAACCAGTGGAGAGCTTTGGTAGAGGAGTGACCCGACATCCGTCATGTCCTGGCAGCATGTGGGAAGTAGAAAGTTAAATTAAGAGTTATGGTAGGAAGATACCTCCAAAGTTCAGTAAGAGATGCTGGTGGTTTAGCCCAGGGTGGCAGTGGTGGAAACAGGGAGGGGTTCCGAGCCTGGAACCCATCAGCTGGATTCTGGGTTGTATGAGGGGGATGTAAGATAAAGGAGTTAAGGATGGCAAAGATTTGTGGCCCAAACAATGGGAAGGACAGAGTTGCCACTTCCCCAGATGGGAGAAACTACAGGAAAATGGGGATGGGTTAATAGGGAAAAAATAGCTCACAAATTTTGATTTGGACACAAAAAGCTAAAGCTCCATCAGAGCTATTAAGTAGGTATTTGGGGATAGAAATCTAGAGTGTGGAGGAGAGATCAAGACAGGAGATACACATTTGATTGAACAATATACAGATAATATTTAATGTCTTGAGAGTGGATGAGAATGTGTGGGGAGTGAATACACATTGGAAAAAGAAGTGGGCCCTGGGTCCTTAGCATCAGGAGGCTTTTACGGTGAAAAGGACACAGCAAAGGAAACTGAGAAGCAGCCAGTAGTAGAGAACCAAGAGGAGGTGGTTCCCGGAAGCCAGGTGACGTGTTTTAAGAAGGAAGGCATTGTCAACTATACACACACATTCATGCATAAACACACACACACAGAATAAAACATAGGAGGAAATCTGAACAATTGTTGATAAATCTGGTTGAACATGGGAAATATATGTTATTGTTGCAATTTTTCTGTAAGTTTGAAATTATTTTAAAATAAAAAGTTGTAAAAAGAGATCATGGTGGGAAAGGAGTGGAGACAGCGCATACAGGGGACACTTTTGAAAAGGGAAGCACAGGATTGGACTGACAGAGGGAGTGAAATGTGTGATTAAGGAAGGTTTTTTTTTTTTTAAGGTGGGAGATAAGGTATGCTGTGGGCTTCCCTGATGGCTCAGTGGTAAAGAACCTGCCTACAATGCAGGAGACCCAGGTTCGATTCCTAGGTTGGGAAGATCCCCTGGATAAGGGCATGGCTACCCACTCCAGTACTCTTGCCTGGAGAATCCCATGGACAGAGGAGACTGGTGGGCTACAGTCCATGGGGTCACACAGAACTGGACACGACTGAAGCGACTAGCAGCAGCAGCAGCAGCAGCAAGGTATGCTGTATGCTGATGGCAAAGCTCGCGTGAACAAGGAAATATTCATGATGCCAGAGAGAAGGGAGTTCCTAGAGGCCTGCCCTTGATCTTCTGAATTATAAGGACATCTCCTTATCCACTTCTCATCCATCACAATAATATTCTATGACATTCTCAAGGGTATCTGGCCTTCTAGACCCTGGGTATGCTAGGGAATAGAAGCTTCTCTCCTTTCTTGCATGTTTCCCAAAGATCTTGTAACAAATTTAAAAAAAGCTCCGTTACCTCTTACAATGAAAATAATGCATACTTGTATCAAATCCGAATACCTCATAATCACACAAAGTTGTCCAAGTTTCTCTCTCTCCCCTTTAGTCCTAGCCTGTAAAGGTGCCTCTGTTTGCAGTTAGGTGTGTGGCTTCCATATGTTCCACTGAATGCATAAACACACACATATACAACACCTTTAAAAATCATTTTATGCATAATTCCCCCAGCCCCCTCACCCTACCCACCTCCCTGTTATCCGAGCAAGAATGGCCCTTCAAATCAATGCATAAAGATTTACTATATTTTTTAAACATCTACATAGTAATCTAGTACCTGGATATAATTTATTCATATGTTTCTCTTAAGATCGTTCTTGTATCTTCCCATACTTGTATGTTCATTTCATTGTATTTCTAAAGGCTTATTCCATATCTACCATTGGTGGACTTTCTTTCCTTATATTGAACTGAGATCTGCCTACTTGTGAATTTTTCTGCTGCTGCTAATCCTTTGATGTGGTTTTCAACTTCACTGAGACCATGAATGTAGGCTTACAAAAATTTGTGAGTCTAATTTCATTATTCCTATACTTGTCTTTTTTACTGTTAAACTTTGACTCAAGGGTTTTCTTGCTTTATCCTTTAAGTAAGCATGGTGTGATTAAAGCCTGAGTTAACTTTGTTAATAACAGAATTTTCTTAAAAGATACGCTTTTATAGGAAGCTGTGACTATGTTTTCAAATTGTTTCATTTGGCTCCATTGTTTCTGGGCCTCAGATACGCCACCCACATCTGTGTGTTCTGTGGTATAGCAAGGGCACCTCTTAGGTTGTCATTAAGCAGCTTATGCAGACAGTCTAGAAATTTTTGCAGAGAAAAATTTTCATGTTAGTAAGTTCTGCCCCTCTGAAACTGGTATTCGAATTGTCAGGAATAGTTACTATCACAAGTTAAAAGCAACGGGAAAGGAAAATAGGGCATATAAATGAATGGGGTTGGGGAGAGCCTAAAGGCAGTATGCATTAACCATAAGCTTCCCGTGTACTTTTTCTTTTTCAACTTTTAACAAATATAATTTTCTTTATTTAATAAAAACATGAAGATATTTATCATTTCCATTCTTAAAACAAATTCATTATTTTTTGATGAAAAAAATTTTTAATGAAAAACTCATTGAAAATAATGAATTTTCAGCTATTTCAGTTTTAAATTTTTGGTGAGAACACTTAATATGAGATCTATTCAGATTTATCAGTGTATAACAGCATGCAGTATAGGAGATCTCTAGAGCTTACTCATCTTGCATAGCTGAAACTTTTACCCATTATCTCATTTCCCGGAGCCTTTGGCAACTACCATTCTACGCTGCTTCTGTGAGTTTGACTGTTTCAGTTACTTCATACACGTGCATGCTGTCACTTCAGTCGTGTCCGACTCTTTGCAGCCCCATGAACGGTGGCTCGCTGGGCTCCTCTGTCCATGGGATTTCCTAGGCAGGAATACTGGAGAGGGTTGCCACTTCCTCCTCCAGGGATCTTCCTGGCCCGGGGATCACACTCCTGTCTCCTGCATTGGCAGGCGGGTCCTTTACCACTAGTGCCGCCTCAGAAGCCCATATAAGTACAGTCATGCAGTATTTGTCCTTCTGTGACTAGCTTATCTCAGTCTTCCTATGTTCACTGCAGCACTATTTGCAATAACCAAAATATGGAAAGAACCTAAATGCCCAGTGAGCAATAAATGAATGAAGAAGATGTGGTATAAACACACAATAGGTTACTATCCACCACCCCTGCAAAAGAAGGAAATTCCGCATATGTGACAACAAGGATCAACCTGGAGGACATTATGCTAAATGAAATAAGCCTATAACACTCTTGTTTAAGGGCCTCATTAGGACTTTATGAATATTACGTGTTTAATTCCCATAGGGTATCCAGAAAGAGACACGTAGAAGAGCTAATACTTTGAATCCTCTGGTGAAAGACATATTCTCAGAGGGCAACTAGCTATTAACCCTTCCTGTACGTTTAATTCATGGTACAGAGTAACCAGCTTATAGAAGGCGATGGTATTTCAGTAACTGGCATGCTTGGTGACAGGCAATAAAACTAGGAGAAACAGGCAGAAACATATGTCCATTAACCTGCATCTCAAATACAAGCGTTTGAAAGCGATTCATTTCCATGGTGCCTTTTCGATGCCAGTGTCAACAACGCCTCCAGAATTTCTAGGTGGGAAGGGCAGCGATTTGAGTGTCCGGATGGCCAGGGGCCTGATCTGGGAGAGTATTGACAAGGCAGGCATTCTGCTTCCAGGGAGGTCATCAGAGTGGCTGATGGAGGTCCTGGGGTGACGTGTGGCTGCAGTCCACCCTTGGCTCTGTTTTTCTGATGCACCCCACAAGTTAATAGGTCTCAGCAAACCTACCGACAGGAAGTAACTTTGACCTAAGGGAAGGTCTGCTTCATGTCACGTTGGCATATTCTTTATTTTATGTATTTCTTGTTGACTGTGCTGGGTCTCCATTGCTGTACAGACTTGTGCTAGTTGCAGAGAGCAGGGGCTACTCAAGCTGCAGTGTGTGGGCATTTCATTGGAGGGCTTCTCTTATTGCTGAGCACGGGCTCTAGGGCGCAGAGGCTTCAGTAGCTGCGGCCCGTGGCCTCAGCAGTCATGGCTCCCGGGCTCTAGAGCATGGGCGCAGGAGTTACGGTGCATGTGCTTCATTGCTCCATGGCATGTGGGGTCTTCCCGGTCAAGTGAAGTGAAGTGAAGTGGCTCAGTCGTGTCTGACTCTTTGCAACCCCATGGACTGTAGCCTACCAGGCTCCTCAGTCCACGGAATCTTCCAGGCAAGAATACTGGAGTGGGTTGCCATTTCCTTTCCAGCAGGATCTTCCTGACCCAGGGATCGAACCCAGGTCTCCTGCACTGTAGGCAGACGCTTTACTGTCTGAGCCACCGGGGAAGTCACTGGGATCTTCCTGGATCAGGGCTCAAACCCGTATCTCCTGCATTGGCAGGTGGATTTTTATCCACTGAGCCACCAGGGAAGCCCACTATATTCTTTTCAATACAATCAAACATGTAATATATAGTCTAAACGCATTTCCCTCTCCCCAGACTCATCTGGTGATCATGTAAAGATCACTTTTCACCAGGTTTCACACCTGGAAGCACGACAGTGCAGACACATTCACTGTGATCCTGGAGCTGCTGCCTTCTGCTCGTGTATAAAGCTGCCTGCTGTACTTTTCTGTTCAACTGAACAGAAGACTCTCACCACACATTTCCTTTTGATGTTTCTGAAGTCTCTGCACACTGAGCTTCAGTTCAGTCGCTCAGACGTATCCGACTCTTTGTGACCCCATGAATCACAGCATGCCAGGCCTTCCTGTCCATCACCAACTCGGCGGAGTTCACCCAAACTCATGTCCATTGAGTCAGTGATGCCATCCAGCCATCTCATCCTCGGTCGTCCCCTTCTCCTCATGCCCCCAATCCCTCCCAGCATCAGAGTCTTTTTCAATGAGTCAACTCTTCGCATGAGGTGGCCAAAGGACTGGAGTTTCAGCTTTAGCATCAGTCCTTCCAATGAACACGCAGGACTAGTCTCCTTTAGGACAGACTGGATGGATCTCCTTGCAGTCCAAGGGACTCTCAAGAGTCTTCTCCAGCATCACAGTTCAAAAGCATCAGTTCTTCAGTGCTCAGTTTTCTTCACAGTCCAACTCTCACATCCATACATGACCACTGGAAAACCATAGCCTTGACTAGATGGACCTTTGTTGGCAAAGTAATATCTCTGCTTTTGAATATGCTATCTAGGTTGGTCATAACTTTCCTTCCAAGGAGTAAGCGTCTTTTAATTTCATGGCTGCAACCACCATCTGCAGTGATTTTGGAGCCCCCCAAATAAAGTCTGATACAGTTTCCAGTGTTTTTCCATCTATTTGCCTTGAAGTGATGGGACCGGTTGCCATGATCTTCGTTTTCTAAATGTTGAGTTTTAAGCCAACTTTTTCACTCTCCTCTTTTACTTTCATCAAGAGGCTTTTAGTTCCTCTTCACTTTCTTCCATAAGGGTGGTGTCATCTGCATGTCTGAGGTTATTGATATTTCTCCCAGCAATCTTGATTCCAGCTTGTGCTTCTTCCAGGCCAGCGTTTCTCATGATGTGCTCTGCATATAAGTTAAATAAGCAGGGTGACAATATACAACCTTGACGTACTCCTTTTCCTATTTGGAACCAGTCTGTTGTTCCATGTCCAGTTCTAACTGTTGCTTCCTGACCTGCATATAGGTTTCTCAAGAGGCAGGTCAGGTGGTCTGGTATGCCCATCTCTTTCAGAATTTTCCACAGTTGATTGTGATCCACACAGTCCAAGCTTAGGTGACTCTAATTAGAATCTTCTCTCTGGCTATGCTCAAGGATGCATGGCTTTATACAGTTTGGTAAATCTGGAATTTCTAGGTTTATGCTTCATGAAGAGTGGTTGGCTCTTTCATTCCCTTTTTCTTGAAGGCCCCTATCCCAGGGGATTGGGACAAGTGGCTAGTACCATCTCTAAGGGGGCAGTAGTTACCTGTTGGTGTGAGATTTAGGGTGCTGGGGTGATCTGGTCAGTGGTCCAAAAACATTAACTGAGTATCTGCTTTGTGCCACAGCAGACACAAGGGGTGTAAAATGACATCCAACATAAGGCCAGAAAATATGGGGAACCAGAAATAGACCTGTATGGATCAAGGCTAAGAGGAGATGAAGCTTGTGAAAAAAAAAAAACAGTTAACAAAGCAGTGGGACCCAGACTGTGAAGGGCCTTCATGGCCAAGCTGAAGAGCTTTAGTTGGCACCTAAGAATCAGTGACCCTCAAAGCATGGCCACCAACCAGCTCTGTCAGCATCACCTAGGAACCTATTAGAAATGCAAGTTCTCGGGCTCCATCTATACCTATGGCACCAGCAACTCTGAGGAAAGAGCCCAACAGCCCCTGTGTTAAGCTCAGCATGTATTTCTGATACACCAAACTTTGAGAACCACTGCTCTGATGATAGAAAGGCTTGGTGCTTACGCTTAGTCATGTCCAACTCCTTGCAGTCCTTTGGACTGCAGCCCGCAGTGTACTCTGTCCATGGTATTTTTCAGGCAACAATACTAGAGTGGGTTGCCATTTCTTTCTCTAAGAAAGGCCAGGTAGGGTTTATTAAAAAAAAAAAAAAAACTTTTATAGTGATATAATTCATATGCTATGCAAGTCACTTGCTTAAAATATACAATTTAATGATTTTTACTATTTTCACAGAATTGTGCATCTAGCAATGCAACCTAATGTTCAGTTCAGTTAGGTGCTCAGTCGTGTCCGACTCTCTGCGACCCCATGAATCGCAGCACGCCAGGCCTCCCCTGTCCATCACCGACTCCTGGAGTTCACTCAGACTCACATCCATTGAGTCAGTGATGCCATCCAGCCATCTCATCCTCGGTCATCCTCTTCTCCTGCCCCCAATCCCTCCCACAATCAGAGTCTTTTCCAATGATAATGTTAGGACATTGTCATCATCCCCAAAAGAAAGCCCATCCTTCACAGTGGTCACTCTTCACTCCCTTCCCAGTCAACCTCGAGCCCCAAGCAACCACTACGCTACTCTCTGTCTTGGTGGATTCGCCTGTTACAGACTTTTGACATAAATGGAATCACACAGTGCAGTCTTTCGTGGCTGGCTTCTTTTACTCAGCATAATAGGTCACCCATGCGGTATCAGAACTTCCTTTTTATGGCCAAGTAATACTCCACTGTGTAGCTATACCACATTTTGTTTATCCATTTGTCCACTGGGGAACATGCGTGTTGTTCCTACTTTTGGCTATTATAAATAATGCTGTTGTGAAACCTGTGGGCACATGTTTATGTTTTCATTTCTCTTGGGTATATAATCTGGAAGAGTTTTGAGAACAGGAGTGGCACAGCTGGGCTTCCCAGGTGACACTAGTGGGAAAGACCTCACCTGCCAATGAAGGAGGCATAAGATGTGGGCTCCATCCCTGGGTCAGGAAGATCCCCTGGAGGAGGGCATGGCGACCCACTCCAGCATTCTTGTCTGGAGAATCCCATGGACAGAGGAGCCTGACAAGACTGAAGTGGCTTAGCACGTGACGTGGCCAGCTGAGTGTTTTCATGTATTTGTTTTCTAGTTTGGGACAATGTTGCTCATTCTTTTGTTTCCATACCATTCCAGAACACTCCGTCAGCCGCTCTTCTAATTTTTCCCTTTTAGCTAATGGTGTCGGGATAGAAGATGGGAAATATTGGAAATATTCTCCTCCCCTTGTATCCTAAGGGTATCCTGAGCCATCCTCTTCCTCCTGCATACAGTTGAGAATCCCTGGCATGGAGGCATATGAGCGGAAGGAAAGACACGGATTAAGAAGCTATTGTAACAAATTAGCTCACAGATGAGGTATACTGGAGCCAGGGCAAGTTTAGAAGGGATGGACTTGTTGATTCTGAGCCATTATGCCTTAGTGACTCAGAGCCTTCTTCCGCCAGTTTCCAACTAGGCTGCAGAGGCAAAGTCATATATATTGCATAACCTTCCCTTTGGAGTGAAATATTTTTCAGCACTGCTTTCTCTCCTGGAGGGAGAAGAGCATCACTTCTCAGGGAACTGTCTTTGCCTGCAGAACCCAAAGCCACCTTGGACACTGTTCACAGTCTCTGCGCGTTAATGTTAGAATTTTCCCTTGATGATACTTGAAATACAAATGATTTCTGAGCCATATTAGTTTTTGGTAATTTGTTGCAAAATGCTCTGTGTTGTGAACTGATCTGTTAAAGGTGGGAAGAACTATAACACGTTAGTCTCATATGGTTGCTGAAACAAATGACTAGAAATCCAGTGATATAATACGGTACCAATTTATTCTTTTGCAGTTCTGGAGCACAGAAGTCTAAAATGAATCTTATGGGGCCACAGTTAAGACATTGATAGGGAGTCCAGAGGCTGGGGGGTGAGGTGGGGGCGGGGAATTCTATTACTTTGGCTTTTCCAGAATTTGGAGCCACCTTCTTTGTATTTCTTGTTTTATGGCCCCTTTCTCTATTTCCAAAACCAGTGGCTTACACCTTTTCTCTCCATCTCTGTTTTGTGGTTTCAATCACAAGGACTTCTCTTACGCCAGCTAAGTCGCTTCTTGCATTTCTTTTATAAGACTATTTGCGATTGCATTTAGGACTCACCCAGGTAGTCCAAGACAATCTCCCCACCCAAGAGCCTTAACTTAATCACACCTGCCAAAATCCCTTTTTCCCTGCATAGGGCAATATTCACAGGTTCCAGGCATCACAATCCACATATCTTTGGGGGCCCTTATTCAGCTTACCTTAGCATTAAATCAGCACAGTGCTGCTTCTGGGTCTGTTCTTATCTGTTAATGAAGGGGTATATTGAGAAAAGAAGAGTAATTTGAAAGCTTACGACATTTCCTGGAGTCCTTTCACGCAGCAGCTTATTCACAGGGACTGAACGCTGGGCTGGGGGCCCCAAAGCGGAGGCCCCGTTTCCTGCTGCTGCGGTGGCCTTTGTGGGCTCCCAGGCCAGCAGCTCCCACCGAGCCTGCACCCCCGGGCGCGGCTGCAGCGGCCTGTGCAGTCGGCAGAATGCTTCTGAAATGCACCACTGTGCTTTTTCTGACTGGTGGCAAACTCCCACCTGCTTTGTTCAGCTGTCTCCAAGGCCAGTGCCACAGGAGCTATTAATAAAATCAGCCTACTTATAGACACGTCCTTAGGTTGACCCCCGTCAGGAAATCTCTGCTGGCACTTTCCATGCATCTCAATTTTGTTATCTATTTTCCACATGGATCCCTAAAAGCCTATCATGAATTTTACCGAGATACCAATGGGGGTTTGTGAGGCTCAATAAGGCAGTGTTCAGGATGCATGGTTTCTAGGCAACTTCTACCAAAAGATGGTTCGTCCCCACACCCACTGTCTCTAGCTTGGGGCAATATGCAGGGCCCTGGAACAGGTACCTCAAAGGGCAGAAAGATAAATAAGATGAAGTGCTTCAACTGTGGGAGTTTAAGATAAGTGGGGGGTTTCCCAGGTGGCACTAGTGATAAAGAACCTGCCTGCCAATTTCAGAGACATAAGAGGTGCGAGTTTGATTCCTGGGTTGCAAAGATCCCCTGGAGGAGGGGCATGGCAGCCCACTCCAGTAATCTTGCCTAGAGAATCCCATGGACAGAAGAGCCTGGTGGGCTACAGTCCATGTGGTCTCAAAAGAGTCAGACATGAGTGAGCAACTAAGCACACGCATGCACGCAAGATAGGTAGGGCAGAAAGGATGTGAGCATCTAAACATGTTCAGAGACAGGCTACAGGACAGGTGTGGGTAGACCAGGGGGAGCTACTTTTTGACTGGGGCTGGGGATGGTGAATCAGGGAAAACTCTTTGGATGTGTTTGATGGACTAGAATCTACCCAGAGATCCAGTGATAGGATGAGAGTATTCAGGGAGCAAAGATAAGGTCAGAACACAAAAAGAATTGCAAGCCTGGAAGACTGAGAGATGAGTGAAAGAGGAAGCAGGAAGGAAGCAGGTATTGTGTTACGCCTGGAGCTTAGAGATGGGAATAAGACTGAGGATGAGAGAATTGGGGGGCTAGCCCCAGACGGTCACCGTGGACAGGATTAAGGGTCCAAGGCAGACCTTGAGGGCACAGAGAGGACCGAGAGAGACATCAGAGTTCTCAACACAAAGTGATCATGAGAAACTCAGAAGGGAAACCAGGAGGCTGAACCATGCAGATGGCCAACAAAGGGAACACTTAGAGTCCCCCAGAGTGCCTAGCCAAGGAACCGCGATAAAGCTGACCTTGTCATTTTGTATTTATCTTCTGTGGTGCGAGTACATTCAAATGCCAGACACGACATTAATGAAATCTGGCAGCTTTACAGAAGGCTATTTAGTCAGGAGAGCAGGATAAGTCAATTTATGCAACTGAATTTGGCCGATAAAACCCTCAAAGCTATGATACTCTATGCCAGGGGTCCCAGGATACAATGCCTGATGATCTGAGGTGGAGCTGATGTAATAATAATAATAGAAGTAAAGGGCACAGCAAATGTAATGTGTTTGAATCATTCCAAACCCACCACCACCTGCCCCCTCGCCACCACTGGTGGAAAAATTCTCTTCCACGAAACCGCTCTCTGGTGCCAAAAGTTTGGGGACTGCTTCTCTATGCACTGTGACCTATTAATGTACTTAATTCTAGATTTTATACTAAGAACCATTTTATTCATGGAAAATATGAACTGGATAGAAGATCCTAACAGTGAGCTCGTGTGTCTGTAAAGCAGTCAAAGAGTCCATGCAGTGGTCTGGCTATCGCAGAGATTATTTTCAAATATTCATGTGCTGCTTGTCCAGTCACTTCATCACCTGCTAGTAGATAAAAGGGCGTCACTGGTGGCTCGGACGGTAAAGAATCTGCCTGCAATGCGGGAGATACCTGAGTCAGAAAGATCCCCTGGAGAAGGGAATGACAACCCACTCCAGTATTCTTGCCTGGAAAATTCCATGGACAGGGGAGCCTAATGGGCTATAGTCTGTGGGGTCACGAAGAGTCAGGCATGACTGAGTGACTAACATTTTCACTTTCCGTATATATAAACAGAAAAATGGAAGCAGGGACTAAAAGTTTAACAAAAATGATTGGGGGAAAATACAGCCAAGTTGAGCTCATTTGGCTATGATTATTGTGAGCTGGACTGGGCCAATTTCAGTTCGGGTTCAGTCGCTCAGTCATGTCTGACTCTTTGAGACCCCATGAATCGCAGCACATCAGGCCTCCCTGTCCATCACCAACTCCTGGAGTTCACTTAGACTCACGTCCATTGAGTCCGTGATGCCATCCAGCCATCTCATCCTCTGTCGTACCCTTCTCCTCCTGCCCCCAATCCCTCCCAGCATCAGAGTCTTTTCCAATGAGTCAACTCTTCGCATGAGGTGGCCAAAGTACTGGAGTTTCAGCTTCAGCATCATTCCCTCTAAAGAAATCCCAATTTAGGGAGTCACAATTTGTCAGACTCTTTTTGATGACTGCTGGCAGCAGCCTCTGGAGATTAGAAGTTGGCAGGAGTGATCTGGCCTCTAGACAACCTTGCTATTGGGTGCTATGTTTCAATTAAAGCAAGTTTCAGGCAGAATTCTACCCTATGTTCAGCTACGTATTAACAGGTAGGCATATAAACATGTATTGAAAACTGGGTCCAAATTCCAGTTCTGTGTCTCTTTAAGTACTTTGACAAGTACTTTACATAAATGAT
This sequence comes from Nanger dama, assembly GCA_917880005.1. Classification (NCBI taxonomy): domain Eukaryota; kingdom Metazoa; phylum Chordata; class Mammalia; order Artiodactyla; family Bovidae; genus Nanger; species Nanger dama. The sequence goes on from CAKJTW010000007.1 coordinate 46,720,087, forward strand.
CATACTGAGGCAAACACAACAATATTCTTGTGATAGGCCCAACTAATTTCTTAATAAGATTCCTTATTAAAGGGATTCCTTATTAGGGGATGAGGGTAAGAGTGAAAGTTTCAGGTGAATAGTGAAAGGACTCAGCTACTCACCTGTCTTTGAAGTATGGACTACTGACTATGGTATTTCAAGGGTTAATTCAGCACCCATCAAGGTAAGTAACTTATATGTACACATATTTGTGTTACTGTTTAAACTTAAGTATCTTAAGGTGAATTACAAAAAAACTTATAATTATCTTTCTTTTTGCATGAATATAGAAAAAGTCACTATGGTAGGTTTAGTGATGACCCCTAAAAATGTTCATGTTCTAATCCTTATAATTTGTGAATATTACCTTATATGATAGAAGGACAGGTTTGACTTAGTTGGGCATTTTGAGTTGGGATGGTTATCCTGGATAATCTGTAGGCCCAATGTGTAATCATGAGTGTATTTTTAAGAGGGAAGCAGAGGGAGAATAGACCATGGAAGAGGTGATGTGATGATGGAATCACAGATGATGAAATGGAGGAAGATGGAGGAAGAGGCCACTGGCCAAAGAACACAGGTGGCCCCCAGGAGCTGAGAAAGTCGGGAAAACAACTGCTCCCCCAGAACATCCAAGGAAAGCCAGCCCAACTAGCATCTTGTCCAGTGAAACTGATTTTGGTCTTCTGACTTTCAGAACTGTCAGAGAACACATTTACATTGTCTGAAGCCACTAAGTTTGTGGCCATTCATTACAGTGGCAATAGGAAATGACTATAGTCATCAAGATTAATGTTAGCAGCATCTCGGCCCAGCTCATGGAAATTTCCACAGGAGCTATTTTGAAAACCCTTGCTATACATGGAAAAAAAAAAAAGGCAGCACTGAGGGCCATAGAGAAAGGAGAGGGACAAATGGTGAGAGTTTTAAACTGTTTTTAGGAACAAAATCAGAAACAGCACCGGGATCTGTAAAAGTAAACTATTTCACTGCCTCTCACCAGACATGGTGGGTCTAGGTCAACATCTGAATGAAAATCAAATACAAGGAAGCCATGATGTTTCATTAAATTCATTAAGACAGTTTCCTGGCCAGGTGAAAGGTAAGCCAGGGCCACACTCCAGCCAAAGGGTCCCTGATGGCAAGTAACTCACTCATTCATTCAATACCCAAATGGGCTGCTTTACAGACTGAACGTTAGGCCGACTTCGTCCCACTAGAGAAGATTAACATAGCAAAATAACACATCAAAGTGAACTTAGAGGAAGCCAGCTAGACAAAGGAAAGAGTTTTAAGAAACAGGACGCTCTTGATTTTCAGGTTAGAGATGGAGAAGTTGCCTGGTTCCTATTTGATGCCAGGATAGAACTGAGGGATTGAAAATCAGAACTTTTTGTTTGAAGGAACGGTCAGCTGTGCATTGGGGAGAGAGAATTCCCGTTCAAAGCATTGCTGTGAAACCAGGTTCAATCTGAGGTGACATGGAAGAACTGGAAAAGCCTTGGTTGCATCATTTATATACTGGCTCCCAGGTTATTACAGAAATTAAATGAGACCCTGCCTAAGTCTGTCATTACCTAGCTCAGTCTTTGCACATTGACACATAGTCAATGGCAGCGGTTAGTTACAACAGGAGGTTGCTATGATCGCAACTTCAGGGAGACGGAGAGAAATGCCAATATGCTAGACCCTGAGCTGTTCTAGGGGCCTCTGGATAACTGCCTTCTATATACATGGGTGATTATATGCTCCATAAGTAACATTATCTAAACTGAACCAGCAGTTATATTTAAAATAGATAACCGACAAGGATCTACTGCATAGCACAGGGAACTCTGCTCAACGTCCTGTGCAGCCTGGATGGAAAGGAAGTTTGAGGGTGAATGGATCCCTGTATATATATGCGTGGCTGAGTTCTTTCACTGCTCACCTGAAACTATCACAGCAGTGTTACTTGGCTATACCCCAGTACCAAATAAAAAGTAAAAAAAAAGGGTAAAGTGAACCAGCAGGAACCACGAAGGATAAGAAAACAATCCCTTTCAATAGAATGGTTCCTGGATTCCGGGCCAAATACTAGATGACTATTTGGACAGGTCACTACATTTTGCTAACCACACAAGTTACCCACTAAGTCAACATCTTAATACAATACTGGCTTCTTTCTTCAAGCTGGCAGAAGGACTGCTGAATAACAAGCTTTTGCTCCCCACTTTCAAAATTTACAATTCCCCTGGTTCCTAATTAGCAAGACTCTAATCACCACCAGAAAGAAGGAAAGGCAAACAGAAGGGGAGGCAGAGGGAAGAATGACAAGTTGACTTTCTCTAGGATCTTTGGGGGCTATTTCAGAATGATGGGGATGGTGTTAGGCTTGTAAGAGGGTTGCATGACTACGTCCCGGCAAAGAACATTCAGTACAAAAGTAGAAAGCCTTCTCTTCCTGCAGCGTCTACAGCAGGGCTCTTCTCCACCTAGAATGTTCCAGTTGGCCTCAACTGAAGGCTAGCCAGAGGTTTTTCTTCTTCTCAGTATGTAACCAGGCCTCTGCGATTTCTCAGACAGGATTGCAGATCTTGGTGTAGGAGAAACCCAAGCCTCTGACTGAGCTGGATATATTAGGGATTGGATACCTTGTAATCTGTGATTTTAGCCCTTTCCCTTTGAGCAAGAAATAGAAAGGGAGAAGGAAGAAAGCAGCGCAACAGTTAAATGAAAAGGATGTAAAGCGCAAAAATAAAGTGGTGAAGTATTTCAACTGAAGTGAGCCTGCGTTGGGCCGAAATCCCATTCGGGTATATTGTAGCTAGGTTTTAGTCTGAGGTGATGGGCAAGTGCTAAAACTCTAGAACAATGAAAACACTTTTTCCCAGCCGTGGGCTTCCTAATACGCTTCCGTAAATGTGAACAAGCGTCTCTAAGTCATTATCTTCATTATTGCTTATAAGACTTTAATAAAGGACTTTATCCTTTATTGGGGTATTAAATCCATCGGGAAGGGGACATGGTAACTGCAGGCTCCCTTTCTTGCAGTGCAGGGCTGAGTTCCACCTTCTCTAGCAGCATTTACATCATTCCCATGCAGGAGTTGGGGTGGGGGATGGGGTTGGTTCACAGCATGGTAGAGAGAATGAGCATCAGGCTTATAAACTGTCCAAGTGGGACAGGGGTATGGTTGGTTTAAAAGGCTGAACTGAGCTGGTATGGATGTAAATCCTGAGGAAACAAGTTTCTGGTAACCAGGTAGGCCTCCTGAATGCAAAGAGCATCAGTCGTCTCTGGAGGGAGGCGTCCACCGTGCTGGCTTTGCTTTAAGCCTTTCAAGTGCTCTTTTAGCTTGTGGGCCTGCAAACTTTGGGTAAGTAAAGTCCCTGTATCCTCATACGCTTCTGCACCTATGGCAAGGGCAGACATCTTTCTGCAAACATTCAGTGTCTTCATTCATTTATTCTATATATTAATTTTTAACTTTTGAAGTAATTTCAGACTTACGGAAAAGTTGCCAAGATATAGGAATTATGGGGTATGGGATATTAATTTCCATAGCCCTTTATCCAGACACCCTAAACATTTCCTCTCTCGACGCTGTGTGTGTGACACAGACATTACTCATTTTCTGAAACATTTGAGTGTAAGTTGCAGATATGCTATTCCTTTACCCATAATACATCAGTATCTTTCATACAAACCCCCCACCAACTTTCTCTTATATAATACAGGAAAATTATAAACATTAAAAATTATCATTGTATGTATCACATACAGTATGATTTACTCTGTGTTGTTGTTTGAGTTGCTAGGTTGTGTCTGACTCTTTGAGACCCCATGGACTGTAACCTGCCTAGCTCCTCTGTCCATGGGATTTCCCAGGCGAGAATACTGGAGTGGGTTCCCATTTCCTTTTCCAGGGGATCTTCCCGACCCAGGGATCAAACTCACATCTCCTGCATTGGCAGCTGGATTCTTTACCACTGAGCCACCAGGGAAGCCCAACAACAATAGTATTATTTACTCTATAGACCTAAGTTATTCTGCCGAGTGTTCCATTAATTCTTTTTAATTCACCCTTTAAAGCGTATGGTTCTGTGTGGTCCAGTCAACACCCAGGAGGCCTCCAGTGGTCTGGGCTGAGGATGGCTCCCTCACGCTCCCCAAGCAGTGGGGTCTCCTGACAGGTCTGCACAGGATTCATTCCCTGAGCTACCACAGCTCCATCGTCTGTGCTCCAAAGGTGGCAGTGTTTGCTGTGCTTCTGCCTGCAGTTAAGGTTTCTGTCCCCGGGGGCTTCATGCCTTTCCCTGCTGCCTCCCTTCCCTAGGTCTGCCTCCTCAGGGAAACTCTGGGACTTAGCCTGTCCCCAGTCTCTCTCTTGAGCCCTGGTGAGGCCCCAGAAGAGTCTGTGGATGGGTGGCTGTGAATCTCCTTTGTGCCTGAAGCTCCCCAGGGTTTTGCCTTCTCACACTGGCCCACACTCAGCCTTGAACAGTGTTAAGAACTGTAGCTGAATTCTTCTTACTGGCGGGTATGATGTCTGTCGTCTCCAGCAGGTGAGTGTCCGTGCCCTATCTCTCCCTGGCGGAGCCTGTGTTTCCTTGGGTTTTGTGTAAGCTGGCTGTTCTGCAACCACAGCTTTATGATAAATTCAAGGAAAGCTGTGACTTCAAAGATTAGCTTAGCATCTTTGGTGAGGTTTTAAAAATAAAATCTGTCTTTTCTAGTTTTCTATATCCTAGGAGGAAGCCAGACATCCATTTTACATTTTTTGCTCATCTATGAGTTGGATTTTTTTCCTTATAGCACCTGAGAAAACATTTGGAAAGAAAACTTGTTGTTTACTGACATACCAGTAATAGACCCTTTCCCTCAGTCTATTAAGATATTCACATGTTGTTGTTGTTTAGTTGCTAAGTTGTGTCTGTTTGTGACCTAATAGACTGTAGCCCGCCAGACTCCTCTGTCCATGGAATTCTCCAGGCAAGAACATGGGAGTGGCTTGCCATTTCCATTTCCAGGGGATCTTCCCAACCCAGGGATTGCACCTGTATCTCCTGCACGGCAGGCAGATTCTCTGCCACTGATTTACCAAAAATATTCAGATAGTTTTACATTATCCTTAGAACTCTTAGAACATACAACTCTTAGAATGCTCTCTCCCAGAGAATAAGCAGTCATCTGAAAAGTTAAAAAGATCACGTCTTTAGCACAAAGGATCTAAGACTGAGATATAGTGGTTAAGAAGTTGGGTTTGAAATGTGGACTTAATTATACCTTCAGACAGACAGGTTCTTTCTTGTAGGATGCCTTCTGACCCATCCTGAATATCATTGCCTGTCATTTTCCTGAGCCTTGTAAGGGGAAAATAGTCTGATTGGGAAGCATTCACCTCCTCCAAGCTAAGGCATAGACTTATTTGCTAAAGGCTTTCAGCCAGAGAGTCTAATCTGAAAGTTATAAGGAGCCTTCAAGTATTTTGAAGAGAAACTGGTGATTAAAAAGAAAAAACAAAAACCCTGCCTTTATTATAAGAAACTCAGCTGCCTGGAATAAGTACAATGTTAATAATGATATATAAAATGTCTATGTTATGAAGTAATGCAAAATAAATTCCTGAATGTGGAGCTGATTCTAACATGATAATCAGCTAGTCTGAGGCTTTTCCCCCAGGGCATGGCAAAGAAGCCACAGTAGCTTTTAACTTTGTAAGGAAATGGTGTCATTTCTTAAAAGCAGCTGGTCAGTCATAAACATTTATTGGACATGTTCTAAATTAGCTGCTGTAGGAATCTAAGAGTTTGTAAAATAATTAATTATTCTGAATAATTGTCAGAAAGGTATCAAGTTCTTTCTGAACCCTCATTTTCTAAATATATAATCCCCAGTAAAAATTCACCCTCACACCATAGTCCCAGCCCCTTTTTCCCCACACTATTCTGTCTTTTGCCCTGTCTGGGGAATCCTATGGACAGAGAGGCCTGGCAAGCTACAGTGCATGGGGTCGCAAAGAGTGAGACACGACCGAGTGACTGGGCATGCACGCTGTCCCTTGGGGTTGGAACAAAGCCAGTTAGAGATTTTTCCCATGAGCCTTTCATCTCCCCTACACCTTTCATCTCCTCTACAACTGACTCCCCCAAATCAGGTACCTGTGCTGTCAGGCATGTCCTTGACAACCCCAAACTACCTTGCAACCAAGGATCTGGTTGAATAAAAATGTCCTCATTCCTCTGCTCCCTCAAAATCTGAGAAAGCTAATTTATGCCAAAGTGTCATTTACTGATACAGCTTTCTTCAGAGGATACCTTTCTTGTCCTTTTTGCTTGTAATTTTCTTTTTGATGAGAACAGAGAGTGGCAGCATCCCAGGCAGGAATCTTCCCACTGTCCTTCACCTCACTCTAAGGGCTGGTCACTTAGTCTGCATAACAGACTAGCTTGTATGCAGACAGACCTTCCGTCCTTCACAGTAAGAAGATGCTCTAGCCCATTCTTCACAGAGCATGTTTTCCAGTTTGTGTAATGATGTTGGGCTGTGTGATCCATATATTCCTGCCTATTCCTCTTCATCCACAACTAGGTATTGTTTTCCACATCGGGAAAGGAGTATGTCAAGGATGTATATTGTCACCCTGCTTATTTAACTTACATGCAGAGTACTTCATGTGAAATGCTGGACTGAATGAAGCACAAGCTGGAATCAAGATTGTTGGGAGAAATATCAATAACCTCAAATATGCAGATAACACCACCTTACGGCAGAAAGTGAAGAATAACTAAAGAGCCTCTTGATGAAAGTGAACGAGGAGAATGAAAAAGTTGGCTTAGAACTCAACATTCAAAAATGAAGATCATGGCATCCGGTCCCATCACTTCATGGCAAATAGATGGGGAAACAGTGGAAATGGTGACAGAATTTATTTTTGGGCCCCCAAATCACTGCAGATGGTGACTGCGGCCATGAAATTAAAAACCACTTGCTCCTTGGAAGAAAAGTTATAACCAACTTAGATAGCATATTAAAAAGCAGAGACATTACTTTGCCAACAAAGGTACATCTGGTCAAAGCTATGGTTTTTCCACTAGTCATATATGGATGTGAGAGTTGGATGATAAAGAAAGCTGAGTGCCAAAAAATTGATGCTTTTGAACTGTGGTGTTGGAGAAGACTCTTGAGAATCCCTTGGACTGCAAGGAGATCCAACCAGTCCATCTTAAAGGAGATCAGTCCTGGGTGTTCACTGGAAGGACGGATGCTGAAGCTGAAACTCCAGTACTTTGGCCACCTCATGCGAAGAGTTGACTCATTGGAAAAGACCGTGATGCTGGGAGGGATTGAGGGCAGGAGGAGAAGGAGATGACAGAGGATGAGATGGCTGGATGGCATCACTGACTCAATGGACATGAGTTTGGGTAAACTCTGGGAGTTGGCAATGGACAGGGAGGCCTGGCTTGCTGCATTTCATGAGGTCGCAAAGAGTCGGACACGACTGAGCACCTGAACTGAACTGAACTTACTGAAGGAACTTGCTATCAGTCCTCTGGGGTTGAAAATCTATGACCCTCTACCTGCCATCCATTTTGTAATTCTATATCAAAAAGATGAAAGGGCCTCAGAGTTCTGCCAAGCCAGCCTGCTGCAAGGGGCTAGGGCTGGGAGCAGGAAGAATTGAACACTTACCAACAAGAGACTTTCCACTTACATTCATTTTATTTTTACTCTTCTGTATAAGATTGGTCTCAATGAAGGAATTCTCTCCTAGGGAAGTATGCAAAGATGTGTAAAAGACTTTTTCTCCTAGGGAAGTGTAAAAGATGACTTATTGAAGCATTATTATAATAGGGAAATACTGGAAACAACATGAATGCCCATCAATAGGATAATGCGGTCTAGTTGGTTAATGGAATACTGTAGAGCAGACGAAATTAACTAGAACTACATCCCAGGGATGGGGAGGCTGGAGGGCTTCCGTCTCTGGGGTTGCACAGAGTCGGACACGACTGAAGCGACTTAGTAGCAGCAGCACATATATGTACCAAGATAAATTTGAAATAATGTTGATATTTAAAATACAAATTAGAATGTGTACAGCTAACACAACATTGTCAAGGAACTATACTTCAATAAATATTTAAAACATAAACTATATGCATAAATGTATAATTATTTGAAGTTTAAATATTAAGAACAATATTATGCACAGTTTTAGAGCATACACATGTGTAGTTAAAGTATAAAAGCAGAGATATGAGTGATGCATATCAATTCAGAGACAAATTTCCTCTCTTCTTCAGAGACCAGGATTGGGTACCTTGGGGGTTTCTGGTGGTATCTGCACTATTTCATTTTTTTAATATGGTGGTATAATCAGTGTTTGTGTTTTTTCATATGAAATGTTGCATCTGAAATATTTCATTATGACACTTGTAAAAAGAAAGGGTTCTGTGAATCTGAGTCAGGTGTAGTGAGGTGGATGAACCTAGAGCTTGTTATACAAAGTGAAAAGTCAGAAACAGAAAAAAACAAATATTATATATCAATGCCTATATGTGGAATAGAGAAAATCAGTACCGATGACCTTATTTGTAGGGAAGGAATGGAGACACAGAGAACAAACTTGGACATAGCAGGGAAAGAACAAGGTAGGAGAAACCGAGAGAGTAGAGTGGACATATATACTCTATCATGTGGAAAATAAGTGGCCAGGCGGAAGCCGCTGTAGAGCACAAGGGAGCCCAGCCGGCGCTCTGTGATGACCGAGAGGCAAAGGAGGGTGGCAGGGAGGCTCACGAGGGAGGGGAGATACATATAATTCTGGCTGATTTGCGTTGTTGTCTGCCAGAAATCAACATTGTAAAGCAATTATTCTCCAATTGAAAAATAAAACTAATTAGTAACCATACCCAAAAAAGAAAAAAAAGGGGGGGCGGGGTTCAGTGTTTAAAAACCTTGAAAGTCAATGAGCTAGGGCAAGGGGCTCTGAAATGCTGATAATTCAAAGTTAGGGAAAATGGTCTCCAAGCAACCCTTTGTGGCCCCTTCCGGGACTGACCTCCTACAGCCCATCCTGCCTTCTGGAGCCATGACTCTCAAGCCTTCCTATGGCAAAAATGCATATTTTATCCCTACCCCCACTCTTGATTCTCGTTTAGTTGGTCTGAGGTTTTTATTGAGCATACCAACGATTCTAGCGATCATGGTCAGGATATCTTTGAGACAGATGCTGATGGTAAGCAAACCAAATTCTGGGAGCCTGTGGTCCTTCGAACCTTTGCCACAGACTTACTGCTTACAGTGATCTAGAGTGAGGCAGGGGCTGCTGCAGGGTCCAAGCAGCATCAGTGCTGTGGCTTTGTAGACTTGTTAGTGATAACTCCTGGTTCATGTGCAGCATCATGAAGATCTTGTAAACCTGTGTGGTTTTGAAGATGGGGGTACAGCAACAGCAGATAATGAGAAGATATGATGGGGGAAGCTAACAACAAGTATTGAAAGGAAAAGATGATTTTCTCTAAATTCAATTCCAAATTTAGGAGGTATTCAATTTAGATGAACAGATTTATGTTACTGCCAATGATCAGGGATGGAACAAACAGTGTATGGTGAATTATATAAACACTCCTTGGCATTAATTGGGGAGAGATGCTGTTAAACCCTCTTGTATTCCATTATGAAGATAATACACAATTTCAGCATATCAAAAATATATAAATTATAAAGATTATAAAATCACCAATAATATCACCACTGGAATAACAGTTGCTTATTATTTGTGATGTCAAGCTCATAGTTTGAAGTTGGCAAAGGTGGGAGGGAGTATTTACACCACAGAAACAGACAAATGCCATAAGTGAACCCCTCTACTTATATCCCAAAAAAGTAGTTAAATTTTTACTACATTGATCCCATTGAGCTCATCTTACTTACATGCATGCTGCTGCTAAGTTGCTTCAGTCATGTCCGACTCTTGTGTGACCCCATAGACGGTAGCCCACCAGGCTCCCCCGTCCCTGGGATTCTCCAGGCAGGGACATTGGTGGGTTGCCATTTCCTTCTCCAATGCGTGAAAGTGAGAAGTGAAAGTGAAGTAGCTCAGTTGTGTCCAACTCTTAGCAACCTCATGGACCACAGCCTACCAGGCTCCTCTGCCCATGGGATTTTCCAGGCAAGAGTACTGGAGTGGGGTGTCATTGCCTTCTCTGACCTACATGCATATTTTCCCCAAAATGTAGATAATGCTATAATGAAGATTAAAAAAATTATTTTTGATGTAGACTATTTTTAAAGTCTTTACTGAATTTGTTACAATATTGCTTTAGTTTTATGTTTGGTTTTTTGACCTTGAGACATGTGGGATCTTACCTCCTGACCAGGGATCAAACCCATACCCCCTGCACTGGAGGGTGAAGTCTTAACCCTGGACCACCAGGGTGGTCTCCATAATGCAGTTTTGAAATGTATGTACAAATGTATATCTGACAAAAAAGTATATTCTGAGTTATTTGGGGAAACTAACAGGACCATCCATCTTGCATATTTTGTGCAGGGGGAGCAAGGACCTCAGGGCTTCCCCGGGCCAAAGGGCGTGACAGGCCATGGCCTCCCTGGCCAGAAGGTAAGTATTTCAGGACTGAAGGATCTCAGCGGCTTAACCTGAACCCTGGAAGGGCTCTCATGACTCGTCACTCCTCTCCTTTCAACGCTTGGAGAAAAAAAAAACCCGCTTCAGAGTGAATCCTTACGCATTTCTTTTCCTAACTACAAACATGTTTACTTCTGTGAAATCTCCTTTTCTTCAAACTCAAAAGCCAGATGATGAGGAATAAATCCTTACAACCTACCCACATGGAAGATACTGGATAATTCAGGTGTTAACCTGTATAGCAGCTGGAGTTCCTTTAAAGTCAGTGAACTGATCGGATGGCCTCTCGTGGTCTCCTCACCTTGGGGTCTCTAGTTCATCATGAATTAGATAATGGTGCCTGTGCACGTGCGTCTCAGTTACTTCAGTCATGACCGACTCTGTGCGACCCTTTGGACGGTAGCCCACCAGGCTCCTCTGTCCATGCAGTTTTCCAGGCAACAATACTGGAGTGGGTTGCCATGCCCTCCTCCAGGGGGATCTTCCCCACCCAGGGATTGAACTCGTGTCTCCTGTGGCTCCTGCATTGCAGGAGGATTCTTTACCATCTGAGCCACTGGGGAGCTACCTGGGAGGATGTAAATAAAATGCCCTCTATTTTTTCATATAGTATATTCATACCAATAAGAACCAAGAGTTGCAAAGAAATGAAACTTCAGACTTTCCCTTATTTGGCTTTAATATTCACAATCTAAAGTTATCTTTTCATTGTATTGTAAAGGGAGAGCATGGAGAACGGGGCGATGTGGGGAAGAAAGGTGATAAAGGGGAAATTGGAGATCCCGGACCCCAAGGAGAACAGGCAAGAAGTGCTTTTTGACATCTTACTGTCATTGTACACATTAACTGGTTGCAACCTTCACTGACTATTACTCTTCTTTCACTAAGTAGGGGTTACCAGGACCAAAGGGAGACCAAGGACTTACAGTGAGTATCCATCCTAGAGGGTAACTGAGGGGTTTGTGCTCACAAAATGATTACATTTGTGTTTTCACATTAGAAGTAGGACTTCTACCGACACAGAATTACTGCTGACTTCCATGCAGGGGGTGACTGAATCTGAATGTGAGGGAGACTTTACCCCAGCAGCCCTTATGCAGCCTCACTGTAGACATGTAACTATCCACCCTGACCCTTGGTAGACATGTTAACAAAGAGGTGAGCCATTTAAAAGAAACCAAATGAACAAGGCGCTTTTAATTTTTCCAGAATAGGGGCTCTTTTTTTCCCTGAACTAGTTCCTTTAAGTGCTCTGAGAACAACAATCGCAAAGTTGGGATTACTTTCATGTACTGATTCACTTATTCAACAAACAGTCGTGATGATGTGCAAACTTGCCCTTTTGTTCTCTCTTTTGTTCTTTGCTCCATCGCAAACACAAAGCTGACCCCTGAAAGCCCCCCAAGATGGGAAGGTTCTAGAATTTCTATAGCAAAGTCTAATTCTTCCTTTCTAGTATCTACCTTTCCTGGAGTTGAGGAGAAAACAGGGAACTTCTCTTGTTTCCTTTTGATGGGTCACGGTCTGGGGATGTTGACCTTTTATGTGCAGTGTCAGGAAGCCCAGAGGTGAGAGTTCACGTGATGAAGGCAAGAGCTGGCATGTGACACACAGAACCGTGCATGGTCTTCAGGGCCCATCTGCCGTGCGCTCTTTGCTGTTCCAGACCATAGGTCAGACCCTCCCCAGATACCTGCGCAGGATAATGCAGCTACATATGCAGCAATTCCTCCCTACGTGTAGCAGAGGAGGGTGTATGTTAAATGCCCAGAGGAATGTTCCTGTAGGTTTATACCCTCCTCCCATCGCTCCATGCAGAGGGGAACTGTCTTCTTCATCCATGCACTTGCTCGTTCATTTCACCAACAATTGTTGGGCACATCCCCTGGGTCAGGGTCTGAGACAGGCACGGGGGTAAGAGTTGAGAACAAGAGCCCGCATCTCTGGACTCAAGGAGCTCACAGCCTAACGGGAGAGAAAGGCAGGCAGAGGATGTTCACCCGTAGTTTGATAAAGGCTGTGACAGAGGTGATGTGTGGGTCCAGAGCAGACAAAATGAGGTGTGATTTGATGCAAATTCTCTTTTCCTTCACTCTTCCCTTTGTCTAGCATTTAGAAAGCCAAGGTCAGCATTAAATGAGACTCTAGTATGTGACAGGCTCCTTCATATCAGTACCAACCCAGGCAGAGTACGGACCCGACTCTGGACTCCTGGACTTCTAGTCCTTCTCCTGGTACACCCTTTCCTCCAGGTGAGGAGTGACCACCCTGAGTACACACCGCCCTGCCCCTCCTCCACACTCTGGATACACAGATCTCAGAATTGCCCCCAAATGGCCTCAAGTTTGGAGGTGGACAGCACTGGCCTGTATGCATGAGGTAGCCAAGGGGCAGGCATTTGGGGGTATTTGACAGACCTTGGGTTCACCTCGCGAGTGCTGGCTAAGACCCAGGGCAGCATAGGACTGGTGAAGACGGGGGCAGGGGGAGGGTGGCAGGAGAAGGGGACAGGCTAGAGACTGCAGCCCCTCTTGCTCAGGACACACATTAATGCACATACCAGCCCACGAGGCAGGGAGGAGTGTCTCCCTTTCAGATAAAGACCGGCCAAGTCTTGCAGAAAGCTTGAGCAATATACCCCGAGTCACCTCGCTAACAAGGGGCAGAGCCCTTAGAGCTGGAGCTGGCTTGTTGGAAGCCAGAACCAGCCTGCTCCCTCATGAAGGCTGTTCTCAAAAGGCCTCCTTTTTCTCCCCACCCCTACTCTCTCCTATCCTCATATACTCTCAGGGGCAGATTCAGTTCAGACTAACAGACTCTTCCTTTAAAAAAAAAATTATTTTTAATTGGAGGATAATTGCTTCATAATGTTGTGTTGGCTTCTGCCATACAGCAACATGAATCATTACTGGGTATACATCCGTCCCCTCCCACTTGAACTTCCCTCCCATCTCTCACACCCAACCCCACCCCTCTGGGTTGTCACAGAGCACCAGGCTGAACTCCTTGTCAAACTCCCCTTTCAAGAGGCAAATACTATTGATGGGAGTTCAAGTTTTTAATCATTCTCACCTAAGCTACTTCAAAACGACTTTCTCCAACTGTGCCTGAAATGCCAGCGTTTCTCAGCATCTGCCGGCAATCATTTCTTCCATGTCCTCAAACTCTCAAGAAGGGACAGCTATTAGAGGTGCACGGACGCACAGCTCAAAAAGGCGGATTTAATAGTACAGTTAAGTTGTGTGGAGGATGAGAAAGCATTTTAGATTATAAATAGAGACAAACTATGCTTGCCAAAAGTGGGCATGGAGGGGTCTCCCAGGTTACACTCGAGCTCTGCTCCACCCCATGTCGTCTGCCACCCCTCTTTCAACAGCCAGCTGTACACTGGCCTTTCTTAACTCTGCCTCCAGACTGAGCCCCTCTCCCGAGCATCAGCCCTTACCTCCTACTGGCTTGCCAGCTGGGTGTCCCATAGGTGCCTCGAACTCAGCCAGAATCAAGCTGAGCCCAGTTTATTCTTCATTAGCTCCAACCTGCCCCTGTCCCTTCCCTCCCCTCCCTCCAAGAGTGCCACTGCTATCGTTTACCTCCTAGACGCTTCCTTCCTCTCATCCTCTCTTCCAGCTACTCACTCCCCCTTCATCTCCTTCTGCAACATCCCTCCAGGCCATCCCTTCCCATCCATCACTCCCACCACGGTTTTCTGGTGTTAATTTTCTTTGCCCGTACTATTTAGGAATCTCAGGCCGCTCCACTGGCTGCCCGAGTCAGTTTTCTTAAATAAAGGTGCAGCCAGTTCTCTTCTCTGCCGTGGACCACGTCTGTCCTCACTGCTCAGGCTAAGGCCACACTCTTCAACAAGAGACAAAGGCGCTCTAGAGCCTGGGTTCCGCATTTTCTGTCGTTCTTCCTGTCACACGCCCTGAGTCATAAGTTTACTCAAGTACTGTAATACACTGCGCTTTGTGTGTTTTGCACCCTGCCCGGAAGGTTCTTCCTCTTCCTCTCTTCACCCCATTCCACCCTGGTCAGAGTCTACCCACCTCCCTGGACCACAGCCCCAACTCCACTCTCCCACCCCTGGTATTCCGGCAGATCAGCGTGGCTCCTGGGCTCTGATCCAACAGCATAGCACTTATAAAAATTATTTGTTTCTTTGCTTACTTGCTACTAGACTCATGTTAACATGAGTCCTTTGAAGGATATAAATTTGATGCCTTCATCATTGGCACTGAGAAACCAAGGTTACTCAGCAATTTTAGCAGAAAGAGTGAAACCATTCATTCCAGTGACTTTAAAGCAAAGATTACATGGAAAATGTTGATTAGATATAAATATGACTACTTAAAGCATATAGACCTGGTTATGCCATAATAGCACAGTGAGAGGAATTAAATGCAACCTTGATATATAAATTGCTCTTACAAGTCAATAAAAGACAAAGATTCTAATAGGACAATTGGACCAAGGACACACAAAGACCACGCTCAAGAGAAGACAACTGGAAGCACACATTCAAAATTTAGCCTCACAACCAGCGGATTAAGGGTAATTTAAAACTGAGATATTTTTCTCTATCAAATGGCAAAGATTATACAGGAATAATAGCCAGCATTGTGTCTCTAAAACAAAACAGGCTTTCTTATATACCACGGTTAGAGCTGTCAGCTACCACAACTTTCCTGGAGGACAGTTAGGCAGTCTGCATCAAGAACCATAAAATGGCCATGCCTCTGACTCCAGAAATCAAGTTTTTCAGAATACTTGGTAATATGGGAAATTAATTATGATATATAATGTTAAGTGAAAAACCTATTATAAAACTTGCAGTATTTTCTCCACTTGTAAAAATTAAAAATAACTATATTAAATGTGTAACATTCCCCTGCCAGGATATGCAATATAAATATATTAAGATAGAAAGTTTCCTTTTTAGACATACTCTAGTTTCAGATTTACTAAATGTCTCTCTAAATGTGGAAAAAGCAGGAAAAAGCCTGAAAAAAAAAAATAACTGTTGATTCCTTTATTTCATATAATTAAAGTATCTCGTACTGGGAGTAATTTTTGTATAGCCACTTGAAATCACTGGCTTTTACTCAATTTACAGTTTTAAAAATCTAAATTAAAATGCTGTGGAATATTCTCCATACATACTTCTGCTAAGCCATGCCACTGGCTGTCACCTGCACCCTTGTTCTGTCATTATAGATCTTTTTCTTTAAAACTTTACTTTTGCAGCTGTTACATTTTATCTTCTTAGAAAAGGCCCACTGCTTTTCCCCGTTGAGATTTTCTGGGTTTCTGCTGCTCTCCTCTGTTAATTACCCCTGTCAGCGTCATGTCTTTGGCAGATGTAGAATCCCGACTTTTCCAGTTCCCATCCCAGTCATCTGTAAACATGCCAGGCGGCACAGGCCACTGCCACATTGACTCCCAGTATTCAGCTCATCTCAGGCCCCTCTGATGGAGCTAGCGAGGAGCAGGGCCCGGAAGGAGCACCCAGGAGCCCAGGGACATTTCATGGAGAAACCCAAGTGAGAGTGTTAGGAAGCTAGGGAGGAGACTCATACATTTCGGGGACTGGTACAGAAAGAGGGGAGAGAATACAGTATAGAAGGAATTCTCTTTGAACCAGGTGCTTGTCCTGGTTGGCTAGCGCATGTGGTTTAAATCACGTAACTAAGGCATATGTTGCCCATGGCATTGTCGTCCTGGGTATCTGCAGGGGATTGGTTCTAGCACACGCCCCTCCAGCCAGGAGGTACTGAAGCCCGTGGATGCTCACGTCCCTCATATACAACCGCACAGTACTATCAGCCCTCTGTATCCATGGAAGCAGAACTGTAGGGAGCACGTCCTTTGGGGGCCACACCCTGTGCTAAGAGCTGTGTGTGTAACCTCGTTTAATCTCACCACAGCCCTGAGACACAGACCACTGATAGGTCACTTCATGCCCAAGGTCACACAGCTGACAAACACCAAAGCTGCAATTTGAACTTCAAGTCTCAGCTATTACATCTTACAGCTCAAACACATTCCAATTATAATATATCATAGCCAACTTTTAACCTCTGTACTATGTATCTTATTTGCAGCAGAAGGATTAATCACACAGCCCAATGCGGACCGTAGTAAGACAGTCCCTCTTATGTAGGGAAAAAATATTATGGTCACACAATTAATACACTTTCCTCTTTCCCTCCAGAAAGAAGAAATCATCAAGCTTATTTTTGAAATATGTGGTAAGATTTGACGATCAAGAAAGCAACCATCACTTTAAAGTACCAGTCCCACTATGTTCAGCATTTACTCAGAAGCTGTATACTGTAGAGCTCATGGGAAAGCTTCAACTTCATTTGCAAAGTTGGTGGGAAACCAAAAGGAAGCAGTGTGAGGGGCTGTGGGAATCCTGATTTAAGGAAAGAAAGTCATTTTCCCAGAGTGGTTAAGCATGAAGACACCACAGTCTGCGTGGCCAGGCCTTTTGTTAGCACTGAGCTCATCTGTGTTTGGTGACATTTACCTGAGCCTGGGAAGGAAAGACCAACCAAGGAAACATGATGACAGGGGCCTCGCTGGTGTCTGAGTCCAGCCCAGCTGGTGACAATAATGTCTCTGTTTTTCCTGAAGCAGGAGGTCTTTCTAAATTGAGTTTTGAGATCTAGAGTGCCTGCCACTTCAAAAGCAAGAGGACAGAGTTCAGAGGTCGCCCGTGTCGCAGCTCAGTCTAAATGCTTCCGTGGTGAAATGTGTGTGCTCAGTTGCTCAGTTGTGTCTGACTCTTTTGTGACCCCTTGGACTGTAGCCTGCCAGGCTCCTCTATTCATGGGCTTTTCCAGGCAAGGATCCTGGAGTGGGTTGCCATTTCCTACTCCAGGGGATCTTCCCCACCCAAGGATCGAACCCACATCTCTTGTGCCTCCTGCATTGGCAGGTGGATTCTTTACTGCTGAGACCCCTGGGAAGCCCCTATGGCAAAATAGGCTTAAAACAGAGTTATTAGAACAAGGAAGTAAAGCAAAAAGATTAGCCAAAAAATAAGCAATTAATGGATTATGAAGATAAGAGAACCTTCTGTGTTTAAAATGGACAGAGGAAGGAATATTATTATCCTTCCACATAGGGAACCCCAGAACTGTCTTGTCACCCAAAAGACTTCTGGACCTTAAGAAGCAGCCTGGGACTCTCTATGGTGACAGGCTAGTCTAGACGTTGCTTTTGAGTGCTAGACACCCTGTAAAAAGAGCAGCCAGTTTCCTGATGATTTACTGTGGGAGTGCTATTGGGCAACATAAGGATACGAATACGCCAATGGAGCCCTGATACTTTTTATTGCTTAGGGACTCTGGCAACTGCTTCGAACGATAAACCATAAATAGAAGTTGTTTATTGACCAGTATTCCTAGATCACTCCCTTGAACAGTTTCACAGGGTAAATGTTCTCCAGGCCTCTGTGATAAGATGGGAACCACCGAAGGGTCACTGTGGGTGACTGGGGACGTAAGCCAGATTAGCAGGGGGCTACTATGCTTATGCCCAGTTAAAGATCCACATCTTTCCCTGACAATTAAAAAGTTTCATCCCATTACTTTACTCACTGGCCACACCAATGAGCAAGTGTTCATTTTCACATAAGGATATGGTTGAAGACTGAAATATTAGCGTTCAGACTCAGATTAAATACACATGGTGGGATGATAAAGAGCAAATTTAGGATACTGGTTATCTCTTACAGACAAGGAGGGGGATGGGATCAGGAAGGCGTGCAAAGGGATGCTAAATCTTTTAAAAGACTTTTATATTTTAATCTGAGAAATTGGCTAGCTGTTTATTATGTTATCCTCTACAGCATTTTGATTTTTTTGTGTGGGAGGTTTTTTTCTCCCCCCAATGTATCGTTTTGAAAAGAGTCAGGCATAGAAGCTACAACGGAAACAACTGTCAGCTGTGTTCAAGGTCACAGAAAAGGAAGGCTACAATCCAGATCTCTGGTTCATCCCCGCCCCCTCCCCTCTCCCTGGGATGTCTTCATTTTCATTCCTGCTGTGTTTCTGTGTCCGCATCCATGTTTCAGGCTGTGGGCGTAAATGCAAAGAGACTCCGCTGGAGCTGCTGTTTGTGATTGACAGCTCAGAAAGCGTGGGGCTCAAGAACTTCCAAATCATCAAGAATTTTGTGAAGACCCTGACGGACCGTGTCGCCCTGGACCTGGTCACAACCCGCATAGGCATAATCAACTACAGCCACAAGGTGGAGGAGGTGGCGCACCTGACCCAGTTCTCCAGCAAGGATGACCTCAAGCGGGCTGTGGACAACATGCAGTATCTGGGGGAAGGCACGTACACGGCCACAGCGCTCCATGCCGCCAACCGTATGTTCGAAGCCGCCAAGCCCGGCGTGAAGAAGGTGGCCTTGGTCATCACCGATGGGCAGACAGATACCCGAGATGAGAAGAATCTCACTGAGGTGGTGAAGAACGCCAGCGACATCAATGTGGAAATATTTGTGATTGGGGTAGTGAAGAGAAATGACCCCAACTTCCACATTTTCCACCAAGAAATGAATCTGATTGCTACTGACCCAGACAGTGAGCACGTTTATTTATTTGATGACTTCATTACTCTCGAAGGTAAGACAGTTCCAGGGGAAAAGAATTTATATTGCCTTTCCAGGAACCATATCGCTGGATGATCCTGACCAAAAATGGAAATCAGAAGGCTACTGAGGTTTACACCAGCATTAAATTGTAACACAAACTCTGAAGGAAAAGAGGTTTAGTATCATTCAGTTCAGAGAGGACAGTCCTTATCTTTATTCATTTGTAGTAAGTGCTGAGTTGGCCATGGAGTTGTTTACCTGGGGTATCTACAACTGAAGGGCTGAAAAGAAAGGATAGGATTTGAGGGCATTGCTCAGATTAGCTTATGTTCTAGAAGTTACCTAACTTGGGTAAGAGATGGAAAAAGCCCTCAGCAAGACAGAAAATAACCATGGAATCAAAATGAATTAATAAGTCCAAGACGAGTGGGAAAAAGTTATGGTAAAGAGATGAGAGACATAGCAACTAGAATTATTCTTCTCTATTTCCTTTTCTCTGTTTTTATGAAAACAGATAATGAAGAGTAAACAAGTTGATGTCAGGAGTTTATCTGAAAGAACACTTTGAATACACCTCACACACTCAGGGCTGATCTGATGGGTTTTCCTATGCTGCTTTACCCTTTCATAAGAACTGATATTTCCTAGTGAGGCATGCTAAGACACTGACTCACCTGTTATTCAAGTGTGATCAGTATCACTTTGCAATGAAACATTCCAGGTCACTGGAAACTCATAACACATTCTGGCAGAGCCCACACCCAGAACGCTTATGAAATAAGTAAAATTTATACTTACTGTATTTGCAGGCTTCAGTTTAACCCAATCCTTCCTTCTCCACTCATCAGGAAGCAGGGCCTGACGTGGCTTGGCATGGGCCCTCCTGGACTCATCCTGCTCCTGGGACTCCGGGTACCCAAACAGCGGGCCCTAAGGAGAGCAGACCACACTCAGAACCATCCCACTTTTCCTCATACTTCAGACCTCCCTAACCTGCGGTCTGGCTTCCTTAACACTGGATGACTGGAGGGTTTATCTGGTGCATCCAGTCTCCCTGGGCAGTTAATGGGTTAGAAATGGCCAGAAATATTAAGCATTTCAGAGGCAAGTTATACTTTAATAACTGAAGAGCTTTGTCATCTTAATCAAAGAAGTTACTAATGTGAGGGGTATATTTTTAGACTGGTTTGTTTTTTTGCAGTCCCCAAAATCAGAGGTAATTGCCCGACAAACTTATTATGGATGAGACTTACCCTTTCCACAGAGTAGTTCCCTCTGGATAAAATGAATTTAAGTCATCTGTTTGCCAATTTGGACCATTTGTTGTTGTTCAGTCACTAAGTCATGTCTGACTGTTTGCAACCCCGTAGACTGCAGCATGCCAGGTGTCCCTGTCCTCCACCATATCCTGGAGTTTGCTCAAACTCATGTCCATTGAATCAGTGATACCATCCAACCTTCTCATCCTCTGTCTTCTGCTTCTCCTCCTGCAAAGCATCAGGGTTTTTCCCAAAGACCCAGTTCTTCATATCAGGTAGTCAAAGTATTGGAGCTTCAGCTTCAGTTTGGGCCATTGTATATTATTACATTAAATTATTTTAGATGGCCTCTTACAGATGATGTAAAAATGTTTTAAAAACTTGGCTCCCCTAGTGGTTGACTTCAAGTGCTGGGCAAGTGGAGAGTGCAGAAGATCTTTATAATAATCAGATTTGAGTAATGTTTCATTGCTCCTCCAAATCCTTTTCTACTTCTCTTTTTAAAAGATACCCTGAAGCAAAAATTATTTACAAAAAGTTGTGAGGATTTCGAAGCCTACCTCTTTCATATTTTGGGTTCATCACCGCTTCAACCTGGATTTGGGATATCGGGGGAAGAACGCCATGAATCCACTCCAGAGCCCCAGAAAGAAATTTCTGAGTCTGTAAGTAACCATCTTGCTCAATTTGTGAGCCTAAAATGGTATATTCTGTCTGCTCTACATCGAAGACTATCTTGTCCTGAGCTGTCAAGAATCAACTGAGGTATGGATATTTTCAGGACCTTGGCTCTAAATATTAGACTTTTGTCTCCAGATTTCTAGTTCTGAAATAGTCCTGGGGCTTATGAGCATGAATATGAGACTGATAAACATTTCCATGTTTTATAATTATTTATTAAATGCTACAAATAATATTTTTATATTATACCCTTGCCAGTGTCAAAAGTAATCATGTCCACTAGGACAGATCAATACGACACTATCCGAATCATGTTTCTGTACCGGATTGCAGATCTCCCTGTCTGTCTATGTATCCACTGCACACTTTGCACCCTTTCAAGTTTCTGGCAAGTGTACACATGCTCCGTCTGCACTCTTCCTCCCTCACGCCCACCCCTTTACACACTTAGCTTCCCCCGCCTGCACCCAGGGCAGGGACAGGGAGAGAGGCTACGCATGCATATGGCACAAGGCGGATGCTTCATTTCAGAGCTCCCCAATCATGTGTGTGTACAAGAGAACTACCTCCTGAATGCACTGAGACAAAGGGGATGTCCTTAGAGCAAGCCTCTGAGCACTGACCTCAGCCAATCAGGTCACAAACAACTCTTAGTTTCTTACAGGTGAGAACTGGAGAGCCTCCCATAGTTGCTGGTGAGTGATATAGTCTCTTTGCCACCAAGTCACAACTAAAGCTGGTGTGAACCGATATCTATCACATTCACAGATATGGTCTGGCAAGCAAGTACACAGCAGTGTCCATATTTTATAAGCTCAATGAACTCCCCCTGTGGTGTCCTTTTATGAAGTCTTCAGAGACATGCAAGATTTATTTTGAGCCAGTGCAACAATGTTCAAGTATTAGAGTTCCACTAACTGACTAGGAACTGAAGACTTGAGAAACCCCTAGACCAATAGGTGAATGCAGGACCATTCAGGAGTCAGGCCTAGGATGCTATTGCTGTTGTTGTTGTTGTTTAGTCATTAAGTCATGTCTGACTCTTTGCCACCCCACGGCCTGTAGTACACTAGGTTTCCCTGCCCTCCACTGTCTCCTGGAGTTTACTCAAACTCATGTCCATTGAGTCGGTGATGCCATCCAACCATCTCATCCTCTGTTGTTCCTTCTCCTCCTGCCCTCAATCTTTGCCAGAATCATTCAACTTATTGAAAAAGACCCTGATGCCAGGAAAGACCCTGATGCCATTCCCATGGGGACAAATTACAGGACTCACAAGATTTTTATATTATATCCCCAAAAAGGACAGAAAAGTCTGTAATCTATTTGATTAAATACTAACCAATTTCAATATGGGTAATTCTGATTAGCACAACAGACTGCCCCTGGATTGTAGATTGAAATTAACACACACTGATACCACATGGTCTAGATCAGGGGTCAATAAACCCTTCTTGTGAAGGGCTATATGGACATGAGTTTGGGTAGACTCCGAGAGTTGGTGATGGACAGGGAGGCCTGGCATGCTGCAGTTCATGGGGTCACAAAGAGTCGGACATGACTGAGTGACTGAACTGAACTGATAATAGGAAAGATTTGGGATTTTGCAGACCACTTCATCTCTGTTGCAGTGACTCAGCTCTGCCTTAGAAATGCAAAAGGAGCCATAGCTAGTACCACAATGAATGAACATGGCTATGTTCAGATAAAACTTATTTCCCAAAACAGGTGAAGATTCACATTCAGCCCATAGGGGTTTGCCAACCCTGGTCTTTACTAAGCATTTGAAAGTAAATTATAGACAATAATGTACACAGTCTATCTTCTCCTTCTGTGATTTATCTCTTTGTCCTGGCCCTAATCAATCCATGTTCCTTTCTAAAAACTACCTATACAAGAACAAACTCAGGTTACATCCAGCAAGCAGGGTCTAAACAGACCTCTCCTCAAAATCAATGAGTTCCAGTAAGATGTATTGATCATTTACTGCAGTGCTCAAGGGTGGGTCTTAAGGTACAGTTCCTGCCCAATAGAAGTCCATGGTCTCTCAGAGAATGGATGAATAGAACTTTAGCAGAGCTATGGAGGGAGCTCAAGAGATGCTGCAGATTAATTTCAGGGCAGAGTAATGTAAGGCTTTACAGAGGAGCTGCTGTTGAGCTAAGTTTTAAGACTATGTAAGAGTTCTTCAAGGCAAGAGCAGGGAGAAGGGTATTTCCAAGAAGAAGGAACATGTGGGGGCAAAGGGGGAATCCATAGGAAATGGCATTTTAAGAAATCAGGACAAGTTCAGTCTAACTGGAGCCAAAGGTGTACCTGCAGAAGGGTGAGAGTTAAAAACTGGACAAATAATTTGAGGGCTAATTATAAATATGTCAAACTAAGGAGCTTGAACTTCCTCCATAGGCCAGGCAAACAGAAGAAAGCAGTTTTACAAACAAGGGTCATACAGTCACATTTGGTTGCAGGGTGAAGGATAAATAGGAGGAGGAGGAGAGGAGATTGGAGGTTGGGATGTGAGGAGTAATGGTCCAGGTGAGAGATAATGAAGCCTTAAACTAAGACAGGGGCCACCAGACTAAAAGGAAGCATGGATTGGAAAGCCACTTCTGGGTAGAAAGAACAGGAATTGGAGAGTGAATGGAAGTTAGGGAGAGGGCTTGGGGTGATGATTGGATTCTAGCTTGGAGATGGGGTGGACTGAAACATCCACTGAGATGGAGAACATAGCAGGCAGGGTAGGGGTAGGGTTCTCTGAAGGAAAATAATGGGCTTAATCTGTACCAAAGTGGAGGTGGCAGAGGGACATTCAAGGCAATGGCACAGAATGAGGGACAGCAAGAAGACCCTGTGACTCTGGTGTTGTGACCCAGGAAGTTAGATGCCTGAGAGACAAGTGACGTTAACAGATTATGGCAGAGGAAGCATTCTAGAAGATGGGGAGGGGAAGGCATGAGAAGAGTACATCCAAAATAGATTAGATTTACAGCACCAAGAGTTACATGGTGGGCATCAGTTGAATCTCCATATGGGGCTTCTTACTGAGAGTGGAGCTTGTAATGAACTCCTAATGGGAGTTTGTAATGACCTTGAACTTTGATAGTTTCTCTTGAATCTACGCCTTCTCACCCTGGCTCTCTTTGCAGAAGCACTGAAGTAAGACTGAATTTTAAAAATGAATGATCCTAATAGATATTTAGTCTGAACAAACATATATGCATTTATGTCCACACTTAGATCTGTTATGTGTGTATGTAAGGTATGTTCTTAGTCGCTCAGTCACGTCTAACTCTTTGCAACCCCAGGGACTGTAGCCTACCAGGCTCCTCTGTCCATGAGGATTCTCCAGGCAACAGTACTGGAGTGGGTTGCCATTCCCTTCTCCAGGGGATCTTCCCAACCCAGGGATCAAACCCAGGTCTCCTGCATTGCAGGCAGATTCTTTACCGTCTGAACCACCAGGGAACACTCATAAATACAAAAACATATTTATATATCCATGTATGTGCACGCTTTATCTAAAAGTATAGTATTGAAACCTCCAAAGTAAAATGAATCTGTCAAAACCTTCCAATCTTCAGTTTGTTCCCAAGCCTACCCTAGGCAATATTGCAAAATAAATAATGTCAGAAGTCCTATTTCCCTTTTGTGTTTCTAATTTCCTTCTCTGTTGTCTTCCTTTTATCACTCCTTAAGATACCAAGCTTGGTATTCCTTCTTCCTCTCCTTTCTAGCAAAAATCTATTTTTTAGGGGAACATCTGTTATCAGTTATTTACTCTTTTGTGAGTAGAGTAAGCCAATGGGTTGAATCAAGTCAAGAAAGACTGGCATTTGAACTATTTTATCTAATTGTGTAATGAACATGATGTATACTAAATACCTACAAACCGACGTGCTGTGAAATATAGAAAGCAGAAGGATTTCCAAGGTTCTGCTAAGTTCATAAAGCTTTGGCAGTTCCTGGTCTGTTGTCCTTTGGGCCAGTCTTAGGAAACGAAACATGTATATCATCCGTTCTATTCTTCCTCTCTCCTGAAATCTCAGGAAACCTTATACTTTCTTCTGAAATCTATCACATTTTACATCGTTAATAATGATTTTTGTAGGTACCCTAACTTTCCTGATGGATTTGAATTCCTTGAGGACATTTGTATCTAATTAAATAATGATTTTTGTAGGTACCCTAACTTTCCTGATGGATTTGAATTCCTTGAGGACATTTGTATCTAATTAAACTTTGTGTCTCTTGGGACCTAGACTTGTGCTTCATCTTGTACACAGTAGATGCTCAGTAAATACGTAAGGACCAAATGAAGGCTATATCAACTATTAGGCTAAAAAGAAATCTGAAGATTTTCTTCAGGGAAAGTCATCAATTACACTGCAATTCCAAAGACTGTATACATAAGAAATCCTTATCTTTTATCAGACTAACAATGTTGGCACTTCACGTTCTTTCCTTGTTTCAGGGTGTGGCCAGCTGGAGAAAGATTTCCTGGATATAAACTGGAGCAGGGCAATCAAATCAAGCAAACATCATTTAATCAGACCAAGTGGCCATAACCAGTAATGGCCCACTAGGCAAATAAGTATATGAATTTCCTGCATGAAGTTACTTTTTGTCATTCTAAAGGTATTAATAAATAATGTCAATGCACAGGGCCAATTCGCTGGAGCCAGTTTCTTGTAACACGATTTCAGATTTTTTTCCCCTTGAAACAGTAGAAAGGAAAGAAGCCCTGTCTACGCTTTCCACAAAACTCCTTTTTTGTAAAATGAAAAATTGTTCCCAGATTGCAAACAACTTAGGTAACTGGCAGCAAAGTTTTTTTTCCCCCTCTCTGTAGAAAGGAGGCTGTGGGATTCCTATGAAGAATGACTGATTCCATAGCAACCCAGGGAAGTCAGTCAAGCTGGTGTGGGAAGAGTCCCTCTGAGTAGCTCCTGCATGGGGTGGACGGGGGGTGGAGGCAGAGGGGGAGCCCCAAGTCCTCTCCTTTTATATGATGTGGTCCTGACGTATAGTCCAGTGCCAGCCTGAAGCTGAGCGTACAGCTTCCTCATTTCCGTGGAAAGTAATGGATGCTCTGTACTGAAGTAAATTACAGAAAGCTAATACAGCAGGCTGACTCTGCTATCTGCCCACCCTCTCTGTGCATCCTGTTAGTGAGACCCTATCCCTCATCCCCATGCCACTGGCCTCAGTTCTCCCCTTCTGTCATGATCACGTAAGCTGCTCAAAGATCTTCATCTCTATTTTCAGTCTACCTCTTTGATCTCTTACTCTCCTTTCTGCACAACCCTTACTTGTTCTACCTCCATCTCAAGACCCATTCTAAAGAGGGCCACTTCTATAAAGGGGAACGAAATTGGGTCATCTGTGGAAACGCTGATGGACCTAGAGACTGTCATTCAGAGCTAAGTTGGGAAGAGAAAAATAAATACCATATATCAAGGCATATATGTGGAATCTAAAAACAATGGTATAGATGACCCTACGTGCAAAGCTGAAATAGAAGGTCGGACGTAGAGGACAAATGTATGGATACCAATGGGGAAAGGGTGCATGTGAGGAATTGGGAGATTGGGATTGATAGATATATTCTATTGATACTAGGTATAAAAATAGATAACTAATGATAAGATACTATATAGCACAGGGAACTCTACTAAATGCACTATTGTGACCTGAATGGGAAGGAAATCCAAAAGGGAGTGGATATATGTCTTATGGATGACTCACTTTACTGTACAGTAGAAACTAACACTGTAAAGCAACTATACGCCAGTAAAAATTAAAAATAAAGAGGGCCGCTCTGAAACCAGGCTTCCACAGACAGTTTTTCTGAGAACCGCAGCCCTAGGCAGGTTCTGCCTTGGTATTGGAACTGGATGCATCCTTTCATTCTCAGACCTGAGTGTGGACTCTAGCCTCAACTCTGATGTGACACCCACTTGTCCCCTGCTGTGCTCTGGGGCCTATCTATTCCCTTCTGCCTCTTCTGAATCCAGGACCTTCCTTCCCTGTGGCGTCCTTCCCTGGCAACACTTCCAACTCCTTCCTCGGAAGCAGGAAACAGGCTTCAGGCTCTCCCAATCTAGAACCTTCCGTAACCCGTAGTTCCTGTGTCAGCTGTGCTTCTATCCTATCTCTATATAATAGTTATTCCACAGGCCAGTCTCTGCTGCGCACATCTCCCCCACACGCTCCCTCTCCTCCTCCTCCCCGTCCCCCTAGCTTTTGCTGCTTCCTCACTTCCATTCCTCTGGGAAGCCCTCCGAAGTAAGGTTGCTGCCTCGACTGTGTCACTGAAGCTCGGCCGCAAAAGTCACCAACAACCCTCCCATTGCTAGATCCTCATCACCCTCTTCTTACCTGATTGCTCTTTGCATATATCCCCCTGCCGCTGCTGATTTTTGATGTTGCAAGTCCTCTTTCTCCCGGTCCTCCTTCTGAGCATTCTTTCTCAATAGCTTTTGGGGTTTTTCTTTCTCTGTTTACCCCTTTAATATTTTTTTATAGTCTTTTAATTTTTTTTATTATTTTTTAAATATTTATTTATTTATTTTTATTTTACTTTACAATACTGTATTGGTTTCAGTATTAAACTTGATTTTTCTGAGATCTGCTCTTGGCCTACTTCTCTTATTCCCTATTCTCTAAGTTTCAAAGCCATGTGTGCTAACAGTTCTCAAATCGACCTCCCCCACTCCAGGCCGTTCTCCTGGGTCCCAGATACACATTTTGATAGTCTGTGTGCATCATCTTCTGGGTGTCCTGCAGGCACTCGGCGTGAAATGTATTTACCATGCTACTCCTGTAGATTTCCTTCATGGAATACGGTCTCTCCAACCAGCCGGGCATCTGGCAAGAAACCTGAGACACACCTGGAGCTCTGCTCTCACTGTATCTTTCACACTCATTGGTACTGTCATCTCTGGTCTGTTCTTATCATCCCTTGACCTACGCTCTCAACTCTTTTCTCCTCACTAACATTTCTACTGCTTAGATCAGGGCCTCATCATTTCTGATCAGTATTTAATAATATGGTCTCAAAACTCTTATCACATCTCTCTTTTCTATACTCTCTTCAGTTTATCCATTACTTGCTGATAGAGTCATTTTATTTTTTGCCCTTTTAAAAATAACACCATTGAATTGTTAATATTTCTCATACATATGATTCCATTTTGGCTGAATTTTCTTAAAAACCTGTCTGTGATGGCCTATATCTTAACTTGGTACTGAGCGTCCATGGCAGATTAGGAAAAAGACATAAATATTTGAGTACATCTATATTTTCTCCTTATGTCTTATTCAAGTAAAATTTTATAGGTTGCTCAATCATACTATACTCACTATTGAATGAAGTAGCCTATTCAGGCATACTCAGGGGCCATAATCAATACTTTCAAAACAGAATAACTTTTTAAACTTTCAAAACACTTGAGACTAAGCCTAATATTAGTTTAGTTTCTCCACTGACATGAAAATTAAGTTGATTTCCTGAAATCAGACCTAATTTTTGTAAGTGGCCTTGATGAAGCCACATATACAGATATGGCCATATTGGTCAATACTACAATTTATTTGTTTATAAAGGAAAATTAATACTCCTGCAATGGCACCCCACTCCAGTACTCTTGCCTGGAAAATCCCATGGATGGAGGAGCCTGGTAGGCTGCAGTCCATGGGGTCAGGAACAGTCGGACACGACTGAGCAACTTCACTTTCACTTTTCACTTTCATGCATTGAGAAGGAAATGGCAACCCACTCCAGTATTCTTGCCTGGAGAATCCCAGGGACGGGGGAGCCTGGTGGACTGCCGTCTATGGGGTCGCACAGAGTCGGACACGACTGAAGCGACTTAGCAGCAGCAGCATTGTGGTAGTTAAAAAAACTCAAACTGAATAAAATCTAATTATTAGAATTGCCAGGTTATGTGTCTGTGGAAACCTCATATATTGCTTATCATAGACTTATAAGCCTTAGTATGTAAGATGTTTCTCTCCTATGGAGAAGAAAAAAATAGCATATTGCAAACCGATCTAGAAAATAATACCCCAGATCTAGAAGTCAGAAAACTTGACTGACTCAAGTTTCAATTCTGAAGTTAAATCCTTGTCTCCAAAGTTTATCCTTTCCCTACTTTGTTATTTCAGAGATTGATATGCATCTGCTTAATAAGTTGTGGTCTTTTCTAGACTTAAATTTTATAGTGTATTTCACAATGAATGCTATCTTAGAAATGAGATCTGATAGCAGCTTTACATTGCATGAATCACCTATTTCTTAAAGTTTCCTCATTTGAACAATAAGGCATTGTTACCAGAATATTCTTTTGTAAAATATGTCATCAGAAACAGTCACCAACTTTTCCTGGGCAATACCAGAATGAAGGACATTATACTAATATATGAGAAGCCTTAAACAGAATAAAACCCTGCAGTTTACCTCTAGGAAAGCTTCAGGCAATCCAGGGAGGCACAGCCCAAACTCAAGGTGCTCCTCACAGTCCTCAACAACCTTAAATGCAGACAGAGAGTATTCAGTTTAAGTGCTGGAGTGTTGAGAGACCTGGCTAAGAAGCACTATTTTCTAGGAAGGGCCAGGCAAGGTCAGAACCTAGCAGCCAGATACCTTGAAGGCATGGGCAGTGGCGCCAGCTGGCAGGTATAGGAGCCCCACAGCTCCCTGGGAGCAACGTGGCTCTGCGCAGCTGGGAAAACCTAAGTCTGAGCACATGAACCAACGTACTTGATCATCGGCATCTGTCCAGGGGAGACGGGAGCTCAGGTTCAAAGAGCTTGTCTATAATACAAGCAAGCTTCAGGGTAATGAATTCCGAGGAAAATGTCTGGAAGTCAGAAACCAAAGGACACTCTGGAATTGTGTGGCGCCTGGTTAGGAATCCTTTAGGTCACCCGTTCATGTTCCTGGATGCAGCTCGAAATCTGTTTTTTCCCCTTAAAGATCTGCACGGAGGCTGGAAGGGACGGATCGTACACATCTGCCTCTCCAGCTGCACGGAGCAGGCCCAGTGTCCAGGTGTCAGCCCTCACAGGCCCCAGATCCTCCACTGTGATTTACTGTGTGTGCCCATTTGTCTCCTCCAAGGCAGGTCGGTGTGTGGCAGGAGCAGAAATGTGCACAGCTGAGGGGCAGCTTTTTGCGTTTAGGGTTAAGATTTTTTTTAAAAAGAACATAATAACAGAGAAGGCATATGGCAAGCACTGGCAAGCCCACCACCCAGATATAACTGGTGTTACCCTTTGTTGATCCCTCTTGCTTCAGATAAAGTCCTTGCTATCTTCCTTTAGAGTCTCTTTCTCCTCTTCTCTCCAGAAGCAGCCATTATCATGAGTTTGGTGTGCATTCTACCAGTAAAGTTTTGGGCTGCTCACATCTCACTTTCAGAGTTGGAAGGTACTGTTGTTGTTTAGTCGCTCACTTGTATCTGACTCTTTGCAGCCCCATGAACTGCAGCATGCCAGGCTTCCCTGTCCTTCACTATCCCAGAGTTTGCTCAAATTCATGTCCACTGAGTGGATGATACCAGCTAACCATCTCATCCTCTGTCGCCCCTTTCTCCTCCTGCCCTCAATCTTTCCCAGCATCAGGGGCTTTTTCAATGAGTCAGCTCTTCATACCAGGTGGCCAAAGTATTGGAGCTTTATGTTAGGGTCTAATCCTTGTCTATTTTAAAATGATGACATTAAAGCCTAGAGGAGGGAATTCCCAGGTGGGCCAGTGGTTAGGACTCTGCTCTGCTTGCACTACAGGGGCCACAGTTTCGATCCCTAGTCTTGGAACTAAGATTTCACACACCACACAGTGTGCAGCCAAAAATAAAACAGTAACGTCTAGAGGAACCAAATAATGAATCTCAAGTGTCCCCCAACCCCATCTCTCTCCTTTTTGTCTCTCTCTCTTATCCATTCTGAACTTAACCAGTGGCCAATATTTACTCTTCCATGCTATAAAGATTTTAAATAAAGAGGCAAAGGCAGGAAGGAAAGAAAAAAGAGAGAGAGAGAGAAATGTGGTTTGGCTTATCAGGGAAGTGATATTTACACATGTGAAGTAAGAAGTGATTGAGAGCATAGGATTAAAGGTTAACCTGCATGATCAGGGCCAAGTGTGGAGCCCTGGAAGGTACCATGCACCTTCTAGACGGGGCGACTTCATGCTGGCTGGCTTTTGCTGCTGGGGACAAACATTTCTGCTGGGGCAGGTAGGCTGATGTTGAGAGCTTGAGGCAGAATGAAGAGGAGGAGGGAGTGGAAGGTCAGAGCCAGATGTACTGGGGGGTAGTGGGAGGCAGGGCAGCAGTTGTGTACAGGCTGGCAAGGCTATGTAGATCAGTTGAAGGACCTTTCAAGCTTTAACTCTTTTTCCAATCAGAATGTCTCATAAATGGTGATAGTTTAAGGAAAGACACTTACTAGTGAGAGTACAAATTGGTAAAACTGTTTTGGAGAGAACTTTGTCTCAGGAGGCTCAAATATGTGTATTCTTTGATCAGAATGTGGCTTCTAACAGAAGAATAAAAAAAAGCAAATACTAAAAATTACCACTGTAGTTAAGTATATTCTGTATTCAAAATGGTGTTATGGAGCCACGGTAAAATATATGGAAGCATAATATATTAAAAAAAAAAAACCAGAAAGCCAAACATACAGTATATATTTTGTTAAGAAATACACATGCATATAAAAAAAAAGATGGGTGGGGGATAAACCATCTGCCTGTCGACAGCAGTTATTTCTGGGAGGTGGAATCACTTGTGATCTCTAGTTTCTTCCTGTTGCTTGTCCAGATTTTGCAAATTCCCTTCAATGAACACATTTGCTTTTGTAATAAGAAAATTATAAAAATGGCAAACAATTATATATTTATTTAAATAAACTGAAATCCCCTGGAGCCAAAATATAAAATTATTCTTATTTATGAAAAAAAAATTCACTTGTTCTAGAAGCTGAGGTATAATGCTCTAGTAGTCAAAAATTCCCAAATGATAATGTAACTGAGAAAGAAGCATATACTCCTAGACTTCCAAGAGGCAAAGAATAACTTATGAGGCCGTAAGACTTGAACAAGATGGCTGTTTGGGCTGAGTTATTCCTTTAAGAGAACTGAGCTGTCTAGTGAACTTCTTCAAGGAACATTCTCATGCGACAGACAGTATATCTCAAGTGTAGCCCTAAAGTCTGTTGTCTTCTTTATGTTTGATAAACTACTCCTCAGTCAAAGATTTTAACTTAGTTTGGCTTAACATGAAATATATGCAAGTTAAAAAAAATTACAAAACCCACAAGCCTCAGTATTTCTTTCCTGAAAAAGGCATTTCTAATTTTGCCACTAGTTTTCCAGTAATTTGGGGGAAGTTTTAGATCATTAATTATTAATTATTTGGTGCTTTAGATGCCCCTGTAGAAAATTAAGTACTGATAAAGGTTTCCCCTAATCTTAAAATTCTCTAGTTCTATGAATACAACAAAGTTCATATTCAAATTGTCATTGGTATATACAAGATCATTCTGAAAGAAAGAGGAACGCCAAGTGACCCAGTTTTACCTCTTTCTGTACCAAAAGATGTGTCTGTGGTTGGTGACATGCCACTGCTGCATTTGAATTGAGTGCCCTTTACATACACTGATGACCAGATCAGTCCTAATGGAAATTTTTGTTCTGACAATCACTTAATTGCCATAAAAATATACATACATGAGTAATAAAGTCAACTAGCCCTTCCCCACTGTGTGTGTGTGCTGTTGCTGTTCAGTCGCCAAGTCATGTCCAACTCTTTGTAACCCCATGGATAGCAGTATGCCAGGCTTCCCTGTCTCTCACCATCTCCGAGTTTGCCAAGTTCATGTCCATTGAATCGGTGGTACCATCTGAGCAATTTCATCCTGAAATTGTTGCCCTCTTCTCCTTCTGCCTTCAGTCTTTCTCAGCATCAGGGTCCTTTCCAATGAGCTGGCTGTTCACATCAGGTGGCCAAAGTATTGTATGTGTACACAGGATCGAAAGCAGTGGAACATCTTAGATGGCAGAGAGCAGCTAATGATGACAGCTGGCTCTGGCCACAAGATGACAGGAACCACAGGTGCGAAAGCAGCAAAAATGACTTTACCTAGTTCACAGGTTTGCTTATTTAAATAAACAAATACAAACAAACAAGAAAGGGCCTTGCAAGGATAAACAACCACATTGTGCTAGGACTGAAATAAATGATCCATTCAATTCTGTGTAGCTGGGGTCCAAGAGAAAAAGAAAAATAACTTAATTGGACCCATAGAAGATTGTTCTAGCTGCTGGCAACTGTAGTCAGGAATAACTGGCGTGGCTGTTTTTTTTTTTTAACTAAAACATATTTTCTTTCTTGTTTCATTGCATATCATAAATTTAGATGAAACTTAGAACTCTTAGTCCAGAAAACTTGCTTTTGAAATTATAATCCTTCATTCCTTAGCTAGCCTACATTTCCCAGAACTTCATAGAAGCTAAGCATCCCGCAGCATTTGGCATTTTCTGGGGTCCAGATAATAGGATGAGATGAGAACTGATTGCTCTTGTTTTTATTTCAGCTGTATTATTTCCCTCTGTCACTCCAATTCCCAATCTCAACATTGGCTGAGTTTGTGGTAGAGATTTTGGAATATATTGTTAAGCTCTCTAGCGTTAGAAAACAGAGAGGAAAAGGCCATTAAATAAACGTTAAAGAAATAGTGATTATTTTCCCTCTTCAGACAACTGACTAAGAAAAGGATGAAGATGAAACTCCTGTCAAACCCACATGCTTTGTGCCCTGCAGGTAGATCTCTCTGAAAGGCCCAGAAGAAAAGCATTTGTGCCTAGCAGCGGGACGTGTGTGTGTGTGTGTGTGTGTGTGTGTGTGTGTGTGTGTGTGTGCATGCGTACACACACTTATACCTGCATGAGGTGGTCAGAAAATCCATAACTCAGGTATTCGGGGATGCCTGACATAGAGGAGAGGCATCACTTCCTGAGCTTTTATTGAAATAACTAACATTGAAAAATGGGAGAAGCAGCAGTGCTGGACTTTAAATCTTCCCCAAAGCAAACTAGCTTTCTTGACTTGATATCACCAGGTTCAAAACTCTGGGTTCTTTGTGCAGGTACGTGTCTCCGGGGCCCAGGACAGAGAGAACGAGCCTTCAGAGAGGACCTGGGCTGCCAGCCCAGCCACCACTCCTTCACCTGAGGCTGTCACCATCCCGGGGCCACTGCTCAGGCCTCCTGAGGATCAGACCAAGGGCCTGGAAACCAGAGCTCCGAGTTCCACTTTGAACTTAGAGCCAGAAAATTTTGTGCACAAAGGTGAGAGAGTTCTGCCCATCAGCTGCTGTATCCATAATAATAATAAGGCACAGAAAGGATGGTCTCTAAAATCTCATCCAGAGGCAGAGGGAGCATGTTCTGATTCTAAACAGGGAGGACAGAAGAGGCTTTTCATTTTATTATATATAGAATTGGAGAACAGGCTGGTTGTGGAACAAATTTGATCAAAAATATTAAAGGTCTTATAGTGTTTATTGTTACTGTTAAAACGTGAATGCCTTTAGAAAGGATGCTGGTCTCATGTTCACCATAGCTCCTACCATCCCCTATTGTC
This sequence comes from Nanger dama, assembly GCA_917880005.1. Lineage (NCBI taxonomy): Eukaryota > Metazoa > Chordata > Mammalia > Artiodactyla > Bovidae > Nanger > Nanger dama. The sequence continues at coordinate 46,754,934 of CAKJTW010000007.1, forward strand.
TTACTTGGAACCTTCGCGACTGTAGACATTTGAAACTTTGACCCCTGGGTGGAAGAAAGAGAAAGAAGCTAGAATCTAGGTTCCGATTCACCAACATATTGTCTATGGTGTTAATGTCCATAAAAATTAATCACTACATACATAGTTTCTAAAGAACATGCAAGAGAGACAATTTTCTTGCCCCAAAGCAGCTTAGATTGGCTTGGAACAGACAGTACTTAGTTATTGTTTGTTAAGAGTGGAAGGAGATAGAATCCACTGCTCATTTCCATTTGGCCAAAGAGGCGAAGTTAGTGGTCAGTTTTAGAAAACTAAATTACCGAGATATACTTTAAATCTGGGGAAATTATTATGGCAGATAGAGAAAGGGCTTGTTTTGGTATTGAGAAATGAAGTTTACGGCATGTAAACTATTGCACAAAACACAAGTGTCAGGCAGCAAGCATCTATTTGGCCTTTTTGGGGAATTTTCCCACCTTGGCATTACTTTCTCAGTAAGAAATACTAACCAAGGGACTAAGGACAACCATGAAATAAAAAAGGGATTTAACAAATGGCTTTCTTATTGTAGCTCTACTTAGCTTAATTTTTTATATTTTTTGAGAAGTGGAAGTATTTCCAAAACTTGTCAACTGACATTAGAAGGTCATGTTTTTATTGTTCTGTAAAAGCCAATCTTCTTAAAAGAAAATTGTGATATAAAGAGAGCAGCCATTGTTGGCGCGTATTCAAGCAGCCCCCAGAAGCAGCCCAGATTCTAAGTGCAGCACAGCTGCTAGAATCCCCGGGACTAGCTTGCTGCATGCCCCAGCCAGCAGGAGGGAGCACTCCAGCCCCACTCACTCCATGCTACAGCCGAGCACTAGATCTCGGGTGGCCACAACAGCAGAAAAGACGAGACTGGGGCGTGCCTTTGAGCCAAACTACAGATGCTTGAACGGTCAGAGTACACGAGCGCCCCCTGCTTCGGTAATCTCTTCCTTTGAAACAAAAATCCCGGAGTAGGGAGAAGGAAAAACACACACTTCAAAGGGCGAAGAGTCAGCTCAAGCCTGACCCCAGGGCTTCTACTCCAGCAGGATGGGAGCAGGCCCTGCCCCTCACAGGGCGGTGGCAGCCACTGAGCAGAGAAGTACTGTGCCGCACAGCCGGCTCCAGTTCCAGCTTCTCCCTCTCCAGCCCCGCTCCCTTACCAAAGCGGCAGCTGCCGGCACACCCTGAGGAAAGACAGGGCTGCATCCACACCAGATCCAGCTCTCCCACAAAAGGCCCTGGGCACATGGAGATCGCACAGGACACTCCCACATGGGAAAACCTCTTCAAAGCCAAAACAGGCAACGGTCTCATCTAGACTGACAGAGACAGGGAAAGTTAGGTAGAATGAAAAGGCAGAGGAACTACTCTCCACTGAAAGAACAAAAGAGCAAACCCCTAAAAAAAAACCACACAAAAACAATGAAACATAAATAAGCAACTTATGACACAAAGAATTCAAATCATTGGTAATAAAAAAGCTAATTAGGGCAGAGAGATGATCTGAATACAAGACTTTTTAATAAGGAACTAGAAAACATAAAGAAGACACAGTAAAACAGATAATTCAATATCTGAGATAAATAATACTCTAGAAGGAATGAAGAACAGAATAAATGGCACGGAAGAACACGTAAGTGATCTGGAAGACAGAATAATGGAAACTACTCCATCAGAACAATAGATAGAAAGACAAAAACAAACAACAAATGCAGCATATGAGACCTCTGGGGGTAACATCAAACATACCTACATTTGCATCAAAAGGAACTCCAGCAGGAAAAGAGAGACAGAAGGGGATCAAAACTGCATTTGCTGAGATTACTGCTGAAAAGTTCACAAATCTGAAGAAAGAAACAGATCCAGGTACAGGAAGCACAGGGGGTCCCAAACAAGGCAAACCCAACAGACCCACGCCAAGACATACTATAATTAAAATAGCAAAAGTTAAAGAAAGAAATCTAAAGGTAGCAAGAGGAAGGAAAAACAAAAGAGTCATATACAAGGGAATCCCCATAAGGCTATCAGCTGATTTCTCTGCAGAAAGTTTGCAGGCCAGAGGGAGCGACATGATGTATTTAGAGGGCTGAAAGGGAAAACCCACAACCTAGGATACTCTACGCAGCAACATTATCACTTAGAATAGACGGAGAGATACAGAATTTCTCAGACAAGCAAAAACTAAAAGAATTAAGCAATACTGAAAGTGAAAGAGGAGAGTGAAAAAGTTGGCTTAAAGCTCAACATTCAGAAAACAAAACATGGCATCTGGTCCCATCACTTGATGGGAAATAGATGGGGAAACAGTGGAAACAATGTCAGACTTTATCTTTTGGGCCTCCAAAAATCACTGCAGATGGTGATTGCAGCCATGAAATTAAAAGATGCTTACTCCTTGAAGGAAAGTTATGCTAGATAGCATATTAAAAAGCAGAGATATTACTCTGCCAACAAAGGTCCATCTAGTCAAGGCTATGATTTTTCCAGTAGTCATGTATGGATGTGAGAGTTGGACTGTGAAGAAAGCTGAGTGCTGAAGAATTGATGCTTTTGAACTGTGGTGCTGCAGAAGACTCTTGAGAGTCCCTTGGACTGCAAGGAGATCCAACCAGTCCATCCTAAAGGAGACCAGTCCTAGGTGTTCATTGGAAGGACTGATGCTGAGGCTGAAACTCCAATACTTTGGCCACCTCATGCGAAGAGCTGACTCATTGGAAAAGACCCTGTTGCTGGGAGGGATTGGGGGCAGGAGGAGAAGGGGACGACAGAAGACAAGATGGCTGGATGGCATCACTGACTTGATGCACATGAGTTTGGGTGAACTCCAGGAGTTGGTGATGGACAGGGAGGCCTGGCCTGCTGCAATTCATGGGGTCGCAAAGAGTCGGACATGACTGAGCAACTGAACTGAACTGAAATCTACCCTAAAAGAAATGTTGAGATAAAGGAATCCAGGCATACTACAAAAGAAAGTCATCAAACCACAATGAGAGAAGCAAAAATAAGATGAAATGATCAGAGAAGAACTATAAACACAACTGAGAAAAAAAAGGAGAAAATGGACATTTATGCAAACTCACATACTCAGTGGTGAAAATCTGAGAGCCTTTCCACTAAATTCAGGAACAAACTAGGATGCCTACTCTCATAGCTTCTATTAACATATTTAACAACTACTGGAAGTCCCAGTCTCAGCAGTCAGTCAAGAAAAAGAAATAAAGCATATCCAATTGGAAGGGGAGAAATAAAACTGTCACTCTTGGCAGATGACACAATACTCTGCACAGAGAACCCTAAAATCTCCACACAAAAACTATCAAAAGTAATAAATAATTTCAAAGTTACTCACAAGAGTATAAGCTAAAGAAGGCTGACAGTATTATGCTTTCAGGGAAATAAGCATTTAATGGGATTTCATGAAGACCAAAAACTTAAGTGTTTTCAAGGGAATGTTTATTTAATGGTGAAATTTTAGGCGGTAGAGGAAATATTTTGGGTATTTCGGAATGCTTTCTTAACTTAGAATCACACTGTCTTAAGTTGGTGTGTTAGTGTGCATAGAGAATAAGCTTCATAAAGCTTTTACTTTTCAGTGAAAGAAAAACCTAGAATAACTGGCTATTTTTTTCTCACTCTAGACCCTAGATGTCTGGAACCGCTGCAGCCAGGGAACTGTAGTGAATATGTGGTTCGATGGTATTATGACAAACAGGTCAATTCCTGCGCTCGCTTTTGGTTCAGTGGCTGTAAAGGCTCAGGAAATAGATTCAACAGTGAAAAGGAGTGTGACGAAATCTGCATTCAAGGATGAGCAAGTAAATCACCCCATACTGAGTCAAATCTACGTCTCTATCAACAAGCCTAGAAAGAATCTCTGTAATTTCAATATTCATCCAATGCAAATAAAACACTGCATTTGAGTGTATACTGAGTATTGACAGTTTGTAAACATAGTCAAATCCTACAACCATGCTAGGATGTAGGTATTAGTAACTATTTTTACAGATGAAGTTGCTGAGACTCTCAGAAGTTTAGGAACTCAGCTGTCACCCTGACCCCAGGCTATGTAACCTCAGTAGACATGTTCTATCTACTTCAAAACCTGCGTCGTGTTTCTGATCGCCATTAATTCCTTTGCACGTCTTATGTCTCATGAAACTCCCACTCCAGACCACCCCACTCCCACTGGCTCCCCCGTTCCTTAGCACCTGCCTCGGTCCCCTGAACCCATCAAACCCCTGCCTGCTGCAAAACGTAGCTGGTGGGGAAGAGCTTGGGTTTGGGCATTAGAAGGGATGAGAGGATGTTTGTGCAGAGATGGTGGTAAGGTAAGAAAAATACCCTGTTTGGGGGAAACCCAGCAAGATGGAGTGGTTCTGGAAGATGAGTGACCCCAGGAGTGGAGTAGGTAGTTAGATTTTTGCTTTATTTGCCCTGAAAATGATTAAGAAATCAATCTGAATTAAAATGACTTAAATTTATTAACAACTGTTGTTTCCCACTCCAACATATTTGGAAGAAAAGCCTTTGTTGTATGCTTAAGGTATATATTTAACAATTGTAATTAAGATAAAGGAACTTTTTCTACTCTTCCTTTAAAATGTGTAAAAGCAACTTGCAATTTTAGCAGGGTGGAATGGGAAGGCACTCAGCAGCCAAGGACTGCTTGAAGCCCACATGAACTTGAGCAGGGCATTTTAAAGACATAGCAGATGATGAAAAATGAGCTTCCAAACTGAAACATGACCCAACAGGGGAGTGGAGGATCCGCTCCCTCATTTTACAATATCTGATCTGCGAAGATCCCTAGTTCTGAGCGGAAATCAAATGGCATTTGCATATCTTATCTCACAACACACTTTGCTCTTCTTTCAAGCCTGTGGCCCTGATTGGAGTTTGAGGGTACACAGAAGAGCACCCAAGGAAGAAGAGCCGGGAGCACAGCCACTTTAGCAAAACCGGTGCTGTGTAGCTTCAGTTTCCATTATGTAGCATGATGCTACGGAACAATATATGTGATACACTTGTAAATTAAAAAACATGAACCAAGATAGACACCAGTGAGCACATCACACAAAGAATAAGCCAAACGTAAGCAATTCTGTCCAGACTTCCTGTGTGCACCCTCATCAACCCAACCACCTGCTTTCTGCAGGAATATCGCATCCCGAATTTTGTGCTTACCATTTCAGTTGATCATTGGCTTTTTATGGAATTTTACATGTAAAACCACATAAATCTATGTATCTCTAAATAATACACTTATTTGAGAGCTTTATAAAAATGGTGTCATACTCTGATCTTCTGCAACTGACTACTTTCATTCAATACTGTAATTAACCCCTGTATTACCATATCTAAGTATATTCTTAAATAATTTTTAGGTTTTTGAGCTAGAAAAATTGGTTTCATAATATGTAATTCTTTGTCATTTAGTATGTTATTACATTATAATTCATACATGTTCCCTATCACAGTTTTATAATATTGGTATGACTACATCACAACATATTCAGCCACTGCCTGTCTATGTTAAATTGTTTCTAGTTAATATTTTTCACTATCCCAACAGTACTGCAATGAATGCTCTCACACATGGCTTTGGGTACATGTGTACCAGTGCTTCTTCAGGCTATATATCCAAAAGGGGAACTGGGTTCCCTGGTGGCTCAGATGGTAAAGAATCTGCCTGCAATGTAGGAGACCCAGGTTCGATCCCTAGGCTGGGAAGATCCCCTGGAGAAGGGAATGGCTACCCACTTCAATAGTCTTGTCTGGAGAATCCCATGGACAGAGGAGTCTGGTGGGCTACAGTCCCTGGGGTCACAAAGAGTCAGACATGACTGAGAAACTAACACTTTCAAGATATATAAATATTCAAACACAGTGTGTCATACCAAATTTTCTTGCAAAGTGTTTAAACCAGCTCATTATAAATTTCCACCAGTTGTGTGTAAGTGTTCCCGTTGCTTGATATTCTTTTTAACACAATATTGTCAGACTTATTCATTTTGCTAGTACTGGATGTAAAATGGTATCTTGTTTTAATCTGCCTGTCTCTGGTAACAGCTTACCATATTTATTTACCATCTGTGCTATTGCTTCTGTGAAACGTCTTTATAATTGGGGGAGATATTTCCATTGGATTGTCTACCTTTGCTTATTGAATTTCTGGAACCCCTGATATATCCTGAAATTGAATTCTTTGCTCATTATTTGTGTTGCTAATATCTTTGTGACTTGCCTTTGTTATACTTTACTCTTTTTTTTTTTTTTGATGAGCAGAAGTTCTCAGTTTTAATGCAGACTGACCCACCTCTTCATTCACGACCAGCACTCTTCCCCTCGTTTATGCTGTTTCGCCTCTCGGCCCCCTATCTTGGGCAGGAAACTCACGGGGTACGAAATCTGCTCTGGGTTCTGGGTACACTTCTCTGGATTCCCATTTTCACACCTAGTAATTCCTTACGAGTCTATTAGCACACGGGTCACTTCCAGGTGGCTGTTTTTAGCTTGTCTTTTTCTCAGTTGTCTCAGTGTGAGAGAGGGTCTGAGCTACAGGAGGCCACTAGTTCACCTTTGGTGCTGTTGTGGGATGGAAGACTTTGGGCATTTTCTTACTTCCTGGAGGCCCAGCAATACACTGAAAAGCTCACATTAGTCACCAATGTGGTTGCTGGAAAGTAGAAAGACCCTTCAGAGTATCTAGCCTGCCATTTTGCCAAGAGCAGAAGTTACTTATGTTTACTTTTCCAGCTCCTCCAACTTTTCCTATACAGGAAATTGATATGCAAACATGCTGGAGCCCTAACTTGGATGTTCATCTCCTTGTCTGAAATGTCTTCCTCTTCCTTTGTGTGACGGCCACATCCTAATACTCTGAGGACAATTTGCAGGCCTCCTCCTGGGTGGCACTTCCTCACCGCTCTCACTCGGGCCATGCTCAACTCTGAGGACCTAAGCGCCTGCCTATGCCTCCAGCCTACCCTGAGCGCAGTCTGAGCTGCCTTACACCCAGTGGAGAGCACCTGCGTTAGCTCTGTTTCGCTGCTTTAATGGAGAACGCGATGGCACCCCACTCCAGTACTCTTGCCTGGGAAATTCCATGGGCGGAGGAGCCTGGTAGGCTGCAGTCCACAGGGTCGCACAGAGTCAGACACGACTGAAGCGACTTAGCAGCAACAGCAGCAGCTGCTTTAACGAATTTACCACAAGTTTGGCAGCTTAAGCAACACAAATGTAGTTTCAGTTCTGGAGGTCAGAAGTCTGATACAGCTCCCACTGGGTTAAAATCAAGATGTCAGTGGGGCAGCGTTTCTTCTGGAGCATCAAGGGAAGAATCTGTTTCCTTGTCCAAGTATTAATTGCTCAGTCATGTCTGACTCTTTGTGACCCCATGGACTGTACCTTTCCCAATTTCTAGAGAGTCCTACATTCATCCTTCAGTGCATGGTCCCTTTCTCTGTCTTCAAAGCCAGTAACACTTGACTGGCTTCTTCTCCTACTACCATCTCTCTCTGGTGCTCTGAATACAGCTGGGAAAGGCTCTCTGCTTTCAAGGACTAAAGTAATCTGATAAGCCTCCCCCGCCCCCTCCCAGATAATCAAGACTAATCTCCCCATCTCAAGGTCCTTAACCTTAATCACACACATCTACAAAGCCCTTTTGTATGGAAGGTTCTGGGGATCAGAGAATAGATATGGCCAAGCTCATTATTCTGTTGACCACGGTGTCTGCACCATTTCTCTGTTCTCTGAGCTTAGGAGCGAAGATGTGCCTTGTTTATCTCTGTATCCCCAGTTCCTGGCACATACAAAGAACTCAATACATTAAGAAATATTATAACTCACTTTATAAAAGTCATACAGAAATAATTAACTCCTTGAAAGAGAGGAATAGAAAAAGTTGGGGAAAATCACACCAGTTTAAAAGAATAAGAGAAAAGTCATATGTCAACAAGAAAAACTACTACTCTCTCATGCACTTTGAGATTCAGAATATTCCCTCCCCCTCTCTCCCAACCATGATTAGCAAAATGAAGGAGGAAGTCAGAGGGAATGTTGTCTGGCTAAAGAATCAAAGAGGCTGAACTGAACAACCTGAGAATTAACTGTGGAAAAGAGAAGATGATCCATGTTTTCATTTTAATCTAGTTACAGTGCTAATATGGAAATAACCCAAGTGCCCATGAACAGATGAAGGGATAAAGAAGATGTGATACACACACACACAGAGGAATATTATTAAGCCATGAAAAGGATGAAATATTGCCATTTGCACCAACATGGATACACCTGGAGAATATTATGCTTAGTGAAATAAGTCAGACAGAGAAAAACAAATACTGTATGAAGTCACTTATATGTAGAATATAAAAATAATATAAGTGAATCAATATATAGACTCACCAACATAGAAAACAAACTTATGGTTACCAAAGGGGAAAAGGAGGAGGGACAGACAAATAGAGTCTGGGATTAATGGATACAAAGTACAATACAAAAATAGATAAACAATAAGGATTTAATGTTTAGCACAGGGAATTATACCCAAATATCCTGTAAAAAACTATAATGGAATATAATCTGAAAAAAAAAAAATAAACAAACCCAAAACTGCATCACTGCTATACACCTGAAGCTAACACAATATTGTAAATCAATTTTACTTTTATTTTTAAAAAGACAATAGAGATGAGGGAGATATATGACATTTTGTTTCTCCATTTTCAAGTAAAAAAGAACATACTATGTACACAATGTGCTGAAACCAAAATGTGTATCAAAAGAAGTCTCCATTTTAAATTAAGACATTGAGAAATTTCTATCCACTAGCGATGACATTCAAGAATTGTAACAATGACAAACCTCCACTGAAATGTTAAAATATCTTGGTCTATCGTTTCTATCATTTTCATTCAGTTGAAATCTCAGTTTCACTGACTGTAAGAATTGATTTCATCAGGTATCTAATGAGCATGCTAAATTTATAAAACGACAAGTAAAAGTTTGGTGCTTTTGGTCTTAATGTTCATTCTAAACACATGAAAGAATGAGAGAACGTGTATTTGCATGTTTCACGTCGGTAAGAAACCAAAAGATCCTATAAATAAAGAAGAATAAAAATCAAAGAGTAGGAAAATGATAGGGGCTGGCAAATCAAACAAGACGGCCAATACACATCTCTGAAGCGATGCTTAGCTTCCTTAACTGTCAGAGAAATGCATGCTGAGCAGGTCTGGGATGAGGCTGGGCACCCATGGGTGATTCTGAGGAGCTACCCTGGCTGAGAACCAGCGAATGGACATCTGAATTATGCCAGTCTACTATTTGATTTGAAATTTTAGATGTTCAATGATTTATGCCCTTTTTCTCTACTAAGCTATAACTCAGTATCTCTCATGAACAGCAGAGCAAAGATGGATTAATGCTGTTGAAGTATCCAAAAGCTTCCCCTCCTTATAATGTCTTTAGTGAGACACCACTAAAATATGTTTTGAACACGTATCTGATCGTTAAAACAAGAGCCCCAAATATCATATTTCACACATATGAATGGCATTTCTGATTTATATGTATATATAGGAGTGACTTGCAGATTCCCTGGTGGCTCAGAGGTTAAAGCATCTGCCTGCAATGCAGGAGACCTGGGTTCGATCCCTGGGTTGGGAAGTGGAGGCAATGGCACCCCACTCCAGTATTCCTGCCTGGAGAATTCCATGGACAGAGGAGGCTGGTGGGCTACAGTCCACGGGGTCGCAAAGAGTCGGACACGACTGAGCGACCTCACTTCACTCACTATAGGACTGACTTGATTTCTAAAAGCATTCCTTATTTCATATCATTTTTCACAAATTAGTGTGAAAAATCATTCTAATTCTTTAAAAGTCACATCAAACTCTGAAAGTTAGAAAATTTTAAGTACTGCTGTAGCCAAGCTGAGAAAATATAGACTCTTAAACTTGCCAAGGATCCTAAGAGGCTTCTAATCCTGTGTCTGCTCTATTCTGTACACCCTTCAGACAAACACTCTTGGTGACTGGGCATTCTTGGGGTGAGCATTTCTGCCAGGACAATGGTCCCCTTCCCAGCCAGCCCATTCTTTAGGAAACACTGACTCCCTCTGCTCCAGCTGAACTGGACATCCCCTGTGGCTTTCATCCTAACAAACTCCTAACCTGACCTTGTGGAGCCTTTCAGAACACTGTGTTATTATTTCAGGATAGCCAGTATGACCTCATCCATTTTGAGCTGCTTTAGAGCTTCTCCTATTTCCGTGGGTCTTTTAGCATCCTACCCTCTTAATTCTGAGCATGCCCTCCAGCCTGCAATGGGTGTTCTGGGTACCTAGAGGAGGGGGGAGGTGCAAACATGGTAACACAACCCTGGTTCTAAACAGTATTATGTTCCTGTGGAATAAAATAGACCTAAGGTTAACTCTCACATCAATAGAAGGCATGGGAAGCTAAGAAAAACAAGAATTACATGGTAGGAATTCTAAATAATAAATCAGGATCTGTGGATTGCAAAGACAGAAAAATAGAGACTTCCTTTCCTAGTTCCCTCTGAAATTAACTGAAGCTTACAATTTTATTTTTACTATCCTTCAAATTTGCCCTTTAACTCTGCACTCACAGTTTCTTGAAATTCTTTTAAGTACTACTGGAATTCTCCAGTTATCTTCTCCTTTGTATATTAGCTGGTGTTACCTTAAATTCATCACTTGGCTGTTATCCCTCTCTTGCATCTTAATGAAGAGTGCTGTGGTTTTGCCAGTTTCTGCAATTTGGGATTTTTCTCAAATTGATTCTGTTATGAATAAATCACTGCTCAGGCTTGATTTCAGCTCTTCAAAACAAAACATACCCTGATGGGAAAAAAAATAAAAAACAAAACCTCAACAATCCTTGTTCTTATGTAATCGTCTCATCTCTAGTGTTCCAAGAAATAAATATTGGAATTTGTGCAGACTTTCTTTGAAGTGTATTACATACTTGGTTGTTAGAAAAATATCGATACAGTGAAATTGATTAAAATTGTGCCTGTTCACATTTTTAAGTGTTCCTTGAGCTTTCCCATAGTGAGCATTGAAGGACAAGCCTATCACATTTGCTCTGTGCCACCCTCTGCCTTCACCACAAACCAGCAGTCCCTCTGGGTCCCATTTCTCTGAATGGTGTAACCACTCAGCTGCTGACCTGGTTTGGCCCCTGAGAACATCCCAGATTCTCTCCTCTTCCTTACTCCCCATATCCAATTGCTCAGTGCATCTGGTCCATCGTGTTTCTCACTGATCTCTCCAGCCTGAGTATGTCAGTGCTTCCAAACCTCCATCTGATCCCTCACCTCTGATCTCTATCCCCAGTGCTGCTGACTGACAGTAAATGTGACCCAACCACTCCCCTCTGTAAAATGCTGCACAGGCTGTCCATCTTCTCCAAGACAAAGAACAAACCTTTCAGCACGGTATTCCAGGTCCTCACTCCTACTTAAATTGCTCATTTGCCTTCTTCCAGGTCCTCATACCTGATCTTCAGTTCAGCTCTACTCAACCAGCCGCTGCTTTTTGACAGCACCCTTCACTTCCCTTTGGCATTTTCCCTCTTTGGGCTCTCTCTTCCTTTTTACCCCCTTCCCTCTCTCCTCCTCTCTCTTCCTTTTCACCCAGCATTATGGAGTTCATTCTGTGTCAGTAGGTGAAAAACAGTGTTAGACTTAAGAGCTTCACAGCATTTCATTTCACTTATTCAGTCCGTCTTTGCTGGGCCTTTCAATGTGGCCAGTCTTTTGTTAATACGATTAAAGCTTCACTGAATGGTCTCATACACATTAGTCTTTGTGTAGGTATATCAATACAATATATTCATAAAGTGAAATTTTAAGAACAAAGAGGATGTACTTTTGATAGGTATATCAAAGGACTTTCCTTAAAGATTGTGACAATTTATATTCACCCCTCCCCCACCTATGAGTTTTTCTGTTTTTTCTCTTTTTCACCATTACTGAGTGTTCAGTTCAGTCGCTCAGTTGTGTCTGACTCTTTGTGACCCCATGAATCGCAGCACGCCAGGCCTCCCTCTCCATCACCAACTCCCGGAGTTCACTCAGACTCACATCTATTGAGTCAGTGATGCCATCCAGCCATCTCATCCTCTGTCGTTCCCTTTTCTTCCTGCCCCCAATCCCTCCCAGCATCAGAGTCTTTTCCAGTGAGTCAACTCTTCTCATGAGGTGGCCAAAGTACTGGAGTTTCAGCTTTAGCATCAGTCCTTCCAAAGAACACCCAGGACTGATCTCCTTTAGAATGGACTGGCTGGATTTCCTTGCAGTCCAAGGGACTCTCAAGAGTCTTCTCCAACACCACAGTTCAAAAGCACCAATTCTTTGGCTTATTGAGTCTTAGCAGTTACTTAATCTTTGTGGTCATCTGATGACTGAAAATGGAATCTCACTTTAGTTTTAATGTTATTTTTCTTATTTTTTCATTTCCTTATCTTGTGAGATATCTGACATAGTCAAAGGAACATATATGTTACATATAAGTAGGTTTAAATAAAATAATTATGTAAAAATCTGTGTATCTACCACCCAGCTGAAGAAATAGATCATTACTAATATCACTGAAACCACCTCTAAGTTTGCACCCAACTGGACAAACTTAACTTGAAAACAAGTGGTCAGTGGTGATTTGAGAAGCCCAAGAACATGCTTTATGAGTCTCCAGAGATTACCATGGCCAACAATGTACCATACCAATCCAGAGACTATTATGACAAGTGACACTCTATGCGGATCCCAGAGGTTACTGTGTCCAAGGACACAGCATGACTCTTCAGAGATCATTCTTGAATGCAACTTAAGACAGGATAACCTGGGAGAGAGACCAATCCAGTCTTAACCCCAAATACTTGGTGCAAATAATCCAAAGGCTGTGTTAGAGCTCTGTGGGAAGCGAATCCAGCCCTTGTGGCTCAGAGGGATGCAACGTCAAGTTCTAAATGCCACCAGAAACTTCACCCAGCTTTGGTCTTCTCACCTGATATTCTGCTTCCCTGCAGCCTGCTGCTCAGTAAGCCAAGTGTTAAAACTAGGTGTAGCCTGTGGTGGATTCATGCTGATGTATGGCAAAACCAATACAATACTGTAAAGTAATTAGCCTCCAATTAAATTAAATAAATTTATATTTTTAAAAAAAAGAGAAAGAAAGTGGAAGGTTATCTGCAAAAAGAGACATGCATGGTGGTGAAGAGAAGGCCCTTGAGAAAGAAAGACCTGGTTATAAATCTTAGTGCTCACTAAAATAAAGTGACAGAATAGGGAATAATGTTGATATGTTATATTATTATATTTCCCTCATTCTAGGGTATCCTGTTCCTGCGGTATAAACACATATTTCAAGTTTTATTGTAATTATATTACAATAATGGGGTAAAAGAAGCAGGCCAATAACAGATTTCTACCTTCCTGTGACTGTTAGAATAATAAGAATGGTTATTGTACCTATCTCCCAGTCAATCAATCAATAAGTTAATTAAACATTTTAGAGAAGTACCAGGAATCTCTATATTTGAAAATAACTCCAAGAATTTTTTCTTCAGACAGAATCAGAAATTATTGTTTTATTTAATATTAATGATTTTCTTAATGGGATCTATATAAAAATCATTATATTTTAAAAGATAAAACAAAGTTAATGATTTAAATTCTTCATCTTTTAGTGTGCACTGCTATGCTCTATTATAGGCACAGAGAAAATTCTTTCAATAAAGAATTACATTAAATGACAAAAAAATAAAACAAAACACTGGGTGTAGTTATGGAGGTTATTCATTTGGGATTATGCCAAGAATCCAGGAATGCTTGAGTGTTGCTCCAAACCCTAGCTCCCCACATCCACAGGAATATGTACAGAGAACAACAGCAAGGGAAAGCAAATCTCCTTGGCAAGTACCAGGGCCGAGCCTTCTGGCAAGTATGACTGAATCATGTAGCATCTCTTGGTCCTAGGCTCATGCTCAAATGCTCAGCCACTTCAGTTTTGTCTGACTCTTTGTGACCCCATGGACTGTATACTGCCAGGTTCCTCTGTCCATGGGATTCTCCAGGCAAGAATGCTGGAGTAGGTTGCCATTTCCCTTCTCCAGGGGGTCTTTCCAACCCAGGGATTGAACCTGCATCTCTTATGTCTCCTGCACTGGCAGGCAGGTTCTTTACCACTAGCGGCCGCCTGGGAAGCCCTGGTCCTGGGCTAGTGCATCCTAAATAGTTTCTAACCAAATGCCATCTAGCACATTCCTTAGTACCTTGGGAAAATAAGCAGAGAGAGACGTTCATTCACTGACTCACTCACCCACTCATTCATCCATGGATCAGTTACTATCTGCTACTACTATATGTGTCAGACACTGTCTCTGTATTTATGAAGCTTATTTTCTGGTAGAGGACAGACAAAAGAGTCATATAAACGTCGAACTGAAATTAATCTGTGAAATATACGATGTGTTAAGTACTACAAAAAGGTCCTCTGTGCCGGCAGAGCATGCAGTAGAGAAATCCAGGAAGAAAGTGCAAGTTACCAATGCTATGGAAGATCATAACTGTTTATAATTAGTTTTTCTTTCTCTGTCTTTATCATGCTTGCCGTAGGTAGGGTGTGCTTTCCCATACATTTGACTATGGACTTGGTTACTGATTTGCTTTGGCCAGTGAATGGGCCCACACATCAGGTATGCCACGACTGAGCAGAAGCTTTAAATGTGGTTGTGTGCTTCGACCTGTGCCTCTCCCTCTGGAACTTCACCAAGAAATTAGCATGCCTTCTTCAACTCTGGTGCCAGAAGAAGAAGCTGCACAGAGCTGAAATGAGTCCAGGAAAGCCTAGCTGGAAAAAAGCTAAGCTTGCTGAGTCCAGCAGAGCAGGAGCCAACGATAGCCTTCAAGTCATGCAGGCAAGAAATAAATATGGATACCAGCAGCTCAGATTTGGGATTGTGTGTTACCACTATAAAAGTCGACAAATAAAAATTCCTACTCTCAGACTTGCCTTAGCTGTCTATGGGAGGCTGTAGCCTCTGGCCTGGCTGACAAGGGAGAGAAGAGAGAGGCTGTGGAAGACAAATGGCTTCTTTCCACGTAGGAAGAAGTTCTGACATACCTACTGTTGCAGCTTCTTAGAAGAGCAAAGAGAGAGACGGACAGTGTTCCTTCCAACTAAGATGAACTAATATGGGCCAGATTTATTCTCATTCTGGAAACAACGAAAAACAGACCACATTTAGGCAAGGACAGTTTGTGAAACAAGTAAACCCATCAGGCAAGGACAGTGATCCCTGACAGGTGGAAAGAAAATGAGGTGAGTCCTGCAATAGCCCCGGTCTACCGTTTTGGCAGCATTTCCAGGTCACATTACAGAGACAGGGAACCATGCCAGAACCTGGCAGATCCCCTGGGATGGATAAGGACTAAGAGCTGAGAGCCTAGAAAGACCAAGACGGCTAGAATTCTGAGGATGAGGGCAGAGAGCTGGAAAGAAATTCATAGGATGTGAACTTGGGAGGTCTGTAGGCTCCCCATGAGTAAGCGTGGAAACTGCCCAAAGGTAGGAACTGAACCAACTGAGAGGATTAGAGGTAACAGTCCCAGGTGCTAACATTGGGCCAGGACCAATACCCACCACACCAGCCAACTGGAAAACCTCCATATTCACCCAGTATTGGGTAAAGTACAGATCCTAGACCATGAAATCAGTGCCAATAAATGTAAAAGAATTCAATTCATACAAACTATGTTCTCCTTACAATGAAATTCAATTATAAGCCAATAGCAAAAATATATTTGGAAAAACCTCAATTATTTTCAAACTCTATAAAATACTTCTAGATCCTCAGGTCAATAAAGAAACTAAAGAGGAAAATTAGAAAGTATTCTGACCTGAATGAAACTCAAGTATACAATGGATTAAATTTTGTGGGATGCTACTAAAGCAGTATGAGGGGGAAACTTTGTAACACTGAATGAGAAGAGGGTGTCAGAGGATGAAGTGGCTGGATGGCATCGCTGATGCAATGGACATGAACTTGCGCAAACTTCGTGAGATGGTGGCCTGGTGTGCTGCAGTCCACAGGGTCACAAAGAGTCGGACATGACTGGGCAACTGAACGACAGCAATGACTACCAGAGAAGTCCCAAATCAATGACTTAAGCAGAGGGCTGGGGTGGGGCCTGGGCTGGGAGGGAGGCTCAAGAGGAAGGGGATATATGTATACTTATGGCTGATTCATGTAGTACCACAGAAACCCACGCAACATAGTAAAGCAATTATCCTCCAATGAAAAATTTTAAAAAGGAAATTAGAAAGGAAGAGCAAATTTTAAAAAAGGAAATTAGAAAGGAAGAGCAAATTTTAAAAAAGGAAATTAGAAAGGAAGAGCAAATTAGTAGACTAATAATGAGCAGAGTAGAAACTAATGAAATAGAATGCAGAAAATAAATGGGTAGATACATATTTCAAAACTTAACAGATTGCTTACTTCAAATAGATACAGTTTATTCCTGACATGTCAGTGGTGGCTCAGACAGTAAAGAATCTGCCTGCAATGCAGGAGACCTGGGTTCGATTCCTGGGTCAGGAAGATCCCCTGGAGAAGGGAATGGCAAGCCACTGCAGTCTTCTTGCCTGGAGAATCCCATGGACAGAGGAACCTAGCAGGCTACAAACTACAGTTCATAGGGTTTAAGAAACTACAGTTCAAGAAACATGATAACTAACTATAACCTGGTTCATGAACTTGTCTCCTACATTAGTTTGGGCTGGAGAAGTCACAGAAATGCCAGTGTAAAGAGGAAGTAGCAGAAAGAGAGAGGGACTGCTTACATCAGAGGTTACAGTATCACCTTTCTTGGAGCCACTTAAAGACTAAAAACATAAGAACATTAAACTGGAATATTTTCAGAAACACAGCCTCCCCAAAACCACAAAAAACTCTTTTTCATAGAGTAGATGTTAGTAGAAAAAAGAGCTATGTTTTGGGAATTTAGATGTCTGCCATTTTCAACTCTACCCACTTAAGAAAGAAATAATTAGCTTACTGATAGAGGGACTTGTGTCATTGCAATGGAGACGATAGCCAAGGCTTGTGTCCCACGGACAAGAACGAAACTGGTCACTTCCTTTCACAGGCTAGCGTGGCCAAAAGCTAATCAAAAGCCCATGTACATTCTTTTTCGTTAGTGTAGACGTTACAATTCACTGAAATAAACATCCATCACTGTGGCAGAAGCAACCTGGAATAGAAGCCAAAACCAGGAAACAAGTTTCCTAATTCAGCTCTGCTAAAAATATTTGCAACTGATTTATCTGGTTTGTTTGATAAAGACAAACAGTTTAAAATATCTTAAAATAATGATGCTTTTAAACTTAACACTATAGATAATATTTATGTTTCCATTATCAAAAGTCTCTGGCAAGTAATTTTTAAGTGGAATTTTGGCACAAAGAGGTGGAAAGCTTTCCCATGATATATTTGTCATCTATACTTTCCTAGAACTGTTAGTTTCAAATTAATGAGTATCTCCCTTAAACGTCTTTTCCCAGTACAAATCCTGTCCTTTCTCAAGTCATTTGCTTTATATAAAGCTTAAATGAGCTTCTGAAATGAATGAACTTTCTATTATTTTGTTTTGAGAAAAGCCTTACTATAGCATATTGGATAGTGTCATTTGATTTCCTGAAACATCAAATATAAAATAGTTACAAACATGTTAAAAGCCTTGAGTAGGTTTCTGGTTACTTTCTGTAAGCTTTTATTAGTTTCCTCTTCCACAATGGAAAATCTTGCTTTTTTTCAAATTAAAACATTGTACAGCCTTTAAGAGGGAGGATTTTTTGATTCTCATTGTTTTAGAAAGAACGTATACCTTTTTGGAAGAGTTCTTTAGTAAATACATACTCTTATTTTAAAAAATTAAAACTATTTAAAATTAGAGACTTCTGTTTCTACTAAATGGCAAGACTACATTAGCTGGACAAACCTCCCTGCTGGAAACAATGAACTTGTTGAAAAAAGTAGAATAAATTTCTTAAAAGCACCAAACTGCCAATGAGATATTGAGGAATAACAAAGCTAAAATCTGGAGAAGGAAATGGCAACCCACTCCAGTATTCTTGCCTGGAGAATTTCATGGACAGAGGAACCCGGAGGGCTACAGTCCACGGGATTGCAGAGTTGGACACAACTGAGGGACTAAGACACAAAGCTAAAATAAAAGGGGAAATGGGAAATTAGAGATGTTAGTGCAATACTGGAGCTGGTTTCGTCATGCAACACTTAGGATTTCAGAAATAGCTTTGGTAGCTTCTGAGGATGAAAGAGACAAAGTTTAAAGCTCTGAACTACATGCTATGGGGTGTTTAATGGGAAGGGGATAATGACTGCAAAAGGAATGAAGTAGCTTTAAGGGTGATGAAAATATTCTATATTTGAAGATGTAGTGGTAATCGCAAGTGAAAAAAAAATTTAACTCACAGATGCAAGAAGCTAATGGATTCCAAGCAGGATGAATACAAAAAAACCAACCAACCAAACAAACAAACACCTCACCCAGCCACAATACAGTCAAATAACTAAAAGCCAAAAATGAAAGGAAAATCTTGAAAGCAACAAAGAAAAATGTGACATTACACACAAGGGAACAACGATATGATTAATGACCAGCTTCTCAATAAAAACAATGTAGATCAGGAGGCTTTGTCACATTTTCAATGTGCTAAAAGAAAACATCTGTGAATATACATATAATAGAAATAATCTACAAGGTTAAAAATGTACCTGACTTCAACAAACCAAGAAAATTTCATTTTTCTAATGTTTTCTTATATAATATGTGCTGCTTCTTAACCACCTATAAAGTGGCTAAATTTGGTCAACAAAATAGCACAGTAATTCTCATGTGGTAATTAAATAATGTACCTTTCTCCTTTTTTAAATAGAAATCAAATTATAAAAGAAATAGTAGTTTTATGAAAGAAAACAAGTGCATGAAATTTCCCAGGAAGGATTATCAGCTGGGAAGAGTAGAGCTCTAGGACATGTTTCCCAAGTAATAGCAATGTAAGAGGGTTGGAAATTAAAAGAAGGCTGCCCAGGATCTCCACAGGGAGAGACCTCTGGCATCTAAGCCCAAAAACCCAAAAGGAGGGGGATTCCCTAGGTGCCTAATGGTGAGGAAGCTGCTTTGCCATACAAGGGATGCCAGCCTGATCCCTGGTCTGGAAGGATCCCACATGCTCCAAGGCAGCTAAGCCTGTGGGCCCCAACTACTGAGCCTGTGCTCTAGAGCCTGAGAGCCGCATCTATTGAATCAGTCCACACACTGCAACCGTTAAAGCTTGCGTGCTTCGAGCCTGTGCTTAGCGACAAGAGAAGCCACTGCAGTGAGAAGCCCAGACACCCCAACTAGAGAGCAGTCCTCGCCCACTGCAACAAGAGAAAGCCCATGTGTAGTAACCACCACAGCCAAAAGCTAAATGAACTGAAGTCGCTCAGTCATGTCTGATTCTTTGCGACCCCAGGGACTGTAGCCTAACAGGCTCCTCCATTCACGGGATTTTCCAGGCAAGAATACTGGAGTGGGTTGCCATTTCCTTCTCCAGGAGATCTTCCCAACCCAGGGATTGAACCCAGGTCTCCTGCGTTATAGGCAGATGCTTTACCATCTGAGATATGGAAGGGAGCCAGATTTGTTTGCTGGTGATGCCATGACAATACCACAGTCTGGGTGGTGTAAACAGCAGAAAGTATTTTCTTACAGTTCTGGAAGCTAGAAGTCCGTGATAAAAGTGTCAGCAGATTTGTTTTCTTCTGAGGTCTGTCTCTTTGGCTTACAGAAGGCCGCCTTCTCTCTGCATCCTCATCTGGTCTTCCCTCTGCTGCTGCTGCTGCTAAGTTACTTCAGTCGTGTCCGACTCTGTGCGACCCCACAGACGGCAGCCCACCAGGCTCCCCTGTCCCTGGATTCTCCATGCAAGAACACTGGAGTGGGTTGCCATTGCCTTCTCCAATGCATGAAAGTGAAAAGTGAAAGGGAAGTTGCTCAGTTGTGTCCGACTCTTCGCGACCCCATGGACTGCAGCCTACCAGGCTCCTCCATCCATGGGATTTTCCAGGCAAGAGTACTGGAGTGGGGGTGCCCTCACCTTCTCCTGGTCTTCCCTCTAGGCACACACAAATCTGCATCCCAGGCTCCTCTGCTTATAAGGTCAGCAGTCATGTGGGGCTAGAGTCCACCCAGATGACCTCACTTTACCTTAATGTATCTGTTTAAAGGTCATGTCTCCAAACACAGTTACATTCTAAGATACTGGAGATTAGGACTTCAACATATGAATTTTGGAGAAACATAACTCAGCTGAAAACAGCGGTGAAATTGGGAAGTAAAGGGATTCAGTGACCAGTGGCTTTGCTGATGTCAAAGAACAAATGGAAGAACACAATTTTGTGATTAAAGAATGAGATGCCTGAGGGAGGGGAGGGATAAACTGGGAGACTGGGGTTGACATGTACACACTACTGTATATAAAATAGGTAACTACTAAGAACCTGCTGTATAGCACAGGGAACTTGACTCAATACTCTGTGATGGCCTACGTGGGAAAAGAATTTTAGAAAGAATGGATTTGTGTATATGTACAACTGATTCACTTTGCTGTACACCTGAAACTAACGCAACACTGTAAATCAACTATACTTCAACAAACATCTTTCTAAGGGTTGGACTGCCTGAATGTATTACTTCAGAGATATCGTGTTATGACACAGTTCAAGACAAGGCCATGAGGGTGGGTAGCTGAAGAGCAGAGAGTGGTCATGCACTCAGGAGGCCAGGATTCTGGAGGGTTTTACACACGAACATGAAAGTCAGTTAGGGTGAGGCAGGGCTTGCGGTGGAGGGCGCTGGTAACTGGGGTACAACTTAGGGGACTGTAAGACTGGAGAGAATTTGTGCTTGAGCCCTTTGGTGGGTGTAGGGACACTGAGGCCCTCCTTCCAGAGGGTAAGATATAGAGTGGACGAGGAGACCCTGGTCTCTCTGCAACTTCAGACCGATTGGCTCAAGTATGAGGACTCCGGGATGGAGGGGAGGTATTCCGGTGTAAGGAGTCTGTGAGACGCTGTGATGGCTGGACGGGATGGTGGAGTAGGCACGAGGCCCTCATGCTTTGCTCCGTGAGCTGCATTCAGATTGTAACATCACTCCTGACTTTCCTATCAGCACACAGCAGCAGAAAACACGAATAAACACTGAAATGCTGGGAGAATGAATGCTCCTCTCCATGTTGTTGCGTCATGTATTTTGAATCTGATTCCATGGATTTAACCTTTCTAGCACCTATTATTATGGTTAGTGTGCTTTCCAAACCAAAACCTGACATGCAGGCTGGCTATAGAACAGAAATTCAAAATGGGAGAATCCTGGACCTGTTTTGATTAGTAATAATAATAGCATATACGAAGGGAATGCATAGTATATGTCAAATCCTGTTCTAAAACTGTATTATTTAATATTCATAACAACCTGCCTTTTCAAATTGACTCTTGGACACTCTACATTGTATATTTGAGTAAGCCCTCACAGCTCAGTTGGTAAAGAATCTGCCTGCAATGCAGGAGACCCTGGTTCGATTCCTGGGTCGGGAAGATCCACTGGAGAAGGGATAGGCTACCCACTCCAGTATTCTTGGGCTTCTCTTATAGTTCAGCTGGTACAGAATCCTCCTGCAATGCAAGAGACCTGGGTTTGATCTTTGGGTTGGGAAGATTCCCTGAAGAAGGTAAAGGCTACCCACTCCAGTATTCTGGCCTGGAGAGTTCCATGGACTTTTACTTCATGGGGTCGCAAAGAGCAGGACACAACTGAGCGACTTTCACCTCAAGCCATATATATTGTAAAATATTTCTTCTATTCTGTGGATTTCCTGTTCACTCTCTTAATAGTGGCTTTCGTGTTCTCAATCTGACAGCCCTATTCATTAGCACTATAATGAATCATTTTTCCCTTGTTTGTAACAGCCTTCCTGTTCTGCTTAAGAAATTTTTGCTTATTTTGAGGTAAGGAAGATGTTCTATAACAAAGATGGAAGATGTTCTATAACCAAGCAGACATGGGTGACATGTTTCTGGATTCTCTCTTCTAAAAGTGTTATTGCTTAACATTTCATACTTAACTCTCTAATCCATTTTGAAGTGATTTTGAGTCAATGGTGTAAGGTAGATATCTACCATACCTTAGATAAGGTATGGTAGATAATGCTGTAAGGTAGATATCTATCCTTACCTTATGGGAAAAAATTTTCCCAGTACTTCTATGCAGTTAACTAAGTCCCCTGTATTGAAGTGACCATCCTTTCCCCACTGCCCTGCAGAGTCATCTTTGTCATAAACTAGGCAAGCAGGCATGGGTGGCATGTTTCTGGATCATCTATTCTGTTCTATTGCTGTTTGTATTGTTGTCTGGTTACCATTATTAACCTAATTTTACACAGGAGGAAACTTAAGCACAGGAAGGTAAAGGAAATTTGGGCCCTAGTTCACATAACTTATGAGTCCACCCTGTTAATCCTATGTGTATCTTCAGAGCAAGTCTGACTTGTTCTTTGATGGCAACAGGATGGACTGTATTACTTCCTCTTGCCTTTTCCATAAAGCTCAGGGCTATAAGCATATTGGGAGACACGCGAGCAGCACAAGGTGCCTGATGCTCGCAGTAGTAAACCTCTGCCTTTCCCTCCAACTCCTATCACCCAAGCCACAGCCCACAGCCAAGATTCCAAGTTTCAGAATCTTGATATGAATCCTTCCTTTCTTTATCCTCACATGCATCATTCACTGCCTACAAGGGTAGTCATGTGGCTCCTTCACTATTCAAAAATTTATGACATATGGGACTGGATGTTGATTCTGAGTCTCAGAAGTTTTACTATTTAAAATAAAAGGAAAATTACCCTGGAAATAACCTGGAAATCTTTCTTTTAGTTGAAAAAAAAATGAAGTGTATTTTTCTTTCCTTGTCTGGTCGCAGTCAAATCATATACAGAATAAATATAGCAAAGGAAGGAAAGAAAAGAAAAAAAGCAAGTTTACCAGAAGTTACTATGTCTTTCTAAGGAGGCCTCTGAATTGATTTTTTTTCAAAGACTGTTCCCACACACTGGGAATTGGTGTTAGGAATTAACGGAGGAAGGTTCAAATAAGAGAAACATGGATTTGAATCATCATTCCAGTGTTCATTAGCAGTAACTGCTGTGTTTTGCTGTCTAGTCACTCAGTCATGTCTGTGTCTGACTCTTTGTGACCCCATGGACACAGGCTCCTCTGTCCATGGAATTCTCCAGGCAAGAATACTGGAGTGGGTTGCCATACCCTCCTCTAGGGGATCTTCCTGACCCAGGAATTGAACCCCCATCTCCTGCTTGGCAGGTGGATTCTTTACCAGTGAGTCACCTGAGAAGCCCCCACTAGCAGTAAGAATATAGACAATTAAGCTCTCTGCAATGTTTCTTTATCTGTAAAACGAGAAGAGTAATACCTCTGTAGCAAGTTTGGACAAAACACAGTAAGTACCATGTGTATATCATCTAACACATAGTGCTGAATAATGTTATTTTCTCTCCTAATCCCTTGACAAAAATGCTTAGACCTGAAGAAATTTACAATTGATCTCTCTGGCATACTATGTTCTGAGCAATGGAGGTGTGTTTAGTGTGTTATTAATTGGTTGTTTGGAGGTGTCTCTCATCTGAGTCTCACTAAGGAAAGAAAATAGATGAATGTTAGTACCTAAGGGCAGAGGAAAAGGAGAAGGAAGGTTAGAGCTGAGAACAAAACAACTGGGAGTTCCGGCTGATTCCCATCACGGCTAGCCATGCTCTGTCTTTATTTTCATTCTACTTTGCCAATATTAGTTGTCTAGCGATTTTGGATGAGAAAGACACAGAAAGGTAGCAACTTGCCAAGGGCATTATTGTTAGATCGATCAAGGATTAGGAACGGCCCATTCCTCAGCTCAGATACTCATGCATCCGACTGCGGAGGGAAACCTCTGATCATTGAAGCGGTTTCTGGAAGCAATTTATACCTCCAACAAAACGGGTCCTCTTAAAAAATGTTTTTTCTTCCCTTTCCTGTCTCTTACCTCTTTTAATTCTGTTTCCCGTGTCAATTTTTCCCACTTCAGCTTTGTCTTCTTCCTATGGTTTAGACCCACCTGTGCATGATACCCCTTCGACATCTCTTCCCAGCCTATGGAAATGCTGCGTCTCTCATCAGTATCAAGCGGCACTCAGGAAATGAACTGATCTGGGACCAGTGAGAAGTACTCGTACAGCAACTATTAATCCTACTTGCTGTGTCTCTGTGAAATTATCTCTATTCGAGAGACAGTTCACAATTCTCAACATATCTGCAAAACAAAATTATCTTAAATGTATCTTAAAACTCTATGTGGCTGGCACAAAGCCTGTCCCTGCAGAGGAAGAGTGGGCATACCAGTTCAGAGCCCTGCCTGGTGCCCAAATTCGTTCCTGCTGTGGACAGATGCATTTGGCTGGCACAGTCTGATGCTAGTGGACATGTGCCTCATCCCACCAAGGCCCCCTGCTCTGATTCCAGGCTCCTGAAGCATCTTTCTTATTATTATTTCCATGAGATACACCTTTGTGGAGAGAGAGTACTATAGTCGTGCATTTCTTATTTGCCAACTATAGAAAAGGAGAGACTGAAATTTTTAATTTCAGTAATATTTTTAAAAGATTCAAGCTACTGTCATTTCTCTGAAGAACTAGAAGAACAAAACATAGGGAAAGAAGCACCAAGGATTTGCCCTGGAGTCACATTTGAAACCTACCGTTAGTGGGCAGAAGTCATCTAAATGGAATCAAATACTGGATTTCAGAATATATAAAGAATGTGTGAAGACTTACTTAAAAAGCTAGGGTAAAAGTCTTATACTAACGATCTCCTGCTGGCAGAATCTGAGGTTGCTTTGTAGCTCTATTAAGTGGTGTATGCCTCAGGCTCTGTTCTTTACTAATTCCATTTTCCCTGGAATTCTCACTTTGAACCATTCTAGGATCTAATGATACACCAGAATTTGAAGAATGTGATGAGGATGACTGAGAAACTTAGGTTCTGTTTGCTTCCCTCAGTACTTCAGAAAGCAATCCCAGACATGAGTGGCACCATGTAAAACGCAGGCTTTCTTAACCTATGTGTCCTGGCCAGAGACAACTAACTGGGCTTTTCCCCTGGAGCAAAGAAAAACATAAATAAAAAGAGAGACGATGGGAGGTTTTAGAGTTGGAATAGGGCAGAACCTTCCCATCTCTGGAAGGGGTGAAACCAGTGTCTCTCTTCTCTTGACAGGGTCTGGAACTCAGTATGAGAGAACAAAAGGTGCTTCCTGGGGTCTGGAAGCCGGACATCTCCGAAAGTCCCTGGTCTCTGTTGATAAGCCCATCTGTCCCTTCTCTGCTACTAAAATCAATAAGGGGACCCTCACTGGTCACTGACAGAGCCATGGTCAAACGCTCATTAACTCCAGGAGGTACGCTTGCTGGCAACGCCAATTCCTCAAATTCACTTCCTATTGGCAGGGGTTTCTTAGCAGTGCCTGGAGGAGAAAGGCTCAGATGAATGTTTGGGCTTGTTTAACAATTTGCTAGCTCTAGGGAGCCAGTGCCAGAGCGGCATGACAAATCCCAGCGTCACCAAGAAGGAGGTTTGCCTTAGCCTTGCTGACACGAGCTGCCGTGTCATCCACTCCATCACCAGACAAAGTGCCATCAGCGATGCTTGTAGCTATGCAATCTATTCAGAAATCTGGAGCTAATTCTAGTCACAGAAAGACAAATATGGTAGGAGTCTACTTATCCGGTCTACTTAAGGGTGGTCGAAACCACAAAGAGAGAAAGCATAATGGCAGTTGCCAGGGGCCCGGAGGGGGTGAGACATTGTTTCAAGGGTACAGAGTTTCAGATTTTTACAAGAGGAAAAGTTATAGGGATGGATGGTGGTGGTAGCTGCACAGCATGAAAATACTATCACTGAACCATACACTTCAAAATGGTTAAGATGGTAAATTCTATGTTATGTGTATTTTAACAACAATTAAAAAAAAAAAAAGGAAAAAAGTCCCTGAAGTTTAATTAACACATATTTGAAAGTGAGATGTAAATTTGCAAGAGGAAGTTAAGAGAAACTGCCTTCAAGGTGGTTTCATCTTCTCAGGCAGCAAGTTTTACTGGGAAAATACATTTATTTAGTTGAATCAGTGCTGGGGAGGTAGGGGTGGATGATGAGTTTATAAATCTTTTTAGCTCATGCACCCACAGACTCAGCTCCAGGGGACATTGAATTTCTAACCATTTTACCAAGAGGATGTGTGTACCAAGAGACTTGTGTTATGCAAGTGCCACCAATAAGCTAAGTTACTTTATTAAATGTTGACTTCCTGTTGTATTTGTGCAACTTAGAAAGGCAAGCATGAAGCCGGGTAATAGTCTGCACACTCTTCCCTTCCCACACGGAAGCCATAATGGCTTCTGGTGGCTCAGATGATAAAGAATCTGCCTGCAATGTGGCAGACCTAGGTTCAGTCCCTGGGTTGGGAAGATCCCCTGGAGAAGGCAATGGCAACTCACTCCAATATTCGTGCCTGGAGAATTCTATGGACAGAGGAGCCTGGTGGGCTGCAGTCCATGGGGTCACAAAGAGTTGGACACAGCTAAGCCCCTTTCACTTCACTTCATCCTGAGTATAGAGATACACTCTAATAGTTATACAGGGAATGAACTCCATGAGAAGCAGGATTCAGTGGAAGGGGCCAAGTGAAAGACCTGAAAAATGTTTTTCTCTCTGAAATTAGAAAAAGAAAAACATCTATTTCTGCTTTATTGACTATGCCAAAGCCTTTGACTGTGTGGATCACAATAAACTTCGGAAAATTCTGAAAGAGATGAGAATACCAGACCACCTGACCTGCCTCTTGAGAAATCTGTATGCAGGTCAGGAAGCAACAGTTAGAACTGGACATGGAACAACAGACTGGTTCCAAATAGGAAAAGGAGTCTGTCAAGGCTGTATATTGTCACCCTGCTTATTTAACTTATGCAGAGTACATCATGAGAAATGCTGGGCTGGAAGACACACAAGCTGGAATCAAGATTGCCAGGAGAAATATCAATAACCTCAGATATGCAGATGACACCACCCTTATGGCAGAAAGTGAAGAGGAGCTAAACGGCCTCTTGATGAAGGTGAAAGAGGAGAGTGAAAAAGTTGATTTAAAGCTCAACATTCAACAGCAAATGAAGATAATGGCATCCGGTCCCATCACTTCATGGGAAATAGATGGGGAAACAGTGGAAACAGTGTCAGACTGTATTTTGGGGGCTCCAAAATCACTGCAGATGGTGACTCCAGCCATGAAATTAAAAGACGCTTACCCTTTGGAAGAAAAGTTATGACCAACCTAGATAG
Source organism: Nanger dama (assembly GCA_917880005.1). Taxonomy (NCBI): domain Eukaryota; kingdom Metazoa; phylum Chordata; class Mammalia; order Artiodactyla; family Bovidae; genus Nanger; species Nanger dama. Next base: position 46,782,500 of record CAKJTW010000007.1, read on the forward strand.
CATATTAAAAAGCAGACACATTACTTTGCCGACTAAGGTCTGTCTAGTCAAGACTATGGTTTTTCCTGTGGTCGTGTATGGGTGTGAGAGTTGGACTGTGAAGAAGGCTGAGCGCCAAAGAATTGATGCTTTTGAACTGTGGTGTTGGAGAAGACTCTTGAGAGTCCCTTGGACGGGGAGGAGATCCAACCAGTCCATTCTGAAGGAGATCAGCCCTGGGATTTCTTTGGAAGGAATGATGCTGAAGCTGAAACTCCAGTACTTTGGCCACCTCATGTGAAGAGCTGACTCACTGGAAAAGACTCTGATGCTGGGAGGGATTGGGGGAAGGAGGAGAAAGGGACGACCGAGGATGAGATGGCTGGATGGCATCACTGACTCGATGGACCTGAGTCTGAGTGAACTCCGGGAGATGGTGATGAACAGGGAGGCCTGGTGTGCTGTGATTCACGGGGTCGCAAAGAGTCGGACACGACTGAGCGACTGAACTACGAACTATAAGAATATAAGAATTATTTGCTATCTGCAAAATATTTTAAGTGGTGAAATAACTTAAAGAACTTTTAGAAGATAACTCTATTGGGTCAAAATCCTTTTTTCTGCTTTGATATGTGTGATGACTAATTTTATATATTAACTTGGCTGGGCTTTGGTGCCCAGATGTATGGTCAAACACCATATGCTATTGTGAAGGTATTTTTTGAGATGTGATTAATATTTACATTAATAGACTTTGAGCAAAGTAGAATACTCTCCAGAGTGTGGGTGGGCCTCATCCAATCAGTTGAAGACCTTAAGAGAAAAGACTGAGGATCCCTGAAGAGACAGGAATTTGCCTCTAGACTTGACCTGCAACATCAGCTCTTCTCTGGGTTAGCTGGTCTGCCCTGCATATTGTGAACTTACTAGCAATCCCCACAGTCAGTGAGCCAGTCCCAGACATAAATTTATATATATGTGTGTGTGTGTGTGTGTGTGTGTGTGTGTGTGTGTGTGTGTGTGTGTGTATATATCTCCTATTGGTTTTGTCTCTCTGGAGGACCCTGACTGATGTAACAGTTACCTTTGGAGTTATAACTGCAAATTAAAACGAGTGTGCTGGCACTGCTTTTGAAAGGCTGAGACTCTGAGAACAAGTTCTGTAGGGAAATGTAGGTGGTACTCGGCCATTATGCTCTCTCAGGGAGTATACATGAGAACCCTTCTAATGTGATCAAGCTGGATCTCATTTTCAGCCACCGACCTTCTTTTAGGTCAAATGTGCACCATGGTTGGTTACTGACTGATTAGCTAGAAAGGCAAAAGTGGCATTTAATCAGAGGAGCATGTCCAAACAAGAATCAATGTCCCTTTTCTCTTGGCAGCCTCAATTCAGTTAATAATTAAATTTTTGTTGAATGCTGACTATATTTAGAGTACTGAACTAGATGCTGTCGAGAGTAAAAAAGAAGTTAAAAACTGTACCCGTGTTGAGCCTACACATTGACGGAGCACATTTAAGTCCACATGTTGACAGCAAATCAAGTACAATAATATTTCAGAAAGCCATCTTGTTAGGGAATGACAGGTGCTACCCAAAGCATTTTTGTTCTAACCAAAGAACAAATTCATTTCCATGATTTTTTTCATTCCATACCAAAAATGTATGGTAAAGAGAAAGAGATGTAAATATAAAGAGAAAAACAACACTGGAGGTTTCTATAAAGTACATATTATCCATTAGTAAGGAAATCCAAAAACGCTGCTATACTAGTTGAGAATCTTTATTTGTAACTCCAAGGTTGACTTTACTGAATCATTTGGGAAATACCTTAGGGAGTTCTGGACAAACCAGATCTACATTCTTCCTTTTAAACCATCCTAATTGACACAAAGTTCATGTTTCTTGTCATAAATCTTTTTTTTTTTTTTTGGAAAGTGTCTGAATTCCACTTTAATGAGACACACCAGGAGCATGCATGCTACTCAGTCTGAGAAAGGCATGGTAGTTCAGAAGAGTCAGACAAGGCCACCCAGAATGAAGAGGTAAGTGTAGGACTTCAAGAAACTGTAGAGGGAACTGGATTACGCCTAGGCTGAAGAGGCGACAGCCAGGGGCACGTCAGTCTTCAGGTATGGAGAGGGTTAGTCTGCAAAGGACAATGGGCGATCGGCTGCATCCTGTCTCTATGGAGGGCAGGGCACTGTCTCAGTGACAAGACAGAAACACTACCCGAGCCCTTTAGATCAACTTCTTGACACAAAAAGGTACACTGCAACAGACTCCTGAAGGGAACGAAAAAGTCTTCAATCTCCTTTTGTGAATACCTTCAAAACCAAGACAGATCTGATGTGGTTCTTATCAGGCTCCTGAAATTTCTACGCAGACAGGAAACTGTGATCGAGTTGCATCCGGGATCACACATGGCGGATAATGAAAATGACTTTGAACATTTATCTCCTTGGCAACAACTCTCCCCTGCGCTGAAGGATTCTGGATGTTGCTGGGTTTAGTGATCCACGGCAGTGGCCTCGACATACTGAAGTTTATCTTTTCCCACTCATTACTGACTCTAAGACTTTCATTTTACAAATGCCAGCCTCAGTTCCTGGAGTTGGAGTGATCTGCTCTATCCCTTAGCTAGTTACTTTAGCTAGTTTACCTGGTTAGTCCTACAGCTAGTTATATAGCAAATGTCACTACTCCAAACCAGTTCTTCTAACTCCAAGGAATGTGTTGCTCTTGTTTTCCTGTCCCCAGCTGTCTAGAAACAGGGTAACTGGTCTGTGGGGAGCCCGTCACACATGGCCCACTCCCAAAGGCTAGGCCAGTTCTGGTCCAGACTCAGGACACTATCCAGCCTGTGGCTGGTTAAGGCCTCAGAGTCAGATACTGAAGAAATGGGCATTTCCAGCCTTCCTGGCTCCAGGTCATTTCTGGGTTACGTGTATCCAGGAGGGGGATGAGTTATGAGTTAGACACGTGGGTTTGAAACTGGGAAGCCCAGCTACTGTCACAGAAACTCAGCTTTTATTCTTTTCTGCACAAGGAACTGCTTTAGAAACATGATTCAGAGAGCAGCAGCTCTTGCCAAACTGCTGTGGACTATTCATAGAGTGTCTCTTCAAGCTGAGCTGAAATTGAAGAGCTGTTCAAGGAATTCAAAACCCACAGCTCTTTAATTTTACATCTACACTTAATCAAAATCCTACCTCCCTTCTTCACAGTATCAGGACCAAAGAGGCCCTGTTCAGTCCTCTGTGCTCTGGAAGCAGACTATAATTTAAGGGGGATCCAATTTCATTGGGATTAATACTTAATTCCATACATGATGCTGTGGTGGTGGTGGTTCACTTGCCAAGTTGTGTCTGACTCTTTGTGACCCCAGGCTCCTCTGTCCATGGGATTTCCCAGGCAAGAATACTGGAGTGGGTTGCCATTTCCTTCTCCAGGGGATCTTCCTGACCCAGAGATCAAACTTGCATCTTCTGCTTGGCAGGTAGGTTCTTTACCACTGAGCTTCCTGGGAAGCCCACACAATGCTGTAGGTATTGTTTTACCATTACCACTGACTATCATTTGTAAACACTGATTCCTCTTCACATTGATACCAAATCTCCTCTGCAATTTTCACAATACAATGTCTTCTATTCAGCAGTCACTCCAGACCCCTTAACAATCACTCCAAGTCTAGGGAGGGAAACTGACACATCTCAGATGGGAGCCCAAGGGTCTCAGTAGACAGCAATACAGTTGGTGAGGGTGGGCATGGGTGGCATTTCATAGCTCCCACCATGCTACAGAATGAGGGGCCAAGAGCTTGCTTGGTGCAGGGGTAGGGTGGATGTCTCCAAGAAGACATGTCATATAAGAGGCAAGGGGTTACATTCAACAGACCAGATTTAGTTCCCTGTGCACCAAATCCATGACCAGTGCTCACGTCCTGGGAGTGCAGCTGGTCTTCAAGGGATTCCAGCCCTAATTGCACTCATTAACTCACTACTCAGGGCCTGACCAGCCCCTGGCTCTTCATCACACAGAGAACAATGCTGGCCTTCTCTTCTCACATGATATGGAACCCCATTCTCCTTGCTCTCAGCCTAGTGCCCTGTCCACACTGCCTCTCCACGCCATGCTGCCATGCACAGCTACCTCAGTGACCCCCACGAGAATAAAGTGACTCCTAACAGATGTTAGAAAGCTTGTTCATCATATACAGGCAATATACCGAAACATTTATTACATCCACCTTCTTGTGGGAAAAGAACATCTATGTTTCTTTAATGGATTCTGCTTTAAAAAATTTTTATCCATGTGCCTTTCAATTGAGTCCCTCACATCTCCTTCAATTATATACATGAGCATAAACTTAAGCATTCTTCAACCCTTCTCAGAAAACCAAAAACCAAAACCAAAACTCCACCAGCCTGGAATCCCTACTTCCTCTTCTATCTTATTTTGCTGTTGTTTAGTCGCTAAGTCATGTCTGAGTCTTTTGTGACCCCCTGCACTATAGCCTGCCAGGCTCCTCTGTCCATAAGATTCTCCAGGTAAGAATACTGGAGTGGGTTGTCACTTCCTCCTTCAGGGGATCTTCCTAATCCAGGGATTGAACTTGCATCTCTTGCATCTCCTGCTTGGCAGGTGGATTCTTTACCACTGAGCCACCTGAGAAGCCCCTCATATGCTTTAGGAAAGAATTAACCTCTTTGGGTCACACTTTCCTTCCTCTCTCCATATATACACAGAAATGATTGATCAGCAGTTGGATGGCTTGGTTCCTAGCCTCCTAAAGAGCAACACAGTCATGCCTGCTTCCGCTGTAATCTGCTTCCTTTTAATCATGTTAGTAGTGAGACTCTTTCAGAGAGCAAGGAAGAAGCTCATCGATGCCATTTAGTAGATGGCATCCACAGGGAGGGCAGATGCTGAGAAAGCCACCTCTCCATGCAGAGTCTGCTCCCATTTCAGGGCTTCTGAGACAAGGATGTCCAGAGAGCCAGAGGGAGAACAGAAACCTTGCCAATCAGGATTCAGAAGCAGCACTGGTGATTCAGATGTGTGGCACCATCTACTCATCTGTTTCAGTGGCTGTTTGAGTAATGTTCTTTCTTTAAGATCAAGAAAGCGTAAAGCAATTAGTGGTTTGGAGGAAATGATTATGAAGAAAGGAGGTTGTTTTCACAATCCACAAGTACTCACACATTCTTTTATACATGAGACATGTAGGTCCTAACTTAGATCTAATTTTCATGCATGCCTTGGAAATTCTGGAATATCAGGGCCAACTGTGAGTCCAATTTGCACAGGGACATATTCATACTCCTGGGAGAAAAGGCAAAAGCTATCTCAGATCTGACGGTTGGATTCCTCAGATGGGATAACTTGACTGAGCAGAAGATGTGTCCAAAGAGCCCCAAATCTTCCTGGTGGCTCAGACAGTAAAGAATCCGCTTGCAATGCAGGAGACCCAGTTTTGATCCCTGGGTCGGGAAGATCCCCTAGAGAAGGGAATGGCAACCCACTCCAGTATTCTTGCCTGGAGAATTCCATGGACAGAGAAGCCTGGTGGGCTACATACAGTTCATTGGGTCCCAAAGAGTTGGATACGCCTGAGCAACTAACACTTTGACTCTGAAGCAACTGGGGCTGACTGTGGTTCGGCAGTGGTGAAGATAGGGAAGAACAAACCTAGTCTGAGCTCATTAGGAAAAGCTGAGGGTTGAAAGCTGGAAATACCATCCATGATGGTCATTATGAAGGGTAATATATCCACAGAGTCTAGGGTTAGAATCACACTAGATCAGATTGAGAGCAGGACAGGCATAAGTAAGGGAAATAAGATAGATGCTGACTCCGGGTGTTGGTTGGTAGCTGGAGAGAATGAGGCTTGTTAGAGCCGCTCAAGGGATTCTTGCCCACAGCAGTAGAAATGGAGCAACCATCAGAGTTAATAAGAGTCCCAAATACAGTACTTGGATGCAATCTCAAAACGACAGAATGATCGCTATTCGTTTTCAAGGCAAACCATCAGTGTCACAGTAATCCAAGTCTATGTCCCGACCAGTAACGCCGAAGAAGCTAAAAGTGAATGGTTCTATGAAGACCTACAAGACCTTCTAGAACTAACACCCCCAAAAGATGTCCTTTTCATTATAGAGGACTGGAATGCAAAAGTAGGAATTCAAGACCTACCTGGAATACCAGGCAAATTTGGCCTAGGAGTACAAAATGAAGCAGGGGAAAGACAGTTTTGCCAAGAGAATGCACTGGTCATAGCAAACACCCTCTTCCAACAACACAAGAGAAGGCTCTACATATGAACATCACCAGATGGTCAATACCTAAATCAGACTGATTATATTCTTTGCGGCCAAAGATGGACAAACTCTATACAGCCAGCAAAAACAAGACCAGGAGCTGACTGTGGCTCAGATCATGAACTCCTTATTGCCAAATTCAGACTCAAAGAAAGTAGGGAAAACCACTAGACCATTCAGGTATGACCTAAATCAAATATCTTACAATTATACAGTGGAAGTGACAAATAGATTCAAGAAATTCGATCTGATAGATAGAGTGCCTGAAGAACTATGGATGGAGGTTCATAACACTGTACAGGAGGCAGTGATCAAGACCATCTCCAAGAAAAAGAAACGTAAAAAGGCAAAATGGTTGTCTGACGAGGCCTTACAAATAACTGAGAAGAGAAGCTAAAGGCAAAGGAGAAAAGGAAAGCTATACCTACTTGAATGCAGAGTTCCAAAGAATAGCAAGGAGAGAAAAGAAAGCCTTCCTCAGTGATCAATGCAAATAAATAGAGGAAAACAAAAGAATGGGAAAGACTTGAGATCTCTTCAAGAAAATTAGAGATAACAATGGAATATTTCATGCAAGATGAGCACAATAAAGGACAGAAATGGTATGAACCTAACAGAAGCAGAAGATATTAAGAAGAGGTGGCAAGAATATGTAGAAGCACTATACAGAAAAGATCATGACACAGATAACCACGATGGTGTGATCACTCACCTAGAGCCAGACACCTTGGAATGTGAAGTCAAGTGGGCCTTAGAAAGCATCACTACAAATAAAGCTAGTGGAGGTGATGGAATCCCAGTTGAGCTATTTCAAATCCTGAAAGATGATGCTGTGAAAGTGCTTCACTCGATATGCCAACAAATTTGGAAAACTCAGCAGTGGCCACAGGACTGGAAAAGGTCAATCCCAAAGAAAGGTCATTCCAATGCCAAAGAAAGGCAATGCCAAAGAATGTTCAAACTACCACACAATCACACTCATCTCACATGCTAGCAAAGTAATACTCAAAATTCTCCAAGTCAGACTTCAAAAGTATGTGAACCATGAACTTCCAGATGTTCAAGCTGGATTTAGAAAAGGCAGAGGAACCAGAGATCAATTTGCCAACATCCACTGGATCACTGAAAAATCAAGAGAGTTCCAGAAAAACATCTACGTTTGCTTTATTGACTATGCCAAAGCCTTTGACTGTGTGGATCACAATAAACTGGAAAATTCTGAAAGAGATGGGAATACCAGACCACCTGACCTGCCTTCTGAGAGATCTATGTGTAGGTCAAGAAGAAACAGTTAGAACTGAACATGGAACAACAAACTGGTTCCAAATCAGGAAAGGAGTACATCAAGGCTGTATACTGTCACCCTGCTTATTTAACTTATATTCAGAGTACATCATGAGAAATGCTGGACTAGATGAAGCACAAGCTGGAATCAAGATTGCTGGGAGAAATATCAATCATCTCAGATATGTAGATGACACCACCCTTATGGCAGAAAATGAATAACTACTAAAGATCTTCTTGGTGAAAGTTAAAGAGGAGAGTGAAAAATTTGACTTAAAACTCAAAATTCAGAAAACTAAGATCATGGCATCCAGTACCATTGCTTCATGGCAAATAGATAGGAAACAAAGGAAACAGTGGCTGATTTTATTTTGAGGGGGCTCCAAAATCACTGCAGGTGGTGACTGAAGCCATAAAATTAAAAGATGCTTGCTCTTTGGAAGAAAAGCTATGACCAACCTAGATAGCACATTAAAAAGCAGAGACATTGCTTTGCCAACAAAGGTCTATCTAGTCAAGGCTATGGTTTTTCCAGTGGTCATGTATAGATGTGAGAGTTGGACTGTGAAAAAAGCTGAGTGCCGAAGAATTGATGCTTTTGAACTGTGGTGTTGGGGAAGACTCTTGAGAGTCCCTTGGACTGCAAGGAGATCCAACCAGTCCATCCTAAAGGAAACCAGTCCTGAACATCCACTGTAAGGACTGATGCTGAAGCTGAAACTCCAGTACTTTGGCCACTTGATGTTAAGAACCGACTCACTGGAAAAGTCCCTGATGCTGGGAAAGGTTGAAGGCGGGAGGAGAAGGGGATGACAGAGGATGAGATGGTTGGATGGCATCACCGATGCAATGGACATGTGTTTGAGTAGGCTCCAGGAGTTGGTGATGGACAGGGATGCCTAGCTTGCTGTAGTTCATGGGGTTGCTAAGAGTCGGACACGACTGAACGACTGAACTGAACTGAACTAAAGCCACTCAAAGAACGAGAGGCAGGACAGCCCTGTAGCACCAACAGTGAAATGTCTGTTCTACGTTGCACTGGTAATAACCTTTAAATGTCCTCTGGCCTAATTTCGAGGACATTCTTGCCAAGTGGCATGTGTCTAATCATGAGGCAAAGTCCTCGGCACTCCCAGTGCCTAGATAGTCTTTGGAGCAACTGGACAGAAGTGGCAGCCTCAGAGGAGAGGCTATATGAGTATATGGATGGCAGTGGGTGTTGGGAGGTAATCCTAAAACTGTAAGCGACTCTTTGCCAGACGCTGCTCTCAGTAGGATGCCCCTTTGCTCAACACTATAGCAAAGCTCTATTTTAAGTAATTCCTAATGAGTCACCCCCATGCTCTACTCATCTCCTGCTCAAGCACACCTTTCAAGTCTTTTAATCACACAACAACTTGCCTAACTTGGTAGTTCTTTCACAGATCAAAGAAGTGGAAATGAAGAATAGGTAATTAACAAATGAACTGATCTCTTCCCTAGCGCCAATAATCTCCCAAACTGTGTGAACAAGATAGCACTGTCTGCCACAAATTGGCACTTGTGGTGGGCACCTGCCATCTACTTCTACAAGGATCAAACCATGTCCTGCTGCAGCCGCTGACCTCCAACACCTCCTGAAGGAGTTCAGGATGGAGAGCAGAAATTAGACACTCTCTGCACTGGGAAAACTGGCAAGACAGGTCTTCAGATAGTTAGATATTCTTAGGAGTTGATCTTAGGAGTCCAATTCATATAACCATCTTAAATCTATAAAATCACTAAAATCCTTCATGGTGACGACTGTTTTTCACAACTAGCAGAAGTTTCAGGAGAACAGCAGAAACTTTCTTAAAAAAAAAAAAAATTAGCAAGGAGTGGGACAGATTCAGGAACAAGATGACACGTTGGGAAGCAGGGTGGGATAAAGGCAATACCTGCTTCCCCAGGCGCAGTCCTGTAGCAGAGGCTGGGGAAGAATCCCTCTGTCCCCACAGTCACTCTCCACTCTCTCCCTTCCAGCTCCAGCATGCAATATCTTCTCCCACGGCTGTCTCTGAGGCTCTTGTTCATATAAATTCTGCTGAGCCCACTCTCCTGCAAGGAATCACTCAATTGGTTCTTACAACCTAGACTGTAGAGTCCAGCCTTCACCCACTCCGGTCTGCTTGGTGGAGTCATTCAGATTTCTTCTAGCTCACTTCTCTTGCCCCGCAGGCACCTGGCAGCCTTTCTGTCCCTCCATGGACAGAGTTCTTTCCCATCCCAGAGTAACTTTCCTTTCTTTTCCCTCAATTGGGAAGGTTCTTCCTCTGGCCCTTTCCGTGGCTAGCTGTGCCTCCATCTCCCAGGGCTCAGCTCATGTGACCTCCCTACATAGCCTACCTCTAATCAGTGCCTTTTCGTTACATTCATCCACCTCCTCACAAGGTTCATTCTGTTTTTAACTCTTCTAAGGGCAAGGATCTTGCATGTCTCGCTTATTATATTTCAGTGAATACATAACGGGCACTCTGATAAGTTTGTTTCATTCTAAGTTCAATGAATGAAAGAATTCTCACTTAGGAGGTGGGGCTAGCACAGAAGGAGAGGAACTAGCAGCACAATGCTGTGTTGAAGGCGTTCTGAACCATTACCCTGTCACTCTTCATCCCTGGGATAGGGGCCTTCCCTCTGTCTCTCTGGCTGGCTCCAGGCCCTTTTCCTGTTATCTTATCCAGAAGAGGCCGCAGCAGCCAGTGCAGACTTCAAGCATAGATGGAGCAGGTTCCAAGGTGCCATGGCATTAAGAGACTGGCAAGAGCTCTCTGGCTCTAACATATCCACCCCACCTACTTGCCATGCCATTTTTTTTTTTTTTTTAAATTTAGATGTAGTTGACATCACATCTGAAATTCTTCTCATTAGCATTACAAGTTTGCCTATCTGCTAAGACATTGTCTCCTGGGTCTTCTTCCCACGCCCCCCCACCAAATGTAAATTAGGCAGAGTAACACAAAAGTCACCCCAGATCACTGCCATTAAACACACAGAGGCGGATCCTCCCTGGAACTGAAGCATAACCAGGTGGCTTCCCTTTGCCAGATACAGAAAGTCCCAGGAGGCCATCACTCCTTCCCTGATAAGGTAGAAAATCATGTGTTTTTTTTTAAATATTTATTAACAAATAAAACAAACTGATTAATATATTGTTGCAATATCATTCCCTTTCCAAGTAATTTATAGCAGTTAGCTCTTGTTTATAGAACCTGTTTCTTTATTTTGGCGACACCAGGGTCACGTGGGATCTAGTTCCCCCACCAGTGTTCGAACCAGTGGCCCCTGCAGTGGAGGCACGGAGTCCTTACCACTGGACCGCCAGTAAGTCCCACAAACTCAGCTTTACAAACAGAACGTCCGGAGCACGTGGTGAAGAGAAACCAAGTGACGCGCAGGGGCCCTCTCAGCTTCCCCTGAGCCTGGCCTGCCGCACCGCTCCGCGCCCCTCACACACCAGCCAGCCGCAGGCCTGGAGGGTTTAGCCTCATCTAACTGGAGGCCTCCTCCTCCACAAACTGAAGAGTAACAGGATTGGATCAGATAATAGCCCTGAACCTGTCCAACTTGCCTCACAGGGCAATTATGGAGATGGAATGTGATGAACGCTGTAATCTGCTCTGAGTTGTGCGAATATAAGCACTGACAAGGACTTGGGGAGTTCAGCCCCGGCGGTTCCTCTCAAATTATTCAGGAGTTTCCAACAAGAGAAAAACTCAGACCCCGGCGGACACAGCTCAGAGCCAGCACAATGTATGCTGACGTTTTAGGTTTAACTACCAGGGCTTGAAGATGACGTTCTGAAAATCACTCTCTGAGTGGGAACACGATTCCCCAGCCTGCTCTTGGGATTCTCAGTTCTCCTTGCCCCAACCCCACTCTCACACACGACCCATACGAGAGAGAGGGTCCTACTGACCTGAAGAAGCATCAGTCTCGAGCAGGAAGCCAGTTTCCATCGAGGTCGACCTACGACCCTGGGGTACACGGAGGTTCGGCCAGCATCTCTAGCGGATACTGTGGAAGTCTTCCGCAAAGCGCGTTGGCGCTTGCACAAATCACCCAGTTCGCTAACACAGGGGTTTTGACTTGGTAATGAAAATCCAGATCGTTAAACTCAAGTGTTTTCACTTAAACCTGAAATTTTTGCTGTTGGTTTTCTTGCTTTCCTGGGCTTGGCTTTCAAGCCCCCAAAAGACTAAGGGGGTTTCCTAGATGGCTTAGTGGTAAAGAATCCTCCAGCAATGCAAGAGACACGAATTCGATACCTGGGTAGGGAAGACCCGTTGGTGAAGGAAATGGCAACCCACTCCAGTATCCCTGCTGGGAAATCCATGGACAGAGGAGTTTGGCTACAGTCCAGTTCAGTTCAGTTCAGTTCAGTTCAGTCGTGTCCGACTCTGCTACCCCATGAATCGCAGCACGCCAGGCCTCCCTGTTCATCACCATCTCTCGGAGTTCACTCAGACTCAGGTCCATCGAGTCAGTGATGCCATCCAGCCATCTCATCCTCGGTCGTCCCCTTCTCCTCCTGCCCCCTAATCCCTCCCAGCATCAGAGTCTTTTCCAGTGAGTCAACTCTTCGCATGAGGTGGCCAAAGTACTGGAGTTTCAGCTTCAGCATCATTCCTTCCAAAGAAATCCCAGGGCTGATCTCCTTCAGAATGGACTGGTTGGATCTCCTTGCAGTCCAAGGGACTCTCAAGAGTCTTCTCCAACACCACATCTCAAAAGCATCAATTCTTCGGCGCTCAGCCTTCTTCACAATCCAACTCTCACATCCATATATCACCACAGGAAAAACCATAGCCTTGACTACATGGACCTTAGTTGGCAAAGTAATGTCTCTGCTTTTGAATATGCTATCTAGGTTGGTCATAACTTTTCTTCCAAGGAGTAAGTGTCTTTTAATTTCATGGCTGGAGTCACCATCTGCAGTGATTTGGGAGCCCCCCAAATTAAGTCTGACACTGTTTCCACTGTTTCCCCATCTATTTCCCTTGACGTGATGGGACTGGATGCCATGATCTTCGTTTTCTGAATGTTGAGTTTTAAGTCAACTTTTTCCCTTTCCTCTTTTACTTTCATCAAGAGGCTTTTGAGTTCCTCTTCACTTTCTGCCATAAGGGTGGTGTCATCTGCATATCTGAGATTATTGATATTTCTCCAGGAAATCTTGATTCCAGCTTGTGTTTCTTCCAGTCAAGCGTTTCTCATGATGCACTCTGCATAGAAGTTAAATAAGCACGGTGACAATAGACAGCCTTGACGGACTCCTTTTCCTATTTGGAACCAGTCTGTTGTTCCATGTCCAGTTCTAACTGTTGCTTCCTAACCTGCATACAGATTTCTCATGAGGAAGATTAAGTGGTCTGATATTCCCATCTCTTTCAGAATTTTCCAAAGTTTCTTGTGATCCACACAGTCAAAGGCTTTGGCATAGTCAATAAAGCAGAAATAGATGTTTTTCTGGAACTCTCTTGCTTTTTTCATGATCCAGTGGGCAGTCCACCAGGTAGCAAAGAGCTGGACATGACCGGGCAACTGAGCATGCATACACGCAAAAGACTTTCTATTTATTAATAATTTACTAGCTAGAGCTCTGTAAGAGTTGGTTTTTATTGTGGCCCATGAATTCTCTCCCGCAGCCTTGACTTAATCCAGGTCCCAGAGGTGTACTGCATTCACATTTACTACGAGAAGGCAATGGCACCCCACTCCAGTGCTCTTGCCTGGAAAATCCCATGGATGGAGGAGCCTGGTAGTCTGCAGTCCATGGGGTCGCTAAGAGTCGGATACAACTGAATGACTTCACTTTCACTTTTCACTTTCATGCATTGGAGAAGGAAATGGCAACCCACTCCAGTGTTCTTGCCTAGAGAATCCTAGGGACAGGGGAGCCTGGTGGGCTGCTGTCTATGGGGTCACACAGAGTTGGACACGACTGAAGCGACTTAGCAGCAGCAGCAGCAGCACAAACAGCATAGCCAAAGCAGCTCACTGATCACTAAGAAAAATTAATGCTAAAGAAAAATATCAGGTCATAAAAGAAGAACAGGAGTAGGCCCTTCTTACAGATGAAAAAAGCAGTTTGAAGACAGCTCCAGAGATTTGGCCAAAACCCCACCACTATGTATAAAACTAGCAGAGATGGTCCTAGAACCTATGCCTCCCAGCCCCACATTATTCTTATTTTCACAGTACGGGGTGAGAAGGACTGCTTTGGCAAGATGACCCAAGGTGAAGACTGCACAGCTAGTGTATCACTTAGGATTAGGTTCAGTTGTCAAATAACAGAAAAAAATTATATATATATATTTTAAATATATATATATATATATATATATATATATATATATATATATAGGTACTTCCCTGGTGGCTCAGAGGTTAAAGCGTCTGCCTGCAATGCAGGGGACCTGGGTTTGATACCCAGGTCGCAAAGATCCCCTGGAGAAGGGAATGGCAACCCACTCCAGTATTCCTGCCTGGAGAACCCCATGGACAGAAGAGCCTGGTGGGCTACATTCCATGGGGTTGCAAAGAGTTGGACATGACTGCGTGACTAACACACACACACACTTCTACAAAAATAGAAATAAAAAGTCCAAGCCTAGCATGGAGACTCAATAATATCATTGGGCCATCCAGGCTCCTTCCAGCTTCCCTACCCATCTTCCTTAGGGAGCATCCCCTGTCCTCTTGTTGTCATGATGACTTCCAGATTTTCAGCCATTATATCTATGTGTCAGGCAAGAAAGGATGAACTAAAAGAAATAGGCACTCAAGCCAGCTTAGTTAGTCCACTCTAAAGAACTTTCCCCCAAATCTCCATTACATGCCTTCTGTTTGCCCCCTAATTGACTAGAACTGAGCTATAATTATGTCTAGCTTCAGAGGAGGTAGATATATTACCGCCCTGGATAAAACTCCGGGTTCTGTGAGTAAGCAAGGAAAACACATTTTCATCAGTCAACTAGCAGTCTCCCTGATGGCAAGGGTGGGCTCTGGGTGCCACCAGGGGCCAATCCTATTCTATCACATGGGAAAAATATACAGAGGAAGCAGTCAAATCCCATGGAAAACCCTCAGGCCTCATTTTACTTAATCATTTTCAGCCTTTCAAACACTGATTCCTCCCTCCTTATTGAGCCCCCACTTCTCCTTTGGCTTTGGGAAACCATACCCCAATTTCTCCTCAGTGTCCTTGGCTAGGTTCTCTTTCCCTCCTGACCTCTCACACTGGGCAGACTCAGGGCTCAGGCTTCGAGTGGCTTCTCAATGTAGTCCTCTCCGTGGAGGTCTCAGCCAGCCCGACTTTATATAACCTTTATATAATAAAGACTCCCCAGTTTTTATCTCTAGTTCTGCCCTTTATCTTCTGGTCTCTATCTGTGCCTGAAATCTCCCCTTAGTTTTCACTGGCCTCTCAATACTAACAAGTCAAAACCCGAAGTCTGTATGCAGGCCCCGAAACTGATTTCTCCCCAGTGTTCTCCACCTGCAGAATCACACCACCATTCACACGCTCAAGCCCAAAGCCTCAGTGTCACTCTTAACTTCTCCCACCCGAATGCCAGAACTTCGAAGCACATCTAGCAACCTCTCACCAAGTTCAGAGCCACATTCCTGGTCCAAACCACCATCACACCATCTCTCAGCAGTGTGCACAACTGCCTCCACTGGTTTCCCCGTGTGTTGGTCAATTTTTTTGTGTCCACTTGACTGGGTCATGGGGTGTCCACATCTTTGGTTACACAAGTTTCTGGGTGTGACTATGAGGTTATTTCTGGGTGAGATTAACATTCAAGTCAGTAGGCTGGACACAGCAGATCTCCCTCCTCATTGTGAGTGGGCCTCATACAATTCACTGGAGACCTGAATAGAAGAAAAAACCCTGAGCAGAAGAGAATCTGCTCTCTCAGCCTGTTTTCAGCCCGAGTCTTTGGTCTTCTCTCAACTTTGGACTCGGACTTGGGATCTCCAGCTTGTGACTACAGATCATGGGACTTTTCAGCTTCTGTAACAATGTGACCCAATTCCGAACAAACAGACAAATAAATTCACTCATTCATTCACTCCTTCTATTGGTTCTTTTTCCCTAAAGAACCCAGAATCCTTTACTTTGCTTCATTCCTTCTCTCCTATAGTCAATTTTTCACACTGCAGCCAGAGTGAGATTTTTTAAATGTAAATCAGGTTCTGCCCTTTTGCTCAAAAGTCGCCAGTGGCTTATGGGATGTTCATTATCTTCGCTAGCTGCATCTCTGTTCTTCCCTCACCCATGCTCCTACAGTTACACTGATCTGCTTGCTGTTTCTTACACACACCAAGCATATTCCTGCCACAAAGCCTTTATCCCAGCTGTTCCCCATTCCTACAGTGCTCTGCCTTCAGATCTTCACATTGCTTGTCCCCCCCAGGTGACTCAGGTCTCTGCTCCTAAGCTGTCTCTTCCAGGAAGTCTTTCCTGCTGGCTGATCTTATCATTCTTCATCCTCTTACTCTGCTGCTGCTGCTGCTGCTAAGTCGCTTCAGTCGTGTCCAACTCTGTGTGACCCCATAGACGGCAGCCCACCAGGCTCCCCCGTCCTTGGGATTCTCCAGGCAAGAACACTGGAGTGGGTTGCCATTTCCTTCTCCAATGCATGAAAGTGAAAAGTGAGAGTGAAGTCGCTTAGTCATGTCCGACTCTTAGCGACCCCATGGACTGCAGCCCACCAGGCTCCTCCATCCATGAGATTTTCCAGGCAAGAGTACTGGAGTGGGGTGCCATTGCCTTCTCCGCTACCTTATTTTATTTTCATAACAAATATCACTACATAATATGATGGTATCTATCGATTTACTTATTTGTCTTCTCCATGAGAATGTTTACTCCATGAAAGCAGGGATTTTGGTTTGTTCAGCACTACTTTATCCCCAGTGCCTGGTTATGTAGTCAGTTGCAATGGACTGAATATTAATGTCTCCTCTGCCAAATTCACATGGGAAAGCCCTAAAGCCCAATGTAATGGTATTAGGAGGTGAGACCTTTCAGAAGTAGAGGGCAGCAAAATTTGCTACCCTAAAATAACTCTTTGGCCTGTGGATTATTTTGAGCTAAAAACAATCAAAGCCCAAAAGACTCAGGAAGAAACTTTGACCTTCTTCCTAACACCATCACCTGTAGATAGAGGACTTGTTCTAGGGAAGGAGCTACCACCATAGGTAACTGTAGTGTGAACTAAGTGTGTAGACAGGGAAGAACCTAGCAAAGTCTGTATGTCAAAATTCCTCTCTGGGTCCTATTGTCTCTGCAGGGCTCAGCAAATACCTGTTTACCAAACAGTTGCTTTTCCATCTCGATGTGTATTGCTTTCCTCCACTTTGAGTTCCTAGACCACTACCCACAACACCTTCTTTTGTCTTTAGCTGAAGATTGTACTTAAGGTGAGGGCTTCAACTATGTTGGCAAACTTCTTAGTTTTCCTGGACCTCACCTGTGTATACATGTTATTAAACTTTGATTTTCTCCTGTTAATCTGTCTCATGTCATTTAATTCTAAGACCAGCCCAAAGAACCTAGAAGGGTAGAAGAAACTTTCTTCTGCTCTGACAGAATTAGGTCATGAGGGGGAAGGTCTTGTGAATGACACTGGTGCTCTTAATGAAGGGACCCCAGAGAGCTCTCTCACCCTCTTTCTGCCAGGCAAAGATATAACAAGAGCGCAGCAGTCTGTGAACCAGAGCAGGCTTTCACTAGAACCTCATCACATTTGTACGTTGGTCTCAGACTATTAGCCTCCAAAGCTGTGAGAAATAAATGTTTGTTGTTTAAATACCCAGTTGATGGTAATTTGTTGTAGAATCCCAAACTAAGTCATAGCACTCAATAAAATTTGTTGATTGAGAGAGTGAATTCATAAGATTAAAAAAAAAAAAAAAAAACACGCTTTAGGAGACACTAACCATAATAAGACTGTAAGTTTTTCCTAGAGAGGATTATACAGGGCTTCAGAACTTTATTCTTTAGCTTACCCTGAAATCCGAAGAGACAGGTGTATCAAGCTGGCCATAATCTAAAAGGAATCCTCTGATGAAAGACATAATATGCTCTATTTATGTTAATACGAATTCCTTCCGTCTTACAGTAAGCCCTGCTAACTTTCAACAATATAATCCCTATCCAGCAGGCGATGGAAAGTCTAGAAAGTGAGATGGAAAGGTCTTGCTTTCTCTTCCAAATGGCACTGAAAATATAACCCAAGTATAAGCCTAAGAAACATGAGACGAAGTGTTCTGTTCTAATTTATGTAGGCTGTTGCTAATATTGAATTTTAGGACCTGACTGGGTTCCTGACATCAAACTGTCTGTAGCAGGAGGGGTAAGGAAAGCAGGGGCTTTCTGACCAAGCTGTGCTTTTTGAACGGAGATGCAAGGCATGTGTAAGAAGGGCACAAATGTAGTGTAGAAATCAGTGCACATGTGGCAAAGTGAGAAGTAAGAGCAATTAGCATCATGGTAATGGTTCCAGAAAAGTCAGTGACCATAGAAAGTCAAGACCTCAATGATAAGGAAAAAAATACCCTATCAGGAGTGGAAAAGTGCTGGAAGAGAAAGTTACAAAAGATTCATTGCTGTTAAAGCTTCTTAAACACTAGTTCACATTTCTTGAGATTGTGTGTATAAACATGAAAGAAAGCACTAGAAAACACCATGAACAATTTTTTTTACTATTTTTTACAGTGAGGAATATATCTTAGTAGACACTAACCCCAGAATCAACAAAAGAGAATGACTAATTATGTAAAAAATGCTACAGAAAAAACTTATAAAAAATTAGAACGCAGGTAACAAACTGGAAAAAATATTTGTCTAATGTATGACCAAGTGTGAATTTCCTTGGTATATAAAAACCCACAATTAATCAATAGTTAAAGTGACTAGCCCAGTGACAAGAAGTAGACTGCTTATAAGCATAATCATTTTGAATAAGCAAGCTGAACTCACTGGGCATAAGCAAAAATATAATTTTTATTTTTCCAAAAGTTGCTGTGAACTGTACTGTCTTTTTTTTAAATTGAAGTATAGTTGATTTACAATATTGTGTTAGTTTCAGTATATAGCAAAGTGATTCAGTTTTATATAGATAGATAGATAGATAGGGCTTTCCTGGTGGCTTAATCAGTAAAGAATCTGCCTGCAATGATGAGATCACCTGCAATGCAGGAGGTACAGTTCAACTCCTCGGTCGGGAAGATCCCCTGGCAAAGGAAATGGCAACCCACTCCATTATTCTTGCTTGGAGAATCCCATGGACAGAGGAGCCTGGCAGGCCACAGAACATAAGGTCACGAGTAGACATGATTCAGTGACTAAATAACAGTGTATATAAATATACACTTTTTTTCAGATTATTTTCCTGAACTGTGTGGTCCTGAGTCACACCCCCTCTTCCCTTGTTCCCTATCGACACTTGTTAATAGAAAAACTTAGCAACATGTCAACCTAACTCTGAAAGTCTTCAGTCATTCAAGCAATCTCATTTTAGTTCTTTTATTCTAGTTCTCATTCTACTTGTTTCATTTTAGTTCTTTTATTCTTAGTCATGTTCACTTGTAAAGTTTCAGCCTCCTAAGCAATGGAAATCTTAATTTGTAAAACTTCAGTATCATATGCAGTCCACCCAGCCCCCCGTCCAGCACAGGCTGAATGGTAACTGGAAGTGGAGGGGGTGATCGGCTCTCTCACACACTCCTGCTCCGTGACCTCTGCTCCCTGACTGCTAAGGAGGTAGGAAGGAATGTTTCTGCTCAGGCCAAGCTTGTCCCTTCCTGTTGGTTGTTGCCACCTCTTTCTCTAACGCTGGTTGGCCTTGGTTTTCATAAACAAGGTGAAGACCAGAGTCAGCTCCCCAGTGGAAATGTGTCATTCAATTTTTCTACCAAGACTCCTTTCTGGGGCTTCATCTAGAAAGCTGCCACTCTGCGAGCCTAGGTAAGGCCTGACCCCTTCCGTCATGCCTCCATCACCACCACATCAGCCTCAGGGACAGGAGATCCACCTCCGAACCCTTCTGGATGAGGCTTCTCGATCCTCCCTTTCAAGGAAACCTCCTCTCAGTGAAACAGGAGGTTGGAAAATCCTACCCACTATGGTGAAGATCTTTTAAGTGATTTTTATTTTGAAACTTAGGTCTTAAAAGCCTAAAATTAGGGGGTAGGATGAATTGGGAGAATAGGAGTGACTTATATACACTCCTATGTATAAAATAGGTAATTATAAAATAAGTATCTATTGAGAACCTGATGTGGAGCACAAGGAACTCTGCTCAGTGCTCTGTGCTGACCTAAATGGGAAGGAAATTCCCCAAAGAGGGGATGTATGTATATATATGCTGGATTCACTTTACCATATAGCAGAAACTAACACAACATTATAGAGCAGCCATACCCCAAGAAAAATAAAAATAAACAACCAGGCCAAAAAAAAAAAAAGAACGAAATGTGTGAACTACTTACTAGTAGCCAGGAGGTGGTAGAGATGTGCTCTCACCCTCCCAGGGAAGGCTCCCTCCAAGTTTCTTTCCAGCCACAGCTGTAGGGCTGCTGCCTACCTTACAATGAAGTTCCTCAGTTGCTCAGTCCCACCTGACTCTTTGTGACCCCATGGACTGTAGCCCGCCAGGCTCCTCTGTCCATGGAATTCTCTAGGCAAGAATATTGGAGTGGGTTGCCATCTCTTCCTCCAGGCGATCTTCCCGACTCAGGGACCAAATCTGTGTGCCCCATGTCTCCTGTATTAGCGGGTGGATTCTTTATCACTGAGCCACCAGGAAACATGCTCCCCTGCCCCCAACCCTGTCCTTATAATGAAACTGCTCTTTTAAAAGACTGGTCAGTAGCCTCAAAAGTAATACTCTGATTGTAATCTGCTCCCTCTTCCTTGCTTCAATCAAAAACTGTTCTAGTAAGAAACTCACTACACTCTCAAAGCCTCAAGCTTTCAGTTTGCATTTAAAGAAGAATATAGCTGTACACTGACATCAACCTCTGTTCCCAGAGGCAAGTATATGAGAAATCTCATCTCTGTTTTTGAAATATGTTAAAATACATTAGCTTGGTTTTTTTGTACCTTCTCTTTCCTTCCATTCTGCTTTTAGGTCACAGGAATCTTTTGGAGCTAAGGCTTAAATCACGAGGACTATGACTTCTTTGACCAAGACCTGGCAACAGACATGTGCTTGCACCCCAAGCACCTCCTAAGTACACAGCCCTGAAGCAGAACCATGGCCCTGCTCCTTCAACACCTCAGCTCTCTCCTCTCCTCAAGCCAAGGGGCAGAATCTCAGTCATCACCTGGTCCTGACCCTTCCCCTCAAGCCCTAAGCTCCTCAGTTGATAAAAATATCTAGGAAAAGTACAAATCAGAAAAGTCCCCAGTCTTCCACAGGCCTCGGCTGTTCACCCTTCTCCATGCTCCATCAGAGGCAGTGGAGAGCACAGCCTGTTACAGGCAAGCATGGGGGGTGGAGAGGGGAAATTAGGTAAGAATATGAATTATACAACTAATTCACCAAAATATTTCCAACCAGGTCCCGTCCTTGTGCTCTGTTTTCTCAGTGCTCAACTGGACGTTAAGGTGCCCCTCACAATGTGACGTCAGGGCACATTTCCGAGGAAGTAAGATATGCTGGCTTGTGATTTCATAAAAGGGACCTTAGATGCCAACCTCTATGAATCAGGCTTCAAGAAGGGTGGTGAAAAGGAGGGAGACTCCATTTTACATAATCTATCGTTACTCCTGAAAGAAAGGCAAGGCCAAAGAATGCTCAAACTACCGCACAATTATACTCATCTTAATTAGACACAACTGATGCGACTTAGCAGCAGCAGCAGCACAGAAACTCTGCAAGCCAGGCTTCAGCAACACATGAACCGCGAACTTCCAGATGTTCAAGCTGGTTTTATTTTCAAGGCAGAGGAACCAGAGATCAAATTGCCAACATCCACTGGATCATCGAAAAAGCAAGAGACTTCCAGAAAAACATCTATTTCTGCTTTACTGACTATGCCAAAGCCTTTGACTGTGTGGATCACAATAAACTGGAAAATTCTGAAAGAGATGGGGATACCAGACCACCTGACCTGCCTCTTGAGAAATCTGTATGCAGGTCAGGAAGCAACAGTTAGAACTGGACATGGAACAACAGACTGGTTCCAAATAGGAAAAGAAGTACGTCAAGGCTGTATATTGTCACCCTGCTTATTTACCTTATATGCAGAG
Organism: Nanger dama; assembly: GCA_917880005.1. NCBI lineage: Eukaryota > Metazoa > Chordata > Mammalia > Artiodactyla > Bovidae > Nanger > Nanger dama. The sequence goes on from CAKJTW010000007.1 coordinate 46,804,368, forward strand.
TACATCATGACAAAATGCTGGGCTAGAAGAAGCACAAGCTGGAATCAAGGTTGCCGGGAGAAAGATCAATGACCTCAGATACGCAGATGACACCACCCTTATGGCAGAAAGTGAAGAGGAACTAAAAAGCCTCTTGATGAAACTGAAAGAGGAGAGTGAAAAAGTGGACTTAAAGCTTAACATTCAGAAAACTAAGATCATGGCATCTGGTCCCATCACTTCATGGGAAATAGTTGGGGAAACAGTGGAAACAGTGGCTGACTTTATTTTGGGGGCTTCAAAATCACTGCAGATGGTGGTTGTAGCCATGAAATTAAAAGACACTTACTCCTTGGAAGGAAAGTTATTGAAAAGCAGAGACATTACTTTGCCAACAAAGGTCCGTCTAGTCAAGGCTATGGTTTTTCCAGTAGTCATGTATGGATGTGAGAGTTGGACTATAAAGAAGGCTGAGCACTGAAGAATTTGATGCTTTTGAACTGTGGTGTTGGAGAAGACTCTTGAGGGTCCCTTGAACTGCAAGGAGATCCAACCAGTCCATTCTGAAGGAGATCAGTCCTGGGTGTTCATTAGAAGGACTGATGTTGAAGCTGAAACTCTAAAACTTTGGACACCTGATGTGAAGAGCTGACTCATTTGAAAAGACCCTGATACTGGGAAAGATTGAGGGCAAGAGGAGAAGGGGGATGACAGAGGATGAGATGGTTGGATGGCATTACCAACTCAATGGACATGAGTTTGGGTAAACTCCAGGAATTGGTGATAGACAGGGGAGGTCTGGCGTGCTGCAGTTCATGGGGTCGCAAAGAGTTGGACATGACTGAGCAACTGAACTCAACTGAACTTACTCCTGAAGTCTGTAAAATAATCTACTAATTTGTCTACTTTGAAGTTTTCACTTGGGTTGAATTCATAGATATTTAGAAGTAAAATAATTGGACAAGAGTAGATGGTTCAAATGCACAGCTAATGTGGTTTCAATCCTCTTTCTACATCTTTTGACTTACCTGACTAGCTGCCGTTCCTGGTTCAGGATAGGGCTTCTACTGTTTATGAATATGCAAGTTATACCATCATCTGTTTGTGCAATCTAAGGGGTTCAAAAGTTTCACCCCATGAACAGAGCCATCTCTATCAACCTGTCATTGCTGTCTGAAATTTTGCTCATTAACCATTTATTTCTTTGTAATAAGTAATGTCTCTAGGACAGCTAAGATGTCCTTTTAAAAGGCAACTATTTTTTCAAATGCAATTATTAACCTTGGGAAAAAGAACACTTTTATGTGATGTGAATTTATCTGATTGCTTTTAATTTGAAAGGAGCAACAAATACCCTGACTCCACTGATGTTCTTGGGAATATAGACCATGAATACTGGGGAAATGGGGTGTAATTAATACATCCCCAGCCTTGACATGACTGCTACAATCAATAAGGCCACCTTTTTAAAAGTATCCATAATTCAAAGACACAGAATCTTCATCCTTTAGATTCTAGTAACTCTACATTTTTTCAACCTTAACCCAGAGGTAGGGTGACTTGAGTGAGAGCCTTCCCGCCAACTCACAGTGAAAATGTAGTGTGAGTCAAAAAGTATCTCTGTGGCCTTAAGCCACTGAAAGTGTTGGATTTATTCATTACTGGCACAGTCTAACCTTTTCCTTTGTCCACCCACCCCCTCCACCGGAGAGTTTGCCTCCCTAATGCAATCTCTGGAAATCAATGAGGAATGTTCGCGTGGTCCCCAGATCCCCTCTGGCTGTTGTTTGTCCCTTCCGCTGTGCTTTGATCTGTTGCTGCTACTGTGTCAGACGCAGAAGTTATCTCTTGACATTTTGTAGGTTCTGCTGATCTGCTTCTGTGGGCTGCTCTCCTCCTCTGACTCCTTGTCTTCCTTCTCCTCTCCTCCTCTTTCTGCCCTGTCCTCTTCACCACTTTCTTCCTTGCCCCTTTGCCAACTCTCCAAGGTTATGTTAATTATATTAATAGAAGAAAGGAGAAAAAATACGATCATCCCAATGAAACAGAAAAAAGCATTTAAAAATTCCAATACTCACTTATGATTAAAAACTTTTAACACACTAGAAGCAAGTTTCCTCAGTCTATAAAACAGTTTCTATAAAAACTCTACTAGTTAACATCATCGTTAATTTGAAAGACTGAGTTCCTTTCCTCTGAGATCAGGAATGAGAGATTTCCACTCCAACCAGTTTTCGTGGTTAATTGTATATGTCAGCACACACACATAAATCTATTTCTCTGGAGAACCCTGGCTAATACATCACTCTATTCACCAGTGTACTAGAGATCCTAGCCAGTGCACAAGGCAATCAAAATAATGTAAAGGCATATACACTGGAATGTAAAAGCACACAGATTGTCAAAAAAAAAAAAAAAAAAGAGGTACAACTATATGTACTTACAGATGATACAATCTTCTGTGTAGAAAATCCTAAGGAACCTATAAAATTTATTAGAATCACTGAGTTTAGCAGTACCACAGGATGAAAAATTAGTGTATACAAATCAATTGTACACTAGCAACCAACAACTGAAAATGAAGTTAAGAAAACAAATATAGTCATAATAGCATCAAAAGGAATAAAATACTTAGGAATATCTTTAACAAAAGAAATGTAAGACCTATACAATGAAAATAATATAGCATTGCTGAAAAAAATGTAAAAGATATAAAATTGAAAAGATCTACATAAATGGAAAGATATAGTACACTCACAGAATAGAAGACATCATATTGTTAAGACTGCAGTTCTTCCCAAGGTGATCTATAGATTCAACACAATCCCAGTTGAAATCCCACTTTTTTGGAGAAATTGATAAGATAACTGGTTTTAGAAAAGGCAGAGGAACCAGAGATCAAATTGCCAACATCTGCTGGATCATGGAAAAAGCAAGAGAGTTCCAGAAAAACATCTATTTCTGCTTTATTGACAATGCCAAAGCCTTTGACTGTGTGGATCACAATAAACTGTGGAAAATTCTGAAAGAGATGGAAATACAAGACCACCTGACCTGCCTCTTGAGAAATCTGTATGCAGGGCAGGAAGCAGCAGTTAGAACTGGACATGGAACAACAGACTGGTTCCAAATAGGAAAAGGAGTATGTCAAGGCTGTATATTGTCACCCTGCTTATTTACCTTATATGCAGAGTACATCATGACAAAATGCTGGGCTGGAAGAAGCACAAGCTGGAATCAAGAATGCCGGGAGAAATATCAATGACCTCAGATATGCAGATGACACCACCCTTATGGCAGAAAGTGAAGAGGAACTAAAAGCCTCTTGATGAAAGTGAGACTGGAGAGTGAAAAAGTTGGCTTAAAGCTCAACATTCAGAAAAGGAAGATCATGGCATCTGGTCCCATCACTTCATGGGAAATAGATGGGGAAACAGTGGAAACAGTGTCAGATTTTATTTGGGGGGGGCTTCAAAATCACTGCAGATGGTGATTGTAGCCATGAAATTAAAAGACAGTTATTCCTTGGAAGAAAAGTTATGACCAACCTAGATAGCATATTCAAAACCAGAGACATTACTTTGCTGACTAAGGTCCATGTAGTCAAGGCTATGGTTTTTCCTGTGGTCATGTATGGATGTAAGAGTTGGACTGTGAAGAAGGCTGAGCACTGAAGAATTGATGCTTTTGAACTGTGGTGTTGGAGAAGACTCTAGAGAGTCCTTGGACTGCAAGGAGATCCAACCAGTCCATTCTGAAGGAGATCAGCCCTGGGACTTCTTTGGAAGGAATGATGCTGAAGCTGAAACTCCAGTACTTTGGCCACCTCATGCGAAGAGTTGACTCACTGGAAAAGACTCTGATGCTGGGAGGGACTGGGGGCAGGAGGAAAAGGGGACAACAGAGAATGAGATGGCTGGATGGCATCACTGACTCGATGGACGTGGGTCTGAGTGAACTCTGGGTGTTGGTGATGGACAGGGAGGCCTGGTGTGCTGTGATTCATGGGGTCGCAAAGAGTCGGACACAACTGAGTGACTGAACTGAGCTGAACTGAGCCTTAAAATATATAATGCAAAGGATCTAGATTAACCAAAATATTTTTTAAAAAGAACAAGTTTCAAACTTACTGTCAAGTTGCAGTAATAAGACAGTGTGATATTGGCATGCTGGCTGCTGCTGCTGCTAAGTCGCTTCAGTTGTGTCCAACCCTGTGCGACCCCCATAGACGGCAGCCCACCAGGCTCCCCCATCCCTGGGATGCTCCAGGCAAGAACACTGGAGTGGGTTGCCATTTCCTTCTCCAATGCATGAAAGTGAAAAGTGAAAGTGAAGTCGCTCAGTCGTGTCCGACTCTTAATGACCCCATAGACTGCAGCTCACCAGACTCCTCCATTCATGGGATTTTCCAGGCAAGAGTACTGGAGTGGGGTGCCATTGCCTTCTCCAGATATTGGCATAAAGACAGACATATTAGATTAAAGACAGATAATAGAGACTGTGTAGGCAATTAGACAGAGTAAAGACATGTAATAGAGCTCAGAAATAATACTGCACATTTACAGTAAATTGATAACTGACAATGGTGGTAGGCAATTCAGTGTTGAAAGGGTAATAAAGCTCTCTGTGCTATTCAACTGGATACACATATGCAGAGAAATCAAAGCTTAGATCTTTATGACACACCATACACAAAAATCAACTCACCGTGCATCATAGATCTAAATTTTGAGAGCTAAAAAATTTCTAGAAAATTTCTAAATGATAACAGAAAAAAACTTTTATGATCATATGATCTTGGCATAGGCAAAGATTTCTTAGAAACTGAAAACATGATCTGTAAAAGATAAAAACTGATAAATAGGATTACATTAAAGTGGAAAACTTTTGCTTTTAAAATAACACGAAGAGAATGAAATGATAGCCACAGACTGGGAGAAGTATATATAGACCATATATAATAAAGCAATTTCTGATAAAGGACTTGTTTCTACTATAAAGGATGTTATAGCTCAATAATAGGAAGACAATCTAATTTTTTAAATTAGCAAAACATTGGAAAAGACATTTCACCAAAGAAAACACACATAAGGACAATAAGCACGTGAAGATATTCTCAACACTGTTAGTCATTAGCTAATGCAAATTAAAATCAGGAAATGCCACTTCACAGCTATTAGATTTGCCATAGTGAAAAAGGCTTTCAATACCAAATGTGGCTGAAGATATGGAAAGTGTAACTGGCTAGAATATACAACGGTATAGTCACTTTAGGAAATAGTCTAGCAGTTTCTTAAAAAGTTAAGCATAGGCATACCTGATGACTCTGCAGTTCCATTCTTAGCCTTGACGCAAGGGAAATGAAAATATATGCTTACACAAACACTTGTACATGAAGGCTGATAATAGCATTTTTCATAGTAGCCTCAAATTGGAAGCAACCAAATGTCCTAGCATCTGATGAATGAATAAAGAAAGGAACTATGGCCTGTCCTTACATGGAACACAATCCACTCCAGTGGACTGTGTCCCATGGAAAATTCCATGGATAGAGGAGCCTGGTGTGCTACAGTCCATGGGGCTACAAGAGAGTCAAGACACAACTGAGCACTCATGCACACTTAGAGTAACATGCGTGAAGCTTAGGAACACTATGCTAAGGAAAAGCAGCCAGACACAAGCAACTACAAATTGAGAATGGTTCTGTTTACCTGAAATGGAGGGCGAGAAAGAAACTTGATCAGAGGACCCGTCAGTATCGTGGGCAGCGGTCTTAGAGGGCTTCAGAGAAGACCACTGCTGAGCTCCCTAGGGCTGACTGGCACCGGGTGCTGAGCCTGCGGAGGGTGGGGGATGAATTCCCTGGGTGTAGTGGCAGAAGACACCCAGGAAAAGAACACCTGCCCCACCTCCCGGGCTGGAGGCAGAACACTGATGCGCAGGCGCCTGGCTGTGGGCTCCCACAAGCAGCTCAAGGCCAAGGGCCAGCGATGGATTTTCATGATCCCAAGAGCCACACTTGTCCTGCCCCAGCCATGCCTCTGTGAGTGTAACCAAGTGATTACTGACATCGACACGGGAGGTAAAGGTTGGAGCAAAAAAAAAGCTGCCACCTTTCCTATCACCAGGGTTGTGTTAAGACAAATCTCACATGAGGCACTGTAGACAGTTCTCCCTGTTCTTAAAATGAAAATATTAAAAGGAAGCAAATATCATTTCTAACGAAGAGGGACTTTTGACAGGATATTTGCAGACATGGCATGTCCTGTGTTTTGTAGCAATGCAGGTGTCTCTGACGGGCTGCACTGATCTCTCCGTACCTTGCTTAGCAAGCACAGACAATAATCAGAGTCAGCTGATGCCACCTACTTCCCAGAAAATAGGAAGCCCTGCTGACAGGGGAGTCAAGGAGTCTCCAGCTCCACACAAGGATCTGACCCAAGGTTTTCCTAAGAGTGCACGTGCAGGTAATTTCAGATATTCCTGTAAGTTGGCGCATTTCACACACAGTTGTCTAAATACGGGAATCAGGCTGAGTGAAAACAATGCTTCCCTGGAAAGGTGACAGTTACAAGGTTAGAACAAGGTTAGAGTTTCAGGGACTGGAAAGAAAGAAATGGACTAAGGGGGTCAGACCTTAAGCACAGATCTGATTAAAAGAACCATTTACAAAACTACCATTGGTGGTTGTTGCTGTTCAGTAGCTAAGTCATGTCTGATTCTCTGTGACACCATGGACTACAGCCATTGGTATCAGACCCTAAAGAAATTTTAGAACAAGTTTCTTTCCCAAACCTCTACGGTGATCAGATAGAACTTCTATATTCATGAAAACAAATTTAAAACATACAAGAAAGCTGATTATGTCTAGAGAAGTGACAAAGCCTGCCAGTAACTTACAGTCTCTGATTTTTGCTCCTAAATTAAGAAACAGATTTTGAACAAATGTTCAGGGCTATCATCATAAATACCAAGTGCTAATATATCAAAGTGATTTGTTCATTAAGACAAAGTTAATCCCCGCGCCCCCCACCCCCCGCCAAAAAAAAACCACAAAAGCCTGGGTTTGGAACAGGAAGTCCTTAGACTGTCTGCCCTATGCTGATGCCATCACCAGCTTAGAAGCCCACACAATTTGGACAGGAAAGAGAAGATTCTATACACTCATTATTCATGGTCTCGGTTTTAAACTGTTGTCTTCCTAACATTCTCATCACCTTGGTCCATCATGCTTTCAAGCACTTTGGCCATGAACATTGCTTCTTTTTTCCCTTTATCTTACTTGACATCACTGTTAACTCTGTTCATTTCCTGTATGAGATCATTAGTTCTCCTTAAGAGGATGGGGTTAACATGCCTTAAAGGTTGGCCCAAAGCTGGTCTACCTCGGCGCTGGCCAGTGGGAGTGGTGCCACCACAGGGCTCACCCGTGAACAAGAGCTGGTCTGGACAGCAACCAACATACCTTTCATTTGAAGAAACTGTTCTTCAGGAATGGCAGATAGGAAAATAACTTATAATCAAAAAATACTGCTTTGGCAAATTAAAACACTAACAAAAATCTTCCTTGGGCCAGAATACAGCAAAAGATGGCCTGCAATCCGAGGCAATGTATGTCTTTAGAAAGTTTATTTAAAAGCCCACTAGTTAGTAATGATAGTTTGGACAAACCTAGACAGCATATTAACAAGCAGAGACATCACTTTGCCAACAAAGGTCCTCAGAGTCAATCTATGGTTTTTCCATTAGTCATATGTGGATGTGAGAGTAGGACCATAAAGAAGGCTGAGTGCTGAAGAACTGATGCTTTCAAACTGTGGTGCTGGTGAAGACTCTTGAGAGTCCCTGAACTGCAAGGAGATCAAACTAGTGAGTCCTCTAAAGGAAATCAACCCTGAATATTCATTGGAAGGACTGTGGCTGAAGCTCCAATACTTTAGCCACCTGAGGCAAAAAAGCCAACTCATTGGAAAAAACTCTGATGCTGGGAAAGATTGAAGGCAAAAGGAGAAGGGGCAGCAGAGGATGAGATGGTTAGATAACATCACTGACTCAATGGACATGAGTTTGAGCAAATTTCAGGCTTTCCTGGTGGCTCAAACATTAAAGAATCTGCATGCAATGCAAGAAACCCCCGTTCAGTTCCCTGGAGAAGGGAATGGCTACCTACTTCAGTATTCTTGCCTGGAGAATTCCATGGACACAGGAGCCTAGCAGGCTATAGTCTAAGGGGTTGCAAAGAATCAGATATGACTTAACAACTGAACAACAACAAAATCAGTAATGGAGAGGTCACACTGTAAACCCCTTTCCACGATCATGCCTCCTTCTACAGAAAATTGCTCTGCCTCCTGCCTTGCTGCTTAAGTGGCCACAGTTGCATGACACTGCCCTGACACTCTTGGCCTCAGCAGACTAGGAAAGAAGTGAATATCTCACCCAAAGCGGCCACATTCCAAGGCTGGCCTGGCACCAAAAGATAAGCTGAGCGTGTTTGTTTCCTGCTGCTGCTGCTGCTAAGTAGCTTTAGTCGTGTCTGACTCTGTGTGACCCCATAAATGGCAGCCCACCAGGCTCCCCCGTCCCTGAGATTCTCCAGGCAAGAACACTGGAGTGGGTTGCCATTTCCTTCTCCAATGCATGAAAGTGAAAAGCGAAAGTGAAGTCGCTCAGTCGTGTCCGACTCTTTGCGACCCCATAGACTGCAGCCCACCAGGCTCCTCCATCCATGGGATTTTCCAGGCAAGAGTACTGGAGTGGGGTGCCATTGCCTTCTCCTAGGTGGCTGTAACAAATGACCACACACTGTGTGGCTTAAAACTGCAGGGATGTATTATCTTACTGTTCTAAGGCTGGAGGTCTGCAATCAAGCTCCAAAGGGTCTAGGGAAGATGCCTTCTTGCAGTTGCTGGTGGTTGCCAACAATCTTGGTTGCTCTTTGGCTTCTAGATGCATTTGTCTCTGTTTTCACATGCTGTTTTCTCTGTGAGTCTTTCCTTTTTTCTGTGTTCTAAGTTGACCTCTTCTTTTAAGGACACCCATCATATTGGACTCAGGACCTACTCAAGTACAGGATGATTTCATTTGAACTTGATTACATCTAAAAGATGTTATTTCCAAATAAGGTCACATTCACGGGTCCTGGGGCTGGAGATGAGGGTGGGGTAGGACTTGGACTTGAATATGTCCTTTCGGGGAACCCACTTCAACCTTCAAATATTGGATCATTCAAAGATTTTCTTTTGGGAATGTGAACTAAGACACAGAACGAATGAGTTGAGAGTGAAGTTCAAAGAGGAATGATGTGGTGAGCTTGAATCAGGGCCATGGCAGCTGAAAGTCATGTGCAAACAGAAGAGTCTTGGGGCAGAAGCCAGGGAGCTGAAGGCAGAGGGAGGAGACAGGAAGAGCCAAAGAGGGGCCCCAGGATGCTCAGGATGGCTCTGAAGCTGCCCAGCAAGCTTGACTGCCACCTGCAAGCCCCCCAACACTATATTCACTGGAAGGACTGATGCTGAAGCTAAAGCTCCAATACTTTGGCCATAATGATGGGAAAGCTTGAGGGCAGGAAAAGGGGGTGACAGAGGATGAGATGCTTGGAGGGTAATATCAACTCAATAGGCATGAGTTTAAGCAAACTCCAGGAGATAGTGAAGGACAGGGAAGCCTGGTGTGCTGTGATCCATGGGGTCACAAAAGTCATATACAACTGAGCGGCTGAACAACAGTGCTATATCAATCCTCTCCACTTAAGGAAACTGCTTTAACAATTCGTTCCTCACAACTGCAGGAGCTAAGATGAAAGTGTCCCAGGAGATCTTCCTTTTAGAGGTGAGAGGACAGAGGCTGGAGAGCTGTGGTGACTCCAGTTCAGGGTTCTGGCTCCCAGTATCTGTCCCTCTGGATGTGCTGGACTGGAATCCAGTGGAATCCAGCCTCAGGCAATGGGAAGACTCTCCTTCTGTACCTTTCTGAAAGAATGATAATTACCCCCAGGAGGCCAGGAACAAGTCAGTTGTCTTCTAAAGTGACCCAGGCCTGGCTATCCTGGAGTCCTGGATACGAAGCCAGTCCCTGGGTGGACATGCAGCTAGGCTTAGACACAGTGATTGCTGGTTATCTATTCCATCAATCTCACAAAGGCATGAAAGGGAAGCTGGTACAGGGCCTGGAATAGGCCAGAATGACTTGGTCAAGGACTGTACTTTTCACTTTCAACCTGGGTGTCCCTTATCCTGTCTCTCCCACCGCTGCCACAGAACAGGCCACTACAAACTTTCCTACTGCTAGTGTGTCTGTGTGTTAGTCGCTTCAGCTGAGTCTGGTTCTTTGTGACCCCATGGACTATGGCCCGCCAGGCTCCTCTGTCCATGGGATTCTCCAGGCAAGCATACTGGAGTGAGTTGCTATGCCCTCTTCCAGGGGCTCTTCCTGACTCAGATATTGAACCACGTGTCTTAGGGCTCCTGCGTTGGCAGGCAGGTTCTTTACCACTAGTGCCACATGAAAGCCCATTTTAATGGCTGGTAAACTCATTTTATTTTAAATTTAAATGCCAAGGGAAAAATTTGGAAGTAAGCAAAGTGTGTTCTTGTGCTGGGGCTCTCCTAAGCCCTGGAGCTCTGAACAGGGCTTTGATTGGACAAGTGAGAATGTGGACCTAAGTGATCTTGGGATCGGGAGGAGGTCCCTCATTTAACCACTGACCTACAACTCCTTGAGACTACCTGGCTCTTGGTCTTAAATACAGAGGTTCTAGAGAAGGGGGGAACCTACCAAATTTGAGACCAACTGCCTGCAGAAATACGTAGGAATTAACTACAGATTATTTTATTTAATACTCAAAACCATGTTAAGAAATAGATTTCACAGTTTAGGAATGAGAGGATCGGAAACATGATGGAGATTTCCAGTATTTGAATTTCTAGTTGAGCAGAATATACTGGGAGATCAATATCATTTGGAACTTTTTATTTTCATCATCTTTTTTCCTTTAGAAGAGAATAAGAAGTTACAGAAATTAAAAAAAAAAAAAAAAGGTAGTGCAGCCTTGGGATCAGTCACAGTTCAGTCACTAGGTCACGTCCACCTCTTTGCGACCCCATGGACTGCAGCACACCAGGCCTCCCTGTCCATCACCAACTCCTGGAGTTTACCCAAACTCATGTCCATCAAGTCAGTGATGCCATCCAATCATCTCATCCTCTGTCATCCCCTTCTCCTCCCTCCTTCAGTTTCCAGCATCAGGGTCTTTTCCAATGAGTTGGTTCTTTGCATCAAGTGGCCAAAGTATTGGAGTTTCAGCTTCAGCATCAGTCCTTCCAATGAACACTCAGGACTGATATCTTTTAGAATGGACTGGCTGAATCTCCTTGCAGTCCAAGGGACTCTCAGGAGTCTTTCCCAACACCACAGTTCAAAAGCAGCAATTCTTCTGTACTCTCTTTGTAGTCCAGCTCTCACATCCATACATGACCACTGGAAAAACCATAGCTTTGACTAGACACACCTTTGTTGGCAAAGTAATGTCTCTGGTTTTTAATATGCTGTCTAGGTTGGTCATAACTTTCTTTCCAAAGAGAAAGCGTCTTTTATTTTCATGGCTGCAGTCACCATCTGCAGTGATTTTGGAGCCCAAAAAGAAAGTCTCTCACTGTTTCCATTGTTTCCCCATCCATTTGCCATGAAGTGATGGGACTAGATACCATGATCTTCGTTTTCTGAATGTTGAGCTTTAAGCCAACTTTTTCACTCTCTTCTTTCACTTTCATCAAGAAGCTTTTTAGTTCCTCTTCACTTTCTGCCATAAGGGTAGTGTTATCTGCATATCTGAGATTATTGATATTTCTCCTGGCAATCTTGATTCCAGCTTGTACTTCATTCAGCCAGCCCAGCATTTCACATGATGTACTCTGCATGTAAGTTAAATAAGTAAGGTAACAGTATACAGCCTTGACGTACTCCTTTCCCAATTTGGAACCAGTCTGTTGTTCCATGTCCAGTTCTAACTGTTGCTTCTTGACTTGCATACAGATCTTTCAGAAGGCAGGTCAGGTGATCTGATATTTCCATCTCTTTCAGAATTTTCCAGTTTCTTGTGATCCACACAGTCAAAGGCTTTGGCATTGTCAATAAGGCAGAAATAGATGTTTTTCTGGAATTCTCTTCCTTTTTCAATGATCCAGCAGATATTGGCAATCTGATCTCTGGTTCCTTTGCCTTTTCTAAATCCAACTTGAACATCTGGAAGTTTACAGTTCATGTATTGTTGAAGCCTGGTTTGGAGAATTTTGAGCATTACTTTACTAGTGTGTGAGATGACTGCAATTGTGCAGTAGTTTGAGCATTCTTTGGCATTGCCTTTTTTGGGATTGGAATGAAACTGACCTCTTCCAGTCCTGTGGCTACTGCTGAGATTTCCAAATTTTCTGGCATACTGAGTGCAGCACTTTCACAGTATTATTTTTCAGGATTTGAAATAGTTCTACTGGAATTCCATCACCTCCACTAGCTTTGTTCATAGTGATGCTTTCTAAGGCCTACTTGACTTCACATTCCAGTATGTCTGGCTCTAGGTGAGTGATCACCCATTATGGTTATCTGGGTCATGAAGATCTTTGTCATATAGTTCTGTGTATTCTTGCCACTCCTTCTTAATATCTTTTCCTTCTGTTAGGTCCATACCGTTTTTGCCCTTTATTGTGCTCATCATTGCATGAAATATTCCCTTGGTATTTCTAATTTCCTTGAAAAGATCTCCAGTCTTTTCCATTCTATTGTTTTCCTCTATTTCTTTGCGTTGATCACTGAGGAAGGCTTTCTTATCTCTCCTTGCTATTCTTTGGAACTCTGCATTCAAATGGGTATATCTTTCTTTTTCTCCTTTGCCTTTAGCTTCCTTTCTTTTCTCAGCTATTTGTAAGCCCTCATCAGACAACCATTTTGTCTTTTTGCATTTCTTTTTCTTGGGGATGGTCTTGATCACTGCCTCTTGGACAATGTCACAAACCTCTGTCCGTAGCTCATCAAGACTCTGTCTATCAGATCGAATCCCTTGAATTTATTTGTCACTTCCACTGTATAATCGTAAGGGATTTGATTTAGGTCATACCTGAATGGTCTAGTGGTTCTCCCTACTTTCTTCAGTTTACTTCTGAATTTGGCAATAAGTATACAGAAAGTTAAATATCAGCCCCTAAATGTTTGCCAAGAGTTTATAGCCATGCAAGAAAAATGTTTAAGTTAAGATGTTATTATATTATCATCTTTGTTTTATCACAGTAAAACAAAGCAAACAGAAATAGAATTTCCTTTCCAAGTCTGGAGATAAATACACCAAACTGTTAAACAGTGGTGAGGCTATGAGTAGTCTTTCCAACTTCTGTTATGTTTTGTGAATTTTCTGTGATAAACAATTATTATCTCTACAATGAAAAAGAACATCATAATTATCTTAAGGGAAGCAATCACCTAGAGTCCTGGGTTTAGACAATGGTGTCTTTGGTTGGATCAAGGGCCCAGGAGGTTGGTATGCTGACGCTCTCCATGGTTGGACATCAAGGAACTAGGGACACAAAGACCATCCTCAGTTCTCTTTACTGTGCTCTCCACCTCCACCGGAGTGCTTTATTATGCTCTCCACCTCCTTTCTCCCACCTCCACAGGGCCTGTGGTGGAGAACATGGAAGCAGCTGGGAGGTGACCTTTCCCTTTCCAGGCATCTACCATACTGACAAGAAATACTGACTCTGGGAACTTCCCTGCTAGTTCAGTGGCTAAGACTCCAAGCTACTCATGCAGGTGGCTTGGGTTCGATCCCTGGTCAGGCAACTGGATACCGCATGCTGCAACCAAGAGCCAGTGTAGCCAAGAAAAAGAAAAGAAAAGAAAAGAAACACTGACTCTGTCCCAGGCACTGCGATTACAATGACAAATTACGTCCAGGTCATGGTCCTCCAGGAGGAGCCACAGTCTTGAGGCGGAGACAGTTAATTTCAGAATAGTGTGACGAGGGCTGGAAGCAACGTGCCCAGGGTGTTGTGCTCACGTGTGCACATGGCAGCTTCTGGAAAACCAGCCCGAAGTGTGGGAAGGCTTTCCGGAACACGTACCATCTGGCTTGGCAGACGGCACCTCACTACACGGAGGTGTTCAGTCTGCCTAGGCTCTGCTGCTCACCCATTTTGTCTTTCTCTCTCAACACCTGCAGGGCAAAGCTGCTCAGGACGGGTAGACATGGGCTCAGGGCTGGTGAGAGGTGGAGAAAACAAAAGCAACCCCAAGGCTGAAGCAGCAACATATGCAGGGGCGTGGTAGCAAAGGAAGTTGTTTAGGGAACTGAAGCTAGGATGTGTGGCTGGAGGTGGGGAGGGTGGGTTCTCTTCCTGAAGATCTCTAGGAAGCCACCTTGGCGTTTAAAGCAGAGTGACATTTAGGTCAGGTAAGATTTAGAGGGAAGTCACTGCAGGATGATGAGTGGAGGCCAGCAGTGGAGGCAGGAGGTGGCTTTGTGGCAGTTGTCAAGGCACATGGGAGTGAATTTCACTTTAGCCACTCTGGTGTGTGGTACATATGGACAGGCAAGGTGTGGTCGGTGTATGTGTGTACAGTGTATGGGTTTCCAGGGGATGGACGGGCATTAGCCCCAAGGCTCCTTCCTCAGGCAAGAGTTGCCTGTGTGTGGCTTTCAATCTTGAGGACTCTGCCTTTCTATGGCTCCTCCTTCCAGGGTTGGCATTCCTTTCCTCAAAGCTCCAGTTCTCATTCTAATTGCCCTCAGTTCAGTTCAGTCGCTCAGTCGTGTCCGACTCTTTGTGACCCCATAAACTGCAGCACGCCAGGCCTCCCTGTCCATCACCAACTCCCAGAGTTCACTCAGACTCACATCCATCGAGTCAGTGATGCCATCCTGCCATCTCATCCTCTGTCGTCCCCTTCTCCTCCTGCCCCTAATCCTTCCCAGCATCAGAGTCTTTTCCAATGAGTCAACTCTTCCCATGAGGTGGCCAAAGTACTGGAGTTTCAGCTTTAGCATCAGTCCTTCCAAAGAAATCCCAGGGTTGATCTCCTTCAGAATGGACTGGTTGGACCTCCTTGCAGTCCAAGGGACTGTCAAGAGTCTTCTCCAACACCACAGTTCAAAAGCATTAACTCTTTGGCACTCAGCCTTCTTCACAGTCCAACTATCATATCCATACATGACCACTGGAAAAACCATAGCCTGGACTAGACGGACCTTAGTCGGCAAAGTAATGTCTCTGCTTTTCAATATGCTGTCTAGGTTGGTCATAACTTTCCTTCCAAGGAGTAAGCATCTTTTAATTTCATGGCTGCAGTCACCATCTGCAGTGATTTTGGAACCTCCCAAAAATAAAGTCTGATGCTGTTTCCCCATCTATTTGCCATGAAGTGATGGGACTGGATACCATGATCTTTGTTTTCTGAATGTTGAGCTTTAAGCCAACTTTTTCACTCTCTTCTTTCACTTTCATCCAGAGGCTTTTTAGTTTCTCTTCACTTTCTGCCATAAGGGTGGTATCATCTGCATATCTGAGCTTATTGATATTTCTCTAGGCAATCTTGATTCCAGCCTGCTTCCTCCAGCCCAGCGTTTCTCATAAGGTACTCTGCATAGAAGTTAAATAAACAGGGTGACAATATACAGCCTTGACGGACTCCTTTTCCTATCTGGAACCAGTCTATTGTTCCATGTCCAGTTCTAACTATTGCTTCCTGATCTGCATATAGGTTTCTCAAGAGGCAGGTCAGGTGGTCTGGTATTCTCATCTCTTTCAGAATTTTCCACAGTTGATTGTGATCCACACAGTCAAAGGCTTTGGCATAGTCAATAAAGCAGAAATAGATGTCTTTCTGGAAGTCTCTTGCTTTTTCAAAGATCCAGTGGATGTTGGCAATTTGATCTCTGGTTTCCCTGCCTTTATTAAATCCAGCTTGAGCATCTGGAAGTTTATGGTTCACGTATTGCTGAAGCCTGGCTTGGAGAATTTTGAGCATTACTTTACTAGCATGTGAGATGAGGGCAATTGTGTGGTAGTTTGAGCATTCTTTGGCATTGCCTTTCTTTGGGATTGGAATGAAAACTGACCTTTTCCAGTCCTGTGGCCACTGCTGAGTTTTCAAATTTGCTGGCATATTGAGTGCGGCACTTTCACAGCATCATCTTTCAGGATTTGAAATAGCTCAACTAGAATTCCATCACCTCCACTAGCTTTGTTCGTAGTTATGTCTACTTTGACAGACTCCCCAAGGGCTTTGTTCTAAGGCTCACTTGACTTCACATTCCAGGATGTCTGGCTCTAGGTGAGTGATCACAGCATCGTGATTATCTTGGTAGTGAAGATCTTTTTGTACAGTTCTTCTGTGTATTCTTGCCACCTCTTCTTAATATCTTCTGCTTCTGCATTTCTGTCCTTTATCGAGCCCATCTTTGCATGAAATGTTCCCTTGGTATCTCTAATTTTCTTGAAGAGGTCTCTAGTCTTTTCCATTCTGTTATTTTCCTCTATTTCTTTGCACTGATCATTGAGAAAGGCTTTCTTATCTCTCCTTGCTATTCTTTGGAACTCTGCATTCAGATGCTTATATCTTTCTTTTTTCTCCTTTGCTTTTTACCTCTCTTCTTTTCACAGCTATTTGTAAGGCCTCCCCAGACAGCCATTTTGCTTTTTTGCATTTCTTTTCCATGGGAATGGTCTTGATCCCTGTCTCCTGTCCAGTGTCACGAACCTCATTCCATAGTTCATCAGGCACTCTATCAGATCTAGTCCCTTAAATCTATTTCTCACTTCCATTGTATAATCATAAGGGATTTGATTTAGGTCATACCTGAATGGTCTAGTGGTTTTCTCTACTTTTTCAATTTAAGTCTGAATTTGGCAATAAGGAGTTCATGATCTGAGCCACAGTCAGCTCTCAGTCTTGTTTTTGCTGACTGTATAGAGCGTCTCCATCTTTGGCTGCATAATCAGTCTGATTTTGGTGTTGACCATCTGGTGATGTCCATGTATAGAGTCTTCTCTTGTGCTGTTGGAAGAGAGTGTTTGCTATGATCAGCGCATTCTCTTGGCAAAACTCTATTAGTCTTTGCCCTGCTTCATTCCATACTCCAAGGCCAAATTTGCCTGTTACCCCTGTTGTTTCTTGACTTCCTACTTTTGCATTCCAGTCCCCTATAATGAAAAGGACATCTTTTGGGGTGTTAGTTCTAAAAGGTCTTGTAGGTCTTCATAGAACCGTTCAGCTTCAGCTTCTTCAGCGTTACTGGTTGGGGCGTAGACTTGGATTACTGTGATATTGAATGGTTTGCCTTGGAAACGAAGAGAGATCATTCTGTCATTTTTGAGATTGCATCCAAGTACTGCATTTCAGACTCTTCTGTTGACCATATGGCTACTCCATTTCTTCTAAGGGATTCTTGCCCACAGTAGTAGATATAATGGTCATCTGGGTTAAATTCACCCTTTCTAGTCCATTTTAGTTCGCTTCTGTACCAAAAAATCCAGTCTGGCAGCTTACATCAGTTTCTCAGAAGCATTCTTGGCCTTCCGGTTTGGTGCTCAGATGGGGAGCACTGAGCAGAGGGAGGCAGCGGCATGGGAGGAGCCCTTGTGATGCCAGAGGCTGAATGTGCCCCCTCGACATGTGTCAAAGTTTTCCTCCTCTGTACCTGTGACTGTGACTTTCCTTGGAAATAGGGTTTTTGCAGACGTAATTATGAGGATCTTGAAATGAGACTGATTGGATTTAGGGTAGACCCAGTTCCAATAAGTGGTGATCTTAAAGAGAAAAAAGGAAGGAGGTTTGAGATGCAGAGATGCACAGGGGAGATGGCCATGTGAATGTGGAGACAGAGACTGGAATGATACGTCTACAAGCCGAGGAATGCCAAGGACTGATGGGTACCAGGAGCTAGAAGAAAGGCCCCGGGCATTTCCCTCAGAGTCTCCAAAAGAATCAAGCTGCCAACACCTTGATTTTCGGATGTCGGGCCTCTCGGACTGTGAGACTGTGAAGCTCTAGTGTGTACGCCACTGAGTGTGTGGCCATTTGTTGTAACCGTAGGAAATGAATACAAGGATGTATTGGAGACAATTTTAGGAGAGCAGTGGAAGGACTACCCATCAAGTCACTGTGATAACTACTTAGAGAGATCACCTCACACGTGGGCAAGAGACAATGAGGTCTAAATACAGTTCGGGCCGTAAGGATGGAAAGAAGTAGAGAGATGTAAGCGATCTGTATTACCTGTGTTCAAAGGCAGATTATTCCTTTTCAGACTGCTACTCTGGAGTGGAGGCACATCGCCTTGTCAATCATGCTCCTTTCTACCCACGTAAAACCTCCTACTGCACAGATGGTGTAATAAAGGCCACACCTAAGAACTGAGCCTATAATGTGTGCTGTTGTTTAGTCCCTCAGTTCTGTCCAACTCTTTGTGACCCCACGGACTGTGGCACACCAGGCTTCCCTGTCCACAGGATTCTCTAGGCAAGAAAACTGGAGTGAGGTGTCATTTCCTTCTCCAGGGGATCTTCCCAACCCAGGGATGTAACCGGCGTCCCCTGCATTGGCAGGTGGATTCTTTACCACTGAGTCATCATGGAAGTTCTTTATAATGTGTAACAGGGAGCTAAAATGGACTCTTCTTTCAGTCTTAAAACTTCAGCAGAGGCTCCAAGATTCAAGAACAAAACAATAAGTGCCAAGCACTCTCTCATGCTAATGCAAGGCAGCGGCTTGCCTACACAGAGCGTGTGAAGAGACTGTGAAATGGTTTTGCCGGCATCAGCCCATAAGCCACCTCCAGACTGCAGAAGAGAAGGCGAAGGATCATCGCGGGGCTGAAGAGCCTCCAGTGAGGAGTCCTTTGCAGAGAGGTGTCTGTGTGCTCCTGGAACAGGGTAATGGAGGTGGGGAGTGTTTCCAATACACTTGAAGCCAATGAGAGGAACTTAGAACCACATTTGGAGAGCTCGAACTTGTTGCCTTGAAAGTTGAGAGTCATTGTGGAGTGAAAGCCAAGAGGCAGTGGTAGGAGCTAGGTTTGCCTGGCAGCAGCGGCAGGAGGAGAGATGGTTGCTTAGGAATGGTCTGTGCTCTTACAGATGGCAGAGCAAAAATGACTCAGGGTGTTCTGTGGGCTGGGGACCATGGGGAGGCAGCTGGATAGGGCCCTTTGGAGAGGAATCCCCATCCAAATAGGCAACCTGCTAGGAGGCTGGGATGGGGAGAGTGATTCTAACAACTAAATGAGCACATGGCAGATACCTAGAAAAGATAGCATTGGGGATTTCCCTGGTGGTTCAGTGGTTGAGACTCCACCTGCCAAGGCAGGGTACAGGGGTTTATTCCATCCCTGGTCCAGGAGGATTTCACAGGCAGCAGGGCAACTAAGCCCATGCACCATGACTCTTGAAACCTGCATGCCTAGAGCCATGCTCCACAATAAGACAAGCCACCGCAGTGAGAAACCTGTGCGCCGCAACTAGAGAAAGCCCACGTGCAGCAACGAAGACCCAGTGCAGCCAAATAGAAATTAAATTAAAAAAAAAAAGAAGAAGAAAGAACAGGTAGCACTTTAACCCCCAAAGCCAACATGAGACAGACTCATCCTTGCTAGGGGGTGACAGGGGCTCTCCAAACATCCCCCAGAGCACCAATGAGACTCAGAGTTGGCTCTGACTTTCATCTGGCTCCAGGGATGCTAATGAAGATCACAGCTGTCAATTTAAATATTTTGTGCCTATTCCCTCTCATCACCAGTCTTCTAGTACTCTATCCCTGTGAAGTGAGTAAAAGTTACTCAGTTGTGTCTGACTGTCACCCCATGGACTGAATGGAATTCTTCAGGCCAGAATACTTGAGTGGGTAGCCATTCCCTTCTCCAGGGGATCGTCCCAACCCAGGGATTGAACCCAGGTCAGTGGCAACCCACTCTAGTACTCTTGCCTGGAAAGTCCCATGGACGGAGGAGCCTGGTAGGCTGCAGTCCATGGGGTCACTAAGAGTCAGCACGACTGAGCGACTTCACTTTTGCTTTTCACTTTCATGCACTGGAGAAGGCAATGGCACTCCACTCCAGTGTTCTTGCCTGGAGAATCCCAGAGACAGAGGAGCTTAGTGGGCTGCCGTCTATGGGGTCGCACAGAGTCGGACACGACTGGATCGACTTAGCAGCAGCAGCAGCAGCAGCTCCCGCCTTGCAGGCAGATTCTTTACTAGCTGAGCCACAAGGGAAGCCCTATCCAGAGGGGCCCAAAACAGTATCCAAATCATGAAAAAAAGGTAAACACTAGCGAGGAATCATAAAACTAAATTATCCTCCTTATGGAACATTTCTCAGTCTAAGTCAGGCAAGGGGAGAAGTTTTAAACTGGAAGGGTCTTTTCAGTTTCACTACTACCCTGGGCTGGACTTTTATCCTTTTGGACAGATTTTAGTTGTGCCTTCTTTCGCCTTAGTTCACTGGAAGTGTTTTAGAGATCCTATACTTAAAGTAACCACTTGCTAATGTGGAATACAGCTCACCCTTCTCGGCATGGTTTTATTTATTAAGCAGTATTTCCCAGGTGACGCAGCAGTAAAGAATCCTCCTGCCAACGCAGGAGACGTGAGATGCGGGTTCCATCCCTGGGTTGGGAAGGTTCCCCTGGAGGAGGGTATGGCAACCCACTCCAGTATTCTTGCCTGGAGAAAAGTGTGGATAGAGGAGTCTGGCGGGCTATAATCCATGGGGTCACAAAGTCGGACACCAATGGGCATGTAGCACCGAAGCAGGTATTCTACATACACAGGGGGAGTTTTGATCCAGGATGTGCACAGTCTAAGGTAACAGTACTGTGAATTTTCTGTGATACTCTCATGAAAATAGTCAAGAGTAAACCCCATGCAAGAAGCAGGGAAGCATCAAGCTGTTTCTTGTATATTAAAACTTAGAAGACATCTAACTCTTGACATTAGTATTTGTACAGCGCATATGTCTCCTTTTACTACACTGATTTCATTATTGTCATGCATTCAGTATAAGGGAGTTTGGATGGTTGTTTGATCTAATGGTGATAACTGAAGTACTCTTAAAAATGTGAGACATTAGACCAAATTTATACATTTTTAAGGTTTATATTAATTAGTGGGGTTTTTCTGTGTGTAATTGTCCAAACAAAATAAGAATTTGCTAATGCTGCCAGAGAGTTAGCTTATGGTGTACTTCCTATAAGGAAACCCTGAACAGCCATTCAGAGTCAGAGGTTTTTTTGTTTCGTTTTTTAATATATCCCCATGTATCCTGCTTTTTGCCAACTTGCTATGGCAAATGGGTTTTAAGGGGGTGGTTATGTTTGATGACTTATGTTTAAAGATCTTCTATGGAGAAAATGGGCTTCCCTTGTGACTCAGCTGGTAAAGAATCTGCCTGCAATGCGGTAGGCCTTGGTTTGATCCCTGGGTTGGGAAGATCCCCTGGAGAAGGGAAAATCTACCCACTCCAGTATTCTGGCCTGGATAATTCTATGGACCGTACAGTCCATGGGGTAGCAAAGAGTCGGACACAACTGAACAACTTTCACACACATTATGGAGAAAATATCTGCAAATGATATGACTGACAAAGGCTTAATTTTAAAATTATACACACAGCTCACACAGCTCAATATAAAAACAACAACAACAACAACTTGAACAAAATGGACAGAAGACCTAAATAGACATTTCTCCAAAGAAGACATATAGATGGCCAAAAGGCATGTGAAAAGATGCTCAGCCTCACTAATCATTAGAGAAATGCAAATCAAAACTACAAGGAGGTACCACCTCACACCAGTCAGAATGGCCATCATCAAAAAGTCTACAAATAATAAATGCCAGAGAGGGTGTAGAGAAAAGGAACCCTTCTGCATTGTTGGTAGGAGTGTCAATTAGTGTAACAGCTACAGAGAACAGTATGGAGGTTCTTTAAAAATTCAAAATAGAGTTACCATATGATTCAGCAATCCCACTCTTGGGCATATATATGGAAAAGATGAAAATTCTGATTGGAAAAGATACATGCACTCCAGTGTTCACAGCACTGTTTACAATAGCCAAGACATGGAAGTAACCTAAATGTCTACTGACAGCTGAATGGATAAAGACGATGTGGTACATATATACAATGGAATATTGCTCAGCTATAAAAAAGTGAAATAACATCATTTGCAGCAAAATGAGCAGACCTAGAAATTATCATACTATGATAATGTCTATATGACAGAAATAAACTTATTTTTGAAACAGAGACAGATTCACAAGCATGGAAAACAAACCATGGTTACCCAGTGGAAAACAGTGGGAGGAGGGATTTTAAAAAGTCCTCTATAGAGATTTCTGTAGTTGAATAGAAAATCTGCTATTAAAAGTCAGCAGTTTTGTGAACCTAAAGGCAGTATATCTCTAGATGCCTTTAAGTTATTTCTTGAATTGCCAAGTTCCTTTTGGGCATTAAAGTAACTCCAACCTCTGTCTCATTAGCAACTTAGTTTCAAACTCCTGAAAACAAGAGCCCCTAGGTTAAATAATGTAGCTTTTTCAAAACATTAATGGGCTCATTCGGAGCTCAGGTTTTCTACTTAAAAAAAAAAGCGACTTCTTAAAGCTCCTCAGTGGGCACACTCCTCTTTGATGACCTGTGACTGGTGAATTGATCGGTCATGGTTGGTAACATCCTGCTCATCTTTGGGAAGGGTTTAAAACACTCTAGAATAGATGCCTTTTATGCGTCTTGCACTAGCGTTTTCATACTAAGTGCCTCCCGAGAGGCATACGTCACATACAGAAGTTCATCTCCATCCTTCTCACTTCCTCTTGCTTTACAAATTGCCATGGAAACACCCTCCATTTGTGTCCCTTCAGCAACAGGAAGAAGGCTTGATTAGCATTCAGCTGTATGCCCTTGGAATTATTCTGATTAATTACTCATGTTAACAGGATCTGGTCCAAGGAACCTGGCTTCATCCAGTGCAGGAAGCTTCCCACCTTTGGATCTTTCTATCATTGCTGGGATTTTGGTAGGATGCTGCTGTGAGATCAGTCACAGTGGGGGAGAGGACTGTTTGGGGTGGGGAGGGAGACTTCCACTACATCCTCCTTGCCCTGCAGCCGGGTCAGCAGAAATGGACTTTTTATTACATGACAGGGATCAGAAAGGTGACAAAACTTGCCTGAGATTTCTTCCAGAGCAGCCCTAGAGTGCAGCTTACAGGAGGAGAGATAAGAAGGAAAAACACTGAACTCTGCTTGTACCTACCAAGCCCAGCACATTCAGTAAGCCAGCTATTATTAGAGGATTTGGAGGATCTGGATTCTTATCAGTGACCTGTCATGCAAGACAGATTTTTGGCCTGGATAGCTGGACATCTAAAGGAGGTGGAGGAAGGGAGGGGCAGAAAGAGAATGGAGAGGAAGAGGGAAGTTTCAGGAAAAGATTTAAAGGTATTTATATTAAATGGTGAGATCATTTATATTAAATAGAGAAGGAAATGGCAACCCACTCCAGTATTCTTGCCTGGAGAATCCTGTGGATGGAGGACCCTGGTGGGCTGCTGTCTATGGGGTCGCACAGAGTCGGACACGACTGAAGCAACTTAGCATAGCATGCACATTAAATGATCGTTTAGTCGCTCAATCATGTATGACTCTTTGTGACCCTGTGGACTGTAGCCCATTAGGTTCCACTGTCCATGGGATTCTCCAGTCAAGAATACTGAAGTGGGTATCCATTTCCTCCTCCAGGGGGTCTTCCTGACTCAGGGATCAAATCTACCTCTCCTGCTTTGCAGGCAGATTCTTCACTACTGAGCCACTAGGGAAGCCCATTTATATTAAAAGACACCCACTGTTTCCTTAGGACACAAATGAGAATGTGTTGAATACCAAAATTAATAGTCCTTCCAAGTTTAAATCATTTCATCAGCTGTTTTTCTTTCTTGCCTTTTTGGCTGTGCTGTGGAGCTTGCAGGCTCTTCATTCTCCATCCAGGGATCAAACCCCATCCTAGGCGGTGAAAGTGTTAGCTGAGTGCTAACCATGACTGCCAGGAAATTCCTTCATCAGCTATTTTCTGATACAGCAAGTTAGAAAGTAAATATCTATGAATTTAACAGATTTTTTTTAAAGAAACGAACTCTGCCCTTCTGTTGTCATCCCACTCCTAGGGTAACAGAAAGGAGGCCAATAGTTTCAGTACCCCTCACAGAGTTAGTGAGTAGTTTGGTCTATGATGCCCTCCATGGCCCTTCATCACATCAGGGCAGTGGGCTGGGCTATGGTGCTGAGAACCTGTATCTACAGGGGACATATTTACATGGTTATTCATCACAGCATTTTGTTGAAATAGAAAAAGGATTGAAAATAACTAATATGAAATCCAAAGGAGATTCATTACATGTTATGTTACACAACTCACTGGAATATAAAGCAACTATAAAAACAGTAATTTTTAATGTACTTTAATGACACCCATACTTCAGTATTAGGTTAAAAACAAACAACAGCAACAACAAAACCCTCCAAAATGTGTGCTATTCTGTGTTATCATTTGTGTTAAAATATGGTGATACTGAGTGTACATATATACACACACATATATGGCCTTGTACAATTTGGGGGTTATTTCTGGAAAGACATGCAAGAAACCAGTAATGCTGGGAAGGCAGTAGGCAGCTGGAAGCAGAGGTGAGAGAGAGAGAGAGAGAGATTTCACTGAAATACTTTCATATCTTTTGAACCATGTGAATGTATTGTACATTCTGAGGGATAAGAAGGGGAGGTCGGAGGGAGGTTCAAGAGAGAGAGGACATATGTATACCTATGGCTTATTCACACTGATGTTTGGCAGAAACCAACCCAATTCTATAAAACAATTATCCTTCAATTATAAAATAAATAAATTTAAAATTAAAAAACCAATATTTTAAACCTTTACTATCTCATACAAAGTCTTTCTGCATTTGCTCATGGCCTATTGTCAAATTTCCTATTATTTTATTTTTCTGGATTCTTTTTCACAAGGCAGTAGAGCATAATTTTGTTCTTTTAAGAGTGTGGGTTTGCAGTGAGGCAGATACAGATTGAGAGCTGGCTCTACCACCAGCTGGCTGTGGGAATTTCGGCAAGTTGCTTTACCTGAATCTCACGTTCCTTCTTTTACAAAATGCTCACTACATAGCGGCTAGCTTCCCCCAAAGTGACCCAAGGGCAACAGGTACGAAGTGCCTTTTGTGGCTACCACCAGTAGCACACCATCATGTCTACCTTACTCTGTTTCTTTAAAGCCAGTCACTAATCCAGTCCATGGTCAAGGAGTGGAGATATAGACTCTACCTCTTGATGGGGGAACTACAAAGAATCTGTAGACATATTTTAAAACCACCTGCAAAAGAGTGACCATATAATTTATCATTCAAACTCAGACATTTTTAACAGTGAAAAGTAGTGCTATTAGTAATCAGGGTTGGACAGCAAGTGTAAACTGGGACTCTCCTGGCCAAACCCAGATGTCTGGTCACTGAGCTACTGGTTTTCCCATAACCGCTCATGAAGATGCATCTCAAACCAAGACACATGTGCAAACATCTATTACAGATCGACTCCCAAACACACATACTTGCTTTGTAAGCCCCTTACAAATTCTAGCTCCTTGATCGCCTAGGAACACCAGCAAACACTTTGCAGGAAAGGTTAATTCCCAGGCAAAATGAGAAAACATTCTGCCTGAAATCAGCTAGCTTCCTAATCAGATCAGACAAGAGAAACCTCCATCAAGAGAAGGAAGGCAGGACAGAGTTCTGAATCTGGGAATTTCCCCAAGGCTTTAGGCTGCCAGGCCCCTCATCATTCATTTCACTGTTACACTATCCCTTTAAATCCCCTTAAGTGCAGATGCAGGGAGAAATTTTTGAAGTTCTTGCAGAAATGTCATCCAGGGTATAGCATCTTTTATGGGTAACCCACTTTTCAAGTGTGAATTTATGATTAGAATGCTTTATGATTAAAACTAATTTAAACATATACCTACATATCACATATGCTGAAGCACTTAAATTTCAGACTGTATATAAAAAAACACAATAACTGTGTACCTAAGCAAACTTCAGTTTCTAAAAATTTCATTAAAAAACTATCCTTTCAAGGATAAGATGGAAGTTACAGGCTAGAGAAAGTCAGACTAGTAGCAATAACTATTTTTCCTACAAAATGTCCATAATAAAATATTTTCTTCAATAGCCAATCACTGTCAAATCTAAACTGAGAAAATGCAATACTAGATCATCTCAAGTTTTTCTTGAGTTACCTCCTTTTTTTTTTACTTACCACAGAAAAATTATCATTAGTGTCTCTGTAATTTATTTTGAATATGAATAAAATCACAACCACCCACTCAAACAAGCAAACACAGCAGCTGTTTTCCAGCCATTTTCAAAACCCTGGTCCCAGTTGGTGTCGTATCCACCTCCCATTGCCAAAATACAAGGCCAAGAAGTGCCTTTCAAACACTTTGATATTCAAAATGTGCCATGGTTTGACCCAGCACTATCCTGTAGAAAATAATATTAGCCACAAATATAATTTAAACTTTTTAGTAGTCACATTTAAAAAGCTTTTTAAAAAGAGTGGAGGGACTTCCCTAGTGGTCCAGTGGCTAAGACGTCACTTTCCAGTACAGGGGATGCTGGTTTAATCCCTGGACAGGGAGCTAAAATCCCACATGCTTTGCATTCCACCCCACCCCAAAACATTTTTTAAAGTGAAGCTAATTTTAATAATACATTTTATCTAATCCAATATATCTTGAAGGGGTTCAGAGAGTATACCATCCTCAAATATGTCACTCTGGCCTAAGGATTAGTTTGACTGAAGGCATTTGGAAAAAGGCAGATGCAAGAAAAACTCTCCCTCCTCTCCCCACAATTCTCCTAGAAAGAGTAGAACAATTCTACATTCCTTTCCCAAGAAGACTCTAGGATTTTATCAGCCCAGAGATGGCACTAGAGGAATCTTCACAAACAGCACTGGAACAATTCCTATCTTCCATTAGTTTCTCCACACTTTTGTCTTCCCGCATTCGCCACCCCTAGAAGCTCAATCCAGGGCTTCCCAGCTGGCACTAATGGTAAAGAACCCACCTGCCGATGAAGGAGACGGAAAAGACCCAGGTTCAATCCCTGGGTCAGGAAGATCCCCTGGAGGAGGAAATGGCAACTCACTCCCATATTCTTGCCTGGAGAATCCCATGGACAGAGGAGCCTGGTGGTCTATAGTCCGTAGGGTAGCAAAGAGTCGGACATTACTGAGGCAGCTTAGCACACACACAGAAAGCTCAAAGCTCCTATCCTTTGTCTTGTCACTTCTCTACCAACTGACTGTTCTTTGTTAAGACGTGAAATAAGCCCATGTTCTAACCACCCCCTTTGATTTACTCTCCACTGAGTACTCCTATGTATATGAGGGGTCCACAAGTTAATAAAATTCCATTTTTCTCTTGTTAATCTGTCTTTTATCTAATTTGCAGGGCCCCTGCCTAGTGAACTTAAGGTGGCTAGAGGAAAAAGGAAATATATAAATATTATTTCAACATATAAACAATTGTAAACAAAAAAATGTTGCTTTCCATTCCAATCCTAGAGGGATCAAGCCATTAGCCACTGTAGTTACCTATAGACAGTGTACTCTGAGGGAGTTCAGGATGGAGAAAAATAGGAACCATTCCGTGCTTTGGATATGTTGTTTTTGTTTAATCTGTAAGTCATGTACAACTCTTTGCAACCCTATGGGCTATAGCCCGCCAGGCTCCTCTGTCCATGGAATTTTCCAGGCAAGAATACTGGAGTGGGTAGCTAGTCCCTTCTTCAGGGGATCTTCCCGACCTAGGGATTGAACTAGAGTCTCCTGTGTTGGAAAGCAGATTCTTTATCACTGAGCTCCCTGGGACGCCATCATGCTCTGGATATACTGGCCCTTAGATGGTTAAGATACGTACCTAAGAAAAATTTCCAAAGATTCCAGATTCCTGCATCTTTGCAAACATAAAAAGCAATAAAACTTGAGATGCCTATTCTTTGTGATTAGCAGTAACGTTTTGATATTTGACTACATAATTTTCCCAGCAACAAATTCATATAGATCCTGGCTCCTCCCTTATCTCTTCAGAGCAGTTCCTCAGAGTGATCTGAGAGACAGTCTCTCAGACTCTCATCCTCAGTAAGTTCCTTGAATAAAACTTGACTCACAACTTTTACATATCTTTCAGTTGACATGGTATAAAAATATTAAAGAGATTTTTTTATTAAGTGTTCAAAATCTGGTGTATATATTACACATAGAGCACGTTTCTGTTTGGATTAGTCAAGAATTCAGAGCTCAGGAGTCACAGGTGGCTAGCGGCAGCTATTTTGGAAAGACCAGCCCTACCAGTTCCTGATTCCTTAAATTTCTGTCAACCATATTCATTCTTGCCTGACTGTTCCCTTTTCTTGGAAATTCCTTCTCCTGTCTTTTGAATCTTGCCTACCTTCCAGTGTCATCTCTGATGCAAGTCAAAGCTTTCCCCTTGGGCTAGAGGAGTTGGCTCATTTATCTTTTCTATCATAGATTATCTTCATGTGTGCATGAATATCATTTCTCTTTACTGTCTTGTTGAAAGTCTTGAGACTTACTTTTGTTTCTCTCCTCCAGGCCTAACAGATTGCTTTGCACAAAGTAAGTGCTCAATAAATCACTTGTCATTTTAAAGTAGATTGCATTGAATTCACGAAAAGAACTAGTGTATTGAGAATCAAATCACCAATAGCTAGTGAAACAGCTGTCTGGCAATATGTTTTCTACCTACAGGGAAACCAGAAGCCTGCTGACTTCGACAATCTCTATCCAAAGCAACCATTAGTTATATGGAAATTGTTCACATAATGTACTGTGGTGATTCCAGAGAGTCCTCATCATTAAGTTGATGATTGTATTTTATTTCACTGTTACCACTTTAAGACTGTGCAGGGCTCCCTTTTGGTAGAATGCCTTGTTAACTTAGCTAGAATAGTCTCTGTCATTTCTCGAAAAAAACTGCCAGTTAGTCTGTTTCAGGCACTGAGGATTGTTGAAAGGGATGGAAAGAAATGTTAATTGCTTGACTAAATATTTATAAAGTTCTCAAGCTTCCTTGTCCTATTCTATCTGAAAAGAGAATTCTGTCTGCTAGGAAAAATAGTGAAGGAGCACTACAGCCCCAGATTTCCTCTCTCTGAGTTCTGTCTTTGCTCCTCTGCTTGTTTCTATCTGCTGTGAGGCTGCAAACAGCATCAGACTGCCTTCCTTACAGAGGTCTCAGAGCCGAGGTAACTTAAGTTTCTTCTCCAGAGAATATGAAAAATTACCTCATACCAAAGACTAGTTGGGATTCCCTGATGGCTCAGATGGTAAAGAATCTGCCTAAAATGCAGGAGACCCAGGTTTGATCCCTGGGTCAGGAAGATTCCCTAGAGAAGGAAATGGTAGCCCACTCCAGTATTCTTGCCTGAAGAATTCTGTGGACAGAGGAGCCTGGCAGGCTGCAGTCCATGGGGCCACCGAAGAGCCGGACACAGCTGAGCAACTAACACTTCCCAAGACTAGTCACTAACAGTTTTGAAAGTGTTAACTTTACACAGGTGTTTGCACTGTATTTATTTGACAATAGA
Source organism: Nanger dama (assembly GCA_917880005.1). Taxonomy (NCBI): domain Eukaryota; kingdom Metazoa; phylum Chordata; class Mammalia; order Artiodactyla; family Bovidae; genus Nanger; species Nanger dama. The sequence goes on from CAKJTW010000007.1 coordinate 46,834,067, forward strand.
AATGAGACCTTGTGGGTCTTTGACTTAGCCTTAGTCACACCTTTAGACTGACTCTCCTGTAGGTATTAAGACCAACTCCTCATTCACACAAGTACTGGACTTTGCAGAATAGGGAGGCTCTCAATCAAGAGGAGATTACTCCATGTTAGGAAGTTGGGCTCTGATAAGAAAAGTCCTGGGTTAACAACCATTCACTGACTGTGAGATATTGAATAAGTTCATAAACTGAGCTTTGTTTCTTCCCATATTATACTATTTAGCTCATAAAACAATGCACAAAAAACGTTGCCTGTCATTTCAGTAAGCTCAGAACATTGCCTACCATCAAGCCATCAACCGCTGCAGCCACCCCCAGCGGAGCACCCTGAGGGGAGTTCAGGCTGGAGAGCAGCAGGATGCTGGCCCTAGACAGATAAGATGCATATCAAAGGAATAAGTTCAATGAACCCAGACTCTTGTGTCTTCTCGTATTTAGAAAAGCAGTAAAATCATTAACTTCAGAAGTCTGTTTTTTTGTGATTAGCAGTAATCTTTTGTTGTTCGACTACACTTTTTTTTCCTGACAAAATTCCTATGTATCTTGGCTCTGAACTTACCTCTTTGAAACAGTTCCTCAGAACTGATAGCCTGTATCCAGGGCACAGTCCTCAGTAAGGACACCAAATAAACCATTATTCTCAACTTTAGGTTATGCCTTTATTTGTTTTGTTTTGTCGATAAAATCACTGTGAGGTTTACAGGAGATAAGGTGCCAGGGTACATAAATTGCCTGATAGTGGATGCCTGATAAATATGAGATATTATCATCTTCCTTTGAGAAAGACATCCACTTACAAAACAGTAGGTAACATACTTTTTAACGTCTCCTGTAGTCCAGACCCTATGCTGGCTTTCTGTATGTGCGTGCTCAGTTGCTCATCCATGTCCAACTGTTTGGGACCCTATGGACTGTAGCCCACCAGTCTCCTCTGTCCATGGAATTTTTCAGGCAGGAGTACTGGAATGGGTCACCATTTCCTGCTCAGGGGATCTTCCTGACCCCTGGATTGAATTTACATCTCTTGTATTGGCAGGTAGATTCTTTACCACTGCACTACCTAAATACATAAGACCTTTTCCAGGTCATGACCCACATGTAAAATGGTAATTGCCGCAGTCCTCAGAGGTTAACCAGTGAGGCTGCCTGAAGCAAGAGGAAAGCAACCCTGGGGGTTAGAGCCAAGATCTTGGCATCATTGTCACACATTCGTGATGGGGGCAGAATGTGCCACTCAAAACATGCTTCCTTAGCATAAGGATTATTTTGAGCTGATTCTTTTTAGAAACTGCAGACACAGGAGCTCTGAAAAGAGAGTAGATGTCACTGTTTTCTGTTTTGTAGGTGAAATTTACATTAGAAAGGGAGCCTGTGCCAGAAAGAGTTATTATCAGAAATAACTTTTTCACCTGATAGAGTTATCTGCATAGCCAGGTAACTTTTGCTTACCTAACATTTCCTCTTCTCACCTTTTGATGAATTGCCAGAACCCTCTCCCTTTCTTTAGCTCAGGATGGTGTACAAGCCTCAATGTCTGGCTGTCTTTTGAGTCTCATATCTCTGTGGGGGCCCCATAACCAATTAATTAAATGCATTAATTTCAACCTAATTTTAAAAATAAAATTTTAAATTAACTAATTTAATTAACTTAATTAAGTACCTAATTAATTTAATTTATACACTTTATTAAATTTTTTTTTCTTCTGTTGATATCTTTTATTAAAAGTGAGGGGTGGTCAGCCAAGAACATAGAAAAATAAAAAGAAAATTATTTTTCCTCCCCTGTGCATTTAGGATACCAGGGTGCCTCAGAACATCAGTTGAAAGTTTTGGTATATTATTGTCCCCCACAGTATATATGGGTTTACCAGGTGGTGCTAGTGGTAAAGAACCTACCTGCCAAGCAGGAGACTGTAAGAGATGCAGGTTAGAGCCCTGGGTCAGGAAGATCCTCTGGAGGAGGAAATGGCAACCACTTCAGTGTTCTTGCCTGGAGAGTTCCATGTACAGAGGAACCTGGAGGGTTCCATGTACAGAGGAGAATGGAGGGCTACAGTCCGTAGGGTCACAAAGAGTTGGACATCACTGAAGCAACTTATCAGGCATGAACTATCTATGGGAGGAAAACTGAGGCTTGAGAAAGTTAAGGCTACATAACTCATCAGTACCTAATAAGTAGTGGTGCTGTTGCTAGTAAGAGTGGTGAGATTTAGTATGCAGTAATCCTTTCATTATTTAGTCAAACCAACACGTTTAATATTTATGGAAGGTATTTCTTGTTAAACTTTTTATTTTGAAGTTGTAATTCATATACAGTTGTAAGAAATAATACAGAGAGAGCAAGAGAGATCTCATTAACCCTTAACCCATTTTCTCCCAATAATAACATCTTCCAAAACTATATTATCACAACCAGTACATCCACCTTGATACTGTTAAAGCACAAAATATTTCCATGACCAGAAGGTGCCTTCATTTACCACTTTATAGCCACTTCCATTTCTCTCCTGCTTCCTCCCCATCCTTAACCCTGGAAAGCACTAACTCTGTTCTCCATTTCTATAATTTTGTCATTTCATGAATGTATATAAATGGAAAAATAAGGCTTTCTTGTTGCTTCAGCCTACATTAGATATGAGTCAAAGTATATACACTCTTTCAGTAAACTATAAATATGAGTATAGCGTGTATGAAAAGGCCTGAAAGTTACAATGCCAGAGAGATAGGGGAGGGGAGGGCCAGATCATATGTGCCATATGAAGTAATTTGAATGTCATCCTGTAGGCCATGGGAAGCTGTGTAAGGATTTTAATTATGAGGGTGACAACTTCAGATGTATCATTTAAAGAGCTCACTCTGTCAACCACGTACTGGGTTGGTCTCTGCTGGAAGCAGGAAGAGCAATCAGAATCTAATGTCAGTAGTCCATGGAAGTGACTCCAAAGAGCTGAACTAAGTAAGCATGGGCAGGAAGAGGAGGAACCATAGGACAAAAATATTGAAGAGAAATCATGTATGTGGAGGATGAAGTCTGGGACTCTGGCTTGGATGACTGGCTGAGTTGCTGTTTGAGTTGCTCAGTCGCGTCTGACTCTTTTGCAACACCATGATAGCCTGCCAGGCTCCTCTGTCTATGGGATCTTCCAGGAAAGAATACTGGAGTGGGTTGCCATTTCCTTCTCCAGGGAATCTTTCCCACCCAGGGATCTGACCCACGTCTTTTACCTCTCCTGCATTGGCAGGTGGATTCTTTACCACTGAACCATCTGGGAGCCCAACAGGCTGAGTAGTAGGGCCATTTACCAGGACAAATGAAAGTCAAGAATGGAGTGAAGAGGATGGGCTTAGATTTCATTTCTAGGTACTTGTGAGACATCTTTGGACAATGTACAGTAGGATACATGGGAAGTGAGCTCTAAAGAGAGGTCTGAGCTGAAGATAATGATTTGCAGGCTTCTACCCATAAGTAAGAGGCAATGGAATTCTTGGTGATAAAGAGTTCCCACAGAGATGGCCAACACAGGGAGAAGACAGAGTAAGACAAGTCATATCCCTTCTATTTTTTAATCTGCAAATGGGCTATAGTGATAACCATCAAATCTTCATCGTATTTCCAAGGGAGATGGGCAGGGGGAAATATGCATGATTAGGGTTAAAACCACTATAAGGAAAGAAAGAAAGAGAAGTCACTCAGTCTTGTCTGACTCTTTGCAACCCCGTGGACTGTAGCCTACCAGACTCCTCCATCCATGGGATTTTCCAGGCAAGAGTACTAGAGTGGGATGCCATTTCCTTCTCCAGGGGATCTTCCCAACCCAGGTATCAAACCTGGGTCTCCCGCATTGTGGCAGATTCTTTACCCTCTAAGCCACCAGGGAAGCCCTCTAAAACCACTATAGAATTTGATAAATTCAAGGTATTACTACTACAGTAAGGATAATCTTAAAATGTAAACCTATAATAAGATACTGGCTAGTTTTCAGCCCTTTTTATTTTTCCTTTTAGCACTTAGCACTTTTCTAACCTTTTCCGAACATCTAAGTCATACCCCTATTTTTGAAGAAGTCAGAAAGGCAGACATGCAATTACAGTGGTATTCTGAGCAGTTGTTCAGGCATAAACAGCAGCTTCAACAGCCAGTATCATATAATTACAGGCAAGTGCTCAGCCATAGCTCCAGAAAAAGTGGGATAGGACCAAGCAAAGCACCAAAGGATTATCTCCTCAACTGAGAAAGTGAAAAAGCAACACCCAGTGAATCTTTGCTTCCTGTTCAAAGATGCATTCATCTTTAAAATTTCCATGGGCATATTGCTTGGAACACCTTGCACCAACAGAACATGGCTCAAGCGGAGAAGAGGTACTCACATGCAAGAGCCCTCTCGCAAATCAAAACATATGTCAGTTCAGTTCAGTTGCTCAGTCGTGTCTAACTCTTTGCAACCCCATGGACTGCAGCACGCTAGGCCTTCCTGTCCATCACCAACTCCTGGAGTTTACCCAAACTCATGTCCATTGAGTTGGTGATACCATCCAACCATCTCATCCTCTGTCGTCCCCTTCTCCTCCCATCTTCAGTCTTTCATCAGGGTCTTTTCCAATGAGTCAGTTCTTCGCATCAGGTGGCCAAAGTATTGGAGTTTCAGCTTCAACATCAGTCCTTCTGATGAATATTTAGGACTGATTTCCTTTCGGATGGACTGGTTGGATCTCCTTGTAGTCCAAGAGACTCTCAAAAGCCTTTTCCAACACCACAGTTCGAAAGCATGAATTATTCAGTACTCAGCTTTCTTTATAGTCCAACTCTCACATCCATACATGACCGCTGGAAAAACCATAGCCTTGACTAGATGGACCTTTGTTGGCAAAGTAATGTCTCTGCTTTTGAATATCCTGTCTAGGTTGGTTATAACTTTTCTTCCAAGGAGCAAGCATCTTTTAATTTCATGGCTGCAGTCACCATCTGCAGTGATTTGGGAGCCCAAGAAAATAAAGTCTGCCACTGTTTCCACTGTTTCCCCATCTATTTGCCATGAAGTGATGAGACCAGATGCCACAATCTTCATTTTCTGAATGTTAAGCTTTAAGCCAACTCTTTCACTCGCCTCTTTCACTTTCATCAAGAGCCTCTTTAGCTCTTCTTCACTTTCTGTCATAAGGGTGGACCACAGCCTTATCTAACTCAGTGAAACTATGAGCCGTTTCGTGACCCAAGATGGAAAGGTCATGGTGGAGAGTTCTGACAAAATGTGGTCCACTGGAGAAGGGAATGGCAAACCACTTCAACATTCTTGCCTTGAGAACCCCATGAACAGTATGAGAAAGAAAAACATGTATAGTCGTATCTATTAATCCTTTCTCCTTCCATTTGCACCACAGTCCCCAGACTCACTGTGGGGCTGACTTATTTCCTTCACTTTCTGTTTTTATTAATAGTATTCATGGATACTATAGTCAAAGTACAGAGAGGATGCCAAACTGATTAACAAAGAAAATGCACAGAAGTTCCTATCTGTGCAAAAGTTTGATGCTAAACCATAATATACTCTGTGTATCTGGGAAATGAAATCACAGATTTCCAAATACTCAAGATCATAGATTCTATCAAACTTACACATATATTTATGAGGCTAGTTTCCTTTTACTAGACTGAGGGAAATAGGAACTATTTATTCAAATTCTTTCTGTCACACTGACTGATGAGCTCTTTCATTCATCTGGCCACTATCTGTCTGGGGAGGACTGGGAGCAGGTTTGGGTGAGGCCTGAGGCTTGGGGAGAGCAGAGTAGTTTGGAAAATTTATAGTCTGGTGGATACTAGCAATTTAATAGAATCTTGATTTTGAGGTCATCAGAATCTCTTCACATTTTCCAAGAATTCCATATTATCTAAGAGATCTCAGGAAACCAAAGACATATATACTGTGGATTCTCCATATTTGCTAAAACAATGTTTTTGGATAAAGCAATCTATAGTGAGTTATTTATCACTCCTTAATTTAGCAAAGGCTGTGAGCCAGGTGCTAAAGGTCCCAGGCATGAGTTGAATAAAGGAGGGCTGCACAAGTACAGTGGGCTTCCCTGGTAACTCAGCTGGTGAAGAATCTGCCTGTAATGCAGGAGACCCTGGTTTGACTCCCAGGTCAAGCAGATCCACTCAAGAAGCAATAGGCTACACACTCCAGTATTCTGGCCTTCAGAATTCCATAAACAGAGGAGCTTGGCAGGCTACAGTCCATGGGGTAACAAAGAGTTGGACACAACTGAGCACAAGTACAATGAAGAATCCTACAAAACCAGTTGACCCACCAATGGTACATTTGCCCAGGAGAGAAAACTGAGTATTATTGCAGGAAGTCACTCTGCCACTCTGAAACTTTGATGAATGGAGTTGTGTACCAAGCCAAGGCATTAAATCAATAAGATTGGCTCACGGTTTAATAACAGATGAAATTCAGGAAGGTAGAAAGCATCCTCCTGAAAGGTCCCATCCCCCTCTGTCCTGTGTCTCTGCTTTTCACCTAGGTTTCATCTGAGAAGATGAACTGAGAAGAATCACTCCAGTTACCAGGAAGCTGGGAAAAGCTATAAGGAGGAGCTGATGATGGCTCACCATGTGCTACAGTAGAGTTGGGAGGTGAGGTGGAAGGTGGGATCATGCTGAGGGTCTGTGTTGTGACTCAACGTGACCAAATCTTTTCAGGTCTGGGTGTGGGAGAGGGCAGTAGAGCTGGGGACAGGGAAGGTGGAGAAGGGAAGATATACACGTTGGTTCCTCTGCTTTCTGGGATGCGTGGCTTCTTATCCTGGGAGGAGGACATGGCAACCAGCTTCAGTATTCTTGCCTGGGAAATCCCGTAGACAGAGGAGCCTGGCAGGCTAGTCCATGGAGTCTCAAAAGAGTTGGCCACGACGGAGTGAACAAGCATGAATCCGTGCATGGCTTCCTATGGCTTCTAAATTCAGAATGGGTTTTTGGGCTGGCTGACTCTCAATAATGAGAGTCAGAAGGAATATCAGTTAGTTTAACTAATCATGCATTCAACAAATATTTATTGCACAAGGGCCATGTATCACCTATTCCAGGAGCTGTGGTGAACAAGTCAAGGAGCTCACCTTCTGGGTTGAGGTAGGGGATAGACATTCTAAAGAGTAAAAAAAAATAGCATCCTGGTAGCATTGATCTTCCCAGGGCCCTTGACCCAAGTCTTCAACATTTCACTTGTTTGCACGTCCCTGGCCTCTCATCCACTTGCTGTATCTACAGGGAACCATTGTCATAACCACAAGACACACATTCTTGACTCCTCCTATACTCAGGCTCAGTCATGCTATTTTCACTCTTCTTAATCATCCTTGTGGTCTCACTATCTGCCCAGTTCACTCCTATGCCTTGTCGGCAACAGGAGCACCATGAGCAGATTTTAGGATTTAGTCAAGCCCCGAGCCCTGAGTCCACTTCCCACATTACACCTTGATGGACTTCCTGGTACAATATACCACCCGCTTGGCCTTTGTTTTGCTACAAGCGCTCAGCTTTTAAATGCATCCCTCCCAGTGCTGCCTTGTGTAGACACGCTTTTCTGCTGACTATCACAACCAACCAGGAGATAACTCCCAGCAGACACACCACTCTGGTGACCACCACACATACTTGTGCTGAGAAAGCATACCTACAGTTCTTCCCATGTACAGTAGGCTGTGCCCTGCTTGCAGGCCCCAGTGGGGCTGATGCCCACTGCCATACCCCAAGGCATCACTCAGCACTATTGGAACTATTCTTCTGGGCCACTCTCTTCTTTAAAAATCAGAGTAACCAGCTCTCTGAGTCTTGGGCCTGGATACTCCAAGGAGGGTAGAGGAGAGGAAGCAAAACCCCTAGTCCCTGTACTTGGGCATGGGCTGACCAGACAGGCTTAGGATTGTGCCTTGAGCTGGAACATTACCAGGTTACCATCTGTGTGCATATTCTGTTGCTCAGTCATGTCTGACTCTTTGTGACCCCATCAACTGTAGCCCACCAGGCTCCCCTGCCCATGGAATTTTCCAGGCAAGAATACTGGAGTAAATTGCCATTTCCTACCCCAGGGGATCTTTCTGACCCAGGGATCGAACCTGTGTCTCCTGCATTAGCAGCCACCTGGGAAGCCTATTACGAACTGAGGCTATATCACTATTGATAATGACTGCATATCTTACAAGATATGCCAGAGAATATTACTCCAAGGTAAGAGTAATTGGTTGATGTTGGTTGATGACCAGCTCTCTGTAATGCTTTCTAAGAGATGGTAACAACTGAAAGGCAAACAGTCCTTGTCTAGCACCCTCCCCCTCTTTGGGGACAGGTATTGGGATGGAGGAGCCTGGTGGGCTGCCGTCTATGGGGTCGCACAGAGTCGGACACAACTGAAGTGACTTAGCAGCAGCAGCAGCATTGGGAATTGTCTTGGTTCTCACTTCTTCCCACTCATTACTATAAGTCACTTACTAGTCTGTAGGAGAGTCTTGAGGTGGAAATGCTGTCCTGGAGAACTAAAAACTAAATCAAAAGCATGGCCTCTGGGGTGCTTCTTTGTGTCAGAGAGAATCAGATCTTTCAGGCACTTTGATGTCCTTGGGGAGATCAAACATAGATTCATGAAGTAGCAAAAAGAGTTATGTAAAGCAATATTGCAAAAAATGCAAATGAAAGTTGAATGGCTATATATTCTAGAGAGATCTGGAATAGAGATGCAATGTAGAGATAATGGTAAAGGAAAGCTTGCTGGAAACAGCATCCTCTGAAGATAGTGGGCATCTTACCTACTGCCAGTCTTTACCACACCAACTGCTAGACAGAAGGAAAACTGGGCAGTGTTGCTAGGGAAAATATCTAAAGTCAGTGTTGAGCTGCCAGACCATCATTAGCATTCCCCTGACCACAGAACAGCTCAGACTTGAAGGTCTTGCCTGATCAAACATAGTTGCTGTGTAATGAAGTATTGAGCCAGTCCTTGAAATAAAAAACCTGAAGGTCTCCTTGAAACTACACGGCCATTTGGAGTACGTTCATCTTCTGTTTGTGGGATCAGATCCTCATTGGGTCCATTTTCTTTCTTAAATCTCAACTATTAAAATGGAGAGGAAATGACTTTATTTAAGGTAGTTCAGTTCAGTTCAGTCGCTCAGTCGTGTCCGACTCTTTGTGACCCCATGAATCACAGCACGCCAGGCCTCCCTGTCCATCACCAACTCCTGGAGTTCACTCAGACTCGTGTCCATCGAGTCAGTGATGCCATTCAGCCATCTCATCCTCTGTCGTCCCCTTCTCATCCTGCCCCCAATCCCTCCCAGCATCAGAGTCTTTTCCAATCAGTCAACCCTTCGCATGAGGTGGCCAAAGTACTGGAGTTTCAGCTTTAGCATCATTCCCTCCAAAGGAATCCCAGGGCTGATCTCCTTCAGAATGGACCAGTTGGATCTCCTTGCAGTCCAAGGGACTCTCAAGAGTCTTCTCCAACACCACAGTTCAAAAGCATCAATTCTTTGGCGCTCAGCCTTCTTCACAGTCCAACTCTCACATCCATACATGACCACGGGAAAACTGACCTTAAATCCATGTTCTTTCTTCCAAACTGGTTAACAACAGTGTTGGCTGTTCTGATGCAATAAATAGTACTTATGTTGACCTAATGCATTTTGAAATAACAAATGAATATAATTCTAAAAAGGTAGTTTAAACAGATCATTTTTTTCCTTCTAATTTCTTTTACCCACTTTACATTATGTGCATACTTTAAATACATTTATTTTTTATTCAAAGAAATGTCATTTTTTCAATTTGTCTAAATTTTAAAGGCAGCCTTTTCCACTATATATTAGGGTAATAAATATATAATCCAATTTCCTAAAGGAAGTCTCTTAGAAACGTGTTCATACTTGTTGCATCATCAAAAATAAATACTAGATTTATCCAAGGTGCTCTGAATCTATGCAACAGTATGATTCAGGGGTCAGAACAACTGGGTTGTCATCTTGTTCTTAGATTCTCAGGAGTCTGTAATTAATTCTCCACAACTCGCTGAGGGTGTATATCTCTAGGATTTGTCTGGACAGCAAAGAGTTTAAGGAACCCTCAGGGTAACTAGCATTGATGGAGGTGTTCATTTCTTAGCCCGCTAATTACTTAGTTCCTGAGAGGTTACACCCAAACTCCAAAAGCTTCGTGAAGAGTAGAACCTGTGCCGGTAAGGCTATAATTGTTGGCATGACTGTATCCTTGGGCTCCATTCCTAGAGGATTAGCACACAGTAGTTCTTCTCCATGTAGACATAATGTTACTTAAAAACACCTAAGGAAGGGATTTCCCTGGCTGTCCAGTGGCTAAGACTCTGTGCTTCCACTGCAGGAGGCACAGATTTGATCCCTTCATGTCTTTTGGTGGCCAAAAACAAAACAAAAATCCAAACAAACAAAAAAAATACCCAAGGAAATACTGTTTGACGTGGAGGAACTTAAAACCTTATACAGAAAAAGAAAACTTGGTAGAACCAGCTGTACATCAATTTAGGAAAACTCTTATATTTTTAGGTGTACTAAAACACAACAAAGAGAATTTGAGAAAAGGGGAAGTTGGGGCATGATAGCATCCAAATAATTTTACTTCATTTAATTGTATATCTGGAAATTTGACTGTCTCTCTCTTTCACTATTTCAGGAATATTAAACACAAAATTGTTTCATTTTGTCACAGATAACATATTCAAGAGAATATAAAGAAGTGTTTTTTCTCCTCTTGGTGGCTCTCTTCCTACCTTGCTGCTGTTACTTACTCGTTCAGTCATGTCCGACTGTTTTGGGAGCACATGGATTGTAGCTCCTCTGTCCATGGGATTCTCCAGGCAAGAATACTGGAGTGGGTTGCCATTTCCTTCTGTAGGGGATCATCCTGACCCAGAAATCAGACCTGCATCTCCTGTACTGACAGGTGGATTCGTTACTGTGGAGCCTTACTCTGTTAGAAATGCAGTCTGCTTCAAATAACCAAAATGCAGTGGCTCAAGGTTTTCATCAAGAATCACAATCTTTCCACTTCCATCTTTTCCACGAGTCACTTCTGTCCTTGGTCATGTGGTTTTCTTCCTCATGATTGTAGGATGACTGCTGTTTTTGCAGCATCAGGACCACTCACAAGGCAGGAAGGAGGAAGACCAGGGGAATAGCAATACTCTTTCTTTCTGGAGGCTTTGTCATTTGTTGGAGAACCAAAGTCTGTAGGGAGTTTCGCTTATATCTCATTGGTGTCACATCACACCCACAGTTGAAAGAGAATCTAGGAAGACTAGAGTTGGGTTTTTCTGGTTTTTTTTTTTTTTTTTTTACTTTTTATTTTGTATTGGGGTATAGCCAATATCACAACAATGTTGTGATAGTTTCAGATGCACAGTGAAGGGACTTAGCCCTACAGAAACATATAATTACTCTCTCTTAAACTCCTTTCTCTTGTGTTGTTGGAAGAGAGTGTTTGCTATGACAAGTGCATTCTCTTGGCAAAACTCTATTAGCCTTTGCCCTGCTTCATTCCTCATTCCAAGGCTAAATTTGCCTGTTACTCCAGGTGTTTCTTGACTTCCTACTTTTGCATTCCAGTCCCCTATAATGAAAAGGACATCTTTTTGGGGTGTTAGTTCTAAAAGGTCTGGTAGGTCTTCATAGAACCGTTCAACTTCAGCTTCTTCAGTGTTACTGGTTGGGGCATAGACTTGGATTACCGTGATATTGAATGGTTTGCCTTGGAAATGAAAAGAGATCATTCTGTCGTTTTTGAGATTGCATCCAAGTACTGCATTTCGAACTCTTTTGTTGCCCATGATGGCTACTCCATTTCTTCTAAGGGATTTCTGTCCACAGTAGTAGATATAATGGTCATCTGAGTTAAATTCACCCATTCCAGTCCATTTTAGTTCAAAAGCAGAGACATTACTTTGCCCACGAAGGTCCATCTAGTCAAGGCTATGGTTTTTCCAGTGGTCATGTATGGATGTCAGAGTCCCTTGGACTACAAGGAGATCCAACCAGTCCATTCTGAAAGAGATCAGTCTTGGTGTTCTTTGGAAGGAATGATGCTAAAGCTGAAACTCCAGTACTTTGGCCACCTCATGCAAAGAGTTGACTCATTGGAAAAGACTCTGATGCTGGGAAGGATTGGGGTCAGGAGGGAAAGGGGATGACAGAGGATGAGATGGCTGGATGGCATCATCAACTCGATGGACATGGGCTTGAGAGAACTCTGGGAGATGGTGATGGACAGGGAGGTCTGGCGTGCTGCAACTCATGGGGTCGCAAAGAGTCGGACACGACTGAGCGACTGAACTGAACTGAAACTCCTTTCTCACCCAGTCTGCCACATAACATTGAACAGAGTCCCATATGCTATACAGTAGGTCCTTGTTGGTTACCCATTTAAAATATAGCAGTGTGTACATGTCCACCCCAAACTCCCTAATTATCCTTTTCCCCTTTCTTTCCCTCACTCTAACCCCAACAACCATAAGTTCATTCCCTAAGTCTGTGAGTCTTTTTCTGTAGGAAAACTAAAGTTTTTAGCCAATGGTATTTCTGCTCTAAACAAACAAGCATTTTGTTAATTTAGAAGAAGGGGGAATTCCCATTGATAACCAGTGATATTTGCTACAAATTTCTTTCTGAATGTGGAGCTCTGGAGCTAATGATCTCTACCTCCTGCTTCCCATTTCCTCAGCTCTTCAGTACCTCTCTCTGCTTGTACACTCCCACGGACTGTGGCTCATAGGCCCTGGCTTACTTTCAATTATCTTCTTCTATCTTTCCAGTATTTCACTGAAAAAATCTCTCCTCTTTTTCCTGCCAACTCTGCCTCCTTTGGTCCATACCTATTACTTCACTTTTTTCCCCTCCTTTTTCTAGGTACCTCTAACAGAAGCTGCTCCTGATTCAAAATTGTTGTGTTAATCAAAACACACCCAGAAATAATTTTCTGCATATCCTCTTTTAAGTGCCTCATTAAACATCAGGCATTAGTCAGATATTTTTGTATTTGTAAAATTTTGCATTTGTAAAATGAGCATAAGCTGGCTAACAAGGGCGGTGGGAGGTGGGGGGTGGGGGAGTGGGACAGCTCTCAAGTAAGTGTTTGGCTATTGAGTGGGGTTATATCCTTGGACCAAAAGGCAGAGCCTTAGTCAGAACCAGCCCTGAGTGTAGAGTCTCAGACTGGCAGGAGCACGGCAGGGTGGAGACTGGAAAATGTTTGCCTTTGCAGCATTTGTAGATATGCTGCAACGCCTTGCTGAATTATTGATGGCACTGTGAAAATAGAGTATACACATGAAATACTGAATCTACTTTGAGCATGTGCTGGGGGTAGGCAGGGGTGGCTGGCTGAGATGCTGAAGTGGGCAGTCAGATGCACCCAGATACGTACAGAAAAGAAAATGTAAAGTCAGAAGGTAAGAACCTCATAGCTGCAGATAGCAGCTGGGGTGGTCCAGGAGAATTTCAAACAACTTACCTCCCAAGAAGCAAGCTCATTCATGTCAACTGGACAGTTTGGGACCTGAGGATGTGACCAAGACGGACTTCTCTCTTGGGAGAAGCAGGCTGGTTTTGGCAGCAAAACTGGGCTTGAATCCAGATAATCTTTCTAATCGCACCACTCTAACCAACGAACACTTTCATAAAATGCGACATGCAAGGGGATTTTCCACAGTGCCTACATCTTCTCATGGTAAAGACCTTGCCAGTGGATCTGCCGCCCCTTTGAAAAATGAGAAAGTATAATAACTGGGGGTGGGGGAGAATAGTAAAGGAGAGAGAGGCTGAGAGAGCAGGCACCAATATTTTCAAATAAGACCAGTTGCCACTGAAGAAAGGAAAGTTGTCATCCTTGACAAATGGATAGACAGGGAGTGTCAGCTGGAAAACACTGGCAGGAAGGAAACATGATGCTTTGCTAAGACACTGGACACAGACACGCTGAGCCTTCAAGATCCAAAAGCTCATGATAAGAATGTTTATTTGAAAAGATTTTATACTTACCATGTACTCTGACAGTTTAGACACAGTTATCACATTTGTATTATAGCAACAAGAGTAATTATGTAATGCCTCGCTTTTGAATTGCTCCTCAACACACATTATATTTTATCAAATCCTGTAAGATCTGGTCTAAAATGAAAGGCAAATACATGCCTTCATGATGTTTCAGTCATTTTTAGATTAGGGCAGTGGCTTTGTGTTGACTTATGTTGCCATTGGAATGTAAGTACCAGATCTTTGAAAGGCAATTTGTTTATTGTGATCCACACAGTCAAAGGCTTTGACCATATATTACAACACCCTTAAAGGGAATAACTTTTTAGATAATTATAATTATAAATGAAATATACTCAGTGTCTACCATAATCCTGAACTAAAGTTGTTGTTGTTCAATTGCACAGTCACTTCTGACTCTGTGACCCCATGGACTGCAGCATGCCAGGCCTCCTTGTCCCTCACCATCTCCTGAAGTTCACCCCAAGTTCATGTTCACTGTATTGGTGATGCCTGAATTGATAGGAACACATTAAACGTAGAGCCATATAAAACAATGTATTCTTCTCTTACAGTTGTTGTATGAGGATTTCAGGGATAAGGACATCTGTACCCTACAGATACACCCCATGGAACCATGGAACCAAGGCCAGTTGGGGAAACCATAACCTCCTCTCGCCCTCCTGCATGGCCAAGTGATGTGTCTCCCCAGGATGGTGCAGAGCAGCCTCTAAGACTGTCAAGAACGTCTTTGCTTTCTCTAATTCTGTGATTTCCTTGCTCATCTAAGCTGGAGAGTGGGGCAGGTGAGGGGGAGTGTGAACACAACATCCTGGTGCTTTTGTTTTCTTAGTCCTCCTTCTCTACCCCGCTTGCCTCTTCCCATCATCCCCTGGGAAGAACGATGGCTGGAGTGTCTGACCTTATGACACTCCTTCTTCCATGTGGCAGCAGCTGCTGGAGCTTTGCTGTCATAGTTAGCACAGGTTTCTTCTCTAGCCCATAGAAGAACTCCATAAGCTGGCTCCTCCAGGCTGGCGCTGCTGTCCATTAAACAGGACAGAGACCATCTGAAAAATCCTCTTTCAGATCTCAGCAGCCTGACCTGGAAGTCTTAAAAAATTTTTTTTCCTGCATAATCTTATTTCTTATGCTAGTATCTGAACAAGATAAAGTGAAGTGTTTCTGTTTTTTTTTTTTTGCCTTTTTACATTTCTTCTTACTTATAAAGAACTAATTACTCTTCTTAATAAATCCCAGTCTCCAAGATTTTGCACCCCCACAATCTTCAATTAGATGGATACTCAGGTCAACTGGTGAAGGCCACCCTCTCAGAGAGGGAAAAGAAAAAGTACTGGACTCACTTTCATCATTTTCCCCCTCGCAAAATAAATATGCTGCCATAAGAAGTCACCTCACTTCTACACAGAGATGGATGCTCTGCCACCTACCAATTCCTTAAAAAAAAATCACAGAAGATGCAAAGATTTGGTTTTACTGCCCAGTGGGGTTTTCATTACTGTATATAGAAGCCAGAACATTCTTCTTTTTGCAGACACATTTCTTGCACCAAGTGCATGACTGTGCATTAAACAAATAGCTACTCCTTTCTGTATACAGGGAACAAAGCTTGACGTTTTACCAAGCATAGCACGGTTTACTATTAGCACAAATTTGTCCACAGCCCTGAAGTGTTGGCTTATGGCTGAAAAAGAAATCTTAGATGAGATAGAACACATGGATTCCTCTCATAGTTAACTGAAACAGTACACATATAAAAGAGGTCTTCATGTACACTCTCTCTCTTACATATTGTAAAAATACCAACAGCTGACTGCAGTCATTACTATCACGTGTCTTGTCAAACCAAGACCTCCTTTCATAGGTTCTGCATTCTCTATATCTTGTTGCCAGATATCCTGGCTTTTTCATAAATTTTAAAACAAATCTAATTATTATGCAAGGGAACATGTTGATGCTTCCATGGTCCGTTCCCTCTCAATACAATGCACAGAAATTTACCCATTACAGGAGCCTCTTTTCCTTGGCATATGAACTTGCCACTTACTAGGATATTTGAATCCAGAGCTTCCCAAACTCACATGTCCTCTAGATTTTGCTATGATCAAATCATTCCCTTGCACATGCTTGATAACCAGGTGTACATTCTCACATTAAAAAAATTTTTATGGCCAGACAGTTTCAGTGTTTGAAATAACAGGGTGCACAGAACACACTGCAGTTGATGAGTTCCATCCCTCTCTATGTCCAGGTAAAGCTGAGTGAGACTTTCAGTTCCAGTCCTATCTGTGTCAACATAAGGTGGCACAAAAAAATAAACAAAGACATGGAACACTGCTATGGAATAAACTGCAATCAACATATTAACTAATGGTGAACTATTCAAGCAAATCCTTCTTTGCTACCAGCACGTCATTATCTTGCATCAAGAAATATCCCACAACAGGGGAAGACAGACGACGCCACGACAGAACAGCTTTATATAAAGCAAGTCAACTCACCACTGCACCCATTATTACTGGCGTTTAGTTTTACATTTTAAATAATAGCAGAGAGTTTTGCCAGACTCAGTTACATACATTGGTGAATTGGGCAAGGGCAAGATGTGGGATCAGGGAATCGCAACGTGACCGCTAATTTCTATTCTTGATGGTGACATCAGGCACGGCTCCCTCCTCCAGAAAGGGAAGAGCAAACAAACAAACAAACAAACAAACCTCTGTTGTAAAAGACTGAAATGTAACACGCAACATAAAGATGCAGGGTGAGTTCTATAAGCACCGTCCCAGGTGACATTTGGAAATATTTCATAAACCAAGACCCAGGAATATCTGGTTACCATATTAAATTTTATCTCCCTATATCTGTTCAATACTTCTTTAGAAGTGAAGTCTAGCTTCTCATGGAAAAGGGTGGAGAATGTGGGACCCACCTCAGGTTCTAATCCTTCATACCCCAGGAGCAAAGCAGTGAAACTTCGGTTAACTGAACCTGTACTTGGTGTTTCAGTGAATATCTGGGTGACTCCAAATGATGCTGGAGTCCTGAGCTCTCACCTTCACCCATATACAAAGCCTTTCCTACAAGAACAGTACTCTCCCTGAAGTGAGTTCTGCCCAGCACAGTTTTCTTACTCTTATTATGTCTCCAGAAATGTTCTGCTGCCTCTGACTAATTAGTGCCTCTGCCAGCTGTCTCACTGACCTTCTACCTAATCTAGCTTTGAAAACATCTGGACCCCAGAAAGTTTTCTCCTCTATCTGGGTGGTCACATGTTAATATTGAGTTTATTAAGAAAAAAAAAATGTAGCCATCCAAAAAAATGTACACTACAGAAGCCTAGAAGCCCTTGTAACTGTGGACAGAATGGGGGAATGTGAGGTTCAGGCAATCACAGATAAGAAATGGGAATAGAAGGCCTCATTCTCTCCGCTTTCTTTTCTTTTTCTGTAATATAATCAGAGGTCTTTGTAACCTGATCACAATTCACAGAGGCTGAGCAAAATGTTAATGACTTATAATCACTTCTGTTGGCAAACGAGATTCTTGGGACCCATTTTCTTTCTCAAGAAATAAAACTCCAGTCATGTAGGATGATGACTGGCATGCCTTAGCTTAGAATTAGGTCATAAGAGCAAGATTACAGGAAACCAGAGTGGGGCTCCTTCTGTTTTGCTGTTTTCCAGCACAGATCTGAGAGGTTCAAGCACACAGCAATAATAGTGAAAGAATTACTAAGTTCTTGCATGTCCAAGAATCTACCTACAGAGCAGGAAACCAGGGTTTGATCCCTGGGCTGAACCGGGAGAAGATCCCCTGGAGAAGGGAAAGGTTACCCACTCCAGTATTCTTGCCTGGAGAATTTCACAGACTGTATCGTCCATGGGGTCACTAAGAGTCGGATATGACCGAGCAACTTTCACTTCTCTACATGTCCAAGGCACTATGCTAAGGAACTTACACACATGCTCACGACATTGCTCACCCCTATCTTATAGATGGGGCTTCCCTGGTAGCTCAGGGGTAGAGTCTGCCTGTCGATGCTTGTGACATGGGTTCAATTCCTGGGTCAGGAAGACCCCCTGGAGAAGGAAATGGCAACCCATTCCAATATTCTTACTTAGGAAATCCCATGGACAGAGCAATCTAGCAGGCTACGGTCCATGGGGTCACAAAAAGGTTAGACATGACTTAGAGACTAAACAACAACTATTTTATAGATGAGGAAAGTAAGTTTAAAAACTTTTCATAAATTGAAGACTCGTCACTTGGTAAGATGCACAGCTGGGATTCACACCCAAGAAAATTGCTTAATCGCGACTCAGTAAACTGGGACAAATAATTTACCAGGCAGAGTGATTGTGCAACAAATAAGTAAATATGTGGCAGTTACCTGGTGTCTAGTATTTCGACATACATTAAAAATCTATTATTAACTTTTGCTTCTCCTAAATGTCTTCTCTGCAGACTAAGTTACAGCTTCTGTCCATTTATTCTTTTCCAAACTATGGATTAAAACTCATTTAGTATCCAAATTCATTCTGTTTGCTTCTCCTTTTAAACTATTTGAGTGTGTACTGCCCATTGCCCTGGACTTCTTCCTATCACATCATTTTATAAATCAAAGCAAGATAAAAAAAAGGTGGCTTTTTCTTACACTCTTTTCTTTAAAAAAAAAAAAATGTTTTACCATGCATATGTATAAACTCCTCAAAAATTAACAAGCATTTAAAAAATTCATTTAAGGCATATTGCAACATACTTGCCTACCGTACCTCATCAGTTACATGATTTCTGTGTCGCATTTCTAAAGGAAATGCCTTCCTTGAAAATGTACATATTTTAGCATTGGCAAATTCTTTAGCAGTTAAGCTAATATTTTGATATATCTAGTACTTACTTGGAGAAGGTGATGGCACCCCACTCCAGTACTCTTGCCTGGAAAATCCCATGGACAGAGGAGCCTGGTAGGCCGTAGTCTATGGGGTCGTGAAGAGCCAGACACGACTGAGCGACTTCACTTTCACTTTTCACTTACATGCACTGGAGAAGGAAATGGCAACCCACTCCAGTGTTCTTGCCTGGAGAATCCCAGGGACAGCGGAGCCTGGTGGGCTGCCATCTATGGGGTCGCACTGAGTCGGACACAGCTGAAGTGAATTAGCAGCAGCAGCAGCAGTACTTACTTAAGGAGATATGTTTTCATCCAGAAAGTGTTTATGCAACTGAATATCACCAACACCTAAATCTCTCTGGAGAGGCACTGCAAAAGTTCCAAACAGTAGATACCCAGACCTGAGAGGAAGACTTGCTATTTGTCATAGATAAACTTCTTTCCTCAATCAGGACATAGTCGATTTAAGTTTAAACAAAACTTTCACACCTGTCCATCAAAAGCTAACACTATTGTTTCAGGAACTCTTTTCTTTGGAAAACTACCACTGTCTCTAAAGGGTCTCAGCATTTCTCAGGCTTTAGCTATTAAGGTTTCTAGCCATCCAGGTAGGCCGGCTCTGTGTGTGTCTCTTCTTCCCGGTGGGGCCAACTGCAGATCCAGGCCTGTTGAGAGTTAGGGTTAAAGACCATATACACATATAACTGACAATTTAATCTGATGTAGAATCAGATCTCATGTTGCCTGTCTGTATGCCCTTTAATTTCTCTAAACTTCCTGATGGCTCAATCTCCATGCAATGCTGGCCTGAAATTAGTACTCAGTGAACTTATCAGGGAGGAGAATTTTGCCCTTTCCCCTGCTCAGCTCTTCTGGCTGGCAATGAAAATGACATAAGGCAGATTAACAGGAGAAAATTAAATTTATTACTTGTGTACAGGGAAACCACAAGAGCATGAAGAATTCAGAGATAGCAAGGCAAGATAAAGTGTATATATATATATATATATATATATATATATATGCGCACATACCATTCTGAACTCTGGAATGGGAGGCTGGGATTTGGGACTTTGAGGGGAAGTCCCAGGTGGCTCGGTGGTAAAGAACCTGCCCGTCATGTATTGACACAAGAAACACGTGTTTAATCCCTGGATTGGGAAAATCCCCTAGAAAAGGAAATGGCAACCCACTCCAGTATTCTTGCCTGGGAACTCCTACGGATGGAGGAGCCTGGCAGGTGTAGTGCATGGGGTCACAAAGAGTCAGACACGACTGAGCACACAGTTATCCACGAAATATCCTGGATTACACATTCCTAAGTGCTTCCCTCCATCCCTGTTAATAAGGCAATTCAGAGGAAGATGAGAAGAATTAATGCTTTGTAAACAAATGTTTGCTGAGTCATCTAAAGACAACGTGACACAGAGAAGACTTTTGATCAAAAGGGCCTTGCTAGGTTCTTCCCTGTGACACTGAGTGCATACTTTACAATAGTCATCTATGTTGATAGCTACTTCCTGGAATAAGCCTGCTATTTGAAATTCTTTAAGCAGCAAAGGGGAAGTTCAATAGTTCTTCCTGAGTCTTTTGAGACTTGCTTGTTTTCAGCTCAAAATAATCCACATGCCAGAGTAGCACATCTTGGTGTGGTCTCCCTGAACCTCATCAAACTTATTCCTTCAACAGACGATTTAATCTCATAGTATTAGACCAGTAGGCCCTCACTCACGGTAAATATAATTTAAAACTCAAGTAGTGGATAAAACCAACTTCAACCATTCCCACTATATTAATCTTTTGAAAAAGGAAACGAGTAAGTAAAATTGCTGCAGTGAAAAGGGAAAAAAGAGGAATGAGTGTTTTTTTTCCCTTTCCCTTTGCTGAGAACAAAGAAGATAAAGAGGACAGAGAACAGGCCTGAACATTCCTAGCTTTTACTTTAACTGCTTCTAACTCCGCATGTCTGTAACTAAGTTTGCTTTTCTGCCCCCTTAACATTGCAGGAGCTACACTTCATATCTATTTTCCTTTGACTCTATGCTAAATGCGGAGAAGGCAATGGCAACCCACTCCATTACTCTTGCCTAGAAAATCCCATGGACGGAGGAGCCTGGTGGGCTGCCGCCTATGGGGTCGCACAGAGTCAGGCATGACTGAAACGACTTAGCAGCAGCAGCAGCATGCTAAATGCATCCTGTATCTGGTGTTTAGCATTACAACACCCTTTCCCTTAAAGTTCCATATCAGAAAGAAGGCCACAGAGCCACCAAACTGCCAGACTCAATTTCTGGGTTACTGACATCAGCCCATGACTGTCTTTAAAACAATGCAAGAGGAAGAAATTAAGATCCTAAGACCTTTGTTCCTCATCACTGACTCCTGACTGTGAGCCCTTATCTTATATAAGCCCCTAGACTTCTCATGGGGTGGGGGCCACAGCTCTTGAGGCATGATCCTACTGTGTTCCCCTCTCCATCAGCTGAGGATTAAAGCCATCTTTCTATTCCTCAAACTCTGTCTCCATATATTTTATTTGGTGGTTGAGAAAACCAAGATTTTGGTCAGCAACAATATTAAAAACAAGGGCCTGGGTGGTTGGGGCAGCTGGGGTGTCAGGGAGTGGCTCAGGAACAGGAAAGGCAGGTGCCTGTAGATAGCTTTGCCTATGCCGTTGCAGTCCTGCTTCATGGTGCTTCTCCTGGCACTGCATGGGAAAGAGCCCCTTCATACAGGGAGAAGGCTGTCCTGACCAATTTGGAGCAGATAACCATTCAGAGATCAAATTGCCAACATCCGCTGGACCACTGAAAAAGCAACAGACTTCCAGAAAAACACGTATTTCTGCTTTATTGACTATGCCAAATCCTTTGACTGTGTGGATCACAATCAACTGTGGAAAATTCTGAAAGAGATGGGAATACCAGACCACCTAACCTGCTTCTTGAGAAACCTATATGCAGGTCAGGAAGCAACAGTTAGAACTGGACATGGAACAACAGACTGGTTCCAAATAGGAAAAGGAGTATGTCAAGGCTGTATATTGTCACCCTGCTTATTTAACTTATATGCAGAGTACATTATAAGAAACGCTGGACTGGAAGAAGCACAAATTGGAATCAAGATTGCTGGGAGAAATATCAATAACCTCAGATATGCAGATGACACCACCCTTATGGCAGAAAGTGAAGAGGAACTCAAAAGCCTCTTGATGAAAGTGAAAGAAGAGAGTGAAAAAGTTGGCTTAAAGCTCAACATTCAGAAAACGAAGATCATGGCATCTGGTCCCATCACTTCATGGCAAATGGATGGGGAAACAGTGGAAACAGTAACAGCCTTTATTTTTGAGGCTCTAAAATCACTGCA
Source organism: Nanger dama (assembly GCA_917880005.1). NCBI lineage: Eukaryota > Metazoa > Chordata > Mammalia > Artiodactyla > Bovidae > Nanger > Nanger dama. Next base: position 46,856,434 of record CAKJTW010000007.1, read on the forward strand.
GATGGTGACTGCAGCCATGAAATTAAATGACTCTTACTCCTTGGAAGGAAAGTTATGACCAACCTAGATAGCATATTCAAAAGCAGAGACATTACTTTGCCAACAAAGGTCCATCTAGTCAAGGCTATGGTTTTCCAGTAGTCATGTATGGATGTGAGAGTTGGACTAAACAAAGCTGAGCACTGAAGAATTGATGCTTTTAAACTGTGGTGTTGGAGAAGACTCTTGAGAGTCCCTTGGACTGCAAGGAGATCCAACCAGTCCATCCTAAAGGAGACTAGTCCTGGGTGTTCATTAGAAGGACTGATTCTGAAGCTGAAACTCCAGTACTTTGGCCACCTCATGCAAAGAGTTGACTTATTGGAAAAGACTCTGACGCTGGGAGGGATTGAGGGCAGGAGGAGAAGGGGATGACCGAGGATGAGATGGCTGGATGGCATCACCAACTCGATGGACGTGGGTTTAAGTGAACTCTGGGAGTTGGTGATGGACAGGGAGGCTTGGTGTGCTGCGATTCATGGGGTCGCAAAGAGTCAGACACGACTGAGCTACTGAACTGAACTAAGCTGAACCATTCAGACAGCGAACATTTACTGGACCTAAGATACAGGTTCAAATTGGTCAGAACAGCTTTCTCGCTGTATGATGGGGCTCTTTCCCATGGGGTCCCAGGAGAACCATTCAGACAACCAACATTTATTGACTATATCTTAGGTCTAAGGGCTTCCCTTGTGGCTCAGTTGGTAAAGAATCTGCCTGCAATGCCAGAGACCTGGGTTCGATCCTTGGTTTGGGAAGATCCCTGGAGAAGGGAAAGGCTATCCACTCCAGTATTCTAGCTTGGAGAATTCCATGGACTATATAGCCCATGGGGTCACAAAGAGTTGGACATGACTGAGCAATTTTCATTTTCACTTTAGGTCCAATGCCTTGTCCTGGACACTGTAGGACCCATAAGGACACAGACATAGTCCCTGCATTCTAAGAAGTGCCAATCAATTTAACAGAAGATAAGAGGCATACACTAAATGGTTCTGACAAGCGCCATGGGAAAGACAAGAAGAAGTGGTGGGAGCTCCCTGGAGCATCTGAACTGAGCCTGGGGAGTCAAGGAGGACCAGGGCAGTTGGAGACACAGAACGAGAATGTGCAAAGACAGTGAGCACAAGCAGGAGGGAGGTGTGTTCTGCAAGCACCGCAGGGTCACTGAGAAGTAAGAGGCTGTCAGCAACGTTGGCAGGAGGCACGGGGCTGAGTTCTCTCCATCAAGTGGAGGAACTCCCCCAGCTCCTTGAGACTCAGTGTCTCCATCTACAAAAGTGTAAGGGTTAAACAACACTGGATGGGAAACTAGGGTGATATGTTGTTATTTCCCCACATATTCCTCCAAAAATGAGTTGTCAATTACAATTCAACAGGGAAAGTGTGTCAGTTTTATTATTGGACAGGAGGCCAACCCACAACCAAGAATATATATCTTCAACTCATTGGAAAAGGTTTACTTCCCTCTCAGATGATCCACTAATTCTTTTGATGTTGGAGCAGTTAAGAAACTTGAATCCTGAGTCCTGTTTGTTGTCATTTGTTTTCCAGTTTATAAAAACTTTGCCAAAAGTAAGAAACATCTCTTTGGTGAATCTGGAGAAAACGAGCTTTTCTTAAAAAAAAGTTTCCCAAATTTATTTTTAAGATCATTTTACTCTTTGACCCATACAATCTACTAGAAACAGCAATGTTAACATATTTCCATTTTCTATGTAAGGTTTGTTTCCTTGTTGGTTTGTTCTATCCTCAAATAAGTTCTCTTAGGTTTGGAATGGACTTACTGGTTTGGGAACTCTTGAATGTGATTAGTAGGATCTGAGTACTATCTTTGAGAGCCTATCTGTCTGAATTGGGGGAGGAAGTCTTCTAGCTCTCACACAGCAGAAATCCCACACTGATCAATGGGGCTCTTAAGTGATGTCTGGAAGGGGACAGGTAGAACTGTCTGCACTAGGAAAACAGCAGCTCCTCCTGACCAAGCTTGATTTCATCCACATTTTAAGGATATTTAGGCAAGTCTTTCTTGATATTTAGCCATCATGGACCAGAATCCCTGTTATGATGTAAACCTTTTTCTTTTAAATGGCAGAATGTTATTTGCTGAGGGTAAAGAATTTCCTCTCTGTTCCACGTAATCTTCATAGAGAAGGTATGTTGGAAGTTAGTTTTAAAGAAGGATGATTTTGAATGGAGTTGGCTTCCAGACTATACTACGAAACTATAGTAATCAAAACAGTATGGTACTAGCACAAAAACGGAAATACAGATCAATGGAATAGCATAGAAAGCCCAGAAAAATAAACTCACACATCTATGTACAACAAGAGAAGCAAGAAAATAAAATGGAGAAAGGACAGTCTGTTCAATAAGTGGTCCTGGGAAAACTGGACAGCTGTATGTAAAAAAGAAACTAGAAAACTAGAACATTCTCTAATAACATACACAAAAATAAACTCAAAATGGATCAAATGTAAAGCCAGACACTCTGGAACTCTTAGAGGAAATCATGGGCAGAACACTCTTTGACATAAATTGCAGCAGTATCTTTTTGGATTCACCTCCTAGAGTAGTGAAAATACAAAACAAAAATAAACAAGTGGGACCTAATTAAACTTAAAAGCTTCTGCACAGCAAAGGAAACCATAAACAAAATGAAAAGACAACCCACAGAATGGGAGAAAATATTGCAAATAAAGTGATGGACAAGGGCTTAATCTCCAAAATATACAAACAGCTCATTCAGCTGTATGTTAAAAAAAAAAAAAATCCAATTTTTAAAAGTGGGAGGAAGATCTAAATAGACATTTCTCCAAAGAAGACATACAGATGGCCATAAAACACATGAAAAAATGCTCAACATCACTAATTACCAGAGAAATGTAAATCAAAATTATAGCAAGGTATCACCTCATACCAGTCAAAAAGGCATAATTTTAAAAAAAAAACCCTATAAATAATAAATGCTGGAGAGGGTGTAGATAAAAGGAAAGCCTCCTACACTGTTGGTGTGAATGTAAGTTGGTACAACCACTATGGAGAACAGTATGGCAGTACCTTAAAAAACTACCATATGATCCAGCAATCCCACTCCTGGGCATATATCTGCAGAAAACTATAATCCAAAAATATACATGCACCCCAAAGTCCACTGTGGCTCTATTTACAATAGCCAAGACATGGAAGCAACCTAAATGTCCACTGACAGAGGAATGGATAAGGAAGATGTGGTACATATACCCAATAGAATACCCTGGTGGTGGTATTTCATCACTAAGTCGTGTTCACCCAGCCATAAAAAAGAATGAAATAATGCCATTTGTAGCAATGTGGATGCACCTAGAGATTATTATACTAAGTGAAGTAAGTCAGACTGAGAAAGATAAATATATGAAATCACTCATATGTGGAAACTAATTAAAACAAGATACTAATGAACTTGTTTACAAAACAGATACAGAAAACAGACAGTTACCAAAGGGGAAACATGGAGGGGGAATAAATCAGGAGCTTGGGATGAACATAAGCACACTACCATATATTAATATAAGATAACCAGTGAGGCTCTACAGCACAGGTGACTACTTGATATTCTGTGACAGTCTATACAAGAATCTAAAATAGACTGAATATATTTATATGTATAACTGAATCACTATGCTGTACCCCTGAACTAATACAACACTGAATCAGCTATACTTCAATAAAATTAAACCACCAAAAAATAAAGAAGGGTGAACTGGGCATTGTGGGAAATTAATCTGGGAGGAGGAGCAGGGAATAAATACAGAGAGAACTGGCTGTGCAACTGTTTAGCTCCATGACCTTTAGCAAATACTTTGTTCTTCAGTGTTTGGGCTCTATCTGAAAGAATGAAATATGACACATTCCCGGTGCTTCACAAAACACCAGTTCCCAAAAAGGCACTTGTTCTCTGGGTGTTTGGGACTTTGCAGTTGACTTTGGGTGAACACCTTCTACTTTGTTCCAAGCACTGTGCTTTAAACTATGGATAGGACAAGCAAAAGGGAGATAGCTGCTCTTTTCAAGGAGCTCATATACAGTTTTCTGTGTGTTGAATCACTTCTAAATTGGTTAAACGGAGAGGGCTCTGGGGCTCAAGATGAAGATATGACACTCCAAATGGTAAGTCTGTAAGATTTTTAAACAAAGAGATCTTGTCTCTACATAGCTCTAGATAACTACAGTGTGTTCTGATATGTGGAGTTAGCATATTTACTAAAAGTTGTGTGAACTGATTATTCTGAGCATTTTCAGAGACCCTGAGAGCTGTATCCTTCATCAGATCCTCTGAAATTTTTATAAAAAGTGAGTGCTATTTTGATTACTCTCTCTCTTCCCTCATCCCTCCCCACAGACTCTTTGTTGTTCAGTCACTCAGTCGTGTCCGACTATTTGTTACCTCATGGACTGCAACACGCCAGGCTTCCCTGTCCTTCACTATCTCCCAGAGTTTGCTCAAACTCATGTCCATTGAGTTGGCGATGCCATCCAACCATCTCATCCTCTGTCATCCCCTTTTCCTTCTGCTCTCAATTGTTCCCAGCATCAGTGCCTTTTCCAGTGAGTCAGCTCTTCACGTCAGGTGGCCAAAGTATTGGAGCTTCAGCTTCAGCATCAGTCCTACCAATGAATACTCAGGATTTCCTTTAGGACTGACTAGTTTGATCTCCTTGCAGTCCAAGGAAGTCTCAAGAATCTTCTCCAACATCACAGTTCAAAAGCATCAATTCTTCAGCACTCAGCCTCCTTTATGGTCCAACTCCCACATCCCTACATGACTATTGGAAAAACCATAGCCTTGACTAAATGGATCTTTGTTAGCAAAGTGATGTCTCTGCTTTTAATATGCTGTCTAGGTTTGTCATAGATTTTCTTCCAACAGACCTATTACTTTCCAAGTGATATGCACATACACATTTTACAAACAGTGTTGTTTTTCAATTTGAAAGTTGTAGACGTGTTTTCTCCAGTTTGTTTCTTTACTTAATAGTGCCTTGTGTAGTTAGAAATGCTTTCTGGTGCAAGCAACAGAAGACACAACAGTAATCTAATTATCTCACATAACAAGTCTAATAATAACAGTTCCAGGGCTGGTGCAGTTCAGAGGTCATCAGGGTCCCAGGCTTGCTTGCTCTCTATCCTACTGTCTCAGCGCATTGGCTTTGCACCTTAGAGCTCAGAGCCATGACTGATGCTGTTCCCTGGAGCACAGCCTCTCACCATCACATTTAAGAATGGCACCAGGCAGCTCTCCTGGTACCCCATCTTTGTTTTCCAGGAGAAAAATCTTTCCTAGAAACTCCACACTATGGTAGAGTCTCCTTAGATGTGTTTGGCCATATCTGTGTTACTTGTTGCCTCTAGCTGCAAGGAGATAGGCAGGTTTTCAAGGACGTGCAGAAGAATAGCGTGGCTAGAGGATAACACTGAGCGACTATGATTTATCCCCTAAGGTAGGGCACATAACCACTGGAACAGAACTGGGACTCTGTTGTAAATGAAGAAGTAGGGGGATGGTTGTCATATAGACAACAATTGTGCCTGCCCCAGCACTGAGGGAGATTCCAACACAGGTGTGCAGGGACCACAATTTAAACCAGGGGTTCTCAAACATCACTTGGTTACAGTGGAATCATCAGAGGAGGTTTAAAAAGTGCCAGGAGTGCATTTCTATCCTCACTGCAGCATTATTTACAACAGCCAAGGTATGAAGGCAAAATAAGTGCTCATCAATAGATGAACAGATAAAGAAGATGCAGTATATACACACAATGGACTACTACTCATCCAAAAAAAAAAAAAAAGATGAAATCTTGCCATTTGTGGCAACATAGATTGACCTGCTGATGCTGCTAAGTCACTTCAGTCATGTCCGACTCTGTGTGACCCCATAGATGGCAGCTCACCAGGCTCCCCGTCCCTGGGATTCTCTAGGCAAGAACACTAGAGTGGGTTGCCATTTCCTTCTCCAATGCATGAAAGTGAAGTCACTCAGTTGTGCCCAGAATCTTAGCGACTCCATCCATGGGATTTTCCAGGCAAGAGTGCTGGAGTGGGATGCCATTGCCTTCTCTGTAGATTGACCTAGAGGGTATTAAATGAAATGTCAAACATCATATGATTCACTTACATTGGGAATCTAAAAAACCAAAGCAAATGAACAAACAGAAATAGTCACAGATAAAAGAGAATGAACAGATGGTTGTCAGAGCAGAAGAAGGTGGGGGATAAGAGAAACAGGTGCAGCAGATTAACAAGTAACAAATTATCAGTTACGAAAAAATGAGTTCCGTGTATGAAATGTGTAACTAATGTGGTGAATAGAGTCAAGATTCATGTAGCATATTTGTATGGTGACAGATGGTAACTAGACTTATCATGGTGACCATTTTGAAATGTAGAGAAATCCTGAATCATTATGTTGTATACCAAGAACTAAGAGAGTGAAACAGATTAACAATATTTCAAAAACATGTAAACTCACAGAAAAAGAGAACAAATATCCGATACCAGAGGTAGTAGGTGTTGGGGAAGGGAATTGGAAGAAGGCAGTCCAAAGGCACAAACCTCCAGTTATAAGATATGCAGGTAGTAGGGATGTCGGAGAAGGCAATGGCACCCCCACTCCAGTACTCTTGCCTGGAAAATCCCATGGACAGAGGAGCCTGGTAGGCTGCAGTCCATGGGGTCACTAAGAGTCGGGCACGACTGAGCGACTTCACTTTTGCTTTTCACTTTCATGCATTGGAGAAGGAAATGGCAACCCACTCCAGTGTTCTTGCCTGGAGAATCGCAGGGACAGAGGAGCCTAGTGGGCTGCTGTCTATGGGGTCGCACAAAGTCATACACGACTTAAGCAACTTAGCAGGGATATAAAGAAAGGCAATGCCAAAGAATGCTCAAACTACTGCACAATTGCACTCATCTCACATGCTAGTAAAGTAATGCTCAAAATTCTCCAAGCCAGGCTTCAGCAATATGTGAACCATGAACTTCCAGATGTTCAAGCTGGTTTTAGAAAAGGCAGAGGAACCAGAGATCAAATTGCCAACATCCGCTGGATCACTGAAAAAGCAAGAGTTCCAGAAAAACATCTACTTCTGCTTTATTGACTATACAAGAGCCTTTGACTGTGTGGATCACAATAAACTGTGGAAAATTCTGAAAGAGATGGGAATACCAGACCACCTGACCTGCCTCTTGAGAAATCTGTATGCAGGTCAGGAAGCAACAGTTAGAACTGGACATGGAACAACTGACTGGTTCCAAATAGGAAAAGGAGTACTTCAAGGCTGTATATTGTTACCTTACTTATTTAACTTCTATGCAGAGTATATCATGAGAAACGCTGGGCTGGAAGAAGCACAAGCTGGAATCAAGATTGCTGGGAGAAATATCAATAACCTCAGATATGCAGATGACACCACCCTTATGGCAGAAAGTGAAGAGGAACTCAAAAGCCTCTTGATGAAAGTTAAAGAGGAGAGTGAAAAAGTTAGCTTAAAGCTCAACATTCAGAAAACTAAGATCATGGCATCTGGTCCCATCACTTCCTGGGAAATAGATGGGGAAACAGTGGAAACAGTGTCAGACTGTATTTTGGGGGCTCGAAATCACTGCAGATGGTGACTGCAGCCATGAAATTAAAAGATGCTTACTCCTTGGAAGAAAAGTTATGACCAACCTAGATAGCATATTCAAAAGCAGAGACATTACTTTGCCAACAAAGGTCTGTCTAGTCAAGGCTATAGTTTTTCCAGTGGTCATGTATGGGTGTGAGAGTTGCACAGTGAAGAAAGGTGAGTGCCGAAGAATTGATGCTTTTGAACTGTGGTGTTGGAGAAGACTCTTTGAGAGTCCCTTGCACTGCAAGGAGATCCAACCAGTCCATTCTAAAGGAGATCAGCCCTAGGTGTTCTTTGGAAGGAATGATGCTGAATCTGAAACTCCAGTACTTTGGCCACCTCATGCAAAGAGTTGACTCACTGGAAAAGACTCTGATGCTGGGAGGGATTGGGGGCAGGATGAGAAGGGGACGACAGAGGATGAGATGGCTGGATGGCGGAACCAACTCGTTGGAGGTGGGTTTGAGTGAACTCTGGGAGATGGTGATGGACAGGGAGGCCTCTGGCGTGCTGCAGTTCATGGGGTTGCAAAGAGTTGGACACGACTGAGCAACTGAACTAAACTGAGGGATGCAAGTACAACATGATAAAGATACCATTGCTATGTATTATAACTGAAAGTTAAAGTACTGAGAGTTTTCACACAAGAAAAACATTTGTTTTTTTATTGCTTTAATGGTGAGTCTATGTGAGATGATGGAGGTTCACTAAATTTATTTTGGTCATCTTTTCATGATGTATATAAGTCAAATTATTATACTGTATGCCTTAAACTTGTACAGGGCTATATTTAAATTATATTTCAATAAAACTAGAAGAAAAGCAAACAGTAAATAAGTAAACAAGCCCTGTGACTAAAACTAAGTAAAAAAAAATTAAAAGTGCCAGAGGCCTGGACTGCACCAACTCAGGACTGTGCCACAGGAATTTCAAAAGCTCACGAGGTGATTCTGGTGTGCACCAGGACTGAGAGCTCACTGGACTCATCTCTTAGTTTCTGTGAATACCAGTCAGCAGTCTATGATGGTATTACGATGCTAACAGCATTTGCCACATAGGATAGGTGTTTGCAGTGCAGGTACATAAAGCTCCAGCTCAAGTCAGCACATAATAATGCATAATATGCTTTGGATCTCAGGCTACCCTCCCTTCTTACAGACTGGTTTTAGAGGCAGATGCTAATTTTCTCCAAAGAAACAAGGGCTTTACAAAATAGTGAGGAGTGAACTTGTTGATTTTGGCTACTGTACTAGCTCTCTGTTGCTGCAGTAACAAATTACCACACATTTATCACAGTTCTGTAGGTCAGAAGTCCAGACAGGCTCCATGGTCAGGGTTTCCTATCCGGTACATTGGGTAAAAAATACACTTCAGGCTCACTGAGGATGATAGCATAGCTCAGGACCTTGCAGCTGAGGACTGAAAGCCCGTTTTCTTGCTGATGTCAGCTGGGGTTCACTCTGCTGCTAGAGGACATGCACATTTACTTTTACGTGGTCACCGTTATTTTCAAAGCAACAACAGGGTGTCAAGTTCATCCATGCTGCAGATCTGACATCCTTTTTACTCTGGTTGGAGAAAGCTCTCCATTCCTAAATGCTCTTGTAATTACACTGGGTTCATCTGGATAATGCCAGATAATTGTGTTTTAAGAAAGTAAACTAGAGTGCCTGATGAACTATGGAATGAGGTTCGTGACACTGTATAGGAGACAGGGATCAAAACCATCCCCATGGAAAAGAAATGCAAAAAAGCAAAACGGCTGTCTGGGGAAGTCTTACAAATACCTGTGAAAAGAAGCGAGCGAAAAGCCAAGGAGAAAAGGAAAGATATAAGCATCTGAATGCAGAGTTCCAAAGAATAGCAAGAAGAGATAAGAAAGCCTTCTTCAGCGATCAATGCAAAGAAATAGAGGAAAAGAACAGAATGGGAAAGACTAGAGATCTCTTCAAGAAAATTAGAGATACCAAGGGAACATTTCATGCAAAGATGGGCTCGATAAAGGACAGAAATGGTATGGAACTAACAGAAGCAGAAGATATTAAGAAGAGATGGCAAGAATACACAGAACTATACAAAAAGGATCTTCATGACCTGGATAATCACGATGGTGTGATCACTCATCTAGAGCCAGACATCCTAGAATGTGAAATCAAGTGGGCCTTAGAAAACATCACTACGAACAAAGCTAGTGGAGGTGATGGAATTCCAGTAGAGCTATTTCAAATCCTGAAAGATGATGCTGTGAAAGTGCTGCACTCAATATGCCAGCAAATTTGGAAAACTCAGCAGTGGCCACAGGACTGGAAAAGGTCAGTTTTCATTCCAATCCCAAAGAAAGGCAAGAGTTCCAGAAAAACACCTATTTCTGCTTTATTGACTATGCCAAAGCCTTTGACTGTGTGGATCACAATAAACTGTGGAAAATTCTGAAAGAGATGGGAATACCAGACCACCTGACCTGCCTCTTGAGAAATCTGTATGCAGGTCAGGAAGCAACAGTTAGAACTGGACATGGAACAACTGACTGGTTCCAAATAGGAAAAGGAGTACGTCAAGGCTGTATATTGTCACCCTGCTTATTTAACTTCTATGCAGAGTACACCATTAGAAACACTGGACTGGAAGAAACACAAGCTGGAATCAACATTGCCGGGAGAAATATCAATAACCTCAGATATGCAGATGACACCACCCTTATGGCAGAAAGTGAAGAGGAGCTAAAGGGCCTATTGATGAAGGTGAAAGAGAGTGAAAAAGTTGGCTTAAAGCTCAACATTCAGAAAATGAAGATCATGGCATCTGGTCCCATCACTTCATGGGAAATAGATGGGGAAACAGCGGAAACAGTGTCAGACTTTATTTTTTGGGCTCCAAAATCACTGCAGATGGTGACTGCAGCCATGAAATTAGAAGATGCTTGCTCCTTGGAAGAAAAGTTATGACCAACCTAGATAGTATATTCAAAAGCGGAGACATTACTTTGCCGACTAAGGTCCATCTAGTGAAGGCTATTGGTTTTTCCTGTAGTCATGTATGGATGTGAGAGTTGGACTGTGAAGAAGGCTGAGAACCGAAGAATTGATGCTTTTGAACTGTGGTGTTGGAGAAGACTCTTGAGAGTCCCTTGGACTGCAAGGAGATCCAACCAATCCATTCTGAAGGAGATCAACCCTGGGATTTCTTTGGAAGGAATGATGCTAAAGCTGAAACTCCAGTACTTTGGCCACCTCATGAGGAGTTGACTCATTGGAAAAGACTCTGATGCTGAGAGGGATTGGGGGCAGGATGAGAAGGGGATGACCGAGGATGAGATGGATGGATGGCATCACGGACTCGATGGACGTTGAGTCTGAGTGAACTCCGAGAGATGGTGATGGACAGGGAGGCCTGGTGTGTTGCGATTCATGGGGTCGCAAAGAGTCGGACACGACTAAGCGACTGAACTGAACTGAACTGAAGGAGTTCCGGGCAAGTATTTTTTAGCTTCATTCTCAATCTTTAAACTGGGAATGTTTTAAAGCATTGAAAAATCAAAGCACAAACAGTGAGATAGTGGGACGGTCTGGATACTCCTGAAGGGCCAAGAGAAAACAAAATGATAAAGGACTGAAGACAGAAGCCACAGGTGAGCTTTCATAGCCAGATTTTTACTGAGATTCTGTAGTGGACACCACTCCAGTGGATTCTGTAGTGAGGTGGGCTCCAGTCTCCCCTGCATGTCTGAGGCACCTGTTATTCCCCCAGCTGCTGGGAGTGTGGGCAGCTCATGGTTCTCAATCAAGTTCCAAGAATTACCCTCAACTGAAGAGAGCTACCTTGTCCAAAATCATGCCCTTTCCTTGGGCAGTCCTTATCCACTGACCAGCTAAACAGAGGTTTCCTGGCTCTCTGAAAGTGCAGCGTTCCTATGAAAGCTTTCATAGGCTGAAATGGCATAAAGCAAACAAGCAATTACCTTAGGACACATCTTGCACAAAACAGATGCACAAAATAAATTGAGACGGAGCAGATGCTCACAGACACAGTTCAAAATGAGGGTGGTGTGATACTGAGTGTAGTCCTTGGAGAAGGGCTTGATGGTGCCACTTGCCCCCTTCTCAGGAGGGTGTGCTCTCTGTAATGGCTCCATTGCAGCAAAATCAATGCTGTGGAATGGTATTTTCACTTTTCTTACCTTCTCCATAAAAGCGAAAAATCTTCTTTGGATTTCTTTGTGTTAATAAGTGAAAGTCGTTCAGTCATGTCCGACTCTTTGCGGCCCCATGGCCTATACAGTCCATTGAATTCTCCAGGCCAGAATATTGGAGTGGGGAGTATTTCTCTTCTCCAGGGGATCTTCCCAACCCAGGGATTAAACCCAGGTCTCCCACATTGCAGGCAGATTCTTTACCAGCTGAGCCACAGGGGAGCCCAAGAATACTGGAGTGGGTAGCTTATCCCTTCTCCAGCAGATCTTACTAACCCAGGAATTGAACCGGGGTCTCCTGCATTGCAGTTGGATTCTTTACCAACTGAGCTATCAGGAAAACAGGTACTAATATAGGTGTTCTGTAAAAGCAAAGTGGAGGAGAGCAACTTTTAAAGTGGGGGATACCTGTACTGGTGTCTAAGGGCCAGGCAGCCTTGCCCCAAGTATACAGAGTAAGAAAGACTGAAGGGCCCACCCTCCTCCAAGGGATCTTCCTGGAGTTTCCCTGTTCCCTCTCCCTTGGTGTGACTCTCAAGGCCACTTACCATCTGCCTTTCTGCATGCTCTGCTCAGGAGAGCAGCAGATCCTCACAAGTCCCATTAGTCCTGACAATAGATTGTTCACCAGAGGTCGCCAAAGTGTGTGCATGTGTGTACAGGCACACAAGTGTGTGTTATGCTTAATTCAAGAAAGAATGGGCAAATGATCTGGCGGTTTAGCATATGACTGGAAAATAAATTTGTTATATTTTAAAATTGCATTATGAACTTTGATTTTGCTTTCTTAAAGTCTCAATTTCACCTACCAAAAATGGTACTGAAAGCTAACAATGAAAATGTGAAAAATCCAGAGGCGCAGAAATTGTGAATATATTTTGAGTCTGTATGTTCAAGTCACATGCCTGATGTGATTTCAGCTTGATCGCACAGTTGATTGGAATTATTCACCAATCTCCCATTCACCACCCTGGTCTTGATCTTAGAGTGGGGAGCAAATTGAGAATTGAGAGCAAAAATAAAATTACTAGTTGGAATTGTTTGAGCATTAAATGATATCCAGGAGACAATCTTACATGAAGAACTGCAAGAATAAAAAGAGTATTGGGGGAAAATTGAATTACATATTTAGTTGAAAATTAGAAAGACATTGAAGATTGAGAAAGCAAGAATTACATCTTATTTATCTTTTAATCTCCCACAGAGGTTTTCAGAGAGTAGGTCATCCATAAATATTTGCTCAACTAAAGGATCTAAGGTTGTGACTTCATTACACCTTATAACTGTAACACACCTGTCTGCTGTTGTTATAATCCACGGGGTTTGGGCTAGGTAACACTCCTCTAGCACGAAAGCAAGCCATCCTATTATGCCAGATTTTCTTATAGCTTAGTGTGCCTTGACTCTAGAAGCCGGATTGTTTCTTGTCAAGTTGTCATTCTTTCTCATGTGGAAGAGAATACTGACTGACGGGCTTAGAATTAGGGTATTAGGAGATCTGAAGTCTATTACCACACCCCAGCTGCCTGCGTGTGATTTTGACTTTATTAATCTAACAAAATAAATCAAATGTTTGCTGACCTTCTGTACACAAAAGAGCTTGGGCTGAACCTTGGGAGGAATTACCTGTGGAGAGATGAAAGAAGAGGTAACCATGACAGCTCCTGATTTTAACATGATATGTCATGGGGTGAGGTTAATTTTTAATTCTTAGGTGTGCGAAGTACAGTCACTTTTAGAGAGGAAATCACGAACATCTTTCCACCCTATCACATGAGGTGGAGTCTGGAGAAAACAGTGTCAAAGTAGACCAATCTACTTTAATTTCATTAAAAAAAAATTCACTGATGATAATAACCATGCTTTTGGGTAAAATCACTGCCTTATATTTTCACACCTTCTATTTCCCTTGCTTCGCTTATTTGAATTTCAGTAATGGCAAGAAGTTTGGGTAATTCTACATCAAAAGTTCTAGATGCAAACAGTTAAAAGAAAACCCTTGAGACTTCTGATAAGTGAGTTTCAAATAATCTATGTGGTGATCTAGAGTTATTAGAGAAGAAATTTATTTACATTATGAGATAATCAGCCCCAAATGAGGTCATTTGTGATCTTAAAATTGTGAGCACCAAATAATTTTTCACTTCATCCCACTTTTAAGTCAGTAAAGGAAACCGGGTCTTGGTGTTTTTGAAACTTCAGACTCAGATTAAATTTCACCAATCAGTTCTGTGCTTCACTTGTTGAGTCACTTGACTTCTGAACAGCTGGTAAATCTGAGGATTTAGTAGCTTAAGAGTGTAAGGACAATAAAACATGAAAAGAAGACTTAACTTAGTAAAATTATAAGACTCTCAGATGGAAAATAACACCAAATGTCATTATTACTTACAGATTGCAGAAATAGCAGGGCACATGTCTAATTTAGGATCACTAAGGAAACACAGGTGATTCACTCATTATTTCCCAATTCTTTTGTTCTGCTTCCACTTCTAAATTTTTGACACTTTAAAGAAGATGAAGATTTGAAAGTGGCTAATTTTTAAAGAGGAAAATGATATAAATGAAGTTATCAAGCAACCTTGGTTGATGACTATTATAGTGAAGTGAGCATACAGCTGAAATTGGATCTTAAGAGCAGTTTAAAACCCTTACTGCGGCGAGACAGAACAGGTACAGGACTGAGCCTGGGGTGCCTTCACCTGGCTTTGGCTGTTGCTGCTCCACATGGGATTTATTTAAGAATGAACAATACAGACTTCACGAAATACACTGAAGTCAGATTACTGGCTATTTCCACATGGGAATCAAAAATCCATACACACTCCTCTGGGTAAAGATGGGATTTCCTCTGAAGACTTGGGCTTCCCTTGTGGCTTAGCTGGTCAAGAATCCGCTTGCAATGTGGGAGATCTTGGTTCGATCCCTGGGTTGGGAAGATCCCTGGAGAAGGGAAAAGCTACCCACTCCAGTATTCTGGCCTGGAGAATTCCATGGGGGTCACAAAGAGTTGAACACGACTGAGCGACTTTCGCTTTCACAGATTACTGGGTATTTCCACATGGGGACCACAAATCCAGACCACACTCCTCTGGGTAAAGATGAGATTTCCTCTGAAGACAATGAATGTTTTCCCTATCAGTTTCCCAGGGGAGGAGTCAGTTCTCCAGCAGGAAGCGAAGTGTGAGAGCTGTAACCTGGGGTGAAGGAAGGCTTCTTTATTTTACACAGGGTAGATGTCAATTTGGTGGACACTCTATAAAAATGTAGTGGTATCTGGAATGCTTCTAGTGGGAGTGGTTCAGCTACTGCTGGTGCTTTGGAAATCAGGCAAGGGAAACACAGGCTGGTGAGCGGCAGGAGGATCCCAATCCTAGGCAGCTCTCATAAGTTACTCTCTGCACTTTCTCTTCTGTTATTCTGGAACATCCAGGAACATCTGGCCTCTGCTCTGCTGCATAAAGGAGAGGACAAGTTCCTCTCTCAGGACCAAACACAGTGGTAGGTGGAAGTCACGGCACAAGATGGCAGCACACAGAGCAGCTGGCAACAGCCAGCCAGAGGAGAAGCCTCCGCCTCACTGTTCCAAATGAAACAGAAAAACACCTGTGATTCTGGTCCGGAGAGAGGCCTCTGCCACAGTGAAAGTCAAAGTCGCTCAGTCGTGTCCGCCTCTTTGCGACCCCATGGACTATACAGCCGTCTCCAGGCCAGAATACTGGAGCGGGTAGCCTTTCCCTTCTCCAGGGGATCTTCCCAACCCAGGTCTCCCACACTGCAGGTGGATTCTTTACCGCTTGAGCCACAAGGGAAGCCCACGGGTGCTACAAGGGTGCCACGAAGAGCACCACTCAAAGCCTCACATACCACTCTTGCCAGACAAGATGATACCAATTTGGGGTTAAAAACAGTACGGCAGATGTCACTGGTTTTCAAATACTGCAAAAAACAAACAAACAAACAAAAAAAAAACGCCCATATTTTTAGAGGGGTAGGTTCTAGAAGGAAACGTTTCCATACAAAAAGAGAAAATTCTAGGATTCTGATGACATATATTCTCTGAATACTTTCTATTAGTTCTAGGAAATTATTTCTTCCTTCTTTCTGTTGATTCTAGGGAAGTTTCTTCAGCTGGTGGGAGGGAACTGAAATTCACCAAAAAACACATGATTAAAAAAAAATCTTTAAAATACATCTGCTGATAGGAAATGGGGGCAAAAAAAAAAATCCGAAAGAAACAAAAGCACTGCTGCCAATGGGAAGAAGAGAAAAAGCAAAGACATGGGATGAGAGAAGCAAAGAACAGGGGAAGGTTCAAAGGGCCAGAAATTCAAAGGCAAGAAGTGAGGGAAAATTCAACCAGGTGAGTAGGTTGTAAAAATTAATTTTTATGGACAACAAATCATTTCTATGCCTAACGACTCTAAGCATATACCTTCATCTCATCAAGTAAAATTATGACATAAATCTTACCAGTATGAAAAAGTAACAAATAATACTTTAAAGAAAACATTCAACTATTAAAATAATCATACCTTTCTAGTCTTATCTCTCACACATATGTCCACTGAACAGTATAGCTATAAGGATGATATCCTTACGTAAAACTGAAGAAAAAAACTGAATCATTAGTTCTCTTTCAAACTCCTGCCTAGATTCTACCATTGCTCTACAATCTGACAGCAACAATGAAAAGTGAAATTCAACCCTGAATGTTATCAGGAGTATGATTCCAGTGCTACAGGAATAGGAGGAAAGACAAGGCAGTGAGCCTTCACATATGCCCAAAGCATGATTAAGCAGAGGTGGGAAACAATAGTATTAATATTTTTTTACATAGTAGGAGCAAAGAACTTCATAGATATAAATATCTTTGAAGTATACAAAATGTCTGTCATTCAAGTCAGCTTAAAAATTACCTTCTGAGCCCCCACCCTGAAATTCTTCTACCATGTCACACTTTTATTTTCCTAACCCCACTCTGAAACATGGTGTCCCTTCATCTACTGCCTTATTTACTGCCTAGCTGTAGAATTAAGGCCCTACGGGAACAGAAACCTTATACACGCGGTTTACCTCTGTATTTCTAATAGATTCTGGGCACAATTATTAAATAATTAGCTGACTAAATAAATTTCTCAAGTGCACTTGACAGATAAAAGTATACCAAGAAATAGGAAAGCAATCTTTTCTTTTCATATGTTCTTTCTATAACATATATGTATACCTATAAACATACATACACAGATACACACTTACCTGGACAAAAGCATAGGTGTTTTTTTTTTTTTAATGTAGATTATTCAAAATCAGAGGTGGAATATTTTGTGGCTTTAAAGAAAAATAACATGTTGCAGTAAAAATTATTTAAGCCTATTTAAATTGAATAACTTTGATGGGAAAACTGCTTAATATTTTTGGTAAAATAACCCCAAAACTACCCATTAAAGACAATGTTTCTCCCACAACTTTTACATCAGTTAAAAATAATCAGATAAAGCAGCTTTAAAATGGTAATTTATTTTATGCAGTTGTTTAAATCCATTGTTTAAAAATGTTCAAAAGGCACTTTAAAAAACATTTAAAAATACATTTTTCTGACTTATTGGTGATCACTTAAAATAAGCAAGTCACCAGACATTTTAAAATCATTCATGATACTATTACGTTACATAATTTTTAAATTCCAAAACACAAACATTCTCTGGGCAATATAGCACACTGCTTAGCAGTAAGATTAGTTCCCCTCTAATAATATACTTTATATGGATCACTGCAGGGCCCTGTAAAGTTATTTAAACTTTGCTGATATAAACTAACATCTAGAGAGTAGAAGGAGAGTTCAAGGAGTTGAAACAGAGCCCTTTTCAACTGTGAAACTAGTTTTAGAGTTGGTTTCTCTAAAGAGAATTTATAAAATTTCTCATTCTAATCTGAACTAAAATTTCTATTTCAACTCCAGTATATAAACATAAGCCATCTTTTAATTAATAGAGGTTATATTTAGTCCAACATAAACCACAGGTCTTCCCTCAGATTTCTTAAGTATGCTTTTGTGAAGCCTACTATAAATAAGCAGTGAAATGAGGCAAATGAGGGTTTTTTTTTTTTTTTTGAGAAAAAGGGAAGTTGGGGAGTGGAAGAATGCAAATAATTTTAAATAATTTTACTTCATTTAATTGAATATCTAAAATTAGTTTAAAATTGTAGACTTTTAAGTAGGTCAAGTATTCTGAGAGCCAGCAGGCATTATTCTTAGACAAATTTTTACTTCCAATCTCATAGGGAAACAATATCAATAGGTATAAAATTATGTAAGTGATATATACAAATTGAATAATAGCCGAATTAATCTTGTGAGGGCAGCATTAGCAGTAGTTAGAAAGTGGAAGTTAGTTATCAAGGAAATAAAGATGGGCAATAAATAAAAAGAAGTAGAAATTGTCAATATTCTAAAGAAATAAAAATTTAAATGAATAAAAGGGTAGACTTCATCTATTCTATCAAATGAGGGATTTTTCAAGCCTCAGTCTGGTAATAATACAGTATAATAGGCTCAAGGAAGTGAAAAATTAATATTCAATTATCAAAATAACCAATTAGCAAATTTAATGCTCAAATTCAATTACCATACTTTTAAATATATTAAAACCTGGTTAGTCATTTATTTTCAAATCTTCTTACATGTAACAGAAACTCCTCTGAAGTTAAAGGTATTTGAAAACAACTGAACTCTGGGAAAAAAATCTGCTTTGTATCATCTACAAACTTCCCACTTGAAATACAAGTACACTGTTATTGGAGAACAAAAGATAGCAAAGCCTGTTTTAAGACCGTACTAAAGTCATTTACCCAGACAACAAAAATCTTCATTTAAAAGAGAGTAAGTCATTATCCTCATCAAATCTGGTTTTATGTGCTCTATTAATTACTTGGAAAGGTTTTTGCTTTACTATGTCCTATAGGACAGTCAACTGATCCTTGAAAGTGATGAATTTTGATAGAATTAGCAGAAAAACATTCTGCATATTATATAATAGTACCTTACTATCGCTACTGAAAATTTTTTTACCACCAATTGTGGACATTTTTGATGATATTTATTTAGGTATGCTTTTAATGAATTATTGTATACTTACTAGTAATTACTGAACATTTTCTGCCCTAATATGAAACTACTAAACTTCATATTTTACAGTGGGCCCTGATATTAGTCACCCTGAAGAAGCAAAAGGATTTTGTCAAATGAATGATTCACTCACCTTTTATATTGTTTTTAGTCTCTTACTAAATATATTTATATTATCTTTAGTCTTTTACTAATATAGTGTGATTCTATATTAGATCCATAGTATAGAACTACATTATACTATGCTGTATCTAAATTTTGAAAGATAACCACACTTATGGGGAAGTAATCCTCAGCGTGTTATAAGGATGATTTGTATATGATCACCAGGTTTAAGGGGGAATTGGAGGGCTTATTTAAACATAATTATTTGCTTCCACCACTAGAGTTTCAGAATTCAGCCGGTCTGGGGTGAGGTCCAGGACGCATTACTGACAAGTTCCTGGGTGATGCCGCCACTGCGGGTTGGGACCACACTTTGAGAACCGGTGCCCAAGGGAATCTGGGAAGAATGCATACTTCTGGGTTCCAAAAAGAATCAAAATTTCTTGAATTGGGGTCCTGAAACCTCCATTTTAACAAGTTCCCAGGCAAGAGTATATGAACCACAATTTAAGAATCATTATGACAATTTGGCTGGTTAATTTGACAAGTACTGGATAATGTATCAGATGCCATATGTCATTAAGTAAAAATGGAAATAATGTTGCATGATTAACCTCAAGGCTAACATGGTGCAAAGAACACAGGCTCTGAGTATAAACCTTAGCTCTGTTACTTACTAACTTTCTGACAGTGGAAAAATGACTGTAGTTCTCTGAGCCTCAGTTTTCTCATCTATAACATGGGAGTAACCCCCAATTCGTGAGGATTAACACAGAGTATCTAAGCACATTAGCTGGTGTATAGTAGGCATCAAATAAAAACTAGCTATTACTTATTATAAGAAGTGTATGAAATATTTCCTTTAATACCTGATTTCATTAAAGCAGATTTCTCATTCATTTAAATAAATATACTCCAAGGTAAAGAATAATAAAAAAATTTTACACTTAGCACTACATACTCCGGGACAAACAGTGTTCTTAAAAGCCATACACACAGTCATTCATTTAATCCTCATACAAATCCTGTGAGGTAGGTAGTATTCCTGTCCCTAGTCTACAGATGAGGAAATTGAGGCACAGAGTTAAGATTAAGTAAATTGCTAATGGCTACAAAACTAGTGATGGAACAAGAATTTAAACTCAGGTGGTCCAACTCCAGACCTCAGGATTCATCACAATGCTGATTTCATATGAGTCAATTTTAAGGTTTTTGGATGTTTATGGTAAACAACTTATAATTCTAGTACAGAAAAGTAGCGTATATGGATTGCAAGTAAATTCATATTCATACCAAGGTAAAGAGTTGCTCAAAGAATAGAATGCCTTGAAAGTTTGGCAGCTGATATCACCAAGAAAATAACAAAAAACAATTTAATAGGTTAAAAACTAGTCTAAGTTTTCACTATGTTGACAGAGTAATGCCATCATTAGCCACTAGGATGAACATTCTCTCAAATATACAACACAAAGAGGTCTTGGTTTTGACATATTTTGGCACAATAAATATATTTAGCTAAGCAGCAGAATCAATGGCATGACAGCCACATAAAATTAGCATTATGATAAAACATAAGAGAAATGTAAATTATTTGTAACATTTTAGATAATCATATAGAAGGTGTATTCTGTTATGATACACTCAGATGATACTTGCTAAAAACAACTAAAATTTAACATTTCCTTTCCTTCCAGAAATTCTTTAAATAGAGTGTTAGATGAAATAGAGGGTTAAAATTAGAATGAAACATTTATGTGTTTTTGATGACAGTCTTGAATGGGTATTCTGCTTTGTTCCAACTGTCTACTGACAAAAACAATCATCCTCAAAGAAGTCAGCATCAAATTCAGTGTTATTCATAAATTAAGCATTTGGTCTTAATATTTGACACATTTCAGTTTCTTTAAGCATTCTGCATTTTTTAATGTTTTTAATTAACTCTGGTCAAAATCTTAAAAATTATTTAGCCAGTGTAACTAACAGCCACCTCAGAACTGAAAAATGAATCTCAAACCTTTGCTTTAAACAAGTTATGCAAGGCACAAACAAGTTCTCATCTCTCAACAGAATGAGAAAAAGAAAGGAACTATAATTATGTAGTTGGACAGTTTTAAATAATCAGTTAAAAACGTTACTTAGTGGTTCCTGAGAATAGCACTATTATAAGAAATGCATCTCCAAACAGCATTAAATTTACTATTCATTAGTTACCCATAATTAACAACAGGTAAAACTAGGAATAAAATATTTTAAAATGCATGTTTATAGAATGATATTAATGCTTTCAGTAAATAAATATTAATAGTTGAGAATGCCATTTGAGAATGGTTAAGCACGTTTAGAAAAGAGGCAACGGGGACTCCGCAAAAGATTAACTATTAATTAGAATGAAGTATATAATACAGTCAAGGCCCATGATAATTTCAAAATGTGGTTTTATTAATGCACTTAAGGACAAGTGCCATTCTTATTCTACCTTCTTCGGGAAGAAATATTACCAATTATAAATAGTCACAGCAAATTTTCATTAGACAAAAACTGTACGTGTGTGTGTCAGGGGGCGGTTGGTTCATTTATATCAGACTGCAAATATAAACTCATGTTCTGAGTCTACAGACAACACTGAGCAACAATATTTCCTTCTAAATTTTCTTTAAGGCAGATCTGTTTAGCATCGTGTGTGAGTTACTAACATGGTGCAGTATAGTTTTAGCAAATTTAACTTTTAATTTCCCAGTGAAAGTAATATATATGGTTAGGAATAGGCAACAAATCTCTTTTCTAGTCCCTCTGCCTGGCCACCGTTTTAAAAACACAAGTTTTTCTTATACATACATATATATATTACTGTATCAAAACACATTTTAACAGACTTCACAGCGCACTTAAAGCTTCAGTTTACAGTCACTCATACGAAAGGTTTCTAACATGGAACGTTCACTTGGAAAGAATTCCTCACTCGGGTTCCAGTGTTCTATATCAGAAATGGAGAAGTTCTTCTTCAGTGCAACGCTAGGCATTTTACCTCTGTTCATTTATGTTTTTCTTTCAAGGGCTCCTGATTTACTTTTGTATCTTCATTTTTGTATATCTGACTTACTTCCTTTAGCATCTTCTCAGGTAAGGCAGGTTGATATCTGTATAAATAACCATACGGACGAAGATGATAAACGAGGTATTCTAACTCATACATAGTTGTAGGATCAACATAGTGAAAAGAAACTGCAAGATCAGAACAGCAACCAGGACCCTAAAAAGTAGCAGAAACAGGTATTATTAATAAATGGCATATTATTATGTAAAATATTAACATAAGGATAAAAAGGAACTAGTTTTAACAGAATCAAAGCATTAAAGCTGGCAAACTAAAGCAGAACCACATGCTTTATTAGACCCATGAAAGAAACCAACTGTTTTCACAGTTGCCAACAATGTAAAATCAAACATGAAACTGCTGAAGTATATCTAACCGAAATAAAATTCTCTCATACCCTATAGATTAGCACCCCTCTAAAAAAACCAAACCTAGAAAACCGTGAGACTTCTTCAAATGAAAGAGTCAGCTATACAAAGGACAAAGTTCTATTTCTCCAAGCTTTGCTTTCTCTTCATAATTTTCTCATTATAAATTTTTGCTTGGCTCAGCCTCAGAAAGACACCTTTAGAACATTCAGTGACTACAAAGCCTTGCCCATAATGTATCTGCAAGCTAAAACTTCATAGATAGATAAACCCAAACAATCTGGTATTTAAGAGAGGAAGTGCTAAGTCATACCTAGGTTTGAGCCCATATTTTGCCTACTAGTGTATAATCTGGGGCAAATTACTTAATCTCTATAAGCTTCAATTTCTTCACGTGCAAAAAGATGGTTACTTAAAGGAGACAATGTGTGTAAAATGGCTGGTACCATGCTTTACCTGTAGTAAATACTCAATAAATGTTAGCTTATACTGACAGAATAATCACATTCAGGTGGACTTCAGTTAAACTTTTGTTCAGTTATATAATTCTCATAGATTTCTGAGCTGGCATGAGGGCAGTTAAATCAAAGAAGACAGAAACAAAATAACAACAAAAATACAAAAGCAGGAAAGAATAAAAAGGAATAAAATAGACAGAATTTAAACAAACTGTTCTCAGAATTAAGTAATCAGTCACAAGGTCATTCTGGGGTCAAAACTGGCATCTGGAGACTGTTTCACTCAGATAACTCCAAGAAAACATAAAACTATCTACCGTCTTTGCAATGACCCACAGAGAAAGACAGTCAGACAAGTTCCCAGAGAAGATTCATAGTGATCCACTAAATCAAACATTCAATAATTCATGTTTGGAAGTATGCAGCTTACAATGCAGTAAAAATCATTAAGAAATTGTCCACTGTATTTTCTCTAGCCTTTTCTCTAAACTCCTTTGAAACAAACACTGTTTCTTGGACCAACTTGTAGACACTGAAAAATTATCTGTTGTCTACTTTTTACATTTTTAGGGAATTTAAAAGTAGAAATAAATATGAAAACAGATAGGTCAACTTGTGATTATCAAATCAGCTCTATTCAGTAGATATATGTGACCAAAAAATGCAGCAGTCATACTTAAAGGTAGAAAGAAATAGGTGAAATTAATTTGAGTATGTTTTAACTGAATAAATCTATATTATTTTAATATTTAGACAGGTGATCAATATTTTCTAAATTATTGATGAAATCATTCTTTTATTTGTGCTAAGTCCTTGAAATCAAGTATGACTTCTATTATTGGCACATCTAAATTTTGGTAGTCATAACTTCAAACACTCAATAGTCATATGTGGTTAGTGGCTGCTATAGTGGCCAGTGCACAGTAAACTAAAGACTAGAACAAAAGCGGTATTAAACTCCTGGATTCTCTCTGGAAGCGGTTTTATATACCTCTGAAATATTATAATAATATTTTGCTTAGATTTACTACAGCAATTATGTTATACTCCACTGTGCTGTTTTTTTAACTGGATGGCCAGGATAACTGTTTAATGATAATAGTTTTTATTTATTATTTATTTAGTTAATATTTATAAGCAATAAAAGGCAATATAATAAAATAGTTATAATCCTTAGAAACAAAGTACCTAGTTCTTTGCATATGATTATGGATACTCCCAAAACTCAACAGAGTTGAGTGAAAAATCATCAGAAATAAAAAAATCCAGGAACAGAGCCAGATTTTAAAGATGCTTCAGGAAAAAAAAGCTTTCATATATATACATATACACACTAGTTTAAAAGTGTTAAGCAAAGAAACCAATTAGATGAGTACCAAAAGTGCTAAAAACCTAAGGAAATATTTAAGAAATAAAGATTTACTTGAAGAAAACTATAAAAATTTACTACGGGACCTAAAAGGAAATTTAAAAATAATGGGCAAAGATATCCATTGTTCCTAAAGTAATTAGTTTATGCACAAGTATAAAATTTGAGAGTTGTCAAAACAATTAAAAAGAAAAAGAGAGGGAGCAATAAAGAAGAAAAGACACAGTCTTAGATTAATAATTTGAAGACTTTGTAAAGCTACAAGGTTCAAAGCAATATGGTACTGAGCCAAAACCAAATAGAACAATGGAACAGAACTGAAACCTCAGATATCGACCCCACTGTAAGTAATGCTATAGTGAATGATAATAACGGAGGTATTTTTACACCAGGAGTGAAAAAAGGACTATTAATAAATGGCACTGGAATAATTAGTTAACAGTTTGGAAAGATCAGGAGTTCTCTACATCAACCATATACACTACTAAGTTTCAAATGGATTAGAGGTAATATAAATAAAACTGAAGAATTAATATGCTAAAACCACATTTGATCATTTCTGACCTATAAAAAGGCAATTTCACACACAGAGGAATGTTTTTTAATATTTGAAAATCCACTATATTTTAAATCTGCTGTATTAAGACTGACTTCAAAATTTTCTTGTGAAAAAAATCTACTGCTAGAAACAGACTGAAGTCCTAGGGAAATTATTTCATTCCTAGGACTAGATTCACTTCTGAGTGAGAAGGTAGTGTGAAAGGGAACAGCATGAAAAGTTCTGAACAACTAATGTAAGAACATAACTTTTTGATTAACTACAGTATTTCACACCCTAACCTGCTAGATAAAATTTTCTCTTTTGGAGCTTTTTTTAATTAGAGTACAACTGCTTTATAATGTTGAATTATAGACAAATCTTTTCCACACTGTATTTTTAGTGACTACTAAAGAAAGAAAGCAAGTATGTATGAGATTCAGGACAGCTTTGCAAACAGCAACTCCCTTAGAGAGAAGATAATTTATTAAATGATGAATAATAACAGAAGTGTGGTTTCACTTTGGGTTTATATAGAACCTCCTGAGAGAGAAGAGGCAAAATTAGGCTGGGTCAATTTTCGAATTTACAAGTCTGTTTTACAGTTTTTAAAATAACTTACAAATTTTTAGGGAACAAACGTAAAATTTCCCATCCATTTAAAAGCTAGTACAATTTAAATAAGATATGTACTTGGATGGGAGGAGGGTTAGGGAGAGAATGGATATATGTACATGTATGGGTAAGTCCCTTTGCTGTTCACCTGAAATGATCACAACATTGTTAATCAGCTATATCCCAGTGCAAAACAAAAATTTCAAAAGAAAAAAGCCATGATACAACTAAAAATAAAATATGTGCTCTGTAAATATTTGTTAATATAAACTATATTATTAGGTATACCTTATTTGCAGGTGGGAACTGTTGGCAGTACTTTTAAAGGCAAAGTGGGATATTTTACTGGTTAAAAATAATAACAATTATTATGCTCCTTTGCTATTACTGTTATGTGTATCCAACATCAAAAACTCTTAGTGAAATCTTACATGTATTTAGGTGTTTTCATTATTATGCATTTGTAATGTTCTTGACTTTAGGTATATTTTTGTATGGTAGGGGTGCAGAATTGAGACGGGAAGAGGTCAAGTAATCCTGGATAGCTTAAGAAAACGTACTGAAAAAGCATCCCAAGTAGTACCTCACCAAAACCAAAACAAACTATCAAAAGTCAGACTTGGGAATACATGTGTTTTACAGTTTAGGAAATTCTTGCATCTATAATAGCAGTAAGATGCTAGCATACGGATTCAAAGAACCTCATTACATAAAGCTGAACTTTAAAATGTTTGTTTATTCAAGTGGAATTTATCCCAACAAAAGAATATTTATTCCAACACACACTACACTCCTTTGGGGAGCACATATAAGATTAATCAGACAGCAGTGGCCATGACAGAAATAATAAGAGCTTTTAAAGTCAGAGAGGGATTGCAAATATTGCCAAGGCTACTCATCAGGATAGTCAAGTTACGTGACTCTCTTGAGAGTGTTTTGTCACTTGTTAAACGTTAAGGATTAGCTATCACTTCTGTGTAAGTACCAGGAACACACTGGTGATTGAGAGCTGAAAAAGTAGTAATTTGCTTTAAAATTTCCTTTTAAAGCTGAAAACTTAAAAGCTCGGGTCAGATATTCCAGGTCAAGGTTTGAAACTTCAGTGCTACTGACATTTGGGGCTGGATAATTCTCTGTTGTGAGGGGCTGTCCTGTGCATTGTGGAATATTCAGCATCTAGTAAGTTTACAATCTTGTGGATTGCTACCCATTAGATGCCAGTAGCAACCACTAAATAAGCAACCAAAAAGGTCTCTAGATTTTCCCAAAAGTCCTCTGCGAGGCAAAAAAGAGCCCTTGGTTGAGAATCACTGTTTTAGATGGTGATCTGAAAACAATGGCTTGTAAAGAAGAGAACAGTACCATAAAGTGTATTATTGGTTACCTCAGGGCCAGAGAAAAGGTAAACAGCACCAGTGACCTACCTCAAGACATTAATCAATAACAGAACTGATTCTAAAAGCTAGACTCTGTGATTCCTGGTCTCTAGTCAATCATTGATGGAATGCTCATATAGTGAAAAACTGGCAACAGCTTACTAAATATATACAGGCAGGAGGATGGGTAAGTTACAGTATATTCATGTATTAGATTATTATACAGCAGTCTAAAATTAATGAAGCAGATACACATATTAATGTTGATAAATTTTAATGTTGCAAGAAAGGCATATGTTCAAGTATGCCTATGGTACAATTCTACTTATTTAAAAACCTGCAAAACAACATACTATGTATTATTTACAAATACAGAAACATGTAGGAAAAACATAAAAACACGCATGGTAATGATAAATACTAAACTCATTACAGTGGTTAATTCTCAAGAAGGAGCTAAGAGAAATGGATTGAGGTGAGGACACTGGCCTCACCTATCTCTATACTTTTTGTTTAAAAAAAAAATCTAAAGCAAATGGGGCAAAAGACTAATATTTGGTAAAGCTGGTTGTGTTGTGTGTGCGTACATTTGAAATATTTAATAATTTATTTTAGATAAAATTCTCAGGAATGTAAGCTAAGGTGTCAAGTGAGGTCCAGGACTTAGAGGTACTCCCTGTATGACAGACACTGTCCTGTATCGTGATAACCACTGGATCAGACAGGTAGATCAGGTCCATCTTACAAATCAGGAAACTTAGGCTCAAGGGTTAGGCAAATTCTGTCCATCCAAGGTCATTCAGCTATTAAGTGGGAGAGCAGGATTTGAACCTAGTTCTTTCTGAACCTCAAAATCTTTTCAGGCATTGTTTCTGAAGATGAGAAGGCTCTTTACCCAGATCTTCCCATAGCCTGCTTGCTAACCTCACTCAGGTTTCTGTTCAAAAGGTACCCTTTTAGTGAAGCCTTCTTCATTTGCCCAAACTGAAGTATCCCTTCCAACTCTGGTCACTCTCCATCCTCTTACCTGGCTCCATTGTTCTCCAGGGCACTTGCACTACCTAAAATCATTTTACAACTGGACTTGTCTGCCTGTTTATTGTATGTATCCTCATCAAGAATGTAAGGTTCATAAGAATTGGAACTTGACAATATTACTGCTATCTTCTTAGTGCTGGGCATGCAGCAATACAAATATTTATTGGAACTATTATTGCTGACACCTTCATTCTCATCTGCTCTGTTATACTACCATTCGATATAAAAAGAGTAAGGGAAATTCTTGGCTACTAATACTAAAGAACATCACATTATTAGTTTTTAAATAAACAAAAGTCAAAGTACCTATACAGTAATAAAATTTTTAAACTTACCTCTACAGGAGGATAATAGTTATAATTCCAGTACCAAAAGGTTCTCGGCAGATAACCCTTGATTAAGTGGTGTTCTGGTACAAAAGGATGAAAAGTTTCTTTTCCAGTGGTATCTCTGGAATCTCCCGCTTCTACATTTATAATTTCCATGCATCTCCCCAGTGCTAAATCTTCGATTGAGGAACTGTGTGTACATTTGTCTGTTTTAAATGCCTCAACAAATCTCTTCAAAGCTTCTTTGCTCAGTACATATCCTGCTCCTCCACTCATGTAGCCCTGCTTTACATAGGGCTTAAATCTTCTCCCAAAGTAAATAGGTTCTTCAGGGTTGTATTTTGAGAGAAGCCATCTCAAGTTATCTAGTATAACGTAAGTATCATCATCTGCTTTCATAAACCAATCAGCATCTTCTAAATAATGATCATGGACATACTGAAAGGCTTTAATTGTTTTCCAGTACAGTTGGTCTCTGCCTTCTCTGGTTTTTAATCCCACAGCAGGGAAGTCCTTGTTTTCTTCTGAACTCATAAACAACACTTTATTACAACGCTGGGCCCATGTAGCTTTGACATGTTTAGCCTTTTTCTCTAGATTTTGAGGCCCTGTCATTACCCAGCAAAGAATTTTAACCTTCTGATAGAGCTTTTCAGCGATGTCAGTGTTCTCATCTATTAAACAAAAATTGCTTAAAGTTAATTTACATAGTTGTAAATTAAAAATAAATTATACCAAAGAAGACATTTTCTTGAACAATTTCAAAAGACTCCCCTCCCCCTTCTATATGCCTCTCTACTGTTAGTGACTCAGCTGAAAGAAACACAGCATTGACAGGCATGTTCCACTGCTGCGAATAAGCTTCTGAAGGGCAGGAAACACAGACTAATGAGGCAGCAGTTCATCTTGTCCACATCTTGTGTTATGCATCTCTACAAGTACCCTGAGGTGGTTTTAAAAAGATTTTCATGACTACCCCAGTTCGAAAAAGATGAGTTAATGCAAAGCTGAGATCATTTCTTATAGTAATATGCTTCATTCCAAAGTGCAAATCCACCAGAAACAGGACATAAGAACAAGCAGAGGTAGTGTTTCCAAGATTGTCAAGAGCAGTGTTTTTCATAGTGTAGGTTTGCAAAGAAACAGGGAGCTCATGCCAAAATATAAAGCAATACATTGGGCTTCCCTGGTGGTGCAGAGCACAAGAATCTGCCTGCCAATGCAGGGGACATGGGTTTAATCCGTGCTCCAGGAAGATGCCACATCCCTCAGGGCAACTAAGCCCATGCACAGCAATGAAGACCCAGCACAGCCAAAAAATAAAACAATTAAAAAAAGTCATAAGGCAACATCTTAATTCTTTCATCAAGGAAGTCTTGCTACAAGCTACCAAAAAGTCCATTTAACTAAGCAGTGAGCTTATCTGAGTTACATTCTGGTGCAAGCTTCTAATCAGGATACAGACAGGTTAACAAACAATTCACAGGCTGTTGTGCCAGGACTACATTTTGAGTAACACTGCTCCAGAGAAAGATTGCAACTATGAGATTCCAGATCAGTGCTTGGTGAAGGATCGATTTTTATTTCCAGTAGTTAGAGACCTATACTTTTGCAACATGCCAAAAATGAATAATAAATAAAATTTCAAAAATAAATACAAAAACACAAGCCCTAAGTGTTTATGTTTAGATTTACACAAAATTATTGTCTAATCACCATAAAAGTTTCTAACTGTTTAAATCTGACGTCAATACTTTTTTAGTTGTAGACCAGTATGACTCTACAAAATTGCACTCTGTGTAGCAATGCTCTAGGCAGCATCCTGAGGAACTGTCCTTGAAGTTAAGGTCAATCAGTTACAAAAGCTCAATCCTGTGAAAAATTAACAACTGGAGGGATACATTTCTAGTTAACTGACTGAGAGCGAGTAAAGGGAAATGCTGGGAAGGGAATGAAAATATTCTAATTGTCCCTCTGAATATCAAGAATTTGCAATCCCAAACCAGACAAAACTGCCCTCTTTTTAGGCAGAGAGCATTCATATTTCATGCAGTGGAGGGGTTCAATCTCCTAGTTGTACATATATGCCAAATCCTGGGCGAGAAGGACTGTGGTGGGAGCAGAATCCTTAATATGTTTCACAAAGAGCAAGACATCCTTCTCCCTACAGTTGGAATCTGGTAGACAGCATTTCTCATTCTTTCAAGTACTCATTCATTCATTACTCTGTGATGGGTATGCCGCTGGTAAAGGAAATAAAAAGATGAGTAAACACATGTTTTGCCACAGGAGAATTCATTCTAGCCTGGGAACTTGGCATGCAAACCAATACTTGCTGTATATTAAAAGATGCTGTAACAGAGGTATGTGTAAAGGTTTCAGTGAACTGAGGGGTAAAGTAACGGCTGATAAACACTACAGAATAGTGGAATGGGAAGTTGGCTAGAACAGAGAAGGGGATATAAAGGCAGCAATCAGGAAAAATAAGAGACGATGCTGAAATTAGGTCTTTAAACGAAATTCACCAGAAGAAAGGACAAAAGACATGGTGAAGTTTGGTTGAGTGCAAGTACATGGATACAACTGAAGGTCTGATTTAGGGGAAGTATGCTACAGACTGAGAGAAGTAACCTAAAACATGGTAAAGAAGTAGACTGTGAACATTTATGAGAAACAGGATGGATTGGTAAGCAGCGGAAAGCACCTACCATGACTTAGGCAGAAAGTAGTGAGTTATATAAAAACAGGAGGGAGAAAACATTTTAGGATTATAAAGGAAAGGCAAGGAGCATGATGTACATGGTAAGTCTGTGAGAAACCTTTAGCATACCTCCATTTTGTAGACCATCAAGCAGGACAAGTAGGCCCTAATTTATGTGGCTGCAGTGAGGTTGACCTAGAAGAGCCTCCCAGTAGAGAAGCCTGGCTCCCATTGAACAGCTAAAGCCTAGAGCAACGGTGCAGAGTCAGTGCAGAGAGTAAACTGCTCTCTGCCAAGAACCCAGCTGCTCAGAGATGAACCACTGTCATAGAAACACTCACACACATGACACTTTGCCACAGTATGTGTGTCCTTGATAGTTCATAGAATAACCAGGATGTGTACCTCACTCTTAACCTCAGACTGAGAGGTGGAAAGAAGCAATTTACTGCCAAAAAGATAAGACAAACACCCCTTAATGTGGGCCCCCGTTGCATCCCAGAATTCCAACCTTTTTCCAAGCTGCTGTATTTTCTGTCAAATAAATCACCATTTGCAGAGATCTCTGAATTGTGAATGTCTTCTCATACTGTCTGGAACTAGGTTAAGGGAAACACAGCAAGGAACAGATGGAAACTAAAATTATGAGGGCTGATGACATCACACAGGCAAAGAAAGAGCCAAAGAACAGAGGCTGAGAGCAAAGCAGCATTCACGGGGCGCGGAGAGGACACGGTTGAGAACACCTGGTCAGAGGCAGAGGACTAGGAGAAAGTGAAGTCACGTCATATCGATATAACACGTGCCTGGGTTTCTACTTCCCTAACAGTTTTATGCCTCTCAAAAGGAGAAAAGATTAGTTATGTCAGACACTGATAAAAAGTACATTGAAATTTATATATACCTCTTGAGTTTCTCTAGGAAAACAAGACTAAGCAAAAAACAAGACTAAAACAAGGTAACAGCAAAAACCAAAGACATAGATAGGAACCATGAAAACAAAATTAAAATTTTCAGAACTAAATCTAACCTGAAAGTTTTGCCTTTCCCCAAGTTATGTTTTCTGACCTATTTATATTTAAAAATAAATTCAAAATTAATATCTTACATCCTAAATAAATCTGGGTTTTAGTAATTTCTTTCTCCTGAGGAAAATCAAGAATTGTTATTTAATATCTGGAGTTAAGCTCATTTCCATCAAAAGATACAGTGATATAACAAGATTCATATAAGCAACTTTTTCTAATTCTCTTAACACTTAAACATATTGAAAAATACAGTTTCTATTTACTCCTTAATATAGTAAACCATACCTTTATGTTGGCTGGCATCTGCATCGAAGTTCATCTGTCCTTCTAGATGATTCTGGTCATTGTCATCTGAATGCCTAGCGTGAGGATCATTATGAAGAATACTAGGTTGGATGTCCTTCTGTTCTTCCAACAAAATACTAAGTAGCTGAGAGCATAAAACAAATCCGACTGCTGATCCACAAAGGAAGGTTAAAATATTCAGCCAAGATTTAGAGGCCATTTCCGAAAATGTATTTCTGTAAGAAAAAAGTTATTAGGCTGTTATAAATTATACAGTAATACACATACCAAGAGGACTGGTAAGTGTTAGCTATGTTACTGGTGCTGCTTCAGCTGCTAAGGCGCGTCTAATGCTCTGCATCCCTATGGACTGTGGTGGCGCTGGTGGCCAGGAACCCGCCTGCCGATGCAGGAGACGGAAGAGACGCAGGTTTGCTCCCCACGCCGGGAAGACCCTCGGAGGAGGGCGTGACAGCCCACTTCAGTACTCCAGCCTGGAGAAGCCCATGGACAGAGGAGGATGGCAGGCTACTACAGTCCATGGGGTCGCAAAGAGTTGGACACGACTGAAGTGACTTAGCAGCAGAACTATAACCCAACAGGCTCCTCTCTTCATAGCATTTCCCAGGCAAGGATACGAGAGTGGGCTGCCATTTCCTTCTCCAGGAGATCTTCCTGCTTCTGGAATGACAATTCCTTTATAAGGAGAACATTTCTAAGAGTATTTAACTTTCATCCCTCTATTTGCTGCTGAAACACACATTATGGACAGTTTGATAAAATAAATGAGTAGCAACTAGGAGGATCATTGTTGGGGTGGGACACAGGTAAATATGTCTGTATTTGCACACAGAATTACCTATTCTTCTCACCAAGATCCGCCATGGATCCAAGCCTGAGTGCCACATTCTTTTTCTTTCTTTGCTATCAAAGTACTTATATATACTTTTTTTTCTCTACGTACTCTAATAAGGGGGTCAGCAATTTTTTTTCTATAAAGAATTAGAAATAAAATACTTAAGGATTTGTGGACCACAGATGGTCTTTTGTATATAATCTTTCTTCCTTTTTATTAAACAACCTTTAAAAATGTAAGAAACAGTCTTAGCTTGTGAAGGCTAGAGTTAGCACTGTTTCAGGACCTTCAGGCCAAACCTATCTGCCACCTGATTTTGTAAATGAAGTTTAACTGGAACATACCCAGGCCCAATCTGGAGAATGGCTGCTTCTGCTCTACAACAGCAAAGCTGAGTAGCAGCCGCAGCGGCACTAAGTCCCACAAAACCTCATCTAGCCCTTTAAAGAAAAAGGTTGCCAACCCCTGTGCCCCAATACCCAGGGTTCACTGCAGTACTGGATGCGGCCACCCTCTGCTCACTGCTTTTCACTGTTATCCCACTGGACTGCAAGACCCTGAACAGCTTCTACATATCACTAGGATTAAGGAGGGTGCCTGGACAGTGGCTGCCAGATAAATGCCTGCTGAACTGCCTGACAACCAAACGGGTCCATTTTAAGGGTTTGCTAATAATTATTACATGTTGAACTTATAAATTCCTATGAGAACAGTCCTAAATCTATAGTTTCCAACTCCCCAAGATAATTTTTTAAATGTTTGCTAGCATTGACCACATGCCAGATGCAGTCCACACTTCGTTCCACTTGAAAAAGTTTTAATTTTCCTCTTCATTCTCACTGTGGCCACTGGGCAGGCAAGAGAACAGGAACAGGAATTTGGAACTTGCCTGGTGGTCCAGTGGTTAAGAATCTGCCTGCCAATGCAGACGACATAAGTTCCACCCCTGGTCTGGGAAGATTCCACATGCCTCAAGGCAACTAAGCCCACAGGCTACAGCTACTGAAGCCTGCACGCCACAGCCACTGAGCGAGCCTATGTGCTGCAGTTACTGAAGCATGCCCAC
Organism: Nanger dama; assembly: GCA_917880005.1. NCBI lineage: Eukaryota > Metazoa > Chordata > Mammalia > Artiodactyla > Bovidae > Nanger > Nanger dama. The sequence continues at coordinate 46,890,669 of CAKJTW010000007.1, forward strand.
CCCAGAGTTTGTGCTCTGCAACAAGAGAAGCCACCACAATGAGAAGTCCATGCACCGCAACTAGAAAGGAGACCCCACTCAGCACAACTAGAGAAAGACCTCACGCAGCAACAGAGGCCCAGAGCAGCCACAAAATGTATAACATAAAAAAAGAAAACAGAAAAACTTAAAACCTAACTTGCACAGGCTGACACAATCGATAAAAGCTATGACTTGAACCCAAGTCTGTCTGCTTAAAAGTCAGCGCTCTTCCCACTGCGTTTCTCAGACTCTTTACCCACTCACCACTAACAGCACAGGACAATGGATGTGTGTAGTGGGTAGTGAAGGGGTCTGGGAAATATGACCATCAAAATAAAAATTGTTTTGAAATATTTTGTAAAACAAACAAACCAATGATCACCACTAGAACAACAAACAACTTCATGTGGTTATATTTCCAGAACAGCTAGGTTTTTTAAAACTAAACCTAAGTACAACCAGCAAAACTGAACAAAATGTAAAAAGATATAAGTCTGGTGACAGTGCTAAGATATCAAGGCCGTGAGAATTTCAGGGGGCTGGGGGAGGCAAGATCTGGAAATAGAAAGAAGCCAAGAAAGGAGGGCTGGACATCTAGCATGGCTGCATTCCTCAAGACAACCACTGACTCTGACAGAGAAAAGAAGAGCTAAAGGCAAAGAAGGTAAGGAAAACCGGAGGTCAACATCTGCCTAAGAGAAGAGGTTCTGGAAAACACTCAGGCTTTTATTTGGACCCTGAAAAGCCACAATCTAGGAAGAAGGATGGAGCAGAAATTAGGCCAACTTTCACCAGGACTGAAGCCCAAGTTGGACTCATCCTAACCACTGATGGATTAGGGTGATCTGGCCCTAGCCTAACTGCAAACCACAAAATCTCCTGGAGAAGTAAAAAAATTACAGAGAACTTCAAATTATCATCATAATTTTTTATAGTGATAATGTTCAACCCAATAAAAAAAATAATCAGATATCAAAATTAAAAGCTTGAATGAAGACAGAAAATAGTAGGAAATAGAAACAGACCCATAGGAGACTTAGGTAAGAGATTTTCCTACTAATAAATTTTAGTCAGTCAATCAGTTAAATGACAAGACAAAGATATAAGGTATAGAAAAAACACAGATAAAAGAGAAAAATTAATAAGTCAAAAGCCAGGTCAGAAGAAATTACACAGACTAAAGTACAAAATGAGACAAAGATGGTAAGTAAAGAACTGAGTGAAAGAAACATAAGAAAGAGTAAAAAGGTCTAACATATGTGTTAACTGGGATCTTTGAAGAAAAAGAGATAACTGATTGATGAGAAAGTGCATGTGAAGAACAAATGACTGAACATTTCCCCAAACTGACAAAAGACTACCAACTCTCAGATTCAGGGGGCTCCATAAAACACATACACAGCACACACACACACAGATATACACACACACCTACAAAGAAAATGATACCAAGATAAACCACAGCAGAACTGCCAAAAATCAAAGACAAAGAAAGCATTCTATATCTAGCAAAAATAGCCTTCGAAAATAAACCTGGAAAAGATTAAGAAACAAAAATCAGCTTTATTCTTAAAAGAAATACTAAAAGTTCTTCAGGCAGAAAGAAAAGAATTTTAGATGAAAAATTCAGAATTTTAAGGAGGAAAGGTGAACCATTAAAGTTACTGCATGTACTGATGTGTATGCAACTGCTTGCAACCCTATGTTATGTAGCCAACTAGGCTCCTCTCTCCATGAGATTCTCCAGGCAAGAAAACTGGAGTGGCTTGTCATGCCTTTTTCCAGGGGATCTTCCCAACTCAGGAATTGAACCTATGTCTCTTACACATTTCCTGTTTTAGCAGGCATTTTTTTTTTAAGCAGGATTCCATATATATTTTTCTAAGTAAATCCAAATGAATATTGGCTAGAGAAAACATTAAAATGTTCCCACAAGGCAATGTTACTATTATCATTAAAATAAACGACAAAACTGGCACAAAAACTGTGAGGCTACAAGGCATTTAAGTGTTCTAAAATCATTTTGTTGTGTAAACATACTAATATCAGACTTTAAAAGACTAGGAGAGTATAATAGGACTATTGTAATCATTAAAAAAAAGTAAAAATATGTAAGTAAAATTCTAACAGAAAAAACTAAAACACACTTAATGATTAATACTTTAATCAAAGGTATTTTCAAGGCAAGAAAAAAGGAAGGAATGGATAAAAATAAATGAGAAAATAAACAGTAATATGACTGACTTAAACACAAATTTATTGGCAATGGCATTAACTGTAAAAAGACTAAAATTTTAATTCAAAGATAAAGATTACCTACCAGTCTAGAAGAAAAATAAACCCAAGTATATGCTGCTTACAAGAGACATACATTAAATATATACAGAAGTTAAGAGCAAAGGATGGGAAAAGATATGTTATTCAAACACCTATATAAAGAAAGTATTTTATAATCAGATAAAACAAACGAGTAGTGCCTACATGATGTTGTCTTCAAGATATTAAATTCTACATTTATGATTTACATACTTTTCTATATTAATATTTATTAGGAAAAACTTTATATAAAAATACTTTCATATGCTTTTGTTTTATTCCATTTAATACATATTTACTATATGTATGTTTGACATGGAAATATTTATTCCAGTGGGGCTCCCTGATAGCTCTGATGGTAAAGAATCTACCTGAAATGCAGGAGGCCCTGGTTTGATTTCTGGGTCTATACTATGCTTATTCTATATCTTGTATTCAGGCCCTCTTTTGAATAGTAATTCCAATTTGAGAAGAATGACACTAAGGGGAAGCAGGGAACACAGTTGCTCAATATCAGAGATGGAAATTACCAGTATGAAACTAGTAGGCACTTGTTTACTTCTTTTGCTTTATCTTAACTGTAACTTCCTGATCTGCATATCAGGAAGCAACAGTTAGAACTAAACATGGAACAACAGACTGGCTCCAAATAGGAAAAGGAGTACATCAAGGCTGTATATTGTCACCCTGCTTATTTAACTTATATGCAGAGTACATCATGAGAAATGCTGGGCTGGAAGAAACACAAGCTGGAATCAAGATTGCCGGGAGAAATATCAATAACCTCAGATATGCAGATGACACCACTCTTATGGCAGAAAGTGAAGAGGAGCTAAAAGCCTCTTGATGAAAGTGAAAAAGGAGAGCGAAAAAGTTGGCTTAAAGCTCAACATTCAGAAAAATGAAGATCATGGCATCTGGTCCCATCATTTCATGGCAAATAGATGGGGAAACAGTGGAAACAGTGTCAGACTTTGAGGAGCTCCAAAATCACTGCAGATGGTGATTGCAGCCATGAAATTAAAAGATGCTTACTCCTTGGAAGAAAAGTTATGACCAACCTAGATAGCATATTCAAAAGCAGAGACATCACTTTGCCAACAAAGGTCTGTCTAGTCAAGGCTATGGTTTTCCAGTGGTCATGTATGGATGTGAGAGTTGGATTGTGAAGACAGCTGAGCGCTGAAGAATTGATGCTTTTGAACTGTGGTGTTGGAGAAGACTCTTGAGAGTCCCTTGGACTGCAAGGAGATCCAATCAGTCCATTCTAAAGGAGATCAGCCCTGGGTGTTCTTTGGAAGCAATGATGCTAAAGTTGAAACTCCAGTACTTTGGCCACCTCATGCGAAGAGTTGACTCATCGGAAAAGACTCTGATGCTGGGAGGGATTGGGGGTGGGACGAGAAGGGGACAACAGAGGATGAGACGGCTGGATGGCATCACTGACTCCATGGATGTGAGTTTGAGTGAACCCCAGGAGTTGGTGGTAGACAGGGAGGCCTGGCATGCTGCGATTCATGGGGTCGCAAAGAGTCGGACACGACTGAGCGACTGAACTGAACTGTAACTTTAAGTTCATACGTAATATAGTATAGATGGATACAGATGTCCTGCTCAACTCCTCCATTTAATTTCCCAGAGGAAAGCAGAAACAAGTTTGTCCAGTCTTCCTGCTGTTTTCCCTGAGGGCCAGGGTCCTCAAATTCTCCCTCCTGCAAGAGGTGTAATCTACTATTTCAGGGAAAATTCCCTTCCTGCTTTAAGTGCTTCTTTTTGAAACTCTAAAATTCTCTAGATTATTTGAAGCCCTGTTCTTTAGACTTTGCTTTAGCCAGAATCTTGGTCTGAGATTACATTTTAAAATGTCTGTTCAATTCTGTTTGCTATTATGTGGAGTGTGCATTAACACCTGACTTACAATTGAGGTTAGTGATTTGAAAGCACCATGAATTGAAAACATAAAGCTGACAGAAGTAAGCGAAAGGTATCATAACTCCAAATTTCTTATAGTAAAATATAGAAAGACTGGCAGGGCAATACTGAAGTGGTGAACCAGGAGGAAAGCTACTAAGGTAACATTAGCAGAGACTTAAGAAACCGAGACATCGACTAGGAGTCACACTGCAAGCAAGTCCTCATGCTTTCTGATTCTCCCACTGACACTCTGTCTTCTAACACAGAAGTTAGTTTTGACTTTATCTTCTTTTGTACTGGCTGTGACTTTCCTTATCGTAACACTGAATATAATTACGTCACAGCCTCAGAAGGGAACAAATCCAGCTGAAATTTCCACGGCTGCAGAGTCTTACCACTCCAGGTACAGGAAAGCAATAGTTACAATGGTATTCAATAGTAGTAACACTCAGACAGAAAGCACTGTGACTGAGAAGAGGATGTAAAGACTGCAGGGCCAGAGAAAATTCTTATTTCTGTCATCACAGCAACTCTGAAGTGAAGAAGTGCTGATCGAGTTCCAGTAAGCATGAATACTAACCTGTTAACCAACCACTTCCCAAGACTCTGTGCTTCAAAACAAGCCTACTTTGGCAGCATGGAGGTTTCATTATGTGTAGAAAGCTAGTGACATGTTATGGACAGGGTTTTCTTAGTTGAGGTGGCACTTTTTTAGAAAGACACCTGTTCTGGGGTGAATGGAAGGAAAGTTAACTTCTTGGTTTTGTGAAATTTGTTTTCAACTTTAAAATAGTTTGTGATGCTGTTTGATGCCTGACATAGTCTTAGCCTTTCCTGTCTAAAGAATTTTCAGCCAGCATAGGTTGGCTTATTCCTACTGCTTTTAGCCCATTTCCTTTCAATTTCAAGGGCTCCTGTCTTATGACTAAATTTCTGTATACCTTCACTTTTCTTTCCTGTTCCTGGCATAAAAGCTATTTCATGTCAGTGGAATGTACCCCAAGCCTTACTCCAATTTTTGGCAAAAATCATCACCCTTGTCTCTTCAGATTCTTGACAAGAGTGGTGAAGTAGACCACACTGGAGGAAGACATAGCTTGCCCAAACCATACTTTCTAGGGGCTTCTATATTAAACAGAAGAGAGTGCAGGGAAATTATCAATGCTAACCACTTTTCAAATATGATGCATAATCAGAATCATTTGAGGAGACTTAAAAAATACAAATTTCAGATGCAAAAGTGCTAGAACAACTAAAATTCATAGTTTCATTTTTTAAGTAAAAGTTTTGTGCTCTTCCCTGGTTTTAGGAAAAAAAAAATCAAGCAAACAAAGAACTACCTGAGAAAGAAACTGCCCCAAATCCCATCACTTAGAAACAATTACCATTAACACTTGCTGAGTACCCTTACACACATGAATAACATCCTTATGAATAACAAAGATGAAAGGACAAGTAATTATACCTAACATTTGAGCCCTGTACTGATAACAGCTTTATATAGATTACCGACAAATCATGAACTAGGGATTATTAATCCCATTTTACAGATGAACTCAGACACAGAGAGATTAGTAAGCATCCCTGGGTCATACTAGCAATTGGAAACAAGAATTCAGATTCTTAACCACTGTACTATCATTTTACAGAACTGGGATTGTATTAGTCATGTTACTTTAAAAATTTAATTTTGAACATCAGCTAAACATGTATAACGTGACCTCCCTTCTCTAAACAATCCCAGTAAAGAGAAAGATTATGAAAAACATAAAGCAATCTGAGGCCTTATTTTTATTACATAGTTCAAATTTAGATTGATTTCTTGCTTTGGAAATGTGCAAATCAGCATCACACACACACACACACACACACACACTTCCAATGCAAGCAATTTTTGTGAACTACTTTTATTTCATAAAATTTACATAGCTTATATTATATAAATTACACTGGAATTTCCATGACTGCTTGATCTTAAGTATATTTTAAATTGGATTCTATGCTCATTAATAGTTCTTTTATCACAGCTGCTCTAAAGGTGAGTTCTTCATTAATGTCACAGTTTTGTTGGCTGGGTTTCAGCAAGTAATTTTTGCAATGGCACTCACTGGTGCTATATTCTAAACTCCTGCAGGCTGGAGAATGTTTATTACTGCCTTTATACATGAAGTACAACTTGACCGAGTACAGTCTCTCTTCCTAAAACTCTGTAAAATCACTCATGGTCTTCCCATTGGTGCTAAAACTGAGGGCAGACTGATCTTTTATTCTTGTAAATAAATGCTCCTCTTTTCCTATGCTTGCTTTGCACTCACTCCATTGGTCACTAATGTCCTTCTCACCAAGACTTCAAAGCCCTTTATTACATGAGCAAATCCTTCCTCCAGTTCTTCAGGCTTAAGAAAGTCAGTGAAATTCACAATAAAGTCCCTAAAATCCTAGACTTTCAGTGTTTTTTTGTTTTTTAAATTTTAGTACTTTATATTTTATCTTGCTAGGGTTGTCAGTCTAGTATTTATAAATCTGTTCTGGATTATCATATTCACTTGTGTCATCTACATATTCAAAATATATTTCTCCCTTCAAACCACATTAAAATGATTTTCAAAAGTTTTTCCCCAAACACTTTCCTTGTAAAGTTGGGATGAATCTTATATAGTGTCACAATTATAAATACTTATGGATACACTATATGTGAGGTGCTATTTTGAAACTTTCATGTTTTCTCTGATTCTCCCTCTGATTCTCACAGTAGGAGGAATCAGTCAACTTGCATTCAAGACATCATAAAGCTACTGAAAACAAGTACTGAAGAACTGAAATCAATTTTATAGTATTGGTGGAGGGACAGACTCATGGATCTATCAATGGAATAGAATAGAGAGAACCAGAAACAGACCACCTAAATATGCTCAACTCACATTTGACAATGATACAAAAAGCAACTAAATGGAGAAAAGATAAACTTTTTGATAAATGGTGCTGGATATTTCTAGGCAAAAATTAAACCCTGACCCAAATCTCACATATCACATAAAAATTAAATCAAAATGGATTATGGACTTAAATGGTCTTAAATGTAAAATATGAAACTTTCCCTGATAGCTCAGTTGGTAAAGAATCTGCCTGCAGGGCAGGAGACCCGAGTTCAACCCCTGGGTCGGGAAGATTCCCTAGAGAAGGAAATGGCAACCCACTCTAGTACTCTTCACCAGGAATTCCACGGACAGAAGAGGCTGGTGGTCTACAGTCCATGGGGTCACAAGAGTTGGACACGACTAAGCAACTAAACCACCAATAAACCACAAATGTAAAACATGGACTTAAATGTAAAACATGGACTTAAATGTAAAACATGCAACTATAAAATTTTTATAATTGCATGAGAAAAATTTTTATAGTTGCAGAAGAAAAATCCGAGTTTGAGAGCTAGGCAAAGAGTTCTTAGACTTGACTCCAAAGGCATAATTCATAAAAGGGAAAAACTGATAAACTTTTGCTCTGTAAAGGACCCTACTGAAAGAACGAAAAGATAAGCTTCAAACTGGAAGAAAATACTTACAAATCACATAACTAACAAAGAACTAGCATTTAGAATATATTTAAAAAATCCTAAAACAGCAAAAAATAAACAATCCAGTCCTAAAATAGGCAAAAGACATGAACAGATATTTCACTGAAGAGGATGTACAGATGATAAGTAAGCACATGAGAAAATGTTCAACTTCATTTAGCAGGAGGAAAAATGCAAATTAAAACCACAATGAGATATCTCTACTTACCCATAAGGATGCCTAAAATAAAAAGCAGTGATACCATCAAACGTTGGTGATGTGGAAAAGCTAGATTATTATATATTGCTGGTGAGAATGTAAAATGATGTCCAGTCACTATAGATCAAAGCTAACTACGCAGAGAAAAAATATTCTGACCCATAAAACAAACCCAGCCTCTTCTTAAGGTGAACTATTAATCCTGACAGAAAGGAAAGCAACAACAAATTTGAATGATATGCCTTCAATCTGGTGAAGCCCCTCTACTGCCTAGAGTCTTAAAAAAATTTTTTTTTTAAAGTCAGAGACAAAGTTCCTAGTTGCAGTTGTCCAAGGTCCCAGTTCCCCAGTTTACCTCTCTCAGGTAACTAAATGACTAGAAACAGAAGCTGCCAGCCAGCAGCAGCACAGATCTCTAGCTCAAAATTTAAAGGAAAGATCCAAATGGTGCAATAAAACAATTATCTATACGCAAAAGGTAATAAAGGGCTTCTCAAGTGGCGCAGTAGTAAAGAGTCTGCCTGCCACTGCAGGAGATACAGGAGACGCAGGTTCAATTCCTGGGTCAGGAAGATCCCCTGGAGTAGGAAATGGCAACCCACTCCACTATTCTTGCCTGGAGAAACACAAGGATAGAGGAGCCTGGTGGGCTACAGTCCATGGAGTCACAAAGAGTCAGATGCAACTGAGGGCATGCGTGCACGCAAACGCGCACACACACACACACACACAAAAGGTAATAAGAGATTTTCATCTACATAATTTTTAAGCAAAGCTACCTGGAATTGATTCTATTTAAATATGAAAAAGAAGAAATAAAAGGAACCTACATTAAAAACCTGTAGCAGGAAAAAATTTATAAACACAGTATACAAAAGACAAGGGAAAAGCACAGACCTGAATAGTTACTCTATAAAAAAAGAAAATCTTAAACTAACTAGGACTATTTTGTAGTTTTTTAGAGACCCCCAGGGATTTAAGCAATTATGGAGAAACTGATAGCTATGAAAGATGGGCAAAGAAGAGCCAACAGAGAAATAACTTACTTCTCAAAAGAGAATATAACAAATGAAACTGAAAAAAATAAGTCAAAGATATAAAGGAAAATGCACTGAAATGAAGGGCATGCATCAAAATATTTAAAGGTCTCACATACAACCAAGAAAAATATAATATAAATAGATGGGGCAGTGTTGAGAGATTCTGAACTTCACTTACAAACAAAACAAAACAAAACAAAACTCTAGTATCCAGGACAAACCAAGTAAGTTAAAGGCAAAAAAAAAAAAAAAAAAAAGGCAGAAATATAAGGAAAAAATTATTAGGCAGCTTTCTCCTGTGTATCCTTGTATGTCAAAAGAAATGGTGCAAAACTCCCAAGTGTTTGAGGGAAAAAAACATGTCCACAGACTTAAATATTCAGCAAATTGTCATTCAAAAATCCATATAACAGGAAGATATTCTCAAATATGAAAAGGACTTAGTATCCACACACCCTTGGTACATTATCTACTTAAAGATATAATCCAGGGGGAGGAAGAAGATGGCAGAGGGGTAGGTGGATGTGGAATACATCTTTCTCCATGGATACATCAGGAATATACCTTCAGACACAGAAGTGCATGCAGAACACCAGCTGAGTATGGACAGGAGTACCTGACCAGCAGAAAAGAATATGTAGACCCACGCAAAATTCTGTAGGACGAAGGAACTGGGGGAAACAGGAGTGTTAGTAGGACTGGACCTGCCCTTGGTGGATGGGGGAACTGAAGCAGGGGTCCGATCCCCACACTGGGGCAACTGTCTGAGTCAGAGGAGAAACATTAAAGGCTGAGAGGGAAACAGCTGATCTGTGGCAGCCTAAAAGGAATGAGAATCAGACAGTCCTTGCTGATGCCATACATACCCTAGATGTTGCAGTGTCTGCGAGCTGGAGTTTAGGGATTGTGGAGCAATCCCAGGAGGAGGGCTGCTGTTGACTGCGGAGAGTGGGATGTGAGGGAGAAGACTGTGGTGGGAAATGCCTGTGAAGGAAAGCTGGGCAGCCATGGAAGCAAAGCAATACTGCTGAGTCATGCACAGGGGGTGGAGCCATCACCATAGCCTCTATTCCCCCACACACCAACACTGGCAGCTGACCGGTAGAGAAGCTGGCCCATCAAACGCCTGACACAGAGATCTACAGAGTAGGACTCCAGGCGGCGGCCCCTCTATGTGCCTGATGCACTGAACAACAGAGAAGGACCCCAGGCAAGGGAGCCCTCTAAGTGCCTGAACAGGTGGAGCGACGGAGAAAAACTGGCCAAAGAGGCCTTCTGATCGCCAGCTACAAGAGGCTTGAAAAAAGACTCTGATGGGACCATGACTCCTGGGGCAGAGGCAGTCGTGTCTCTGCACACTTGGCGCCACCAGGGCCCCAACAAGCCAAGCAGCTGCGCCACCTTCACGCTCAACACTCACTGGGGTAGAGCTGCCACAGGCAAAAATGTCTTGTGCCTATGCTCACAGGGTGGCTTCAGTAGTGTCTGACTTGCTGTGACCCTGTGGACTGTGGCCTGCCAGGCTTCTCTGTTGGGGCGGTTTCTCCAGGCAAGGATGCTGGCCAATACTGGTTGCCATGCCCTTCTAGAGCACTATATTTCCTGCTGCCCTAGCTGCCAACTCCTCTGAGTACCTGGTACTACCAGAACGCCTGCAACCCCAGCAGCTGTGCCACCTCCATGCCTGGCCCTCACAGGCGCAGACCCAAGTCCTCCAGGGCAGCTGCAGGAGCAAATCCCAGTGGACGACCCGTATCCAGAGGTGGAAATACAATCACAATTGAAACCCAAGGGCAGTGTGGCTAAGAAAGAAAACCCCAAACCCTCCCACCAGCTGTACAGCTGCAGATTAAATCCACATGATCAACCAGGCAGACTCTGTGTCTGTGGACTATATAAAAGGTCACTGAGAGCTCCCACAAAAGAAAAACCACTAGTTCTGATAGCTGCGGACACTGCAGGCAAGAACACAGGGTAGGAGCAGATTAGAATCTGAGCTGCCCTCACAGCAGGTTCAGAGATCAATAGTGTTGGAGGACATCCTAGGGAGGTGAGGTGGACTGTGACTCCCAGCTGGGGAAAGGACTGACAGCAGTGACTCAAGAAAAGCATTTATTATTCTTATGTTTTGACATGTTCTGTAGATTCTTTTGGATTTTTTCCTTCTCCCTGCCGTCCCATCCTGCCGCCCCCGCCAGTTGTAGTTGTCAATTTTATTGGTACTACAAAATCTAACTAAGTTTTTCCTTTCTTTCTCAGTCACATTTTTTATTGTTGTTATAAACCTCTGCCTCTATGTCAGGCTTCTGCAGTTCTGGGGAGCTTTCTTCCCCCCCCCTCTTTTCATTTTAAATTTTTTAAATGATTATTATTTTTCTACATTTATTCCTTTGTTTGCTTTTCCTACTGCTGTTTTCTCCTCACAGTTAATTCTTTAATATATGTAAATCTTCTTTACCTACTTCTATATAACTTTGCATATCTATTCTTTCTTTTCTTTCCTCTCAACATATTTGTTAGTTTTGTTTTCATTGCTTTATTCCTCACTTGGCACCTTGCTTTAGTTTTGTTTTCCAGTTTGTGTTTTAGTTAGTTTTGTTCTTAACTGGTAAAAATAATTTTTGATTTTCTTTGTTAACCAGGTCAATCTATTGTACTTAATTTTTGTTGAACTGTTTTGACTTTGCTCATGGGTGTTTATGTATATATGCATATTCCATTATTTTAAATATTATTTGCCTGATTTTGTAGCTGCCATTTGGGGTTCATCTTTGGTTTCTTGTTTTTGGATATTTGTTTTAATCTCACTTAATTCCATAACAAACCACGTGTGGAATCTTTGTTCCTAACCAGAGATCAAGCCCTGAGCCTTTGAAGTGGGAGCACTGACTACAAGACCTTAGACTAACAGAGAACGAACTCTGCTGCTAAGCTGCTAAGTCGCTTCAGTCGTGTCCAACTCTGTGCGTCCCCACAGACGGCAGCCCACCAGGCTCCCTGTCCCTGGGATTCTCCAGGAAATAATACTGGAGTGGGTTGCCATTTTCCTTCTCCAATGCATGAAAGTGAAAAGTGAAAGTGAAGTTGCTCAGTCGTGTCCGATTCTTAGCGACCCCATGGACTGCAGCCCACCAGGCTCCTCCATCTAGGGAGTATCAAATAGTGAGAACTCACACAAAGGAAACCACTGTAATACAAGACCTGGCATCACCCAACCACCAGTAGCACCCTGTGCAGGATGCCTCATCTAAACAACAAACAAAAGTGAAGTCGCTCAGTCGTGTCTGACTCTTTGTGACCCCATGGACTATAGCCTACCAGGTTTCCTCCCTCCATGGGATTCTCCAGGCAAGAGTACTGGAGTGGGTTGCCATTTCCTTCTCCAGGGGATCTTCCTGACCCAGGGATCGAATCCGGGTCTCCCACACTGCAGGCAGATGTTTTACCTTCTGAGCCACAACAAACTACAAACCCAATCATCAGCAGACAGGATTACCACCTCACTCAGCCTTGGCCATCAGAGGAAAAACAAACAAACAAAAACTCAGCACAAATCTCACCCTATGAGAAACTTACACAAACCACTGGACCAATTTTAGTGGGGAGAAATCAAAAGGAAGAAAGAATTCAACCTTGAAGCCTGGGAAAAGGAGACCTCAAACACATAAGTTAAAAAAAAATAATGAAAAGGCAGAGAAATACTACACAAATGAAGGAACAAACTAGAAACACAGAAGTCCAAATAAATGAAGAAGAAATAGGCAAACTTCCTGAAAAAGAAGTCAGAATAATGATAGTAAAAATGATCAAAAACCTGGAAAGCAAAATGGATAAAATGCAGAAATCAATTTAAAAAGATCTAGAATAATTACCGAATAAACATGCATAAACAACACAATTACTGAAATTACAAAGACTCTAGAAGGAATCAATAGCAGAATATCTGAAGCAGAAGAACCTATCAGTGAGCTGGAAGATAAAATGGTGGAAATTACTTCTGAAGAGCAGAATAAAGTAAAAAGAAGGAAAAGAACCGAGGACAGTCTCAGAGAACTCTGGGACAAAATCAAATGCAAAACCAACATTCGAATAATATGGGTCCTAGAAGAAGAAGAGAAGAAGAAAGGGTATGAGAAAATTTTTGAAGAGATTACAGTTGAAAATTTCCCCAACATGGAAAAGGAAATAGTCAATCAAGTCCAAGAGGAACAAAGAGTCCCATACAGGATAAACCCAAGGAGAAACACTCCAAGACACACACTAATCAAACTAACAAAGACTAAACACAAAGAAAGAATATTAAAAGCAGCAAGGGAGAAGCAACAAGTAACATACAAGGGAAACCCCATACGCTTAAAAGCTGATCTTTCAGCAGAAACTCTGCAGGCCAGAAGGGAAAGGCAGTATATATTTAAAGTACTGAAAGGGGAAAACCAAGATTACTGTACCCAGCAAGGATCTCATTCAAAACTGATGGACAAATCAAAAGCTTTTCAGACAAGCAAAATTTAAGAGAATTCAGTACCACCAAACTAGCTTTACAACTAACGTTAAACGGACTTGCATTTCTTTTTATTATGAGCAATGTTGAGCATCTTTTCATGTGTTTGTTAGCCATCTTTATGTCTTCTTTGGAGAAATGTCTGTTTAGGGCTTTCCCCCACTTTTGATTGTGTTGTTTGTTTTCCTGGTATTGAGTTGTATGAGCTGCTTGTATATTTTGGAAATTAATCCTTTGTCAGTTGTTCCATTTGCTATTATTTTCTCCCATTCTGAGGGATGTCATTTTACCTTGTATATAGTTTGCTTTGCTGTGCAAAAGCTTTTAAGTTTAATCAGGTCCCACTTGTTTACTTCTGTTTTTACATGTTACTCTAGGAGGTGGGTCATAGAGGATCTTGCTTTGATTTACATCGAGTGTTCTGCCTCTATTTTCCTCTAAGAGTTTTATAGTTTCTGGTCTTACATTTAGGTCTTTAATTCATTTTGAGTTTATCTTTGTGTATGGTGTTAGGAAGCATTCTAATTTCATTCTTTTATGTGTAGCTGTCCAGTTTTCCCAGCACCATTTATTGAAGAGGCTGTCTTTGCCCCACTGTATATTCTTGCCTCCTTTGTCATGAAGATCACTATTGTATAGTTCTTCTGTGTATTCTTGTACCTCTTTTTAACATCTTATGCTTCTGTCAGGTGCATACAGATTTAACATTTTATTATATCCTTTATTGAGCCCATTTTTGAAATGTTCCCTCAGTATCTCAAATTTTCTTGAAGAGGTCTCTAGTCTTTCCCATTCTGTTCTTTTCCTCTATTTCTTTGCATTGATCACTGAGGAAGCCTTTCTTCTCTCTCCTTGGTTTTCCTTGGAAATCTGCATTCAAATGGGTATATCTTTCCTTTTCTCCTTTGCCTTTAGCTTCTCTTCCTTTCTCAGCTATTTGTAAGGCCTCCTCAGACAATCATTTTGCTTTTTGCATTTCTTCTTCTTGGGGATGGTCTTGGTCACTGCTTCCTGTACAATGTCAGAAACCTCCATCCATAGTTCTTCAGGCACTCTGTCTATTAGATCTAATCCCTTGAATCTATTTGTCACTTCCACTGTATAATCTATTGGTTTTCCCCACTTTCTTCAATTTAAATCTGAATTTTACAGTAAGGAGGAATGGGCAATTTTAATTCAGATGACCATTATATCTACTACTGTTTGCAAGAATCCCTTAGAAGAAATGGAGTAGCCCTGATAGTCAACAAAAAAGTCCAAAATGCAGTACTTGGGTGCAATCTCAAAAATGACAGAATGATCTCTGTTTGTTTCCAAGAAAACCATTCAATGTCACAGTAATCCAAGTCTGTGCGCCAACCGGTAATGCTGAAGAAGCTAAAGTTGAACGGTTCTATGAAGACCTACAAGACCTTCTAGAACTAGCACTTCAAAAGATGTCCTTTTCATTACAGGGGGCTGGAATGCAAAAGCAGAAAGTCTAGAGATACCTTGAGTAACAGGCAAATTTGGCCTTGGAGTACAAAATGAAGTGGGGGAAAAGCTAACAGAGTTTTGCCAAGAGAACATACCGGGTCATAGCAAACACCCTCTTCCACCAACACAAGAGAAGACTCTACACATGGACATCACTAGATGGTCAATACCGAAATCAGACTGATTATATTATTTGCAGCCAAAGATGGAGAAGCTCTATACTGTCAGCAAAAACAAAACTGGGAGCTGACTGTGGCTCAGAGCATGAATTCCTTATTGCAAAATGACATGTATAGAGATTTCAGTTATCTTTTAAGTATCTACTCTAAAATATAAATAGCCAGTTAAGAGTCAGCAGATATTTTAAAGAAATCCTGTAATATGAAAGAAAAAAATTAACATAGTCAAACTTAAAGTAACTTGAAAAGGACTATGTAATGACATGAAAACTTAAAAAAACCTGATATCAACAGATATCATCAATATCTTGGAAGATTAAAAAAGTCATGCCATCATATTCTTGAAATAAGAAGAAGACACCACCTTAAAAGTTTTCTTCCTAACAATAAAAAGTGCAAGGGACTTTCATGGCAGTCTAGTAGTTGAGACTTTGTCTTCCAATACAGGGGGTGCAGGTTCAATCCCTGGTCAGGAAGCTAAGATCTCACAAGCCTCTCAGCCAAAAAACTGAAACATAAAACAGAAGTAATACTGTAACAAACACAATAAAAACTTCAATGTGGTCTGTACCAAAAAAAAAAAGTACTTCAAGAAATTAAGATATAAGAAAATAAAAAACCTCAATATAATAGCTATAGGAAAAAAATTAAGAAAATTACCCTAAAAGTGAGCAAAATGGCCAGGTAATAGAAAAACAAGAAAACTGATAACTAAAGATTAGAGATGTAGATAACAGAGAGGATGATATCAACAACCAAACATTTCAAGGAAATTTCCAAACTGAAAAGATCCAGTAATACCCAGCACAGTGAATAAGAATAGACCCATAAAGATACATTGTAATAAAATTTCACAATTGAGTCAACAAAACCATTCTGTAAACTTTCATAGAAAGGGGCAAAAGGTTACATATAAGAGATCAGGAATTCAATGGTTTTGAACTTTCAAACAGCAATGTTGAAAGCTGAATGCAGTGGAGAAACTCCCTCAAAATTCAGAGAAAAAATGTTTTGAACCTACAATTTTATTCCCTGCCAAACTATCCTATAAGAATGAAGGATAAGTAAAGGTATTTTAAAGACATGCCAGGCTAGGGTAAAGTCAAATATCCAGTGTATCACACTGTATCTATTTTCAAGCATTAGTAGGGAACTGATGCAGAAATGATGAGAGCGCATCTGTGAAGAGATGCAGGTCTGGAACCTGGGAAACATTCAGTTGGTCATCTGTATATCTGAAATTCAACATTAAAAATAACAGCCAAATCTATAATAAAATACAATCTAGCAAATAAAAATAGGTAACACTGAATGATGATTCAATGCAAAGAATACTATTCTAAGTGATTTAAATTCATTTATTTAATCTTTCCCTAGCATGATACAGGGTAAAAGAGTTACATAAATTCCTGATACTTTTGATATTTCACCAAGTGACCTGATCTGGTATCATTAAAAACTCAAGACAATTTAAAACTTTCTATAGCGTATTCCCCTCTATGTCTTCAAACTGTAGCTTAGTAGCTGAACTCTTAATATAATTGAAGGAAATCATTTTCATAAAATATAAAAAAGCAGTTAAACAATGCCTGTACAAGTCAAATCCCTTATGATTATACAGTGGAAGTGAAAAATAGATTTAAAGGACTAGACCTGATAGGTGGAGTGCCTGATGAACTATGGACGGAGGTTTGTGACATTGTACAGGAGACAGGGATCAAGACCATCTCTAAGAAAAAGAAATGCAAAAAGCAAAATGGCTGCCTAAGGAGGCCTTACAAGTAGCTGTGAAAAGAAGAGAAGTGAAAAGCAAAGGAGAAAAGGAAAGATATACCCATTTGAATGCAGAGTTCCAAAGAATAGCATGGAGAGATAAGAAAGCCTTCCTCAGCGATCAAAGAAACAGAGGAAAAGAACAGAATGGGAAAGACTAGAGAGCTCTTCAAGAAAATTAGAGATACCACGGGAACATTTCATGCAAAGATGGGCTGGATAAAAGACAGAAATGGTATGGACCTAACAGAAGCAGAAGATATTAAGAAGAGGTGGCAAGAATACACTGGAGAAATGTACAAAAAGAGCTTCACGACCCAGATAATCACGATGGTGTGATCACTCACCTAGAGCCAGACATCCTGGAATGTGAAGTCAAGTGGGCCTTAGGAAGCATCACAATGAACAAAGCTAGTGGAGGTGATGGAATCCCAGTTGAGCTATTTCAAATCCTAAAAGATGATGCTGTGAAAGTGCTGCACTCAATATGTCAGCAAATTTGGAAAACTCAGCAGTGGACTAGAAAAGGTCAGTTTTCATTCCAATCCCAAAGAAAGGCAATGCCAAAGAATGCTCAAACTACCGCACAACTGTACTCATCTCACGCGCTAGTAAAGTAATGCTCAAAATTCTCCAAGCCAGGCTTCAGCAATATGTGAACTGTGAACTTCCAGATGTTCAAGATGGTTTTAGAAAAGGCAGAGGAACCAGAGATCAAATTGCCAACATCTTCTGGATCATGGAAAAAGCAAAAGACTTCCAGGAAAACATCTATTTCTGCTTTATTGACTATACCAAAGCCTTTGACTGTGTGGATCACAATCAACCGTGGGGATCACAATCAACTGTGGAAAATTCTGAAAGAGATGGGAATACCAGGCCACATGACCTGCCTCTTGAGAAACCTATATGCAGGTCAGAAAGCAACAGTTAGAACTGGACATGGAACAACAGACTGGTTCTAAATAGGAAAAGGAGTATGTCAAGGCTGTATATTGTCACCCTGCTTATTTAACTTATATGTAGAGTACATCATGAGAAACACTGGGCTGGAAGAAGCACAAGCTGGAATCAAGACTGCCAGGAGAAATATCAATAACCTCAGATATGTAGATGACACTACCCTTATGGCAGAAAGTGAAGACCAACTAAAAAGCCTCTTGATTAAAGTGAAAGAGGAAAATGAAAAAGTTGGCTTAAAGCTCAACATTCAGAAATAAGATCATGACATCTGGTCCCATCACTTCATGGGAAAAAGATGGGGAAATAGTGGAAACAGTGGCTGACTTTATTTTTTGGGGCTCCAAAATCACTGCAGATGGTGACTGCAGCCATGCTCCCTGGAAGGAAAGTTATGACCAACCTACATAGCATATTCAAAAGCAGAGAGTTTGCCGACAAAGGTCTGTCTAGTCAAGGCTATGATTTTTCCAGTGGTCATGTATGGATATGAGAGTTGGACTATGAAGAAAGCTGAGTGCCTAAGAATTGATGCTTTTGAACTGTGGTTTTGGAGAAGACTCCTGAGAGTCCCTTGGACGGCAAGGAGATCCAACCAGTCCATCCTAAAGGAGATCAGTCCTGGGTATTCTTTGGAAGGACTGACGCTAAAGCTGAAACTCCAATACTTTGGCAACCTCATGTGAAGAGCTGACTCATTCAAAAAGACCCTGATGCTGGGAGGATTGGGAGCAGGAGGAAGGGGACGACAGAGAATGAGATGGCTGGATGGCATCACCAACTCGATGGACGAGAGTTTGAGTAAACTCCAGGAGTTGGTGATGGACAGGGAGGCCTGGTGTGCTGCGATTCATGGGCTTGGAAATAGTTGGACACTACTGAGCAACTGAACTGAACTGAAACTTTTCAAATTACATAACATGGAAATACAGTTAGCATGCAAGTGAAAAAAGGATGCAAAGTTTTATATATTATAGTTCTGTGTTTAAAAAAAAATTTATCCTACAAAAAGCAACTCTCTCTATATATATATATACTTCAAAATGTTAAAATTTTATCATTTCTAATTTCAACTCTAATTTCTAATGTCAGTGGTGGAATTAGTGGTAACTATTTTTCTTTCCAAAATTTTTCCAAATTGAGTGCGATGAATATGAACACCAGAGTGGTGGGCATTCCCTTCTCCAGGGGATCGGCCCAAACCAGGGGGCAGATTCATGACCATCTGAGCCACCAGGAAGCTCATACATTACTTGTGGAGTTCTTAAAAATTTAGTCTCAAGATTCCTTTAAACTCTGCATCATGGAAGTTCTCAAACAGCTTTTATGTGGGTTACATCTATTGATTAGATTTGTATTAAAAATTAAAATGAGAATATATATTAATTCATAAATAGTAGTGACAAATTCACTGCCTGTTTTATAAGTTATATTTACAACTACCTGCTTACAACTTATTTTATGGAAAAAAATTATATTTTCTAACAAACTTATTGAGAAGAGTAGCATTGCTTAAAATTTTGCAAATCTCAGCATCTGGTTTAATAGAAGACACCTGGATCTGGAACTCCATATCTCCTTCTGCATTCAATTTGCTGCAATATCATGTATTATGTAGCTACTTAAAAACCTGACTGCAAACTTATATGAGAATGAGTGAAGAAAAGCCAATAATATATTGATATTAGTATAAATAGACTGCCTTTATCAACCTCCTAAAACAATATACAGGACTTCACTTTTCCTGGATCACACTTTGAGAATTTAATATTGCATTATTTTGAAAACAATTATTTCTCTCCAGAAATACCGAATGGTGGCTGGTAGCTTGCTACATCATGAAATAGAGACTTAAGAGACTTAAAGAGTTCTGATTTCTAGGTGAATAAAACTCAAAAAGGAAGATGGTGTATTCAACTTTCCTTCTTGCCTCAAAGAGTAATGTTTAAAGTAAGTCTTTTTCCTTAGTTCGATGCTCTTTTCACTGGGTTTAGATTTAATTCTCTTTGAGTTACTGGTAGTTATACTCAGGCTTGGAAATCCCAGTCTGAGCATTAGTCACTAAGTGGAGCAGATGTGAAGAGAAATCTGTATGGCACTCTTTCCCCTTCTCTCTTTCTTCAATTTGATATAAAACAGTGTAATATAGCACTAACTTTGGGTATTATAGAAATCACTGAGGATGCAAAAAATATCTGTGAAACTCATAGAACAGCAAAAGGCATTCTCACATTTTGATCTTTTAACCTAGAACTGGTGGGAACATTTTTTTAAACACAGAATTACACTTTGAGATTTACACAACTTGATTTTTAACATGACCGTGAGGTTTTACGAAATCTTTGGGAGGCACTACTGACTACCTTTCAATGTGTCAAATACTATCCTAGGAACTAAGGATTCAGTCATTGGTATATTTTTCTCATGTTTACAGAATGTAAACTCCCAAAAGGCAAAACTTAGTTTCCTGTCTCTCAGAGCTGCTGCCTATGATGCTTTTCACATGACAGTGGTACAAAAATATCAGCTGATTTGAACTGAGAGGGCATGTCCTTATTTATGTCGCAAGCCCACAAATCTGATTATATTTCCACATCTATTTTATACTCTGTGGACACTTTTCTCCCTCCATTCCTTGATATTTTCCCTTGGGCTCAGCTCTTTTATTGCTCTTTCCCAACAACTAATAAAGGCTTCACATAACAGTCTTATTTTTTTTTTTAAAAATGCTTCCCAATGCCACAGGATCATGCCCCTACTGCTTACTTGGTGGACACGATCTAGCTCTAGTTTACCTAAAGCCTATATTCAGACATCTTCCAATCTGCCATGGTCTTTCATATGGATGACTTTGGGCATTCTATTCTTTCTGCCTGGAGTGCCTGCCTCAGTTTTGTCTGCCAATTAAATGCAGGATTATCTTTCATGGTTACCTTGGTTTCAGCACTTTTCATTACCAGTCTTACCCATCACCTGCGATCAAATTAACTGCTCTTCCATCAAATGTTTTCTTGTTCCTTCATTCACATTTCCTGCTATATACTTACACTGCACCAAAGATGGTATGTGCAAACATAGTATGTATGTGCATCTCTTTCCTCTAGACTATACATTCTTCAAGAATAGCAGCTATGACTATTTTATCCCTATCTCCTTGGTATCTAACACATTGCCCGGCTTATAAAATGCATACAAATGTCTTTTCTAAGTGTGTGTATGTGGGAGGCACAGTTGAAGTTGTTGTTTAGTTGCTAAGTCATGTCCAATTCTTTGTGACTCCATGGACTGTAGCCCACCAGGCTCTTCTGTCCATGGGATTTTTCTAGGCAAGAATACTAGAGTGAGTTGCTATTTCCTTCTCCAGAGGATCCTCCTGACCTAGGGATTGAACCCGTATCTGTGGTGTTGGCAGGCATATTATTTACCACTGAGTCACCAAGGAAGCCTGTGCAGTTGAAATTATCTTTTCCAAATAGGTATCTTCATCTATACTACCTAATTTACTAAATACTGCTGCTGCTAAGTCACTTCAGTCGTGTCTGACTCTGTGTGACCTCATAGATGGCAGCCCACCAGGCTCTGCTGTCTCTGGGATTCTCCAGGCAAGAACACTGGAGTGGATTGCCATTTCCTTCTCCAGTGCATGCAAGTGAAAAGTGAAAGTGAAGTCACTGAGTCGTGTCCAACTCTCAGCGACCCCATGGACTGCAGCCCACCAGGCTCCTCCATCCATGGGATTTTCCAGGCAAGAGTACTAGAGTGGGGGTGCCATTGCCTTCTCCTAAATACTAGGTTGGTACAAATGTAATTACAGTTTCAGACTGTGAATTTTAAATCATTATAACTAGGCTCAAACACATTATTTATTAATCAAAATAGGAACCATTACAGTCAACACATTTTTGCCAACAAGAAGTAAGTTTGTTTACTCCTATAGCATAAAAATCCATGTCTTGGAACTCAAGGAACTCTGAGACCACATTTTCTGCATCCTGCTGCTTGAAGAAGGATTTTTCCTGCAAAAAGTTATCAAGATGCTTGAAGAAGTGGTAGTCAGTTGGCGTAACGTCAGGTGAATGTGGCAGATAAGACAAAACTTTGTAGCCCAATTTGTTCAACTTTTGAAGTACTGGTTGTGGGATGAGCGGTTGGGTATTGTGGAGAACTGAGCACTTTTTGTTGACTCATGCCTGCTGCAGGCAGCAGAATTTTGGTACTTCTCATCGATTTGCTGAGCATACTTCTCATATGTAATGGTTTCTCTAGGATTCAGAACTCTGTAGTGGATCAGACCACCACTGACCACTAAGGTCAGTGACCATGACCATTTTTTGGTGCAAGTCTGACTTTGGGAAATGCTTTGGAGCTTCTTCTCAGTTAAAATCACTAGTTGATTGTTTCTGGTTGTCATATAAAATTCATTTTTCATTACACATCACAATCTGATCGAGAAATGGTTTGTTGTTGCGTAGAATAAGAGAAGACAATACTTCAAAACAACAATTTTTTGGATTTTTGGTCAGCTCATGAGACACCCACTTATTGAGCTTTTTCACCTTTCCAATTTTCTTCAAATGCAGAATCACAGAATAGCTGACAGTGAGTTCTTCAGCAGCTTCTTGTGTAGTTGTAAGAAGATCAGCTTCAATGATGCTCTCAGTTGGTCATTGTCAACTTCTGATGGCCAGTCACTATGCTCCTCATTTTCAAGGTTCTCGTCTCCTTTGCAAAACCTCTTGAACCACCACCGCACTGTACGTTTGTTAGCAGTTCCCAGGCCAAATGTGTTGTTGATGTTGTGAGCAGTCTCTGCTGCTTTACGACCCATTTTGAACTCAAATAAGAAAATTGTTCAAATTTGCGTTTTAACATTTCTATAGTCCAAAATAAATATAAAATAAACAGTAACAAGTCATTAGCAAAAAAACATAAAGTGAGAAATGCACAATAAAATGATGTATAACATAACCACATTTATTCAGGATGTATTCTCATATCAAATGGCAAATTTCAACAATGCAAAAATTGCAATTACTTTTGCACCAATCTAATAAAAAATCATGCAGTCCCATCACTTGACACTTTTATACACTTATATAATCCAAAGTTTATGAACTAGACATATAGCATGAACTATATATTGTTTTCTTTGATGTGTATTCAGCTTATACAAATTATAATAGAAGTACATATTATCTGATAGACTAAAATATTTTCTATTAGTAATTTACTAAAACTACAGAAATAGAAAATATTAACAAATAGCCTTCAGTTCTATTTTAAAAACTATTCCAATTTCAGATTCAGAAGATCAAAAGTGAAAATACCTTTTTGTTACTTTTCAATGAGAACATTAATATTTTTTGCATCTTCAGCAGAAATTAAAGAAGACACAAACAAAAAGACATCCCATGTTCATGGATTGGAAGATTTAATATTGTTAAGATATCAATACTATTTAAAGTGATCTATAAGTTCAATTTATATCAAAATCCAATGTTGCTTTTTTAAGAAATAGAATTACCCATCATAGAATTTATATGGGATGTCAAAGTACCCTAAAGAGCCAAGACAATCTCGAAGAATAAAACTGGAAGACACATACTTTCTAATTTCAAAACTCACCAAAAGCTACAGTGATCAAAACAGGGTGACATTGACACACAGCCCAGTGGAACAAAACAGACAGCCCAGAAGTAAACCCTCACATCCATGGTCAAAAGATTTTTGACAAGAGGACCAAGTCCATTCACTGGACAAAGGACAGTCCATTAAACAAAAGGTACTAAGAAAACTGGATATCCACACACTGAAGAATGAAGTGGGACCCCTACTTTACACCACATACAAAAATTAACTCAAAATGGATCAAAGACCTAAACTAAGATCTAAATGTATAAAACTCTTAGAAGGAAATATAAGACAAAAGCTCCACCACACTGGAGTTGGCAATTATGTTTTGGATATGATATCAAAAGTGCATGCAACAAAAGAAAAGGCAGTCAAACTTGGCTTTATAAAAACTTAAAAAATTTGTGCATCAAAAGGTATTATCAACAGAGTAAGAATGCAATCCAAAGAATGGGAGGACATATTTGCAAATGTATCTGGTAAGGGATTAATATCCAGAATATATACAGGACTCCTAAAACTTAACAATAACAACAAAAACACAATTCAAAAATGGGCAAAGGTCTTGAATAGATAACTTCTCCAAAGAAGATACACAAATGCCAATAGGCATGAACACGTTGAGCATCAAATAAAATGCTCAACATCACTTATCATTAGAGAAATGCTAATCAAAATCACAATGAGATACAGCTTCATATCCATTAACGATAGCTACTATCAAAAGGGAAAAAAAAAGAAAATAACAAGTGTTAGTGAAGATGTAGAGAAATGAAAATGTTTCTGTGCTACTAGTGGGAATGTAGAATAGTATATCAACTGCAGGAAAGAGCATGTGGAAAAAAATTAAAATAGAATTACCACATGATCCAACAATTCCATTTCTGGGTATATGCTCAAAAGAATTCAAAGCAGGGTCTCAAAGAGATATCTGTATACCCATTTTTATAGCAGCACTGTCATAGTAGCTAATATGTGGAAGCAACCCAAATGGTTGAATGGATATGCAAAATATGTTATATATACATGATGGAATAGTATTCATCCTTTTAGTAAGGCTTCCCTGGTGGCTCAGATGGTAAAGCGTATGCCTGCAATTCGGGAGACCGGAGTTCAATCCCCAGGTCAGGAAGATGCTCTGGAGAAGAAAATGGCAACCCACTCTGTGGGGCCCTAAATGGGAAACCTTAAAAACAAAGGGGCTAGCTTTGCGGTAGAAAACCTAAGATGGCGCCTGGCGGAAGAGATGGGGGCAGGGTCTATGTTGTCTGTCAAAGTTTTTAATTGGCTCTCTTGATTTCTGTGCACACAGTGTGTGATCTCTATAGACTCCTGTTATAATGAAGGTGACAATTTGACCTTTAATGCGATTGGTGCAACTATGGAAAGTCCCTCCTAAAACCCACCTGTTTGTCTATATAAGTTGGGAGTTTGCAACAATAAACTGAAACTGCTTCGACGGAACCCCTGTCGCGTCTGGGCAGACAGCAGGCTCACCTCTCCTCGGGACCCCTCGGCTTTGCTGAGGGAAGTTCCACTGCCTCCGCTCTTTCTGCGGAGCGCCCCCCGCACCACTTCAGTACTCTTGTCTGGAAAATTACATGGATGAAGGAGCATGGTAGGTTATAGCCATGGGATCGCAAAGAGTCGGACACGACTGAGCAACTTCACACACCACCTTTTAAAGTAAGGAAACTTTGACATATGCTACAACATGAATAAGCTTTCAGCATATTGTGATAAATGAAAGAAGCCAGACACAAAAAGACAAATACTATGTAATAATCTCACTTATATGAGAAACTTAGCTAAAATCATATAGACAGAAAGTAGAATGGTGATTTCAGGGAATGGTAGGAGAGGAGAAAGTGGAGCTACTATTTAACGGGTATGAAGCTTCAGTTTTATAGGATGAGAACTCTGGAAGATGGTGGTCATGGTTGGCACAAGTTAAATGTACTTAACATCACTGAATTGTACACTTAAAAATGGTTAAGATGGTAAATTATATATACATGTAATACCACCCCAACTAAAATATATGTAGAAGTTAAATAATGTAACTGAAAAGTTTGGAAAAATAAACACGTGAGTAAGGACTTCCCCTAGTGGTCCAATGGTTAAGACTTTGCTTCCCAATGCAGGGAGTGGTTCAATCCCTGGCTGGGGAGCTAAGATCCCATATGCCTTGTGGCCCAAAACCCAAAAAACGTAAAGCAGAAGCAATGTTGCCACAATTTCAATAAAGACTTTACAAATGGTCCACATAAAAAACATCTGAGGCATATACCTGGGAAAGGGGTGTGAGGGTGGACTAAATCTAGGCAGTCTTAAGACACAAGATTTTTAAAATTAAATAATGTGGTAAAAATTATTTTATATGTTATTTGGAAAAATAACCATGTGAGTATAACATGTTACAGAGTAATTAAAACAATTTGATATTCTGGCTGAACAGGCACATCAGTGTACCGGTGGATCAGAAAAAATGTTTTTAATGCTTCTATTAATTCATCCTAAAGACACACTGCTGTGAAACCTTTTTTCTCTACAGACTGTCAAAATTATTTGAAAGTGTATCAGTGAGACTGGAACACCCCACTCTTGCATGGATGATGAATCATTAATCAGAAGCAGCCTCAATTTCCAATCCAGAGCTTCAGATAAGGGTTTCCCAGACACAACATTCCACACATTTATCTTAACTTTGTAGTCTCCAAGGAAACAGGACTCTTAAGTCTGTTTCTCAGCCCAGGCCTGATGTTAATTAACCTGGTACACAGTCTTGCTGTGCTTTAAACTTATCAAATATTGCTTCATTTAAATTTTGTCTAAACTCCACCCCCCCCCAGAATCCTATAATAACACTATCCCTTCTGGCAGTTCCTCTGGTGTGTGATCTCCCTCTCAGCAGCAAGTTAATTAACCTCACTTTGTTAGCCTAAAGATATATATCCCTGGTGGTCCTTACCAGACTGAAATAGAGTCTGTTTGAAAAAAAAAAAAAAAACCCAAGTACATATGGAAATTTAATGCATGGTACACAGAGCATTTCAAATCAAGAAAAAGATGGCTTATTCAAGAAAGGATATTGAAATAATAATCTTTGGGGAAAAGATAAAAAAGCAACCATCTGAATCTCCACCTATTTCTTTCAAATTCTGACTGTTTCTAAGATTTCAATACTTAAAAAGATGAAATTAAAACAAAACTAGACAAAAACATCTTTTTACATTTTTATATCATGAACCAAGATTTTTTTCAAATCCCAAAATGTATAAATATAGTAAAACTGCATGAAGTTATTCATTTAATTAACTGGCAGTGAAACTGCTAGTTCAAATGTACGTTTTGTATAAAATGTTTAAAAAAATCTGTACAGCAAAAATAACAAAAACTATCATAAAAAGATAATCGATTTACTATAACAACAGTTAAAAAAAGTAAAGGATTTGAATGAAAAAAAAAATACAATGGTCAAGGATGTTCACATTTCACTCATATTACAGAAATGTAAATCTCAAATGAAGAGATACTATTCTTAACCTATCAGAATGGCAAAAAATGTTAAGCTTAGTAACAGCCAGTATTGACACAGACATGAGAGAAAACTGATGCTCCTATATTGTTCCTCAGAATACACATACTTACTTTTTAGAAGAGCAGTTTGACAGTATCTGTAAACTTTTTCAAGTGTGCCTTGACATATCATTTCATGATCAGAAATTTTTCTTATGGACACAAACACAGAACGGTGCAAAGATATTCATGGCAGCCATAGCCACAGATGTTTGCTGATGAGCAGCCAGTTTAAAAAAATATATGGTACATCTCTACCAGAGATTACATTGTAGATGTTAAGAACAATGATTGATTTGCACTAATTAGGAAAATCTTGGCACATTTGGCAATTACAATTTTTTGTTGGTAAAGTATTGCTAATGTACAGGAAACAAAACAAACCCAAACTGAAAACACATATTAAACACACATATACACACATGTACTTATATATATACATACACATACATACAGAAAAGAGTATGTTTTCATTCCCATCTCTACCCCAGGTTCTCGTCAAAGGTAACTACAGTCGCCCCTTGAACAACATGGGTTTGAACTGGCTAGGTTACTTTTATGCAGATACTTTTGAATAAAAACACTGGAAAACTTCTCTGGAGATTAGTGACAATATGAAAAACTTGCAAATGAATCGTGTAGGCTATAAATATTGAAAAACTTAATACAAAGTTATGTAATGAATACATAAAATATAAATACTAGTCTACCCTTAAGGTGAGTGATGCTTAATATAAAATTAATAATATATTAGCTTTCCTACTGTTTCATAACTTTGCTTTCATAGAACTGCATTACCATATAGGTACAATATGCAACCCCCATCTCTCCCCTGCTTATAATTTATGTTTCAGCAATTGTGAACTATTTACAGTTCAATAAACACCTTAATGCAATGAGCTCCTCTATTCCCACTGTCTTTTCCATCTATACAACACACTGTTCCTCTGCTATCCATGCCCCAACCTCTGTAAATCCCATTAAGCCAATGTTTCTTAACCCTGACATAACTGACATTCTGAGCTGGGTAATTCTCTGTTGTAGGGGGTGCCCTGTTCACTCTAAGATGTTCAACAGCATCCTAGGCCCATACTCACTAGACATCAGTAGCACTCCCCCTAGTTGTGATTCAAATATCTTCACATATTGCCAAATGAATGCATAAAATACATCTCGATTATATACTAGTCTATTCTTACATAGGCAACTAGGTTCAACCTGGCATCCTACTCCCACACTTTTCTCTTGCTCTCCTAGTATTTGGTTTTTGCAGGTTAAAAAGGAACAAATAGAAATTTCAAAAACTGAACCTATTACTATCTGCTCCTTGCTGTGTTCTAACTTTGGACTCTGCTGTTCCTCAAATACCTGAGCGTCCTTATACTTGCTGTTCTCTGTTGGGAACACAAGTCACCCAGATACTCACATGGCTTACTCCCCAACTCCTTCAGGCCTTTATTCCTGGTGTGTGTGTGGGGGATGTCTTCCTGAGCTACCCTACTCTTACTGATAGCACCTATTAACATCTAACATATTACATATTTTACTTACTCATCTTGATTATTGTCTCTCTTCTCCAACTTGATCAGTGCTTCTCAAACCTGAGTCTACACCAGAATCACCTGAAAAGCTTGTTAAAAGAATTTCTGAATCAACAAGTCTGCGGAATAGAGCCTAAAAATTTGCATTTCTGACAAGTTCCCAGATGATGTGAAGGACCAAGGACCACAGTTCGAGAACCAAGGTTTTAGAACGTAAGTTCCATGAGGACAGAAATTTTTGCCCACCTAGTCATTGCTTTACTTCTATGACCTGGCACATAGTAGGTACTGAGATAGGTAAATGAATTTAGTCTTTCTCAATGCCCTTTCTGATTTGGTCTGCTATATGGTGCCAAAGACTTTCCAGGTGGTGCTAGTGGTAAAGAACTCGCCTGCCAATGCAGGAGATGTTAAGCGATGCCAGTTCAGTCCCTGGACTGGGAAGATCTCCTAGAGGAGGGCATGGCAATGCACTTCAGTCATCTTGCCTGGAGACTCTCATGGACAGAGGAGACTAGTGGGCTACAGTCCAAAGGGTCACAAAGAGTTGGACACAACTGAAGTGACTTAACACACATGCAGCAGGGTGGACTCTAATTCAATATGACTGAAGTCCTTACCAAAAGGGGAGAACACCACATAAGACAGAGACACACACGGGAGAACGCCATGTGACAGCAGAGGCAGAGGCTTGTGTAATATAACTTCAAGCTAAGGAGTGCCAGTGACACACAAAGCTAAGAGGCACAAAACAGATAAAATTCCCCAGAATGTAGAGCACGGCCCTGTCAACACCTTGATTTCAGACTTGCAACCTCCAAGACAGTGAAATGATGAAGTTCTGTTGTTTTAAATAACTCAGTGTGTTGTACTTTGTTATAGCAGCCCTAGGAAGCTAACACAATGACCAAAAATGCAAATGACTCTATCAAGTTGTATATAGTTTCAAATCCACCAATTATCCAACTTGCACCAATTTAAATATTTTAACATGTAGCTTTCCTTGTGAACTAATTAGATTTCCTATTTCAGAATCTCCCTAATTTAATACCACTTCTCTCTGCCTTCAACATGTCCCCTCAGTGGGCCAGGTAGCTCACACTACAGAGTCCAGATCACTTATTCAGATTTTCTTTTGGTTTCTTCTACCTTCCTATAGGCTACCCTATTTCATATATAACAGCTTCTTTGTATTTTTTTTTCTTCAAGGAACGCTTCTTATTTTCACACATTATAGATTTTGGCCTGCATTTTCCTGTAGGACATCTGAGTTAGCAGTAAAATGAAAATTTAAGTACATATTCGATACTCATTTAGATTTCAAGATAAAATGCTAACTTCTCTTTCATGGAAGAACTATGCATCCCTCACCCTCTTATTTTAAAAAGAAATTTGCCATATTCCTTCCACTTTGCTATAGTTTGTATACCAGCTTCTTTACTAAAATTTCAACAAATATTGTAAAAGTAACATGGTTATATTGGGAAGCTTTAAATTTTAAGTGAATCACAATTAAATTTCAGCATCAAGTTGTCCATTTTCCATTTAATGTTTGTTTATAGGTGCACTGTCACAAGAATTCCAATCAATGATTTCTCCACACTGAGACTCTAAAATCACCATGGCCCATAGAGTGTGTAAGTTGTATAATGCAATTTTTATGTTAGTGAGCACAAGTCAATACACAAATAGTAGTACTGCATATACCTAAAAGACACACTTTTCTATTTCTATGACTAGGTGATCATTAATTGATATGTACTCCTAAATGACTTTGTGATATTCTAATAATTTCTGGATACTGAATTTACTCAGAAATACAGACTAGTACAATCAATACCCCCAAAAAGAATACGTAAGGGAACATCTATCTTTAAATGGGTAGTGCCCACAAAGTATTTTAAAAATGCTGAACCCAAAGTAAAAAGATACAGAAAAACACAAATTTCAGGGAAATTTAAGAGAAACATCTAATAGTTATCCACCGTAACTAGAAAACCACACACTTTTCCTGTGAAGAATTTTAAGTGAGTCATACTTTCCTTACTAAATCACTGTCTTACTTAACATATGGTAAAAAGAGTTAACTGTTTGGTAGCTTGAAACTTTACACTCAATTAAACTGTAGATTAATATACACTAAGGCTGGCAAAAAATGAAATAAATACAATTATTATACACAATACTTAGAACACACGTCATGTACATAAGGCTCATTTGACATTTATCTGATAAAAGTGTAAAAAATTAGTTTTACCTCCTACTCAGATTCCCACCTTCTAAACTAACACCAGAATTAAATAACTTGAAGTTACCCAGGCAGAGCTATCTATATTCAGTGCCCAATTTCTGGTAAATGAACACATTTCTGTCTGTTTCACATTGGCCTAATTACTCACTCTACTGCATTAAAGTTCTAACTTTTTAACTACGTTTTAAAACCAGGATGAAACCAATTCATGGTTAGGATAATAGTGTTCAATCTGAAAAGCTCTAAAACGATATACCATAGTAACTACAAGGCACCGAGAGAACTAGATTACAAATCCAGTCAACTGTTCCAAGGCGTGTGATGTTTAAGTTCCAGTCTTTTGAAAATACTAATAAAGAAAGAGGGTAAGTGTTGGGCAAGAATAAATCCCCACACCTACATTTCGTTCATTTTCTGAGCAGACAATGTATCCAAATCCGAAGCTGTAAAGTCAATTTGTCAGCACCTACTAATCCCATCGCACCTGGCGGGAGAGGAAGGCGGGAAGGAAAAAAATCGTCCCGCGTCCTTCACGGAGCAAATGCTCCAACACACCTGCCTAGCTTATTTTGTCAGAGGCAGGGGCATTTAAAAAGAACAAATCAGCCAGACAAACCTGATGATCCAGAGAGCTCGGAGGAAGTCCCCCAGCACTTGCGCAAGGCTCCGGCTCGCTGGGCGCTGGCGCGACGCGGCAGCCCGGCGGCTCTCCTGGAAGGTGCCCACACCTGGGCGCCCGCAGCTCCGCGGGGGGAGGGCCCGGCGGGGCAGGACCGCTAAATGGTCCGGCCGCGCGGTCCGGAGCGCAGCCCGCGCCTCACCGTCGCCACCCGACGGCAGGCGGCGCGCGAAGAGGCGAGGGGCACCAGAGAGCGGAGAGGGAAGGACCCGCGACTAACAGGAGGTTACATGTCAACAAGATAGCGGCCCGGCGGGCAGGCGGCCCCACTGGCAGTTCGCGGAGACGCCGGGAGCAGGAAGTGCCCCGCGCCTCCCTCAGGAGCCCGCACGTCCCCAGACCCGGCAGCGACTCCGAGACACCTGTTTGGCGGCGCCAGGGGTGGGGTTCCTCCCTCCCTCCACGCTCCCCCACGCTCACTCTCCCAGAGGGAAGGGCGAGGGGACCCGAGACCTTGGACCCACAGCCTGAGGGCGCCTCCGCCGGCCGTACCTGACATCAGCCTCGGCTCCCTCTCGCCCCCTCCAGGGGGCGGAGAGGGGGACGACACGAGACCGGCGACCTTCGCTCTGCTCGGCAGCCGCAGAAGTGGCTCGTGGCTGCTGGCCGGGGCCGCCCGCTGCCGCCCAGATTATTCCCCGGCAGCGGCGGCGGCGGCGGCCGAGGCGGGCCCAGCGCGCGCTCCCGCCCGCTCGCTCCGCCCCCTCCCCGCAGCGCGTTCCGGCCGCGGGCCGCCGACGGCGCAGCCGCCACCCAGGGGTCTCCTAGCGCTGACGTCATCGCCGCCGCTCCAGCCCCAGGGAAGGGCGGAGCGAGAGGGGGCAGGGTGGGGCGGGGCTACGGCGACGTGCGGGCGCGGGGATTGGCGGCCTAGCGCACGCCCCGCCCTGGTGCGAAGGGGTCTGGGAAGTCGGATCTTCTCTGAGGGGTAGTCACAGCCCACTTTCGGCACCTCGGTGGCGGCCTCCACCTTCCTCCCGTTGCTGAAGGGTCTTGCATTAGCTTCTGGACCTTGAGAGAGCCCAAAGCAGTGAAACATCAGGGACCAGGGCTGCGAATACCCTTGGGACCTTTTGTCCAAGAGACCTTGGTCCAGACTCCTTTCAGGAGTCTTATGGCCTCTAGCCTGCTTTTTAAACTGTTCTTTTTACCCGTTATCCCCTCCTCCCGACTCTCAACTCAGTACCTCTCCGGCCCTAAGGAGAGGAAATACGCAAGATGAGGTACGCAAACGAGTGTTGGATAACCAGGTATGTGAATGAGCAGGGGCTGAGAAGCCAATTCATGATACCACAAAGCCTCCTGAAGGCACACATGGTCTTTGGTTCTGTAATAACTTCTGTCAGGCAGTGGCCCGAAGTTTCTTCGGAGCTCTCCAAAACCTCACCGTCTCACCTTTAGTTGGCAAAGGGACTTTGTATCAAAAAACTGTTTTTGGATTAGAGAGCGATGCGCCCTCGAGCGATTGAGGCAGTCCCACAGCAGTCAGGAGGTGGGATCAAGTCTGACTTTACCGGTGTTACCTAACAAAGCCTAGTCTGAGGGTGAGAAAACTACCCTGCTTCCTAGGCAGTTCTTTAGTGCCTTGGCCTCTGGGCTGGAATCTTGATTCCAGCCGCCTATTAGCTGTGTAACTTTGGCAAGTTACTTACCACCCTGGAGAGGAATAATAAACAATGTAACTAAAGTATTGTTGTTCCTTTTATTTGTTTAAATTCAGCTTTAGTGTAGTTTACCGGGATATATCATTAATAGATACAAAAGAATCTTCTGGAAGAACTTTAAAACATCTAGATTCTTATCCAAACCTCTCATTTTTTCAGATGAGAAAACTGAGGTCAGAAAGGTAAACTGAGAAGCCTGTTTTGGAAGAGAAGTGCAAGTATATGATATCCAGGTTAGTGCTCTGTTGGATCCTCACCTCCATCTCTTCTCTCTTCCCCAACCTGTAAGTAATTATCGACCAGCCTCACCCCCCTTTGTCTTCCACAGCCACTGTGAGACAGGGAAAAGAGACCCTTCGAGGTCAAAGTGTACCAAATAGAAAGCAAAATAAAACAAAATGCCTCAGGATTCTTATTTTAATTTTATTAAAATTTATAAAGAATAATAAATAATCTTTTCCAGTGAGCAAATATAGGAAACCCTTCCAAGGGTAAGCTCAGCTACAGCATGTCTAAGAAAATTATCTTAGTGGCAAGGGGTATGTTGATAGAACTACCAGATCAAATCAGGCCCCTCCTACCCTTCTAGGTATTATTGAAAATAGCTATTATTTTCATGAAAGCAATGTACACTTACTGAAACAAATATAAAAAATTTCCAAATGTCATAATTCAGAGATAACAATTTTTAAAAATTCATGTTATATTCCAGACGTCTCTAAGAATAAAAACATGTAAAGGTATAGAAATACAATGTATGATAAACTGGATTTTATTATGTACACAGTTCTTTTTTCATGAACAATATATCATGAATAACATTATTTTTAAAAGTTGCATAGTGTGAAGTGGACGTACTACTGTTTATCTAACCTGTATTCTATTGGTTCATTTCTGTGTTTTCCCCAAATGTTTACTATTTTAAACAACTCTGTGATGAGTTCCTTAATGCATGTACCTTTGTACAACTGTACCGCTGTCTTCTTGAATAAATTCCTTGAAGTGACATTAATGTCAGCCAATTTTTCTTCATTATTAACTAGAAAAAAAAGAAAACTGTGGTTACGTTGAAAAATATGATTTACATGTGAGATGCAAAATGACCAGATTCTCCCATTTGAAACACAGATTAACCTTGAACAGTATGTTTGTCTGTCTGGAGTGTGTTTCAGGAATGTGTGTCAAAGCTCCTTGAAGCAGAATAATGTGTGTCACAGCTCCTTGGAGCAAAGTGATAGACACTGATAGTTGATTAAACCAAAATCCTTTCTCTATTACTTGCAGAACTCTGACTTTTTTCAGGGTGACTGTGTCCTGAGTAAACAAGTAAAATACTTGTTGAGTAAACAAGTATTTTAATTTTTTACTCAGGCTCCTATATGCCATGGTTTCCCATGTGGCCTGTCAGCAGAATGAAAGTAGATGTTGCTCAGAGAGGCTCAAAGTTATGGAAGAAGCTTCCTGATAGCCATTGGACCTATACCTGTCCTTTATCTTACCGGGAACAGTGATATGATGCTAGATGTGGAGCAGCCCTGTTTCAACCACAGTAACAAAATAATAGCATAGCCAGAGGGACTGGTTTGTGATTGCTTTGAAGGGTCAGCTTATCACCCTGGTCTGCTCACTTCTGGGTTTATTGTTATATAAAGGAGTTTTTTGTTATATGAAGGAAAATAAATCTGTTTTCTTTAAGGTTTTTGTTGTTTTTATTATAAGCACTGAATACAATTCCTAATTGGCATAAAAAGATAGGAAAAGTCATTATTTACTTAGCACTATAGGTAGAATTTTTTAATAAACAGAGTAAGATGAAAATGGGAACACAGAATGGAAACAAACAAGCAACAGCAGAAAACCACTCTCTAGTAAACTTAGTTTTCCTTTAAATATCCAACTATTACAATTAGATTAACAACTCTTTAGTAATAATTAGATTAAATTCTATAAATTATATTTATATAATAATGTATAGATTAAATGGACTTCCTTGGTGACTCAGATGGTAAAAGCATCTGCCTACAATGTGGGAGACCTGGATTCGATCCCTGGGTCGGGAAAATGCTCTGGAGAAGGAAATGGCAACCCATTCCTGTACTTTTGCCTGGAAAGTCCCATGGATGGAGGATCCTGTTAGGCTACAATCCATGGGGTCGCAGAGAGTTGGACACGATTGAGCAACTAAACTTCTAAAACTATAGATTAAATTATTTAGAATTTAATATAAATTGAATTTAATTATAAATTAAATGAAAACTACTGGTATAGTAGTTTTAAAATATGTTCAAAAGTTCTTTGATACTTCTTCTTTCAAAATTGAGCTTAATTCCCCTCACCTAGAATTTGGACTGTATTTAGTGACTTGTTCTCATAAAGAGAATGTAGAAACGTTGTAATGTGACTTCTAAGCGGAGACTATATATGTGCCAGCTTTCTTCTTGCTCTCTCTGGAATTGCCCACTGGGGAAAGGTAATTGTCATGTCATAAGGACACTCAGCAACTTAGAGAGAGGCCCATGTTGTGAATAACTAAGGCTTCCAGCCAACATTCAGTGAGGAACTGAGAACTCTTGAAAACAGCCATGTGAGTGAATTTGGGAGCAGATCCTTCAGCCTAGCCAAGCCTTCAGATAACTACATCCCTTGTCAGTATCTTTATTGTACCTGAAGAGAGTCCATGGGCCAGAATCACTCAGTTTAGCTACTCCCAAATTCAAGTCTGCAGGAACTGTAAAATAATAAATGTTTGTTGTTATAAGCCATGTGCAGCAAAAGTAACTACAAAAAAGCTGGATATATTGGAGCCTACCTAGCACAATCTAGGTATTTGATTATTTGTTGTTTTGAATGAGTAAACAACTGAATGAAGTACAATATAGTATCTTTTCCACTTAAAGGGTAACATACCATGCTTGTATTATTTTTGACTCCTGACACCTGTATTGTGTAAGGTTTTTCTGACATGATCATAGGGAGATGAGCTGTGAATCTTATTGAAATCTGAACAATGACAGTCCTGGAAGAAACATATAATGAATAGTGCAGTGGAACCCTTGAGATGTGAATGATGCTCCCAGTTTTGTTTTTTTTTTCTTTTAACTTTTATTTGCATTTATTTTTTGCAGCATTTATTCCTGGGCCATAAGTTTTTGTTTCTTCAATTTCTTCTGGGATATCTTTTTCTTCTGTGCAACCTTCTCTTCTGGTTTAGGAATAATCTGTTCTTTTTCAGTAAGGGTCTCAGTTTTATCAGTAATTAGCTGAGTAGCAAGTTATCAAAGCCCTCTAAATCTCAATTTTCCTATTGATAAATTGGAGAAAGTAATCCTGACTGGCCTCAAAAGGTAGTCAGTGGGATTATATGTGACAGGGATTATATCATTCTTTTAATTACATTAGATTCATAAGTTAAATATTTTAGGAGTGTGTACCATGAGAACTTTTCTTTTAAGAAGTGATAACAAATAACTAATTTTACTGATGGCTCAGATGGTAAAGAATCCACCTGCAATGCAGGAGATGGCATTTCAGTCGCTGGGTCAGGAAGATCCCTGGAGAAGGGAACGGCTACCCACTCCAGTGTTATTGCCTGGCGAGTTCCATGGACAGAGGAGCCTGGCAGGCTACAGTCCATGGGGGTCACAAAGTGTTGGACACAACTGAGTGACTAACACTTTGTAAAATATTAGTATTGTTCATAGTAAGAAGTTAGGATTTAAGAGTATAACAGGATGGTAAGTTATATGTCAGATCTCATTTTATTACCTTGTTGAAATTTTATTGCGTGGTAAAAGAATACATAATTATGACTGGCTCCTTTCTTTTTCAAGAATTAATTTGTAATTGTGGTTGGGTGTGTGTCCCTCTTTATGGTAACAGTGGTAGTTAAACATACTTAGTAATAAACATACATTTAACCAATAATTTAGTTAGAGTCTAAGCTTTTATTCTAGAGCAAAATTGCACCCAACAGCAAGAAAATAAATAGTAGGAAACATGTCTTTCTCTTTCAGAGAGGAGGCTTTGGGCACAAAAGGGAAAGCATTATATAATGGAACATCAGAGGTAGAGATTATGCAATTACAGACAATGCACAATTTGGTGGTGTGGCTAAGTCCAGAGGTAAATATATGAGGATGAGTAAGACAAGACTTAAGTGTCAAGATTCAAGTCCTGATAATGTAATGGGTGAATTGTCCAAACTTCCAGGTTTTGTTGTGTTTTCTGCTATTGAGCTATAACTCTAAATTGGATGAAACTACAGACTCAACTATATATCAGAGTATTTGTGGTTGTAGATGACCCCAACTACCTACCATCTTTATTAACCTGAATAGGAAGAAGAACCCAAGAAAAAAGAGACAGAGCTTCCTTCTCTGGAGACAGCATGCTTTTCAATGGAGCTTCTCATTTCATTAAAAATTTCTGCTAGGATACAGTATTTTCATTCTGTGGAACCCGAGAGAGCATTTTCCAAACAGTTTTTATTCCTTGCAGCTACATGTGCACAAAATCAACCAAAATTTTGAGACAGTTGGAAAGGCTAGTGTTATTTTCTGAATTGACTGACATGTGAAGGGGATAAAGGTGGAGAACAGAGGAGGAGATAAGGAAAAAAGGAAAGTCTAGGAAATACTTTTAACCTCAGGGAAAGAGGACTCAGCATGACTCACAAGTTATTAGCTTGAAAGCAGAGTCTGCCACGTGTGCACTGAGGAACCAGAGAAATAGTCTCAGCTTAGAAGGTTGGGCTCCCTGGGGTTATCCTGTGTTGTGCTAGTTCCCTGGAATAAGCATCAGAATATGCCTTAATTATTTTCCCTGGTGGTTCAACAAAAGCAGAAAACATTTGTTGTAAATGAAGTAGGTGATGCTTTAAAATCCCTAAGCAGTACATTATTTATAAATGTGTTCATTACCTCTGTTAGTGTAAAAAATGGACAAATTTTAGCTATGTAAAGTGGCACAATTCTTTTCTTCTTTCTCTTAGATAACAGAAACTTCTCTTAAAGTTGTATTTAAAGGTTTTTAGCTCTAGAATGGGTTGGATAGATACTTTGTTGGGTTTCTATCCATCATCCACTGAAAAGAACTCTCTTGCTTTTCCTCCAATTCACATTTAGAGGTTTGGTCTCTCTAACCATGTGTGTGTGTGTGTGTGTGTGTGTGTGTGTGTGTGTGTGTGTATAGGACTATAGGACCCTTGTCTCTTCTTGATTGGATAGAGTTTGATCCTTGAAGGAATCTGACTCAATCAGATCCTTTCCTCTGAGGATTTGGAATTGGAAGAGAAGTTTTAGTTGCTCTCTATTGAACACTGAAACTGTAACACAAACGGGGGCTTGTAACCCAAACATGTGAACCCAAGGTAAGGGGAACTCATTATAGATAGAGAGAGAAATGAAGCAGACAGTCTGAGAAACGATCCTGAGCTTTGGTGCTATCACAGAGACAGAGAAAGAAAGGGAAGAGAGTCATTTTCTAGCTTCTCACAGATTTCCCATGACCTCCATCCCACTAACAGCCCAATTCCTCTTCAGGTCCAAGAATCCCTACATTGTATCTTACATTAAGTTACACTTTTTGTTGTTAAGTTAGTTTGAGTGGATAATTTTTCCATTCTTTAAAACATATTTCATCGCTTCATTTAAGAGTGATCTGAATCATTCTTTTCATTTATAAGTAAAAAGGTTTTGAAAGCTTTGGCCTGAGGAAAACATAAATCTTTGAAAAGCATGCAAAATTTCAGTCTTTTGAATGAAAAGAGCAAAATGGCAGAGTAGGAAGCTTCCCGCTCCCATTCTTCCACAGAAACACTGAAAACTAAGCAGAAACCATCAGTTTTGTGACAACTCTAGAAAACAGTTGAACGCTTACAGCCACCATATGGGCACTGAATCAAGAAAGAGGCACTTCAAAATAATAGGAAGGTTTTGTAGTGATTTATTTGTCCTTCCACTACCACTGCCCCTTCATGTGTGTGTACCCACGCAGTCCTGTCTGACTCTTCTCAACCCCATGGACTGTAGCCCGCCAGGCTCCTCTGTCCATGGGGTTTTCCAGGCAAGAGTCCTGGAGTGGGCTGCCATTTCCTACTCCAGGGGATCTTCCTGACTCAGGGATCGAACCCGCATCTCTTGCATCTCCTGTACTGTCAGGTGGATTCTTTGCCATTGCACCACCTGGGAATCCTATGGTAGAGGTTAAATGAAGTAATAAAGGCGAAACTGTCATCCAGTATGCTAGTACCTGTGTAAGAAAAAGGGACTCCAAAGCTGTCTGTCTCCTCATCATGTGAGGACACAGTGAGAAGACAAACTGAATGGATAGGAACCTTGATTTTGGACTTTCCAGCCTCCAGCACTATGAGAAGTTTCTGTTATCTAAGGCATCCAGACTGTGCTATTTTGTTATAGCAGCCCAAGCAGACTAATACAGGGAGCAGCCTAAAGGACGATGCTCGGTGTTCCACTCAGAACCCAGGAGAAAGCTTGAAAATACTGCAAGCCAAATTAAAAATCTTCAGACACTTGGGGCAGAAATTATGGTTGAAACATAAGTAGACTGGCTAAGGTAGAAACTGGGGAGAGTTTCTTTGGGAAATTAGGACATTCAAAAACAACCGTGGGGACTTCCCTGGTGATCCAGGGGCTGAGGATCCTCATTCCCAATGCAGGGGGCTTGGGTTGGATCTCTGGTCAGGGAACTAAATCCCACATATGGCAACCAAGATTAAAGATCCTACATGCTGTAACTAAGACCCAGTATAGCCAAATAAATAAAAATAAATATTTTTTTAAACATTAAAAAAATAAAAGCAACTTTGTAAATGGAGGAATTTAGAAAACCATGTATGTGCCCAGGATAAGACACATACTCAAAAACACCTGAGAGGACCCTCAGCTTTTTCTTGGGCTGATCCTTTGGCACAGTGTAAGCCTGGCAAGTTGAAGATCAGTGCCAATTTGCCAAGACTTGGAGGTTCCCAGCATTCAAAGAAATTTCTATCAAAACACTAGCTGAACACAAGCCAAGAAACAGACTTCAATGACCACACTGACAAAGAATATAGTCTTTGCAGTAATAGTTTGGGATCAGCATTGAATAACCTGACTGCTACAGGCAAAAAGTAGCAAGCCTTGTGAAAAGGAGAGAACCTTACTTCCAAGTATATACTGTGAGTGAGTGAAAGTTGCTCAGTTGTATCCAACTCTTTGCAACCCCCTGAACTGTAGCCTCCCAGGCTCCTCTGACCGTGGAATTCTCCAGGTAAGAATCCTGGAGTGGGTAGCCATTGCCCTCTCTAGGGGATCTTCCCAACCCAGGGATCAAACCCAGCTCTCCTGCATTGCAGGCAGATTCCTTACCCTCTAGCCACCAGGGAAGTCCCAAGTACATACTACAATAGTAAAATTTCCTGTTTTCATTAAAAAAAAAAAGGCATACAAAGAAACAGGAAAGTATGGCTATTTCTAAGGCGTGAAATAAATTGGTAGAAAGACTGAAGGCAGGAGGAGAAGGGGACGACAGGATGAGATGGTTGGATGGCATCACCCACTTGATGGACATGAGTTTGAGCAAGCTCTGGGAGTTTGTGACGGACAGGGAAGCCTGGTGTTCTGCAGTCCATGGGGTCGCAAAGAGTCAGACATGACTGAACGACTAAATTGACTTGATCTCTGAGGAAGTCCAGACATTGGAATTAATGGACAGAGATTTTAAAACCACTGTCCTGAAACATGCTCAAAGAACTAATAGAAAACATAGACAAAGAACTAAAGGGATAAATTGAGTGGAATTACATAAAACTTTTGGCCACCTCATGCGAAGAGGTGACTCATTGGAAAAGACTCTGATGCTGGGAGGGATTGGGGGCAGGAGGAGAAGGGGACGACCGAGGATGAGATGGCTGGATGGCATCACTGACTCGATGGACGTGAGTCTGAGTGAACTCCAGGAGTTGGTGCTGGACAGGGAGGCCTGGCATGCTGCGATTCATGGGGTTGCAAAGAGTCAGACATGACTGAGCAACTGAACTGAACTGAATCAGCATAAACATAATCAAGTTTCCTAGATGCCTACTTCTATCCCAAATAATCCCAGCAAAGTAGGTCAAAAGTCTTTCCAAGTTTTATTTTGGTATAATTTCATATTTTACAAAGTTGCAAGAATAGTACAAAGAATCCTCATACAACTTTTCTCTTGATTATTGCTTTAAAATTTTAACCACTCACGTGAACTGTTTTCTTATTTTTCTGCCTCCAAAATTTAGGCTAATAGTGGCTTAACGTAAATACTAAACTTGATATGGTAATAAATATGACAATAATAACAATTCAAAAAATTACTTGCTGAACCTGATACATGCCAAACAACAAATGTTGAACTTGCACTCTCACCTACTCCTAACCCTATAACTCAGGC
This sequence comes from Nanger dama, assembly GCA_917880005.1. Classification (NCBI taxonomy): domain Eukaryota; kingdom Metazoa; phylum Chordata; class Mammalia; order Artiodactyla; family Bovidae; genus Nanger; species Nanger dama. The sequence continues at coordinate 46,932,391 of CAKJTW010000007.1, forward strand.
ACTGTTATTACATTCATTTAATAGATGAAGATACTGAGACATAGGGAGTTTTAGGATCTTGCCCAAAGTCACAAATAAAAATCTTCTTGTGTTGAACGCACATGAAACCATTCAGATTCTTCAACCCTACCTGCTGCTACTGCTGCTAAGTCGCTTTAGTCGTGTCCGACTCTGTGCGACCCCATAGATGTCAGCCCACCAGGCTCCCCAGTCCCTGGGGTTCTCCAGGCAAGAACACTGGAGTGGGTTGCCATTTCCTTCTCCACAACCCTACCTACGTTTTTAATACTGATCTTTTAATTGAGGTGTCAGCAAACTACAGCCTTTTGACTAAATCCAGCCCATAAAAGATGTTTATTTAGTCCCAGATCTGCTTGTACAAGGATTGCCCATCCTCTTACACAGATGAGTGGCCGCAACCTGGTCTCTCTATCCTAACCTGGCTGCTGTCTTTCAGGTATCTGGTCATTTTTTCTAACATGATTTCTTGTCTTGCTCACATAAAAACAGCAACCTGACTAAGTTGTAACTTCTTAGACACTGTTTGGTCCTTCTAGTGAATGTCTCTGCTCTAAAGAAAATACCAAAATGCCCAATAAAGTTGACAGGCGAGGTTAATCTTCGCCAAGCTGGGGCATTCCTGGGGCGTTTTATGGTGACCCACTCTAGACGTCTTAAATAATAAAAACAACAGCACACCTGAGGTGGCATCGTGTGCATTGCTCTGGTCTTCCTTCAGGACTGAAAAGATTATTCCCCCAGCTATTGGGAGTGCTGCCAACACTCAGCTATCAGGTGTCAGCCGTCTCAGAGAATTGCCTCAGATGCAGGTACCTGCCTCAAATCAAGATCATGCCTTCTTTCAGGGCACCCACATCCAATGACTGATTAACACAGGGGTATAAAAGCCCAGCCTCCCAACCTAAACATATACTGTTCTCTAGAGCCATTCTGTCATCAGAGTTCCCCGCCAGATTGACTAAGACCTCAGTTAAGACTGCATCATAGTATAGTTTCTCCTTTTGTCCAGTCTTACTTTTTCTTCCATTTCACAGGCATTGACCTCAAAAGCACTCCCTAATAAGCTATATACATTCTCATCACTGGGGAACTCAGCCTATGACAAAACCTAAAGCAAGAGGAGAGCTTTTTCTCAACCCTCTAGAAATCCAAGCTTCTTTTTAAATGACTCTGGTCCATAGATAATACAATTGTGAGTGACTTCTGTTTACCTGGAGTCACCTCTTCAAGCATTAACCTCAGTGCTCCACATGAGAAATGAGAAATAGATCCAATGAGCCAGTGCTATCAGTTATCACAAATGAACCCATAATAATTTCACCATGCTGTTCAGTGGTGGTTTGGACAATTACTGAAGCTTTTGGATATTTTATATTTAATCAGAGGTAGAATTCTGAAATACTTTCAGTGTGCCAGGCTTCTTTATAACTGTCTTTGCCTTAGGGTAAGCATCAAGGTATTTGCATACATCTTTTTTTTAAATTGGGGTATAGTTGATTTTCAATATTGTATTAATTCAGGTGTACAGAAAAATGAATCTGTTATACATAACACATTCCAGTATTCTGGTCTGGGAAATCCCATGGGCAGAAGAGCTTAGTGGTCTGCAGTCCATGGGGTCACAAGAGTCAGACATGACTTAGCAACTAAACCATCACTATACATACATACACACACACACACACACACACACACATACATGAGTGAGTGAGTGAGTGAAGTTGCTCAGTTGTGTCCGACTCTTTGCGATCCCGTGGACTGTAGCCTACCAGGCTTCTCTGTCCATGGGATTCTCTAGGCAAGAATACTGGAGTGGGTTACCATTTCCTTCTCCAGGGAGATATATATATATATATATATATATATATATAAAAAATACATATATTTACTCTTCCCATAGAGACCATTACAGAGTATTAAATTCCCTGTGCTGTACAATAGGTCCTTATTATCTATTTCATAGATATTAATAGTAGTGTGTGTCAATCCCAATCTTCCAATTTAACCTCCCCAAAGCCCCCAGTAACCATAAATTCATTTTCTTCATCTGTAACTCTATTTCTGTTTTGTAGCTAGGTTAATTTGTAGCCTCTTTTTAAATTCTACATGCGCATGATATCATATGATATTTGTCTTTCTCTGACTTCACTCAGTATGACAGGTTCATCCATGTTGCTGCAAATGGCATTATTTCTTTTTTATGGAGGAGCACTGTTCCATTGTGTATTTGTACTACAGCTTCTTTAGCCATTCCTGTCAGTAGACATTAAGGTTGTTTCCATGCCCTGACTGTTGTGAATAGTGCTGCACTGAGAATAGGGATTGTGCACATCTTTTAAGGAAACTTGAAAAATCACATATTAGAGTAGTATGGAAAGCATTTATGTTTTCCTATTTTTCTGGTATCTTTTAAAAAATGTTTCCTTGGTGATACAACCTGATAGATACTGAGTGCTAAGTTGCTCAGTTGTGTCAGACTCTGAGACCCTATGGACTATAGCCCACCAGGCTCCTTGTCCATGGGATTCTCCAGGCAAGAATACTAGAGTATGTTGCCATGCTCTTTTCCAGGGGATCTTCCTGACCCATGGATTGAACCCGCATCTCTTACGCCTACTGCATTGACAAGTGGGTTCTTTACCACTAGTGCTACCTGGGAAGCCCCATGATAGATACTGGAGATTAGGTAAAAGGTGCTTTAATCCTGGCTCTGAGACTTAACAGCTGCTTTCTGAGCCTCATGATCCTTCACTGTAAAAGGGAAACAGTAATGCCCATTTTTAGAGTTATGTGTTGGTTAAATGAGAGAATATTTGCAAAGGGCTTGCAATATTCAAGTACTCAATAAATGCTAGCTATTTTTATGAAAAAGTATAATAATGATGATAAGTGGACTGACCAAAGGTTTTTGAAAGGAAATATCTTTTCAACAAATGCTGTAGTTTATTGCTACATATTTTATTAGCAAAGATAGTCACTAAAAAGATTTCTATACTGAAATATACAGTAGTGATTTTCATCCAAGATAGTCACTATAAAGATTTCTGTACTGAAATATACAGTAGTGATTTTCATTCAAGAGGCAATGTTTTGAAAGTAGAGGAGTTGAGTGAAGTGATTTCTAAAGTATTCCTCTTTGCAGCACACCCCGCAATATTTAAAGCCTTGTGAGTCTATGGATTAGGATGACCCTCCAAAAATAAGAGCAACTATTTCTTGGAATCTGAGTTTTTCTCTGTTGAGAGTGGGTGCATGTTGACAGAACACTTGTATTAGTCCTCTTGATTAATAGTCTACTCGCAAATAATTCAGACTCGATCTATCGTAACATTGTCTATACACCTGACAGTGCAGAAATAGTAATGATTAAACTGTTAGAAAAATGGAAGGTACTGCCTATTATTTTGTCCTAACCTTATGGTAGCTTAAATTCTGTTTAAATTGATTGTATATTATGGCTCACTGTTTTTCTCTCAATATTAATTACTTCTGATTAGTGCTGTGTATGTATATGGAGGCAATTCTGCCCAAACAGAAGGAAAGAATTCTGCCTGCCTTCTGTCATTTGTTAACCTTGGTCTCAGGAATAATTTCTCTGATACAATCCCTGCATCTACTGTACATCTTTGGATGTGTCCTTGGACACATGCTCTCTTTTTCATCTTGTTCATTTCTAGAATGAGTTGCATGTATAAGTCCATCCTTTAGAGCCAATTTAGAGTCAAGCTTTACCTCAATTTTTAGCTGGATTTACAGTCTCTCTTACTGAGTGGATCCCGGTTAGCAGACAGATAAGACCATCTTTGTTTTCCTCCCCTTCTGTCTCTATATCCATCTTTCTACTTCCTAAGAATAGGAGTCTTTCTTTCCTCATTTCTCAAAAGAAATAGCACAGTATTTTGTGTCTCTCTCTGCTCTGTTTCAGCCACTTAATATATGTATGAGAGCATTATCAGTCAAGATTGCATTCCCTGTTCCTTATATATTAGACTTTGGTCAGGGACATAGATGATGGGGAAATGGAGGGGGAGGGGTTGAGGATGGAAAGTGGAGGCTGGTGAGCAGGAAGATAGCACTTTACAGTTGAAGCCTGAAAGATCTCGATGGGAATTGAGGATGGTATACAAACACAGAATAGACAGAAACTTCTAGAGTTCAGGAGAACCAGAACTCCATTCTGTGAAGAGACTGAAATTTTGTACTCAGTATAAACTGGAGTGGCTCAGTGGTAAAGAGTCCACTTGCCAACGCAGGACACGTGGGTTTGATCCCTGTGTTGGGACGATCCCCTGGAGAAGGAAATGGTAACCCACTCCAGTATTCTTGTCTGGGAAATCCTGTGGACAGAGGAGCCTGGTGGACTAAAGTCCATGGGGTCTCAAAAGTGTCAGACACAACTTAGCGATTAAACACCCCTGTAAAATATGGAGTGGCACTAGTGGCAGGAAGCACACACACGTCAGGCAGGAGGGAGCTGAGGATGGAATAAAGATGAGGGAATTTAACTCATTTTGCTTCTCATGTACAAATGGCCTTTTATGGTGTTGCTGGGTTTTATCTTTCAAGTGCAGACACAGCCCTCAATTTATTAACACGAGTGAGTATAGAGCTCCCTGGAGTGTGAGAAAGGAAATGAAAAAGAGCTGTGCTCCAGCCTACCAGGCTCCCAGCTGACTGAAAGGCTTGTTCCCTTTTTCATCCATTATATGTTGTGTGTTTATATGAACGGTTGTGATACTGCTTAAACACTGTTTCTTTAGGAAAATGCATCCATATTTGAGTTGGATCACCTTAAAATGAGTTCTTGAAATACAGCTCACACAGAGATAGGGGACTTCTTCTGGCTTACTTTTAATAACATTAACCATCTAGATGTTACAGATAAAGAAAATGCAGGTGGTAAAACAGTGGCTTGGCAAAGGCATCATGATCAAATCAAGCTAAAACTATAACTTCATGCTCCTTCATTCAGTCTGTGAAAACTTTTTCTCCTGGATCTCTAAGGAGCATTCGCCTTGAAGAGATTATTGGGGAAAGAAGGTCCAATGAACAGACCGCTTCCTTTTTCTCTCTTCTTTTCGTTGCTATTTCTCTTCCAGTCTATAAATCTCTCCTCCTCCCCACCTCCTTCTCCTCTGGGGTTGGGGGGATGGATTTTTTTCCTCTTCTTTTTCTTTGCTTTCTGGTCTTTTATTGCTCTCAGTACTTGGCGTGCCTCTTATTTTTCAGCCCCGATTTTTATACCTCCCACTCCTAGTAGAGAAAACATTGTCACTATTAGGATCTTTTTTTCCTTTTGTAAAGTTTACATTCTGAACTCTTTCTGGCTCTGTGCTAAACATTATAAAAAGGAAATTTTTAATACAAAACTGTAGACTGTGTGTGACTTACAAAAATATACAGTCTGTTGTGAATCCATAACCACCCTCATGATTCTTAACTTTTGTTTCTCAATCCCATTAAAAATCTGATGATAGCAATGAACTGCCTCGCTCCAAAAACATGTAAGTTACAAATATACCCAATTTGCATGCAATTTCAGAAGGTGCAAAAACTCTCTGAACCCCTTAGGAGTTTATAACCTCATACCAAGAACCCTGCTGGTTGTCTCAATACATTTAACATATATCACACAATTTGAGATAGGAGACTATCTTAAAACATAGTCCATTTTAACTCATTTTGTTAAGAAAATCAATAAGCTATATATGTAACAGCCATTTTGTGTGTTTGCAGAGGTAAAAGGGGAAGAAACATTTTCAAATTATAAGTACATTGTAACATTGTCCAAAAGGAAGAAACATTTATTGAGTACTGCCTGCTACACACATACCTATTTCCAACATTATTATAGTTGTTTTAAGAATTATATATATTCATGTATATGTCAATAAATATACAAATATATACATATGTATACATTTGTGTATGTATTTATGTATGTATAAATTTTTATGACAGCTATATCATGTGGGACTCATTATACTCAGATATGGAAATTGAACTCAGTGGGATCAAGTAGCTAATTCAGGTCACCTGCTGGTGAACAATAGGCGAGATTCTAACCCGCATCTAACTCCAGTGCCCCCTTGGAGGATAATTTCTTATCTTTTCTACTTAACACAAAACGTAGCACACAGGAGGTACTTGTGAAAGGTTGAATGTTGATTGGATTAAATTGAAGGAGGTTAAGTACAGAGCCCTGCAGTAGAGACTAGAGACCAATTTCCCCAGTGCCACCGCCAACCCCATTTAATTTCATTTCTTTAGAGACAAGGAAGGGGGCATTCTAATAAGTTCTTAAGAACAGAGAAGAATCTACAAAATCTCAGAGAAATGTAGTAATTTTCCTCTATTCATCAGTGAAATATGTCATTTCCAGCAGTGTATGTGCCAGTTTTCATTTGGAAGGAATGGACTGCAAAGTTAATGCAATATTAACTTGAGGAAGCCATTTTCAATTTAGTGAGTCCTCTGAACATTAAAGAAAGCATTCTGACTGAAGCTACTGCAATATAAAGAACAATTTGAAACATGCCTTGGAGGAAAATACAGTAATTTTAGCATAAGGAAGTTCTCAAATGAAGTCTAATTTTAAAGGAAAAAAAAATCTCCTTGATTGAAGAAATTGTTCAGAACATATATGTACATACTCTAACTGAGGCTAGCTAATGAAGAGAGTTGGTGAGGAAAAGGAAAGCAATATTAGAGTTGGGCAACTGAGATAGAGGCTGATTATGCTTCAAAGGAATATCTTTAGTGAAGCTAATAGATATTCAGCTAAGTTGAAAAGAAACTACATTGGAAGTAACTATATTCTTAGAAGCCAGTCAAGATAACAGAGTGATGCAGAATCAGTTTAACTGTTTCCTTGATTTAAAAATAAGCCCATCTTGACTTAAGGTCAGGGCAAAATCATGATGGTAAAGTTTTTTAATTTTTTCAATCTCTTCCTAAAAACATACTAAATAATTAGAATAGCAAAAGAAAAATTCTATTCACAATATCCTCCAGAAGACCAAACAAAAACATCCACACTAACCTCAGAACACCAGCGAGTGTTGTCTCACCCAAACCACAAATGAAGCAGGATCAGTGCAGAACACGCCTACGTTTAGTAGCTGTGCAGAGCTAGTACAGGAGAAAGAGTTTTAATGGTTCTATAAACGCTACAATATAGCAGTTGCCAACAAGTCCCCAAAAAGAGAGAGTCCCTCCATGAATGGGATTTTCAGCAAGTAAATGTTGTGAGAACAGCAGTGAAAAAGAGAAGGCTCTAGCCTCCAGTTTTGGATGAGTGGAATAAAAGGAGCACAGCTCTACACTGAGGGACTGTGAAGAGATCAGAAGATGAGGTGACGGAAATGCTGGCAGAAGACAGAAATATCTAATAAAACTCCTTTCCTAAGGAAATTCTCCTGTGAGAAGGATTCAGATTGATCAGGACAGGAACTCAGAGCAAAGGGAGAGAAAAGGATCACATATAGTAGGGAGACGTAGGACTCCACAGAAGGCAGATCTCAGAAAATGGGAATAACTACACAGAGAGGCTATTTGAATATATATTTGTGTATCTGTCACTCTTTCTATTTCTTTGTGATAACAATAGAAGAGAGAGCTCTCAAGTAACAAAAATAGGAAAGGTACCTTGGTATCTCTCAATCACCTACAAGGGAGCCATTTTCTAAAAGCACAGCACACTCAAATTATTTATATGTGAACAACAGAAAAGAATATTGTTGAACAGCAAATATACTAATTTGTTTTTAATGGACTAAATAATGCATTCCAGAAAAATATACAATCAAAAAGCAGCAAAAACGAAATAATATAACAATTATCTGAAAGAACTTAGGAAAACAATAAAAACTATAAAAGAACAGCATGTAGTATAATAGAATTAGGAAACTCAGAAATTAAAAAGAAAAGAGATTCAAGAGAAAAAAGAATGCAGAAGACAGGAAAAGAAGATCCAACATAAGTCCCATTTATATTGCAGGAGGAAAATGAAAGCAATGGAACAAAACATACAAAATTCCATAGGGCAAGATTTTCTTAAAATAATACAAAATGAACGTCTACATTGAAAGAGCACACCATTAACCTTGGGAAATAAACCCAGAATTGCCAATATCAATACATGCTCTAGTAAGATTGGACAGCAAAGAAAAGCCCTTTGGGCATTCAGCACAAAGACTGAAGTCTCTTTCAAAGGAAAGATAAAACCAAATATTCATACATACAGCTTAGGATAGTTAAGGAAACATATTGAAGATAATTAAGAAAATGTCAGTCATTTTTATATTTACCCAAAGTTGCCTTTAAGTATAAAAATTACAGGAAAACAAAGCAGTTTTGAACATGCAAGAACTCATGGAATATTGCTCCTTGAGAAGTCTGTCTTGAAAACAAGCTACAGACAGTCAGCGCATGGTAGGAGATGCTTCAGTTAAGTGTCAGGCACGTAACAACTTGGTAATAAATGTTAGATGAACATATGGATAGATATATGGATACATGGGTTAAAGAATAAACTTAAATTTTAGGATATACCAGGTAGGGAAAAGGAAAGGATCATCCGTATTACTAGTTACCAGAGAGCTAAGAATACAAAATTAGTCTTATTTCTGAGAAATTTTTTTAGCTCAAGATGAACAAACTGTGTCACAGATTTGCCCAGGATGCCTGAATAGACTGTGGATGAGCTATGAAATAGATCCAGAGTTTTCCAATGCTTAGTGAAGTGCTCTTTAAAAACTTATTCACTGACAAAGTATAACTTTTAAATAACATTATTCATCCCTCCCCCACCCCCCCATAAACAAGTCCTGTTTTCTGTTGGAGAAGGCACTGGTGACCCACTCCTGTTCTCTTGCCTGGAAAATCCCGTGGGCGGAGGAGCCTGGTAGGCTGAAGTATCCCATAGTAAAATGTTGACTGAAAATTGGGCCACATTGTTTTTCATTAACTTTAAAAATTTACAACAATTTATTATAGAAAAACGAGGAAAATGCACTCAAAGCCTCATGTTTACCTTCTATTTTACTTTCTTGAGCATTGGATAATTTCAAGTCATTTAACATAAATAGAACTTCCCAGGTGGCACAGTGGTAACGAATTTGCCTGCAACGCAGGAGACAGTCCCTGGGTCAGAAAGATCCCCTGGAAAAGGAAATAGCAACCAACTCCAGCATCCTCGCCCGGAAAATTCCATGGTGGGCTGTAGTCCATGGGGTCATAGAAGTCAGACACGACTGAGCACATGCAGTAAATAGTTTAACTTTTGTCTGTCTCTAATTTATTCTCCTTTTATATTTGGTTGATATAAATCTTAAACTTGCCAAACTGATTAGTGATAACTCCTTGGATACCCCAGAAACCTGAAAGTAGTATCATCAGATGGGGTTTTGATTGGGTGGGGAAAAAGAGGAAATGAGAGTGGGGGAACTGCAGAGTGCTGAGGAAGTGGCCATGGTAAGTAAGGTAGAGGTAAATGTGTTTGGCCTCTCTCTTCCCCGGAGCCATGTCCAATTTTGGCATCTCCATATTGTATTGTTGGCATCCCTCTCCAACAGGGCTAGGGGGCCACATCCATAGCCATGGCTAAGATATGGTTACAGGAGGCACCATGTAGCAGAGGGGCTGAGCCACGTGTTGTATATGTGACGAAAAACAAATAAGATCACAGCTAGAAGAGCTTCTGCTGACAGAGCAGATTTTCCTGTTTTATTATGTTAAATATATTCCCAATCCTAAGTAAACTCCTTGAAGAGGAAATCACTTTCTTGATTTTGTGATAGAGAGATAGAGGCCAAAAATATTTAGTTTTAATATTTTTTTAATATATTTTAAGTATCCAGCAATTATTTTCTTTCTTTCTTTCTTTCTTTTTTTTTTTTTTTTGACCTTGTGGCATGTGCTCCTTAGTTCCTTGACTAGGATTGAACCTGAGCCCCTTGCATTGGAAGTGCAGAGTCTTAACCACTGGACTGCTAGGGAAGTTCCTAGTGTGAATATTAATGTGTATGATGTGTCCAGTTATTGAACACGTACAAATGGTTAGTTTTAGGTAGTTGATACTAATAACTTAAAATTTTACTAATAGCAGTAAGTGTCTGAATAGTAGACTGCTTGGATTGAATTCCCAGCTCTGTCAGTAGCCACTGAGTCATTTAAGAAAGTTACTTCACCTCTCTAAATCTCAGTTTTTCTCATGAAATGTGAAAAACGAAGAGTACCTCAGTCAAAGTCAAAAAGGGAAACACCAATATCACATATAATGCATATCTATGGAATCTAGAAAAATGGCACTGATGAACCTAATTGCAGGGCTGCCCTAGAAATCAGAAATGCAGAACAGAACTGTGGACACAGATGGGGGATGAAGAGGGTGGGAGAGATTGAGGGAGTATCACTGGAACATGTACTTTCCCATGTGTAAAATAGATGGCCAGGGGGAAGCTACTGTGTAGCTCTGGGAGCTCAGCCTGGTGCTGTGTGACAACCGAGCGGGTGGATGTGAGGGAGGTTCGAGAAGGAGAGGACATGTAACCTGTTGCTGATTCATGTTGTTATATGGCAGAAACCAACACAATATTGTAAAGCAATTATCCTAAGATTAAAAAAAAGAGTACCTAAATCATAGGATGGTTGTGAGAACATTGTGAGATAATGCGTAAACATCACTGTAGTACAGATATTGGCATCTGGCAATCCCTTTGTAAATGTTAGCTGTATTATTGTTAGTATAACTTTTAGGGGTCAAAGAAAGTGATGAGTACCATCATAGAACATCTGACTAGTTTTTAATATTGCCATACCAAAAGGAGTGTTTTTCTACTGGAGAGGAAGTCATACACACACACACCCCAACACACACTCACTGAGTATGGTATACATTTTCCTTCTATCCCATATCACTCCTCTGGGTGTTAAACCGCCCCCTCCCCGACCTTTCTGGTGGATTTTGAAAGGAAGAGTGTCCAAAGAAACCAAGATCTCTTGGTAACGCTGGTTGGCATCTTTTTGATAAATTTTTGCACTTTCTTCTTGACTCTTCATTCTGTCTCAGAGTCTAGTGTGTAATTATCACTATTGTTGTTGTTGTTGTTGTTGTTTGATATCTTGGGCTCTTGAGTCCACAGCCCAAAGTGCAGTGCTCTTCCACTCTACCCCAGGCTCCTAGAGTCCTTGCTTGAGTCTCACATGCCAGGGCATGTTTAATGGGGCTCATAAAAGAACTGGGACATGAAGTGTAATAAATAAGGGTTTTGAAATTGGGCAGACCTGGATTTGAATTACATTACCAATACCATCACCAAATTATCTGTGAGATAATTTCAGTACATGTAAGATGGATTAGTTAATGTCCATCTCATTGTGTTTTGAGGGGGGTGAAATAGGATAATGAACATGCCTGGTATTAAAAAAACCTCAAATGTTAGTTTCCAATCTATATTGAGTTCAGTTCAGTTCAGTCGCTCAGTCATGTCCGACTCTTTGCGACTCCATGAATCGCAGCGTGCCAAGCCTTCCTGTCCATCACCAACTCCTAGAGTTCACTCAGATTCATTTCCATCAAGTCAGTGATGCCATCCAGCCATGTCATGCTCTGTCGTTCCCTTTTCCTCCTGCTCCCAATCCCTCCCAGCATCAAAGTCTTTTCCAATGAGTCAACTTTTCGCATGAGGTGGCCAAAGTACTAGAGTTTCAACTTGAGCATCATTCCTTCCAAAGAACACCTAGGGCTGATCTCCTTCAGAATGGACTGGTTGGATCTCCTTGCAGTCCAAGGGATTCTCAAGAGTCTTCTCAAACACCACACTTCAAAAGCATCAATTCTTTGGTGCTCAGCCTTCTTCACAGGCCAACTCTCACATCCATACATGACTACTGGGAAAACCATACCCTTGACTAGACGGACCTTTGTTGGCAAAGTAATGTCTCTGCTTTTGAATATGCTGTCTAGGTTGGTCATAACTTTTCTTCCAAGGAGTAAGTGTCTCCTAATTTCATGGCTGCAGTCACCATCTGCAGTGATTTTGGAGCCCCCAAAATAAATTCTGACACTGTTTCCACTGTTTCCCCATCTATTTCCCAGGAAGTGATGGGACCAGATGCCATGATCTTCGTTTTCTCAATGTTGAGCTTTAAGCCAACTTTTTCACTTTCCTTTTTCACTTTCATCAAGAGGCTCTTTTGTTCTTCTTCACTTTCTGCCATAAGCGTGGTGTCATCTGCATATATGAGGTTATTGATACTTCTCCCAGCAATCTTGTTTCCAGCTTGTGCTTCTTCCAGTCCAGCGTTTCTGGTGATGTATTCTGCATATAAGTTAAATAAGCAGGGTGACAATATACAGCCTTGACGTACTCCTTTACCTATTTGGAACCAGTCTGTTGTTCCATGTCCAGTTCTAACTGTTGCTTCCTGACCTGCGTACAGATTTCTCAAGAGGCAGGTCAGGTGGTCTGGTATTCTCATCTCTTTCAGAATTTTCCACAGTTTATTGTGATCCACACAGTCAAAGGCTTTGGCATAGTCAATAAAGCAGAAGTAGATGTTTTTCTGGAAGTCTCTTGCTTTTTCCATGATCCAGCAGATGTTGGCAATTTGATCTCTGGTTCCTCTGCTTTTTCTAAAACCAGCTTGAATATCAGGAAGTTCACGGTTCATGTATTGCTGAAGCCTGGCTTGGAGAATTTTGAGCATTACTTTACTAGCATGTGAGATGAGTGCAATTGTGTGGTAGTTTGAGCATTCTTTGGCATTGCCTTTCTTTGGGATTGGAATGAAAACCGACCTTTTCCAGTCCTGTGGCCACTGCTGAGTTTTCCAAATCTGCTGGCATATTGAGTGCAGCGCTTTCGTAGCATCATCTTTCAGGATTTGAAATAGCTCTACCGGAATTCCATCACCTCCAGTAGCTTTGTTTGTAGTGATGCTTTCTAAGGCTCACTTGACTTCACATTCCAGGATGTCTGGCTCTAGATGAGTGATCACACCATCGTGTATATTTAAATGTGCATGAGCTTAGATTTACTTCTTTCCTTCCAGAGATATGCATGAGAGTAGTATCAAATTTGTTTTACTTCTATATTTGAATAGCAGAGATTATATTTTTTCTAACTAATACTATATCACTATTATATAGCTAAGCCCCAGTTATCCCATTTTTATTTCTCCTTAGGCAGTTACTTTTCTTGGAACCATCATTTTCTGACTTATTACTTAACATAACCATTAGCGTATTTGATTCCCTTTATATTGGTTCTTGAACATGGAAATGCTCTTGTTTCTTGGTCAGCCAAGTCACACCTTTGCAGATTTTAGCAATTCAGTCAGCTCATTTTGCTCTTTATTATAAATGTGGTACTTCTGTCTGCAAACTTCTGTCAGAATCATCACTAAAAATATATTTTAGTGTAATGAGCATTTTAATAATAGTATCTATTTTAAAAAATAGAAATGATTGATTCTTTGCCATTGATGTTGTACCCTTCAACTGACATGAAAATTTAAAAAAATCAGTGTTTAGATTTGTGGCTATGAGCCTCCATCTAGGTATATACACTCCTATGGCATTTAGTATGCATACGTGTGTGCTGCTTAGTCATGTCCAACTCTGCAACCCCATGGCCCACCAGGCTCTTCTCCAGGCAAGAATACTGGTGTGGATAGCCATTCCCTTCTCCCTGGTGGCTCAGATGGTAAAGCATCTGGCTGCAGTGAGGGAGACCCTGGTTCAATCCCTGGGTCGGGAAGATCTCCGGAGAAGGAAATGTCAACTCTCTCCAGTACTCTTGCCTGGAAAATTTCATGGACGGAGGAGCCTGGTAGGCTACAGTCCATGGGGTCACAAAGAGTTGGACACAACTGAGAGACTTCACTTTCACTTTTCTTTTCTAAAACCAAATGACATCAGTTTAGTTCAGTCGCTCAGTCCTGTCTGACTCTTTGCTACCCCGTGAACTGCAGCACGCCAGGCCTTCCTGTCCATCACCAACTCCCGGAGTCCACCCAGACCCATGTCCATTGATCGATGATGCCATCCAACCATCTTATCCTCTGTTGTCCCCTTCTCTTCCTGCCCTCAATCTTTCCCAGCATCAGGGTCTTTTCATATGAGTCAGCTCTTTGCATGAAGTGGCCAAAGTATTGGAGTTTCAGCTTCAACATCAGTCCTTCCAATGAACACCCAGAACTGATCTCCTATAGGATGGATTGGTTGGATCTCCTTGCAGTCCAAGGGACTCTTAAGAGTCTTTTCCAACACAATTCAAAAGCATCAATTCTTCGGTGCTCACCTTTCTTTATAGTCCAACTCTCAAATCCATACATGACTACTGGAAAAACCATAGCCTTGACTAGCCAGACCTTTGTTGACAAAGTAATGTCTCTGCTTTTGAATATGCTGTCTAGATTGGTCTTCTTCCAAGGAGTAAGTGTCTTTTAATTTCATGGCTGCAGTCACCATCTGCAGTGATTTTGAAGCCCCTAAAATAAAGTCAGCCACTGTTTCCACTGTTGCCCCATCTATTTGCCATGAAGTGATGGGACCGGATGTCATGATCTTAGTTTTCTGAATGTTGAATTTTCAGCCAACTTTTTCACTCTCCTCTCTTACTTTCAAGAGGCTCTTTAGTTCTTCTACACTTTCTGCCATAAGGGTGGTGCCATCTGCATATCTGAGGTTATTGATATTTCTCCTGGTAGTCTTGATTCTAGCTTGTACTTCCTCCAGCCTGGCATTTCTTATGATGTACTCTGCATATAAGTTAAATAAGCAGAGTGACAATATACAAATGGCATAGCTATATAATTTATAATTGATTAAACCTGGTCCTCTTTAGGGCCTTGGCCTTGTCTCGTTTTTTGTTGCATAAAAGCCCTGATTGCGTTGTATCACTTTGACTTCCAGCACCATTTCAATTTCTGCCAGTGTTCAAACAACAGGATTAGCAAGGTGATGGCCCACTGAAAAAGGAGGGGCAGGTGACCAGATGAGGAATGGTAGAATGGTAGGTATTCAGACACACAACACGCTCAGTGTTGAGAGTGCATCAAGAAAGTTTTTGTCCTTCAGGCTTTTCTAAGTTCTGGGCCCTTTTACCCTCCAGGGAAGATAAACTGGCTTTTCTAAGTTCTGGGCTCTTACTCAAAGGTAATATAATTCTGCTTTCAGAAAAGTAGGAGATCTTTTGTGCCCAAGGGCCTAAAGGAGTGTGGGTGGAGTGTCCTGGGGATTAGTTGAGGCCCAGGAAGTGCACATTGAGAACACCTTTTGTGACAGAGTATTGTTTCATACCCCATATGGTGGCCAGATGAGGAGGCCTGCCCTTCCTTGTGTTCCTGGGGTCACTTCTGGGGGCAGAGTGGTGTCTTCACCAGGCAGGAACCACATGAGAAGGGCCCTAGAAGTTTTATGCCTCCTTTGAAATTTCTTCAGTTGCTCTGATCCCTGTGACCTGTCACACTCTAGAATACTCACCGGCAAACACCCTGGGGATTTGTGCTCACCAGGAACCACCGACAGTCCTTCAGCAAAGATATATTGAGGACTTCCCTGGTGGTCCAGTGGTTGGGAGTCCACCTGCCAGTGCCGGGGACACGTGTTTGATCCCTGGTTCAGGAGAATTCCTCATGCCATCAGGCCCAAGTGCCACAACTACTGAGCCCGCAAGCTGCAACTATTGCAGTCTGTGTGCCCTAGAGCTCACATGCCACAACAAGAGAAGTCCACGCAATGAGAAGCCCACACACCACAACTAGAGAAAGCCCACATGCAGTCACAAAAACCCAGCACGGGCAAAAATAATAAATAAGTATTTTCTAAAAAAGATTTATTGAGTACTTACTATAAGCCAGGTTCTTGATCTGGGGGTAGACCTTTAAAGGGGAGGATAAAACCTAAACAGATTCATAATCTCTCTCTCCCTTTCTTTATGATGAATTTTCTTTCTTCATAGAACTCAAACACTTTTTATGTACCTTCTGTTAATTGTTTGTTTTGCTGCATTAGAATGAAAAGCCCAAGAGAACAAGAACTTTATCTTGTTTATTTCTCTCTCCCCAGTGTCTAAAACAGTGCCTGGCACATACTACATATTTCACAAATATTTGCTGAAAGAGTGATTGAATGAATCAACCCCATTGTTCTAGTCAATGAAAGTCGAGTAGCTTTGTATATTATTTTTCTCCTCTTTCTAAATTTTCCTGGGCTTTTATACCTAAAATATTGTGTTTTTATGTTGCTTTTCCAAAAAGTGCTTATACTGCTGCATCATTTATAACCTGCAGAGCTACACAGTGAGCGTGTGATGTAAAAGAGGAGCACTATCTACCTGTGGCATCTCTAGTCTTATAGAACCTTGTAGAGCCGGTTCTTTTATGAAAGTCCTTTTGTGAAAGACTTGTGCAGTTTTATAATCTACTTAAATTTGTATTTATAGTATGAAGGAACAAAACCCTCTGATTTCTACATGAAAAACAAACCCTCTTTGGCTGCATCTCTGGGCGATAGAAACAAGAAAACAGTAGCCTCTGAAGCTTCCTGTCACCTCCTGCATTGCCGTCACTCAGATTCTTCTCCCCCGCTGCCCTGGCCTCGAGGAGGGGAGGAGGAAGGGCGAAGGAAGGACGAAACAGAATTCTAGGAGCATCCTCTCCACTGTCAGCTTTGCCAATAAAATTTAAGATGCATCATTTTCTAATGTACAGAAGTTGTTTGCTAATTTTCTAGTAAAGGATTCATTGATGTGTGCGTCCCCTCTACAAAAAAAAAATTATGTAGAAAACCCCAGGAGCACATCGGTGTCTTCTTTCATCAGATATCAATCACAGGTTTATTCAACTTAGCTAGCATTAACTTTTAATAAAACCTGAGTTAACAGGTTTCAAACATTTCATCATTTGGTGTTTATGTATTGATTTTCTTTACGGTGTCCCTAAATCTCAATTTAAAAACGGATGTTAATCTTTTTAGTATGCTGTGGTTTTCTTTCTTTGCCTTTCTTATAGACCAGTCATTTTTGGTGTTTTGCTCTTTGAATAGCCCTCTTGACTCTTGAGATGTAGAATGCTTTACTATTTTGCCTGAACTTTTTTTTTTTCCTTGTAGTTGCCCCCTTAAAAACTTTTTGATATAATCTACCTCTTCCAGGGACTTCCCGGGTGGTGCTAGTGGTAAAGAACCCTAACACGCCTGCCAGTGCAGGAGACGTAAGAGATGCATGTTCGATCCTTGGCTAGGGAAGATGCCCTGGAGGAGGGCATGGCAACTCATTCCAGTATTCTTGCCTGGCAAGTCCCACAGACAAAGGAGCCTGACAAGCTATGGTCCATAGGGTCATAAAGAATCGGACCTGACTAAAGCAACTTAGCACGCACCTCTTACAGAAGATCAGTACAGCATTCTTGATGAATGACATTTTTAAGCTCAAATAATATTTTTAATGTTTAAATTTCTTTTGACTTTTTGAAAAAAAATTTATTTATTTGGCTGTGCCGGGTCTTAGTTGAGCCATGCCGGATCTTTGATCTTCATTGTTACGTAGAGGATCTTTAGTTGTGGTAAGCAAACTCTTAGTTGCAGCATGTGGGATGTAGTTCCCTGACGAGGAATCAGACCTGGGCCCCCTGCATTGGGAGTACAGAGTCAGCCACCGGACCATGGAAGTCCCTTGACTTTTTAATGATGAATTTTAATTACTTTTCCTCTTTTGACTTCCTAGGATTTTTGTGTCAATAAAAAGTTAAACAAAGAAAAAATACTTTGGGGGTGTGTGTGGAATTTTATCAAAGTATACCTGTAGCCTCCCTAATTTTTTTAAGTATTGCCTTACTGTTCCATTTCCTTCTTCCTTATCTTTTGCTTAATGCTAAATATTCAGTGGACCTTCATGATCCTCCTGCAATTTGTGATACCTGGGTTTAATCCTTGGATTGGGAAGGTCCCCTGGAGAAGGGAATGGCTACCCACTCCAGTATTCTGGCCTGGAGAATTCCATGGACTGTATAGTCCATGGGATAGCATAGAGTCAGGCATGACTGAGTGACTTTCACTTCATGATATACAAACACTGAGATGAGGACTGTACTTGCCCTATTTCTTTTCAATCCTCATCACAGTCCTGTAAGATAGGTAATATTCTCAGTTTTATTTTTCAGATAAGAAAACTGAGACTTGGAGAGTATCCCACTGAAAGTGGTAGAGTATTACTTGGAGGAGCCGAGCTTTAAATCAATGTCTATCTGCCTCAAGACTCTATACTCTTTGTTGTTGTTGTTCAGTCACTCAGTCGTGTCCAACTCTTTGTGACCCCATGGACTGCAGCACACCAGCCTTCCCTGTCCTTCACTGTCTCCCAGAGTTTGCTCAATTTCATGTCCATTGAGTTGGTGATATTGAAGAGGAAAAGTTAAAATTTTATATGACCTCCTGCTCCTTCTGCCTCTGTAACTCAGCTTGCTCCTTGCAAAGTCTGGATCACGTAGGTCATGTAGTCCCAGAAAGTGGGGACTTACAATACTAGGCGTTGGAGCTTATCTCATTTACCCTTGTCCTGCTCTTTGCAACTTCCCAGCCCCTGCAAACCTGCTCAGTCATGCCTGTCTGTGTAAAGGTCAGGCATCTCCCTCCCCTATCTTGACTGCTGTTCCTGAACGTGCGAAACCTCTTAGTTTAAACCAGCCTATTAACAGCTAGTATTGCCTACTATAGTCTGTTTATAAAAACTCTGTAATCCCTTCTTTTTTTTTTTTTGGTAGAATGTTAATAGAATTTTATTTATTTATTTTTCTTTATTTTTTAAAATATTTTAAATACTTTATTCTACATTACAATACTGTATTTGTTTTGCCATACATTGACATGAATCAGCCACAGGTGTCCACGATCTCCCAGTGCCGAAGCCCCCTCCCACCTCCCACCCCATATCATCTCCCTGAATCATCCCGTGCACCAGCCCCATGCATCCTGCATCCTGTATTGAACATTGACGCTTTGTTCTTACAAGATAGTATACATGTTTCAATGCCATTCTCTCAAATCATCCCCCCACCAGAGTCCAAAAGTCCGTTCTATACCTCTGAGTCTCTTTTGCTGTCTCACATAGAGGGTCATCATTACTATCCTTCTAAATTCCATATATATGTGTCAGTATACTGTATTGGTGTTTTTCTTTCTGGCTTACTTCACTCTGTATAATCGGCTCCAATTTCATCCATTTCATTAGAACTGAGTTGAATTTATTCTTTTTAAGGTCTGAGTAGTACTCCATTGTGTAATCCCTTCTTTCAGGGCTCAGAGCTTGGAGTGTTAACTCCTCTGGGCCTGCCAGTGTAATAAACCTGAGCTCTCCAACTCTCTGAGTGTGGTGCTTGGTTTCTCGAGTACCGGTTTCTGCAACAGTACCATCCACCACTTTCGCTTTTCACTTTCATGCACTGGAGAAGGAAATGGCAACCCACTCCAGTGTTCTTGCCAGGAGAATCCCAGGGACAGGGGAGCCTGGTAGGCTGCCGTCCATGGGGTCGCACAGAGTCAGACACAACTGAAGCGACTTAGCAGAGAGCAGAGCAGAGAGACCATCCAACCATCTCATCCTCTGTTGCTCCCTTCTCTTCCTGCCCTCAGTCTTCTGTAGCATCAGGGTCTTTTCCAGTGAGTCAGCTCTTCGCATCGGGTAGCCAAAGTATTGGAGCTTCAGCTTTAGCATCAGTCCTTCCAATGAATATTCAGGGTTGATTTCCTTTAGGGTTGACTGGTTTGAACTCCTTGCAGTCCAAGGGACTCTCAAGAGTCTTCTCTAGCACCACAGTTCAAAAGCACCAATTCTTTGGCTCTCAGTATTCTTTATGGTTCAACTCTCACATCCATACATGACTACTGGAAAAGCCATAGCTTTGACTTACACAGACCTTTGTTGGCAAAGTGATGTCTCTGCTTTTTAATAATCTTATTTGGGCTTGTTATAGTCTTTCTTCCAAGGAGCAAGCGTCTTAATTTCATGGCTACAGTCACCATCCACAGTGATTTTCTAGCCCAAGAAAATAAAATCTGTCAATCATATAGAAGCATAGAAGCTCTACCAAATACTATGATGCTTCTATATGAATGCTGTCTGGGATATTATACCTTTTCAAGTTCGTTGTTTATTCAGTTTTCAATCCTGTGTTCACTGCTATTTGCACTCTCACAAAGGCAGCAAAACCTGGTGTTCCAGAGCAAGGCTCTGGAGCCAGATTAAGTGACTCCAAGCCTAGGCCAGCTCTTACTAGCTCCATCAATTTAGTTCAGTTCAGTCAATCAGTTGTGTATGACTCTTTGTGACCCCATGAATCGCAGCACGCCAGGCCTCCCTGTCCACCACCAACTCCTAGAGTTCACTCAGACTCACATCCATCGAGTCAGTGATGCCATCCAGTCATCTCATCCTCAGTCGTCCCCTTCTCCTCCTGCCCCCAATCCCTCCCAGCATCAGAGTCTTTTCCAATGAGTCAACTCTTCGCATGAGGTGGCCAAAGTACTGGAGCTTCAGTTTTAGCATCTTGGGCAAACTCTTTAGCCTTTTGTGTCCCAGATTCCTGATCTGAAAGTGGGGAATAATAGTGCCTGCCTCATAGGCCTGAAAGACCTAAATGAACCATCAATGCATCTAGAGTGTTTAGAACAGTTCCTGGTAAATGGTAAATAGCTAACGTTGTTGCTTATTATTTATTTATTTATTATTACTAACTCAACACACACACATACTTCCTGAGTCCTTTCCTCTGCTACTAATGCCAGGCATCATGCTAAATTCTCTATAGAGCGATGGTTACCACAGAATCTTTGTATTAGGGGTTCAGATCTAGTGGTAGATCCTAAACAGCTGCGCTCAAAGGGTGGGGGCAGTGGGGTGGGTACTCTGTACTTAGAAAGACAGTCCAGACATTGGGCTAAATATCAGTTCACTAAATTTGAGAGGCATTAGTTAAGGAGTGGTGGAATCGGAATCTGTACCCGTGTGTATATCTCCCAAACTAGTGCTTTCCCACTGAGGTAGATCACTTCCAGATAGCCAGCTAACTCTTCTCCTTTCACATGCCATTTTACAGTTCAGCTTTTCCAATCCTTCCATCCAGAGGCTGTGTCTACTTCTTTTACCTCGAGTTTAGACTAGCCTCGTGACATGCTTTGACCAGTAGAATGTGCTGACAGTGTTGTGACATGACTTACAGGCTTAGACCTTAAAAGACTTTGCAGAGTGTTTTCTGCCCTCTTGGGATCTGGCTGCTGTGTAAAGAAACTGAGACTAGATTACTGAATGATGAGATGGGGAGTGGAGAGAAAGAAGCCCCGTCAGTCTGCTGCCATTCCACCGCCCCAGCTGGGGTGTCAGTCCCATGAGCCAAACCTCCGCCCTGAGTCCTGTAGCAGTTGTTGAGCTGCCCCAACCAGTGCCATGTGGAGCAGAGTTAAACGGCCCAGACTGCAAAGTCATAAGCAAATCAGTCAAATAAATGGTTGAGTTGTTTTGGGATGGTTTGTTTCATAGCAATAAATCCTTGGAACTTATGAGGTCCTGAGCTTCCATTTTCACTGCCTTGGAAGTCAGCCACCACATTCAAAGCTTGGATTAGATAATGGAATAGTGAGAGTCCATGTGGAGAAATTTAAGTCCCAGCATTCCGATCAGCCCTGCCAAGACCCCAGATGGGAGAATAAAGCTACCACCTTCCTCCTCCTAGGACAGCCTCACCACCAGCTGATGCAGCCGTACGAGGGAGCCCCAGTGAGACCACCAGGAGAACCACCCAGACAACTCCCAGATTCTTGACTGCTGTTTTAAGCCATTGCGTTTTGGGATATTTATCATCATGTAGCAATAGGTAACTAAAGCACCCACAATGAACCTTGACTCCCCAGAAGCAAGGGCACTGAGGTTCCAGCCTACAGTGGGTTTGGGGGATAATAGTTCTTACCTTTAATCAAGTAATCATGGTAATGATAAAGCAGGTAATTTGGCTGATGGAAATTTCAGAGATATGAAGAAACTTGTTCAGGGCCTCACAGGTAACACCATCACAGCAGAATGGTAAGGTATAATGTGAATGCCTCCTTGCAGGTGTTCTCTAGCTTTCTTCTCTCTTTGGCAATGGTCTAACTCATCTCACCACCTTCTAGTCTCACATCCTTCCAGTAGACCAAATCAGTCCTCACTACTGTTAGTGAATATCTTCAGGGCCTCTGGTTCACCCTTATTAACACCCTGGTGTCTAGGATGAAGACTGTGGCACACAGTCTTTTGCTTCTTTTGCTTCTCTGGCTGCAATTCTCAGCACCTCCTTTCTTTACCTTTTAACCATGTGGAGTCACTTGCACAGCACACAGTTCAAATTCCATCTTGTGTCATCCCTCTGAGCCTGTGCACAGATCACTTTACCAGGAGTGCCTTCTTCGTCTCCCCACCTCCTGGCTTGTCCATTCACTTCCAGGGCTTGACTCAGGCTCTACCTTGACTGTGAAGCCTCATTTCCTGGTCTTCCCTGGGTACAGCTGATCACTCCTCACTTGCGTCCTTAAAGAAATAGTCCATGGAATTCTTCAGGCCAGAATATTGGAGTGAGTAGCCTTTCTCTTCTCCAGGGGATCTTCCCAACCCAAGGATCAAACCCAGATCTCCCACATTGCAGGTGGATTCTTTACCAGCTGAGCCACAAGGGAATGTGAGCATTGGCCAAATTACCTGCTTTATCATTATCATGATTACTTGATTAAAGGTAAGAACTATTATCCCCCAAGCCCAGCGTAGGCTGGAACCTCAGTGCCCTTGCTTCTGGGGAGTCAAGGTACACTGTGGGTGCTTTAATTAGCTATTGCTACATTTAGTGAGGACTGGTCCTTAAGGAGAGGAGTACCCCAGTACAGGAGAGAAGTGAGACCCAGAAAGGATCAGGTCACATTGTCCAGGGCCTTGAATATCATGCTGATATAGTCCAAGCGTCTGCCACCTGCATGTCCCCAAGTCCTCCCATTCTTCTAGAGCCGCCGTTTCCTCTTGGGTCCAAGTTTTCCAAGTGTCCAGCTCCCATTCCACATTGTATGAAAGCCCAACATCTCCCTGCAAATAACCCCGGAGCTTTAGGGGAGGGGAGTTGAGTCAGCAGCTCCCAGGCCCCCTTGTTCCCTTTCCCTGCTTGTGCTGACACTGGCTACTGTCCACATTCTCCTGTGGCTGCTGCCCGCTTTCTACACTGCCTCACTCATGAATTCTGCTTCAGTTCTTTCGTTTTCCCAAAGCAGCTTGTGCACAAGGCTGTGGCCGTTGGAAGGCTTCTCTTTTTTCTCCTAATTGCTTTTACAGTCTTCAATGGATAACATATTCAGATGGTTTAAAAATCAAACAGTATAGAAGGTACACAGTGAAAATTCTCACTCCTACTCCGACTTTGTCTGCCTGTTTCCCCTTTTTTCTGGCCCTGGTAGCTTTTTTTTTTTTTTTTTTCCGCAGCTTCTTTGGTGTTCCTCTAGGATTTACTGATGCGAATACAATATAGTGAAAATATAGAAAGATTTTTTTTTTCTCTATTAAGTTGGCAAAAAGCTGTGAAAGCTTTTTGTAAGTCAGTTTTTATACTGACTTAACTACTTTATGTACCTGCTTTCAAATCTGTGCTGTCAGCTGCTCTCCATGGGGCTTTCCCCCAGAAAATTCTTTCTTTTCCATTTTTTCTATGGAACTGATACTTTCTATGGGACTGATATTCCACAGTGACAGTATTTTTTAATTTTATTTTAAAAAATTTATTTTTTATTGAAGGATAATTGCTTTACAGAATACAGTTTTTTTAAATAAAATAATTGGGACATATGATCTGAGATGTGAGTTTTTGTAAAATGTAAGTTCACTTATATTTAGTGGGTCTAGAAAATGTGGGATCCAGGTCTCCATAGTTATTCCAGCCCTCGTTAATTCCCAAGACCTGTCCCTTTCTCTAGGGTAGCAGACTTGTAGTATCATTTAGGTTGTAGTGGCAGAGGATGAGATGGTTAAATAACATCACTGACTCAATGGACATGAATTTGAGGAAACTCCAGGAGATAGTGGAGGACAGGAGCCTGGAGTGCTGCAGTCCAGGGGGTTGCAGAGAGTCAGACATGACTGAGTGACTGAACAGCAACAAGGCTGTATGTAGCCAGGACTACAGCTCAGGAAAAGAATTCAGTCATGAGAATGACTGAAACTTGGATATTAGTGATCATTGTCCTGATCCGGGGGATAAATCATTAGCCAGCATTTTTTCCAGGGCTCCTGTCAGCTGCCATCTGGCTGGGCCTCCCTGTGTTGAGACCCTCTCCTCAATCTTTTTACTTTTTTTCCAAATTCTAGACTGCTCACTGCTTTCTTCTCTCACTAGGCCGCCCCTGACAGCTCTTACTTCCTTTTTAGTTTTATATGTGGAGCGATTTAGTTCAGTGGAGAGGGGTCACACATGAGGTACTCCTCTGGGAACTACCAGATTAATGGGGAGCCTTTGAGCAGCACTAATTTTAGCAATCAAGCCAGGCTGTAATGATTTGCATATAGATAGGAAGGCATTGGAGTTCCCGCTTGTTAATATTAATGAGATCAGATTCTCATTGGATTTATCATCTAACAAACATTGCAGCTTGGGAGTTAGTGTAATTTGCACACTCATTCCCTGTGTAGTTTTATGGCAGAGACAAAGAGTATTCCCCCAATATGCCAGGTGTTCTCCTACATTACCCAGCCTCTGGGCCATGTGATTTATTCTGGCCAGTGACCCATGAGCAAAGTTGGTGTGTGTGTCTTCTGGACTGAGGCAATTAAGAGCCAGGGTACCCTCTCTATCACCCACCTCCCCTCAGTGGAGGCCAAGCATTCCAGATGGCGTAGCTACAAGCTGCAGGAGGGCCATCTGATCCACACTGGACTGTGATATGAATGAAAAACAAACATTTATTGTGATAAGCCACTGAGATTTTTGAGGTATTTTTATTAATATCTAATTGTATATCTATGCTACTTGAGCCAATTTTTTTGGAAATCAAAACTTGATACCTAAAATCTCTAAAATGATAGTGTATTTGTGTGGGTCTTGTGTGGAACCTGCAAATATGTCTCCACTTTCTGCATGAATTACAATTTGAAAATCTTTGTAATTGTTTATTTATCTGAAGGCCCCATGTATATATGTGAATTTTGTTAAAGTGTCCTCGTATCTCAATACTTCTCAAAGCCAGCAAGAACATTAACTATTCAATGTAAGCTTATAATGACTGCCTTTTCATTCATTCCTGGTTCTGTACGTTCAGATACAGGTACTACTTCCTATTTGGCCCCCTTCCAAATTTCCTTAAACTTTTCTAGAAGCAGTTATATAAAATTCTGGCTGGAGATTTGTTTGGTTAAAATTTTTAAGGTAAATTTAGTGGTCCTTCTCTGTTAGGAAAATGAGATTAATTTAGGAGCTTTCTACTTAGCAGCCCATCCAAAGGTTCCTAATGACCAACGCAATTTTCTATCATCCAGCACGGACAAATAGCAGGCCCCACTCTGCTGCTCCAATACCTTTCCTTCTCTTAGCTGCTCAGGTGTTTTCTCCCAGGACTGATTTCAACTGGAATTTCAGTCATATTTCTGTGGCTGTTACATAGCTGTTTTATTAGTTTTCTAGGGCTGGCGTAAAGTGCCACAAACTGAATGGCTTGAAAAATAGATATATTGTCCCCTAGCTTGGAGACTCCCAGCCCAGTATCAAAGTGGCAGCAGGGCCATGCTTCCTCTGAGGGCTCTAGAGAAGAATCTGTTCTAGACCTCTCTCCTAGCTTCTGGTAGTTCCCTTGCTTGTGACAGCTTAATTCCTGTCTTTCATGACTTTTTCCCCATGTGCCTTTCTGTGTTCAGATTTCCCGCTTTTTACGAGGACAACAATCATCTTGGAATAGAGGCCTACCCTAGTCTAATACGACTTTATCCTGAAATTCCACTGCAGCAACTTCCTTCCCTGGGCTTCCCTGGTGGCTTGGACAAGTTCCACCCCTGGGTCAGGAAGATCCCCTGGAGAAAGGAATTGCAACCCACTCTGTATCCTTCTTTGCGACCCCATGGACTGCAGCTTGCCAGGCTTCCCTGTCCATCACCAGCTCCCAGAGTTTGCTCAAACTCATGTCCATTGCGTTGGTGATGCCATCCAACCATGGTCCTGGGGGGCATAACTCAGTGTTTACAGTGTCAAACATAATGATAATGGCTAACCACAAAACCCTTACAGTCATACCTATTTGTGTTGGAATTCCATTTTCTGCCATTTAAACCTCTGTTTTTTTGTTTTGTTTTGTTTCTAAAACAGAAGCTTTAATCGTTACCTTATAAGAGGGTTTCTATGATAATTAAAGAATATGCTGCCTCAGTTTTAGCCATGAAGACCAAAAATTCATGACTTCAAAACCAAAATCAAAAATTTCAAAATACCTCCACATTCTAAACTGACTTGCTGAGCCACCTATGCAAGGCTGGAGAAAGTCTGAGAGAGTTTGAGACTATGAGCGCTGATGTGGGCAATCACCCATCTCTACTGACAAAGAGTCGTAGTTGATAAGGTCAGAAAGAGAAAAATTGTGTTTTGAAGAGCTATTCTCCTGCTTCTGATGTAGGAGGGGAGGGGAGTATTTTCCTCTCATCTCAAGGAGGGAGATAGGAAGCCTTCAGAGAACTTGAGTGAAGTAGGAACTAATGTTTGACTCATGCTTTGGGAATTGGACTTCCCTGGTGGCTCAGACAGTAAAGCTTCTGCCTGCAATGCGGGAGACCCGGGTTCCATCCCTGGGTCAGGAAGATCTCCTGGAGAAGGAAATGGCAACCCATTTCAGTATTCTTGCCTGGGAAATCCCACGGATGGAGGAGCCTGGTAGGCTGTAGTCCATGGAGTCTCAAAGAGTCGGACATGACTGAGAGACTTCACTTACTTCACTTTTGGGAATTAAATGTGAAAGGCTATGGCTGCAGGCACCCAGATGCTCCCCCACTGATAGAACAATGAAGAGGGAGAATTTCTCATGTGTTCCATGGACTGGCAAGATGGAGCTATGTGGGAACCATTTGGAAAGACTGTCCAAGAAGGCTTTCTGCTAAGCTGCACCTCAGCAAAAAGAAGTTAGAGTATACCACTGGATGTAGAAACTGAGGAGGATTCCTCACTGGGCAGCCTAGAAAGAAGCTGATTAGATGTTGGAAGGCGGCACTGAGGGCTCTCTTAGGGAGCTATGTCAGTACAGAGAATTAGCACTGAGAATCTGCCATGTCCAGAGGGCTCCAGTGCCAGGCCGTGTCTAGACTTCTAGAGACTAGTTGCACCTCTTCCCAGTGACGTTCCGGGAGCTTCCCTGGTGGCTCAGATAGTAAAGAATCTGCCTGCAATGCAGGAGACCCAGGTTTGATCCCTGGGTCAGGAAGATCCCCTGAAGAAGGAAACGGCAACCTGCTCCAGTATTCTTGCCTGGAGAATTCCATGGACAGGGGAGCCTGGTGGGCTACAGTACATGGAGTCAAAGAGTCAGACATGACTGAGCAAGTAATGACATACTCATAATGTCATACTCACATGTCACATAATGACATTCCAACCCCAGAGGAACCTGGGTAGTCTAGGAAAGGAGGGGACATGGAAAGGAGGGAGGGAGATGAAGAAACATTTTAGAGAGAGTTGGAGCAGAAGTCAACCATGTTCTCTTCCTCAAAATGACAGGCCAAAGGAAGCTCAAGCTGGGGGTGTATACCAGTTTTAAATTGGATGAGAGCATTGAGTTACATGTTAACAACCTTGAATTGGACATTTTAATGAGTGAAATGAGGTGATTTGGGGGGCTGAAATGAATTGGAAGACTTTTTAAGATCTAAGAATGGCTTAAAAGTGAGGCTGTCTGCTTCATTTCATTCATGGAGGAGCAGACAGATCAATCCATGGAGTTTTGAATAGAATGGGGAGAAGAATAAAGCTGTCTTCAACTTGTGCTTTATTGAATTCATTCTGGCAAAAAGGCAGTACTCAGTAAAACCTGCTATCAATCTGATGATGCTGGTAATTACATAAGTTATTGGGTTGCCTGAATAAACCCACACCATCTTTCATGGTAGCATCAGTGTGTAGGTTGAGGAAAACAGAAATCATTCCGACAATTATAATTAGAAAGGGGGCTTAATATAGGTAATTAGGTGCTTGCAAAGTTGTTGGAGAACATGAGGAATAGCCTCTAAGCTGAACCACCGGAAATTACTACCAGGAGATAAACATCAAAATGATTTGCCAGGGGAGCTATCACCCCTTCCAGTCATAAGTGTGTGAAATCAAGAGTCTCTCAGGGAAGCTATTGGATTCTTGGTCACATTGCTATAGCTGCAGTTTGAGGATTGTGAAGGCACTGTCATCCTTGCAGCGGTTAACTTGTAGCACTCCTGAAGCTGAACTCTGGACATTGAGATGCTGTTGCAGAAAAACCCGATGCCTGCATGACCCTACTCAGTAGCAGAAACAAACAGAGTAGGCAGGTGGCTCTGGCCTCACTCCTGCCTTCCTAGTCTCTTTTGAGTATATTTAAGTCACACGCTGAGCATTAGCTGTGAAGGAGTCATAGAAATGTAATTTTGAGCTTTTCAGCCTTTGCAATACCAGAAGGTATCACAGAAGGTGGTTGGAATGGATGTTAAGAGCTCATGTTTCAGGCTTCCCTGGTGGCTCAGTGGTGAAGACTCTGCGAGCCAATTCATAAGACACCAGTTTGACCCCTCATTGGGAAGATCCCGCATACTGCGGAGCAACTAAGCCCATGTGCCACCACTGTTGAGCCTGTGCTCGAAAGCCTGGGCACTGCACCTACAAAGCTTATCCCTTAGAGCCCATGCTTCACAAGAGAAACCACCATGATGAGAAGCCTGTGCACCACAACTAGAGAGTAGCCCTGCTTGCTGCAACTAAAGAGCCCACACAAGGCAGCAGGACACAGCACCACCAAAAAAGGAGCTCAAGTTTCATCCGCAACACAGGGATCCCGTGCGTATGAAAAGACAGGCTCTGCCAGTGGCCCCAGCTTCTGTCTGGAGTACCAAATACTAGATTCACTTGGGTTTTTTTACAAAATCAACTTTATTGAGGTACAATCTGCATAAAATGCACTTAAGTGTACATTCAATGAGTTTTAACAAACATAGTACATATGTAATCAGTACCATAATCATGATGTAAAATTTTGCCAGCATTCCAAAAATTTCTTTTGGTCTCTGCAGTTAACCCCTGCTTTCCCTTACCAAGCAACCAGTGATCTGCTTTCTGTCTCCATAGGCTGGTTTTCCCTGTTCTAGAATTTCATATAAATGAAAGCATACAGTAGGATGCAGCTGTTTTTAATATTTGCAGTTTTTTCTCTCTTGCCAATAATACAGCCTGGCATAGTGGAATAAGTAGGATTCTTGAAGTTAGACAAACTCAGGGTTGAATCCCAACCTGCCTACCGAACAGCTCTTAAACTACTGCAAGTTGAAATGAACCCAGATTTCTTAATTGTAAAATGGACAATTAAAACAGAAATAAAAACAAAAGGCACATATTAGGGTCATTGTCGTTTTTGTTGTTTAGTCATTCAGTCGTGTCTGACTCTTTTGTGACACTGTGGACTGTAGTCCATCAGGCTCCTCTGTCCATAGGATTCTCTAGGCAAGAACACTGGAGTGAGTTGCCATTTCCTCCTCCAGAGGATCTTCCCGACCCGGGGATTAAACCCATGTCTCCTGCATTGCAGGTGGATTTTTTTACCACTGAGCCACCAGCGAAGTCCCCTGGAAAGGTCAGAGTTAATAATGAGCAACACACAAATGGCACTCCATGAAAGGTAATTATCATTCTTCTTGATGATGGCTTATTATTTTCTCTTTATGCTCACTTTCCAGTCAGTTGCACTTAAACTGTAGTGCTTCTGTGGGGAGTTTTGTCACTGACTGCTACCTGTGACTGCCATAAGAGCAATTAGAAGCTATTCTTTGAAATACCAGGTTGCGTCACATTCTGGATTCTGCCACTTGCTATGTGACCTCATGAAAACTCTGAATCTTCCTGTGCCTTGGTTTCCTTTTCTGTAAAATGGGAATAATCATACCTAGAACTGTTATGGGAATTAAATGAAATGATATTTTTCATCTTAGTAAATACTCAAAGTGGCTAACTATTACTAATAACATTGTTATTTCACATTGAAATTTCTCTAAGATCCCTCACAGTAGATTCTGTCCCTATACCTGCACTCCAGTTCTGTCCCCCAAGAGAAGTGGCTCTCTTTTTCTGACTAATTAAAATGTCCTATATTTGCCTCCAGGAACCTCTCCTTTTTATAGAATACATTTGTGCCCTCTCATCTGACACGTATCCCAGGCTTTATATTATCATTGAACTGTAGAATGTTTGAGATTAAAAAAACATTTCACTTGAACACTCTTATTTTACAGCTGGTATAATAGAGGTCCAGTAAAGATGAATTATTTATCAAGGTCAGCTTTAGAAGAGAAAGCAGATTAGAACTTGGGCTCCTAATTCTCAGTCCTATGTCTACAACATGATTTAATGGGCTTATCACATAATATTCGTGGTTTGCTGGCTTTTTATTTGAATTCTTCTACTCTCCTATGCTCAGTTGATTTCTAGAGCCAAATCCAGTGACTTTGGTTGTCACAGTGGCTAGGCTCTTGCCATTCTCTGTGATTAAAAAAATGATGCTCAGCCTTGTCAAAATATAATCAGAATGTTTACCAGAAAGATCATCTGAAAATAAGCTACCCATATTATAACAATGTGAGATGGATATGCTGCATTGCAGGATACACTGTATAGATTTTGTGTGGCAGATAAAGATCTTGCTAATGCTGTAATGCCAGTATTTTAGTGACTAGCCATAGATTTATGAAGTCTTGCCCTCTAATTGCAAAGAAAATGCTTTTTATCACCAGTTCAGTCTTTGGGTAAATATTTTAAAGGAAATTTCCATGATATCTTCAGCCTAATAAGATAAATAAGATAAAAGCTCTTATACTGCAGCCACACAAGGCAAACACAATTGGATAAAAAGTAAAAGGCAAGTGAAGAAGTGAAGTCACTCAGTCATGTCTGACTTTTGCAACCCCATGGACTGTGGCCTACCAGGCTCCTCTGTCCATGGGGTTTTCCAGGCAAGAGTACTGGAGTGGGTTTGCTATTTCCTTCTCTAGGACATCTTCCTGATCCAGGGATTGAACCCGGGTCTCCCGCATTGTAGGCAGATGCTTTACCGTCGAGCCACCAGAGAAGTCAGGTGAACTACTGTTAAGTTTGTGTGCAAGATAAGCAGTTAAACAGCTTTCTTACGGCTGAAGAACTAAAACTGTCCCCTCCAGCAGTGTGTTTCTGCCCACATACTGCTATGGACTTGGGCGGGAATAAAATTCAATATGTATATCCTTGGAAGGAGGCAGAAAGAAGAACATGAACTAGTTAGGAGGATGCCTAGCCTTTTATGAAAAAGTTGAATGACTCTTCAATATGTGTTTCATAATTTCTAAAATGCCATGTATTGGGGGACCCCAAGATCACCCCACAGGTACAGCGATTTGACAGCTGGCCTTGCAGAACTCAGCATCTTTGCATACTCATAACTAAGATTCATTACCATAAAAGATGCGTGTTGATGTATGGCAGAGACCAACACAATATTGTAAAACAATTTTCCTCCAATTAAAAATAAATAATTTTTTTTAAAAAGATACAAAGTAAAATCACAAAAAGGAAAAACTGCTTGGGATAAAGCCGAGAGGAAACCAGGTGTTAGCTTCTTAGTCCCCTCCCAGTGCAGTGGATTCCTTCCTTCAGCAGTGAGTTGTGACCACACATGCAAAGTGTCGTCTGGGGCAGCTCTTTAGTGCCTTGGTATTCAGGTTTTTACTGGGGGCTGGTCAATAGGCACTCTCTGCCCACTG
The DNA here is from genome assembly GCA_917880005.1 of Nanger dama. Classification (NCBI taxonomy): domain Eukaryota; kingdom Metazoa; phylum Chordata; class Mammalia; order Artiodactyla; family Bovidae; genus Nanger; species Nanger dama. The sequence continues at coordinate 46,964,412 of CAKJTW010000007.1, forward strand.
CATACCCAAATTCCAGATCCCAGAATAAAGGCAGATATTTAGTATAAAGCACATCACCGCACAGTCTAGACCTACTAAGCTGCCTTTGTCATTTAGGAGAAGTTTTCTATCAGCATAGGAAACTGTTTACTAGCCAAGTTCCCAGATGCCCACGAAGGGCCGATCTTTCAAGCAGACCTTTCTAAGGATAACAGTCTCAGGCCTGCTATGCTAACTCTTCTCTGCACACACTGTTTTCCTCATTCAAACATGTACAGAGGCATAAAAAAGGTGACTCTTGTAATCCCATTAGAAATAAGTCATCTGAACTTCCCTGGTGATACAGTGGATAAGAATCTGCCTACCGGTGCAGGGGACATGGGTTCAATCCCTGGTCTGGGAAGATTCCACATGCCACTGGGCAACTAAGGCTGTGCATCCCAACTCCTGAGTCCGAGCTCTAGGGCTCCAGTCCTTTGGCCACCTGATGCCAAGAGCTGACTCATTGGAAAATACCCTGATGCTGGGAAAGATTGAGGGCAGGACGAGAATGGGGTGACAGAGGATGGGGTGGTTGGAGGGTATCATGACTCAATGGACATGGGTTTCAGCAAACTCCAGGAGATTGTGAAGGACAGGGAAGCCTGACGTGCTGCAATCCCTGGGGTCGCAGAGTTGAACACGACTTAGCAAAAACAGCTAGGGCCCAGGCACTGTACTGAGCCCATGTGCTGCAACTCCCAAAGCCCATGCGCCCTAGAGCCTGTGCTCCAGAAGAGGAGCCACCACAGCGGGAAGCCCGTGCACTGCAGTGAAGAGTAGCCCCTGCTCCCGACAGCTAAAGAAAGCTTGAACACAGCAAGACCCAGAGCAATCAAAAATTAAAAAGAAAACATTCACTTCAAAAAAATGAAAAATAAGTCGTCTGTAGCAAAGAGAGTTTACATGGCTTACCTAACACTGTATCTGGTTAGTTCGCTTGGGTGGCTTTACTGGGGCCACAGGACTGAGGACTCAAATCTGGCTGGTGGTATCTGGGTACTGGGTTCTTCTGCATATTGACCTTCCTGGGGCTACCAAGATGCTGCCAGGACAGGTTTCTTGGTACTCATGTCTGATTCCTGGACTGGGATGTGTTGACTGAAAAAGAAAAGCACAACCTAAAAGGTGAGAATTATGTTTTACTTTGAGGACTTCAAGCCTGAGAGACAGAACTCTCAGATCACTCTGAGAGACTGCTCTGAAGAGGCAAGGGGTGTGGAATCAGGATATATAGGATTTTTTGCAGCAAAGACCAGGTAGTTGGAACATTTAAAAATAACTGTTAATTAAAGAAAACTGAGTTAGTGTCCCTGTGGAGACTCAACGCTGGCATCATGTCCCGGTACCTGTACCTCCCCCTCATTAATACAAATAATGAAAAAATGATTTGTTTTAATCTGTAACAAACTGATTTATTGTGCAGTGACTGTAATATACTAGAATTATATTTGTTAACTCTGCCTCCTCAAACACATATTAGGCAACAATCCCCAAAATAAGTATTTAATTTTGCATCAGATGTAAAGGAGGCTCTGGGTGTATAATTAAGATTATTTTGATGCAGACAGAGAGCTGTTAATTCCCAGCTGATTTAGTATGTTCTGTAATTGAGAAAATGTTCACCAAATTATACTTTTTAGTGATTTACATGTACATTTTATAGGGGACATGTTCTGTGTATAGTGAATAAATTTTATAGTATCACAAAATGTTTTGGATTCCTTAGTTCCTCATTAGGATGTGCAGTTTACTTATACATTGATTTCATCACTTGCATATTATATTTTTGTCTTATTTCTGCTGCATTTAAAACTGTTTATTTGAAGTTATTCACCTAAAAATACAGAAGTGTTTAAGCCTTTATAAAGATTTTGAAAATATAGCAGAATACATCTAAGGGAGATGTGAAATGGAGGTATTTTTACCCCTGCTTCATTTTTTAATATTTCATACTTGCACAAGACCACACAGCAAGTAAGTGGCAGATACTAGTTAGTGTCCATGGTTTTTCATTTGGTTCATCTTTTTAAATCAAATGGGTAAATTTAATAACTTATACAATTAATGCAATGGAATCTAAAATTCACTTGGAAGATTTAATAGATTTATGAACATAATTTAATTACAAAGAGTTTTTGGAACTTTCTTGGTTGAAAAAGAAGTTAAATGTAATCCAAGATCAGCTGTTGACAGCAGCTGTCACTCACTTTCCAATCTAGCTTTCCAAATTTCAATCACATTGTATTGCGTTTTGAACATTCTTGTTTACAAAATCCTGAGATATTTTGAAGTGGGGAGGCTGTGAACTTAAACAGCACAGTGGTAGCTCAGGAGTAACAGTATTCAACTAAGAGGTCTGTCAAAGCTTTTTACACCTGGAATCCCAGGTGTAACTGTCCTCATTGATAAATGAAGTCAGCAACCTATTCACAACTACTGTTATCTATCTGTAAAACATAGCTAGCTGCTATGGAAAAGGTTCCTTTTGGGTTTTCCTATGTCCCTCCTTTAGCAGTGTTGGTTATGTTCATTGTGTTGTTCCTCTCTATTCCTAACAGTTGTTTCACCCTTATGTTAAAGGTGGGATTCTTTTAATATTTGATCTAAAAAGCAAGGTGTGTAAATTGATTTTATTGATAATTGACAGAGTAGTTTGTAAAGAAGTAAAAGGCCTTTTTGTGTCTAGTTTTTTGTAGAGCACATCTCTGAATGCTAGATAATGAAATAAAACTGGTCAAGGATCAAAAAATAAAAATAAATAAAACCAAATATCTAATGGAAAAGGAAATGGCAACCCACTCCAGTATTCTTGCCTGGAAAATCCCACGGACAGAGGAGCCTGGTGGGTTACCGTTGGTGGGGTTTCAGAGTCAGACATGACTGAGCGATTAACACACACGCACACAGATACCTCAGGTTAATGAATTCACTGTTTTTCTATGTATGGGAAGATGCAAGCCTGGGCTGACTGAAATCTTTCCTTTGATACACACCTGCGCTAGCTGGGGTTGGTATCCTGTGTTTACTCATCTCGAGTTTCTTCAGGGTACACGGTCAGGGGTGGCTGTACTGATGGCTTGATGGCTGCAGCATCCTTTGTTTGGTATGTGGCAGGCAGTATTTTTCATTCATACATGGCTGGAACAGCCAGGCCTAGTGCTCTGTCTGTGTGCATGCTCCAGATCACTGTCTTGGGCTTCCTTACAGCTTGGTGATTCCAGACACTCCGGCTTCTTGCATGATGGCTGGCTTCCCTTGGGGCAAACATTCTAAAAGAGCAGAGCAAGATCCTATAGCATTGCTTTGGTTACACTGTTATTTAAGCAAATTACTAAGACCAATGCAGACTTGAAACAGAAGTGAATTAGATCCAATAGCAGGATAACAAAGGATTTGCAACCATCTTTAATGAATACTTACAATAAGTAATTTATCTGATTATCTTAATATCCCTTTCTGTTACAGTTAGCTACTTTGCATGTTTTATTTCTCCCACCAGCCCAAAAATTCCTTAATGTTAAGGACTCACTCTGCCTCAGTGTCCAATTTGATACAGTGTTAAACAGTATTTTAAATAGCACACATTAATTGTTGAATAAATAAATACTATTAAATGTTTACTACTTGCAACCACTATACTAAGTTCTTTATTGTTTTGTTTAATCTTTATGTTAATCTTGAGAGGCATTATTTTTATTTCCATTTTTAGATGAGGAAACTGAGGTATAGAATGGTTAAGTTGTCTGCCTAAGGGCACATAACTAGTGCCAGAATTTAAACTCACGCTGACGCTAGAACGTGGGCTGAATCATCGTGTTGTACTGGTTCCATCAAAGACGGGACTTTGCATGAAGAGGAAATCTCCAAAGAATCTAAATTATGGTATTCTTCTGTGTAGGAAGTTAAAGAAGTCTTAGGAGTATGAAGCCTTTAATTTAGCTCCTTTTCTGGTTTTATTGGAGAAGTGGAGAGAAAGAATGAAGAGAAGGATAAATAATAATAATAGGACCAAAAAGCATTCTAACTGAGTCATGTTCTGTAATCCTGAATATTATTTAGTCTTGAGGCATTTGTAATCTTAAAAACTACTCTCTTAAAAAGAAATGGTGGTGTAAACACAAAACATGAGATAAAGAAAATAAGTAAAAAGTGGAAATATATTCCATACAAGCTTTCAGTTAAATTTGATCCTGAACAATTGATCATTTATATTTTTAACACATTATTAATTAGGAATGTATTAATACAACTTTTGTTGTTGTTTAGTCGCTCAGTCATGTCTGATTCTTTAGTGACTACATGAGCTGTAACCTTCCAGGCTCCTCTGTCCGTGGGATGTCCCAGGCAAGAATACTGGAGATGGTTGCCATTTCCTTCTCCAGGGGATCTTCCCTACCCAGGGATTGAACCCATGTCTCCAGCTTTGGCAGGCAAATTCTTTACCACTGTGCCATCAGGGAAGCCCATATCTTTTGTTACCTAAGCATTATTGACCAGAGAGATTTCAATATTCACTTGCATAACAAATTGATGGCCACAGGTATTAGTTTCTCCAGAAATCCCCTGATCAATTGTGTATTAAAATCATAGGTGCTAAGATATGGAGTCTAAGGGCGAAATGCCTACCTTCTGATATATCTGTCATCAGGAAATAGTTAAGATTAGAAACTTTTTTCCTTGAAACAGTAATGGTGAGGGAGGCCCCACCAAAGCAACAGTGTCACAAAGCACTCTTCTTGAATACTCTCAGAAGAGCTTGAAGAGGAGTACAAAGTATTTGAAAGTAGAGGGTGGAGGGTGATGGTGGAGCTAATCCTAAATACAGAAGAAACAAGCAGGGGGAAGAGAAGTGAAATCAGGAAAGGTGTCCTGGGAAGTGTCTTCCTGGGATGGTGACTGGAATGTACAGGATTATCAGGACAGGTTTCTTACATGACTAGCGGAAAACATAAGGTGATAGCTAGCGACTGACACAGGTTGGAAATATATTTCTCTGGCATAAAAACACCACTGGAGGAGAGAGGTCCTGAGTTCTATGGTGGCTCCATGGACTTAAGGAAATCCAGCTCTTTCTCTCATTATTGCTTTTTACCATAAACTGACACAAGCTAGTTGAGTTCCGCATGATACTTATGGGCTTTTTGATAAAGAGTAACTTGGTAGAGAACAGTAAAAACAGCTGCTTTGTCAACTTTCCTACCAGGTGATATGAAAGCAAGTCAAAAAACAAATACTGCCACAAACAGAGACATCTATTAACAACATTTACTTATAAACAAGCATAATAGTTTCTGTTATATAAGCTTCCCTGGTGACTCAGATGGTAAAGAATCTACCTGCAATGTGGGAGACCAGATTTCCAGCCCTGAATTAAAAGATCCCCTGGAGGAAGGCATGGCCACCCACTCCAGTATTCTGTCTGGAGAATCCCATGAACAGGCAGGCTACAGTCCATGGGGTTGCAAAGAGTCGGACACAATTGAGTAACTGAACTTAGCACAGTCAATTCAACTAAATCTCTACTCCTATCTCCTCTAATCTCCAATCTCAACAGTAGTGAAAATTCAATCAAGGCAAGCATGCCAACATTCCAGAAGCAGGAATGTTATCTAGATAGCTGATATCAGTCAGTTCAGTCCCTTGGTCCTGTCCCACTCTGCGACCTCATGAATTGCAGCGCACCAGGCCTCCTTGTCCATCACCAACTCCAGGTGTTCACTCAAACTCACATCCATTGAGTCGGTGATGCCATCGCCATCTTATCCTCTGTCGTCCCCTTTTCCTCCTGCCGCAAATCCCTCCCAGCATCAGAGTCTTTTCCAATGAGTCAACTCATCCCATGAGGTGGCCAAAGTATTGGAGTTTGAGCTGTAGCATCAGTCCTTCCAAAGAAATCTCAGGGTTGATCTCCTTCAGAATGGCCTGGATGGATCTCCTTGCAGTCCAAGGGTCTCAAGAGTCTTCTCCAACACCACAGTTCAAAAGTATCAATTCTTCAGTGCTCAGCCTTCTTCACAGTCCAACTCTCACATCCATACATGACCACTGGAAAAACCATAGCCTTGACTAGACGGACCTTTGTTGGCAAAGTAATGTCTCTGCTTTTTAATATGCATCTAGATTGGTCATAACTTTCTTTCCAAGGAGTAAGCATCTTTTAATTTCATGGCTGCAATCACCATCTACAGTGATTTTGGAGCCCCCAAAATAAAGTCTGACACTGTTTCCACTGTTTCCCCATCTATTTCCCTTGAAGTGATGGGACCGGATGCTATGATCTTTGTTTTCTGAATGTTGAGCTTTAAGCTAACTTTTTCACTCTCCTCTTTCACTTTCATCAAGAGACTTTTAGTTCCTCTTCACTTTCTGCCATAAGGGTGGTGTCATCTGCATATCTGAGATTATTGATATTTCTCCCAGCAGTCTTGATTCCAGCTTGTGCTTCTTCCAGCCCAGTTTCTGGTGATGTAATCTGCATATAAGTTAAATAAGCAGGGTGACAATATACAGCCTTGACATACTCCTTTTCCTATTTGGAGCCAGTCTGTTGTTCCATGTCCAGTTCTAACTGTTGCTTCCTGACCTGCATACAGGTTTCTCAAGAGGCAGGTCATATGGCCTGGTATTCCCATCTCTTTCAGAATTTTCCACAGTTGATTGTGATCCACAAAGTCAAAGGCTTTGGTATAGTCAATAAAGCAGAAATAGATGTTTTTCTGGAACTCTCTTGCTTTTATGATGATCCAGCAGATGTTGGCAATTTGATATTTGGTCCTCTGCCTTTTCTAAAACCATCTTGAACATCACGGAGTTCACAGTTCACATAATGCTGAAGCCTGGCTAGGAGAATTTTGAGCATTACTTTACTAGCGTGTGAGATGAGTGCAATTGCGCGGTAGTTTGAGCATTCTTTGGCATTGCCTTTCTTTGGGATTGGAATGAAAACTGACTTTTTCCAGTCCTGTGGCCACTGCTGAGTTTTCCAAATTTGCTGGCATATTGAGTGCAGCTCTTTCACAGCATCATCTTTCAGGATTTGAAACAGCTCAACTGGAATTCCATCACCTCACTAGCTTTGTTCATAGTGATGCTTTCTAAGGCCCACTTGACTTTACATTCCAGGATGCCTGGCTCTAGGTGAGTGATCACACCATCATAATTATCTGGGTCATGATGATCTTTTTGTACAGTTCTTCTGTGTATTCTTGCCACCTCTTCTTAATATCTTCTGCTTCTGTTAGGTCCATATCATTTCTGTCCTTGATCAAGCCCATCTTTGCATGAAATGTTCCCTTGGTATCTCTAATTTTCTTGAAGAGATCTCTAGTCTTTCCCATTCTGTTGTTTTCCTCTGTTTCTTTGCATTGCTCGCTGAGGAAGGCTTTCTTATCTCTCCTTGCTATTCTTTGGAACTCTGCATTCAGATGCTTATATCTTTCTTTTTTCTCCTTTGCGTTTTGCCTCTCTTCTTTTCACAGCTATTTGTAAGGCCTCCTCAGACAGCCATTTTGCTTTTTGGCATTTCTTTTTATTGGAGATGGTCTTGATCCCTGTCTCCTGTACAGTGTCATGAACCTCCGTCCATAGTTCATCAGGCACTCTGTTTATCAGACTGGCCCCTTAAATTTATTTCTCATGTCCACTGTATAATCATAAGGGATTTGATTTAGGTCTTACCTGAATCAGTTCAGTTCAGTTCAGTCGCTCAACATGTATGACTCTGTGACCCCATGAATCGCAGCACACCAGGCCTCCTTCTCCATCACCATCTCCCGGAGTTCACTCAAACTCACATCCATCCAGTCGGTGATGCCATCCAGCCATCTCATCCTCTGTTGTCCCCTTCTTCTCCTGCCCCCAATCCCTCCCAGCATCAGAGTCTTTTCCAGTGAGTCAATTCTTTGCATGAGGTGGCCAAAGTACTGGAGTTTCAGCTTTAGCATCAGTCCTTCCAAAGAACACCCAGGGCTGATCTCCTTCAGAATGGACTGGTTGGATCTCCTTGCAGTCCAAGGGACTCTCAAGAGTCTTTTCCAACACCACAGTTCAAAAGCATCAGTTCTTTGGCGCTCAGCTTTCTTCACAGTCCAACTCTCACATCCATACATGACCACTGGAAAAAGCCTTGACTAGACGAACCTTTGTTGTCAAAGTAATGTGTTTGCTTTTGAATATGCTGTCTAGATTGGTTATAACTTTCCTTTCAAGGAGTAAGCATCTTTTAATTTAATGGCTGCAGTCACCATCTGCAGTGATTTTGGAGCCCCCAAAATAAAGTCTGACACTGTTTCCACTGTTTCCCCATCTACTTCTAGTGGTTTTCCCTGCTTTCTTCAATTTATGTCTGAATTTGGTAATAAGGATTTCATGATCTGAGCCACAATCAGCTCCCTGTCTTGTTTTTGCTGACTGTATAGAGCTTCTCCATCTTTGGAGAATATAATCAGAATATAATCAATCTGATTTCAGTGTTGACCATCTGGTGATGTCCATGTGTAGAGTCTTCTCTTCTGTTGTTGGAAGAGGGTGTTTGCTATGACCAGTACGTTCTCTTGAAAAACTCTATTAGCCTTTGCCCTGCTTTATTCAGTAATCCAACGCCAAATTTGCCTGTTACCCTAGGTGTTTCTTGACTTCCTACTTTTGCATTCCAGTCCCCTATAATGAAAAGGACATCTACTTTGGGTGTTAGTTCTAAAAGGTCTTGTAGGTCTTCATAGAACCATTCAAGTTCAGCTTCTTCAGCATTACTGGTTGGGGCATAGACTTGGATTACCATGATATTGAATGGTTTGCCTTGGAGACGAACAGAGATCATTCTGTCATTTTTGAGATTGCATCCAAGTACTACATTTCAGACTCTTGTTGCCCATGATGGCTACTCCATTTCTTCTGAGGGATTCCTGCCCACAGTAGTAGAGATAATGGTCATCTGAGTTAAATTCACCCATTCTAGTCCATTTTAGTTTGCTGATTCCTAGAATGTCAACATTCACTCTTGCTATCTCCTGTTTGACCACTTCCAATTTGCCTTGATTCATGGACCTGACATTCCAGGTTCCTATGCAATATTGCTCTTTACAGCATCGGACCTTGCTTCTATCACCAGTCACATCCACAACTGGGTATTGTTTTTGCTTTGGCTCCATCCCTTCATTCTTTCTGGAGTTATTTTTCCACTGATCTCCAGTAGCATATTGGGCACCTACTGACCTGGGGAGTTCCCCTTTCAGTATCCTATCATTTTGCCTTTTCATACTGTTCATGGGGTTCTCAAGGCAAGAATACTGAAGTGGTTTGCCGTTCCCTTCTCCAGTGGACCACATTCTGTCAGACCTTTCCACCATGACCTGCCCATCTTGGGTGACCCCACACAGCATGGCTTAGATTTATTGAGTTAGACAAGGCTGTGGTCCATGTGATTAGACTGACTAGTTTTCTGTGATTGTGGTTTCAGTGTGTCTGCCCTCTGATGCCCTCCTGCAGCACCTACCGTCTTACTTGGGATTCTCTTACCTTCGACATGGGGTATTTCTTCATGGCTGCTCCAGCAAAGCACAGCCGCTGCTCCCGACCTTGAATATGGAGTAGCTCCTCTTGGCCCTCCTGCGCCATGCAGCCGCTGTTATCAGACAGTTTTAAAACCAAAAACCTGACCTTGTTTAGAAATCAAGCCTTAGGCACCATTTCTAAAGGTTTAAACATTGCATTCTTTTACTCTATTCTTACAAGGGTGGGGAGGGTCTCTAAAAGATTTTAGAGACCAAGCTGATATTTTAAGTATCTTTATGTGAAACAATGAGAATTCTTTTCTGGCATTCAGTATACTGGTTAGTGGACTTTTAAATTGCTGATATCTGTTGGATCATAGAAAAAGCAAGAGAGTTCCAGAAAAACATCTACTTCTGCTTTTGACTATACCAAAGCCTTTGACTGTGTGGATCATAACAAACTGCAGAAAATTCTTCAAGAGATGGGAATATCAGACCTCCTTACCTGCTTCCAGAGAAACCTGTATGTAGGTCAAGAAGCAGTGATTAGAACCATACATGGAACAATGGACTGGTTCCAAATTGGGAAAGGAGTATATCACAAAGCTGTATATTGTCACTCTGCTTATTTAATTTATATGCAGTGAACATCATGTGAAATGCTGGGCTGGAGGAAGCACAAGCTGGAATCAACATTGTCAGGAGGAATACCAGTAACCTCAGATATGCAGATGACACCACCCTTATGGCAGAAAGTGAAGAGGAACTAAAGAGCCTCTTGATGAAGGTGAAAGAAGTAAGTGAAAAAGCTAGCTTAAAGCTCAACATTCAGAAAACGAGGATCATGGCATCCGGTCCATCACATCATGGCAAATAGATGGAGAAACAATGGAAACAGTTACAAACTTTATTTTCTTGGCCTCCAAAATCACTGCAGATGGTGACTTCAGCCATGAAATTAAAAGATGCTTGCTGCTTGGAAGAAAAGCTATAGCAAACCTAGACAGCATACTAAAAGCAGAAACATTCCTTTGCCCACAAAGGTACATCTAGTCAAAGTATGGTTTTTCCAGTGGTTAAATATGGATGTGAGAGTTGGACCATAAAGAAAGCTTAGCGCTGAAGAATTGATGCTTTTGAAGTGTGGTGTTGGAGACGACTTGAGAGTCCCTTGGACTGCAAGGAGATCAAACCAGTCAGTCCTAAAGGAAATTGGTCCTGAATGTTGATTGAAAGCTGACGTTCCAATGCTTTGGCCACCTGATGTGAAGAACTGACTCATTGGTAAAGACCCTGATTCTGGGAAAGATTGAAGGCAGGAGGAGAAGGAGACAACAAAGGATGAGATGATTGTATGGTATCACTGACTGGATGGACATGAGTTTGAGCAAGTTCTGGGAGTTGGTGATGGACAGGGAAGCCTGGTGTGTGCTGCAGTCCATGGGGATGCAAAGAGTTGGACATGGCTGAGCGATTCAACTGAAGTGAAAACCCCATTTCTGAAATTCATGGAGAACATTACCAGAGAATCTGGTGTTGGTCCAGATTTAGATGACAGAAACACTTGGAGTAGTCACTTCCAGGACGGGTTTTTCAGTTGGAACATTAGCAACAACCTCTGGAGTATGCACTTTACATTAAAATTTTAGTTGACTGTAACTGGGCTATAGTTTATCATAACTAGAACAAATAAAATCTTTTAATTTCATTTGATTTGTTGCCATTCTCAAACCATGGATTACACACCCTTCTGTTTAGATTCCATTGGCTGGAAGTTGGTAATGTGGTCACATTCAGCTTCAAGGGAGGCTGAGAAGTATAGCCTTTTCTAGGAAGCCCTGTGCCCAGATATCATATATGTTACTACCAACGGAAAAGAGATGAGTAGATACTTTGTGAACTCTGCAAGGCTTCTAGTGCCAGGGATTCACAATGGTTGCTCAATATTTCAACTTACATGGCAATAAAGTCCTTACTCCACCCTCAGCCTACGGGAAACTTTCCAGGTATGAGAAATAGTCCCATGTTTTCCCAGAAATGTATCTGGGATGTGGCAATGGCTTAATGGTGGATAGATGTGTGAAGGCAAAAATTTCTTCTTCCATCAGTTCTCTTATGTCCCAGGTTGTATTAGGATCTTGCTGCTAAAAGTGTGTCCATGAATTAGCATCTTCTGCTAATCACCTGGAAGCTTGTTTACAGTGCTGACTCTACACTTCGCTGTACAGCAGAGTTGGGTACAACATTGTAAATCAACTATACTTCAATTAAAAATAAAATTCTGATTCTGCATTTTAAAAAGACCTACATATGGTTCTTAGGCACAGTCAAATTCAGATGTTTCCTCCTGCTTATCCAACACAGATGTACCCAGACACACTATGACTGGGGGTAATGTGTTTCCTTCAGCAGAACTACTTAGAGCACAAAAGAAAGTCTGGGAGAACTCACAGACAACTGATGTATTATCACTTAGATCATAAATAACTCATTTTATATAGATTAGCTTATTATTCTATGCAAAAAGCAATTAACATACATGGTTTTTTGGTCTTTCAGAAGAAAGTAGCAAGAAGAATATGTTAGGAGTGGATCTGTTTGGTAATATATAACATGATAAATATAATTAATATTACTGTGTGTTATACACAAAAGTTATTAAGGGAGTAAACCCCAGGTTCAGTCATGTCTAACTCTTTGTGACCCCATGGACTGTAGCCCGCAATGCTTCTCTATCCATGGGATTCTCCTGGCAAGAATACTGGAGTGGGTTGCCATTCCCTTCTCCAGGGGATCTTCCCAACCCAGGGACTGAACCCTTGTCTCCTGCATTACAGGCAGATTCTTTACTGTCTGAGCCACCAGGGAAACCCGTGTTATATACAGAAGTTGTTAAGAGAGTAAATCTTGAGTTCTCATCACAAGGAAAATTAAAAAAAAATTTTTTTATCTTTTGCACCTATATGAGATGATGGATGTTCACTAAACTTATTGTAGTCATCATTTCATGGTGTATGTAAGTCAAATCATTATGCTGTACACCTTAGACTTATACAGTACTCTATGTTAATTATATCTCAGTAAAACAGGGAGAAAAGAAAAGATGTAATAAAATTCTTTGCATTACACATTAAAAAAAAGTGTGGATCTGTATAGATGATGCAGCTCTGGATAATTATTTTTCCAACTTTGTCATACTTGTCAAAATTTTTTTTAATGAGCATAAACTATTTTAAAGTAGAAAAAAATGGTGTTTGAGAATAATATGGAACAGATTTGTTTTAGCTTTAGCAATCAGTTATATTGCTTCCTGAGAAATAAATCTCTAACTGGTCTGGAAGAGAGCAGCAGTGGCATGGGATCATTGTGTATCCACCCAAGGCAAGCTTCTGCCATTGCCAAAATAAACTGCTTATTCACAGGAGATGGGCAGTGCTTATTTTGGAACATTACTCTTAATTGCTGACTTCTGCAACTCAAAATTTTAGTATCATTTCCTAACTTTGCTTTAAATGTATTTTCATCTTGAAACTTGGCACAAAGTTTTAATAAAATTTTCTTTTTGTAATTGAAATGATTCAATTCACTAACATTTATTGCATAACTGAAGATTACACAGCTCTATATCATTTTTTTTTTTTTTTTTGGGGGGGGGGGTGTAAAAGGAATCAAAAGACATGGTCCCTGCACTTGGGAACTCACTTTGCAGAACTATCATGAAATTAGGATTTAAGTGTGTGAAGTAATTTCATTCTGAATGAGTATTCCTGTAACTATATATACTTTTTTTTTCAAAAGCCCATGATATATCTGATCCATGTGATATAAAAATAAGAATAAACTCTAGCTTTAAAGATCAGATGCATATAGAGTAAGATAATAGAAGATAAAATACTTCTATTAATAAGGTAATAAGATAAGATAATTATCTTAGAAGTAAGATAATAATTTCACAATAGCAAATATGGGAACATATTGAAGGTACTGGGTCTTTCTCCTGCTGCCTCTGAAGAAAGATGAAGAGGGGCAGATGAAGGGAGCAGAGAAAGCACTGGGTTTCCTTAATAAGTTCTTGGCAAGACCTCTTATAGGAGAGCTTACAGTGGAAACTTAGCTGACTTTTGAAACAGCTAAACTGAGTTTCCCCAGAAGAAATTTTTACTATAGTGGTGGAATTAGATTGTCAAAGATTAATGAGGAAGATGCTACATTCTATCAGGATTTTAAAAAATAAAGCATCTGCACAGGATGATTCAGGTAGAGGATGTGGGGTGGGAGGTGGGAGGGGGCTTCGGCATTGGGCGATTGTGTTCACCTATGGCTGATTCGTGTCAATGTATGGCAAAACAAATACAGTATTGTAATTAAAAAAATAAATAAATTTAATTAAAATTAAAAAAAAATAAAATTAAAAAAATAAAGCATCTAATTCTCTGACATTTTAATTTGTGTACTGATTGAGAAGTAAATTTTTATGTGTAATATGATTTTAAAAATATTGCCTGCCATATCAGTAAATAAAAGATGTTGCAACCAACAAACCACCTGTCACCTATCAGTTCAGTTCAGTTCAGTCATGTCCAACTCTTTGCAACCCCATGAACCACAGCACACCAGGCCTCCCTGTCCATCACCAACTGCCAGAGTCCACCCAAACCCATGTCCATTGAGTCAGTGATGCCATCCAACCATCACATCCTCTGTTGTCCCCTTCTCCTCCTGCCCTCAATCTTTCCCAGCATCAGGGTCTTTTGAAATGAGTCAGCTCTTTGCATGAGGTGGCCAGAGTATTGGAGTTTCAGCTTCAACATCAGTCCTTCCAATGAATGCTCGGGACTGAGCTCCTTTAGGATGGATTGGTTGGATCTCCTTGCAGTCCAATGGACTCTCAAGAGTCTTCTCCAACACCATAGTTCAAAAGCATCAATTCTTAGGAGCTAAGCTTTCTTTACAGTCCAACTCTCACATCCATACATGACCACTGGAAAAATCATAGCCTTGATTAGATGGACCTTTGTTGACAAAGTAATGTCTCTGCTTTTTAATATGCTGTCTAGGTTGGTCATAACTTTCCTTCCAAGGAGCCAGTGTCTTTTAATTTCATGGCTGCAGTCACCATCTGCAGTGATTTTGGAGCCCCCAAAAATAAAGTCAGCCACTGTTTCCACTGTTCCCATCTATTTCCCATGAAGTGATGGGACTGGATGCCATGATGTTCGTTTTCTGAATGATGAGCTTTAAGCCAACTTTTTCCCTTTCCTCTTTGACTTTCATCAAAAGGCTTTTTTTTAGTTCCTCTTCACTTTCTGCCATAAGGGTGGTGTCATCTGCATATCTGAGGTTATTGATATTTCTCCCGGCAGTCTCGATTCCAGCTTGTGCTTCCTTCAGCCCAGCGTTTTTCATGATGTACTCTGCATATAAGTTAAATAAGCAGGGTGACAGTATACAGCCTTGATGTACTCCTTTTCCTATTTGGAACCAGTCTGTTGTTCCATGTCCAGTTCTAACTGTTGCTTCCTGACCTACATACAGGTTTCTTAAGAGGCATGTTCCCTGAGGGATTCAGAATAGAGAAAAGGAAGCTACTAGCCCTAGATAGTTAAGGTGCCCATCAAAGGAATGACTTCAGTGAGCCCATACTCTCTCATCTTCCTATACACAGAAAAACACTAAATTCATTAACTTGCTGCTGCTGCTGCTGCTGTTAAGTCACTTCAGTCGTGTCTGACTGTGTAACTCCATAGACGGCAGCCCACCAGGCTCCCCTGTCCCTGGGATTCTCCAGGAAAGAACACTGGAGTGGGTTGCCATTTCCTTCTCCAATGCATGAAAGTGAAAAGTGAAAGGGAAGTCACTCAGTCGTGTCTGACTCTTCGCGACCCCATGGACCACAGCCTACCAGGCTCCTCTGTCCATGGGATTTTCCAGGCAAGAGTGCTGGAGTGGGGTGCCATTGCCTTCTCTCTCTCATTAACTTGAGATACCTAGTTTTCTTTAATTTTTTTGACCTTGCCTTGCAGTGTGCAGGATCTTAATTCCCTGACCTGGGTTCTAACCCACAACCCTGGCAGTGAAAGTGTGGAGTCTTAACCACTAGATCACCAGGGAAGTCTCTGTTTTTCTTTAATTAACAGTAATCTTTTGATGTTCAAACTATTGCAAAACTCCTATACATCCTGGCTTCTCCCTTACCTCTTGGAGTAGTCCGTCAGAGCCATCTGAGAGAATACTTCCCGTCTTAAGTTCTCAGTTTTGTTGGCCAGATAAAATATAGCTCCCAACTTTTAGGTGTGCATTTTTTTTCAGCCAACAATAGCCTTGTTCTTTATATTTTTGCCCCCACACTAATGGCAGAAAGAGAAGAGGAACTAAAGAGCCTCTTGATGAAAGAGGAAAGTGAAAAAGCTGGCTTAAAACTCAGCATTCAGAAAACTGAGATCATGGCATCCAGTCCCATCACTTCATGGCAAATAGATGGGGAAGCAATGACAGACATTATTTTCCTGGGCTCCAAATCACTGTGGATGGTGACTTCAGCCATGAAATTAAAAGGTGCTTGCTCCTTGGAAGACAAGCTATAGCAACCTAGAAAGTGTATTAAAAAGCAGAGACTTTACTTTTCCAACAAAAGTCCATCTAGTCAAAGATAATTTTTCCAGTAGTCATGTATGGATGAGAGAGTTGGACCATAAAGAAGGCTGAGCACTGAAGAATTGATGGTTTCAAACTGTGGTTCTAGAGGAGACTCTTGAGAGTCCCTTGGACTGCAAGGAAATCATACCAGTTAATCCTGAAGGAAATCAATCCTGAATATTCATTGGAAGGACTGATGCTGAGGCTGAAGCTCCATTACTTTTGCTACCTGATGCAAAGAGCCAACTCACTGGAAAAGACCCTGATGCTGGGAAAGATTGATGGCAGAAGTGGGTGACAGAGGATGAGATGGTTGGATGGCATCACCGACCTAATGGACATGAGTTTGAGCAAACTCTGGGAGATAGTGAACGACAGGGAAGCCTGGTGTGCTACAGTCTATGGGGTCACAAAGAATCAGACATGACTGAGCAATTGAGCAACCGTATTTTAAAAAACAAAACCAGAAAATTAACACTTTTTACTTTTTAGTTACAAGAAATTCCCACTCAAACAAGCTTCCTTATTAGAAAGAAAAATGTAAGTCAATGCTACACATAGTTCTGTAAGTTATAGAAATATAACATACAGTGTTACAGAATTCTGTACAAATGGGCGTCACATAAACTAGTAAGTTGTTTAAAACAGGTACATTCTCTCTCACTTAGTCTCAGGTTCTCCATATCTGTCTCATTTTCATCTCTTATTTTCTTACTCATCGTTTTGCAAATGGCTGCCTCAGTCACTGAGCTGGCATGGCTTTGTCAGTCCAGTACTCACCATGGCCTAGCAACAACTTCTGTGTTTTATGATTTGAATTCATGATGGAGGGAATCTGATTGGTCCAGGCCATCTGTTCAAGTCTCTGATCAGCTAGTGGATTGGCTGCCTGTTGTGATGAGCTGATAACCTGGTCCAGTCAGCCATGACTGGGAGGTGGAGAGACTGCATGTAATGTGGTAGTTTCCCTGTTCTTGTGGGCATATCCTTATTTCACTCAAAGTATATAGAAAGGAATAAATTGTATTTGGCCTTAGCAAATCTAAATCCATAAAATGACGTTATAGAAGACAATTCCCATGAAATAATTAAATAGTGTAACTTGACTAAATTACCAAGTAAATAGTATGACAAATGCCAAGGGCTGAGAGTTCAGCATGATCTATAGTGATTGGAGAAAGTGTATAACAATATCAGATGTGGAAAAGCTAAAGGAGATTGCCAGATATTCCTCCCCACCCCCATCCCCAGGATGTTCCTTGAGTAATAAGTTTTAGATTAAAATTAACATTAAATTGTCCAAAGAATTCTGGTTTGAGATGGCTGAAGAAACACATGCCTAGGAAGAAAAATATATTAAAAATGAAAACAAAAATAGCACAATGAAAGAAATGGGGTGGGGGAGTTGTTGGTAGACAAGAGATTTCAAGAAATTTCTGGAAAATGTAAAATGGGTTAATGAGTGTTGATTGATGAAGCTGAGTAGAGGAGGCCATAACCTAGAACACGCTAGGGTGCTGACCATCTGGAAGAAGCCCAGACAGGCTCTAGACTTTGACATAAGAGGTACAATAGGGGATGGGACTGAGAAATTGGACTGAAAATGTCTGTAGACAGCCATTAACCCCAAGTGAAAAACTGGAGGGTTCAAATAGTCTTAATAAACTGCCTAGGAAAAACTAGGGCAGATGACTAGAAAACGTTCCCAGGGTAAAGGCCTCCTTATTCTGGCATTTAAATGGTCCTAGAGTTACAAGACTCAGTAGGTAAAGAATCTGCCTGCAGTGCAGGAGACGTGAGTTCTATCCCTTGTTTGGGAAGATCTCCTGGAGGAGGGTGTAGCAACCCACTCCAGTATTTTTGCTGGGAGAATTCCATGGACAGAGGAGCCTGGCAGGCTACAGTTCATGGGGTCGCCAAGAGTTGAACACGACTGAAGTGAATTAGCATGAGTACAGTTACAGCTGGCTTCGTGCCTGCACAAACTTTACTTCCCATTAACTAGCCCACCTATATATAGCTCCTAGAGTCTTTCTACTGTAATATTTTTTTAAAAGTTTTTATTTTGGCATAATTTTAAATTTATAGAAAAGTTAGAGGAAAGAACTCATATACATTATACCCAGTTTCCTGTAGTATTAATAAGTTAATATGTTTACTTTTTACTTTCTCTTTTCTTGACAAATAGGTAGATTTTAAAAAATGAGGCATCATTTTTAAGGTGTATTTCCATTAATGTATATTTCTTTAAAATATTAAATACTCCAGTGTGTATTTCCTTAAAATATTCTTATATAAACAGGAAATTGATTAAAAATCAGGAAGTTAACATTGACATATTATCTAGTTGTTGATCTTATTCAGATTTTGCCAATTAAAAAAATGTCCCTGTTAGCAATAGAAATTTCCATCACATTGCATTCCGTTGCCATGTCTCTTTTTGTCTCTTTCAGTGATGACCAGCTTCATAGCCTTTGTGTTTCATGGTATTGACATCTAAGATTACTCTTCAGTTATTTTGTAAAATGTCACTCAGTTCTGGTTTGTCTAATGTTTCCTTATGATTAAATTCAGGCTCTACTGGCAGCAAATCACAGAAGGAAGAGACTTTTCTCAGTGCATCTTATCAGGAGGCATCTGTTGTTAGTTTGTCCCATTATTGCCTAAATCTTAATGTCAACAGCAACTAAGGATCAATAGATATCAGATGAAGGTCTCTAACATGAAAAGACAAACCTGAGATATACTAACATGAAGAAAAAAAAGAAAATTCAGGGAACGGAGGTATACTTTAGAATAGGAGAGATTTTCCAGTTGGTAGCTTCTGAGTTGTCAAAAACAAAAGGTAAACTATAAAAGATAAATATCAAAGGTATAAAAGGTAAAAGGTGTAAGAGGTAAAATATAAAAGGCATAGCAGATCAGTGAGTGCTGGGATCATGTAATAAGACCAGATTTGCTGTATCAAACAACAGAAAATCACTTAAAAAATCAGAGGTTGACAACGTAGAAGTTTCTCACTTGTATAAAAAGAAGTAGATAGCTCTGAGGTGATTGGTGACTTCAGTGCATCACCAGGAATGTTAGCGTGTTACTTGCCTATTCTATCATCTAGTAGATGCCCTCTGTTCTCAAGGCCCCTCACGGAGAGGGCAGTGGCACCCCACTCCAGTACTCTTGCCTGGAAAATCCCATGGGTGGAGGAGCCTGGTGGGCTGCAGTCCATGGGGTCGCTAAGAGTCAGACACGACTGAGCGACTTCACTTTCACTTTTCACTTTCATGCATTGGAGAAGGAAATGGCAACCCACTCCAGTGTTCTTGCCTGGAGAATTCCAGGGACAGGGGAGCCTGGTGGGCTGCCGTCTATGGGGTCGCACAGAGTCGGACACGACTGAAGCATAGTCCAAGATGCTGCTGGAACTTTAGCCATTGTGTCTGAATCAAGGTCAAACAAGAACCATTTTTTTTTTTTTTTTTTTTTTGGAGTGGGGGTTGTTACAGTGTCAGCTGTCTTTAAGCAGCTTTCCCATATTTTTGTTTACATCTGTTTGGCCAAACCTACATGCAAGGAAAGCTAAGAAATGTAGTCCTTTATTCTGGGCAGCAATGTGATCACATAATAATTACGATACTCCTACTAAAGAAGAGGATATTGGTATTGACTTAGGCAGCTAGCAGATTCTGGTACCTAGTTTAATAGGCAGCATAATTTCCACAGCAGAAAGGAGATGCAACTCATTAAGTATCTAGCACATACCTGCTATATGTATGCTCAGTCATGTCAGACTCTTTGTGACCCCATGGACTGTAGCCCGCCAACCTTCTCTATCCATGGGGTTATCCAAGAGTATTAGAATGGGTTGCTAGAAATGGAGACATTTCTATCTCCACTAGTACATACCTAAGAGGATATGTTTTTGTACACATAGTCATAACAGTTTAAAATTTCAGAAATCTAGTGACTGAAAAAAAGAACAGTGTAATTCTAAGCAAAACAAAACATGTTTAACAAATACATAAAAAGATGTTTAACCTTGTTTACAAAATTAGAGGATGACAAATAAAAATGAAGTTTTTTCAGAATCAGCTTGGAAAAATTAAGATATTGAAAATATCTTATGTAAGTGAAGGTTTTGAACAAGTATAAGTATAAAGAAAGTCAGCCTTTTGGAAGGAAAATTTGGCAGCACTTACCAAAATATGAATGTATTGGTTTTCTGTTGCTGCTATAACAAATTACCATAAACTTTAAAGACTTTATATATATTTAAAGCACACACAGATTTATTACTTTAAACTCTATAGGTCAGAGTTTAGTATGGCTCTCACTGGATTAAAATCAAGGTGTCCTCTGGTCTGTTTGTCTTTCTAGAGGCTTTAAGGGAGAATCTGTTTCCTGTTTATCTCCATTTCTGGGACATTCAGTTCCTTGCAGATATGTCTGAGGGCTTCATTTTCTTGCTGACTGTCAGCTTGGGGCAGATCCAGAGTCCACTTGTGGTCTTTGGCTCAGGGTCTTCATCCATTGTCCTCAAACCAGCTGTGACGGCTCAAGTCCCTCTCACACTTCACATCTCTTCCTTCTTCTGTCCCAGCTCTGACCCAGTTGGAAAAGTCTCTTTACTTTTAAGGACACGTGTAATTAAATTGGGCCCAGACAGATAATCCAGGATAATCTCCCCATCTCTAGGTAGGTAACCTTAATCATGTCTGCCAAATCCCTTTTGCTATGTGAGAGAATGAATTCTCAGGTTCTAGGATTAGAACATGGACATCTTTAAGAGGAGGTGGGAAGCATTACTCTGTCAACTTCCATAAAGTATACACTATGCTGTATCTAGAAATTACACAGAGAACTGCAACAGACACCTGAAAACCTGAGGTTAGGGGGTGGGAAGACAGAGAAAATGTAAGACTTACAAAGAATAATTATCATTAACTCCTTCAAACTTACCAGCAGCATGAGATGCTAAGGAAAATATGGAGAAAGGCTTTCAAAGTTGTCTGGGGAAATTTTTAAATCCAGATTATTGCTATGCTTAACCAAACTATCGATTGAATTTGGGGGGAAGGAGGAAGGGCATTTTCAAATACTCAAGAATTATAATTTTTCCTCTAACACACCTTTGCTTAAAAAGTTACTTGAGGTGGATTTCACCAATAAGAGAGAGTAATCCAAGGAAAAGGAAGATGGGGGACACAGGAAGCAGAGAAAAAAAGTTCCAGGATGGTTGCTGGGCAGCAGCCCACGGAGAACCCAGCCCACACTGGAACGGGAAGATCGAGGACTCCAGATAGAAATGGTTTCAAAAGACTTCAGGGTGGGAGAGACTAGCCCACAGAGGGCTTGAAAGTACTGAGGCTATAATAAAGGTACAGAGTGCATGCGTGCTTTAGTCACTCAGTCATGTCTGACTTTTTGCGACCCCATGGACTGTAGCCTGCCAGGCTCCTCTGTCCATGGGATTTCCCAGGCAAGAATACTGAAATGGGTTATCATTTCCTTCTCCAGGGGATCTTCCTGGCCCAGGGATTGAACCTGTGTCTCCTTCACTGGCAGGTGGATTCTTTACCACTAAGATGCCTGGGAAGCCCAAGGTAGAGAACACATGGTCCAAAGTGAAAGCAACATGTTCTGATTTAAGTAACTGATGAAGTGTAAAGACCTCAACTGTGTTTAAACCACAGTTTTTTACTAACCGTGTTTTAACCACTCTAAGCAGCAGAGAAGTAGTCCCTTTTGTATGAAATACTGCATCCAGGGCAGTGGGACTGTAGAGGAGAGTACAATGCCTGTGTACACATCACACCTGGACATACTCATATGTGATGACTGTGTGGGAACATGTCTGGAAGGATCCCTGCTATGATGGTAATAACGATTGTAATTGGAGATGGGATTTGAGTGATTTCTTTTTGTTTATCTGTGTTTTTCAGTTTTCTAACATGATCCTCTGTCAGCTGTTTGAGTTAGATGATATCAATGATTTTTAAAAACAATGTAAAGAATATTGTGTCATTATTATGTGGAAAAAACATAATGGAGATAGAAAATATGTTCCAATGTCTAGCTTCAGTGCTAATAAGCAAACTGGGACAACTGGTCACCCTCTATCCTGTTGAGACCTAGCAGGACCAGCAAAGAGGTCAAAAGCATACAAAGGGCATTCCGTGCATACGTTCAAATTGACTGTGTCTTAAATTGCCAAGTACTGTGCCAGGCACAGGAAACAGAAACGAGATATAGTCTCTGTCCTGAAGATACTCCAAGTCAGAGAAGGAGCAGACCAGGAAAACTTCAGTCTCATCACACGGTGAAGAGTGCTGTGCTTCATGTAAACATGGAGTGCCCTGGAACCCCAGAAAAATGGAAGCCCCCTCAAACCAGGGAGGGTCCTGTGCTGCTTCTTGTAGGAGATAACCCAAGACGTGTTCTCAAAAGCAAACAGGAACAAGCCAGATGGAAAGGGCATTCTTGGCAGGGCAGTGGTGTACACTGTGGGTTGGAAAGACCATGGTGGACTTCCCTGGTGGCTCAGTGGTAAGTAATCTGCCTGCCAATGCAGGAGACACGGGTTCGATCCCTGATCCAGGAAGATCCCGCATGCTGCGGAGCAACTAAACCCGTGCGCCACAAGCATTGAGCTGGTAGCCTAGAGCCCGGGATCTGCAACTGTTGTGCCCACGCGCCCTAGAGCCTGTGCTCCACAAGCAGAGACGCTACCACAGTGAGAAGCCCGTGCACTGCAGCTAGGCAGTAGCCCCACTCACTGCATCTAGAGAAAAGCCTGCGTGTGAGGGCCCAGCACAGTCAAAAATAAATAAATAGCATTGCTTTCCAAAAAGGAAAGACCAGGGTGACCTGTAGCTGCTAGTGGCGTGAGGGGCTTAGAGCCTCGGGGGCATGTGATTCTGGCATGGCAGGGAGGAGAGGGGGTTGTGAAGAGGCTACAAAACCTACTAAAGTGTCTGGGCTTTTACAGCATTTACTCTGCTGGTTGCGTATGAGATGGAGTGAAAGGGAATGGGATCAAGGTTATTTATGATGTGAGGGTTTAGAAAGAATATATGTGACCCTCGTGGAAGCCCCTCCCAACCCACCCTGTCTAATCAGATTCCTCTACCTCCCCTACCCTCTCATTACACCCTACCTGTTTCCTTCTCAGTACTTCGATTTCTCTTCTTAAACTATTTTGATCACTTACCTGATTATAGTCTTTCTCCTCCATTAGGCTGTAAGCCGCACAGGACAAAGACTGTGTCTGTTTTATCCACCAATGCAGTGCATATGCTGCTGCTATTGCTAAGTCGCTTCAGTTGTGTCCGACTCTATGCGACCCCATAGATGGCAGCCCACCAGGCTCCCCCGTCCCTGGGATTCTCCAGGCAAGAACACTGGAGTGGGTTGCCATTTCCTTCTCCAATGCATGAAAGTGAAAAGTGAAAGTGAAGTCACTCAGTCATTTTCGACTCTTAGTGACCCCATGGACTGCAGCCCACCAGGCTCCTCCACCCATGGGATTTTCCAGGCAAGAGTACTGGAGTGGGGTGACATTGCCTTCTCTGATGCAGTGCATATAGCTTGCACCTAAAGAGTTGTGGGCACTCAACAACTGCCCAGAAAAAGGCAGCAGCTATGGAGGTGGAAAGAAGGCAGATTTAAGAGTTTAGATACAGACTAGACAGAACCTGGTAATTGATTGATTTAGAGAGTTGTGCCGGATTGAGTGCTGGAGTTGGAGAGCATAAAGATGAGTCTTCCAGGGGCCTGACTCAGGAGACATCAGACTCAGCTGGTGGTGGTTGGGTGAGTGTGGGTGGGGTGGAAAGGAATGGGTTGGGGTGAGACTGTGTTCTCACTAGAGAGCAATTGCAACCCGGAACTCACCCCACCGGTTTTACTCCCCTGCCTTCCTGCTTTTTCAGTGATTCTTAAACTTTGCTGCACCTTAGAATGATGTGTTAAAAACATGACGTGGGGGACTTCCTTAAATCAGTGAAATCTGTCTACCAGTGAAGATAGGGATAGAGCCTCCGAATTTTTAAACTTTTAAAATATCGATATTCCAGTGAGCACCATTGTCCCATGAGTTTCCAGATGAGCAGTCCCCTTCCTGTCCTTTGTCTGGAAACCCCAGGCTTATCAGTCATCTCACTCTGCCAGTTCATGGCTGAGCCATCAGCTGGCTTCCATTCCTCTTCACCAGGGTTGGGTCCTGGCACTGAAACCCTTCTACAAATATTTGTGCTTTTAACCTGCTACTGCCTGGCATGTATGTCACCTCTGCCAATATTTACACTTGTAGATGACTATACTTAATGCTTAATGGTGTGTTCAGCTTAAAAGGTGTAAAGGATATGAATTACTTGAGTTTTCCTGTTTCCTTTTGAATCTTGGAAAACATCCAGATGGTTTTCTATAGCCCTTATTTACTTTCTTCAAACATTTCACAATAGACCCAATGACGCAATACTCAATTTCTAATTTCTTGCCAATAACCAGGAAGCATCTTGTGGGTTGGTGGTGTGGCGAGGAAGAGGGATAGCATGTTGTGTAACATTGTGTACCAACACAAAATTGGGCTGTGGTTATCTTCTGGGATAACCCCTGGTGGTTTTTCAGTATGGACATGACTACAAGTGTCTGTGGTTTTTCAGGACCCAAGATGAATTACTGAAAGTGATGAGGTCCAAGAATGAAACTTCATTGCTTGAAAATTAATTTTAAAAATTAATAGGGTGGTTTTTTTTCTTCAGAATCTATACATGATTTGACAGTTGAAAAGTGTTTGCATCTTCAGTTCAGTTCAGTTCAGTTGCTCAGTCATGTCCGAC
The DNA here is from genome assembly GCA_917880005.1 of Nanger dama. NCBI lineage: Eukaryota > Metazoa > Chordata > Mammalia > Artiodactyla > Bovidae > Nanger > Nanger dama. Next base: position 46,989,397 of record CAKJTW010000007.1, read on the forward strand.
TCTCTGCGACCCCATGAATTGCAGCACGCCAGGCCTCCCCTGTCCATCACCAACTCCCGGAGTTCACCCAGATTCACGTCCATCGAGTCTGTGATGCCATCCAGCCATCTCATCCTCTGTCATCCCCTTCTCCTCCTGCCCCCATTCCCTCCCAGCATCAAAGTCTTTTCCAATGAGTCAACTCTTTGCATGAGGTGGCCAAAGTACTGTAGTTTCAACTTTAGCATCATTCCTTCCAAAGAAATCCCAGGGCTGATCCCCTTCAGAATGGACTGGTTGGATCTCCTTGCAGTCCAAGGGACTCTCAAGAGTCTTCTCCAACAGCACAGTTCAAAAGCATCAATTCTTCGGCACTTAGCCTTCTTCATATACTTTCCGTATTTGGTTTCTACACACATTCTTTGATCCTGAAGACAAATTTTGTACTTGGAGACTTTGATTTCTTCTATGGCGAAGCTTCTGGAGGATCTTCCCTAGTGGCTCAGATAGTAAAGAATCTGCCTGCAATGCAGGAGACCTAGGTTTGATTACTGGGTCAGGAAGATCCTCTGGAGAAGGGTATGGCAACCTACTCCAGTATCTTGCCTGGAAAATTCCATGGACAGAGGAACCTGGTGGCTACAGACCATGCAATCACAGAGAGTCAGACACAACTGAGCAGTCTCTCCCCAGGGCTTGGTTTGGCACTGCCTGGTCCAAAATGACTTCTGGGTCCTCTGGTGGCTCAAACGGTAAAGAATCTGTCTGCAGTGCAGGAAACTGGGGTTCGATTCCTGCGTTGGGAAGATCCCCTGGAGAAGGGAACAGCTCCCCTCTCCGGTATTCTCCATGGACAGAGGAGCCTGGCAGGCTACAGTCTATGGGATTACAAAGAGTCGCAGACGACTGACAACTTTCATGCACAAAGCTTCTGGAAGTGCTGCTGGGAGGAGAGATGGCTCATTTTCAGGGTGAGCCTAGTGAGAGGGCAGAGAAAACTCTTGCAAGGGGCTGGAGCCCCAGGTGCAAAGCTGGGAGGCTGGATTTGGTTGGAGGAGCTGCAAGTGATGGGATGACTGGCTTGTAACAGTTAAGGTTAGGTGAAAGGCTGGAATGAAGAGGTGGGTGGGCACAGGGGTCTCATGCACTCAAATGACATCCCTACAGCCTGCAATTACACCTTCCTCTTCTGCATCCCGCACATCCAGCTTCCCAGAGTGAAGTGTTAGTCACTCAGTCATGTCTAATTCTTTTCAGCGCCATGGACTATAGCCCACCAGGCTCCTCTGTTCATGGGGTTTTCCAGGCAAGAATACTGGAGTGGGTAGGCATTCCATTCTCCAGGGGATCTTCCCAACCCAGGGACTGAACCTGGGTTTCCTGCATTGCAGGCAGATTCTTTACCATCTGAGCCATTAGGGAAACATAGTGAAGATGTGATCATTGTGCTTTTCCCTTAAACAACAAAAATAAAACAAAAACTTCACTATGTTTTCCAATAAGACCAAATTCTTTAGACTCCCTCAGTCTAGTTGTGAGACTTTCCCCCTGCTTCTTTTTTTAAAGGCAAAGTGTAGAATACAGAAAACAATAAAAACCCAAGGACAATGCAAAAGGCACTGGAGTTCCAGGAGACGTTCCACAAGGTGACCTAACCAAGGCCATTTATTTTGCACAAACAAGACTGCACAGCCTCTTTGACTTGAACATGTCAAATTCCTTGCAAAGAATTTTGCCTTTGGGAAAATCCCTGAAAAGTCCTTCAGTGTTTAAGTCCCTTAAAGAGTCAAGCAATGCTTGCACTTCAGAACATGTGGATTATCTGAAAATATCTTCTGATATTGACTTCTAATATAATTCCACAGTGGTAAAATTACAGACTCTGTATTTTAGTATCTTTAGACCATGAAATTTTTGCACTTTATTTTATGTCCCTGGATATGTCCCAGCATATCCTAGTTTATAGTCTATGGGAACTTGAACAGAATTTGTATCCTACTGTTGTGTGAAAATTGTATGAATCTTAATCATGTTGAATTTGTTCATAGTGCTTTTTAAATCTACTATATCCTTCTACTTCTCTGTGTATTCATTCTATTAACTTTTGAGAGTTTGATATTGAAACTCCAACTAAAAATCTTAATTTATTTACTTAAAAATAATTGTAATATATAGTGGAACTATATGTAACCTTGTTCTGTATTTTCCAAGTCTATGGTAAATGTGTTACCATAGTTTCATAATTTAAAAAATAAGAAAGGAGGGGGGAAGAGAAGAAATGCTAATCAAGCGGGTTATTACAAGAAAGAAGCAAGATCTGCTATTTAAGACCTTGCTTCTTATACCAGTCTTATTCTTTGGCCAGTTTTGTCATTTTGCAGATGTTCCTTACTCTTTTAAACCTCCATGTTTTTGATGAAAGGAGCCCTCCCTCCCCCCCGCAAGAATGCCTGTTCTCCATCTCTACTTGGGAAGGCTTATCATGTTTGAGGACCTAACTGAAATGTGATTTCCTTCATCCAACTGCATTGTCATTCCAGGTAGAAGTGCCTTTTATCTGTACTTGATTAGAGTTTAATATTTTAAAACTTTAATTAGAGTATAATTTACATGAATTGGACAAAAAGTTTGGATTTTTCTGTATGATGGTACAAAAACCTGAACAAACTTTTTAGTCAACCGATATTTCCTAAAAGTAAGTGTACAGGTTGATGAAGTTTCATAAGCTGAACACACTTGTGACGCCAAGAACCAGAATGTCACCAGCACCTAGGAAACCCTTTTTCCCATCCCCAGTCCCATCCAAGGGTAACAACGGTCAACAGGTCAGGACACAGATTAATTCTGAACTTCATCAAAGCAGGATCACAGCTGCTTTTTAAGAGTATATACTCTCTCATATCCATATCTTTCCCCTAATATTATGTTTGTGAGATTCATTCATGTTGTTGTAGTATTTGTGGATGATTCGTTCTTGTGGCTGTATAGTGTTGCATTGTGAGAATATACCACAAGTCAGTCATGGATTCTACTGTTGATAGCCTATTTGCTACTTTGAACGTTCTAGTATACACCTTTTGGTGAAAGTATGTATGCATGTTTGTTGCCTGTGAACACAGGAGTAGAGTTGTGGGGTCATAGGTGCACATAAATAGATACTGCTAGACAAATTTCCCACATGACTGCCTCACTGTACACACACACCACTGATGCATGGGAGTTCTAGTTGCTCCACATCCTTACTGTGACTTGATATTTCCATCCCATCCATGCACTGAATATGCCTTCCAAAGAGTGTCTACCACAGAGTTTCTATTCAAGGCGACAAAGAGACCCAGGTCAATGTATAAAGTAGAACAACCCCTCCCTCTCTTCAACTTTTCTGCCTTGTGAGGTGGTTTTTGTTTTGGTTTGTTTGTTTTGTTTCGAGTATTTGAGAAAAAAAAATTTCTTCCTTATTTTAAAAACTAAAGAGAGCATAGGAAACCTTCTGATGTGCTGGAAATGTTCTATATCTTACACAGTATGATGGTTACATAAGCTTGAATGAACATAAACATGAATGAATTAAAAACTAATACAGCATCAACAAATTTGTATACCTTTCTCCAGTCCCATCCCAACGATCAGTGTAAAGAAGAGACTTATGTGAATACATATTCAGAATAGGTTCTTGCCAGGCTGGGGAGGAGATTAGTGATTTGAATGTAACCCCGTCTGGAGGTTCTCAGAGAAGCAGACTGACCACTTGCAACATGGTGCTTATTTTTCTGCCTCAATTGTCACTCTAAGTTTACCTGATGGAAAAGGGGAGAGGAATCAGTGTGCATTTCTTCCAAAGACAAGTTGGTTCTAAATGAAAGGGTGATACTGGTAAACTCTTCAGCTTCCTTCAGATATCATGTTTGTGCCTTGTTTACTCCACTGCTATTTGTACTGGGTACCCGAAGCCTAGAGTTCTGGAATAAAACAAAGATCAAGCATAGATGGAGAAGTCTAAAAAAAACAACTGTAAGGTGTCATTTTTATTTTATTTTTTGTCCCAAAACAATATTGCCACCTATTGGTAGAAAAGGAGAACTTTATTTCAGTGTTTTAATTGGCGAGCCATAATGATTCAACCATGGATGAAAATAAGCTGTATTAACTCGGCATTTTCATCCTGACCTGCTCCCACCAACTTTCACAAGAGACAGAGCTCATAGAATTCTTAAATGTCACAAAATCAAGTACTTGATAGGACATTATGAATCCCTCCAGAGAGCTGGCATCACTGCCTTCTATATTTGCTTGAGAGAAATTTTTGTTGTTTCATTGTGAGCTATCATTCCATATAACAATATTTTAAGATCAAGAAACTACTTTTTCTGTCACATGTGTTAGTAAATTCTCCCAGTAAATCTCACATTCATTAGCAGAGATGTGTCGTCAGACTGTTGTGTTTAAAATATTGTTTTGTTGAAAGTTTTCACTTTTGTCTCAGACTCAAAGGGATTGTTAACAAAATGATCCACTTGTTATATACAAATAAATAAATATTGATAAATATTTATTAAGTATTTATTAAATAATATTAAATATTAATAATATTTAATATTATCAAATATTTATTAAATAATATTATTAAATAAATAATACCAATATTTATCAGAAGATTACCTGCCTTACTTTCAGTATACTAATACTGAAAGAAAAAAAGAAATAGAAACAGCAGAGGAAACATCACCAAAATGGGTTTTGACCAACATCCAGACTCAAAGAGCACTCGGAAGTCCATGACACAGCACATCTGGAGTCCTAACTGGGAAAAGGTTCCAGGCAGTGCATCAGCTCTGTGGGTGGGACTTCAAAGACTGAGTTCCTGCTTATAATCCTAGGATGTAAACTGGATATCATTATCAGTCTGTGAGCAAACTGCAGCTCTGGTTTCATGTTCAGTTCACTTCAGTCGCTCAGTCGTGTCTGACTCTTTCCAGCTCCATGGACTGCAGCATGCCAGGCTTCCCTGTCCATCACCAACTCCCTGAGCCTACTCAAACTCTTGTCTATCACGTCAGTGATGCCATCCAACCATCTCATCCTCTGTCGTCCCCTTCTCCTCCTGCCATCAATCTTTTCCAGCATCAGGATCTTTTCCAATGAGTCAGTTCTTCGCATCAGGTGGCCAAAGTATTGGAGTCTCAGCTTCAGCATCAGTCCTTCCAATCAATATTCAGGACTGATTTCCTTTAGGATGGACTGGTTGGATCTTCTTGCAGTCCAAGGGACTCTCAAGAGTCCTCTCCAACATCACATTTCTAAAGCATCAATTTTGGTGCTCAGCTTTCTTTATAGTCTAATTCTCAATGGTCTAACTATGAGTTAGACTATGGTCTAACTATGACTACTGGAAAAACCATAGCTTTGAATAGACTGGCCTTTTTGGCAAAGTAATGTCTCTGCTTTTTAATATGCTGTCGAAGTTGGTCATAACTTTCCTTCCAAGGAGCAAGCATCTTTTAATTTCATGGCTGCGGTCACCATCTGCAGTGATTTCGGAGCCCCCCAAAATAGTCTGACACTGTTTCCACTGCTTCCCCATCTATTTGCCATGAAGTGATGGGACCAGATGCCATGATCTTAGTTTTCTGAATGTTGAGCTTTAAGCCAACTTTTTCTCTCCTCTTTCACTTTCATCAAGAGGCTCTTTAGTTCTTCTTCACTTTCTGCCATAAGGGTGGTGTCATCTGCATATCTGAGGTTATTGATATTTCTCCTGGCAATCTTGATTCCAGTCTGTGCTTCATCCAACCCAGCGTGTCTCATAATGTACTCTGCATATAAGTTAAATAAGCAGGGTGACAATATACAGCCTTGATGTACTCCTTTTCCTGTTTGGAACCAGTCTGATGTTCCATGTCCAGTTCTCATATTGCTTCCTGACCTGCATATAGATTTCTTAGGAGGCAGGTTAGGTGGTCTGGTATTTCCATCTCTTTAAGAATTTTCCATAGTTTGTTATGATGGTTTCATGTTAATGCTGTTTATTTTGTCTTAAAACTTGAAATGTTGTTAAGCCTAGGGCTTGGTAGGCCAGCTCTCCTCCAGTGGCTCAACAATCTCAAGAATGTTCCACCATCTTATCTATGGTGCTACAAGGCTTGCACTCACAGTAGGCAGTCACTCAAGCCACTCATATCAGGGCAATGTCCAGGCAGATTAGAAGTAAGGTCAGAGGACTGTTCTGCTTTGTCTCTGAAGCCTAAATAAGACTATTTATTTAATTTCCCTAACAGACATTTAGCAAAGTCTACTTTCTTAACTTCAATTTATTACATTTTACTGTTTTTCTTTTAATTGCTGGACAAAGTTTTCCCTTAGCATGAAAATGAATGCTTTTAAAAATCATAATTAGGGGAAAATTACATTCTTCTCTGATAATATACTAACATGTCAACAGTAATACTAGTTGCATATCAAAGACACCATAAAACAAAAATTGCACTAGTGAAAGTGTTCTGAAGACACAGAAAACTTGGCAGTTTAAATTTTTAGTGCATCTTTTTCTTGTGTTTTGTTTGTTTGTGTATTAATTTGCCAAACATTTATGGTTGTTGTTTTTCGGTCACTAAATCGTGTTAGACTCTGTGACCTCGTGGACTAAGCACGCCAGGCTTCCCTGTCCTTCATTGTCTCCCAGAGTTTCCTCAGATTCATGTCCACTGAGTTGGTGATGCTAGATAATCATCTCATTCTCTGCTGCACCCTTCTCCTTTTGCCTTCAGTCTTTCCCAGCATCATGGTCTTTTCCAACGAGTTGGCTCTTCACATCAGATGGCCAAAGTTTTGGAGCTTCAGCATCAGTCCTTCCAATGAATATTCAGGGTTGATTTCCTTTAGAATTGGCTGGTTTGATCTCTTGGCAGTCCAAGGGATTCTCAAGAGTCTTTTCCAGCACCACAGTTCAGAAGCATCAGTTCTTTGGGATTCAGCCTTCTTTATGGTACAACTGTCATATCTGTACATGACTACTGGAAAAAACATAGCTTTGACTAGATGGACCTTTGTTGATAAAGTGATGTCTTTGCTTTTTAACACACTGTCTGGGTTTGTCATAGCTTTTTTCCCAAGGAGCAGAATCTTTATTTCATGGCTACAATCATCATCTGAAGTGATTTTGGAGCCCAGGAAAATAAAGTCTATCACTGTTTCCACTTTTTCTCCATCTATTTGGCATGAAGTGATGGGACAGGATGCTGTGATCTTAGTTTTTGAATGTTGAGTTTTAAGCCACCTTTTTCACTCTCCTCTTTCAACTTCCTCAAGAGACTCTTTAGTTCCTCTTTGCTTTCTGCCATTAGAGTGGTATCAACTGCATACCACTTGTTGATATTTCTCCTGGCAATCTTGATTCCAGCTTGTGATTCATCCAACCTGGCATTTTGCATGATGTACTCTGCATATACTGGAGGAGGGCATGGCAACCCACTCCAGTATTCTTGCCTGGAGAATGACATGGACAGAGGAGCCTGGCAGGCTACAGTCCATGGGTTGCAAAGAATTGGACACAACTGAAGTAACTGAGCATGCACACACCCTGCATATAAGTTAAATAAACAGGGTGACAATATACAGCCTTGTCAGACTCCTTTCCCAGTTTGGAACCAGTCAGTTGTTCCATGTAAAGTTCTAACTATTGCTTTTTGACCTGCATACAGGTTTCTCAGGGGACAGGTAAGGTGGTTTGCTATTCCCATCTCTTTAAGAATTTTCCACAGTTTGTTGTGATCCACACAATCAAAGGCTTTCATGTAGTCACGGAAGCAGAAGTAGATGTTTTTCTGGAATTCCCTTGCCTTCACTGTGATCCGACAAATGCTGGCAATTTGATGTCTGTTTCCTCTGCCTTTTCTAAATCCTACTTGTACATCTGGAAGTTCTCAGGTCACATACTATTGAGACCTAGCTTGAAGGATTTTTAACATAATGTCGTAAACATTTATTAGGAACTTACTATATGTTAGCACTTAGCTAGAAGCTGGGAATACAAAGATTAATGTGACAGTCGGTGCCCACTGAGAGGCTGTACTGTAGGCAAGTAAGACAGACACAGAGATAGTATTAATTGTAATACTGTTAATACTTTGTGGAAAGTATTGTTAGACCTCTCGGCCTCTTTCAGGGAACCGTCGCCCAAATAATCTCCAGGACTCAGACTCGATGCAAACCGCAAGAGGATTTATTAGGCCAGCGCACCGGGGTTCAATCACCACCAGGGGAGAACGAACCCCGAACATTTGTTACAGAGCAGTTTTTAAGCACAAAACCCACAAATGGGTACAGCTAGGGTGGAGTGACCTGATTGGTGTACAGGTCTTGACATTTTCAGGGATAGGTTTATTTGTTATCAGGTCGACATGGCTGGACGAGCTGCATTTTTACTGTTAACCCGTTCTCTGGAAAATAATTTCCTGGAATGGTTTTTGAGATAAACATCCCCCGGAGGCTGCATGCCTTAGATATGAGCCCCTTACACATTCTTGAGATAAAGGTTTGTCTTAAGATTAACAGAAAGGCCTGTTTCCCTAAGGCTCTAGTGAAACTTTAACCTTTATTTTTATCCACCTTTCCTTTCATTCCCTCTTCTTTTAGTTTGGATTTCAATCCTGAAATCATGGGCCTAGGTCTCCCCGAGGAAGTGCTGCATATTGTTGTCTTAGCATAAGCACCTGCACAGCACTTATCCGGTCTCGGGTGAACGAGATTAACCGGTTGAGAATACAAGGCCCTATAGTGAGGAGGAGGAGTAAAATGACCAGTGGCCCCATTAGGGTGGATATGTTGTAGGGAACCGCCTGGGGTGGAGCTATTGTGGCTCCTGTTGCTGTTATTTTTTTCTTTTTCAGTAGGAGCCGGCTCCTGGGGATTTAGAACTGGGTCAGGACCGATAGATTGGGGGGTGGAGAGTCTATTTTTAATCTAATGGAGAATAGGAGGCCATGGTAACGGCTTTTATATAGCCGTAGGCCCCACAAAAAACCCCTGATCCATTCTGTAGTTCGCCTCTGTTTTGCCCTATCAGAAAACTGAATATGGAGCGGATTGCACCATGACTTGCATTTATACACATCTTGATGATGCGTATAATTGGCCTTGACTGTGATAAGGTCCCAACTAGAAGACAGCCCCCAGTAAACATCACCCATAGTCTCACAATCCCAGTGTTGACAATAGAAATCATCTACATCCCCACAATTGCTTAAGGCTCGTTCCCTATGGAGCCCTGGACATACATACAGAGTATAAGTTCTTAGCACACTCCTGAATTGATTGGCGCAACCGAGGGAGTCAGAAAGGTCAAAGTCACCAGGGTCAGGGGTGAATATCTGGGGAGCTTCGTGAAGGTCAGAATGCCCTTCAAGGTCCCATCCAGTAGGCGTTCCTACTGCCAGTTGACAGAGGTCTGGGTACAGGTCTGGCTACCAGGCGGTTGGTGGGACGATGTTAGTACTAGACCATACGACCCTTCTTGCCTGTGAAACTACTTGCCAAGTCAATTGCTGAGGCTGGTGGGGATTTGACTCTCTCACAGTTGGGAGGATCAGGAGGAGGGCTGCAAACCCGAGGATCAGCAGAGTTTGAGCTTTAAGGGGTGAGAGGTACGGTGTGCCTTCCATTGAGGTGGCGGTTCCGGAGCGGCCTTGACGTGGGAGGCGTGGGTCCAGGAGGAGATTCCGTCGACCTTGACGGCAGTGGGGGTGGTGAGCAGGACGATGTAGGGTCCCTTCCACCTGGGCTCTAGGTTCTGCTGCTGGTGTCGGCAGACATAAACCGAGTCTCCCACTTGGAACGGGTGGGCCTCTCCTGGGGTGCCAGGTTGATAAGCTTCAGCGAGCTTGGTCCACACCTCTCTGGGCCAGTTGGAGTCCTTTGAGCCTGGCATATAGATCACCATTATTCAAACTGCAGGGATCAAACCCTTCTCTGAGTGACAGTATAGGGGGAGGAGCCCCGTATAGAATTTCGAAAGGAGAGAGACCGAAACGGGAAGGGGTGTTCCGTACTCGGAACAAGGCTAAGGGAAGGAGCACCATCCAGTCAGTACCGCCAGTCTCCAAGGACAATTTAGTTAGGGTCTCTTTTAGAGTCCTGTTCATCCTCTCTACCTGTCCTGAACTCTGGGGTCTGTATGCACAATGTAATTTCCAATTGGTCCCCAGAAACTTAGCTACTTCCTGGCTTACTTGGGCTGTAAAAGCTGGCCCATTATCTGACCCTATCATCTTTGGAGCCCCAAACCGCAGGAAGATTTCTTCTAAAATTTTCTTGGCCACCGTTAGTGCATTTTCGTTTTTGGAGGGGAAAGCCTCTACCCACCCCGAGAAGGTATCTATAAAGACCAATAGATATTTGTTGCCGTACCTCGCGGGCGTACTTCTGTGAAGTCCACTTCCCAATAAGCCCCCAGCCTGTCTCCGTGCAGCTGCTTACCTTGGCTCGCTTTGTTCTGGCTGGCATTCACCTCTTGGCAAGGCTTGCAATTCTGGACTACCTGTTCAGCCAATTTGACAAGCCCCGGCACCTCGTATCCTTCTTCGAGAAAGCTGCTTCCGTCCGTATACCACGTCACCTCAGCATCCTGAAGCGGCTGGTCGGATAGATCTTTGCGGGTCCCATGTACGTCAGCCAGCACCTCTTAGCAATTGTGCGCCACCTTGGCTTGGCCAGGGTCTGGTAGCAGCATGGCAGGATTAAGCCCAGTTGCTGGTGTGAATTTGATCCGTTCAGAGTTCAGGAGTAATGTCTGATAGTGGGTCACTCTGGCGTTGGTCAGCCATCTCTCGGGGTTGTCAAATCACACTTTCTAAGGCGTGGGACGCGATGACGATCAAGTTCTGTCCCAAAGTCAATTTATCTGCATCTTTTACTAGGACTGCCACGGCAGCCACTGTACGCAAACAATCAGGCCAGCCGGCAGCCACAGGGCCCAGGCCACAGGCCGGTTCCATGGCCCCAGCTTTTGAGTGAGGACCCCTTTGGCGATGCCATTATTTTCTGCCACATAGAGATGGAATGGCTTGTTCATGTCTGGGAGTCCCAGGGCAGGAGCTGACAACAAGGCTTGCTTAATGTTGTCAAAAGCCTTTTGTTCACTTTCTCCCCAGACGAAGGGGTGTACTGCCCTTTGTCAGTGGGTACAAGGGGGCAGCCATCTCCGCAAACCCCAGAATCCAGAGCCTGCAGAATCCTGCAGTGCCCAGGAACTCCCTGACTTGCCGAGGGTTCTCGGGAGCTGGTATTCTAGCCACCGCCTCTTTTCTGGCCTCCGAAAACCATCGCTTCCCGTCCTTGATTTGGTACCCCAGGTAACTGACCTGCTGCCGGCAGATCTGGGCCTTTTTGGCGGAGGTGCGGTAACCGAGAGATCCAAGCTCGATTAGTAAGGTCTCAGTCCCCTTCCTGCATTCTTCTTCAGTGTCAGTGGCCAGGAGCAAGTCATCTACATATTGGAGCAGAGTTTCCTGGGGGGTTGGTGGCACGGAAATGTGTGAGGTCCTGGTGGAGGGCTTCGACAAATATCGTTGGCGAGTTTTTGAATCCTTGTGGCAGCCTGGTCCATGTTAGCTGTCCGGAGAGTCCTGTAAGGGGGTCTTTCCACTCAAAAGCGAAAATAGGCTGGCTGACAGGACTGAGTTGGAGGCAGAAGAAGGCATCTTTTAAGCCCAAATCAGTATACCACCTTCGGCTGGGGGAAGTGTACTCAACAGATTGTAGGGGTTGGGTACCGTGGGGTGTAAGTCGGTCACCCGCTTGTTGACCTCCCTCAGGTCCTGCACAGGCCGGTAGTCGCCTGTTCTGGGTTTGCAAACTGGGAGCAGAGGGGTGTTCCAGGCTGACTGGCACTTTATTAGTATTCCTAATTTGAGGAGCCGCTGGATATGAGGGCGGATCCCATCTCTGGCCTCTCTGCTCATCGGGTACTGATGGACAGATACGGGAGTAGAGGTGGCCTTGACTTCCACCACCACCGGGGGCTGCCGGACCGCCATCCCCATGCCTGAAACCTCAGCCCAGGCTAGAGGGGTTTTAGTCAGCCATTCCTGCATATCAGTGGTCTCAGAGGAGGGGGAGGGGCTTTCAAACAGCCTGTGTTCATCTTCCAGTTTTAAGGTCAGAACCTGTAGTGGCCTCCCCTTCCCGTCTGTCACTGTGGCACCTTCAGTGTGGAAATGGATCTGAGCCCCCACTTTTGTGAGCAAGTCCTGTCCTAACAAGGGGTAAGGGCATTCAGGGATCACAAGGAACGAGTGGGATACCCGGCCCACGCCGAGATCCACTGTTCTTCGGGTAGTCCATGGATACTGCCGGTACCCTGTAGCGCCCTGTACCCAAGCCTTCTTTGTAGACAGTGTCCCTTCTGACTGTAACAGGACCGAATGTTGGGCTCAAGTGTCTACCAAGAACTGCACAGGCTTCCCCTCCACCTTGAGAGTTACCCTAGGCTCGGGAGGGGGTCCAAGCCCCGTCTCCCCTTATCTTCTTCCTCGAGAGCTAGGATCTTGTCAGGAGTTGAGGGCCTTCCCCTCTTTCTTTTGGGGCAGTCTCTGAGCCAGTGCCCCTTTTCTTTGCAGTATGCACATTGGTCTTTATCTAGAGGTGGCCTAGTTCCTGCTTTACTCCCCTTGCGGTCTTTCTCTTCAGCCCTATCTCTCCCTTTTCCCTCTCTAATTACCGTGGCCAAAATCTTAGTTAAGTTTCTCTCTTGTCTCTTTTCTCTCTCTAGCTCTCATTCTTCCTGTTTTTTCCTTCTTTTCTCTTCTGTCTCCCTCTTATTGAATACTTTATCTGCTTCCCTAACCAGATCCTGAAGGCAGAATCCTTGTAACCCATCTAGTCTCTGTAATTTCTTTCTGATGTCTGAGGCTGACTGGTCAATAAAAGCCATTGCTATAGTTGCTCTATGCTCCTCGGACGTGGGGTCATAAGGATTGCATCATCTAAATGCCTCCATTAACCTGTCTAGAAACACAGTTGGTGACTCAGTGGATCCTTGAGTCACTTCTCTTACCTTGGCCAGATTCATGGGGCATCTTGCAGCCCCTCGGAGACCTGCCACCAGAGCCTGGCGATAGACCCTCAGGTGCTCCCTACCTGCCGGGGAATTGTAGTCCCAGTTGGGTCTCGTCAGTGGAAATCCAGCATCTATCTCATTGGGTAGTGCCGTGGGGCGCCCGTCGTCTCCGGGCATGTTTTTCCGGGCCTCCAGCAATACCCACTGTCTCTCCTCGGTTGTGAGGAGAGTCTGTAACAATTGGCAGTCATCCCAAGTGGGCTGGTGTGAGAAAACAAGGGATTCTATTAGAGAAGTCAGCGCTTGTGGATTATCGGAAAATGAAGGGTTATGAGTTCTCCAATTATAGAGGTCTGAGGCAGAAAACGGCCAATACTGGAGCAGCTGATTTCCATGGTTATTGGAGGGGCCGTACTCCCGGAGGGGAAAGATGGTAGAGGATTCTGGGGTAGCCGCTCAGCGGCTTCGCGTCCCTGCCACTGGGCCCAAGTCCCCCTCGTCCGGGTCGGGCTCAGACGGAGCAGTTGGCTGGGTTGCCGGGGCCGGGGGAGTGGGTCCGGCGAGGGGACTAATGCCGGCAGATAGGGCGGGGGGAGGGTTCAGGAGCAGGAGATTGGTCTGAGTGTCCGGGTATATGTTTTTGGCAGGAGCTTTTGCTTTTTCTTCTTTTTTCTTTGCTGGTTTCAAGGCTAGAATCCCCACAGCGGGTCTTGACGTTGTTCCTGTGGAAAGAACAAAGGGCCGGACCCATGCTGGCGGGGGAGAGAACCAGGTCCTCCCATACTATAACATAGGGCACCTGGTCTGGGTGTCCGTGAGGTCCAGGGGTAAAAACTACAGCCTTGACTAGGCTGACCTGTTCTAAGGAAAAGAACCTTCGGGTGGCCACCCTGTCTGAAAGCTGGGCCATTCTACTGAGCACATAGTCTGCCACTTTCCCTTCTTAACCCTTACTAATAGGTTATGTGCCCTGGGCCTTAACTTCAGTCCAATGACTTGTTGTCAGTGACAAAGGGGTTGTCACAGTCTGTCCCATCGTCAAGTCGTCTGGGGATGCCACAGGAAAGATAAGTTAGAAGAGAGACAAACAAGACAAAAACGGAAAGAGAGAACGGCCGCCGTGTGTCTGACCAAAAACAGAAGAAACTACAGATGGGAGCACCGCCTGAGGCTCTGCCTGATTCAGACGAAGCGGGATCAAACTGAACCCTCCTTCCAGACTGACGTCTTGGGCGTCCCCAAGGATCGTCACAGATCTGCCTCCCGGGCAGATTTCAGAAAATTCAGAAAACCAGAGTTGGACAGACGTGCAAGCGGTACCTCAGTTCCGAGTGAAAACAGAGTTAGCACAACAAGAACACACAGACAGCTCGAGTGTACCTCCGAATCCGGGAGTCAGGGAGATCTGAGATGGGCGAGGGATTCTGGACGAGCCCCCAAATGTTAGACCTCTCTGCCTCTTTCAGGGAACCATCGCCCAAATAATCTCCAGGACTCAGACTCGATGCAAACCGCAAGAGGATTTATTAGGCTGGCGTGCCGGGGTTCGATCACCACCAGAGGAGAAGGAACCCCGAACATTTGTTACAGAGCAGTTTTTAAGCACAAAACCCACAAATGGGTACAGCTAGGGTGGAGTGACCTGATTGGTGTACAGGTCTTGACATTTTCAGGGATAGGTTTATTTGTTATCAGGTCGACATGGCTGGACGAGCTGCATTTTTACTGTTAACCCGTTCTCTGGAAAATAATTTCCTGGAATGGTTTTTGAGATAAACATCCCCCGGAGGCTGCATGCCTTAGATATGAGCCCCTTACACATTCTTGAGATAAAGGTTTGTCTTAAGATTAACAGGAGGGCCTGTTTCCCTAAGGCTCTAGTGAAACTTTAACCTTTATTTTTATCCACCTTTCCTCTCAGTATAGTTACCAAATATTCTGAAGACACAGTGAGAGGCACCTCAATCCTGATGGAAAGATGGAGGGGGGACAGCTTTGTTGGGGGAAACCTGAGTCTGTTTCCAAATAAGTGTTTGCTTGGCAGAGGGCAGGGGTTGAGGGTGGTGCAAGGCTAAAGTGGAGTTTGAAGTGTCTGTGGGACTTCCAGGTGGAGCGGTCTACTTCCCATTTGGATATGGGAGTCAGAAGCAGGTGCATAGAATAGAGAGTGAGAGAGAGATTTGGAATTTCACCCAAGAAACTCTGTAGCAAGAAAAGATGCATGGCTGGGGGTGAATATCTGAGAGGGTAGAGGCATGCTGGCTCCTAGAGAACCTCCAGAAGCAAAGAATCAAGATTCCCCAAGAGAACAAGAAAGTTCAGTCGTGGAACCAGGGGGACTTATCCACAGCCGTGAGGCCAAATTGGCCAAAAGTTTCACTTTGTTTGACTCCTCATGGTTTGTCATATTTTTAAAACAGTTGCCAGCTTCTAAGGGTTGAGTGATGCCTCGTAAAATCTGCATGCTTAGCTGCCTGTGCAGCACTGGCATATCGGCTGTGGAGGGCCTAGACTCCTCACAGCTGCACAGCAGCAGCCCTTTGCTGTGGTGACGGGCTCTCCAAGACCCCACAGGCTCATATCTTGAGGTGGCCATTTCGTTCATTGAGGTGGCCTGCCTGGCTCCTCTGGGCATTTACATCTGGGATCTTCACCTAGAATTTCAAGAATGGTGTGATCTCCAAATGTCCAGTGCAGCAGAGGAATGACTAAGGAATGAGAGAATCTCCCCTCCGTTTCGGTTAGTAGATGGTGAGTCACCAGAGTGACCTGAGGAAGGGAAGATTAAGAAGATTAAGTAAACCACAGAAGCAGAGGAAATTACCATGGATTGAGGAGTGGCCAGGAGGGAAGGAAGGGCATGGTGAGGATAGAGGGGCAAGTGATCTTTTCTTTAAAGGGCCACAGAGCAGATCTTTTTGGCTTGGCTGGCTAGATGATCTCTGTCACGACTCTTCAACTATTCTGTTGTTCAGCCCAAAAGCAGCTATAGATAATATGTAAACAAATAAGCATGGCTATATTCTAGTCAGATTTTATTCACAAAGATAGGCTTTCTGTGGCCCACAGCTTGCCCAGATGGCATACCCCCTGGGTCAGGGGTAGGACATTAGGTTGAGAGGAAAGCTGACAGGTCTGTAGACAAGGGGAAGGGCTGGTAAAGAGGAGACATTGAAGGTAAAGAAAAACAGGAGAAGGATTGATGAGGCCACTTCCAGAGGGAACAGGAGGGAGACAGGGCAAGCCCTCAGTGGGGGTGAGCGGGGGGGAAGACCATGCCAACCAAGGCAAGAGCTGAGCAGAGCTGGAGAACGAGTTTGCAGTTTGCGAGTAAAAGGAAGTTGGACATTGATCCTCTTGCTGCTGGTGCCAGTTTTGTGGATAAAATAGGAATGAAGCAATTAACCGAGAGTCATTGAGAAGATGGGATGAAGACTCTGAAACAACAGGAAGTTTACAAACCGTGCTGAGGGCTCAGTGGAGAAATAAGTGTGCTGTCGCATTGTTGCCATTCTGCATGGCGGCAGCAACGCCAGAGTTTCAAGTCAGAGAAGGTAGATGATGAATTTTGAGATAGTAATTCAGAACACATGGGTCTCAGCTGAGTAGTTGTAGATGAGCCCAAGAGGGTCCTGCAAGGTGGGAAGGAGAGAACAGGTCAAGGAATCAGAGGGGTTTTGTGAACAGATCTAGAGGGTGTGAAGGTTGTTGTTCAGCCAGTAAGTCATGTCCGACACTTTGTGACCCCATGGACTGTAGCATGCCAGGCTTCCCTGTCCTTCACTATCTCCTGGAGTTTTCTCACATTTGTGTCCATTGAGTCAATGATGCCATCCAATCATCTCATCCTCTGTCACCCACTTCTCCTGCCATCAATCTTTCCCAGCATCAGGGTCTTTTCCAATGAGTCAGCTCTTTTCATCAGGTGGCCAAAGTATTGGCACTAAGTTTTAGCATCAGTCCTTCCAATGAATATTCAGGACTGATTTCTTTTAGGATTGACTGGTTTGATCTCCTCGCTGTCCAAGGAACTCTCAAGAATCTTCTCCAACACCACAGTTCGAAAGCATCAATTCTTCAGCACTCAGCCTTCTTTATGGTCCAACTCTCACATGCACAGATGACTACTGGAAAAACATAACTTTGACTGCTGCTGCTGCTGCTAAGTCGCTTCAGTCGTGTCCAACTCTGTGCGGCCCCATAGATGACAGCCCACGAGGCACCCCCATCCCTGGGATTCTCCAGGCAAGAACACTGGAGTGGGTTGCCATTTTCTTCTCCATAACTTTGACTAGACAGACCTTTGTCGGTGAAGTGATAGCTCTGTTGTTTAACACGCTGTCTTAACTTTTCATAACTTTTTGTCATAACTTTTGTCGTAACTTTTCTTCCAAAAGAAAAGTGTAAAGATGGAGAGCAGAAAAGATATAGGAAGTGATTTGAGAACAAATGATTGGGGTTTAGAATTTCTGTGTTGGGGCATTTCCAGGATATTAAGATCCAGGTCAGGCTCCTTTATTAGGGGGTTGAAATGCAGTGCAGCAAAGGACAGTCAGTATCGGGAAGTAAAGTTGCTCACTAGCTACCTTCACAGAGGCTGAAATCTCTCAGGATTTGGAACGAAGGGGCTTTCACTCAGTGATGGAGAGTGACCTGAAGGCAGCAGATGACAGCAGTGAGGAGGATGGGAGGACATGTGTCTGTCTGGCACAGCATTCATTAGAGGTGGGAGCAATAAACTCCTTCTAGGCTCGCAGGCGCCTGTTTCAGCCCTGCGGAGTCAGCACTTTCCATTGCCAAGGAGACCAGTTCATCACTGTCTCTACAGACAGGCCGAATGGGGCCTGTTCCAGATGTGGAGAAGGAGTGTGTTGCTCACAGGCTTACCCTTTCCTTATAAGTCCCTGCAAGCCCCACTGTGAGCTTTCTCTCAAACTTCTGTGATGTAGTCCTGTCAATAGAGAATATGTGGGACTTCCCTGGGGGTCTGGTGGTTAAGAATCCACCTTCCAACAATGCAGGGGGCCCAAGTTCAATCCCTGGTTGGGGAACTAAGATCCCGCATTCCTCAGAGCAGCTAAGCCTACGAGTCACAACTAGAGAGTCAGTATGGCAGTAAGGAAAGATCCCAAGACCCAATCCAGCCAAATAAACAAGTACATAAATATTTGTAAAAACTAGAGAATATGTCCGCTTTCCCAGCCTGCCTGCTTCTTCTGGCCTGTCTCTGATTCTATTCAAGCTGCAGCTCCAGCTGATAACGGATGTCTGCTCCCCTTTCACCAGCAGATGGACAGGTGATCAGAATATCTCTGCAAATGTTCCTGGGAGAGGAGCTGGGAGTCTTCTTAAATGACAGCTCCCCAGCCCCACCCCCATAGGGGCTGTATGACCGGCGCTGTGGCAGAATCTATTTGGAATCACAGGTCAGGGGGTGTTCAAGTTGTGGACAGTTAGTGAGCACTCTTTTCCAAGTTCCACCCTGAGACGGGCCTCAGACCAGGACTCTCCAGGTGGAAGATTCTGAGGAGCCTCTGAAGAGAACTAGAATAATGGGCTTAATGAAAGAAAGCCATACACATGCAGCTTATTTAAACTGCACACAGTATACTTTGCACCACATTGTTAACCACTCTGTTTAATAACCTGTCCTTATCCCCTCTCCCCCTGTTTTCTCCCAGAAATTGAAGCTTTGCTTTTGGCAGCAAGTATGAGCTGACCCTTTGAGTTTAGAGAGAGGGACAGATCACACAGGAATTAAGTCAGAAGATGCCGGCCCCAGGGCTGGGCCATGCCCTCATCTCTGGAGCCTTAGGAATGGAAGCTGAGTCCACATGCTTCCTCAGCTGTTGTGTCTGTGATCTTCCCTGTCAGCTGTTTAAAGAACAGCTGAGGAAGGAGGCCTGCATGCTTCTGGGCTCCCTCTGCATGTTTCAAGCATGAGTCAGACCCAGAGGATAGCGTTTGTCCCCTCAGTTAAGAGCTGAAGCCTGTATCTCTCCAGATAAGCATCTCTGAAAAACAGCCAGTGCTGGGCAGATGTAAGGATCAGAGAATGCCAAGCCTTAATTCTGGGGAGTGGGGCATCCTGGCCCACACCCTGAGAGACAGCTTTCAGCCTTCACGTAAGATGAAAAAAAAGAGAAAAAGTTCACCCCTGATTCTCACACTAGAGAGAAGAATCAACCCTTATGGCAGTAACATTTTGCAATTTTTGGTTTGTGTTAACAAGTCTGAAACCTATCCAGCCAACATAGCTCATTTTACCGGCAAAGTGTTTTATTTTAATTCTTATTTATATTTATTTATTTATTTATTTTTGGCTGCATCGGGTCCTAGTTGTGGCACTCAGTATTCTAGTTCCCTGACCAGGGATCAAACTGGCATTCCCCCATGTTGGAAGATGTACTCTCAGCCACCAGGCCGTTAGGGAAGTCCTACAAGGTGGTTTGTAATGTGTCATCTAAGCTAGTGCACAGTCAGTTCAGTTCAGTCACTCAGTCGTGTCTGACTCTTTGCAACCCCATGAATCACAGCACGCCAGGCCTCCCTGTTCATCACCATCTCTCAGAGTTCACTCAGACTCATGTCCATTGGGTCCATGATGCCATTCAGACATCTCATCCTTGGTCGTCCCCTTCTCCTCCTGCCCCCAATCCCTCCCAGCATCAGAGTCTTCCAGTGAGTCAACTCTTTGCATGAGGTGGCCAAAGTACTGGAGTTTCAGCTTTAGCATCATTCCTTCCAAAGAAATCCCAGGGCTGATCTCCTTCAGAATGGACTGGTTGGATCTCCTTGCAGTCCAAGGGACTCTCAAGAGTCTTCTCCAACACCACAGTTCAAAAGCGTCAGTTCTTCGGCGCTCAGCCTTCTTCACAGTCCAACTCTCACATCCATATATGACCACAGAAAAACCATAGCCTTGACTAGATGGACTTTAGTCGGCAAAGTAATGTCTCTGCTTTTGAATATACTATATAGATTGGTCATAACTTTTCTTCCAAGGAGTAAGTGTCTTCTGATTTCATGGCTGCAGTCACCATCTGCAGTGATTTGGAGCCCCCAAAAATAAAGTCTGACACTGTTTCCACTGTTTCCCCATCTATTTCCCATGAAGTGATGGGACCAGATTCCGTGATCTTCATTTTCTGAATATTGAGCTTTAAGCCAACTTTTTCACTCTCCTCTTTCACTTTCATCAAGAGGCTTTTTAGCTCCTCTTCACTTTCTGCCATAAGGGTGGTGTCATCTGCATATCTGAGGTGATTGATATTTCTCCTGGCAATCTTGATTCCAGCTTGTGTTTCTTCCAGCCCAGCGTTTCTGGTGATTTACTCTGCATATAAGTTAAATAAGCAGGGTGACAATATACAGCCTTGACGTACGCCTTTTCCTATTCGGAACCAGTCTGTTGTTCCATGTCCAGTTCTAACTGTTGCTTCCTGACCTGCATACAGATTTCTCAAGAGGCAGGTTAGGTGGTCTGGTATTCTCATCTCTTTCAGAATTTTCCACAGTTTGTTGTGATCCATGGTAACCCTTATATAGATGTGATGATATACTGGGTCAAAAGACTATGACACAGTGCTAAGAATTTGTTTGATTTTCATTTAGTAATGCCTGTTCTTTGCAATGTCATGGGGAAATGGCACTGATTTTGTTTTCAACCCAAAGCAGTGATTTAAAAATTGTACACAGGAATCATCTGGAATTTTTTTTTTTTTAATTAAGACTCCCAGGCCTCATTGCAGAGAAATCACATCAGAATCCATGGAGGTGAGAACCAGGAGTCAGGAGCCATAGATTTCCCAGGGGATTGCCACGAACAGCCATGTCAGAGACCACTCACCCCCTGAAGAATCAAATTTACTCATGTGACCATCCTCTGTCTATGGAATTCTCCAGGCAAAAATACTTGAGTGGGTAGCCATTCCCTTCTCCAGGGATCTTCCTCGCCCAGAGATTGAACCAGAGTCTTCTGCATTGCAGGCAGATTCTTTACTCTCTGAGCCACGAGGGAAGCCCAAGTGACCACAAGTGTCTCTATTAATTCAGTTCACCTTTTATTTGTTGGCATTCTGACTTGGCACTCTGAGAGTTGCTTTGATTATCCTGAGGATATTTCAGGATCCTAATAAAGTCAAAATCACTGGGAAGCAGCAGGGATAAGAGCCAGGTGGAAAGAAGAGGTCTCGTGAACCACATGGGAAATTTTCTCAGTCATGAAACCTGAAGGCGTGCAGAGCATCTCCCCAGGTCAGAGGTTCTGAGCTCTGAGTCTGGACAGCCGGATGTAGCAACAGAAGTAGTGGATCTGGGGTAAGTGGGGAGTATACCAGAGAGATTTTCTGGAATAATTTCTCTCTGCAGCTGGAGATAAAGCTTATAAGCCAATTTATAAGCCAGGTATAGTAGGATACGAGGGTGGACTTGCTCTGTCTAAAGAATCAGGAACACAGTGTACAGACTCTCAGAGTCTTTAAGTCTGTAAAGGTGATGATTCTCAGAATGATTTCTTTTTTTTTTTTTTTAAGTTGAGAGTTTCGATGATTATTACTTTTTCAAGAAAATAACCACATTCCTTTATCAAATATGTGTTCAGTGCCTTTTCTGTGCTAGGCACACCATTTGTTACTAGAGATACAAAGATTAAATAGAACATAGTATATGCCTGTGCGAATCAACGTCCTAGATGGGGAAAAGGGTGCATAAATCAAACCCTTTTAAATAAAAGGGTAGCAAAAAATTACGCTAGATTTGGACACAGTTCTGTGAGTCTGATGTTAAACCTAATGGAATCAACCCTCGTTGATTTCATTTTCCTTCTTCCATTGCTGTATCCTGGACTCTGTATTTTTGCATATAATGTAAATTAAATACTCTATTGGTTTGTACTGCTATTGTCAGGAGAAGGTAGGATTCTTAGCAGGGGAGGCCAGACAGTTTGGATCCTAAACTTAAGAGCAAAGAGCAACTTCTTTGAAATCTGATGTGTTACTGAACCAGAGAGAATTCTATACAGAGGTTAAGGTAGGCAGAATTGCTACAATAATTGTTTCTTTTGAAATCTTTTCAGGTTTTCAGCCATGTTGACTGTTTCTACTATACTAAAATTGAGTGAAAATATTTGCTTGACCCACATCTCTGCTCCCAGTGATAATTATTCAATGTTCTGTCACATCTTCTTTCCTAAATTTGTTGTTCAGTTGTGTCTGACTCTTGCAGCCCCATGGACTATAGCCTGCCAGGCTCCTCTGTCTGTGGGATTTCTCAGGCAAGATTACTGGAGTGGGTTACCATTTCCACCTCCAGGGGATCTTCCCGACCCAGGGATTAAACCAGCATTGGAGAAGGCAATGGCAACCCACTCCAGTACTCTTGTCTGGAAAACCCCATGGACGGAGGAGTCTGGTAGGCTGCAGTCCGTGGGGTTGCTGGGAGTCAGACGCGACTGAGTGACTTCACTTTCACTTTTACTTTCATGCACTGGAGAAGGAAATGGCAACCCACTGCAGTGTTCTTGCCTGGAGAATCCCAGGGACGGGGGAGCCTGGTGGGCTGCCGTCTATGGGGTCGCACAGAGTCGTACACAACTGAAGCGACTTAGCAGCATCCTGCATTGGCAGGCGTCATTTTTACCCCTGAGCCACCAGGGAATCCGAATCACTGAGTAGTGGTCTGCAGTCTTTTAAATATCTTTTTCCTCTCTCTTCAATGCATTTATTTGCAGTCTGCATGTGAACTCTTGGGCCCCTTCCTTTTTATCATTTCCTGACCCCTCCTTACCAATGTCTCATCATCTCTTTGTTGGTTTATTACACATTTTCCCAGCAGGATCCCTCAGGCACCACTATAGAGGGTGCTGAGCTGAACTATAATGTGCTTATTAGAACAGTACTTTATACAAGAAATCAAAACTGTTGCTTTTATAATATCCAGCAAAACTGAGGCAAAGAAAAATAAAAGGGTAGCAAAAAAAAAAAAAGCCGATGAGAAGGGAATTATCTAGGCAGAAGGGAGAAAGTACTAAGATATAAAGGGATATAGATGCTCAAAACCAGCATGACCAGTGATGTGGTCTGGTTGGTCAGTGATATTTACCAAGCTGATTCAGGGCTTAAAGAGGGTGGCAGATTTACTAAACAATTACACAGAAATCAGACAGGCCCAGGAAGCCTGAAGGTGAAATTAGATTATCCAACACAAGACACTGAGCAAGCCCAGCTGCTTGTACATAGTGTTTGTATTTGGAATAAATAAGCTGCAACTGTCATTCCTTCCACCCAGGCTTCCAGCCTAGGAGTGGAGTTGGGATGAAATGAACACAGCAGTTTAAATGTCCACGTTCTGGTATACATGACTCAAAGTAGGAAGAGTTTGATTTATTTTTAGGGTGGCTCAGTGGCCTATTTCTGTTGATCTTATCCATGTAGAGTTTGTACACTGAGACCACCTCCTGCCCAGTCTCTAATGGCAGAAACATTAGCATTATCCAGCACCTCCCTGATGCATTAGACAGCAAGTCTACACGACTGCCTTCCCTTAAAAAAAAATTATTTACTCTTGGTGGTGCTGGGTCTTCACTCTTGCGTGGGCTTTTCTCTAGTCGTGGAGATTGGGGACCACTCTTCATTGTGGTGCAGGGACTCCTCATTGCAGTGGCTTCTCTTGTTGCACAGCACAGGCTCTAGGCACTTGGGCTTCAGTAGTTGAAACTCGCAGGCTCTAGAGTGCAGGCTCAGTAGCTATGGTGCCAGGCTTAGTTGCTCCGTGGCATGTGGGGTCTTCCCCACCAGAGATCAAACAGGTGTCCCTTGCGTTGCAAAGTGGATTCTTAACCATGGACCACTAGGGAAACCCCTGCCTTCCCTCTTATACTCAGCATGTGCTCCACAGTCCCTTCACCCTGTAGTCCACTGGGATGGCTGCCAGAGTCCCGATTCCGGCCAGCACTCCTGGTCCTGCCACCTCCTACTTCAAAACCTGTCTCCCCTGTCATCTCCAGGGTGATGTGCACCACTCTCAGCCTTGCTTCCTAGAGCCTCTGATGGCTGTCTGACCCCATCGCTTCTGCTTCCACCACTTATCTCCACAAACTGGAGCTCTAGTAGATGACTTTTTCAGAAGCTACCAGGACTTTCCATGCTGCACTGTCATTGTTCATGCTTGGAAAGTCTCTCCTTTCTATTTTCTGACTAAGAAATGGGTAGTTACTCAGCCACAGTGCAGTGCTTCCCAAGTGTGGCTGGTCATGCAGATCATCTCAGGATTGCTTTTAATATTAACACACACACACACTTTGAATGCTGGGCCATGCTTCAGAGCCATGGGTTCCTAAAATATGGAAGCGTATTTGAGTTTTTCTAAAGATGAGAACCATCAAGGGTATGGTATCTTTATTTATAATCTTTTGATTTGAAGGGCCATTTATTGCCTCACCTAAAACTGATATGCATTCATATTTTTGAGTGACAACTGCTAGTAATAGTAAAAAATAAAAAAATCTATATTTATAAGCAGTTCAATATGTATTGAAATCATCCCCATGTCACCCTAAGCCCTCTGAAGTCAGAATTGTGGGAGACCGTGGAGGGGAGGGCAAAGCTTCTGATCTTGGTCCTCTCATCTGATGAGATGACCCTGGCAGCCCCTGGTCTCTTTGGCCTCAGGCAGAATGCCCAGTTCTATATGTCCATGCAAGGCTCTTCTCTTGTTTTATTTATTTACTCCCTTGTTTTTCTGTAACTTTTTTTTAATCTAAAAATTCTAAAGTATTTAATGTCTGTTTTTGTATGCATTCTGACATGATATGGTGGCTTCCCTGATGGCTCAAACAGTAAAGCGTCTGCCTGCAATGCAAGAGACCTGGGTTCGATCCCTGGGTCAGGAAGATCCCTTGGAGAAGGAAATGGCAACCTACTCCAGTATTCTTGCCTGGAAAATCCCATGGATGGAGGAGCCTGGTAGACTACAGTCCATGGGGTCGCCAAGAGTCGGACATGACTGAGCAATTTCACTTTCTTTCTTTATATGATACTTATTGTTTGTGGGCAAAAGTTTGACTTATGTAAGTTTTTTCAAATGTTACTGTTATCTGTCTCATCTTGTTTCTTATGCCTGGATTGCCATTTTGGAAGGAATGGGAAATCCTGTAGCCCTGCAATAGACATTTATCACATTTTTAATGAAATACCCACCACATGCTATTCTAATAAGGAAGGAGGTAGTTTGATGATGTGGCTAAGAGCGCTGGCTCTGGGTTCTGAATGCCAGTGTTCAAATCGCTTCTTCACTTATTAGCTTCATGGTCTTAGGTAGGTTACGAAATCTCTCTGCCTTTTAGTTTTATCACTTGTAAAATGGGGACATGTTAGCACACCTCAGAAGTTGTTGTGAGGGTTACATGTGATAAGCATATCTATCTAGGCTGTTCCTCTTACTGGAGAAAAGTCACACTACAGATTGTACCACAAATGTTGATAATTTCCACTCCCTCATGGATCCTCAGTGATGCTCAGAGACCCCCTTGCTGCTGCTGTTGCTAAGTCACTTCAGTTGTGTCCAATTCTGTGCGACCTCATAAGATGGCAGCCCACCAGGCTCCACCATCCCTGGGATTCTCCAGGCAAGAACACTGGAGTGGGTTGCCATTTCCTGCTCCAATGCATGAAAGTGAAAAGTGAAAGTGAAGTCGCTCAGTCATGTCCGACTCTTTGTGACCCCATGGACTGCAGCCTACCAGGCTCCTCCATCCATGGGATTTTCCAGGCAAGAGTACTGGAGTGAGTTGTCATTGCCTTCTCCAACAGAGACTCCCTTCAGTTCAGTTCAGTTCAGTTCAGTTCATTTGCTCAGTCGTGTCTGACTCTTTGTGACCCCATGAATCGCAGCACGCCAGGCCTCCCTGTCCATCACCGACTCCCGGAGTTCACGCAGACTCACGTCCATTGAGTCCATGATGCCATCCAGCCATCTCATCCTCTGTCGTCCCCTTCTCCTTCTGTCCCCAATCCCTCCCAGCATCAGAGGCTTTTCCAATGAGTCACCTCTACTCATGAGGTGGCCAAAGTACTGTAGTTTCAGCTTTAGCATCATTCCTTCCAAAGAAATCCCAGGGCTGATCTCCTTCAGAATGGACTGGTTGGATCTCCTTGCAGTCCAAGGGACTCTCAAGAGTCTTCTCCAACACCACAGTTCAAAAGCATCAATTCTTTGGTGCTCAGCCTTCTTCACAGTCCAACTCTCACATCCATACATGACCACAGGAAAAACCATAGCCTTGACTAAATGGACGTTAGTCGGCCAAGTAATGTCTCTGCTTTTCAATATGCTATCTAGGTTGGTCATAACTTTTCTTCCAAGGAGTAAGCGTCTTCTAATTTCACGGCTGCAGTCATCATCTGCAGTGATTTAGGAGCCCCCAAAATAAAGTCTGACACTGTTTCCACTGTTTCCCCATCTATTTCCCATGAAGTGATGGGACTGGATGCCATGATCTTCGTTTTCTGAATGTTGAGCTTTAAGCCAACTTTTTCACTCTCCTCTTTCACTTTCATCAAGAGGCTTTTTAGTTCCTCTTCACTTTCTGCCATAAGGGTGGTGTCATCTGCATATCTGAGGTGATTGATATTTCTCCTGGCAATCTTGATTCCAGCTTGTGTTTCTTCCAGCCCAGCGTTTCTGGTGATGTACTCTGCATATAAGTTGAATAAGCAGGGTGACAATATACAGCCTTGACGTACTCCTTTTCCTATTTGGAACCAGTCTGTTGTTCCATGTCCAGTTCTAACTGTTGCTTCCTGACCTGCATACAGGTTTCCCAAGAGACTCCCTTAGTTATTGTTAAATCCTCTTCAGGAGCTTCTTCCTAGATTTCCTAGATTATTAAATCCCTTTATCCCCAGCAGGTTCACATTTACCAGCCTTGCCTCTTATTTATTTATTTATTTTTATTGGAGGATGATTGCTTTACAATGTTCTGTTGATTTCTGCCTCTTATTATTTAAAACTTAAGTCCTCCACTTACACTGGAAGTTCAAGGTTCTTGCACTTGGGGAAATAACAAGCCAAAAGGGGTGCGGGCAATAAGGAAGTAAACAAACCATATGGAAAATGTTTTTATCTAACTAGAAATGCTTTGTTTGACAGCAACATAATGGGGAATCTTTCATTTGGGTGAAAGGGGAAGCCTTTCTGCAGAGGTGACATTGAAGTTGAGACAAGGCTGCCATGTGAACATCAACAAGCAACAAGACCTAGACAGAAAGACCAACCTGTACAGGCACCCTTGGAGGAAAAGGAGCTGAAAGTGGGTGAGGAACAGAAGGTCAGCCAGCAACACTGAAATACAGGAAGTAAGGAGGAAGATAGTAGGAGATCAGACCAGACCGGCAGTTCAGTGGAGCTTACTATGAGGAAAGAAATGTTCTACATCTGTGCTATACACTGTGGTAACCACTAGCTGCATGTGGCTATTAAGTTTAAGATAATGCAGATTACATAAAACCTAAAATTCAGCTTTTCAGTCACACTAGTCACATGTGATTCCATGAATATAGTGAGTGTTAGTTGCTCAGTCATGTCTGACTCTTTGCAACCCCATAGACTGTGGCCAGCCAGGCTTCTCTGCCCATGGAATTCTCCAGGCAAGAATACTGGAATGGTTTGTCATTCCCTTCTCCAGTGGCTCTTCTTGACCCAGGGTTTGAACCCAGGTCTCCTGCATTCTCCTCTGAGCCACCAGGGATAGATATAAATATATGTAAAAATTATTAACAAAATATTAAAGAATTTTTTTCCTATTACTAGCATTTCAAATGCTCCCTATAATCCTACAATTTAAATGTGTCCAACAAACACAGTTTTCAAGAAATGGGACTTCTAGTCCTTATATCTGCAGAGATTCATCATTAGTGTGTATGTGTGCTCGGTTGTGTCCGACTCTGTGAGTTCATGGACTGTGGCTCGCCAGGCTCCTCTGTCCATGGGATTTTCCAGGCAAGAATACTGGAGTGGGTTACCATTTCTTATTCCAGGGGATCTTCCCAACCCAGGGATTGAACCACTGTCTCCTGCAGCTCCCAAATTGGCAGGCAGATTCTTTGCCACTGAGCTACCTCGGAAGCCCATTTATGGTCAGGGTGATTAAAGGTCCTTGGCCCTGTCTGCCACCTGAATCACTAGGAAACATGGGCATCTGGGCTATCTAGGCTTAGGGCTCAGGCATATGAACCTCTGTTTTTATTAACTTTTATTGAAGTGAACATATCATGTCATAAACATGAATTTTTATGAACTGACCAAACTTGAGTAACAAGCACCCGGATCAAGAAACAGATTATCACCACCAGCTCAAGGGAGCCATTTGTACCCCAGCCAAAGTTATTACAGTCCAGCCAAAGTTGTCAATATCCTGACTAACATATGGAATTATTTTGCTTTTGGAGTTAAAAAAAAACAAAAACTAAATACTCTTGTGTTTAGCTTCTCTCCCTCAGTGCTGTGTGAGAGTCATCCATATTGCTGCAGATAGTTCTGATTCATTCATTCTCACTCTTGTATAATATTTCATTCTGTGAATAAACCTCAGTTTATTTATCCATTTTACTATTGATGAGTACCTAACTAGTTAACAACTGGTATTTGATATCTCTTATATTTGAGATAAGAGTGTGAGCAAGCTCCAGGAGGTGGTGAAGGACAGGGAAGCCTTGGCATGCTGCAGTCCACGGAGTCATGAAGAGTCAAATAGGACTGAGCAACAAAACAGCAACAACTGAGATCTATTAAAATTAAGAACTTCTATTCAACAAAAGTCACCATTAAGAGAATGAGATGTAAAGGAAAATGTTCTCCCACACACACACACACACACACACACACACACACAACACAAATGTGTACCCTGAATATAATATATATACATGCTTATTACATATGCTTATTACACCAGCTTCCCTGGTAGCTCAGGCAGTAAAGCGTCTGTCTACAATGCAGGAGACCTGGGTTTGATCCCTGGGTTGGGAAGATCCCCTGGAGAAGGAAATGGCAATCCACTCCAGTACTATTGCCTGGAAAATCCCATGGACAGAGGAGCCTGGTAGGCTACAGTCCATGGGGTCACAAAGAGTCGGACATGACTGAGCACACTTCCTTATTTCTTTCTTATTACATATGAATTAGTAGAAAGCCAACTCGAAAAAGTACTTGACACATCTCAAAAGAAAATACACAAATAAACAATAAACACATGCTCAACCTCATGAGTGGCTCAGGATATGGAAATTAAAATAATCACTGAAATGTTTAAACTATAGTGCTGGTAAGGATATAGGACAGTTTGATTTTCACACACTGTTCATGTGAGTGTCGATTTGTACAACCATTTTAGGAACTCTTTGGGGTCCCTGGTGGCTCAGCTGGTAGAGAATCTGCCTGCAATGCAGGAGACTCGGGTTCAGTTGCTGGGTAAGGAAGATCCCCTGGAGAAGAAAATGGAAATCCACTCCAGTGCTCTTGCCTGGGAAATCCCATGGATGGAGGAGCCTGGTGGGCTACAGTTCATCACTAAGAGTCAGGAACAACCGAGCAACTAACACTTTACTTGGTAGATCTATAAATGATTTAGCAATTCTAGTCTCAGATTACTCTACGGAGATGGATATATATGTGCCCCCAAAGACAAGTATAAGATGTTCTTAGCAGGACATTTGTTATGGCCCCAAACAAACATCTTTGTGTTTAAAATAACCTACAGGTAGATTTTGAGAACTCATTAGGGCTGAGAACCACAGCAATATCAAATTCACTTTTGATAGAATTTTCATTTTCATTTTTATATGCTGATTTAATAGGAAAATTATAAGACATTACTTTTCTCTTTTGCAAGGAATAAGCTGAAATGATGGAAATGGCTAAAAATAATTTATAAATTTATAATTTATAGATTACATTATTCATAATTATAAAATATTGGTTGTTAAAATACTAAATGCTTTATGGATTTTTTTTCTTATGTGGTAGAATCTTTAAGAAACCTTTAATAAACCTTTGACCCTTCCCAACTATGGGAAGGGGTTAATGTCAGGAAAAAGTAATAATTCTTTAGCAACAAGTCTGTATTGTAGTTTTACTTTTTTCCTGTAACCATTTTTATTGTGTATTCTTTAGTGTTTTTGTGTAAAAATGAAAACAGATGTTATATTTTTCTTTTTTTCCCCCATCTTAGCTGTAATGATACATACAGAGTAGCTTCTTTTGTAGCTTGCTTTTTTCATTTAATGTGTCCTAGCTATCTTTCCATATCAGTATTTAAAGAGCACCCTCATTCTTTTTCACAGCTTCACTGTATTCCATTGTGTGGATGTGACTATAATATATTAAACTAGGTGGTGGTTAAACAGTTGAATTTTCACTTTTCTCTTATCACTAACTGTGCTGCAGTGAAGAATGTTGAATGTGTACTGTCAGTGCAGAACTATTCACAATGGCCGAGACATGGCTGGGTGAATGGATAAAGAATATGTGGCACATACATACAATGGAATGTTACTCAGCCATTTAAAAACTGGCATGTACCTAGCAGAAGCAGAAGATATGAAGAAGAGATGGCAAGAATACACAGAAGAGCTGTGTAGGATACACTCCCAGAAATGGTATTACTGGGGTAAAGGTAAAATGTATTTATAATTTTGCTAGATATTGCCAACTTGCCCTCTACACAGGTGATATAATTTTTGTATTCTGTCCATCATTGTAGGAGAGTGCTGTTAGGAGAATGTCTGTATCCCCACAACCTTACCAATATGGTATTGTATTTGACTTGTGGATTTTTGCAAATCTGATAGGTAAGAAATATTCCCAGTGTAGTTTTCATTAGCCTTCTCTTTGTCAGTGAAGTTGATCCTCTTATTTTTAAGGGCATTTGCATTTATATTTGATCTTGGAATCACCTCTTGCAGAGGTGGTTGTGATGCATTACCATGGTGAAAGTAGTAGTGATATTTTAATAGGCGAGGAAAAGGAGGTGAGGATTGTTATTGGAAAAAAGACTTCTGGGTCCTCTCCCTTCAACTCATGAGTTTTTATATAATTCAAGATTGGTTCTGGAAGTTCAGATGCTTTGCCACTCCCGCTTTAGGAGGCCTACAGTGTGTGATTGGCACAGCAGAGCCATTCAGGTTTTTCTGAGCATTCCTTCTGTATACTTTCAAGAAAACATAGATTGTTGTCATGCAGTCTCTTTAACTTGCTTCACAGGATTGTAGAAAATTGTTCAAATCTTGCTGGAGGTCTGGTCTTGTATTCAGTCTAGGTGTTTGCAAGAGAAGGCAATGGCACCCCACTCCAGTACTCTTGCCTGGAAAATCCCACGGACAGGGGAGCCTGGTGGGCTGCAGTCCATGGGGTCGCTAAGAGTGGGACACGGCTGAGCGACTTCCCTTTCACTTTTCACTTTCATGCATTGGAGAAGGAAATGGCAACCCACTCCAGTGTTCTTGCCTGGAGAATCCCAGGGATGGGGAGCCTGGTGGGCTGCAGTCTATGGGGTCGCACAGAGTCGGACACGACTGAAGCAACTTAGCAGCTGTACTCTAATGAGCTTCCCAGGAGGCACTAGTGGTAAAGAACCCACCCGCCAATGCAGGGCACAGAAGAGACATGGGTTTGATCCCAGGATCAGGAGGATCGCCTGGAAGAGGGCATGGCAACCCACTCCAATATTCTTGCCTGGAGAATCCCATGTAGAGAGGAGCCTGGTGGGCTTCCATTCATAGGGTTCCGAAAAGTCAAACATGAGTGAAGCAACTTAGAATGCATGCACACGCTTTTTTTTTTTTACTTAAAAAACACTTTTTTATTGAAATATAGTTGACATAATATTGTTAGTGTCAGATGTACAGCAAAGTGATTCAGTCAGATATATATATATATGTTTGATATAACACATGATATATTTTCCAAGTATTCTCAGTATAGTTTGGAGAGATGAAGAGACTAGAGGGCTTCTTTTATACAGCTTAGCCCTCACTTGTATCTTGAGATAAAAAAGAGGCTGGAAACTATTTCCCCTTCCAGGGAAGCCACCTGTTCTTTGGACATCATCTCCAGGGCAAACATCTTTTCAGGTAAGTCTCTCACTAGAGAGGCCCCAAGTGGGAGCCATTCTCTCTACTGGGTGTCTGTGTTTGTAGGTGTGCTGAGTTGTAACCAATTCTTTGTGATGTGATGGACTGTAGCCCACCAGGCTCCTCTGTGCATGGGATTTCCCAGGCAAGAATACTGGAGTAGGCAGCCATTTCCTCCTCCAGGGGATCTTTCCAACTGACAGATGGAATCCGTGGCTTTTGTGTCTCCTGCATAGGCAGGTGGATTCTGGGAAGTCCCTAATCCTCTTATTAATATTATCTCTAGAGGTATTTATGTTACTGCCATTTGATGGGTGCAGGAGTTTAGGCTCAGGGAGGCAAGGCCACTTATAGGAAGGTCACACAGCCCTTTGTGACAGAGTCAGATACTCTGGGAAGGGGGGTGTTTCTGATGCCTGCAATGGAGAAACAGGCAACAGATATTTATCTAGGCCTTTTAAATCACTGTGTGAAAGAGTGGATTAATTCAGGGTGTCTCAGAGGAGTAGAGAGACCTGAGAATTGGTAGAAGAGGAAATTGAGATTTTGAAAGGGGTGCTGTTTTCTCTGGAGAATAGAGGCCATGATATCCGTAGAGCAGAAGGCAAAAGGAATGATTTACCCCTTCTGATTGTGTCTGGACACTGGTCAGGAGACGAATGACGTACCCAGCTTGAATGAGATTCCTCAAAGTAGGGATGTGCCCTGGGGGAAAAAGGTGATGAGTAGTCTGAGAAGATGGAGAATTTCTTTGATAAATAGGAGAGTGGTGGCTAGTATTGTTTGGTGGGACAGGGAGGAGCCGTATGGTGAGGAAGTTGGACACGTTGCTGTAAATGGATCTCTAGTCAGGGGTTCCAGGGGGAATTGACTTGAGGAGTCAGGGGCTAGGCATAGGGGGCAGATCTGGGTTACCCAGGACTATCCTTGGAGGTAGATGTCAAGGGTAATGATGAGGTGAAGACTCTGGGTCAGGACTCTGAAATGATGGCAGTGGCCTTGGCTGCAGGCTTTACCCTTAAAAATCCACTTATAAGTCCCTCTCAGCTCCCCATCCCTCTCCAGTAATACTCTTAGAACTGACTGGTTCTCAGGCAGATGCTCCAGAGAAGGTGTGTCTTTTTCCTTCCCGCACCAGGGCCTGATGACAGACATCTGATCTTTGGTCAGCTTGCTGTGATAGGCCATTGAGGTGGTACTGGAGCCAAGTGCAGAGGATCTGATCTCAACAGTCCCATCATTTCATGGCAAATAGAAGGGGAAAAAGTGGAAACAGTGGCAGATTCTTGGGCTCCAAACTCACGGTGGACAGTGACTGCAACCATGAAATTAAAAGACACTTGCTCCTTGGAAGAAAGCTATGACAAACCTAGACAGTGTATATAAAAAGCAGAGAACATCACTTTGCTGACAAAGGTCTGTCTGGTCAAAGCTGTGGTTTTTCCAGTAGTCATGTATGGGTGTAAGAGTTGGACCGTGAAGAAGGCTGATCATCAAAGAACTGATACTTTTGAATTGTGGTGTTAGAGAAGACTCTTGCGAGTTCCTTGAACACCTAGGGGATCAAACCAGTCAATCTCTAAAGGAAATCAACCCTGAATATTCATTGGGAGGACTGATGCTGAAGTTCCAATACTTTGGCCACCAGACTCATTTGAAAAGACCCTGATGCTGGGAAAGATTGAGGGCAGGAGGAAAAGGGATGACAGAGGATGAGATGGTTGGATGGCATCACCGACTCAATGGACATGAGTTTGAGCAAGCTCTGGGAGATAGTGAAAGACAGGGAAACCTGACGTTCTACAGTCCATGGGGTTGCAAAAAGTCAGACACGGCTTAGCGGCTGAACAACAGCAATGAAGCTGCGAAGGGGACCTGCCAAATCATGTTAGGACCATTTATCAAGCACTTTCCCTGTGCTAGACATTATTATTTATGCTTTTCAGTCATTTCCCTTCACCTGTATACATCACAACAGTTTTTCAGTGTGAATATTTTAATTTCATTTAGCAGTTGGGATGCTTAGAATAAGCGAGGGGAAATTTTGCTGGAGGTCCCAAAACCTGTAAATAGCAGAGGCTGGGTTTAACTTCGTTTCTGTGATTCTAACGACGGTGTTGTCTCTGACTGACACTTGGGCTGTCAGGTTTCAGGCTGAAGAAAAGGGTCTAAGCATGTGGTCTGCACACCAGGCCTGGGAGCTCTTTGGTTGGAATGAGTGAATAAAAAGATCTCAGATCCTGCACCCCTTGAGGGTAATACTGTCCACAAGGAGGCGGCAAAACAGTTATTACAGTGTTTTGTGGCCCTAACCAAGGGCCGGAGTAGGTGTGATTATTAGCATTTCATAGGGGAGGGAGAAAAAAAGAGGTCTAACAATGCTCCTTGGGGGTGGGGTAGGGAGTCCCTCAGTCATGTGTCCAACTCTTTGTGACCCTATTGGCTGTGTACCCTGCCAGGCTCCTCTATCCATGAGATTTCCCAGGCAAGAACAGTGGAGTGGGTTGCCATTTCCTCCTCTAGGTGATCTTCCCTACTCACAGACCGAACCCATGTCTCATACATCTCCTGCATTGGCAGGCAGATTCTTTACCACTGAACCACCTGGGACACTGTTTCTTTCCTCCTCCCTCTGGGCTTTCTTTCAAGGTAGGAAGAAGTTCCCACTTTCATTCCCCACACTATGATCTCACATCCTCAGCTGCACTCTGTGAAGCTCAGGAACATTGTGAGGATGACTTGGCAGCAACTTATCTAGAATAAATTCTCCAGGAGCAAGGGAGGAAGTAAAGAAGCTGTTAAAGTGGTTTTCTGAGAGAGACATGCTGGTAACTTCAACAGGTAGCAGAAGTGGAGGAGACAAGAAAAGTTGGGTTTGGGATTGATTTTGGTTTGCAGTTGATGACGAATTGGATTGAGTAAATGAAAGAGGATGACTTGACGTTTTGAGTTTAAACACAAACTTTAGTTTGTTAATATGGTTAATTACATTCTATTTTTAATCCAGGTTACTTTCTCCCTGTTACAATTATGTAACATTTTGGGTAATTAAATTTTCAAAGCTCTAGTAGTGCGTGAGCACTGACCTCATACCACTCTTCATCCTGTGCTGTGACTGATTTATCATATATGCCAAATCCAAGTTTTATGTTCAGCCCTGGTTCTCTTGAATCACCTGGAATTATGATTTTGACCCATTTTCTGCTTGTTAGAACACAGTGGTCACAAGTCTCTTGGGAAAAGTAGGATTTCTCAACCTTAGCACCCCTGACATTTTGGATGACATAGTTCTTTGTCACTGGAGGGATGTCCTATACATTGCAGGGTGTTTAGCAGCATCCCTGGCCTCTACTGTGTTGTGACAACCCAAAATGTTTCCAGATACTGATAACTACCCTCTGGAGGGTGAAACTGCCCCAGGTTGAAGACCAGCTAGGCCTGGGAGGAGGACAGAGAACACTTACTAGACAACCAAAAATGTCTTTCTTCCGAGGGGCTTTGGGCTCATGCACTGGCTTAAGTCTGGCAATTGGTTGAGGGTCCACAATTCTTTATTTCTGGCTCAAGTATGCCCTCTTTGAGCCACCACTACGTACTCTAATCAAGTTGGACATTAGAAGGGCCATCACCTATTTCAGTCCTAGGGACATTACGATCTACTATCAAAAGTCAAAGGTCACCGTGGCTCAGACTCTTTGATTTCTTTCGGTCTCTGCCTACATCTTACTTGTCTTCTGTGATTTTGTTGTTGTTCAGTTGCTCAGTCATGTCCGACTCTTTGCGACCCCATGGACTGCAGCACACCGGGCTTCCTGGAGCTTCACCATCTCCCAGAGTTTGCTCAAACTCATGTCTATTGAGCTGGTGATGCCATCCAACCATCTCGTCCTTTGTGGTCTCCTTCTCCTCCTGTCTCAATTTTTTCCAGCATCAGGGTTTATTCTAATGAGTCGCCTCTTCACTTGAGGTGGCCAAAGTATTGGAGCTTCAGCTTCAGCGTCAGTCCTTCCAATGAATATTCAGGACTGATGTCCTTAAAAATTGACTACTTTGATCTCCTTGCTGTTCAAGGAACTCTCAAGAGTATTCTCTAACACCACAGTTCAAAAGCATCAATTCTTTAGCACTCAGCCTTCTCTATGGTCCAACTCTCATGTCCATACATGACTACTGGAAAAACCATAGCTTTGACTATATGGACTTTTGTTGGCAAAGTAATGTCTCTGCTTTTTAATATGCTGTCTAGGTTGGTCATAGCTTTTCTTCCAAGGAGCTAGTGTCTTTTAATTTCATGGCTGCAGTCACCATCTGCAATGATTTTGGAGGCCAAGAAAATAAAGTCTATCACTATTTCCATTGTTTCCCCATCTATTTGCCATGAAGTGATGGGACTGGATGCCATGATCTTAGCTTTTTAATGTTGAATTTTAAGCCAGCTTTTTCACTTTCCTTTTTACTTTCATCAGGAGACTCTTTAGTTCTTCTTCACTTTCTGCCATAAGGGTGGTGTCATCTGCATATCTGAGGTTATTGATATTTCTCCCAGCAACCTTGATTCCAGCTTGTGCTTCATCCAGCTTGGGCTTCATTCAGCCTGGCATTTTGAATGATGTACTCTGCATATAAGTTAAATAAGCAGGGTGACAATATACTGCCTTGACCTACTCCTTTCCTAATTTGGAACCAATTTGTTGTTCCATGTCTGGTTCTAACTGTTACTTCTTGACCTGCATACAGGTTTCTCAGAAGGCAAGTAAGGTCGTTTGGTATTCCCATCTCTTTAAGAACTTCCCATAGCTTGTGGTGATTCACACAGTTAAAGGCTTTAAGTTCAGTTCAGTCGCTCAGTCATGTTTGACTCTGTGACCCCGTGGACTGCAGCACGCCAGGCTTCCCTGTCCATCAGCAACTCCCAGAGCCTACTCAAACTCATGTCCATTGCATCGCTGATGCCATCCAACCATCTCATCCTCTGTCATCCCCTTTTCCTCCTGCCATCAATCTTTCCCAGCATCAGGGTCTTTTCTAGGAAGTCAGTTTTTCGCATCAGGTGACCAAAATATTGGAACTTCAACTTCAGCATCAGTCCTTCCAATGAGTATTCAGGGTTGATTTCCTTTAGGATGAACTAGTTGGATCTCCTTGTAGTCTAAGGGACTCTCAACAGTCTTCTCCAACATTAGAGTTCAAAAGCATCAATTCTTCAGTGCTCATTTTTATATAGTCCAACTCTCATATCCATGCATGACTACTGGGAAAAAAAAAAAGTTATCCATACATGACTACTTTTGAGAAAAGCCAAAGGCTTTAGCATAGTCAGTGAAGCAGAAGTAGATGTCTTTCTGAAGTTCTCTTGCTTTTTCTGTGATCCAACGAATGTTAGCAATTTCATCTCTGGTTCCTCTGCCTTTTCTAAATCCGGCTTGAATATCTGGAAGTTTTCGGTGCACATACTGTTGAAGCCTAGCTTGGAGAATTTTGAGCATTACTTTGTTAGCATGTGCTGCTGCTGCTGCTGCTGCTGCTAAGTCACTTCAGTCGTGTCTGACTCTATGCGACTCCATAGACTGCAGCTCACCAGGCTCCTCCATCCCTGGGATTCTCCAGGCAAGAACACTGGAGTGGGTTGCCATTTCCTTCTCCAATGCATGAAAGTGGAAAGTGAAAGTGAAGTCGCTCAGTCGTGTTCGACCCCCAATGACCCCCTTGGACTGCAGCCTACCAGGCTCCTCCATC
Source organism: Nanger dama (assembly GCA_917880005.1). Classification (NCBI taxonomy): domain Eukaryota; kingdom Metazoa; phylum Chordata; class Mammalia; order Artiodactyla; family Bovidae; genus Nanger; species Nanger dama. The sequence goes on from CAKJTW010000007.1 coordinate 47,027,290, forward strand.
CATGGAATTTTCCAGGCAAGAGTACTGGAGTGGGGGTGCCATTGCCTTCTCCTTGCTAGCATGTGAGATGAGTGTAATTGTGTGGTAGTTTGAACATTCTTTGACATTGTCTTTCTTTGGGATTGGGATGAAAACTGACCTTTTCCAGTGCTAGGCCACTGCTGGGTTTTCGAAATTTGCTGACATATTGAGTGCAGCACTTTAACAACATTATCTTTTAGGATTTGAATTAAATGATGTGATTAAATGCTACCAGTTGGCTCCTACCACCCCAGAATCTTATTATCCCTGTTGAATTCAGAGACTCCAGTTTAATAGCAGCACTTCCACGTCTCATTTCTAACCTTTAGAGAACAGCCACCATAGCATTCCTTATCTAAGCTGTAATTCCTTCCTCAGTGCATTTCTCAAAGCTGTAGTGGAAGGAGTATCCTCTGAACTATTCTGGGGGCATAGTTAGAGATATCTGAACAAGTAGCGCATAATAAATCCACTTAAGTGTGTCATTTTTTCCAAAGCCTTTGGATCGCTTGATCATTATACCAGGAAGCTTATGAAACGTCAAGTTCATTTACTGTAAAGTCCCTTTCACTCCAGGTTTAGGATCAATTGTAACTGCTCAAGCTAACACGCTAATTTCAGAATCTCTGCTTAGCACACTTAACTAATTCCAGTGGGTCCAACACTGCATTTCTTCTTCCCAGATCCAGTACAGTTTAAAATCCATTCTCTTGCACATTACTGAGGTTCTTTCAGTATATGCTGACGAAATATTGCAGCTCTTGAGGTGTGCATTGCCCTTCTTGTGAATCACACTTCATGGCTTACCTTCTGGGCCCTGCTGGGACTAGAGTCTGGATACTGGTCTAGAAGTAATGAGAGGCATAATCTTCGAAGAAGATCAACTGTTTTTTTTTTTTTTTTAAGATGTATCACATGTATTGCTTTAATTTTCACTTACCCAAGTAACATTCTAAAAACATTCAAGCACTACAGAAATATGTAAAGCAAAATGAAATTCCCTTCTCTTCTTAGCACTAAATCTTATTGTCTTTCTCTGGTGTCATTTGTTGGTATGCCTCCTCTGGATACTTTTAAGTTCTTCAAATACTCTTAGTATTTGGAATAAGAAAAAAATTAAATCTACTTTAATAATAAAGGGAGGTGTTTGTGATTACTTGTTTTGTTTTTAATATTATGAGGATTTTCAAACGCACATAAAATTAGATAGGATACTGTGATGAACTCTGGTTTACTCATTGCCCAGATCTAACAATCATTAATATCTACTGATATTTGCTTCAGCTATTTTGTGTGTGTGTGTGTGGCTGAAATAGTTTCAAGTAGGTCCCAGACTTCATGACATTTCATCCCTAGATAAAATTCATTAAGAATCTCAAAAACAGTCTCAACTACTAGAAGACATTTTCTTAGATGACTGCCATTTAAGAGTCTCACCAAGTTTAACAATCATCACTAATCATTGGATCACTTATATCACCAAATACCCACAAACACATCTGGTTTCCCCTGATTGTCCCCATATGTCGTTCAACCATTTCTGTGAAAGCTCCGTTTTTCCTCTCCACTGCATTTCGAGTCCTAGTCACACAGTAAGATCATGCTGCTGCTGCAGCTAAGTCGCTTCATCATGTCTGACTCTGTGCGACCCCAGAGACAGCAGCCCGCCAGGCCCCCCCGTCCCTGGGATTCTCCAGGCAAGAACACTGGAGTGGGTTGCCATTAGATCAACTGTTTGATGCTAGGAGACCACCTCAGGGGAAGACATAGGTTCTTCTGATGGGGGATGACTGACATCCTCAGACTGTGGTAGAAGGAAGGGCTGCTTCTACTGGCAAAGGAGGATCAGTAAGAATTTAGAGGTTCCAACGTCCCCAGATGCATCGAAATCTGCTCCCATATTCCTGTCCCAAATTTTAAGTCATATTTCTTCTCAATTGATGTCCTAACCTTAACTAAGAAACCCTGCAAAGTTGAGAATTCAACTAGTGTTGTAATTCAGCCACCCACAGAATTAAATTTCATGTTTGGTTTTTGGAAACTTTGGTCTTATGGTCCAGGATATCCTTATCTTTCAGGACAGTTATAAATCCTTAAGTGCATCAGTTCCCCACCCGTCCCACCCCCACATATTCTTCAGTGCACTTAGAAGCACTCATTGACTCACAAACATTTTTACTTTCACTAAAAATCTTCCTTGGTAGCAGTGAATTCACTCAAATCCTTGCCTTCTATTGACAGTTGATTACACGTTACCACCTTGATGTCTCCAGGTGACACTCAAGTAACGCTTTTGCATGTCATAAGCTACTACTGTCTCCTGTACTGTTGCCTGCCTAACTATATTAGGAAATCAGTTCCAGATAACCCAAAGCTAATTTAGAGAGCCATTCTTAAGTTTCTGTTCCCTGGAATCACTTTTAGTATCAATTTCTGTATCAGTGAGGGTTCAATCAGGGAAAGAACCACTGTGAATAGTATGAAATATGGGATCTATTATAGGATTTGAAAGTGAAAAAGTGAAAGTGTTAGTCACTCAATTGTGTCTGACTCTGCGAGCCAATGGACTGTGGCCCACCAGGCTCCGTTGTCCATAGGATTCTGCAAGCAAGAATACTAGAATGGATAACCATTCCCTTCTCCAGGGGAATCTTCTGACCCAGGGATCAAACCCACGTCTCTTATGTCTCCTGCTTTGGGAGATGATTCTTTACTACTAATGCCACCTGGGAAGCCAGACTTAGACCTTATGCAGTTGTAGTAAGAGATGGAGCACTTTTGGAAAACTGGTGCCTTTGTGTCTGGTGGAGGCCTGAGGCCACTGAAGTCAGTAGGTCCAGGAGTTGGGAACAAAAGCTGACTGTGAAGCAGGGGAGACTAGGAACAAAATGGGATCACAGCTGTCTCTCAGTGCTTCCAACTTTATGATGCAGGTGACCTTCCTTCAGTACCAGGTCCAGGGCATGGAGAAGACAGAAGAGGACATAATGAAGGGAGCTGGAGGAGCTTCAGGCTCCAACAAGGTACACTGACAAGTCAGTAGTGACAAAGTGAACTGCCACAGGGTACCCTATACTGACCTTAGGCCTCAATGATGCTGTTTTGCTTTGAACAGTGAAATCTCATGCAGTTTTCTCTTACATTAAAATTAACCCACAACCACACAGGAAAGAGAATTCTGGGAAATGCAGCTCCGATTTAGCTAAATTAACAAAGAAGTTAGCCACCATAGAAAGGGTTGAATTTGGGGTTGATTTTGGAAATAGAGCCAATAGCAGTTATTGATAGATTGTATTTGTTAGATGAGTGAGGGGATTATTTGCACATTTTTTGTTGGAACAATTTTCTTTTTCTTCTTCTTATTTTTTTTTACTTTACAATATTGTATTGGTTTTGCCGCACATCAACATGAATCCTCCATGGGTGTACACGTGTTCCCAATCCCGGACTCCCTCTCCCACCTCCCCCCAACATCTGGGTCATCCCAGTACACCAGCCCCAAGCATCCTGCATCCTGCATCGAACCTAGACTGGTGATGGAACGAACGTTTTTCTTTAACTCAAAATTTTGATTCCTTTTTGGAGTAAAACAGGCTCTTTACTCTTTACAAGATTCTTTTCTGAAACTTATTTCAGTTGTTTATTTTTATTGATGTGTAGTTGACATATGACATTATATAAATTACAGGTGTTCAGTATAATAATTCATAAGAATTACTTTTTCTCTTGCATCCATAGTGAAAACTAGCAGCAGACATTAATTGCTCCCAGTTTGTAAAAAAATAGATGCATCATTTTTTAGGCAATGTATATTCTGTTAGTTATGCCCTCATTTTTAATCCAGATTATGTTCTCTGTCTTGCAATTATATAATGGCTTTAATAATTCACCTCTCATAGTTCTAGAAGCATTTGAATACTGTCCCAGTCAGTTGCTATTCTTCACATCACTCTTCAGGGCATTATGGTTTCCTTATTAATTCAAGATGAATATTTGGTCCCAATCTTCAAGAATCAGACCACCTCTTTCTTGTTGAAGCTCTTTCCTCCAATGATTGCTGAGTCACCCTCTTTTCCTGATTTCTTTCTTGCTTTCTCAGCCTTTTTGCCAATGCCCTTCCTTTGTTTTTTTTTTTCTAGCATGGCATCCCTAGGGCCCTGCTTTTTACTTTTCTCTCTTGCTCTGTAAGAAAAATTCCACTATTTCAGGAGATAGTACCACTCCTCTGGTGACTTGCAATCTGCATAACAATACTTGCTACATGTTGAGATGCTGCCATATGCCATTCAAGTTACTAATGTGTGTGTGTTAGTTGTTCAGTCGTGTCCAATTCTTTGTGACCCCTATGAACTGTAGCCCACTCTGTCCATGGAATTCTCCAGACAAGTATACTGGAGTGAGTAGCCATTTGCTTTTCCAGGGGATCTTCACAACCCAGGAATCGAACCCAGGTCTCCTGCATTGTAGGTGGATTCTTTACTGTCTGAGCCACCAGGGAAGCCTACAAGAGTTACCAATATATACAGTCTTTAATTAAAAAAATGATGATCCTACAACCTCTGGTAAGAAACCCTTGATATATGGGCATTATCCCAATTTTCCAATGAGGAAGCTAAGGCTCAGAAGTTCAAAGTTTTACTCAACCCAGTTAATAAGTGGATTTGAACCAACAGCTATCTGACTTATAAGTTATTGTCATAACAACTACCATTTACAGCTGCCTAAAGATCCAGCAAGTCAGTTTTCATTCCAATTCCAAAGAGAGACAATGCCAAAGAATGCTCAAACTACCGCACAATTGCACTCATCTCACATGCTAGTAAAGTAATGCTCAAAATTCTCCAAGCCAGGCTTCAGCAATACATAAACTGTGAACTCCTTGATGTTCAATCTGGTTTTAGAAAAGACAGAGGAACCAGAGATCAAATTGCCAACATCTGCTGGATCTGGAAAAAGCTAGAGAGTTCCAGAAAAAAACATGTATTTCTGCTTTATTGACTATGCCAAAGCCTTTGACTGTGTGGATCACAATAAACTGTGGACAATTCTGAAAGAGATGGGAATACCAGACCACCTGACCTGCCTCTTGAGAAACCTGTATGCAGGTCAGTAAGCAGCAGTTAGAACTGGACATGTAACAACAGACTGGTTCCAAATAGGAAAAGGAGTACATCAAGGCTGTATATTGTCACTCTGCTTATTTAACTTATATCCAGAGTACATCACGAGAAATGCTGGACTGGAGGAAACACAAGCTGGAATCAAGATTGCTGGCAGAAATATCAATCACCTCAGATATGCAGATGACACCACCCTTATGGCAGAAAGTGAAGAGGAACTAAAAAGCCTCTTGATGAAAGTGAAAGAGGAGAGTGAAAAAGTTGGCTTAAAGCTCAACATTCAGAAAACAAAGATCATAGCATCCGGTCCCATCACTTCAAGGGAAATAGATGGGGAAACAGTGGAAACAGTGTCAGACTTTATTTTTGGGGCTCCAAAATCACTGCAGATGCTGACTGCAGCCATGAAATTAAAAGAGCTTACTCTTTGGAAGAAAAGTTATGACCAACCTAGATAGTATGTTCAAAAGCAGAGACATTACTTTGCCGACTAAGGTCCGTCTAGTCAAGGCTATGGTTTCTCCTGTGGTCATGTATGGATGTGAGAGTTGGACTGTGAAGAAGGCTAAGTGCCAAAGAATTGATGCTTTTGAACTGTGGTGTTGGAGAAGACTCTTGAGAGTCCCTTGGACTGCAAGATCCAACCAGTCCATTTTGAAGGAGATCAGCCCTGGAATTTCTTTGAAAGGAATGATGCTAAAGCTTAAACTCCAGTACTTTGGCCACCTCGTGCAAAGAGTTGACTCATTGGAAAAGACTCTGATGCTGGGAGGGGTTGGGGGCAGGAGGAGAAGGGGACGACAGAGGATGAGATGGCTGGATAGCATCACTGACTTGATGGACATGAGTCTGAGTGAACTCCGGGAGTTGGTGATGGACAGGGAGGCCTGGCATGCTGCGATTCAAGGGGTCACAAAGAGTCGGACATGACTGAGTGACTGAACTGAACTGAAAGATCCAGCTCAGATCTCCTCATTATACGACTTGAATATCCAGTGGCATGCAGGAGAGCCATTACTTAAATGTACCCTATTATTTCAAGCTTAATACATATAACTCCATTCAATCTCATGTGCTATTCCACCAATTCCAACCCCAACTCCATTCAAAAAGTGCACACCTCCTCTGGTGTTCCTTATTATTTTCCAGGTAAAAAAAATCTCAAAGATTTTGATTCTAAAGACTTCCATCTCCTGCCCTACTGGCTTACCAAGTCCTCCAATGTTGAGGTCAGAGGCATCTCCCATCACTGTGGCTCCAATGTCATTTTCCACTTCCTTCCTGAACTCCTGGCACTCTTCTTGCCATTTCATAATTGGCTGTCTATAGAAGGCAATGGCACCCCACTGCAGTACTCTTGCCTGGAAAATCCCATGGGCAGAGGAGCCTGGTAGGCTGCAGTCCAGGGGGTCTCTAAGAGTCAGACACGACTGAGCGCTTCCCTTTCACTTCTCACTTTCATATTGGAGAAGGAAATGGCAACCCACTCCAGTGTTCTTGCCTGGAGAATCCCAGGGATAGAGGAGCCTGGTGGGCTACAGTCCATAAAGTTGTAAAGAGCTGGACAGGACTAAAGCAACTGAGCACACATGTGCATGCACTGCTGCCAAAATTATCTTCTGAAAAAAATCAATCTGGTGTTCTCAGGTCACTTTAAAACTTCTTCTGATTCCATTTTGCCTGCCAAATAAATTTTAATCTCCTTGGTATGCTGCACAAGGCCCTTGATGATTGGCTTGACCTGTCTTGCAGTCAGCTGTCTTTCACGCATGTACAAGTGATTACTTTGCAGATGGATTGTAGATGCCATAGAGATGCAGAAATACAAAGATTTCCCAACTTGACTGAATTCGTTTTTGAATTTTTATCATTTTGACTGTTTTCTCAATCAGTGGATACTTTAAACACAACTATTAGGAGGCAGAGATGTATTTTTATATTTGGTAGGGAAGATATTCTCATAAATATTGGGAAACCAACTAGATAAGATTCTCATGAAATACACCTTCCAGGATTCAGAGTTTATTTCAAGAAACTTTCTTAGGCTAAGTTATTAGAAAGACACGGACTCTAAATTTCAAGGGTATACTTGGACTGAAAAATTTATTTTTCTGTGTATTGAACGGGAGTAACTGGGAAAGATTATAAGTTAGGATGGTGAAGGAATACATTCCCTAAAGCCTGCAAAAAGCAGGGAATGATTCTTTTCTTCTCAATAATTCAAATAAAAATTTTAAATGACCCTCGTCCAATAGGGGAATAAAGGCAGAGTTGAAAAGGGGCATGATTTAGTGAGAAATGTCACACTGTGAAACTCTGTCTTCTATTACAACCTGTGATAAAAGGAAGGATAAAAGCTATTTTCCATCCTAATGAAGTCATAGTTCTTCAGCAATGCCCCCAGGACACTGTCTTGTGTGGTCAGTCTCCCACTGATGAAACCGTGTGGGAGAGAGTGGCCTGGGGCTTCAAACATGTTTGAGTTCCAGTCCTAAGCATGCTCTCTGACCCTGAACAAATCAAAGCTCTGAGATGCTCTTTTTTGTTCTTCAAATGGGAATGAAATACACAATGGCGAGATTTCTATGAACTAGGATTGATCTACAGGGAATTTATACAGGTCCATTTGCTTTCTTCAGTGCCATGCTTCTAGCTATCTCCTGTGTTTAGTGCTTCAGCCTCTGGAGGTGTCCTTGGAGCTGCCTGTGTCCAGTTGATGAACAGATAGGGAAATTCAAGAGAGGTCCTATAGGTTGTCTGCCGTGACATCAGAAAGGAGCTGCATGGTGGGTCCCTACCCTGTATTTTTACCCGTTCATTTATTTCATTCCAAGTGATGAAGAAACCAGATGCTAATGAAATAAGATGGAGGTAGAAAATTGGAGTGGATGTAGCAGGCATTCAAGAGCCTACTTAATGCCAGTGCTGTGCTGAGAGCTGGTGGACAAAGCAGCCAACTTTCCTGAGGTGCTCATGGCCTGGCAGCAGTGACACAGACATAGTCCAACATCTGTAGGACAGATTAGACTAGAATAGCCATAAGGGAAGTACCGAGTGCTGCGGACCCGGAGGAAGGAGAGATGCATTTCTGCCTGGAGACAAAGTAGAGTGTGGGGGCAGTATATGGGGTTGCTGAGGGTCAGACACGACTGAGCGACTTCACTTCCACTTTTCACTTTCATGCATTGGAGAAGGAAATGGCAACCTACTGCAGTGTTCTTGCCTGGAGAATCCCAGGGACGGGGGAGCCTGGTGGGCTGCCGTCTCTGGGGTCGCATAGAGTCGGACACGACTGAAGTGACTTAGCAGCAGTCCACCAGTGCACCATTCATTAATGCGACACAGATCTGCAGAGCAACAAATCTGCTCCAGTGAACTACTGCGTCCTGCTACCACATCTGAGAACAGGAGGAGAGAGAACCTACTAATAATGTCCAGTCACGGAGTGAGAACATGTATGAGATGCAGGGGAAATGACAATGCTAGGTAACAATTTCCTCTAAAATAGATGTGAACAAAAGCAAAAGCAGCATTATGTATGGTGCAGAGAACCAGGCAGCCTCTGAACGGCTGGGAGGGGCTTGTTGTTGTCTGTCACGTTTCTCTTCCTACGGCCAGATGCATAGATGCAGCTTTACCCCTCACCCTCTCCCTTTTCCTCTGCTCCTTTCTTCTATTCTGCACACAGCTCCCTCCTCCCCAGCCCCTTTTTTCTCTGGACTGCTGGTCTGAGGCAGCGTCTACCTAGTGGCAGCAGAGGCTCCGCCTCTTGAAGGTCTGCCAGGATCTTACAGGAATGGGGTAACTCTGCAGTCAGCACTAAGGTATCCAGACAAGCAGAACCTGGAGCAGGAGGGGGCGGGCAGAGAGCAGGCTGAGAACAGCTGAGGGCTGCCCTCAGCCCCCTTGGTACAAGCCCGCATCTATTTATGCATCACATCCTCTGTACAGTTTTGAGTTATCTATTAATGTAATCAGAGAGTAGGTCAGTGGTGTTCAAAGTCAGTTAGTCGTCAGAATCTTCAGCAGAGCTTTCAAAAGATGTAATCATCCAGGCCACACAGAGATTCATAGAAGTGGAACTCTTTGGTTGGAGATCAAGTGTGAGAACATTTTATAAAGCTGTACACAAATTACTTATAATGTAGATTTAGGGCTGACAGTCACAGAAATTAATTGTTTTCTATGAATAAAGAGTTCTCATGAAATGTTATTTTTGTGAGCTACCAAAAGGGGAAGCTGAAAAACCAGCTCCTTTCACATATAGAGTGAAGCTTACAGATTGTAAATGGCTATGAAAATTAAAATTTCAAAATATAACGACCTTAAGTAGTGGTTTTTTCTTTTAATATTTCCCCTCTTAAGTTTGTGCAAACTTATGGGAGTAGTTGGAAAGTCTTTTGCTTATGTTCTCTAGTCTGGAGGGTGGGCAGGCTATTCTGACTCAGGTATAAAATGTCTTAAAAAAATAATTGTGGTGGTGCCTGGATGTTAAATATTAACTTTTGCCCAATAATGATAATAATGTGTGAGTCACTTCAGTCGTGTCCCACTCTTTGTGACCCTATGGATTGCAGCCTGCCAGGTTCCTCTGTCCATGGGATTCTCCAGGCAAGAATACTGGAGTGGGTTGCCAGGCCCTCCTCTAGGAGATCTTCCGGACCCATGGATTGAACCCATATCTTATGTCTTCTGCATTGGCAGCCGAGTTCTTTACCACTAGCGCCACCTTGGAAGCCCCAGTGGTGGTAATAATGGCTGACATTTTAAAAGCTCTTACCATGTCAGATGTTCTGCTAGATCTCACTAGTTCTTTGATCACCTCTAAACCTACAGCAGTCCTGGAAGGTTGTTAAGTGGCTTCCACCTGACAGGTGAAGGAACCAAGGCTTACTGTCACCTAGTTTGTAAGTGATAAAGTCGGGATTCCAAAATGTGTATCTCTGATTCCAGAGTCAAGAATCTCAAAGCAAGAGCTTGTGAGAGAACAAAGCCGAGTGCAGAAGGCTGGCCAGACCGGAGACAAAAGTGAGAATCCTTCTGTATGTAGACCAAAGATGTCTGGTACTAAGGAGACCAGAATAGGGACAGGAACTGGATGGGATGATGGCCAAGACAAGATATGAGTGTTCTTGCCCATTTACCTGTTCTAGATTAAGACTCCTCTCCCCCTCTTTTTTTAAAATTAATTAATTTATTTATTTTTGGCTTCCCTGGGTCTTCAATGCTGCATGGGTTTTTTTCGAGTTGTGATGAGACGGGGCTACTCTGTAGTTGCAGTGTGTGGGCTTCTCATCGCGGTGGCTTCTCTTGTTGCAGAACATGGATTCTAGGGTACTCTGGCTTCAGTAGGTGAGGCTCCTGGGCTCTAGAGCACAGGCTAAGTAGTTGTGGCACACAGGCTTAGTTGCTCCTCAGCATGTGGCATCTTCCTGGACTAGGGATCCAACCCATGTCTCCTGCATTGGCAGGCAGATTCTTTACCACTGAGCCATCAGGGAAGCCCTAGACACCTCTCCCCTTAGCACAAACACTTGGCCCGGAGGTGAATCTTGACCTGTGCTCCAGGGAGCACACCCAAGTGTGGAGGAGTTGAGCCCAACAGTACAGCATTCCACTGAGATGCCAGTGATCCACCACTTGTGGGAGGAAGCAGATGGACTTTCTAACCAGTAGAGTTCTCAAAAATCCTCTTGGAGCTCCTGAGCTTGCTAAATGACCACCTTTCCTGCATTAGTTAGTTAGTTTGTTTTTTGATCACCTCCGTATGGCTGAAAGTTTGCTAAGCACTGGATTGTGTCAGTGGTTCCAGGAGGAAAGGGGTGATAAGAGATGGCAGAGAGAAAATGTAGTTTGGGGTTAGAGGCTGTTCTGTGTGAGGGAAGGTGGAGATTGGCTCTAGGAATGTTCCGGGGGGGTGGCCTGGATAGGTAGCCAAGCTATGTAATCAGCTACCTGTGTAAAGAAAATGTAGAAGAGAACCTGGCTGCATTTGGACACTGGAGAGAGAGATAATGGTAGGCAGCTGGAAGTAGTATTGGAAGTATTGGCAAGTATTGGAAGTAGTATTATTCCAGAGTCAAGAATCTCAAAGCAAGAGCTTGTGAGAGAACAAAGCCAGTAATTTCCAATAATACTTGGCAGCTGGAAGTAGAATCCTTGACTTGGTTAGGTTGAGTTCAACTAGGTTGAATGTGACTGAAGAGTTGGCTAAAATCAAGGCCACAGTCATATTTTCCTGGGGCCTTTGATACTGAGGATGGTGGAACATACATGTATCAGTCAGGATCCTCTAGAGAAACAGAACCAATAGGAGATTTGTGTATTTATTGTAAAGAGATTCATCTTAAAGTATTGGCTCATGCAATTATGTGGGAGAATGACAAGTCTAAAATTGATGGGGCAGGCTAATATGCTAGAAACTTAGGTGAGATTTCTATCTCGAATCTTGAGGCAGAAGTCTCCAGAAATCTGTTTTTGCTTCTAAGGCCTTCAACTAATTGGACAAGGCCCACCTATTAATACATTGTCAAAAGTAATGTGCTTTACTTAGTCAACTGATTGTAGAAATTAGTTACACCTACAAAACTGCTTCACATCAATCTCTAGACTGTTTGATCAAATGACTGGGTGTTATGGTTTAGCCAAGTTGACAAATAAAATTTAACCACCACAGCACCCTTAGTCTACCTGCTGATAGGAGTCAAGGGGTATTGTTGAGAAGAGACTCTCTGTGGCTGTGGTGTCATGGTAGCCCTATAAAGTGGATTTGCAGCCACACATGGACAGCAGTGGTCTTTTCAGGGTGGCAGGGACTAGTGGCCTGCTTGTGCTTGCCAGCTGTATAAACTTTTCCTCAAGAAGCCCTCTAGGCCCTTCCTATCTCAAAACAACTCCCCCAGATGCCAGTGGGGCTGCCAAGGCGCAACATCATTTTTCTGCTCCCTGAAGTAGGCCTGTTGCTGCCAAGTTTTCAGATTGGAGGATATCCTGGGCTGGGCAGCTTCCTAGATGGGATTTCTGCTAGGCCTATTTGAATGCTGGGAATATAACAAAGGGTGAAATCAAACTACTGAAAGGCCACCAACTGGCCTAAATCAGTGCTGAACTTTAGAATCATTTAGGGAGCTTTGTCTAGGGCAGGATATTGATGGTTTAAATATTCCCCCGTTGATTCTAATACACAGCCAGAGTTGAGAATCCTAGCTATTTTAGATTGGTTATCCTAGAAGCAGACCTCCGACCAAGCATTTGCCATTTATTTATAAAGGATGTGTTCCAAAGAGAAATCAAGAAGGCAGTGGGGAGGCAGGACAGGGAAGGAAAAGAAGCCAGGCGAAGATGCTATTTCAGGGCAAGTATCAGTCTCCTCCTGATCCCACAGGAAGTTCTGGAACATAAATTATACCCACAGAGTTTGTCCACCACTGAGGAAAATGATCAGGATCTTCTTCAGTCAATTGTTATCTTCAGGGTTTCCAGGAAGAAATATAACTCCCCTCCCAACCCTGCCCAGCTACTTCCTATGCTCTGCACAGGTGAGGTTGCTCTGGTGCCCAAATCAAGCCTCTGGAGAAGGTCACAGATACCTGCTGTTAGCGGCAAGACCCTCAGAAATTGGGGGATTAGAATACAGAGCTGCTAGAAGAGATCCCAAGGGGATTTTAATGAGAGCACTAAGAGTTTCCATACACTAAAAGAGTGGTTATTATTTCTGGGTCTGCCATAGTTGCTAGGGGTCTGCATGAGGTAGTCAGGGGATCCTATTATAAAGTTTCTTCTTCAAGGACTCAAAGACAGCATTGATTGTTGATTATACTTAGCAAATGTCCAGACCCATGAAGGGTCTGTGATTTTGCCCCTACTTACAAACTAACAAGTTCACCAGACAATTTCATGGACGCTGGCAGAAGATATGACGCCTCTGGATCAGAGACAAAGGATTTAATTACGGCACTAGCAGTAGTCAACTATCAGCATTTTCTTGCAGCAGTTCCCTAAACCCAAATTCCCACAGGGTAGTGAAGAGGGCTAGGTGACAGCTACGCATGCATAGAGTAAGTTGTGTCACAGAGAAGAGCCACAGGCTTAGAGAACCTGAGTCTTTTATAGTGGGAAGGAGGTTACCAAGCAAAATCTCCCTTGCTCTAGAGGGAGGAACAATCTTTTCTTTCCGAAGACTGTTCACTACACAAGTGTTTTTGAAGGTAGCTAATGCAAAGGCAGTCAGTGAATCTGTTTGCAAGACCTGCAGAAAGTGAGAGACATTGAGATAGCCATCTCTGACAACAGTAGGCACAAGGACAGGGGGATGTTTGGTGTCTGCTTTCTTCCTTCCTGGTTCTGCCATGTGTAGGGTTTTTCTTTGTTTCTCTTCTGATGGCCTTGATAACTTTAGTAACTCTCAAAAGCTTTTTATTTACTTTATCCTTATTTACCTTTGTGGTTATTCCAAATATTATCACTTTACCATACTATGACAGGAAACTTACTTGACCTCTTGACCTGGGTTCTGTATCTGAGGACTAATTAAGGTTGTCTAAATAGGCTCTAAGGATCTTTCCAGACACAGGGTGAAGACCTAAACATATGTGAGATATTTGGGAGCATGGTAATTTTAGCAACAGGGAAAGAAAAGAAAATGTTAATATCTACAAGAAAACTTAATTTCATTTAAATTCATAATGTTGTACAATGGACCTGTTATTTGTGTCATAGAGGAAGAAATTAGACTCAGAGCTCTAAGTCACTTGTTCAGGGTCATGGGGCTACCAACAGTGTTGCCAGGATTTGAAGCTAAAGCCATTTGAATCCAGAATCTACTTCTAGTCACCACTTTCTGATTCTAGAGCCATACATCCTGGAATGCAAAGCAAAGTGGGCCTTAGGAAGCATCACTATGAACAAAGCTAGTGGAGGTGATGGAATTCCAGTTGAGCTATCTCAAATCCTAAAAGATGATGCTATGAAAGTGCTGCACTCAATATGCCAGCAAATTTGGGAAACTCAGCAGTGGCCACAGGCCTGGAAAAGGTCAGTTTTCATTCCAATCCCAAAGAAAGACAATGCCAAAGAATGCTCAAACTACCGCACAATTGTACTCATCTCACATGCTAGTAAAGTAATGCTCAAAATTCTCCAAGCCAGGTTTCAACAGTATGTAAACCATGAATTTCCAAATGTTCAAGCTGGATTTAGAAAAGGCAGAGGAACCAGAGATCAAATTGTCAACATCCACTGAATCGTCAAAAGCAAGAGAGTTCCAGAAATACATCTATTTCTGCCTTATTGACTATGCCAAAGCCTTTGACTGGGTGAATCAAGCAAACTATGGAAAATTCTTAAAGAGATGGGAATACCAGACCACCTGACCTACCTCCTGAGAAATCTGTATGCAGGTCAGGAAGCAACAGTTAGAACTGGATATGGAACAGAAGTCTGGTTCTAAATAGGAAAAGGAGTGCATCAAGGAGTATGTTCCCCTGCTTATTTAACTTATATGCAGAGTACATCATGTGAAATGCCAGGCTGGATGAAGCACAAACTGGAATCAAGATTGCCGGGAGAAATATCAATAACCTTAGAAATGCAGATGACACCACCCTTATGGCAGAAAGTGAAGAAGAACTAAAGAGCCTCTTGATGAACATGAAAGAAGAGAGTGAAAAAGTTGGCTTAGAACTCAACATTCAGAAAACTAAGATCATGGCATCCAGCCCCATCACTTCATGGCAAATAGATGGGGAAACAAAACAGTAAGAGACTTAATTTTGGGGCTCCAAAATCATTGCAGAGGGTGACTGAAGCCATGAAATTAAAAGACGCTTGCTCCTTGGAAGAAAAGCTGTGACCAACCTAGACAGCATATTAAAAAGCAGAGACATTACCTTGCCAACAAAGTCCATCTAGTTAAAGCTATGGTTTTTCCAGTGGTCATGTATGGATGTGAGAGTTGGACTGTGAAGAAAGCTGAGCGCCGAAGAATTGATGCTTTTGAACTGTAGTGTTGGAGAAGACTCTTGAGAGTTCCTTGAACAGCAAGGAGATCCAACTAGTCCATCCTAAAGGAAATCAGTCCTGAATGCTCACTGGAAGGACTGATACTGAAGCTGAAACACCAATACTTTGGCCACCTGATGTGAAGAACTGACTCATTTGAAAAGACCCTGATGCTGGGAAAGATTGAAGGCAGGAGGAGAAGGGGACGACAGAAGATGAGATGGTTGGATGGCCTCACCGACTCAATGGACATGAGTCTGAGTAAGCTCTAGGAGCTGGTGATAGCCAGGGAAGCCTGGCCTGCTGCAGCCCATGGGGTCACAAAGTGTCAGATGCTACTGGCGGCTGAACTGAATGGGAGATCCTCCCATACCAGATGGCATCCTGATGATGCTGGAGAGCTAATGACTTCATGAGGAGGATAACAGTTTTCATCTTTACTTTTTATGACAGGACATTATGGAAGCTTAAATTGTACTAAACTATAGTTGAGATGCCTTTGCTCCGGTTCCCTTATCAAAGCCTACCAAGGAAGCCAGGCTTGTTTTAATTGAATTGTTAAAAATAAAGCATAATATCTGATCTATTTATATAAGCCCTAGACTAATCTCCTTTCCACCACCTGTTGTCACCCGCACTATATACACATATGCTCACACTAATACGAAACCGAATTTATTTTTTAGCCTGTATATACCATTGTTCTCAAAGACCACATGACCACATCCTTGGAACGCCCCTGCCCTTGAAAGTTGAATAAGTGATGAAAGTTGAAAAATGGCTTAAAAACATAAGATATGTTGACTCTCAACTTTTCAAGTATGATAATTTTGAACATAAGAAAACTGCAACTCTACATAACAGTTATATGATTTTATATTCCATTGATTGAAAAATACATGAATAAAACCAATATGAGTTCAGTAAAGCTTTGAAATGAGATTTTATTTTCTTCATATCAACAGCATCTATATCCACTTGAAAAATAATCACTCATATGTGTGTGAGAAATAGCTAACTTTTAGGGAGGCTGGACCAATGCCCCAGCAGCAGGGAGGCTGGACCAATTGTTAAGGGCCTTGGGGATATAACAAGAAGATCTGGAATTTATTCTCCAGGCAAAATGGAGTCAAAGAAGTTTCAAAGCAAAGTGGCAGAGTTCAGCTGATTGTTTTTTTCTGAAAGATAATTTTGGGAGCAGTGCAGAGAGCCAAATGGCATATGGGAAAACTAGTAGCAGAAGGTTGGTTAGGAGATAGAAAACACCAGGAGCCACAGTGATACACAGGTGCTCTGACCTGGGCACTGGAGGACTTGGGAACCAGCTATGTGTGGCATATGCCAGGGAGGGCATGTGGCTGCATGCATGCTAAATTGCTCAGTCGTGTCTGACTCTGCGACCTCATGGACTGTAGCTCACCAGGCTACTCTGTCCATGGAATTTTCCAGGCAAAGATACTAGACTGGGTCACTGTGCCCTCTTCCAGGGAATCTTCCCTGCCCAGGGATCGAACCTGTGTCTCTTATGTCTCCTGCACTGGCAGGCAGGTTCTTTCTTTACCACTGGGAAGCCCACCTGGGAAGCCCAGAGGGCATGGTTGAGAGTATTTCTAAACTTGGAAGCTGTGTTGGAGGGTGAGTCCATGTGTGAGACTTGTTCCACATGAGGGGAACCATCCCACCTGCTCCCTTCCCTTATCTTCTCATGTGGTTGGTACCGCTTCCTGCAGAGCTTACCCTGCAAATGTCTGGGCATCTCTGCAGATGCAGCATCATCGCCACCTTCTCATTGCTCCCTGCTTCCCAACAGTTCACACTCTAGCTCTCCTTCCCACTGCTTCCAGAGATATTTGTCTTAAAACACATCTATGAAAGACTGTGTTATAATTCTGCTATGAACTTGTATAGGATGCACGTGAGACCAAGGAGTATGGCCCTAACTTGTCTAAAATGACAGAAACTAAATACAGCAATATACTACTGTATGTGGAAATTAGAAAGTATCTTCTTGAATATTGCATCCTGGTTTTTTGTTTGTTTGTTTTTAACCCATCAAATGGGTTGAAAGCAATGAGTACACTGAGGAATTGAGAAACAACCGATAGAGTGGAAAATTAAGGATCAGAAGTTTACATTTGTAAACCTACATTTCAAATACTAAAAAAAAAAAATTCTGTTAGACCCTAGATTGAAAAGGTGAGAAAAAAAATATGACTATCATTTGTGAGTTCTTTCCATGGGCACTACTTGGGCAGGTCTGCCTTCTCCTTGAGGCACAGTGCTAAGAACCCACAATGAAAATATTCTCATTTCTTTTAAAGTCAGGAAAAAGTGAGCACTTGAGTTCAAAGAAAATATTTTTTTAAAAATTCTTTTCTGATTTTCAGTTCAACTTCTTAACTGAGGCATCCTAGGTCTTTGGGAGAGATGCTTTTTTTTTTTTTTTTTTTTTGGTAATTGATTTATAACGTTGTGTTAGGTTCAGGTGTACCAAGGGAAATATTTTAACATGTAGTATTAATAGACTTGTCTGTACATCAACACAATTAGAAAATATAAATGTCAATATTTTTATAAAGGTAAGGATCCATGAAGACAAAAGTACTTCACTTCAGTTCAGTCCAGTTCAGTCGCTCAGTCATGGCCGACTCTTTGCAACCCCATGGACTGCAGCACGCCAGGCTTCCCTGGCCATCACCAACTCCCAGAGTTCACTCAAACTCGTGTCCGTTGAGTCAGTGATGCCATCCAACCATCTCATCCTCTGTCGTCCCCTTCTTCTCCTGCCTTCATTCTTTCCCAGAATCAGGGTCTTTTCCAGTGGGTCAGTTCTTCGCATCAGGTGGCCAAAGTATTGGAGTTTCAGCTTCAACATCAGTGCTTCCAATGAACACTCAGAACTGATCTCCTTTAGGATGGACTGGTTGGATCTCCTTGCAGTCCAAGGGACTCTTAGAGCCTTTGAAAATCTTTATATGGACCCATATCTGGGGGCTCAGACCTACCCTGGGAATCTAGTTCATTGTTTTCTAATCTGTGAGCCATGAGCTCATGATTATTGCTCTTGTAGTATTATTTGTAGACTGAGTAATAATCTCTGAAAAACAATTGTGTACCTTTATGTTGAGTATGATAGGAATTTAAATTATTTCTAACATCATTCTTTCATGTATATTCTCAACAATGATTACCAAAAAAAATAGCTGCTATGATTTATATCTGGAAAGAGTCCTTATAATTTTGTGATGTTAGAAAACTGATCCATAAGCTGGAATGACTGAGAAGTACTGATACAGTAGATGAGAGAGTCAATTCCTAGGCAGATTGATAAGAAGTCTGGGGGTCCACAAGGAGAGAGGGGTCTGGAATTCCCAAGGAGGAGAAAGGACAAACTTTTTTTCCCTCTGCATTCTTTAGGATTATGTAACAATAATGTATCCTGCTTGAGGACAGTTTCTGAAAAAAACCTTCTGGCTAATCCTGTAATCTTAAAATGTAAATTATGGGAGTGGGTCTAGTAAGGTCTTTACAACCTCCAGACATTCTTTTGATTCACTGTAATAAGTAATTAAAAAGTATATAACTCCATTGCTAACACTAGCGAGGGGGCACTCTTTCTGCCTCCTTCTGATGTCTATGTCAGAAGCTTTCTCTATCTCTTTTATATTTTAATAAAACTTTATTACACAAAAGTTCTGAGCTGATCAAGCCTCGTCCCTGGCCCTGGATTGAATTCTTCTCCTCCGAAGGCCAAGAATCTCTGTGTCTTTTGTGGTTCAGCAACAACCTTTCATAGATCTGTAGCAACTTTATCAGCATTAAAAAAAAATCTTAATTATTATACCTAACACTCTCTGGGCTGGGCCAGGGTATGTTTGTTTAAACAAACAACAAGTACCACATGGTAAATCTGAAAGAGGATGACTAGCCCTGACCTTGAAAGGTAAGGATTCTTCTCTGTCTTCCATGGCTCAGTTAAAGTATCGAACATTGAAAAATTCTTCCAGCTGGGTCACCAAATTGTAAATGGAGTTGAGTTTGGAAAAGATAGGCATGTATAATTTTCTTTTGTTTTTAATTTTTAAAAGACAGAGTATTTATTGTTTTTATACTAAAGCCATCTGTCTTTGATTAGTACCTCTAAGTTATCAGGCTCATAGGTAATATACCAGTCTTCCATCATCACAGAAGTTTCCTGTGGTAGAAGGAGAATGGGCTCCAGATTTGGGCAAAACTAAATTGAACTTTCTCTGGTTCGATGTCCTTGCAAAACTATTTAATTTTTGTTGAACATCAGTTGTTTTTTTCTGCCTATAAAAGGGGATAGAGTATTTTTCCCCAGATATTTCTCATTCTTTTTGAGCCATCTTGATAACAACTATCCTTTTGTTATATCAAACACAGGATTGGGAGGTGAGAGAGTAAGCACAGTTTTGTCCAGAAAGCAGCATAGCATTTTTTATTTTTTTACTTTTTTAAAGTACAGTTAGCTCAGACGGTAAAGCGTTTGCCTACAATGCGGGAGACCTGGGTTCGATCCCTGGGTAGGCAAGATTCCCTGGAGAAGGAAACAGCAATCCACTCCAGTACTCTTACCTAGAAAATCCCATGGACAGAGGAGCTTGGTGCAGGCTGCTGTCCATGGGGTCGCAAAGAGTCGGGCACGACTGAGCGACTTCACTTCACTTCACTTCACAGTTGATTTACGATGTGTGAGTTTCTGGTGAACAACAAAGTGATTCAGTTTATATATATATATATATTTATATTCTTTCCCATTATGATTTACTATAGGATATTAAATATAGTTCCCTGTGATACACAGTAGGGATACACAGTAGCCTTGTTGTTTATCTATTATATATATGTATTAGTTTGTGTCTGCTAATCCAAAACTCCTAATTTATACTTCCTGCATCCTTCCCCTTTGGTAACCATAACTTTGTCTTATGCCTGTCAGTTTTGTAAATAAATTCATTTGTATAATATTTTAGATTCCACATATAAAATGATGTCATGATGTTTGCATTTCTCTGACTTTCTTTATTTAGAATATAATCCTGAAGTCTACCCATGTTTCTTCAAATGGCATTATTTTATTCTTTTTTAAAGGCTGAGTGGTATTCCACTGTATGTATATACGTGTATATGTACCCATTCTTTATCCCATTCATCTATTGATGGACATTGAAGTTGTTTCTGTATCTTGGCTATTGAAAATAGTGCCGCTTTGAACATTGAGGTATATGTATCTTTTTGAAGTAGAGCTCGTGGCCCTTCTGGATATATGTCCTGGAGTGGGATTGCTGATTGGTGGCTCTGTTTCTAGTTTTTTTTCTTTAAATTTAATTGAAATATCGTTAACTTATAGTGCTGTGTTTAATTTCTTCTGTACAGCAAAGTGACTCAGTTGTACATATATGTATGTTATTTTTCATATTCTTTTCCATTATGGTTTATCACAGGATATTGAATACAATTCTCTGTGCTATACAGTAGAACCTTGTTTTTTATCTATTCTAGTGAATATATGTGATAATTTATATCTGCTAATTCCAAACTCCCAGTCCATCCCTCTCCCACCTTTTCTCCTCTTGGCAACCACAAGGCTTGGTGATCTATCTCTGAGACTCTGTGTCTGTTTCATAGATAGGTTGATTTGTGCTGTGGATTTTTTTTTTTTGGCTGTATTTTAGATTACATATATAAGTGATATCATATGGTATTGTCTTTTTGCTCTCTGACTTACTTCCCTTAGTACGATCATCTCTAGGTCCATCCATGTTGATGCAAATGGCATTATTTCATTCTTTTTAATGACTGAGTAATATTTCATTATTTATATGCACCATATGTTTATTCATCTGTTGATGGACATTTTAGGTTGTTTAATGTCTTGGCTATTGTAAATAGTGCTGCTATGAGCATAGGGGTACATATATCTTTTCAAATTAAGTTTTGTCTGGATATATACCCAGGAGTAGATTGTTAGGTCTTATGACAGTAGATTGTTAGATCTACTTTTAATTTTTTGAGGAGCCTGCCTACTGTTTTCCATAGTGGTTGCACCAATTTGCACTCCCACCAATACTATAGGAGGGTTCCCTTTTGTCTGCACCCTTTCTAGCATTTATTATTTTTAGACTTTTTAAGATGCCTATTATGACTGGTGTAAAGTGGTATCTCACTTTGATTTGCATTTCTCTAATAATGATCAATGCTGAGCATCTTTTCATGCTTATTGGTTATCTGTATATCTTCTTTGGAGAAATGTCTATTTAGGTCTTCTGCCAATTTTTGTATTGGGTTGTTTTTTTCTTGTTGTTGTTGAATTGTAGGAGCTGTTTATATATTTTGGAAATCAAGCCCTTGTCAATAACATCATTTGCAAATAGTTTATCTCAGTCTGTAGGCTGTCTTTTGTTTTGTTTATGATTTCCTTTGCTGTACAAAGACTTGTTAGTTTGCTTAGGTTCCATTTGTTTTTATCTCTATTGCCTTGGGAGACTGATCTAAAAAGCATTGGTACAATTTATGTCAGAGAGTGTTTTGCCTACATTTTCTTCTAGGAATTTTATGGTGTCATGTTTATATTTAAGTCTTTAAGCCATTTTGAGTTTATTGTTTGTATGCTGTGAGGGAGTATTCTAGCTTCTTTGATTTACATGCAGCTGTCTACTTTCCCAGCACCATGTACTGAACAGACTGTCTTTTCCCCATTGTATATTCTTCCCTCTTTTATCAAAGACTAATTGTCTATAGGTGTGTGTGTTTACTTCTGGGCTCTCTATTCTGTTCCTTTAATCTGCAGAGCATAACATTTTTAACATTTATTTTATTGATTGATTGATTTTGGCTGCGCTGTGTCTTTATTGCTGCAGGGGCTTTTCTCTAGTTGTGGCGAGTGAGGGCTACTCTCTAGTTGTGGTGCATGGGGTTCTCGTTGTGGTGGCTTCTCTTGTTGCAGAGGACAGGCTCTAGGGTGCTTGAGATTCAGTAGTTGCGGCACATGGGCTCAGTAGTTGTGATTCCCAGTCTTAGAGCATAAGCTCAATAGTTGTGGTGCCTGGGCCCAGTTGCTCCTCAGCACGCAGGATCCTTCTGAATCAGAGATTAAACCCATATCCTGTGCAGTGGCCAGTGGATTCTTTACCACTGAGCCAGCAGGGAAGCTCTGAGCATAACATTTTCAGTTTTAACTCTGTAGAAAATGTACACATTTTATTTGTAAAATAAATATTGATTCTTTAAAAATATCATTATATTACATTCATAATAGCCAAATGAACCGATCAAATATCCTATACTTCATACTTCTCTAATGTTTTGTATTTTCTTTCCCACAGTCACTATTTTTTAATTTAAATTATTTGTATTATTTTTCTTTACACTGTTTTGCAACCCCCACACATATCTGATTCTAAAATATTTCCCTCACTCCAAAGTTGGACCCCTTACCCTTTAAGCAGTTTCTTTCCACCCCTCTCCTGAATATCTGCCCATCACTCATCTGCATTCTAAGTGAATTTGTCTATTTAGAATATTTTATATGATTGGAATGATATAGTATGTGACCTCTGGCTTCTTTCACTTATGCACAGTGCTTCTGAGGTTCATTCATGTTGTAATGTGCATCAGTACTTCGTTCCACTTTATACCTAAATTTGCACCTATATTCTGTTGTATGTATATACCACAGTTTGTTTATTCATTTACCCATTGAAGGACATTTGATCTGTTTTCACATTTTGGCTTTTGTGAACAATGTTGCTATGAACATTCTTGTATATGTACTTCTTTGAGTACCTGTTTTCAATTTGGGGGAGTACATAGCCAGGACAGACGGTAACTCGATAATTAACTTTTTGACGAACTACCAAAATGTTTTCCACTGTGGCTGAGCCATTTTACATTCCCACCAAATGTCTGAGGGTTCCCATTTTTCTAGATCCTTGCCTTAATACAAGTATTGACTTTGTAAGGTTGTTGAGTGGCTTAAAGGAGATGGAAGTTTCAAAAGGGAGAGCAGGGAGCAGCCATCCCTCCCACTCCCTCTTATCATCACACACAGTGCCCGTGTCTGTCAGGGCACACTTGGCCTTGCAGAGTTCACAGCCCCACCGCTCTTCCTCACATAGGTACCAAGGTGAGTACTTGGTTGTGGGCTGGAATTGGACAGAGTTGGAGGAGGGAGTGGCAGGACAAAGGGCTTCCCTGTGATGACATTTCTCTGTCCACATTCATCACAGCTCCCTCTCCTCTCCCTGTCCAGGCACTCTCTCTCTTGCTACTTGGTCACCATTCAGAAGCATTTGTTTTTCTTATAAGCAATTATAGTTAATATTTCTGGAGGGGGAAATGGCACCCACCCCAATATTCTTGCCAGGATAATCACATGGACAGAAGAATCTGGTGGGCTGCAGTCCATCAGGTCTCAAAGAGTCAGACATGACTGAAGTGACTGAGACCCATGCATGAATAGCTAACATTTTCCGAGTTTAGTATACAAAGAATGTCGTAATAGAACATATGAAGACAGAAAGGAAAAAATGTGCAGAATTCCACCATATTGAGCAGCTGCTGTCATTTTTGTAGTACTTTGCAAGTTCTTATTCCTAAATGTTCTGAACACAGATCGGTTATTCTCACTTCAATACCCATATGTGTCAGAAGAGAAAATTTGAAATTATACATGTCTGGGCTCCTCTCTAGAACTCTGGATTCATTGTTTTGAGGTTAAGATCCCAGCATCTACTGTTCTAGGGGCTTCCCTAGTGGCTCAGATGGTAAAGCGTCTGCTTGCCATGCAGGAGACTATAGTTCGATCCCTGGGTTGGAAAGATCCCCTGGAGAAGGAAATGGCAACCCACTCCAGTGCTGTTGCCTAGAAAATCCCATGGACAGGGGATCGCAAAGAGTCGGACACAACTGAGTGACTTCACTTTCACTTTCTTTATAGTATTCATCCATAGCCAAGACTGTGAACCACAAAAGTACATAAAACTTTTTTCTTTGACTTTCAATTTGTAGGTCCATTACCTAAAATTGACAAGTATTGATCACCTCTGTTCATAAAGGGTGGTGAGAGAGGAGACTGAGCTCTGGACCTGGACTTGCTTGGATTCAAAATTGTATACAAAATCACCAAATATTACACCTGTTTCCTTACCTTCCACACAGGAATAAAGCCTATTTTGTAAGGTTATTGGGAGTTTAAATAAGATAGCATTGAACTTGAAAAACTTAACAAATATTGATTTACGTTTCTATGGTACCATGTGCCCAAATAGTGCACTTCCATTTAGTGCTCAAAATTCTAAGGCTGGAGGAAACTTAACCTTTATTTGTTGTTGTTGTTGTTTAGTCACTAAGTGGTGTGGTGACTTCTTGTGATCCTATGGACTGTAGCCTGCCAGGCTCCTCTGTCCATGGGATTTCCAGGCCAGAATACTAGAGTAGGTTTCCATTTCCTTAGCCAGATGATCTTCCCAACCCAGGAACTGAACCCACATTGCCTACCTTGGCAGGCGTTGGCAGGCAGATTCTTTACTGCTGAACCACCAGGAAGAGCCCCAATTCTTATTTAGCCTGGCCCATTATTCCACAAACATGAAAATACCAAGAGGCCATGCTAGGTCTACTGGACATATCATACAATTATTATATAATTGGGATGACCCTGAGAAGACTTCTCCTAGCCTAGTATTGTCTATCCATAGTCATAGAAAACTGATCTTTAATCAAATGGTAATAAAATGTTGAAGGGATTGAATGGAACATACAAGTGAGAATCTTATTTCTGGACTTTGGGCTGGTACTGTTGGGTACCATGATGAATAAAAATATTTTCTTTATCTGAAGTGGCTCCCAGAAACTCATGGCACTGGCGGCATACTAGTCATCTAGAGGAAGCCTTCAAGCTTATCCATACCTGGACTTTACCCAGAGTTTTTAATTCAAGATTTAAACATCCTTTTGGTCTATGGTACACAGAGGGAGCAGGGATTTGCTTGAGGATCAAAAAGAAGGCTTTAGAGAACCTGCTGAAGAGTGATTAAAAATTATCCTACCCATCATTAATTTAACAGATATATCTGGAGTAAAATGTCTTTTTCAGGTATTGTATTTGACATCATCTGGGAAAAAGAAGAGAAAAACAGTATACAGTTAAAGCATTGGTGGGGGGCAGAAGATTAGAAATCAAGTAACAATAAGAATTTATAATTCCTCGTAAAAGAGATATAAACAACGTAGACACTCCCTGTTTTATAAGAGCAATAAGCCAGGCAAACTCCAAGTAACGAGTGTGGCAGATTTTGGGGGGAAAAAAAAATCCATTTTAGCCCTGGATTTTTATTAATTCTGACTTACAACTGTGTCCTAACAGTTTGGCTCAAAGATACAGATGTAGGTGTATCTATTTAGGTGATTTTTTAGGTGGAATATATCTATCAATATTTATGGTATAAAAAAGTTAAAACTGAGAATTTTAAAAATCTATTCTTGATTCATTTTAGAATGACAATAAAACGTTATATATTAACACACATCATAATTTTATGAGAGATAATTTTAACTTCCCCTCCAAAAAATAGTGGTAAAAGCAGCATTGTTTATATATTTTACAAATCTCTTTTGTATCTGGTTTAGAAGACGGTTGAATTAGCATATCTGCTTCTCTTTTCAATCTATTTTGACATGTTGTTTGGCATAAGTATATGAAGAGAATCATGCAGATATGTAGTTGGAAAAGGGAGGAGTGTTTTGGCAGCCTTTTGAGATAATTGTGGAAATTATTCTTTGATACTACACCAGACATGACAAATATAGTTTCTAAAAGTTGGCTGTAGTGTGGAATCTGAAACTATATCAATAAATAGTTCATCCTCTGTACATGAAGTCAGATTGTATCTTAGCATTACTAAGAAAATAGTTTTTATCTCATTGAAGACTGTATTTTGAGAGTTGCTGCTATAACCCAAAGACAATGATGATTTTACATGCACCTGGCAGGGGTGAGACACCCTTCTTAAACCTTGGATTGAAGAAAACGGAAGAAAATTGAGCTAAATAAACATCAAGAAACAAGACATCCATTTTGAAGGGATCATATAGCAAAGCTAAAAAGCAGGAAGAATAATTAGACAGATTTAGTTTATAATCCTCCCCGCAAACAAAGTCTTTTGAGCAGAAAACTCTTCAAGCATAGAATATACTCACAATATTACCAAGGGGGCATGCAGAGGCGACTTAGGAAAAAACCTAAAGTAAAGCACCAAAAGTCCTACCGTGAACTCACATGACCCCATCTTGGACTTCACCTTTGCCATTTTCAAGGTCTTTGTTTCACATCACCTCCCAAATTACACCAAACTGTTGTAGGTTTCCAGGTGGCCCGAGTGGAAAAGAACCCACTTGCCAATGCAGGAGATGTAAGAGATGTGAGTTCAATCCCTAGGTTGGGACGATATCCTGGAGAAAGAAATGGCAACCCACTCCAGTGGAGAATCCCCTGGACAGAGGGGCTTGGTGGGCTACAGTCCCATGGGGTTGCAAAAAGTCAGGCATGAATAAGCTAGCAGATTGTATAAAATAAATCGTACACTCAGAATTTATAGTCAGGCTTTCAGTTCAGTTCAGTTGCTCAGTTGGGTCCGACTCTTTGAGACCCCCACAGACTGCAACACACCAGACTTCCTGTTCATCACCAACTTACAGAGCTTGTTAAAACTCATGTCCATTGAGTCGGTGAGGCCATCCAACCATCTTATCCTCTGTCATCCCCTTCTCCTCCCATCTTCAATCTTTCCCAGCATCAGAGTCTTTTCAAATGAGTCAGTTCTTTGCATCAGGTGGCCAAAGTATTGGCGTTTCAGCTTCAGCATCAGTCCTTCCAATGAATATTCAGGATTGATTTCCTTTATGATGGACTTGTTGGATCTCCTTGCTGTCCAAGGGACTCTCAAGAGTCTTCTCCAACACCACAGTTCAAAAGCATCAATTCTTCAGTGCTCAGCTTTCTTCACAGTCCAACTCTCAACATCCATACATGACTACCGGAAAACCGTAGCTTTAACTAGACAGCAAAGTAATGTCTCTGCTTTTTAATATGCTGTCTAGGTTAGTCATAACTTTTCCTCCACGGAGCAAGTATCTTTTAATTTCATGGCTGCAGTCACCATCTGCAGTGATTCTGGAGCCCCCAAAATAAAGTCTGTCACTATTTCCATTGTTTCCTCATCTATTTGCTATGAAGTGATCAGACCAGATGCCATGATCTTAGTTTTCTGAATGTTGAATTTAAAGCCAACTTTTTCACTCTCTTCTTTAACTTTCATCAAGAGGATTTTTAGTTTCTCTTTGCTTTCTGCCATAACGGTGGTGTCATATGCGTATCTGAGGTTATTGATATTTCTCCTAGCAATCTTGATTCCAGTTTGTGCTTCATCCAGCCTGGCATTTCTCATGATATACTCTGCATATAAGGTAAATAAGCAGGGTGACAATATACAGCCTTGATGTACTCCTTTCCCAATTTTCAACCAGTCCATTGCTCCATTGCTTCTTGACCTGCATATAGATTTCTCACGAGGCAGGTAAGGTAGTCTGATATTTCCATCTCTTAAGAATTTTCCATAGTTTGTTGTGATCCACACAGTCAAAGGCTTTGGTATAGTCAATAAAGAAGAAGTAGATATTTTTCTGGAATTCTCTTGCTTTTTCGATGATCCAGCGGATGTTGGCAATTTGATCTCTGGTTCCTCTGCCTTTTGTAAATCCAGCTTAAACATCTGTACGTTCTCGGTTCACATACTGTTGAAGCCTCGCTTGGAGAATTTTCAGCATTACTTTGCTGGCACGGGGCTTCCCTGATAGATCACTAGGTAAAGAATCCACCTGCAATGCAGGAGACCCCAGTTTGGTTCCTAGGTTGGGGAGATCCGCTGGAGAAGGGATAGGCTACCCACTCCAGTATTCTTGGCCTTCCTTTATGGCTCAGCTAGTAGTAAAGAATATGTCCGCGATGCAAGATACCTGGGTTTGATCCCTGGGTTGGGAAAATCCCCTGGAGAAGGAAAAGGCTACCCAATTCAGTATTCTGGCCTTGAGAATTCCATGGGCTGGGGTCACAAAGAATCAGACATGGCTGAGTCACTTTCACTTTGACTTTGCTAGAGTGTGAGATGAGTACAATTGTGTGGTAGTTTGAACATTCTTGGCATTGCCTTTGTTTGGGATTGGAATGAAAATTGACCTTTTCCAATCCTGTGGCCACTGCTGAGTTTTCCAGATTTGCTGGCATATTGAGTGCAGCACTTTCACAGCATCATCTTATAGGACTTGAAATAGCTCAACTGGGATTCCATCACCTCCACTAGCTTTGTTCATTGTGATGCTTCCTAAGGCCCACTTGACTTCACATTCCAGGATGTCTGGCTCTTGTGAGTGATCACACCATCATGGTTATCAGGATCATTAAGATCTTTTTGTGTAGTTCTTCTGTGTATTCTTGCCACCTCTTTTTAATATCTTCTGCTTCTGTTAGGTCCATACCATTTCTGCCCTTTATTGTGCCCATCTTTTCATGAAATGTTCCCTTGGTATTCTAATTTTCTTGAAGAGATCTCTAGTCTTTCCCATTCTGTTGTTTTCCTCTATTTCTTTGCATTGAGCAATGAGGAAGGCTTTCTCTTCTCTCTGTTCTTTGGAACTCTGCATTCAGATGGGTATATCTTTCCTTTTCTCCTTTGCCTTTTGCTTCTCTTCTTTTGCTGCATTTCAAAACTGCACCACACAAAAGGAGGGAATACACAGCAGGCCAAAGCTAAAGATCACCCTGAAAGTCTGAAAGCGTTAGTTGCTCAGTTGTCTGCAACTCTTTGCAACCCCATGGACTGTAGCCTGCAAGGCTCCTCTGTCCATGGGATTCTCCAGGCAAGAACAGTGGAGTGGGTAGTGAGTCCCTTCTCCAGGGGATCATCTTCTCAACCTAGGGATCAAACCCAGGTTTCCTGCATCGCATGCAGATTCTTTACCATCTGAGCCACCAGGGAAGCCCGAAAGATTACCCTAATGAATGGTTTTGGTAGAAAATTATAGTTTCTGAAAAATCTTGAACTGGGTATTAATGAAAGTTATCCTTAGGCCACATTCTACCATGTGTACCAAGAGACATAAAATCATGTATTCACTCTTTTCTGTTAGCTTGATAAAGTTCAAGTTCTCTGTCCCTTAGTTGCTCTGACAACCACCTTACATGAAAAATTAACTCAAAAGCAGCAATATATTTCAGAGATAGGACATGGTAGCCCTTGGGGAAGACATTTATCAACCAAAAACTAAAACCAAAGTCTGGTCACAAGCCTGTTTAGAGATCAGCCTCAGGTCCCATCCCTAAGGGTACAGTCAAGAGGACTCCCTAGATGCATAGTTCTACTGAAATTGTTGTTCAGTCCGCAGTAAATTCCTCATTTTCCAGTCCAATGATATACTTTATTTTAGTCTTCCTTACTCCTGAAATTGATGCTATTGGCCTGTCCGATGACTATTGAAACAGTTTTCTCCACTGCGTCTAGTTCACTACTCTGTGGATTTCCACTGGCCTCTTGCTTGATCATTCTTCTCCTTGCTCCTAAAATGTTGGCATTTCTAAGGCCTGCCTTTTAATTCCCACCTCTTTTGTCCTCTCAGGATGATTCATTCTGTTCTCAAAGCACTCTTAGGACTCTTAAAATGTACCAATTTTTGAGCAATTATGTGTTGAGAACTGTTTTTATTTCTTCATATTTTTTAATCTTACTTAAATCTTATAACAACCTTGAAAGGCTCTTAAGAGTATTCCTGCTTTACTCAAAATGTTACATTCCTTGTTCAAATCACATCTTGAAAGATCTGGAATTTGTTCTTAGATATGACTACAAATTATTGTTTTAAACTTACCATACACCACCCGATATAATACCAATTCCAATTTTGGTCTTAAATCTGAGACCAGGGCTTTTCACCTTTAGCGCACTACAGAGACATCAGTAAAAATTGTTTTAAATAGAGATGCTCTTTGTCCTTTTTCATTGTTACTGAATAAAAAATCTTGGTAGATGGTTTTGACGCATGCTGTTAATACAATGATGAACTTGATACTTATGTTCAACTTTCTGTTGGGTCATCACCTAGATGCCTACCAGAAACTTTGACTTTGACATGAACAAACTGAACCTACATTTTCTCAAATCCCCCTTCTTGTATTTCAGATATTGTTGTCACCATTCACACAAAGATAGACATTTGGGAGTCATCCTGGAATCCTTCTGCTCCTTCATTTTCCTTATCCTCTTGGCTCCAAATCCTATGGAATTTAGCTGGGAGATGTTTGTACTGCTACTTCCATTACCTGTCACCTCCAAACTAGTCTCCTTGCTTTTAGTCTCTCCATATTACAGTTCCATCCTACATCTTACTACATTCTTAATTTTTCTAAAAAGTATCTTTTACCATATTAATCATTCTTTTATTGTCTTACACAAAGGGAAGTGTGTTTTAAATTCCAGTCAAACTATCACAAAGCAAAACCATGCAATTTAATGGTGTATTGGGTATTTTCAAATTTTATCTTCTGCTATTTGACCTTGAAAATAGCTGTGAAAAGAAGAGAGGCGAAAAGCAAAGGAGAAAAGGAAAGATATAAGCATCTAAATGCAGAGTTCCAAAGAATAGCGAGAAGAGATAAGAAAGCCTTCTTCAGC
This sequence comes from Nanger dama, assembly GCA_917880005.1. Classification (NCBI taxonomy): domain Eukaryota; kingdom Metazoa; phylum Chordata; class Mammalia; order Artiodactyla; family Bovidae; genus Nanger; species Nanger dama. The sequence continues at coordinate 47,058,173 of CAKJTW010000007.1, forward strand.
GATCAATGCAAAGAAATAGAGGAAAAGAACAGAATGGGAAAGACTAGAGATTTCTTCAAGAAAATTAGAGATACCAAGGGAACATTTCATGCAAAGATGGGCTCGATAAAGGACAGAAATGGTCTGGACCTAACAGAAGCAGAAGATATTAAGAAGAGGTGGCAAGAATACATGGAAGAACTGTACAAAAAGATCTTCACAACCCAGATAATCATGATGATGTGATCACTAATCTAGAGTCAGACATCTTGGAATGTGAAGTCAAGTGGGCCTTAGAAAGCATCACTACGAACAAAGCTAGTGGAGGTGATGGAATTCCAGTGGAGCAGTTTCAAATCCTGAAAGATGATGCTGTGAAAGTGCTGCACTCAATATGCCAGCAAATTTGGAAAACCCAGCAGTGGCCACAGGACTGGAAAAGGTCAGTTTTCATTCCAGTTCCAAAGAAAGGCAATGCCAAAGAATGCTCAAACTACCACACAATTGCACTCATCTCACATGCTAGTAAAGTAATGCTCAAAATTCTCCAAGCCAAGCTTCAGCGGAATGTGAACCATGAACTCCCTAATGTTCAAGCTGGTTGTAGAAAAGGCAGAGGAACCAGAGATCAAATTGCCAACATTTGCTGGATCATGGAAAAAGCAAGAGAGTTCCAGAAAAACATCTATTTCTGCTTTATTGACTATACCAAAGCCTTTGACTGTGTGGATCACAATAATCTGTGGAAAATTCTTCAAGGGATGGGAATACCAGACCACCTAACCTGCCTCTTGAGAAATCTATATGCAGGTCAGGAAGCAACAGTTAGAACTGGACATGGAACAACAGACTGGTTCCAAATAGGAAAAGGAGTACGTCAAGGCTGTATATTGTCACCCTGCGTAATTAACTTCTATGCAGAGTACATCATGAGAAAAGCTGTACTGGAAGAAACACAAGCTGGAATCAAGATTGCCGGGAGAAATATCAATCACCTCAGATATGCAGATGACACCACCCTTATGGCAGAAAGTGAAGAAGAGCTAGAGGAACTAAAAAGCCTCTTGATGAAAGTGAAAGAGGAGAGTGAAAAAGTTGGCTTAAAGCACAACATTCAGAAAACGAAGATCATGGCATCTGATCTCATCACTTCATGGGAAATAGACGGGGAAACAGTGGAAACAGTGTCAGACTTTATTTTGGGGGACTCCAAAATCACTGCAGATGGTGACTGCAGCCATTAAATTAAAAGATGCTTACTCCTTGGAAGAAAAGTTATGACCAACCTAGATAGTATATTCAAAAGCAGAGACATTACTTTGCTGACTAAAGTCCGTCTAGTCAAGGCTATGGTTTTTCCTGTGGTTATGTATGGATGTGAGAGTTGGACTGTGAAGAAGGCTGAGTGCCAAAGAATTGATGCTTTTGAACTGTGGTGTTGGAGAAGACTCTTGAGAGTCCCTTGGACTGCAAGGAGGTCCAACCAGTCCATTCTGAAGGAGATCAGCCCTGGAATTTCTTTGGAAGGAATGATGCTAAAGCTGAAACTCTAGTACTTTGGCCACCTCATGCAAAGAGTTGACTCATTGGAAAAGACTCTGATGCTGGGAGGGATTGGGGGCAGGAGGAGAAGGGGACGACAGAGGATGAGATGGCTGGATGGCATCACAGACTCGATGGATGTGAGTCTGAGTGAACTCGGAGAGATGTTAATGAACAGGGAGGCCTGGCGTGCTGCGATTCATGGGGTCGCAAAGAGTCGGACACAACTGAGCGACTGAACTGAACTGAACTGATTTGACCTTTGAACTGTATTTAGGATGTCAGCAGATGCTGGTGGTATTTTTAGGAAATCGTGAGAGAAGACTGAAGATGAGAGGGTTAAACATGCAGATTTCTGTTTTTCCCATTCTGAACTGTAATGCTTATAAGTGAAAGTCGCTCAGTTGGTCCAACTCTTTGTGACCCCATGGACTATACAGTCCATGGAATTCTCCAGGCAAGAATACTGGAGTGAGTAGCCTTTCACTTCTTCAGGGGATCTTCCCAACCCAGAGATTGAACCCAGGTATCCCGCATTGTGGGCAGATTTTTTACCAGCTGAGCCACAGGGGAAGGCCAAGAATACTGGAGTGGGTATTTTGTCCCTTCTCCAGCAGATATTCCCGATCCAGGAATCGGACTGGGGTCTCACCTATCAGGGGGAGCCCCAATGCTTATAAAGAGAATCCCTATAAGTAGTTGTATTGAAATGAAGAGAAACAAGGAATCAGACATCTAGGCTAAGTGCTCAGTCGCTTAATTGTGTCTTACTCTTTGGAACCCATGGACTATAGCCCGCCAGGCTCCTTTGTCCCATTGAATTTCCCAGGCAAGAATACTGGAGTGGATTGTCATTTCCTTCACCAGGGGCTCTTCCCAATCCAGAGATCTAACACACATCTCGTGCGTCTCATGCACTGGCAGGCAGATTCTTTACCACCGTACCACCTGGGACACCCAAGTGTCAACCTTTTTATTGATACAATTTAAATAGTAAGCTCTGCCTTGAAGGTATCAACATTTAGATATGTTTGTGAATTAGTTGGTAATCCAGTTGTGTTTTTCAACTTGTGGGGCACAGATACGGGGAGTTTGGCAATTTTATAGCAAGGAATTAGTGAATGTGGATGCTGCTGTTTCATTGTGTACAAGTAATGTAATTGATCCATCTATAAAATGTTTTTCAAGTGAATATAATGGTGAATGAAATATAAACTTAATGTGTGACTAAAGTCATAGTAGGTTGTTTCATTATACATTTTGCTGTCAATGGATAGCCAATTACAACTACTCTCATGTGACTTGTTTAAAATTTAGGTTAGGAAGAGTTCCACATGCTTGAAAGGATTAACAAGCATTGATTCAGTTGATACACAGCTCAAAAATGTAGTTTATAAATATTTCAAGTGGAAATGCTGAAATGAAGATGGATATAGTATTCTGGAATTTCTGGAAAGATCAAAGTTTACAATATAAATTTGAGGATCAGCATGCAAATATTTTTAAAGTCATGATACTAGAGTAGATCACTGAGTAAATAGTGACTGTGGATTAAGAAAATAATAAGAAGGGTGTCCAAGGACTAAACTGTAGGGCTCTCTGGTATTAAGGAATCAAGATGACAATAAAGAACCAGCAAAGGAGACAGAGTGCCTACTAAAAAGAGAGGAAAATGAAGAGAATATGAATCCTGAAAGCTAAGCATTTAAAGGACAATGACTGACTATCAAATGTTGCTAAAAGGTCAACTAAGGTGAGGACTAAGAAATGGCCGTTGGACTTTGAAATGTGAGGGTGCTGGTGACTCTGAGACAACAGTAATTTTTGTGGCATGTGGGAGAGAAGCCCTTTTGGAATGAGTGTAGAAGAAAGCTGGAGATGGGGAATTTCAGCCATTGGAAGAATTTTGCTGTGAGGTTAAAAGAGATGGAGCAGTAGACAGAGGAAGAGCTAGAATTACAGAGTGGGGAATTTGTTGTTGTTTTTAAGATGAGAGAAGTAATAGCATGATCACACACTGAGGGAAAAGTTCCTGGAGAGAACCATTTCAGCTGTGTTACTACTACTAACTAGCCACTTCCTGGTTTTAAGCTGGATTACATATTCTTATAATTACATGTCTATTTTTAGTCATTAAGCTTTAGACTCCTAGGACTGCTGAATGCTGTTTCAGTGAACTGCCTCTTCCTTTCCTTCAAAGCATTGTTTGTTCAGGTCAACAGCAGCGTCCTCATTAAGAGAGCTAATGTTAATTTTCTACTCCATAACTCCTTAATGCGATGATTTTGATCCATCCTCCTACCTGTTGCAATTCTTCCATCAGCTTCCAGGCCAGCACTCTCTCCTGACTCTTCTTTCCCTTACCTTGACACCTTTTCAGTCCGTTTCGCCTGCTCCTGCCCTGTCTGCCTCTTCAGTGTTGGCATCTCCAAGGCCTTGCCTTTGAGCGTTCTCTCTCATGTACTCTCTCCCACAGTTATCCCATCCAATCCATTGGTTTCAGTTTTTACCTCTATTTGTGGTTCAATAACCTATGTAATAATAGCATCTAACATTTACTGAGAATTTACTATTATGTGTCAGGCGCTTTGCTAATTTCTTTATCTGCCTTGTCTGCCTTCCACCCGCACTAAAAACTCCTCTGAGTATTACTATCCTCATTTTCAAATGGGGAAGTTTTTGCTCAGTGAGGCTCTGAATCTTGCCCCAATCCCAGGGAGTTAGCAAATGGCAGAGCTTTGATTGAACTCACTGTCTGTCTGACTCTACATCTGTTGTAGTTACTATGCTTTATTGTTAGCTAGAAGTCTAACTTAGATCTCTCTAGTTTTAAACTGGCATATCCATCCAACTGCCTAATGGACATAGCTCAGGCCACCACTCCAGTATTGTTGCCTGGAGAATCCCATGGACAGAGGAGCCTGGCGGGCTCCAGTCCATTGGGTCACAAAGAGTTGGACACAACTAAAGTAACTTAGCTTGCATGCAAGCATTTCTATCTTAATAGGCACTAACCTAAACATATCCCAACCTCTTTCCTACCCTGCAGATGCCCTTGTTCCAATATTTCCTCCTCTGATATTCCTTATTTCCTATTATGGTTTCTCCTTCAATCCAGTGCCCAAGTTTAGACCGTTCTGGATTTTCCCTCTCCCTCTCCCTCATACCCACTGTCTCCACATCCATCGGGTTCTGCATCCCAGCGCCGCTGACATTCTCCTCTGCTTTCCCATCGACTTCCTGCTGGTAGGCTCCCCACTGCAGTTGGTTCTCCCCACAGTTGTTGAGGTTAGCGCTTGAAAAGTTAATCTGATCATTTCATTGTACCTATGAAACCTCTCATGCCCTTGTCACCTCCATTGTCTTCTCCATTCTATTTACAGCATCACTCTATACATGTCCTTGCCACTCTCACCTCTCAGAGGCATCAAGAACGCACATGACAAATTATTAATATATGATATATGTGGACACTCTTACATGCTGAAGTCTTCACTGAATTTTAAGTGGCTTATCATGTATTTCTTAATCAACGGAAGGCTGATATACAACTATTGTTATACATATAAACTGCTCAATATTTTGACATTAAAAAAGATATTCTTGTTTAGAACTACATATCAACAAGATTATTCTCATGTGAAACTCTTGTTTTAATTAATATTCTCAGCTAGAGCTGTTCTCTGGCTGGGGATCCTGCATATAGGGAATGTTGATTTTACATAATAAAGTTGGGTAAAATGTGAGTGACAGAGTGGGGATGGGTAAGTGGGAATGGAGAAGGATGAGGACACCTATACCAGAGTCTTTTCAAAACAGGAGTAGAAGGAACTGTATCTACATCCTTAACAGCTGAACTAAAGCAATTTTAAAAGTGACTCTGCTCCTTTGTTAGCTTCCAATAAAAAATGCAAGTGAAGACCAGAAAAGAGATTATACTTGATAATATGCTGTATTTTAACACAGCACAACCTGGATCTCACTTGTACCCTGAAATAAAAAGGATAGTCTTCTTATATAGATCAGTCTTCCAGACGAGAGGCCATGTGAGGTTGTGGACAAGGGATTCTGGGTTCAGATCCCTTTGAGTTCAAATCCTGATAACTATGTGATCCCAAGTCCTGTCCTATCTCCTGATTCTCAATTATCTTTAAATAAGGAGAAATCTTATTTGAAAGGTAAATGTAAGGGTTTCTTAGATGAGAAATTAACACTTAGTGATCTGAACTTCTACACTGGAATGCTGTAAATAGCTCATGTCTGTTTAATTTTAACAGAATTGTAAGAGTAGAAGAAACACCAAAGTTTATTTCAGCCACATTATTTTACAGATGTGGAAACCCATGAAGATCAGGAGACATAAACTATTTGTATACTTGTGAATAGACTTCAATATTCTAGTTTCCTAACCTAGCATCATTAACATGCTTTGATGGGACTGTTAGGAACTCACAGCTAGCTAGGAGACTCATACCTCTACTCAGTTACTAACATGATCAGGCTGGAACATCAGCTGTAAGGCAAGTGCAAGCCATAGGAAGGAAGGATTCATTTTCCTGAGGACCACAAGGAAAGCTTCATCCAGTTCATTATATAGAGTGGAGAACATTCTGTTCTTCTCACTTATTCCACTGCAACTCACCATTACTAAATTCAACAGGAATTTACTTTAAGGTGTTATTAACATCAATGAAGCTTTTATTATTATGTACTTTTTCTTAGTCAATAAATACCCAAGGACAGGTACTATCATGTAATTGTCTAACAATTATATAGTTTTTAAATTCTAGAAAATGGACCTACCTACAAAAAGATTGAGAAAAAACAGTTTAGTAGATATTTAAAAGATATTTAAAGACTTTATTTTAATTAATGCTCTCAAGGCTTAACAAATACAGTCTTGTGTTGCCAACTACATTTTGGGGATGGAGAACAGGCCTACAGGTTTTATTTGACAGAGGAGGTTTTTATTCTGATTCCTTAGGGACTGAAGGTCAATTTTAAATACTCCCTGGCAGCTTTTAGCATGAGATTTCAGTATTCGATAATGAGAGATCATTATCTCAGAAAGAGATAAGACCATTATCTCAGAATGAGATAAGACATGGGCCAACATAATTTAGTTTTTGGATAATTGAGAGAATATGAATCATTTTCCACGCTAGTTTGTTGTTGATGTTTAGTTGCTAAGTCACGTCCAACTCTTTGTGACGCTATGGACTGCAACCCACCAGGCTCCCCTGTCTGTGGGATTTCTCAAAATATTGGAGTGGACTGCCATTTCTTTCTCCAGAAGATCTTTGCCATCCAGGGATAGAACCCGCATCCGTTGCATTGGCAGGGGGATTCTTTATGGCTGAGCTGTCTGGGAAACTTCTACTGGAGTCTAATCTACCACAAACTCGCTGTTATGGCTTAACACTGATGTGTGGGGTCAGGCTGTGACAGGAAGCAGATGGCACACTCCAGTTAGGACTGATAGAGGTATGGACAGGGTTTGGGAAAGCAGGATGGCTCGGCACCTCAGGGCTAGGCCTGAAGGAGGTAAGGAGGGAGCAGCGCCTGGAATCTGCAGGTAAGGAGGAAAAGCAGGTCAGCAGACAGGACCTGCAGAAGAGGAGCTCTGTGGTGGGTGAGCCAGGAAAAGAGATGACCTTCTCCTTTCCACCCTCTGCAGCTCCTTGAAGTGGAACCATTTAGCTACTCCCAGTGAAAGAGGAGGGCAGGGAATCCAGGGCGTAAGCTTGAAAGTGGCTCTGAAGGGACAAGCAAAAGACATCCAGTGCAGTACCACCAACCACACCAGGTAATATGTCAAATGACATCTGTCTTCTGCTACCTAGATGAGGTGGAAAGGGAAATGGGATTTATACTATTATGATTCAGTTCTTTATGGTTTAATTCAAACAGTGTGTGTTTGTCTAAATCCCTCAGTTTCTCTTATTTTTACATTGTAAAATGTGGGTAGAAAACCTACTTTCCAAATTGTCCTTAGGTTTGCTGCTGCTGCTGCTGCTAAGTCACTTCAGTCATTTCCAACTCTGTGTAACCCCATAGATGGCAGCCCACCGGGCTCCCCTGTCCCTGGGACTCTCCAGGCAAGAACACTGGAGTGGGTTGCCATTTCCTTCTCCAGTGCATGAAAGTGAAAAGTGAAAGGGAAGTCGCTCAGTTGTGTCCGACTCTTCGCGACCCTGTGGACTGCAGCCTACCAGGCTCCTCCGTCCATGGGATTTTCCAGGCAAGAGTATTAGAGTGGGGTGTCATCCTTAGGTTTGAGATGGTACTAATAGAATATGTGTGTGTCCTCAGTTGCTCAGTCTGACTCTTTGCAACCACATGGACTGTAGCCCACCAGGCTCCTCTGTCCATGGGATTTTCTAGGCAAGAATACTGGAATGAGTTGCCTTTTCCTACTCCAAGGATCTTCCAGACCCAGGTATTGAACCTGAGTCTCTTAAGTCTCCTGCATTGGCAGGAGGATTCTTTATACTAAGCTACCTGGGAAGCCTGTAGTATACAGAATAGGATGTAGCAAAGTCTATTTGATGCTGAAAAGTTTAGGGAAATAACGAATGTAGTCCTCTATCATCTTTGCTGTGCTCTGTTCTTAGGGAATTTATATCCTTGGCAATTACTGAACTAGTTGGGAATGTATTACATGAGGATATCAAACCTGTATCCTTGACCAGCATTGACTATAGTCTGATCTCAGTATGTCTCTGCACATGTAATTTTACTAGTTCTTAATTTATTTTGGTGTTCATGTGACCAATAAAATGCAAATTTATCATAAGTGTTATGAAGTCATGGGGCCTTGTTTATTTTTATCATAGCATGTTTTCTCTATCAAAGAGGGGGCAGGTCAAGAGAACCTTTTAAACAAAATTCTATAAGGAATCTTTGTACTTAAAAGGTTTAGGGGCCACTCATCTATTTTGGTTTTAGGTATCAACGTGACTTGAATCTTACAAAGAAGTATTAGGCCTTAAATGTATTTTTCTGAGGGCATGTCTTTCCTGATTCTGCATAATAAATTTGAGGGCAGTACTGGTAGAAGTTCAACAGTGCCTTTAAAATGGTGAGTCTCCATGCAGATAATAAATAGGAAAAAGTCTAATTTTAGCGTAATTCTCCAATATAGGAATGGAGATAAAATCTAGAAAATATATTTTGTCCTGAACAGAAATCATTCATGTTTAGCAAAAATAACACAGGCTATATTAGACCTTTTCTTCTCTGTCAGCATTTTCAGTATAACCCAGATCTTCTTGTCATTCTGTTCCACAGGCAGATGTGATGAAAAGAAAAGACCTGGGGATCCAGACAAACATGGCTTCACAGCCTGGATCCACAACTATTAGGTGTGTAAATTTGGATAATCTTCTTCTTCTAATTGGGTCTAATGTAAAAATAACCAGATTGCAATGCTATGGGGTTTTTTGATGAGATAGTTGATAATGTGGGGATGAAAAAATTGATTTCCCTTCTTGGGTGTGTAAGACCTCACGGCCTTTTCTCGGGAAGCGTCGCCACAAAGACCACAGTGACTCGAATTCGATGCAATCAGCAGGAGGATTTATTTAGCCAGCGCGCTGGGGTTCACTCCCGTTTCCAGGAGTGAACCCGGAACACTCACCGAAAGGGATTTTTATACAGAAAGATCAAAGACAACTGGGAATGAGATCGGAATGTAGGGAACAATGTGATAAGGGGGTCTTAGGATGAAGTGGAGACATTTGATTGGTGGGGATGATTTACAGGTAATTAAGTTGAAACGGTTGGCTGATCACCCTGCGGCATTTGGTACGGGGAAATGCATTTTTGAGGAAAGGTCAGTTACACAGTGGAAACTAAGTCACAAGTTATCAGTTAAGAATAGGGAGCAGTCAGGAGGCTCTGAGTCATCAAGATAAGGGGGAAAGCTATGCGGTGCATTCTGCCTTCCAGGTTTAACTCTTAACCTAGGAGTTTTCCAGTGCCCTTTTCAGAAAGCACTAAATGAAGTTACATTTTTACAGAAAGACGAATACAATGATTTACAACAAAGAGAAATTCATTATCCCAAAAGCCTTGTTTTGCTAACATCAAAACTACTATAATTCCTCAATCTAAAAGTTCTTCATTCCCCTCTTCTTCTTGTTCATGATTTCAATCTTGAAATCATAGAGTGAGCGGCTTTCAAGATTTAGCCCGTCACAGACGATTTTCTCGCAGCTCCCTCTTCTCTATCTTTTAGGCGCTCTAAAAAATGGTGATGGTGCAGCATGTTACGGTAGACAAGCACCTTTATATGCAGAAATTCTTTTACAATGCCTTTAATAAGGCATGGTGCTAGGCACATCAGGGCAAGGATAGCGACTAACACGATGCCTACAGCCGCCATGCTCTGCCACAAAGAATGAAGACTGGGAAGGTTAGAAAACAAATTTTTCACAAAATCTTCAGCAGTTTGAACAACATCTAAAGCGGCCGAAGGCGCGTTTTCTATATCTAATATTTCATTGTGTAACTGCAGTAAATCAAGAGAAATATTAGAATTATACCATATGCCTTGTAAATGTCTTTTGATCTTTTCCCACGGGAAGTCAGATATATTATAAGGTTTTTTTGTGACACAGATCCACTTGTAATTAACATGACATTGAATTTTCATTCTGAGTCCTAAGCTTTGGACCTCTTCTCCTAAGACCCTGAGGGTATCATACAGAGCAGACAGCTTATTTTCTATTTTTTTATCAATATCCTCTTGTGTTCCCATAACCCTTGTGACATTATAAGACAGAGAATCAACAACCTTGGCATCTTGCACGGACTGAGCAAGGGAAACAGAGGCAGTAACAGCGGTCGCTATTAAGGTGATCAGCGAAACCACACCAGAGCAATTAATCCCAGGCCTCTTTTTGGGCGGCCGAGGCGGCATTGATGTGTTGTAGTAATTGCAATGCCGTTTCATCATACCAATCTTCTTCTATTTTGACGGGGAGCATAACAAAAGCGGGTTGTTTTACCACTAATATCTGCTCTCCGACGCTCATGCCTCTGATACAATTAGTGAGAGTGCAATTAAAACAAGACATATGGTAAACATTCTGGGTGACATTAACAGAAACATTTTCAACCAAAATCATAAAGGGGTAAGGCACACATGATCTAGGATATCTAAATCCAGTAACCCCTATTATCCCAGTGGCCTCATAATACGGCGGAGGGACGGTGTAACAGAGCCAGCAAGATTTTGTAACTTCCGGGTTGGTGTCATTTAAGACTCGGTAGGCACTGTCTACAAGAGCCAATTAAAAACTTTGACAGACAACATAGACCCTGCCCGCATCTCTTCCGCCAGGCGCCATCTTAGGTTTTCGACCGCAAAGCTAGCCCCTTTGTTTTTAAGGTTTCTCATTTAGGGCCCCACATATCCCCCTTTTTTTATATATTTTATTTAAGCCCTCGAGACATTTGTATTGCTGTTCTGTAGAGCAAGGCATAGAGCTGTAGGCGGCCAACCTCCAGCCTCGCCAGCCCCTCTCGCGGCTGTGCCTGTCTTAGGTTGCCCTCCTCTGAGAGTCTTACCCGTCATTGGCTATCCAGCCACCTCTTGGGGGCTAGGCGGAATCTCTCTAGATGATGAGCATCTAGAACTCTTATTTTATTTATCTGTCTCGGTTAATCTCTTGAAGGGCTAAATTAATCCAGGGGTTTTGTGGGTCCCCAACGTGGGGCTCCTCTTTCATGACCTGGGCAAGCATAACTTTTTTTTTTTTTTTTTAAACACTACAACAAGCAGAATAACAAAAACAAGCAAATAGAAGGCATTTTTAAACCAGGTGAATCGAGTTTGTATCCAGTCCCATAGATACATTGCTCCCTTTTTACCTGTTAAGAGTCTCATTTAACATTGGAAAAGCTGTCAGACAAAAGCTGGAGTATCTCATGTCGCAGTCTATGAGTGCCAGAACACAATGCCTCGATCGCTCTGGCATGGAGAGCGTGGAGATCAAGCTGTTATTGGAGTCCCATCATAGCAGATCTCAGATATTCAAGCTGGTTTGAAATCCCTGAGCAGAGGCAGTGGGGGTTGTAAGCAGAACAATGTAGGGTCCTTTCCACCTGGGCTCTAGGTTGTTCTGCCGATGCCGACGAACGAGACGGAGTCCCCCACCTGGAACGGATGGGCCTCCTCTGGGGTACCGGGTTGGTAGGCCGCAGCAAGCTGAGTCCACACCTCTTTCTGAACCAGCTGGAGTCCCTTCAGCCTTGGCCCGTCTTGTTTCGGGCCGGCATTTACCTCTTGGCAAGGTCTGCAGTTCAGGACCACTTGCTCAGCCAATTTAAAAAGTCCTGGCACCTCATATCCTTCTTCAAGAAAACTGCTTCCGTCCGTATACCATGTCACCTCGGCATCCTGAAGCGGCTGGTCCGAGAGATCATGACGAACTCCATGTACTCCCGCCAGAATTTCTTGACAGTCGTGGGTCACCTCGGACTGGCTGGGGTCCGGCAGCAGCGTGGCAGGGTTAAGTCCGGTAGCCGGCGTGAACCTGATTCGCTCAGAGTTTAGGAGCAGCGTCTAATAGTGGGTTATCCTGGCGTTAGTTAGCCATCTCTCGGGGGGTTGGCGAATCACACTTTCTAAAGCGTGGGGCGCAGTGGCAATTAAGTTCTGCCCCAGTGTCAGCTTGTCTGCATCCTTTACTAGGACTGCCACGGCAGCCACTATACGCAAACAATTCGGCCAGCCAGCAGCCACGGGGTCCAGTTTCTTTGACAGATATGCCACCGGCCGATTCCATGGTCCCAGCTTTTGGGTGAGGACCCCTTTGGCGATGCCATTATTTTCAGCCACATAGAGATGGAACGGCTTGTCCACATCTGGAAGTCCCAGGGCAGGGGCTGACAACAAGGCGCGCTTAATGTTGTCAAAAGCCTTTTGCTCGCTCTTTCCCCAGACGAAGGGTGTACTGCCCTTTGTCAGGGGGTACAAGGGAGCGGCCATCTCTGCGAACCCCGGAATCCAGAGCCTGCAGAACCCTGCAGTGCCCAAGAACTCCTAACCTGTCGGGAGTTTTCGGGGCCGGTATTCTGGCCACCGCCTCCTTTCTGGCCTCCGAGAGCCATCGCTTCCCATCTCTGAGTTGGTACCCCAGGTAACTAACCTGTTGCCGGCAGATTTGGGCCTTTTGGCAGAAGCACGGTAGCCGAGGGTGCCAAGTTCGGTCAGTAAGGTCTCAGTCCCTTCCCTGCACTCCTCTGCGGTATCTGCGGCCAGAAGCAAGTCATCTACATATTGGAGCAGAGTTACCTGGGGATTTGTGGCGCGGAAGTGCGCGAGGTCCTGGTGGAGGGCTTCGTCAAACATTGTTGGCGAGTTCTTGAATCCTTGCGGCAGCCTGGTCCACGTTAGCTGTCCGGAGAGTCCTGTAAGGGGGTCTTTCCACTCAAAAGCAAAAATAGGCTGGCTAGCGGGGCTGAGTCGTAGGCAGAAGAAGGCATCTTTCAGGTCCAAGACAGTGTACCACTTCCGGCTGGGGGGAAGGGTGCTCAGCAGGTTGTAGGGGTTGGGCACTGTTGGGTGTAGGTCGGATACCCGCTTGTTGACTTCTCTCAGGTCCTGTACAGGCCGGTATTCGCCCGTTCCAGGCTTCCGGACTGGAAGCAATGGGGTGTTCCAGGCCGATTGGCACTTTATCAAAATTCCCAGATCAAGAAACCTTTGAATATGTGGGCGGATCCCATCTCGAGCCTCTTTACTCATCGGGTACTGGCGGACTGAGATGGGAGTGGCAGAGGCCTTGATTTCTACCACCACTGGGGGCTGGTGGACGGCCATTCCCATGCCCGAGACTTCAGCCCAGGCTAGGGGGTCTTAGTCATCCAGTCCTGCATATTCATGGTCTCAGGGGAAGGGCTCTCGTATAGCCTGTATTCATCTTCTAGCCTCAGGGTCAAAACCTGCAACGGCCTTCCTTCCCCGTCTGTCACCGTGGTGCCCTCGGTGTGAAAGTGGATCTGAGCCCCCACTTTCGTGAGCAAGTCCCGTCCCAGCAAGGGGTAAGGGCATTCAGGGATCACAAGGAACGAGTGGGATACCCGGCCCACGCCAAGGTCCACTGTTCTTCGGGTAGTCCATGGGTATTGTCGATACCCTGTAGCGCCCTGTACCCATGCCTTTTTGTGGACAATGTCCCTCCGGATTGTAATAGGACGGAGTGTTGGGCTCCTGTGTCTACCAGAAACTGTACAGGCTTCCCCTCCACCTTTAGAGTTACCCTAGGCTCGGGGAGGGGTCCGAGCCCCGTCCCCCTAATCTTCCTCTTCTATGGCCAGGATTTTGTTGGGGGTGGCGGACCTTCCCCTCTTCTTCTGAGGGCAGTCTTTGAGCCAATGCCCCTTCTCTTTACAGTACGCACACTGATTTTTGTCTAGTGGTGGTTTGGTTCCTGTCCTGCTTTTACTGCGGTCTCTTGGCCCAGTTCTATCATCTCTCTTTCCTTCTTTAATCACTGTAGTCAGAATCTTTGCCAAGTCTTTTGCCTGTCTTTTCTCTCTCTCTCTCTCTCTCGTTCATCCTGCTCCCGGATCCTTCTTTCCTCCTTTTCCTCTTCTGTTTCCCCTCTTATTGAACACCTTGTCTGCTTCTCTGATCAAATCTTGAAGGGAGAATCCCTGTAACCCATCTAGTCTCTGTAACTTTCTCTTAATATCTAGAGCTGACTGATCAATAAAAGCCATGGCCACTGTAGCCCTATGTTCCTCAGATGTGGGATCATAGGGAGTAAATCTCTTGAATGCCTCCATCAATCTGTCTAGGAATACAGTAGGTGACTCAGTAGGCCCTTGAGTCACTTCCCTTACCTTAGCCAAATTAGTGGGGCGCCTTGCTGCCCCTTGGAGACCCGCCACCAGAGCCTGGCGATAGACCCTCAGGTGCTCCCTACCTGCCGGAGAATTGTAGTCCCAGTCAGGTCTCGTCAGGGGGAAACCAGCATCTATTTCATTAGGAAGCGCTGTGGGACGTCCGTCATCTCCTGGCACATTTTTGCGAGCCTCCAATAGTACTCGCTGTCTTTCTTCTGTAGTGAGCAAGGTCTGCAACAATTGCTGACAATCATCCCAAGTGGGCTGATGTGAGAAAACAAGAGATTCTATTAAGGAGGTTAGGGCCTGGGGGTTATCAGAGAAAGAGGGGTTGTTATTTTTCCAGTTGTAAAGATCCGAGGCAGAGAATGGCCAATATTGGAGTGGCCGAACCCCACGGTCATCAGGGGGCCCGTTCTCCCGGAGGGGAGAGCGGTGGAGTCCGGGGTGACAGCTCTACGGCTCCGCGTTCCTGCCGCCGGGCCCATTTCTTCCCCTTCTTTTGGCTGCTCAGGCGAGGCGGTCGCTTGTGCCCTCTGAGGTGCCGGAGGTGGGACCTGTACAGGCGGGTAGGGTGGGAGAGAATCTAAGAGTAAGAAGTCAGTTTGCAGGTCTGGATATATATTCTTGACGGGAGCCTTTGTCTCTTCCTTCCTTGCCGTGGATTTTAGGGCAAAGATCTCTGCAGCAGGCTCCAATGGCTTTCCTGTGGGGAAAACGAAAGGTCGAACCCACACCGGGGGTGAACGGACCAGGTCTTCCCAGACCGTAATATATGGCACCTGGTCCGGGTGCTCAGTAGCAGGGGTGAAAATTACAGTTTTAACCTGTTTGACTTGTTCTGAAGAGAATGACCCTTCTGGCGGCCAGCCGGTATTGAAACTGGGCCAATCTACGGCGCATAAACTCTGCCATTTTCCTTTTTCACTGTCATGGAAAGATCATGGGCCCGATTTTTTACTTCTGTCCAATGATCTACCGTCAGAGACAACGGGGTTGTCACAGTCTGTCCCATCGTCAGTTTGTCACAAAAATGAACACTTAACTAGTACTAAGTAAGACGAATAATAGCGGAGAAATCAAGTAAAAGCGGCTGCTGTAAGCTTTGCCCTCGGCAAGTCTTAAGCAGATGAGCTTCCTAGCTCCACAGACACAGGATTCAGACGGAGAAGGATCTCACGACCCCCACTCCCAGGTCGGCGTTCCAGGCGTCCCTGGCACACGCCACAGATACAGGCGGAGGGGAATCTCACGACTCCCGCCTCCCAGGTCGGGCGTTCCAGGCGTCCCTGGCACACGCCACAGATACAGGCGGAGGGGAATCTCACGACTCCCGCTCCCAGGTTGGCGTTCCAGGCGTCCCTGGCACACGCCACAGATACAGGCGGGCCCTACAGATACAGACAGACAAGAGCGCGAGGGCACAGATCTTTGTTTCAGCAGCCGAAAGAAACCGGGAGGAAAGTGAGATAAGATGACTGAGGATAGCCACCGAAAATCCTGCCGGGAATGGTGGCGGCCAGAGAGGTGGACTTACGGCGTGCTTTGAGTTCACTCGTGTGCCTATGCCGTTGCACGGAAGTTGTCTTGCTGGGGGCGGGCGCCCTAGCGGCTTCTGGCCCGTTCCGCGACCCCCTTATCCTGTCACGGGAGTCTTCAAGTGGCAGGCGCCCTAATGGCTTTTAAGTGCCTGACCCGTGCCCACAAAAAGGTAATATTAGGCCAGATCCTCACAAGAAAGACAGGGAAGTTTCACCCAGCCGGGCGATAGTTACTGGGGCTCACCTGTCGTAAGGCCTTCAAAGTCCACCAGGGAGTAGCCCTGGCCGGGACTAATCAGTTGCCCCACAACCGCTCGCCCGTTCACTGAAACTTCCGAAGGATTAAGTCAAGCAGCAGGAGAGAAAAGTGAGACAATACAGATTTAACACAGAGCAGACTAGTCACAGGCCTTTTACAGACGTACACGGAGACACAGAATTGCTCGAGCTTACCTCCGAATTCAAAAGCCAAAGGGTCTGAGTGAGCGAGGCGATCCCGGACGAGCCCCCAAATGTAAGACCTCACGGCCTTTTCTCGGGAAGCGTCGCCACAAAGACCACAGTGACTCGAATTCGATGCAATCAGCAGGAGGATTTATTTAGCCAGCGCGCTGGGGTTCACTCCCGTTTCCAGGAGTGAACCCGGAACACTCACCGAAAGGGATTTTTATACAGAAAGATCAAAGACAACTGGGAATGAGATCGGAATGTAGGGAACAATGTGATAAGGGGGTCTTAGGATGAAGTGGAGACATTTGATTGGTGGGGATGATTTACAGGTAATTAAGTTGAAACGGTTGGCTGATCACCCTGCGGCATTTGGTACGGGAAATGCATTTTTGAGGAAAGGTCAGTTACACAGTGGAAACTAAGTCACAAGTTATCAGTTAAGAATAGGGAGCAGTCAGGAGGCTCTGAGTCATCAAGATAAGGGGGAAAGCTATGCGGTGCATTCTGCCTTCCAGGTTTAACTCTTAACCTAGGAGTTTTCCAGTGCCCTTTTCAGAAAGCACTAAATGAAGTTACATTTTTACAGAAAGACGAATACAATGATTTACAACAAAGAGAAATTCATTATCCCAAAAGCCTTGTTTTGCTAACATCAAAACTACTATAATTCCTCAATCTAAAAGTTCTTCAGGTGCTATAACTCTTCAGAACTCTCATCACTTTAGTACTTAAAAATTTCAGGATTTGGAAGGACCTCTAGTAGTCTCTCACTTGCTCGTTTTAAAGATGGAAGTGTAAAGAGGTTATAGAACGTATCAAATGATCATATTACTATATAAGTCATAAAATTCAGACTGGAATGGAACTCAGTCCTTTTCCAGAAAGTGTAACTTGTCAACGACAAGTAATGAGTAATTGAATCGAATTGAGTACACGTATCCACTGATCAGGTCCTGGGACTCAAAAGGTGAAGAAGTCGACACAGCCAACAAGGTGACAATCTGGTTGAGCGCCAATACAACCATATAAGACGTCTGACGATCCATCACAAGACAAACACACTGAGCCATATGCTCAGAGGAAGGAGAAATGTAACTCTGAGGTAGAAGAACCTAAAGAAATCTAACCTGTATTTAATAAAAGGTGGAGACCCTTCCAGCCATCTGCCTCAGTATTTATTAATTTAGCAAATACATGCGTATCCACAGCTATGTATCATATGCTCTCTTATAGTAAGGAAGAAATAAGGTGCTAAAGATTTGGCAATTGAGGACATGAGGAAGATACGCTGCAGAAGGCATATTGCAATCAATTACTGATGATTTTTCTAAGAACAAACCAGGTACGAAAGTTTAATGAATTATCATAACAGCAGATAAGGCCATCCTACGTGTCAGTGGGGTACCTGACCAGACCTCTGAGGTTATGCTTCAGCAGAGGCACTAACGCTTTAAGACGCGGGAGCCGTTCCTCCGCCTCCATCGCTCCGCATCCTGTCCTGGCCAGGCTACAGCGCCTTCACGCCCTGCGGGCCACGCCCCTGCGCGTTGGTTGGTCTTTACAGAAGTGATGAAACTTCCCGCAAGCATTACAGGAGCCGGGAGGGTATAAAGTGAGAGGTGAGAGAAAGCCCCTACCCTGCAAGCCGCAGCTGGGCCGGCCCACCCACCCCCATTGGAGCCCAGGTAGGCCGGCAGCCGCGGGTCGCGGCGCCTTTACAGCGTGCAGCAGGGCCGCCCCGGGAGGGGTAGGAAGATGCGCGGCAGCATGGCCCGCCCGAAGGGTGGGCAGACGCGGATCCCGGCACCCCAGGATGCTGCAGCTCCAGCCAGGCCGGGCAGGCGGGGCCGATTGTTGCGCACCTGGGAGCCAGCTGGGGCGGGAAGACCTCCGCTGGTCTGGAAGAGAGGAGTCGCGTGGCCCCCAGAGCCGCGGCCCTGCCGCTCCGGAGAGACGGTGGCGGCGGTTTAAGTTGGCGCCTGTAAATTTCTTTTCTTTTCTTATTATTGTTATTATATTGTGTCGAAACCTGAGGAAATTTCTGCATCTCGAGGGTCCTGCCCTGAATGTGCTGGAGGGCGCACGTAGTCCGAGTGCAGCTGGCAGTCGCGGGGCCAAGCGTTCCCGAGGCTCTGATCCTGCAGAGAGTCTGCTGAGCTGCCTGTCACGGCCTCGGACACTCCTTACCTCCGGTTTCCACCCGGTTTCTCCTAGCTACCCCTCCCCCATCTCTTGTTGCAAGCTTCAACAAGTGACTTGCTGAGCAAATCCTGCCCAGAAGAGATCGGTTTGGGATGACAGGCGGCGTGGTCAGGGAAAAGGCAAACAAAAACAAAAAAAAATCTGGCATGGCTTTTCTCAATGGTTATCTGCTTTATAGGAAGGGTTTCAAATTAATGTTATTATTTTGGGTGAAGGAACACTTCCCGCTCCCCCACCCCACCCCCACCCCCCGCACCCCTACCACCCAGCCTGTGGCCTACATTATTTCTTCACCGTCTGTTGCCCGTGGTGCTTGACAAATAATTTAAAAGCACCAGTAACTCAGCCTTTTCATTGATTGATCAAATTATTGTAAGATTCATTAGAGGTAACTTAGTAGGTCTTGGAGCTGTGCAGGAGTTAGTTGCTGAGATCTTAAAGTTCACCATAGCACTTTAAGTATTGATTCAGTAACAATTAGCCACATGTGACTATTGAAAATGGGAAATGCTGGCTAATCCGGATTGAGGTTTAATAGAGAAAAGCAATGTAAAATATCTTGTCAATATTTTTGTACTGATTTTACATGTTGCAGTAATAGTAATACTATTTTCAGTACATTGTGTTAAAATCTATTTAAAATTTTATTTTTTTTTCTCTTTTAACGAGGCTGCTAGTTTATTCAACATTACATATGTGGCTCACATTTCCATTGGACAGCACCGCTTTAGACTTTTATGAGGAAATATGGAAAATTACTGGGAACAGGTAACAGCAGTGGGAAAAAGCCTTGCCAAGTAGAATGTTTGCAAGTAAGACTGATTCCAATAAAAATAATTGGTGATAGTTTTAATTTGCTTTCCCTACTGAAGAAATGTGTGCTTTGCAGTCATTTGTCATCCCTCTTTTCCCTCCAATTGAGTGCTTAAGTGTATTGCTATAGCACGATTAGTGGGATTCACTAAATAGCATTAAGAAGACTTAGGGGAATGATTCACTAATGACCTCATGTGATTGTCAGAGCACTTTCAGAGCCTGTTTTTCACTGGTATAGAGTCAGGTAGATGGCTTATTGATAGGCAACTCACTTAAACAACACTGAATTTTCCCAGTAAATCTCAAAGTAAATCCAAGCATACCTAGTTAGTTGTGCTTTGCAGGTACTGCTTCTTTTCTTCAAATTGAAGGTGAATGCAAGTCTGCATAGGCGCCTTGTTTCCTAACAGCATTTGCTCTTCTTGTCTGTCACATTTTGGTAACTTTAGATTTTATTCGGAATCTGTGACAAGTGATCTTTGAAGTTTCTATTGCAAAAGCTTGCTACTTGCTGAAGATTCAGATGATGGTTAGCATTTTTTTTTAGCAGTGTTTTTAAAGTATAGTATGTACATTGCTAGACATCATGCTCTTGCACATTTAATAAATAGACTACAGTATAGTGTAAATAAAACTTTTATATGCACTGGGAAACCAAAAAGTTCACGTGACTCGCTTTATTACAAGAATGAAACTGACAGTGTCTCAAAGGTGTTCCTGTATCTGATTATGGGTATTTGGTCAAATGCCTGGAAGTGTCCACATGTGATAGAACATGTGATAGAACATGTGATACTTCCTTTCCAAGTTTTCCATTAATTTGGTCTGGTCTCATGAAAAGGCCTAACAAGGCCATGGTTCTTTTGATGAACCACATTGTTTTTCAGAGATACTGCTCTATTTGTCCCACCTACTTTGGTTCATTTAAATACGAATGAAATGTCTTCAGAGGATTGTTCCAAGTGATTAATGTAACTTGAATATATATATACTTTTTGATGCCATTTATCTAGGCATTTGCTACAAATTTGCATATAAAAATATCAAAATGGTTTCCAAGAGTTCTAGATTTTTACCTAAGTAAAGTAGCTGTTTGGAGTTGACAGCTGAAAACTGAATTTGAATAGAAAAGTAATTAACATTTGTATTTGTATAGGAAGTACTTGCTTGCTTCTTGGCCTACAGAGACAAGCTGCCTTGTTTTCCAGAGATACGCTCTGTTTGTCCAGGCTACTTTGTTTTTTTTGACCGGTGGCTTTGAGACAGAAGTGTTTAAGAACATTTTGGTCCTTTAAAACATTTTGATGGTGAACATTTTGTATCTGTCAACTTAAAAAATTTTTTTTGTCATTAAGCTAGGATATCAGATAATAGTGCTTTCTCTTCTCTTTTTACAATTTCTTTGATAATATTTGAATAAATCACTTGGTAGCAAGCTAGAAGTAGTGAAATGTTTACAATATCTAGGTATGTTAATATTACACTTAGGCAGTATGTACGATCATCTTTTCTACCCATTAAATGTCTGTTAAGACCAACATAGACAGCATATTAAAAGCAGACACATTACTCTGCCAATAAAAGTCCATCTATGGTTTTTCCAGTAGTCATGGATGGATGTGAGAGTTGGACTATAAAGAAAGCTGAGTCCCGAAGAACTGATGCTTTTGAACTGTGGTGTTGGAGAAGACTCTTAAGTCCCTTGGACTGCAAGGAGATCCAACCAGTCCATCCTAAAGGAAATCAATCCTGAATGTTCATTACATGATATTCATTACATGATGCTGAAGCTGAAACTCCAATACTTTGGCCACCTGATGCGAAGAACTGACTCATTTGAAAAGACCCTGATGCTGGGAAAGATTGAAGGTGGGAGGAGAAGGGGATGACAGAGGATGAGATGGTTGGATGGCATCACTGACTTGATGGACATGAGTTTGAGTAAGCTCTGGGAGTTGGTAATGGACAGGGAGGCCTGGTGTACTGCAGTCCATGGGGTCGCAAAGAATCAGACATGACTGAGCAATTGAACTGAACTGAACAGGTAAAGAGATGTATTTAGGGGACTTGCCTGGCAGTCCCTGGCAGTTAAGACTCCCAGACTGACTACAGGGTGTGGGTTTGATCTCTGGTTTAAGTTGTTGTTCAGTTGTTCAGTCCTGTCCAGCTCTTGGTGACCTCATGGACTACAGCACACCAGGCTTCCTGGTCCTTCACTGTCTCCTGGAGTTTGCTCAAACTCATGTCCATTGAGTTGATGATGCCATCCAACCATCTCTTCCTCTGTTGCCCTCTTCTGCCCTCAAACTTTCCCAGCACCAGGGTCTTTTCCAGTGAGTTGGCTCTTTGCATCAGATGGCCGAAGTATTAGAGCTTCAACTTCAGCATCAATCCTTCCAGTGAACACCCAGGACTGATCTCCTTTAGGATGGACTGGTTGGATCTCCTTGCAGTCCAAGGGACTCTCAGGAGTCTTCTCCAGCACCACAATTCAAAAGCATCAGTTCTTCGGCATTCAGCCTTCTTTATGGTCCAACTCTCACTTCTGTACATAACTACTGGGAAAACCATAGCTTTGATTATACGGACCTTTGACAGCAAACTGATGTTTCTGCTTTTCAATATGCTTTCTAGGTTTGTCAGCTATTCTTTGAAGGAACAAGCGTCTCTTAATTTCATGGCTGCAGTCTGCAGTGGGGGAACCAAGATCCTGCATGCCCGTGGCGCAGCCAAATATATTGAATAAAAAAGAAAGAGAGATGTGTTTATTCTTAAGACCTAAGAGGCAATTGTAGTATGCTGGAGCATCTCTTGGATTTTTCAGAGCTTTGGGGATTCTGGGATAAAGAGAGTAGACTAGGATCTCTGGTGGGCTAGAGCCAGTCTGCATGTGTATCTGTCTTGGGTGTAAACCTAGGATAGAAAACAGAATGTGGCCTGAACACTGCTAGCTCTAGCTGACCAAGTCATAATGTCAGAGGGAAGCAGGCTTTGACTAGGGGCTGAACTGCTGTATATTAATAGCCGGCTGGATGTAAAGGTCATTCATCTTTTCTGAATACGTGTAAGTAGATTAAATCATTCTCTTACCCTCTGTGCCTGCCGACCTATTGGTAAATTGCTGTGGATAAGATAACATATTTCATGCTTTGAAGTGGCTTATGCAAGTTTTGGGAATCGAGTTTAAATGCAGACTTGGGTTGGATGTTGACTATTTAATTGGTCTGCTTTTATCTCCATAGAGAGCCCGGACCTTCATCGCACCATGTGTGGCATTTGGGCACTCTTTGGCAGCGATGACTGCCTTTCTGTTCAGTGTCTGAGTGCTATGAAGATTGCACACAGGGGTCCGGATGCATTCCGTTTTGAAAATGTTAATGGGTACACCAATTGCTGCTTTGGATTTCACCGGTTGGCGGTAGTTGACCAGCTGTTTGGAATGCAGCCAATTCGAGTGAAGAAATATCCTTACTTGTGGCTCTGTTACAACGGTGAAATCTACAACCACAAGAAGGTAAACAGAATAAAACTAGAAGCTATCTGGATGTGATTAAGTCTCAGAGATAGTTGATTATAATAATTTTATTTTGTTTAATGTTTTTTTACTTTTCAACCACTTCCCATGTTCAATCTCACTTGCTCCAATTATATATAGATAAACAGGGCACAGATGCACAAAGAGGTAGAATGACTTGGTCACCAAAAAATAAATGAGGATTCCATTTCAGGTTTTTAACTCTTAAGAATCTTTTTTTTCCTATGATTAATTTGAATATTAATTATAACCTGTGTTAGGCACCAGGGCTACAGTAATAAATATGAGAGGTAGGTCTGCATACTACTGGAGTTTATTCTATTAAGGAGCAGACAAAAAAAAAATCATTGTGCATATATTTGTGTTCTTGTGAGCTCAGTCATGTCTGACTCTTTGTGACCCCATGGACTGTAGCCCGCCAGGTTCCTCTGTCCATGGAATTTTCCAGGCAGGAATACTGGAGCAGGTTGCCATTTCCTTCTCCAGGGGATTGTCCTGACCCAGGGATTAAACCCGAATCTCACATCTCCTGCATTGGTTGGCAGGTTCTTTACCAGCTGAGCCACCAGAAAAGCCCCATACATATACATATACTAAGCTTTATGAAAAAATAAATTTGGAGTTGATGGGTATGGGAGATCCAGTTTTAGTACAGGTTTGTCAGAGAAGGCCTCTTGAGGAACTGTCATTTAAACTCAGACCTAATGGACAAGGATGAACTAGCAGGGCTGGGAAGAGCATTTTCTGCGGAGCGAACAGCATGTGTAGAGCCCTGGGATGTTCATAAATGAACAAGGGGCAGGTGGGCCAGATGGCCTTGGAGAGGTCAGGCAGGACCAGAACAAGCAGAACAAGAAGTAAGACAGTAGAATGTTATTCTAAGAGCAATGAAATTTGAAGATTTTAAAGCAGGGATAGAATGTAGTATCTTGTAGGTGATCCTGCTGTCTAAAAAAATACACGCAACCTATAAATTGAGAGTTAGGTTTTATTCTGTGGGAACACCTATAAATTGAGAGTTAGGTTTTATTCTGTGGGAACGTTAGGACAGTATCTCTGGTGACCCCTAGAGAGCCAATCCTTAGGAGGTGGGGGAGGAGCCAGGCTATATAAAAGTTTGCAGCAAGGGGCAGGTAATCTGAATAATAAAAGATTACTGTTAAGAGAAAAGATTACTGTTAAGATTACTGTTAATCTCACATGAGGAGATTTAGGGATCTTCTATGTATGGGAAGATGCAAGTGTCCAGGCTTGCTGAAATCATTTCTTCCAGTATGCATCTAGCGATCTGGGGCCAATCCTGCTTTCTTTATTGTTCACATACTAATTGCTTGTTTACCATTAGAGGTGGCAAAAGTGGCCAGTGGCCCACTCACCCATCCTCCCAGCTCCTCTGCACTTCCCTGGAGAGGAAGTAGATGATGGCTCCCAAATAGCTGGCTTTGTTTCACCTGGGCTCGGAAATATGCATGTGGAAAGGGCTTGTTTACTGTAGAGCATAAAACAGAAAACATTTCTTTTCAGATTGCCCCTAAAGTACTGTTGCGTAGTTGTCTTAATCAGAGCCAAGGGACAGACAGGTAGCCAGATGCAGTGGAGTGCCAGAAGGAAGCACTAAAATTGGAACAGCTTTTACTCTGGTGAAAGCGTACTCTTAGAATGAGAATGGTGAGGGTGTGAAAATTCTGACCCGAGGAAGCCACATTTGCTAAGACCACTGCAGTATGGAATTACTTGGGGCTAGTGTTTCATAAGAAAATTTTGGATCTAAAATTGGCAAGTTATTTTTGTTGCTTGCCTCCCCGACTGTTAATTTTGAAAATTTCACATTTATAGAAAATAACAGAATATAGAGCACCTGGATTGAGTAACTGCTAATGCTTTGCCTTTTTGGCTTCATCTCTCTGTCTGTACTACACAGACATTCAATTCTGGGCTTAATCACTTTAGAGTATACCTAGGTGGTATAGAATCTGCCTGCTAATGCAGGTGACGTGGGTTCTATCCCTGGGTCAGGAAGATCCCCTGGAGAAGGGAATGGCAACCCACTCCAGTATTCTTCCCTGGGATACCCCACGGATAGAGGAACCTGGTGGACTACAGATCATAGGGTCACAAAAGACTCAGACATGACTGAGTGACTAAACAGCAACAGCAACAAATACTGTGGCACTTTAAAATATTTAAGCATTCATCTCCTAAGAAGGACATTCTTCTACTTTATACCAATACTATTATATAACTCCTGAGAATCCATAATACCCTCTAATATTTAGTTCATAGTAAATTTCACCAGGTGTTCCAAGAATATATTGATATTTATAGCTGTGTTTTGGTTTGACTCAGATTTCATTCAAGGTTTATACATTTGGTTGTGATGTTTCTCGGTACTTTTAGAGCCTTCTTGATATGTTCCTGTCATTCATGAGTCAGTCAGTTCAGTTGCGACCCCATGAATTGCAGCATGCCAGGCCTCCCTGTCCATCACCAACTCCTGGAGTTTACTCAAACTCATGTCCATTGAGTCGGTGATGCCATCCAGCCATCTCATCCTCTGTCGTCCCCTTCTCCTCCCACCTTCAATCTTTTCTAGCATCAGGGTCTTTTTAAATGAGTCATTTCTTTGCATCAGGTGGCCAAAGTATTGGAGTTTCAGCTTCAGCATCAGTCCTTCCAATGAATATTCAGGACTGATTTCCTATAGGATGGACTTTCATTCATGAGTAGGGATTTATATTTTAGTCATCCTCTGGTCCTGTTTATCTCTAAACAACAGCTTTAGCCATTGTTTGTTGTCCACTTAGTTCACTTACAGGAATACTTCAAGGAAAATGCTCCTCATTTGAAGAGTCGTTACAATTATTCAAGGCTTCCCAGGTGGCGCTAGTGGTAAAGAGTCTGCCTGCCAAAGCAGGAGACTCAGGAAATGTGAGTTTGATTCTTGGGTTGGGAAGATCTCCTGGAGTAGGAAATGGCATCCAACTCCAGTATTCTTGCCTGGAAAATTCCATGGGCAGAGGATCCTGGCAGGCTGCAGTCCATGGGGTTGCACAGAGTCAGGCACAATTGAACAAGCTGAGCACAACAGGGGCTATTGCCCACAACACATACAAACACACACACAGATAGTTATTTAACAAGTTCCTTTTTTGTATTTGGACTTCCGTGGTGGCTCAGATGGTAAAGCATCTGCCTACAATGTGGGAGACCTGGGTTAGGTCCCTGGGTTGGGAAGATCCTCTGGAGAAGGCAATGGCAACCCACTCTAGTACTCTTGCCTGGAAAATCCCATGGACGGAGGGGCGTGGTAGCTTACGGTTCATAGGGTCGCAAAGAGTCGGACTCGACTGAGTGACTTCACTCTCACTTTCACTTTCTTTTCTTGTATTTAATTAAGGCCTACTATACACCAGACATCATTTTCATGGAGCTTGGGAGTGAAATGGAACAGGAAAGGTAAAAATGGACTTTCAAACTAGTGGGAATAGAGGAAGGAAGCAGTTAAAACTCCCTTACTGGAAAGTCCCTGGTGGTCCAGTGTTTAAGACTCTGTGCTTCCACTGCAGGGGCTGAGGGTTTGGTCCCTGGTCCAGGAACTAAGATCCCACATGTGAGAGGTGTGGCTACAAAACAAAACAAACAAATGAAAACAAACAAAAAAACTTCCTTTCTAAGCCAAGTTAGTACCATATATGTAAGAATGCTAAGTTGTATCATAGCAGTAGTGGCCTGACTTTCCCCTTAAATGAGATAGGAAATGCCTAGCTTTCCTTGAACAACATAGCTGCTTTTGTGTATTTTGTGAACACGTTAAAAAGTTAAATATTTTGAAAACATTTTTTTCTTCTAAATTAGCCAAGTACATTGTATTCGCAGAAGCAGAGAAGTTCCATTGTTTCTACCCATCGTTCAGGTTATCCAATGCAAACAACTAAAATCTGTCTAAAGAGCAGAACTGACATTTTAGGCTTATATAAAAATTCTTCAGCGTAAGCTTCAAAGTCCCCCTTGTTTAATAAAAATTTACTGCAAAATATAGCCAGCAGTGTGTTGGGAGTGGATGGAGACCCATCAGAGAGAAGAATATGAGTGCAGGCTGGGCAGAGAGACGGCCCTCTCGCGGAGGGGAGAGCTTCAGAAAGCTGCAGCCAGCACGTCAAACGGCAGTGTGATTTCTGGATGGTGGCAGGGTATTGGGGGTTTCAAGAGAGTGGGCAGTGTACATGTGAATCATGAACCAAAAAACTACCTCTGAGCTTTAGGCCAAAGAGCCGTGGTGATGGGGTAGTCATGGAGGGTAGGTTGGAAGCTGTTGCTGGCTAAAAGTCATCGAGTGTTGTAGGCTCATTTATCCTGCAGGTACTTAAGCCCAGAAAGGTCAGCAGAAGACCCTCTGCAACCCCTACCTCCTCGTGACAGAGATCACCACACACAGTCTCTCAGAGCGGGAGAGGCGACCAAGAGGTGACTTTGTGGTCACTGAAAGTGGCCAGAGCCCATCTTTGGACAGTTCTGAGCTTTTAGGCAAAAGGTTAAGAAGTTAAAGAGTAAATGTGGTTGTGAAGCATGCTTTTCAGGTCATACAAGCATAGAGACTTCTTAAATTTTAAAACATGTTTTAAGTGTTCAAATCTACCCAGCATTTCCATTTGATTTTGTTTATGTTCTTCTCTATTATCAGCCAAAAATACGAGTAAGTACAAAGAAAGAGGGACACACTGAGAACTTTTGCACCCTCACAATTTTTTTTCTTTAAAATTTTATTTTTTTAATTAATTTATTTATTTTTAATACTTTATTTTGCATTACAATACTATATTTGTTTTGCCATACATTGACATGAATCAGCCATGTTCAATGCAGGATGCATGGGGCTGGTACACCCTCACAATTTACCAGTGGTAATGGAGAGCCACAGGAGTTTGGGCCTGATTTAATGAAACCCTCTCTACGTGTGGTGGGTGTGATGGTATCTTTGTTGTTCCCCGGAGGAGGTGGATGAATAAAGCTTCAACATCATCATTTGGTCCATCCCTGAGAAGTAGCTTTAATGCCTAATGTGGAAGAATGGGATGCTGTAGACCTCCCCAGGGCCAGCAACTTTGTTTTGGACCATTTGTCTCAATCATCCTGATGGAATCGTCCATCAGGAAATAGTGTCAAATGTGTCTGTCCTTTTGCTTTCTGTTTTCATAGGAAGTGTTTCAGAGGACACATTTTTAGTGTCATGACACCTGGACAACCTATTAACTTAGCTATGTATGTAAATACACATGTATTGGGCTTCCCTGGTGGCTCAGCAATAAAGACTCCTCCTGCCAATGCAGGAGATGCAGGTTTGATCCCTGGGACAGGGGAGAAGGGCATGGCAACCCACGCCAGTGTTCTTGCCTTGGAAATCCCATGGACAGATGAGCCTGGCGGGCTACAGTCCGTGGGGTCACAGAAGAGTTGGACATGACTTAGAGACTAAGCAACAACTACACATGTATGACATATATAGCATGTATATTATATCCATTTCCATCCCCCACGTAATACAGAGATACATTACCTTTGTCTTCTATTTATCAGAATGCACCTGAAGTTCTCATGGGCTTAGCTTTATGTTACAATTTGATTCTGAGTTCAAATAAGCTATATTTTGATAATGCCATGATTCTTTTAAGTCACATCACTAAGGTACACAAAATTATAGAGCATAAAAATGCTGAAGCAACTTTGCAATAAAAAAAAAATTAGTGAAAGCACAGGATTCGATGACACTTTCATTTTGCTGTTGTTTCCTTAAGCTGCAACACCATTTTGAATTTGAATACCAGACCAAAGTGGATGGTGAAATAATCCTTCATCTTTACGACAAAGGAGGAATTGAACAAACAGTTTGTATGTTGGATGGAGTATTTGCATTTATTCTACTGGATACTGCCAATAAGAAAGTATTCTTGGGCAGAGATACCTATGGAGTGAGACCTTTGTTTAAAGCCATGACAGAAGATGGATTTTTGGCCGTGTGTTCCGAAGCTAAAGGTAATGATAGAATTTTTCTGTGGTTTTGACCGTATTTACAAATCTAATCGAATCCACATATACAAATGGGGGCAACCCAATTTTTTACAAGTGACTATGTTAGTCATGGAGTTTCTAGGCCTTCTTTCTTTTTTTTTTTTTTAAACCATGGAGCTGGAGTCTCCTTTTCAGCACTTAAAATTCTGTAATCCTGACAGGATAGCTCTTTAGTAAAGTCATATAATTTTTGTTGTGCTAATAGGTTCTGCATCTGGTTTGGTCTCATGTGTGTTTTCAAGTTCTCCTGTGTCACGTGGTGACGGTAAGGTGGGCCAGCCCTGCAGTTACTGCACTGTGGGCCCATGCCAGGCTGGCCCACAAAGTCATTTTTATTCAGCACTTTTTAAACAGCTTGATTGGGGTATAATTTACGTGCCATACAATTCATCCATTTGAAGGGTACAATTCAGTGATTTTTAGTATGTTCCTAGATACCTGCAACCAACACTAGTCAATTTAGAATTTTTTTTATCATCTCAAAACTAAACCTTGTACTCTTAAGCTGTCACTCCCCATCCCTTTATATTCATTAAGCATTAAACTCCCTGTCCCCGTCTTCCTTCCTCCCTCCCCACCCCGAGTCCCAGCCAACCGCCAGTCATTCTACGTGGATTTCCCTATTCTGGCCATTACATACCAATGGAGTCATATCCTGTGTGGTCCGGTTTTTCATTACTGGCTTCTTTCACTTGCATAAAGTTTCCAAGGTTTGTCTATGTTGTAACATGTCATCAGTATTTACTTCTTTTATTTACTTTTTATGACCTGAAGATATTCCATTACCTGGATATACCACATTCTGTTCATCCACTGTTTATCCTTTTGTCAGTTGATGGACAATTGGCTTTTATGAATAATGTTTCTCTACATATTTGGGTACAAGTTTTTGTGTGGTTTCATTTTTCTTGGGTATATACCTAGGAGTGATCACATGATTCACTCTATGTTTATAAATAGCATTAAAAAGAATAAAATATTTGGAATAAATGTAACAAGTACAAAACTATGCTGAAAACTGTAAAACACTGTTGAAAGAAGATCTAAAGAAATTGGAAAGCATACCATGATCATAGATTGAAAACTTACCATTGTTAAGTTGGCACAGACTCCCCTAATGGATCTACACATTCAACATGATCTCTGTCAGTATCCCAGGTGATTACTTTGTAGAAATTGACAAGCTGACTCTAAAATCCTTAGGGAATTGCAAAGGATTCAGAATAACCAAAGCAATCTTGATAAAGAATAAAGTAGGAGGACTCTCCCTTCCTGACTTCAAAATGTACTACAAAGCAAGGGTAATCAAGACAGTATGGTACTAGCAGAAAGACAGACACACAGACCATAGAGCTAAGAGTCCAGAAGTGCATCCATACGTCTGCAGTCAACTGACTCTCAGTTAAGGTATCAGGACCCTTCAGTGGACAAAGAATGGTCTTTTCAACAGATGATGTTGACATATGCAAAAAAACCCAAACAGCTAAACCATTACCTCGCACCATTTATAAAAATCAAAGTGGATCAAATTCTAAAATTTGATCACTAAAGTAAACACTAAAACTTTATAGTAAAACTAAAACTTTAGTAAGCACTAAAACTATAAAACTCAGGAGAAATCATAGGGGTAAATCTTTATGACCTTCGATTTTGCAACGATTTCTTTGACATGACAACCAAAAGCACAAACAACGAGGGAAAAATAGATAAATTGGATTTCATCAAAATTAAACATTCTTGTACTTCAAAGGACACCATCAGGAAAGTGAAAACTCAACCCACAGAATGGAAGAAAATACTTGTACATCATATTTATCATTTTTTGACGATAAAGTTGAGAAAAACAGTCATCATTTATGTCCTAGCTAGACAGCAATGGCATGCTAAAATGTGACCTACCTCCTTGTCTGCTTTTTTGCTTCATTGTTTAACTCCTTTCTCACTTGATGTGATCATACGAGAAAGAACAAGTACATACATTGTTTACCCAACATGCTCTTAGGGAAGCCCAGCAAAGAGAACACAAGTAGACTCCTTACTTCCACTTTGTCTCTGATAACCTTGATACAGAATATAATCTCACATCCAGTTTACCCTCTGAAATTTCTTGACTTGTAATTTTTTTACATCTTTAACTACCCTTTTCTAAACAACAGGTCTCATCTAGGGTACTACAGCAGTTTTCCTTTCTCAGTGCTTCCAGAATAGACTGTCTAAAACTCATTTGGTCGTGGTGCTTTAAATCGTAATTGCTCCTCAGCTTCTGTAGGGACTGTGTGCCTCACTTGAGGTCTGCTGGTGGGTGGTAGGATCTGGATTTCATTTGCTGTTTGAATTCCATACTACACAGTAGATTCCTGGGTTAACAAACTCAAATTGTACATCATAAGTATTCTGTGTAGATAGGCTGTTAATATTTACAATAAAACTTTAACATTTAACTCACACACAGTATATAATAACTACATAAGGGATATCTGAGTTTAAAGTACCTTAACAGTGGATCATTTTGCTTATTAAAGGACTGAGAACCATAGCTTTTTTTTTTTTTTTAAATAACTCAGGGATATCATAAAATTAAATTTCAAGTCCATCTTTTTGTTTAATAAATGTATCTTTTGTTTGCTTAGTAAAGAAAATAGATTTTTAAATCAGAAATTCTAGCTAGGGAGAGAAATTAAACGTTGGAGGTTTTCCTATTGCCTTAAATTATTAGAAGTCAGTGTAATTCTGCGTATCTCTGTATACTATTACCTTTCTAGTAGGGTTTGAGGTAATTATATTTTTCCTATTTTGCTTATGCAGTGGACATTGTATTTGTATTAAAAGAGAAAATAAAGAGGAATTTAGACATGAAAATTACTATGAAGTATTATCCTCATTTGAATAAATTTATCTTTTTGATTTTGTAGGACTTGTTAACTTGAAGCACTCCATGACTCCTTTTTAAAAGTGGAGCCTTTTTGCCAGGACATTATGAAGTTTTGGACTTAAAGCCAAATGGCAAAGTAGCATCAGTGGAAATGGTGAAATACCATCACTGTAGAGACGAGCCTCTGCATGCCCTGTATGACAGCGTGGAGAAACTCTTCCCAGGTGAGAGACCAGATGCCCATCCACGTGTTCCCCACCTCTCGCCCCCAAAGGAAAACTGTGCTCTCACATCATTGAAATAACATCAGTTTGCAAATCTGTTTCCTTTTAACTTGAAGGTGATGACACCCTGAAATTGGCCTGCTTCACTGTTGAGCAAATGCCATCGTGATAGAGGTGGATGATTGCATACCTGTTTCAGTAAATAATTCAGCCCAGACCTTTCTGCAACTGTTTCATTTCCTTTATGTGTTAATAGGTTTTGAGATAGAAACTGTGAAGAGCAACCTCCGGATTCTTTTGACAACGCCGTTAAGAAACGTTTGATGACAGACAGAAGGATTGGCTGCCTTTTATCAGGTGAAGTCAGCTTAAAAATCTAATTACATTTCATGCATATGTAATTTAAATGATTTATAACTATCCTGAGGCTTCGACTATAAAATACTTACTATTGATTCAACTTTCCTCCATTATAGGATGAAAAAAGTTTTCTGTAAGTTGCTTTCAATATTGAAAATAATACAGCAACATAAAGTTATACTATAATTGTATTGGCATGAGTGAGTGAGTAAGCATGTTTTAGAATGTTCATGTCCTCCTACACCACAGTCTTGATGTAAGCCCTAGAATGTGTAGTGTTTTTTGTTGGTGTTCAGTCACTCACTAAGTAGTGTCCAGCTCTTTGCAGCCCCATGGACTGTGGCACACCAGGCTTCCCTGTCCTTCACTGTCTCCTGGAGTTTGCTCAAACTCATGTCCGTTGAGTCCATGATGCCATCCAACCATCTCCTTTGTTACCTTCTTCTCCTCTTGCCCGCAGTCTCTCCCAGCATCAGGGTCTTTTCCAATGAGTCAGCTCTTCACATCAGGTGGCCAAACTAATGGAGCTTCAGCATCAGTCCTTCCAATGACTATTCAGGGTTGATTTCCTTTAGGATTGACTAGTTTGATTTCCTTCCTGTCCAAGGGACTCTCAAGAATCTTCTCCAGCACCACAGTTCAAAAGCATCAATACTTTGGCATAGTGGGTTTTAACCAATTTAAGTACTGTTACCATTATGACAGGTTAACTGTTAGATTTTTCTTACTCAAGTTGATTTTCAGTTTATAAAACTTGGGGATTTTAAAGGCAAAACTCTAATCTTGGTGCTTAGGAGGAATGTAAATCATCTCTGCTCCTCTTAGGTAAGGCCCATAACCACCACACTTTCTGTCTTGCTCATAGGTGGCTTGGATTCCAGTTTGGTTGCTGCCACTCTGTTGAAGCAGCTAAAAGAGGCGCAAATACAGTACCCTCTCCAGACATTTGCGATTGGCATGGAAGACAGTCCCGATTTACTAGCTGCTAGAAAGGTAAGACACTGCCCCTTCCTGTTACGTGATTAAGGCAGACTTGTTAATAATTGATGGTTCTATAATTTGCCGCTGTATTGACTTAGGTAATTGTTTTGAATTAAATATATTAAAATGGAATGAAATGCCTATTGAAAATCAGTTGTGCTGTATACTGTATTTTGGGTACTTTTATCTTCTGTGGGCCACACAATCCTCATAAAACCCAATGATAGTAATCCTGTCCTTCGAAGAGTAAGGGCATAGTAGAGTGGTTAAGGCTGAAGGCTTTGGAGCCTAATAGTTGGTTTCAAATCTTCACTTTAGCACACAATCCCACACTCATATAATGGGAGTGCTCATATCTACTGTAGCACAGTTTTGAGGTGAAAATTACATAGTTCATATAAAGTGTGTGGGATAGAACCTAGCGTGTACTAAGTACTTAGAATGTTAGCTGTTCTTGTTGCTTTTCAGTTTCTTTATAAGATACTGTATTTAGGACTGTGGGCAGAGAGAACGTTGTACACATTTAGTGTATGGCAGACCTGTTCCCACTCTGGAACTTCCATAGAGTTGGATGAGAAAGATCAAGAGTGGTCTGAAAGCCAGTTGACTGATGCTGAATGAATCCGCAAGAGCCAGAGAAAACTGGATGAGGGGAGGGGCCATTTAATTTAGAAATAACATTCTAGATGTAAACTGAGGCATTGCAGGAGGGCCAAAAGGAGATAAAATCAGCATGAGGGAAGTGGACACCATCCTTGTTGGGGTGAAGTCTTGGAGTGAGAAGGGCAGACAGGAGGTCTACCTCTTGTGGTCAGTGGAGGGCAGACACCGGGGGACACAGGGGAGCCAGACTAATGGGGCTTGTAAGCAGTGGCCTGGAGAATCATTTCCTCTTACTGTGGTGGCCTGTGAAATCATTTCCTCTTAGTTTGTCTTACTTGTTTTCCACCATTGTTAATTCATGATGTGTTATGCACTACTGTTTCATTTTTGAGAGTTTTCCTTTCCTGGAACTTCCCTGGTGGTCTAGTAGTTAAGACAGCTTCCAATACAAGGGTCATGAGCTTGGTCCCTGGTCGGGGACCTAAGATCCCACATACTATACATACTATATGAAATGGCCGAAAAAACCCACAGTTTTTTCTTGAAAGATTAGTCCTTTTCTTTAAAAAACAGGTATATGCATATTTCTTTTTGTAATCAGGTGGCAAATCATATTGGGAGTGAACACCATGAAGTACTCTTTAACTCTGAGGAAGGCATTCAGGTCCTGGATGAAGTCATATTTTCCTTGGAAACTTACGATATTACAACAGTCCGTGCTTCAGTAGGTAAGGTATTTTATGATCCCCAAAAGATTTTAATACTGAAAAGAGTGTAAGGTTTAAAAGCTACTATTTCAAGCAGTTGTTTAAAGAACAATACTCATGAATGAACTCAAGTAAAATTCCTGTGTCAGCAGTTGTTGAAGATGAAACATTTAAGAATTTCTTAATTCCTTAAGAATTAAGAATATATAAACTTCCACATTTTGGTATCACTATTTATATTCCTTCAAAGAGTAGATGCGTAGTTTTCTGTACCCTCTTTCCCCCTGTTTTTCTATATAAAAGTTTGTTGGACTATACGTTCTAACTAGTTTCTGTAAGGAATCCTCATTTTAGATATATTTTGTTAAATAGTCCATCAATAACTATTATTGTCTAGGAATAAATACTTGCCTTGCCCTGTGGGTACATACTGAGATCATAATTATACTCCAAATCAGACTGGTCAAATATTGCTGAGCTTCTAAATGCTATTGGCTTAGACACACCTCTCTTTTAAGGAACTCAGAATCCAATAGGATTCCATTGCAAAGTTAAGAGGCTGGATTCTCATGCTTTAAACTTTGCAGTAACATCACTGGGGTGCTCTCTCTTCCAAAGGAGGAAAAATGATTTCTTGAAGGGCAAAAATCTTAGGTATCACAGTGGTTTCTGGCTTTCTAAGTACTTCTGGTACTAATTCATTGGTGAAGATTAGGGAAAAGATCTAAAAAGTATCACTAGGGAGGTAATAATGAAAAACTCAAGAACAAATACTAGTTTACAGGGCTGTGGAGCAGGACCAACCAGCATCTTTAAACATTCTTTGCTGAATTTGAAATACGCTGAATGGGGAGTAAGTTATGAGGGAAGAAGACTCAAATTAAAATTAAGCTACCAAAACCCCAACTTATTATTTTCATGTAGTGATAATAGTGTGAGAGTTATCAAATTTAAGGCATTTGAATCATTGTTCAGCAGAATTTTTTTAGCATTTTTAACATTGTTTAGCAAAATTTTCAGGTAGACGTTCTTGGTCTGAAAGCAGGAATATTTTAAAACCTATATATAAAATTATGAAAGGGCTATGTTATCACAGCAGTACAACTTTTAGATTAAGTACATATAAGTGGGTTGCACTGTAGATAAAAGGTCATTATTTTGCAAACTACTTCACAATAAGAGAGTCTAAACTAATAGCAAAGCTTGCCACCATTTTCAGAAACCAAGTAAGAGGCATTTTTGGTAGAGGGTTATGTGAACATTAACAATAATTTCTGTCTCTTGTTTAAGGTATGTACTTAATTTCTAAGTACATTCGGAAGAACACAGATAGCGTGGTGATCTTCTCTGGAGAAGGTTCAGATGAACTTACTCAGGGTTATATATATTTTCACAAGGTATGCATTCTCAAATGGAAGGATATTGGCCCTAGGGGAAGAAAAGTATGAATTATTTGACCATTTTCTCTTATCTTTTTTGATATAACAGTAACACTTGGAATATTTTGTGAGGCATTTGAGAAAATCTGATACTGTCTGTATTTGTTTGGGTGAGAAAGAAGTCTTGAATGTGTCAGATAATACCCATTTTTTAAAACCTAGTTAACGCAAGAATCACGTTTCTGGTATTTCTTAGTCCCCTGTTGTCTTATGGGCTTTGGGCAATGTGAACCTGTCATTTCATCTATTGGCTCTAGCAGTCTTAGAGCGAGGGAAGGCATGCTTTATAAAGCATTTACTTTCTTCCCTAAGCTTTGGTGGGTTTTTGTCTTACTCACCTTTAGAGTTGGAGTTGTGTGTAAGAATACGAAATAAGAAATTTCATGTACCAAAAGCAAAGCTTGAAGGGTGTATTTTAACTTCAGCTCTGTTTGTAAACAGGCTCCTTCCCCAGAGAAAGCTGAGGAGGAGAGTGAGCGGCTTCTAAGGGAACTCTACTTGTTTGATGTTCTCCGAGCAGATCGAACTACTGCGGCCCATGGGTATCTTGATATTTTAGGAAGTGATTATAAAAACAACCTCAAAAAACAAAAGGCTTTCTGTTCATTAAGTATATGCTGTGAAGTATGCCTTTTATAGAAAAGATGAGGCTTGTCTCTTAGTCCAGAAGGAGTAAACTGAATCAGAGCCGTGTTGTCAGGCTGAGAGTACGTGGATAGGTGGTTTCAGGTGGAGTTTCTGTCTTGGAAACATAGCATTCTGCCCACTTCTGGGCAGCTGAGAAGGAAGGCACTTGAGCTCTTTGGGGTCTTTCTAAGAGAAATAAAGCTTATCCAGCTTCATGTAGTTTAGTGAGCCTTTAGTGCTTGCTTGCCATGTCTGTTTGATGCTGTGGGGACCATGTAGGGGAGAGGGAAGTGAAGGTGTAAGAGATTTGATTAGCTTATAAAATAGGTTTCTTTGGTATCATTTCTGATTATTGAAAGTTACCACTTTTTAAAGCTGGTCATTTAAAGACTCTTAACCGTATGTGATGGGGCTTCCCTGATGACTCAGTGGTAAAGAATCCCCCCTGCCCCATGCTGGAGTGGCAGGTTCAGTCCCTGGGTCAGAAAGATCCCCTGGAGAAGGAAATGGCAACCCACTACTCCAGCATTCTTGCCTGGGAAATCCCATGAATAGAGGAGCTTGGTTGGGTAGAGTCCATGAGGTCGCAAAGAGCCAGGAACAACTTAGTGACTAAACAATAATAGCAACTGTATGTATGTGATAAACAGTCTCTTTTGGTTGCTTCTACCAAACCACACTTAGGTTAAAAAATAATAGGAGGTTGGAGAATGAACTGAATTCAGACATTTTTATTACTAATTGATTAATAACTTATATTCAGTATAAATCAGTGGTCCATGGTGTTTTTCATCAGAGGTCACATCATCTGTTTTTGAACCGTGGTTAGGACAGGTAGATAGGGTAATAGCCACAGTTTTTAATAGGATAATAGATAGTCTCACCTAGAAAAAACTATGACTCGGAAAAGTCTAGGCAAAGTCCGTTCTTGATGTTCAGATCACTCATAATTCTTTTCTGCTTTTGAGATATTTCATAGATTACAGAAGGGAAAGTAAAAGTAATTATTCTCCAGTAGTTTGTTCACTCCCTAGATGACATAATACATATTTTGAGTTAAGGTTTTTGTACTCATGCATTTAGTGTAGGGTAGTTATGTAGGACTGTAAAAATGACTTTATGATCTTAACATCATTTAGAGGCTGGGTGAATTCCTAGGAGACTAAATCAGAATCAAAACTGATGGGCACTAAAGATCCATTTTGATTTTTAGAGTTTCTTTTCCTTTTTAAGCCTTGAATTGAGAGTCCCTTTCTTGGATCATCGCTTTTCTTCCTACTTCTTGTCTCTGCCACCAGATATGAGAGTTCCCAAGGTGGGTAAATCAACTTAAGGTAAAACTGTCCGTTGATACTGGTCATATTTAGAACTTTTACTGATACTCCTTTCATTTTCATGTCAGAATGGGATAGAAAAGCATCTCCTGAGAGAGACATTTGAGGACTCCAATCTGATACCTAAAGAGATTCTCTGGCGACCAAAAGAAGCCTTCAGTGATGGAATAACCTCAGTTAAAAACTCCTGGTTTAGGATTTTACAGGACTATATTGAGCATCAGGTATCATATCTTTTAAAAGTATATTTTCTGGAATAAGACAATTGAATGCAAAGTTGTAATCACTGTTCATTTTGTATTTAATTTAAATGTTTTGTGACTGTAGGAGGGATTCCCTATAAATAATACTTCTTTTAAATTTCAAGAATTCTGTAAAAAGTTGTATGAAGGATTATAAGTAACATCTAGAATACAGAGAGGAGACTTAGTGGTCCTCTCTGACTTTTATCTTACACATTTTGGGGCACCTGTTGGGTGCCAGACTTGTGCACAAAAGAATCAAACACTTAGAGCCACCACTTTGGAAAACTATGCATGTGAATGTTCCTAAAGGTCACCACAGCTATGTACATTAGGGTATTTTAGCATTTTCTAAGGGATTAAAAGAATCCCTCAGTATTCAAAGATATCTTCTTTCTTTTTTTTTTGTCTGATTTTTGTTTTTGTGAAACCAGATTAAGTACATATATTTCTGTGCCATTTATAAGGCCATTTCACTTCTATCCTGTTACTCTTACAGGTTGATGATGCAGCGATGGCAAGCGCAGCCCAGAAATTTCCCATCAATACCCCCAAAACAAAAGAAGGCTATTATTACCGTCAGATCTTTGAAAACCACTACCCGGGCCGTGCCGACTGGCTGCCCCATTACTGGATGCCCAGGTGGACCAGCGCCACGGACCCTTCTGCCCGCACTCTGACCCATTACAAGGCCGCTGCCAAAGCTTAGGCACTCGCTGAGCCCTGGAGTCAAAGTAATTATTTCTTCTCCTTGTGAAGGGTAAGGGTCTTGAGGGCAGGAAGGTCCAACTGCCCAGGCTTGCCTGGGTGTGAAAAAAATAAAAGTCTTTACTCCAAGACTGCTGTAGTCATTTATATTCATACAGCCCCGTGACCAGAGGTAGCTAGAAAGTGAACAGCTTTTACTGTATCACAGGAAGGTAGAGAGTGAGATTGGAGAGGGGAAACCATCTGATGGCTGGGAGACCTCACACACCCTCTCCTGTAGAGGACTTCTGGGTCTTGTGCCAGTAGGGCATCCTTATGGTCCTCGCCTCATCTGAGTGTGGTCCTCCTCTGGCTTCTTCCCTTGGTTCTCCCTGCATTCCCAACAGCTGGCTTGTTACACTCTGGAGAGGTGAGTAACTTATAAGACTTGGACAGGTCTGTTTTGTAAAATAGGTGGACTGGAAACTGCACATCCTTAAAGTTGAGAATTATGTTTTATTAGGTGGAGTCTCTGACTTAAGCCCCGGAGACAGCCTCTTAGGTGGCTCTGAGGGACCACTCTAAAGAGGTGAGGGAAGAGGTAGCATATACAGGAGTTTTTGCAACAAAAGCCAAGTAGTCTGGCATATCAACAGATGAGTAGTAGAGACATCCAGAAATCCAGGCATCTCAAGTTAATGAATTTAGTGCTTTTCCAGGTATGGGGAGATGAAAGAGTCTGGCCTCACTGAAATGATTCCTTTGATGTGCACCTCAACTGTCAAGGGCCAATATCCTGCTTTTCTCTATCCTGAACCCCTCAGGGTGTACAGTTGGGTGGCGGGTGGCTGATAGCTTGATGGCTGCAGTATCCTTTGTTTGATGACACATCAGGCAAAATTTTTCATCCATGGATAAGTAATTTACATTTTATTCTGTTGATCTGACATCTCTTCTGTAACTATTGTTTTAAATTGGAAGTCAGCAGGCTTTTTCAGGGCTAGACAGTGAATGTTTTAGGAGTTACAGATCTCTGTTGGAGCTGTTCCGCTCTGCCATTACAGTGAAAAAACAGCCACAGATGGTGTGGAAACTCGGGGGCAAGGCCATGATAGGAACACACCTGGGCATGGCCGTGTTCTGTTAAAACTTAGAAAAAGAAGCAGTGGACTAGATTCAGCCCATAGGCTATAGTTTACCAAGCCCTGTTGTAGAGCCACGTATTTCTCATAAAAGGGAAAAGCATTCTGAACCCAGTGGAGGAAGAGAAAATATAACAATGAATAGGTCAATTTTCATTTGAATGCTCATTGGTTGTTTAGGGATAGGATTGTGAAATCTATCTTAAAGGTGAGTTTAGTTATTAGAAATTTTTGAAGGGGAAACTCCTGGTGCACAGGTATATACAAGAATGGTTGATGGGAAGAGGGAGTAGGCCAGGAATTTAGCCGGTAAGTGGGAAACTGGACACTGTTGAAGGTGAGCTATAGGCCTTCACTTATTTTTACAGTCTCTATATATACTTTGACATAAATCGTGCCCATGTCATCTTAGGTCAGTCTCCCAAGGTAATAGAAGTAAAAGCAAAAAGAGACAAGTGGGACCTAATCAAACACACAAGCTTTTTGTACAGCAAAGAAAACCATAAAATGAGAAGATGACCTATGGAATGGGAGAAGATGTTTGCAAATGATGCAGTGGTCAAGGGCCTAATTTCCAAAATAACAACCCAATTGAAAAATGGGCAGAAGATCTAAATAGATATTTCTCCAAAGAAGACATTCAGATGGCTAATGGGTAATGCCATTAATTATTAGAGAAATGCAAATAAAAACTGCAATGAGATATCACCTCACACTGGTCAGAATGGCCAGTATTAAAAAGTTTACAAATAACATGCTAGAGAGAGTGTGAAGGAAAGGAAACCCTTTTGGTGGGTTGGTGGGAATGTGAATTGGTACAACCACTATGGAGAACAGTATGGAGGTTCTTCAGTGAAAAATAGTTGCCATATGATCCAGTGATCCCACTCCAGGGCATATATTTGAAGAAAACTTCAAAAATATACATGCATCCTAATGTTCAAAGCAGCACTATTTACAATAGCCAAAACATGGTAACAACCTAAATGCCCACCAACAGATGAATGGATAAAGATGTGGTATACAGACAAACACACATACTGGAATATTCAGTTCAGTTCAGTCACTCAGTTGTGTCCAACTCTTTGTGATCCCATGGACTATGGTACACCAGGCTTCCCTGTCCATCACCAACTCCCAGAGCTTACTCAAACTCGGTCCATCCAGTTGGTGATGCCATCCAGTCAGTGATGCCATCCAACCGTATCATCCTCTGTCACCCCCTTCTGCTTTCAATCTTTCCCAGCATCAGGGTCTTTTCAAATGAGTCAGCTCTTTGCATCAGGTGGCCAAAGTATTGGCGTTCCAGCTTCAACATCAGTCCTTCCAATGAATATTCAGGACTGATTTCCTCTAGGACGGACTGATTGGATCTCCTTGCAGTCCAAGGGACTCTCAAGAGTTTTCTCCAACACCACAGTTCAAAAGCATCAGTTCTTCGGCACTCAGCTTTCTTTATAGTCCAACTCTCACATCCATACATGATTATTGGAAAAACCAAAGCTTTGACTAGACGGACCTTTGTTAGCAAAGTAATGTCTACTTTTAATATGCTATCTAGGTTGGTCATAACTTTCCTTCCAAGGAGCAAGCCTCGATTCTGGAGCCCAAGAAAATGAAGTCTGTCTCTGTTTCCAGTGTTTCCCTGTCTTTTCCCTACGAAGTGATGGGACAAGATGCCACGATCTTAGTTTTCTGAATGTTGAGTTTTAAGCCAAATTTTTCACTCTCCTCTTTTACTTTCATTAAGAGGCTCTTTAGTTCTTGCTTTCTGCCATAAGGGTGGTGACATCTGCATATCTGAGGTTATTGATTTTTCTCCTGGCAATCTTAATTCCAACTTATGCTTCATCTAGTCTAGCATTTCTCATAATATACTCTGCATATAAGTTAAATAAGCAGGGTGACAGTATACAGCCTTGACATACTCCTTTTCCGATTTGGAACCAGTCCATTGTTCCATGACCAGTTCTAACTGTTGCTTCTTGACCTGCATACAGATTTCTCTGTGTGTGTACACACACACACATGTATGCATATATGAGAATGTATATACATTCTCATACATACATATGTGAGAGGTTGCCTTAGTTTGGTCTGAAGCCTGATAGATCCTTGGAGGAGGGCCCTCAGGAGAAAAAGGCAGCCACAGGGAGGCAGTTCCATATTGCTC
Source organism: Nanger dama (assembly GCA_917880005.1). Taxonomy (NCBI): domain Eukaryota; kingdom Metazoa; phylum Chordata; class Mammalia; order Artiodactyla; family Bovidae; genus Nanger; species Nanger dama. The sequence goes on from CAKJTW010000007.1 coordinate 47,100,553, forward strand.
TCAATCTGTGCAGTGGATAAACCACAACATCAGACACATGCCTACCAACTGGTCTAGTATTAATACTTTATTGCATTAACTCGCTCAGTGAGTTAACCTTCACTCTGAGGAAGTGGGGAAGATTTTATTTTCTGAAAGTGGCCACAGCAGTATTTCTAGTCCCACAGACTGCCAGAGCCTTGCTGTGCCTCTGAAGAGGCAGTCTTTTTCCCATCATCATGAGCCTGGGCAGAATTTTATGAGTGCCTTGACTGGTAGAATCAATTAGTAAGTGACTCCTGAGGCGAGGTCACACAAGGCATTTCGCCTCTGCTTTTTCTCTCTAGATGTGTGTTGTAAGCAATCGCGGCCTGGAGAGGCTGTGTGTAAGTCAGGGCTGTCCCAGCCACCGTCTCAGTCAGAGTCCATCACCAAGTGTGGGATGAGTTCAGCTCCTAGTCTGGGCCTGCCAGCTGAGACCTCAGTTGTGGGGAGCAGAAATAAGCCGTCTCTGCTGTGCTCTGCCCAAATTTCTGACTGATCAGTCTGTGAGCCTAGTAAATGGTCATTGGACACCATTACACTTTTGAAGTTTTCCTACACACAGTAGCTAAAACACGTAAGCCCCATTATCTCTATTTGACAAAGCTTAAGTCACTTCCCGGGGCTTCCCAGGTGGCGCTAGTGGTAAAGAATCCACCTGCCAATGCCAGAGACAGGGGAAGAGGATTCGATCCCTGGATAGGGAAGATCCCCTGGGATCTTCAGGAAATGGAAACCCACTCCAGTTTTCTTGCCTGGAAAATCCCATGGACAAAGGAGCCTGGTGAACTACAGTCCATGGGACCACAAAGAGTCTTACACAACTAAGTGACAGAGTGCACACATGCGTGCACACACACACACACGTACATCAGTTGCTAGAATCATTCAGATAATTACTAAGTGATGCAGTCCCATGTTAGCCAGACAGATTGGCTCCAGAGGCTTTGTGGTGTTCTTTCCTGACATCCTCCCATTACCAGCATGAAACTACAGCCTGGCTCTGTTGTGAATTAGGAATTAGGGGAAAGGGCCTCCTTGGGCTTGAGTTGGGAGCAAGAGCAGGGAGAGCTGGGTTACTTCCCAGGGCAGCACAGTGATGATAATCATTTTCTATAAAGGGTTAGATGATGAGAAAACAATCCAAATTTTCAGTGCATTTCAATAACAAGTGTTATTTCTTGCTTAAATTGTATGTTAATCTGGGCCTCTGGTGGGCTCTGCCCAGTGTTGAAGGATCATATCACTCTGGGATCCAGTGGATGGAAACACAGTTTGACTAACACTTCCGTGAACAGCAAAGCAGGGGATAAAGACTGGTGAGTCATATGCCACAGCCTAGATCTTCCACCCTGCAGGGACACATCACTTTTCACAGGTCAAAGCAAGTCATGCAATTACTCCTAACTTCAAGGTTGCACCCACTAGAAAGGGAAGTCAAATATTTTTGAACAGTACTAACAACTCCCCAAATCCAAATACTCAGTTCCTACACACTCTCATTCCACTACACAAAATATACTCATCTTTCCAAGAGTTACAACCAAAAATGCCGTCTTATCCTGGCCACATGCCCAGAGTTGAGGATTACTGGGTGACAGACTGAAGTGCAAGGTGATACCTCCTCATGAACGTATAAGAAAAGTTACCTGTTCCCCATCTGTTCAATATATAACAGAAGAGCAGTAACAGAATAACAAAAACATATATACTATTTGAAAAGGGTATAATGGGAGACATACAGCAAAGGCTGGTGGGCAGCAATTCTGACTCTCTCCTCATCATTTTGAGTGCTCTTACCCAGAGGCTCCAGCAGAAAATTGCCCCTCAAGGATCATCAGCAGCCAAGACAACAGTGAGCTGGTAGGAGGAGGCAGGGGTGAAAGAGCTGAGGAAATTGCTGCCTGAGCACAGGTGGAAGTGGAGAGTGCTTTTAGGAGGGGAAGCTGACTTCTGGCAATAAAATTAACTCATGCTGTCCTAATTTTGCTTACCGAGAACCAAAGATCGTCTTTTCTGAATGCCAGAGACTGCTTTTAAAGCTATAATCACTCTTCACTACAGCCCTGTGAAGTATATGCTATGGAGCTCGTCCACATTCTCTAGATGAGAGTGGTGCTGAGGTGCTATGTCATATGTCCCAGTTAGTGTAGCTAACTGGTAGTCAGAGTGAGGTATTTGATCCCAAGTTCCAAAATCTTAGGGCCTTTGAGCTTAACCCCTTCTCTGTGTCACCCTTCAAAGACTTAGAGTATAGAATACAATTACGTGCATGGCAAACTTCCATAATTTTTCTCTAATTCTGTATTTCAAATGGGATTATATATTCCATTTAATGGATAACTTGTAAGTTATTTAACATATCTACTAATTTAAGCATGGGAGAATTTCTTTTTAAAATTTTGAAGAAACTGTGATTAACACAAACACATGCTGCTTAGTTCAATTTAGAGTCTATGTGATTTAGGTCTTATGTGAACTCTTACCTAATCTGAGACCCTAGCTAGCCAGTAAATGGAGGTCAGAAATTAATTTATAGTCCTCTTTGCACCTTGGAGAATTTTTAGTAATGCTAAGGAAAAATTCATACTTCAATCGTAAGTTTATCTTAAAAATTGGTGTTGCTGTATAAAATATTTCATTTCTGAAGGCCGCTCCTGCTGCTGCTGAGTCACGTCAGTCGTGTCTGACTCTGTGTGACCCCATAGACCAGGCTCCTCTGGCCCTGGGACTCTCCAGGCCAGAACACTGGAGTGGGCTGCGGTTTCCTCCTCCCTTCTGAAGGCTAACATAGCACAGGAACCACAAGGTGGCAGCCGAGACACAGTTTTCCCTCCAGACAGTTTGATGAATTTCCCAGATGCAGTGATATGGACAGACTTTCATACCAAATTTGAGAGAGGACATCTTTTCATGAAATAAACCCCAGCACAGAAGCTCCATAGTTTGTTATAGGTAATAATAAGTGAGCAGTTTCAGGCCATCATAATCTATCTATATATATATTTTGTTGTTGTTGTTGTTGTTTCTCCTAAACCTTCTATCTCCCTCCTCTTTGGTCCACCATCCTAAACACACCTTTACAGACTGTGTTCTTAAAAGGTAAGATCTCTCATATCCAAAGGTAAGAAAGAATGTGGACAACCCCATCTGCTTTTATCTGCCTTTTGAGCAATCAGACGTACACAAACCATCATTTGTATGATCATCCACACTAGCAAGCTCTGCCTCATGTCAGTTTATTCTAATTCAACTAAAGACAAAACCTTGTACTGAGCACTCTTTACCCATAACACCACCTAACCTGTACTGGTGACTCACTGTGAGCCCAGATCTAAAACCATGGTAGGTCTCTATGACAACCGAGAGGTATCCACTATTGCTGCTGGATTTTATGGATGAAGAAATGGAATGTACAAGCAGCCCAGACATTGAAAGAGAAGGTGGTTAATTCGTGGCCAATGAAATTGTCCGTCGATTATAATGGATGCCAAAGAACAGACTTGTATACTAACAAGGTGATTTTTATTTGGGGATATATGACCTGTAGAAACTTGATGAGCCCCCAATACAATGGTCATCATCCTTTATAATTTATGGGGTTAAGCTTATTAGCAGAGGTTTTAGTGAGGATGTTAGAAGTTCTGGAGCCGGAGATTTGAAAGTGGAAGGTTGAGGGAGAGTCCTGGATTTGTCTTGGTCTGTTTCTAGGAGTGAGAAGAAAACACAGTATAAAAGAATGACTCATAATTGGGTAAAGTGGCAGGTTTTTTGCAGTTATGCATCAGGTGATCAGATCAAATTTTATGGGCTACTGATTTGGGATTTTTGTTGAAACACATTGAACACAACATTATATCAATCCAATTGTTATCCCCAGATGGAAGCCATGTTCTACTGTATTTGGTACAGGAGTGCCAATTGTTATCCCCAGATAGAGCTACATTCCACTGTATTAGGTACAGGGGTGGTCTGGGTTGTGTGGTTCTCAAATGGCCACAAGATGGGGCAAGATGATATTCAGCTAAAACGTTCCACAAGATTTGGGGGTGAGGTGGATTTTCCTTCAGTTTTAACTGCTGAGTTGTATGTATGTGTGTGCATGCATGTTCACACACATAGCAGGCATCTTCCGTGGCCATAGATTAAATCCACAACCCCCAGGTGATAACCTTGTGAACATCTCTGTTACATTGTACATGTGATATATGTCATATACCATCACCCAACCAGAAATTGCACACTCAATAGCTGAGAGGAAAAGTGCTAAGAGAGTAAAACCTGGAAATTTTCATCATAAGGAAAACAAATTTTTCTTTGTAATCCCAGGGACGGGGAGCCTGGTGGGCTGCCTTCTATGGGGTTGCACAGAGTTGGACATGACTGAAGCGACGCAGCAGCAGCAGCAGCAGCAGCAGCTATGTTTCAGCCCTGGGATATCTTTGGAAGGAATGATGCTAAAGTTGAAACTCCATTACTTTGGCCACCTCATGCAAAGAGTTGACTCATTGGAAAAGACTCTGATGCTGAGAGGGATTGGGGGCAGGAGGAGAAAGGGACGACAGGGGATGAGATGGCTGGATGGCGTCACCAACTCGATGGACGTGAGTCTGAGTTAACTCCGGGAGTTGGTGATGGACAGGGAGGCCTGGCGTGCTGCGATTCATGGGGTCGCAATGAGTCGGACACAACTGAGCGACTGAACTGAACTGAAGGTGATGGATGTTAACTAAAATTTTATGGTAATCATTTCACAATATTATTTATGTCAAATCATTGTGCTATAAATGTTAAACATAAACAGTGTTGTATGTCAATTATATCATAGTACAACTGAAAAAAATAGAAACCAGGCAGGTGTAAATGATGGAGCCAGCCTGGGCAAGGGGTGGTTTGCTGTGATTGATGGCAAAGAAAGCCCAGGTTTGTCTCCTCAGATCCCCCCACCCCACCTCTCCGCCGCCAGCGCCATGGGCAACATTGGCATTCACATTGTAAGATAATCCAGAAATTTTTCATTTTTAAAGATCAGTTTAAATATCTCTTGTTTTGGACACTCCTTTCATGCATTGGAGAAGGAAAAGGCAACCCACTCCAGTGTTCTTGCCTGGAGAATCCCAGGGACAGGGGGGCCTCGTGGGCTGCCGTCTGTGGGGTCGCACAGAGTCAGACACGACTGAAGCGACTTAGCAGCAGCAGTCCAAGATAGTAGGCTTCCAGGTGGTGCTAGTGGTAAAGAACCTGCCTACCAAAGCAAGAGAGACGTGATCCCTGGATTCGATCCCTGGGTCAAGAGGATCCCCTGGAGGAGAAAAGGCAACCCACTCCAGTATTCATGCCTGGAAAATCCCATGGACAGAGAGGAGCCTGGCGGGCTACAGTCCACGGGGTTGCAGAGAGTCGGACGTGATTTGATGACTAAACAACAGCAACAGGACTCCTCAAGGGTACCCCTACCAGGGCTCAGCACAGAGTAGGCACAACACTCATCTTCCAGTCTTTCCCTGAAAAACAGTGTATTTGCATATTTTTTAAAGAGCTGCAGCCTGTAGGTCAGGCTCCTAATTTAGCACATATTTAGGATCCTGCAATGTGGAAGGCCACCTCTGCCCACTCGAGGCAGCTGGTGTTTCCTTGAAAAGAACTTGTGCACATATCTGGTGTCCAAGCTTCTGCACCTGCAGTCCAGGGGATGCTGTCCTTGATTGCCTGGCTCTGGTGGCCAGTGGGTCCTGCATTTGTGAGTTTAGTGGGACTGAGGCAAATAAAGAAATAGTTCTTAACCCAGCTATACCCCCAGGGCTCAGTACAAAGGCACCAGACAGACCCAGTCTTCCCCCGCCGAAAGAGATATATTTGCATACTTTAAAATTTGCTGCATGAAAGTCTGACTTCCAATCTGCCTGAATTGAGGTGCTAACTGAGATCCTCCTCCTTTGGCACAACTGACAGGTCTTGGCTCACCATCAACTATTGGGAGCCACTAAGAACAAAGGAGTCTGCTTAGACAATCACAAAGCTTTGAGAGGCAATGACGATCTTAAAATGAATTGAAGCCTTAAATGTTAGACTTGTTGAAATAGTAAAACTAGAAAAAGCATAGGGAAAAGATCTTTGACATTGATCTTGCAATGCACTTCTTGGATAAATAGATACATGCGTGCGTGAAGTCACTCAGTCGTGCCCGACTCTTTGCGAACCGGTGGACTGTAGCCCGCCAGGCTCCTCTGTCCATGGGATTCTCCAGGCAAGAATACTGGAGTGGGCTGCCATTTCCCTCTCCAAAATAGATACATAGGACTACATTAAACTAAAAATCTTCTACCAAGTTAAAAATATATCAACAAAGTATTATCTGTGTAATGGGAGAGTATTTGCAAATCATATATCTGATAAGTTAATATCCAAAATATGTGAGGAACTCATACAATGCATTAACAAACAAGCAATCCAATTAAAAATGGATGAGAGTCTGAATAGATCATTTTCTGAAGAAGAAATACAGATGGCCAACAGGCACACGAGGTATGCCGCCCCCCTTCTCCTTTTGCCTTCAATCTTTCCCAGCATGAAGGTCTTTTCCAATGAGAGATAATTGTTCTTGTTGTTTTAGTCATTAAGTCGTGTTCGACTCTGTGACCCACTGGACTGTAGCCCACTAGGCTCCTCTGTCCATGGAATTCTCCAGGCAAGAATACTGTAGAGGGTTGCTGTTTCCTTCTCCAGGGGATCTTCCCCACTCGGGGATTGAACTCAGGTCTGCAGCATTGCAAGCAGATTCTTTACTGTCTGAGCCACTGGGAAGCCCCTACGAGATAATATTCCCTATTAAAAGCTGCTTTCTTACTTTGGTTGTAATAGAGCACAGCCTGTGCCTTCCTTAGCACACAGCCCTTGGTGAGTGCCCTTACCAGTGTGCCTCGGTTACCAGGCAACAGTTACCTAGAGACCACGAATGGTGCTCAGCGATTGTCTGCACCACAATGGGCTCCTCCCCAAGGCGAGCGACTGTCAATGAGCCACCATTAGTGGTCTTGCTCAACCACTGGTCAGCGCTGCAGTTGACCCCTCCTCAAGGCGAGCAACTCTCAGTTAGTTGATGTTGGTGGTGCATTTCAGCCAACAGTCAGGGGAGTGGTGAGTGGCAGACAGTGAGGTAAGAGGCGGATCTCCGCCTCCCCCCGCACCCCCACCCCCACCCCGGACCCTCCTGTTCACATGGCCTCAGGCTGGCAGCTGACCTGGGGCGCCCAGGGGAACAGGCTGGGGCTGTGTCCTGCTGGGCTCAAGAGCCCTCACCAAAGCTGCCCACTGGGCGGGCCCGGGGCCTCGAGGTGGCGGTGAACTTCTCCCCCCGTCCCCACCTGTGATCTAACGGCGGTGGCCATCTGCCGGGGACACGGTCTGCCGGCCCAGCCCTGGCACTCTGGTGGCCTGGCTCTGAGAGTGCCTGGCTCCCTCAGTTATGCCGGCTGGGCGGGGTCCAGGGGCCTGGCCCTGATGGAGCAGAGGTCTGCCTCCTGTCAGCCAGGACTGGACCTTGGAGGGTGACGGTTGTGCCTGGGGACCTGGCCCTTTCTTGTCAGAACAGAGAATAACGTTTGTTTGGTGGAGATTGACAGGAACATGTTACCTGATCATGACCTGACCTGAGGAACACAGAACCTGACGACATTTCCAGCAACTCCACCCCCACCTTTCCTAGAAAAGGGCTTCGCCGAGAGCTTTACGGAAATTTGCGGTTTCTAAGGCATGAGGCAACCCGTCTCCTTGCAGGGGCCTCAGTATACCTTTCTCTGTTTCACGTGGCCACTGCTGCAGGCCATTATTCCCTATGCTTTCACCAGGCAATGGTTACTGCAAGTCCAATAATAGCATTAATGGTATTGTTCTGGTATTGTTTGGCCTCACTGTGTGTTGGGCACATGGATTTGCATGTTGGTAACACTTTGTTGTTTAGTCACTAAGTCATGTCTGATGTGTCTGACTGGTTGCAACCCCATGGATTGCAGCCTGCCAGGCTCTTTGTCTATGGGATTCTCCAGGCAAGAATACTGGAGTGGGTAGCTGTTTCCGCCTCCAGAGAATCCCAGGGATCAAACCCGTGTCTCCTGCATTGGTAGGTGGATTCTTTACCATTGAACCACTAGGGGAAGCCTTTCAATAACGCATCAAGAGAAAAAGTCTTATCACCAGTGACAGTCCAGGTCAAGAGAAATCTGTACAGATTTTGTTAAAATGACTCATTTTCTTTTAGTCTCATTATATCTTTGTTATTTTTTTCATAATTACTACCCTTTGGTGCATGGGTGGCTCAGTAGTAGAATTCTTACCTACCACATGGGAGGCCCAGGTTCGTTTCCTAGTCCATGGAGACATAGCATCCCCTTTTGGGCTTCCCTAGTAGCTCATCTGGTAAAGAATCCACCTACAATGCAGGAGACCCCGGTTTGATTTCTGGATCAGGAAGATCCCCTGGAGAAAAGATAGGCTACCCACTCCAGTTTTCTTGCATGCACAATTCCACGGACACAGGAGCCTGGCAGACTATAGTCCATGGGGTCTCAAAGAGTCGGACAGAGTGACTAACACTTTCACTTTCATACTTTGCTCAACCCAAGTAAATAAGCACTGAGCCTTTCTGCTTTGGTGGTAAACATTTCTCTTTGTTCCATCCTTCCCAAATTCATATTGGCAGGAGAAAACATTTCTGAGAGTTGGTTCTTTGCACTGTGACTCATTTGAATTTGTTTTTAGGCACCTACCCGTTGATTATTGATTCTTAGACTCCCAGAAATAGTCATTGTTTTCCTTTGTCTTTTGTATCTTTGTCATAAATGAGAAAATCATGACAGTCTCTTTTTCTCTTGTTTAAATGCCTGTGATAATGTGATTTATAATATATAAATCAAATATATGTATCTGGTTCTTTCCTTATTTCGGGTACAGATCTCCTAAAACCCTTCTAATTTCCCAATCAATAAGGGTAATAAATGTTATAAATAAATATTTATAACAAACCCCTTTCAGCTATGTCTGAGTTTCAATTAATGAGGTGACTTTTAAAAACACATAATGGAGGGAGCTGGTTTCCAGAGGAATCAACCATGTGATTTGAGGGTTGAAAGTTTCAGTCCCCCTTCTCAACCACCACTGGATGGGAGACGGGTCAGTGATTGAAACAGCTGTCAATGACCGATGATTAATCAGTCATGCCTAAGGAATGAAGCTTCCATTGAAAAAGTAAGAGAGTTCCAGAAAAGATCTATTTCTGCTTTATTGACTATGCCAAAGCCTTTTACTGTATGGATCACAATAAACTGTGGAAATTCTGAAAGAGATGTGAATACTAGACCACCTGACCTGACTCTCGAGAAACCTATATGCAGGTCAGAAAAACAGTTAGAACTGGACATGGAACAACAGACTGGCTCCAAATAAGAAAAGGAGTACATCAAGGCTATATATTGTCACCCTGTTTATTTAACTTATATGCAGAGTACATCATGAGAAATTCTGCGCTGGAAGAAGCATAGGCTGGAATCAAGATTGCCGGGAGAAATATCAATAACCTCAGATACACAGATGACACCACCCTTATGGCAGAAAGTGAAGAGGAACTAAAAAGCCTTTTGATGAAAGTAAAGGAGGATAATGAAAAAGTTGGCTTAAAGCTCAACATTCAGAAAATGAAGATCATGGCATCTGGTCCCATCACTTCATGGGAAATAGATGGGAAAACAGTGGAAACAGTGTCAGACTTTATTTTTAAGGGCTCCAAAATCACTGCAGATGGTGATTGCAGCCATGAAATTAAAAGACACTTACTCCTTGGAAGGAAAGTTATGACCAACCTAGATAGCATATTGAAAAGTAGAGACATTTCTTAGCCAACAAAGGTCCATCTACTCAAGGCTATGGTTTTTCCAGTGGTCATGTATGGATGTGAGAGTTGGACTGTGAAGAAAGCTGAGTGCTAAAGAATTGATGCTTTCTGAACTGTGGTGTTGGAGCAGACTCTTGAGAGTCCCTTGGACTGCAAGGAGATCCAACCAGTCTCCTGACTGAAGGAGATCAGCCCTGGGTGTTCTTTGGAAGGAATGATGCTAAAGCTGAAACTCCAGTACTTTGACCACCTCATGCAAGGAGTTGACTCATTGGGAAAAGCCCTGATGCTGGGAGGAATTGGGGGCAGGAGGAAAAGGGTATGACAGGATGAGATGGTTGGATGGCATCACCGACTCATTGGACACGAGTTTGGGTGAACTCCGGGAGTTGGTGATGGACAGGGAGGCCTGGTGTGCTGTGATTCATGGGGTCGCAAAGAGTCAGACATGACTGTGCGCCTGAACTGAACTGAAAACCCCCAAAGGATGACGAGGTTCACAGAGATTTTGCACTAGTAAGCCAGAATGCATCCACATGCCAGGCGCCAAACTCCACAGGGAGAGAGCTCTTGCATTCAAGACCACACCATGTGAATCTCTTCATCTTGCTGTTGATTCATATTCTTTAATATCCTTAATAATAAACTGGTAATCTAGTAAGCAAACTGATTTCCTGAGTTCTGTGAAGTAGGAAACCAGTTATTGGAACTTGTGAATTATAGCAGATCGGTTAGAAGCACAGATAAAAACCTGGATTTACAATTGGCAACTGGATTAGGGGTGCAGTCTTGTGGGACTGAGTTCTTGATCTGTAGGATCTGATGTACTGACTACACATAGCTAGTGTCAGAATTTAGTTAAATTTGTGGTATACCCATTGATGTCTGAAGAGAACTAGAAAATTTGTTGGAGGGGGTGGAGATAAAACCCTGACACTGGAAATTGGTGTTAAGATTGGAACGACCTAAAAATTGGTTTTGTGACCAGTGAGAAAATTGTTTCTGATTTCTGGTGGCACATGCTGTCATTCTTGTGTCAGGTCATCAGACAGCTGATCAGGAGGCCTGGACACGAAATAACCAAGAGATACTTTGTCTAGCCACGTCAGCTCTTAGGGGAGTTTGTCCTAAGAAGGAGTCCTAGTCCATAAAGGGCCTTTGTCATCTCTACCTTAGTTGCCTTGTTAGTTCTTGGAAAAAGTAAAGTGAAAGTTGTATAGTAATGTCTGATTCTTTGACTCTTTGACTGTAGCCTGCCAGGCTCCTCTGTCCATGGGATTCTCCAGGCGAGAACACTGGAGTGGGTTGCCGCTCCCTTCTCCACAGGATCTTCCTGACCCAGGGATTGAACCTGGGTCCCCTGCATTGCAGGCAGATTCTTTACTGTCTGAGTTGCCTTGCTAGTTCTTACAAAGCCTTATCTCAGTATTGCCTACTTGATATCACAGATTAACAGGTCTGTAAACGGAGGCATCTCATGATCATAGGAGAATCAGAGAGAAGTTTGCACAACTACTATTCTTACTGCCTGAAACAATGAAGACATTCACTTCCTGAGACTCTCTTTGGGAGTAACTCTGGATCTTGGGGAGGGCTGCATCTTTTGCAACTTTGGGGATGTCTTTTGAATCCATATTTAAGCCATAAAAAAAGGCTTATTGGTTTGAAGTCACATTGAGATAGATATGCCTTTGAAGATTTGGACTTTTGTATCTAAAAGGATTCTTAGAGAGTTTTCATCCTAGACATATAAGTATTGGTACCTATGGGAAGAGGAAAAAGAAAACAAAAAAAAAAGGATTGAAAAGAGAAAAATATACAAGAGAATGCCTTGACTGATTTAAGACTCCTTGATAAGACTGGGAGGCAGAGAACAGACTTTAGAACAAGAATCAAAAACGACAACATTAATTAATATGCTGTTTCTCTAAATAACTCCACCAACTCTAGGCCTTTCCATAATCTGGGCCCCTACCACACAACAAATTCACAGGACTAAAACTTAAGAAAAAAGAAAAATTAAATAGTAATTACCCTAAATTTTTTCATTATAGGCAGGTATGCCTTTGAATTCCTTCTTAGAGAAAAACTGTATATCTTCTTTCTTAGTCCTTTGGAGATATAAATATTACCTCATCTTTGAATGTAAATATTCCAGACTTTGAAAAAAAAGAAAGAGAGGGAAAAGTCTATTAAAAATAAAACTAGTACATAGTATTTCATAGGGTCCCCTGCTGAAAACTTAGTCCACAGCCTCCACAAAATTACCTGTCAAAGGCAAATAAATATTCTAAAAATCTTCTCCATGAACATTGGTAAGAAGTTTTAACTTCTTATCGTTGAGTAGGTAGTCTTAACTTCATTACATCTGCCAAAAACTGAAATTCAGATTATATGATAATAATGCAAAGATGAGGTCAACTTATATGAGTTAGGTAAAAATACAGAAACAGAATTTACTAGCACATGTACTTGTAGGTATGTATGTATGTATATTACCTCTGGATGTTTTGCTAAAATTAGTTCATAAAATAGCTCTGTGTTAATTGGTTTAAAAATAATAAATGCTTATATTAATTTTCTTGAGGGGCGATCAAGGTGGTAGAATAGGAGGACATGGAGCTCACTTTCCCCATGAATGCATCAAAAATATATCTACATATGGTGGGACTTCCCTGGTGGTCCAGTGACTAAGACACTTTGCCCCCAATGCAAGGGACCTGGATTCGATCCCTGGTCAGGGAACTAGATCCCACATGCTGCAACTAAGACCAGGGACAGCCAAATAAATTTTAAGAAAAATAAAAAAAAACCTACATGTGGAGCAATGATCACTGAAAACTAACTGAAGACAGGCAGAAAGATTTCTATACAACCAAGGCTGTAAGAAAGATGCAGATGGAATTGGGCAGGAATTAAAGAGAAGTGATTAGGTCAGGACTTGTTCCTCGGGGAGGGGACTCAGAAGATGAGGGTGATTACATGGGCAGACATGGGCAGAGATCCTTCCTGGGGAGTGACGGGACTGATTAAATGAAACAACCAACAAAGGATTAATCTCCAAAATATATAAACAGCTCATGCAGCTCAGTATTAAAAAAAAAAAAAAAAAAGTAAAGTAGAAGATCTAAATGGCCACTTCTCCAAAGAAGACAAACAGATGGTAGAAAAGCATGAGATGCTCAACACCGCTAATTATTAGAGAAATGCAAATCAAAACTACAATAGAGTATCACCTCAGACAAGTCAGAATGGCCATCATAAAAAAGGCAGTAAGTAATAATATGCTAGAGAGGGTATGGAGAAAAGGGTACCCTCACACATTGTTGGTGGGGATGTATATAAATTGGAGTAGCCACTCTAGAAAACAGTATAAGGTGATGTTGCTCAGTCACGTCCGACTCTTTGCAATCCCGTGGACTGTAACCTATTAGGCTTCTCCGTCCATGGGATTCTCCAGGCAAGAGTACTGGAGTGGATTGCATTTCCTTCTCTAGGGGATCTTCCCAACCCAGGTATCGAACCCAGGTCTCCCACATTGGAGGCAGACGCTTTAACCTCTGAGCCACCAGGGAAGCCAATATGGAGGTTTCCAAAATAGAACTACCATAGGACCCAGAGATTTCACTCCTGGGTATGTGTCCAAAAACCAAAGTAAAAATCCAAAAGATTCATGCACTCCAATGTTCATAGCAGCATATTTTGTAATTGCCTTGGTTCGAGAGCAACCTAAGTGTCCATCAGCAGATAGATGACTGGCTAAAGAAGTGGTATATGTGAGAAATATTGTCAAATAAGAAGTAACATTACACATTTCTATTTGAATGGGTGTATGTTGCTAATATATATGTTTCATAAATTATACAAATTGAACTATATGTAAATTCCTAGAATTTTGTCAATGTCCTTACTCTTTTTAATCAGTCATAATTCCAGCTATTACGTTGTATGCCAAAGAAATAATCAAATTGCTTTGTCAACTGCATTATATCAAACTCTGACTAGATCTTTAACCATCCCTATTTTTGTATCTTTTGTCATTCACAGTTATTGTTTTACTCTGTGTGTTGTGTGTGATCTGTTGCTCAGCCGTGTCTAACTCTTTGTGACCCTATGGACTGTAGCCCGATAGGCATCTCTGACCATGGGATTCTTCAGGCAAGAATATTGGAGTGGGTTGCCATTTTCTCCTCCAGGGAATCTTCCTGACCCAGGGATCGAAACTGCGTCTTCTGCATTGCAGGCGGATTCTTTACCGCTGAGCCACCAAATTACTCTAAGGTTGATCCAAAAGCTTTTGCAATCAACTATAGGCAAAAAGTGCTCCATCTTCAGAGAGATGGATGGAAAGGACTCTGACAAGCCCTTTAAATACAGGTTTCTGATAACATTAAAATCATACCGCTGAGATGGTATTAAATTTTTCAGAACACTAATAAACTAATGGATCTAATCTAAGGTAAAGCAGAACAAGTTAGTTACATGGGACAAAGTGAACTGATAAGAATGATTATAATTTTTAAATGATATTTTATTTGAAACATTGTCATTTCTTTAATTTTTTTGTTTGCTAAATCTTTTCTTTTTTCTTAAGCAATCTATAACTTACAACAATTTGGTAGGTTATATCTTTGTAAACAAAATAAAACATTTTTTCTCCCTAGGAATTTCTTTAGAATTCAGAAGGTCTTATTGAATATTCTCATTTTCATGGAAATATAGTGATTTGCATAAGTTCAATAAGAATGTTTTCCTTATCACAGGTTACAATTGAAAACATCAGTTATATTACAAAGGCTTTGACTGGAATGCCATATTTAAGAATGATGTGCACAGAATCATATATGACCAGACAGATATAAGATATAAGATTGATTTCACACAGCCAATGCTAACAAAACCCTCTTGGAATATTGGCCTGGTACTTGGCTTACAGGATGCCAGCCTAATTGGTTTGTAAAGAAGATCTCTTCCCAGGAAGACCCAGGAAGTTTAGGATATCATGTGAGCCTTGAAGAGACAGAAATCCATATGAATCTATAGGTGCTGAAGGTAAAATCTGGTGGCTTGGTCCTGATGTAGCTTCTTAGCCTTAAGAACCTTGTAAAAGTTCCATCTGAGATTTTTTGTTAAAGTTTTCACAAACAGACTTTAAAAAGCCTGTGTGATAAATCACTATTATTGCTGCACTTTGTAAATAATCAGGCCAGCTTTAATGAGACTAGACTTACTTTGCAAACAAATTAGTCTCACTGAAGATCTTTGGAAAAAAATGGGAGTAATTATAGGACAAAATTCCATGTTTCAATGGAAACTATAGCATACCCTTGTAGAACTTTTCTTCCTTTTGCTAAACTGGCTTTTGCTGTTTTGCCAGTGGTTAATGTTTCCAATTTTCCTTGTACTTTCTAGACTTGATATCACTGAAAATTAAAAAAAAACTTCCTTTTTCCTGAAGTCCAGCAAGGTGATACTGGATGGCTTGATATAAACTTTAAAGAAATCACTAAAGCCGATGATGCATGGACAAACTTCATGCTTCCTGCCGTGTAGTCCGCTCAGAAAGTTCTCCAGAACACCTGAAGCTATCACTGGGAACATTCAAACTGAAACAAAAAAATTCTTTAGATTGACGCTGCCTGTCCTGTGTCCTCACCCTACATCTGAAGAAGCTTCAAGCCTAATACCTAAAAATCTTCTCAACTGGCTGTGCTCTGAACTCAAAACAGAGTTTATAGTTTCTTCTGTTTCCATAGAAATGGGCTTCCCTGGTGGCTCGAATGGTAAAGAATCCACCTGCAATGTAGGAGATCCAGGTTAGATCCCTGGGTCAGGAAGATCCCCTGGAGAAGGAAATGGCAACTCACTCCCATCTTCTTGCCTGGGAAATTCATTTCATGGACAGAGGAGCCTGGCAGGCTAGTCCTTGTGGCCACAAAGAGTCAGACATGAGAGAGCGACTTATTTTTTTTTCCATAGAAATGTCCCTCATTAAATGCCTGATTACCCACACCAGAGAAAGACCTGATTTATTTTTGTTTCCTTCTTAGAATTTTTATTTTCTTTTTATTCCATTGCATCCCCAGTGGGAAAGACACACTCCCTCCAGCAACTATTGCTCCGTGAGGTATCAAGTTGGGGGAAAGCGCCTCCCCACCCCAGGGCATTCTGAGTGTAACCCTGTCTTCCTGAAACAGTGTGCAGCTGGTCAGAGTGTACTTCCACTTGAGCTCTTCAGATCTCTGGGGTAGTGCCCATTACTGCAGCCTGGCCACCCTCTCCTGGGACTAACGAGTCATTCCCTATGCTCGGCCAGCTCCAGAGCACCAGCTCTCTCTCCTCTGAACTCATTGTGAAAAATCGCTCAGTCGTGTCTGACTCCTTGCGACCCCATGGACTGTAGCCCACCAGGTGCCTCTGTCCATGGAATTCTCCAGGCAGGAATACTGGAGTGAGTTGCCATTCCCATCCCCTCAGTTTGGGGACTGAAACACTGAAGGCAACACCGGAAGTGATCCGAGCAGCAGGGTGTGGGTGAGAAGACTGTCCCCCTTGTCAGGACTCTACCTTTAAGAGAAAGACCTAAGTTAGAGGGACCACCCTTCCTTCCACTCAAACCACCACCTACTGAAGTAACGCACAACTGTTTAACTGAACTGACCCATGCAGGCCTGAGAGACTAGTTCAGTGAGATGCGAAACAACCTTCCCACTCAGCTTCTGAACTGTAAGTCTTCTTGGGGAACTCTCAGAGGGAGGGAGTGATGGGTGGCAGAGCACGCCATCCCCAAATATGTCACTTCGGTATGAGGATGATTTTGCATTCAGTGCACTTGAGAAACAGCAGGAGCAAGAACAGTCTGACCTCCCCTTTTCTTCCTGGAAACAGCAGCTAAAGCTCCCCTGTGATGATGGCCTCCCCATGGCAGGAGGAAGGAAACAGTCCTACCACCAGACGCAGAGTGAGGCAAGGGAAGTCTGCCAGCCAAACCTTGGGCTTGGCCTCACCTGGCAGACTGGCTCCAGAACGCCCACTGACAACAAGATCTGCGGATGCTCAAGTCCCTTATCTGCAACGATGTGGTACAGTTATCCCTCCATATCTGTGGGTTCTAAATTTTGATCCATGGTTGGTTGAATCAGTGGACAGATTTCTTTTTTTTTTTTCTTCACAATTACTACTCTTCTCAACCTAATATATAAATACTTGGGAGCTTGGGATTAGCAGACACAAACTAGCATATACAGGATGGATAAACAAGGTCCTACTGTATAGCACAGGGAACTATATTGACAGCCTCTGATAAACCAGAATGGAAAAGAATATGAAAAAGAGTGTTCATATATGTATAACTGAGTCATTTTGCTGTACAAAGAAACTAACGCACCATTGTAAATCAACTCTATTTCAGTAAAATTTTTAAAAAGGTATTTGAGCCTATTCACTTTTGGGTCTTCATTTTCTTGTGGAGACTCCTATACATGTAAAATAAAATTTGTATGCTTTTTTCTGTTAATCTGCCTTACATCATAAGAGATGTGGGTCCGATCCCTATGTCAGGAAGATCCCCTGGAGAACGATATGGCAGCCCACTCCAGTATTCTTGCCTGGAGAATCCTATGGACAGAGGAGCCTGGCAGGCTACATGTCCATAGGGTCTCACAGAGTCAGACACAACTGAAACGACTTAGCACTCATGCATGCCGTACATCAGTTTAGTTCCTAGACCAGCCACAGAATCTAGAAGTTCTAGAAAATAAAGGTTGTATGAATATATGATTCTGCAATATAAGGTGTCTTGCTTCTGTTGTGTCTTTCTGCACATTTTAAATTCCCGGTGGACAGCCACCAGAGCTATTTAACTTTAAACACAGCATGGCGCCTAATTTGGGATCTTGGAAATAGTAGGCTCTTAGTGTAACCGGGAAGGGTTAATTTTGAACTTACACTGGATTAGCTTCTGTGACTTTAACCCTTATTTTTCTGCTTTTGTTATTATAAGCATACAGGATGGTCTGCCTCAGGGAGATGGCCTGAGCCTACCAACTGTGAAGGACTGTAAGGAAGTGAAATTAACACATTCCCCTGCCTGTCCCATTCTAGGGGACATTTGCAAAGAGTGAATAGTCTTTTTACTTTGTTTCCTCACCTCCACCATCTCTGATCCATAAAAGAACCTAGCAACCAGGCCCCAACAAGATGGTTATTTTGAGGCCCTAGCCTGCCATCTTCACAGTCAGCCAGCTCCTGAATAAAGTTCCTCCCTGATCCCAACACTTTGTCCCAGATTCACTGACTTATCTTGCAGTGAGCAGAGTGAGTTTGGACTCGGTAACAGTACACATATTGATTGACTGACCTATCATTGTGTGTTCACTCAAAAGACATATGCTATGTCTCTCTTTTGCAGAAATGTGAAAACTTTATTCTGTGGAATAAAGGACCAGAGCAAAGGAGGTAGGGTCAGTCTCATTCTCCCATCTGTTTGGTCTGTTTGTTTGTTTTATTTGGCTGCTCTGATTCTTAGAGTTACAGGATCTAGTTCTCTGCCAGGGGTCGAACCTGGATACCTGCACTGGGACCACAGAGTCTTAACCACTGGACGACCAGGGAAGTCCCTTTCCAGCCTTTCTTGTTTGCTACTAGAATTGAAGCCTCATTGGATAGTGTGACTCTTAAAGTGATGACGCTAGGTTCCATCTCAGAGCCCCATCTAACCATTGGGCATCTCCACAACCACATGTTCTGCGTTTGGTCCCTGCATCTCTGTATGATATTTGTATGCTTGCCCAGTCCCCACACATTTTAGTAGGGTCAAGGTGATGTCAGCTGTGAAGCTGACAATTTCCAACTTGAAACCTGTGGCTCTATGGATAGGAGATTCATGCTCATTGTGAGAGATGTCTGAGACTTTCTTTCTCAGACTTGACAGGATAACCAGAGAAAACAAAAAGCAGATAGGATTTAAATTACCCAGTTATCTTCTGCTCTCTCATAAGTTCAAAGGCTTCCTACACCCCTCCGCTTAGTGGCAAAGTTGAGCAGAAGAGTGAGGTAGGAGTCTCATGTGGAGTCTCCACTCACACATGGAGTGGAGACGGTGAAAATAGATGAGCAAGATTTGGGACTTGCTTACTTTTGAGAAAACAGTACCAGTCTGGGAAAACGGAGGCACTGGGAGGTGAGACCTGGAGGTAGTGGGGGAGGGAGGAGAAGAGTGAAGCACAGAGATCAAACGCACACAGGGCGTTTTCAGTGGCCTAGGGGATGGCCAAACAGTCAATCCCGGAAGGTTTAGGTGGTGACGTCAGTGCTTTCTTAAGATGTAAGAGTTACGTGTGTTTTTGTGGGGGAGTGGGTTGAAAGATCAATTTTTCCATCCCTATCTCCTACAAGTGTACTGTTTAGGCTTTATCATTGGAAATCCTGGTAAAGAGCTGCTTGACTCGTGGTGTGTGTGTGTGTGTGTGTGTGCGTGCGCACGCGTTGTCATAGGCAAGATGCCCCTCAAAAGAGGGGACAGAGTAGATCTGCAGCCTCCGCCCCCTCCTTTCTCAAGGGCAGGGATTGGAGACCTATGCTAGCAAAGAGGGGCTGCTGCACATCACTGGCCAGCAGAGGAGAAGTCTAATGGGATCGCAGGTCTGATATGTGTAGCTGACCAACCGTCCTCTCTGCCTCCATGGCCCCAAAGTGGCACATGTCACCTAAGGCAGGATGCAAGGTGACCTATAGTTACTGTTAGTCACTCAGTTGTATCGCAGTCTTTGTGAACCCTTATATTGGAGCCTTCCAGGTTTCTCTGTCCATGGAATTTTCCAGGCAAGAATACTGGAGTGGGTTGCCATTACCTTCTCCAAGGGGATCTTTCCAACTCAGGGATTGAACCCGGGTCTCCAGCATTGCAAGCCGATTCTTTGCCGTCTGATCCACCAGGGAAGCCCAAGATGACCTATTGGGATACAAGAAAAATAGGATTTCTATTCAAAAATTTCCTTTAAAATTTCTGTTTTTGTACACCGTTACAAAACATGCAACATGTCAGTACATTAATTAAATATACCATGTAGCATGTTCTAAATTTTTTTGTGGATGGTATGGACATTCAAAAATTTGAAGACCATTGTCCTAGTAGGTTTCTCATGGTATTCAAGAAACCCTGGCGTGATTAGGCTGCACATGGAGTATCAGTCAGATGGTTCTTAGAAGCCCACCAGGAAGCTGCCGCAGACCCTCTCACAATCTCAGGGTGCAGCAGCCACAAGGTGGTCCCCAAGAGTGCCCCAGGGGGCTACTGTGAACCAGTCATTCTCTCATGAGTCCTGCTGCGGCTGCCAGTACAGAACACACCTTCTTTTCCCTTTTCACCTTCCAAATCTCCTGCAACTTTCCTCTTATAGGCAGCTCCTCATCCCAGTGTAGGGGATTCTGAGAGTAGACCTTGAAGGGGAGGGTGTGTACTCCTGAGTTAACAGCATCATCCAGCATAGGAGCCCATGATAGATTTTGAGCTTCTTCCCAGCTGGAAAATGTACCTTATTCATCTTTATCTTCTTAGTGGCTGGAAGTTCCTGGAAATTAGAGGTACCCAATAAATGTTCATTACATGGTTGAATAAGTGAATGCAGAGAGGAAACTAGCTCCCTGAAACCGGATGATTTTGGCTGTCTTCTAAAACAGGCTTTGTTGTTGTTCAGTCACTAAATTGTGTCTGACTCTTTGTGACCCCATGGACTACAGCAAGCCAGGCTTCCCTGTCCTTCACTTACCTCCCAGAGTTTGCTCAAATTCATGTCCATTGAGTCTGTGATGTTATCCAAACATCTCATCCTCTTCCACCCCCTCTTCTCCTTTTGTTTTCAATCTTACCCAGCATCAAGGTCTTTTCCAATGAGTTGTCTCTTCGCATCAGGTGGCCAGAGTATTGGAGCTTCAGCTTCAGCATCAGTCCTTCCAATGAAGTTTCAGGGTTGATTTCCTTTAGGCTTACTGGTGAGAGATCAACAGTCACTCTCAGAGGGACCTTATATTTGACCCTTATATTACTTCATGGTAGTGATAAGTGGCAATTCAGAATGACATCTTTCCCATGCTGACCAGAGCTGTCAAATTTATGAAATGTAATATCCTAAAATCCTAGATAATGTCAACAGAAAAAATACATGCAACCTAAAAGTTCAGAGTTACGTATTATTCGCTGGAAAATTTTAAGATTTCTAAACCCTGGATACAGCGTCTCAAGTAACTGGGAAAGAATTTCTCTAAGGAGGCAAGTTATATAAAGTTTTGTACCAAACAGCTGGTGGTATGAACATCAATAGAAAATTGTTAATTAAAGAAAGTCAGATATCCCAAGTTAAGGAATTTAGCACTTTCCTATGTATAAGAAGATGCAAGAGTCTGGGGTCACTGAAATCATTCTTTTCATGAGTCAGTATCCTGTGTTTTCACATCCTGAGCTTGCTTTCTGCAGGGCTCACTGTAGGGAGCAGCTGCAGTCCTTACTGATGGTGCTAGACAGCAGGTATTATTCTTTTCCTGCCTGATTCCCCTTCGGGGTCACCAGCTCAAGCAGGAGGGCTGCAATCGCTGACTGTGACATCCTGTTTACTGGTATGGCAGGGAATATTCCATTTCTCAGCAGGAAGGAGGCTTGCAGTTCAGTGCACTGAAGCTGGTGAGGGATGTTAGGTCACAGAGCCACCCTCCACCTTACGACCACTGATTTTCTCAAGTTCATTCCAGTACCTGAAAGCCATGTGCTTGTTTAATAAAATGCCACTAGGTGGCACTCTTGCCTCTTTGTGGTAGTAGGTCATTGCCTTTTCTAGGCAAGGGAATTGAGTGTTACCAGAGAAATTACACAGGAATTGAGTGTTAACAACTTTTAAAAGCAATAAAACTGTCCCTCACATTTTAACTACGAAATTGATGATGTTGTTCAGTCGCCCAGTCGGGTCCGACTCTTTGTGACCCCATGGACTGCAACAGGCAAGGCCTCTCTGTCCCTCGTCATCTCCCAAAGTTTGACAAGTTCATGTCCATTACATCGGTGATGCCATCCAACCTTTTCATCCTTTGACGTCCTCTTCTCCTTCTGCCCTCAGTCTTTCCCAGCATCAGGGACTTTTCCACTGAGTCAGCTGTTCATATCAGATGACCAGTATACTGAGTTTCACCTTCAGCACCAGTCCTTCCTATGAGTATTCAGGGTTGATTTCCCTTAAGATTGACTGGTTTGATCTCCTTGGGGGAGTCTTCTCCTGTACCATAGTTCAAAGGCATCAGTTCTTCGGTGCTCCGCCTTCTGTATAGTTCTGCTCTCACAGCCGTAGGTGGCCACTAGGAAGATGATAACCTTGACTACATGGGCCTTTGTCGGCAGAGTAACGCCTCTGCTTTTCAGCATGCTGTCTAGGTTTGTCATAGCTTTTCTGCCAAGAAGCAGACATCTGATTTCATAGCTGCAGTCACCATCTGCAGTGATTTTAGAGCCCAAGAAGAGGAAATCTGTCTCTACTTCCACATTTTCCCAGGAAATAATGGGCCGGATGCCATGATCGTAGTTTTTTCTTTTTTAATTATTTAGTTTTAAGCTGGCTCTTTCACTCTCTTCCTTCACTCTCACCAAGAGGTTCTTTAGTTTCTCTCTGATTTCCGCCATTAGAGTGGTATAATCCGCATATCTGAGGTTGTTAATGTTTCTCCTACCTGTCTTGATTCTAGCTTGCAACTCATCCAACTTTCATAAAAATCAAAGAGGCTAACTAACATCCTTATCTGTAATGTTTTCACCACTTCAGAATTAGGATGCAGCTGGCAATAGCATCTTGCTCCTTAAAGTGTCCCTAGTTACCCTGTCCCAGCTTCCCATGCTGGGTGGGATGATTCAGAAGTTTGCTGTCTTACTTCCAAAGTCTGAGGAGCAGCAGGGGTTGAAAGGGGTGGGGAAACATTTTTTTTCTTTTTCCACAGCAGGTGTGTATACACTTGAATTGACTCTTTGTGACCCCAAGGACTATCCGGTCCTTGGAATTCTCCAGGCCATAATACGGGAGTGGGTAGCCTTTTCCTTCTCCAGGGCATCTTCCCAACCCAGGGATTGAACCCAGGTCTTCCGCATTGCAGGTGGATTCTTTACCAGCTGAGTCACAAGGTAAGCCCAAGAATACTGGAATGGGTAGCGTAGCCTATCCCTTCTCTGCCAGGAATCGAACTGAAGTCTCCTGCATTACAGGCAGATTCTTTACCAACTGAGCTATCAGGGAATCCCTACTGAATTAATTCAAATTATGGCTAAGAAACAGCTGATCATGATAATTAGAAGCCAAGTTCCTACAGTTTATGTGGACATCTTCCTTTTTCAAATCTAAAAACTTATTCCTAAGAAAAGCTTTCCCTGTAACTTTTTACACTTTTTTTTAAGCTTTAAAGAAATACCTATTTATTGACTAAAATTGAGAATAAAAGGAGAGGCAAAGAGAAAAAAAAAAAAAATATGACACTCAGCCCCAATAACTAATAAACATTTTGGTGACTGTTTTCATAATCTTATTAATCATGTGTTTAGATGTATGACTGACAGGACTACACTTAATACCTACTCTGTTCCAGGCACCATGCTAGGTTTTGAGTTTGTAAAAGAAAACCAGATAGAAAATCTCTGTTTGCAAAGGAGATGTAGCACCTTCTCTCTCTCTTTCTCTGCCTTTATAAGTATGCTTTCTTATAAATATATGTCTATATTGTGTATATGCACACACTTGTATGTTTCCAAAAAAGGTATTATTTTATTATACATTTTTGTATCCTAATTTTTCTACTTAACAATATACCAAGATTATTTTCTATACTTTAAATGTTTTTCAAAGGCATTAGCTTTAGTTCATATTTTATCTTTAGCTATTCAATAGCTTTTAATCTAATTTTCCTCCTTTTGAGAATGTAATTGTATTTACGTTGTTACTATAAAAATAATGATTCAAAAAGCAACTCTGTAGCCAAATCTTTACTCATAACTGCAATTGCATTCCTAATTTAAACCAAAAGGTTGGATTGATAGATTAAATGAACTGCAAATTTTTCAAGTTTTCATAGCTATCACAAATTTCCTCCATAAGGACTACATCAATTTTGGTCTCTGTTTGCTCATGCCTTTGAATCCTCCAATACTGAGTATTTTCATTTAAATAAAGTTTTCAACATTATAATAATAATACTTTAAAATGACACTTTTTGCTTTAATTTATATGGTTTATGCTAACTGGATTATTAACAAGCTGAATATTTTTTTAAATATTATTAACCATTTTTTTATGTTTGAATTGCTTGCTGATTTTTCCTGTTCAGTTTTCCACTGGGCATTAGTTTTTCTTATTGATAAGTAGGGATTCTTTATGTTGTTGTTCTGTCGCTAAGTCATGTCGGACTCTTTATGGCTCCTCTGTTCTCTACTGTCCCCTGGAGTATGCTCAGATTCGTGTCCATTGAGTCCATGATTCTACCTAACCATCTTATCCTGTGCAGCCCCCTTCTCCTTTTGCCTTCAGTCTTTCACAACATCAGAGTATTTTCCAATCAATCAGCTCTTCACATCAGGTAGCCAAAGTATTGGAGCTTCAGCTTCAGCATCAGTCTTTCCAATGAAAATTCAGAGTTGACTTCCTTTAGGATTGACTGGTTTGATCTCCATGCGGTCCAAGAGACTCTCAAGAATCTTTTTCAGCACCACAATTTGAAAGCATCAGTTCTTTGGCACTCAGCCTTCTTTATGGTCCAACTCTCACATCCCTACATGACTACTAGAAAAACCATAGCTTTGACTTGTATGGACCTTTGTTGGCAAAGTGATGTCTCTGCTATTTTAATACACCAAGTGTGTCATAGCTTCCCTTCCAAAGAGCAAGGGTATTTTAATTTTATGGTTGCAGTCACTGTCTGCAGTAGTTTTGGAGCCCAAGAAAATAAAGTCTGCCACTGCTTCCACTTTTTCCCTTCTATTTTCCATGAAGTGATGTGACTAGATGCCATGATCATAGTTTTTTGAAAGATGAGTTTCAAGCTAGCTTTTTCACTCTCTTTCACCCTCATCAAGAGGCTCTTTAGTCCTTCACTTTCTGCCATTAGAGTGATATCATCTGCATATCTGAGGTTGTTGATATTTTCCCCAAAAGTCTTGATTCCAGCTTGTGATTCATCCAGCCTGGCATTTCTCATGATGCACTCTGCATATACTGGAGAAGGGCATGGCAATCCACTAGCGTTGTTCATAGTAACGCTTCCTAAGTCCTGCTTGACTTCACACTCCAGGTGACCACACCACCGTGGTTATCCAGGGCATTGAGACCTTTCTTGTATAGTTCTTCTGTGTATTCTTGTCAAGTCTTCTTAATCTCTTCTGCTTCTCTTAGAAACTGCTTCTTACAGTTTCTGTCCTTTATTGTGCCCCTCCTTGCATGAAATGTTCCCTTGATATCTCTAATTTTATTGAAGAGATCTCTAGTCTTTCCCATCCTATTGTCTTCCTCTATTCCTTTGCATTTTTTCATTTAAAAGGCCTTCTCATCTCTCCTTACTATTATCTGGAACTCTGCATTCAGTTGGGTATATCTTTCCTTTTCTTCCTTGCCTTTATCTTCGTTTCTTTTCTCAGCTATTTGTAAAGCTTCCTCAGACAACCACTTTGCCATCTTGCATTTCTTTTTCTTTGGGATGATTTTTGTCACTGCCTTCTGTACAATGTCATGAACCTCTCTGTTCATAGATCTTCAGGCACTCTGTCTACCAGATCTAATCCCTTGACTGTATTTGTCACTTCCACTGTCTAATCATAAGGGACTTGATTCAGGTCATACCTGAATGACCTAGTGGTTTTCCCTGCTTTCTGCAATTCAGTCCTGAATTTTGCAATAAGGAGCTCATGGTCTGAGCCACAGTCAGTTCTAGATCTTGTTTTTGCTGACAGTATAAAGATGTTCCATTTTTGGCTGCAAAGAACATCATCAATCCGATTTCAGTGTTGACCATCTGGTAATATCCATGTTTGGGGTCATCTCTTGAGTTGTTAGAAAAGGGTATTTACCATAACCAGCATGCTATTTTGACAAAACTCTCTTAGCCTTTGCCCTTTTTCATATTGTACTCAGAGGTCAAACTTTCCAGTTATTCTGGGTATCTCTTGACTTTCTTGGAGAAGGCGATGGCACCCCACTCCAGTACTCTTGCCTGGAAAATCCCATGGACGGAGGAGCCTGGTGGGCTGCAGTCCATGGCGTTGCAAAGAGTCAGACATGACTGAGCGACTTCACTTTCATGCATTGGAGAAGGAAATGGCAACCCACTCCAGTGTTCTTGCCTGGAGAATCCCAGGGATGGGGGAGCCTGGTGGGATGCCATCTATGGGGTCGTGCAGAGTCGGACATGACTGAAGTGACTTTAGCAGCGGCTTGACTTTCTATTTTTGTATTCCAATTCCCTATGATGAAAAGGACATCTTTTTCTTTTTTTCTTTTTTTTTTTTTGGTGTTAGTTCTAGAAGGTGTTGTAGGTCTTCATAGAACCAGTCAACTTCAGCTTCTTTAGCATCAGTGGTTGAGGGATGGAGAAAGGATTACTGTGATGTTGAATGGTTTGCCTTGGAAACAAAGAGAGATTGTTCTGTTGTTTTTGAAGTTGCATCCAAGTACTGCATTTTGGACTCTTTTATTGACTATGAGGGCTATGCCATTTCTTCTAAGGAGTCCTTGCTCACAGTAGTAGATATAATGGTCACTGGAATTAAATTTTCCCATTCCTGTCCATTTTAGTTCACTGATTCCTAAAATGTTGAAGTTTACTCTTGCCATCTCCTGATTGACCACATCCAATTTACCTTGATTCATGGACCTAACATCTCAAGTTCCTGTGCAATATTCTTTACAGCATCAGACTTCATTTTCACCACCAGATACATCCAAAGCTGATTGTTGTTTCCGCTTTTGCCCAGCTACTTCATTCTTTCTGGAGCTATGAGTAATTGCCCTCTGCTGTTCCCCAGTAGCATACCTTCCAACATGGGGGTCATCTTCCAGTTTCATATATTTTTGCCTTTTTATACTGTTAATGAAGTTCTCCAGGCAAGAATACTGGAGTCAGTTGCCATTTCCTTTCCAGTGGACCCTGTTTTGTCAGAAATCTTCACAGTGACCCGTCTGTTTTGGGTGGCCCTGCACAGCATGGCTCATAGCTTCACTGAGTTATGCAAGCCCCTTCTCCATGACAAGGCTTTCATTCATGAAGGGGAATCTTTATATATTACAGTTATTATGCCTTGCATATATGTTTCTGGGTTGTCATTTGTTTTATTCTTCTTCTTTTAGGTCATATAGAATTTAACATTTTAAGATTTCTAACTTTAGATCCTCTCTTAGGCATTATTTAGCAAAAGGTAGAAGCAGAGATGAGTATTTTTAGGTTCCTGTACAAATTATCCTCCAGATTTAATTTTCCTTTTTATCTTTGGTTTAAAATTTCTCTAAAGAATCATTGACCATACAATAGGGAAAGTACTTACTAAATCCATCAACTCTAGTGAGAAACATTACCAAAATATCCTTTATTGGGAAAGAGGGCAAGGTTGTTGTTGCCCTAGGGCCCATTTTGAAATATGTGGGAGCATTTTGATTCTCATATGATGGGAAGGTTCTACTGACACTCAGTGGATGGGGCCCAGAAGTACTAAACATCCTGCAATGCACAGAATAAGGAAGACTTGTTCTTCTTGAATGCCAATAGCAGCTGCCATTGAGAAACACAGAGTTAGACTATCATCTAACTGTCTTAAGCAAAAATACTAATTAAAATACTTCATAAAAATACTTGAAGAAAACACTATACAAAAACATGTTTTCAGTTGATGTATTTTCTCCACACTGTGTTTATATATGCAAGCTTAATGAACTGGAGCACATCAATTTCATGCTCTAATAAGTAACATAGGTTTGTGTTGAGTATGGGTACCATGCAGATATTCTGCATAAGACTGCTTATCATTTGGGCTTATCAAGAAAGTTATACTACTGATTTGCTCAGAAAGAGTTGCACAGGAAGATGAGACAAATGAACTGAATTTGTCAACTGAGAGTAGTGATGCTCTAAAAGAATTCTATTAGAGGACACATCTATTCCCCTTCGTATCTCATCTTGTCTTTCATTCTATGTTTACCAGTAAGGACTGTGACCTCAGAGGGGCCAACGCAATTGCTTTTTGCTCAAGGTTAGTCTTCTGTTTGCTCTGGGTGCTGTTTGTTCCAATGCAAATGTGGAGGGCAGAAAATAGCCAACTCTGTTTTTATCTGTAAGTGTATTATTCCCTGGAAATATAATTATTTTGTTCATTTAAAATTGCCTTTGATCAAACAGGTTGGTATAAACCAGATTTTTTTGGTTGCCTGCAGATGGCAGTGATTATTAACTTGTCATTCTAAATAAAAGGTGTTGGTTTTACTTAGCAGTTCTAAAGTGCTATATTAATGACAGTTTATTGTGTTCTAATAAAAATTAGTAAGATTTACATGCTGCCTTTGAAGAAGAGAGTTGATTTATGTATTTAACGGGATGTCATTTAAAATATTAGGTGACTAGACATGAAACACAAAAGACATTAAATTAATATACTTCACTGGATTAGGCAAAACATTGAATAGTGACAAAAGAGTTTAAGAGCAGGATTTGATTATCATGGCCAAACTCCAGTAATGTATCTTGGAAAATCTGATTCCAAAATATATAAAACATGATAAACTTTGCACTCTAAGTTTTATCTCCAGAACAAGATACAGCAGTAACAGTTGATTGTATATTGACGATATTGGCAAGTCACATTCTGGAATGCAGACAGCAGTGCCGTCCAAATGGAAGGAATTACCGAAAGGCAATGGAAAAAACCTGAAAATATAATCTTTCTCTTATATAATCTTTTGGATAACATATGCAATTCTAAGGTCATGAGGAAGACACAGTGGAGCTGCAGAAGTCTGAAAAAGTCGACTAAAATGGCCAAGGGAAATGAGTAGGAATCATGTGCTGCTGCTGCTGCTAAGTCGCTTCAGTCGTGTCCGACTCTGCGACCCCATAGACGGCAGCCCACCAGGCTCCTCCATTCCTGGGATTCTCTAGGCAAGAACACTGGAGTGGGTTGCCATTTCCTTCTCCAAGGCATGAAAGTGAAAAGTCAAAGTGAAGTCACTTAGTCGTGTCTGACTCTTAGCAACCCCATGGAATCATGTACAGATCAACTCAAAAGGCAGATCTTCATCAAAATGATAAAGGAGGAGTGGGAACGTGACCAGAATTATTTTTTCATGGTCAGTGACTATAACTTGACTTTTGAAAGGGCAATATAGGGAATTTAAAGAGAAGGGCTGGTTTCAGTTATGTACAGTAATGGAATATACATATAAGATGAAATCATAGTTTCCATCTTCACATGGACAGAAAGAAAATGAGGAAAAAAGGGACAAAACTGAAGAGATGGGATATAGATCTACTAAAGAATGAATCATAATCAACCACAAATTTCCCAAAGTTTTGCTTTAATATTAATACATAAACTTGGAAATCCTGTGTCTTCATTTTCAGTCTGTTCAAAATACTTTTGAATTTTCCTTTCGATTTCTTCTTTGACCCATGGGTTTCTTAGATGGGTGTTATTTAGCTTTCAAATATTTAGTAATTTTCCAGATTTCTTTCTGTTGTTGACTTCCTAATTTAATTCCATGTGGTCAGAAAACACTTTTGTTTTTCAAAAGTAATACTTCTTATGATTTGAATTCTTTTAAACATATTAAGGGTGTGTTTGTTTTGGTGGATGACTGCACAGAATGGAATTCTTTTTCTTTTTTTAATGTAGGTTTTATTATTATTATTTTAAAATTTTAACTGTGCTAGGTCTGCATTGGGGCAAATGGGCTTTGTGGTTGCAAGGGTTGCTTGCTGTGGTGAATGGGCTCTAGAGTGCGTAGGCTCAGTAGCTACGGTTCACAGACTCTTGAGTTGCAGCATGGCTACACTTGCCCCCTGGCACGCGGCATCTTAGTTTCCTGACCAGGGACTAATAGGTGTCCAGGAACTAATGCAGGATTAGATCTGTCCTCTGCGTTGGAAGGCAGACTCCCAACCACTGGACCCCCAGGGAAGTCCAGAATGTGGTTCTTTGGCCTTGGATAGTCACTCAGTATGTTGTCAAGTTAAGTAAAACTAGTTGCTAGCTGTTGTAACAAACACTCAGATTTCTGTGGCTTAACAAAATAAATGTTTTGATCTTTTTCACAGTCCAAAGGGTGTTTGATGGGCAGCTTTTTCTGTGATTATTCAAATACCTAGACTGTTTTATTCGGTGGTTCTGTCATCCTCCAAAGTATTCTCAAATTTCTATACCAAAAGTTTTGCTTTCAGCTACTTAGTAAGTAAAGAGAAAGA
Organism: Nanger dama; assembly: GCA_917880005.1. Taxonomy (NCBI): domain Eukaryota; kingdom Metazoa; phylum Chordata; class Mammalia; order Artiodactyla; family Bovidae; genus Nanger; species Nanger dama. Next base: position 47,130,917 of record CAKJTW010000007.1, read on the forward strand.
ACATGGAAGATCCTATGAGAAGTTCAAGAAGTTAAGCCTGTAAGTGCTTTAAATTTTTCTACTCACTTTCCATCATCTGGAACTCTATCACATGACCCAGCCTAATAGTAAAGAGGGCAAGAAATACTGGTTAGCGATGTTCTCAAGAAGAGGAGAAAAAACATGGATCTTGAACAGTGCCAGAATTCTCTATTGCAATGCATTTAGAATTATCTGGAACTAGGTCACCTTAGATGAAGGCATACATCTCTCGGTTTCTTAAGCTTTCTGAAGTTGTTTACTCCTTTCATCTCTAAATAAAACATCTCAGTATTTTTTCCTGTGTAATTGCAGAAAACTGCAATGAAGTCCCTATAGGATTCCTGCTTGTCACCTATCATCCAACAGCTTTTTTCCTGATTTGATGGTTCATTTCTGGTAGTACAGGTTGTTCCAGTTCATGACAAATATGAACACAGCTTTCTTTCTTCATTCTTTAAGATCACACCAATAGAGAGCTAGTAGTTGGGATTATTAGCAAATCATTACAGAAGACTTGGATGGAGAATCAAGAGGGAAATCCCAACATGGAAAAGAAAGTTACGTGACATTGCTGCTTGAAAGCTCCACTAACCAAACCCTACCAAAGAAGCTGTTCCTTGGTTTTTCTCTCTGGATCCTAGGATTTAGCCTAGTGGCATCATATGACGGGCATTCGAAAACTGTCTCCCAGTTTCTTCTTTTGCTCCTCCCCAAGCCAACCAACCAGCCAACCATTTCTCAGTTGCCAGAAGAATCAACAGAATGATCATTTTAAGAAAATCAAACCTGTTTGCCAGTCAATCAAATGACAAAACAATAGGAAATAGACAATCTGTCAAAAGGAAATATCTTTTTGCCCACCGTATTATAAACCAAAAAATTCCATTTTTGGAAAAACTCATTTTCTACACAAAGTAATTGGTTCTCACCTTGTCCATCTAAAAGTCTTTAAACAATTTCCCCAAATAACAATTTTCCCCCTAAAGTGCCCTCCTGCTTCCTGGAAAACTACCTTTTTGGTCTTTGCAATGATTTCTTATTCTCTCTGGCATTTTTCCTCCTCCCATCAGTGTATATTCTAATTAATGCTTTCATAATTTCAAGAAATTGCTTAAAAAGTATAAAGAAAATTTAACTTTAAAGGATATTTAGGAAAGCAGCAGATGTTTTCAAATGTAACTGCGCATTACAATTACTTGGAGAGAATCTAAAACTTGTTATTCAGACCATACTCCAGACCAGTTAGCATGAAAGGAGGAGGTAAGAGCTATAAATCAATATGCTTTTTAAAAATGTTCTTTAGGTTATTCCACTGTACAGCAAGATTAAAAACTACTAGGTTAAGGAGAGCTCTACTCTCCATTTTAAGGAGTTAACTTTTACACGATGGTCAAATTGCAACAAGATCCATGTGTTTATAAAATTAGAGAGCTAGGTGTACATTTAGGGCCATTTCTCTTGGGAAATAGCCTACAATTGGCTTGGATGATCACTGATTGAAGATACTGACATGCTGAAATATGACACACTGGCTTCCAAATGAAATGAGATTGCTGTTTTCTCTGAAAGCAATAGCACCAACTATGGTAATCACTTGACTGTCAAATTTGTGTATTCCAAACCTCTCATTACCAGTTGAATTTTACCCACGGGTAATTAAAACACTTCACGATGACTATAATTTAAAGCAAAATAAATTTTATTAAATTTCCTATGGCTCAGATTATTAGACAGCTGGTAAAGCTCTCATAGTCAGCGATGTGAAATAAATGCAAGAATGATTCAATAGCCTTAAAGAGATCTCAAGGACTTCCCTAGTGGCTCAGATGGGAAAGAATCTGCCAGCAATGCAAATCTGGGTTTGATTCCTGGGTCTGGAAGAGCTCCTAGAGAAGGGAATGGCAACCCACTCCAGTATTCTTGCCTGGAGAATTTCATGGACAGAAGAACCTGGCAAGCTACAGTCCAGGGGTTGCAAAGAGTCAGATACAACTAAGCAACTAACATTTTCACTTTTTCAAGAGATTTTAAACTCTCAGCCCACCCAGTGTCTAACCCTCTATTAACAAATTCATTTCAGTATTAGTTTTCTGGGCCCAGAATTATCCTTTTAAAAGAGTGAAAATTGCCTGAACTTCTAGAATTCTACTTTTTCCAAAATTCAATAGATGTATATAAAGGAATTAGAGAATTGGGCACATAGATAGATATGATATGTACAGAGTTTTTCCTTCAAGGTGTCTTTCTTACTCTACTTTCAATTCTTGCTGATCAGAGACCAAATGACTGTGTTCCCTCCACTGTGGCTCCCCTTCTTAATTCCACATCTGTATGGAGTATCATTACGATTTAGTTTTTCCAAATCAGAAACTTCCAAGCCATCTTTGATTTTTTAATGCTCCCTCACTGCTTAACTCCAGGGTCATCAAAATAATAATTTCTCACTTTGGAGTATTTGTCAGATATTTTGCCTCCTCCGTGTTTGCACTGCTGCTTTTGAAGATCAAGCCTTTATTGCTGAACCTTCTGGCTGATGTCCCAATTTTCATCAGTCTTTCTCAATTCACCTGGCTCTTTTATGAGCTTTGCCGTCTTGGTCCACCATTTCAGCAAAGTCACCAACTCCTCAGCCTGCTTCTTAGGGCCTATATAAGCAGGATATTCTCTGACCTTCCAATCTATTTCTTACTATTCCAATACCCATAGATGCTGATGATGTAGATTTTCCATGTTGTTGTTCAGTCACTAAGTCATGTCCTATTCTATAGATTATAGCCTGCAAGGCTGCTCTGTCCATGGTATTATTTTCCAGGCAAGAATACTAGAATAGGTTGCTATTTCCTTCTCCATGGAATGTGCCCATCCCAGAGATCAAACTTGTGTCTCCTGCATTGGCAGGCAGATTCTTTACTGCTGAGCCACAAGGGAAGCCCAGACTTTCCATAGAAGAGTCATAAAAGAAATTTTTAAATGGGGGATGGTCTTAAAGGATCATTATTAGTTATTTTGAAAATTGCCTCGAATGTAACACAATTCCCCAAAGATGCAGAATAGTTAATTTACAGAAATCAACAGCAATTTACTTTCTTCTTCCAGAACCATCTGCTCTGTGTCTTGTATGTATCACTGCCACTTGCCTCAGCTATAAAGAAATGACAGCAACTCCTGATCCCCATTCACTCCTTGTCACAATGAGCCGGCAAAGGAGATGGTAGCCAGATAGACATGGAACTTAGTACAGGTTTATGTGTCAAAGAGATATTATTTTTGAAATTGAAATAGAGCATGCAAAGCTGATGCTTCAAAGACTGGCTCCTCCCACACTTATGAAAGTAGCACCCAAGTTGCTAATCAGTGTGTTAGCTTCCCCTCAGCTGCATCTCCTCTCTGAAAGTGCCTTAGTCTTCAATATCTGTGTCCATCCTCAAGGGGCGGGCCACAGTGTTCAGATTCTCTGCCTTATAAATCACTCCTCCCAGCCCCTTGTATTCAAGGCAAGTGGAGAGTAAACCCAAGGAGAGCTAAACTTTGTACCAAAGCCAGTAGGCTACAGCTTGGCTGAGTCAATTATGCTTACTCTTCAGTAATACCCAGTAACACCCAGAGAACTGGCCAGGCCAGTTAATGGTAACTGAAGAATGCAAAAATCAAATAAAAACAAACACAATCAAAAAGCCCTGGAAAAATTTAAGTGCAGTTTCATCAATATTTTGCTCATTTTATCTCATTTATTCCCCCTTGCTCAGACAGTAAAGCGTCTGCCTACAATGCGGGAGGCCTGGTTTCAATCCCTGGGTTGAGAAGATCCCCTGGAGAAGGTAATGGCAACCCACTCCAGTACCCTTGACCTGGAAAATCTCATGGACAGAGAAGCCTGGTAAGCTACAGTCCATGGGGTCACAAAGAGTTGGACACCACTGTGTGACTTTCACTCTCATGTTTTGAAAACAAGTCCGTGACATCATACTGTTTCACCGTGTAAAATTAATTAAATGAGACCTGTAGACTGAGGTAACTCTAAAGCTGTGGAGGTCTATATAAGCAAACCAAAGTCTAAGTCTGTTAGAGCCTCAAGTTACAATATTGAAACTGAAGGACAACCATCACAGGCAGCCAATGAGGCTTCAGGCTGTAGCCAATCAATAATTTTCTTACTTTGCTTCCACCTTTTCTCTGTGGAAGTCCCCCTGATGACCTGTTTGTGGAGTGCTAATAACTTTTTGTTTGGCGTTGCCTGATACCCATCAATTTTTGCTCAAATAAAATCTCAAAATATAATATGCTTCCATTTAACGATCTTTAAATGCTTCATTATGCATCGTCATTATGGTATCACTGACTTGATGGACATGAGTTTGAGCAAGCTCAGGGAGTTGGTGATGGACAGGGAAGCCTGGCGTGCCGTCCATGGGGTCGCAAAGAGTTCTTTGTACAAGACTGAGTGACTGAACTGATGCATCTTTAACATATGAAGTTTTGTTTACATTTTAACTGAATTAATAGTGTAAAGGAGGAAAAATATTTTTTCCTCTATACTTCTAAGTTCTTGGTTGAGATCCTTAGTAATAAAAGAAAAACAAATTATAAGCATGTACCCCTTATGTATACTGCATGTATGGATGTGAGAGTTGGACTGTGAAGAAGGCTGAGCGCTGAAGAATTGATACTTTTGAACTGTGGTGTTGGTGAAGACTCTTGAGAGTCCCGTGGACTGCAAGGACATCCAACCAGTCCATTCTGAAGGAGATCAGCCCTTGGATTTCTTTGGAAGGAATGATGCTGAAGCTGAAACTCCAGTACTTTGGCCACCTCATGTGAAGAGTTGACTCACTGGAAAAGTCTTTGATGCTGGGAGGGATTCAGGGCAGAAGGAGAAGGGGACGACAGAGGATGAGATGGCTGGATGGCATCACTGACTCGATGGACGTGAGTCTGAGTGAACTCCGGGGTTGGTGATGGACAGGGAGGCCTGGCGTGCTGCGATTCATGGGGTCGCAGAGTCGGACATGACTGAGTGATTGAACTGAACTGAACAAAAAAAAAAAGGCAAGAGCTGCATATAAGAGAAGAGTTTATTTGGAGACTTAAGAATTATAATTTCCCCCTTAATCTCTTAATATAATAAACCATATAACATAAAATTAACAAATTGCAATAAATATCAATATATTATTATATAATATTGATATAATAATTATATTCATAATAGTATATCATCATACAATTAATATATCAATATGATTATAATAAAATATAATATTAATATAATAGAAAATATCAATATACAAATTAATATTATATTATAAATTAACATTACTATGTATTATAATAATTATATATAAATATGGGCTTCCCTTGTGGCTCAGCTGATAAAAATCTGCCTGCAGTGCAAGAGACCTGGGTTTGATCCCTGGGTTGAGAAGATTCCCTGGAAAAGAGAAAGGCTACCCACTCCAGTATTCTGGCCTAGAGAATTCCATGGACATTCCATGAGGTAGCAAAGAGTTGGACACAACTGAGTGACTTTCACTTTCATATATTAATGGATTTATATATATATTATGCTTTATATTAAAATTTGTTCTCTATTTGTTCTCTGGCATACAAACCCATTTCAATATATTTTATACTAATGGATTTTTCAATATTAATCTTTTCTCTAATTCTTGAATAAACTGAACTTAGTCATCAGTTCAGTTCAGTTCAGACGCTTAGTCATGTCCTACTCTTTGTGACCCCATGAATCGCACCACGCCAGGCCTCCCTGTCCATCACCAACCCCTGGAGTTCACTCAGACATATATATTTTTGAAAGGTGTTGTTGAATGTTGTTTGCTAGTATCCTATTTAAGATTTGGATTGGTCCATGATATTCTGTGTATGTAGTCTTCATCAGACTTTGGTTTCAATGTTGTGCTCACTCCAATAAAAGAATCTGGGAGTTTTGCATTTTTTTTAAGTCTATGATTTAGAGCACTTTGGATAGATTGACATTATCCATTCTTTAATAGTTGGAAGATTATCACATGTGATGGCCTACAGATCTAGTGCTTACATGGGAGCAGGGTAATTCTTCAACTATTTCACTGTTTCTTCTAGAACAGTGACATGGTTAAATGTACTTTCAAAAAACCTTTGCTGGTGTCACTTTTCATAAATTATATTTTCCTGGAAAATTACACATTTCTTTGAGGTTTTCAATGTATCTGTTCTCTATTTGGCATACAACTGTGAAGTAATCTCCAAGATTTTAAATTTCCTCTGTTTTGGTTGTTACTTCTGACTTGCAGTTTCTTATTTTGGTTGTATGTTCTTAAAATTCTTGTTAAGGTTAGCTAATTGTTTGCCTATTTAAAAATCTTTTGAAGTAACATTAGTTTTTCGTTTTATTTATTTATTTATCTTTCTTTCTTTTTTTTTTTACTTTACAATATTGTATTGGTTTTGCCATACATCAACATGAATCCGCCACTGCTGTACATGTGTCCCCCATCCTGAATCCCCTCCCACCTCCCTCCCCATACCATCCCCCTGGGTCATCCCTGTGTACCAGCCTCAAGCATCCTGTATCCTGCATTGAACCTGGACTGGTGATTCATTTCTTATATGATATTATACGTTTCAATGCCATTCTCCCAAATCATTCCACCCCTCCCTCTTCCACAGAGTCCAAAAGACTGTTCTATACATCTGCGTCTCTTTTGCTGTCTTGCGTACAGGGTTATCATTACCATGTTTCTAAATTCCATATATATGCATTAGTATACTGTATTGGTGTTTTTATTTCTGGCTTACTTCACTCTGTATAATAGGCTCCAGTTTCATCCACCTCATTAGAACTGATTCAAATGTATTATTTTTAATGGCTGAGTAATACTCCATTGTGTATATGTACCACAGCTTTCTTATCCATTCATTTGCTGATGGACATCTAGGTTGCTTCCATGTCTGGCTATATTATAAACAGTGCTGCGATGAACATTGGGATACACGTGCCTCTTTCAATTCTGGTTTCCTCAGTGTGTATGCCCAGCAGTGGGATTGCCGAGTCATAAGGCAGTTCTATTTGCAGTTTTTTAAGGAATCTCCACACTGTTCTCCATAGCGGCTGTACTAGTTTGCATTCCCACCAACAGTGTAAGAGGGTTCCCTTTTCTCCACACCCTCTCCAGCATTTATTGCTTGTAGACTTTTGGATCGCAGCCATTCTGACTGGCATGAAATGGTACCTCACTGTGGTTTTGATTTGCATTTCTCTGATAATGAGTGATGTTAAGCATCTTTTCATGTGTTTGTTAGCCATCTGTATGTCTTCTTTGGAGAAATGTCTATTTAGTTCTTTTGCCCATTTTTTTATTGGGTCATTTATTTTTCTGGAATTGAGCTGCAGGAGTTGCTTGTATATTTTTGAGATTAATTCTTTGTCAGTTGCTTCATTTGCTATTATTTTCTCCCATTCTGAAGGCTGTCTTTTCACCTCGCTTATAGTTTCTTTCATTGTCCAGAACCTTTTAAGTTTAGTTAGGTCCCATTTGTTTATTTTTGCTTTTATTTCTGGTATTCTGAGAGGTGGGTCATAGAGGATCCTGCTGTGATTTATGTCGGAAACTGTTTTGCCTATGTTTTCCTCTAGGAGTTTTATAGTTTCTAGTCTTACATTTAGATCTTTAATCCATTTTCAGTTTATTTGTGTGTCTGGTGTTAGAAAGTGTTCTAGTTTCATTCTTTTACAAGTAGTTAACCAGTTTTCCTAGCACCACTTGTTAAAGAGATTGTCTTTTCTCCATTGTATATTCTTGCCTCCTTTATTGAAGATAAGATGTCCATAGGTGCGTGGATTTATCTCTGAGCTTTCTATTTTGTTCCATTGATCTATATTTCTGTCTTTGTGCCAGTACCATACTGTCTTGATGACTGTGGCTTTGTAGTAGAGCCTGAAGTCAAGCAGGTTGATTCCTCCAGTTCCATTCTTTCTCAAGATTGCTTTAGCTATTTGAGGCTTTTTGTATTTCCATACAAATTGTGAAATTATTTGTTCTAGCTCTGTGAAAAATACCATTGGTAGCTTGATAGGGTCTGCATTGAATCTATAGATTGCTTTGGGTAGTATACTCATTTTCACTATATTGATTCTTCTGATCCATGAACATGGTATATTTCTCCATCTATTAGTGTCCTCTTTGATTTCTTTCACCAGTGTTTTATAGTTTTTTATATGTAAGTCTTTTGGAGAAGGCAATGGCACCCCACTCCAGTACTCTTGCCTGGAAAATCCCATGGATGGAGGAACCTGGTAGGCTGCAGTCCATGGGGTCACTGAGAGTCAGACACGACTGAACTACTTCACTTTCACTTTTCACTTTCATGCACTGGAGAAGGAAATGGAAACCCATTCCAGTGTTCTTGCCTGGAGAATCCCAGGGACAGGGGAGCCTCGTGGGCTGCCGTCTATGGGGTCGCACAGAGTCGGACACCACTGAAGCGACTTAGCAGTAGCAGCAGCAGTATATATAGGTCTTTAGTTTCTTTAGGTAGATATATTCTTAAGTATTTTATTCTTTTTGTTGCAATAGTGAACGGAATTGTTTCCTTAATTTCTCTATTTTCTCATTATCAGTGTACAGGAATGCAAGGAATTTCTGTATGTTGATTTTATATCCTGCAACTTTACTATATTCATTGATAAGCTCTAGTAGTTTTCTGGTGGAGTATAGTGGGAGACTTTAATACCCCACTCACACCTATAGATAGATCAACTAAACAGAAAATTAGCAAGGAAACCAACTTTAAATGATACAATAGACCAGTTAGACCTAACTGATATCTGTAGGATATTTCACCCCAAAACAATGAGTTTCACATTTTTCTCAAGTGCACACAGAACCTTCTCCAGGATAGACCACATCCTGGGCCATAAATCTAGCCTTGGTAAATTCAGAAAAATTGAAATCATTCCAAGCATCTTTTCTGACCACAGTGCAGTAAGAGTAGATCTCAATTACAGGAGAAAAACTATTAAAAATTCCAACATATGGAGGCTGAACAACACGCTGCTGAATTACCAACAAATCACAGAAGACATCAAAAAAATAATCAAAATATGAATAGAAACGAATGAAAATGAAAACACAACAACCCAAAACCTATGGGACACTGTAAAAGCAGTGCTAAGGGGAAAGTTCATAGCAATACAGGCATACCTCAAGAAACAAGAAAAAAGTCAAATAAATAACTTAACTCTACACCTAAAGCAACTAGAAAAGGAAGAGATGGAGAATCCCAGGGTTAATAGAAGCAAAGAAATCTTAAAAATTAGGGCAGAAATAAATGCAAAAGAAACAAAAGAGACCATAGCAAAAATCAACAAAGCCTAAAGCTTGTTCTTTGAAAGGATAAATAAAATTGACAAACCATTAGCCAGACTCATCAAGAAACAAAGGGAGAAAAATCAAATGAATAGAATTAGAAATGAAAATGGAGAGATCACAACAGTCAACACAGAAATACAAAGGATCATAAAAACTACTATCAGCAATTATACGCCAATAAAGTGGACAACTTGGAAGAAATGGACAAATTCTTAGAAAAGTATGACTTTCCAAAAGTGAACCAGGAAGAAATAGAAAATCTTAACAGACCCATCACAAGCACGGAAATTGAAACTGTAATCAGAAATCTTCCAGCAAACAAAAGCCCAGGTCCAGATGGCTTCACAGCTGAATTCTACCAAAAATTTAGAGAAGAGCTAACACCCAGCCTACTCAAACTCTTCCAGAAAATTGCAGAGGAAGGTAAACTTCCAAACTCATTCTATGAGGCCACCATCACCCTAATACCAAAACCTGACAAAGATGCCACAATAAAAGAAAACTACAGGCTAATATTACTGATGAATAGATGTAAAAATCCTTAACAAAATTCTAGCAATCAGAATCCAACAACACATTAAAAAGATCATACACCATGACCAAGTGGGTTTTATCCCAGGGATGCAAGGATTCTTCAATATCCACAAATCAATCAGTGTAATACATCACATTAACAAATTGAAAAATAAAAGCTATATCATTATCTCAATAGATGCAGAGAAAACTTTTGACAAAATTCAACACCCAGCCATGATAAAAAACTCTCCGGAAAGCAGGAATAGAAGGAACATACCTCAACATAATAAAAACTATATATGACAAACCCACAGCAAACATTATCCTCAATGGTGAAAAATTGAAAGCATTTCTCCTAAAGTCAGGAATACGACAAGGGTGCCCACCTTCACCACTACCATTCAACATACTCCTGGGTTTAGGCCACAGCAATCAGAGCAGAAAAAGAAGTAAAAGGAATCCAAATTGGAAAAGAAGAAGTAAAACTCTCACTGTTTGCAGATGACATGATCCTCTACATAGAAAACCTAAAGACTCCACCAGAAAATTATTTCTGCATTAAAAATTTTTCTTTTTACTAACATTAATTTATGCTTTTATTAGTTTATTTATTCTGATTTTTTGTCGCATGTACTTTTTGTTCTTTTTCTAGTTTTTGAGTTGGATAATTAATTTTATTATTTTCATTTTATCGATATTTAATATTATCAATTTCCCTGTGATCACTGTTTTACTTGTACCCTATAGATTCCTATATATATTTTCATCAATATTTTTGAAGAAATTCTGCAATCAGTTTGTACTTCTATTTTGACCCAACAATTGTGTAATAGTGAGTTTTTAAATTTCCAAGTAGAAGATTTTTAAAGTTTTTATTATGAATTTATGGTTTATTGCATTGTTAATAGATATTTTTGATTATCTTTATTTGATGAGATGTTTTCTATGATCAGTTTTAAAGAGTGATCCATGTTCACTTGGAAAAAGCATGATGTTATCTGTTTTTGTTTATTCTTGCTTCTCCTTCTTGTAGTTTCTGAATTTTGAAGGTTGTTGTTAAGTTATTTGGGTACATAGATTTATTATGGCTTTTTGTAAATTGCAGCCTTTAGTGTTAAAACTTGTCCTTCTTTGTCTTCCTCAGTGCCTTTTGGGCTGAAGCATTACCACACATCTAGATCTCAGGTTTTGATTTGTATTCATAGTATACTCTTGCTCATCCTTTTTTTTCAGCCTTTTGGAATGACTTTATATCTTGTATTCTGCGGTTATATTGATTTTTCTCAGAGTCACTCTGAACATTAAAAACAACTTTTCTGATTATAAAAGTAAATGTGCTTTCTGTGAAACAAATGGTAACTATAGAAAGTATAAAGAAGCGAAAAACCCAAGTACTTTTAACCCTCCACTCCAAGGACAATTGCCATTAGTGTTGTACTTCATTTACTTGTCTTTCTTTTCTTTGTAAAACATTTCTGATGCAATATTTCTATTTTATATGTTGCCTATTTAAAAAAAAACATTATTCTTCAGGACATGAATTGCATCTTCCACTTGTTTTCAGAACCATCAATAGCAGTAAATTCATTTTTCTTGTGCACCTACATACAAGTATTCAGAATGCCCACACATGCATTTATACTGAAGTACATATATTATGTTTTGAAAACTGACGTAGGTTTCTTATTACAAATTCTGTGCTTATGTGGACTGTGTTGTTTGCTCTCTGGTTTTGCTAGACTCTTCAATAGTGGGTCAAGATGAGTAGTGACAACTGTCCTCCAAACTGGGATTCTTTTGAAATGGAGGTGGCACTGTTAATATTTAGCTCAGGATAAAAGGCATAAACCAAGAGATTCCAGGGAAAATTCAAATCTATAATTATCTTATAGATGAGCTCCATCCTGAGGATTCTTCCAGACATTCCTCCTGGTAGGCTGCCAACATTCTGGTACAGTTGAGGATGGTGGGATTTTAGACCTTCTCTCTCCCCTCACTTTTTTTTTTTTTGGTTTGTTATATATATTCTTTCTTCTCAGCAGTCTGATTCTTGTCTAACTAACTGATGTTTTTATTGCATTAGTCAAGAATTATCTATTTGTTATGATTATTGATCTTTCCTTGATGTTCTTCAGCTTCCAGTCTGGTTTTCATGGTGAATCCAAGGGTTTGAAGAAGTTTGTGAGAATGACCTGTCTTTTGATTCTTCTAGCTTTGTGTTTTCCCACTTCCTAGACTTTCTACTCAAGATATTACTTGTGCAAATGGCCTTTGTCATAATTTTATTCTGTTTCTATATATCCTGTGTGCAGTAGACACATTGAAGATGCTGAAGACATCTTTATTAAATATTTATTTTTAAAGGGTTTTTATTGGAGTACCATTGATTTACATTGTTAGGTTAGTTTCAGGTGTACAGCAAAATGAATCAGTTAAACATATACATATATTCACTCTTTTTTGAAAAGATTTTTTCTCATTTTTTCTGTATTTTTTAAATACACAGTATTGAATAGAGTTCTCTGTGCTATAAGTAGGTTCTAATTCATTACCTATTTTACATATATTAGGGTATATATGTCAATCCCAATCTCCCAATTTATCCCTTGTCCCCTGGTAGCCATAAATTTGTTTTCTACATCTGTGACTCTACTTCTATTTTATATCTATTAAATGTTTCTTTAATTTGCAAAACATCTGTGAGCTCAAACTTGCTTGACATATTAATGTTCTTGGTTACTGCACATTCAACTTCATAGAGCTGAATGAGAGCAAAAGTCTGATCCTTTAAGTAGGTAATGACAGTTCGTGTCTCCTTGGCAGAATGATGGTGTTAGTAGTTATAATAGCAAGAAACAACAAGCGCCCCCATGAACAGCAAATTCTAGACATGGTCAGATTTTTCTCTAACCAAGATGGCTTTCTGAACAGTTGTGTCATAAGCAAGGGCTACTCAGGTCCTGCTAGTGGTAAAGAACCCACCTGCCAGTGCAAAAGCGTGAGAGCCGCGGGTTCAGTCCCTGAGTTGGAAAGATCCCTAGGAGGAGGGTATGGTAACCCACTCTAGTATATTTGCCTGGAGAATTCCATGAACAGAGGAGCCTGGCGGGCTACAGTCCATAAGGTCACAAAGAGCGGGACGTGACTGAAGCGACTTAGCGCAGCGCATCACAGCCCATAAGCAATGGTGCCATCAGTGTTCCGGGCCCAGCTGAAACTCTGACCACTGAACTTCCAAACCTTGAGGATGTGGGAGACCCACCACCAGCATGGCCATGGACCTGTGATGTGTCTTCATTGACTTCATGAGGGCTTTCCCACATGGGCCAGCATGCCGCAAAACATGCCATCATTCAGTTATCAAAATGAATATGGGTGAGGAAGATCTAGATGGAATTAATCTAAATCTTGTCCGAGATGCTGAAAACTTATGTGTTTCAACTGTTCACAAACGTGAGAAGCATCAGTTATCCTTCTTGTTCTCACTAATCTTATGTTTCCCCTGAACTTAACTTTGAAATGATTGACCCTTGGTTAATGAAATTTTCTGCACACAAAAAGATGTCTCTAGTCCCTAGACATCAAGTATTTCTTCTTCAAAAGCAGGATTAATACATAATACAACACTGCTTCTTGTGTCAAATAAGATCAATATATTTCATTTGACAGTAACTATTCTGTTAAAGCTCTAAGCTGTGGCAATGGCACTTGGCTCACTGACAATACTGAGACTAGTGATATTTCCAGAAGTGTTTGTGCCCCAGCACTGGGAATCATAAAAGCTCTCCTGTGGTGATCTGCCAACTGGTCAAAAAGTAATCCCCTGCAATTTTGTTCATCTTCAAACCAAATTTTTGACAGATGATCTCCTTATACTTCCCTAGATTTTTGGTTTGCTTGTCTTACTGGAGAATTGAATCATCAAACTTAAGCTCAACTGTACATTTGAAACCAAAAATCATGGGGTAACTTGATTATCATCTGTGGTCAATCATGTGTCTGTAAAAGTGAAATATCTTGGATGACCCTTTTCCCCTGAGCACTGGCAATACTCTCAGCCTTCTTATCCTGGGAGAGACCCTCTTGAAACTTTGGTATCTGTGACATGGGATAAGTGCCAATTTAATTTCATGTCTCTTCAACATGGTTTCTGGGGAAGATCGATCTGGCTCATTAGAGGAAGACAGACACAAGAGCCACCACATTCAATAATCTTATTATTTCAAAGTATAAAAATATAAAAGCTGGGCTTCCTGGAGGCTCATTGGTAAAGAATCTGCCTGCCAGTGTAGGAGACACAGGTTTGATCCCTGTTCTGGGAAGATCACACATGCCATGGAGTAAGCCCATGTACAACTGCTGCGCCTGTGCCCTAAAGCCTGGGACCTGCACCTCCTGACACCAGTGGCCGCAGCTCCTGAAGCCCACATGCCCTGGAGCCCATGCTCTGCAACAGAAGCCATTGCAATGAGAAGCCCATGCACCACAACTAGAGAAAAGCCCCGCAGGAACAAAGACCCAGTGCCGCTAACAATAAATGAATACAATTAAAAGAAAAGAAATCAATGAACTCGATCTTATCAAAATAAACACTGCATCAAAAACACCTTGAAGAAGTGGAAAAGGCAATCACTGAATATATTATCAGTGCATATTCCCAACAGAGGGTTAGTACTAGGTTACACAAGGACTCCTTCAAATCAATAGGAAGAAGATAAAGTCAGTTGAAAGATGGGCAGGGGTGGGGGGGAAGGTATGGGATAATTTACAGCAGATCAGAAAAGTAAACCTGAGTAATCAATAAAATGTTAAAAGATGTTCCATTTCATTACAAATCAGAAAACATAAAAATCACAATTGCTAGTCTAGGTTCGATACAGGATACAGGAGGCTTGGGGCTGGTGCACTGGGATGAGGGTGGTGGGAGGGGGTTCAGGGTTGGGAACTCATGTACACCTGTGGTGGATTCATGTCGATGTATGGAAAACCAATACAGTATTGTAAAGTAAAAATAAAATTTATATTAAAAAAATCACAATCACTACTCCATCATGAAAAAATATGATGAAGAGTCCAAGTGCTAGCAAAGATGTGGATTGATGAAAACTCTTTGTACGCAGCTTGAGGAAGTTTGAATTGGTATGCCATTTTGGAGAACAAACTGGCAACATCTAGTAAAGTTAAAAGAAAATTCCCTGACCAAGAACCTCCAATGCTGAGAGTGTATCCTGAAGATTCTCTTACTGACATATCCAGGGAGACGTATGTCAGTGTTATTTTTCACTGAGCATTGTTCAGTTATTGTAATTTAGATCATGCATGTCATTATAAAACTTTAAATTATAATGCTTTGGCTATATGAATATTTAATTAGTATAATTTATATTAATGTAAAATAAACGGGCACTTGGCGAAAATACCCAATGGTTCTAATGCACTCGTTCACTTCTTTTGCATTTATCACGCGCCTACCACGTGCTGCATGGTATATTAATGCTGTGGCAAATGAGATGAATGAGACACTGTAGCTGCTAGTTATTAATGTAAGTTAAAAATTACTCAAATACACTTATCCCTGCTCTTATAAATGTGACTGTCCAGAGGCAAACTGTGACTCTGCAGGGGATGTAATACTTTCTAAATGAATCCACCTCTTTCTCCTGTTGTCTTTCTCTTGTGATCATAGATGGATAATACTTAGTAATCACTGGCTGATGGGGATCAGTGATAAAGTTTTTGCTTACCTATATCCTGGACTTTCATCTGTTAAAAGACATTAAAGACATCCATTTAGTCACTAGCAGGAAATGAATATCAGATACAAAATGACTTGTGAAATTACAAAGCACAGACAGAAATAATTTCCTGAAGTTCCATCTTTCAGAGCAGTTCCATTCTTGGCTTCTAAGATGCAGAGGAAATAAGAATAAAACCTGACAAAGAAAGAAGGGAAAACGTTTCTTCAGTACTTTTAGTACAGTATCTAATGCCTTTCTCCTAAATCTTTTCAGAGGAAAATGATGTGTTTTTTAAAGATTTTTTTTTTTAATCAGAGAAGGATGTTGACAACATCTGTGTCCCATTTATCAAATGCAGTGTCCTATATATATTTCAAGATGACAAACTGATTTTTCTATTCAAGATAGTCACCAAAGTCATGAACACTTCTTTCTTGGTTGGTAAATTGGATTTTAATCTCATAATCTTGATTTCAGGGCCTGCAGGGTTGATCTCATTGAACTTGTTTATGGGATGGAACTATTGCTGGCAATCTATGTCCTACTTCTATTTAGAGACAAATACTTTTGTGTGAATTTTGGGTGAGAATAACCTCAGACTATCAGAAACATGAAAAATGTTTCTGCTTCTGATAAAATAATTCCTGCTTGTAGCATGTTTGTCTCAACTGTGAACCTCTGGGTGGATGTCTCTGGCTTCTGTGCGGCAGCAACGAGAAGAGAGACTTTTTTTTTTTTTTTTTTGCTTCTAGTCTTACTAGAACACTTTTGGAGAATCTTTGCTGTCCACAGTTACTTCTTGTTTGCCCTGTTGCTGCAGAAGGGATCTGTTCCTTGAGACTGCAGCTGTTTTATTCCAATACACTTTGTGTTGTTACTACTCTACAGAAGCAGAGTGAAGTCACGTAGAAAATTTAGTACTGGCATCAAGAGTTGTGATGCCACACACACAGAGGTGGAAGGTTTATTGCTTATGTGATATGGCTTTCTGGGCAGAGCGGTGTTTGAGAAACAAAGGAAGGAGACTGGCTTGGGGGTGTTTATTCAAGTTAGGGCTGGGGCCGGAGTGAGGGTTCCCACACACAGGAATGAGCTTGTGTAGTTTAATTTTTCAGTACAGCCACAGGAAAAAGCACCCAGAGTTTCTTATCAGCCAGCCCAGATGTGGGGCACATGACTCTGTTCGATCCTATGGACTGTAGCCTTTCAGGCTCCTCTGTCCATGGGGTTTTCCAGGCAAGAGTACTGGAGTGGGTTGCAGAGCCCTACTCCAGGGGATTTTTCGCGACCCAGGGATCCAGTCCAAGTCTCCTCCTTCTCCTGCATCAGCAGGAGGGCTCTTTACCTCTAATGCCACCTGGGAAGCCTGAAAAGTTGTCAGCTAACAGTAAAAAAAAATAGAATCGATTCTCTTATACTATGTGTATCCTCTGCTTCTGTCACAGCAATGACCCCCACCCTCCTGTACAGGAGAAAATAAGGAACAAATCTCTGTTTTACAAAGACACCTACACTTAAAAATCCATTCCCATCTGATATACAAAGTGCATCAAATCATGAATTCTTTAACTTGGACTTATTTTCTCTATTTATTTGTAACATTGGTGGGTTTTTTTTTTTTTTTTTTTGGCTGTGCTGGGTCTTCATTGCTGCTCAGGCCTTTATCCTAGTTGTGGCAAGCGAGAGCTACTCTCGAGTTGCAGTGTGCAGGCCTCTTGTGGCGGCTTCTCTTGTGGGGCACAGGTTCTAGGGTGCGTGGGCTTCAGTAGCTGTGGCACATGGGCTTACTTGCTCCATGGCATCTAGGATCTTCTGGGATCAGGGGTAGGATTGGATCCATGTCTCCTGCATTGGCGAGCAGATTTTTCACCACGGAGCCACCACGGAGCCCCCACGGACACTCCAACATCCGGTACTGTACGAAACTTTCTCTAAATGTAACACTTACTTACATATCTTTTAATGTATTGCTTTTAAATTTTTATTTATTTTTTTATTATGATTTTGGCCATGCTATGCAGCATATGGGATCTAGGTTCTCCATCCAGGGATTGAATCCACCCCCTTGCATTGGGAGTGCAGAATCTTAACCATTGGATTGTCAGGGAAGTCCCTACTTACATGTTTCTTGATGCCTAATTTTTTTTTTTTTTTGCAACTTAGTATGTTCAAGTCCAGTTAAAATACATGTTTATTAGCCCAAATCTGATTAAACACTTTTAAAGTGAGCTATCAGATTTAGGTCAAGTAGTGAATCTGGTCCCAATAAATACTTGGAATATCTGAGGAGACAGAAGGTGACATGAACAGGAAGAAAGCAGAGAGGACATAAGGCACCATTATCTGCAGGTTTGTAAGAGAACCCACAAAAGGGAAAATAGCATGGGCAGAGAATACCTTTTTCCTCCTTCTGCTAGAGAGGGTGGAGGGTTTCTAGGCAGGATGGGGGAAATCATCCAAGAAGAAAACTAGAGAGAGAAGTATTCCTGGAATTGGTGGGTGGGGCGGATCAAGCCCAGTGATGACTGTGGGTGGGAAGTCAGCGTGCAGCTCAGCAGGGACAGGAAGACGTGTCTGGAGTCATCATAGGCAAAGGCTCTGCCTGCCAGCTCTGGGAGAAGCTCTTCTTCCTGGAATGGTGTGGAGCAGCCCCAGTTCTGGCTGGGGTGGAAACTAAAGCTTTAGGACAAAGATGATGGAAGAACAGGCAGGGTTTTTGTGAATTTTACGAGGCTGAGAAGATTATGATGTAAAATAGAAATATGAGGAGATAGGTGAAACAAAATGAAATGGTTACTTTGAGTCATATTTCATACTAGGGGATGGGTAAAAAATGGTGAAGACACTTAGTGATTCTTAGGAGAAAAACAGCGAAGTAAGTTGGGAACAAAATTCCAGATTATATTCATTAATATGTTCACAGATTCAGTCATTATACATAACTGAATTGATTGCATGCTCTTTATGTACCAGTGTTTAGGTACAGGGAATAAGAAGGTAGGAAAGATGAGGCTCTCCCTGAAGGGGCTGGTGGTCTAGTCCAGTGCTTGGAAGGATGGAGGGATAATGTCTGGACTAGAGGCAAGTTCCGGGAAGTTAGGAGACAGACTGAAACCGAACACATTCCAAGATTATGTCTACATAGGCTTTAGGAAGAAGGAATGTTAATTTTTGCTTTTTCTAATTGATAAGGTGCTATCTGTGGATACATTTTTCTAGAAGTAAAATTTAGAATAGATAGAGATATAACTTAAATCTGAGCTAGGGGTTTCCCTGCAACTCAAGACATAGGTGAAATGGATGTAGAACTTCAGTTTTCTGTGAATTCCCAAGGGCAAGAGTGGGGAAGGGGCTAATTAATAATCTTAAGATCACTCCATCAATGGAGTGTGGGTCCTCCCCCAAGTCAACTCTCACGTGAAACTCCATCTGCAGTCCCATAGTTTCCTGTGGAACCATGGCATAGTCTGGATTTTCTTGGGGTGACAACAACAAAAAGAGACAAAGAAGCGAGGCTTTGTCTGCTCCTGGAAGGTCAACCCACTGCATAGCTTTGGGCAAGTGGAGTTACTCTGGGGCTGTGATTTAGGGAAACTGAAAAATCACCTTTAGCCCCATAGCTGTCTCTCCTAGTTGCCATTTATGGCGTGTAAAGTTTCACCAGCAAAGATTCATTTATTTGGATTAGAACTATGTACGTGTCCATAGTAGGGACAATGGGGAGCCATAACTTTCCGTTAGAACTTGAGCAGGTGAGTTTTCATTATGAAAACAGAATGAGCCCTTGTGGCTGAGATACAGAACTCGGTGGGTTTTGGTTGTAGTGGAGAAGGAAGGACCAATCCTGGGTATTAAGATCTATTCAGTGAGCGATAGCCCAGGAGGGTGCATCTGTGCTTACTGATTTAGTAGCAGGCAGAAAGAAGACACAGGGACGCAGGGAGATGGGGAGTTAGTGGGATGAGAAAAGGGAAGTGAGTGTGAGGTCAGAGTGGAGGGCTGGTGACACTGAAACGTGGTTTGTTCATTAACTCAACTCCCAGGGTCCCAACCCTTTGGTGAACTACATTTTGAATTATTTTTCTCCACTTTTTTTTTAGTATTTAATTTTGTGTGTGTGTGTGTGTAGTTTGGCATTACCTTGTCTTTCTCTGGGCGTATTGGGTTGTGTCAGCATCACCTAGTTTGGACTAAGATCCAAAATTTCTGTTTAAAATGTCCTTGCCAATATTCAGGAAATTTGTACTTATTTTCAAAAGCCAAAAAGTCCTTCGGCAGTAATAGTGGAGTGTTTTGGAGCAAAAGGATTTAAAGGATATAGTGTGGCATCACTTCACCAAATGCTATTTCAGCTTCAGGCGTTGTACACAGAGACTGTGGGAAAGCAGTTCCAATGGTGGTTAATAAAGCTTGCTGCATTTTTGCACTTAACTATTAACTAAAGAGTTATAGATATTTAAACAGAATATCAAGTGGGAAAGCCAACTGTGTCCATGAACAAGGAGTAGTCAAGTAAACCATTCTGCAGACACCATCTGAGTTTCAATAATGAGAACCTTCAGTAAATGCCTGTGCTGGGAGAAATGTTTTATTAATGCCATGTTGCTGGTTGTTTTAGAAATGCTTTAAAAATGGCTCTTGAAACATCCATGAAACTGAGATGTATGAGGGGAAAGTGGGACTAACCAAAGAGTGTTGTCTGGGGCCTCTTCAGGCAAAGACCGGCCAGATGAGAAGATGCTGTGGATGCTGAGAATGGCTAAATAGGGGCACAGGGCACTCGGAGGGTGAGAAAGCAGGGCTCTGTGCCACAGGGGTCAACACTGTGATGGCTCATTTCTACAAGAGTAGGTATGTTTCCAGCATCCAGATTCTGTGCTATTTGTTTTCTTGTCTATCCCAATGCCAGTATTATAATACTCATATACTACCATTTTATAATAAATCTTGATACTGGGGGTATTTTTTTTTTTTTACAGAAGTTTAGACTAAGCTGAATAGGACAGCATTTAAACATAAGTAAAGAATGCTCCTCATTATACAAAGGCACCTTCCTCCCAAAATTTATTCTTTCTTTACTAAATTATTCTTAATATTTGCCTTTTGTTTTTCCATTGGAATTTTAGAAATTGTTTTAAGAATTGTAGGATGAACAGTTTGGCAAAACTTGTAGTCAGAGAATGAAATTACTATTTCTGAAACAAAAATGTTTTGGGGCTTAAGACACTAATGAGATACTTTGTGTGCGTGCTAAGTCTCTTCAGTTGTGTCTGACTCTTTGCAACCCTATGGACTGTAGCCCGCCAGGCTCCGCTATCCATGGATTCTTCAGGCAAGAGTACTGGAATGGGTTCCTATGCCCTCCTCCAGGGGACCTTTCCGACCCAGAGATCGAACCCACATCTCTCATGTCTCCTGCACTGGCAGGTGGGTTCTTTACCACTAGCGGCATACTATTCTACATGCCTATTGGAATGGTGAAAATTCAGAATGGTGACACACCAAATGGGGACGTGGAGCAATAGAAACTTTCATTCATTTTTGATGGTCATACAAAATAGCATAGCTGCTTTGGAAGACAGTTAGCAGTTTCTTACAAAATTAAGTATATTCCTACCACTCAGTCCAGCAACAGTGCTCCTTGGAATTTACTCAAATGAGTTAAAAATTTATTCCATACAAAAGGCTGCACACAAATACTTATTGTGGCTTTATTCATAGTTGCCAAATCTTAGAAGCAAGCTTAGGTGTCCTTTGGTGGGTGAATGGAGAAAAACTGGGTACATCCTGACAATGGGATATTATTTGGCAATAAAAGAAAGAGGCTATCAAGCCACAAAAGATATTCGGAGGAACTTTAATTGCATATTGTTAAGCAAAAGAAGCCAATCTGCAAAGGCTGTATACCATATATCTCTAAGTATATGACCTTCTAGAAAAGGTAAAACTATGGGGACAGTGATTTTAAGAGGTACTGTGGGAGAAATTAATTTTTAAAAAATGTTATTGGGGAATTTCCAGAATGAGACAATGAGATTGAACTAGATTGAGATGGATATCCCTGTTATTTGCTTTCAGAGCATCTTATTCTCACCCAGAATGTGAGATTTATGTTATCATATTTCAGTTCTTGCTGCCTTCTGTTTGGGTGTAAGCTTCTTAAAGGGAGTGCTCAGTTTTATTTTTTGCTTTATTGTAAGTGGTGGCAGAAAACTTGACTCTTTTGTGGTGTTCAAAACATTTGAGAATGTGTTATGCTAATTATACAATGTAATAAGAATCTAAAGAGGAAATGGGAGAAGTTTAAGGAAAAAAACCCTAATGCTCATTTGCATGAAGAAATGAAATAAAAATGAAACAATAAAACCCAAATTTTAATCCACAGTATATCTGCTATGACCACATTTTATGTTTAGACATGAGGATTTTACTTTTATAGGGTTCACTTACTCACAGAAAAATAAATTTGCAATTTGAATGTGCTGCAAATTGCCTTCTAGAAAGTATCTTCAGTTCAATTCCGTTCAGCCGTTGAGTCGTGTCCAACTCTTTGTGACCTTATGAATCGCAGCGCACCAGGCCTCCCCTGTCTATCACCAACTCCTAGAGTTCACTTAAACTCACATCCATCAAGTCAGTGATGCCATCCAGCCATTTCATCCTCTGTCATCCCCTTCTCCTCATGCCCCCAATCCCTCCCAGCATCAGAGTCTTTTCCAATGAGTCAACTCTTCACATGAGGTGGCCAAAGTACTGGAGTTTCAGCTTTAGCATCATTCCTTCCAAAGAAATCCCAGGGCTGATCTCCTTCAGAATGGACTGGTTGGATCTCCTTGCAGTCCAAGGGACTCTCAAGAGTTTTCTCCAACACCACAGTTCAAAAGCATCAATTCTTCGGTGCTCAGCCTTCTTCACAGTCCAGCTCTCACATCCATACGTGACCACAGGAAAAACCATAGCCTTGACTAGATGGATCTTAGTCGGCAAACTAATGTCTCTGCTTTTGAATATATATCTAGGTTGGTCATAACTTTTCTTCCAAGGAGTGAGCGTCTTAATTTCATGGCTGCAGTCACCATCTGCAGTGATTTTGGAGCCCCCAAAATAAAGCCTGACACTGTTTCCACTGTTTCCCCATCTATTTCCCATGAACTGATGGGACCAGATGCTATGATCTTTGTTTTCTGAATGTTGAGCTTTAAGCCAATTTTTTCACTTTCCTCCTTCACTTTCATCAAGAGGCTTTTTATTCCTCTTCACTTTCTGCCATAAGGGTGGTGTCATCTGCATATCTGAGGTTATTGATATTTCTCCCAGCAATCTTGATTCCAGCTTGTGCTTCTTCCAGCCCAGCATTTCTCATGATGTGCTCTGCATAGAAGTTAAATAAGCAAAGTGACAATATACAGCCTGTAGAGGCAAACAAGCTATTCTTCCTTAAAAAATATCTCTAAAATTTCTAACTTGAAAAATGTTAGTAAGCATTGCATTTAAAGGAAAATAATGGTGATGAGGCTTTTAGAGGAAAACACTTAGGTATACATTTGTTCCCTCTCCACCTATACTGTATTTAAATGCTGCCCAGCCAGTTTTCTCTGCCCTTGGAAATTCATTATTTTCCACAATGGCTTTCTGTTCTAGCCCCTTTTGATTTCCTTTTTTTTTCCTTTGGTATTCTCCAGTGAACCCCCTTCCTCCTCTACCCACTGCCACTAACTAACCAGGATTATCTCCCACTCAAAGATATCAGAAGATACCACAAGAGAGGGACAAGACATACCACTAATGGGAAAAATAGCATCAGAGCCCAGTTAACTCACAAGGGTTTAGTATTAATATATAGAAAGAACTTCTGTGAATAAATAAGAAAAAGGTAGACCATCCAGTAGAAAAAAGTGGGAAAGAAAGAATGGAAATGCTATTTAACACTGCAGAGAGTTCCCATAAAATTGGCAGAATCTAGTAAAACTGATAATATTGGGTGCAGCCAAAGATCTTAAGCTGTGGGAATGCCCATCTGCTGCTGCAGGAAATGCATTTTGGCACAATCCCTTTTGAAAACCTTTGAAAAACAACTTGTATTACCTAGTAAAGTGGAACATGACTATACCATATGATCCAGCCATTCTCCTATCAAGTACATGCTCTTGGGAAGATTTGATACCGGTGTATTAGAAGACAGATACCTGAATGTTTACAGCAGTAATATTTGTAACAGGAAAAACACTGGAAATACCGAAATGTTCATTTATTATTTTTTTTCAGTCAGCTAAGTTGTTTCTGAATCTTTGCGACCCCATGGATTCCAGCACCCCAGGCTTTCCAGTCCTTCTCTATCTCCCAGAGTTTGCTCAAACTCATGTCCACTGAGTCAGTGATGTCATCCAAATGTCTTATTCCTCTGTCACCCTCTCTCATCCCGTCCTCAATCTTTCCCAGCACCAGGGTCTTTTCTAATGAGTCATTTCTTCGCATTAGGTGGCCAAAGTATTGGAGCTTCAACTTCAGCATCAGTCCTTCCAATGGATATTCAGGGTTGATTTCCTTTAGGATTGACTTGTTTGATCTCCTTACTGTCCAAGGGACTCTCAGAAGTCTTCTCCAGCACCATCAATTCTTTGGTGCTTATCCTTCTTTATGGTCCAGCTCTCATATCTGTACATGGCTACTGGAAAATATGATAGCCTTGACTATATGGACCTTTGTTGGCAAAGCGATGTCTCTGCTTTTGAATATGCTGTCTAGGTTTGTTATAGCTTCAGTTCCAAGGAGCAAGTGTCTTTTATTTTCATGGCTGCAGTCACTGTCTTCAGTGATTTTGGAGCCCAAGGAAATAAAATCTGTCACTGTTTCCACTTTTTCCCCATCTATTTTCCATGAAGTGATTGGACAGGATGCCACGATCTTAATTTTTTGAATGTTGAGTTTCAAGCTTTCAAGCTAGCTTTTTCACTCTCCTCTTTCATCCTCATCAAGACTCTCTTTAGTTCCTCTTCACTTTCTGTCATTTGAGTGGTATCATTTCCATATTGGAGGTTGTTGATATTTTTACTGGTAATCTTGTTTCCAGCTTGTGATTCATCCAGCCAGGCATTTTGAATGATGTATTACTCTGCACATAAAAGTTAAATAAGCAGCGTGACAATATACATCCTTGATGAACTCCTTTCCCAGTTTTGTCCCATGTCTAGTTCTGTTGCTTTTTAACCTGCGTACAGGTTTCTCAGGAAACAGGTAAGGTGGTCTGGTATTCCTATCTCTTAGAATTTTCCACAGTTTGTGGTGATCCATACAATCAAAGGCTTTAGTGTAGTCAATGAAGATGTTTTTCTGGAATTCCCTTGCTTTCTCTATGATCCAATGAATGTTGGCAATCTCTTGTTCCTGCACCTTTTCTAAACTCAGTTTGTACATTTGGAAGTTCTCAATTCATGTACATCTGAAGCCTAGTTTGAATTATTTTGAGCATAACTTTGCTGGCATATGAAATGAGGGCAATTTTACGGTAGTGTGAACATTCTTTGGCATTGCCCTTCTTTGGTATTGGAATGAGAACTGATTTTTCAAATCCCGTGGCCACTGCTGAGTTTTCCAAATTTGCTGACATAGTGAGTGCAGCACTTTAATAGCATCACCTTTTAGGATTTGAAATAGCTCAGTTGGGATTTCATCTCCTCCACTAGCTGTGTTTGCAATAATACTTCCTAAGGCCCACTTGACTTCACACTCCAGGATGTCTGGCTCTTTAGGGGAGTGACCATATCACTGTGGTTATCTGGATCATTAAGAGCTTCCTTCTATGTACTCTTGCCACGACTTATTAAACTCTTCTGCTTCTGTTAGGTCCTGTCGTTTCTGTCCTTTATTGTGCCCATCCTTGCATGAGATATTCCCTTGATATCTCCAATTTTCTGGATCATATCTCTAGTCTTTCCCATTCTGTTGTTTTCTTCTATTGCTTTGCACTGTTCATATATGAAGACTTTCTTATCTCTCCTTGTCATTCCCTGGAACTCTGCATTCATCTTTCTCTTTGTCCCTTACTTTTCACTTCTCTTCTTTCCTCAGCTCTTTGAAAACCTCTTCCGACAATCACTTTGCCTTTTTGCATTTCTCTTTATTTGGGATGGTTTTAGTCAATGTCATGAACCTCTGTCCATAATTCTTCAGTCACTCTTGTCTATCAGATCTAATCCCTTGAATCTATTTGCCACCTCCACTGTACAATCATAAAGGATTTGATTTAGATCATACCAGAATGGCGTAGGGTTTCCCCTACTTTCTTCAATTTAAGCCTTGAGTTCACAATAAGTAACTCTTGATCTGAGCCACAGTCAGTTCCATGTCTTGTTTTCGCTGACTGTATAGGGCTTCTCCCTCTTTGACTGCAAAGAACATAATCAATCTGATTTCAGCATTGACAATATAGTGATGCCCATGTGTAGAGTTGCCTTTTGTGTTGCTGGAAAGGATGTCTGCTGTGACCAGCATGTTCTCTTGAAAAACTCTATTAGCTTTAGCCCTACTTCATTTTGTACTCCAAGGTGAAACTTGCCTATTACTCCAGATATCTCTCTTGACTTCCTAATTTTGCATTCCAGTTCCCTATGATGGAAAGGATATATATATATATATATTTTTTTTTTTTTTCTGCTGTTAGTTCTAGAACATCTTGTAGGTCTTCATAGAACTATGCAACTTCAGCTTCTTCGGCATTAATGTTTGGGGCATAGACTGAGATTACTGTGATATTGAATAGTTTGCCTTGAAAATGAACTGAGATCATTCTGTTATTTTCAAGATTGCACCCAAGTTCTCCATTTTGGACTCTTTTGTTGACTATGATGAATGCTCCATTTCTTCTAAGGGATTCTTGCCCACAGTAGTAGGTATAATAGTCACCTGAATTAAATTCTTCCATTCCTGTCCATTTTTGTTCACTGATTCCTAAGATGTTAATGTTCAATCTTGCCATCTCCTGCTTGACCACATCCAATTTACCTTGATTCGTGGACCTAACATTCCAGGTTCCTATGCAATATTGTTCTTTACAGCATCAGACTTTACTTTTACCATGATACATCCAAAACTGAGCATCATTTCTTCTTTGACTCAGCTACTTAATTCTTTCTGGAGCTATTAGTAATTGCCCTCTGCTCTTCCCCAATAGCATATTGGACAACATATTGGACCTTATGACCTGGGGGCTCATCTTTCAGTATTATTTATTTTTCCATTTTCATTCTGTTCATGGGGTTCTCCAGGCAAGAAGCTAGAGTGGGTTGTGATTTCTTCCTCCAGGGGATCATGTTTTTTCAGAACTCTCTCCTATGACCCATCCATCTTTGGTGGCCCTGCACAGCATTGCTTGTAACTTTGAGTTACAAAAGTCCCTTCACCATAACAAGGATGTGATCCTTGAAGATCATGATGGGATCCTTGAACATCATGATGGGATCCCTGAAGATCATCACTTCCCTGTGATGAAAGGGAAGTCTTCATCAAGATGGATAAATAAGTATGGAAAAATTACACAGTAAATTACTACACTGCAGTGAAAATGAATCCACTTCAGTACATACATGACATGAATGATCTTAAAGGTATAAACCTGAACAAAAGAATAAAGTTTGAGAAAAAGAGACACAGTATTATTTCACTACAGATGTTCAAACACAGGGACACACAGGTTGTAAAGATTGAGACATTAACTAGTGGTTGATTACAATTTCAGGACAGTAGTCACTGACTGAGAAGAGCAAGAAGGGATTCAATCAGTGAGAGCACAGAGTGGCTTGTGGGGGTAGGATTATTTTATTTCTTGATATGGGTAGTAGGTATATGACTGTTTGGTTTATTTAAAAGGTACAGAAGCATTCTATATAAACTTGCATCTAAGTTATATTTTATAATTTTAGCAAAAGACATGTATATGTGGGGCAGTAACTTCCCTCAGATCCATGGTCAGCTTGATTTGACCTTGATGCCATTAACTGTGTTCTTTTATTTCAGACCTTTCTCTTCCACTCAGTGGGCAGCTGCTTATTTATGCCTTTTCAATTTCCTTCTTTCTCCTTCAGTATTCTTCTGTCTCCCTCACTCTTTAGTATTCTGATTGCAGGCCACCAACCTGGGAGCCTATCTCAGTATTGTCCCTCCCGGATCTGGACAGCAGTAAAATACAGAAAAGAAATGGTTCATACCTAGGCAAGAACTGAATTCAGTTCTCCCAATTCTCTGCATTGGGAGCACAGAGTCTTGACCACTGGACCACCTGGAAAGTCCCTTAAAAGTTTTTGAACAGGGTAAATCTTTTGTGGTATTCTTAGGTCAATAAAATAAAAAAAATTAACAATCAAAAATCAAATTATTATTAAAGTAAAAATCAATTTTATGTTGCTGAAAAAATATGCTATGGCATTATAATGGGTAGTTGAGGATTTGTTTAAATAAAATGGTAATGTAACCATCTAAACCAGTCTCTTTTTCACTTTACATGCTTTGTCAGCTCATAGAGCAAATATCCTGGGGAGCTGATTTTGTTATCTCTTTTAGCTACTCAATAACAATATTGCTGGACTGACCTAAAAGGGAAGGAAATATCAGAACTCCCAAATGTCAAAGCTGCTCTAGAAGGATAAAAATGTTTATGATTGCTGAGTCAGGGGAAGGAAAGGGGAAGAGATAGTTAGGGAGTTTGGGATGGACGTGTACACACTGCTATATTTAAAATGGATTAGCAACAGGTACCTACTGTATAGCACAGGGAACTCTGCTCAATGTTACATGGCAGTCTGGATGGGAGGGGAGTTGGGGGGAACGGATATGTGTAAATGAATGTTGGAGTCACCTCATTGTTCACCTGAAACTATCACCATTTTGATATCAGCTATACCCCAATACAAAATAAAATGGTTTTAAAAATTACTTAAGAATGGGAAAAAAATAATGAAATGTAACAATTGTGAATGTTTATAAAGAGCTGTTGCAGATTCTGGAGGCAGTTTCCAGAGTTCTAAGGGTATGCTGAATAATCTGAACATTGTGGAACTAGGTGCATTAACCTCAAGGTGATTCTTTTGGAAAAGAAAGCTTTCATTTGATTGGTGAACCATAGTTCAAAAAATTTCCCAGTTTCTAGGACTATATTTGTCTTTATGTTCATGGATCATTTCTTAAGCAATTGTGACAGGAGAGTATGGAAAAAGAGGCTTGGGCCCATGCTGAGGCACTTATTGATCAGCTAGAAAAAGAGCTCATTAGAATATTCAAAATAAGATTCATAAGGATGATTCTGGTTCTTGAAACTTACCTTCTTTATCTTCCAATAATCAGATTCTTGATCATTAAAACCTAAATACACCTCTTTTTTTATTTATTCACTTATCAATTCATTTCTTTTTTCCCCATTTCCTCAAGTACGAACACCTTCTAAGAGCCAGCACTCTTCTCTGTACAAGAGTTTACCAGGAAGCCAGAGGGAATGGCATCTGCCATTACATGGCAAGTCAAACTTTATCTGTATCTCTTTCATGGCAATCACTAGAGTTTAATTGGAGAAGGCAGTGCCACCCCACTTGAGTACTCTTGCCTGGAAATCCCATGGATGGAGGAGCCTGGTAGGCTGCAGTCCATGGGGTCGCTAAGAGTCAGACATGACTTAGTGACTTCACTTAATTTTCACTTTCATGCATTGGAGAAGGAAATGGCAACCCACTTCAGTGTTCTTGCCTGGAGAATTCCAGGGACAGGGGAGCCTGGTGAGCTGCCATCTATGGGGTTGCACAGAGTCGGACACAACTGAGTGATTTCACTTTCCCTTTTCATTTTCATGCATTGGAGAAGGCATGGCAACCAACTCCAGTGTTCTAGCATGGAGAATCCCAGGGATGGGGGACCCTAGTGGGCTGCCGTCTATGAGGTTGCACAGAGTCGGACACGACTGAAGCGATTTAGCAGCAGCAGCAGCAGACTTGTTACCTGTTTAGACTGTGTGGATCACAATAAACTGTGGAAAATTCTGAAAGAGATGGGAATACCAGACCACCTAACCTGCCTCTTGAGAAATCTGTATGCAGGTCAGGAAGCAACAGTTAGAACTGGACATGGAACAACAGACAGGTTCCAAATAGGAAAGGAGTACGTCAAGGCTGTACATTGTCACCCTGCTTATTTAACTTCTATGCAGAGTACATCATGAGAAATGCTGGACTGGAAGAAGCACAAGCTGAAATCAAGATTGCCAGGAGAAATATCAATCACCTCAGATATGCAGATGACACCACCCTTATGGCAGAAAGTGAAGAGGAACTAAAAGCCTCTTGATGAAAGTGAAAGAGGAAAGCGAAAAAGTTGGCTTAAAGCTCAATATTCAGAAAATGAAGATCATGGCATCTGTTCCCATCATTTCATGGGAAATAGATGGGGAAACAGTGGAAACAGTGTCAGGCTTTATTTTTGGGGGCTCCAAAATCACTGCAGATGGTGACTGCAGCCATGAAATTAAGATGCTCACTCCTTCTATGGCTGATTCGTGTCAATGTATGGCAAAACAAATACAGTATTGTAATTAAAAAAATAAATAAATTAAAATTAAAAAAATAAAAAAAAATAAAACTCAACATTCAGAAAACTAAAAAAAAAAAATGTAGCAGTGTGTATATGACATAGAGTGAGTACTTTTTAAATAAAATGTTTTAGAACCTGGAAAAAAAAATAAAATAAATTCTAAGTTAAAAAAAAAAAGAAAAGAAAAGTTATGACCAACCTAGATATATATTCAAAAGCAGAGACATTAGTTTGCCGACTAAGATCCGTCTAGTCAAGGCTATGGTTTTTCCTGTGGTCATGTATGGATGTGAGAGTTGGACTGTGAAGAAGGCTGAGCGCTGAAGAATTGATGCTTTTGAACTGTGGTGTTGGAGAAGACTCTTGAGAGTCCCTTGGACTGCAAGAAGATCCAACCAGTCCATTCTGAAGGAGATCAGCCCTGGGATTTCTTTGGAAGGAATGATGCTAAAGCTGAAACTCCAGTACTTTGGCCACCTCATGTGAAGAGTTGACTCATTGGAAAAGACTCTGATGCTGGGAGGGATTGGGGGCATGAGGAGAAGGGGATGACAGAGGATGAGATGGCTGGATGGCATCATGGACTCGATGAACGTTAAGTCTGACTGAACTCCTGGAGATGGTGATGGACAAGGAGGCCTGGCGTGCTACAATTCATAGGGTCGCAAAGAGTCGGACACGACTGAGCGACTGAACTGAACTGAATTGATTGATGTGTATTAATAAAGAATACCATTATATGAAATAGCAGTAGAGGAAATTTTTTAGCTCCCTTAAATATCTCTTTATGCCAAATAATGACTCAATGAAGTAAAGATTAGAAATTTTCTCTATATTTTGAGTTATTTTAGAAAATAGTTTTGTTACATGTGCATAAACTAGCTTTGAGGAAGAAGAGTGCGTAGGTAAATATTTTAAAGATTTGAAGTGAATAGACACAAAGTTTAGGGAACCAAGGAAAGCTAATATCTGCTGAAAGTGTCCTCTATTGAAGCACATTCCCACATTTTAAAAAATTAATTAATTTATTTTAATTTTAGGCTAATTACTTTACAGTATTGTAGTGGTTTTTGCCCTACATTGATATGAATCAGCCATGAGTATACGTGTGTTTCCCATCCTGAAGCCACCTCCCACCAATCCCTCCCCATCCCATCCCTCAGGTCATCCCATTCCACCGGCCCTGAGCATCCTGTCTCATCCATCGAACCTGGGCGTGTGATCTGTTTCACATATGGTAATATACATGTTTCAATGCTATTCTCTCAAATCATCCCACACTTGCCTTCTCCCACAGAGTCCAAAAGTCTGTTCTTTATATCTGTGTCTCTTTTGCTGTCTTGCAAATAGGGTCATCATTACCATCTTTCTAAATTCCATATATATGCGTTAATATGATTATATTGGTGTTTTTCTTTCTGACTTTCTCCATTCTGTATAATAGGCTCCAGTTTCAACCAGCTTGTTAGAACTGATTCAAATGTTATATTTTAAATAGCCAAGTAATATTCCATTGTGTATATGTACCATGCCTTTCTTATCCAGTATGTGAAGTCAAGTGGGCCTTAGGAAGCATCACTACGACAAAGCTAGTGGAGGTGATGGAATTCCAGTGGAGCTATTTCAAATCCTAAAAGATGATGCTGTGAAAGTGCTGCACTCAATATGTCAAAAAATTTGGAAAACTCAGCAGTGGCCACAGGACTGGAAAAGTTCAGTTTTCATTCCAGTCCCAGACAAAGGAAATGCCAAAGAATGCTCAGACTACCACACAATTGCACTCATCTCACACGTTAGTAAAGTAATGCTCAAAATTCTCCAAGCCAGGCTTCAGCAATATGTGAACCGTGAACTTCCAGATGTTCAGGCTGGTTTTAGAAAAGGCAGAGGAACCAGAGATCAAATTGCCAGCATCCGCTGGATCATCGAAAAAAGCAAAAGAGTTTCAGAAAAACGTCTATTTCTGCTTTATTGACTATGCCAAAGACTTTGACTGTGTGGATCACAATAAACGGTGGAAAATTCTGAAAGAGATGGGAATACCAGGCCACCTGACCGGCCCCTTGAGAAACCTGTATGCAGGTCAGGAAGCAACAGTTAGAACTGGACATGGAACAACAGACTGGTTCCAAATAGGAAAAGGAGTACGTAAAGGCTGTATATTGTCACCCTGCTTATCTAACTTATATGCAGAGTACATCACGAGAAACACTGGGCTGTAAGAAGCATAAGCTGAAATCAAGATTGCCGGGGGAAATATCAATAACCTCAGATATGCAGATGATACTACCCGTATGGCAGAAAGTGAAGAGCAACTAAAAAGCCTCTTGATGAAAGTGAAAGAGGAGAGTGAAAAAGTTAGCTTAAAGCTCAACATTCAGAAAACTAAGATCATGGCATCCAGTCCCATCACTTCATAGATGGGGAAACAGTGCCTGACTTTATTTTTCTTGGCTCCAAAATCACTGCAGATGGTGACTGCCACCATGAAATTAAAAGATGCTCACTCCTTGGAAGAAAAGTCATAGCCAACCTAGACAGCATATTAAAAAGCAGACATTACTTTGTCAATAAAGGTCTGTCTAATCAAGGCTATGGTTTTTCCAGTAGTCATGTATGGATGTGAGAGTTGGACTGTGAAGAAAGCTGAGCACTGAAGAATTGATGCTTTTGAACTGTGGTGTTGGAGAAGACTCTTGAGAGTCCTTTGGACTGCAAGGAGATCCAACCAGTCCATCCATAACAAGATCAGTCCTGGAAGGACTGATGTTGAAGCTGAAACTCCAATACTTTGGCTACCTGATGCAAAGAGCCGACTCATTTGAAAGACCCTGATGCTGGGAAAGATTGAGGGGAGGAGGTGAAGGGGACAACAGAGAATGAGATGGTTGGATGGCATCATCAACTGAATGGACATGAGTTTGTGTAAACTCTGGGAGTTGGTGATGGACAGGGAGGCCTGGTGTGCTGCGGTTCATGAGGTCGCAAAGAGTCGGACACGACTGAGTGACTGAACCGAATTGAACCACAGCTTTCTTATCCATTCATCTGCTGATGGACATCTAGGTTACTTCCATGTCCTAGCTATTGTAAACAGTGCTGCAGTGAACACTGGAGTACATGTGTCTCTTTCAATTCTGGCCTTCTCGGTGTGTATGCCCAGCAGTGGGATTGCTGGGTCACAATGCAGTCTATTTCCAGCTTTTTAAGGAATCTCCACACTGTTCTCCATAGTGGCTGTACTAGTTTGCATTCCCACCAACGGTGTAAGAGGGTTCCCTTTTCTCTGCACCCTCTCCAGCATTTATTGCATGCAGACTTTTTGATAGCAGCCATTCTGACTGACATGAGATCGTACCTTACTGTGGTTCTGATTTGCATTTCTCTGATAATGAGTGATGTTGAGCATCTTTTCATGTGTTTGTTAGCCATCTGTACGTCTTCTTTGGAGAAATGTCTGTTTAGTTCTTTGACCCATTTTATAACTGGGTCATTTATTTTTCTGGAATTGAGCTGTGTGATCTGCTTGTATATTTTTGAGATTAATTCTTTGTCAGTTGCTTCATTTGCTATTATTTTCTCCCATTCTGAAGGCTGTCTTTCAACCTTGCTTATAGTTTCCTTCATTGTGCAAAAGCTTTTAAGTTTAATTAGGTCCCATTTGTTTATTTTTGCTTTTATTTCTGTTACTCTTGGAGGTGGGCCATAGAGGATCCTGCTGTGCTTTACGTCAGAGAGTGTTTTACTTATGTTTTCCTCTAGGAGTTTTATGGTTTCTGGTCTTACATTTAGATCTTTAATCCATTTTGAGTTTTTTTTTGTGTGTGTGTGGTGTTAGAAAGTGTTCTAGTTTCATTCTTTAACATGTGGTTGACCAGTTTTCCCAGCACCACTTGTTAAAGAGATTGTCTTTTCTCCATTGTATATTCTTGCCTCCTTTGTCAAAGATAGGGTGTCCATAGGTGTATGAATTTATCTCTGGGCTTTCTGTTTTGTTCCATTGATCTATATTTCTGTCTTTGTGACAGTGTCATACTGACTTTGTGGTATAGTCTGAAGTCAGGCAGGTGGATTCTATAGTTCCATTCTTCTTTCTCAAGATTGCTTTGATTATTGAGATTTGTATTTCCATGCAAACTGTGAAATTATTTGTTCTCGTTCTGTGGAAAATACCAATGGTAGCTTGATAGGGATTACATTGAATCTATAGATTGCTTTGGGTAGTATACTCATTTTCATTATATTGATCCTTGTGATCCATGAACGTGGTATATTTCTCCATCTATTTATGTCATCTTTGATTTCTTTCACCAGTGTTTTATAGTTTTCTATATATAGGTCTTTTGTCTCTTCAGGTAGAATTATTCCTAAGTATTTTATTCTTTTCAACGTAATTGGGAATGGAATTGCTTCCTTAATTTCTCTTTCTGTTTTCTCATTGTTAGTGTATAGGAATGCAATGGATTTCTGTGTGTTAATTTTATATCCTGCAACTTTACTATATTCTTTGTTTAGCTCTAGTGTTTCCTGGTGGTGTCTTTAGGGTTTTCTATGTAGAGGATCATGTCATCTGCCAACAGTGCGAGTTTTACTTCTTTTCCAATCTGGATTCCTTTTATTGCTTTTTTTTTCTCTGATTGCTGTGGCTAAAGCCTCTAAAACTATGTTGAATATAGTGATGAGTGTAGGGACCCTTGTTTTGTTTCTAACTTTAAGGGAAATGCTTTCAAGTTTTCACTACTGAGGATAATGTTTGCTGTGGGTTTATCATGTATGGCTTTTATTATGTTGAGGTATGTTCCTTCTATGCCTGCCTTCTGGAGGGTTTTTATCACAAATGGATGTTGAATTTTGTCAGAAAGCTTTCTCTGCATCTATAGCGATAATCATATGGTTTTTATCTTTCAATTTGTTAATGTGGTGTATCACATTGATTGATTTGCAAATATTCAAGAATCCTTGCATCTCTGGGATAAAGCCCACTTAGTCATGATGTATGATCTTTTTAATATTTTGTTGGATTCTGTTTGGTAGAATTTTGTTAAGGATTTTTGCATCTATGTTCATCAGTAATATAGGCCTGTAGTTTTCTTTTTTGTGGCATCTCTGTCTGGTTTTGGTATTAGGGTAATGGTGGCCTCATAGAATGAGTTTGGCAGTTTGCCTTCCTCTGCAATGTTCTGGAAGAGTTTGAATAGGATAGGTGGTGTTAGCTCTTCTCTACATTTTTGGTAGAATTCACCTGTGAAGCCATCTGGTCCTGGGCTACTGTTTGTTGGAAGATAATTGATTACAGTTTTGATTTCTGTGCTGGTGATGCATCTGTTAAAATTTTCTAGTTCTTCCTGGTTCACTTTTGGAAGGTTATATTTTTCTAAGAATTTTTCCATTTCTGCCAAGTTGTCCATTTTATTGGTATATAGTTGCTAATAATAGTTTCTTATGATCCTTTGTATTTCTGTGTTGTGATTTCTCTATTTTCATTTCTAATTTGATAGATTTGGTTCTTTTCCCTTTTCTTCTTGATGAGTCTGTTTAATGATTTGTCTATTTTATTTATCTTCTCGAAGAACCAGCTTTTGGCTTTGTTGATTTTTGCTATAGTCTTCTTTGTTTCTTTTCATTTATTTCTGCCCTAATTTTTATGATTTCTTTCCTTCTACTAACCCTGAGGTTCTTCATTTCTTCTTTTTCTAATTGCTTTATGTGTAAAGTTAGGTTATTTATTTGTTTTTTTTCCTCTTGTTTCTTGAGGTAAACCTGTATTGCTATGAACCATCCGCTTTAGTTCAGTTCAGTTCAGTTGCTCAGTTGTGTCCAACTCTTTGTGACCCCATGAACTGCAGCCCGCCAGGCCTCCCTGTCCATCACCAACTCCTGGAGCTCACTCAGACTCACATCCATTGAATCAGTTATGCCATCCAGCCATCTCATCCTCTGTTGTCCCCTTCTCCTCCTGCCCCCAATCCCTCCCAGCATCAGAGTCTTTTCCAATGAGTCAGCTCTTCGCACGAGGTGGCCAAAATACTGGAGTTTCAGCTTTAGCATCATTCCTGCCAAAGAAATCCCAGGGCTGATCTCCTTCAGAATGCACTGGTTGGATCTCCTTGCAGTCCAAGGGACTCTCAAGAGTTTTCTCCAACACCACAGTTCAAAAGCATCAATTTTTTGGTGCTCAGCCTTCTTCACAGTCCAACTCTCACATCCATACATGACCACAGAAAAAACCATAGCCTTGACTAGATGGACTTTTGCTGGCAAAGTAATGTCTCTGCTTTTGAATATGCTATCTAGGTTGGTCATAACTTTTCTTCCAAGGAGTAAGCGTCTTTTAATTTCATGACTGCAGTCACCATCTGCAGTGGTTTTTGAGCCCCCCACCCCAAAATAAAGTCTGACACTGTTTCCACTGTTTCCCCATCTATTTCCCATGAAATGATGGGACCAGATGCCATGATCTTCATTTTCTGAATGTTGAGCTTTAAGCCAACTTTTTCACTCTCCTCTTTCACTTTCATCAAGAGGCTTTTTAGTTCCTCTTCACTTTCTGCCACAAGGGTGGTGTCATCTGCATATCTGAGGTGATTGATATTTCTCCTGGCAATCTTGATTCCAGCTTGTGCTTCTTCCAGTCCAGCATTTCTCATGATGTACTCTGCATAGAAGTTAAATAAGCAGGGTGATAATATACAGCCTTGATGTACTCCTTTGCCTCCTTAAATCTATTTCTCACTTCCACTGTATAATCATAAGGGATTTGATTTAGGTCATACCTGAATGGTCTAACTGTTTTCCCTACTTTCTTCAATTTGAATCTGAATTTGGTAATAAGGAGTTCATGATCTGAGCCACAGTCAGCCCCTGGTCTTTTTGTTGTTGTTGTTGACTGTATAGCGCTTCTCCTCTTTGGCTGCAAATAATATAATCAATCTGATTTTGGTGTTGACCATCTGGTGATGTCCATGTGTAGAGTCTTCTCTTGTGTTGTTGGAAGAGGGTGTTTGCTATGACCAGTGCATTTTCTTGGCAAAACTCTATTAATCTTTGCCCTACTTCATTCTACATTCCAAGGCCAAATTTGCCTGTTACTCCAGGTGTTTCTTGACTTCCCTATTTTTGCATTCCAGTCACCTATAATGAAAAGGACATCTTTTTTGGGTGTTAGTTCTAAAAGGTCTTGTAGGTCTTCATAAAACCATTCAACTTCAGCTTCTTCAGCGTTACTGGTTAGGGCATAGACTTGGATAACTGTGATATTGAATGGTTTGCCTTGGAGATGAACAGAGATCATTCTGTCGTTTTTGAGATTGCATCCAAGTATTGCATCTTGGACTCTTTTGTTGACCATGAAATCTGAGGGATTCCTGCCCACAGTAGTAGATATAATGGTCATCTGAGTTAAATTCACCCATTCCAGTTCATTTTAGTTTGCTGATTCCTAGAATGTCAACGTTCACTCTTGCCATCTCTTGTTTGACCACTTCCAATTTGCCTTGATTCATGGACCTGACATTCCAGGTTCCTATGCAATATTGCTCTTTACAGCGTTGGACCTTGCTTCTATCACCAGTCACATCCACAGCCTTCCCATTAGCACTGCTTTTACTGAATCACATAGATTCTGGGTTGTTTTGTTTTTGTTTTCATTCATTTCTATGCATAATTTGATTTCTTTTTGATTTATTCTGTGATTTGTTGATTATTCAGAAGCATGTTGTTTAGCCTCCATATGTTTGTATTTTTGATAGTTTTTTTCCCCCTATAGTTGACATCTAATCTTACCACATTGTGATCAGAAAAGATGCTTGAAATGATTTTCTTTTTTTTTTTTTTTTTTTTTTGAATTTACCAAGGCTCAGGATGTGATCTATCCTGGAGATTGTTTCATGTGCACTTGAGAAAAAGGTGAAATTCATTGTTTTGGGGTGAAATGTCCTATAGATATTAATTCGGTCTAACTGGACCGATGTATCATTTAAAGCTTGTCTTTCCTTGATAATTTTCTGTTTAGTTAATCTATCCATAGGTGTGAGTGGAGCATTAAAGTCTTCCACTATTATTGTGTTGCGGTTAATTTCCCCTTTCATACTTGCTAGCATTTGCCTTACATATTGTGGTGCTCCTATGTTGAGTGTATATATATTTGTAATTGTTATATCTTCTTCTTGGATGGATCCTTTGATCATTATGTAGTGTCCTTCTTTGTCTCTTTTCATAGCCTTAATTTCAATGTCTATTGTATCTGATATGAATACTGCTACTCCTGCTTTCTTTTCATCTCCATTTGCATGGAATATCTTTTTCCAGTCTTTCACTTTCAGTCTGTATGTGTCCCTTGTTTTGAGGTGGGTCTCTTGTAGACAGCATATATTGGGGTCTTGTTTTTGTATCCATTCAGCCAGTCTTTGTATTTTGGTTGGGGCATTCAACACATTTACATTTGGGGTAATTACTGATAAGTATGATCCTGTTGCCATTTACTTTATTGCTTTGGGTTCAAGTTTATAAACCTTTTTTGTGTTTCCTGTCTAGAGAAGATCCTTTAGCATTTGCAGAAGGGCTGATTTGGTGGTGCTGAATTCTCTCAGCTTTTGCATGTCTGTAAAGCTTTTGATTTCTCCTTCATATTTGAATAAGATCCTTGCTGGGTACAGTAATCTGGGTTGTTGGTTTTTCTCTTTCATCACTTTAAGTATGTCCTGCCATTCCTTTCTGGCCTGAAGAGTTTTTATTGAAAGATCAGCTGTTATCCTTATGGGAATCCCCTTGTGTGTTATTTGTTGCTTTTCTCTTGCTGCTTTTAATACTTGCTCTCTGTGTTTGATCTTTGTTAGTTTTTTTAATATGTGTCTTGGGGTGTTTTGCCTTGGGTTTATCCTGTTTGGGACTCTCTGGATTTCTTGGACTTGGGTGGCTATCTTCCCCATTATAGGAAGTTTTCAACTATTATCTTGTCAAGTATTTTCTCATGGCCTTTCTTTTTGCCTTCTTCTGAGACTCCTATTATTCAAATGTTGGGGTGTTTAACGTTGTCCCAGAGGTCTCAGATTGTCCTCATTTCTTTTAATTCTTTTTTCTTTTTTCCTCTCTGCTACATTTATTTCCACCATTCTATCTTCGACCTCACTTATCCTATCTTCTGCCTCAGTTATTCTACTGTTGGTTCTCTCCAGAGTGCTTTTGATCACAGTTTTGCATTTTTCATTATTGATTGACTCTTCTTTATTTCTTCTTGTTCCTTGTTAAGCATTTCTTACATCTTCTCAGTCCTTGTCTCTAGTCTATTTTATCTGTAACTCCGTTTTTTTTCCTAAGATTTTGGATCATCTTTACTATAATTATTCAGAATTATTTTTCAGGTAGACTCTCTGTCTCCTTCTCTTTGGTTTGGTGGGCATTTATCATATTCCTTTACTTGCCAAATATTTCTCTGTCTTTTCATTTTGTTCAGATTGCTGTGTTTGGGGTGGCCTTTCTGTATGCTGGAAGTTTGTGGTTCGTCTTTATTGTGGAGGTTCATTCCTGTGGGCAGGGTTAGATGAATGGCTTGTTAAGATTTCCTGGTTAGGAAGCTTGGATTGGTGTTCTGGTGGGTGGAGCTGGATCTCTTCTCTCTGGAGTGCAATGAAGTGTTCAGTAGCGAGTTTTGAGGTGTCTAGGGGTTTGGTGTGATTTGGGGCAGCCTGTATTTTAATGCTCAGGGCGATGTTCCTGTATTGCTGGAGAATTAGCGTGGTCTGTCTTGCTCTGGAACTTGTTGGCTCTTGGGTGGAGCTTGGTTTCAGTATAGGTATGGAGGCTTTTGGATGAGCTCTTGTCGATTAATGTTCCCTGGTGTCAGGAGTTTTCTGGTGTTCTCAAGATTTGGATTTAAGCCTCCTGTGGTTTTCGGTCTTATTCTTACAGTAGCCTCAAGACTTCTCCATCCATACAGCACAGATGATAAAACATCTAGGTTAATGGTGAAAATATTCTCCACAGTGAGGGACACCCAGAAAAGTTCACAGAGTTACATGGAGAAGTGAAGAGGGAGGAGGGAGATAGAGGTGACCAGGAGGAAAAGAGGGGCAATCAAAAGGGGAGAGAGCACTATAGCCAGTAATCAATTCCCTGCTGCTGCTGCTAAGTCCCTTCAGTCGTGTCTGACTCTGTGCGACCCCATAGACGGCAGCCCACCAGGCTCCCCATCTGTGGGACTCTCCAGGCAAGAACACTGGAGTGGGTTGCCATTTCCTTCTCCAATGCGAGAAAGTGAAAAGTAAAAGTGAAGTCGCTCAGTCGTGTCTGACTCTCAGCGACCCCATGGACTGCAGCCCACCAGGCTCCTCCATCCATGGATTTCCCAGGCAAGAGTACTGGAGAGGGGGTGCCATTGCCTTCTCCAAATCAATTCTCTATGTGCACTCAATAGTCTGGAACACTCAGAGAGGTTCACAGAGTTACATAAAGAAGAGAAGAGGGAGGAAGGAGATAGAGGTGATAGAGTCGAAAGGGGGAGAGACCAGTCTAGCTAGTAATCAGTTCCCTAAGTGTTCTCCACAGCCCAGAACACCCAGAGAGATTCACAGAGGTGAGCAGAGAAGAGAAGGTGGAGGGAGGAGATTGAGGTGACCTGGGGGAGAAAAGGGAGAGTCAAAAGGGGGAGAGAGCAATTAAGCCAGTAATCACACCCATAAGTAAAAAAGGGTACTGAAGATTAGATTCTTAAAGGTACAAAATTGATAACAAATACCAAAAGCAAAAATTAAAAGTCTAGAGTGTCAGGAAGCTTTTAACAGGAGGCTTCTTGTGTGCTGTTTTGGATCTGTCATGAATCCTCTGTTCCTTATTGATTCCTGAATATTCAGGAATTAAGTGGAGTGGCAAACGTTTCCGGGGCTGAGGAACGCATGCATTTCCTTCCTTAGTTTTCCCATACGGTGATAAGTAACTATTTATGACCCTCTTCCTTTTTATGAGCCATTCAGTAAAAGTGATTGTTTACAACCCTCTCTTTGATATGGATTGCCTTATGTTTCCTTGATAATTTGTAAGTCTGGACTTTTGATCTTTATCTTTGCTGAAAATAGCTACCTTGTAAGACAGTATGTATGCCCACACTATGTTGAATAAAACACCCTGTTCCATCAGAGCTTGGGTCCCTGTGTCTGTCTGTCTTCCTCTCTTTCTCTCCCTCTCTCTCTCTGGCTAATTCTCTGGAGCATGGAAACTTGTGCTCACTCTCTTGCTCGGGCTTCTAAGACCCTCTAGAGAAGGTGCACTGTGCCTTCACCCCCCTCGAGAGGACGCCCAGTGCCTTCAAGAGTGATGCGGGCTCTGTGTCAAGAGCTTTATTGGTTTTCTGCGTAAACCAAGGAATATCAGCCTCTTTCTCTCTCTCTTTTACTTTCTTATCATCGACTCCAGACCAACAGGTTCTGGTCCATTAAAGGACCTCAACACTAGAGTAGAGGTTAGACTCTCAAAAATACAATATTAAAAAGACGAAACAAAAAAATCACAAAATTATTTTAAAATATATGAGATTTGCTTTAAAAATAGGGTCCTTTTTGCAAGGTAATAGTAGGTTATAAAATGAAAATTAAAGGTGTAATAAAGAGCTTAAAATTTTTTTAATTTTAAAAATTAAGAAATAATAATAATAAAATATATCTAGGAATTTCTCTGGAGCTGGTGAGGGCAGTGGCATCAGTTCAGTTTCAGATAGTTCCTTTTTCCAGCTTATACTGCTTCTCAAGGTCTATAGGCCCCTTCCAATGCTTAGTCAGTGCTAACTACAGGGTTTTAATCTGTTGCACCTGTCAGTTCCAGAGCAGTTCCATCTTTATTTATTTTGGCTTCCTCTGTTTGCAAGTCTCTTCAGTGTTTAAGTTCCACTCTGACACAAGGGGGCAAAAGTGGTCACTTATTTAGGCTGACTTGTTCAGCTGTGCTGTGGGGAGGGAGGAACACTGCAAACAAATATCACTGGCGTGTGTGGGGAGTTCTCGCAGTGTATAGACTACACTGGGTTTGCCCCTGCTCAGGTTATGTGTGCTTTCCCAGTCTACAATGCTCAGGCTCCAGGTTGCTCTGCAGGAAAACTGTCCAAAGCGGGCCCTGGGTTTTGTGTACTTCCCAGGTCTAAACTGCTCAGGTTCAGGTTCTCGGGTACTCCACAAAGGCACAGACTCAGTTGGGCGTGTGTCTTGTGCCCTTCCCAGGTTGGAGCAGCTCAGGCGTCCAGAAGCTTGGCAAGAGCACTGTCCCAGGTGGGCTGTGTCTAATCACCCCCCTGATCCAGATGCTCGGTTTCCTGGGTGCGCTGCAAGAGCACTGTTTCAGGTGTGTCTCCTCTGGGGAGCTGATCTCTGGCTTCGACCCTCCTGGCAGATGTCAACTGTCCAGGATTCCAGGAAGAGTTGATTAGCAACTGGGAGCCTGCTCATAGTTTGGTGGAGGATGCCATCTCTGGGGCGGAGACTGCCCCTCACCTTCTGGCTCTGGCTGTCGCCTGCCTGCTTCTCTGCCTCCCGGAGAGGGGGATTGGCCCATCGCAGCCAGCTAGCTCTCCTTGGGTATTTGCTCAATCCTTTGTTCTGTGAGCAGGCCAGACTGTGCCTTAGATTAGAGCTTTTCGGGAAACCTCTCTCTCTCTCTCTTTCTTTTCTCCCCCTGGCTATCCTACAGTTTGGGTTGCTATGTCATGTTAGCTCTCTCAGATTGTCCTGAGGGCATTCAGTCCTGGTCCTTATCCTAAGCACACAACCAGCGTCTCCCTGTTCAGCCCCTGCTCGCTGGTGGCGGACGCTAGCGTTTGGGCTATATCTCTGCTGGGAGTTGTGGTTATACACATATTCTGTTTTCTTTTCCCCCTTCCGGTTATGTTGCCCTCTAAGATTCCAAAGCTCCCCACAGACCTGCCGGTGAGAGAATTTCCTGGTGTTTGAAAGCTTCTCCTCCTTCACAACTCCCTCACCAGGGCCAGGATGGGTCTCCATCCTTAACTCTTTGTCTTTTATATTTTGTCCTACCTCCTTTCGAAGAGAATGGGCTGCCTTTCTGGGTGCCTGATATCCTCTGCCAGGGTTCAGAAGTTGTTTTGTGGAAGTTGCTCAGCATTCAAATGATCTTTTGATGAATTTGTGGGGAGAAAGTGGTCTTCCTGCCCTATTCCTCTGCCATCTTAGCCCAAGGTTACTGCCCACCTTTTTGAGGAGTTATCAGTTTGGAGTTAATTTCTCTATTGAGCTTTAAATTTCTTCCCATACTTTTTGCCCAACAACTGTCTGATCAACAGCTTACAAGGGTTCCCTATTCTCTGTGTCCTAGCAAACCCTTGTTACTTCTTGTCTTTTTGGTGATAGCCAT
This sequence comes from Nanger dama, assembly GCA_917880005.1. NCBI lineage: Eukaryota > Metazoa > Chordata > Mammalia > Artiodactyla > Bovidae > Nanger > Nanger dama. Next base: position 47,174,478 of record CAKJTW010000007.1, read on the forward strand.
TCTAACAGTATGACATGATATCTCATTGTGGTTTTGATTTGCATTTCACTGATGATTAGCAATGCTAAGCATCTTTTCATATATCTGTTGACCATTTGTATGCTCTGTGCAGAAAAATGTCCATTCAGGTCCTCTGCCTATTTTTAAATCAGATTATTTGTTTTTTGTTTGTTTTTGTTATTGAGTTGTATGAGTTATTTATCTATTTTGGATACTAGCTCCTTATCAGATACATAATTTGAAAATATTTTCTTCCATTTCACAGGCTACTTTTTCATTGTGTTGACTGTTTCTTATGCTGCACAGAAATTTTAGTTTGATGTAATCCCAGTTGTTGATATTTGCTTTGTTGCTTGTGATTTTGGTATCATATCCCAAAATATTATTGCCAAGACCAAGGAGTTTGTCCCTGTGTTTTCTTCTAGAGGTTTTGTGGATGAAGATCTTGCATTTGAGTCTTTAATCCATTGCAAGTTACTTTTTGTGAGAGGTGTAAGATAGGTGTCCAATTTCATTTTTTCTTTTTGCATGTGAACATCCAGTTTTCACAGCACTATTTATTGAAGAGACTGTCCTTTCCCCATTGAATATTCTTGGCTTCCTTTCAAATATTAGTTGACTGTGTGTGTGGATTTATTTCTGGGCTCTTGATTCTGTTCCTTTGGTCTCTAAATCTTTTTATGCCAGAATCATGTTGTTTGATGTACTATAGTTTTTGTAATATAGTTGGAAACCAGGAAGTGTAATGCCTTCAATTTTTTTTCTTCTTTCTCCAGGTTTGACTATTTGGGGTCTTTTCTGGTTCCATACGCATTTCAGAATTGTGAAAAATGCCACTAGAATTTTGATAGGGATTACATTGAATGTGTAGATCACTTTGGGTAGTATGGACATTTTAATAATATTAATTATTCCAATCCATGAACACAGGATCTTTCCCCATTTATGTCTTCAATTTTTTTCCACCAGTGCTTTACGGTTTTCAGTGTTCAGATTTTCACTCACTTGGTTAAATTTATTCCTATTTAATTGTTTTTGACACTATTTAAATAGGATTCTTTTCTTTATTTCATTGTCAGCTAACTAGTTTTCAGTATATAGAAACACAAGATGACTTTTATATGTTAATTTTGTACTCTGCAAAATTACTGCTGCTTTACTGAATTTGTTATTAGTTCTAACAGTTTTTGGTGATGTCTTTAGTGTTATATAGGTCTTATTAAATGCAGTCTCTGAACCCTGTCCCATGACTAATGCAGCAGCCTAAGTTCCCCATACCTTCTGAGAATCTGGACATTGAACAATTCTCAGAATTGTTCTGCCAGTAGTTCTACAAACAGTGGACTCTGACTGGCCTTCATCAGTCTAATATGTGAATTCTTTAGGCTATCTGCTCTCCAGCTGAACAGCCACCTTGAGCCCGTTGTGATGCTTGATAAAGGCTTAAGCTAACAGCTTTTAGTTGGTTTTTCCTCTTTCACAAATTCATACTTTGGCTAGATATTATTTTCCTAAAGAATTTTTAGATTTTGCTTTTGGATCTCATGACACCAGGGTTGCTGATGAAAAGTCCCTTCTGCAGTGCTCAATTCTGGGGCTGACACCTTCCTCTGCAACCTCTGCATTTTCCTGACAGGGCTGTGGCTTACAGCTGTGGCTTCCCTGTGCTTTCTTTTCCAGGAATCTGGTCCTTCTGGACACTTTCTGGTTCACCAAAAGTCCTTATTCTGTTTTTCACAAATCCCAACGTATTTATTAATTTCTTGTAAAAATGTATGTACCTTTAAAAATGCTTATAATGATTTGGTTTTAAAGGGGAGATTTCAACATGTGCTCAAGTTGAAATAAGATTAATTTTGTTTGTTTCTTTGGATGGAGCCACATGAAGCTGTATCTTTGGAGAGTAGAATTGGTGTTCAGAGAACAACTTTTATTTTTACTCTCTTCATTTCTCTATTTGAATTTCTGCTTAAGAGTTGCCTTTTGATTCAAAATAATGAAGTACTTGGGCTTCCCTGGTGGCTCAAGTGGTAAAGAATCTGCCTACAGTGCAGAACACCTGGGTTTGATCCTTGGATTGGGAAGATCCCTGGAGAAGGAAATGGCAACCCACTCCAATATTCTTGCTTGGAGAATTTCATGGATAGAGAAGCCTGGAGAGCTACAGTCCATGGGGTCACAAAGAGTCGGACAAGCTGAGTGACTTTCACTTTCACTAGTGAAGTACTCGCTGTATGGGGCATCTTATCTTCCTTTTCTACCTCCCAGTGTCCTCAGCAACTTTCTCCAGCTGCTATGGTGCCCTGTCTGCAGCTTTCCAGTGAGCACAGTATGCAGAGTTCCATGGCCTTTGTTTTCCATTTGGGTTTGCCCAATGGAAGCACCAAGACCAAATTAGACAGGAAGAGGAGGGTGAGGTTGGGGCACATACTCACTGACCTCCTCTCTCTTATTCCTCACACCCCCAGGTTGACTGTTCTGTCTGTTCATCTTCCTGTGAAGAGACAGCCACTAGGTGGCCCTTGGTGCATAGAGACCCTCACTTCCTCAACTTGATCCTTTAGGCCCACGGGTCGCAGTGGCTCCAAGGATGCTAGCTTGGAGACCACATTCCTGTGCTAGCTTCTCCACATCCTGCCCACAGCTTGTGACTCAGCTTGAGCATCACTTATTTTCGCTCTGATCCTGACCAAAACAGAACCCCCAGACAAACCTCAAACCAAAGCAATAAAGTATTCAGGTAACATAGCTATACAGATTGATCTTTTTGCTGTTTTGTAACAGAATAAATATATTTTAGGAAGAATATTGGTGAACAAAACTCATTTTAGTTGAAGAAAGTATGCCACAGAGGGGAAGTAATAGTAAATATTTCATGAGTACAAACTTCAAGCTGAATCTCTTTCCTTTTCAGCTGTTGCTAGGTTTCTGGGCCTGGAGGGAGAGCAGGCAGGAGTGCAGACTGTCTGATAGGGGTCTTCACACAGCACCGTGGGATCCTGCTGCAGAGACTTACAGAATCTCAGAGAGCGAAGGGCCATGGGAGCTGTCTGGCCCATTGGCGCACAGCACAAAGAGCCACTCAGTTTGCGAAACGGTTCTAGAACCACTTGTGTGGTAACTATTTAGCATCGACCCCCATGCTGCTGCTGCTGCTGCTGCTACAGTGTGTCTACAAAAAGCATTTATTGGCTATAATATAGCGCTAATTTCCTCTCTGGGGATTTTGAAGAATAGCTAACAGTGGCAGCAGGTAGCATTCAGAGAATGCTCACAGTGTGCCGGAGATCATGCTCAAAGCTTGACGCGCGTCATGCCCCGTGACCCTCCCCTAACCTCATATGCTACTGTCCTCTGCGTAGAGTGCATGATAGTAGTTGGTGGCACCACTAGTCCAGTTTTACTGATGAGGAAAATGAGGCAGAAAAGTTAAGGGACTTGCCCCTCATCACACAGCTGTTAAGTAATGGGGTAGTTTGACTCTGAACCCCACAGTCTTATCCATTACATGATTCCTTCCTGTTAGAACATCTATGCAAAAATATATACAAGCATACAATGCAGAAATACTGCTGTGTGCCTAACAATATACCAGATACGTTGTTCTACGTCACTAAACACACAATAATGCCATTTTGAGTCATGCCATAATTTTCAGTTGTGTCAATATGCCAGTTTGCTTAATCAATCTTATTGTTAGATATTAATTTGCTCTGGAATGTTGGCCTCATAATTCCTTTCAAGTCCTGACTCCTCTCATATCATAATCTCTTATCTCAACATTTCCTTGAGCTTCATATCCTCAATTGTAAAGTGATGATCATAATATAATCTGTAGTATTTAAATGTGTAGTAAGGAAAATCACTTCACTGGAGTTTTTTTGAACAAATTGTTCATTTAAAGATATAAAGGTTAAAATATGCTTTAGCACTCATGTCTCACAAATGGTTTTAACATTGATCAAAAACAGTCACTAGTCCAGAAAAAACTTACAGAATTTTATTTCACTGAGCAATGCTTGTCCTGAGTTATTTTACCACTTGTCAGTATTTAACAGTGTGCAATCAGAAAAGCACTTGGCAGTCCTTCCCTCAAATATATACACAAGAGCTTTCCTCTGATTGCTCAGTATTTCTGATACATGTGCTTCTGCTGGAGTGTTATGGGCGCTAGTAATTCACAGGAAGTTCTTAGAAATGTAAGAGGGGGGCTCTATCTTAGTTACGGGGGGTGATGCCATACTATCAGCTCCCTATCTTTCTGCATGTTCCAGTGACCTTTGTGAGAGGTTGGTTTAGTGTCTTAATTCTAGTGAGACTCAAACACTGGTTCACTTATCCCTGGGCTTTAAGGAGGACTGAAATAGTACTGTGCTGATGTTTTACTCAACAAAGAAATAATCAGTAAAATGCATCTTTAAAGTAGGTTGTTGCTCTATTTGTAAAAGGGAATCATAAGCACATGTAAACAGAACTGAGCCTTTACTGTTTGGGTAACCAGAATGTAATTATTTTCTCCATGAATGATCCCAACAACAAGTGCATGTGTGTGGGAAAGAGAAACTGTGATTATATTTAGTCATTTTCCTTAATAAAGAGAAATTTAGTAGCTTTATGTTTCATTATTTTACAGCCGAAACAGGTTGGAACATATCTCATCCACTAAAAGAAAGGTTGTTAATTAGACATAAAGGTTAATGAAAGAATAAGGCCCAATTTAAGATACTTTTTCTTTTATTTAAAATGTTAACTATTATGACACATTGTACAATAAAATACCATAGAATCACAGTAAAACTTTTTAAATGTCTCCATATAGTCACAAAACATGAAACATGCTTTAGGGAACAAACACAGTTTGATACCAACTCTCAGCACATTTTCACCATGAAAACAAATGGAGAAGCACAGCCTATATATAAGTTTCTTTTCCTTAGTAGTAGCCGATGTCACTGCTTCCAAGAAACAGAAATGATTCCTTGCTTTGGAGAATATATCTTTGATAGGTTTTTACAACTTCATTGAACACTGTGCTTTGTTGAGAAATTACCACTGGTTTCTACTTCTGACTGAGTTGTCATATTAGAATTACAACACATTTTTTTTACAACATATGTTGCCACAATATGAAAAATAAATACTTCTTGAGTTTTAAACTCAAAACAACAATTATTAAATAAATAATTATTCCTCATAGTGCATGTCTCATTTTACCTTTCCTTGACCACTGACACAAATGAAGCTCAATAAATATGTTAGGTAGTCTATTTACGTCTTCTTTCATAATCCTGCATCACACTCCTTTCATAAGCCACTGAGAACAAAGAGAAGGTAAAGGGTTTGTTAAGAGGATCACTGACACAGGTAAACAAAGTTCAAGGCATAGGAAATTTATTTTAAACTCATTACTTTATCCCTCCACTGAAGTATTTCTAAGAGTCTTATTTGTGCATCTTCTATTTGGTCTCAGGCTTTATCCTGATTAACAGTGATCTGTCCACAGAATTCTTGGTTATGTTGGTCATCCTTATAGATTTGATGCCCTCAAAGTATACTTCCACAATATATTGCAATATTGATTTTCCATAGCTTTCTCAAGCAGTGACAGACACCTTGGTGATTTACAGAAAAGACAGTGCCTAAAGTAAACAGGAATAGTAGCAGGATGAAAGCAAAATGAGGGACTTTTATTCCAGGATATAGTCAACCAACTATATATAGGTCATGGGCCAAATCCAGTCCACCATCTTTTCTTGTAAATAACATTTTATTGGAACATGGCCACACCCATTCATTTATGTATTGTCTTTGCCCAAGTTAGTTAAGTGTTAGTTGCTCAGTCGTGCCTGACTCTGCGACCCCCACACACTGTAGTCCACTAAGTTCCTCTGCCCATGGAGTTCTCCAGGCAAGAATATTGGAGAGGGTAGCCATTCCCTTCTCCAGGTGTCTTTGCCCACTTTAACATTAAAATGGCAGATCTGAGTGGTTCCTCCAGAGACTACATGGTTCACACAGTCTAAAATATTTACCATCTGGCTGTTTACAGAAAAAGTTTGCTGATTTCTGGTATGTGGTGGTGGTGGTTTAGTTGTTAAGTTCTGTCTCATTCTTGTGACTTAATGAACTATACCCTGCCAGGCTCCTCTGCCCATGGGATTTCCCCAGCAAGAATACTGGAGTGGGTTGCCATTTCCTTTGCCAGGGGATTTTCCTGACCCAGACTTCCCTGGTGGCTCAGACGGTAAAGTGTCTGTCTACAATATGGGGAAACCTGGGTTCGATCCCTGGGTCGGGAAGTTCCCTGGAGAAGGAAATGGCAACCTACTCCAGTACTCTTGCTTAGAAAATCCCATGGACAGAGAAGCCTGGTGTCCATGGGGTTGCAAAGAGTTGGATACGACTGAGCGACTTCACTTTCTTTCTTTCCTGACCCAGGGGTCGAACTCATGTTTCCTGCATTGGAGGCAGATTCTTTACCACTGATGCACCAGGATAGGGCTACCTAATAGTGTGAAGGTTTCTTCCTGTCCTCTGGATTCCTTCCAATGACAGAATGTCCATGAGACTAAAAACAATCTCATTGTCTGTAAGTAGGGTAATTGTACCATCTAAATACAACATAGTTTAACTTACCTCCTAGCACCCTAAGTGGCCGGTGAAACATTAATCACTGTTTCCAAAGGTATTTAACATATAGCCAGCAAGTAATTTAAGTACTTTGACTATGTGGAAAGGAAAAAGTACCAAATTATATTATTATCTTAAACATAATTTCAAAAGGGGTCTGTGGCCACAAAAGAATAAGGATCAGATTGTTGTGATCAAAATACTTATGTCCATTTTTCATTATTTTAGCTAATACTTTATACACTTAGATTTACATGATAAATGATTTTTAAAACTATTGCACTTTTAAAAATTCAGTATGCATGGATAAAATACTGACTTTAAATAGAAAGAACTGTGAAAGACATCAGGAATCATAGATGCCACTCTAAGCAATTTTCTCAGTGAGAGGGTTTGCTGAAAGAGAAGGTAGGTAAAGGCTCCAGTGTTGTCGGTTCCCTCCTTTACCACTGAGCAGATGCTCATTTGTATACAGCATTCACTTAAGTGAGGTCAACAGTAAGCTGAATGTTTTTAACAGTGTACATGTCAAACGTGTACAAAGCTGACAAGCATTCGTAACATAATTCTATTCCTCAGAGAAGGGAGGTGGATGCTAATGTAAACTGACCAAAGGCAGATTAGCGATCAAGCTGGAAAACAATGTCTTAACTGGAAGCAAAGTTCATACCTAGTCCTTGAACCCTCTAAAACCATAAATGTTTGTGTGTATGAACTGATGAGGGTTTCCTGGGAAGATGGTTTCTAGGCTTGTCAGATCGGCAAAGGTCCTTACCACAATAGGGTAAGGATCAGATGGCTGTAGGTGATAGACACTATGATAACCTAGCCTCAGCTAATTATATGCCAAAGTACCTCTGATTGGTTATAGATTACATGTTTGCCCATGTTTTCCTTTGATATTTTCTTGGCTAAAATGGAGGAGCAAAGATTTAGACTGTGATTCATACAATGATTCTATTTAATACTATCTATAATTATATTACTATTTTAAGTACCTTTAATAGCATCTAATTTGTTCCAAATTGCACATATCTATATTATTTGTAAAGTTAAGCATGTTCTGAAACCTGTATCAGTTCTGAAAATGAAAAGTTGATGACTGGCATGGTTTCAAGAAAACCACAGGTATATAAGGGCTAGAGTACACTGCTGATACGTATAACGCCAATGTGGTTTAAACTTATATTCCATTTCTAAAAGCTGGAAAATATAGCAATAAAACAATTTTAGTGTTTCATTATGTACATTCACAACTTCTTTAAAATTGAGAACCCTCCAAAGTATTGATGAAGAAATACAAAAGTAGAATCTAAATTTTCAAGGTAGAGAACCAATATATACGCTAAAATACCTCATTTTTGCTTGACTTTTTCAGATTAGTTAAGTCAGCACATCAGTTATAGATTTTCAGGAAACTGGAAATACTCTAAATGGGTAAGATGGGTAATGATTGCTTTCTAATTAATTACATGATTAATATTTTAATTCTAATTTCACTGAAGGTAAACAGATAATTTGAATAGCTTTTCTGAGAAAAATAACCTATTGATTATAAGGCCTGAATGAACTTAACAAAATATCAGTCTCTAGAAAAAGATACAGGAGTTATTCAACCTTGAAAATACTATGATGAATGAGTTAAGAAATGAGTTTTCAGATCTGTACAAGTGGCATTTACATACAATATAGAAACTAAAGAAAAGAAAGGAAATACGCAGCCTTTATATCAAGTGAAAGAGTTGTTCAGAATTAAACTCGGTTATGAAGAGAACTGTAGCACTCCTTCTCTTTAAGGGTTTTATAGCCAGGACTGATTATAACCCTCTAGGATGATTTAATGGTTTCTCTTTTTAAGGCACTGGAATGGACTGTTACTCTCCTAGTGTTAAACATTCATTAGGAGGTATAGAGTATGAGCAATTTTCATAAAGAGCAAGTGATTTGTAAACATGGGTTTGTTTCTGTTTATTTCTGTGTTAGAAGACTGTTAGATTTAACCTTTTGTAAGACTTTCTAATTAGCTTGGTTTTAATCCCCCCTTCACCTTCCCCACCCCTCTTAGTTCAGTAAGGTAAAGTGTAGCTTATTGAACAGATATAAGAGAAAGGGTATTGGACCAGCCCAAAGATTCAGATTAGGTAATGATTAAAAGGGGAAGACACGAGGAGTTTGAGAAAGATAGACTGCTGTTGTGGGATTAGCTCGCTCAGTCAGCTATAAATCCACTCTTGGATTTATTTATTGCAGTTAGATTTTTTTCAACATAAGTACTCATTTTAATTTTATTATTCCTGTTTAATAGTTTGAAAAGAATGCCTTAGAGAAAGTAGCAGTAGATTTAAGACACTGTTTATGTCCAGTCATGGTTTTATACATACCAGAATTTAAAGCTCTTTTGCCCATTAGTCCAACAAAGGAATCTGTTTTATGCCCTGGAAAAATACATTTAGGGGTATTTTAATATGTATATATCTGAGGAAATAAACTGTTATAACTAGTACCAAGAAAAGCAAGCTTCCAAATATATGCCTATATAACAGATGCATAACTATTTCAAGTTTTGGTGAGCCTGAAGAAATAAAGACTCCTAGTAAGTCTTAGTAAATAAAATAATACAATGAAAGCACTTTTCTCAATTCTATATCTAAATGTTAGCAAGTATACTTTATTCATATTCTATTTTATGTGTTTTATATAATGCTTTAAATACTGTGGCTATTTGACAAGCTTTGATTTTTAGGAAGTCAGCTTCACATATGTGTAATAGAAATATCCTCATAATACTGAATATGCTAAATTTCTCAGGAAACTAAAGTTTAGTTAAATCAGAATCCTATACTTAATAATTATAAATTTCTAAAGGTCATTATTTCTATTTTACAGGATTAAAAAAATTCCTTTGGAAAAAGTATGTTTTGAATTAATAGAGTAATTTATTTTTATCACATAGAATTTTGCTATATATAATTCCTTTGAAAGTAAAATCCTGAGAAAATAAATATGAAAATGTTTATTTTCAAAGATGAAACCTTTGGAAAGGATTATTATTTTAACTCTAGTGGTAGAATATCTCTTGGTTTATACTACATTATCTTGGTTTATACTACATGGCTGCTATCTTAGTGTGGCCTGCTCTGCCCTCGGTGAGCCAGAATCCAAGTTGGACTGCACCTTGGGCTAAGTGAGTGTGATTAAGATGGATCCCTGGGACTTTCTGCAACTCTGGTTCCATTAACTAGGAGACTGCAATCTAATGACTGCCAAGTGCCACAATTCTGCCATCTTTGCTGCCCTAAGAATGTTTCACTATGCTTGGAAAGACTGAGGACTCCCATCCTATCATGGGATCGAGAAACTATTGATACATTTCTGTCTTTACTTTAGTATGGATTCTCTACTCAGACATTCACTTCATCTTCTTAACTGACTGCTGGATTACTCTAATAAATTATGTCAACATGGAATCCAACATACTAAAATGAACTCGGAGATGCCTATAAATGCTTCAATTTTTGTTTTTGCTTTTGTTTTTGCAGTGAAAGTGGCAGGGTGAAAATCAGGGAAGAGGAATGTGTGATGGATTTTTACCCCTAGGATTGAAATTCTTACCTAAAACTAACAATTTGTATAAATTAAAGGACTCCTCTCTCCTTTCCTTTTTTCCTTCTTTAGCAGTTTAAAATAACAACAAATATTTATTATCTCAGTTTCTGTGGATCAGGAATTCAACAACAGTTTAACTGGGAGCTAAAGGATTTTTAATATAATGCATCTTTATGGTAGGTATGATATGTTTAAACAACAGAACTTTAAATAATTATGTTCTGGATGTAATATGAGTATCCTCCATTCTTAAATCATGTTAATTAAAAATATCAAGTCCTACATTATAACAGAAAATTAGATATTATATAAAATGGAATTCAATATAATTTATATTTGCATTTGATAAATGTCAAAATAATTTGGAACTTACTTTTGTGAGAAAGCTGGCCATGTCCTATAGAAAGAAAGATAAAATTAGCAAACAATAGAGTTGTTTAAAAGGAGCTACATTTTTAAAGAGAATTATAAAACAAATAGATTTTTAAAATAATGCAACATTTCTCATTCATGTACTATCCTGAGGAATATAGCAGAACCATAAATGCTAACCAAATTATTAATAATAAAAACAATGTTTTAGCAAAAGGAATAGTTTTAATTGGTTTACATGGGCCACAGATTCAACCTGAGGTCTGTGAGACTTCTGAGGTCTGCTAATAACTGCCTGACCATACCATGTCTCTTGATTTTTTATCAGACATGCATTCAAGGTCCATCACTTCTGATTCTCAGGAGAGAGAGAGCAAACACATCTCTTCAGTTCAACAGGCATTATCAAGAATCTGTATTTGAGTCCACAAAGGCTTTCTTCACACATGTGCATTCACAATAGTAAAATAAAGATTTATAGAAATGTTTACCATAAAGGGCCTTTAACAGGGCCACTTGCTTTTCAATTGAGGAATCTGACAAGAGACAAATTGACGTTAACCACACATTCCACTGATGGTGTGATGAATTCAAGGAGATTACTCTTCTATCAGAAGACACTTGTAACCCCAGTGATCTACTCTAACCCCAGTGATCTAAAGTCAGTTTTCCACAAGCAGTGAGAACCTACTGAGTACCCTGAGCCTTCCTATTGCTTGTCAGTTTGGATCCTTGAGCAAGGAAGCACTTAGCTAAAGGTTGGTTCCTGTTCTTGGTGGTTCAGATAGATCTCCCTCCCTCCATGAGCACATGTGTGTTAGTGAGGTGAAGGCCAGAGTCGCACCCAGGAGATATACCCCTTTTAGAGTGGAAATCTCTGCTCATAGAGCGAGAGAGACTGGATGCTTTAAGCACCAGCTGGGTTGGAGTGTATGTGTGTGCGTTGCCCAGAGAGACGGAGAGGGACGACTGCCTATCTCACCAGCATCCCGTTTGCCCATCAATCCAAAGAACTGCTGAGGCTTGGGTCTCCGAGCGATTCTCTGCAGAAGATGCTCAAAGGGCTCGGGCATCTCCTCCTAGAGGACAAACACACGGATTATCGGGCCTGAAGGCCACCAGTTCGAGGCACTGGGAATCCGGAGTGCATTCCAGCCTTGGGCAAATCCTGGCGGTGGGGCCAGGCCAGGATTAGAGAACCAGCTCCGAGGAGAGAGGAAGCCGAGCTTCCTCAAGCCTGGGCGCTCCCTCTCTCCACCCCCTCCCCGCCCAGTTGGTGTCCTGCACCTCCGCCTCCTGCTAGCCCAGCCTTGCCCTTAGCGGGACGCGCAGCGCCTCCACGCCCTGAGAGCGCTTTCCGTTCTTTGCTCCCAGCACCCAGACCCTCACTCAGCAGCCTCTCAGCTACCGGACTTTGTCTCATCTCAAGCGCTGGCTTCGGCGACCTATCACCGCCCTAAATGCACACAGGTGTGTGTGGCGGGGGGGTGGGGAGGGGCTGGCCGGGGGTGGTAGGTAAGGTGACGGCGCTTTAGAAGCGACTAGCGGAGCGTGACTCTCTCTGTTCCTGCTGCAAGTGGGTCCCTCGCGCAAACAGCCTGCGAGCAATCTAAAGGCACACTTGCGGCTGTGTCTTCAGGTCAGTAAAACAAAAGTCAAGGCCGGAAGTTAGCTTCCCACCCACCTGCGCCTCTCCAGGCCCCCAGCAACTGGCCACTTGCCCCTGCTTTTGCCTGCGTCGGACGCGCTCTCCTCAGTCCCTGCCCAGCGTTTCCAAATGCCAGGCCCTTTTGCAGCGGGACTAGTCCCCGAAATCCGCGTTACCAGGGGATGAAACCCTGTGAGGTTTCCAGTCTTGTGAGGATCCTGGGATCCTTAGGGAGGGTATTATTCCTCCAGAGAGTTCCCGAGACCCGACGATGGGGAGGAAACTTGGTTCTTGGTTGCGGGACCCAGGGGAATGACGTTCCTTTACAAGCCCTCGCAGCGCGCCCCACTGCCTCTGGTTTGATCCCGGAGCCCGCTAGGGTAGCTAGGGTGCTATCGCTGGGGGTGATGGTGGGATGGTGGTAAGTGACAGCTCCTAAACCCGTGAAGAAGCCCAGGCCATCTAGGGAACGGGTCTCACCTTGATCTGGTCGCTGTCGGACCAGTCGGACCAATAATTGAGATCATCGTTGGCTCCGATTTCTTCTGCAGACAGTTGAGTGGAGACGAGAAAAATCACTGCCAAGGCCACGAGGATTTTCATGTTGGATTTCTGGGAAGAGTAGGGAGAAAAGGCAGAGGGGGAAAAAGAATTTTTGATCCCATAACAGAACTCAGGGCCGATTGAAACAAGACAACTCACCTAAAGGGCTAAAGTCCTGCATGTGCACGTTAGGAAAGAAAATCAAGCCCTAAAATCTCAAATTCCCTTCTTCCTAGACCCCAAATCCCCAGCTTCCAACCACCAATCCATACCTTCAAGCCAGGAGGCTGTGCGGGTGGAAGACAAGGACGGATAAAGCACTTGGGATACCCCTTTCCTCGCAGCCCCCGGTTGTCCCCGGCTGTTTCCCCGCTGTCCGCAGCAGCCGCCCATCCAGCCCGGCTAGACGCCGCCTCGGAGCGGTGCGCGGCGCGGAAAGCGCGCAGCACAGCGCGCGGCCACTTACCGCAGCTGACCCGCCCGGGGGTTCCTCTGCTGGTCTGAGCACTCGCGGGGCGCTGCGCACTCTCGGTCGCAGCAACGATGGAGGAGGTCAGCAGCGCGGTCTTTTGCCTGCTGGCTGCCGCGCGGTATTTATCCCAGGCTCGCCGAGTCTCGGAACCCACGTGACACGCTCCCCACGCGACTTTCTGCTCAATATTTAATTAACCGCCTCCTCTCCTTTCGCTTGCGTCTGATTGAGAGTTTCCGAGACGGTAATCCGTCGGTGCGCATAACATCTGGACCCAATTGGGTTCGAAATGACGCAATTATAGGAATATCAAGTTCTCGCCATCCAATACCCAGCGGCCTGTCTTCTTCCGTCTGCATATCTGACGCCCCCCTCCCCTCTTTCTTTGGAATGAGGTTCCATGACACCTGAGATTACTCATCAAAGCAAAGTTGACTCATTCCTCGGACTTAGGCAACTTTTTCGGGCCGTGAGAGGATAAGTTGCACTTTTAAGGATGGCCAAATAACTTCAGATATTAAAATATTGTCGGAAATCAGGCTAAGAAAGGAGAACTTCAAATGGGGGCATTTCCCCCTATTTCCGTCTGCAGAGTATCTTAAGTGTTTCTGAGATACAGCATCTTTCTGTGAGCAGAACAACCTTCTCTCAAAGCAACTAGAATACTGGCTTTTTTTTTTTTTTTTTCCCCCAGTAATACAAAAAGACTTTCCAGTCCCATAGGATTTCAAAGAATGAAAGCAGATTTATTTCACGTTTTGGAGACGGGGGCATTTAAACGTGGCACTGAACGAAGAACTTTCATATCAGTGCCACTTTAGGATATCTTTTGTTCCAAGCTAGCTATAGTTACCTATGAGAAACCCCTAAGAGATGTACAGGCTCCTTCCTGTTTGTCACTAAAGGTCTCTTAAGATCCTTCATAGATTTCTTGTAACAAGTGTAGTGAAGATGTTAATCGGACAGTCATTATCAATACAAGGCTATTAGGCAAATAGCTTCTGTACAGCTATCACAGGTTTTCATGAGCCCATGGTTTTGCCTTGTAGACTAAATGACTGCTGTATCTCAGGTGGTGGTGTGTTCTCTCCTTTCCTTAGTAAATACTATGTTTCCCAGTTGATTCTGATGTTCTTAGTATAGTGCATAAAGGAAATAATTTATCGCAACTGACTTAAAGCCACGATTTTTTCTCTGTTATTTGTTGTTCTTTCTTAAGTAACCCTGATGTTTGAATTTTTGTGTGTCTATCTCATTTCTTTATGCCTAGCCTCACAACAGGAGGCATTCTATTCTTTCTCTTTATAATTTTTTATATGGAAAATTATAAACTTGTACAAAAGTAGAGAATCATCCATTTGAAACAATTTGCAAGTTTCACTTTGTATTTCCCCACAACCAGAATATTTCAAAGCAAATCTCAGACATAATTTCAACTCTAAATATTTTGTCATGTCCATAGAAAGGATAAAAAAATAAAAGAACTATGCTATTATTCCACCTAAAAGCAGCATAAAATAAAATAATTCCTTATATTAATGTCCAGTGTTCAAATAGTCCTCATTGTTTTATGGGTCCCTCCCTCATACACTTTGCTAGCTGAAATCAGCATTGTAACAAAGTTTATAAATTGCAATTAGTTCACATATCTCTTAAATCTTCCCTAATCTATAGTCCTTTCTCTCTCTATATTTTATAGATAAGAACTGCTCAGTATAGTGTCCTGGGTTTGGGAGTTTGCTGATTGCCTCCTAATGGTTTCTTTTAACTTGTTCCTCTGTTCTATTTCCAGTTAATTGGTATTTGTTATCTGGAAGTTTAATGTCATCTTGGTTTGCTTTTTTTTGACAAAGTTACTCTGGATGTGTTGTTAGGAAGCACATGATATCTGGTTGTTTCTCCTTTTGAGAGTTAGCAGCTGTTGCTGACCATTTTGGATCCATTAACTTAGTAGTACTTTCAAAATAGTGTTACTATGATTTTATCATTCATTTTTTATTTATTATTCAACCTAGTCCTTCATATAAAAATTTTCTCAACAATTATGTAGCTACTCTAAGACATGGCTAATATAGGAAAGATAGGATAAGTGCTTGATTACTTCCTTTTACCAATTATTAAAATAATGAGTTGGTAAATTAATACATTCAAATATGGCCCTCCCCCTCCAAATTTAGTATCATTATGACCTCATTTATTTAAACACAATTGAAGTATTTCCATTCTTCAAAGAAAAATAGGCCTCCTTTTTTATTTTTAAAAATTTATTTAATTGGAGGCTAATTACTTCACAATGTCATAGTGGTTTTTGCCTTACATTGACTTAAATCAGCCATGGGTGTACATGTGTCCCCCATTCTGAACCCCCCCTCCCACCTCCCTCCCCATCCCATCCCTCAGGGTTGTCCCAGTGCACTGGGTTTGAGTGCCCTGTTTGAAGCATGGACCTTGGACTGGTGATCTGTTTCACATAAGGTAATATATGTTTCAATGCTATTCTCTCAAATCATCCCACCCTCACCTTCTCCCACAGAGTCCAAAAGTCTGTTCTTTATATCTATGTCTCTTTGCTTTCTCACAAATAGGGTCATCCTTCTAAATTCCATATATATGCATTAATATACTATATTGTTGTTTTTCTTTCTGAGTTACTTCACTCTGTACAATAGGCTCCAGTTTCATCCACCTATTAAAAAATGACTCAAATGCATTTTTAATAGCTGAGTAATATTCCACTGTGTATATGTACCACAGCTTTCATATTCATTCATCTGCCAGTGGACATCTAGGTTGCTTCCATGTCCTGCTTATTGTAAACAGTGCTGCAGTGAACACTGGGGTACATGTCTCTCTTTCAATTCTGGCTTCCTTGCTGTGTATGCCCAGCAGTTGGATTTCTGGGTCATATGGGAGTTCTATTTCCAGTTTTTTAAGGAATCTCCACACTGTTCTCCATAGTGGCTGTACTAGTTTGCATTTCCATCAACAGTGTCAGAGGGTTCCCTTTTCTCCTCACCCTTTCTTGCATTTATTGCTTGAAGCCTTTTTGATAGCCATTCTGACCGGTGTGAGATAGTACCTCACTGTAGTTTTGAGTTGCATTTCTCTGATAATGAGTGATGTTGAGCATCTTTTCATGTGTTTGTTAGCCATCTGTATGTCTTCTTTGGAGAAATGTCTGTTTAGTTCTTTGACCCATTTTATGACTGGGTCATTTATTTTTCTGGAATTGAGCTGTGTGAGCTGCTTGTATATTTTTGAGATTAATTCTTTGTCAGTTGCTTCATTTGCTATTATTTTCTCCCATTCTGAAGGCTGTCTTTTCACCTTGCTTATAGTTTCCTTCATTGTGCAAAAGCTTGTAAGTTTAATTAGGTCCCATTTGTTTATTTTTGCTTTTATTTCCAGTATTCTGGGAGGTGGGTCATAGAGGATCCTGCTGTGATTTATGTCAGAGAGTGCTTTGCCTATGTTTTCCTCTAGGAGTTTTATGGTTTCTGGTCTTACATTTAGATCTTTAATCCATTTTGAGTTTATTTTTGTGAATGGTGTTAGAAAGTGTTCTAGTTTCATTCTTTTACAAGTGGTTGACCAGTATTCCCAGCACCACTTGTTAAAGAGATTGTCCTTTCTCCATTATATATTCTTGCCTCCTTTGTCAAAGGTAGAGTGTCCATAGATGCATGGATTTATCTCTGGGCTTTCAATTTTGTTCCATTGATCTATGTTTCTGCCTTTCTGCCAGGACCATACTCTCTTGGTGACTGTAGCTTTGTAGTATAGTCTGAAGTCAGGCAGGTGGATTCCTCCAGTTCCATTTTTCTTTCTCAAGATTGCTTTGACTATTTGAGATTTTTTTTGTATTTCCATACAAACTGTGAAATTATTTGTTCTAGTTCTTGATAGGGATTGCACTGAATGTATCAATTGCTTTGGGTAGTATACCCATTTTTGCTATATTGATTCTTCCAATCCATGAACGTGGTACAGTGTTTTATAGTTTTCTATATATAGGTCTTTTGTTTCTTTAGGTAGATTTATTCCTAAGTATTTTATTCATTTCATTGCAAAGGTGAATGGAATTTCTTCTTTAATTTCTCTTTTTGCGTTCTCATTGTTAGTGTATAGGAGTGTAAGGGAGTTCTGTGTATTAATTTTATATCCTGCAACTTTACTATATTCTTTGATTAGCTCTAGTAATTTTCTGGTGGTGTCTTTAGGATTTTCTATGTAGAGGATCATGTCATCTGCAAACAGTGTGAGTTTTACTTCTTCTTTTCCCATCTGGATTCCTTTTATTTCTTTTTCTTTTCTGATTGCTGTTACTCAACCTTCCAAAACTATATTGAATAGTAGTTGTGAGAGTGGGCACCCTTGTCTTGTTGCTGACTTTAGGGGGAAAGCTTTCAATTTTTCTCCATTGAGGATAATGTTAGCTGTGTGTTTATCATATATGGCTTTTATTATGTTGAGGTATGTTCCTTCTATGCCTGCTTTCTGTAGAGTTTTTTTTTTTTTAATCATAAATGGGTGTTGGATTTTGTCAATGACTTTCTGTTCCTCTATTGAGATAATCATATGGATTTTATCTTTCAATTTGTTAATGTGGTATATCGCATTGATTGATTTCTGAATATTGAACCCTTGCATCCCTGTGATAAAGCCCACTTGGTCATGATATATGATCTTTTTAATATGCTGTTGGATTTTGTTTGCTAGAATTTGTTGAGGATTTTTACATCAGTGTTCATCAGTGATATTGGCCTGTAGTTTCCTTTTTTGTGCCATCTTTGTCTGGTTTTGGTGTTATGGTGATGGTGGTGTCATAGAATGAGTTTGGCAGTTTACCTGCGACTTTCTGGAAGAGTTTGAGTTTGATAGGATAGGTGTTAGCTCCTCTCTAAATTTTTGGTAGAATTCACCTGTGAATCCATCTGGTCCTGGGCTTTTGTTTGTTGGAAGATTTTTGATTACAGTTTCGATTTCCATGCTTATGATGGGTTGATTAAGATTTTCTGTTTCTTTCTGGTTCAGTTTTGGAAAGTTATACTTTTCTAAGAATTCATCCATTTCTTCCAAGTTGTCCATTTTACTGTCATTTAGTTGCTGAATAGTAGTCCTTTATGATCCTTTGTATTTCTGTGTTGTCTGTTGTGATTTTTCCATTTTCATCTCTAATTTGATTTGATTCTTCTCCCTGTTTTTCTTGATGAGTCTGGCTAATAGTTTGTCTGTTTTATTTATCTTCTCAAAGAATCAGCTTTTAGTTTGTTGATTTTTGCTATAGTCTCCTTTGTTTCTTTTTCATTTATTTCTGCTCTTATTTTTATGATTTTTTTCCTTCTACTAGCCCTGGGGTTCATAATTTCTTCTTTTTCTAGTTAGAAGCAGAGCCCTTCTAATCAGTGCTCAAATTATCCCATTTCCTGGCCAGAAGAAGAAAGGTGATCTGAAGGTGTCTTTTCAAATTGACTTCTGAGGTTTGATATGCCTTAAATAGGCTTTGATGGCTTTCTTGTTTTTAGTGAGACAGGATATTCCATGTTTAAATTGTGTATTTCCTGCCTCAAACCTGCAATTAGATGCAAACCTTAAATTTGCTTTTAAGGAGCTCTTGTTTCTTTTGCATTAGAAGTGAGAATTAGAGACCATAATCTAGGTATTATGGGTGTACACTGCTATGAATTCTTCACTGTTTCAAGAGTTTTTCAATGAATAGAACTGAAAATGTGTGTGTGTGTGTGTGTGTGTCTGTTTCAAATCATGAATATATTCTGATACTTCCTGTTCCAATCAGGATACTATCAGGTCTTTCCTTAACATTTTCATTTTTCCATCTTCCTTTCTGTGCCAAAAAATCCCAGTTCCCAATGACATCAACATCATTACTCAGTTGCTTTATCTCAATACATGATGCCAACATAATCAATGATTGTTAGAAACATACTAAGAATTTTATTGCATTTTTTTTTAAGTCTTTAGATATATCACACAGTAAATTCTGTCAATTTACTGTGTGTTAAAGTCATTTTAAAACTTCTCTGTATGATTGTGGTATCAACTCTAATATACACAGTTTCATTGTTCACTTTGCTCTTGAGTTTTAGGAATTGCTTTCATTAGAATTATGTAAAGTACATAGTTCTAAACTCAAATATTCAAAACACAATATGTTCAAAGAAGAATAGTTTCAATACCTGTTTCTTCACCTTCTTCCTTTTAGTAACTCTTTCTTTTAGGGTTTAGTCTAGCCTTTTATTATTTTTATTGTTGTTGTTATTATATTATAAGCAAATATTTATCATATCCCTCTCTATCTTTTCATACCTGAAGTGGGGCATTTTAGATTATTTTTTTCAGAGTTGCTGATGTGCTTTATGAAATAAACACAGCTATTTCACAAATTCTTCCTTGTTAGCTCAATGTAACCAGGTGCGTAACTCTGTTCAGATGCTGTATGTTATATTAATAAATGTGCCACAGTACATTAAAAGAAAAAGCTATTTTATAGAATTGAGTAATAAACAATAATGAGATAAAAATTGATCAAAGAATACATTTCCCACCTTTCTATGTCATTCATTAATTGCTAACTTAGTGCTCCTAGTAAGGTCATGCACTTATTGATACACTTTCTCCTTGAACATTGCATGATTTGGGGCTATTTATATTCTTTATTTCTTTTATTTGGGATATTTATACTCTTTATTTCCCAAAACACTGAATTTATTTAAAAATGTCCATATCAGTAAAATACATATGTCTGCAAAGTAGAATGGTGAAAAAGTAAAAGTAACAAATCAACCTTTGTGTTTTTAAATTAAAAACATACAGGAAAGTGCAAAGAAAAAATACTGCAATTCATTTTCTCATAAGCTAGAATAAAACAGCATCTTGATCTGCTACTTGCAATTTTTAAAGGGAAAAAGTCATCTAATCTTTTTTTTTTTTTTGTAAAATAAGACATGTTCTTTTTAAAAAATAAAGCAATGCAGTAAAGTACAATAATGTGTTTCAAAATTACCTCAAACTCAGAAATTGTCACTCTTAACCTTATTTGAATATATTTCTATGCATAGTATAAGTTGAAGAAGGTAGCAGTAGTCATAAATAAATAAAAGTTATGAAAGTAGGATGAGTTCCTACTAGGAAGTATTTTTAATAAAAGATAATTCCTTATATTTTACTTGACTTTAGTAGAAGATAAACATGAAAAATATTTCTTCACCACAAGGTTTTTTTCCATAACAGAATCTATTAATGCTAAAAAGGAAGATTTAGAAATAAATTTAAGAGGCTAGTATGGAACATTTTAAAAAATAAACATTTGGAGAGTATCTATTTCTTGTTTTAACAGATGAGGGCATTAACACAAAAATATCCTCCCATCTCCCTAACTCCCACCTCCTAATTTTTATAGTTATATTATTATTTTAACATTATTCGAGTTTACAACATTCACAGTTGTTTTTGCTGCACTACTTTCATTAGTTGTCTTCTATTCATCCTATATTTAAACAGATGTATGTTCACCACAATTCTTTTAATTTAGCTTTGCCATGGTCAAGTTTATTTTCAATCATCTTTTATTTGACTGGATGTTGCTGTCAAGCAACTTTTTCTTCCTCAAGAAGAAATCAAACATATCGCATTCCCTGAGTTCTTTCACGCCAGTGAATGCTTCTCAGTGGTTCCCATGCTTGAATGGCATCTTGAATAGTTGCAATATTTTTATTTTATTTCGTTTTGTTTCATTCTATTCTGTTTTGTTCTATGCTGCTCCTCAGGGACATGTGGAACTTCCTTGACTAGTAATTGAAACTGCACCCCTGCAGTGGAAATGCAGATTCGTAACCACTGGACCACCAGGGGAGCCCAGTTAAAATATTTTAAAATTAAGTTTCATCTTTCTCAACACTTTATGGACACTTCTTCATTGTCTTGTAGAACTGAGTGTTGTGGAGAATTCTGAGATGGGATAATATTTCCTCCTGCTTAGATGTGATTTGCTGTTTTGCAAAGTATCTGAGGAATTCTTTCTTTATCCTTTACATTTAATAGTTCACTTAGGATATGTTTCATATTTAATTTTCTTAGCGTGTCATGAACTTTTTGTTTTGCAGATTATTCTCTGTTCATTTTGGGGAAATTCTATTATGTCTTTGCGAATATACCTTTAAAATGGAAATTCCACTTCAAGAATATTATGATCTTTTTTGATCATAATATATTTTATTATGTATATAATATTGTAATATATATATTTCATATCTACAATATTCTTCCAAATTTATTTCTTTACCCTTTTCATTCACATTCACTTAGATTATCTTACCTTTTCCTCTTTTTGTCAGTAATTGACTTTCGTGTCAGTAATTCATCTTGCTGAATCTAAACTGCTTATTATTTCCATAAACATGTTGCATAGTCCCTAATTTGTTCTCACAGACTAGTAATTTCCTTTTTGTCATCTCATTTAATTACTTTATTATTTTATTGGTATAATCTTATTTTATTGAATTTATGTTCTTATTAAGGTGTTCTTGGTGTTAAGTAATTGAGGGAGTTTCGTTCTGTTTCCTGAGCTGTGTTTTCTTCAAGTTCAGTGGTAAAATGCATGAGTTTTGAGCCAGTGCTACTGATATAAATACAGGCTTAGCCACTTGCTAGCCATGTCTCAATTTCCTAATCTGTCAAATAGGATGATAAATAGTACTTACCTCATAAGGTTGCTATGGGAGCTAAATGTGTAAATACACATGAGGAGTAAAGAACAGTGCTCAGTACATGCAATGAACATTTAACTATTATCATTGTTCTAGGTGGCTATGTGTGTGTGCATGGTTTACTTTATGTGTCAACGTGGCTAGGGCTATGTTGTCCAATTGTTGGTTAAACGCCAGTCTAGATATGCCATAAAGGTATTTTTTTTTTTTTAGATGTGATTAGAAGGCAATGGCACCCCACTCCAGTACTCTTGCTTGGAAAATCCCATGGACAGAGGAGCCTGGTGGGCTGCAGTCCATGGGGTCGCTAAAGAGTCAGATATGACTGAGCGACTTCACTTTCATTTTTCACTTTTCACTTTCATGCATCGGAGAAGGAAATGACAACCTACTCCAGTGTTCTTGCCTGGAGAATCCCAGGGACAGGGGAGCCTGATGGGCTACCTTCTGTGGGGGTCACACAGAGTCAGACACGACTGAAGCGATTTAGCAGCAGCAGCAGCAGCAGCAGCAGCAGCAGCAGCAGCAGCATCTGAGTCAGTAGACTTTGAGTAAAGCCATTCTTCTACATTATATGGGTGAGTTCTGTCCAATCAGTTGAAGGTTTTAAGAGAAAAACAGGTTCCCTAAGAAAGGAGTTCTGCCTCCAGACTGCTGTTGGACTTAATACATCAAGTTCTTGCTGAGTTTCCAGCCTTCAAGGCTGCCCTGTAAATCTCAGATTTCCCAGTCCCCAAAACCATAGGAACTAATTCCTTAAAACGTTTAATTGATTCCTTAAAAACCAGCCTCTCCCTTTCTTTCCTTTTTCACACATACACACACACACACATAACCCCCACCCCACCCCCCGCCCCCTGCCTTATTGGTTCTGTTTCTCTGGAGAATCCTAAGCAGTGTGTAATATATTTGCACAGTTTCTGGGCCATTCTCTTCATCTAGATTTTCTTGGATGATTCTGGACAGAGTGGGCTTGACTGTTTGCCTCTATTTCTTTAATACTGGAGGATTTCTCCCCTCTGAGAACTAGGAATGTTGCCCTCTGATCACTCTTGTTAGCCTGAGGAAATGACAGGGGAGGAGAACTTGGATGAGATGTGGTGTGGTCTGAACACCTCATCTCTGCCCTTTCGCCTGAGATCCTGTGAAGTGTACTGTTCCATGTCAGTTCCCTGGTGGGAAGGACTGTCCTTTCTTGCGAGGGGCCCTTGAACTGAGTTCTGTGTGCCTGACAGCTTCCCTCCACTTCCCAGTGTCAGCTCTGTTCTTTCCCCTGGTGTCACCAGCTTCTCTCAGCCACTTGTATTCTTCATGTTTAGGAAGAAAATAATGATCTCCCCATTCATGTGTAGCATCACTGAGAACTCTCAGACTCCTGTCAGTTTACAAACAAAACTCATGGCAGGTGATGGCAAGGTTAGGGGACTCTGTGGAGCCAGGCAGTGATGGGCCTCTCTGCTTTGCTCCAGAGTTTTCTGCTTCTTTCATTGGTTACAGCTTCTTGAAGATTAGTGCATTAGTTGGATTGTGACTCTTGATTTGTTTGGTGGCTGATGGTAGGTTTTAATTTTTTTCCCTAGGAGTTCATGATTTTTACTTTATTTTGCAGGTGTTAGAAAAGGCCTGAAATAGTACAGTGTTCGTGTTATCTGACTTGTAAATGTTTGTAGAATTGTTGGATATCATGTATACCACATGGATACATCAGTTCTTATTGAGTTGCCCCAGCCTCCTTAACTTTAGAAAATCCTCTGGGGGCACTGCTGTTGCTGTAAATCCGATACGGGGAAAATGTACTGTCTGAAGGGCAAAGTCCATTCTCTGCTCCCTGACACACTGGCTTAGCTTTCATGTGTTCTTCACCTAGGAAGTCTTGCTGCCATTATCACTTGTTCTTTTCTTGTTGCCTCATGGAAATTCTAATGTGCTTTATTAATTTTTCAAGTGTACTTGTACCAATCACTCTTTTAAATTCTTCCAGCCTCTGTTATTATCAGGCTCTGAGTTATTGTGCATTTGCCACTGCATAGGAAGAGACCCCACTCCAGAGGCAAAGAGAGGGTTTCTGCACTATCTGGAGATAAGCAGTTCTACTCAAAACCAGGTAATATTTCCTCAGGGAATACTAATCCCTTGCATCTGCTTTTTTTAAATTGGGGTATAGTTGCTTTACAATGTGGTGTTAGTTTCTGCTGTACCATGAAGTGAACCACTATATGTAGACATGTGTCCCCTACCTCTGAACGTCCCTCCGAACGTCCCTCCCACCTCCCCATCCCACTCCCCTAGGCCCTCACAGAGCGCCGAGCTGAGCTCGCTGAGCTATGCGGCAGGGCCCCAGCTGTCTGTCTTACATATGGCAGTGCACACACTTCAGTCCCACCCTTCCAGTTCATGCGCCTCCCCCATTCGCTGTATTCACACATCATATATTCTCCATGTCCACGTCTGCTCTATTCCTGCTCTGCAAATAGGTTCATCTCTACCATTTTTCTAGATTTCACATATATGCATTAGTGGACCTAGAGTCTGTCATATAGGATGTAAGTCATAAAGAGAAAAACAAATCCCTTTCATATAAATCGAATTATTTCTTTCTATGTTTCATAACACTGCTCTTGGAAGCATTTAGTTGTTGTGTTGCTGTCCCCTTGTCAGAGAGCCACTTTTATGGGAAACTAGTTTTCCTGGTATAGCAAAATCAGGCTTCCCTGATAGCTCAGTTGGTAAAGAATCTGCCTGCAATACAGGAGACCCTGGTTCAATTCCTGGGCCAGGAAGATCCCCTGGAGAAGGGATAGGCTGCCCACTCCAGTATTCATGGACTTCCCTGGTGGCTTAGATGGTCAAGAATCCACCTGCAATGCAGCAGACCTGGGTTCAATCCCTGGGTTGGGAAGATCCCCTGGAGGAGGGCATGGCTACTCAATCAAGTATTCTTGCCTGGAGAAGCCCTATGGACAGAGGGGCCTGGTGGGCTACAGTCCATGGGGTCGCAAAGAGTCAGACACGACTGAGTGACTAGGCACACACACAGAGTAAAGTCAGAAGTGGACACCCTTCTGGAAAAAGAATACAGTATTTTCTGTACATGCCACGGAAAGAACTAAATCAATAAGCATTTATTTAATGTTTGCTATTTTCTAAGCAAATATGGCATTTGCAATACAGAGATAAATGAGTGATGGGTTTTGCTCCAGCAGGGTTCAAGAAGGTCAGGAAGGCAGGATACATAAAAATGCTATAATAGAACATTAAGCATTGTATTAACAGAGCATGGACTGAAATTTCTTAGATGGGAGGGAGTTGCATAGAAGGCATTTCAGGAAGAGGGAAGAGCATAAGCAAAGGCAGGGAGAGGTAAAAGAGTGTATTGGGTATCCACTCAATGGGCATGAGTTTGAGCAAACTCCTGGAAATGGTGAAGGAGACGGAAGCCTGGCAGTCCATGGTGTCACAGAGTTGGATGCAACTTAGCAAATAACTGCCCTGAACCAGAGAAGCAGAATCAAGATGGGAAATGTTGGGGGTGGGGACAGGGATTGGGAGAAGTAAAGCAAAATAAATTCAACTGACATTAACTCTTTGTTAAGTGTAAACGTCAACAAATTCTATTAGGAAACAAAGACAACTTGCTTTGGAAGAAGAGCAAACGTCACAGCTATTGTTTTTCAGCTTATAAGTGCCTGACCACTGATGATTCTTAAATCAGAAGCTTAGGTGTTTGGTGACTTTTTAAACTACTTACATATGTAGTCAAAAAAATCATTTTAAAAATATTAATATTTAACAAATGTGTTTTCATTCTATTTCCTCTGGGTGTAATTAAAATTCGCAATGTATATACTCATCAAAAGACTGAAAATAACCTTATTCAACATGACTCTGCAGTATTAAAATAATAAACCAGACTTATAAGTCTACTGAAAATGCTCCTAATCAGATATCAGTGTTACTAAACTGGAGTCTTAAAGGTTAAAAATTCAATGAAAATTAGGTATAGCAAGCGTGAACTGTGAAATTCCAGATGTTCAAGCTGGATTTATAAAAGGCAGAGGAACCAGAGATCAAATTGCCAGCATCTGTTGGATCATAGAAAAAGCAAGAGAATTCCAGAAAAACTCTACTTCTGTTTTATTGATTATACCAAAGCCTTTGACTGTATAGATCACAACAAACTGGAAAATTCTTCAAGAGATGGGAATACCAGACCACCTTATCTGTCTCCTGAGAAATCTGTATGCAAATCAAGAAGCAACAGTTAGAACCCGACATGGAACAACAGATTGGTTCCAAATAGGAAAAGGAGTACATCAAGGCTGTATATTGTCACCCTGCTTATTTAAATTATATGCAGAGTACATCATGAGAAATGCCAGGCTAGATGAAGCACAAGCTGGAATCAAGATTGCTGGGAGAAATATCAATAACCTCAGATACGGAGATGACACCACCCTTATGGCAGAAAGTGAAAAAGAACTAAAGAGCCTCTTGATGAAGGTGAAAGAGGAGAGTGAAAAGCTGGCTCAAAGCTCAACATTCAAAAAACAAAGATCATGGCATCTGGTCCCATCACTTCATGGCAAATAGATGGGGAAACATTGGAAACAGTGGCGATTTTATTTTTGGGGGCTTCAAAATCACTGCAGATGGTGACTGCAGCCATGAAATTAAAAGATGCTTGCTCCTTGGAAGAAAAGCTATGACCAACCTTGACAGCATATTAAAAGCAGAGACTTGATTTTGCCAACAAAGGTCCATCTAGTCAAAGCTATGGTTTTCCCAGTAGTCATGTATGAATATGAGTTGGACTATAAACAAAGCTGAGTGCCAAAGAATTGATGCTTTTGAACCGTGGTGTTGGAGAAGACTCTTGAGAATCCCTTGGACTGCAAGGAGATTCAACCAGTCCATCCTAAAGGAAATCAGTCCTGAATAGTCATTGGAAAGACTGATGCTGAAGCTGAAACTCCAATACTTTGGCCACTTGATGTGAAGAATCAACTCATTGGAAAAGGCCCTGATGCTGGAAAAGATTGAATGAAGGAAGAGAAGGGATGACAGAGAATAAGATGGTTGGATGGCATCTCTGACTCGATGGACATGAATTTGAGCAAGCTCTGGGAGTTGGTGATGGACAGGGAAGCCTGGTGATGGACAGGGAAGCCTGGAGTGCTGCAGTCCATGGGGTCACAAAGGGTCAGACATGACTGAGCGACTGAACTGAACTGAGCTGAGCCCATTTGTCTTAGCAAAATGGCCAACTTGTAACACATCATAGAAATACTAGTTAAAAATTAGGAAATGAATCATTTTGAACTAGATTAGTAATGAGAAGGTACATTTTTAGATTCATTGGGTACCCTAAAACAGGGAAGTGTATTTTTCAAAATCAAACTGAGAAACCCAGTTATGGAGCCATACTTTACTATTTTCTTTCTCTAGGCAGTAGTTTAATAGTTGATGTATCAGACAGTTGAATTTGAACTCTGAGAAGTATGGTCTACTCAGAACCTGTCCTCCCTGACTACCCAGGTCCTGGGAAAATCTTGCCATTTGGTATCCATGGCCACTCTCTTGTACTGCTTCCATTTTTTAAAGTGTGTTTCTCTTTGGTTGTGCTAGACCTTCGTTGCTTTGCGTGGGCTTTCTCTAGTTGCAGTAAGCAGGGGCTACTCTCTGCTGCAGTGCACAGGCTTTGCACTGTGCTGGCTTCTCTTGTGGAGCACAGGCTCTAGGGTGCACAAGTAGTTGTGGCACAGGAGCTCATGGGCCCCGGAGTCAGGGCTCAGTGGTTGTGGTGCTCTGGCTTAGTTGCTCAGCAGCATGTAGAATCTTCTAGGCCAGGGACTGAACCCATGTCCCCTGCACTGGCAGGTGGATTCTCATCCACTGCACGACTAGGGAAGTCCTACTGCTTCCATTAAAGTCTCTACCAAATGGGTTTTGAACTCATGCTGTCCGGTTTCAGAGTCTATGCCACCAGCTTTCATCTCTATGTTGTCTGTGTTGCTGTAGAGTTGGTGTCATTTATGTGCTGAGTGTTTGGCTCAGGGATGACTAAAGGAAATGCTAATCATGTAATCCTATTTTCTTGTTGTTCAGTTTCTAAGTTGTGTCCAAGTCTTTGAGACTCCATGGACTGCAGGACGCCAGGCTCCCCTGTTCCTCACTACCTCCTGGAGTTTGCTCAAATTAATGTCCATTGAACTGGGGATACCATCCAGTCATCTCATCCTCTGTTGCTACCGCTTTCTCCTTTTGCCTTCAGTCCTTCCCAGCATCAAGATGCTTTCCAGTGAGTTGGCTCTTCGCATCAGGTGGCCAAAGCATATGGTGCTTCATCTTTAGCATCAGTCCTTCCAATGAATATTCAGGATTGATTTCCCTTAGGATGGACTAGTTTGATCTCTAGCTGACCAAGCTTCACTTATGAATCAAATCAAATGTAAGTTTCATTACCTGGATTTCATTGCTTATAATTTCTATACAAATACTGTCACAGGTCTATAGTATAAGGTCAGTCAGTCAGTTCAGTCACTCAGTCGTGTCCAACTTTTTTGGCCCCATGGACTGCAGCATGCCAGGCCCCCCTGTCCATCATCAACTCTCAGAGGTTACTCAGACTCATATCCATTGAGTCAGTGATGCTATCCAGCCATCTCATCCTCTGTCATCCACTTCTCCGGCACTCAATCTTTCCCAGCATCAGGGTCTTTTCAGATGAGTCATCTCTTTGCATCAGGTGGCCAAAGTATTGGAGTTTCAGCTTTCAGCAGTCAGTCCTTCCAATGAATATTCAGGACTGATTTCCTTTGGGATGGACTGGTTGGATCTCCTTGCAGTTGAAGGGACTCTCAAGAGTCCTTTCCAACACCACAGTTCAAAAGCATCAATTCTTTGGTGCTCAGTTTTCTTTATAGTCCAACTCTCATATCCAAACATAACTACCGGAAAAACCATAGCCTTGACTAGACAGACCTTTGTTGACAAAGTAATGTCTCTGCTTTTTAATATGCTATCTAGTAGGTTGGTCATAACTTTTCTTCCAAGGAGCAAGCATCTTTTAATTTCATGGCTGCAGTCACCATTTGCAGTGATTTTGGAGCCCCCAAAAATAAAATCGCCACTGTTTCCACTGTTTCCCATCTATTTGCCATGAAGTTATGGGACTGAATGCCATGACCTTAGTTTTCTGACTGTTGAGCTTTAAGTCAACTTTTTCACTTTCCTCTTTCACTTTTATCAAGAGGCTCTTTAGTTCTTCACTTTCTGCCATAAGGGTGATGTCATCTCCGTATCTGAGGTTATTGATATTTCTCCCAGCAATCCTGATTCCAGTTTGTGTTTCCTCCAGCCCAGCATTTCTCATGATGTACTCTGCATATAAGTTAAATAAGTAGGATGATAATATATACCATTGACATACTCCTTCTCCTATTTGGAACCAATCTGTTGTTCCATGTCCAGTTCTAACTGTTGCTTCCTGACCTGCATATAGGTTTCTCAAAAGACAGGTCAGATGGTCTGGTATTCCCATCTCTTTCAGAATTTTCCATAGTTTATTGTGATCCACTCAGTCAAAGGCTTTGGCATAGTCAATAAAGCAGAAATAGGTGTTGTTTTTGGAACTCTCTTGCTTTTTCGATGATCCAGCGGATGTTGGCAATTTGATCTCTGGTTCCTCTGCCTTTTCTAAAACCAGCTTGAACATCTGGAAGTTCATGGTCCACATATTGTTGAACCCTGGCTTGGAGAATTTTGAGCATCACTTTGCTAGCATGTGAGATGAGTGCAATTATGCAGTAGGTTGAACATTCTTTGGTCTTACCTTTCTTAGGGATTGGAATGAAAACTGACCTTTTCCAGTCCTGTGGCCACTGCTGAGTTTTCCCAGTTTGCTGGCATATTGAGTGCAGCACTTTCACAGCATCATCTTTTAGGATTTGAAAGAGCTCAACTGAAATTTCATCACCTCCACTAGCTTTGTTCGTAGTAATGCTTCCTAAGGTCCACTTGACTCACATTCCAGGATATCTGGCTCCTGGTGAGTGATCCCACCATCATGATTATCTGGATCATGAAGATATTTTTTATACAGTTCTTCTGTATATTCTTGCC
This sequence comes from Nanger dama, assembly GCA_917880005.1. NCBI lineage: Eukaryota > Metazoa > Chordata > Mammalia > Artiodactyla > Bovidae > Nanger > Nanger dama. The sequence continues at coordinate 47,204,596 of CAKJTW010000007.1, forward strand.
ACCTCTTCTCAATATCTTCTGCTTATGTTAGGTCCATACGATTTCTATCCTTTGCAGGTCAGGAAGCAACAGTTAGAACTGGACATGGAACAACAGACTGGATCCAAATAAGAAAAGGAGTACACCAAGGCTGTATATTGTCACTCTGCTTATTTAACTTTTATGCAGAGTACATAATGAGAAACGCTGGGCTGGAAGAAGCACAAGCTGGAATCAAGATTGCCAAGATAAATATCAATAATCTCAGATGACACCACCCTTATGACAGAAAGCAAAGAGGAACTAAAAACCTCTTGATGAAAGTGAAAGTGGAGAGTGAAAAAGTTGGCTTAAAGCTCAACATTCAGAAACAAAGATCATAGCATTCAGTCCCATCAGTTCATGGGAAATAGACGGGGAAACAGTGGAAACAGTGTCAGACTTCATTTTTTTTGGGCTCCAAAATCTCTGCAGATGGTAACTGCAGCCATGAAATTAAAAGATGCTTACTCCTTGGAAGAAAAGTTATGACCAACCTTGACAGCATATTAAAAAGCAGAGACATTACTTTGCCAACAAAAGTCTGTCTAGTCAAGGCTATGGTTTTTCCAGTGGTCATATACGGATGTGAGAGTTGGACTGTGAAGAAGGCTGAGCACCAAAGAATTGATGCTTTTGAACTGTGGTGCTGGAGAAAACTCTTGAGAGTCCCTTGGACTGCAAGGAGATCCAACCAGTCCATTCTGAAGGAGATCAGCCCTGGGATTTCTTTGGAAGGAATGATGCTAAAGCTGAAACTCTAGTACTTTGGCCACCTCATGCGAAGAGTTGACTCACTGGAAGACTTTGATGCTGGGAGGGATTGGGGGCAGGCAGAGAAGGGGATGACGGAAGATGAGATGGTTGGATGCCATTACTGACTGATGGATGTGAGTCTGAGTGAGCTCCAGGAGTTGATGATGGACAGGGAGGTCTGGCGTGCTGTGATTCATGGGGTCGCAGAGTCGGACACGACTGAGTGACTCAACTGAACTGAACTTGCATGAAATGTTCCCTTGGTATCTCTAATTTTCTTGAAGTGATCTCGAGGCTTTCCCATTCTATTATTTTCCTCTATTTGTTTGCACTGATCACTGAGGAAGGCCTTCTTATCTCTCCTTGTTATTCTTTAGAACTCTGCATTCAAATGGGTATATCTTTGCTTTTCTCCTTTGCTTTTGCTTCTCCTCTTTTCACAGCTATTTGTAAGGCCTCCTTAGAGAGCCATTTTGCTTTTTTGCATTTCTTTTCCATGGGGATGGCCTTGATTCCTGTCTCCTGTACAATGTCATGAACCTCTATCTATAGTTCATCAGGCATTTTATCTATCAGATCTAGTTCTTAAATCTATTTCTCACTTCCACTGTATAATTGTAAGGGATTTTATTTAGGTTACACCTGAATGGCCTAGTGGTTTTCCCTACTTTCTTCAATTTAAGTCTGAATTTGGAAATAAGGAGTTCATGATCTTAGCCATAATCAGCTCCTGGTCTTGTTTATGCTGACTGTATAGAGCTTCTCCTTCTTTGGCTGCAAAGAATATAATCAATCCTATTTTGGTGTTGGCCATCTGTTGATGTCAATGTATAGAGTCTTCTCTTCTGTTGTTGGAAGAGGGTGTTTGCTATGACCAGTGCGTTCTCTTGCCAAAACTCTATTACTTTGCCCTGCTTCATTCTGCATTCCAAGGCCAAATTTGCCTGATACTCAAGGTGTTTCTTGACTTCTTAGTTTTGCATTCCAGTCCCCTATAATGAAAAGGACATCTTTTTGGGTGTTAGTTCTAGAAGTTCTTGTAGGTCCTCATAGAACTGTTCAACTTCAGCTTCTTCAGCAAGACTGGTCGGGGCATAGACTTGGATTACCATGATATTGAATGGTTTGCCTTGGAGACAAACAGAGATCATTCTGTCATTTTTGAGATTGTATTTCAGATTCTTTTGTGGTCTGTGATGGCTACTCCATTTCTTCTAAGGGATTCTTGCTCATAGTAGTAGATATAACAGTCATCTGAGTTAAATTCACTCATTCCAGTCCATTTTAATTCTCTGATTTGACCTGAACTGAACTGAACTGATTCTTAAAATGTTGAAGTTTACTCTTGCCATATCCTGTTTGATCACTTCCAATTTACCTTGATTCATGGACCTAGCATTCCAGGTTCCTATGCAATATTGCTCTTACAGCATCGGACCTTGCTTCCATAACCAGTCACATCCACAACTGGGTGTTGTTTTTGCTTTCACTCGGTTCTCTTCATTCTTTCTGGAGTTATTTCTCCACTGATCTCTAGTAGCATATTGGACACCTACCGGTCTCTGGAATTCATCTCAATGTCCTATCATTTTGCCTTTTCATACTGTTCATGGGGTTCTCAAGGCAAGAATACTGAAGTGGTTTGCCATTCCCTTCTTCAGTGGACCACATTTTGTTAGAACTCTCTACCATGACCTGTCCGTCTTGGGTGGCCCTACATAGCATGGCTCATAGTTTCACTGAGTTAGACAAGGCTGTGGTCCATGTGATTAGATTGGTTAGTCTTCTGTGATTATGGTTTTCAGAGAAGACAATGGCACCCCACTCCAGTACTCTTGCCTGGAAAATCCCATGGACAGAGGAACCTGGTGGGCTGCAGTCCATGCGGTCACTAAGAGTCAGACACGACTGAGCGACTTCATTTTCATTTTCAGTTTCATCCATTGGAGAAGGAAATGGCAACCCACTCCAGTGTTCTTGCCTGGAGAATCCCAGGGACCAGGGAGCCTGGTGGGCTGCCGTCTCTGGGGTTGCACTGAGTTGGACATGACTGAAGGGACTTAGCAGCAGCCCTCTGATAGAGTGGGATAAAAGGCTTATGGAAGCTTCCTGATGGGATAGACTGACTGAAGGTGAAACTGAGTCTTGTTCTGATGGGCGAGGCCATGCTCAGTAAATGTTTAATCCAATGTTTTATTGATGGGTGGAGCTGTGTCCCCCACCCCCACCCCCACCACCGCTATTTCAGTTCAGTTCAGTTTAGTTCAGTTGCTCAGTCATGTTTGACTCTTTGCGACCCCATGATCTGTAACATGCCAGGCCTCCCTGTCCATAACCAACACTTGGAGTCCACTCAAACCCATGTCCATTGAGTACCTGATGCCATCCAACCATCTTATCCTCTGTTGTCTCTCTCTCCTCCTGCCCTCAATCTTTCCCAGCATCAGGGTCTTTTAAAATGAATCAACTCTTCACATCAGGTGGCCAAAGTATTGGAGTTTCAGCTTCAACATCAGTCCTTTCAAAGAACACCCAGGACCAATCTCCTTTAGGATGGACTGGTTGGATCTCCTTTCAGCCCAAGGAACTCTCAAGAGTCTTTTACAACACCACAGTTCAAAAGCATCAATTATTCAGTGGTCAGCTTTCTTTATAGTCCAACTCTCACATTCATACATGACCACTGGAAAAACCATATCCTTGACTATATGGACCTTTGTTGACAAAGTAATGTCTCTGCTTTTAATATGCTGTCTGGTGGAGGTAATGAAGATAGTGGTGACCTCTGTCAAAAGATCCCAGGCATGTACTGCTACACTCAGTGACCCCAACCCTGCAGCAGGCCACCACTGACCCAGGCCTCCACTGGAGAATCCTGAACATCCACAGGCAAGTCTGGGACAGTCTCCTGTGGGGTCACTGCTCCTTTCTTCTGGGTCCTGGTGTACAAGTTTCTGTTGTTCCCCCAAGAGTCTATTTCCTAGTCCTGTCTAAGTTCTGGCAGCTCTATGATGGGGTTTATGGCGACCTCCTCCAAGAGGACTTATGCCATACCCAAGTCGGCTGCACCTAGAGCCCCTGTCCCTGCGGCAGACCACCACCAACCCATATCTCCACAGATAGTTAGTTTAACTGTGTGTTTGGATAGGATATGAGTTTTGGTATAAGAAATTGCTTAGAGAAATACATATAAATATTGATGAAATAACTCTTATGGTGTAGTTCACTGTGGTCTTTAATATTCTTTATATAAAAGACTGTGAGATTTATTTCTTATTTGGTGTGCCTTTCCTGGAAAACTGGTGTGCCTCCTTATATCATATTGGGAACTATTTTCTGGTGGGTCAGAGGTTAAAGCATCTGCATGGAGTGTGGGAGACCCCAGTTCAATCCCTGGGTCGGGAAGATCCCTGGAGAAGGAAATGGCAACCCACTCCAGTACTCTTGCCTGGAGAATTCCATGGATGGAGGAGCCTGGTAGCCTACAGTCCATGGGGTCTCAAAGAGTTGGACACGACTGAGCGACTTCACTTCACTTCATGTATAGCTGATTAACAATGTTGTGATAGTTGCAGGTACACAGCAGAATGACTCAGCCTTACACATACAAGTATTCATTTTCTTTCACACTCAGATGGGAGCTATTTAAGCCAACATTTTTACCTCTTTCCCCTTGTTTTTCTTCTATTTTATTTATCTTGGCTTTCAGAGAACTCAGATGTAATTTTTTTTATTTTGGGACTCATTTTTAACTTCGTAATCTAGTCTGTGTGTTTGTTAACCACTTAGTCATGTCCGATTCTTTGTGACTCCTGTGGGCTGTAGCCTGTCAGGCTCCTCTGTCCATGGGATTCTCCAGGCAAGAATACTGAAGTGGATTGACATTTCCTTCTCCAGGGCATCTTACTGACCCAGAGATTCAGCCAGGTCTCCTGCACTGCAGGCAGATTCTTTACCATCTGAGCTATAGGAAGTTAAATCTAGTCTAGTCTAGTCTAATCTGATTATTCAACATTTCTCTTTAAAATTGGGTTTCTTGTTATATTTTAATATTTGATATTTTATATTGTTTATATTATTTATTTATTGTAAATAGTTTCAAATTATATATACAATTATATACACATATATAAATATAACCAAAGGCCTGTGAAGCTTACATTTCTTACCATTTCTAATATTAATAACCCTGGAAAAACTCTTCATTATCTCTTTTCTGTATAATTTCAAGACTTTCACGATAATTTTCCCTGACTCCTGGCACATCTGTCTCTAATCTCTCCAACAGAACACAGTTTTTATTATTAGTCTGATTGTATTATTTTGCTCTTCAAAACTCTTCGGTGATTTCTTCTTTTCATGAAGACTATTTCCTTAACTCTTCTCTTAAGACTCTTTAGTATGGATTTAACCTGGCTTTTAAGGCTTTTCCCCTCTAGTCTTCCTCTTTGAGATTTTTAATTTAGCCCAATTTGACTACCTATGGTAATCTATCAAGTTGCTCCAGCCAGAAAATTCAGCATTGAAGTTAATTTTCTCTTCTGTCTCTGCTTCCCCTTTCCCTCTCCCAATTCAACTGGTCAATTAGTATCCTCTCTTTTAAGTATATCTTAAATACACCCTCTTCTTCCCACTTTCATTGTGTGAGTCCAGGATGGTATATCCTGAGCCACTTCAATCATCTTCCAGTCCACTTTCCACAAAAGAATTATAATAAGCTTTCAAAATACAGAGTACCATGTTACTACCCTGATTAAAACTCTGGCTGATTCATGCTGCTGTTCAGAAGAAACCAATACAATACTGTAAAGCGATTATCCTTCAATTAAAAAAAATAACTCAAAGTGGGCAAATAACATCCTTAACCCTGGCTTTCAAAGCCATGCATGATCTGGGCCCTGTTTACCTCTTCATGCTCGTTTCTTGCCTCTCACAGCATAGCAGTCCCGGTCCCCAGTCTTTGCCCAGGTCATGTATCTGGCTAGAGCAGGAATTGGCAAACTGTAGTCCATAGACCACATTTGGCTCACTGCCTGTTTTTGTCAATGAAGTTTGATTAAACCACAACTGATATCCATTTGGTTCAATTCAGTTCAGTTCAGTCGCTCAGTCGTGTCTGACTCTTTGTGACCCCATGAATTGCAGCACGCCAGGCCTCTCTGTTCATCACCAACACCCGGAGTTCACCCATTTGGTTAGGTATTGTCAATGGCTGCTTTCATGCTCCAGGGACAGAGTGAATAGTTGTAGCAGAGAACAAATGGTCCACAAAACATGATATGTTTACTCTTTGTCTCATTGTTGAATGTTTGTTGAACTCTAGGCTAGAATATCCGTCCCCTGCTCCATGCATCAGTCAGTTCAGTTCAGTCGCTCAGTCGTGTCTGACTCTTTGCGACCCCATGAATCGCAGCACGCCAGGCTTCCCTGTCTATCACCAACTCCCAGAGTTCACCCAGACTCAGGTCCATCGAGTCAATGATGCCATCCAGCCATCTCATCCTTGGTCGTTCCCTTCTCCTCCTGCCCCCAATCCCTCCCAGCATCAGAGTCTTTTCCAGTGAGTCAACTCTTCGCATGAGGTGACCAAAGTACTGGAGTTTCAGCTTTAGCATCATTTCCTCCAAAGAAATCCCAGAGTTGATCTCCTTCAGAATGGACTGGTTGGATCTCCTTGCAGTCCAAGTGACTCTCAAAAGCCTTCTCCAACACCACAGTTCAAAAGCACAGTTCTCCACAGTTCAAAAGTACAATTCTCCACAGTTCAAAAGCATCAATTCTTCAGCACTCAGCCTTCTTCACAGTCCAACTCTCACATCCAGACATGACCACAGGAAAAACCATAGCCTTGACTAGATGGACCTTAGTTGGCAAAGTAATATCTCTGCTTTTGAATATGCTATCTATGTTGGTCATAACTTTTCTTCCGAGGAGTAAGCGTCTTTTAATTTCATGGCTGCAGTCACCATCTGCAGTGATTTGCTCTGGTCTTTTCTCATTGTGCAGCTCTCAAGTCAAATGTTTCTATGTCAGAAAGGTTTTCCTGATCACCATATCCACCCAGGTTACTTCCTGAATTTTCTGTCTTTGTTCCAAATTTGTTATTCCATTACCACAAACTATGTTTAAATATTGCTTGTTTCCTTATAACTATTTTTAATTGAAGTAGAGATGCAGAGGTATAGAGTGGACTTTTGGACTCTGAGGGAGAGGGAAAGGGTGGGATGGTTTGGGAGAATGGCAATGAAACATGTATACTTTCGTGTAAGAAACGAAGCACCAATCTATGTTCAATGTAGGATGCAGGATGCATGGGGCTGATGCACAGGATGATTCAAGTAGAGGATGTGGGGTGGGAGGTGGGAGGGGGCTTCAGCATTGGGAGATTGTGTTCACCTATGGCTGATTCGTGTCAATGTATGGCAAAACAAGTACAGTATTGTAATTTAAAATAAATAAATAAATAAATAAAAATAAAAATAAAAAGTATACATTTCTTAAGGTCAGAGAACATGTCAGTTTTATCCATCACTTTATTTTCCTGAAATAATAACCTAATCAGAGTAGACCTACATTCCACCTCCAGTTTAAAAAAAAAGATCATTTCCCTTTTGATTGGTCAATATTTTGAGTTTTTAAGCAGTCCCTTTCCATTTATCTTTCACTGAGAATATCCTTCCTGTGAGCTGCCCTTGTGGGCCTCTCTCTGTTGTTTAATCTACTTTTATGGGTGATATCACACAATAGTCCTTAACTTGGTCTTAAGTTGTTGTGACAATGCATTTACCTGAGGAGAATAAACTGGAGATCCAGAGAAATACTTCCTTTATTAAATATAAAAGTTACATCAATATGAAAATAGAATAACTGATAAAAAGGGAAAACTATGAAGAATCATTAGTCAAAGCTGTACAATAAGATCCAACCATACGGGCATGAGTGCTAAGTTGCTTCAGTCATCTCTGACCCTTTGTAACCCTATGAACCATAACCCAGCAGGCTCCTCTGTTCACGGGGATTCTCCAGGCAAGATTACTGGAGTGGGTTGCCATTCCCTCCTCCAGGGGATCTTTCTGACCCAGGAAGATCAAACCTGACTCTTCTGTGGCTCCTGCATTGCAGGCGGATTCTTTACAGATTCTTTATTGCTGAACAACTGGGAAGCCCAAGATCCAACCATGTTTGCTTATAATAATTTTCTTGTTAAAAAGTACAGAAATATCTAATCTTTCAAACTATAAGAAACTCAAGTATAGATAAATACCCTAATATATAAAAATTATCTAATATAATATGTCCTTAATAGTAAAATTTCGTCATCAGTACTGCTTGAGATTTGATCATAGCATTAAGATAGAAGAGGACACACAAACTTTACAAATGATTATGGGTTTTATCAGAATAGTTTCATAGGAAGTCTCTAGAGATGTTATTTGCTCTATGATCATATTTCCCTTATTTACACTGATAGTTTTGATGTATTAACCATGCATAAGGCTAATTAATTGATTAATTAGTTGCAAAAACATAAAGTCAAGCTCCATGTTGTTTTCAGTAGATTTGTAGGAAAGGAATTATGAGTAAGGAATACAGGAAGACCAATATTCCAAAGTTCCCTGGTAAAGTGGTGACAATTTCAGTTAAAAGGGGAATCAATGCTTAATAATATTGTATCAATGTTAATTTTCTGGTTTTGATACTTGTACTATGATTATGTAAGATGTTAACATTTGAAGAAACTGGAGGAAGGGAATATGAAAATGCTTTGTACTATTTTGCACATTTTTGTAAATATGAAATTATTTCAAAGTCAAAAGTTAAATAAATTTAAGGAAGCTTCTCTCAGAAAAAAAGGGGGAATTGAGAGACAGAGAGGCATGGTTAACATTATTGGTGGGAAAGAGTTTTGCCTGAGATCTTGGATATGGGGGGAATCTGGTTTATAAGCCAAAAGAAAGCTTGGGAGAATTTAGCTCTTGTTTAAGGAAATATCTAGCACTATATGGCTGTGATCATCTTTGAAGTTTAGTGGAAACCTGAAGCTGCTAGTGCTTAAGCCATGAACAAGTCTGATATTTTAGCCTAGATGCCTATTCTATAAACAAAAGTGAAAAGACCAGCAGCCTTCCACTCTGCTTGTCTTGTATTGGCCGTGAGTCATTGTTAGTGATATGTAAATATTGGTCACAAAGCTACCCCAGTAATAGAGTTATCCTGGATATAATTACTTGGATTAAGAATTACATATAAAATAATAACTTATTATTCTACATCTGTGTCAGCTGCAAGAAGAATCAAGAGAATAATGGGTAAACAAATTTTTAATTGTAAGGGAGCAATTTAAATAGGGGTCCAATGATTTATCTTCCTTTCTTTTAGCCGACTGAATTCAAGAGATTTGGGATTGATTCTTTTAAAGTTAGCAAATAGCATTACCAGTAACTGGGAATTAAGAGAAACCTTTAAAAACTTATAGCCAGTTTCTTTTCCATGTACTTCATTTTGGATTCCCCCGCCATAGTTCTAGGGTAAGTTATCAATTAGAAGAAGCTTCATGAAGGAATAGGAAGTCTAGTTGTATCTTATTTTAAAAAATTTGTTTCAGTGGCAGATTTATGGCAACTTTGTTCTACCAACATTTCTTAAGAATATCCTAAGAATACAAAAGAAAAATTATTTGAATTACTCCATCCATTGTAGGTTATAAGATTTTGCTACTTTAAGCTATACAATGTATAGTGTTTTAAAACTTTGAGATTCCTAGGTGACTACACATACTTAGAACCAATTTGAGGCTATAAGAGCATAGATAATGCCATGAAACATTGATGTCACAGTAAGGTGGGCCTAGTTTATTGTCCAGTTTTTATCATATGCTAGCTGTTCAACCTTAGGCATATAATTTAACATCTTGTTCTGTATGTGTGTATGTGTTTGTGTTTAATATGCCTATATCATAAAGTTTCTGTGATAACATAATATTGTAAAACACATAGTATATTGCCTGGGAACTGGTAGACAGTAAAATGCAATCACAATTATATCATTATTACTCTAAATGTAGTATTCAAGTGTTCCGGAGGAAATGTAATATTCACTGACAGACTTATGGAGATTATTTCCAGGGAGCGGTTAGCTCTGTATATGTAAATAAAATTAGCTTACTCAACCAACCCTCAGTTTCTGTAAATGACACCATAGCCAATGTATCTTTACTCTTCTTATTATGTATATAAGCTTGCAGTACTGGCCTGTATTTTACGAATACAGGCTTCATGAGTTTAGATATCATCATTAAGGCATAGCTCACTTAAAAAAACTAGGATTTGAGATAACCTTGGACAGGGAGATGAAAGATTTGTTTTTATTTTAGGTTCTGATATTTACAGAAAGATCCATGATGGATATCTTAGCTGCGGCTGTAACAGAATGCCATAGATTTGGTGACTTGCCAACAGTAGATATATAATTCTTATAATTCTGGGTTTCCAGGTGGTGCAGTGGTAAAGAAGCCACCTGAAAGTGCAGGAGACACAGGATCAATCCCTGGGGTGGGAAGATCCCTTGGAGAAGGAAATGGCTTCCAGTGTTGAAGGAAATACTGAAGGAAATACTCCAGTATTCTTGTCTGGGAAATCTCACGGACAGAGGAGCCTGGCGGGCTACAGTCCATGGGGTCACAAAGAGTTGGACGTGGCTGAGCATTCATGCCCATAGCTCTGGAGGCAGGGAAGCTTAAGCTCAAGGGGCCTGCAGGATCAGCGTCTGGTGAAGGCTCTTCTCTTGGTTCATAGAGTGTCTTCTCAGTGTGCCTTCATAACTAGGAGTGAAGGGGATTTCTGGGGTCTCTTTCATGAGGGCACATTTCATTGTGTTAGGACTTAGTCATTGTGTTAGGACTTTAACATATTAATTTTGGGGAGACACAGATATTTAGTTATTAGCAATGGAATTTTAGAATTGAAAGTTACCATAGCAATTGTCTTGCCAAACACTTTTTTCAGGTTATGAAACAGACAACCAAAAAGATGTTTCTAAGATCATGTGGGTGTGTGCCAAATTGCTTCATCCATGTCTGACTCTTTGCAAACCTATGGACTGTAGCCCACCGGGCTCCTTTATCCATGGGACTCTCCAGGCAGGAATACAGAAGTCGGTTGCCATGCCCTCCTCCAGGGGATCGTTCTGATACAGGGATCTAACCCGTGTCTCTTATGTCTCCTGCATTAGCAGGCATGTTCTTTACCACTAGCACTACCCAGAAAGCCTTCCTAAGATTATATAGCCAGTTATGGAGAAGGCAATGGCAGCCCACTCCAGTATTCTTGCCTGGAAAATCCCATGGGTGGAGGAGCCTGGTGGGCTGTAGGCCATGGGGTTGCAAAGAGTCAGACATGACTGAGTGTCTTCCCTTTCACTCTTCACTTTCATGCATTGGAGAAGGAAATGGCAACCCACTCCAGTGTTCTTGCCTGGAGAATCCCAGGGGGGGGGGAGCCTGGTGGACTGCTGTCTATGGGGTCACACAGAGTCAGACACGACTGAAGCGACTTAGCAGCAGCAGCAGCATCAACAGAACCAGGATTAGAGCTCAGTATTCCTGACTTCAGATCAGCCCTTCCTGTGCCTGGCTCTGCTTAATTTATGACAATTTCAGAGGAGACATGACATTTGAATTGGTCCAGGATAGCAAGATTCTCCAAATGTTTAAAATAGCTTCTATTTTCAATAATTGATTCTTATTATACTTTGGGAGACATTGACATCGGTGATGAGGAAGTATATGTGAGACAGCATGAACCATCCAGAGCCCCAGACATACTGAAGACTAACATGGCCTAGGATTCAGGAATCTGAAGGATTCCCATGCTGTCACAGCAGAGCAGGTGTGTTGTGTTCAAACTTTCACAAGAGGTTCTCTCCAAGAATCCTTGACAAGAGTTCTTTACCCAAGAACTTTTCTTGGGGAAATGAAATGTTATAGGAAAGTATTTTTCTAATACATTTCTGTAAGTCCCACCCACCCCACTTTTTTTTTTTTTTTGCATAAAGGTACATTGGGAGCATTGAATTATTCAGCTTTTTAGATGCTTATATGGGTTTGGAAAGACAGTGTATGTCTAAGTAGGTGTAGGAAGATCAAGGTCATCTTTTTTTTAAAATGTGATTTAAAAAATGACCAAGAAAATGCCACTCTGACTACAGATAGAGAGACAAGCAACAACTCTGAGGGCCAGCATACCTAGAGGTGTCGTGATGAGGTATAGGAACAGTGAGAGTGTATTCAACTCAGCGCCAGCCAGGGAGATGGGCACCAGGAATAGGGTGCTGAGGAGTGACAATTCCAACACCAGGAAGCAGTTTTCCTCTGATAGAAGAGGAAGAAACCCCCAAATTGATGGAGACAACCTTAAATCGATTAAATAACTTGTTCTATCATTGGGTGGAATGAAGAACTGAAATGGAGAATGAGTTAAAAGAAAACTGCCTTCTTTATTCTACCAGTAGGAAGCATCATACGTTCCAGTGATGCTATATTGCATTTGGGGAGGGCGGGGCTGGGGCAGGCAGTGCGGCTCCAGAGCACTGCTGCTAGCCAAGCCCCACCCGACCGCACTGGGGAGGACACAGGCTGACTTGCTCACAGAATCATTACCGTAGATGGCAGGAGGAGTTAGCACTGGAAGACAGCCGGAAAAGTATTTTTGGAATTTTAAGAAAGGTATCCTGAATGACTTAGAACTGAAGGAATGAGAAGATTCACCTATTGAACTTGTGCTTGCAGAAAGGGAAAAATCTATTATTATATTTATATACAGAGGCCTGCTGAAAGCATACTTATGTATCTGATTACTGGGATTAAAAAGAGAATTAAAATTTAAGTACAACTAAGAATTCTGTTTTTGTTGTTGTTGCTATTCTTATTTTTACTAGGCTGTAGGGGTAGATTGGGAAATATCTCTGCAAGTTTCGCCCCACCAGGGAAATGTCCATTCTCATTTTCCTGTGCTGCTTTTAGAGCTTCTTTTTTCTTGGAGCCACTGCTCTTGTTGGCAGCAGCTTCTTCGGGTCCATTGTTGAGTGGCTCCACAATGTTCCTGGGGACATTCTTGTTTCCTGATTCTTCCGGGTCAATTATTATTGACCCAGGGTCAATTATTCAGGTTATGTTATTAGATAATGCAGTTCTTCCAAAGAAATTAGTAAGATAGACCTTAGCAGAAATATTTAAAATTGGAAAACTGGAGATGTTCATAGACTACACGTACTGGGATCTGTTGTCATTGGTAGCAAAGCAGACGACACATTAATAAGACCTTGAAACTTCTGAAGCCCAAACAACAAACTGGACATGTTTTGACGTTTAACAATTCTTAAAATTCATGCTCTGTGTTTCTGTTTGTGTTAGAAAATTTATTTTGGTTAAAGCAGACTACTCTTTTTTAAAGAGAAAAAAATTATTATTTTGGAAGGATAGGGAGAATTGTTTCTGTCCTACTGTTGAGACAAAAGATAAAAATAGTGCTTCTACATCCCATTTGGTACACTATCTTCTAGTTCACAAAACAGAGTGATGGGAAAGTTAGTGGATGCTGGAGAACAGCAGTTTTCTATACTTCCTTCTGGCCTGCCTCTGTTTGAAGTCCCTGGGTAATTTTAACTAATGTAGCAAAATTACAGGCTAATAAAGCCTTTATATTGTTAGCTCTCAGTAGTCTTACCTTGGCTCTCTACAGTAATGTCTTCTCTAAGGGCGAAGAGAGGCTGGGTTTATCTGATGCTAAAATTATCAGGTAAAAGTAACCATACTAACTAAACTAGTATGTTCTTCATCTTTCCAGCCTCATTTTTTAATGGGATAAATTTAATTTTTGAAGATCTATTCAAAGCAACTATGATTCTGCATGGTTAGTAATTTCTCTCCCAGTGTTTCTTTTCATTCAAGAGATATCTTGATCCCATATAGTGTGCTGGGCACTAGGGATTTTGTAACTGGGTAAATAGACATTGCCCTTACCTAGATGAAGTACTTTTATATGTTATGATGGCTCAGTGTTCAGATGGTTCAGTGTTGTGATGGTTCAGTGTTATGAAAAGTACTTTTTATAAATACAAAATATTGTGATGGTTCAGCATGTGACAAAGCAAGAGCTGTCCATCATGTGAAGAGATAAGTATTCTGGGTGAGGAAAGCAGGTGCAAAGGCCCAGTGGTCACTGAGCCGCAGAATGGTAGTACATGATGTGGATTGAATGGATGACATGGACTAGATTCAGTTCAGTTCAGGTCAGCCGCTCAAGTCGTGTCCAACTCTGCAATCCCATGAACCACAGCACGCCAGGCCTCCCTGTCCAACACCAACTCCCGGAGTCCACCCAAACCCATGTCCATCGAGTCGGTGATGCCATCCAACTATCTTGTCCTCTGTCCTTCCTTTCTCCTCCTGCCCTCAATCTTTCCAAGCGTCAGGGTCGTCGGCTCTTCACATCAGGTGGCCAAAGTACTGGAGTTTCAGCTTCAGCATCAGTCCTTCCAATGAACACTCAAGACTGATCTCCTTTAGGATGGACTGGCTGGATCTCCTTGCAAAAGGGACTCTCAAGAGTCTTCTCCAACACCACAGTTCAAAAGCATCAATTCTGCAGCACTCAGCTTTTTTATAGTCCAACTCTCACATTCATACATCAGTTCAATTCAGTTCAGTCGCTCAGTCGTGTCCGACTATTTGAGACCCCATGAATCGCAGCATGCCAGGCCTCCCTGTTCATCACCATCTCTCGGAGTTCACTCAGACTCACGTCCATCGAGTCTGCGATGACATCCAGCCATCTCATCCTCTGTCGTCCCCTTCTCCTCATGCCCCCAATCCCTCCCAGCATCAGAGTCTTTTCCAGTAAGTCAACTCTTCTCATGAGGTGGCCAAAGTACTGGAGTTTCAGCTTTAGCATCAGTCCTTCCAAAGAAATTCCAGGGCTGATCTCCTTCAGAATGAACTGGTAGGATCTCCTTGCAGTCCAAGGGACTCTCAAGAGTCTTCTCCAACACCACAGTTCAAAAGCATCAATTCTTCGGTGCTCAGCTTTCTTCACAGTCCAACTCTCACATCCATACATGACCACAGGAAAAACCATAGCCTTGACTAGATGGACCTTAGTCGGCAAAGTAATGTCTCTGCTTTTGAATATGCTATCTAGGTTGGTCATAACTTTTCTTCCAAGGAGTAAGCATCTTCTAATTTCATGGCTGCAGTCACCATCTGCAGTGATTTTGGAGCCCAAAATATAAAGTCTGTTTCCACTGTTTCCCCATCTATTTCCCATGAAGTGATGGGACCAGATGCCATTATCTTTGTTTTCTGAACCTTGAGCATTAAGCCAACTTTTTCACTTTCATCAAGAGGCTTTTAGCTCCTCTTCACTTTCTGCCATAAGGGTGGTGTCATCTGCATATCTGAGGTCATTGATATTTCTCCCGGCAATCTTGATTCCACCTTCTGTTTCTTCCATTCCAGCGTTTCTCATGATGTACTCTGCATAGAAGTTAAATAAGCAGGGTGACAATATACAGCCTTGACGCACTCGTTTTCCTATTTGGAACCAGTCTGTTGTTCCATGTCCAGTTCTAACTGTTGCTTCCTGACCTGCAGACAGGTTTCTCAAGAGGCAGGTCAGGTGGCCTGGTATTCCCATCTCTTTCAGAATTTTCCTCAGTTTATTGTGATCCATACAGTCAAAGGCTAGATTATGCGGGGTCTTAGGCCATGATATGGAGTTGGGATATGATTCTAGGCATTATGAGAAATGTTAAAGGACCACTTAGTAGACATGTTAGTGCTCCCCCATCCCCACACAGCCTTCTTGCCCTGTGGTGTGCCTTCCTTTCTAGGATCTATTTTCTCATTGCTGTCAGGGTACTGGAGCAGCTTTGCCCTTAAACAGAGAGTATTGGCAGGAAATGCTTGAAAATATGCATTTCATCCATCCCCAGACCTTGATCAATGACTGTAAGTGAAGGGTCTGCTAAAGCCCAGCTCCCTTGCTTCAGGTTTGCCTAGGACTACTCTGAGTTCAGGTGTGACTTATTCTCCGTTCGTCCACTGCAGAATCAGGCAGAAGCTACCCTTTCCAGAAATTTGCCTGCGATCTCACCCTTCTTGGCTCCTTCCTCTTTCCTGCCTGTTCCCCTGCTCCTTTCTCGTTTCCTCCTGGGAACATTTCCTTAATAAATCACACTAATGAATCTTCCTTAATAAACTACCTGAATCCTGGTGTCAGTATATACTTCTGAGGAATTCAGCCTTAGACAGTCACTCTGCTCTTATTAAGGTGTTGGATTCTGAAGAGATGATTTAAATCCCACTTAGGCCTCTCATCAGCTCTGTGTCCTTGGACAACCTTCTTAACCTCTCTGTGTCTCAGCTTCTTCCATACATTCAACACAGTTGTTTACCCTGATCCTTGTAGGACTCACATTCTAGAATGGGGGAAGAAAACAAGCAAAGCCTAGTAAATGTAGAACATATTAGTGGTTGCCAGAGGTTAGGGAGAAAATGGGGCAGAAGGGAAGAGGGTGTGAATATAAAAGGCAACATGAAGGGTCCTTCTGGTGATGGAGTTGTTCTCATCTTGACTATATCAATGTCAATATCCTGGTTGTGATATTGAACTGTACTGTTGTAATATGTTACCTCAAGAGAAACTGTGTGAATTTTATTTGGGATCTCTCTATTATTTCTACATGTGGCTCTATAATTATCTCAAAATAGTTTAATTTTAATAGTTTTTTAATCAAAAGCCTAATAAAGGGACAAGAATACAAATAATAAAGTACGTAAAGAGATGACCATTGTTAGGGAAAAATATAACAGAATAAAGAAAAAAAGGAGTATCATGGGGGCAGGAATAGGTGTTGCAGTTTTCAAAAGGGCGGTAACATGGAGAAGAAACCATTGGAGCAAATGAAATTGGAATGCATGTACACCCGTGGCAGATCCATGTCAGTGTATGGCAAAACCACGACAATATTGTAAAGTAATTAACCTCCAATTAAAATAAATAAATTTATATATAAAAGAAAGAAATGGTATTGCAAAAGCCCTGGGGTTGGTGGGAGTCTGCTGTGTTTGAAGGACAGCAAGGAGGCCAAAGTGGCTGGAGTGGAGCTAGGGAAGAAGAGGATGAATAAGTGGATTCAGGGAGAGCAGAGAGTCAGATGGTGGAGTATCTTATAGGTCTTTGTAAGGCTTTGGCTTTTATTTTCAGAGAGACTGAGGACAACTGAGGGTTGTTTGTTTTTGTTTTGTTTTATTTTTAAATTGGAGGCTAATTACTTTACTTCTTGAGAAACCTGTATGGAGGTCAGGAAACAACAGTTAGAACTGGACATGGAACAACAAACTGGTTCCAAATAGGAAAAGGAGAAAGTGGGCACCCTTGTCTTGTTCCTGATACCATCTTCATGGATCAGAAGAATCAATATAGTGAAAATGAGTATACTACCCAAAGCAATCTACAGATTCAATGCAGTCCCTATCAAGCTACCAATGGTATTTTTCACATAGCTAGAACAAATAATTTCACAATTTGTATGGAAATACAAAAGCCTCGAATAGCTAAAGCAATCTTGAGAAAGAAGAATGGAACTGGAGGAATCAACCTGCCTGACTTCAGGCTCTACTACAAAGCCACAGTCATCAAGACAGTATGGTACTGGCACAAAGACAGAAATATAGATCAATGGGACAAAATCAAAAGCCCAGAGATAAATCCACACACCTATGGACACCTTATCTTTGACAAAGGAGGCAAGAATATACAATGGATTAAAGACAATCTCTTTAACAAGTGGTGCTGGGAAAACTGGTCAACCACTTGTAAAAGAATGAAACTAGATCACTTTCCAACACCATACACAATATAAACTCAAAATGGATTAAAGATCTAAATATAAGACCAGAAACTATAAAAGTCCTAGAGGAGAACAGGCAAAACACTCTCTGACAGAAATCACAGCAGAATCCTCTATGATCCACCTCCCAGAATACTGGAAATAAAAGCAAAAGTAAACAAATGGGATCTAATCAAAATTTAAAGCTTCTACACAACAAAGGAAACTATAAGCAAAGTCAAAAGACAGCCTTCAGAATGGGAGAAAATAATAGCAAATGAAGCAACTGACAAACAACTAATCTCAAAAATATACAAGCAACTTATGCAGCTCAATTCCAGAAAAATAAATAATCCAATCAAAAATGGGCCAAAGAACTAAATAGACATTTCTCCAAAGACATATGGATGGCTAACAAACACATGAAAAGATGCTCAACATCACTCATTATCAGAGAAATGCAAATAAAAACCACAATGAGGTACCATTTCACACCAGTCAGAATGGCAGCGATCCAAAAGTCTACAAGCAATAAATGCTGGAGAGGGTGTGGAAAAAAGGGAACCTTCTTACACTGCTGGTGGGAATGCAAACTAGTACAGCCACTATGGAGAACAGTGTGGAGATTCCTTAAAAAATTGCAAATAGAACTGCCTTATGACCCAGCAATCCCACTGCTGGACATACACACAGAGGAAACCAGAATTGAAAGAGACACGTGTACCCCAATGTTCATCGCAGCACTGTTTATAATAGCCAGGACATGGAAACAACCTAGATGTCCATCAACAGATGAATGGATAAGAAAGCAGTGGTCCATATACACAATGGAGTATTACTCAGACATTAAAAAGAATAAATTTGACTCAGTTCTAATGAGGTGGGTGAAACTGGAGCATATTATACAGAATGAAGTAAGCCAGAAAGAAAAACACCAATACAGTATACTGACACATATATATGGAATTTAGAAAGATGGTAATGATAACCCTGTACGCAAGACAGCAAAAGAGACACAAATGTATAGAACGGACTTTTGGACTCTGTGGGAGAGGGAGAGGGTGGGATGATTTGGGAGAACGGCATTGAAACATGTATACTATCATGTAAGAAATGAATCACCAGTCTATGTTCAATACAGGATACAGGATGCTTGGGGCTGATGCGCGGGGATGATTCAGAGAGATGATATGAGGTGTGAGGTGGGAGAGGGGTTCAGGATTGGGAACTCATGTACACCCATGGCAGATTTATGTCAATGTATGGCAAAACCAATACAGTATTGTAAAGCAAAATAAAGTAAAAATAAAATTAAAAAAAAAACAAATAGGAAAAGGAGTACATCAAGGCTGTATATTGTCACCCTGCCTATTTAACTTATACATCATGAGAAACACTGGGCTGGATGAAGCAGAAGCTGGAATCAAGACTGCTGGGAGAAATATCAATAACCTCAGATATGCAGATGACACCACCCTTATGGAAGAAAGTGAAGAAGAACTAAAGAGCCTATTGATGAAAGTGAAAGAGGAGAGTGGAAAAGTTGGCTTAAAGCTCAACATTCAGGAAACTAAGATCATGGCATTCTGTTCCATCACTTCATGGCAAATAGATGAGGAAGCAGTGGAAACAGTGGCAGACTTTATTTTTGGGGCTCCAAAATCACTGCAGATGGTGACTGCAGCCATGATATCAAGAGATACTTGCTCCTTGGAAGAAAAGTTATGACCAACCTCAACAGCATATTAAAAAGTAGAGACATTACTTTGCCAACAAAGGTCCATCTAGTCAAGGCTATGGTTTTTCCGATAGTCATATATGGATGTGAGAGTTGGACTATAAAGAAAGCTGAGTGCTGAAGAATTGATGCTTTTGAACTGTGGTATTGGAGAAGACTCTTGCGAGTCCCTTGGACTGCAAGGAGATCCAATCAGCCTATCCTAAAGGAAAGCAGTCCTGAATATTCATTGGGAGGACTGATGCTGAAGCTGAAACTCCAGTACTCTGGCCACCTGATGTGAAGAGCTTACTTATTTGAAAAGACCCTGATGCTGAACAAGATTGAAGGCAAGAGGAGAAGGGGACAGCAGAGGATGAGATGGTTGGATGGCATCACCGACTCAATGGACATGAGTTTGGGTAAACTGCGAGAGTTGATGATGGACAGGGAAGACTAATGTGCTGCAGTCCATGGGGTCACAAAGAGTCAGACACGACTGAGCAACTGAACTGAACTGATAAGGAAAAAATGACTAGTTAATGTAATTGTTGTTGAGTGGCTCAGTTGAGCCTGACTCCTTTGCAACCCCATATACTATAGCCCACCAGGCTCCTCTGACCATGCGGATTCTCCAGGCAAGAATACTGGAGGGGGGTTGCCATTTCCTACCCCAGGAGATCTTCCTGGCTCAGGGATCAAATCCACATCTCCTGCATTGGCAGGCAGAGTCTTTACCACTGAGCCACCAAAGAAACTTGGTTAATGCAAAGAGAAGAGACTCTCCCCTGATGGTTAGCTCAAGACTACATTCACTAGAGTGGATTAGTTTACCTGATCTTGACAGCAGATACCTGTCCAATTTTGAGTGGCTCAGAATATAGATTAGAAAAAAAAACAGTGTGAGTTGCATTGTGGGCAAGCTTTTCTTATTTTTAATTTCAAAACGTGAGTTTAGTTTGAATCAGTCAAAGATTATGTTAGATCATACTTGGAATAAGGACAGAATACTTGCTGTAAGGAGGAATAGAGGACCTTTCATCTTTCAAGTTCAGTATTTCATGTTGTGTTGTAGAGTCAGATTTTTAAAAACAGGGAGAGCAGATAAAACTCAGGTACTTACTGTAAGTACGACTCACATTCCTTCTAAAACATAGGCATAAGTGTTGGGTTCAGGACTTCTATGCTGTAATATTTCATTAATTAATTGAAACATCTCCTTCTCTTCAAAGAACAGCGGCTATTAATATTTGGGCAAGTATCCAAGCGTAGAGTACAAACAAAAGTACTACGGGAATCAGAGATAATGGAGAAATCATTATTAACCAGATCAGGCAGACCTTGGGTTTGTGGGCTGTAGTATTTGAGTTTGACAATGAAGGAGGAATGGATTGTGAAACTGAAGGTGTAGAGAGGGAGGCATGCTGCTGCTGCTAAGTCACTTCAGTCATCCGACTCTGTGTGACCCCATAGACGGCAGCCCACCAGGTTCCCCCGTCCCTGGGATTCTCCAGGCAAGAACATTGGAGTGGGTTGCCATTTTATTCTCCAATGAATCAAAGTGAAGAGTGAAAGTGAAGTCGCTCAGTCATGTCCGACTCTTAGGGACTCCATGCACCGTAGCCCACCAGGCTCCTCCATCCATAGGAGTTTGCAGGCAAGAGTACTGGAGTGGCATAGGGCACTCCAAAAGCTGCAAGGAGCATAGAGAAAGACAGAGAGATGGAAATAGGGTGAAGCCCATGTAAGGTATGACAAGGTACTGGGTTAGGGTTATGAAAAGTATGGTTGGATAAGTAACTGGAAAATGACTAGCATGTAAGGTGCTTATAGAGACACCACATTTATTTTCACTGCTAGAACTTCAGGTTAAAGATGGACCAGTGAGCACTGTCTGGTCTTAGATTTTAAGCTTCACTTAGTAGACAGACATGATCTGAGGGTTAAATGCATTACATTTTATGACAAATTCTCAAAGAAATTAAAGAGGTATGAGATTTAAAAGTGGTTTGAGAGGCAGTAAGGTTGGAAAGTATTATGTGACAGGTGTCATGGAGATTTATAAAGCATAGTCTTGTTTTTGCTTAAAAGACAGTGCCTTTTAAAAGAGTTTCTCAGGTCTCTACTTATTTTGAAGCTCAACATTTAAAATGTAAAATCCTTAGAGGCAGAAAACAAAGTTTGGTAAATCTTTGTTACCACTGACATTTATGTGAATGATTTTCTTGAGAGTGAATAAGAAATGAAGCCCCTTTATATCTTTCAGTTTAAGAAATTTTGTTTTCTAAAATTCTCTTACTTTTTTTTTCCTTTTCAGCTAAAGAATGGTTTCTGAAATATTTATGAGGGTGGCCAGTTATAATTAATGGCAATGCACTCTGTTATGACATCAATTTATCACATTCCTAGTGACACAAAGTCCAATTAACTTCCCCAAGGGGTTCATTGAGTGTGTGCTACACTCTGCCGTTTAATGACAAGACCAAAATTTATTATTTCTCCATAATCTCTCTTGGAGCAAAAACAAAGCCCTACTATCCAGTGAAAAATATATACTCTGTGACTATGTTTGCTTTCCTCAGTACAGTATTTCTAGGACCCAGCATGTAGAGGACTTTCAACAAATACTTGTTGAATGAATCAGTGGCTGGCCACATGCATTAATGGATGAATGAATAAAGGATGAATGATTGACTTCCCTGAAAATCGACTCTCCCCACAAGACTCTTGAGAGTATCCTTGGGCAATAAGATCAAACTAGTCAATCCTAAAGGAAATCAACCCCCGAATACTCTTTGGAAGAACTGATGCAGAAGCTGAAGCTCTAATACTTTGGCCACCTGATGTGAAGAGCTGACTCACTGGAGAAGACCCTGATGCTGGGAAAGACTGAGGGCGGGAGGAGAAGGGGATGACAGAGGATGAGATGGTTGGATGGCATTATTGACGCAATGGACATGAGTTTGAGCAAGCTCAGGGATATAGTGAAGGACAGGGAAGCCTGGCGTGCTGCGGTCTGTGCGGTTGCAAAGAGTTGGACACAACTGAGTGACTGAACACCACCACCTCTATGTATTTTAGGTTGTTTATTTAGAACATCATGTTTTACTCATTGCCTTTCACTACAGAGCTTTCCTAACATCTTTTCTTTTTTTTTTTCCTTAACATCTCCTATTTCCAAGTTTTCTGGAATGCCAGCTCTCTATGGACATAGTGGTGGCTTTACAGCATGTCTTTGATGCATCTTGTAGCCAAGTAGGAAAGCTGACTACCACCTCAGTGTGTGCAAAGCAGGAAGTTGGCCTTCATCTCAGGTGCAGATTATATTCTTTGTGGAATTTGTAAAAATTGTCACTTCAGAATAATTACTAATATGAAAGACGTGTCTAAAATATAAGAATTCTTGCTCTTAGAAATATTTTAGATGTTTAATGATACTCTAGGTTTTTTTTCCCTTTCTCCTCTTCTTCCTCCTCCTTTCCAATTTTCTTCTTTTCCTCTTCTTTCCTCTCATCCTCTCCCCTTATTTGTGTCTAATTAACTATCTAGGTCTTGTCATTAGATCTGGCAGCTATAATTTTAGACTGTGAATATTTCCTCTGAAGGCACTTGTATAAATGGAAAGAAATATGTCTAGTAATAATGAGATTTTCTCAAATTTAACCAACAAATGAGATCATTTCAGCAGCTCCTTCTGCATATTAACATGATATTATATGTCATGCCATGAGAATCTTATGAATCTTATTTTCCCGAGTGAAGTGTCTGATAGAACTGCCATGGGAGTGAATTTTTATCACATCCTTTCCCATAACCAGGAAGACCATGACTCAATAGCCTCTTGGACATGGTCTTGCTAAACAAGTAGGGAGAAATATTTGGTACTTTTTATAACACTTGTTTTCCCACTTTGTCATTTTCAGTAGTTTCCTAGAAGTAGAAAGGTTGTAGGAAATCACCCATCTTTTCTCTTTTCTTTCCCTGAGATCTTTGGTTGTAGGTCTTTCTGAGACGTTACTATCTTCTGCACATCTTCTTTTCCTCTCTATTTCCCTAAGTCAACCCAGCATTGACTAGCCTGTCTGCTGTGTGGGGAAGTGAGGCTGCACATCTGTAACTATAGACACTGTCTGTGGAGGAGACACAGGCAGTGGAGTCTGACTGACAGTTTCACCCCCTTGCCTAATTTCAGGGTGGGTTTTTCTGCAGGGCTAGAATAGTGGCGTGCCCTGGAAAACCTGCTTCCTCCATCAGGCTTTATTCATAGGGTCGGTACAATTCAGTGAAGTCATTCCTGGATGCTAAAACATCCATATAAAATCTGTTGTGGATGTCCACTTGTATCTTATAATTTAAGAATGGAAATAAACACACTCATCAACTTTGTAGTGTAAGACAGAAAGATATCACATTCAAGTAATCTAATAGAGATAATAAAGATGTTTACCCAGGGGAATCAAGGAATAACCTGTGGGGACTCTGGCCTTCACTTATAGAATATAGCTATTCTGGAGGAAAATTGACTTAGCATTATTTGCCACTAACAATTTAACCCTTACTAATATGTTAGCTACTAGTACTCAACTGTTCTAGAAGAGCAGAGAGTAACCCCCTAAGAGAGCAGTCTAAAGACCAGTTTTGATGGTGTGATGAGGAAGGGAAATGTATTGAGAGAAGCTGGCAAGGAAGCCGGTGAGTCACTGTCTAGAGTGACACTGTGGAGGAAGGAGCTGGGCAGATCAGGGGCGTCATGTGCAGTGGAGTCAGGCAGGAGATGGATGAGAGTGATGAGATGCAGGATGTGAAGAGTAGCTGGGGTGTCCTTGTTCCGGCCAGGCCATCCTTCGTGACTGTGAGTGTTAAGTAGCTATGTAGCGTGTTGCTTTATCTGGGAGAAAAGCAAATGAATATCCCTTTGCCTCCTTATGTAAACTCTTTAAATTATTTAGGCTGCTACCTCCAGCCTACAGAAAGCAGTGACTAAGACCTTTCAGGGTGTTTCTCAAGAGTCATGATGTCATCATGACTTTTGGAGTCCCTTTTAATGTTGATAACCCTTTGATTTTCAAAATGAATTATTAATTAACGAATTATACTTGAACAGATGTAAAAATATTTTCCAATAGATAGCATTCTACTGCTTTTGATCTGTAAAATTCAAGTGGGTCTGGCAAATTAACTGTGTCACAGAGGGAACTGTTATGCTATAGTTGAAACCAGATTCCAAGTTGGTTTAATTCAGCAATGTGCTTCATGAAGACTTATAAAATTTTCACTTACCCATTTTTATATTTTTCTTTTCTTTCTTCCTCTACTTAGTGTGCATGCGTGTTCGCTGAGTTGCTCAGTCACATCCAACTCTTTCCTAACCCATGGACTGTAGCCCGCCAGGCTCCTTTGTCCATGGGATTTCCCAGGCAAGAATACTGGAGTGGGTTGCCATTCCCTCTTCCAGGGGATCTTCAGCGACTCAGGGAACAAATCTGTGTCTCTTGTATTGCAAGCAGAGTCTTTACCACTCAGCCACCAGGGAAGACCACTTAGTGTGCCTATGTTTAGACATAAACACACCTAAACATGTAGTGGAGAAAGAAATGGCAGGCCACTCCAGTGTTCTTGCCTAGAGAATCCTGTGGATGGAGCAGCCTGGTGGGCTGCCGTCCATAGGGTCGCACAGAGTCAGGCACGACTGAAGCGGCTTAGCATGCATGCATGCATTGGAGAAGGAAGTGCCAACCCACTCCAGTATTCTTGACTGGAGAATCCCAGGGACAGGGGAGTCTGGTGGGCTGCCATCCATGGGGTCGCACAAAGTTGGACGTGACTAAAGTGACTTAGCAGCAGCAAACATTATAGTTCTTCTGTTATTTCTGATAGAATATGATTTTTCTTTAATATTTGAAGATACTGTGTGTTTGTGTTAGTTGCTCAGTCATGGCCCACTCTGCGATCCCATGGACTGAAGCTCACCAGGCTTCTCCATCCATGGAATTTTCCAGGCAGGAATATTGGAGTAAGTTGCCATTCCCTTCTCCAGGGTATCTTCCCAACCCCAGGGATCGAACCCAGGTCTTCCACATTGCAGGCAGATTCTTTACCGTTTGAGCCACTAGGGAAGCCCACCAATTATAAAGATATCTTAAAACTTAAAATTAGCTCCTATGACTAATAACCTTAATTTGAGTCTAGTTTCCATTAATATAGTTTTGAGGAGAATATGAGCATGTTGACAATATCCTGGTATATAACATGCTATGCCCTGAGAAATCACTTACATTTGTATTTGGACCAACATTTTGAAAAGTGTAGAGAAAAGGGAATCACCATGGGAGGAGAGATAAACTTTTTTTTTTCTTTCTCAAAAGCATGTGGGTTGATGCATTTTTAATATCTTTTTTTTAGTCTGTGATTTATGTAGGCTTGGTGAATGTTAATGAAGGAAACGATATAGCACATATTCCTAGATGTTAGTGAAAATTGTGGATAGAAAATTCATTTTGTGACATTAAAATCATATTTAAGTATAGATTCATCACAATAAGATCTAGACACCACATAAGAACACACATTCCTCATTTATCATCATTATTGGCAATAATGGTTACTGCTAATACTTTATTCATAACTTTACATCTGTGTAAGATGGGTATTATGTGCTATAGAAAGCATTTGCCATTCTTTCTGGTGGTTCACACCCTTTTAGTATTTGACAAATTCTGCTCTGATGAGCCTCTACCTCCCACTATAGTAATATAAATCTTTTTCTCATCTTCCATTTCATTAGAATGCAGGAATTTGACCATTTGACTTTGGCTCTTCACATCAAGCAATGAAACAAACAGGTGCCCAAAAACATCCATTCTGCTTACATGAAGTGGGGATTGTTGCCCCTGATTTCTGAGGCAGTGGCGGCAGAGATGTGAGGGGTAACGGCTGGTTCCCAGAGTGGCTGTTGTCGCTATCTCTACTCAGTGTGGGTTGAAATGGTGACTTCACATTAAAGGGGCAGCATGATGTGATCGTTAAAGCTGTTGGACTTTGGAACCAAAAGGCTGTCTGGGACTGAATCCCAGACTGTCCACTTTCCAGATGTGTTGATCTTGGGTCAGTTACTTAACCTGTCTGTGCTCCAGTTTCATCATCTGTAAGTTGGGGAATAACAGTAGTGATGACTTCTTTGGGTGATGAAGATTAAGTCAATTAATATTTGTGATACACTTAGAACATAGTAGACACTCTAGGCAACAGGGGAAATTTCTCCAAGTAAGTGCAATTCAAGGAGTCAGTGAGATAAAATAATATTGATTTGTGTTTACACCCTGAGACTGGCTTATTCGATGTTCTGGTTATAGCCACAGTTTCTTTCTTTCTTTTTATTTTATTATTATTATTTTTTTACTTTACAATATTGTATTGGTTTTTGCCATACATCAGCATGAATCTGCCACGGGTGTACACGTGTTCCCCATCCTGAACACCCCTCCCACCTCCCTCCCTATACCATCCCTCTGGGTCATCCCAGTGCACCAGCCCCAAGCCCCAAGTTTCTAAACTATGTGGCAAAGCATTGTGAGTCACAGAGCTATGCCAGATATTTTAAATTTTTGAGGGTTAGGGATACTTGACATCTGTTACATATCCTAAGAACTACTAGCTCAAAGTAATTTAAATTTGCATTAGTGTGCTATGTTTTTGGTGATATAGTTCTTTGTGAAGATGGATTTTCATCAGTTGCTGTGATAAAAAGCAAGTACTCTGTGAAAAATTAATGTGGAATAAGATTTGGCATTTTCTCTACTGATTGCAAGCTTTGAAAAGTCATGCAGTGCCCTTTACAAGCTGTTTTTTTCACACAATTACCAACTTGTTAGGACATACAAATACTTATTAGGTTGCTTTACTGCTTAATCAATAGAACAGTTAGACGTTTCTTTTGGTCTAAAAACATTGTGTAAAATCACTGTGACAACAAGGATACTGCACACCGAGAAAGTTTGGGAACTTCTGAATTACATTTCAGCAACAAGCAGAATCCTCAGACTAGCACCATAATCCATAGAATAAAGAGACTATTATGGGCCAAATGGACATCATTAAAATTCTCCCATTCTACAGAAAAAGAAACCCCGAGAGAACAGTGTATTTCTAGGGGGAAGTGCAGAAGTTGTCACTGCTGTCAAGACTTGAAAGTTAGAGTGATGATGATGCCCATAAAATTTCCATCCATCTCACTTGTTTGATCACTATTAAGGAGGCAGATGAATCATAAAAAAATTATAGCTTGAGTGTGGAGAAGATTTGTGTCTACTTCTGTCGATTTCTGTGCACATTTCCATCTTTATTGTTGTCCAGTGGCCCAGTCGTGTCTGACTCTTTGTGACCTCATGAACTGCAGCACACCAGGCCTCCCTGGCCCTCACCATCTTGCAGAGTTTTCCCAAGTTCGTGTTCACTGCATCCGTGATGCCGTCCAGCCATCTCATCCTCTGACTCACTCTCCTCCTTCTGCCCTCAATCTTTCCCAGCATCAGGGACTTCTTCAATGAGTTCTCTGTTTGCATCAGATGACAGAAATACTGGAGCTTCAGCTTCAGCATCAGTCCTTCAAGTGAATATTCAATTTCCCTTAAGATTGACTGGTTTGACCTCCTTGCTGTCCAAGGGACTTTTGGGAGTCTTCTCCAGCACCATAGTTTGAAGGCATCAATTATTTGGTGCTCTGCCTTCTTTATGGTCCACCTCTCACAACTGTATGTGACCACTGGGAAGACCATAGCCTTAACTATACAGAACTTTGTCTTAAGATCATATTAAATCAGACTTCCAACTAGAAGAATCATACCCAATCCAAGTAGTGCGCAGTCAGACAAAGACGCTGTGAGGTGTTGTGTGTGGTTATAAATTCTCCCAGTACTGCTGACAGGCTAGTTTCTTGTTGGATTGATTGTTGTCAGCTTGGCACCACTATCACCAATTGCTTTTAAATTCTGAGTTAAAGTTAACCAGTGAGAATAATGTAGAAATGTTTTGAATGAAAGATGAGGTGGAAATTATTGTTACAAGATTGTGAGATAATAAGATGCTGCAGCTTGGTGAGTGCATTGGTTTCCACAGATATCACAGCTTCCATGGAGCTCTGTGGCTGTGGTTTAAAAGTCTGCCTTCCCCAATGAGCAAAGAGATCTGATAGACGGTGGGAACCTCTGAGGAGCTGCGTGTTGTTGCCCAGGGTACAGAACCAACAAAGGAGTGGAGCTGAATTGAATATAGAGGGGGCCTGGTGAAAAGAAAGGAGAAAAAAAGAATACATTTGATCCCCTTATAACTTGAGCTAAATCAACATGTGCCCCTGCTGTAACCAAAGGTATAGTTCAGTTCACTCGCTCAGTTGTGTATGACTCTTTGCAACCCCATGAATCACAGCACACCACACCTCCCGGTCGATCACCAACTCCCGGAGGTCACTCAGGCTCACGTCCATCCAGTCAGTGATGCCATCCCCCATCTCATCCTTGGTCATCCTCTTCTCCTCCTGCCCCCAATCCCTCCCAGCATCAGAGTCTTTTCCAATGAGTCAACTCTTCGCATGAGGTGGCCAAAGTACTGGAGTTTCAGCTTTAGCATTAGTCCTTCCAAAGAAATCCCAGGGCTGATCTCCTTCAGAATGAACTGGTTGGATCTCCTTGCAGTCCAAGGGACTCTCAAGAGTCTTCTCCAAAACCACAGTTCAAAAGCATCAATTCTTCAGCACTCAGCCTTCTTCACAGTCCAACTCTCACATCCATACATGACCACTGGAAAACCATAGCCTTGACTAGATGGACCTTAGTCGGCAAAGTAATATCTCTGCTTTTGAATATGCTATCTAGGTTGGTCATAACTTTTCTTCCAAGGACTAAGCGTCTTTTAATTTCATGGCTGCAATCACCATCTGCAGTGATTTTGGAGCCCCCAAAATAAAATCTGACACTGTTTCCACTGTTTCCCCATCTATTTCCCTGAAGTGATGGGACCAGATGCCATGATCTTCGTTTTCTGAATGTTGAGCTTTAAGCCAACTTTTGCACTCTCCTCTTTCACTTTCATCACTCTCCACTTTCACTTTCAGTCACTCAGTCATGTCCTACTTTTTGTGACCCCATGAATCACAGCACACCGGGCCTCTCTGTCCATTACCAGCTCCTGGAGTTCACTCAGACTCACGTCCATCGAGTCAGTGATGCCATCCAGCCATCTCATCCTCTGTCGTCCCCTTCTCCTCCTGCCCCCAATCCCTCCTAGCATCAGGGTCTTTTCCAGTGAGTCATCTCTTCGCATGAGGTGGCCAAAGTACTGGAGTTTCAGCTTCAGCATCATTCCTTCCAAAGAACACCCAGGGCTGATCTCCTTTAGAATAGACTGATTGGATCTCCTTGCAGTCCAAGGGACTCTCAGGAGTCTTCTCCAACACTACAGTTCAAAAGCATCAATTCTTCGGCACTCAGCCTTCTTCATAGTCCAACTCTCATCCATACATGACCACTGGAATAGCCTTGACTAGACAGACTTTTGATGGCAAAGTAATGTCTCTGCTTTTGAATATGAAATCCTTCTCTTATTCTCCCCCAAAACCTCTTGTACAAAGTAAAGCAGTGTAGAATTTAACAAAATAAAGAAACATCTAAGTTTAATCTATGATGTATAACATGGACTACTTCTGTGCCATCCAATCCAACAAAAAGACTAAATTGTGTAGATGTATTTTTCTACATAGGTAAACTTCAATCATATATTTTAGTTTATAATGCATTAATGATCTTGATATTTCAGGTTGATTTATTTCTATTCTGGGTAACATGGTATACCTCTTTTATTTTATTTTTAAATATAAATTTATTTATTTTAATTGGAGGTTAATTACTTTACAATATTGTATTGGTTTTGCCATACAGTATACCTCTTTAAATAACAGTAGTTATTGAAACTCTTGACGGTTTAAAGAAAAGAGAAACTGAGTCACAAGAGGACAAATACTTTATCATTCCATGATTCTACTTACATGTGGTACCTAAAGTAGTCAGATTACAGAAATAAAAGTAAAATGTGGTTAAGGCAGGAGTGGGGTAGGGAGAGAGTAAAAGAGAGCTGTTGTTTAATGGTAACAGAGTTTTAGTTCTACAAGGTGAAAATATTCTGGAGATCTGTTTCACAACTGTTTAAATATAGCTAACACACTTAACTGTGTACCAAAAATGATTAAGATGCTTACATTTTTTTTTACCAATGCAAAGAATTAATCACAAAAAGTTTATTATTTTTAAAAGAAGTTACTAAGGATTTTATAGAGGAAATAAAGCAGACTTTATATTATACTATCTGAGAAAGAACAATATAATATAAAGAACTTGAATCCACCTTGGACATTTCTCTTTCTCAGACTCCTCCTTGCAGCTGTGCTATTGATCACTGCAGGTTGCTGGTGGAAACTTTTTCCTCTTATGCTTCCCTGTTGTGGAGGTGTGAGGAGTTTGGCCTGGAAAGAAGTCAGAAATCTTAGAGGATATATGCTATGCTTCCCATTGTGGAGGTGTGAGGAGTTTGGCCTAGGAAGAAGTCAAAAATCTTAGAGGATATATGCTACCCAAGTGATATAGGTTATCTTTGGAATCCCAATGGAAATAATAGGTATGGCCAAGTTTACAGTGCAATTATAGAAAGAAAATCAACAGATAAAGATAGATTTAAGATATATCATCAGCTATAGAAGAAACTGATGACAATCGTGCAGTGAGAATTTAGGGTTTGGGAAATTGTTGGTTGACAGTTGAGGAAACCGAGGCTTAAAGAAGTGAGGGAAATATCCAAGATCAGTCCCAGAACTAGTAAGTAATGAAGGCTGCATTTAAGCCCAAGTAGCTGACTCTACTGGAGAAGGCAATGGCACCCCATTCCAGTACTCTTGCCTGGAAAATCCCCTGGATGGAGGAGCCTGGTGGGCTGCAGTCTGTGGAGTCGCAAACAGTCGGACACAACTGAATGACTTCACTTTCACTTTTCATTTTCATACATTGGAGAAGGAAATGGCAACCCACTCCAGTGTTCTTGCCTGGAGAGTCCCAGGGACAGGGGAGCCTGGTGGGCTGCCATCTATGGGTTTGCACAGAGTCGGACACTACTGAAGCGACTTAGCAGCAGCAGCAGCAGCTGACTCTACAACCTAGGGTTTTAACTACTTTACAATAAATGCTTTGGGCTTCCCAGGTGGGTCGGTGGTAAAGAATCTGCCTGCCTGTGCAGGAGACTTGATCCCTGGGTGGAGAAGATACCCTGGAGTTGGAAATGGCGACCCACTCCAGTATTCTTGTCTGACAAATGCCTTGAACAGCGGAGCCTGGCAACAGTCCATGGGGTCGCAGGAGAGTCGGACATGAATTTGTGACTAAATAACAGCAACATAAATGCTTGACTTTCAACATATGGAATGTTAGAACGATGATAAATGATGGTCTCCGGGTGCAGAAGTTGGGCATGTCAGCTGTTTCATCTGGTTCCCCCGCCCCCACATTCTTGTTAGGTGCTACATGATGCTGTGTGTTTGTATTGCACACCCTGGGTGTGTTAGTCACTCAGTCGTGTCTGACTCTTTGCGGCCCCAGGCACTGTATTCCACCAGGCTCCTCAGTCCGCTGTATGGCCCACTGAGTAAATGTTTAATCAACAGGATGGCACTGTCATGAACGGGGAGCACAGAGGTCCTCACCACAGGCTCTTTCTAAGTCAGAACCCAAGCTGAATATCGCAGATAAGATCTCAGAGCAGGAGGTACTGCAACTTTTAAACATGCAGGGGGGAGCCGTTTATCAGATCAAGAGTGTCAGCCACTGTGACTGAGATGAGCATAAATGATGCTGTCTTTGAGTATGATTTAAGTGTGGAATCTTTCAAAAGCATATTTATTAACCATGGAAAAATTCTCTTCTGTGGCTGCAGCGTGTGACGCCGCTTTCCTCAAGCGCCTCTGCATAGGTATTTGCAGATTCTTGTCTCCAGGAAAGCACTAGGGGTTAATTCCAAAGAACCCCGTTTCCTTGGCCTCACAGGTTAATTTGCAGGATACCTGGAGCATAAAATACATTTTAGAACAGGAGTCTTATATATTAGAAGTTCTGAAAAACAGACATATTAGTATAAATAGCTTTGTTAGATATGCTGTGTATGAAGACATTTAGATGTAACATATTCTGTAGCCAAAGAACTCTATTTTCTCCCAATAATGTGAAACAAAGAAGCTAACAACCAAATGCACTTAGAAAGAATAATACTTTTCTTGCTACTGAATTCATGAATGTATTACAGGAGGCTTATTTTACTCTTTAGGCTTAATGTGTCTTTTTTTTTTATTATTAAGAGTGAGACTCCTCTTTGTGTCTACAGTGGAAAAATGATGCCAATTTAGTCCTCTACTTTGCCAGCACTTGCTTGTCACATTTTTGAATGATCACAGTTGTGCATCAATTGTGTCAAGGCAGAATAGAAAATTGTGCTGTGGGTTGGGGCCTGTTAGAGATCTATAGCGATCTCCATGAAACATTCATAAGGACATTGCTCGCTTTCTCTTCTGAAGTGTGATTTTTTTTTTTTTTTTTAGTTTTGTGAGTCTTTAAGTTTTAGAACAATAGAAACATTTTTTTGGTCACAAAGGTCTTTGAGAACATCCTTACTTTCGGAGCTTCTGTGATCATGGAATGAGACACTGTTCCATCTACAGTTTAGTTTTTATTCCTTGAACTGAGTTAATTATCTGAGGTCATAGTATTCTATTGATGGTTTTGCATCTACAAGTGGATATTCTGAATTCTGCCCAGCATAATGGATCAAAATAGGCAGTTAATTCGATTTTAAAAATTAATATAATCTGCAATTTTAATGGTGCAGGAAAATTTAAAGGTCTCTTAAAGGTCTCTTAGTTCAACATATTTATTTTGCAGATGAGAAAACAAAGGTCCAGCGAGTCCTTAGGTTTTGCTGAGGGTCACATAGCCACTTAATGGCAGACCTGGTATCAGGAAAGTTCTTTCTCTCATAATTGAAAGCTCTTTCTTTCTGAAATTATGAATATTAAAGCAGAGTGAAAAGTCCAGAGAATAACAGGTCTAACAACTGTGTCTATCACCCAGTTTTGAGAAATCTTATAATTTGCTGTTTCCTCTATTTCTTTAAAGAAATAACTAATTTAATATGTCACCTATATAGTTTTTACTAATAGTACTTCTCACACTGCTTTCCAAATTTGCTATTGATATGTGAAGATGCATAGTCTATATCTATACAGTATATAGCATTGTTTTACATGGGTTGAAGGAGAAAAGTGAGTGTTAGTGGCTCAGTTGTGTCTGACCCCATGGACTGTAGTCCCGCCAGACTCCTCTGTCCATTGGATTTCCCAGGCAAGAATGCTGGAGTGGGTAGCCATTCTCTCCTCCAGGGATCTTCCCAACCCAGGGACTGAACTCGGGTTTCCTGCATTGCAGGCCAATTCTTTGCTATCTGAGCTACCAGAGAAGCCTTTGCATGGCTAAGAACAGTATATAAGGATGATTGTATGGACACTTCTGAAACTTGCTTTTGTTGCTCACCATTGTTTCTGAGATTTTTTAATGCTGAAATGCATAGTGATGGTTCCTTTTACTGCTTTCTAAATTGTGAACACATCTTCTCTGTTGATGCATATTTTGATTTGTAAAAATCTGCTGTTATAAACACTTCTGTAATAAACATTCTTTTTATGTTTCTGTGCACAAGTGCAAGAATTTCTTGGCAACATACCTAGAAGTTGTAATGCTTCAACTTTGAGCTTTATTGTCAAATTATTCTCCAAAGTGTTGTACAGCAGTATTAGGTAGTGCCAATCCAATGGACAGGAAATGATTCCACACTGTGGCTTCATCTCTGTTTCCCTTACTGATAATAAGGTTAATTATCTTTTCATATGTACCACGGTTAACTATTGTTGCAATAATATCTGATAACCAACCAGCCCAGAACTTAGAGGCAATCATCACTTTTTATGGGTTTTCAGCCCAACTGGTGCAGCTCTGCTTTAGGAAGCAAGTCTGTGGATGCACTGCTCTTTCGGGAGTCTCTTATCCAGTCAGCTGGTGAGCCCCCTCTTGCAGCAAAGGCAGGAACACAAGCATGCAAGCCCCATTGCTTGAGGGCATTTCCAGTCCCTGACTGTGGCACTTCTGCTTATATCCCATTGACCAAAGCAAAGCACTTAGCTGAGGCGAATACCTGTAAAGTGGGGAATACTCTGCCCTTACGAGACTATGGCACCAGCGTGCAGGCTTATTAACTACTGCAGGGGAGGGAAAAGTTGTCATCACTAATTTAATCCACTATGACACCTTGATTGGTTGTTTGGTTTCATCTTATATAAATTGCTGGCTCATAGCCTTTGCTCACTTTTTTCTTGGGTTGCTTGCATTTTATTGTTGCACAGATATTCTTTTTTTTTTTTTTTGGTCTCAGTGACTTTACTGAAGTTTAGCTGATTTCCAATGTTGTGTTAATTTCTGGTATACAGCAAAATGACTCAGTTTTACATAGATATATAGTCTTTTTCATATTGTTTTCTATTATGGTTTGTCACAGGGTATTGATATAGTTCTCTGTGCTAAATAATAGGACTTTGTTATTTATCCATCTTATTATACAGTTTGTATCTGCGGATACTCTATATAATGTGGATTCTAATCTTTTATCAATTATAAGATTATAAAAGTCTTCTTTTAGTGTGAAGGTCATATTTTCACTGCATGATATTTTCATTATAAAAAAATCTAGACTTTTTGACTATCACTATATGATATTTCTCTTGTAAAGGAGTTTGAAATTTTACTGTAACAATATTTATCAGCATTTCTCTTTATGGTTTTTGCAAATTATGTTTTGTTCTATAAAATGATCCCTATACTGGAGTCATTAATATATTCCCCAATGTTGTCTTCTAAAAGTACTAAGGTTTAATTTTTATATTTAGGTCTATGTTTTGCTCAGGATTTAAAATATTTTTCTAGCATGTTTTCCTATAAATTCTCTTGGATAGTCTACATAAGTATATCATTTATGAATAATAAAATTTAGACTCTTTTCAATTAATAAATCTTTTACTTATTTTTATTATGATACTAAACCAAAATAAGTTAAATAGAAGTTATGTAACTAATATCTCCCTCCTTCCACAATTTTAAAGGAAACATTTCTAATATTTTATAACTGTAATAGATTTATCACAAAAAGAGCAATCAGAAAATAAATGTCAAGCTACAATTCTATATGCAGCTAAAATATTGTACATAAAATATAGGCAAAACAAATTTATTTCCAAGCAAAATAAAGAGGGAATGGGTTTACCAACTTCATACCATTACTAAAGAAAACTCAAGAAAAAAATAAAGTCCCTAAAAGAAGCATTAAATTGCAAGATGGGATGTTAAAAAAATAAATTGGTATATCTGGAAGACAAGATTGATTCAATAAAATATCAGTAACAATACTGACTAATTATAGAAAAAGCAGAGACATTACTTTGCCAACAAAGGTCCATCTAGTCAAGGCTATGGTTTTTCCAGTAGTCATGTATGGATGTGGAAGTTGGACCATAAAGAAGGCTGAGTGCCAAAGAATTGATGCTTTTGAACTGTGGTGTTGGAGAAGACTCTGAAGAGTCTCTTGGACAGTGAGGAGATCAAACTAGTCCATCCTAGAGGAAATCAGTCCTGAATATTCATTAGAAGGACTGATGTCAAAGCTGAAACTCCAATAATTTGGCCATCTGATGGGAAGAAAAGGCTCATTAGAAAAGACCTTGATGCTGGGAAAGTTTGAAGGCAGGAGGAGAAGGGGATGACAGAGGATGAGATCGTTGGATGGCATCGCCAGCTCGATGGACATGAGTTTAAGCAAGCTCCAGGAGTTGGTGATGGACAGGGATGCCTGGTATGCTGCAGTCCATGGGGTCTCAAAGAGTTGGACACAACTGAGCGGCTGAACTGAACTGAACCGTCAACAAAATAGAATTAGACACTGAGCAATAATAATATAATAGACAAAGAGAGAGACTGAGTTAAAGTGCTACAGTCCTTGTATGTGTCTGAATGAGAGTAACTGTTGATAGAATTTAGACCCTAAGCAATTGTATATGAGAAATATTAAGAAGAATCACTAAAAAATAAAAACTTATGATGTGAACCAGTATATAGAAGCACAGGAGAAATAAAGTTTTGATCAATCTAGAAGACTTTTGGAAAGGTTAAAAAAGTAAAGAAAGATCATAGTACACAGAAATCAAACAAAATACTGCAGAAAAATCCCCAGATATGATGGTAAAGAGTTGAATCTTTTTAAGAATAAAAAAGTTGAAATATTTTTAAGTACACAAGAACCAGAAAAGGTCAATGTAGTTATACTAATATCTGAAAAATTAAAAGCAAAAATAAAGGTTTAATAAAAATATTGACAATAAAAAAGAAAATTGAGAACAGCATAAAATAATATAGCTAAAAGTTGACAAAGTATAAACATCAAAATTGGCAAAATTAAGACAAAAAGAAAGATTTAAGTAAACACTGTAAAAATGAAAAAGGCAAATAATTGAAAATACAGCAGTCACAGAAGAATTAATAAAAGAATACTATAGAAAACTTTATGCGAATAAATGTGAAAAGGGGTAAAATGGACTTTTTCTCAGCAAAATCTCCCATAAGAACACTGACTCTAAAAGAAATGGCACCATTTTAGACCTCTGATCATCAAAGAAATAAAATTAGGAGTTAAAAATGTATATCTCACTGAAAGGTTGTTGTTGAATCACGACGCCGGGATTCTTGGCCCCCGGAGGAGAAGAATTCAATCCGGGGCCAGAAACGAGGCTGGATCGCTCAGAGCTTTTGTGTAACAAAGTTTTATTGAAGTATAAAGGAGATAGAGAAAGCTTCTGACATAGGCATCAGAAGGGGTAGAAAGAGTACCCGCTTGTTAATTTTAGCAATGAGTTTATATATTCTCCAACTAATCCAATGAAGGTCTGGAGGCTGTAAACACCTCACCAGACCTACTCCCATAATTTACATTTTAAGATAACAGAATTAGCCAGAAGGTTTAATCCAGAGACTGTCCTCAGGCAGAATACATAATACATTGCTGTTATATAATCCTTGTAAAGAGGTTTAATCCAGAGACTGCCCTCAGGCAGAATACATTGTTGTTATATAATCCTAAGGAATGTAGAGAAATGTTTGTCCTTTCTTCCTCCTTGAGAATTCCAGACCCCTCTCTCCTTGGGGACCCCTAGACTTCTTATCAACCTGCCTCGGAAATGACTCTCTCATCACCAAAGCAAAAATTAGTTTGGATAGATTTAGAGGAGATGCAAGAAATGTTTAATGCCTATCTTCTGCAGCTAATACAAAGATTGACAAAAGTGGAGGAACTCCCAGCTAGTGACATGAACCTAGAACTTTAATGCTGAAAGAGAGCAAAACAGTACAAGAATACCATAGGCCAGTCTTGCCTAATGAACGTAACTGCAGGAGTCTTATTGCACAGGCGAGCTTCGTCGCTCAGTCTCTGGACTGCATAGACTGTAGCCTGCTGGGCTCTTCTATGCCTGCGGATTCTCTAGGCAAGAATACAGCAGTGGGTTGCCGTGCCCTCCTCCAGGAAATCTTCCCAACCCAGGGAATCGAACCCAGGTCTCCCACATTGCAGGTGGATTCTTTACTGTCTGAATCACCAGGGAAGCCCCTTATTCCACATATTAGTGCATAAAAACTAGGAATGTATTTTAAAAATGCATTATGATGTAGCGAGTGGGAAGTTGCTGTGTAACACAGGGAGTTGAGCCTGGGACTCTGTGATAACCTAGAGGGGTGAAATGGGGGAAATGGGATGGAGGTTCATGAGGGCAGGGACATATATATACCCATGGCTGATTCATGTTGCTGTATGGCAGAAACCAACACAATATTGTAAAGCAATTATCCTCCAATTAAACATAAAAATTAAAATCGCGATCAAGAAAGACAAAGGTGATTGATATTAGAATATCTGTGTATGCAATTTCCCTCATTAACAGATTAAGGTGGAAAAACTGTATAGTCATTTCAGTTTTAGATGAAGCTTATTAGATACAATTTAGCATCATTTAAGATACAAAAGGTTACAAAGAAAGCAATTTTGGAACTGGGAGGAACTTTCCTTTAGTTGATAACATATCTAGCAACTGTGCTGGGCAAATGTCTCAGTAGTAAGATTAAATATAACAAAGGAGACAGATAAGGAATGGTCAGAAGAGAACTGGCGCAGACACTAGTAAATTGTTCTTTCATTTGCCATTTATTGAATACCTACTCTAGCGAGGTAGTAACAATATAGAGAGATAGGACAGTCTTTGCCCTTAAGATCTTTGCCATCTAGTGGAATTTGATCCATATGTTTTCTCTAAGAGATCTTGAAAACCTTTCCTTTCAGGTAGCATTTGGAGAAAGTTAAATAGCTTATATATGTGACTTGTTAACATGATTTTGTCTTATTTTTAATGTGCACATTGATGTGTAGTAAATAATTTAGTTGATGAGAATACACATGGCCATATATCTGAATGCTCTTTCCAGTTACTAGAACAATCCTCAGCCTTGGAAGAATACATTGCTTCATGACCAAGGTGGACTAATACATGCTCTGTATTTCTAAAAGGCAATTCTTCCAAGCATTTTTCCTGAGAAAATATTAATACATGAAAGTAGGAGTGTTCCAATAGCAAGTAGTTAGGTTAGAAATTATATTTTTCAGTATCCCTTAAGTTCTGTAGTGAGTCTATTCAAAGAGATTGTTACTAATTTATACTAAGAAAATAAAATTTTCATTGTATGGGAATAACCTGCTTTGTACTGTCTTCATGGAAAAACTGAGTGACTATAAAATTTGTTTAATGATTAGCACTTCATGTCAAATGATTTAGAGTAAATGCCTTAAAAGATACCTAAGCGGTAACTTTCATTGTTTTCACCTTCATATACCAGGTTGACTTTGTACCTTAACCATTTCTAGATTTACTTCTTCCTAGTTATAGTAGAAACACAGTGGGATCACAGGTCCTAATGTTTCATCTGTAGTCATACTGAGTGAGAGCCTTCCATGAATATAAAATCCTTTTATTAGAAAGGATACTTCACTAGATGAAAAAGATGAAGATGGTGGATTTCTTAGTCTCTTTCCTTGTTTCTTCACTTCCTAGATGATTCAAGCAGCAGCAAGAAGTGGCAAGCAGCCTTCATGAGAAGTGAAGCTGCTCAGTCGTATGTGACTCTTTGCCATCCCATGGACTGTAGCTTACCAGGCTCTTTCATACATGGAATTTTCTAGGCAAGAATACTGGAGTGGGTTGCCATTTCAAATCCTAATCAAATTGAAATCACCCCCCTTTTCAATAAAGCTACACATTGCTATTATAAATATATAATTTTCTCTCTTTCCTTTAGTTCTTTCACAGTTTTTTACAGAATTTATTCTGATCCAAGATTCTTATAGAAGTATGAGTGTAAGTAACAGGTAGCTAGACTGCAATCTCCTTTAGATAGCAATTCCATTTTCTTTTTAAAATTGTAGTTGATTTACAGTATTATACAGTTTTTACATTATTAGTTTCAGGTGTAGAGCATAGTGTTTCAGTACTTTATAGATTATGCTCCACTTAAAGTTATTATCCTATCATTTTGCCTTTCATACTGTTCATGGGGTTCTCAAGGCAAGAATACTGAAGTGTCTTGCCATTCCCTTCTCTAGTGGACCACGTTCTGTCAGCCCTCTCCACCATGACCCGCCTGTCTTGGGTTGTCCCGCAGGCATGGCTTGGTTTCATTGAGTTAGACAAGGTTGTGGTCCTACTGTGATTAGATTTCTGTGAGTATGGTTTCAGTGTGTCTGCCCTCTGATGCCCTCTTGCAACACCTACCATCTTACTTGGGTTTCTTTTACCTTGGGCATGGGATATCTCTTCACTGCTGCTCCAGCAAAGCACAGCCACTGCTCCTTACCTTCGATGAAGGGTATGGTCCGTCTAGTCAGGGCTATGGTTTTTCCAGTAGTCATGTATGGATGTGAGAGTTGGACTGTGAAGAAGGCTGAGTGCTGAAGAATTGATGCTTTTGAACTGTGGTGTTGGAGAAGACTCTTGAGAGTCCTTTGGACTGCAAGGAGATCCAACCAGTCCATTTTGAAGGAGATCAACCCTGGGATTTCTTTGGAAGGAATGATGCTAAAGCTGAAACTCCAGTACTTTGGCCACCTCATGTGAAGAGTTGACTCATTGGAAAAGACTCTGATGCTGGGAGGGATTGGGGGCAGGAGGAGAAGGGGACAACCGAGGATGAGATGGCTGGATGGCATCACTGACTTGATGGTTGTGAGTCTGAGTGAACTCCGAAAGTTCGTAATGAACAGGGAGGCCTGGCGTGCTGCAATTCATGGGGTCACAAACAGTCAGACATGACTGAGTGACTGAACTGAACTGAACTGAAAGTTATTATGGAATGTAAAATAACTGGAATGCAAAAGTAGGAAGTCAATAGATACCTGGAGTAACAGGCAAATTAGGCCTTGGAGTACAAAGTGAATCAGGGCAAAGGCTAACAGAGTTTTGCTGAAAGAATGCACTGGTCATAGCAAACACTCTCTTCCAACAACACAAGGGAAGACTCTGCATGTGGGCATCACCAGATGGTCAATACCAAAGACTGATTACATTCTTCACAGCCAAAAATGGAGAAGCTCTATATAGTCAGCAAAAACAAGATCAGAAGTTGACTGTGGCTCAGATCATGAAGACCTTATTGTAAAATTCATACTTAAATTGAACAAAGTAAGGAAAAGCACTAGACCATTCAAGTGTGACCTAAACCAAATCCCTTAAGATTGTACAGTGGAAGTAACAAAGAAATTCAAGGGATTCGATCTGATAGAGGGCCTGAAGAACTTATGGATGGAGGTTTGTGACATTGTACAGGAGGCAGTGATCAAGACCATTCCCAAGAAAAAGAAATGGAAAAAGGCAAAATAGTTGTCTGAGGAGACTTTATAAATAGCTAAGAAAAGAAGAGAAGCTAAAGGCAGAGGAGAAAAGGAAAGCTATGCTCATTTGAATGCAGAATTCCAGAGAATAGTAATGAGACATAAGAAAGCCTTCCTCAGTGATCAATACAAAGAGATAGAGGAAGACGATAGACTGGGAAAGACTAGAGATCTCTTCAAGAAAATTAGAGATACCAGGGAATATTTCATGTAAAGATGGGCATAATAATGGACAGAAATGGTATGG
The DNA here is from genome assembly GCA_917880005.1 of Nanger dama. NCBI lineage: Eukaryota > Metazoa > Chordata > Mammalia > Artiodactyla > Bovidae > Nanger > Nanger dama. Next base: position 47,246,331 of record CAKJTW010000007.1, read on the forward strand.
ACCTCACAGAAGCAGAAGATATTAAGAAGTGGCAAGAATACACAGAAGAACTATACAAAAAGATCTCCATGACCCAAATAACCATGATGGTACGTTCACTCACCTAGAGCCAGACATCCTGGAATGTGAAGTCAAGTGGGTCTTAGGAAGCAACACTATGAACAAAGCTAGTGGAGGTGATGGAATTCCAGCTGAGCTATTTCCAATCCTAAAAGATGATGCTGTTAAAGTGCTACACTCATTATGCTAACATATTTGGAAAACTCAGCAGTGGCCACAGGACTGGCAAAGGTCAGTTTTCATTCCAATCCTAAAGAAAGGCAATGCCAAAGAATGTTCGAACTATCACACAATTGCACTCATCTCACATGCTAGCAAAGTAATGCTCAAAATTCTCCAAGACAGGCTTCCACAGTACATGAACAGAGAACTTCCAGATGTTCAAGCTGGTTTTAGAAAAGGCAGAGGAACCAGAGATCAAATTGCCAACATCTGTTGGATCATCAAAAATCAAGAGAATTCCAGAAAAATATCCACTTCCTCTTTATTGATTCAAAGCCTTTGACTGTAGATCACAACAAACTGTGGAAAACTCTGAGAGAGATGGGAATACCAGACCACCTGACCTGCCTTTTGAGAAATCTGTATGCAGGACAGGAAGCAACAGTTCGAAATGGACATGAAACAACAGACTGGTTCTAAATTAGGAGAGGAGTATTTGAAGGCTGTATATTGTCACCCTGCTTATTTAACTTATATGCAGAGTACCTCATGCGAAATGCTGGATGAAGCAAAAGCTGGAATCAAGATTACCGGGAGAAATCTCAATAACCTCAGATATGTAGATGACACCACCCTTATGGCAGAAAGTGAAAAAGAACTAAAGAGCCTCTTGATGAAAGTGAAAGGAGAATGAAAAAGTTGACTTAAAGCTCAGCATTCAAAAATGAAGATCATGGCACCTGGGCCCATCACTTCATTGCAAATAGGTGGGGAAACAATGGAAACAGTAAGAGACTTTATTTTTGTGGGCTCCAAAATCATCACAGATGGTGACTGCAGCCATAAAATTAAAAGATGGTTACTCCTTGGAAGAAAAGCTATGACCAAGCTAGACAGCATATTAAAAGCAGAGACATTACTTTGCCGACAAAAGTCTGTCTAGTCAAAACTATGGTTTTTCCAGTACTCATTTATGGATGTGTGAGTTGGGCTATAAAGAAAGCTGAGTGCCAAAGAATTAATGCTTTTGAATTGTGGTGTTGGAGAAGACTCTTGAGAGTCCCTTGGATTTCAGGGTGATCCAACCAGTCTCTCCTAAAGGAAATCAGTCCTGAATATTCACTGGAGGGACTGATGCTGAAGCTGAAACTCCAATACTCTGGCCCCCTGATGCAAAGAACTGACTCATTGGAAAAGACCTTAACGCTAGGAAAGATTGAAGGCAGGAGGAGAAATGGATGACAAAGGATGAGATGGTTGGATGGCATCACTGACTCAATGGATGTTAAGTCTGAGCAAGCCCCAGGTATTGATGATGGACAGGGAAGCCTAATATGCTGCAGTCCATGGGGTCACAAAGGGTCAGACACAACTTAGTGACTGAACTGACTGAAAATTTTTATAAAATATTGGCTGTATTCCCTATGCTGTACAATATATCCTTGCGCTTCGTTTATTTCGTACCTCCAGATCCCCTGCTCTTACTTAGTCTTCCCCTTCCTCTTTCCCTCTCCCCACTAGAAACTACTAGCTTGTTCTATTGACGTCTGTTTCTTTGTTACATTCGTTCATTTGTTCTATTGTCTAGATTCCACATATGCATAATAACATGTAGTATAGTCTTTTTTCTAACTTATTTTATTAAGCATCATATCTTCCAGGTCCATCCATCTTTTGGAAGTGGCAAAATTTCATTCTTCTTTATGGCTGATACACGTTCAATTATGTGTATACACTACATCTTTATCTGTTCATCCGTTGAGGTTGTTTCCACATCTTAGCTGTTGTAAATAATACTGTTAATGAACATTGTGAGTCACTTTGCATTTCAACTTGGTGTTTTTATCTTCTTTGGATATATACCCAGCAGTGGAATTTTTGGATCCTACGGTTGTTCTATTTTTATTTCTTTGACAAACCTCCAGGCCGTTTACCATAGTGGTAGCATCGACTTACAGCAATAGTATACTAGGATTCCCTTTTCTCCACATCATTCCTGCATTTGTTATCTATAGGGTGCGTGTGTGTGTTTATAATAGCCATTCTGACAGGTGTAAGGTGACGTCTCATTGAGGCTTTAATTTGCGTTTCTCTGGTTAGTGATGTAGAGTATCTTCTCATGTGCCTGTTTTGTCCATCTGTATGTGTTCTTTGGAAAAATGTCTAGTCACATCATTTGCCTTTTAGGTGAAAATCTTCCATACTGCTATGAGAATGATTTTTCTAAATAAGCATCTCATCATTTTGTTCTCTTGCAATAAAAGATAGAAATAATGGCTTTAAATAAGATTTAAATTACTTAGCATAACATGTAAGACCTGTCCCTTGTTTCTCGCCTCTTTTCCTATGTGCTCAGCACCTAGACCATGTTAACGGAAAATTAAATGCTGCAGAATTCCTTTCCCTCTGTATTATTTCACAGAGGCAGGATGTGTGGCATTCTCCATCCAATCAAGTTCATTTTAAAGTCTGGTTGAATGACAGTGAATTAGCCATTGAGCCTCTCTAAACTCTGACTGAGGGTAAACAGTCCTATCTTTTGGGCAGTTGGGAGGATTAGAAAATGTATATGAAGTGGCTAGAACACTCTGTTTATGTCTTCTGTTCCTTCATGTCTTTCTCTTACTTAAGTGATATTTCCATGTTTAGCAGAGAGTGGGATTCAGTGATTATCCTTATAATTCTACGCATTAGTTCCCAGTGCTCAAATGTCCTTGGAAACTTTCTTTTCCTCATTGACTTCTGCTCTTTCTTCAAGATACAATTTAATATTTATCTAACACAGAGAGTCTTTTCTTAATACCATTCTGGGCTAGATGTCTCTTCTATATTCCTTTAGCCTGTCATGGCTAAATAGAATTGAAACAAAAATACTCTTTGGTTATTCCTTGCGTTTCATCATTTGAAACAGGTCAATTCTTTTTGACCATATTCTTTCTTAGGACCTTCATTTTGTATTTATTTTTGATATTATGACAATTTCCAAATAAAGCATTTTTAAGAGGCCATACATTATCTTTTTATGTTAGTCTCTGGATGTAATTTTACTATCACATTTTAATGTTAATTCACTGGTAATTATAAAGAGTACTGAGTTGCAATGGAAAAATGTAGGTTTTCTGTTTTTAATGTGGGCTCCTTTATGTCCTAAGCTGTCTGTTACAGGGCACTTCCAGCAGTTATGTGTGCAAGGAGCTTAACTATTGCTGACGTAGAATATGTCAGGTTGATTAGGTTATAGAATTTTTAAGCATCATCTTCAAGAGACCACCTAGACTGTTTACTTGTTGGTTTCCTGGTTGATAAGCAATCATGTTAACAAAAATAATATTTAACCTCTATTTTTTAGTTAGACAGAAGCCTAATGATGCTTGGTAAGTACTGTACCTCTGTCTGTATTTCAGTCATAAAATTGTACACCTTAACTCAATGGCACTATGGTTATGTTACTATGTAACATGACATAACATTACTGAGAATGCTTTTTTCTGGTTCTGAGTACTCTTGCCAAAATTCAAGAGTCCAATTCATTCAAATTATATACCTCATAGGCAGTACAGTTTAATCCAGTGTACACATTAGAGTGTATAGCACTAAAAATAACTTTCTTTACCTAGTGTTTTGGTTCAGTTCAGTTCAGTCGCTCAGTCGTGTCCACTCTTTGTGACCCCATAAACCACAGCATGCCACGCCTCCCTGTCCATCACCAACTCCCGGAGTCCACCCAAACCCATGTCCATTGAGTCAGTGATGCCATCGCATCCTCTGTCGTTCCCTTTGCCTTCTGCCCTCAATCTTTCCCTGCATCAGGGTCTTCTCAAAGGTATCAGCTCTCTGCATCAGGTGGCCAAAGTATTGGAGTTTCAGCTTTAACATCAGTCCCTCCAATGAAAACCGAGGACTGATCTCCTTTAGGATGGACTGGTTGGATCTCCTTGCAGTCCAAGGGACTCTCAAGAGTCTTCTCCAACACCACAGTTCAAAAGCATCAATTCTTCTGTGCTCAGCTTTCTTTATAGTTTTGGTCAGTCATCAAAAATGTAAGATTGAAGAGTTGATGAAGGTCTACAGCTTGTGGCCTGTTTACTCATGGGAAGGCTAACCCCACTCCACCTTTTTTGGCAACATGATATACATCAAAAGAACAGTGGACACTCTGGTTTGGAAGTTGAGAAACCAATGCTTTCATCATGTAAAAGATAATCCAACCTCCAGAACTGGGCTACAGAGGACCCATAGGACTTTTGTTAAGAAACAGCTTTGGATGTGCTTTAGCACTTTATCAAATATTTGATGAATTTGTGGAGTTTTACACTGAAAAAATGATTTGGTTTAGAAAACCGTCCAAGCCATTGTGACTATACACAAAAGGTAATTCCCCAATAGTGTCTCTACAGGGGTCATCTTATTCTGAGCCACAGGTCACACTGGAGTGCTCCTTGAGTCACTAACAGAATGGCATCTCTGGGCTTCCTGGTGGCTCAGATGGTAAAGAATCTGCCTGTAATGCAGGAAACCCAGGTTCGATCCCTGGGTCAGGAAGATCCCCTGGAGAAGGGCATAGCAACTCACTCCAGTATTCTTGCCTGGAGAATCCCATGGACACAGGAACGTGGTGGGCTACAGTCCATAGAATCACAAAGAGTCAGACATGACTGAACAAATCTCTGTGTGTTTGCCTGTAGCCTTGACGATGTGCTTTTGATATTTGTTGTTGTTGCCCAACTGAATTTTAAGAATATCTTTTAAGGTAGTAATTTCAATTACTATCTGAAGTCTAGTAAGATGGGTGTTTGGGCTTCCCTGGTAGCTCAGTGGTAAAGAATCTCCCTACAAGGCAGGAGATGCACGTTCAATCCCTGGTCAGGAAGATCCACTGGAAGAGAAGTGGCAACCCACTCTAGTATGCTTGCCTGGAAAATGTCATGGGCAGAGAGGCCTGGTGGGCTACCGTCCCTGGGGCTGAAAAAGAGTCAGACACGACTCAGTGACTACAACCACAAGGATGGCTATTTATTTCCAAACTGTCTGTGAGTTAATGGTTTAGACTCAAAAGACCTTGGTTTAGGAAATAAGTAAATAAGATCAAGTTAAAATTATCATAAGATTATTTTATATCTTGTTTAATTTTGTCACTAGAGCTTAAACACAAGATGTACTTAAAATAGTCCATAACACTTCAGTTGAGAGTTTAGAGGAATACTTAGATTTTCTTTGCCAAATGTAAAATAACTAATAAAATTAATTTATTTGAGTAGGAAACTCCTTCTCCTTATCATTATATTGCTTATTATAAAGTCCAGTTCACATATCTTGAATTTTATAACAATGCTTACACTTTGAATTATTGATCTAACACCCACAGGAGTTTTTATTTTTCTGTATAAAGAAAACAAAATCTTTAGAATAATTTGGTTTTAAAACCTGGAAATGCCATGATAAATTCACTAGAACCAACAAATGTAGGTAATGAACTAACATCCTTTAGGTTTGAATTTGATTTGATACTGGATATCCAGTGAGTTTACTCAAAACAGAGATAAAATTTGACCTACTTTCAGCAAGGTAAATTGAGAAGAGTAACAGTTTAAGAAAAAAGCAAGAATGAGGAAAAATTATGTATGATCTTATCATATTACACCTAATTGGTCTGAAATACTTTAAACATAAAAACAGATAAATAATTTTTTTATTTTAATTAATTTATTTACTTTACTTGGAGGCTAATTACTTTACAGTATTGTAGTGGTTTTTGCCATACATTGATGTGAATCAGCCATGGGTATACATGTGTTTTCCATCCTGAACCCCCTCCCACCTCCCTCCGAATCCCATCCCTCAGTGTCATCCCAGTGCACCAGCCCCGAGCACCCTGTCTCATGCATGGAACCTGGACTGGTGATCTGTTTTGCATATGATAATATACATGATTCAGTGCTATTCTCTCAATCATCCCACTCTCACCTTCTCCCACAGAGTTCAAAATTCTGTTCTTTACATCTGTGTCTCTTTTCCTGTCTCACATACAGGGTCATCGTTATCATCTTTCTAAATTCTATATATATGTGTCTTAATATACTGTATTGGTGTTTTTCTTTCTGACTTACTTCACTCTGTATAATAGGCTCCAGTTTCATCCACCTCATTAGAGCTGATTTAAATGCATTCTTTTTAAGGGCTGAGTAATACTCCATTGTGTATAAGTACCACAGCTTTCTCATCCATTCGTCTGCTGATGGACATCTAGGTTGCTTCCATGTCCTAGCTGTTGTAAACAGTGCTGCGATGAACATTGGGGCACATATGTCTCTTTCAGTTTTGGTTTCCTTGGTGTGTATGCCCAGCAATGGGATTGCTGGGTCATATGGCAGTTCTATTTCCAGGTTTTAAGAATTTTTAAAAACTCTGAGCTACCAGCCCAGGCTCAGTTTGTAGCAGGTTTCAGCACTCTTTCTCCTAATCAGGAACTCAAGGAAGGCAACAGTATCCTTAGTTTCAAGCTATGGATTTTGACAAAACCAAGTTAGTTGAGGAGTGACAGATGCCGTGGAGCACTTATTCAAAAACTAGTCTCTATCCGCTTCCTCATTAGACTTCTTTCAGCAGCAGCACCTGCTGTCGTGTGGTTCAGATCTTATGATGTCTCCAGAGCAGGAGCAGACTTTCATGTGGAGCTCTTTTTCTGCATTTCCCTTCTCTCCAGGATCCTGACCCTTCATGCTGTTACTGACCAATTTACCTTATAATGTCTTCAAACACAAGTATTTTATCCAACTTTGTTTGTGGCATTCCTCTTGGTTACTTTTTCTTCTTGCTGAAATATGTTCTTTTAGTGGAGCCCTAAGGGTGGTGAACTCTCTTAGTCTTTCTAAGCCTGAAATGTCTTTATTTTGTCTTCACTCTTGAATATTAGTTGGAAAATGAAAGTGAAAGTTGCTCAGTTGTGTTGGACACTTTGCAACCCCCATGGACTATACAGTCCATGGAATTCTCCAGGCCAGGATACAGGAGTGAGTAGCCTTTCCCTTCTCCAGGGGATCATCCCACCCCAGGGACCGAACCCAGGTCTCCTGCATTGCAGGTGGATTCATTACCAGCTGTTACAAGGGAAGCCCAAGAATATTGGAGTGGATAGCCTATCCCTTCTCCAGTGGATCTTTCTGACCCAAGAATCAAACCAGGGTCTCTCCCATTGCAGATGCATTCTTTACCAACTGAGCTATCAGGGAAGCCCAAATATTAGTTTAGCTGACCATAAAATTCTAGCATTAATCATTCAGTTGTGTCAGACTCTTTATGACCCCATGGACTTTACCCAGCCAGGCTCCTCTGTCCAAAGAATTCTCCAGGCAAGAATACTGGAGTGGATTGCCACTTCCTTCTCCAAGGGATCTTCCCAATCCCGGGATTGAACTTAATTTCCTGTATTGCAGGCAGATTCTTTGCCTTCTGAGCCACCAGGGAAGGTTGACAGTCATTTTCACACAGCACTTTGATAACACTCTCGTCTCTTGTTATAACTTGCTGCTGATGCATTCTTTTAAAATTTGCCTTCTTCTCGAAATTGTACAGATTTGAACTTATTTTTCATTCTGCCTATAATCAGAGTGCACATTTGATCTGGAATTTTGGAAAAGTCTCAGATATCATTGTTTCAGGTGTGGTTTTTCACTGTGTTAGTCACAGTCATGTCCAACTCTTTGGGACCCCATGGACTATAGCTCACCAGGCTGCTCTGTCCACAGAATTTTCCAGGCAAGAAAACTAGAGTGTGTAGCCATTCCCTTCTCCAGGGGATCTTCCTGACCAAGGAATCAAACCCAGGTCTTCTGCACTGCAGATGGATTCTTTTACCACCTGAACCACAAAAGAAGACCCAGTTTTTCACTGTTCCTTCATTATTCTGAAATTTCTATTAGAGTATGTTAAAATCTCTTATTCTATCTCCCAATATCTTCAAACTACTATTTCATTAAAGAAGAGCCATTATGTACTTCATTCTAGATGAATTTCTCAGTATCATCCAATAATTATTCAGATCTTTGAGGTATTTTAGGAAATTTAAGGTTTTTTGTTTTTTGAAATTTAGATTGTAGGTTAACATTGTCAAAATCTTATATATTTATATCTCTCTCCTTTAAAAGCATGGTCACACTGTAACTTTATTTATATTAATCCAAATTTCAAAATTTGGTGTCCAGGTATCCTGACTCTTTTGTAACTATGTGGATAAATGTGGAGAGGGAAAGCAAGTTCTCAGGGGAAAAATATGTGCTATGACAAAGTTCAGTGGTGTCCTCTGTGGACAGGTTTTCCTTTCCGTGGTTACTTTGCTTGGAGTTACCTTGATCAAGAGAAGAGGTTGTCAGTCTTTCTCTATAAAGTATCAGAGAGTAAATATTTTAGAATTAAAGGGCCAAAATGTTCTCTGTTCCTAATTACCTGGCCTTTGTAGCAGGAAAGTGATTACAAAAAATACATAAATTAATGAGTGTTTTGTTTGTGTTGCAATAAAGCTTTATAAAAACAGGCAATAGACTGGATTTGGTCTGCACGCCATACTTTGCTGACCCCTGGTCTTCGGTATCAGTGAGACTGCGGGAGCATTTGCCTAGGATGGAAGCTAGGGTACAATGACTATTCATTGCATTGTGTTATTTTTCATTAAAACTTATAGTTACAATGTATAGTGTGACAGGGTGCTCTATTGAAAACGTAAGTTTTAGTTGTTCTGTTTTGTAACTCCAATGAAAGAGATGGTTAGAGAATCTATACAAGTGTAAACCACTTCCAAGGCATGAATGTGGTCTTTTATTGTGAAAAGTCTGCACTTCTTTGAGGCCCTCTATTGACTGAGAACAGTAATTGGTTTTTGCAGTCGAGTCTGCCTGCCAGCATGCAGGAGACATGGATTTGGATCCTTGGGTTGAGAAGATCCCCTGGAGGAGGAAATGGCAACCCACTCCAGTATTCTTGCCTGGAGAATCCCATGGACAAGGAGCCTGTCTGGCTACAGAGGGGTTGCAAGTAGTCAGACATGACTGATTGACTGAGCATGCAAAAGAAAAGGAGAACTATCAGTAGATCTGGGACCGCTGCAGACAGTGCATGTAGCCATTCTAAGTCAGTATGTGTAGAGACCTTCATTGCCTGTATAGGGAGGGAAGTAAGCCCTTTCATTATGAGAACTGAGAAAAGCAGCTTGACCTTTGAATGTATTCCTAGGACTAGAACCAGTGATGATATATGAGATTGTGTAGCTCTGAAAATTATATGAGCTCCACAGTCCCACATTCCCAGGTGGCAGTTAGTGGTAAAGAACCCTTCTTTCAATGCAAGAGACATAAGACATGTGAGTTTGATCCCTGGATTGGGAAGATCCCCTGGAGGAGGGCATGGCAACCCACTCCAGTATTCTTGCCTGGAGAACATCCTGGAATGCGAAGTCAAGCGGGCCTTAGGAAGCATCACTATGAACAAAGCTAGTGGAGGTGATGGAATTCCAGTTGAGCTAGCTCAAATACTAAAAGATGATACTGTGAAAGTGCTTCATTCAATATGCCAGCAAATTTGGAAAACTCAGCAATGGCCGCAGGACTGGAAAAAGTCAGTTTTCTTTCCAATCCCAAAGAAAGACAATGCCAAAGAATGCTCAAACTACCACACAATTGCACTTATCTCACATGCTAGCAAAGTAATGCTCAAAATTCTCCAAGACAGGCTTCAACAGTATGTTAACAGAGAACTTCCAGATGTTCAAGCTGGATTTACAAAAGGCAGAGGAACCAGAGATAAAATTGCCAACATCATCGAAAAAGCAAGAGAATTCCAGAAAAACATCCACTTCTGCTTTATTGATTACGCCAAAGCTTTTGACTGTGTAGATCACAACAAACTGGAAAATTCTTCAAGAGATGGGAATACCAGACCATCTTACTTGCCTCCTAAGAAATCTGTATACAGGTCAAGAAGCAACAGTTAGAACCGGACATGGAACAGACTGGTTCCAATTTGGGAAAGGAGTATGTCAAGGCTATATATTGTCACCCTCATTAATGTGAAATGGTGGGCTGGAAGAAGCACAAGCTGGAATCAAGATTGTCGGGAGAAATATCAATAACCTCAGATATGCAGATAACACCACCCTTATGGCAGAAAGTGAAGAAGAACTAAAGAGCCTCTTGATGAAAGTGAAAGAGGAGAATGGAAAAGTTGGCTTAAAACTCTTAGAAAACTAAGATCATGGCATCTGGTCTCATTACTTCATGGCAAATAGATGGGGAAACAATGGAAATGGTGAGAGATTTTATTTTCCTGGGCTCCAAAATCACTGCAGATGGTGACTGCAGCCATGAAATTAAAAGATGGTTGCTCCTTAGAAGTAAAGCTATGACAAACCTAGACAGCATATTAAAAAGCAGAGACATTACTTTGCCAACAAAGGTTTGTCTAGTCAAAGCTTTGATTTTTCAGTAGTCATGTATGGATGTGAGAGTTGGACTATAAAGAAAGCTGAACACCGAAGAATTGATGCTTTTGAACTGTGGTGTTGGAGAGACACTTGAGAGTCCCTTGGACTGCAAGGAGATCCAACCAGTCTATCCTAAAGGAAATCAGTCCTGAATATTCATTAGAATGACTGATGCTGAAGTTGAAACTCCAATACTTTGGCCACCTGATGTGAAGAACTGACTCCTTGGAAGAGATCTTGATGCTGGGAAAAATTTAAGACAGGAGGAAAAGAAGACAACAGAGGATGAAATAGTTGGATGGCATCACTGACTCGATGGACATGAGTTTGAGCAAGCTCTGGGTGTTGGTGATGGACAGGGGAAGCCTGGCATGCTTTAGTCCATGGAGTTGCAAAGAGTTGGACATGACTAAATGACTGAACTGAACTGAATGTGAGGCTAATTCAACATGCGTAGAATACCTTTTGAACCTGAATGTCTTAAGTAAGTTATGGAAACACAGACAAAGTAGGTTCTGGTGTTTTGTGTTTTTAAAACCCTTCCAAAGGAAAACTGAATTTCTAGAGATCTGGCTTTCCTTATTAGCTCCAAGTGAACCAGTTGGCTGCACATATCTTACCTCGTATTCTCTGTTTCTCTCTCTCTCACAAACACACACACATCATCCTACAGGAGAAAATACATTCATATTAAGTGTTGTAATCCTTCAGTTCTTCTGTATAGTTATGAACAATTTGGTCTCTGTAGCACAGCTCTATCTGATAATAAGAAACACCCTGAAGCTGACAGTAGGCAGCATGCGGCTGCTGCTGCTGTCTCTTCAGTCATGTCCAACTCTGTGCGACCCCATAGACGGCAGCCCACCAGGCTCCCTGTCCCTGGGATTCTCCAGGCAAGAACACTGGAGTGGGTTGCCATTTCCTTCTCCAATGCACAAAAGTGAAAAGTGAAAGTGAAGTCACTCAATTGTGTGGGACTCTTTGCGACCCCATGAACTGCAGCCTACCAGGCTCCTCCATCCATGGGATTTTCCAGGCAAAAGTACTGGAGTGGGGTGCCATTGCCTTCTCCAGTAGATAGCATAAGGCTATGCTATACAACATTAGCCACTAGCCACATGTGTCTACTGAGCATTGAAATATGACTAGAATGAAATGAAATGTTCTCTATGTACAAAATGCACTTGTATTTAAAAACTTGATATGGAAATATTTTGGGTACATTAGATTCAATAAAATTTACAGTTTAAATTAATTTCACCAATTCCTTTTTGCATTTTTTAATGTGACTAGAAGGTTTTAAATACACATGTGGCTTGTCAACTGGTCTAGAAACTAGGTTTAAGGTTTGTTTAAGGTCACCGAACCTGAAACATTGAGAAAAATCTAATTGACAGTTGAAGCATTAATTTTTACGTGCTGTTTAACATAATTTGTTTGTGTTTTCTTTGTAAATTTTAGCTCCTCCCTGAGAAGAAACTCCAAATGATATCCTTTGAGCTTGTTAAAGGCTAAACACTTTGAATGAAGTACATCTGAAATGTCATAGATGTTACAGAATATTTTCCCTACAGAATGGCTTTCCAAAAGGAGATTGTAAAGATCATTGCATTCTAGGGTGAGATAGATCACTTTTCTTCCTAAAAATCTTCAATGGCCTGCCATTCTCTAGAATAGTATTCAAGTTGTTCAACAACTTTGTGGTCTTCTGCAGACCCCCATAGCCAGCCCCATCTCCTGTTGCACCTCAGCATGGACCCTCAAGCCAGTCATTCTCCACGTGTACCTTAAAGAGCATCCTAAGAATTATCCTATAAACGAAGTTTTGGAAAACTGTGAAACTCTGCAAAAGTGTTAAGTAGTTTCCCACTAGAAGACTTGACTCTAACTTGGTAACAGTTCTTAATGTAACCAAAGAAAGAGCACAGCTTTAGAACATGACCTAAGAGCGTTTGGTCAGTCCTGGAAGCTTACAAAAATATGGACTTGGAAGGCAGCCTTTGAGCATGATCCTCCTGGTCCAATCTAGAGGATAAGTTTTCCTGTTAGGACTCAGAAATGTGTGGTTATTCCTGAAGCAGGACCCTGTTGTGCAGCTGGACACATCAAGCTACCAAAATGACATTTTAAAAAACATTATAACATTATTACTAGCTGATCTTTTTATGACTTCTTGCATCCCAAACAACTTTCTTATTATAGGACCTTTCCATTTAACTTTATATGAGGAGAGATGCATGTGTCAGACAACATGGACATCTGCTCTTCTCAGCAGTTATAATTCTTATTGTAAATTTATAAATTGGCTCTTTGATTTATATGCTTTAGACTTTTGGCAGTTGGTGAGTGTGAGTCATTGTCTCTGAATCTGATCAACTCTGAGGCATTGATAAAATCAAATTCTGGAGCTGCAAGGATGAAAGGCTGACCCTAGACCACTGTGAATTAATCAGAGTAGATGCTGTTTGCTAGAAAGTCTCAGCTAACTCCTTTTTTAAAAACCATTTTTTACTGAAGCATAATTTAGAATGTTGTGCTGCTGCTGCTGCTGCTAAGTCGCTTCAGTCATGTCCGACTCTGTGTGACCCCATAGATGGCAGCCCACCAGGCTCCCCCGTCCCTGGGATTCTTCAGGCAAGAACACTGGAGTGGGGTGCCATTTCCTTCTCCAATGCATGAGAGTGAAACGTGAAAGTGAAGTCGCTCAGCCGTGTCCAACTCTTAGCGACCCCATGGACTGCAGCCCACCAGGCTCCTCCGTCCATGGGATTTTCCAGGCAAGAGCACTGGAGTGGGGTGCCACTGCCTTCTCCCAGTGTTGTGCTAGTTTTGGGTATACAGCAAAGTGATTCAGGAAATCTTTTTCACATTCTTTTCCATTATAGGTTATCCCAGATATTGAATACAGCTCCCTGTGCTATACAGTATGTTCTTATTTATTTTATATATAGTAGTAAGTGTATGTTAATTAAAAGCTCCTAACTAATCTCTCCTCCTCTACTTCCTGCTATCCTCTTTGGTAATCATAAATTTCTTCTTTATATCTGTAAGTTTTTTTCTATTTTGCAAAGAAGTTTATTTGTATCATTTTTAAGATTCCACATATAAGTGATGTCATGTGATATTTGTATTTCTCTGACTTATTTCACTTGATATGATCATGTCTAGGTCCGTCCATGCTACTGCAAATGGTGTTATTTAATTTTTTATGGCCAAGTAATATTCCATTGTGTATATATACCACATCTTTTCCCATTCACCTATTGATGGGCATTTGGGTTGCATCCATGTCTTGGCTATTATATAATCAGTGCTGCTGTGGAGTTTGGGATGCATGTATCCTTTCTAATTAGAGTTTCCTCTGGATATATGCCCAGGAGTGGGATTGCAGGATCATACGGTGACTTTTTTTACTTTTCTAAGTAACCTCTATAGTATTCTCTGTAGTGGCCGCACCAGTTTACATTCCCATCAGCGGTGTGGAAGGGCTCCTTTTCTCTCCATACCCTCTCCAGCATTCACTATTTGTAGAATTTTTAATGATGGCCATTCTGACTGGTGTGAGGTGATACTTCATTAGTTTTGACTTGCATTTCTCTAATAATGTTTAGCACTGTTGAGCATCTCTATGTCTTCTTGGAATTTAAGTCATTTGCTCAATTTTTGATTAGACTATTTGTTTTGAGTGTTAAGCTGTATGTCAGTTTACTTCTTTAACTCCACAGCATGCTGCTTACGTGCCTGTTTAGCACTTAGTATTATCTTGCAGTTAGATCAGTCGTTTGTGTGTCTGTGTTCCTTCCCTATTAGGCTGCAGTCCCTGAAGATGGAGACTGTGTATTTGTGTCTGTATTTGCAACAGACATGTTTGTAGGTGGATGGTGCCCAGTTGTTCTTGAAGTTGTTTTTTTTGGGTGAAGTTTCCTAATTTTTTCCTTCTAATGTTGATGGTATTATATCATCGTATTGATGCTGGGAGGGATGGGGACAGGAGGAAAAGGGGATGACAGAGGATGAGATGGCTGGATGGCATCACCGACTCGATGGACATGAGTTTGAGTGAACTCCAGGAGTTGGTAATGGACAGGGAGGCCTGGTGTGCTGCAATTCTTGGGGTCGCAAAGAGCTGGACGCGACTGAGCGACTGAACTGAACTGATTATTAGAATAGCATCTTAAAGCAACTTTGGTTTAAAGTCTTTTCAGAAGTGAAATTATTCCCATAAGGTTTTCCTGAAAGTATTAGTAAGCCTGTCAAATTTCACAGAAATGTTTGATTTGCTTCAATTAGGTTGCAGTAATTTAAGTGTGGAAATTGAAAGCAGTGACTGTTCCCATGTACTTTGCTTTGTTTTCAAAGCTGTTTTATAAAATATTGAGTAAGTAGAAAACCTCTGTAAATAAAGGTTAAGGATATAATGATTGTATACCCAGTACCCAATTTAAGAAATAGCACTTTATCATTATCTTTGAAATATTCTTGTGTGCCTATCCACAGTTCTGGACTCAGAATCCTGAATCACAATATCTTTTAATTAAAAAGCTAAAATAAAAGCAATCCATTTCGACACATGAACATTCTTGGCTAATGTTAGAGGTAAAAATTTATGATTATTGTGTGTTTTTGAGAGGAAACAATTAGGAATCCCAATTTCATAAGAGTTTTTAAAGATTTATCCCAAAACTTGGTGACTGGAAGTGATTCTGGTGTCCCTAGGGGTAATCTATTATTTTATGCAAAAGGCAGGGTATGAGTGGGATTAAAAAAAAATACTTGGCTCATGCTTAGGAAACACAGATCCTAGGATGTAGTCTGTAGATTTATATCAAGTAAAGTAATTAATGAGGTCCATGTACCTTAAACAGGAAAGTAACTCTCAGCACGCAAGATAGGGCTGTGTTTTCCCTGAACTAATATAACCCTTGTTGGCAGATTCTCCTTGGCATCGTGGAAAAATTGGCTTTAGTCCTGGATGGGTTTTTGGATATCCCTTGTTCTAGGAAATAGGAAAATAGTCACCTCTAAAACTTAATGTGTATCAGTTAGTCACATAACTGTAAGATGTAAAATTTAGTTCCATTTTTAAAAAATGGCATGAATGCTTTTCCTTTAAAATGGAAGACTAATTCATTAAGTCAGAATTTTTGATGGATTATTTGTACGTGCATGCAGTAATCTTAAACCCTGGCCCAAGGGATTGCAATCTATATGAGGAGGGTGGTAGGAAAAACACATTACAGTAATGGGCTTCAGTAACCTACTTTGAAAGAGGGCCTTTTAATGGTTCTGTGGGCCATCCCAGTGTTATTCTGAAAGTACAGTAATGGAAATATGTGAAGCTAAAGGGCTGTGGTTAAATACATTAGACTCCTTGAAAAGGGCTGCTACTCAGTGAAAAAAAAAAAAGCCTCAATCAGAGTTTGCTACTTTCTATGTTATGCCCCGGAAATTAAATAAAATTGGCTTAAGACTTTGAAGCAGCAACGTCTGTTGTACTTCAAACAATGCTTTGTTGGGGAAGTTGTTGCCTTGTTACTAATGCATTTACAGAGCACCCAGGGAACTTTAAAGAACAGCAAAAACTGATTTGGGGGAAAAGGTCTCAGAATTACATGCTGGCTAAAGTAGTGCCTGGGGTCAGAATTACACTCTAGAGCTGCTCTTAACTCCGAAACTGGAGATGATGAATTGGTGACATTTGAAACAAATTGAATTTCATAACTTATGGATTCATGGACTTGCTTCAGGAATTTTATCTATGTAATTCTGTTGATTTGTAAGACCTCTGGACTATAATTGTCCTTCACCCTGCATATTCCTCATTATTAAAAATGATTTGTGCATGTAGCAATAAAATGGACTGGACAATAAGTGACATTTAGAAAATAATGCTTGGATTAGATTTAACTTCCTAAAGTTCCAAGTATCCTACCTATGGAAAATGACATCTGCTGGATATATTCTTTGAGACTGGTGACAAGTTCTGATGCAGACATTTAATCTTTTCAACGTATTTTCATTCCTCACATAACAAGGCCCAGGAAAGGAAAGGCTGATGCTACAGGTATAAACTGCACCTGGGATTGGAGTCTTTGTGGCAGGGTTATCCCAAAGCTTCACGACAATAATTTTTTTCCTTGTAAGATATATTCTCCATTCTTCAGTGTTTTTTTTTTGGGGGGGGGGGGGTGGAGGTAAGGTTTATTACTTACAGGACCTGGAAATTATGTGGCACACTTGGGGCCACGCAGCAAATTTGCAGAGAGGGAGATAGAAGCACTTTTCAACTCTTTAGAGCTATAAGAAACATCTCCCACTTTCTTTTTACTTCTCAGTTCACTCTGTATGGGTTTCCCTGGTGGCCCAGATGGTAAAGAATCTGTCTGCAATGCAGAAGACACAGGTTCGATTCCTGGGTCAGGAAGATCCCCTGGAGAAGGAAATAGCAACCCACTCCAGTGTTCTTGCCTGGAGAACTCCATGGATAGAGGAGCACGGTGGGCTGCAGTCCATGGCATTGCAAAGAGTCAGACATGACTGAGCGACTAACACTTCATTTTGTACAATTTATTTATCATCTCTCAAAGTAGCCTGCAGGAGCAAATACTCTGGTTTTCAATTTAGCAGAAAGACTATATCAGTGATTTTTAAAGGCAAGATTGCTCATCTCATTTTCTGTTTAACACCCTTCACTGGCTTCCTGTTAGCATTAGGGTAAGATGTAGAATCCTCAGATGTGGAATCCTAAGTGTGGCCTCTAAGATAAGACAGTGTCTAGCACCAGCCTGTCTCTCTGATCTCACCACCCACTGGACACTCTGATCTTTCTGGTTCCTGGAAAGCCAAACTCCATCTGAACTCAGGACTTTCCCATGTGCTATCTGTTGAGAAGCACAGAACAGAAGGTCATTTATCATATGAGAGAGGAAATACAGGCTATGTTTACTGAACTCAAGAGATGCTGGGGAAAAAGAACAAAAATAGTTGAAATAAAGAGGAGGATATGGCAGAGTATGAATGTTTTGGCAACACTTGGAGGGAGAAGAGCCAGGACAACAACTTGGGTTCAGTGCAACAGACAGTGAGTCAGCTTAGACCCAACAGCCCAGAGGCTCCTTCTGCTCTCCTGAGTTACTGTCCTCTCCTTGCATTAGTGACATCATAATGAGAAAACCCACACGCAGATGAGGAAAGCAGCAACCGAACAGCAAATTTGTGAGCCTGAGATGTAACTTTGAAAACTGTAGGATAAGTTAGGAGTTCATTAGGAGTTCAGGATTTACATATATACAGTACTATATATAAAATATTCTGGAGGAGGAAATGGAAACCCACTCCAGTACTCTTGCCTGGAGAATCCCTATAGACAGAGGAGCCTGGTGGGCTACAGTCCACAGGGTCACAAAGGGTCAGATACGACTGGAGCAACTTAGCATGCGTGCGTATATAAAACAAGATAATGAACAAGGGCCTACTGTAGAATACAGGGGACTATACTCAGTATTTTGTAGTAACTTAAAAGGGAAAAGAATCTGAAAAAAATATATGTAAGATGTTATATATGTATATGCCTGAATGGCTTTGCTGTACACCAGAAAGTAATACAACATTGTAAATCAACTATACTTCAATAAAAACATAAAATTAAAGATAAATTTAAAAGTTCATAAAGTAGAAGGATACTATTTTGAGAAATATTAGCAATGTAATTCTGACAGCCATAAGAATAAAAACTATAAAGCATTCTAAGAGTAGGATCTAACTTATAAGGTGGAGGTAGAGAAATGGAGACTTGGAAGTATTTCAGAAGGATTCCCTATTGAGACATTTAAACTTTGATCTTGAGGATGAACAGAAATTGCTGTTGTTCAGTCACTCAGTCATGTCTGACTCTGTGACCCCATGAACTGCAGCATTCCAGGCTTCCCTGTCCTTCACCATCTTCCAGAGTTTGCTCATACTCATGTCCATTAAGTGGGTGATGCCAGCCAATCACCTCATCCTCTGTCATCCCCTTCTCCAGCCTTGTATCTTTCCCAGCATTTCCAGGGACTCAAGAGTCTTCTCCAACACCACAGTTCAAAAACATCAGTTTGTCAGTGCTCACCCTTCCTTATGGTCCAACTCTCACATCCACACATGACTCTTGGAAAAACCATAGCTTTGACTATATGGACTTTGTAGGTAAAGTAATGTCTCTGATTTTTAATATGCTGTCTAGATTGGTCATAACTTTTCTTCCAAGGAGCAAGAGTTTTTTTTAATTTCATGGCTGCAGTCACTGTCTTCAGTGATTTTGGAGCGCAAGAAAATAAAGTCTTTAACTGTTTCATTGTTTTCCCACCTATTTTCCATGAAGTGATGGGACCAGATGCCATGAGCTTTGTTTTTTGAATGCTGAGTTTTAGGCCAGCTTTTTCACACTCCTCTTTCACCTTCATCAAGAGGCTCATTAATTCCTCTTCACTTTCTGCTATAAGGGTGGTATCACTTGCATATCTGAGGTTATTGATATTTCTCCCTGCAGTCTTAATTCCAGCTTGTGCTTTATCCACTCCAGCATTTAGGAGTTAGGCTAACAGTAGAAGTTAGGCTAACAGTAAAGGTGAAATCTTTTCCTGAGTGATTGCTGTGAGAAGAAGCCAGGCTTGCTCAAGGACCAGAGAGACTAAAGCTACTGAGGGAACTGGGGAGCAGTCAGGAGACCAGGCTGCAGTGTTGCCCGGGGAGGTTCCCCAGACCATGTGCATTATTCCCATACTCACGTGCAGTGATGCTCCATTGAGCCAGTTGAAGGTAAGGAATGATGAGATGGTGTTTGTTTGTTTTCTTCCCAGAAAGTTAGATATTGAGAATGGATTGGAAGGGGAAGTAGCAGAAAATGAATGCAAGAGATGAGCTGGAAAGCAAGCTACTGCAATAGTTCAGATGAGCAGTGGTTGAGGATGGACCTATGGTGAAGTTGATGGAATTAGAGACGGTAAATCTGAGGCATAATATGGAACTTGGTAATTTATTAGACAGGTAAGCAAGAGCCAGACGAGTGTGACAGAGTCCTCCAGGTGGCTGGCTCAAGCACCTGAGTGGAAGTCTGTGTAATCTCTGAGGTTGAAGACACGAGTGTGGGAATAGTTTTCTTGTAGGGACCTCACGTGTTTAGTGCCTTTGGAGAGTGGGTCTTCCAAGCGGAGCTGTCAAGTAAGCAGTCTAGGATTCCAGAAACAAGTCACTCAGAGACACAGATTTACTAAAGTCATAGGACTGGATAGATTCACCTTGGAAGTGAGTCGAGATGGGCAAACCTCTAGATAATTTGCTGAGAAGGGTGATCTGGGCAACACAGATAGGAATTGGGCTTTGAGAGGATAAAGACATTTTTGCCACCATGAAAGAGGAAAGAGGGAGAAGACCATGCAGATGGTCATTTAGAGGATTTTTTTTTTTTTTTTTGTAGAAAGTTGAGGGTAATTTAATGGCTTCTCTCTTCTCTGTGCTGTCAGAGGCAAGGTCATCTGCTGCCAGTAAGGAAGATGAAAGTAAAATCAGAGGTCTGAGGAGAGAAGAGAGTTGAATGTAGTCCTTTGGGGCCACATGCCAGCACTCCCATTTTGCCTTTTCCCAGATGGCTGCGTGTTCTCCTGGGGCCAGCTCAGCACTCAGATAGCTGTCTATGAGCAGCACTTTTACAGAAGGATTTGAAAGGTACATGTTGATTTGGTCTAGTGTTATTAAATTTTTAAAAGAAACTCCCAGTATACTGTTCCTTCACTGCTCAGAATATTTCAGTGACACTTCACGATTATAAAGCCCTGAGTTTTATGCTGCTGAAATCAGTTGTCCATTCAGAGTGCCATAGAGTTCTTTTCCTGTAGAACACAGCTGCCCTGAGAGCGCGGCCTTTCAGTTTAGACCAAGTGAGAGAGAGTCCCGGAAGAAAACCCATGGAAGGCAATTGGGTCAACCCATGTTTGCTGACTGTAGTGGTTGGATTTCCATTTGAAATTAAAGCCTATGGGGAAACCTATAAAGGACTTCCCTTTAATGTAAGTTTTACCCAAAGTTGGCACAGGTGGTATAGAAATACCCTTATGGTTTGGTTCTGTCAGGATCTTACCAAGCTGAAGAGTTTTCCAGTGAAACCTTTGATAGTTATGTCTAACAGCTTCTCCTAACTAGTCATGATGTGACTTGATTTGAAGCCAAATATTGTAAGTAGGATTAATGTCCCCATCTGTTTTTCCATCCCCAGTGCATATTTAACCAAATTATCTTTTCCCTCTTGATTTCATTTACTCATTAGCTGCATCGTAATGAAGATTCCACAGTGACTAATTCTTGGGGCTCTCAGGAGGTTGAGATACATCAAGGCTGGCATGAGGCTATAGTGTGGGACAGGTTTCTCTCCTCTGTCAAGCTGTCACTGGAGTGATGCAGGATCACAATCTGTCGTTTAAACCTCAGCAGGAGCCCTCTTACTGTTGGAAGCTTGAGCACTGCAAAGGTGGACATGGGGAGAATAACATGGGTTCTTTGCTCTTCATAGCAGGTCTACAGAGAGATAACAGAACTTCACTTACTGAAAGTGAACTCCTGGCAGATTAGTCTGGGGTGGTGAACAAACCCATCTTTTCCTACATTTTTTTTTTCCATCACTCTTTTCCAACTTAGAGGTAAGAGGGAGAATCTTAGGTTTTATGTTATTTTTCCTCCTCTGCTATAATTTTCTGTGCTGTCCTTCTCTGTGGACTTCCCAAAGTTACTTCATGTCTGTCTGGTTTCTAAAAAAAGCCCCAGTGTTTCCTTCTCTTCTTATCTCTGGGGCCTGATATTTTGTTATTCATTCTGGGCTCACATCCCTCTTTTCTTTACTCATTCTTTTGTCACTCCTTTTATTGCTCACCCAGATCTTGAAACAAACAAATTTCTTTATACCAAGTTTTTTTTTTTTTTTTTTACCAAGATCATAGTTCTTCTACAGGAAAAAAAAAAAAAAAGCATCTTAGAGCCCTAGATATGAATTAGCTTAATATGTTAAAATGTTGAATATTTGCCTTTTTAAAGAAAACCACATTAAAAGGAACTCACAGAAATCAATGTGGGTAGAATTTCATGTTTTTGGTCCCTGAGTTGTTTCATGTGATCTCTCAGGAGTGAATGCTGTGCCCTCATTGAAGGTTAAATTTGGCTACATCCAGGGACTTGGTTCCTCTTCTCTGACACACTTGCTAAGCAAACTACGTGAGTCTTTGATCGTGTTGTGTCCTCTCTCTCAGGCGCAAGGCTCTGACCTTGCCTAGAGGGGCGCTCCCACAAGAGGTAGAAAGAGTGCTGGTCTGGGAGCCTGACTGGTGTCTTGCAAGGCTGAGCCCCAAGGCTCCCATGTGACATCCATCAGCCTCATCTTCCTTCTCATTTTAAAGCAGATGATATCTTCTGCCTTTTCCTCAGGTAGTGGTGGTACTCCCACGGTACTTTGTACTCATATCTTTCACTGCTGCTACGTCGCTTCAGTCGTGTCCGACTCTGTGCAACCCCAGAGACGGCAGCCCACCAGGCTCCCCCACCCCTGGGGTTCTCCAGGCAAGAACGCTGGAGTGGGTTGCCGTTTCCCTCTCCAATGCATGAAAGTGACAAGTGAAAGTGAAGTCGCTCAGTCGTGTCTGACTCTTCGCGACCCCATGGACTGCAGCCCACCAGGCTCCCCCGTCCATGGGATTTTCCAGGTGAGAATATTGGAGTGGGGTGCCATTGCCTTCTCCACAGTATTTAGTAAAATCTGTTTTAATTTTTTTAATGTAGTAGTTTTAAGATAATGACTAGAAGTTCAAGAATTGTTGTTTTCATCTTTTTATATATCTTTTTCTCCTCAGTGTCTCATATAGTGCATGTTGTAGAGACGCAAAACATTCTTATAACTACATTCAACTCAAGATCATCTATTGAGCTCTCTGTGTAAAGCCTCTCTCTAGGTGCAAAATGCCAAAATGAATAAGAACTTAAAATGTACTTTCAGAGATAGGAAAACAACTATCAGAGTAGTTTTCTACAATAAGAGTTACAAAAATGAGATCATGAGAATGCTGAAGAATCATTGGAGGGAAAAATGAACTTCAACGGGAGAAACTTGGGAGAGGTTCTTCCAGGAGGTAACATTTCAAATGGTCTTGAGAGGTGGGAAGGATTTGGGCAGGTGAAGGTCACAGATGGAGCTTCCCTGGTGGCTCAGTTGGCAAAGAATCTGTGTGCAATGCAGGAGATCCTGATTTGATGCCTGGATCAGGAAGATCCCCTGGAGCAGGGCATGGCAACCCACTCCAGTATTCTTGCCTGGAGAATCCCATGGGACAGAGGAGTCTGGTGGGCTACAGTCCATGGGGTCACAAAGAGTCGACATAACTTAGTGACTAAACAGCCACCACCACCACCAGTGTCAAAGTAGGGTCATGAGCTGCACAAGCCAAAATCAGAGGGTGGGGGTGGGGGGGCTTCCAGCCCAGTATGATGCAGAGGAAAGGATAAAAGGGAGTTGGGCTGATTTGTAACAAATAGTACTCTTAGCAGGAAGCATGATGGATTGCCATTCATAATTAATAGAATAAGTATCAGAAGTTACTCTTTGATCAAATTTCAGAGTTCAAGCAAAGATCTAATAAATTATTCATTATTTCTAAATATTATCTTCATCTGTAAACTCTGCCTAGATTTTTTAAACACTTAATAGGACAATAACCACTACCTTTTAAGAATTTTCATAAGAAAAATTGGGAGAATATGTCTGCTTACTATAAGGAAAAAGTGTGTAATTTGGTTCTTACAATTTGAATAATTATTTTTAAAATGACAACAAAGAGTGCCACATGGACATGAAATATCAAACTATTTCTTGAAGCAGAATTCAACATCCCTGGATCTTTTCCATCCATGATGCAATTGTGGTTCTTGGTAGTAAGAGGAGCCTCTGCTGTCTTCTCTCCTGGGCCTCAGGCCAGCACAGGTTCTAAGCTAGGGTTCTGGGACAAGTGTCTCTGAGAACTTCATGAAGCTATCTGGATATACTCCACACTCAACTATGCACAGGCTTGCAGCATCTGGCCCACGGCCAGTTTGAAGACCATGGACGTGTCTCTAAGAACTTAGCCTTCCTCCCTCTCAGTCCTTCTTCCAGTGAAACACCTAAAGAGCTTTAATCCTCAGGTTACACAGCTAACCCTTCACTCTTTGATTAGGGAATCCGTCTGCCACAAACTGATAATAAAAATGCTTTATGTTGTTCATGCTACAGGGTCCGAGATGGTACAGTGTGGGAAAAGACTTGGAGTTTAGAGAGAGAGACTGTTAGGCAGCAGATCTCCAAAGTGGGGGTCCTCAAAAGGAGATTATAAATAGGATATGGATCATAAGCAGTGATAGAAGAAAGGAAACTTTCTGATCCCAGTTAGAGTAACACAGCGTGACTACCTTTCTTACCAGATGCAGCGGTGCCCTGCCAAGATGCCCTTTGGCTCCATCCTCCACCCTCTTGATTTGTTGCTGCTAATTACTCACTCCTGTGACTTTCAGAGGTTTGCCTACGGAGCCAGAACGGAGAGCTGGAGGAAGCAGAGGGCGCCTTCCCCCTCCCTGCTGGGCATCCTGTAACCAACAGCCAAGCAGTGGAGGAGTACACAGGTTCAGCTTCTTTGCCTCCAGATGGAGAAACTGAGATGTCATTTTTCTCAAGCCCTGCTCTGGATCAGGCCTGGCCTAGGACTCCTTCCCGGAACTACCCTCTTGGCTGGGTTGGACCCCTTTCCAATCCTGCTCCTTTTACCCCTCACTTGTCTCCTTGGATAGCATATCCTTAATGGATTACTTGTATCCAGAACCTTGGTTTGGGGAGAACCTGATTTAAGCTAGTGTTACCACATAAATGAGGAAGAATCCACCCCCACCTTTGTTTGCAAGAAAGAAAAAGAAGAGATAATTCATCCATTAAGATGGTGTGCTGTTATGAATGTTAGAACTGTTTTTGAAGTAGGAGTTCGGAGAACATACATATCCAATCTCTTATCTCATTGGGTTTTTCCAGGTTACATGAACTTGAAAGCAAAAGAGCTCAGGAGATAGATTTTCTCCTTAGGTAAATAATATACATGTAACATCTTGACAGAATAATCTCTGTATACCTTGCCAATACATTTAAAACTGGTCTGTGCGACTATTGCTGTTGCCTGCATAGTAACTGAAGTGTGTCTATGACTCTCAGTGGCTTATAGAACAACCACATAGCTGACTGAAACCAGGTAACCCCAGCTCCCTGTCATAAGCAGAGGAAAGAGAAAATGATTCAGAAGGCCAAAATGTGGCTGAGCTTTAATTAATCTCACAGGATCGTTTCCGGATTGATCATCTAGCTAACAGCAGATGGGAGTACGTAAGAGGAACGTTTTCAATTTCAGGTCCTAACAATAGTGCTCTCATTTGCGCACATTTCACCATCCCAGAAGCCTTTATCATCTTTTCTTAACACCTCCTCTTATGCATAGGATTAATATGTGATGTTGATTAGTATTTATTTGTTTAAGCTGTGTGTTTCTGGCAATTGTAGGTTTCTGTTGTTGCTGCTTTTGTGTTCATTTTATCTTATTGACTAGAGGCCGTTTTTCTTTTTTTTTCCCCAAAACCCCCGCAGAATTTACTCCAGAAGGATCTTATTCACAGTTGTAAAATAGCTTGTGACTGTGAAATCATGTTTGCTTCAAGGCTTATAATTTAAATTCTTTCTTATTTACCCTAGTTTATTGTAATAGTTAACGAAACCCTGCAGAGTGTGTATACGTGTGTGTGTGTATGTGTGTGTTTTACAAATATATTATGAAATTATGTGCAGCAATTCCAGGGTTTTGTGTGTGTGTGTGTGTATGTGTGTGTGTGTGTGTGCAGCAATTAGTCTTTTTGTACATTCTGAATTTCATCAACCAGGGGACTTGCTTTTAGATAGACGTGCTATAAAAACATTCCATGCATTGGAGAATGAAATGGCAACCCACTCCATTGTTCTTGCCTGGAGAATCCCAGGGACAGAGGAGCCTGGTGGGCTGCCGTCTATGCTGTCTCACAGAGTCGGACACGACTGAAGTGATTTAGCAGCAGCAGCAGTAGTAATACTACGGTCATCTCTGATCCTCTATTTTAATATCCTTAAAGTTTTGAGATACTTTTGTCCAAATGAAACAAATTAAGTGTAAGGCCTTCTATGTCATCTGACAGTTCTGATACTTGAATGGATTTAAAGAAAAGCTGTGGACTCTTTTTCTTCATCTTACAGATAACTCTGCCTGGTTTCTAATCTTTGGGGTAAGGATCCATGTTTAATGATGGAGGGATAAATTAAGGAGATTTCTTAGAAGTACTCCTTTCTGTTTAGCATTTAAGAACACCTGACCTTGAAATTCTCTTTCTTGGTCTGTTTTCCAGGGCTTTTGAACAGTCTTGTTATTGCTCAAGTTTAGAACTTGCCCGAGTTTTTGCAATGGCTGCAGCAGCTTCTCAGAATTAACACTTTCTGATGTTACATTTTGTTTTTAGTCACTTCACAATATTGTGGGTTTGAACTTCTGGTATTCCAAACTCAATAATTCATTTATATTGAACCACTGCCATAAGGATGTTGCAGGAAACTGGCTCCTTGAACTAATATTCAAGCATGGGCTCCTGGATAAATATGGCTGATGGACAAATGCATTTATCTTCACCACCTTCTAAACCCAGAAATGTCTAAAATGGAGAGGAGAAAACAGCAAATGAGAGACTTAGAGAGAATTTTGTAAGGTGGAGATTATATAGAGAAACTCACCCTGTGCTGCCAGATAACCTCTCTTCTCTCTGGAGAACTTGGACCAGGTAGAAAATGATTGAGTGTGATCTGACAGGTAGGAGCACATCCAAAAGCAGATAATTGAGTGAAGGGCTGCACATCCAGCAAGGAACACCTTAGGTCTTCTCTCATGCTTTGTGTCAATATCTCTAGAAGTCAGACTAATACTTCTTAAACAGAGTAAGTGAGAAAGAAATTAATGCAAGAGAAAGGTCTTCAGAGACTTATTTGTGGGTGTCCCAGAAAATGGTTAAGTCTTACAAGTGAGGAAAAACTGTCCGGTCGTGACCTTTAAATACAAATGGAACCACCAAGAGTTTGAGACATTTTAGAAAAACTTCTGTCATGAAAAACACAGGACAAAGGGGGAAGGACAAGGGAGAGAGAAATTCACAAGAAACAGAAGAGTTCAAGGAGCATAATAAAACATAGAGAAGATAAAACCCTAATATTGCTAAAGAGATAAAAAGAGATTTCAGTTATGAAAGAGGAGCAGGAAGATGAAAAGGGGAACATTCAGAGAAGAAGAAAATGTCCTGAAAATTAAAACTGTGATGGAAGGTAAAATTGAGGAAATCTCTAAGAAAATAGAAATAACACCATCAACAAAGTGATAAAGCATAGGAAAACTTTTAGTCTTGGATTGTGTGGAAATCATATAATTTGAAAGTGATTATTTTCATCTTTTCCAGAAATTTTCTTTTTTTCAGAAATTATTTCTCTTTAGTTTTTCTCACCTTATCCAACTTTCCTGAGCTTTCTTTACAACACAGAAGAGTGGAAGTAATAACAGGCATCCTTGCTTAGCTCCTGACTTAAATAATAAATTCTCCTTATCTGGCTAATGATAACCTCATTTGTTCCTGACTTATTTATTTATTTTTAATCATAAATGAGTGTTAAATTTTTGAAATGGATATTTATGAATCTCCATTCAGAAGATTATATGGATTTTCTCTTTTAAACTGTTAAAACAGTATTGTTTTAGCCTGAGAATAAATTAGAGGATTGAGAGTCAGAGTGAAATAAATTATAATATACATATATTACTCTAAATGATTCTGTTTAATCTAAAAAAATAAGTACAATATTAAATATGCTGAAGTCACTACAATTTTAATTATTACTTGTCCAGAGTATTACTTTGCTTTTCAGTTGCTAAGTCATGTCCGACTCTTTGTGACCCTATAGGCTGCAGCACAGGGGACTTAGCTAATTTGATAAGTGCTGCGCTAAATATGCCAGCAAATTTGGAAAACTCAGTAGTGGCCACAGGACTGGAAAAGGTCAGTTTTCATTCCAGTCCCAAAGAAAGGCAATACCAAAGAATATTCAAATTACTGCACAATTGCACTCATTTCACACACCAGCAAGGTAATGCTCAAAATCTTTCAAACTAGCCGTCAGTAGTACATGAACCAAGAACTGCCAGATGTACAAGCTGGATTTTTAAAAGGCAGAGGAACCAGAGATCAAATTATCAACATTGTGGGATCATGGAGAAAGCAAGGAAATTCCAGAAAAAAAAAAATCTGCTTCATTGACTATGCTAAAGCCTTTGATTGTGTGGATCACAACAAACTGGAAAATTCTTAAAGAGATGGGAATACCCAATCACCTGACCTGCCTCTTGAGAAACCTGTTTGCAGGTCAAGAAGCAACAGTTAGAACCAGACATGGAACAACAATCTGGTTCAAATTTGGGAAAGAAGTACATCAAGGCAGTATATATTGTCACCCTGCTTGTTTAACTTACATGCAGAGTACATCATGCAAAATGCCAACCTGGATGAATCACAAGCTGGAATCAAGATTGCTAGGAGAAATATCAACAACCTCAAATATGAAGCAGAAAGTTAAGAGAAACTATATGAAAGTGAAAGAGGAGAGTGCAAAAACTGGCTTGAAACTCAACATTCAGAAGATTAAACTCACAGCATCCAGTCCCAACACTTAATAGCAAATAGAAAGGGGGAAAGTGGAGCAAAGACAGATTTTATTTTCTTGGGCTCCAAAATCACTTCAGATGATGACTGCAGCCATGAAATTAAAAGACACTTGTTCCTTGGAAGAAAAGCTATGACCAACCTAGACAGCATTTAAAAAAACAGAGACATCACTTTGCCAACAAAGGTTTGTGTAGTCGAAGATATGGTTTTTCCAGTGGTCATGTGCGAAAGTAAAAGTTGGACCATAAAAAAGGCTGAGCAGTGAAGGACTGATGCTTTAAATTATGGTGCTAGAGAATTTTCTTGAGAGTCTGTTGGACAGCAAGGAGATCAAACCAGTCAATCCTAAAATAAATCAACCCTGAATATTCATTAGAAGGACTGATGCTGAAGCTGAAGCTCCAATGCTTTGGCCACCTGATGCAAAGAGCTGATTCATTGGAAAAGATCCTGATGCTGGGAAAGACTAAGGGCAAGAGAAGAAGGGGAAGACAGAGAATGAGATGACTGGATGGGTTCACCGACACAATGAACATGGGATTGAGCAAACTCTGTGAGATAGTGAAGGACAGGGAAGCCTGACGTGCTGCAGTCCATGGGGTCGCAAAGAGTCAGATGAGACTTCACAACTGAAGAAGAACAACCATATGAAAATAAAAAAATAACCTCCTTGACCAATTAATCTAGTTAATTTGTTTAAGTCAAAGTGGTGGTATTTTGGCCATATCCAAAGCACATTAAGACAAAGTTACAAAAGCTATCATATGGTAATTTATGAACTTTAATTTGATAACAAAAATAAAATTTGTCTTATATTCTGCTTGCAGATAAAGTAACTTACTGATTGCATAATTATTCCTACCTGTGTGAACAAGCTTTCTACTGTGAACTAGGAAAAACAGATCTTTAAATACTGTAGAGCAGAAAAAGTTTATGCTCTGAGCAACCTAGAGCAGAAAATGAAGAAACAAATTGGAATGTAAGTGCTATATTTGTAACAGAAGTTCTGCTTTAAGAATCCTGAAAAGAAATATCTGAGTGGTGAAAACACAGGATTCTGGAGCCAGATGGCCTGAATTTGAATCCCAACTCTACCTCTACTGATTGTGTGACCTTAGAAATGTACTTGAGCTTTCTCAGTTTCCTCCTCTTTAAAATGAAGTTATAATAATAACTGCCTCCTAGGAATGCTGTAAGGATTGAATGAATGAATAGATGCTAAACCCACTGAATAATGCCTGATCCCTTGGGGGTCTACAAATGTCAGCTATTACTGACTTGTTATTCTTAAACTCAAATGCATCTCTTTCCAACCACAACCATTTACAGTTTTCTCTTTTCCACCATAGGAATTAGTATATGGGAGCACATGTGTGTCTGTAACAAGCTCCATGTTAGGCAAAATGACCCAGACAGAGAGTCATGTTAGCAGAGTCTGATTCTGACAGTCCCCCATGCAATAAAGCCTGCAGAAATTGGATTATGATGTTATTGAGTAGTAGCCTCTGTTTCCTTATGACAGAAAGTTTCCCACTAGGAGTTGGCAATCTTCCTAGTGTGTTTTGGAACAGAGCTCACTGCCAGAACCTCCTCACTCTAAATTTACCTTCTGTCTTGAGATACTCAGTTTCAGGCTGGGCTATCCTTTTATGAGGTGTAGTCAGGATTTTAGAAGGTATCTCAGGTTGGGATGTGCAGAATTTCTTAACCTTTTTGGAAACAGACCCTTATCAAGCCACGTGTCTGTGAAAACAGTGTTCTTCCTGAGCCTATTAAAACAGTACCACTATCCCTTCTTGAGGATTGGATAATCTTCTGGTTCCCCTTTCCTACATGATATCATAACTGTTCCTCTCCTTAATGAACTCTGATTTCAAAATTTAGAAATAATGGAAATAGAACACTTGGTGATTTGGACAGAGAAAATTTGCACAATGAGAATGTTTTGAAATGAATGTCCCATTCTTCTCCTAAAAAGAAGTAATCTCCTGCCAGAATGATTGGGAGTTAAGAACTTCCATGTGCCTTTTCTCCGTGACCCCGGGGCAGGGCTAACTCTGAAAGGAACTGAGCTGTTTGGGCACAGCTCCTCCTGCCTCTCTCTCCTAGAGAGGCCAGCAGCCCGTTGTGGCGCTGGACTCCACACTGGCCTCCACGCTGCTCTCCAGCATAGCTGCTCTCTGGAGCCTGCAGAGGGCAAACATGTTCTCACTGAGTTGGACATGATACTAATGTGTTGGTTGTCTGAGAGCGTCTGCATTTTGGAGAGAGAATCAGTCCCTGGTAGTGGGATTTTGCAAACAGGAAATAATCAGGGTTCTTTGCAAGGAAGCCTTCCTAGGCGTCCTCGCCTCACTGAAAGCACAAGATAAAGGGCAACTGCTGATTGGGCCAGGAGGGCTTTATGGTTTAGGAAGAACTTCAGATGCATTTGATTTTTTATCCTTCATTTGATCTCTGTAACAAGTCTGTGAGGTAAGCATTCATATCCCCACTTTATGGATGAGGAAACTGAGGTCCAAAAATTTAAGTGGTTTGATCCAAGTTTCAAAGCCTGAGCTTCCCTGGGACTTCACAGAGTCCTTTCATGTCCTAATCAGCTGTTCTTATGATTCCTTTGAGCTTGTGGAAAAAGTAGACTCTCTGGGTATGTTATGCTGCCTCTAAGGACAAATGAAAAATAAGAGGCTTAATTCTCCTTGTTGAAAATGAGGGTAGAGACTTGCCCCTCCTTTTTCTCAGAGCATTCTTTTAAACAGTTTTCTTAAATTTCCTTTATTTGGATGCGATCCATTTTTAAAGTCATTGAATTTGTTGCCACATTGCTTCTGTTGTTTGGTTCTGGGTTTTGGGCCATGAGGCATGTGGGATCTTAGCTCTCTGATCAGGGATCAAACCCACACCCCTGCACTGGAAGGTGAAGTCTTAACCACTGGACAACCAGGGAAGTCCCAACCACTGACTTTAGAAATTCACTCGAAAACTTGTGATTGGTTCATATATTCTCCTTTCTCTGAAATGCATACAAATTCTTTTGAAAACTAAATAAATCTCTCATTAGCTATATAAACTGTCTCTCTGAAGGACCTGGAGGTCCTTTCTTTGAAATGAAAACATCAAGGGATGCAGCACCCCCTCTCCATTTCTGGAGACTGTAGGAACCTAACATTAGTGGGCCCCCTTGCTCCAAGCTGCAAAACTATGTCATAAATATGTGAGTTATAAAACCAACACACTAATGCAGACAGTCACCTCAATTATCAGGTAAAATTAGGATAAACTGTGTGATCAGTGGTACGCTGAAGTCCTCTTACTCGAGGACTAGTTAATTACTTTTTACCTAGAGAACATGTAAGTGATGGGCTGTATCTGCTTGGCTATAAAAAGAGTGAGATTCCTTTCTGTTCTTGCAGTCTCTTAGTGTATTGCCTGTGCAGAACATCACATTCTGTATAATGCTTCTCTGATAATAAACGTTTTCTTTCTCCACTACCTTTGTGGAGAGATTTTCTGGGTTGGGAGAAGATTTTGTCTAATTATATTTCCCCAGTATACCCATGTCAGATACTCACTGATTGCACCCTCCTTTGTAATGGAAAATGAGGAACTTCTCGGATGTATTTGTGTTGGAGTGTTAATATTGGATGAAATTTTGACAGTTTTTAAACTTAGAGTAGGGCTTCCCTTGTGGCTCAGATGCCTGCAGTGCAGGAGACCTGGGTTTGATCCCAGGGTTGGGAAGATCCTCTGGAGAAGGGAAAGGCTACCCACTCCAATATTCTCATAGCTCAGTTGGGAAAGAATCTATCTGCAATGGAGGAGACCTGGATTTGATCCCTGGGTTGGGAAGATCCCTTGGAGGAGGGCATGGCAACCCACTCCAGTATTCTGGCCTGGAGAATGCCATGGAGTCCATGGGGTCGCAAAGAGTTGGACATGACTGAGTGACTTTCACTTTCACTTCAAACTTATGGTAAGTAATGTTTTTGCCACTCAATGGGAATTGTCACTCATTTGGTCCCTTTTTAAAAACCTTCCTTATCAGATCTACTTATTATTTTTACACTTTTCTTATTATTCAGTTTTAAATTAGCTGTCCTCTCAGCCAAACACAGAACTAGAAGTATGTAGTGGGTGACCGAACACGAATGCCAAATTCAATCAGCTCTTCAATAGGCACCATGAACCAGAGAAGCACAGTCTAGGATGGGCTTCAAAAACCTAATAGTAAATTAATTAGTTCATGTTCACCTTGGTATAGTCCTCAATACTAATATTTTCAGCGTGACTGGACATATGCATCCCCAGATAAGTCCAACCAAGCTGAAAATACATAACTTCTGTGATCAGTAGGTATCCTTCTATTGCTTCTTGTAGTAGCAATAAGACTGATTTTTACCTACCCAGAGCAACAGTTGTTTCCAACAAAAATTGTTTCAGTTGAAGTCAAAAGTCCAAGGTAGAAGCTAATACAGATCAATGGGGAAAAACTTTGTGATTGAGAAAGATGTGCCTTGCACGTATTGTTGATAATATGCATTTTGTAACTGAATTCCACCTGAAGTTTAATCAGTCTTCAGAGTAAGGAAATTGGTTAAATGGTATTTTCTTATGCTAAACGATATACTTTTTTTTTCCATCTCAGACTGATTTTCTACTTTGGCATTTTTTCAGGAAAGACAAGAGCCACTTAGAAGCTAGTTTATGTACTTTTGGGCTTCCCGGTAGCTCAGCCAGTAAAGAATGTGCCTGCAAGGCAGGAGACCCTGGTTCAATTCCTGGGTCGGGAAGATCCACTGGAGAATGGATAGGCTACCCACTCCAATATTCTTGGGCTTCCCTGGTGGCTCAGCTGGCAAAGAATCCACCTGCAAAGTGGGAGATCTGGGCTTGACCCCCTGGAGAAGGGAACAGCTACCCACTCCAGTATTCTGACCTGGAGAATTCCATGGACTGTATAGTCCATAGGGTCACAAAAAGTTGGACATGACTGAGTGACCTTTCACTTTTATACTTTTGCACACTTTCAATATATTGAAAAGCCCTACCCTTGTTTTTATATAAACCTATTTTTTTTATTAATGCTTAACTGAAACTTGAACAAAATGTTTCTCTTGGCCATGTTTCAAGGCCTGAAAATTTTGACTGCAAGGTTTCTGAATACACTTATTGATCAAATTACTATGCAAACTAAAACCATGTGTGTGTGCATTTTAAGTAAAATATAATATGTGATTGACTGACATATCTTATGATCTAACTTTTCTCTCTTTTTTTCTTATTGTTGTTGTATGTTCTGCAGTGACTGTAACTTTAAATTAGAGGTTACTTAAGTCTCCTTTTAAATGATTTTTTGAAAGTGTAATAAACACTCTACCATACCATCAAAATTATTAATATAATCTTTGCAAAGCCCATGGAGAATAATGAAATCACTGAGTATTTTAACCAGATCTGAATTTAAATTTTAGTTTTACCATTTATCAGCTGTGAGACTTTAATACACATGAATCTCAACTGACTCCTTAATAAATGGAAAGAACAATAATACATAGTTC
This sequence comes from Nanger dama, assembly GCA_917880005.1. NCBI lineage: Eukaryota > Metazoa > Chordata > Mammalia > Artiodactyla > Bovidae > Nanger > Nanger dama. The sequence goes on from CAKJTW010000007.1 coordinate 47,280,387, forward strand.
TTTAGATTTTTGTGAGAATAATGTATGTGAAGTGTGTATTGTGTCCGAACATGTGCTTGCATGCTAAATTGCTTCAGTTGTGTCCAACTCTTTGTGACCCCATGGACTGTAGCCTGCCAGGTTCCTCTGTTCATGGGGATTCTCCAGGCAAGAATACTGGAATGGGTTGCCATGCCCTCCTCCAGGGGATCTTCCCAACCCAGAGACTGAACCCATGTCTCTTATGTCTCCAGCAATGGCAGATGGGTTCTTTACTGCTAGTGCCACCACAGAGTGCCCTGTGTATAGTAACTGGTAGCAATAAGTCGGAGAAGGCAATGGCACCCCACTCCAGCACTCTTGCCTGGAAAATCCCATGGATGGAGGAGCCTGGTGGGCTGCAGTCCATGGGGTTGCTAAGAGTGGGATACGACTGAGCGACTTCACTTTCACTTTTCACTTTCATGCTTTGGACACGGAAATGGCAACCCACTCCAGTGTTCTTGCCTGGAGAATCCCAGGGATAGTGGGCTGCCATCTATGGGGTCGCACAGAGTCGGACACGACTGAAGCAACTTAGCAGCAGCAGCAGCAGCAATAAGTGGTTTCTGTTACTGCTGTTGTTGTTACATACATTGTTGGGATGTTAGCCATTCAGTTTCAGAATAATCAAATCTCTGTCAGTAAAATGGGATTTGGTTAACGAGGTCTAAAGATTTTAAATGCTTCTAAGAACTAACACATAGTGTTTCACAAGCTTTACTGTCTATGAATAATCTGGAGATTTTGCCTAATGCTTATTCTGATTTAGCAAGTTTTCCCAAAGCTAGTGATTCTGCATTTCTAGCAAGCTCGCAGTGATTATGAAAAGTGGCTGCCTTGTGGATTACACCTGGAATAAAATGGTTCATGTACCAGATAAGCTCTTAGGATAATTGTTATCACATAAAAAGTTTCAAGTTAGTGCAGTTACCACAGAACCTATTTTTATTTAGTTATCTACTATTGAATATAGAATGTATTATTTTTCTGCCACTATTTATACAGAAAAAAACCATAATTCCAGAAAATACATGCACCTCAGTCTTCACTGAAGTGCTATTTACAATAGCCAGGACATGGAAGCAACCCAAATGGCCATCAACAGGGAAATGGATGAAGATGTGGTATATATCTGGAGAAGGAAATGGCAACCCACTCCAGTGTTCTTGCCTGGAGAATCCCAGGAACAGAGGAGTCTGGTGGGCTGCTGTCTATGGGGTCACAGAGTTGGACAAGACTGAAGCAACTTAGCAGCAACATATATATATATACATAAAAGTGATTCACTTTACTGTACAGCAGAAACTAACAAAACATTGTAAAGCAACTACAATAAAATGTTTTTAATGAAAAACATAATTTTTCTAGTTGTCATCCACAAATTGCACGGTTACAGACAGATCAAAATATACCAAATCCAAATGGAACTGTTACTTGACTGAAATTTTTTTGTCCTTTATTTATTTATTTATATAGCTTTATTGAAATATATTGACATAACATTATATAAGTTTAAGGTACATAATTCATGGATTTACATTGTATACAATGTACATTATATACTTGTATATTGCAGTGATCACCGTTAGCATTAGCTAACACCTTCAATCAGGTCATATAATCACCATTTTTTGTGGTGAGACTATTTGATTTTCTCTCTCATCAACTTTCAAACATATGATGCTGTATTAACTGTTAGTCTCCCTGCTGCCCATGAGATCTCAGAACTTCCTTGTCTTATAAATGAAAGTTTGTTCCTTTTACCAACCCCTCCCCATTTCCCTCACTCCCCAGCCCCAGGCAATTATTGTTTTACTCTCTGCTTCTCTGAGTTTGGCATTTTTTAGATTCCACATGTAAATGAGATCATGTAGTATTTGTTTTTTTCTGATTTATTTCACTTAGCTTAGTCTTTTCAAGGTCTATCCATGTTTTGTCATAAGGGCAAGATTTCTTTCTTTCTTTTTTTTCAGGCTGAATTTCATTCCACTTTATATTTTTACCATATTTTCTTTATCCGTTCTTCTTTTAACTTAGACTGTCTCCATATCTTGACTATTGTGAATAATGCTACAAACGAACATGGGAGTACAGATATCCCTTTGAGATAGTGATTTCATTTCCTTTGGATGTATACCGAGGAGAGGAATTGCAGAATCATCTGATAGTACTATTCTTATTTTTTTGAGGAACTTCCATAATGTTTTCCACAGTGACTATACAAGCTTACATTCCCACCAACAGTTCACAAGGGTTCTCTTTTCTCCACATCCTCTCCAATACTTGTTATTTCTCATTTTTTTGGTGATAGTCATTGTAAGAGATCTGAGGTGATATCTCATTATATTTGATTTGTATATTCCTGGTGATTGGTGATGAGATCTTTTCATGTACTTGTTGGCCATCTGTATATCTTTTTTGTAAAAATCTCTATTCAAGCCCTTTGCTCATTTCTAAATGTTTTTAATCACTTTGTATTTGTAGGATGCGCTCCTAGGCCACTACCTGGTAGTAGTAGATGGTCAAGAACTGTATGTTGATATTTCCTGGAGGGTTCTAAGCAATGTTAGATGCAGTTGTTTTCTATTCTGGCTAAATGAGAATTACATGGAGGTGTTTTAAAACATAACATACTCTCATGCTTGGCCCCTCCGCAGAGCAATTAAATGAGAATCTCTGCTAGTAGGTCTTGGTAGATTCTTAAGTCTCCCTAGTGATTCCAGTGAGCATCCAAGACTGAACCACTTAGAATGGAAACAAACATCCAGGCATTTTATCTGAGCATCCTACCAGTGGGCTCCTCCAAGTCATACGTATGCTTTTCATTATCTGATTTTGTTGCAGTCTTTTACAGACCAGGACCTGGGGACCAGAGTTGATGAAAAGAAAGAGAAAAAGAGAGAGAGAGCAGTATCTCTCGGGTTACGTGGAAAACCAATAAATCCCGTGCACAGGACTTGTACTGCTCACGAAGGCACAGGGCGTTCCCTCAAGGAGTTCTTGAAAGCCCGGGCAAGAAAGTGAGCTCAGCAGGCTTCCACACTCCGAAGAGAATGAAGACAAAAGAAGGACATGGGGGACCCAAGTCTCTAGTGGAACAAGGGTATTTTATTAGCAGAACTGCATGCTTATATATCTTCAGTAAAATGATTACTCAGCCATTACAAAGAATGAAATTCCACCAGTTGCAACAAAATGGATAGTCTAATACATACAAGGTTGTTGAAGAGAGTTACAGAAGGGAGTCACTGAAAGGAATCCAAGCAGGTGCCCTTTCCCATGATCTCAGTCCTGAGAACTGTATGCAGCTCTTCTTGTCCCTGTATTCCAGGAACTGATAAGGAACAGAGAGTCCTTGAGAAATGGCACACACACACAAAATGCAACATATTGGATCCTTTAAAGCTGAATGTCCCCTGACACCATTTCCTGCCTGTGTTCAGCATAAATGTTAATCATGTTCTAAAGCCTGTGCTGCAAATGCTCTGTAAAATGCCACAGGGGAATTTTAACTTGTTAACTATCTTTTGCTGCCCTGGATTTTTCTTGTCTCCCTTCTCTTTGCTAGGTAGCTTTTATGAGATATTTTAAATTATTTTATTTTCATTATGAAAATAATATATGCTTATCAGTTTTATTTTTAACTCAAGCAATACTAAAAGGTAAAGAAATTCAAGTAAAAACCTCCCTATCTAAACAGTGTTCATTCCTACTCCATCCCACAGCATCATGTCCACTGTCAGTGTTTGTTTCTGAATTTTTTTCATGCACATGTCATCTTATATATTTTGTATAAACACACCATACACACAAACACACAAACTCAGTTCTATGGTATTATAATATGATGGCAATTTGCTTTTTAATCTGACAATGTATCTTAGAGCTATTCTAACTAGTACATTTTAAAGAATACACATCATTCCATCACAGATCCTTATTAAGACACATTCCAGTACTCTTGCCTAGAAAATCCCACAGACGGAGGAACCTGGTGGGCTGCAGTCCATGGGGTTGCAAAGAGTCAGACACAACTGAGTGACTTCACTTTCACTTTTCACTTTCACCCAGTGAAGAAGGAAATGGCAACCCACTCCAGTATTCTTGCCTGGAGAATCCCAGGGACAGGGGAGCCTGGTGGGCTGCTGTCTATGGGGTCACACAGAGTTGGACACGGCTGAAGAGACTTAGCAGCAGCAGCAGCAAGAATGTCCCTATTCTGCTAACTAGCCAGTTTTTAACTCTTGCAACAGTATTTCACTTGGTATTCTAAGTGTTCTAAGACTAGGTATCAGCCTTCTCATCTCACGTATATTCAGACAAGATGTTCTTAAGCTGTCATTTAGCTATGCAGCACAATAGGGGTGGGGTCCTTGTGGTATTAACAGGAAGTAATGTGATATTTGAGTTTCTGTTGAATGCAGTTCTGTCTTCAGCTTAGGTTCCTATCAGGAGGTTATCTTACCCAATAATGGCTCACTCATACTATAAAATCTCATATTTTCAAAGAGGAAGCACCTTTTGTTTGTCAAACTAAGTCATAGCACAGAGATAGGGAACCAAGCATGCAGAGAGAGTATGTGATAATATAGGGATAGTACAAGGAGGCAGGCTTCTCAGAAAATGGTAAATCATTCTCAACAGGTTAGTTATTAGTGTCCACTTTCAATTTCTCCTTCTTAGAGAGCTGGTAAAATTTAAGCCCATCAACAAATTAGTAAGCAATAAAGGAAAGGCTGTAAGAAAATGAAGCATAACTTGCTAGAGAATGACAGGGTGAGGATATTCCAGAAACAGCCTTTCTCGGGAGGCTGAGCTCTGAATGATGAGAAAAGTAAGTTCAAAATATAGTTTTGAATGAAGAGCTCTCCAGACAGAAGGAAGGTCATGTGCAGAAGTCTTGAGTCAGGAATGAGCTTGGTGGAGGGGACTGTAGAGGGGTGGGCAAAAGAAGTTAAAATAGTAAGAGGGGCTAGTGTGTGGAGGCTTGAGGCAATGTAAAGGTATAGATTTAGTGCTGAGCATGATAAAATGTTGGCGATGTTTAAGCAGAGAAATAAGAGGATCTAACACACACTACAATAAGTCACTCTAGGTTCAGTGTGAATTACGGTCTATAAATGGGGGAAGATCAGGAAGCCTGTGTATTACTGTGTATGAGTAGTGATGATTCTTAGGTCAGGGTAGTAATATTGGAGATAGAAAGAAAAGGACAGATCTGGGATGTGTTTTGAGTAGCAGGGATGGATGTTGGAAGTATGCGGAAAATGGTATCAATGATGGTCAGAAGCCCTAGCAGTCTTCATGTAAGAGATAATTACACAGTTTGAAGAATGGACTATTTTACAAAGAAAATAGAGACATTTTTCCCCACCAACTCAAAGAGAGCTTAGTTTAAATTATTAGACTATAAACTGTACTATAGTTAATGGGATAAAATGTATGCCTGCCTTAATTGTTGGAGAAGGCAATGGCACCCCACTCCAGTACTCTTGCCTGGAAAATCTCATGGATGGAGGAGCCTGGTAGGCTGCAGTTCATGGGGTCGCTAAGACTCAGGCACGACTGAGTGACTTCACTTTGACTTTTCACTTTCATGCATTGGAGAAGGAAATGGCAACCCACTCCAGTATTCTTGCCTAGAGAATCCCAGGAATGGGGGAGCCTGGTGGGCTGCTGTCTATGGGGTCACACAGAGTCGGACACGACTGAAGCTACTAAGCAGCAACAGCAGCCTTAATTGTAGCTATTTGTAATATTTTGGTATTGGAAAGCTATTAAAGGAGTGAATTCTTTAAGTTCATAATGTTTATGAGTCAGAAGATGCATTTTTTTATAGCAGCTGTAATTGTTTTCTGCAGTATGTCTTACTGGAAATATTTTGTGGATAAATGAACCACAAGGGAAAGCCCAATTCTGCATACAAAGAGTATACAAAAACAAATGAAAGTGATATATAAATAGAAACAAGACAATTTTAATGAATATTTCATGAAACATTGAAATAATTCCTCTATTATGTTTATAATTTGAGTCCATTATGTAAAAATTAATTGAAAAGGAATAGATTAAAAATGTTTAACTTAACAGAATCCTATCTCTGATGGAACCATGAGAACTGTCTAGGGAAGGCTGCAATGAACTTCAGCAATTATTTAATCTCTCCAAGCCCCCTGATTCCTGAACTGTAATAATGTTCTACTCATGGTGTAAAATTAAATAAAATAATGTATAAAATAGATTTCATAGTCTGCTATATAAATGGAAGTATTACCTTTGTTGGAGTATAACTGACAAACAAAAGTGTATATATTTAAACTGTGTAATGTGATGATTTGATTTATGTTTCCTTTGTGAAACAACATCCACAGTCATGTTAGCTAAGATATCTACCACCTCATAGCCTTTGATGATGTATGTGGTGAAAACGCTTAAGATTTACTATCTTGGGAAATGTCAAGTGTACAATATTGTATTAATAACTATAGTAACCATGCTGGATCCCCTGAGCTTAGTCCTTATAATTGAAGACTTTTATACCCTTTGATGCAAATTTGGAAAACTCAGCAGTGGCCACAGGATTGGAAAAGGTCAGTTTTCATTCCAGTCCCAAAGAAAGGCAATGCCAAAGAATGCTCAAAGAATGTTCAAACTACCACACAATTGCACTCACCTCACATACTAGCAAAGTAATGCTCAAAATTCCCCAAGCCAGACTTCAACAATATGTGAACCACGAACTTCCAAATGTTCAAGCTGGTTTTAGAAAAGGTAGAGGAACAAGAGATCAAATTGCCAACATCCGCTGGATCATGGAAAAAGCAAGAAAGTTCTAGAAAAACATCTACTTCTGCTTTATTGACTATGCCAAAGCCTTTGACTGTATGGATCACAATAAACTGTGGAAAATTCTGAAAGAGTTGGGAATACCAGACCACCTGACCTGCTTCTTGGGAAACCTGCACTAAGGTCAGGAAGCAACAGTTAGAACTGGACATGGAACAACAGACTGGTTCCAAATAGGAAAAGGAGTACATCAAGGTTGTGTGTTGTCATCGTGCTTATTTAACTTATATGCCAAGTACATCATGAGAAATGCTGGACTGGATGAAGCACAAGCTGGAATCAAGATTGCCAGGAGAAATATCAATAACCTGAGATATGCAGATGACACCAATTATGGCAGAAAATGAAGAACTAAAGGGCCTCTTGATGAAAGTGAAAGAGAAGAGTGAAAAACTTGGCTTAAAACTTAACATTCAGAAAACTAAGATCATGACATCTGGTCCCATCACTTCATGGTAAGTAGATGGGGAAACAGTGGAAACAGTGACAGACTATCTTTTGGGCTCCAAAATCACTGCAGATGGTGACTCCAGCTATTAAAATTAAAAGATGTATGCTCCTTAGACGAAAAGTTATGACCAACCTAGACATCTTATTAAAAAGTAGAGATATTACTTTGCCAACAAAAGTCCATCTAGTCAAAGCTATGGTTTTTCCAGTAGTCATTTATGGATATGAGAGTTGGACTATAAAGAAAACTGAGTGGTGAAGAACTGATGCTTTTGAACTGTGGTGTTGGAGAAGACTCTTGAGAGTCCCTTGGACTGCAAGGACATCCAACCAGTCCATCCTAAAGGAAATTAGTCCTGAATATTCATTGGAAGGACTGATGATGAAGCTCCAATACTTTGGCCACCTGATGTGAAGAACTGACTTATTTGAAAAAACCCTGATGCTGGGAAAGATTGAAGGCGGGAGGAGAAGGGGATGACAGAAGATGAGATGGTTGGATGGCATCACCACCTCAATGGAAGTGAATGTGAGCAAGCTCTGAGAGTTGGTGATGGACAGGGAGGCCTGGTGTGCTGCGGTCCATGGGTCACAAAGAGTCAGACACGACTGAGCAACTGAACTGAACTGAACCCTTGATGGACATCTCCTCATTTCCTCCAGCCCTCCAACTTCTGGTAACTAGTGTTCTAGTCACTGTTTCTATGACTTTGACTTAAAAAAAATTTTTTTTACATGTAAGTGAAATCATATAGTATCTTTCTCTGTCTGACTTATTTCACTTAGCATAATGTTCTCTATATTTATCCATGCTGTTGTAAATGGTGGGATTACCTTCTTCATGATGGCCGAATAACTTAATGTATGAGGATACATGTGTGTCTGTGACATCTTCTTTATCTGTTTAACTATTGATGGACACTAAGGTTGTTTCTATGTCTTTTCTATTATGAATAATGCTTCAGGCAACATGGGAGTGTAGATATCTTTTGAAGATTTCATTCTTTCATATGTATACCAAGAAGTGGGATTGCTAGACCATATGGCAGTTCTATTTTTAACTTCTGAGAAACCTCCATACTGCTTTCATAATGGCTGTACCAATTTACGTTACTACTCACAGAGTTTGAGGATTCCTTTTATACATCCTCTCCAACATTTGTTATTGCTTATCATTTTGATAAAAGTCATCCTAATAGGTAAAAAGGTCTGCTTTTGTTCTTAGGAAGTATACACAGAAACATTTAGGAGGAAAAGGGCATGATGGATACAACGTATTGTTCAACAGTTCATAAAAAATAATATACACACACATAGGATAGTAACTGATAAAGTTTGCTTGCAACTTTTTTGTGAGTTTGAAAATAAAGTATTCCTAAAAAGATCACTTTACTAGTGTTGGATTTTACAGAAAAATTAAAGTTTTAATATATACATATATATATATAATTGTATACTTTGAGAATTCAGAGAATCATGAAAGTCAGCCAACCCACTGGTTACTAGATTTTGGGATTTCACAGACCAGTAAATTTTCAGATAAAAGAAAGAAAAATGAGAGGCTGATAAAGGATTGACAACTTTCCATTTAGTTGTGTTAGAGGATAAAAAGTACCAAATAACTACTACCAGCTACTATTGAGTTTATGAAATAAAAGATATTTTAATAGAAAATCTTTATTAAAAAGCATCTTATTGCATTCTTTATATTTTCTATTTTTTGTCAAGCTGTTGAATACTTGTCATTGTCCTATTGGTAACTGCTGATATAATTGCCTACTGGAAACAGTGTCAGACTTTATTTTTGGGGGCCCCAAAATCACTGCAGATGGTGATTGCAGCCATGAAATTAAGATGCTTACTCCTTGGAAGGAAAGTTATGACCAACCTAGATAGCATATTATTCAAAAGCAGAGACATTACTTTGCCAACAAAGTTCCGTCTAGTCAAGCCTATGGTTTTTCCAGTGGTCATGTATGGATGTGAGCTGGTCTGTGAAGAAAGCTGAGCACTGAAGAATTGATGCTTTTGAACTGTGGTGTTGGAGAAGACTCTTGAGAGTCCCTTGGACTGCAAGGACATCCAACCAGTCCATCCTAAAGGAGACCATTCCTGGGTGTTCATTGGAAGGACTGATGCTAAAGGTGAAACTCCAGTACTTTGGCCACCTCATGTGAAGAGTTGACTCATAGGAAAAGACTCTGATGCTGGGAGGGATTGTGGGCAGGAGGACACGGGGATGACAAAGGATGAGATGGCTGGATGGCATCACTGACTCAGTGGACATAATTTGAGTGACCTCCAGGAGTTGGTGATGGACAGGGAGGCCTGGCAAGCTGCAATTCATGGGGTCGCAAAGAGCCAGACATGACTGAGTGACTGAACTGAACTGAACTGAACTGAACTGATGCCCACTGGTGGGTGAAAATTCATCCAGTGCTCAAATTTCTTAAATGATGGGAAACTCACCAAGGACAAATCACTGGACAACTCACAAGTTTAAAAAATAAAAACAACCAAGACAAGCATATTTAGTGTAGTTAAACTTACCATATTATTTCTCATACAGCTTACTTTTCAATTCTCAAAAACATAGATTCCATTGATGTAACTGCTATTACTATACAACTATTACTATTCCCAAATATACATTATTTTGTTTATTAAAGTGGTTTTAGCAGGATCTCATAGGTTGTATTATGTTGTGTATTATATAACTGTGTTAAAGTTACACTTGAAGAAAATCTGTAGATATTTTTTTTCTATTGATAAGGTTATTCTCCCTCTTGAGCATATTTTGTATTCAATTACTCTTTTAACTCACACCAGACCACTTTATTCCTGTCCTCTGGGCTGCCCAAGGCTGACATAGCTAGTCAGCAGGGTAGGGGGAGATTTGAGTAGCAAGAAAAGGATGCCCAGAGGGCTCAGAATCAGGGAAAGTAATAGGGATTATACTGGGTACCACACAGTAGAATGGGAGGTGGCATTTTATCCAAATGCAAAATAAAAAGGTCTTGAAATGGTATTGATAGTTGAACTCTCAAGACAAAAGAGCAGACTAAGGCAATAATAAAGTCATGAGAGTAAAGGCTTTCAGGAGTAACTTTGAAGGGGACCATTTACTTCCTTACTGTAATAATTTCACAACTGAAACAGATTCTGTTTTCTCTCTCTCTCCCCTCACTCTTGAAGCTTCAACTCCTGAGTCTACTTCAGCCAGGGATAGTGTATTGATAATTTCAGGATATAAATGGGCCTTCCCTAGTGGCTCAGATGCTAAAGAATCTGCCTGCAACATGGGAGACCAGGATTCGATCCCTGGGTTAGGAAGATTCCCTGGAAAAGGGAATGTCTACCCACCCAGTATTCTTGCCTGGAGAATTCCATGGACAGAGGAGCCTGGCAGGCTACAGTCCATGGGATTGTAGTGTCGGATGTGACTGAGTGACCTAACACTTTCAACTTTCAGGATATAAATTCAAGAGCTGACAAGGGAGGTTTTAGAAACCATGATTGCTCTAAAGAATTTATTTTAAACCATATGAAATAATAGACAATTAAAGTAAGAAATATACCAAATGTAAAAATTTATCATCTCTGGACAGAGGGATTATAAGCACTTTTATTATTTTCTATTCTTTTTCTCTATTTTCCAAAGATCCTACAATAAGCATGTACCATTTTATAATCATAAGAAAAATATTATATATATGGTGGAAAGAATAACCAACTCTGCCAGCAAGGATTACTGATGGGATTGAGTATAGAGAATGTTGGCAGGGAAGGGAGAATAATTTCCCACAAAAATCTTTGTATTTTAAGCACTAAGGGAATAGCACCTTCAGCTGGAGCAGAGGGGTGCTTGATGGATTATGAAAGTATAATATTTGCTTTGTCAATGGAAATGTAAATAATTTCATTTAATATGGTTGATCTATGAACTGTGCCTTTTTAGTGACATCATAAGTCACTAAAATGAGGCAATTTGAACCATGGTTAGGTTTGCTTTGTAAAATTAAAGCAGGTGCTACAGGGAGAATGAGATGGGAAAAGTTACAATATAACTACCTTTTTAGCGACTTACCTGCAAACTAGAACTCTAGGTTAAATGGAATCATATTGAAGGCATGAGGAGTCATCAAATTTGGGGTGACTGGTGTGGGCTGAGACCCTCATCAGTGGAGAAAGCTTTTCAGACTTCTTCTGCTTGTGTGCAGAGGTCCCTGAGGCACTCCCCAGCATCTGGACCAGCGAGGGTTATGTTTGGACTGATTCCTATTGTAAGTCGATTGTTGTCTCCTCTATAGAGTCATCTGAAAATCAACATAGAGACTATTAAACCCAATCATAAAGAGTGATTGAGCTATACAGAATATTACACAGCTGATTTCCTCTGGAGCATTTTGGCCTGTACATTTGTTTCTGGAAACACTATCTTGGATTTTAAAGGAAAAATGTCTTCATCATTGAGAGCTTAGCAGAATCCAACACCATGCTTGTATGTAATCTGTCGTCAGTGTTGTTCAGTTACTAAGTTGTGTCCAGCTCTCTGTGACCCCATGGACTGCAGCACGCCAGGCTTCCCTGTCCTTCACTGTCTCCCTGAGTTTGCTCAGGCTCATGTCCATTGCGTCAGTGATGCCATCCAACCATCTCATATTCTGTTGCCCCCTCTCCTCTTGCTCTCAGTCTATCCCAGCATCAGGGTCTTTTCCAGCTCTTCACATCAATTGGCCAAAGCCCTAGAGCCTTAGCTTCAACACCAGTCCTTTCAATGAATATTCAGGGTTGACTTTCTTTACGATTGACTGGTTTGATCTCCTTTCTGTCCAAGGATCTCTCAAGCGTCTTCTCCACTACAATAGTTCAAAAGCATCAATTCTTCAGAACTCAACCTTCTTTATGGTCCAACTCTCACATCCATACATGACCACTGGAAAAACCATAGCCTTGACTAGACAAACCTTTGTCTTCAAAGTAATGTCTCTGCTTTTTAATATGCTGTCTAGGTTGGTCATAGCTATTCTTCCAAGGAGCAAGCGTCTTTTAATTTCATGGCTGCAGTCACCATCTGCAGTGATTTTAGAGCCCAAGATATGTAATCTGAACCAGTATTAAATGGAAATGAAATTTGGCTGATTAATATAAGTATAAAAAATTTTAATGAAGGTACATTAAAAATGCATTAATGTCTCCCTTCATTTTATTCTAAAACAAAGTTGATAGTTGATAATGTGGAATGCCACCATTCAGAAATTCATTTTTGTTCGTTTTTTGGATATTTCTTTTTCAGTAAGAACATTAAGTGCTTATGTGAAGCACTTCTATTTGTATTATGTGAAACTGAGAAGAGGTAACTGGTTTGACTCTTATGTTTAGGGATAAACACAACAAAACCAAAGTGATCTCAAATTTAAATGCCAAGAAAAAGTAATGACACACCTCAGGAACATAAATGACAATTCTACACAGAGAAGATTTATGTAACAGCTGAACTCATAGGATTTCACTCCAGATGGCAAATCACACAGCCTCACTTCCACATGACAAGCAAATTGCTGCATCTGTAGGGAATGCTTGCTCCTTTGTCACTCTGAGGACTGTGCTAGGTGGGGATTTAAAAGTTTGGGGTTATTGCATTGTTAACTCATAAAATGTCACAACTGAGAAAGTCTTTAATGAATCTCTGACTCAACTTCCTTTTTTTTTTTTTTTTTTCTCTTGGAAGAGGAGCATCAGAGAGGAAGAGAAGGGAAAGAAAACTTGAGACATTCTTAGGGTCACTCAGAAAGCCAGCTTTCTAATTACAAAACAACTCCTTAATATGTTTTAATTGTTTTTATGACAACCATTCTGATTGCTAGCCAGTGTTCAGCATTCATATATTCTTTACCATTGAGTTCTAGCTTGTATACCAACCATTCTCAACAATTTTCTCTGATAAATGTGAATATGCATGTAAGTTTGCACACACGTGACATACATGTGACAACTGACTCATATTCTCTATGGGCTATAGCTGATTTCCCTCCTGCTCAAGAAAGCAACTAGCTACAACAGTGATATTTTTATAGAGAAAATCTTAAATCTACTTTAAAAAATTGAACTAAATCATTCACATTTTTCATACAATATTTCTAGCTGCACCTCCAAACTGATCATGACTTTGGACATTGATATTCCCATTGGTAAGTGTTGCTTTGTGAAGTCACTTCAATTTTATTTAATTCTTTGCACAATCTACTGTGATAGGTACTAATTTTATCTCCATCTTTTACATGAGAAATGTGAATCTTAGAGAAGTAATTTGCCCGAAGTCCCACTGGTCAATAAAGGAAAAGCCACCATCCCAACTCTGGTGTCAACCCTAGAATATGTGACCTTCCCCTCCTATGTGATGATGTATTCTTTAAGAATTGCATCTCAAATACTATCTTCTTTTTGAACCCACAGTGTTGGTGGAATAAAAATGTGCACATGGGGTAGAAAGCCTGACTCCTGGGAAAATGTGGCATCTACCCTATCTTTTCTACCATATTACATCTTTCTTATTAGAATTAGCTATTTATTTTTATTTTATTACATTTCAGCTAAAAATACATGTATAAGCAAATTCGTGTGTTCTTCTTTTCTTTCATAACTAGTAGTATAATATACTACTATGTATTTTCTCCATTTTACTTTTTTACTCAGACATACTTTCTGGAACTTACTCCAAGGACATACATAGACATATTCTCTATTTCTTTTATAAAACCATAGCATTTTACTTGGTGCAGGTACCAAGTTCATTTAGTCAGCCCCACTGAATAGACATTCGGGTTGCTTTCAAGCCTTACTTTGTTAAAAATACAGTCACAGAGAATAAATAATCTTAGATATTTTTATATTTTTTGTGTACACCTTTTGGGTTTTTTTGGTCATAAATCTTTAGGATAAATTCATGGAAGTGGTATTTCTTGGAAGGTAAAGGTATATAATTTGGTACATGTAGTTAAATTCTATTCTATTATAGTTCTATTAATTTATAATCCCAATGAGATTATAAATTATGCCTTTCCTCCATAGCATTGCTAACAGATATTTATCAAATTTAGATTTTAATCAAACTGATAAAGGAGAAAAAGATATTCCCATATAGTGTTAGTTTGTATTTGTTAATTAAAGTTAATTGATTTACAATATTATATGCCAGGTGTATAACATAGTGAATCAGAATTTTTATAGATTATATTCCATTTAATATTAGTACAAAATACTATGTTTCCTTGTGCTGTACAATATGTCCTCATTGCCTATTTTATACATAGTAATTTGTATATCTTAATCCCATACCCCTATTTTGCCCCTCAAATTTTCCCTCTTCCCATTGGTAACCACTGATTAGTCTCTTTGTGTCTCTTTTTCTGTTTGTTTGTTTTTTTAAATACTCATTCATTTGTTTTATTTGCTAGATTTTAAGTGATAATACGCAGTATTTGTCTTTCTCTAACATAATTCACTAAGCGGAATACCCTCTAGGTTCATCCACATTATTGCAAATGGCAGAATTTAATTCTTTTTATGACTGAGTAATATTTCACTATATATATATATCATATAATATTTTATTTTATATAGATGTTGATAAAATATATTTTTATAAAGTAGTTTATTGATTTTTGAAATTAACTCATTTCTGTTTGGCTGTGCTGGGTCTTGGTTTTTGCATGAGCTTTTTCTCTAGCTGTGGCAAGTGGGGGCTACTCTCTAGCTGCAATGCACGAGGTTTCTACTGCTGTGGCTTCTCTTGTGGAGCGTGGCCTGTAGAGCTCAGGTTCAATGGTTGTGGCATACAGGCTTAGTGCTGCACAGCACGTGGGATCTTCCTGGACCAGGGATCCAACCTCTGTCTCCTGCATTGAAAGGCAGATTCTTTACCACTAAACAATCAGGGAAGCCTGATAAAAAGATATTGATGGAAATTCTGTAGCTAGCTTCAAGTTTAATTGTGACACTCTGAATTCTTTCTCCTTAAGATCAGGAACAATGAGAGGATGCCCTTTCTCATTATTGTTTTAAATATTTTACTGGCAATTTTAACCATTACAATAAGTCAAGAGAAATAAATGAAAGATATAAAAATTGGAAAAGAAGAAATAAAAGTATTTTTATTCAGAGAGAACATAAATGCCTAAATAGAAAATCCTGAGGACACTAAAAACATGTTAAAACAATAATGAATTTGTGACAGTATTAAATGAATTGTAGGATATAAGATTCAGTTTATGAAATTTCATCTGTATTTTTATATAGATGTAACAAAAAATTGGAATATGAAGACTTTAAAATAATACAATTTGTTATAGTTTCAAAATAACCATAAAATATTTTCAAATATTTTCAAATAAAATATTTTCAAATATTTTCAAATAAATAACCAAAATCTGTAAATGATCTATACTTTGAAAACTATAAAACATCATCAAAGAAATTAAAGATTATTTAAATCATTAGGAAGGTATAGAGTATTCATGTATTGGAAGACCAAGTAATATTAAGATTTATATCCTTCCCAAATATATCTATAGATGCAGTGTCATCCCAATCAAAATTTTAGCAGAGGATTTTTTTTTTTAACAATTAACAAGGTAATGTCTAAACTTGCATAGGAATGAAGATGACTGAGAATAGTCAAAATAATTTTTAAAACATAAACTAAGTGGGAGAAATTATGTTAACCGATTTAAAGACTTATAATAATCAAGGTATAGAATTATGTTTTACAATGGACATATAAGTCAATGGAATAGAATAGAGGGTCCAAAAATAGTGCTACACACACTGTTTTCTGTCAAAGATGTAAGAGTACTTTGACAGAGAAAATAGTAGTGTTTTCAATATATGGGAAATATACGGAAACTCTTTACAAGCTTCAACTCCTACCTCAGACCACATAAAAATTAATTTAAGTTATATCATGAACCTAAGCACAAAAGCTAAATTATAAAACATATAGAGGAAACGGTAGAATGAAATTTTCATGACATTTAAGTAGGTAGTTTTAAGACAATGTATACCAAAAAAATCACTAGTCATAAAAGAAAACAGAAGCCATTAAATTCTATTTCATCAAAATGGAAAACTTATGCTCATGTAAAGATATATCTGACAAAAGACCTCATCCAGATATGTAAAGATATTTCATAATAATAAAAGATAAACAACTTGATTTTTTTTAAAAGACAAAAATGTGAACTGATCTTTCATTAAAGAAGATATGTAAACAACCCAAAAGTACATGAAAAGATGCTCACCACCAGTAGTCATTCAGTTCAGTTCAGTCGCTCAGTCATGTCTGACTCTTTGCGACCCCATGAATCGCAGCACGCCAGGCCTCCCTGTCCATCACCAACTCTGAATTCACTCAAAACTCATGTCCATCGAGTTGGTGATGCCATCCAGCCATCTCATCCTCTGTCGTCCCCTTTTCCTCCTGCCCCCAATCCCTCCCAGCATCAGAGTCTTCTCTAATGAGTCAACTCTTCGCATGAGGTGGCCAAAGTACTGGAGTTTCAGCTTTAGCATCATTCCTTCCAAAGAAATCCCAGGGCTGATCTCCTTCAGAATGGACTGATTGGATCTCCTTGCAGTCCAAGGGACACTCAAGAGTCTTCTCTAACACCACAGTAGTCATTAGGGAAATACAAATTAAAATAAGAATCACTGCAGATAGTGACTGCAGCCATGACATTAAACATGCTTGCTCCTTAAAAGAAAAGGTATGACCAACCTAGACAGCATATTAAAAAGCAGGGACATTACTTTGCCAACAAAGACCCATCTAGTCAAAGCTATGGATGTGAGAGTTGGACTATAAAAAAGCTGAATGCCAAAGAATTGATGGTTTTGAACTGTGGTGTTGGAGAAGACTCTTCAGAGTCCCTTGGACTGCAAAGAGATCCAACCAGTCCATTCTAAAGGAAATCAATCCTGATTATTCATTGGAAGGATTGATGTTGAAGCTGAAGTTCCAATACTTTGGCCACATGATGTGAAGAACTGACTCATTTAAAAAGACCCTGATGCTGGGAAAGATTGAGGGCAGGAGGAGAAGGGGACGACAGAGGATGAGATGGTTGGATGGTGTCACCGACTCAATGGACATAAGTTTGAGCAAACTCCGGGAGTTGGTGATGGACAGGGAAGCCTGGCGTGTTGCAGTCCATGGGGTCACAGAATCAGATATGACTGAGCGACTGAACTGAACTGGACTGAGCCACTCCATACCCACTGCTTCAGTGGTAAGGAATCTGCCTGCCAAGCAGGAGATGCAGGTTTGATCCCTTGGTTGGGAAGATCACCTGGAGAAAGAAATGGAAGCTCCCTCCAGTGTTCTTGCCTGAGAAATCCCATGGACAGAGGAGCCTGGCGGACAACAGTTCATGGGGTCATGAAAGTTGCAGTCCATGGGGTCAATATGACTTAGTGACTACACAACACCACCTGCCGACTAGAACAGCTAGATGGAAAATACTGGCAAAACTAGATATTGGTGGGATATAAAGTCACTGAAACTATCACATGTCCCTGGTGGGTGTGTAAAATGGTACAGCATTTTTGAAAACATTTGGGCCATTTTTATGGAGTATATTCTCATCAGATAGCTTAGTCATTCTTCTCCTAGGTTCTGATCAATGAGAAATAAAAATATATGCCTATATTTTAACATAAATACTTTCAAACCTAAATACTTACAGCATCTTCATTCAACTGGAAACTTTGATAGGAAACTGGATGAACAAATTATGGTTTATTCTTGTGATGTAACACTTCTCAGCAATAAGAAAGAAATCTTATGCAACAAACACTGCATTTCATAGACATATGGGCACTCATGCCTTTTATAAACTTCTTGAATAGGCAAGTCTAGTTTATTAGAAATACACACACACACACATAGATCAGCTATTGCCTAGAGTAATTGTTGGAGGGAGACTGACTTCAAAGGGACATAAGGAAGCATTCTTTGGGGGATGTAAATGTTCTCTATCTTGATTGGTATGGTGTTTACAAGGGTGTCAGTTGTTAAATGTCACCAAGCTGTACACTTAAAATGTGATGTTTTTATTGTAAATATATTATACTCAAGTTAAATTTATTTTAAAAGAATTTTTCCTAAAAATTTCTTTATTGAATATAGTTGATTAACAATATCATGTTAATTTCTACTGTACAGCAAAATGATTCAGTTAGACATATATATACATTCTTTTTCATATTCTTTTCCATATGGTTTATCACAGGATGTTGAGTATAGTTGCCTGTGCTATACAGTGGGGCCTTGTTGATTATCCATTTTATTATATATAGCAGTAAAAATAACTTTCCTATAACTCTGTTACCTCTCAGTAATGAGTATTTATTGCAATATTGTTTGTAACAGTAAAAAATCGGAAATAATTTAACAGTATGGGAGGAGTTAAATAAATGGCAGCCTTTGATAAAAGATTAAAGGAAGGAATAATTGAAATTACTACATATCAGCAAAAGTGTCTCCTCATTAGTTCACAGCTAGTTATGTGGCTGTTAACAACCAATAGACATACATTGTACATGGGTTATTCCACACTTGCTTCCTTCATCTTCATTCTCCATCCTTCTGTTCTTTATTTGTTGCCCTGCAGGCCTGACACTTAAGGCTCAGGGCAGATTCTCTTGTCAGCTGGATAAACTTGTTGAGTTCAGCCAAGGAAAGCTACAAACCGAACACTGAAATTGGAAAGCAAGAAGAGAGAGCGGAATTTCTCCGCCACTTCCTCTCTGCGTTGCTTCAGTGTTCTGGTCGTGGCTCTGGGCACTCAAGACTACAGCTTCGATTCATGTTGGTGTTTGACAGAAAACAAAATTCTGTAAAGCAATTATCCTTCAACTAAAAAAAAAAAAAAAGACAACAGCTTCTGTTGAGTAACCTCTCCTCCATAATCTAGCTCTGATAACATTGTTTACTCTTTGCTTTCTTTTCTGCTCTGCTGTCCCTGGGAACTTCAACATTTCAGTGTTTTCATTAACTCTGTCCTCTCTCTGTAAATAGTTCCTTTATTAAGGTCCTTTGAATTGCTCCATCTTAATGAAATTCTGTTTCCTGGTGAGGCAGAACCACGCTGCTCTTTATGCAATACTCCCCATGTGTATAACACTTTTGCCTTGCCAATATTAAAACAACTAAAAGAAAATGAGTTAGGCTAAAACATCCAAAAACAGATTTTTAGTTGCTATCATTTAACTATTTTCCATCAAGTAGTATACTTTATTTGTATTGTTTTAAATGTTTTTATCCTTTTGGAGAATATCTTTAGAATGATAAGTGTATTTCTAAACAGTGGATGAAATTTGACTTAATCATTCAAGATGTATTTTATAGAGCTTTTGGCCTGTTTTAATTGTGACTTTGACCTTTGTATAATTTATTTCTCTTTCTTTACCAAAGGAATAGAGAATTCAGTTTTGTTGTCCATGAATCCCTGTAACAGGTTTATATACTTAGTTTCATAATATTTAGACTAACTAAAATTAGGGAACTTGCTAAGTGCTCCACCATTTTTATTATTTTAGGAAACAAGTCGCATTCAGTTTTCTTAAACGTGTTTATTAGGCACAAATCCATCTTCTCTAGCTTTGTCAGATATCCTCAAGCCTTCATGAATGATTTTGCTCCTAAAGCATCTTATACTCTAAGTAAACAATTGATTTAGATATTGTTAAAAACATTAGATCACCCATTGCTTCTGCTTCCTTTGCTGGTATTCCAAGAGTTGACTCACTGGAAAAGACTCTGATGCTGGGAGGGATTGGGGACAGGAGGAGAAGGGGACGACCGAGGATGAGATGGCTGGATGGCATCACGGACTTGATGGCCGTGAGTCTGAGTGAACTCCGGGAGTTGGTGATGGACAGGGAGGCCTGGCGCACTGCGATTCATGGGGTCGCAAAGAGTCAGACACGACTGAGCGACTGAACTGAACTGAACTGAAAGACATTAGATTACCCATTACTTCTACTTCCTTTGCTGAGTAGCATAGTGACAGGTTTGTTCTCTGTTAGCTCTGAGTTAAAATTCAGAAGAAAGCGGTGGCAAGAACTGTGATTAGCGATTCCAAGAGAAGAGGCAGCTATTGTCCTGTCTGACATGATCACCCTAATGATGCTGCTCTGGATCTTAAAAAATCATCCTTTATTTGGAATCAGAGTCACTATCAGTATCAATAGCAGCCAAGCATCTTTCTAGGCTAGGACCATGGAGAAACCTTGGTCCAGAAGCATTATTTCTTGTACAGATGGTGATAACATGGTCAAAGCTGCCTGGCATTTATGAAGATTTAGTACTAAATTAAGAGCCAATGAAGGCTTTACCTCAATGGATGATTTCTTCCCACTAGCTCTAGTTTTGTGACTGCAGAAGGTGATTACATTTGCTCATGGAAGACAAATCCCTATTGCAAAAGGACAAGAAAGCTTTCCTCTTTTGACTGTGACACCAATCAGTTCTAATGTGAACTGTAATTCTTCAATGCCCTGTAATTTTCCTAAAAGCTTCCAGATTGGAAAATGCTTCTTAAACTGACAGCTTCTTTCTCTCTTTGTGTACTTGCACAGCAGGCAGATGTAGAAGTGACAGAAATGTGTCCTGTTTCATTACTTAATCTTTTCAGTGGTTAGCATGCTGAAAGAGCCTATCTTTTATTGCACAACTGGAGGAGGGTTTCTATGCTGTCATCTTTAAAGTATGTCAGTGCTGGAATTTTAAACTTCGATATGTTTTAGTTGATGAGAGCTTTTCTGCAATCTCTAACACTGTCCCTGTCATTGATAACCCTGCAGAAGAAGTCTATGTCTACTTCAAAGTGTCTGATTCAGTTTTCTTAAAGTAATTATGATTTTGTCAGATCAAGAGAGGGTATACAATTCAATAGCTTAGGAATGAAATTCTCAATTGATTCTCTTTAGCAAGTGTACCAAACTTTTGTGTTATCTTTTAGAAGCCATTATATATTTCAGTAAATATTTCCTGAGGGAGTTCAATTAATACCATTATTATTATTTTAAATCCTAGTATTCCTTACAAAAATGCAGCTCTCACTGAAATAGTTCATTCTGTGCAGTTTGCGCCCTTAGCTTTTATTTATTTATTTTTAAATATTTATTTATTTGACTGTTCAGGGTCTTAGTTGTGGTATGCAGGATCTTGTAGCTGAGGCTCCTGGGATCTAGTTACCCGATCAGGGATCAAACCTGGGCCTCCTGCACTGGGAGCATGGAGCCACTGGATCACCTGGGAAATCCCTCCTCTTACCTTATATATACAAATATTTCTTAGATAACAGGTGCTTTCTCTTATTATGCAGAATTCAGTGAAGTGTATCTACTTGGGATATTTAACAAATTTTAAAATGCAATCTATTTTTATATGATTAACCCAACTGTATGCCTTTTTATGTGAAAACTTTTGAATTAATTCACCTGAAAGTGTGTTAGACCAAAATTACTTTGAAGTATTTCTGAAAAGTTATACTTGTTGGATCACCTATGATTTAGTATTCAACATTCATAAACTTCTATTAAGCAATCATGGTTTTCTTCTAAAGGACTTCCCATCATGTCCCTTTAAAAATGATGTCATCAACCCAATTTTAGAAAGGGAGAAATTAATCAGAAAGATGGTAGAAAGTTATAGGTTAGGTAAGTGTTTATATTTTTTTTCTTTATGTTTTCACTATAATGATTATAGTATTTTATTTTTAAAACAGGTTTCTGAGAGGAGAAAGTAATATAAGCCCAGTTATAACCATTATTCCTTTGCAAATGGTCTATAGGGCTGTTTTTACACAAGCATATTGCAACACTGAAAATTTATATTTCTGCTTGAGCCACATAAACTGTGGTTTAAAAACCAATATTGTTTTGGTGAATTCACAAAGAAAAAATTACAAACTTAAATGCTGATGTGTATATGTCCTCTTCTAAAACTGGTTACACTTTCAAGCAATCTTTTTATACTTCTATTTTTAATTGTTAAAGACAATGCTCTTGTGTCTGGAGCTTTAAGACACTTGTTATTTGTGTAAGAGATCAGTCCTGACCAGCCTGGGCTGTCAGTACAGAATTCAGGACACTTTCAGGACTTTCCCTGCCCACCTCTCACAGCCAACCAGCTCCCCAACTATGGCTCACTGACGACTGGGTTAGTACCGGGTTAGTAACTGTAGCTCAAGATTTTATAATTAAACATGTATTTGGAAGAATGAGACATGCCAGCCAGTCTTGACTGCTTTGGTCAATTCCTTCTATTTCTTGTGGAGGTACAGGTAAAGGGAAGTGAGGAGGGATACATTTTAATAACAAGCTACATAAGCTTCAAAATTAAACATTGCTGCCTTTTCTCTTTAAGAAATTTCTCTTAAGGATAACCAGTGAGGCAGGTTCTGACCTATGGATCACTCCAGAACCATTCTGAATGATATTTTCACTAGCATAGAGATCCATTATTTCTTTCAGTCCATTGGCGATATCATTATATTTTTTTTCTGATAAGGAGTTATCGCTTATTCTAATCGCTACTCACTTGAAAATAACATCTACCTTTCTCTGACTGCTTTTAAGGTTTTATACTTGGTTTCCTGAAGATTTGTTATGATATATATAGGTGTGGCATATGTAGCATTTTTTGTGCTTGAATGTCTTAAATATGTGGATGATTTCTTTTATTGGTTTTAGGAAACTCATAATTATTATCTTTTTAAAATTGTTTCTTCCACATTCTCCCCTTTTCGCCTGCGAAGGGAGTTAAGTGTTTGCTCTTTTCACTGTATCATCCATACTTTTCTTAGGTACATTACATTCATTTGTCTGTGCTTTCTCTTTGTAATTTCTTTTGACGTACCTCTCCAGTTAACCGATTCTTTTTTTTCCCCAGCTGTGCCTAATTTGTTGTTATACTCATCCACTGGGTTCTCAATTTTAACTGTTAGAATTTTTAGCACTAATATTTTTATTTTGTTTTATTTCATGTATGCCATGAATTTTTTCTTTTCAGTTTTCTATTGAAATTCTCAATCATGTTACTATCCCATTGAACATAACCAACATAGCTGGGCTTCCTGATGGTAGAGAATCTGCCTGCCAATTCTGGAGACATAAGAGATGCAGTTGCAATCCCTGGGTTGGGAAGATTCCTTCGAGAAGGAAACAGCAACCCACTCCAGCATTCCTGCCTGGAGAATCCCATGGACAGAGCAGACTGGTGGCTATGGTCCACAGGGTTGCAAAGAGCTGTACATGACTGAAGTGACTTGGCATGCATGCACAACATAGCTATAGTAAAGTCTATTTAAAATATATCTCTTTAGAAAAATATCTATTTCTGCTTTATTGACTATGCCAAAGCCTTTGACTGTGTGGATCACAATCAACTGTGGAAAATTCTGAAAGAGATGGGAATACCAGACCATCTGACCTGCCTTGGTATGAAACCTACATGCAGGTCAGGAAGCAACAGTTAGAACTGGACATGGAACAACAGACTGGTTCCAAATAGGAAAAGGAATACGTCAAGGCTGTATATTGTCACCCTGCTTATTTAACTTCTATGCAGAATCCATCATGAGAAACGCTGGGCTGGAAAAATCACAAGCTGAAATCAAGATTGCAGGGAGAAATATCAATAACCTCAGATATGCAGATGACACCACCCTTATGGCAGAAAGTGAAGAGGAACTAAAAGCCTCTTGATGAAAATGAAAGAGGAGAGTGAAAAAGTTGGCTTAACGCTCAAGGTTCAGAAAACAAAGATCATGGCATCTGGTCCCATCACTTCATGGCAAATAGATGGGGAAACAGTGGAAACAGTGTCAGACTTTATTTTGGGGGCTCCAAAATCACTGCAGATGGTGATTGCAGGCATGAAATTAAAAGATGCTTACTCCTTGAAAGAAAAGTTATGACCAACCTAAATAGCATATTGAAAAGCAGAGACATTACTTTGCCAACAAAGGTCTAAAGGCTATGGTTTTTCCAGTGGTCATGTATGGATCTGAGAGTTGGACTGTGTAGAAGGCTGAGTGCCGAAGAATTGGTAGTTTTGAACTGTGGTGTTGGAGAAGACTCTTGAGAGTCCCTTGGACTGCAAGGAGATCTGACCAGTCCATCCTAAAGGAGATCAGTCCTGGGTGTTCATTGGAAGGACTGATGCTGAAGCTGTAACTCCAATACTTTGGCCACCTCATGCGAAGAGTTGCCTCACTGGAAAAGACCCTGATGCTGGGAGGTACTGGGGGCAGGAGGAGAAGGGAAAGACAGAGGATGAGATGGCTGGATGGCATCACCGACTCTATGGACATAAGTTTGAGTAAACTCCGGGAGTTGGTGATGGATAGGGAGGCCTGGCGTGCCATGATTCATGGGGTTGCAAAGAGTCAGACACGACTGAGTGACTAAACTGAACTGAACTGAGCTGAAAGTATACCTATTAGTTCAGATATATGGACCAGTTTCGATGGGTCTCATTAACTGTATAATTTCTGCTGGTTCATATGCATATTTTTCTGTCTCTATGTTATCATTGATTGTATTATCATTGCCTGGTTATCTTTGATTGTACTCCAGACACTATCTGAAACATTCATTGCTTGTAGAAATAATTTGAGGCATAGATAATGTTATCTTTCTCTCAGAAACATTTACCTCTGCCATGTGTACCTGTGGCACCATAATCACTAGTCTGATATTGGTGTTGTTCAGTCACCCAGTTGTATCTGACTCTTGGAGAGTCTGATCTTACTTTAATTTCAGAATCTTATCAAACTTGGTATCTTGACATTGGGCCATAGTCCTTGTAGGGGAGAGTTTACTTTTAGTTCATCCTTCTATGTTAAGCTATTTTGGGTCCCAACCCAAGCACAGGATTGTACCAGAGCTCTTATTTATGGGTACTGATTTATCTTCTGTCCTCTAAGCCACATAAGGCTGATAAGAGTTCTGCCTGGTGACTGAACAGTCTCTTGAGGGACCACCAGAAGCCCCCAGCAAGGTAGATCCACATGCTCATGTCTCTGCTTTTCTGTCTTCTCCTGAATCTTGGCCTGGATATTCTTCAATATCTTCTTATTTCTATAATGCCACAAGTTTTTTGTTTTAATTTTGTTCTTTTCTAGATGTCATCTGAGTGAGTATTGGTCTGAATTATCCGGCTTTCCTTTAGTGAAAGTCTCATTATCCTTTTATTCTCATATAGATCTTATAGTTCATGTGAGTTCTACTGTGGATAATATATAACATGGATGATATAACTTGTGTTTGCTATACTTGTTTCACACTGGTAACTTTTGTTTCCCCAATTAAACTAAAGTGTTTTGCAAGCAGAGGCCAGGTCAGTTATGTATTTTTCCATACACACATCACTCTCCCCATACCCAAAATACTAACTCAGAGCTGAAATGTAAATAAACAGAATTATATATTCACTAGACTTATAAATTCTAGAGCCAATTAACGTAGGAAATAATTGACTTTATTCTTTCTTAAATGATCATGGTAGAAGTTAATTAGACAATTCTCTTTTGTTATTTATTGCTGTCATTTCCATCATTACTATTCTTAGCTGTTTTGCACATGATGATTACCTTCCTAGTGTGCCCTTTGTCCACATCACACCTATCTGTTATCTTCACTAGATAAGTTATTTATTATCAGTCAATTTGCCTGTCCTGCCTGTTTCTCTTCAGTGGGTCTGTTACTGAATTACATTCTAGGGACCCTGCTCAGGCCCCAGACTGGGTGAGGCTCTGTGTCTCAGCAGGGTAGGGTTCTTTTTCTGTTTGGGTCTAAGCAGATGAATAACAAAACTGAAGATGAGAACAACGCAGCACAAGCTTTATTCAGTGCCAAAGAATACAGAATCAGGAACTAAGCTCACCGATCAATTTCTCACCCACTGGAGAGAGTGATTTAGAAGTAATGACAAAGGTGAGTGAGACTAGTGATGGGGGCATACGCATTAGCCTCCGCAAGGAAGGGAGGGCTTTTTTGAGAGAGTGGGGTGCTACTGCTTTTTATCCTTTTCGGTCCTTAATGCCTTAATGGTCATAGCCACCGATAGGTATGTTATTTAATATGTGAATGTAGTAAAATTAATGTAAATATAATAAGGCAGGGTCTATTGGGGATTCATTGCCATTTTGGTTCTAGCTGGTCCTATTTGGGATTTTTGTTGTTGCTGTTGCTTGTAGCTTTCTTTCTTATCTCTGAACCCTTTAACTTAAAGATTTACACTATCTCCTGCTAAAGTTGGAGGGAGTTGGCAGGTTTTGAGCAAGGACACTCCTGTAAAGATGCAGGGGTTGAGGGGTTTTAAGCAAAGATCTGGATCAGCTCTGGCCACAGGTTTATTCCTTTACCTCTGACAGAACTGAAAAGCCCAGCTCCTGGACATTTCCTGAGCGATGGCCATTGCTCATTGGACCTGAGAACAACTAAGATGACATTGAGCCAAACAGATGCCCTCTTCAGAGACTTGGGATGCAGATTCTAATCCATTTTATTAAATGGCAGCATTGAAAAGCACTAAAGCAGACCTGTCTACAGTAGACATAAAAACTCAGTCTGTAAAGGAGGAGCAAGAAAAATGAAACAGATATCATTAGATAAGTAATAAAAGCCCTGCTGCCCCTGAGATGGAGTTCCCCCATCCTCCATTCACTTTCTGAACTTGATTTTGTTAATGTCTGTAACACATTAGGTTCGAGTACTTAACAAATAAGTGACTACTTTAGGAATAAAAGTAAAATGCTTGAGTCAGCAACTCACTGAGTGCAGAAAATCCTTTTCAGATATATACAATTATGTGACCTTTTTTTTTAAAGGTAAATTTTCAGATAGAGGCTCCATATAAGGCAATAAAATACCTTTGAAAAAATACCAAGGAAAAGAAGCATCATATCCATCGACTTCTTGATTCATGCTACATTGCTTGTGATTAACCACACAAGGTACTAAGTCATGGAGTCCGTAATGAATCGTCTTCTTGCAAAAAGTACGTTTCAGAATGTCTTACTAAGGGATTTTAGAAATCTCTCTAAAGCTAAGTTTTCCTATGACTTATGAAAACATACCAAAAATGTAGTGCAATATTGGGAGATTTTATTTTATTTTAAATGGGTACAGAATAAGTCTGCTGTACATTTTCAAAAAAAAAAAATGCTTCTTGGAAATGATAGGATTCATGCAGCAACTTTTGATGCCTGGGAAAAAGTTGAAAATATTAGTAATTTCAAAAAATGATTCCTTTTTCCCTATTAACTTGCAAAACCAATGGTAATTGGGGGTCAGTGGGCAAGAGAAATTCAACTTAAGGCTTTATGATAAATAAAATTTGCAATGATAGTCTCTTCTTGAATTTGTAGAAATAGGAGTTGGCAGAAAAGGAGTTTAACATATATTTGAGAAGCCAAAGCATAAATGCCTGAAAATATTAATCACAAAATCTGCATTTATCATGCATCCAGAACCACATACTCTTATGACAAATTCTAAACTGTACCCAATGGACTGAAAACACAGGAAGTGTTACTCTTATGGAAAAACAAAGGAAGGCCATAGAGAGCTGGGGTAGGGGCAGGGTGGATAGGGAAGATGATCATTGTGACCTGGAAGCTTTTCAAGGGAAATTTCTGGTCTTAAGGGGAACTGATCTTCCCTGGTGGCTCAGACGGTTAAGTGTCTGCCTACAGTGCCTACCAGTGGGATACCCGGGTTCAGTCCCTGGGTCAAGAAGATATCCTGGAGAAGGAAATGGCAACCCACTCCAGTATTCTTACCTGGAAAGTACCATGGATGGTGGAACCTGGTAGGCTACAGTCCATGGGGTCACAAAGAGTCGGACACAACTGAATGACTTCACTTCACTTCACTTCAAGGGGAATTAGTAATTAGGCCAGGTATGTTTCACTCCATTGATACAATATGGTTAATAAGTAAATACTTGAAGCATTTAAAAGTTTAAAATAACAGCAAATAAGACACAGGCTATCAATGGATTTCAAAAAGTATAAATTGAGAAAACCAATTCCCAGGATAGGAATAGACTGTGGATAACAGATTTGAATGTCAATTTCATAAATGTAGATTTCATATAGGATTTCATACAAAGTACAGTGCCTCCTGTGGTGACTGCCATGGAAATAACTGGAGATCCTATTGTCACTTAAAGACAGAGCAAAAGCAAATTGTGATCACGTATTGTAATATTTGTCTTTTAATCAGATTTCTCTGGGCAACTTGTACTGTCATCCCAATTCTTGTCTTCTGCTCTTCTTGACTGCCGTGATCATTATTAGCATTAAGAGAGGCTGAGATTTGGGAGACATGCCTGATCTTCCAAGTGAGGAGGATGGTTTGACAAGTGGCTCTTCCACCATCCTTAAACTGAGCTTAGTAATGAAGCCTCTGAAGATGAGAGGGGAAGGGCAAATTACGGTTCCTTTCCCAGCTGCTTGGCTGGACCAGTGTTTCTCATCACCCACCCAACAGATACCATGTTTACTTGTAGCTGCCCACCCAACACATACCATGAATATTTGTAGAGCTTTCCTATGTATAGAAGCCTGCTCCCTACTGAAGTCCTGATTAGGTAGCTCTGGAAAGAGGAGAGGAGATGACCATCAACACTGAAACAAGCACTTTACAGGCAGTTGTCTTGAGCAGCCAAAGAAAAGAGCCTACATGTTAGGTTCAGGGAAATGGAGAAATATACACTCAAAATAGGGTCAATTTTTGGACAAATGGCTGTATTTGTTCTTGTTTGAATTAAATCCTTCTCTTTTCTTATGCTTTCCATTAAGGTTTAATCATAAATCTGGTAGATTTCAACCATTTATACTTTTAGCCCTTAACAAGATTCCTCAAACATAGTTATTAGATGGTGTTTTAAGTGTTTGTTAAATGCATTCATCAAATCTGATGTCAATATGGATAGACATTTTCACTTTTGATATTGAGCTAGTAAGCCTGAAAGCTTGAAACACACTTAAATTACTCAATTACCAGAAATAGCCTTCATTATCTTGAGTTGAATTGAATATAGTATTTCAGTGACATAATAAACAATGACAGACTTTGTTTTCTTGGGCTCCAAAATCACTGCAGATGGTGACTGCAGCTATGAAATTAAAAGATGCTTGCTCCTTGGAAGGAAAGTTATGACCAATCTAGACAGCATATTAAAAGCAGAAACATTACTTTGCAAACAAAGGTCCATCTAGTCAAAGCTATGGTTTTTCCAGTAGTCATGTATGGATGCGAGAGTTGGACCATAAAGAAGGCTGAGCACTGAAGAACTGATGCTTCTGAACTGTGGTGTTGGAGAAGACTCTTGAGAGTCCCTTGGACTGCAGAGATCAAACCAGTCCATCCTAAAGGAAATCAGTCCTGAATATTCACTGGAAGAACAAGCTGAAGCTCCAATACTTTGGCCACCTGATGCAAAGAACTGATTCATTGGAAAAGACCCTGATGCTAGGAAAGATTGAGGGCAGGAGGAGAAGGGGACGACAGAGGATGAGATGGTTGGATGGCATCACTGACTTGGTGGACATGGGTTTGAGCAAGCTCTGGGAGCTGGTGATGGACAGGGAAGCCTGGCGTGCTTCAGTTCATGGGTTGCAAAGAGTCAGAAACTACTGAGCAACTGAACTGAACTGAACTGATCTTGTGTTGAGGTGAATATAGTATTTCACAGATGTCAGTTTATACATCTCAACTAATAGATATCTATCAATCAAAATTATGATGGAGCATCTATCACATCACCCTTACAGGCTAATTAAAAGGAAGTTGTAAAGCCACCTCCAAACAAATTTTAGTCCATAATTTATCTTGGGCCAGCTCTAAAATAGCACTTCAGATTGTTACATCAAAATTTGCTAAGCATCTTTTTCTACAACCCTCAAAAACAGAAAAATTCAGGCTTAAAAAGTAGGGGAAACCACTAGGCCATTCAGGTATGACCTAAATCAAATCCCCTATGATTATACAGTGGAGGTGATGAACAGAGGGGATTTCATCTGACAGACAGAGTGCCTGAAGAACTATGAATGGAGGTTCATAACATTGTACAGGAGGCCATGTACAAAACCATCCCAAAGAAAAGAAATGCAAAAAGGCAAAATGGTTGTCTGAGCTTTACAAGCAGCTGAGGAAAGAAGAGAAGTAAAAGGCAAGGGAGAAAGGGAAAGATACTCCCATCTGAATGCAAAGTTCCAGAAAATTGTTCCAGCAAGAAGAGATAAGAAAGACTTTTTAAGTGAACAATGCAAAAAAAAATAGAGGAAAACAATAGAATTGGAAAGAATAGAGTTCCCTTCAAGAAAATTGGAGATATCAAAGGAAAACTTCATGTAAGCATGGGCCCAATACAGGACAGAAATGGTAAGGACCTAACAGAAGTAGAAGAGATTGAGAAGAGGTGGCAAGAATACACAGAAGAACTGTACAAAAGAAGTCTCAATGACCCAGATAACCATGATGGTGTGATCGTTCACCTAGAGCCAGACATGCTGGAGTGTGAAGTAGGGGCCTTAGGAATCATTACTACAAACAAAGCTAGAGGAGTTGGTGGAATTCCAGCTGAGCTATTTCAAATCCTAGAAGATGATGCTGTTAAAGTGCTGCACTCAATATGTCAGCAAATTTGGAAACTCAGCAGTGGCCACAGGACTAAAAAGGTCAGTTTTCATTCTAATTCCAAAGAAGGGCAATGCCAAATAATGTTCAAACTACCAGACAATTGTGCTCATTTCACATGCTAGCAAGGTAATGTTCAAAATCCTTCAAACTAGCCTTCAATAGTACATGAACTGATAACTTACAGATGTACAAGCTGTATTTAGAAATGGCAGAGGAATCAGAGAATCAAATTTCTGACATCTGTTGGATCATAGAAAAAGCAAGAGAATTCCAGGAAAAAACAAAACAAAACACCAAAACATCTATTTCTGCTTCATTGACTACACTAAAAGGCTTTGACTGTGTGGATCACAACAAACTGTGGGAAATTCTTAGAGATGGGACTACCAGACCACTTTTCCTGCCTCCTGAGAAACCAGTATGCAGGTCAAGATGCAACAGTTAGAACCAGACATGGAACAGCAGACTGGCTCAGAACTGGGAAAGGAATACATCAAGGCTGTATATTTTCACTCTGCTTATTTAACTTATATGCAGAGTACATCATGCAAAAACGCTAGGCTAGATGAATCCAAAATTGGAATCAAGATTGATGGAAGAAATATGGACAATCTCAGCTACATAGATGTTACCACTCTAATGGCAGAGAGCAAAGAGGAGCAAAAGAGCCTCTTGATGCAAGTGAAAGAAGAGAGTGAAAAAGCTGGCTTAAAACTCAGCATTCAAGCAACTAAGATCATGGCGTCCAGTCCTATCACTTCCTGGAAAATATAGAGGAAAAAGTGGAAATAATGACAGATTTTATTTTCTTGGGCTGTAAAATCACTGCAGACAGTGACTGAAGGTGAAGGTGAAGGTGAAGTCGCTCAGTTGTGTCCGACTCTTTGCGACCCCGTGGACTGTAGCCTATCAGTCTCCTCCATTCAGGGGATTCTTCAAGCAAGAATACTGGAGTGGATTGCCATTTCCTTCTCCAGGGGATCTTCCCAACCCAGGGATCGAACCGGGGTCTCCCGCATTGGAGGCAGACGCTTTAACCTCTGAGCCACCAGGGTGACTACAGCCATGAAATTAAAAGATGCTCACTCCTTAGAAGGAAAGTTATGACAAAGATAGACAGCATATTAAAAAGCAGAGACATTAGTTTGCTGACAAAAGTCTGTATAGTCAAAACTATAGTTTTTCCAGTAGTCATGAAGGGATGTGAGAGTTGGACTATAAAGAAAGCTGAGTGCCAAAGAATTGATGCTTTTGAACTGTGGTGTTGGAGAAGACTCTTGAGAGTCCTTTGGATTTCAGGGAGATCCAACCAGTCCATTTTGAAGGAGATCAGCCCTGGGATTTCTTTGGAAGGAATGATGCTGAAGCTGAAACTCCAGTACTTTGGCCACCTCATGTGAAGAGTTGACTCACTGGAAAAGACTCTGATGCTGGAAGGGGTTGGGGGCAGGAGGAGAAGGGGACGACAGAGGATGAGATGGCTGGATGGCGTCACAGAGTCAATGGACATGAGTTTGAGCAAGCTCCAGGAGATAATGAACAACAGGGAAGCCTGGCATGCTGCACTCCATGAGCTCACAGAGTCGGGCTCTGCTCAGTGGCTAAACAACAACACAACCCTCTTTTTAAACATCATGTGACAGTATTCTAAGGCAGGTTTTGTAGCTTTGAAACTAATAAGTAAAAGTCAAGCTCCTGTAATGGAATAAAAGTAAGCATGGACATGGTCCCACCTCTCCTCTATGCCCCCATTTCTAAATCAACTTTGAGTCTCTTTACAGCATTTCAACCTCATGCTCTGGAAAATAAGTAGATCATTACTGCCTTTGCCTCTGGGTGGATAATCTAATGAGAAAACTCAGTAAAACTTTAAATATTGTTTTAATTAGTCTTGCAAGTCAGCACTGATATGAGGAAAATCAATGTCAAGTTAATCTGCCTGTAAGAGGAACATGATGTAAAAAGTCTTCAAAAAAGGTGATTCATAGTCTGTGCTTTAAAGAGAACATTGTTATCAAGGGTGCTGGCTTAATTTCTTCTCTAATTTCTATCAGTGTTAATTTCTTCTATAATTTATGGCTTAATAATTCAGTGTTATGCAAAACTGAATTAGGATTTAAAAATTTGTAAGGCAATTGCTACTAGGATAGTTGTCAGAAGTGAGTCATCAAGGGGTAAATCATATAATTTGTGGATAATCCAAAATTTAGTATGGGACATAGTGTCCTGCCACTATTTTTGAGATGAGAATATGTGCTTTGAAAAGAGCCAAATCATGTATTGTTTAACTCTTCACAGTTGTTCTGATTTGTATCTGTGTTTGTTTATACATGTAAGTACCTTCTATTAAATGAAGTGGATAACACAATAGTTCTCTCCTCCCACAATTTTCTTACTAGATGGCACATTATAGTGAAGACAAGTCCTCAACAAAATTCTGTTTTAGCACAAACATTTACTATCAGTGAGGCAAATAACATGCCCCAGAGCAAAAATGAACGGACTTTTGGACTCTGAGGGAGAGGGAGAGGGTGGGATGATTTGGGAGAACGGCATTGAAACATGTATACTATCTTGTAAGAATGAAGCGCCAGTCTATGTTCAATACAGGATGCAGGACGCATGGGGCGGGTGCACGGGATGATCCAGAGAGATGATATGGGGTGGGAGGTGGGAGGGGGCTTCGGCATTGGGAGATCGTGGACACCTGTGGCTGATTCATGTCAATGTATGGCAAAACAAATACAGTATTGGAATTAAAAAATAAATAAATTTTAAAAAAGAAAAGAAAAGAAAAAAACAAAACAAAAATCACTATTTTCTGTGAACTCTGAATTTCTGTTCCATGTCCCTTTAGTACTTCATTAAGCAGTTGCTGAAAGATTCTCTCCAATTGAAAATGGTGATGTTTTAAGTAGGTTGAATGAACTTTTGATTGGCTCAGGAAACAGACATTTCATTAATGGATGGATGTGGGATGAAATGGAATTTGAGACCTAGAGAATTACTCCTAAAGTAGGAGGCTTGCAGCGGAGAAGGCGATGGCAGCCCGCTCCAGTACTCTTGTCTGGAAAATCCCATGGATGGAGGAGCCTGGGAGGCTGCAGTCCATGGGTCGTGAAGAGTCAGACACGACTGAGAAACTTCACTTGCATGCTTTGGAGAAGGAAATGGCAACCCACTCCAGTGTTCTTGACTGGAGAATCCCTAGGACGGCGGGGCCTGGTGGGCTGCCATCTATGGGGTCCCACAGAGTCAGACACGACTGACGTGACTTAGCAGCAGAAGGCTTGCAGACTTTTCAGTTTCTTATGCTACCTTCATGAAATGATGAAAATATCAGTATAGTATTTTAAACCAACCCATATACCTTAAATACAGTTCATTGAACCAACAATTCAATGAGAAACACTAATTCTCACATTCAGACTGATTTATAGACTTGATAAGGAGGACCCAGATAAAAGGATTAGAAGCACTTAATGGTAACTGGGTTAGAATTTCTGATGAGGACATTGTAGAGGCTCGTTAACCTCTGGTGTGTGTATTTGTGATTAGAACACCTCAAAGGCTAACCAACTGCCCACAATTACTTAAGTTACTTGTTTACAAATATATCAGACTGTCTATGCTGGAGTGGTTTTAAGCAAGCTACATCCAAGGTATCAATGTGATAAGTGAATTTAGCAGGATTTAGAGTTGCTTTTAGATTAATATATAATTTCAGCAATTACCTCAAAACATCTCTTCCTCTGTTGGAACCACCTACAGGACACTCACCATGTTGCACTCATGCTGCGTGCAATTTGTCTGTTTGCTTTATCCAACAGAGACCAAAGGTGATCCTGCTAGAACTGGCCATTTTTCATCTTAGCTTGCCTGTGCTATGCTCCCAATGTCTGTGTCCCTTCAAAATGCATATGCAGCGTGATGCATAACACATAATAATTTCCAATGTGATGGTTTTAAGTGGTGGGACCTGTGGGCTCGTGAGGGCAGAACCCTCTGCAAGGAGTTAATGCCCTTATAAAAAGAGACCCCAGAGAGCTTGCTTGGCCCTTCTACCACATGAGGTTACAGTGAGCAGACCACCATCAGTGAGGCAGGAGTCCCTCAACAGACACTGAAACTCCTTGGCCTTCACGGTTTCCAGAAACCAGAATTCCTATTGTTTATAAGCTAACCCTTTCTGTGGTATTTTGTTATAGCAATCCAGATGGACTAAGACACCAGGAACTTTACTTGATATTCTGTTACCAAAGGTATCAAGGGTTTTGTGTATCAAGATCAGCAATAAAACCTGTAAAGGAAGATTTCCTTCTAGAATCAGGAGCCCTGTCAAACACCTGGTCCGGATTAGGATATAAACTCTTTATTCTTCACCAGTCAGGTCTTGGGAGGCAATAAACTAAAGTGAATTAATTTGTTACTAGATATTGGTAATCAGTCTTTTGGATGCAGACTTATGCTTCCAGGAATCAATCCAGATGCTCCCCTAGTCTCTTGCCAAACTACCATATTGCTGTTTAGTTCTGTTTTCAAACTGTGCCCTACCAGACAATCTGTCTTTTAAGTGTAATATCTTTTAAATACATTGTCTCTAAAATATTTATCAAAAATCATATGAACAAAGACATGAAAGGCAGGTGAGTGGAGAGGCAGACTGCTAACTGAGCAGTGCCCCGGTCCCCACGGCCACCTCCTCACCACGCTTCCTGCGATGCCTAACACCTCTTGGCCCCTGTTGCTCCAACTGTAGCCAATTCCTCTCCTGGCTGACAGTTTCCTTAGTGTCCTTTCTGTGCAGACAGTAAAAAGTAGGTCAGAATTTATAAAGTCGAATCTAATTTGAAGACTCTGTTTTGCAGGAATGAAAATGAAACAACATGTAATAATTTAGCAAATTTGCCTTAATTCCTGAATGAGATTGCAATGCAAGCCTGCCTAATGAATGCCTCAAAATATTGTGTAAAAACAATCTGTGTTTGTTACCTGAGCAGTTTTTGTTAGAATTGTGTGCAAGGTTGGGGAGGGAGAGGGTGGGATGAACTGGGAGGGTAGCATGGAAACATATATATTACCATATGCAAAATAGGGAATGTTCTAGCCAGTGGGAATTTGCTGTATGACACAGCTCAAACCAGTGCTGTGTGACAACCTAGAGGGGTGGGATGGGGTGGGAGGTGGGAAGAAGGTTCAAGAGGGAGGGGACATATGTATACCTATGGTTGATTCATGTTGCTGTATGGCAGAAACCAACACAATATTATAAAGCAATTATCCTCCAATTAAGAATAAACAAATCTTACAAAGAGGTACAAACCGTTATGTATAAAAAAACAGTCTAAAGGATATGTTATATAACACAGGAAATAAAGCCAGAAGTTTATAATTAAAAAAAGAAAATAATAGGTTTTCTGGAAAAAGTTGCTTCATCTATCCCTACATTTTTATTACTTAATTATTTTCTTCTAATTTTTGTTAAATGTGATGGAATGCCATGGTATGTGGTTATAGTCGTCTATTTCTATGTCCAACACAGCAAATTTTTTTAACATGACTTTAAGCTTTTTAATTTACAGTTTTAATTTTTTATATTGGACTGTAGCTGATTTACAATGTGTTAGTTTTAAGTGTATAGCAAAGTGATTCAGTTCTACATATATCTATTCTTTTTAAAATTCTTTCCCCATTCAGGCTTTTACAGAATATTGAACAGAGTTCTCTGTGCTATACAGTAGGTCCTTGTTGGTTATCTATTTTACATGTAGTAGTGTGTATATGTAAAACTCAAACTCCCGGTTTATCATTCTCTCCCACCTTTCCCCTTTGGTAACTATAAGTTCAACAGAGCAAAAACTATTATGATTTACTTATTTTATGGCTTTAAAGGAATATATATATATGTATACACATGTATATACATATATGAATATATATATATGTACTCTGAGCACAGAATTTAGAAAATATAGAAAGCATAAAGAGGAATGTAAAAATTACCATATCAAGTCAAGAAGCAAGTTAGAACCAGACATGGAACAACGAATTGGTTCAAAATCGGGAAAGGCATATATGAAGGCTGTATATTGTCACCATGCTTATTTAACTTATTTGCAGATTACATCGTGTGAAATGTGAGCCTCGATGAAGCACAAGCTGGAATTAAGACTGCCGGGAGAAATATCAATAACCTCAGATACGCAGATGACACCACCCTTATGGCAGAAAGCAAAGAAGAACTAAAGAGCCTCTTGATGGAGGTGAAAGAAGAGAGTGAAAAAGCTGGCTTAAAATTCAACATTCAGAAAATGAAGATCATGTCATCCCATCCCATAACTTTGTGACAAATAGATGAGGAAACAACAGAAACAGTGACAGACTTTATTTTCTTGGGCTCCAAAATCACTGTGACAGTGACTGCAGTCATGAAATTAAAAGATGCTTGCTCTTTGGAAGAAAAGCTGTGACAAACCTAGACAGCATATCCAAAAGCAGAGACATCACTTTGCTGACAAAGGTCTGTATAGTCAAAGCTATGGTTTTTCCAGTAGTCACGAAAGGATGTGAGAATTGTACCATAAAGAAGACTGAGAACCGAAAAATTGATGTTTTTGAACTGTGGTGCTGGAGAAGACTTTTGAGAGTCCTTGGACAGCAAGGAGATCAAACCAGTCAGTCCTACAGGAAATCAACCCTGAATAATCATCAGAAGGACTGATGCTGAAGCTGAAGCTCCAATACTTTGGCCACCTATGGGAAGAGCTGACCCATTGGAAAAGACCCTGCTGCTGGGAAAGATTGATAGCACAAGGAGAAGGCAATGACACAGGATGAGATGGTTGGATGGAATCACTGACTCAATAAACATGAGTTTGAGCAAAGTCCAGGAGATAGTGAAGGACAGGGAAGCCTGGCGTGCTGCAGTCCATGGGGTTGCAAAAAGTTGGACACGACTGAACAGTGTTTATCCTTTAAGCGTATATCCCAATAGCCAAAATTTTTCTATGCAGGTATGTTTATTGGTTAAATTAATTGTCCATTAAATTATACTTATAGTCTAGTTTATCTTCTATTTATTGAACTTAGAATTGTAGTCCCTATATTATATAATAATGCAACATACCCATATTTGGCATTATACACAGATACATGTTTATAAGCATGGTGGTATTGATTTAGTTGCTCAGTCATGTCCAACTCTGTGACCCCATGGACTATAGTCTGCTGGGCTCCTCTATCCATGGGATTCTGCAGGCAAGAATACTGGAGTGAGTTGCCATTCCTTCTCCAAGGGATTTTCCCAACCCAGGAATTTAACTCTGGTCTCCTGCATTGTAGGCAGATTCTTTACCGACTAAGCTACGAGGAAACTCCATTTATAAGCGTACGGCTTAATATGTCAAGTATTATCACTGGATATCTTCTTCTTATACTCTGTATTTATCCTGTGACATTTCTCTATTTAGGGATTATCAACAAAAGAACCAGAGTACAAAAGTACTTTTTAATCCTTGAACATAGCGAGATTGGAAAAGTCATATTATTGGTTGGAAACATTTTCTCCTTCTTATGCCTCTGTTTATGGACTGGATGAAGATTCCAAGAGCATTTAGATTCCAGTCTGCCCTCTGCCTCCCCACCTCACCTATTCCCCTGCCTAACTGTGGTGGGAGGTGCAGAACTGAAAGCCTAAGAGACGGCAATGCAGCCCTCCAGGTGAGCTTGGGCTGCGTTTTGATGGTTCTCAGGCTCATTTCCTGTGCCCCAGGGGTGGGGGCCTCAGTGTACTAATGGTTGCCAGGGATGTGAGGGGCATCCAGTTTGGCGTCCTGAAGTAGTCTGTTGCCTCGAAATGGAAGCAGAATGGACAGTCTTCCCTAAGACCCTCAAACTGGCCATGGATATAATCCAGGACAGAAAGAATGTGCTGAGTTACTCTGGGGAGTGACTGAAAAGCCGAGGCAAAGCCGAGTGCTCTGTTGAACTCACTGCTGTTGCTAGTCAGCTCAGAAGGAAGCGCAGAGGAGGCCAGTTAGTTACCTCTTGGGAAAGAGATCATACTGAAGAGACAGAAGCTGTGCCAAGGCATTCAATAAGCCTTGAGCCAGGCATCAACGCTGGTGGGAAAGTGTGGGGCAGTCTGGAAGGATGGAAGTTTAGAACAGTATTGCCTGAGAAAACACAAAAATTGACAGAGCTCACTTGAAAACAACTATATTAAAATTTCTGCATTAGGCAGATGAGAGGTTTGAGCTGAAAATAAAGTCAGACAGAAATATTTTAAAAATCTATATACAAATAAAAGTATATATATATATAATTGTGATATATAAGGTATGCCTATGATATTCAGTTCAGCCACTCAGTCATGCCTGACTCTTCACGACCCCATGAACCGCAGCATGCCAGGCCTCCCTGTCCATCACCAACGGCCAGAGTTTACCCAAACTCATGTCCATTGAGTTGGCAATGCCATCTAACCATCTCTTTCTCTCTCATCCCCTTCTCCTCCTGTCTTCAATTTTTCCCAACATCAGGGTCTTTTCAAATGAGTCAGCTCTTCACATCAGGTAGCCAAAATATTGGAGTTTCAGCTTTAGCATCAGTCCTTCCAACGAACACCCAGGACTGATTTCCTTTAGGATGGACTGTTTGGATCTCCTTGCAGTCCAAGGGACTCTCAAGAGTCTTCTCCAATACCAAAAACATCAATTCTTCTGTGCTCAGCTTTCTTTATAGTCCAACCTTCACATCCATACATGACTACTGAAAAAAACCATAGCCTTGACTAGATGGACCTTTGTTGACAAAGTAATGTCTCTGCTTTTTAGTATGCCATCTAGGTTGGTCATAACTTTCCTTCCAAGGAGTAAGCATCTTTTAATTTCATGGCTGCAAACACCATCTGCAGTGATTCTGGAGCCCCCAAAATTAAGTCAGCACTGTTTCCACTGTTTCCCCATCTATTTCCCATGAAGTGATGGGACCGGATGCCATGATCTTTGTTTTCTGAATGTTGAGCTTTAAGCCAACCTTTTCGCTCTCCTCTTTCACTTTCAACAAGAGGCTTTTTAGTTCTTCTTCACTTTCTGCCAAAAGGGTAGTGTCATCTGCATATCTGAGGTTATTGATATTTCTCCCGGCAATCTTGATTCCAGCTTGTGCTTCCTCCAGCCTAACTTTTCTCATGATGTACTCTGCATAGAAGTTAAATAAGCAGGGTGACAATATGCAGCCTTGATGTACTCCTTTTCCTATTTGGAACCAGTTTGTTGTTCCATGTCCAGTTCTAACTGTTGCTTCTTGACCTGCATACAGGTTTCTCAAGAGGCAGGTCCGGTGGTCTGGTATTCCCATCTCTTGAAGAATTTTCCACAGTTGATTGTGATCCACACAGTTAAAGGCTTTGGCATACTCAATAAAGCAGAAATAGATATATGAAATTTGAGGTACAATAAATTTTCAGTGTGAGATATGTAAGATATCATAAATTATTAATCATAATTATAACTATGCATGTGTGCATGGTAAGTCATTTCAGTCATGTCTGACTCTTTGCCATCCCATGGACTATAGCCTGCCAGGCTCCTCTGTCCATGGGATTCTCCCAGGCAAGAATACTGGAGTGGGTTTGCATGTCCTCCCTTAGGGGATCTTCCCAACCCAGGGATCAGACTCATGTCTTGTATGTCTCCTGCACTGGCAGGCAGGTTCTTTACCACTAGCGCTACCTGGGAAGCCCATTTATAACTATAAGAGAAGATAATCATAATACTGTGAACAGATATATAATTTATGATATACTATTATTAGTATAGCTGTATCATACTAGGGCCCACGAACTCTTACAACCAAGAAATTTAAACTTATGACTCTTACAGAAATGTTCCACAATTTACTAACCTAGTTGCCTTTATTTTCATGAATTAGGCAACATCTAGTCTAGTAAATAGGAACTTCAAAAGAGCTGTTCTAAATGTGAAATTTTTATGGACCCAAGTGAACAGAAAGAAGCAAGTTACACTGGGCATTTGCTAGCTGGTCAAAGCAGGTTACCCTCTTTACATCTGACCAGTCTTGGAGCCGGTCAGATAACTTGTATGGAGCAGGCCAATGCTGATTGGTAGCCCTAGACCTTCCTCTTCTGGGAGAGCCCAGCATAGAAGCTTCAGTTTCGGTTTGCTGATATGGGACTTAATGTGAGTGAGTCCATCTCTGGCCTCATCTAGTTATTTTAATGTGGCATACATTGCAAATGGAACACACTGTTCTCAGAAGGGAAAAGATAATATTCCTTGTGAGCGCTTTCTTATGGAGATTCTTTGAAGAGAAAGAAGCCTCTACCAAATATATTGATCTGGGACTAGCTAGAAAAAGATCTCTTAAGACAAAGCTTCTTGGTGTTTTACTGTCTAGTTATTTGATCTTGTCTGCTCTTTGTGTTAAAAAATGTAAAACTGGATGGCAAAGGGAAAATGGCTATTTTCACTAAAAAGAAAAATTGGGACTATTTTGTTATTAAGAGTGAGTACATCTGTTAAAGGTCTTTTGGTTCAGGAAAACACTTTAATGACTGTGCAAAGTTAGGCTTTTCTGAAATGCAAGCAGAGGCCTCAGCTTAGTCTAGAAAGGAAAATAACAGGAAACTTAAATTTTCTTCTGACAGGCAGCAGAAAAAGGGAATTAGAGGTGTTGTGCCCAGAAGAGAGATCAGAGTGAGGAGAGATGTCCAGAGGGTGAAAATGAGGGCCTCACTGCTCTCCTGCCTTCTGCCCTCAAATGCCAACAGACAGGAGCAAGAGGACTGTGAAGAGGACCTGGGTGAAGAGCGGCCAAGGGAATACTTATAAATGGTGGTAAGTGACCTTGTTTACTTGACTAGTCAGCATCATTCCCTCTTTTATTTCTCTAAGGAAGGTCTCTGTCGTCCCCTTCTCCTCCCATCTTCAATCTTTCCCAGCATCAGAGCCTTTTCAAATGAGTCAGTTCTTCACATCAGATGCCAAAAATATTGGAGTTTCAGCTTCAGCATCTGTCCTTCCAATGAACATTCAGGACTAATTTCCTTTAGGATGGACTTGTTGGATCTCCTTGCAGTCCAAGGGACTCTCAAGAGTTTACTCCAACACCACAGTTCAAAAGCACCAATTCTTCAGTGCTCAGTTTTCTTTACAGTTCAACTCTCACATGCATACATGACTACTGGAAAAACCATAGCTTTGACCAGAAGGATTTTTGCTGGCAAAGTAATGTCTGCTTTTTTAATACGCTGTTTAGGTGTCATAGCTTTTCTCCAAGGAGTAAGTGTCTTTTAATGTCATGGCTGCAGTCACCATCTGCAGTGATTTTGGAGCCCCCCAAATAAAGTCTGTCACTTTTTCCACTGCTTCCCCATCTATTTGCCATGAAGTGTTGGGGCCAGATGCCATGATCTTTGTTTTCTGAATGTTGAACTTTAAGCCAACTTTTTCACTCTCCTCTTTCACTTTCATCAAGAGGCTCTTTAGTTCTTCTTCACTTTCTGCCATAAGGGTGGTTTCATCTGCATATCTGAGGTTATTGATATTTCTCCTGGCAATCTTGATTCTAACTTGTGCTTCATCCAGCCTGGCATTTTGCATGATATACTCTGCATGTAATTTAAATAAGCACAGTGACAATATATAGCCTTGAGGTACCCTGTTTTCGATTGAAGGCAGAAGGAGAAGAGGACAGCAGAGGATGAGATGGTTGGATGGCAACACCAACTGGATGGACATGAATTTCAGTAAGCTCCGGGAGTTGATGATGGACAGAGAAGCCTGGCATGCTGCAGTCTATGAGGTCGCAAAGAGTCGGACATGACTGAGCAAATGAACTGAACTGAAGGAAAACCTGAATTGTTTGGGAGAATTAGCTGTTATTCCCTGGGTACAGAATGTGAGACAACTAATCAGATGCCGTTTGACTTGAATCAAAGGTAGGCATGTGACCCAGCTAAACTAGTTGGAATTGTGATTTGAATAGAGTGTCTGCAAATGGTTGAAATAGATTGATTCTGGCACTGATGCCCAAAAGATGCTCCCAGTAGTTTCTGTGTCTTAACAATGAGGAGCCTGCCCATTACTAAATCTAGTTCTCCAGTTTTCTCATCAATTTTATAAACTTCTAGCCCTTCCAATATACTTCATTGGGAGCCAGCATATAAGGAGTTATAACTATGGCTCTATTTGACATTGTTCTCAATCCTAAAACTTTCCACTTTGTGTTTCTATCAAATGGCAATTATAATGCCCCTTACATTACAGAATTGTTTTGAGAATTCAATGGAGATGATACAGGAAAAGGCTTAGAAGAGAATCTGCTATGCATCAAGTTTTCAGTACATTTAAGCTGATAATAAGTTTACTGCAGTTGGTTTACAGATGCAAAACTGTGCCACAGGGATACAATGGTGAGGCCTAATTTTTTAAAAATTTTTTTTCCATTTATGCCTTTTATTAATTGCTATGAAGCACTTTGTACACATGTCTTTCAGTACATCTCTTTTTTTCCCCTACTTTACAATATTGTATTGGTTTTGCCATACATTGACATGAATCCGCCACAGATTTACACGAGCTCCCAATCCTGAAACCCCCTTCCACTTTCTACCTCATATCATCTCTCTGGATCATCCCCGTGCACCAGCCCCAAGCATCCTGTATCGAACATAGACTCGCACTTCATTTCTTACATGATAGTATACATGTTTCAATGCCATTCTCCCAAATCATCCCACCCTCTCTCTCTCCCTCAGAGGCCAAAAGTCCATTCTATACATCTGTGTCTCTTTTGTTGTCTCACATACAGGGTCATCATTACTATCTTTCTAAATTCCATATATATGTGTCAGTATACTGTATTGGTGTTTTTCTTTCTGGCTTACTTCACTTTGTATAATTGACTCCAGTTTCATCCATCTCATTAGAACTGATTCAAAAGTATTCTTTTTAAGGGCTGAGTAATACTCCATTGTGTATAGGTACCACAGCTTTCTTATCCATTCATCTGCTGATGGACATCTAGGTTGTTTCCATGTCCTGTCTATTATAAAGAGTACTGCAATGAACATTGGGGTACATGTGTCTCTTTCAATTCTGGTTTCCTCGATGTGTATGCCCAGCAGTGGGATTGCTGGGTCATAAGGCAGTTCTATTTGCAGTTTTTTAAGGAATCTCCACACTGTTTTCCATAGTGGCTGTACTAGTTTGCATTCCCACCAACAGTGTAAGAGGAATCCCTTTTCTCCACATCCTCTCCAGCATTTGTTGCTTGCAGACTTTTGGATAGCAGCCATTCAGACTGGTGTGAAATGGTACCTCATTGTGGTCTTGATTTGCATTTCTCTGATAATGAGTGATGTTGAGCATCTTTTCATGTGTTTGTTAACCATCCATATGTCTTCTTTGGAGAAATGCCTATTTAGTTCTTTGGCCCATTTTTTGATTGGATTGTTTATTTTTCTGGAGTTGAGCTGTATAAGTTGCTTGTATATTTTTGAGATTAGTTGTTTGTCAGTTGCTTCATTTGCTATTATTTTCTCCCATTCTGAAGGCTGTCTTTTCACCTTGCTTATAGTTTCCTTTGTTGTGCAGAAGCTTTTAATTTTAATTACGTCCCATTTGTTTATTTTTGCTTTTATTTACAGTGGAGGATCATAGAGGTGGATCATAGAGGATTCTGCCGTGATTTATGTCGGAGAGTGTTTTGCCTATGTTCTCCTCTAGGAGTTTTATAGTTTCTGGTCTTACATTTAGACCTTTAATCCATTTTGAGTTTATTTTGTGTGTGTGGTGTTAGAAAGTGATCTAGTTTCATTCTTTTACAAGTGGTCGACCAGTTTTCCCAGCACCACTTGTTAAAGAGATTGTCTTTACTACATTGTATATTCTTGCCTCCTTTGTTGAA
Source organism: Nanger dama (assembly GCA_917880005.1). NCBI lineage: Eukaryota > Metazoa > Chordata > Mammalia > Artiodactyla > Bovidae > Nanger > Nanger dama. Next base: position 47,325,354 of record CAKJTW010000007.1, read on the forward strand.
AATAAGGTGTCCATAGGTGTGTGGATTTATCTCTAGACTTTCTATTTTGTTCCATTGATCTATATTTCTTTCTTTGTGCCAGTACCATACTGTCTTGATGACTGTGGCTTTGTAGTAGAGCCTGAAGTCAGGCAAGTTGATTCCTCCAGTTCCATTCTTCTTTCTCAAGATTGCTTTTGCTATTGAGGTTTTTTGTATTTCCATGCAAATCTTGAAATTATTTGTTCTAGTTCTGTGAAAAATACTGCTGGTAGTTTGATAGGGATTGCATTGAATCTGTAGATTGCTTTGGGTAGTATACTCATTTTCACTATATTGATTCTTCTAGGCCTAATTTTTAAGTAAAAGCTGTTTTCTACATTGTGAGGTGCCACACTACCTCTCAGTCACCTCTCAGGTGTTCAGACCAGTTCCACTCTACCCAGCAGCCTCAGGCATGGTGTTTGTAGACTGAAGGAGATTCATCATCTCTCATGAGTACAGCCGAGCTGAGAGAAAACAAACAGCTGCTGAAAACAAAATGAGACCTAGTATTCAGAGAAAAGGGTGACAGGCGAGCATAGGCAGTATCCCATCTTCCCCACCACAAACTGGAATCCTCAGGGATCTTGAGGAGGGCAGAGGACTTCTTCCTATGAGGGAACTTGGAAGACAGGAAAAATTACACTAGGGTCAAGTTTTATATCTTCCTTTCTCTCCATCCATGGCACTCAATAGTCTTCAAGACACAGTTGTAATGGAGCATAAAATCTCATTGTATGAATGTTCCATAATTCATTTAGCCATTTAAAAATTGTTAGGCTTCTACCTTATGCAGTTTTTTTTAGCTTATACCAATAATGCTATGATTAATATCTTTAACATAAATCGATCTCAATTTTTTGCCATCATATTTTGTGATAGAACCTGTAAAATGTCTACCATTATCTTTCACTTTTTCCTGCTAAGTAACAGAAACCTGATTGTTTTTTTAGGGAGAGTTGAAAGCACATGCCTCTTTCCCTCCCGTTTAGATCATTTGGTATACTGTTGATTGATTCCCCAATATTAAACCACTTTATATTCCTGGATAAAAGTCTATTTAGTCCTAGAGATTAATTTTTCAAACTATTGTTGAATTCAATTTGCCTGTCTTTTAATTAAGAATTTTGAAACTCTGAGTAACTCATAAATCAGCTAAGACTTCCCTTGTTCCTGAAATCTGGGTGGAATAACCTTGAATTCCCTTATTTTATAGACTGGGTAGTCTGAGACCCTGTCTAAAAATTTCTGCTCGTACCTAAGGGTCTTCTTGATTGCTGACTTCCTTGATTAGTTCTTCTGTCTTCATTTTCTGACTCCTGTGAGAAACTCATCTCCCCTCTCAGTTTGCCCAACAGAATTCCCTCACACCAAGCCCTGATGGATCTGGAGGATATTCCTGACAGTTTATGTGCGTGGTGGTGGGATCTAACGCTGCTGGTGTGGGAATCCTCAGAAGAGTTGACCGCTCACGGGTGTAGTTGCCACCGTCTCACCTGTACCCTAGTCTCTTCCCTGTTGTTATCACTCCCTCTCTTTTTCACAGTAGAGAGGGCACCATATTACTCTCTCTATATATATTACTAAGAGCAATGTATCCCTCCTCAGAGAGTCAAGCAACATCCTCATTTTCAGAGTAAGGGTTATAAATTTGCCTTCTACCTTGAGCTCTAGTCAAAATGTTTTGCAAGGCAGATGCTTTCCTAAGATAAATTCTGGATCCAGCTATAGCCTGTATAAGTGCATCTGATTTTGTACATGTGATCCAGAGAGCCTAGACCTCACCAGACAGTGAGGACAACTACAGCCTGCTTTCACAATTAGACTTAAGTGTACCAGCCTCCCACAGCGTGGCCTGAGACACATTCCAAAGTTCTCCTTTTCTATTCTGGTGTCTGAGGGGATTTCTAGAATTCAAATTGAGTCTGTCTGGGCTGCTGCTCCTGTTGCTCTCCCATTCTTCTCTGAACTACTGTGTCACACTCAGAGAAGAGGGGGTGGGAAAAGCTGTCAGGTACAGGCTCACTCTGTGCCTCCACAGCAGGTCTTCGGGGCCTGGGCTCCTGGTGTGAAGGTCCCAGGCTCCTGCCTGTCCCACACAGGCGCTGCTCTGAGGAGTCACTATTGTTCTCAGTCCCACCTCTATCTCAAGTCCTCACCAGGTGTGTGTCTTCAGCTGTCTACAGGTGTGTGCATGTATAAAGGGCATAGCCCATCTCTGGGCCAGGCCTCACCAGCACTCCCCTGCGTTTAGGTGTGTAGCAGGGGAATGGCTGCTATCTTGTTCAGGGAATGTGGCATCACTGAAATGCTTGAAAGAGAAAATTTTTGAGTATGAAGACTCTTTTCCTTAGTAAATTTTCCCTTGGTAATAATAGAAGTTTGTATTCAGTTCTTCACAAAAATTTTATCTGTAAATTTTTAAAAAATGAGAGGATGCTCACCTCTAATATCTACTACCTTTTAAAATCTTTAGAACACTTGAATTGGGTAGGATATAAGTTTTGTCTATTTTTGCAGATGAAGAAACCTCCCAAAGTAGATATTAAGTGTGAAATTCTTTTTAGTGTATTCATGGTAGATTTGAGACTAGTACTGTTTTCTGATTTTTATGGTCACTCTTCTTAGGCATCAATGTGAGTGCTTTTTGCTCTCTTCTCTCTCACCATCTCCCCCTCTGCCCAACACACACACACACAAACACACACACACACACACACAAACACACACACACACACACACAAACACACACACACACACCCTACTGGATAGTTCTTATGATTTTATCATTCTCTTTCAAGAGCACCCGCAGAGGGAGCAGTCTCTCAGAGCTGTCTGAGATGCTGCCTCCCAGGCTGCAGTCCTCATTTTGCCCCCAGTAAAACTTAACTTGCAACTCTCAAGTTGTACGTGCTTTTAGTCGACAGTTATGGTGACCAACAAAGCAACCCAGGATAGACTTTCTTTCTTCAACTGGAGTCCATGAGGAAATGGAGTCCCGGTACCAGCAGAGGCCCCTTGTGCCCATCCACCTCCTTGGGGGATGCGGATGAAGTTGGGATACTCTAGGGTTATTTCTGAAACTTATCTTAGTAATCTGTCTTTGGTTGAAGATCAGGTGCATCACGCATGACCTGCAACCAAGACCAGAAGAAGACATAATTTAAGGAACCATCTCCAACCTGGATGGAAGGATTTTTCTATCAGGCACTCTTATCTAGCTCATGCCCAGTGAAACTGAAGGGAAATTGACTCTTGGGTTAACTCCCACTTTCAAAGGCCCCTAAGCTGGACTGGTCTATAGGGAGACCTACTGACCTAAAACTCACCTTAAAATGATGCTCAAACAGAGGAAACTACACTACACTAGAACAAGAAGAAGGTGGCAGAAGTAGACAGCTTACCCAAGATGCTGATCTAACTTGTAATGTTTTCTTGATCATTTATAATGTTTTATAAATGATCGTTTATAATGTTTTCTTGATTCTTTGGACCTATGCTTATCAATCAAATGTTTTCTATCATGGACACAATTCTATGCTAGTTTAAAACTCAGTCCAATTGTTGCCGCTGCTAAGTCTCTTCAGTTATGTCTGACTCTGTGCGACCCCATAGATGGCAGCCCACCAGGATCCCCCATCCCTGGGATTCTCCAGGCAAGAACACTGGAGTGGGTTGCCATTTCCTTCTCCAATGCATGAAAGTGAAAAGTGAAAGTGGAGTTCCTCAGTCATGTCTGACTCTTAGCAACTCCATGGACTGCAGGCCACCAGACCCTCCATCCGTGGGATTTTCCAGGCAAGAGTACTGGAGTGGGGTGCCATTGCCTTCTCCAATCCAATTGTTGGGTTGTGGCCAATTACTTGTGTCTAGAACTTCCTGGTTACCTTGGTGGATTTCTATTTTTTAGAGCTCTGATTGGATACTCCTTAGAAAATTTATCTTAGATGACAGTTCTGTTCTATTCTGTCTGTTCATGATATGACTAGATAGGATCCTCTCACCTGGCCAATCAATAATACCTGCTCTGGTACTGGCCATAAATTTAAGTTTTCTCTTAGGGTCATTTAAACTCAATTGGAATGATGAGCTAACTATCAATAAAAAGTTAGCCTCTCATTTATTAAAAGGAAACGCCCACAGTTAGGGGAGGATCTGCATGGTTAACACCTGGCTATGATCCTTTAAATTTAAAAGCTCCTCTATGCTGGAAACGGTTAAATCATACCCAAAATGATCAACCTGGTAATTATGAGACAAGGCTGGGTACTTTATGAACTATGACTATCATTACCCTTCGAGAGAGTGATTGGTATGGAACTCTGGATTTGTGGTGCTAATTTATGGCCTTGACATTTACAGGGGTGGATGCAAAGGTATAGCCTGGGTTTCTCATGACTTTAAGGTCATATACGTTAACAAATTAGAAGTAACCTTAACCAGTCTACCATTGGTATGGTCCCAGTGGGTCAAACATCTGCATTCTACTGGTCTGACCATTTAGCAGCTTTTGTGTGTGTATGTGTGCACCTTCATTGGGGTTGGAGGATGTAATTGGCCATATTGAAACCTTAACAACTTTCATAAGCTTTAAATAATGCTAACTGGGCTATTAACTTATTCAATGATGAGATCTCTATGATTTTTTTTTGGACAAATAGTTACTTTATTTTTTTTTTTAGTACTTTATTCTACATTACAATACTGTATTTGTTTTGCCATACATTGACATGAATCAGCCACAGGTGTACATGATCTCCCAATGCCGAAGCCCCCTCCCACCTCCCACCCCATATCATCTCTCTGGATCATCCCGTGCACCAGCCCCAAGCATCCTGTATCCTGTATTGAACATAGACTGGTGCTTCGTTTCTTACACGATAGTATACATGTTTCAATGCCATTCTCCCAAATCATCCCACCCTCTCCCTCTCCCTCAGAGTCCAAAAGTCCGTCTATACCTCTGTCTCTTTTGTTGTCTCACACAGAGGGTCATCATTACTATCTTTCTAAATTCCATACATATGTGTCAGTATACTGTATTGGTGTGATTTAGAAAAGGCAGAGGAACCAACATCCATTGGATCATTGAAAAAGCAAAAAGTTCCAAAAAATATCTACCTCTGCTTTATTGACTATGCCAAAAAGCCTTTGACTGTGTGGATTGCAACAATCTGTGGAAAATTCTTCAAGAGGTGGGAACACCAGACCATCTGACCTGCCTCCTAAGAAACCTGTATGCATGTCAAGAAACAAGAGTTAGAACCAGACATGAACAGACTGGTTCCAAATAGGAAAAGGAGTACATCAAGGCTGTATATTGTCACCCTGCTTATTGACTTATATGCAGAGTACATCATGAGAAATGCCGGGCTGGATGAAGCACAAGCTATAATCAAGATTGCCAGGAGAAATATCAATAACCTCAGATATGCAAATGACACCACTCTTATGGCAGAAAGTGAAGAAGAACTAAAGGGCCTCTTGATGAAAGTGAAAGAGGAGAGTGAAAAAGTTGGCTTAAAACTCAACACTCATAGAACTAAGATTATGGCATCTGGTTCCATCACTTCATGGCAAATAGATGTAGAAACAGTGGAAACAGTGACAGACTTTATTTGGGGGCTCCAAAAGCACTGCAGATGGTGACTGCAGCCATGAAATTAAAAGACACTTACTCATTGGAAGTAAAGTTATGACCAACCCAGACAGCATATTAAAAGCAGAGACAATACTTTGCCAACAAAGATGTGCCTAGTCAAAGCTATGGTTTTTCCAGTAGTCATGTATGGATGTGAGAGTTGGACTATAAAGAAAGCTGAGCACCGAAGAATTGATGGTTTTGAACTGTGGTGTTGGAGAAGACTCTTGCAAGGCCTTTGGACTGCAAGGAGATCCAACCAGTCCATCCTAAAGGAAATCAGTCCTGAATATTCATTGGCAGGACTGATGCTGAAGCTGAAACTCCAATACTTTGGCTACCTGATGTGAAGAACGGACTGATTTAAAAATACCCTGATTCTAGGAAAGATTGAAAGTGGGAAGAGAAGGCGATGACAGAGGATGAGATGGTCAAATGGCATCACCAACTCAATGGACATGAGTTTGAGTAAACTCCAGGAGTTGGTGCTGGATCTGGAGTCCTGGCATGCTGCACTCCATGGAGTCACAGAGAGTTGGACATGACTGAGCAACTGAACTGAACTGAACTGATGATGAGAAAGGCAGTGCTACATAACTGCAAGGCCCCTGACATCTTACAGCATCTCAGGGAGATATCTGTGTTATAATTCAAAGCGAATGCTATATTTTTCATACCTGATAAATCCTTTAGTGTAATACATTTGATGAGCCATGTGAAAATCAGACTTCTGTTTTAAGCAACCCATTCCCTAGTCTTGACAATCTTTTAAAAACTGGTTTGGGTGTGGGAGGCTTGTGGCTAAACTATTTACTTTTAATTCCACTAATGTTATTAACTATTATGTGTATTTTGCCTGTTTCACAAGATTATTATTTCTTGTATTACCCAGTGTATGACTGAGCCTCCAATGAAAATAATGTTGACTAGACTTGAAGCAGTTGGATCAAAAGTATAGCTCAATATATGATCAATGATTGTAATAGTATAACTCTAGATACGGCAAGATGCAACAGAAGGAATCCTTTCCTGGACCATAACTAGAAGACATAACTAGAAGAGGTCTTTGACTATTAAGACTTAGTCCAGTGATAGCACATTGAGTGGCCTATCAACAAAAGCCTTCTTCAGAACTGGGAATGAGCCTTCCCAGCAACACGGGACAAAATGGTCATGAAATGCCCCCAAAGCTGGATTTATGACCACAAAGGGGGCTGTGTCAATTACAAAATAACACTTACCAAGAGCATCATCAAAGACTGAACAACGAAGGCACTTGTCATCTGCCTCTGGAGACTGAACCCCATGCTGCTGTAGCTGCTGACCTTCAGCAACCCCTGAGGGAGTTCAGGGTGGAGTGAGGCACTCTGCGCTCCAGGGAATCGATAGTTGGATGTTTTTAGGAACAGATTTTATGATCTCAATCCTTGCATCTTCTCATATCTAGAGAAGCACTAAATCCCTCCATGGAGACTTCAGATCCTCGTGACAAACAAAAACTTTGGTAAAATGAGTATTTCATGGCATTGAACTCCCCCTCCACCAAAACCTTGTATATTGAATTTCCTCCACGGCTGCTTTGGAGCAGTCTCTCAGAGCTATCTGAGATGCTGCCTCCTGCAGTCCTCATTTTGCCCCAAATAAAACTTACCTCACTAAAAAAAAAAAAAGAAAGAAAAGAAAAGAAAAAAAAGAGTACCTTCAAAAACAGGCTTAAAAAAAATAATATTTATAGAGTCACTTGATACACTTGTTTAATATTTAGATTCCTGATCCTGCTTCCGACCTTACAGTGAGTGTCCAAATCTGCTTGTTTTATAAGCACATCCATTGGTTTTTGTCTCCACTGAAGTTTCCTGGATCCCCAGGAGATTCTTGTGAGGGCCTGGTTAGAGTGGAATCTGCTCCAGGATTTCAGAACAGAAGCCAGTCTTGATTGAAGATGCTTGGAGGCTGGATGCTAATTGTCATACTTTCTGGAAGATTATGACTGGGAGGGTTGTTAGGTACTGGCATATTGAAATTCAGAGTGTGAAATAAGGGCCTTCTGAATGGAATTTCCTCAGGGAGAACAAGGGCGTGTTCTCTCAACTGCTTGTATAAATTTACTTGGCAGGGTTGACATTTATATGCAGAAGCAACACAAAATGTAAATAAGCTTTTGAATGCTTTCAGTATCATTATATACTTAAATTTATGTTTGGGTTATTGTATCTTTATCACCAGTGTTGTTAGCAACATTGGAGTGACAGTTTCAATGCAATGGATAATAGCAGGGTTTTAAAACCATCAGAGAGAAGACATTCAGGTCTATAAATCCTGGAAGAAACCAACTAGATCAACTAAGTAATAATAATAAGTCAGCTGTCCAGTTAAGCTAATTTTCAAACTCCACTGACATTTCCAGGAATTCTAAGCTATCTTTTAAATTTTTAACAAGAATTAGATTCAGTCACATAAGGCAGATTTCTAGAAGTTTTTGCTTTAAATTTTATTCCCTCCTCTTCCTACCAATCTGTTCTATTTGCAAAGGAGAAAGAAAAGACTCTGGCTCTCTTAAGAAGGCACATGGGGAATGGTGGTAAGAAAGATAGTGGACAACACCTGGATCAATCCAGAAGCCCTGTTGGCTCAACAGGTAAAGAATCTGCCTGCAGTGCAGGAGATGCTGGAGACACAGGTTCGATCCCTGGGTTGGGAAGATCCACTGGGGGAGGAAATGGCAACCCACTCCAGTATGCTTGCCTGGAGAATCCCTGGACAGAGGAGACTGGCAGGCTATGGCCCATAGGGTTACAAAGAATCAGACATGACTGAGGAAGCATGCATGCCTAGGGAAATCACAGAAGGTATGGAGAAGCTAGGAGAAGGCAATGGCGACCCACTCCAGTACTCTTGCCTGGAAAATCCCATGGGCAGAGGAGCCAGATAGGCTGCAGTCCCTGGGGTCGCTAGGAGTCGGACACGACTTAGAGACTTCACTTTTCCCTTTCATGCGTTGGAGAAGGAAATGGCAACCCACTCCAGTGTTCTTGCCTGGAGAATCTCAGGGACGGGGGAGCCTGGTCTCTGGGGTCGCACAGAGTCAGACACGACTGAAGTGACTTAGCAGCAGCATGGAGAAGCTGAGCACACACGCTCTGGGAAAGGAAGAGCTCAGTGTAGCCCTGAGGTTGCCAGTAGCAGGGGCTCCATGCTTCCTTAAGCCAGGGCCATGGGATGCCTAACTCTGGCTGCTCTCCGCTCAGCTCTCTGCTTGCCTTCCTGTGGTCTCCTGCCCTACAGCCCTATTACCGGGGATGGGCATTGTGAACAGTTCTACCTGGACCACACGGCCCTCCCTTTCGACTCCCTTTCAGGAGCAAGCTAAAGATATTACACTTAAAGAAGACTGGCTTGCCAAGGAAACTGCTTGCAGAGCAGTCAGCCATGTCTCTTTGTTGGGAAGTTATGCTGAAGAGTCATGACTGGCATTGTAACACGTCACAGTCCGTTGAGTCCCATCTTCTCTACTTCATTTCCCATTATTTCCTGACCTTCGCCGTGCTGATTTGATTTTGAACCTCAGATTCTGCTCTCCAGGGAATTCTAGATAGGACCACAATCAAGCCCCAGTCTCTGGTTCCTTTTCATATTCATGAAGATAAATTCTCCCTGAGAGTATTTCTTAGCTTTACCTTCTTACACGTCTGCAAACAGACCTAAGTCAGGTGACCCTGTTATGGATAATCTTGTCTTGATTTAGACCAGGCAAGAGTTCATTCCTAAGAAGGCTGTGATTAAAATGAAATACTGGCCATGAAGAGCCCTTTAAAACAAGAATGTATAAGATAAGTCAATAACAAAGATGAGAAGAAGTGAAATGTGTAAAATTCCTAAGAGGAGACAGAAAATTTGCCTTAATCTAATTTCTTGCTCAAAGATGATTTAGATTTTTAATACACTCTATTAGTATAAAGCAGTTTTAATGATACTGTGAACTTTCCGCTATAATAGAATTTCACTAATTTTAATGAAATGTTTTAGTATCCTGGGACTTTTGAAATTTTTTTATTGATTATTTATCACAAATAATTTGATAGATAGCATACCCACTGAAAGCATCTCATCTATTTGGATTATGTTTGGAAAATGCAAAAGCAGAGACTCAAGAGGCCCCAGGCTGCCTCAGCTCTGACTCTAGCTACAGCTGCTGTAGACAATTCCTGTGCACTACGAACCATCCATCTCAGGATCCCACAGAGCCTCTCCTCTCTCATGCTTCACTGTTGCCTCTGGGGGCTCCCTCAGCGTATAGACATGACCTGGGCCTCAGGAGATTTTTCCAGGAGAAACCCTCCAAATGTAATTAAGTGCCTTTGTCCTTCAGAGGGATGGTTTCTCAGAGGGTGAAAGGTGGTAACTAGCTCAGTCACACATCTATATCTGGGCTTTCTGACTTCTCTGTCTCAATCTTAATCTTCTCTGTCCCAATCTTAATCTTCTCTGCCCCTTGCTACTGCTTTGTGCTGTGCTCCCACCACACACCTGAATAAAAAAGAAAGAAAGAAAAACAAACCTGTACCTATCCTCCTGCCTCACACTCTACTTTTGTGGGAACCTAAACTTAGCCTGCTTGTTCAGTTGCTAAGTCAGGTCTGACTCTTTGTGACCCCCTGGACTGTAGCCCACCAGGCTCCTCTGTCCATGGGATTTCCCAGGTAAGAATACTGGAGTGGGTTGCCATTTCCTTCTCCAGGGATCTTCCCGACCTAGTGATCGAACTAGCTTCTCTTGCATTGGCAGGTGGATTCTTTACCATTAGTACCACCTGGAAAGTTTAGACACATTGGAACAAATTGAGGTCAGCAATTTTATGAATTTTTATACTGTTAAGGGAGTTTGAACTTTTCTAAAAAGTAGAATACACATAAAAATGAAAAGTTACCGTTGTGAATCTAGAGTGTGATCTCATTAGTGGGGTGATGTGACAGATTCTTGGAGCCACTGACTGGGCTGAACCCGAAAATTCTAGTGAAATCTTGGAGTTTAATGTCAGTGGTTGAATTGCAGGCAAGTCTTCCCTGATGGTCCCAACAGAGATTTCTCTTCCATATAGTAAATAGCAGTATTGGCAGGGATGGATCACAGCTGTGTGTTTGCAGCTTTGTGAGTTATAACCAAGAAGAGGAGAAAGTAATCTGATAGCTATTTATGTGGCTTGAAGGACTTGAACACAGAAAAAAAGAGGCCATAATATAGAAAACAAGGTGAATATATTTGACCTCGATTATAGGAAAGAGTGAAAGGTGAACGGTAAAGCATGAATTCTGTATAGAAACTGATTCTGCAGCTGAAGCATGAACAATGATGTAAAGCAAGAGACAGATTTAGAGATTTCTTCATTCCTCTGGGCTGAAGTCAATCTATCTTGGTTCTGGGTGCTTCTCAGATACACAAAACCTCCAAGACATCAGCCATCCACACGATGAGAGGACAGGAACTTAAGCTTCACCAAAGTATCAGGTAGGATTATATCAGCTGCACATAATCCACATCCTGCTCCCCCAGCCTGTCTATTGACGTGTGGCTTTTGTCTCCTTGGCCATGAGATGGCTTCTCCACCTCTAGGCACTGTAACTGCATTTCAGGCAGTAAAAAAAAAAAAAAAAGTATGAGAGTGGTAAAGGGAAAAGGTGCATGCCAGCTCACCCTGTCCTGTTTTAAATAGGAAAAAAAAATTTTCTCTTAGGACCATACTTAAATCTCATTGGCCAGAACTGAGGACAACAGGAAAGCCTTGTCTGCAAGTTTTAGCTGCACAGCTGAAATTAAACTCAAAGACTTTACTATCAGTTCTGGCTCAATCTGCAGGGAGGTAGGAGGAAGAACGTATCTTTAATTTGGCTCATTGTTGTCCTGTACAGAATCAGAGTTCTGGTCATGAGGAAAAGGGAGAATGCTTATTGGCTGAACAACTTCCCATGCCTGCCACAATGAGAAGCCAGTGAAAACCTGAGAAATTTAACCTCAAAAGAAGAGAACAAGAGAACATGATGTTCTCTCTGTCTTTTAAAAAACTTTTAATTTTATTTTGGAATATAACCAATTAACAATTTTGTGATAGTTTAAGGTAGACAGTGAAGGGAATCAGCCATACATATATATTATCAATTCTTCCCCACACTGCCCACCTATCCAGACTGCCACGTAACACTGAGCAGAGTTTCCTGTGCTGTAGGGCCAGCACAGCAAGTAGGGCCTCGCTGGTTACCCATTTTAAATACAGCAGTATGTATTATTGCATGTCGATCCCAAACTCCCTAACTATGCCTTCCCTCCAGCTTGCCCCCTGGTAACCATGAGTCCATTCTCTAAGTCTGTAAGAGACCATGACATTTCAAAGTACCACGAGCAATCTAAGCTCATGATTCCGGTAGATAGCTTTTTTTTCACCAGCTCTCTCTTGCCTGTTTTTGCCTCTATACTTCCTTTATGCTGCAATGTCTATCCCTAGTTCTAGAAAAGAAAAACAGAATAAGATGGAAATGAAAGGAGAATACATGTAAAAATAATTTTGTGAAAGATGCTTGACAAACCCTACTGAGATGGCTCTGTTTTGGGATCTCATTTGTTGTTTATACTCTTGATCATCCAACAGTAGATTTAGCTATAATTTTTGAATAGCTGTTATAAGAAATAGATATAACTGTTCCTATTTTGTAGATTAGAAAATTAAGATTTACAGAGGATGAGTCTCTTGATAACACAAGAGGTACATAGTGAATCTGGGATTTGAAGTAACATCTGAATTATTTCAAACACTCCAGAAGAGCTCATATTAAATCCCTCGTGCCCAAAGCTGAGTTGGGCATTTTGGACCACTTGAAAGCTGTGACTTTATTACAGTGCCAAAGAACATTTCTTTGTTGGTCCTCATATTATATTCATTATTTTAAAAAATGGAAATTTCTTACCTGTGATATTTACCTAAAAAATTATTTCCTGTGATAAACCTATAGAGGTGAATAAAATAACACATTTCTTTCCTTTTGATGCAGATTTTATTAGCTTTGTCTATTAACACTGGTATGGCCCAGAAATGTAAAGTGCTTTTGCCATGTCAATTGATATAGTCATATTGTTTTTCTTCTTTATCTGATTGAGGTGATAGTTTATGTTGGTTGATTTTTAAATGTTGAACACAATCTTGCCTACTTGGAACAAAATCCAGTTGGCTATGATATATAATTCTTATTATACATTGTTGAATTTGATTTGCTAATATTTTATTAAGGATTTTGGTTTCTAAGTTCATGAGAGATATTGGTTTATTAGTTTTCTTTGTACATTTATTAGTTTATTATTATCTTTGTTATATATTAGTTTATTATTATCTTTGTCTGCTTTAGGTAGCAAGGTAATATTGATCTCATAAAATGAGTTGGGAAGTAATACCTCCTCTTCTGTTTGTGGGAAGACATTGTATAAAATTCATGTTAATTCTTTAAATGTTTGACAGAATTATTTAGTGAAATAATAATTCACTAAGACCTGGAGCTTTCTTTTCAGCAGACTTTTAATTATAAATGAAGTTTCTTTGATGGCTATAAGAGTATTCAGATTATCCATTTTATCTTGCTTTAATTTTGCTAGTTTGTGTTTTTTGAGGAGTCGTTCTATTTCTTCTAAGCTCTTGAATTTATAATCACAGTTGTTCACAGTATTTCTTCTTATGGCTACAGAGTCTTCAATCATATCTCTTGTTTTAGTTTTGATATCAATGGTTTGTGTCTTTTTCTCATTTTATATTTGTTAGACGTGCTGGAAGTTTATCAATTCTATTCATTCTTTTCAAGAAACCAGTTTTTTTCTCTTTATTAATTTCTTCTCTTGTTTTCTTGCTATCAAGGTCATCGGTATTATTTTTGCTCTTACTATTTATTTTTCTGTTTTCTCTGAATTTTTTTCTAGTTTCTTGAAGTAGTAGCTTAGATTATTGATTTTAGATCTGTTTTCTCTTTTAAATTTAACACTTAGGGCTATAAATTTCCTTCTCAGCACTGCTTTAGATACATTCCATATATTTTATGTTGTATTTTCATATTTATTCAATTGTATGTATGCTTTTATTTTCTTTGAGGCTTATTCTTTAACTTAGGAATTATTTAGAGACATTTTTGTTTAAGATGTAATTGTTTAGAGATTTGTCTTAATTTTCACTTTTGTCAGAGAACATATGCTGTACAATCTGAATTATTTGAAAAGCTTTGAAGTTTGTTTCATGGCCCAGGATATGTAATGCCTTGATGAATATTCCATGAATACTTGGGGAAAAAAAACGTATATTTTGCAGTTGTTGGATGAAGAATATGTCAATTATATCCTGTATATGTCAATTATATCCTGTTGGTTGATTGTATTGTTCAGTTTTTCATCCTTGTGAATTTTCTGTCTAATATCTCTATCAGTTGCTAAGGATGGGGAAACATTATAAATATGGATTTTATTTCCCTGAATCCTGAATGACAGTTTTTATGGGTATCAAAAACTGTTAACTGTTAATCATAGGTTAACAGTTCTTTTCATTTAGCACTGGAAAAATATTACGTCACTTCCATCTGGCCTATATGTTTTCTGGTTATAAATCCACTGTGTTTCTTATAGCTAATGTTCCATTTCTCTCTGCTGCTTTCCCCAGATTTCTTTAGGTTTATTATATTTGGGATTTGTCCACCTTTTTAGACTTGTGATTTTAAATCCTTAAACAGATTTGGAAAGTTTTATCCATTATTTACTTGAATACTTTAGCTCCATTTCTTTACCCCTCTCCTCCTAAGAGTCTAGGGATATGAATGTTGGATCTTTCACTATTGTTCCACAGTTTCCTGAGTTGTGATTTACTTTTTCCAGTCTGGTTTATCTCTGTTGTCCATATTGGGTAAAATCTACTGATATGTTCTCAAGTTCAGCAATTGAATTTTTGTCATTTCTGCTCTACTCCTGAGACTAGTAGTAGAGAATTTATATTTTTCTGGCGTGATTTTTTTTTTTTGGTTCTATAAGTTGGTTCCTTTAAAATAATTTTTTGTTTCTTTTTGAGACTTTTCTCTATGTTCATTTGTTTCAACATAATCTGTAATTGCTTACTGAATCATTTTTATAATTGTTGCTTTAAAGTGCTTGTTAGGTAATTTCAACAGCAGATTCACTTCAGTGTTGGTGTCGGTGGCTGTCTTTTCACATTAAGGTTATGATTTGCCTGGTTCTTGGTAAGATAGACATTAAAAAAAAATTATATCTAGGACCTTTCAGCTATTACATTAGAAAACTCTAGATCCTACTTAAAAGTTTTATTTTATCTGGCAGTGAACCTGTTTTGGTTTGCCATGCAGATCCTGGCCTACTTTTGTAAACTCTAATTCCAGTGAAAATCGGGAGGCTTTGCAGTATCATTTCTGGTTTATTTCATGCCACTGGGGTTCCACTGGCCCCTGCTGCTTTCCTTGAGTTATAGAAGGAACTTTCCCTTTCTCAATAGGATGAGGGAGCCTCCAGCCCATAAAGATGAAGAGTGCTTCCACCAGGCAGCCAAAATCTTATTCTAGATCTTCCTTACTGATGCCTTCAGCTGTGTGAAGTCCCGTGATAGGCTGGCGAGTCTCAGGCCCAGCAGAGAGGCGAGTACTCCTCACACTGGGGCTGCTTGTCGTGGGATTCCCCTTGCAGTTGACCCCCACCACCTTTTTTTTTTTTTTCAGTTTCAACTTAGGCTAATTCCTGTTTTCTTTCTTGGAATCTTTACATTTTACTACCAAAATCTCTCACTGGGTTTGAGTCTTAATATGATATGTATGAAAATTGTAATGTATTAATGAGATATTCAGCATAACTTAGGCATCAACAAGAATCTGAGAGTTTGTTTTTCTATATTGTAATAAGACTTTGAACCAGAGAGGAACATTCCTTTTAGACAAAGAAAAGATTTACTACAAATTCTTACAAGGGAGGTATTATAAAATAAACTATAGTTTCAATGGGCATTTATTATTAACTGAGGGGTGACAAGCTCTTCTAGCAAGTCAGGTTTGCTGCTGTTGCTAAGTTGTGTCTGACTCTTTTGTGACTCCATGGATTGTAGCTCACCAGGCTCCTCTGTCCATGGAATTTCCCAGGCAAGACTACTAGAGTAGGTTACCATTTCCTTCTCCAGGAGATCTTCCTGATCCAGGGACTGAACCCATGTCTCTTGCATCTTCTGTATTGGAATGTAGATTCTTTTCCCTTGAGTCACCATGGAAGCCCCAAGTGAGGTTTATTCACATATAGTCAAAGATGTTTCTATTTCAAAGTGTCAGTGGACAAACTATTTTCTGAGCATCGTAAAAAGCAGTTCATTAACATTAGATGAGGATATGAGGTTATTACAGATTGTAACAGTGTTGAGCCAGGCTGAAGAGCTTGCTCAGGTTTACATGCATCTATCCATCATACTAAGCCTCTGAGTACTGATTATGTACTACCACGTGCTTCAGGGAATTCAGAGATAAATGAGATTACAATCCCTTCATATTTCAGAACTAATCTTTCTAGCTGTATCCTCTGCCACTTCCGATAATGTCTCCATCTGAACCACACCACACTCACTGCACACTGGTTTCCAGTCTGTCTTTTCACAACTACAGGCTTTGGCTCAGGCTGTTCTTTCTCTCTGAAAGTCCCTTTCCTTTCCTTTTTTGCCTAGTAAAAACCCTTTACCCAACTCAAATATAACTGACTCTGGGAAGATTCCTTAGCCTCCTTAGGCAGATTTAATCACTGCCGTGGAAATTTTCTTCTGTCCATATTAGCAGGTATAACATTTTGTCATGTTATAATTGATCTGCCTCTCCCTGCTAATTGGGAAGTGACTGTCTTATTATTTTGCCTTTCCTCAGTGCCTAGTACAGAGGTGACAAATGGAAGACTTTCACTGTATTTAATTCATCCATCCATTCATTCAACACGTAATTTTTAGGGCCGCCAAGTTTGGTCACATAGGTTGAACATAACACAATCCTAGGGAGTGCCATTCAGGTGAACTATGATGTACTTCAGTCTCTTGTACAACCACGTGATGAGCCTTATTTATTGAACACCTGTAGTGTAGCAGGTGCTGTCTAGGAACACAGCAGTGAAAAAATGTACAAAATGCACGCTGGATGAATGATTTGGCCATTGTTTTATTCCTGGGGCTCCAAAAACCTTTTTCCATTTTTGGTGATATTCTGAACATATGGTACTTAGACAGTGATAATCTGTGTAAGCTATTAAGTCTTTGTTCTGGCTTGAAATTGTATCAGTTCAGTGTGAAATATTATCTCATGCAGCTCAGGTAATTTTTATCACATAAATGATGATGACTTGTGTTTCCTAAAATGAAAATGGGATTAATAATTTGTTTCCTCTAACTACTACATGTAGGTTTTCCCTATATCATATTTCTTAAAAGTCATTCATTCCTTTATAGAAGCCTGCAGAGTAAACTGATAAAAATAACAAACATGGTTGATCAGAACCTACAGAATACATTGTCTGTTCCTCCAGTGTATATTGCAAGAACTGTCCAGTTACAGTTCAAACATATTGTCATTCATTATTTTGAATATGAAATTAAAACTAATTATTAGTCTAACAAAAGAACCATAAGTGATCACAAATATACATTTACCTACATGATTTGTGTTCTTAAAAATAATCCTTTGCCCTAAATAATACACATATATACAAAACATTTTGTGATTCTGTTTCAAGATCAGTAATTCCTTTCCAATTCAAACTACAGTCTTAGACTTTCCTTTGATTTAATTTTATTGATTTCATTTTCCTTGACAGCAATACATTTGAAAGAAAAGGCATTTCCACAAGGCATAGAATAGGAAATAGGCTTAAAGTGTAATTGGAGAAATGAAAGTGCGTCTTTTAACTTTTGTCTTTGCATCTTATTTAGGGACTGTTCAGCTTTGTAGAATCTGAAGCTTATACTATTAAAGACATTGACTTTAATGAAAAGAATACAAAATTAGACATAACATGAATATTTCAGCATGAGATAAGAAATCAAAACAAAGGTGACAAATACCACAACTAGAACACTAGATTAAATCTCTAAAATATTTACTTCTCAACATTTCTGTATAATGTTTCAACATTCTTTTGGTCACCATTTTAAAGTCATTTTTATGACAATGCTCTGTAAGCTCTGTCTTATTTTCTTCAGAGACAATAGAAATATAATTCAATCTTTTCTTTACAGGGTTGATCAAAGTTTTTAAATTATTGCTATTTAAGATCCATAGATCTGCAACTTTTCACACAGACATACTTTTTGTTTGGCTGCTACAGGTTTATGCCTTGCAAACAAAGGAGTTCTGAACAATTGTGTATCCCACAATTTCCATCCAAAAAAAACACAAGTCTTGTATATCTGTGCTGCATTCCTAATGAGAGAGAGCTTCCACTGTGTGTTGCTATTAAGGGTGCTCTGCTGACAATTCCCCACATGTGATCACTGGAAGAATTTTCCATAGGTGAACTTCAGTGCTTGGTTCTTCTCCTTATCATCTGCTCCTGATACCATGAGGAGGGAATACTGTTATTCCCATATGATCTCACTCCTCACTTCTGTAACATGATGCCAGGTAAAGGAGCAGGGTAGAAGGTTCCTGAAAGCTGTGACTCCTCTCTCTGTGCATGGAAGTGATTAGAATCACATTAATATATCCCACCACACACAAACTAAATGTACCCCAACTCAACTTCCCCATGGCTGGGTCCCAAAATTGCCCATGGTCACTATATAAGAGGATAGTTTTCCTCCACCCTTTTAAGGTCTCTGCTTGTATCTGCAAATGAAACTGATAAAGACAGGTTAATAGAATAAAAACATAAAAATTTGTTTAATATAAGTTATGTGAAGCAGGAACCTTCATAAGGAAATGAAGGCCCTAAGATGTGAGTATTTAATGCTAGGTTCCATGAAGAGTGGACAGTCATGGGAAAATATGGCAGTTAACTAATGGGAAGTAATTGTATTAGACTGGGGGAAATTTAGCAAGGCCTGCTTGTTAGGCTTCTTTTTCATGTTCCTTTGTTATTTTAGAGATTGAGATAGTCCTTTCCTCAAGGTATAGAGAGGTCACCTCTCACTTGAGGGTTTTATGACTTGGTTTAGGGAAGAAGGAGGGGGTGGGGTGAGAATAACCACCCTGCTTCTTCCATTTGCTCAGACTCCTACAATTTACAATATTCAATATGCCAAGGTGCCGTATTTTGGGGTAGTATATCCTGAGCCCCCGGAGAAGGCAACGGCACCCCACTCTAGCACTCTTGCCTGGAAAATCCCATGGGCGGAGGAGCCTGGTAGGCTGCAGTCCATGGGGTCACTAAGAGTTGGACACGACTGAGGGACTTCACTCTCACTTTTCCCTTTCATGCATTGGAGAAAGAAATAGCAACCCACTCCAGTGTTCTTGCCTGGAGAATCCCAGGGATGGGGGAGCATGGTGGGCTGCCGTCTATGGGGTCACACAGAGTCGGACACGACTGAAGTGACTTAGCAGTAGCAGCAGCAACCTGAGCCCCATCATCACCTCAATCCCATATGACACAATGGGAAGTAAGACCCCAAAACTAGTCAGAGTAGAAAGGGGCAGTGATCTTAAGTAAATGCAGTTCAAATATCAATGCCGTGCAGAGTTTACAGAAGCATGTAGCACTGTGCTTCACTGCTCAGTCATGTCTGACTCATTGCAATCTCCTAGACTGTATAGCCTGCCAACCTCATGACTGAGCAAAAATGTTGAGAGGATCCCTCCCAGAGTCTTGAAGATACCTAGGCAAATGTAGGGCCCTGGACTTAACTTCATTTGTTTCAGAGTAAAACTGCTGTTCTCATGGCTTCCTCAAGGAAATGACACATAAGACCCACACAGAAATCTAGACAGATGGCCCCTGCTGTGTGGTCCCAAAGTCCTTATATTATATCCTTTTTTTTTTTTTTAATGTCCAGATAAAATGACTTGAGTTCAGATATTGCTGTGCCCTAATATACTGTCTAAGGATCCTGGGATTCCTAAGAAGGAATGGATGCTTTCTGTCTCCTCAGGATGATCAAGTCTTGTTTCAAATTCCTCCTAGTTTAGTTTAAATTTTGATAACCTTCCACCATCTTGATGCTGCTGTCTGAGCCAGTTGTGGCTACAACTTCATTCATTTCATTCCTTAACAATAACAGCAGGAACAACAAAAGCACTAGTACAACAGTAAAGGGAAATGGGAACTTCCTTGTCTTGCAGAGAAGAATGAATTGATGAAGAATGAATTGATGAAGATCTTTTTATGCAGAGAGGAAAACTGTTACCAAACTCAGGTCTGGCTGCTTGTTACTCAAAACCTGAGAAAAGACAAATGTTGATAGAAAGGAAAAGTTGCTTGTAAATTTCTGAATTCAAACAGTTAGAGAGCCATGGAGCTGGGAATCAAGCATTAAGTTATGACCCTCTTTATGGTAAGTAAGAGAAATAAACCTAAACTGACTCTAACAAAAGAAAGGATACAAAGCTCTCTGATGTTACCTGTTGATAGGCATGAGACTGGACCTCAGGAAGGGATTCACTCTTTACCTCTTGGGTCCTCATTTCTTCTTCATGGGTGTCTGCTTTGTTGCCTCTTTCTCTTCACTGGTGCATGGCACCTTGTCTTAGAACTGGCAAAGTAGTATCAGGGTCTGGTGGCTAATATGGGAGTCAGATAGGAGCTTTGCCATAACTTATCAAGTGTTCTTGAGCTAGTCGCTGAGGCTGTACTTACAGTAGTCCTTTTAATTGGCTGGGCCTGTTGTAATAGTAAATCAGGATGGATTTCAGTAATTATTTCCATAATTAAACAGCCTCCATAATTTCCCTCATGCACATATTTCTTTTCTGAGATATATGCCAGGAAAACCTTCTGAGTTTATCTCCAGCATAACTGTTGTGCTACCCTGATTCATTCTGGAAATGGACTGGAAAAACACATTCACTTGAGCATGCAAACATTTGATAATTAACACATTACTTATCCCAGGGTTTTTTGCCTTATTTAAATGGATAACTTGAGACTGATTCCCGACTTCAAGATGAAATTTCAGACACTCAAGGGAAGGATGAGGCAATGCAGACGTTTGGGGACAACTCTGACCTAGCCAACATTCTTCAGACTATTCCTTACTGCTATTATCCCACTCTGGACATTCCTGAGGATGTCATTCACTTAAATAGAGAATATTATTTAATTTAAATGTCTAGATAATTGCCCTGCTTTCTACATTACTCAGGGTAGACAAGGTTATGCTATGCAAGAAACACTCCCCCAAATGCCATGTGCTTAAAATAACAAAGTTTTATCTCTTATTCATGTAATATATTTATCTCAGGGCAGCGGAGAGACTCTGGTTGATTCAATTACTCCAGTCCTCCAGACTCCACCATATCCAACAGTCCTAGTTGCCATGCCAAAGTAGAGTACTCTGGAGAATTGCATTTTGCTACTTAAATACTCCACATCATTCATAGTGAGTCTGCGCCTCTGACTGCACAGTAACTGATACAAAGGCACTTTCTCTTTCTTTTTATTTCTGTTATAGAAACCTACCTTATGCACACTGAGAGATAAATGACTAATAATTTAAATGTTAACTCCTTCCAAATGGATATTTTAACAATAGGTTAAGTGTATAATTTAGACAATTCACTGAATGAAGGATCTATGAGTACACCAAGTTTTTCCTAACCCTAATTCTGCCCAAGATTACAGAGATCTTGGTCAGGATGCTTAACATCTTTGGTCTTGGGACCTAGTTCTGTCATAGATAAAATGAGAATAACAGTGTGTTGGAAAAACACTGTTTGGGAGATGGAAAGCCTAACTTCTAGTCCCACCTCCACCACCAAGTGGTTGTGAAGCCCTGGGCAGGCCGTTTAACTTCTATGAGCTTCTGCATCTCCATTTAAAAATATAGAAGTTGGCTCTTGGTCACCAAATTGGTGTACATGTATCTCTGAAAATATACGACGACTTTTTAAGGGTATATGGGCTCTGTGGTTTAAAGGGGATCATTTTGCTTATTCCCAAATTCCATTCATATACTTTCCCAGCTTTTTGTAGGCTGTAGTTTTCTACTTCTTGGATAACTGGCTTTCTCTCTCTCTTTTTACAAAAAGTCTGTCCTACTGTGTGTGTGTTCAGTTGTGTCCAGCTCTTTTATAACCCTATGGACTGTAGCTTGTCAGCCTCCTTTGTCCATGGGATTATCCAGCAAAACTATTGGAGTGGGTTGCCATTTCCTTCTCCAGAGGATCTTCCGCACCCAGAATCGAACCCATGTCTCCTGTGGCTCCTGCATTGACAGGCGATTCTTCATCACTGAGCCACCGGGAAAGCCCTTATCTATTCTAAATCCTACTGTAATATATTGCCCTTGGAAGTAAAGACACCTAGTACCCTAAACAAAGAATCATTTTGGATACTGGTGTTTGGAGAAGCCTCCTCTACTGACTTATAAACATATGACAAGGCATTCTCATTTTGCTGACCTTAAAGTTTTTCTGAAAATGGTGAAAAGTTACCTTGGAATTAGGATGTTTTGGTCCTTGTTGGGAGGTTCTGAAATTAAATGTAGTGTAGAACATAGAATATGGGTAGAGACAGTATTGGCAAACATTTAGCAACCCCATCTCTACCATCCCCTGTCAGAAAATGCAGTTTTTTTGACAGTGAATTCTAGAATGATTTATTTTAATTTTTTCTTATCTTGCCTAATCTCATATCTTGTAATTATAGGCAAACAATTTTGTTTCAGGTTTTCTCTATACTCATCTCTTTTTTATTAGCTGAAAAGAAAAGTAACTTCAAATAGTCAAAATGGAACAGATTAATGATGCTCTACCTCTAATTTAAACTGTAAGGTTTAATGGATTATTAGACTTTTCAAATTTTACTGGATAAAACCACAGATTCAAATTATAGATGATTTCTTTTAATAAAAGTGTGAGGTTTTCAATGAGGTAACTAAAATCTATCTTATCAAATCATATCATGAAGTGTTCATACTCATTACAATCATTTTGTTACTTTGTGAAATGTTTAATATTTTTATTTCCTATTAACAAAATATTTTTAGAACTGATTACTTTTTAGTAATGTGTGTCTTGCTTGTTCATTTAATATGTAAGTAACATTTTATCATTTGTATCTAAAAAATTAATAGAGTGATTTCTGAATTATTTCTAAAAGCCAAACTCATGCATACACATTTACTGAGGAAAATCCAAGTCTTTTATCTTACAGCTTGCTTCACAATAACTTATAATTTTAGCTACACAGCATCTGCATGAAAATAAATCAGTGGAAAATTAATATTATTTTAAGGACCTTCTGTTTTCAGTTCAACATGTAAAGGTGCTTAGAAGTTCAAGAAGAAAGCTGAAGAAAATAAAAACCAACAACTCTTCTTAGATCCATCAGAGAATTGAGGTCCGAGGCAAACTATCGGCCCCCAAACTGGACAAACAGGCAGGTGCGTAGAACCATAGCTTACAGGCAGCAAAAGCTGGGGGCAACAGCTATCTTTTGGGACCAGTAGTTGTAGTAACACTTTAGACTGTAATCGATGAACCGCTTGAGGCTCAGTGTGGACTGACTTCACAGCTACTCCACACTGAGAGATCCAAGCTTTTTTGAGCTTTACACCCAGAAGCCTTGGTTCTCACAGTGAAGACTCAGCAGGAGGAGGGGAAATACATTTTGAAAATACATCCAGAGCTCTCCACAGCCAGGCCTGCCATCAAAGGAAATTATTTGATCAGAATGTAATGGACTGGGTTTCCACCAAAGCCTAACCCACTTGAAGAAAAGGAAATGTCCAACTCAGGCTCATTAAATGACAACTTAACATCATATCAGCAGGGCTTCAACATAATAATAGAGGGTTACAGCTGAAAGAAGTGCAAGCCTCAGATGCTATTTAATGAGTCTCAGGGGCATAAAAGACAACGAAAGAAATAAAAGCAAAGACTCTAGAGGAAATTTTAGCCCCTGACACCCAGCTATAACAAACAATAAGCACTGCCTAACCCCTAGCCAGAGAAACAGAAAACCTCATGCTTCCTAGCTACCGCAGCTCCTTTACCCAGTATATCATGTCTGGCTATCAAGAGAAAATTACAAAGCACACCAATAGGAAAGAAAAACACAACTTGGAGAGATGGAGCAATCATCAGAAACAAATGTGACAAGGATGTTGAATTATCAGACAAGGAATTTAAAATAACTGCGATTAATATGCTAAAGAATGTAATGGATAAAGTAGGTAGCATGCAAGAACAGATGGGCAATGTAAGCAGAAAATGAAAATTCTAAGAAAGAACTAAAGACAAATGGTAGATATAAAAGCCACTGTAACAGATATGAAGAATGCCTTTGATGGGCTTATTAGTGGACTAGACATCACTAAGGAAAATACCTCTGAGACTGAGACTATCTCAGTAGAAACTTCCCAAACTGAAGATCAAAGAGAAAACAGTAAGAAAAGCATAGCAGGATATCCAAGAACTGAGTACTAGAAGGAAAATGAGGAGAAAGGAACAGAACGCATATTTGAAATAATAGCAGCTGAGAACTTTCTAAATTTAAAGACAGATACCTACCAACAGATCCAAGAGGCACAGAGAAAAAGAAACATGATAAATATATTAAAAAATTTTGACACCCAACCATGTCATATTCAAGCTTCATAAAATTAAAGACAAAGATAAAATCCTGGAAGAAGCTGAGAAGGAAAAAATAAAAATACCTTACTTACAGTTGGACTGAGCGACCGAACTGAACTGAACTGAACTGAACAGAGGGACAAAGAGAAGAATTACATGAGACTTTTTTCAGAAACCACGCAAGTAAAAGGAGAATAGAGTTAAATATTTACAGTGTTGAAAGGATATTATTTGTACAAAAACTTAAACTTTCTTGAATACTTTTTTATTTTAAAAGGTTCTATGATACATTGTTCCTTCAGCGGCCTCCAATAAATCATGCTTCCCAGTATTCTGACTGCTTTATACTCTTTCCTTTTCCGTGTTGACTCTGGGCTTGGCTATTGGTTTAAGTGGTGGCTTTTAAGTAGTGTTTAGTTCTCTCTCTCTTTTTTTAATTGAAACATGGCTGACATACAATATTACGTTGGTTTCAAGAGTGAGACTGTGGCCTCCTTGGGGGCTTCCCTGGTGGCTTGATGGTAAGGAATCTGCCTGCAATGTAGGAGACCTAGGTTTGATCCCTGGGTTTCAGAGTCCCTGGAGAAGGAAATAGCTATCCACTCCAGTATTCTTGCCTGCAGAATTCCATAAACAAAGGAGTTGGTGGGCTACAGTCCACGTGGTTGCAGAGTTGAACATGACTGAGCAACTAACACACACTACTATTATGTTAGTTTCAGGAGTACTACACAATAACTTCACATTTGTATACATTATGAAATGATCAGCACCATAAGTCTAGTTACCATCTGTCCCCACACAAAGCTACCACAATATTATTTGACCATATTCCTTGTGCTATTTATTTCAATCCCATGACTTATTTATTATGTAACTGGAGACTTGTTCGTCTTAATCCTCTTCATCTGTTTGGTCCACCCTCCCTTCCCCCTGCTAGCTCAGTAGTAAAGAATCCTGCTACCAATGCAGGAGACATGAGTTCAATTCCTGGGCCAGGGAAGATCCCCTGGAAAAGGAAATAGCAACCCACTCCAGTATTCTTGGAGAAGGCAATGGCACCCCCACTCCAGTAATCTTGCCTGGAAAATCCCATGGATGGAGGAGCCTGGTGGGCTGCAGTCCATGGGGTTGCTAAGAGTTGGACACAACTGAGCAACTTCACTTTCATTTTTCACTTTCATGCATTGGAGAAGGAAATGGCACCCCACTCCAGTGTTCTTGCCTGGAGAATCCCAGGGATGGGGGAGCCTGATGGGCTACCGTCTATGGGGTCGCACAGAGTCGGACACGACTGAAGTAACTTAGCTGCAGCAGCCAGTATTCTTGCCTGGAAAATGCACTGGACAGAGGAGTCTTGTAGGCTACAGTCCATAGGGTCACAAAATAATCAGACACAAGTTAGTGATAAAACAAGGCCACGAGGAGAAGGCCCTTCCCACTACCTCCTGGTGACTAATAATTTGGTTGCTGTACCTATGAGTCTCTTTTCATTTTGCTTTATTTTGCTGTTTTGTTTTTTAGTTTCCACATATCAGTGGGACAACTTGGTATTTATCTTTCTCTGTGTGACTTATGCATTTCCCATAATAGTCTCCACTTCCATCCATATTGTTACAAATGGCAGGACTTAATTTTTGTGGCTAATTTTTCATCGTGTGTGTATACTACATCTTCATTTGTCCATCTGTTGATGGACAGTTGGTTGTTTCTGTACCTTAACTATTGTAAATAATGCTGCTATGAACATTGGAGTGCATTTGTCTTTTCAGATAAGTGTTTTTGTAGTCTTTGGGTAAATTCCCAGAAGTGAAGTTGTTAGATGATATGGCAGTTCTGTTTTTAATTTTGAGGAAACCTCATACATTTTCCATAGTGGCTGTATCGATTTACAGTTCCACCAACCATGCTGAGGGTCCCTTTTTCTCCACATCTTCACCAACAATTATTTGTTGTCTTTTGGATAATAACCATTTTTACAAGTATGAGGTGATATCTCATTGCGGTATTGCTTAGCAATCAATTGATTTCCCAATCCATCAAAAGATGATTGAGCATCTTCTCATGTCTATGATATCTGTATGTCTTCTGTGGAAAAGTATCTTTTCCTCTGTTCATTTTCTAATGAGGCTTTTTGTTTTTTGAAGTTGAGTTGTATGAGTTCTTTTTGTATTTTAGGTATTAACTCTTTATCAGATATATCATTTGCAAATATCTTGTCTCATTCAGTAGGCTGTCTTTTTATTTTGCTAATAGTTTTCTTTATGTACTAAAGCTTTTTAGTTTGATGTAGTTCCATTTGTTTATATTTGCTGTTGTTTCCCTTGCCTGAGGAGATATACTCAAAAAAAAATATTGCTAGACCTCTGTCAAAGAGCTTTCTGCCTGTTTTTTTCTAGAATTGTTATAGTTTCAGATATTACACTTAAGTAGTTGATCCATTTTTAGTAATCCGGTGGACTACTTTCCATATAATAGTCCAGTTTTCCCCACCATTCATTGCAAAAGTTGTGTTTTCCCCATAATATATTCTTCCCTCCCTTGGTTTGTCATACATGGTCTTTGTAATGTTGAGGTATGTTCCCTCTCTACCGACTCTGCTGAGAATTTTTTTGTAAATGGATGTTGAAAATTTTCAAAACCTTTTTCTATACCTATTGTGATGATCATATGATTTTTATCCTTTTTTGTTAATGTGGTGTATTGCATTAATTGATCTACTGATATTGGACCACTCTTGTATCCCTGGGGAAAATCCCAAAAAACCATAATGAATTATCCTTTTCATATATTGTTGAATTCAGTTTGCTAATATTTTGTTGAGGATTTTTACATCTGAGTTCATTGGTGATATTGGCTTGTAATTTTCTTTTTTGTGTACTGTCTTTGTCTGATCTTGGTATCAGAGTAATGCTTGCTTGTAGAGTGAATTTCAAAGCACTCCTCCTCTTTCAATATTTTGGGATAGTTTGAGAATAATAGGATAAGTTCTAGGAATTTATCAGTTTCTCCTAGGTTGTTCTTTCTACTGGCATAAAAACTGTTCACGGTAATCTCTTTTGATCCTTTGTATTTCTGTGCTGTTTGTAGTAATATCGCCTCTTTTGTTCTTGATTTTATTTATTTGGGCCCTCTCTCCTTTTTCCTTGATGAGTCTGGCTAGAGGTTTATCAGTTTTATCTTTTCAAAGAACCAGATCCTACTTTAATTGAGCTTATCTATTTTTCACTTTCACTTTTCACTTTCATGCATTGGAGAAGGAAATGGCAACCCACTCCAGTGTTCTTGCTTGGAGAATCCCAGGGACGGGGGAGCCTGGTGGGCTGCTGTCTATGGGGTTGCACAGAGTCGGACACGACTGAAGTGACTTAGCAGCATATGCAATCACTGGATAACCCAAATGAATACTTTCTATAATTTATTTCTTAGTAGATTTTATAATATTCATTGATGCATATATTAAAGTCAAACTTTTTCTGACTTTCTCTGAATTTTTTTCTAAGTATGATTTGACTAACTGCATTGACCATGAAGAATATCTTGCCTCTAAATTTCTTAAAATGTATAATTAATGAGCATTTCATAAGTCTTAGAAAAGTCTTCTTGGTAATCTTCCCAGAAATTGAGAAAATGAATGACTCAAATCATCGAGTAAGAAGATCTTTTTGAAAGTCAGGTGGCTTCTAATTCTTTGCTTTCAAGAAAACTGAAGGAGGATAGATTAAATTGTTTCTGCAGGGTGGATCATTTTGTGATTTTTAGAATTTAACTGAAAAGGAATTTACTTACTTGAATTACATTGGTATTAAAAAAAACAGATATGAACAAGATTCCTCAAATTATTATTTATAAAACAAAAATAAAAATAGTGGATCTCAAGTTCTGTGTTATTCTACCAATAACTGGTATCCATCCATGGACACAGGAGCTAAGTGGAAAAATTATAGTCTTATTTTGCTCATTAAATAGCTCATTTCTGGAAATTTTTACTTTCTTTTGACCTATTATATAATAGCAATAATTTTAATGACAGCTGAATCTGAAAGAATATTTCAACATTTAAAGAGTTTTTTCTGTCACAGGAAAATATCATTTCAATTTATTAGCATATTTTAGAAAGAACTACAAATGATCAATTAAATATTTTAATCATAAAAGCATGATACTTAAATATGAATTTCTGTGGGAAATGAAATAGAAACACATTTCAAAAAGAAAACAAGAAAAACATACAATATCACAAAGTAATGTAAAAAGTGTTCATGCATTTTTAACATATTCTGTGCTGCTGTTGCTGCTAAGTCGCTTCAGTCGTGTCTGACTCTGTGCAGCCCCATAGACGGCAGCCCACCAGGCTCCCCCATCCCTGGGATTCTCCAGGCAAGAACACTGGAGTGGGTTGCCATTTCCTTCTCCAATGCATGAAAGTGAAAAGTGAAAGTGAAGTTGCTCAGTCGTGTCTGACTCTTAAGAGACCCTATGGACTGCAGCCAACCAGACTCCTCTGACCATGGGATTTTCTAGGTAAGAGTACTGGAGTGGGGGTGCCACTGCCTTCTCCAACATGTTCTGTAAATGTTTGCAAAATGAAATTGATCTCTTATTATTAACATAGTCATGCTGATTCACAGAGTCGGACACAACTGACGCGACTTAGCAGCAGCAGCAGCAGCTGATTCACTTGTCCTCAGAGACATGCAGAACAGTCTCACCAACTAGCAAAAACTCAGAATTCTGAGATGTAAAAGACCATTCCAGGACTTTCCCTTCATCTATAACAGTTATTACAAGTCCATACACATTGTGCTGCATGTTCTACAAAGCAAGAAATGTAGATTTCGTGGAAAGTTAGGGCTTCCCTGGTGGCTCAGAGGTTAAGGTGTCTGCCTGCAACACGGGAGACCTGGGTCCAATCCCTGGGTCGAGAAGATCCCCTGGAGAAGGAAATGGCAACCCACTTCAGTATTCTTGCCTGGAGAATACCCTGGACGGAGGAGCCTGGTGGGCTACAGTCCATGGGGTTGCAAGGAGTCAGACACGACTGAGCCACTTCACTTTTCACTTTAGTAACATGATTATATGACAGCTACATACAGTTTATGTATGTGCTTAATCACTCAGTTGTGTGTTCGATTCTTTGCGACCCCGTGGAGTGTAACCTGCCAGGCACCTCTGTCCATGGGGATTCTTCAGACAAAAATACTGGAGTGGGTTGCCATGCCCTCCTCTGGGGATCTTCCCAATCCAGGGATCAAACCCAGGTCTCCAGCATTGCAGGTGGATTCTTTACCATCTGAGCCATGGGGAGCCCAAGAATACTGGCGTGGGTAGTCTATCCCTTCCCCAGGGGATCTACCCTACCCAGGATCAAACCAGGGTCTCCTGCATTGCAGATGGACTCTACCAGCTAAGCTAAAGGGAAGCCCATTCCACACATAACTTGGAATAGAAATATTAAAAAAATAAATAAATTTAATTTAAAAAAATTGAAAAAAAAAGAAAATAAAATGGAACTTGTAGTTTTAAGACTTTGCTGCTTGAGCCTCTAAAAAACTAACTGGTTAGAATAGCTGGCAGGAAATCTAGTAAACAAGGACATTTATTAACACTGGAGAACCATTTGCAAATTCTTATACTCGGTCGGCTGCCCAATAATCAATAAGAACAGACTTCATTATAGGCTGCAAAAGTAAAAATCAGGCTTTTAAAGTATCAGTTGAGCTGTTTTTGCAGTTTTCAAGTCTCAAAGATTTATTTACTTTATATCCTTCTGAAAATCTCTTACATTCTTCCCCTACTTCCTATGCCCACAGCTATTGTTTTGGAGAATATTACAGTAATCAGTCAATATCTGATTAAAAGTGTGCGGCTCTTTCATTATCTCCACGAGGGGACTGAGTTCCTTTTGCCTGAGCGGTAATGATCTTTTAAGTTGTTGAAACACATGTAGATTCCAGTGCCATTTGTATAGTGTGAGTGAGGAAATTTTCTATGTCTTTTGTATCAGAATGTGGAGAAGAGACTGCTCATACTCGCCAGGAAGATAATTACTATTCAATAACCACTGGTCACTTCATCCCTGGGCTGAATGTTTGATGTTTTCTGACCCCCCACCCCCCATGTCCCAACCCCGCTACTCCAACACACATACAACCTATTTGTTTCTGTACTTGATTTCACAGAATATCACTCATCAACCATTTCTGTACACTTGATACCTAGTGTTTTTTTTTTCCAAAAAGTTTTTGGAAGATCATACTATTGGATAAGCAGGAAAGAAAAAAACTTGTGTTGTGTGGGGGTGATACATACCTATCTCACTGCAAGGTTGACTTTCAATTATCAGTGGTAAAGGAGATGTAAATAACAAGAAAATTGAAAATGTCAAATAATAGTTTCTCATTGAAAATCAATAGATTATATTAGATTATATTAGTATATCTTCTTTACCCAGCTTTTTAGCAGAATGAATAAGTAATATATTCACCTCATTACCTCCTGTATACCCTCTGGTAGACAAGCATATAATCAGCTAGTGAAGATAGTCAGAAATAAAATAGGCAGAGAAGACTGACAAATATAGACATGCATAATTTGCCTCTGAATAATCTTGATTAACAATAAATCAAAGCTTTTAACATAAACGCAAAGAAGCCACTTTGCAGCATTGTCTCTTTTGCATAATATAGAAAAAATAGATACAGATACAAAGACAAGATACTTTCTATTCTTTTTCTTGGAACCTGATGAATATCCTTAATTTTTGATGTCAGGGATAATTTTAGAAGTCTGATGGAAGTTATGGACTCTCTTCTGAGAAAAATGCACAATGATAGGAACACTAGAGGAACAGCACAGGAATATAAGAGTATGTTTGATGCTCCCTGGAGTTACGCGGTGCTGACATACATATGGTCACTATCCTTGGGACTCCAGATTAGCGAGCCCTGCTATGCTTGCTCTCTGCTGTGATCTTTGGCAGAATTCAGTTGGAAATCAAGTAAGCAAGTTTCTATTTTCATCTAGGCCAGTGGGTTTCCTAATGGGAAGCCGGGGCTTCCCAGGTGGCGCTAGTGGGAAAGAACCTGTCTGCAATGGCAGGAGATGTAAGAGACATGGGTTCAGTCCCTGGGTCACGAAGATCCCCTGCAGGAGGGCACAGCAACCCACTCCAGTATTTTTTTCTTTTCTTTTTCTTTTTTTAAATACTTTATTCTACATTACAATACTGTATTTGTTTTGCCATTGACATGAATCAGCCACAGGTGTACACGATCTCCCAATGCCGAAGCCCCCTCCCACCTCCCACCCCATATCATCTCCCTGGATCATCCCGTGCACCAGCCCCAAGCATCCTGTATCCTGTATTGAACATAGACTGGCGCTTTGTTTCTTATATGATAGTATACATGTTTCAATGCCATTCTCCCAAATCATCCCACCCTCTCCCTCTCCCTCAGAGTCCAAAAGTCCATTCTATACCTCTGTGTCTCTTTTGTTGTCTCACATAGAGGGTCATCATTACTATCTTTCTAAATTCCATATATATGTGTCAGTATACTGTATTGGTGTTTTTCTTTCTGGCTTACTTCACTCTGTATAATCGGCTCCAGTTTCATCCATCTCATTCTTGCCTGGAGAAGCTCTTGGACCGAGGAGCCTGGTGGGCTACAGTCCATAGCGTCGCAATGAGTCAGACAGGACTGAAGTGACTTCCCACACATGCACATATCTGCTGAAAGTGAAAGTGAAGTCGCTCAGTCGTGTCCGACGCTTTGCATCCCCGTGGACTGTAGCCCGCCAGGCTCCTCTGTCCATGGGATTCTCCAGGCAAGAATACTGGAGTGGGTTCCTACTACTACGGAAAGGCAGGGACTGGAAGCCTGCCTAAATCAGTAGAGGGGTAGTATTTCCAGGTGGCACCAACAGGAAAAGCTCAGTGGCTTTGCTCAGAATGTCACATTTACTTACAGAAACAATAGTATACTTACAGAAGAGGGGCAAATCAGCTTAAAAATGCCATTGCCAGGGATGACCATTCCAATCAAAATAAATCTCTTGTGCCTTGCTGTGGCTTTAATCTGACTTTGTCTTCCACAGCTGGCTTTATTGGATGTTCTAAACTTTTCTGCACATGAAATATTTTGAAAATGTAATTCAATTGCCGGTAGCACATGAATGAAATGAAACAAGGAAATGGC
Organism: Nanger dama; assembly: GCA_917880005.1. NCBI lineage: Eukaryota > Metazoa > Chordata > Mammalia > Artiodactyla > Bovidae > Nanger > Nanger dama. Next base: position 47,357,984 of record CAKJTW010000007.1, read on the forward strand.
TCTTCAATGAGTTTTGGCTTTTTCTTTTCTGGATTAGATGAGCAGCTGTTGGGCAGTAAGGCTACCAAAACGGCAATTTGAGCCAAATAAAACTCAATCAAATTGGACTGTTAATGCCAGTCAGGCTTAGAATACTTGAGAGGAGTTTAGGGACGATGAGAGCACTCTAAAGGAGCTATTTCCTCCAAATGGATCATTTCTTCTCTCTTTCTTCTCAGTTAGCCCAATTTGCTCACATTTTCACATCTTGGAAATGACTCATTCTATGCTTTGATGTATAAGTGCAAGTAGTACTAAAAGTTATGTGTGTGTTTTTTTTAAAGATTGTTGATGTGGGGATGGAGGAATGATTAAGTATACTCAGTCCAATCTATGTGTTCTTCCATTTAAGAAAATCTTTTGAAAGACTGCTATATAATCAAGAGGACATCCCTTGTGGCTCAGATGGTAAAGAATCTGCCTGTAATGCAGGAGACCCAGGTTCATTCCCTGGGTCAGGAAGATCCTCTGGAAAAAGGAATTGCAACCCACTCCAGTATTCTTGCCTGGAGAATTCCATGGACAGAGGAGGTCAGCAGGCTACAGTCATAGGGTCACAACTGAGTGACTGACACTTTTACTTTTCACTATAAAAACAAGATACCCTGCTTGATCTGAGTTCTCATTTTTATTTTGAACTTCAGAATTACCTGTTGCGGTAAATGAGTTATTTTATAATTCAGGAGGCTTTGCAAAGTGACTTATAAGTAGGATGAAGATGGTCTGGAACACAGGCCTCTTGGAACTTGCTACAGTGCATCTGCCCATACAGCATGGACCTTCTTCAATTTTCAGGGCATTTTGTTAAGAAATACATGATGATGCCTGGAACGATTTTGAAGGAAAAACTTAGTGCTAAAACTGCAAAGATGGTACTTCCGAATTCATTTCTCACCAAAACAGCAAATAATCTAGAGAAAGTATATCTTTAACAGCATCTCAAAATATTCCATCTGGAGAGGCCACAACAAATCTAACTCCTGATTCCTGATTTCTTCCTCATGATACCCATAAGGACTCCTTGTACCTTCCCACAATATCATGGGGGAAAGGAAAGCTATGTTGATAATGTCCTCGGTTTTATTTATCCCCATTGCAGAGAACAATGATTTATTTATTGACCAGCTTTGCCAAAATGTTTTGGAGAAAGTAGGATTTCTTTAAAAGGGAATGTGAGAGCCAGAATTGGGTTGTGGACCAGGAATATTTAGTTCAAAACAGAGAGAGATATCTTTTCCCTTCCTGTTTTCACATGGTGCCATGCAGTACTTTCATGCGTTTTTCTTTAACCTGAAACTCAGAAAATGCCTGAGTAGTTAATTTCTTGGGATGCAAGCATATTTCCATAAGGTAGTCACACATTTGGTAAAATTATCTAGCCAAGCAGATCTATTGGGAGATATGTAATACATACTCACGGAGGATGGGAAGGGCAGAGCTGATATTTTGAAAGCAGGAGAGGATTCAGAAAACCAGTTATGGTAAGCTCAGTATGCTTTGTTCATCTAAGGCCATCCCCAGACACAAGTGACCCATGACCTGTCCTGTTTTCAGGGAATAGAAGCCACTTTGATATTATATTTGTGTTTGTATGTTTGTAGATACAAAGAAACAGAGTATAGTCACAACTTCAATTGTTTTTACACTGTTATGCAGACAAGATGGGGCTCTCTTATTTTCTCGAGGCTTAACTTGGTTTCCTTACAAACTGCAGTCCCAGAGTAGAAGGAAGAAAACAGGAAAAAAAATTGATCCAAACTTTTGTTTCCTCTGTCCCCTTCTCCAGCTTCTTTCTGATAAATACTTGGGTAAATGTGAACATGTGTGGCAGCGCAGGCCCGTGCTGGAGGGAAGAGTTTAGGTCACTGAGGGCAGTATCCGCCAGCGGCTTGTGGCTCTGGGACCGTGTCCTCGGTCCACCCAGCAAGGGCTAGGACTGCTGACATTGTCAGCTGCTGTCTGCAGCCGGCAGAACAATGTCTGGGCACTCTGGCCCTCCTTGCCAACGCAGCCTCAGTTCAGCTCTATGGGTGTCAGAGGTTCCCCCGATTCTGCTCCATCTTCACTGTGGGGAACTCACCACCAGCTCAGAGCTCTGTCCACTTCCCGTTACTTCCACTCTGGAGCCGCAAGGCTTCCCGTGTCTCACCCGGCCACACCAAAAAAACAAGAGTGCGCAGTAACGGCAACTGTCAGGGAATGCTTGGGCTTGTCAAACTACACTGCTGGGAAAGATTGGGGGCAGGAGGAGGAGGGGACGACAGAGGATGAGATGGCTGGATGGCGTCACCGACTCAATGGACGTGGGTTGGGGTGAACTCCGGGAGTTGGTGATGGACAGGGGAGGCCTGGCGTGCTGCGATTCATGGGGTCGCAGAGAGTCGGACACGACAGCCGCTGAAGTGAACTGAACTGAACACTGTTCCACCTGATTTACTTAGATGTGGTCTGCTTCTGGTTGACAGTGCTAAGTCTGTTCAGTCCTGTCTGACTCTTTGCGACCCTGTGTTCTGTAGCCCGGCAGTCTCCTCTGTCATGGGATTCCCTGGGCAAGAATGCCAGAGTGGGTTGCCATGCCATCCTCCAGGGGATCTTCCCAACCCAGGGATCGAACCTTTATCTCTTATGTCTCCTGCATTGGCAGGCGGGTTCTTTAGCCACTGAGCCACTGGGGAAGCCCAGATTCATTCTTAAACCCTATGGGAAAACCCAGGACAAGCGATCTCTGTTCTTAGTCTTTCCTCACTTCTGAGAACCCTATCAAGTCCTTAGCTTGTCTTATTGTATCTTACCTCACCTCTCCTCACCTCATATTCTTTTTCTAACTTCCTTCAATCTCCCAGGAATAGAAAAAAAGCAGTCTTGTGCACTCACTACAAGTCCTATCTCCTTTTTATCGTGAGTTTTATGGCCTAGAGGCAAGAGGGATATTTTCTCTACATTCTGGGTTGGACAGATTTTATAAACTGAGTCTTGGACCTTGTTATGTTCAAGAAGGGTTTAGAGGAATTTAGCAAACCTATTCTCTATCTCTGTCTCTCCTCACCATTTCTGTTGTCCTGAGGATCTAAAGAGATATAAATCTGCAAACGGGCATAAATTTCAGGGAGAATGAAAATGAATGGCCTTATTTTCACAAAGATATTATCCCTACCTATGCATGGGATTGCCCATTTTACCAGGCATGTATGTTTGGATTCTATGTACTAATGCACAGTTTCATCATATATGAACCTTACTCCTTGAAACGTGTGTCAGAGGTGTGGACAGACACCACCAGTGTTCACCATGAATACACGATGAGCAGGAAGATGTTTGAGGATATTTTCCCATTTCTCTAAGGCTGGATCCTCTTTCACCAGTTCATCCAAGTTTCATTGGCTTTACTTTAGCTTTACTTGCTAGTAAAGCATGCATGTAGGGAGACTCACCCAGCTCGGATGCTGTGTGAATGATTGGTTCTTTGCACTTCTGAAAGAATAATTTAACTAGTCCAAGCATCCTTCAGTAAGAGCTCTGTTTTGTCTTTCTAGGATGTGTATTTCAATCTTCTGAGTCAGTGAGCATCCTGGTAGCTATCTTTTAAATAAGTCGTCCTGTCATATTGCATTTTGTTTCTTATCTGCATCCTAGAGTGGAGAGCTGCTTTTGACAAACTTCCAGTTGGAGTGCCATAATTGCTACTCAATTATTGCCTTCCCCAGCAAATTCAATTAAAGACCCTAAGAAGATTTCTGAAGCCCACAGCCATTTAACATGTAAAATTACAGATGTTTAAATGGTCATCATTTTAATGATTTAGAACTTGGAAGAACAAGGAATATTTCTTATCTTACTGCCTTCCATTAGTTTGTTTAGAATTATTAAAGTTTTTCTAGGCCTTAAATTGAGAAAGTAATACATAAGCCTTATTTTTAAATGCATAGCCTTTGATATGTAATTAAAATAGCTTTCATTTATTCAGATGTTTGTGGAAAAGTTCTTTTCTCTTGAAGATCAATTTTCCATCAATGATGAATGATGAAAGTGATGGACAGCAATGACATATAGATGTGTACTTTTAGACAGTAATTTAGGGTTCCATCATATAGCAGTGACAGGAAATCCTATATAAAGACATAAATGGAAAATGATACCTGACAGGTGGATTTGGGGGGTAGGCTGATTGGCACTGTAAGGAAAAGACTATTTTGTTTCTTGATGGAAAATTAGTACAGAAATAGATGTGTGAGTCAAACCCCAGCACAGTAATGACTTCCTGACAGGTACTCTCTCCAAACCCTAAGTACATTAAATTTAAATCCAAAAAACCACTAAACTTTAAACACTTTTCATTTTTTTCCTATAAACTGGAAGATAAAGGAATTTGCACTTTTAATGGGGACCACCGTACTTGGTTGGTATATAACAAATTGCTCACCGTGGACCAAGACAGATATTAGATAATAAGGATGAGCCAATTGATTGGCTCATGGTGGAGAGCTGTGCAATGCACTAGGATTGGACATTAGCTTTTGAGTGGTTGAGACTGAACGTTCCTGCAATTTGGAAGAATTCCCAGCACAAACAGAAAAAGATACGCCTCTGGTCCTTCAGTGACTTAGGGAAACCAGAACCATCTTTGATACATTACATGTTTTCCCAGCTTTCAATATTTTGTACATTATAAGTCTTGGGGAAAAGACTCCAGTAGCTCTCAAGCAGCTGAAGCAGAATACGAGCTGATTTCAAGTGTATAGTTGGTTACAGCTACAAGAGCCAGCAGAACAAGGTCAACCACAGCTTAAATGCTGTTTAGCTGGCATTCAGCTGTCTGAGCCTCTTTGAAGGAAAAGACAAGAGAAATTATTAGTTGAGTATCTATACTTTCAAACTGTGGTGGTGGTGAAGACTCTTGAGAGTTCCTTGGACAATAAGGAGATCAAACCAGTCAATCCTAAAGGAAATCAACCCTGAATATTCATTGGAAGAACTGATGCTGAAGCTCCAATACTTTGGCCACCTGATACGAAGAGCCAAATCATTGGAAAAGATCCTGATGCTGGGAAAGACTGAAGGCATGAGGAGAAGGGGGAGACAGAAGATAAGATGTTTGGTGACATCACTGACTCAATAGACATGAGTCTGAGCAAACTCCGGGAGGTGGTGAAGGACAGGGAATCCTATAGTTAATGGGGTCGCAAAGAGGCAGACACAACTTAGCAACTGAACAACAACTACAAGTAGAACAATGTTCTGGGCATTTTCCTATTTGACTTAGCCTTCACAACCTCCTTGGGAAATATGATGCCTATTTAAAGATATGGAAGTGAAGTTTATGAAAGTTAAACAAACTATACTTAGTCCCACAACTGTAAGTTGGAAGACTTGTCCCTTGAGTTCTGGTCTGCCAACATTTTCCTTAGCTTTTCTGTACCATGCTTCCTTTCTGAATGATGTTTCCAGAAAATTCTATATATCCACTTCTTACCAATAGGTCTTGTCAGCATTGATCCAACTCGCTCACTAACCTACTGTATTGATTTGCTAGGGCTGCTATAACAAAGTACCACAGACTGAATGGCTTAAACAACTGAGGTTTATTTTCTCACAATTCTGGAGGCTAGAAGTCCAAAATCAAGGTGTTGGCAAGTTTGAGTTCTCCGGAGACCTCCTTCCTTGGCTTGCAGATAAGTTCTTCATTGCTGTGTTCCCCTGTGGTCTTTTCTCTGTGTATGCACACCCCTGCTGTGTCTTTCTGTGTGCAAATCTTCTCATCTTCTAAGGACACCACTCAGATTGGATCAGGACCCACTTTAATGCCTACTTTAATTTAATCACTTCTTCATAGGTCTTCTCTCTAAATACAGTCATGTTCTGAGGTGCTAAGAGTTCGGGCTTCAGTGTATGAATTGAGAGAAGGGGATGCGGTCAGCCTATAACAGCCACTTAGATAATAATCAAGGCATTAGAATATTTCCTCTTGGGCTCTGGGAAGCCCAGAGACCCAGAAAAAGACCCCAAATGCTGTCATGAAGGATAAGGGCAGTGCGTACAGTGTCAATTCTTATTTTGGATTGTACTTACATAGCTCAGAGGTATGAACTGAGCAGTCCTTATCACTGTGGTGGGTTTTGTGCCTACCATATATAAGTTGAATTTATGCAAGTAGATTTAAATTTGTGAAGACAAAGTATTAAAATGAGGGCTTCTTATTGCTGAGTGAAGATGTACTACCTACTTTTGTGTGGACATAAGCATAGACCATTCATGTGATGAGAAGAGGTCCAGAGCTCTAGGGACAGCAGGACAAAGATGATTATGGAGGGCCTCACTGCATCCATGAAAGGAGATAAAATGGCAAGCACTTGGCTGGTTATTCTAGAAGCTTCAAGGAGTGAGTACCAGGAGTGTAGTGGGCAAGACAAAGACAGGAAGAGACAGCTGAGAGACCTAGGGGCATGTAGCTGCAGTCTAGAATCACCTATGGAGGAGAATCTAGATGCCTGGTAGTCCAGTTGCTCAGTCGTGTCCAACTCTGCAACCCCACAGACTGTAGCCTACCAGTCTCTTCTGTCTACGGGATTTTCCAGGCAATAGTACTGGAGTGGATTGCCATTTCCTCCTCCAGGGGATCTTCCCAACCCAGGGCTTAAACCTGGGTTTCCCACATTGTAGACAGACGCTTTATCGTCTGAGCTACCAGGGAAGTCTGTAAAGGGACTGGTCATAACCAAATAGAAAAATAATTTAAAGGACAGCAATTAGAGTAGCTAATGATTATCGCATTCCTACTGTATGCCTTTCCTACTATGCGCCAGGCATACAGGGCTCTATGTACATGTTGTTAAGAATTTTATACCAACTTACATATCCTCTATGATCTTTCGTCCATGCTACAAGGATCTCATGACCAAAGCTTTTCCTTCCTGCTCCCATTTCAAGGTCCTCTCTACCCTCTCTCATCTGAGTAGTCCTCGGATTTTCTCATTCTCTATCCCCCAAACTCAGATTATCGATTATCTGGTTTCTTGGAGGAACATCTAAGAATCTTCATCTAGCTGGTAGGTCAGGGATTTCTTTCCATCTCGTTTCTACTTTGTCATGGCTGTGTGGAGGAAAATCAGTATTTGTGGTACCATAAGAGAACAGATGGGAGAGGAGGGTAAATGTATGGTATTTTAAAAAGATGGAAACTTTAACGTATAACCCAACACTATATCCTTAATTGCTGTCTGTCTTTTCTAACTAGAATGGAAATTCTATCAGAAGATATATCTCTCCCAGGCTCATAGCATCAGCATAGGCAACCAGTACATACTTAATGGATGAGTAAATGAGGTATATAAAAATTTGAGTGGATGAAGGAATGAAGAGGAGAATTCTCTCTGGTGCTCATTTCTGCAGCCTTGCTTAACTTCCTAGGCTACTTCAACGTATAATTTTTGCTCAAAATCATGGGCACAGAATCCTATGACTACTCTTTGGTTTGTATAATATTATCCCACAACAGAGCCTCCTACACGTTTCCAAAGATTTGAAATGATAAAGGTAAGTCCTGTAAAATATCAGGCTTCCTATATTTAAAACTCTATTTCTTCAAGACATGTCCTCATATGCAGAGATCAAATAATGTCCTTTGTATTGAATTAAGGCAAGTTTTTGGAAAATGAATTCTATAAACTTTCTAGCTTTATTTTTCAAGAATGCATTAAGATCAGCAGCAGATAGTAAGCTCTTTGGACTAGGTCTTGTGCATTTTGCTTGTAAAATGAGAACACAGATTCTGAATCTAGGCAGTTGAGTTGGAATTCTAGCTCCCCATTCTTACTAACTTACAGGGTCTTGGCAAGTTGTTTAACCTTTCTCGCTGGGTTTCATCATCTATAAAACAGGGATCATAATAATGTCTGCCTCATAGTATGCTGTGAAAATTAAATGAACACTTAGAACAGGTTTTCACACACAGGAGAGCAGTAAAAGTGTGAGTAACTGTTACTGTAACAGGATGTGGAGTCCTTAACACTGAATGATAATTTGCTTCTTAAAGGGCCCCATGAATTAAATAACATCTCATGTGGGCGGCAAAGAACAAAGGATCGAAGGATCGTAATAAAGACACATCCTGTGCTAGGCTGGGCAGTTTATATACATTATCTCATTTAATCGTTACATCATTTCCATTTACAAAACAAGAGCAAAACCAAACCAAACCAACCAACCAAACAATCTTAGGTTAAAAATGTGTAAGTTCTTATCCCTAATAAATGAAAGTCAGATTTCAGTCTGGCTTTGTCATATTCTGAAGTCTATTTTGTTTTAATGGTTTAAGTGCAGAACTACTTAGAGAAAGTTGAAGTTTAGAAAATGTTCAGCTACAGGCCTCTGTGCTAAAAATATTAAAGTGGCTGTAGAATACCTAATTTGGTTTTCCCAAATAAGCAGATTAACTCTCTGGAGAAAACAGTAATTTCCTTTGTAGGATATTGCAAAATCTTATCAATTTTTACTGAGGAGAAAGAGGCCTAAAATATAGTTTTAGAAATACAATTTTAGATTTAAAGAATTTTTTTGTAAATAGAATGAGTACTGATTTGAGGATCACAATGATAATCAATTGTGATTTAAATTCTTATAGCTATTGTTCTTATTTGTGCATATGGTTTGCTTTTTTGTTTTGTTTTTGAAGGACCTCTAAGAGGAAACAAGATCCCCATCATCCATGAGCTCCTATTTCTATTTCTTTATCTCAACGTGTCTTCCTCCCCATCTCCTTTTACAACTGTGGCAGTCTTGGTTATGTGACATATTTTAATGTATAGGGGGTGTGTGTGTGTGTGTGTGTGTATTTTCTCCCACTTTATGCTTTAATCTCTATTTAATAATATCACTACCTTTTGCTTTTTTCTTTCTTCTTACTTTCACTTTATTTCTCATTGATTTCTCTTCTCTTCTTCCCCACAAGATAGACCTGGAGTCTGTTTTATTTATATCTGATAAAGTTATGTGTTCTCCATTCCTACTTTAACCTATGAATAGTTGATATTTCTTTGTATTTAAAAAGCTGACCCTAAACAACAAGGTCATACCGTATACTACCAAGGTCTTGTATATTCACTATTTTGTAATAAACTATAATGGAAAAGAATATATATATATATATACACACACACACTATAACTGAATCACTTTGCTGTATACTTTGCTGACACTCACACAACATTGTAAATTAACTATACTCCAATTAAAAAAAAAAAGCTGACCCATGTGGCCTTAATTATTTTCTTGATATCACAAAAGGATTTCAACCTCATTTGAAATAGTTATTGAATAAATTTTGCAAACATTTAAAGTAGCAGCATTGAAGGCTGCTGAAATGGCTGAAATGACCTGTCTCTCTAGTCAAGGCTATGGTTTTTCCAGTGGTCATGTATGGATGAGAGAGTTGGACTGTGAAGAAAGCTGAGCACTGAAGAATTGATGCTTTTGAACTGTGGTGTTGGAGAAGACTCTTGAGAGTCCCTTGGACTGCAAGGAGATCCAACCAGTCCATTGTGAAGGAGATCAACCCTGGGTGTTCTTTGGAAGGAATGATGCTAAAGCTGAAACTCCAGTACTTTGACCACCTCATGCGAAGAGTTGACACATTGGAAAAGACTCTGATGCTGGGAGGGATTGGGGGCAGGAGGAGAAGGGGACGACAGAGGATGAGATGGCTGGATGGCATCACGGACTTGATGGACGCAAGTCTGAGTGAACTCCGGGGAGTTGGTGATGGACAGGGAGGCCTGGCGTGCTGTGATTCATGGGATCACAAAGAGTCGGACACGACTGAGCGACTGAACTGAACTGAACCTAAATAAAAAGTGTATCTGAAGAGATCTGAAGATGGAAAGCTATTTAAGAGACTGTAGGTTATTTTAATATTCTGGAGTAGATACTAGAATTCATTCCTGGAGAGATCGTTCATTGATAAGCCATTCTAGTTATGCAGACATGAAGAAGTATCTACTCAGTGTTTTTGAGAATTGATTTAACAGGAGATACTGGCATTCAGAATTCTGTTTAGAAATGAAGTTAATAGTAAAAATGAGGCCTCTTAGAATCAGAAATTTCCCGGAGTCTGAAATGCATTGTGTCATTGGAAGATGTAAATTATTTCTGTGCAAGTGGTTTCTCCCAGGAACTGAGACTCTAACAAAAGAGATAAACAATGCTCCTCTTTGCTTTATGTTGCAGAAAGCACTAGGAAAAGGAATGGGACTGAGGTGATAAAGTACCATCAACCCTGGATTGTTGGTATCCCTTCTAATTTAAGATTGAATAAGTCACAACTAGGGAAATATGCTATGGGCCATGACACTTTGTTCCTTATCCATGGGTTTGGAACTTTTTCCTTTGAAGGTAATGGATAGTCCCAGTGTCTATCACCCTGTAACAGGAAGGAAGCTGAGCCTTAGGTACAAAAGACTGCCTGCTTTTCTCTGCATCAGAGGCTGTTGGGTCCACTCTGCCATTTGTAGCTATAGAAATGCCTGAAGCCTCCTGCGGATGAGAATGGAGCTGACAGCCGTACCGCACAGAAGCCTGCTAGGAAACCCAAAGGGAGGCCTATGGGCTCGTAGCATAAGACTCCTAGCAGTAGTCTAAGCTGTGTTTCTCTGGTTCCTAAGTCTTCAGTAAACTCTTAGTAACAGTATGGTTTAGTCTCAGTGGGATGCAGGGGAATTGAAATTATCATTGATGATCAGGAGTAGACAGATGGGCCTAGGAGTGAGTTCATAAAACGGGGGTCATCTGCCCCAGAGGAGGTGGCTTGGCAGCAAGAGGATAAGCCAGAGAAAAGGGAAAAATGAAGGACTGTTAGGGCACTGCTCTGGGAAACTTCTGGAAATTAGTGGTTGAGATGAACACTTAAAGAGACTAATTTCTGCCAGGCAGACAATGAGGGTTCATACCAAAACATTTTATAAAAAGGAAGTCTAAACCTCACTTGGTAGTCATAGGTAGGAAGCCAGTAAAATATATGATTTATTTGGAAACATTTAAAAATGGAGATTTAAAATGCATGTTAAACTAGTCAGCTTGTAGTCATAAGCTGAGATAAACATATTAACAGAAATAGCAAATTTCAGCCCATTCTTTCAATAAAATGAGTTGTTAATATGTAAGTTAATAAGAAGTAAAATTAATACATATTATAATTTGATGAGAAGCAATTTAATTTATTTCTGTTTGAGATCTGCCACTCTTTTTTGACAAATCATTATTTTAATCTTGTAATCATTTGATGTGATTAATCAGCCAATTAACAAAGAAAATATTTTCCACATAAATTAAATGTGTTGGCAAAATGATTATTTCTTTTACACTTTCAGTATGAGTCTGCTTTATATTTTTTATGATTAAGTTGATGAGAATCATATTATCATTCCTCAGTGCCAGCATTCTGTGCCTGAAAGTCTTATTTTGCACTAAATGTTTAACAAGGTCTTTCTGAAGGTAGGGTAAGAAGAAAACCTAAACCTTAGGTGAAATCCATGTAATTCAGCAAAAATGTAATAACAAATCACTGAAAGAGGACCTTTTTCCCAATTCCTGGCTCTGCCACGAGATGTGGACTTTAATCACTTAGTTGATTCCTCTGAACCTCAACTTCCCCATCTGTGACCCTAGAGGATTGTTTAGAAAGTGCAATAATAAAATGTATATGGGAAATACTCCAAAGGATTAGAGTGTCTATTACTACTTAAGTACCTATTACTACTCAGGCCCATTGAGTCGGTGATGCTATCTAACCTCTGCCACCCACTTGTCCTCTTGCCCTCAGTCTCTCCCAGCATCAGGGTCTTTTCCAGTGAGTACATTCTTCACAGCAGATGACCAAAGTATTAGAGCTTCAGCTTCAGCATAAGTCCTTCCAATGAATATTCAGGGCTGATTTCCTTTTGGACTGACTGGCTCGTTCTCCTTGCTATCCAAGTGACTCTAAAGAGTCTTCTCCAGCACCAGCTTAAAAGCATCAATTCTTTGGCACTCAGCCTTCTTTATGATCCAGTTCTCACATCTGTACATAACTTTGACCAGATGGACCTTTGTTGGCAAAGTGATATCCCTGCTTTTGAATCTAGGTTTGTCATAGCTTTTCTCCTAAGGAGCAAACATCTTTTAATTTCATGGTTACAATCACCATCCACAGGGATTTTGGAGCCCAAGAAAATAAAGTCTGTCACTGCTTCAGCTTTCCCCCATCTATTTGCCATAAAGTAATGGGGTCAGGTGCCTGTATATCTATAGTATATGTACTCAGTACGGAAAAAAATCCCTAAAAATTCATCCTATACTATTAGAAATGGATAGAAATGAGATAATTCTAGCAGGTTAGGTGAATGAGTGGGTGGCTTGCTATAGATGCAGATATAGATGTAGTTTTTTAACCTTTTACATAATTTCTCATTCCATTTTACATACCTTATGGGACAAATCTTATTTTTCCTATTTTTAGGTGAAGTTCAAAGTGAAATAAAATCTTCAAAATAACCCAGCTAGTCAGTGACAGAGATGAGATTGAAATCCAGGCGTCCTCTGTTTCAGAATCCTGTGTTCTTTCTCCCTTGCCTCACTGCCTTCTCCTTGTCAGTGCTTGGAACCCACCTGGCCATATACCTGCTAATGCAAGAGACTTCAGAGATGTGGGTTCTATCCGTGGGCCAGGAAGATCCCTTGGAGGAGGGCATGGCAACCCACTCCAATATTCTTACCTGGAGAACCCCATGATCAAAGGAACTTGGGGGCTACAGTCCATTGGTTCGTGAAGAGTCAGATATGACTGACATGACTTGGCATGCATACATGATAAGCAAGAATTATTAATGACTTCCAAAACAATAGAGTCAAAGGTTATTGGGAAAAAGGACATTCACAGGGTCTCCTATTATTGCCACATAGAATACATATTAATTATAAATCCAAAGCATTATTCTGACCTACTTCATTTACCTAATACCATATTGGTTAATTTTGCTTCCAATTTTTCTCATTCTAAACACTGCTGTAAAACACTTTGATACACATAGCTTTGTACACAAACTAGTGTTCTAGAGAGGCAACCTGGCCAGTGGTTAGAAGCAAGGACTCAGGAACTAGTCATAAACCAAGTCTTGGTTCTTTTTTTTTTTCAGTTTTATTTATTTATTTACTTTACAATATTGCATTGGTTTTGCCATACATTGACATCAATCTGCCATGGGTGGACATGTGTTCCCCATCCTGAAGCCCCCTCCCACCTCCTTCCCCATCCCATCCTTCTGGATCATCCCAGTGCACCAGCCCCAAGCACCCTGTCTCATGCATTGAACCTGGACTGGCGATCTGTTTCACATATGATAATTTACATGTTTCAATGCCATTCTCCCAAATCATCCCACCCTAGCCCTCTCACAGAGTCCAAAAGACTGTTTTATACATCTGTGTCTCTTTTGCTGTCTCACATACAGCGTTATCATTACCATCTTTCTAAATTCCATATATATGCATTAATATACTGTATTGGTGTTTTTCTTTCTGGCTTACTTCACTCTGTATAATAGGCTCCAGTTTCATCCACCTCATTCAGCCGTGTGATGTTGGCTGAGGTTTTCATCCCTCTGCACTTCAACTTCACCATTCAGAAATGAAAATAACAATAGTGCCTACATCATAAAGTTGTTGTTGGAATCAGATGAACTTATATATGAAAGGACTTGGACTAGTATCTTCGTCAAGTCAGCACTCTAGGCTGTGTTCTATCTCAACTACTGCCGTTGCTGTTGTTATGGTGTGGTTGTGTCAAGGAAAATACATATTCAGGTTTAATTGCCCATGAGAGCGGCTGCAACAATATGTTTCCACTTTATCACAGCCTCTCTAACTATTTGATATTATCAGATTTTTGTCGTCATTGTTTAAAAAGATTTAAAAAAATCTTTAATTGTTTTAATTTGAAATTTTCTGATTACTAGTGAATTTGGTTTTCTTTTAGTTTATTTTGGCCATTGCTTTTGAGATTCTCTGATTCATCTGTTCATATGTTCTGCTTATTTTTAATTGGACTGCCTTTGTTGTTAATAGGAACTCTTTGTAGACTATACTTGTACAAATTTCAGAGGCAAAGAGAATCAACATCTATACAATACCAAGTGTCCCATCCATGAACACAGTGCCTGTCCTGTTACCAAGGTAGGTCTCTCATTTTATTCAGTGAAGCTGTGTCAAATTTCTCCATAAAGAGCTTTGTTCTCTTCTCTTTTTTCTTTTCTTTCTTTTATTGTTTGATTATTTTAATTTTTTTGGTCTTAATAAGGGTAATTGTTTTTAAAGATTATTGGTTTCTAATTTTGCTGCATTAAAGTCACAGAAAATATTCTGTATATATTTAGTCTTTGAAATGTGTGACATCAATTTTTGTAAATATTCCATGTGCTTGAAAGTTGTATGTTTTCACTGTCATTTAGTTGTAGAGTTCAATATGCATATTATAACATGAAGTTTATATTATTCAGTACTTCCATATGCTTAATGATTTTTCCCTACTTGATTTATGAGTGTCTGAGATGTGTTAAAGTCTCCCATTATGTGCATTATGGCAATACTTTTTCTGATGTACTCCTTTGCTATCTTATTGATGTTTTCTAATATTGTGTAGTTAAAACTTTATTTCTTAAAAATTCTTTATTTTCTTGAATGTTTTGAAATCTGCCATTCTAACATTTGAATCTGCCTCATAGTCTCCTCCTTCATTATTACAAACTTCAAGATAGCTTTGCCATCCTCTTTCCCCCAAATTCCATTAATTGAACTTAATCAGATAGGTTTAGATCTTCAGCACCCCACCCATATCAATAGTTACTCATATTGTTTACCTTCTGAGATGTGAATTTATTAACAGCTCAAGTAGAAATGTAATAAGATGCTCTGCTTTTTCAGACTCATACTTTCATTTGAAAATCCATAAACTGGGTGGAGGAAAGCATGGTATTTGATATATGAATGGTAGGAAGGGGAAAGAGATACAATAAATAAATATGAATAGAGGCACTCCTCAACTTAAGTATAAGCTACATTCCAAGATTTCAATTGACGAATTGATCATGTGGAAGTTAGAGGATACTTGGTCTCCCAAGCAGTAAGTTATTTCCTCAGCTATTCTCAACTGCTAACTAGGAAGCCCCATGTCCTCTGTGTTATCACCTGTTCCTTGGCACATATTTTCCTGGATTTCATTTCTCATAAACATTTGAGAGCTTGTTAATGATGGATTCATTTTAAAGCTCTATTAGGTTTGAGAGTTCGTAGCCAAGCATACTTTTTCCCCATTCAATTACCTCTGTCCTTCACCGGGACTCTCTTATTTTTATATAACCAAAGCCTAGGACATCACATCTGCCTCTTCAGTATTAACAAAGTAGATACTTATTTACTTTTAATTCTATTTCTTTCAAGGAGAAGTCGAAGACTGAGACTGAGAATGTAGAGAATGTGATGCAGGATAATTACACTCAACTGGAATCTTTAAAGAAAACATTGCCCGTGCTACCTCGTCTTTCAACTTTTTAGAGACAAAGCCAAAGATGTTAGAGATATATTTAAAGATCTTCTGATCTTGTCTATTTATTCCACATGAATTTGTCATAGTGATTAGTTGTTGTTGACTTAGTGAATCTGGGCATTGTTTCTACACACACATGAAGCAAGCTTTGGAGGCACACCCTACATATTAGGAAAGGTCTGCACACAGAGTTCAGTGGCATCCTTAGGCAACCTGACTTTATTCCTTCTTACAAGAGCTAAGGGGACATTCTAAACCTAAGGCTTCTTTCCATTAACTGGTTTCTATGAATCTCTTCTGATTTTATGTACATAGGAATCCACATGATGACTATATTAGTTTGCTAGGTCTGTCATAACGTAGACCATAGAAACTTGTCTTCTCACAGCTCTGGAGGCTAGGAGTCCAAGTCAAGGTGTTGTCGGGTTTAGTTTCTTCTGAGGCCTCTCTTCTTAACTTAAAAATGGTCATATTTTCATTGTGTCTTCACATGGCCTTTCTTCTATGTGTGTGTGCATGCCTGGTATGTCTTTGTGTGTCCAGATTTCCTCTTCAATGAAGGACACTGGTCAGATTGGATTAGAACCCTAGTGGGGTTCATTAGAATGCCCTAATGGCTCAGTTTTAACTTAACACCCCTTTAAAGGCCATATCTCCCAGTGTGGGCAGTGCTTGACATAGCAGATACTTGTACTTTGGTCTGGGCAGTAGAAGAAGCATTGCAAAAAGAATTGCATCTAAATGACTTTGGATCAAAGACGATTTGAAGACTAGCCATTTTAGAATGTGATCATTTTCAAGTCTTGCTTAAAACCCCCATTATCTTCCAAAACCCAGCAAAGCAAGTAGTTCAGGATTTCCTTCAGGGAAGTGGGGAGGGAGGCTTATCACTTTGGTCCCTTTAAGTTGGACTGAATAGTGTGGATGAGGCACCATCTTGGCAAGACGGGGGTGGACCAACTGAACAGGTCTCTTCCACTTCAAATTTCTATGGTTAATGTGCTCTTGCTCTGATTTTCTGCATTTTCTAACAGTTTTGAAAATCTCTGCTAATGCAAAAACATTTTACGAAGAGATTGAAAGTAATTATAGTGTCTTTCCTTTTTTTAACCTAGAATATATAATCAATTTCATTTATTTCCCTAGTAAAACATTCACTGCAGGTTTAATCTTTGAAAGACAACTTGATTATCTGTTCTACAGAGCAAGTCAGGAGATATCATTCAATCATAACTTCCTATTATGAAATGTTTATGCCCAGATCATTTTCATATTGAACAAGGGTCTGATTAACACATAACATTTAAGGGTGTGTGTGTTTCACAAAACAAACTGAATAGGTAGCATGTAACATTATTGAAAGTAAATTGATATATTTAGTACCTTTGCTTTAAAAAAATTTATTTTTTTCTCTTCTAGAGCTACATAATGTCCTGAACGTTTTAAATAAAGGGTACTGTTCTGCACTTCAAAACCATGTAATAAAAGCTCTTTGAAAGCAGATTAAATAACTTCCCACATACAGTTAATGTCATGGTACTCTTAAAAAAAGGGGAAGGAACGAATGATGGGAAATAAAGTACACATTCTTATCTGGAAAGTCACCTTAGATTACACTTTTAAAAAAGCTAAGTTCTGTACATATTAAAGTTATTTTGTAAAAGTATAAATGAAAAATTCAACCTAAATTAACATCTAATATATGTGACCTACATTTCCCCAAGCATCCCCAGTCAAGGATCACCCCAGAGTAACAGTGCCTATGCTTAGTTGCTCAGTTATGTCTGACTCTGTGCAACCCTTTGGACTGTAGCCTTCCAGGCTCCCTCTATCCATAGGGATTTCCAGGCAAGAATATTGGTGTGGGTTGCCATTTCCTTCTTCAAGGGATCTTCCTGACCCAGCAATTGAACCTGTGTCTCTGGGTCTCCTGCATTGCAGGCAGATTCTTTACCCAGTGAGCCATCAGGGAGTAATAGTAACAGGTATCAAAGCCCAAATTTCTGGTTTAGGGTTTGCTCTCTCCCCCATCAGCAAAACTGCCAGAACCCCAGCCCCTAGATCCTGCACTCTGATTCAAAGGTGCTAATGAAAGATCACAACATTGCCAGTGTCTCTGTCCCATTTTGTGGGATATGATCTCTGTGCAAATTAGTAACAGATGCTCTTTCTCCAAGCAGATGAAGAGAGGAACCGGATTGCAAGCCTGTTCTGACTCCCTTGGCTGCATGTCCTTGAGCATGGACAACCACCGTGTGTGCAGCAGCCCTGCCAACTCGCCTCTTCTTTGGGCCTGCAGCGTTGGTGCACTGTCTCTTTTCAGCCTACATGACCCGTAATGCTGTGTGACTTTGGTGGTGACAATCTCTGTGAAACCTGTTTCTGCTGCTTTCTGCCATGGTGGCCGCAGCTGTTCTTATTCAATGTCAATAATTTCCATGCTAAAACCATGGAAGAAAGAGTCCTCCACAACTCACGCTGCATCCTTTCTCAAGAACCACACAGCAGAGCAAGTCTACTTGCTACATTTAAGGAATATAGCTTTTGGAGGAGATCAGTGTATTTGTTTTGCAAGAAGTCACCAAATCTTCTTCCTAAGTGTCTATATTAGTTTTCATTCCCACCAACAATGAATGACAGTTCCTGTTGCTCCACATCCTCTCCAGCATTTGGTATTGTCAGTGTTCTGCATTTTGGCCATTCTAATCGGTGTGTAGTGGCATCTCACTGTTATTTTAATTTGCAGTTCCCTCATGACATATGTTGGGCTTCCCAGGCGCCATAGTGGTGTAAAAGAATAAAAATAAAAATCCACTTGCCAATGCAGGAGAGTCCAGAGGCACAGGTTCAATCCCTGGGTCGAACAGATCTCCTAGCATAGAAAGTGGCAGCTCACTCCAGTATTCTTGCCTGGAGAACTCCCTGGACAGAGGAGCCCGACGGGCTACAGCCCATGGGGTCATGAAGAGTCAGACCTGAGTGCATGCACACACTCTGCACCGTATGACCCATGTTGTGGACCATCTTTTCTTATGCTTTTTGCCATCTATGTATCTCATTAATAAGATGTCTGTTAAAGCCTTAGACTCATTTTTTAATTGTGTTGTTTGTTTTAGTATTGTTGGGTTTTAGGAGTTCTTTATTCATTTTGAATGGCAGTCCTT
Source organism: Nanger dama (assembly GCA_917880005.1). Taxonomy (NCBI): domain Eukaryota; kingdom Metazoa; phylum Chordata; class Mammalia; order Artiodactyla; family Bovidae; genus Nanger; species Nanger dama. The sequence continues at coordinate 47,376,752 of CAKJTW010000007.1, forward strand.
TAACAGTATGTCTTTTGCAAATATTTTTATCCAGTCTGTGACTTACATCTCATTCTCTTGATCAGTGCATTTGTTATAGCTCCGTCTCCTGAAGAAAATGACACATATAAGACCAAAATAAAGAGAAAATCTGAGTGAATGCAGCTGTTTAACTCAACTTTGTTCCCTTCCATAGTCTACTTGGGAAGCTAATGGCTTATCTTCCCCATCCCTTACCCCAGAATCATTGAAAACATTGGTCCAAAAGGTCAGGAATCTCAACTTATCTAGTCATTGTCTTTCCCAGAAAGTGTATGAGGTCCTCAGGCAAACAAAATCGTTTCCTTACTTTTACACCAGCCCTCAGAACCTTCTCAAAGATATGGGAACTGAGAGGAATTGGTAGTTTAGCCTTCTGCTCTAAGAGCCTCCCTATAAACTTTTATATGACTTTAGAGGCTAAATAAATAAAGAAACTGTACAAGAATATACTTTACCCAATGATGAAGTGAGGTCACCCTAGATCTGAAGAACAAGATAAAATCAGTCCTTGTATGACTTGAATTAATCCAATGATCTTGCCCAATATTTTGTTAATGTGGATTATATTCTTGCAGCCTCTGCCTTCCAGCCTTTGAGCTTGCTGTGTTCTGTGCGCTGTATGTTTTGCTCAGCATCAACCTAGACAAGAAAATCAGCATTTTCACTGGTCTCCAGACCAAAAAGAGTACCACTAATATAAAAGTTTCTGTTTTTGCTATTCCATTTTTTTATTTCCAAGCTCCTTTTTTGCTCTCTGACTTTTTCTTGTTCTCTCGGCATTTTTAATCACTGTCTTGTTATAAAACTTATACTCTTATCACTCAGAGATTATCAGTGAAAGTGCTTTCTGTTTATTTTTATGGCCTTGACTCTACTCATCTTCAAGTATTAACACTTAGAAGTTAATTGAAGGCTGTGCAGTTATTCTCCATGTGTCTCTCCAGAAATACTCTCCACTCTTTCAAGGCCCAGGAGGCTGACTGCTATAGATCACATCATCTGGGATCCCCAGCTCCCTATTAGCTTCCTATCAGGTTCAACCAATGGAGGCACTGGATTGCAAGTGGTAAGAAAGGAGAGGGAAAAGGAGATTGGTCATCTATTCGCATTTACTCTCTGCCCAGCCATTGTTCTTTCAGTGCCTGTGTTCCTCTATTGCAGGGTTTCTTAACCTTGGCACTGTTGGCATTTGGGGATAAATATTTCTTTGTTGTAGAGTCTGTCCTATGCATCATAGGATGTTTGGCAGCATCCCTGACCTGTTCTTTCTAGATGCCAGTAGCAATTCAATCTCCCGATGTCTCAATCTCAACCAAAAATATTTCCAGATGTTGCCAACATCCATGGGAGAAATTGCCCCTGGTTGAGAACTGTCCTATTGCTGTGGCTGGAACAGCCCTTTTCCACAGTTCCAGCTCAGACTGGACTCTAGTAATAGCACTCTCTCCTCTTGCCTTCTTAGGCCTGCTCCCTTATACCCCACCCTGCCCATCTATAAGAAATCCCTTCACTGTGGCCTCACTTATATGAGTCCTGTTAGTATGTGCCGCCTGTTTTCGACTGAGACCTCATTGTTCCAAGGTGTGTCATGCTAATGGGTGTCTTGTGTTGAGCATGATTTTCACTGGAGGCTCATCTCAGATATATATTTTTATGTCTATGAATTGCTGTCAATGAAGCGATCAGGAGAGATGCGACAATTTGTGTCAGAAAAACATTGCACCAGAAATTTGGAAGCCAGGTCTTAGTCAGCCTAAGCCTACATTCCAGGTGACTTTTCTAGATGGAAAGTCGATCGATGCAACTGACTCAGGAAAGATGACCTTGATGAACTTCACATAAGGCACCACTACCATTTCTCGTCGAGATTTTGTCCACCCCCAGCTTAGGGACCAAGGCCACGTGTCACCTTCCAGACTGTGGACTTCTTAAAGTCATTATCCAAACTAACCTTTTTTCAAATGATAGATTTCATCTTTTACTTTCTAACATTGGAAATCCTATGCTTACACCACGTTTGAACACAACCACAATTATCATCTTCCCCACTGACCCTGTGCCGGGCGAGCTCATGCATGTTGCAGACAGGACCCAGGGTGCTCTTGCTTTTAGCCAGAAGCCACTCTTGCTGGAAACGACTGTGCCTCAGCCTCTTTGATGACCTTTCCATCGCTGTGTCTGAGAACCAAGATAAAATATCTTGTGTTCAAAGTATACCCATCTCAGCCGTGTTGGAAGGATTGCCGGGACAGATGGTCCCTTCGCGAGCTACTGCTCTTCCTGCCCTCACGGCCCCACTGCTGCCACCGTCACACCCTGCGTCATGTCTTCCGTGCGCTTTCTCCTCGTTGCCCTGCCTGCATGTCTCATCCGAGGCACTTGTGTTTCTGATGCTAACACCAAGCTGTTAGCATCCACTTGTTGCCTCTTGAGAGAAGCCACAGCAGCACAGGCCTTCGGGTTTGCTGCTTGCCTGATTGCCGCCAGCCACCATAACGTTGCTTCCACATTGACTACCCCTCTGCTCTGCCTCGTCCACACAGCGCAGGCTGACAGCACCTGAGCCCCACAGACTCTTCTGTGGAAAAACCCATCTTATGGACATTTATCTCTATGAAGCCTTTGATATGTATTTAAAATGAAAGGAATTAAGAGATGGAACTGTCTTTCACCAGAGGCTCTCTAAAAACTACAGAAAAAAAATAAAAGGAAGAAAATGAAAAAAATTATTTTAGCTAAAACTGACCAAATCCATAACAAACAAATGAGTCTTATTTCAGCCTTTTGCCCCTCAAATAACTCCAGGCCAGGATAGCAAAGCAGTCTCTCCAAAGCCAGAAAACTTGCTCAGAGATTTGGCCTTACTTTCTTTATGAAGGACTGGAATTCACCATCCTGAATAGCACAGAAAGAAAACCTGGAATTCTTAGGGTACAAACCAGGTACAGAGCTCATTTACAGCTGATCTCTTCCACACTCCCTACTTTGAATGCAAACCTTTACAAACTAGATTAAGAGCTGAAGTTCAGCATTCTCAGGATTTGCTAAAAGTAAGTACTTGAATGGGCTAAATACCACTTTGCTATTCAGTTGCTTAGTGATGTCCATCTCTTTGTGACCCCATGGACTGCAGCATACCAGGCTTCCCTGTCCTTCACCATCTCCCAGAGTTTACTCAGACTCATATCCATTGTATCAGTGATGCCATTCAACCATTTCATTCTCTGTCATCTCATTTTCCTCCTGCCTTCAATCTTTCCCAGCATCAGAGTCTTTTCCAATTAGTTGTCTCTTCACATCAGGTATCCAAACTATTGGAATTCAGCATCAGTTCTTCCAATGAGTATTCAGGGTTGATTTCATTTAGGATTGACTGGTTTCATCTCCTTGCAGTCCATGGGACTCTCAAGAGTCTTCTTCAGCACCACAGTTCAAAGGCATCAATTCTGTACTCAGCCTTTTTTATTGTCTGGCTCTCACATCCATACATGACCGCTGGGAAAACCATAGCTTTGACTATATGGACATTTGTAGGCAAAGTAATGGCTCTGCTTTTCAATATACAGTATAAGTTTGTCATAACTTTTCTTCCAAGGAGCAAGCATCTTTTAATTTCATGGCTGCAGTCACTGTCCACAGTGATTTTGGAACTCAAGAAAATAAAGTCTCTTACTGTTTCCATTGTTTCACCCTCTATTTGCCATGAAGTGATGGGACCAGATGCTATGATCTTCGTTCTTGGAATGTTGAGTTTTAAGCCAGCTTTTTCACTCTTGTCTTTCACTTTCATTAAGAGGCTCTTTAATTCCTCTTCACTTTCTGCCATAATGTGGTATCATCTGCATATCTGAGGTTATTGATATTTCTCCCAGCAATCTTGATTCCAGCTTGTGTTTCATCCAGCCCTGCATTTCACATGATGTACTCTGCATATAAGTTAAATAAGCATGGCAACAATATACAGCTAACTTCATCTAATTCCCAGGGTTTACTTCACACCAAGAACATGTAAGCATCACTCTTTAGCATGGCCCTGCTTCATAGACTTAGCTTTGAAAGGCAGATTAAATCACCAAGGAGAATACAAGGAATGCATCCCCAGGAGAAGCAGGCAATTTATTTTTAGGCTTTCATCAGTAAAAAGAGCAACATCTCAAATGTGAAACTCTTTGCAACTCAGGAATAAATATAAAAATAGACCCTATTTTTAAAAGGTAATCTGGTTTGTTAATTGCACTGTTAACTCTCTTGTTCTGCAGAGTTCTTATGTCAAATGCCACCCCCACACCCGAGTGAAGGTAACTGCTAGTGGCAGCTCATGAGATCACACAGAATCCCTTTCGAGCTGCAAGCAGAGGCACTGGATCCCAATGAGCAAGATAAGCCATCTTCAGAGCAATCTTCAAATTATTCTGAGCACAGAATTTTCCTGGAGCATAGTGCTAGGAAAACGTGCTTGATTGAGCCTCTGACTTGCTCATGTTATCACAGAAGGACAGGTGTGGTTGTCATGTTTAATATCCTGTAAGAGGAAAGCCCTAGGGCAAGAGTCACAGTGGAAAAAGGTATAATATTAACCCTCATGGAAATTAGATAGTCCTAAAGGAAAGCCAGCACTTGAACTTAATAACAAAGCAGATGTTTCTTATTTTTCATTCCCCTTTGGTTATATTTTCCTGGAATTCTTTGTTCAAGAATCAGGAATCTAGGCACACTTGGCCAATGTTATCTTAGCACAGCTGGCATTAATATCACCTGTGTGTGTGCGCGCGTGTGTGTGTGCGCGCGCCTGTGTGTGTGCGTGTGCGTGTGTGCGTGTGCGTGTGTGTGTGCGTGTGCGTGTGCGTATCCGTGTGTGTGCACACATACACATATGTGTGTGTGTTAGTCATTTAGTCGTGTCTGACTCTTTGTGACCCCATGGACTGTAGCCTGCCAGGCTCCTCTGTCCATGGGGCTTTCCAGGCAAGAATACTGGAGTGGATCTTCCTGACCCACTGGAGTGGATCTTCCTGACCCACTCCTGATCAAACTCAGGTCTCCTGCATTGCAGGCAGATTCTTTACCAACTGAGTTACCAAGGATGCCCCAACATCACCAGTGCCCCAAACTGCTGGAAAATTATTCACAAGAAAAGATTCATATCCACTTTGCTAGAACTCCCAGTTTACTTTTCCTTTTCTAGAAACCTTACGAGCATCAAGAATTTTCACTGCTGGAATGCTGCTGTGACTGTGTGTTTGCAACAGAATACAAGCAACAGTGGTGAGCCAAGGCAGTGCTGGCTGGGAGGGCAGGCGCAGGAGCCCACCTCTCTGGAATTACTCTCACTGTGCTGCTACCTATGAGACTCTGAACAAGCTCTTTAAGGCTCTACTCTTTCATCTATAATGTGGAAGAAATAATAGCACCCATCTCACTGGGCTGTTGTACAATTAATTTTTCCTCCCAAGATCCCCAACCCCCACACTCTCTTTCTTAGCAAATGTCCTGCCATCCATAAAACTGTTCAAGCTAGAAGTCAGAAGGTCCCCCTAAACCGTCCTGTCATTCACACTCCCTAGCCAGTTTGAGATTATGTCTGTCAATTGCACCTCCATGGCAAATCCAGCGTCTCCCCACAGCTCTGGCATCTTGGCCAGTGGTGCTCCCATTTTCTCCCTCTAGCTCTTCCCAGCTTCTCTACCACTGCCTGCCCTTATCCAAGGTATTCCTCTGGCCTGGTTGACACGGGGGCCACCTTCATATGTCTCCCTGCTTCTGCTTTTTACAGGGCTTAGTTACTATTAAGTAGACCTTAAGTACTATTAAGTAGACTGATAATCTGGAAAAGGAAATCCTGCTATTGCCTTGCTTAGAAGCCTCCAGTTTCTCCTACTGCACTGAAAATCCACGCCAAGCTCTTCGCCATCACTCCTGCCTCTCCTCGCGCCTTTCCTCGCTCCCACCCGCTTCCCCTCCTTCCTGGAGCACACTCCCTTCTGGAGCACAGTGCCTTCACACCAGTGTTCTCCTCTGCCTTGAGCTTTGGTCCCTGTCTTAGCCCATTCAGGCTGCTACAACAAAAATACTGCAGACTGGATGGCTAATAATCACATTCATTCATTCCTCACTGTTTGGGAGAGATTTCTAACAGACTTCAGCTTTTGATGAAATTCAGATTCCAAGTTTGATGAAATCTCGCTTCTACATTCATAAGTTCTATCTCCTCCATGTGTCCTCACATGATGGAGGCTCTGCATGGGCTCTCTTTTATAAGGGCATTCATTAATCCCTTCCATGGAGGAGCTAATCATTTATGATGTCATCCCCTCCCAAAGGCCCCACCTTCGAATACTATCACATGGAACACATAGAGCAGCCCTCAGACCCGATGTGACCCTGTGTGAATCAGATCTCTGCTCAGCACAGCCTGTTACCAGAAGCCTTCCCCAACCACACAGTCTAAGTAGACCATCGTGATTTCACTCGCTACCTTTGCCTCCTGCTATTTATCAGAATCTAAATCTGTCTTGTCTAATTAATCCATTACCCACTCCCCCAGTAGGAAACAGCGCCTTAGAGAACAGCAGTCCAGTCAAGTGTTATTCAGTAGCCCTCCTCCCAGAGCCCCTAAACAGTGCCTCGAGGCACAGCAAGATTTGTTGTAGGAGCACATAGAAAATGGTTTGTATGCAAGTACTTAACAAATGTGGAGGAGTTTATGTTGATTAAGAATACTTTTTTTTTCTTTTATCCCAGTCAGTTTTGTTGGCAAAGTTTAAATTTAAAATCAATTTTTGTATTTTTTATAATAGTAACATCAGTGATTTGAAGGAAGGGGAGGCAAGAAACGGCCCCCTGAGAGAGGCTGAACCTTTGCAGCAGGTCTCAAAGGCTCCAGAGTTATTATTTTGCAAAGGGAATTTATAATAGGACCTGTCACTAGAGAAACAGTGAAACTTAGATTTATATCTTCCATTTCATTCCTTTTCTGGGTATTCAGCATGGTTCAACCATTGAATACTTAACTCTAAATTCCAGATATGTTCAGGTTAAATCCCTTAGATATAAAGAAAATCACCACCAACTGCTCCACTTTCTCCACTGTACAATAGACCCTTTTCATAGAAAAACTAGCCGTGAACAGAAGACCGTAATAGACATTGCTCCACACAGAAGGCTAGTAGGCACATGAAAAGATGCTCAATATCACTCCTTATTAAAGAAATGCAAATCAAAACCACAATGAGGTACCACCTCATACCAGTCACAACGGTCTTCATGAAAATGTCTACAAATAACAGATGCTGGAGAGGGTGTGGAGACAAGGGAACCCTCCTACGCTCTTGGTAAGCTGGTACAGCTACTGTGGAGAACAGTATGGAAGTTCCTCAGAAAACTGAAAATAGAATTACCACATAATCCAGCAATCCCACCCCTAGAAATAAACCTGGACAAAACTATAATTCAAAAAGATACATGCACCCCTATGTTCATAGCAGCACTATCACAGAAGACCAAACATGGACACAACCTAAATATCCTTTGACAGATGAATGGATAAAGAAGATGTGGTACATATACACAATGGAATACTACGTGGGCATAAAATAGAAAAATATAATGCCATTTACAGCAACATGGATGCAACTAGAGACTATGAAACTAGTGAAGTAAGTGAGAAAGAGAAAGGCAAATACCATATGATACCACTTACATATGGAATCTAAAATATGATACATATGAATCTATCTACAAAACAGAAACCGACTCATAGACATAGAGAGCAGACTTGTGGTTTCCAAGGGTGGTGGTAGGGGAGAGGGATGGTCTGGGAGTTTGAGATTGGTGAATGCAAACTATAACAATTAAAATGGATAAACAAGAAGATCGTAATGTAGACCTTGTTGTTTAGTTGATAAGATGTGTCTGATTCTTTTGTGACCCCATGGACTATGGCCCACCAGGCTCTTTCTGTTCATGGGATTTCCTAGGCAAGAATATTGGAGTGGGTTGCCATTTCTTTCTCCAGGGGATCTTTCCAACCCAGTGATTGAACCCGCATCTCCCACACTGGTAGACAGATTCTTTACCACTGAGCCACCAGAGAAACACAGGGAACTATAGTCAATATCCTGTGATAAATCATGTGGAAAAGAATATTAAAAAGAATATATTATATATGCATATAATTGAGTCACTTCATTGTACAGCAAAGATTGGCACAACATTGTAAATCAACTATATCACAATCAAAATTGATCAGTCAATCAAATCCTGCCATTATGAACACAAGAACAACAACAAAAGATACTATCATTCCTTGGAGGCTAGGGATTTTATCAAGATTTCTTGGTGAGCAAAACTGATATGTGCACTGATAAGTTAAACTCAGTGTTTCTCTATAAATAGGGAAGCAATTTGGTTGAATAAAGTAGATTGGTACATTGAACCTTTTTAATTGTTTTATGTGGAAAAATTTCCTGACAGGTTCTTTAGCATAACTGGTACATAAAGTTATATCTGTGGTGCAGAGCTTGTCTCTCAATAATAATCATAATATAGTTGGAAACTAGTGATCCAGTCAGTGACTACGTCAACATAACCTTTTTGAAAAGAATTACGATTTATAATATATATATGTCTATGGTTTCTTCAGAATCTAAGTTCATATTTTATGTGACTGGGCAGCCTTTTGGAAGGACTGTTGTTGTTGTTTAGTCTCAAAGTTGTGTCTAACTCTTGGCAACCCCATCAACTGCAGCACGCCAGGCTTCTGGGTCCTTGACTATCTCCCAGAGCCAGCTCAAACTTGTGTCCATTGAGTCAGTGATGCCATCCAACCATGTCTTCCTTTGTCATCCCCTTCTCCTCCTGCCTTCAATCTTTCCCAGCATCAGGGTCTTTTCCAGTGAGTCAGCTCTTTGATCAGGTGGTCAAAGTATTGGAGCTTCAGCTTCAGCACCAGTCCTTCCAAAGAATATTCAGGGTTGCTCCCTTCCAGTTCCATAGATAGAGCAAGTCCATTTTAAAAGAATTCCAAATAAGGAGATTTAGAGTAATATTTGACTATGTAATTGTATGTACACAAATAAGACATTCCTGTCATCAAGAAGCTTACTAGTCACTAAGAGATAAATGTTCAAACAAACAGAGTAGAAATGTTATTTAAGGCCAATTTTCAAAAGCAGAGACATTACTTTGCTGACTAAGGTCCGTCTAGTCAAGGCTATGGTTTTTCCCGTGGTCATGTATGGATGTGAGAGTTGGACTGTGAAGAAGGCTGAGCACCAAATAATTGATGCTTTTGAACTGTGGTGTTGGAGAAGACTCTCGAGAGTCCCTTGGACTGTAAGGAGATCCAACCAGTCCATTCTGAAGGAGATCAGTCCTGGGTGTTCTTTGGAAGGACTGATGCTAAAGCTGAAACCAGTACTTTGGCCACCTCATGCGAAGAGTTGACTCCTTGGAAAAGACTGATGCAGGGAGGGATTGGGGGCAGGAGGGGAAGGGGAAGACCAAGGATGAGATGGCTGGATGGCATCACGGACTTGATGGACGTGAGTCTGAGTGAACTCTGGGAGTTGGTGATGGACGGGGGAGGCCTGGCGTGCTGCGATTCATGGGGTCGCAGAGTCGGACACGACTGAGCGACTGAACTGAACTGAACTGAGCATAATTCCTAGTGAGAGATGAGCAGACATAAAAGTCAGACTCAGCAAAGGCTTCCTGGGGAATGAAAAGTGAGCTGAGACTTGAATGCTAAGTGGCAGGACAGGAGCAGAAAAAGAGGGTGGTTTCCAGCAGAAAGGGAACAATGTATTTAGGGGAGGTAAGGGCCAGCACAAAGGATTTATACTACCTACAAACGGTGTAGGTTTTCTTTTAGGCAAATAGAAATATTAAACTGAGAAGCATAGACATACACAGATTTCTGTTTAAGAACAGGACTGTCCAGTAAAACTGTCTGTGATAATGGAGATTGTTCTGTATTTGCACTATTCATCATGATGGTCATTTGCCCCTGAGTAGCGACTGAGTACTTGAAATATGACTAGTGAGACTGAAAAAAATGAACTTTTAATTGGATTAGGTGTATGCTGAGAAACAGCATATGGCTAGGGGCTACAGTATTATTGCAAATTTTGAAAGCTACACCTCACCCATATTTAAGGTTAGGTTGCAGATATGAGCTATAGCAAGAAAGCCCTAACGCAAGTTATTTTGAAAGTCCAGGAGACTGTACTGTTGAAGACTGAAAAAGGGTAGCAGTAGCTGAGAAGTAAAGGATGGGGTGCCTCACCAGGTAGGCCAGGTAGACTTGTGCCCTCAGCTCCTGGGCTCAGCCACACCAGTGCAGCCAATAGAAGACATTGGCACTGAGGGATTGATTGGATACGGATAAGAAACAAATGCTAAAAATGAAATCTCTTCCAGGCTGGTTAATAACACATTTTCTTCTCTTCAATATATATAGGAAAAGGAGTGGAAAAGGTTAAGCCTTTCTCTAACTTAAGAATTTGCATACTCGGTCTCCAAAATATGGGAGAGGGAGAAAAGGGTGCCCATTGAAAGAAGAGAGCAGTTTATAGCTCCTCTGAGACAGTGAAGGGCACTGGGATAGGTCTGTACGAGTCCTGCAGGGAGAGCCCTCCGATCCTGCTCTTCCAAAGTGCTCTGGAGAGCAGCAGGGCCTCGTGGGAGGAGATGATAAGTGAGTCCAAGAAGGTGGACGTCAGGCCCTGGTGCATTCAGCTTCAATAAAGACTTCTGCTTCCAAGTTCTAACTTACCAGGTGGCGCTAGTGGTAAAGAACCATAAGAGATACTGGTTCAATCCCTCATTGGGAAGATCCCATGGAGGAGAGAATGGCAACCCACTCTGGAATTTGGCGTAGAGCTCCAAAATGAGTTGGCAGGACTGCGTTCTTTTCTGGCAGTGCTGGGGAGAATCTGTTTCCTTGCCTTTTCCAGGCCTCTAGAGTCCACTTTCATTCTTTGACTTCATCCGCCTTCCGCCTTCACCCCTCCCTCCCCCTCTTTTGCTCCTTTTCCCTCTCTCTCTCCTTTTTTCCCTCTCCTCTCCACTACTGTTGTCATATCTTCTCTTCTGACTTTCACCCTTTTGCCTCCTTCTCATAAGGATTCTTGTGATTACACTGGGCCCAGGCAGCTATTAGTGAGCCCAGATAACCTCTCCATCTTAAGATCCTTGACATTTGCAAAGTCCCTTTTACCATGTAAGGTAACATCACTACAGATTCTGGTTTCAGGGTGTAAATATCTTTAGGAGGCTATTATTCTGTTTATTATACCAACCTACACGGATAAAATCTTATTTTAATAATTGATGAGAAAGCATGTAAATTTTTCATTGCATTAAAATTAAGTTATATCAATATACTTGATGCATTTTAACTAGGTAAACCTTTTTAAGTAGGTAATTTATAAGTAAGTAAACCTTTTTCTAGGACTTAAATATTGTTTAAGAGCTAAAGCTTCAGCTCCATCAACATTTATAATGTTAGCATTTGATTTATAATGGTTGACTCTTTTCCCTTCACTTTTAAAAAAGTATTATTTATTTTTTAAATGGAGTACACTGTTGTGTTACTTTCTGCTACACAACAAAGTGAATCAGCTTGTGTGTATACATATACTCCCTCCCTTTTGAGCCTCCCTCCCTTACAGTTCAGTTGGTAAAGAATCCACCTGCAATGCAGGAGACTGGGGTTTCATCCCTGGGTTGGGGATATCCCCTGGAGAAGGAAATGGAAACCACTCTAGTATCCTTGCTTGGAAAATCTCATGGACAGAGGAGCCTGGTGGGCTGCAGTCCATGGGGTCACAAAGAGTTGGGTTTACTTACCCACCCCTGCATCCTACACCTCTAGGTCATCATGGAGCACCAAGCAAAGCTCCCTGAGCTACACTGCTATTTCCCACCAGCTATCTATTTTACACATGGTAATATACGTATGTCAATGCTACTCTCTCAATGTTCCCTTCATTTTTACATTAACTAAATTGTATAAAATTAAAGAGGTCAGATTTCTCAGAGCCTCCATTTCCTCCAGTGTAAGATCAGGGAATTGTATCGGTCCATTTCTGAGGTCCCATTCAGCTAGAATCTTATCTGTACTGTTTCCTGATATTCTAATTTACATTCAGAATTACTCTTTTAAAACCAGCAGAAGTTCTGGTTTCTCCCTAGAGCTGCAAAAGCCAGACTTTGTTTTTGATTTGGATTTTACTCTGTTCTATGTGCCTAAAGCAGCCTAACAGAGTTTATCATTGGGGACTAGAAAAACAAAGCATAATTCAATTTTACCCATATCCACTCATAAATAAAAGGCACAAACTTTATAACTAGCCTGATAAATAACAGCTCTCTTGGACTGGTTTCATAGCAAATAATGATATACATATCACTTATGGTAGGTTATAAGAGATGTTATATTTGCATAAATCCTAAGGGTACGAGTCATCATCCAAAATGTTGAATTGCTTTCCTGTTTCTCATAGTGTCATATTTCACTAGAAACACTAAGCTTCAAGTGAATGTTCAGTATTTCACACTTCCTGGAAATCATTTAAATGGAATACTAAAGGAGGCAAACTTTTTAAATGTAGGAGTTTCTGTTTATATTTTTATTGAGCAAGGGGCTTGAGTGGAAAAAATACCATTGTGGACACTTGCTACTTAAAATCTCAAGCTATTAGTCTAAAACTAGTAGGGAGGCATCAGAACTCATCAGTCACTAGAGTCATCGTTTGCTGTTGCCCGTTGTGCATGATTCTCAACTTCATTGGGAACGTGTCTAACTTGGCCTGATAATAGGACGCATGCAAACTGGCCTGGGTGCTGGCCCCTGTGCAGATACTGGTCCTCTGTAGCACCTTCTTCTTTCTTACCTGTGTTACTGCCTATTGGCAGCTATGGGCTGTTATAATATGATTTATATTAAGATACGTATGTTTGGTCTTTGTTCACTTTTCTTGGCACAGAGCTCCTAAAACCTTGGTATTTTCCTGGGATAGCACCACAAAGGTGCCTTCTGTTAATGAGCTGATTCTTGGTGGTGGTTTAGTCTCTAAGTCATGTCTGACTCCTGCGACCCCATGGCCTATAGCCTGCCAGGCTCCTCTGTTCATGGAATTCTGCAGGCAAGAATACTGGAGTGGGTTGCCATTTCCTTCTCCAGGGGATCTTCCCGACCAAAGAATCGAACTTAGGTCTCCTGCATTGCAGGCAGATTCTTTACTACCTGAGCTAGAAGAAATGCAGGCAGATTCTTTACTACCTGAGCTAGAAGGGAAGAGCCAACCCAGCTAAAGATGGGCGCTGACTGCCAGGAGAGACAACCATGTGCTTAGGGGTTGGAACTTTCACTTCCACTCTCCTTATTTCCAGAAAGGGGAGGGACTGGAGGTTGAATCAATTGGCAATGGCCAATGATTTAATCAATGATGCCTATGTAATGAAACGTACAAAAAACCTCAGAAGAATATGTTTGAGAGCTTCCAGGCCAGTGAGCCAGAACGTTTTTCTATGCCACTGTGCCAAGTCCCAAACACCACCAGGACACACACTCCTTTGCTTGGAACTTCACCTTCTGTATCTCTTCATCTGACTGCTGATTTGTGTCCTTTAACATCCTTTCTAATAATCCAATAATAAGGTAATGATCTAGTGAGTAAACTGGTTTCTTGAATTCTGTGAGCTGCTCTAGCAAATTAATCAAACCCAAGGAGGGGGTCCTGAGAACCTCCTCCAGTCGGTCAGAAGTACAGGTAACAATCTGGACTTGCCATTGGCCCCTGAAGTGGAGGAGAGCTGGTGGGACTGAGCTCTTAATCTGTGGAATCTGACACTATCTCTGGGTAGATAGTGCCAGAACTGATTTGAATTTTAGACACACAGTTGGGGTTGGAAAATTCCTTGGATGTGTGGGGGAAAGCTCCACATGTTGGAAATGGTGACCAAGATCTTTGCCATTAACCTCTTTCTAAGAAAGTTCCTGTGTTCACTTAGAATTCACACTTTAAACAACCCAATTGTGACAATTCTCTCTCTCCAGCAAGACCCAATACCAACTGTCTTGTTCCCTCACAGCAGTGTCTCCTTATAGGTTATTTAGTTTATATTTCTATGATATGTCAATGAATATTGAAAGCAAAAGGAGAAGGAGGTGGCAGAGGATGAGATGGTTAGATAGCATCACCGACTTAATGGGCATGAATTTGAGCATACTCCAGGAGATAGTAAAGGACAGAGCCTGGCACGCTGCAGTCCATGGGGTCACAAGGAATGGGACACAACTCAGTGACTAAACAACAACAATATTTAAATATCTTTAATATTCATTGCATGTGATCTTTCTAGTTGGTTCTCATTATTCACTCAGCTCAGTTGCTCAGTTATGTCCAACAGTTATTGAATACTCACTTCATGTCAGGTACTATGCTAAGCTCTAGGATACAATGGTAGGCAAACTGAATAGCACCCTATTCTCACAGTTCTTACATTTTAGCAGGAGAGACAGAGATATTAATCTTGGGATTATACAGTCACATTTTAAAATTACAATATCATGCTAAGAATAATGTGTTAAACCAAGGCAATGATGGAAGAAACAGGTTTTTTAGAATGTATAAATTCGTATCAGTAATAGAATGCTTTTATAAACATCAAGTCTTATGTGAATTTGAGCATCCATGTGACTTCGCTGAGAGTTCTTTCTCTAAATTATTTAATTGCAAAGGGAATTTGGCACAACAGGGAAAATTCAATAGCTTTAGAAGCAGCACAGGAAAATAATGATTAGCAAGTGACATTTGCCCAAGATTTCAGGTCTGTTATGTACTGATATGTGGCACATCTTAAACATCCTGAAATTGAAAGTTCTAATCAGGTATGATAGGATAGGAAAGGTTAAATGCTGCCATTTTCTTATACATACAAGAGTAATTATAGAGATGTCTCATTTTCCTACCCACCAGCAAAGTTTTTATATCTGTTACCAAATAAGCCTTTATCTGAATCCATCTGCTTGGCTCCAGGACATATGGTAAAGCATTTTCACTGGGACTGCTCTTTCTCGCTGTAGGTCACAAGAGAAAAAGGCAAAGAGGTTGCTACTTGGGCAGTGTCAAACCTATGCCTGTGAGGAGAAGAGTATTTGTGTTAAAGCCTACACTAAAGTATTGGGACTTTTCATGTTAAAAATAAAACTTTGGTACTGGGTGAAATTTTTATTTTTGCTATAAGTTTATTCTTATTCTAAGAATTCTAAAGATTTAAAGCCAAATTCTTTTCTGGCCACAAATACCCAACCTCCAACCATAAGCAATACCTACCACTGCTTTACCCTATGGAGAGGATATGAGGAAAAGGAGGAAGTCTGGAACATTTACTGAAGTTTCCCAAGAAACTTTACTGCAAACATGCAGATCCTATTAGATACACAGGTAACTGCGAAGGACACCATCACATTTCCTTTTTGCAAACCGTACCCTCTTTCATAGCTATCTCAAATTCTACTTTCTATAAGAAACATTTTCTCACTACCCCAACAAGGACCTGTCTTCTGAACTTCTGGATCACTCACTGTTTGTCTTTTGTGGATACGTGGAATAATGTGCTGCCTATGCCTTCTTTTTAGAAATAGAACTAGAAGTAATAAAAAGTAAAACCGAAAACAAAAAGCACCAGTGACCTAGAGTCCAGCTAGAATATAAGCCTATTGAAGTTAAGAGTCATATCTGTGAAATTTCTCTACCCCCAGCTGACAGTCCATGGCCTGGACATAGGAAGTGCTGAGAAATATGTCTGCAGTTATTAATTAGGAGAGTGAGAGGTAGATGGGAGAAGAGGAAGAAAAAGAAGAAAATCTGAAGAGAGAAGAAAAGAAACAAGAGCGAGGAAGAGACTGATATGCAGACAGACATACATATAATCCCCCCCACCTAGAGCCCAGCTTACACCTCCACCAGTGTTTCTTTTCTGAGCCATAGTGTATCAGCATGTCTCATTTAACATCATTTCTTCCATCTATAAATGGGGATAATGATATTACTTACATCAGAGTCTCCTATAAGGATAAAATAAGTCATAAAATCAGGATGCCCAGTACTTTCAATGAACGTTAGGGATTTTAAAAATTATTTTAATCTGATTCTTTGTAAAAGAATGGTATTATTAGTCATATGAGCTAACATGTCTAGGATTGGGGGAAAAGATTCACAAAAAAATTATAGGACCAGAAGGAAGTTGATGAATGATAGAAAGACAAAGGTAGAGCATTCAACCATTAAGAAGAGAGAAAGTGAACTTAGGCCTATGGAGCAGAATATTGCCAACTTACAGTAGTTGGTTTATTATTGTTACTATTTATTTATAGATAATCAGGAGTCAGAGCTGGAGTGAGGAAGATTGCATGGGGAGACAGTTTTAAGGCTACTTAGTTATGCCCTGTCATTCTGGAAATATGGAAGACCAGTGGATGGAATAGTTGTCAGCAATACAGAAACATAGAGTCATTAGACATGTTTCCACATGGGTTTGGATGAGCCCCTCCAGGCACCACGGCTGACAAACAGGACAGGAAGAATGGAAGAGTTTTTGTATCTAGTGCTGGGTGTTAGGATCTCAACAGTCAACACATGACACAAATATCAAAACTGGTCTTATTTTTTCAGGTGCAAAATTCTGATGCTGGTTTATGTAGATACTCCACTCTCATGGAAGTGGAGCATAATTGCCTACTCTTAAATGTGGGCTGTCCGTTGAGACTGACTTCCAAAGAATATAGCAAGGAAAGGAGGAAAAATGAATATCTTTATGCTGGAGAAACCTGACCAGTGCTATCTCAGCCGGGTAATCAAAATTAACATTATCGATCATAAGGCAATTTGTGGTTGGTAATTTGTATATTTGACAAGATATGATGAGATTGTCACTGTGGTCTTCATTCCCCAAATCCATGATTCCAATCTAATCATGAGGAAAACATCAGACAAATCCCATTTGAGGGACATTCTTCATATAATTAGCCAGTACTCAAAACAGTCAGGTTCACCAAAACCAAAAAAGTTTGAGAAACTGTCACAGCCAAGATGAGCCTAAGGTGATGTCATCATTCAGTTCAGTGTCAGCTCAGTTCAGTCGCTCAGTCGTGTCCGACTCTTTGCGACCCCATGAACTGCAGCACCCCAGGCCTCCCTGTCCATCACCAATTCCTGGAGTTCACTCAGACTCACGTCCATCGAGTCCGTGATGCCATTCAGCCATCTCATCCTCTGTCGTCCCCTTCTCCTCCTGCCCCCAGTCCCTCCCAGCATCAGAGTCTTTTCCAATGAGTCAACTGTTTGCATGAGGTGGCCAAAGTACTGGAGTTTCAGCTTTAGCATCATTCCTTCCAAAGAAATCCCAGGACTGATCTCCTTCAGAATGGACTGGTTGGATCTCCTTACAGTCCAAGGGACTCTCAAGAGTCTTCTCCAACACCACAGTTCAAAAGCATCAATTCTTCAGCACTCAACCTTCTTCACAGTCCAACTCTCACATCCATACATGACCACTGCAAAAACCATAGCCTTGACTAGACGGACCTTTGTTGTCAAAGTAACATCTCTGCTTTCTAATATGCTATCTAGGTTGGTCATAACTTTCCTTCCAAGGAGTAAGCATCTTTTAGTTTCATGGCTGCACTCACCATCTGCAGTGAATGCACCATATCCAGGATGGGATGGTAGATCAGAAAAGATGTCAGGCAAAATTTAAGGAAACACATGTAAAGTACAGGCTTTAGCTCCTTGATAATGTGTCAATATGGGTTCATTAATTGTAACAATTGTACTGCACTAATGCAACATATAGCAATGCGGGAAACTGGCGATGGGGTGTGTAGAAGCTCTCTGTACCAACTTTGCAATATTTTGTGACTATCAAACTGTTCTGAAACTAAAAACTTCATTGAAAAAATGAAAGTCACGGGATGGTAGACCGTTCAAGTGACAGATGTTTCTACTTAACTTCAGTTTCACTCCAGTGCTGTTATACCAGTGGTTTCCAACTTGAGTGTGTATCATAATCACCTTATTAAAGAGATTATTAAAGAGATTGAAAGCCCCTCCTTCCCTAGGTAAGACTGTGGTAGGGCTTGAGGATTGTCATCTCTAACAAGTTCCCGGGTGATGTTTGTAATGCTAGTCCATGGACTAAAACCAATGCTATACAAAATCAGTCCCAGAATTCAAGGCAAGTTTTTGTTCGTGGCTCTTTGTCAGTGAGCAAGATAAGTTGGCTTTATTTTAATGTATTTCCTCCTCTAGTGTTCAAAGTGTTGATGCTATAATGACTGGTGTATAATAATTTCAGCATAATTCCAGTTGATATTGTGTTATTATCCTGTATACATTTTTGGTAATCAGTAAATGCTGTTCTTAATTTAGTTTTTAAAAGTTATTTACAACAAGGAAGTGGAAAGTTCCAAATGAAGTGAAGTTGTATCTGCAAGTCTTCAAAAATGCAATGAAAAAAATCATAAGGGGTCTTTGGAATTTGTTGCCTGAAAAGTACATGTTCTTGAACTAAGAAAAACAAAAAAGCCAGAGTGTTCTATGTTTGGATGTTTTGCTTGCAATTTTTGTCAGGATGAATTCAGAAAGAGGAGTGTAGGAGAGCTTATCAGTTTGACAAATATTGGAGGATTCACAGCAAAGAATTGGATTTGTCTTGTTCATGATTTTGCTTGTGTGTGTGGCAAGGGCAAGGGTGGGGGGATAGGAGGGAGGAGGTGGTCAGGATGAGTGTTTGCTTAAGAGAACTGGCATGAAGCTATCGATGCCCTGCTTTGAAGCATCTTCCAGAACTATTTACGATTTAGGAAGGAATGACAATATCCATGTCACTTCCTTAAGTGGACTACACAATTGTGAAGAGAGTCTAAAAAGGAATTTCAGGTTAAATAAAAACAAACAAAAAAAAATCCTGGGCTTATGACATTTCAAAACAACTGGATTTAGTAAGGATAGATCATTGAAAATCTTTGACAGGTGTGTGAGTTCTCGTGCATTTCGAAACCTAAAATGTTTTGAAATTTAGTGACTTTAGTAATTATAGGGGAGAACCTGGTATGTCACTGTTTATTATTACACTGATCTGGATCCTTTGTGCAAAAAGTTGAAGCTCACAAGGCAGGTGCTAGTCTTTTCTCTCAACAGGCAAGGTGGTAAAGAGCGCCCACCCTGTGTTTGATCTCACAGTTTGCTGCCAATTTCTGCGATAGTTACTGAATTCAAACTGCTCACTTCAGATGGCAGCCTGCCATCCCTACTCAGGCCATGTGCAAACTCTGACCCGGGCTTCTCTTCCGGCAGGACCTGTGTTTCCTCCACCAGAACTGCAGCAAATGCTCCCAAGAGCAGTAGCTCGGGTGTGAGGAGGGAGCAGCCGCGCTGCGGGGGTGGAACCACTCAGCTCATTCACCTGCAATGGAGGCAGCCGCTGGGAAGGAGTGAAATAGCAGGAGGAAAAAATAGCAGCTGTCAACAGAGCGACTGACAGCTAGGGCTGTCAGAAGTCCTCCCCCAGCCCTTCATACCCAGCTTACCTAATAAAAATAATACAGAAAGCAATGGAGAAATAATCCCCCATCTTTTAGGAGAGCTGATCCTTCAAACTGAATAGCATTCCTTGTCTTTTCTCTGAGTTTCTAGGATTCGACTCTCCTTTTTTATACTCTTCTTGGTCCTCTCTGTTCTATGTGGTTTCTTCTCTTTTGGTGCTGTATCTTTCAGTTCAGTCGCTCGGTCATATCCGACTCTTTGTGACCCCATGGACTGCAGCACGTCAGGACTCCCTGTCCATCACTAACTCCCAGAACTTGCTTAAACTCATGTCCATCGAGTTGGTGATGCCATCCAACCATCTCATCCTCTGTCGTCCCCTTCTCCTCCTGCCCCCAATCTTTCCCAGCATCAGGTATTTTCCAGTGAGTCAGTTCTTTGCATCAGGTGGCCAAAGTATTGGAGTTTCAGCTTCAGCATCAGTCCTTCCTATGAATATTCAGGACTGATTTCCTTTAGGATGGACTAACTGGATCTCCTTGCAGTCCAAGGGACTCTCAAGAATCTTCTCCAACACCACAGTTCAAAAGCATCAATTCTTTTGGTGCTCACCTTTCTTTATGGGCCAACTCTCAAGTCTATACATGACTACTGGAAAAACCATAGCTTTGACTAGACGGAATTTTGTTGGCAAAGTGATAGCTCTGCTTTTTAATATGCTGTCTTTATGCTGTTTATCTTTAGGCCAGGAAAATAACCGGATTATTTGATGGTAAGCATTTAGCAACTTATTTTCTTCTCTTACACGTGGTTGCTACAGTTAGTGACACGGGTTCAGTTCTTCTTTTGTCTGGTTTTGCTCCCTTCAATTTTCTTTGGTCGTTTTTAACGTAGTATACATCTCTGCGTGCCCACCCTCCTCATTTGTACTTTCTGGCTCCCCCTGCTTTTCTGTGTTACTAGGCACTGTAAAGGTATATCACTATATTCCTGTCCAGAGCCTCTGGCTAAGCCCTTTGCTCACCTCCTCCACCAACTTAGAAAAAAAAAAAAAAAAGCTATGTCTATTTTTTTTGTTTCAGCATTAAAGTTACTGCCTTTAGAAGTTATAGTCAGATTTCCTACTTTTTACCAATTAAAACCAGCTTCTGCTTATGAGTAAACAACACATTTATATGCCAGTGTTTGGGTTGTGCTAGCTTCCTTGGGTGTAGGACTATGGTACAAGCAGATGCCATCTCTCAGGAGCCAGAGGTGAGAACCTGAAATCTGCAGAAATTTCTCTGCAGATCTATGATTGACTAACAGAACTGAAGCATCCTGATATTAGAGGACAAATTTGTACTCGGAACCAGAAGGAGGCTTCTACTGGGTTCTTCTTTCATGTGTTAGGTATGTAACATTAGTGTCCTAACCTTTTAGACACTTTTTTTCCAAATGGAAATAGTACTTGTCTTGTTGTCATTTCAAGGTTGCCATGCACATGAAAGGAGATGTTGTGAATGAAAACAATTTGCAAACTGTAGACGTTCCTGTGAGTGTAAACGGAACAGATGCAAACTTTATTCTCTTTTAAAGAGCTTGCTAGTACACACTTGATTGTGTTATAAGTGTTGTTAACATACTTTTATGGTGCCTGCTTCCTCCACTCGGATGCCAGGCCCCCTGGCTGCCTCTCTGTGGGTGCACTCACCCTGTGGCTTCTCCCTTCCCGGGAGGAAAGCTGAGGTCACTGAGTAGACTCCTCAAGGCCCAGTGGCCCATGCCTAGATCAGAGCCCGGCCTAAATCCCAGCCTCCGGTGGGGTGTGGTCTTGGGCAAGTGCCCCAGCTTCTCCAGAGTTGAGCTCCCTTGTCTGTAAAACTAGGGCAATTGTTCAAGGATCTTAAGAGACACTACGTTCAACTTCTAATCAGTGTTCCATAGCTAATGTTGAACAGGTC
The DNA here is from genome assembly GCA_917880005.1 of Nanger dama. Taxonomy (NCBI): domain Eukaryota; kingdom Metazoa; phylum Chordata; class Mammalia; order Artiodactyla; family Bovidae; genus Nanger; species Nanger dama. Next base: position 47,398,269 of record CAKJTW010000007.1, read on the forward strand.
ATAACCATGTTGCCATGTTTTATACATGAAAACAGCAAACAGTCAACAGTGAGAAGTGAGGCCTGTAATAAGGCCCAGAAGGTCCTCAGATAAGGTCCTTGATGAATCAGAAACTGTATCTCAAGCTCCAGTGTTTAAGCTTTGGATCTCTTTCTCTCCTGGGCTGTTTATGAAGATTCCCTGTTCCCCGTTAAGATGGGCATTCCCAGGCCTTAAACTTGAGTTTCCTCCTTGATGACAATGGAAAAGATACAGGATTAACATTGATCGGTCCTGGGATCCTGAGCTGGGATTTCCAACCTGTTTGGAAGGGTAACTCTGAAAACTTAACAGTGCCTCCCATTGCTGTTAGCAGAGCGGGCTGGAACCCCACTGAGCACAGCACAGTGAGATGTGAATGATTACTATTACTCAGTGAAACAAAGAAATGGTTTGAGATGACAAATGTGTGAGAGCTGTGCTCCACACTGCTCTTAATCAACAGGGCAAAAGGCCAAATGACAGAACTCCTCTTAAAGACTGACAGTGCCAAATAAGCCTCCTTGACAAGTCTTCCTCTGTCAGTTGTAGGCAAATTAGCAAGTTCAAATAGGTGGCAACTATTCCTGTCTTGCCAGCCATGGTGATTCTCATGCTCTGTGTGATCCTTTTAACTACTTGCCTGATGGAAATGCCTGAAGGCTGTATCATCCCTCCAGAGTATCATTAAAAGGAGAAGGACGTGTATCCACGCCTGCCAATCTGCCCCTTCAGAGGTGGGGTTTGACTGGCAGGTGACACTCTTCTTCACAGTATGAGTGAAGCCCAGAACCAGCTCCTGGCCTTTACAGGAAGTGAGAGGAGCTCAAGTCATCAAGTCATTTTAAAAAGAGGCCATTTTCCCAAATGAGAGAGCCTGCTGCCGGCTCTTCTCAATTTCCTTATATTCCTGGAATGCTCAGTGTCAGATATCTTCTGAAACTTTGAGTTAACTATTGGGGAAATGGCATCCTATGTTTCCTGTGCCTTGGGTATCTCTACATCTGAGACTGTAGAAAAAAAGATTGAGTGTCTTAATGTCAATCTTGGCTCTCACTGCTGGTAGCTTGAAGGCTGAGATATTCATTAGTTTATTCATTCCCTCATCACTCCCTTTTCTGGTCCCAGCGTGTGCTTGACTGCTTGTCTCATGATTACAGTACTTGGATGTGTGTGGATGACGCTGATATGATTAAAGGAGCCTTTAGTTTCCTTATCTCTATCCAGTCTCATAGTATGCCTGTTCCTCCTTGCTAATCACCTGAAAAAGTCAGCAAACGATGGCCCAGGAGCCAAATCTGGCCTGCCACCTATTTTACACGTAAAACTTTATTGGAACCTGGTTGTGTTTGTTAGTTTATGCCTTGTCTACATTTCTGTGATCCAATAGCAGAGCTGAGTAGATGGAACAGAGGACAGGCAGCCTGGAAAACCTAAAATGATTATCATCTGTTCCTTGATAGGAAGTTGCCACCCCCTTCTCTAAGGAGACAGTGAGGGTCTTCTTTATTGGAACCCCTCTGCCCAGTCTGTGGACTCACTACTCTGTAACGTCCCGACTACTCTCTTACCTACCTCCACCAGTTCCCTCTTTCCTCACACCTTCAGTATCTTATTGTCTAGTCATTTTTCATCCAGTGTTCAACTTGGGTTATTTTAATTAAAGATGGTTAAATTCTCAACAGTGACATAAGAATTCCAGGAGGAACAGTGTGTCTAGCGTAAAGAATAACTTCAGGCTGTCTCTAGCAGCCAGCCCTCTGCAGAGCACCCGTAACCCAGGAGGTATTCAGCCCTTGAGCAGAGGTGCCCAGGATGGTGCCACCCTTAAGCCAAGTGGGCTGATACTCCATCTGACACCTCTAGGTCACATCTGCCAGTGACCTGATAAAGCCTCTTCCCACGCTCTTGTTTGCTGTCCTAACCCATTTTTTTTCCAAACTGAGCTGAAATAACATCTTTTTTCCCCATACACAAAACCCTTTATCTCCCTGATTTAGTCTCTCTAACACAACCACCTACAAGCATTTTGTTGGTACCTCTTATGATATTTATCACTTTCTACTTTGTAAGAGGGGAGAACTCTTGTATTCTACTTGATCACAAGTTAATCACCAAAGAGATGTTGCCTGTAAGTTTAAATTACACATAATGGCCCATCTCTGGGAACACTGTCCCCAGAAAATGAGCATTAAGTTAAAATACTTTTGTTCAGCTCACAGAAAGCATCTCGACCAGGCCATCTGGGGATAACTGCAGGAAGGGAGAGACTACCACAAGCCCTCTGGAGGCTGTCTTGAGCCAGGAAAAGCTTGACCTTACAGGGCTTCCCTGGTGGCTCAGATGGTAAAGAGTCTGTCTGTGATGTGGGAGATCTGGGTTCAATCCCTGGGTCGGAAAGATCCCCTGAGAAGGAAATGGCAACCCACTCCAGTACTTTTGCCTGGAAAAGCCATGGATGGAGGACCCTGGCAGGCTCTAGTCCATGGGATCACAGAGAGTCAGACACAACTGAGCGACTTCATTCTTTAGTATAAAAGCTGTCTGAATTCTAATTCAGACTAAATGGTTCTTTGGGGACACTAGTCCACCAGTCTTCTTGGCCTGCTGGCTTTCTGAATAAAGTTGCTGTTTCTTGTCCCAACAGCTCCTCTCTCGACTTGTTGTCCTGTGGTGCAGCAAGTAGTCTGACCTTGGACTCAGTAACATATTTCAGTTATTTGTCTATCTTCTCCCTCTCCTCGATGGCAGAATCTTCACCTTATTTACCTTTGATGTCTTTACAATACCTAGTGCTATTTAGATTCTACCTAGATCTGTTGAATTAGTTTGGATTTCTCTTACCAAGTGCATAGAACCTTTGTGAATAAAGGATTTGGGGCTTCTTAGGACATTTTCCCTGAAATAATATGTATGAATACCTGAAGAACAGATGCCAGGCATACCTCAGGTTTTGACTTCAAATAGTATGTCAGCTCTTAAAAATTTTCAGTATCCACTTATGTTACTGGAAAAAATGATAGCCCTGCCTGATTTTATTTTTCTATAAGTCAGTCCTATTTTATAAATCTGTGACTTACATGAAAATGCTAAGATGGTAATACACAAGTGAACTTTTTTTTTTTACAACTGCAGAGCTCTAAGACTTAATCTGCATGATAATGTCTATGGAATTTCATTTTTCCTTTCTGGTAAATGTGTCAGTTTAAGTTTTGAATTGATAATGAGCACTGCCTCTTCAAGGGAATTAGTTGGAGAAAATACCAATGTATGTCAGGGTCGAGTTTTCTTTTTTTAATGATTTCAGAAAGGTAGTTATAAAAGCTCTGTAGAGTTTATTCTTGAAGTCATGTTTTATATGAAATTTAGCTCATCAGCTTAAATTTTTTCTTAGATCTGCCAGCCCTAATGTTGGGTTCAGTAATGTAATTCCTTTTCACAGTTGTGATTTGCCTAGCAGGTGGCACTGTGGCGCTTAGGCAGCAGAGTTACGTCCCTAGGCCTCACAGAGGCCAGCGTGCTTCTGTCCCGTGGCCACAGCCTGCACCTGTCTGGAAGTGTGGGAGGCTGGAATAAGGGAACCAGTGAGTAGTGACTGGGTACCTACAAAAACTTTCTGAGAGAGGACAAAAACCCACTCAGGATATATTCATCATTGTAAACATTGTTAAGGGAGATAAAAGGCGGAGATCTGGGCACCTTAAGAGAGATACGGGTCAAATTCTACCTTAGTGTCAGTTTCTCTTTGGGAAGTTCTTGAACTTCTGACTTGAATCTAGCATAAACATGGCTAACGCAGTCCAGGTGATTTAAAAAGTGGAGAATGGAGGCAGGGGGGCCCAAAATGGCACTTCTTTAAAGCCCTAATATGCACCTAATCAAAGAAACCGTGATGAAAGTACTTCTTGGCATCAAACCGTAGTTCTAAGTTAGAAGTAACTATAATTCTCATAGCTTGATTCCAGGTTACAGAGCTGGCAATGACCCAAGACTTCAACCCAGGGCTGTTTCCCTCAAGTCTAGTGCCATGAATGTCATGCCACACAACTCTTCCTCTGCCACGTGAGGCCTTATCATTATGCTCCAACAACATGAGTCCTGATCCGCAAGTCAAAGGCAGTCTCTACCACACTTCCTTAAAAACTTTGAATGTCTTTTGAACAGCGCACCAGGATTATCGGTGTTCTTGTGTATTTACACCCTCAACCTGAAATAACTGACATTGAATGCTGACTGTGAAGCCTTGTTCTGAGAGCTTACGTACTAACCCATTTAATTATCACAGTAGCCAATGGCACAAGCGCCATTTGATCTTTTTTAAATTTATTTTTATTTTTAAATTTTACTTTATTTTACTTTACAATATTGTATTGGTTTTGCCATACATTGTCATGAATCCACCACGGATGCACATGAGTTCCCAATTCTGAATCCTCCTCCCACCTCCGTCTCCATATCATCTCTCTGGGTCATCCTCATGCACGAGCCCCAAGCATCCTGTATCCTGTATCAAACCTAGACTGGTGATTCGTTTCTTACACGATAGTATACCTGTTTCAATGCCATTCTCCCAAATCATCCCACCCTCTCCCTCTCCTACAGAGTCCAAAAGTCTGTTCTATACATCTGTGTCTCTTTTGCTGTCTCGCATACAGGGTTAGTATTACTCAACCATTAAAAAGGATACATTTGAATCAGTTCTAATGAGATGGATGAAACTGGAGCCGATTATACAGAGTGAAGTAAGCCAGAAAGAAAAACACCAATACAGTATACTAACACATATATATGGAATTTAGAAAGATGGTAATGATAACCCTGTATGCATGATCTGTCTTATAAAAAAGTTAAGCAGACTCTGGCAATCTGACCAGAACCCACGCTCTGAATATAATACCCATACTCCATGCATATCTACCTCATCAAGGGCAACCAGAATTGTGTGGGCTAATCTTTCTCACCATGTGCTAAGCACTTACTCTTTTTCAAGGGCCATTAAGACTGTTGATCTGAGCCTCTCATCTCTTGGCTTCCATGTGAATACTCAGGTTGTCCCAAAGCACAATTGCTAGTGACAACCAGATTAGTTTTCCTTCATCTTCAGGGGAGTCTTTTTGCCTGTTGATTCAAAGTGACATGAATGTGGGGTCAGATGTCTTCCAAGTCCCTGGGCTGCTATAAATTTGTCTGAAACAGTTGTTAATGCCTTTGTGTGGCTGCTTAATTGTAAGCAGTAAGAGATGTAAGAAGATTCCGGAATCTGAAGATGATCCTTTTGGTCACATGCCTGTCCCCAACTCTTGAGTTTACCTGCATCACAATGATTTCTGTCCAGATTTTCTAGAGGCAAAATGATTTTTCCAAAGAATCCTACAGTCACCTAAACTGGTACCTTGGATATTTGGAAGGTTTCTTTAAAAAAAAAAAACAACAGCAAAACTTGTGTTATAGTCTGTGTGTGTGTGTGTGTTATAGTCTTGGTGGTAGATACAGATGGCCTGTGCAGATGTCTGCTCAGAAAATTCAAGAGTCCCTATAAGTGAGGGTAATCTAGAGGGTGGGGGGAACAGCGGAAGTAGCCATGGCAGAGGCGGGCTACAGAGCTGACATGACTGGGGTTGGGCAGGGAGCAGGGTGGCACTGAAGGCTCCCAGCTGAGTGAGTGGCTGCCACTGTGAGACTGGATCAGAAGCCTATAAGCCGGGAGGGTGTGATGGAATGCATTGTAGTCCCGACTTGCACAAAGGTTGATAAAATGATTTAATTTTCCCCAAATCGCATCTTTTTATTAATTCCTAAATCAAACTCCAGTTTGTGTGCTCTGTTTCTAGGCCGGAAATGTATGCTTTGAGACCAATTCAAGTAAATCTATCCTGTACCATTCCTGGAAAACAAATTCAATCTCATTTGGATGTTTTGCCTCCTTCCCATTTGCTCTTAAGTCTTCTCTGGTGGTTCAGAGGGTAAAGCATCTGCCTGCAATGCAGGAGACCCAGGTTCAATCCCTGGGCAGGGAAGATCCCCTGGAGAAGGAAATGGCAACCCACTCCAGTATTCTTGCCTGGAGAATTCCATGGACAGAGGAGCCTGGTGGGCTACAGTCCATGCGGTCCCAAAGAGTTGGACATGACTGAGCGACTTCACTTCACTTCATTTCATTTCATTTGGTCTTAAACCTGCTTCTTGTTATTTCTGTGTCTTCCTATCTGGTGGTTCTTAATAGAAATTCCCAGTCAGTCCATGGACTATTTTTAAATGCTTTCTCTCCCTCGTCCTTCCCACACATCTAAAAATTTCTCCAAGGGAAATTCAACAGTTACAGCCAGTGTGGAGGGACTTAAAGGCTCCAAAAGATGTACTGTAAGAACTGGAAACAATTTCAGAGATCTCTGACATGAACGCTTGTGAGGATCTTCACAAAATGGTTTAGACTAGTGATCAGAAGTAGCTCACCCTGGGAAAATGTTACCAACTATGTTCATGATGCTATTAACAATACTTCTCAAATATTTCAAGATTCCAGAGTGTCTTAAATCCTACCTACATATGCATTATTTGCAGAGGAAGGGAGAGAGAATTGAGAATGAACAGAGAATGAAAAAATTAATATGAGAAATTGTTTTTCTCAGCAGTTAGAGTCGGATTCTCCTTCCTGGAAAAGACTCATCTTTTTCAATAATTTTGAAAACTTCTGTTGGAAACTGAGCTCTCAGTGGGCTTCTGGATGAGCTTGTGCTCAGGTGGAGAGAGCCCTGGTGTGCTGCATTGTATCAGAAAGGAAATAGGATAAGATGTTCAGTCTGCAAGGTGGGGCAGTATGAGAGCAGGGAGAGAGGTGAAGTCTCAGACAGTACAGAGAGAAGGAACAGGCAAGATGAGGTGTCTCAAGAAGTCTCTAGTGGCTCAGACGGTAAAGAATCTGCCTGTAATGTGTTGATCCCTGGGTTGGGAAGATCCCCTGGAGAAGGGAATGGCAACCCACTCCAGTAATCTTGCCTGGAGAATTCCTTGGACAGAAGAGCCTGGCAGGCTACAGACTGAGGGATCACAAAAAGCTGGACATGACTGAGCAACTAACGCAACAACAAGGTGTCTAAAGGCATCTTTACAGTTCCTTTCTGTGTGGAAACTTTCAAAAATACATGAGGGATAGCTTAATGTACTACATGTAACCATCACCTGCCTTTAATTGTCAACAAATGATCAATTTAAACTCCAACTTCTCTGCTTCACTCCTTCTTCACTTTTTAAGTGTCTTTTTAAAGATTTTTATATTATTTATCATGGCTGTGCTGGGTCTTCATAACTGTGAGTGGGCTTAGTTATGTTATGTGGGACCCTAGTTTTCTGACCAGGGATTGACCCGGAGTCCCCTGTACTGGGATTGTGGAGCCCTGTAAACTGGACAACCAGGGAGGGCCCCTTCTTCACTATTAAAGCTTATCTGAACATCACATTTCATCCACAAATATTTTGATATGTATCTCTAAAATGCAAGACTTTTAAAAATAAAACTGCAGTATTATCAACAAAGAAAACTTCTGGCAGTTCCTTAGTATAATCAAATAAAAACAGGCAGATTATTCCAAATGCAACTATTTTATTGCATAACATAAAGTATATAAATCATAAGTTTACAGATTGAATTCTCACAAACAAATTTATCTGTGTAACTAGGATGCTCTTAAGCAGAATGGCACCAGCACCCGAGAAGGACCACCTCCTCTAGTGACCTTCCTACCAAAGGTAACCCTATTCTGATTTTAATTTTGTTTAAGTATGATATTTATTCTGCTTTGCTCAACATTATTTGTAAGATTAACTTTATTAAAGTGTATTTAAGAGTGTTCACATGCGCTTGAGAAGAACATGCACTCAGCTTTTGAGGGATGGGCCGGGATGTTCTATACATGTCTGTTAGAGCCATTTGGTTTAATACGTGATTCAAACCTATTTCCTTATTGATTTCTGTCTGGATGGTCTATCCATTGCTGAAAATGGGGTATTGAAATCCCCTGCTATTATTGTGCTGTTGCCCATTGTCTCTTGATTTGTTAGTATTTGCTTAATATATTTAGGTGCTCTTATAATGGATATATAAACATTTACAAAAAGTTGTCTTGATGAATTTACCCTTTTACCAATATATAGTGACCATTTTGTGCCTTCTTTCCATTTTTCGCTTATTCTATTTTGTGTAATATAAGTGTAGACACCCCTGCCTCCTTTTACTTTCCAGCTGCCTGGAATATCTCTTTCTACCCCTTTATTTTGAGCCTATGTGTGTCCTTAACATGAGTCTCTTGTAGGCAGCATGTAGTTGGGTCTAGGTTTTTTCTTTTTGTTTTTTAAAGCCATCTAGCCACTCTGTGTTTTAATTGGTAAATTTAACCTGACTTACATTTAGTTATTATTGACATACAAAAACTTATTAGTGCTATCTTATTGTTTTCTGGTGGTTTTGTGTTTCTGTTGTCCCCCACCCCTACTCCATCTCTGCCTATCTGTGTACATTGGTGATTTTTATGGTGGTATGCTCTATTTTTCTCTTTACGTTTTATGTACCTGCTCTAGATTTTGCTTCGTAGTTACCATGAGGCTTACATAATACATTTTGAAGCGTGTTTGAAGCAAAATCTATGCATTGTGCCTGGGTGATACTGTCAGGGAGGAAGAAAACATTCTTTCACCCTTCTAGGTTCTTCTGGCTGATCCAAGAATTAAATTGACATGAGACAGAGTAACAGAAGGAAAATTTTTGTCCTAAAGTTTGGAAAATTTCATGTATACAGGAGCCTCACTGAGAGGATCAGAGACCCCAACATACCTGAAAGTTTCAGAGACAGGAAATGAGGTGTGTATACCATCCTGAGCTAAGGAATGGGGGAGGGGCCTGGGGCTTCCGATGACATCAGAGTCATTCAAAGGGTGATAAGAGAAGATGTTTGGTGATTAGAAGTTGATCCTGCCATACAAGTAAAACCACTTAGATAAAATTTCTTTGGCAGTACCTCTTTCCTGGGAAAAATCCCCAACTTAAATTCTTTCAAGCAACTGAGGGAGGGGCAGTGCTTCTCTAGAAGCCAGAGGGTCTTGATTGACTTTAGCTCAAAATAACCTTCATGAGGCTGTGACACAATGTTGAGGAGGCTCAGCCTGAACCCTGACAATATACCTCTTAAACTGCCTTTCTGTTTCCCCTATTTTTCTCTCTAAATTTCCATTTGTTTGTTGAAACTGAGACAACTGTCCCAGAGATAATTTTACATGCTGGAATTTGATTCTTTCCCTGGTATTAAATATGTTTCCCTATATCTATATTTCATACATACTGATTTAGAACCAGAGACACAATCAGAATCAGGTATTCCTTTTTAGCAAGGATATAAAGAGTTTAAAAAAGCAGTCCCACTCCATCTCTAAAGACGGTCATTTTTATATCATTCTTTATGGGAGCTCAGAGGGGAGGATGCAAATAGAGCTGGTATCTGGAATACACATGAATATAAGAAGGAAAAAAAGTTGAAGATAACATCAAAAAGCTAATTACTATTATGAGTATGTCATCAATAATGTTCTTATGTAGTTATGTTGGAAACATTAGAAACAGATACAGATTTCACACTTTAATGAAGACATTTCTCTGGCTGGCTTCCTCCTGGCAGCCACCTTCCCATGGTGGGATGGGGGTTGGGAGAAACCAGTCCATCCTAAAGGAAATCAGTCCTGAATATTCACTGGAAGGACTGATGCTGAATCTGAAACTCCAATACTTTGACCACCTGATGCGAAGAACCAACTCACTGGAAGAGACCTTGATGCTGGGAAAGATTGAAGGCAGGAGGAGAAGGGGACAACAGGGGATAGGATGGTTGGATGGCATCACCAACGCAATGGACATGAGTTTGAGTGGGCTCCAGGAGTTGGTGATGGACAGGGAGGCCTGGCCTGCTGCAGTCCACGACTGAGTAACTGAACGGAACTGAACAAGTAAGTGAGGCATCCTAGCCGTCCATCAGGCAATCCAGCCCTCACACCTTCCCTGAGTTTCCCATGCAACTTTCTGGTCTTTGGTTTCTCAAGTTGGCTATCTGGTGGGAAGAAGACACAGCATTCTAATCCACCTGACTGATAGATATGTCTAGCATTCTGTGATGTGTTGATCTGTCTTTGTGGGACGTATAACTAATTTCCTAGAGTCTGATACCATTGGGTGAACTGATAAAAGTGATTTTCTGAGTCATTACCACTGGGCTTTAGACCCTGAGCTGAGGGTTCAGCAGTAAAGAGCTGAAAGGTCCAGAGTGAAGCATGATGGGGTCAATTCAGGAAACACTTGATGAGAGACACCATGTTACTTCTCTGGAAACATGTGCTAGAGCCGTCTAAATGATCATTTCAGGTGTTCCTAAACCAGAAACGTTGGACAAGAATCTACAAACAAGAGATCTTTATTTCTGGAAGCAATGTAAAAATAGGATGTACTATGAAACTCAGCAGTGTTTGACCTACTTAGGTGCTGGTCTAAGTAAGATGAAGTAAGAAATGCTTACATTTTTGTTCACTAAGATTTTGTTTTTCACAGGGAATCACTGTTTGGGGGATAAATCAGAGTATTCTATAGTTAAGTGTCCTTACATAGCATAGCTTAGGGGTTGATGCTATGGAAAAACAAACTGATATGTAAGTTGTATAAAACTTTGTTTGCATGTATTTTTTCTAGGAAAAGCATAGCTTCTTCAGGACCACAAGCAAAACAAGATTAAGAGTAAAGAAATTTCAAATGTTCTTAAGTAAACAATATGTTAAATGAGATTTGGAGGGTAAAGGGTGATCCTGGAAAAATGTGAAGAGAACCAGTGTATCTACCTTCACCTCAAATCAAAGTCTCTGAGGACATTGGGATTAGAGCTTGTTTGGGAAGCTTTACATGTGGAAGTCAGCTTTGAATTGTCCTGTAAGTCATCACTGATGGGTATCAATTAGCTGAATTCATGCTCACCTACATAAGCACCACCCCTAACTTCTTCCTTCTACTTTCCTTCCCAAGTGGTCCTCTGACCTTGCTGTCTTGAGTCCTTCATGAACACTTTTGATCCATCTATTTTTATGTGAAGGAGTCTACATTCCTCTTGGAAAAGACCATTGATTGTCTTCCTACTATATGGAAGTATTAAATGAGAGAGAGAGATGGAAAGAACTTTTGTGAAATAAAACATCACAAAGGTAACAATACTGTGTTCAAGCTGAATTTTATCATGTGATGAACTAAAAATGGCTTTTGAACAAAAAGGCAGGATAGCAGGGGTTTCTACTTTGCTCTAACCAGCAAGTATAGAGTTGGCTCTAAGTAATATGTGTTTATAATGTGGTTTAAAAGGCAGTTAAATTCCTGGACATCTGTAATATTCAGATCAAGTCAAGGTCTAAAGCAGAGTGCAAAATGACTAACTTTGAACTGAGTCTAATCCACAGACTTGAAGGGGGATGAAGAAGCATGTGTTCATATTTAACATAATATTTAGATACTACACATTAGCACTGATAGGGTAATGAGCAATGGGAGCTGGGGGCTCCCATGTGCCAGAATCTTCTCCCTTACAGCTATATTTCTTATTATATTATGTGGGATTTAAACACTTGGGACCAGTTAAGACTTTGTGTGCTAAACTCGGATTTGGTTCTGGGGGCAGGGGAAAGTTACAAAAGAATTTTAATTGGGGAAAGTGGAATGAGCCAACATATGGAGCATGGACTAGAGGGAAATAAAACAGGATTCAGGAAAACCAAATCAGGAGACTGCTATAGGAACACAGACAGGAAGTCAGGAGAACCTGAACTAAGGCAACTGTTGGGACAAAAGAGGAGAGATAATTGAGAGCCTTTTGAGAGGCAGAAGCAGCAGGACCAAGGGACTAAATAGACGATTCACAGTTGAGTCCAAGAAGATCTGAGTGACAATGGGGGGTAAGGTAGGGTCATTCATATTCTGGATGATACGAAGGAAAACCATTTGGAGACAATAACCCATTCTACCTTTTGAAACACTTCAAAACCTAGCCAGCATGTGCTACAAAGCTGAGGAAAAAGCCTGTTTAATGACTTGATATACTTTCAAACTCAGTCCAGGTTCTAGCAGCTGGCTCTAGTCTGCTATCCAATAAGCGTAAAGCAAGCTCCTTGCAAATTTTTAATATCAGGAGCCTGGACCCTTAGATTAGGCATCTCCAGGAAGGGCCTAGACTCTTACATCATGCAAGAGCATCCAGTTCAGTTCAGTTTGTTCAGTCACTGAGTCGTCTCCGACTCTTTGCGACTCCATGGACTGTAGTACTCCAGGCTTCCCTCTCCATCACCAACTCCTGGAGTTTACTCAGATTCATATCCATTGAGTCGGTGATGCCATCCAACCATCTCATCCCCTGTCATCCCCTTCTCCTCTTGCCTTCAAACATTCCCAGCATCAGGGTCTTTTCCAATGAGTCAGCTCTTCGCATCAGGTGGCCAAAGTATTGGAGTTTCAGCTTCAGCATCAGTCCTTCCAATGAACACCCAGGAATGATTTCCTTTAGGGTGGACTGGTTGGATCTCCTTGCAGCCCAAGGGACTCTCAAGAGTCTTCTCCAACACCACAGTTCAAAAGCATCAATTCTTCAGCGCTCAGCTTTCTTTATAGTCCAGCTCTCACATCCATACATGACTAGATGGACCTTTGCTGACAAAGTAATGTCTCTGCTTTTTAACATGTTGTCTAGGTTGGTCATAACTTTTCTTCATAGGCGAGGTGGTCATCATTTCTTGTGTACTTGCTCCCCACTATTCTTTTTTTTAATCTGACCTGCTGTGCTTTTGTTTACTGTTGCCTGGTTACAATTATTGAGTACCGTTTGATGCTAATTTAGAATAGCTTCCTCGTCCTTATTGGAAATATTTTCATTCATTATCCCTCTCACCTGTTTGTAAGAGTTTTTTGTTTCTGTTTGTGGAACATCTGGTCTCAGCAAGAAAAGAATGAAATACATGCTTTTTGTTTTTTTATTATTATACAACTAATAATAAACCAAAGGAAATTAGAATGTTGTGTGTGGGGGATTCATTGGCAGGATCAATTTGATACTGATCCCACTGAATCGTTGTTGTCATATCTGTTTCCTGTGCTTTCCAATCTGAGCAGAATATGCAATAGAAAGCATGACTCACTGCCTATATGATTTAAAACAGAATGCAAAGTGGGGAACAGGCCCCTCTACTGTTTCAGTTCACAGAGAGCTCCACGAATCCCTTTTCGCCTGCCCTGGAACTGTTGATCTATTACAGGTAGCAATACCTTGTGGTATTTTTTACCAGTCTTAATACTGTGAGTAGAAGTAGAAAGATTAAACTGCTTGCACAATGTCCTGCTCACAGAGACAGCTAACCTTTGACACATCACAAAATCATTGGTGACCCCATAACAGATTATATGATGAGGTTGCTCATGGGTCCTGATTCTCCTGGGTTAGGGAATATTTCTTGGTATACTTAGCTGTTCCTATTCATTATTCTCTCCACACCTTGGATCCCAAAACTTGTTTTCCACTACATTGGGGAGGATGAGAGAAAATCGGAGCTCTTCTGTGACTCCATCCAGACTTTTCATGGCCTGTCCAGAAGCATGTGCAGCAGAGATTGTGTATGTAAGACACAAATAATCCTTTCAGACCACCTCAAACACTAACCCCAGCATTCCTTACTTCTCTCTGGAAAAAGAAAAGGGAAGTGGTGTTCTCATGTCAGGACTCTGTTACTAGAAGCAGAGGAAACATTGGCAGTCAGGCTAGCTACTGCTTCACTGCCTGTTGTTGGGGGGTTTCATTTTTAGCTGCCTCATATCCGAAGCAGCTGGAAAATCACTAACTGATGGTATCCTACTGCACCCAGGAAGGGAGGACTAACGAAATGACCTGAGCTCAGTCTGCTTGCTTCCAGAAAAGAGTGCCACAGTTGTTGACAGTACATGTAATACTGTGTGTGTTTTCTTTTCTGGGAGAGAGAGAGGTTCTAGATGTGAAAGGGTATTTTGACTGTTGATGACTGCCTGATGCCCACTAAGCCTAGTTGAATTCTCCCCTACATAACCCTTTATAAGGATGAGTTCTCCACCAGTGTCCATGATCTAAACTGAAGAGCGTGTCACTCTGAGAATGTGTGTCTGTATATGAGGGACGTGGTAAAATAAGCAATGAGCGCTGGCTCGTTCACTGTGTTTTCCTGGGTAAGACTATTAGAGTTTCCCATAATTTCAACTTTGAAACTCTAGACAAGCATCTGACCATCAGAATGAACTGTTTTAAAGTGAGAAGGATAGCAATGTAAGAGCACAGGCTCTGGAACCAAACTTCCTGGTTTCTAATTCCAGTCTTGCTGCTCACTACCTCTGTGGCCTTGGGTGAACTTACTTAACATCTCTTTGCTCTTGCTTTCTCATTACTGAAACAGGCAAAAGTAGAAATGCCATAGAATTTTAGTGAGCACTACATAGATTACTGCATATAGTAAAATTTTATATAACCAGCACATGGTGAATACTCAAAATTTAGCTCTTATTAATATTAAGACAGTCAAAAATGAAGGGTAGCGATCATTCATAAAATCAGAGAAGACAAAGAAAAATTATTCTCATATAAAATTGTTTTGGTTTTTAAAACGCCGTATTTAAGTTATGTGACATAAGATGCTCTGCAGATTGTTGTAGTCTCCTCAAGATCCTTTGAGCTTGAGTTTTTAAAGGTCCCTACTCATTTTAGAGCTAAGGAAATTGGGTTTTTAGAGAGGTTAAATGACTTGAGTCAAATGACATCAATAGCACCTAAACATCCCTTTGAGGAGACTGCTTAAGAAAACAGGAGATGAGATTAACAACAAAACTTCCCACTCTTCCCCCAAGCCAGCTCTTCAGACAGCAGCTGCATGCAGCCAGAGCCAGTGGACTGAAGCATGGGATCCAACCAGAGAGAGGGAGGAGCGAGAAATTTGATGGAACCTAGCTTATTCCTTGGAAGGAAAGTTATGACCAACCTAGATAGCATATTAAAAAGCAGAGACATTACTTTGCCAACAAAGGTCCGTCTACTCAAGGCTAAGGTTTTTCCTGTGGTACTGTATGGATGTGAGAGTTGGACTGTGAAGAAGGCTGAGCACCGAAGAATTGATGCTTCTGAACTGTGGTGTTGGAGAACACTCTTGAGAGTCCCTGGGACTGCAAGGAGATCCAGCCAGTCCATTCTGAAGGAGATCAACCCTGGGATTTCTTTGGAAGGAATGATGCTAAAGCTGAAACTCCAGTACTTTGGCCACCTCATGCAAAGAGTTGACTCATTGGAAAAGACTCTGATGCTGGGAGGGATTGGGGGCAGGAGGAGAAGGGGACGACAGAGGATGAGATGGCTGGATGGCATCACCGACTCGAGGATGTGAGTCTGAGTGAACTCCAGGAGTTGGTGATGGACAGGGAGGCCTGGCATGCTACGATTCATGGGGTCGCAAAGAGTCGGACATGACTGAGCTACTGAACTGAATTAGAATACAAAGGTTTTGTGGGCCTGGATGTGTTTATTCCACAAACATGTGTTAACTGTCCAGTATCTACACCATGTTTTAGGTAGACAGCTTGGTATTATTTCCTTTATATGCAACAACACTGAGCCTCAGATCCCTTCTGTCTCATTCACATCTTAATATCTGGTCCTTAGCAGTAGTCACAGATTAGAGCATCTCTCTATACAGCAGCGTAGCATTCTGGGAATACATGGGGTGTTGAGTCTTCAGTATATTATCGCTCTGCCACTTACAAGCTCTGTACTCTAGATTTGAACCTTTATCATTTCCTTTGTTTCCAGAGTAGGGACAATGTTAGGCTCTAAAAGGAGGACGTATCATTAAGGTGAGATAGTCTGAGAATTGATTTTGAGGGGCCTGACCAGTTGGATTTATTCTTCACTCCCTGGGTCTTGTTTTTCTGCTGAGATTCTTTGTGAAGAATAACAGTTGATCTGATGCCACTTGTTTTCTCACCTCATTGAGCCTTTTAGCTTTCCTCTGTCCCTTGTGTGGGCCATGTGCCTCTGTGGTGTTCCTCAAATTTAGGTGTTTGGATACTAGGCAATAGAAAACGTCTGTGAATTTGAGGAGGGAGAATTCTCAGAACCAAGTCTCCAGAAGCACTCAGAGCCATTTGGGGATATTTAGAATGCTGATAGTGCAGAGCAGCTCTTCTAAGAGACCACAAAGAAAGATGAACACACTAGACTGACCATGGAAAAGAAAAACCAAAAACTCCTTTTACCTCTCTAGAATTGCCCAAATGTTTAGGAATGTGTGTTGTTACTACAAGAGAAGATACTGAATAGCAGGAAAGGCGTTGGGCTTTAGAAATGTTAGAAACTTATTCACCCAGAGCTTGAGCCATGTCACATGCTCAAAAGCTGGATGCCCATAGCCATCATGAGATGAGTCATAAGACTCAACAGTGGATTTATCCCTAGAGCAACAGGGAAGCCAAGGACAGTACAAGAAGCAGGACTGGCGGGAAGGGAAGAATGCTGCCCCCCTCACTAAGTGATTTTGGAGATTAAATGATTTAAGAGAGAAAGCACTGGGAAATTATAACGTACTATGTAAAACAAATTTGTTAAAACAGTAGAAAACTCACTGGCAATATATGGATTAAGAAAAATCAAATTATTGATACTAAAAATTTTAAGATTAGGTATGTAATGTAATTGACAAATTACAGATGCTTATTTGTTACTTCTAAAACATTTTCTATATAGTCAACAATTATTTATGTTGGAAACATAATTAATGCTTTTGCGATATTTTTTGTCACACTTAATTGGAAACATGCTAATCAAGGCTGAACTTACTTTTTGCTGAGTAGAATAGAATTCACCTCATTGATCATTTCCCAGTTGGCAAGTTACTTTTGCATACCTGTAACTTGATCCCTGTAAGAAGGGGAGGTCCCCAGGAGAGATGGCATCGTCCCCAGTTTGAAGAATAAGGCAGAGGTCACGTCTTCAGGATTGATGTTCACAAGAAGTGGGGCTGGAATTTATATACAAACTTTCTGATGCCACATCTAGAATTCCTTCAACTACTTTATGTTCTTTCTTTTGGTAAATAAAAATGTACTTTGCACCTTCCAGGCTACACAGACTAAGGTGTTTGAATGCAGCTAAACAGATCAACAGTCCTTAATTCTGAAACTGTGCTGCATATGATTCAGCCAAACTGCTATTAAATGTTCTGATATGAAAACATGCTCACTTACCAGGAAAATTCAAGTGACATGCAGCTGGCTCTTCCTTTTACAACATTTCACAAATTCAACCAACTGGGTATAGAAATTTTGACCTACAGTTATTTGAATCTGAAGATGAGAATCCAGAAGAGGCTAACTTAGGTTTAGTGAAAAAAAGTCTACATATCTGGGGACCAGTACAGTCCAAATCTATTGTGTTCAAGGGCCGACTGTATTCTTTGTGCTGCTGGGCACTTGAGCATCCACTGACTGTGGTACCCTCAGGGCTCACAGAATCCTCCGGCGGATACCGAGGGAGAATTTTAATTGTGTAACATTCACTTACCTAAGCAATACTAGAAATACATGGCTGTCAAAGAGTAGTCCTCAGGCCAACAGCAGAATCACCTGGAAATGTGTTATAAATGCAGATTCTGAGGCCTCATTGAAGACTGGCTTAGTCATAGGCTTTGGGATGGGTACACAGCAGTGTGTTTCCCTGGTGGCTCAGATGGAAAAGAATCTGCCTGCAAGGCAAGAGACCCTGGTTTGATCCCTGGGTTGGGAAGATCTCCGAGAGAGGGGAATGTCAAACCACTCCAGTATTCTTGCCTGGAAAATTCCATGGACAGAGGAGCCTGGCAGGCTGTAGTCCACTGGTGTCGCAAAGAGTCACAAACGACTGAGTGACTAACACCAACACATAGTTGATTTCAGCATACAAATCAAATTTGAGAATCCCTTTCATAATCTATATAGGGGAAGACCTGGCATTCTATAAAGAAATGGTGCCCTAGGGTTTCCAGCTCCAGCCAAGGTTTGGATATAAATGTGTTCCACTGAATCGCATGCCCTATAGCAAGCAAATGCAAAGAGTGGGTGAGGTGGGGGAGAAGAAAATGGAATTTGCTGCTCATATTTACCTGATTCCATATTTATATAAAAGTTATAGGCAAATGTATATTTTTAAGGCTGTAGTTCCCATATTAGAGAGCTTAATGATTACAGTTTGGTTATTTAAGGTCATTCTTCCACTATTCTTAAAGCATCTTACTTGAAACTTTGAAACAGATCTCTGAATTTTTGCTTGAAATCCACAGAAATAACAAATCATGATGACATAAGTGAAAAGAAAGTAAAAAGTGACAGTGTTAGTTACTCAGTCATGTCTGACTCTTTGCGACCCCATCAACTGTAGCCCACCAGACTCCTCTGTCCCTGGGATTCTCTGGGCAACAATACTGGAGTAGGTAATCATTCCCTTCTCCAGGGAATCTTTCCAACCCAGGAGTTGAACCCAGGTCTCCCACATTGCCAGCATATTCTTTACCATCTGAGCCAACAAAGAAGCCCAATGACATAAGTACTCTCCTTTTCCCCTTGAGGAGGTAAAGCTGTTTCCCAGGGTGTTCAGTTCAGTTCAGTCACTCAATCATGTCTGACTCTACAACCCCATGGACTGCAGCACACCAGGCTTCCCTGTCCTGCACCAACTCCTGGAGCTTGCTCAAACTCATTTCCATTGAGCTGGTGATGCCACACAACCATCTCATCCTCTGTCATCCGCTTCTTCTCCTGCCTTAGGTCTTTCCCAACATCAGGGTCTTTTCTAATGAGTCAGTTTTTCGCATCAGGTGGCCAAAGTATTGGAGTTTCAGCTTCACCATCAGTCCTTCCAATGAATATTCAGGACTGATTTCCTTTAGGATTGACTTGTCAGATCTCCTTGCAGTCCAAGGGACTTTCAGAGGTCTCCTCTAACACCACAGTTCAAAAGCATCAATTCTTCAGTGCTCAGCTTTCTTTATAGTCCAATTCTCACATCCACATCCATTCATGACTACTGAAAAAACCAAAGCTTTGACTAGACAGACCTTTGTTGGCAAAGTACAGTCTCTGCTTTTTATATGCTGTTAAGATTTGTCACAGTTTATCTTCCAAGGGGCAAGTGTCTTTTAATTTCATGGCTGCAATCACCATCTGCAATGATTTTGGAGCCCCCCAAAATAAAGTCTGACACAGTTTTTATTGTTTCTCTATCTATTTGCCATGAAGTAATGGGACTAGATGCCATGATCTTACTGTTTTGAATGTTGAGTTTTAAGCCAGCTTTTTCACTCTCCTCTTTCACTTTCATCAAGAGGCTCTTCAGTTCATCTTTGCTTTCTGCCATAATGGTGGTGTCATCTGCATATCTGAGGTTATTGATATTTCTCCCAGCAATCTTAATTTCAGCTTGTGTTTCATTCAGTCCAGCATTTTACATGATGTACTCTGCCTAGAAGTTAAATAAGCAGGGTGACAATATATAGCCTATACGTACTCCTTTCCCAATTTGGAATCAATCTTTTGTTCCATGTCCAGGTCTAACTGTTGCTTCTTGAACTGCAAACAGATTTCTCAGGAGGTAGGTCAGGTGGTCTGGTATTCCCGTCTCTTGAAGAATTTTCCACAGTTTGTTGTGATCCACACAAAGGCTTTGGCATAGTCAATAAAGCAGAAATAGATGTTTTTCTGGAATTCTCTTGCTTTATCTATGATCCAGTGGATGTTGGCAATTTGATCTGGTTCCTCTACCTTTTCTAAAGCCAGCTCAAACATCTGGAAGTTCTCGGTTCATGTACTGTTGAAGCCTGGCTTGGAGAATTTTGAGCATTACTTTGCTAGAATGTGAGATGAGTGCAATTGTGCAGTAGTTTGAACATTCTTTGGCCTTGCCTTTCTTTGGAGTTGGAAACAAAACTGACCTTTTCCAGTCCTGTGGCCACAACTGAGTTTTCCAAATTTGCTGGCATATTGCAGTTCCACAGCATCATCTTTTAGGATTGGCAATAGCTCAATTGGAATTCCATCACCTCTGCTAGCTTTGTTTGTAGTGATGCTTCCTAAGGCCCACTTGACTTCACATTCCAGGATGTCTGGCTCTAGGTGAGTGATCACAGCACTGTGATTATCTGAGTCGTGAAGATCCTTTTGTATAGTTCTTCTGTGTATTCTTGCCACCTCTTCCTAATATCTTCTGCTTCTGTCAGGTCCCAATTTCTGTCCTTTATTGTGCCCATCTTTGCATGAAATGTTCCCTTGGTATCTCTTATTTTCTTGAAGAGATCTGTAGTCTTTCTCATTATATTGTTTCCCTCTATTTCTTTGCATTGATCACTGAGGAAGGCTTTCTTATCTCTGCTTTCTATTCTTTGGACTATTCTTCTACATTCAGATGAGTATGTTTTTCCTTTTCTCCTTTGCCTTTTGCTTCTTTTCTCTTCTTAGCTATTTGTAAGACATCCTAAGACGACCATTTTGCCTTTTGCATTTCTTTTTTTTTGGGGTGGGGGGATGGTCTTGATCACCACCTCCATACAATATCACAAACCTCCATCCAAAGTTCTTCAGGCCCTCTATCAGATCTAATCCCTTTAATCTATTTGTCACTTCCACTGTATAATCATAAGGAATTTGATTTACATCATACCTGAATGGTCTAGTGGTTTTCCCTTCTTTCTTCAGTTTAAGTCTGAATTGGGCAATAAAGAATTCATAGTATGGGCCACAGTCAGCTCTCCATCTTGTTTTTGCTGACTGTATACAGATTCTCTATCTTTGGCTGCAAAGAATATAATCAATCTGATTTTGGTATTGACCATCTGGTGATGTCCATGTGTAGAGTCTTCTTTTGTGTTGTTGGAAGAAGGTGTTTGCTATGACCAGAGCACCCTCTTGGCAAAGCTCTGTTAGCCTTTGCCCTGCTTCATTTTGTACTCCAAGGCCAAATTTGCCTGTTACTCCAGGTATCGCTTGACTTCCTACTTTTGCATTCCAGTCCCCTATGATGAAAAGGACAACTTTTAGGGTGTTAGTTCCAGAAGGTCTTGTAGGTCTCATAGAACTGTTCAATTTCAGCATGTTCAGCATTAGTGGTTGGGCATAGTTATTTTCCTGAGTTCCAGAATCACTGCAGATGGTGATTGCAGCCATGAAATGAAAAGACGCTTGCTCCTTGGAAGGAAAGTTATGACCAACCTAGACAGCATATTAAAAAGCAGAGACATTACTTTGCCAACAAAGGTCCGTCTAGTCAAGGCCATGGTTTTTCCAGTGGTCATGTATGGATGTGAGAGTTGGACTGTGAAGAAAGCTGAGCACCAAAGAATTGATACTTCTGAACTGTGGTGTTGGAGAGGACTCTTGAGAGTCCCTTGGACTGCAAGGAGATCCAATCAGTCCATCCTAAAGGAGATCAGTCCTGGGTGTTCATTGGAAAGAATGATGCTGAAGCTGAAACTCCAATACTTTGGCCACCTGATGTGAAGAGCTGACTCAGTGGAAAAGACCCTGATGCTGGGAAAGATTGAGGGTAGGAGGAGAAGGGGACGACAGAGGATGAGATGGTTGGATGGCATCACTGACTCAATGGACATGAGTTTGGGGAAACTTCGGGAGTTGGTGATGGATAGGGAGGCCTGGCAAGCTGTGGTCCATGGAGTCACAAAGAATCAGACATGACTGAGCAACTGAACTGAACATTCTCCTATCCATGTTTGTTCCATCGGTGAGTTGTAGTTTTGGTGTTCTTGCAGGAGAAGATAAGCACATGTCCTTCTACTCCACCATCTTGTTTGAACAAGATGCTAATCCTAGGGTGTAACTAGTTGTAATTTAGCACTTTGTTGGGTGCTGATCACCCCATTCTCTGCAGCATAGCAATGGTGAGTTGTCTCAAACTATCAGGAAAGGTGTTTGAAATCACACATCGAAATAACAGTGGATTCACTGTAATTTTTGCTATGGCCCCATTATGTTCCATTACAACAGAAACATCACCAAATTAATATCAGCAAATAAAACTAATGAATGGACATCCTAAGAGCCTCTCTATTCTCCCTCATGATCTAAGCTGGGGCCCAAGACTGAGGTAAAGAGAAAGAAAGACATGCCATGTGCTAATGAATGGTTAGGGTATATCTGTGTGTAATGAGGCTAATTAACTAAGGTGTGTCACACCTAGAGTGTGAAAGAGTGCTGTATGTGGACACAAAATCTAGGTTCAAATTCAGTTTTTCCATTTCCTAGCTGACTAGCTCTGGGCAACTTCCTTAATGATCAGGAATCCAGAATGTCAATGTAGAGTACTGACTTCCTTAGAGATTAATGAGAAGTTCATGGGAAAGAACAACTTTGACCACCCGTCTAAGCCTCAACAAAATGTGGCAGTCACTTGCTTTATCATGAGCTACAGTTCTGGTTCTGCCAGTGACCCAGTGTTTTCCCAGAACAAACACCTGAACACGATGAGGAAGGCAGACAGGTTGAACTGCTCTGTGCTGTCAAGCACCGTCAGGAAGGCTTTTCCTCTAGTAGCTGTGATATACATTTGCAGCCTTTCAGTGCTAGTTTGTTCGGTGTCAAGAGGCAGCAGGGTGGCTATTTTGCTGGCGTAGATCATAGGAAAGCTCATCTGGGAGCCAGGAGCTGGAGCAGATTCCCTGGCCTCCTGACGGCAGGGAGGCAGAGGCAGCAGTCCTTTAGGCTGTTTCTGTGGTCTTGTGGTCATTTCTGAAAGCTCAGCTGAGTCTGCCCTTTAACCCTCACAATGATTGTGCAGGCACTAAATCTCTAAATTAAATCTCAGTCTGCTTCAACTAGCTGAAATGACTTCTCTTTACAGCTACCCTCTGATCAACATGACAGTGAAGTTCTAAAGAAAAGATTTTCTTAGCTTTATTGAATAATTGATAAAACTATATATTTAGAATATACAGTGTGATCAGTTGATATGTAGATACACATACACATTGTGAAATGACTGCCACAATAAAATTATCTAACACACATATCTGTCACCTCATGCAGTTAACTTGTGTGGTAAGAATGCGTAAGATTTGCTGTCAGTAAATTTTGAGTATGTTGTACTGTATTAACTGTAGTCACCATGCTGTACATTAGATCCTCAAAACTTGTAACTGGAAATTTCTACCTCTTAACCCACCTTTCCCCTCTTTTTCCATCCCCTAGTCCCTGGAAACGACCATTTCACTATTTCTATGAAATCAGCTTTTCTCTTAATATTCCACATAAATGTGATGCCATGCATTATTTGTCATTCTCTGCTGTCTAATTAATTTCACTTACCATAATGCCTCCCAAGTTCATTGATGTCATAACAAATGGCAAGATTCCTCTTTTATGGCTGAGTAATATAACTATTGTATATATACACCCATTTTTCTTTATTCATGAAAAGGCAGCCTACAGAATAGGAGAAACTACCATATAATCCAGCAATCGCACTACTGAATATATATTCAAAGCAAACTAAATAAATATCTCAAAGAGATCTGTATTCCCATGTTCATAATCACCAAACTATGGAAACAACCTGTGTTCTTCAATAGATGAGAGCAAATTTTAATAGCAAGTACCTAACCCATCTTTTGCTGTAGGATATGTAAGATTTATTACTTAGAAACTACATTTCTTGCCATTTTCCTCTTCCAATCTTTTTTTAATTGCCTTCTCTGTATTTTGATACATTCTCACATTTTGAATCTGTCTTTATGAGGAAAACTTAAAAACAGACTTTCCCCAGCATCTCTTGTGGGTTGTGAATATGCAACCTAGGTTCTGGTAATTAGATGTACCTACAAGAGGCTTGGATGCAGATGAGAGGAACAAGAGGAGGTGTCTGGGCCCAGTGAAATCTATCATCGGGCAAAATACAACAGCATCTGTTTCTGCAGCTTAGGCTGTTGAGCGCTGAGCGTAACCGGCATCTAGTGGCAGGTGGCAGGAATGATGTATACACCATGACTGTCCTCCAGGATATATGGTTTGTTCTTTCTGGTTATGTGGTCCCTTGTCTGGTAACATCTACAGCTGCCTTTTGGGCTCTCCTAAGATTCATTCAGCTATGTAATACTCTTGATAAATTCTGCTGTTTGCAACTCAAAATCCTGATTCATAATCTTATAGTGTTTTTGTCTTGTGATTCTAATCCAGCTGCTCTCTGCGCTATATTCTATAGTACTTTTCCATGGCTCATAGAATTATAAAATTTTGAGCTAAAAGAAATCTTAGAAAGATTTCTTATAGCCACCGTACTACTTGCCACTTCACAGATATAGAATCTTTGCTGAGAAGGGTGAATTAGATTGAAGAATAGTAGGTCTGGATTCAGACCTTAAACTCAGGTCTCTCTAGTACCCATCTGGTCTTTATTTTAGTGTTCATTTCACTCTGCAGTGCTTTCTACCAGAGAATATGCTCCAGGGGGAAAGGATATATGCCAGAGAACTTGGTAAGAGAGTATTAAGCGGTCTTTATATAAGAGTGCTCCAAATCATCCTCTTAAAGAAATATTAATTATACTGTCTCAGTCTAGTGCTATCCCAACTTCAATACTGAAAGTCAGTTTAAAAGTACATTTTATCCCAAACTTTCAAAACGTTGAATCAGAAACCTGCCCCTTTAACAACTGCAAGTGACAGTTTATAAAGTGTAGCAACCTGCAGTCATCTCTAAAATTACACATGGTTTTCCAAATTAAACTCTGTAGTGTGTCTCGTACTTTGCACAAAGCATATATCGTGATTGATTGATAAATTCATAGTGGCAGATCTTAATTGCAGGCTCATTCCAAGTTAACAGCTACATGACTTAACTACTTAGTAATTTGCATTGTACATGCCTCAATAGTCTCCTATTTACACTTAATAAGTTTCATTGTGAAATTGCAGTATTCTCATTGTTAAAAATTGTGGAAGTACAGAAAGTAAAAATATGAAAGCCATCCAGCTGCATAGTCTCATTTGTCTGAATGGTATGGATCTTTTGAACAGTTTGTAATTGCTACCACCTAGAAATCCACTTAATGATGGGCATAGCCTCCTTCTGTGCTTCTCTATAAGTTACTTTCTTCTAGTATGCTTGGGTATTTAATTCGTCCCTCCACTGCGATCTGCTCTTCTACAGTTCCTGCACTAGCTCCTTATTTTCTGCTGTGCTCTGGCCCTCCATTCCCTTTCCCCCAGGCACTCTCTGTGACTTGCATATCCACCTTCCTGTGCATGAGGGGGTTATTGCTATTCTGGCCTCAGAACTACGGCAGGGAGACCAGGCTTCCCTTCTCTTGTCCCCATTCAAACTTTAATTCCTCACTCCACCAGTGGACAAGGGTATCGTGACCTTTTGAAAGTTTGGGAACAACTCAAAGGGATTACATTAGAGAGGGGAAGAAAATCTTAAAACTGAGTTTTTTTTTTTTTAATTTTTTTAATTGAAGGATAATTGCTTTACAGAATTTTGTTGTTTTCTATTAAACCTCAACATGAATCAGCCATAGGTATACATATATCCCTTCCTTTTGAAACTCCCTCCCATCTCCCTCCCCATCCCACCCCTATAGGTTGATACAGGGCCCCTGTTTGAGTTTCCTGAGCCACACAGCAAATTCCCATTGGCTATCTATTTAATATGTGGTAATGTAAGCTTCCATGTTACTCTTTCCATACATCTCACCCTCTCCTCCCCTCTCCCCATGTCCATAAGTCTATTCTCTATGTCTGTTTCTCCATTCTTGCCCTGTAAATAAATTCTTCAGGACCATTTTTCTAGATTCTATCTATGTGCGTTAGAATATGATATTTATCTTTCTCTTTCTGACTCACTTCACTCTACAATAGGTTCTAGGTTCATCCATCTCATCAGAATTGACTCAAATGCGTTCCTTTTTATGACTGTGATATATGTACCACAAATTCTTTATCCATTCATCTCTCGATGGACATCTAGGTTGCTTCTATGTTCTAGCTATTCTAAATAGTGCGGCAGTGAACAATGGGATACATGTATCTTTTTCAATTTTGGTTTCTTCAGGGTATATGCCCAGGAGTGGGATTGCTGAGTCATATTTTGGTTCTATTCCTAGTTTATTAAGGAATCTCCATACTGTCTTCCATAGTGGCTGTATCAATTCACATTCCCGCCAACAGTGCAAGAGTGTTCCCTTTTCTCCATACTCTCTCCAGCATTTACTGTTTGTAGACTTTGATGATGGCCATTCTGACCGGTGTGAGATGATATCTCATTGTGGTTTTGATTTGTATTTCTCTAATAATGAGCGATGTTGAGCATCTTTTCATGTGTTAGCCATCTGTATGTTCTCTTTGGAGAAATGTCTGTTTAGGTCTTTTCTCCACTTTTTGATTGGGTCGTTTGTTTTTCTGATATTGAGTTATATGAGCTGCTTGTATATTTTGGAAATTAATCCTTTGTCACTTGTTTCATTTGCTATCATATTCTCCCATTCCAAGTGCTGTCTTTTCTCTTTGCTTATAGTTTCCTTTGCTGTGCAAAAGCTTTTAAGTTTAATCAGGTCCCACTTGTTTACTTTTGTTTTTATTTCTGTCACTCTAGGAGGTGGGTCACAGAGGATCCTGCTTTGATTTATGTCATCAAATGTTCTTCCTATGTTTTCCTCTAACAGTTTTATAGTTTCTGATCTTAATGTAGGTCTTTAATCCATTTTGAGTTTATCTTTGTGTATGGTGTTAAGAAGTATCCTCATTCCATTCTTTTACATGTAGCTTTCCAGTTTTCCCAGCACCATTTATTGAAGAGGCTGTCTTTACCCCATTGTATATTCTTGCCTCCTTTGTCAAAAATAAGGTAACCATAGGTGCATGGGTTTATTTCTGGGCTTTCTATCTTGTTCCATTGGTCTATATTTCTGTTTTTATGCCAGTGCCATACTGTCTTGATGACTGTAGTTTTGTAGTATAATCTGAAATCAAGAAGGTTGAGTCCTTGAGCTCCATTCTCCTTTCTTAAGACTGCTTTGGCTATTCAGAGTCTTTTGTGTTTCTACATGAATTGTGAAATTTTTTGTTCTAGTTCTATGAAAAATGCCATTGGTAATTTGATAGGGATCACATTGAATCTGTAGATTGCCTTTGGTAGTATAGTCATTTTAAAATATTGATTCTTCCTACCCAGGAACGTGGAATATCTCTCCATCTGTGTATGTCATCTTTGATTTCTTTCACCAGTGTCTTATAATTTTCTGTGTACAGTTCTTTTGTCTCCTTAAGTAAGTTTATTCCTAGATATAATTCTTTTTGTTGCAGTGGTGAATGGGATTGATTCCTTAATTTCTCTTTCCGATTTTTCCTTGTTAGTATATAGAAATGCAAGTGATTTCTGTGTATTGATTTTCTATCCTGAAACCTTGCTAAATTCACTGATTAGCTCTAGTAGTTGTCTGATACTATCTTTAGGGTTTTCTATGTATGATATAATGTCATCTGCAAACAGGGAGAGCTTTTCTTCTTCTTTTCTAATCTGGATTACTTTTATTTATTTTTCTTCTCTGATTGCTATAGCTAGGACTTCCAGAAATATGTTGAATAATAGTAGTGAAAGTGGACACCCTTGTCTTGTTCCTGATCTTAGGGGGAATGCTTTCAGTTTTTCACCGTTGAGAATAATATTTGCTGTAGGCTTATCATATATGGCCTTTACTATGTTGAGGTAGGTTCCTTCTATGCCTATTTTTTAAAGCGTTTTAATCATAAATGGGCGCTGAATTTTGTCAAAGGCTTTTTCTGCATCTATTGAGATTATCATATTGGTTTTTCTCTTTCAATTTGTTAATATAGTGTATCACATTGATTGATTTGCATATATTAAGAATCTGTGCATCCCTGGAATAAACCCACCTTGATCATGGTGTATGAGCTTTTTGATGTGTTGCTGAATTCTGTTTGCTAAAATTTTGTTGAGGGTTTTTGCATCTATGTTCACCAGTGATATTGGCCTATAGTTTTCTTTTTTTGTGTGTTGTCTTTGTCTGGTTTTGATATCAGAGTGATGGTGGTCTTGCAGAATGAGTTTGAAAGTGTTCAGTCCTCTGCAAATTTTTTAAAGCACTTTAGAAGGATAGGCATTAGCTCTTTGCTAAATGTTTGGTAGAATTCTCCAGTGAAGCTGTCTGGTCCTTGGCTTCTGTTTTGGGGGAGATTTTTTTTATCATGGCTTCAATTTCAGTGCTTGTAATTGGGTTGTTCATAATTTCTGTTTCTTCTTAGTTCAGTCTTGGAAGATTGAACTTTTCTAAGAACCTGTCCATTTCTTCCAGGTTATCCTTTTTTTTTTTTTTTTTTTTTTTTTGCAGGGAGTTTTAGCTCTAAAAGGTCTTGTAGGTCTTCATAGAACCATTCTTCAGCTTCTTCATCTTTACTGGTCAGGACATAAACCTGGATCACCCTGATATTGAATGGTTTGCCTTGGAAACGAAGAGAGATCATTTTGTCAGTTTTCAGATTGCATCCAAGTACTGCATTTCAGACTCTTGTTGACTATGATAGCTACTCCATTTCTTCTAAGGGATTCCTGCCCACAGTAGTAGATATGGTCATCTGAGTGAAATTCACCCATTCCAGTCCATTTTAGTTCGCTGACTCCTAGAATGTTGATGTTCACTCTTGAATCTCCTGTTTGACCACTTCCAATTTGCCTTGATTCATGGACTTAACATTCCAGGTTCCTATGCAATATTGCTCTTTACCGCATCAGACCTTGCTTCTATGACCATCACATCCACAATTGGATGTTGTTTTCACTTTGGCTCCATCCCTTCATTCTTTCTGGAGTTATTTCTCCACTGATCTCCAGTAACATATTGGGCACCTACCGACCTGAAGAGTTCATCTTTCAGTGTCCTGTCTTTTTGCCTTTTCATACTGTTCATGGGGTTCTCAAGGCAAGAATACTGAAATGGTTTGCCATTCCCTTCTCCAGTGGACCACATTCTGTCAGATCTCTCCACCATAACCCGTCTGTCTTGGGTGGCCCCACATGGCATGGCTTAGTTTCATTGAGTTAGACAAGGCTGTGGTCCATGTGATCAGATTGGCCTGTTGTCTGTGATTGTGGTTTCAGTCTGTCTGCCCTCTGATGCTCCCTCTCAGCACCCACTGTCTTTCTTGGGTTTCCTTACATTGGACATGGAGTGTCTCCTCATGGCTGCTCCAGCAAAGCAAAGCTGCTGCTCCTTACCCTGGATGTGGGGTATCTCCTCTCTGCCACTCGCAGCTCCTGTGCCACAGCCACTGTTCTCCACTTAGCCACCATGCCCTCTACAGCACCTACCATCTTATGTGGGTTTCTCTTACCTTGGACATGGGTTATCTCTTTCCAGCTGCTCCTGAACTTGGACGTGGGATAGCTCCTCTCTGCTGCTCCTGTGCTGCAGCCACCACTGGCCACTCCTGTGCTGCGTAGCCACCACTCGCCACTCCTGCATGGAGGAATGAAGCAGGGCAAAGGCTAGTAGAGTTTTGCCAAGAGAACACACTGGTCATAGCAAACACCCTCTTCCAACAACACAAGAGAGGACTCTATACATGGAAATCACCAGATGGCCAGCACTGAAATCAGATTGATTATATTCTTTGCAGCCAAAGATGGACAAACTCTATACAGTTAGCAAAAACAAAACCAGGAGCTGGTCAGATCATCAACTCCTTATTGCCAAATTCAGACTTAATTGAAGAATGTAGGGAAAATCACTGACCATTCAGGTAGGACTAAATCAAATACTTTACCATTAAACAGAAGAAGTGACAAATAGATTCAAAGGATTAGATCTGATAGGTAGAGTGCCTGAAGTACTATGGATGGAGGTTTGTGACATTGTACAGGAGTCAGGGATCAAGACCATCCCCAAGAAAAAGAAATGCAAAAGGCAAAATGGTTGTTTGAGGAGGCCTTACAAATAGTTGAGAAAAGAAGAGAAGCAAAAAGCAAAGGAGAAAAGGAATATACCCATTTGAACACAGAGTTCTAAAGAATAGCAAGGAGAGATAAGAAAGCCTTTCTCAGTGATCAATACAAAGAAACTGAGGAAAACAAAAGAATGGGAAAGACTAACAATCTTTTCAAGAAAATTAGAGATGTCAAGGGAACATTTCATGCAAAGATGGGTTCAAGGAAGGATAGAAATGGTATGGACCTGACAGAAGCAGAAGATATTAAGAAGAGGTGACAAGGATACACGGAAGAGCTATTAAAAAGAGATCTTCACAACCCAGTTAATCACGATGCTATGATCACTCACCTAGAGCCAGATATCCTGGAATGTAAAGTCAAGTGGGCCTTAGGAAGCATCACTACAAACAAAGCTAGTGGAGATGACAGGATCCCAGTTGAACTAATTCCAATCCTAAAAGATGATTCTGTGGAGTGCTGCACTCAATATGCCAGCAAATTTGGAAAACTCAGCAGTGGCCGCAGGACTGGAAAAGGTCAGTTTTCATTCTAATCCCAAAGAAAGGCAAAGCCAAAGAATGTTCAAACTACAGCACAATTGCACTCATCTCCCATTCTAGTAAAGTAATGCTCAAAATTTTCCAAGCCAAGATTCAGCAATATATGAACCGTGAACTCCCTGATGTTCAAGCTGGTTTTAGAAAAGGCAGAGGAACCAGAAATCAAATTGCCAACATCTTCTGGATCATCAAAAAAGCAAGAGTTCCAGGAAAACATCTATTTCTGCTTTATTGACTATGCCAAAGCCTTTGACTGTGTGGATCACAATAAACTGTGGAAAATTCTGAAAGAGATGGGAATACCAGACCACCTGACCTGCCTCTTGAGAAATCTGTATGCAGGTCAGGCAACAGTTAGTACTAGACATGGAACAACAGACTGATTTCAAATTGGGAAAGGAGTACATCAGGCTGTATATTGTCACCCTGCTTATTTAACTTATGTGCAGAGTACATCATGAGAAACACTGGGCTGGATGAAGCACAAGCTGGAATCAAGATTGCCAGGAGAAATATCAATAGCCTTAGACATGCAGATGACACCACCCTTATGGCAGAAAGTGAAGAAGACCTAAAGGGCCTCTTGATGAAAGTGAAAGAAGAGAGTAAAAATGTTGGTTTAAAACTCAACATTCAGAAAACTAAGATATGGCATCTGGTCTCATCACTTCATGGCAAATAGATGGAAAAACAGTGGAAAAAGTGGCTGACTTAATTTTGGGGGCTCCAAAATCACTGCAGATGGTGATTGCAGCCATGAAATTAAAAGATCTTTGCTCCGTGGAAGTAAAGTTATGACCAACCTAGACAGCATATTCAAAAGCAGAGACATTACTTTGCCAACAAAGGCCCGTCTAGTTAAGGCTATGGTTTTCCTAGTAGTCATGTATGGATGTGAGAGTTGGACTATGAAGAAACCTGAATGTCAAAAAATTGATGCCTTTGAACTGTGGTGTTAGAGAAGACTCTTGAGAATCCCTTGGACTACAAGGAGATCCAACCAGTCCATCCTAAAGGAGATCAGTCCTGGGTGTTCATTGAAAGGACTGATGTTGAAGCTGAAACTCCAATATTTTGGCCACTTGATGCAAAGAGCTGACTTATTGGAAAAGACCCTGATGCTGGGAAAGGTTGAGGGTGGGAGGAGAAGGGGACAACAGAGGATGAAATGGTTAAATGGCATCACTGGCTCAGTGGACATGAGTTGGGTGGACTCCAGGAGTTGATGATGGACAGGGAGGCCTGGCATGCTGCAGTTCATGAGGTTGCAAAGAGTTGGACACGACTGAGCCACTGAACTGAACTGATCCATTTTTTGCCATATAGTTGCTCATAATAGTGTCTTATAATCCTTTGTATTTCTGCATTGTCTGTTATAACCTTTCCTTTTTCATTTCTAATTTTGTTGATTTGATTCTTCTTTTTTTTCTTGATGAGTCTGGCTAAAGGCTTGTCAGTTTTGTTTATCATCTCTAAGAACCAGCTTTTCATTTTTTTAATCTTTACTATTATTTCTTTCATTTCTTTTTCATTTATTTCTGCAAGGATCTTTATGATTTCTTTCCTTCTTTAGTTTTGGGATTTTTTTCTTCTTTTTCCAGTTGTTTTCAGTGTCAAGCTACATTTTCTATTTGATGTTTTTCTTGTTTCTTGAGGTAGGATTGTATTTCTATAAATTCCCTCCCAGGACTGCTTTTGCTGCATCCCATAGTTTTTGAGTTGTCGTGTTTTCATTGTTATTTGTTTCTAGAAACTTTTTATTTCCTTTTGATTTATTCAGTAACCTGTTGGTTATTTAGGAGAGTGTTGTTTAATCTCCACGTGTTTGTGTTTCTCACAGTTTTTTTCTTGTAATTGGTTACTAGTCTCATAGCATTGTGGTCAAAGAAGATGCTTGATATGATTTCAATTTTCTTATATTTACTGAGGTTTGATTTGTGACCCAAGATGTGGTCTATCCTGGAGAATATTCCATGTACACTTGAGAAGATGGTATATTCTTCTGCATTTGGATGGACAGTCCTCAAGATAGCAATGAGATCATCTCATCTAATGTATTATTTAAGACTTATGTTTACTTACTGTTTTGATGATCTGTCCAGTGGTGTGAGTTGGGTGTTAAAGTCTCCAACTATTATTGTGTTAATGTCAGTTTCTCCTTTTCTGCCTGTTAGTGTTTGTCTTATGTATTGAGGTGCTCCTATGTTGGGTGTATAGATATTTACAACTGTTATCTTCCTCTTGGATTGATCATTATGTAGTGTCCTTCCTTATCTCCTATAATCTTCTTTATTTTAAGGTCTGTTTTGTCTGATATGAGGATTGCTACTCCAGCTTTCTTTTCCTTCCCATTTGCATGGAATATATTTTTCCATTTTCTTACTTTCAATCTATATGTGTCTTGAGGTCTGAAGTGGGTTTCTTGTAGACAGCATATATAGGGGTCTTGCTTTTGTATCCATTCAGTCGGTCTGTGTCTTTTGGTCGGAGCATTTAATCCATTTACATTTAAAGTAATTATTGATACATATGCTCCTATTGTTATTTTCTTAATTGTTTGCGGTTGATTTTGTAGATCTTTTTTCTTCTCTTGTATTTCTTAACTATATAATTCTGTTTAACACTTGCTGTAAAGCTGGTTTGGTGGTACTGAATTCTTTTAACTTTTGCTTCTCTGAAAAGCTTTTGATTTCTTCATCAATTTTGAAAGAGCTCCTTCCTGGGTACAGTAATCTTGGTTGTAGATTTTCCCCCTTCAATACTTTAAATATATCCTGCCATTCCCTTCTGGCCTGCAGAGTTTCTGCTGAAAGATCATCTTTAAGTGTATGGAATTTCCTTTGTCTGTTACTTGCTGCTTCTCCCTTGCTGCTTTAAATGTTATTCTTTGTGTTTAATCTTTGTTAGTTTGATTAGTATGTGTCTTGGCATGTTTCTCCTTGGGTTCATCCTGTATAAGATTCTTTGTGCCTCTTGGGCTTGATTGACTATGTCCTTTTCCATGTTGGGGAAATGTTCAACTATAATCTCTTCAAAAATTTTCTCAAAGCCTCACTTTTTCTCTTCTTCTTCTGGGATGCCTATAATTTGAATGTTGTGGTACATTGGATTTTGTCCCAGAGGTCTCTGAGACTATCCTCAGTTCTTTTCATTCCTTTTACTTTATTCTGCTCTTCAGAAGTTATTCCCACCATTTTATCTTCCAGCTCACTGATTCATTCCTCTGCTTCAGATATTCTGCTATTGATTCCTTCTGGAGTATTTTTAATTTCCGTAATTGTGTTTTCCCTGCATGTTTATTCTTTAAAGTCTTTGTTAATTGATTCTTGCATTTTCTCCGTTTTGCTTTCAACGTTTTTGATCATTTTTACTATCATTATTCTGAATTGTTTCTCAGGTAGTTTGCCTATTTCCTCTTCATTTATTTGGACTTCTGTGTTTCTAGTTTGTTCCTTCATTTGTGTAGTATTTCTCTGCCTTTACATTACTTTTTTTTTTTAACTTATGTGTTTGAGGTCTCCTTTTCCCAGGCTTCAAGGTTGATTTTTTCTTTCTTTTGGTTTCTTCCCTCCTAATTTTGGTCCAGTGGTTTGTGTAAGCTTCTTATAGGGTGGGATTTGTGCTGAGTTTTTATTTGCTTGTTTGTTTTTCCTCTGATGGCCCAGGCTGAGTGAGGTGGTGATCCTGTCTGCTGATGACTGGGTTTGTATTTCTGTTTTGTTTGTTGTTTTTGATGAGGTGTCCTGCACAGGGTGCTACTGGTGGTTGGGTGGTGCTAGGTCTTGTATTCCAGTGGTTCCCTTTGTGTGAGTTCTCACTACTTGTTAGCCCCTAGGGTTAGTTCTCTGGTAGTCTAGGGTCTTGGAGTCAGTGCTCCCACTCCAAAGGCTCGGGGCTTGATCTTGTTTGTGTGGGTCTTGAATCCAGGAACTGGTGAGCTAGGTTCTTCTAGCCCAGAGCATCCCATGAGGCTCAGCTGAGATATCAACAGGGATGCAGTCATTAGAAGTGACTGGAGCTGGAAGATCTGCTTCCAAGCTGGTGCTGTCACAGGCTGGCAAGGTGGTGCTACGAGGCCATGGAAGGCCTCAGTTTCTTCCCACACAGGCCTCTTCAGAGGTCACTGGAATGTCCTCATGACTATGAGTGACTTTCCTTTAGACAATCTCAAATCACCAAACTGTGAATTTCCTGCTTGAACTTCTTTCTCACTGCAATGGTGGGAGTGCAGTCTCCCTCAAAGCTTTGTGGAAGAGATGGGCCTGGAAAGATGAAGAGCTCCTAAAACACTGCTAAGGATGAATAGGAATGCCTAGGGGAGGTCAGGGTGGTTTAGAAGGACAGGAGACCCACCTCAGTTGTCACAAACTCACAACTGAGTTTTAAACATGATTGCTCCCGGAGACTGAAAAGATGTGAAATTTATAAAAGGATCATCTCATGGGCACCCAACCGAACTGTTGCTTTCGTATCTTGTTTCATATATATGCCCCTTCACAGTTATACACATTCTTCCAAGGCCAAGTAATAAGTTTTAGAGACTGTAAAGTCTACATTTTACTGTGTGATGATAATTGGCAGAATCTCCCTCCCAATAGTTATTTTTCACATCAAAGCCTGATCCAAGTATAGCAGGCTGCCTCTGTCTCCTAGGCATGCTGTCTAGAATATAGGCCTCGAAGTTTCAGTGGCTCAGTTGGTAAAGACCTTGGCTGCAGTGCAGGAGACTGATATTCAACCCCTGGGTTGGAAAGATCCCAGGAGAAGGAAATGGCAACCCACTCCAGTATTTTTGCCTAGGAAATCACATGAACAGAGGAGCCTGGTGGGCTACAGTCCATGGGGTTGCCAAGAGTTGGACACAATTGAGTGACTAAACCATCACCACTAGACATCCTGGAACGTGAAGTCAAGTGGGCCTTAGAAAGCACCACTACAAACAAAGCTAGTGGAGATGATGGAATTCCAGTGAGCTGTTTCAAATCCTGAAAGATGATGCTGTGAAAGTGCTGCACTCAATATGCCAGAAAATTTGGAAAACTCAGCAGTGGCCACAGGACTGGAAATGGTCAATTTTCATTCCAATCCCAAAGAAAGGCAATACCAAAGAATGTTCAAACTGCCACACAACTGCACTCTTCTCACATGCTAGTAAACTCAAAATTCTCCAAGCCAGGCTTCAGCAATACGTGAACCGTGAACTTCCTGATGTTCAAGCTGGATTTAGAAAAGGCAGAGGAACCAGAGATCAAATTGCCAACATCTGCTGGATCATGGAAAAAGCAAGAGAGTTCCAGAAAAACATCTATTTCTGCTTTATTGACTATGCCAAAGCCTTTGACTGTGTGGATCACAATAAACTGTGGAAAATTCTGAAAGAGATGGGAATACCAGACCACCTAACCTGCCTCTTGAGAAATCTGTATGCAGGCCAGGAAGCAACAGTTAGCACTGGACGTGGAACAACAGACTGGTTCCAAATAGGAAAAGAAGTACGTCAAGGCTGTATATTGTCACCCTGCTTATTTAACTTATATGCAGAATACATCATGAAAAACGCTGGACTGGAAGAAACACAAGCTGGAATCAAGATTGCCAGGAGAAATATCAATAACCTCAGATATGCAGATGACACCACCCTTATGGCAGAAAGTGAAGAGGAACTAAAAGCCTCTTGATGAAAGTGAAAGAGGAGAGTGAAAAAGTTGGCTTAAAGCTCAACATTCAGAAAATGAAAATCATGGTATCTGGTCCCATCACTTCATGGGAAATAGATGGGGAAACAGTGGAAACAGTGTCAGACTTTATTTGGGGGGCTCCAAAATCACTGCAGATGGTGACTGCAACCATGAAATTAAAAGACGCTTACTCCTTGGAAGAAAAGTTATGACCAACCTAGATAGCATATTAGAAAGCAGAGACATTACTTTGCCAGCAAAGGTCCGTCTAGTTAGGGCTATGGTTTTTCCAGTAGTCATGTATGGAAGTGAGAGTTGGACTTTGAAGAAGGCTGAGCATCGAAGAATTGATGCTTTTGAACTGTGGTGTTGGAGAAGACTCTTGAGAGTCCCTTGGACTGCAAGGAGATCCAACCAGTCCATTCTGAAGGAGATCAGCCCTGGGATTTCTTTAGAAGGAATGATGCTAAAGCTGAAACTCCAGTACTTTGGCCACCTCATGTGAAGAGTTGACTCATTGGGAAAGACTCTGATGCTGGGAGGGATTGGGGGCAGGAGGAGAAGGGGACGACAGAGGATGAGATGGCTGGATGGCATCACGGACTCGATGGACGTGAGTCTGAGTGAACTCTGGGGAGTTGGTGATGGAAAGGGAGGCCTGGCATGCTGCGATTCATGAGGTCGCGAAGAGTCTGACACGACTGAGTTACTGAACTGAACTGAACTAGACTCTGTGATGGGGAGGAGAAAAAGAGGAGACACGCCCAGAGAGACTGGTATCTTTTTTCCTCACATTTCATTGGCCCTAAGCAGCCACATCGGAGAAGGCAATGGCACCCCACTCTTGTACTCTTGCCGGGAAAATCCCATGGACAGAGGAGCCTGGTAGGCTGCAGCCCATGGGGTCGCTAAGAGTAGGACACGGCTGAGCGACTTCACTTTCACTTTTCACTCTCATGCATTGGAGAAGGGAATGGGCAACCCACTCTAGTGTTCTTGCCTGGAGATCCCAGGGACAGGGGAGCCTGGTGGCCTGCCGTCTATGGGGTCGCACAGAGTCAGACACAACTGAAGTGACTTAATAGCAGCAGCAAGCAGCCCATGGCCCCAGACTAAGTGTGATGGAGGCTTGAATATGTAATTTGTGTGTCCAGCAACAGGAAATGGTGGTGTAAACTCTGCCGTTTGCATAAGAAATGAAATAGCTCTTGAAAAGCAACATAATCTCCAA
This sequence comes from Nanger dama, assembly GCA_917880005.1. Classification (NCBI taxonomy): domain Eukaryota; kingdom Metazoa; phylum Chordata; class Mammalia; order Artiodactyla; family Bovidae; genus Nanger; species Nanger dama. Next base: position 47,435,799 of record CAKJTW010000007.1, read on the forward strand.
AGATTATGCCCCCAAAATGCCCTTTTTACATTATTATGCACAGAAGGCTCATTTTAATTTTGATATTTTTCTGCTTCCAGATTTTGTCCAGGATCCAGACAGTACTTTTAAAAAAGAAAAAGCAATGTCTACAAGGAAAGAAACTTCTTTCCTGTCTTTTTCCCCATTACTGAATATTCACAATCTAGAATGATGCTTAGGAAGTAGAAGTGTTTCAAGAAATATTTAGACTTGGATAAATATAAAATAAGGCCCATTAAAGTCATTTCAATAAAATAACCTTAGAATGCAAAGAGAGATTAAATAATTATTCTTGGAAAGCAAGACAGCTTTTTTTTTTTTAATTCTTGCTAAATATAACAGTTTGTACTTTAAGAAATTGGTAATATTCAAATATTTTAACCCTCAATACTTATAATTTTATATGTTAGAACTTTGTTTTATATAATATTTTTATACATATTATATGAACCATATCTTATAAGTATTATTTTAGGTCACTACACATCCAACAGAGAAATTGATTAAACATAAATATATAACTTTGCTTCATTTCTGAGGTATCATATGATTACCATAGAAATATAAAAATTTTAAAAAGCATACAAGAAAAAAGAGGCCAAACCATTAATCTCATTCCAGGGGTAATAGTGGATCGTATCCTGATATATTCTTTTCTAAATTATTAACATGTATGTACATACAGATAGTTTTAAATTTTTTGAAATCCTTGTGAGGAATGAAAAGGCTGACTTTAGAGACAGTACAACTTATGTGAGGTGGTGTTTTTGTTTATTTTTTTAACCTGAGTTTTCCCTTCATGAAATATCCTGCTTATCTGACTATGTCATTTAAAATTATAACTTTAATGGCTGTGCAACAATCCACTAAATATAAACCATAAGCTATTACATTGTTGTTGCTGCTGTTCATTCACTCAGTCGTGTCTGACTCTGAGACTCCATGAACTGCAGCATGCCAAGCTTCCCTGTCCTTCACTGTCTCCTGGAGCTTTCTCAAACTCATGTCCATTGTGTCGGTGATGCCATCCAACCATCTCGTCCTCTGTTGTCCCCTTCTCCTTCTCTTTAATCTTTCCCAGCATCAGGGTCTTTTCCAATGATTCAGTTCTTTGCATCAGGTGGCCAAAGTATTGGAACTTCAGCTTCAACATCAGTCCTTGCAATGAATATTCAGGGTTGATTTCCTTTAAGATTAACTGGTTTGATCTCCTTGCTGTCCAAGGGACTCTCAAGCATCATCTCCAATACCACACTTCAAAAGCATTAATTCTTTGGCACTCAGCCTTTTTATTGTCCAGCTCTCACATCCATACATGACTACTGCAAAAACCATAGCTCTGACTGTTCAGACCTTTGTAGTCAAGGTAATGCCTCTGCTTTTTAATACAGTGTTTAGGTTTGTCACTGCTTTTCTTTCAAAGAGCAAGTGTCTTTTAATTTCATGGCTGCAATCACAATCTGCAGTGATTTTGGAGCCCAAGAAAATAAAGTCTTTCACTGTTTCCATTGTTTCCCCACCTATTTGCCATGAAGTGATGGGACCGGATCCCATGATCTTAGTTTTCTGAATGTTGAGTTTTAAGCCAAATTTTTCAGACTCCTCTTTCACCTTGATCAAGACGTTCTTTAGTTCCTCTTCACTTTCTGCCATAAGGGTGGTGTCATCTGCCTATCTGAAGTTATTAATATTTCTCCCTGAAATCTTGATTCCAGCTTGTGCTTCATTTAGCCTGGCATTTTGCATGATGTATGCTGCATATAACTTAAATAAACAGGGTGACAGTATACAGCCTTGACATACTCCTTTCTCAATTTGGAACCAGTCCATTATTCCATAAATCACCAGTTACTGGAGATTCCCTTATATCACATTCAACATTACTTAGCAGCCTTGATTATTTCCTTAAGCTAAATTCTTAAAAGTAGAATTGTTGAGTCTAATGTTCTCACATTTTAAAGTAAAATTTTGATATTATAGAAGTCACTTTTTCATTATGGCAACATATAACAAAATTTACTATTTGTAGCCATTTTAAAGTGTATCAGTTCAGTTCTGTTCAGTCACTCAGTCATGTCTGACTCTTTGCGACCCCATGAGTCACAGCACGCCAGGCCTCCCTTTCCATCACCAACTCCCCAGAGTTCACTCAGACTCGCGTCCATCGAGTCCGTGATGCCATCCAGCCATCTCATCCTCTGTCGTCCCCTTCTCCTCCTGCCCTCAATCCCTCCCAGCATCAGAGTCGTTTCCAATGAGTCAACACTTCACATGAGGTGGCCAAAGTACTGGAATTTCAGCCTTAGCATCATTCCTTCCAGAGAAATCCCAGGGCCGATCTCCTTCAGAATGGATTGGTTGGATCTCCTTGCAGTCCAAGGGACTCTCAAGAGTCTTCTCCAGCACCACAGTTCAATAGCATCAATTAAAGTGCATAGTTCAGTGGTATTAATACTTTCACATTGTTGTGCCACCATCACCAACATCTACAACAGCTCCAGAAATTCTCATAACCAGCTACTGATTGATGGATACATATGGAGTTCATTGTACTATTGTCTCGACTTTTATGTATGTCTGAAATTATCTGTAATTAAACTTTTTTAAAGTATAAAAATTATAATGTTTGCATGGCCTTGAACAATATACCTACATCACTTTGGTTAGAAAACAATGCAATGTGTGACTTTTTTAAAACAGTGTTTGCAGGAATCGTCTTACTGTGACAGAGAACTTTGCTGTAAATCTGGCTTGGTATCTAAGTCTTTTTTTTCTATGTCAAGGATTGGTACCAAAAAGCTGCCCCTCAAAGATTCATTCTGAACTGGGAACCTATTTCCAAAGCCCCACTGGCAGCAAGACCCCCTGCTTTATTAGTTTGTGAGCCTAGAAAAGCTTGGAAAATGTGTACATGAATCAAATAAACACTACATGGCTGGGAAAAACAGAATTCTAGGGCATCCATTATATATCATCTTAAACCATACTTTGCTTTTAAATATTTAACAGCTTGAAAGCTTGGCAGGTTTGAAAACTGATGTTCTTCATCCAGGGCAGGCAGAGAAAATGTTCTTAGTAACTTTTTTTCCTGTCAAGTCCTCACCTAGTCAGTACACTTAAATTATACTCTGTTACATGAGAGATGGAAGTGCTAATTTTAAAGGCATAACAACAAAGCAACAAAAATTGGATGATTCCATCTTCTGCTAATATTTAGAGCTCTTTGAAGGATGTGGCACAATAGATGAGAGTGATAGATGAAGAAAATATTGACCTCTTATCCAGTGACTTCGCTTAAAATGGATTGAATCTAGTATTAATAATTGCTGAGAACAGCCAAAAGATCAAAGATGTGCCCTGGCAGATTTGGGGCCTAACAATGTGGACTGGAATTTTAACTGTATAAAACCCAAGGCAGCCTGTGGCTGATTATGTTGATGTATGGGAAACCTATTCAATATTGTAAAGCAATTATCCTTCAATTGAAAACAAATTACTTTAAAAAACCAAGGCAGATGTTGAGAGGTATCAGGCCTCATTTTTTGAAGGAATTTTTCTAGACATGTATGCCATGAGTACATGGAGTTAGGAATCTTATAACCAGTTAGTCTTGTGTGTTGCATCAAGGACTTGCTTTCCATAGACAGTTAGAGCGTTGTAATAGTGTGTAGGTTGTTTGGTCAAAGAAAAGGGTACAGAGTCCACTTGCAAATGAATCAAGTAGAGAAATGAATTCTGAAAGGGAGAAAGCCTCTTAGTTTGAAATAGACACACACATAGGGTATGTTGTCTTTGGATTTTGTTGTTGCTTAGTCACTAAGTTGTATCCAACTCTTTTGTGACCCTATGGACCCACCAGGCTCCTCTGTCCATGGTTTGGGTCTATATAAATCATGAGAGGACTTTCTTCAGGTTTGTGTTAGAACTCTAGATTTCAAGATCCAGAAACCTAACCTGTACCGACTTAGATAAGAAAGAGCTGGCAGATTCTTAAACACATGAAGTCCAGGGTGGACCTGACTTGAGTTCAAGTCAGCCAGGACCTAACTCTGATAGCCCATCTCAACCTCCCTCTCTAATCATTTTCTTTTTAGTTGGTAAAATATATATATATATAATTTACCATTTTAAGTGTACATTTCAGTCATTAAGTATATGTACTTTGCTCAACCATCACAAGTAACCACTCCCAGCCCTTTTGTACCAGTTCAAACAGAAAACCTGTATCTGTTAACAATAACCCCTATTCTTTCCCACCCCTTAGTAACCATTATTCTACTTTCTCTCTCTCAATTTGCCTATTCTAGGTATTTCATATAAATCATGCAAATCATACAATATTTGTCTCTTTGTCTTTGGCTTATTTCATTTAGAACAGTGTATTCAGAGCTCATTCCTGTAGGGGGTGTGTGTGTGTATGTGAGTGCACATGAGTGCGTTAGTCGCTCAGTCATGTCCAACTCTTTGCGACTCCATGGACTATAGCCCACCAGGTTCCTCTGTGCATGGAATTCTCCAGGCAAGAATACTGAAGAATGGTTTGCCATTCTCTTCTCCAGGAGATCTTCCTGACCCAGAGGTTGAACCTAGGTCTTCTGCATTGCAGGCAGATTCTTTACCATCTGACCCACCAGGGAAGCCCCTGATGTATATTCCTGTGGTAACATACATCAAAGTTCCACTTCTTTTAGGATGAATAGTACTCTATTGTGTGTGTATATTCCGCGTTTTCTTTATCCATGTATCTGTTGCCATCTTTTAGCTACTGTGAATAATGCTGCTATAAATGTCGTTATACAAATATCTTTAGAGTTCCTGCTTTCAATTCTTGTGGGTCTGTGTTTAGGAATAAACTTTCAGGATCATATAGTAATTCTAATTTCTTGAGGGATTCTTTGGTGTTCATGTTTACTTCATTCTCTCAGAATAACACCTCTACAAGGATTTAAACCATGGCTTCTAGTGGTTCTAGGTTCACATACTCACAACACTGGGACCAGAGAGGAGAGAACTATTTTCCCCAACTCAAGGTCCAAAATTCTGGAAAAGAAACGTAACTGGCTAAGTTGGTTCTTATCCCCCTATCTGATGCAGTGACTATAGAGAGGCAGAGATAGGGCATAGATGTGGATTCTTGGATGACTGGATTAATTGAGACAGGCTCCCACCCTGCTTATTTAACTTCTATGCAGAGTACATCATGAGAAACGCTGGACTGGAAGAAACACCAGCTGGAATCAAGATAGCCGGGAGAAATATCAATAACCTCAGATATGCAGATGACACCACCCTTACGGCAGAAAGTGAAGAGGAACTAAAAAGCCTCTTGATGAAAGTAAAAGAGGAGAGTGAAAAAGTTGGCTTAAAGCTCAACATTCAGAAAACGAAGATCATGGCATCCGGTCCCATCACTCCATGGGAAATAGATGGAAAAACAGTGGAAACAGTGTCAGACTTTATTTGGGGGGCTCCAAAATCACTGCAGATGGTGATTGCAACCATGAAATTAGAAGATGCTTACTCCTTGGAAGAAAAGTCATGACCAACCTAGATAGCATATTCAAAAGCAGAGACATTACTTTGCCAACTAAGGTCCGTCTAGTCAAGGCTATGGTTTTTCCAGTGGTCATGTATGGATGTGAGAGCTGGACTGTGAAGAAGGCTGAGTGCCGAAGAATTGATGCTTTTGAACTGTGGTGTTGGAGAAGACTCTTGAGAGTCCCTTGGACTGCAAGGAGATCCAACCAGTCCATTCTGAAGGAGATCAACCCTGGGATTTCTTTGGAAGGAATGATGCTAAAGCTGAAACTCCAGTACTTTGGCCACCTCATGTGAAGAGTTGACTCACTGGAAAAGACTCTGATGCTGGGAGGGATTGGGGGCAGGAGGAGAAGGAGACGACAGAGGATGAGATGGCTGGATGGCATTACTGACTCGATGGACGTGAGTCCGAACTGTGAGAGATGAACAGGGAGGCCTGGTGTGCTGCGATTCATGGGGTCGCAAAGAGTCGGACACGACTGAGCAACAGAACTGAACATATTTACAAAGTATAAAGCAGAAGAGAAAAAGAGATATTAGCGCTTTCCAGGTGGCACAAATGGTAAAGAACTCTCCTCCCAGTCCAGGAAACATAAGAGCTGTGGGTTTGATCCCCAGGACAAGAAGATCCCCTGGAGCTTGGCAGTCCACTCCAGTATTCTTACCTGGAGAATCCCATGGCAGGTTATGGTCCATAAGGCTGCAAAAAGTCAGACAAGACTTAGTGACTAAACAACAACAACCAACCACCATGGACATATTTACAAAGCATATAGCAGCTGAGAATAAAAGATACTTATCTTGACTTTCATCTTATTGTTTCATTTCCACATTCATAATTTGAACCTGAGATTCAAATTATGTCAGATGGAAAGCACCTGGAAGTATCCACTGAGAATTGTGTTACTAGCAATTTCTTACTCCTACTGGATTTGGAAGACAAAGCCAAGAGTTGGTGTAACTTAATTGTTTTATCAAATCAAGTTTAGTGAACTATTGACCTGATTTTAGGATTCGTGAAGTTCTTAGGCTTTTGAAACTTGTGTTTTTATTTATACATCCAGTAAGTAGAGCTATCTTCTCTCAATACACAATAAAGCCCCCAAATAAACGTTACTTATTCTCTAGCACCTTATCCCAAGCAATCATCTTTCTTTTCATAATCATATTAGTGCTCTATTTATTTCCTACTTTCATTTTGTGATTCAGTCTGCATGTTTCATTTTCCATCTTAAGCATTGTTTCTATTTTAGGCTTTCATTCCATCATCATCCATTTCATATCTGTTATTCTTCTCAGAGGTCATTCCCTCTGTGTCTTAGTTATCCCCACATAATTAACAGCCATAATATTAAAAAATAAAAGCCTTCACTAGATGCATCTTGGGGCATACTTGATTACTGCTTTTTCATAAGGGAAAGGGGAAGAGTTCAGAGAAGGAAAGCAAAGTGGCCCAAATTTATAATGACCATTCATTTCTTTATGAAAACAATTCATTTATAAGTTGAATTACTGACTAAAATTAATCTTTTTATATATCGTGGTCTTTCTTTCTCCATCTTCCCCTCGACTTCTCTCCAAAATGCAAACATTTTACTTTTCTTGTCCTAGAAAATTTATCTTTCTAAGGTGTTTATCTATTACTCTTCAATTTAAACAAGCAGATACCAAAGGAGGGATGGAGGCTGTGCTCCTTGGTGTTGTATCTGGAAAGGAGATGTGTTCTTCTCAGCCTGGATTTTAGTCAGAAACCACAAACTGCTGCTACCAGCAGGCTCACTCACCAACTTTCTGATAGGGTGTGGAGGCAGTCTTTCTAGAGAAGTACATTGGGAAATGAAACACAGAGAGGTCTTAAAAGGGAAAAGAGAGACTTTGAGAAATTTCAAGCACTTTGCTAACTTTGTCTCAACATCAAGAGATTTCAGTATACTTTCAGGTAATCAGTTGAATGTCAATAACTGTTACCCTTTGCTTATCTTTCTCTTCTTCTTAGACTGGGAATTTTTTCTCCCTTCCTTAACCTTACTGATTATATTGATTTCCTTCTCACTAGTAATTGTAATAGGAAGAATGCACATTTCAAAACTATAAGTCAACAACCGAGCACTATATTTCAGTCATGACACCACTATTCTTCATCCCTTTTTAATCTAGTTGCTCCTATTGGGCTACCTTACTGATGGCTTTTAAATATTTTTTTTTCTGATGTCTTTGCCTTCCCTTGTGTTGAAGACAAACTTGCTTCTTGCCATTCAGTACACTGAAAGTTCCCATAATCTTAGGCTCATCGCATCCAGGGAGAGTCTCCTTACAAAACTAGAAAAATAATTGCCTAAGTGATAGTTCTTCATACACTTTGGAAGCTATAAGCTTCATACATTTCTAAACAATAAAATCCAAGACCCTTAACATTTTTAATGGATTCCATTTCCTACTCTTTTAATTATTTGTTTCTTTCCTTTTAAGCTGTCTCACTTTTCACAATAAAGAGCTAAAGCCAAACGCATCATGTTAATAAGATTCTGGCCAATGTAGATATAATGAGAAGGTTCCCACAACACATAAGTGCTAGTCTTTTACTGTATTCTGTTGTGAATGCTTTTTAGTATATTGCAGGAAGCCCAGATTTTTGATTTCCTGTACTCCACTCATATGATTCTTTCCAGACTCCCCAGCCATCCACTTCCAGAGAGACTGTTGTCCTTTCTGTGGTCTCATGGTCTTTTTCTCTTAGAGTCTCTTCCAAATGTTCCTGTAGTGGGGCCTACGGAAAAGAGGCATTTCCTCCAGCACTCCTCAGAAAGAAACTTGAATTATAAGGCATTCAAAGGCCTGGAAGGATGGTAAATAGAACTGGCTGCATAATATTTAGGAATCAAAGCAAAGTAAAAATGCAGGGCCCTTTCTTCTAAAATTAAGAATTTAAAGACAGTGACAACAAAGAATTAAGCCAAACATGGGGCTCTTTTAGGTCCCTGTGACTAGACAGGTCATGTGCTCATGAAGCCAACCCTGGTGATAAGAAACTCTGAGGAGTGAATAGGGGTTAGCCTGTAGGTTTCTTCCTGGTTCTCTAGAGACAACTTATTTGTGCAGGAGGAGCTAGTGACCCAAATGCCGAGTCATTAGAATATCAGAATGTATTCTGCGACATGTGAGGCATGTTTCATATTTCTTTGCTAATTAATTTCAAGGGTGGTTTCCTCTCTTTTATCACAGTCAGAAGATCATTTCCTCCCTCTCAGTATACTAATCTGAATTTACTATCACTGAATTTTTTTCTTTCCTAAAAATGCACATAATTGCACAAAGGGAGTATATGAAATACCTACAGTTTGTCTAGTATAAACAGGGCTTTTGATTACTGATACATATAAAATACAGTACTTACCAAGCAAGAAGGGGCCCTGCTTTGTCCAATTCTGTTTTAAATCTCAGTTGTGATTTGCTGGGATAGGTTGAGGCCAGCCCATTTCCAAGCACTACATTGTATCATAGTCCTTTGTTCTCAAGTAGTTAGTAGTGCTATGACAAAACTTGACAGCTTATTAAAAAACAGAGACATCACTTTGCCAACAAAGGTCTGTATTGTCAAAGCCATGGTTTTTCCAGTAGTCATGTACAGATGTGAGAGTAGGATCATAAAGAACTCTGAGTGCCAAAGAATTGGTGCTTTTGAACTGTGGTGCTAGAGAAGACTCTTGCAAGTCCCTTGGACAGCAAGGAGATCCAACCAGTCAGTCCTAAAGGAAATCAACCCTGAATATTCATTAGGGGGACTGATGCTGAAACTGAAACTCCAATACTCTGGCCACCTGATGAGAAGAGCCAACTCACTGGAAATGACTCTGATGGGAAAGATAGAAGGCAAAAGGAGAAGAAGGCAACAGAGGATGAAATGGTTATGTAGCATCACCAACTCAATGGACGTGAATTTGAGCAAACGCTAGAGACAGTGGAGGACAGGGAATCCTGGCAGGCTGCAGTCCATAAAGTTGCTAAGAGTTGGACATGACTTAGCGATTGACCAACAACAGCAAGGTAGTAAATAACTTAGAGATTAGTTTTTACCGTCAATCAATACCTCCACCTGTCCTAGGATAGTACAGAGTTATAATGGAGTTCATTATGGAGAAGAAAGACCACTGGATTAGGAATCCGAAGATTGTGTTTAGTCAGTTCACCAGCTAATGTAGCTTAGGACACATCTCCTTTCACCCTCTTCAAGACGTGGTTTCCTTATTTGCTAAAGTAAAGCTAGCAATTCCTCCCTACATGAGATAGCAAATTTGCCGTGATCATCAAATAGAATTAAGTATGGTGGTGCTAGGGGTAAAGAATCCCCATGCCAATGCAGGAGACGTAAGAGACGCAAGTTCACTCCCTGGGTTGGGAATGGCCCTTGGAGGAGGGCATGCCAACCCACTCCAGTATTCTTGCCCGGAGAATCCCATGGACAGAGGAGCCTGGTGGGCTACAGTCCATAGGATTGTAGAGTCTGATGCGACTGAAGCAATTTAGCATGTACTCACACACATTTGCATGTGTAGAGGTTTTTCTTCTTTGAGAGACATAATCTGAGAGATGTAGACATTCCCAGACACAGACCTTTCCCCTGAAGGTCTTATCATTTATTTTAAAATTTGAGACAAATATAGGAGGAAAAATCTATAAAAGAAGGAGAAATAACAAATACCGTAAGAGCTCAGAATGAAATGACTAATGAAATCAGTGTATGGAAGGCAGCAAAGGAGAACAGGAGAGGAATGCTGGACTTGAGGCATAGGTAGGCTTTGTCAGAAAGGTGAAGGATCAAGAAAACATATTCAAAAAAAGACAAGAATATTAATGGGGATATGGGAGAGTCCATCTGAAGAATCCAAAGGATGGTCATTTTGACTAGAACTTAAAGATTATAAAGAGAACAGAATGATAAAGTTAGGTCATGGAGGATCTTTTCTATCCTGCTGCAGATGTAAAGGTTTTTTCAGCCTATGGTGTAGTGTTTGGAAGAGTTTGGGAAAAGAGAAATAGTATCTGGTCAAATGAGACCTTGTATAGCAGCTGCTGCTAAGTCGCTTCAGTCGTGTCCAACTCTGTGCAACCCCATAGACAGCAGCCCACCAGGCTCCACCATCCCTGGGATTCTCCAGGCAAGAACACTGGAATGGGTTGCCATTCCCTTCTCCAATACATGAAAGTGAAAAGCAAAAGTGAAGTCACTCAGTCTTGTCCAACTCTTAGTGACTCCATGGACTGCAACCTACCAAGCTCCTTCTATGGGACTTTCCAGGCAAGAGTGGGGTGCCATTGCCTTCTCTGTTGTATAGAAGAACAATGTTAAAACAAGTGAGGTCATGATATAATAGGCATTTAATAAATTCTTATATCCTGTTAGATGGAACATGTAACCACTTGTGACATCAACATACCAGTTGGCAGTATCTGTGTGGTATTTTTGAGGTGTAGTATCTACTCCTGCCAAACTGTTTTGCATTTAAATTTGCCTTCCAAGGGATTGGAAAACAGTCAGTCTCACTTGTTATTTCAATGTTTAGGACAATGAAAAATAACTCATGTGTACAAAGGCCTTGTAGATGCCGGAACCTTGGATTTTGAAAGCATTCTATAATGATACTGTCAAAGATCAACAAAAGTTATCAGTGCAAGTATAGTGACTAATAACAACAACTACCTTCTATGGCACACTTGCTATTTGCCAGGAACTGTACACAGTAATTGCCTTAACTACATTATTAAATATAGTCCTCACAGCAGCCCTCTAATAGAGATTTTATATTCTCTACGGGTGAGGAAAATGATATTTACAGATATTCAGTAACCTGACCAAGACCACACAGCTATAAGGCACTGGTGCAGGTTTTAGCCTAAAGTATTTATAATCCAGAACCTGAGATCTTTACAGCCTTACTATTTGTTTTAATTTTTATTGTTTTCTAACTTTTCTACAATAAAAATATATTACCCATGGATTTAAATGATGAACTCATTTCATTTTTTAAAAACTAAAAAAATCAACCAAAGAACAAGATTTGCCACCAGTCTAATCTTGATTATGCTTCTGCTTACACATTGGAGGGTTAAATTATGGCAAGGTAGAAGGGTCTTTTCATCTTTGTAGTAATGCCTGTCAAGACCACATTTTGAATCTACCCTAAAGAAACATTTCTCAGCTATTTTACTTCTCTGTGTGGCTCTGACTTTAAGGTTGGAGTGCAATATTTTAAAAACCTCAGATCTTAGGTTTAGTGGAGATGTGAGAAAAGCCCGATTCAAATGGGGTTGTAAGTCTGATGATGGTGGTGTGATCAACATTGCCCTGCAGGGTCACACACCTTTCTGCTCATTATCTAAGTGTAGAGAATGAGTGAGCAGCAGCCCCTGTCATTCCTTCTCAGCATCGCTCATGTATGTCAGGTCTTCCTGCCCCTTCAGCGGCCTTGAGGAAGGAGGAGGAGGAACCAATACACAGATCCCTTCTTCTCTAGGGGTCAGTGAATGATGAATATAGATCTTATCTATATTCATTCTCTTGCATGAGACCATGCAAGTATGGTCTCATCCAATGATTGCAATTACAGAGGAAGAAACAGAGTGACTGGTCAAGGTCTCTTAGTTAATGAAAGTTTCAACATCTTCTATACGAAGAATGGATACAACTAACTTAGACAAGTTGCCACACATGGTGAGGGACAGAAAAGTGAAGGAGTCAAGGGTCAGCAAAATATCTTAATATTGTATAAGGTGAATTCAGAACTGTTTCATGTTTCATTCAGTTTGTATGTTTGTTTTATAGCATCATATTTTTTTAAAAGATAGTTTCCAAATATTCACAGAGGCTAGTGCTGGTGTATTCAACTAGAATGCAAGATACTTGTAACCCCCGAAAACTCAAAAAAAAAAAAAATCTCTAAATCATCTGAATGTGTTTGTTTAGCTTCTGCTCAGAGTCAATGGCTTTGTTCACCCATCAGGCTCATTTGGTGGGCACCTGTCTTCAGAATCTTCCTCTTCACCAGCTGTCTCATTGATTGTCATTTGAGTTTGTTAGTCATGCATCCTTAGGTGAATGGTGGGTGGCAATTAGTAGCATCTCTTCAAGATATCTGCTGGTGCATGTGACTTCCTTGTCACTTTGTTAGGAAAATGGCTAGATCTCCCTGTAATCTGTCTTTCTGAAGGTAGGATTGGCATCTCTCTGTGATTACGTTCATTAAAAGTTGTGCTGTAAACTTACCTGGGAGAAGCAATACTATCATTAGGCATGTAATTTGTTTCTGTAATGTTCATTAAACTCTAGGGTGAGTTGGAGGAAGTAGCAAGTTTTCTAGTGGGCATACCAGAGAAACAGCTGTGGAATCTGTAGGTAGCAGCTGTTGGAAAAGAAAAAAATAAAATTTGGCAGAATCTAGCAAAGAACCCTTGAAGCCTGAAAATACCTGGGCACTCATTGTTGGCATCCTTTGATCTTAGAATATTATCAAGTACTGCTGCTGCTGCTGCTAAGTCACTTCAGTCATGTCCAACTCTGTGTGACCCCATAGATGGCAGCCCACCAGGCTCCCCTGTCCCTGGGATTCTCCAGGCAAGAACACTGGAATGGGTTGCCATTTCCTTCTCCAATGCATGAAAGTGAAAAGTGAAAGTGAAGTAGCTCAGTCATGTCCGACTCGTAGCAATATTAGCAAATAATTTGCAATTTCATATGAAAAACATTTCTAAAGTTAAAGCTTTAGGTGTCTATAGCTCTTTGATTTTGACATGTTAGAATTAAAATTATTTTCAATATTACCAGGAGCAACATAGGATGTCTAGGAAGACATGTTCAGAGCCACTCACTACTTAAGGCTAGATGTTTTTATCCATCCTTTGGTATTTAAGGATCATAATAATCCCCCAATTCTGGCCCCAGGTAACCAAGTACAGAGAAAAATTGATCTAGATATGTTTTTAATTTTTTAATTTTTATTGGAGTATAATTGATTTATAATTTTGTGTTAAATTCAAGTATTCAGTAAAGTGAATCAGTTATACATATATCCACTCACTTTTAAATTCTTTTCACATATAGACAACCCTCAGAATGGGGAAAAATAATTTGCAAATGAAACAATTCACAAGGGATTATTCTCCAAAATACAAACAACTCACGGGACTCAATATCAAAAAGAAAAACAATTCAATGAAAAAATGGCTGGAACATCTAAATAGACACTTCTCCAAATAAGACATACAGATGGTTGAAATTTTAAATAGAAACAAAGAGAACTTTACACTCACTCTTATTAGAATACTTATATCCTTCATCCTCATGTACTGCTCCCTGGATAGGTTCCTATTGGCACCTTGAAGGTATTTCCAGGGTTATAGGAAATAAGAACTAAATTAGAGGATTATACAAACTTGTAACATTGAGATATACTGCCTTCACACTTCACTAGAAAATTGAGACCCACGCCATATTTTAGCTGTGATACTATCTTACTAGGGTGCTTATCATGTCACTGATAGTTCTTCACTGAGGAGATTTTCATATTATATCTTTAAGAGAATGGAAAGTGACAGGTAAAGACTGCCTGCTCTGATTGTTGCAGTTTTCATGTAAGAAGCCTCATAGGACTTTTGCAATGGCCGAAATAGGGTTGATGTTGAGCTTCTGGTCAACCTCCCACTAAGGAACAGTTTCTCCTAACTGAGTCTATCTGTAGGGAAATATTGGGGGTAGAGGAGGGAAGCTGGCAGCTGTGAGGCCTGATTTCAGTTCAGTTCAGTTCAGTCGCTCAGTCGTATCTGACCCTTTGTGACCCCATGAATCTCAGCACGCCAGGCCTCCCTGTGCATCACCAACTCCCAGAGTTCATTTAGACTCACGTCCATCGAGTCATTGATGCCATCCAGCCATCTCATCCTTGGTTTTCCCCTTCTCCTCCTGTCCCCAATCCCTCCCAGCATCAGAGTCTTTTCCAATGAGTCAACTCTTTGCATGAGGTGCCAAAGTACTGGAGTTTCAGCTTTAGCATCATTCCTTCCAAAGAAATCTGAGGGCTGATGTCCTTCAGAATGGACTGGTTGGATCTCCTTGCAGTCCAAAGGACTCTTAAGAATCTTCTCCAACACCACAGTTCAAAAGCATCAATTCTTCAGCTCTTAGCCTTCTTCACAGTCCAACTCTCACATCCATACATGACTACAGGAAAAACCATAGCTTTGAATAGACGGACCTTAGTCAGCAAAGTAATGTCTCTGCTTTTCAATATGCTATCTAGGTTGGTCATAACTTTTCTTCCAAGGAGTAAGCATCTTCTAATTTCATGGCTGCAGTCACCATCTGCAGTGATTTTGGAGCCCCCAAAATAAAGTCTGACACTGTTTCCACTGTTTCTCCATCTATTTCCCATGGAGTGATGGGACCGGATGCCATGATCTTCGTTTTCTGAATGTTGAGCTTTAAGCCAACTTTTTCACTCTCCACTTTCACTTTCATCAAGAGGCTTTTTAGTTCCTCTTCACTTTCTGCCATAAGGGTGGTGTCATCTGCATATCTGAGGTTATTGATATTTCTCCCGGCAATCTTGATTCCAGCTGGTGTTTCTTCCAGTCCAGCGTTTCTCATGATGTACTCTGCATAGAAGTTAAATAAGCAGAGTGACAATATACAGCCCTGACGTACTCCTTTTCTTATTTGGAACCAGTTTGTTGTTCCATGTCCAGTTCTAACTGTTGCTTCCTGACCTGCATACAGATTTCTCAAGAGGCAGGTTAGGTGGTCTGGTATTCCCATCTTTTTCAGAATTTTCCACAGTTTATTGTGATCCACACAGTCAAAGGCTTTGGCATAGTCAATAAAGCAGAAATAGATGTTTTTCTGGAACTCTCTTGCTTTTTCCATGATCCAGCAGATGTTGGCAATTTGCTCTCTGGTTCCTCTGCCTTTTCTAAATCCAGCTTGAACATCAGGGAGTTCACGGTTCACGTATTGCTGAAGCCTGGCTTGGAGAATTTTGAGCTTTACTAGCATGTGAGATGAGTGCAGTTGTGTGGTAGTTTGAGCATTCTTTGGTATTGCCTTTTTGGCTACAGTCCTGTAGCCACTGCTGAGTTTTCCAAATTTGCTGGCATATTGAGGGCAGCACTTTCACAGCATCATCTTTCAGGATTTGAAACAGCTCACTGGAATTCCATCACCTCCACTAGCTTTGTTCGTAGTGATGCTTTCTGAGGCCCACTTGACTTCACATTCCAGGATGTCTGGCTCTAGGTGAGTGGTCACACCATTGTGAGGCCTGATTTAGCTGACCCCAAAAAGGGCTTCTCTGGTGGCACTAGTGGTAAAGAACCCATCTGCCAATGCAGGAGGCATTGGACGTGGGTTCAATCCCTAGGTTAGGAAGATCCCCTGGAGGAGGGTATGATCCACTCCATATTCTTGCTTAGAGAATCCCATGGACAGAGGAGGCTGGCAGGCAGTTTCAGAGTCACAAAGAGACACAGCAAACACAGCTGAAGCAACTTAGCACATACTTTCTGGCTGGAGTGTCCTGGAATACATTATCACCCCAACTCGGGATTCATCTGGCTGTGTTTTTGCAATACTACAGTTACCTCTGCTATTTGTCCAGGATCCTTACCGAGCTTTTTAAAAACAAAACCAAAACACCACTCTTTTTAAACACAAGCACTTTCTATCAATGTTAAATCCTTGTTTATTTAAAAGGGATTATATAGGATTCAAGAAATCACTGGATGGTTTGCCAACAGAATTTAAAGAAGCAACTTATTTTTTAACTTGACCAACTTCACCTGATTGTATTTGCCCTGAAACTTTACTGCTATCCGTATTCCTAACAGTCAGTATGCCTTGACTCAAAGCAAGCATGTGATGAATAATACATGAGGCTGTGGCAAGATGAGTTAGAAGTATACTAAAAGGAACAGCAGTAGTCACAGAGGATTTTAAATCTTAGATTAAAGCACAGAGGATTTTATATAAGGATCGGGTATGGCTTAGAGAAAATCTTTACTTGGTTTAATTATTTGTATCGAATTTTCTATTTACTCTTAATCACAGTTCTGTAGAGAATGCACTCATGGGGTTTTCTTTTCCTTAGGCATGCAGTTAGAAATTAATGAAGAGATCTCTCTACCCCATATAAACTATCTGGACTTTGACAATAATCTCTCTTTCTCATTAAGACAGATGAAGTCAGCTTCGAAGACACTTGTCTAATTCTTTCATGTTGGCCCAGTGTGCACAGGAAAGTCTTCTGCTACTTGCTTGCCTGTGCTGAGATTGCACATCTTTATCATTAATTATTACTTAAACTCATAAACTGCTCATTTGTGCTGTCATAGAAGCTTTGTCAAATCTTTTTCTTATTTTCTCTTTACCATTCATATGTTTCACAGAAACTGCTTGGGCCAAAGGAATGACCATTAAAAACAACAACAACAACAATGGTCATTTTCTATCAGAAGGACTAAATCATTAGATGGCCTTATTTCTAGCAAAATTATACCCAGAAGTGACTCTTCTCGGGGTTCAAAATGATTTTTAAAAATGGAAATAATTTCCATCCTTCTATTTTTGTATATATTATTACCCTTTTTGAAAGAGGGACTGTCTTAGGGGGAAAAAGCAAAGAATATCTTCTAAAATCATTCTATACCTCCAAAAATTGTAAAAAATATGTGAAAGTTCAGGAAAGATTATCTAGAACAATGCCTCTCATCCCAGCTCCCCGTCTCATTTTATCCCATTTCAGGACCTTACAGACTGCCAGGAAGAAGGGAATACCAGATCTAGCACTCCCTTGTCATGACACATTAAAGGAAGGACTCCTCTAAAGAGAGAGACTATCCTCAAACTACAAGAGCCATAAATAAAATAGCTTTTAATGTGTGACTCCTTGTTTTAACCAGAACTTGGAGGAGTATCTGTATTATCTAGGCCTAATGATGTTGCTTGCATGGTCTCACTTCAGTTTGGGGAGTAAAGGAGAAGGATACTTTCTTAGCATGTGTTTGTCATCTGAGATCCAGGGCTGCTCCCATGCAAGACTGAGCCAACATTAGAAGCCCCAGTGACCTGACATGTTCAGCTGCAGAGGCAGGAGGTGGAGGGGGAAAAGGCATGAGGATGCACCTTGTTTCCCATCATAGCTCTCACTGGCTGAGGGAGCTTGGGCAGGTTACTCAACCTAAGCATGCTGCCCATGCTCTGTCTTTAAGGACAGCATCAACATCATACACAGGGTGAAAGATCTAGTCCCCAGGGGCCCTAACATTGGAAGAATTCCTTAAACATCCCATTTGTGTGGGAATACACAAATGGTTTTGGGCCACTTCTGCATATTGAATACAGAAAGCAATTATGAATTCACATTGGGATTTTTGAAAGCCATTAAAAAGAGCTCATTTGACTGGTCATTGTTGTTGATACTACAAAGGTTTTCAAGGTTCTTTTGTGTCTATTCCTAGAATAATACATATAGGGACCTTAAAGGAGACTCTAGGAGACTCCTTAAATCTGCCTAGACAGCCCATCAAGACAATCCAAAGGAGAGTAAGAAACCATATGCCAGGTAGAATATGTGGAAGAAAATGAATCTTCAACCGTCTCCTTCCCATAGTCAAAAATTTCTGAAGGGTATTTATCACCCAGGGGGAATTCTGGGCAGATGTCTATATATTTTTCCATGAAAGTTGGTAGACTTACTGTATATAAATTGAAGATTACAGACTAGTCACTTTATGTGTCACTAAATTTTTAAGTCAAGAGATACCTGGAGTAACAGGCAAATTTGGCCATAGACTACAAAACGAAGCAGGTCAAAGACTAACAGAGTTTGGCCAAGAGAGCGCACTGGTCATAGCAACCACCCTCTTCCAACAACACAAGAGAAGACTACACATGAACATCACCAGATGGTCAACACCGAAATCAGATTGATTATATTCATTGTAGCCAAAGATGGACAAGATATATACAGTCAGCAAAAACAAGACCAGGAGCTGACTGTGGCTCAGAATATCAACTCCTTATTGCAACATTCAGACTTAAATTGAAGAAAGTAGGGAAAACCACTAGACCATTCAGGTATGACCTAAATCAAATCCCTTATGATCATACACTGGAAGTGACAAACAGATTCAAGAGATTAGATCTGATGGACAGAGTACCTGTAGAACTATGGATGGAGGTTCATGACACTGTACAGGAGGCAGGTTTCAAGACCATCCCCAAGAAAAAGAAATGCAAAAAGGCAAAATGGTTGTCTGAGAAGGCCTTACAAATACTTGAGAAAAGAAGAGAAGCTAAAGGCAAAGGAGAAAAGGAAAATATATCCATCTGCATTCAGAGTTCCAAAGAATAGCAAGGAGGGTTAAGAAAGCCTTCCTCAATGATCAATGCAAAGAAACACAGGAAAATAATAGAATGGGAAAGACTAGAGATCTCTTCAAGAAAATTATAGATACCAAGGGAGCATTTCATGCAAAGATGGGCACGATAAAGGACAGAAATGGTATGAAAGCAGAAAATATTAAGAAGAGGAGACAGGAATACACAGAAGAACTATACAAAAAGATCTTCATGACCCAGAAAACCATGATGGTGTGATCACTCACCCAGAGCCAGACATCCTGGAATGTGAAGTCAAGTGGGCCTTAGAAAGCATCACTACGAACAAAGCTAGTGGAGGTGATGGAATTCCAGTTGAGCTATTTCAAATCCTGAAAGATGACGCTGTGAAAGTGCTGCACTCAATATGCCAGCAAATTTGGAAAACTCAGCAGTGGCCACAGGACTGGAAAAGGTCAGTTTTCATTCCAATTCCAAAGAAAGGCAGGGCCAAAGAATGTTCAAACTACTGCACAATTGCAGTCATCTCACACGCTAGTGAAGTAATGCTCAAAATTCTCGAAGCTAAGCTTCAACAGTACATGAACTGCGAACTTCCAGATATTCAGGCTGGATTTAGAAAAGGCAGAGGAACCAGAGATCAAACTGCCAGCATCTGTTAGATCATTGAAAAAGAAGGAGAATTTCAGAAAAAACATCTACTTCTGCTTTATTGACTATGCTAAAGCCTTTGACTGTGGATCACAACAAACTGTTGAAAATTCTTTAAGAGATGGGAATACCAGACTGCCTTACCTGCCTCCTGAGAAATCTGTATGCAGGTGAAGAAGCAACAGTTAGAACTGGACATGGAATAACAGATTGGTTCCAAATTGGGAAAGAAGTATGTCAAGGCTGTATATTGTCACCCTGCTTGTTTAACTTATATACAGAGTACATCATGCAAAATGCCAGCCTGGATGAAGCACAAGCTGGAATCAAGATTACCAGGAGAAATATCAATAACCTCAGATATGCAGATGACACCACCCTTATGGCAGAAAGTGAAGAAGAACTAAAGGGCCTCTTGATGAAAGTGAAAGAGGACAGTGAAAATGTTGGCTTAAAACTCAACATTCAGAAAACTAAGGTTATGGCATCTGGTCCCATCACTTCATGTAAATATATGCAGAAATAATGGAAAGAGTGAGAGACTATTTTCTTGGGCTCCAGAATCACTGCAGATGGTGACTGCAGCCATGAAATTAAAAGACACTTCCTCCTTGGAAGAAAAGCTGTGACCAACTTAGACAGCATATTAAAAGCAGAGACATTACTTTGCTGACAAAGGTCTGTCTAGTCAAGGCTATGGTTTTTCAGTGGTCATGTATGGATGTGAGAGTTGGGACTATAAAGAAAGCTGAGCACTGAAGAATTGATACTTTTGAACTGTGGTGTTGGGGAAGACTCTTGAGAGTCCCTTGGACTGCAAGGAGATCCAACAAGTCCATCCTAAAGGAAATCAGTCCTGAATATTCATTGGAAGGACTGATGCTGAAGCTGAAACTCCAATACTTTGGCCACCTGATGCAAAGAACAGACTCATTGGAAAAGCCCTGATCCTGGGAAAGATTGAAGGCAGGAGGAGAAGTGGATGAAGAGGATAAGATGGTTGGATGACATCACCAACTCAATGGACAAGAGTTTGAATAAGCTCTGGGCATTGGTGTTGGACAGGGAAGCCTGGCATGCTGCAGCCTATGGGGTCACAATGAGTCAGATATGACTGAGCCACTGGACTGACTGAACTGAAATTTTATGAGTAAGAAGGAAACAAATGTTAATAAACTGAAGCCCAAATACATGGTAAATATTTGGAAAACCAAGCTGGAAATCATAGACTTGAGCCTATATCTTTATTCAAACACTTAAAAATCCTCTCTAAAGGGTTTAGGTTCATTGCCATTAAAATTTATTTTGGGGACCTACTGATATATGTGTGTGTGTGTGTGTGTGTGTGTGTGTGTGTGTATATATATATATATATAATCCAGTTGTTTTACAGTATTGTATTAGCTTCAGGTGTGATTTGGTTATATGTATTCTTTGATTCTTTTCCATTACGTTTATTACAAGATATTGAACATAGTTCCATGTGCTATACAGTATATCTGTATTGTTTGTTTTCTATATAGTAGTGTGTCTCTGGTGATCCCATACCCCTATTTTATCCTTGTAGACTTTTGATGATGACCATTCTAAACTGTTTGAGATGATTCCTCATTACAGTTTTGGTTTGCATTTCTCTAATAATTAATGATGTTGCATATCTTTTCACGTGCCTATTGGCCATCTGTGTGTCCTCTTTGGATAAACCTCTATTAATATTTAGGTCTTCTGTCCATTTTTTGATTGGGT
The DNA here is from genome assembly GCA_917880005.1 of Nanger dama. Lineage (NCBI taxonomy): Eukaryota > Metazoa > Chordata > Mammalia > Artiodactyla > Bovidae > Nanger > Nanger dama. The sequence continues at coordinate 47,457,142 of CAKJTW010000007.1, forward strand.
TGTTTTCTGGTCTTTTTGATACTGATTTGTATGAACTGTGTGCATATTTTGGAAATTAAGCCCTGTTGGTTCCATCATTTGCAAATATTTTCACCCAGTTGGCAAATTGTCTTTTTGTTCATAGTTTCTTTTGTTTTACAAAATTTTTAAGTTTGTGGTCTCATTTGTTGACTTTTATTTCTTTGGGGAGACTGACCTAAGAAAATATTGTAATAACTTATGACAGACTAGGCAAAATATTCTGACATAAATTATTGCAACATTTTCTAAGGTCAGTGTCACAAAAGAAAGAAAAGCAAATAAATGAGACCACAAACTTAGGGGCTTCCCAGGTGGTGGTAGTGGTAAAGTACCCACCTACCAATGCAGGTAGGTATAAGAGGAGTGAGTTCGATCTCTGGGTCAGAAAGATTCCCTGGAGAAGGGCATGACAACCCACTCCATTATTCTTGCTTAGAGAATCCCATGGACAGAATAGCCTGGCGAGTTATAGTCCATAGAGTTGCACAGAATTGGACATGACTGAAGTGACTTAGCATGCATGCTCATTCTCTTGTAGGAGCTTTATGGTGTCCTGTCTTTAAGACATTTTGAGTTTACTTTTGTATGGTATGAGAGAATATTCAAACAGCTTTCCCAACACCACTTCCTAAAGTGACTGTCTTTTCTCCATTGTACTTTGTTGCGTCCTTTGTCAAAAATTGATCATAGGTGTGTGGTTTATTTCTGGACTCTCTGTTTCATCGATCTATATATCTGTTTTTATGCTAATACCACATTATTTTGATTACTGTAGCTTTGTAGTAGTATCTGAAGTCTTGGATGGTTTATGCCTCCAGCTTTGTTCTTTTTCCTCGGGATTGCTTTGGCAATTCTGGGTCTCTTGTGGTTTCAAATAAATTTTAGGATTATTTGTTCTAGTTCTGAAAAAATAATGTCGTGAGTATTTTGAGAGTGAAAGTCGCTCAGCCACATCCAACTCTTTGTGACCCCATGGACTATATAGTCCATGGAATTCTCTAGGCCAGAATGCTGGAGTTGGGTAGCCTTTCCCTTCTCCAGGGGATCTTCCCAACCCAGGGATCAAACCCAGGTCTCCAGCATTGAAAATGCATTCTTTATCAGCTGAGCCACAAGGGAAGCCCAAGAATACTAGAGTGAGTAGCCTGTCACTTCCTCAGCACATCATCCTGACCCAGGAATTGAACCGGGGTCTCCTGCATTGTAGGCGATCCCATACCAACTGAGCTATCAGGGAAGCCCAAAGGAATGCATAGTTGGCAGGATTTTGAGAGGGATCACATTAAATTTGTAGACTGCTTAGGGTAATATGGCCATTTTAGCAACATTAATTCTTCAAGTCTAAAAGCATGGACTATCTTTCCATTTCTTCCAATAATTTTCAGTTTCCTTTGTCAATGTTTTATAGTTCTTAACATATAAGTCTTTCACCTCTTGGGTCAGATTGATTCCTAAGTACATTATTTTTTGATGTGACTTTTAAAGAGTTTTTTTTTAAACTTTCTCTTTCTGATATTTCATTGTTAGTATGAAGAAATGCAACAGATTCATGTATGTTAATCTTGTATCCAGCTATCTTGATGAATTCACTTGTCAGTTCTAGTTTTGTGTGGAGTCTTTAGTTTTCTACATATAGTATCATGTCATCTGCATATAATAACAATTTTACCTTTTTTCCAGCTTTTGTTGCTGCTGTTGCTCAGTTGCTCAACTTTGCAACCCCATGAACTACATTATGCTACACTTCCCTGTCCTTTACCATCTCCCAGAGCTTGCTCAAACTCATGTCCATTGAGCCAGTGATGCCATCCAACCATCTTGTCCTCTGTCACCCCCTTCTCCTCCCGCCTTTAACCTCTCTCAGCATCAGGATTTTTTCTAATGAGTTGGGTCTTTGCATGAAGTGACCCAAGTATTAGAGGTTCAGCTTCAACATCAGTCCTGCCAATGAATATTCAGGGTTGATTTCTCTTAGGATTAACATATTTGATCTCCTTGCAGTCCAAGGGACTCTCAAGAGTCTTCTTCAACACCCATAGTTCAAAAGCATCAGTTCTTCAGTGCTCAGCCTTCTTTATGGTCCAGCTCACATCCATACATGACTACTGCAAAAACCATAGCTTTTGACTATATGGATATTTGTTAGCAAAGTAATGTCCTTGTTTTTTAATATACTATCTAGGTTTGTCATAGCTTTTCTTCCAAGGAGCAAACATCTTTTAATTTCATGGCTGCAGTCATCATCTGAAGTAAATTTTATTTCTTGTTCTTATCTTTGCTGTGGCTAGGACTTCCATTTCTGTGTTGAATAAAAGTGACAAGAGTGGGCATCCTTGTCTTGTTCTAGAATTTGGTGGGAAGACTTTCAGTTTCTCACCATTGGTTATTATGTTGATTGTCAATTTGTCATATATGGTTTTATTATGTTGATGTGTTCACTTTAAACCCACTTTGGCAGAGTTTTTATCATGAATGGATATTGAATTTTATCAAATGTTTTTTATTCATCTATTTATGATCATGTGGTGTTTCTTTTGTTGTGGCATATCAAATTGATAATGCATATGCTGAACCATTCTTTTGACTCTGAAATGAATCCAACTGGATCAGAGTGTATGATACTTTTCATGTGTTGTTGGATTCATTTTGCTAATATTTTCTTGAGGAACTTTGTATTTATATTCCAGGTGTCTATATTTTTACTACTAAATAGAGCTTCTGTCCCAAATTCCAATAGGGTTAAAGATACCTTCTGAGAAATACCTGCTTGGTGGCGGGGGGTGGGAGGGTGGCGCAGTGGGATGGATGGGGACTTGGAGAAACAATGAGTATTTGCTGGCTACCTGGAATCCTTTAAGAAAGGAAGCATGACCAGAGTTGGAAGGGGGAGAGGTGGAGAAGGGGAGAGGAAAAGACAGTGAGAGAGAGAGGGGCAAAAACAATTTGGCCTAAACAAGGAAAAGCTAAAAGGAGATTTACTTATCCTTGTTCCGGTGAAGAAATATTACACAGCTGATCATTAGACCACTAGTGGGTTTTCCTTCCATTTTCCACTAAAAATAAATTAAAATGAACTTGAACTAATTCAACCACTTACTAAACTGAAGTATAACACACATCCTATACAAGTCATCTTAATCTCTCCAGATTTGTTTCTTCATCTGTAGGAGTCTTACAGTAGACTGATCCCCAAGATTACTTCCAGATTTAATTTGTAATTAGAGAGTTTAGAATATGTGGCAAGTAACTTATGAAGGCCCTTTTACTGGAGATTTTTATTTTTATTTTTTTTTAATTAAATTTATTTATTTTTAAAATTACAATACTGTATTTGTTTTGCCATACATTGACACGAATCAGCCATAGGTGAACACAATCTCCCAATGCCGAATCCCCCTCCCACCTCCCACCCCCCATCCTCTACTTGAATCATCCTGTGCATCAGCCCCATGCATCCTGCATCCTACATTGAACATAGATTAGCGTTTCGTTTCTTACGGGAAAATATACAGGTTTCATTGCCATTCTCCCATACCATCCCACCCTTTCCCTCTCCCTCAGAGTCCAAAAGTCCACTCTATACCTCTGTGTCTCTTGTTGTCTCACATGTAGGGTCATCATTACTGTCTTCTAAATTCCATATATATGTGTCAGTATACTGTATTGGTGTTTTTCTTTCTGGCTTACTTCACTCTGTATAATCGGTTCCAATTCCATCCATCTCATTAGAACTGAGTTAAATTTATTCTTTTTAAGGGCTGAGTAGTATTCCATAGTGTATATGAACCACAGCTTTCTTATCCATTCATCTGCTGATGGACATCTAGGTTGCTTCCATGTCCTAGCTATTATAAACAGCGCTGCAATGAACATTGGGGTACATGTGTCTCTTTCACTTCTGGTTTCCTCAGTGTGTATGCCCAGCAGTGGGATTGCTGGGTCATAAGGCCATTCTATTTGCAATTTTTAAGGAATCTCCACACTGTTTTCCATAATGGCTGTACTAGTTTGCATTCCCACCAGCAGTGTAAGAGGGTTCCCTTTTCTCCACACCCTCTCCAGCATTTATTGCTTGCAGACTTTTGGATCGCAGCCATTCTGACTGGGAGATTTTTAAACATTAATAATGACATTTTTCTGAGATACATTTGCATAGAGTGATGCCTGAAGGTTTGAGGATAGAGTCCATGGCATCTAAATGTTCCCTTTAACATGTACAGAATGCATAACATAGGAATGTGGTGAAAACCTGAATGGTAATCTAGGAAGTCTTCCAGGAGGAGGGAAGTTCTAAGCTAATTTAGAAGACCTGCTGAAAAGGACAAAAGAAGGGAACATGTTACTAAGAAAAAGCACAACTCAACCAAGCAAATACAGGATATGGTAAGGAGAGGTGGAAAAGCCCAGATAGAGATCAAGTCACTTCTACCACATTCCTCTGCATTAGGAAGGACTCTGTGTGTAATAATCTAATTGTGCCATAATTTTGATATCACACAGATTCAAATTTGAGTCTCAGCTCTGTAACCTTAAGGAATTTCCCCAACAGAGCTACAGATTCCTCATCTGTAAAATATAGATAACAAAATTTACCTCTATTGGGATATTGAAAAATTAAACAATATAAGACATAGTGTGTTCAGCATCACACCTGTAACTGCAGTAGAAGAGCAAATGTTAGTTACTCCCCTCCCCAGGACAAGCCAAACATCCCACTGAGAACTCCACAGACAACTTTACTAAGGAAGGACAAGGTAGCACAGAGGCAAGAGCATGGAGCTGGAAATTAGAGACCAGGTTTGGGATGGCAGATGGTGGGTTCCTGCCACTTGTGTGACCACAAGCATGTAGGCTCAGCTTTCTTGTTGTAAGAATTTTGAGTTTGTGATAGATGATCCCCAAATTCCCTGAGTTCTAGCATCATGGATTCAGTCCCTGCCCTTATGATGTTACTAACATCCAGAAAGAGCAAGCACGTAAAAGTGTTTAGTGCCAATCCAGGCTAAGGAAAGAATGACATGAAACAGTGGCACAGCATGTAGCTTTCCAGCTTAAGGATGTAGATTTCAAACTGAGAAGATGTAGAAATCCAAAAACTCGTAATGCATTTCTCTGAACATATTAAGGGCATTAGTCTGCATTATTCACTCAATGACATTCAAGAGTGTCTACCACATTCCCATCACTGTACCGGGCCTGGGAAGGCAGAGTAAATAACGCAGACACCGCTCTCCCCCTCCAATCTATGAGAAACGTGGCTGTCATAGGGCAGTGTCTTAAGCACAGTGATGTGTATTAGAGCATGCTATGGGAGCAACAAAAAGAGTAGACTCATTGCAGAGTAGAGGGAAGGAAGCCTTTGAAAACTTTCCAGACAAAGTGACAGGTCAATGGAGGTTTATAGGGTGACTCGAAATCAAATATCTTGTGATTAAAGAACAACAGAGCTTTACACTGGCAGTCTGGCCTGGGAAGCAGAATATTGACAGTGAAGGCTGATATCCCCAAAGGAAGCGGATCTTAGGAAGCGACTCGATTTCCTCAAACTAACTCTAGAGCTTTTCTTCTGGCAGTAAGCTTCTCTTTCCATAAATCTTTTATTTAGACTAAAGATGATAATTCCAAACCCTTTGTGGCCATAGTCAAGATTTTGGTTGCCACAATAAAAACCAACTTAGACATGGGTTCAGTCTTGGGTCAGGAAAATCCCATGGTGGAGGAAATGGCAACCCACTCCAGTTTTATTGCCTGGAAAATTCCATGGACAGAGGAGCCTGGCTATAGTCTATGGGACTGCAGAGTCAGACAAGACTGAGGATGCACCCACACAACAACATTAGGCCAACTTCAAGGAAACAAAGTTTGCTTTGGAATATTGGGCAGCCCATAGCATTAATGAAGAGACTTTAGAAGTCCTTTAGAAAGGGAAAGAAAAAGTAGGAGCCAAGGGAAGCAAAGGTGGTCAAGATCACCCGACAAGGCTAGTCTGCTTTGAATTGTAATGTCATCCTCAGAGTTCATCTGTGGCCATGCCTAGACGCTCCTGCCTCTGGACACTTGCTCTGACTGCTCTGACTTGCTCTTACTTCAGCCTCATACATATGAGTAAGTTCTATCTTCGTATCTTTGCTTCATTTCCACGCCTACATCAGTTTCCACAGAACTTGTGGGGAAATGTGTACATGCGCACACACACACCCTTGTCTCCTGCCTGGTTCACAAAGATGTTCCAAGCATTTGTAATAATAGGCATTCAATATACAGAAGTATCAAGTATTATTAACCTCAGTGATTAACTTTAGTTATTAAAAATTATAAATCATCTCATGTATGCTCTTTGTAGCAAGGGAACAGCTGTCATTTTCTCTGAAATGATCTAAATTAGCTACATTTTGAAGTGAGGCTGAATGTCATTACAACATAATACGCTAAACCTCTCTGTCAAAAGGAACATTTGCATATTTAAATTCAGATGAAGTAGGAATAGACCTATTATCTCAATGTCCTAAACGATAACACATTGTTATTATATAACATGTCTTCTATTGTTTATAGACATTATGCTATTTTAAATAACATTTTAAAGATCATTCCAATTTTTTATAAAATATCTGGAAATACAGAGAAGGCAATGGGAACCCACTCCAGTACTCTTGCCTGGAAAATCCCATGGGCGGAGGAGCCTGGTAGGCTGCAGTCCATGGGGTCGCGAAGAGTTGGACACGACTGAGAGACTTCAATTTCATGCATTGGAGAAGGAAATGGCAACCCACTCCAGTGTTCTTGCCTGGAGAATCCCAGGGATGGGGGAGCCTGGTGGGCTGCTGTCTCTGGGGTCGCACAGAATTGGACATGACTGAAGCAACTTAGCAGCACCATCTGGAAATAACCTTAAGGATAAAAGTACTATATACATTGATTATAACATTTATAAAATTTGAATAAAAAAAGTGAAAGTCACTCAGTTGTGTCTGACTCTTCACAACCCCATGGACTGTATGGTCCTTGGAATTCTCAGATGAGAATACTGGAGTGGGTAGCCATTCCCTTGGGGTTCTATTAACTAATGCCTTTGATGTCAAGTTACCGTGAAATCTGAGAGGTCCATTTGTGTTAAAGTAAGTTAAGTCAGCTTTGCAAGCAACCAAGAAAACCCCAATGGTTTAAAGTTTTGAGGGAAATTGTCTTGCTCACATCATGGTCCAGCAGGGGTATCTTCTTCATGTAGATGTCCAGAGGCAGACTCTCCCTTTCTAGTAACTCAGCTTTACCCTAAGCCCTGGGAGTCCTCCGCTAGACACCCTACCTCCAGCCAGAAGACAGGGAAGAGAGAATATAAAGAAATACAGGGGTGGTTTTAAATATCTTGTATGTACTGAACTTATCATGAAAGCAAACCAGTTTTATGGATCAGAGAACATACTTCTATTGCCTACAGGAATAACTGGGCTGAGTTCCTCATGCCCCATTTCATCCCATGCAGAGCTGTCCAATGAAAGAAGATGGACACTGCAGATGAAAAGGGATTTTTTTGCCAGTAAGCTGAACTCCAAATTTATGAAAACGGGAGCTTATATACAAGCTAGACATCTACCCCTCATCTCCTCTAAGAGAGGGAGAGAAATTTATCTTTCTAATGTAAACAGATCTACTCCTGTCTCCACAGAGGACGTGTTTATATTTGAAGAATAAAGTTTCTTTACCTAGGAGAAAGTTTTATTTAAAGATAAGTTTTCTTCTTGGCTTGGGAGTGACACACATCATTCTAACCCACATTTCCTTGGTCAGAACTCAGTCAACATGGCTATACCTAAACGCAGCACAGCCTAGAAAATGTAGTCTTCTTGTGTTTCCAAGAAGAAAACTAAATGTGTCAGTAAATAGATATGGAAAATTTCCTGTGTTTATGTGGACTTGAAAGTAGGAAGCATGGTGCTAGGCAGAATTCAGAAATACCATTCAGCTAGCTCCAAGCTGGAGTACAGTTACCACATGCTCTAATCACTGAGCAAAGAAATTGAATGGATCAGAGTGGTAACCATGTGTCCTCCTGGGGAACAAAGGTGAGAGGAATGGTCCAGGTCAGGTCTGGACCCCCATCTCTTAAGCAGGGAATCCATTAGCTTCCCCAGTCCTGATTGTTTCTATGCAGGCATTCCTCAATATTTAGAGAAAGCTTGTGTTAAGGTTCTAATAACCGAGGGGATGCTCACAGTGTTGGAAGCACATCTTTTTCTTTCAAATGATACTTCCTTAGAGAGGAGAGTGAAAAGATGATTTCAGTAAGACGAATGTGCCTTGAGTCTGCAGCGGTGCTGGGGCCCAGCTTACACAACCTAATGTGAGTTAAGGTTAGGTCCTGAGCATGCAGGTGGCCTCAGCAGAAGCAGGTCTGCACTGTGGATGGTTCTGGTGGAGCCTCCGCAGGAAGCTGTGCAGTGTGTGCAGTGCGTGACAGTGTCCAGATGATGAGTAAGTGTGAACCAAAATCAGCTGCCTGTAGCTCATTAAGCCTGCACTTGGGTGCATGAAAGCAACTGACTAGCAGAAGGGGGGCCTTTTGGGTTGCTAAAATGTTGGTCGATTTGTCAAGCTGTGCACTCAGAATGCATCAGCCTGAAGGGTTGCTCTCCTATTTGGCCCACCTGGAGAAAAAGACATCTTTTCCTAATAAGCACAAAGATGTCATATAGGCTAGTGAGGGGACCCAAACCCTAAGTTCCATAAATGAGAAAAATGAGAGCAGCCTGGGAGGCAACAGGAGCAGCAAAGCTATAAGGACAGCCCAGGAAGCATTTGGCTGCAGAGGCCTTAAGATGCAAAAAAGAAAAGAGGGCGGCAAAGCAGGAGTGCACGAGAAAACAATCCATATAGACTGGGTGACAGTCAGCTGCTTATAAGACAAGTTCCTTTCTTTCTCATAACAGTCCTATACGGGGACTCCAAGTCAGAGGCAGCACATTGCTATTTATAGGTTGTCTATTATATGTAGTCGTGAGTATATGTTAATCTCAAACTCCTAATTTATCTCCCCTCTTCCTCCTGGGTAATCATAAGGGATTTTGAGTAAGGAACTGGCTGACTTCCACTGGCTAGAACCTAGTCACATGACCACACCTAACTTCAAAAAAGGCTGCAAAAAGTAGTCTGGGGACCAAGAAAGAAAATGACAGATTTTGGTTAACAGCTCACAGTCTGTCCCATGGACTCAAAGATTCTTAGCAATAACATAGGGGAGAGTAAATGCAGAGACAGCTTGCTGATGTATTAATTAAAAAGGGCAGAGAAGAGATAAGGACAGTTGGCTGACCTCTGCACTCTTAAGCTTCTATGTGGGGCAGGGCTGACTGACACAGCTAAATTCATATTTCATCAGTACTATACCTGTGATTTTGCTCTTCAGTGTGACTAGCTGATCAAAACCTCTATTGATTTCAAACACTATTTAGAATCTGTGAATATGCTACTTTACATGGCAAAGGGGTTAAGGTTACAGATGGAATTCAGGTTGCTAATCAGCTGACTTTAATACTGGGATAGGAGACTGGACTATCTAGGTGCATTAATATAATCACAAGGGTCTATGACAGCGAAAGAGGGGCAGGAGTTGAGAGTGATGCAAGGTGAGGAGGGTTTGACCACTATTTCTGGCATTGAAAATGGGATAAGGGGGCCATGACTGAATGAATGAGGGTGGCCTCTAGAAGCTGGAAGAGGCCAGAAAATGAATTCAAGCCTAGAGCCTCCAGACTGATTACACAGCCTGCTGACACCTTGATTTTTAATCCATGGAGATCCAAGCCAGACTTCTGACCTAAAGATGATGAATACATGTTGTTTTAAGTCACTAAATTCGCAGTAATTTCTTACAGCAGACACTATAAGAGGCATTGCTCATGTAAAACATAGAATGCAGGGAGCCTGCTGAGATGCTGGACACCAGAAGAGCTGCCCAGATGCTGGCGGCTGATCCCATGAGGCGTATTCATGCAGAGGCAGTACCATCATCAGAAATGTTTCCTAAACATTTCAGCCCCATCATCTTGTGCCTAAGGTGTGATTTTTATTCCCTTTTTAAACACAGAGCCTCTATAGTAGCTAGAGAAACAAAGTTCTCCAGAATCCAGCTGAAAACTGATACTAGGTAATATCAACACACAATTCAGCTTACCTTTGTATCCTTTTGACTGGTTTATGTTAAAAATAAGGAGTTAGGAAAAACCATCAAAGTATGAAATTGAAACTTATTGCAAACAAATCTCTTACCTCATATACAACATGAATTCCAAGTGAGTAAGTCTATGCCTGCAACTCTAAAATCTTTCATTTACTACCCTAAAAGAACTCCATGAACTAGTATTTGTCTCTTGTTTTATATTTATGTAAACATGTATATAACATAGTTATATAAGTTTATTAAGAAATATAGAAATATAAAGTATTTATATGAATGTTTATTTATATAAAATGTAAATATGTGACATATTTACATAAAGTACATATTTCTTCTCACAGTGGGTGATCTTAGTATTTAACTTCAAACTGTTTTGTTGTTCCTACCTGTGAGAAAGCTGTTAGGAGGTTTAACAAATCCAGGGCAGTACTGTCTGAATGTTGCCTAGAGTGTTAGCAGTAGGGTTTTAATCAGTGTTGAACTTACAGAAGAAAGATGCTAGATAAAGCAGAGGACATGAAAATATATCCCATTCTGCTGGCCCAAATAATGATATATTTCATTAGCGTGGAAAAGTAAAGAACTTCACTTAAAATTATTATACTCTTTCTGGACAGTGAATAAAAAGGAGACAGAGAAGCAAATTAAAAGAGTCTTTTGTGTTTGCCACTCATCTCTCATATTGACAGAATATCCAGTTTCATAGAGTACCTTGATATGACTAGAATGTGACTTGATTAGATCAAAAATAATAAACTGTGCAGTGAGGAGAAAAAGTATTACAGGCAAGGTCGAGCCTGGTTTTTGTGTAAACACTTTTCACATCCAAAGAGCACACAGTGAGACAATAATTTGATTTTCTTTCATGATTATCAAGTATTTAATTCCCAGGAGACTTGGTCTTAAGGCAGTGCCACCACTGTGATGGAAAGTTCTAGCCAAGTTAATTTCTTTCTGGTCTAAAGCAGAGCAAAAGTTAATTTTTTTTTTCCTCCAATGTGGTCCATTTAAATTGAGAGCTATTCTCTCCAAAGGTTAAGGTAAAAAAATTTAAAGCTAAATGTTAAGGTCACACATATGAAAACAAAGTTTATATAAATAATAGCTGAAAACAATTTTTAAAATAATTAGCTTTTCCATTTTTATAGCATTCTTTTGTATAAGAATTTTAAGATCCTTCAGAACATTAGGAAAAAACTAGGATCCTCTCACTAGAAAAGAAGGCTGATGCAGTGCAAATGAAGGTCCATTTGTACTATTTTTGGAGCTTTAAATAGAAAATTAGAGGCTGTTTTCTATTGGGCTGACCAAAATTTCTTGCAGATTTTTAGAACTTATGGAAAATCTCTAATGTACTTATTGGCCAACCCAATATATGTACCCTGGAAATCTATATCATGATTTTACAACCTTGTTCCATACATAGATATGTAGTCTTCCCACCCCTCCACCACCTCCCTAGGGCACATCTGCCTGAGATGGAGGAAAAATAAATCATGTCACAACCATGGTCATCTCATGTCTCGTCAACCTCACCTGGGAAATCACTAAACTTTAGTCACATGGATCTTTCCTCTCATCTTCAAAACCATTGGTCTTTATCCAAACTATTCCAGGCCATTATAATCTTCCTTTACTATTTAGGAGTAAGTGGGAGATCCTAGCTAATTAACATAACACAACCCCTTGGCTTTATTATAAAAATAGAGAAGCTAAATATGAGAGAGAGTTCCTGGCCTACCTTTGAGTTGGCCTGGTTGCGCATTACTGTTTCCCCAGTGACTCAGCAGTAAAGAATCTGCCTGCAATGCAGGAGCTATGGGTTCAGTCCCTGGGTCTGGAAGATCCCCTGGAGGAGAGCATGGCAACCCACTCCAGTATTCTTGCTTGGAGAATCCCATGGACCCAGGAGCCTGGCGGGCTACGGTCCTTGGGGTCACGGGGTCAGACACAACTAAAGCAACTATACATGCGCACGTGCATCACAGTTCTGATGGACAATATGGAAGAGGACGTCTCCTGATGTCACATCTCCCCTTTCTCCTTCCTGCCCAGGACACAGGGTGTCATGAGATACAGCAGCCTTCTAGTGCCCATGCTAGATGAAGCAGGCAGATTATAAAGTGTCTCCCACGATCCTCACTTCCGCATGTTCATGCTCTCCCCTTGAGTGCAGAAGGGAATCTCACTTCTGATAGATTACAGCAAAGGTAATGGATGTCTCCCTGTGATTGTGTTACGTATGTGCCACATGCTCAGTCGTGTCCACTCTTTGCAACCATGTGGACTGTGGCCTGCCAGGCTCCTCTGTCCATGAGATTCTCCAGGCAAGAATACAGGAGTGAGTTACCATTTCCTTCTCCACCGGATCTTCCTGACCCAGGGATTGAACTCCCATACCCTGCGTCTCCTACATTGGCAGGAAGATTCTTTAGCCATTGAGCCATCAGAGGAGCCCCATGTTACATAGGAGGGTAACATCTTTCTCAGACTTTCCTGCTAAGTTTGGTGAAGAGAGTGGCCATGTGGCAAGGAATTAGAGGGAGCCTCTGAGCAATAACCAACTAAAACTGTAGTGGCCTCCAGCCAACAGCTAGTGAAAAACTGAGGCTCTCAGTCTAGCAATCCACAAGGAACTGAACGCCACCGACACCAATGCTCAGAAGCCATTCCCTCTCCTTAGTCTAACTTTCAGGTGGAACCTAGCTTTGGCCAACGTCTTTATTGGGAATGGCTTAGCTATAAGGTCCTTTGCAAGACTGCTGACTCCTGACCCACAGCAATTGTAAGATAATAGAGGCGGTTGTTTTAAGTTAAGTTTGATGTAACATTGCTGCACAGCAATAGACAACTAAGACACCAAAGGTTAAGGAGCAAATAGAGGATGTTAGTTCTCTAAAGACACTCAGAGCTGCTGCCCAGTTCTGGACTGCCTATTCTCAATTTTTATTGAATGAGATAAATACACCCCTATGGACTTAAGCTTTTCTGTTTCTCAAGTTCTCTGGATTGGTCTTGTCGCAGTCCCTACTGGTATAAGATGGCTTGTACCCTGATTGCTCAGCTCTGAACACAGCCTTCCTCTTGATCACAACAATTCTCTGTTTGTAGTGACTATTGCCATAACTGTCTCAAAACATGCCTCAGATATTACGGTTCTAACTCTTCTTTTGCTCCAAATTGTTAAGGTAAGTTAGGGGAAGGACTCTCCTTCAACCAATATTAAAAGAGGAAGAAAAGGGATAGAAAAGGGAGAAATGGAAAGAGGAAGGGAAGTTTATTTTTTTCTTAGAAACCCAGCTATACATCCAGACCTTTGGGGTTTATTACGAACATACAAATGTAATTATAACATGTTGCGAGTCTCATCAAAATAGATGTACTTATGACACCTTCGACTTCTGCCCCAACCTCCAGGACTGACACACAAGCTCCCACAGATATGCCTTTTTCCTGACCAGCTTCCTACTGCAAGTACTTATCATTCCTCAGTCTCTTCTCACCTTTGGGAGACGAGGGCTCCACTTTTCCCCCAGGACTTGATTATTAACTTTGGAGATTTTCCCACCAGCCCTCCAGTCTCCTGAGCCTTATCCTCCATCATGCAAACCGGACTTGACTGGGCATAGGGGAGTCCTCACTTTACGCCTGAAACTCTGACCACAAAGGTGAGCCCTTTTGCATATTCTCAACACGTACCTAGTCAAGGACATATAGTGTTAGCTCCATTATGGGGACAAGGAAACTGAGGTGCAGAATCTGAAAATTTTAGCTTTAGGAGAGACTCTTGAGAGATTCTGATGTTCTTCTTATTATACACCCCTTCTTACCATAGGGGTGTATTTATCTCATTCAATAAAAACTGAGAATAGGCAGTCCAGAAAAAGATGCTTGGGAGGAAAATGAGTTATGAGTATGATTTCACTTCTTATAATGGCTCAAACATGACAGTCCTGTGACTTTGATAAAATCTGTTACCCTAATGAGACCTTTTCTCTAATGAGCGATATGTCTTGTCTCCTCCATAGTGCTGTGGTACAGACTAAAAGGATACAAGAATATGAACAGTTTTTGAAAGGTTTAAGCACTGCAGACAACATAAGCTGGAGATGCAGTTATACCAATAGTATTTGCAAATACAATTTTGCAAATCCAGTGGATAGCGTTTTCATGTTTACATTTTGGATTTTTGAATTGTCTTGATTTTATGTATGTTTTTGGCCTTTTGGAGATATTTTGCCTGTAAATTGCAGTTTTTACTCCTCAGTGATTAGATGTCAGCTGTCTGCTCATAAAGAAAGGGACTACTCAGGATTGGTTCACAGCTGACTTCAGATACTACTTATTTAATTCTCAGGAACATGAAGCATAAATTATATTTATGAACTCTTTTATTCAAAATATCTGTCATGAATATATAACCTTTTAGCTGTGATGTAATTACTTACATATTGACTATTTTAAAATACAACAGAAAATAGTTCAAGAAGACAGCTTGAGCCGAGAATTTATGAATAATAGAAAAACCAAGGACTTTTCATGTTGGTTTATCCTCCCTTTGGGCTTTAGGCTAATCAAAGAATGTCACTTGGCAGCTAATATATAAGGACATTCAGCACGGGTTCTGACTGTAATGATTTACTTCTCTTAGTGCGTTTCTAGCGGCATAGGCACACATGAGGAAAACTAGTCTAAGAAAATCCTTCAGAATTATTCCATGCCTCTGCTATTGCAAAAAGTTTAAAAACAGTATAGCACTTTGCTTCATATTACTCATTATGTAGTGTACCAAAAGATAAGTTTAGCTTTTTGTTGTTTTTCTAAGAGTAGGTAAACACAGGGATTTTTGTCTGTCTTCACCTAAGATGCTTAGCCTCAAACAGCAAAACAAAATGTGAAGCCTCCTCAACTCTACCAGATTCTAAAACCAGCTTCTCTTTCTGTGTTAGTGATTAATACAGTCCCAACTTGGAATTTTCCTTTTTCATTGCTTTAAAGTTGGAATTGTATATGTGTGTGTGTGTGTGTGTGCACGTGTGTATATGTGTGTGTGTGCGCACGTGTGTGTAGGGTGATGGAAGGAAGAGGAAGGTGGCACAAACAGTCCATGAAAACCTGAAATTGATGTATTCCAACTTTCCAGCCTTCTCTGAGAACCAATAAGTTGACATCCCTAAGCCTTCACAATGTTAACCAATTCAGCTTGAAATGTCATCTTGCCTCAGAAGGGGAAAATGCCCAGCACTCAGAAGAATGTTTGCACCTGTTCTATGATGCTAGTAGCCTTTGTTGTGAGAACCTAGGCATTAGAGACACAGTAGGCTTATCCTGGAGACCAGCTTCTTCCCGGGTGACTGGGTGTTATACAGATGAAGAGTTAGACTAGGGCAGGCTACATCCTCCTCGCCTGTTCCTGTTGAATCTCTTTCCATCTGCCATGCGATGCTGCTCAATGAAACACTGGATCAATAGTGTTGAAGATTAGAAAATTAAAGGCACTGGAGAAAGAGACAAGATAAATCATGTAAGGCACTGAGCACAATGCCTTGCATATGAAACACTAGGTGAACTTTAGCTGTTGTGTCATTTTCAGTTGTGAAATTGGCATTTTCCCTGACCCATTCTTGCTGTTTTCAGTTCAGTTCAGTTCAGTTCAATCGCTCAGTCGTGTCCGACTCTTTGCGACCCCATGAATCACAGCATGCCAGGCCTCCCTGTCCATCACCAGCTCCCGGAGTTCACTGCTGTTTTATCTCCAACTAAAAGTTGTTTGGCATTCAGGCCATGAAACATTCATCCAAAATCCACAAATGTGGACATTTCATCTGCTACTTGTTCAATCTGGAGCCCAGCACAAGTTCCTACTATGTTTTTAGTTATGTTCATTTGCCCTGTCAAAAAATTAGATCAATTTGAATGCCTACATTTAAAGAAATGCAAGCTCTTAAAAGTAAAATGGTATTTTGAGTGGCAGTTGTCTCTGGCATCTAATTATTGGGATTGAGATATAATTTGAAATGGTAACAGTGGATTTCTGTCACTTATAAAAAGGCATTTACACACAAAAAAAATAGTGTGAAGAAAATGTGATTTGCCTATAAAACTAGAGTCTTCTTTGGTAATTTTGTTGCAAAAGAAGCAGTGGTTCACGTGCTTATTTATCATGTAACTGCTTGAAGATGCCAACAATACTGGCAATGAAAAGCAGAGATGTTTATGAGAGCTGACATCAGCGGTTGCAATGAGCTCTACTATCTTCATTTTCCATTACATTCAGCAGACAAGGGAGCCAAAATGTTTGTCACTAACAGCTTAATTTAAGAAAGTCAAGCTTTGCTTGACTGCCATTTTGAAACAGTTGCTGTTGATATTCAGTTATTTCATAATCTTTTTTCTTGTGTGATTTTAGAATGTGGAAGTACCATTGTTTTTCGAAGGCTGATTCATATTCTCCTCATCACCTTCTCTCCCTCTATTTTAAATGTAATTCAAATGTCAATACTCCCATTTATCAGTCACCTGTTTCAAAGAATGTTCTTGTTGGATTCTTTGAAGGAAAAAATAAGAACTTTCTATGACGTGTAAGTAGAAAATGAGCAAAAATAGCTGGAAGTGGAGTTTTTAAAATCATTTTAGCTTTGTATAGAGAAGCTTAGTGTTCATATATTTATTCATGATAGAAAAAAAGTTGCTAGAGAGAAAAATGACCCCAGGGAAAAATGAGTTCCAATGCTCATTAAGCCATAAGTCTCAACTTCCTTCACCATATTTATGACTTTGTACCAGGTGGGTCAACCACTGAAAATCTCTATTTTATATCCTTACTAAAGCTCCTATTCTAAATGTTTAAAATATAAAATAAAATATATAAGAAGTAAGCTCTTTCAAAAGGAAAGTGGATTATAAAGACTGTGCCTATGAAATAAAAAAAACATGAGGTTAGGTAGTTATTTGAGGTGGGAGACAACTGCAGGAATGAATAGCAGGGGGTCTATCCTTCTAGGATCTCAGAATCTAGGTCAACAGTCAACATATTTTTTTCTGAAAAGAGCCAATAGGAAATGTTTTCAGCTTTGTAGGTTAAATGACCTCTATAGGGGCTTTCCCAGAGAAGGCAATGGCACCCCACTCCAGTACCCTTGCCTGGAAAATCCCATGGGCGGAGGAGCCTGGTGTGCTGCAGTCCATGGGGTCGCTAGGAGTCAGACACGACTGAGTGATTTCACTTTCACTTTTCACTTTCATGCATTGGAGAAGGAAATGGCAGCCCACTCCAGTGTTCTTGCCTGGAGAATCCCAGGGACAGGGGACCCTGGTGGGCTGCCATCTCTAGGGTCGCACAGAGTTGGACACGACTGAAGCGACTTAGCAGCAGCAGCAGCATAGGTGCTTTCCAAGTGGCTCAGTGGTAAAGAATCTGCCTGCCAATACAGGAAACACAAAGAGATGCAGGTTCAATCCCTTGGCTCTGAAAGATCCCTGGAGTAGGAAATGGCAACCTGCTTCAGTATTCTTGCCTGGAAAATCCCATGGACATAGGAGTCTGACAGGCTACTGTCCATGGGGTCACAAAGAGTCAGACACGACTTAGCAACTGAGCTTG
The DNA here is from genome assembly GCA_917880005.1 of Nanger dama. Classification (NCBI taxonomy): domain Eukaryota; kingdom Metazoa; phylum Chordata; class Mammalia; order Artiodactyla; family Bovidae; genus Nanger; species Nanger dama. Next base: position 47,474,940 of record CAKJTW010000007.1, read on the forward strand.
CACATAGTCTTTGTAGCATGAATACTCAGTACCATGGCAGCAGTCTGTACTGCTTTTGTACTTTGTGGAATGAATGTGCCTGGGCTCTGATAATATTTTTCAATCATTTAAAAATGTAGAAATGTTTCTTAGTTCATGAGTGAATAGAAAAGTAAGTGGTAGGTCAGAGTTTGCCACTTCTCTGGTTTAGTGAGTTGGAAAGTGACCTTAGTTCCATAGTCAGAGGCATATGCTAGAATCACTGTTATAAAAGGGTGATGCACCTCTCCTTTAAAATAGGGGAGTAGTGTTTTCCCCTGTACAATATTTGAAAATTTGTCACAAAACCTTTTGGGGCTGTCATTTGGAGATGTTTTCTGTGATAGAGGTTTTCTTATTCAGGCACAAAAGGAGTTCAGATGTGGAAAAGTCAGAAAATGGCAGATAATTCCAGCCAAGGAAGAATCTAAAAGGCTTTGCCTTCAATTATCTCCATAGGAGCATAGTTTACCAGTGTACAAGATGAAGAGAATTAGGCAGTAGCTGGAATGTTGAGGCCAAACTGTTAGCAGGATTGATTTTTAATTCCAAAACTAAGATTCTGGACAAGTCTTTAAAGTATCAGGCTTCAACGTAAACATTTCAAGTGTGTTAGAAAAAGATGATAATCAAATCCTAGAGTTAACTAGGGCTAAATTAAATAATCATTAAAAACAGTCAAAAATTAGGGGAAAAGGGAACAATTTTTTTTACCCTAGGCCTATTTAAAGGCTTTCTATTAATGCAAATTCTTAAAACCTAGCCCTGAAAATGATATTAAAAATAGATGTATCAAAGTATTCTATTTTAACTTAAGAAGCAAAAGGTGTTTCATTCCCTCCCTCCCCATCTCCCCCTCCTGCTCCCTCTCCCTCTCTTTGCCTTCTTCCTTCTTTCCTGTTTTTCCTTCTCTCCCTGTCTGTGAGAGCCACTGAAATCTGATAATTCATAAAGTGACATCCAAACCAGATAATCAATAAAGTCACCTAGAGTCATCTTTTGGAACTATTAATTCCCTGGTCTAAAACTAACTGAATCAGAATCTAGAGGGTTCACATGATATCATCTGTTTTTTTTTTAGGTTTTGTTTTTCTGTTTTTGTTTCATTACAAGCTCTGTAAGTTACTCTTGGCGATAAACACCAAAATTTAGGGCCGCATTAGAGAGGCCCTAAAACTTGACTAAACGTCAGAATGATCTAGAGAGCTTATTAAAACACAGATTGCTGGACTCTACTCCTGTGGTTCTGTAGCGGGGCCCAAGAAAATGTATTTCTAAAGAAATCTTCAGCTGCAACTGGTGCTGTTGGTCTGAAGATTACATATCTATTGAGAACTGCTTCATGTTGTATGACCAGCTTTCCCGTCTCCAGTTAGCCACTTATCCTTAGCACAGACTCATGCTTTGAAATGCTTCTTAAAAGTTTCATCTGCACTTGTAAACATGCAGGGATTATACCAAGCATAAAGCTTGCTAAATAGTTCCTAAGGATGAACACCAAAAGCTGGACCTTTCTTGCTCAACCATTTAGTTAATAGAATATTCACTTAGCAAAGCACCATGACCCCATGTAAATAACTCTTATGACCAGTCTGATTAGAATGCTCTGAAGCTGAAATATGTCTACAGGCATTTGCTCTTGTTTAGAGCATTTGAATTCTATCACTTCCTGGAGAGGGATTTGGGGTTTCTCAGAAGCAAACTGTGGTAGCAAATTAGACTTGATTTAATTTCTGTGTAAATGTAAGACCAAAATGACAAATCTTTCCATCAAAAAATATGCCTCAATATCAGTTCAGTTCAGTCACTCAGTCATGCCCGACTCTTTGCGACCCCATGAATTGCAGCACGCCAAGCCTCCCTGTCCAACACCAACTCCCGGAGTTCACTCAAACTCACATTCATCAAGTCGGTGATGCCATCCAGCCATCTCATCCTCTGTCGTCCCCTTCTCCTCCTGCCCCCAATCCCTCCCAGCATCAGAGTCTTTTCCAATGAGTCAACTCTTCGCATGAGGTGGCCAAAGTACTGGAGTTTCAGCTTCAGCATGATTCCTTCCAAAGAAATCCCAGGGCTGATCTCCTTTAGAATGGACTGGTTGGATCTCCTTGCAGTCCAAGGGACTCTCAAGAGTCTTCTCCAACACCACACTTCAAAAACATACCCTTTGATGATTCACTGGGATCAGTGACATTTTCTGTCCTTCAGTGTGTGGGTTAAATGTTGACAACAATTTCCAGAATTTGAAAAATCACGATTGCTACTTTTCTGTATCTGTTACTGTTTGTGTCTACAGACTCATTGCCGCAAGAGGATGAGGTGACAGTGACGCCTGGGTTACCTACTCTTTATCTCATGAAACACCTACAATAACTCTGCTAGGAAAATGGTAAGAAAACTAAGGCTCAGAGATTAATTCTTCCAAGGGAATGTAAACAATAAGTTGTGCATCAGGATTTATGCACAGTTCTATCCGATTCTACCATGTTTGGTGATACATAGAAGCAGACTTCTCTGACAAATATAGAATTTGTTAAATAATAGCGAGCCAAAAGAGAATTATAAAGAGACACAAAAGCTTCTTCATTCCTTATAAAAGCTTGCCTTGATTTTATTTGAACTACTTTGATTTTCAGAACCTGTGCACATACATCAACAAACTTATTTTTGTGAGGATTTTATCAATAAATTCTGGTTTTCAGTTAGTTTCATGTCAAACTTCCTGTGCATGCAGTGAAGAAAACCATCAAGATCTATAGAGATGTCTTAGAACCTGCTGGTTCTGAGCTATGTTTACTATGGAGAGACATTTCTGTGAATGTCATGATCCTCTGCCAAAATGTCAACCTTGTCCTCTGCAACCAGAAGTTCATGAACAGGGGAGAGGCTGCAAAGATTCAAGGGATGTTTGAATTACAGGAACAGCTGGTGAATGGATAGAGAACGTTAAAGGGAGCATGCTCTTAAGGCTAATAGGGGAGTACATAGGCTAACAGGGGCAACATAGGGTAATGGGAGATATGTAGGGGAAGGACAAGTAATGCTAATCACACAGTCTCAAAGAAGCCATGGTCAGATTCTCTGTAGACGCCAGCAAGCCATGAAAGACAGGAGCAAAGCAAGGGTGTTTTCATTTCATGCCTTCTGTGCATGGGTACCTCGGTGGATGGGTGGCAATACTGAAATAGCTTATTTGAAATTAGTTTCCAGAACTTGTAGCCGAGCTCCATTTGCTAGAAACACAACTCTGGATACCAACAGGTTTGTCTTGCTTGGAATAAGAATTACACATTTGCCTATAGATATTTATCTCTAAAGAGATCTTTTTTAATGTTTAATCTCCTCAAGATTTTGCTTTAAAAATTATCAAATTTTAGTGAGTGCTTATTCTGAGGGGATACTATGCAGAGTGCTTTAACTGGTCATTCCATGTAATTCTCACAAGCACCCCTTAGATAAGCATGATTATTATCTTCCCCAATTGACAAATGAGTATGTGGGGCCTTAGTAGTGACTTGTCCAGGGTCCACCAGGAAGTGGGAAAGCTGGGATTCAATCCTAGGGAGTTGGAATCCAAGATCTGCCTCCCTAATTACACCATTCTGCCTCTCAAAACTTGTTCAGATGTAGAGCAGTAGATTTTGCCCCTGGATGCACATGGGAATCATCCAGAACATTGTATCTTATAGAAGAAAAAAATCCAATGCTTGAATCCCATCTTAAGAGTCCTGATTGTGTTCACCTATGGCTGATTCGTGTCAATGTATGGCAAAACAAATACAGTATTGTAATTAAAAAAATAAATAAATTAAAATTAAAAAAAAAAAAAGTCCTGATTTAATAGTTGGAAAATGGGATCAGTCACAAGTATTTTCAAGAGCTCCCTGATTGTGTCTAATATGCAGCCAATACTTGAGCTTCACATATACTGATGACTGTGTCCCACCCTCCCCACTCCTGAGGTTGTAATATAATTAGTCTGGAATCTAACTTGAGCTTTGGAATTTTAAAAGATCCCTGCCCACCTCTCCACACTGCCCCACATGATTCTAATGCACAGACAAGTTTAGGAACCTTTGCTCTAGTGACTCTCAAGCTCTGATCAGTATGAGAATCATCAGAATCATCCATACAAAAGCCAGGTCCTATCCTACTTAGCTGGGTCTGGGCCTCTGTGGATCTCAAACTTTATTGCATGTCAAAATCATCTAGAGAGTTGTTCAGTGACCATTTGGCACGTACCGCCCCAGAAATTCTGTTTAAGTAGGTCAGGGTGGGCTTAAAATTTGCATTTTTAATAAGTTTACAGATGATGTCATTGCTGCTGATCTGGGGATCATAGGGAAAAGGAATATTCTCCCCAGGGACTTTAGTCAATGTGTAGGGGCATTTTCTGTTGTCCTCGGGGGAAGGGGGAGGGGAGTGATGGAAGAGTGCTCTTGGCTTCTAGTCGGCAGACACCAGAAGTGCTACTGAACATCCTACAAAGCACAGGAGAGGCTTGGGGAAACAGTTATCCAGTTCAAGTGTCAGGAGTGTCAAAGCTGAGAGACATTGCTCTAGTCTAAATTTTAGAGAGAAGTTTAGATCATTATAAACCAGGGAATTTGAACACAGATTTGGAGAAAAAAAAATTGAGCACTCTTGAATTAGTATCCTCTTTAAAACTGAGAGACAGAGCCAACTGCATGGCTTAGATATACTTAAAAATTGTAAAACACTATGATTTCTATTTCAAAATGGAAGATTAATACATGGAAAGACCTTACTTCTTTGGCAAAATTTTTGCTGTAGCATGAATTATTATAGCATTTAGATGCCTTCCAAAGAGTTCCACATCCTCTGAGTTGGCCTTGGAAATTTTCCATACAAAAACTGGATGTACCAAGGAAACCATTAAAGGATAATTATTCTTTTTATAAAAGTACTGAACATAAGACCTCATTAAAAAGTCAGTGTTTATAGAGCATTTTAAAGGAAACCTAAATTATCTTGAAAAGATCTATTCTCTAAAGTGAAATCCATGAATATTTATCCAACATTGATTTCATTGTTTTATGTTTAAGGCATTTATTCAGTGGTAAGGATACTGGAACTTTAAGAAAGTGAAAACTGTCCTTAGTGGGTTTAAAGCTAAGATGTGTGTGTAGATCTCTGTGAGGTGAGGCAGTAAGTAAGAAGGGCCTTAGGAGTGGCTGACGTGTTCTGGAGATACTTTTGAGGGCCTCACTTGGGTAGAGAAGGTTTTGTGGGAAAGGTGAATTCAGGACTGGACCCAAATCAGTAAGAACAAAATCTAGAAACTAGATAACTAGTACAGAGATTATGAATGTGCTAAGTCGCTCGGTTGTGACAGACTTTGCGTCCCTATGGACTGTAGCCTGCCAGGCTCTTCTGTCCATGGGATTTCCCAGGCAAGAATACTAGACTGGGTTGCTATTTCCTTCTCCAGGGGATCTTCCCAACCCAGGGATCGAAGCCCCTGTCTCTTATGTCTCTTGCATTGGCAGGTGGGTTCTTTACCACTAGCACCATCTGGGAAGGCCCGAAGTTATGCACGGTTGAGGCAAAACCCTGGTTGTCCCCAGCAGGGAGCAGATGGCCCCAGGGGAGCATCTGCCCTGCCCAGCAGCTCAAGCAGTAGACCAGGAGCTGGTCCTAGGATATGCTCTCCCCCCTGCCCCCGCCCACCGCCGCCTCTGTAGTGGGAGTGTGTGGGTAAGTGACTGTGTGCGTAATTCTGGGGATCTGGGAAGATTCTGGCACTTACTGTGAACTTTATTCCACATCTCAACCAAGACTCACTGGCAAGACCCTGAGGGATGCAACCAGGGTAAAGTTTGCATCACCCATCTCTACTGGGCAAATCCAATCATCTGCAATTTAGAAATAAAACACAAGTTTGGGGACTGGGCCAAAATTTCAGAACAAATTATAATTAGGCAAACTGTTGGTAGCTTTCTCTCACCATCCGCTTAATGCATTTCCTCTCTGATAAGTGTGCCTTTTAAGGCTGTGCTCCACTGTTTAAGTGCCATCATTGTAAGTCTATTTTAGTGACAGCAAGCACCAGCGGAGGCTAATATTTCCCCATGAATTTTTTTCTACGCCATCTCTCTATTTAGCTCTTTTCCAGCTATTTGCAGTCTTTCAGATACCGTGTGGGTGAGGAAACACTAGTTCTAATAACCTCTGATTCCCATTGAAATGGGAATTTCCCATTGAAATTTCACAGTTAAGTGAAATCTATTGGCAAACCTGTGTATTTGTCCAGAGTGAGCAAGGCAGATATTTACCTCCTGTCCATAGAAGCTGTATGATTGTCAGCATTCGAATAACAGCTCAGCTCTTTCCTTTTGTTAGGACACATGTTTTACATCTATTGATTACTTCAAGATGATAGTATGAGTAAATTCCTGCATACTTCCAATAAGGTGAGACAGTTTAGAGAACTATTCTTTGTTGTCATATTAGTGCTTTACAATAGAATTTGTAGCAAAAGGCTCCTGCTGGATTTTCTTCTTGTTTTCTCCAGGACTAAAAAAGTTTAAATAAATCTGTATCTTTGAAACCTGCCGGCAGGGTTCTGACACTCATTTGAATTATGGACTCTCAGAAGCATTTGGTTGTTTTAAAACCGGCAAAGGACTTAAGCCAGTCATCTGGAAATTAATAAATACCCCTCTGCATTTCTCCATGACTCTCTGTGAGAATTGGCCTTTAGTTTACCCTCTTAGATACAGACAAGCCCTTCTGCCTTGCTCTTTGGATTCAAGATGATGCCACAAATAGCGGGTTTCACTATGCATAACAATGAAGCACAAATAGCATTCTACCCACCAGTCCTCGCTCAGTGATCGAGACTCAGCTCCAGGCAGACAGAAGGGTGAATTAGATACTTCAAAGAATGGAGCAGTCACTGGGAGAAATAGACATGCTTGCTAAGGCATTTGACAAAATCATGGTTGACTTTCTTCTCTGGCAGGAATTTGGGTCATTTGGAAATAATCAGTAAGGCACAAAGTTCTAAAAGCCATGGGACGAAGACCAAAGGGCCTTTCTACTACCTTTTATTCTCTGTTCAGGATAACATTGACCAGCTTTTCAGGGATTCCCATTTGGACTTACCTCTCTCTGGAGGGTTTCCTTTTTTGAAATATACAAGCAATTGGACTTGGAGTTTTGAAACGTGAGGAAGGAAGAGGCACTGTAATAACTCCCTAGGGTGGAATTGCAAGGCCAAGGGAATGGTCCACAATGATACCTCATTCAGCTGAATTCACTGGAAGGTACCCTGCTGTACACTGACAGATGACATGACTTTTAGGTAGAAGTAACCTGGACGACAGAGGATGAGATGGCTGGATGGCATCACTGACTCGATGAACATGAGTCTGAGTGAACTCTGGGAGTTGGTGATGGACAGGGAGGCCTGGCATGCTGCAATTCATGGGATCGCAAAGAGTCGGACACAACTGAGCAACTGAACTGAACTGAACCCTTGCAGGAATTTTAGCAGCATTGCGTGCCCATTTGCTGCATCATGCATGCATTTTCCTGTGGGAAAGATGCCAAATATTTTGTGCGTGACTTTCTAAATAGATGATAGCCACAACTGCTAAACCCAGTGTTTTACATGACAGATGAAAAGGAGCCCATAATTGTTTGGAGAGTGCCAGGAGATATGTTTAGGGTCTTTATAGGGCCACTAAACAGTTGCCTGAAACAATGCCCCTTGTAACACCTTTGTTCAAAGGGCTTTGCACCCCAGCCTCTGCTTGCATGACCCAAATCGGTAGCTACATGTTTAGTATTTAGGACAGACACACAGCCTAAACCATGGGCAGCATACTTCAGAAAAAAAGTCAGACTTTAATGATTTCTGTTTTGGTGCATATACAATTCCAGTTGAAAGGGTTTATCCTAAAGCCTCCTGTTGATACCAGCAAAATGTGGGCAAAATTTTAAAAGAAAGAATCTTAGTGAAAATACTTAGCACACATAGATTCATGCCCACATGGCTTTCATGTAAATCTAGGGATTCATAGTAAACAAAACAGCCAAAATACAAAGGTTTAAGCATGAGGAGCCATAAACAAAACCATTTTTTATTCTTTGAAACTAAAGATTAGTTCTATATATGTACATAATTAATTAAAGTAGCTAACTATTCAAATTTTTATGGCAAGCCTCTGACAAAATAACTCAAAAATCGGTTTAAAGCGATTATAATTTCTATTAGTAGCACATGTTGTTAGTTACTAAGCCATTGAGTTAGTTGAAGTGTCTGGAACTGTGCATTTTTGAAATGTTATTTGATTGTGTTTGTTTTTAGGAAACACAGCTTTTACTTTAGTAAAAAATATTCATTCGTTTCTTAAAATATGACTACGGTAAGGTTTATGCCTGGAGACAGTGAGCTGACATAAACCTGTCCTGCTTTCCCATAGACAACTGTGCCCCACCCCATTCTTGTCATGCCGTGAAGTCTTGTTCTTCTGCCAGTATAAATAAGATTTTCTTCCTTGTCCTCATCCATCCTATTTATAAAATATAAAAACAAACTCCTTTATAATTAGCAGTCTGCCTGGGTCAAGTATGAGCTATGTGTTCAAAGCATGGAGGAATTATTTCCCCTACTTCCTAGTACCCAAACAAAACATATTTGCAGATTCTGATATCCGTGATGAAGCTACAAATAGGGCTGTGATAGTGTGTGTCCAGGTATGTATCCCATTTTGAATTCTTAGAATCAATTAAGTATACTAGAACAAACACATTGTTTTCGTATAGCAGTCACCAAAAGGCATCATGTGTGGCTAGAGTATTGGGAAAATCAGGGTTTGTTTTGTACCTTGTCAGTTACCCAAGTTTCACTCAGTTCCACAGAGTATTTGTCATCAGGTAGGAAATATTGAGATTTTGTCCTAGACTTGAACAGTGAGGGAAACCCACGTTATAAGGCAACTTACATGATGAAGTAAATTCTTAAGAGGTTGTGTAGAAAGATCATTCAGTCTCCTGTTGAGAATATATCTATGTTTGGAGAATGGGCAGATATTCTGGTATTTAGTTTTTGTCTCAGACATAACCCTGTCACAGCTATCTCCCCAAGTGTACTAGTTAAATTCATTTTGTTTTGAAAAACTACAGGTGTATATAAAGCCACTATATCTTTAAATACATACATATATATATATATATATATAATTTTATTGACAAGTTCAGAAGCGTCAGACATATGACAGAAGTTTACAATTACATAGCTGATTCCACAGTCCTGCAACTGCATTTTGTCCTATTGTGATTTTACACTCAAGTCCTGTTGACACTTGCCACCAATTCTGTTTTTCTTAAGTCACCAGGGGTTTGGCTTAGAAAGTTGTCTTAACTCAGTCTTCAGGGATCACTCAAATTGCATTATTTAGGAAGATGAATATAATTCAGGTAACAAAAACTTCTTTAGAGATACTCATCCAATGAATTAAGTATAAATATCTATTCAGTAGCGTATGTGAAGTGTGAAAGTTGCTCAGGTGTGTTCGACTCTTTGCGACCCCATGGATTATACAGTCCATGGAATTCTTCAGGTCATAGTACTGGAGTAGGTAGCCTTTCCCTTCTCCAGGGGATCTTCCCAACCCAGGGAATGAACCCAGGTCTCCCGCATTGCAAGCAGATTCTTTACCAGTTGAGACACCAGGGAAGCGCAAGAATACTGGAGTGGGTAGCCTATCCCTTCTCCAGCAGATCTTCCAACCAGTAATCAAACCAGAGTATCCTGCGTTGCAGGTGGATTCTTTACCAACTGATATATCAGGGAAGCCATTCAGTGGAGTATTGCAAATAAAGGTTAAAGGAGATTTTAAAATGGCAAATTGTCTTACTGTCCTTCATTAGGATATGGAAGAACTAATACATATATGAAGAGAAATAGCTGTCAGGTTTGTAAAAACAATTCTTGCCTCAATCTCATGTCCATTGAGTTGATGATGCCAGCAAACCATCCCATCCTCTGTCATCTCCTCTCCTCCTGCATTCAGTCTTTTCCAGCATCATGGTCTTTTCTAATTCGTAGGCTCTTTATATTACGTAGCCAAAGTATTGAAGCCTCACCATCAGTTCTTCCAATGAATATTCAGTGTTGATTTCCTTTAGGATTTGCTGGTTTGATCTCCTTGCTGTCCAAGGGACTCTCAAGAGTCTTTTCCAACACTACAGTTCAAAAGCATCAATTCTTCGGTGCTCAGCCTTCTTTGTGATCCAACTCTTACATCCATACATAACTACTGGAAAAACCAAAGCTTTGACTAGATGGACTTTTGTTGGCAAAGTGATGTCGCTTCTTTTTAATACACTGTCTAGGTTTGTCATTGCTTTTTTTCCAAGGAGCAAGCATCTTTCAATTTCACAGCTGCAGTGACCATTTGCAGTGATTTTGGAGCCCAAGAAAATAAAGTCTCTCACTGTTTCCATTGTCTCTCCATCTATTTGCCATGAAGTGATAGGACTGGATGCCATGATCTTAGTTTTCAGAATGTTGAGTTTTAAGTCAGCTTTCTTACTCTCCATTTTCACTTCCATCAAGAGGTTCTTTGGTTCTTCTTCACTTTCTGCCATAAGGGTGGTATCATCTGCATATCTGAGGTTATTGATATTTCTCCCAGCAATCTTGATTCCAGCTTGTGCTTCATCCAGCCTGGCATTTCTCATGATGTACTCAGCATAAAAGCTAAATAAGCAGGGTGACAATATACAACCTTGACATAACCAGTCCATTGTTCCATGGCTGGTTCTACCTTTTCCTTCTTTACCCGCATACAGGTTTCTCAGGAGACAGTTAAGGTGGTCTGGTATTCCCATCTCTTTCAGAATGTTCCACAGTTTGTATGATCCACACAGTCAAAGGCTTCAGCACAGTCAGTGAAGCAGAAGTAGATGTTTTTCTGGAATTCTCTTGCTTTTTCTATGATTCAGTGGCTGTTGGCAATTTGATATCTGGTTCCTCTGACTTTACTAAATCCAGCTTAAATATCTGGAAGTTTTCTGTTCACATACTGTTAAATGCTGGCTTGGAGAATTTTGAGTATTGCTTTTCTAACATGTGAAATGACAGCAGTTAAGCAGTTGTTTCAACAATCTTTGGCATTACCCTTCTTTGGGACTGAAATGAAAACTGACCTTTTCCAGTCCTGTGGCCACTGCTGAGTTTTCCAATTTTGCTGGCATATTGAGTGCAGCACTTTCACAGCATCATCTTTTAGAATTTAAAATAGCTCAGTTGGAATTCATTGCCTCCACTAGCTTTGTTCATAGTGATGCTTCCTATGGCCCACTTGACTTTGGACTCCAAGATGTCTGACTCTAGCTGAGTGATCATACTATCATGGTTATCAGGGTCATTAGGATCTTTTTGACACAGTTCTTCTGTGTATTCTTGCCACCTCTTCTTAGTATCTTCTGCTTCTGTTAGGTCCATTCCTTTTCTGTCCGTTATGCCACCTTTGCATGAAATGTCCTCTTGGTCTCTTTAATTTTCGTGAAGAGATCTCTAGTTTATTGTTTTCTAGATGTCCATTCTATTGTTTACCTGTATTTCTTTGCATTGACCATTTAGGAAGGCTTTCTTATCTCTCCTTGCTATTCTTTGTTGTTGTTGTTGTTTCCATAATCACTTTATTTTTACATAGAAAATTAGATTTCTGCATAGACAGAGTTGACATAAATACTCAAATGGATTTGTTTTAGATTAAATTTTCATTAATATGGAATTCCAAATGTTTACATACATGAGACTTTCTGTCATCATATTCTTTTTTTTTTTTTTTGAAACTAAATTTTCCACTTTTGGGGTTTGTTGTTTTTTTTTTTACTTTATTTTACTTTATAATACTGTATTGGTTTTGCCATACATTGACATGAATCTGCCACGGGTGTATATGAGTTCCCAATCCTGAACCCCCTCCCACCTCCCTCCGCATATCATCTCTCTGTGTCATCCCAGTGCACCAGCCCCAAGCATTCTGTATCCTGTATCAAACCTAGACTGGCAATTCGTTTCTTACATGACAGTATACATGTTTCAGTGCCATTCTCCCAAATCAACCCAACCTCTCCCTCTCCCACAGAGTCCAAAAGTCTGTTCTATACCTCTGTGTCTCTTTTGCTGTCTCGCACACAGGGTTATCATTACCATCTTTCAAAATTCCATATATATGCGTTATTGTCTGGTGTGCTGTGATTCATGGGGTCGCAAAGAGTCAAACACGACTGAGTGACTGAACTGAACTGAACTGAATACTGTATTGGTATTTTTCTTTCTGGCTTACTTCGCACTGTATGATTGGCTCCAGTTTCATCCACCTCATTAGAACTGATTCAAATGCATCCTTTTTAATGGCTGAGTAGTACTCCATTGTGTATATGTACCACTGCTTTCTTATCCATTCATCTGCTGATGGACATCTAGGTTGCTTCCATGTCTGGCTATTATAAACAGTGCTGTGATGAACATTGGGGTACATGTGTCTCTTTTAGTTCTGGTTTCCTCAGTGTGTATGCCCAGCAGTGGGATTACTGGGTCTTAAGGCAGTTCTATTTCCAGTTTTTTAAGGAATCTCCACACTATTCTCCATAGTGGCTGTACTAGTTTGCATTCCCACCAACAGTGTAAGAGGGTTCCCTTTCCTCCACATCCTCTCCAGCATTTATTGCTTGTAGACTTTTGGATCGCAGCCATTCTGACTGGTGTGAAATGATACCTCATTGTTTTGATTTGCATTTCTCTGATAATGAGTGATGTTGAGCATCTTTTCATGTGTTTGTTAGCCATCTGTATGTCTTCTTTGAAGAAATGTCTATTTAGTTCTTTGACCCATTTTTTGATTGGGTCATTTGTCTTTCTGGAATTGAGCTGCAGGAGTTGCTTATTATTTTTGAAATTAGTTGTTTGTCAGTTGCTTATTTGCTATTATTTTCTCCAATTCTAAAGGCTGTCTTTTCACCTTGCTTATAGTTTCCTCTTGTGCAGAAGCTTTTAATTTTAATTAGATCCCATTTCTTTATTTTTGCTTTTATTTCTAGTATTCTGGGAGATAGATCATAGAGGATCCTGCTGTGCTTTATGTCAGAGAGTGTTTTGCCTATGTTCTCCTCTAGTTTTATAGTTTCTGGTCTTACATTTAGATCTTTAATCCATTTTCAGTTTATTTTTGTGTATGGTGTTAGAAAGTGTTCTAGTTTCATTCTTTTATAAGTGGTTGACCAGTTTTCCCAGCACCACTTGTTAAAGAGACTGTCTTTATTCCATTGTATATTCTTGCCTCCTTTGTAAAAGATAAAGTATCCGTAGGTGTGTGGATTTATCTCTGGGCTTTCTATTTTGTTCCATTGATCTATATTTCTGTCTTTGTGCCAGTACCATACTGTCTTGAGGACTGTGGCTTTGTAGTAGAGCCTAAAGTCAGGCAGGTTGATTCCTCCAATTCCATTCTTCTTTCTCAAGATTGCTTTGGCTATTCAAGGTTTTTTGTATTTCCATACAAATTGTGAAATTATTTGTTCTAGTCCTGTGAAAAATACTGCTGGTAGCTTGATAGGGATTGCATTGAATCTGTAGATTGCTTTGGGTAGTATACTCATTTTCACTATATTGATTCTTCTGATCCATGAACATGGTATATTTCTCCATCTATTAGTGTCCTCTTTGATTTCTTTCACCAGTGTTTTATAGTTTTCTATATACAGGTCTTTAGTTTCTTTAGGTAGATATATTCCTAAGTATTTTATTCTTTTCATTGCAATGGTAAATGAAATTGTCTCCTTAATTTCTTTTTCTGCTTTCTCATTATTAGTATATAGGAATGCAAGGGATTTCTGTGTGTTGACTTTATATCCTGAAACTTTACTATATTCATTGATTAGCTCTAGTAATTTTCGGTGGAGTCTTTAGGGTTTTCTATGTAGAGGATCATGTCATCTGCAAACAGTGAGAGTTTGACTTCTTCTTTTCCAGTTTGGATTCCTTTTATTTCTTTTTCTGCTCTGATTGCTGTGGCCAAAACTTCCAGAACTATGTTGAATAGTAGTGGTGAAAGTGGGCACCCTTGTCTTGTTCCTGACTTTAGGGGAAATGCTTTTAATTTTTCACCATTGAGGATAATGTTTGCTGTGGGTTTGTCATATATAGCTTTTATTATGTTGAGGTATGTTCCTTCTATTCCTGCTTTCTGGAGAGTTTTTATCATAAATGGATGTTGAATTTCATCAAAGGCTTTCTCTACATCTGTTGAGATAATCATATGGCTTTTATTTTTCAATTTGCTAATGTGGTAAATTACATTGATTGATTTGCAGATATTGAAGAATCCTTGCATCCCTGGGATAAAGCCCACTTGGTCATGGTGTATGATCTTTTTAATGTGTTATTGGATTCTGATTGCTAGAATTTTGTTAAGGATTTTTGCATCTATGTTCATCAGTGATATTGGCCTGTAGTTTTCTTTTTGTGTGTGGTATCTTTGTCAGGTTTTAGTATTAGGGTGATGGTGGCCTCATAGAATGAGTTTGTAAGTTTACCTTCCTCTTCAATTTTCTGGAAGAGTTTGAGTAGGATCAGTGTTAGCTCTTCTCAAAATTTTTGGAGAATTCAGCTGTGAAGCCATCTGGACCTGGGCTTTTGTTTGCTGGAAGATTTCTGATTACAGTTTTAATTTCCGTGCTTGTGATGGGTCTGTTAAGATTTTCTATTTCTTTCTGGTTCAGTTTTGGAAAGTTGTACTTTTCTAAGAATTTGTCCATTTCTTCCAAGTTGTCCATTTTATTGGCATATAATTGCTGATAGTAGTCTCTTATGACCCTTTGTATTTCTGTGTTGTCTGTTGTGATCTCTCCATTTTCATTTCTAATTTCATTGATTTGATTTTTCTCCCTTTGTTTCTTGATGAGTCTGGCTAATGGTTTGTCAATTTTATTTATTCTCTCAAAGAACCAGCTTTTTGCTTTGTTGATTTTTGCTGTGGTCTCTTTTGTTTCTTTTGCATTTATTTCTGCCCTAATTTTAAAGATTGCTTTCCTTCTACTAACCCTGGGGTTCTCCATTTCTTCCTTTTCTAGTTGCTCTAGGTATAGAGTTAGGTTATTTACTTGACTTTTTTCTTGTTTCTTGAGGTATGCTGTATTGCTATGAACTTTCCCCTTAGCACTGCTTTTATAGTGTCCCACAGGTTTTGGGTTGTTGTGTTTTCATTTTCATTCATTTCTATGCATATTTTGATTTCTTTTTTGATTTCTTCTGTGATTTGTTGGTTATTCAGAAGCATGTTGTTTAGCCTTTATATGTTGGAATTTTTAATAGTTTTTCTCCTGTAATTGAGATCTAATCTTAATGCATTATGGTCAGAAAAGATGCTTGGAATGATTTCAATATTTTTGATTTATCAAGACTAGATTTATAGCCCAGGATGTGATCTACCCTGGAGAAGGTTCCGTGAGCACTTGAGAAAAAGGTGAAATTCATTGTTTTGGGGTGAAATGTTCTATAGATATCAATTAAGTCTAACAGGTCTGTTGTATCTTTAAAGTTTGTGTTTCTTTGTTAATTTTCTGTTTAGTTGATCTGTCCATAGGTGTGAGTAGGGTATTAACGTCTCCCACTATTATTGTGTTATTGTTAATCTCCCCTTTCATACTTGTTAGCATTTGTCTTACATATTGTGGTGCCCATATGTTGGGTGCATATATATTTGTAATTGTTATATCTTCTTCTTGGACTGATCCTTTGATCATTATGTAGTGGCCTTCTTTGTCTCTTTTCACAGCCTTTGTTTTAAAGTCTATTTTATCTGATATGAGTATCGCTGCTCCTGCTTTCTTTCGGTCTCTGTTTGCGTGGAATATCTTTTTCCAGCCCTTCACTTTCAGTCTGTATGTGTCCCTTGTTTTGGGGTAGGTCCCTTGTAGACAACGTATATAGGGGTCCTATTTTTGTTTCCATTCAGCCAGTCTTTGTCTTTTGGTTGGGACATTCAACCCATTTATGTTTAAGGTAATTATTGATAAGTATGGTCCCATTGCCATTTACTTTACTGTCTTGGGTTCCGGATTATACACCATTTTTGTGTTTCCTGTCTAGAGAATATCCTTTAGCATTTGTTGGAGAGCTGGTTTGGTGGTGCTGAATTCTCTCAGCTTTTGTTTGTCTGTAAAGCTTTTGATTTCTCCTTCATATTTGAATGAGATCCTTGCTGGGTACAGTAATCTGGGCTGTAGGTTATTTCCTTTCATCACTTTAAGTGTGTCTTGCCATTCCCTCCTGGCCTGAAGAGTTTCTATTGAAAGATCAGCTGTTATCCTTATGGGAATCTCCTTGTGTGTTATTTGTTGTTTTTCCCTTGCTGCTTTTAATAATTGTTCTTTGTGTTTGTTCTTTGTTAATTTGATTAATATGTGTCTCGGGGTGTTTTGCCTTGGGTTTATCCTGTTTAGGACTCTGGGTTTCTTGGACTTGGGTGATTATTTCCTTTCCCATTTTAGGAAAGTTTTCAACTATTATCTCCTCAAGCATTTTCTCATGGTCTTTCTTTTTTGTCTTCTTCTTCTGGGACTCCTATAATTCGAATGTTGGAGAGTTTCATATTGTCCTGGAGGTCTCTGAGGTTGTCCTCATTTCTTATAATTTGTTCTTTTTTCCTCTCTGATTCAGTTATTTCTACCATTCTATCTTCTATTTCACTAATCCTATCTTCTGCCTCTGTTATTCTATGATTTGTTGCCTCCAGAGTGCTTCTGATCTCATTTATTGCATTATTCATTCTATACTGACTTTTTTATTTCTTCTAGGTCCTTGTTAAACCTTTCTTGCATCTTCTCAATCCTTGTCTCCAGGTTATTTATCTGGGATTCTATTTTGATTTCAAGATTTTGGATCATTTTCACTATCATTATCCAGAATTCTTTATCAGGTAAATTCCCTACCTCTTCCTCTTTTGTTTGATTTGGTGGGCATTTCTCCTGTTCCTTTACCTGCTGGGTATTCCTCTGTTTCTTCATCTTGGTTATATTGCTGTGTTTGGGGTGGCCTTTCTATATTCTGGCAGTTTGTGGAATTCTCTTTATTACAGAATTTCCTCACTGTGGGTGGGGTTGTATCAGGGGCTTGTCAAGGTTTCTTGGTTAGGGAAGCTTGTGTCGGAGTTCTGGTGGGTGGAGGTGGATTTCTTCTCTCTGGAGTGCCATGAGGTGTCCAGTAATGCATTGTGAGATGTCAGTGGTTTTGGAGTAACTTTGAGCTGCCTGTATATTGAAGCTCAGGGGTGTGTTCCTGTGTTGCTGGAGAATTTGCGTGGCATGTCTTGCTCTGGAACTTGTTGGCCCTTGGGTGGTGGTTGGTTTCAGTGTAGGTATGGAGGTGTTTGATAAGCTCCTATCTATTAATGTTCCCTGTAGTCAGGAGCTCTCTGATGTTCTCAGGATTTGGACTTAAGCCTCCTGCTTCTGGTTTTCAGTTTTATTTTTACAGTAGCCTCAAGACTTCTCCATCTATACAACACTGATGATAAAACATCTAGGTTAAAGATGAAAAGTTTCTCCACATTGAGGGACACCCAGAGAGGTTCACTGAGTTACATGGAGAAGAGAAGAGGGAGGAGGGAGTTAGAGGTGACTGGAATGAGATGAGGTGGGATCAAAAGAGGAGAGAGCAAGCTAGCCAGTAATCACTTCCTTATATGCACTCCACAGTCTGGACTGCTCAGAGATGTTCATGGAGTTATACAGGGAAGAGGAGAGGGAGGAAGGAGACAGAGGTGGCCAGGAGGATAAAAGAGGGAAATGAAAAGGACAGAGACAGATCCAGCCAGTAACCTGTTCCTAAGTGTTCTCCACCATCTGGAACACACAGAGATTCACAGAGTTGGGTAGAGAAGAGAAGGGGGAGGAAGGAGACAGAGGCAACCTGGTGGAGAAAAAAAGAGAGTCCAAAGGAGGAGAGAGTGGTCAAGCCAAGAAAAAAACAAAGTCACAAGAATTATTAAAAAGCAACAACAAAAACCACAAATATATATATATGGCATTTGCTTTAAAAATAGGGTCTTTTTTTTGAAAAGTAATAGTAGGTTATAAAAATAAAAATTAAAGGAGAAATAGAGGACTTAAAAATTAAAAAATGTTTAAAAAAAAGAAGAAAAAGAAAAGAAAAATCAAACAACAACAACAAAAGAATGATTGTAAAAATAGTAAAGATATATCTCTGACTTTCTCTGGTGTTGTTGGCAGTGTGGGGTCAGTTCATTTTTGGTCCAGCTTATATTTCTCAAGATCTATAAGCCCCTTCCTATATAGTCAGTACTAACGACAGGGTTTTAATCTATTGCACCTGTCACTTCCAAGGTGGTTCCCTCTGTTTTAGCTTCTTCTCTTTGCTGGTCTCTTCAATGTGTGATTTCCACCCTGACACAAGGGGAGCGGTGGTGGACACTTTTTTAGGCTCACTTGTTCAGTTGCACTGTGGAGAGGGAGGGATGCTGCAAACAAATAACACTGGCATGTGCTCGCAGTGTCTCAGCCACACTGGGCCTGCCCCCGCTCACAGTGCACACCACTCTGGCTCTACATTGCTCTGCCAGGAACCGTCTGAGGCCGGCCCTGGGCTGCATGCACCTCCCTGGTATAAACTGCTCAGGCTCAGGCACTCAGGTAGTCCTCAGAGGCACAGACTCGGTTGGGCCTGCATTTTGTGCCCTTCCCAGGTCCGAGTAGTTCAGGTGTTTGGCGAGCACGGTTGCTGCAACTTATCGCCTTTCCCATCCCTGCTGCTCAGTTTTCTGGGTGTACAACTGGCGCCCCTTCTCAGGCAGATGGTGACTGTCCAGAACCCCAAGAAGTCTTAGTTAGCAAAGAAGCCTGCTTACAGTTTGGTAGCTAATGTCTCTCTGGAGCTGCGATTTCCCCCTTCTGGCCGTTCCTGCTCTGGCTGCCTGTCACGGCAGGGGGATGCTCTGCAGCCAGCTAATTCTGTTCCGTCCTTTGTTCTGTGTGCAGTCCTGGTGGTGTCTTATGTTAAGAGCTTTTCTCGTGGTAGCTATCCCACAGTCTGGTTTGCTAGCCCAAGTTAGTTCACTCTGGTTACCCTCGGGGCATGCGGGCACGATCCTTGCAAAGCAATGCAGCCTGCACCTCCCTGCCCAGCCCCCCGCTTGCTAGTGGCTGATGCAGGCACCTGCTCTGCTTCTCCACTGGAGGAGTTATTGTTGGGCTCTGTAATCTGTTGGTTTTAATTATCTATTTATTTTTCCTCCCTGTTATGTTGCCTTCTGTACTTCCAAGGCTCACCACAGACTCAGCAGTGAGAGTGTTTCCTGGTGTTTGAAAGCTTCTCTCTTTTAAGACTCCTTCCCGGGATGGAACTCCCTCCCTACCTCTTTTGTCTCTTTTTTCGTCTTTTATATTTTTTCCTACCTGTTTTTGAAGACAATGCTCTGCTTTTCTGGGTGCCTGATGTCCTCTGCCAGCATTCAGAAGTTGTTTTGTGGAATTTACTCAGCGCTGAAATGTTCTTTTGATGAATTTGTGAGGGAGAAAGTGGTCTCCCCATCCTATTCCTCTGCCATCTTCCGTGGCCTCCAATTCTTTGGAACTCTACATTCGGATAGGTATATCTTTTCTTTTCTCCTTGGCCTTTAGCTTCTCTTTCTTTCTTGGCTATTTGTAAGGCCTCCTCAGACAATCATTTTGCCTTTTGCATTTCTTTTTCTTGGGGATGGTTTTGGTCACTGCTTCCTATGTAATGTTGCAAACCTCCATCCATAGTTCTTCAGGCATGCTGTCTGTCAGATGGAATCCTTTGAATCTATTTGTCACTTCTGTAGAATCATAATGGATCTGATTTACATCATACCTGAATGGTCTAGTGGTTTTCCCTAATTTCTTCAATTTAAGTCTGAATGTTGCAATAAGGAGTTCATGATCTGAGCCACAGTCAGCTTCTGGTTTTGTTTTTGCTGACTGTATTGAGCTTCTCCAACTTTGGCTGCAAAGGATATAATGAACCTGATTTCAGTACTGACCATCTGCTGATGCCCATGTGTAGAGTCTTCTCTTGTGTTGTTGGAAGAGGGTGTTTGCTATGACCAGTGCGTTCTTTTGGCAAAACTGTTAGCCTTTGCCCTGCTTCATTCTGTACTCCAAGGTCAAACTTGCCTGTTACTCCAGTTTTCTCTTGAATCCCCACTTTTGCATTCCAGTCCCCTGTGATGAAAAAGACATCTTTTTTTGGTGTTATTTCTAGAAGGTCTTATAGGTCTTCATAGAACTGTCAACTTCAGCTTGTTTGGCATTAGCAGTTGGGGCATAGATTTGTATTACATTCTGTCATTTTTGAAATTGCACCCAAGTACTGCATTTCGGACTCTTTTGTTGACTATGAGGGCTACTCTATTTTTTCTAAGGGATTCTTACTATCATACATCAACTAAATAAAGACACTGAAAGATAGAGAGTAAAAGGATGAGAAAATATACAAATACTAACCAAAGCAAAGTTGATAGAGCTAAATGAAATCAAACAAAACAGGCTTTAAGACCAAAGCAATATTCAAAATAACGAAAGTCACAATTATATACAATTTCCAATCCACCAAGAGAATATATGTAATTCTGAAGTTATACATAACTAGAGCATAGCTTTAAATAAGAATTACAAGAATATGTAAATCTACCATCACAGTTAAAGATATACCACATCTATTTCTCATTTAAATGCTTTTTTCTCTGTAATCACCTTCTGTGGTTTTTCAGTCTTCTGATTATATTGAGGCTTTCAATGGCTAAGTCAATGGTCTTTCTTGGTAAATGTCACATTTCACTTGAAAATATGTGGGTTATTTTTGAATATCTTTTTATATTCATTTTTAACATAATTCCACGGTGAAAAGAGAGCAAACTCTGTATGCTTCCAATACCTTAGATCATGAAATTTATGTTCCTTGTTTTGTGTCCCTGGATATATTCCACTGTTCCTGGTTTATAGTCTATGGGAACTTGAGTAGAATTTGTATCTTACTGTTATATGAAAATTGTATAAATGTTAATTATGTTGAATAGATTCATAGTGCTTTCCAGGTCCTTATGCTTTTCTGTATTTTCATTCTATTAATTTTTGAGAGTTTGGTATTAAACCTCCAACTAAAAATCTTAATTTGTCTATTTAAAAAATATAATATATAGTGGAATTATATGTAACCTTGCTTTGTATTTTCCAAGTCTCCTATAAATGTTATCCTACTTCTAATAATTTAAAAAATAAAAGCAGAAGAGAAAAAATGCCAGAGAAAAACAAATACTCTATATTATCACTTATATATGGAATCTAAAGAATAAACAAATGAGTGAATACAACAAAACAAAATAAACAAAGATATATAATCAGTTTCAGCAACTGATTTTAAAAGTAGGCCAAGAAATCACTAAGGATGAGAATTTGTACCCAATTAAAAAGCTTGATATAATGTGCATATATCAGATTCTGAGCTCACTATTAGAATATGTTTTCAAGCACATATGGAATGTTCTTTTGAAATACATTATGATCTGGACATAAAGTAGCTCCTTAATTTCAAAAACCTGTATTATACATGTCCTACTCTCTGACCTCAAGAAAATTAAGTTAGATAATAACTACCAAAAGGGGAATTTTTAAACTCATGTTTAAATTCACATTCTCTAATTATCTATGGGTAAAAGAAACCACACAGAAATTTAAAATACTTAGAACCAAATATGAATGAAAAACTATATATAAAAATTTTCAAGATGCAATTGGAGCATACTCATATTAAAAGAATATGTTATATCTTTATTTTTAAAGTCTGAAAATGAAAAGGGTAAAGGGTGCTATAACCTGTAGAATTGAGCAGAAGTTATTTTGAAGTGTACAAAGCTAAATTTGAAGCAGATGTAATGTTTTAAAATCTAGAATGGTAGAAAATATTAAAACTGACTCATGAAGAATTAGTTGGCCCATACCCACTTTCATGCACTGGAGAAAGAAATGGCAACCCACTCCAGTGTTCTTGCCTGGAGAATCTCAGGGATGGGGGAGCCTGGTGGGCTGCCGTCTATGGCGTTAAACAGAGTCAGACACAACTGAAGAGCCTTAGCAGCAGCAGCAGCAGCAGCATAGTCATAAACCATGACTTTATCAGTCAGGGTTCATTCAGGGAAAAAGATAAAATTAATACAGGAACTATGTAAAGGGACTTGAGGAAAATTGAGGTAACAGAGGTAGTAACCACAAGCATTATCTATTACTTATAAGCTGTGGGGGGAAAGGAAGAGGTGATTGCTCTTGGAATCTAACAGCTTAGAAAGGGACTTTACAGAGCTAGGACCCGGATCTCTGATTGGAGGGTGCAGATGTTCAGGAGTTCATAAGAAGCCCCTCTGTAGATCTGGGAGCCAAACCACTGAGAAAGGAAGCAGTGGCCATTTGGCCATCTCTAAAGAGAGACAGTGATGTTGGTAATGGGACAAGAGAAAACAAAATTGGAGAAAAAAAAAAAGTCTCTGCAAAAATGAAGAAACGTGTTGTTTCTTCAGCTACATAGAGTGTAGCTGGTCTACAATACTGTGTTAGTTTCAGGTGTAAACATAGTGATTCAGTTATGCATATGCATACATTCATTCTCTTTCAGATTCTTTTCCCACATAGGCTATTGCAGAATACTGAGCAGAGTTCCCCATGCTGTATAGTAGGTCTTTGTTGGTTATCCAGTTTATATATAGTAGTATGTGCATATTAATGCCAAACTCCTAATTTATCCCTCTCTTACCCTCTGGTAATATTTCTCCTTTGGTAACCATAAGTTTGTTTTCAATATCTGTGAATCTGTTTCTGTTTTGTAAATAGGTATCATATCATTTTATTTTTTTTTAGTTTTTTTTTAAATTTTTTAAAAATACTTTATTCTACATTACAATACTGTATTTGTTCTGCAATACATTGACATGAATCAGCCACAGGTGTCCACGATCTCCCAATGCCGAAGCCCCCTCCCACCTCCTACCCCACATCATCTCCCTGAATCATCCTGTGCACCAGCCCCATGCATCCTGTATCCTGTATTGAACATAGACTGGTGCTGCATTCTTACAAGATAGTATACATGTTTCAATGCCATTCTCCCAAATCATCCCACCCTCTCTCTCTCCCTCAGAGTCCAAAAGTCCATTCTATACCCCTGAGTCTCTTTTGTTGTCTCACATAGATGGTCATCATTACTCTCTTTCTAAATTCCATAGATATGTGTCAGTATACTGTATTGGTGTTTTTCTTTCTGGCTTACTTCACTCTGTATAATCGGCTCCAATTTCATCCATCTCATTAGAGCTGAGTCGAATTTATTCTTTTTAAGGGCTGAGTAGTACTCCATTGTGTATATGTACCACTGCTTTCTTATCCATTCATCTGCTGATGGACATCTAGGTTGCTTACATGACCTGGCTATTATAAACAGTGCTGCAATGAACATTGGGGTACATGTGTCTCTTTCAATTCTGGTTTCCTTGGTGTGTATGCCCAGCAGTGGGATTGCTGGGTCATAAGGCAGTTCTATTTGCAATTTTTAAGGAATCTCCACACTGTTTTCCATAGTGGCTGTACTAGTTTGCATTCCCACCAGCAGTGTAAGAGGGTTCCCTTTTCTCCACACCCTCTCCAGCATTTATTGCTTGTAGACTTTTGGATTGCAGCCACTCTGATTGGTGTGAAATGGTACCTCATTGTGGTCTTGATTTGCATTTCTCTGATAATGAGTGATGTTGAGCATCTTTTCATGTGTTTGTTAGCCATCCGTATGTCTTCTTTGGAGAAATGCCTATTTAGTTCTTTGGCCCATTTTTTATTGGATCCTTTATTTTCCTGGAGTTGAGCTGGATAAGTTGCTTATATATCTTTGAAATTAGTTGTTTGTCAGTTGTTTCATTTGCTATTGTTTTCTCCCATTCAGAAGGCTGTCTTTTCACCTTGCTTATAGTTTCCTTTGTTGTGCAGAAGCTTTTAATTTTAATTAGATCCCATTTGTTTATTTTTGCTTTTATTTCCAGTATACTGGGAGGTGGATCATAGAGGATCCTGCTGTGATTTATGTCGGAGAGTGTTTTGCCTATGTTTTCCTCTAGGAGTTTTATAGTTTCTGGTCTTACATTTAGATTTTTAATCCATTTTCAGTTTATTTTTGTGTATGGTGTTAGACAGAAGTCTAGTTTCATTCTTTTACAAATGGTTGACCAGTTTTCCCAGCACCACCTGTTAAAGAGACTGTCTTTACTCCATTGTATATTCTTGCCTCCTTTGTCAAAGATAAGGTGTCCATAGGCGTGTGGGTTTATCTCTGGGCTTTCTATTTTGTTCCATTGATCTATATTTCTGTCTTTGTGCCAGTACCATACTGTCTTAATGACTGTGGCTTTGTAGTAGAGCCTGAAGTCAGGCAAGTTGATTCCTCCAGTTCCATTCTTCTTTCTCAAGATTGCTTTGACTATTCGAGGTTTTTTGTATTTCCATACAAATCTTGAGATTATTTGATCTAGTTCTGTGAAAAATACTGCTGGTAGCTTGATAGGAATTGCATTGAATCTGTATATTGCTTTGGGTAGTATACTCATTTTCACTATATTGACTCTTCTAACCCATGAGCATGGTATATTTCTCCATCTATTAGTGTCCTCTTTTAAACATTATATTCCACATAAGAGTGATATTATTTGATATTTGTCTTTTTCTGTCTGACCTACTTCACTTAGTATGGTCATCTCTAGGTCTATCCATGTTGTTGCAAATGGCATTATTTCATTGTTATGGCTGAGTAATATTCCATTGTGTATATGTGTCTCCTCTTCTTTATCCAGTCCTCTGTTTCTGGACACTTATGTTGCTTCCATGTCTTAGCTATTGTAAATGACCATTGTGGTACATGTATCATTTTTCACTATGGTTTATGATGTTCTCTGGTTATGGACTTCCCTGGTGGCTCAGATGGTAAAGAATCTGCCTGCAGTTCAGGAGAGACCCAAGTTCAATCTTTTGGTCAGGAAGATCCCCTGAAGAAGAGAATGGCTACCCACTCCAGTATTCTTGCTTGGAGAATTCCATGGACAGAGGAGCCTGACTGAGTGCAGTACATGGGATTGTAAAGAGTTGGACAAGACTAAGTGATTAACACTTTCACTTCACTTTTCCCCTGGTTATATACCCAGGGGGGGATTACTGGACCATATGCCAACTCTATTTTTAGTTTTTTAAGGACCCTCCATACTGTTTTCCATAGTGGTTATACCAATTTACACTCCCACCAACACTGTAGGAGGGTTCCCTTTTCTCTAACCCCCTCCAGAAGTTATTATTTGTAGACTTTTAGATAATGGCCTTTATGCCTGGTATACAGTGATACCTCTCTGTAGTGTTGGTTTACATTTCATTGATAATTAGTGATCTCGAGCATCTTTTCATGTGTGAGAACAGTCACTTTTGATTGCAGAGAAGATAATCCAATAGTCTTGGGTACTTGGGTTAGAGAAGAAGAAAATCTGAAAATAAATGAGCTAAACATACAACTTTAAGAAATTAGAAAAGCAGAATAACTTGAAAGAAACTAGATATAAAGATAAAAGTGAGTGAAAAAGAAAATAAAGATTCAATAGGTGGAATGAACAAAGCCAAAATATGTTTCTTCAGAAAGACTAAGACAACTGACAAATGAAAAAACTGAAAAGTCACAGGTAAATAATTTGGGGTAAGGAAAATATATAAATACTGCAGAAATCAAGCAGAGGGTATTATAAATAACTGTATGCCCAGAACTTTTGAAGTACGTGAAATGGTCAAATTACTTAAGCAAATCCAATAAGTAGAAACTAGTCTATAGCCATTGAAGAAATTAGATTTATCATTTTTCCCCTCATAGATCAAACACAAGGCTCAAATGGTTCTATAGGACAATTCTAACTTTTTCAAGGAAAAGAGTATTCATATTTCACATAAACTCTTTAAAAGACTGTGAAAAGAAGTAATTCACTCTGGTTTTATGAGTTATAACTTAATACCAAAACACAAGGAAAAAAAGAAAAGATATAACTCAAACAGCAAATCCATCAGTATGTACAAAAGGAGAATATATATTCAATAGTAAAATGCTAAAAGTGTCCACTTTAAGGAACAATACAAGCATACTCACTATCATAGGTATTCAACATTGTCATGAGGATAAAATGATAGAAAAGTAATGGAAGGGGAAAAAATGGTCATCTCCATAGACAACGCAAGGAGGGATATACAGTTTACTGAAATTATCATGGAAATTTGTCAAGGTAGAAATTATGTAAGATTCAGTTCAGTTCAGCTGCTCAGTCATGGACTGCAGCACGCCAGGCTTCCTGTCCATCACCAACTCCTGGAGCCTGCTCAAACTCATGTCCATCACATTCGTGATGCCATCCAACCATCACAAGATTTAGACACAAGAAACAATTGTATTTCTGTATACCAGCAACAAACAGAAAATTCATTTTTTATATACTGTTTATACAAGCAACTGAAAATCGATGGTACTTTAAAATACACATAGCGAAAAACAAGCACACCTTCTATAGGGAAAATAATAAAACTGAATCAAAAGACATTTGAAAAGTTCTCAATAAATGGATATACATGTTATGTTCATCTGTTGGAAGAGTTAATATTGTAAAAATATAAGTGTTTCCTCAAATTATACCTATTTACTGGAATTACAGATTTTTAAAAATGATTTAGGAGATCCGACCAGACCATTCTAAAGGAGATCAGTCCTAGGTGTTCTTTGGAAGGAATGATGCTAAAGCTGAAACTCCAGTACTTTGGCCACCTCATGCGAAGAGTTGACTCATTGGAAAAGACTCTGATGCTGGGAGGGATTGGGGGCAGGAGGAGAAGGGGACGACAGGATGAGATGGCTGGATGGCATCACTGACTCTATGGATGTGAGTTTCAGTAAACTCCAGGAGTTGGTGATGGACAGGGAGGCCTGGCGTGCTGCGATTCATGGGGTCTCAAAGAGTCTGACACGACTGAGCGACTGAACTGAACTGAAAAATGATTTAAAAACTTAAATGAAAGAGCAGAGTCAAGAGAGTCCTAAAGAATCAAGCAAATTTTTTCTACCAGAAAAACTTGTAATAATTAAAGCTGTATAACTAGTGCAGAGATAAAGCAATGGGATAGAATGGAAAAATAAGAAAATGATCTATGCACGTAGAAAACTTGACATAAGGCACAACTAAATTCAGGGTTAGGGGGAAAGAACAGACTATTCAATAACTGGTTCTAGAATAATTGCTTATCTATAAGGATAAAACTGTAAACTGACCCTTAACTCAAGCCTTACAGCAAAAAAAAAAATCAGTTTCTAATGTATTAAGCCTTAAGTATGACAATAAAATATTAGAAATTCTAGAAGAAAATATAGAATAAAAACTTCCATAGCCTTAATTTATTAGACAAAATTATGTAAACTGTAATAAGGATTAAGAAATTTGACTTCACCACAATTAAGAACCATGCATTAAAAGACCCTGTAAAGACTTGTGGTTACCAAGGGGAGGGGAGTTGGGGGAAATATGGACTAGGAGTTTGGGGTTAGCAGATACAAACTATTGTGTTGCCCAAAAGTTCATTTGGGTTTTTCCATACCATCCTATGAAAAACTCAAATGATCCAACCCAATACTATATGTAGAATGGATGAACAACAAGGTCCTACTGTATAACACAGGGAAATATATTCAATATCCTATAATAAGCCATAATGGAAAAAGCATATGAAAAAGAGCATGTGTGTGTGTGTGTGTGTGTGTGTGTGTGTGTGTGTGTGTGTGTGTGTAAATGTAAATATATATATATATATACACACACACACACACACACACACATATATACAACTGAATCACTTTGCTGTGTAGCAGAAATTAATACAACATTGTAAATCAACTGTACGTCAATTTTTTTAAAGACCCTATAAATAATGTAAAAGACAAACCACAAACTGGGAAAATATATTTGTGATTCACATAACAAAAAATTAAAAATGACTAGTGTCTACAATATATACCAACTTATGTATCCATAGAAAAATATAAATCAATTTTTTATTGAAAAATCATGTCACATAGGTAACATGAGCAGTCAATAAACATCAAAGGATTCTCTACCTCATTATAGTCAGTGAACATTCAAATAATGATATACCATTTCACAGCTATCAGACTAGAAAAAAATTAAAGTCTAACAAAACCAAGTGATAAGAAAGACATAGAATGATAGAATTTCTCAGAGCAGGTAAGATCACAGATTGGTATAATCGTCTTTGGGAAATAACTTATCTCCCAGTCAACTTGAGTGTACATATACCCCTCGCCTAAGCAGTTCTACTCCAGATCTTTGCACATGTGTACCAGGAAACACATACAAGCTTTAGAACAGCACTGTCCATAATAGCAGCAAACACTAGAAACAGCTCAATTGTCCATTAAAGTTAGAATGGATAAAATCATTACATAATCTATACAGTGAAATACCGTGCTGTAGTAAAAATGAACTACAGCTATATGCATCAACATAAAAATTTTAGAAAAAATTTTGAAGTCAAAAAGCTAACTACAGAATATAGATGTACAGTTCCATTCAGGTATAGTTCAATAACAGGGATATCTAAACAAGATATTGTTTAGACACATGCATGTGATTAAAATATGACGAAAAAGTGGGAAGATTATCACAAAATTTAGGATCCTGATTGCCTCTGAGAAGGAGATAGTGGTGTTGCTATCAAGAGAGGCACACAGTAGCCTTCACAAGTAATGTCCTGTTTCTTAAGCTGGCTGATAAGCACAAGGTTCTTCCTTTTATTTTTGTTATTTTACACAATTATACACCTTTACTCTGTATGATAGACTCACAATAAAACATTTTATAAAATTAAGAACGATTTACTTTTAGATGGGCTTTCCTGATAGCTCAGTTGGTAAAGAATCTGCCTGCAATGCAGGAGACCCGAAGGGACAGGCTACCCACTCCAGTAGTCTTGGGCTTCCCTTGTGGCTCAGCTGGTAAGGAATCTACCTGCAATGTGGGAGATCTGGATTCTATTCCTGGGTTGGGAAGATACCCTGGGAAAGGGAAAGGCTACTTACTCCAGTATTCTGGCCTGGAGAATTCCATGGGGTCGCAGAGAGTCAGGCATGACTGAGTGACTTTCATTCACTCACTCACTTACTTTTAGATAATTGATTTGGCTTTATAAAGGAACCAATGAATTAATTTAATACTTTTCCTTATAGACTGATAATTTCCACTGTCTCCTTGGGCTACAAAATTATAAAATTTAAACCACCATCCTCAAAAATAGAAATCTAAGTAATTTTGATTGAACTTTTAACTTTTGAATTTTTTACAAACATAGGTATATATACACATATATATGAATTTTAAGATGATACCTATGGAAGAATTTAAAGCCATATAAACCTATACAAATGCAAGCTAATATACATATACATGGTGCATGTTTTAAAAGATAAGTGGAATCACTGTTTTGTGTGTGTGTGTGTGGCTAGCGATCAGATTAATTGGGTGTTCTTTGAAGTCTGGTAAGCCTATTAATTCTGTTTTTTATTTCTGTTCTGATACTACAAAGACAAGATGGTTATGTCAACTGAAAAAATGCACAACCTAAAAGCTGAGAATTGCTGAGCTCTCAGTAGTTCTCAGTACTCAGTAGTTCTCAGTAGTACTCAATA
Source organism: Nanger dama (assembly GCA_917880005.1). Lineage (NCBI taxonomy): Eukaryota > Metazoa > Chordata > Mammalia > Artiodactyla > Bovidae > Nanger > Nanger dama. The sequence goes on from CAKJTW010000007.1 coordinate 47,504,779, forward strand.
GTTCTCAGTACTCAGAAAACCTGAGTTTTATGAGGTGGCCTTACGAAGGACCATAACCTGGGAAGGCAACCTCTCAGATAGCTCTGAGGGACTGTTCCTAAGAGGTAAGGGAGGAACCAGGATACGTAGGAGTTTTTACTGGAGGGAAAACTACATAGTGGAATATCAAAAGATTACTGCTAATCACAAAAACACAGATAACTCAGATGGATGAATTTAATGATTTCTCATATATGGGAAGATGCAAGCATCTGGGCTTACTGAAATCATTCTTTTGCTGTACATCTTAACTATCCATGGCCAGTATCCTGTTTTTCTCTATCCTGAATCCCCTTGGGGCACACAAGAGTGGGAGATGGAGGCTGTTGCAGTGATTGATGGCTTTATGGCTGAAACATCCTTGTTCACTGAGAGGGCAGGTGATATTTTTTGTCTGCATTTAGAAAAAGTAGAGATGGGAATAGAACATCATGTATATTTGCAGAATAAACTAGGGGTTCCTGTTATGCAACATAAATGTGGAAGGAGGAGAAAAGAAATAGCTTTCACCAAAAACCTAAGTAAATTACATCCCACTAAACTAAAGAGTCAAAAGTTTACTAACCATAATATCTATACCTTCCTAAAAGTGAAAGTGTTAGTCGCTCAGTTGTGTCCAACTCTTTGCCACCACATGGACGGTAGCCCACCAGATTCCTCTACCATGGAATTCTCCTGGCAAGAATACTGGAGTGGTTTGCCATTCCCTTCTCCAGGGGATCTTCCCAACCCAGGAATTGAACCTGGGTCTCCTGCACTACAGGCAAATTCTTTACCATTTAAGCAACCAGACCAGGGAAGCCCTATACCTCTGTACCTCCCTATTCCCATGAAAATAAGACTTAGCCTGGGTGTATAATAGTCGATGAGATCATTCCAAGAAAAAGCACCAAACTTGGGTGAAAATGGATACATCCAAGATGGTATGCAAGGAATTTAACAATCAGTTCAGCTTGAAAAGTCAGAAAGCATACTAGCCAACCGTTAAGCTGTATCACTGCATCCTAATATCAGGACCGGTATTTGTTGAACTTTTATTCTATTTTACAGAAATTTTGTTTGTTTTTTATCCTAGAATAGTGACTTGTACACAGTAGTTGCTGAATAAATATTTGTTGACTAAATGACATATTTAAAATTTAAAAAGCTGAGAGTAAAAACTAAAAGCTATTAGAACAGAGTAAATATTTATAAAAGTATTTCAAGTTGAATGAGAATAACAGCAGGAGATTAAAAGCAATCAGGAATGCTAGGGAGCAAAATAGAGCAACTGCAAGGTGCATGGGGTCTGCAGTCTGAAAAAATGTGAGTTGAAAACTTTTCTATGCTGGATTTGTAATGTTGACTTAAAAAGTAATCATAAAATAAAAGTTGAAAGTTATGCTTTCAGTTCAGTTCAGTCGCTCAGTCGTGTCCGACTCTTTGTGACCCCATGAATCACAGCACGCCAGGCCTCCCTGTCCATCACCAACTCCCAGAGTTCACTCAGACTCGCATCAATCGAGTCCGTGATGCCATCCAGCCATCTCATCCTCTGTCGTCCCCTTCTCCTCCTGCCCCCAATCCCTCCCAGCATCAGAGTCTTTTCCAATGAGTCAATTCTTCTCATGAGGTGGCCAAAGTACTGGAGCTTCAGCTTCAGCATCATTCCCTCCAAAGAAATCCCAGGGCTGATCTCCTTCAGAATGGACTGGTTGGATCTCCTTGCAGTCCAAGGGACTCTCAAGAGTCTTCTCCAACACCACAGTTCAAAAGCATCAATTCTTCAGTGCTCAGCCTTCTTCACAGTCCAATTGTCACATCCATACATGACCACAGGAAAAACCATAGCCTTGACTAGACAAACCTTTGTTGGCAAAGTAATGTCTCTGCTTTTCAATATCTACCTAGGTTGGTCATAACTTTCCTTCCAAGGAGTAAGCATCTTTTAATTTCATGACTGCAGTCACCATCTGCAGTGATTTTGGAGCCCCCAAAATAAAGTCTGACACTGTTTCCACTGTTTCTCCATCTATTTCCCATGGAGTGATGGGACCAGATGCCATTATTTTCGTTTTCTAAATGTTGAGCTTTAAGCCACCTTTTTCACTCTCCTCTTTCACTTTCATCAAGAGGCTTTTTAGTTCCTCTTCACTTTCTGCCATAAGGGTGGTGTCATCTGCATATCTGAGGTTATTGATATTTCTCCCAGCAATCTTGATTCCTGCTTGTGCTTCTTCCAGTCCAGCGTTTCTCATGATGTACTCTGCACAGAAGCTAAATAAGCAGGGTGACAGTATACAACCTTGACGTACTCCTTTTCCTATTTGGAACCAGCCTGTTGTTCCATGTCCAGTTCTAATTGTTGCTTCCTTACCTGCATACAGGTTTCTCAAGAGGCAGGTCAGGTGATCTGGTATTCCCATCTTTTTCAGAATTTTCCACAGTTTATTGTGATCCATACAGTTAAAGACTTCGGCATAGTCAATAAAGCCGAAATAGATGTTTTTCTAGAACTCTCTTGCTTTTTCCATGATCCAGCGGATGTTGGCAGTTTGCTCTCTGGTTTCTCTGCCTTTTCTAAAACCAGCTTGAACATATGGAAGTTCATGGTTCATGTATTTCTGAAGCCTGGCTTGGAGAATTTTGAGCATTAATCTATCAGTGGGAATTATCAGGACTTCAATACCAGGAGACAGCATCTCATGTAACCCTGAGAGAACTGCTCCAAGGAAGGGAGCCAGGTTATACAGAAGTTTTGCAACAAAGGGCAAGTAGTCTGAACATGAAAAGGTGATTGTTAATGAAAGAAAACAAGACACCCCAAGTTAAAGAATTTAGTATTTCTATGTATATGAAGATGCAAGGGTCTGGGCTCACTGAAATCATTCTTTTGATATGCAGCTCAGCTCTCTGGGGCCAGTATCCTTTGTTTTCACATCCTGAGTTTCCTCAGGGCTCACCAAAGGGAGTGGCTACAATCTGATGGCTGCTAGATGGCAAGTATTCTTTCCTTTCTGAGTTCCATCCTCAGTGGCTGCAATCACTGATGACTGTGACATCCTTGTTTACTGATACGGCAGAAAATATTCCATTTCTCAGTAATCTCCACCAAAATACCAAAACCTTCTATTTTTCTGGCTGTTTTAAAAAATCTTATCTTTCATTTCAGCAGTTTCACTATGATAAAATATATTTTTCTATTCTGCTTAGGACTCATTTTCTGAGCCTCAAGATTCTTGTTTTTCTACTGTTCTGGAGATCCTCATCCAATATTTTTCTTCAAATACTGACTATTCTTGGAAATTGGTTTTAGCCACATAAAGAGCCTTGCTTCTCTTTCATGTCTCTTAAATTATTTTACATATTTCCTTTTGTTATCTTTCCTCAGCTTCAGCTTTGATTTCAGTGATTTTCTATTATCTGTGTCGGAACTGCTGTTTGACTTTCCCATTGAGACTTTTGTTTCAATGATCAAGTAAGTCAAGTTTAGAAGTTCTATTTATTGTCTTGAATCTTAAATCTCCTCTTCCCCCTGTGTCTTGTTACTGTGTTTTTATTTCATGTAAGTGATACTTTGCCTGTGGGTATCCTTTCTACAGTAGTTGTGTGATTGCTTCTGACAGATCTATCAGGCATATTCCCAGCCAAAACCCCTTTTATGCTATTTCCTTAACTAGAATTTCACACTCTAGATGGGTAGCATAGATCAGAATCTCAAATTCTAGCTAAAAATCCCCCCCTCCAAGAGTAATGAATTCCTAGGGAAGCCCTTTGTGTTTCCTCCACCTGGAGCCAAAACCAAGGAAGACAAGTTCTTTCCTTGCCTATATGTACTGAAGGACATTTTTTTTTTCTAAATTTCCCGTTAACTGAGACTGTAGTTACTCAAAGTTCCCTGCTTTTTATAAAAGTTTTAATCCCATTTCCTGTGAACCCTCCATTTTCTCTATGAGCTCAAAGGTTTTATCTCCTGATTTTTCATGAATGTTATACCTCCAGCCCTCAGGTATCTGGCTGATTTCATTTCCCAATTTTATACTTGTCTTCTGGGAATTTCCCTTTATTGAAAACTCAGCTACACAGTTCAGTGGAAAGTTTTCAGGATACCTTCTCTTCCTTGCTACATAAAATGGAAATCTCCCACTTACCTAAATTAGATCAAACCATATGACTTGTTGATATTTGACTATTTTTGACCTATAAAATTCTGTTCATAATATAACTCAGATATTTAACTTAAATATTTTCTAACCCTTAGTTGATGGGAGGATTAAATGAGATAATGTATTTAAAGATCTTAGTTTGGAGATGTAGATAACAATAAACGTTAACTTAACATTATAAACTCGCATGTCCATAAGGGCAAAGGATACATACTGTCTGGTTGGTCCTTCTTCCTCAGTTCTTGTCTCATCGTAGCAAAGAATTGAAATGACCAACAGTTATAGCTCAAGCAGGCAAGATTTATTGTGCAAACAGTACACTTTTGACACCATTAAGCGTGGGCCACCCCACAGGAGTGGCCCTGTTCTAGTTTGGCTTCCCTCTTTTATATTCCTTGTACTCTCCCCTGAGGGGTTCCTGAGACCTCATAGGTTACACCCCTATGAAGATAGGGAATAACCTGCATATGCCCAAGACCAGCAGGGAAGGGGACATGCTTTCTGGGAAACAGGCATGATTTTAGGAAAGGGGACATGTTGGGCATATTTTCTCACCAGAGGTTCCCATTCCATTCATTGGCTTCCCCTTTCTGCAGACTTTTTGTTTTTCTAGTCGCTGCTTCCTCTGACTGCCGTCTGAGACCCTGTTTCCCTATTCTAACTAACAATATCATAAATAAAATACTGTTAATAGGATTTGCCTTGAGGGAAGGGATCTTACTTACTGGAAACAGGAAAGGAAAGAGATAGTTACTAATTTTTCCTGTAAACTCTTTTAGTTCAGTTCAGTCGCTCAGTCATCTCCGACTCTTTGCGACCCCATGAGTCGCAGCACGCCAGGCCTCCCTGTCCATCACCATCTCCCAGAGTTCACTCAATCTCACTTCCATCGAGTCCATGATGCCATCCAGCCATCTCATCCTCTGTCATCCCCTTCTCCTCCTGCCCCCAATCCCTCCCAGCATCAGAGTCTTTTCCAAGGAGTCAACTCTTCGCATGAGATGGCCAAAGTACTGGAGTTTCAACTTCAGCATCATTCCTTCCAAAGGAATTCCAGGGTTGATCTCCTTCAGAATGGACTGGTTAGATCTCCTTGCAGTCCCAGGGGCTCTCAAGAGTCTTCTCCAACACCACAGTTCAAAAGCATCAATTATTTGGCGCTCAGCCTTCTTCACAGTCCAAGTCTCACATCCATACATAACTACTGGAAAAACCATAGCCTTGACTAGACGGACCTTAGTCAGCAAAGTAATGTCTCTGCTTTTGAATGTGCTATCTAGGTTGGTCATACCTTTTCTTCCAAGGAATAAGCGTCTTTTAATTTCATGGCTGCAGTCACCATCTGCAGTGATTTGGGAGCCCAAAAATAAAGTTTGACACTGTTTCCACGGTTTCCCCATCTATTTCCCATGGAGTGATGGGACCCTATGCCATGATATTTGTTTTCTGAATGTTGAGCTTTAAGCCAACTTTTTCACTCTCCTCTTTCACCTTCATCAAGGGGCCCTTTAGCTCCTCTTCACTTTCTGCCATAAGGGTGGTGTCATCTGCATATCTGAGGTCATTGATATTTCTCCCGGCAATCTTGATTCCAGCTTGTGTTTCTTCCAGTCCAGCGTTTCTGATGATGTACTCTGCATAGAAGTTAAATAAGCAGGGTGACAATATACAGCCTTGACGTACTCCTTTTCCTATTTGGAACCAGTCTGTTGTTCCATGTCCAGTTCTGGCTGTTGCTTCCTGACCTGCATACAGATTTCTCAAGAGGCAGGTAGGTGGTCTGGTATTCCCATCTCTTTCAGAATTTTCCACAGTTTATTGTAATCCACACAAAGGCTTTGGCATAGTCAATAAAACAAATAGATGTTTTTCTCAAACTCTCTTGCTTTTTCCATGATCCAATGGATGTTGGCAATTTGATCTCTGGTTCCTCTGCCTTTTCTAAAGCCAGCTTGAACATCAGGGAGTTCATGGTTCACATATTGCTGAAACCTGTCTTGGAGAATTTTGAGCATTACTTTACTAGCATGTGAGATGAGTGCAATTGTGTGGTAGTTTGAGCATTCTTTGGCATTGCCTTTCTTTGGGATTGAAATGAAAACTGACCTTTTCCAGTCCTGTGGCCACTGCTGAGTTTTCCAAATTTGCTGGCATATTGAGTGCAGCACTTTCACAGCACCATCTTTCAGGATTTGAAACAACTCACTGGAATTCCATCACCTCCACTAGCTTTGTTCGTAGTGATGCTTTCTAAGGCCCATTCCAAGATGTCTGGCTCTAGATTAGTGATCACATCATTATGATTATGTGGGTCGTGAAGATCTTTTTGTACAGTTCTTCCATGTATTCTTGCCACCTCTTCTTAATATCTTCTTCTTCAGTTAGGTCCAGACCATTTCTGTCCTTTATTGAGCCCATCTTTGCATGAAATGTTCCCTTGGTATGTCTAATTTTCTTGAAGAGATCTCTAGTCTTTCCCATTCTGTTGCTTTCCTCTGTTTCTTTGCATTGATCGTTGAAGAAGGCTTTCTTATCTCTTCTTGCTATTCTTTGGAACTCTAAGTAAACTCTTTTGTATTGGAACTCTGCATTCAGATGCCTAAGTAAACTCTTTGGTAACTCTTAAATTTTGACCTATTTGCATATATTTCCTACTCAAAAATCATTGTAAAAATTATAAGCCCATGAAACTACATAACATGTTATACATAAGATATATATGGAAGATGGTATGGAGATTCCTTACAAAACTAATACCACCATATGACCCAGCAATCCCCCTCCTAGGCATGTACCCTGGAGGAAACCAAAATTGAAAGGGACACATGTATCACATTGTTCATTGCAGCAGTACTTACAATAGCTAGAACATGGAAGCAACCTACATGTCCATCAACAGATAAATGGATAAAGAAGTTGTGGTACATGTACACAAGGGAATATTACTCAGCCATTAAATGAACACATTTGGGTCAGTTCTGATGAGGTGAATGAACCTAGAACCTATTATACAGGGTGAAGTGAGTCAGAAAGAGAAAGATGAATACTGTATTCTAATGTACATGTACAGAATCTAGAAAAATGGTTTTGAAGAATTTATTTACAGGCCAACAAAGGAGAAACAGACATAGAGAACAGTCTTATGGACATTGGGAGAGGGGAGGCGAGAGGGAAATGTATGGAGAGAGTAACATGGAAGCTTACATTACTATCTGTAAAATAGATGGCCAATGGGGAATGTGCTGTGTGGCTCAGGAAACTCAAACAGGGTCTCTGTATCCACCTAGAGGGGTGGGGTGGGGAGGGAGACTGGAGGGAGGTTCAAAAGGGAGGGGATATACGTATATCTATGACTGATTCATGTTGAAGTTTGACAGAGAAAAGCAAAATTCTGTAAAGCAATCATCCTTCAATAAAAAAAAAATTAAAAAAATGAAGCAGCCACTGCTTTTTAAAACAGGCTCTTACCACATGATTCCTCTCTATGTCTATGGTGATCAAGATAATCACTATAAAGATACTAATGGAATTTTAAAATTTCACCTAAACATATGGGGCCATTTAAAGAAGTTATCAGAGCAGTTTATGTGCCCAGTCTCCTTCTAAGGACTCATGCAGTATGGCAGGAGTACCATAGTCCTTCTGTGTACCTCTGGACTAGAGGGCTTTGCCTCCAGTTACTGTTCCTTAGCCATGTGAGGAAATGTGTTGTATTGGTGTTTCCCCCTGGTCTACAGCAGGGTTTCCTAACCTCCAGAGGCTGACACTTCAGACCTGATCATTCTCTCTGGTGGAGCTGTCCCGTGTTCTGTAAGATGTGCGGCCTCATCCTCAGTCTCTATCCCAGTTGCCAGCAGCACTCTCCTTCCTCAGTTTTTTCTACAGACATTGCTAAATACTCTCTGAGGGACAGAACTGCTCCCAGATGAGAGAGACTTTTGAGCATCTCACATCTTGCTAAACGCTTTGGTCTGAGCCTGTGTTGGTGAGTTAAGTGTCAAGACTGAGAAGAAATACCCGAAGGTCTTTCTATGGTTTAGGAAGAGGAGGAAACTCCTTTCATAGCTTAAACTAGATAAACCAAAGGGACCCACTGGCAACATCCCGGGAGTACTCAAAAACATGTCAGTGCCCTCCCTTTGAAACTTGTGTAATGTCAGTTCGAAACGTGCTCCTTCTGCTATTCGTATAACAAAGCCCACTTGCAAATAGTATCTGGGCATTCTTTTGGGTGGGCTTCCCTGGTGACTTAGTGGTAGAGAATCCGCCTGTCAATGCAGGAGACACAAGTGTGATCCCTGGGTTGGGAAGATCCTCTGCAGAAGGAAATGGCCACCTACTCCATATTCTTGCCTGGGACATTCCATGGACAGAGGAGCCTGGTGGGCTACAGAGTTTGACATGACTTAACACCTAAACAACAACAACTGCTTTGGGTACAAGCTCATACATAAACTGTGGAGAGCAGAAAAGGACTGGCAGGAAGTCTTAGGGCACATTCCACTCCTTGGCTCATTAAGAAGAATCACATTAAGTCTATCTCCTCAGTCAAATAAACCTTTCTGCACACAACACAGCTTAGAAAAGCTTGCTTACTCTAAATTTAGCTGATATGTATTAGACACCTTTAAAGTTCTCCGTGGAGGATTCTATTTAAAACATTGCCATCACCTCATTCTATGTTCATTTCTAAATTACTTAAAACTTTGCACTTAAAAATATTAACTTTGTAAAAGTCTAACCTGGCATGGAAAGATACAGCAGGTTTTGGAAACATTCTCTTTAAAAAATGAATCAGAAACTCAAAGACTCATATTAAACTGTTAGTTTTTCTCCCCTGTCCTACCTTCTTTAAAAAAAAAAAAAAAAACACTAAATGTTTTAGTGCAAATGGAGTTACTTGTAGGGATCCTTGCTTCAAACATAAGAAATAAACTGTAATTTGCAAAGTTCATTATCAAAGATCAATGTTGAGAAGTGAATAATCTTAGTTTTCAGTCGGGTGCAAGTTTTCATCATTTAAATGTCATTGAAAGCTGAAATAGGCATATTTTATTTTTTAATTAAAATATTTTAAAATTACTCAAGGTTATTTTTAAAGTACAAATAAAAATAAAGATAATTTTTTAAAGCTAGTTTATATTAGGATGAATTTATATAAAAGCACTTCAACTTATTTTAAAATCTGCATAACATCTTAAAATCCATTACTTCATGTATATGGGAAATGTCTCTAAGACTTAGTCATTTAAGGATAAGATAATTTTATTTTTCCAGTTAAGTCTGGAATTGTTTTAGCCCTTTCACCTCACTTATATATGCATCAATCAGTTTGTTTCTGCCTCCCAAGTTCAATATGAAGACTTATAATAGTCTTGAATCAAACTAGTCTTGAAATAGCGTGTGATTTTCAAATTGTGGGGGTGGAGGGCAGAAATCACTTGCCTTCTGCCTTATTTGTAAAACACTATCCTCAAAATTCTATTTCAGGGTCAGCAACTGTGATATTAGATTGAATATGCATGAACTGAACACATTTACAAGTTAAAAAGATCTTGGGTTTCCGAAAAGAATATGCCATTGTCCTTGTTTTGCCCTTCTCTTTTTCCTCCAGCTATGAAAAAAAGATGCTCCCTTCTCTTTCTTCACTATACTTAGTCTAAGAGTTAACTACCCACACCTGAGCACATAAGAAGCAAAAAGGAGAATGCAAATAACCTGATGTACAGAAAACTAAGAATAGCTGCATAAAAGGGCTCTACTCTCATTTGGTCTTTCTCCATCACTCCAAAGGGTAGTGATTACATAAAATTTTCTAAAGTGGATAAAATTTTCTAGAATTTAAGATGGTAGCAAGAATGGGCATAACCCTTAATATCCTTTCATCTACGAGAAGGCCTGGAAGTGATTCCCTCTTACCTGATAACAGGAATATATAGTGGCTCAGAGAGTAAAGAATCTGCCTACAGTGCAGGAGACCTGGGTTCTATCCTGGGTCAGGAAGATCCCCTGGAGAAGGAAATGGCAATCCAGTCCAGTGTTCTTGCCTGGAGAATTCCAAGGACAGAAGAGCCTGGCAAGCTACAGTCCATGAGGTCTCAGAGAGTTGGACATGACTGAGCAAATTTCACTCTCCCATGACTGATTCATATTGTTGTATGGCAGAAACCAATGCAGCATTGTAAAACAATCATCCTTCAATTAAACTTGTTTAAAAATTAAAAAAAAAAAAAAAACCTGATAGGCAGGTTATGTATATGCTGATGATTTGCCTACACTTGGAAAGGCCACTGCCTGCATCCCAGTGGTGAGGCAAAGAGCTCCTGCTGTCGTCTTCCTGGGCAGGAGACCTCATGAAAGTTGGTGTATCTACTGTTTAAACTGCCTAAAGCATGTTCCATGACCACACAGCAGGGTGACCTTGGGCGAAGTTTCTTAACCTCTCTGAGTCTGTTTTACTTTGAGGATCTTGTACAGATCAAACAACCGAATTTAAACACAGTAATTGAATCGCAGTGAACATTCAACAAACGTCAGGGACGTGGGGAGTCATCTGCTGGTGACACCTCTTTGCTCCAGTTCCCCTCCCTGTCATCCTGTCATTCCTGCCAGCTCACTTTTTTTTTTTTTTTTTGGCCAGGGAAAAAAAGGGGACATGGGGGAGAAAGGAGAAGCATGAACAGAAGCTCATTTGAAAACAAACTGAAATTCATTCCCAAGACACACATTCTTGATTTGGGTTGTGGCTCTGCTTATTGAGTGCGGTTTATGAGGTACCATGTTTTGACTAATCTCCCCATTGATCATTACAGCCACAGGCTGTTCAGCACAACTCATATGGAAATTAGGTCCTTTAAGAAATTGACCCTCTGATGATGTGTTTCCAAAAGGAATCCTGCTCACTTCCAACATGAAGCCTAGATCTGGAGGATAAACCGAGTGCAACAGTTCCCTGATATGGAGATAGCCATAATGGAGACTCTTTCTGCTCCTTCTTCCTCTTAGCTCTGATAAAGGGATTAGCTTGCTGGTGGCAGTAAATCTCCACTCTCCTACTTGTCCAATTCAATTAACAGCCCCCAGGGGAGTTACAGGAGGGGGCTGTCTCTTGTGAACCATCCCTGGGACTACATCTCGACAATTCCCACAGTGCCAGCCACTTCCCTGACTCTTCATGAAACTGTCATTTTTTTTTCTTTATTTTCTCTTTTAAATGTTTAATTAGAGGATAGTCACTTCACAATATTGTGATGGTTTCTGCCATACATCAACGTGAACTGGCCACATGTATGTGTCTTCTCCCTCTTGAACCTCCCTCCCACCATCCTCCCCATCCCACCCCTCTATGTTGTCACAGAGCACCGGCTTTGGGTTCCCTGCATCATACAGCAAATCGCCATTGGCTATCTGTATTGCATGTTGTAATGTGTATGTTTCAATGCTATTCTCTCCAATCACCCCACACTCTCCTTCCCCTACTGTGTCCAAAAGTGCATTCTTCATGTCTGCCTCTCCTTTGCTGCTCTGCAAGTAGGATCATCAGTACTATTTTTCTAGATTCTGTATATATGCATTAGTATGTTATATTTGTCTTTCTCTTTCTGACTTACTTCACTCTGTACAATAGGCTCTGGGTTCATCTACCTCATTAGAACTGACTCAAATGCATCCCTTTTTATAGTGAGTAATGTTCTATTGGGTATATATACCACAACTTCTTTATCCATTTATCTGTCAATTTTTTATCAATTCATCTAGGTTGCTTCTATGTTCTAGCTATTATGCACAGTGCTGCAATGAACATTGGGGTACATGTGTCTTTTTCAATTATGGTTTCCTCGGGGTATATATGTCCAGTAGTGGGATTACTGGGTCATATGGTAGTTTTATTCCTAGTTTTTTAAGGAATCTCCATACTGTTCTTCATAGTGGCTGCATCAATTTACATTCCTCACCAGCAGTGCAAGAGATTTCCCTTTTCTCCACACCATCTCTAGCGTTTGTGTCTGTAGAATTTTTGATGATGGCCATTCTGAGTGGTGTGAAATATCTCACTGTAGTTTTGATTTGCAGCTGGACTGGAAGAAACACAAGCTGGAATCAAGATTGCCGGGAGAAATATCAATAACCTCAGATATGCAGATGACACCACCCTTATGGCAGAAAGTGAAGAGGAACTAAAAAGCCTCTTGATGAAAGTAAAAGAGAAGAGTGAAAAAGTTGGCTTAAAGCTCAACATTCAGAAAACGAAGATCATGGCATCTGGTCCCATCACTCCATGGGAAATAGATGGGGAAACAGTAGAAACAGTGTCAGACTTTATTTTGGGGGGCTCCAAAATCACTGCAGATGGTGACTGCAGCCATGAAATTAAAAGACGCTTACTCCTTGGAAGAAAAGTTATGACCAACCTAGATAGCATATTCAAAAGCAGAGACATTACTTTGCCAACAAAGGTCCGTCTAGTCAGGGCTATGGTTTTTCCAGTGGTCATGTATGGATGTGAGAGTTGGACTGTGAAGAAGGCTGAGCACCGAAGAATTGATGCTTTTGAACTGTGGTGTTGGAGAAGACTCTTGAGAGTCCCTTGGACTGCAAGGAGATCCAACCAGTCCATTCTAAAGGAGATCAGTCCTGGGTGTTCATTGGCAGGAATGATGCTAAAGCTGAAACTCCAGTACTTTGGCCACCTCATGCGAAGAGTTGACTCATTGGAAAAGACTCTGATGCTGGGAGGGATTGGAGGCAGGAGGTGAAGGGGACGACAGAGGATGACATGGCTGGATGGCATCACTGACTCGATGAAAGCGAGTCTGAGTGAACTCTGGGAGTTGATGATAGACAGGGAGGCCTGGCGTGCTGCGATTCATGGGATCGCAAAGAGTCGGACACAACTGAGTGACTGAACTGAACTGAACTGAATAATGAGCAATGCTGAGCATCTTTTCATGTATTAGGCGTCTGAAACTGTCAATTTCGTCATTTATTGTCACATATCAGTGTTCCTTCTCTTTTCTCAACTCAAAAGAGAAGCTCTCTCTTTCCATCAATCTGAAAGTGTTATCTTTAGTACAACTAACTATAAATTTACCATGTTTATATATTTTGCTTTATATTAACTCCAACTCAGGAAATTTTTTATTCATTTCCTCAAGAAATTTCAGTCTTCAAAGAAAATCACATTCATAGCAATTTTTCCATTCTTTTATCACAACAATACAATGTGAATATTGACTGGTTAGAGTTCTAAGCAATGTGGAAATTTTTATTTTCAAAGAAAGGGTAGGCACAGTGAGAGAATAACAAGTTCAGAGATCAAAATAAAATTTCTGAAATTAGCCAACTATTAAGGAATGGTTATATTTCAGCTGTAACTTTTTTTTAATTTAATTTTTTATTGAAGGATAATTACTATACAGAATTTTGTTGTTTTCTATCAAACCTCAACATGAATCTTAGTTGTAGTTTTTAAAAGTTGAGTTTCAAGATTTTCCTGTTTAAATTTGTCTTTAGCATAAGTCAGGTTTCCTCAATCTGTATTGAATCTCAGTTTACTGTCAGTTCCACCATTAAACATCATTATACCAGAAGACCACTTTGCTTATCACTCCCAGAGAAGTCTCTTTAAACTAAGACTCTAAAGATCAGGCAGGTTTTATTTCTAGTCATGGTGGTGCCTTTATCACAAGAGGTAATTATTCTCTATACCATGTAAATCATCAAAGTGGAGGAAAAGAAATTTAAAAACTGCCAGTTTCTGGTGCTATTCAACTGTAAAGATCTATATTCAGGGAGCAGAAAGCATTTTGGTTAGGATAAAATTAAAATCTATTCTTATTTCTTGTAACAATGGAGAATGATAACTTGAAGACATGTAAGAAATGACTTGATGAAAAAGAATATTTTATACTTATAATAAGGTATCCAAAGTTAGCCAGAGCAGTGGCAGTTTCTAACAGTTATATAGGAGTCCAGTAGTCATATCTACTCTGAATATAATCGTAGACAAATAATAAATATAAATAATCTGGTAGTGAATCTAAATAATCTCCTGGCTCTCAGCCTTGCCAGAAAACTTTTAAAGGCTGCCTGTCTGCCTGAAAAGGTGTTATGAGTTTGCTACCAGGGCAAACTTTTGTGGGGATAGAAAAGTTACTTGGAAGCCAGTCATTTTGCAGTGGGAGAACATGAGCGTCTTAGTGAACCCCTGAGCACCCCCTCCTCCCATCCCTCTCCTTTAAAGGACAGGAAGGGGAGGAAGGGAAGTGGCCCCAGCCCAGGGCTTCTTCTGCCCTGAAAGACCAGGGCCTCCACCATTACACACGGGTCAAGAGTGATGCCGTGAGTCACTCAGTAGCATTGCTTCACAGCTCTTGAAACAACTTACCACAGTTTTCAGGCAGTAATAATCTTATCATTTGTGTAGTGAAAAGATAGCCTTACCAGTGATAAGGACACTCCCAGTGGCCAAATGTGGAAACCTTTACCTTTCTCAGGGAAGACTGAAACTGGGCAAAGTGATCAAGAGGATTCACTTACTCCCAAGGCAATGAAACTTCCAAGTTCAGCTTAGCAAACACAGATTCATTTTTCTCATCTCTCCGTGTACCCATTGTCTTTGTCAGGGTGCCCAAAACATATTCTTTTGCCAAGAACTTAATCCAGGCATTCAGAAGTTTGAGATTTGTAAGGTTCCAATAAGCACCTGGGACAGATCCTTACAAAGAACTAAGGGGAGCTCTTTCCCTCTTGTGCTGTTTCCAGCATGGGTTCTTTCTCCTTCCTCTGATGGATCCCATTTTAATCTGGGTGTTTCTATGCCTATTTTATTGTTAGAAATGTTTAAAAAAAAACACAAAAATATACTATTATATGTTTAACATGGGTGAAACAGAGGGAAATTCACATTTGCATTGAGGGAATTAAAAGTTCTCAATCTAGGGAAGGAAAATGGCCAAATGATTCCCATGCCAGTGGGAGATGAAGTCCACATCATCACTTTGACAGCACAGAAATCTGCCTTTGGGTAAAGCGTGACGTAGCTCACTTATGCCTCTGTTCAATGGGCATGAGAATTTTGGTTCTAGAACCAAGCTTTTGATTCTGGGTAAACAGTGAATTTTCCATTACAGCAATGCTCAATAAGATGTGCCCCAAGTATACTGCTAGTTGTCTGTCTAAGGTTATTGTAAATTATGTGGGTGTTGTCATAGGTGTGTTCTACACATGAGAGAGCCTTGTAGCCCAGATGGAGGAGTTTGTCTGCCAAAGTTGGGCTTCACATTCTTGCTGCAGACTCTCAGCTTAGCCAGACTCACACTGTCTTCAGAAGATCAACCAAGCCCAAAGCTTCAGGGTGACTTAGTACATTGTTAAGTTTATTTAATTTTAATTTGTGCCTTTATGTGCCTTTATCCTCACCAGTTTTAGTGTAGATAAATTTCTTAGGTAACTAGATGAATAATTTTTAACCTTTCTGCATAATATCCTTGTTCTGAATATATGTAAACCTTAAGAACAGATAATAAGAAAAGGCTAAACATGAAATTTTATCTAGCTTCTGAGAAACAAATAGTGTAGACCATAAAATTATTTGCAAAATAAACCTACGCTCTCATTTATCAATGCTATCAGACATTACGCTCTCATTTATCAATGCTATCAGACATTAAAAATGTGCAAGAATTTGCAAATAAATACATTTGAAAGAATGTATCCATTGGGAGAAAAAAAAATGCATTCAATTACATTAGACATCATTTTCCCCCTGCTGTCAAAAATGAAAACGGTTTTCTTTTCACTGAAGCAAGTGCATCATAATCTTACTCCATTAAAGGCCAAACTTGAGGGTTATACATCTGAGAGAAGAAACTTCCTTTTATTTGTTTAAAATGTACTTTTATTATGTGGGAGTGAGTTGACTGGGTACTGCTAAAGCTTCCACTGGTTTGTGAAATTCGATTTCTGTTGAAGCAGTCTGAATGCAGGTTGGAAAGAATTTCCAGACACAGAGCATTTCAGAAGGGAGTGAGTTTATTAAGAACAAAGAACAGAAATAATGTGGGCACTGTGAGTGCAGCGGGCTGACCTCCTGACAAACCAGAGAGAGTCGACAGTTTTCATGGGTTAAGTAGCCAATTTTCATACCTCAAGACAAAGAAAACTCCTGCTGGAAGACTGGCATAAAGGTGATTGCTCAGGGTGTTATAAGGTGATTACCATGGTGGGCGTCTTTGACTAATTTGGGGTTCAGGAAGCCTGCTTGTGATGATCAGGGGCCTTTGGCAACAGTTACAAAGGGGCTCAGTCAGCTTCCAGGGGGACCTGGGGTCTGGGCTCCACTTCTGTGGCCTCGTGGCAAGGCCTCACAGCTTTTGCCTTGGGGCAGGACTCAATAGTCTCTTACATTCATTTTTAAGTCTAAGAAGACCCACACGTTGAGCATGCTACTGGGGAGATGGCCAAGGAAAAGAAATAATTGTTAAGGAGGGCTCTAGATGCATCAGAAGAAACTTGTTCACTGAAAAAAAAAATGTACAACCTAAAAATTGAAAATTATATTTTATTTGGGGTCATTCGGTTCAGTTCAGTTCAGTCGCTCAGTCGTGTCCGACTCTTTGCGACCCCATGAATCGCAGCATACCAGGCCTCCCTGTCTACCACCATCTCCCAGTGTTCACTAAGACTCACGTTCATCGAGTCCGTGATACCATCCAGCCATCTCATCCTCGGTCGTCCCCTTTCCTCCTGCCCCCAATCCTTCCCAGCATCAGAGTCTTTTCCAATGAGTCAACTCTTCGCATGAGGTGGCCATAAGTATTGGAGTTTCACCTTCAGCATCATTCCTTCCAAAGAAATCCCAGGGCTGATCTCCTTCCAGAATGGACTGGCTGGATCTCCTTGCAGTCCAAGGGACTCTCAATTAGTGAGAACTAAATCCAGGGAAGACATCTCTGAAGAACCATTCCAACAGATGTTAAAGAGGAACCAGAATACATAGGAGATTTTGCTCAAAAAAAGTAGTCAAACATCCAAAGATTACTGCCAATCACGAAAAAGTCAGACATCTCAAGTTAATGATTTTTGTGCTTTTCTATGTATGGGAAGAGACAAGAGTCTGGGCTCACTGAAATGATTCCTTAGATAGACATCTTAGCTACCTAGGATCAGTATTCTATTTTTCTCCATCTTAAATCCCCCAGTTTGACTAGACTAAAAGTGTTGTCTCGGTGAAGAGAAGGTCATGAGCAAACGCTTCTGGCTCAGCTTGGTGACCAGTTTGCTCCTGCTGGTCACCCGCTTGCTGCCCAGATGGATCCTAACTCAGCTGGTGATGCAGGTTTTGTTTGTATAGTCTCTGGCTAGATGAGGACAGCAAAGATGGGACAGACAAAGAGACAGAGAGGTGAATCTTAGGGAAAATAGTTAAGCATCTGAAAGATGGGCCTTCTGAAATGGAGTGTCCCATCCTCATATATCAGCCACTTAAGATATCACAAGTATTCCCCAGTCAGAATTACCCCTTCCTTTCTTTATGCTCCCATAGGATTTCTTTCCTCAAGAGGAGCACACGTGACACTGTGTTGCTGCTTGTCCACATGCCTCCTCTTCCCAGGAACACTAAGTTTCCTAATGGATCATCTCTGTGAAGTCTAGTTGTCTGCCAGTACCTGGAAAGGAGTCTGAACCCAGTACTTCATGCATATTGGATAAACGAACAATCAAGTATAAAAGTAAGTTGTACCCAGAGGATGGACTCATCGCCTGTTTCCCCCTGTATTCTCAGTACCCAGCACAATTCCTGACCAGGAAGTTCTTGGTATAAACAAGTAGGTAAAAAGATCTGTAACTGGCAAACAGACTCACTTTTGAACCTCAGCTTTAAGTCAGCATAAGTTATTGGGTTGGCCAAAAAAGTTTGTTTACGTTCTTCTGTAATATCTTATGGAAAATCCCAAAGAAACTTTTGGCCAACCCAATACATCTCTGTACTTCCGTTTTCTCACTTTAAAATGGGGTTGATTGATTAACTAAGTAATACACGCATTAAAGGTTTGCCCAGTACCAGGCATAAACAAGGCCTCATTCAAATATCAGCACATCTTACCGTAAAGGCTATAAAATTGACTTAATTCTTCACTGTCTATTTAGCTGAAATGTTTATTTAATTTCTAAGTCCCAAAATCCCATGAGAAAAAGGCTAATGTGACAGTAGAAACCTTTGTACCTCTGGCACATTATCCGTAAGAAAGTTAAATGAAATGGAATTATCCCAAAATCAAAGAGTACAGTTGTCAGAAATAAACACGTTGGTTCCAGTTAACTCTAGATATTTGTTTAGCCGGCCCCACTGTTCACTTGGTCACTGTATATTGCCATCACTTCATCAAATCCTTTCCACAATATCACTAGTTAAATTTATTTACCACTGTATATCCCAGGGGCATTTCAGGGCCTCATACACTGAAGCTTCATTTTTATACCATTCTTATGCCTGACAGAGAAAATATGGTTCTCGTCTTTCAGAACTGGGATAACTGAAGTTTGGTTTAAGTAATCTGGCTCAAGACAGCAGGACTTAATAAGGAAATACCCAACTAGTAATTGGACAATAATTAGCAACTGGATCATCTGGCCCAGGGTCTAGGTCTATCTTGAGTGCCTGGATACTACACTAGGGCTCATCTTTTAAATTTTCTGAGTTTCAGTGTCATTATTTATAAAATGTGAGTAAAAGTCTCTGCTTCTTTTAAATCTTATAACTATAAATGATATTGTATACCTGAAAACTGTTTTGAAAATATAAGGCAAGTATTAAATCTTACATCTAAGTACCTCATACCTGTTGCTTCTCTCTTCAAAAGAACATTTTTTGAAACATTGCCAGGACATAAACAAACATTGCCACAGTTTGCTTTGGAGGGATCTTTTCTTAATTGGATCAAAGATCAGTTCTCCAAGTATAATCTAGCATGATTGTGTTGACTTAGCAAATGAAGAAACTGGAATGCAGAGGTGCTCTAACTTGCCCTGACTTTACCCAGCAGACTAGTGTGTGGCTTCTATACCAAGAAACCCAGCCTAATTCCTTCTATTCCGTGCACTCACCACAGAATAAGGAGGCCTTTGTATTTTCTTACAGTTCAATTTGAAAGCATTCACTGTTTATTAACTGACCAGATACAAAAATAATCATGGTAGATAACTGAGTTCATTCCTCTAATAAGCCTGTTGATCAGTTTGTCCCTGTTGCCAGCATCTCCACCTTCAAGAAAACACGTGATCTTTTTCTTCATTCCATCGCCTAGAAAAGACAATTTGAAGGGCCACAGGAAGTTGTTTCTTTGAAACATTTTTCAAGAGTAAGGATCTCATGAATCAGATCCTCATGCCATATTTGCCTAGAGATCAAGCAATCAGCATGTTATCTATCAGGGCAATTCACTTCATATTGATTTGGTCATAACAACACTTGGATATCCCCATGCAATGTATGGTTCCACAGTTCTCAGCATGTTATTTGAAACCTTCTTGAGTTTCACAAAGGTGCTGTTGAAGGTCTGACAAATGCTAATAAGCCACAACACCTTTTGATCCTCTGCGCTCACACCACTAATAACTCTGACCCTGATGACAAACGCCCATTTGGGTTCCACAGATACATAGAAGTTGCCAGCTTTTCCTACCATCCTAGCCATTTGGATTCCATTTCTGTATATCTGCCTGTATTCCTTGTGATAGGGCTTATCTGTTTTATAGATAAGATTCCTCCTTGCCTGTTGAAGCATCTTTGGCAAACTTCTTTCTCAGGTACTTGATCTTAAGCTCTGCAAAATTATTTTGCTTTTTCTTAAGAGTTTCTGGCCCTGGTGGCTCAGACAGTAAAGAATCTGCCTGCAAGGCAGAAGACCTGGGTCTGATCTTTGGGTCAGGAAGACATCCTGGAGAAGCGAATGGCAGCCCACTCCAGTATTCTTGTCTGGAAAATGCCATGGACAGAGGAGCCTGGTGGGCTACAGTCCATGGGGTCACAAAGAGTCAGACATGAGTGAGTGACTAACAGTTCCATTTCTGGCATAGCAGGAACCTTGTTTTTCTTCTCTTCTGCACCTTCCATAGTTGCAGCCAGAAAAGCGCGAGGCCTTTGTAGTTTATGTGTAAATAAATAAATCCAGAATTAGTGAGCTGACACAAATAGGCCACTTGTTTTTCCAGAACTGGATATCTTGAATATTCAAACTGAAGATACATGATTTAGTAAACGGAAGAATATGGAGAATTTACATTTATTGTGGGAAGCATCGACGATCTGGAACTTTTGTAAATGTTTCCCTGAAGGAAGAATCTCTGGAAAACTTGTGTTGAAATGCATACAAATCTCGTGGAACCTTGTTTGCACTTGTCTTTTTTTTGATTGCAGAGGACATCTGTGCTATGACTGAGGTTGTGTCTACAATAGGATCCTAGAAGTTCCTTTACTGTCTGTCACAGACAAATAAAAGCAATAGCAGCTAAGAGGACATAGGAGAAATGCCAGCAGCTACCCTAGAGCAGTGGTCAGTAAGAAGCATCTCACAGCCTAGCTAGAATGTTTTGGTACGTGACCCTCTGGTAGACCTGTAAGTGTTGCTAGCTTAAATGAAGAGTTGATTTTTCTCTTTGAATAACAGCATGGGCAAACAATTAATTTATTGATGGATTAATGGTGTTTATTCAGCTCTGTTCAGAGAGAATCAGTCACATTTAATGAGAGACTGTGCCTTCATTAAATACATCAAGTCATTACTAAGTAAATATGTGGGTAGATTTCATAGAATTTGTACCTCATAATAAAGACTAAGTTAAGTCAACATTTCCCTGAAATAAGCACTTAGAAAGAAATTGAGAAAAATTGAGTTAATTCAACTAATAATTTTTCCCTGAAGTCAAAAATGACTAGTCTCCAAGAAAAACATATGAAATGATCCTTGGAGTATGATACTATACACAGAAAATCCTAAAGACAGTACAAGAAAACTACTACAATTCATCAATGAATTTGGTAAATTTGCAGAATACAAAATTAATATACAGAAATTTGTTGCATTTCTATATGTGACAACAAACTATCAGCCAGAAATTAAGGAAACAATCCTATTTACCATTGTATCAAAAAGAATAAAATGCATAGGGAAAAAATCTACCTAAGAAGGCAAAAGATCTTTACTCTGAAGACTGTAAAACATCGATGAAAGAACTTGAAGACAGCACAAATAAAGGAAAGATATACTATATTATTGGACTGGAAGAATCAATAGTGTTAAAATGACCAGGCTACTAAGGCAATCTCAGATTCAATGCAACCCCTATCAAGTTATCAATGGCACTTTTCACAGAACTAAAACAAAAAATATTAAAATTTGTATAGACACTCAAAATACCCCAAATTGCCAAAGCAACCTCAAGAAAGAAAAATAGAACTGGAAAAATCATGCTTCCCAACTGCAGACTATATAACTACGGTAATCAAAAGGATATGGGACAGGAAAGAAAGTATAGAACAGGATAGAAATCCAGAAATAAACCCACCCACTTACCGTCAATTAATCTATGACAAAGGAGGCAGGAATACACAACAGAGAAAAGACGATCTCTTCAGTAAGTGGTTCTGGGAAAACTGGACAGCTGCATGTGAAAGAACAAAATTAGAACGTATTCTAATACCATGTAAAAAAGTAAACTCAAAATAGATTAAAGACCTATAGTATCCCATGCAAGATGGGATACTATAAAACTACTAGAAGAAAACACAGGCAGAATGCTCTTTGACATAAATCATAGAAATATTTGTTTGGATGTTCTCCTAGGGTAATGGGAAAAACAGCAAACAAATGGGACATAACTAAACTTAAAAGCATTTGCGTAGCAAAGGAAACCCAAAACAAAACAAGGAGACAGCCTATAGAATGGGGGAAGTACTTGCAAATGATGTGACTGACAAGGGGTTCATTTCCAAAATATGTAAACAGCTCATACAGCTCAATATCATAAAAACAACCCATTAAAAAGTGGACAGTGCTCGCTTTGGCAGCACATATACTAAAATTGGAATGATACAGAGAAGATTAGCATGGCCCCTACACAAGGATGACATGCAAATTCATGAAGCGTTCCATATTTTTTAAGACATATGGATGGCTAACAAACACATGAAAAGATGCTCAACATCATTCATTATCAGAGAAATGCAAATCAAGACCACAATGAGGTACCATTTCACACCAGTCAGAATGGCTGTGATCCAAAAGTCTACAAGCAATAAATGCTGGAGAGGATGTGGAGAAAAGGGAACCCTCTTACACTGTTGGTGGGAATGCAAACTAGTACAGCCACTATGGAAAACAGTGTGGAGATTCCTTTAAAAATTGCAAATAGAACTGCCTTATGACCCAGCAATCCCACTGCTGGGCATACACACCGAGGAAACCAGAATTGAAAGAGACACATGTACCCCAAGGTTCATTGCAGCATTGTTTATGATAGCCAGGACATGGAAACAACCTAGATGTCCATCAGCAGTTGATGGATAAGAAAGCTGTGGTACATATACAAAGTGAAGTATTACTCAGTCCTTAAAAAGAATAAATTTGAATCAGTTCCAATGAGATGGATGAAACTGGAGCCGATTATACAGAGTGAAGTAAGCCAGAAAGAAAAACACCAATACAGTATACTGACACATATCTATGGAATTTAGAAAGATAGTAATGATGACCCTATATGTGAGACAACAAAAGAGACACAGAGGTATAGAATGGACTTTTGGCCTCTGAGAGAGAGAGGGTGGGATGATTTGGGAGAATGGCATTGAAATATGTATACTATCATGTAAGAAACAAAGCGCCAGTCTATGTTCGATACAGGATACAGGATGCTTGGGGCTGGAGCACAGGATGATCCAGAGAGATGATATGGGGTGGGAGGTGGGAGGGGTTTCAGGATTGGGAGATCGTGTACACCTGTGGCTGATTCATGTCAATGTATGGCAAAACCAATACAGTATTGTAAAGTAGAATAAAGTAAAAATAATATTTAAAAAATAAAAATTAAAAAAAAATGGACAGAAGACCTAAATTACATTTCCCTAAATAAAATATACAGATGGTCAAGAGGCATGTGAAAAGATACTCAACATCTACAAATAATAAATGCAGAAAAAGGGTGGAGAAGAGCAAACCCTCCTACACTATTGATGGGAATGTAAATTGCTACAGCCATTGTGGAGAACAGTATAGAGTTTCCCTAAAAACTAAAAATAGAGTCACCATATGATATAGCAATCCCATTCCCAGGTATATATCTGGAAAAGGTAAAAACTCTAATTCAAAAAGACACATGCAGCCAAATGTTCATAGCAGCACAATCTAAATGCTCATCAACAGATAAATGGATAAAGAAGATGTTCTGTTTACACACACGCACACACACATACACATACATCAAAAATGGGAGTATTACTCAGCCATTAAAAAGAATGAAGTAATCCATTTGCAGCAACAGGGATGGGCTTAGGGATTATCACGCTAAGTAAAGTAAGTCAGAGAAAGACATATACCTCATGGTATCATTCATGTGTTATCATTTATATGTGTAATCTAAAATACAAAAATAGAAATGGACTCAGACATAGAAAACAAACATTATGGTTACCAAAGTGAGGGATGAGTTAGGAATTTGGGATTAGCAGATGCACACTACTTACTTTATAAAATGTAGGTGCCTATCACCATAAGTTTAAAAAAAATCACTGCTTCCAAATTTCTCCTGCTGCTTCTCATAATTTTTGGTTTGTTTTGTTTTACTTTCATTTGTCTTAATATATTTTTTAATTAATTTATTTTACTTGGAGGCTAATTACTTTACAATATTGTGGTGGTTTTCACATACATTGATAGGAATCAGCCACAGGTGTACATGTGTCCCCTATCCCAAAGCCCACTCCCACCTCCCTCCCCATCCCATTCCTCTGAGTTGTCCCAGCACACAGGTTTTGAGTGCCCTGTTTCATGCATTGAACTTGGACTGGTCATCCATTTCACGTATGATACTATACGTGTTTCTGTGCTGTTCTCTTAAATCATCCCACCCTTGCCTTCTCCCACAGAGTCCAACAGTCTGTTCTTTATATCTGTGTCTCTTTTGCTGTCTTGCATATAGGGTCATCATTACTATCTTTCTAAACTCCATATATATGCCTTAATATACTGCATTGGTGTTTTTATTTCTGAATTACCTCACTCTGTTTAATAGGCTCCATTTTCATCCAACTCATTAGAACAGATTCAAATGCATTCTTTCTAATAGCTGGGTAATATTCCATTGTGTATAAGTACCACAGCTTTCTTATCCATTCATCTGCTGATGGACATCTAGGTTGCTTCCATGTCCTGGCTATTATAAACAGTGCTGCGATGAACATTGGGGTACACATGTCTCTTTCAATTCTGGTTTCCTCAGTGTGTATGTCTAGCAGTGGGATTGCTGGGTCGTATGGCAATTCTGTTTCCAGTTTTAAGGAATCTCCACATTGTTCTCCATAGTGGCTGTACTAGTTTGCATTCCCACCAACAGTGTGTTTCTCCACACCCTCTCCAGCATTTATTGTTTGTAGACATTTTGATGGCAGCCATTCTCTGGCATGAGATGGTACCTCACTGTGGTTTTGATTTGCATTTCTCTGATAATGAGTGATGTTGAGCATCTTTTCATGTATTTGTTAGCCATTTGTATGTCTTCTTTGAGAAATGTCTGTTTAGTTCTTTGGCTCATTTTTCGATTGAGTCATTTATTTTTCTGGTGTTAAGCTGAATGAGCTGCTTGTATACTTTTGAGATTAATTCCTTGTCAGTTGTTTTGTTTGCTATTATTTTTCTCCCATTCTGAAGGCTGTCTTTTCACCTTGTTTATAGTTTCCTTCATTGTGCAAAAGCTTTTAAGTTTAATTAAGTCCCATTTGTTTATTTTTGCTTTTATTTCCATTACTCTGGGAGGTGGGTCACAGAGGATCTTGCTGTGATTTATGTCAGAGTGTTCTGCCTATGTTTTCCTCTAGCAATTTCATGGTTTCTGGTCTTACATTTAGATCTTTAATCCATTTTGAGTTAATTTTTGTGTACAGTGTTAAAAAGTATTCTAGTTTCTCTTTTTTTAAAGGTGGTTGACCAGTTTTCCTAGCACCACTTGTTAAAGAGACTGCCTTTTCTCCACTGTGTATTTTTGCCTCCTTTGTCAAAGATAAGGTCTTCATAGGTACGCGGATTCATCTCTGGGCTTTCTATTTTGTTCCATTGATCTGTATTTCTGTATTTGTGCCAGTGCCATTCTGTCTTGAGGACTGTGGCTTTGTAGTAGAGCCTGAAGTCAGGCAGGTTGATTGATCCAGTTCCATTATTCTTTCTCAAGATTGCTTTGGCTATTTGTGGTTTTTGTGCTTCCATACAAACTATGAAATTATTTGTTCTAGTTCTGTGAAAAATATTGTTGGTAGCTTGAGA
This sequence comes from Nanger dama, assembly GCA_917880005.1. Taxonomy (NCBI): domain Eukaryota; kingdom Metazoa; phylum Chordata; class Mammalia; order Artiodactyla; family Bovidae; genus Nanger; species Nanger dama. The sequence goes on from CAKJTW010000007.1 coordinate 47,530,496, forward strand.
GGGATTGCATTGAATTATAGATTGCTTCGGGTAGTATACTCATTTTCACTATATTGGTTCTTCTGATCCATGAACATTGTATATTCCTCCATTTATTTGTGTCATCTTTGATTTCTTTCATCAGTGTTTTATAGCTTTCTATATATAGGTCTTTTGTTTCTTCAGGTCAGTCAGTCAGTTCAGTCACTCAGTTGTGTCCGGCTCTTTGAGACCCCATGAATCGCAGCATGCCAGGCCTCCCTGTCCATCACCAACTCCCAGAGTTCACTCAGACCCATGTCCATCGAGTCAGTGATGCCATCCAGCCATCTCATCCTCTGTCGTCCCCTTCTCCTCCTGCCCCCAATCCCTTCCAGCATCAGAGTCTTTTCCAATGAGTCAAGTCTTTGCATGAGGTGGCCAAAGTACTGGAGTTTCAGCTTCAGCATCATTCCTTCCAAAGAAATCCCAGGGTTGAACTCCTTCAGAATGGACTGGTTGGATCTCCTTGCAGTCCAAGGGACTCTCAAGAGTCTTCTCCAACACCACAGTTCAAAAGCATCAATTCTTCAGCATTCAGCCTTCTTCACAGTCCAACTCTCACATCCATACATGACCACAGGAAAAACCATAGCCTTGACTAGACGGACCTTAGTCGACAAAGTAATGTCTCTGTAAATATTTTATTCTTCTCATTGCAATAGTGAATGGGATTGTTTCCTTAATTTCTCTTTCTTCTTTCTCATTTTTAGTGTATAGGAATACAAAGGATTTGTGTATTAATTTTATATCCTGAAACTTTACATTACTCTTTGATTAGCTCTAGTAGTTTTCTGGTGGTGTCTTTAGGGTTTTCTATGTAGAGGATCATGACATCTGCAAACAGTGCAAGGTTTACTTCTTCTTTTCCAATTGGATTCCTTTCATTTCTTTTTCTTCTCTGATTGCTGTGGCCAAAACTTCCAGACTATGTTGAATAGTAGTGGTGAGAGTGGGCACCCTTGTCTTGTTCCTGACTTACGGGGAAAAGCTTTCAGTTTTTTGCCATTGAGGATAATGTTTGCTGTGGGTTTGTCATATATGGCTTTTATTATGTTGAGGTATATTCCTTCTATGCCTGCTTTCTGGAGAGTTTTTTTATCATAAATGGGTGTTGAATTTTGTCAAGGGCATTCTCTGAATCTATTGAGATAATCATATGGATTTTATCTTTCAATTTGTTAATGTGGTGTATCTCCTTGATTAATTTACAAATATTGAAGAATCCTTGCATCCCTGGGATAAAGCCCACTTGGTCATGATGTATGATCTTTTTAATATGTTGTTAGATTCGGTTTGCTAGAATTTGTTGAGGATTTTTGCATCTATGTTCATCAGTGATATTGGCCTGTAGTTTTCTTTTTTGTGGCATCTTGTCTGGTTTTGGTATTAGGGTGATGGTGGCCTCATAGAATGAGTTTGGGAGTTTACCGTCCTCTGAAATTTTCTGGAAGAGTTTGAGTAGGATAGATGTTAGTTTTCTCTAAATTTTTGGTAGAATTCACCTGTAAATCCATCTGTTCCTGGGCTTTTGTTTGTTGGAAGATTTTTAATTTCAGTTTTGATTTCCATGCTTCTGAAAGGTCTGTTAAGATTTTCTTTTTCTTCCTGGTTCAGTTTTGAAGGTTATACTTTTCTAAGAATTCATCCATTTCTTCCAAATTGTCCATTTTGTTGTCATACAGTTACTGATGGTAATCTCTTATGATCCTTTGTATTTCTGTGTTGTCTGTTGTGATTTCTCCATTTTCATTTCTAATTTGGTTGATTTGATTCTTCTCCCTTTTTCCTTGATGAGTCTGGCTAATGGTATGTCTATTTTATTTATCTTCTCGAAGAACCAGCTTTTAATTTGTTGATTTTTGCTATAGTCTCCTCTGTGTCTTTTTCATTTATTTCTGCTCTGATTTTTTTATGATTTCTTTTCTTCTGCTAACTTTGGGGTTTTTCATTTCTTTTTCTAGTTGCTTTACGTGTAAAGTTGGGTTATTTATTTGATGTTTCTCTTGTATCTTGAGGTAAGCTTGTATTGCTTTGAATCTCCCCCTTAGCACTGCTTTTACTGAATCCCATAGGTTTTGAGTTGTTGTGTTTGTTGTGTTTTCATTTGTTTCTATGCATATTTTTACTTCCTTTTGATTTTTTTCATTTGTTGGTTATTCAGAAGCATGTTGTTTACCCTCCATATGTTTGTATTTTTAATAGTTTTTATCCTGTAGTTGACATCTAATCTTACTGCATTGTGATCAGAAAAGATACTTGAAATTATTTCAGTTTTTTAAATTTACCAAGTCTATATTTATGGCTCAGGGTGTGATCTATGCTGGAGAATGTTCCATGTGCACTTGAGGAAAAGGTGAAATTCTTTGTTTTGGGGTGAAATGTCCTACAGATATCAATTAGGTCTAACTGGCCCATTGTATAATTTAAAATTTGTGTTTCCTTGTTAATTTTCTGTTTGGTTGATCTATCCATAGGTATGATGGGATATTAACATCTCTCACTATTATAGTGTTACTGGTAATTTCCCCTTTCATACTTGTTAGCATTTGCCTTACATATTGAGGTGCTCCTATGTTAGGTGCTTATATATTTATAATTGTTGTATCTTCTCCTTGGATTGATCCTTTGATCATTATGTAATGCCCTTCTTTGTCTCTTTCCATGATTTTTATTTCAAAGCCTATTTTATCTGATATGAGTATTGCTACTCCTGGTTTCTTTTGGTCTCTGTTTGCATAAAATATCTTTTTCCAGCCCTTCACTTTCAGTCTGTATGTGTCTCTTGGTCTGAGGTGAGTCACTTGTAGACAGCATATATAGGGGTCTTGTTTTTGTATCCATTCAGCCAGTCCTTGTCTTTTGGTAGGGGCATTCAACCCATCTACATTCAAGGTAATTATTGATAAGTATGACCTCATTGCCATTCACTTTGTTGTTTTGAGTTTGAGTTTATAAACCTTTTCTGTGTTTCCTGTCTAAAGAAGATCCTTTAGCACTTGTTGAAGAGCTGGTTTGGAGGTGCTAAATTCTCTCAGCTTTTGCTTGTCTGTAAGAAAAAGCAAAAACCTTGTCTGTAAAGCTTTTGATTTCTCCTTCATATTTGAATGAGATCCTTGCTGGGTATAGTAATCTGGGTTGTAGGTTTTTCTCTTTCATCACTTTGAGGATGTCCTACCGTTCCCTTCTGGCCTGAGGAGTTTCTATTGAAAGATTAGCTGTTATCCTTATGGGAATCCCCTTGTGTGTTATTTGTTGTTTTTCCCTTGCTGGTTTTAATATTTGCTCTTTATGTCTGATCTTCATTAATTTTATTAATATGTTTCTTGAGTGTATAAAACCTTGGTTTTATCCTGTTTGGGCCTCTCTGGGTTTCTTGGAATTGGGTGGCTATTTCCTTCCCCCATTTTAGGGAAGTTTTCAACTATTATCTCCTCAAGTATTTTCTCATGGCCTTTCTTTTGTTTTCTTCTTCTGGGACTCCTATGATTTGAATGTTGGGGCATTTAACATTATGCCAGAGGTCTCTGAGGTTGTCTTCATTTCTTTTAATTCTTTTTTCTTCTCTGCTTTATTTATTTCCATCATTCTATCTTCCACCTCACTTATCCTTTCTTCTGCCTCAGTTATTCTACTGTTGGTTCCCTCTAGAGTGCTTTTGATCTCAGTTATTGCATTATTCATTATTTTTTGACTCTTCTTTATTTCTTCTAGGTCCTTGTTAAACCTTTCTTGCATCTTCTCAATCCTTGTCTCTAGTCTATTAATCTGTAACTCCATTTTGTTTTCAAGATTTTGAATCATCTTTACTATCATTATTCTGAATTCTTTTTAGGTAGACTCCTTGTATCCTCCTCTTTTGCTTGGTGTGGTGGGCACTTAGCATGTTCCTTTACCTACTGTATATTTCTCTGCCTTTTCATTTTGTTTAGATTGCTGTGTTTGGAATGCCCTTTCTGTAGGCTGCATGTTTGTGATTCCTTGTTATTGTGGAGCCTGCTCCCTGTGGGTGGGGTTTGACTAGTGGCTTGACAAGGTTTCCTGATTAGGGGAAATTGTATCTGTGTTCTGGTGGGTGGAGCTGGATCTCTTCTCTCTGAAGTACAATGAAGGGTCCAGTAGTGAGTTTAGGGGTGTCTGGGGTTTGGCATGGCTTTGGGGGAGCCTGTATTTTAATGCTCAGGGCTATGTTCCTGCATTACTGGAGAATTATCATGGTCTGTCTTGCTCTACAACTTGTTGGCTCTTGGGTGGAGCTTGGTTTCAGTGTAGGTATGGAGGTTTGAGGGTGAGCTCTTGTTGATTAATGTTCCCTGGAATCAGAAGTTCTCTGATGTTCTCAAGTTTGGGCATTAAGCCTCCTGCATCTGGCTTTCAGCTTTATTCTACAGTAGCCTCAAGACTTCTCCATCCATACAGCATGAAAGATAAAACATCTAGGTTAATGGTGAAACAGTTCTCCACAGCAAGGGACACCCAGAGAGGTTCACAGAGTTACATGCAGAAAAAGGGAGGAGGGAGATAGAGGTGACCAGGAAGAGAAGAGGGAGAGTCGAAAGAGGAGAGAGAAATCTAGCCAGTAATCAATTACCTAAGTGTCTCCACAGTCTGGAACACCCATAGAGATTCACAGAGTTAGACAGAGAAGAGAAAAGGGAGGAGGGAGATAGAGGAGAAGAAAGGGAGTCAAAAGGGGAGAGACCAATCTAGCCAGTAGTCACACCCCTAAGTGAAAATGGATATTGAAGAGATTAGATTCTTCAAGGTACAGAATTGATAACAAATACCAAAAAGCAAAGATTAAAAATCTAGAGTAGAGTTTAGACTCTCAAAAATTAAAAATAAAAAACAAAATCTATCACAAAAATTATAAATATATATATATATATATGAAAATTTGCTTTAAAAATAGGGTCTTTTTGCAAAGTAATAGTAGGTTATCTCCAAAATGAAAATTCAAGGAGTACTAAAGAACTTATGTTTTAAAATTGAAAAATGATAATAGTAAAAAATATATCTAGGAATTTCTCTGGAGCTGTTGTGGGCATGTGGAGTCAGTTCAGTTTCAGATAGTTCTTTTTTCCAGCTTGTACGTGTTCTCAAGGTCTACAGGCCCCCTCCAATGCTTTGTCAGTGTTGACTGCAGGGTTTTCATCTGTTGCACCTGTCACCTCCAGAGCAGTTCCCTCTTCTTGGTTTATTTTGGCTTCCTCTGTTTGCAAGTCTCTTCAGTGTCTAATTTCCACCCTGACACAAGGGGGCAAAGGTGGTCACTTATTTCGGCTCACTTGTTCAATTGTGCTGTGCGGAGGGAGGGACACTGGCAACAAATACCGCTGGCGTGTGTGGGGAGTGTTCACGGTGGATGGAGCACACTGGGCTTGCCCGCTCACGGCGTGTGTGGTCCACACTGGTCTACACTGCTCAGGCTCCAGGGTGCTCTGCAGGGGCACTGTCTAAAGTGGGCCCTGCATTTTGTGCACTCCCCAGGTCTAAGCCACTCAGGTTCTCGGGTACTCCACAAGGGCACAGACTCGGTTGGCCATGAGTTTTGTACCCTTCCCAGGTCTGAGCAGCTCAAGCAATACCAGGTGCTTGGTGAGCACCCTGTCCCAGTTGGGCTGTGTGTCTTAATCACCTCCCTGGTCCTGGCCGCTGGGTTTCCCAGGTTACCAGGAGAGTACCATCTCAGGTGCATTGTGTGTCTCCTCTGGGAGCCCATCTCAGGCTGCGACCTTCCTGGCAGATGTCTACCATCCAGGATCCCAGGAGGATGTGGTTAGCAACTGGAAGCCTGCTCACAGTTTGGTGGAGCAGGCCGGTCTCTGGGGCCGAGATTGCAGCAGCCCCTTGCTTTCCGGCTCTGACTGTCACATACATGTGTCTCTACCTCCCCTGGGTGAGGGGCCTGTACACAGCCAGCTAGCTCTCCTTTGGTATTCACTTAATCCTTTGTTCTGTGAGTGTGCCAGGCTGTGCGTTAGATGCTTTCATGGGAAAGTTCTCTTTTTTTCTCTCTCTGGCAATCCCACAGTTTGGGTTGCTATCTCAAGTTAGCTCCCTCAGATTGTCCCCAGGGCATTCAGGCCCAGTCCTTACCCTAAGCCCTGATTCTGCAGCCCGTGCCTCCCTTTCCAGCCCCGCTTGCTGGTGGCAGACACAAGCGACTGGGCTACTTCTCTGCTGGCAGCTGCATATTCTGTAGGGTTTTTTTTTCTCTCTCTCTCCCAGTTGTGTTGCCTTCTGAGATTCCAAAACTCCCCCACAGACCCGACTGTGAGAGGGTTTCCTGCTGTTTGGAAGCTTCTCATCCTTCATGACTCCCTCCCCAGGACGGGTCTCCATCCCTAACTCTTTTTTCTCTTCTTTTGCCTTTTATATTTTGTCCTACGTCCTTTTGAAGAGAATGGGCTGCCTTTCTGGGTGCCAGGTGTCCTCTGCCAGCATTCAGAAGTTGTTTTGTGGAAGTCGCCCAGCTTTAAATGATCTTTTGATGAATTGTGTGGGGAGGAAGTAGTCTCCCTGTCCTATTCCTCTGCCATCTTGGGACCACCCCTCAGGGGCTCTTCTTGACCCGAGGATTGAACCTGTGGGTCTCTTGCTTTGGCAGGTGGATTCTTTACCATTGTGCCACCTGGGAAGCCCATGAAGGGCTCTAAAATATGCCAAATCTCTTTTAGTTGCAAGAGTCTGAACCTGCTTAGGCAATTAACCATTGGAACTCAGTTACAGATTCAGAGATAAGCACATTAAGAGTTTCAAGATGGGGACTGTACAGCATTAAATCCCAAGTTCAGGACGCTTCTGATCTGGGGAGTGATGGGTGACTGTGTGGATGAAGAGGCAATGCCTTGGTGTGTGAAGAAGAAACCTACTGTCCTGGTTCAATTCTGATCCTAATTACCAGTGTGACCTTGGGGAAGCCTCTTAAACTGTTTTCTTGTGGAAAAACCAAGTATTTTGGACTAGACCAACATTATCATTATCCAACAAGTCACTTCCTCAGAAATAATTTAAGTTTACGCTCCTAAAGGAGGCATGAAAAATGACTTAACTTTGAAATGACAGTTTCTAGTCTTACCATCAAATGACCAGCTTTAAAGAAAATCTCACTGATATCAAAAACCCTTCATGTTAAATATACACATACCCTGTATGCGAGACAGCAAAAGAGACACAGATGTATAGAACAGACTTTTGGACTCTGTGGGAGAGGGAGAGGGTGGGTTGATTTGGGAGAATGGCATTTAAACATGTATACTATCATGTAAGAAACGAATCACCAGTCTAGGTTCAATATAGGATACAGGATGCTTGGGGCTGGTGCACTGGGATGACCCAGAAAGATGATATGGGGAGGGAGGTGGGAAGGGGGTTCAGGACTGGGAACTTATGCACGCCTGTGGCGGATTCATGTCAATGTATGGCAAAACCAATAAAGTATTATAAAGTAAAATAATGAAAAAAAGAATTTATATTTTTAATGTAAAGTAATTTGCATTTTCAAAATTGTTTTATAGAACAAGTGCCAAATTAAGGAATGGGAAGAGATTGGATGTACAAAATGTTCTAGTATGGCTATCAAAACATATGCAAATCAAAAATCTTCTTGCTATCATATAAAAATACAGAATCCAGGCCATATAAAAATGCAGAATCCTAAGCCATTATCCAGAAGGATAGAGAAGTTTTTGTTACAAATCAAAATAAGACTCTTTGAAGTCTCTAAGTAGAAATAAACACATTAATCTCATTGGCAAAGTATGGCTTCCTAACATAAAAATAATTTTATAAACTTTGAAAATTGGCCAGATTTTAAATCTTGAAGTATAACAGAAGGCATTTTACCTGGAAATTAAATTAGAATAATAAAATAACAAAGCTTAAAAAAATAAAATAAATCTCAGTGATATCAAATACCCTTCATGTTAAATATACACATACACACAAACACAATTGTGATATTTTCAATTTCAAAGAAATCCTAAACTAAAAGTTTCACATTAAAATAACTCAGCTTTGATTCTGAAGCTCACTCAGAACCATCCAAATTCAATACAGCATGTAACTTTCCCTGTTTATCAAATTTAAGACCGGAAGTTTTGATGAATCACCTACAAAGTGGAACCCTCCCCTCTCAGAAACTGAAACATGTCTGAAGAGTAAGCAAACACAAACTTTAAAACTTGAGAAAAAAACAAGTTACAGCTTTAAATGAGAAATGAATTGTATCTTTGCAATCCAGTGCTTGATGTTAATAGCCTGTAGCAAGGTTCAGACACGAAACATCAAACGTAATGGAGCATACACTCCTTCACTCCCCCTTCCTGGAGGAGCGCCTCTGACCACCACAGCTCCCTTCTGTGCAGGGGACCAGAAGGAGCTTCTGGCAGCAGAGAGGCAGCAGTGAAGTCCTTGATGGTGTCCTCAGTTGAGGCCTCAGGTTTTACCAGACCAGTACTGGGTTGTGAAACAATTTGTTTTGCTGTGACACTTTAGCGACAAATCAGCTCATAATGTGGAGCTGCTGATGAAAGGCCAGAGCAGGGGGAATGATAATTAAAATACAGAGACTGCAATTTCCAGCTTTTTTCATTGAAATTATAACAAGAGAAAATGAGAGTGGAGCAAAAAGTTGTAGAGGAAATAGCACTGGGAACTTGAAAGACAAGACAATAAAAAGAACCTTTATGATCACGTCCCCGACTAGGTGCCCTCCACAGAACTTTAACCTATCCAGGCTCTTGTAGCAGTTACGGTTTGCAACAGAGAATAACAGGCAACATCTACAGTCTTTAGGCAGTGGAAGGCAATGTCAGTGTTGGTCACTCAGTCATGCGTGACTCTTTGCAACCCCATGGACTGTCAGGGTCATCTGTCCCTAGAATTCTCCAGGCAAGGATACTGGAGTGGATAATAATTTCCTTCTCCAGTGGATCTTCCCAACCCAGGAATTGAATCCAGGTCTCCTGCATTGCAGGCAGATTCTTTACCATCTGAGCCACTACAATTAAAAAAAAAAAAAAAAAGGAAAAAAGGCAAGCATTCTTAAAGCAAATATACAAGCCAAGGAAAAAAGCACATCAGAGACCATTTTAGGACAGATGAAGGAACATAAAATTTAAAGTCATTAGGAGCTCTGATTCTGCTCGTTTCTATACACTTTTGTTTTCTGGGATATGTTATTTGCAGAAGAGGAACTTAAAAGCCTCTTGATGAAAGTGAAAGTGGAAAGTGAAAAAGTTGGCTTAAAGCTCAACATTCAGAAAACGAAGATCATGGCATCCGGTCCCATCACTTCATGGGAAATAGATGGGGAAACAGGGGAAACAGTATCAGACTTTATTTTGGGGGCTCCAAAATCACTACAGATGGTGACTGCAGCCATGAAATTAAAAGACGCTTACTCCTTGGAAGAAAAGGTATGACCAACCTAGATAGCATATTGAAAAGCAGAGACATTACTTTGTTGACTAAGGTCCGTCTAGTCAAGGCTATGGTTTTTCCTGTGGTCATGTATGGATGTGAGAGTTGGACTGTGAAAAAGGCTGAGTGCTGAAGAATTGATGCTTTTGAACTGAGGTGTTGGAGAAGACTCTTGAGAGTCCCTTGGACTGCAAGGAGATCCAACCAGTCTATTCTGAAGGAGATAAGCCCTGGGATTTCTTTGGAGGGAATGATGCTGAAGCTGAAACTCAAGTACTTTGGCCACCTCATGCAAAGAGTTGACTCATTGGAAAAGTCTCTGATGCTGGGAGGGATTGGGGGCAGGAGGAGAAGGGGACGACAGAGGATGAGATGGCTGGATGGCATCACTGACTCAATGGACGTGAGTCTGAGTGAACTCTGGGAGCTGGTGATGGACAGAGGCCTGGCGTGCTGCGATTCATGGGGCCACAAAGAGTCGGACACGACTGAGCGACTGAATTGAACTGAACTGAACTGAAGCTTATTTCTAAAAGTTCATTTATAAACTGGGGCTGATATTAGCACCTATCTCATAAGTTTGTTCTTAAGGTATTTCATAGAAAGTACATAAGTAGCTCCGTGCAAAGCACATATTGCAATGTGTTTAACAAACATTATTGATGTTTTTATTATTTCTGTATGATCAACCATTGTAGCAGAAATTCATGTTTCTGTCTCCAATATCTATCATTCTATTCTTATTTTTAAATGAGCCCCACTTTTGTGTAGGTGTTTATTCCTCAGAGATTATGACCCTCTCCCCAGCTCAGGCTAACTCTTAATAAACATAGGACAATCCCAGCTTTCTCACCCTACTGCCAGTGATTGTCAGACAAAAGCAAGGGGGCACTGGGCCAATGAGACATGAGGAAATCTGTCAAGGGGGGCTTCTGGGAAAGGTTTCATCATTCTCTTAAAAGGGATACCTGGGACAAAATGACCTTTCATACACTGGATGCTGCATCTAGATGTAAAGGCTGGAATTATAGGAGCATCCTGTGACCCTGAGGGGAGTGACTTCCAAGGACAAAGCCAACAAGCCAAGAATGTCAGGAGCAGAGAGATGGGAGGAACCTATGTTCCTGATGAGGCCATGGAATAAGCTAACAATGGAAGAACCACCTTATTCTGGGATTTTTTGTTAAGATCAAAAGTAAATTTCCTTATTGTTTAAGCCAGTTGGGCCAGTTTTTTCCTTATAGATGAAAGTATCCTAATTGATAGAACCGAAGCACAAAAACAAAAACCAGGAAAGAAAGCATCTTATGACCTCGATGTTGCCTCTAAAGCCGACGAAGTTATCTATTCCCTGAGACTGTTAACTATTCTCCCATTTTCTCCCTTCTAGTCTCTCCAGTTACCCATTAGGGACACCACAAAAGAACCATGAGACGTCTTAACTCCCAGCACCTTAGGAAGGCTTCCATGAAAGATATGGTTCCCACCTGCACTCTCTCCTCTCTGCAGGCAGCCTCACTTCCCTCCTGACTCCTGACCAGCTCTGGGAAACAATGAGCATGCAAAGCGAGAAACCCACCAGCTTCAGGGTGAAATAGGTGGCAAGGAGCGGCTGGAGGAGAAGTGCCTGTGGGCATGGAAGAGGAGGCAAGGGACACGTGTTGAGTGACACTATCCAAGGGCCTCCTCACCTGCTAATGGGATTATGCGGGGGTTCTTTCTCAAACCTTAAGTAGAGCAGAGACCTAGAACCATTCAGAGCTTGTGAACACCAGCTTACCTCCCCATACAGGAAGGATTCTGCAAAGAAATGCATGTCAGTGCCATGCAATGCTGACAGGAAGACTCACTTTGAGTCTGCATGTCTGTGTGGAAGTTCTTTGGCTTTTTTTCCACATTAGAATTTACATCACCTAGCTGTCTGCCTGAAACATCCAACCACAGAAAGTTTTTTTCTATAGGTTAAATTCTCCTACAGATTTTTTTCTACAGGTTAAATTCTCATCTCAGAGTAATTTCCACAATTTCTTTCTGGATTTGAGGTGGTATTCCAGTGACTGTTATAGTTTATGTCAGCTTGACTTTTTCTTGCTCCATAAATCAGTTTCATTGTCAGGTATGGTGAAGGTTTCTCCCTGCCTCAACTTACTCTACAGACCTCAGCTCCCACACCCCAGATATTAGCTTTAATTGTGTAATTAAAATAAGAATGGGCCCCTTGCCCCCTCTTTCTTTCTCTGACTTGAAGCCATTTGTCTAGTTACCTTAAGAAAGAAATAAAAAAGGAAAACAAAACAGCCAACCAAAGTAAAACATAAATAAATAAATAAACTTTTCACAAAAATCTAATTCAAAAGCATTGAAGGGTAATGCAGAATTTTAAATTTCTTTTATTTTCCTTCTGTAAAAAATATAACACATAAGACATTTTCTCTGTCATAAATTAAGGCAGTTTGGAAGTATATTGACTAAAAAGTGAACATTCTTTGCTACCAAGATCCACCGAGATAAAAGCTGCAAGAGTTGAATATATATCTTTTCAGAAATTTCTCTTTACATTTATGCAGATAAATGTTAGGTGGGAATTGCTTAGCAGAGGAAAAAATTGGAAGGTAATCTTAGGAGTATTTCTTGTATGGAAGGTGTAAAACATCAAGTTTAGTTAGTATTGATAAAGTTAACAAGACCTTTAAAAGACACTGAGTTACAACAAGAGAAGACAACCAAGGAAAGGTTTGCATTTTTAAGATTACAAATGTTAAAACGGGCAAAAGCCAGGAAGGGATTTGACCAAATAGAAGGAAAACTCTCGGTAAAAGTGGCAGTGTGCATAATGCATGCTCTGTGCTCAAGTTGCATGACCCGCAGTTCGTGGTAATGGCATTCTAATGAGACAAACCACAGACAGATGCATGAGTAGTGATTAGAAGAGAGGGGCTGCTGCAAACTCCAGGCAGGTTTGCTGTGATGGGTGGCCCAGAGAGGAGTTTGGAAGGGGTTCATGCCTTACAAAAAAAATGTCAAGAGAGAAAAGGGCACGAGTCCAACAGGGCTGACACACAGCACAGGTCTGCCTGCTCTAAGAGCTTCTGGGCGTGACTGATTTGTCATACTGGGGCTTCCCAGGTGGCGCTAGTGCTAAAGAACCCATCTGCCAATGCAGGATGCATAAAGAGAGGCAGGGTTAACCCCTGGGTCAGGAAGACCCCCTGGAGAAGAAAGTGGCAACCCATTCCAGTATTCTTGCCTGGAGAATCCCCACGGACAGACCAGCCTGGCAAGTACATTCCATATGGCTGCAAAGAGTCAGACACAACTGAAGTGACTTAGCACACACATGACTTGTCACATCAGCCCTCTGTTCCCCAGATTGGGTCAGAGATGGCATGAAGTCAAACACGAAGTTGTTGCACAAGGACCAGCCTACATGACATCTTTGCTTCATAAAAACCTGGATGTTAGGAAATTAGGATTGGGGAAAAGCAGTGGTTCATTTCCCTGGTGGCCCAGGTAATAGTTCAGAGCACTATTGTCGTATCTGTGTATGTGATGGCTCCCTTATTTCCTTCCATTGTTTTCTTGGGGGAAAACTGTTTATAGGGTTTGACTCATTGGAAAGTGTACAAATTTTTTTGTTCTTTTACCTTTTCTTCTTCACTCGGTTTGCAACATAGATACAACATCTGAGTATCAGAAGCTGTCTTATATTGTTAAATGGCCTTAAAGAAAGAAGTCACGTGGCAGGTGCATCCTCCTGAGAGGCAGGAGGAGCCCAGGTTCACGAGAGTTTTGGAGTACCCCTGTTTTGGACTCTCTACCCTGTTTATTGTTCTGTTGTTATCTGGTGCATTTCTTAAATGTTAATTAACCATCAATTCAGGTTTTCTGTTTATATGAAGTCAAACTTAATCTTCAGATACCACATGCTGTCTTCTTTTGCTCCTTTTTCTTTTTTGTGTTTTGTCAGATTAAAGTTTGTTGTTGATTGTGGAGTGTTTTATTTTCTCTCTAATTATGTTGAAGTCCTACACTCTATGCCCATCCTTAAGTGTTTACCATTAATATTTTGAAGCACATGTTGAAGCTATGTTTTTATCTTCCTGTTCAGAATTAATGTCTTGTCCTTACCCTTTCATTGAACAGGTCAAAAACCTAATCATTTACTGATGTCCCTCCTCACTTAGTTACCCATGTTGACATCTTTTATCACTTTTAATTCTTTTGTTTTAAGTCACTTCATTAAGGAAGGTATTATTGACATATGAAAAGTTGTACCTATTTAATGTATACAACTTGATGCATCTGGGGATAAGTATATACTCATAAGTTCTTGAGTATTATTAAGTACCAAGACTCTCCCAGTATTATAAAGTTTTATTTTTAAACCTATGTAGTATGATATTTTAAGGAATATATAATGGGAAGACTGGTAAACACACATGCTCATTCTATCTTCTAGATTTAACCTATGCATAATCACATAAAATATTCTATAATCCCATAATAAGATATTCATTTAAAACACACCAAGGAAGTAGGGGATAGGGTTAACAACACATCTCAGTTTTTAAAAGTTGCTCCCAATTTTTTTCTTACCTAACAGCATCTCTTCAGCAGTTGTGCAAATCTATCTGTTCTCTCTTCTTTCTCTCATTGTACCCTCTGCTCTTTCTTTCCCTCTGAAAGCCTTTCCCCTTGATGCTCCCTCAATCAGCTGCCTTCTGATCTTTCCTTCACATCTACATTTCTTTCCCAACTCCCCACCTTTATATCTACTGGTAAACCTATTCACTACCACAAGAGCTCCATGACCAAGAGATATACATGAAGGGTTCTTCAACTTAAGAATATATTCTTCAACTTAAGAATATATGAGAAGGGTTATTGTAATCACTTAGCATCTAACATATATGTTAAAGTCACACATACTGTAAACACAATAAATAAGGGAAACTGCTGCTTAAAGACGGGCTTCCCAGGTGGTGCTAGTGGTGAAGAACCCGAATGCCAATGCAGGAGACATAAGAGATGCCGGTTTGATCCCTGGGTCTGGAAGATCCCCTGGAAAGGGATGACAACCCACTCCACCATTCCTGTCTGGAGAATCCCATGGACAGAGGAGCCTGGCAGGCTACAGTTCATAGTGTCACAAAGAGTCAGACATGACTGATGCAACTTAGCACACATGCATTCTGCTTAACAGAAGGCTGTATCAATTCCCATGTAAAATGAAGAATCAAATCCTAATTTTTCTGTTCTAAATCTCTATTTCATGATTTGTGTTTCCTTAATGTATACCTATACCTACTTAAATCCTAATTTTTCTGTTCTAAATCTCTATTTCATGATTTGTGTTTCCTTAATGTATACCTATACCTACTTTCTTCAATTTTAGTCTGAATTTGACAGTAAGAAGTTCATGATCTGAGTCAGCTCCTGGTCTTGTTTTTGCTGACTGTATAGAGCATATCCATCTTTGGCTGCAAAGAATATAATCAATCTGATTTTGGTATTGACCACCTGGTGATGTCCATATGTAGAGTCTTCTCTTTTGTTGTTGGAAGAGGGTGTTCTCTATGACCAGTGCGTTCTCTTGGCAAAACTCTGTTTTCCTTTGCCCTGCTTCATTTTAAACTCCAAGGTCAAGTTTGCCTGTTACTCCAGGTATCTCTTGACTTCCTACTTTTGCAATCCAATCCCCTATGATGAAAAGGACATCTTTGCGGGGTGTTAGTTCTAAAAGGTCTTATAGGTCTTCATAGAACTGTTCAGCTTCTTCAGCATTACTGGTTGGGGCGTAGACTTGGATTACTGTGATACTGAATGGTTTGCCTTGGAAGTGAATAGAGATCATTCTGTCTTTTTGAGATGGCATCCAAGTACTGCATTTCAGACTCTTTTGTTGACCATGATGGCTACTCCATTTCTTCTAAGGGATTTTTGCCCACAGTAGTAGATATAATGGTCATCTGAGTTAAATTCACCCATTCCAGTCCATTTTAGTTCCCTGATTCCTAAAATGTCAATGTTTACCCTTGACGTTTACCTGTTTGAACACTTCCAATTTATCTTGATTCATGGACCTAACATTCCAGGTTCATATGCAGTATTGTTCTTTACAGCATTGGACTTTACTTGCATCACCGGTCACATCTACAACTGGAGACTGTTTTTGCTTTGGCTCTGTCTCTTCATTTATTCTGGAGTTATTTCTCCACTTGTCTCTAGCAGCATATTGGGCACCTACTGACCTGAGGAGTTCCTCTTTCTGTGTCCTGTCTTTTGCCTTTATCATACTGTTCATGGGGTTCTCGAGGCAAGAATACTGAAGTGGTTTGCCATTCCCTTCTCCAGTGAACCATATTTTGTCAGAAGTCTCCACCATGACCCGTCCATCTTGGGTTGGCCCATGATATGGCTCATAGTTTCAATGGGTTATACAAGGCTGTGGTCCATGTGATCAGTTTAATTAGTTTTCTATGATTGTGGTTTTCATTCTGTCTGCCCTCTGACAAATAAGGAGAAGAGGCTTATGGAAGCTTCCTAATGGGACAGAACTGACTGGGGGGTGGGGGGGACTGCCATGCTCAGTAAATCTTTAACTGTTCTGATGGGTGGGGCTGTGTTCCCTCCCTGTTTGACCTGAGACCAAACTATGGTGAAGGTAATGAGGAAAATGGCAACCTCCTTCAAAGGTCCCCTGAACGCACTGCCGTAGTCAGTGCCCCTGGCCCTGCAGCGGGCCTCCACTGACCCACACCTCCACTGGAGACTCCTGGATATTCACAGGAAAGTCTGGGTCATTTTCATTTTGGGTCACTGCTCCTTTCTCCTGGGTCCTGGTGCACACAACGTTTTGTTTGTGCCCTCCAAGAGTCTGTTTCTCCAGTCCTGTGTAAGTTCTGGTAGGGTTAATGGTGACCTCCTCCAAGAAGGCTTATGCCACACCCAGGTCTCCTGCACTCAGAGCCCCTGCCCCTGCAGCAGGCCACTGCTGACCCGTACCTCCACAGGAGACACTCAGACATTCAAAGGCAGGTCTGGCTCAGTCTCTGATACCAAGTAAATTATTAAAACATAAAAAGGTATCTTGTTCAGAGAGTGTTGGCAATTAGTAGTTGAACATATAGATCAAATAATTCAGAATAACAGAGTAAGGCAAGCAATATCCACTCACCCACCATCAGTTCAGTTCAGTCGCTCAGTCATGTCCGACTCTTTGAGACACCATGAATCACAGCATGCCAGGCTTCCCTGTCCATCACCAACTCCCAGAGTTCACTCAGACTCACATCCAATGAATCAGTGATGCCATTCAGCCATCTCATCCACAGTCATCCCCTTCTCCTCTTGCCCCCAATCCCTCCCAGCATCAGAGTCTTTTCCAAGGAGTCAGCTCTTCGCATGAGGTGGCCAAAGTACTGGAGTTTCAGCTTTAGCATCATTCCTTCCAAAGAAATCCCAGGATTGATCTCCTTCAGAATGCACTGGTTGGATCTCTTTGCAGTCCAAGGGACTCTCAAGAGTCTTCTCCAACACCACAGTTCAAAAGTATCAATTCTTCGGTGCTCAGCCTTCTTCACAGTCCAACTCTCACATCCATACATGACTACTGGAAAAACCATAGCCTTGACTAGACGGACCTTTGTTGGCAAAGTAATGTCTCTGCTTTTCAATATGCTATCTAGTTGGTCATAACTTTTCTTCCAAGGAGTAAGCGTCTTTTAATTTCATGGCTGCAATCACTATCTGCAGTGATTTTGGACCCCAAACACTGTTTCCACTGTTTCTCCATCTATTTCCCATGGAGTGATGGGACCAGATGCCATGATCTTCGTTTTCTGAATGTTGAGCTTTAAGCCAACTTTTTCACTCTCCTCTTTCACTTTCATCAAGAGACTTTTTATTCCTCCTCACTTTCTGCCATAAGGATGGTGTCATCTGCATATCCGAGGTTTTTGATATTTCTCCCGGGAATCTTGATTCCAGCTTGTGTTTCTTCCAGTCCACCGTTTCTCATGATGTACTCTGCATAGAAGTTAAATAAGCACGGTGACAATATACAGCCTTGATGGACTCCTTTTCCTATTTGGAGCCAGTCTGTTGTTCCATGTCCAGTTCTAACTGTTGCTTCCTGACCTGCATACAGATTTCTCAAGAGGCAGGTTAGGTGGTCTGGTATTCCCATCTCTTTCAGAATTTTCCACAGTTGATTGTGACCCACACAGTCAAAGGTTTTGGCATAGTCAATAAAGCAGAAATAGATGTTTTTCTGGAACTCTCTTGCTTTTTCCATGATCCAGCGGATGTTGGCAATTTGATCTCTGGTTCCTCTGCCTTTTCTGAAACCACCCACCATATCGAGTGCATATTTATAAAGCCCAACTGGTCTGAATACCAAAAGCAATACAGCAGACAATTCACAAACAAAAATTGTCATTTTAAGTAAATATATGTATATGACATGGAAGTTATTGCAAAGTCATAAGATAAGCTGTCAAACCTAACTACAAATATGAATATAAATGTCATCTGCAAAAAAAGATTAGTAACATTCTAGAAAATAGTTTTTCAAATATAAGAACTAAATATTATGACAGAAAAAGTTCCAGTTTAAATACCTAAGGAATGGCTCTTTGAAAGATAAAAATTAATATCAGGGCTCCCTGTGGAACTTGCCTCAGTTGGGACCTTAAAATGGAGACATCAGTGACAGGTCCATTTGTGAGTAATGAGTATAAGAACCAGTGAAGAGGCAACAATGTAGTCATTAGACCCAGGGGTAAAGGTACATATCCACGTGGCCTTGCAATACCCTTAGACACACTCCACCCTCTTAATCAGTGCCAGTCATGAGCCAGGATTCCAAGCGCAGAGAGGCATGTCAGAGGACATTGTGAGCTCTTTGAGGGCAGGGATGATGTTTCATTCATGACTGCACGGAGTAAATGACAAACGTTTGATATGCAAGAAAGGAGATATCAAGATGCCCAATAAACTCTTTCGTTGTTTACTTGGGTCAGTCTAGAATGGATAATTGTCCAAATTAGGTAATAAACATTACCCATCTCTAAGAAGCAATAAAGGGACCTCCCTGACAGTCTAATGGCTAAGACTCCACATTTCCAAAGTAGGGTTCATAGGTTCGATTCTTAGTTGGGAATAAAGATCCTGTGTGGTATGCAGCATGGCAAAAAAAAAAGAAAGAAAGAAAAGAAATAAATAAAAGAAAACCCAGAAAAGAAGAAATAGAGAATTTATATTCAATTACAGTTTTATAGGGTGAGAAGATCAGGTTTAATTTATATGTTTGCATTTATGATTTGTTCTTGGGATGGTGGTATGACAGGAAGGTACAAATTCTTCCTCCCTTATGTGTATCCGTGTTTGTTTTTATGTTAATATGCACATCAGGGCCCAACGTCTATTTAAAATGAGGCTTTCCTAGAAATCTGATTTTATCCCAAATGCCTGCCACTAACCTGGCAGTTGTATTTGCTACACTGGTAGAGCCCTGAGGAGTAAATTGGGAAATGAATGAAAATCCATTCCTTATTCATAAAAAGGCTGTGCTTACGACTATCCCCCTTATACCAGCATTTCTGTTTGAAAAGTAAAAGATATATGAGACAAAAGGAGAAAAAAAAAAAACAGGAAAAAAAAAAACTAAAAGAAAACTCTACCAGGATAAGAGATGAAACAGTGAAAGTAAACTGCTAAGGGTCAAATACATTAAGTCAACAACCCAGAACAAAAAATGAACATACAAACTCAAGGTGCAGATGAGACCAGTTATCTGAATCAAAGTGGCTGAAAGTAGTCATAAGTCTTTGGTGCAAATTTGAAGACAAGATGGGGAAACCTCACAGGACATGCTTGGAGACAAAAGTTCTCAAAGATCATGGACCCTTAACCCTTTTTACAACATTGGCCCTTCTGATCATCTGGATTCCTGGAAAAGCATACTTGTGTAAAACATCTTGCACTTTAAGGGAACTCTAGCCACCTCATGCGAAGAGGTGACTCATTGGAAAAGACTCTGATGCTGGAAGGGATTGAGGGCAGGAGGAGAAGGGGATGACAGTGGATGAGATGGCTGGATGGCATCACTGACTCAATGGACGTGAGTCTGAGTGAACTCCGGGAGTTGGTGATGGACAGGGGAGGCCTGGCGTGCTGCGATTCATGGGGTCGCAAGGAGTCGGACACGACTGAGTGACTGAACAGAACTGAACTGAGCATTCCCTGAAGCTCATCTGCGAGCTCGTTAAAGCCTTGGGCCTACCCTCTTAGCAAACTGCCCAAGTCATCTCCCCTGGGCTCAGCACCCACTGAGCACACATCCTTCTTTTGTACCTCTCTCCTAAGCGGGGAAAGTTCTGCCGCTACTGCAACTTTCTCCAGCCTCAGTGGTACCGCTGTGAAGTGTCTGTTTTCAGGCTTTCAACAAAGTTGACACAAGCTGCATTTGATCATCTATAGCTCGAGGGGATGAATTCAGATCAAAGTCTTTCTGTGCTAATCATATACATACAAGCTACTACAGGTTGGGTTCCCAGGGAAGTGGATTGAGATGCTGAGATGGAAGGTAGTGTGCAGATTGTTCATCAAGGAGAGAAGGGGATCAACACCTGTGAGAAGGAGGGAAGGAAGCAGACGTGGGCACAGCGAGAATGGCATTTTGAGCCAGCCCTGAGAACAGCCTCTGCTGACCTCCTCTTGCTCCAGAGCTAAGACAGCTCTTTGGAGTTGGTCTGCACTGGAATAAAATTGCTGTGTCTCTGTATGCCAGTGGATGTGGGCTCCCCCAAGAAGGACTGACTTTAGTCAAGGCGATCCCTTGCAGTTGTAGCAATTCCTGAAATGACTGACAGCAAAAGTCCACCTGCTGACATCTTTCCCAGTGGCACATACCCTTTCTGAAGGCATTTCTGGGTGATGTACCTCCATATCTGTCCCACAACCCAGTCTACTTCCAATAAGCTTTCGTTGACACAGGTTTGATGGGCTTTCAAATGGAACCCACTTCAGAAAAGCAGGATATCTACTCTCAGAACTAACTCAAATTTTTGTTCAGTTGCTCACTTTTGTCCTACTCTTTGTGACCCCCATGGACTGCAGCACACTGTCAAATAGTATTCATTAATGTTCCAGGCACTGTTTTGGGTGCTAGCGGTACGTTGATGAAAAGTCACTACCCTCATTGTAGAGAGATATTTAGATCAAAAAAGCAGTCCAATAAATTAGTAACATACTTCGGTAATAGGAAGTGACTTGAAGATAGACAAAACAGGTGAGAAGATAGAATGAGTAAATAGCCAGTGAGGTGGGTACAAGATTAGGATGGAGGTCAGGACGGTCTTCTCTGAGGAGGTGACAATTCAGGAGAGACTTGTTAGTAGGCAGGGGCAAGTGGCACGAAACTCTGGAGATAGAATTAGACTTCAGGTAGAGGACAGGAAGCACAAAGGCCTCGCGCAGGACTGGGCTTTGCACATTTAGGGTCCAGCAAGGCTAGCATGGCTGGAGCAGAGACAACAGAAAGTGGGAGGGACAGGGTCAGGACTATAGGACTAGGAGCCCTGGAAAGAAATCTAGATTCCACAGAAAGGATGGTGGAGAGTTTCCAATAGGAAAGAAACACGACTGACTTTGTACTTTTGAAAAGCGTGGAGAATGAACTTAAGGTTACCAGGAAGAGGGATAAAGGGAGGGGATAGTTAAGGGGTTTGGGATCGACACATACACACTGCTGTATTTAAAATGGATAATCAACCAGGACCTACTGTGTAGCACATAGAACTCTGCTCGATATTATATGGCAGCCTGGATGGGAGGGGAGTTTGGGGGAGAATGGAGACATGTGTATGTATGGCTGAGTCCCCTCACTGTTTGCCTGAAACTGTCACAACACTGATAATTGGCTATACCTCAATACAAAATAAAAAGTTTTTAAAAAGTTCACTCAGTGGAAAATGAGCTAAGAGATTATGGAAATAAAGACTACAGGTTCAATTGTTTTAAAACTCTGATAAAATATATAAAACAAAATTTACCATTTTGAATCTTTCTTTGAGTGTACAATTTAGTGACATTAGGGACTTACACGTTGTAGCACAAGCATCACTACAATTCATCTCCAGAAGTTTTCCATCATCCCAAAGAGAAACTCTGTACCCAAACAATAACTTCACATCCCCTGTCCTTCCAGGCCCTGGTAATCAGCCTCTCGCCACTCTTTCCTTCCTGCAAACATTTACCTGCTCTAGTGTTGCCCTAATGGTCCAGGAACAAGCGAGGAGAATGGGGACAGAACATGAAATCTGGGGCAATGGGTCAGGGGACCTGCAGCCTCTACCAGACTGAGATGCAAAGTCCACTCTGAGTCCAGCCGTTATTCCTGATTGCACACTACAAGACTTTCACAGATCTTATCTTTCTCCAGACACTAGTCCAGATCTCCTTGTTTTCACCCCAAGATGTCCCCTTCTGGGGTAATCTCAGGGACAATTAGCAAGTGCATAAGCAGCATTCATGCCTGATGGCAACCTGGTGTTCCAAGGTCCATGCTTTCATGATCCTGGTCATTCTCCCTTCTGGGTCTGGCCTTGGGGTTTGTATTCTAAGAAAAACATGAAAGATAATCGTTAACAGTTTCTTAATATATGCTGGTTTTCCAGGTGCTATTTCTGTGAAATTTCTCAAGGCTGTGAAAGTACATTATTAGGAATTCCCACTACATTCTAGGTACCTCATATAAGTGGAATCATACAATATTGTCCTTTTGTGTCTAGCTTATTTCACTTAGCACAGTACTTTCAAGGCTCATCCATGTTGTAGCACATATCAAAATTTCATTCCTTTTGAAGGCTGAATAATATTCCATTATTTGTGTATACTACATTTTACTTATCTGTTCATCCAGCAGTGGACATCTGGGTTATTTTTACATTTTGGCTATTGTGAATATTGCTTCTATGAACATCTCTTCCATTTGTTGCTTTCAACACTTTTGGGTACATGTCTGGAAGTTAAATTGCTAGGTCACATGGTAATTCTATGTTTAATTTTTTGAGGAACCACCATACATACTATCTTTGACAGCCTATCATTTATATTCCCATCAGCCAATGCACAAGGGCTTCAATTTCTCCACATCCTCATCAATACTTTTTTAAAAAAGAATAATACCCATCCTTATCAATGTGAGATTTAGACATTTATAATATCCAATATGCAGGAGGGAGAGGGAGAGAGAATATGCATCTTACGGGTAGATAGACCTACTTTCTCAACTCTTCAATACTTTGAAATTAAAAATGTTCTTTTATATAATCTCATGTGCAACAAATAAATGGAAATAGACATTTGAACAAGCCATCAAGTATCTTACTGACACTAGTCCCCTCTAAGTTTAGAAATTTTTGCAACACAGATGAGTGGATAGAGGTGCCTTTAGAGGAGCAGTAAGTGGGGCTGTCATCAAGGGTCAACAGTGAGAACCCTTAGGGTGTGCTGCCTTAGTGTAGGTGAGAGATGATGATATGATTGAGACCAGGGTAGCAACAGACAGCTTAGGAAGAAGGAGCCAGATTTGAAATTTATCTTGAGAGTAGAACCAAGAGAACTTGATGATGGATTGGTTATGGGAGATGAGAGAAAGAATATTTAACACAGTCCCTAGGGTTTTGGATTGAATGACTGAATGCAGAATGCAGCTAGCTAGAGAAGGAAGATTTCAGGGGCAAAACTGAGTTGCTGGTAGAAATGGCTTGTTTTCTTTAGAACATGCTATGTTTGAGAGGTCCCTTAGACTATCAGTTGATTGTCTCAAGTAAGCAGGTGACATAAAAATGTGGGCGAGCAGAAAGCTTGGGGCTGACTTGAGCATCAAGAGCAGTTGTGTGGTATGGGGTGCCCTGGCACTTAAAGAGGTCACCTAGTGATCTAATATTCAGCTAAACCCCACAGTAGGAAGCAGAGATATACAGATTCATCACTGTGACTGCTAGAGGAGGAGTCTACTTGTGAAATCACACAAAGTATCTTTCTGACCAAAATGGATGAAACTAGAAATTAACAGCAGTAAGATAGCTGGAAAACTCACAAAATGTGGAAGCTAAACAACACACTCTTGATCACTAAATTAAAAAAGAAAACAAAAGGGAATTTTAAAAAGATATAAAGACAAATAAGGGGTGGTCCAGAGATGGTGGAAGAATAGGACGGGGAGACCACTTTCTAACCCACAAAATCATCAAAATATCATTTGAATGCTGAGCAACTTTCCCAAAACGACTTCTGAATGCTGGCAGAGGACACCAGGCACCCAGAAAGACATCCCATTCTCTAGGAAAGGAGGTAGGACAAAATATAAAAGACAAAAAGGAGAGACAAAAGAGTTAGGGATGGAGACCTGTTCTGGGGAGGGAGTCGGAAGAAGTTTCCAAACAGTAGGAAACCCTCTCACATGTGGGTCTGTGGGGAATCTCAGAGGGCAACATAACTGGGAGAGGAAATAGAAACAAAAACAAAACCCCACAGAATACACAGTTGCCAGTGGAGAAGTAGCCCAGTCACTCGCGTCTGCCACTAGCAAGCGGGAGCTGGAAAGGGAGGCGTGGGCTGCAGAATCAGGGCTTAGGGTAAGGACCGGGCCTGAATGCTAACCACATCCTCCTGGGATCCTGGATGGTAGATATCTGCCAGGATGGTCGCAGCCTGAGATGGGCTCCCCCAGAGGAGACACATGGCATACCTGAGATGGTACTCTCCTGGTAACCTGGGAAACCCAGCGGCCAGGACCAGGGAGGTGATTAAGACACATGGCCCAACTGGGACAGGGTGCTCGCCAAGCTCCTGGTGTTGCCTGAGCTGCTCAGACCTGGGAAGGGCACGAAACGCATGCCCAACAGAGTCTGTGCCCTTGTGGAGTACCTGAGAACCTGAGTGGCGTAGGCTTGGGGAGTGCACAAAATGCAGGGCCCACTTTAGACAGTGCCCCTGCAGAGCACCCTGGAGCCTGAGCAGTGTAGACCAGTGTGGACCACACACGCCGTGAGCGGGGCAAGCCCAGTGTGCTCCATCCACCGTGAACACTCCCCACACACGCCAGCGGTATTTGTTGCCAGTGTCCGTCCCTCCCCACAGCACAACCGAACAAGTGAGCCGAAATAAGTGACCACCTTTGCCCCCTTGTGTCAGGGGTGGAAATTAGACACTGAAGAGACTTGCAAACAGAGGAAGCCAAAATAAACCAAGAAGAGGGAACTGCTCTGGAGGTGACAGGTGCAACAGATGAAAACCCTGCAGTCAACACTGACAAAGCACTGGAGGGGGCCTGTAGACCTTGAGAACACGTACAAGCTGGTTAAGAAAGCTGTGGTACATATGCACAATGTAATATTACTCAGCTGTTAAAAAGAACACATTTGAATCAGTTCTAACGAAGTGGATGAAACTGCAGCCTATTATACGAAGTGAAGTAATTCAGAAAGAAAAACACCAATACAGTATATTAAGGCATATATATGAAATTTAGAAAGATGGTAATGATGACCCTATGTGCAAGACAGCAAAAGAGACAGAGAGGTAAAGAAGAGACTTTTAGTCTCAGTGGGAGAAGCTGCAGGTGGGATGATTTGACAGAAGAACACTGAAACATGTATATTACCATATGTGAAAGAGATGACCAATCCAAGTTTGATGCATGAAGCGGGGCACTCAAAGCTGGTGCAGGGGGATGACCCAGAGGGACAGGATGGGAAAGGAGGCTGGGGGGTGGGGTGGATTTGGAATGGGAGGGGACACATGTACACCCATGGATGATTCATGTCATTGTATGGCATAAACCACCACCATACTGTAATTAGCCTCCAATTAAAATAAATTAATTTTTAAAATATATTTTTATTTATTTATTTTTACTTTATTCTACATTACAATACTGTATTGGCTTTGCCATACACTGACACGAATCAGCCACAGGTGTACACGAGCTCCCAATCCTGAAACCCCTTCCCACCTCCCACCCCATATCATCTCTCTGGATCATCCCCGTGCTCCAGCCCCAAGCATACTGCATCCTGCATCGAACATAGACTGGCGCTTCATTTCCTACATGATAGTATACATGTTTCAATGCCATTCTCCCAAATCATCCCACCCTCTCCCTCTCCCTCAGAGGCCAGAAGTCCATTCTATATCTCTGTGTCTCTTTTGTTGTCTCACATACAAGGTCATCATTACTAAGAAGAGCCCTGGAGAAGGAAATGACAGTCCACTCCAGTACGCTTGCCTGGAGAATCCCATTGACAGGGGAGCTTGGAGGGCTACAGTCCACAGGGTTGCCAAGAGCCGGATACAACTGAGCAACTGAGCAAGCACACACACATAGACCTTTACAGGCTTACGAAATACTCAATTAGAATGCAGCCTGGTAACCCTAGCTATCAAGTACTACTCCTGTTATGTGTCAGAATTTGATTTGAACTTCATTTGCATCAAATTTTAAACCTCAAGATGGCTTCCCTACACTGTATGGCATGTTGGCATGAAAACTACTTCATTGTTAACTATACAAGAATTTATGGATTGTAACCTTTTAGAGAAAGAAAGCACCAGAAAGAGTGCTTTCTTTCTCTAAAACCTCATAATTTATTCAGAACAAAAACAATGGAATTGTCTGAGGGAGATGGATATTTGTCTTAAACACTGACAATTAGGAGAGATGCAATTATAAGGAAAGTGACTTCCATTTGGAAAAGATGATGACACATACCACCCTGTTAATCCAAAGAAGATAAATAGTACATTGTGATAAAGAAAACAAAGTATATGAAATCTTGACTATTTTTCTGCAAAGAAAGTACACATATTTTTTTCAAAGTTAAGATGAAGCAAAATAATGTCATTTTCTTAGTGAAAGAAAACTAGCATAATTGTCAGATTTCCAAATTCACGCTGTTATCTGTGTTGGTACTGGGCTCACAGGCCCTGGCGCCTTTCCTTGACTTGGATGAGAGCCTGTGCTTGGCTGTAGACCTTGCTAAGCAGCGTTTGAGGAAATCCCACCCTGGTACTCCACAAAGCCTCTGGTTCTCATCCCATCCAAGTTTCCACTAACTAAGCTTGTTAAAGTTGCATTTAGCATTCCTCAGCAAGCAATGGCCTGCATTTCTCCAGAGTTCAGCCTCAGAAAGAGCTGCCTGCACCTGTACTTTCAGTTCTTTTCTCTGAAGTGTGGGTGGTTTTTTCCCATTACATCCAAATTGAAAAGATTTCTTCCCATTTGAGAAAGAAAAATAAATCACTTCTGTCTCATCTACCGTAGTTCAGTACTATGCTGCAAGTGCTTAGAAAATTTTCTCTAGAACAAATGGAACTGTTAACTCTTTAAATGTTATGAAGGTACAAGGAAACACAAAATTTCCTTCCTGGAATTTTCCAGAGACTCTATTGAACATAATTGTAAATCAACACATCCTTTTGTTCAGTACCTCAATCCCAGGTGAGTTAGTGTTAGGAAGACTCCATTCAGTGGTGAAAGTGATAGTCACTCAGTCATGTCCGACTCCTTGCAACCCCATGGACTATGCCACGCCAGGCTTCCCTGTCCATGGAATTCTCCAGGCAAGAATACTGGAGTGGGTAGTCATTTCCTTCTCCAGGGGATCTTCCCAACCCAGGGATTGAACCTGAGTCTCCTGCATTGCAGGCAGATGCTTTACCATCTGAGCCACCAGGGAAGCCCCCAGTCAGTGGTGTTTGTTTTAAAAAGCAGAGTAAAGCTGTAGATATAGTATCAAATCTCATGTAACAGTTTAGTCACTAACTTAACATTGCTTAACAAGTCCTTATTGACCAGCTAAGGAAAATTCTATCTTTTGTAGGCACTGTAGAATTTTTATAGTACTGCTACCTAAGAGCAGGATGGTCCACTGAAGTCATTCAGAGTTTAAGTAGACTGTACATGCAGAAGTGGAGGCCAGAGGTCATGTTTGTCTTTTATATATGTTGGACGTTAGCCAACGTTTCATACTCCAAGAGAAGCGGATCACAAGGACACCTTCTGTGTTCCTCACTGCTCACACGTTACATCAAATGTCAGGGAAAGTACACAAGCTTGAAGATTCATTATACTGTACCTGCAAGTTTCAGAGAAGACGTATTCTGATTTTCGTTAAAAAAATAAATTTAAAAAGCCTTCCATATTATATATGACCTGACTCCAAGAGGAAAGCCAACCCTAGACCTTGAGAAAAGGTGTGCAGAAATAGTGATATGATAAATAACGATTCTAGCCTGACTTTGACTTCGTATTCAAGTTAGATCTAAAATGACCTTGTAAATCAGTCACCAAGTATTTATTTAGCATTTACAGGAAAGTGCATTGCACATGACACTGTCAGCTGGAAATCTGACACATCACAAAAGGCTTTTCTCTGTTATCATTACTTTGATCAGATGGGGAGTCAACTCATAAACACAGTATACACATTGCCAAATCACCTGAAATGCAAGCTTATGTCCAGGAGACACAAAATCTTCCTAGTTGATTCAAATGGCAGCCAACTCTGAGCATTACTACTCTTCTCCAAGTCCAGGCAGGGACCAGAGTCAAAGGGTTTTAAGCAGAGACGAGAAGTTTTGCTTGTGTACCCAAGTTCTGGCTGGAACGAGGAGAAGAAATTTGAGGGGGAGCATTTACTAAAGCTAAGAAGACCTGTGAGAGGGCACTTGAAGTAGCTCTGCCAAGAAATGCTAAGGGTTTGAGTGCATGTCACAACAAAAAATAATAACAGGTAATTATTAGGGAAAGTCAGCAGGATTTGGTGATCAGGGGGACATATATGAGGCAGTAGAGAGGAAGAAAGAAATGCCTGTGGTTCCCAGGTTTCCCACCCTTGTACATTGTCCATGGATTTATCCTAATTTTCTTAGGATTTATGGAGCCTTCAACAGCCAACATATACACACACACTAGAGGAAAGACTTCGGCTGTTTTGTCTGGAAGGGGACACACTTGGTCTTGGGGGAGAGTTAGAGGAGGCCATGGGGGAAGATGGAGACTTTGGTGCCTGTGCAGCCTCCAAGAGTGGGTGCCTGACAGATGGTTGAAAAGCTATCTGAGCTGAAGTCTAACCTGAAAATAAACAGTCATTAGCAAGCAGCCAGCCATCTTGGTAATACAAATCATGATGTTCCAGAATGCCCTCTGTTTGTATAAGTTAATTTCTTAACTTCCAGTCCCAGCAAACTGGTCTGAACTTGTTAAGAAAAAAGTTTTTTTTAATTCAACCACAATTTTTCTTGTCCTGTTACAAGTTCTCTTTTAGAAGTATGAAGAGCACATCTAGAAATATATACTGTAATCCATTAAAAAGTGTCCACTTATGGATCATGTGTTTCTGGACTTTTTTCAATAAACCACAACCTATAGGATCCCTTATATGTAGATGGCACTCTTTTTTAATTGTTTTACTATTACTATCTAGTGGGGTTTTTTATAAATTTAATTTTAATTGGAGGATAATTGCTTCACGATACTGTGTTGGTTTCTGCCATATATCAGCATGAGTCAGCCACAGGTATACATACGTCCCCTCCCTCTTGAACCTTCCTCCTACCTCCCACCCCATCCCATCCCTCTAGACTGTTACAGAGTTTGAGTCCCTGAGTTAGACAGAAAATTCCCATTGGCTATCTGTTGTTATATACGGTGGTGTGTGTTTCCATGCCACTCTCTCCATTCGCCCCACCCTCTCCTCCCCGACTGTGTCCATAATTCTGTTCTCTACGTCTGTCCCATTGCTAGGTGACACTCTAGTTTGCTCCCTTTTTCTATACATCATGTGTCATCCAGTTTTTAGAAAAGTTCTTCCAAATGAGGAAACTCAAGCTCAAATTGCTGAGACGACCTGACCAAACTGATGCTGTTATTAAATGAAGGATGCAGGACTCGTGTTCACTTCTTCTGACCCCTAAGCTAGGGCTCTTGACCAAGTGGTAACTGGGCTTCAACACGTCCCATCCTGTAACCACCACCACAACCACCACGTCAGGCTCGCTAAATCAAACTTTGTAGACTCTGATTACTTCAATATTCTGAAAGGCTGGTGAAAACTCTACTTAAATGTCAGGGCACTATGGGAAAATGGATACTCCCAAGAATTTAAAGTTCAGTACCAGAGTGGGCTCCTGGCTCAAGACCCAGAGAAGAAAGCCTGGCTCTGAGAAATTCTTTCATCCCTCCATGATTTAATTTTGATCAAAATTTTGTCTCATGTATATGAGAAAAGCAACTCCTGCTGCAGTTCTTTTAACTGCCAAGCATATTCATTTTCGTTCATTTGTTCTCTCTCTTAGCAAAAGGTCAGAGTTAATCAAAGAAGATGGTATCCATGCTCAGTCTGAAATTATTAAAGACCTCAGAGATCTGCTGCTGCAATCTCTGAACTGCAAAGCCCCCACTTGTTCTCCAGGAACAAAGAAAAGATGAGTCAATCGACCCTGTACACAGCTTCGATTGTTTTTGTGGAGAACAATTTATTATTATCTCCAGTCTCGGGTAGCTGTCATCTGCCTGGGGGTTATGATGAATAGGGTATGTAGAAGTGTGGGCCTCAGGGAGTTAGCCAGTGATTCAGATCTATTGGAAGGTCACATCTCATTTTTTATGCCTCATTGAAAATCTGAAGTGTTAACAGTGTAGGCTTACCCCCAAACAGCCTTGCAGGCCTTACCACAAGTTACATTTTTATTATTAAATTTAGTACAATATTTAATAATAAAACAAGTATATTCAGAACTCAAAGCCTAGTTTCTTGAGAATTTAAGTTACTTACAAACTTTATTATATTACAAATACAGAAAAGTTTAGAAATAATGGTAAGAGGTTTCTGACTAATGATTGGACCCTCTTACAAGCTAATTTAATTTACATTCTTTATATTTAACCCGCATTTATAAATTTAACATTTTTGAGTTCCATACATAGAATACTTTCATTCAAATGCTATGAGCCATGCCCAGTATGAGGGAACCTGGGAAATACATTCTCTGTGTAGGTGACTATGGGTTCAGCTAAAACTTGCATAGGTCTATTTTTTTTAATACTTTATTCTACATTACAATACTGTATTTGTTTTGCCATGCATTGACATGAATCAGCCACAGGTGTACACGATCTCCCAATGCCGAAGCCCCCTCCCACCTCCCACCCCATATCATCTCCCTGGATCATACTGTGCACCAGCGCCATGCATCCTGTATCCTGTATTGAACATAGACTGGCACTTTGTTTCTTACATGATAGTATACATGTTTCAATGCCATTCTCCCAAATCATCCCACCCTCTCCCTCTCCCTCAGAGTCCAAAAGTCCATTCTATACCTCTGTGTCTCTTTTGTTGTCTCACATAGAGGGTCATCATTACCATCTTTCTAAATTCCATAGATATGTGTCAGTATACTGTATTGGTGTTTTTCTTTCTGGCTTACTTCACTCTGTATAATCGGCTCCAGTTTGGCCACAGCAATCAGAGCAGAAAAAGAAATAAAAGGAATCCAAATTGGAAAAGAAGAAGTAAAACTCTCACTGTTTGCAGATGACATGATCCTCTACATAGAAAATCCTAAAGACTCAACCAGAAAACTACTAGAGCTAATCAATGAATATAGTAAAGTTGCAGGATATAAAATCAACACTCAGAAATCCCTTGCATTCCTATACACTAATAATGAGAAAGTAGAAAAAGAAGTTAAGGAAACAATTCCATTAACGATTGCAACGAAAAGAATAAAATACTTAAGAATATACCTACCTAAAGAAACTAAAGACCTCTATATCTAAAACTATAAAACACTGATGAAAGAAATCAAAGAGGACACTAATAGATGGAGAAATATACCATGCTCATGGGTCAGAAGAGTCAATATAGTGAAAATGAGTATACTACCCAAAGCAATCTACAGATTCAATGCAATTCCTATCAAGCTACCAGCAGTATTTTTCACAGAACTAGATCAAATAATCTCAAGATTTGTATGGAAATACAAAAACAAAACCTCAAATAGCCAAAGCAATCTTGAGAAAGAAGAATGGAACTGGAGGAATCAACTTGCCTGACTTCAGGCTCTACTACAAAGCCACAGTCATTAAGACAGTATGGTACTAGCACAAAGACAGAAATATAGATCAATGGAACAAAATAGAAAGCCCTGAGATAAATCCACACACCTATGGACACCTTATCTTCGACAAAGGAGGCAAGAATATACAATGGAATAAAGACAGTCTCTTTAACAGGTGGTGCTGGGAAAACTGGTCAACCACTTGTAAAAGAATGAAACTAGACACCACAGACAAAAATAAACTCAAAATGGATTAAAGATCTAAATGTAAGACCAGAAACTATAAAACTTCTAGAGGAAAACATAGGCAAAACACTCTCTGACATAAATCACAGCAGGACCCTCTATGATCCACCCCCAGTATAATGGAAATAAAAGCAAAAATAAACAAATGGGATCTAATTAAAATTAAAAGCTTCTGCACAGCATAGGTCTATTTTTAAAAGGGAAAAAGAGACTATTTGCTAAAGAGACATGAGTAGTCTCTGCCACATCTGTGTTGTCTCTGATAAGTTAGGCGCACAGCTGAATTACACAGGAGCCTCAAGCACATATAAACTCAAGATACAGCCCTGGCCTCAGTGCAAGTTTCCTAGGTGATTGCATCTTTGTGGTCAAATGGTTATGTAGAGGTTCATGCTATAGGAATGTACTGCCAAGGGATACAATTCTGTCATGTGTTTCAACTCTATGTAATAAACTATATTTACAGTGGGGTTTTTTTTCCAGAAATATCTCCATATAGGTTCTTGAATGCTGAGGATTTTTATACTCATTCCTCTGTGATCCTCTGTATTCAGAACATTAGTTTAGGGGAGCTAAGAAGAGGAAAATTAGAAAATCAAAATGAGATCACAGTTCACTTAAAAAACAAAACTCTGCATTAAAGTATTTTTGATTCTCTCTTTTTTTTTACTTATTTTTTTCCTGAAGTATAGTTGATTTACAATGTTGTACCAGTCTTTGCTGTACAGCAAAGTGATTCAGTTATACACATATAGACATTCATTTTTATCTTCTTTTCCATTATAGTTTATCATGGGATGCAGAATATAGTTTCCTGTGCTGTACAGTAGGACCTTGTTGTTCATCCATCCTATACTTAATTGCTGTTGTTCAGTAGCTTAAGTCATGTCTGACTCTTCGGGACCCCATGGACTGCAGCGTGCCAAGTTTCACTGCCCTTCATTGTGCTGGAGCTCCTCAAGCTCATGTCCATTGAGACAATGATGCCATCCAACCATCTCATCCTCTGTCGCCCCCTTCTCCTCCTGCCCTCAGTCTTTCCCAGCATCAAGGTCTTTTCCAATGAGTTGCCTCGTCACATCAGGTGGCCAAAGTATTGGAGCTTCAGCTTCAGCATCAGTCCTTCCCTTGAATATTCAGGATTGCTTTCCCTTTGGATTGACTGGTTTGATCTCCTTACTGTCCAAGGGACTCTCAAGAGCTATTTTACATCTACTAATCCCAAATTCCCAGTCCTTTCCTCCTCCTGCACCTTGGCAAACAGGTCTGTTTTCTATGATTGTGAGTTTGTTTCTACTTTGTGTATATGTTCATTTGAATTAACACACGTAAGTAATATCATGGATTAGATTCCACATATAAGTGACTATTCATTGTTGTTCAGTCATTAAGTCACATCCGACATTTTGCAACCTCATGGACTGCAGCATTCCAGGCTTCCCTGTCCTCTATTTCCTGAAGTTTGCTCAAATTCATGTTCATTGAGTTGATGATGTTATCTAATATATGGTATTTGTCTTTCTGACTTACTTTGCTTATTTTTGATGAAGGCTATTTCTACCTGCTTAACTCAGGCTATGGAAGGAAAATTTGCATAGACTATGACTGAGTTAGGTTCATAGCTATATACATTTAACAACAAATCAGATTTGAACCAGAACAATCAGCTTATCTTATTAAGGTCTTCAATATTTTCTGAAAGATCACATTTCCAAACACCTACTTAGCTTAAGGCATTGTTTTTCTCCCATAAACATTGCTTGACACTTGAAAAAGTTATTTCTTTTTGATAGCTTAATAAATCTTTAGCCTTTCCTATATCAATAGCCTGAGCTCACATGTAGAAAGGACGATTGAGAAAGGCAAGAAGGAATAATGTGAGGGTAAATGATAATACCACAATCTCATTTCCTCACCTTTATCACAAATAAGTCTTTGTTTTCAAAAATACAAATTATTTTGCACTACTTTTCATTATCCCTGCAAATTCTTGAAACTATCTACCAGGTAAAAGTCATTTTCCTATCATCATAGAAATAGGTATTTTATATTAGATTATTCACAGAGGTTTTGCTACTATTTTAGAATTTTAAATGTCATACAATTAAAAATCACAACTTGCTCTGTTAAAAAAACTTTTTTTCTGTTAAAAAATATTTCTATGTCAAGCTAGAGATAGAGAGCCATTGCTTTTAATGTTTTATTTTGTTTCCTTCCCAAGTAGTTGAGCATGAGTGTTTAGATTTACGTTTCCTGTGTCCCATTGCTGGTTTTCAGGGTTTTTTTCATTTGTGTAGTGAGCACAGAAGGAGGAAGAACCGTTAGAGCTAGAAAAAGAATGGATTCAGCTTTTGCCCTGGGTGAGTGTCAGGGAGTCTAGAAATTGCTCATAGGATTGTCTGAATGAACATGTTTCCATTTTCTTTTAATATTTGTTTGTTTGGCTTTGCCAGGTCTCAGTGGCAGCATGAGGACTCTTTCCTTGCAGTGTGCAAACTCTCAGTTGCAGCACGTGGGATCTAGTTCCCTAACCAGGAAGCAAACCTGGGCCCCTGCATTAGCAGTGCAGAGTCCCAACCACCAGACCACTAGGGAAGAATCCTGATTCCAGTTTTTGAGGAGAAGCTTCAAAAATTTTCGCTGCTACCTGTGACCCAAAACAGGTTGACATCTGCAGTTACTATTGCTTCTCTCAGTTCTTGAGGATGTTACTGCACCTCTAAGGAAGCAATGTCTTTGTTCCCTGTCTCCCTTCTCTACCTCTGGGGGTGTGGTGGAGGCTGGGAGAAGGCCAAGACAGGAGTGTTGGCTGTGGACAGAGAAGGGTGTGGTGGCCCATCTGCTCCACCTGGGCCCCTCCATGACATTTCTGCACTCAGTCCTGAAGGGCCTCTGTTTGTTAACAGTGTGTGTTGCAGTAGGGAAAACTCCACCTTGCCCTCTTCCCATCAAGATGTCTATTTTAGATAGCGATTTCATAGAGTAATACGTACAATTCCTGAAATCTTAGCTTCCTGGGAACAAAAGCCATCTTTCCTCCTTTCAGGACTCTGCAGGCCTGCAGTGTGCCTCATCTCTCGTAGGTCCCCATGAAAGCGAAAGTGACAGTGAAGTCGCTCAGTCATGTCCGACTCTTTGCAACCCCATAGACTGTAGCCTACCAGGCTCCTCTGTCCACAGGATTTTCCAGGCAAGAGTATTGGAGTGGGTTGTCATTTCCTTCTCCAGGGGATCTTCTCAACCCAGGGATCGATCTCAGGTCTCCTGCATTGCAGGCAGACACTTTACCATCTGAGCCACCAGAGACCTAGTAGGTTCCCATAGAGGTTTATTAAATTGAATTAAGCCTAAGGATAGATATTTTTTATACTGTGTGTTTATCAAGTCACTTGGGATTTATATAAAATCCTGTTTCTCCAATTTGCTAAACAAGTGAAATTTTCCTTGGACTTCAAGTACTGTACAAAGCAACAATTCAATTAAATCTAGCAACAAAATTTCCCGTGGACAAAAAGGACGTTCATTCCCACTAACATTCTTTTCACCTAACACAAGAATTAGCCCTATACATGCTAGGTTTATTTTATAATTCTACATATGTGGACATGTCCAGAAAAAGAATAGCCCACAGAAAATGGCCAGCTCTTGATCAATAAAGATTTGAATCAAGAGATATTTATATTTTATTACTGGTTGTAGTTGATGTTTAACATGATACATTCACCTAAGTTTACATATTTAATTGCTTTTATTCTTGTAGCTTCTTCTAAGAGTGCAAAGACTTTGAATAAGTGAAATTTAAATAAAATATCCTAATCCTGAGTAATTGATAAGGAAATAACAGAAGGAAATTAAAAGGGATGAAAGTATACATAACCCAATGCTTTATCTTATCTCCAAGATGTTTATTTATTCTATTTGATCTCACCACAAATATTTGCTGAGCCCTGTGGAGACCTCTGTGCCAAACACAGAAGCACAATGATGGATGAGACAGAGATTGTGCACCCAAAGTGTGGGACACAAATAACTAAAAATATTGAAACCATAGAAATAGAGAATTGAATGCTAGTTGCCAGGGGCTGAGGAGTGGGGGACATGGCACATGTTGGTCAAAGGTTGCAACTTCCTAGTGCAAGAGGAATAAGTTCTGGGGACCAGCATGGTGCGTAAGGTTGGCAACACTGTATTACACACTTGAAAGTTGCCATGACAGTAGCTTTAATGTTCTCACCATGACAACAACAGAATGGTAATTACATCAGGTGAGTGATGTGTTAATTAAACTTATTGCAGCAAACACTTTGAAATATATACAGATATAAAAGCATCACACTATATATCTTAAACTTACGTATGTTACATGTTAAATGTATCTCAAGAGCATTGGGGGAGACAAGGATTTATCCAAGTCATCTGCAAACATTTTGATTCTGTTCTGAATAGCTCATATTTACCACCAACTAACCCCATCCCACTTGCCAAACATACACATACCTTGAAATTTATGTACTCATAACTTGGCCTTCTAAATATTTCAAGCATTAAGATTTAATTTCATGACTACATACTAATGAAAACCACCCAAAAAATGAAAACCACCCTCACTACCCTTGCCACCCAATGACCCCACTCCCGCTATGTTCCTCTGGAAAACAGTCTGCTGCTGCTGCTGCTAAGTCGCTTCAGTTGTGTCTGACTCTGTGCGACCTCCTAGACGGCAGCCCACCAGGCTCCCCCGTCCCTGGGATTCTCCAGGCAAGAACACTGGAGTGGGTTGCCATTTCCTTCTCCAGTGTGTGAAAGTGAAAAGTGAAAGTGAAGTCGCCCAGTTGTGTTGGACTCCTAGCAACCCCATGGACTGCAGCCCACCCGGCTCATCCATCCATGGGATTTTCCAGACAAGAGTACTGGAGTGGGGTGCCATTGCCTTCTCCAGGAAAACAGTCTAGGATTGTTCAGTTCTCAATTCAATCATTCAAATCACCACTTCAATTCTCAGGATTGTCAAGAAAGGCTTCTGCCTTCAGACAACAGCCAAGAGATGTTTTGGAAGTTTAATGGGGTAAAGTTTTAGGAAGAAGAAATCAAAACTTTATTTTAAAATGCATATGTAGTTTTTAATTTCTATTTAAAATTTAAGTGCACATTTACACTGCAATAAAAAGGACACCTAAATGTCCAGCAATAGGAGAATAGTTAAATAAACATTGATATCTACCTGTATATATGAAGAAACTAGGTTACAGTTAAAAATTATTTAGAACAACATTTAATGATATAGGAAAATATAAAATACATGAAAAATTAAGGAAAGAAGCAAACCACAAAGCAGAATATATGGTATAATTGCATTAATTTAAGAGTATGTATACAAACAGAAAAAGATTTAAATGTAAATATCAAAAGTGATAGAATTGTGAGGGATTTTTATTCCTGTATACCTTTATGTAGTTTGCAAATTTTTAAACACAAATATGTGGTTGCTGTTTAAATTATAAAGGTCAAAATTGTTTAGAAAACAGAAGGAAAAGTTTTTCTGCAGCCTACTCAATCTGAAAAATTATTACTTTACAATCTCATATTTGACTCAGAAAAAATGGAGTTGCTGTAGGTCAAGGTAGAGGGAGTTAATATTTTTTCCTCTTTCTTTAAGTGAGACCATTCAGTTCAGTTCAGTTCAGTTCAGTCACTCAGTCGTGTCCGACTCTTTGCGACCCCATGAATCGCAGCATGCCAAGCCTCCCTGCTCATCACCATCTCCCGGAGTTCACTCAGACTCCATCGAGTCATTGATGCCATCCAGCCATCTCATCCTCAGTCGTCCCCTTCTCCTCCTGCCCCCAATCCCTCCCAGCATCAGAGTCTTTTCCAATGAGTCAACTCTTCGCATGAGGTGGCCAAAGTACTGGAGTTTCAGCTTTAGCATCATTCCTTCCAAAGAACACCCAGGGCAGATCTCCTTCAGAATGGACTGGTTGTATCTCCTTGCAGTCCAAGGGACTCTCAAGAGTCTTCTCCAACACCACAGTTCAAAAGCACCATTATTCTAAGAAAATTCTCTACCCTAGAGTGCCCCCTTTCCTTGTCTCTCTCCTGATGTAAAAGAAGGAGAGCCTCCCCCAAAGAACTTAGTAACATCTTTGGGCCATTCACTCCCCAAGGGTCCAGTTTCCAACTACGCTTCCTTAGCCTCAGAACCCACATAGAATAGCCTCTTTAGTTCAGAGACAAGGACATATGTCTTCAGGTAAAATTTATATTAAGGAAATACAGAAACCTCTAGGGGATTACATGTGCCCCTTAGAGTTAAACAGCTATTATGCAAGGTGAAAACCTCCCATATACCTTGCACTGCTTATTTTATTATTATTAATTTTTACTGGAGTATAGATGCTTTACAATGTTGTGTCAGTTTCTGCTGTACAGCAAAGTGAATCAGCTATATGTATGCATATATCTCTCTCTTTTTCGGATGTCCTCCCCATTGAAGTCACCAGAGAGCGTTGAGTAGAGTTCCCTGTGCTATAGATTAGGTCCTCATCAGTTATGTATTTTATACATATTAGTGTATATATGTTAATCCCAATCTCCCAATTCACCCCACCCTTCCTTCCACTCTTGGTATCCATATATTTGTTCTCTACCTGTGTCTCTATTTCTACTTTGCAAATAAGTTCATCTGTACCATTTTCTGGGCTTCTCTGGTGGCTCAGCTGGTAAAGAATCCACCTGCAATGCAGGAGACCTGGGTTTGACACCCTGGAGAAGGGAACAACTACCTATTCCAGTATTCTGGCCTGGAGAATTCCATGGACTATATAGTCCATGGGGTCGCAAAGAGTCAGACGTGACTGAGTGACTTTCACTTTCACCATTTTCTAGATTCTATTATACATATAAGCACTATTACATGATACTTGCTTTTCTGATTTACTTTACTTTGTGTGACAGTCTCTAAATCCATCCATCTTTCTCCAAACGGCACAATTTCATTCCTTTTTATAGCCGAGTAACATTCCATTGTATATATGTACCACATCTTCTTTATCCATTCATTTGTCAGTGCACATCTAGGTTGCATCCATGTCCTGGCTATTGTAAGTACTGCTGCAATGAACATTGGGATGCATATGTATTTTTGAATTATGGTTTTCTCCAGGTATATGCCCAGAAGTGGGATTACTGGGTCATATGGTAGTTCTACTTTTAATTTGGACTGCTTTAATTCCGTCTTCCTACTTTACGGAGAGCTACCTTATCCTCTTAACTATCAATGCCTTCCTGTAAACTGAAACACCTGCCCGAAAACTTAACCCATGGATAACAGAATATGCATGTCTTTATTGTGCATTGGTCCTAGTCTAGGGAATGATTGTTCTAGGTGATAGGAATTCAGCATTCCCAAAGCAAAATTTGGGAAAGGGCTACATCATTTGTTTATCAAAAAGTTATTCCAGCAAAAAGGGACTGCCTTCCCAGTAGGACCCCTTGGATTATACACATCCCTGTGACCTAACATCAAGTACAGAAATACTTACTTGGGAGTTAATTTTTCTTATTGTATTATTTCTAGATGATTTTCTTCCTGATTTTACCTATCTCCTACTCTTTTTTCTTCCTTCTAGTTGCTTAGCCAGTGATCAATTTCTGAGACTTTTCTAAAAGCTACCTGTTATGGATTGGTATTTCCCTAAATATTGTCTGCTCTGGGTACAAGAGCATCTTTATTAGAAAAAGAAAATCTCCAAGTCTAATGGGAATAGATTCCTAATGATAGAATTCTGGATGCTGTGAAAGTTGAGGTGGTAGAAATATGTTTCAAGTAGGAGGTCTTCTTTTACTCCCTCAAAGCATTCCTCTTTGGAAACTCTTGGATCTGCCAGCAAGTCAAGTTTCTGCCCCAACCTTGGAATCATAAGTGCCTTGAGCTATTTTTCTAGCAGGAATAAGTCTGAGTTGACTCAGCTCCTGTCTTGGTGGTCCAGCTTGTGAC
This sequence comes from Nanger dama, assembly GCA_917880005.1. Taxonomy (NCBI): domain Eukaryota; kingdom Metazoa; phylum Chordata; class Mammalia; order Artiodactyla; family Bovidae; genus Nanger; species Nanger dama. The sequence goes on from CAKJTW010000007.1 coordinate 47,570,316, forward strand.
CAGTCATGGTCAGCTGTTAAGACCAAAAGCATGCACATAATTTCATCTCCCTGGGGATCTCTGGATGCACCTGCACTCAGGAAAATGCCAACATTATTTATCTCTCTGAGAAGTTTGATTTTCCCACAACTTTGAGTTAAATGACTTAACTGCAATGTAAATATCTGTGGATTAACCTGGATGCATTCTAGTACTGCCACATTCCTTGTTAGGTAAACTGTCCTATCACAGACCTTGCAGGGCACCCAGCATAAGATCAATGAAACAGTAGGAGACCTAGGAATCTCTATTAAGGAGAAAGATCAGATTTGTACTTATTTTTCATTTATTTTTCTATTCATTAAATATCTTTACTGAGAGCTTGCTTGTGTCAGAAATTGTTCTAGGTGATAGAAATTCAGCAATACAGTGAGGGGGCTGGTGAGGAAAATATCCCTGCTCTAATGGGATTCCCATCAAGTGAGGGGAAACAGATGATGACAAAGTAAACAAGCAAAATATGTATACACTGTTGGTGACAACTGCTACTGTCAATGAAAAAAATTGCAAAACCTAAAAGTTGAGAATTTGCTTCCCTAATGGCTCAGATGGTAAAGAATCTGCCTGCAATGCAGGAGATCTGGGTTCAGTCCCTGGGTTGGGAAGATCCCCTGGAGAAAGAAATGGCAACCCACTCCAGTGTTCTTGCCTGGAGAATCCCATGGACAGAGGAGCCTGGCAGACTACAGTCCATGGGGTTGCAAAGAGTTGGACACGACTGAGTGACCAACACTTTAAAGTTGAGAATTATGTTTTATTTAGGTACCTTACTGTTTACTGAGAAATATAGCCTGGAATAACAGTCTCTCAGAAATCTCTGAGGGACTGTTCCAAAGACATAAGGAGGAGTCTGGAAATATAGGGAGGTTTTCTGGACAAAAGGAAAAAACCATCTAGCCAAACATCAAAAAATTATTACTAATCCCAAAAAGCAGACTTTCAAGTTAATGATTTTAGAGCCTTTCTGTGTATGGCAAGATGCAAGTGTCTGGCTTGTTGAAACCATTCTATAATATGCATCTTAACCATCTAAGAGCCAGGTAGAAGAGGAGGTAAGTGAGGTCAGGGGCCACAGCCGCACTGACCATGTCAGGATTCAGGATTTGTTCTGAGACACGTGAGAAGTTAATGAGCCAATGAGACACACTCATTTTAACAGCACCTCTCTGACTGTTGTATTGAATATAAGCCACAGCAAGGCAAGGGCCAAAGATTAGAGATCAGATAGAAGACTTTTGCAAAAATCCTGACAAAAAGGCTGATTAATTGGGTCACGATGGGTCAGTGGAAGTGGCAGAAGTATCAAAACTGCTCAATTAAACATGCCATTTATTTATCATTGTACCAAAGAAGAAAATGTTTGTTCCTCTCCCCCTTGCCCAACTCAGAAGAGAACCCGAAGAGGCTTTTTGCTAATTGAATGAATAGTTACATAATCAGCAAAGCAATAGTCAAAGGGTTAACTACTAGAAGGTCAGTCAGTGAATTTAAATGCATAACAACAAACACATGAAGAGTGACTTATTTTCCATATCCAGTAAGTAAACAATATTGTAGACTCAAGGTTAAGGGCTATGTAACAATAAATCTTTATTAGTTAAACTAGAGTGCCTCAGAAATTTCTTGCAAATAAACTAGCCAGCATTCATTTATGGTGACGAGACCAAGAAAAGATGTAAATCTAGCAAAAAAAAATCTTCACTGCAATTTGCCCAGTGTTTATATTCTGGGTGTCTTTAGTGTGGTTGATTCATAGATCGACTACAGACTTTTCCCCTAACTTTAGAGGAGATGGAAAAGGTAGCTGTTTGAGAACACAGAACACCTGGGCCTTAGAGTCTCTAGCCATTTAAGGTTCTTTCTTCCACAGCCAGTTGACTTGAGTGGTTTCTGTCATCGACTCAAACACAATCCCAGGCTGAGTCAGAAAATGTGGGGCTCATCCTTCCTAGTTCTATTTCTGGCCATGAGAAGCACTCCCGATAGGGATAATGATCAATAGACCAACTGGATTTTCCCTTTGGGAATTCAAACTGGGGGACTAAGAAAGACTAGGTCAAAAGGAAAGTACAGAAGTAGGGGAAAGGACAGGAGCCAAGCTACATTGGGGGGAACCAAAGCGCAGACAACTGTGGGGACTCCTGACCAGCCCCAGGGCTGGTCTCCCCAGGCTGCCATTGTTCAGTCCCTATTTGCAGATTTCTCCCCTTTTATTGCCTTAGGAATTCTTACTTGAGTCTTCCTGAATGAGGTGGCTCTTTGCAACCAAAAGTGCCTCCATGGAGACTAAGAAAAAGAGTATTGAGGCTTATTTCTAATTTATAATGGTAGGATACTTAAAGGAAAAAAATTCTTTATCTTTAAAACTTGCATCAGTATACACATTGAGCTGTATACTAGGAGAGATTTTTCTGGGAGCGGTCTGGCCTTGCTATAAACATCAAATGATATCTACACAGTGCCTGCTCCAACATCTGGTTAGAAACAAGTCTATAGCCACCATGAAACTGAAAAAAGGCAACTCAATCCTTCTTTCCCTCAGAAGCACTGTAAGCAATTTAACTGCACTCTAGAAATTATCTTCTTCATGAACCATGTGGCCTTCTGAGTAAAACTCTTGACTGGTGATAAATGTGATGTAAATAATAATGCTATAAGCTACTATTTACAGTACTTAGTATATGTCAGGCTCTGTACTGAGAGCTTTATGTATGTTATTGTAATTAAATCTCACTGTGGTAGCCATGCGTTCTGGGAAACAAACTCACTCAGAAGGACAATGCAGATAGCGGAGTGCAGTTTATTACACCAGTGGGCCCAAGGCAGAGTCTCCTCTTAGCCAAGGACCCTGAACAGGTTTTTTGTGAAAACCTTATATACCCTAAGTGTACATGCCCAACCCACCTCCCCAAATTACCTGAAACTAGTCTTAGCAAAGGAAAAGAAAGATACAATCAAAGTTAACCCTTGATTCATATGCCTTAAGCCTAGGTGAACTTAACTGAATCAGGTCAGTCGTTCAGTTGTGTCTGACTCTTTGCAACGCAACGAATCACACCACACCAGGCCTCCCTGTCCATCACCAACTCCCAGAGTTCACCTCCCAGAGTTCACCCAGACTCATGTGCACCAACTCCGTGATGCCATACAGCCATCTCATCCTCTGTCGTCCCCTTCTCCTCCTGCCCCCAATCCCTCCCAGCATCAGAGTCTTTTCCAATGAGTCAACTCTTTGCATGAGGTGGCCAACCTACTGGAGTTTCAGCTTTAGCATCATTCCTTCTAAAGAAATCCCAGGGCTGATCTCCTTCAGAATGGACTGGTTGGATCTCCTTGCAGTCCAACGCACTCTCAAGAGTCTTCTCCAACACCACAGTTCAAAAGAATCAATTCTTCGGTGCTCTGCTTTCTTCATAGTCCAACTCTCACATCCACACATGACTACTAGAAAAACCATAGCTTTGACTAGATGGACCTTTGTTGGCAAAGTAATGTCTCTGCTTTTTAATATGCTATCTAGATCGGTCATAACTTTCCTTCCAAGGAGTAAGCATCTTCTAATTTCATGACTGCAATCACCATCTGCAGTGATTTTGGAGCCCCTCACCCCCAAAAAAAATAAAGTCTGACACTGTTTCTGCTGTTTCCCCATGTATTTCCCATAATCTGATGGGACCAGATGCCATGATCTTTGTTTTCTAAATGTTGAGCTTTAAGCCAACTTTTTCACTCTCCTCTTTCATTTTCCTCAACAGGCTCTTTAGTTCCTTTTCACTTTCTGCCATAAGGGTGGTGTCATCTGCATATCTAGGGTTATTGATATTTCTCCTGGCAATCTTGATTCCAGCTTGTACTTCTTCCAGCCCAGTGTTTCTCACAATGTACTCTTCATATCAGTTAAATAAGCAGAGTGACAATGTACAGCCTTGATGTACTCCTTTTCCTATTTGGAACCAGTCTGTTGTTCCATGTCCAGTTCTAACTGTTGCTTCCTGACCTGCATACAGATTTCTCAAGAGGCAGGTCAGGTGGTCTGGTATTCCCATCTCTTTCAGAATTTTCCATGGTTTGTTGTGATCCACACAGTCAAAGGCTTTGGCATAGTCAATAAAGCAGAAATAGATATTTTTCTGGATGAACTAAAATGGACTGAAATGGGTGAATTTAACTCAGATGACCATTGTATCTACTACTGTGAGCAGGAATCCCTTAGAAGAAATGGAGTAGCCACAATGGTCAACAAGAGAGTCTGAAATGTAGTCCTTGGATGCAATCTCAAAAATGACAGAATGATCTCTGTTCATTTACAAGGCAAACCACTCAGTATCACATGATCCAAACCTATGCCCCAACCAGTAACACTGAAGAAGCTGACGTTGAATGGTTCTGTGAAGACCTACAAGACCTCTTAGAACTAACACCCAAAAAAGATGTCCTTCTCATTATAGGGGACTGGAATGCAAAAGTAGGAGGTCAAGAAACACATGGAGTAACAAGCAAATTTGGCCAAGTATGGAATGAAGCAGGGCAAAGGTTGATAGAACTTTGCCAAGAGAACACACTGGTCATAGCAAACACCCTCTTCCAACAACACAAGAGAAGACTCTACACATGGACATCACCAGATGGTCAACACTGAAATCAGATTAATTATATTCTTTGCAGCCAAAGATGGAGAAGCTCTATACAGTCAACAAAAACAAGACCAGGAGCTGACTGTGGCTCAGATCATGAACTCCTTATTGCCAAATTCAGACTGAAATTGAAGAAAGTAGGGAAAACCACTAGACCATTCAGGTATGACCTAAATCAAATCCCTTATGATTATACAGTGGAAGTGAGAAATAGATTTAAGGGACTAGATCTGATAGACAGAGTGCCTGATGAACTATGGACGGAGGTTCATGACATTGTACAGGAGACAGGGATTAAGACCATCCCCGTGGAAAAGAAATGCAAAAAAGCAAAATGGCTGTCTGAGGAGGCCTTACAAATTGCTGTGAAAAGAAGAGAAGTAAAAAGTAAAGGAGAAAAGGAAAGATATTCCCATTTGAATGCAGTGTTCCAAAGAATAGCAAGGAGAGATAAGAAAGCCTTCTTCAGCAATCAATGCAAAGAAACAGAGGAAAACAACAGAATGGGAAAGACTAGAGATCTCTTCAAGAAAATCAGAGATACCAAGAGAACATTTCATTCAAAGATGGGCTCAATAAAGGACAGAAATGGCATGGACCTAACAGAAGCAGAAGATATTCAGAAGAGGTGGCAAGAATACACAGAAGACCTGTACAAAAAGATCTTCATGACCCAGATAATCATGATGGTGTGATCACTCACCTAGAGCCAGACATCCTGGAATGTGAAGTCAAGTGGGCCTTAGAAAGCATCACTATGAACAAAGCGAGTAGAGGTGATAGAATTCCAGTGGAGCTATTTCAAATATTGAAAGATGATGTTGTGAAAGTGCTGCACTCAATATGCCAGCAAATTTGGAAAACTCAGCAGTGGCCACAGGACTGAAAAGGTCAGTTTTCATTCCAATCCCAAAGAAAGGCAATGCCAAAGAATGCTCAAACTATTGCACAATTGCACTCATCTCACACACTAGTAAAGTAATGCTTAAAATTCTCCAAGACAGGCTTCAGCAATACATGAACTGTGAACTTCCAGATGTTCAAGCTGGTTTTAGAAAAGGCAGAGGAGCCAGAGATCAAATTGCCAACATCTGCTAGATCATCAAAAAAGCAGAGAGTTCCAGAAAAACATCTACTTCTGCTTTATTGACTATGCCAAAACCTTTGAATGTGTGGATCACAATAAGCCTACGTAGTTTGGTTCAGTTCAGTTGCTCAGCGGTGTCTAACTCTTTGCGACCCCATGGACTGCAGCACCCTGTCCATCACCAACTCCCAGAGTTACCCAAACTCATCTCCATTGAGTTGATGATGCCATCCAATCATCTCATCCTCTGTCATCCCCTTCTCCTCCTGCCCTCAATCTTTCCCAGCATCAGGGTTTTTCAAGTGAGTCAGTTCTTCAAATAAGGTGGCCAAAGTATTGGAATTTCAGCTTCAACATTAGTCCTTCCAATGAACACCTAGGACTGATCTCCTTTAGGATGGACTGGTTGGATCTCTTTGCAGTCCAAGGGACTCAAGAGTCTTCTCCAACACCACAGTTCAAAAGCATCAATTCTTCTGTGCTCAGCTTTCTTTATAGTCCAACTCTCACATCTATACATGACTACTGGAAAAACCATAGCCTTGACTAGATGGACCTTTGTTGACAAAGTAATGTCTCTGATTTTTAATATGCTGTCTAGGCTGGCCATAACTTTCCTTCCAAGGGGTAAGCTTCTTTTAATTTCATGACTGCAGTCACCATCTGCAGTGATTTTGGAGCCCCCAAAATAAAGCCTAGGTAGTTAACAGTGGACAATTATCAATAGGGCTGTGGTCATACCCCAATAAGCATAATAGAATGTGTGATTTTATTCGGTTACACAGATTAGGGTATTCGTTTAGGCAAAGGAGAATCTAGGTACAAGCCCTGGGGCTCTTCCTTCTGGGAGCCTGATTTTCCAATTGGTATGTGGTTTCCATAGATACTGGGCATATAGCGCAAATCCACAGTCCAGCCCAAAATGGAGTCCTACTTTCAAGATGGAGCCTGTTCTGTTTGTTTCCTCCTTCATCACAACAAACTTAGGAGGTCATTTTTGTCTACTTTTACAGAGAAGAGCTCCACATTTACAGAAGTTGTGTGAACTGCTAGAATCACACAACTAGTAAGTAAGAGCCTGGATTTGAATCCAGATATATCTGGATACCACTTCCTAATTCCCCACCCCTATCCAAAATCCAGAGGAACTTGAAGCCTGTTGTGCAAATGGCAAGGTCAAGTTTAGAGGGCTGTGAGTGAACAAGTGTCTGGAGTAATGATGTTACCGAGTCCAAGCTTGCTCTGCTCGCTACATGATAGACCAATAAATGTGGGAGACAAGGTGTTGAGGCAAAGAATACGACTTTATTCAGAAAGCCAGCTGACTAAGATGTCAGACTAGCTTCTCCAAAACAGCCGTCTTGTCAGACCTAGATGGCAGGGTCTTTTATGGATCAGAGACGGGGAAGTAAGGAAACAAAGTAAAAAGACCATTTAATCCTTGCAAATATCTCCTAGAATGGCAGGCCTCAGGCAGGGGGATGTGTTAGTTTCACTTCCTCACAATCTCCTACAGGTGGGCAGGCTCAGGTTATCGCCCTGAGACAGGGCATTACGGGTGTACTTAGTGGTAAAGAACCCACCTGGCAATGCAGGAGACATGAGAGGCCTGAGTTCGATGCTGTGTCGGGAAGATCCCCTGGAGAAGGAAGTGGCAGCGCATTCCAGTATTCTTACCTGGGAAATCCCATAGACAGAGCAGCCTGGTGGGCTATGGCCCATAGGGTTGCAAAAGGTCAGGCATGACTGGAGAGACTTAGTACAACACGCACAATAACAGAAGCATCGAGATAAAGGCTAAAGTCACAGAAGCAGATCCAGTTCAGAATTAACCCTTACGGTTTCAATGACTTTCTATTGGTTCAGAGCCAGTGATGAGCTGGGACCCACTTTTCCCTGCTGCCAGCCAGAATTTGTCTCAAGACACTCAAGTAACCTGGTAGAGAGAGCAGGACAGAGGGCTTCTACCCGGGAGGCAGGCAGGACTCAGCCCCGCTCTTCAGGTCTCCCGGGGCTCTGTGGACAAGTAAGAGATCAGGACACATCCACGTGACGGGCCTTTAATCTCAGGGGTTAGTTTCTCTTCTAACAGCAAAATCTATCAGAATGTGAAACAGCCCACACATAGGCATTCCTTCTCTAAACTTTCCAGTTTGTAATCAAGTCCATTTCTCAGTACCTCTTGCCTCTCAGCTGCCTACATGCAAAAGCCCGAATGGAAAAGCATAAAATATGGTTAAAGGTGCTTATTCCTCAGAGAAATGATCTTGCATGATTACACTTTTATGAAAATAGCGAGAATGAAACACCAAAAGCTTCTTAACTTGAGTAGCTAATTAGTAGCCCAGAGTCTTCACTCTCAAGTAACATTGCAAGATCCTAAATTATTCATAGATGACTTTCTCAGATTGAAGGCTGAATGTAAGCCCCAAATAACTTCACTATGGACTTGGAGTGATTTGCTGTCTGAGAAAACACATTCCACATTTGCTCAGAAAAGTGTTCTGGGAGGCAGAAGTTCAGTAATACAATTCACAGCCTCCATTATCTGTTTTGTCATCCACCACCCCAACAAAAGGAAAAGGGCAGGCTGTTGATGCCAGGAGCAAACTGGATGCTGAAGAACAAAACAAAAAGTAAATAACCTGTAGCTTATGCATCTTCAAGAATAGAAATAAGTTGCCTCAACAGGAAAAAAAAAAACCCAATGTTTATGTTCTAACACAAAGGCCTACTGGCTGCAGAAAGTCCATCAGCACAGCAGGACCAACCCCTGCCCATGTACCTGTCCTCCTGCCTCAGCCCTCTCCCGGTGAGCATCAGAGTCAACAAATGAGGCCCATGACTTTTCATAGGGAAGGCTGTAGATGCCTTTGGGTTTAAGGTCTTCCTAACCATTTTCTCAAGCCATTTCCATGGCTTCTGTTCGATTTACACCTCCACCAGAATTTACCACAGTTCAGTTCTGGCACTACCCTGAGTCAGTGTCAGACTTCACAGGGTTTTTTAATTTATTTTTAATTGGAGGATAATTGCTTTACAATGTTGTATTGATTTCCTGACTTCACGAGTTTAAGGACAGAGTCCTCCGTGAGACTGCGCTAACTTCAGATGGCAGCCACAAGTTCCAAGAACCCCCAGACTACCCCCACTTTTGACCAACTTAACTGCATATTTGCGGGTTCCCATGGCACCCCTCAGGTTGACAATTTACTAAAACAACTCTTAGAACTCAAGGAAGCACTATACTCGGGATTAGTTTGATAATAAAGGATACACATAGAGGAGATTCTGGAAGGGTGCGAATGCAGAGCCTCTATGCCCTCTCCCCATGCAGCTCAAGGACCTGCCACCCTCCCAGCACATCCACGTGTTCACTAACCAGGAAGTTCCACCAAGTCTTCATGTCCAGAGTTTTTAACTGATATTTCCACTAGTTTTCTTTATGTTGATTTGATTGATTAAACCATTGGCCATGTGACTGAATATCTCCAGCCCTCTTCTCTTCCCCTGGAGGCCAAGATGGCCCAAAGATCACATTATTTTTTTTTTTTAATTTGCATTGGACTACAGTTGCTTTACAATACTGCATTGGTTTCTACTGTACAACAAAGTGAATCCACCATACATATACGTATATGCCCCTCTTTTTGGATTTCCTTCCCATGTAGGGCATCACAGAGCACCAAGTAGGGTTCCCTGTGTTATACAGTAGGTTCTCATCAGTTATCTGCTTTACACATGGTCTCAATCATGTATATATGTCAATCCCAGTCTCCCAATTTATCCCACACACCTCCCTTCTTCCTTAGTATCCATACATTTTTCTCTACATCTGTGTCTCTGTTTCTGCTTTGTAAAAAGATAGTCTATACCAGTTTTTTCAGATTCCACATATGTGCGTTGATATACAATATTTGTTTTTCTCTTTCTAACTTACTTCCCTCTGTATGACAGTCTCCAGGTCCATCCACATCTCTACAAATGAACCAATCTTGTTCCTTTTCAATGGCTGAGTAATGTTCCATGATATACATGTGCCACCTCTTCTTTATCCATCCCTCTGTTGATGGACATTTAGGCTGTTTCCATGTATCACATACAGGTCTTTCTGATGACCAGCCCCCTCCTGAAACTATCCAGGGGCCCACCAGGAGTCACCTTGTTAACATAAGAAAGACATTGTGCTTAGTCACATCCAACTCTGTGACTCCATGGTCTGTAGCCCACCAGGCTTCTCTGTCCGTGGGATTCTCCAGGCAAGAATACTGGAATGGGTTGCCATGCCCTCCTCCAGGGGATCTTCCCAACACTCCTTGCACAAAAGAAATCTCAAGGGCTTTTGAAGCTTTGTGCTAGGAACCAGAGAACAGGGCAGATACATATTTTATTTTACCACAACCTCCATTATTATCTATATGATTCCTGAATTTACAGTCATCTTTGATCCCCAGACATGAATGTCCTGCTCCCTATTTGATTCCCTATTTGGCTGCCTCACAGGCCGCTCAAATTCAGTATGGAACAAAGTAAACTAATCTTCCTCTAACACAGTGCATCATCAGTCAGTGTTCAGTTATAGAAACGGAACCATTAGATGTGACAGAGAGTAAGATATTCATGACAGAGACTCCAGCTGATGCAGTGTGTGAACCGGTTAAAACATGTGTGTAAGGCTTTGTGCCTGACGGTACAGCCTCAAGTCAGCAGGGAAGGAAAGATGGGTGGGAAGGAGGAGAGAGCAGGAGGAAGACTGAAAAAAGTGAAGGTGAGCTGGAACCCACCAGGCCTGTGTGGACCGACTCTGGTCTCTCATAGTTTCCAGCTTGCATGACATAAGAGCCCCACAGTAGAAGCTGGCACCCTGCATTGTAGAGCTACATGTATCCCACTCAGCAGAGAAGCTAAAGGAAGATGCAAGCTCGGCTGCTGCCTCCGAGCTAGACAAGCTATGCCTGCAGAAGAGCAGCAGTGCTCATGAACCGAGAGAGCAGCTGCCACCACACCAACCTTCCTGCACGAAAACAGAGTGGCTGCTGCTTCCCTTCTGCTTTCCAAAAGCACTTAGTTGTGTCTGACTCTTTGCAGCCCTTTGGACTGTAGCCTGCCAGGCTCCTCTGGCTGTGGGATTTTTCAGGCAAGAATACTGGAGTGGATTGTCAGTTCCTTCTCCAGGGCATCTTGCCAACCCAGGGATCAAACCCACAACTCCTGTGTTTCCTGCACTGCAGGTGAATTCTTTACCCACTGAGCCATCACGGAAACGTCTGCTTTCCAAACCTCCTGCCAAATGGTTCTCGCTGCTCTGCTGATTTGGGATATTCAGGGAAAGGGAAAGATTTAGCCAAAATTGGAGAAGCTCTGCACAGTCAGCAAAAACAAGACCAGGAGTTGACTGTGGCTCAGATCATGAACTTCTTATTGCAAAATTCAGACTTACATTGAAGAAAATAGGGAAAACCACTAGACCACTCCGGTATGACCTGTTTCAAATTCCTTATGATTATACAGTGAAAGTGACAAATAGATTAAGGGATTAGATCTGATAGAGGCCCTGAAGAGGGTGGAGGTTCGTGACATTGTACAGAAAGTGGTGATCAAGACCATCCCCAAGAAAAAGAAATGCAAAAGAGCAAAATGATTGTCTCATGAGGCCTTGCAAATAGCTGAGAAAGAAGAGAAGAGAAAGGCAAAGGAGAAAAGTAAAGATACATCCATATGAATGCAGAGTTCCAAAGAATAGCAAGGAGGAGAGAAAAGAAAGCCTTCCTAAGAAAGCCTAACACAGAATGGGAAAGACCAGAGACCTCTTCCAAGAAAATTAGAGATACCAAAGGGACATTTCATGCAAAGATGGACACAGAAAAGGACAGAAATGGTATGGACCTAACAGAAGCAAAAGATATTAAGAAGGTTGGCAACAATACACATAAATACTATACAAAAAGATCTTTATGACCCAGATCACCATGATAGTGTGATCACTCACCTAGAGCCAGACATCCTGGAATATGAAGTCAAGTGGACTTAGGAAGCATCAGTATGAACAAAGCTAGTGGAGGTGATGGAATTCCAGTTGAGCTATTTCAAATCCTAAAAGATGATGCTGGGAAAGTGCTGCACTCAATATGTCAGCAAATTTAGAACACACAGCAGTGCGCACGGGACTGGAAAAGATCAATTTTCATTCCAATCCCAAAGAAAGGCAATGCCAAAGAATGTTCAAACTACCACACAGTTGCCCTCATCTCACAGGCTAGCAAAGTCATGCTCAAAATTCTCCAAGCCAGGCTTCAGTAGTCTATGAACCAAGAATTTCAATGTGGATTTACAAACGGCAGAGGAACCAGAGATCAAATTGCCAACATTCGTTGGATCATGGAAAAAGCAAGAGAGTTCCAGAAAAACACTGATTTCTGCTTTATTGTCTATGCCAAAGCCTTTGACAGTGTGGATCACAACAAACTGTGGAAAATTCTTAAAGAGATGGGAATACCAAACCACCTGACCTGCCTTCTGAGAAATCTGTATACAGATCAAGAAGCAACAGCTAGAACTGGACATGGAACAGACTGGTTCCAAATCAGGAAAGGAGTATGTCAAGGCTGTATACTGTCACCCTGCTCATTTAACTTATACAGAGTACATCAAGAGAAATGCCGAGCTGAATGAAGCACAAGCTGGAATCAGGATTCCCAGGAGAAATATCAATAATCTCAGATATGCAGAGGTTATTCATGGCAAATAGATAGGGAAACAGTGAAAACAATGACAGACTTTATATTTTTGGGCTCCAAAATCACTGCAGATGGTGACTGCAGCCATGAAATTAAAGACGCTTGCTCCTTGGAAGAAAAGTTATGACCAGCCTAGACAGCAAACTAAAAAGCAGAGACACTTCTTTGCTAACAAATGTCCACCTAATTAAAGCTATGGTTTTTCCAGTAGTCATGTATGGATGTGAGAGTTGGACTATAAAGAAAGCTGAGCACTGAAGAATTCATGCTTTTGAACTGTGGTGTTGGAGAAGACTCTTGAGAGTCTCTTGAACTGCAAAGAGTTTCAACCAGTCCATCCTAAAGGAAATCAGTCCTGAATATTCATTGGAAGGACTGATGCTGAAGCAGAAACTCCAATATTTTGGCTACCTGATGTGAAGAACTGACTCATTGGAAAAGACCCTGATACTGGGAAAGATTGAGGGCAGGAGGAGAAGGGGATGACAGAGGATGAGATGGGTGGATGGCATCACCAGCTCAACGGACGTGAGTTTGAGCTCTGGGACTTGGTGATGGACAGGGAGGTCTGGTGTGCTGCAGTCCACGGGGTTGCCAAGAGTCAGACACGACTGAGCGACTGAACTGAACCACGTAGTCTTTTGTCATGTGTTGGTTGACAGTCAGGTTGCTTCCATGTCTTAGCTATTGTAAACAGTGCTGCTACAAACATTGCAAATATCTTTTGAATTAGAGTTTTCATACGTTCTCTGCATATATACCTAGGAATGGGATTGCTGGATCCTCTGGTAACTCTATTTGTAGTTTCTTAAGCAACCTCTATACTATTAGCCATAGTGACTACCAATTTACATTTCCACCAACAGCATTTATTTTTGTAACCTTTTTGTTGATGGTTATTCTGACTGGTGTGAGGTTGTAACTCGTTCTAGTTTTTATTTGCATTTCTCTAATAGCAGTAAGGAACAACTTTTCATGTGCCTATTGGCATCTGTATGTCTTCTTTGGAGAATTGTCTGTCTTCTGTCCATTGTTTGATTGGACTGTTTTTCTGATATTGAGTTGCATGTGCTGTCTGTATATTTTGGAAATTAAGCCCTTGTCGGTCACATCGTTGTCAACCATGTCTGTCCATTGAGTCTAGAAGGGGGTCTGACTCAAGTCATGCCACCCCTTGGTATGGTATTGAAGGCAGTTCAGGAACTAGATTTGGGGGACTTAAGCCCATCAGTGATGCCACACTCCTATGTGCGTGTGTGCCCAGTTGCTCAGTGGTATCTGGCCCTTTGTGACCCCATGGACTGTAACCTGCCAGGCTGCTCTGTCCATAGAATTTTCCAGGCAGGAATACTGGAGTGGGTTGCCATTTCCTACTTCTAGGCCACACTCCTAGTCTGTGGCTATTTCTTTGACCCTTCAAGAATTGGCCAACCCTTGATATTTTTGCAAGTATCAAAACAGGTAAGATTTAGGAATGAGTGAAAAACCTTCAGCCTTGAAGGTTATCTTTAGATGTTTTCATGTCATTATGATTATAATAATAAAATCTAAAAGTGAATAACAAAAAAATTTACAAGTCAAATTCAAAAACTGTTTAATTAGTTTTAAAAATATTCTATAATTTATGACCTTAACTCTGTGAAGATACTGACTGAAGATGAGCCCTCTGGTAAATTAAAGCCATAAAACTTAATAAATGAGATATTATTGATTGTAATTTACAAGGCACTATTCACATTACTGAATTAAGGGTCACTGTCATTTACTGGCAGATACTAAGATTGATACAAAAATTAGAAATGGTCAATCTGATATGATTGTAGCTGACAATCTAAGTGTAGCATACTCTTAATTATATCACTGGACTTCAGCCCTTCAGATGTTGTCATGGAAATTTAATGAAGTCGTTTTATTCTGAGTGACTCCAGCATATACTGTTTGTTGTTGTTTTTTTTAATTAAGAAAGCCCATAGTTTTCTCTCTCTGATTATTCTACCGGGTTCCCTTTTCTCATCAATATTTTTCCAGAATATGAACCTTATACTTAATAAAATTGCTGAACATGGATTCAGAGCTACCATAACTTATTTTTCCCTAATATTGCTCCCCAAACAACCGAAATTACTGTGAAGTATTAATCACAGTTAATTTCATGTTTTGGATGTAACTGCACAATCTGTCAAAATAAAGTCCCTAGCAGCCATTGACTAGAACTCTTGAGTGACAGCCTGGGAGATACACTTTGGCAAATTGTAAATATTTATTCAGTTTACTGAGAAACTAAAAACCGGCCCATCTCTGTAAGTGTTATGAATCCATATTGAGGTGTACATCACCCAGGCTTTCAGCTTCCCTGGGCAGTGGCAGCAGCTGTTTATGCAGCTCGTGCTGGGGAAGCCCCCTTGCTGTGCTCCCATTCCTGCTCTCTGGCAGTTCCCCTCAACCTCACCAGCTGCTGTATTCTAGGGGAGGCTCCTGAGAAAGGAAATCACTCTCCTGAGCCTCTCCTTCAGATCTCCAGGGTAGCTCAGGGCTGTGAGGCCAGAGCAAAGGACCTGTGCCCTGCATGTCTGCAGCAGATGCTGAAGAAGGAAGCGATCCTGGGCTCCTCCTAGGATGCACGTAGGCTTCACGCCGTGCTGACTCTGGATATGGATCTGGGGACCCAGGGCTGCTGCTCCAAGTCAGAGGCAGTACAAACAACAGAAATTACTATCCAGGGGCCCTGTCTTGCACTAGGCACTTTGCTAGGCTGTTCCCATGCCCCGTCACATTGAATAGTGCCAACAACCCTATGAGGGAGGTGTGATTATTATGTCCACTTTACAGATACATAAACTGGGTCAGTGTCCCCAAGACATCAGAGGGTCTCTTAGTTACCAAGTTCTCTGCTTTTGATTGCTATACCATATGTGTCCTGTGTAATACTAACTATAAAAGTGAAAATAAGTCCCCACCTGCTTAGTCATTCATTGCTTCAACATGTTTGAAGCACATGTAAGGCCAGCCCCTCCCCTGTGCACAGGCTGTCATCTCCTCATGTACTTCAGCAGGATGTACTCCGGTAACTCTCTCCTCTCTCTTCTGTATCATCAACTTTCTCTCTCTACTGGATCATTCCAGTCATCCTGCAAGTATCCTGTTGTTTCTTCCATCTTAAGGTAATCATGGTTGGATGGCATCACTGACTCAATGGACACGAGTTTGAGTAAGCTCTGGGAGTTGATGATTGCCAGGGAAGCCTGGCATGCTGCAATCCATGTGGTTGCAGAGTTGAATATGACTGAGCGACTGAACTGAACTGAAAGTAATAATTTCATGGATCCAGATCTCCTCCACCTACCAGGCCATTTCTCTGTTGCCCTTGAGAGCATAACTCACCAAATAATTCGTGTGTTCTCCCTGGCATTCAGTAATCCAAGTGGCTTTGTATTCCTTACGTAATTCTCTATCAGAGGTTTACAACCATGGAGACGCCTTCAGTGCCTTTTACTTCAGGACATTTCTTTGAGCAGATTGAGCTTTAGGTTGTAGCTTGCATTTCAAATGTGGCTGGTTCTTTTTTGTCATTAAATTGAAATTTAGCAGTAAAAGGACATGGAAATAGATCTTGGAAGGGACAGTTGAATTTCATGAACTCCTTGGCCACCTTCTACCATGTGGCCAACATTTTACGGTTCCAGAGTTGGATGTGATCTATGGAAATCCATCAGAACAACTGAGAGAGAGCATTGAAAGGGACTCCTTCCCAAGGATGTCCGATAAGTGTTCTTTTTCTACAGATAGATTGTATGTGATACAATATTTTGACATAGGTTTATGTACAAATCATTTCCTGTACATAAAATTATGTCTTAAGCATTGTTGGAGAGCTTTCTATGTAAAAAGATGAAACACAGATGCAAACTATACTTATCTATAGAATGGATAAATAATAAGGTCCTACAGTAGAGCATGGGGAACTATATATTCAAGACCCTGTAGTCAATCATAATGGAAAAGAATATGAAAAATAATGTATATGAACATGTATAACTGAAGTACTTTGCTGTACAGTAGAAATGAACAAAACACTGTAAATCAACTATACTTGAATAAAATAAGTTTTTTTTTAAAGGATGAAACAGAATGAGCAAAAAGAACACAGAGATGCAAAAGAGCATTGTGCGAGTTATTGTAGATCCCTTTGTAATCCAGGGGTGCTTTCATAAGGAAGGCATCTGTCTTTCCTGCAGCTCAAATAGTCATGTATCACGGGTGCTTTAGCAAGCTCACATGCACAGGAAGGACAGCATTACTTGTTACTCTGTATTTTAGAGATATTCTCTTTGAATTCCATGATTCATTTGAAATTCTATATGTTTGGGAATCTTCTCTTTCTCTCTCAAAGGAATTTTAAGTGATTCTGATGGAATATGTACTCAAAAAGGAACATCATCCTATAATTCTAATATGGCTATTTACATAAACTGAGTCACGGCTGTTTACACAGCATACTCAGAAAACAGGCTGGGAACTATGGAATGAGACCAAACTCTAAAAGAAACTCAGCATAAAAGTGGGAAGAAAGAAAGAGTGGGAAAGAAATAAGGAAGAGAAGGAGGGAATGGGATAGGAAGAGACAGAGATGAAGGGAGGGGAACGGAGCGGGAAGAGAAAGGACAAGCAAGATCTTTCCTAGAAAACTCTCTTGCCATTACTGAGTACAGAAATGTCTTATGTATGAAAGAGGCACGATCTGGGCCCAGACTGCTAAATGATAAGTTTTTTTAAACAATTAACAAAGTATTAAATAGTATTCTTAGCTTTGGATCTGGAGAAAGGAATGGCTACCCACTCCAGTATTCTTGCCTGGAGAATTCCATGGACAGAAGAGCCTGGCAGGCTACAGTCCATGGGGTCGCGAAGAGTCAGACACAACTAAGCGACTGACACTTTCACAGCTTCGAATATGAAAATAGATGTTTGGCTAATTATATCTAGATTTTTGTAAGTCCTTGCAAAATACATTTATGATATACATTTGCAAGACAATCTAATGTTTTCTTTTAATTTCTTCCAATTTTTCTTTTTTTCAATAGAAAAAGAGACAATCCAATTAAAAATGAGCAAAAGCTTCAACAGTCACTTCACAAAAGTGGACATGCCAAGTACCAGTAAACAATGGAACTCAACATCATTAATCCTGAGGGGACTGCAAACTAAAACCACCATGAAATACCAAAATGCACCCATCAGAATAAAAAGAATGAGAGCGCCACTCTGCACTGACCAGAGTTTTGATCGTGCTGGTGGGAGTGTCACTTGGTCTGGAACTTTAGGAAATTGTTGGGTATCATCTCCTGAAGTGGGCATAGGCTTCCTTCCCTTGTGGCTCAGCTGGTAAACAGTCTGCCTACAATGCAGGAGACCTGGGTTCGATCCCTGGTTGAGTTGGGAAGATCCCCTGGAGAAGGGAAAGGCTACCCACTCCACTATTTTGTACTGAAGAATTCCATGGACTGTATAGTCCATGGGGTTGCAAAGAGTTGGACAAGACTAGGCGACTTTCACTTTTCACTGAAGTGGGCGTATGCATAGCCTATGACCCAGCCATTCCACTGCTCTGAATATACCCAACAAAATGCATATTTTTATATACATGACATGTACGGGACATGTCATGTACAATGAACGTGCAAGCAAAACACATGTACAGAAATGTTTATAGACACACAAGTCATAGTAGCCAAAAGCTAGAAACAGCCCATCAGCCGCAGAGCAGGTAAGTAAATCATGATATGCTTAAGTATGGAGTATTACACAGCAATGGGAACAGGTGAGTTATTGCTGTATTAAACAGCATGGGTGAATCTAAGAAATAAGAGGCTGAGAAACATAAGTCAAACCAAACAAAAGAGTAAATATACATGATCCCTTTTATATAAGGTTCAAAAATAGAACAAGCTAATCCATAGATTTTTAAAAATCAGGATGGTGGTTGCCTTTGAGGAGGACAGTGTGAATAAATGAGAAAGAGTGTAAGGGGGCTTTTGGGATACTGGTGATTATCCAATTTTTATTTGGATGGTCTTACACGGGTCTGCTTCCCTTGTGAAAGTGTATCAAGCTCTGTGCTTGAGCAGTTTTATATATATATATGGTGTGTGTATATATATATATATATGGTATATATATATATATATATGTATATATATGTGTATATATACGTGTGTGTGTGTGTATATATATATATATATATATATATATATATCAGTTAAAAAGTTAATTTTAGGATGGATGGCAATGGGGAGACAGACAACCACATGTTGTACCATACCATCCATACTGCAACATAGACAAGGGCCACCGCTGCCCATCTCCTGGCCTTTCCCTGGTACTGCTTCCCGAGGGAGTTCTACACGCCTCACCCCCTTTAGATGGCCTGTCTGGCCATGCTCAGAACTCCAACTGACCTTACAGCATGATCTTTAAGAAAGAAGATTCCATCAGACCACCTCTGTTTAAATCCCACTCCCCTGCCACTTTGCACCTGTGTGACCTCAGACAAGGGATTCAAACTAAGGCCTTGGTTTCTTCATCTGGAAAATGGGATTAGTACCACACAGGTTTGTTAACGACTGAATTCTAGTCAGCATGCAGAGCAATGCCTAGCTTGCAGTGAGCACTCGATAAACGTCAGTTGGTTTCATTATTGGAGCAGCAGGCAGGGTCTAATCGTGCAGGCTCTTCAGGCTTTGGCAAGAGGCTGGGTTTATTTAGCATGTATGGCAAAAGCTGGGGGAATAAGCCCAGAGCGGGAGGCCTGCCCAAGGGAGAAAGCAAAGGGGATGGTTGCTCTGCCTCCCCTGTATCCAGGACTCAGGAAATAGGGAGGGGCTTGGATGCTTTGATAGGGAGAGCTTTGATGGACCTTCACTGAGGCCCTCTGTTGGCACCAAACTCCTTGCTAAGGTCAAGATAATTTATCGCTACCACTCCACCTCTCTTTCTGGCAATTATCTGGCTTCCTTCAAAGCTATTCCACCTCCATCCTCTTGTCTCAGATTTGACCATTATTTTTCTAGTGGTGTCCCTTAGTGGGGGAAAAAAAAGCCCCTAAAATGGGTGGCTGGGTTGAAAGCAGGTAATAGGCAAGGAGAGGCACTGACTACCAACAACGGAGACATAGTCACTGAGAAGAAAAGTACAAAGATGTTATAGACATTGTAAGACTCTCATGCATGCAAATCTTGCCTTTTAAGGAAGTTCCTGGCATAGTCTACAGTATATATCATAGTCTTGAGATCTCAAAATATGCTCATGTGATCAGAATAAACACAGGTGATCAAATCTCCACACAGACCTAATAATTCCCAAATATGAAACTATAGATTTTTCCAGGACTCATGATGCAAGACAGTGAATTTAGGACTAATGCAGCTTGGAAGACTGTAAACCTATTTCAGGCTCAGATTAACAAAACAATAGTGCCCTTTTTTTTCCCATGAGTAAAATATCTTGATTTTTATATGGCTAGCTATTCTACCTTCAGTACTCAATTTTTGAAAATTTCAGAGTTAAGAAACACTCTACATATTGAGTAAATCAGGAGTGACCTCTAGTTCCATGATTTACAGATTACTTAATTTTATCACCATTACTGTCTTGGTGGTATGCACAAGAGGTCACTGTTAAATTTCCAGGAAACTTGTGAGTCAGTCCTCTTGGTAACTTGAAGTCTGACATGATGGAAGTATTGACAGCTCAGAAATTGGAAAATACCACAGATCAGCCTCCCCTCCATATCAGTACCCAACTGATAGATTATTATCCTCATCTTATAAATAAGGAAATTTATTCATGCGTCGACCTTACATGTCTTCTCCAAAGTTATCCATCTAATACTTCAAAGTCAGATTTTAGACCTAGTCCATGCTTTGTCACTGAACTCTAGCTCTATGATTTGAAATTATCACTAATGATCCACTTCATTAGAGATGTAATTTGAGTTTAATTAAAAAGCCTAACTTGTAGTTTAAACAGCCATTTTCTCTTAATTTATCTTACTACCTTATTATTTAAAAAAATTATAAGGACCCTTCAAACAGCACAGATGAGGGAAACTTGCTTAATTATACTTTCATTAATTTTGCAAAGCCAGGCTGATGCCAATGACAGCATAATTTGGTCCCAGAAGCAAAATCACTTGGAATGCAGGACTTGCTCAGAATGAGATGACTCCCATCTAACAAAAACAGAGCAATTCCCTGGGAACAACCATCTTGTTTTTATTTAACATCAGGAAACTAGTAACTTCAGCAGTGATTTTTTTTTTTTTTAACCATGAAGGATACCTGTGGACGGCAGAGCTGTGAAATCAGTGACACCAGATCCTACTGGAAAGGAATTCCACTTGGGACCTTGGGACAGGATTCCTCAAGCTTGGCTGCACATTACGTTTCAGAATATCTTAAGGCTCATCCCCCAGACCAGTATAATCAGACCAGATCATCTGGAGAGGGGACCTGGATATTGCTATTTTCTTTTTACCAGTCACTAGGTGGCGCTAGTGGTAGGGAACCTGTCTGTCAATGCAGGAGAGGAGACACGGGTTCGATCCCTGTGTCGGGAAGAGCCCCTGGAGGAGGCCATAGCACCCACTCCAATATTCTTGCCTGGAGAATCCCATGGACTGAGGATCCTGGTGGGCTACAGTCCATGGGGTCACCAAGAGTCGGACATGACTGAAGGACTGAGCATGCACACGCACGGTGATTTGTTCACCCACAACTAACTCCATCAAAAGACCGTTTCATATTGTCAAGCAATACAGTTGTGTCCACAGTTGGGTCTCCATCCCTATCAATTCAGGTATAGAACGTCCAGTGGCCCCACCATAGTCTGGACACCTTCTAACTACACATCCCATGCTCTGGCACCTCCTGCCAAGCAGACCAAGACTTCTTTCCAAAGAGTTCAGAGATGGACAGAAGAGTTCCTTGCCTACCTTCCTTCCACCTCTAGAATACACGGACTACTATATATGCATGATTAAAATCTCACTCTTCAGGTAAAATGTTGCTCACCTTTACACTTCCCATTCATTCACTCATTCATTCATTTCCTTGTTCTATCCAGTAATGAAAGCGTACCAATTCTACATGTTTTTTGCCTCTGCTTTTTAGTAGCTGTGTGATTACAGGCATATTCAAACTTCAATATCCTTTCCTGAAATGTGTGAATAACAATGCCAAACTTAAACTAGGTTTATTAAACCAAGTGTGGTGTTACATACAAAGTACCTAGCATAGAATCTGACACATGAGGTATACTCACTGATAAAGTAATAGGGTCAATTGATTCTTTAAACAAGTGTTCTGAGTCCTACCTATGTTCATAGCTGTTTCGCCTGGTATCTCTAGCTGGTATTCCTGGTTAGAGAAGATTCCCTGGAGAAGGGCTAGGCTGTCCACTCCAGTATTCTTGGGCTTCCCTGGTGGCTCAGAGGGTAAAATGAGACCCAGGTTCGATCCCTGGGTTGGGTTGATCCCCTGGAGGAGGGGGTGGCAGCCCACTCCAGTGTTCTTATCTGGAGAATCCCACGGACGGAGGAGCCTGGCGGGCTACAGTCCATGCGGTTGCAGAGTTTGGACATGACTGAGCAACTTCCACTATGTTCATAGCAGTATATGCATGCGTGCTCAGGCATGTCCGACTCTTTGTGATCCACCAGGCTCCTCTGTCCCTGGGATTTTTCAGGCAAGAATACTGGAGTGGGCTGCCATGCCCTCCTCCAGGGGATCTTCCCCACCCAGGGATGAAACCCCGCATCTCTTGTGTCTCCTGCATTGGCAGGTGAGTTCTTTACCACTAGCGCCACCTAGGGAGCCCATTCGGGTAAATACCCAGGAAAAAAATAGCTGGACCACATGGTAGTTCTATTTTTAACGTTTTGAGGAACCTCCATACCATTTTTCATAGCAACTGCATCAATTTACATCCCTAACAACAGTTAACAATCGTTCCCTTTTTCCACATTCTTGCCAACATTTGTTACTGTCTTTCTGATAATAGCCATTCTGACAGGTGTGGGGTGATATTTCATTGTGGTTTTGATTTGCACTTCCCTGATGATTAGCGATGTTGGAAATCTTCTATGACTCTTGGCCATCTATATGTCTTCTTTGGGAAACTGTCAAGTATTTACTGCACATCAGTGCTTCCGGTCTTCTCAGTGGATCCTAGCATGACCTCAGGACAATCTCTCCTCATTGTCCCTTCTCAGTGGGACCATTGCTACCTCCAGGCCTGGCTTTTTGGCTATCTGGAGAAATGTCTATTCAATTTTGCCCATTTTTTGATTGGGCTGTTTGTTTTTTGACATTAAGATGTATGCGCTGTTTTTTTGGAAATTAATCTCTTATTGGTTGCATGGCTTGCAAATATTTTCTCCCATTGTCTGGGTTGTTTTTCTTTGTTTGTTTATGAGTTCCTTTGCTGTCCAAAACTTTTACACTTAATTAGGTCCCATTTATTTATTTTTGCTTTTATTTCTATTACTCTAGGAGATAGATCAAAACAAAATATTGTTGTGGTTTATGTCACTGAGTGTTCTGCCTATGTTTTCCTCTAGTAGTTTTATAGTATCTGGTCTTACATGTAGGTCTTTAATCCATTTCAGGTTGATTTTTGTGTATGGTATTTGATAATGTTCTAACTTCATTCTTTTGCATGTAGCTGTCCAGTTTTACCAACACAACTTATTGAAGAGACTCTTTTCTCTGTTGTAGATTAACTGACCATAGTTGTGTGGGTTTATTTTTAGAATTTCTACTCTGTTCCACTGATCTATGTGTCCGCTTTGGTGCCAGTACCATACTGTCTTGATTAGTGGAGCTTTGGAGTATAGTCTGAAGTCAGGGCAGTTGATTCTCCAGCTCCATTTTTCTTTCTCAAGATTGCTTTGGCTATTTGGAGTCTCACCTTTCTTTGAAATCTTCCTTGACAGATATTTGGCCTAAAATAGCCTTTGTTAGAGTGTTTAATAAGCTCCAGTGGTAGTGTTCCTCCAAATGAATAACTTGGAGCATTTTCAAAAGTTGCATATTTCTAGGCCTTAGATCAAATCTATTGAATCTGAATCTTTTATAGAAGGGGCCTGGAATATACATTTTTACATACATGACAGATTGACCTATATGCACATTAATGTTTAAGAGTGCCCTATTATTATATTTTATTTCTTTTGTTTATGCTGTTGACTCCTCAATGATGAAAATTTTGAACCACAGAAGAGTCAGTTTTTTATGACTTTCAGCCCCACAACAGTTTATTTCCACTACCAGCATCCCCAGCAGCTATTACTGTGCCAAGTACATAGCAACCGAAGGACGCACAGGCACGCTAATCCTCTGCATGGGCCCTTATGCCTTAGGTTGTCCACAGGCAACGGAAGAAACCTGGGGGCCTTGCTTGACTGACACTGTTGAGAGTAAAATTGCTCCAATTTTAGACAGAAGTAATTTATAGGATGAAAATATCCCATTTGTCAAATATGATTTATGTAAATTTTAGAATTATGATGGCTTTCTCCTTTGCTCTTAGTAAGTCATGAGATGAATTTTCAGAAATAAATGGAGCTTGGATTTGTTTAAACAAGTATCTTGATCTTGTAATTTCTCAGAGCTTTTTATCTTCCAGGCTTACTGCTGCCTTAGCATTTTGACCTCTAGCTGCCTTAACCTGTGTGGGATGTTTTTACTCAGGAATGAGTCTCTCTAAACAATCGTTTAATTTTCCTGCTTCTCCAGTGGAAATAGATAACTATATGCATAATGTTTTTAACTCAGTCTTGGCTAGAAATATAACTGTGGTAAAGGAACTTCAATGGCGAGCCTCTTGAAAGAACAAAATTTGACACAGGGCTTTGAGAAGACACATTACGCTGCTTAGCATCTTGTTAAATGAGGAACAGGTTAGAAACATGTACACACTAATTCCCATAAACATAGAGTAAAATTTGAGCTGCGTAGATTGTTTTTTTGGAAAGACAAAGTGCTTCTCTGAGATGTGGAAAGTTTTGTTTTAGTATTTCCAAAGACTATCAAGTTGTAACCTTGAAGCTAAGGATGTTTATCA
The DNA here is from genome assembly GCA_917880005.1 of Nanger dama. Lineage (NCBI taxonomy): Eukaryota > Metazoa > Chordata > Mammalia > Artiodactyla > Bovidae > Nanger > Nanger dama. Next base: position 47,594,933 of record CAKJTW010000007.1, read on the forward strand.
TAGGAAACACTGATTACAATATTATTGCAAAAGTAAATTCACTCAAACTAAAACTTCACCCTCTCAACTTTATCCAGATTACCCATTAACTAATACATTAGAGTTCTTAGCTCTAATTAACTTCTCAACCATAGCAAAAAGAGGAGTTGATTCCCTTAAAAACAGGAACATAGTTAGCTAAGGCACTCCTCCTTATGCAAATTTTAAAAGTTAATACCTAGTGCAGAAATTCAATTTTACATTTCAAACTGTTGACTAAAAGGTATATATTTCGATAAAATTCCAACCAGAATGGGTAGAATGTTTAGAAAAATAAATTAATTAATTAATTAAGTATAGACCTCAGAATTTTTTTAAACAGTTTTATTTGTTGATTGATTTTTGGCTGTGCTGGGTCTTCCTTGCTGCACAGGCTTTTGTCTAGTTGCAGCAACCGGGGCTTCTCTCTAGCTGCAAGGCATGCGTGGGCTTCTTGCTGCAGTGGCTTCTCTTGTTGCAGAGCACGGCTGTAGGGCACATGGGCTCAGTAGCTGTGGCTCATGGTCTTTAGAGCACAGGGTCAGCAGTTAAGGCACAGGAGCTTACTTACCCTGCAGCATGTGGGATCTTCCCAGGCCAGGGATCGAACCCATGTCCTCTGCATTGACAGGCTGATTCTTTACCACTGAATCACCAGAGAAGCCCTGGAATTTTATTTTATTTTTTCTTTCTTGCAACAAGATACCATAGTGCACCCTGGCTACAAAACAGTCAAAAATGCAAGGGGGGAAAAAATGGGTAAAATCTTGTAAATCAATGGAAGAACTTGGAAGACAGCTTTTAAAAACTCATCTGAAGGCAGGAACAAAAAAGGATAACATGTCCACCTCTAGAACACAGGGCCTAGGAGGAAGAGTGGGAATGGGGTGATGCTGAGACTAGACCTGAACCCACGTTGCTCGTGTTTGACCAAAGAGTGCTCCACAAAAAGCTAGGAATGAGGAATGGCTATCAGGTCAGTTCAGTCGCTCAGTTGTGTTCGACTCTTTGCGACCCCCTGAATCGCAGCACTCCAGGCCCTGTCCACCACCAACTCCCTGAGTTTACCCAAACCCATGTCCATAGAGTTGGTGATGCCATCCAGCCATCTCACCCTCTGTCGTCCCCTTCTCTTCCTGCCCTCAATCCCTCCCAGCATCAGGGTCTTTTCTTCGCATGAGGAAGGAAATGCTCAGCAGAGGCAGAGAGCAAACTTTGTCATTACTGTTAATTTGTTTCAGTGATCTGTGGTCAGTGATCTTTGATGTTAACTGTTACAACTCTCTGAAGGCTGTGATGATGGCTAGCTCTTTTTAGCAATAAAGCATTTTTAAAATTTAAGTATACATTGCTTACTTAGACATAACACGATTGCACACTTAATAGACTGGATGTGCCTGCGTGCCAAGTTGCTCAGTCGTGTCCAACTCTTTGCAGTGCTATGGACTGGAGCCCACCAGGCTCCACTGTCCATGGGATTCTCCAGGCAAGAATACTGAAACAGGTTGCTATGTCCTCATCCAGAGGACCTCTCCTACCCTGGGACTGAACCCACATCTCTTATGTCTCCTGCATTGGCAAGTGGGTTCTTTACCACTAGTGGCAGCTGGGAAGCCCAATAGACTGTATAGTATGGTGTAAACAGAAGTTGCATATTTACTGGGAAGCCAAAACCTTCATGTGAGTCACTTCATTGTGATAGCTGCTTTATTGCTGTGGTCTGGAATTAGACCCACTGTATAACATCTCTGTATAAAGATAATGTCTCACCTTAGAGCAAAGGGCAGATGTTTTTATTGTCCATTAGCGAGATTTGTGTCCCCTAACTCAGGGTTCTTCTTTGCCTGTAACTCAGCCTACCATATGTGCAGCTGCCATCTGCTCTCCTTTGCATCCCTTGATAGGGTTAAATCTCTGGAAATCAGCTCAAAACAAACAGAGAAAATGACTGGTAGCTGAAGGCTACTGCTATGGCTGTGAGTAATAAACCGTTCTTTGTCTGTGGCTCAGGAGCCTGCGACTTCATTTTCACTTTTCCCTTTCATGCATTGGAGAAGGAAATGGCAACCCACTCCAGTATTCCTGCCTGGAGAATTCCAGGGACGGGGGAGCCTGGTGGGCTGCCGTCTATGGGGTCGCACAGAGTCGGACACAACTGAAGCGACTTAGCAGCAGCAGCAGGAGCCTTGTGTCTTCTGTCAGCACCCAAGAAATGGCATCAGGATACCTCATGAGCTTGCAAGTTGGGTGAAATCTCAGATTCTTAATATTTCTCAACAGAGAACTCATTTCTTCTGCTCTGATCTCCCTTCAGGAGCCAAATGTGGCCCATGCAGACTTAGAAGTGAGAAATAAAGAACGTGGTTTATGTTGCTTTGTTTTGTAAAACTGAGTCACAAGTTAAAAGCTAGCATGCAAAGAAAATGAACTTCTGACTCTACTAGATGAAGGCTCTGAGGAGACAAGAGTGATGGCTTCCCATACTCTAGTTTCTGTTTTCCTGGGAACTTGCAGGAGCCCTTCATAAACAGGGGCCAAAGTCATAGAGAGTGCTGGGAAACGGGACTTACCATCCCTGTGTATCTGGCTGCACACTGAATCAGGTAATAGGGAGGAATTTTGTATATTTTCCTGGATTTGGTACATTTAGTGATAGAAACATCATTTTAAATTTACTGATTCAAGATAAATCCTACCACAGCTCCATCGTCCTCAGCTTCCTCATTAGGTAAGAGTGTAGCAGATTGACAGCAAAGTGCTGTGTATGATCTGATAATTAGTGTATCCTAACATAAACATCTCAGTTCTAAAAAGAGTGAGATACTTAAGTATATAAGGAGCTGTGTATCTATTTTATAAGTAAGGTACATACTTAAGTATGTGAGAATCTGTGTGTCTGTCTGTTACGTGTAAGTAACATTCTGACATTAATTTCGAATTCTAGAAAACTGCTGAACTGTACTAATGTTGCTTCTGGCCCATCCCTTCAAAACTGAATAATGGCAAGATTAAAACTTCAGTGGAATATTTCCAGTAGGAAACCAGTTAAGTGGGTCTGCTGAGGAACTTAATGCTTCCTTTTAAGACCTTATGTCTGATACATTAACTAAAATAACTTATGCAAGAATAATATAGTTTTGGATGAAAGAAAATATGAAAATACAGTTATCAGGTACAACATACTGAGGGAAAACCTGAAGAGAGAAATGAAACTTTCTAAGTTAGTAACTCCGAGGAAAAGAATGCATCTGGGTCAATGACAGTTATCAGCAGATTGTCAGCACTTCTCCTTCGTGACTTAAGTTTGAGGATACAATTTTGTAATTCTTCAAAATACTTACCTTTAGAGTTGGATTCCACAAAAGATGAAAAGCCCTCTATAAAACAAATCAGAATATGAGATAATTTCAAAGTTTTCCCTCATGGTGGCAGTATCAATCACAAAGATGTATTTGGAGCATTCTTGTAAAATGCAATTTTATAAAATGATAATCTTTCCTAGTACATGGTAATGCATTCTAAATGGATATTAAATCTTTTGAAAAATACATTATTCTGCATTTGTAATCTTTTAGTGCAAATATGACTCACTAATACTGTTATAAAAGTATTCTACAATTCCAAGGAAAAAATTTAAGGCTGATTTTTGTAATGCTATTCCATTTTAATGGTTTACTTGGTACCATCTTCTTAATATGAATTAAGAATTAATGTGAACAAAAGAATTCAGTTCGCTTCTAATAACTTAGCAGGCGAGCTTGTTGGATTATTCCAACAAAGCATACTGGGGAACATCATTGATTCAACACATTTGACCATTTGTTGTTGTTATGTACTGAGGTAAGAGCCACAGGGCAACACTGATGAACTGTAAAATGAGGCTCCCATCAAACCATTCACTGGGTTGTAGGAGAGTGAAATGTTTACAAACGACAAAAATGTCTGAGTGTCACTGAAGAAAAACATGAAGATCTGTGAGGACAGAGATTACTTACATCCTACTTTCTGTTGAATCTTATGCACCATGAAGATAATTTTGGCACTTAGTATGTATTCCTGAAAAATAAACAAAAAGTAGCATTTGCCTTGTTCTTGAAAAATGTGATGGTATGTGCAAGAAATGATAATAGGGGCTTCCCTAGTGGTTCAGGTGGTGAAGAATCTGCCTGCAATGCAGCAGACAAGGGTTCAGTCCCTGGGTCAGGAAGATCCCCTGGAGAAGGGAATGGCAACCAACTCCAATATTCTTGCCTGGAGAATTCCATGGACAGGGGAGCCTGGAGGGCTACAGTCCATGGGGTCGCAAAGAGTCGGACACAACTCAGTGTCTAATACACACACACACACACACACACACACACAGAGGACATGATAAAGCACATTTCTAAAAATCAGAATTATATTTGTGGTTTTTTTCACTAATTCAGTTCTTTTCCAGCTGTTGATAAATGGCATAGCATGATTTCAAACTTTCCTCTCCACATTTCCCTGTCGTTGTGAAGCAGGAAATCATCAATCGGCCTAAGGGTACTGCAGGCCCAGTAGGAAGTACGCTGAATCATGGTTCATCCATCCAATGACTGTTGTTTGTTTCAAAGGAGTCACTTTGAAATACACATGGCTCAATTACGCTACCATCACTCAATATATGCTTGAAACTCTTCTTTGTAAATTACCTTCAGAATCTGCATCAGTTGCTTTCAAATATCTTCATCCTCCTCTGTGTTCACAAAAGATTAGAAATGAGAATAACCTCAGACCTCTCAACAGGAAAAAATGGAAAATAAAAATGGTAGAGCAAGGGCTGCACAATTTTGAAGAAATTGTCTTATGAGACATATTTACCCTCTGTATTACAGATTTCTTTAATCTTTACAATGCTTATGAAATATGTTAGCTTTTAGGGGGAAATTGAGAATAAATCCCTGTCTCCCTCCACCTCAAATCACTATTAGTATGTCAGAAAATGCCCTTTTCCTTAGAGCCATAGAATCAGGATTCAGAAAAAAAAAAAAAAAAAAGCTTGGTTATAAAAGAAGGCAGTGGTGAGAAGAAATCTAGTCTGGTTAGGAACAGTATGTGAACTTGTAACAACAAATGATGCATTAGATACGTGTATGTATATGCGCAGCTTTATACATATGTGTATGTTGTATAATGGTAAACTGTTGTAGAATTCAGAGTTAATTCAGCACAGTTTCTACTTCTGCCTTTGATAAACATGCTCTCTGACTTATTGTTGCCACTTCTTTGTTTTTGCATTTGCTTTTATTGAGATATAACTGACATATAACATTATGCAAGTTTAAAGTGTACCAGATGTTTACTCAAAACATTTGTGTATTGTGATATGATGTCCACTGTGGCACCAGGGACACCTCTGTCGTTTCACAAAATTATCATTTCTTTTTGTGGTGGGAACAATTATGTTCTAGTCACCAAGCAACTGTGAGGTTTGTAATACAGTATTGTTGGCATTAATTATCACGCTGTGCATTAGATCTCCAGGACTCATTTATCTGCTGGTTAAAAATCTACCCTTAACAGCATCTCTCCACTTGCCCCAGTTCCCAGCCCCTGGCAACCACCATTCAACTCTCTGTTTTTATGAGTTTGGCTTTTTTTTTTTTTTATTCCACAGATAAGTGGTGATGTCATATAGTTTTTGCCTTTTTCTGACCCCTCTTATTTTGCATAATGCCCTCAAGGTCCATCCAACCAGGTTGCCACAAATGGCAGGATTTTCTCCTTATGGCTAAAACATATTCCATTGTGTGTGTATATATATGTGTGTGCATGCTCAGCTGCTCAGTCATATCTGACTCTTGCAACTCCAAGGACTGTAGCCCATCAGGCTGCTCCCTGCATGGCATTTTCCAGGCAAGAATACTGCAGGGGGTTGCCATTTCCTCCTCTAAGGGATCTTCCCAACCTAGGGATCGAACCCACGTCTCCTGCAGTGGCAGGCAGATTCTTTCTCATTGAGCTACCTGGAAAACCCATGTATACGTCAGTACATACATGTGTGAATATATTTGTATGTGTGTGTGCATATACATATTTTTAAAAATGTATATTCTGTTTCCACTCATCCATTGACAAACATTTAGGTTGTTTCCGTATCTTAGCTACTGTGAATAAAGCAGCAGTGAACTTGGGAGTGCAGCTGTCTCTTTGATATCCTATTTTCATTTCCTTTGGATATATACTCAGAAGTGGGATTGCTAGATCACGTTATTGGATGTTCAGTCATGTCCGACTCTTTGTGAACCCATGGACTGCAGCACGCCAGGCCTCCCTGTCCCTCACCATTTTCCGGAATTTGCCTAAGTTCATGTCCATTGAATCGGTGATGCCAGCCAACCAGGGCAACAGAAGATAAGATGCTGGATCATATGACAGTCTTATTTTTAATTTGTTGAGGAACCTCCATACTGTGTTCATAGTGGTTACCAATTCGCATTCCCAGCAACAGTGTACATACCTCCTTTTTCTCTGCATCCTCTCTATGCTTATTATCTCCGATATTCTTGATAATAGCCTTCTAACAGGTTTGAGAATATGTCATTGTAGTTTTGATTTGCATTTCCCTAATGTTTAGTGATACTGAGCATTCTTTTTATGTATCTTTCTGACATTTGAATGTCTTTAGTAAGACGTCTATTTAGTTCCTCTGCCCATTTTTAACAGCATTGTTGAGTTTTATTATTGAGTTGTATTAAATTTTTATACATTTAGACTTTAACACCTTATCAGATACACTTTTGCAAATATTTTCTCCCATTCTGTAAGTGATCTTTTCATTTTTCGATTGTTTCTTTTTCTGTGCAGAAGCCCTTTAGTTTGAGGGACTTCCCTGGCAGTTCAGTACAGGGCACACAGGTTTGACCCCTGGTCAGGAAACTAAGATCCCGCATACCTCATAGCATGGCAAAAGAAAAGAGGAAGCCTTTTAATTTAATGTAGTCCTATCTGCTTTTTGCTTTTGTTGCTTGTGCTTCTGATAGCACATCTAAAAGTTCATTGCCAAGACCAATATCAGGGAACTTCTTTCCTATATTTTCTACTAGGACTTTTATTATATCAGGTCTTATATTTACTCTTTAATTCAAGTTAATTTTGTAACTGTAGAATGGGGTCCAATTGCATTTTTCTGCCTTAAGTTATTCAGTTTTCCCAAGACCATTTTTTGAGGAGACTATCCTTTTCCCATTGAGTGTTCTTGGCTCCTCTGTCAAATATTAGTTGACCATAAAAGCAAGGGGTTACTTCTGGGCTCTATTCCGTTCCATCGGTCTGTTCTAGTTTTTTTAAATACCAGTACCATACATTTGAGTTACTATAGTTTGAAGTCAGTAAGTGTGATGCTTTCAGCTTTGTTATTCTTTCTTTGATTGCTTTGACTGTTGAGGGTCCTTTGTGGTTCTGTACATATTTTAAGATTGTTCATTTCTTTTCTGTGAATAATGCCATTGGGATTTTGATAAGGATTACACTAAATCTATAGATGGCTTTGGGAAATATGTTCATTTTAAGAATAATTAGTTTTTTAGATCCATGGTCTACCTTTCCATTTCTGTGTTATATTCCATTTCTTTCATCAAGGCTTGCAATTTTCATTGTACAGATCTTTCACTTCCTTAATAAGATGTATTCCTAAGTACGTTATTGTTTTTGATACTATTGTGAATGGGGTAGTTTTCTTTTTCAGATGTTTGTTAGTGTATAGAAATGCAACTGACTTCTGTATGTTGATTTACTATCCTGCAGCCTTGCTGAATTCATTGGTTCATTCCAACAGTTTTTTTGGCTGGTCTATAGCATTTTCTACCCCACTCCAGTACTCTTTCCTGGAAAATCGCATGGACGGAGGATCCTGGTGGGCTGCAGTCCATGGGGTCACTAAGAGTCGGGCACAACTGAGTGACTTCACTTTCGCTTTTCACTTTCATGCATTGGAGAAGGAAATGGCAACCCATTCCAGTGTTCTTGCCTGGAGAATCCCAGGGACAGTGGGTCCCTGTCTATGGGGTCGCACAGAGTTGGACACGACTGAAGCCATTTAGCTGCAGCAGCAGCAACATAGCATTTTCTATATATAAGATCACATCATCTGCAAATACAGACAGTTTTACTTCTTCCTTTCTGATCTGGATGCCTTTTATTTGTCTGGATTAATGCTCTAGGCTAGAGCTTTCAGTATTATGATGAATAACAGTGGTGACAGTGGGCACCACTGTCCTGTCCCTGATCTTAGAGGGACAGCTTTTTGGTTTTTTTACCCTTGAGTATAATATTAGCTGTGAGTTTGTCACATATGGCCTTTATTAAGTTATGTTCATTCTAAACCATATTTGCTGAGGATTTTTATCATGAAAAGATGCTGTATTTGGACAAATGCTTTTTCTGCGGTTATTAAGATGATTGCGTGATTTTTCTTTTTCATTCTATTAATGTTGTTACCACATTTATTGATTGCCCACGTTGAACCATCCTTGCATCTCAGGGATAAATTCCATTTGGTCATGGTGTATAATCTTTTAAATATGTTGTTGAATTTGGTTTGCTAATACTTTGTAGATATTTTCTGCCTATATATTCATCAGGGATATCAGTCTAGTTTTATTTGCTTGTAGTGTCCTTGTCTGGCTTTGGTGTCAGAGTAATAGCATTTGGCCTTGTAAAATGAGCTTAAAGGTTTTCCCTCGTCTTCAGTTTTTAGGAAGAGTTTGGGAAGAACTGGCATTGATTCCTCATTAAATATTTGGTGGAATCTGATAGTAAAGTCATTTGGCCCTGGACTTTTCTGTATTGGAAGGTTTTAATTTCTGATTCAACCTCCATACTAGTAATTGGTCTTTTCAACTTTCTGTTTCTTTCTGATTCGGTCTTGGTAGATTGTACAGTCCAAGAAATGTATCTATTTCTACACTAATGAATTTGTTGATGTATGATTGTTTAATAGTAGTCTCTCATGATCCTCTCATGATCCTGTACTATGTTTTAGTGTCTCTACTTTTACTTCTGATTTAATGAATTTGAGCCTTTTCTCTCTTTTTGTCTTAGCTGACTTATCTAAAGATTTGTTAATTTTGTTTATCTTTAAAAAAACAACTCTTAAGTTTTTATTTTTTTCTATTGTTTTTCTAGTCTCCATTTATTTTCCTTCTCATCTTGTTATTTTCTTCCTTCTGCTAACTTAGGGTTGAGTTTATTCTTTTCTAGTTCTTTGAGGTATAAAATTAATCTGTTTATTTGAGATATTTCTACTTTCTTAATATATGCATTGATTGCTATAAAATTTCCTGTCAGAAATGTTTTTTGTTTTGCAGCATCCCATCAATTTTAATACATTGTTTCCATTTTCATTTGTTTCAAGACTTTTTAAACTTTAATCCTCTCTTTTTATATTTATGTTCATGTAATTACTTACCTCTTTTTGTATTGTATATTTATTCCCAGACTTTAGTAGCTATAACTATTTTTAATACTGTTTTCGTTTAACCTTTATGAAGTGAGTGAGTGAAGTTGCTCAGTCGTGTCTGACTCTTTGTGACCCCACGGACTGTAGCCCATCAGGCTCCTCCCTCCATGGGATTCTCCAGGCAAGAGTACTGGAGTGGGTTACCATTTCTTTCTCCAGGGGATCTTCCCAACCCAGGGATCGAACCCAGATCTCTCTCAGTCCAGGCAGACGCTTTAACCTCTGAGCCACCAGGGAAGCCCTTTATACTGTAGCTTATTTGTTAACACACCATCCTATTAAAGAATTAGCATTTCCTAAGTCTGACTACACATTTAGTTTTACCAGTGTGTATATACTTCAATATGTTTTTATGTCCCTGATTAGTGTATTTTCATTTCAACTTGAAAAACTTTCAGCATTTCTTGCAAGCTGAGGTGATAAACTCCCTCAGCTTTAGTTTGGGAAAGTCTTTACTTCTCCTCTGTACCAGAAAGTAACTTTGTCAGATAGCATAATCTCAATTAGCATTTTTTTCTTTTAATACTTTGAATGTTGTTGCACTGTCTCCTGGTCTTTGGGGTATCTGCTGAGAAATCCACTGATTGCCCAGGGGGTTCTCTATAGATGACAATCTTTTTTCCCTGGATGTTTTTAGCATTTCCTTTGCCTTTAGTTTTGACAGTTTCATTACAACATGTCTTGAAGCAGGTCTTTTTGCACTCAATTAGAGATAGCTGCCATTTTTCAGTGAGCTAATAATGAAGATTATGGTTGTTCTCAATCTAAAGAATTAATCTCTGTTCCCAAAATCCTATTTAAACAATTTTTTTAATTAAATGTATGTTTAACTGAAGGATAATTGCTTTACAGTGTTATGTTAGTTTCTGCCAAACATCAACATGAATCAGCCACAGGTATACCTGAGTCCTCTCCCTCTTGAACCTCCTCCCCATCCTGCCCCCTCTAGGTTGTTACAGAGTCCTGGCTTGAGTTCCCTGAGTCATACAGCAAATTCCCATTGGCTATCTATTTTACATATGCTAATGTGTTTCCACCTTACTCTCTGCATGCATCCCACCCTCTCTTTCCTCCATCCCCCACCCCTTATCATAAGTCTGTTCTCAATGTGTCTCCATCGTTGCTCTTCAATTAGGTTCATCAGTACCATCTCTCTAGATTCCATATATGTGCATTATTATACAATATTTGTTTCTCTCTAATCCTTGGAAGAAAAGTTATGACCAACCTAGATAGCATATTCAAAAGCAGAGACATTACTTTGCCGACTAAGGTCCGTCTAGTCAAGGCTATGGTTTTTCCAGTAGTCATGTAGGGATGTAAGAGTTGGACTGTGAAGAAGGCCGAGTACCAAAGAATTGATGCTTTTGAACTGTGGTATTGGAGAAGACTCTTGAGAGTCCCTTGGTCTGCAAGGAGATCCAACCAGTCCATTCTGAAGGAGGCCAGCCCTGGGGTTTCTTTGGAAGGAATGATGCTAAACTCCAGTACTTTGGCCACCTCATGCAAAGAGTTGACTCATTGGAAAAGTCTCCGATGCAAGGAGGGATTGGGGACAGGAGGAGAAGGGGATGACAGAGGATGAGATGGCTGGATGCTATCACTGACTTGATGGACATGAGTCTGAGTAAACTCCAGGAGTTGTTGATGGACAGGGAGGCCTGGCATGCTGCGATTCATGGGGTCGCAAAGAGTTGGACACGACTGAGCGACTGAACTGAACTGAACTGAACTTCACTCTGTAGACTCTAGGTTCATCCACATCATTAGAACTGACTAATGTGCATTCTTTTTATGGCTTAGTAATATCCTGCGGTATATATATATATATATGCTACAACTTCTTTATCCATTCATATGTTGATGGACATCTAGGTTGCTTCCATGTCTTAGCTATTATAAATAGTGATGCAATAAACATTGGGGTGCATGTGTCTTTTTCAATTATGATTTCCTCAGGGTATATGACTTCCCTGGTGGCTCAGACGGTAAAGTGTCTGCCTGCAATGCAGGAGACCTGGGTTCGAGTCCTGGGTTGGGAAGATGTCCTGGAGAAGGAAATGGCAGTCCACTCCAGCACTCTTGCCTGGAAAATCCCATGGACAGAGGAACCTGATAGGCTACATCCCATGGGGTCGCACAGAGTCGGACACGACTGAGCGACTTCACTTCGCTTCACTTCAGGGTATATGCCTAGTAGTGGGATTGCTGGTTCATATGGTAGTTTTAATGCTAGTTTTTAAGGAATCTCCATATTGTCTTCCATAGTGGATATAACAATTTACATTCTCACCAACAGTGCAAGAGATTCCCTTTTCTCCATACCCTCTCCAGCATTTATTGTTTGTAGATTTTTTTAATTAAATTTATTTATTTTTAAAATTACAATACTGTATTTGTTTTGCCATACATTGACACGAATCAGCCATAGGTGAACACAATCTCCCAATGCCGAATCCCCTCCCACCTCCCACCCCCATCCTCTACTTGAATCATCCTGTGCATCAGCCCCATGCATCCTGCATCCTACATTGAACATAGATTAGCGTTTCGTTTCTTACGGGAAAATATACATGTTTCATTGCCATTCTCCCATACCATCCCACCCTTTCCCTCTCCCTCAGAGTCCAAAAGTCCACTCTATACCTCTTTGTCTCTTGTTGTCTCACATGTAGGGTCATCATTACTGTCTTTTAAATTCCATATATATGTGTCAGTATACTGTATTGGTGTTTTTCTTTCTGGCTTACTTCACTCTGTATAATCGGTTCCAATTCCATCCATCTCATTAGAACTGAGTCAAATTTATTCTTTTAAGGGCTGAGTAGTATTCCATAGTGTATATGAACCACAGCTTTCTTATCCATTCATCTGCTGATGGACATCTAGGTTGCTTCCATGTCCTGGCTATTATAAACAGCGCTGCAATGAACATTGGGGTACATGTGTCTCTTTCACTTCTGGTTTCCTCAGTGTGTATGCCCAGCAGTGGGATTGCTGGGTCATAAGGCAGTTCTATTTGCAATTTTTTAAGGAATCTCCACACTGTTTTCCATAATGGCTGTACTAGTTTGCATTCCCACCAGCAGTGTAAGAGGGTTCCCTTTTCTCCACACCCTCTCCAGCATTTATTGCTTGTAGACTTTTGGATCGCAGCCATTCTGACTGGTGTGAAATGGTACCTCATTGTGGTCTTGATTTGCATTTCTCTGATAATGAGTGATGTTGAACATCTTTTCATGTGTTTGTTAGCCATCCGTATGTCTGCCCATTCTGATCAGTATGAGGTGATATCTCATTGTATTTTTGATTTGCATTTCTCTAATAATGAGAGATGTTGAGCATCTTTTCACGTATTTATTAACATCTGTACAAACATCTTATTATTATATACTACCATTCCCAAAATGCTTCCAATTTATGATCCTATTATGCTGCTCTTATCCTTAGACTTGCTGAGGTAATTATCAGAATTTTGAAATTATATCACTAAGGCTTTCATAATATTTAAGAAAGAATGCCAGAAGGATAACATAAGTAGAATGAAAATGAAAAGATTTCTCTTTAAAAGTCCCAATATTCCAAACTAAATACTACTCATAAAATAATATTTCAGAGTATATGAATAACATAAATTATCTGGTTACTTCTTAGGCTGAGCAACATAAACCATGCCCCCATTTCTGTTTCATAATACAAGAACAATTTTGTTTTCCATGGCTAAGTAATTAAAATGGTTAAGTAACTATCATAAAACTGTTATTTGTTAGTTTAATAAATGGTTATCTTACTCGGCACTCCACATATTTCAAACTTCAAACAGCCCTCTGGGGGACTCCCTGGTGGTTCAGTGGCTAATACTCCACACTTCACTGCAAGGGGCAGTGGTCGGGAACTAAGATCCCACATGTAGCACGGCATGGTCAAAAAAGAAAGAAAATAGCCCTCTGGCCAAATAAGAACATATGTAACTTTCAGGAAAATGATTACACAGGAATATTTTCTCATAGCTCTAAAGTAATTCTCATATACGTTTTTAACTTACCTAATGTACAAAGATAATTTTTTTCTGATAATATTGTTGGTCTTGAGTTTTATGACCATCTTGGATTTCCAAGCCTCAGCTATTCAGTATCCCTATAGCCTTCATAGAGTCATAGAGTCAGTATTCAAAAAAAAAGAACAAAAAAATCTCAGTTTATAGAAGAAGGCAGAGGTAAGAAGAGACCTGGTCTGGTTAGGAAGGGTATATGAACTTGTAAAAATGAATAATGTACTAGATATCTGTATGTATATGTGTAGTCCATACGTATAGTTTCATACATGTATATCAGTTGTATAATAGTAAACCGTCATAGAATAATAAACTATTGTAGATAGAGGCTGGAGAAGGCAGTGGCACCCACTCCAGTGCTCTCGCTTGGAGAGTCCCACGGATGGAGGAGCCGGGTGGGCTGCAGTCCATGGGGTCACTAAGAGTCGGACACGACTGACTTCACTTTCACTTTTCACTTTCATGCATTAGAGAAGGCAATGGCACCCCACTCCAGTACTCCTGCCTGGAGAATCCCAGGGACGGTGGCGCCTGGTGGGCTGCCATCAATGGGGTCACACAGAGTTGGACATGACTGAAGTGACTTAGCAGCAGCAGCAGTAGCAGCAGCATAGAGGGAGCTGGTCTTTTTCTTCATCTCCTATTTTCTCCCCCTATTTTTACTTCATAAAGAGAAAATCTTAAGGCAAGAAAAAAGAACTTTTCATATTTTATGCTACAAAGTTCTAAGGTTTGCCTCAAAAGATGTTTGATATCAGGAAGAGAAAGATGTATAACAGCTATTCCATTGTGAAGAAATAAAGAGACTTTACTTCGTTCTCAGGAAGGCCCTCCCAGGGACCTTGCAATGAGGGAGTCAGGAGCCTGTTTTGCACCTTAGAGATTGGGCGGGGGAGCGGGGAGAGTGCTTTCTCAGGCTGCAAAGACAAAGAAACCTCTGCAGGAGTTAGAGGAGTGGGAAAGAACTGAGTGAGCAAAGGCCATTCTTGGGGAAAATGAGGAAACACTTTATACTTCTCTGTGCTTTATAAAAGGCAGAGGAACCAGAGATCAAATTGCCAACATCCGCTGGATCATGGAAAAAGCAAGAGAGTTCCAGAAAAACATCTATTTCTGCTTTATTGACTATGCCAAAGCCTTTGACTGTGTGGATCACAATAAACTTTGGAAAATTCTGAAAGAGATGGGAATACCAGACCATCTGACCTGCCTCTTGACAAATCTGTATGCAGATTAGGAAGCAACAGTTAGAACTGGACATGGAACAACAGACTGGTTCCAAATAGGAAAAGGAGTACGTCAAGGCTGTATATTGTCACCCTGCTTATTTAACTTCTATGCAGAGTACATCATCAGAAACGCTGGACTGGAAGAAACACAAGCTGGAATCAAGATTGCCGGGAGAAATATCAATGACCTCAGATATGCAGATGACACCACCCTTATGGCAGAAAGTGAAGAGGAGCTAAAGGGCCTCTTGATGAAGGTGAAAGAGGAGAGTGAAAAAGTTGGCTTAAAGCTCAACATTCAGAAAACAAATATCATGGCATGCGGTCCCATCACTTCATGGGAAACAGAAGGGGAAACAGTGGAAACAGTGTCAGACTTTATTTTCTGGGGCTCCAAAATCACTGCAGATGGTGACTGTAGCCATGAAATTAGATGACACTTACTCCTTGGAAGAAAACTTATGACCAACCTAGATAGCATATTCAAAAGCAGAGACATTACTTTGCTGACTAAGGTCCGTCTAGTCAGGGCTATGGTTTTTCCTGTGGTCATGTATGGATGTGAGAATTGGACTGTGAAGCACTGGAAGAATTGATGCTTTTGAACGGTGGTGTTGGAGAAGACTCTTGAGAGTCCCTTGGTCTGCAAGGAGATCCAACCAGTCCATACTGAAGGAGATCAGCCCTGGGATTTCTTTGGAAGGAATGATGCTAAAGCTGAAACTTCAGTACTTTGGCCACCTCATGAGGAGAGTTGACTCATTGGAAAAGACTCTGATGCTGGGAGGGATTGAGGGCAGGAGGAGAAGGGGACAACCAAGGATGAGATGGCTGGATGGCATCACTGACTCGATGGACGTGAGTCTGAGTGAACTCTGAGAGATGGCAATGAACAGGGAGGCCTGGCATGCTGTGATTCATGGGGTCGCAAAGAGTTGGACACGACTGAGCGACTGAACTGAACTGAACTGAACTGAACTGTGCTTTATTCATGCCTGCGTGCTCAGCCCAGAGAAGGCAATGGCAACCCACTCCAGTACTCTTGCCTGGAAAATCCCATGGACAGAGGAGCCTGATGGACTGTCATCTGTGGTGTTGCACAGAGTCGGACACAACTGAAGCAACTTAGCAACAGCAGCAGCGTGCTCAGCCACTAGGTCATGTATGATTCTTTGAGACCCCATGGACTGTAGCCTGCCAGGCTCCTCTGTCCATGGACTTTTCCAGGCAAGAACACTGCAGTGGCTTGCCATTTCCTTCTCTGGGGATCTTCTCAACCCAGAGATGGAAACCAGGTCTCCTGCATTGGCAGGCAGATTTTTCAGCACTGTGACACCTGGGAAGCCCTTGTTCTGTATTCTGTGTGTCTCAATTGACTGGTGATAAGAGAGTTTTTTCCCCTTGGTAATGGAGTGTATGTACCTCAGTACTTTTCCAGATGCTGTAGAAAACCGAGCGATGTCTGTCTGTCTACCTATTGAAGGAAAGTTTCAAAGATTATTCCCTGAACTGTCAAATAATAATAGGGAAGAGTAGAGAATTTTTTCCTACTTTATTCATTTCTATATTTTTTGAGTCTTAAGAATTAAAACATAAATTATGGGGGGAATCTGTTGCCAATATTCTTTTCTCTGATTGTACTTTTTCCTTAGGGGAAGAATCTCAGAAAAATGAAGATTTGATTTTCAGTCTTTAACTATGTTCATCCATCTTTAGTCAAAGGGTATATAGCAATCAATGTGACTTCCTGGTGGCTGGGCGATAAAGAATCCATCTGTCTGGGAATGCAAACTAGTACAGCCACTGCCGGGGGCCAGTGTGAGGAATCCCGCCCGTGACAAGGTTATGTGGAAGGAAGCCTGGCATACGCAAGGACATGATCAAGCTTCAGGGATTCCCCCTGCATTTTCTGAGCATCCACCTCCCCGCCCCCCAAAATAAGAATCTGCCCACCTCTACACTCTGCTTTTCCACTCTTCTGATATTCTCTGGAAAAAGTCAAATCAGGGCTTTTTTTGCATTTGAAAGGGATGTTTCCATTAAAGCCCCTCTGATAGCTCTTTAGCTTACCTAACAGGTTTCCCAGACTTCTTACAGCTTGTGAATTGCTTACAGCCCCCCAACCACGACAGGCACAAAGCTTGAAAGCATCTTAAAGATACAGAGCCTTTTCTAAAGAGTTACAAATCATATTGGTGATGGGTTTTCACTGTTGACTCAAGGATTGCTGCCAGACCTCCATATTCTTTATCTTTTAGGCACCTGGGAGGATGTTACTCAATGTAATCAGGATGTAGAAAAAGATATATAGTAGTTTTGATGTTAGCAACACTAGACTTTTGAGTTAATTTCTTCTCTTTTGCTATAAATTACTGTACTCTCTTTACCTGTTGTAAGTTGCTGTATCTTTGCTGTGTAAGAATGTAACTTTGTTTAGTGCTTTTCTGAGAGTGACACCAGACCTTGGGAAGATCAACACAAATAAGTCTTCTGGTTGACAAACCCTTATCAGAAAAAGGCTGCAAAATGTTAATTGGCCCTTTTTGGCTGGAAGATGATGTAAATTACCTAAGACTTGTGTATACAACTAGGTATGCAGAGAGAAAAGCCTGGTTTTGATAAGAGTCTAGGCTGCTAATGCTGCATAATTTTGTATTACCCATTGATCTCTATGTATAATCAAAAAGGTATAAAAGGCCTTCTGAACAATAGAGGCTGGAGCTAGTTGCTGGACTAGTTTCCCCCGTGTCTCTCCCTCCCTCTCTCTCTCTCTCTCCCTCCCTCTCCTCTTCACTGTAATTTCAGGCTGAATTCCCATCTGGAGCGGGGCAGCTCACCAAGTCTACTTACTTGTCCCAGCTTTTAAGACCTGCATGAAAGGGGAGCCTCAAGGTGGGGCACCCTTAGAGATTCAAGCAGGTGCTGGTGGCCCCACGTAGATGATGTAAATCTCTTGTCCAGAGATTTTATTGGCCTCCCCATAAACCAAGTTATTCAGCCTTCTTTCTCCACTTAATTTTCCTACTACATTATATCTTCCTAATCTAATCTTATATTTCTATATTAATAAATAAATAAATCTTTCCTCGCCAACGCCGTCCACCCTTCGAATTCCCTGGATCCACCAGGGCCAGACCCCGGCAAGCCACTATGGAGAACAGTTTGGAGATTCCTTAAAAACTGGAAATACAACTGCCATGCCACCCAGCAATCCCACTGCTAGGCATACACACCAAGGAAACCAGAATTGTACCCCAATGTTCATTGCAGCACTTTTACAACAGCTAGGACATGTAAGCAACCTAGATGTCCATCAGCAGATGAATGGGTAAGAAAGTTGTGGTACATACACACAATGGAATATTACTCAGCCCTTAAAAAGAACACATTTGTATCAATTCTAATGAGGTGGATGAAACTGGAGCCTATTATACAGAGTGAAGTTAGCTGGAAAGAAAAACACCAATATAGTATATTAACGCATATATATGGAATTTAGAAAGATGGTAACAATGACCGTATATGCGAGACAGCAAAAGAGACACAGATGTAAAGAACAGACTTTTGGACTCTGTGGGAGAAGGCAACAGTGGGATGATTTGAGAGAACAGCATTGAAACAGGTATATTACCATATGTAAAATAGATGACCAGTCCAGGTTCAATGCATGAAATCAGGGCACTCACAGCTGGTGCCCTGGGACGACCCTGAGGGATGGGATGGGGAGGGAGGAAGGAGGGGGGTCAGGAGGGGGGACACATGTACACCCGTGGCTGATTCATGTCAATGTATGGCAAAACCAATACAATATTGTAAAGTAATTAGCCTCCAGTTACAATAAATTTTTTTGTAATGGTAGCCACAAGAAAAAAAAAGTCCACCTGTTGGGAAGATCCCCTGGAGGAAGAAATGGCAACTTGCTTCAGCATTCTTGCCTGGAGAATCCCATGGACAGAGGAGCCTGGCAGGCCACAGTCCATGGCATCAGAAAGAGTTAGACATGACTGAGTTACTTAGTATACACGCATGTGGATAGCATTCTGCTCAGGAACCTGGAGGGAAAAAAATGTTCAACTTCAATTTGGAGAGATGAGGCTCTGCACACGAGAAGCAAGTGAGGGAATTTCCTGGTGGAGTCAGGGTTCAATCCCTGCTCAGGGACGATCCTGCAAGCCACGCAGTAAAACCAAAAGAAAAAGAAGAGTTGTGAAAATTGACTGAGATAAAGCAAAAGTTATACACCTGCAGGCAGTAACATTTATTGAATGACCAGACATGGAAGTGAGATGATTCCTCACTTAGTCAGATTAGTCAGAGAGAGGAATCAAGAGAACCAGGAGAAAGATGGTCAGGTCACTTGCTACAGACCCACAGTTGACAACTAACTTTTCAATGTGTCATGTCAGCGGAGTATTTGGAAATTAGCTGTGGGAGAGTCAAAGAATGATGAAAATAAGCTACAAGGGGATATATCATACAACATAGGGGATAGAGCCAATATTTTATCATAACAATAAATGGAGTATTTGCTCAGTCTCATCTGACTCTTTGTGGCCCTATGAAATTGTAGCCCACCAGGCTCCTCTCCCCATGGAGTTTTCCAGGCACGAATACTGAAGTGGGTTGCCATTTCCTCCTACAGGGGGTCTTCTTGACCCAGGGATTGAACCCACGTCTCTTGTGTCTCCTGTATCAGCAGGAGGATTCTTCACCACTAGCGCCACCTGGGAAGCCCTAAATGGAGTAAACCTTTAAAAATTGTGAATCACTATATAGTACATCTGTAACATATAATATTGTACAACAGTTATACTGCAATTCAGAAAGAAGTCCAAGTCTAATTTAGAAATAAAAAGTCCATAACTTAAAACACAGTAAAAGAAAAGCTTAAAAAGAGAGAGAGAGAAAATATGAGTAGAAAGAATAAAGTCTAAATTGGAGGCATGTAAAGAACTTAAAAGAAGCTCTTCTCTTCAGAGTCCCAGAGCTTTAACAATGGCAGAGATTTGTTCAGCCAATCCCTTTCAATTTACATGTGTCTGTAAATGAGGCTTTGGAGAAGGCAATGGCACCCCACTCCAGTACTCTTGCCTGGAAAATCCCATGGATGGAGGGGCCTGGTGGGCTGCAGTCCATGGGGTTGCAAAGAGTCGGACTAGACTGAGCGACTTCACTTTCACTTTTCACTTTCATACATTGGAGAAGGAAATGGCAACCCACTCCAGTGTTCTTGCCTGGAGAATCCCAGGGACGGAGGAGCCTGTTGGGCTGCCATCTATGGGGTCACACAGGGTCGGACACGACTGAAGTGATTTAGCAGCAGTAAATGAGGCTTAGAGAGGCTCAGATAACCAGATAGAGGTAATACAACCAGTCTGCTTAAGAGTAAAGGCTAGAGTCCTGATCTCTGGACTCGTGACCCTTCACAAGAATTATATCCAGTTATGGTCTTGGTTTGTTTTGTCTAAATAAAAATAATATTCACATATGTACCATTTTTTTGAATCTATAATAGTGTTTGAGAGCATAACCATGAAATACAGAAAATTATACATGGTAATTCTAAGATTTCTTTGCATGAAATTTCCTGAGGATGGAACTGAATTCCAGAGCCTGTCAGCCACCCAGTAAGTTACTTGGGTGCCTTTCTGACTATTTATTTGGATAACATTTGGGTGTTCTGAAGAGCTGAACATACCTGAAGAGCTGAAGATACCACCAGGGCCTAACCCTTCTTTCTAGGGAGGTTTTCTAGCCCCAGATAGATAAAGATTCTCAAGGTGAGGGCAAGCATTTGAGAGAAACCATTTTTACCTTTCAGGCAATTTTTCATGCAGATTCAAACTGAATCCCCGTCACTGGTTTTAATGAAGAGGATTTAGCATCTTTCAGAAACTCTTTTACCGCAGCATCTGAAAATCAGTGACACCATCAAAGCATATTCTCATCTCATATTCAAAAACTTTTGTGAGTTTAGAGAAGTGCTTTATTTTTGTACACTTAAATAGTTTAGCACATAATATACATGGAAAAGATTGTTTTGAGTTAGCTGTATCAATGTTAGTTAGAGTTCAGAAACAATTGTGAAAAAATGACCTGTTTGTAAAATATTAAAAGATGATGTTTTCCTTCATATTTATCAAGCTCTGGGGCATAGTCTTATAATTACGGTTTCATAGTTCTATCAGTCAGGGTCCAGTGCAGACACAGAAACCGCAGAGCAATTTGAATAGGTAAGCTTTAAGGCAAAATCTAATACGTGCGTCTGTTCAGTCATTTCTGACTCTTTGCGACCCCATGGACTGTAGCCCACCAGGCTCCTCTGCCCATGGGATTCTCCAGGCAAGAATACTGGAGTGGGTTGCCATTTCCTCCTTCAGGGGATCTTCCTGACCCAGGGATCGAACCTGCATCTCTTGCGTCTCCTGTACTGGCAGGCATATTCTTTACCACTGCATCATCTGGGAAACCCAAACTCGAATATTCACTGTAAAAGGAAGCTGAAGAAACAGAGGATTGACTAATGAGGAGTAAAGAGAAAGAGCAGTTTCAGGAGGAACCCCGAGGCCTGGGGCTGAGGCACAGAATCAGGAAGGGACAGACCTGGAAGAGGACTTCACCAGGGACCCAGACCTCCCGGGACAGGACCCAGCCCAGGACCGCAGAACAGTCCCCTGAGGCCATGTTGCTCTCCTGACAAAGCTTGATATCTTGCCCACTGGCAAGGGAGAAATATTTTTAGGGCCCATTGTTACAGAGAAGAAAATAAGGGGGAAATCAGAGCTGACAGGAGCTTCCCCGGGGGTTCCGTGGTAAAGAAGCTGCAGGAGCTGCAAGTTCAGTCCCTGGGTCAGAAAGATCCCCCGGAGAAGGAAATGGCAACCCACTCCAGTGTTCGTGCCTGGAGAATCCCATGGACAGAGGAGCCTGGCAGGCTGTGGTCCATGGGGTTGCAGAGTTGGTCACAATTCAGCAACTAAACAACAGTTTGTCACTGTAGGGGGCACACGTTTCAACTTTGATCTGTTTCTCACCTGTTTTATTATTTTCCCTATCATACTTTATTTCTACTCCCATTCCCTCCTCCCACCTCGACTGTGGCTCCCATATGATTGTATGTGTTTTGGAAATATATGTTACCTCTGAAAATGATATGATTTTATGTAGAAATATAGACAGTGACATATCCCTGTTTATAGTGTGCAACTGAATCTTATATAAATATAAACTAGATTTTTCTTTTGCTCTGTAGAGCTTGTTCTTTCTTGACCTACATGAATGATCTGCACCACAGACATCATCCCCTCTTCCTTAATTTAATACTGTTGCAATACCCATCCTTGTTGCCATTCAGTATGCCTGTAGCTGATTTCTGCTGGCTGACACAGGGCACTCCCTGCTTGCGTTCTCTAGGACACACTAAACCTTTTCCCTGGAAATGGACATCTGCTGCTGCTGCTGCTAAGTTGCTTTAGTTGTGTCCAACTCTGTGCGACCCCATAGACAGCAGCCCACCAGGCTCCCCCCGTCCCTGGGATTCTCCAGGCAAGAACACTGGAGTGGGTTGCCATTTCCTTCTCCAGTGCATGAAAGTGAAAAGTGAAAGTGAAGTCGCTCAGTCGTGTCCGACTCTTTGCAACCCCATGGACTGCAGCCCACCAGGCTCATCCATCCATGGGATTTTCCAGGCAAGAATGCTGTGGTGGGGTTGACAGCTAGCAGCCTTCAACTCCCAGTGGTGCCGTGAAAAATAAAGATCTGACTCGGTCCATGAGGTTGGACCCAGATGCTCTGACTTGGTCAGATGAGGGGTCAAAGGTCAATGCGCGTTCGGTTTCACCAACCTCCAGAAAGGCTGCATCAGTTTAAATGTTCACCAGCAACGCACGAATAGTCCTATTTCTTCGTATGACCCCCAGTACTGCACATCACCCAGTGTTAAAACTTCAGTCAAGCTGATGGATAAGAAGTCTCTCTCTCTCTCTCCCATACACACACACACACATACATACATATATCCTTTCTTAGGACAAACTGTGCAATTAAAACATTACTAAGGATAACCCACCAGCTGAGAGTAAATATATAAATAGCAAGGTGGGAAGGGAGGGTGGAAGGAGCTGGGAGACTGGGGTTGACACATGGGCCCTACTGATACTGTGTGTAAAACAGGTAACTGATGACCACACTGTCTGGCACAGGGAACTCCACTCAGTGCTCTGTGGAGACCTGATGGGGCAGAAGTCCAAAAGGGAGGGGATACGTGTATATTTGTGGCTGATTCATTTTGCTGTACAGTAGAAGCTAACACAACATTGTAAAGGAATAAACTCCAAAAATTAATTAAAAAAAAAAAGTGAATGGCCAAAGTAAAGTACTGGGGACCTACAAAAGCTTTGAATAGATGGTGTGCCCTGAAAGGCTGTATTTTGCGTGAAGAAACTAAAGTTAACAGAGCTGTGAATTAAGACAAGCAGGGTGCTGAGTGAATTTAAGAGTAAATCTAACTATGTTTTTGCTTTATTTGGTGCAAAAATTAATAAAGCATGTCAAAATTTTCCCACTGTATTTAAATAGCTGCAATGCAATCTTTACATTTTAAGCCAGAAAGAATGGCTGAGAGTCAAGAGTCACTGTTTTTTTTTTCCCTTATTCCTGTTAGCCTTCACGTAAGTTTTAAATGACATCACTGATATATTTTTCCATTTCAGTTTTCTCTTTGACAAAAGACCTATTCATCTATTTTGCCCATTTTTAATTGGGTTTTCTTTTTCCCCTTGATTCATTGGAGCTGCTTATATGTACTAGAATAATGTTTATTTCTTGTTACTTTCAGATATTATAAATATCTTTCCCCTCTCATTTCCTAACTATGTCTTTGGTGATGTCACATAAGAAATCCAACTTTCAGCCACAAGATTTATGCTTTGAGGTCTGTTTTAAGCAGTCATTTCCTATATGTTTGCCACAAAAATATTCCCCTATATTTTCTTTCATAAGCTTTATAATCTTACCTTCTTATTTAGGCTTTTAAAACATCTGGTATATTATTTTCTGCTGCTGCTGCTGCTGCTAAGTCTGCTGCTAAGTCGCTTCAGTCGTGTCCGACTCTGTGTGACCCCATAGACGGCAGCCCACCAGGCTCCCCCATCCCTGGGATTCTCCAGGCAAGAACACTGGAGTGGGTTGCCATTTCCTTCTCCAATGCATGAAAGTGAAAAGTGAAAGTGAAGTCGCTCAGTCGTGTCCGACTCTCAGCGACCCCATGGACTGCAGCCTACCAGGGTCCTCCGTCCATGGAGTTTTCCAGGCGAGAGTACTGGAGTGGGTTGCCATTGCCTTCTCCATATTATTTTCTATAGGACAGTAAAAAATTTGTTTTTTTCCAATGCAAAGAAATTTCCTGATTGATTTATGAGGCCACCTCTATCATAATATCAAGACCACTTATAAGGATTATCTCTGGGCCTTTGCACCTTTGGCTTACTTTTCTATCCTCATGTTAGCTCCAAACTCTTTTTACAGTTATGTTCTAAAGTGTGAGAGGGCAAGTCCCTCACCTTTATTCTTCATTTTCAAAATTATCTTAGCTGTTAAGAGATCTGTGTTCTTCCATGTTGTGCTTATTATTAAGCTGCGTCTTTCAGCTTCTAGCCTACCTTTTACAAGTCTCTTCGTGATGCTGAACCTGGGGTCAACAAATCACATTTCTCCTTTACTGAGCAGCTACCTATTGAAGAACTTAGATTAAAGATTTAAGCTCGGGAGGCAAGCCATGCCTCCCGGAAAATAGCTTTCTCCTTAGCTTTTTCCTTATCGGGAGGCAAGGCCGTGGCCTCCCGGAAAATAGCTTTCTCCTTATCGGGAGGCAAGGCCGTCCCGGAAAATAGCTTTCTCTGTTTTGCTTTCTCTGTTTTAACTTAATTGCTTTTTATAGACTTCATCCCCACCTGCCTGTGATTTTTGTATAAAAAACCCCTCACTACTGACGCTGGGGGTTCACTCCTCCCGAGGAGACTGAACCCCGGCGCACCGGCTTAATAAATCCTCTTGCTTATTGCATCGAATTCGAGTCATTGTGGTCTTTGGAGCGACAGGTCCTGAGAAAAGGCAGTGAGGTCTTACATTTGGGGGCTCGTCCGGGATCCTACCTCGCTCACTCAGACTCTTTGGCTTCTGGATTCGGAGGTACGCTCGAGCGATTCTGTCCTGTGATTCCGTGTGGGTTTGCCTACTCTGTGTTCAGTCTGTGTTGTGTCATTTTCTTCTCCTGCTGTTCGACTCTATTTTTCGGAAGTTTCAGTGAACAGGCAAATGGTTGTAGGGCAACTGATTAGTCCCGGCCAGGGCCACTCCTGGTGGACTTTGAAGGCCTTACAACAGGTGAGCCTCAGTAACTACCGCCCGGCTGGGTGAAACTTCCCTGTCTCTCTCATTCGAGGATACGGCCTGATATTATTGTGGGCACGGGTCAGGCACTTAAGAGCCGTTAGGGCGCCTGCCACTTGAAGACTCCCGTGACAGGATAAGGGGGTCATGGAACAGGCTAGAAGCCGTTAGGGCGTCCCGCCCCCAGCAAGAAAACTTCTGTGCAACGATATAGGCACACGAGTGATCTTAAAGCACGCCACAAGTCCACCTCTCTGGCCGCCACCTTTCCCGGCAGGATTTTTGGTGGCTATCCTCAATAATCTCTCTTTCACCTTCAGTTTCCTCCAGCTGCGGAAGCAAGGTTCTGTGCGTACGCATCTGTCTGACCGCTGTCAGAACTGCGGCGAGTCCCGGGACGCTGGGATCGCCAATCTGGGAGAGGGGTCGTGACGACTCCCCTCCATCTGAATCTGAGGAATCGCCAATCTGGGAGAGGGGGTCGTGACGACTCCCCTCCATCTGAATCTGATTTGAGTAAAGTCTCTGGAAAAGCCTGTCCATAAAGCTGAGAAGCTTGTGTTTAAAAGGCTTGCCAAGGGTGAAACTTGCAGCAGCTGCTCTTTCTTTTTTTCTTTCCAGCCACCTTGGTAAATTTTACTTGCCTTACTCTGTGTTTCTGTGTTTGTTTGTTCTTGCTTTCTGTTTTGACAAACCAACGATGGGACAGACTGTAACAACCCCTTTGTCTCTGACAATAGACCATTGGACAGAAGTGAAAAATAGGGCCCACTGGCTCTCAGTGGCAGTGAAAAAAACAAATGGCAGAGCTTGTGTGCAGTAGATTGGCCTGGCCTTAATACCGGCTGGCCGCCGGAGGGCTCGTTCTCTTTAGAACAGGTTAAACAGGTCAAAGCTGCAATTTGCACTCCTGGACCTGCTGCTACTGCCGGGCACCCGGACCAGGTGCCATACATTCTGGTTTGGGAAGACTTAATCCGTACCCCCAGCATGGGTTCGACCCTTTGTTCTCTCCGCAGGAAAGCCACCGGAACCCGTTACAGGAATCCTTGCTTTAACATCCACAGCACAAATAAAGAGATAAAGACTCCTGTCAGGAATATACATCCAGATACACAGACTGATCTCTTGCTTCTAGATTCTCCCCTACCTTATCCACCGGCACTGGTCCCGCCTCCTGCGCCCCAGGTGGCACAACCAACTGTCCCGCCTGAACAGCCTGGGGAAGGGAGGGAGGTGGGCCCGGCAGCAGGGACACGTAGCCGTAGAGCTGCTACCCCGGACTCCACCGCTCTTCCCCTTCGAGAGAATGGGCCCCCCGACGACCACGGGATTCTGCCACTTCAATATTGGCCATTTTCTGCCTCTGACCTTTACAACTGGAAAAATAAAAACCCCTCTTTTTCTGATAACCCCCAGGCGCTGACCTCTTTGATAGAATCTCTTCTTTTCTCACATCAGCCCACTTGGGATAATTGTCAGCAATTGTTGCAGACCTTGCTCACTACGGAAGAAAGACAGCGAGTACTGTTGGAGGCCCACAAAAATGTGCCGGGGGATGACGGACGTCCCACAGTGCTTCCAAATGAAATAGATGCTGGCTTCCCGCTGACGAGACCTAATTGAGACTACAATTCCCCAGCAGGTAGGGAACACCTAAGGGTCTATCACCAGGCTCTGGTGGCGGGTCTCCGAGGGGCAGCAAGACGCCCCACCAATTTGGCAAAGGTAAGAGAAGTGACTCAAGGACCTACTGAGTCACCTACCATATTTCTAGATAGATTGATGGAGGCATTTAAAAGATTTACTCCCTACGATCCCACATCTGAGGAACATAGGGCTACAGTGGCCATGGCTTTCATCGATCAGTCAGTTTTAGATATTAAAAGAAAGTTACAGAGATTAGATGGGTTACAGGGATTCTCTCTTCAAGATCTGGTCAGAGAAGCAGATAAGGTGTTCAATAAAAGGAAAACAGAAGAAGAGAGAGAGGAAAGAAAGATGCGAGAGCAGAATGAATGAAAAATAGAAAGAAAAAAAGACAGGCAAAAGGCCTAGCAAAAATTTTGACCACAGTAATTAGAGAAAAAGGAGAGATGATAGAACTGAGTCGAGAGACCGCAACAAAAGCAGGGCAGGGGCCAGACCATCATTAGGTAAAGATCAGTGTGCATATTGCAAAGAAAAAGGGCACTGGCTCCGGGAGTGCCCCAATAAGAAGAGGGGAAGGTCCTCCCACCCCAGACAAAGTTTTAACTCTTGAAGATTAGGGAGATGGGGCTCGGATCCCCTCCCCGAGCCTAGGGTAACTTTAAAGGTGGAGAGGAAGCCTGTACAGTTCCTGGTGGACACAGGAGCCTAGCATTCCGTCCTATTACAGTCAGAAGGGACACTGTCTACAAAAGGGCATGGGTTCAGGGCGCTACAGGGTATCGACAATACCCATGGACTACCCGAAGAACAGTGGACCTCGGCGTGGGCCGGGTATCCCACTCGTTCCTTGTGATCCCTGAATGCCCTTACCCCCTTCTGGGACGGGACTTGCTCACGAAGGTGGGGGCTCAGATCCATTTTCACACCGAAGGAACCACAGTGACGGATGGGGAAGGGAGGCCATTACAAGTCCTGACCCTGAAGCTAGAAGATAAATATAGGCTGTATGAGAGCTCTTCCCTTGAGACCGTAAATATGCAGGACTGGATGGCTAAAACTCCTCTAGCTTGGGCTGAAGTTTCGGGCATGGGAATGGCCATCCGCCAGCCCCTGGTGGTGGTAAAAATCAAGGCCTCCTCCACCCCCATCTCTGTCCGCCAGTACCCGATGAGTACAGAGGCTCGAGATGAAATTCGCCCACACATCCAAAGGTTCCTTGACCTGGGAATTTTAATAAGGTGCCAATCGGCCTGGAACACCCCGCTACTTCCGGTCCGGAAACCTGGGTCGGGCGAATACCGGCCTGTACAGGACCTGAGAGAAGTCAACAAGCGGGTGCCCGACCTACACCCAACGGTGCCCAACCCCTACAACCTGTTGAGCACGCTTCCCCCCAGTCGAAAGTGGTATACGGTTTTGGACTTAAAAGATGCCTTCTTCTGCTTGCGACTTAGCCCCATTAGCCAGCCTATTTTCGCCTTTGAGTGGAGGGACCCCTTAACAGGACTCTCCGGTCAGCTAACGTGGACTAGACTGCCACAAGGGTTTAAAAATTCGCCGACCATCTTCGACAAAGCCCTCCACCAGGACCTTGCACATTTCCGTGCCACAAACCCCCAGGTAACTTTACTCCAATATGTAGATGATTTGCTCCTGGCTGCTGACACTGAAGAAGAGTGCCATAAGGGGACTGAAACCCTGCTAACCGAGCTTGGAATCCTCGGATACCATGCCTCTGCTAAAAGGCCCAGATCTGCCGGCAGCAGGTCAGTTACCTGGGATATCAACTCAGGGATGGGAGGCGATGACTCACGGAAGCCAGGAAAGAGGCAGTGGCCAGAATACCAGTCCCCAGGAACCATCGGCAGGTCAGGGAGTTCCTGGGAACTGCGGGGTTCTGCAGGCTCTGGATCCTGGGGTTTGCAGAGATGGCCTCTCCCTTGTATCCCCTTACGAAGGGCAGCACACCCTTCGTCTGGGGAAAAAAATGAGCAAAAGGCTTTTGACAACATTAAGCGTGCCCTGTTGTCAGCTCCTGCCCTGGGACTCCCAGATGTGAACAAGCCATTTCATCTCTATGTGGATGAACATAATGGCATTGCAAAAAGGGTCCTCACTCAAAAACTGGGACCATGGAACCGGCCTGTGGCATATCTGTCAAAGAAACTGGACCCTGTGGCTGCCGGCTGGCCCAGTTGCTTGCGAATAGTGGCAGCCGTGGCAGTCCTAGTAAAAGATGCAGACAAGCTGACCTTGGGACAGAACCTGGTCATTACTGCACCCCACGCTCTAGAAAGTGTGATTCGACAACCTCCCGAGAGATGGCTGACCAACGCCAGAATGACCCATTATCAGACACTGCTTCTAGACTCAGAGCGAATTAGGGTTCGCACCGGCTACGGGACTCAACCCTGCCACGCTGCTGCCTGACCCCAGCCAATCCGAGGTGATACACAACTGCCAAGAGATATTGGCAGGGGTACACGGAGTTCGCCAAGACCTGATAGACCAGCCGCTCCAGGATGCTGAGGTGACATGGTACACGGATGGGAGCAGTTTCCTCGCAGAAGGTAAGCGGCGGGCAGGGGCGGTGGTGGTAGATGGAACTGAGGTAATCTGGGCGGCTGCCCTTCCTCAAGGCACCTCAGCCCAAAAAGCCGAGCTGATTGCCCTCACAAAGGCCCTGGAACTGTCACGGGAGAAAAAGGCTAATATTTACACTGGCAGCAGATATGCCTTCGCAACCGCACATGTCCATGGGGCTATTTACCAACAGAGGGGGTTGCTCACGTCGGCCGGAAAAGAGATTAAAAACAAAGATGAAATCTTGGCATTGTTGGCTGCGCTGATGTTGCCAAAAGGGTCAGTATAATCCACTGCCCTGGACATCAAAGAGACCAATCCCCGATAACAGAGGAAAACAATATGGCTGATCGAACTGCACGGGAGGTGGCGACAACAGATGAACCATCGGGGCTGTTGGTGGTATGCTCAAATAGTGAAAACAGTTCCTCTCTGCAGCAAGAGAAACAGACCATGGTGGAAGGAGAGGCTAAAGAGATGCTAAAACAAATGCATTACTGGACTCACTTAGGAGCTAAAAGATTAGTCTCTCTTTTAATCAAAGCAGGATATAAGGTGCCGGGACTTTCTAAATTGGCTGAGCAAGTTGTCCTGAGCTGTAAACCTTGTCAGGAGGTAAATGCCGGCCGGAACAAGATGGGTCAAGGTAAACGGCTACGTGGAGACCGGCCGGGAGCTTATTGGGAAGTAGACTTCACCGAGGTACGTCCTGCGCGGTATGGCAACAAATATCTGCTGGTCTTTGTAGATACCTTCTCAGGATGGGTAGAAGCATTCCCCACCAAAAATGAAAGTGCTCTTATAGTAGCTAAAAAGATTTTAGAAGAGATTTTTCTGCGCTTCGGAGCGCCAAAGACGTTAGGGTCAGATAATGGACCGGCTTTTACTGCCCAGATAAGTCAGGAATTAGCTAAGTTCCTGGGGACCAATTGGAAATTACATTGTGCACATTGTACATTGTGCATACAATTACATTGTGTCCCAGAGTTCAGGACAGGTAGAAAAGATAAATAAAACTCTAAAAGAGACCCTAATTAAATTGTCCTTAGAGACTGGCGGTACTGATTGGACAGTGCTCCTTCCTCTGGCTCTGTTCTGAGTGAGAAACACACCCTCTCACTTTGGTCTCACCCCCTTTGAAATCCTGTATGGGGCACCCCCCCATATTGACACTTAGAGAGGGATTTGACCCCCGAAACTTTAACAATGGTGATCTGTGTGCTAGGCTAAAGGGACTCCAGCTGGTTCAAAAAGAAGTGTGGACTCAGCTTGCTGCAGCTTACCAACCCAGTACCCCAGAAGAGGCCCATCCGTTCCAGGTGGGAGACTCCGTATACGTTCGTCGACATCAGCAACACAATCTAGAGCCCAGGTGAAAAGGACCCTACATCGTCCTGCTCACGACTCCCACCACCATCAAGGTTGACGGAATCTCATCCTGGATCCACGCCTCCCACGTCAAAGCTGCACCAGAACCAACGCCTCAATGGAGGGCACACAGTACCCCACACCCTTTAAAGCTCAAACTCTGTCGATCACCGGATTCCTAATCATCCTCTACCTAAACCTCCTAACTCTGCATCAAGGGGCTGCTCATACGTATTGGGCCTATGTGCCTGACCCTCCTATGCTTCAGCCTGTAGGATGGGATGAAGATACGTTGCCGGTGTACGTGAATGATACTGTGCTTCTTGGAGGAATTTCTGATGCACACATTCAACACCAACAAGCTAATATTTCCTTCTATGGACTTTCTTCATGGTTTCCTATGTGTTTTTCATATAATGTTTCTAAGCCTTATTGCGTAAATATCTCCCCTGTCACTTCCTACCCTCGTGTAACTATTTCTGGGATTACTAACGACGCTGGGGCTATTTCCCATCGCAAGGGTGTGGGGCCTCTAAGCATACCTTACTGTGATCGACCCTTGATGCGTATTGGTGTGGAAATAGATGTGCCATGGACTTTATGCAGGGGACGTAATGCCACTGTTTATAACATCAACAATAATAATAGTGTTTATCTTTGGGATTGGTCACCTAGAGGAACCCCAGACTTTCCTGAATATAGAGGACAGCACCCTTCTATCTTGACACTCGGACATCGTCAGATATTTCAAACCGAGATCTGGAAGCTCTTAGCTGCTTTTGGCCGTGGCAACATGCTATATCAACAGCCTAATATCAGTAGAACAAAATATGGGGATGTGGGGGTTACTGGATTTAGGTATCCTAGATCATGTGTGCCTTACCCCTTTATGATTTTACTTGAAAATGTTTCTGTTAATATCACTCAAAGTGTTTATTACATATCTTGTTCTGATTGTATTCTCACTAATTGTATCAGAGGCGTGAACAAAGGACAACAAATATTGGTAGTGAAACAACCAGCTTTCGTTATGCTTCCTGTCAAAATAAAAAAGATTGGTATGATAAAACGGCACTGCAATTATTACAACAAATCAATACAGCCCTCGGCCGCTCTAAACGAGGCCTGGGATTAATTGTTATGGGAGTAATATCTTTGATTACTTTAATAGCGACAGCTGTTACTGCCTCTGTTTCTCTTGCTCAGTCTATTCAGGATGCTGAGGTTGTTGATTCTCTGTCTTATAATGTCACAAGGGTTATGGAAACTCAGGAAGATATTGACAAAAAATAGAAAATAAGCTGGCTGCTTTATATGATACCCTCAGAATCATAGGAGAAGAAGTTCAAAGCTTAGATCTTAAAATGAAGATTCAATGCCATGCTAATTATAAGTGGATCTGTGTCACAAAAAGCCTTATAATATATCTGACTTCCCGTGGGAAAAGATCAAAAGACATTTACAAGGTGTGTGGTATAACTCTAATAGTTCTCTTGATTTATTGCAGTTACACAATGAAATATTAGATATAAAAAATGCACCCAAAGCTAATTTAGATATTGCCCAAACTGCTGAAAATTTCGTAAAAAATTTGTTCTCTCACTTTCCCAGTCTTCATTCTGTGTGGCAGAACATGGTGGCTGTGGGTGTCATATTAGCTACTATCCTGGCCCTGATGTGTCTTGCGCCATGCCTAATTAAAGGCATTGTAAAAAAATTTCTGCACATAAAGATGCTCGTTCACCGCAACACACTACAGCATCATCATCTTCTGGAGCTTCTAAAAGATGAAAAAGGGAGGGCTGTGGGAGACAACCTGTAATGGGTTAAGTCCTGGGAGCTGCTTGGCCTGGTACCCGCTATACTTCGGAGGCAGCACACAATAATAGAAGCCTGGTAACTGTTTTCCTGATGATTTAAAATATATGATGTAAATGCTAAAAACCATGTAGACTTGATTGTTTATGGTACCCTATATATGCAGCAATCCCCTATGGAAACTTCGATCTGTGATTTCAGGATTGAAATCATGAACAAGAAGAAGAGGGGAATGAAGAACTTAGATTAAAGATTTAAGCTCGGGAGGCAAGCCATGCCTCCCGGAAAATAGCTTTCTCCTTAGCTTTTTCCTTATCGGGAGGCAAGGCCGTGGCCTCCCGGAAAATAGCTTTCTCCTTATCGGGAGGCAAGGCCGTCCCGGAAAATAGCTTTCTCTGTTTTGCTTTCTCTGTTTTAACTTAATTGCTTTTTGTAGACTTCATCCCCACCTGCCTGTGATTTTTGTATAAAAACCCCTCACTACTGACGCTGGGGGTTCACTCCTCCCGAGGAGACTGAACCCCGCGCGCGCCGGCTTAATAAATCCTCTTGCTTATTGTATCGAATTCCGAGTCATTGTAGTCTTTGAAGCGACAGGTCCTGAGAAAAGGCCGTGAGGTCTTACACTATCACCAAAGGATAACTGGAGGGCTGGAGAAAAACAAGGGTTTGTTCCTTAACGTCTGCCTTTTGGTTGCTGCCTGTGTTGTTCCAGTCCAACTTCTTCACCCCAACAGCAGCAACTGACTCCAATTTGCAGTGTTTCCTGTTCTCCAAAAATCAGCCTCATCACACTGCCTTTGGTTTGCTGCAATCGGCTGGCTGGGCTGAGATCATCAGCGCTCTGAGCGTGAACTGCCCTCTGCCCAAGAGTCTGAGTCCAGCTCCAAGAGACCAGACCTCTAGCCCCGTCCCTTTGTTTCTCCAGCCCTAGAGAAACTCACTGCTTTCTTTTGCCTCTTAGTTCCGCAATACCTGCTTACAATTTTATATATTATTAATTTACCTCTGCTATATAACTGGTGTGGTTTTAAATTTCCAACTATATCTTGACTGGACAAATAACAAGTTGAGAATCAATCTGTCAAATTTAAAAAGAAAAATTCCACAATATTTTTATTTCTTTTTTCCCCCAAACTTTATAAACTTTTTATTTTGTATTGGGGTATAGCTGATTAAGAATAATGTGGTAGTTTGAGGTGAACAGCAAAGGGACTCAGCCATACATATACATGTATCCATTCTCCCCAGACTCCTCTCCCATCCAGGCTGCCACATAACATTGAGAATATTTGTATTTCAATTGCTCTAAATGTGCAGATTAATTTTGAAAGAATTTATCTGGAAACAATATTAAGTTGGCCACACATTAATATGACAGCTCTTCATTTACTCAGATCATCAATATAGTTCAATAGGGTTTTAGAAACTTTATTCATTTAAGACCAGTATGCTCTTTGGGAAAAAGGAGCAGATTCTGAATTCATGGGGCCCAAAGCATATGCTTTACTTAGAGAACTATCTTTTAGAAAAGAATATAAGATTACACATAAAGAGTTAAGTATACAAGTAAATTGATTTAGAATGAGAACAGAATAAAAATAAATTACACGTTTTTTAAACTTTACAATAGCAGTGATGTAAAAGCAAATCCAGACAGATAACAATGCTTTTATTAACTAACTACACAGCACAGCTCGATACATTTTGACTTCAGATTCACTGATCACATATTCACACAAAAACAATTTTATCATATATTATAGAATAATATAATGCTAATTCAGTCTCTTTTCATAGTAGATTGAAATTTTTTTATTGATAGTTTAGAAAATTTTTCTTTCAGTTTCATATCTCATTCTTTGTAAGTCATATATTTTTAAATTGTTACCAAGTTTGTGACTTCATTCTTTTTTTTCTATATATAGGAGTATAAAATTTTAGGACATTTCAATAACTAACAAGTCTTAAGACAGACTGAACTGGTGATATTCAACCAGTTTGCTGTTGATGTGTATTATAAATCTTGTGATATAAATGTAAATTATTTCATGGCAAACTAGCAGAAAATTTAATTTTTTTCAATTTTTTCATATGATTGACTGTTCTATCATTTTCTAACAAGGCTGTATAAAGCCTCTAATCAAGAATGGTTCTTTATTTTTTCTCCTCCTAGATCTATTCATCGTTGCTTTATATATTTGATCTATATTATTATGTGCATTAACACGACCTTGGGCAAAATCTCCTGATCTATGTTTTTATCTATTTATAATGTCCATTTTTGTCTTTTTCCCACTAATGGAGGCTAAAATGTTACATGTAGTAAAAGAAATTTAAGTAATTTTTAACAAATATCTGTGCCTTTGCTGTTGACTACCTTTTTAGTTTTCTCTTTTAATAGAAGTATAATGGCTATACAATACTATTTTAAGTTACAGGTGTACAATATAGTGATTCACAATTTTCAAAGTTATACTCCACTTATTGTTTCTATATAGGTTATATTCACCATGTTTAACAATATATCCTTGTAGCTTTTTGCGTACCTAAGAGTTTGTGCCTCTTGCCCCCTACCCTATTCTGCCCCTTCCCGATTCCCTCTCCCTGCTGGTAACCACTAATTTGTTCTCTGCCCCAGTGATTCTGTTTCTTTTTGCTGCATGCACTAGTCTGTTGTTGGAGGAGGCGATGGCACCCACTCCAGTACTGTTGCCTGGAGAATCCCATGGATGGAGGAGCCTGGTGGGCTGCAGGCCATGGGGTCGCAAAGAGTCGGACATGACTGAGCGATTTCACTTTCACTACTAGTTTGTTGTAGTTTTTGGATTCCACATATAAGTTGTATCATACAGTATTTGTCTTTCTCTGCCTTATTTCACATAGCATGATGCCCTCCAAGTCCATCCATCTTGGTGCAAATGGTAAAATTCGGGGGTTTTTGGTAGCTGAGTACTATTCCTATATATGTGTGCATATATATATAGACATAGATATAATGAGTGTGCGTGTGTGTGTGTGTGTGTGTGTGTATATACATGAATTCTATATCCATTCATCTGCTGACAGACACTTAGCTTGCTTCCATATCTTGACAGTTGTAAACAATGCTGCTGTGAACATTGAGGTGTGTGTATTTTTCCAATTAGTGTTGCTATTTTTCAGTATATACCCAGGAGTGGAATTGCTGGGTCATGAGAAGTTTCTTGAGAAACTTCCATACTGTTTGCCACAGTGGCAGTACCAATTTACATTCCCACCAACAGAATTCAAGGGCTCCCTTTTCTCCACATCCTTGCCAACATTCGTTACTTGTGTTCTTTCTCATGATACCCATACTGACAAGTGTAAGGTGATATCTCATTATGGTTTTGATTTGCATTTCATATTTCCTCTTTGGAAAAAAAAATGTCTATTCAGTTTTCTACCCATTTTTTAATCAGATTTTTGTTCATTTGATATTGAGCTATATGAGCTGTTTATGTAAGTTGAATGCTAATCTCTTATTGGTCACATCATTTGCAAATATTTCCTCCTATTCAGAAGGTTGTCATTTTGTTTTGTCGAAGGTTTTCTATGCAAGAGCTTTTAAGTTTAAGTAGGTCACGTTTGTTTGTTTTTGCCTTTATTTCTTTTGCTTTAGGAGACAGATCCAAAAAAATATTATTGCGATGATGTATGTCAAAGAGTGCTCTGCCTATGTTTACCTCTACAAGTTTTATAGTATCTGGCTTTCCATTTAGATCTTTAATCCATTTTGGGTTTGTTTTGCATATGGTGTTAGAGAATGTTCTAATTTCTTTCTTTTACATGTAGCTGTACAGTTTTCCCAGTACCACTTGTTGAAGAGATTGGCTTTTCACCACCATATATTCTTGCCTCCTTTCTCATAGATTACTTGGCCATAAGTACATGAGTATAGAATCATGTTATCTGCAAACAGTGAGAGTTATACTTCTTTCTTTCCAGTTTGGACTCCTTTTATTTCTTTTTCTTCCCTGATTGCTATGGGTAGGACTTTTAAGACTATGTTGAATAAAGATAATGACAATAGGCATCCATATCAGATGGCTTTTTGTTTTCTAATTTACCTACAAAGGTGGAAAAACAACATTTTTCAGATTCCTCTGGAGCTATGGCTCAGAATACTGATTAGGTTCTGCCAGTTGGAGGTACACACCCAGGATTGGAGGACGGCCTTTTTGGCTATCTTGTTTTTCAAATCAAAGTTATGGAGATGTGAGTTTCTGCACACTTACATCCGCATCCACTGTCCAACTCCTTGTGTAATTAACAAGAAATTCTGGTGGTTGCAGCAGGCAGGTTCTGGATTCTGGTGCCCAGCCACAGTGGACACAGCATTGCTGGCGTGAACCTAACCTAGATGGTGGTGTGTCTTTGAACTCAGGGATTCCAGGGGTGGCCTCTGCAGTAGTAAGTCCCCTAGTAAGTCAGATGTGGGATCTGGGAATGATTTCTGGAGACCTAGGCTAGATTCCACTCTTCTGGCTTCTTGTGATTTTCAAAGCACTGATTACTGCTACTGAATCTTTTTCTACTTAATAACTGACGACAGTCACTATTTTCTGCAGTGAACCTCAAAGGCTTATTCAGTTTTTCCTCTTTCATTATACAAATCAAAGAAGTAAAAAAAAAAAAAAGAAAATGCCATTCCTGCTTCCAGAAATTCTCTTATATCTAATCACCCTTTTCCCCTTTCATAGTTCAGGCTTTTAGGATATAAAGGGAAAAGCATCTGCTTTGGATCCTGGAATCAATTTATGGCCATACCACTTGCAAGCCATTTCATACCTATCTACTAAGTAAAACTTTTGAGATTTTTCTACATCCTTGCTTATTTATTTTCCAGTACAGCTGTCTTATTCTGAAAATATGTATATTAAAGTCTCTCACTATGGTTGTGCTTCTGCCAATCTATCTTGCAGATCTAATACTGGTTGCTTTATACATTTAGTTGCTCTATTACTTGGGGTGTGTGAGTCATTAAATTGTTTTCCTAAATTGCACTGTTATGATGCCACAGTGTCTGGCTTTTCCCATTAATATATCTGCTCTTGGTGAGGAGGACACAGTTAAGTTTGAGGTCCACAAAGGCTATGAGGAAGGTGGCTCTCTTAAAGCATATCAACACAAGCTGTGTGTGTGAAGTCGCTCAGTCGTTTCCAACTCTTTGCGACCCCATGGACTGTAGCCTACCAGGCTCCTCCCTCCATGGGATTCTCTAGGCAAGAGTACTGGAGTGGGTTGCCATTGCCTTCTCCAGGGGATCTTCCCGACCCAGGGATCGAACCCAGGTCTCCCGCATTCCAGGCAGATGCTTTAACCTTTGAGCCACCAGGGAAGCCCCATCTTTCCAGATGATGCATTCTATTTCTTCATATGAGCCTGTCACTTTTTAGGCCTGGGGCTATGCTTCTCTCTCATCTACCCTTCAGGAACTTGGGGGCAGGGTTGTACAGGAAGATACCTGTACTGATATGTTTTCTTATCAATCTCATTTTTCACTCCCAATTCCTGTGACACATGCTAAACCTGAACCAAAGTCAGTCTGGCGTTCTGAAGGGCAGAGAGGAAGGGGAAGAGAGAGACAGAGAAGGAAAACCAGTCTGGAAAGTTCAAGGCCTGTTGTATTTTGATTTTCCTGGTGGAAGGACAGATTCTTCTTACGGTTCCATTATTGGCTATGGGTTCCTCCTCAGAGGAGCTAGTGGTTAAAGGTATGAGTTTTGAGACAGACTTCCTTGACTCAAAGCCTGTATCCATCATTTAGCAATTGTGTAACTTTGGGCAAAAGTTACTTAATCTCTGTAAATCGCCAGTCCTCAGTTTATAGAGCAAGACTGTAATTGTTTCTGTCTCACGGTAACCGTGAGGAGCAAATGATAGAATGTGCTTGCCACCCAGGAACCCCTTTGTAAGTAGTAGCTGCTGGTACTGCTGTTGTTAATATTGCTACCCAACAACATCACGCTCCTGCATTCTCATTTTCAAACGCAGTGGCTGGGAGTTAACTTAATGCTATTTCCTTAGAAATGTGTGCACGTAAAATTTTCTCTGTCAGCCTTCCTGGCTCAGGTTTATTTAACTCTACTTCAATTGTGGAGGACACAGAGTTCTTTTGTCTGATCTGGTATTTGTTTCATCCCATTACCAGCTCCCTGCAGCGCCAGATGCTCAGTACTTAGAATTACTCACCTAACACTGAGATCTCGGCTCTCCAGCAGCACTAGCCTTGGCAGCATCACCTTGCCTGCCCCTCCTTTGAGTGAAGGGCTTAGGCTGCACTGCCAGATCCTGAGGCAGGATGAGGTGCAGAAGGGGCCAAACTTCCCTTCTCTCTAAAACAAAATGAGAATTAAAAATGAACTCTGAACTTACACAAATCCCACACAAGCACATTGAAAAGTTGATGCCCTTTTCAAAGGAGGTAGGAAATCAGATTTACTTATTGACAAGGGATGAACATGGAACATTTTAAGTGCTATCAGCAACCTCTTAAATGAAGCTTGTGAAGAGAGAAAGGAATGAGATTCCGATAGGCTTAAGAAAAGCCATAGTAAAAATTACAGGAGTAGGACCTTGCAATATACTAATGCTATTTGCTGGAGTAGGAGATGGCAGCCCACTCCAGTATTCTTGAATGGAAAATCCCATGGACAGAGGAGCCTGGCAGGCTACAGTCCAAGGGGTCACAAATTGTCAGACAAGACTGAGCAGCTAAGCACAGCACCAATGCTATTCGTAATAACATGTTGGTTACTTTTTGTCTTTTAAGGAATGCTCACATGCATGTGCATAATACACATTTGCAGTATGGTCCCCCAAACACGCATGTCTAATCAAAGTTTAGTGGAGAGAGAAACAGTCATCAGTCTTGTCTATACTTTGTAGAGTCCAGGGTAAATGTCTCGTATCACAGAGTAAAAGCCAGAGCCTCATAGGAGTCCTTGTGATGAAATAAAGAGAAAAGGGCTTTGGTGTCAAGGCTGTTTCTGAAATAAGACTCTATCCTTTATTATCTTGATGACTTTGGACATATTTATACTTCTTCTCTATAAAATATTCCTATCTATTTCATCTCTAAAGTATTATAACAACTACTTTAAAATATTGCTGCAATGATTAGAAATCATGCTTGTAAATACTCTGGAATATATAAGGTATTTAAATGATAGCTACTACAAAGAATGGCTTCTTGTCAGACTGATGTGAGGTATATTTAAACTTTTGTTTAGATGTGTGTGTTGTAAAGAATTCACCGTTGCTCAAAGAGGTCTGGAGAATATCCTACCTAATAAAGATGTCTTTGTTTACCTGGGCATTTCAAGTCTCCAAGATAGTCTAACAATGTGATTCAGGATGGGGGCTTTGGGTCCCATGATATTAGCTCAGCCTCTCCAGGAGCTGGGGACCGAGGTCAGCCATATGTACAGCCAACCAGGTCTATATGACCAATAAAGCTTCTGGACACCAAAGCTTTGGTAGGCTTCCCTGGTTAGCAGCCCTTCCTGCGTGTTGGCATACATTGTTGCCAGGCATGTTACCTATTCAAGATTCCACAAGAGGGCAGTAGGAAGCTCCATGCATCTTTCTTTGGCCGATTTTAATCTGCATCATTGTGGCGTAACAAACTGTAGCTGAGAGTCATTCCAGTGAGTTCTATGCCTCTTTCTAGTGAATATAAAAACTGAGGATAGTCTTGGGGAGCTCTGAGCTTGCAAATGGTATAAGAAGTGAGGGTGATTTTGTGGAATGTTCCCTAACCTTGCAAATTGCTTTGCGACTTCTCCATATGTCTAAAGTAATTTCGAATAGAAATGTTCACTTGGAAACAAAACAAATAAACAACCCAGAATATACCAGAACCTTCTCTGGAATATAAAGCAGATATAGGATACTAAGTGGAGGAGTCTTAAGGTTGAAGAACAAAGCCTCAAACCACATCATTAAATTTTATTAACACCAGGGACTTGACCTCACTGCAACCACTGTAGCTCTTTCACTAGGGCTGTTTCTGCCTTAGAAACTCAACCTTGCAAGCACGCGAAAAGCACCACTACTGCTGCTCCTGTGACCTGTACCAGCAAAAAGTGGAAGCCCCATTGACAGTATTCTATCACATACCTTAACCGTGAAGGAAGCTTGCAGCTTGAATTCTGACGTCTCCCTTTGGGGAGGGATGGCTTATTTATGCGGAAAATTTAAAAAGAACAACTAAATGGATGATGGAATAAATACACAAAAGAGAACAAACAAATTATAGCTCTAACTAATTCACTCATGATTAGAAAGATTATTAACTCCATTCATTACCATGCGACATCACTTCAGCCATGTCTGACTCTTTGCAATCCCAGGGACTGTAGCCCGCCAGACTCCTCTGTCCATGGGATTCTCCAGGCAAGAATACTGGTGTGGGTTGCCATTTCCTCCTCCAGGGGATCTTCCAGACCCAGGGACTGAGCCCGTGTCTCTTATGTCTCCTGCACTGGCAGGAGGGTTCCTTACGAATAGTGCGACCAGAGGCAGAAGTGGCAAATATAAAGCAATAAAAGGTATCATTAGTTTGCCATGGGCTTCCCTGGTGGCTCAGCTGGTAAAGAATCCGCCTGCAATGCGGGAAACCTGGGTTCGATCCCTGGGTTGGGAAGATCCCCTGGAGAAGGGAAAGGCTACCCACTCCAGTATTCTGGCCTGGAGAATCCCATGGACTGTATAGGCCATGGGGTCACAAAGAGTCAGACATGACTGAGCAACTTTCACTTTTAGTTTAGCATCTGTTACGTGCCAAGCACTATATATACCCCATCTCTAAAGTCTTTAAAAACCCCGTATGGCAGGCATTACTATCCTCAGATTATAAATATTAGTAACAAAACTGGAGTCAGAGAAGTGAGCATGCCAGGGTCATACAGCAGCAGATCTGACTCCTGCCCCTCTCCTTGTTGCTGCTTTAGAAAGTCCCCAAGCAGGGCCCCTGAAATTAGGTTCACATTGCTACATGAGTAGTTGGTAAATATATTAAAAGCCTGTTAACATACGTTTTCTTGAAAGAGTGGTTTTCGTTCTGAAATCCCAGTCAATGTCACGTGGTTCAGGCGTTGTGGTAATGGAAATGTCTCAGCTCAGGTAAATGCTAGCGGACAAGAGCTCAGGAAAGCTGTCCACTTAGAGGTGGTCCTGGAGTGGGCACTGCTGGACAGGTGGTGGTAGACATGGAGGACCAAGAGGCACCATCTGGCCTCGGGATCACTGTGCAAGGAGGTGCGCCTGCCTGGGGCTGGGAGGATTGGATCAGGCCATCGCCCTCACTGTTCAGCTCCCCACCCAGTGCAGCCTGCCAGAGGCCCCGATGATGACACATAGGAAAAAGAATGCTTCCCTTTTTAACTTCTAACCTAAATAGCATATTGAAAAGCAGAGACACTACTTTGCCAACAAAGGTCTGTCTAGTCAAGGCTACAGTTTTTCCAGTGGTCATGTATGGATGTGAGAGTTGGACTGTGAAGAAGGCTGAATGCTGAAGAATTGATGCTTTTGAACTGTGGTGTTGGAGAAGACTCTTGAAAGTCCCTTGGACTGCAAGAAGATCCAACCAATCCATTCTGAAGGAGTTCAACCCTGGGATTTCTTTGGAAGGAATGATGCTCAAGCTGAAACTCCAGTACTTTAGCCACCTCATGCGAAGAGTTGACTCATTGGAAAAGACTCTGATGCTGGGAGGGATTGGAGGCAGGAGGAGAAGGGGAAGACAGAGGATGAGATGGCTGGATGGCATCACTGACTCAATGGATGTGAATTTGAGTGAACTCCAGGAGTTAGTGATGGACAGGGAGGCCTGGCGTGCTGCGATTCATGGGGTCGCAAAGAGTCAGATACATCTGAGCGACTGAACTGAACTGAACTAAAGTATATCATTAGGATATTGTATACCTTTTACCTTGTGAACTTACATTAGGTTTTCTGCCAAAGACTTAAAAACATACTTCTTTGCTTTAGCTGAAATATTACTTTGGGAAGGTTATGAATTCCTAATAGAAAATTCACACATGGGAGAATATGAACGTGACAGGCTAAACCCTTTGTCTGACTTAAATTTAAATTTCCTTCCAGTCATCCTTAGAGATTTTAATGATGTGGACTTGTTTTTGCATAATGCATATGGTATAAATGGTTCAGTACCCATGAACAATGCTCTCTTTAGTATCAAAATAGAAGCATAGCAGAGTGATATACTTAACATGTAAATTGAATCATGGGCCTCCTCTCCTTCAGTGGCATTCCTTTGCTTTTAGAATAAAATCCAAACTCTTTACCTCAACAGAGAAGGAAAAAAATAAAGATTTGCTTGCCTAAGTTATTTCTCTTGCCCTTGACTTTATAAGCAGCAGTGCAACATGTTACAAAGATGTACAAACTATAGTTCAACTTGGCTAAATAATATGAACTACCTATCATATGTCAAGTTCATGGCAGGTGATGGGGGTATTTATATGTTCATAAAATATGGACAATGGTGTAGTCTGTTGGAGGAGACATATATAAATCAGTAGTTACAGAAAAACGAGATACATCCAAAAAAGTGCATTCAGGATGGAGTTGTGGGGCAAGGCAGGGAATGACTGTTGGGAGGTAGTCAGCCAGACAAGACTGCAGAAAAGATGGCGAAGTGAAATCGCTCAGTCGTGTCCGACTCTCTGCGACCCCATGGACTGTAGCCTACTGTGCTCCTCCATCGATGGGATTTTCCGGGCAAAGGTACTGTAGTGGGTTGCATTTCCTTCTCCAGAGGATCTTCCTGACTCAGGGATCAAACCCAGGTCTACCTGCATTGAAGACGCTTTACCCTCTGAGCCACTAGGGAAGCTCCTAGTGGAAGCACAAAAGATAAGATGACTAAATAGGGGATTGGAAGGTGAAGTCAATAAAGCAGAGAAAAACAGTCCAGGGAGAGGAACCAGCACGTTAAAAGGCCCAGGAGCATTAAACAGCACCATACGGGTTTCACTATGTCGGGCCATAAAGCACATGAGGACAGATCATAGAGGGGGAAGACAAGGCTGGGGCTAGACATGAGGAACTTGAATGTCATGCTAGTGGGTTGATTGCCAGTCTTCAAGTCAACGCT
Organism: Nanger dama; assembly: GCA_917880005.1. Classification (NCBI taxonomy): domain Eukaryota; kingdom Metazoa; phylum Chordata; class Mammalia; order Artiodactyla; family Bovidae; genus Nanger; species Nanger dama. The sequence goes on from CAKJTW010000007.1 coordinate 47,638,678, forward strand.
TTTCAATACTCCATGAGTCTATGGTAGTGACCTGAATGGAAAACGACATGGTGACATCATCTTTAAAAACTACATGAAGAAATAAAGCATGTGTGTGCGAATATACGAAGAAAACAGTATTTATATCCTGTGGTGCTGTGCTAAGTCGCTTCAATTGTGTCCGACTCCTCTCTGTGACCCTATCTGTGGCCTGTAGCCTGCTACAGGCTGTCCATGGGATTCTCCAGGCAAGAATCCTGGAGTGGGTTGCCACTTCCTCCTTCGGGGTATCTTCCCAATCCAGAGATCAACCTCATGTCTCTTACGTTTCCTGCTTTGCCAGGTGGGTTCTTTACCACTGACGCCACCTGGGAGGCCCATATTCTAAGGGAATAAGTGCTATAATTACTCAAAATCGTAATTGTAAATTAGTTTACATTTTAAAGTGAGTTTTGTCTAACCGAGGGCATTTGCTGGTGGTGAAAACATCTTCTTCTGCCTGCCAAAGGGACCAACAAGTACCAGCTCAAAAGTGCCCAGGAGTGCCCCAAGGCACCTCTGCAACAGTGAAGGAAGGATGTTGTTGAGAAAATACTCCTGCTTCCACAGACCCTCAGAGAGACGGTTCTCACGTTTGCTTCTGATCCTCCCAAAGAGGCCCCAACAGACAGTCCAGGTGCCCACAGCAGGTGCCCCCTCACTCATGCACTGAGTGGTCCTTTCCTTCCCCGCCTCACTCCCCCTCTCCAGCCATGCTTCCTCCCATCACTTCCCAAATAAATTCTTGTCTTTGGGTCTAAGAAATTCATGTATTTTGTGTATTTTAGAAATGTTAGGAGGGAAAAATGTAAGCCTTGCTTCAAGAGAACTCAAGTTTTTCCTTGTTCTCATCTATTACAAGAGTACAGAAGATTATAAGAATGAACAATCCCAATGTGCAGAGATTTGGACAGAAAACGATTTTAGAATTTGTTGTTGTTCAGTTATAAGTCATGTCCAGACTCTTCGTGACCCCATGCACTGCAGCAAGCCAGGCTTCCCTGTCCTTCACTATCTACTGGAGTCCACTCAAACCCATGTCCATTGAATTGGTGATGCCATGCAGCCATCTCATCCTCTGTTGCCCCCCTTCTCCTCCTGCCCTCAATCTTTCCCAGCATCAAGGTCTTCCCCAGTGAGTCAGCTCTTTGCATCAGGTGGTCAAAGGATTGCAGCTCCAGCATGAGTCCTTCCAATGAATACTGAGGGTTGATTTCCTGTGTGTGTGTGTGTGTGTTAGTCAGTCATGCCCGACTCTTTGCGACCTCATGGACTGCAGTCCATCAGGCTCCTCTGTCCATGAGATTTTCCAGGCAAGGATACTGGAGTGGGTTGCCATTTCCTTCTCCAGGGGATCTTCCCAACCCAGGGATCGAACCCTGGTCTCCTGCACTGCAGGCAAATTCTTTACCAACTGAGCTACAGGGGAAGCCCAGATTTCCTTTACCAGACCCTAACTGATCATCCATCAGCACCGTGTGGCCCATTATGGTAGAATGTCTCCTACTCAGAGGAACTGCAGTTTCAGGAAACACATGGCCTTTCATGTATCTTGGCTTGATGTTAGGGTCACAGCACGGTCTTCCCAGCTCCACTGAATCACACGACGCTCTCAGCTCCACATTCTGACTGACCCCACCATGTGCTCTCAGTTGGAACACAAACAGATTTTTACACATTGATCAAATCTCTACACTTTGATCTATGAAGGACTAATGGTCACACGTGCATAATACATCCTTGAATGGTTTATTAATGTTTATTTATCTGGCTGCATTGGCTCTTAGTTACGGCATGCAGGCTCTGTGGCTGTGACATGTGACCTCTTAGTTGTGGCATATTAAGATCTGGTTCCCTGATGAGGAATCAAACCTGGGCCCCCTGCATTGGGAGGTCAGAAGTCTAAGCCCCTGCACCACCAGGGATGGTGCCTTGAATTGTTTTAATCAAGGGAATGACATCTGAATTTTATTTTACAAGGAGTGCTCTAGAAGCCAAAATGGAACATGGAATGAGGAAGAGTAAGAATCAAGATAAATGAGGAGGACATAAAAACCAGGTGAGAAATTATTAAGGCCTAAACACAGGGAATGAAGTTGGAGACCAGTCAGTGGACCTAAGCAAAATCATAGTAGTGTAGGCATCCCAGAGCAGTGGCAGTGAATGCACACGCCTTAAGCACCACAGACATGTGGTTACGTCAGGATTTGGATTTTGTTTTGCATTTGAGATTGAGTTCTACCAAAAAAAAAAATAAATAAATAAATAATAAAGTAAAATACAGTATACAGCATACAAGAGTCAACAATTATCTAAAATGGTCTCTAGATCTAAGACTTAGATTCTCAGTGAGTGCTGTGAATAAATTTTCAGAATCCAGAAACTACTCAAAGTGTTAGTAATAGTTGCTCAGTCATGTATTTACTCTTTGGGACCTCATGGTCTGTAGCCCGCCAGGCTCCTCTGTCCATGGGATTCTCCAGGCCAGAATACTGGAGTGGGTAGCCATTTCCTTCTCCGGGGGATCTTCCCAACGCAGGGACTGAACCTCACGTCTCCTGCACCGCGTGCAGATTCTTTACCGTAATTGTGTGTACTTTTGTGGAGAAAGAATTCATAGCTTTATAAATATTCAAATAGGTACAAGACCCAAAAGAGAAAGCTTTAGCCTAAGGAAGGCAAAGAGAAATGCCATCCCCTCTTAGGGAGGCATGTAGGTCGGCCCTGAGTGAACGGTAGGAAGAGCTCGTTGAGGCTGAAGAATGTCTGAGTTCCGAACATGCAAGTTACCATGAAGATTCTTTCCGATGGAGACAAGGAGACGGGCGTATTGAGGCAGCAAGGTTTCCAGGAGCAACTGATGAGGGAGCTTGAGATGGCGCTGAGGCATAAAACTTTCTCAAGTTTGTGTCAGGACTTTCATCAGAGCCAACTGAGAAAATGAGCTCAGGGCCAAGGTTTACAGAATGGGTGGGGAAGGTAAAAGGGGCAGGCATGGATGCATGCTAAGTCACTTCAGTCGTGTCCAACTCTGTGCGACCCCATCAACTGCAGCCCACCAAGCTCCTCTGTCCATGGGATTCTCCAGGCCAGAATACTGGAGTGGGCTGCCATTCCCTCCTGCCAGGGGATCTTCCCGACCCAGGGATCAAACCCAACTCTTATGTCTCCTTCATTAGCAGGTGGGTTCTTTAGCACGAAGTGTTTCCAGATAGGGGAAATGATGAAGCAAGAAGCTCCTGTGTTAGTGGTTCTGGTGTCAAAAACGACCAGAGTCAGTGCTAGCGGCCAAGGCACTGCTGGTCCACACAGGGCTTGTGCGTCTTTAAAACCGTGCCCCCTTCTTCTAAGGGGTGCCACCCACTGATCCCCGCAGCCATCTGCCGTGTGCACAGCCCCACCTGCACGACAGTGCGTAACAGCCCTGCCCCGCTGTGTGCAGACAATAGCCCTTCCGTGAGTCCTTTCGACCTGCTTCTGTCGCTCCCTCCTCCACACACCAGTTGCCCCAGGGCCCCAGTTACTCTCCCACTACTGTACCCTGAAGAGTCACACTAGACCCTCTCCACGCCCTTGCCATCTTGTGCATGAAAAGCTTCCTCACCCATCATTTCCCTGCCTCTAACATGCCTCTTAGGTAGAAAGCCTGGAGACATCTTCCCAGCCTCAAGCCCTGCCACGCGTGTGCTCTGAGTTCAGAGCACGCCTGAGGGTCATCAGGCCTTGCTGCTCTCCCTCTTCTCATTCTACCTTCTTCCCTTCGTGTCAACCCTCTCTCTTGCCCTGTGCTCTTCTCCCCCCCAGGCTCTCTGATCTTTGTTACTTGCTTTCTTTGTAGAGTCAGGAGCTTAAAGCCAGACAAGTCTGGAAGCAAAACAACGGCACGGACTGTCAGCACTCCACAGCCGTTTGCCTCGGTGTCCTGCCGAAACCTTAGAGCTCCGTGCTTCATCTAATTCGTCTCCAGTGGCTCTTGGACCTGAAGAGGGCGCCTGATGTGCATGATGTCAAGGCCTCTTTGCTGCCTGTTGGCACCTGCCATTCACCTTCTCGGGGGTCCCAACTCAGCACGGTGGTGGCTTCTGCCCCTGCTGGGACCCGTGGCAGGGGTGCAAGTCGTCCCCGCCATCGCTTCTCCTCAGGGCAAGGCTGCCAGTGACTGAAGGTTAAAGGCGCTGACATCTGCCCAGGGTGCCACCTGCCATTGGTGCCAACACCCGGGCTGCTAGCATCTTAGGCATTTAACATCACAACGTCCTTTTCAGTATTCCTAATGCCGTTCTCAAGAATTAATTCACCTGCTTTTCTCTTGTCATTGTCTAAAGTTATTCAAATTGAGCTGCCAACACTTTGATAAATTGTCAAATGTATTTTGGTTAGCATAAAATAACAGACAATATTTAGGATTCTAATACCTGGACCAGGGCTGTGCCCATTATAAATTAATTTTCATTCATTTAACAGATTTTCTCTAACATTCAATTTCCACAATGCTGTTTATTAAAGCAGCCTATGACTTTAATTCTGCATCAGAATTCATCTGTGAAAGATGGTGAGGAAGACACAGACCATGCCTTCCAAGGAGTTTCCCGTAAGATCCTTACTATCTGTTATGGCTTGAATTGCATCCCCACGAAAAATACATAGCCCCCGCGTACTTCACAGCATGACTTTATTTGGGAATGGGGTTGTTGCAGATGTCAGTAGTTAAGATGAGGTCATGCCGGAGTGGCGTGGGCTTTTAATCCAACATGACTGGTGTCCGCACAAGAAGAGTTTGGACAAAGTCACAAAGGGGAGAGGGCCATGTGAGGGCTGAGGCAAACTGGAGATGTGCTGTCCAAGCCAAGGAACATCTGGGGCTACCAGAAGCCAGCAGAGGCAAGAACGGAGTCTCTCCTGGACGTTTTGTAGCAGCTATGGCTCAATGACACGTTAATTCCAGACGTGCAGCCTTCAGAACTGAGACTAGATTTCCATTGTTTGAAGCCACTCAGCCTGTGTGACTTCATTACAGCAGCCCTAGCAAACTCACACACCACCCGAGAAACAGCTCTGCTACGACTTCGCTTAGGCAGTGAGGATTTAGGTGTCCACCGCTGTCTCTCCACACCGCGCGCCAGAATTCAGAGATTAATGGCACAAGCCCCGTTTCCAGGGGAGCAGGGCTGGGGGAGGCAGACACACAAAGGCCAGCACTAAGCAGAGGGCTGCCCAGAATGAGACAGAAGTGAGCACCAAAGACAAGGAGGGCAAACACGTGAGCTGTGCCCAAGGGAGCTGAGGAGGGCTTCCCAGAGGAGGTGCTTTTAGGCCAGATGGAAGGAACACATAGGAATTCTAAGGAAACGGAAGGAACAAGGACTTTTGAAAATGGAATAGTATTAGGAAAGGACCCCACAGTAATATTTTACTGTGGGACTTCCCTGGTGGCTCAGACAGTAAAGAAACTGCCTGCAATGCAGGAGACTCAGGTTCAGTTCCTGGGTTGGGAAGATCCCTTGGAGAAGTGCATGGCAACCCACTCCAGTATTCTTGCCTGGAGAATCCCATGGACAGAGGAGCCCGGTGGGCTATAGTCCATGGAGTCGCAAAGAGTCAGACACAACCGAGCGACTAACACTTCACTTCACTTCATAGCCGAATCACTGTCCATGTGCAAACACAGCGATGACCTCCTCTTCATTCAAACAAACCATATACCTCTGACACTGCGAGGAGTTACCCTAAGGCATCTCTTTGTTTGGTGCACAAAGTCTGGCTCATTTCCCAAGAGGAGGGCACAGCATACCATGGATGCCACAGGGGGAAGCAGCGGGGTTAGACAGGAGGCAGAGGCAGGTGGGGGAGAACATGACAGTAATGACCTTTGTTGAGGTTTCTGTGGGGAGGAACAGGAGGAGCAAGGTAAGCAGGCTCAGGCTGGCTGGTCTGGATCATTTCAGAGGGCTCTGGGGGGTGAGGGCTGTCTCTGGTTCTCTGGTGCCAGGGTGAGCAGGGTGGGTGAAGAGTAGTCCGGAGTGTGAGAGCCAGACAGAGGATACGTGGTGTCCAAGTCTGGGCTGGTTGGTTTGTGTATGAAGGTTATGCTCCTGGTTTTCCTGAGTTTACTGCCTCCAGGACTTGGCAGCCCTGCGAGGGACAGACTCTCTAGTGTCAGCAAGGCACCCAGAGTCAAAGCATCTGAAATGCAGAAGATAAAAAGGCGTGATGAAGACAAACACCTTTACTACCAGAGGCCAGTGTAGATCAAACGCAATTCTACTTCCTAAGTTGCCCACCTTAAATTATTTTAGCATTAAACACCTTTTTTGGAATGGTAGGATCCAAAACAAATACCAGTGGCAGGTTCCAGGTTCCAGCGCTGTCCCAGCGTGGCATCTCATGGGACTATGTCTATGGGACTATGTCTTCTAGGTGAGACATACTAGGACTTTTGCTAGGACGTGTGTGTGTGTTAGTCGCTCAGTCGTGTCTGACTCTTTGTGACCCCAAGGTCTGTAGCTTGCCAGGCTCCTCTGTCCATGGATTTCCCAATCAGGAATATTGGAGTGGGTTGCCACTACCTTCTCCAGGGGATCTTACCAACCCAGGGATTGAAGCCAGGTCTCCTGCACTGCAGGCAGATTCTTTGCCGTCTAAACCATCAGGGAAGCCCAGGACTAGGGAGGGGACCCTCGTATTTCTTTCTGTGTGAAAGAAAGTCAGATGAGTAGCTAGCAAGGAGTCATTTGGACTAAGTGATACATTAGTTTTTTATGCAGAATACCAAGAGAACCAGACCCATCATGTCCACAGACAGACAATTATCTGAGGAATAACTTTAACATAATGATTCCTTTAAAAAATAACTTTTCTTCCTTTTTTCCTTCAGTCACCCTCTTTCTTCCTCTTTCCTTGGTGGTGGTGGGGAACTATATTGGAAGTTAGAAAGGCAAAACTCTAACATAAGAAATTCAAATTCTTCCTCGACATTTGCTATCATTGACACTATTAGCAATATCAATCCTTAACCTTCACTGACTATGTTCGTTTGTACCGTTTGAGAGGGGTTGCTAAGCACCATGCTAACAGCTTTACAAGCATGACCTCATTTTATCCTCCTAATAACCCGTTTACATAGGTACTCTCACTCCCCTTGTATTGGAAATTTAAAAACTGAGGCTTAAATACATTCAGGTAACCACAGGGGCCCATTGAGAAGAAGGTATGTGATAAATCAAACTCAAAACCAAGGCCACCTGATACCATACCCCCTGTTTCTGACCTCTCTGCTAGGGCTTCTTATCCTGCCTGGAAACCTCTCCAGGATCTGGTTAAAATGCAGATTCTGACTCCTCCCCTTCAGCAGGAGCCTTGGAGGCCTCAGTTCTAAGGAGCTCCAGGTGATGCTGGTCAGCGCCCACCCCACCCCCCCACCCCCAGCAAGTTGAGGCTGTTTGCTGTCATTGGGATCTATTCTTTCAGGAAAGCAAGAATTCCATTTTTCCAAAGGCCACAATGAATGGTGAAATTGTTACATTTTAAATATTCAGATTGTTTCTATTTACACCTAATTTTTTTTTAATTCCATGAATTTCAAAGTTTTTCTAGCTGCAAAAATTCTTTTTAAAATTATTACTTTATGTTTCTGAACAGTTTCTGTTTACAGAAGTTAACATAGTAGAGTTCCATATACATCCTCTCCTCTCCCCCACACCTGTGTGTGTTAATTGCTCAATCATATCCAACTCTTTATGACCCCATGGATTGTAGCTTACCAGGCTCCTCTGTCCATGGGATTTCCCAGGCAAGAATACTGGAGTGGGTTGCCATTTCCTTCTCCAGGGGATCTTCCCAACCCAAGGATTGAACCTGGGTCTCCTGCATTGCAGGGAGATTCTTTACCAAGTGAGCCACCAGGGAAGACCCACACGCACCCTTAGCATTCCCTTTTATTAACATCTTGCATTAACGTGGGTCACTGTACAGCAGAGTCAATATCAATGCGCTATTAACTGAAGTCACAGTTCACCTTAGGGTTCAGTCTTTGGGTTGTACCTTCCCTGGGTTTGGATTCTGCCCCCTCAGGACCCAGACGTTGGCGATCCTGTGGATGTGCTCCTCACCATCCCCTCTGCGTCCCCAACATCCACCATTGATCATGTGTGTTTGCTATGTCATTTTTCTTATGAAAGAAAAACCCTTTGGGTACTCATGTCTAGACCAAACATAAGAAAATGAAAGACCGGAAAAAGCTTCATGCTTCCAGAAAGCAGATGAGAGGGGTATCACGTAGCTTCACGTGCCTTTGTCACCTGTAGAGTCCCAGGAGTTTGAGATGCTCAGTAGAGAACTCCTCTGTCCTGCGGCTTTGTCCGTTATGCCTCCAGCCAGGTGGGACAGCCACGATAGAGGAAGGGACACTTCCAGAAACCCAGCCTGCTCCCAAGGCACCCGGCTCTGGCCCCTCTCGCAGCCCTCTTTCAGCCACTGCTTCCTTCCCCTCCCTGCCAAGACCAGCACCAGCGTCAGGCCCCGTCTCTGGTGCAGCCCTATGTCCATGCTCTCCTCTGGCAGACTGCCTTGGGTTCCTCTGAAATCAAAGAAATGCCCAGTTAAATTTGAGTTGAGTTTATTCATTGGATTAATCATCTAGTGTGTCCATTGGGACTGACAAAAACGACGACACACAATGTTTTCTTTGAAATTCAAATGTGACTGAGTGTCCGGGTTGTTTTTGTTATGTTGCATGCTTTGTTTCATTTTGTTATCAAATCGGTCAGCGCTGCCTCCAAGATTCCTGCCTGCCTGCTCACGTCTCCTCCCGGAGACCGTGATTCATCTGTTGCCAGGACCTGCCTGCTCAGCGTTCCCTCCCGAGTGAACCCAGTATTGAGACAGTGCCCCTGTTTCCACTCTAACGTCCTAGGAGAGAAACGAAGTGTCCTGTCACATTTTTCTGCCGTGACAGTAGTGGTAGACCTCTACTAACTTCTACTCCTTTCTGTCTTCCCTGTCGCCAAGGCAGACATTAGGACAATCCCGGAACAGAAATAAACTGGCAAAGGAATGTTCTTCCTATGAATCCTTCCTTGGCACTGCCATCTTCCCAGGAACAACCTCGTATTTTTAGGCTGCACTTTAAATTCTTTTTTCCCCAACTTTATTTGGCACATTTATGTGTTGCTACTCACTCCACTCTTTTTATTTGATCCAATTTTGAAGTGTCCCCTTTCAGTTCTTTATTAGGGACAGGATAGTATGCCCTAGGATTACTTTTGTGATGAAAACATTTCTAAAGACAAAGATATAAAATATAAAATATTTCCCCAACTCTAAACTTAATGAAGCCATGGCAACTGGGTCTCTGAGCACCTTGACTGTAAAAGGGATAGACGTGTAGACCTCACAAAGTCCTGGTGATTTGTTTTTATGTCACAGAGGTGGACGAGTGAAGGGACTCATATTTATTTCCCTCAGAGGTTGCTAAGCTTTCCAGCGGCTCTTCTGGCCTGCCCACTCTCTAAACTCCCTAGTCAATAAAGGATTTCAGACCTTTTTCAGGTAAAAGCACATTCTGGTCTCTTCCATTATAGACTTGCTCTAAAACTAGGAGGAAAAAGCCGAAAGAGTTGGAGGTCATTTTGAGAAGTAATTTAAGACCTAGCCTCCGAGTGTAAAAACTGAGAGGGTTGGGAATTAGGGTGGACCATGAAGAACTGTGCAAGTGAATATCAGAACACGAAATCCTCCATGTAGGAGCCTTATCAACCATATGTCCAGTTCCTCAACAGAACTGGTTCTCACCTGCCCAGGAAATCAGCCTGTTTATCCTGAACTTTTTGAATAATACGCTAGGTGTAGTGTCAGATAACTCACCCACTGTATTTACTACACTTGACTATTTTCCAAAATCAATCACACCCTCAAAGGCAAAAGATAATGTCCCTGAGAAGTACTCAAAAGCATTTGCCAAAATATGTTAATGTTTTTCTCTTCTTGGTTATCCCTACTATCTGCACTAAGTGACTGGACACAATTAGGTTTCAGTCCATTAAACTTGTAAAAATAACCAACCTGGGGAGACAGAGGTGGTCTGGTGACCAGTGCAGTGAGGTGCATTAACACCCGTGGTGAGAGGATTTTTCATTTCTATTTATAGCGTCTCTCTCAGTTCTGCTTCTGTAGTCATTACGCCCTTTCAATAAGTTCTATCATTCTAAAAAGATAATGAATAGACCTCTACCATTCCTGTGGCAAAAGCACCTAAGAGGCAGATTTGTGAGGAAAGCTAAGTCAGATGGGAAGATCTCAAGGCAGTAAATGGGCACATATAGACATCATGGATACACAACCATTGATTAAAACGTGGTTTTCTGTGCGTTCCTTGATAGCTCAGTTGGTAAAGAATCTGCCTGCAAGGCAGGAGACCCCAGTTCGATTCCTGGGTTGGGAAAATCCCACTCCAGTATTCTTGGGATTCTCTTGTGGCTCAGCTGGCAAAGAGTCCACTTGCAATGCAGGAGACGTGGGTTCAATCCTGGGTTGGGAAGATCCCCTGGAGAAAGGAAAGGCTACCCACTCCAGTATTCTGGCCTGGAGAATGCCATGGAGCGGACAGTCCATGGGGTAGCAAAGAGACGGACACAACTGACTGACTTTCACATCACTTCACTTTGTGTGTGTGTGTGTGTGTATACAGAAGTGCCTTTTGAGATTTTAACCTAGAAGATAATGGTCTGACACTTCTCTCTACTATGGATTCAGGTTCAATTGAGGTACTTTTGCTTTTACCTCTACAGTTGATGCCAGCTAATTTTTTATGAGCGCCAAAGAATTGATGCTTTTGAACTGTGGTGTTGGAGAAGACTCTTGAGAGTCCCTTGGACTGCAAGATCAACCTTGGGATTTCTTTGGAAGGAATGATGTTGAAGCTGAAGCTCCAGTACTTTGGCCACCTCATGCGAAGAACTGACTCATTGGAAAAGACTCTGATGCTGGGAGGGATTGGGGGCAGGAGGAGAAGGGGACGACAGAGGATGAGATGGCTGGATGGCATCACGGACTCAATGGACGTGAGTCTGAGTGAACTCTGAGAGTTGGTGATGGACAGGGAGGCCTGGCGTGCTGCAATTCATGGGGTCGCAGAGTCGGACACGACTGAGTGACTGAACTGATTTTCTTCATAAAAATATTTTTCCATAAATGTCCAGAATAATTTTAAAATAGAGATTTCAAATTTGTAAAATTGAGGATTATGAATGTGAATGAAAGGCTCCCTCCTGGATCCTTTCTTAAAGCTAAGTAGCCATTGTGCTGTGCTGGGTGCTAAAGCACTTCAATCACATCTGACTCTTTGTGTCCTGATCCTATGGGCCACAGCCCGCCAGGCTCCTCTGTTCATGGGATTCTCCATGCAAGAATACTGGAGTGGGTTGCTGTTTCCTCCCCCAGGGGATCTTCCTGACCCAGGGATCGAACCCGAGTCCCTTACACCTCCTGTATTGGCAGGCTGCTTGTTTACACTGGCACCACCTGGAAGCCCAGTCATTGTGCTGGGTAAGCCTATTGCGCCTTGACAGTCTGGGTAACAGTCCAAATGGGAAACTCACTCTGGTGGCCAGGCATTAAGCTTCTAGCTGGTGTGACTTGGGAGGCAGAAGGCCTCATGCTACTTCTGCTCCTCTAGGCAAAGGTGGGCTGAGTCCACTGCTGAGATGACTGACGCTGATTACTGAAAGGAAACTGGGTTGCTGCTCTACATGGAACAGAGAGGATTATTTGGATTCCAGGAATTCCTCTACGCCCCTCCAAAGCAAGTGCACTGAAGATTCTGACCCTTCAGGAATGAAGCTTTAGAACGTCCCATGACATTCTAATGATACCACGACCTTCTGAAGTTATGGCTGAGACCAGGAAACATGGGACGGGAGTGGAAGAAGGGAGTTACATCCTGTGACTAGCTGCAGAAACAGTGGCTAAAATGGCTCTGTTATTTCCTCTTTGCTTGTTGTATGAGTGGGTGTATGTCTGTGTATTTGTAAATACAAATTTTTCTTTCATGTCCTTCCACTTATTATTTTATACAAGTTTACAACATAGGTGACCAAATATTCAGACAGAACTGGGACTGAGGTTCTGGAACAATTAATACAGCCCATAGATAAATAGTGTGACTAACAATGAAGGTAGATTTATTTATTTTCAGAAAAGGGTGAGAATATATTTGAACAAAGCATAGTTGCATTTCTGGGTGAAAACATATGAGTTGTTGCTGTCATTTTTGAAGAAAGATAGGCATAGAAAGGATATGGATGTGTGCTGAGTAGTCGAAGGAATGGAGTTTGTCAGTTATTAGGTATTATTAGGTAATTAATTGTCCCTTCACTTTAAACCCACCCTGTTTTGTGACGTTGGGTTTGGAACTCTACAGATCCTTGCTTTGCCAGAAGGCTTTGTTAGTCTCTGCCACTAGGGGGAGCCAGAGGAAAACTACTAGACAGGTGGGGAAGAAGAGGCCTAGTCTCTCTTACTGCTTGCCGATCAATGTCGCCTCATTGACTTTAAAAGTGGCAACTCATTTTCTGACATTTGCAAACTAGCCTCATCAGCCCATCTCAGAGACACAAACACCAGCTGACCACTGCCCTCTCCTCAAAGGTCTGGGTTTCAGCTGCTCAAATTACTATCTCTAAGCTTCTAAATCTTAATCATTTCAACCTCTCCATTTTTACTCCCAGCCCTAGAACTGAGAGCTGCTTTCTGGAATCTCTCTGATATCTTAGTGTTCTGCTTTTGCTTTCTCAGTTCTTCAGTAACTACTTAACAAGTATTTATAATAAATTAGCCCAGTAAAAGTGCCTGATATGGTTTCTATCTCCTGCATGGCCCCTGATTCAAAAGACACAGACTGGATCATAAAGAATCCTACTAAACCTGGTAAGAAGTTTGGACTTCTCAATAAAATGGTTTAAGAGTTTTTAAAGCAGGAAAGTGACACAATCAGATTTGAATTTGAGAAAAATTGTCCTGGCTACGCTCAGAATAGGTTGGACAGTTAAGCACGTAGGGCAGAAATACAGATGAGATACTGGCTTGAGTGAAGTGAAAGTGTTGACATAAAAAATGAATGAATGTAAGAGCTGTTAGAATCAACAGGAATTGGTGATGAATGGCACCAAAGTGGGAAGGAAGAAAAGGAATTTATTTCACTTGGAGGTGAGAAAGGACACCATCGAGGATGATATGCAGACTCTGGTGATGACAGCTGGTGAGTCAGTTCAGAAAAAGAAGCCCCAACCCTGAAGGGTAACCAGGTTTACGGCAGTTGCATCAATTCAGTTTTGAACTGTGGTCTTTAGGTCTTAGGGCATTGCGGGGTGGTTGGATTCAGAGATATAGTGCTCAAGAAAAATAGATTTGACCTGGAGGCTCATCTCCTCCAAATACTTTAGAAAAGTTCGTTTAAAATACTGAAGAATTCAAATCCAGTTCATTCAATTGTTTTTATCATAACCTTGTTTAATCGTATTTAAAAATCAAAATGCTTTTGAGTGAGCTTGTCTTATAAGTTCATTAATAATATATTTTTAAGTTTAAAATTTTACTATTCTTTACTATCCTGGTGGTTGGTTCCCCTTTCAGTCATCTAGGGTGAGTGGCAGTATCATTAGATATGCCAGTACTATGCAGATAATCATTTCACAGTTGCTTAGCAACAATTATTCAATATTCAACTTTTATTAGCTTTTGCCCTAAGATGTTTTAAATCCTGAAGAGAGTGTACTATTTCAGCTCTATAGCACTGAATTCTATTACTTCTTTGCTAAAATAGCACAAGTTAATCTTAAAATTTGTACAGAAATAATACATCTGTTAAAGCTCATGATAATTGCCAACTGAACCCAGCATTTCTGTATGTTTCTGTCAGAACTCCAGAACACAAAATTAATTTGAACAAGTGAATTTCTGTTTCAAATTCACTAACCTTGAGAGTCAAAAGGCATTTCTAAATCATTTTGAGAATGAAAGGATGAAAAATGACATTAGCCTATATAAACTTACCATCTCCAAAGTCAATAATTTTGTATGAATCTAACTGATATTACAAAGATCCTCTAGTCTTTTTTCTACCAGGTCTCTCAATGAAAGAACAAAATTACAAACCAAAGAGAAAATGCAAACAACCCCAGGTGTTCACTGCAAAGCCAAGTTTATTTGAAACATATCAATATAAAATGGTGCCAGGGCTAGAAAGCAAAGACCTTTATAACAGATGAATTGAAGCAACAAGTGCAGACACAGAACAAACACTGTAATTTCTCTCACAAATGGGTAAGTTCTTCCATCACCATTTTGACCAACTTCATGAAATGTTATGAATACATCAAAATTGTGGAGCATTGGTTTATGCTAAAAGAAAGAGGGGAGCTAACTAAGCTGACAGAAAGAAAACTGTAGTTGCTCCTTAATTGAAATAAAATAATTATTTCCCTGCTTTATTGGTTTTATTTAATGATGGACTCTTGTTTTTGTAAAGCAGTAAAACTCAATCTCAGAAATTCATCAAAATTTCCTAGAGAGCTTTTAAAAACTCTAACCCTCTAAATTGGTAATCTATCCCATACCAATAAATAAGGAAAATAATTACCTAGTAATTTGTAGTTTTAAAAATCCAACACCATAGTCAACGGTGAAATGCTCTTTAAACAAGGCCCACTACGCTGGGTTTTGGGCAGGGCAGGAGGTTATTGGTATCTTCTTCAACGATCTTACCTTTTTTCTATGACTTTAAGCAAATGTCTCCAAAAGTCTTTCAGTTTATTCAGAGACTTTTATTATTTCTCTGTTTCCTTTGCTGTTATTTTGAACAATAGCTATCTTTCCCACTTCCAGAGTTTTTACTAGTTTAAAAAATGAAACAGTGAGGTATACCACACACAGGAGAATGTATAAAACATAATTAAAGAATAATGATAAATATTTACACGAACACCACCCAGTCAAAATATAAAACACTGCCTCTCAGGACCACAGAAGACCCCATGTGTCCACTCCAGTCACATGACCTTGTTCCCATGCAAATACCATCCTCCCAGTTTTTATAACTGTTATTTACTTGCTTCTCTTGACAAGTTTACCATTAATATCTGCATCTCTTACAATTTTGTTTCATTTGGCCTGTTTTTGAACTTGTACAAATGAATTCATACTACATGTATTTGACTTCTTTCAATTAGTATTATGAGAAGGTATACAGTTCAGTTTCATTTCTACATGACTATACCATAACTTCTTATCCATTCTACTGATGAAGACAGGACTGTTTCCAACTTGTAGCTGCTAAAATAATTCTCACTTCACATGAACATTCTTGTATAGCATCCTAATCTTCCACAAGTACACGCCAGAGTGGTTTTGTGGTGGTAACGTAATATTAATAACAATAGGATTAGCAAGTAACAATGATAGCAAACACTTTATAGTGTTTATTATTTTCAGGTACTGTTCTGAGTAGTTCACACAGATTCACCCACTAAACCCTCACAAAAATCTTAAGAGGCAAAAACTGATTCTTGCAGGAAGGGGGTAGGGGAGGAAAGACATTAAATCTTCCTCTTTTATGTATAAAGTCATATGCTCAAGAACTAGAAAGATGGGAATCAAGTCCATATAGTGGGCAGCAAAGTCTGTACTCAATTACCACATCATAATGCAACAGTGAGCACAGACTATGGAAAGGAAAGGGAAGGGAAGTCACTCAGTCATGTCCGACTCTTTGCGACTCCATGGGTTGCAGCCTACCAGGCTTCTCCATCCCTGGAATTTTCCAGGCAAGAGTACTTGAGTGGGTTTACTATGAACACCTTCAAAATTTTAAGAGAATGTCAAAATGTTTTCCAAAGAGGTTATAACCCCATTAGCAGAATAAGAGAGTTTCCATTACTTCCTATCTTTGACAGCATTTGTTACTTGTCAACTTCCATATTTTAATCTGGAAGTTGTGTGATGCAGTACCACTGATTTATATTTTCATTTCTCTATTACAAATGAGGCAAAGGATATCTTTTAAGTTTACTGATCATGTGGGTTTCCTATTTGTGAATTTCTTGTTCAAGTTTTTGCCTATTTTCTATTGAATTTTACATCATTCTCACAATATGTAGGAATTTAGATATTCTGAATATTATTTCTTTGGCCATTATCTGAGGTGCAACCATTTCTTCATACTCTGAGGCTTGCATTTGCACTCTGTACTCCTTTTAATGAAAAAAGTAACACGGATTTTGTTCCAACACTACTCTACCAACTTATATATTATTCTTGTGTTTTTAAATCCCTCACTTAATGCCAAGAAACATCATTACTGTTCCCTATGGTAAATGTTCCTTTAGATTAATCTATATAACAATCTTGGTCCTTTATTCCTTTTTTCATTATCTTTCTATATACTATATAAAGCATTTCCTTTAATAAGAACGAACCTGCAGGGGGCAACCATGCTCTTGCTTTGCCATGTGAAACTGTATTCAACCATCCTTCTTGAGATAATTTGCTGAGTGTAGAATTTTAAGTTGAAAATTATTTTTCTCTCACACATTGTAGACAGTTATCCAACTGGTTTCTGGCTTCCACTGCTGCTGTTGAGAAGTCAGCTAAAGAAAAATCTAGCTGACACTGCTCTGAAAGTTATTACACGACTTCTGTTTAGCGGCTTTCACGACTTTTTGTCGTTAGGATCCTACTGTTTCACTATTGTTTATCCAGCTGAGCATTTCATCTTTCTCCTACTTGGGATAAATCTGTGGACTGGTATTTTTCATTGATTTAAAAGTCCTCACCAGTTATTTCCTCAAATATTGCTTCCGCCCCATTTATCTATTTGAGATTATTGTCAGCTAGACCTTAGGCCCTTTAGTTTTACTCTCCACTCTCATTTTCAAGTTTCTCTTCAGTGTTACATCCTGTTCTATTCTGTTCTCACTGGGTCTGTTTTCAGGCCCATCTAATCCTGAGTGAAACCTCCTCATTGGCTTATTTTTAATTTTAATTCTTCTATTTTCCATTTCTAGAATTTCTACTTGGTTCTTTTTCACATATGCTAAGTTCCCGTGTAGATATTTTACAACTTTTTAGTTTTTAAACATATAAACACAGACATTTTGTACTATACGTGTGCTAATTTCAAAGTTCTTCTCTTTTGGCCTTTGCTGCCTTTCATTCATGACGCTAGCTAGTCTCTTCCTTATGGACTTTGTTAATTTAAACTTAAAAGGCATTCATTTCCTAGGAAAACTGTTTGTGAACCCAGCATCCTCCAAAGATTTGATTGTATCTGCCAGGTATTCATTCCGGGGCCACTAAACTCACAGCTTAAGTTGCTTTAGCACCCAGTTTGAACCTGGGGTGGCCAATTCTACAGCAACACTGGAGCTGGCTCACTTCTGGCTCACTCTTACCTTGAGGGTGTAGTCCGTAGGGGCTGGCTTTCCCTATCTCTGGTGGGCTGTACATTTTGTCTTCTGCTTACTGGGTTCAAAAGGACCATCAAAACCAAAGCTGAAATTCACCCTTGGGGCAAAAGAGGCTTCAGCAGTTTCACTGAGATATTGGCCTTATAATTACATAATCTCTTAGGATATTGCCAACTCTAAATGCTTCTCAAAAATGCTTTTATATTCTGCCTAAAAGTTCATTTTCATGAGAACTGTTAACAAAGTCTGCCACAGTACTGAAAAGGAAATCTAACATCTTTGTTGAAAATGTTGGCTATTTCATAGCATCCTTTCCATGCTTATTAATGTCAAGAAATTTCCCATGTCCTTAAAACCCCTTTGTAAACTAAATTTAAATTTTTCGTTTATCAAGTAATTACCACTCAATCTTTCTGACATGTGGGAAATTTTTGTTCTCAAATTTTGACTCTTTTAAACACCAATTCTAATAACATGTTTATATCAAAAGCTTTGTCCACACTTCTAATTTTTTCCCTTTAGGATAGGATTCTACAAAGAGTTACTAGGTCCAAAAGGTATGATAATTTTTAAAATTATCAATACACACTGCCAACTGAATTCCACAGTGGAAAGGAGCTACCCCATGTCCAAGGTAAGGAGTGGCGGCTGCGCTTGCCGGAGCAGCCGTGAAGAGACAGCCCACATCTAAGGTAAGAGAAACCCAAATAAAATGGTAGGTGTTGTGAGAGGGCATCAAAGGGCAAACACACTAAAACCACAATCACAGATAACTAGCCAATCTGATTACACGGACTGCAGCCTTGTCTAACTCAATGAAACTAAGCCATGCCGTGTGGGGCCATCCAGGATCGGCATGTCATGGTGGAGAAGTCTGACAGAATGTGGTCCACTGGAGAAGGAAATGGCAAACCACTTCAGTATGCTTGCCTTGAGAACCCCATGAACAGCATGAAAAGGCAAAATGATAGGATCCTGAAAGAGGAACCCCCAGGTCGGTAGGTGCCCAATATGCTACTGGAGATCAGTGGAGGCATAACTCCAAAAGAAATGAAGGGACACAGCCAAAGCAAAAACAACACCCAGTTGTGGATGGGATGGAGATAGAAGCAAGGTTCAATGCTGTAAACAGCAATATTGCATAGGAACCTGGAATGTTAGGTCCATGAATCAAGGCAAATTGGAAGTGGTCAAATAGGAGATGGCAAGAGTGAACGTCGACATTCTAGGGATCTGCGAACTAAGATGGACTGGAATGGGTGAATTTAACTCAGATGACCATTATATCTACTACTGTGGTCAGGAATCCCTTAAAGAAATGGAGTACCCATCATGGTCAACAGAAGAGACCAAAATGCAGTACCTGGATGCAATCTCAAAAATGACGAAAAGATCTCTGGTCGTTTCCAAGGCAAACCATTCAATATCACGGTAATCCAAGTCTATGCCCCGAACAGTAATGCTGAAGAAGCTGAACAGTTCTATGAAGACCTACAAGACTTTCTAGAACTAATACCCTAAAAAGATGTTCTTTTTATTATAGGGGACTCGAATACAAAAGTAGGAAGTCAAGAAACACCTGGAGTAACGGGCAAATTTGGCCTTGGAGTACAGAATGAAGCAGGGCAAAGGATAATAGAGTTCTGCCAAGAGAATGCACTGGTCATAGCAAACATCCTCTTCCAACAACATAAGACAAGGCTCTATACATGGATATCACCAGATGGTCAACACTGAAATCAGACTGATTATATTCTTTGCAGCCAAAGATGGAGAAGCTCTATACAGTCAGCAAAAACAAGATGGGGAGCTGACTGTGGCTCAGATCATGAATTCCTTATTGCCAAATTGAGAGTGATTGGAGAAAACCACTAGACCATTCAGGTATGACCTAAATCAAATTCCTAATGACTATACAGTGGAAGTAAGAATTAGATTTAAGGGACTGGATAGATTTAAGGGACAGATAGAGTGCCTGATGAACTATGGACAGTGGTTCATGACATTGTACGGGAGACAGGAATCAAGATCATCCCCAAGAAAAAGAAATGCAAAAAAGCAAAATGGCTGTCTGGGAAGGCCTTACAAATAGCTGTGAAAAGAAGAGAAGTGAAAAGGAGAAAAGAAAAGATATACCCATTTGAATGCAGAGTTCCAAAGAATAGCATGGAGAGATAAGAAAGCCTTCCTCAGAGATCAGTGAAAAGACATAGAGGAAAAGAACAGAATGGGAAAGACTAGAGATCTCGTCAAGAAAATTAGACATACCAAGGGAACATTTCATGCAAAGATGCGCTCTATAAATGAGAGAAGTGGTATGGACGTAACAGAAGCAGAGGTGGCAAGAATACACAGAAGAACTCTGCAAAAAGGTCTTCACGACCCAGATAGTCACGATGGTATGATCCCTCACCTAGAGTCAGACATCTGGGAACGTGAAGTCAAGTGGGCCTTAGGAATCATCACTATGGACAAAGCTAGTGGAGGTGATGAAATTCCAGTTGACCTATTTCAAATCCTAAAAAATGATGCTGTGAAAGTGCTACACTCAATATGCCAGCAAATTTGGAAAACTCAGCAGTGGCCACAGGACTGGATAAGGTCAGTTTTCATTCCAGTCCCAAAGAAAGGCAATGCCAAAAATGCTCAAACTACCGCACAATTGCACTCATCTCACATGTTAGTAAAGTAATGCTCAAAATTCTCCAAGCCAGGCTTCAGCAATAAGTGAACTGTGAACTCCTGATGTTCAAGATGGTTTTAGAAAAGGCAGAGGAACCAGAGATCAAATTGCCAACATCCGATGGATCATGGAAAAAGCAAGAGAGTTCCAGAAAAACATCTATTTCTGCTTTATTGACTATGCCAAAGCCTTTGACTTGTGGATCACAAGAAACTGTGGAAAATTCTGAAAGAGATGGGATTATCAGACCACCTGACCTGCCTCTTGAGAAACCTGAATGGAGGTCAGGAAGCAACAGCTAGATCTGGACATGGAAAAAAGACTGGTTCCAAATAGGAAAAGAAGTACGTCAACGCTGTATATTGTCACCCTGTTTATTTAACTTATATGCAGAGTACATCATGAGAAATGCTGGACTGGAAGAAGCACAAGCTGGAATCAAGATTGCCAGGAGAAATATCAATAACCTCATATATGCAGATGACACCACCCTTATGGCAGAAAGTGAAGAGGAGCTAAAGAGCTTCTTCATGAAAGTGAAAGAGGAGAGTGAAAAAGTTGGCTTAAAGCTCAACATTCAGAAAACTGAGATCATGGCATCTGGTCCCATCAGTTCATGGCAAATAGATAGGGAAATAGTGGCTGACTTTATTTTTCTGGGCTCTAAGATCACTGCAGTTGGTGACTGCAGCCATGAAATTAAAAGATGCTTACTCCTTGGAAGGAAAGTTATGACCAACCTAGACAGCATATTAAAAAGCAGAGACATTACTTTGTCAACAAAGGCCTGTCTTGTCAAGGCTATGGTTTTTCCAATGGTCATGTATGGATGTGAGAGTTGGACTATAAAGAAAGCTGAGTGCTGAAGAATTGATGCTTTTGAACTGTGGTGTTGGAGAAGATTCTTGAGAGTCCCTTGGACTGCAAGGAGATCCAACCAGTCCATGCTAAAAAGATCAGTCCTGGGTGTTCATTTGAAGGAGTGATTTTGAAGCTAAAACTCCAATACTTGGGCCACTTGATGCGAAGAGCTGACACATTTGAAAAGACCCTGATGCTGAGAAAGACTGAAGGCAGGAGGAGAAGGGGATGACAGAGGATGAGATGGTTGGATGGCATCACCGACTCAATGGACATGTTTGGGTGGACTCCGGGAGTTGTTGATGGACAGGGAGGCCTGGCGTGCTGTGGTTCATGGGGTCGCAATGAGTCAGACACGACTGAGTGACTGAACTGAACTGAACCTGTGTTAGCTTCCCTAAACTATCACCACCATGGTAGGATGCTAACTGTACCATTTCCAGATCAGACTTGCATGTCAATAAGGCAACATTTACAGCCACACAGAGAATATATTAAGAAGTGTGCCAAAGATAGGGAAAACACATGTAAGTTACTATAGGGGAAAAAAAAATTCTAAGTCTAAAATCTCAGGTAGAGAAAAAGTAATGATTTTAAAATTATTTTTTCTACACAACAAAACATAGGGATTTAAGAACTCTCCTTTACTTAACTTACACTTGGCAGTCTGGGCTGGTGGGATCAGCCAGGCAGTCCTTCAGAGCTTGGCTGGGGTCCTTGGAGCGTCTGCACTTGGCTGTGAGCTGGCTGGTGCAGGATGGCCTTGCCTCTGCTCCACATTCTCCACGGGGGGTGGGTTTGTTCACACGGCAGCTGGGCAGGTTCGCAGCAGCACAGGTGGAAAAGGACACAGCTCCACAGCCTAGAGCCTGAGCTTCCCTAATGTCACACTGCCCACATTCTTTCTAGCAAACCAAGAAACAAGACCAGTCCAGGTTTAGGGAATTGTAAGATGGATGGCATTGCCAATGGGAGGAGCTGCAAAGTCATAGTGCAAAGGCCATGGGTACCAGGAACCACAGAGAACTACGGCTATTTTGCAATTCACCACCTGGAGTTGTTAGGACTGAATAATAAGGAGGAGGCCTCCAGGCAAACCATGAAGATCTAGGCTAAGTTACAGAATTCTGGACTGAGTGTATGTTAATATCATTCATTCCCTGAGGAGGGAAGAAAAATAAGTTTCGTTTGAAATATGAGTTGGAAATACCAAACACAGATCTGGAGCTCAGAAATGAGGTTTAGGTTGGTGTTACAGATCTGAGTAGAGCTAGTATCTGAAGTAATGGATAAAGTGGGAGTCCTAAACATGAAACCCCAGAGAATACCACTATTTTTAAAAAGAGAAAAACTATAACCTAGAGGAGAGTTAGGCAGTATACAACCAGGCAGCAGTGACTTATAAATAGGAGAGAGTAAGTCACATTCTCAAGTCTCACAGGGTAACACATCGACCTTACACTGAGGAAGACACCATTGATTTTGGCAAGTGAGCGGTTAGCCTGGTGGAGCAGCAGATGAGGGAAGAGCAGACAGTGGCATCAAGGGTAGTGCTGCATGGCCGAAGTGAAAGATCTCAGAAGTCAGGGCAGACTGGGGTAGAAAGGAAGGTAATGAAGGAATAGCAGTGAACAGACTGAGCGGTAGGAAGACTAGTGAGCTCAGCTGCTCCCCATTCCCCAGCACTGCTGATCCCATCAGTTTGCACGGTGCACCCACATGAGATAGAATTCCACCACAGTCTCAGAACACAGTTCAAACAACTCAGTAGGTATTAAGGACCTAACAATTCAGCACCTGTTGGACACCACAGCTTCTCAAATACTATAATCATACTGAACATTTTCTGTCACTAATTTTTGTGTGCTACTTGCTTTTCTCACGTCAATTGCTAAAGCCCAGGTTTATAAAGACATGTCATCCAAAAGAATGCTGCAATAGGAGAGTAAAACTGTGAACTACCTCAAGCAAGCAACTGTGTGATAGGCAATAAACAGAGCTGAGTCAGATTTCCTGGGAAATCTGACACACCCTGTAAGGCCACTGCAGGTTCTCTGTGGTGCTCTGGGGGATCAGAGTGCAAAATGTGGGAGCCACAGCTCCGTCCCCCACCCCTGCTTTATTTTTCTTCATTATCCTTACCACCTACCTATTCTGTGCATTTTGTTCCTCTCCTTTAGGATGTAAATTCCATACGGACAGACATTTTGCCTTTGACAAGTGTTGTATTCTTCTCTAAAAGATGCCTGGCATATGAAGGTTCTCAATAGGTATTTTACTTATTTATTTATTTTAAACTGAAGAATCATTCTTTACAGTATTGTGCTGGTTTCCACCAAACAGCAACATGAATCAGTTATAGGTCTACCCATGTCCCCTCCCACTGAACATCCCTCGCCATCCCACTCCTCTAGGTTGCTACCGAGCCCTGGTTTGAGTTCCCTGGGTCACACATCAAGTTTCCACTGGCTGTCTGTTTTACATGTGGTAATGTATGTTTCCTGGTTCCTCTCTCCGAGCCTCTCACCCTCTCCCTCCTCCCTGCCAACCACGTCCAGAAGTCTGTTCTCAATGTCTTGTTTCCATTGCTGCTCTGCAGATAGGTTCATCAGGACAACAGGGATTTGTTGAAGGAATGACCAGGCACACTAGAAGTGAAAATCAGATTACATTAAAAAGCAATGACAAAAGCATGGAATGCTGCAATTAATAATTTCAAAACTGAAGCCTTATTCAGTTTTGAATAAAGCAGTTTTAAGTGTAGCCAAGAAAATGGGTTGGCTGCATTAGTGAAACCAAGAGAGAATCGTCTGGTTGCTGGGTAAGTCAGCCACATGGATTAATACTAAGGACCCCACAACAACGGTGAGACATGAGATGAAGAGGTATGAGTCAGGAGCCAAAGAACAAGAAAAATAAAGCATAACCAAACTGAAAATAGCACTACAAAGTTTTGAGGAAGTAGTGTATCTGTTTATGATGAAACAGCATTCCTGAATGTAGTTAAAATTTTAAACTTCAGGGTAACAGTCTTATCTTGTTCACTGTTTATTCCTGGAGCCTGTTATAATGTAAAGACTAATTACTGACCACTTAGCTTATGAGGAAAGCCTCACCCATCCATCTACAGACCGACTCCGAAAGAGATGGAAGAAAGGACTGAGGGACCTGGCGGCCATAAATGTACATTTTAAAAATATGACTCTGATATTTGTACATTTAAAAATATGACTCTGATATGAGAAAGACTGTAGGTGGTCACAGAGGATACAGAGAAAATGATTAGCAGTTAGTTCTTAATATTCCAAGTTAGAGAAATGAGAGTTTGAACTAAAGAGGACAAGACAGCAAAACAGAACAAATATGAAGTAATTTTTTAAAAAGCTGATATAAACAACTGCCTCTGAAAATGATCACTTAATCTCAGAGTAAACATACATAACTAAATATCCAATTCATTTTAGTGTGTAATTTTTTAATTCATGAGCATTTTAGAATATGAATGGGATTTTCATTTTATTTTTTTCAGTTTATAAATCAACTTAAGTTTAAGAAAAAAATAATGAGTGTTTTTATCTCTCCATGAGCAAACCCATGAGATTCTCTAGGTAACTACAAATTATTTAAGGGGTCATCTGTTACTAACAAACACCACAGAAATGTATTATACATTGTATAATCTATTAGACAAATGATAATATGTATAATACTGAATTCTAAAGCTACTTTTTAACCTTTCATTGTAAATAAAAAATGACTCAGGAAGAAGGAACACTTAACAGAGTAACCTTATGTATTATTAAAAGCAGAAATGATGATGTTTTCATAGTAACAATGTATTTAAATAATAACCTTTCAGGACTTCAGGTCACCACCTCTCATGAAAACACCAAAATCACAACTGACTGCTGAACAACCATTGACAAATTAGACTTGAATCTACCCCCAAAGACTTTCTATACCCACAGATGAAAAAAAGAAATCACAGCAAGATGAGGAGGGGCACTTTCACAACATAATCAAATCCCAGACCTGCTGGTGGGCAACACGTATCTGGAAAACAATTCCATCACAGATGTTCTCCCACAGGAGTGAGGCTTGTGAGCCCCACGGCAGGCCTCCCCGGCCTTCAGGGTCTGTCACTGCGGGGAGGAGCCCCAGAGTTCTAAAGGCCAGCAGGGCTTGAGTGCAGGAGGGCCACAGGACTGCACGAAACAGAGGCTCCACTCTGGAAGGGCACCCACAAGACTTCACATGCACTGGGACCCAGGACAAAGCAGAAACTCCATAGGAGCCTGGGCCAGACCTACCTGCAGCTCTTGGAGGGTCTCCTAAGGCTCAGGTGGTGGGGGCCCAGGAAAAACCTGTTGGTACGTGCTCTCCTGGAGGCCGTCATTTTGACACTGAGACCTGGCCCCACCCAAAGGGATAAACACAAGGAGGAACACACCAAGACACACATTAATATCTGATTAAAAGTTAAACACAAAGTGAGAACATTAAAAGCAACAAGGGGAAAGCAACAATTAACACATAAGGGAATCCCCATAAAGTTATCAGTTGATCTTTCAGCGGAAACTGCAGGCCAGAAGGGGAGTGGCATGATATATTTATTTAAAGTAATGAAAGGGAAAAACCTACAACTAATAATACTCTACCCAACAAAGCTCTCATTCAGATTTGACAGAGAAATCAGAAGTTTTATAGACAATCAAGACCTAAGAGAATTCAGCACCACTAAACCAGTTTTACAACAAATGCTAAAGAACTCTATAGACAGAAAAGAAAAAGGCTACAACTAGAAATAAGAAAATTACATATGGGAAAGCTCACCCATAAAGGCAAACATACAGTAAAAGTAGGCAATCATCCACACACAAATATATCAAAACCAGTGACTGAGAAGAGAGTACAAATGCAGGACACTGGAAATGCATTTGAGACCAGCAACTTAAAATATAGACTGCTATATTAAAACTTCATGGTAGCCATAAACAAAAAAATGACCTACAAAAACAAATTCAAAATACTTAACAAAATGGCAGTAGGAACATACATATTGATAATTACCTTAAATCTTAACGGATTAAATGCTCCAACCAAAAACAGACTGGCTGAATGGACACGAACACAAGATCCCTATAATGCTGTTTACAAGAGACCATTTCAGATCTAGGAATACTGAACCAAAGTGAGAGGATAGAAAAAGGTATTCCATGCAAATAGGAATTAAAGAATGAGCTTGGAATTCTGTATCTATCATGATCATGATATACTTATCTGATACAGCTAGAGCCACAACATTAATGCTTAAACATGAATAGCATTAAAACAAATTTACATATAAAATTTTGGGGAAAATTTCACAAGCTTGTCCAGTTTAGAACCATTCTTTCTTATGTAGTCCAAAACACAAATCCTATCCAACAACTGTTACTACTTCAATAAATGTAGTTTCATCCACTCATGATCCTGATCTGTATATTACAACATTCAAAACATCCCCAAATAAAAGAATATTTCATTAACACCGGGCATTCTCAAAACCTAAAAGCCTAAGAAACAAATTTTAAAAACCAATTAGTTAAAAGGCTCTGAACTTGAAATGCTTTTTTGAACTTTATTATATGGACTAAAACTTTGGTTTCCTAGACTCACTAATATTAAATTGCCTGTTGGGTTTAGTGGCTTCTTGCATCAGTTCCTGCAATTGTCCAATCTGTTCATCACGAAAGTCATTAAGTTTTTCTTCTGGTAGGGAGATTCCAAAACGTGCTTTTTCAGTTGAATTTTGTCTGTTTTCATTAGCTTGTTGCCACAGCACTGCTGCATATGCCTAGTAAAAAGAACAACAACAAAAAAACAATGAAGGTTATAGATATTACAATGAGATCTGTATTCATTCATTTAACATTGAAGGACTTAGTTCTACCACTGAGTCTTATGCATTTGGCAAATCAGACATGAACAATATATAGCTGTGTCTTCACTACTCAGTGATAATTTCAAATACCCTGTATCTTATTATTAGCATTTTAAGAATTTTACCAAAGTCCTGAATCTGCAAATCTAGAAGGCTCAAAGGGAACACGCATAAACTATCCAAAATCATATGCAAAATGGCACGTACACAAAAACACACACAGTTCCCAGGCATAAATTTCACCACATTTTCAGATGGAGAACTATGGGTCTTATAGGCTTAAAAGTGAGTCTTGAAATTCTTAAGGTTCATTCCTCTGTCTTCAATTTAAAAACCAATTTAAATCACAGAGAGAAACTTTTCAAACTTTAAGCTTTCAATATTTAACAAACATCTTTGTCAGAAAAAAAAAAATTCTACATTTTTCACACTAATTTTTCTCTCATTCAGTCAACTTGATATTACAACTACCATTGTTCAGCACAGATTAATTAGCAGCAGATTCTCACTCTAAAATCAGTATTGTAATCAGGCAAATCATGTGCCCCCTCTGGGCAAGTAAACAAATTAGTGAACTCTGGATAATGCTGCTATTTTATCTGGTTTAAGACAATTAAATTGCTTATAACTGCTAGATTACCAGATTACCAAAGAAACCTTCATTTTAATTCCAGGTATTTCAAATAAAACCTTTACTTGAATTGGAAATAATATCTTCTTCATGTTTTATAGAAATCCATTAATATAATAACAAAACTGTACACATCCTGAAAGTCAAAGTGTTAGTCATTCAGTCGTTTCCGACTCTTTGTGACCCCATGGACCACAGCCCGCCAGGCTCCCCTGTCCATGGGATTCTCCAGGCAAGAACACTGGAGTGGTTGCCATTTCCTTCTCCAGGGGATCTTCCCAACCCAGGGATCAAACCCGGGTCTCAAACTTTGCAGGCAGATTCTCTGCCACCTGAGCCATCAGAGAAGCATTCTAGGGCTTTATAAATCCCACTTCTAAGTATATGCCCCAGAGCAGCGTTTCTCAACCTCGGTACTATTCACAAATTGTGTGATTTGGATCATGTTTTGTAGTTGGGTGGGTGGGAATCTGCTCCACCACTGTGGCATGTTAGCAGCACCTCTGGTCTCTCCCCAGTGGCTCAGACGGTAAAGCATCTGCCTACAATGCAGGAGACCTGGGTTCGATCCTTGGGTTGGGAAAATCCCCTGGAGAAAGAAATGGAAGCCCACTCCAGTACTCTTGCCTGGAGAATCCCATGGGCAGAGGAGCCTGGCGGGCTGCAGTCCATGGGGCTGCAAAGAGTCGGACACGACTGAGTGACTTCACTTTCACTTTCTGGTCCCTCCACCTGCTACGTGCCTGTAGTACTCCTCCTCAGTCTTGATAGTCAAAAACGTCTCCAAACACTGCCAAATGTTCTCTTGCAGACAACACTGGCCAGGTTGAGAACTAACTGTCCTAACGAAACTTTCCACAACACGTGGACAAGTGTCAAGCAGAGCATGTTCATTATGGCATTGTTCATAAAAGCAGAACACTGAAAAGAATCCAATTGTACTTCAACAGAAGAAAGGACAAGTGTTTAGACACTTTATAATCCATTATGCGAAATAAATGTCTGTACTGACCTGATTAAATCTCTAAAGTAATCAGAATCCAAAGAGCAAGTTTTTTAAGAAGTTATTCATTTGTAGAAATGGAAAAACCAAAACTCAAATTCATATGAAAATGTGAAGCCTTGAATAGCCAAGACAATCTGCTGGAGTATTCAGTTCTCAATTTTAAAACTTCTACAAAGTTACAGTAAATAATCAAAATAGTGTGATACTGGCTTTTAGGGTAGAGATATACACCAATGGAATAGAACTGAGAGTTCAGAAATAAACCCTTACACATATGGCAAACTGACTTGACAAAGCATCAAGTCCATCAATGGGGGAAAGAATATCTCTTCAACAGATACTGCTGGGAAAACTGGATTTCCTCATGCAAAGGAGAAAAGCTGCATCCCTACCTCCCACAATATACAGAAATTAATGCTGTAAGATGGATGGAAAACATAAACAAATGAGCTAAAACCAAAAAACTCCTAGAAAAAAAATGGGTAAATTTTCATGACCTTGGATTTGGCAGTGGAGTCTAAAATATACCAAAAGCATAAACAAAAA
The DNA here is from genome assembly GCA_917880005.1 of Nanger dama. Taxonomy (NCBI): domain Eukaryota; kingdom Metazoa; phylum Chordata; class Mammalia; order Artiodactyla; family Bovidae; genus Nanger; species Nanger dama. Next base: position 47,667,802 of record CAKJTW010000007.1, read on the forward strand.
AAGACAAACTAGATAAACTGGATTCATCAAAATTTAAAACTTCTGTGCATCAGAAGGCACTCAAAGTGGAAAAACTACAGAACAGGAAAAAATATTTGCAAACCATGTCTGATAAGCATTTAATAACCAGAATATATAAAGAATTCCAACAAGTTAACAATAAGAAAGATCACTCAAAAAATGGGCAGAAAACTTGATACACATTTCTCCAAACATATATAAACCATCAACAAGAACATGAAAAGACACTCAACATAGTCATTAGACACAGAAAAATCAAAATCACAATGAGCCACCACTTCATACCCACTAGAATGACCAAAATAATAAATAAATAAAATACATGTGGGCAAGAATCTGAAGAAACTGCAAACTTGTAATTACTAGTAGGAATATAAAAGAGTATAGCCACTGTGGAAAACAGTTTGGCAGTTCCTCAAGAAGTTGAAGAACTGCCATATAATCCAGCACTACTTATAGGTACATACCCTAAATAAATGAAAGCAAGAGCTCAGACAGACACTTTTACATCCGTTTCATTACAGCATCCATTACTTACAACAGCAAGAATCTGGCAACAACCCAAGCGGATATCAACAGACAAATGGATACATAAAACGTATCCGTACGACGGAACAGTGTTCAGGCTTAAAAAGAGTTCTGATATATTCTACAACATGGATGAAACTTGAAAACATCATGCTAAAACTAAAATAAGCCAGACACAAAAGAACAAATATTGCAGGATTCCGCTCATGGGAAATATGTGAAATAGGCAATGTTACTGAGACAGAAAGTACATTAGAGGTTACCAGAGGGTGGGGAAGAGGCAGGGGGATGAACTGCTTTTGGGACACAGAGTCTCTATTTGGAGAAAACGTTTGGGGTAAAGACAGTGGGAACTGAGGAACAAGACTGTAAATGCAATCAATGCCCCTGAATGTACCCTTAAAAGGCTAAAAGGGAAACTTTAAATATACTTTTACCACACTAAAAAGAAAAGTTATGTGAGGAGTGCCTTCTATCAGACCAACCCTTCTACAGGTAACATGAAATCCAGACAAAACATAATCCAAAACACAATCCAAACAGCAATCCAAAGACGCTGGAGAGCAACCAGTCAGACAGTAGAAAGGATTTGACAGAATGGAGAACGGCAGAGAACACTGGGTCAGACTGCCATTTCTATGACTTTTTTACGGAGGGAAAATGCCAGTTGCTACTGCAAGGTGACTGAGGACTCACAGCAGTGTGGCAGAACAGGAGGAGCTGAAAAATAAGAAAGGGAAATCTCAGAAAAAGAACTGCAGAAGAGGATCTCCAAATTCTGTAAATAAACTGCCAAAATCTCTAGTTAACCCCTTAACTACTATGCTCAGGAGAAAGCTCAGCTAAGGCAAAAAGAACTAACAGATTAATTCTTCTGCTGGTTCTTGTCAAAGTGAACGCAGAATTTAGAGAACAAGTTATACCAAGTTAACTGTTTGATGAAACAAAATTCACTACACTTTGAAAGAATACAGTGGAAGAATGTGTCTATGTATGATCGACAGTGTCCAGAAAAAAATCCAAAATCACAAGAAACATGAAGAAACGGAAAATGTGACCGATAAACAAGAGAAAAGACAATGCCTGAAATGATTCAGACATTAAAATTAGCAGCAAAGGATTCTAAAGTAGCTATTATGAATATGTTTAAATACAGAAAAGAAAATATGGTCCATAATAAATGCACAGATGAGAAATCTCAGCACAAAGTAAAAAACTATAAGAACGAAATGAAAACTCTAGAACTCTTAAATGTACTGTCTGAAATTTAAAAATCTTCACTGACTGTTCAGTTCAGTCACTCAGTCACGTCCAACTCTTCGTGATTCCATGGACTGGAGCACGCCAGGCCTCCCTGTCCATCACCAGCTCCTGGAGATTACTCAAACTCATGTCCATTGAGTAGGTGATGCTATCCTACCATCTCATCCTCTGTTGTTCCCTTCTCCTCACACCTTCAATCTTTCCCAGCATCAAGGTCTTTTCAAATAAGTCAGTGCTTCGCATGAGGTGGCCAAAGTATAGGAGTTTCAGCTTCAGCATCAATGAACACCCAGGGCTGATCTCCTTCAGAATGAACTGGTTGGATCTCCTTGCAGTCCAAGGGACTCTCAAGAGTCTTCTCTAATACCACAGTTCAAAAGCATCAATTCTTTGGTGCTCAGCTCTCTTAACAATCCACCTCTCACATCCATACATGACTACTGGAAACACCATAGCCTCGACTAGACGGACCTTAGTCGGCAAAGTAATGTCTCTGCTTTTGAATATGCTATCTAGGTTGGTCATAACTTTTTATCCAAGGAGTAAGCATCTTTTAATTTCATGGCTGCAGTCGCCATCTGCAGTGATTTTGGAGCCCCAAAAATAAAGTCTGACACTGTTTCCACTGTTTCTCCATCTATTTGCCATGAAGTGATGGGACCCGATGCCATGATCTTCGTTTTCTGAATGTTGAGCTTTAAGCCAACTTTTTTCACTCTCCTCTTTCACTTTCATCAAGAGGTTCTTTAGTTCTTCTTCACTTTCTGCCATAAGGATGGTATCATCTGCATATCTGAGGCTATTGATATTTCTCCCGGCAACATTGATTCCAGCTTGTGCTTCATCCAGCCCAGCATTGCTCATGATGTGTTCGGCATAGAAGTTAAATAAATGGGGTGACAATATACAGCCTTGATGTACTCCTTTTCCTATTTGGAACCAACTGTTGTTCCACATTCGGTTCTAACTGTTGGTTCCTGGCCTACATACAGATTTCTCAAGAGGCAGGTCAGGTGGTCTGGTATTCCCATCTCTCAGAATTTTCCATAGTTTATTGTGATCTACACAAAGGCTTTGGCATAGTCAATAAAGCAGAAGTAGATGTTTTTCTGGAACTCTTGCTTTTTCAATGATCCAGCAGATGTTGGCCATTTGATCTCTGGTTTCTCTGCCTTTTCTAAAACCAGCTTGAACATCTGGAAGTTCATGGGTCACGTATTATTGAACTCTGGTTTGGAGAATTTTGAGCATTACTTTGCTAGCGTGTGAGACGAGTGCAATTGTGCGGTAGTTTGAACATTCTTTGGCACTGCCTTTCTTAGGGATTGGAATGAAAACTGACCTTTTCCAGTCCTGTGGCCACTGCTGAGTTTTCCAAATTTGCTGGCATATTGAGTGCAGCACTTTCACAGCATCATCTTTCAGGATTTGAAATAGGTCAACTGGAATTCCATCACCTCCACTAGCTTTGTTCGTAGTGATGCTTTCTAAGGCCCACTTGACTTCACATTCCAGGATGTCTGGCTCTAGGTGAGTGTGAGTGATCACATCATCATGATTATCTGGGTCATGAAGATCTTTTTGTACAGTTCTTCTGTGTATTCTTGCCACCTCTTCTTAATATCTTCTGCTTCTGTTAGGTCCCTCCCATTTCTGTCCTTTATTGAGCCCATCTTTGCGTGAAATGTTCCCTCAGTATCTCTAATTCCTTGAAGAGATCTCTAGTCTTTCTTGTTCTGTTGTTTTCCTCTATTTCTTTGCACTGATCGCTGAGGAAGGCTTTCTTATGTCTCCTTGCTGCTCTTTGGAACTCTGCATTCAAATGGGTATACCTTTCATTTTCTCCTTTGCTTTTGGCTTCTCTTTTCACAGCAATATGTAAGGCCTCCTCAGACAACCATTTTGCATTTTTGCATTTCTTTTTCTTGGGGATGATCTTGATCCCTGTCTCCTGTACCGTGTCACGAACCTCATTCCATAGTTCACCAGGTACTCTATCAGATCTAGGCCCTTAAATCTATTTCTCACTTCCACTGTATAATCATAAGGGATTTGATTTAGGTCATACCTGAATAGTCTAGTGGTTTTCCCTACTTTCTTCAATTTCAGTCTGAATTTGGCAATAAGGAGTTCATGATCTGAGCCACAGTCAGTTCCTGTTTTTGTTTTTGCTCTCTGTATAGACCTTCTCCATCTTTGGCTGCAAAGAATATAATCAATCTGATTTCGGTGTTGACCATCTGGTGATGTCCATGTGTAGAGTCTTCTCTTGTGCTGCTGGAAGAGGGTGTTTGCTATGACCAGTGCATTCTCTTGGCAAAACTCTATTAGCCTTTGCCCTGCTTCATTCCGGATTCCAAGGGTGAATTTGCCTGTTAGATGTTTCTTGACTTCCTACTTTTGCATTCCAGTCCCCTATAATGAAAAGGACATCTTTTTGGGGTGTTAATTCTAGAACGTCTTATAGGTCTTCAGAGAACCGTTCAACTTCAGCTTCTTCAGCGTTACTGGTTGGGGCATAGACTTGGATTACCATGATATTGAATGGTTTGTCTTGGAGATGAACAGGTATCATTCTGTCGTTTTTGAGATTGCACCCAAGTACCGCATTTTGGACTATTTTGTTGACCATGATGGCTACTTCATTTCTTCTAAGGGATTCCTGCCCACAGTATAGATATAATGGTCATCTTGAGTTAAATTCACCCATTCTAGTCCATCTTAGTTCGTTGATTCCTAAAATGTTGCTGTTCACTCTTGCCATCTCCTATCTGACCACTTTCAATTTGCCTTGATTCATGGACCTAACATTCCAGGTTCCTATGCAATATTGCTCTTTACCACATTCAACCTTGTTTTCAATCACCAGTCACATCCACAACTGTGTGTTGTTTTTGCTTTGGTTCCATCTCTTTATTCTTTCTGGAGTTATTTCTCTACTGATCTCCAGGAACAACATATTGGGCATGTATGAACCCTGGAATTCATCTTTCAGTGTCCTATCTTTTTGCCTTTTCATACTGCTCATAGGGTTCTCAAGGCAGGAATACTGAAGTGGTTTTCCATTCCCTTCTCCAGGGGACCCCATTCTGTCAGACCTCTCCACCATGACCCGCCCATCTTGGGTGGCCCTACATGGCATGGCTCATAGTTTCATTGAGTTAGACAAGGCTGTGGTTCATGTGATTAGATTGACTAGTTTTCTGTGATTATGGTTTCAGAGTGTCTGCACTCTGATGCCACCACAGTTTGAAAGTGAAAGTGAAAGTGAAGTCAGTCAGTTGTGTCCGGCTCTTTGCAACCCCATTGCCTGTAGCCTACCAGGCTCCTCTGTCCATGGGATTATCCAGGCAATAGTCCTGGAGTGGATTGCCATTTCCTTCAGCAGGGGATCTTCCCAAGCCAGGGATCAAACCCAGGTCTCCCACATTGTAGACAGATGCCTTACCATCTGAGCCACTTGGGAAGCTGATCAAACCATAGTTTGTGAAAGTGAAAGTGAAGTCTCTCAGTCGTGTCTGACTCTTTGCGACCCCCGTGGACTGTAGCCTACCAGGCTCCTCCGTCCATGGAATTTTCCAGGCAAGAGTACTGGAGTGGGTTGCCATTTCCTTCTCCAGGGATCTTCCCCACCCAGGGGTCAAACCTGGGTTTCCCACATTGCAGGCAGATGCTTTACCATCTGAGCCCAGGTAAATAGCAGGGAGGGAACACAGCTCCACCCACCAACAGAAAATTGGATTAAAGATTTACTAAGCATGGCCCCAGCCATCAGAGTAAGACCCAGTTTCCAGCTCAGTCAGTCTATCCCATCATAGACCTGGGCTGGATCCTAGGTCGGGAAGATCCCCTGGAGAAGGAAATGGGAATGCACTCCAGTATTCTTGCCTGGAAAATGCAATGGAAGGGGAGCTTAGCAGGCTATAGTCCATGGGGTCACAAGAGTAGGACACAACTCAGTGACTAAACCACCACCACCTGATGGAAGTACCTAACCACCTACACTGAAAATCAGTCTGTATAAGCCTCTACTTTAATCCCTTATGATAATACAGTGGAAGTGAGAAATAGATTTAAGGGCCTAGATCTGATAGAGTGCCTGATGAACTATGGAATGAGGTTCAAGACACTGTACAGGAGACAAGGATCAAGACCATCGCCATGGAAAAGAAATGAAAAAAGCAAAATGGCTGTCTGAGGAGGCCTTACAAATAGCTGTGAAAAGAGAAGCCAAAAGCAAAAGAGAAAATGAAAGATACAAGCATCTGAATGCAGAGTTCCAAAGAAGAGCAAGAAGAGATAAGAAAGCCTTCTTCAGCGATCAGTGCAAAGAAATAGAGGAAAAGAACAGAATGGAAAGACTAGAGATCTCTTCAAGAAAATTAGAGATACCAAGGGAACATTTCATGCAAAGATGGGCTCAATAAAGGACAGAAATGGTATGGACCTAACAGAAGCAGAAGATATTAAGAAGAGGTGGCAAGAATACATGGAAGAACTGTACAAAAAGATCTTCATGACCCAGATAATCATGATGATGTGATCACTAATCTAGAGCCAGACATCCTGGAATGTGAAGTCAAGTGGGCCTTAGAAAGCATCACTACAAACAAACCTAGTGGAGGTGATGGAATTCCAGTTGACCTATTTCAAATCCTGAAAGATGATGCTGTGAAAGTGCTGCACTCAATATGCCAGCAAATTTGGAAAACTCAGCAGTGGCCAAAGGACTGGAAAAGGCTAGTTTTCATTCAAATTCCAAAGGAAGGCAATGCAAAGAATGGTCGAACTACCACACAATTGCACTCATCTCACATGCTAGTAAAGTAATGGTCAAAATTCTCCAAGCCAGGCTTCAGCAATACATAAACCATGAACTCCTGATGTTCAAGCTGGTTTTAGAAAAGGCAGAGGAACCAGAGATCAAATTGCCAACATCCAGTGGATCATGGAAAAAGCAAGAGAGCTCCAGAAAAACATCTATTTCTGCTTTATTGACTATGCCAAAGCCTCTGACTATGTGGGTCACAATAAACTGTGGAAAATTCTGAAAGAGATGGGACCAGACCACCTAACCACCAGACCACCTAACCTGCCTCTTGAGAAAGCTGTATGCAGGTCAGGAAGCAACAGTTAGAACTGGACATGGAACAACTGACTGGTTCCAAATAGGAAAAGGTGTACGTCAAGGTTGTATATTGTCACCCTGTTTATTTAACTTCTATGCAGAGTACATCATGAGAAACACTGGACTGGAAGAAACACAAGCTGGAATCAAGATTGCTGGGAGAAATATCAATAACCTCAGATAAGCAGATGACACCACCCTTATGGAAGAAAGTGAAGAGGAACTAAAAGCCTCTTGATGAAAGTGAAAGAGGAGAGTGAAAAAGTTGGCTTAAAGCTCAACATTCAGAAAACGAAGATCATAGCATTCGGTCCCATCACTTCATGGGAAATAGAAGGGGAAACAGTGGAAACAATGTCAGACTTTATTCTTTTGGGCTCCAAAATCATTGCAGATGGTGACTGCAGCCATGAAATTAAAAGACACTTAGTCCTTCCAACCTAGATAGTATATTCAAAAGCAGAGACATTACTTTGCCGACTAAGGTCCTCCTAGTCAAGGCTATGGTTTTTCCTGTGGTGATGTATGGATGTGAGAGTTGGACTGTGAAGAAGGCTGAGTGCTGAAGAATTGATGCTTTTGAACTGTGGTGTTGGAGAAGACTCTTGAGAGTCCCTTGGACTGCAAAGAGATCCAACAAGTCCATTCTGAAGGAGATCAACCCTGGGATTTCTTTGGAAGGAATGATGCTAAAGCTGAAACCCCAGCACTCTGGCCACCTCATGAGAAGAGGTGACTCATTGGAAAAGACTCTGATGCTGGGAGGGATTGGGGGCAGGAGGAGAAGGGGACGACCAAGGATGAGATGGCTGGATGGCATCACGGACTCGATGGATGTTGAGTCTGGAGTGAACTCCGAGAGATGGTGATGAACAGGGAGGCCTGGCGTGCTGCGACTCATGGGGTCACAAAGAGTCGCACACGACTGAGTGATTGAACTGAACTGAACTTTAAGACAACTTACAGACTATGTGAAATATCACTCTGGAAATTCCATTAGAGAAATCGAGACTCTGAAAAGACAAAAACAAACAACCCCAGTCTTAGAATCAATAAAGAAAAACAACGTAACAGTGGAGAAAGCTAGAAGACTAAGTGAATGATCAGGATTAACAGCACCAGTAATAAGTGATACTGAAAGCATTGTGATGAAGTGAGATGCTTCCTTTGTCTCTCCCCTTTAATCTGCAACCACTAAACATCTGCACTCAACAAAGGTACCTGCCCAACACACTGCAATGCCAGCGTTTCACACATCTGTACACCTAAAGGTGGGCAGACTGGAACACACAGAGGAAACAGACCAGAAGTATACAAAGGCAGTGCCTGCCATTCCAGCTACTTGGTCGCAGCAGCTGCACCCACAGCCCTAGGGAAGCCAGTAGCAGCAGCGGAGGTCGCACATGTGACCCCAGCCTCCTGGCCTCCGTGGCTCTCGTGGTCACAGATAACTGGACAGCAGCGGCAGCGGGGCCTATGACGCCATTCCTTCAAGTGCGGAGGCACCCACACCTCTGACTCCTTGCCCAGAGCTGTGCTGCCTGCAAAGACAGCAATCCCAGACACAGCCAAGGGTAACCTTGCCCCAGCTCCTCCCCACCTGCGGCAGGGCCTGTGGCTTCAGAGATCCTGGACACAGCAGAGGCAGTCACCATCCCAGCGTCCCAGGTGGCAATGCCAGCAATCCCACAGCAGCAACACACCAGCAACGTCAATGGGCAGCACCTATGACTGAGGTGCAAAGCGCCAAGGCTCAAACATAGCCAGAGGCAGCTAAGGTTAAGAAAAACAAAAAGTTTGTGTTACAGTACCACCCACTGGCGAACAAAAGAAAGGACTCTAATTTCTAAACTGTCGAATCTTTAGAATCAAAACAAAACTAAAAAAAAAACCCAAACCAAAAACTACCTAAAGAAGAAAGATGTTTGCTACTTCAAATGGACCAGCAGGGGAACAGGCCATCAAAAAAGAAAAGAGAAATAATGCCCTTTGCAGCAACATGGATAGACCTAGAGGTTGTCATACTGAGTGAGGCCAGAGAAAGACAAATACTACGACACTGCTTATATGTGGATTCTAAAAAAAAAAGTATAAATGAGCTTATTCAAAAAACAGAAAGAGAGTCACAGATGTAAAAAACAAACTTATGATTTACCAAGAGAGAAAGTGGGAGGGCAGGGATAAATGGGAGATTGGGACTGACATATATACACCACTACATATAAAATAGATTACTAATAAGGCCCTTTCTATAATATATATAGCACAGGGAACTGTACTTGATACTGTGTAATGACCTAATAAGAGGAAATAATCTGAAAAAGTGTGGACATATGTATAGCTGATTCACAATGCTGTACAGCAGAAACTAACACTATAAATAAAATGCTCTTCAATAATAAATAAGTACAATATTTTTTAAAAGAAGAAACTCTGCAAGAACTATTTGACTCTTTTAGGAAAGGCAACAATTAGGATAATAAGCATCTGAGAAGGAAGCATAGCTTGTCTAAAGAAATAATAGCTGAGAACTTCCCAATCCCCAAAAGGAATTGGATATACAAGTCCATGAACCTATAAGAACACATAATCACTTTCGTGCAAAGATACTTCTCTAAAACACACTATATTAAAACTTTCAAAAGTCAATGATGAAATTTAGAGGCAGCCAGCTAACTGACAAAGGCAGCACCATTAGGAAATGAGCAGATGCCACAGCCCAGGCAATAGTGAAATGAAAAGCTCAAAATTCTCAAAGATAAGTAAGCACTGTCAGCCAAAGACCCTCTAGCAAGCAAAGTTATGCAGGTATGAAGGACAAACACTTCCCCATCAAAGAAAAGCTGAAGGAGTTCAACATTATACCTGCCTTACAAGAAATGGAGGAAGGAGCTCTTCTACAAAAAACAAAAGACGAGAGTACAGAAGACTCTGAATAAAGTGATGAGTAGGCAGAAATCAAAAATTTCAACTCTATATCAGGTGTTTTTACTTTTTCTCTTAAATTATGAAAGTATGATAACACATTTATAGGGGACTTGGAAAATATAGAACAAAGTTATAGTTCTACAATATAATTATTTTTAAGTAGAAAATTAAGATTTTTAGTTGGAGTTTCAGTATCAAACTTTCAAAAACTAATAGAATGAACATACAGAGAAGGAGAAGGATATAAACCTGAAAAGCACTATGAACTAATTCAACACAATTAAGATTTATACAATTTTTGCACAACAGCATGATATAAATTCCATTCAAGAGACTATAAATCAGGAGACACTGGAACATATCCAGGGACATAACACAAGGTGCAAAAATTTCATGGTCTAAAGATATTTAAATCATATTGAGTCTGTTGTCTTATCACTGAATTATGTCAGAAATCAATATCAAAAGATCCTCAAAAGTAACTTACATATTTTCAAGTGCAATATGATACTTATCAAGAGAGATCTTTGACTTGGCCACTGGAAGCCTCAATAAAGTTAAAAGACTGAAAAAAACACACTAGGTGATTGCCAAGAAGAATGTATTTAAATGAAAGATTAATAAAATACTTTAAAAAACCCATGTATTTGGAAATTAAATGTCCATTTCTTAATGATGGGTGTCTCTCAGAAGCCATAACAAATAAAATTAGAAAATATCTGTAACAGAATGAAGGTGAAAAGAGAATTTATCAGAACTTGTTGCAGACAACTGAGTCACTCAATGCAACTTACTATAGTGCAGAATTTTGAATAAGGTATGAAAACAAATAATGGACACAATGCATAAAATTTTGTGAAATCTGAACAAAATCTATACTTTAGTTACTTACCTGGTAGCTCAGATGGTAAAGCGTCTGTCTACAATGCAGGAGACCTGGGTTCGAGCCCTGGGTCGGGAAGATCCCCTGGAGAAGGAAATGGCAATCCACTCCAGTACTATTGCCTGGAAAATCCCATGGGCAGAGGAGCCTGGTAGGCTACAGTCCATGGGGTCGCAAACAGTCACACACGACTGAGCGACTTCACTTCACTTCACACATTACACTCCTGTTTGCTTTTTAAAAAAACAATATAATATTTCTTTATATTCTCAGAATTGGATTAGAAGTTTCAAGCCTCAAAATAGGTTTTTTCCACAGAATAAAAACATTAAAGCATAAATGTTAAAGAGGGAAAAAAAAAGCAGTAACAGTAACTACAGCTACTTCAATTTGGTAATAAACTCACAACATAAAAAGGATAATTTGAGACAACAAAAACAAGGGTGGCAGAGGAGAGGAAAAGGACAGAACCCATATAGGCAGATGAAGATAAGAAGCTATCACCTGAGAAAGGACTATTTTAACCTATGAGACATTCTATACAAACCTCACCGTAACGAAAAACCCAAATCCAGAGCAGAGGCAAAAACCACAGGGGAATTAAAAAAAAAAAAAAGGAAACTGAGAAAACACACACACACACACACACACACAGATCAATGGAACAGAAATGAGAGCCCAGAGCTCAACACACTTATATGTGCTCAACTCATTTATGACAAAGGAGTCAAAACTATACACCAGAAAAAGGACGGTCTCTTCAACAGATGGTGTTGGCAAAACTGGAGAGTCACATGCAAAAGAATGAAACTACATCCTTATACCAGACACAGAATTAACTCAAAATGGATTAAGGACTTGAATGTAAGACCTGAAACCATAAAACTTCTAAACAAAAACTATAGGCAGTACACTCTGACATCAGTCTTAGTAATATATTTCTGGATATGTCTCCTCAAGCAAGAAGCAACAAAAGTGAAAATGACAGAATGGGACATCAAACTAAAAAGTTTCGGTACCACAAAGAAAACCACCAGCAAAATAAAACAATCTATCAAATGGAAGAAGATATTTGTAATCATATGTTTTATAAGGGATCAATATTCAAAATACATAAAGAATCATACAACTCAAACAATCTGATTAAATAGGCAGAGGAACTGAATAGAAATTTTTCCAAAGAAGACATACAGATGGCCAACAGACATATGAAAAGATGTTCAACATCACTAACTATTCAGTTCAGTTCAGTCACTCAGTCATGTCTGACTGTTTGCGACCCCATGAATCGCAGCACACCAGGCCTCCCTGTCCATCACCAACTCCCAGAGTTCACCCAGACTCACGTCTTATCAAGTCAGTGATGCCATCCAGCCATCTCATCCTCTGTCGTCCCCTTCTCCTCCTGCCCCCAATCCCTCCCAGCATCAGAGTCTTTCCCAATGAGTCAGCTCTTCGCATGAGGTGGTCAAAGTACTGGAGTTTTCAGCTTCAGCATCATTCCTTCCAAAGAAATCCCAGGGCTGATCTCCTTCAGAATGGACTGGTTGGATCTCCTTGCAGTCCAAGGGACTCTCAAGAGTCTTCTCCAACACCACAGTTCAAAAGCATCAATTCTTCGGCGATCAGCTTTCTTCACAGGGATAGGCAAATCAAACCCACAATGAGACATTACCTCTTACACGTCAAAATGGCTATTGTCAAAAACAAGTGTCAGCAAGGATCTGGAGAAAACACTACATTGCTGGCAGGTATTTAGATTGGTACAGTCACTTTGGAAAACAGTATGGAGACTCCTCAACAACAACAAAAAGAACAGAACTACAATATAATCCAGCTGAAGAGGAGAGTGAAAATGCTGGCTTAAAACTCAGTATTCAAAAAACTAAGATCAAGGCATCTGGTCCCATCACTTTATGGCAAATAGAAGGGGGAAAAGTGGAAGCAGTGGCAGATTTTATTTTCTGGGGCTCCAAGATCACTGCAGATAGTGACTGCAGCCATGAAATTAAAAGAGGCTTGCTCCTTGGAAGAAAAGCTATGATAAACCTACACAGCGTATTAAAAAGCAGAGACATCACTTTGCTCTCAAAGGTCCATAAAGCTATGGTTTTTCCAGCAGTCATGTATGGATGTGAGAGTTGGACCATAAGGAAGGCTGACAGCTAAAGAATTGATGCTTTTGAATTGTGACGTTGGAGAAGACTCCTGAGAGTCCCTTGGACTGCAAAGAGATCCAACCAGTCCATCCTAAAGGAAATTAACCCTGAATATTCACTGGAAGGACTGCTGCTGAAACTGAAGCTCCAATACTTTGGCCACCTGATGTGATGAGTCCACTCGTTGGAAAAGACCCTGATGCTGGAAATGACTGAAGGCAATAGGAGAAGGGAGCAGCATAAGATGCAATGGTTAGATAGCATCACTGACTCAATGGACATGAATTTGAGCAAATTCTGGATGACAGTGGAGGACAGGAAAGCCTGGCATGCTGCAGTCCGTGGGGTCACAAAGAGTCAGGCAGGACTCAGCAACTGAATAATGACAAATGATCCAGCTATTCCTCTTCTGAGAATTTATCCAAAGAATACGAAAACACTAATTCAAAAAGATATGTGCTTCCCTATATTAATGGCAGCATATTATACAATAGCCAAAAGACGAAAAAAAAAAACACAAATGCCCATTAATATCAGATGAATAGCTAAAGAAAAAATGGGGTGTGTGTATGTGTGTGTGTGTCTATAACCACTCGGTCACAAAAGAGATGAAATCTTGCCTTGTGACAAAAGAGATAGACCTTGAGGGTATTATTCTAAGTGAAATAAGTCAGACAGAGAAAGATGAACACCATATGATTCACTCGTGTGGAATATAAAAAATAAAATAAGTGAACATGACAAACCAAACAAAAAAACAGAAATAAACACATAGTCACAGAGAACAGAGTAGTAGCTGCCAGAGAGGTGGGCAGGGCAGAGCGAAATGGGCAAAGAGGATGGACTGTATGGTGGCAGCAGACGTTAAAGTTCCGGTGGTGAGCACGCTGCACGGTATACAGAAGTAAAATTATAAGCTATATGTAAAACAAAGTTATAAACCAATGTGACCTCAATAAAGAAAAATAAAAACAGCAGGTGATACTAATACGTGCCCTCAGATCGGTACACACTGAGACAGGATTTTTGTCTCTGTAATGCTCCTCACAATAATGTACAACCTCAATCTAATCAAAATAGACACTCTACAAAATAAAAAGGCCAGGAGCCTTCAAAAGTTTTAATGTCCCAAAAGATAAGAAAGAACGACAGAACTATCAGATTAGAAGAAACTAAGGCAGCATGACAACCAAATGCAATGTGGAACACTAGATTAGGTCCTGGAACAGAAAACAAGTTATCAGTGTAAAAACTGGGGAAATATAATACACTTAGTAGCTAATATTGCACCAATGTTAATTTCTTAGTTCTGATAACTGTACTATAGCAATGTAACATGTTAACAGGTAGGGAAGCTATACTATTTTTACAAACCTTCTGTAAATTAACTCAAGGGAATTCCCTGATGGTCCATGATTGGGACTCAAGCTTCCACTGCAAGGGGCACAGGTTCAATCTCTGCTTGGGAAACTAAGACCCCTCATGCCAAGCAACATGGCCAAAATTAAAAAAAAAAAAACCCACAAAACATTAACTGAAAATACAAAGCTAAAAAAACAATTTAAAAAAAAGAGATTTAATGGACATATCAACAAATTACAATGCATCAGTTTATCTGGATTCTTACTGAAACAAGGACTCCCAGGCGGTGCAGTGGTAAAGAATCTGCCTGCCAATGCAGGAGGCACAGGTTCAATCTCTGGGTTGGGAAGATCCCCTGGAGAAGGAAATGGCACCCCACTCCAGTATTCTTGCCTGGGAAATGCCATGGACAGAGGAGCCTGGCAGCCTACAGTCCATGTGTTGCAGAGTCAAACATGACAAAAAGACCACCAGGAAATTTAAAAATCCGAATAGATGTTTGATGATGCATGCTATTAGGAATTATTTCTAGTTTTGGAGGTATTATGGTCATTATTATTAATGAGGGCATCAGAAGGCAGACACACTGAAACCATGATCACAGAAAACTAGTGAATCTAATGTCACGGACCACAGCCTTGTCTAACTCAGTGAAACTAAGCCATGCCATGTGGGGCCGCCCAAGACGGACACGTCATGGTGGAGAGGTCTGACAGAATGCGGTCCACTGGAGAAGGGAATGGTGCCCAATATGCTACTGGAGATCAGTGGAGATATAACTCCAGAAAGAATGAAGGGATGGAGCCAAAGCAAAAACAATACCCAGTTCCACAACTGGATGTGACTGGTCACAGAAGCAAGGTCCATGCTCTAAAGAGCAATATTCCTGACATCTTTAGCTATTATAGCTAATTTCATTTCCTAGCTAATTTTCTGGTCTCTCCTCCCCTTCAGTGGTATCAAGTTGTGAATAGGGAGTAGGAAAGGACTTTGGCCACCTCATGCAAAGAGTTGAATCACTTGAAAAGACTTTGATGCCGGGAGGGATTGGGGGCAGGAGGAGAAGGGGATGACAGAGGATGAGACGGCTGGATGGCATCACTGACTCGATGGACGTGAGTCTGAGTGACCTCCAGGAGTTGGTGATGACAAGGAGGCCTGGCATGCTGCGATTCATGGGGTCACAAAGAGTTGGACACAACTGAGCGACTGAACTGAACTGATTATTAATGACCATGGTATTATGGCCATTACTTTAAAGTCTCCTAGAGAAATACTGAAATATTTGTGATTAAAATTATATGCTTGTGATTTATTTTAAAATAACCTAGAGTTGAGAGGAAAAGTAGGTGGGAGTACAGAGGAGACAAGATTGGCCTTAAATTGATAAATGTTAGAAACCAAATGATAGGTACATGACGGTGGTTCATGATATTCTCTCTACACTTGTCCATGTCTGAAAATTTTTCCATTACCTAAAAACATGTGTGTGTATGTATACACACATACACAACAGATACCTTAAATAGAATTAATTATGTGTGTGTATACACACACACAAAACACATAAATAGAATTAACTATGTATAAGTAGCATTCAACTAAAACTAGTTCAATCACTTGTAAATTTAAACTATGAGTTTGAAATTTAACTTGCCTAACAAAGCTTCCCAAACACTGAAATGCTACCTTTGGCCTAATCTAACCCCAGGACTCTCATACATTTAACTTCTCAAACCAAAAATCAGAGCCCTCAATGCTTCTTGTGTCAATGAGTGAGAGAGATTAAGTGTCTTCAATACTAAATTTAAGTTAATTTTTATGAATCAGCACAGAAAAAAAGCTAAATTTTATTGAGATTCAAATATTATTTGTTCCTTGCTATCTCAACTTCTAAAACTCTTCAGGGTTTTTTGGTTTGTTTGTGAATTCATCAGGGTTCAAATAAGAAAACTAGTTAGCTTTGAGGGTATCTTTTCTCAGTCCTGAGTACTCTGTTTCCAATGGGGCCATAGTGATTGCTCGGGTAACATAGTTTAGTCCCTTTTAGTTCTCGCTGTTACTCTTACTTGAGCCTCATTCTCTCCTGCTGCCAGTTCACCGTTTCTTTAGGCTTGTCCTTCCTCTCTATTAAGTGTTCATTAGAGAGCACAATAAGGTGCTTTAGTTTAAAAACCCTACACTTACCATCAGTTTTTCTATTTTTTGTTTCTGGAAATATTCTTAAATAGCTTAGAAATATTATTTTTTAAGACAGACATTTTTAAATCTCAGTAAAACATATCAAAATCATTTAAAAATAGATTTCACAACAATTTCCTCACCAAAAGAACAGAATTTTTAATAGTTACTTTAATAAACACTTTTGACTGCTGAATAAATTCACTGTGTGCACCATTTAATTACTACCTGTATTTATAATTAATGTGAATCACTGGATTTGTGCTACCTGACCCCACAGGCTACCATCCAAGTGCAATAAAATCCCTTATACACCTGACATATAAAACTTGAGACTGATTGGTTCTTACAAACATATCTGGGCCACGACTCTTTAAGATGCCAATAAGAAATACCACTGGCAAGAAGAGAAGCGAATGAAACTGAATATGAGATGGTGACGGAGTCTCAGAATGCCAATAATCAACAGATTTAAAAGAACAGAGATTTTAAGTACAAGCAATAGGAAGACTGGCTTCCCTGGTGGCTGAGTAGTAAGAATCCTCCTGCAGTGCAGGAGACTCAGAAGATCCTCTGGAGAAGAAAACAGCAACTCACTCTAGTATTCTTGCCTGCGAAACCCCATAGACAGAGGAGCCTGTTGGGCTATAGTCTTTGGGGTTGCAAAAGAGTCAAACAAGACTTAGCAACTAAAACCAGAACAACAACAGGAACATCAGGGCAGAAAAACTACTGATACATTTGTATCTTGAAGAAATATATGTATATAGAAAAAGATATAAGGATTGGTCAAATTATCTATGGTACATCTATACTATAGAATAGTATGCAATAGTTAAAAAGAATGAAGTAAAAAAGTGTACTGACATAGTTTCCCAAGACAAGTGAAAAAGGCAACTTGCAGAATACTATATAAGCACGATGCCATTTATATGCTTATTTAAAATATGTACAAATTTAAGTGCTAGATGCTTATATATTTATGTAAATAGAGAAGCTAACAGTATGCCCACAAAAGTTTGGGGTGTAGTCTTTCATGTTTTTTCTGAACATCTCTGTAACATTTTGATCTTTTACAAATGAACATTGTTTCAATGGTTAACATTATTTAAGTAGCTAAATGGGAAGGAAAGAAAGCAAAGAAGAGAGAAGCTTATAGGAGAAATTTTAGAATGGAGGAAGTTTATAACTGCTTTTTCATCACTTGTACAAGTTGCCTATTGTACTTAACTCGGCAATAAAGATTAACAAAAGGAAATTCAAATTCCATTATTGTGTTTAATCATATTTGTCCTTCTTTTTCCTTAAAGAAAATTACAACTAACTATCCTGAAAGTACAGTCAGAAACACTTTGGAACCTGTAAGAAACCGTGACACATGAAAATTGAAACTGTCAAACTCTGTAAATAAAAGGACAATTGTATCCCCCAAAATATTCATACTTGGAAATGCGTTTATCATAGACCCCTTTAATGAAACCAAATGGTTTAAGAGACCTGTCCTGCTTTTGAACTCCATAAATCATTATTATTAGCTCCATTATAAGACATACATAGTGCTGCCATACTCCTAATTTCCTGAAAGGCTAAAATGACAGCAACTTTCAGTTTTGGAGAACTAAGTTATTTATCTTCCTTAATGTAAACTCGCAAACTGGACGACAACTATTAGATCTAAAAGGACAGAGTTCTTTCTGCCCAAGTTATTCAATTATTTTAAAATTTTATTTAGAAACACTGAATCAACAAACTTAAGTTTGAAGCATGTAGTCAAGCTTTCCCCCAGAGAACTGATTAAAAATGCCATGCCTCGTCCTCATGGAACAAAGCAACAAAAACACCCACCCTGTAAGAAACCTTTAAGTTACCTGAATTACAATGACTAAATTCAAAGACACCTCAGGGATTTGAGGCACAGCTGCCCAAGTCATTAATACAGAATATTTGATATTACAGGAAGAAGGAATCTATGTTGACAATGATAATAAATTTGATTTCTTGGCTCTCTTTATTTAGGTGTTATGATTTTCAAGTCAAAGATGACAGATTATCCATTTTTACACCACACACACACACACACACACACACACACACAAATCAAATAGCCACCGATGCAATCTCTTAGGCCCCAAACACTCGTAACACATCACACTGACTCACAGAACACAAACAAGAATGGAAAGTAGCCTTGTGTCGCCAGTGTATTTCTCAGGTGGCCGTGAAGCTGGGCCCCTCTGGAATCGAGTTCCCCAGGTTCGCTTGCCCAGCGCAGTAAACCAGACTGAGGACTCACCTTGTGACTCCAGAGACGAACAAAAAGGGTGTTAGTTGCAACTGTACTTAAAGCAGGAAAAAAGACTAAAAACAAGAGCATGCAGAGTTCTTGGTTAGGGAAATAGTAAGGAAATGTAGACCATCTAACTCACAAATGCTCTGTACACTCGTTTACTATGAATTCTACAGACATAGACAAATCAATTATGTCATGATGGCAGAAATGGGAAGTCAGAACAAATAAGCACGTTCCTGTTTATGAAATTCATCGAAAGTTCCTAGAAGCTTATTAACAACAGACTGTACTTAACGTGAACATTACTATGTAGCATTTTACTTAAAGGCAACTCTTCACCACCTAAAAATATATTCATAAAAATATTCTGATGATGATCAAACCCAGGTCTCCTGCATTGCAGGCAGATTGTTTACTGTCTGAGACACTAGGGAAGCCCCCACCACCTAAAAATATATTCATAAAGTAATTCAATGATCATTTTACTGATCATTTAGAGAACTATGAAACTGAATGGATTATATGTACGTTTTATGCTTTATATAATAACTTTATTCTTTTTGTAACTTTATATAATTTGCCTAAGTTTTACAATAGGGGCTTCCCTGGTGGGAAGAATCCTCCTGTTAACACAGGAGATGTGGTTCTGTCCTGAGGTCGGGAAGACCCCCTGGAGAAGGAAATGGCAACCCACTCCAGCATTCTTGCCTGGGAAATCCCATGGACAGAGGAGCCTGGCGGGATATAGTCCATGGGGTAGAAGAGTTGCACACAAGTTAGCAACTAAACAACAACAAAAAGTTTTACAATATTCAATTATGTTATAAATAATAGAATCAACCAATAATACTGTGACCCACTAACACAGGATATTGAAAAATGATTTTAAAATGTTACCAAGCAGTCCAATTAACTGGACATTCTTATTAGACCCACCAAATGTGTACTGTACAATACTGTTGTGAGAATTAAATGACAAACTATTTTTTAAAAGATGTTTGTATCCAGGCTGCAAAATACTATAGAATCCTCTTGGTGGTTATGTGTCTTTGGGAGTACTCTTGCTTGAAATGCTCTTCTTGCAACTGGCTGCTGCCTCTCCCTCAAGTCACAGCTTAAATGTCACTTCCTCAGAAAGAGCTTCCTTATTCACCTTATGTAACCATTACGCTCTTTCTCAGTACACTAAATTTCCTGCTTGGCACTTACCCTACTATATTATTTTACTTCCCCCACTGGAATGAAAAAGTCCACAAAAATAGGAACACATCTGTCTTTCTCACTGCTGAATTTCCTTGATCTCATATGGGGCCTGGATTAAAAAAAAAAAAAAAAAACTGTTCAGTAATTATCATCCTAAAGATGAATAAATGAATGCTGTCCAAACATCTACTAGAAACTACTCTTCCAGGTACAATGTCAAATGTCTAGTCTTTAAATACACTCTAGTTTTTTAAAAGAATTCATAATGTAAGATTTTGATATTTTCACTTCATGGAAACAGTGATACTACCCTTAAATATCCTATTTCTTACTGATGACGTTTTCAAAGGTTGCCTTCTCTGCTCAGTGGTTCTCTCAAACGTTTTGGTCTCAGAATTCCTCTGTACTCTTCTAAAAAACCAAAGAGCTTTTGTTATGTGGATTTTACCTATTTTATCTAAACACTTATCAATACTTATCGTATTAGAAATTAAAACAGATTTTAAATTAATGCATTAAAAATAATATATGTATTACCCATGACTTCATAAGCTTGACAAATATACTCCCAAAATAACATCACATTTTTATTTAAAAAAATTTTCAGAAAGAAAAAACTTTTCTTAGAAGAATGGCACTGTTTTTTAGTTCAGCAAATATAATGTCTGGCTAATTAAAAGACAGCTAGATTCACTTATCTGTTGGGATATAATTTTAGTTGAAATATATATAGAGAACACCTCACACTGACATAAGAGTTGGAAAAGGGAGTATTTTAATACTTTTTTCTGATAACTATAGATAGAATTTCTTGACACTACAGCAAAACTAGACAATGCCAGTTTCTGAAATGTTAGTTGCAATATATCACATCAATGAACATTTTTTACTCTACTGCATAAAAATTCATTGCTGTATTTAACCTTCTGAATAATTTTTTTAATCCTTACATAATTCTCTAATATCATGCATTGGTCATTTGAAAACCATTGGCTCACTGGGTTATGCTGATCTCCAAATCTTGACATTATAAAATATAATATATACTTGTTAATATCACCACTGATAAAAATGAGAGAAATCTTTAAGTGTGGGAACTGTCAAGCTTACAGTGGTAAATATAAGCTAAAAAAATCCTAATTTTTTTTTCTTGAAAGTTCAAATTTTATCTTTGGCAGTAAATGTCAGTTATTTTCCATGAAGTGACAAGCTCATTCCACTAGTTTTTGAGAAAATGCTGGAATGTGAAGTCAAGTGGGCCTTAGAAAGCATCACTATGAACAAAGCTAGCGGAGGTGATGGAATTCCAGTGTAGCTGTTTCAAACCCTGAAAGATTATGCTGTGAAAGTGCTGCACTCAATATGCCAGCAAATTTGGAAAACTCAGCAGTGGCCACAGGACTGGAAAAGGTCAGTTTTCATTCCAATCCCAAAGAAAGGTAAGACCAAGAATGTTCAATCTACTGCATAATTGCACTCATCTCACATGTTAGCAAAGCGATGCTCAAAATTCTCCAAGCCAGGTTTCAACAATATGTGGACCATGAACTTCCAGATCTTCAAGCTGGTTTTAGAAAAGGCAGAGGAACCAGAGATCAAATTGCCAACATCTGCTGGATCATGAAAAAAGCAAGAGAGTTCCAGAAAAACATCTATTTCTGCTTTATTGACTATGCCAAAGCCTTTGACTGTGTGGATCACAAGAAACTGTGGAAAATTCTGAGAGAGATGGGAATACCAGACCACCTGACCTGCCTCTTGAAAAATCTGTATGCAGGCCAGGAAGTAACAGTTAGAACTGGACATGGAACAACAGACTGGTTCCAAATAGGAAAAGGAGTCCGTCAAGGCTATATATTGTCACCCTGCTTATTTAACTTCTATGCAGAGTACATCATGAGAAACGCTGGGCTGGAAGAAGCACAAGCTGGAATCAAGATTGCCAGGAGAAATATCAATAACCTCAGATATGCAGAGGACACCACCCTTATGGCAGAAAGTGAAGAGAAGCTAAAAAGCCTCTTGGTGAAAGCGAAAGAGGAGAGTGAAAAAGTTGGCTTAAAGCTCAACATTCAGAAAACGAAAATCATGGCATCTGGTCCCATCACTTCATGGGAAATAGATGGGAAAACAATGGAAACAGTGTCAGACTTTATTTTTGGGGGCTCCAAAATTACTGCAGATGGTGACTGCAGCCACGAAATTAAAAGATGCTTACTCCTTGGAAGAAAAGTTATGACCAACCTAGATAGTATATTCAAAAGCAGAGACATTACTTTGCCAACTAAGGTCCGTCTAGTCAAGGCTATGGTTTTTCCTGTGGTCATGTATGGATGTGAGAGTTGGACTGTGAAGAAAGCTGAGCGCTGAAGAATTGATGCTTTTGAACTGTGGTGTTGGAGAAGACTCTTTTTTTTTTTTCTTTTTATTTATTTATTTATTTTTAATTACAATACTGTATTTCTTTTGGCATACATTGACATGTATCAGCCACAGGTGAACACAATCTCCCAATGCCGAAGCCCCCTCCCACCTCCCACCCCACATCATCTACCTGAATCATCCTGTGCACCAGGCCCATGCATCCTGCATCCTGCATTGAACATAGACTGGTGCTTTGTTTCTTACAAGGAAGTATACATGTTTCAATGTTTCAATGCCATTCTCCCAAACCATCGCACCCTTTCCCTCTCCCTCAGAGTCCAAAAGTCTGTTCTATACCTCTGTGTCTCTTTTGTTGTCTCACATATAGGGTCATCATTACTATCTTCTAAATTCCATACATATGTGTCAGTATACTATATTGGTGTTTTTCTTTCTGGCTTACTTCACTCTGTATAATCGGTTCCAATTTCATCCATCTCATTAGAACTGAGTCAATTTTATTCTTTTTAAGGGCTGAGTAATACTCCATTGTGTATAGGTACCATAGCTTTCTTATCCATTCATCTGCTGATGGACCTCTAGGTTGCTTCCATGTCCTGGCTATTATAAACAATGCTGCAATGAACATTGAGGTACATGTGTCTCTTTCAATTCTGGTTTCCTTGGTGTGTATGCCCAGCAGTGGGATTGCTGGGTCATAAGGCAGTTCTATTTGCAATTTTTTAAGGAATCTCCACACTGTTTTCCATAATGGCTGTACTAGTTTGCATTCCCACCAGCAGTGTAAGAGGGTTCCCTTTTCTCCACATCCTCTCCAGCATTTATTGCTTGTAGACTTTTGGATTGCAGCCATTCTGACTGGTGTGAAATGATACCTCATTGTGGTCTTGATTTGCATTTCTCTGATAATGAGTGATGTTGAACATCTTTTCATGTGTTTGTTAGCCACCCGTATGTCTTCTTTGGAGAAATGCCTATTTAGTTCTTTGGCCCATTTCTTTATTGGATTGTTTATTTTTCTGGAGTTGAGCTGCATAAGATGCTTATATATCTTTGAGAGTCCCCTGGACTGCAAGGAGATCCAACCAGTCCATTCTGAAGGAGATCAACCCTGGGCGTTCTTTGGAAGGAATGATGGTAAAGCTGAAACTCCAGTATTTTGGCCACCTCATGTGAAGAGTTGACTCACTGGAAAAGACCCTGATGCTGGGAGGGATTGGGGGCAGGAGAAGAAGAGGACAACAGAGGATGAGATGGCTGGATGGCATCACTGACTCGATGGACGTGAGTCTGAGTGAACTCCGGGAGTTGGTGATGGACAGGGAGGCCTGGCGTGCTATGACTCATGGAGTCGCAGAGAGTCAGACACGACTGAGCGACTGAACTGAAGTTTGAATAATGATTATTTGCCAGTTGTATTTTTTAGATAAAAATGTTGCAGAAGTTAAAAAGTGACTGACATGCAACTCAAATATATGCACAAATGCTTTTACTCATGACAGTCATGATACTTTGGTATGAAACTGTCAGGCAAGTGTAACCTTCTTGGTTCTGTTTCGTCTCAACAAAAATCTGAAGTGACAGACATTAGAGCCCTCAGTGTGTCACAGTTCTCATGCAGACCGTGTTATAGCTCTGGGGTCTTGAACAGACCGTGTTATAGCTCTGGGGTCTTGAATAGACCGTGTTATAGCTCTGGGGTCTTGAACAGACCGGGCTATAGCTCTTAGGCAGATCAGTGTTACAACTCCGTATTACAGCTCAGTTTTATTTAGAAAATAGCAGGGAAATACATCCTCGAGGTGCACGGGCATGCCGACCCAAAAGAGAAGAGAGAGAGCGAGCCCCAGCCTTCAGCTCCTCTTTTATATGCTTTCCTCCCCCTGGGCCTGCCCTGTGTAAACCGGGCCAGCCAGGAGTGCTGTTTGTTCTAACTGAGGTCCTCACTCTGTCCTTGGACCTTCCTTTGTTCTATTTTCGCGGGTTTTTCCCTTCCTTGTCTTTTAGCCACCACCATTCTGGACTCCTTTTTTCTATTCTAACTACCTAACAAAACCAAACTGCTTCATGAGTGCTTCTCACTTCTTTACAGAGAAAATTAAAAAGACATGTACTCAAAGGTCAGGGTTTAATAAAATTGTTAATGTTTACTGTTTCGTTAAGGCAAGTATTAAACAAAATTGGCTTTTAAAAAGTGCAAGTGCAAGGCAGAGATGAACGGAATACTAACTGTGCCGTGCCTCAATTCTGCTCAGGTGCCACCAGTTCCACCTAACACTGGTTTTGCACCATCAATTACACTCTTTCCCAAAGTGTTTTCCATGGATCTCTAATACATACCACTCTTAGAAAACAGAATTCTCTGTTTACGTGTATCTGGAAAATGCTGCACATTACATGCCATTATTAAGGGTTTGAGAAGTACCAAAGTAAAAAAATAATAGTAATAAAAACTATAAAATTGATTAATACAATGTTCCAAAAACATATCTACAGAAACTCTTTAATGAAGAGATTAAAAAGATCTCAAAGAACACACCTGCAAACACATCACTGATTAGAAATTCTAAAAGGAAGAATCCACCTTGCCTCAGAGAAGAGCCACTAGTCTTTCCTGATTCTGCATTTTTCTTTCATTAAATGCTTACTTCAGTTGTCAGTTATCTATCTGATGTAAGGATTTTAACAAAAATACAATTTATTAAAAAACACAAATCTTTTTGACTTCTATTTAGGAGAAAACACAAGTCAAAATGAGATGTATGGGCAACTCAGTAAGATATAAAATAAGTGAGATAAAACTCCTGAGAAAGAGGAAAATGATTTGCATATAACAGTTATTAACAAAACCTTTAAAAATTGACTAAAACTATTAGGATAAATATAGGCACTAAGGAAAAAGGAGTCAGTATCAAAATGCACAGCAAAATTAAAACAAACCTATGTCAATTCTGCCCAAACTATTCACAGATTCAATGTAGTCACAATCAGAACAACAGTAGAGTGTTTCTACATGAACTGACATGTTGATTCTAAAATATCTATGTAAAGCCAAAGGAACTAAAAGAGTACAGTTTTGGAAAACAATAACAAAGTTGAAAGATTTGCTTACTTGATTTAAAGATTTTACTGTAAAACTACAATAATCCAGATAGACTGGTACTGGCAAAACAAGGTAGACACAAAGAACAAAACATAATAGAAAACCCAAGTCTAGCCCCCACAGCCAAATGACTTTTTATAAGGTACAAAAATAACTCAATGGAAAAAGGATCATCTTTCCAATAAAATGTACCAGGACAACTGGAGATTCATATGCAAAAAGGTGAAACTCAATCCATACAGTACACAATTAACAAAAATTAACTCAAAATTGATCACATATCCAAAAGTTAAAACCTCTAGGGAAAAAAAATCAAGGAAAGATTTTTGTGACCTTCAGATATACAAAACTTTCTTAAACACGACACTAGAAAATCCATATAAAAAAAGTTGGTAAACTGGGTTTAGTAAACATTTTAAGCGTTTGCTTTTCTAAAGATACTGTTAGAAAAATGAAAAGGCAAGGCATAGGTTGGGTGAATATATTTATCAAAGCATATCTGACGAAGGACTTATACTAATAACTCAATAAGGAGACAACCAATTCAATAAAGAGACAACCAATTCAAAGAAACCCTTGAGAATGACAAGGGTTAATTGACAAAGAGCTCATACAACTCAGTACCAAAAAAACAAACCACCCAGTCAAAAAATGGACAGAAGACCTAAATAGACATTTCATCAAAGAAGCTGGCCAACAGGCACGTGAAAAGATGCTCAACATCGACAATTATTAGAGAAATGAAAATCAAAACCACAATGAGGTATCACTTCACACAGATCAGAATGGTCATCATCAAAGAATCTACAAACAATAAATGCTGGAGAGGGTGTGCTGGAAAGCAACTCCCTGCGACAGTTGGTGGGAATGTAAATTGGTACAGTCCCTATGGAGAACAGCATGGAGGTTCCTTAAAACACTAAAAATTGAGCTACCATATGATCTAGCAATCCCACCCCTAGGCATATATCCTGAAAGGACAAAAACTAACTTGAAAAGATACATATACTCCAGTGTTCACAGCAGCACTATTTACAACATCTAAGACATGGAGGCAACCAAAGTGTCCATCAATAGATGAATGAATAAAGATGACGTGGTACATATATACAATAGAATATTAGCCATAAAAAGAAGATTGCCATCTCCAGCAACATGGATAAACCTAGTGTATATCCTGAGTGAAGTTAGACAAAGATAAGTATTGTTATGATATCATTTACATGTGAAATCTAAAAACATTAATACAAATTAGTCTATTTATAAAACACAAACAGACTCACAGACAGAGAAAACAAATGTATGGTTACCAAAGTAGATGGTGGGGAGGGATAAATAGGAGTATGGGATTAATATGTGAAGTCGTTCAGTTGTGTCCAACTCTTTGTGACCCATGGACTGTAACCTACTAGGCTTCACCAACCATGGGATTCTCCAGGCAAGAATACTGGAGTGGATTGCCATTTCCTTCGCCAGGGATCTTCCCGACCCAGGGATTGAACCCGGGTCTCCTGCATTGGAGGCAGACGCTTTAACCTCTGAGCTACCAGGGAAGCCCTGAGATAGCGATGGAATCACTGTGCTATACACCTGAAACTAACACAATACTGAAAGTCAACTATACTTGAACTTTAAAAGGAGTGATTTGAACAGATACTTCACCAAAAATATAGGGATCACAATAAACACATGAAAAGATGCTCAAAATCATTATCAAAAACATGCAGAACGTCCTTGTTAGTCCAGTGGTCAGAGCAACTAAGCCTACGTGCCACAATTACCGAAGACCACGAGCTCTGGAGCCTGTACTCTGCAACAAAAGAAGCCACTGCAATGAGAAGCCCACACTGCACCACAGCAAGCCCCAGCTGCACCACAACTGGAGAGAGCCTTGGTGCAGACCAAAGACCCGATGCAGCCGCAAATTATTTTAAAAAGAAAATTTAAAGAAATGCAAATTAAAACCACAGTAAGCCATATTCACACACCTATTAGAATGGCTAAAATTAAAAGGACTTACCATATGAAGTGTTAGCAAGGATGCAGAGAAACTAGGACTCTCAACCACAACTGGTGGCAATGTAAAATGGTACAGCCACTTTGGAAAACAGTAGGGTAGTTTCTTAAAATGTGAAAGAAAAAAATGACCAAGCTATTTCAGTCTTAGATATTTGCTCAAGAGAAATAAAAGCATATGCCCACACAAAGACCTGAGCACATATGCTCATAGCAGATTTCTTTATAATAACCAAAATTAGAAACAACACAAATTGTTCAACAAGGGATAAATGAACAGAAATCCTTTTGTTTATTTTTGCTTTTATTTCCAATATTCTAGGAGGTGGGTCATAAAGGATCCTGCTGTGATTTATGTCAGAGAGTGTTTTGCCTATGTTCTCCTCTAGGAGTTTTATAGTTTCTGGTCTTACGTTTAGATCTAATCCATTTTGAGTTTATTTTTGTGAATGGTGTTAGAAAGTGTTCTAGTTTCATTCTTTTATAAGTGGTTGACCAGTTTTCCCAGGACCACTTGTTAAAGAGATTGTCTTTTCTCCATTGTATATTCTTGCCTCCTCTGTCGAAGATAAGGTGTCCATAGGTGTGTGGATTTATCTCAGGGCTTTCTATTTTGTTCCATTGATCTATATTTCTGTCTTTGTGCCAGTACCATACTGTCTTGATGAGTGTGGCTTTGTAGTAGAGCCTGAAGTCAGGCAGGTTGATTCCTCCAGTTTCATTCTTTCTCAAGATTGCTTTGGCTATTCAAGGTTTTCTTTTTATTTCCATACAAATTGTGAAATTATTTGTTCTAGTTCTGTGAAAAATACCATTGGTAGCTTGATAGGGATTACACTGAACCTATAGATAGCTTTGGGTAGTGTACTCATTTTCACTATATTGAGTCTTCTGATCCGTGAACACAATATATTTCTCCATCTTTTAGTATCCTCTTTGATTTCTTTCACCAGTGTTTTATAGTTTTCTATATATAGGTCTTTAGTTTCTTTAGGTAGATATATTCCTAAGTATTTTATTCTTTCTGTTGCTATGGTGAATGGAATTGTTTTCTTAATTTCTCTATTTTTTATTATTAGTGTATAGGATCTCAAAAATAGACAAGCAACTCCTGCAGCTCAATTCCAGAACAATAAATGATCCAATCAAAAAAATGGGCCAAAGAACTAAATAAATTCTCCAAAGAAGACATACGGATGGCTAACAAACACATGAAAAGATGCTCAACATCACTCATTATCAGAGAAATGCAAATCAAGACCACAATGAGGTACCATTTCACACCAGTCAGAATGGCTATGATCCAAAAGTCTACAAGCAATAAATGCTGGAGAGTGTGGAGAAAAGGGAACCCTCTTACACTGTTGGTGGGAATGCAAACTAGTACAGCCACTATGGAGAACAGTGTGGAGATTCCTTAAAAACTGGAACTAGAACTGCCTGATGAGCCAGCAATCCTACTGCTGGGCATACACACCGAGGAAACCAGAATTGAAAGAGACATATGTACCCCAAGGTTTATCGTAGCACTGTTTATAATAGCCAGGACATGGAAGCAACCTAGATGTCCATCAGCAGATGAATGGATAAGAAAGCTGTGGTACATATACACAATGGAGTATTATTCAACCATTAAAAAGAATACTCTGAATCAGTTCTAATGAGGTGGATGAAACTGGAGCCTATTATACAGAGTGAAGTAAGCCAGAAAGAAAAACACCAATACAGTATACTAATGCATATATATGAAGTTTAGAAAGATGGTAACGATAACCCTGTATGCGAGACAGCAAAAGAGACACAGATGTATAACACAGTCTTTTGGACTCTGTGGGAGAGGGAGAGAGTGGGATGATTTGGGAGAATGGCATTGAAACATGTATAATATCATATATGAAACGAATTGCCAGTCCAGGTTTGATTCAGGATACAGGATGCTTGGGGATGGTGCACTGGGATGACCCAGAGGGATGGTTCAGGGAGGGAGATGGGAGGGGGGTGCAGGAAGGGAAGATGTGTACATTCGTGGTGGATTCATGTTGGCAAAACCAATACAATATTGTAATTAGCCTCCAATAAAAATAAATAAATTTATATTTTAAAAAAAAAAAGAAATCTTGTTAGGGCCATACAGTGCATTATTACTCAGCTGGAGGTTCAATCCCTAGGTCAGGAAGATCCCTTGGGGTAAGAAATGTCAATCCGCTCCAGTATTCTTGCCTGGAAAATTCCATGGACAGAGGAGCCTGGCAAGGTATAGTCCATGGGGTTTCACCGAATCAGACATGACTGAGCACACACACAGCACATTAGTCAGCTACAACACTGCTGCTGCTGCTGCTAAGTCGCTTCAGTCGTGTCCGACTCTGTGTGACCCCATAGACGGCAGCCCACAAGGCTCCCCCGTCCCTGGGACTCTCCAGGCAAGAACACTGGAGTGGGTTGCCATGTCCTTCTCCAATGCATGAAAGTGAAAAGGGAAAGTGAAGTCGCTCAGTCGTGTCTGACTCCTAGCGACCCCATGGACTGCAGCCTACCAGGCTCCTCCGTCCATGGGATTTTCCAGGCAAGAGTACTAGAGTGGGTTGTCATTGCCTTCTCTGGCAACACTGACAAATCCCCAAAATAAGTATACTGAGTGGAAGTCAGACAAAAACAAGTACTTACTGAATAATACTATTTATATAAAATTTAAAAAAATATAAACTTATCTATAAAGTGAAAGTGAAAGTGAGAGAAAAGTGAAAGTGAAGTTGCTCAGTCATGTCCGACTCTTTGCGAGACCCCGTGGACCACAGCCTGCCAGGCTCCTCTGTCCATGGAATTCTCCAGGCAAGAATACTGGAGTGGGTTACCATTTCCTTCTCCAGGGGATCTTTCCAACCCAGGGATTGAACCCAGGTCTCCCGCATTGGAGGCAGACGCCTTAACCTATAGTGACAAAAAAAAAAAGAGAGAAACAAACAGTGCTGTCTTGGGCCCATGAGTAAGCAGAGGGGTGCAATAGTGAACAAAATAAGGTAAGGCTTGTGGAATCTTTTTGGAGTGATGGTTTTTGTTACTGTGGTAGTGGTAATGGTTTCATGGGTGTCTACACAGGCCAAAATTCACCCCATTTTACACTTTTAATATGTGCAACTCACCATACATCAATGGTACCACAATAAAGCTTTTAAGAAAAAGGAACTAGCCAACTCCCTCCTTACCTACTCCCTATTCACAACTTGATGCCACTGAAGGGGAGGAGACTAGAAAATTAGCTAGGAAATGAAATTAGCTATAATAGCTAAAGATGGCAAGAATACAGTGAAATAAAAATGCATATACATAACTGATGTAATAAATTAGTTTCATTGCTGATACACTGATCAAAGACAAAATTCATAACGCATTTAAAAAAATCCTCTTTCCTTATCAAACACGTATTAACCATTAGAATTTTTAAGCATCAAAAACAACCAGTTTAATAATAAACAAGAAAATGGGGGTGGGGATAATACTACACAGAATTCAACATTATACTCTGATTTTTCTTTTCAAATTGATATAACCACCACACACCACCCTCCCTCCACCCCGTATTTCATTTATACAAGGGCGGGGGAGGATCACAAAAACATACAAGAAATAAAATAATAAAATTTTTATAATTCACTTTTTCACTCTACAGCCACATATTTTGTAGATGAAAAGCTTATAAATTCTGCATATTTTCCTAAACTCAATTTGTTTCATTTACCAATAGAGAAATATTTTTACTGTTACCTGTTTATCTATTAACAGTATCCTGTTAATATTAAAAAGAAAGAATAAATAAAACTATTATATAAACTAAGAAAACGATGCATTCAAATCATACTTTCATGTAATCTTTTTAGATTTTTGGAGATTTAATCAAGAAAATAAAATGAGCAATATGTTTTCTAACTAATTACTATTTAATATTCTGAGGTGCATGGAAAAAAAACCCATATTAACCCACAAAATTCTCAGACACTCTCCAAAAATATCTATTAAAGATCAAGTGAGTTACTTTATCAAGTTGAAAATGTATCTTAAAGATCACATATGAAACTGGCAGTAATTTCACACTTCAATGTTGGGTTGTATGCCACGATCCGAAACAGACTATTATTACATTAAATACTACTTTGTTTCTGAAAGACAAATTTTAACAGAAAATTAAAATATACTATGTCTTAAGTTATTTTTCTACACTTAAATATTATTTGAATGAACCAGATGAGGGAATGTAGCATTATCATCATGACAATTATGTTAAACGAGCTACCCAGAAAACACGGATCTATAACTAAAACAGAAACAAGCAAACAAAAAATAACTCAATCACTAAAGAGGACTGCATGATGAAGCATACAAAAATGAACTTTAGGATATTTCTTCATAGGTTTAAAAGAAAAATAGCAGGACAAGGAAACAAAAATCAGTTTATAGAGCAATGATTTTAAAACTCGTAAACGGCATGAGGAAAACAAAAAGCCCAAATGTAAATCCTCTGAATACAGCCCTCTTTCATTGCCCTGGCATGAAAAAAAGGCACTGAATGTTTTAAGATGTTATCAAGCATTTTCAAGTGAGAAACTAGAAATGAGTGTTTTGATCCTTGAGCACAACCTTAGAGTAGAAAAGGTGTATCACTGTAAAAGCTTAGTTGTAAAAGCCCTTAGACAGTTGCTGCTGCTGTTGTTCAGTTACCAAGTCGTGTCTGACTCTTTGAAACCCAATGAACTGCAGCATGCCAGACTTCTTTGTCCTTCACTGTCTCCCTAAGTTTCCTCAAAACTCACGTCTATTGAGCCGTTGATACCCTTCAACCATCTCCTTCTCTGTCACCCCCTTCTCCTCCTGCCCTCAAGTTTTCCCAGCATCAGAGTTTTTTTCAAATGAGTTAGTTCTTTGCCTCAGGTGGCCAAGGTATCGGAGCTTCAGCTTTAGCATCAGTCCTTCCAATGAGTATTCAAGGTTGATTTCCTTTAGGATTGACTGGTTTGATATCCTTGTTGCCCAAGGGACTCTCAAGAGTCTTCTCCAGCACCACAGTTGCTGCTGCTGCTAAGTCCCTTCAGTCGTGTCCAACTCTGTGCAACCCCATAGACGGCAGGGGTTACACAGGCTCCCCTGTCCCTGGGATTCTCCAGGCAAGAACAGTGGAGTGAGTTGCTATTTCCTTCTCCAGTGCATGAAAGTGAAAAGTGAAAGTAAAGTCGTTCAGTCATGTCTGACTCTTAGCGACTCCATGGACTGCAGCCTACCAAGCTCCTCCATCCATGGGATTTTCCAGGCAAGAGTACTGGAGTGGGGTGCCATTGCCTTCTCTGAGCACCACAGCTAAAAAGCATCAATTCTTCAGCACTCAGCTTTCTTTCTGGTCCAACTTTCACATCTGCACGTGACTACTGGAAAAACCATAGCTTTGACTATAGGGATCTGCTTTTTAAAACACTGTTTTGACACAGCTATTCTTCCAAGGAGCAACCATCTTTTAATTTCATGGCTGCTGTCACCATCTGCATTGATTCTGGAGCCCAAGAAAATGAGTATGCTTAATGAATAATTATCAGATATGCATTTGTTTCTTCAAACTTAGAGGATGGTAACTATTCTATCTACCTACTAATCTACTAATAACATCCTTCATCATCTGGCCCCTGCTGACGTCACCAGCCTCATAACAAACTGCCTGTAGTTCCTAGGTATGCCATGGCTCATTCATGCATCAAGAGCCACATACTCCCTCTGTGTGGACTGTCCTTATACTTGATGGCAGACAACTTCGAGACTCAGCTCAAACGTCACTTTCTTTTCTGTGATGACTGTACCCTCGCCCTCGGTTTGCTTCTAGTGCTCTGTGGGCACTCTGTACATACTTCTCACAGCACTCATCTTAAGGCAGGCAGTTCATTTATGTTATTATGTTGTTTGTGTCAGACTTTGAAGGTTTCACGAAGGAAACTGCCAATTCAGCACTGTAGTCTAAATTACCACAAGAACACAGGGAAGTTGACACATCAATCTGAATAAACTTGCAAATTTAAAATCAGACTTCAGACCCTGATTTATCCCAATAAAAAGGCTATTCAGTGGAGATTAATATAAACATGATTATTTGAGGGTGGTCTTAAATTTCCCTTTATACTGTTTTACAAAATCTCCCCTAAGATCACTTTATTTTTTAATCACAAATATTATTAAAGAGGCAGAAAGGTCTCTTTAATCCTATATTTGAAAGTCAACTGTTAACTTTCAAATAAATAAAATACTTAAAAACATATTAATAAAATACTAAACAGCAACCAAAATAAAAGCAAAACAAGCTACAAAACAAAAACAGGAAAAAAAGTTTCATATTCTAATTTGAAATCAAGAAATTAATTTTGCCACTTATACAACTGTATATACATTTATCCAGTTGTATAAGTACAATTGTAGCTTGACTTCTTAAAAATTCAACCTCAAAACAGGTCTAAGAATGTCCATGCCTTTCTCTTTTCTCTCTATACATGTGAAACCTGCATCACTAAATAATAGTCTCTGTAGTAAATAATTTATCATGTCAGTTTCCTTTAGCTTTTGTTTTATGTTTATTGAAAGGGTAGTCAGCATCAGTGAGGCTTCCCTTGTGGCTCAGACGGTAAAGAATCTGCCTGTAACGTAGCAGGTTCCATCCTCCGCAGGTTCCATCCCTGGGTCGGGAAGATCCCCCGGAGAAGGCAATGTTAATCCCCTCCAGTATTCTTGCCTGGAGAATTCCACGGACAGAGAAGCCTGGCAGGCAATACAGACCGTGGGGTTGCAAAGTGACAAGACTGAGCGATTTCACTTTTATCAATGTAGCTACTTTATTTATGTGTAAGTTTTTCAATTGATGATAAATCCTTGACTGCTTAACAAAAACCATTGTTTTCAGAGGTGATTCTCATAAAGACACTGTCTCTTTGCTTTTCACAGCTACTATTTAATCTTTTAAAAAGTGAGTTATTCCGCTGATCAAGGAACTCCAAGCTACTGCTTTCCACTACAATTTGTTCATCGCCATGATGTATCAATTTAAACTACGTTCCTAATAAACTTATTTTGCTGTCTTTCCTATAGTTTAAGTTCATTATATAGTTATTATATGATGATGATATATTGGCTTCAGTATGCAGCAAAATTATGAGAAACTATGTTAGTCTATCCTATCCTCTCTCCTTCCCCAAATTATAAGCTAGTTTCACTCTGAAACTTCACCCCTAGTGATTCACTGTGAACAAGTCAAACAATTCATCAAGATGGCTGATGGCGTTAACAGTCAGAGCAATGTGAAAGAACCATCAATCACCTTGTGTTTAGTTTGGAGGTAATTATTACTTTGCCACAATGTATTCAGAAACAATGACATTAACACAGTCATTCTTTTATGTTAGAAACCACAATAGTGTTTCCGTTCCCACTGGATCAAATTTAAACTCTATCAACCAACCCTAGACAACCAATCCAAAATTATTTTCAACTTAAATTTAATTGGTATTCTCTATTCCCACAATAATGTAATACATACATACACATATACATATGAATGCGTGTATATATATATATATATATATATATATATATACACACATACATACACACCCAACTCTACTCTGGCTTTTATCACAGTTTTATTCAGTTTTCATCTCTATATCTATCACAGCTATCTCCTCCTTGGAAGGAAAAATGTTTTTTATTCACATAATAGACAATGAACTATCAATGAATGAACTAAACAAGCAAATAAATACCAAATCACCTTTCTCTTTGGAGTAATCTCTCCACCTGCTTTATCCTGCCTCTAAACTTCTACTCTAGCTATTCTCTCCACCTAAAATGCCTTTTTCTTGTTTATTAATCTAAAACTTTATAGGGATGATAGGGAGACCAAGGCTGAAACTATAGCTATAAAAACTCTTCATATTTGGGGGTTCATATTATAAAAAGAACAACAATCCTAGAGAACAAAGTAAGGTCAGTATCAATGATATTTTATACATATTACATCAGTATTATTTACTCAATTCTATTTATTTGTAATATTAGAAATGTTTATGCTTTCCCTTTTCTGTACTTCAACCATATGCTTATCAATTCTTCAGTATAGGTAATATACATATAGTAAAAAGGTATTTTTGTGTTCACAAGTTAAATCTATCAGCTGAACATTAATAATTATGTGACTTAAGACTTAAATGGAGAAGGAAATGGCAACCTACTCCAGTATTCTTGCCTGGAGAATCCCAGGGATATGAAATGTGATTGCAAAATGCAGGAATGAAAAAGGAGAGGACAGAGTAATGATTTTTTTAAATTATATATGTTTTGACTTATTAAATAAATGTCTTGATAAAACTGACTTCTGAAACTATGCAAGCCTAAAACCTTTAAAAAAATTTAAGAGAACATTTGATAACATTGTCTTTCTGGCAGGTAGGGTAGGCGTTTGTGAATTAGAACCAATTTTTCCATAACCCTGTTACCTAACTGCCTCTTAGATTTCCAGCCTCCCTTCATTTTTAGAGTGAAGTCTTCCTTCTGATTTCCCTGTCAACCTCACCTGTCTTAAGTTTCTGAAACAGAAAACAGTGTTGGCATCACCTGAGAACTTGTTAAATATACAAATATTCATATCTCATCCCAGATCTTCAAAATCAGAAACTTCAACTGGGATCCAGTAATGTGTGTTTAAGAAGTCCTCCAGATGATTCTTAGGTACCCTAAAGTTTGAGAACAACTGCTCTAATGGCTTGACACTCTCTTTTCCCGACTCCTTCCTTCACAAAGGCTGCGTCCTGTCAATTTCCACACAATGGTATATGTAAGTGCACAGTCCACACAGAAGCTCAGTTCTGTTCTGCTTAACATAAACACCTAGGGAAAAGGCACCACGTGTGATAAATACCGCTCTTTATTCTGCCCTCTAATATCCAGGAACTGACAGGCATTTAGTCACAAATTTGAAATGTCTTTAAGTGTTTAATGAAAAGAATTAGTACAAAAGGATGCCTTAGAGATCTTTTCACCAAATAAAAGTACCCTCCTTAACTGTAAGGTATAAAGACAACTATCAATACTCTAACACTAAAAATGTGGGTTTACTTTAAACATCACACTTTTTACCACTTTGACTTATCTTCTAATTCTTATAATCAAATAAAACCACAGAACATATTCTGTAGCACATGTTCATAGATGCTAATAAATCAAGACATAGCTTCTAAGGATTATTTTTAAACTTTAAAAACTTTATAATAGCAAAGTTTATCCAAATAAAAATACTACTATTTTTAAAGTCACATCATGTGTCTTAAATACGTCACACCAATAAATGCTTGGAAAAATCAACTCCCATTCTAAAGACAAAAAGCTAACGTGGACCCTGGGAATGTTACTGAAACAACTGAATGTCTGTTGGAAAAGAAAGTAATAGAGTTAAATGGAGTTTAACTTACTACCAAAGTAAGTTTCAATAGAGGCACTGAAATCATAATTTTTCACTAGTTTTAGTTTCTAAAAAATTATCAGTATAAAATTAAAGTGACTATAAAGGCCAGAGTTTTACTTAGTAAGATTTTTTTGTAATTTTATTCTACTCTGGTATATCTTAAATTTCAAATTTTAAACAAACACTAAAACATTAACATTCAGATGCTATCAAGGGCTTAGAGGGGGTTACTTTCTTCAATAAAATCTTTATTCAATATGTTAAAATGCAAATTTAACATATTCAATATGAGACTTAGAATTCATTATTAACCAAAGAAAAATATTCTACAATATACAGCTTTAGTGACCATGCCAAAGCCTTTGACTGTGTGGATCACAATAAACTGTGGAAAATTCTTCAAGAGATGGGAATACCAGACCACCTGACCTGCCTCTTGAGAAACCTGTATGCAGGTAAGGAAGCAACAGTTAGAACTGGACATGGAACAACAGACTGGATCCAAATAGGAAAAAGAGGACCTCAAGGCTGTATACTGTCACCCTGCTTATTTAACTTCTATGCAGAGTACATGAGAAATGCTGGGCTGGATGAAGCACAAGCTGGAATAAAGATTGCTGGGAGAAATATCAATAACCTCAGATATGCAGATGACACCACCCTTATGGCAGAAAGTGAAGAAGAACTAAAAAGCCTCTTGATGAAAGTGAAAGAGGAGAGTGAAAAAGTTGGCTTAAAGCTCAACATTCAGAAAACGAAGATCATGGCATCGGGTCCCATCACTTCATGGCAAATAGAAGGGGCAATAGTGGAAACAGTGTCAGACTTTATTCTAGGGGGCTCTAAAATCACTGCAGATGGTGACTGCAGCCATGAAATTAGAAGACGCTTACTCCTTGGAAGGAACGTTATGACCAACCTAGATAGCATATTCAAAAGCAGAGACATTACTTTGCCGACTAAGGTCCGTCTAGTCAAGGCTATGGTTTTTCCTGTGGTCATGTATGGATGTGAGAGTTGGACTGTAAAGAAAGCTGAGCACTGAAGAATTGATGCTTTTGAACTGTGGTGTTGGAGAAGACTCTTGAGAGTCCCTTGGACTGCAAGGAGATCCAACCAGTCCATTCTAAAGGAGATCAGTCCTGGGATTTCTTTGGAAGGAATGATGCTAAAGCTGAAACTCCAGTACTTTGGCCACCTCATGCGAAGAGTTGCCTCACTGGAAAAGACTCTGATGCTGGGAGGGACTAGGGGCAGGAGGAGAAGGGGACAACAGAGGATGAGATGGCTGGATGGCATCACCAACTCGATGGACATGAGATTGAGTGAACTCCGGGAGATGGTGATGGACAGGGAGGCCTGGTGTGCTACAATTCACAGGGTCACAAACAGTCAGACACAACTGAGCTCCTGAACTGAAGTGAACTATCATTTTGCACAGGAGAGCTTCTGGGATATTCATGGATGTAAACACATTAGCCTAGACTTATGAGAAACTAAGTAGTGCAGGTTATGTTACATATACCAAATAATCCCACCATTATTAAGTAAAAATTCTAGACTTAAATCATAAGGAGAAACTAGACACATTTGCATGATGGTCAATCATTACAATGACTCAAAATAAAAAACATGAAAAAGTTTCTGATCACTTACAATCCATGTACCTACTCTAAGTTACAAGTTCAACTGTAAGTTCTGGCTTACATACTGTAGTAAAATCAGCTTAAGAAAAATAATTCTTTTACAAAACAAATGTGCCATTTCATATAGTCTTATCCAATCTTTTTTTAAAAAGTACTTAAACAGAATTCGGAATTTATCTTTTAAAAGACTCAAATATAACTTAACTACAAAATCCCAGTAAAATGTAAACATTATTAATTTCCATAACAAGCAATTCTCAATTATCATAGTACTGAAGAGACATACAGATCACACAGGGTTAAATCTCATGTACTCCACTCAGTTTGATGTACACTTCTCTTAGTATCTTTTTCCAAAGGTGGCCTGCCCTGCTAGAGCACAGTTTTAAACAGGCTGAGATCAGAATCCCGAGAGCTACTAAAAATCTCAGTCCCTACACATTCCAAGAAGAATGAGACGATGACTGAGTAGGTGGGACCTGTCTCCTGTGCTGCCAAGTGAGTAAAGGCGAACCCCGCCAGCATGCTCTAACTGTCACCGTCCTCATTCCCCAGTTCTGTAAGGTCATATTAAGACAGTAAGAAAACACAGCAAAGTGGAGATGCTGCACTTGCAGGCCATAGGATTCCCGTCCTTAAGTCCCTTTACAAGCTTCCCCATTTCATTGAGCTAGGCTCCAGCCTTATGAGACCAGCTTCTAAGGCGTGCACATGACCTCCAGTGCATCGAGACAACATAAGTTTTTATAGTACTCCTACAGACTAGTGTAAGAATAAAGGATACATATTCACAAAAGCGAATATTCAGCTGTAAACAGAATTTTCCTTAAAACCTGTATACTTTATTAGTCCATTTGCAAATTGTTAACATGATCTAAACCAATACACTAGGGGAAACGCCTTTGGTGTTTCTAAAACCCAGTCTATATAGTATACTGTCCTATTCAAATTTTTCTAAAATGTTACTACTTTGGTAAAATACACATAGGGAGCAATTAAAACTTCCCTGATCATATCTTTTCTCTTACAGTCTAATTATGGATTGATTTTTAAAAGACAAATAACTTACAAGTCACTAGAGAGAAATTACTTTGAAACTCCCAAGAGGTTATGATTCAGTCTATATTATATTTATGAACTACAATCTTGAAATTTAATGGGATTTTTGGCAATTGCAAATAATTAAAGCTTCCAGTATATTATTCTGGAAAGTGGTGAAGTATACTGGAATTTTTATTAATTTCATCTCTTTGCCTTTTCATAAATGCCTGTAATTAAATATGAGAGAAATAAAGACTGCAAGGGAAAGGAGAATAGGAAGACGTGGAAAACAGGGTAAGACTGGATTGAATACTTGGAGGACTGGCTAGATAACAGAAAGTTGTGTGTGTGCGCTCAGTTGTGTCTGACTTTTTGTGACCCAATGCTAGGCTCTTCTGTCTATAGGATTTTCCCAGCAAGAATACCGGAGTGGATTTCCGTTGTCAGTTTTACTTAATTGGTTGTTCAAAATGATTCAGCAGAGATTTTAAAAGTTACAGCATTAATGGTAACTACAAATAATCTACCTGAGCTTGAAAGGGGATAAGGAATTGACAAAGTGAAAGAAAAATAACAAATTAGCAATCCTCTGACTCAAAACTAATCAGAGATATACTACAATTGGAATAATTCCTTCTTCCAATTCCATCCAATAGCAGTTAATTGTGGAGTCCCAAAGACTATGTACACTAACTATCTTCTTCAGAAATGACAGAAATTGACACAATTAGAAACTGATGTGCTAGTTTACATCAAATTCCAAAAATAACGTTCCCAAAAATAATTTTGGGAACACTACTGCACCACACTAATTTATTTCCTATTACCCAACTATACTGTAAGGCCATTCTCCAAATCTAAGGCCGCAGCAGCCCTTTACTATTCTTTCTACAAATTCACTTCCAAGATCCAAGGGTTCAACATCACCAAATCCAAAGTCTGACCTCAAACCCTGACACCTCTGCCTTCACTGCGGTCCCACATTTGCAAGTGCCTACAGTGTATCCCCATTTGGGTACTCTTCCATTAGTCTCCAACGTGTAACATCTCCTTGTCGTCATCACCTCTTGTTTCCTAATGTCCTAGGATAGAACCATTCTTGAACATTAAAAATTATAGAACCAGATGTCAGCAAAAATGGTGGAATAGGGAACTCCCCAATAATTAACTCCTCCACAAAAGTAACAGATACACTGGCAAAAATTGTCAAAACCAGCTTTTTCAGAACTCTAGAAACTAATAAAAAGTTTATGATAATCAGGTAAACGTTATGGAAACTCAACGGAAAAAGCTGAATCCCAGTCAGAGAGCTCTGTGTATTTTAACTAAGTCTGGTTCTGTCCCATGCTCTCCAGAGGAGGGGCTGGCCTTGAAGACAACAGTTCCTGGTCCCAGCACAGGCACCCAGTATCAGAGAGAACAGAACAAACTTTATCCTTGAACAACTGGGATTGCTGTGACCTGTTTGGTGACTCCCTGGAGGAGCAGCATTCCTTCATCTCCTGCTACTTGGAACCTGCCCAGTGCTGGGGGACCTCCAAGACACATTTGTCAGACACATGCAAGGTAAGTGCACACTGACACCTGGGGCAAGGGATAACAGCTGAGGCAAACAACAGAATGACCGAAACCCAAGGAGGAGAGGCTGCTAAATGACATGCCTGGGGACTAACAATGAAATATTACCCAGCCAGCAAAAAGGAGGAAATAAGGCCATTTGCAGAAACAGGGATGGACCCAGAGAGTGTCATCCTAAGTGAAATAAAGTCAAAGAAAGAGAAATATCATATGACATCCCTTTTATCTGTAATCTAAAAAGAAATGATACAAATGAACTTACTTT
Organism: Nanger dama; assembly: GCA_917880005.1. Taxonomy (NCBI): domain Eukaryota; kingdom Metazoa; phylum Chordata; class Mammalia; order Artiodactyla; family Bovidae; genus Nanger; species Nanger dama. The sequence continues at coordinate 47,709,263 of CAKJTW010000007.1, forward strand.
CAAAACAGAAAGAGATTCAGACAGAAGATGAACTCATGGTTGCCACAGGGAAGGGACAGTTAAGGACTTTGGGAAAGTCATGTACACAGTAGTATATTTAAAATGGATAACCAACAAAACCTACTGTATAGCACGTGGAACTCTGCTCAACATTATGTGCCAGCCTGGGTGGCAGAGAATGGATACATGTATACGCATGGCTGAGTCGTGTCATAGGTCACCTAAAACTATCACAACACTGTTAATTGGCTATGCCCAAATACAAAATGCTGTCATGTTCGAAAAAAATAAGAGTTTTGAAAAATACCCACATATTTCTGAGACTTTAAAAGGTCACACAATTGGCCACAAGTGTAAAATGCTGAAGGAGTTTAGACTCCAGAGTCACTGCTTAGAGGAGATCCTTCTGGGAAAGCTGTCTGAACAGAAACATCTACATACACTTCTCAAGGCCAAGACAAAAATTTTTATATTAAGCCACTAAGATCTGGGGATTATTTGCTTCAGAAGTTGTTGTTAATTATATGAGTAATGCAGACCTAGAATCTAAAGAACCTGGAAGATACACGTGCTATACTGTTGTAAAAAAAGAACTTGCTTTAAGAAAAATGACTGATTCTTTATACTATGTTTCTGTTTATTTAGGCTCTCAGCAATTATATTTTATTTATACTGTTGACTCACTAACATCAAAAGGAAAAAAAACACCAAAAAAACCCCACCAACACTGTTAAATGTGTATATAGATATACTTTTCAGTAAGTTAGTGCAGTGTATGTTGGCCACTGCCACCAAATCTTATATTCTGTAATATAAATCATTGGGTAAATGGGATTATATATGCTCAAAGTTAACTTTGCTAGAATCTATCTTATAAGGAAAGTTTCATGTGAGTCAGAGTCTTAATATTAGCAACTAGGAGAAATAACTGAAAATAATAACCATGACTAGTTCTGAGCTAAAGTTGTAGAGTAACACAGTCAACACGAATCTATTCAAAGTGTATTCAAATTCATTCAATTATTCTTCTGAATGATAATGCTTCAGATGAGGAACATATGATAAGAGAATAGCTCTCAATAATAAAGAGAATTATCTGAAACAATGGGAAGGCAAACTAACAAATGAAAAAACATGCAATATTAACAGTTTACCAGGAATGACCAAAATCTGCATTTAACTTGAATAAATATTTTTAAACAAAAAATTTAACAAGTGTCACAAAATTTGTTAAAAGATACACACATGCACTAAAATCAAAAGAATTCAGGAAGCAGCATCTCAAAAATGTCAAACAGACATAAAATACTAACTTCCTTGAGCATGCTGCCATACACCATACTTAGAAAGTATCAAGAATTTCTCTTCCTTATTGTTGCATCAAAATGCCAGTTTTTTTTTTTAATTTAAACTTTTTATTTCTTTCATTTTCTTTCCTATAGTTAATCATTGTTGATTACTTAATAAAAATGTGGTCTTGTATGTAATTTGCTGGTCCAGGAAATACTTTCTAGTTACTTTCCTCATCTATTTGTTCAGGAAATAAATATACTAAATTTAATGTAGCTAAGTAAAAGATAATATAATTAGCAAAGTTAATCTGTAACAAAACATGATGCATTTCAAAATGAAGTCTATGGTTGAAAAGACCATTTTTTTTTAAATGACAATACTATATTTGTTTTGCTATGGCTGATTCGTGCCAGTTTCTAAATTTTGTAATTTACCTATCATATTTAGAGACTTAGATTTTAGTATTATGTAGTTACTGTTAGGGTGAATTTTCTGATTATTACATAGGGCCGCTGCTGCTGCTGCTAAGTCACTTCGGTCGTGTCCGACTCTGTGCAACCCCATAGACGGCAGCCCACCAGGCTCCTCTGTCCCTGGGATTCTCCAGGCAAGAACACTGGAGTGGGTTGCCATTTCCTTCTCCAATGCATGAAAGTGAAAAGGGAAAGTGAAGTTGCTCAGTTGTGTCCGACTCTTCGCGATCCCATGGACTGCAGCCCACCAGGCTCCTCCGTCCATGGGATTTCCAGGCAAGAGCACTGGAGCGGGGTGCCATCGCCTTTTCTGATTACATAGGGCACAAATGCTAAAATAAGTAAAAGTCACATCAAAATATTATATAATATATGTAATATTACATAAAGTAAAATGGAATACATTATACTTATTTTCCTTAAAAACATTATAAATAATCAAGACCCCCCAATAAAATGTGTATCATTAACTTCTTATATTACCTTTGTGAAGTATAATAATATACAGTAGTATAGATTGTCCAAGTATTGCCTTATACAGCATCCATTAACTGGAAACTCTTAACAACAGGGCTTCCCTGGTGGCTCAGACAGTAAAGAATCTGCCTGCGAGGTGGGAGACCTGGATTCGAGCCCTGGGTTGGGAAGATTCCCTGGAGAAGGGAAAAGCTACCCACTCTAGTATTCCTGCCTGGAGAATGCCATGGACAGAGGAGCCTGGCAAGCCACAGTCCACGGGGTTGCAAAGAGTTGGACACAACTGAGCGACTTTCAGTAACAACAGGAATCAGTTATAAATGCCCAGAGATATATGCCTCACTGTATAGTGGAAAATTCTGAAAAAGTTTCATGAATCAAATTTTGACAAGTTGAATAATATTAGGTCAACTATACAGTGAATGGAATGAATGGGTTTCTGTCCTAAATACTTTGTTGATGTTAAAAAATCCCTTTGGAGATAAAATAATCAGTCCTAATTCATCATGATTTAGGTTCATATATGGTATACTGCATTTCCTTAAAATGATCCTCGTCTGTATTATTTTCTAATTTTTCCCAGTGTTATACACATGCATCTTCCCATTTCAAAGAGTTACTCACAACCATTGGGGAAATAGGAAGGTGTTTATAAGATGAAAAGAAATGAAGACTTAAAAGGTGAAAGAGTGAAATCATTCAAATTCTATGTTCCTAGAGAAGATAAAAATGTCAGCCTCCTAGAAGTGCCCTCCTAATTAACCCACTCCCCAAAAGAAAATTTTTAAGACAAGTAATCTAGCAATGGCTGGGAGTTCTATATGGATTCCAGGTTCTAACTAACTGGAATGTAGTACTGTACATCCAGTCTTGTTATCAGAAAACAGAAAGAAATGTCATAACAAGGATATGGTGCACAAAGAAATAATAATGTGAGGAAGTCTGGAGGATGCAGAAAAGAATCAATTTAAACAGGCAGTAAAATGATCTTTGAAATTCTCCCAGTTCTCTAGATCACTGGTCTCCAGAGTCTGATGTGAGCACTTCAGGGATACACAGATTACAGCAAGGCAATCCACTGGGGTTAAGGGAAGAAAACATCAGAACTTCTATTTAAGTTTCTCATTTAAAATGTAAGAGAAATTTTATTTTAGTAGTATTTAAATTACAGGCTGTCACTGGCATCCTGATAACTGTATAATATAGTCAAAGTCATGTAAAATTCAAACAAAAAAATAACGTGAGGTTAGTTCTCCAGTACCTCCAGGTCACCAAACTGATAGAGACCTCGCCATACAACCAACTGGTGCATTTGCTCCTGGCGTGCTGTATTTGGATGTGCTCTACTGTGACAGGCAAGTTAAACAGATTTATAGTTTATCTTACCAAGTTTAAGTAAACTAACACAAAACAAACTACGGCTTTAAAAGATGTCCACAGAGAAACTTCTCATTCAATATGGTATTAATAATGCAAGCACAAGCAAAGAAGATGATGGAGAATGGATACGTGTCCAATGACTAGTACATTAACAGTCACATTAATGAGGCAAAAACAACGGCAATAATGGCATTTACTTCTGTGATCTTCCCCCTAAAACCTGTAATTACAATTCATTCATGAAGAAAACATTAAATTCCATTTGGAGGACATCACACAAAATACTCTGACTCCTCAAACTGTTAAGTTAATCAACAACAGGGTGAGAAAAAGCTAAAGAGATATGACAACTAAATGTAATATGGTCTCCTGATTGGGATCCTAAATCAGAAAGAGGTCCTTAGGTAAAATCTAAGCAAATATTAATAAAGAATGGACTTCAGCAAGTAACAGTATATCAATACTGGTTCATTAGTTGTGACAGAGGTACCATATTTTTTAAAAATGGAAATATAATTAAATCTAAAAAAAAAAACTCAGCCACAAATTTTCAAAAGTATCAAGACTATTTGAAACACAAATTTACAGCCACTGTTGTTCATGATAAATGCTCCACTCTAAACTATAATATGCTGTAGATATTAGTTAATCATAGCACAGGTTCAGATTTTATAATAAATATATATACCATAGGTAATACATGCTCCAAAAGCTGAGGGGCCACAATTTTAGAAAATCGTAAGCAAATTAACTAGATGTGATACTACTATTCATATCTCCCCAATTATTTATATGTGAGGTACTAAAGATACAAGGATAATCACACAGTTTTGTTCAAAGTAGCTTATAATTCAATGATGAAGCAGACAAGTAAAAGGTAATCAGCATACAATGCAACCCTGAACAGGAGTGAGCACATAATAATCACCATAAATAGAAATGAACATGGAGTTTGATGGGAAGACTTGGGCTGAGAAATGAGACAGAGAACATGTCTAGGACAAGGTGCCATCTGAGCTGAGTCTAAAAGAGTAAGAAGTTAATTAACACTTCCTGAATAGGAGAAAGGTGTTCCAGAAACAGGGAAGAGTCTGAAACTACACTGTCTAACAGAGTAGCCACAAGCCAACATGACTTACTGAGTACCTGAACCAGGATTACTGATAATCTGAATTCTTAATTTTATTTCATTTAAATTTAAAAACTGAAGTAATTCAGCATGGTAAAGATTTCAACACTCCATAAGATGATTTTCCAAAATTTAACAAGATTGCTGTTAAAAGCCTACAAATTATTTTTCTTTTAGACAGACAAACTTATCTTAAAATGTATATGAAAAGGAAAGGTCCTAGGATGGCCAAAACAGTTTTGCAAAAGTGATAGGAATCGCACTTCCTGATGTTATGGCTCACTCTACAGCCATAGCAAACAAGACAGTATTGCAGCATATACACAAAGATCAATGCCACACAGAGAACCCAGACACAGACTCACATAAACATGCCTACTTGATTTTTTAGGTGCAAAAGTTCTTCAGTGGAAGTTAATCCCGATGGTGCTGAAGCTACTGGACACCCATAGGTCAAAAAATGAACACTGAGTTAAATCTCACATCATATGCAAAAGTTAGTTCAAAATGATTCACTGCCTGAAACTATAAAACTATAGTTTTAAACTATAAAACTTTACATTTAAAAAAATTGGAGCAAATCTTCAGACCTGTGAGTAAATTAGCAGTTCTTAGACTTGATGGCACACCACTCCAGTACTCTTGCCTAGAAAATCCCAAGGATAGAAGAGCCTAGTGGGCTGCAGTCCGGGGGGTCGCTAAGAGTCAGACACGACTGAGTGACTTCACATTCACCTTTCACTTTCCTGCATTGGAGAAGGCAATGGCAACCCACTCTAGTGTTCTTGCCTGGAGAATCCCAGGGAGGAGGGAGCCTGGTGGGCTGCTGTCTATGGTGTCGCACAGAAATGGACATGACTGAAGTGACTTAGCATAGCACCGACTTGACATCAAAAACATGACCCATAAAAGTAAAGAAAGCAATAAATTGGACTTCATCAAAATTTAAAACTTCTGCTCTAAGAAAAACTCTGTTAAGAGGATAAAAGCGAACTACAGACTAGAAGAAATATGTACAAACCACATACCTGAAAGAAGGCTAGTATTAGAATATATAAAGGATTCTCAAAGCTCAAGAGACAGAAAATCTAATTAGAGATCACTGAAGAAATCAGAAGAAATTTAAAAAATACATAAGAAATGACAGCAAAAACATGACAACCCAAAATCTATGGGATGTGGCAAAAGCAGTTCTAACAGGGAAGTTTATACAACAGTATGATCCTACCTTAAGAAATAAGAAAAATCTCAAATAAACAACCTAACCTTACACCTAAAGCAACTAGAAGAAAAAAGAAAACCCAAAGTTAGTAGAAGGAATGAAATATTAAAAATCAGAGCAGAAATAGATGAAATAAAAATGAAGAAAACAATAGCAAAAATTAATGAAACTAAAAGCTAGTTCTTTAAGATAAACAAAATCAATAAACCTTTAGCCAGACTCATCAAGAAAATGAGGATTCAAGTCAATAATATTAGAAATAAAATAAGACGTATTACAACAGATGCCACAGAAATACAAAGGATCATAAGAGACTACTGCAATCAACTATATGCCAATAAAATGGACAATCTAGAAGAAATGGACAAATTTTTAGAAAAGTACAACCTTCTAAGACTGAACTAGGAAGAAAAAGAAAACATAAACAGACCAATCACAAGTAGTGAAATTAAAACTGTGATTAAAAATCTTCCAATGAACAAAAATCCAGGACCAGATGGCAAATTCCATCAAACATTTAGAGAAGAGCCAACACTCATCTTTCTCAAATGCTTCCAAGCAATTGCAGAGTAAAGAATGCTCCCAAGTTCATTCCATGAAGCCAACATCACCTTGATACCAAAACCAAACAGAGATATCACACAAAACTACAGGCCAATATCACTGATGAACATAATGCAAAAATCCTCAGCAAAATACTAGCAAATAGAATCCAGTAACACATTAAAAGAATCATACACCATGATCAAGTGGGAGTCAATATATGCAAATCAATGTGAAATATTAACAAACTGAAGAATAAAACCATATGATCATCTCAATAGATGCAGAAAAAGCTTTTGACAAAAACTCAACACCAATGCATGATAAAAGTTCTCCAGAAAGTTAGTTTAAAAGGAACCTATCTCAACATAGTAAAAGCCATATAAGACAAACCCACAGCAAACATCATTCTGAGTGAAGAGAAACAGGAAGCATTTAAGATCAAGAGCAAGACAAGGATGTCCATGCTTACCACTATAATTCAACATAGTTTTGGAAGTCCTAGAGAAAAAAATAAATAAATAAATAAAAACACAGATTCCTAAAAAAAAAAAAAAGAAAGAAAGAAAGAAAAAAAGTCCTAGCCATGGCAATCAGAGCAGAAAAAGAAATAGAAGGAATCCAAATTGGAAAAGAAGTAAAACTGTCGGTGTTTGCAGATGACATGGCACTATACACTGAAAATCCTAAAAGCACCACCAGAAAACTACTAGAGTTAATCAACGAATTTGGTAAAGTTACAAGATACAAAATTACTGCACAGAAATCTCTTATATTTCTATACACTAACAATGAACGATCAGGAAAAGAAATTAAGGAAACAATCTCATTCACGATCACAACAAAAACAAAACATACCTAGGAATACACCTACCTAAGGAGGCAAAAGACCTATACCCAGAGAACTTTAAGATACTGATGAAAGAAATCAAAGACCACACAACTAGATGAAGAGATAAACCATGTTCTTGGATTGGCAGAATCAAAACTATGAAAATGACTACACTAGCCAAAGCAATCTACAGATTCAATGAATGGAAGCCCTATCAAATTACCAATGGCATTTTTCACAAAATTAGGACAAAATATTTTTAAAGTTTCTATGGAAACAGAAAAGGTCTCAAATAGCCAAAGCAATCTTGAGAAGGAAAAATGGAGCTGGAGGAATCAGGCTCCCGATTCCAGACTGCATTACAAAGCTACAGCAATCAAGACAGTATTATACTGGCACAAAAACAGAAATATAGATCAATGGAACAGGATCTGTATAAGATCTATACAGGATCAATGGAACCAGACAGAAAGCCCACAGATGAACCCATACAACTATGGTCACCTAATCTATGGCAAAAACAGCAATAATATACAGTGGAGCAAAAAAGAGTCTCTTCAATAAGTGGTGTTGGTAAAACTCGACAGCTCCATGTAAAAGAATGAAATCAGAACATTCTCTAACACCATACACAAAAATAAACTCCAAATGGCTAAGGACCTGAATGTGAAACTGGACACTATAAAACTCTTACAGGAAACACAGGCAGAATGCTCTGACATTTTCACCGTAAGACCTTGTTTGACCTATCTCCTAAAGAGAATAAAAACAAACAGGACCTAATTAAACTTGAAAGCTTTAGCAAAGCAAAGGAAACCATAAACAAGATGAAAGGACAACCCTCAGAATGGAAGAAAATAATTGCAACTGACAAAGGATTACTCTCCAAAACATACAAGCAGTTCATGCAGCTCAATATCAGAAAAATAAACAACCCAAATCAAAACATGGGTGGAAGACCTAAACAGACATTTCCCCAAAGAGGACAAACAGATATGGCCAACAAACATGCAAAGACGCTCACCATCACTCATTATTAGAGAAGTGCAAATCAAAACCTCAGTGAGGTGTCACTTCACACTGGTCAGAGAGGCCATTATCAAAGACAGAAATATAGATCAATGGAACAAAATGGAAAGCCCAGAGATAAATCCACACACCTATGGACACCTTATCTTCGACAAAGGAGGCAAGACTATACAATGGAGTAAAGACAATCTCTTTAACAAGTGGTGCTGGGAAAACTGGTCAAGCACTTGTAAAAGAATGAAACTAGATCACTTTCTAACACCACACACAAAAATAAACTCAAACTGGATTAAAGATCTAAATGTAAGACCAGAAACTATAAAACTCCTAGAGGAGAACATAGGAAAAACACTCTCCGACATAAGTCACAGCAGGATCCTCTATGATCCACCTCCCAGTATACTGGAAATAAAAGCAGAAATAAACAAATGGGATCTAATTAAAATTAAAAGCTTCTGCACAACAAAGGAAACTATAAGTAAGGTGAAAAGACAGCCTTCTGAATGGGAGAAATAATAGCAAATGAAGCAACTGACAAACAACTAATCTCAAAGATATACAAGCAGCTCAACTCCAGAAAAATAAACAAGCCAATCAAAAAAATGTGCCAAAGAACTAAATAGGCATTTCTCCAAAGAAGACATACAGATGGCTTATAAACACATGAAAAGGTGCTCAACATCACTCATTATCAGAGAAATGCAAATCAAGACCACAATGAGGTACCATTTCACATCAGTCAGAATGGCAGTGATCCAAAAGTCTACAAGCAATTAATGCTGGAGAGGATGTGGAGAAAAGGGAACCCTCTTACACTGTTGGTGCGAATGCAAACTGGTACAGCCATTATGGAAAACAGTGTGGAGATTCCTTAAAACATTGCAAATAGAACTGCCTTAGGACCCAGCAATCCCACTGCTGGGCATACACACCGAGGAAACCAGAATTGAAAGAGACACATGTACCCCAATGTTCATTGCAGCACTGTTTATAATAGCCAGGACGTGGAAACAACCTAGATGTCCATCAGCAGATGAATGGATAAAGAAAGCTGTGGTACCTATACACAATGGAGTATCACTCAGCCCTTAAAAAGAATAAATTTGACTCAGTTCTATTGAGATGGATGAAACCGGAGCCGATTATACAGAGTGAAGTAAGCCAAAAGAAAAACACCAATACAGTATACTGACACATATATATGGAATTTAGAAAGATAGTAATGATGATCCTGTATGTGAGACAACAAAAGAGACACAGAGGTATAGAACAGACTTTTGGACTCTGAGGGGAGAGGGAGAGGGTGGGATGATTTGGGAGAATGGCATTGAAACATGTATACTATCATGTAGGAAACGAAGCACCAGTCTATGTTCGATGCAGGATACAGGATGCTTGGCCAGAGCACAGGGATGATCCAGAGAGATGATATGGGGTGGGAGGTGGGACGGGGGTTTCAGGATTGGGAGCTCGTGTACACCTGTGGCTGATTCATGTCAATGTATGGCAAAACCAATACAGTACTGTAACGTAGAATAAAGTAAAAATAAAATTAAAAATAAATCTACAAACAATAGGGCTTCCCTGGTGGCTCAGAGATAGAGAATCTGCATGCCAATGAAGGAGACTCAGATTCAGCCCCAGGAAGACCCCACATGCCACAGAGCACTAAGCCTGTGTGCTCAGCTGTGAGCCACAACTACTGAGCCTGTGCTCCAGAGCCCAGAACCCGCAGATATTGAAGTCCAAATGCTCCAGAACCTGTGCTCTGCACAAAAGAGGCCACCACTACAGGAAGCCTAAGTACCACGGACAGAGTGGGCCCGCTCGCTGCAGCTAGGGAATGGCCTTAAAGCAACGAAGACCCAGCACAGCCAAATAAATAAAATCATTTTTAAAAATCTACAAACAATAAATGCTGGAGAGGATATGGAGAAAAGAGAACCCTCTTGCACTGCTGGTGGGCATGTAAATTGATACAGCAACTATGGAGACCAGCATGGAGATTCTTTTAAAAAATAGTAATAAAATTACCGTATGACCCAGCAACTCCACTTCTGGGCATATACCCTGAAAAAACCATAAAAAGAGACATGTACCCCAATGTTTAATGCAGCACCATGTACAACAGCCAGGACATGGAAGCAACCTACATGTCCATCAACAGATGAATGGATAAAGAAGTTGTGGTACATATATACAACAGAATATTAGTCATACAAAGAAACAAAATTGAGCCAGGTGGATTGAGGTGGATGACTCTAGTGTGTGTCATACAGAGTGAAGTCAGAAAGAGAAAAAAAATACCATGTATTAACGCATATATGTAGAATCTAGAAAACGGTACTGATGAACCTACTTGCAGGGCACGCACAGAGATGCAGCCGTGGAGAATGGACTCACGGGTGCAGCAGGGGAAGGGGGGTGGCAGATGCAGTGGGCGGCACTGACACGTGCTCACGGCTGCGCAAAGCAGCAGCAAGTGGGGAGCTGCTGCGAAACTAGGGCGCGCAGCCTGGCGCTGGGATGGCCTGGAAAGGTGGGGGCGGAAGGCTGGGAGGGAGGCTCCAGAGAGAGGGCGTATGTGTACACTCACAGCTGGCTGAGGCTGACGCACAGAGGAACCAACACAACGCTGTGAAGTAATTATCCTCCAATCTAGAGGAGAGTTTAGAAAAAAAAGTTTTATGAATAAATGCTGGAGAGGGAAATAGGGAACTCTCTTGCACTACTGGGCTTCCCAGGTGGTGCAAGGGGTAAAGAAGCCACTTGCCAATACAGGAGACAAAAGAGATGCCAGTTCAATCCCTGGATTGGGAAGATCCCCTGGAGGAGGGCATGGCAACCCACTCCAGTACTCTTGCCTGGAAAATCCCATGGATGGAGGAGCCTGGTAGGCTGCAGTCCATGGGGTCACGAAGAGTCGGACACGACTGAGCGACTTCACTTTCACTTTTCACTTTCATGCATTGGAGAAGGAAATGGCAACCCACTCCAGTGTTCTTGCCTGGAGAATCCTAGGGATGGGGGAGCCGGGTGGGCTGCTATCTATGGGGTCACACAGAGTCAGACACGACTGAAGTGACTTACCAGCAGCAGCAGAAAAATGTTACAGTTGAACCTATCTGCAGGGCAGGAACAGAGATGCAGATGTAGAGGACAGATGTGTAGACTTGGGAGGTGAGGGGGAAGGAAGGGGTGGCATGACTTGGGATTGACATAGATACACTGCAGTGGATAAAGCAGACAGCTAGTGTGAACCTGCTGCATAGTGCAGGGAGCTCAGCTCCACGCTCTGTGACGATCTAGAGGGGTGGGATGGAAGCGGGGATGGGAGGGAGGTCTAAGAGTGAGGGGACAAATGTATACATACAGCTGGTTCACTTCATTGTACAGCAAAAACTAACAAAATATTGTAAAGCAACTATATCCCAATTTTTAAAAACGATACTACAGAAGAAATATGTACAACCCATGTATCTGACAAAAGCTTAGAACTAGAATATAAAAAGAATTCTCAAAACTCAAGAGAAAGAAAATGGGCAAAAGGCATGAACAGACATTTTACCAAATGGCAAATAAGTACATGAAAAGATATTTGCCATCTTATTCTCTAGGCAATTGCAAATTAAAACACAATGAGATATCACTGCACACCTATCAAAATGGCTAAAATTAAAAATAGTGACAATAGACACTAATGAGGATATAGAGAAACTGAACAATTATATATTGCAGGTAGATATATAAAATGGTAGTCACTCTGGAATATAGCCTGGAAATTCCTTTCAAATAAACTTATCATACATCCCAACAACTGTGTTCTTGGGTATTTAGCTCAGAAAAATCAAGACATTTCGTATAGGAGCTTATACACAAGTGTTCATAACAGTTTTATTCAGAATAGCTAAAAACTGCAAACTACCTAAATGTCTTTCAATGAACAGTGGTTTAATAATGATTAAACCAACTCTGGTACAGCTACACCATGGAATATTACTCAGCAATAAAAAGAACTGGCAATACACAAAGCAGTTTGGATGAACCTCAAGAGAACTATGCTAAGTAAAAAGATAAACCTCAAAAAGTTACATGATTCATTCTATATAACATTTTTGAATAACAAAATTATGAAAATGAAATCCAGATTAGTGGCCAGAAATTAGGGATAGGGTAAGCATGGCTGCGAGGGCACAGGAGGGCCTAGAGGAGCTATCCCACATTGGAGGTCAGGAAAGGCAGCCATAAGGAGATACCCCTCGTCCAGTGTAAGGAGCAGCAGCTGTGCTTTGCTGGAGCAGCCGTGAAGAGACACCCCACACCCAAGGTAAGAGAAACCCAAGTAAGATGGTAGGTGTTGCAAGAGGGCATCAGAGGGCAGACACACTGAAACCATACTCACAGAAAACTAGTCAATCTAATCACACTAGGACCACAGCCTTGTCTAACTCAATGAAACCAAGCCATGCCCACAGGGCAACCCAAGACTGGCGGGTCATGGTGGAGAGGGCTGGCAGAATGTGGTCCACTGGAGAAGGGAATGGCAAACCACTTCAGTATTATTGCCTTGAGAACCCCATGAACAGTATGAAAAGGAAAAATGATAGGATACTGAAAGAGTAACTCCCCAGGTCAGTAGGTGCCCAATATGCTACTGGAGATCAGTGTAGAAATAACTCCAGAAAGAATGAAGGGATGGAGCCAAAGCAAAAACAATACCCAGCTGTGGATGTGACTGATGATAGAAGCAAGGTCCGATGCTATAAAGAGCAATATTGCATAGGAACCTGGAATGTCAGGTCCATGAATCAAGGCAAATTGGAAGTGGTCAAATAGGAGATGGCAAGAGTGAACATCGACATTCTAGGAATCAGTGAACTAAAATGGACTGGAATGGGTGAATTTAACTCAAATGACCATTAACCTACTACTGCGGGCAGGTATCCCTCAGAAGAAATGGAGTAGCCATCATGGTCAACGAAAGAGTCTAAAATGCAGTACTTGGATGCAATCTCAAAAACGACAGAATCATCTCTGTTCGTCTCCAAGGCAAACCATTCAATATCACAGTTATCCAAGTCTATGCCCCACCCAGTAACGCTGAAGAAGCTGAAGTTGAACAGTTTTATGAAGACCTACAAGACCTTTTAGAACTAACACCCAAAAAAGATGTCCTTTTCATTATAGCAGACTGGAATGCTAAAGTAGGAAGTCAAGAAACACCTGGGGTAACAGGCAAATTTGGCCTTGGAATGAGGAATGAAGCAGGGCAGAGACTAACAGAGTTTTGCCAAGAGAACGCACTGGTCATAGCAAACATCCTCTTCCAACAACACAAGAAAAGACTCTACACATGGACATCACCAGATGGTCAACACCAAAATCAGACTGATTATATTCTTTGCAGCCAAAGATGAAGAAGCTCTATACAGTCAGCAAAAACAAGACCAGGAGCTGACTGTGGCTCAGATCATGAACTCCTTATTACCAAATTCAGACTCAAATTGAAGAAAGTAGGGAAAACTGCTAGACCATTCAGATATGAACTAAATCAAATCCCTTATGATTATACAGTGGAAGTGAGAAATAGATTTAAAGGCCTAGATCTGATAGATAGAGCGCCTGATGAACTATGGAATGAGGTTCGTGACATTGTACAGAAGACAGGGATCAAGACCATCCCCATGGAAAAGAAATGCAAAAAAGCAAAATGGCTGTCTGGGGAGGCCTTACAAATAGCTGTGAAAAGAAGAGAGGCGAAAAGCAAAGGAGAAAAGGAAAAATATAACCATCTGAATGCAGAGTTCCAGAGAACAGCAAGAAGAGATAAAAAGCCTTCTTCAGCGATAAATGCAAAGAAACAGAGGAAAACAACAGAATGGACAAGACTGGAGATCTCTTCAAGAAAATTAGAGTTACCAAGGTAACATTTCATGCAAAGATGGGCTCAATAAAGGACAGAAATGGTCTGGACCTAACAGAAGCAGAAGATACTAAGAAGAGATGGCAAGAATAAACACAGGAACTGTACAAAAAGATCTTCATGACCCAGATAATCATGATGGCATGATCACTAATCTAGAGAGAGACATCCTGGAATGTGAAGTCATGTGGTCCTTAGAGAGCATCACTACAAACAAAGCTAGTGCATGTGATGGAATTCCAGTGAGCTGTTTCAAATCCTGAAAGATGATGCTGTGAAAGTGCTGCACTCGATATGCTAGCAAATTGGGAAAACTCAGCAGTGGCCACAGGACTGGAAAAGGTCAGTCTTCATTCCAATTCCAAAGAAAGGAAATGCAAAAGAATGCTCAAACTACCGCACAATTTCACTCATCTCACATGCTAGTAATGCTCAAAATTCTCCAAGCCAGGCTTCAGCAATACGTGAACCGTGAACTCCTGATGTTCAGGCTGGTTTTAGAAAAGGCAGAGGAACCAGAGATCAAATTGCCAACATCCGCTAGATCATGGAAAAAGCAAGAGAGTGCCAGAAAAAACATCTATTTCTGCTTTACTGACTATGCCAAAGCCTTTGACTGTGTGGATCACAATAAACTGTGGAAAATTCTGAGAGAGATGGGAATACCAGACCACCTGACCTGCCTCTTGAGAAAGCTGTATGCAGGTCAGGAAGCAATAGTTAGAACTGGACATGGAACAACAGACTGGTTCCAAATAGGAAAAGGAGTACATCAAGGCTGTATATGTCACCCTGCTTAATTAACTTATATGCAGAGTCCATCATGAGAAAAGCTGGACTGGAAGAAACACAAGCTAGAATCAAGATTGCCGGGAGAAATATTAATTTAACCTCAGATATGCAGATGACGCCACCCTTATGGCAGAAAGTGAAGAGGAACTAAAAAGCCTGTTGATGAAAGTGAAACAGGAGAGTGAAAAAGTTGGCTTAAAGCTCAACATTCAGAAAACGAAGATCATGGCATCCAGTCCCATCACTTCATGGCAAACAGATGGGGAAACAGTGGAAACAGTGGCTGACTTTATTTTTCTGGGCTCTAAAATCACTGCAGATAGTGACTGCAGCCATGAAATTAAAAGATGCTTACTTCTTGGCAGGACCAACCTAGACAGCATATTAAAAAGCAGAGACATTACTTTGCTAACAAAGGTCCGTCTAGTGAAGGCTATGGTTTTTCCTGTGGTCATGTATGGATATGAGAGTTGGACTATAAAGAAAGCTGAGCATCGAAGAATTAATGCTTTTGAACTGTGGTGTTGGAGAAAACTCTTGAGAGTCCCTTGGACTGCAAGGAGATCCAACCAGTCCATTCTGAAGATCAACCCTGGGTGTTCTTTGGAAGGAATGATGCTAAAGCTGAGACTCCAGTACTTTGGCTACCTCATGCGAAGAGTTAACTCATTGGAAAAGACTCTGATGCTGGGAGGGATTTGGGGGCAGGAGAAGAAGGGGACAACAGACGATGAGATGGCTGGATGGCATCACTGACTTGATGGACATGAATCTGAGTGAACTCCGGGAGATGATGATGGTCAGGGAGGCCTGGCGTGCTGTGATTCATGGGGTCACAAAGAGTCGGACACGACTGAGCAACTGAACTGAAGTGATGCTGGGAAAGATTGAGGGCAGGAGAAGAAGGGGATGACAAAGGATGGGATGGCTGGATGGCATCACTGACTCGATGGACATGAATCTGAGTGAACTCTGGGAGATGGTGATGGACAGGGAGGCCTGGCGTGCTGCAGTTCATGGGGTCACATATAGTTGGACATGACTGAGCAACTGAACTGAACGCTTTTTCATCTTGCCATAAACTTTTGATACCAGTGTTTAAAATGCATCTTAAATAAAAAATTAAGTATGGAATTTCCATTTCTAAAATAATTTGATAATAAATGTGCAACATGGACACTATTGTAGTATCACTGACCACATGAAAAGCAGATGATACAAATTCACTGATTCAGCACCAGTATCTATTTACAGATATTTTAAATTATTTTAAGAAAGCTGAAGATGGAAACAATCTAATACACAATCTAATAGCTACAGACAGAATGTTTATACATTATACTAAGAGCATTTGTCTCAATTAGCTCAAATCCCTCATCTAAATTAATTTTACTCATTTTTATTCTAGATTATCTTATGCTTAAATATAAAGCAATCATGAAATTGTTTGCAAAACAACAATTTTGCAAAAAGTTAAATAATATCAGCTTGGTATCAGTAATATCAGATGCTTCAAATAGAAAAGCAATTACACTGAATTGAATAATAGCTTTATTTGTTTTATCCAGTTCATGGAATCAAAGTAAAGCTACTAGAAATTCATCCTTAAAGGTGGCACATCTGACATTATTGAGTGCTACTATAAATTCTGTTTAAAAGTTCAGCATAAAAGGCAAAATTATTTGTTTTTAGAGTGATAACAGGAATATAAATCTTGGTAGAACAGAATGCCAAGAAGAAATATTATTATTAAATTTAGAGACCCTTAGAGAAGCAAGGTACTTGGCATTGACTGTGTTGTGTACCTAATTTATAGCTACGTCACATTTATGCATTCTACTACTCAAAAAAAAAAATCTGTTGTCAAAACTGACACTTAAAAAAATAAAATTCTTTTTATACAGAAAGAATAATCTACAAAATTTTATGACAAGGCTGACAGTTAACACAATTATTCAACATGGCTGTGGAACTTTCTCTTTGTGAGAACAAATTTTAGAAACATTGGAGCTTTTAAAACACTAATTTGTATATTAACTTAAGTGTCCCACAGTGATACTGAATTTTTGTAAAGGAATTTCTTACATTTTGGTTGCATTTGTTCAAATCAGTAGAAATTCTTAACATAGGAAATACAGCCAAAAGCTTAAGCTTTTAACTCTTAAATGGCATTTTTTAAAAGTAAAGCTTATAAACAGAAAGACTGAAATTTACTGCTACCAAAACAAGAAAGAAGCTTTTGCACAATGAAGGAAACTATAAGTAAGGTGAAAAGGCAGCCCTCAGAATGGGAGACAATAACAGCAAATGAAACAACTGACAAAGAATTAAAATCCAAAATATACATGCAGCTCAATATCAGAAAAATGAACAACCCAATCAAAAAGTGGGCAAATGACCTAAACAGGTATTTCTCCAAAGAACACATACAGATGGCTAATAGACATATGAAAGATGCTCAACACCACTCATTATTAGAGAACTGCAAATCAAAACCACAGTGAGGTATCATCTCACAATGGTCAGAACGGCCACCACCAAAAACTCCATAAATAAATGATGGAAAGGGTGTGGAGAAAAGGGAATCCTCTTAGAGTGTTGGTGGGAAACGCAAACTGGTACAGACACTATGGAGAGTGGTGTGCAGACTCCTTGAAAAACTGAGAATAGAACTGCCATACAACCCAGCAATCCCACTGCTGGGCATATACCCTGAGGAAACCAGAACTGAAAGAGAAAGACGCACCCCAACATTCACTGCAGCACTATTTACAATAGCCAGAACATGGAAGCAGCCTAGATGTCCACTGGCAGAGAAATGGATAAGGAAATTGTGGTAAATATACACAATGGAATATTACTCAGCTATAAAAAAGGAATGCATTTGAGTCATTTCTAATAAGGTAGATGAACCTGGAGCCTATTATACTGAGTGAAGTAAGTTAGAAAGACAAGTATGCTATATTAATGCATATAAATGGTACCGATGATTCTACATGCAAAGGAGACACAGATGTAAAGAACAGAATTGGGGGTTTTCCTTCCAGTTCAAGTAGTGGAGTAGAAGAATGTGCACTCATCTTCTTCTGCAAGAGAACAAAATCACAACTAGCTGTTGAACAACCACTGACAGGACACTGGAACCTACCAAAAAAAAAAGTATCCCATGTGCAAAGACAAAGGAGAAGCCAAAGGGAGATGGCAGGAGGGGCACAGTCATGATAAAATCAAATGGGAATCTCCAGGGAATCTGACCTTGAAGCCCAGAGGGATTTGATTACAAGACTTCCATGGGGTGGGGGGCGGGTTACTCTTAGTGTAAACACTCTTGTTACTGTTCAGTTATTCAATCCTGTCCAACTCTTTGCAAACCCATGGACTGCAGCTCCATGGGTTGCCATTAACCCAACCATAGCGATGAGCCACATCAGGCCAAAAATCTACCAGGGAGAGCACAACCCCACCAATCAGCAGCTAATTGGATTAAAGCTTTACTGAGCAAGGCCCTGCCCACCCAGAGCCAACACCCAGTTTTTCCACCACCACTCCCTCCCATCAGGAAGCTTACACAAGCCTCTTAGCTTCCTCCAACAGAGGGCAGACAGAAGCAGCAAGAAACACAATCCCACAGCAACTAAAACAAAACCACATTACAGAAAGTTAATCAGCATGAAAAAGCAGAAAGTCACCTCCCAGAAGAAGGGACAAGATAAAACCCTAGAAAAACAACTAAATGAAGTGGATATAGGCAATCTTCCAGAAAAAGAAATCAGAATAATGATAGTGAATAGGATTCAGGATCTAGGAAAAGAATGAAGGCAAAGATTGAGAAAATGCAAGAAATGTTCACCAAAGACCTACAAGAACTAAAGAACAAGCAGAGAAGGAATCCTAGAAGGAATCCATAGCAGAATAACTGAGACAGAAGCACGGATAAATAACCTGGAGGACAGAATGGTGGAAATCACTGTTGCAGAACAGAATACAGAAAAAAGAATGAAAAGAAATGAAGACAGCCCAAGGGACCACTGGAACAACATTAAACATACGAATATTTGCATTATAGGGGCCCCAGAAGGAGAAGAGAGAGAAAAAGGAACTGAGAAAATATTTGAAGAGATAATAGCTGAAAACATGGGAAAGGAAACAGTCAACCAAGTCCAGGAAGCCCAGAAAATCCCAGGAAGGATAAACCCAAGGAGGAACACACTGAGACACACAGAAATCACACTGACAAAGACAGAGATAAAATTAAAAACAACAAGGGGAAAACAACAAATAACACACAAGGGAAATTCCATCCAAACAGTCCATTCTGAAGATCAGCCCTGGGATTTCTTTGAAAGGAATGATGCTAAAGCTGAAACTCCAGTACTTTGGCCACCTCATGCGAAGAGCTGACTCATTGGAAAAGACTCTGATGCTGGGAGGGATTGGGCGCAGGAGGAGAAGGGGAAGACAGAGGATGAGATGGCTGGATGGCATCAAGGACTCAATGAACATGAGTCTGAGTGAACTCCAGGAGATAGTGATGGACAGGGAGGCCTAGCGTGCTGCGATTCATGGGGTCGCAAAGAGTCGGACACGACTGAGCGACTGAACTGATACTGATCAGCTGATTCCTCAGCAGAAACTCTATATGCCAGAAGGGAATGGCATGACATATTTTAAGTGCTGAAAGGGAAGAACCTACAACCAAGAACATTCTAGCCAGCAAAACTCTCCTTCAGATTTGATGTAAAATCAAAAGTTAAGAGAATTCAGCACCACTAACTATACCAGCTTTACAACAAATGCTAAAGAAACTTTAAGCAGAAAACAAGAAAATGAAAAGCACTACCCAAAACAATTAAGAAAATGGTAACAGGATCATACATATCTTGGACATATATATTATATAGTTTCCTTACATGTAAATGGACTAAATGCACCAACTAAAAAGACACAGACTCGCTAAAAACACGTTATGCACCTCCACTTACCACATCACTCTGCTTGACCCCTCAAATTGTAATTATTTTATATTGTTTGGTTAATCATGTTCCCATTATCGCCTGCAATTGTAATTACCTTTTATTTTTCATCTGGTTATTGATTGTGAAAACTGATAAACATCTTTTTTACTATTGTGATTATGTAACTATTACTCACTTAACACCACTGTATCATGATTGGTCAATAGATAAATTATAGAATTCTGTATCACCAAATTGAAAGTGAAAGTAAAAGTTGCTCAGTCATGTCTGACTCTTTGCAACCCCATGGATTATACAGTCCATGGAATTCTCCAGGCCAGAATACTGGAGTGGGTAGCCTTTCCCTTCTCCGCAGGATCTTCTCAACCCAGGGACTGAACCCAGGTCTCCTGCATTGCAGTTGATTCTTTACCAGCTGAGCCACAGGGAACCCCAAGAATACTGGAGTGGGTAGCCTATCCCTTCTCCAGTGGATCTTTCCGACCCAGTAATTAAACCAGGGTCTCCTGCATTGCAGGTGAATTCTTTACCAACTGAGCTATCAGGGAAGCCCTCTATATCACCAAAACTACCATCTAATAGAAAAACCTGTAATCACTTTTTTAAAATCCAGATGCATATCAGAATTATGCAGCTCAATTCCAGAAAAATAAATGACTCCATCAAAAAATGGGCCAAAGAACTAAATAGACATTTCTCCAAAGAAGACATACGGATGGCTAACAAATACATGAAAAGATGCTCAACATCATTCATTATCAGAGAAACACAAATCAAAACCACAATGAGGTACCATTTCACACCAGTCAGAATGGCAATGATCCAAAAGTCTACAAGCAATAAATGCTGGAGAGTGTGGAGAAAAGGAACCCTCTTACACTGCTGGTGGGGATGCAAACTAGTACAGCCATTATGGAAAACAGTGTGGAGATTCCTTAAAACATTGCAAATAGAACTGCCTTATGACCCAGCAATCCCACTGCTGGGCATACACACCAAGGAAACCAGAATTGAAAGAGACACGTGTACCCCAATGTTCATCGCAGCACTGTTTATAATAGCCAGGACATGGAAACAACCTAGATGTCCATGAGCAGATGAATGGATAAGAAAGCTGTGGTACATATACACAATGGAGTATCATGCAGCCATTAAAAAGAATACATTTAAATCAGTTCTAATGAGGTGGATGAAACTGGAGCCTATTATACAGAGTGAAGTAAGCCAGAAAGAAAAACACCAATACATTATACTAACATATATATGGAATTTAGAAAGACAGTAATGATAACCCTGTATGCGAGACAGCAAAAGAGACACAGATGTTTAGAATGGACTTTTGGACTCTGTGGGAGAGGGAGAGGGTAGGATGATTTGGGAGAATGGCACTGAAAAATGGATACTATCGTGTAAGAAACGAATCACCAGTCTATGTTCGATACAGGATACAGGATGCTTGGGGCTGGTGCACAGGGATGATCCAGAGAGATGATATGGGGTGGCAGGTGGGAGGAGGGTTCAGGATTGGGAACTCTTGTACACCCGTGGCTGATTCATGTCAAGGTATGGCAAAACCAATACAGTATTGTAAAGCAAGATAAAGTAAAAAAAAAAAATGCCCAGGTACTGCTTTTTTTTTTTTTTTTTTTTTGCCAAAGCTCCAGATATATTTCTAATGAGCAGCCATGTTTAAAAACAACTGGACTATATGAGGATCTTTTACTTTATCTAGTTTGTTTCACTTTTTCTATTTCATATTCAGTGTTCCCAGTTCATCTAGTTTATGTTTTCCAATTTCTCCATCTCTTTTTTTAAATGTTCTTTCTCAAAGTTTTATCAAGCATAGTAGAAAAGCTTTTGTATACCTATATATATATACATATAAAATATATATTTTAGAAAACTTACAAATTTTTGCATAACTAAAACATTTATGACATTTTAACTTTATGTGACTTAGTATGAATAGAATGCTAGATTTCTAACTTAAAAAATAGATATGCAACTAGCAACAAAGGTTTATTGTATAGAACAGGGAACTATAGTCAATATCTTGTAATAACTTTTAATGGAAAATAATTTCAAAAATAACATGAGTATAACTGAATCACACACACAAAAAAGAATTCTACTTTTGAAATTTAGTAATGTTTATCTTTTTGCCAGTTTTTCCAAATGTCCTATGGACATCTAATAACAATGTATGAGATACAAAGTTTTACATACATTTATGTAGGAAGTGACTAATATAAATTAATTAAATATAAACCTATTATATTTAAATTAATGACAAAATTCAAGATGCTATTCTTTTTTCTGCCTTTGATAAAATATTCTCAGAGAAATGTCAATATGTCTACGATTATATATTTTTCTTTTCCTTTATATTTCTTCTGATTTTTGCTTTATGTATCTTTGTTTCTTTGTTGTTGAAGTGTCTAATGGTTTATGATGTCTATCTTCTTTGTGAATTGTACCTTTTATCATTAAAACTATTCATCTTTGTTTCATTTAAATAAATTATTTTTTTTTAAAAAGAACAGACTTTTGGTCTCAGTGAGAGAAGGGGAGGGTGGGATGATTTGAGAGAACAGCATCGAAACATGTACATTACCATATGTAAAACAGATGACCAGTGCAAGTTCAATACAAGAAGCAGGGCACTCAAAGCCAGCTGTCTGGGACAACCCAGAGGGATAGGGTGGGGAGGGGGTGGGAGGGGGTTTAAGATTGGGTGGACACATGTATACCTGTGGCCAATTCATGTTGATCATATTGTAAATTAATCATCCTCCAATTAAATGCAAAAAGCAAGAAAGAAACAATAAAATTAAATTTTAAGAGCACAAATGGTATACAAGATTTAACCTTGAAATTTTATCATTGCCTATTTATCTCAACTTACAGGAACAATCTTTTAAAGGAGTTCCAATACTCATAGTTGGATGTATTTATATTCATACCATTTGAAAAAGCAGAGACATCAAAGCTATGGTTTTTCCAATAGTCATGTACAGATATGAGAGTCAGACCAGAAAGAGGGCTGAGCGCCAAAGAACTGACACTTTTGATCTGTGGTGTTGGAGAAGACTCCAGAGTCCCTTGGACTGCAAGGAGATCAAACCAGACAATCCTCAAGGAAATCAACCTTGAATATTCATTGGAAGGACTGATCCTGAAGCTGAAACTCCAATATTATATTCTGGTCACCTGATGCGAAGAGCCCACTCATAGGAAAAGACCGTGACGCTAGGAAAGATCGAAGGCAAAAGGAGAAGGGGGCAGCAGAGGATGAGATGGCTAAGATAGCATCACTGACCTGATGGACATGAATTTGAGCAAACTCAAGGAGACACTGGAGAACAGAGGAGCCTGGCATGCTGCACAGGATCACAAGGTTTAGACACGACTTAGGAACTGAACAATATTCACACAAAAACGGATGAAAATGCAAAAGGCATATGATTTTGGATCATCTGAATTTGACAAAACATTCAAAACAACCAATAAAAAAGACAATTTACCTGACAAGTTTTGTCTCATAAAAATATTTGTCCTGACTTCCCTGGCAGTCCAGTAGTTAAGGCTCTGAGCTCAGACTGCAGAGGGCATGGGTTCAATTCCTTGTCAGGGAACAAGATCCTGTTATGCTACATGGCACAGCCAAAAATTTTTTTGTTGTGAAAGAAAGCTACTACATACAGCAATCTCTTTTTTTTTTTTTGCCCAGGCTGCACAGCATATGGGATCTCAATTCCTTAACCAGGGATCAAGCCCATGCCCACTTCAGTGCAAGTGGAGAGTCTAACGACTGGACCACCTGAGAAATTTGAAAGCTACCATAAACGAAGATTGAAAAGTACTTGTCAAAATACTGGGGCTTAAATATTTACACAATTCCAATACAAAACATATATTGATTTAAAAATATCCTCCATCAAGAAGAATTTTCCCTGAGTTCCTGTGATATCTCAACACTTACCAGAAAGATGGTTTTCTCAATTAAAGAAGTCAACAATTCAAACGTATTCATTATAAAATATAACTCTGATATGGCAGGCAATTTTAAGAAAAAATTTAAATAAAACCATATTGCAAAATCTGGAAAACCTGACAATATTATGGGGAAAAACAGCTAAAAAGAAAGTAATATATCCCAAGAGTAACTGTTCTATTTATGTACTTTTTGTAATGTTTATATAGTCATTATAAAAGGCAACTATTTTTGGCCTTAAACAGATATATATATATATATATATATATATATAGTTTTTACATTTTGAAAACTTATTTTTGAGAACAATTTTCATAAAAAAACTATTTTATAGTTCCATCAATAAACCAAATTTATAAGTAAATAAATAAACATTTCAGATATGTGTTTATGATTTCATTTTAGTATTTCTAAACTCTTGTGTCCTAATTTTAACAAATTACACAATCAAATTCAAATATAAAACATCTGCACATTGAAAAGGCCAGATCAACTACAATAAAAAATAAAGTTTAATGAACATCAAAAAATAAAAATGGAAGTTTCTCGATATACATCATTTTTAAAAAAGGGGGTACAGAAAATTACTACTCAAAACAAAAAATGCCATGTAATCCCCCTTACTTTTTAAACTAGATAATCTATCATCTAGTGTTCAAAAACAAACAAAATACTTTGGTCTAAGCTTTCACAAAATTTCTGAATCTTTACTTTGATCTTTCTCATGTCATCATTTCATCTAACTCATGCTTTCACAATTAATCTACCATACCTATGTAAAAGCTGCATACTCCTTAAAATTTCAAGCAAAGTATATTGTTTTAGGTGGCTATCCAGCTGGCTCAAAAGGTACAGAATCTGCCGAAAATGCAGAAGCAGCAGGAGACGTGGGTTCGATCCCCAGGTCAGGAAGATCCCCAGCGCGAGGGCACGGCAACCCACTCCAGTATTCTTGCCTGGAGAATCCCATGGACAGAGAAGCCTGATGGGCTACAGTCCATGGGCCCACAAAGAATCAGACACAATTTAGCGACTAAACAAAAAAAATATTGTTTTACTAAGAATCACAAAAATTAACTCAAACACAGTAATCTAATTGGTAGTTATCTGCCTTGTAAGATATGAACTCCAAAAAGTGAGGATTATATCTGGTGACTTTTTAAAATACTACGAATTATTAATGTTGAGGGTGGCAGTATATGAAACACCAAATATTTAATAAGCATTTATAGAATGAATGAATTTCTTTCTTTTTTCTTTTAGCCACACCGTGCAATGTACAGGATCTTAGTTTCCAAAGTGAAACTGAACGTGTTGTTCGCTCAGCCCTGTCTGACTCTTTGGGACCCCATGAACTGTATCCTGCCAGGCTCCTCTGTCCATGGTTTTCTCAAGGAAAAAGTGACCCTGGAGTGGGTTGTCACTCCCTTCTCCAGGGGATGAGAGAGAAAATGATGAAAGAATGAAATGACAATGGAGTGGGTTGCCATTCCCTGCTCCAGGGGATCTTCCCAATCCAGGGACTGAAGCTGGGTTTCCTGCACTGCAGGCAGATTCTTTACCGTCTGAGCCACCAGGGAAGCCAGTCAAACCCTGCATTTCAAGCACAAAGTCTTCACCACTGGACCCCCACTCATTCCCAGAATGAATGCATTTCTTAAATTAAGACAGGGATGATTTCAGAGAAGACCTGACAGTGATAGAGAGGGAGCCCCAAAACAAAACAGTCAAGACAGCATTAGGTGGCCATTCACACAAAAGAATGTATGTTGAGTCAGTTCCTTAATTTCTAAAACAAAGTCAAATAAAAGTACACGTACTCAGTTTCATACATTTATCTATAAAGCGTATATAACTGCATTCAATTTTCTCAAACTGTCTTACTAAAAGAAAAACATTTACAAAGACAAGTATTTAAAACACTATTCAGGAGAAACTCATGAAACCTTCAAAAATAAAATTATACACAAGAAATCAAAAAAAAATTTTTTTAATTTTAAATCACTGAAGACATTTAAAATATTTTAATTGGCAATAACATATCTCTATCAGATAATACAAGTATAAGAATTGCTAGTAGAGATATGAAAAGACACATACTATTTCAGATAAAGTTGAAATACAAAATTTTCTGACTTTCATGCAATAATGTGTTTCTAGATAAAAAGGATCTTCTGCCATCGTGTGGAAATTTTTGAAATTACAGTTACATAAAAATCCCTGTATCTGACTGGAGTATTCCAGTCAATACCAGCAAGAATGACTCCACTTGTAAACAAAGTAAGTGTTCTTAGAAAAATTTAGTGAAAACAACCAGGCACAGTTGTTACCACCTTCTCTCTTCTTCCGGAGAGAAGATGATGTCCACTGTGGCTTAAGGAAACTGCACGGCTGATGCGCCGCCTCTTTTCTGTTTCCAAGACTCTGTGCAGTTACTGCCATCCTCGGACTCTCCCAGTTTATTTTTACTCTTTACTTATCTTTCTCCAACCTTAGGCACTTAAAACACTATATTAAACTGGGGAAAAAAAACAGAATAAGCTACTTTATCTTGAATCATTAGTAACCACAGATGCTTGATACAAGTCTTACCCATAGCAAAAAAACCAAACACATATATACATATTTAAAAAGGAACCAGCTATTCATACATTCATATGCCTGATGACTTGAAAGTATATCTAGATAAAAACATGGATTAAAGTGCTTGGAATAAGCTTAGTATGCTATGAAATATAACACTGAATTCTCATGTATTTACAAAATATAATTTAAGAATTCCCATAAGGATAAAATTCCTTATTAATTTTTACAAACTATAATTCACATATTTGAATGGTTAAGTTTTTAATCCAACATGTTACTGTTCTTCACCTGAAAAATTACATTTTTTCTTTTGGAGGAAAAAAAACAAGATCTATTGAGCACCTATTATAAGCAAAATACTGTCCTAGGAGCTTTAAAGCACACAAAGATAGGTAAAACATCATTTTTGTTCTCAAGGAATTTACCCTCTACTAACACAAGAAAAAGATATACAGCAAATAACCATAATACACTGTACACAGCATTCTTACCATAAACAGTAAGAAAACAAAAAGACAAAATACAGAATTTTGCTTTTAATTGGGAGAATTAATCAAGAAAAGTTGATAGCAAAGGACTGGAGCTGTTTAGAAAGACATTTTGGACTTGGCTATACAGAAAAAGACAGGAAAACTTTTAGGCCGAATGAACAGTGAGGCCAAGAGAACATAAGGCCACATGTACAGACAACGCTCAGTTGAATATGACTGAAACTGAGGAGACCTGACAAAGAATTCTGAGATGTAAGGCAGGAAAAACATACTCAAGGCAGATTTTGCATAGTTTCGAACTCCACGTTAAAGAGATGTCAACAGGAAAACAGTGATGGCTTTTGACAAGGGCAATAATGTAATCAAAGTTGTGTTTTACAAGCTGCTAGTTAAAAGGGACTAAAGGCAAAATTATTCATGAAATTACTACAAACATCCAGAGGCAATGAAAATGGAGGCAACAGGTCAGAGTTCTGATATTGTAAAAGGACTCAACAAGTTTGACAACTAACTGGATATGGGAGACAGGAGAAACGGAAGAATTAAGAATAATGAAATTACAAACTTTGTTTTCAGTACCTTCGAGATTTCTTCCTAGCAATCTCCTTCCTACCACACACTAGAGCTGAAACAGCTAACATTTCCTGAGAATTACTATGTGCAAGGCAACTACTGTGCAGGTATTTATTACCCCATTCAGTCCTTAACTTCTGAAGTAAGTACTGTTGGTATTCTCATTTTACTGAGGAGCAAACTGAGGTTTCATTATCCAAGTTCACATAGTGAGTGAAAGTGAAAGTGAGGTCGCTCAGCTGTGTCCGACTCTTTCCGACCCCATGGATTGTAGCCCACGGAATTTTCCAGGCTAGAGTACTGGAGTGGGTTGCCATTTCCTTCTCCAGGGGCTCTTCCTGACCCAGGGATCAAACCTGGGTCTCCCACATTGCAGACAGAGGCTTTACCTCTGAGCCCACATAGTAAAGAGTTAGATGTTAATCACTGTCAATGTTTATCATTAAAGTATTAGTTGACAATAATTTAAAATGAAATTTCTTACAGGACAGTTATATTTTAAAAAGAAACTCAAAGATAAAGAGATCTTCAAAATCTAACAGAACAGAGTCAGATGAAGGAACAGCAAGTGACAGGGTAGATATACTGAGCAGAAAACTATCTAATAATCATAAATTGGATGGTTAAGGGAAAGAGAAGTTTTCTCCTGTTCTCATATCAGCTTGCCTCAATGCCAAAAGACCAACATTCTAAACTACTATTCTTTAGAATACAATGAGCCTTATGCTATCTTATACAGACCTGTACCAGACTTACAAACTCCTTAAGTATACTGACCACATATTAATCTTCTGTATCCTCTGAAAAACAGTAGATACTGAATGAATGAGGGAACAAATAAACTTGGTTGAATTCCTTGTGTCTAGTTCTCCCTGGCAGAGTGTGACCAATATCCTCAGACAATTCCAGACCTACGTTTGGAACAATTTCTCCATGAACTCGTTGCTGAAACCTCTGCTCCTGCTTCTCTGCTTTCTAGTTTTTGTCCTTACCAACGTCTTCTAGATTAACCCTGACACTCGAATTGTTAAGGCCATGAACAAACAAATGCTTGGCCTTATTTATTGGTATACTGGAAGCTGTCTGTACTGGATCCCAGAACATTTCCAAGGGTTCTCTAACCCACTGTGTTCTTCCTCAGTTATGGAGGGAAGGCTTTACTTTCCGTGGAATCAAACGGTACCCATCTAAAATCAGGAGAGGATTCTCTTTTGACTGACTATTCAATAGGCTGCGCAGAGGGTCTGAGAGATGGGGTCAAGTTTCCAATACTCTAGAGTTTAATTTGTATATACTTTCCCAGAGAAACAGTGTAACAACTGGTAATTAGGCTTCCAGACAGCCCTGCAGAAAAAGTCTATTTAACCACAGCACAATTAAAGTATTACACAATGGCAACTACATTATTTTTTTCATGATAAATCTACTGTATTTATGCTATATTGTGGACTAAATAGCTGTTTATGGTTAATACTGGTTAATAACACTTCAGTAGCCATACTTTAAAAAAGGATGAATTACCACCAAGTATTAAGCAGAGCAATAAACTTTGAGTATTATCACCAAACTACAATTAAATAGAAAGCTAACAAATAAAATTAAAACCAACAAATACATCTACTTCTATAACTAAGACAAAGCAAAATTTTTAAAGGAAAAGAATCATTAAGATGTGATTCTAGTTATGCTTTAAGAAAAGACAAAACTACTAAACAACTTTTTAAACTTTATATAACTTCATACTAGCCCTATTACTATTTAAGAAAATAGTTTAAAAATATACTGCATTTCAATCTTAATATATGAACTTCTTGCCACCTCTTAATTGAAAGTGTAGAGCATATTTTGATAGCATTTAGTTGAAAAGAAAAGAACTAAAAGAATCTGATATGTCTCACTTATCAAAAGTGCCAAATCTGAATTTTGTTCTTCACATCAAACAGAAATTAAATTTTCTTCTTTTTAGACATATGTCTTTACATTTGTAGATATACCCTATTTAAAACAAATTTGATGTATGCAAATACAGGTTTACACAGAGAAAGAAATTATGGGCTGATTATTCATTTTACAAAAGGATTAACAAAACAATTTCTTTAAATAGTTAAGCCCGCCAGTATACTTAAAATACAGTTAAAATTTTTAAAAATCAACATATAAACAACTTTTCAGAAACGTACTCATAGCATAAAAGTAGTTACAAAAGTATCAAGCTTCCAATATGTTATTATTACAAACTTTGTCTCAATTGCTTGACTAATCTAGCCTGGGACACAAAAAGATTAAATACAACTGCTTAAAACGGCACAGAAAGGTGTATTTACTATAGTTTTTTAATTTATTTATTTTAATTGGAGGCTAATTACTTTACAATATTGTATTGGTTTTT
The DNA here is from genome assembly GCA_917880005.1 of Nanger dama. Lineage (NCBI taxonomy): Eukaryota > Metazoa > Chordata > Mammalia > Artiodactyla > Bovidae > Nanger > Nanger dama. The sequence continues at coordinate 47,739,365 of CAKJTW010000007.1, forward strand.
GCCATACATCAAAATGAATCTGCCACGGATGTACACGTGTTCCCCATTCTGAACCCCCTTCCACCTCCCTCCCCGTACCATCCCTCTGGGTCATCCCAGTGTACCAGCCCCAAGCATCCTGTATCCTGCATCGAACCTAGACTGGCAACTTGTTTCTTATATGATATTATACATGTTTCAATGCCAGTCTCCCAAATCATCCCACCCTCTCCCTCTCCCACATACAATAGTTTTTAAATGCCTAAGTGCATGACTATCCTAATCATCAAGAAACTACCCAATTCTTCTTTAAAATTTTATCCAGAGGCTAGCAAACAATGAGTCAATATGGCTAAAGGTAACCTAAGAAACCAAAGAGCAACGGGGCGTCTCTGCCTTCACTGTGCAGCCAAGCCAGAGGTACAAAAAGAAATATCCAGGGATCCCATCCACACTGCAACTGTTGCTTTGCTTTTGCAGTGTTTTGAGAAGACTCTTGAGAGTCCCTTGGACTGCAAGGAGATCCAACCAGTCCATTCTGAAGGAGATCAGTCCTGGGTGTTCTTTGGAAGGAATGATGCTGAAGCTGAAACTCCAGTACGTTGGCCACCTCATGCGAAGAGTTGACTCATTGGAAAAGACTCTGATGCTGGGAGGGATTGGGGGCAGGAGGAGAAGGGGACGACAGAGGATGACATGGCTGGATGGCATCACCGACTCAATGGACGTGAGTTTGAGTGAACTCCAGGAGTTGGTGATGGACAGGGAGGCCTGGCGTGCTGCAATTCATGGGTTTGCAAAGAATCGGATACAACTGAGCGACTGAACTGAACTGAACTAAAGAAGTGCTCCAAGATACAGAAGACAACGTCTGGGAAAAGGAAATCCAAATCTGATGATCTAGACATGGAGCATTTTGGAACAACTGAAGGAAGCAGGAAGGACTCCTAACGCTCCCAAGTGGCCAACTACTGGGTGTATTCCCTGTTCCATGCTCCACCCTGAGGCCACGCCCACGAGCCCCGTACCTCCACTGAAGACCAGACAGACACGGAGTAACTGGACAGCAAAAAGCAGCCTTCCAATAATAAGGCAGTGAGGCCGGAGGAGAAACAGGAAAAAGGAGAAAGATTGAACCAACTGAGGAAAATCTGATGGTGCAAAAGAGACAGCTACTGCCTGACAAAAAGGAAGATGAAGACGATGACCAGAGGACAAGAGGAGGGAGAGGGCTGGGAAAAGGCCAGATAAATAAAACTGAGCATCTAATGCCACAAGAATCCCAGAGCAGGGAAAATCCCATAACAAATCTCTCTGAGGTGGCTCTGCCTGCATTAGACTGAATTAGATTATGATCCTATTGCAGTTTCTACAAGTGCACTGGCAATTTTAAGCAGTTTACATGAAGTAGCCAAGGGTGTTATGAACAGCCTGAAACTATATCAAAACTGTACATATTTCCAAACATTTTAAAAGAAGTTTTGCTCACTCTGTGCATCTTGCTTATACTAGCTTTGTAAAGGCCTTTAAATGTTTGTGAGATTTTTGCATGGGTGCTACATTACCTCACTTTTGTTCAACATTTTGCAACCCTATGGACTGTAGCCCACCAGGCTCCTCTGTCCATGGGATTCTCCAGGCAAAGCAAGAATACTGGAGTGGGATCCCATGCCCTCCTCCAGGGGATGTGCCTCACCCCCAGGGAATGAATCCTGTCTCTACTGTCTCCTGCACTGGCAGATGAGTTCTTTACCACTAGCGCCACCTGGAAAGCCTTATGGTGTTTTTGAATGGTGTTAAATACAGTTACTGGCTAGAAATCCTGCGTTATCAACTGCACATATCTGTACCTTACAGAATAAGTAACTCAGACAGCCAGGTTGGGAAGTATGAGGCGGTGAACAAGGTGCCTTTGGGAGGTGTCAGAGCTTTGGGCACGTGCTGTGAGGCTGCACCCACTGATGCTGTGTGCTGATGTCACTGCAGATGTTTATATATACATATATATAAACATATATATACATGTATGAATTTGCCATGCGATAAGCTGCCAATCTTAGTTTGAAAAGGGAGAAGTTCCTATGAGAAGTACATGATTTTTTTCACTCAATGGGATAGTTTTAAACAAACTGTGGACAGCTTCATCTTCCCCAAAGCATCACTAAAGCAAAGTCCAGAATCCTCTGCAACTTAACCATACAGCAAACAACAGTCTACTTTTTTGTATGTTTATAATGTTTTTTAAAGAAAAAAAAAAGACCATGTACATATTTAAAATCTATTCAGATAAAGCAAAAATATTTTATTGCTTGAAAGCCAAAATTCTCAATTTATTTTAGAAATGCTTCAAGTTCTACTGATTCAGGACCAAAGAAGACCAAAGACTTGTAAATAAGATAAATATGATCCTCCCTTGGGAACTGAGCTGATTAAATCAACATGCAATTGGGAAATACCTGAATTCTCTCAGGCCCAGAAGACACATCAGGTAGCTTAATCTATTAACACACACTAATAATACTAATAATGCTTTGACAGAAGAAAAAGGTGCTTAAAATAAAGTAACAGGAAGGGGAAAACTTCCTAAATATGTGTTCTGCACCATCTAGGAGAAAAGGGTAGTGACACAGGAGGTCCCACGATGTTTTCCACTGTAAACTAAATGGATGTTTTCTACTACAAGCACAGTGACGCCTGGTGAGCAATCCCTCATGCAGACTTGCCTCCCATTATTTTAATTCCATGTTTACCAGGCAACCTTCTAAACACTAATTCAGTTTCCCAGAAAGCTTAACAGAGGTCCACCATCCCTGACTCACAATTCTGAAGTCAAAGAAGTTTCAAAAAACAAAAGCTCCTTTTAGAACTCATCTGGTGGCAAATCCTGACCTAAATGACCATTCAGCTTTTATTTACTCCACTTAATATGAAAAGTTGAAAGCTTTGCTGCAGAAATATGAATGTACGTGATTATAGGGTGCCACTCCAGATCCCACTGGAGTGTTTCTTACAATCCAATCACACTCCTTACCATTCTAAATTCTGAAGCACCTCTGAAAGAAGTGTCTCTGGATCTAAATATAAATATTCTGACTCCTGGGCTTCACCAGCCCCATTCCCCTACCTAGAGAAATCAGCATTATACCATAATTGAGTATTATATAAATTTAGTTAGTGTGATAAAGGACAGAAATTATATGGATCTAACAGAAGCAGAAGATATTAAGAAGAGGTGGCAAGAATACATGGAAGAACTGTACAAAAAAAGATCTTCACAACCAAGATAATCACAATGGTGTGATCACTCCCCTAGAGCCAGACATCCTGGAATGCGAAGTTAAGTGGGCCTTAGCATCACTATGAAAAAGCTAGTGGAGGTGATGGAATTCCAGATGAGCTATTTCAAGTCCTGGAAGATGATGCTGTGAAAGTGCTGCACTCAATATGCCAGCAAATTTGGAAAACTCAGCAGTGGCCACAGGACTGGAAAAGGTCAGTTTTCATTCCAACTCCAAAGAAAGGCAATGCCAAAGAATGCTCAAACTACCACACAGTTGCGCTCAACTCACACACTAGCAAAGTAATGGTCAAAATTCTCCAAGCCAGGCTTCAACAGTACATGAACCGTGAACTTCCAGATGTTCAAGCTGGATTTAGAAAAGGCAGAGGAACCAGAGATCAAACTGCCAACATCCGTTGGAGCACAGAGAAAGCAAGAGAGTTCCAGAAAAACATCTACTTCTGCTTTATTGATTATGCCAAAGCCTTTGACTGTGTGGCTCATAACAAACTATGGAAAATTCTTAAAGAGATGCGAATACCAGACCATCTGACCAGCCTCCTGAGAAACCTGTATGCAGGTCAGGAAGCAACAGTTAGAACTGGACATGGAACAACAGACTGTTTCCTAACAGGAAAGGAGTATGTCAAGGCTGTATATTGTCACCCTGCTTTTTTAACTTATATGCAGAGTACATCATGAGAAACACTGGGCTGAATGAAGCACAAGCTGGAATCAAGACTGCCAGGAGAAATATCAATAACTTCAGATATGCAAATGACATCACCTTTATGGCAGAAAGTGAAGAACTAAAGAGCCTCTTGATGAAAGTGAAAGAGGAGAGTGAAAAAGTTGGCTTAAAACTCAACATTCAGAAAACTAAGATCATGACATCTGGTCCCATCACTTCATGGGAAATAGATGGGGAAACAATGGAAACAGTGACAGACTATTTCAGGGGGCTCCAAAATCAGTGCAGATGGTGACGTGCAGCCATGAAATTAAGAAACACTCACTCCTTGGAAGACAAGTTATGACCAACCTAAACAGCATATTAAAAAGTAGAGACATTATTTTGTCAACAAATGTCTGTCTAGTCAAAGCTATGGTTTTTCCAGTAGTCATGTATGGATGTGAAAATTGGACTATAAAGAAAGCTGAGTGCTGAAGAATTGATGCTTTTGAACTGTGGTGTTGGAGAAGACTCTTGAGAGTCCCTTGGACTGCAAGGAGATCCAACCAGTCCATTCTGAAGGAAATCAGTCCTGAATAGTCATTGGAAGGACTGATGCTGAAGCTGAAACTCCAACACTTTGGCCACTGATGTGAAGAACTGACTCATTGGAAAAGACCCTGATGCTGGGAATGATTGAAGGCAAGAGGAGAAGGGGATGACAGAGGATGAGATGGTTGGATGCTTCATCAACTCGATGGACATGAGTTTGAGTGAACTCTGGGAGATGGTGATGGACCGGGAGGCCAGACATGCTGCAGTCCATGGGGTCACAGAGTCAGACACGACTGAGCGACTGAACTGAAGTCAGTGTGAATTCGTTATCATCTCTGGGTATACTGATAAAAGTCCAATTCCAAGTCTACAAGATCAATTACCAGGGCTTATGCTGACAAGCCCAGGTGGCACAAATCTGTCTAGAATCACCATCCTAAGCCTACTGTCTTCCAAGCCACCTTCCATCCTCTGTCTGGCCTGCCAGAAGACAAACTAACAGTTAACCAATCTCCTCTGCCAGTTATAAGACACTGTCAGCCTTCATGAAACCTTCTACAATAGTTAGAAAAAGAAAAGGTGAAAAATTAAAATGGATTTCTAAGTTAAGTAACAATTTTGATCAAATTAAGTTATTGGAGAATTATCACTATTTAAACACGATCGCTAAGAAATTAACATGACAAGATTCTTCACGTTGCTTAAAAAGACTTAAAACTATACCAGGTGGATAGCCCTGCTGACTCTTTTCCAATCTCAATTTACAGCTCTAAAGGTTCTAAATTCTTAATATATCTTCTAGTGGTTAGAGAAAAAAGAGTAATAACTAAAGTTTAATTTTTAATCCACACATATTTATTCTTTTCCAGCAACAGTTTATAGTTTTCAGTGTACAGGTCTGTACATCCTTTATCTGAAGTTTCCCTTTGTATTTCATAGTTTATAGTAAATGGTATTTAAAATTTTTATTTTTCCAAGTCTTCCAAGTATAAAAAAGTACAGTTAATTCTTAAATATTAGTCATGTATCATACAGCATTGCTAAACTGACTTACTAAATTCCAGAAGATTTTTTGTAGATTACATCAAATTTTCTACATAATCTTATCACCTGTAAATAAAGGCAGTTTTATTTTTTCTTTTCAATCTGGATGCCTTTTATTTCTTCTCATCTTATTTCAGTAGTTATTTACAATACTAAAAGTCTACACATTTAGACTGTTTTAATTTTACAAAGCTCAGCAAGAAATATAAAATAACGTCACTGAGATTCATTAAACACAGAGAAGTCTAAGTTTACCCTAAATAATTTGAAGGGTAAAATTACAAAATATATTCATAATGTGCTGGTTGACTCACTGAATGAGATTGCCTGTGCTTTGTGATATACTCACAGACAGAAATGCAAAGCATATTCAACTGCATTTTTTAAAAATCACATTTATTGGCTTTCCTATAATTACTAAAGTAGCACATGATCTGGAATTTTGAGATACAAGGAAGAAAATTATAATTACCCTTAATCCTATCACCCAAAGATAAACACTGTTTATGTTTAACTATATCATGTGCAGTTTTCTACAGCATTAATTCTTCTGAAGCACCATTACTAAGAGCTCCATATTAACCCATCCATCATATGGCTATGTTATAATTTCATTCTTCTCCCATCACTGGCCAACCACACTGCTTTAAAGTTTTCACTATTACCATATACATTAAGCACAGCAGTTAAATTTGTATATAAATCAGAACAACCTCTTGTTAGAGTCCCTTTTGCCCGTTCCTTTTTAAAGCTATCAGTGTTTTCCTAATCCAAGCTCTTCTTCTAATGCTATAAATCATCTATCATATTAATCCCAAATATATTTCATTTGCCTTTTTATTATTTTAATTCAGGAATTATTATTTTATGTTAATGATAACTATTACAAAGACAAATAAAATATATTGTTTTTATTATCCATTCTATCACTATAGTAATACAAAGCCCTGAAACTAAAAGAAAAGATTAAAGAGAAAAATCAGCGGTGCCAATGAAAAGTGTTAAGTAGCTTAAGCCATTTAATATAGTTTTAACTCTTCTCTTAATATAATCATATCTTAGGTAAAAGAGAACTCGGTCCATCCTTAATCTCAAGAGTAAAATATTACTTCCCCTACTAAGACAACTGAGGTCCAAAGAAAATTCCCCAAAATCCCACAGGAGACATTTGTCTGACACTACAGTAACTTCCATTCTCATTTCGTTAACGAAAATAATCTTTGAGAGAGAAATGTGTCCCAATTAGCATCTTGGGTTAATAAACATTAAATTATTACCTAAACAACACCTAAACATTTCCCTATTAAGCTAGAGGAGTATTTGATAGAAATATGATTTTAAAAAACTTCCCTGTCCCTTAAGAAAAATACCCAAAATGGAAAACAAACCAAATATACAAATAAATTGTAGTAAGAAAAATTCAAGGAAAAAAACATGTAATCATTCTATATTAAACAAAAGTTGAATAGCTTTTTGGAAACATTTCAAAAATAACATGATCATGTGGTAAGAGCACCAGGGTTTCACTGCAACTAGTTGTGTTATACCACACAAGTCATTTCACTTCTACAAGCCTTAGTTTCTTCATCTTTAAAACGAAAAATCTAAGGAGCCCCAGTTCGAGACGGCAGACTAGAGAAATCACAGCAGCTTATTTCTTACTTCTTCACCCTTCCAAAATTCCACTGATCTAATAATAAAGACACTTTTAAAGGAGCAATGCATAATAATTAAGAAAGGAGCCATTAGAAGCCAGAGTTCAATAAATTTCTCAAGATGGAAACCAGGTGGAGGAGTGTAATTAATAAAATAGTCTCAATGAAAGCAGTCACAGCTTCAAAACAGAAAAGGTCTGAGGATACAGCCAAACTGCTAGAATCAACTGAACACGAACACCAGGGAGGTAGAGAGGAGGAGGAGTCAGAAGCAAATGCAAGGAGGGTACCTGAATCTCTTTAATTCAAAAAATAACTCTCTAAGAATAAATAAATGTTACCTTTCTAATCAACACACCTTACCATATGCAGAGTTCTTAGTTTATTATTGCTTTACTTATAAATTTGGACAGATAACCAAAATTCACAAGATATTTGAAAACTGAAAAAAGACACCAAAGTAAAATAAAAACTGTCCCCAGAAGAGATAAATTAAGGAATAAAAAGAATAAAGGTTCTTATTATAAGCCCTTCTATACAACTTAGCTTTTTGAACCACACGCATACATACTTTGGTTTTCAAAAAGCTTAAGTGCATTACTGGAAAAAAAGTTTACTGAAGTCCTTTCAATCAATTCTAATACTCTCCCTATGTAAAATTTCAGACAGTTGCTCTTATTAAGCAACTGTAAAACATAATTATGTCATAAGTAAACCAGTAAGATTAATATTATGCATACAAAACCTTTAAATTCTAGGCAAAACTTTCAAATTCTTAACTCTGTGTGGTATACAGATACATACACCTCTACAAACACATAGTCTTGTTTTAGAACCATAACTACTAGCATATTAACATTATCATGCTATTATCATTATTTTAAATCTATAAATTCAAATAAATTTAAAATCATTTCAATGAAAAGACATACCTCTATGTTCCAGTAACATAGTACAAACTAAGTCGCTTCAGTTGTGTCCGACCCTGTGGGACCCCATAGATGGCAGCCCACCAGGCTCCCCCGTCCCTGGGATTCTCCAGGCAAGAACACTGGAATGGGTTGCCATTTCCTTCTCCAGTGCTTGAAAGAGAAAAGCGAAAGTGAAGTCGCTCAGTCGTGTCCGACTCTTAGCGACCCCATGGACTGCAGCCTACCAAGCTCCTCCAGTCCATAGGATTTTCCAGGCAAGAGTACTGCAGTGGGGTGCCATTGCCTTCTCCTAACATAGTATAAAGTCAATAATATGTGCAATGTTGATCAAACTATTTTTTAAAAACATCTTTAGCTACTTCATAAGATAAGCACTGTTATAAAACATCTCATGACACCAATTAAAAGTATTTCTCTAAACAAACAATATCTTAAAAACTTCCAAATGGTTCAGAAACTTAAAACAGAAATATTTTATATTCCAAGGATATACTGTTTCAAATCCTCTACTTTAACCCTTTTTCAACCGTTAGTTAAGGACCACAGCCCAGCTAAAATTTTTTAAATGGTAAAGCTTAATGTAGAAAACACATGTGTAACACATCAACATTCAATCGACCATCATCATCCAGTAAACTATCACAAAAACAGAGTAACATGCACAGCAAACAGTACAACTAAGAGGCTCCCAGGTGACTCCCTCATACTTGGTAGATGATCCCCCACAGATATAATTCAGCAACAGAGGTAATTCATTCCTTTTCCCCCACAAACTAAAATACAAAGTACAAATCAGGATGTTCAAAAGCAAAAAAATCAAGAAAACAAAAAAAATTAGGTCTTCAAATTAGGTAAGTGAGGTGTACAATTATAAAAACTGCAAAACACCCATCTAACCCTAATTATATGAAGTTAAGGAAACTTACTCACTGGAAAAGACTCTGATGCTGGGAGGGATTGGGGGCAGGAGGAGAAGGGAACGACAGAGGATGAGATGGCTGGATGGCGTCACTGACTCGATGGATGTGAGTGAGTGAACTCTGGGAGTTGGTGATGGACAGGGAGGTCTGGCGAGCTGCGATTCATGGGGTCGCAAAGATTCAGACACAACTGAGCAACTAAACTGAACTGAAGGAAACTCTAAACATAGATGGCATGCAACTTCATCATGCACTATTAAATCTAATAATCAAAGCTATAAATAAGAAAAAAGATATTTCACGTGAGTTACAAATGGACAATTACATGAATCTGAACCATTTTCTTGTCTCAAAAATGAGTACAACAAAATGAAAAAAGCAAATATTATAATAAGGACTATCATACAAACCTGAAGACTTAAACATAATCAGGAAAGGAAAGAGTGTGTTGCTTTGCAGAAGTAGCTAGGAACAACAAAATACAGGAAAAGGAAAGCAGAGCGTCCAGCACTACACCAGCGCCTTCACTCTCTTCACGGCCAGTGGCCTGTCTCTGGCTACCTTCCAGTCTGGGCACCTGCGTTCACATCGCTGGCCTACCGACTGACTACAAATAACAAACGTTAACTCTCTGTCTCCAGTCACAATCTGTCACCTGAGTATCAGAGGAACATGTATTTCAGAACATTGTCACTTGACTGTCCCATCAGAATTTTCAACACAAAAATGAAAGATAATGAACTCATCTGCCACTGCTCCTTCTGTACAAACACACACACCCCTATTTTGGTTATTGGTATCATATTCCAAAACTTAAGAGTTATCCATTCTATTTCCTCCCTCTAACTAATCCTGACAGGTCACCAACTCAAGTTCTAGTCTACTGTAAAAAGAGTAACACAAAAATCCATACCCTCCATCCTCAACAGCTCTATCTTGGTTCAGTTACATAAATAAATTAGGATTGTTAGTTACATTACATCTTATATACATATTTATATAAATATAACATATATTTTTTGATATAAATATAACGTATATTTATACAAATATATAAATAATACACATAAATTAATATATTAATATGTATATTAATATATTAATATAAATTAAATATTTATATATCATGTATAAATTATATTTAGATCAATGTGTTATATTAATATTTATATTGTATTTATATTAATTTATTAATATGAATATAAATATATTTATATATTATAACAGTATCTATATGAAATATAATATATAAATGGTTTACATATAAATAGTTACATTGATACATATTATATATATTAGGGTTTATATATATATATATATAAAAAGTTCTGTAAAACCTTCTTTTTTTTTTTAATCTTACAGGAAAAACTCAAGCCAACTTTTTTTCCAACTCATATGTGGGATTACTACATCTCTCCTAAAAGCTCTGCCTGCCTTCAATCTGGCTTAATTCTTCAATCATTCCTTTCTACTCCTGTTGAAATGATCTTTCTAGAATATGGGCTTCCCTGATGGCACCCGTGGTAAAGTGTCTGCCTGCAATGTGGGAGACTGGGGTTCGATTCCTGGGTCGGGAAGGTCCCCTGGAGAAGGAAATGGCAATCCACTCCAGCACTCTTGCCTGGAAAATCCCATGGACGGAGGAGCCTGACAGGCTACAGTCCATGGGGTCGCAGAGTCGGACACAACTAAGCGACTTCACTTTCACTTTTCTAGAATATAATTTGAATCATTTTCATCACCACTGCTTAAAATCTTTCAGTGACTCAAAACAAAGACCTAAAATCCTTAGAAGAATATCCTGTTTCTTGTCACCTCTTTAGCTTTAATCTCTTTCTAATCTCCCATATAATACACTAAATTCTGATCACTGCAGATCCTGGAAAAACTTTTACTGTTTCTTACCTCAATACCTCTGCATATGTTTTATTTCCACTTTCCCAGGGTCTTTTTCTTGACAAAGCAACTCTGACTTGCCCAAATGTCCTCTCATACATTACATGTGGCCTCAACTTCCATTCCTTCTTTGGTCCCACAGCATTTTAACAAACACCCTTCCATACTATAAACATTTATTAACTTGAAACTTGGACATCATAAAAGTAAAATACATATATTATTCATTTTTGTATTCCACAATGCTAGCACTCTGCCTTATAGTAAGTGATCAATAACTAAAGTATGTTGAAGAATTTTTGCTTTTTCCAGAAACTTTCACTATCAGCCTTGCCCAGAGACACAGAACAAAGCAGCTACTTAAGGAAAACAACTGAAACCAGGCAAGAAAGCAGTAAGTGGGGCCCAAAAAATGAAAAATTAAATGCACTTTTCAAAGTTGTTCCTGAGATATGTCTCACATTCTAACACAAACGTGTCATACTTGCTATTTAATTTTCAGTGCTTATTCTGATTTCCAAGAAAATAAGTGGTAAAAAGTTGTTCTCTCTGCAACTGGGTCAGCACAGAAAGAAAAATGGAAGTATTACCTAAATCAGCTATTCTGCAAAACTGAGCATAGTTAGAATTTTTAAAGTTCTATAATAAGTAAGAACCCCACCTGATCCACCCAACCCCAATTCCACTCTTTATAGAGTTGTCTCTTAAAAGACTTGGGAGTAAGATTACAATGGGTATTTTACTAACAAGTTATCATTTTCCATAGAATCCCAACATATTTTCCTGAACTTAACATTTTTTCTTTTATGGTAAGGAATTAACATAAATTCACTACTTTGCAAATATGCATTTATATTTTTATCCTTAAGATAAAATGAAATACTTTCCTCTTACCATCTCTCAAATGGTCTGTGAATAGAAATTTGCCCAGTTGAACTCACTCTAATATTTATAACAGTTTTCTGGGATCAGAGAAGGGAACAGAGAACTCTCCTCCCAATAATGAGCCTTCTAGCATTCCTGGTCCTTCTCCTTTCTCTTTTCGAGTAGTACTCACACACAACTTTGCTCTTTAAAGTAAAACAAATTCAAGTTCATAAGTAATTTTAGAAGTGTGTGAAAGAATCCCAGAGACCAAACGCCACACAGCACTGGAATAATTTTTTTTTTTAAAGCTGAATTCCTAACACCAAGTCTAATGGGTTGATCAACAGTGGTGTTTTTTACTTCAGTTTTTTTAAGTGTCTATTTTTTTTTTTTTAATGTTCTGATCATTTATTGTCATGTGTTTCGCTGTTGTTTTCTCACAGATGGCATGTTTTTAATCTTTACTGTTTTATCCCATTGATTTCTTCTTTTTTAGTTTTCTTTTTTAATTTTATTTTTACTTTATTCTACTTTACAATACTGTATTGGTTTTGCCATACATTGACATGAATCAGCCACATATATATGAAATTTAGAAAGACAGTAATGATGACCCTGTATGTGAGACAACAAAAGAGACACAGATGTATAGAACGGATTTTGGACTCTGTGGGAGAGGGAGAGGGTGGGATGATTTAGGAGAATGGCATTGAAACATGTATACTATCATGTAAGAAACGAAGCACCAGTTTATGTTCGATACAGGATACAGGATGCTTGGGGCTGGTGCATGGGGATGATCCAGAGATATGATATGGGGTGAGAGGTGGGAGGGGGTTTCAGGATTGGGAGCTTGTGTACACCTGTGGCTGATTCATGTCAATGTATGGCAAAACCAATACAGTATTGTAAAGTAGAATAAAGTAAAAATAAAATTAAAAAAAAACTAAAAGAAATCAATGGGATAAGTGTCTATTCTTATTAATGTCTCTAGCCAATTATCAGGCTTCCCTGATAGCTCAGTTGGTTTAAAAAAAAATCCACCTGCAATTCAGGAGACCCTGGTTCGATCCCTGGGTTGGGAAGATCTGCTGGACAGGGGAAAGGCTATCAACTCCAGTGCACTGGCCTGGAGAATTCCACAGACTGTATAGCTCATGGGGTTGCAAAGAGTCGGACACTTCTGAGCAATTTTCACTTTCAGCCTATGGTATTCTGGGTTCCTATTCTTTCCCTAAAAAGTTTCCATTTTAGGACCTCCCAAAATGCCCTTATTTCTTCCCAATATAGAGCTAAACTCCTGGTCCTGCCACAAACTGATCTGGCTTAAAAGATGTCACCTATATTTACATACACTAATTTAGAGCTGTGTGAGTGTGAGTGTTGTAAAGATAGGTCCCAGTCTTCTACAACGCAATGTCCTGTAGCCTGCCAGGCTCCTCTGTCCACGTTCTCCAGGCAAGAATACTGAAGTGGGTTGCCATTTCTTCCTCCAGGGGATCTTCCCCACCCAGGTATCCAGTTCATCTCTCATGCACTGCCTGCACTGGCAGGTGGGTTTCTTTTTTTTTTTTTTTTAACCACTGAGCCACTTGGGAGGCCCTAATTTAGAGGTGCATATTGTAAATACTGTTATTATTATGCAGATGAGATAATAAAACTAGGAAAAGTGATATAACATTTAATAAATGCCAGTACTTTAATTTGAATCTAGTTCTTCTGACTTCAAGATCAGCTTACCATATTAAAAGAAAGCAGTCTGCATTTTAAAAGATTCAACTTCCCTGGCTCTAGGCGACCTTATTGCATCTAATAAATATAATTTTTAGGCAAATTCTACATTTCACCCCGTCCTAAATGTCCCTCTTGAAAGCGTCAATGAGGCTTGTACAATAAAAATTCTGCGACTCAGTTAAAAAGTTCTGTGTTCATCCTTTTGGCATTTTTTTTAAACCGCCTTCAGTAGTTTCTGTAATCATCAACTTTTTAGGGTAAGAAATTGCTTAACTCGGTTCTTCAACTAACACTACTACGTGCTTTCAAATACCTGTCCCTTTAATAGTCAATTCCATTCCTTTCTTGCTATTTGCAAATCAGATCTGGGGGTAATCCTGCATGGCTTCCAACCCCAAGAAATACTCCGGGGGCTTCCCTGGTGGCTCAGTAGTAAAGAATCCGCCAGCTAATACAGGAGACACGGTTCAGTCTCTGATTGGGTAAGATCCCACATGCCAGGGAGCATCTACGCCCGTGGGCCACAACCACTGAGCCTGTGCTCTAGAGCCCAGGAGCCGGAACTACTGAGCCCGCCTGCGGGCAACTACCAAGCCCGCGTGCCTAGAGCCCAGGCTCCGCAAGAAGAGAAGCCACGGAGGCCACGCACTGCAACTAGAGCTCTCACTGGCCTCAACTACAGAAACACCAGCGCAGCAAAGAAGACCCAGCATGGCAAAAAAAAAAAAAGAAAGAAAGAAAGTTATTTTTAAATATATACTCTGAATATCTTCTGACTTCACTCAGAAAAAGGAAGGGAAATCAAAGGAGCTAATACCTCCATCTGCTTAAGATCTAGTGCAATGATGCAAAATTTTAAAAGTGACCTCGTGAAACGAAGTACATGATTACGAAGAAACCAACTTTCACCTAACTTAACTCTGACGAGCATTTTTGCCCACCGCTTATAATAAACCCCAGGCTTTTCCCGTTTCTGTTATCAGTCATGACGTAATATGAGAATATTAAGAGCCAACAAAGAGCACTGGAATTTTTAAATGGTGATTATAGAAACAAGCCCCTAAAACTCTGAAAACTAGTAAGGAGAAAACTATTTGTCAACAGGCGCTTGCTAAGTGCAAGGCACTGGAGGGGACAAAAAGCTGTCAAACGGGAAGCGCTTTAAAAACTTGACAGTGACTTAGTCAACTTTGTAACCTCCATCCTCACCCCCTCCAGCGCCAGGCAAAGTCAACTGAATTCGACGCGCTGGTGTATGGAATGTGCTGAGGAGAGGACCCGTGGGATAGAGACCGGCTTGGGATGTAACTTTGGGAGGTATCGTTTAAACGGCTAACGGGCTGTTCAGTTCAAATGGAACAGGCTGCCGCTCCGTCCGAGCTTGCGTGGGGCCCGGGAGACCAGCCAGGTCAGGCGGTCTCTCCTAACTACAAACCGGGATACCTCCGAGGGACCCCCAAAGGTCTGGGGCGATGAAAACCAGAGTTACTTGCCTCCCATTCCTGCAGGAATCGCTCGGCCTCTTTAGAACCAGCGGTCTTGTGTCTCCTAAATTCGTCCTTCACGTACCGGTCGCCAAGGTCTTTGAGGTCTGGGGGCAGAAGCCGGTGCAGCAGCAAAATGCGCCGATACAAGGCCCGGACACGCGAGACGTGCAGACCAGACATAATGCCGCGCGTGGACCCCCAGGCCGCGCCTGCGCAGAAGGTCAGCGCCCACTCGCCTCTCTTTCCAAGCCGGATATAAGTAACCCGAACACAAGCGGAAGAGGGCGCGCGACCTTCATCCGGTTTGGTCCGTTCTAATATGAGGACCTTCCTGAAACACGAGCGGGAGCGGCAGGCGGGATACGGGCCGATCCACCTTCCAAAGGGGGCGTGGCTTTCGTGGAGAGCTTGGGATGCTACCACTCAAGGACTGAGTCCCGAGCCGAGGGGATCCCCCAGCAAAAGTCTGACCTGGACCGCTTGTCAGTTACCTGACCTCAGTTGCACTCCATCATCTTGTCCATTAATCTTACCCCTTTTTCTAAAAGCCATCGTCAAAATCGGGCTCCTCCAGGAAGCCTCCCATGCCTAAATTCAAGCCGTTTAAGATGTCTTATAGAGTGTTCCTACTGAGAAGGCAATGGTACCCCACTCCAGAATTCTTGCCTGGAAAATCCCATGAGCGGCGGAGCCTGGTGGGCTGCAGTCCATGGGGTCGCTAGGAGTCGGACACGAATGAGCGACTTCACTTTCACTTTTCACTTTAATGCATTGGAGAAGGAAATGATAACTCGCTCCAGTGTTCTTGCCTGGAGAATCCCAGGGATGGGGGAGCCTGGTGGGCTGCCGTCTCTGGGGTCGCACAGAGTCGGACACGACTGAAGCGACTTCACAGCAGCAGCAACCGCCTAATCTCACCAAGCCATTTACCAGCCTGGCCCCTTCTAGGCCCCCACCAGTTCTCCAAAAATAGTCGAGCATCCTAAGTAGCTTCAGTCGTGTCCCAGTCTTTGTGACCCCACGAACTGTAGCACACCAGGCTCCTTTGTCCGTGGGATTCTCCAGGCAAGAATACTGGAGTGGGTTGCCATGCCCTCCTTCAGGGGATCTTCCCCACCCAGGGACTGAACCTGTGTCTCAGCAGAAATTTCTTTACCACTCTTGCCACATGAGGGGCCCAGTGAAAAAAAGACTTTCCCTACTCTGGCACCTGTGCTCACCTCACACTATCCTGTACTAAAGTAACCTTTGGCGGCCACTGGACTCTTTAACTGCTCATAAGTATTCCATGAATACATACATCTAATTATGACCTTCATGGGACATGCATGGTAGCTAGCGCATCTTTTGATATAACTTGCAGTTGTCAATCAAAGCTGTCAATCAATGACCCCCTCTGGATTATGCAAACGACTCTGCCTTAGAAACTGGACTCCAAACCTCTGGGACCATTTGCCTCCTTTGGTGTGGCCCACTTCTCTCTTGAGTTGTTCTCTCCTTTGGGTGTGCTCAAGTTGCTCAGTCGTATCCAACTCTTTGCCACCTGGTCTTTCTTTCCTTATGGTTAAGACACTTCCTTGCAACAGGTAAGACCTTAGATTCTTCTTTGTGTCCCTACCAAGAAGTGGAGGTCCACAGGAGCAACAGTCTCTATAGTCTTCCGCTAACAAGCTCAATACTTCAGGTCGAGACCCTGATGAGACCCTCCCCTGGCAACCATATTTAATGTTGCTACCACATCATGCAAAAACTTTCTAAGCCCCTCTCGGCTTTATTTTTCTTCATGCTGCTGCTGCTGCTAAGTCATTTCAGTCGTGTTCGACTGTAGCCCATCATGCTCCTCTGTCCTTGGGGATTCTCCAGGCAAGAATACTGGAGCGGGTTGCCATGCCCTCCCCTCCAGGGGATCTCCCCGACCCAGGGATCGAACCGCAGTCTCCTGCACTGCAGGCAGATTCCTACCACTGAGCCACCAGGGAAGCCTATTTTTCTCTATAACACTTACAAATTTTACTTGTTTGTTTATTGCCTGCCCTCTCCCCTTGCCCCCACTAGATTACAAATTCCAGGAGGTCAGGGATTTTGTGACTCCACCTGTGTCAGTGACTTAAATGACCTGCTGGTGATGAAGGGGCAAGAGTGGGGGAAATTTATGTGAGTCCCTGCCAGATTCCAGACTTTTGTTTATGCAAAGACTTTTGAAAGACAAAAGATACACATCTCTCTTCCAAAGGCAAGAGTGTACTCATTTTAGTATCCTTTTCAGGCCCTATAGGGCAGCAGCGCCTTACAAAGAGTAAGCACTCTAACATTTATTACCTTGAATGGACTTTTTCCTTTTGCTTAAATTTTGGAAAAATATTTGTTTAAAAGAGCACAGAAAATTTTTAAAAATGGATTTAATTTGGTTTTTTGACAAACCGCATTCATGGCAAGGACTGAATGGCAGCATGGTTATTTTACTTCAGGAAATTTTTCTAACCATACTTCATCTCCTAATATCCCTGTAAATTAAAAATTAATTTATTGTTCCAGTTTACTTTTTTTCTGGTTTCCTTTGGGGTTAAAGTACATGTATAATAAATACTTCTATCAGAGCCAAAGCTCTTATAAAAATGTGGGGAAATTCTGCCAATAAATTAATAAAAAAATAAAAGAAAAGAATTAATTCAGCATAAAGGGAGCAGAAAAGGTCCAGAAAGCTTTGGGCAATCAATGCTCAAAAATGGCAAATGATGGGTAAGAGAGAAGCCAAGACATAATGGTGTGGTTAGGACTTGAGAAAAGTCCAGAATAACAGTGAGAAAAATGGTATATGACCTTTATTTTTTATGGTGGGCTGGACAGTGAGGTGTTTTTTTGTTGTTGTTGTTGTTTTTGCTTTACAATACTGCATTGGTTTTTCCATACATTGACATGAATCAGCCACAGGTGTACATGAGTTCCCAACCTTGAACCCCCTCCCACCACCCTTCCCATATCGTCTCTCTGGGTCATCCCAGTGCACCAGCCCCAAGCATCCTGTATCCTGTATCGAACATAGACTGGTGCTTCGTTTCTTACATGATAGTATACATGTTTCAATGCCATTCTCCCAAATCATCCCACCCTCTCCCTCTCCCACAGAGTCCAAAAGTCTGTTCTTTACATCTGTGTCTCTTTTGCTGTCTCACATACAGGGTTATCATTACCATCTTTCTAAATTCCATATATATGCATTAGTATACTGTATTGGTGTTTTTCTTTCTGGCTTACTTCACTCTGTATAATAGGCTCCAGTTTCATCCACCTCATTAGGACTGATTCAAATGTATTCTTTTTAAGGGCTGA
Source organism: Nanger dama (assembly GCA_917880005.1). Classification (NCBI taxonomy): domain Eukaryota; kingdom Metazoa; phylum Chordata; class Mammalia; order Artiodactyla; family Bovidae; genus Nanger; species Nanger dama. The sequence continues at coordinate 47,757,717 of CAKJTW010000007.1, forward strand.
GTAGTACTCCATTGTGTATATGTACCACAGCTTTCTTATCCATTCGTCTGCTGATGAACATCTAGGTTGCTTCCATGTCCTCGCTATTATAAACAGTGCTGCGATGAACATTGGGGTACACGTGTCTCTTTCAATTCTGGTTTCCTCAGTGTGTATGCCCAGCAGTGGGATTGCTGGGTCATAAGGCAGTTCTATTTGCAGTTTTTAAGGAATTTCCACACTGTTCCCCATAGCGGCTGTACCAGTTTGCATTCCCACCAACAGTGTAAGAGGCTTCCCTTTTCTCCACACCCTCTCCAGAATTTATTGCTTGTAGACTTTTGGATCACTGCCATTCTGACTGGTGTGAAATGGTACCTCATTGTGGTCTTGATTTGCATTTCTCTGATAATGAGTGATGTTGAGCATCTTTCCATGTGTTTGTTAGCCATCCATATGTCTTCTTTGAAGAATGTCTGTTTAGTTCTTTGGCCCATTTTTTGATTGTGTCATTTATTTTTCTGGAATTGAGCTGCAGAAGTTGTTTGTATATTTTTGAGATTAGTTGTTTGTCAGTTGCTTCATTTGCTATTATTTTCTCCCATTCCGAAGGCTGTCTTTTCACCTTGCTTATAGTTTCCTTTGTTGTGCAAAAGCTTTTAAGCTTAACTAGATCCCATTTATTTTTGCTTTTATTTCCAGTATTCTGGGAGGTGGATCATAGAGGATCCTGCTGTGATTTATGTCGGAGAGTGTTTTGCCTATGTTCTCCTCTAGGAGTTTTATAGTTTCTGGTCTTACATTTAGATCTTTAATCCAGTTTGAGTTTATTTTTGTGAATGGTGTTAGAAAGTGTTCTAGTTTCATTCTTTTACAAGTGGTTGACCAGTTTTCCCAGCACCACTTGTCAAAGAGATTGTCTTCAACCTCCTTTGTCGAAGATAAGGTGTCCACAGGTGTGTGGATTTATCTCAGGGCTTTCTATTTTGTTCCATTGATCTATTTTTCTGTCTTTGTGCCAGTACCATACTGTCTTGATGACTATGGCTTTGTAGTAGAGCCTGAAGTCAGGCAGGTTGATTCCTCCAGTTCCATTCTTCTTTCTCAAGATTGCTTTGGCTATTTGAGTTTTTTTTTTTTTGTATTTCCATACAACTTGTGAAATTATTTGTTCCAGCTCTGTGAAAAATACTGCTGGTAGCTTGATAGGGATTGCACTGAATCTGTAGATTGCTTTGGGTAGTATACTCATTTTCACTATATTGATTCTTCTGATCCATGAACATGGTATATTTCTCCATCTATTAGTGTCCTCTTTGATTTCTTTTATCGGTGTTCTCTAGTTTTCTATATATAGGTCTTTAGTTTGTTTAGGTAGATATATTCCCAAGTATTTTATTCTTTTCATTGCAATGGTGAATGGAATTGTTTTCCTTAATTTCTTTTCTACTTTCTCATTTTTAGTGTATAGGAATGCAAGGGATTTCTGTGTGTTGATTTTATATCCCGCAACTTTACTATATTCACTGAGTTATGTTTTGAGGACAAAATTTTCTGTTTCTTTCACCTTCCAGTTTAGGCTGACCAGTTTTCCTTTTGTGGTCAAAATAGCCATGAACTAAAACTAAGATATGAGTTCTATTCCTGGCCACTAATCCAGATAAGTACACTTCATACAAACCTTTCCTTATCCTTCCTCCATGTATTCCGTTTTCCTCTGTGTTACTCGGCAAGTCACTCAACCACTCGGCTCCTAGATTTTGTCTTGTGTCAAAGTGGGCTTAGGTTAATTCTCAGGTTTCAACTGTTAGTCTAATCATGTTTTGTACCCACTCCCTCCAAATTTTTTGGCAAAAGTAGAAGCAGATGGGGCTTCCCTGGTGGCTCAGGTGGTAAAGAATCTGCCTGCAATTCGGGAGACTTGGGTTCGATTCTTGAGTCAGAAGATCCCCTGGAGGAAGGCATGGCAACCCACTCCAGTATTCTTGCCTGGAGAATCCCCATGGACAGAAGAGCCTGGTGGGCCACAGTCCATAGGGTCACAAAGAGTCAGACACAAGTGAGCGACTCAGAACACAGAAGCAGATATGTAACCCACTCTGAAATAACTGTGTTGAAAAGATTTTTATTTAAAAACAAAGGGAAAATTCCTCAAAACTTGAATCAAAGAGGTTTCTATATTTTCCTTTGCTACTGCTAAGTTGCATTAGTCGTGTCCAACTCTGTGTGACCCCATAGACGGATGCCCACAAGGCTCCTCTGTCCCTGGGATTCTCCAGGCAAGAACACTGGAATGGGTTGCCATTTCCTTCTCCAATGCATGAAAGTGAAAAGTGAAAGTGAAGTCGCTCAGTCGTGTCCGACTCTTAGCGACCCCATGGACTGTAGCCTACCAGACCTCTCCATCCATGGGATTTCCCAGGCAAGAGTACTGGAGTGGGGTGCCATTGCCTTCTCCGATATTTTCCTTTATGGAGGTGTAATTGACAAAGAAAAATCAGGAGGGGAAATTGCTTTTGGAAATACATTTTACTTTAGTCATACTGAGTTTGCAGGAACAGCCTGTGTTAAAAGATGCACTGAAAAAGTTACCTGATAGTAACAGTGTAATTTACTATTAGGGCTTCCCAGGTGGCTCAGTGGTAAAGACTCTGCCTGCCAATGCAGGAGATGTGGGTTCAAACCTTAGGTGGGGGAAGATCCTCTGCAGTAGGAAATGGCAACCCATTCCAGTATTATTTCCTGGAAAATCCCATGGACAGAGGAACCTGGCAGGCTACTGTCCAAGGGGTCACAAAGAGTCAGACAACACTGAGCAACTAAGCTGCTGCTGCTACTGTGCTGCTAAGTCACTTCAGTCGTGTCCGACTCTGTGCAACCCCATAGACGGCAGCCCACCAGGCTCCCCCGGGATTCTCCAGGCAAGAACACTGGAGTGGGTTGCCATTTCCTTCTCCAATGCATGAAAGTGAAAAGTGAAAGTGAAGTCACTCAGTCGTGTCCGACTCTTAGCGACCCCATGGACTGCAGCCCACCAGGCTCCTCTGTCCCTGGGATTTTCCAGGCAAGAGTACTGGAGTGGGTCACCATTGCCTTTTCTGAGCAACTAAGCACAGACACACAATTTGCCATTCATCTATGTCAGTGGTTTTTAACTTTGGCTGTATATTACAATTACTAGGGGAAAATGGTTTTAAAAAACTGATAATAGGGCCCCACTACAAACCACTTGAATCAGAATGTCCGCGAGTGGGGAGAGGCATTGCTTTCGCTTAGAAGCCCCTCCAAGTGAGTCTAATGTGCAGCCAGGATTGAGAACCAGTGGTCTAAATTTCCAACTTGGAGACACTTGGGTTCTAGAAAGAGTATTCAAGATATTAAGATACTGTTAAAAACTGGTTACTAAACATCCAGTGCTTTAATACTAAAGTGTTTTTGCAATAATGGGGATAAAGATTTTGATACAGCTAAAAATATCCTAAAAATAAAATGGAGGAAGTGAGAAACTTGGAAATTGGGATTAATACATACACATTACTATATATAAAATAAATAACTGTGAATAAGGACCTCCTGTATAGCACAGGGAAGTCAATACTCTGTAATAACCTATATGAGAAAAGAATCTAAAAAGAGTGGCTCTGTGTATATCTATAAGTGGTTCACTTTGCTGTACACCTGAAACTAACACAATATTTTGAATGAACTATACTCCCAATAAAAAATTTTAAAAATACAATCAAAAAGAGAAAGAGGGAGGGGACATAGGTATACCTATGGCTGATTTGCGTTGATGTATGGCAGAAACCAACACGGTATTGACACAATTATCCTTTAACTAAAATAAATTTAAAAAGACTATTTAAAGTCATCAGACTCTCTCTTGGGGGTGGGGTGAGGGGTGAAGGAGAGAGAAAGGAAAAACACTAAACGCCTCTGAGAAAGAGAGTATAAGAGTGAAAAAAGAAATGATGTAACTCCAGGCTGTATGCACGTTTATTGACAGGAGGGAATGAATAACTTAAGGGCCGTCTGAAGAGCTCATGGCAGAGTCATCCCACTTTCCCCATGCCACATCCACAACACTGTGGTATTTCCCCAAGGAAATGGTGTAAGCTTTCCAAATGAACATTCAAAACACAGCTTTCTTACCCACAGCTGGTGCTCTTAATAAAGATGCACAAAACCTCTGTTCTCTGTGCCCTCCTCCAACTCAAGCCTTCCGCTAGAACTCCCGGTTGCATCCCAGCTCCTCTGAGAGAGCTTCATAATCATCCTCAGTCTTTCTCTCACTGGAATCCTCAGCTATTCCCTTCATCAGATTAGTCCATTCAGCTCATAAACATTCACAAGAATACCTCAACAACAAAAAACACTCCATCTATTCTCCCTCCCCTTCAAACCACCATGCTATCAACCTGATTCCTTCATTGCGAACTCGAAAGAAATATCTCTTCATCTCTCATTCTCATTTGCTGCTGAACCCCTTTAATCTGTTATGGGCCCCCTCGACTCTTTTAAAATCACTTTCTTCAGAGTCACTGGTTATTTGCTTCTGATGGCGCATCTCCTCTCCCCTGACCATCAAGAACCCCGTCCATCTTTCAGCTTCCGCAGTTTATCTTGTGCAGGTGACCCACTTCTAAGGCCCCACGATCTCAGTGTCCTCTGCCACCTGCACTTCTTCCTGTCTCCAAGTGAGAGCACATCCAAAGGCTCCATCCAAACATCAACCGTCTGTGCCCTTGTCCCGGCCAGCTGTCCTCAGTAACTGCTGACGCTCTGCTGCCCCCCACCTGGCCAACCCCATTCTAACCATTCCGGAGGCCCTCGTAGGACCCTTACCTGGAAAAATGCCAGGGCATCTTAACCGTCTCTCTCACACACACACCTGACATCTCCAGTTTCAACCTCCCTTTTCTAACGACTGAATAAGTTCAAACTGGATGCTCTGTCAACCTCTCAGAGTCTGTGTCCCAAATTATACTCATCAATTTTCTCCAAAGATGTTTGTCTATCCACCATTCTTAAATTTACCTAGACTCAAGGCTTACAATGGATCTATAATATCTTTCACCCTTTTCATACGTCTTGTTACTGAGGAACCTCTGTTGAGACTTTTTTTTAATCAGTCACTTTTTTTCCATGTCATTTACCCACCTTTCCAGACTCCATCCCTTGTTTAAAAGATTTCAGCAGTCTTCTAATTGGATTTCCTTTGTTCAAAATCTTTGAAAGATTTTCCATTGTCCTTTTCTGGGGTAAAATATATGTTCCTAGGATATAAAACTGGATTTTAAAAATCATGTTTCAACCAAAGGCAAGGCTAGTAGCTATTATTAATCCACTATTTCATGATACATGTATAAAAGTACATTTTTCATTATAATATTGTATATTATCCAATTTTCTTAAAACTGAAGGAAAATTTTTTTAATATAAATTCAGAGATTTCAACTTCATAATGCCATTATCTTTTTAACCTGCAGAAAGCAAAAGTAAAGTATATAAACAAATGCAAAAAGTAACTGTCCTCCAAGACAAGGCATTCTCCACCACCCCCAAACGGGAATAATTTCACAATATGTGTTTTTCATGCTCACAAATTTAAGAGGAATAAACTCTGTATTCATATACAGTTAGGTTCCAGCTTTATTGTTTCTTAACTATGTGACTTTGAACTAGAGGCTTAAGCTCTCTGGGTCTCAAGTTTCCCTTTTTAAAATGAGAACAATATCATGTCTCTAAAAATCCTATGTGTTTTAGTGATTTGATATGCAAAGGGATTTAGACTAGCTTGTCTACAGCACACAGAAAGTACAAAAGGTGTTACGAATAATGATTGTGACATAAAATGACAGGCAGTAAAAACTGTGAATCTTAGTTTAAAAAGCATGGTTTTTAAACTTTTTGCTGCTTCAGAATATGAAGCAGTGATATGAAACTTAAATGAACTGAAATGATATAATGCAATTATACTGTGACATCTAAAATTCTGAACCCAAGTTTGTGCCTGAGCTCCTACAAGCATGATGGCTTTCTTTGAGCAACAAGAACAACTGTTCTTGGGGTGAGCATCTCCTGTAAATCTGGACAGTGTTTACTGACACAAGATAAATTCAGTACCTGTTGTTGTTCAGTCACTAAGTCGTGTCTGACTCTTTGCCACTCCATGAACTGCAGCAGGGCAGGTTTCTCTGTCCTTCACTATCTCCTGGAGTTTGCTCAAACTCGTGTCCATTGAGTCCATGATGCCATCCAACCATCTCATCTTCTGTCGCCCCCTTCTCCTATCCTCAATGTTTCCCAGCATCAGGGTCTTTTCAAATGAGTGAGCGCTTCACATCAGATGGCCAAAGTATTGGAGCTTCAGGATCAGTCCTTCCAATGAATATTCAGGGTTGATTTCCTTTAGGGTTGACTGGTTTGATCTCCTTGCTGTCCAAGAGGCTCTTCAGAGTCTTCTCCAGCACCACAGTTAAAAGCATCAATTCTTCGGCACTCAGCCTTCTTTATGATCCAACTCTCACATCCATACATGGCTACTGGAAAAACCATAGCTTTGACTATATGGACCTTTGTCAGCAAAGTGATTTCTCTTTTTACTATGCTGTCTAGGTTCAAAATAGCTTTTCTTCCAAGGAGCAAGTGTCTTTTAATTTCATGGCTGCAGCCACTATCCACAGTGATTTAGGAGACAAAAAAATAAAATCTGCCACTGTTCCCACTTTTTCCCCATCTATTTGCCATGATCTTAGTTTTCTGAATGTTGAATTTTAAGCTAGTTTTTCACTCTCCTTTCACCTTCTTCAAGAGGCTCTTGAGTTCCTCTTCACTTTATGCCATTACAGTGGTATCATCTGTGTATCTGAGGCTGCTGCTATTTTTCCCAGCGATCTTGATTCCAGCTTGTCATTCATCTAGCCTGGCATTTCAGATGATGTACTCTTAATATAAGTTAAATAAACAGGGTGACAATATACAGCCTTAATGTACTCCTTTACCAATTTGGAACCAGTCTGTTGTTCCATGTCTGGTTCTAACTGTTGCTTTTTGGCCTGCATACAGGTTTCTCAGGAGGCAGGTCAGGTGGTCTGGTATTCCCATCTCTTTAAGAATTTTCCGCAGTTTGCTGTGATCCACACAAAGGCTTTGCTGCTGCTGCTACTGCTGCTAAGTCGCTTCAGTTGTGTCTGATTCTGTGCGACCTCAGAGACGGCAGCCCGCCAGGCTCCCCGTCCCTGGGATTCTCCAGGCAAGAACACTGGAGTGGGTTGCCATTTCCTTCTCCAATGCAGGAAAGAGAAGAGTGAAAGTGAAGTCACTCAGTCGTGTCCTATGGACTGCAGCCTACTAGGCTCTTCCGTCTATGGGATTTGCAAAGCAAGAGTACTGGTGTGGGTTGCCATTGCCTTCTCTGTCAAAGGCTTTAGTGTAGTCATTGAAGCAGAAGTAGATGTTTTTCTGGAATGCCCTTGCATCATTCCTTCCAAAGAAATCCCAAGGCTGATCTCCTTCAGAAAGGACTGGTTGGATCTCCTTGCAGTCCAAGGGACTCTCAAGATTCTTCTCCAACACCACAGTTCAAAAGCATCAATTCTTCGGCGCTCAGCCTTCTTCACAGTTCAACTCTCACATTCATACATGACTACTGGAAAAACCATAGTCTTGACTAGACAGACCTTAGCTGACAAAGTAATGTCTCTGCTTTTGAATATGCTATCTAGGTTGGTCATAACTTTTCTTCCAAGGAGTAAGCATCTTTTAATTTCATGGCTGCAGTCACCATCTGCAGTGATTTTGGAGCCCAAAATATAAAGTCTGACATTGTTTCCACTGTTTCTCCATCTATTTCCCATGAAGTGATGGGACTGGATGCCATGATCTTTGTTTTCTGAATGTTGAGCCTTAAGTCAACTTTTTTCGCTTTCCTCTTTCACTTTCATCAAGAGGCTCTTTAGCTCTTCTTCACTTTCTGCCATAAGGGTGGTATCATCTGCATATCTGAGGTTATTGATATTTCTCCCGGCAATCTTGATTCCAGCTTGTGTTTCTTCCAGTCCAGCGTTTCTCATGATGTACTCTGCATAGAAGTTAAATAAACAGGGTGACAATATACAGCCTTGACGTACTCCTTTTCCTATTTGGAACCAGTCTGTTGTTCCATGTCCAGTTCTAACTGTTGCTTCCTGACCTGCATACAGATTTCTCAAAAGGCAGGTTAGGTGGTCTGGTATTCCCATCTCTTTCAGAATTTTCCACAGTTTCTTGTGATCCACACAGTCAAAGGCTTTGGCATAGTCAATAAAGCAGAAGTAGATGTTTTTCTGGAACTCTCTTGCTTTTTCCATGATCCAGCAGATGTTGGCAATTTGATCTCTGGTTCCTCTGCCTTTTCTAAAACCAGCTTGAACATCTGGAAGTTCATGGTTCACTTATTGCTGAAGCCTGGCTTGGAGAATTTTGAGCATTACTTTACTAGCATGTGAGATGAGTGCAACTGTGCGGTAGTTTGAGCATTCCTTGGCATTGCCTCTCTTTGGAATTGGAATGAAAACTGACCTTTTCCAGTCCTGTGGCCACTGCTGAGTTTTCCAAATTTGCTGGCATATTGAGTGTAGCACTTTCACAGCATCATCTTTTAGGATTTGAAACAGCTCCACTGGAAGTCCATCTCCTCCACTAGGTTTGTTCGTAGTGATGCTTTCTAAGGCCCACTTGACTTCACATTCCAAGATGTCTGGCTCTAGATTAGTGATCACATCATCATGATTATCTGGGTCATGAAGATCTTTTTGTACAGTTCTTCCATGTATTCTTACCACCTCTTCTTAATATCTTCTGCTTCTGTTAGGTCCAGACCATTTCTGTCCTTTATCGAGCCCATCTTTGCATGAAATGTTCCCTTGGTATCTCTGATTTTCTTGAAGAGATCTCTAGTCTTTCCCATTCTGTTCTTTTCCTCTATTTCTTTGCAATTTAGTCACTTGTTTAATTGAAGCCCAAATGGCCTTTTAGATAGTATAATAATGTTTTTAAGCAGATGAGATTATTTTAAAATGGACATATGCTGAAATTATAGCCTCTTTCAAGAATGTGACACCATATGCAGTCAGTAATGAAATATACATTTCAGTTAGGTCAGATAGGGTCTATATTAACACAAATTTTAAGAAGAAAAAGAACATAGGGAGGGGGCGTGTGTGTACCTATGGCTGATTTATACTGATGTATGGCAAAAAGCATGATATTGTAAAGCAGTTATCCTTCAATTAAAAATAAATAAACTTTAAAAACCAGTAACAACCACAGGAGGTATCAACACCGTATTCCAACTGAGGTCCTACTGCTGCTGAAAATCTGAGGGTATGGAAAGCTCAAGAAGGCAAGTTTAAGAGGCGCCATGAAGGAAGAGGAGACTAGCAAGGAGAAATGAGAGGACACATCCCCCAAATCAACTCGAGATGAAAGAAAGTCAACAGTAAGCGTCGGAGTATGAATCTTAGTCCCTGGACCTGATAAGAAAGTGACTTAAAATAAATGGGCCTGGGAGCTCATGTACCCCTGTGGTGGATTCATGTCAGTGTATGGCAAAACCAATACAGTATTGTAAAGTAAAAAAATTTTTTTTTAAAAAGTTAAAAATAAATAAAGAAATAAAATGGGCCTGGAATTGGAACTTCCAAAACTTACGGTTGGTGGGACATAATCAGATTAACAGAGGAAGGAAAGATGCAACTTTAAAATGTGAGAACCTATTTGCAGGGCAGGAATAAAAACAGACACAGAAAATGGTCTTGTGGACATGGGAGGGTGGCAGGAGCGAGCAGGACGAATGGAGAGACTAGCACTGACATAGACACACCACCATGTGTAAAACAGAGAGCTAGTGGGAAGAAGCTGTGTAGCACAGGGAGCTCAGCTCGCTGCTCTGTGACGACCTGGACAGGTGGGACTGGGTGTGGAGGTAGGAGGGAGGTTCAGAAGAGAGGGGGTTATGTATCCTTAAAGTTGATTCATGTTGTTGCAGATCAGAAATTAACACAATATAGTAAAGCAATTCTCCTACAATTAAAAATGAATTTAAGATAAAAAGATAGGAAAAACATATACATATATAGCTGATTCACTTTTTTGTACAGCAAAAACTAATATAACATTGTAAAGCAATTATATTCCAATAAAAAGTAGAAAAACAAAAAAAATGAAATAAAGGGGAAAATATGAAGATGGAAAGGATAAAAAAGAACATAACACTAGCTTTCCTTTATGGATATATAATGGAATTATAGCCTTTTCAAGAACTATGCAGAGTAAATATTCTACAGAGAATCTACTTTGGTATATACAGGTATATTATACTAAATAAAATGTTTTTCTCACAAGTACTCTATTTAAATATATTCATAAATGCATAGTAAATCAGTTTTTAATATACTAATTTCAGTCTAGAACTATTATAAATTAAATTCAGACATAATTAAAGGGGGGACTTCAAACCTCGGGCAGTGATTCTTCATTTTTATTCCATGTAGCACATTTCTAATAAGTCCATAAAAACGCTATTCAAGATGCCCAAGGAAGAATCTAACCTGAGCACACAGATCATTTTCCATAGTCTTCCTGTTGGAGAACCTATATAAAATTTCAAGAAGATGGGCCTGAGGTAAGAATGTTGTGTCCAGCAGGCAAATTTACCCTAAATGGGTGCTTAAAGTGGTGCCTAAATTGGTACCTAATTGATAATGTGCCCACTAATCACCTGGGTTTCTTATTAAAGTGCAGACTCTAATTCAGTCAGCCTGGAGATGGCCCTGAGATTCTGCGTCTCCAGCAAGCTTGCAGGGAATGACGCTGATGATGCCCGCTTTAAGAAGGGAAGTCCTAAACCATAATCCATATCACAAGCAAGCAGAGAATGACATTTTACCTCCCCAAACTTCATCTTCTTGTTTAGACATATATAATGTAGAGATTTTGGCTGACTTGACATTTTACATTTCTGCAAACTGAAGTTCTATTTAGAATATGTTCATTGCCCTCAAAAAGAAGTGGCAGTGGCACGAGAAGCAAAGAGAAAGAAGAATTACTCTTTTCTTTAAATTTTTTTAAGTTAAAATATCATCTGAAAGGATAACATAAATCATCGAGAGCAGAGAAAAGCAAAAAGAAGGCTTCAGTAGGATAACCTTGAGTTAAAGAGCCACGGCAGGAGAGTAAAGGGCATTACAAAGGGAAGATGAATCAGTCCAGCCTCAGAGGTATCGCCGTCAGGGGTGGGGCTGGCCCAGCCTCCGTGGGTAACCTTGGTATGGGGTATGGGGTACGGGGAGATTAAGTCTTAAGTACTTCGAGCTCAAAGTATTCAGAGAGGCCTACAGTTGCCTAATCAAATTGCTCTTATGGCTTTGGATCAGCGTTACATTACCCCACAGGGAATTCAAGCACAACATCAACATGTATTTAAATGAACTTAGAAGGAAGCTTGCTGTCCCGTCTCCCGTTTTAATTAGATATGTCTTATATGAGAAGCATATACATGCAGACTCTGTGGCTTTCCTGGCAAGGCTACAGCCCTAAGTAAATCCACTACAGCATTATTTTGTTTGCTTTTTTCCCTTAATTAAGTTTTTAAAGTTTCCTTAGCTCTCTGTGTGGCTGCTTCAGCTTAGGCAGCCGGGTTTGTGGTGAAGGGTTAGGAGAGCACATACCAGCCTCCTAGTACGGCCCTTCCTCCTGTAGAGCTCAATGGGAAAGCAAGAGAGAAAAGAGGGCAAAACCTCCCAACTGTGCAATACATGCCCCCCGGAACACCCCTTATTTCACCTAAGAAAAGCCCATTATTTTCCAACCATATTGACAGAATGGGAGACACTCAAAACCCTTAACATCAAGTACATGGACAGCCTTCTAAGGCTTATAGAAAACAAGGACAGTGTCCAGTTTAGTGCCAATGTACTAGAATATTTCACTGGCCCCCGCGCTATCTTCACCATAGATCCCTGGCCTGGAGGCGCCTCTGCAGGCCAGTTTCAGAGGCGGTAATCACGGCTCAGCAAATGCACAGGACTCTGACTTCTTTCGTTCAAGCCCAGCCAGGAAGGCAAGGTCTGACAAATGGTCACAGGCTGAACAGCTGTCGGATTATTACCAGAAGGCTGAATGGCCTCAAAATGTCATGAATTTTTGTGTTTTTGTTGTGGATTTTGTTTTGAGTTTTAACATTAGATTTGAACACTGCTAAAACAGAGAGCAAAAATGAATATGTGTATAATATGAATTGTGTGTTGATATAGCAGGCTCTAAATGTGTGATTAAGTGAATGGTGACTCACATAAAATATAGGCATACATTTACATATCATGTTTATGTCTTAAGGCTAGAGCAGAGAAGAAGACTTAATAAATCTGTATGTGTGCGTGCTAAATCACTCCAGTAGTGTCAAACCCTTTGCGACCCCATGGACCGTAGCCTGCCAGGCTCCTCTGGCCACAGGATTCTCCAGGCAAGAATATGGAGTGGATTGCCATGCCCTCCTCCAGGAGATCTTTCCAAACAAGGGGTTGAACCCGTGTCTCTTACATGTCCTACATTGACAGGTGAGTTCTTTACCACTAGTGCCTCCTGGGAAGCCCATAAATCTATGCAGTATTATTTAACTTATGCTTCTGTTCTTCAGGTTATGCACTTGGTTTAAACAAATTAGAATTTACGCATGAACATAGATGTATATAGAAAAGAAGATGACAAGAAATATGAAAGTGTTAGTCCCTCAGTCATGTCCAACTCTTTGCAACCCCATGGACTGTAGCCCACCAAGCTCCTCTGTCCATGGAATTCTCCAGGCAAGAATACTGGAGTGGATAGCCATTTCCTTTTCCAGGGGATCTTCCCAATCCAGGGATCAAATCTAGGTCTCCTGAACTGCAGGCAGATTCTTTACCATCTGAGCCACCAGGGAAGCCCATGGAAGAAATATACTTACATGATAAAGGTGATTACCTTTGAAAGGTAAATTCTTTTCATTATGTGTTTCTTCTCCTCGCCCCCTACATTTCTGAGCCATTTAAAACAAAAGCAAGCAAACATAAAAGACTATTCCACAAGCAGAAGCATGATTAATGATTTCTCTTATTGATACTTGTTCCACAACTATTTTATATAGATTACTTAATTCAGTCATTCAACACAGTTTATTAGGAATCGCCTATGTCCCAGGCGCTGTGCTTGGCATGAGAATGCACTATTATACATATGTGTTTTTATCAAACAAGTATTAGCCAAATGCTCTTCACTAACCTATGGAAAGGTGTTAGAAATTTAGGCTCCGACTTACACCTGATCCTCTAATAAATTTCTCCTTATTCTCCACTATTCTTTATTTTTAAAATTTTTAATTGGAGGATAATTCCTTTACAATTGTTATGTTGGTTTCTCCTGTACAACAATGCAAATCAGCCATATATATGCGTGTGTCTGTATATATATATATCCCCTTGCTCTAAAGCCTCCCTCTCCACCATTTCTTAATGTCCCAGAGAGCAGACTCACTCTAAGGAAACTTTTTTTATCACTTTGTTCTAATTTTTAGTGAAAGTAATGTCACTTGATCCTGCCCATGTAACTGCCTTTAGCCATGAGAAAACACAAACGTACAGGCCTCGTGTCCATCTTTCTGTGGCTTTGTGCCAAGGACCAGTAATGGTTCAGCAGTCCCCACACCCTTTGAGGTAGGGGCATGCTTGAAGAGACGGCCTGTGGACTCCCTGCTCCTCTCCCTTCTGAAGACACTCATATTTAGGAAGCCCCCAACGAAGGCTCTGTGAGACCAGGCTCATCAAACAGGATAAACAAAAACTGATTAAACGCTCAAAGACCAAAGTCTGGAAAAGATGCTTAGCTAGTTAAATATAGATCTTCAAAATGGAACTTTTGTGTATGCCCCAGGTTCCAGAAGAAACCACTGTGATTAACAACTTCCAGCTAACATTTAAATTCTAATGTAGCTAAGTGGTATGCCTTCGCTGTCTAGGTGTAGCGTGTTATTTAAAAACATCTGCTGCCAAGCCCACCCTGCTGCTTTCCACAACAGACAGCATATGAAAAAATTTCTTGAACGGGCATTCATGGTCCTTCATACACTGATGACAACTCTTGTTCCTCACACTCTGTGTCTGCAAAACCTTTCACTCTAGTCAATTGGCATAACTAGCGAGTCTTAGAATATGCCTCTCTCTTCCCCCTGTCTCTTAATCTCAAAAGATTTTTTTCTCCATTCTATCCATTCTTCAGGGGACATTTATTTCTTAATGAGGATGTCTTAAGAGAAACTCTCTAAGAGGACCTGAACCTCCAGATTGCCCCCTATCCTTGGACTCCACTGTGCTTCTCTCCATAGAGCTCATGAGGCCATTAGTGGGACTAAGGGGAAAATGGCTGGGATTGAGTGAGATGGTCAGGTCAGTCCCCAGTCCACACACTCTCAGAGCATCTTCTCTCGCCAGCTCCTTACCACTCAGTACTGCTGTTTTTGGTTTTGCTTTTCTTTAGCCTGCATAAGACAGCCCATCTAATAGCGAGCTTAGATGGATCTTCAATGGGATGTAGGGTCCTTTTGTGTTACAGAGCATGTGATGAGTAACCAAAGAAATGTTAAATAATCATTTTATAAACTCATGCTTCTTTAACTTTTTAAGACTGAGTCTACTCATCCAAGTAGACTTCGTGTTCTTTGGAGACAAGTATCATCTCATACTCCTTTTATCTCTCAGGTTCCCAAGGCAACACTCTGCATATCTGTGGTACTCAACAGATTAGTGCTTCTTGATGTTTTTATTCAATACTATCAATGACAAATTGCCCCATAGAAATACGCATGACAGTTTTCACAGAACTAGACAACTAATCCTAAAGTTTATATGGAGCCATGAAAGACTACGTTTATATGGAATGATGAAACAATAGAATGAGAAAGACTAAAGATCTTGTCAAGAAAATTAGAGATACCAAAGGAACATTTCATGCAAAGATGGGCTCCATAAAGGACAGAAATGGTATGGACCTAACAGAAGCAGAAGATATTAAGAAGAGGTGGCAAGAATACATGGAAGAACTGCACAAAAAGATCTTACTGACCCAGATAATGATAATATGATCATTCACCTAGAGCCAGACATCCTGGAATGTGAGGTCAAGTGGGCCTTAGGAAGCATCACTACGAACAAAGCTAGTGGAGGTGATGGAATTACAGTTAAGCTACTTCAAATCCTAAAAGATGATGCTGTGAAAGTGCTACACTCAATATGCCAGCAAATTTGGAAAACTCAGCAGTGGCCACAGGACTGGAAAAGGTCAGTTTTCATTCCAATTCCAAAGAGAGGCAATGCCAAAGAATGTTTAAGCTACTGCACAATTGCAATCATTTCACATGCGGGCAAAGTAATGGTCAAAATTCTCCAAGCCAGGCTTCAGCAATAAGTGAACCATGAACTTCCAGATGTTCAAGCTGGTTTTAGAAAAGGCAGAGGAACCAGAGATCAAATTGCCAACATCCGCTGGATCATGGAAAAAGCAAGAAAGTTCCAGAAAAACATCTACTTCTGCTATATTGACTATGCCAAAGCCTTTGACTGTGTGGATCGCAACAAACTGTGGAAAACTCTGAAAGAGATGGGAATACCAGACCACCTGACCTACCTCCTGAGAAATCTGTATGCAGGTCAGGAAGCAACAGTTAGAACTGGACATGGAACAACAGACTGTTTCCAAATTGGGAAAGGAGTACGTCAAGGCTATATATTGTCACACTTATTTTACTTATATGGAGAGTACATCATGAGAAATGCTGGGCTGGATGAAGCACAAGCTGGAATCAAGACTTCTGGGAGAAATATCAATAACCTCAGATATGCAGATGACACCACCCTTATGGCAGAAAGTGAAGAACTAAAAAGCCTCTGGATGAAAGTGAAAGAGGAGAGTGAAAAAGTTGGGTTAAAACTCAAAATTCAGAAAACTAAGATCATGGCATTTGGTCCTATCACTTCATGGCAAATAGATGGGGAAACAATTAAAATTGTAACAGACTGTATTTTGGGGGCTCTAAAATCACTGCAGATGGTGACTGAAGCCATTAAATTAAAAAATGCTTGCTCCTTGAAAGAAAAGCTATGAACAACCTAAACAGCATATTAAAAAGCAGAGACATTGCCTTGCCAACAAAAGTCCATCTAGTCAAAGCTATGGTTTTTCCAGTAGTTATGTATGGATGTGAGAGTTGGACTATAAAGAAATCTGAGCACTGAAGAATTGATGCTTTTGAACTGTGATGCTGGAGAAGACTCTTGAGAGTCCTTTGGTGCAAGGAGATCCAACCAGTCCATTCTAAAGATCAGTCCTGGGTGTTCATTAGAAGGACTGATGTTGAAGCTGAAGCTCCAATACTTTGGCCACCTCATGCAAAGACTGATTCATTGGAAAAGACCCTGATGCTGGGAAAGATTGAAGGCAGGAGGATACGGGGACAACAGAGGATGAGCTGGTTGAATGGCCTCACCAACTTGATGGACATGAGTTCGAGCAGGCTCCGGGAGTTGGTGATGGACAGGGAAACCTGGAGTGCTGCAGTCCATGAGGTTGCAAAGAGCTGGATATGACTGAGTGACTGAACTGATGAAAGAGTCAGAAATGCCAAAGCCATTCTGAGGAAAAAGAACAAAGCAGGAGGCATAACTCTCCCAAACTTCAGACAGTACTACAAAGTTACAGAAGTCAAAACAGTGTGGTATGGGCACAAAAACAGACACATGGATCAATGGGTCAGATTGTAGAGACCAAATATAAACTCACACACCTGTGAACAATCAATCTTTGACAAAGGAGGCAAGAATATTTAATGAAGAAAAGACAGTCTCTGTAGCAAGTAATGTTGGGAAAGCTGGAGTGCCACATCTGAATCAATGAGGATAGAACACTTCCTCACATCATACAGAAAAGTAAATGCAAGATGGCTTAAAGATTTACACATGACACGACTCCATAAAACTCCAAGAAGAGACAAAAGGCAAAATACTCTGTGACATAAATCGTACCAATGTTTTCTTAGCTCAGTCTCCCAAAGCAATAGAAATAAAAACAAAAATAAACGAATGTGACATAATCAAACTTATAAGCTTTTGCATAGCAAACTTGCAAACAATGTGATCAACAAGGGCCTAATGTCCAAAATATACAAACAGCTCAAACAATTCAAATAACCAGAAAAAAAAATCAAAATGTGAGCAGAAGACCTAAACAGACATTTCTCCAAAGAAGACACACAGGTGGCCAATAGGAAAAGACGCTCATCACTGCTAATCATTCGAGAATTGCAAATCAAAACCACGATGAGGTATCACCTCACACCTGTCAGAATGGCCATCATCAAAAAGTCTAATAAATGCTGAAGAGTGTGTGGAGAAAAAACAGCCCTCTCACACTACTGGTGGGAATGTCAACTGGTGGAGCCACTATGGAAACCAGTATATAGCTTCCTTGGAAAACTAAAAATAGAGTTGCCATATGACCTAGCCATCCTACTTTGGGGCATATATCCAGACAAAACTATAATTCTAAAAGATATATGCACCTTTATGCTCATACCAGCATTAATTACAATAGACAAGGCATAGAAACAATCTAAATGTCCATCAACAGATGAATAGATAAAGAAGATGTAGGGTGTGTGTGTGTGTGTGTGTGTGTGTGTGTGTGATGGAATATTACTCAGCCATTAAAAGTAATGAAATCAGGCCAGTTGCAGCAACATGGATAGACCTAGAGATTTATCATACTAAGCTAAGTAAGTTGGAAAGAGAAAGACAAATACCATGTATCACTTATATGCTGAACCTAAAATGTGACACAAATGAACATATATATAAAACAAAGCAGACTCACAGATATAGAAAACAGACTTCTGGTTGCCAAGATGGTTAGGGCTGGGGAAGGAGGGATTGGGAGTTGGGGATTAGCAGATGCAAAGTATTATACACAGAATGGATAAACAACAAGTTTCTACCATACAGCACAGGGAACTATATTCAATATCCTATGATAAGCCATTATAGAAAAGAATATGTGTGTGTGTGTGTATAACTGAGCCACTTTACAGCAGAAATTAAACACAACATTGTAAATCAATTATACTTCAATACAGTTTAAAAAAAAAAAGAAATACCACAAAGTAAAAAACAAAAATCCCTCATAAATCTGGAGCTAATCAGCTATCTGGCTTCACTCCTTTTGGACCCTCAGCCAGCCAGAGCCCTTTACAGTCTCAATACATTCAAATTATACATGGTTGCAGCAGGTCAGGTGAGAATGAAGAGGGCACAGTATCTTCATTGTAAGCATACCTGCTACCAGCATTTCTACGTGGACTCTGCAGCTCCATGATAATTTTGCGGCAGAGACTATTTATTGCCCCTAATTCTATCCTCACTTTTCCCTTTTAGAAATCTCACATTGTAACTGGACACCGAGTTGCCAAGCTGACATCATACTGTCTTGTCCTCCTTACAGTTAGGGAGAGGCACATGCCTAGATTCCAGCTAGGACACAATTTCAGATACAGCACCCACCCAGATTGCTGAAACACTTGCGCTGAACCCCTGGGATGCCATGTGAAGAGGTTCTGCCCTGAGGCTGCCGTGCTGTAAAGAAGCCCAAACTAAACCTACACAGCGAGTCCACCTGGAAAGGCCTCCAGGACTATAGCAAGGGACAGATGACTGGTTAGCTTCCAGATGTTCTAATCTTCTACTATTCCAGTTCCAACCACTGTCTAACTACAATCAGATGAGAAATTCTGAGCCAGAAACTACCTAGCCGAGCCCTTCTTGAATTGCTATCCCACAAAACCCACAAAATATTATAAACTATGTTGTTATTTTAAGCCACCAACTTTTGGGGTAGTTTGTTACACAGCATAGATGACTAGAACAGTCATCAAAAGTACAGGGCTCACTACCTAATTCTGCTGGGCCCCTGAGGGGAAGAGATTTTCTGGCCAGAAGCCTTGCAGCCTTGCTGCCTGAGAATTTTCACATACAGACCACAGAGTTTAGAGGTAAGATACTTAGTCTTTACCCTTTTTTGCTCCAACTTGCCTAAAGAGGATGGATTTAAGCAATCCACCCAAGTTTTTTGATTCCACATCTACGAAGAGCCTAAGGAGCTTTATGAAGGCATCTCCACCAACTCAAATAGAGTCAATGGACCCCCGTTCAATTCAATGTCAGTTACCTTCTGATTACAGATGGACGGCACAAGCCCTTCCCATCCTAAAGGCTGCTTCCCATCCTAAATCTCTATTCTGCAGCTTCACAGTGGGGCTTCCCCAGTGGCTCAGTGGTGAAGAATCCTGCCAATGCAGGAGAGATGGGTTCAGTCCCTGGGCTGGGAAGACCCCTTGGAGAAGGAAATGGCACCCCACTCCAGTATTCTTGCCTGGAGAATCCCATGGACAGAGGAGTCTGGCAGGCTACAGTCCATGGAGCTGCAAAGAGTCAGACACGACTGAAGCACTAAACAACACCAAACTCTACAGCAGCAGCCCCCAGGAGTTTGCAGTAGGGGGAAACAGCAGAATAAGTCTTCTCTCTAAAAGACTCTTTTTCTCGGCTTTGCTCTCTGTGAGCTATCAGGGAATACACATGGTCAGGATCATTTCTTCCAGCATCACACTTTTTTCAAAATTCCTCTTTGGGCAGCCAGCAAGTCTCTTATAATCCCTCCGGAAATAGTTCTTTTTCACTGAGAATAATCACCCTGCCAAAGAGGAAGGGAAGGACACATTACAGTGTCCCAGGAAAGCCTTGTCTGAGGCCATCGTTTAATGCCAGTCCTAGCGTGGTATGGGGACTACTGAAGGAAAATAGTGCTTTGATATAGAAATCAAGGTCTGTGGCTTCCCAGCACGGCTGGCCAGCCAACCAGGTGGGCAGCAACTGCGGGGACAGTTCTCAGTGTAGGTTGCTTCTAATGTTCAATGGTTAAAGAAAACTATTGAAAATTAATTATTTTCACTGTATATTTCAATATTTATCCTGCCCATAGCCAGACAGAAGCAGAACCAGAAATAGCTGCTACCCTAACAGCTAATATTGAGACTACTTTCTGAAAGATATATGTCTATACTTCTACACATATGCAAAATGAATCATTCAATCATTATAATTTTTGAGTAAAATTCTTGAACAAGCTATTTATTAACAGTAAGGCCAGCCAAGCTCAATATTTTTGAAAAAAGAAAGATGGGCACAGATCATTGATACTGCACTAATTAGGATTCTGGAAAGTTAATTAAAAACTTATGCTGAATCAGAGAAAATGATTTTGATTGCATGAATATAACTGATAACATCCCATAGAAAGATATAAAGGTAGAAAAACAGGCTGTATTTCATAGGCTATATTTTGAGTAACATTTTCCTCATTTTTAAAATCACTTTCCACAACCCCTTTTTTGCCAGAGTAGGGACACAAAGAAATTTTGTTTCTGGCTTCAATTTTTGAAAATCTAATGTGAAGCAAAACTTGATGCTAAAGGCTACTTTGCCTCTCATTTTTAAAAGTATTAAAAAATACTAATTGTTGGACATATGAAAAAATATGTTTTTGAAAAGATTAATGGATTCAAAGCAATTTTTAATCAGCCTTTTTCCTACGATGATAATTCTTAAGTGTCTCAGGCTTTTTAATGGAAGCTTTCAGAGCTGAAGCCTGAGTCACCTAATTTCTGTTAACAGATCTGTCCTGGCTTCTTATTGGCATTTATTCTTATGCCACCCACGTAGAACTCCAAATGTGGCTCCAAGGACTGCTGAGCTGTGAACACTCTATTTGTGTAATTCTGCCAGTGACCACCCTTAAACCTCAGAAGAATCAAAGGAAAGCAAAGATATGCTGAAATGTTAAAAAAATTTTTTTGAGCACACCAGCAAGAATGTGAGTTCTCCTATACTGTACCCTGTCAAAAGGGCTCCTAAGGGTCAGGACCACCAATGCACAGCTTTTAGCTGTGAGGGCACGGTCTGTGGCAAAGTTGTATATGCATCTGTACCAGCCTGCCCAAGGCTCCACACAGAAGCCATGACCAACCACAGCTGGGAGAGGAAACCCTCAGCTGGTGCACAGAATAGGTGAATTGTGAGCCCTGGGTCCAAATGCCTTCTTTTACCTTTCTCTTCCTTAAATAGGTGTGTGTGTGTGTGTGTGTGTGTGTGTGTGTGTGTGTGTGTGTGAGCGTGCGTGCACTTATGTATTTGTACCTTAAAGCAGAATAAAAAGACATCAGACAGTAAGGCTTTCCCACTCAGCAACTATGGATTGGGCAAAAGCTAAACAAAAAGAATATAGTAGTCATTTGAACTTTATGTATCAACTTTCTTGCCAACATCACTAACAATAAAAGCTTTGTTTCATTTTGATTTCAATTTGTAATTTCAGTTTTATTCAGAGCTCTTGAATTAAAGTGAGGGTAACATCAGTTAATTATAAGTTAATTTTGACATAATCTGGAATAAATTAGATGATTGCTTGGTTCACATAAATATATTGTAATCATAAATTGAGACCTTGGACTTTGAAGGAAGCTTTGAAATTATTTCCTATCTAAACCTGTCATTTTAGAGATGAAAAAAATACAGAGGTCCATTGTGATTAAGTGACCTTCCCAAGGTCGTACAGCTAATTAGAAGTTGAGTAAGAACTAGATTCCATGTCTCCAGCTTCCCCATCTGCTGTTTGTTTTTTCCATTACATCCCAACTTTTGATTAGTTCTAGTAAGAGGTAGCAGTGACCTGGATTAAACAAAATAGCAAATCAACTCGGTATTCCTTTTCCTTGTTCTTGGGCTTCTTCAAATTTTTTTGGCTGCACTGGGTCTTTACTGTGGCCCATGCTTTCTCTAGTTACAGCAAGGGGGTGCTTCTCTAGTTGTGGCATGCACGGTTAGTTGCCCCACGGATGTGGAATCTTAGCTCCCCACCCAGGGATCAAACCTATGTCCTCTGCTCTGGAAGGCGGACTCTAAACCCCTGGACCACTAGGGAAGTCCCTGGGGTTGTTTTGATTTGTTTGTTTAATTATTTTTATATCCTGTGAAGTATCTAACACAGTACAGGTTTTCAGCAAAAATATGTTCAGTTACATTCACAGGATAATTGGGGGATATAAACTGAGATAGCTTTTGAGGTGCAGCAAATTAATTTTAATATTAGTATTATAAATGGTGAAGGAAGGCTGCCAGCCAGATGGAGAATGATGGAAGAAGCTGATCTGGAATTTACATTTTCCATTTCTATACCACAAAGAATATACTTCATGGAGGCCACAGAGATTTAACAGAAAAACTACAGACAGCAGTATTACTTATATAATGTGAACAAATCATTCCTTTTTCTCATTATCCTTCTCAATAATTGCTCATAAATCACATTCTAACAGAAATAACTCTCATAATCTGTTCTTCTTTCTCAGATACACCCTAAGTCATCTCTCCATTGTGTACAGTACAACTAGCTCTGAGCTTATGAAAATTCAAAGTAGGCTGCTAATTTAACTTGCAGCAGAAGAGGTATCATATATTATAAAAAGCTTGTGACCTGGGATTTTCAGATGTTTTCTCATCCTGACCTGTCAATAATAAGCTGTGTGACTCTATACCAGTAGTGCAAATCCAATGGGATCTCCCATCTTCCTTCCAACTTTAAAATCCTAAGACTCAATATCCTTTCTTAAGGAATCATAAATATTTCTCTAAGACTAGGCTTGAGTTTGGTGTTCTAAAGAAGGGAACTACCTCTTTTGGAGAGAGAAAACTACAAACACACCATCTTGCCACCACCATACATAGAAGACTCAGTTCACATGTTAGGCAATGAGGAGGTGATGATGACAGGCAAGGGATTACAGAAGTGTAAACCAGGGTGTCTGTCCTCCAAGGCGTTAACAAGCCAGCAGGGGAAGCAGAACCTTCAGTGTAAGAAAATAACAGGTAATATCCACACTGTCTTGAACACCTAAGGATCTAATTGGTGTCCAGTTGGTTTCACTAGGGCTATATTTTTTAATAAGTACTGAATTAGGTTATAGAATCTTGAATGCCACAAGCGTACAGAGAGACAGAAACGTGACCCAGGCTGGGACCACATATCCTGAAACTGGAAGGCTGCGGCAAGATTACCTCACCCAGGTGCCTCCCGCAAAAAAGTCAAGGCTGTGAAACCAGCGCACACAGGCCCAGGTGCTGGAAGGGCCCCACAGCTGGGGTTTAACGCTCTGTGGCTGCCGTCTTGAAAGTCTTAGTAATGTTATCTTTGGATGTGGATTTCGTGAGTGAAGTCCGGTGGGGCAACGGAGCATGCGCCAGGATCCTGCGCCTCCGCTCCAGTGTGATCCCGCCCCCCGCATCTCCCCAGAACGGGTTCTCAGGCGTCTGCTGTTCCCCACCCCGCAACCACACTCCCCTCACCAGGCAGTCCCACCTGCCGCTTCGTGCCTCAGGACGGCTGCCACCCTCGCCACTGGCAAGAGCCTGGGCTCAGCAGGAACTGGCGCGATGGCGGTGGGCATTGCATCTGCGGGCAGCGAGCACGCCAGAGTCGGTATCTGGGCGCGGGCGAGCCTGCGCTACCCCGGTGCAGATCCGAGGCACATGCCAGCCCTGTGGTTTAAAGCTCTCAGGGGTCATCCTTCTGCTCTGGCCTCAGCTTCCCTAGCGTGCTAAGTTGTTCAGTCACGTTCGACTCTTTGCGACCCCACGGACTGTAGCCAGCTGGGCTCCTCTGTCCATGGGATTCGCCAGGCAAGAATACCGGAGCGGGTTGCCATTTCCTTCTCCAGTGGATCTTCCCAACCCAGGGATCGAACCTGTGTCTCTTACCTCTCTCGCACTGGCATGTAGGTTCTTTACCACTAGCGCCACCTGGGAAGCCCCAGCTTTCCTCGTCAAAGTGAAAGTTGCTCAGTCCAACTCTTTGCGGCCCCATGGACTATATAGTCCATGGCATTCTCCAGGCCAGAATACCGGAGTGGGTAACCGTTCTCTTCTCCCTGGGATCTTCCCAACCCAGGGGTTGAAGCCAGGTCTCCCTCACTGTAGGTGGATTCTTTACCCCTGAGCCATCGGGGAAGCCCAAGACCCCGCCCCCAACTGCGGCCGCTGGCCTGCGTCCTGGGCTGTCAGGAGCAGAAGGTGATAACTGTCAGGCTTTGGGAGGCGGTGAGGGGCTGCACTCACCCCCACAAGTACCCCCAGCTCCTGTCTGGGGGTCCTCTCTTCCTCCTTGCACTCTGCCTGAGTACTGCTGGTATTTATCTCTTCTGGCCTCTAGGAACCAGGAAATATCTCCCCTTCATTTTTATACTGTGCTCTGATATTTGTATTTAAAATTGGCACTGCATAGTATAAAGGAGGGCTTCCCCAGTGGCTCAGATGGTAAAGAATCTGCCTGCAATGCAGGAGATACAGGTTCGATCCCTGGGCTGGGAAGATACCCTGGAGAAGGGAATGGCAACCTGCTCCCGTATATGTGCCTGGAGAATTCCATGGACAGAGCAGCCTGGTGGGCTACAGTCCATGGAATCACAAAGAGTGAACACTGGGCGAAGTTCACTCACTGAATATAAAGACAAGTGGGAATACTCATTTAATATCTAATTTAATATCTCTTTTTTCTCTACTTAGAATGACATTAAAAAGCAAATTAAAAAAAAAAAAAAACACCATGGCAAGGTCAAGAGAGAGGATGGTAAAAGGGAAATACTTATTGTATACCTGTAAGAGCAGTTTTCCACCTGCTTTCCAAACAAGGGCTCCACACTTTTATCATGCAAAGTATGCAGTCTGAAAGAGTTTTTTATTATGTAGGCTATTAGGTATGTATTACGTACAAGGTTTGTATTACAGGTTACACAGATGGTGACTGCAGCCATGAAATTAAAAGACGCTTACTCCTTGGAAGGAAAGTTATGACCAACCTAGACAGCATATTCAAAAGCAGATACATTACTTTGCCAACAAAGGTCCATCTAGTCAAGGCTATGGTTTTTCCTGTGGTCATGTATGGATGTGAGAGTTGGACTGTGAAGAAAGCTGAGCACCAAAGAATTGATGCTTTTGAACTGTGGTGTTGGAGAAGACTCTTGAGAGTCCCTTGGACTGCAAGGAGATCCAACCAGTCCATTCTGAAGAAGATCAGCCCTGGGTATTCTTTGGAAGGACTGATGCTAAAGCTGAAACTCCAGTACTTTGGCCACCTCATGCGAAGAGTTGACTCACTGGAAAAGACTTTGATGCTGGGAGGGACTGGGGGCAGGAGGAGAAGGGGACGACAGAGGATGAGATGGCTGGATGGCATCACTGACTCGATGGATGTGAGTTTGAGTGAACTCCGGGAGATGGTGATGGACAGGGAGGCCTGGTGTGCTGCAATTCACGTGGTCACAAAGAATCGGATACAACTCAGCGACTGAACTGAAATGAACTGAACAGGTTACACAATCAGAAAGAGCTGTTTTCTCACCAAGAGAGAAATGCTGCCCTAAAAATTTTGCTGACTTGCAGTGACGTGTCTATCCTTTCAAGAGGTTGACAGATTTCCACCAACCTCTAATCTCCTGATCCTCTTTATTTTTATTTGTTTATTACTGCCTCTGCCCATCTCCATGAAGACTCCTTGAGCTTCCAGAAAACTTTAGTGTTAAGGTCTGATGCTTGGGAACAGTTGCTCCACTACTGCTAATACACACTTTTGTCAACCATTTTAAGGCAAAACTACTCCCTAAGTACAAACTGAATGGCAGCAGAGAGACCCTGGGAGAATAAACAGCATCTATGCACAATATGCTGAATGTGGGCAAGCTGAGGCTGGAGGCCTTTGGCCTAAGACTCTACTAAGTACTACTGGCTGAAACAGCATACCAAAGCTTGGAATGTGTGGGGAAAGATATTTAAAGTGCACAACAGCTGTTGTTTTATATATATATATATATATATTTTTTTTTTTTAAGGCAAAATATCAGAGACAAATTATATTATTTGTTCAGTTGCTAAATTGTGTTCAACTCTGCAATCCCATGGACGGTAGCATGCCAGCCTCCTCTGTCCTCCACTATCTCCTGGAGTTGACTCAAATTCATGGCTGTTGAGTCAGCGACAGTCTCTAACCATCTCATATTCTATCATAATATCTCAAATCATATAGCAAATCAATTATAACCGTAATATAAATGACACTTAGGGACTATGAGAGTACATTTTTTTTATTCTGCTTTCTTCACTTGACCTTAAAATGTCAAATGTATCCACTTTAATTTACTTAATATTTTCTTATTTTTGGACAATAATTGTTTGTGGTTTTGTGTCTCAAATTCTTCAATATCTAGAATTATTTTTTTAGAACAGGTTCCCAGACAAAGAATATGATACTGACAAAGAATATTAATAAGTATTTTCAATTGTTTTCAAAAGACATTACAACAGACATTATGGAAAACAGTATATGATTCAGCAATTTCACTCCTAGGTATTTATACAAAGAAAATAACAACACTAATTCGAAAAGATATATGCATCCTATGTTTAGTGCAGCATTATTTACAATGGTCAAAATGTGGAAGCAACCTCAGTGTCCATCAACAGATGAAAGGATAAAGATGTTATATATATACAATGGACTATTATACAATCATAAAAAAGAATGAAATTCTGCCATTTGTGACAACATGGCTGGACCTGGAAAGTATTATGTTCAGTGAAGTAAGGTCTTAGAAAGACATACTGTATGATTTCACTTATCTGTAAAATCTACATAACTAAACAGAAATGGAGTCGTAGATAGAGAGAACAAACAGGTGGGTCAGAGGGGAGGAAGCTGGGGAGGGGACAAAATAGATTTGGGAGACTAAGAGGTACAGATTTACAGTTACAAAATAAATGAGTCCTGGGTATGGAAAAAAATCACTGAAATTTCTACCTTAAAAACTTATGTCTCTTTACAAAAATGAAGAGACTATGACGGCAAAGGTGGGCAATACTAGCTTTAGGCTTACCTCCTACTAGCATAGCAGTGCCAGCTCGAAGAGCCTTTCTTTCCCAAAGTGACTATCACTGGCCTGGATAGGGTGACAGACACAGAGCCAGTCACCATGGGTAAGGAATAGAGTGAAATCGCGGAGAAGGCAATGGCACCCCACTCCAGTACTCTTACCTGAAAAATTCCATGGACAGAGGAGCCTGGTGGGCTGCAGTCCATGGGGTCACGAAGAGTCAGACACGACTGAGCGACTGAGCGACTTCACTTTCACTTTTCACTTTCATGCACTGGAGAAGGCAATGGCAACCCACTCCAGTGTTCTTGCCTGGAGAATCTCAGGGACAGGGGAGCCTGGTGGGCTGCCGTCTATGGGGTTGCACAGAGTCGGACACGACTGAAGCAACTTAGCAGCAGCAGTTCATCTGTGAGGCCTGGACCATGTGCCAATCATAATGCCAAGGGATGGAGTCAATCCAGCTGAAAATCACACAGTCCCTAACTCCAGACCTCATGGCACATAGCATACGTGTATTTCCATGCCTTCAACTGGGTAAATGCTCCTAGGCTAAAGGGAATTGGGGAACAAATAATCACAAAGTGGTCATTTATAACAAGCAGAATTTACTTGCAGGTGATCAATTACCAAGTGCTTTACTGCCCACAGACAAAAACTAATGCTCCCTTTTAGAACTAGGCAACTGCTAAAAGCAAGCATTGGGCTAGATCTATTGTGCACAGTATTCTATGAAAACATCAAGTTGTATCCTTAATGCATGCCCAGACAAACTTCCTTTGGCACACCAGTCATTATTATCTTTTCCTCTGAGTGAAATTTGTCTGGCATGAAATTCAACAATAAAAACCTTTGTAAAAAAATAATAATGGAAAACTATCTCTTGAAAATAGATACACTTTCCAGCTTACAGGGTTCAGATATATATATAAACCATGAGAAGCTGACTGACGTGAATTTGTTCAACAATGCAGGGAAGTATATAATAAAAGAATCCTCTCAAAGTGTAAACAAAAGGACCCTGTTACATAAGATGCATGCGTGCTCAGTCGTGTCCCACTCTTTGCGACCCCATAGATTGCAGCCCACCAGGCTCCTCTGTCTATGTAATTCTCTAGGCAAGAATACTAAAGCGGATTGCCATGCCCTCCTCCAGGGGATCTTCCCGACTCAAGGACCGAACCCGGGGGTCTCCTGCACCTCCTGCACTGGCAGGTGGATTCTTTACAATTGCACTACCTAGGAAATCCTACATAAGATGACTTCTTATTCTGTCTGAATAATCACACATTTTTCCGTTTTGATCACAAAGAGACAAGGTACCACCAAGCATCAGTTCAGATTGACTTTTGTTGGCCCTGAAATGTAAGTTAGTATTATATTCTTCCCCTTGATTTTTCACTGCCCCTTTCATTGCTGGGGAGAAAAGTGGGAAAGGGGTACACAAGTTATGCTAAGTAACTTGTCTGAAGTAACACAGACAATCACTAACAGAACCAAAAACCAAAATCCTGTTTCCTCTAGTCTAATCCACTAAATCCTTCCAACAAGCATCACGACCTCAGCAGCTGGATCTTTCTGGGTGTGTGTTCCAATGGCAAGCAATCAGGCAAGCTGTAAATGCCACCAGCAAGTGCTAAATATGAACTTGTGAGCACCCAGAGCTGAACCCAAATCCCTGCTCTAAACACTCTGTAGTCAATCCATTTTTCACATATTTCCCTCAGTTCCCCTGGATAGTATTACACGTCTGGAAAGAGAGTTGGTTGGAAAACTTGGCATCAACTGTGCAAATAAAATGAAATGAATAAGTTTTTCTTTAAAGAGAGTTTATTTCTTCAAAACACCAGCTCAGAAGCTGTGGAAGCAGCCGTATTTAATTAAACAAATGCTAAGAAACCTCATGTTTTCAGCAGAGCAGACATGGGTTTTGCCATCTGTCTTTTGCAGAGTCTCCACATAGTAAATGTGGTAAAAAGAAATCATGATTTCTTTTCTGACAAACATTTTTCATGAAAATTGTCATCAACTACTGTCAATAAGAACAAAATATGACAAAACAGAGGTAAAAGGAGTAGAATTTTCAAGCAGGTTATAGAAAAGGTCCTGATTTCTGCGATACGCTGTCCGTTTCCTCATTCAAAATGTATACATAGTTGTTATCCATTCCAAAATAAAGAACATTTTTTAAAAAATGGGAGCGTTTAGACAGATAGATGAACATGTGCTGATTCTGAAGATAGCGAGGTACCTGGAAGTGCCTTGAAAACCCTTAGTTAAGAAAAATGAAGAAAAATGAGACACCACAGCTGCTATCACACAGTATAAAGCAAGCTGAGAACCAACAAGGTGACAAGACTCGTTTTTCATCTTAGATAAAGCACTAAACATGTGCAGATCTTCTCTTTTGTATTTGCAGAGTTGTAATAATAATAATGTTACTCATACTCAGATGGCTATTTTATGGTATGGGTTAAGAGGATTTTAAAGCGAATACTGCATAGCATTACTATAGTCATTTCAGATTCTCACTTCTAAAATTACCTACAATGTAGAATCCTATAAGTCCCACATCTCTCTTTTTAAAAAAATTAATGTATTTATTTTACTTGGAGGCTAATTACTTTACAATATTGACACTGACATGAATCAGCCATGGGTGCACATGTGTTCCCTATCCTGACCCCTCTCCCACCTCCCTCCCCCCACCCCTCCCTCAGGGTCATCCCAGTGCACCAGCCCTGAGCACCCTGTCTCATGCATCGAACCTGGACTGGCGATCTGTTTCACATAAGGTAATATACATGTTTCAGTGCTATTCTCTCAAATCTTCCCACCCTTGCCTTCGCCCACAGAGTCCAAAAGACTGTTCTATACATCTGTGTCTCTTTTGCTGTTTCATATATAGAATTTAGAAAGATGGTAATGATGACCACATATATCTCTTGAATCCACATATTTATCTTCATTTCCATAATCATTACCCTAATTTAAAATGACTTGATCTCACATCAAGACTGCTTTAACACTCTCCAAACACATATTTCTGCCTGCTTTCTTGCTAAGAGTTGACTCCAGGTCCTGAAAAAGTATGGTTCTGTCTTCCAAATCCATGTAATTTAACTAAAACTGTGACTTATCTTGGAGAAGACGTTAGCGTGTGACACTGGAAAACAGTTTACTTTCTTCTGGTTTTCAAGGTAAGCACGTGACTTGCATGTATGTAAGAATAATGTTGAGACTTCTTGGTGGTTCAGTGGTTAAGAGTCTTGCAATGGGGAACACAGGATCCATCCTTGGTCAGGGAACTAAGATCCCACATGCCTCCAAGCAACTAAGCCTGCACCCCACAACCTCTGAGCCCACGTGCCACAACTGGAGACTCCATGCACCACAACGAAAGATCCGTGTGGCACAGCTAAGACCTGACACAGCCCAATAAACAACATGTTTAAAAAGAAAAATATTTGATACAGAAGTATCTCTGTGTTTGGGTGTCTGCATTCTGGACCACATTAATCAGAATCTAGAAGTAAGCACTGATGGTTGAAAAAAAAATGCCATGACAATCCTAGCTTCATGGGCCTGAATTTTAATCAAAATTTCATGCTCAAGAATCACTGTGCATGGTACAACGGAAATGCTACTCACGTGACACTCTACATTTTTGCAAGACACAATGCTTTTGAAAAGCACACATCTGTTGTTTTTGCCCACTCAGCACCTACCAACTCTCTGAAAGACCAAGTCTCCCTCACTGGCTGTGCCCTTGAGAGGACTGAAATCAAGCAACCCAGCATGTGATCTAGACCAGGCCGACCTGAAGCTTTCCTCCTGGAATCTGAATCTCGAGCAAGTAACAAAGGTTAAAATAAATTCAAGTGTATTCATCCTCATGGCAGTGACCTTAAGAACTGTCCATGACTCCTACGACCTCTCCTCCTGGAGCTGCTCTTAATCCTCATTCTTTTAGAGACCAAGCACTTTGAGTTCTGGCAACAATATCTTTCTACTAATTTCCTTTTTTGTTCAAATTCGTGAGTCAATTTTTGTTACTTGCAACAAAGAACTCTACGTAAGACAGCTGTCACACTTTTTATATTTAAATACTAATTAATTTACCTAAATAATGCCTAAGTACTACCATCTGCATAATTTCACAAAAAGAACATTGTAATAATAATATAATTAAAAAGAAGAAAATCTGTACCAAGTGTGGCTCTGGTCTCCCTTTTCTTTAGTCTTTTCTTTATAGATGGAAGATAAGAATATACGAAGTTTTTTTTTGTTTTTTTGTTTTTTTACTAAACATACACACACAAACCCATGCCCTTTGAGTAGCCACTGAACTTGCTATGAGTCCGAAGTGAGGCAGCTCAAACACACATTTCACACTAATGTTAAGAGCATCTGGGGGACTTCCCTGGTGGTCCAGTTGTTAAGAATCCACCTTCCAATGCAGGAGATGGGAGTTCGATCCCTGGCTAGGGAAATAAGATCTCACTTGCCACAGGGTGACTAAGTCCATGCACTGGAGAAGCCTGTGTGATGCAACGAAAGGCCAGCACTCCAAAAAAAAAAAAAAAGAGAGAGACAGAGACAGAGAGAACATCTACAAAGAGGACTCTTGGCTACTCCCCAGTAGTTCTGGTGTACTAAGACTCCTTCTCACAACTCTTCCCATAACTAAGGGTCTGAATGCCTCCTGCCAGGTCACCAGAGGAATTTCAGATAGAGAAGGGTAGGGAAGACTGGGGTTCACAAAGCAATGGAGTAGGGGAGATGGGGGTTCATAAAGCAGTGGTCAGGTCCAGCTCAATTGCTACCCAATCAACCCTCCTTTCATGATTTTCTGAGAGACAAAACTCTTCTAGCTTCACTGCAGACTTACAAGTAAGTACTTTATTTTC
This sequence comes from Nanger dama, assembly GCA_917880005.1. Taxonomy (NCBI): domain Eukaryota; kingdom Metazoa; phylum Chordata; class Mammalia; order Artiodactyla; family Bovidae; genus Nanger; species Nanger dama. Next base: position 47,789,700 of record CAKJTW010000007.1, read on the forward strand.
CAAATTATTTGTAATATCTAAATTTAGTTATAAAATAGTAAGACTCTGAAAAGTAAGTGGCAAATGCAAACATCCAAAAGAATATTAAAGTAGACACCTTAAGATTCCATACATTTTGTGATCAGTGCAAAGAAATATTTTTGTAAATCTCATTAGAACTAGCTAGTCTCATTATCTTTTTGAACACCAAAAGATCCAGTGCTAAATACTTTTTCAGTCCGAAAATCAAGTTTATCCCCCAAGAATAAAAATACAGTCATTCAAAGGAGGCAAGAATATTCAATGGAGAGAAGACAGTCTCTCTGGGAAAGCTGGACAGTGGCATGCAAATCAGTGAGGACAGAATGCTTCCACACACCATACAGGAGAATAAACCCAAAAAGGTTTGAAGACTTACACATAAGACATGGCTCCATGAAACTCCTAGAAGAGAACTTAGGTAAAACATTCTCAGACATGAATTGTACCAATGTTTCTTTAGGTCACTCTCCCAAGGCAATAGAAATAAAACAAAAATAAACAAATGGGATCAAATCAAATGTACATGCTTTTGCACAGGAAAGGAAACCATAAACAAAATGAAAAGACAGCCTACAAACTGACTGACAAGCACTTCATTTCCAAAATATAAAAACACACAATTCAATACAAAAAAAAAGCTAGCAAGCCAACTGAAAAATGCGCAGAGACCTAAATAGACATTTCTCCAAAGAAGACATACCAGATGGCCAAGAGATAGATGGAAAGATGTCATCACTGCTAATAATTAGAGAAAATGTCATTAAAACTACAATGAGGTATCACCTCACACCTGTCAGAATGGTCATCATTAAAATAGAAAATAATAAATGCTGCAGAAGGTGTGGAGAAAAGGAGACCCTCCTACACTGCTGGTGGGAATGTAAATTGGTAGAGCCACTATGGAAAATACTACAGAGGTTACTCAAAAAAAAATAAAAATAGAGTTGCCATATGATCCAGCTATTCCACTCCTGGGCATATATCTAGACAAAACTGTAACTCTGAAAGACACACGCACCCCTATGTTCATATCAGCACTATTGACAACAGCCAGGACATGGACACAAACTAAATACCCACGGACAAATGGACAGATAAACAGGATGTGGTGCGTGCATACAATGGACTGCTCCTCAGCCATGAAAAGGAGTGCAATAACGCCATATGCAGCAGCACGGACAGACCCAGAGATTAGCAGACCAAGTGAGAAAGAGAGAGACAGACACCACAGGACGCGACTTGCATGTGGAATATGAACTGGGATACAAATGAACTTATTTACAACACTGACTCACAAACAGACTATGGTTGCCAAAGGGGAAAGGGGGGTGGGGAGGGGCAAATTAGGAGGAAACAGGTAAACAACAAGGTCCTTCTGTATAGTACAGGGAACTATATTCAATATCCTGTAATAAACCATAGTGGAAAAGGATGTGAAATATATATACATGTATAAATGAATCACTTTGCTGTACACCAGAAACTAATACAACATGGAATATCAGTCACACTCAACAACAACAACAATTTGTTTAAAGAATGTGGTCATTTTCCAAAGAATACTCCAAGATTCAGAATGTGTATATAAGATGCCATTCTGTAAAAATATTTACAGATATGTTCAAGACACATTTCTTCCCCCATTTTAATGTAGAAGTGCTTTTTCAATACCCAAAACTTATTATTGAAATAACGGTTTATCATATAATCATTGACATTTGAGAAATGAAAAATATAGATAATACAAATATCCCTAAGTCATAAAACTAATGGTTATCACTGGGAGGAAGGAAGTGAGAGGGGAAAAACAGGGGTAGGGGATTGAGAGGCACAAACCATTATTGTACAAAGTAAGTTACAAAAATATATCGTACAACACAGGGAATATAGCCAACACTTTATAATAACTATAAATGGCGTATAACATTTAAAGGTGAATCACTATATTGTATACCTATAACACATAATATTACATATCAACTATACTTCAGTTTAACTTACATACAGAGTGCATCATGCAAAATGCCAAGCTGGATGAATCACAAGCTGGCATCAAGACTGCCAGGAGAAATATCAACCTCAGATATGCAGATGATACCACTCTAATGACAGAAAGTGAAAAGGAACTAAAGAGCCTTTTGATGAGGATGAAAGAGGAGAGTGAAAAAGCTGGCTTGAAACTCAACATCCAAAAAACTAAGATTATAACATCTGGTCCCATCACTTCACAGCAAATAAAAGAGGAAAATATAGAAACAGTGACAGACTTTATTTTCTTGGGCTCCAAAATCACTGCAGACGGTGACTGCAGCCAAGAAGTTAAAAGACACTTGCTTCTTGGAAGGAAAGCTATGACCAACCTAGACAGCATATTAAAGAGCAGAGACATTACTTTGCCAATAAAGTGATGAGTCAAAGCTATGATATTTCCAGTAGTCATGTACAGATGTGAGAGTTGGTCCATAAAGGAGGCTGAGCACCAAAAAATTGATGCTTTTGAATTGTGATGCTGGAGAAGACTCTTGAGAGTCCCTTGGACTGCAAAGAGATTAAACTAGTTAATCCTAAAGGAAATCAACCCTGAATATTCAATGGAAGGACTGTTGCTGAAGCTAAAGCTCCAATACTTTGGCCACCTGATGCCAAGAGCTGACTCACTAAAAAGACCCTGATGCTGCGAAAGAGTAAAGGCAAAAGGAGAAGAGTATGGCACAGGCTTAGATGGTTAGATAGCATCACTGACTCAATGCACATGGATTTGAGCACACTCCAGGAGATAGTGGAGGACAGGGAAGCCTGGGATATTGCAGTTCACAGAGTTGCAGGATATTGCAGTCCACAGAGTTGCAAAGAGTCAGACACAACTTAGCGGCTGAACAACAACAACATACTTTAGTTTAAAAATTTTTTAAGTTAATCCTGATTTCAAAAAAAAAATCCCCAAATCTTTCATTCTACTTTAATATCCCTTTCTAGTAATATCCAAATGAAGTGGCTCAAATTATTTCTCAATTTCCAACTTCCTGGTGGCTCAGAGGTTAAAGCGTCTGACTGCAGTGCAGGAGACCTGGGTTTGATCTCTGGGATGGGAAGATCCCCTGGAGAAGGAAATGGCAACCCACTCCAATATTCTTGCCTGGAAAATCCCATGGACAGAGGAACCTGGTGGGCTACAGTCCACGGGGTCGCAAAGAGTCAGACACAACTGAGCGACTTCACCTCACCTCACAGTAGCTATCCCAAAGTAGCTTGGGATTTCTCACCGCCCTTGTCGTCTTTGGGTCCATATGCCTGCTCACATCTACATTCATCATCTCATTCACCCTCCTTTTCTGCCCATCTTCAAGTGTTTCTGCACTGTTAGCCATCTTCATTTCCCAAACATCACTAACACAAAGCCTCCCGAATAAACACATTTTAACTAGGATTTGAGGAAATGGAAAACTATTTCAAGTCAAATAGTAAATAACATTAAATAGAATTTTCTAAATCTTAAGTATTTTTACCCATCCCAGTCTTTTGGTCATCTGATGTGAACAGCTGACTCATCAGAAAAGACTCTGATGCTGGGAAAGACTGAAGGCTAAAAGAAGGAGGCAGCCGCAGAGGATGAGATGGTTAGATAGTGTGAATTTGGGCAAACTCTGGGACACGGTGGAGGACAGAGGAGCCTGGGGCGCTGCACTCCATAGAGCTGCAAAGAGTCAGACACGACTTAGTGACAGAACAACAAAATTCCAGTCCTAAGGAATTTCGCAGGGCAGACTTTTCCCCTTGGGCCTCACTTTCCATGGGCTTCCGAGGTGGCGCTAGTGGTAAAGATCCCACCTGCCAATGCAGGAGACTTAAGAGACATAGGTCCCATCCCCGGGCGGGGAAGATCCCCTGGAGACGGCAGTCCACTCCAGTATTCTTGCCCGGACAATCCCATGGACAAAGGAGCCTGGTGGCCTACAGTCCACAGGGTCACACAGAGTCAGACACAACTGAAATAACTTGGGGGATCTATTTCTCCTTGGTACATACATCTTTTTCCAATTTCCTCCTTTCTTAGGCCTAAGAGAACACCTTAGACCCTCTCTCCCCAGTTGCTAGAGGAAACTCAGTATTTCTAACATATTCTATACAGAATAATCTCTTAACGTTCCTTCCAGGACAGGTACACAAAATATTATTTCATACCAACAAACAAAGCCATTGATTTACTTCAAAACAACTAGGGCATGGTAGTGGGAGTAGGGTACATGGATGAAACAGATTGCACATATGTTTATTATCAATGAAACTAGGTGAAGAATTCATAATACTAATAATCTAACCATCTCATCTATACTTACAGATGTAACATACTCATAAAAAGTTTCTTAAAAGCTAACACTTGTGGGATAAATATAAATATGAGGTTTTTTCCCCCCCCTCAGGGTAGATAGCTCTCTTTTGGAAGTCTGTATGTGTCTTTAAAAAAAAATACCTGTTAAGGCAATTTTGTAAAATACATAAATTCACAATCTATGTGAATTGTGAAGTCTCCCTTTCCTTTCTGAGGTTTTGCACCTGCTAGCCACTTTACCTAGAAGATGGGCCTCATTGCCTTCCCCTAACATTTACCTGCTAAGCTTTATTTTTTTCTTCTGCTCTCACCTCCTTTGGAGGGCAGTTTTCCCTGGGTTAACTCAGGCAGTTCTGCGCTGCGCTCCCGCAGCCCTCCTGACCCCGCCCTTCCCAACACTCATCACACTCTGTGTGTCTTTATGTCCAGGGCACATGCTCTCTGAGGGCAGGGACAAAACATGTCTCATCCATGGCTATAGCCAGGGTGTTCAGCATGGTGCCCAGGATATGGGAGTTACTCAGTGAGTGTCTGCTGAATAAACAATTGAGTGTTTGATTCAGTGAAACTGGGTAAAAACACCATCCCAGTTTCTGGTCAAACAGCAGATACAATCAATACACACGTGTGGAGAGAAGGGAGAGACGGAGGAACGGAGATTTAGAATCAGGGCTGTACAGAGAGGAAATGAATGAGCTGTGAGTGGAATAAATGGATGCACGGCACTGAAGCTAGATAACCCTCTCTCAGTAAAGCAGGAGGCTAAGAAAACAGCGAGGAAATGGCAAGTAATAAACAAATCACATGCCAGAAAATATTATTTTCAGACCTATATATTCTCTTTCCATCACACTGTTTTCATGCTTGACTTGTCTGTTTAAATGTCTAACAGTCTTACTGTCAGTTAGTATTATTATTATAGTTAACCCAGGAACAGACAGCATTAACACTAAATTACTTTAAGATAAGCCTATTTTTATGTGTTCATTCCATGAAAAGAATGAGAGCCAGGATGGTACAGGAATGGGTAATTAAGGATCTTTTTCTTCTGTGAAGTACATCTCTCTGCATCTTTCTGTGAATCTGAATCCGTTTTTATGACTTTGGGTGAAAATAACTCCCTCACTGGGCTGGTAAGATGAACAGTATTTCAATGTTAAAAGTAACATAAAAAGTGTCTGCTTGTTTCCTGCCTTAGAATTACTGAGTCCTCAGGGTTTTCTCTGGCAATTTTCTGATATTCCGCCAACCATCATAGCAGGACTGATGTCTTTATCCCTCACTCAGAAAAAGCATTAGGCCTAGCCTTGACATGAAGGTTTTCATAATATTTAATCTCTTTTTTTCTTCTTTTGCAGTAGTTTAAGTCCCATTACTCCCAGTCCTGTCCTTGTTGACTAATGAGGATAATTGATCCCTTTCCTCTTGAAAACATCCTTTTACATGTTTTGGAGAGTTATTATGACCCTTTTCAGCCCTCCCTTCTCTGGGTAGAACCAGCCTGATTCTCTTCACCTCTCCTCACAGGGCTGATTTTCCAAACCTTTGATCATTGTCGTTCTTCCCCTCTGAACCCTCTCCAACTTGTCTGCCTCTTTTAAATGTGGTGCCCAGGAGAGAATTCAATCTTCCCATTCAATCTTAACCAATACGATACTAATCTGTCCAGTGCTTACTGCATGTGTAACCGAATCTTAAATATTACTTATTCAAATTCTGGGAGGGAAGTTCTTTTTATTTAAAAAGTAAATTAAAAATGAATAATAAAATAAATTTAAAATTCTTAATTTTAGCGTGACAGTCAAGTGCTCCTTAGGTAGACCACATGATAGTGTTAACACAGGACTTGAAAAGCAACAAGATGTCAAACAACAGTGAACGGAACTTGAGACAGAGATACAGGATTGCATTTTTAGAGTGGATGATCTTCCTAAAGGAAAACAAACAGAGATTTTCAGATACTGAGAAAGACCTCCACACGATTCTATGTCGTTCCGCTCTGCTGGTGTAGGGTCAAATGTTTGTAGAATAATTTATCTCATGTTTATGTTTCCTCGAGAATCTCCTGAGAATAAACTTTTATAACAACTCAAGTTGATCTAAGGCTTATTTTACTGATTTGTGTAACAGCTTAACATTATACTAGACTATCAATAAAAACTGTAGTCTATCAGCTGGTTGAATAAAAGGAAATAGTCATTGAAATGTGAGGAAAGTTTAAGAAATGGTTTAGAAGAGGGTATGTTTTCCTTGATCTTCCCTGGTGGCTCAGGGGGTAAAGAATTCACCTGCAATTCAGGAGCCTGCCTACAGGTACACCTGGGTTCGATCCCTGGGTCAGGAAGATCCCCTGGAGAAGGAACTGGCAACCTACTCCAGTGTTCTTGCTTGGGAAATCCCACCCACAAAGGAGCCTTTTGGGCTACAGTCCAGAGGGTGGCAAGAGTCAGACACGACTTAGTGACTCAGCCACTGCCATGTTTTCTTTATTTTATATCATTAAAAAGCTGACAGTATACCAAATCATCTATTAAGTTCCTTTATTTATACCAATCCTTCAAATAGAGTAATACAGTACTCCTCTCCCTTCAAAGGGAAAAAAAAATCCTAAGGAAAATCCAAAAAAAAAAAAAACAAACCACATTAGACATAAACCATTGCTTTTGCAGGGTTTAAACTCTAGCAAAAAATAAGACAAGATAAAGAAACATGAACTACTAGAAGGGCAGCTTAATGCTAAACACTGTGGTGATAAGTAAAATAGTAATTCAGAGAACGGAGAGATCAGCGTAGATGTAATAAAGACGGGCGTACACTGAGTCTTGAAAAATAGGAGGCAGTAGAGAAAGGAAGCAAGAGCACAGGCGGTAAAGGAGGAATTAATATGCCGGGTCTAGATATCAGTGAGCAAACAGACTTGACTGGAATAGAGAAACGAGTCGGGGAACTGGGAGTAGACAAAGTGCACCACTCTGGTGGTTAAAACAGAAAGACAGAGTGGACCACTCTTGAGAGGCAGGCAGGCATGTCTGAATTCCGCGTGCCGGCAGCTGAGGGCCGGAGCCGCGTCAGGATGCAGGGCGGCCCGCCTGCGGCAGCCTTCTGCGCGGATGGGGTGGAGGGGCAGGGACGGCGCGGAAGCCAGCGGAGCAATGCCCGGTTCCGTCGTCACCGAGTGCTTTGGGCGGTCACACTTGTCCTTGTAAATTACTGAGCCCAATTATTCCTCTTTGCTGTGCAGCTTGGTGACTTTCACACAAGGCAAAGAGGTAGAGTAAAACATTTCCGTATTAATCCATCAACACGTGTATTTGAAGCAACTTGGAGACCCAGAAAACCGATCTGAGTGTGGATAATTAACAGAGAGATTCGACTTTAAACACTTTGATAACGTTGTTTCTTGGGGTGGGGTGCGGAGAAGACAAGAAAGAGATCAATACGACCACTAGATGTCACTGTTGTTAGCCTACCTCAAGGTTAAGAAGTCCAGAGGGTTTAAAATAGTTCTCAACATAGAGAAAATATAAAGGTCCTTAATACTTCCAGCCAAAATGTTCCACAACCCAGATCTCCCCCACATCCAATTTCTGCCCAGGAGATAAATTCAAGCTACCTGTCTAAGGGAATACTATAATTTCTAAAATAAGCTGGCTGTCACTGCTGCTTTCTTATTTTTAACACAGTTTTCTTCTCTAGCACCGGGGACTCTGCAGTGCCGCGTGTAGGGCTGGCCTCTCGCTTTTTAAGCAGAATACGCAGCCATATTGACTTAGTGCATTGGTGCTTTTTCAAGTGAGTTTTAAAAAAATTATAACCACTTAATATCTGACTTGGAGTGTTTCCTTGAGTTAGTTGTCACAGATCTAGTGCCACAAGCAGAATCTCTGAAGTCTGTGTTACATTTCATAATGTGGTTTTTAATGAAGTGGACAATTTGGAAGCTCAAAGCCACACTTTTTCATGTTGTACACAGTCCTCATTACCAAGCCATTAAAAATATTTGGGATATTTTAGTTATGTTTAGGCTATAGCTTATGTTCTGGACATCACATCTCATAACAATGCTTTGTCTGCCTAATAAAAGCTCTTAAGTAGTACTATGTATCTTTTTGTAAATAGATGCTATATAAAATACCTTATGAAATATTTAATGACCATCCCCTGTGGTAACTGAATTGTATTTAACCCAAATTCTCGAGTTCTTTTTTCCCTACTTCTCAAAGATATTGTTTAAATTAAGGTGGTGGGAAGCCAGAGACACATTCAAGTGGAAGCAAGGATTCATAAGCCTGCCATCTGAAGCACCCAGGTTCTTCTTCCAGCCCCTGTTTTCTTGGGAGTAAGCAGAAGCATGAAATGCCAGTTCCCGCTTTTATCTCTGATAGTCCTTTCATAAAGGAGCTAAAGATGGGATATCACAAAGCACCATTCAGCTGAGTTAAGGGATTAAAGATGCATAATTGTTCTTCAAATTCATGAGGGTGTCTTTGGTTTTTTTAATTGGAAAGTTAAAAATTTTTTTTTGAAATGTCCAAGCCTGATTCTTTTTAGGAACTCTGGGAGGCATGCACAGCCAAGTCTCCACGCCTTGTAGGATGAATTACCTTTTGTTCCCCCAGGCGTCTGCATCTCTGGAGAACTACTTGGTTACTTCCTTCGCGCGACTCCTAAGAGCACAAAATCGGAGCGATTCATCTCACACGGTGTCCCAGTTCATCTGGCACTGTGATTTCAGCACAGTAGACATTTCAGTTCCAGGGCAAGGTAGAGAATTCAGAAGATCCTGAGAGCAAAGACCTTCCAGGTCCCAGACATGATGCACCCGTCCAGCAGCGTGCCAGAAGCCAGCTTTCTGAGGGCAGAGCAATAAACAAAAGTCACTACAAGGACTGAGTCAGGCTGAAAAATTCCTTGAGCAGCATCTTTGCAACGTAGAACTGAACAATCAGAGAAGTTTCTCTATCTAATCTGTACCAAGAAAGTGTGACAAAGTACATTAATCTCTATTTTAAATACCCTATGGATATTTACTGATACTCCTCTAAAACACTATTTGCACTGTAATGAGTTCTTATGTTGATTTTTATACATTGGTTTAATTTCAGTGAATGAACACACATTTCTTTTTGCAAGTAAAAATAGAGACATAAAAAGAAACAGGTATTTATATTGGCAAGGTAATATGAGATATTAAAACAATATGGATAACTTTTTAAAAAAACTTTTGACACTGGAGAAAAACAGAATTGTTCTGTTTGTCATGAAGTATATACAAATCACACTTATATAAATCACAGGTTTATAAATCTCAAGTTAAGCTCATAATCATTCAGTTATCTTCATCGATTCTTTTGTAGCAACAAGCTAGAAAGCTTATGCAATCTGAAAAACACGATAGCATGGAATCTATACTTTATAAAGTAAAACGTTTACCTACGAGAAAATTTACATGTTTTTCCATTTGGAATCATGTTAATTCATTGTAGGCTACTTCTGAGCAACAACAACAACAAAAAGTGACTAATATTCCTCTATTCTATCAGAAGCCATGCAAATTTTCCCTCATAGGATGCAATAATATTTGTAATGTAGATGGTTATTTCCATTTGAGGTCAAAAATGTGGTAACAATAGAAAATCAGACAGTTGGCGGAAATCCCAGGTTTAAGCTTAAAAACAGAACTTTTTGATCACTAGTAACTAGAAAAACAAAACTTTGTGTTTAGTTATGTTAAAATGTGTTTGCAAATTAACCACTTGTTACTGGTAGTGATGTTCTGGGATACTTTAATCTGAACTAAAATTTAGTATTTCAGATGGCATGTTCAGATTATTGGAGTGGGGGGTGGGGGTGGATTCAGTTAAAACTCTGGGCAAAAGGTCCCAAGAGATGTGTGTTCTGCGGGATGACTTGTCTGGAGTTCTCTTTGGAAATGCTCTCTGTCCGGATGCTCCCACACTCCAACGTGGGACCCGTGCCAGTTGCACACCACATCCGAGCAAAGAGAAGGGATGTGAAATCAAGAGTTTGGCTCAGCTTTTCCAAACCAAATCCCGCACAGTCAGTAAGCGCAGAGAAGGAGCTTGTAGCTGCACAAGGCATGTCTCATAAACTGCTTCAAAGCCTTTAAATTGTATTTTACATGTGTTCATTTCTACATTCCCAACTCTTTATCCTTTCAGGTGTTACGGTTTGAGGGTGTACAGCTGGCTGCCACCCCAAAGTCACCCAGACAAAGGTGCTCAGGTGTGAGCAGGTTGGGAGTCGGCCAGGCTCTGGGACCTAAAGGAGGGCGGCTCTTTGCTCTAATTCCAACAAGACCCTCCGTGTGCTTGCAGCTGCCTTTCACCCTGTCTGCTGTGCTCCATCCTTTCCAAGGTGCCCCATGCACCTGCAGAGGCAACACTGTATGTTGCCTTGTGTCAACGACAGCAGCTTATTAACTGCCCCCCCACCCCTTCCACCAGTGAGTAACTGAACAACTATGAGATTTCAAGAAGTCAGTACATGTTAGAAAGTACATTCTCAGGCTCTGTCCTCACTTGTAAATGCAGACAACTAGAACAAAGGCAAAAACCACAAAGGGAAAAAACAGCTGGGCTTTTTAGGTAATAGGAAGCTGGACTAGAAGAACTTCCCCATGAAGCTGTGCTTGAGGGAGCCAAAATGCCTGAATAACCACCTAAACATCTCCCCCACTGACTTTCCACAGAACACTGACAGTTCATCTCCTCTTTGATCTAAGTCAATGTTCTGGGGCTTTCCTGGTGGCTCAGTGGTAAAGAATCCGTCTGCCAATGCAGGAGATGGAGGAGACACAGGTTCAGTCCCTGGGTTGGGAAGACTCCCCTGGAGAACACAGAAACCCACTCCAGTATTCTTACCTGGAGAATGCCATGGACAGAGGAGCCTGGCGGGCTACCGTTCATACGGTCACAAAGAGTCTGACACGACTGAAGTGACTTAGCATGTATGCATACAGGTATTCCATAAAGAAATATACTGCTAATTTGAGGCATTAAAACTTCATGGGAAAGGAGATTACAAAAGATGCCCATAAATGTCCTTGCAGGTTGACAGAGCAATGACAAAAAATGTTGAGAAACCCTGGATTCAGGCATGTTTCTCAGAAAGGCTCCTTCAAGATTATGCGAGCAGGAACAACACAGAATCAAATGACTGACCGACAGTTGCTGAGCAAAAATATACGCAGCCTACTTTATCAGTTATTGTAAGAAAACAAAAGAGACACAAAATTTGACTCCTGTTTTTAAAAGTGTATATAGATAAGCTGGACAGTGAACATTCATCACAGGATAAATAGATGCTGATGTGGATATCAACCCCTGGATATATAAAGAACTATTCAAAATATTTTAATAATGTGAAACAGTTTATGAAAAGGGCTCAGTAATTACGCAAACATAAGGTCAAGTATAGCTCAAAGGACAGAAAGATGAGGGTGGTGCTCTGGTAGGGTTTCATGCATAAGATGGGATGTGAATTGGACCCCAAAGGTAACGAGGGTTGACACTGTGGACAGGAGATGGGAAAGTTCCCAAAAAAGAATGAGGCTCTGGGCTGAGGACTTGCATCAGAACACAGAGTAAGACTCTCAATTCCAGAAGGAAAACAAAGTCTCCAGGGATCTAGGACAGAGTTTAGAGACCTGTGCCAAGTCCTGGTCAGTTTGAAGGTCTCACTGGGACGGTTTTCGATTTTTTTTCCATTAAAAAAAATTTTTATGATCACTATCTTAGTGCATGTGACGTGGTATCTCACTGTGTGTTTCTTTTAATATTACATTTTTTCCTTTAGTAAAATAAACATAACAAAATTTATCACTTTAACTATTTCAAAATGTACAGTTCACTGGCATTAAATATATTCATATTGTTGTGCAACCACCTTGACTATTCATATCCAGAACTTTTACATCATCCCATACTAAAACTCTATATTCATTAAACAATAATTTCCCAGGAGGACTTCCCTGGTGGTCCAGTGGTAAAGAATCCAGTGAAGGGGATGCAGGTTGAATCCCTGGCTGGGGAACCAAGACCCCACATGTCATGGTGCAGCTAAGCCTATGCATCGCAACTAGAGAAGCTTGCACGCCACGCTGAAGACCCAGCACAGTGAAAAAAGAAAAGCCTTCCCATCCCCCTCTTCCCCCAATCCCTGCCAATCACTGTTATACATTCTGTCTCTATTTGTTTTCCTAGGTACTTAATATAAGTGCCGTTTTGTGTCTAGCTTATTTCATTCAGAATGATGTCTTCAAGTTTCATCTATGTGGCAACGTGTGTGAGATTGTCATACTTTTTAAAGGCTGAATAATGCGCCACTGTACCCAGCTTTTTCTTCTTGTCCCAACTTTCTTGATAATTTAGCTGTGAGATAAGTGCAGGCATCCTTGCAAAGGCCTTAGAGTACTATAGCCATGGGATGCCATATTATTCCAGGTTGAGCTGTATGCATCTGTTTAATATCCACCCCATCCCAAATATTATCCCTGTTACAGAAATAAAAGAGAAGGGGTCCTCAAGGTTGACTGCAAAGTTTTCCACCTTTGTGATTAGAAGAATTGTGGATTCATCGAAGAGGAAAATCAGAACCACGATGACAAAGTCTATTTGCCTGTGTGCATTCAGCCGCTCAGTTGTGTCCGACTCTGCGACCCCATGAACTGTAGCCTCACCAGGCTCCTCTGTCCATGGGATTTCCCAGGCAAAAATACTGGAGTGGAGTTGCTATTCCTTTCTCCAGGGGATCTTCCTGACCTAGGCGTCAAACCTGGGTCTCCTGCATTACAGGCAGATTCTTTACCCTCTGAGCCACTAGGGAAGCCCCCAACCTGCCTGAGTTAGAGGTAATTAAGGAATCAACTGAAACGTCCATTGAAGATCCATAACTGCAGTTCAAAAGAGAGGCTGGAAACAGAGAACTAGAACTCAGGCTCGTGGGCATTAAGAGGCTCCTCTGCTGAAAATCTCAGCACTGAAGGAGCTATCTCGGGAACCAGACACTGACATTCCATGGGTGGGGAAGTCAAAGAGAGGGGTGATTTTAAAAGTCTGAAGAGTAAGGGAAGACCCAGTTGAGGGCAGGAACCATGCCTTTATAACTTCTCAGTAGATTGAGGCTGACTTGAGCACTGTGATATAAAGGATTCTGAGGCCAATTCCAGGCTGAGTAAATTCTGTGCTTTAATCTCGCTGTTCACGTGGGATGATGGTGAGGGTGTGCGGAGGCAGAGTGCGGCTATGTGAACCACTCATTTACTACCTCTGCAATGTGGGTTAAGGAGGCTTATGACGTAAAAAGACCTGCCATTGACGTTGCATGCTATTTCCTGGAGGAGGAAACATTTGAACTGAGCCTTGAAATAAGTAACTCAAGGTAGAGAAGGGAGAGGGCAGACCTTAGTTTTATGCTCTCTATATATCTCATATATTTTTATGTAGGAGAGGTAAGCAAGGACTGGAGTTAAACCATCAACTAGCTCTCTCAAACCCCATCTACTGAACTTGTCTGCAGGACAGCAATAGAGATGCAGAGACAGAGAGAACAGACTTGCAGTCACAGCAGGGGAAGGAGAGGGAGGGACAAATTAAGAGAGCAGCATGGAAACATATAGATTGCCATACGTAAAACAGACAGCCAGGGGGAATTTGCTGTGCAACACAGGGAGCTCAACCCTGGTGCTCTGTGACAGCCTAGAGCAGTGGGATGGGGTGGGAGGTGGGAGGGAGGTTGAAGAGGGAGGGGACATATGGCTGACTCATGCTGACGTATGGCAGAAACCAACACAACATTGTAAAGCAATTATCCTCTAAGTAAAAGAAAAACAAAACTCTACCCACCGTTTTTCTAGTTTCCCTCATGTACAGGAAGACTCCTTTGCAGCAAGGATTCAGGTTGCAAAGACATACATTTTTTTCCACGTAGAAAGCACACATTCAGGAAAGGCCATTTTCATAGCCTTCGGCTCTTTACGCTAGCTACACAGAATGGAAAACAGTCTTCGGGTTTTTTCCTCCAGCTTCCTTGGTTAAGAGGCAAGTGCCACAGCAGTGATGGCAGCAGCTTTTGATCTCCCTGGACTGTTGTAGAGTTTCTTGAATCAAATCTGTTAGCAGCCTCTATTATGCTCCAGGAGGTGTTTTTGGAGGCCTGGCCTAGACCCTTCCTCCAGACCTTCTGATGCTTTTGTAAGTACCCAACTGCCTGAAATCCCTCACTGCCTAGAACATCTCGAATGACTTCTGCTTTCTACACTGAACCCCAGCTGGGATCAGGAGAGTCAAAGATAGTAGGAAAGTATACGCTATGATTGGGAAACAAGGAGAGCGGCAGCTTGACTGAAGACATGGGATTGTTTGGGGAAGCTCAAGATGGAAATATACTGGATGGATGGGGTCAGAACCAGGCTGTGGAAGCTTTTCATGCCACAGTGTTCAGTTAAGGCTTGATCTCAGTTCAGGCTTGATCTCACAGGAAACAGCTATCATTGGTGAGACAGAATAGAGGTGAGGCTGACGGACTGGAACATGGAGAGACTGAAATCAGAGGCTACTCTAATAGCGGGGCTTGAGACAAGGAGGACTTGGGATAACGTAGGAGTCAAAAGGGAAGAGTAAAGTCATTGGTATAAGGAAAGACTTGAAGTTATGCGTAAAATAAAAATGATACAATATTTCTGACCTCAAAAGTTCATTTGATTAAAATTACTAGTTTGTCAAAAAATAGATATGACTATTAGTAAGTCATGTGGACATACATACAGTCCCAGGAGTTATGACTTTATTTAATTAAAGTGAAAATCTGTATTCTTTTCATGTAGTGTCTTCCTTTTATAGGAGGGTGGGGGAAGACTTGGTAAGATACTAGTCAAAGTTAGACAAACTGGTTCATTGGAAAAACCCTGATATTGGGAAAGACTGAGGTCAAGAGGAGAAGGCAGGCGACAGAGGACGAGATGGCTGGATGGCATCACCAACTCAATGGACGTGCAGTCTGAGCAAACTCTGGGAGATGGTGCAGGACAGGGAAGCCTGGCGTGCTGCAGTCCGTGGGGTCACAAAGAGTCAAACGTGACTGAGTGACTGAACAGCAACAACATTTGGTTTCTTCCTTTTACAGGAGGGTGGGGGAAGATTTGGTAAGATAATACTAGTCAAAGTTAGACAAACTAGTTCTGATCCATCTGCACAAGTTCATCCACTGACGCCGTTCCCTTTCACTGCTGAATCACTGCAGAGGGTGGCCAAGTAAAATAATAAACCCTGAGATCCTGGAATACTGCCTATCCTAGCAGTGTGAACCTAGCAGAAGAAGGGCCAAGAGTGAAGAAATGTCCCCTGAGAAGGCCCGCTCCCCAGCCACTGAAGTTTCTGCCCTAGTTCCCAGGCCAGTCAAGCTCTCTCAAGTTATCTTAACCGTTCTTCTTTATTGAGTTACCTACTATGTCCAGATTCTGAGTCAAGAGACTTACATTTGTCATCTCATTTTACCATCGTGATAATCTTTACAATAAATACTTTTGTAATTATTCAAATTCCAAAACTGGGGCTCAGAAAGCTTAGAAAACTTTTGATCAATTCATACAATCAATTTCTTTTATCACCTTAAAATTGGAAATCATGGGATTAAATAAAAGGCAATCAACCCATCCTCTCCCACCCAGACAATACTGAGTCTCACAAATTGGTTAAGGCATTATTACGCTTGTGAGATATTTTAGAAAAAAATATGATGGAAATATTGAGGCTCTTCAATTATCAACACTTCTATAGCTCTAAAATGGTTTCGATGTCATCCTTTGATCACATGACTTCCTGGTTAGTGGTTAAAAACTAAGGCCTGGGTTTCCCTGGTAGTCCAGTGGTTAAGAATCTGCCTGCTAAGGCAGAGGACACAGGGTTCGATCCCTGGCAGGGACGACCCCACGTGCCACAGGGAAACTAAACCCATGCACCACAACTGCTGAGCCTAAGTGCTGCAACCCCTGAAGCCCGGGTGCCTAGAGCCCCGGCTCTCCCACAGCAGAAGACACTGAAGCGAGAAGCCCGCACACCTCAACTGGAGAGCAGCCCCCCGCTCGCCACGACCAGAGAACGCCTGTGCGCAGCAAAGAAGACCCGGCACAGCCAGAAAGAAAGAAAGAAAAAGTTTTCTAAAAACTTAGGCCTGAAGAAAAAAAGAACAAAGCAGGAGGCAATCCTCCCAGACTTTGGGCCAATCCACTGTAGCTACAAAGTTGCAGTAATCAAACTGGCATGGTAATCAAAACAGCACAAAAACAGATACATGGATCAGTGCAACAGAACAGAAGGCCCAGAAATAAACCCACACGCCTGCAGTCAGTTATTCTATGACAAAGGAGGCGAGAAGACAGAATGGAGAAAAGACAGTCTCTTCAGCGAGTGATGTAGGAAAGCTGGACAGTTGCATGTAAATCAGTGAAGCCAGAATGCACCCTCACACCATTCACAAAAACAGACTCAAAATGGCTAAAAGACTAAAAGATAAGACACAACACCATAAAACTCCTAGACGAGAACACAGGCAAAACGTTCTCTGACATAAATTATAGCAATGTTTTCTTGGGTTGCTCTCTCAAGGCTAAAAAAGCAAAAATAAACAAATGGGACCTAATTAAACTCACAACCTCTGGTACAGCAAAGGAAACCATAAACAAATGAAAAACAGTCTACAGACTGGGAGAAAATTTTGCAAATGATGAAACCAACAAAGGCTTAATCTCCAAAATATCAAAATAGTTCATACAATTCAGTACCAAAAACACCAAACAACCCAATCAAACAATGTGCAGAGACTTAGACGTTTCTCCAAAGATGACATGCAGATGGTCAACAGGAACATGAAAAGATGCTCATCACTGCTTATTATTAGAGAAATCCACATCAAAACTACAATGAGGTATTACCTCACACCTGTGGGATGATCATCATTAAAAACTCTACAAATAACAAATGCTGGAGAGGGTATGGAGAAAAGGGAACCCTCCTACACTCTTGGTGGGAATGTCAATTGGTGCAGCCACCACTGAAAACACTATGGAGGTTCCTCAAAAACTAAAAACAGAGTTGCCGAAGGATCCAGAAATCCCATGCCTGAGCATATATCCAGATAAAACTCTTAATTCTAAAAGATACATGTTCCAGTGTTCATTGCAACACTATTCACAATAGCTAAGACATGGAAGCAACCTACATGTCCCTTGACAGATGAATGGATAAAGAGGATATAGTATACACACATACACACACACACACACACACACACACACACAATGGAACACCACTCAGCCATAAAAAAGAATGAAGTAATGCCATTTGCAGCAACGTGAATGGACCTAGAGATTATCACACTGAGTGAAGTAAGTCAGAAAGAGAGAGACAAATGCCCTATAATATTACATATATTTGGAATTTGAAATATGACATGAACAAACATATCTATGAAACAGAAACAGACTTGTGGTTGACAAGGGGGAGGGAAGATGAGGGCAAGATCAACTGAGAGTTTGGGGTTAGTAGACGCAAACTATTATACAGAAAATAGATTTTTTTTAAAAAAGGTCTTACTATAAAGCACAAGAAAGAAAAGAAAGAAAGTGTGCTCAGTCAAGTCCGACTCTTTGTGACCCCATGGACTGTAGCCTACCAGGCTCCTCTGTCCATGGGATTTTCCAGGCAATAGTACTGGAGTGGATTTCCATTTCCTTCTCCAGGGGAACTTTCCGACCCAGGGATCGAACCCAGGTCTCCCGCATTGTAGACAGATGCTTTACCGCCTAAGCCACCAGGGAAGCTGGTGTACTATAAAGCACAGGGTGCTATAATAAAATACCCTGTAGTAAACCATAATGGAAAAGAATGTTACATATACATATAATATGCTATATATAAAATAAGAATTTATATCTAATAAGAATGTATATATGCATGTATAACTGAATCATTCCATGGTACAGCAGAAATGAACACACTGTAAATCAACCATACTTCAATTAAAATATTAAGGGATTTTTCTCAGATTAAATCAATTCTATTTTCTCAATATGGATGCTTTCAATAATTCCAGATTACATATCAACCAACATTCACAAAACCTGTTATTAACTGCCATGAAAATCACGTCAATGAAAAGGAGATAAAGCAGAATTTCTAGGGGAAATGCAATTTTCTCACATGTCTGGCCTTTAAAGGCAATGACTGGTTACTATAAATCTTTATATCCAACTTTTTAACTTTAAAGAAGTCGAAGAAGTTTAGGAATGTTCAGCCAGTGCCTCAGTTCAGTTTAGTTCAGTTCAGTTGCTCAATCGTGTCTGATTCTTTGCGACCCCATGAATCGCAGCGCACCAGGCCTCCCTGTCTATCACCAACTCCCAGAGTTCACTCAGATTCACATCCATCGAGTCAGTGATGCCATCCAGACATCTCATCCTCTGTCATCCCCTTCTCCTCCTGCCCCCAATCCCTCCCAGCATCACAGTCTTTTCCAATGAGTCAACTCTTCGCATGAGGTAGCCAGAGTACTGGAGTTTCAGCTTTAGCATCATTCCTTCCAAAGAAATCCAGGGCTGATCTCCTTCAGAATAGACTGGTTGGATCTCCTTGCAGTCCAAGGGACTCTCAAGAGTCTTCTCCAACACCACAGTTCAAAAGCATCAATTCTTTGGCACTCAGCCTTCTTCACAGTCCAACTATCATATCCATACATGACCACTGGAAAAACCATAGCCTTGACTAGGAGGACGTTAGTCGGCAAAGTAATGTCTCTGCTTTTGAATATGCTATTTAGATTGGTCATGACTTTTCTTCCAAGGAGTAAGCGTCTTCTAATTTCATGGCTGCAGTCACCATCTGCAGTGATTTTGGAGCCCCCAAAATAAAGTCTGACACTGATTCCACTGTTTCCCCATCTATTTCCCATGAAGTGATGGGACCAGATGCCATGATCTTCGTTTTCTGAATGTTGAGCTTTAAGCCAACTTTTTCACTCTCCTCTTTCACTTTCATCAAGAGGCTTTTTGGTTCCTCTTCACTTTCTGCCATAAGGGTGGTGTTATCTGCATATCCGAGGTTATTGATATTTCTCCCAGCAATCTTGATTCCAGCTTGTGTTTCTTCCACTCCAGCGTTTCTCATGATGTGATCTGCATGTAAGTTAAATAAGCAGGGTGACAATATACAGCCTTGACATCCTCCTTTTCCTATTTGGAAATAGTCTGTTGTTCCATGTCCAGTTCTAACTGTTGCTTCCTGACCTGCATACAGATTTCTCAAGACACAGGTCAGGTGGTCTGGTATTCCCATCTCTTGAAGAATTTTCCACAGTTTATTGTGATCCACACAGTCAAAGGCTTTGGCATAGTCAATAAAGCAGAAATAGATGTTCTTTTGGAACTCTCTTGCTTTTTCCATGATCCAGGGGATGCTGGCAATTTGATCTCTGGTTCCTCTGCCTTTTTTAAACCAGCTTGAACATCAGGAAGTTCACGGTTCACGTATTGCTGAAGCCTGGCTTGGAGAATTTTGAGCATTACTTTACTAGCATGTGAGATGAGTGCAGTTGTGCCTAGGCCTATAATATTTCTCTTTTCATTAGCCTACTTGGTACAAAAGGAATAGTAAGTTTCACCTGATCCCAGGAGCATTGGGCAGACTAACAGCCATAAAATGCACAATGCTATATCTGTATGTGCTAACTTTTTTCACCAGTAATCATGCTAATATCCTATTCACTGCACTGGTAATTGCATAGCGCCATCCCTGCAATGTAATGACGTGCGCCACATGCAAAAGTCAGGTGAGATGATCTAATGATGTTAAGATGAAATGCTGTCAGTGTACGTCTGTAAAGATAGGATAACACTGTCAAAAATGAAAGGAAATTATGGCACTGTAAGTTCTACTACCATTAAGAGATTCTGGAAGGAAAGGGTTCCACAATCTGGGGCAATGTCTGTTATGACAGATGTGCTCAAGCAACTTAAAAGACAAACTGGCATCCCTCATCTAATTCCATTTATCCAGAGAGTTTTTATTAAAATTCTCTGTTAATTTCCTACATGAATGTCTTCAAGCCAAGAATAGAACTGTGATTCTCAAAAGCAATTTGTGTTTGAAACATTCATTGTTCTTTGGGTCTATGGTCCAACATAACTGCACCAGATAGTCATTTCTTTTGCAAGGGCAATGAGTACATTTTAAAAGTTTTGTGAAAGGTAATAGTCCTCCAAGTTTCACTCTTTGAAGAAACCTTAGCAGTAAGGGAGATATCTTTGTTGCATATGGCACGCCTCACAGAAGAAAAGAAATACAGCCCTTGAATGCATGGTCAGTTTAGGCATAAGCATTTATCCTCTCTATATACCAGATTTTGAAAAGCTTTAGGACGGTCCAAGCTTAAAAGAAAACAAAACCTCTCAGTATACTTTTGTGCATTTGGGAGCCTCGGGTTTCAGGCCTCTGCAGTTTTCTATTATGCGAGAGACTCAGATTAAGTGATTTTTAAAATACAGAGGCGTGATTTCTGCCAAGACTATTAAAAAGATAATAATCAAAATGAAAAAGGGATAAAGCATCAACACTTTGGAAAAATTGGACAAAAGATGGAATTTTGTTGCACTCAGGGATTCTCCCAGTCTATGTGGCATCATTGTGTGTCTAGAGACAGATAGATGCACCTTTCCTGGGGCAGACACAGCCCCTCGCTTAGATACATGGCTGGGCAAATATAGTACAGGTGGGACTGGGTTCCCATTCTCCTTTCATCATGGCACCCTTGTGCAGTATGCAACCTGCACAACCTCTGGTGATGGTCCCGACCCTCCCCAACCTCTCAGGTACAGGCCCAGTAGCTCAATCCCAAGGCATCTAGAAAACCTCTGCTCTCCCTACTATGAAAACTCCCATAATGTCAGGCTACTGGGTAGGACTTCCCAAGGTGGCCTCCTAAAATACTTTGCAGAGTCTCAGAAATATATTCTAAAATTAAGGTTTGGCCAGGAACATTCCAGCTTTTGTCCTAGGGTAATTATTATCATCTTTTAATTTTCAAAAATGTCTGTGTCTATACACCTGAGACTAACATAACATTGAGTGAATGATACCATACATGGTCACTACACATAACTTTGGTGCAGTGGTAAAGAATTCGCCTGCTTGTGCAGGAGACACAGGAGACTGGGTTGGGTCCCTGGGTCAGGAAGATTCCCTGAAGGAGAAAATGACAACCCACTCCAGTATTCTTGCCTAGAGGATCCCAAGACCAGAGGAGCCTGACAGGCTCCAGTCCATGGGGTCACAAAGAGTCAGACACGACTGAGCAGCTGAACACACACACATAAGCTGGATAAGAAACTGAGGTTTTATTAGAATAGTTTACAGACAGATGCACGAGATATAATGCATGGATATGAAGAGGGGAGATGTGTGGCGGAGGTGAAGAATGGAGGCGAATGGTAGAATAAGGTCTCCCTCTCCGTCCTACATGGACTGTCACTAGTTAGGTCCAGGGACCACTTGCTCATTACATCAGTTATAAAATTAAGCTTTCCTATTAGAGCAGCTTTCCCCTGAATTTTCCTGGTTCCAATCCTGAGGACTGCCGAACACCCAGATCTACACCATACCTCAATTCAACGTCCTAAATTAACATCCACCAATTGTATCCTTTAAAAAAAATGAGATTCATTAAAGGAAAGAACATTGTTGATGTAAACAAACCATTACAGGGACTCCCCTGGTGATCCAGTAGCTAAGACTCTGCTTCCACTCCAAAGGACGTGGATTTGACCCCCTAGTTGGGGAACTGAGATCACACATGCCCTGTGGTGTGGCCAAGAAAAAGGATGAAACAAACTATTATAACTAAAAGATGTGTTGAATGTGTCTGAGACTACTAAGAAAAAGAAAAGGAACAACAAAAATGTTATCCTGGTGTCTAAAGCCACAATTCTTTGCTCTTATTGGAGGGTGGAGGATTTCCAGCTTTGGAGATGCCCCATGTAATAAACTTGCCAGCTACAGCAGCATAACTAAGATTCTTAACCTCTGTCTCACAGTCCCCCAGGTTAATGGTGTAATGCGGTGCCTCCTTGCATGCTGCTATAAAGAAGCGAAAAAATAAACACAAAATAATGATCACACAGTAAATGCCTACTGAATACTGTTACTTTATATATTAAAAGAGTGCCAAATTTGCTTTTGACCAATTTTTGGTGTGTGTATACAGACAGCATTTTTATTGGGGTTAGTTGCTTACAACATTATGTTAGTTTCTGCTGTACAACAAAGTCAATCAGCTATGCGGATACATACGTCCCCTCCCATTTGGACCTCCCTCCCACTCCACCCCCATCTCACCCCCTCTAGGTCCTTAGCACTGAGCTGAGCTCCTTGTGCTATACAGCAGGTTCCCACTAGCTATCAATTTTACACATGGTAGTATGTATATGTCAATCCCAATCTCCCAATTTGCCCCACCCTCCTCTCCCCCAGTCATGCCCACAGGTCTGTTCTCTACCCCTGCGTCTCTATCTTGCCCTGCAAATAAATTCATCAATTCATCTGTAGCATTCTTCTAGCTTCCACACATATGCAAATATGTGGTGCATTTACACAATGGAATACTAGCCACTAAAAGGAATAAAGTTGGGTCATTTGTAGAGAAGTGGATGTACCTGGAAACCATCATACGGAATGAAGTCAGAAAGAGAAAAACAGATATAGACAGCACTTTAACCATGAGAATTTCTGATCAACCTTAGGTAACAGCAGGGTTTCATATAGCATACGTCCAATGAGTTAGAAAGTCAGATTCCTCAGTGCTGTGGGGGAAAATATTATAAAGAATTTGCTGAGATTCTTTAAACTCAAAACTCTAAGAAAATTCAAGGTATTATTATTATTAAAGGAGACTCTTTGGGCCTCAGTTTACTAGTCTGTCAAATAGGTATTCAAGGAATACCTTTTATTCAAAATAAATGTAGTTGAAAGTGAATACTCACTTCCGAGAAAGAAAGTGTTAGTAGTTCAGTCGTGTGCGTCGCTCAGTGTTTGTGATCCCATGGGCCACAGCCTGCCAGGCTTCTCTGTCCATGGAATTCTCCAGGCAAGAATACTGGATCCCTTCTCCAGGGGATCTTCCTGACTCAGGGATTGTACCCGGGTCTCTGCATTGCAGACAGATTCTTTACCGTCTGAGCCACCCAGGAAGCCCATTCATTTCTAAAGAGCTAAACAAATAGAAAGTCCCTAATGGTTCCCACCAGCGCTGCCTCCCTCTGGCCCACCCACCTGGAGTGCAAGGGAGAGGGCAGCTTATCTTTCACAGGCAGACAGCTGAGCCGTGCAGCCCCCTTTCTCAGGTGCCCACTAACCTACAGGAGGCACCGGGTTAGGGCAAGCCCAACGCTGAGCACATGGAACAGGGTAAGGGTGCAAGGTTGGCAGCAAGAGGGAAAGAGGGATTAGGCCAGGCAGCGGGAGACGGCAGCCCCACGTGAGCCAAAAATTCCACGCCTGGATGTTCCGTGGCATGAAAGGGACATTCACTTGGCACTGCTTACACCAAGGCCTGAAACTTTGGTCCCAACAGTAGTGGCTGGCAGGCAATGTCACCACATCATGGCTCAAACCCACCAATAAAGGGTTGAGTAAGAGTGCCAATACGGAATATGAGCAAGCCCAAGTTAAAGGAAAGCAAATATATAAAAGTTGAAGACCACCCATAACAGTCTGACATAGCTACTTCTCAAGGCTACCGAGAAAAGAGAAGTGAATTATACATGAAATCCGTTTGGGAAAAAACCATTTAAAGGCCTATAAAATTTGCAAAAGACAAGCCAAATGTTCACCATCAGACTACGAAGAGGAATGAAACCCAATCACATACTAGAAAACTTAGAGAACATTTTTCTAAACTGTTATATTTAGGGCCACATTGAATTTAACAACCCAGCAAAAGAAAGTCACAAAGACTAGAACTATCATTAGCACCTTCTACCTCATTCATTGCAACCTCTCTAGGAAGTGCTCCCCCAAAACACAGTCCTTGGGTGGACTCATGTTTTTCCTAAATGCCATCCTCAGTGACTGTTCTAATTCCGAAACAGCAGAGTGGTCATTTATGCCTGGCAGTTTCTATCCTCGTCTTCCATCCTTCTATTTCTCTTCCAATCCTTTTCATTGTTCTTGTAAGATAAGGGGAAATTACCACTCACTTTTACTAAATATCTTCTCAAAAGTTTTACACCCAATTGACTGGCTTCAGGAATGATTCTATGAAAAGTATTATCACTGGAGCAAAGATGAGCTCTTTAGTTCACCTCTTTTCTCAATGCTAAAAAATTCTCCTTATTCTCTCCAAGTTTACTGCATAGATTAAGTACCAGTGACCTAGCACAGTCACTCTATAACATGATCCTGAAAGTGTCTGAAACTCTTAAACAGCAAGTGTGAAAAAGCTATAAAACAGTACACCCCTGAAGCAGTGACAGACTCAAATAACAAAAGAGGTAAGGGAAAAGTGCAGGGAAAGAACAGCGCTTTCATAGTGTATTCTGAATGTTTTCAAAGCTTGTATCAGTTATTCACCAATTTGTTGATTTCCATTTTTACTTTTTTTTTTTCCTTGGAGAGGATTTAATGCAATATCTGTATATATTCTGTGGGGAGCATAAGTCCAGAGCTTCAAAAAACGAAGCATCTTTCCCCTCTATAGTTTCAAAGATTCCTAAAACTTGTAAGTAAAATTCAGAGAGCCCTAAACCCCATTTTTTTTTTGTTCTGCTGAGGTATAACTGATACATGTATCAGTTTCAGGTGTACAACATGATGATTTGATATTTGTATATATAGCAAAAATGATCACCACAATAAGTCCAGTTAACATCAACCACCATACACAGTTACATTTTTTCCTTGTTATGAGAGCACTTAGGATCTCCTCTCTCAGCAACTTTCAAACATACAGTAGAGAAAGTGAAGTGAAGTCACTCAGTCGTGTCCGACTCTTTGCAACCCCGCGGGCTGTAGCCCACCAGGCTCCTCCGTCCATGGGATACTCCAAGCAAGAATACTGGAGTGGCTTGCCATTTCCTTCTCAGGGGATCTTCCCAACCCAGGGATTGAACCCAGGTCTCCTGCATGGCAGGAAGACGCTTTAACCTCTGAGCCACTAGGGAAGCCCTTCAAACATGCAATACGAAACAATTAACTATAGTCACCATGCTGGACATCACGTCCCAGTGACTTATTTATTTTGTAACTTGAATATTTTATCTTCTAGTCTCCTTCACTCATTTCACCCACTCCTCCAACCCAATTTTAAACTAACAATAAATAGTGCAAATAAGTAGATAAATAACGCTTTTAAAAAGAAAAAAACGATAGTGCATGCAGGCAGATAGTATGTTGCCTGCAAAGTGAGGGCTGTTGAAAAGTAAAAGTAGCAACCAAAGTGGTCCCTGATTTCCAAAGTAACCAATTGAAACACATACATCTATTGGGGGCTAAAACTGAGATGTTTCAAACCAGAATGTAGCAATAGATTATGTGAATGTATATATTTATACTACTTTGCTAAATGCACCATCTAAGGGTCTGCTGTGCCAACGGAAATTTGCTGTATGACTCAGGGAACTCAAACGGGGGCTCTGTAACAACCTAGAGGGGGTGGGAAAGAGTGGGAGGTAGGAGGGAGATTCAAGAGGGAGGGGCATATGTATACCTATGGCTAATTCATGATGATGTATGGCACAAACCAAACCACTATTGTGAAGCAACTATCCTTCAATTAACAATAAATTGTTATATATATAAAAGAATCTATGTTGAGAAAGAGAAATAAAACTAAGTGTTGCAGAAGCAAAGATCAGCTTAACTGCCCATGGACTATGTAAGTTGACTTTACTAAGATCCTGGGTACAAGCAGGGTAATGTATCTTTTCTGTCTACAGCTTTTTGTTGTTTTGGTTTTTTTTTTTAAGAAAAGACTCCATTGCTGTGTCAGCTACACTTCACTTGGAAAGCTATTGACTTTTCCTTTCTGTTGCCTTAATTTTCTTCTGCAGGAGCACAAGTCCAGGTGGGCACTGTGCCTTCCACTGACTATGCTGTGCAGCGCAGCAGGGAAACCTCTTATCTCAAGCTGAGGGTGCCTGTTTAAGAATCTTTCTCTTTTAGAAGGTATAAGGTAGTAAACACAGCTGTACAAAAAGGTTTTGAATTTTCTTGCTGTTTGTTTTAAAGCTATAAAAAGATATAAATAAGGCAGAGTGCAAAAATGTCTATAAATTTATATTACCTGCCCGCATGCATATATTTGTGTGCCAAGTTTTACCCAGCTCAGTGTTTGAATACTCTAAATGGATTTGACATTAGAAGTAATTTTTTTTTACATCTTTGCATACAGTGTTGTCAGATCATAAAAATACAGTGGCTTAGGATCAATGAACTTTAAAATTCTAAATTGATCTTGGAATTAGAACATTATTAAAAATGACTTAAGCTTCACTCTTACTATTTCCTTGCCAGAGTTGGATCATTGCTCCAAATCCCTGTCTGCCAATTACTTTTCTTTTAACTCCACAAAGGGTAATTTTTAAATGGGAATATTTATATATCTTTAAGAAGAATAAAGGTTTTGTAAATAGTATCACAGCCAAACCTTTTCAAGAAGATGAAATCTGAGTTTAGAAGGAAGAATATAACTCAATTTCAGTTTGTAAAGACATATAATAATATAATCCCATTTACTTCCTACTTAGATGAACTTGAAGTGTTTTCAGCTGTGGTATATTAAATTCATCTCATAGAGAATAGATTTGAGTGGATACTTAAGGCCTTTTCCTAAACAGTTATGTTTAAGTTAAATGAATAAACACATTTTAATGTCTTAATTATAAAAACAAAATTTGCAGAAGTCTATGATCTGCACTATCATTTAAAAAAATAGCTTATTAGGTTGGAATTAAGTGGAAAATAGTTTTCCCCTCTGGGGATTTTTAATTTATTCAGAATACTTATATAATTGCCTGCTAGTGAATCCTTTGAGATAACTTTGTTGGAGATACCCTTTAACTCCAAACACGCTTTTCTTGAGAACCGGGGGCACCGAAATTAATTTCAGTATGGGAGGAATCTTTTTACCTATCCTTCCCATCACTTCATCACACCCCCATTCCCTCACCTCTTCCCCTGGATAAGCTCACTGTCCATTCAGATAGGCCAAGCATTTTGGCTTCAGCCTAGTTAGTTCAGCCTCACGAGTGGAAGGGAACACTTAAACCTAGGTGGGGAATTAGACAGTTTTGTTAACTCAGAAAAGGAACACCTCTGAATGTCAATTCCAAGCCAGAGTGCCTGGCTCTCTATAGAGAGACCCAAAAGCCATTCATCTGAGTTGCCAAACCAATGGCCAACAATGTTTGATACTTTTAAAGCCTTCACCACTTTTTCCATCATCACTCCTATCTTTTCATCACCTCAAATTCAGGGAAATGTGTCTTTTCTAGACAAACATCAAATTTAATATTTGTGGGCTCTAAAGTTATTTTTAAAATTTATTGTTATGCATTTATTTGGCTGTATCCAGTCTTAGTTGCAGCATGTAGGACCTCCCTGACCAGGACTGACCCCAGCTCCCTCCACTGGGAGTGTGGAGTCTCAGCCACTGAACCACCAGGAAAGTTAAGTTCTTTACCTTATTAAATGATCTCTGTGTCCTACTTCAAAGAAAAGTGATGCTCCACTGTAAATAAAATGACTACTCAAATCTATCTCCACAAAATATACGATATATG
Organism: Nanger dama; assembly: GCA_917880005.1. NCBI lineage: Eukaryota > Metazoa > Chordata > Mammalia > Artiodactyla > Bovidae > Nanger > Nanger dama. The sequence continues at coordinate 47,817,896 of CAKJTW010000007.1, forward strand.
TAACCAGCTGTGTTTCTGTCTGAGATTCCTGGGATGAAAAGTGCTCTAGATGCATCGTGATCATTAAAGACATAGAAACAGTGAACTGCTCTCAGAGCAATTTTCACTGGACAAGATGAAGAATAGTAACAGATCAAGCACTGCAAATAAAAACTGAAATAAACCTCAACCCAAGGAAAGGACTTAAAAGACAGTAGCCCACTGATTCAAAAATAATTCTAAAAAATTCTAGAATAAAGAAGCCTTGTTTATATCAAGTTTTCATGTACAATGCTAGTATCATGCTATGCGGGCTTCCCCAGGGGCTCGGCAGCCCACAGTGCAAAAGGTGCAGGAGACCCAGGCTCAGACCTTGGGTTGGGAAGAGCCCCTGGAGGAGGGCTTGGCCACCCACTCCAATATTCTTGCCTGGAGAATTCCATGGGCAGTGGAGCCTGGCAGGCTATATAGTCCATGGGCTTGCCACATTACGGATACAACGGAAGCGACTCAACATGCACACACGCACGTCATGCTATGGGGGTCCTTTATCTACCTGGATTTTGTGCATCCAATTGAGCACAATGTCTTAATTAAATAGTTTACACATTTAAAAGATCTTAAGTTATAAATATTTTCAGGTGCAGTAATTTGAGCTTCAAGCCCAAAGGAAAGGATGTTCTACTTTTTTGGTACACCTACAAGCAAGCAGACTTCTAGAGGGGCCAGAGGGAGAAAAACAAGTTAACCCTATTAAAATGATCTTCTCCTAGGCTTTCCAAGGCCCTCTCCCTGCAAACTCAGAGTGGCACCATCTTTCCAGGTCATGGAAGTAGTGGATCACCCTCAGCATCAAGCACCCCATCCAGTTAGAGGGGAGCCTGCTTTTCCAGAACTATCTCCAAAACAAGGTTGCCTCAACTGTTTCTAGTCATCCCAGAGCATGTTATTGTTGCTGTTTAACCGCTTAGTCGTGTCCCACTAAGGCACCATAGACTGTCCTCCACCAGGCTCTTCTGTCCATAGGATTTCCCAGACAAGAACAGTGGAGAGGATTGCCATTCCCTTCACCAGGGAATCTTCCCATCCAAGGGATCTTCCACACTGCAGGTGGATTCTTTAGAGCTGTGCCACCAGGAAAGCCATCAGTTCAGCAGTTGCTCAGTCGTGTCCGACTCTTTGTGACCACATGAACTGCAGCACGCCAGGCCTCCCTGTCCATCACCAACTCCCAGAGTTCACTCAAACTCACATCCATCAAGTCGGTGATGCCATCCAGCCATCTCATCCTCTGTCGTCCCCTTCTCCTCCTGCCCCCAGTCCCTCCCAGCATCAGAGTCTTTTCCAATGAGTCAACTCTTCCCATGAGGTGGCCAAAGTTCTGGAGTTTCAGCATTAGCATCATTCTTTCCAAAGAAATCCCAGGACTGATCTCCTTCAGAATGGACTGGTTGGATCTTCTTGCAGTCCAAGGGACCTTCAAGAGTCTTCTCCAACACCACAGTTCAAAAGTATCGATTCTTTGATGCTCAGCTTTCTTTACGGTCCAACTCTCACATCCATACATGATTATCAGAAAAACTATAGCCTTGACAAGACGGACCTTTGTTGACCAAGTAATAGATCTGTTTTTAATATGCTGTCTAGGTTGGTCATAACCTTCCAAGGAATAAGCGTCTTTTAATTTCATGGCTGCAATCACCATCTGCAGTGATTTTGGAGCCCCCCCAAAATAAAGTCTGACACTGATTCCACTGTTTCCCCATCTATTTCCCATGAAGTGATGGGACCAGATGCCATGATCTTCGTTTTCTGAATGTTGAGCTTTAAGCCAACTTTTTCACTCTCCTCTTTCACTTTCATCAAGAGGCTTTTGGTTCCTCTTCACTTTCTGCCATAAGGATGGTGTCATCTGCATATTTGAGGTTATTGATATTTCTCCTGGCAATCTTGATTCCAGCTTGTGTTTCTTCCAGTCCAGCATTTCTCATGATGTGATCTGCATAGAAGTTAAATAAGCAGAGTGACAATATACAGCCTTGACGTACTCCTTTTCCTATTTGGAACCAGTCTGTTGTTTCTTGTCCAGTTCTAACTGTTGTTTCCTTACCTGCATATAGGTTTCTCAATAGGCAGGTCAGGTGGTCTGGTATTCCCATCTCTTGAGGAATTTTCCACAGTTTATTGTGATCCACACAGTCAAAGGCTTTGGCATAGTCAATAAAGCATAAATAGATATTTTTCTGGCATGGTACTCCCCAAAACTGCTGGATTTCGTGCTGAAACCCAGAAAAAAAGTGATCTGGTTGGGGGTGAGGGGAAGAGGAAGAGTTTGAATGTATAAGGGAGTAAGAGGAAAGGAACGAAGGGCCGTACGAGCGAGCGGAGAGAAAAGACTTGCTGAAACAGATGGAAGGAAAGCCACGTGGTAGCCGACTGGAAACCCCGTAGAAACCAGCGTTGTCTAGCCCGGGAAGCTGAGTCTGGGAACCGTTTGCCATTTGCACGCTGTTCCTCGCGGACACTGGGTGGCGCTCGTAGTAAAGACTTGCTCTTCTCTTAGGGTCCGATTCTCCTCCACCCCCTCCCGCCCTTTGCAAATTTCGGCTACTAGGAGATGAAATTACTCACATTCTTCCTACGTGCCACCGCGGGGAGAGCATTTCTGGAGAAGCTGGAAGCCGCGGGGCTGTTTGTCCACGGCTGGGCCGGTCAGTGGGTTTAGAAAGAGGTGACAGCGTCCAGCCCGCTCTTCTCCAACCTCTGGGCCTTTGTGTCAGAACCACCACAGTACCAGCAACAGTTGCTACCCTGACAGCCAGGCTACCCAAAGCCAGTGTTCCGGGAGGGTGGGTCTGAAGCGGCAGCCAAGCTGCGGCGGAGGGGGGCGGGGAGGCGGAGGACAGCGGTGCTCAGAGTCACAAAGACAATACGGGAAATGAAATGGGACCATATCGTGGCCCCTTTTAACTTAGCGCTCCTCTCCCTCCTGCTTTCTATAAGGAAAGAAGGGTACTGGGGAGTGGGGTCAACCTAGAAAATAACAGGACAAAGCAAGCAAGTCAATGCTCTGGACTCAGAGACACAACCCAGATTTGGAGGCCGGCAGAGGCCTTTGCAAAATTGTCTTCCTGTCTGGCATGAAGGCCAACACTTTAGGAATTGAAACAAAGAATTAAATCCTTCCCTTCCGCCTCACTCCTTTTTGTCTTGTGTAAAAACTGTGGGAGAGAATGTCCTTTTTTTAATCTGAGGTGAAATTTAGCAAGGTTTAGGGTAACTTGATATTGTAACATTGTGTTGTCAACTGGATTTTGAACTTCTAAATTTTGCCCAAATTCTGCAGCTTCCAATCCATCCAAGTGGGAATCTGCCTTCTCAGCAAGGTCTAAGGACATTGCTAGGAACACTTGATTTAGCATAACCCTATTGCCCTTATTTCACTCCACATAATAACTTTTAAATCTGTAATAAATAAAAAGTACCAGGGCAGGGCTGTGGCGGTAGAAGGAAGGGGGGTGCTGTGGAAGGGCGCTTGCTCCCTGAGTCCCTTGCTTTTGCCAGGAGGTGCTTTGAACCGTCCCTAGCATTGCTTTGGGGAAGCAACTCGTGTAATTAAATGGCAGGATGTGTGTAAGGTGACTCAATGGGTACCGACAACTTCTCCAGAGCACAGGCCAGGACTGCAAGCCTGCTGCTGTTGCTAGTATTCCCCCAAAGCCCTGTGGTCCTCCCTCAGCCAGGGGTGGACAGCCGCTGACACCCACAGCATGGGGTGAGGATGGGTGGCCCGCCTTGCCTCTCTTCACGGGGCATCTGTCTCAGAGAAGTCCAAGGCAAAGGGCACTGTGGACCTGGTGACACACACCTCCACCTTCCTTGTCCACCCCCACCAGCTGAAGTTGCCCCCAGAAGGGCCCAGCGACCACAGCTGTGGTTTCTCGTGCCCAGACGGCAGAGGGGAGGGAGTTGGTGCACACATGGTTGCTTCTCAGCTTTGGAGTTTCAGAGCCAGGCTGGCACCTGGCTGGCATGTGGCTGGCACCCGGCACTGAGTTCCACACCCGCCCCCACCACTCGGCTCTCCTGCTAGCATGTTTTGAGCCAAAATAGTTCCCCAGTTAAACTAGGACAAGACACAGTTAATGGAGGTGTTTTCTTCTTTGCTTGGCAGTGGGGGCAGGGAGGAAGCACTGATAAGAGGCCATCCACCCTGGAAGTGGTGTGAAGCTCCCAGGCTCCCAATCTCCCGACCCCTGGAGGAAGATGCTGGGAGGGCCCAAATCAGGATCCAGCTCCTGTAAGTGGCCTATTCAAGGGGAGACACAGTGGGGAGCGGTAAACTAATATTAAATTTCTAATCTCCCAGCTAGATCACTTCTACAGCAAGAACGACATGTCATGAAAAGCAAACTCTGCATCCCAAACACCAAGGGTCTCTCTTTGCAAGGAACCCAGACCTGGGGAAGGAAAAAGCAGGCCCTTGGTTCTACCTCCTTGGAGCTGGGAGAGGGAAATCCATGAGCTTCACCCAACTTCCCTAAAGAGCTTTTATCTCTACTTTCCAGTGTTCTAGAGGTTCCCATTAAGTCCCTGAGGTCAGGTCATAAGTAGACCATTCACTTTTGCAGGAGTCTTTGGCCACTGAACACAGAATTATAGATACTCTATTCAAATAGCATCCAAATAGACTAGAATATTGAACAAAATGTGGGTCTGCCTGCACCTTTCAGGGACCAGCACTTTGGGAGTAATTAAAGTATTTGTGCTTAAGGCAGTGATTTTTAAAGTCACTGTGGGCACCGGGGTTGCAGGAACTCTTCCTGCCATTTATTGTGCATCTTGAGTACCCTTGTCTCACCCTCTCAGAAATAAAACTCATCTCCGGCAAAGGAAGTGTTTGCTCCAGATTTGTCTGTCTTTCCCCAAATCGCAAATTTTCAACACATGTAAATTACAACTTAGCTCCCAGTATCCCACTAAAAATATTGTTCTCATCAGTTTCTTTTGCCTTTGTCCCACATCCCCACTCCCCTCACTTCACTCTTCAGTGTTCAATTCCACATTCGCCCTGGTGCAGCTGAGAAGCAAGGAGAGACAGTGGTCGACCTCATCCCAAAACATGTGCACTTTCTGAGGCTGCTCATTGGAACACATTGTCTCCAGACAGTACAGAGCTGGGTGCTGGGGCTTCTGCGTCGTTTCTAGAATTCACTGAAAACAGATTGCCTGAGACACCCCTCCTTCCTCCAACAAGCAACAACTCTCTCTCTCTCTCTCTCTCTCTCTCTCTCTCTCTCTCTCTCTCTCTCTCTGTCTTCCCCCCACCCCCTTCTTTTTTTTCTCCCTCTTTTTTTTTTTTTTTTTAAGCAATGCTTTGTTGTGCTAAAACTAGTTGGACGAGTTAGGGTGTTGCTGCTGCTCCGGGAGGCCCTGGCCAATGGAACCCGATCCACCCCGCTGTGCGTAAGCGCGCAATTAAGGATTTAACCAAGGCTGTGCTGCACTTCAGCCAGCAGTCAGCCTGCCGGAGACAGAGCCTCCGCGACTCCCAGCCTCCTCCTCGCCGCCGCCGCCGCCGCCTCTCCTCCTCCTCCTCTTCCTCCTCCTCCCTCGCTCCTACAGCCATGTCAGCTTAGACCAGAGCAGCCCCAGAGCCAATTCGGGCCGCCGCTGCCAGCGAGCGATGACAGGAGTGTTTGACAGAAGGGTCCCCAGCATCCGATCCGGCGACTTCCAAGCCCCGTTCCAGACGGCCGCAGCTATGCACCACCCGTCTCAGGAATCGCCAACTTTGCCCGAGTCGTCGGCTACCGATTCCGACTACTACAGCGCCCCGGGGGAGCCCCGCATGGCTACTGCTCTCCTACCTCGGCTTCCTATGGCAAGGCGCTCAACCCCTACCAGTACCAGTACCACGGCGTGAACGGCTCCGCCGGCAGCTACCCCGCCAAAGCTTACGCCGACTACAGCTACGCCAGCCCCTACCACCAGTACGGCGGCGCCTACAACCGCGTTCCGAGCGCCACCAGCCAGCCAGGTACCGGGAGCGGGGGTGGGAGTCAGGATTCGGGGGGGGAGATGCGGTGGGACACGGGGAGCCGCGCCATCCACTGCAATGGGGGAGCACCCGGCGGGAGAGAGTGGGGGCCGAGTTTACAAACGAGAGAGATTCCCGGGCCAGCATTTTAGAGATTCTTAGCGGAAGCAGCCTGCGGGGGGTGTTCGGACCAGCGTCTCTTCTCTTCGGTCCCTTCAGGCGACCTCTCAGTTGCTGGATTCTCAGCTTGCCCGGTCAGGAAGCCAGCTAAGCTGGAAAAGGGGGTAGAGAGAAGGCTATTTGTTGGATTTGTTGGGGCTGGGGGCGGTAAGCGAGCTCGATCGGTGGGAGTCGGGATGCACTGCTGCCTCAAAGCCAGCGTGGTGTGGGTGCCCGGAGCACACGGGGCAGGGTGGGGGCCCGCGAGCCCTAGCCCGCCAGAGGAAGAGCGCGCCGAGAGCCTTGCGGTTTATCCAAGGCATTTCCAAAAACAAAAAGCCATTTAAAGGTGGAGGAGGTTTGCTGAAGGGTCACGTTATTGGAGCAATATTTTTTTCTCCATTGGGTGCCTAAAATTTGTTTCTCCTTCCCATCTCCTTTTTCAAGGCGTCTCCTTTTTCGTCTGCCTTGAAACTTAGTTGGAGAGTTTGAGGGTTAGTGAGTTTGGGCGGTAAGAGAGGTATGAGGTCTCCTTGGAGAGGTTTTGCTGGTCAGGTTTGATCTCTTCCCACCAGCACATTAATAATCCTGCTAATATTAGCATCCCCTGCTCTGGCAGAATGGAGACCACAGTCCTCATCCTCCACCCTTCTTCTCCCAGGAGCTCGGCGCTCGCGCGCACACACACACACACACACACACACACACACACACACACACCCCCAAGGAGAGGGTCTCCGCCCCTTTCAGAGATGGGCACTTTTGATAAGAAGGTACTTTTGTGAAAGGGGACTTGTGGCCCCAGGGCACGTTTGGAAAACACGCGTTCGGACAGTCTCTGCTCCCCGCCCCCCCAAGTCTATAACCCAAGTCTGCTAAATTCGTCCTGATCTGCCGCCCCTTTCCTACGAAAACACCCACCGCAGATTCTTTTTCAAATTGTAACTCTTGATAAGCTTTAAAAGATTGCCAGGGTGGTGGGTGGGTGGATGGGGGCGGGGGAGGAAAAGTGGGGTGTCTTCGTTCCTTTCAGTGGCTCTGTGCTTCGTGCATACATGAAAGATTTTTTTTTCCTTTTGGCCAAGAACTTATTAAGTCTATTTGTAAAAGAAACCAGACACATCTGTGCCCTCGCAGATCTGCAGGGAGATTATGGGGGCTGCATAATCGACCCTCTGTCTGCGGCGGCTCGGACCGCTTGCCTCTGAATTGAAGGAGCAGTTTGCTTGTGGGTCTTTGAACTTTGGAGACCTCGGTTAGCGTCTTCCCTGCCCATGCGTCTGGCCTCTGCGGGCGCTTGAACAGACGCTGACATAAGGGAGACCACAGTCCGAGCTTCCTCGCTTGAATCCCCGGGAGACGGGCCCAGAATTCACCCTAGAGCCGTCGGTGAACACAGGGTGGAATTGAAAACGAATCGGGGTGAAGCAAGAACCGCTGCAAGGGCTAAATCCCGGACGCCGAGAAGGGAGTTTTGCTGTGCCAGACGCTCTGCAAAAACTCAGGAGAACCTGAATAAACAGAGAAGGAAATTAATCAGGCTACCCGGCCTTGTCCATGATGAGGGGCCGGGGGGAGGGGGGGGCGTGCTGTCCCGTGAACTAAAGGTGGTGATATAGGGAAAAGAGTGATAGCTGCGTGGTAAGAATTTCAAGGACTGTATTCGCAAGTTCTGCAAAGGGCCATTGTCTGCCAACGAGTTCTAACCGGGTCTGTTTCGATTATTTAGAGAAAGAAGTGGCCGAGCCCGAGGTGAGGATGGTGAACGGCAAACCAAAGAAAGTTCGTAAACCCAGGACTATTTATTCCAGCTTTCAGCTGGCCGCGTTACAGAGAAGGTTTCAGAAGACTCAGTACCTCGCCCTGCCCGAACGCGCCGAGCTGGCCGCCTCGCTGGGACTGACGCAAACACAGGTAAATCCGGCCGCGGCCTGGGCCAGAGCCCCGGTGGGCTGCAAGCCTGGCTGGACCGCGCGGTTCAGTCCCGGCGGGCTGGAGCCGACTCATCAGGGCCCGCGAGAAACTCACAGACAGATAGACACTGACCCCGCGCCCTCCCCTCTAGAAGTCAGGCCGGGTGGTGTCGCCGTGAGTGGTGGGGACGGCAGCGAGACGTCGTTCATCCTCCAGAAGCAGCCCCCCGCCCTTCGAGTCTACGGGGGCTGAGGGGCCAGTTCCCCAGACTGGGAACAAGGGGAGGGTTGTCTCGAGGACACCCTCGCAGCTTTAAGAAACTGTCTAGTGCTCCGCACACTGCAGAGCAGCGGGGGTGAGCAGGGCCCGGCGCCCGCGCGGGGTCTCAGGCCGCGCGCTGGCGGCCGGAAGCAGAGGGTCACACCCTGCGCCTGCGGCGGGTCCGAGGTGGGGGCGCTGTGGCTCGGGGAAGTCTGCGCTGGATGGTCCCCTTCACTCCCACCGCAACCCCACGGGGCCGACGGAAGAATAAAGAATGTCCTCGAGGCCGAGCAGGAGTGGGAGGAAAAGGAGGCGGTCGGGCAGCGAGGAGACCACTCCTTGGTCCCCCTCCCACCTCGCGCGGACGCGACCCTGGCGCACGGCGCTCGGGCGGTTGTTTTGGAGACGTTCGTGGCGCCGCGTTGCGTGCTTCCAGCGCTGGGTTACAAGTGCACTCTCGCCGGCGTGGACACTCGCGCCCCCTCCCCCGGCCCCAACCGAAGACGAAGCCTGGGGTCCTGCCCCAGCGGCGGCCCCTCTGGGGCCTATGATCCAGGCTGTGACCCCGGGTCCAGCCCCTTCACCATAGGCCGCCAGCTGCGGGGAGACGAATTCAGCCTCTGGTCGCCGCCCTGGGGGAGGCGCGCGGGCAAGCACCTGAGCGTCCCGGTAACGTGTGCCTTTGTTCCCCCACCCAGGTGAAAATCTGGTTTCAGAACAAAAGATCCAAGATCAAGAAGATCATGAAAAACGGGGAGATGCCCCCGGAGCATAGCCCCAGCTCCAGCGACCCTATGGCGTGTAACTCGCCGCAGTCTCCAGCGGTGTGGGAGCCCCAGGGCTCGTCCCGCTCGCTCAGCCACCACCCTCATGCCCACCCTCCGACCTCCAACCAGTCCCCCGCGTCCAGCTACCTGGAGAACTCGGCTTCCTGGTACCCGAGCGCAGCCAGCTCAATCAATTCCCACCTGCCGCCGCCCGGCTCCTTACAGCACCCGCTGGCGCTGGCCTCCGGGACACTCTATTAGACCGGCCGCTTTCTCTTGCTGTCTTTTTTGGGACTACTGTGTTTTTGCTGTTTTAGAAAATCAACCTTTTTTAAAAAAAGGAATTCATATGGGAAAGTTTGGAAAAACGGAAACAAAAAGTTCATGTGTAAAGCTTTTTTTTTTTTTTGCATGTAAGTTATTGCATTTCAAAGGACCCCGTCCCCCTTTTTTACAGATGAACATTTTTGCGCAACTGTGGACACTATCAATGGTGCCTTGAAATCTATGACCTCAACTTTTCAAAAGACTTTTTTCAATGTTATTTTAACCATGTAAATAAGTGTAGATAGAAGAATTAAGCTGTATATTCTGGATAAATAAAATTATTTCGACCATGAAAGCAAAATGTTTCTAAAAGATACTCCATTTGCCCCCCTTACAGTGGGCTAGTGACATTTTGTGCAGGCTATTAAAGGAAGACATACTGTAGAGATACAACAAGGCAAAAAGGAAAACAAAATGGGGATGCATGCATACAGAACCATAGATGTGTGTATGTTGGATGCTGTATTTTATGTCTATATACATATGTGGCCTGTTTAGAGTACTGCCATATATTTAGGTGATTTTTGCCTAACCACAAAAACATTTAGATAATTTTAAGTTTAACCCCAAATTGTTTCAGGTAGAAAGTAATGCTGAAATCTAAATATACCCCTCCCTCTCTGTGTGTGAGTAAGAAAGCAGCAGAAATCCCTCAATAACCACTCTGAATTCTAAGCTCAAAGCAATTATGGTAGAGCCTACCCCCACACACACCTCCATCAGCCTCAGTGTATTGCCAGAGCAATTAGACAAATTACACTCCCTTCAAAGGGAGCTTCCAGAGATGAGAAAATGAAAAAAAGAAAAATTCCCTTCCTATTACATTTTTTTTTTTAATTTGAAATCTTTGCAGTGTGGCAAATGGTAGTGCCTTGGATTCCCTAATGTATGATTATAAATTTATCTGAGTTCTTTCACAAAAGGAAAGGATCACAGGACTTGAAAACAATGATGTACCTAAATCAGTAGGCCAAGCAGGGCATGTGGGGGGTGGGGTTGAGGGTTGGGGGGTTTCTTTCGGCCAGGAAAGGGAATTGTGAGGTGGAGAAAAGGAAGGAAAGCATTGTGGCCCCATGTTGATTTCAATTCGTGTGAGATAATACTCCAAACATAAGTTTTTTTCCTTCATCCACTTTAACACTCTGGTTTTTTCAGGAAGGAGCTCTCCCTGCTTTGCTTTTACATAAAACAGTGGCAAAGCAGGTTCCAATCGTGGGAAGCTGAATCTGTTCGCAGGGGATTTCTCTTTTGTGAAGCCTTCTCGGGGCGGAGAGGATAGACTTGCAGCAACCCTGGCCTCTGTCCCGTCCTTCTCCCTGCACCTCTGCACATGGACGTCAGAAGTATGACCACAGAGAGCTACGGCTCGGGTCTAGAGTTTCGCTCTCAGGCCAGAACTCTAGGTGTCCTTCTGACTGTCCCTTGGTCTGCCTGATTCTGTTTCCTTGGGACACCAAGGGAAATCATTTGTTGGAAATTACAAGATGCATGAGTTATATTTTACAGCTAGGAAGTCAGTAGTAATAAATTTGACAAAAAGTCTTCTTGGGGGTGGGGAGTGGAGATTAGAACGTAAAAAATTACATCCTGTCATCTGAGGATTTCTGAGGTTTTTCCAGGGCTGGGAGACTAGACCTGAAAAGGCACGCTGTGTGCCCTGGAGGGGAATTTGCCTGTGTGTTCTTTTGCCTCTTTCTCTCTCTTTCCTCTGCTTGTCTCCTTCCTTCTCTTCCTCTTGCCTTTCTAACCTGCCAGTTTGGAAGGGCCTAGAGGGGGGGTTCGAAGGTTTCTGTGTCTTGTAGGGACACCCTGCCTGGTTCCAAGGCGGCTCGTGGACCGTGGCCAGGGCTGTGGACCACCCCCTCCTCGCCCACCTCCAAAGCGGTTCCCTTATCGAAGTTGCCTCCGCCTTTGATACCCTCCAGCTAGTCTTTCTCGAAAGAAGGTCCGGGTGGTGACGCGCCTGGGGGAAAGCCGTGCGGAGCCCACTTTGTTTTCTGCACTGGCAGAGAATAGGATGAGGGGGAAAGGTAGAGAGCTCCGTTTCCTGCTTTTCATTCTTGGCTTGTAAGTCTTTCCGGAGTTTCCATTACATCGAAAGCCAGCGTTTTCTATCTGGCGGATCCAGCTGGGAGAAATCCCGCGCCCGCGGTTGCCGAGTGCCAACTTCCCCCAGCGCGGGCGCCCTCGCAGCCCCAGGGTGCGAGCTCGGGAAGGTTGGAGGGGGGCGGGCCCGCTGGTGGCCTGAGGGGGGCAAGAATGTGCCTGGAGCACACTCTTTACTTTTCTACACGTGGAGAGGGTAGATATTTTTCCAGGCGTCCCCATCATCTCCCCTTCTCCTTCTCTGGCTTTGAAAGGGGATTCCTTCACTACCCCCCCCCACCTCGTCCGTCGTGGTCAAGCAGAGGCAAGGGCGAGTTCGGACTCTTCCCAGAAAGAAGAGGGAAGCTCTTCTTTCCTGACCACCCCGCCACCCCCAGCCCTGACACTGCTTGTCGTTAAGGACATCGGAGCCTCGCTGCGATGCGGGCGGGCGGAGCGCTGCGCGGACAGACTTGGTTTCAAGATTCCTTCCCTTGTGCTAACCTCACTTCTTCCACTCGCAATGGCCTCTTCTCTGGCGCGGTTTTTTTTTTTTTTTTAACTTGGTCTAGGAGTCGTGGACAAAAATATTCTGGCAAACCAGTCTTCAGCGGGTTTTCCCTGGCACCGCGGGGATTCTCCCTGGGGAATTTAACTCCCTGCAGTCCTGCGCCCAAGGATATAAAAATAACAGATCCTCAGCAAAGACTAAAAATATCCGTGTGATGTTCGCCTTCCTCTCACCCTCCCTTCTTCCCTCCATTGTTTATTCCTATATCTAATGTAAACGTGTACCACTCCCCGCTGGCATGGGTCCCCAAATGCCCGACCCCTCTCTCCTGACATCTGCCTGCCGCTTCCGATCTCCACTTGCCTAGCTGTCAGTCTACTGCTCCTGAGATGTCAAGATCACCCCGATTTCATTTTCTTTCCCATGGGCTTCTTCACCGCGCCCCTGTACTCCCAAGCCCCTGTCTCCATCTGCAGACCTCCTCACAAAGCCCAGGAGGCCGAGGGCACGCTGCTGGCACGCCTGTATGACTCTTTGGTGCCCTGTCCTCCTCCCGGGCTCTCCTGTAAAGGTGAGATAAATTGGCCTTTGTTTGAGGCTCGTGTTGGGCTAGGCGGATTTCTGCCCCTTTCCCCCCTTTTTCCTGGCGGCCACCTCCTTGTGGAACAGGGGGCGGCCGGGGGAGCTGAGAGAAGCCGCATTCCTGTGGGTGCCAGGCGGCTCCAGTGCTGAGCCACAGGGCCTGAGACACACACACACACAGGAACCCGCAGACCTCGTTGCCCTTGATCTCGCTCGCTCGCTCTCGCTCCCGGTGGGGCACCCACCCGAGAGCCCGTCCACCCACACTCGGATCCACCCAGGTCTCGGCCTCGGGCAGGAGCGTGTTGACCTGCACACCAACACACGCACACACCCCCTTCCGACGACACGCAGGCCAGGCCAGGCCAGGCCAGGCTCTCCCCGCCCATGCCAATCCTCTCTCTCCCGCCCCTTATCCCACAATCCCAGACGCGCCGGCTGGCCTCCTTTGGCTGCTTTGATCCCACCGGACGCCCCACGGCTCGCGGCGTCCTGGCCGCGCCGTCCTGGGAGTCGCCCACAGCGCGCCAAGGCCGGGCGCCGCTCGCCTCCTCGCAGCGCGCCCCTGCAGCTTCCTTCCTCTGGCCTTGACACCGTTCGGTCTCCGGAGCTCTCCAGCCCGAAGCGCGAGGGACGTCTCCTGGAACACTACCCCTTGCCCCTCTCCTGCCCCCTCCCCAGAGCTTCTTTTATTCGAAGAGAGGGACCTTTAGGGCTACCCAACCACCACCCCTCCCCGCCCCATCCCGCAAGCCCCGGGATGGCGCGCCTCCCCTGGCCACTGGGATCTCTCCAACCCAGAGCGCTCCAGCCCTCCCCTGAGGCACGCCCTGAGGGCAGACGCCCTCCGGCACCTCTGGGAAGCGCGCCACGCCGGCGGATCCGCCTGCGGTTACCCCTCTCCTCCGCCCAGAAGCACCCCCCCACCCAGCAGCTGGGCGGAGGCTTCAGCCTCCGGGGAGGTTGGGGAGGGGGCGCTGCGGCTTGCTCCCGCCCTCCGCGCTCTCCCAGATTGCCTGCGAGTGTTGCACACTGTACGTGGTTTTTCAGAGTCACAGCGAACTCTGGGCCTCGAAAACAGCCCCAATAGCGGTAGCACATGTGGGATTGGCTAAATATTTTTCTACGCAGTCCGGTCTCCCACCCCCGCCCCATCTTTTCTTTTGCTTCTGACAAGCTTCAGGTTCCCCGGTGGTACAGGGCAGAAAGTACACGTAGTGTCGACTGCGGAGGGGCGGGGGGAGACCTCCCTTTCAATCATCCAGGGTTGTGGGCTGTAATGTAATAACCTGTTTTATAGGTCGAGCTCTAACCGTAAAGATAGGAACCGAGGGAATTTACATGAGTCTCTCTTTAAAAGAAAAGAGAGTCCTGATTTGCAGCAATTAAGTGTCTTTGCTCTTTTGTTCGCTGGGACTTCGTATTTACTTCTGCTTTACGGGGACCCGAAGGAGTCTCTGCCAAGAGCGCACGTATTATTGAGTCTGTTCCACATCCTAAACCAAGATTTATATAAAATAGTGAAATACCACACATTACGACCTTTCGCCACAGGAAGGGGGGAAAAGTGGCTTCATAACATCATTCTAGACACACACACACACGCACACACACCCTCTAAGTTTCAGCAAGGATTCTCTGTCAAACCTCCACCACGCACAGTCTAGTGTGTATATGTGTGTGTGTATATATATATATATATATTTAAGAAGTAGGTGAAAGTGAAAGACGGTAAACAGTCCAAGCTATGATTTATTTTAAAGTTTTGTGTGTTGTTGTTGTTGTTTTTCCTTGCAAAGGCGAGAAAACCCTGGAAGCTTTTTGTCATTCATGGACTATTTCTGCCGTTTGCCATTTGCAAGGTGGGAGAAGAGGGCGGGGCAAGAGGCAGGATATGGATTCAACTTTCATCTGTAAGCAGGGGTCACTAAACGGGACATTTCATTATTGCCCTTAAATTCACAGGAGCTAAGGAAGCCTGCTTGCCACCCTGCAGGGTGGGCCTGGCTGGGTAGCTCCAGGGTTTGCTAGGTAGTGGGAGGAGAATCATCACACACTGTCCTAGAAGCTGGAAAAGACGCCCAGGAAATTCTCAGTTCTCATGGTGGGAAAAATCAGCTACTGGGAGTGTACCAGATTTAGGTCTCCCTGACCAGGACGTCCCCACCAGGAACCAGAAATTTCAGCCTGGGCAGGGTTTACCTTCCAGAAGGCAGCAGCTGGAACCCAGAGTCTGCTCTCGCCGTGGAACCAGCACAGTGCTCCAGTGTCCTCCAGACTCTCTTGCTATAATTCTCCTAACTCCCTCTCTCCTCTGTCCCTCCAGTTTAAGGAGACTGACCTTGCTCTTTAACAACCATATCTGGGGGCAGGGCCAGTTCTTTATCAAAAACACCAGACTTTCTGGAATACAAAGAGAAGTTCACCAGTGACTGGTAGCAAAAGAAGCACAGCTGGACTGCTTGACATGAGGAAGGGGTGGGTTAATTAATCAAAGTTAATGATAGGATTAAAGCTTATAGCCAGCCAAGGTGAGTAGAGAAGAGGGCTTCCCATCTGTTTTATTTAATTAGCAGCAATTAATACATTTTTTGCTAATATCCTTTAGGACTCTCAATGACTTGTTCTCAGTGAAAGAGAATGGAGATGAAGCTCAGGAACACGAACACCCAGAGCATTTTGCTCTGATGACAGGAGAGACTGAAAATTCATTTAAGAAAATGTTCATAAACAAGTGACAGGCACTTTCTGAGGCTGCCTTGGTGGAAACAATGATGAAATTGACAAATGTTCTTTGCTTGGGCGAGGGGCACTTTTTTTTTTTTTTTTTTTTAAGGAAGATAATGCTTTAGGAGAGAGAAGGGGGAGGGGAGAGACAGGTTTAAAAAAAAAAAGAAAATTATTTCAGACACCAGGCAGCAGCAGATGGAGAAGCCCTTGCAAACACATCAGCCCTCCACATATTGAAGATTTGGACACGTAATGCTTCAGACCACTGATTTGCTATTTTCTTAATTCCCGCTCTTCTTTTTCCATATGAATCAAACAGTCTTTTGTCCTTCAGGGTTTGATTTGATCGCTACTGTTCACATTTCACTTTTGTATTTTCCTCTTCCTATACCATTACTCATTGAGTGCCCTGTGAAATTACAATCGTACATTTTCAACTCAGCAACCCATTTGCAGTACAAAAATAGGGTCTAAATAATGGCTGAATTAGCCCTACTGGACAGTTTCAGATGTAACACTCTGTAATAATTATATTGCAGGCTGGATTAGGATGCTATTATCATAATCTGGACGTTTACAATTATCTGTAATTTGCAAAGATGCGCCAGGTCTTGATTACAGCAGTTTTTTTTTTTTTTTTTTTTTTGTATCACGCTAACCATCACTAAACAGTGACAGTAATAACAGCTAATTTTGCTGGCAATATAAGAGGTGCTGGGGTGTGCAAACAATTTCACACCTGGATGTGCTCACTCAACCAAGAATATAGAGAAAGAGCTTCTGCCCTGAGACTCAGAAAAATATTCTCCTCTGCTTCTGTTCAGTATAGATTTCTAGACCCTGATCATTGCTTAAGAGAGATTCACTGGGGGTAAGTTTTTATTTCTTGCATACTACAAGACACAGCTCATATTTCTATTCTCACACAAAGCTGTAGGTATTGCTGTTGTAATTTGTTATGGACTGCAACTTTGCTCTAGAGATGGTTTTCATTTCTGACCTTTTATTCCACTTTAACAGTAAAAGGGTTGTGGTTCTGGTGAGTGACAATGATTTGGGTGAGAAGGGATCCTTAAGAAGTCAATCTGTCTCTTTGCTTTCTGTGCTGTTGATGCTTGGTGCAGCTTGTGACTGGACACTGGGACGTGCACCAGGTTTCCGTAAGGTATGAAGGGAAGTCTGTTGGAGATTCCAGGCAGAAATATACTTTGAAACATTGTTACTCAAAACTAGTCCTAGACAAACCCATGGAGGTCTTACACGTGATGATGGTTTTAAGTTTGGGGGCATTGAGTCTGCAAACGGAGCTCGCTGGGGACAAATGCCCCTTTAGCATCACAGGTATGCGGACATTAGCAGGTGTAGTCTGAATCTTTCCGACTTTCTAGTCCCTTTGACGCCTTCCTATATTGCGGAGAAAGTTTCCGGAATAGCTGGCCTCCGAAACCACTTTAGGGCTGCTTTACAGTGTCTTTGCCTCAAGCTGGGGGCGGGGGAAGGGGGAAGGCGTGGGATGCTGACCGTGGCCTGAGAGGCCCCAGTGCCGAGACCTTGGGATTGGAGGCCCGACTGGCTGAGATGGAGAGTCGAGCTGTGGAGCCAGGGAACCCGTTTGGTTTAGGGACATGCCAAGGAAGACTCTCGCAGACGCGGTGTACTTTTATCTATAGATGATGCTCTTTCCTGACCCTGTAGACGCTGGAAGCAGCTAGAGTTTACGGGTAGGAGCCTGAGAAATTTTTGTTTCCCTCACCTCAGCACAGAAACAGAAAGGCCTTTCTCTGGAGGAACGTTTGTGCTAAATTATGTCAAAAAATAAATGAGATGCTTATTGGCACCGAGAAGAAATTTCTCCCCTTCACTCTCACTCTTCGCAACCATTGTTCCTTTTTTTTCAACTTGAAAAATATTGTCAGAACGAGGCTCTAGAACTCGAACTCTGGGAAGTTCGAACGTGGGGAGGCGTAGTAGGCGCTGAGACTTCACCCACGCCCCTCCTACCAATCCCTCTCTGGGGAATCAGTTTACTATGGGGTCAATACCTTCTAAAGAGCGAGAATTATTAACCCTTGCTGTTCAGAGGATGCAGAGGAAGCCCATTTCCAATGCCAGTTCCTGGGAGGACCCCTTGATAGAACTTCCTGTTTAATTAAACTTGTCTTAAGAGATAGATCCACACTGGAGCATCATGGTAATATCTCCAATGTGTTAAAATGCATTTTCTGGGTTTCAGAATTCCATGCACTCTCAGTGGTTTGGCATGTGTCTGGTGATTTTTTTTTTAAAGGAAAATCAGTGTTGGTTTCGATGTATGGTAGCTTTCTCTCTAATGTAATTTGAATAATTCAGCAAAGCCCCACTACCAGCTGTAGTTCTGCAGCCTCTTCCATTCTTTTTCAGCATTATAATTTTGGTTAATTTTCAATTTTAGGTCCTACGTCTCTGCAATTTGTGTATGAATAACAGAATAATTTCCCTCTTTGTTTCGCCTTTCCTGTTCCTGAATCTAAATAAAGATGGCTTTTTAGTATTAAAAGTGGAAGAAAATTACAGGTAATTATCTTTGACGGTAAAAACGCTGTAATCAGCGGGCTACATGAAAAATTACTCTAATTATGGCTGCATTTAAGAGAATGGAAAAAAACCTTCTTGTGGATAAAAACCTTAAATTGTCCCCAATGTCTGCTTCAAATTGGATGGCACTGCAGCTGGAGGCTTTGTTCAGAATTGATCCTGGGGAGCTACGAACCCAAAGTTTCACAGTAGGAAGGGGGAAAAAAGAAAAGAAAACATTTTTCCTAATGTAACAATACGAATGCTAGAAAATGACAAGACTGATCGGTTTTAAACCATTCTGAAGACTGACTGAGCGTGGAAGTTGCTCAACAAAAAAGGAACGGGTATATTGGTAAGTAGTCTTTGCTTTGTGTCTAATTATAGTGACTGTCCTTTTGCACGACTGTATGTCGCTGTCATTATATGGAGCACTCTGAGTATCTCTATTGACTTCTGATAAATGGCTCAGTGGTTTCAAGGTTCATAATTTGAAGGATGCCCAGGTCTGTAGCCATTAATTCTCGCAGTATGGGGCTTCCTGCTTGCATGACGAAAGGACTTTTCATTTTCATTATTTCTGTGCTTTCTACAAGATCAGAAGGAAGGATGTATTTCATCTAAGATTGTGTGTTTTCCTATCTAGTTAGCTTGCAAAGGGTTGTAAATGTGAAATAGTCATAATTGTGCATTTAGTTTCTGTTTTTTTCCCTCTGATTCTTTCCTTTTTTGTTTGTTTTAAAAAAAAAAAAGCTGCTTCCAAACAAAGACAAATACAGCTGCATTATTTTGGCTGAGGAAAGGGAAAGGAGAATCTGAGTTTCAGCACTGGAAACTACTGGCTGTCTAGAGGTTAACCTGAAGTTAGATCATTCTAATGATTCTTAAAAATAGATAAATGTGTAGAAATTACAATAAAATAGAATGTATAAAGGAAGTTGAGAAAACGTCTATGGTTAAAGTACTTAAGACAAAGGTTAATGCTGCAAACTGGTATCTTTGCAGGCACTTGATGTTTATATATAGGGTTTCCCATATTAGGAAACAGGAATTCTTTTAAGAGTGATAGAAAATATACTGGGGGGAGGGAGAAGGGGGTGGTAAGACAGAGACACACAAGAGAAATATACAGGACACTCTGAGCATTTTGTGGCTTTTACTCCATATATGAAAGAAGACAAAAACATACAAAGTATATGTACAACTAAAATTCAACAATATATACAGAAATGTTTCTTGATATAAATGTCCCTATTAGCTTAGTGAATGCCACCAATTCACCTAGTAAAGATATCAAAGCAATAGCATGGTTGATTTTGGTTGTTTCCTCTGTCCTTCCTGACTCCAGTTCAGGGTTTGGGGGTAGGGGTGGAGGGAAAGTGGTTTTGTTTTGTTTAAATCATCATTCTTGTTCATTGCATTTTGATAAAACATGCAGCATTCCTTTCGTGGCAATGTTCTAATCTTACAGCCGATTTTTCCTTTTTCTTTAGAGAAGGGCTGTTAGGGTTTCTTTTCTTTTCTCTTCTTTTTTTTTTTTTTTGTCAGTCTGGGATTGTAAATAAAAATGCAGGAGTCCAAACTGCTTCTTTTTCATCATGTAATGTCTTAAGCTCATTAAACAAGTAAAAACGCTGCCATGTTTGCACAGATTCTTCTGGTGGGGGAAAATGTCTGCTTTAAAAAGTCGTTTTGATGGATACTCCCAAAGAGAAAAAGAGGCTCAGAGCCTGGATCCCAAGGGGTGAGGGAAAATATCCTTACAGTGAGAGGCTTCAAGAGCACTGGCTTAGAAACCAGTCTCTCTCTGTTTCTCCTTCTCTCTCTCTAAGATTCAAAATCAATTACTGAGGCTGCTCAAGGGAAAAGGCAGATGGAGAAAGGAATTTTAAAAAGAAAAGTGGGAAGGAGGGGAGGCAAAAAAGAAAAAGGAAGAGTGTGAGAGAGAGGCCGAGGGGATGGGAGAGGAGAGAGAAGGGAACAAGCGCCCAGTCTGGCCACACATAAGAGTTCTCCCGAGCCTGCTCCTTCGGCTCGGTTTGGCAGATGCAAGCAGGTCCCGGATCCTCCTTGCCTTGTTCAGACGTCTCCCTAGGGTATCTTTTGCCCTTGGATAACTCACATCATCTGTGGTCTCTGCATCGTGTCCTGGTGTGGAGAGGAGTACCAATGCGAGTAGCCGGGCATGTAGCTGTTGGGGGCATACTGACGCCCTTGGCCGAGGCGGAAACGTCCCACACCGGAGGCAGCGCCGGGCGAGCGCGGCGACAGGGCCGCGGAACCCGGGAGAGGGTCGCTTTCGTGCGGGTTACTGCCCTGCTTCAGCAGTTTCTTAAACTTAGAGCGTTTGTTCTGAAACCATATCTTCACCTAGAAAGAAACGCAGCAGCAATCATTAGGCCCGAAAAACGAACCGGTGCCTATAGTGAAAAAAAAAAAAAAACGCGCAAACGGCAAAGCCCTCAAGACCCCGCCTTCCTCCCTTCTTTCTAGCCGCTCCCTCTCCCTGCCGCTTCACCCCACCCCACCCTGCTTGATATCTTGTCCGGATACCTAAAGTCATTGTAACTCCTCAGATAGATGAAAGCCTAGGTTTGAAACAACAGCATAAGTAAGAATAAAACTAGAATAAAGGCCAAGGAGATAGCCAGGTTCAAACTCTAAAGGAGGATTTTTCCACGGTGAATTTTTTTCAGATTAAAGCTAATTGGATGCACTTCCTCTAATAGTCTGGATGTGACCTGAGCAAACGACTAAGAACAGATTAAAACCAGAACGCGTTCAATATACATACATAGGCATACACTGCATATGCCACCCACTGTACATGGAGCACCTTTCTTCTGACATAATCCTACAGCGATAAGGGACTGTGCCTCATTCATTCCCTACTTGCTATGTTGTTTAGTCAAATTGTGGTCATGGTTGTTAGGGCAGGCACTAAAAGTCAAAGGGCTCCTGAATATTAAATGTGAAACAGGAGTCTAGGATGGAAGCGTATCCAAGCTAACATCCCAGATCTATTTTATGTGAAGAAGGACCTTCTATGGTCCTTCTTTTACCTTTAAAATATCTTAGCCTTAGGAATCTGCTTTTCCAAAAGGAGTACAAGTTACTGAATAGCAGGAATCCCTTCATCTCAAGCCCCAAATATTTCCAGTGGCAACATGGCGAGAGAAAGCAGGCTGAATTGAAAAGAAAGAGCTTAAGGAGCATCTGTGCTGAGACAGTCAGTCTCAGTCTCAGCATACTATCAGTCCCCAGCCAGGGTCTCAGAAACCTGATGTCCCCTTGCTGAAGAGCATCCATTTCAGATGAGGCCTACCACCCCATGCAGCCAAGTTAATCGACAGGGACAAAAACCTCAGGTGTCTGCAGCCTGGCTCTATGACAAGGGTCCTAATATACCTATCTAAAACATCTTCCTGTGAAGTCTAAAATGCCCCTCAAATTAGTAAGACCGGGAGAACTTCAGCAACTGTACTTAACCGAGGCTTCACCTGCTATAATTTGGGTACATTCCTCTTTGATCTCCAGCTCTGCCTTTATGCCCAAATTCTGTGATCCAGATTCCTTAGCCTGCACCAGCCAGTCAACCAGGATGATTTAACCAACTGAACTGAGGACAATTTTCAGAAAGACTCACCTCACCCATCCTAGGATGAACAGTTTTCACCTTGATCACTTTACCAAATCCTGTTGGAACCTGTGCATGTCTGGCTAACCCATCCTTTGCACTTCATAATTCTTTCAATGTCAATGAGTTGAAATCCTCATTAAGTCCCAGGTCCCCCAAAGGATCCTTAAGAAACATGGGTCTTATCTGCCCTCCTGGTCTGAATATCTTTCTCTCTTTCTCCTACTTGTTTGCTCTCTTTTGTGTTGCTCTACTGGAATAGGACTTGATTAAATAACGAGTTTGATCACCAAAGGACACTAGGCTCAGGTGGGGTCGCTAAGGGTTGTTGGGGGAGGATGTGCAAATCCAATCCAGTATTCAATACCAGGTCATTTATTCCAAACTGTGTTGGCCCAGAAAAGTGCATAACTGGAGCAAAGTCATTTGTCATTAAGCTCCTTCCATCTTTGGTTGACTAGGCCAAGAATTCCTCCTGATGAGCTCCTGCCCAATCTGCAAGTGAGGGTGAGCATTTCAGGGCTTCTCTGGAATTACCTGTGTTTGTGTCAGTCCTAAGGAAGCTGCCAGTTCAGCTCTCTCGGGAAGGGCCAGGTACTGAGTCTGCTGAAAGCGATGGTTTAAAGCCTGGAGCTGCAGGCTGGAGTAAATGGTCCGAGGCTTCCGAATCTTTTTCCCTTTGCCATTGAACCTGATTTCCCCGTTTTCAATCACTGTGGTTTTTGTTGATCTGCAAGCAAAGGATACAAAGGGTGATCACCCGTGAGGCTACTGCTGCAGTCTCCCGAGCTTGGCCTGGCCTGTGCCGAGACTCGTCAAAGGAATGAACAGTTTCCTCGAAGCGTCCCCAAGCCATCCTGACCTCCCTGGGTTCCCAGTGCCCGGGTAATCCCGGCGGCTGCAAAAGCTACTTTCAGACCCTGACTGGCTATAATAATGTGCGGTGGTTGGGTGAAGGGAGCGCCTGGGCCGGAAGGGGCAAAACAGCCTAGCTCTGCCGCAGCGGAGGAGGCGCCGGCCGCTCTCCCGGCTGCGCGGCGCCGCGGGGCGGCTGCTCTGCGCCGAGGAGCAGGGCCCCCTGGGTCTGGCTTTGCAGTGCCTTCAGGTGGGCTTGGGCCACCCTAGTGACTTTGCGGCCAGTTGGCTTGATGTCACTAGCTCGAAGCCGGGTGCATCAAGACACCTCGGTGTGTTCGAAAATGAGTCTGCCGAGAGGGACCAAAACCCAAACAAAACGCTTCCAGAGGCTCAGATCAGCACCGGAGCGGGCTGAGCCTCACGCGGCAACTTTGTCCCCCACGAGTACGGAGCCCTGGGCTTCACTTCCACGAACAAAGGAGTAGCCAGCAGCTATCAAAAACCCAGGGAGGAGGCCCCGGGAGGGGGTGGGGGTGGGAGACATCTCAAAGTCCGCGGGAGAGAGCCCAATTGTCACCAGCTTAACCAGAGCCAGAGGCCATGCCAGCTTCCCCCGGGTCACCGAAGCGCACCGGCCGCCCCACGCAAAGTAGGCCACCGGCTGCCCAGATTAGGTGGGAGAGTAAATCACGCTCCCAATTCTAGCCCAGAAATGTTCCCAGTGCTGCCAGACGTGGGTCAAAACCCGGAGGGGGAGGAGAGAGGCAAAAGGGTGCACAGACCCTGCGGGCTGGAGAGCGCAGTGCGGGCCAGTTGGTCGAGCGAAGACTGCGCCGAGTCGGAGGCGCGGCCCGAGCGACGCGCCGGAGACGAGGGAACGAGGCGGGGTCGAGCCGCAGGGAAGCCTAGGGTCCGGGGCGGCGCGAAGGGGGCCCGGCCCGGCGAGGCCGGCAGGCAGGCGCCAGGCGAGCGGGCGCGCACCAGGCCTGGCGGGGGGCGCGCCGGGCCGCCTGGGGGAGGGGGCCGGCGGAGGCCCGGGCGTTGAGGAAGTGAGCGGGGCGGGCGGGGGTGGGGGGGCAGCCGGGAGGCGGGAGAAGCGAGCTGCCCCAGCGGCCTCTCACCTGTGTCGTCCCCCTCGCGTCTGGGCGGCCGCGCTGCTGTTGTGGTAGGACTGGAGGTAAGGGCTGTGCTGCGAGTGGCTCATGTAGGGGTAGGCGGCGAGCGAGCGGTGGTTGTAGGAGTTGCCGCCGCCCGACGCGTAGGGCGAGCCGTGGTGGTGGTGCTGGTGGTGGTGGTGGTGCGAGCCGGCCGCCGCCGCCGCCGCCGCCGCCGAGTGCAGGCAGTGCAGAGGGTAGTGCGCGCCTGCCATGGCCGGGGAGCTCTGCTGAGAGTGCGGCGGCGGCGGCGGCGGCGGCGGCTGCTGTTGCTGCTGCTGCTGCTGCTGTTGCTGCTGCTGCTGCTGTTGCCCGAACTCCATGAAGGCGGATTTGGACGAGTCCTGGCCTTCCAAGCCGTCAGCCATCGTAGTCATGGTCATCATCAAAACTTTGGGGGCTGGAGAAAGCCTTCTCCCGGGTTTCCTCCACCCTCCCCACTTGGCTCGCGCCGCTTCTCCCCTCTGCAGCCACCTTAGCTCTTAGGATCCTTGCAAAAAAAAAAAAATTTTTTTTAATTTTAAAAAGAGAGGGGCGGAGGTGGTTCTCCCTCTCCCTCGCTCTTCTCTAATATATATATTTTTAATATAAAGAGATATAGTGAGCGGGGCCTTGTTAACTCAAAAGGAGGAGGAAGGGGGAGGGATGGGAGAGGAGAGGGGGGGGGGGACTCTGCTCTCCCCTTCTTTTCCCCCCTTGGATTTTTTGGGGGCTGGGTGCAGTTTAAGGCAGAGATTTTAAGGTGGATTCTGCGAAAGTTGCGCGTCTGCTTTCAGACTTGATGCAGACGCCACGAGTCGAATGGTTTGTCTCCAAAGGGCAGCGCCTCCCCATTGGTCAGTCGCCCCCTGACGTCACAGGCGCACGGCTTCCACTGGTGTGTGCGCCGCTCGCCGAGTTCTTCGCCTACCTTCGGCAACTCCAATCCCTGCCCCGAGCTGCAGCCGGGGGCCGCGCGGCTCCGTGCACCGGGCCTCCGAGGAGGGAGTTGCCTCGGAGGAGGGAGTTGCCTCCGCCCGGCCGGTCGCCGACGCCTCCCGCAGCAGCTCGCACCCCCAAACTCGGAGCCTCACTTCTCAATACCGCAGCCTTGGAACTGCCTGGCAGAGGGCTGCTCTCTCGCAGTCCCTACGCACCCTAGCAGGCTGCCTGTATGCCGAAGCAGTGCCCTCTGCATTTAAAGCAGGGGTCCCTCCTTTGACCTACCCACCACCACCACCCCGCCCCCAGTCCCCCTGCAGTCCCATGGGAGCGCCCTGTCACCGTGGATTTTTCTAGACGTACTTTATTGAAACCACAAAGGGAAGAAAAGCCCCACACCTGGTACCGACCCCATGGGTGGGGTGGGGTGAGGGGGTAAAGAAGAAGAAAAATTAAACCCTGTTCTGGCGAGGTTCTTGCTGTTTCAGGCTGTATTTCTATATAGTGAACAAACAAGGGGGAGAAATCTTTTTCCCCTCAGAACGCAGCAGCTTCTTCTGAAAGCACATCGTTGGAGGACTGACAGTAATGCATTTTTTCCTATTGAAAACAGAAGCTACTGTAATGCTTTCAAATATATGCAAATGATACATGCGGTTAGTGGTTTGGCAAATCTTGATTACAATATAAACTACCCAAGTAAAAGTGCCTTCGTCCTAAATTTGTCTCTCGATTACAATTCCAATTGATTTTATTTTATTGTCAACATTGTTAATGATAAAAATAGAGTCGTTTTACAGTTATTTTTACTTTCTGGAAGGAGGCAATTAGAGTTCTAATCAGGAATACACAAAAATCTCCCATGATTAACTGCAGTACTTTGTTCAAATTGCTGCTATAAAATTCAGAACAATTTGCCTGTAATGATTATGGACTGGGTTTATTTTGGGAGGTGGAATAAAAGTGGATATAGCATAAATTATCCTCTAATTATACACCAGTGTCGCCTCAATTATCCTCTTATCAAAATGGTTGTCTAACTGCCGCATTTAGTTTCAATTCTCTCCTTTTTTTCTATAAAAAGAACTTCATACCTTGTTATTATTAATCCATTTATTATTTGCAAGGGGATTTATATCCGCACATCCAGGTGGTAGAACCACTTCTCTTTCAAAGATGGACTGGGGAAAGACATTAAGTTCGGAGCAGCCCAGGGCTGCGGATCTAGCCTCTCTCCCTCTAGTCTCCAGACTGAGCAGAGTCAGAAGAGCCCCAGCATGCTGCTCAGGCCGGCCACCAGGTAGGAGAGCTGGACTGGGGATTGGGCACCGAGGAGGGCAGGCTGGGTGGTGCCTGGGTCAGGGTCCTGGGACCTCGGGAGACTCCGGAGTCAGCACTGCCAGTGGACCGGCACTGGGTGAGCAGGGCGTGCAGACCCCTATGGGTTTGGCGCCAACTTTTAGTCTGCGAATAGATCCAAGCCCCAAGCCTCTGGCCACACCAAGAAACATACAGTCTAACAACTCCGGGCCAACGTGTCTAGAGGTTGTGGGGACATTGTAGGTCTGCCTTTGGGAAAACTACGCGAGCTTTCTTTGCACCCTTCTTGCTTGAACTCCATAGGATGGGTGACCCAAGGGTCCCTGAGAAATGAAGAATTTCGCGGTGCCATTCGTCCGGTAACTTCAGAAAAGGTGACTGCAGACCCGCAGCTCCAACTCATTGCGTGGACCGATAGCGGCTTATGCTAATTGATTTTCCCCGCTCCCAGCCCTGGGTCTCTAGTGTCTTTTTCTTTTTCTTTCTTTCTCTCCTTCCTTCCTCCATCTTATCAGATGACCTGGAAACTGGCTGCCTGAGAGTTTTCCAAGGTTCTCAGGGCAGCAGCGTTTAGTCGCCTCTCCCCCTCCCTTTCCTAGCCTGCCGCACTTAACTTTTGGAGTCCTGGGAGCTGGTTCAGTAACTCTGAATTCATTTTTAAGTGGTGTGCCTTGTTCCCTTCCTTTTAACAAGAGGTTCGCTTTAACACTCGAACCCGTAACCCGATCCACGCGTTTACAAATCGGCAATGAATTAAAACAACAACAACAAAAAGCTCCAAGGAGAATGAAAGGTGGGCTGGGTGAGGGAGAGATGTGTGTGGGGTGTGCATCTGTGGGGGATTGCGATGGAGAAGGGAAAGTCAGAGAAAGAGAAGGTCTTCTCCTCTCTCCCTGGTGTGTGCACGGTGCACCCGGGCTGCGCGCCGAGCTTGTTTGTACGGTCCTCAAAGCCAGCAGGTAGACGTGGCAATTTTATTGCTTTATACCCTGCAGCTTGCTGTTAACACGGTGAAGGCCCCCCCTACTGGCCCCCGCCCCCGTGCATGTGTGTTTCTTTCTGTTCGCAGGTGCTCTGCCTTCCTCACGGGCTTCCCCTGACTCTGGCGGCACCCGGAGCCGGGCGGGTTGTGGCCAGCCGGTCAAGGTCCCCTCACTGGGCACCAGATCCAGAGCATAGCAGCCTTTATTGGCAAAGAATTTCTTCTTTTTCTTTTTTCCTGTTTGCTTAATACCCGAGAAAGCACGGAGGGCTGGAAATGTTTGAGCAGTAGCCACAGGGCTTGTATCCCTCCCCCATTAGAGGATAAAATCTCAACCCTGTGTCCCAGAGGAGCAAGTGTACAACTGCACCGAGGTGGCAGTTTTTGTGTAAAGACCTACTGAGCAACCCAGAGTGGGCTCAGACAGCCATGGGCTGGGGAGCGGAACCAACGATGAGGGGACCAACCTAGCATCACTGAGGTCTCTAAGCGTGCTTGCAGGGTAGAATCCCAACTGCAGACCTGAGCACTGGGCTTTCCAGCGGGTCCTGGGAAGAGCTAGTGTGGCCCGCGTGCCAAGGTAGCCCGCGGAGGGGCTGCCTGCCACGTGTAGTCTCTGCCATCGGTCTCGGTGCGAGGAGTTCGGAGCTCATGGCTGGCTGCAGGCTGCCCGCCTTCTCTTCTCTCCAAATAAACCAGGCTAAGTCCTTCGCCCAGGGTCTTGAGCGGCAGTAGTGAGCTAAGGCTTGTCACCCCTGGTTTGTTCCCCGTCCAGCCGGCACCTCCAGCCCATCCTCGAGAGTCAAGAACTCCCAGATTCCTCAGGGCTTCCAAGCGAAGGCGCCCACTTCAGGGACTGTAGGCTCCTGCGCCCTGCTGGCCACCAGCTGGGTCCTGGCTCTGACCTCTTTGTCTTGCCGGCAGGGGAACCGAGCCAACCCTGGGGGAGTGGTAGGAGGAGGAGCACAGGTGAGGCCTAAGACGTCTTTATCATTCAAAATAGAAGTAAAGCCAGCGACGTGGAGAACTCTGGCTCTTTTAGGGCCTATAGGAGGTGAGGGTCACATTCACTAAAAAGTTTAAAGAGGCCTAAGATGCCTTTTGGTTTTTAAGACATCGAGGTGTTGGGGCTTGTATTCCAGCTGTCAGTGTTATTCAGAGAGAAATACCAACTGATTGCCAGCACAGGACCCTGTGTGGGGGACAGCATGCCCAAGGCCGCCGTGCGAGGAGGGTGCTCTCTGGGTGGGAAAGTACTCTGCTGTTCTATCGATGGACCAGTGTCTGCAGCAGCACATGGGTCAAGGAGTAGGTTGGGTGCCAGTGGAGGGTTTGCAGCCTCCTCAGGCTGTAGAAGTACATTCAAGCCAGGCAAGGCCTGACTGGTTTTGGTTGCTAAGTTGGGCTCAGTTATCACGTTAATTCTAAAGAAATTAGACCTGGATAAATAGCCTTTGAATTCAAAGAAATAACTCGGTATTGATTTACATGGCCATGCTAAGAACCCCCTTCTCAACAGGAGACATTAGTCGGCATGAGGGGGGGATTCTTGCTAGTCTTTTCCCCATTCAATGTAAAATTTTGTTTGTGTACATGTGTAGGAAAAAGAGTGTTTCATATCCTGCAAACCCAGGCACCTTTCCCCCTCTCCTAACACATACACCTGGGAAAGCTTGAGGGGGGAGCATGAGAGCTGCCCCTTTCCAAACTTCTTGGCCCAGGCCAGTGATGGTATCTTCAGGAGGCGTCAAAAGTATCAGACTAGTCAAGAAAGCACTGATTATTGCGGCATTGTTTTCTCTAGGGATAAAACTATAATGCCGTCTTAGCACCCTCAGCTCCCAGGCTTCCCCAAAAGCAACTAGAAAGTGGTCCCTGTTTACACCTTCCATAGAAAGAGGCTCACTGAAGTCTGGGGACAGCATCTCTCTCATCTATGAAGTCCCGGGCCTGATAACAGTTAGCTAGAAGACCACAGCATGGATGGCAAGGACCGGTGACACCTACTGGGGGCTTCACAGACTTTTTCCAGACTGTCCAGTTTGGAGACTATCAACTAAGGATGTCTTGGAGGCTCCTCTTCCAGATCTTTTGAACCTGGTTTTCAAATTCAACTCCAGGTTTCAAATCCAACTCCAGGTTTTCAAATTCGACACCTTCTGCCTCTCCCTGACCACATTTCCAGGCTATGTGATCATCCAAAGTTTTCTTAACAGAGAGAGTCAATATGCTGGGCCTAGTATGGATCCAGGTTTGGGTGGGGGTTGGGGGGGACAGTACTTACTTCTGTCTTCCTCAATTTGAAGATTGTATGCTGTCTTTCTCCCTCCTCCTTCCCTTTCTTCTTCTCTTTTATCAAGCCTAGGACCATCTCTCATACACAAATACTCTTCTTTCTCCCAGTCCAAGGAAAAAGAACTCAACAACGTTCAAGCACTTATTAATAGATTAGAATTAGATGCTGTTTGTGCTGTAAGGTGTTGTTTGTAATCTGTTGATAAACCAAAGCAGAGCCCCTCATATTTGCCTTGTCGAGAATTGCAGCTGGGGAAGTGGGAAGGCAGAGATGTTAGAAGTCAGCTTCATTCAAGGTAGTCTTTGGAAACCAGGACCCCTGACCATTGGAGGATAAATGCTGCCCTGAGTGAGTGGCAGGGAACAAGCATCAACAGGAAATGGCAGACTATTTTTAGGCATAATAAGGAGTTAATATAGCTGGCCAAGCGTCTTCCTAAATGCCTTGAAGCATCCTCTGTTTTAATTCCTGCGTCCCTTCATCAGCAGTAACAATAACAAAGTCCCAGTAGATACCGCAACATTAAGGGAGAACCAGGCTTGGGACAACTTCTCAGAAAACCTGGGATGGGAATTTCTTGCTACCATGTGAGTTCTTAGATGATTCTCTACTTACAACAGAAAAAGAAAAACCATTTTCATTAGAGAGTTGTTCTGTACCTGACTATCCTTCAGTTGTCAATGCTCTAGTGAGTTTCATGCTCATGCCAATACATATTCCCTTTATTCTAACATCTCAATAAAAGGAAAGGTAACTTATTAGATTTTTAGCAAAACTTTTCTTAGAGGACTAGTTTGAGAGCCCTTAGAAGTGACGGTTATTAAAACAAATTCATTCCCCTAACTCTGCCTTTTCTCTTTTGTTCAAAACAAAATCCCTTTTACATAAATCTCAGAAAAAGAAAGCCTCCCCCCTCATCCCATCCAGGGGAATGAAACAGTATTTTTCAGTAGTTTTCACTGATTTTGTATAGAGAGCAAAAATGCTCCCTCCCTCTACGTCAAGTAAGCCCCTTCCCTCGGAGCTCATTGCCTTTGCTGCTTTACACACTGAGTTGTGTCCATTTGGACACACGTTTGGGTTCATATTTGGGTTCATCATCTTTCTTCCCACAGGCTTTGTGGAGGGGGCAGGGGGAAGCAGAGAGAGTGGAAAAACAGAAGCTATAGAAAGAAAGGGACTTATAGAAGGAAAACAAGAGCAGGAGAATGGGTGTGAGTCTGCTTCATTTTGAGAGTACCTCTCATCAGCTTTTCTTCCCCATCCTGTTCGTTGGGGATCACTGTCCCACAATGTTAGTCGTTCAGCAAATAAAACGAAGGCTGATCGAAACAGTCCCGTTTGGGGAGGGTTAGGGGATGGCAGAACAGCAAACCTGCTGGCCCACCTACTCCTTTTCTCTACCTCTTTCTCCCCTCTGCCCCCTGCCCCTTAGCCTGCTTTTCCTTCAGACAGCTAGGGCATCATGTTGCCAAGCTGGAGCTGGAGGACACTTTCAAAAGTTACAGCAGCAGTTACTCTCCCTGGAGCAACGAGTCATTTTAAGAAGGAGGCTCGGGAGGCTCAAAGGTCTTGGGCCCAAGAGTTTAAAAGCCAGTCTAGCCTTTCGGGATATCAGCGCAGCCAACAGACAGGCGGGCATCCAGGGCTCTCCTTCAGGCTGGGGTGAACGAAGGGCTGGAGGACAGGAGCCCCAGGGTGGGCAGAAGCAGAGGGCGACAGGACCGCTTGCACCCGCAGCTGGCTCCCACGCGCCGCTGTCTGCGGGGAACGTGGCACGTGGGGCCGGATAATGGAATTCAGGAGGCAGAGATCCTCCACGAGCCAGCCACTGTCTTGTACAGATTTGTAGAGAAAGCCTCACTGTAATTAAAACCGTACAGTCAGATTAATTCAATGTGTTGCTCGGCAGCGTTTTTAATAGTAAAAATCCGCTTTAAAATTGAATTAGGGTCGAAGAAAATTTCTGCGAGACTCACCGGATTTGCCAGCTTTCATTGAAGCCAGCCCGAGTTGGACTTGACGGTGGCTGCACAGTGTCGCCCGCACCCCCTTCCGTGGCCCTAGACAAGGGTTGGGGAAGGAGGCGGAGATAGGGATGGGGGACACGGATCCACCTGGGGCCCCATTTGGGCGCGAGGCTGGGCGGCCAGAGCCAGGCCCAGACAGAACGCAGGGCCTGCGATTATTACCTTTCTGAACTCCCCCAGTTCGAGGCATTGAAGATTTTGACACCCAGGACTCCCCCTTCCCTCCCAAAGTTCACGGCTCAGATAGAGTTTGGGGGAAAGAAAGCCCTAACTGTATGTATCTTGAAGCAATTTCCCACTGTGTGTTCTCCGTGTGGGGAGGTTGGAGCCCTCTCTGTTTGGATGCTCCAGTGACAGACAGGAGAAAGCTGTGGTTCTCTCCACCCCACCCTCTTTCTCTTTTGAAAGCCTTCCAAAAATTAAGAGTAATGTTTCAAGCGCTCTGTCAAAATGTCTCCCAAGCTTTGATTTGGCTAACCGCCCCCCTTACTCTCCCTCCTCACCTCCTATCCTTTGCATCTCTGGTGGTGGTGAAATACGCGTTAGTATTATTATGTTTTTACCGGTTAAGGTTAGACACCTTAGAGCTGAAAGCTTGTCCCAAAGTTCCTGGAAGAGGTGGTGGCCGAATGCTAGACAGAGGCTCTCGCTTGAGACCGGCTGGCAAGGCAGGGGGGAGCTGGACCTGGCTCTTTCCCAAGGCCAAATGGGTTTTCAGGGCCCAGAAACGGTCCCAGGCTGCCCGCCCCCTACCCACGCACCCTGCCCTTCCAGTGGCCTCCTTGGCTGCTGAATAAGCGCACGCGCGCACACGCAAAGCCACACACACAGCGCCAGGGACAAAAATTCCTCAGTCACACCATCAGGCCTGGGAAAACAAAAACCGCTGTGGGTCCCTGTTCCTCCAGCAACATGCGCAGACGCTTTAATTGCCGCCAATTGTCACTCTGTCCCCTTTTCATTTTCTCGCTCCTTCGTTTATTTTTAGTACACTTCAAATGCCTACACACTTCTCCCTAGTAAGGAGAACGGGGAGCAATTATTCCCTTTGCCTTCAGGGCCTGTTTTGCCAATCACTGAATGGGGATGGAGTAAACAGGGCGAAAAGCGTGGCGCGTTATTGGTCTTGCTTATTTCAGGTGGAGGGCGGTAAATAACACTCCCTACCCGCGCTACCCCCTCTGGTTTCGCCGACCCCAATTATATGAAAGAAAGGAGATGCGTCCCCTTCCACCTACCACCAACTCCTTTTCCTCCCATCACACCCCACCCCGTGGGCGCCAAGTTCTACTCGAGCCTTGCAAATCCCGCCAGAATTGGCCGGATCCTCAGAGAGTAGTTAAGAAAAGGGAATCCCTCAAGGGCCCAGCTCTTAATTCTGTGCGGAATAGAAAGACGCAAAGTGCGAAAGCTCCTTCCCCGCCCCCAGGTGGGAAAACAGGGTCCTTTTTCTCTGAGGGCTACCTGGAAGTTAAACGCCGCCAGGTAGGTGCTAGAGAGCCTTGGGGGGGTGGGGGTGGGTGGGTGGAGTCCTTCTCCGTCCAAGAAAGCTTTGAGATTGCTTTGGAACAGTTAGGGACAGTTCTTTAGGACGGCTATCGATCAACATTGCTGCTGTTCTAAATATTAGTCAGGACTTCTTAAAGGAGGACTTGGACGTTCGAGATGAAGTCCTGTCTGCAGTGTTGCTTTGGGGCCCTTCTGCACCCTCCCGTCTCTTCTGTTCAACTTCACCAGACGGGCGCCGCGGCCCCGGGTGGAGAGGGAGGCAGGTGTCTGCAGCAGCAGCTGAAGGCGGCGTCCGGCGTCCTGCAGATGGATCCGAAACAAATCAGTGCGGGATTAACTTGTCCGACTGCTGAATTGTCTCCAACTGCCAAAGCTGCTGGGCCGCGCCTGCCGGGGCGGGTTCGGGTTACTCGCGTGTCCTGGGCGCGCGGTCTCTCCTCTGTCCCGGCCCACTGGCGGGGCGGCCTGGGACCTGTCCGGCGCCTGGGCCGGCTGGCAGGACGCTTTAAAGAAACGCAGCGAGTATGAACTGTTCCATTCTCTCACACACACCCTTCCTATTTCTTTTTTATGAAAACATTTACAAGGTACCTAATTTCAGATGGTGGAAGTAAATTTCATGCTAGGATATATTTTACAAAACATGTAATCTTTTAGGACCGGAAGATGTTTAATTAAAACCACACTTTGACAAGTTGCATTTCAAAACGGAGTCACACCAGCGCAGAAAGCTAATTCATATTCAAGACGCAGCCTGTAATCCAGGTTGTTTGAAAATGCCAGCCCTGGATAGGCATGCTTGCCCTGTTCTCCTGAAGACTGGCTTGGGTTAGCTGCCTAACCTAGGCAGCTTTGAAAGACAGAGGAAAGCTTCCTGCAGCATCTTTAATGTCCTTAGAGTGACACCTAAGGCATGGTCAGAGGGTCCCTGGCACCAGAGTTAAATCGGGAGAGCAGGTAGAGACAGACGTTGAGACAGGGTTCCTGGAAAACTTGGAGAAGGACTGGGAGTCCCTGCCCTGCTCCCTGGCTGACCTGCACTAGACAAAAGGAATCTCCCCCATCCCTCTAACCAGAAGGAGACCCAAAACAGGAAGGAGAAGGCTTCTCTGCCCCAGCTCACTTACGGGCACAGCTCTCCTCTGAGAGGAGGGGCAGCGTTGGTTTCCAGAAGCCTTCATGCTGCCAACTGCATTTTTCTAGTTGTCCTCAATATCTTCCCTTTTACCCGCCTTTGCCTTTGCTATTTCCCTATAACTTGACAAGTCCTCACTTAAGAGGGGAACAACTCCACATAGGAAAGAACATGCTCCCAGCTCAGCTGTTTTACCAACAAGCCTGCTGACACCTGCTGGGATGGGCAGGAGCCAGGAAGTACCCTAAGGGTTCAGTTTTATCCAAAACCTCCTTCACTTTTCACAGCCATTCCCAAGATAGGGATTTTGCTTCAATTGTGGGCAGTGAAATTATTGATTGGATAATGGACTCCCCCAGGTTTATATTTTCTTTCAAATACACCATTATTTTCCTAAAGCACAAAGTTAAGTCAGCTTAAAAGAAACCCTCAAAGCTAGTGTTCAAAAGTAGTTTATACAACATGGCTATCTCATCTTGAAGCCTGTTTTTATTGGGCCAGTTTAGGAGAAAGCTTAATTTCTGCAAAGCACAATTGTGATAACATTTTTTGCTCTATTCAGAGGGTATCAACCAGCACTTCTGAAGGTTCAGTGGGTATCTCCACAAATAGACATGGATGTTGGCAGCTAAATGCTTAACAGTATGTCAATTTAATGCTTATTGATTAGATACTACTGATCTTAGATGAGCAGATAAGACCTTGTAGTCACTCTTTAGTGGCTTGCACCTCGGAGGGCTGGGATGGAATTCTGGTTCACACCCTCCAGAACAAAAAAGACTCTCCTTTATAGTGGAAGGGCCTAGAGGGCGAGAAAGAGGGAAGAAGAGACAGAGGCACTGCTGGGATGGTTTTAAGCATGTGATTGTCTGAAACAAGCACTAAAAAGTATGTACCTGACCAAATGCATTTGAAGCTTAATCCTACACTGGAGACTTGTGAATTACACAAAAGGGGAGAGGAACTGCAAATAATAATCCCCACCTGTTTTATTTCAGTGATATGAACAAGCAGTTTTCCTGTCATGGACAGAAGCACTCTTGGGATGCTGAAGGCCCATTTGTGGGCAGTAATTCTGGCAAGGCTGTATAGTGGGAAGAGGACAGGGTGGTTGGTAACTGTCAGGACAGTGCTGCGAGGGCAGGTAGCAGCGCTGGGTGCACAGACCGGGAACTGCTAGGTAATGTTTCCCAGCTGGCCCACCCCTTCTGCAGCCCCAGAGAATCAACCTCATCCCTTCCAGCCTCAGAGCTTGGGTGGAGGCGGAAGAGGCCCCAACAGGCTGAAGATTCATGTCACCTTTCTACCTTTCTAGTTCCTTCTGCCCTAATTAGCCCCATTTCACAGATGTGGACGCGCTTACCCACGGATTTCACCACACAGACCACTTCTGAGAAAAGTCTGAGAAAGGGAGAGGCTTGGAGCCACAGGTGTTCTAGAGGCCCAGGCACAATGGGGTCTAAGGAGGGGAGTGGAGAAAGAGGCCAGTTGGGGGTTGTTTTCTCAAACCAGGCTTGTACATGTAATATTTCTGCTTCTGAGGCTCATTTGATCAATGAGCTAGGAGTGATTTTAAAGAGACATATCAGGCTGGGCAGATAACATACTGACACAAATCTCAGGGCTCTGAAGGCATCAGTCCCCAGGATTCCTTGACTTCCCGCTAGTGCTCTTTGAACAGACTCTTCTTTTTTTTTTCTCTCCTTAAATTGTGAATACTTTAACCCTTGCTTGTAGTAAATGTATGTGCAGTTATAAAAATGTCTATTTTCCACAGAAATCTAGCGTGCCACGGCGAGAATCAATACTAAAACACTCCTTTTATTTTTAAAGTGGGTTTTAAAGGCCTATTGTGGGGGACCGCGATGTCAGTATGACCCGGACACGCAGTAAGAGCAGGATCCTATTGGCCGCTGGCGGGCCGCCATAGTTGGCTCACGTGTGCACCTTATCATGCAAATCCAAAGACTGGGGCATGCGCACTGCTTCCCTGGGGGGGCGGTACCCGCCTACAGCTTGTAGTTGGGACCAGGACTTCCAGATGCGCAATAATTAGGTTTCCTCATTAAACAAAGGTTTCCCCATCATTCCCCTCCTCCCACCGTTCTCAGCCGCAGAGCTCTTTACAAACCAAGCTGATTACTCGTCATCCCCCCCCTCCGCCCCCGTTTCCCCAGCACCCATCTCGTCCCTGCTAATCCTAACTTCGGTCTGCTTCTTAGGATCTCCGCATTTTAGGATCCTTCACACCTTTACATACCTTTCCATTTTTTCCCCCTTGTTTTAAAGGATATTAAATGGATTCTCTCCCATCTTAGACCCGTTCCCTCATTTCTACCTCCCAATGAGATTAAAAAAAAAAAAACAACTCCCTAGCGATCGCTCTAAGAGGAAGAAAGGGTCAACACCGCTACTCCCCATTCCTTTGGACCCCCCGCCCCTCCCACCACGCTCCCGCTTCTGGGCCGTGGGGTTTCAGTCCAAAGCTCAGAAGTGTGGATGGCCCTGGGACTGGGCAGGCGCTAGAGCCTGTCACCAGTCAAGCCCGACCGTCCACTCCCAGGCATCAGGCCGCTATGAAGAACCAAGGCCAGCATCTGCAAGCCCGCCTGGATGTGCGGGGTGCTGCTGCTCTAAGCCTCCACCTTGCTGGAGAAGTGCACGACTCAGGGAACTCCCCCAGGGTGTCCTCTAGACCTCTCAGGACAGGGACCCCAGGGATCTATCTCCTTAGAGCAGAATGCCCTTTTCTGGAAAGACATCGCAGTATGCGAGAAATAGCCACCATTAAGTTCAAAGCCTCCTGCGGGACAGTTTCGTGGCTCTGCTGGGAGCTGGGGGCTGACCCGCGAGCGGCGTCGCGGCGAGGACCGCGCCCACAGGCGCTCTCGGTGTCGCAGTCAGCTCACTCTCCCTGGTAGAAACAGGTATCGCTCCTCTGGCTTTCAATTACTCTCAGCTTACCTGCAGAGCGAACGGATTTGTATTTTTCCACCAAAAACCTCCTGCCCTGGATTCCCCCAGGTTCCCCCTTCCTCCTCATCCGACCTTAACCATACAAGGGGAGATAGGGGTTTGATTCTCTGATATGACACGAATAATTGTTGCATCATGTAACTTCCTACATCTTGGCTTTAATTTGCAGTGAACCAAACAAAGATATTTGCAATTTAAAAATAAGCACTCGATTTAATAAATGGGAACATTGTGCAGAGAAGGCTGTGTCCCCCCAAACCCCTTTAGAAGACGTTATTAGCTCTGACAGCATGCCGCTCAGGTTTGCGGAGAGGATTTTGTAAAGGGATGACAGACAGGAAGGCCAGCAATCATGGGCTCCTTGGGCTGAGGCTTTTTTTTTCCCTTCTTTCCTTTTCTTTCTTTCTTTTTTTTTTTTTATCAGAATGTTCTGTTCGATGCCATTTATCCTTGATGATAGAAAATTGCGCTGTTGCCAGGACGCTGCCGCCGCCGCTGAAATAGAGGGCAGGAGCCACATTTCCATTTTCCGGCTTGAAAGCTATTCAAATGAATTTGCAGAGAGGGGGGAACGTCTAGTGATAAACAAATGAGAATAAATCGAGTTCCCCTTTCCATTCTTTTCTTTAAATGGGTAGCTCTTCATTTCCGATATACAGATTTTTGTTCATCAGTGTTTGGGAATACCTGGGAGATAGTGTAAGCCAACGTACCATTTATTTTGATGCTCTTAAAGTGACTAACCACATAAACATTAAAAAAGAATGTATGTCTAAATATATATAAAATATAAGAATTATATATACATAGATCCCGTACATATATACCTTCACACAATTCCAAACTACAATGGAGGATAAACTCTTAGCAGAGTTCCAACTGAAGATAATTTACAGGCAATGCTGGCAGGCAATAGGGGTTATGGGCTTCTTACTAGTTTGTATATATGTGTAGTTAGATGGAGTCGTTTTGTAAAAGCCCTCTCCCTGTGTTATATATTTTAGGACACTGTAATTTAATTACCTAATTTAAACACCCTCCCTGCTCCCCCAATATATAAAAGTCACCCTCTTTCTTTCAAGTTAATTTTCCAAATCTACCTTTAAAATCTTGTTTTTAAGTTGACAAATACAAGTCTAAAGAGTTAGTGCACACATATTCTTTAAAGAATATGAAACAGACGTGGACTGAAGCCTTGTGCTTCCCTTCCTTAAAATTTAGATTCTTCACTAGATTAAAAAGATCATATATTAATAGGAACTTAAGGGATCACCCCCAAAACATAGCATTTAAAAAATGAAAACTTAAGTCCAAACCACTCGAATGTATATAAAAACATTAGCAATGCCCTGACAGAAACCATAAAGCTTGTAGAGCTCCCACTATATTTTAACAATTGAATAACTTTTCATTGAATTCTAACTCTCATTTTTCCCCCAAAGTCAGATACTGGTGGTTAAAAATTCTCTGTAATATAAAGGCTTTAAAATTCAGCGACGAATTGTATATAAGAGTTTTTACTTTAAACTTGAAAAAAAAAAACAAAACACCCTACCAGGCAATATTAAAACTTAACACTTTTTAACTGAGTCGTGGCTCTCCAACTACTCTGCTTTTAGCTACCAGATTGTTTCGAGTGATAGGTAACCGTTGGCCAAGCTAGGACTGCAGAGAGAATCATAGTGTAAAATCAGAAGAGACGGGCAGAGAGTGAGTTGATACTGATGTTCCAAACTTTCCCGGTTGTATTTTCGAGTTACTCCCCCAGGCACACTGACTCCTAGTTACGGATTCCGGAACAAACCTTGTTCCAGCTGAAAATGTCCCTATTAACAAATTAGCACGATGATGAGAAAACAATTAACACCGTCAGATGACGCTACAGAAAGCAAAGAAACGGCCTAAGAAAGTCCAGTTGGCTTCTGTTGTGGTTAAAACAAAGAGGTGAATGTAGAGTGTTTAGGCACTGAAAGACATTCCTTTTCCCTTATCCTTGGCCCTGGGAATTGTGTTCCGGACAGAAAGCTCCACTGGCCGGCTGCTTTTCTAGTTGAGACAATTCACAAGGTTCCTCGGTGGATTCCCCTCCAGGTACCAGCTCGGGGCGGGCAGCGGGAGTCCGGCGCCGCCAGGACGCGCGGGCGACGGCGTGGGCGCTGGGGCGGGGCGGCTGGGCTCCAGCCGAGGGGACCCCACTCCCTACCCCCAGCTCCCCGCCCCGCACCCCTTGCCAGGGAAAGAGCCTAGCTCCACGATCCCTGCGGCTCCGCCTGGAGGTTACGCAGAAGGAGGTGGAACCTCTGTGGGTGCCAGGGTGGGGTGCGCGCGGGAAGGACCTCCAGTTCCCCAGTGTCGGGTGATGTTGAGAACTCTCTCGGCTCCATCCTGCGGCGTCTTTGCCTGGAGCCACTTCCTGGTCTTTGGCCCCGAAGCGTGGACCGGTTTGGAGAGTGGCCTCAGCCGGGGGCGGGAGGGGGAGGAGGTGGTGCAAGGGCAGAAATGGTCTCCGGAGTGCTGACCTAGAGGATCTGGGAAGAGTGAACGCGACGGAGCCCGAGGGCAAAAGCAGGGCTCAGCTGGGTGAATGGGCTGTCGGGGGAAGTAACTTCTCGTTGCGTGCAGCTGTCTGTGCGTCAGGGCGGGCAGAGTTGCGGAAAAGCTGAGTTTGGGGTGGAAGTGCATGAACCAGGAGTGGAGACCGTGGGGGTCACATCCCCGGCTGACAGAGCCTCCGCTCCAGCCCGCGCCCTCACCTCCGCGAGCCGGTTCTCCCCGAGTCCCTGTGAAACTGCACACGAGCTACTCTCTGGCGCGCCCTCTTCTAGGTAATGCAGCTAAAAATCACAGTCAAGTTTGGAGGAGGGGAGCATTTTCTCCCCTCCAAGTGATGTGTACACTAAGCATTACAAAACGAAAGAGATTTTTCCCCCTTCACCTTCTGAGACTCCGGGAAGAGGGGACTTGCCTTTTTCTCAACAAAAGCAGAAGCACTCAGAAACGGTGGAAACGCTCTTGAGAAGTTCCACCATGTGGAAATGCCACACGGACGGTGGGAGCATAAAAGCTCAACATTTTGATATTTTAAAAGATCTCCCCCTCTTTTAAATCCTCTGCGGAAAAGCCGGTTGTAAGGTGAAAGTGTTTTCGTGTGAAAACACGCGGCAGGATCCCCTTCCTTTTCATGTATCCTAACAGCTGCAAAACGTTCCAAATGAGCTAGAAGGTCATCGTGGAGACTTACTAAACATGGCATTCAGTGCTGGCCTCCTCCACTAGCCAAAAGCCTTGCCCCAGAAAAAGAGAAGAGAGAAAGCAAATGTGGGTAAAAATACAAAATACTCTAAATTCTGTATTACCTTTCAAACCCCAAGTAACTTTTCATAGCTAGCCTCTGCCGCTGTTAACCCTCCCCATTCAAACTCGGTTTCTCTGGCGTTCTGAGGCTGCATTTGTACTTATTGCTTAAGTCTCTAGAGCTTTGAGATGTGAAATGCAAACAGTAAAGAATCACATTAATCCTGCTTTGATCTCTGAAGGGAAATCACGGCAGAAATCAGGTCACCACACAGATAGATGCTGCTGTGAAAGGAGCTCCCTTCCTTTATTTCTTTTTCTTTTTTCCAATTGTTTCGCCAAGATATCTGTCAGCTTCGGGACAAGCATTTTGGCAAATTGCGAAATGTCACTATGAACTATGAATAACTTTTTACTTAAAAGCTGAGTTATTAAACTTCTTAGATAGAACCATTTTTTGTCTTATAGATCCTGTTACTGGAGTTAATGTATTCATCTTGTTTACCTGATTATTTACAGAAATACCTAAGACCATGTTTCAGATACATGCTCCCAACACCACCTCCACAGGAGCTTAATTGCCTGGGAAAAAAAAAAAGTTGTATTTCCTTTGCTTTCTTTACCCTTGAGTCCTGTAGGCATAGAATAATGGCAGTTAATCTGCTTAGATAATTCAAGATTTAAAGATTAGAAGGCCTATACTGACAATTTCAAAATTCAAGTCTGAGTGCTTTGGCTAAGCAAAGCTTAGGAGATGACAGATGTGATAAAAGAACTGCCAAAAACTAGATTTTATTAAAACTAAAAGGTGTGATGTTTTTGTGGCTTTTAAAGAAATTCTTGTTATAATGCTCGCTCAGTCCAAATGTGTCCCTAAACAAACATCTACAGGGATATTTTATTTTATGCTACCTAATATTTATACATACAATACAGTACTTCACTCTGCTTGCATATATACACTCAGATAAATTTTACAGTGCTTTTCAAACCACTTCTCATATATATAGAGTTAGTTAGTAGAGCTGAGCTACATACTCAACACAAGTGATGTGTACATAATCATAAACGTGTGTGCTATATACACATCCTTCTTATTTCTCAATTTTCCGTCATATCTTCAACATTATCTTGCAGGAGATTGCTTATGAAGTTATAGCTGCCACCCAGTTTTCTTCAGAACTTGTGGATTGGGAGGAACCCATGCAAATATCTGAATTTGTTTGTTTTAAATAAACCCTTTTCTCCTTCCAATCATTCCTATTATAGCTGATTTTCATTTAACCTCAATGGGTCAGCCTCCATGACAGCCCAGATCACACTAACGCTGAGGCTGCCCAAATGCTTTTATAAGTAGGACAAAGTACTTTAGACTGTTTTGCATCAAATGTGTCCTTTGAAAGTGATTTTAGACACTGGCTTGGGAGCACAGCTTGAAAGGAGGACTGAAATGGGAAGAGAGAGTTCAGGAAGGAAGAGAGCAAGGAGAGAAAGTAGATGAAGGAAAAAGAACCCCAGGAGTGATTATTTAAGCAGAGAACTCTGTAGTGGCCATAGATTGTGTACTGTGAGTAGTCGAGGTTATTTTCAGACTCATTGTCTGCTCTCACCTCGGTGGCCTCCCTTTCCCTGGTCCATTTCTCTAAACCCATTCTGCAACTACTAAAATCGGGTTCTAGAAAATTTGTTGTGGAAGCTACCATACTATTTCTTGACAAGATGTTAGAGATATTTTATTGGATGCAGATACATAAAGATGCTTCCATCAAGCATCCCAGGAATGCTCATTTTGGTGATTTTAGCTGAAAAATATATTGTCATGTTCATATGAGCTGATTTGTGCATTTTACTTATGACTTAACCTGCCTCTGTGGTTCACTTTGTAAGCTTACTTTACACATATTTTGAAGTTGAAAATAGTTTCTCTCTGGAAAATCAACAAATGTTGGCTACTTGTCAGTCCTTAAAGATGGAAATAAGCATTATTTCTTAATTATATTTATTTTGCTAAAAGTTCTAATCTCTTCAATCTGCTCTTTTCCTTTTTCCCAAATCCTAAGAGCCTAGCATGTCTCATGGGTGTAAAAAGAGAGAATAGACCTCCTTGTCTTTTAAATTGAAGTTTATGCAGTTTGTAGAAAGTAGTAATTTTGTAGAAAATTAGATCATTTTAGGTCACTATGGCTCTCCTCTTCTATCTTTAACATGGTTCTAAGCAAATCTTGCCCTTTAAAAACCATCAATTAAAAGCAAAGAAGAAGTATTCAGATTTACAGTGTTCGGATTTAGAAATCTGACCCTACCCCCACAAGAATAGATATAAATGGTGGAGTCTGCCGTGTATGCTGTGTGATAGCTCACATGGGTTTCCGTGTGGCATGTCAGAGTAACATGTGGCAGTAGCCATTCCTGCTTGTTGGAGGCAGCATCATTTTTACTTCCTGATTCTGGGCTTATGATTCACATGCTCAAAAGGATCTTTTAAAGTCACTGATCTTTTTCTAAACAAGGTAGAAATCAACTTCAGGTAGATGGAATCAAGGTATTGATTCAACAGATTTAAAAACCCACAACACTTGGCAAAGGATGGGGATCTTTTTCTTATAAAAAATGTTAGACTTACTTTTTAGGAGATTCACCTAAAATTTCCAGTGGCTCTCCACTGCC
Source organism: Nanger dama (assembly GCA_917880005.1). NCBI lineage: Eukaryota > Metazoa > Chordata > Mammalia > Artiodactyla > Bovidae > Nanger > Nanger dama. The sequence goes on from CAKJTW010000007.1 coordinate 47,860,583, forward strand.
TGTAGAGGAAAGGCACACTTTGTAGTCTGCCATATCTGAGGAGGCTTTAGCGCCTAGGGTGGCCACGGAGGGCTCTGAGTCCGACTGCTGGGTAATCTTGAGCCTCAGTCTCCTTTCTGTGTAACTAGAAAAACAATAGAACTGACTTATCTGGCAATGGTAGAATAATGTGAAATGCCTATAAAATGTTTAACAAGGTGCTTTGTGAAAAGTAGGTATGTGAAGAATACTAGTTAATGCTTAACACTGACAGTAATATAAAGCTTAACAAGGCCTGTTGGTTTCTGTGTCTGCATATGGCATCCCTTTATTCCAGAAAGCTCACCCTGGCTAACTGCTCACCTCTGCACTTTAGGTATTATTTGTAATACTGTATATTATTATATTATTTGTAATACTGTACTATTGTAACCTATGGTATAGAAAATGTTTACACAAGCTGGGGACCAGTAATACCGGGAGTCTTTTCTGATGTTTGAAATGAGGTGTCTGTCTTTATGCCTCTGTTTTGTAGATTTTATTGTCATTGCTGCTTTATCTGTCTCCCTAATTAGATTACAAGCTGTGCAAGCACAATATAATATTTATCTTTCTTTCTCAGAGCTCACAACTGAGCCTGATGGACAGTAAATATGCCATATATATATGTGTGTGTGTGTGTGTGTGTGTGTGTTTAATGAATAAATATTCAGCTTTTCTTCGTGTTTTTCTTATTTGTAAATGAGTTATAAGTGGGTGAATTCTTCTATATTTAGTTTTTCACTTTAGTATCCCTCAAGGAGAGTGCTCAAAGGAACATAACTTTTATTCCCATAATTAACTTTATGAAGAATTTACCTGAAACTCTGCAGTGAATTGTCAGCATTTTCAGGACAAAATATCTTCTTAAATTTCCCATTTTAACTGACGAACTCCTAGACAAGTTGGGTTACCTGTTGAATCCTTACGCATTTGACCATACAACATGTTCCTTGAATAGTGATATGGATTATCTGTATGAGTGTTAAATGAGGTTTTAAGTCTCACGATGCCCTGATAAAGTGGGCTCCCAATGAATCCAATTATTTCCTTAGTTTAGAGGACATATGTATAAGAAAAAGTCATTAATAGAGATTGGAGGGATCAGGGATCATAAACATCTTCAAAAGACCATCCAGGCTTATTTTACTGATATCTTTGCAACAGCTCTTGAAAAGAAATCCAGGGAAACCCTCACTATAGAAGCCTAATCTGATGTAAGAACAGTATAAACTATGATATGTAGGAACATATCTTATATATGATATATAAGAATATTGTAACCTATGATACAGAAAATATTTACACAAGCCAGGGACCAATACTCCGCAGCTGAGCGCTCATAACTGGGTCTGCTTCAGTGAGTAGGTCAGAATTCTTTGTAATCATTTCATTAATTGTCAGAAACAGTTATTACTGGAGTGTTTGAAAGCAGTTTGTTTTCTTAAGATTAATCACCCCCTGCAAAGCTTATTTAATTAGATTTGTAAACTCTCTTCCACCAAAGGAACAGTTAAGCTGATTCGCCATGTTGGAATTATCAGATGTTTTAAAGACACAAGGTCCAAATTAACTAGATTTTCCTGGAATAACAATAAATATATGGGTTAAATGATAATAATGATGATTCCTGCTGCTCCGCTCAGATAAACCGCAACTGTTGTTTATAATCTTTCTTATAGCTCCCTCAAAAATAAAATAAAAAGTGCAAAATTTAAAACTAAAAAAGTAATTCCACACCATTGTGAGAACAATAGATGATGATGAAGGGATGTTAGGCTTCCTAAACTGAAGAACAGAGTAAATGTTTTTATTTGGTTGCAGGTCCAGAGAAGGCGCCTCACAGATGCTGACAGAAAAGCTTGGGAAAGGTCATGCAGCTTGTTTTCTTGCACTCCGGCAAGGTACTCATGCCATCCGTCCTACTCAAAGGCCAGGGCAGCCCTCACCCCACACTCACACATTCCCATGAGGCATTTCAGTTACCTGCCCAGACAAAGGAGATCAGGGAAAGGGGGAAAAACGGAGAGACAGAAATTTGTTTTTTGCATCACACATAAAATGATATTGAGTTTTAAAGATGCCATGGAGTTTTAAATAACAAGTAAGGAAATGGTAAGGTTTGCCATGCATGTGGATCCTTCCATTTCTGCCCCTTCTTTTGTGCCACTTCCTATTTATTTATGCTCCACATATTTCCGTGAAGAATTTGCAGTGACTTTAATAACTGACATATAAAACAAATATTTGACTCCTCCCTGTTTCACTCCAGATTCAAGCGATGGAGTTGCTCATAGCAGGCTGACCAAGAAACTTTTGCCAAGAGAACTAGTCATTCACTGACTTTATGATTAACACAATGGCATGCATAAAACCCCTACTTTCTTGTTCCTATGTAGAAGATATGAAAAAGACAGCCTCTTTCCTTCCTTCAAATATCAAAGTCAGGTTTTGCTACATAAATATGGCCTAACTGGTTCATCTACCAACCATATTTAAAAGATATTAAAATAAGAGTCAACAACTTCTCTTGGAAGACTATTTCTTGTGGTTGCTGAAAGGATAGTGTGAAAACTTTTTATTGTTTCAGATTGGACCTCCCAAGCTTGACTGTGAATTTTTATGCCTGAGTACCTAAAAAACTCCAAGAAAAACACTGCTCAAACCACCACATTTTGCTTGCTTTCAGGTTCAAACCCTATAAAACCACCACATTTTGTATGGTTTCCACCCCAAACCATAAGTTGGCATGGGATCCCACTCTATGCTCTCTGCTCAGGTCTAATTGAAATGTTTACCAACCTTGACAACATTTTCAGCTAACTCGTCACTAACTTGGAATGCAGGTGAAACAAGCTGAGTTCTCAGCAATAATTTCTTCACTAGGATCCTTTCACATGACCTTCTGCCACCCAACTGGGGACACAGTCATTGCATTATCTCTGGTCAATCATTGTTACTTCCTCTGTGACATTCTACTCATGTGTGCCGTGCCTTGCCTTGAACCTTTCTAACTCTTTTCCCTTAAAAACAAACTTCTTCTGTATATTATTCCATCTGTTTGTGTACTTTGAAGCTAATCAGAAAAATCAGCTTGTGCATTACAGAGCTAATGGGTTTAAAATTTTTAGGGAATGCATAGGGCTTCCCTTGTTGCTCAGCTGGTAAATAATCAGCCTGCAATGCAGGAGACCTGGGTTCAATCCCTGGGTTGGGAAGATCCCCTGGAGAAGGGAAAGGCTACCCACTGCAGTATTCTGGCCTAGAGAATTCCATGGACTATATAGTCCATGGAGTCGCAAAGAGTTGGACACAACTGGAGTCGCAAAGAGTTGGACACAACTGAGAAACTTTCACATGTGAGAAACTTTCACACTTGAGCAACTTTCACACCACATGTGTCACAGAGGACCCTAGATTATAAATGCATTGTGGTCAGGCATTATCTCTTGCTGACCATTTGAAGTTACCAGGTAAAATATGAGATTTTTATTCGCTAAATCTGGCATCCTTATGACTGTTGTGTTTGTTTCTAACATCTAGACACTCTCCACACAGGTGCTTGATGAATATTGGCTGATCGAATGAATAAAACGAAAGTAGTTTGTTATATTGGAGAAGGCAATGGCACCCCACTCCAGTACTCTTGCCTGGAAAATCCCGTGGATGGAGGAGCCTGGTGGGCTGCTATCTATGGGGTCGCACAGAGTCGGACATGACTGAGTGACTTCACTTTCACTTTCCACATCCATGCATTGGAGAAGGCAATGGCACCCCACTCCAGTACTCTTGCCTGGAAAATCCCATGGACGGAGGAGCCTGGTGGGCTGCAGTCCATGGGGTTGCACAGAGTTGGACACGACTGAGGCGATTTAGCAGCAGCAGCGGCAGCAGTTTGTTATGTATACCCTGGAATCTTTTGATTCTCTCTAAATTCTATCACATGGGGAGCTGGCTTGTCTTGTAGGCCTGGCCCTGTGTGGTATGATCTTAGGTATCTGTGTTTTTGAGAGAGTCTGGAGTAGACATGGTGTTGATCTTCTTCATTCTGCTTGTTTCAAAGGACCATTGTTCTTAGAAGGGCATCCTTTTTCCTGGAAGGAGCCTGTAGGATAGAAAGGGGTGAGAAAGTGCACACCTGCTGTTAGCTCTTAGTTCACGGAAGGAAAAGCAGTGGTGACAATGGGTCAGGAGGTCTTGAGAGGGTGGGGATGTTAACTGATTGGCTCCTGTGGCCATTCTCTCTCCACCAGCAGGGGCCACTCCTCTGATAACCACATATACAAACAGGAGCCTCCTGGGAATGCTTGGGCGCTTGGCGTGAGGAATAATAACAGCAGTATGGGCTGACTATAATCTTTCATGAATAGCCCTAATATCTGCAAAGTCATCATCTTGAAAATTCTCAAGGTGAAAAAAGTGTCTTAACATGTTTCTTTCGTGATTATGTTATCAGTTACATTTATTCTTGGAACTGCTGTAAAATCATAAGGGTGCTCTTACTGTAGGAGCTAGGGGCCCTCGGACATAAAGGCAGTGTTCACTTTGTCTTCGTTTTTGGATCTACTGTTTTCTTCAGGAAGTCTCCAGTACTTTGCTAAGTGCATTGCTATACTTCTCCTTGGTGTCAGTTCATCAATGTCTTTCATAAAAATGTGACTTGGAAAGTGAAGGGCTCATGTCACATGTTAATATGCTGCCTGTTTATTTAGAGCTGTGACTGAAGTTCATGGTAGATCTATTTTCATGTATTGGCTGCCCTTGAAAGACAAGAGAATGACTTTAACTTTGAGATAAATTAATTATGAGCCAGACTGAACCCGGAATTCACACTCCCTCCCACACAGTCCCTCAAGTTTTGTTTTGTGAGTGGGTTATCTCTGATGCTTGTTTATCTGACTTACTAGAATCTTTTTCTGGCCTTGGGCACTGACAGATAGAGGATACTATGTGTTGTTCTGGCTACTGAATTCTGTTCCTCCAACAAAACAAGGTCAAAATGCCTTAAGTCCTATCCAGGAAGAGTACTCTTGGAGCTGTAGAATTTTGGTTTTCGATACACAGTGATCAAAAACATGGGCTTTGGAGTCAGATCTGTGTGGAATGGAATCGTAGGATCTGTCTCTTTAGTAGCTTGAATCAAGTTGCTGTACTCTTTTCAACCCCAGTTTCCTAGTATGTGAAACGGAGAGACTGACAGTGCTTGTTAGATTCAGTGACCTCGTGCATGGAGAGTCTAGTTCACACACCATAAGGGCTCAACCAAGGACAGCCATTATTGCTCAAAGTCTGTTGCAGAATATTTCCTTTATAAACAGACTCTCTGAATGTTTCTGTTCAACAAACACACGCGTGTGGCCTGGGCTGTGCTTGTGAGCCATGATGGAAACTGTGGCAGTGATGTCCCTGTACCTGGTGGTTCACATTCCTGGCCCTTCCCCTGAATGTCCAGCTTCTGGTTTAACTGGAAGTTGGGAGGAGGGTCAGGACGCTCTTGCGCTCTCTGACGCAGCCAAGACTGGAGCCCTGTGGGAAAGCGGGTGAGGCTTCTTGTGCCAACCCAAGTTGCTTCTGGCCTTCCTGGCTGCTCCTCCCCGGTGCTTTCTGGAGGTTGTTTTGGGGATGGTGGACTCCCGGCACTGTACAGGGGGTGGCTGAGGCCAGCGCTGTGCTGAGCTCCTGCTTCCAAACTTCCAGTGCCTTCTGGCTCAACCAGAAGTTCAGGTGTGGATGGCCGGGTGCTGTGTGTTGGCCTGGGAGAGTGGGTGGTGCTCAGGGAAAGCACTCCAGCAATGAATCTAGAGGCCCTAGGGACACTGGATTTTTTTTTTTTTTAAGAGTGGAATTTTTGCTTCATGCCATTCATCCTTTCTATCTACCCAGAGCTTTCGAAGGGTTCAGTCCCAGCAGGAGCCCCACTAGCAGGTGACCTGTGGAAAGAGATTAAAGGAAGAGGAGAAGTCAAGATAGGTCACTTCCTTAGCAATGTCCCTTCTCCTAGCATCTCTCCAACATTCTGTCTCCTCCTAGCAATTTTTCCCCACTAGTCTTTCTAAAATGTCCATCCATTTCTGGCCATCCACAAGAAAAGAAACTGAGGTTAAGTAAAGCCTCAGGAGCCTCAACATTCTTGTATTTCCCTCTTTGTTCACCCTTCTAGCCCTATCTTTCATTCTTTTTTGCTCATCTTAGAGCATGGAAAAGGGGAGGGGCTTTTAAATTCATCCTCAAAAGTGGGGAAAAACTTCAGAGGAAAGTAAAACAGAGGGCAACAAGGTGCAGAAGATGGACAGGAGGAGCTGTGCTGCCCCGTAGTCCCAAGCTTGCCAGAAGTGGCCCGGAGTTAACCCAGAGCAGGCAAGGCCTCTTGTCTTGCTTAAACTTCAGAAAGGAATGTGCTGAAATTGGATGAAAATTGAAAGGAAAATTTGAGAGTGCGAAAACCTCACCTACAAGACAAGTAATTATATTGAACAATTTAAAGTGTTGAGGAAATCTGGCCATATGTCTGCAGATCATCCATCCACGTGGACCAAAAGGATTAGAACTATCTCCTGATATTGGTGAATTTTTTTGTTGTTGGTGGTGATAGCTGTAATGTATTTTACATATAAGGTAAGTGTTATAACTATAGTCTTGCTGTAATAAACTTTTTTTTAATTGAGCATATATTTAGTTGACATTTATTTTGAGACTATTTGAAACATCCACCAATTCTGGTAGTCAGAGCAAAGTAAAAAGATATTTCCTCTACTTATGGAAGCTGTAAATTAAGGAGGAGACCCCCTCAAATAGGAAAAAACTAATTAAGTTATGATGAGGGTGGTAGAAACAGGGAAGGGTTGGTAACAAGGTCTGGGGATCTAATGTGTAACATATTGACTATAATTGATAACACTGTATTGTATAATTAAAATTTGCTATCTCTTAGAGATATTTAATGGAGAAAGCAATGGCAACTCACTCCAGTACTCTTGCCTGGAAAATCCCATGGATGGAGGAGCCTAGTAGGGTGCAGTCCATGGGGTCGCTAAGAGTCGGACACAACTGAGCAACCTCACTTTCACTGTTCACTTTCATGCATTGGAGATGGGAATGGCAATCCCCTCACAGTATTCTTGCCTGGAGAATCCCAGGGACAGGGAGCCTGGTGGGCTGCCATCTATGGGGTCGCACAGAGTTGGACACGACTGAGCGACTTAGCAGTAGCAGCAGCAGAGATATTTAAAGAACTTGAATGTTCTCACCAAAGAAAAAAAAAAGGATGAATATATGAGGTGATAGAATGTGTTAATTAGCTAGATGCTTGCATAAGATGTGTATGAAAATGTTAGTCGCTCAGTCATGTCTGACTCATGGACTATAGCCTGCCAGGCCCCTCTACCCATGGAATTTTCCAGGTAAGAATACTAGAGTAGATAGCCTTCTCCAGAGGATCTTCCTGACCCAGGGATTGAACCCAGATCCCCTGCATTGCACGCACATTCTTTATCAATGGAGCCACCTATATGTATATCAAATCATCACAATATATAAATATCTTATAATTTTATTGGTCAATTATACCTCAATAAGGCTGGAAAAAAACTATTAAGAAGAGCAAATGTTTTCTCTTTCTAGAATTATATTATCTATAAGCTTTATATAATAAGTTTTCTGGGCTTCCCAGGTGGCGCTAGTAGTAACGAACCTGCCTGCCCATGAGGGAAATATGGAAATGCGGGTTCAGTCCCGGGTCGGGAAGATCCTCTGGAGGAGGACGTGGCAACTCACTCCAATGTTCTTGCCTGGAGAACCCCGTGGACAGAGGAGCCTGGTGGGCTACAGTCCATAGAGTTGCGAAGTGTCCGGCACGACTGCAGCAACTGAGCACACAGGCATGCATAAGCCTTCTAAATGCTACTGCGGTGGCAACAGACACCACTTAGAAAGAATCCCGGGTGTGCTCTTCCTCTAGCAGAAAGTCAGGAGTGGCCACATTTGTCTTTGTGTCTCCTGTGGCACACACCTATGTTTCTCATGCCAAACTAAACTGTGGTAGAGAATGGTGAAGGAGAAAGTTATTTGTTGACTTATTTCAGCTTTCTTATCTTTTTGGTAATCTGGTTTAGGAATCTACTTGCATTTTTTTCCTGAGACTAAACTCTCAGAATATTCTAATCAAAAAATACTTTTGACCCCCATTTGTTAAGCCCTTTTTATGTATCAGGCCTCTAAATATCTTGAGTGCTCAGTACCCCTCACAGGTGATATCACTTAATGCTTGCACAGTCCAGTGACACAGGGATCTGGCTGTTGTTCACAACATCATGGTCGTTGCAGGGCTCAACACAGCTTCAACAACAGCAGCAACAGCTGTGAGAGGAATCCAAGGACCAATTTGTTGGAATAAGACAAAATAAGGCTTTACCATATGGGAGATATATCTCTGATGGGTTTATTAGATGTGGGATGATTTTTCTTGTAGCCTAAGGGCTTTCTTGAGGAATATGAAATCTTTCCACTACGCCTGCATCATTGCCAGATGTGGATGTAGTGAAATAGACCTTATCCTGTGTGTGTGTGTGTCTCAGCACGCAGATGTGCATGTGTGAAAGTGATGAATTCTGGCTCATAAACTGAATTTCAGTTTATCTCACCCTCACTTTCTTATGCAAAAATGTCTTCATGTGACTTCTAAATATGCAGCAGGACTCCTGCACACCCTCTATTTGAATCAACTATAGGTTGTATCATGTTCACCAATAGGCAAAACCAGAGGCAGTAAAGTAACAATAAACACGGCCATTTCATAAAAGAGCTTGTTTGGTCTTGTCCTTTAATAGAAGTATACAATGGAGTGCTCCACCAAAATTTAAAAATTCATAACGATTATTGAGACCGTTAATCAGAATTTGCCCTGTGGACATTTCAGAGCTCTGCTGTATTAAGCTGTCGTGTGGTTGCAATCATACTTTTTAAACAGCCATCAGAGGCAACTATCAGCAACACCGTATCTTCTCTTTTACGGCTTCAGGTCCCCAGGGTTCCATCCCGAGTCCAGGGTGATTTGTATGAGGTTTGCTAATGACCTGCTGATTGTCTGCACAAAAGCAAAATCTCACAGTGTTCAGGCAACACAGTGATTCCACACAAAAGCAAAGGACTGTCTGGTGTCAAAATAGTACCATACTCTTACCTTTGATGAAGGTTTTTAACTGACTACAAGGTACTATTTGGTGCTAAAATGAGTGGCAGAAATAATGTTTATTCAAATAACTAACAAGATGGCAACAGAGAGGAAACTTTTAGGAATGTGTGTGTATGTGTGTGTGAAAAGGATACTGTTTAGATAGCTGTTACTGTTAAGATTTTTGGTTCTAATTTTGAAAGGTACAGAAACTAGCAAATGTCTATTTCAACTGTATATTTATTCATGTTGGTGATTATTAATATATTTAATATGCCACCAAAGCGTTTTCTTTCCAGGTAGTGAAAGTCTGTGATAAACACTGTGTTGATCTATCTACATATTTATTTTTTGACCTCTATCGCCTGCCTCAGGGAGCAGGTTTGGAGTTGTAGCAAGCCAGGTGAAGCCATCTCAATACCATCTCGTGGGCCATCTCATGGGCCCTGTCTGCCCACAGCATCTCCCCTCTAAACCTGAGGGAACAGAAGAGAACGATTTAAAAAATTCTACCCTGCTCCTCTTTCCCTGCCCCCGTGCTCCACTGACTCTGCAGGCTGGTCAGTATCTATGTGTGTCTGATGGGCTGGTTCTTGATAAGGGGACCTATCACCAAGTCATTTATCTGTTTAGTGATGGAGGAGAACTTAAGACTGTGACCCAGTTTCCAAAGCTTTATTCCAAGACTTGACTTATTTGACTGTTCACTTATCCACATATTCTTTCACTCATTTGGTGATTTTTAAACCTCTTCTTATATATTAGTCCTTTATAACCACTGGGATGATAATGATGAGTAAGATTTGGCCTCAGTCCTCAAGCCTGCTGTGAACCTCTAGGAGTCAAACGGCAATTACCAAATTCTTGATAAACTTGATAATCCCAAGTCATCTGAGCCTTAGAAGGATTTAAAGAGAATGTGTATTGCAACATGTTGGCGAAAATGAAACCTCCTCCACTAGACTGTAAGCTTGTTTAGGGCAAGAAGTGAACCTTGTCATTGGAATTATTTATAGCCCTGAGCACAGGAAGCATATAGGTCATATGTTCCAAAAAATATCAGTGAAATTTTCAGAATGTCTAAGAATCTTCAGCAGTGGACAATACATTGCAAATGCCAAGAGTAAGGCTTTTGGGGTTTGGCTTCCACTGATGTAACTTCACTTAGCAACTAGGGATGGCCCTTGCCTTATCAAATTATTATCCACTTCAAAACATATGTGTTTAGTACTTGATAAGCACCTGATGGAACAAGCTGGGTGTTGTGGATTCAAGAGTGAAAAAGATAGATACAGGGTCATTCCTCTTGCAGCTAATTGACAGGAGAGGACTCACAGAGGAGGATACAGTACAGGGATCTCAGAACAGATAAGAGAGAATTCCAATAAAACGTGTTAAGTTTTGTGAGAAAATAGTATACTGTTATCTAGACTACCTAAAAGGAGAGGTTAGGAGGTCAGGCAGAAGAGTGCTCCAGGCATTAGGGACAGTGTGCAAAGATCTGGAGGTGAGAATGATCCATGGTGCATTCCAGAGACTTAAATATATTCAGAATCATTGAATTGTCACCTGCAATGAGAGGAGCTTGAGATGAGGTTGGGGGAGGTGAGCAGGGCCAGATCCCAAGGGACCTTGTAGGGAATGTTAAGTAGCTTGGACTTCACTGAAAATCAAAGGGAATTTATTAGGACTTGAGCAAGGCAGTGCCATGATGAAATTTGTGTTTCTGAATGATTGCCCTTGCTGGGCTACATATTGGATGTGGAATGGAGAGGGTGAGCTGTGCCTGTCGAAAGGCTTTTGCAGTTATCTGGGTGGAAGGTGGCCCAAAGTCAAACAATGTGGTATAGTGGAGAATGCATGGGCTTGAAAGTCCAGCAAGACCTGGCTCATCCTATCATCCATGTGGCTTTTAGTAACTATTCTACATAGTACATTTTATACTTTCTCCTGCCAGATGGAGTAACCTTGCCTCTCTGATGTGGGATTTAAATACTGTACATAAGCTGCCAGGTATTATATGAGCCACACTTCAGTGATAGTCCCTTTTACTGCTCTTTCCTTTCTCCTTGTATTTCTACCCCTTTAATGTACACTTTTATGCTTTTAAGTAAGGTCTTTCTTGGTAGTGGTCCTTTTAATCTCTGGACCGTGATTCTGGTGAAGACTCCTCCTTTTAAAGACTCTGCCTCTGTTACAGCTGCAGTTCTTTCAGAATGTTCTGGCCTATCACAAAGTCACCTCTGAAGAAGCAGGTTCTGTGGCACACTTTATTCTGGTCTGGGCCATGCTATAGCCAATGAAATGCAAGCTTGGTAAAGATGAAATTTTTCATTCCTTTCCCATTTGGAACTTTCTGATAGCTGCATTCTCCCCTAATGCCCTTGGAATGTGGCTTTGGTATTATCTTTGGCCATCCTAGGGCTGCTTCTTAAGCAATTGTGGAGAGAGAACTTTGGATTTTTTTCTTTTCTTTTTTCTTTCTTTCTTTCTTTTTTTTTTTTTACAGAATAGCCCTTATTTTCTCTCTGAGAATATTCCAAAATCCTGTCATATTTTCCTTTCTGACATCTCTAAACTTCATCTTTCCCTATTGATCTCCAGTAGCTAAAATGCTTCCCTGTGTTTTGGCCTTCCTTTTCTTCTCTTCTATTCTCTGCTGCTGCTGCTAAGTTGCTTCAGTCATGTCCGACTCTGTGCGACCGCATAGATGGCAGCCCACCAGACTCCACCATCCTTGGGATTCTCCAGGCAAGAACACTGGAGTGGGTTGCCATTTCCTTCTCCAGTGCATGAAAGTGAAAAGTGAAAGTGAAGTTGCTCAGTTGTGTCCAACTCTTTGTGACCCCATGGACTGCAGCCTACCAGGCTCCTCCGTCCATGGGATTTTCCAGGCAAGAGTACTGGAGTGGGGTGCCATTGCCTTCTCTGCTTCTGTTCCCTATGAATGCTTATATGGTGGTCTCTATTCTTGAGTTCTGTCTCTCTTAAAGTAATCTCCTTGGTGCTTTTACTACAGTATCTTTTTAAAATGCCTTGCCTGATTTCTCTCATCTGCATTAAATATGGACTTTAGGGACCTTCACTGATCTTCATTGCCTGATTCATTTCCCCCTGCTGGTTTCCTATATCTTCTTAATTTTTAAAGACCTAACCTCCTCCTGTATGCGTTCTTTTTCCCTTGTTCTCTTTTTGTTTTCTTAGGCAGTTTTCAGACTGTCTCCCCCTAGCCAAGAACATTTTCTTTCCTCTTTACATGCCAAACCCAGCCTCAAACAAGTTGTGTCCTGAAACCCCTCTCATTTCTCCCACACTCTCTTTCTCAAGTTTGCTTTCTCCTTCTTGATGATGGTCTTTTCTTTATGAAGTGATGCTATAGCTAGATGATAGCACATGGATATGCTCTTTTGATATAAGGAGATCTAGCATTTGTTAAGGAAAGCCTTTGCTTAGTTGCTTTAAGTCATTCCTTTGCTTTCATTGGCACCACTTTGGTTTGGGGCTACAGTTGTAGTTGTCATCAGTTTGGTCTCAGCTGTCTTCCCCACATATTTTGTCCTTCGTGGTTCTCAGAAATGTCTTTCTGATCTAGTCCACTTCTCATCTAAAACAAAACAACCCAGCGTCTGCTTTCCCTAGCCTGTAGAATGAGATTTACCTTCCTTGCCCCGGTGTGCATCAAGGATTCTCATACCATGGCCCCTGCTCACCCTTCCAGACTCATTCCAGTCACCTAGAGCTGCTGGCAGAGGTAATTTACTTTATTGGGAGGTTGGAGTGGACTACTACAGGCCAACTACAGTCTGCAGAATTCTTTGCCATTTTTAAAAAACCAAAAGATTTCATGTAAAAGTCTTTTTAAAATTTCTCTTGTAAAATAGGGCACTGCTGCACCATTTACCCACCTGGCAACAAAGAGTTGACGGTGGCTGCCCCTTTAGATCAAGCATGTTCTTCCTCCACCATGACTGCTGTTGACACTCCTTGTTATGTCCCCACCGTTGAAGCAAAGTGTCATTTGCCATTACTACTACTTGTTTTCTTTGGTCTGTTTAAGAAAGAAGAATGGTAAGGATTAACAGTATTAAGAGAGAACTGTATCATGTCTCTGTATCTATAAACTTATTGATAGATAAATAAAAGATGGGTAGATACTGTTTGGCATTGCAAGAAACATATGGAGCCCAATTCATTCTTTCATCCTCAGATCCTGTAGGAATCTAAATTTGGATCTCAGATAAAATAACTTGGCACTAAGGATCTGTGTTCAGATCCTGGCTCCATCACTTACTAGCTGTGTGGTTTGGGGCAGATTATTTAAGCATTCTCTGCCTTACTTCCACCTCTGTAAATTGGGGATGACATTAGCATGTACCTCACAGAGTTTTTTATGAAGATTATATGAGATAATCGATGTAGAGAATTTAGTAGAGGGATTGGAACATAAAATGCATTCAATAATTCTTCACTATATTCTTATCACTATTATTATGATTCTATTTTCCTCAAATCTTAATGGTGGGAATATCAGATCCATGAGGGACATGGTTTTGGGCAGAGTCTCTTGATGCCTATTCAACCATACCTTCCTAGTGCTCAGTTTTGTCCCTTATTAGCTATGGGCCTCAGAGAAGGCAGTGGCACCCCACTCCAGTACTCTTGCCTGGAGAACCCCATGGATGGAGGAGCCTGGTAGGCTACAGTCCATGGGGTTGCAAGAGTCAGACACGACTGAGCAACTTCACTTTCACTTTTCACTCTCATGCGTTGGAGAAGGAAATGGTAACCCACTCCAGTATTCTTGCCTGGAGAATCCCAGGGACTGAGGAGCCTGGTGGGCTGCTGTCTATGGGGTGGCACAGAGTCGGACACGACTGAAGTGACTTAGCAGCAACAGCAGCAGCAGCAGCAGCAGCAGCAGCAGCAGCTATGGGCCTGGTCAAGTTATTTAATCCCGCTGTCCCTCCATTTTCTCGTCTGTAAAATGTTGACAATAACAGTATAGTAACAGTATTCACATCTTTGGTAATCTGAGATGGCCACGTATTATGTATTAATATTATGGTATCTGCCACATAGCAAGTGTGCAGTAAGTGGTGCTGTTATCGTCATCAGCTACCCTGGCAAAATTTTGCCTTTGTTTCCCCAGAGATGTTACTTGGTAGTTGTGAGGTCCCAGGGAGCCAGGTGATCCCCGGTGTGTGAAATGTGGGGCCCATCCTTCTACATGAGCTCTTTTCTTTTTGGCTGCACTGTGCCCCCTGCAGTGGAAGCACAGTGTCTTAACCGCTGGATTGTCAAGGAAGTCCCTACACGAGCCTTTCAATAGTTGAGTTATAATTCACATACCATAAAAATCACCATCTTAAAGTGTACAGTCCAATGGGTTTTGATATATTCACAAAGTTGTGCAATCATCACAACTATCTAATTCCAGAATGTTTATATCATCCCCCAAGGAAACCCTGTATCTCTATTAGCTGTCATCCCTCAGACTTCCCCATCCTCTGCCCCCAGCCCTTGGCAACCACTAATTTGGTTTCTATCTCTATCGATCTGCCTACTCTAGATGTTTCATATAAATAGAAGCATACAACATACCGCTTTTGCCCATGTGTTTCCCTAAAGAATCAAGCTGCACCCCTTACCAGAAGACAAATTCCTACTGGGAAGAAGGACGCTCTAAAGAGGAGGAAAAAAGGAGGAGGACAGTATAAGCCAACAATGAGCTAAGAAGAGCAAAGCCAAACAAACGTGCATCCAGGGGTCAATCTGAGTAGGCTAGGAATGTTGAGACGTTATAAACCATGACTATAAAAAGCAACCAAGCTAGATTCCTTTGGATTCTTCACAGTCAGCCCTCAAAAATGATAGAAGAACCTCAAATGCCCATCTGTGGATCTACCTGGGGGTTTGGTTAAAAATGCAGATTCTGGGCTTTTCCTCAGACTCACTGAGTCCGAATCTCCAGGATGGAGGTTTAGGAACTGCCAAAAGCTTCTACCAGGTAGTACGCTGGGAAATTACTGACTTACATGGAACATGCTCGCGTGATACTGATCGGCGTTACTTTGTTCTGTCTTCAGTGATACAACCTGTATTGTTGATGCTCTTCTTACATATACTTGTTGATCCCCTCTTCTTTGTGCATCTCAGTGCCTCTGCACAGTGATCCACAAAGTAGGGGCTCAGCACATTTTAGAAGATTGGTTATACAAGAACCTTGAGGGTATAGTTGGGATACTGCTGGCCACAAAGCCATTAAGGTCAACAGGGCCTCAGAGGAGAATGTTCTGGTACATTCTGAGCATTCTTTCTTAGAGATTTCAAGCCTGGTGTTTGTCTTCAGGGCTCTGACTTGTGCCCCAGTGGTCAAGAGCCCTTTGATCTCTGGGCTCCAGAGGGTGTCCCCAGAACTGCCCCCTCCAGGGGGCTTTCCAGCTATCTGCATGGTGCTGATAGGTAGAGAAATGGCAACAGAAGCGCAGGTGGTTCCTATACCTCGCAGATCTGAATCTCCCAGGGCACCTGGTGACATTCCTGTGCCTCCCCGAGACCCACTGAAGCAGACTGTTTTCCAGGAAGGGAAAATTATTACTCAGACACTACCCAGATACTGCTCTAGAGTTTGAAGAACCTCATCCTCCCATCTGTGTTTGGAATAGAAAGAATGGATTGTGCTCATGGGGATTTGTGTGGGTAGGGTGGTGGGTAGGGCAGGATTTGAGAGATCTAGGCTTAGTGTTGGCCCTACTGTTTAGTCGGTCTCTGTGTCACACTGGATGAGCCACTTACCTTTCAGTTTGCCTCTTTGTAAAACAAGGGCTTTGGGCCAGGAGAGACATCTGGAATGCAGCCATGATCACTGGTGTCTGCAGGAGGCTTCTCTGTAGATTTAGATGTCAGCTCTAAAGGATCCTTTCCTTCATGTGCTCTGAGGATGGACCTGCTTCCTCTGTCTGGAGTTAGCAACTGTTCAGTGTCATTGGAGGCAAAGGTGAAGAAACCCACTTTTGGAGGCTGGGGGTTTGTGTGGAATGGTGGTGAGATTAGATAAGAAGCATGGCCAACCCTGCCCCTTTCCTTGCTCACTCATGCCCTTCTCTCTCTTCTTCCCATATTACACTAAGTAAGAGCTTCATGTACGTAAGTCTGTTTTTAAATTGCAAACATCCCATAGGAATGTTAAAGCCAACAGTTGTTAACACTCTGCTATGAAATGCTCAAATCTAGACACTGGAAGACTTCCTCTTTAGTATTTGTGGGATTAAAAATTTCAGTGGATGGGTACCAGCACATGTGCTTGGGTTCCTGGAGCCTGAGCAAGAGCACAGAGTGGCACAATATGGGAGGGGACGACAGTCAAAGGTAGTCATTGATTTGGCAGCTGTGCCTAGTACCTTGCGGGGATGGTGGTGCAACAACCCATTTCCTATGATGTTTTGGGCAGAGATAGCCTAAGCTAGTGATGCTTCACCTGGACCACTTCTGGGTACAGTTCTTTTCACTCTTATGTTGTTAATTACACTGGGAGTCAATCATTTTGGTTGCCCAGGAACTGGGTAAAGCTTGGGTCACTGTACTTCTCACTTTTCAAGGCATCTTAAATCAAAGTTTATCCCCAAATACTATTTGTTACTCAACTCTCGCTCAGGCCACAAAATCAAACTCCATTCAGGTCAGCTCTGTGAAACACTGTGAAGAAAGAGTGGCTGGTTTTGGATTCTGCGGGCTCTCTTTCCTTTTCCCCCGGTTTCTCCCTCCCTAGCATACTCATTCTACATTCTTTCTACATGCAGATTTACTTGTATTTAATAGCATTATAATTTTTCCTCTTTCTTTGGTATAGCAAAATTAACAAAGGCACAGAGAATCCTTAGCCATACTTTGCGTGTTCCTGTAGTCTCTGCCCTATTGTCTGAAAAACCACAGACTTCAGTTTGATGCCAATGAATCCGTCATCGGGTTTTGTTTAAGCCTTGTATTTACCAAGATCCTCACTTGAGCAGTGGCTTAACTTTTTAATCTTTGATTTATAATTTTACAGCTGCTGAGACAGAAAACCTACTCCTTCGGAGGAGCGTGGCCTTTCTTGATTGCTTCTGCTGCTTCTGAGCTTCTTGAACTCTGGCCCCTGGACACCACCATCAAGAAGGCCTTATGGAGGAGCTACCTATCCGCCCTGAGAGAGGAGGAACATCAGCTGCAGTTTCTAACTAGATTGCCTTCTTCATTTCAAGCGATGGCTGCCATCAGGGTCAGATTAAGGATGGACCAGCTGGATGGCTGCTTGGAAAACTAACCTATAAGGATACTAAAATGGTCACAGTGTGCTTACATAACCAGGAAAATATACCAGCACTTCTTTTAGGGAGCACTCTGTTTGGGGCTGGAAGAAATGGTTTGTTAAGTTCCTCCGGAATAATGAGAATGGAGGAACAGAGAGGTGGCTTACTGCAGGGCTCCTGTTTTTCCTACTGAGATATGTGAATTGGGCGCCCCAGCTGGATTGTTTGCCCATGGAGGGCAGTGGTCCTGCTCAGTTCTTTCTGAAACAGAACTCAGTCTGTCCTCTAATAAAGATCCTACAAGTAGTGGTTTGAAAGAGACACCAATTTATTAGCCTACTCATCTCTGTTCTGAGCTCTAGGGCTTGGAAATGAAGACATAGTCATTGATAGTTTCTCTTCCAGTTCTAGAATATTAGCCCTTAGTGTGTCTTCATTCACTCAGAGTAAGGGGGTGTTAACAGAGCAGATCAGGACAAATGGAGCTTGAATTCTTGTGGTTGGCTGATCAGATCCTGTGTTGAATTAATTAGATGGAGACCAAGTGGAGTTGAGATATTCAAAAGCATTTCACTGAAGGGTGATATTGTCAGTTATTTGCAAATGAGGACATCAAGAAATGTTCTTGGAATAATGAAATATGGAACTTGTGGTCATGTTTAATAATTTAAAAGATAATTAAGTATATACTGGACACTGTGGAGACCTAAGACCAAGATAAGTGTGATTTCTACCCTCATGGAACTTACATTCTAGCTTCTCTTAAGTGTGAAGAGCAGTGGCTACGGAAAACAAATGGGCACAAAAATATTCTCAAGTCCAGGGTTCCAATTAATAGAGGATTTTCTGTTGCCTTAATCATGCCTAGTGAGCAAGCTTTTATAAGAGTTTCTAAGTCTGCATTCTATAAATGCCCTGTGAACCAGTGCAAACTGTTTCCCTAGCAAGCTAAAGTCCCATGGTATTAAGTGCAAGGGTTAAGGTGAGTAGGACTTCTGGAAGGGGAGATATTAAGTGACTTGGGTCAGGAAATATGAAGGGATAAAACCAGCTATTGCTTCTGCCTTACATAGGAAGCCTGCAGTGTGAGACATGCTGGGCTGGAAGCTTTGAGACCCAGGTTTTCGTCTTTATTCCAATACTGACGAGCTATGTAACTGTGGTCAAGTTACATATTACAGTCTACCTGGAGCTGTCTTGAATGACTTCAAGATCCCTTCCAGCTTTGAACAGGTTAGCATCAAGCCCCAGACTACAGGACAACTGGCTAGTTTCTAATCCAACTGTTTATAAGTTGTTAGGTCAAATAGCTCTGCAATTGTCATTTGTTACTTTTTGGAGGGGTGTTTATCAACATTGTAGGACATGGTGAGTCTGTCTCTTCCCTTTGGAACTGAGAAGGCTCTAGAAGCATAGCCTGTAGAACTCATAGAGGCTTTATCCTCCTTTTCATCCTTGCTTCTCTTGCTGCCTTCCTCCCTATCCTTTCCTTCATCACATTTCTTTGGAGCATATACCACACGCTTGGTGCTGGGTATGAGCTAAGTTTGGAGATACAGGGTAAACCTGATATCTTCCCACACTCCAGAAGCTTTCACAGGAGAGGAGACAAAATCCTCTTTCCTTTCATCTGCTGGCTTTCCTTTCGATGATGTCCCAGTGTGTCCTGGTGGGTAAACAGCTACAGGCAGAGTCCCCATTCTGTCCAAGCAATTTTGGAACACACATCCAGGTAATTCTCTAGTCCCAGGGTTACCATCAAAAGATCTATGTCCAGATAAAAGGAAGAGATGATTTTTACTTCTTGGGATAAATCTGAAATAATCCTCTATATAGTCCTGTCACTGTCTACCCCATCCTCCGCAACACATCTTTGCTCAGGTGGGGAGACTCTTAACTAGCTCCTAAAATAAAAAAAAAAGCAAAACAACCCTCTCAATAGACAGACATTTTTCATGTATACTGTGTTTCATATATTCACGATGACTGGTGGCCTTTTTAGAAAGGAAAGGGAAAACACTAATCAGACCAAAAGATTTTGTTATAGATTCTTACCTCATTGTGAATCCTATGTAACTTTTCTTCATCTTTGTTTCTTCCAACATTAGCAACTCTGTTTGAAAGATATCTCTAAATATAGAAAATATTTAATAGAAAAATCAATGGAATTTCACATTCAGAATTGCTGACATAAACTTTTTTTCTTTAGATTTTTATCCTGGGAAATAGTGTTAAGGGGTTCAATGTCTGGCTTAAATGCTTGAATTAATTACTCTTGACTCAATTTTTCTTCCCATTTGAGGTCGAGGAATGTGCTGACACCTGTGGTTAATGCTTATACCTCTCTGTGGCCAAGAGCGTAATTTTCTCTATCGCTTTCAGTTGTTTGTAGCTCTACCACGTTACTAAATGGATTGACAAATACTTCATCTCTTCTCCTTGTTCTTACTTTCCCTCTTGTAAATATACTAAAGATCAGATGACTAAAAGGACTTAGGAGAGAAATAAAGGGCACGACAACTCACATCAATGGAAAATCGACCCTCAAATAGTTTAGTGCAGTATTTCACTGAGTGGAAGTGGTATCAGTAAACCTATATGACTCTAAACATTCCAATGAAAAGGGAACATTTTTTTTCTCTTTTTTTCTTACATGCTGGAGGAGCTGTAGCAGAAAAAGGAATATTTTGTCAAACATCTCATATTTCCAATTATCTGGATTTTGGCCATTGTGAAGAAAAATACAAATGATGGACTACCTCTCATTTGCCTAGTCTGAAGACTTGCAGCTCCAAGCCATTGACTCTAAGGCAATTTACATTTGTTTTCTCTGTCCTTCTTGAGAGGAAAAAAAAAATCTTGTTTTTTTTTCTCAAGCAATTAAAATTCTTTTGCTTCAATTAAGATGAAAGAATTAGGAGTTCTGTCTCCTTGTACATAATTGTATTTTTCATCTTTCTTATTTAATGATTGACAGAGAACAGATAAACTGAAACATCTCTGAATCAGGGTTGAATGTGCTTTTAGTGGCCCCATTGCTAACTTGTTTGACTATTTTGCAGTGTTTCTTTACTCTGCAATGGAAAGAAGAAGTGAAATCGCTCAGTCATGTCTGACTCTTTGCGACCCCGTGGACTGTAGCGTACCATGCTCCTCCATCCATGGGATTTTCCAGGCAATAGTACTGGAGTGGGTTGCCATTTCCTTCTCCAGGGGATCTTCCTGACCCAGGGATCGAACCCAAGTCTCCCACATTGTAGACAGATGCTTTATCATCTGAGCCACCAGGGAAGTGATGTTCTGTAATGGAAAGTTTATTAAATATGAGGGGTGCAGAGCTTTCAGAATACAAATGAACTTATTTGCCAAAATTTAAATGCTCCTTCTCATCAGTGAATGTCTGTCTCACTTAACAGGATCCAAATTGAATAATAAAGAAAATAAAGATATCATGTGTAAATTGTAATATAACAGTGATGGGGAAGGGGTCATGTTTTCAAAAAAAAGTAGATAGTTTGGGTCATATGAAAAATGATTAACTCATAGGAAATGAATTCTTTTCAAAGAAACATAGTAATTCAATGAGCAGGATTTCCCATGCACAAGTGATCTGTACCTCTGGCTAGCTTAGAATGTTTTCTTTTCTTGGTTTTGACTGTGCAGTCTAGCTTGTGGGATCTTAGTTCCCCAATCAGGGATTGAACCTGGGCCCTCGACATTGAAGGAGCAGAGTCCTAACCACTGGACCGCCAAGGACTTCCCAGGCTAGCTTAGAATGAAAGTCATAATTATATGGAAATGCACGCTAGGTTTCAGTGGTTACAGCCTTATTCCATCATATACCTGTCATGGAATTGAAAACCCAATAAGCATCCACTGAAAAATAAACACAGATCTCCAGAGAAGTACAATATAGAGGTAGTTAGGATTTGAGAAGTTGGCCCAATTCTTTCTTTAATCATGGTGTAATGCACTGTCCCTTGGTAAGTATGTTTACTCGCATTGCCTGGTGTTCTCAATAATAAAGTTGATGATCGTAGTGCCTTTCTCTTGCTGGCTTTCGAGGGACACTGTGGGAACAAGAGAGCAGCCCTCTGCCCAGGGAGACAGGCTGGGAGAACTTCAGTAGCCACTCAAACTGTTGACTATGCTCATGGAGGGGAACAGAGTGCATGTATGGAGTAATAAAATAAAGCAATAGAGGGGGAGTGAGAAAGAACATAATGGTGGGACTGTGCAAAGACAAGGATTGGTCCCTGTTATACACTTGCAATAGGAAGGTATCTGTTGGAAAAGGATGAGGTGAGGCAGGATCCTAAAGTAGAGAAAATAAAGGGAAGAACAAATGTCTCCAGACCTTGCTGAAATTAATTATCCTGAGATTTCAGAAAGAAGAAAGGAAAGGCGGCTCTGAAGGCTGTGAAGTTTTGAAAACAAAACAAAATGCAAACAGAAAGTTTAAAAAATAAAATCATGTTTTTCTTAGAGGAGAGGCTGGGCATTAACAGACAGTTTGATGACAGCAGGATTTGAATTAAGGGGTTTACTTTCAATCTCTAAGAGGAAAGGTTTATATGACATAGATGCAAAAGACATTAGCGGGTCTTTGGGCCACGATACTGGGTTTCAGTTGCAAAGGGGAAAAAGAATGATCAGCACATGTCAGAAAAATACCAACTAACTGTGCAGCATTTTATTTGACATTTGTATTAGCCCCAATCAAGACAAAAAAAATAAGGGATTTAGTGAATTTGACTCTGTGGGAAGTCTTGAGAATTATAAACCTGGATTTCCCCCATGGAATAATTTGATAGTAACAGTTAATAAACAGAGAGTCTGGGGACACTAAGATTCATTGCCACCATTTCAAATCATGATCCACACCATGAGAAAAAAAGAGCTTGGAACTTGGAATGCAGGAAGGAGAGGGGAAAGAAATGACTGATGGATGGGTGAGTAAGAAGGGATGGCAATGAATGCTGCAAACCAAATAACTCCACAAGCTGTGAGAACATTAAATGAACAATAGGGTTTGAAGGATAAGTAGGTAATGAGGAATATGAGATAATAAGACATTTAAAAATAGGAAATTACTATGCAAAGTGAGGATGAATGATGAATTACATGGGAGAAGACTGAGGGACACAGGAAGGCAAAGAAGAGAGGAGGCAATTGTGATGGAAACAAAGCGTGATTGACAGATGGAAAGAGTAGACATGAACCCCAACCTTTGGAGAAAATGCCTACCTAGAAATAAAGGGGAAAAGAAGAAAAGAGTTCAGGATTAATGTGAAATCATGCGGACAACAGAGGAAGCAGGAAGTGTTATTAGTCTTCAGGAAAGAACGCATTTCTAGAGAAATGTATTAGTCTGGGTTCTCCATTCATCTGTGAGTAGAATGGCACCCCCACTCCAGTACTCTTGCCTGGAAAATCCCATGGACAGAAGAGCGTTGTAGGCTACAGTCCATGGGGTCACAGAGTCGGACACGACTGAGCGCCTCTACTTCTACTTACCTTTTACCAAATGTTGAATTACAAAATGAGTGCTATTAAAGGAAAGAAAAGCTAAGCACCGTTAGGGAGTTTGAAGAATAGTTTGTATCTAGAACAACTGAAGTGGAGACTCAGTGAGCCAAGCTATTCACAGTCTTTTAAATAAAATTTTGAAATTCAGCCTCTTAATGAAAAAAAAAACTGGGGAGAATTTATCCAAATAGAAATGTGGGCCATGATGGCAGGGGTGGCATGGAGAGGCGTTAACTGTTGTAACTATTTTAGAATATATTCTTGTACAACATTTTTTCCCTCATAAAGTAAGTGAGATTAAGTTAAAAAGCTTCTGGATATTGCTTGAAACACATTGGATGAGAGGGTTTAGAGCAATGTAAAGTATTCCCAGTAGTAGAAATAGCATTAATTTTCAAGAAGATTAATATCTGGATTAGGTTTAAATGCCTGTGATTATCGTTCCGCTTTCTCATGTTTGTACAGTGGATTCCTTTCAGCCAGACAGTACCAGACCCCCTTCGGAGGGAAGCTGATAAAGTAATTTAGGTGGAAAGGCCTAATGAGATAATGATGCGAAGGCCAGTTAACACCTAATAAGAACATAACCACCAGGGATGATATTGTTGCTTATTAATTATAATGATGATGTGGAGGAAAGAGACAAGGTGGCTCTCTCATTTAGCAGAGAGCACTCAGGAGTAGAGCTGTTTGCTCAAAGGGCGAGTTGCAGGCAGTTAAGAGTTAGAAGTAGGGCAACATGTAGCCGAGTTTGAAATTTATGGCCGTTGGGTTACACTGGCGACCGCAGAAGGGGAGGCCGCGCAGGAGGTAACAGATGCCTTCCTGATGGCGACCAGAGCTGGAATGGAGACTGCTGTGGTTGCAGGGCCAGGCTGCGCTCAGAGGCAGACTTGAGGCGGGGTTCTGGGGGCTGTCCGCTTGCCTCAGATTCCGCAGTGGTCATTCGTGGGCAGACAGGCAGGTGTCCAAAACTGGACTGGGTGTGCTTCCAGCTCCGAGACCTTCCCCTCCACCGCGCTGGGTCCCGGGACTCAGACTCGCAGCACAGCTCTTCAGTGTGTTCGTGCCTGCCCTGCTGCGGGAGCCCAGATCCTTCAGGCCTGTTTTTAGAGGCACAGACTTGATCTGTTACCTTCATCTGCTGACTTGAACGCAAGGTTTCTTGGTGTTAGTCACTGCCCCTGCTTTGCTTTCTGAATTCCCAGTGGGTGTGGTTCACCCAGGGCAGGGAAATTGTATCAGGGCGTGTTTGCAGATACACTGGTGTCTGTATTAATCAAAGAGCAGGAGTCGAGAACGTTAGGAAGCAGCAGCTACGAGAAAAAAAAATGAAGATTTTGGAAATTATGTGAATCCTCAAGGAGACATAGAAACTTGAAGTTCAGGGCCGGTCTGGGAAGCAGATTTCGGGCCTCAAGGAACACTGGAAGCTCGCCTCCTCATTCACAACCCCTCCCCTCACGCTGCAAGTCTCTCTGGCCCCTAGATCTCAGGGTGTCACTCAGCCCTCTCTCAGTCTTGGATGCCACTTCTGCAATAATAAGATGTAGTTTTCCACACCTTCCTCTGCTATTAATTTTATTGCCTGGATGAGGGCCATCTCACAGGATGTTTCTTGTTCTATGTGATGATGTCACTGACCCTGCCATTGAAAGGAAATAGCATTCTCATCATTAACTTTTTAAAGCAAGTATTTTTTATATTTATTAAAGTGTGATTCGAGAGGCAGGAAGTGAGGAGTACTGGATGGGAAGGCAAAAGATGTGGCTGTAGTTGTGACTCTTCTATTGCATATCTCTGCTATTCAGTTGCTCAGTCGTGTCCCACTCTGCGACCCCATGGACTGTATGGCCTGCCAGGCTTCCCTGTCTTTCAACATCTCTGTAATCTTGGTTAAATCACTTGCCTTTTTGAGCCTCCAGTTTCCCCATCCACAAATTGAGAGTTTGGTGAGGGTCACCTTTATAGTTTTAAAGTTATTTCCAGCCTTCAAATTCTACATTTAGGTGTATAGATGTATAACAATCCTACCTCTATTAAACCATTATGAGAGGATGACAAATAAAACCTTAAATCCATGGTTCAGAGTGGACAGTGAAGTTTGGAGTTACCAATGGCAGAACTATTTACTGAGCAGTAACTAGCTACCTGGCAGCCACACACCGACCTTAAAGGCAGGTGTTTTACAGATGAGGAGGTAAAGGCTTCAAAACGTGGAGTAGATTGTTCAAAATCCTATAGTTAGTGAAGGGGTGGGGTCAACATTCAACTTAGCTCTTCCTGAAACAGAAGTCCTTGACCTTAATGCCCATGTATGCGTCTAATACTTATGTCCCATACCTGCTGAAGTTTTCTTCAGTTACAGTGGCTCTTAACTGGTGATGGAAGGAAGGAGCAATGCAGGGAGTGGCTTGAAAAATCTCCCCAGTCGATTCTGGCACGCACGCACATTTCTCTCTCTAAATCTACCCTGAAACATCGCCAGGTCAGAATCACAGTAACATGATGACGGAAACAGTACCTTACTGGAAAACTGCCCGTCCTGTGGCAGATCTCATTTCTGCTTCTCTCAGCATGGCCTGTGGGTAGGCAGAGGCACCAGACACAGTTATTTCTCTTGTCTTCCAAATGGGAAACTGAAGCAAAGAGAACTGAGTAATGCGACTTCACACACCTAGGGATCACAGAACAGTATGAGGACTCCCACTCTGAGACTCCAGCCACCACAGAACATTGTCTTTTAGACAATTCAATTAATAAGCGTATTTTATATACAAGGAAAAATACCACTTTCCTCCCCTAGAGTTTCCTAGTGAAGTCACTCAGTCGTGTCTGACTCTTTGCGACCCCGTGGACTGTAGCCCACCAGGCTCCTCCGTCCATGGGATTTTCCAGGCAAGAATACTGGAGTGGGTTGTCATGTGTCATTTCAGTGACATTAATTTATTCAGAATATCTGTAAAGCCAGGCTCTCTGAAGAGTATCAGCTGTAATAGCCATTGACAAATATCAAATGGAGGAAAATGATTTCTTAACCAGGCATTTTTGTGAACAAAAATGACTTTCTAGAACCAACTGACTCGTCTCAGAAAAATGCTTCATCAGGGTTGTTAAGAGGATCTAGGCATCCAAAACAAATAGATGCTCTCATTTTTATATCTTTGAACATACTAAAAAGATTAACTCCTTTTTGAAAATAAAAGTATTAGCACCTAGAATTTCAAATTGCTTTTCAAGAATTTATTTTAATGACACATAGACAAGGCCCCAGACTTAGTTTTAATCTACAATTCTTTATAGTGTAAAATGCCTTCTTTTGGTCTTTCTATATTTTGGTTTTTCTCTTTTCTTTTGATGAATTAATTCTAAATTTTACTCATTATGGTTGATTTCACTCCATTGCACAAAGGTAGAAATATCAGTTATTAAGATGTGATTAAGTAAAGAGAGAATACAATGTTGCAATTTAGAAGAATGAGGCAGCTGTAAGTGGAATGATCTCCGAGATATATAGTTAAAATTTAACAGGCAAGATATACAATGAGGTATACGGTAATTTACCATTTATATAAATACAACATATCTGTGTTTATATACAATACCCAGCTGTGGAAGAACATTGAAAGATCTAGTAATAGTGGTTGCCTCTGGGAGAAACCACTGGGAGATTGGAGGGAGATTCTATGTATACCCTATTGTCCCTTTTATATAATGTATCATGTTCGTGTATTACATGCTCATATTTGTTTTATAAAGACAGAGGTAGAAGCCTTTTTTATTGAGATGGAAAAATACAAAAGACATATTGTTAGGTGTAAAAAGCAAGTTGCAGAATAGCATGGATAGTATATGGTTCTATTTTTGTAAATTAATTATACATACATACATGTATAACTACACCCATACACAGCTCTAAGGATATGCATCAAATTGTCAACAGTGGTTCCCCCTAAAGAGTAGAATATGAGAAGAGTGTGTATGCATGCTTTCATTTTTTGGTCTTATGTATTTCTATATTGTCTGATTTTTTTTTTTTACATAGAGCACATACTAATTCACAATAATGTATAAACTTATAAACCCAACAGAAGGATTGCACTTGACTTCTACACACCTACAATCAAAATTTCCCAGAATAGCCCTTCCAGTCAGCCATTTTTTGTTTTTATATCCCACAGATTGACTTCAGGTCTCTTCCTTGACCTCTTCTCTGAAGTTTGCTGAACTTTCTGTTCCTTTATCTTTGCTCTCCCACGTTACTGCTTTTGAGCAGGGCCCACCTAAGGTCATGACCAAGAAATGATAGTAATACTAGTGGCAGTTCCTCAATTTGCCCTTTAAATCAATCGAGAATGATGCAGCTAAAATCCCCCCTCATTCCTACTTTAGAGACTTCAAACTTGGGTTAAATCTAACCACCTATTTCAAGAAAATTTCTATGCTTTCTAGGTCAGTCCTATCAACATACAGATATGCTATAGCTCTCAGTTCAGTTCAGTTGCTCAGTCGTGTCTGACTCTTTGCGACCCCATGAATCGCAGCATGCCAGGCCTCCCTGTCCATCACCAACTCTTGGAGTTCACTCAAACTCATGTCCATCAAGTCAGTGATGCCATCCAGCCATCTCATCCTCTGTCGTCCCCTTCTCCTCCTGCCCCCAATCCCTCCCAGCATCAGGATCTTTTCCAATGAGTCATCTCTTCGCATGAGGTGGCCCAAGTATTGGAGTTTCAGCTTCAGCATCAGTCCTTCCAGTGAACACCCAGGACTGATCTCCTTTAGAACGGACTGGTTGGATCTCCTTGCAGTCCAAGGGACCCTCAAGAGTCTTCTCCTAGTCTCAAACAAATATTTGTTTTATTTTGTTTGCTTGGTTTTAGTGGTGAAAACTCCATTTGACCTCTAAAACTCCACATCTTCTCCAAATATTGTCCCCATTTTTATATACTCCTTTACATGAATTTTCCTTGAAAAATTTGCCTTTCCTTTTGTAAAGATTCTTCCTCTCCTCACTTTCATTCTCCCCACCCCCATTCATTCTTTTGTTTAAAAAAAAGTACTTCTTTTAATTGGAAGCTAATCACTTTACAATATTGTGGTGGTTTTTGCCACATGTTGACATGAATCAGCCATGGGTGTACATGTTTCTCCGCATCCCAAAGCCCCTCTCACCTCCCTCTCCATCCCATCCCTCTGGGTTTTCCCAGTGCACTGGCTTTGAGTGCCCTGTTTCATGCATCGAACTTGGACTGGTGATCTATTTCACATATGATAATATACATTTTTCAATGTTATTTTCTCAAATCATCCCACCCTTGCCTTCTCTCCACAGAGTCCAAAACTCTATTCTTTATATCTGTGTCTCTTTTGCTGTCTCGCATACAGGGTTGTCATTACCATCTTTCTAAATTCCTTATATATATGTTAGTATACTGTACTGGTGTTTTTCTTTCTAGCTTACTTTACTCTATAATAGGCTCCAGTTTCATCCGCCTCATTAGAACTGACTCAAATGTGTTCTTTTTAATGGCTGAGTAATATTCCATTGTGTATGTGTACCACAGCTTTCTTATCCATTAGTCTGCTGATGGACATTTAGGTTGCTTCCATGTCCTAGCTGTTGTAAACAGTGCTGTGATGAACATTGGGGTACACGTATTTCTTTCAATTCTGGTTTCCTCAGTGTGTATGCCCAGCAGTGGGATTGCTGGGTCGTACGGCAGTTCTATTTCCAGTTTTTAAGGGCTCTCCGTACTGTTCTCCACAGAGGCTGTACTAGTTTGCATTCCCACCAACAATGTAAGAGGGTTCCCTTTTCTCCACACCCTCTCCAGCATTTATTGTTTGTATGTTTTTTGATAGCAGCCATTCTGACTGGTGTGAGATGGTACCTTATTGTGGTTTTGATTTACATTTCTCTGATAATGAGTGATGTTGAGTATATTTTCATGTGTTTGTTAGCCATCTGTATGTCTTTTTGGAGAAATGTCTGTTTAGTTCTTTGGCCCATTGTTTTGACTGGGTTGTTTATTTTTCTGGTATTGAACTACATGAGCTGCTTGTATATTTTTGAGATTAATTTCTTTGTCAGTTGCTTCATTTGCCATTATTTTCTCCCATTCTGAAGGCTGTCTTTTCACCTTGCTTATAGTTTCCTTTATTGTGCAAAAGCTTTTAAGTTTAGCTAGGTCCCATTTGTTTATTTTTGCTTTTATTTCCTACTCTGAAAGGTGGGTCATAGAGGATCTTGCTGGGATTTATTAGAGGGTGTTCTGCCTATGTTTTCCTCTAGGAGTTTTATAGTTTCTGGTCATACATTTAGATTTTTAATCCATTTTGAGTTTATTTTTGTGTATGGTGTAGAAAGTGTTCTAGTTTCGTTCTTTTACAAGTGGTTGACCAGTTTTCCCAGCACCACTTGTTAAAGAGATTGTCTTTAATCTATTGTATATTTTTGCCTCCTTTGTCAAAGATAAGGTGTCCATAAGTGCATGGATTTATCGCTTGGCTTTCTATTTTGTTCCACTGATCTGTATTTCTTTCTTTGTGCCAGTACCATACTGTCTTGATGACTGTAGCTTTGTAGAATAGTCTGAAGTCAGGCAGATTGATTTGTCCAGTTCCATTCTTCTTTCTCAAGATTGTTTTGGCTATTTGAGGCTTTTTTGTGTTTACATACAAATTGTGAAATTATTTGTTCTAGTTCTGTGAAAACTACTATTGGTAGCTTGATAGAGATTGCATTGAATCTATATATTGCTTTGGGCAGTATATTCATTCTTACAACTTCTCCTCTCAGGCCTTCAGCCTTAACATTCTCCCTCAATTATCTAGTAAATGTCACAACATTTGCTTCCCAAATCTAATGGTCAATTTTTAATCCTCATTTTCTCTAACTCTCAATTAACTGGTTACAGTTGATCACCTTTTCCTTTGTGAAGCACTTTTTTCTCTTGGCTTTCTGGACACCTTTCTTGGATTTCCTTCTATCTCACAATCTGCTGCTGCTTCATTTCTTCTTTATCCTCTTCATCTTGAAGTATCAGTACTGCTCAAGGCTCCGTTCTTGTGTCAACCTGCCTTCTCTATTTAAACTCTTCTCTTGGTGATCTCATCTAGCCTCTTGACTTTGAGTATCATTTCCATGCTAATGTCTTTCAAGTTTTATGTCCAAACCCCCACCTGGCCCTAACCTACAGACTCTTTGTCTTCAAAGCCTATAATACTTCCTGAGTTCACCCTATCTATGTCCCTGAACTCACCCTCTATCACCCCCTTCCTTGCTCTCAGGCCATGTTGACCTCCCTGTTGCTTTTTGAACATGCCGGGAATGCTCCCACCTCAGGACATTCGCACTTGCTATAGCATCTGTCTGCAAAGCTCTTTTCTCAGATATCCACATGGCTGTTCCCTCCTTTTGTTCTGCACAAATGTCACCTTATCAGAGCGCCTTCCTTCAACCCTTATCAAACAGTACTTGCCTATCTCACTGTGCCTCTTTACTCCTTTATTTTTTTTTTCTGAGCAGTCACTATAATCTGAAGCACTATGTATCTATTTGACTCATGCTCAGCTGCTCAGCCCTGTCTAACTCCTTGTGACCCCATGGACTGTAGCCTTCCAGGATCCTCTGTCCATGTGACTCTCAGGCAAGAAAACTGGAGCGGGTTGCCATTTTTCTTCTCCAGGGGATCTTCCTGAAACCCAGAATCACATCCACATCCCCTATTTGACTATTATTTGCATGTTATATATATGCCCTGAAATGTAAGCTCCTCAAGAACAGGAACTTTATTTTGTTCACCACAGCATCCTCAGTATTAAGAAAAGTGATTATTATAGAGAAAAGTACTCACAAAATATTTCTTGAATGTTGAATAAAGAATATTGAAAGAGTCACTAATAGTTTCCTTTAGCATATTCAAATTACATGAAATTTGTCTTAAGACAATTTACTTCTCCATCTCAACTTTCTCATTTTGTTTTCTTTTTAAAAATTTGTTTAAACTTTTATTTTGAAATAATTATAGACTCACAAACTTTACAAACATAGTACAGGGAAGTGTCATGTATCCTCTACCCAGCTTCTCTCTGAAATTACATCAGATATAACTATCCTTTAAAAAGAAATTATTATTAGTTCCTTCATGTCTTTTTATCAGGTTTTACCTGTTTTTCTTCTATGAGCATTTCTACACAGGCTTCCAGAACTCTTCATCTCTTACTTCTTGCCAAGTCATTGATGAACTTTCTTCAACACCACTGTTAAATCCCTTCTCCAGGATGACTGTCCTAATCATGGGAGGGATAGAATACTTCAATTAAATGGAAAAAATAGGTTTTATTTTTATTTTTATACCAAAACAAATTGTTTCATCTCTTAAACTTACAGAATCTATAGAGATACTGTCTCTTCTGTAAGTTCTGAATAGCAACCAACCTGTTTGCTGTGATTTCCAAGAATGTGCAAAATAATTGTTGCCTCCAGTTGTGTACTTTTATTTCTTTTATGTAACTATTTAGAAAGAGTTGAATAAAAACAAATATATGATTTTCTACATATTCATATTTCTTTAAAATTAATTATTCTGCCGAGTACGTCTTTCATTTATTTAACAAATATTTACTGTGTACCTACTATGTGCCAAGACTCCATGCTACAATGGTTTTTATCCTCCAAGATGATCTGGAATAAACATTATCTTTAAGACACTACAAATCCAAAAGGATAAACTGAAAACTCCTGTTTTCCAGGTAAGTGGGTTACTCCCCATGGAATGGGCATTCATATTCAAGAGACTACTGCATTACTATGTTCTAATCATTGGTTTTCAGGGTTAAAAAAAAGTCAATGTCCCTTTCAATATGTCTGAAATATGTAAACTAACCTACCATTTGACAGGATAAGATTCACTGATTTAATGATCAGTACAAAGAGAATATGTACTGGGATATCACCACCCTCTATAGTTAAAATGAGCATGTATTAAACACCTTAAAAAAACTGTCTTCATATTAAATTCTAATTAGAAGCCTGCTGCATGTCAGTGTTATCCTATAATCAATCTTTTCTAGTATTAGTAGGATGATCATTTGCCCTGTTTGCCTGAAATATTTTAATTTACACCTGTTGTTCCAGCACAATTGCTAATTGTACCTCCTTTCACTCTCTAAAAATATCTTCATTTGGATGATAAATTATACAGTCAAACTAAGCATTAGGGTCTTTGGGATAAACGATCAAGGCGTCATTCCTATTTATTGGTACTAACTTGTCACAAGCTGTAAAAACAGTTTTCCTTTTGACTATTTCTTCCTGAGTTGTCACAAAGACCTTCACATAAAATCACTGTGTCCCATTAAAGCAGTTATTGAAACTCCCTTCAGTAATGACCAGTTGTTTTAGTTTTCCTCCTCAGATTCCAAAGATGAAATAGAGACATTGCTTTTGCTGGGTCAGCGTCATGATTGTTCAGAGGCACAACCTTGTACAGGGAAAATTTTGTCTATCTAATCCACAGGAATCTTAAAGAATTTTTTTCCTGAGTAACATTATCTGGTTCAACGAGTCTGTGATTGACCGCTAATGTTTGCCCAAAGAATGGAAAACCCAACATACTTAATTTCAATGGAACATATACATTTCTGGACCAAGATATTTAATGTCTGTAGAGTATGGCCAGGGAAAGAGAAATGGAAAGGTAAATTTGGGTGGCCTCCTTAGATATAATCTCTGTTAAAACTGTTTAATCTTTGTGGTTCACAAGGAAACATATCTTTGAGTTAATGAATGGAAGGACATTTCTGAGATTAAATATCTTTATAACTATTTTCTTGGCTGATTCTGGTAGCAGCACCACCAATGACTCATTATTTAGTTTTGGAAAATTGTTTTCATTTGAGGTTGTGTCCTCCTAGCACCAAAGTACGCAATCAATTCAACATTTGTTTGTTTTTATTTTTAGAAACATGGGATCATGAAGATAAAACAACTAGTGAGGGACTAAATTGTTATTACCTAATTTTTGCTTGTTTCTTAACTCATCTGTAAATTACGGATGATTCTGTTGGCTTTTGTCTTCTTGATACAATTGCTATGAGAGTAAATTACATATTTAGTAAAACATTAGGAACATTTGAGATAACAGAGGCTAGATGACTTTATCACTCTCATTTGTAGTTTGCCTGAAAAATTGAATAAGACGATGTGGCTAAAGTGTGTTGTTCACTTTTTTTTTTCCTCTACTTATAATGAAAGTACATCTTTAAAAAATATTATTACAGACATAGCTTTATTGGAAGATACTAGTGGACCCTGAAAGGCCGGTGACCCTCTCCCGTTGTTGTTGTTTTAAATCCGTACTTTTATCAAAATTAAGAAGGTATCAGGAAAATCAGGCTTCTAAATTCTTTCTTAACCCACGGGACTGTGTTGAGTAGCTGAAGAAATAGTTTCCTGATAATTATCTCTTTTCCTATTTCAGGCATGCACTCTACCTCCTTCACCCTACCTCGTCTGTACCTCTAGAAAATACATAATAAAACCTGGAGCGCCCCCTTTCTTATGGGCAATTTCCCCAGGAGTCCCAAGTCTGGAATGGGTAGGGAAGTTTTGTGATTTGGAAGTAGTGGCATCCAGTGTTTGGAGGTCTGGTGATAGTCCAGGCTTCTGAGCCACCTGGGAAGCACCCCCACCCCACAGCCCACCCAGCAACACACACGTGTGTGTGTGTGTGTGTGTGTGTACATATATATATATATATTTTTTTTTTTCTTTTCTGATTAGAAACAATGACCTATTCCAGACTATGGGACAGGAACTACCCAGAAAGTACTATATCTTCTTTTGACAAGGTTATGCTGAGTAGCTTGTTCCTATCTCTACAGTTCTCAAGGGATTTACTTGCTGTGTTTTAGCCAACAATATGACAAAGACTAGAGAAGGCAATGGCATCCCACTCCAGCACTCTTGCCTGGAAAATCCCATGGACGGAGGAGCCTGGTAGGCTGCAGTCCATGGGGTCGCTGAGGGTCGGACACAACTGAGTGACTTCACTTTCACTTTTCACTTTCATGCATTGGAGAAGGAAATGGCAACCCACTCCAGTGTTCTTGCCTGGAGAATCCCAGGGATGGGGGAGCCTCGTGCGTGGGCTGCCATCTCTGGGGTCACACAGAGTCGGACACGACTAAAGTGACTTAGCAGTAGCAGCAGCATGACAAAGATATATTGCTGTTCCAATGTGAGAGCTTAGGTGTCAAAGCTGAGAAATCTGAGATAAAATCATTTGGTTGAAGAGCTCTAGGTTCCTTAAATATCTTGTTCCTCTGGAAAACCTTGGAGGCTGCTGTAATAGCTGTAAGTTTCGCAAATGAGAAACTGGGGCAAAGAGGCAGAGTGGGGGTGGGGTGTTTGTTTATGGTAGAGGGGTGACATTTTTTCACAATATATTTTGCTGGAAGCTCTGCACTCCAGCAGAGCCAGCCTTAGGAAATGCTGGTAAGTGGTTCTTTGACAACATTTACTGATTTTGGAATGGCCCTTCCTCTTGCCCGCTTCCCCTGCCTAGAGGTGTAGTTTTGTAATCTGGTTACCCAAGGTACCCTCACTGTGGCCCTCACTGGAACTGATATGGCCTGGACCTTTTCCATTTCTCATGTTGACCAAATTTTCTATCAGATTCTGCCCGCATTGTGCCCCATCACACTGGATGTTTATTTCTGCTTTCAAAAGGGTAGAGCTATCTGGTAATCCAATTAGAATGACAGTAGAAAGGGTACAAGCAGTTAACACAGCACCCTTTCTTACTATGGATGATTAGCCTTAACTTGAAGATGGTCATTTTTAGAGGTGAAATTTCAGAAGCTATGTTGCAGACTGATGGGAGTAATATTTTAGGGGCTTAGACACATTTTTTTAGCACACTTAAAATCATGCACAAAGACAACTACCTAGTCTGAGTAAGGAAGGCCCCGTCCTCAAGCCTGGGAGAGTCCAGAGTGCCTGTTGTGCATAGCCAGGTCTCATCGCTGCTGAAGCAGGAGGTGCTGGCAGGGAGCAAGACAGCGGGAGAACAGGCCTAACTGCCCTGTCAACAGGTAGACCGAGGACTGTCCATAGCTTTCTCCTGGGGGTGGGGGTGCTCAGCCCCCTCCCACGTGTGCATGCACCCTTACCCAGGCACTCCAGGCCTCACCCTTATGCTACCTACAGGCTGCTCCTAAAAGGTCAGAAAGACAAATGATTCGGAAGTGCCCGCAGCTGATTCCTACTCAGAATATGTAATCTCACAATTGTGCCTGTTTTCTTAAGTGCTTATGTGCCTCCGATCAAATCTTTACTTTGCTCTCTGTCCCTTTGAAAGCAGCAGCAATGCTTTATTTCTGATTACATGAAGACTTAGGCCAAATAACTTTAAAAAATGCCCACAGCAGTTTTGATTTGACACTATTTAGGTTTCATTTTGGCTCTCCTAATCCAAGATTTTCTCAATATCTTCATAGCTTAGCCGGGACACATTCACTGAGTTATTGACTGGGCAGGGCTCTGGTTTAAGCACTTATGAAAATTTCCCATGTGACTTAGAGTAATTTTCAGTGAGAATCAAGAGCACCATTGTTGGTTACTAATAATTACATGGTTTCTGTCTGTAAACACATGTCTTTCACATGCATAAATGCACCTAGGGCACAGGATTTCCAGCACTGGCTCACATGTGCATGCACACACATACACCATGAATCTCTAGTCTTCATTTACTAATTTTCTCTCATTTGAGGCAACTTCTCCACTGCTTCTACGGCTATTGAAGAATAAAAACTAAAAAAAAAAAAAAAAAAAGCTCAGGGAAAACAACCTACAGTCATAATTTATCACTTTTAAGAAAGAATGGCATTGCAACTAGACACACACAACTGAACAGGGAAACAGATGAGGTAAATACATTATAGAACTCCAGTAAACAGCATCTATTCATCAGCAAAAGAGTAACTAGGTAGTTTTATCATTCTTCTAAATGGTGATAAAACAGGAAGAAATGCCATTCAAAGGGGTTTTTTGTTTTTTTTTTTTTTCAAATGCAATGCATATCTCTGTGTGTAAGCCTACAGCATTCCTTTCATTAAAACCACAATATTAACCCTGTCAAGTGATGTCTACAGTGGTGCTCAAAGCCGCAGGGATGCTGCACTCACAGAGTCCTAATAAACCTGAGCAGGGGAAAGTATATAGGAGAAAAAAACACAAAATGGAAAGAACTGTAGATTAGGCTCAAGGCTATTCCCTGTAAGGAGGAAGCTATTGGTTATCGTGATTGCACCACATTAAATAAAAATTCCCACATCATGTAAGTCTTTAAATAATAACAGAAGATGATTTTTGAGTATGGCCTGTAGCACTTCACTTTGAGACTTAGAATTTTTCTGTGCTGTGCTGTGCTTAGTCCTGTCCAACTCTTTGCGACCCCATGGACTGTGGCCCACCAGGCTCCTTTGTCCATGGGGACTCTCCAGGCAAGAATACTGGAGTGGGTTGCCATGGTCTCCTCCAGGGGATCTTCCCAACAGAAGGATCGAACCCAGGTCTCCTGCACTGCTGGCAGATCCTTTACTGTCTGAGCCACCAGAGAAGCCCAAGAATACTGGAATGAGTAGCCTATCCCTTCTCCAGGGGATCTTCCTGACCCAGGAATCGAACCAATGTCTCTTGCATTGCAAGTGGATTCTTTACCAGCTGAGCTACCAGGAAAGCCCATAATTTTGCTATAAATGAAACTATTCTCATTCTCATCTTATGGATATGTTTTAGAAATGTACATGTAAATACCAACACTTAGATCGTGTGAATTTGAAGTCACCCCAGACAGATCTACGTGTCTCGGGAGTGGTTTTAGGATTCAGCGTAATTTTTTTTCCTTAAAGTTACTATTGATAGGGTCTATCCACTTCTTGATGTTTCTATGCATGTGCACATGTGTAAAACACATTTTAGGTTCTGTCACCAGTTTTCCTCCCTTTTCTATTACCTTCATATTTATAATGGACAAATTTCACTTTGAAGTCTCTTGCCTTGGAATCTCTTTCCAGTAAAATCTCATGGTAGTTCACATTTGCCAGAAAGTCACCTTTAGAACTTTCAAAGGGATATTAACTTTTTAGAACACAAGCATACAAAAGTCTTACACTCATCATGAGAGAAAGGTTATGTCTCCCAGTGCCATCTTCCCGGTTACTGCATACACCCTGAAGGCTAATGTCATTTTAGCCAGGACCCCACCCCATTCCTTTTCTGTCTTTCTTGTGGCTTGGGGCCTTTACAGCTTTCACATCACTTTGCCTGGCTTTGAGATCAGGCTCTCTGACACTATACCTCTGTGTTGCTTGGAGAGGCAACTTAAAATATACAATCTCCAGACGGGAATGATTTAGCAAAATTAAAAACAGACAGGGGCAGAAAAGGCGGGAGGTGTCAAATGTTCCTTCTACTCCACTATCAGTTTGATGTGGTGGCCTTGTTCCTACCTAGTCCCCCTCATGCCATCCACTCCCCAAAGTTAAAATGCCTGAAATGTTAACAGAATACACATGGACAGCGATCTAGATATCCTTACTCTGTCTCATAACCCAACACATGGAGTTTTAATTGTGGCTTATTTCAACTTAATTTTGTTTCACCAGACTTGTTTCAATAGCCCTCAAGAGGTATTGTCAAATGCATAATAAGTACTTCAAGAATCTGCTTAGCCACCTCAAAAGAATACTACTGGATACTGAGCACTTTCTTTTGGAGTGGGCTTCCTTCCCCATTTCAAACACAGACGTGGTCATATTGATACATCGATATCAGAGTTGTGGAATGTATAACACACACTCTTATTTATTATTAAAATTCTTGGATAAGCAAAAACTCTGCTTTGGTTAGAAACAAATCCAATAGAAAATAGGCAAAAGAGATATGGGTAGAGAAGCAATATCATGTAATGTAGCCTTTCCTCAGTCCCTGCCAGAGATGAGATAAGGTAAAAGGCAGCTCAGCAGTGCTGGGAGGTTTGATTACAAATGCAGAATTCCCCAGTTATCCCAGATCTTGGAATCAACCTGGTTCCACATCACCCATTCAGTCATCATTAGGCCCAAGGGAAAGACTCACATGGTGACGGGATGGCTATCATTGAATGCAGAGATCTTATGCTTATTTTAAAATCCACACCAGACAAAGGCTACTACAGGTTTTAGGCTGTATCTAATCTCTAACATGACTCTTGAATGGTGTTCCAGAAGTGTTAAGGTGTTAAAGCTGTGTTAGACTGTGACCAACTTTCCAAGTGGTTTCAGGCACAATTTCTGAGTTTTAGTGGGGATGAAAGCCCTCGTACCTTGCTCTAGTTTCTTGTTAGTGCCTTGCATGACTCTCTGCAAGATATGACCCATGGAATTCTGCAGCACAAAAACGATAAGATGTTTGCTATCTTTCATTTTCTGCAAATAGTCTGTATTTACAATACTACTCCAGTGGTTTCTGACTACCGCTTAGGGCAATTTTGCTTAGCCTAGCGGAATGTCCTGGAAACTACTGGCAATGATTTAGCCTCCAAAATTGGAACGCATTAGTAGAGACAGAGAGCCTATGAACAAATAGTGGGCATGTGCCAGAGTAAATATGTGTGGTTCATGAGCTGCGGTTAGAAATGTCTCTCTTTCAGTATGCAGGCTGAAGCTTTTGCCAGCATTTGCCATAAAGTCATCACACAAAGCAGTTTTTCCTCTTGGTAAGACAGACTCAGTGACAGAGGGCTTCTAGTTTCACAATCTCCTGCTGGGGCTACAGTCATAGGCCATGCAAAGGAGACCTGAACGGAAGGGTCCCTTTCCCAGCTAGACTTTCTCACTCTGCCTACTGCCAAGCTTCTGTGAGAAAGAATGAAACCCAGAAGGGAGTGAGGAGGAGGCTGGAAGGGTTGGAAGAGGAAAGACTCTTTGTAACACTCAAAGCCCCTCCTAGGATCTCATAACAAACCACAGAGTCAGTTTGCTTCCTCTCTTTTCCAAACCCAAACTTGGCCCTTACTGTATAACTCCTTCGAAGCACTTGGTGAGGCTATCATTCCTGGGTGGGGCATTGAGACACCTTCCTCTGCAGAGTTCTGTCAGAGAGGCTCAGAGGCTGAAGGAGACAGACAGATACGGTTTCCACGTTAGGCATTTCCTTTAGAACTTAACTCCTTGACCACACATTACAGGAGGATTTAGTACATTTGGACTGGAATAGCATGATTTCTAGTACAGTGTGCATTCGTGCCCTCTGAGCTTGGAGTCTGGTTTCAATGCATTTTTTTTCTCCTATATAGACCGTGCAGTCTAAGCAACAACTGAAATCCAAGAAGAAACCTGTTGCTGTTGTTTTTTTTTAACCAAAGAAGCCATTAATCAATACTCCATTAAACATTTATTATGGGAATATTGTTGTAGGGGCATGTTTAGTTCACCCTTTAAAAGGAACATAATGAGGTATGTCATTTTACAAAGCCTTGTCATCATACCATAAAAGAGTACAATATAGATAAATATTTTAGAATCACCTCAGACAGGACAACTTTAGAAATGAAGAAATAAATGTGAAATATCATTTCTGCATAAGTTATTAAATTTCCTGATTTATTCCTATAACTATGAATCCCACAGTCAATTTCAACCAATATTCATTGGATACCACTATGCGCCAGGCATTATACTAGGTACCAAGAACATAGAGATGAAGATTTTAGAGACTTACTTGCTGAAAAAAACCTACATAGCAGACAGCACTTTGTCATACTGAATATATATTTGATTAAAGAAAGTTATGTTTTGTTTTTCTTTTATCTGAAGATCTCCAAACCCTTTCCTCAAAGTCTTATAACCAAGGACTCTGAGGTCCTAATTGGAGACTTAACTAAACTCCGTATCATTGAATAAGTCCAGTCCTCAGACCCAAGAATCAATAGGCTTTTGCCACAGGTGAAGTGGGTGGTAGAATAAACACCAGGTAGTGGGATTATATAGGCTCTGGAGTGGATGAATCTGGGGGTACCTTAAATCCCAGCATCTCAATTTCTCCTCTTGCAAAGTGGGATAAGAATATCTATCTCAAGGTTTCATGAGGATTAAATAAATACATGAAATAGGCAGAACATGGTAGCCATTCAATGAACTAAAGTGAGTTGGCCCGAGTACTAAATGAATGGTGCCCCACGTGGAACTGCCAGGAGCTAACCAGGATTTGCTTAAACAAAACTGGACATTGTAGCCTTGCTTTGTTTTGCAGACTCCCAACTTATTTCCCCTAAATTTCACTCCAACAAAAGGCCAGCACGTTTCCCTTCCAGTGCCCAGTTCCCTTAATGGTTAGACTTGTGCTCTTTTCTCTTGGCTCCCGAAGACGCTATAGTAATTTTGTTGGCCCAACTTTTGCAAGGAGACTGCAATCATATGGCTACTTCACCTGTTTTTCCCCTGCCAGTCACAAAAGAACAGGATGACACGTATTCAGAATGCGCAGACAAAAAAATAACAACCAATTACTGTTAGGACAAAAAGATTTCATGGGGTATATGTAATTTCTATCCAAGGTTCTGAAAAATGCTGCTATATTGTCATGGCTGTATTCCCTACTATGGCACCACCCTCCCCAGCTAGGGATGAAAGCTTAGTTGAAGAATGGAGAGATGCATTCCACACAATGGACATTCAATTCTCTTCAACATAACATAGCTTTTGATCATTCTCAATTTAGTGATATATATATATTTTTTTTTCTTACCAGTAGAAACACTTTTTTCCTTGTCCCACCACCTGTATCCTGGGAATTTCATTTTGTATTCAGATCAGTTCAGTTCCGTCGCTCAGTCATGTCTGACTCTTTGTGATCCCATGAACTGCTGCATGCCAGGCTTCCCTGTCCATCATCAACTCCCAGAGCTTGCTCAGACTCAAGTCCATTGAGTCGGTGATGCCGTCCAACCATCATCCTCTGTTGTCTGCTTTTCCTCCTGCCTTCAATCTTTCCCAGCTTCACGGTCTTTTCCAGTGAGTCAGTTCTTTGCATCAGGTGGTCAAAGTATTGGCGTTTCAGCTTCAGCATCAGTCCTTCCAATGAACACCCAGGACAAATCTCCTTTAGGATGGACTGGTTGGATCTCTTTGCAGTCCAAGGGACTCTCAAGAGTCTTCTCCAACACCGAAGTTCAAAAGCATCAATTCTTCGGTGTTCAGCTTTCTTTATAGTCCAACTCTCACATCCATACATGACCACTGGAAAAACCATAGCCTTGACTAGATGGAACTTTGTCAACCAAGTAGTGTCTCTGCTTTTTAATATGCTGTCTAGGTTGGTCATAACTTTTCTTCCAAGGAGCAAGCATTTTTTAATTTCATGGCTGAAGTCACCATCTGTAGTGATTTTTGGCCCCCCCAAATAAAGTCTGTCACTGTTTCCATTGTTTCCCCATCTATTTGCCATGAAGTGATGAGACCAGATGCCATGATCTTAGTTTTCTGAATGTTGAGCTTTAAGCCAACTTTTTCACTCTCCACTTTAACTTTCATCAAGAGACTCTTTAGTTCCTCTTCAGTTTCTGCCATAAGGGTAGTGTCATCTGCATATCTGAGGTTATTGATATTTCTCCTGGCAATCTTGATTCCAGCTTGTGCTTCATCCAGCCCAGCATTTCACATGATATACTCTGTATATAAATTAAATAAGCAGGGTGACAATATACAACCTTGACATACTCCTTATAGTAACAAAGAATTATAGTGTCTGATAAATGATGGTAGAGTCAAAACCTAGCCATCGTCATTTCGTTAATCTCAGCCATATTGTATGAACACATTAAAAATTGATTTGATGAGTTTTAAATTTCCTTTAAAATCCCCTAAAGGTCTAGGGGAGAAAAGAAGATGCTATGAAACCTGGTGACAGCAAAGCAGCAGATTAAATTATTAGAACAGGTTTAAATAACAGAGTTTGGTTGGTCAAACTGGAGTGAGCAAATAAAACTGCTTTGATAAAGGAGAATTCTCTCTCTCTCTCTCTCTCTCTCACACACACACACACACACACACACACAGGTCTGTACACTATGTTTCTTTACCTGTATTTGTTTCCCCTATCTCGCTTATCCTTGCCTGACCCTGCAAACTTCCAGTATTTAGAATATCTTTACTTTCTATTTATTTTGGTACAGAAACTCTTAGGCTATTTCAGAGGCATAAGGGAAACACAGTTGAGAAGTGGTGTAAATCAAATGGATCCACCTTTCTGATTTGCGATGTGTTCAGGGTATCTGGACACTGTCAGGGCATTGTAACCTACATCCCAAAGTGACTTTGTTACGTGAAAGGAGTTTAGTTTTTTTTTTTTCTTTGTAACCTTGTGAAATTTCCACATTAAAAAGCAATCACATCTTTCAAACTAGAAATGATTGTGTTTGGCACTACGGCCTCCGGTGTAATAGACTGAGCTTGTTTTCACTAAAACAAAATCAGCTTTCAAAATAAATCATCTGTAACAACATTCTATTCCCCAAATCGTATAATCCTATTAACAGTGTTTCTTTCTTTTTTTTTTTTCCTCTTTTCTCCATTGTCATTGGACTGACAAGACTGGCCAAGTATCAACGTGGAGAAACAGAAAGCTTTGGAGGATCTGGCCAATGCAAGAAGAATGACCCAGCTTCTGCCTTGCTAGATCTTAACGGGCCCTTAAATATAATCATCTGTGTTTCACCTCCAACAAATGTGCTTCACAGATAACACGGTTATCCAGTCACTCAGCAATTCAAGCCATTCAACCAATAGTCCAGGTGGGATAACCAAAGGACAGTGAGTTGCCACAGTTATCCTAGTGAATAAGACCTTTATCAAAATTACATAAAAGTGCCAATGTGTTGAATGAAAATGTATCCGAAATGGCTGCTTGGAGAATCTTTGCCAGAAGTGTAAATTATGTGGCAATGTCTAAAAGAGCACGTTATAATTTCAGATTTCTCAGGAAAGTGTATTTTTCTTTGAGGCTAAACAGGAGGAAAAAAAATATCTTATAATACCCAACTAGATTTGTTTTCTTCTGCCAGCAGGAAGAAAGAGCTCCTAGAAAATGTTTAGGGAGTTCCCAGCCAAAACATACTGTTCAGCTTGGTCTTGGCTTCTTTCAAATAATATGAGACACTATTAGCATTTAGGTTTATCAGTCAGGAAACTGACAGTGTGTGAGTGCAATGTTCTTATTAAAATAGCCCATCAGAAGCAGCTGGAATCTATGCTCTATTTAGAATTTTCCATAGTAAATGACAGGTCAAAAATATTAACCTAACCCAGGTCCTGTCCTGGACAGACTGCTTCATCTGGGGC
This sequence comes from Nanger dama, assembly GCA_917880005.1. Classification (NCBI taxonomy): domain Eukaryota; kingdom Metazoa; phylum Chordata; class Mammalia; order Artiodactyla; family Bovidae; genus Nanger; species Nanger dama. The sequence goes on from CAKJTW010000007.1 coordinate 47,903,978, forward strand.
TGAAATTCGCAGACTGTTAAATCTCATGTTCCTGAAGAATCCTCCTTCTAGCCAGTCCTTGGGGAAAGTCTTTTATTTTTTAAAGCCACTCTCTCCTAGCACAATATTTACATTGTAAGTTTAAGAGTAACTCAGTTCTTCAGTCAATGCAAACTCGATGTTGGTCTGATCTTGTCCTTTGGAAGGTTTTCCCTGGGACAGGAGCTCATGTGAGACTCCTTGGTTTTCAGTTTCTCTTACTCTATTGAAGAATTGGTAACCCTAACTCTAAAACCCAGTCCTGGGTGTGGACTCTGTCTCTGTACCTTATTAGTGTAACAAACTTGGCCAAGATATTTAGCTTTATTAAGTCTCAGTTTCTCCATCAATTGAATATTTATAATAACATTACCTGGCTTAAAAGATTATTGTGAGGATCAAACAGTAACAAGAAATTAGCAGTTATCCCTCTACCCCTTAGAAGAATTGTGAGATCATTCAACATAAAATCATTTCCTCTATGAGTGAACAACAGCAAATAGTAGAAACAAATAATTTTAAAATTTCAAATCTGAAAGTACTTCACTCAAGCTTTTATTATAATAAAGGGTAATTAGATGAAATAGAGGGTTCTAGGTGTTCACCATTTGCTTCTCATGAATCCTCTAGAGATATTGAGGTTTCCTTACATTACAGATTAAACAGTATTTAAGAGTTGATTGATTTCCTAGACCACAAGAAAAGCAGAAGTTTTCTATGAAAAGTTTCTTTTGGGTTTGAACTAGTTTTAGATAAATTGGCAAGGATCATAGACCTTGAATGAATGATAATTGGCTTTTGTAAGGCTTCCTGCTGTTTAAAATTTTCTGGTTATTATTTTAAACCAGTGAAAATAGAAATTACATTAAAGAAAGAAGGATAGTTTTCTTTTATCAAAAAGTTTAGCAGTTATGCTGAAATGGATGAGTGCTTTTCCCCACTCTATGTATAAGGCGTCTAGTTCCAGGGCAATAGGCCATATAGCTTATAGAGATTTCAGTTTCAAAAGTTAAGTACTGTCTTTCTATAAGAGAAATTTATGTATATAATTTTATCAAAATTTTGAATAATTGTACTTAAAGGAATGGTCATTCTGTGGTCATGTGTGAAATTTAATCTTAATTTCATTCTTTCTCAGTGACCAGAATGCTTGCTTTTATTTATGCTGTCTAGATCTAAAATATTCTATATTTAGTTGCAGATATTAGAAAACAAATGTTCATCTAGATTTAAAAATGGTTATTTATACATAAACCAGCTCAGATTTTGACAAATAATTTCCTATGACAAACTGGGGCATTTAAGGGTCATATTAATGGTATATTTCTTCATGACCGATTGGGCTAGGAATGAAGTTTAATTCAAACTAGTTGTTGAAATATCTGAAATATCAGATTGGCTATTTGTTGTTTATTTAATAATACTGTTTATTGTAAACATAATTACTAATGCTTACTGGGACAATTTGCATACCATAAAATCCTCACATTGTAAATGTACAATAATATTTTAAAAGTAGGGTTATAGATTTGTGTGACCATCATTACCATCCCATTTTCAGATGGATCGACCAATTGATCCTGAGTTTTAGTTTGTTTAGACAGAGTGTCAAAGATGAAAAACCCAAATGGAAGGGCCCACATACAAGTTCACCATTCTTGGGTTATATTACTAACTTTAGTTGCACAGTGATGAAATCATTTGTATACAGGCCTGTGAGCTTTCCAGAGGTGAGAATACGGCATGAGGAACTATTTTAACACATTTCCTTAAAATGTCGAACTCTGGGGATGGATCTCTTTCTGTAGATGGTAGATCCAGGACCAATGGCAGCCTCAGTACTTGAGGCACAAAGGTCCAGCATCAGACTTGCTCTCCTGATGCCTCAGGTTCTGTCTCTTGGTTACCTTTTCTTCAGTGTGATTACACCTAGTACTAGAAGTGTTTTTGGCGAACGTCAAGTAAGTAAAGTAAGAACGTAAGTAAGTAAAGAACGTAAAGTAAGATACAGAAAGTCCGTATCCCACCACTCTGGGATACGGGCTTAGCGTTCCTGAACTGTGGTTAAAAGGACGTCTTTACAGCAAGCAAAAATGGCACTGGCCTGAGAAGGTGGACCCGGGTCGTATTTCAGAATCCCAGGGCACTGGGTGATGTGTCAGCACACCTGCTTCTCTGCAGTTGCTTCTCTCAAGGACTTATCCTGGAGCTCCACAGTCATCTCGGCCAGTATCTTCATGGAACAAGGGGCATTTTGTAAATATTGGACAGAATTCATAGTTGTGCGTCGCCGCTCCCTGACGACAGCCAGTTTGCTCCCAAGCCACCGGATGCTGACTGTGGCCTTGCAGTCACTGAACCTGGCCTCCTTCACTGAGGTGACAGCAGCCTGCAATGGGGCCGGTCGTCTGACCGCTCATCCAGGCTGCAGAAACAGTTGGCTGTAAAGTAAAAATGCAGTCGATCCATTCACTGCTTTGATACATGATGGGTATCTCCCCCAACTCCCAGCCCACAAGGGCAAACTCACCTGGATGACTTTTCTTACCAAATCGGCTGCCATTCTGGTGACTTGTAGAGGGAGCCTCCCCCTGGAGAAGGGAATGGTAACCAACTGCAGTATTCTTGTCTGATGAACTCCATGGAGAGGGGAGCCTGCTGGGCTACAGTCCATGGGGTCCCAAAGAGTCAGACACAGATGAGTGACTAACACACACACACACACACACACACACACACACACACACGCACAGAAGGGAGCTTCAGTGAAAAATACTGGGCCGCACTCACCAGCCTCATGGAACTCGATGATTTAAACCTTATGCTGCAGTAGTCTGGGTGAAGCACAGCTACAGGCAGGCCAGGTATTCTCATAACACAGTGCCTGACAGGCTTCTCTAAACAAAGTAAAAAGGCTGTCATCAAAGACTCACCTCTCTGGGTCTCCTTTCAGAGGGGTGTGTTGGAAAAGGAGATGTGTTCGCAGTCTGCTGAAAAGAGGTACAAACACACCGTTAAACATTAAATCCTTTGGTTCCCCTTTCAGAACACTAAATCCTGACTCCTATAGACAAAAGACAGAACCTATGAGTTTACAAAGTTAATTTAGCTCCAAGTGAGAGTAAGCGAGGACATTACCCCATTAACCTTGGACAGACAACTGGGCTTATATCATGGTCTGGAATCTTGCCCTTAAAATCCACAATTGCTGTGTATTACATGATCTCTTGCCTGCTAACAATTACTCCCATGTGGTAGAATGACTTTTCCCCCTGCTCATAATAATATGCCAATTTCCCTGGGGCACAGGTGTCATCCAAAGAAGGCCTTATCTTCTACAGGAATTTTATTTTTCAGAAGTTGGCCAGGCCAGATGGCTACCACTTAACTTTAGTGCTTCTAAATTCTCACTAACACTTTCTGGCCCAGTGTGAATATATATAAGAAAAACAGGAGAGCACACTGGGATTTTAATACTTTGGTAGAGCGATGGATCAAAGGCCAGAAGTCATGTAAATAAGACTTTTCCCTTCCAAGAACTGACCTGAATTTTGGCCAGTTCAAGATGGCAGCCTCTTCACTGGAGCATCATAAATTTCCAGATCATGAGAAAGGGCCATATGAACACTGGCCAGGTTGAAATAGAACAATGAGCAGTTGAGGTGAACTCCTCAACCTTAAAGCCCCAAATTAAATTTGCAGCATAGATGGCGAAATATACAACATTTCACCTTAGCTCCTATCCCCTAGTACGCTATGATCCAATGATGGAACTTGGGATGCATTTAAACATTGTACACAACTGAATTAGATATGTTACTGTGCCCTATGGTCACATATTTATACAATGGTCTTCTCTATTAGGCTTTGGCTCTGTGAGGACAAAGACTGTATCTTAGGCATTTTTGAATGCCCAGCTTTAAGTTCAGGGGCACAGTAAGTATTATGAATCATAACAGTGTAAAGAAACTATAGGCATGAAGGGATACATCTTGAATGACTTGGTGGTAAACTTAGCTTGAGTTCTAAGATTGGGAAATTTCCTAGATTCAGATCATCAGGTGACAAATAATTCATCTTCCCATTTTGGCTGACTACCACCTAAATTTAAGCTACCACATGTTTGCCTTCTGTTGTGAAACCTGGATCAAACAAAATGTAAGATCATCTTTAACAGATATTACTATAAAATCAGTTAGAAACATGCTCAAAATATACTTGTAATCTTTAAAATCAATGCAAAAGGCTATAGACACCGTTAATGGTACCACTGTCTCTAACAACCACAGAAGCACCATTAGGTGGCCACTAACTTTGACAGAAAGAGTACAGAGATTTTGTTGTTTGACTTTTGATACCCCATGGATTGCAGCATGCCAGGCTCCTCTGTTTTCCACTATCTCCCAGAGTTTGCTCAAATTGATGTCCATTGAGTTAGTGATGCTATCTAACCATCTCATCCTCTGCTGCTCCCTTTTCATTTTGCTTTCAGTCTTTCCCAGCATCAAGATCTTTTCCAGTGAGTCAGCTTTTCGCATCAGGCAGCCAAAGTATTGGAGCTTCAACTTCAGCATAAATCTTTACAATGAATATTCAGAGTTGAAAGATTTATATATGTTTAGATAATACCAAACCTAAAGGTTCACACTTCTATGAAAGAGATTATTATCGCATAGTTACTGCCTCTTAGTTATTAAGGCAACTCAAGAAGAGTAAAGCTAATTTTACCTATTTAATGTACAAGATAATGCTGCTTATACTCATTTGTGTACATAATGGGGTGGCTTGGGATTCTGGGGTTATAGATAAGTTTAAGTTTTGCATAATTTGATTTCTATTTGATTTGTGTTAAACAGGTACCATGAAACATGATTGTGTATATTCCATACTTAATGAACTATACTTTTTACTCCAGGGAGCTCAGAGTGATATGTCAGGTATCAGTTCATCTATTCTCACTACATTTCAATAAAATGGCAATATTCTGATGCTAATTACAGCTTTTAGGGATTGAAGGCAAAGATCAGAATAGAAAAAGAAAATGAAAAAGAAAGAGTGTTTAAATTCCTGCGCTCGCTCACTCTCTCTAGTAATATTCATATGCCAAATATTTATAATTTGTGCTGTTAGGATAATGCTAGTTGTTAGAACAAGCTGGTGCTAAAATGTGTAAAGGCCCACACACAATGGAAGTTTGTTTCTTGCTTATAAAATATCCTCAATTAGTTTAGGCAAATGGGGTGTGTGGAAGAAGGGATGTTTCTCATCATTCAGGGACTCAGGTATTTGGAGCCTTTGCAACCTTCAGCATTTAGTTTCCAAGGTCATTGTAGCGGTCGCTCTGTCTGGTGGCTGGAGAACAGTGTCATGACGCATGTATGGGAGGTTTTATGAGTGGGCCTAGAAGTGGCACATATCACTTCTCATACCAGCCCCCCTCCCGTCCCCTGCCACTAGCTAGAACTCAGGTACATGGCGTTGCCAAGATGCAAAGAAGACCAAGAAATTATCTTCCTGGCGATACAGCGTATGTTGCCACAACTCCAGACCATGAAGGGGAAACAGATTTGGGGGATTAGTTAACTGTCATTGCCACATAAATCTGAGTCAGAGCCAGGCTTTTCTGCCCTTACCCTTTAACAGCTTTTTCCAGTCTGTCCTCTCCCGCTGGGGTTACTGAGGTGGCGATTTGATGACACCTGGGCTCTAACAGACAACAGCAGCCACACTGAGGGTCATGGTTTACATGTGTTTGCTACTTGACCAATTTCTGTTTGTTAAGCCTGGGGCTTCCCAGGCCTTTAGCTGGTGCTAATGCCTGGGTTCTCTGCAGCTGGGGTTCAAGCTCACTCCAGTGACTTTCTGTGCTACTTCCCAAGGCATCTGTACTAACTGCAGACTGGCTGCACCTCTGCCTATTGTATTGGTGGACTTGACAGTGTTTGTTGTCCATCATTTAAAACTCTTTATAAATAGCTGTCTCTTATGTAAAGTATAATCATCGCCTACTTTTTGCTGTTTAGTGTTGGCAAGTCTCTGGGGAGCTAGAAAATAACAGTTCTTCATTTTGAAAAATGATTTTTTTCTACTTCTAGCTCTGTTTCCACCCCCCACCCCCACCCCTTGCCATATTATTTCTTCTGATGGCTTGAAAGTACCTTGAATGTGCCTACAGGGTCTGTTTTGATTATACCCATGAGCCAAAAAGAAGTTTTTTCAGGATGCTGAATGAGTACATAAATAAATTGTGAAAGACAAATCCACCTGATTCAGATGTCAATAACTACGGCTAACATTTACCGAACATACGGTACTTTCCAGGCAAAATGCTGAGGTCTCTATTATTTGCATTTTATACATAATGAAAATGAGATAGAGAGGGGTTAAATAACTTGTCTAGGCTACACTATTGGTAAGTAGTAACACTATATATGGAACCAATATATGCATAACTCCAAGTCTGGGTTTATCCATCACCATTCTGGTGTCCTGCCAACAGATTACATTCTCAGATCTCCTACTTTCTATGGGTTCTCTATGTATATAATCTATATAACTCATTGGTATTCTTGGAAAATGAATGCTACACTAAATAAAAATAGATATTTCAAGACATTTTTCTTGATCATCTTGTTCCTCGCATTAAATTATATGCACTAAGGCACAGGCTTCTTAGGACTCAGAGCACATTTCCCATCAGATGAGTCAAGATTTGCAGCTATAACTGTAGTACTTGACAGCACTGCTTAATAAAAGACTTAAATCCACCTACTGCTTTATACTCAACAACAGACTACACTGTCCGTAAAGGCAAAACAGTGTGAGAAAAATGATAATGTAACTGTTCCCTAGTGGGTATTGATTAAATGTGAGCATTATGAGCTCATTATGCTGGTTAATTTAGATTGAGATTATTAAAGCAAGTTAAGTTCAATTTAGCACAATTGACAAAAATCCAAGAACATCAATGGAAGGAATAAATGACACATGTGAGTCATAATAAAATTTTAAGCCTTGATATATCTTCAAGATATTTATTTTCATTTACTTATTCTAACACCATCTGGAGTCAGAAAGGTCTGACTCTGCATGTGGGACTTTGGGCAAATTACATAATAATTTTATGGTATCTCAGTTTTCTCGTGTTTAGAATGAGGATAATAATAGTGCCTAACTCACAGGGTTTATGATGAAGATTAAAAAGATAATGAACATAAACTATTTGGTAATCACTAATGGGAAGATCCACTAGAGAAGGGATAGGCTACCCACTCAGTATTCTTGAGCTTCCCTTGTGGCTCAGCTGGTAAAGAATCTGCCTGCAATGTGGGAGACCTGGGTTCAGTCCCTGGGTTGGTAAGATCCCTTGGAGAAGGGAAAGGCTACCCACTCCAGCATTCTGGCCTGAAGAATTCCAGGGACTGTATAATCCATGGGGTTGCAGAGTCGGACATGACTGAGCGACTTTCACTCACAAGCAATAGGGAGTGCTTGCCTTAGTTTGCTTAGACTCCCTAACAGAATGCCACTGACTGGGTGCTGTAATACAAATTTATTTTCTCACAGTTCTGGAAGGTTAGAAGTCTAAAATCAAGGTGATGTCAAGGTTGGTTTCTGGTGAAACCTCTCTTCTTGGCTTGCAGGCACCAGCCTTCTTGCTGAGTTCTCATGGGGCCTTTCTTCTGTGTGTGAGGAGAGAAGAGAGTTCTCTGGTATCTCTTAAAATAATGCTAGTTCTTATAAGGATGCCAGATTTATTAGACTAAGACCCCACCCTTTGGCTTTCTTTAATAGCTTCCTTATGAATGCCAAAGAATTGATGCTTTCAAACTCTGGTGCTGGAGAAGACTCCTGGAAGTCCCTTAAACAGCAAACAGATCAAACCAGTCAATCTTAAGGGAAATCAACCTTGAATATTCATTGGAAGGACTGATGCTGAAATTGAAGTTCCAATACTTTGGCCACCTGATGCAAAGAACTGACTCATTGGAAAAGACTCTGATGCTGGGAAAGATGGAAGGCAGGAGGAGAAGGGGATGACAGAGGATGAGATGGTTGGATGGCATCACTGACTCGATAGACATGAGTTTGAGCAAGCTCTGGGAGTTGGTAATGGAAAGGGAAGCTTGGCATGCTATATAGTCCATGGAGTCGCAAAGAGTTGGACATGGCTGTGTGACTGAACTGAACTGATGCAGCGAACAGCCGGCTCAATGGAAAAGTCCCTCATTCTGGGAAAGATGAAGGGCAGAAGGAGGAGAGGGCATCAGATGATGAGATGGCTGAATGGCATTACCTGTGCAGTGGACATGAACTTGGGCAAACTTCCGGAAATGATGAAGGACAGGGAGGCCTGGCATGCTGCATCCATAGGGTTGCAAATGGGCAACTGAACAACCTTATGAAAAAGTGAAAGTGTTAGCCACTCAGTCATGCCTGACTCTTTGTGAATCCCATGCACTCTAGCCCTCCAGTCTTCTCTGCCCATAGAATTCTCCAGGCAAGAATACGGGAATAGGATGTCATTTCCTTCTCCAGAGGATCTTCCCCACCCAGGGATCAAACCCAGATCTCCCCATTGCTGGCAGATTTTTTACCATCTGAGCCACCAGGGAAGCCCCGGTAGCTTCCTTACAGGCCCTGTCTTCAAATATAGACACATTGGTAGTTACAGCTTCAACTTACATATTCCAAGGGAATACAGTTCAGTTTATAGCAGTGCTCAAGAATAGTACAATTGTTATTTTTTTCTATTACTTCATTTTTATTACATATCCATTCATATAAAGCTTTATTTCATAGGTATATGAGACTATGTTAATGTTTTCAAAGTGAAACTCAACTTAGATTCCTTGAGGGAATCTCCAGAGCAAAAGTTGTTTCGGAACTGATCAGTTACTGGTAGCCTGAGATATTAATCTGATTTCTAAGACATGTAGTGGTGGTGGTCTGTGTGCCTGTGTGTGATGTTGTCTATAGAGCACAACATAAAGTCTTGAAAACAGTTCATAGAACTGAGATTTTAGGACATCTTGCATGATTAATGCTGTAAAACTGATATTTCTTTCCTTTCGCTGTTTTTTCTCAAGTTAGAATTGAGCCAGGTCTGTCAGTTCCCATGTTGACTGAATTGGAGATCTAGAACTGACGGTCAAATGCTCAACCAAATGCCTTTTTTTTTTTTTTTTTTTTCCATTTTGTACACTGTCATCTTCTTTCTGCCTCATCCTAGTCAAAGTATCTCAGAGGTGGTAGGACTCCATGTCTTTAAGAATCAAGCATATATTCTAAAGTTCAATGCCTGAATTATTTATTTGGATTTTGGCATTTGGGGGTCATTTTACTGACCACCAAAGATTGACAACACAGAGCAAATGTTAGTAAGATGATGAGTGCTGGCTTCTTAGTCAAAGCAATTTTGAAAGGAAGTTCTAATCTTAAAAGAGCTCTTTCCAAAGCTTAGAAGTGACAGGCTGCCTGGGGTAGGCGGTAGTTTGCTTTGCTGGTCAAAGTCACCTGCATTTCCATGCAGAACAATTTTGAAAGCATTTTTTTTTCCCTCTTCTTTTGGCAGGACATTCGTCATCATAATAAAGATCTGGTATTTACCAGACCCTTTTAAACAAATAATCTGAAAGCAATAGGAGGAAATCTGTAATAATTTACAATCAGCCCTTAATTTAGAGCTGTTTAGACTTTTCACAGTATGCCTGAAATGAACAAAATTTACACCAAGTTCAAGACTGCTGCAACCAAACCTGTTCTCCTGAAGGCGACAGCTTGCTCCCAACACTAACCCTACGGCCTGGGGTTTCATGCCATGTCCTTAGAGCAGTATATTCATGCTAGGTCTGCAGCTTTCTAGAGGGCTTTATGGGGGAAGGACCACTCTGGGAAAAGGACTGTTCTCCCCAGAGCTAACATTTCTGTTACATCAGCTTCAAGACAAGTGAATCTAGATCTATGCTTGGGGGATGGAGAAAAGAAGAGTAGAAAATCTGATCCTTAACCCACATAGCATGTAAATGAGGTAAGATGACACGACCATTGTACCCTCAAGATCCTATAATGAAGTACTATACAATATGGGGGCAGAACTCAGTTCAGGAGCTTTATTTCCCAGAAAAGGGAAAGACTACTGTAGACTGACACAGAAAAGGTGAGACTTCAACCAAGTCTTTTCATTGTTTCATAAATGGTTATTGAATATTTTCTACATGCCACTCACTGAGCTGAGGGGAGGATGGTGATAAAGAATAAATGGTCCCTTGTACAAAAGTGTTGTGTTCAAAGGGGGAGAGAAGCATAAAGTATCTGAAAAAGAATTTCAGGTTATAAAAGGGGCAATGAGAAAAATAAACAAGGTATTTACAAGGAATATCTTATAAACAAGGAATAAAAGAGTAAGTTTTAAACACTGTGGTCAGGGAGGGTCTCTCTCAGAAGGTGACATTTTAGCTGCTATTGGATGATAGGAAATATCCAGCCAGGCATAAGAACATCCAGCGGGAAAGCATCCCTGGATTGGGAACCACCAATGTGAAAGGTGAAGGTGGTGAAGCTGGGCTTGACCAAGCCTGGCTGAGAGCTGCGGGAGCAGACCCAGAGTTCCTGATGCTGGGCGTGGGGAGAGGTGGCGATTTTAAAAGGGAAAACTGATTCACTTAGAAATGCACTTCATCTTTCCACCTCGGCCCTTTTCTGATATACCTTTCCTGCAGAGGTAACATGCTCAGAGCTCCCTGAAGCAAAGCTAATACAGTGAAACCAAAAGCTGATCATGCCCATCAGCCGATCATTCACAGAGCAGCTTCAGATCTGGGAGTTAAGTTCTCTATTTCTTTGTCCTTTCATCTTTTCCATCTCTGTGAGAAGAGGGGACAATTTACTGTTATGATATTTACTTAACATTAAAATGTGAACTGTGCTTTCCTCGAGACAGTTAGGGGTGTGTGTGTGTGTGTGTGTGTGTGTGCACATGCGCACGCGCATGTGTAATGGCCTTGCATCTCTGAAGTCTGACTTGGGGTGGGCCCCAGCTTCCTTTCCTTGCCTCCTGCCATTCACTCATGTGTCAGCTGAGATCTGCCAGAACCCCGCTCTAATGGTTCCCAGGGCTGTGCTTAGGGCCTTGGAGCCGGGGAGTCTTTTTCATGGGGGCTCATTGCTAGAAGTCCCTTCTCTTATAGCTCTGAGCAAGTATGGCTTTAGTGTTTCTGGTTCCCATTCTTTGGAAGCCATTGCAAAGGGCTTTCATCATAGTACCCATTGCTGGCCCACCCATCTTGGCACTGCATTCTCCCTAAATCTAGTGTATGTGTGATGGTGTATTATTTCAAATAGGTCATTAACCAAAAGACTCTGTATTCCCCCTTATAGTGCTATCTTGGGCAGAATATCACCTTGGTCTGTGTTTATTGGTAAACAGCCTGAGGCCTTGAAGTAAAGGAAGCTTTGTACCCATTAGATGTGCAGGATTAGACCCACATATCTTCCTAATTTACCCTGGAAAGAGATCTTGGTACATTTTTCTGCACAGACCACAATCTCTCTTCTTGAACAAATTGCTTCTAAGACTGCCTTCCTACAGATCAGTGTGTATTTCTGAAAAGATTCCATCATTGTTTTCCTAATGAAAGAGGAGAAAAAAAAAAAAAAGCCAAATCTTTGTAAAAGGTAACTCCTTGATGATAAAATCTTTAGGAAAAAAATCCCTAAAGATGAGAACAGGTGAATCAGTTGGTCTCTAATTCATACAAGGCGGTGCAGGGCAGAGGGGAAGATATACTAATGTTATTAAGATACTAGATAGAAATGCAAACTTTCTCATTAATATTCAAAGGGATAAATATAAGTGCCAAATTCCAATTGTGGGTAACCTAAAATTATAACAAAATTGTACATAGCCAGTATTTTCTGAGAGGGGGTATTTCTTATCTTTATGGTTAGAAACAAAATAAAAATTTTTGATGAAAACAAAAGAGATCATATTAGGACTGTATTGTTAAGGATGCGGTAAATCTGCAAATAATTACTTCTCACAGTGCCTTTTTAAGTTCTGAATTTGAGACTCACAATATTAAATTTGACTTTACATGCATCCTTCCCATGAAAAGCTTCACATATTTTGGGGGTATTACCCATTGTGGTATTATCCTGGTGGCTCAGATGGTAAAGAATATGCCTGCAATGCAAGAGATCCAAGTTCGATCCCTGGGTCGGGAAGATTCCCTCCCGGTCAGGAGAAGGGAATGGCCACCTACTCCAGTATTCTTGCCTGGAGAATTCCATGGACGGAGGAGCCTGGTGGGCTTCAGTAGGACATGACTAAGTGATTTTCACCGTTTTCCACCCATATTGGGAGTGAAGAATAGAGAGGGAATTCTGTTTAACTTTTCAGGTGAGATTCAGTCGGGTGTTTATAACTCACCTCCGCGATCATCTGGGTTAGGAAGAGAACTGGACATAGGAATGTCCAGTCCAGGGTATTAGTCATTGGTCAGAGAAGAGCTGGGCAGTATACCAGTGCAGCAGGCTCCGTGAGGAAGATGGGCGGGAAAGGTGGCCAGCCTGTGAGCGACCGCGCTGCCCCACTCAGGTCAGTGTTGTCAGTGGTGACTTTCTGCTGGGCACCTGAGGCTGAGGCAGCCGCGTCTAATTGCACCCAGCATTAATGGCGCATGCCCTACTCATCATGGGAGATTACCGGATTACCTGGGATTAAACACAGGGAAGGCTGTCGGATCAACTGACACCAAGTCCAATTTAGGTTTTAAAACTATAACAACTTCTTGGCTTTAAACAAGCAACTTTTCTTTTTCGAGGCTAAAAAGCCACCTTGCAAGGGCTTCTCGGAATTGGAAGGCAATGAATTTACAAGTGTTCCTGAGTCCATAATGGGTAGCTATCCAAATTTCAGTTTCCTTGTCTAAAAATCAAGATAATAACATCTACCTCTTAAGGCTGTTGAAGGATTAAATCAGACAAACTAAGTAAAACTCACAGTACTGCCTGCTGCTGCTGCTGCTAAGTCACTTCAGTCGTGTCTGACTCTGTGCGACCCCATAGACGGCAGCCCACCAGGCTCCCCCCGTCCCTGGGATTCTCCAGGCGAGAACACTGGAGTGGGTTGCCATTTCCTTCTCCAATGCATGAAAGTGAAAAGTGAAAGGAAGTTGCTCAGTCGTGTCTGACCCTTCACGACCCCATGGACTGCAGCCCACCAGGCTCCCCCGTCCATGGGATTTGCCAGGCAAGAGTACTGGAGTGGAGTGCCATTGCCTTCTCCTAGAATATAATGAATCCTTAATAAAAATGAACAATGATCATATACCAGTAATCTTTGGTGCTTTTATTACATTATTTCCCTTTTCTGAAAATATAAGCATTTTCTAAGAATTATAACTTGGTCTCATTTGTTTCAGACTTGCTATAAACAGATAAATATATTCTTCATCCATCCGTCCACTCACCCATGCACAGAGCAAATATTTTTGAGTCCCTGTTATGTTTACTCATGTCAGGCAAAGAAGAGAGACAAGGTTCCTGCTCCCATTGAATGTAAACTCTTGAGGAAGAGACAGACGAAACCACAACCAAAGATTATACCATGTAAAATACCAGGTAGTAATAAATAATAGGAGGAAAAGAGTGAGAGGATGGAGAATGATGAACAGAGGTGGGAGCTGTCTTTGACACAAGAATCAGTGAAAGTCTCTGTGGAGGTGACACTTAAGTGAAGGCAGGAATATACGGAGAGAACGAGGCATCTGATGATCTGGGAAAACACTATTCAAGACCACAGGTATGGAAGAGCACAGGGGTAGGAAGGAGACTGGCATTTGCAAGGCAAAACAGGCCAGCCTCGGGGTCTTAGTTCACTTCTGCTATAGCAGGCTCCGGTCTGGTCTCCCTGTTTTGGCTCCTACTACTACCAGCTCCCCACTCAGCAATCAGAGTGCTTTTTAAGGAATCATGTTATTTCCCCGATCACAACTTCACAGTTTTCAGTCTTCTGAGTGGTTTCCCATCTCACTCAGAAAAAAATCCAGACCCCTCATGTGGCTTTCAAGGGTCACTCAAGACCAGCTGGCACTGCCAGTCTTCTCTAGCACTGTGCTCCTCCAGGAGGGAGGGAGGTCAGCATGGCAAGACACGGCTTCAGTTCAGTTCAGTCGCTCAGTTGTGTCCAACTCCTTAAGACCCCATGAACTGCAGCACGCCAGGCCTCCCTGTACATCACCAACTCCCAGAGTCTACCCAAACTCATGTCCATCGAGTTGGTGATGCCATCTAGCCATCTCATCCTCTGTGGGCCCCTTCTCCTGCCTTCAATCTTTCCCAGCATCAGGGTCTTTTCAAATGATCCAGCTCTTTGCATCAGGTGGCCAAAGACACGGCTTAGGAGCCATGGTAGTCAAGGTGAGAACCGAGGGCCAGAGTGGCAGTGCTTGGGGTTAGATTGTGGATATATTTGAGAGGAGCACTGACAGGACTTGTTGAAGGATTGTCTGTGGGTTCTGGCTTTGTATCTCCTTGGTTTCTCCAGGTTGTCAAGTGTTGTTAACTTGTGTTGTTAGCTCCTAGCTTGGACTTCATGTCCCTGGAGGCCTTATTCCTCCTTTCCCTGGAGGCATTATTTGTCTGTAGCAAACTAAAGGCAACACATGGAAAACTTGATTTTTTTAATGGTCAAATTTTCCCCTAGGAAATTTCATCTCTGTTTGACCCTAGAATTGAAGCCATTCTCCAGAATTACAGGGAAATCTTAGCAATGTGGGTGGGCATTCTATGGGTAGATAATTTAAGACCCTTAAGAAGGGATATGAAGGGAAAAGAGATGAAAATCAAGTCATACTTTCAGTATTATTTATGTATGGCTGTTCTGATACAATTTTCACTGAAATAGATATTGACAGAATTGGCTAAAATACTGTTGTGAATGTTTGTGAGTCTCTATTATTTTTACTATGAAACTTATTTTATAAGGTTGAAAATATTAAATGTATGAGAATGTATTTTGCAAAAAACAATATGGTGGGCTTGACATGGCAATGGCCATGTGTAATCTGGCTCCTTTCAACTCTATTTCAATCATAGTCTTCTCACTGCCATTTCTAAAAGATACTTCCTTAAGAATTTTGCACTATTATTTCTGCCTGGATATCAGTTCTCCCAGGTGCCAAAATGCTAACTCACTCACATGGTTCCAGTCTTGCTCAAATGTCACCCCCTCAATGAGCTGAACCTTGACCACTCTACTTAAATTGCACTCAGCTCACCAACCCCAACCCATTCCCTTGCTCCTAATTCCCCTCTTATCCAGTTCTATGCATTCTACAGCACGTAGTCTAACCTACTATATAATTTATTTTTGCATTTTGTTCATTGTTTGTCTAGGATGAAGTTCCAAGAGGGCAAAGATTTTTAACCTATTTTGCTCACTGAATAGATCAAATACTTATAATAGGGCCAGGTATATACGAAGTTTTCAGTGAATGTTCATTGAGTAGATGAATGAATGACTGAATTTTAAATTTTGTATTAACATGGTGAGGTAGAGATTGGAATGGAAGAAATCGCAGGATGAAGACCTAAACTGTATACTGCTATTGCTAAGTCACTTCAGTCGTGTCTGACTCTGTGTGACCCCAGAGACGGCAGCCCACCAGGCTCCCCCGTCCCTGGGATTCTCCAGGCAAGAACACTGGAGTGGGTTGCCATTTCCTTCTCCAATGCATGAAAGTGAAAAAGTGAAAGTGAAGTCGCTCAGTCGTCTCCGACTTTTAGCCACCCTATGGACTGTAGCCTACCAGGCTCCTCCGTCCATGGGATTCTTCAGGCAAAAGTACTGGAGTGGGGTGCCTTTGCCTTCTCCGAAGCTGTATAAGCCTACCACAAACTCAGATATAACTTCCCACAAGTAGCATTCCTAACATCCAAAAAACAAAAAGCCTTATGAGGAGGAGACATGACTGGACAGAGCTACCCAGCCTGTCCTCAGCCTCCTGGCCTTAAATCCCTAGGGGCTAAGGGTCACCCTCAAGGTCTCCTCCAGCGTACTAGGTGAGTAAATAATTCATCCCAAGGAGAAATTTCTAAAATTAGGGCTTCAAAAGAAGTTGGCACCCTCATTGTATCTGGTTCCCTCCCCCTTTGGACCAGGGCCAGAGTTTTCAGGAGATGGGGCTGGAAAAATAGTGGGGCTAATAAAAGCCAAGTCCCAGGACAGCAGTAGCAGAATATGATGGCTGTTGGGGGAAGGACATTTCCCTATACACCCACTTCAGTTTGGAAACTATTGGCATGTCGAGGAAAAATGGCCCATTAGGACAGGAGTAGAGAAGTTGCTCCAAGAATTTCATGCATGTCTACTGATAGCTGGGTCTTAACTGCAGGAGGTTTGTACAAACTGCACAATGATTTCCCCTGGGACCACAGACCAGAGACCACAGTGTGGGGTCAGGAGGATTGCTAGGAGTGGAGGGATTTAGAGGAAAGTGTTCTCCAGCCACATAACTAGGGTGGACGAAGGCTTTAATAACTGGTAGATAATTTCTGTTGCTGGAGTTTCACTATACCAGGAGTGCTTGAGGAAAGTCCCATTTAGTATGCTTATTGCTCATGGTCACCATCAGATTGGGGCAATTTCAAGTCAAGGAAGGTCTTTACACAGCCCTGGTTTGGCATTAATATGCAGCGGTGAAGGGAAAGAGCTATTCCACTGAGGGGTATGCTTAATATTTCTGGTCATTCTGCTAGAAAATAATCCAAAATCCCCATGGATTTGGGAGTTTGGGGATGGAGTCAAGGACAGGACCCAGAATCCTATCAGTCCTAGAAGGTTTCCTGATCAGTGTCATAAGCTCTCTGTTCCAGGTGGTGTGGTGAGGACTTTCCTACTAAAATCACATTTGCAAAGTGAAGTTAGTAGCACTAGAGTGAACAGATAAGAACTAAGAAGCCCATTTCCCCACCATACACATACAAACTGCCAGCACAAGAAATTGCTGAGTTTCCTTGGAGGCATCGTGGTCTCAAAGTTGTACAACTTCATGAAGGATGGTGTCAGGAAAGAAAGATGTAATATTGCAGAAGGATCCTGTTCAAAGTCACAGGAAGCAAGTTCTTTACATTTAGGAAGTACTGGCCATTTGATGGGTATGAACTTTTGAGGTTCCACAATTTCCTATTTCTTACTGTCCCTGGGTGCCCTAAGTTGTTTTGAAACAACACATATAAATGAGCACATGAGTGAAAATACATATTTCTTTTTGTTTCCTCTCTAGGCAGCAGCAAGCATGCCTGACTTACTGCCAGGTGGCACTGAGGTAAAGAGACACGCTCTGAGTGGGGTTTTCTTTTAGTTTGAAATCATAAGTTAGACCTGTGGCAGTAGGTCCCAAGTTTGGCAAATCTTCTGGATTACTTTAGGGAGAGCTTTGAAAATTATAATCACTGTGTTCTACCCTAGAATTGCCTGGAGGGAGCAGAACAGGCATCTGTATTCTCATTAGCTCAAGGGACTCTTGGGAATCCAAGGGCCCAGTGTCTAGAGGTACCATGGAAGGGAAAGCTTGTTTAAGGAATCTCTCTGAGATGCTAGAGATGGCTCTGTGGGATGTGGTGTGTGTGTTTGGAGAAATGAGATGGAGAGTGATCAAAATAGGAGAGAGGCAGAGAGAAGGAGAGGGAGACTGGGGGCCAGAGATGACAGAGGGAGAGAAAGAGATAGGGAAACAGGCAGGAGAGAGAGAGAGGAAGGGAGACACGGCGAGTCTGACAGACAGAGACAGGAGAGTGGGTGGAGGAGGGGATCTGAGACCCAGACCCAGGCGGGCACCCACGACAGACCTGCTGTCACAGACCCTGACACAGAGCAAAAGTAGGGAGCTCTGTCCTGAGATGAATAAAAGGAGGACAAAATGTCACAGTAGTTCTTAGAGAACAGTCACCATTTCAGAAATCCTTTGATTCTGGACCTTATTCTAGAAAGAAGGAAGGAAAGCACACTCACTGAATGCCTACTATGCATTTGACTCTGTGCTAAAGTATATGAGTTCATTTATTTATTCATCCACAGCCACGAAGGGCGTCCCACATGCCAAGTACTGGGTGAGATATTGGGATTACAAAGACAGAAAAGACTACCCAGAGAAGTATGTGCTATAACTGAGGGGATCATACTTTGGGAGACTTTGGGAAGGGCTTTCAACTCATACTGGGCGGGGTGAGGGGATGAGTTAGGGAAGGTTTTTCAAGAAGAGGTGATACTTACAAATGAAATGTTAGGTAATTCTAATATTAATTACTCTAAATAGCTCAGTAAGGCTGGAACAGAGAGAGTTAAGGGAGAGAAAGGAAGAGACAGGGATGGGGGGTGATGGTGCCAGAGACTGGAGAGGCAGGTGTGCTGGGGCCAGGTGGTGAGGTGCCTCGACTGTACCCTGAGCTCAGTGGTTGATAATGAAGGAGTTAAAGCAGGCCATAAGAGGATCGCATTTGTGGCTGAGAAGCAACAAGCTGGGGGCAGCACAGAGAATGCACTAGGGAGGAGGTGAGACTGGAGACGGGAGCCTGGTGGCCTGAGAGGAGCAATGCGGGGAGGAAGGGGTTGACAGGACTGGAGAGAGAGGAAGAGTCAAGGGCAGTGCCCGTGGTTCTTTTTAGCATATGATTGGATCATGGTGCCACGTACCACTCACTATTTGCTTTAATATAACTCTTCGGTTTGCCTTCACAATTATCCTATGTCATTTTTAATATATCAAGGAAGAAAAGCCCTGGAAAAAACATCCAGAAAATGGAAAAAGCTCAAGGATCCCAACTTGTAAGCTGGGAGCTAGGATCCAATTTCAGGTTGGCCTGAGTTCCAACATGATGCTTCCAATGACCCAGGCAGATGAAAAACTTAATAAGGCTTAAAAAGGAAGAATACGGCTTTGAGTAGGCTGCATTCACAATAGAGACAACATGAGCTAAGATCTGAAGAGCAGAATCCCAGCACCTGAAATTTATTCTTGACTGCAGTTCGCATGGTGAGATATGACCTCCTTTTTGACAAGGTTGTCAATGGTCTCTTGCCTATGCTGTGCAGCCTCTTTATATCTCACTGACGGCAAATAGGATTGAATCAAGATTTTAAAGAGGAAAAAAAAATTGCTGTTAAAAATGTCCTTACAAAAAAGTGACATGACACGTCTTAACCTTTGTCTCAGAGATTTGCTTAAACCACCTCCAAAAGTAAGTTGTTTAAAAACAGTTATCTTGCTAGAGGAGTTTAGTAAAAATTAAAAGTTTTTTGATGGAACATAGATCTTCACCCAGAATCTTTGTATGGTAGTAATGTGACATGATGCTTTAAAGAGAGCACATTGTGTACCTAGGCTCTCTAAGCCAAAGTGTTATTATAAAGAAGTCCTCTGACCGGGCCACTGACAGAACCTACCTGGGCAATATATGGGTCAAACCTACCTGGGCAATATATGGGTCAAACCTACCTGGGCAATATATGGGTCAAACCTACCTGGGCAATATCTGGGTCATCCGTGAAGTCATCAAGTACATCTCAATCTGACTTTGAACTTCTGCTCTGTCTTTGGCTGAAACTGAATTTAGCCTGCATGTCTAATATTTTTGAAATTACCTTTTCCTCTCCTCATTAGTAAGATAGCAAACTACTTATAGAAATCGGGCTTCCCTAGTGTCTCAGTGGGTAAAGAATTTGCCTACAATACTGGAGACACAGGAGATGCAGGTTTGATCCCTGGGTCAGGGAGATCCGTTGGAGAAGGAAATGGTAACCCATTCCAGTCTTCTTGCCTGGGAAATCCCATGGACAGAGGAGCCTGGCAGGTTAGTATATAGGGTCACAAAAAGGTGGACATGACTGAACAACTAAGCATGTACACACACATTTATAGGAACAGAGAACATATAGACTATTTGTAACATTTCTGTAATCTACTTTTCCATGCTTTGAGTTGGCTGCATATTAAAGATAGGTTTGATTTAGATTTGCCTCCTATATTTTTCCCTCAATGCTTATCTTTGTCCAACCTGTCTCCCTAAATACACATTTCTTTTCTCACAGAGACAAACACATCCCAGTCAGGAGTTACCTTTGTTGGTCTCGGCAGCCTGTTGGTTTGTCACTCCCTTGCTTAGGCGTCTGCCTGCTGGGGCTTGTGCCAGGGCTCCCAACACCTTGGTTTCCCCATCTGTTGGATTGCCTCCACTCACCTTGAGAGATCACTGTGAGGCATACAGCTCATAAACGTCACCATAAACCACTCTGCAAAAATAGGTCTCAACATCTGTGATGCCAGATTCAGAAGAGCTTGACTGTGTGTCTCTGGCCAAAGGAAAAATGAGGTGGCCTTTTGATGCTGGACAGCAAAGTGATGGGCTGACAGTGCTCACGTTTCTGATGGGCCTGGGCTGCATTTTCTTCAGCTGTCTTTGCTAGCAGTGACATGCTCTAGTATTCTCTCCCATTTATAGCAGCCAGCAGGCTTACAGGTCAATTCTTTTTCTTTTTCTTCAGTTACTTAGAAGGGCCTTCTTTCTCCTGTTTTTAAGAGCAGGAATTTCAGACAGTAACCCCACCCTTCTACAGCAGGTCATGTAAATGCCTAGGCGCCACCCTCCCCAGATGGGCAGTAGGCCCATTTATGCAAGAGAACAATGAGGAGATGGTTCCTTGGCATCTGCTTCTTTGGCAATGGAGGAGAAGGAGGTGGCTGAAGCCAGACATGTTGGCTCCATGCACATGCCCAAGCCTTTTATAAAGTCTCACCCTATTGAGCAACAAGAAGGCGACTGTCTCCATGTTAACACCACCAATGACAATGTTAAAACTGAGTTGGCTAGGTTTTTTCATTGAAATCCTGACTTAAAGGGTGTGTCCACGTTTCTGCAAAGCATAAATGGCAAGAACCAAAAGAGAAGAGAAGCAAAGTGAAATGACTCCTTTCTTGGCAGGGGAAAAAAAGATTCCAGTTGAGAATAAAGGCGATTACCACTACGGCTGGACAAAGACCTAGTTTAAAGACAACCACCAATCACTGAAATATAGAGATCTTTAGGTCTCTGAAACTCAGTCACCTATAAACTAAACTAGCTAGTCACCTATAAACTGAACTAAACTGCCATCATTTTCAAATTCTTCTCCTGAGTTAGAGCCTTGTCACACCTACTATTGCAGGTACTCATCTGCCTCCTTGCCTTTGTGCCTGCTGTTCTCTGCTTGAAATACCCTTTCAGTCTTTTTACACTTGATGGAGGTGATTTAGTTGCTAAGTCATGCCTGACTCTTGGGATTCCATGGTCTGTAGCTCGCCAAACTCCTCTGTCCATGAGATTCTCCAGGAGATCTTCCCAACCCAGGGATCAAACCCCCGTGTCCTGCATTGCAGGCAGATTCTTTACTAGCTGAGCCACCAGGGAAGCCCCACTTCCCTGCATTACACTTGGGCAATGCATATTCACTTTCAAAATTCTATCTCAAAGATCTCTATCTTTTATGTGCCCTTCCTCCCAGACAGAACTGGTTGCTCCTGAGAGGCTCTGTTCAAATTATACCACAGGATTATTATTATTTTTTTTTAATTTGAAACCTATTTCTGTTCATTCTGTATTCTTGGCACTTTGTACAGTCCTACGTACTGGGCACAATTAACTTTGTCTGTTCTAACGATAGGGAAGAAGCCTTTTAGTTATCCAGACTTTAGTTAATAATTTGTTAAGATGGGATCTGATTTCTGACACATGCTCTCAATTTTTGACTTCATACAGTTTTTCCTATTTTCATACAATCTGAGGCTGAATGTGGAGAATCTATATGCTTTAAAAAATGTTGTATCCAAGTCAGTAAAATCTTCCTTTAGAGTAGACTCTAGGACTTTGGCATGTTGCCATGTAGGTGAAGGGAGAGCGGTTCAAACATGGCTAAGAAAGTCAGTGTAGGTTGAAAAAAAGGAGGAATGATATCAAGAAAGCAAATTTTCTCTTTAGTACAAAATGATGTTTCTTAAAATTGGGTGTGTCAACGAAAGCTACCTTCAGGCAGATTTTACTTGCATAACCTGCGTATATGAGAATCTAGAGTTTTGACTGACCTTAGCTTCAAAGGGAGGAATTTTATTTGAATAAATTCTTTCATCCTTTTATTAGATCAATCATCAGTTTTCTTAAGACTCCAGGCGCATTTGTCTCCCTGCATCCTTTCACCTGTAGTAGAAGAAAGCCAGAGATCTGATTTCATTTAGTTCCTCTCAGCCCTTTACATTGACAAATTTCCTTAAAATAAGATAAAGTGAATCCACTTAATTTTTAAGGAGAATTTAAAATGTGAATTAGAAAACGACAATTATCTGTAACACTGATACCTGAAGATAGCCATTGCTAACATATTTATTGGGTCATTCACTCAACAACTATTTCTTGGTATATATATTTATTTCCAGAGATATTTGTTGCATCTATATGACCACATCAGCATTTTTTTATTTTATAGGAATGGAATCCTAATATCTTTACTGTACTATTAATATTTAATGTACTGTTTGCATACTTCTCCCCTAAGCATTGTTTTATGGTTTACTATGATTCATTTAACCAGTTTATTATTATTACATACTTTGACTAGTTTTAAAGTTTTGATATTTTAAACAGAGCTATACGGAATATCCTATAGGTATTACTATGCTTTCTTGTCCAATTGTTTCCTTAGGACAATTTTTAATAAAAAATTCTGGGGGAAAAGTGTTGCAATTTTTTAAGACTTTGGTGTATTAGGCTAGTTTTTGCTCAGAAACATGGTATTATTTTTTATTGAATTGTAACTGACATACAATATTATATTAGTTTCAGGTGTACAGTAGTGATTTGATGTTTTTATATATTATGGAATGATCTACATGATAAGTCTAGTTAGCATCTGTCACCATACTGTTATTAAAATACTACTGATTATACTGTCTATACTGTACATGACATCCCTGTGCCTTATTTACTTTACAGCTAGAAGTCTGTACCTCTTAATCCTCTTCACCTGCTCTGATCAGCCCCCATCTACCTCCTCTATGGATAGCATCAGCAACTCAGTGAACATGAGTCTGAGTAAACTCTGGGAGTTGGTGATGGACAGGGAGGCCTGGCATGCTGCAGTCCATGGGGCCGCAAAGAGCTGGACACGACTGAGCGACTTTGCGACCCCATGAATCGCAGCACGCCAGGCCTCCCTGTCCATCACCATCTCCTGGAGTTCACTCAGACTCACGTCCATCGAGTCAGTGATGCCATCCAGCCATCTCATCCTCTGTCCTCCCCTTCTCCTCCTGCCCCCAATCCCTCCCAGCATCAGTCTTTTCCAATGAGTCAACTCTTCGCATGAGGTGGCCAAAGTACTGGAGTTTCAGCTTTAGCATCATTCCTTCCAAAGAAATCCCAGGGTTGATCTCCTTCAGAATGGACTGGTTGGATCTCCTTGCAGTCCAAGGGACTCTCAAGAGTCTTCTCCAACACCACAGTTCAAAAGCATCAATTCTTCTGTGCTCAGCCTTCTTCACAGTCCAACTTTCACATCCATACATGACTGAAACAAGTAACTAAACAATCAATGCGTAAATGAAAACATCAAAAGGAAACTAAAAAACAAAACAAAACTCTTGTATCACTTGTTTGAGTGCCTGTTTTTCCCACACCTTTACCATCATGAAGTATCATCATTATTTAAGACTTTTACTAATCTGATATGTTAAAAATGATATATTGTTTTAGTTTTTATTAACTCCTTAGTTGTGTTGGTCACATCTTTGCTGAACATTTGCGTTTCTTCCTTCACAAATTGCCTATGTAATTGTTGCCTTCTCTTTAAGATTAAAGTGATTGCTTTTTCTTATTGATTTGTGAAAGCTCATTATACATTAACTATAACCTCACTATCTAGTAAAGTTATTCCTAAAATATTAACCTTTTCTTTCTTTTATTGTCTTTTCATCTTTTATTACTCATTAAAGAACTTTCATGAAAAATAAGAGTATTCATAATCTTGCTCTTAACATGAATTTTTTTTTCTGAAGCCCTCTGAATTATTATTCTCCTCAAAATGTGTAACTTCAGAGCCAGAAAAGTGATTGCTCAAACTGAAGATTTAGATAAGCAATATGCTCAGACTTCTTTTCTAACTAAACTGTTTCTATTCATTTCTGTACCCTACTTTTGGCCCTCATGTGTTATGTGAAGATAATTTTATAAAAGATAAATGTTTTTATATGCTAAGGGAATATTCTTATAGTTCCACAGTTTGTTGGATTTTTAAGAAATGAGTCCAGGTGATAAATAATCGACATGGTTAGAAAGGATTTTCTTTGCAACTCTGGATAAGGAGTGAGCACTGGAGTGAAACTATAAACCCAGTAGAGAGATGGACACTTTCTGCAGTTAAGAGATGACTCTGGGACAAAACTTCTCTTCAGACCTTGAATTATGAATGGATTTTTCCTATTCCTCTTTTTTGTTTGTTTGTTTTAAGTCAGGTTATCATAGATTTTCCTATGTTATTTTTTATCCAAATGAAATATTTTCTTCTCACCTCAATTTCTTTATTCTTATTATGAATTTGTTTAAAGTAATAAGTATTATCCTCCATCTCATTTCTTTGTTTCCTAAACTTGGATGGCTCTCAGTCCATAAGAATTTTTAAATATTGAGTGTTATTTCAACAAGGATAGAATAATTGTGTATTATATGTCTTGACCTTCTAAAAGTTAAACTTTCCCATTATTCACATGTGTGTTAACAGTGCAGCTTTGGAAGGCTCAGTCTATCTTAGCACCATCTGAGGTCCTAAAGGAAATTACAAGAAAAGGAAGCATTGTTTCTTCAACCTAGTAAAAATTGATATTCTGTGCACAGTATTTTGGAAGTAGAATTTCCAGAAAAAAACCTGTGTAAAAAGAAGCAGCTACTGCAATGGACAAGGAGAGAATATGCATGGAGCAGCTAGAAGGGAAGAATACTTGGCCAGTAATCTTTGTGCATTGGATGTTTTTAATGGACTCTACTTTTTGTTAGTCACAATATATACAAAACTTCAAAAAAGTAGAGTTATAGTTAGTGTATTATAAAAAGTCATAATTTTTCCTCTTTATGAGATTTTTTAACTGATTAATTTATTTTAATTGGTGGCTAATGCCAGCAAATTTGGAAAACTCAGCAGTGGCCACAGGACTGGAAAAGGTCAGTCTTCATTCCAATTCCAAAGAAAGGCAATGCCAAAGAATGCTCAAACTACCACACAATTGCACTCATCTCACATGCTAGTAAAGTAATGCTCCAAATTCTCCAAGGCAGGCTTCAGCAATACGTGAACCGTGAACTCCCTGATGTTCAAGCTGGTTTTAGAAAAGGCAGAGGAACCAGAGATCAAATTGCCATCAACTGGATCATGGAAAAAGCAAGAGAATTCCAGAAAAACATCTATTTCTGCTTTATTGACTATGCCAAAGCCTTTGACTGTGTGGATCACAATCAACTGTGGAAAATTCTGAAAGAGATGGGAATACCAGACCACCTAACCTGCCTCTTGAGAAATCTGTATGCAGGTCAGGAAGCAACAGTTAGAACTGGACATGGAACAACACACTGGTTCCAAATAGGAAAAGGAGTACGTCAAGGCTGTATATTGTCACCCTGCTTATTTAACTTATATGCAGAGTACATCATGAGAAATGCTGGACTGGAAGAAACACCAGCTGGAATCAAGATTGCTGGGAGAAATATCAGTAACCTCAGATATGCAGATGACAACACCCTTATGGCAGAAAGTGAAGAAGAACTAAAGAGCCTCTTGATGAAAGTGAAAGAGGAAAGTGAAAAAGCTGGATTAAAGCTCAACATTCAGAAAACGAAGATCATGGCATCCGGTCCCATCACTTCATGGGAAATAGATGGGGAAACAGTGGAAACAGTGTCAGACTTTATTTTGGGGGGCTCCAAAATCACTGCAGATGGTGACTGCAGCCATGAAATTAGAAGACGCTTACTCCTTGGAAGAAAAGTCATGACCAACCTAGATAGCATATTCAAAAGCAGAGACATTACTTTGCCGACTAACGACCTCCTAGTCAAGGCTATGGTTTTTCCTGTGGTTATGTATGGATGTGAGAGCTGGACTGTGAAGAAGGCTGAGCACCGAAGAATTGATGGTTTTGAACTGTGGTGTTGGAGAAGACTCTTGAGAGTCCCTTGGACTGCAAGGAGATCCAACCAGTCCATTCTGAAGGAGATCAGCCCTGGGATTTCTTTAGAAGGAATGATGCTAAAGCTGAAACTCCAGTACTTTGGCCGCCTCATGAGAAGAGTTGACTCACTGGAAAAGACTCTGATGCTGGGAGGGATTGGGGGCAGGAGGAGAAGGGGACGACAGAGGATGAGATGGCTGGATGGCATCACGGACTCGATGAACGTGGGTCTGA
Source organism: Nanger dama (assembly GCA_917880005.1). Lineage (NCBI taxonomy): Eukaryota > Metazoa > Chordata > Mammalia > Artiodactyla > Bovidae > Nanger > Nanger dama. The sequence goes on from CAKJTW010000007.1 coordinate 47,930,476, forward strand.
GTGAACTCCAGGAGATGGTGATGGACAGGGAGGCCTGGCGTGCTGCCATTCATGGGTTCGCGAAGAGTCGGACATGACTGAGCAACTGAACTGAACTGAACTGAATTACTTTACCATATTGTAGTGGTTTTTGCCATACATTGATATGAATCAGCCATGGCTGTACATGTGTTCCCCATCCTGAACTCCCCTCCCATCTTCGTCCTCATCCCATCCCTCTGGGTCATCCCAGTGCACCAGCCCTGAGCACCCTGTCTCATGTATCGAACCCGGGCTGGCCATGTTTCACATATGATAACATATATGTTTCAGTGCTATTCTCTCAAATCATCCCACCCTCGCCTTCTCCCACAGAGTCCAAAAGACTGTTCTTTACATCTGTGGCTCTTTTACTGTCTTGCATATAGGTCATTGTTACCATCTTTCTAAATTTCATATATATGCATTAGTATACCATATTGGTGTTTTTCTTTCTGACTTACTTCACTCTGCACAATAGGTTCTAGTTTCATCCACCTCATTAGAACTGGTTCAAATACATTCTTTTTAATGGCTGAGTTGTGTATATGTACCACAGTTTTCTTATCCATTTGTCTGCCAGTGGACATCTAGGTTGCTTCCAGGTCCTGGTTATTGTAAACAATGCTATGATGAGCACTGGGGTACACGTGTCTCTTTCAGTTTTGGTTTCCTTGGTGTGCATGCCCAGCAGTGGGATTGCTGGGTCATACGGCAGTGTTATTTCCATTTTTTAAGGAATCTCCACACTGTTCTCTGTAGTGGCTGTACTAGTTTGCATTCCCACCAACAGTGTAAGAGGGTTCCCTTTTCTCCACACCCTCTGCAGCATTTATTGTTTGTATACTTTTTGATAGCAGCCATTCTGACTGGAGTGAGATGGTATGTTATTGCGGTTTTGATTTACATTTCTCTGATATTGAGCAATGTTGAGCATCTTTTCATGTGTTTGTTAGCCATCCATCTGTCTTCTTTGAAGTATGTCTGTTTAGTTCTTTGGCCCATTTTTTGATTGGGTCATTTATTTTTCTGGAATTGAGCTGTGTGAGCTGCTTGTATATCTTTTAAATTAATTCTTTGTCAGTTGCTTCATTTGCTATTATTTTCTCCCATTTTGAAGGCTGTCTTTTCACCTTGCTTAGAGTTTCCTTCATTGTGCAAAAGCTTTTAAGTTTAATTAGGTCTCATTTGCTTATTTTTGCTTTTATTTCTATTACTCTGGGAGGAGTGTCATAGAGGATCCTGCTATGATTTATGTCAGAGAGTGTTTTGCCTAAGTTTTCCTCTAGGAGTTTTATAGTTTCTGGTCTTATGTTTAGATCTTTAATCCATTTTGAGTTTATTTTTGTGTATGGTGTTAGAAAGTGTTCTAGTTTCATTCTTTTACAAATGGTTGACCAGTTTTCCCAGCACCACTTGTTAAAGAGATTGTCTTTTTTCCATTGTATATTCTTGTCTCCTTTGTCAAAGATAAAGTGACCATAGGTGGGTGGATTTATCTCTGGGCTTTCTATTTTGTTCCACTGATCTGTATTTCTTTCTTTGTGCCAGTACCATACTGTCTTGATGACTGTACCTTTGTAGTATAGTCTGAAGTCAGGCAGGTTGATTTGTCCAGTTCCATTCTTCTTTCTCAAGATTGCTTTGGCTTTTTTTTGTTGTTGTTGTTTTGTATTTCCATACAAATTGTGAAATTATTTGTTCTAGTTCTGTGAAAAATACTGTTGGTAGCTTGATAGGGATTGCATTGAATCTATAGATTGCTTCTGGTAGTATACTTGTTTTCACTACATTGATTCTTCCAAACATGGTATATTTCTCCATCTATTTGTGTCATCTTTTATTTCTTTCATCAGTGTTTTATAGTTTTCTATATATAGGTCTGTTGTTTCTTTAGGTAGAATTATTCCTAAGTATTTTATTCTTTTCATTGCAATGGTGAATGCAATTGTTTCTTTAATTTCTCTTTCTGTTTTCTCATTGTTAGTGTATAGGAATGCAAGGGATTTCTGTGTGTTAATTTTATATCCTGCAACTTTACTACTTTCATTGATTAGCTCTAATAATTTTCTGGTGGTGTCTTTAGGGTTTTCTATGTAGAGGATCATGTCATTTGCAAACAGTAAGACTTTTACTTCTTTTCCAGTCTGGATTCCTTTTATTTCTTTTTTCTTCTCTGATTGCTGTGGCTTCAGAGCAAAGACTTCCAAACTTCCAATACTTTGGAAGCAACTACCAAAACTATGTTGAATAGTAGTGGTGAAAGTGGACACCCTTGTCTTGTTCCTGACTTTAGGGGAAATGCTTTCAGTTTATCACCACTGAGGATAATGTTTACTGTGGGTTTATCACATATGACTTTTATTATGTTGAGGTATGTTCCTTCTATTCCTGCTTTCTGGAGGTTTTTCTAATCATAAATAGATATTGAATTTTGTCAAAGGCTTTCTCTGCACCTAGAGATAATCATATGGTTTTTATCTTTCAATTTGTTAATGTAGTATATCACATTGATTGATTTGTGAATATATCACATTGATTGATTTGTGAATATTGAAGAATCCTTGCATCTCTGGGATAAAGCCCACTTGATCATAGTGTATGTCTTTTTAATATGTTGTTGGATTCTGTTTGCTAGAATTTTGTTAAGGATTTTTGCATCTGTATTCATCAGTGATATTGGCCTGTAGTTTTCTTTTTTGTGGCATTTTTTTCTGGTTTTGGTATTAGAGTGATGGTGGCCTCATAGAATGAGTTTGGGAGTTAGCCTTCCTCTGCAATTTTCTGGAAGAGTTTGAGTAGGATAGGTGTTAGCTCTTCTCTAAATTTTGGTAGAATTCAACTGTGAAGCCATCTAGTCCTGAGCTTTTGTTTGCTGGAAGATTTCTGATTACAATTTTGATTACTGTGCTTGTGATGAGTCTGTTAAGATTTTCTATTTCTTCTTGGTTCAGTTTTGGAAAGTTATACGTTTCTAAGAATTTGTCCATTTCTTCCAAGTTGTCCGTTTTATTGGCATATAGTTGCTGATAGTAGTCTCTTATGATCCTTTGTATTTCTGTGTTGTCTGTTGTGATTTCTCTATTTGCATTTCTAATTTTGTCGATTTGATTCTTCTCCCTCTTTTTCTTGATGAGTCTGGCTAATGGTTTGTCTATTTTATTTATCTTCTCAAAGAACCAGCTTTTGGCTTTGTTGATTTTTGCTATGGTCTCCTTTGTTTCTTTTTCATTTATTTCTGCCCTAATTTTTATGATTTCTTTCCTTCTACTAACCCTGGGGTTCTTCAGTTCTTCTTTTTCTAGTTTCTTTAGGCATAGAGTTAGGTTATTTATTTGATTTTTCTCTTGTTTCTTGAGGTAAATGTATTGTTATGAACCTTCCCTTTAGCACTGCTTTTACTGAATCCCATAGGTTTGGGTTGTAGTGTTTTCATTTTCATTCATTTCTATGCATATTTTGATTTCTTTTTATTTCTTCTGTGATTTGTTGGTTATTCAGAAGCCTGTTATTTAGCCTCCACGCTGCTGCTGCTGCTAAGTTGCTTCAGTCGTGTCCGACTCTGTGCCACCCCATAGACGGCAGCCCACCAGGCTCCCCGGTCCCTGGGATTCTCCAGGCAAGAACACTGGAGTGGGTTGCCATTTCCTTCTCCAATGCATGAAAGTGAAGAGTGAAAGTGAAGTCGCTCGGTCATGTCTGACTCTTAGCGACCCCACGGACTGCAGCCTACCAGGCTCCTCCGTCCATGAGATTTCCCAGGCAAGAGTACTGGAGTGCACTGCCATTGCCTTCTCCATATGTTTGTATTTTTAACAGTTTTTTTTTCCCCCTGTAGTTGACATCTAATCTTACTGCATTGTGATAAGAAAAGATGCTTGGAATGATTTCAATTTTTTTTTGAATTTACCAAGGCTAGATTTATGGCCCAGGATGTGATCTATCCTGGAGAAGTTTCCGTGTGCACTTGAGAAAAAGGAGAAATTCATTGTTTTGAGGTGAAATGTCCTATAGATATCAATTAGGTCTAACTGGTCCATTGTATCATTTAAAGTTTGTGTTTCTTTGTTAATTTTCTGCTTAGTTGATCTGTCCATAGGTGTGAGTGGGGTATTAAAGTCTCCCACTATTATTGTGTTACTGTTAATTTCCCCTTTCATGCTTGTTAGCATTTGCCTTCTATATTGCGGTGCTCCTATGTTGGGTGCATATATATTCATAATTGTTATATCTTCTTCTTGGATTGATCTTTTGATCATTATGTAGTGTTCTTCTTTGTCTCTTTTCATAGCCTTTATTTCAAAGTCTGTTTTATCTGATATGAATATTGCTACTCCTGCTTTCTTTTGGTTTCCCTTTGCATGAAGTATCTTTTTGCAGCCCTTCACTTTCAGTCTGTATGTGTCCCTTGTTTTGAGGTGGGTCTCTTGAAGAGAGCATATATAGGGGTCTTGTTTTTGAATCCATTCAGCCAGTCTTTGTCTTTTAGTTGGGGCATTCAACCCATTTACATTTAAGGTAATTACTGATAAATATGATCCTGTTGCCATTTACTTTGTTGTTTTGGGTTCGAGTTTATACACCCTTTCTGTGTTTCCTGTCTAGAGAAGAAAGTGAAGTTGCTCAGTCGTGTCTGACTCTTTGTGAACCCATGGACTGTAGACTACTAAGCTTCTCCGTCCATGGAATTTTTCCAGACAAGAGTACTGGAGTGGGTTGCCATTCCCTTCTCTAGGGGATCTTCCCAACCCAGGGATCAAACCCGGGTCTCCTGCAGTGCAAGCAGATGCTTTACCGTCTGAGCCACCAAGGAAGTCTCACTTCCTGTCTAGAGAAGATCCTTTAGCATTTGTTGGAGAGCTGGTTTGGCGGTGCTGGATTCTCTCAGCTTTTGCTTGTCTGTAAAGCTTTTAATTTCTCCTTCATATTTGAATGAAATCCTTGCTGGGTACAGTAATCTGGGCTGTAGGTTATTTTCTTTTATCACTTTAAGGATGTCCTGCCATTCCCTTCTGACTTGAAGAGTTTCTATCGAAAGATCAGCTGTTATCCTTATGGGAATCCCCTTGTGTGTTATTTGTTGTGTTTCCCTTGTGACTTTTAATATTAATTCTTTGTGTTTGATCTTCATTATTTGATTAATATGTGTCTTTAGGTATTTCACCTTGGGTTTTTCCTGTTTGGGACTCTGGGTTTCTTGGACTTGGGTGGCTATTTCCTTCCCTATTTTAGGGAAATTTTCAACTACTATCTCCTCAAGTATTTTCTCATGGCCTTTCCTTTTGTCTTCTTTTTCTGGGACTCATATGATTCAAATGTTGGGGCATTTGACATTGTCCCAGAGGCCTCTGTGGTTGTCTTCATTTCTTTTAATTCTTTTTTTCTTTTTCCTCTCTGCTTCATTTATTTCCACCATTCTATCTTTGACCTCACTTATCCTATCTTCTTCCTCAGTTATTCTACTGTTGGTTCCCTCCAGAGTGTTTATCTCAGTTATTGCATTATTCATTATTTACTGACTCTTTTTTACTTCTTCTAAGTCCTTGTTAAACATTTCTTGCATCTTCTCAATCCTTGTCTCCAGAATATTTATCTGTAATTCTATTTTGTTTTCAAGATTTTGGATTATTTTTTCTATCATTATTCTGAATTCTTTTCCAGGTAGAATCCCCATCTCCTCCTCTTTTGTTTGGTTTGGTGGGCATTTACTATGTTTCTTCACCTGCTGAATATTTCTCTGCCTTTTCATTTTGTTTAGATTGCTGTGTTTGGGGTGGCCTTTCTGTATGCTGAAAGTTCCTCCCTGTGGGTGGAGTGGACAAGTGGCTTGTCAAGGTTTCCTGGTTAGGGAAGCTTGTGGTGGTGTTTTGGTTGGGGAGCTGATTTGCTTATCTCTGGAGTGCAATGAAGTGTCCAGTAATGAGTTTTGAGGTGTCTGTGGGTTTAGTGTGACTTTTGGTTGCCTGTATTTTAATGCTCAGGGTTATGTTCCTGCGTTGTTGGAGAATTAGCTTTGTATGTCTTGCTCTGAAACTTGTCTCTTAGTTGGAGCATGGTTTCAGTGTAGGTATGGAGGCTTTTCCCCACTCCAGCACTCTTGCCTGGAAAATCCCATGGGCGGAGGAGCCTGGTAGGCTGAAGTCCATGGTGTCGCTGAGGGTCGGACACGACTGAGCGACTTCACTTTCACTTTTCACTTTCATGCATTGGAGAAGGAAATGGCAACCCACTCCAGTGTTCTTGCCTGGAGAATCCCAGGGACGGGGGAACCTGGTGGGCTGCCGTCTACGGGGTCGCGCAGAGTCGGACACGACTGAAGCGACTTAGCAGCAGCAGCAGCAGCAGCATGGAGGCTTTTGGATGAGCTCTTGTCGATTAATGTTCCCTGGAGTCAGGAGTTTTCTGGTGTTCTCAGATTTTGGATTTAAGCCTCCTGCCTCTAGTTTTCAGTCTTATTCTTACAATAGCCTCAAGACTTCTCCATCCATATTGCACTGATGATAAAACATCTCCTTCTGAAGACAATGGGCTGCCTTTCTGGGTGCCTGGTTTCCTCCGCCAGCTTTCAGAAGTTGTTTTGTGGAATTTGCTCAGCGTTCAAATGATCTTTTGATGAATTTGTGGGGGAGAAAGTGGTCTTCCTCTCCTGTTCCTCCACCATCTTAGGATTGCCTCTCTTTATAAAATTTCTAAATTAGAATAATAATCCATGCTACTTGGGTCCATCCATGACCCATGCCTAGCAATTCCTGTTAGATGGTAATCTTTGGGATTTAGGGATGAACCATCAAAATTCCCAGGAATTTTCAGGAATTTATGAAAACATAAGTTGTTTTTATCTTTAAAATATTTCTAACATTTTTATATGCTTTACTCACAATATTACTGATTGCTAAAGCATTTATTTTATAGACATAACTTGGACATACTGTGGACATTGGACATATTGTGAATTCAGTTCCAGACCACCACAATAAAGGGAATATCACACTAAAGCAAGTCACACAAAGTTTTTGACTTCCTCAGTTCAGTTCAGTTCAGTCACTCAGTTGTGTCCAATGCTTTGTGATCCCAAGGACTGTAGCATGCCAGGCCTCCTTGTCCATCACCAACACCCAGAGTTTACTCAAACTCATGTCTATTGAGTCAGTGATGCCTTCAAACCATCTTATCCTCTGTCATCCCCTTCTCCTGCCTTTAATCTTTCCCAACATCAGTGTCCTTTCAAATGAATCAGTTCATCACATCAGGTTGCCAAAGTACTGGAGTTTCAGCTTCAGCATCAGTCCTTCCAATGAACATTCAGGATTGATTTCCTTTAGGATGGACTGGTTGGATCTCCTTGCAGTCCAAGGGCCTCTCAAGAGTCTTCTCCAACACCACAGTTCAAAAGCATCAATTCTTTGGTGCTCAACTTTCTTTATAGTCCAACTCTCACATCCATATGTGACTACTTTGGCTTCTTAGTAAATATAAAAGTTATGTTTACACTATACTGTAGTCTATTATGTAATCTACATAAGCAAAAGGATTATATCTAAAAAGCAATGTACATATGTGCTAAGTTGCTTCAGTTGTGTTGACTCCTTGTGACCCCATGAACTGCAGCCTTCCAGGCTCCTCAGTCCTTGGGATTCTCCAGGCAAGAATACTGGATTGGGTTACCCTTTCCTCCTCCAGGGGATCTTCCCAACTCAGGGATCAAACCCATGTCTGCTGTGGCTCCTGCACTGCAGGCAGATTCTTTACCACTGAGCCACTAGGGAAGCCCAAAAAGCAGTGTACATACTTTAATTCAAAACAATAAAAATTGCTAACCATCATCTAAATCTTCAGTAAGTTATAATATTTTTGCAAAAATAACATCAAAAATTACTAATCACAGATCACTATAGCAAGTGTATTAATAATGAAAAGTTTGAAATATTGTGAGATTAGCAAAATATGACACAGAGACAGTGAGCAAATGCTTTTGGAGAAAGGATGCCAGTAGACTTGCAAACACGGGGTCACCACAAATCTTCAACTTGTAAAACATGAAATATCTGGAAAGCTCAACAAAGCAAGGCACAATAAAACAAGGTATGTCTGTAGTGAGTAAAAACATCAAGAATGGTAGTATTTACAAAGAACTTCTTTGCCTGTGGCAAATATTCAAATGCTATAGAATGCCAGCAAACACTACTGGGCAGTATTCATATAACACAGCACTCACATCTCTCAATCCTATGTAGAACCATGTCTCTAAATTTCCAATTTAAAAACTCATATTGCTTCCAAAACTTATTTCTTGGAATACCACTCGTAGGACGTTTAAAGCATTCTATGTATATAAATGTAATAACATTTATTTTATTTGTGTGACTCACTGTGAACACCAGCCAGCACCATAAATATTTACCTATAACATGGCAACATCTGCCAGTCAGACTGACCACTTAGATCGTGACCTCTTATCCCCTCTGTGCTCCTGTCCCCATTCCCAGAGATTCTGGTCAATCTTAACCTTTGATTCTTTGTATCCACATTCCCTGCCCCTGCTTTTGACCTGATCTCAGTGGAACTCTTCAAATCAGTAACATCTTTACATCAATGGCTATGTTTTAGTTCTCGCAGGAGAATTAGATAATTTTTCCAGGTTTCCTAATTTTTCAACAGATTTCTCTCAAGATTTAGAAATACACACCAACAGCCCAAAAACTATTAGGAAGGATTTCCCACATGGGTGTGCTACCCAAGTCTGATCCCTTCCAGAACTGACCAGGGCTACACTTGTGGACCCAGGCTGGGTAGAAGGCAGACATGATGGGGCCACATGGGACTGAGGTTCAGGAACCCTGTATTTTAATCCTGGTTGATCCACTAACTGTAGCTGTACAACCTGAAGTCAGTTTTCTAACTTGTCAGGGCCTTCGCTTGTATACCTAAAATAAAGCCTTCTTGTTTGTTTAAGAAAAACTGAAAGTATATAGGAGAAGAAATAACATTTTATGTCTCCAAGGCCTCAAGGTCACCATCAGGAAAATCTCCCAGATGGGAGGGAGGTCCTCACAAGCCTCCAGAGGAGAGTTGATGGCTGGTGCTCTCTCTCTTGTATCTTGCTGGGTGAGTTCCAGCCAGCTGTGCAGTTGGGAGTGCAGGCTGCAGCCAGCAGCACATCCCAGCACACCCAACTGGTTTATTTCCAACTTTCCTTTTCATTCAGACATTTTAGGATTCTTTGTGCTAAATCCAGACCACAAAGAACCTTATTTGTTAGTATATGAAATGATGATAAAGTAATAGTGAAAATGTCTATCATTAAGTTATGACCATCCTAGACAGCATATTAAAAGGCAGAGACATTACTTTGTCAATAAAGGTCTAGTCAAGGCTATGGTTTTTACAGTAGTCACGTATGGATGTGAGAGTTAGACTATAAAGAAAGCTGAGTGCTGGATAATTGATGCTTTTGAACTATGGTGTTGGAGAAGGCTCTTGAAAGGCCCTTGGACTGCAAGGAGATCCAACCAGTCCATCCTAAAGGAGACCAGTCCTGGGTGTTCATTGGAAGGACTAATGTTGAAGCTGAAACTCCAATATTTTGGTCACCTGATGCAAAGAACTGACACATCTGAAAAGCCCCTGATGCTGGGAAAGATTGAAGGCAGGAGGAGAAGGGGACAACAGAGGATGAGATGGTTGGATGACATCATCGACTTGATGGACATGAGTTTGATTGAACTCCGGGAGTTGGTGATGGACAGGGAGGCCTGGTGTGCTGCGGTTCATCGGGTCACAAAGCGTCGGACATGACTGAGAGACTAAACTGAACTGAAGTTAAAACCAACAACAGCTGTGATCACCTCAAATGTTATTGTGAATTCCATAGGCTGGGTGGTATGGGAAAGTGTTGTGTTTTTCTTCATAAAGCCAAAGGGGTTGGTGGTAACTATATTTCAGTGAAGATTAATATTAATATAATAATAAACATGTTAATTTGTATATGGTAGCAACAAGTGTTGTTTAATGTAATTAGGTACCGTTTCCTTTCTCTAGGTTTGTCGAGTTAACTTGTTTCAGTAGAAGGAGTCCGGAATAGTGCAGGAGAAGCTAGATTAGAAAAAGATGTTGGGAAAGAGCTATCTAGTTTTGTCACATACAAGTGTTTAGCTTACTATTAAACATTTACCATCCACAGAGGGATTAAAACTTCCTGGTGAACAGCCTCAATTTCACATACATATTACTGAAGCTGATTACACAAAATAGAGATACACATGTGCACGCATGCATGCATGCACCCAACCCCCCAACACACACACCCCCTACATTCCCCATCTAGCTGCTCTTTCTCATCCTTCCAATCTGAAGCATGCCTAGAGCCCCCAGGTTCACATCAGGTACTTCCAGGGTATTCCCTCAACACCTTGTCCTTTGCCCAACAGAGCATGAATCCCCAAAGGCTGTGTGTTCCCTGCGAGCACAGACCACATACTGTCCACTCCACAACTGTACTCTTACCATTAACCCCAGCGACTGACAAAGAGAATGATCTCAATACGTATTTACTGTGGGCCAGATGCTGAGCCAGACATAGCACAAAAAAATCTTATCCAGTCCTCTCAACAGCTTTATAGGATAGAGATTACATTCCAATTTATCTATGAAGCAACTGAGATCTAGAGATATTAAATAATTCATTGGTGATAACAAAGCTAGCAAGCCCCAGGGAGCTTACTGAGTTTTGAATATAGTTCACTGGCCATGTGAACATATTTGTTGCACTGACTCAAAGATACGAAGGACATATTCACTGGCTTTGAAGGGCTTTTTTGTTGCTGTTCAGTTGCCAAGTCATGTCTGACCTTGTGACCCCATAGACTGCAACTCAACAGGCTCCTCTGACCTTCACCATCTCTGGAATTTTCTCAAATTCATTGTCCATTGAGTTAGAGACACTATCTAACCATCTCATCCTCTATCACACCCTCTCCTTTAGCCTTCAGTCTTTCCCAGCATCAGGGTCTTTTCCAATGAGTTGGCTCTTCACATCACGTGGCCCAAGTATTGGAGATACAGCTTCAGCATCAGTCCTTCTAATAAATATTCAGGGTTGATTTCCTTTAGGATTAGCTGGTTTGATCTCCGTGCTGTGCAAGGGACCCTCAAGAGTCTTCTCTGGCACCACAATTCAACAGCTTCAATTCTTCGGCGCTCAGTCTTCCTTATGGTCCAGCTCTCACATCTGTACATGACTACTGAAAACACTATAACTTTGACTGTATGGACCTTTGTTGGCAAAGTGATGTCTCTGCTTTTAATGTGATGTCTAGGTTTGTCATAGTTTTCCTTCCAGGGAGCAAGCTTCTTTTAATTTCATGACTGCTGTCACCATCTGCAATGATTTTTGAGCCCAAGAAAATAAAATCTGCTTCTGCTTCTGCTTTTCCCCCTTCTATTTGCCATGAAGTGATGGGATCAGATACCATGATCTTAGTTTTTTGAATGTTGAGTTTTAAGTCATCTTTTTTTGCTCTCGTCTTTCACCCTCATCAAGAGGCTTTTCAGTTCTTCTTCATCTTCTGTCATTAGAATAGCATCATCTGCATATCTGAGGTTGTTGGTATTTTTCTTGGCAATCTTGATTCCAGTTTGTGTGTCATCCTGCCCAGCATTTCACATGATGAACTTTGCATAGAAGTTAAATAAGCAGGGTGATATACAGTCTTGTTATACTCTTTTCCCAACTTTGAACCAGTCAGTTGTTCCATGTCCAACTCTGTTGCTTCTTGATCTACATACAGGTTTCTTGGAAGACAAGTAAGGTGGTCTGGAACTCCCATTTCTTTAAGAATTTTCCACAATTTGTTGTGATCCACACAGTAAAAGGTTTTAGTGCAGTCAGTGAAGCAGAAGTAGATGCTTTTCTGGAATTCCTTTGCTTTCTCTATGATCCAACAAATATTGACAATTTGCTGTCTAGTTCCTCTGCCTTTTCTAAATCCAACTTGTACCTCTGGAAGTTCTCAGTTCATGTAGTGCTGAAGCCTAGCTTGAAGGATTTTGAGCATAACCTTACTAGCATGTGATATGAGCACAACTGTACAACATCCAACATCCACTGGATCATGGAAAAAGCAAGAGAGTTCCAGAAAACATCTATTTCTGTTTTATTAACTATGCCAAAGACTTTGACTGTGTGGATCACAATCAACTGTGGAAAATTCTGAAAGAGATGGGAATACCAGACCACCTAACCTGCCTCTTGAGAAATCTGTATGCAGGTCAGGAAGCAACAGTTAGAACTGGACATGGAACAACACACTGGTTCCAAATAGGAAAAGGAGTACGTCAAGGCTGTATACTGTCACCCTGTTTATTTAACCTATATGCAGAGTACATCATGAGAAATGCTGGACTAGAAGAAACACAAACTGGAATCAAGATTACTGGGAGAAATATCAATAACCTCAGATATGCAGATGATACCACCCTTATGGCAGAAAGTGAAGAAGAACTAAAGGGCCTCTTGATGAAAGTGAAAGAGGAAAGCGAAAAAGTTGGTTTAAAGCTCAACATTCAGAAAACAAAGATCATGGCATCCGGTCCTATCACTTCATGGGAAATAGATGGAGAAACAGTGGAAACAGTGTCAGACTTTATATTTTGGGGCTCCAAAAATCATTGCAGATGATGACTGCAGCCATGAAATTAAAAGACTCTCAGTCCTTGGAAGAAAAGTTACGACCAACCTAGATAGCATATTCAAAAGCAGAGACATTACTTTGCTGACTAAGGTCCGTCTAGTCAAGGCTATGGTTTTTCCTGTGGTCATGTATGGATGTGAGAGTTGGACTGTGAAGAAGGCTGAGCACTGAAGAATTGATGCTTTTGAACTGTGGTGTTGGAGAAGACTCTTGAGAGTCCCTTGGACTGGAAGGAGATCCAACCAGTCCATTCTAAAGGAGATTGGCCCTGGCATTTCTTTGGAGGGAATGATGCTGAAGCTGAAACTCCAGTACTTTGACCACCTCATGAGAAGAGTTGACTCATTGGAAAAGACCCTGATGCTGGGAGGGATTGGGAGCAGGAGGAGAAGGGGACGACAGAGGATGAGATGGCTGGATGGCATCATTGACTCGATGAACGTGAGTCTGAGTGAACTCCGGGAGATGGTGATGGACAGGGAGGCCTGGTGTGCTGCGATTCATGGGTTCGCAAAGAGTCGGACATGACTGAGTGAACTGAACTGAACTGATGTACAGAGATCCACTCAGCTGGCCTTGTTCTTAGTTACTGTGCCATGCTTCTTGTAAATCCATGTAGCTTTGGATTGGATTTCCCACTCATGAATTTGCTCTAGGACTCTCACATTCTAGGATGTTTGAAGTGTCCTTATGATGTGGCATGGCATGGTCCATATTCAAGGCTATTTATTTCATTCAATCGTCTGCATTTTATTGTGTCATCTTTGACCTGAAGCGACTGATCCAGGCCTCCCCTTGGGTCAGGCTTTTTCTCTGCTGTTTTGTAGCACATAGCTTTTAGGGATGTCGTTCTCCCTTGCTGACCATGATGGAACAGTGCAGGACTGAAGCAGGTGTCAGCATCTAGAATGGAGATGTTGGAAGTTAACAGGCTATTATAACTAATTAGATGTGGGTGGTAAGGAGAAGAATCTTTGTAAAAAGGTTTCAAGCTTAAGAGACTATGAGGAAATGGTGCCACCTATTATAAGCTGAGAGAAGGAAGAAGAAGGACTTAGTTTGGGGTAAAAGATATTGATCTTGAGCCTCCATGTCAGGTATGTATAGCAGGAATTTGTGGTTTTACACGGAAGCCTGAAATAGTCTTTTCTGGAGATGGAGACTGATGATTGCCAATGTTCTATGACTGGAAGGGATTTCAACTTAAAGGGAGGGGAAGGTGGCTTCGGGTGGAACCTTGCAGCCTGCTCACACAGTCAGATGCAAAGAGGGCAGGAGTCCTCGAAGGAGATGAAGCTAATTTTGTGAGAAAGAAAAGAGGAAAACAAGGTAAGGACTTTGTAAGAGAATCCAAAGGAAAAGACAGCGTCAAAAGCAAAAGGCCAATGTAAAGACTATAGAAAGCTTGAGCAGGAAGAGGGCCGTTGAGTCTAAAGATGACGGAAGTGCTGATCAGCTTAGAAGAACTGTTTCTGGAGAGGCCAGCCTAGTTTATCTTGGCGCCCTGGAGGAATCAGCTTTTCTTCAGGAGAGGGAGGACAAGAGCTTGGAATGCTATCCTAGTATGAATCTGCAACCAGCATGGGAGGCTCTGGAGAGTGAGGTATCACGTGGGTCGAGGAAAATGAAAGCAATGCATACTTAGCCTTGAGATAGAAAGCTCCCAGTTCTATAAAGTTAGTATTCTAAGCCAAATAAGTGAAGTCGCTCAGTCATGTCCAATTCTTTGCGACCCCATGGACTGTAGCCTACCAGGCTCCTCCGACCATGGTATTCTCCAGGAAAGAATACTGGAGTGGCTTGCCATTTCCTTCTCCAGGGAATCTTCCCGACCCAAGGATCTAACCCAGAGATAGAACCTCGGTCTTCCGCATTGGAGGCAGACGCTTTAACCTCTGAGCCACCAGTGGAACCTGCCAATTAAACACTAAGCCAAATAAAGAGCACAAAGATTTGAAGCCAAAATAGACATTGTAATGCTCTTGTAATATAAAGTTAACCACATACAGTTATTGTTATAATTTAATCTATTTATTTTAATCCAACAAATTGACACACTTCCAAGAATAAGCAAAAGCAGTTACACAAATTTGCATAAACTTAAGATCCAGGGCCAGAAAGGCTAGGCCCAAAGATTTCAGTTGGAAGGGACAAGGAATATAAATATTAACGATGAGTGAAAACTCTGTGATCTTAGCCTGAGATGCATTCCTTGGCCTTTTCACAACTAATAGAATCTCAGAGATGATGCAAATGCCAGGATACTGCAGCAGGCACGCACAGAAGCATCTGATTAGAAGTCTATACCACATACGTAGCTGATGACAGGCACCAAAATCAGCTGTGTTCATGCTATGACTTGAGAAAGCGTGGGCAGGGGTTTGAGGACTATAGGAAAAACACCAGCTTTTTCTCAATGTGGGGCAAGTGGAGGCCACATTGACACTTAACCTCTCAGGTTTAATTTTCCTCGAAAGAAAAACGAGGAGAGATTGGATGAGATTATCTCCTGTTCCCTTCCAGAAGTAAAACTCTGCAATTTTCTGACTCTAAGATTCATCTTCTTATAGCTATTAAAAAATTAAAAGTTCAAGATGTTTGCTGAGTTTTTAAATTTGAGAGTAAGATGGACTCTAGCGGTTTTGTAGGCAGAAAAACAGAGTGCTAGTCCTTAAAATTCTTGATTTTGCACCTCTATTGTTAAAAATATTGTTTGACCACAAACTTCACATGTATGCATATTTACTTATGTGGGATAAGTCATTTCAGTCATGCCTGACTCTGCAACCCTATGGACTGTAGCCCACCAGGCTCCTCTGTCCATGGGATACTCCAGGCAAGAATACTGGAATGGGTTGCCATGCCCTCCCCCAGGGGGTCTTCCTGACCCAGGGGTCAAACCCACGTCATAATGTCTCCTGAGTCTCCGGCATTTGCAGGAGGGTTCTTTTCCACTAGTGCCACCTGGGAAGCCCCTATGTATTTATAAGTTACACATATATACTGCTGGATTTATCTATACATTACAGAAGAGACACAAAAAATGAGAAAAGAATGACATAAGAATAAAAATAAATCTAAAGCAAACATCTAAGAATCCCTCCCTACCCTACATTTGAAAGTATTATTTTGTGTACTCCATGGAGTACGGTTTATTTAGACATAGGTATTTGCCACCTTGGGGCTTCCCAGGTGGTGCTATGGTAAAGAACCTGCCTGTCAATGTAGGAGAGACCCAGGTTGGACCCTGGTTTGGGAAGATCCCTGGAGTAGGAAACTGCAACCCACTCCTGTATTCTTGCCTGGAGAAGCCCATGGGCAGAGGAGCCTGGTGGGCTATAGTCCATGGGTTTGCAAAGAGTTGGACATGACTAAAGTGACTTTGCGTGCAGCATTTGCCACCTTGCACTAAAGACTTAGTAGTGTGGGAAATAACTTTCCCAGTCAGCAACTATTTTAACTGATAAGAAAGTCCTCCTAAAACCTAAGTACGTTACATTTGGAAATAAAAGAAAATTAATAAAACACAGCAATCCCTTGCTTTTCAAAAGGCAAACTCTTCCAGACAGTATATCTGAAAGTAATGTGGTGAATCTGATTTTTACCAAGCAA
Source organism: Nanger dama (assembly GCA_917880005.1). Lineage (NCBI taxonomy): Eukaryota > Metazoa > Chordata > Mammalia > Artiodactyla > Bovidae > Nanger > Nanger dama. The sequence continues at coordinate 47,946,795 of CAKJTW010000007.1, forward strand.
AGTCAATAGAAGAATTTGCATTTGAATGGAGCCACATTAATAATCAAAAATCTCCTCAAATCCTAGCTATTATACTTGATTGAAAATTATTGAATAAAGAGGTTTAGTATTATCACATCTGTGGTATAATAATTATTTTTAATCACCAGATGGGTCAATTCTGTGGGCGGTTGACCTGATTCCTAGACATTTCATTTCCTTGCTATCTTCTGTCAACACTGTGCTTGTCCTGGTGCTGTCGTCAGTCGCATCTCTGAATGTTTACATTTGAGATTTCAGATTATGTAGAATGGATTCACATTCTACTTTGTTCTAGATGAGGGCACTTATGGTGTCTGAGCTATCTGAACTGTAGGACTTCCCTGGTGGCTCAGATGGTAAAGAGTCCACCTGCAATGCAGGGAAACCAGGTTCTATCCCTGGGTTAGGAAGATCCCCTGGAGAAAGAAATAGCAACTCATTCCAGTATTCTTGCCTGTGAAATAACTTGCACAAAGGAGCCTGGCGGGCTACAGTCCATGGGCTCACAAAGAGTCAGACATGACTTAGTGATTAAACAACAATGATCTTCAAATCTTGTTCCCAATTCTCCTATCAGAACCAAGGGAGGCAAGAATGATTTTCCATCAACTGTAAATGGTAGAAAAAAGGCTAGGTTTACAGGTCATTTCTTTAAACAAAGCTAAATAACTTGACTCCGATAAGAAAAGCTGATTCATATCTACCACAGCAAACACAAGACACATCTCTGGAATGGCTTTAAAAAGCCACTAAACCTGTTGGCCTTTTACTCAAAAAAAAACAATAGTTTAAGATAAGCTCTTTTAAAAATATTGTCTTTAGTAAATATCATTCATTAAGAAAATACATAAATGTATTCATTAAAGTGATTGATTCTCTATATTAGGATTCATCCTCAAAGCATGTAACTCACTTGCTAGAAAACAGCATTGACAAGAAGGGCTGGCTCTGTTCTGGGACCCAGAATCCTGGGCCAAGGAGATGCAGGCTCAGCTCAGGAACCACCCAGACTTCTAATCATCCACACGGATACATTCTGACCTATTCTGGCCCATCCGTACGTACCTACTGTGGTCCATCTTTCTCATTCCTAATTGAGAGGGAAGATGAGAAAGGCTGGAGCAGCACAGCTGCTTTCGGCTGCAGTCAGGACTGATTGAGGAACTAAAGAGGGTAGCACCCCACACTTAACGTTTTCCAGACAAAATAATGTCTTCATTGTTCTATGGCACAGAACTCAAAGGTCTCACCTGAAGACCTGGCCAAGGATGCGGGCAGACTAAATGCAGACTAACTGCTCGGTGGGGGAACGTGCTGTATACTGTCTTTGGGTATTCGGCATCCATTTATATCTTACTTTCTGTCTCTCTCCCCTGTACGAAGGGTTACAGATAAAATTCTTATTTCCTATACTCCTCAGCAGCTAGGATTCTGGACGTATTATGATATGCACTTGGAAGAGATTCAGGAAGTAGATGGGAGCTGAAGGCTGTCTTTTTGCAAGAGTGGTGGCTGACATCTAAGCTCTGGACTCCACATTTCTCTGCCTAGTAAGCAGCTTCAAGTGTGGGAAGCAGCCATGTTTATGGCGACAAATGTATGAGTAGTAGCAGTAATTTCCTAAAATCTGGTTCACAGCTGACCTAGAAATCAAAACACGTGTGGGAATCCCTTGACTTATGCTTTTCTAGTCCTTCCAATTATTGTATGATCAAGTGGCTTTCTGTACTAAACTCCCTTTTCTGGAAACATCTAGAGTGGCTTCTGTTTCCTGCTTTAAATCCAGATAGAGACACAAAGACTTTTGACCCTGTGCATAGATAAGCTCTGAAGACCACTCTGTGCATTGGAGGGACCTTCTCTTGGGCACAAATACAAACCCACTGGTTTTCAGAGCAAAATGTCAGCTTTGCCACTTCAGTTAGGATATTAAAATCTTGCATGCATGTTCTCTATTACCTATTAAAAACAAATTTACAAAACGTATATCTGAGAAAAATATGTTAACTTTTCTTTCCTTTGATTCTTTGAGCTCTATTCCTATAATATAATTTCAGTTGAAGCTACTGAAAGCTAAATAAGGGTCTTTGAAGTAATGCATATATAAAAATCCGAGTGACCAATTTCTACTAGCATTTATTGCCAGAAAAGCATTTGTTTCTTTTGGTAATCTTGATAATAAGAATGATGTAACATACCACCCTTATGGCAGAAAGTGAAGGAGAACTAAAAAGCCTCTTGATGAAAGTGAAAGAGGAGAGTGAAAAGGTTGGCTTAAAGCTCAACATTCAGAAAACAAAGATCATGGCATCTGGTCCCATCACTTCATGGGGAAACAGTGGAAATAGTGTCAGACTATTTTTTTGGGCTTCAAAATCACTGCAGATGGTGATTGCAGCCATGAAATTAAAAGACGCTTACTCCTTGGAAGGAAAGTTATGACCAACCTAGATAGCATATTCAAAAGCAGAGACATTACTTTGCCAACAAAGGTCCGTCTAGTCAAGGCTATGGTTTTTCCAGTGGTCATGTATGGATGTGAGTTGGATTGTGAAGAAAGCTGAGCACCAAAGAATTAATGCTTCTGAACTGTGGTGTTGGAGAAGACTCTTGAGAATCCCTTGGACTGCAAGGAGATCCAACCAGTCCATCCTAAAGGAGATCAGTCCTGGGTGTTCTTTGGAAGGACTGATGCTAAAGCTGAAACTCCAGTACTTTGGCCACCTCATGCGAAGAGTTGACTCACTGGAAAAGACTCTGATGCTGGGAGGGATTAGGGGCAGGAGGAGAAGGGGACGACAGAGGATGAGATGGCTGGATGGCATCACTGACTCGATGGATGTTAGTTTAAGTGAACTCCAGGAGTTGGTAATGGACAGGGAGGCCTGGCGTGCTGCGATTCATGGGGTCGCAAAGAGTTGGACACGACTGAGCAACTGAACTGAACTGAACCCTCATTTTCTTCCCCTATCATTTTGCTCTCTCAAAAGCTCGAAGTCAAATTAGGTGTTAATTGTAGGACTCTTCCTGGAAAAATTATTTTTGTCCTCTGTCCTCTTGGTTTCTGATCATTTACCTCTATTTTTAACTATTGTACACATTAGGAAATGTGCACATGGAGTTTACTTAGAAACAAGGAATAACAGATACCTGTGCTATATGTGGGCTTCCCAGGTGGCGCTAGTGGTAAAGAACCCACCTGCCAATGCAGGAGATGTGATCCCTGGGTTCGATCCCTGAGTCAGGAAGATCCCCTGAAGGAGGGCATGGCAACCCACTCCAGTATTCTTGCCTGGAGAATCCCATGGATTGTGGAACCTGGTGGCCTATAGTCCATAGGGTTGCAAAGAGTATGTCACAATTGAGTGAGTGGGCACTCACATTGGCATGTATTATATATAAATAAAAGTAGGAAGCATTTCCTCCCTACTTTGTGTTAGTAACTGCTCTTAGCCTTAGTGCTGTTTTCATAAAGTCCAACAACATCATTTTATATTTCATAGGCATTGATACAAAGACCTCTTGGATGGTGTGTCTTGTACATGAAATAAAGAGTGCCAAGGAACTCTTTTGAAAAACAATTATTTTTGCAAGGCTTTACAATTCTTTAGTCCTAAAGCTGATTCACAAAACTATGAATCAAAGAAAGGCAAACAAGAGTACTATAAACAGCAAAGAGTTAACTTTAAAAGTATGAGTAAAACCAAACACAAAAATCCCTCTCAGCCTTTTTCTCTCTAATATTCTCCACACACAATTTCCTGTTAGTCTCTCTGACTTTTCTGAGAGATATTATTTTCCTTTCCAGTACCAATTTCAGCAGTGATGGCCTAAAAGTTTCTGGTGCCCCAAGTGAGACTAGATTATAGGACTCTGTATGGGGTCAAAGATAGGAGGGTTCTTAAGGATTTTTACCAACAAAATAAAAGCAGTGGGGTTTCACTTCATTTCAAGTAAAGATACCAATACAAGCAAATTCTCCTCTTGCCATATTGATAAAGAAGCAAAAGACTCCTCCTGTCACACTGGTGGGAGTGCCAATAACCTGAGTGGGGAAGTGGATTATGAGCTAGCGTGTTCTGTGAAATTCTCTCTTCTGATGTATATACACCAAGTTGAGAATGTGCACACACACATACAGATATTTGTGATCAAGAAAGAGACTTTAACTTAAAAAAAAAAAAACATGACCTTTAGTAGGTGCCCAGGAAGTGTAGCATAAACACAACACATTTCTGGGAAGGGTTCACCATCAATGGTAAGTTTACTTCCAGCTGTGATGAAAGGGATTAAACGATCATAAGAAGTGGAGGGTGAGCGGAAAGCAATGAGAAACAAGCTATCTCTTGCCGATTCTTTTCTTCTCGAAGGAGTCACGCTTTCTACAAGTTCCAGTGTCTTCTTGTTTGAGGACCAGTGTCGTGTTGCCAGAGGGCCTCGTAGTCTTCTTATATCTTTGTCTTAGTACATACTGTCTCGATCCAGGCAAGCTGCTTCTAACAATTGTTAGTAATCTCAGTCCTTGGATAGCTGCAATCTTGAAGGTGGGAGGAAGTAATTAGTGCTTTTCAGGATGTTGGAGAAATGCCACAGAATGTTTGTATTCATCTCCACTCCAGTGTCCCAAAAGCCAAACAGGAATTCCATGAACTAAGAAATGCTCCCATTACGCTTAACGGTAATCTTCTCAATTCCATAATAGGTAGAATCAACACTAATTCAGAGAAGCCTTGCTTGCTCTAGAAAACACTGTTTTACTTCTTCATACTAGGAGAAAATGCTGTTTAGGGCTTCTCTGGTGGCTCAAACGGCGAAGAATCCACGTGCAATGCAGGAGACCCAGGTTCGATCCTTGGGTCAGGAAGATCCATCCCCTGGAGAAGGGAATGGCAACCCACTCCAGTATTCTTGACTGGAGAATTCCATGGACAGAGGCGCCTGGCAGACTACGGTCCACAGGGTCACACAGAGTCAGACACGACTAAGCCAGTAACCCTTTCACTCTTTCTCCTTTTAGGGCTGTGACTAGAGGTTTTATCTGGCTGACCTCCCAGCCGGTACAGCCCAGACTTCGCAATTCATGTGAGAAACAGGGACAGCAATTGACTCTCACGTGACTATGAGGATTAAATAAAGTGATGCAAGTATTTAACCAAAGTACAGCACCAACTAAGACCTCATGAAGAATGAGCTTCTGAGGCAGCTTCAAGGACCACCTCCTGCTGCCTCCGATCTCCTTTTCAAGGTGTCTTGGATTTTGTTTGTAGATGCAGGCCTTGCTCGTTGCACTGCTGACTGGCTAGTTCTTCCCAAGTGTTATATTTTAAATTAAAGAGGGAATTCATGGGATAAATGGACAAAGCTAATTACTATCTTTTTACTGAATGAAGTCCTTTCATATCATCTGGCAGCTAAGGGTAATTTTATTACAAGATACTTTATTCTGGGACCATTAGACAATGCCAATCAGTTGTTAATTCTCCCATATGCTGTTCTGTTAATTAGTCTTATTTACTCAGGACTGAGATTAGGATTATGATTTGGATAATATTTATATTATTATACTTTAAGGATTTTCCCCACCAGTTTGTGTCTAATTTCAGGGCCAATTAGAATGTTCTTTGTTGATCAAACAAGGGGCTCCAACATTTCAGTAAACTACAACACAGACTCTCTTTAGAACTGACTCTAGACTAACTCTTGAAGAGAAACCATGCCAGAATCTGCTTCCTCAGTGTGCTCCATTTCTAATTACCTGCAGAATCCTTTCTACTCCAAATGGCCCCAAGCACCCAACAACAACGGCACTCCAAAGTAGTTTTTAATTTTTGGAAGTCAGAGTAGTGAAGTTCTTGTTATATCATGTAAAATGCTGCCCAGCTGTTTGCCAGAGAGGTTTCAAGGCAGCCTTTACGTTTTGGGTGGTTAATACCTGAAGCAAAATCAAGGAAAGAAACACGAAAGTTTTCTACTACTTGAAATTAATTATCTGTGTGGTAAGGCTTAAATATTCAGTTAAGCATTTCTGCCTTGTTCATCTCTCCATCTGCTGCTGCTGCTGCTGCTAAGTCGCTTCAGTTGTGTCCGACTCTGTGCAACTCCATAGACGGCAGCCCACCAGGCTCCCCCACCCCTGGGATTCTCCAGGCAAGAACAATGGAGTGGGTTGCCATTTCCTTCTCCAATGCATAAACATGAAAAGTGAAAGTGAAGTCGCTCAGTCGTGTCTGACTCTTAGCGACCCCATGGACTGTAGCCCAGCAGGCTCCTCCGCCCATGGGATTTTCCAGGCAAGAGGCTGGAGAGGGGTGCCATTGCCCTCTTCATCTCTCCATCTAGATGGGCATAATTCAAAACCTGAAGGCACGTTATTGTCAGTGGAATTTCAGGTACTATTTCCACAAGTGCTATGGAAGAGTGCACTATTTTTTTTAAATTGTATTTTTGTACAACAGAGCAGCTAAGAAATAAACCAGGAGTCAGTGAAATTTCACTTATATGAGAAAGTCCAAAGTGTTTTCATGTTTGGGTTAGGATAATTTCCATTTCTCTGAAAGTGAAAAACCTAAATTTCAATTTTCTTTATGTAGCTAATATCTTTATGTAAAGTATTTAAGGAAATTATAGGAACAAATCAGTCATTTTAATTTTCATTAATTGTTTTTTTTTTTTACATGAGCTATGCATTTTTTTATGTGTGTGTGGCATTATTAGTTTTAAAGTGGAAAAAGCTATGTTTTTAGCTTCAGTATCCGGCCAGGAGTTAACACATGGCAGGGTAACCATGCAATAATTCTGAGAATTTATCAGGTTGCAAAAAGTTGTGGAACTGATATTTTCATAAGATAGATACAGATTACAGACTCCTGTAGAACTTACAGATCGATATTATCAGGAAGGTTCTGAGTCACATAAAGAGAAAGTGTTAACCAAAGCAGCACAGAAATGTCTAGTTTTTCTCTTTTTGGTATACAGAATTAAACAAGGGATGGAGGCTATGTGGGCACAGACTTTCTCTACTTCCCCATAACCCACAGATAACAGTTTGTGGACAATATGAAATTTAACTGAAAACAAATATGAGTGATAATGATTCTTTACTTCTTATACCTTTGCTGAAACTCCGCTTAGAGTAAAACGGCTCAAATATTGACTTTGTAAAGTAACAGTGGCCACAGAACTGATGGCAATTAGGATTATGCCAAGTGTTGATAGATTTCAAGGATTATGCCACAAGTATGCCACTTTCACAGTAGGGCATGTCATGCCATACCATTTGAGTTGGATTTTAAATGTACTGTTTAAAATATTCAGAATCTCTTTTTGTCTGAATATGGGTTCTAAGAATGTCTCTGATTTGAACAAGAGATGGGTGAATAACATGGCTTAGAATGCTTACTTTGGAGCTGTTCTTTCTTTCTTTCTTTTTTTTTTTCATGTTTACTGCACATGAACACAATTTCTCATTGAAGTAGGTAGAGGGCTGAACATAATTTAGGTGAAATCTCACTGCTCATTTCTGTGGACACCGGTATCACCAAAGTATCAGTGCTCAGATGCATTTCCTGGGGAAAATAACCAGTGCCAAATAGGTCTTGGTTGGGAGGGAGTGGAGGGCCTAATTGAATTTGTTCCTGTGGCCTCCAGAAATCTCAGTCACCTGAGGTCTTAAGTGTTAACTTTTCCATTTTCTCTTTGAGAAATCAAACCTGAGAAGAACCAATTTAAAGATGCTTCTGTTAGCACTGATTTCTTTGGTGAAATGTATACGGTTTTCCAATCTAAAAGAGGCTGCCCAGCATGGAATTGGGTGGGAAGGTAAGGGAGAGCAGGGAAATTATTAGGTATGTCCTTCTGATCCTTCCTGAGTGTTGTGAAATAGTCACAGGCGAGCCTAGCAGAAAAACCTCAAATAATATACACAAATGCACAGAATCCAGAATATTATTTTTTCTGGTGTGTGTGAAAAAGGTATGTAACATGAAGTCACATAGTCTGCATAGTCACATAGCATTTAAAAAAAGGGGATTTCCCTGGTGGTCCAGTGGTTAAAACTCCATACTCCCAATGCAGGGGGCCCTGGGTTTGATCCCTCATCAGGGAACTAGATCCCACATGCCATAACTAAGACCCAACATAGCCAAAGAAATAAATATTAAAATAAAAATAAAAACCCTCCATAAACCGTACATCCTAAAGAATAAGCTGAAAATCAAATATATGGGAAAACTACAAATTAGTACAGATTTTCTAATTTATGTTTTCTATTTTTATCAGTTTCCAGGAGCATGAGGAGTCTGAGAATCCTTTAGTCAAACTTAGATGATGATCCATCACATACAAGCATGTTTTAATACCCTGAGCAGAGACATCACAAGGAGGACCAACTGCTTGGCATTGAGTCATTCCCACCTGATAATACTTTTTAAACACTCTCTGTGTGAAGCTCCACTGGGACTTTGTCAAAGGTCAGCTTTCTAGAGAAAGGAGGGAGGAGACTTTTTTTGTAGGGCAGGAGACTTAGGGAATTTAAATTCTAGAAAGTGCATATTGGCTAGGAATGTAAGATCGACTTGACTCCCCTGCTCTTCCTTCTTGCTTTTGCTCCTCAGCATCTCCCCCATCAGCACACGGCTGTCCGCCAACTGTCCCCGTTCCCAAACCAATCCTCACTGAGTCAGGGGTGAGAGTGCAGCTCTGTGGTGCTGTAAAGAGGCTCTGAGTCAACTGCACTTCTGGATGTAGGTCTGCGGGCCCTGACAGAGCTGTAATTGTTATCAACAGAGCTTCCTGGAACCCCCTGCCCACCAAACCACACACACCATGGTCACTGAACCTCCTTCCTGACCATTAGACCAGCTGCTGTTCCCGGGGCCCGGGGCCTCACTTGGACTCCATCTCAGCGTGCAAGGATACTGCTCAAGGACGCATTTCCTGTTGAAAACTGCCTGCCCTCTTGGCCTCCCCGTCCTCTAAACGACCAGGGTGCTCCATCTTTCCCATCCTGGTGGAATTTGTCACCTTGTACCTTATATTACAACTATTCAAATTTTAGAATGTCAGTTTGTTAGTGACATTACCATTTCTTCTTTGATTCCCACACAGAGCTACTAAGGAAGGAGCTAAAATTCTCCAAGTCTTCTCTGGGCCTAATCTGTGCCTTGCTCGAAGACAGGTACAGAAGAAATTTGCTGTCATGGCGTTCCTTCAGCCTCTGGTTCTTAAGCCTTGCTATGAGAAGGAAGCTGGCGTCACATGCAGAGTTTTAAGAAAATAATTAGTTGTTCGAATGCATCCTAAGCTCTGCAACCAGGGACCATCTTGGAGGAGTCAAGAGTGAGTAGATGATTGACAGCAGCAAAACAAACATTCATCCTGATGCTTTACTGTACTTTTAGGGAGGAAAAAAAATGAAGACACCTTAAAATTCACTGTGGTATTTAGGCGCTCATTCATTCACTCAATTTCCATTCACAGGTTAGTCATGAAAAATGATTATTTATCAGTTGGTATCATATAATGTATTAGCCACAAGTTTAGTTTGACACTTTAAGAATTCCAAGGGTTATTAAATGACTCCACCTGTGTTCCTTGTAAGACAGTTATTTTTCCTAGAATGGTGCATCTCAAACTTTAACAGGCATACAAATAATCTAGGTGGTCTGGTGAAAAGGCCAAGTTTAATTCCATTGGATGAGATGGAACCTGAGATTCTAAATTTCTGACAAGCTCCCAGATGATGCTGATCCCTGTTGGTTCATGGATCTTAGTGGTGTGACCCATGAACCAACAGGATCACCATCACCTAGAAGTTTATCAGAAATTTAGAATCTCAGGTTAGTCCCAGAGAAGACTTGGAGAATTTTAGCCCCTTCCTTAGCACTATGTGGGAATCAAAGATGAAATGGTATTGTCATTAAAAAACTTTCTAAAATTTGAACTGCAAGGAGATCCAACCAGTCCATTCTGAAGGAGATCAGCCCTGGGTGTTCTTTGGAAGGAATGACGCTAAAACTGAAACTCCAGTACTTTGGCCACCTCATGCGAAGAGCTGACTCATTGGAAAAGACTCTGATGCTGGGAGGGATTGGGGGCAGGAGGAGAAGGGGATGACAGAGAATGAGATGGCTGGATGGCATCACCAACTGGATGGACGTGAGTCTGAGTGAACTCCGGGAGTTGGTGATGGACAGGGAGGCCTGGCGTGCTGCAATTCATGGGGTCACAAAGAGTCGGACACGACTGAGCGACTGAACTGAACTGAACTGAACTGTATATAAGGTACAATGTAATAAACTACTAAGAGGGAAGGTGTTAGAGGAACTTTCTGCTGTGAGCAACTTTCCCTAGCAGTCTAACAGAGGAAGACCTGTGCACGATCTAGAGTCTTCCTTCCCACTGCAATGCCATGAACAAAACAGCACCAGCTCCTTGAGCATTTATAAAATGAAATAATATCAACTTTGGTTATCTTAAAGGAATTAAGATCATATGAGATGCATGTGAGTGCACTCAGCAAATAAAAAGCATCATGAATGGTGTTATAATGATAAGTACTAATTCCACACTTCAGTCGAAATGTAGAGTCCTGAATAATTAAAACTTCAGATGGGAAAAAGACAAAATGTTTTGTAACAGAGATGTCTCACTGGTCTTATTTCTTGACTGACAGCAGAGTTGGGTGGCTTCTGACACAGGGTGGTGCTTGGGTGAGAGAGTTTTCAGAAAGCTTTGCTGTGTGAGGGGTGGGAATGATTTTTCCTTTGTAAACAGGATAAACAGGATATCAAGAAACTAATTCACACAAAGGCTTTGGTGTTAAATTTTGAGTGTACATTGTTATCTCATTTGAGTTGCATACTCACCCTAGGTGTTGATATTATTTATTCCTATTTTTTATTGGAGGATAGTTGATTTACAATAATTTTTATAATTAAATTTGATTCAGTTTTAATTGAAGGATAGTGGCTTTACAATATTGTCTTGGCCTCTGCCATATATCAGCATGAATTGGCCACATACATACATCCTCTCCTTCTTGACTCTTCCTCCCATCTCCCACCCCATCCACCCTCTAGGTTGTCACAGAGCACTGGGTTGAGCTCCCTGTGTCGAAAAGCGGATCCCCACTGGCTATCTATGTTACATATGGTACTGTATGTGTTTCCATGATTCTCTCTCAGTTTTCATCCCACCCTCTCCCATTTTAAAGATAAGGATCCAAGAGCGCCAGGAAGGTAAGGACTATACTGTTTTGCCCATCAGCATACCCTCAGCAGTAGCACAATGCTGAAACAGAGTAGGCATTCTGAAATATTTGTTTAACGAATAAATTAGACTCAGAGAGACGAAGTGTCTTGCTTAAGGTCACGTTCAATTAAGTGGTAGAGCAAGGCGTTGTCCCAGATCCATTTGGCTTGACCCCTGGAGCTTCTCATTCAGCACATCTAAGCTGAGCCCAATTATTTGCATCTTTATTAATCATCCCATTGGATCCCTTTGACTCAATCACTTTTGAGCATGTATTTATTAACATGTAATATATGTCAGTCCCACTCTAGGTGCTGACAAGTAAATAAGATATCAGTAAAGAAACAGATTCCACACAAAGGTTTTGGTATTAAATGGACCCATCCGCAAACAAAACAGGCAAGAGCCTCTGGCCTTACAGAACTTAAGAGCTACAAGACATCAGGCCAACTTGAGAAGCTGCAGCACACCGTGATGATAAAAGGTTCTGTTTATTCAGTTAAAATTAGCTTCAAGGGGGATTTCACTCATCTCTTCACCATATTTGCTGTGAGAGCTAAGAGCACTCTGGTCAGATGAAAGCAAATACAAAAGGTCTTCTTTTGATAAGGGGACAGGCTTTTGGGATGTGTGTGTGTGTACCTGTTTGGCATCCCTGGCTCTTGGCACTAAATGCCATGAACACCCTCTCACCCTCATTGGGACAACTGAAAATGCCCAGTTCCCCTCTCCTGTTGAGAACTGCTGTAGGGACTGAAGGAGAAAAGTGCTGGTGGAGGAAGATCTGGCTGAGCCTCTGAAGACCTTTCAGCCCCTCAAGGATTTTTTGATTCCCCTTTCTGGGGATCAGGCTCTTTAATTATGTGGAGGTAATTTTTCAAGACAATGTTGTATTTTAATTATCTGTAAAGCTCCCACAGACCATCATTTAAGATTTCTGAATCGTTGCATCGAAGGGTCTTGATTGCTACCATTTAGCATGCATTGCCTCCCTCCCCTACTCTCCTTTTCAAATGGATGAATAGAAATTTCAGACAGGTGAAAGAAGTGGGCAAATGATACCCTATGTTTTAAAAGTCTGCTACTTAAAACCCTGTAGTTACTTATTCGTTTAAATGAGTAACCTGCATAATTGTCATATTTTAAGCCCTTAAAAATCTGTTTTTGCAATGGAAATCTTCATGCAATCAGTATAATCAATTGCAAAATTAATAAACCTGGCTGATCTGCAACAGCATTTTTACTTTGAGAAATGCGGGGGAAAATACCTCCGTGTGTGGTTTAGACCTGGAAGATTTTTGTAACAAATTCGGAACTGTATGGCCTTACTTTGAAGTTGCTGATGATGCTCATTTTTCTGTCATTTTCTTAAGTGTTTTCGGTGCTAAACGGAGCTTTTAAAATGGACAGAAGGCAGCAATTTAGGGAAGCTCTTTCAGTGGGTTGTGGGGGCCAGGGGGACCAATTTCTGAAAGAACTTTGCATAAGATTTTATAAAATTTCATAATGTTAACTATTCCTTGTTTTAGAAAAATAACAAAGCTAGTTACACATTCATGGAAACATGGATGTAATGGAAAATCAACAGTTCATCTCAAGATTTTCATACTGTTAGATAAGAGGTATGCTTCATTCATTGTCATAATATCAGGAACAAAGTTGTTAATGTAGGTGCTATACACCAACATAGAAAATTCAGATGTGATTTCCTACTTGGAATCTAAGAAAGCATTTGGTGGAGTTTGTGCCAGGTGAGTAGCAACTCATACTGCTCTAAGAAAAGCAATTAGCTACTGAAAAATATCTCTATTTAAATAGTCCCAATATAACCATTGCCGAAATATATTTGTCTGGAAGGCATTATCCAAGTCCTATGAGAGGTGATGACAAAAAGGAGGCAAGGAAGATGATTTTAGCCCTTCCAAGGCATTGTTTGTTTGTGAATATTAATTTTTGTTGCCTGATGTAAAGCAAACCAGGTGTCCCTCCACAGTCTTGTTCTCCTGAATTTTGCTAGCTGGCTCTCACATGCTACTGGAGTGCCTACCCTGGAATAGGTCTAGCCTGCTTGAAGCCATCCTAGAGAAGCTAAGTTCAATTATTTCTGATAGTCCACATCTCGTCTGAAATCAAAGTGTGCAGAAAACTTTAGACACCTGTTCCACAATATATATCTAAACTTGGTCAAATGATATTTTTAAAGGTCTTTTTAAATCCAAGTAACAGCAAAGCATGATATCCAAATGGAGAACACTTGGTTGATTTTTAAAATGGTTTTCATTTACTTTTAGCCACTTTCTAAGTGAAAGTAATACAGCTAAAAGGGAGGGGTACATTTTCTGTTCCTAACCAGCCTCAATTTTATTTAGCATCGCACAGAACTGCCTCCAGTTTAAGTTCTGTTAATGAAAAGTTGAGTGGTGTAAGACAAACTCAGGAGTAGTTTGCTCTGGAAAACCTAAGTCAAAATTGGTTACATCCACAAAAGAGTTTTCATTTTGCTTGGTTAGGGAAAGAAAGAAAGAAAATTAATAGTTCAAGCCCCAAGCTCAACTGCTAATATTAACATTCTAAAAGTGGTAATTATCTAAGTAGAAATTGGCAATAAATATGTATGTAATCATGATATATTTTATATAGTTGAAATCTAATGCTGAATTATTTTTGTATTTAATGCCAAGCAAGAAACATGGTAAATGAACAGAGAGCACTTTTTGAAAATACAGCCTTGTGGATTAAAAAAAAAAAAATCTGTTCATACTATTGGAAATGTGAAGGTAAAAGTGAGGTTTTTTTAACTTCACAGTTTTCGTTTTCCTCTATTTCTTTCATGTCCTTGAAAGCAGACTGTTTTCTCATTAACAGTGAAGACACGGGACACAATGAAATATAAGTGCTATGTAAAGACATATCCTCATTTAACAACTAGCTGCTATAAAAGTAAATTATACCATATGACTCAGGGAAGTTGTTAATAATCCTGCTTTGTTTACACTGTGCTTAGAAAGCAACATAGCTTAATGAGATCGGATATTAAGCTAACGGTATATCTTGGAGTCATAATGTTTTCAAGCTCTGCCAAAACCGTAGGCAGATTGAATGTGGGTAGTTTGTACTGATAGTGTTTTTAAAAGAGGGAATGAATAAGGCGCTGCTTGGTATAGGAGTTATGCGTTTGTCACCTACAGTAAAGAGTGTTAAGTGCACACAAATTACCGAGCTGCTTTGAAAGGACACAAATATCATAAATGGGGAAAAATTCAAGAACCATGGAGGCATTTTTACTTAAGAACTATGAATAATATCCATCATCATAAAAACATAGAAAGAAAGTCCACCATAAGTGACCAAGCATCCAAAAAACCATGTGGTCATATTCTAAAGCAGGTGAACGTGTTTAGAATTCCCATTTCCTACAAAATAAAATGTCTTCCTGCTCCCTGAGCTTTTTGGATGAATTGGTTAAAATGAAGTTATTCATTTTTATAATTATTCATTTTTACAATTCAGAGAAACATTATACTTCTCAATCTTGGAGTTGCTCACTTGATGTTTAAAATAAACGTGATATTCAAGTAGATAACACACACTCCCATCTACCCTTCATTAAGGGCATGACAACTGTTAAAATGCCAGACCAGTTTCTTGTTGTCTTTATAAAAACGAGAAGGTAAAGGTTACTGGCTGTAATTTCAGTTGTTATAAACTGGGATTTCTTTAACATATAGCATTTAATCAGATCACAGTCAGCAAGCACGGCAGAATATCTAACAGCAGATTCTTTACAGAATTTTTACAGGTTTGATTTCTGCTTCTTCAAAATCAGCTTGGCGTTATCTCTCTCTCTCTTTACACTCAAGCTTTGCAAAGTGCCAAAAATAAAAATAAATAAATAAAAGAAGCAATCCCAAACACCCACTTTGCCAAATTAGTGAGAAGGCAGGATCTGTGAAGTGTAGGAATTATCCCTTTGCACAGGAGAACACGTCAGCTGTAAGCACGCAGCTGCCATGTCAAGCAAATGCACTTTTTCTAAAGCAAGGTACAGCATGTGTCAGTACATTCAGCTTTACATAAAAATAAATACATTCCAAAATCAGTAAGACAAGGCCAACAAGAAAAATTTTTGCAAAGCTTATTGCTAGCTATCGAGGAGAATGACGTGATGCTATTTTGTCCTTGCATCCAGAAAGTGACAGAATTTCTAGGGATGGACAGCATGTGCACAATATAATTGAAAGTGGATCTAGATCCAGAAAGGCATTGCCTACCTTGAAGATGACGCTGCCAGATAAGTATAAACTGGAAAAATCTGGTGCTGTAAGATGTGTGTGTAGGTTATTAGGCCATATTATCTCCCAAGTTTTCTATGAAACTAACTCAAGTTAACAATTTTTCTTTCTGACCTAGGCTCAGAGTCACACAGACTTCTACCACATTTTATTGATTTCAGGGAAAGAGGATACTTAGGTTCCACTTCTTGATGTGGGAATGATAAGGTTTAGAAGATCCTGTAGGAACAGAGATATTCATCTTTGGAAAATACTGCCAGTGTCTTTTTACTCTGAAAAGGTAATTTTTGCAAACCTGTGGATGGTGATATTTTGAGTAAAAGTACACTTTGTTAGTAGATAACTGAGGATGAATTGTTACAGTAAAAATTAAAATAATAAGAGAAATCTAGCAGCCTCTTGACTCCTGAGGCAAGATCTGTTATTTGTTAGTGATATCTCTGTTCCATGGGGCTTCTGGTAGCTCAGTGAGTAAAGAATCTGCTTGCGGTGCAGGAGACCCAAGTTCGATCCCTGGGTCGGGAAGATCCCCTGCAGAAGGAAACGGCAAACCACTCCGGTGTCCTTGTCTGGAAAATGCTAGGGACCGAGGAGCCTGGTGGGCTTCAGTCCATGGGGTCGCAAAAAGTCAGGCACAAATGAGCAACTAACACCTCTATTCCGTAGAAATTTGAGTACTTTCCCTCATCATTAGTAGGTCTTTACTATTTCTTCTACCTCAGATCTGCCAGTAGGTCTGAAATTATACACTTAGTTGAAACAGAGATTCACTTTGAACACAAAGATTCAACAACAGTGGGGATAATAGAAATGTAAAGGCCATTTGGCTTTGTTAGGCGAGGAAAGAGGGGAAAACCTGTTGACACTCAGTTGATAGAGGGGACAAACTATCTTATGCAGTCTGGTAATCTCTCTTGGTGTAATGCCCCCTTCTGTGAAACATAAAGGAGCCCTCCTGACAAAACGGTGAAGCGAAGCTAAGAAAAATACTTGGGAAACAATTTGCAAGTACATGGCTCTAGCTGAATGCCAACTGGAAAATGCAGTTATAGCTCTTGGACTGGCTTGCCTACATGTCTGTGGTACGGACTTTGTCTTTGGACCGTGGGCCCATCAGTGGGACACTTGCTTTCAATGTTTTCTTCCTTTGGTGGGGGTGGGCTTCTGCTTAGCCATCCATATTCCTACCTGGTCTTCTCTAGCATCAGAATGCCCTTGCTTAATATCTGGCAGTGTGAGAGAAACCCTTACTAAGAGAAACAAAATACTCTGAATTTTTTGACATTTTGGTCCTTAACAGCAAATTTTCACTAAGTGAGAAAAAGAAGTCTGATCACAAAGGTCTGCAAAGCCTCCTGGGCAAATGCTTAGAGATCTGATAGAAACTTTAGAACCTGCAGTACATAGGCACTCGCATACTTGAAAGCAGAAGCAAGAATGTGGTAGTGGAAGAGGAATGTTCAGTCCCCCATCTGAAGCCTACCTTAAGAGGGTAAACCAAAAAGACAAAGATTGTTTCACTACTTGGCAGTGAAAGCTCATCCTCTGCAAAAGGATTTGGTGGTGCCCAATGAAAGGGCTCACTGATCATAGTACTGCAGAGTATCTGAGTTGGAACTCATCTCTTAAAGATCATTAGGGCTGGCAAACTGAAGCTGTTTTGAATGTGATCTTCTGAGATGAGCATTGCTTTGAAATCCAAATCTATGACATTTATAGCAAGGCTTGAGAGATAGGTTGTGGTCAGCTTCATGTTACAAGGATAAGAAAGGGAATACTTTTTAGTGTTTGGATAAAGATTTTCGACACTCTCAGCTACCTTTCCATTCCAATTAAATACTTCCTGATTTTACAATATTTGAAAGGACTCAAACCCCAACTGATCTTTAAAAAAGCAGATTAGAGATATAGCAATTATTCCTCAGATAAGAAAAATGTCTAACAGTCCTTTAAGTCAAATTATTTACCTGCAAGAGGCTCACCTGTGTGGCAAGCGCAGCTTGGTGCTTTTGTAAAGCCCTCTAACTCTCTTCTAAAAGAAGCCGTATTTAAGTAATCATCCATTTATACCATTTATATCGGCAGATAACTGCACACCAAGCAACACTTTGTACTTCTCTGAGAAAATTTGAAAGAAACAGATTTTCCTAAAATGGGATTTCAGTGATATTTTGAGTTAAACACAGTTCTTCTATTGTTTCTATAATTTAGAGTCTTTACTACCAGTGAGCAAAGAAAAGCAATGATTCTAGAGACTTTCATAAGGCAGGTAATATAGATGGTATTCACTCGCTTTCATTGCTCCTAGTGAAAAACTTCCACTGGGTTAATTAGTCTCAGAAAAAAACTTTTCAACTGTGTATTACACTGTTGAAAACTGGGCATAAGAACAAGTAAGCTACTCCTTGAATAAATAGAATTTCATGGATTCAAGATGCAGCAAGGAGGCAAAACCCCAGACTGAAAAACTGAGTTTTTCTGGATAGAAAATTGATACAAAATTGAAACCAAAACCCTGCCTGATTTTTACTTAGCAATTGCTTACTGTGGTTTCTCAATGCAGCTTTGTATAAACAGATTAACTTTGTTTTCTAAGTGTTTCCAAAGAGCCAGTAGTGCTTCTGCCCAGCCCTCAAAAACCAACAAACTCTTCCAAAAGCTCCAACACCTGTTGCTGAAATTCTACCACACAGTGGCCTTCATCTCCTATGCCAACAGATGTGAAGATGCCCAGAGGTACCTCAGATGTTTGTGCTTCTGAGTCTCCGGGGGCACCAGGAAGGGAGGGAAAATGATTCCGGAATTCCAAAGGTCACTGCTGGATCAAAATAATGAAAATTGCCCACATGTTGGAAAAAACTCTGATGTGATTACTGGAAAGTCTGGCAATCAGACCAAGAAGAACTAACTGGGCTAGAGTTTCATTTACACTTGAAAAAAAGGGGGAGAGAGGAGAGAGAGAGAGAGAGAGAGAGAAAGGGAAAGAGAGAGAGAGACAAAGCAAAGATAGGTATGCCAGATTGAAAGAGAAATAGTTATTATGTTCTTTAGCCTTCAGGCTACCACAATTAAATTCAAACAAAAAAAATGGAGGAAATCTTTACCTGCGCCAAAAGGGATCAAGTGTGAACTATCACACTTACATAATAGTTCATATCTGAAAATAAATTTAAGAATTTAAGTGATTAAACAGAATGAAAATGAGTTTTTTTCTTTTACAATGAAGGAGACTACAATATATATTTGACTTTCTTTCAAGGCACTTTATTGTGCCTTATAATCATTTCCTTATAAATATTTTATTGTAAGATCAGCTTTCCTTTCTAATGTATATTTCTCACTACTTTTTTACTTGACAGTACTGGAACTCTGCATGGTGATGCTAACACGATTATATATAAAAGATGCACTTTCTTCATAAAATAAACTTGATGGCTATATGTCACAATCTCTGCTTTGAAATCTTTTTACTCTGGGTTATGTAGGAGGTAACCTGGAGGCACTGTGGGGTAGTGCCCACGGGGTTTGGCGGCTCTAATTCCAGTTGTATAGTCTTGGGTGCAAGCTTTCCTGTATGCTTTATTTCCTCACTTAACAAGAGAATAGGCCCCTGAGAAGCATCTGGCTAGTGTATGCACTGTGCTTATACCGGGACTGCCATCCTACACTTACAGAGATTTTAGGCGATTTCACTTCCGTGTGTCCCATTCTAGAATAGAAGGATGCACTGGAGAAGCCCATGAATGGCCACTAACTGAGTCCTGAGGGTGGGGTGAGGTGAGGGAGGGAAAGTCAGGGAATACTATTCAGAAGATAAGACTGAGACCAGAGGCTGTAGGAGGAGTTAGCCAGCAGAAGAGCAGGGAGGGGCTGTGGAAAAAGAGCTTTAGACAGAGACAATAACTTATGTGAAGACCTAGAGGCAGTTAAGAGTTTTGTCAAGAGCTAGAATCTTTGGAGATGAATTGCAAAAATGATAAACTTGTGAACAGTATCTATAGCATTTATCAATGGTTCTCATTCAGCTTTCTTTTTCTTTTTTTTTTTTTTTTAGTCCAAACGTTTCATGGAAAAGCAAATGGGTGATGGCCTAAGGCTTTGCTTAAAGTGACAAGTGGAAACTTCTTGGACAACACCAGCATTCCTGAAGCTAGTGAGGATGCACAGCCCAGGCTTCCTACTATCTGGTGCATTTTACCAAACAAGCACATATTTTAGGGTGAGGCTTCTAGATTTTTAATTTGCGTAAAGAATTTCCTGGGGTTTTTGTTAGATTACTGATTCTGATTCAGTCTGGGTGGGTCTAAGACTGGGTGCTAAGGCTTCTCAGGTGGTGCTCAGGGTAAAGAATCTACCTGCCAGTGCAGGAGGCATATGAGATGAGGGTTCGATCCCTGGATTTAGAAGGTCCCTCAGAGGAGGGCATGACAACCCAAATCCAGTATTCTTGCCTGGAGAATCCCATGGACAGAGGAGCCTTGCAGGCTACAGTCCATAGGATTACAAAGAGTTGGGCATGACTGAAGTGACTTGTCATGCATGCACACACAGACTGGGTGCAGAATTCTGGTTCCGAGACTCTGGGTGGGCCTAAGAGCCTCCATTTAAAGTTCCCGGGTGATGCTGATCCCTGTGATCGAGGACCTCACTTTAAATAGTAAGGTCTTAAAGCACTTAAAGTGAAAGTGTTAGTCACTCAGCTGTCTGACTCTGACCCCCAGGGGATCTTTCCTACCCACTGCAGGCAGATTCTTTACCTTCTGAGCCACCAGAGAAGCCCCTTTAAAGCACTTAAGGAAGGCGCAAATAAGGGAGATCAATGTACTGAAAGTTTCAGTATTTTGAACAATTTACTTAAAATACATTCTGTCATTCTCTCTTGCTGACACACACAGAGACCTAAGTTCATCCTGTGGACTTAAGTTCATCCTGCAGACTATACACAAATGTATAACAACTAGCCAACCAATAGAGAATATAGTAACTTTTCTGGTTATTATCCATCTATAAATGGGTTAAACACATATCCTGTCGACTGCTACCCTTTTTAATATTTATGCACCTACTCTTTTTTTTCTGCTGTGTTCTAGTATCTTAGTGATATAGCAGAGGAATGTATTTAAATATATGTTGCCTTTAAAGTACCTTTATCTTCACAAGCGAAGGTTCAAGGTGCACCAGTATGTCATTTCTTCAGAAAACATATCCTAATACACTCCAGAACACTGAATTCACAGAAGCTTCCCCATAGGGCTGTGAACTTTCATTGGCTTACTTACCCCTCTCTGGCACACACACATTATTAAGGCTTTGAGATTCTTTCTTTTTCCCATTTGTCAGATCCAGTCAGTATACTGTCCTCAGATAATGGACTGGGGTGATGTTCCAATTCAGTCAAGGCCCCTGTGAGTATGACTGAGATATCTGGGTATTTAAAGCTATCAGCCTTGCCTGTGTTTGTCCAAATATTCACTCTCCCCAACCCCAATAATGAGAGCTCTATTCCTTCCCAACTAGTCTCCCATCTTAGCAAAAGAGATCTGGTGGCTTGGTATATATAAATGAAATTGCAATTCCAGCTCTTACTAGCAAGCCCTGCCCTGATTCTCAGCCATGTCTGCCTTTCAGCTACAGGAGATGAGGAAATTATACAGCACCACAGAGACTTTCTGGTTCTCTACAACTGCCTTGGGTTGGAAATTCAAGACTTTATGTTTATCATTTTTTTACATACACTCTCCAGAGCAGCTATAAGTTGTCATTTCCCCACTCCTAACATCCTAGTAATCACTAAAGTTACCATAGCAATTAAATGTCACAGCCATGTTTCCCATTAGTGCCTTAATCTTTATCTTTACTTGTGGCCACCATTGGTGATAATCTGGGTGACTGTGATGCTGTGCTGAGGATTACCAGTGTTTTCTATTTCTCTGGCACTCTGTACACTCTTCAGATAGGAGCGACTCCATCTCAGAATCCAATTCTGAGGGTCTGTTTGTCATGCCCCATGAAGTGAAGTGAAGTAGCTCAGTCGTGTCCACCTTGTAGCGACGCCATGGACTGCAGCCTACCAAGCTCCTCCATCCATGGGATTTTCCAGGCAAGAGTACTGGAGTGGGGTGCCATTTCCTTCTCCAGGGGATCTTCCTGACCCAGGGATTGAACCTGGGTCTCCTGCATTGTAGACAGACGCTTTACCCTCTGAGCCACCAGGAAAGTTCATGCCCCATACCTGGTACCAATTACTTCCTCGGTCAGAGTCCCAGCAGCAAGCACAGCTCACACGTGAGGCCTAATGATAGTTTAAAACAGGACTAATCCAGTTGCCCCCAGAAATGCCCATCAATCTGTGCTGGCTGCAAAGAACCAACAGTTTCTTTTATTTCACAGGTAAGTTTTATAAGCCATCTAGAATTCACTTCTGTATATCATACACATTCATTTCTCTCCATAGAATATACCATGAATCTTCCTAAAAATCGTCACTGATTTGTGAAGCCACCTTTATCATGTATCAACTTTCCATTCATTCAGATGTCTGTTTCTAGGCTCTGCATTTCATTCCATCGGTCTATTCGTATGTTGCTTTTGCTATTCTGGCTATGCAGTGTGCCTGAATACCTGGTAGGTGATTCAGTCACCTATATACAGATGACTATATATAGTGTATGTATAGTGTACATATGTATCTATATATATACATTTATATTCATGTCAGATTCAGTTTTATTAAGATTTTCACACAATCCTTCATGCTCAATTACCAACAGATGATTTTAAACTATCATCTAGGGAGGGTAAAGGGTTATCTTTATGACTTCGTTTTGCTGAGCAAGGTATAAACCACAAAGATAAGCTGAATTACTCATTGGTCACCTGTGATTTTCCTTCTCCACCCTTTCCTACACAGTGCTCCATCTTTCCTTTCAATACGGGCTGAATTGTGTCCTCCTCCACTCTCACCTCACCAACCACCACGCCCCGCCCAAATCCATATGTTGAAGTCCCAATCACCGGTACCTCTAAATGTGATATATTTGGAGATAGGATCTTCAAAGAGGCAATTAAGTTAAAACAATGTCATTAAGATGAGCCCTAATCCAGTATCACTGCTGCCCTTACCTTATATGAAGAGTAAATTTGGACAGAGAAATGTGGAGACGAAAGACAAAATTCGGACACAGGGAGAAGCTGGCCATCTACAAACCAAGGAGAGTAGCCTCAGAAGGCATCAAAGCAGTTGACACCTTGATCTTGGACTTCTAGTCTCCAAAGTCATGAGAAAATAAAGCCACTCAGTCTGTAGTACTTTGCCACGGCAGCTCGAGCAAACTAAAACAACCAGGTATTGAAAGAACTTCAACTTAAAGAGGTGCACCAAACTTGAGCTGAGTTCTATGCCCATATACCTTAATCTTGCCCTGTCCAAATCTATGGTTCTAATTTTGGTCTTTTTTCTGAGGAGTAGACTTGCCTATTAACCAGGGTTTTGTCATTCCTTTGTAGATATCTATCTAGCACCTGGAGCTCAAGTTCTCCAAAGTTAAGTCCTGATGTTTTCCTTCAGTTCTGCTCTTCTCTGGTTGTCTCTGTCTTAGAACAGCCATGGAGAGGCCCAAGGGTCACCCTAGGCTACTGCCCCAGCCTTCCTATTGAATACACATCAGTAGTCAGTTTATCCTACACTGGATCTTTCCCCAGGGTGTGACGGCTGTTATTTCCTTCACAGGGGAAGTGTGATTGGTGCTGGAAGAGCAAGAGCCTGAGCAGAGTGTGAGACAGGACTTGGCTCTGCTCCCTGCCTGTTGCTGCCCTGACAGGGGCAGGGTCTGCACCCCAGCCATTGGACCGGAAGCCCTGAGGGATGACTGGATCAGGCTCTGTTGCCCTCGAGTGCATGCTCTGCCCCAAGGAGGCAACGACTATAGCAAGTGAGGCCCTTGTGCTCAGAGAACCTATCACTGCCTGTGTAGGCAGCTGTGGATCAGTTCAGAAGCAGCCCAAGGTCACATCCCTTCTTCGGTGGTGCTTGTCCCAGATCTAGTGCAGAGCTGTGGTATGGAGTAGGCTGGGGCTGGGCTGGAGGCATGGTGGCTGTAGAAACTGAGCTGGCTGTGCCTCTGCCAGAGATCTGGATGGTCTCCATGGCAGTCTTGTCCCAGTACCTGTCTGCCCCGGATCTAGCACTAAGTTGCAGTATGAAGTTGGGGGAGCTGGGGTGCTGTTGCTGGGAGAGGGACCACTGTGTGCTCCAGTGGGCATGGACACTGGCAACT
Source organism: Nanger dama (assembly GCA_917880005.1). Classification (NCBI taxonomy): domain Eukaryota; kingdom Metazoa; phylum Chordata; class Mammalia; order Artiodactyla; family Bovidae; genus Nanger; species Nanger dama. The sequence goes on from CAKJTW010000007.1 coordinate 47,970,634, forward strand.
GCCACCCACCTGGATCACAGTGCAGATGCCCTGGTCTGTCTCTGCATAACTGGACTGAGTCGTTTCCCAGGTCTCAGATCTTGGAGCAGGCTGTGGTGTGGAGTGAGTGCGCCTTCAGTGATCACCCTGTTCCGAACAGGAAGTGCATTGAGTCAGCTGCTTCCAGAATAAGGCTCTGGCTGCTTTTATTGTTGGCAAGCCAGCACACGCACACTCCTCGTGCATGGAGTCTGGGCTTCACCAGCCCTTCTGTCTGTCCCAGTGGTCCTCTAGCAGTCAAGGAGGCTTGTCTCCTCCACACAGGGAGCCAGGACTGTGATGTGCAGGTTGTGGCTTGACATGTTGACTCCTCAGGGTGAGGGCCCACCTATATGAAACTTCTCTTCCTTACAGATCCTTTGCAGGGGTGCAGCTGCCGACCTGATATCTCTTTTCTGTCCTATCCGATAACAGGAAGTTTGTTCTTGCAACTTTGGCTGTTGAGGAGTTCTTCTGCAGATTTGGTTAGTTTTCTGTGAGACTCATTCCACGTGTAGATATATGTTTGATGTGTTTGTCAAGGGGACATGGGGTTCCATGTCCTCTTACTCCACCATCTTGATTTATGATTCTATTATTTAAATTATAAAGTTCTAATTCCTTAGCAAGGCATTCACAGTCTTTGATAATCTGGTCCAATCACGTCAACATTTTTATTACCACATCTCCCTCTTCCAAGCACCCTTTACTCTTGCCACAACAATAGATTTTTTTCACATCTTCCAGTACAAAACATATTCTCACACTTAGGTGTTTTGATCTCTGCCTGTGATGCCTTTCATTCCCTATTTTACTGTTAAACTCCATACATCCTCTGGGGCCAAATAAATAGACGCTTTTTCCAATAAACTGCCCTTGGAAATTGGTACTCCCAATTGTGATTGGTGGTTTCATATTTTGCACCGCCAGTTGCACATTTTGAATCCTATTTCTTTCATATTTATTATATTTGTTTAGTTTGGTACCTCTGGCCCTTTCAAGGAAGTAGGAAGCGTATAGGGCTTTGTACACTGTAGGGGATCTTTAAATAAGCTGAAAGAGTATAAGAGTTTGCCAAGTATCAATTCTATATGAGTTTCAAGTTTGAAAACATGTTACCATTTAATTAACTTTAGTTTACTTATTTTGTGGAAAATATGACTTTCTCACTTATAGACCCAAAGGCTCATTTCTCTTTTGGCTGTAAAGCGGCTGTTAGAAAATGCTATGAAAAATGAAGTGCAAGTTAATCAGAGAAATGAAAAGCAAATTTTCCTTGAAATGTCCTCAGAATTAAAATTCAGAGAAACCGTGCAGAAGGCAAAACCATGGTCGCATTTGCCAAATCCAAAATATTTTTAGGAGTATTTTATGGTGATTCTTAATCTTCTCAGGGCTCAGACACAGCCTATGGGAGCAGCAGGTCCACTTTCCTGAATCTACAGGAAATGCTATTTGGAGCTGAAAGTGGCCTTGCAATCTGAGAAACAGTATAGCAAAACATATAGCACCTGAGATGTAGCCAACACTAAGTAGATTCAAAGCCTTTCATTATCTCTACCCTCTCCCTGAGTTATTCTGAAAGTAAGTCTGGTGTAAGTACCATTTACTGCTAGGACCGGATCCCGTGGAGTCACTGCTTAACCATTAAACACTCTCAAGTTGTGGGATCCTTTTGCCTTACATTTAGTTATGTTTTTTGTTTCTTGCTCCTTTTGGTTTCTGATCCCACTTTTAACTGTAGAGTCTGATTAGTGTTGGAGAAACAGAGCATGTTCTAATCCAACTGTCTTATAGACCACTGTGTGTGGTTTCTAAGGCCTCTCCGACAGTGCCTCAGACAGACCCTCGGTCTTTAAAGTCCACGATTTGAAGACTGCTGACTCTAATAACTTAATTCAGCCTAATGGAGGAAATATTACAGTTATTTTGCTCTGGCAGCCTGAGTCCTGAATGCTCTCACTCCTTAGTAGTTGCTAAGGCTAGATTTCTTAAAACTCAACAAGGAGAATCTCTCTTAGTGGTAGTTAAATGAACTCCACATAAAAAATTTGACAGGAGAAGGTAAAGTATTTGACAACCTCTACTTACTCATACAAACGCTCTCCACAGATGTAGATTCCATTTCTCCACCCAATTCCATATTAACTGTAGAATGAATAAGGAAAACCTTATTGGTTAGAGAAAATTCAAATAATGTTATAATATCTCACTTGATTCTCACAAATATCCCTATGGGGTAGATATAATTGGGTAAAACGATGTGAAACTGTCATTTGTATTAGTCAAAAATGGTTGGCATCAGAAATTTCACATAGCTAAATTCTGTTATTATTATCTCCATTTTACAGATGAGAAACATGAAGCTTGGAGGTCAAGTCACGTGCTGAAAGTTACAGAGCTGCTAAATTGCAGAGCCAGACATAGAATCCAGGAGACTAAGTTTGTGTGATTCCAAAGCCTTGTTCTCTACCAGGCTGTACAGTCAGGCATGCAACAACCAGGCTGGGAGAAAAAAAGATGCCTGCTTGTCCTCCCTGCTCATTGACACAGCATAGAGTTGGGTAGCATTCCTTGTTGTAGTTATGATTCATAAAGACAGATTCAGATTATGCAAGTAGATATGTTCTGGTTTCCTCCCCTATGAGCTTTAATGGTGTTAGACCGAATAATGATTTTACAGCTCGAGTGTGGTGTTGAGAAGACTCTTGAGAGTCCCTCCGACTGCACGGAGATCCAACCAGTCCATTCTGAAGGAGATCAGCCCTGGGTGTTCTTTGGAAGGAATGATGCTAAAGCTGAAACTCCAGTACTTTGGCCACCTCATGTGAAGAGTTGACTCATTGGAAAAGACTTTGATGCTGGGAGGGATTGGGCGCAGGAGGAGAAGGGGAAGACAGAGGATGAGATGGCTGGATGGCATCAAGGACTCGATGAACATGAGTCTGAGTGAACTCCGGGAGATGGTGATGGACAGGGAGGCCTGGCGTGCTGCGATTCATGGGGTCGCAAAGAGGTGGACATGACTGAGTAACTGAACTGAACTGAACTGATCCACGGGGATGAAATTGCTTAACATATGGATGGCAAATGGTTTAAAAATACTCGTTTTATTTTTTTTAATTGAAATTGGAATATAGTTGATTTACAATGTTGTGTTAGTTTCAGGTGTACAGCAAAGTAAATCAGTTAAACATGTACACATATCCACTTTTTAAAAATTCTTCTTCCATACAAGCCATTACAGAGTACTGAATGGAGCTCTCTGTGCTGTACAGTAGGCCCTTAGCAAAATTACTTTATGTTTTAAGTTTCCAAGGCTGTGATTGTCTGGAAGGTTCGCACACTGCCTTTGGTTTGTCTCTTATGTTTTCCCCCTTAGATTATAAACTACTCAAGTACAGCTACCCTTTTTCCTTTGAGGCCACTCAATTAGCATACATAAATGATTACTGATGTTTGGGAGACTGGTATCAGTCTGGAAATGGTGGTGGCCCAACTACAGACAAAAATTTTGCTACCTAGATGGAGCAGCTCAATCAAAAGGTTTTGTGCACATGCTCTTGCTCTGAACAGGGGCTATGTATCCTTCATTTCACTACTTTTATTTTCCCTTTTGGAGGGTTGCTTTTTAATGCCTTTGTCTTTTACTTATGCAGCTCTGTATCTATGGCCAGTCCTCTCCACCCCTGCCTCAGGTCTACAAAATAAGGGCAGTTAATTTATGCATCGAAAGTCTGATAGTACATAGAAGGTCATTCACTGAAAACTAAGGGACCTGTTTAAACACTAGTGGTCATCCAAATTAGTGTGATTGCTGGCCTGAGAGAAACTACGTTGAACTGAATAGAAACCAAGCTATGAGAAGATTTGATTTTAAATAAGGTTCGAAAGTATACATCTCCACTCTGGCAGCAGATTTTTTTTTCATGGCACTATTGTGAATTGCTACCGGTTGCATGAAATGAATAAACACGGATAATAGGGCTATGGAGATTGGTTGCGGGGGGGTGAGTCTGTGGGCATAGTGTTGTTAGTAGGGGGATAGATGTTTTTAATTTATCTTCACTGTTTTGTTAGACAATGAATTATTTTGAGATGTACCTTATTTATTTTATAATTCTACCACACCTGCCTCCCTCACCCCCTGAGACTGAGAGAAGGAGCAACAGATTCCTTTGACTCCGACTCTCTGGGCTAGTCTCACTAGGGTTTTGTTTTGTTTCTTTAATTGAAAGATACTTGACATATAACATTGTATAAGTTTGAGGTGCACAACATGTTGATTTGATACACACAATACGATTATCTATTGTAATATGATTGCCACTGTAGCTTCAGTTGGCAAC